>OX297854.1:117357505-127357505 GCA_946477585.1 Cheilosia urbana
ACTAGAAAATTTTGATAAGAGACGATTTATAGGAGCAGTTTTTTACGCACGTTCAGTGTGTTGATACCCATGGTGAAATGAATGTGTAGTTTCATGAAATTTCAGCAAAAATTTAGAGTTTGAATGTTTTCTGTTAGATTCCTCGAAATCAAACGATTTAGTGCTTTTTGCCTTTATCCCACGAAAGGCCTTTCGGACATCGAAACTCACACAAAAAGGGATAAAACCCACGATATAACAACACTGGTACATTCGCATTTTTACCACATATTAGATTAAGCCGTCATCACTTCATCAGTTCTTATTTATGTACAAAATCGAAGGGGTCAGAGAGATATACCTTTATACATATATCTGGATAGATTCCGAATGGAAGTATTAAAATATTTGTTTAACAAGGAAACGAGCTCTGTTATTCCGACAATATCTTGAATGGGATACTTTGAGAAAGACCATCTGTTCCATTTGTACTTTGTACAGAAATAACAAAGCCAAGTACATAGAATTATGGGAATGGTAGACAGGATGCAACCAATCGCATTACCATTTGGAACAATATACGCCAAAGATGTATGTAGGTATTTTAAGTAATTTTGGCAATGTTTGCCAAACGTATTTTATTTATTGTGTTTTATTACTATAAATCACTTAAGTATACCTATTGTAATTTTGTTTGATGAAATATTAAACTAAACAAAATTTTTAAGTTGAGAGCCAAAAAAAAAAATTATAAATTGCCAGGTGCGTGTCGCTTTATGTTCTAATAAAAATAAAAATTGTTTTCAAAACTTCCACAAAATATAAATAAATTTAACAAGCATTAAAGATCGATATTCATATACCTCGGTTCATTATATTAATATGTGGGCATCCACAGTTTCCCTACTTTTGTTTTTAGTAGGTATCTTTTTATGAAATTAATAGGTAGAATGAAACTTATGTCATTTGAAAGGTCCGTCAACTGCCCTAACATTGACCAGTTTTGAGCTTTGACGTTGAATTTTACAACTCTGTTTAAAGATATCCACAACTTTCGACTATTAGATTATGGGGACTATCGTTCTGTATCATAAAAGAAAGGATTTACTGAATTTGTTTGATTTCTTTTCGATCTATGTATATAGGAAAAAGAATTCCTAACATTGACCAGTGAGGAAATTGTACCAGCAATAACGATTTTTCAAGTATATTTTTATATAATCCTATATTTTTTTCTCAAACATTAGATTTTAACTCTATTTTGTTGTTTAAATGTAAACGATTTAATACTTATAATAAATAAAATTAAAAGAAACTTAATTTGTTCCTTTTATTTACACTAATATTTAACTAGAATTAAATTAAATTACGAAGAACTAGTTTTATGATTTTTTTAGGGTAAAAAATATTGTAAAACAGTTAAAGGTTGATACCCAATTGTTAAAAAAAGATCAAAAGAAACAGTGGTCAATGTTAGGATCCAGTCGGTCAATGTTAGGCCATATGATAAATATTCGAATAGCTTTTTCAAAAACCTTATTATTTATAATTTTCTAGTATTTTAATAGACAAACAAAAATAGTTTTTTCATTATAAAAAATGTTGAGCTGTAGTTTCGGTACAACCGACAAAATTTTGCACCACTCAAAATCACACAACTTTAGGAGCACTTGAAAAGTTCCCGCGAAAACGTAAGCCATCTAGTGACAAATAGCTTAATACGAAAACAAAAGATGATATAGAAATTATAAATTAACTACCCAACGCGGTGCTTAGTAATATTTTCCTGTTTTTGGTCAATTTTGGGGCTTGGGGGCCCGGTCAATGTTGGGGCAGTTTTGCCATAAATACGCACACACAAAAAATCCCCATTAATGCTGATAAAATTAAGTTAAGAATTTCCCTTCACAAAATGCTGCGGCTGATCAGTTAATTGAAAGCATTTTGGTGACATTCAATTTATCGCCTGCATTTACCATTTACCCAATAAGGAATGCAATTTACCTACCCCTAAGTATGTGAATGTGTTACTTTAATTCAGGTGAATACCTTTATGGTAGATCTGAAACCACTAGCGGGTTTGGAGAAAAAATGTTTTTATTTTCTTTTGACTTCTACTAGCAATTGAAATGTGTCACATGGTTATAGACTCTAATTTAGAAAGTTTTATAAAAATCAGATGTTACCTTCTGCAGCTTGATAAAATACACTGTTATCTACTGTTTTGCTTTCACAAATTCTGTGAAGCTCAAAAAATTACCGCGAATTTTGTACTTTTATTTTCTCAAATTCTCTGAAGCTAAAAGTCAATTTCTTTTCTCATTTTTTTTTTTTTTTTTTTTTGTAGCTTTATTGAAGTTAATTAAATATCTACTGCCTTGAAATCGTATTTCCACCCTTATATCTTCTACCTGACATTACATAAATTTGGTACCTACGTCCATCCCACATAAATATCAGTTCAAATTCCACAAATATAATAATCTAATATAATATTTAAAAACCTTACCAGAAGACTCAACATAATACTCGTTTGATAGTAACACCATACCCCAAAGGTGAGTGATGCGAATATTGGTTGTGAGTTGCAGAGTAGAGAGTGTAGATGGCGCTAGGTTGGAAATTTGGCTGGGGATGAGTTGTCCGCGAATGAATTTTTTTTATTATTATGGTAAAAACAATTTTGCAAAACATACTGTGAGCGAAAAACAGCAGTAAATGCTTTCTTCGATTCCTTCCCTTGCTGTGGCAATGAGGCGAAGATGGTTATGGCGGTTACGCGGCAACGCTCTTACTAGAGCCTTGGCTTGATGAAGGTATACAATCGATGAGATGTTTAGATAGGTGCTATAGTGTTTGTGCAACTAGTGAACTTCAATTGCCTTGCTGACTATGGTCCGGGTTTGCCTCTCCGCCTTGATTGTGTGGCTGAGGCCAAGTCAATTTGTGTCAAGACTCTGAAGATGTTTCAAAGGAAAATAAATTTCTTATTTTCTTTCGTTTTTCCTTGCATCTATTCCATCGGGTGAAAGACATCTCCGCAGAGAGAATCAAATTGAATTTCTGCTGTGCATGCAGAACCATCACTATCATCATTATCATCATGCAGCCATATCTCCTTCACGTGCCAGACGAAAACCCTGTGAAGTGATCGCGACTAGAATATGTAATTCGATGCTCTAAAGCTGCAGCCTGTACCATATAGCCATACTAGCATCTCCTGCAAATGAATGGGTGCTGAGCAGATCCAAGGAGACGTTGTCGTTGTAGTCATCAGCGCGGACGTGAATTCCGAAAATCTTGTCTCGTCCAGTACCACCGTCTCTCTCCGTGCCAGGGATGTGTGCACAACAAACAAAAGAACTGTTACCACATCACACCATACCACACATTTGACCAATAGCCCAACAGTGAACTAACACTAAGTGTGAATTGCAAGCTATGTGGCCAGCATTTGGTGTGGAGATTCTCAGAAGCATCATCGTCGGCATACAACAGGCACGTCCGCGCCCGGCCCTTTGTATATACGAGAAGATGAAAACTAAATGATTTTTGCAACGCGTAATATGCAAATGGAAATGAACCGCAAAAGCAGCAGCATTGGGTGCTTTCTTGATGACGGGGTACAGTACCTGATGTCGGTAGCTCTGGGAGAGGACATACTCTCTACATCCTGGTTGACATCAGATTTGTTGTTGGCTGCATGGTTCTCGGGGTCTTGCTCCCGACAACACTTTGGGTAGATTTGTGGGCAATTGGTGAAAGCGTGACTATAGAATCTCTGGTCTTTATGTGTGTCCATAGGGATTATGAGACCATGCCGGAGTTATCTATTTTATTCCTTGCTCGTTCATTCATCTTGTTTCTGTTTGGATTGTTTTGTTTTGTTAATGAAATGCGGCATCAGATCGTGAGTGGACAAAAACGAGACGAAGTTCATATTTCGATGCTGCATTTTGGACTTGTCTTTTGCTGCATCATTTACCTATAGTTTAGCTAATAACTATATAGTTTTTGCTTATGACTGTCCTTGCGTATGTACTCTGCCCATTTGAATAATAATTTCCTAACTGCAACCTACTTAAATTAAAATTGAATCAATAGACCGTGCTGTCAGTATTGCCGGAGAGAAATATTATAATGGTAGATGGTACTGCAGCCAAAAAAGCGGAGTATTTAAAAAAATAGTTACTGACACTTTTACGTCTTCAAAAATAAATGTAGGCACAAACAAATTTTTTAACTTTATTTAAAAAAAATCTATAAATACTGTAGTCCCTCGATAATGTGAATTATTTAAAACAAGGCGTTTTCGGATTTTAGAGGGATTCACATTACTGGAACTTTTTTTCAGTACTTACTAAACTGATTGAAACGATTTTCAAATTTATGAAAAATAACACAAAATGATTTTTAAAGCACAGTTTAAATTTCAATTAATTAAGAAGAAAAACGAAAATAAAATAATTTTATTCATTTAAAAAAAAA
Organism: Cheilosia urbana; assembly: GCA_946477585.1. Classification (NCBI taxonomy): domain Eukaryota; kingdom Metazoa; phylum Arthropoda; class Insecta; order Diptera; family Syrphidae; genus Cheilosia; species Cheilosia urbana. The sequence goes on from OX297854.1 coordinate 117,361,973, forward strand.
AAAAAAAAAAACACGAACCACACGATACACAACTGACTGAAAAGATTATAACCACGAACTGATCATAATAGCATACCTACACACTTGGCAGCTGTTGTCTCGCTGTATGCTTCAGCTGCATTTACAACTTAGAGAAAAATAACAATTATTTAGTCCGTAAGATCGCACGCAAAACGAGCAAGAGAAACAAGAGAAATATAAAAACTTTTACAAAAAAATTCACATACATTTTAGAGGTTGAACATTTCGGAAGTTCACATAATAGAGATGACAATGTAGGTTAGGTTAGGTTAGGTTGGGTGGGGTTGTGAGATCGTCACAAAAGACCAGGCACCAAAGCGGGCCCATCGCCATCCCCAGGGAACCATTACGGTTAAAAACCTAAACCAATTCGCCCAAACAATCAGTTTCCCTACAGAATTTGGTTATGGTCCCAATATTATTTGAGGAACCAACCTCCTCTAAGTTATTAAAGAAGAACCTGCCTAGGTGCTTCCTTCTACTCCGAGCAATTGCTTGACACTCGCATAGAAGGTGGGAGATGTCCTCCGTATCTTGTAGGTCCTCACAGTACCTACATGTATCCGTATTAGCTAAGCCTAGTCTCATGGCATGCTTCCTTAAAAGGCAGTGTCCAGAGAGTATTCCTACCGTTAATCTTAACTTTGTTCTACTGAGATTTTTTTTTTTATATACTTCTCCCGGGAAAGGCGAACCTATAACGCTTCAACAGCGCCCTGAGATGCCTGCAGATGTATGTTTGTTCTGCACTTAAATTGCTGCAAATTGTAGTCTTCTGGAAATATATCCCCAGGAAGCGAGTTCCAAAGTTTGCTTGTCCTGTAACAGAAGGAGTTTTGGAAAGTTGATGTCCTCGCGGTTGTCAAGTGTACTGTATGGTCATGAGCATTAGCAGCCTGTCTTGTTGGGCGCCCAAAAGTTGCATTTCGAGGGATAATGTCTTCGAGTTCCTCAGAACATCTACCATGGAAGTACCTATAGAACAAGCATAGGTCAGCGACTTGTCTTCTGTACACCAACGGTTGTAGATTCGATGTGAGTGTATTGTCTCCAATGAGTCAACCTGCTCGTCTCTGTATGCTATCAAGCAGGTTAAGTGAATGTTTTGGGGCCGAGCTCCATATATGGGAACAATATTCCAAGCCTGGTCTAACCTGTGCTTTGTAGAGAAGGAGAAGTTGCTTATTAATTCTTCAGATTTCCTTCGATTTAAAGCGGGCCACATTGCCTTTGAGACCCTGTGCCCCTCTAGCTGTGACCATCGTGTAGCTGCTTTATTGGTAGTTTTCTCAACGATAACCCTTCTAGCAACGGCCATAGGTGGTCTGATGCCCTCAATCATTGTATTTACTGGGAGTTCCGCTCATTCCTTAGCCAAAACGTCGGCCCTTTCGTTGCCCTCAATATCACAATGCCCAGGTACCCAACATAATCTAACACGGTTCTGCAAACATAGTGCCTTAAGCATTGCGCGGCAATTCCTGACTAGTTCAGATTTAGTGGTATGTGACTCTAGCGCTTTAAGCGCAGCCTGACTATCAATGTAGATGGCGATATTCTTATTGGATATCGATCTCATCTCAAGTACCTCCGCAGCTTTGAGTACGGCCAGAATCTCTGCCTGGAACTCACTGCATGTGTCCGGAAGTCTCAGGGCCATATGTAGGTCCAACTCATTGGAGTTCATACCTGACCCCGTACCCTCACTGGTTTTGGATCCGTCAGTATATAATATACTGAGATCTCATTTCCCCTCGAAGCTTAGTTCCTATGCCACTCCTGTCGGTCAGGGTACGACACATCGAACGGTGTGTCAAAATCAAGTGTACCGAGACTTTCATCAGCTGACATCGCTATGAGTATGTAGTATCAGCAAACGGGCCTTAGTGTACTTATTTATACTTTAGTATTATACCACACCTTCTTAAGAAAACAAATCTTATTAAAACGCCTTTATACTCTAGCAATAGACATTTCTACACTGTGGGAAATTGCATTTTTACCACCACTTTAAATTACAGGCATTAGAAAATTGCACTAAAAATTCAAAAAATATCCAAGCTTCCTGCAACATAGAATAATTTATTACACTACACCGCCTACTGTTATAAAAGTTATTTCGGCTTAGATGCCTTCAGAAGGTTCCAATAGACTAGCCTTCACAAGGGGGATGTGCACTTTTATACCCGCCTTGAGCTACAAGCCCTGTCACTAACAACCATACATTTTTTTGTACCTCAATAAAAATTGTTTAGTTGTGCGTCGCGAGTGGTGTTGTTTGTTTTAGCAAAACGGCGTATTGCGAAAAACGTCAAGCTACACAAGAACAAACCGGTAAGATTCTAGTGCCATTTCGACGTTTTTTTATTACATTATTATTTGATTTCAGGCCAAAATGACACTTTTGCAACTCTTAAGAATATAAAAACTTAAACAACTATCAGGATTTTCGCAAAACCTGTTTTTTTTACAATTTTTACAAATTTCTATAAGTACTCTCTGAAAGAGGGAGAAAAATACTTCAATTGCACGTAAACGCACTTTGTACATATTGTTTTTAGTTAAATAGAAAAACATTTTTTAGTGTGACGCAAGACTTTAAACATCGCTCTTAAAAATCATACATTTAGGACTTATGTCACTTTGCCGTGAAAGCGACGTTATACGACACCAACCACCCACGATACCCCGGGACGTCCGCATTGATCGGACAAAACAAGGTTTATCGGAAAAATCGTCTCGTGTTCCTTAGTCCTTACCAACTAATTCTAGACTTCAAATTAGAATGGCGCCGCTTATATTCAGTGTAACATTTAATTTAACACCTTATTGGTGTAATAAACTTGACGCACAGTAAGGTACTACCCCAACTAATTTAATCAAATCGCTTTAATCAAACACATTGCCGTAGAGGCAAAGCCATGAGTTTGCCACCCTCTTTCCAATTAACCAGCAAAATCCTCCCCGATTACATACACACTGGAGAAACACATTTAGCAGAAAGCCAATTTTAAACAAGCATAGGAGTCGAGAAATTAAGCACAACAAGCCATTCCGTAAGCCAAAATTCACTTTCAAATTGGCTGCAATTCGAAATACAACACATGTACAGAGAACACTAAGCAGTAGGTACCCGCATCATGATACACCCAGCAAAGGAGGTGGAAACAGACACCCCATCTCCGTTGATTTAAAGATTCTTCATACCACTCCCATTGGAATATTGGATTGCATATTTGAGTGCGTGGAGTAGGAACATGGCTGGGGAGAATTAAAATGTTAAAAATTAAAAGAATTGCACACCGAACGACGCTACGCGACGGTAGTAGCTTCAGTAGCTGTACCGGCAAAAACAACCCTTGGTTCCTTGTTTTTCGCTCGTTACTTTTTATTACAGTCGCATCTTATGCTGAAACTTCTTCTTCTTTCTTGGTCTGCCTTATTTTGGAAGCAAAGGATTTTCTTTAGATGTCCTTGCTGCTGGGTATTATATATCCAACCGACATGGTACCTAGGCGCATTCAGACAGTAGCTACCTCTACCTGTATTCGGTATTCTATATCCTGCAAATGTTATGAATTTTCCCAAAGAATATCACTCACCTTTGTTTCGAACGTTTAGAGCAGCATTTTGTTTTTTTTTTTTTCTGAACGGTACGTCATATCGTAGCAGCAGTAAGAGTGTGCCACGAAGAAAGAAAGAAAAAAATGTAAATAAGGAAAACGCTTGGTGGCTATCATTTTGCAAGAACTGGTCTTGTAATGGCGATAAAAGAAGCTACCAACAACAACATCGAACGCCAAGAACATTGTCAGTGCAGTAACAATTCGGTACCTTGGATCTCTCTCACCTTCTATACTTTGCCATGGCTTTTATGAGCTTCAATGCTTTTCCAACCAAGCACAAGCAGTCCTTGTATTTCTTTCTTTGCGTCGTTTCCGCTGCTGCTGTTGCTCCATCCTTCTTGCTACACCATCTTTCGGGGTAACTCATGTATAATGTATGCAATTTTCTGTTTACCACCCGCCCAACTGTTGTACAAATTTTTGAATTTTATTTTCCTGACTGCGTCCTCTTATTTTTATCACTTATAACATGCACACGGTGTTACATGGTTGGATGGGGTGCAATTGCAGAAGGGAGATGGCATTTTTCAGTTGCGGCGCGGGTGTAACTGTTTTTTTCTTTTTTTTTCTTGTTAAATGTTTCAAATATTACGACTTCTATGAGCGTATCGGAAAGCAGGGGGAACATTTTCTTATCTTTTGCCCGAGTTGGTTTTACACTTGACAGCGATGAAGACGACCGTGGTTGTTGAGGAGTTTTCTGCAATTTTCTTTAACCTTTATTTTTCAACATTAAAAATTATTGCTCCACTGGTGTGAGCGAGTAAAAGGAGGAATAAAAGGATATGTTTTGCCGTGCAAATTAAAATATAAATAGAATGGTAGCATTTTCGACGTATAAATATTGCAGCACTGTGGCCAAATTCAATTTTTGTAAAAAAAAGTTCCAGGACGGGTTGGGTGAGATCTGAGCTCGACTAATAAATATTGAAAATTAGTTTTATTTGGGAGGGGACCCAAAACTGCAACATCTTGTCATCAAAATGACTCACTAAATGATAGAGTCTAAACTCTAAACTGAGCGCTTTAAAAGAGGACGTGTGGCGGACGAATTCAATGCATTCCATCAAGGAGCTGAGGTCGGTAAGCATTTCTTATTAGACCCACCGGTTACGTTGCTGAAAATAGTTGGTGGCGGGTACATCGCGCCGAAGCATGGTCGTACATCATGCTATTCATGCAACTTTCGGTCAAATTAAATAGTTACTATAGATAAACATGAGGAACCTCATCACATTTTCTTCAAATATGGCAACCAGAACGTTCAGGGTCAGACCATACCTACCAACAATGTACGTGACCTCTACACTTTTTGGTGGAAGTCAAAAACTTGGGTTTGTACTCACGTATCAAACATCTTCAATGGATGTTTGGACGGTCCCGCAGATAAAAGTGTATTTGCATTTGCAGTGCAGTCAAAAAAAAGGCGTCGTCATATTGACGAATGGCGTTCATCAACATGAATTAATGAAACCTTTTTGGCTTGATGAACCTTTTTCCAATTATGAAGAAAGTTACCAATATTTTTTGCCAGGATTCTGATAAGATTTTGGCGTATTTTCTTATGAACTAAAAATAAAATAAAAATAAATAGTAGGCGCAACAGGTCCGGAGAGACCCTAGGCCTAGCTTCTCACAACCATTCGTTTTGTGTGAGTTTCTCATTTTTGGAACGAATGGAAGGGATCTACAATTTTATGCCGACTCCAAACGGCTAATTGAGAAGCTCTTTCAAGACAGTTATACTCTCGGATGTTTGTCAGACGATGGCGAGAGGTGGCGCAGTGGAAAAAAACCCTAAGTCGGAATTGGGTTTTTGCGGGATTCGAACCTGGGACCCCCGCATAGCAGCCCAACACACTAACCACCAAGCTACTGCGACTTATGAACTAGGTTCATCATATTTCATCAATATGACGAAATCACTTTTTTTGATGAAATTATTTTTTTATGAATGGAATCATCATATTCAAGTACGATTGCCAAGTTTTGAATTTTCATCAGAAAGAATCAGACATTTTATTGTAAAATATAGTTGTATATAGTTGATGCTCCAGGCCCATAAATTTCAATTTCAATTTCAATTTCAATATCAGTGGGGCAATACCCCCATATAGGTACATATTTGGCTTAGTACAAGCTAAAACTAACATTTCGGCTTAAAGTAACAACTTAGATTTAGATTTAGATAGTTTGAGGGAGGTGGAATCAAGTTGCCATATCGCTGCGGCCACGAGTGGGCCTATTATGATTTCCTCCAATTAGAGCTCGCTCATGCGATACTGGACTTAGTTATGAATCCTAGTAGATCTTTGAGCGCGCTGTCAAATATGTCCTCTGCCCCAAGGTAAGGTTTACCTAGGTGGTGTAGATGTAATCTGACTAGACATTCACAGTGACACAGTATAAGTTCTGCTGATTCTTCGTCCTCGTTGCATAGTCTGCAAGTGTTGTTTTGTATTATTCCCATAGTCGTGAGGTGTTTTTTGACTTGGCAGTGCCCTGTGAGGAACCCTGTGACTGTACGAATCTGACTCCCTGTTAGGTTTAGGAGTTGTTTTGTTCTTGAACGGGAAGTAGTTGGCATGAACATTTTAGCTTGTCTGTTACCTTCAGTGTTTGTCCAGTAATGATTTGCTTTGTTTTTCAGCCGGGTTTTAATGTGGAATTTAGCGCTGCTAAGGGGTAATCCACAATTATTTTTTTTTTTCACTCGGCGCGTGCTCATAGCAGTGTGAGATTTTTACTCACTAAAAGCACCTCCATCAAATTTCTTTTGTACTGCAACTAAGTTATGACTTATCAAGCAATTTTTTTATCACGAAGTTTTACACGTTTGGCAGGCAATATTCCGGCGAAAGTTCCTGCTCGTTCCGCAATTTTAACGCGGTTGATAATTATCGGGCTAAGTCCGAAGGTTTAGTTCGTTGTAGACGCCGCAATAAATTTGTTTCATCGAGAATTTCACGGACCGAGCTATTAGTATGTCCTAATTATCGGTTTCTATGCTTTCGAGTGCATATTTTCGTTTCGTCCTTAACGGTGGGAATTCCGAGGTCTTTATGGAGATCTTCGTTTCTAATGTTCCACGGTACACTGACGAATGATCTTAGCACTTTGTTTTGAAAAATTTGTAAAACGTTTAGATTTGTTTCGCTGGTACAGCCCCATAACTGTATACCATATGTCCATACAGGCTTCATCACTTGCTTGTAAAATAAAAGCTTGTTCTCAAGGGTAAGCTTGGAATATTTTCCGAGTAACCAATAAAGTTCTCTATATTTGATTTTAAGTTCTTTGCATTTTTTCTTTACATGCGGTTTCCATTCTAATTTTGTGTCGAGAGTCATTCCAAGATATTTGGCCTCGTTCGCAAAAGGAACTTGTACCGTATTTATAAATACAGGCAAATTATTTGTATTTTTATATGTAAAATCCACGTGGACCGATTTCGTTTCGTTAAGAGCCATCCTCCATGAATTTGTCCATTCATAGACCCGGTTAAGCGCGCCTTGTAATATTTTGTTTGTTTCTTTGGTCGTTGAACCAACTGCTAGTATAGCAGTGTCATCGGCAAAGGTGGCTACGGTAGTACCTTCTGTTTGCGGAATATCACGCGTAAATAGCAGGTACAGGATAGGCCCAAGAACGCTGCCTTGCGGCACACCTGCCCTTGTTTCTTTAAATTCCGAATATTCGTTTCCGTGTTTGACACGAAAGAGTCTGTTCTGTAGATACGATTCTAGAATTTTCCATAACCGTTTGGGGAGAATTTGTCTTAATTTGTACTTGAGGCCTTCATGCCAAACCTTATCAAAATCCACAAAATGTTCTTGGTATCATAAAGGTAGATGCTGATCCTTTCCTGTCGCTATTTCATTGCCCACATGTCCACTATGTCCTGGCACCCAAATAAGGTGTACTCTTTTTGTGCTGGCTATCGATGTGAGTAATTGTAGGCAATCCCATACTAGCTTTGCTGTGATTTCATAGCTATTGATAGCCAGTAGTGCAGCTTTGCTATCAGAGAGAATATATATGTTCTTGTTTGTTATGGATTTTTTTTTAGATTTTCTCTAAAACATTTTGCAAAGATTTCCGCTTGGAATACGGAGTTGCATTTGTCCATGCTTTTACTTATACCTTAAGAAATGCATACCTATAAAGAAAAATGGTAATTTTCAATTCAAAAAATTGGCATTTATGTAGATAGGTAGGTATTATCAGTGAGATAATAACTCAATTCAAATTTGAAGCTTATTTCTTATTTAAATACATTTATCTAGATAAATTGATGAGATAATGCTTTTGATTTGGCTTGGCTATTAAAATTATTTTGAGGTCCCAAGAAAAATAAAAGTAACTTGGAAATAATATTAAGTATTAAACATCCTCAATAGTTTTTTTGAGCGCCTGAGTTTTTGCCATCAGAACTTATTGACATTTGTGGTAAAACTGATTTTTATTTGAATATTTTCCTTTCGGATACGAAGCAATTCACTTATTAAAATTACATAGAATATTGCCTGCATTACCATTTCCATTTACGATTTATATTAGTGTCCGTATTTTTATTTCCTGTTTTTATTTAAGTGAACAATCTTAGAAATACATGATAATAAATTCAACAGCACAGAAAGTGCGCATCATAGATATTGATGAACTAGTTTATCGATGAATATATTTATCACATTGATGAATTTTTCATAATATTGATGAACAGAGTTGATAAATGATGAACTCCTTTTTTTCATCATATTATCAATGAATTAATAAATGTTCACTGGACTAAAATTCATGATTTTTTCGTCATATTGATGAACTTTTTCATGAATATGATGTAACTTTTTTGTTAAGTGTGGTATAAGAGCATCAAGCAAAGATATATAAAGTCGTAATCGAGGTTAAGCCTGCAGTACTTTCCGAGATACCAATAAAGTTTACTACATTGGTGATGGAAGAATGGTATAAATATGACGAAGGAAACCCTGTCCTGAAATCGAGAGGTGGCGCAGTGGAAAAACCCTAAGTTGGAATTTGGGTTTTTGCGGGATTGGAACCCCGACCCCTCGCTTAGTAGTCCAACACTAACCACTAAGCCACAGCGCCTACGAGTGCTGCTTACAGTTGTTGTCAAATAAACCATTGATAGAACAAACGAGTTGTTAGAGCTAAATTGATTTTTAATAGCATGCCGGACGTCGGATTGAGGATGAGGAAGCAATCCATCTGGTGGTGACGTTAGGGTGGCGAAAGCTCAATCAATAGCTACATATATGTAGTGATACCTAGTTTGTGCTGCTCTTCCCTTTGATACTTCTACTTTACAGTCATACGCCTGACTTCCAATTCCTTTTTATTTCCTCTGGGAAGTTGAATATATTGTATTGGGAATGTGAATCGCCCCTGTGTCGAATCTCAGACATCCCAACCCCATCGTTGAGAAAGGTCAATCTTTGGGGCCTTGGCTAACCCGAAATACACAATATACTCTTAGTGTTCATATAAGTACACAGAAGGATCTTTTAGACCTCGCTTTTGTGCAAGTCTTGCTGATATGATGCTATCTAAGAAAGTACCATGGTAAGCACTCGTTACTTCCTAATCCTAGTGCTTTCATCGACTTCTAAGACTCATTATTATTTTATAATGCTTGGTCTACGAAGGCTGGATTTTAGTCCTTCCCTCGTAACAACATCAAACCTAACCTCTACCTCTTTAGTGATGTCTGGCTCTACTTGAACCACTATGGTATTTGGCGACTGTGGCATAGGTAGATCGTTTTCAGTGGTAGTAGGTACGTAGGTAGGTAAACGTATTATCAGCTGAAAGCATTGAATAATATACATATCTACATCAGCTGGCTTGAGTTAAAGGGCCCCCGCGAAGTACAGTTAATTCAGTTCATTCCGTCGCGTCCTTTCAGGCACAGTATTGCGCTTTGCGCTCCACTCTATTATTATTTACGAAACGGAATAATTTTGCTCGGTAATTATTATATCGGTGTATTCGCATGAAGTAAGATGTTGCAACGTTCGAAAAAAAAAAAAAAACAATCCCATTTCTCATTCAACTACGATACAGCCTATACCACCTCCACCGACGCGAAATATAAAATACAAAATGACATAGGTACAAGTACTTGTACCTTATCAACCCACTGCACTATTTGGGCAGGTATAGCCATAAGCCATAGAGTATAGCTACAAACTTAATCACCCTACAGCTCCCCGCATGCTTGCATGCATCGCATGTGGTCAACTGCCAGCTGTCATATTATGCGTCTGAATATTGGGCAACCCTCGAGCCCTCTCACAGACGTATTCGCAGATCGTCGCTCGTACTCGTACTCATACTCCTCGAAAAAGGCAAATTGCGCGGGTGAGTGAGTCCGTAAATATTATGCAAATCACCCAACCTGTAATTTGCGATTAATTATGCTATTGGGGTTTTCTAATGAACAGAACAGGTGTTGCTGTGTCATATACATCCTGGATAGTTTCCAGGGTTAGAGGTTGAAATTTGCATCATGCGGGTGCCATCAAACATCATTAAGGTGATTTGGCCCGCTGACGCAATGCAGTTGAATACAAATCCGAAAAATTCACAGAAAAGGAGGAGAACGACGCTATCCACAATCCACTTCAAAATTTCTGCTACGTGTCTGTTGCCGTCATTTAACTAATTTAAAAGAAAAATGTCCTTACTTGGTGCGCGACGAGCACAATTTGTGAAGTACTTAAAACTCATTCGTGGCTCGAAATGTGTGTGTTCACCACAGGTGGTACGACAAGTTTTGTTATAGTTGGTAGCACAATAAGAAGACGAGAAACAACAACGGAGAACGGACTCATTAAGACAAATTGTACAGCACATTTATGTGCACTTGACTCGAGTGTAGTGCATCACTTTGATATATTCGAAGACGAGGGATGCAAGTACCATACTGTGTGCCATTTGGTTGTTAAGGTACGGACAGAATTGTTGTGGTTTTTAGTCTAACGGCGAAAGGCTGGCTGCACCTAGTAGGACGGCGAGAAAAGTTTATTGTTCTCAAAATAACGAATGTGCTTAAGTGATGTATTTTGGTAGACGGAAGTATAAATTTGTGATGCATACCGCAATTCCTACCACAAGTTCTAGCATTTTGATAGATAATTTATGATGATTGTGCAAAGGTATAGGTACTTTCATTTTAGACAACCGCTGAGCTGAAGTCCACTCTGAGTCATGTCCTTATACGTATGTGCTGCCTGACTCTGCTGTTGACCTGTAACATCGAATTTTATTATTAGCGGCCTTTTCTTGTTTTTAATAAACAAAAGATAATATTTTCCAAAATTGGATTGCATTCTGTTCCGGTGGGTCTTGGGTCGCATTCGGACTTAAATTGGATTCTTGGAGGTTAGACTGTAACCGTCTGAGGTATTAAAAATGATGGCAGTCACTGAAAGCACGTAGATGGACTTAGCCAATACCTACACAGTATTTTGTTAGTAGTATATGCTAATATACAATTTCAAAAATGCGCAAAGCGGCCATCAAGGGATAATGTTGAAAGTACTTATATCAGGAAACGTGCATGCTCAGTGCTCGATTAAAAATGATTCCAATCTCGAAATAGGAAAATTCGATTTTTTTTTTCTTGTGGTAAAGTTCCTGGTTCTTTATTACCGAACATTTTCGAAAAAAAAAAGCGAAAAGATGACAAGCGACAAAAAGTTGGCCAAAATCTGGGATCTATTTATAATCCTTTTACTATCCTAAATAGGTATTTCGATCAAAATCGATTGAGCTGGTATTGCAATGAATAGGTAAAAAAATAAGGTAAAACAGAATAAAAGGCATTTTTCAGGTTGTAAGCATTACATGTTTTTTTAAGTTTCCTCAAAATATATAAAATGGGGTTTATGAACAGTTTTTTAAAAGTACCGAATCGAATAGACAATGAAGGACGCAATTTTTTTTTTTTTAAATATTAGTTTTACTCCAAGTTTGCATATTGGCCGAAATCGTTATGTGCGTTTTCAAGTAGATAAACTATAAAAATAAAACTTAAAATGCTATTTTTTTGAAGTAAAACTTCTTAGGTGGCAGTGCAATTTCACATAAATTATTTAAGAAGTTATTGCCATTTATTTTTATTATGATAATATTGGTATGGTTCAATTACGTATGGAGCAAAACATCGGCCAAATAGCCGCCGCGACCTCGGCGAAACACCTCCATTCGATGGTCCAAATTTTCGATGACGCTGAGGCATAATAATTGAGGTTCTATGCCGTTAATGTGCCGAATTATCTCATCCTTTAGCTCTTGAATTGTTGCTGGCTTATCGACGTACACCTTTTCTTTCAAATAACCAAAAAGAAAGAAGTCCAACAGTGTCAAATCACAGATCTTGGCGGCCAATTGGCATCGCCACCACGTGAGATAACACAGCCATTGAATCTGTCGCGCAAAAGAGTCATTGTTTCGTTAGCTGTGTGGCAAGTGGCACCATCCTGTTGAAACCACATATCGTCCACATCCAAATCTTCCAATTCGGACCATAAAAAGTTCGTTATCATCTCACGATAGCGAACACCATTCACAGTAACTGCCTGACCGGCCTCATTTTGGAAAAAATACGGCCCGATGATACCGGCAGCCCATAAACCGCACCAAACAGTCACCCTTTGTGGGTGCATTGGTTTTCCGACAATCACTCTTGGATTATCATTCGCCCAAATGCGGCAATTCTGCTTATTGACGAATCGACTGAGGTGGAAATGGACGATTAAATTTACCGAAAAAATCACGAAGTCCACGATATGCATTTTGATTTTAACGCCCATTTTCATAATTAGCCTGAATAACTTTAACGCGTTGCTCGATTGTGTATCTTTCCATGGTTCCAATTGAGTTAGTCTGAAATTAAGAAATTTCAAATGAAATGTAGAAAAAAACTTGACGTTTAGGTGTGGTTCACATCACCCTTTACATGCAGCATAGTACATAATAGCATTGTATAGAAACGTGGTTGACGTGATGGTGTGGGGGTAGAATTCTTTTAGCATTATGAGTTTCTTTATTTTGAATTTTCTTTATTCAACTTAGGTACCTGCCATTATATTCATAAATTTCAATCAATACGAAAAAGCGTTTATCTAACTCCTTATAGCCAATACAGTTAAATAGGTATACCCCTAGTATTTTGAGCTGAAATCGCAAAGCCGGGGAATCGCAGTTGGTCAATTGCTAAATCGAAAATTGTCCATAGTTGCTGTGCTTTGGGGGTGGTAGGCGCACATCACAAGCATTAAAGAATATGTGTGATGTGTGCAGCGATGCTGCAACTAAGGCTTTTTCATGCCTTTTAGGCATTATTTCACTAGCTAAGGCTATAAGGCTTGTTTTTTCCAAAAAACTTTTTTTTATTTCAAATGCATTTTTCTTTTAATTCCACATACTGACTTTTTATTTTTTAAAACTTAAAAAATCTTGACCACAATGAATTTCATATGTAGGGGAGACTGGGAACGGTTGAAACACAGGACGGTTGAAACAACACGAATATCTCGTTAGCCATACGCGCAGCGTCTATGAGTATTAGGGGTGAATGAAGCAAAAACAAGTCCGTAGACGAATAGCTGTCATGTATCGTTCGTTTGGCGGTTCAGTTGTAACGGGTGATTTTTTAAGAGGTTTAGAACTTTTTTAAAAAAAAAAAACACAAAAAGTTCGAAAAAATGAACGAAATATTTATTTGAATCGATAGTTTGAACCTTGCAATTTAATGTTTAAAGATAATTTCATGCAAATGTTGACCGCGGCTGCGTCTCAGGTAGTCCATCCGCTGAGTCCAATTTTGGCATACTCTTTCACACATATCGGCCGGTATCTCACGAATGAATGCATGGATGTTGGCTTCCAGGTTCCAGTGCGTCAATCAAAGCGGGCTTGTCCCTATACACATTAGCCTTGACATACCCCCACAAAAAATAATCTAATGGTGTCAAATCGCACGATCTAGGCGGCCAATTGACCGGCCCGAAACGTGAAATTAACTGTTCACCAAACTCGCCTCGCAATTGCGCCATTGTTTCGCGTGCTGTGTGGCATGTGGCAACGTCTTGTTGAAACCACATATCATGCAAGTCAAGAACTTCCAAAGTTTGTTATCATCGCTCGGTAGCGTTCACCATTGACAGTAACGCTGCGATTCGCATCATCTTTGAAGAAATATGGCCCAATAATGCCGCCGGCCCATAAACCGCACCAAACAGTGGCTTTTTCGGGATGCATTGGTAGCTGTTGCAATGCTTCTGGCTGATCTTCACTCCAAATGCGGCAATTTTGCTTATTTACGTACCCATTCAACCAAAAATGAGCCTCATCGCTGAACACAATTTTTCGATAAAAAAGCGGATCCTCGGCCAGCTTTCCAAGAGCCCATTCACCAAAAATTCGGCGTTGTGGTAGGTCGGCTGGCTTTAGTTCTTACACAAGCTGTATCTTAAAAGGCTTTACGCACAAATCCTTCCGCAAAATTTTCCACGTAGTCCTGTAACAAAGGCCTAACTGCTGGGAACGGCGCCGAATCGACATTTCGCGGTCTTCTGTCACACTAGCTGATACGGCCGCAATATTTTCTTCACTACGCACAGTACGTAAACGTGTTGGTGGTTTAATGTCCAACAAAGTAAATTTGGTGCGAAATTTGGTCACAATCTTCCGAATAGACTGCTCAGAAGGTTGAGAATGCCGATCATAAAATGGAAGCAGCGCGCGATGAACATTTCGAACCGAGCACGAATTTTGATAGTAAAATTCAATAATTTGCAAGCGTTGTTCATTTGTAAGACGATCCATGGTTAAATTGCAAACCAAACTGAAGCTGTTTGACAGTGACACAAGGTACTAAACACACGTCAGCTGTCAAAACCAGTGTTGCCAAAACCAAACCAGCTAAAAAATCACCCGTTATTTAGATTATCAAAAGTACATTATTTTGTTTGGGTATTTTTCTTTTTACTGCGGTTTCTATCCATGCGAGATTGCTGTGCTTATTTTTTTTTTTTTTTTTTGTATGTTTACTGAGTGTAGAGTACAGTATGGTGACTAATTTAAACGTGTCAAATGTCAATGTTGTTTTCGTTACTTAATAGATTTTTTTTACCTAAAGGGGAGATTGGGGACGGTTGAAACAATTTTTCAGGGGACGGTTGAAATAATGGGTTTAATTATTTTTTTTTTACTATTATTTATTATTTTAACGAAATCCGAAGAACCAGTAAGTCTACAATATACACCGATACACCAGCGAAATAACAAATAAAAAAGGAGCATGAAGCAAGACTGAAACAAACCAGCTGAACAAGCTAAGAAAAGGTTGGAAGGTGTAAAAACGAAAATAAGAGTTACGAAATCATATCTATTATTTTTCTTATTCACAAGAAGAGGAGTTTTACTGCCTTGTCTGCTTGTCAACGTGTTCAGTGAGCACATCTAGTGAAAATCGAATACAAATGCATCACCTGTAAAATGAGGGCTCACAAAGAGTGCACAGAAGATTGCAACAGTTATGTTTGCCACAATTGTGATTCGGAATATTCCGACAACTGAATTTCATTGATTGCATTATCGGAATTAAAGTAATGTTTCTTTTGTTTTATTTTCAGTTAATTTATTGAATTAAGATTAAGAATTTTTTGTTGTTTAGAAATTAAACTGTGTCAACCGACCCTGGTATGGGTACGGTTGAAACAAATTTTTGAATATGATGTACTACGCAAAACATCACACCGAGTATTCAAAAAACACTTTCCATTTGTACACAGAAACATGCTTCTACATTTCACATAACTTCATCACCTTAGCTTAGCTTATAAACGGCAATGGTATGGATGGTATAAGCGAAATTGTTCCAACCGTACCCAGTCTCCCCTACCCTCGGTCTTAAGAATGTGTTTACACCTTCCCATCTGCCCATTTTCCGAACACTTTATTTGTCATTCTTTAAAATTGATTCCAGCTTCCATTTCCAGTGCAAACAATTTTGAACGCTGTTGTTTGTTCGTCACTTTGCTTCGACTGCGTTTTTGTGTGTTCAAGAAAGAGTTTGTTGTTAAATAAAGAAAGTAAGTAAATTATAAACTCATATTATTATTTTGTCATGAAATTTAGAAGATTATCAGATTATCACACTAAGTTTTTTTTTGGAAATAGATATTTGTTTGTTTATTATTTTTTTTTTTACTATATTAGTGTTTAATTTTTGATTTATTGTTTCACTTTACCTAAAAAACTATTTTAGGCATTATTTTTTGAAAAAGAATTTTTTTTTCTTTTTTTTTGTCAAAAGTGGTTGGCTGGATTTGCTGCCTCTATCCTCTATTTGTAAAAAGAATGAGAGGTACTTTGTGTTCGTTATTCATACTATAGGTATCTTTTTCTTGTAAAATTTCTTTGCTGTATGAGGCTGTGTGGGAGTACGCTGTAGGGTGCATCTGCATATCGCTATGTAGAAAGAATAGAGAGGTACATTCTTTATTTATATTACCTATACATATTTTTTAACAAAATATAACCACTCGCTCAAGTAGTCCAGTATAATAAACAACACTGAGCCACTGTGTGTATCAACTTAAATAATATTTAATATTCTATAGCACCTAAATAGGCACATCAAAAGTAAAATCCTAGATAGGTACTAAATTATTAAACTTAGATATAGCTTCGAAGTTTTACTTCTGATGTGTGGTCATAAGAACACTCTTCTTTTTTTTTAACTGTTTGTAGGATAATTTAGAGAATATCCGAGTTTCCTATCAAGTTAGAAATGACGATATTGAATAGAATACGGCTTGCGATTCCATCTGGTATATTTACAGGTTCAAATGCATAGATATATGTGAAGTCCATAAAAGTTTATTTGCTGATCACCTTTCCAGAAGTTCGGCTATAAGATTTGAGAAGTGAAACTCCTCGTATGTTTAGGAAATTTGGGAACTTCATGAAGGGTTCTCTAAATACTACCTATCATAACTTCTTAAATGTTATGCTGTCTTATACGTATACATCCACTGAAGGTTGCACTGTAATACTCCCTCTAAGAGTGTTATAAATTCCATCCCCGCTCTGTTGAAACTTTAATGCACATCTGAAGCTGAACACAATAATGTTCACCGCCTGTGGACTCAACCATGTTAATTAACTCATCTCCTCTCATACTGTGCACATTTGCATCTTCATTCCAGCAAACATCAAGCAACCAGTGGTGTTCTGTCAGCCGACCAGCACATTGTCCTTCACCACATTTCTATAGGCGATATCACATGCACAGTCGTCCATTCAGATCAGAGATAGGCAAATATAAGCAAACATATTCGGATAAAGATATCATCTTCAAACTCCATGGCATCCATTGGTGGCTGCCCAAGGACTCTTTGCCAAAGCTCAAAAACCCCCTCTGTATAGGCGCTACTTTTTTGTTTACAGAGACACCCGACAGGGGTGTTAATTGCTTTGTCACTTATCTGCGTTTTATGCTAATTACTCCGCAAGCGATGCAATCTTGCTAGTTACATATGGCCTCAACTCTATATGTGCGATGACCAGCTGCCCAACGCCCAACCACACATCCCCACTTGAGCGCTGTTACATTTTCTTCATTTGCATCAAAGTACCCATATATATGCCGCCACTGAAGTGGAAGACGGGATTCGGGTAAAGTGGAAGAGGGAGCTCCGGTTTAATACAACCAGGTAGCTTGTCGTCGTCGTTGGAATGCATTATCGTGTAGGATCGAACTTGAAAGGATAAATGGCCAAATGAAGCCATTCCGCATGCATGCACCTGGGGACAACAAAGACACATTTCGAAGCGACACGGCGGTTGGAGGAAAAAAGGTCTCTCTTTCACATGCTGGAGCTCATGTGTATATGCTATATGGAGACAATGTTAAAACCAAAAAGGACTTCACCTCATCTAATACGTGAACTCTGAATGTCCTCCTTTTTACAATGCAACGTCAAGGGACTTCAGAGCTGTTGGAAGTCGCTGGTCGCTTCTCTGTTGCTACGTGCCCATTCGCAGACTTATTCCTGCTTCTCGACCTTAAGCAGCAAGTAGAAACGGAGTAAAAATGAGAGGGACAAAATCGAATATCAGGACAGATCAAATGGACCGGGATATATGTCTGTGTCTGTGTCTGTGACGCTCCTGATAGTGATGGTCTAATTCGACCACATGGGGGATGAACGGTAATCCTTCATTGTCCTTCTTTGATAGGTTATACGCGAGAGAATGTGATATAGACTGAACATTAAAAAAAAAAAAAAGTGAATACACACCATGCGACCGTCACGACCGACCCGAAGCACCTCTGGTCTCTGCCAAAAGGACACATGAGCAACTTTAGAGCACTTCCCCACTCCGTAGCCGTACTGTGTCATTTGGCATCGGTGGATGGTGGCTGTAGCTAAACTTAACATGACCATGGATTGGGGAGGTTTTGCATTTCAATGGATTTTTTTTTTGTTTTTTTTTTTTTCTGCTCGTTACAAGATTCTAACCAAGGACTTAAAGGTGTAATCGGATTTGGAGAGTTTTCTAACCACCGACGATATCGTTGCTGCACGAGAGTTCGTACACCGGAAATGCAGCAACTGGAAGTGTAGCTCAAGTCCCAGTGGGTATACCACCACTACTCGGGTTTTATGGGGGTTTTAGATTTTATTTGGAGTCCGCACCAGCTGAGAGAATACAATTTAATACAACCCTCCTGATACAATCTTTATTTACGTAGGCAGCATGTCTCTTACAGTAGACACAGAGTCTGTAGCAAAAAGAGTATTCGTTCCGCTTAGTTATTTTATGCAGGGTTGCATGTTTTAATTGCCAAGGGGATTTAATGTGCGTTGCTGGCCCAGTTGCTATGGTGAGTTGAATAGAGGAAAATTAAAATCGTGTGTGTGGGTTAAATCGCAATTATATTGATTTTAATTGAATACTAATTATTGCACATTGAATTGAATAAAATCACAGTCATTGGAACCACTAGAGACTGCGTCGAACTGATTATAAAAATATCGATTGCTTCTGTGATTATCTGTGTATGGACGAGCTGTAGTTGGATGGCGATATTTTGGTTTAAAAAAACGCAAAAACTGTCTCATTATTCGAATTTATAGTAAAACTGTAACATCCTTCAGACTGTAAGGTGTTTGACAGGAGTAGATTTGCATTGAGTCCGCTTTTCAAAGTTCCATTGCAAAATGTCATACAATAAAAATGTGATTATCCGAAGTCGGGAATTTTAGGCTGAAGTGTAAGCTTCAGGGAGTAGATTACCAACACAATGACTCAATTTGCTAAGATTTTATCTCAAGCATCTCATTGGACCCATTTAAAGCCCCTGATGTTGAGGATGTTATTCAAAATGTAAAACATAAAGTTAAATTGTGTAATCAAGATAAAAAATTTGTATATAAAGCCTTAAGCTACAATTGATATTTGTCATTAAAAGTCTCCACCTTTGTACATAAACATAAACTCGTACATAGGCTCGGAAAACTCGTAAGTTATTGTCGCGAAAAGCCAATGCATCCACAGAGAGTGACAGTTTTGTGAGGATTGTGGTGGCATCATTGGAACATATTTTTTTCCAAAATGAGGCTTTGAACAACGTTTCGTTACAAAGCAATGTTAACCGACTTCTTTTTTACTGAAATAAAAGACATGGATTTAGACGACCTCTGGTTCATGCAGGATGACGCGCCATGCCAAACAGTCCATGCCACACAGCCCATGCCACAATCGATATTTTGTGCACCAAATTCTCAAATCGTGTTATCATACGTCTTGCGATCTTAATTTGCCGCTTCGGAGCTGCGATTTGACCCCTTTGGACTTTGAAGGACCGATATTATGCCAATAATCCGGAAACGATTCAAGCACTTAAGGCCAATATCATCCAAGCAATCCGCGAGCTACAGCCCGAAAGCATCAACAAGGTCTTGGAAAATGACAGAATGAGCAACTGCAAAGACAGCCGAGGCAGTCACTTGAACGACGCTGTGTTCCATAATTAATGGGAATAATTGCATTTACTTATAAAGCCGCATATTCCATGGAAAAAAAAAAAATTGTTCATTTTATTAAATTTTTTAAAAGAAACTTTTATTTGGCACACCCTTTACATAGATGGTTTTCTATAAAAGATACGCTGATGACATTTCGACCCTAATCAGGAAAATTCGAAAAAAAAAAAAAAACATTCGCAGAGATCCTACAAAGGGCAATTGACCTCGTCGCGTACTGGTGTAAACGAATTGGCCCTACCACTACCATAGTTGCGTTCACAACAAGGCGAAATCGTGTAAAAATGAAAAACGTACTATGCTTATTAAATCTAATGTACCTAACTAATCGATCCAGAGTTATATTTGTCAGTGAAAATTATATGTTCTAATATCTTTCGACTATTTTCGTTAACAAAAGGGTTTAAAAATAGTCACGTGAGGGCTGTGTAAAATCCATGTCAAAAATGCTAAAAAAAAATTAGTGACAAAAAGTTGAGGTTTCTTTTATGAATGCTTTGAATATTTTTACCGTCTGGCAATGCTGCTGGTAAACACTCCATCCATAATATGGCATTTATATGTACTGCAGAGGAGCTATTCCGAATGTAAAGATTGTCTGCAGTTCACCATTAGTTTCTCAAGACAATCTAACAGAAGTGAGACTGACCAGCGTTGCCAGACGGTCAAAATAAAAGACATAATATATTAAATAATATAATATTATGTTTAAATTTGGTTTTAAGCATGTAAAATTGTGCATCAAGTAAATAAACGCAAAATGTCAACGCATGATGCATTTTGAAAACATCCTGTAAGAATTTACACAGCCCTTACCAAATTTTGATGAAATTGTTGTGTTCAAAATGAGTTTGTTGCTTGAATCCTGGAAAATATTTAAGGAAGTTAGAGGAAACTATAACTTTTTTCCTATTACAACTGACATTACCTTTTTTTGAAAGACTTCTTTTGTAAACAAAAATACCTAGTCTAAAGATTATTAGCACAAATAATTTTCAAATGTTGCTTCGGAGGTACGATCGATTAATTAACTGCATTTAACGCTAGCAACAACACCTAAAGAAAAGGCAGATTTTTTCGCTAGCATGTTTTCAGAGAATTCCACCCTAGATTCTGCACAGTTAGAGCCACCAAATATCCCGAGGATGCAATCATCAATTTCGGCGTCGAATAATTCAACGCATCCTTAAAGAATTAGATTGCAATAAGGCAACGGGACCCGATGGAATCCCGGCTATAGTACTCAAGAACTGTGCAACAGAACTTGCACCTGTAATCTGTAAGCTGTTTAGCATGTCGTACTCCCAGAAGACGTTTCCTTCTTGCTGGAAGACCGCTCGCATTCAACCTATTCCAAAGAAAGGGAAGAAATGTCTGCCACAAAACTATAGTCCAATAGCGTTACTTTCAATGCTCTCTAAAGTAATGGAAAAGGCAATAAATGTCAAAATAATCAAATATCTAGAAGACCATCGATTAATAAGCGACAGACTTCCACTGGTGACCTGTTAAGCTACGTAACGCACTTATGGACACAATCAATTGAACAACACGGCGAATCCAGAGCCGTAGCCTTGGACATATCAAAGGCATTTGACCGAGTCTGGCATAGAGCCCTATTAGGCAAGTTAGCGTCTTAGGGATTACCACAACAACTCTGCGGATGGATGCAAAATTTTCTTATGGGAAGATCGATCCAAGTTGTTGTAGATGGTGTATCATCCAATTCGTTTGCTATAAATGCAGGAGTGCCCCAAGGATCTATTCTTTCTCCAACTCTATTTCTTCTCCACATCAACGATTTGCTTGGATCGACAAATAATAATATCTAGAGCTTTGCAGATGACAGCACTCTTATATCCTCTATCTCGAACAGTGGGCCTGTGAATACGGCTACATCACACAATCAGAGAAGTGAACAAATTATTTCTCTATATGATGATCTGGACAAAATCTTGAAGTGGGGAAAGGACAACTTGGTTGTATTTAATGCAAACAAGACACAGCTCACAACATTTTCCAGAAAAAATGCATCAACAGTTCCTCAGATCCAAATGGATGACCATCCAATCCATCTCAAGGACTTAATGCACCTTCTAGGAGTCACAGTCAATTCAGGAATCACATGGTAGAACCACATATCCTATATCGCAAAATCGGCGTCCGCAAAGTTGAGCTACCTATTAAGAGCAAAGAGGTACTTTAGCCCCAAGCAACTTCTCCTTCTCTACAAAGCAAAGGTTAGACCAGGCTTGGAATATTGTTCCCATATATGGAGCTCGGCCCCAAAACATTCACTTAACCTGCTTGATAGCATACAGAGACGAGCAGTTCGACTCATTGGAGACCCTACACTCACATCGAATCTACAACCGTTGGTGCACAGAAGACAAGTCGCTGACCTATGCTTGTTCTATAGGTACTTCCATGGTAGATGTTCTGAGGAACTCAAAGACATTATCCCTCGAAATGCAACTTTTGGGCCCCCAACAAGACAGGCTGCTAATGCTCATGAGTCATGACCATACAGTACACTTGACAACCGCGAGGACATCAACTTTCAAAAACTCCTTCTGTTACAGGACAAGCAAACTTTGGAACTCGCTTCCTGGGGATATATTTCCAGAAGTCTACAATTTGCAGCAATTTAAGTGCAGAGCAAACATACATCTGCAGGCATCTCGGGGCGCTGTTGAAGCGTTATAGGTTCGCCTTTCCCGGGAGAAGTATATAAAAAAAAAAAAAAAATTAAAATAAATATAATATAAGAAAAAAACAGAAACAATTTCTCCCCCCATATTTCCCCCCGTCGACCAAAAAAAACCCCTCCCAAACTGTCAACACTGAGACTGACAAATGACAATCTGGGTTTAATGTAATCTGTTTCTGTCTATGCACACATACAAAAAAAAAAACAGGCGTATTTACTGAAATAAAATCTGATTTCTGTTATCCTTTTGAGTACCTAATACCTCTACTTCCTTATGCATTTTTTACATCCTTGAATAAATAAGCCCACTCCTCAACTGAACTTACATCTGATTAAATACACCCAATTACCTCATTCAAATTATTTCCAGGCAATTGCGAAATTATACCACCAACCATTGTCTATCCCACTTTTCAAGTTCTACTCAACCTTCATAATCAAATACATCCAGCCTTTTGCACACAGTCTACCTACAGTCTCCATAACCGAGCTCACAATACAATTGTCAGCGAAAACACTTTCACAGGAGTAACAATCAATTTGTCACAATTCAACGCTGCACAAGTATCCTCTTAAACTTTGACGGATATCCTTTGGAGTTCTTCATTTTCCTGTGCAACTTTTTCCCCACTTTTTTGTTAGCTTTTATTCATTTTGCTTTTGTTTCCACTTTTATTCAGAACATTTTACTGCGAAGAGTTGGAAACCAAGCAAAAAGCAACATTTTAAATCCTTTAGAACAACGAAGTGCGCCCCACCATCCCGAGCGCCACCGTAGTGGTGCTTCTTCGACACAACATGTTGACTTTGTTGAAGAGATTCCCTCCACTTAATGAACTGTGTGACGCGCGTTCGGTTGAAGTGCTTTGTTTTTCCACAATTTCTCAAGGTGAAAAATCGCATATAACTTGTATGCTGCTGGCTGTGTGTATCCTTTTGCGTCTAGACTGCGAGTGTTTGGCAGTGAAATGACGATGATGAAGGGTGCGCACTGTAACAATTTTTTTTATGTACCTACATAATTTATGCGACAGGGCCTTGCACTTTTATGGTTTCTCAAAGCTAACAAGATGATGAGTCTTCGTGACTTTCGGTTGACTCGTTTGCACTTCGTTCGATGCGATGGGGGCAATTTCGCTTCAAACCATCCCAACTCACCGGAACGGACCAGTGAGTTCATCAAAAATGTAACAGCATAATCATCATCACCATCCAATTGGAATATTGACGCGGCGGTATTTCATCATCGACGGTCGGTGGTGTTCTTTTGTTCTTAAGCCACAAGGATATAAGGAGCTAATAAAAAAAAAAAAGATCCACTTTCTATTCTTTCACCACGTAATGTACATTTCTCGAAATGAACCTGTCTTAAATCGTTTTTTTAGAAGAAGCAGAAAAAATACCAAGTCCTGTTAGTGCATGCCACATACATAATGCGGGTGCAATGGGAGTAAAATCCAAAGGCGAACGAAAGGAATCATTAGGATAAGATATACGAGGCCATAAAGGAAGATAAATGTTTGCATAAATTTCTCATTCCCTCCCCGCGCGCTGTGGCATGTGGAGAGTTGAATTGCAAAAATTCTACTTAGAGAAGGTGAATTGGAGTGCACCTCCTCTAGTTCCCCTAACTCCACCAATTTATCCTGATTATGGCTGATCTACTGCTACAGTGTTGTGTCTTGCAGACAACCGCTATGAGGGTGGGACTCGGACGGATACGGATAGTGTGAAATGTGCATCCTGATGTGATATGCAGAAGAAAGTAATTTTCACAGCTGCTCAAATCACCTTACAAGAAAAAAGAGAAAAAGAAATAAAAATTCAAATTAGAAAACTCCAAGAAATTTCGTGTTGAAGGATGCCACTGCTGCTTGCGTCTTTGCACACATTTTGGTTTCATAATGCAACCACAAGAGACTCATTTTCATCGTATTTTGTTTTCTCATCCATCCGTGGAACACAAATTGTTACGGGCAAAGCAAATAAAAACAACCTACCTATACTACGTTGTAATATGTTGCTACAATTTTGTTGCCCTGTTCCAATCAAATACAATTCGAGGCTGATTTTGCAAGCCCTTATAGTTAACAGGCGAATGTGCCAGCCTTTTGGAAAAAATTAGGCTAATTCTAAAAGGTTTTCGACCCACACATTTTTATCGGTCCAATGGTTTAACGTAAAAAATGAGCTAAACAATCTGAAACAGTTCATTTGTCAGCTTCCTCCAAAATATAATTTCTCTTAAAAAAAATGAATTTGTATTTGATGGTAAAATTTACGCGAATGTGCGACCCTAGAACAGAAAGGTTCTAAATGCACCAACACGACCTTCGAGAAAACAAAAGTTAAATGTTAGAAATTGCTTTTCTGAATCTGTTTCAATTTAATTCAAAAACTGTTTTTGAATCATTTTAACTTAGGTACTCCTTTAATTATAACGTTTTAAAAAATATTTAAACTTCTATATTAGTTTTTCTTAAATTTAAATTTTAAAATATTAATAGCCCAATGATAATGGGCATATAAGTAGGACATAAGGGTTCTAAGTACCTAATGGAACTTTGTGTGTTTCTGAAGATTTATATTCTTGAACTGAAATTATATTAGTACTTAAAAAAAATGGTAAACAAAAAACATAACAACTACCGATAATGAAAAGGTATTTTGCATGTTTTTATTTACTATTTACTTTTTTTTAAGGACACACGAATCCAGTATCTACTCGAACAAAATAACAAAATGTTTATAAGTAGTTTGATTTTAAAATTTGAGGTTGATACAAATTCCTTCATCTACATTTTTCTAAAGGGGATAGAACTTAAATTGAGTGTAACCACACAGTTTTCCTTGGCTGCTAATTTCGGTGGATAAATGAAAGCTATTTTCGGTCGTCTCTTTTTCGGACCCATTAAGCCAAAGTCCGATTAAGATTAAGCGCAAGTTTTCATCCTTGGAGTCTTAGTCGTGGTTGTGTTAGTTTTTTTTTTTTTTTAGGTATATATAAACATCTTTGCCTCGATGGAGCAACTGTGCTTGTGCTCAGAATGCATTTGGGGAGTCACCTATTATCCGACAGATGTTTCGTTCTTAATTGAAAGCAATTTGTTTAGATTAAATTTTGCACAGTGGTTATTTATTTATTTTTTTTTTCTTTCTCTTTCCTTTTTGGATATTCGTTCGAAATGGTGATGAGGTGCAGTCGATTGGAGTGATAAATGAAGAGGAAGAAGGAGACTCAAATCATAATACAGTCCGTTAGAGATAGGGAATAATTAAATTGATGATTTCTTTTTGAATGCTATGAGTTTTGAGATACATATAACAAAGCATCGTAGTAGGGGTGGGTTTGGGAGTGCTTTAATTATATAATTGCGCGACGCACATTTTTTGTCAAACAGATCCAAGAATTTACAGTTTAAGAAACTAATCACAACAAAATGCGATGATAACAAAAATAAACAAAAAAAAAAACAGAATGCTGGAATGGAACGAACAGTTTTTTTATTGAAAGTGTTTTAAATCTAATACCAAGTTATGACGATAAAGTGGGTTTTATGTCGACGATAATTAGAAAAATAACAAAACAGACATTGTCACATACTAAATCGTATCAAGTCCTGCTCACATTTCGCAAAGTTCTTTATTTGGACAATGTCCATTAATAATTTTAATGGTGCCACAGCCCATTTTCCTATCCTGCTTATCGTTTCCAAAAGTATCCTATCTTTCATGCTGGAAAAAAATCATGTAGGTACATCCACAAAAATTCATTGAAATCCGTTGAGTGGTTTCGGAGATCGACAACAGCGCCACCAATAGTCTATAGATATAGAAGATAATTGAATTGAATTGAGAAACTAAAAAAACTAACACCTAAATCTTCGTAACGACAAATACGAATAAATCCGCAGAAGGAAGTATCCAATTTGGTACTTTGGTTTTTGACTAAAGTTGCAATTTGGCATTTTTTGATAGCCTGCCAATATACTAAAATAAAAACCTTTAAAATGTAACGCAGTTGCCTATCAAAACACTCAGCCCTATTGCGAAGATCAACTATCAATTGATAGTTGATACTTATCAATAAATTTCTTTTAATGTTATTGCGAAGATCAATTATCAATTAAGTGTTGATCGACTGGGAACGTGCAGCAATTGTCGGTTGACAAATCGGTATTGTGAATGTCAATCTTGAACAATTTTATTGGTAGTTGTCAATTTTTCTATCAATCGCAATTTCGGTGTTGATAAGGACGACCCTTAAAAGAAAATGTTGAACATCAACGTTTTTAATTGTTATTGTTGTTATTTTTTAAGTGCTAGATATATATATAGATATTTCTTCCTATGTGTAATGAATTTTATCCATTTTAGGCACATGAATTTTCTATAACGCTTAGCAGTTCACTTAAAGTAAAGGACACTGTTGCTGTTGACTGCGCAAAACCAAGCAGAGCTGCAATTAATCGGTTTAAGTTTGGGTCCAATATCTTCCAAAAAAATCAACGAATGTACCTCAAAAGCATTCCTTGGAAATGAAATTAGCTACCTTCGGTTTTCCAGTTCCAAAGAATTAGATGCGACTCGACTCCTCCGAATAGCAGCCAATTCCGCGTATACTCTGTCTCGTCTTGGTCATCATCAAAAAATAATTTCACCGATGACATGGTTTTCAATAAATTTCGCAGATTTAACACTCGTAATTATTGTTAATTTAAATTGTTTGCAAAAGTCTTAACAATCACTCTTCAGATCAAATATTTTAGAACTGTCAAAGTTGATTTTTCATTCACAATAACTTAATTTTGGCGTTATGTTCACAATAGGTTATATTTTTATCAATTGTTTTTCGCAATACCAACATCAATTTTAATTGATCTTCGCAATAGGGCTGACTATAACCTATATGTAGTGTTTAGCGAACCAATGCTTTTTAAATATCGTCTCAAATGCTAAATGTGCAGAATAGCTTCAGAAACGACACCTTTTTTTCTCATTGGCCCCTTTTTCTTGTGACTTTTCAGAATTCTCCAGCGGTCACGCTGATCCGAACACACCTCCATTTTTATATAAATATCTATAGACTAAAGATGAGTAGAATAAGACAGGGCCGTTAACTTAAAAAAAAGTCACTAACTCGAACCTAAAAATCCACTAGAAAAAAATGTTCACTACCTACAAATGAAAAAATATTCAAATTTAACAACATTTTTATTTTGAAAAATAAATCAAAAGCTTACAATATGTAAATACAAAATGTTAACTATAAAAAAAAAAAAACAAATTCAGTCTCACAGTTAAAATATAAAACAAAACAGTACTTAAAATCACTTCAAATCAGAAATAATTAGATAGATTTAATCTTCATCAATTTTATTTACCTCAATATTGAAGACATTTCTTAAATTATTTCTCAAAACAACATTTTTAGGAGTTTATTGAGTTCAAAGTTCTCGTTGACATTTTATTTCTTAACTTATTTTTAACTATGTTCGTCATATTAAAAATGCTCCACTTCGGCATTTGAATGTGGAAGCGAAATTACAGTTCGAGCAAGTTGGAATAATATTGCAATTTGCAAGTGTCAAACTCGAATACCAGGGATATAATATCACCAGGACTCCAATTCTCAAAAATGCTCGCATACGTTTATCTATCAAAATCTATGATGCCAAGCGAAAACCTGACATTTGCAATTCTCGAAATCCGCATACGAGAATTTTTCTTCGAATGTTACTCGTCTGTTTTTTCCATGCGGATTTGCATCTCGTATACGGAATAATGAGTTTTATAATTAATAAAAAGTTTTGTTTTTTGATTTGTGTGTGAGAAAATAAGAATCAAATTTAAATGAAAGCACTTATTGAATGGTATCCCATCGCGTACATATGTTCGGAAATAGTTCCATTTGTTCAAAGCAGTCTTGAACCTCTCATATAGTTCAGTATATTTCGATTTCGCATAACTGCCTAACTGAGAATCAAACAAACGCTGAGCTCATATCGCACAAAGTAGCCACTATGAAAACACATAAATGTTCAATAAACGTGCATAATATTGATATTAATTTTTTTTTGTCAACCGAAAACAACAATTCCCAACCAATTTCCATTGGAATACATTTTTTTTCACAAACTCTCAAAATGGTTTACTTGACTCGCGTAAAATTCTACCTCATTCGAGAGGTGAATAAAATTTTCGCATAGGTGGAAAAAACCCGTACTGCTTAGAGAATACCAATTTTTCTGCTATGCGAAAATTTCAGGCGGATTTGCTCATATACAAATTATCCTGAATTTGAGAATTGGGGCCCAGGGGCGTAATAATTTAGAAAAACATGTTTTTGCAAAAAGTCAGTAGAAAAGTAACTAGAATTTTTCAGTGACAAAAAATTAAATTTTGTCACTAAACTTTTGAAAATTCCACTAGATATAGAGACAAAGTCACTAAAACGGCAACCGTGAATAAGACTTATAATATCATTCGAAAGGTAGGTTCTGTCACTGTGCCATAGATGTGCACACTCAAAAAAATGGTGGGTAATGTCGCCAATAAGACTGGTAAAATGAATTTAAGAATTCCCCATACAAAATGCTTATCAGTTAATTGAAACCATTTTGGTGACATTCAATTTGTCGCCGCCATATTGCCATAGTAACGTAGGTATTCAAATCCTATAGATAACATCATCTTAGATTAGAACCAATTTTCGAAGGAACAATTTGCCTACCCCTAAAAGTAAGCATTTTCGTACCTAGTTTAAATTCACTGGCATATCTGCGAGGGGTTGACGACGCGGTTGGTTTCGAACATTTCGTTTCGTTGGAAACGAACATTTCTCGACATAAATATTTTGTCTTAAATTTTCATAGTGACGTATAAAAATATTAATTAGTCATGAGTAAAACTGCTTTCAAAAATGCGTATTTTTTCGATATCTAGATGTCTCTTTTTCGCTTATAGAAACAAAAAAAAACAAAATTTACGAAAATTGTGGTCCGTTTTTAAGTACCTATTACATTTGACATCGTCGATTTTCGACCTCAAGTGTATACAAATTCAAATTGTATTATAATATTACTGAATGGCGGAACTCTTGCTCAGCAGACCGAAACACAAATTTTGAAAAGTTCAGTTCATATATTATTTTCTTTAATGTGGGATACTAATTTCCTGAATCCTGATGCACTTTATAATCTTGATGCATTTCATACGTGGAAATATTACATTTTTCAATTTTTGTTTGTACAAATGGAAGTTTAAGCTTTAAGTAAGTTTTACACCCGCTCATTTATACCGCTTTTTTAAGTCCGATAATTTGTTTGCTGTTTGCAGTTTCTTTGGCCTAAGACGGCAATTGATTAGTAAGGCCCTGTCAAGAAGCACTAAGGAGATTCTATATAAGACTCTCATCATCCCTGTCCTGCTCTATGGCGCAGAAGCATGGACCCTAGCAATAACGGATGAGGATCTTCTTGGTCGCTTCGAACGCAAAATTCTTCGACTGATTTTTGGTCCCGTTTGCGTTGACGGGATTTGGAGGAGAAGATTTAACAGCGAACTCTTCGAGCTGTACAGCGACATCGACCTGGTCAGAAAAGTACGCATTAGTCGTCTAAGATGGTTAGGACATGTAGAGCGAATGGACACCAACGCTCCGGCCCGAAGAGTCTTCGATTCCAACCCGGAGGGACAACGCAGTAGAGGAAGACCTCGCCTTAGGTGGCGCGCTCAAGTGGAAGGGGACCTCAACCAACTTGGTGTGCGCAACTGGAGGCAGTTAGCCAAAGATCGCGCTAACTGGAGTGGCGTATTGGTTGAGGCCCAGGTCCACCCCGGACTGTAGCGCCACCTTAAGTTCGTAAATTTGAATATATAATATTCACTCAAAAACATGCATTATACCCGCTGGATTAAAGATGGATTTAAACGCGGATTTTATTTTTAGATGCACTAATTATGCCGAAAAATGTAAATAAATGTAAAATGAAATTGAAACTCCCAAGCAGACGATGGGCCTTACCAATAAACATTTTTAGTTTAGACTCTAAATTCACAGTGGTTATAATTTCGCAATTGTGAGCTTCCGTATACTTAAAGTCAAGACCAAAATTTGTTTTTAGTACGAAAAATTAGGAAAGTCGAAAGTCTGTCGACGATGAAAATATGTAGGTAGTTGGAAGCGAATGAATGATATACTCGTATTTGTTTTCAGTTATCATTTTTTCATTTTTGTCGATTTGATTCGACATTTTTCATCGTGGCAGTATCAGCAACAAATGCCACTTTTTTCAGCCGGAAATATTTCCGAAAATCCACCACATCGTAATCGTCGACGCATATATTCAACGACGAGTACAACCGACGTTGATTTACAATCAGCTGCTGTTTCAACAGCTCTCCGACAAACTCGTCTTCTGGCGACATCAACATTTTATTCATTTCAAGAATGAAGTCCGTTTTTTACTTTCTTGCTATTTTTTATTTTCTATTTCACTTTTCTACTTTTGTTACCTACTTCATGCGCCCTGCGAGCGAAGTAATGTAAATATTATGAAATTGTGTCTTAACCCGACTTAAAGTACTTAAGCTGATCTCCGGGGTTTAAATCCAATCGGATTAATCGCTGTCAAATTTAAATAACTTTGTTTATATTCGGGTTTAACGACTTAATATTACAGACATGGGTTAAGTTTTTGGGTTAAACTCACTTAAATCCGGGTGTAAACTTTAACCCAAATTAAAGTGAATGAATAATATGGCCGTAAGACTCTAGACTTGTTGGCGCAACCGTAGTTACATAAAGGGCGCTACGATTAGCATCCCACAACCATACATTCGTGTGATTTATTATTACGTTTCCGAACGGGTGAATTGAGAAGTTTTTCGACAAAATGTGTAGGTGCTCTATGTATTTCTAATTCTGTGTGCTCCAAAAAGGTATCATTACCCGGGCGCCATTTATTCTCGCTACGCCACTGGTTTATAAGTAGGTAGGTATATGGACAAAGTAAATATGCCTCCGAATAAGCACTGAAAATGTTTAACTTCTTTTGAACTTTTTTTTTTTATAGTAGATATAACTTGCCAAGGCAACAAAAAGTCACGCTTGCATAACTGAAAGCAATAACTATCTATGTTCTATGTAAAATGCGCTATTAGATTGGCAAACTATTGACCAAACATATGTTTTGCAAACATAATGCCTTTCTTACTTTAGAACACGGAAGCGTCCCCATTTTGCGATAATCCTTGGAGTTTTCAAAGGTGTGGTATTTATTTTATCGAAGGAGTTTATAATAACAGGATGATTTGAATGCAAAACTTGGATTATTCTACATTTTATAATAATATTGTTGCGAAATGGGCAACTGTCAAACGTCAGCTGAATGTGAGTTTGCACACATTCATACATTACACGCTGGTACTTAAAAGCTCGCTCTTCACTTGGAAAACTAAGACGATTATTGACAACTTACCTTAAACTGCACTCCCACTCCCACATAAATTCACTCCACTGTCAGTTGGTGCTTTTGGGCCAATATGATATTGAATACAACCACTAGACCGCTAATACGGTTATCGAAATGCAAACAAATGACTTCAAACAATGCAGAAGGGTCTATTTTAAATTGCTGCACTAAGTTTCACAAAAGTTACCGAAATTTGCTTGCAAGCTGCAACACGAAAATAAGAGAAGTGGTAGCTTTTGATTTATACTCTCCCAATTGTTTGTTCTCTGTGTCACGTGCCAAGCTTTATTTTTTCAC
The DNA here is from genome assembly GCA_946477585.1 of Cheilosia urbana. Classification (NCBI taxonomy): domain Eukaryota; kingdom Metazoa; phylum Arthropoda; class Insecta; order Diptera; family Syrphidae; genus Cheilosia; species Cheilosia urbana. Next base: position 117,394,188 of record OX297854.1, read on the forward strand.
ACAAAACTTTCAAGCAAAGCAGATTTGCGCCGCAACACAGCAAACATTTCACACTACCACACACATTTTCAGAGCACTTTAAAAGCCAAGGAAAAATAACAAATAGAGATGTGTAATGGGGGAAAATGAAGTTAGCGATTTTCAGACGTATCGTACGCGGAAACCAAATAGCACAGTTGAATCTGCAAACTTCAACACTTATCCTTTCAATTAAAGGTATTTGTTTACGGTTTGCCTTGTGTTTCTCAGATTTGACAGCGAGCAAGATAAAAGCAGCAGACGCGAACTAGAAGCAGGATAAGAACTGTCATTAAAGAGTGACAGCAGAGAAAAAGCACTCTTTCGAGGAGAAAGGATACACGAAACCTAGCAACAAATACATGGTGCACTAATACAATTGTAAGTAAATGAAGAGCGAAACGATTGGATTCCGCTCAATGGATTGCTCTCTCTTTCATCTTTTATTTTTCTATCCGCACGCATGGTGTTTTTTTTTTTTTTTTTTTGTCTATTTTTTGTCTATCCTTTTTGTAAGTCGTCGAGGAAAAGGATACAGGATATGGGCTTTGTTGCTTTTGCATCTGTTATCAAAGCGAGTGTTACATGACTGATGATGACGTGGAGTGTATGTGCATTAGGGTGGCTTGGGTGTAATTTGATTAAAAGCTTTGCCTCTTATTCATAGGTGGTTGAAAGAAATAATAGTACCTACAGGATAATGCTTTCTGTTTTAGCGGGTGAAAGCTTTCAACACTTGTATGAATTTCCTGATTTCATCAGCTGTTTGCGTTTATGACAAATTGTGGCGCCTTGCTGTGTCATCGGACTTTTTAATCGAATTTATTTTCAAGGATTTTTAAAACTTTTATTGAAAGGGTTGAGTGCGTTTAATGACGTGTATATGAGACCAATACACTTAAAGATTTAAGATAAGCCGCATACGAGAGGACTTGTCGTTGAATGGAAACTTGAGGCGGATAAAAATCTTAAGTGTGGAGAGCTTTTTCTTGAAACGGTTCGAGAAGTGAGCAACTATTATGGGTTATTAATGGAAATTGTAAATTTATGGCTTTTGAAAGATGACTGTGCAAGATGTGTGGTATGCTACAGGTAAATTGGCTGAACAGCGTTGGTTTATTTTTGAAAAGTACAGTTCAGATATTTGGTGGTTGGATATTGTATGAATAGGGTCGACTTGGCGTTGCACAGCCGTAGGAACTCTCTAAGATGGATTACCTCGACATGGCAGCTATAGAGTAGGTATTGGCCTTGGCAATCCTTACTCAATTTCTAAACTTATAAGAGCGAGTGTTGAACACGAAGCAAAAGAAACATCATCATCTGTCAATAAGTTTCAGAAGTCCAAACTCCAAACCCCTTTGAAAAAATATATAGGTAGGTACCTACGGCGGCGGATGAATTCGAGATATAGGTACCTATACCAAGTACCTACGTTGTATTAGCGAGAGGATTTTACAGGACTATTGTATGTTGAAATAGAGATTTTAGCTTGTTGTGATTGTTGTACATCCCCGAAGCGAGTTCTGACGCCGTGACTGTGTCAAAAAAAAGCAACCAACAGTCTGGGTATTGATATAGTCTTACTGACGACGAGATGATGATTATAGCAATCTTTAATTCTATTAGAGCTTCTTGAAAAATTATATATCTATGCAATGTTCTAAGTGTGATTTTAAAATCGTCCACGGATTTCAACGTCAGAATATGCAAGGAGGTAGTATGTTTGGAAAGCAGAGCGTACATTTATACCACATCTGTATACGGAGTGTTGACTGACTATTGCTGCTGCGTATATTATTAAAATAACAGCACTCATCCAGCATTATGGATCTCCAAACGTAGATATACCTAGCTAGACAACAAAAGGCATTAACAAAATATGGATTTCGATATTAGAACCAGGGTTGCCATAATTTTGTTTGCTTTAAGCTCAAAAACCTGAAAAAAGTAGCTCAAAATCGTTGCCCAGAAAGAAGCCCAAAAAATTGTGGAAAATGTTGGTATTTTTCCCACCTACCCATCTCACTTATAAGCGCCACGGTTTTTATTTGTCTTTAATTTTCTGCAATTATCTTTCGTGATTTGTTTCAAATCAAAACTCAAAAGGCCTGCAAAATAATTTGGTGTGCGTGCGAGTTGAGCGACTGTTCAACTATTCACAGCGACTGTTTGTGAAGGAATAAAACGAACAAAATTGACACAAATATTTGTAAAACGATATGTAACCCAAAATTGTTTTGGGCGCTGGGTTGTTAGATACCTAACCCTAAATACGACAAAGAGCTCAATCTGGCAACCCTGGTTAGAAGTTAAGATTTTCGTCCACCAGCAAACACAAAAATTAAGTGAGAATAGCAACATCTAAACTCTAAACCCTCAATATCAGCAAGGCAAACAATGCCAATTCCATTGACTTTCATTATCGACAAACAGTGCCTCGATCTTAGGCGGTTTTTTTCAGCAATGGCGGTTGCGGAAAGGGTTTCGTTTAAGTATAGGCGGATTCTATAAATGAGTGAGTCATATATAGAACGGCCAACGGTTGACTGACGGTTGGTACTTTGTTCTTTCTTTTTATTAGTTGGAAAAGGCACATTTAAGGACTATTCACATGAGAGCTTATTGCGAACTGCGAAAAAGCGTATATTCGTAGATTTTAACACTTCATTCACATGAAAACCTTTTGTAGATATCCTCGAATCAGTTTCATTGTTCATTGTTGAGGGGCAGTTTTTTTTTAGATTAGATGTTAGATAAATTAAGAAGTATTTGGTGGTGGTGGTAGAACAAAAATTAATTTTCAACTCATAAATATAATTAAATTGATTTGTTTGCAATTCGCGCTCATGTGAATAGTCATCAAACAAGTTTTCAAAAATTGTGATTTCAAAATAAATATATGCGTTTAAAATATAACGCAGTTCCCAATCACAACATCATTATGCAAGCAGGCCAAAACTTGTTAAAAAATTCTAAATTATGCGGAGTAGTGTCAGAAAATGTTTTCATTTTAAAATCTGTCATTTGAAAACGAATAGCAACTACTGTTACGTAGTAGTGTCTATAGCTCACCTGCAGAACAATCTTAAAGACATCTACATAATACTAATGCGATTTCGTTGTTTTGGTTTTATTTATAAAAGAAAAGTTGTGTGAGAGTTAGCGTTGCCAGACGTCCCGGTTTGCCCGGGCTGACATTTTTTTGTCAGTCGATGTATCGTTACCATTGGTATTTGTCGTTTAACTAGAGGTCATCATTATACCGGATGGTGTGTGCAAAAATGGTCTGGGTTCGGACAGACGGACAAAAGCGAAACTAATAAGGTTACATTTTTTTCCTTTGGGTACGGAACCTTAATTATCACACAACACAACTATCACGTTGGTTACGCCGCGCGGCTCACATACATATTCAAATACGACTCGATTTTCACCCTATCCAAAGACGTTTGGCACGGAGTGAAACGTGGGACGCGTTAAACTATTTATATTACGGAAATCGTCAAACAAATTATTATACTTGCAAATTTATGGGTCCGACTAGAAAGCATACGACTTATGGGCTTATCTGTATATACCGCCTAGCAGTAAATGTATAAGATCAGGGCTTTGTCGATCTTGAAGAGGGACTCGAGAAGCAAAAAACAGTAGGATGCATAATATCTATATATTAATCGCCGACACGGTGTCTTTCAGAACATATTTAACCTACTTAATGAATACCAATTGCATTAATTTTTTTACCAATTTGAAGCGTGCCACTCATAGATCGATCGAAAAATATTATATTTTCAAAAAAGGATTTGCAATATAGGTAAAATATTGTTTTTAAATTACGTTGATTACAACAACAACAATAATCTCTGCGACCGGCGTCACCGACGAATGGTGGCAGTTAAGCGAAGGAAGAGAAAAGAGAATTTGCGCAAGGGTAATTCTAATTCGATTAGTCACATTTTTCTTTCGCTTAGTCGAAGTCCTGTCGTGTCCTGTTTCCTGTTCCTGTATGAATGTGAATCAGAAATTTAAAAAGATAATCACACTCAGAGAACGTTGCTCTTTTCTCTATAGTCTATACCACCAATACCTTCGTGAGGGGTAAATGGAATGGTGTGTGTTAAGCGAATGATGAAGAGAAGAGAATATGCGCAGGAGTGATTGGATTAGTTTAATGAATGAAAGTACATTTCGCCTTCGCGATTCGCCCAATCGATTCCCTGATAAGCCATAAACATTTTAGAAGTGCAAAATTTCCCAAATTTCCCTTTCCTCAGTCTTGTGTGTTGTGTCAATCGATAGAGACATTTTCGGAGGTAAGGGTATATTAATTGTTTAAAGTGCAAACACGTTTTTTGTAGATTGATTTGTTGTCGCAAGACTCTATTTTGTGTCGCAAAGAGAGCTAAATATCTCCTGTAAACTTGCGCGTGCAAAGTTCCATTAAGTTCGGACGGACTTATATAGTCCTAACTTAATTGTGCACTACAAACAATTAATATACCCCCGCTTCCGAAGTTGTCTATCGATCGCCGATCGACACAAGCACAAGACTGTAGACTGATTTCAAAACAGCGTCGTCGCTGGCGTGTACAAAGAGTAGATATACATTTTTCCACCCCTAAGAAAGGGGAAATTTTGGAAAATTTGCACTTCTCAAATGTTAATGGATGAACAAAGTGGGGAAAAGTATTACCATTTTTATTTCGTCAAAAATGATCTAAGAGAAAATATGATTTTAATTGTGCGCAGATATTTTCATTGCCGTTTTTTTGCGATTTTCTTTTAAGAAATAAGGGATTAGTCTTTCAAGATTTCAACCGAAAGTCAACTACTCTTTACTTAATCGAGGTTCTGGCATCAACTGCAGCAGCATCAAATTCAGCTGCAACCACTTCAGCTGCATTTTAGCAAAAACTTAAAAATATAAAAACACAGAACGATGAAACAAAATGAAATAGGTACCTACCTACATTTTCTTTAATTTTAGTACTATCTTTTTTCAACATGAAAAAAGTTTAGTACAACATTAGCTTATAATCCAGCATTGACCCGAATACGATCAGTAATTGTTACGAATTGTTTATTTAAAGACAGATAGTAAAATTCGCTTCAAGTCAAATATTGCTATACCAATTTTATTTATATGATGATAATGTAAAAACTGATTGGTCGATTTTTGACCACTGGACGAACCTAGTATAAATTAATTTAAAAGTGAAATTCGCTTCAAAAATGAGAGATTTTTTGTATACACTAAAACGACTCATGTTCATTCCTCCAAAAAACCCATATAAAACTTAATTGCCTCTAACGTTGAATGGAAACCCTAATAAGATAGCGGTGCCGAAAAAAGTGTAGAAATGGTAACAGTAGGTAAATCTGTTCAGGGACTGGCTGGGGAAACAAAATGCAGGCGGAGCCTTAAGTTAAATATGTTTCTCAGCATGGGATTAGGCCATTGTTTTATACCATCATCATTTATCACTTATAACCTCCAGTGTAATCACACCCAACAACAATTTTTGAGATATCCTTATTCCCACAACCAGCCTTAAATAATATTACTTACAAGTACCCGGCTTAGCTGTTGGATTCGCTGACTACCATTACCTAGGCCTAGTGGGCATTGTTGAAATGCTTCATCTCTAAAACCGTTTTATCGTCGGAGTTGCGGCCAATTAATCCTTACAAACCCCTGTGTATAACCAATTTAATTTTTGCAATTAAGATCCACCGTCAAAAACGCAGACGGGCTGGAAAATTAATAATGATACTTAAACGAGTCCTTGCTAAAACGTTTTTGCCCATCAAAAACTGAAGTGAATAAGGTGTCTGCTTCTAAATGGTATCTGCTTTCTTACCCTCCAAGGTAGGTACACCAGTATACACACGGTGTTCATATTATGTATAGACGTATGGTACAATGCATAACGGAGTGGGGTTACGAAATTGCTCTCAAACATACAACTACTTTGCAAACAAACGACAATGGCTCTGGCAGAACAACAACGACGACAACGTTCAATTTAAAGCACTCAACTTTAACAAGTCCTCAAAGCAATGTGTTACACTCTTGAGTCCTGCAAATGGTCGAGCAGCAATGGCGTCGTACTGTTAGTGCTATCGAGGAGATACAGCGTGCACCGTACACCGTTCCATAGGGCATTTAAATATTCTCGAGACTCATGTTGCCATATCCCCGGTGGTATGGCATTTGCATGCTTAGGTATATGTGTGAAGAACGCATGGCTAAAGGTAGACAGAGCAATCAGGACACGAATGGGGAAATGGTGGTTGAAGGAAGCGTCCCCGATCTCTATAGCGGGATTTCATTTACTTAAGCAGAAGTGATGCTTGCTACATTTAGCCTGCCCTTTCAGTGCGGAGTATTTTACCGGCTCAAGACGTGTCCCATCTCCGCAACCAATATACCTACCGCCTTAACGTTTTTATTTTTCTAGTCATAAAAGGTAAGGAGAATAACTAAAAGAGAAAGTAAGCCAGCAAGAGGGAACTTCAAAAGTCTTCGCCGGGTTTTGTCTTTACATTCCTGCCATATACATATACGCCCGCCTCATATCGCGTAATAAAACCAAACGTCTTGCTGTGGCATGGTCCGTGTATGTATTGGCCCCGCTCTGTGTTTTTATCCTTCCAAGAAACACGAGTGGAAAAATTCATTAAATATTAATCCGTGGCTAAAGTAATTTCGTATTCAATTACACCTGCCCGGAAGTGCTGTCTTGCCGTGTGCCTCTCTTGTGCACCGGCTGGAAGTCCTTGGGACGGCCAGCGTACATGATATCTAAGGGGGGGTCTGTACTCTGTAGTCGGGGAAAACAACGTGCAAATAAACGGAATTATTTACATCACCTCGAAGCTCGAACCTAACCTATGTGTGTTACATGGAGAGTGGCAAAGTGGAGCTGTGAGCTGAGATACTTTTACCGCTGCGACTGCTGCTTTATTTGTCTGGATGTCATTGAGTTTTATATTCTTCTGCATCTATTGCAGGTTTCGTCTTTTTCTTTTTTATTAGGGATGTGTGTGCACATCCTATTAAAGATATACTCACTCTGCGTTGCTGGACTTCCACTACAGCAACACGAAAACCGAAATTGTTATCGTGATCTTACTTTAAAATTCAAGCTGTCTTTGTGGTTTGATGTTTGATGATATAAGTCAATTGACATGCGAGCACATACTGTTTCTTTTGTTGATGATAGGTGGTAGTGGTATTGTTTTATTTTGTTTTGTTTGCTGTGAACTAGCAAGGACATCTAATGTTTGGTAATGAAACGATACGCACGAGTAAAATTTTATAAAACCATGCCGTCTCTTTGTGCCTTTGTGATTTGATGAAACATTGATGAGCACTTCTTGTGAATTGTTGCTGGCGATGGTTTACAAATAATGCGGACAGGAAATCTTAGGTTGGGGATATAAACACAGACTAATAAGGCACAGGAATATGGAATTGCTTTGTGAAAACAGTTGAAGGTTTGCAAAACGCTGGGAATTGGCCCCAGTAAGGTATGCTTCATAGGGATGAAATGGTTACACAAATGGTCCACTTTTTTCTTTCTTTTTTTTTTATAAAAATGCTACTTAGGCTATTTTGTTAGGCTTTGTATCATTATTTAAAGGTGGGCGCAGTGGCTTAGTGGTTAGTGTGTTGGACTACTAAGCGAGGGGTCGAGGTTCGAATTCCGCAAAAACCCAAAATTCCTACTTAGGGTTTTTTTCACTGTGCCACCTCTCTCGAATGCCTGACAAACATCCGAGAGTATAACTGTCTTGAAAGAGCTTCTCAATTATACTCTGTCCAAGAAAAATTGTCAGTACAGGCCTTATGGGAAGCTCTTTTTTCTACCAGTGGTGCCTGTAGTACTCTCACGGCACTCAAACACAAGATTTGCCACTGAAATAAAAACGAAACCACTGGCATTCCAAAGCATTTTGTTGTTGTAATTTTCCTGAAATTCGCATACATCCCTCCACAACCAGTCTGCCACACAGTTGCAGGCAGAATGAGCACGATCGTCTTGCGTTCGCTTGGTATTATCATCAACCAAAATAAGCAGTGTGAGTGACTAAAGCACATCAGAGAAATGTTACCATATGTCAATTTTAGCATATTATTATTTTATTAAGGGTTTTTCTTTGAATTTTGTGAAAGAACTTTCGGTTTTGGTGCTTTTTGGAGCTTTTGAGAGCGGCATATTATGTGGGGTGCTGCCATTTGGTTTTAGTTTGTTTGTATTTCTGATAGATCCAATAATATTCAGTTAAAACATTTTTTTTAATGTTGTCTTTTAGAAATAAGGTTTATTCGTGAGGTGTTTTAATGCATTCATTTCATTAACGCAACAAGTGAAAAGTGATCATATGTGCGTTGTAGAGATATTGCGATAAATTTATAGAGATTACTAGGGCAACTCAACCGGATTCATGCAAAAGCATGGTATTTTTTGGGATAAAATTTGATTAAATATTTTAATATAGAAAACTAAGTACAAATTTTCAGCCTTATTCGTTAGGGCATATTTCTGCATGTTTTGGTAGGTATAAATTCATATTTCACTTTGTAGAGCATATTTTTAACACTGAAATATCAAAATGATGAAGCAGAGAAACCTATACTGTTTATTTTCGGTCGTTGGGTTTTACCACATCCGGTCACTCCTCTCCACTAAAGCAAATGCCTTGAAAATTGATGATCCTTTTTTTGCTACTGTTTCCGCGAAGTTCTGCATTGACGGGTAATATTTTTTTAACAAATATGTAATCTAGGTATCGTCTATGTTCGACCAAAACTCATTAACTGACAAAATAAAAAGTCCGAGGTAAAGAAGTTTTAAAAATGCAATTTTTCATTTTTGGTACTAATGCTTTGAAAATGAATTTCTTGTTCTAAATTCGGGTTATAATATTAGTCCAGTGGAGGAAGCATGTGGAAAACTATCTTGATTCAAAAACTACCATCAGTCTTACCATCTTAGAGTGTTAAAGTATTTAATGATTTTTGGCTAATCAAAAAAAAAAACTGATATATCACATTAATGAGTTTAGAGTTTTGTTTCTTTTAGTTAAATTAACTCATGTATTCATTCATTTACAATGTCTTGCTTATCCATTAAGTGGATGGTGGGTGTGGGTTCCTCAATTGGACCCCCATAGCTCTCGATGCTCCGACATCGACTCCAAATCAGCACGAATTAGGTATTTTTGGGTTTGTTGGAGTCTTAAGAAGTATCTTAACGAGTGCACTCAGCGGCTCGTTGTCTTCATCTTCACCAGAGTCAGAGTCTCTGGGTTCTGGATGATACTCTGGATCAGCAATACTGTTGTTGTTTGAAAAATCTGAGTCTGATTCTTGAAGAATTTCTCGAACTAACTCACTAGATAAGCCAGACATTTCTTTGCACGAATCAAAATTACCGTTTAACTTCAATTGCGCCAAAAATGTATTTGAGGTGACGAATTAAATACGTTAGTGACATTATGAATTTGATATTTGATATATCGGCTACTATGATTCAAAAAAAAATATTTCATTCAAAATTCATTAAATCACATAATGAGTTTTGGTTGTTAGGGTAGATTATGAAAATTTCAGAGAATGACTTTCAACCAAAATTCATTAAATGACATAATGAGTTTTGGTTGGTAGGGTAATATATGAGAATTTCAGTGAATGACTTTTGGAACCAAGTTATTATAAAAATGATAGAATATACGTGATTTTAATGACTTTTACCTGAAAGACAATTTGAAAATAATAATTTTGGTGCATAAAAACAGTTTTTTGAAAAATGGCAGTTAATGAGTTTTGGTCGAACATAGACGGTATATATGTCTATATTAAAAAAATGTATGTAGAGCTGCACAAGTGCAGTCCTTTCACCATCTGTTTAGGTATATGACATTGCGTCGTGGTTATATAATTTTTTCTAATTGCCTGTTTGTGTATATAAGGCGGAAACAATGGTTGTTATCTCAATAGCGGATAGTGCATCTAAGCAAGTGGTTAACTTTATTGTGCATATGAATAAACAGAAACATGGCTACAAGGTCTTCAAAGGATCTAAGTGTAGAAAAGAAACAACAAATTGTTGATGCGACTGAAAAATTCTATGGCCTTTTCAAAAGTAAATCGGAAGCCGTAGGAAATGCAGCTACTGTTTTTTCTGTTACGGAACGAACTGTATACAGGCTTTTAAGGGAAAAAGCAATCAAAGGCCACAATTCACCACCAAAGAAGAAAAATAATTCCGGTATCAAGAGCAAGGTGGATGATTTGGACAAATGTGCGATTAGGCGGATAGTCCATCAGTTTTTAATGGATAATGACCTTCCAACGCTAGACAAGATATTATTGGAAGTACAAAGAAGTGAAAATATAACAAAACTAAGCAGATCAACTTTGCATACAATATTGCAAGAAGATCTGGGACTTAAATTCGTCAAACGTCAGCGAAGGAATTTGTTGTTGGAATTTATTTCGTTCAGCAATATTTTTATTTTAAATTGGAAGATGGTAACCCTAACAGTACTGCTCTCTGAATTATGGCGAATTATCATACACACTACGGCAACCTTGTGAGAGCTTTAAAAAGGGACCGATTTATGTAAGTCATTGCAACCAGACTGAGAGACAAACATCCTATCTTCCCTGTACTGACAATTTTTCTTGGACAGAGTATAGTCGTTTGGAGTCGGCATAAAATCGTAGATCCCTTTTATTCGTTCCAAAAAAAAAACTCACACAAAACGAATGGTTGCGAGAAGTTAGGCCTAGGGTCCCTCCGGGCCTGTTGCGCCAACTATTTATTTATTATTATTTAAAAGAACTGCTTAAATCATACTCAGACATCATGATGTTACTCTTAATTGTACCTATTACATATAATATAAAGTAGCTTGTTGAATTTTTTGTTTACGTTTATTTCCTGATAAAATTTGAATGTTTTGATTTTTTGATGTTATACTTTTTTGAACCTTCCACGAACAATGTTTCTGTAATATAAGTTTGTCATAATGCTTATTGAAGCTTACGCTATTTTATAAGATATTGTATCTTAAAGTGTAAAGCTAATTAATGAACTGAAATAAATGCAATGAAAGTGAAATGAACGACTAGCGCAAAGTATAGAAGGTCCTTGCGATGCCCAAAGCAAAGACTTTTTTCATCAAACCAACTTGAATCTCTGATGTTTGATATCCTTATGCATTCCAAGGCCATTATCTCGCTTATATTTCTTTCTTTTGAACGTTCTCTGAAAACTCTATTAAAGAATTTAAAGTGAAGTTTGAAAAATTCATCAGTTGGTGCCTCCAGAGTTTAGACAGTGAAGAAGTTCCTGAAGTATTAGGTTGAGTTTTGGATGTTTCTAGGCTCAAAAGTTACACATCATCATCATCACAATTACCTACTGTAAGAAGAAAAAGTAGTAAGATTTGATGAACGAATTTTTGACATCAAAACTTTAAGTTCGTAAAAAGACGAATAATAGAAAATAAATTTTCTTATATGTCTCGACGAATTCTCTTTGTAAGCAAATAATACACGTTCTTGTATAGGCCATTATTTATACGAAAAATTTTTTTAATACAATTGGCTCCATTTCAGTACAACTGGAAGATGTTATTTTCCATCCCTGCTATAACAACTATTAAAACAAAAACCTTGAACTCAATTTTTATATACACCACCATACGTCCATCAGAGCACGTCAAAAGCCATATGTGCATTTCCTCAGAAACACATTGTCGCTATTGATTACATACACATTCACGTCGCATACTTCTCTTTCGTTTCACTTAATTTGGAGATAACACCACACAGTTTTTTTGATATGAACGTGCTTGTGCGATGTGCGCCACCCAACAACCCCAAAGCAGAACAATGATCAAGAACCGCGGCTGCTAATAATGTTCGATTTGAGAAAATACATTTATTTTTTTCATGTTAGATTTAAGGTTGTAGCTCAGCTTCTAGAGGACATAGAAAGCTGATTGATGGCTTGAAATAACTATAACAGTGTTGTCTCTCCTAAGTATTTTGTTTTGTTTGCATTGATTAAGAAAAATAAACTCACTCACCATTGCATACTCTGAAGCGTGAGCGGTACCCTGACCCTCACACCTTTGAGTATCCAATGCGTTTATTAGCGTTAAACGTACGCAACTTTGAGTTGGAAGTCGCATAAAAAGTTTCACTTCAAAAAATTGCTGCATGAAGTCAAGTCCTTAATCTTTTCTTAGTTACACCTACCTGCTGAGAAATAAATAAAGAACTATTTTAAAAAAATACTTTTTTATTTTTTTTAAATCTGGGACTTCGATTTAATCGCAATGACGAGTTGGCTGCTTTTTTCGATCTACCATCATTCAGCAGTTTTGCACGCTCTTTCTTTCAGATATAAGCACTCTGCATACTTTTGATCTAATTCTTAGCTCTCCTTCTAACTGTAATGTCCGGAATCCGGACACCTAACCGACGACGATGCGACGTGACTTTTCTGGATTTTATTATTTTTATACGTAGCGGATCTCTTTCTCACAGAAAAAGCACAAAAAAAAAAAACATTTTCAGCAATTAAAACATGCTACAAGACCTGTCGTCAAATCTTATAATCAAGTCACAATCACAGAGGTTGCATAACTATTTTTATTTAAACCCAGCAGTTAACCGATTTGAATAAAAGTCCTAATATTTTTGAAAGGAATTATTTACAGCAGTAGAGAAAGTTTCGTTCAATCGTGTTTCTTTTATTTCCAATACTTATCAAATTTCGGTGTGCTCCTGCCTTGTGTCCTGAAGCGTTAAACGTCATTAGAAAGTCAGAATTATCCTTGTGAAAGCATGTCTGTTGGGTGCCTACACCTATAGAAGAAAAATCGCTATACCACATATATTTGGGTTAATATGCAATAACGAAGCTACACGTTTTGAAATCAATCAAGCATTCTTAACTTCAAATACGGGAGGACCCTAAGGACGTTTGCAGTACATGTTCCACGAGCTCGTTTCCCCCAAAACTCACACTCGTAGCAGCTGACTTTCCACCAGTACGAGGATTGACTGCAATGCAGGCTCGGCAGTGTAATTCCAAAGTGACACGATTGTGTAATGAACTTGAATGTGTTTGGCCTACAGAACAGCTTCGTGCCAAGCATAGAATGCATTCTAATTTTGAATCCAACCAGGCTATGGAGTCGTTGTGAATGGTCGCTATAGCTGTATAGTGATTGTGAAGGGACTAAGGGACTTTGGTTGTTATCGTTCGAATATAGACTATGATGTGCTCATTTTATAGTCACTTGTCCACATTGATTTAGAGTTGTCCTAATATTTAACTATACTTATACTTAGTCAAAGGACCACAACGACCGAGCTAGATTGTTTGGATTTTCAACAAAAGGCCAGAAAAGTTGCCAGTGATTTTAATTGGCATTAGCATTAGAGGTAGACATAATAATAACAGCACAAAATCACAACTTAGTGGAATTTGAAGTCACATGATCTAAGTATCTATTTTTTTGTGATGCTTATGGAGTGATTCGATAACATTTTCTGCATTGTCGGAACACAATTCTTGATGTTCAAGTACAAGTTTATGCATCCTAAAAATCACACCCCTGTCGAGGTATCCGTTCGGAAAAAATTCCGAAATGAAAGTCAATTCTGTTCGGAACTCAAATTGCGTTCGACGTTTTCTTTACGGAACGAAATCAATGAAGCAAATGAACGCGTTCATTTGATATTAACTTTTTTTTTTGTGGGGGTTTGTTGGAAGGGAAAATCATCGAAAGACATTGCTGGGGCTAGAGCGCGAGGGATGCTTCTGCAATAGTGAGGGATTTCAACCCATCTAAAAACCTCTCTGGGGGACTGACCTTCGTCATCCTGAATGTGATTGCACCTAGTCATTCGATTAATCGGCAATAAATTTTTGAATTGTTTGAATATTTAAAGGGAAAAATCCGCCGGTTGTTGGATTTTTTTTCAATATTTATTTTCCTTAGTACACACTTTATTTTGGAAGACCTGCGTTTTTTTGCAAATTTGTTTGGCATGTGCTTGTGCATGCCCACAACTTGAGCCCAGAGGTCCATACTGGTTTGAGCATTTGCTTGTAATGAATATTGGAATGTGTGATACAACTTCGTATTTAAAAATAATATGGACTTACTTTAGGTCATTTTATCGAATTTGTATATTTTTATTCCATTCTGAAAAACTGTTTATCGCCATTTGAAGCTTTTTTGTCGCTATTTCGACAGTTGCTCCCATATCAAGTACAGCCGGGTCATCTGCAAAAATGTTGCTGTAGTGGTTTCTCCCCTAACAGGCAGATCGCTAGTGAATAATATGTATAGCACTGGACCTAGAACACTGCCCTGCTGTACACCAGCTTTAATTTCTCTTAAAGTCGAGTACTCTGACTCTTGTTCAATTCTGAAGAATCAATCTGATATGCATGACTCCATTGTCGAACACTGCTTCGACAGTTGCTTTTGTAGTTTGTGGATCATTCCTTTATGCCATACTTTATCGAAAGCCTGTGCCATATCCAGAAATATTGTAGAGCACAATTTTTTCTCTTCAAATTTTTTTTTTTTTTTTGATTTTATCTGTGATAGGTATAGGTATAGGTCGGCTTAATTTGGGCGGGTTTTTCTTTAAAATTGTATTAAAGTATAAGATATCCATTAATAATCCCAAATCGATTACATTCAGCATCCGGCAAATAAGAACGAGAAAAAGAATACTTTCCTCATTTCGACACGATTAGTTACACGCATTATAAATTGCAAAAACTTCAAACGAAAAAATTCCCCGGTAATTTCACAAAAGACGCACTAGCACCACAGACCCTGATGCACAGAATGTTAAAGGATATACATATATAGAAATGAGGGATAAAACGAAATAAAACAAGGTAATTAAATGTCCACACAATCACACATACGTTGGTTTCTTCTCGCTCTGTCTTTTTAATTAAAGTGAAGTTCCCATTACGGCATGCACAGGATACTCTACCACTTCCTTCGGAACATTCTTCTGTCCTACCGGTAACCTCAGTTAGATGTCTTTTGAGAAAGCTACAACAGCGTCAGCAGGCGTCGCAAAGGATTTCATTAAAAAGAATAATATCACTATAGCGCTCATGCAAGTCCGTCTATTTCAACCGGGATCCGGTGCTGCATCTTGCCCATTATGTGTGAAATAGAAACAACTCAAATGGATATACTTACTCACCCACGAAGAGGCCATTTTAAGGACAAAGGACGTACTCATTCATATACGGTTGCTTCTTTGTGACTTTGCCGTCATAGGCCAAAGACAGGAATAGAAGAAGTACAGAATAGTCACACAGTGGTTCATTTTGCAAAACTGTTGGCTGAAAATAATAAGTTTTTAATAGAAATAGGAATAGAACCTATTCAATAGTGGAAAGCTAATTTGCAAATTTGATTGATTGATTAAAAACATGAATCAACAAAATTGTTTTGAACATTTTATTTAAAAATTAAAAAAAAAAACTAATTATAAATAAATCTTTCTAGTCATATCCTTGAAATAAAAGACAGTAGCACATTTTTCGTTGTTTGTTTTTTTAATAACAATTAATCAGAAAACATAAGAAAACAATTTACGAAGGTTAATATAATTTAAAACAAATTAATTGGCAATGCAAATTGATACACTAAGTTCACAACAAGCTTTGATTTTGAATAGGTATGTTAGATATTGTTATTTAAAATGTAAACAACCATCCCAACTTTAACCTTTAAACCAAAAAATGAAATAAGAAGTAAGGAAAAATGTGAACGTTTTTATATGTTTTCAATCTCATTCTTGATGTCTAACCGACCTTTGAAAGTATCATACCCAAGCCGGTTTCCGAAATTGTTCACACTATAACTGTACGCCAAAAAGTTCGCAATGTTAGAGTGGAATTGACAATAAATATTTGTGAGCTACATATTAGGATGCCTTCGGATACCTCCATTTAAAAAAAATATTCATGTCATTTTAATGTAGGTAGGGGAGAGGTGACTAGTTTAGGACGGGGGCAGTTTAAGACAACTTAAGAAAACGTACTACAAAAAAAAACTTTTTAATGCTTTAATAACATTTTACAGTGGCAACTCCACTTCAAACAAACATCTGATGGATATTGAAACGATACCAACTTTAAAAAATAAAATAAAAAGAAAAGTGTGTTTCCAGACGACGGTTGTAATTTTTTTTATTCCTAGACGTAAGCATATTATTCTAACACTAGCTGACCCGGCGAACTTTGTTTCGCCCATATTCGTTAATGTAATGAAAATAATAATACTCAGCATGCACTATGCACATGTCCTTTACGATTACGATACACGATGTATAAAGTGGAAGTTCATACATTTGACTTTAGGAGAAACATGGGAATTCAATATTGATTCCACAAAATTCCAGCGATAGTCCTTGAGACTTATTAATTGGCATAGCGAAACGGGAAATTGCTACGCTTTAATACGAATAGCAAATCTTTCTGAATAAGCCGAATTCGCGGAATTAGAATGATTTCCTTTGAATTTTTCACTCGAAATCGTCGCTTTTTCCATGACATTTGATTTGAGATTCTTCACAAAATTTCGGTGGATTGAGGTTGCGCAACAAAATTATAATTGAGCCGACTTTCAATTTCAAATTGTGTAGCGGTAAGCCTGTCATATAAAAATAATTCAAAAATAAAGATTTTAAATAATTGTTGTTGTATTGGAAGTAACACTTCCCGTATTTCTATTCAATCTTCTTTTTTTTTAAATGCGGTTCTTCATGCAAAATTCCATCCCCAATCCCATCCCGTAAACTTTTATTTTCACGACAAAAAAAATAGCATAAATGTCCTTCCTTGGGTCAATACGAATCCACGAAGCACGATCCATTCCCGAGTTATGAGTGCACATACGGACGACAGTCTTTTTTACATATAACCGTAAACACCATACCAAAATAGTGTCCTATCTTTCAAACTGTAACCAACCATACACGGCCCCAAAATTTCATTGAAATCGGTTAAGTAGTTTATGAGATATAGGACTATTTTGGGCACGATAGGTGGCGAAAAAAATAGTCCTATCTATCAAACTGTACCCGTAGTCGCAGTAGCTTAGTGGTTAGTGTGTTGGACTGCTATGCGGGGGTCCCAGGTTCGAATCCCGCAAGAACCCAACTCCGACTTAGGGTTTTTTTCTGCTGCGCTACCTCTCGCGAACGTCTGACAAACATCCGAGAGTATAAATGTCTTGAAAGGGCTTCTCAATTAGCCGTTTGGAGTCGGCATAAAATTGTAGATCCCTTCCATTCGTTCCAAAAAAAAAAACAAAACGATTGGTTGTGAGAAGCTAGGCCTAGGGTCTCTCCGGACCTGTTGCGCCAACTATTTATTCATTTATCAAACGGTACCCAACCATACACAGCCACAAAATTTATTCAAATCGGTTAGGCTTATGATATCGACAACAGAGTCACCTATGGGGTCCAAAATATCTATCTATCTTTCAAACTGTAACCAACCAAACACAGCCACAAAATTTAATTGAAAACGGTTGAGTGGCTTAGGAAAAAAAAACAAAAAATTACTCAAATTCATGTTTTTTTTTTCACGCACGATTAAGTTTTCCGATTCCAGCGTAGGAACCGTACAACTAAAATTTTTCAAAATGTTGAGAAAACTGAAAAAAAAACCGACTGGAAATTCGAAAAAAGTAATTTGACAAAACAAAATGTATTTCTCATAAGACCAAAAAAAAAAATATATTTTACCAATTGCAACCAAACTTCACGAAAGTCATATAATTAGACCAATACAAAAGATGTGAGAAAGTTTGGTTAAAATCGGTAAATGCGTTAAGGCGTGATTCGGCGACAAACGACACATAATATTTGATATTAAATTCTTCACAATCAAACGCGTACCGTTACAAAATTTTGGTTCGTTTGGGTTGCAAAACAAAGTGGGATAGTTGGTGGCTTCGTTTTCATCCATCACGGAGTCGACTGATTTGTATGAATGCAACTCACCAGCGATTTGGTTTTGAATGGTGAAATGCAAGTGATCGACGTTCTTGTTTTTCGCAGCCAAAATTACTCTTACACTCAGCCAATCATGGCCAATATAATTCTGAGCGATATTCGGGAAAACATTCATGATTTGTTCTTTCGGTGTCGTTGTAAAGTTGCAAAAATGTTGTTAAAACTAAATCAGGCCGGTGATTAAGTTTGCTGGAATCACACCATTGCCCATCGCCTGGAGAACTCTGCAGCTGACTGGCCATTTTGTAAAGAAACTCGCATGTTTGTTGTCAAATGCCATTTCTTGACGTATCGCCATAAAACAGACGCCTTCAGGCAAGCATTCAATTCATCTGCCGGAGTTGATCTCGAAATGACAGGCAGCGTTTGACGAAAATCGCGTGATAGCAAGATCATTGCTCCACCGAAAGGTCGCTTATCATTACGTAAACGATTCCGGCCTCCAATGCGCGTTTGTAAGCCATTGTGCATTCTTTTTTTTTTTTTTTTTTTTTTTTTTACCGAGGGTTGGTGAAAATCTTCCAAAGACACTATGAGAAAAGCAAGCGCGTGCTCATAGTAGTGTCAGATTTTTACTGACTAAAAACACCACCCATCGAAGAATTGTTAGATACTGCAACTAAGATGTAACTTATCAAGCAATTTTTCTATAACAAAATAAAAACTTTTGACAGGCTACTTTCCAATGAAAGATCCTGCATGTTCCGCAATTTAGACGCGGTTAATCCTATCTTGCCAAGTCGAACGGTTTCGTTCTTTGTAGTCGGCGCAATAAATTGTTCTCGTCCAAAATTTGTCGGACTGAATTGTTGACATGTCCGATTAGTCGGTTTCTATGCTTTCTCGCGAAGCTTTTTGTTTCAGCTTCAATTATTGGAATTCCGAGATCTCTGTGGATATCGTCGTTTCTAATATACCATGGTGCTTGTACAATTTCTCTAAGTACTTTATTTTGAAAAGTTTGTAGAATATTGACATTTGTTTTCTTGGTACAACCCCAGAGTTGTATACCGTAGGTCCACACCGGCTTTAGCACTTGCTTGTATAGAAGCAGTTTGTTTTCGGTACTGAGCTGGGAATATTTTCCGAGGAGCCAGTACATTTCTCTATATTTGATATCGAGTTCTTTACGTTTCATTTTCACGTGCGAATTCCATTTCAGCTTTGCGTCGAGTGTCATTCCCAGGTATTTGGCCTCGTTTGCAAAGGGTATTCGGGCCAAGTTTAAGAAAATTGGCAAGTCATTTGTTTTCTTATACGTGAAATTCACGTGAACAGATTTAGTTTCGTTGAGGGTGATCCGCCAGTCCCTCGTCCATTCATTTACCTTATTTAGTGCGATTTGCAGTTTTGCAGTCGTTTCTTCAATAGTGTTACCTACTGCTAGGATAGCGGTGTCGTCGGCGAACGTAGCGAGAGTAGTGCCATCTTCTCTTGGTATATCGCGAGTATATAGCAGATAGAGAAGGGGCCCTAGGACACTTCCTTGCGGCACGCCGGCCGAAATTTCCTTAAGCTCAGAGTATTCGTTTCCATGTCTAACACGGAAGAGTCTATTCCCGAGATATGATTCTAAAACATCATATAGGTGTATGGGAAGAACTTGTCGTAATTTAAACTTTAATCCGTCATGCCACACCTTATCAAAGGCTTGTGAGACGTCAAGGAATACGCTTGAGCATATCTTTTTTTCTTCAAATGCTTTCTCAATTACGTCAGTAATTCTATGCACTTGATCAATCGTCGAATGCTTGGTTCTGAACCCAAACTGGTGGTCAGGGATAAGATTATTGTTTTCTATAACCGGTTGTAGGCGCGTTAGTAAGATTCTCTCGAAAACTTTGGATACGACTGGAAGAAGGGAAATTGGTCTATACGACTTTACTTCATTTGGCGGTTTTCCTGGTTTTAAAACCATTATGACCTCCGCAACTTTCCATTGGCTCGGTACGTGTTTTAGTCTGAGCGCGGCATTTATTATATGAAGAAGCTTAATTAATGCTTTTCTTGGTAGAACTTTGAGAACTTCTCCCGTGATCAAATCATAACCAGGAGCTTTCTTAGGTTTTAGGGATTCAATTTCACGTTTTAGTTCCCTTAGCGTTGCACTTGTGAGTATTGCATCGTCGGATTGTAATTCCGTCCCAATAACACTGTCGTGTACCGCCCGACCATCGTACGGTTTAAAGGTTTCTTCTAAATAGGCGGCAAAAACGTCCGCTTTTTCCTTATCTTCCCTTGCCCATTCATTTTGATTTATTTTAATTGGCGGCGCGGGGATTTTGGGCCTTTTGGTGCCTTTTACAGCTTTCCAAAGTGAATAATTGGAATCTTTTTTAGCCGTTAAGCTTTCAAGGTAAGAACCTATCGCACGATTTTTAAAGTCCTTGATAGCTGTCTTCAACAAATTGCACAAATAATTCAAATGTGTTTTATGTTGTGGGGCGCGACTCTGTTGCCATTTTTTACGCGCCTTCCTTTTTTCGTTGACCAATTCTTTTATTTCGGGAGGATATCGTAGACCGTATTTGGCCGGCGTTTTCCTTGGATTAGGCGTATTATTCCAGGAAGCGAGCTGTACGATCTCAACGAAGCGATCTACTTCCACCTCAAGTTCATAGGGTGTCGTAAGTGGAACGCTAAGTTCAACATTCTCTTCAATTTCGTTCCTAAAGCCTTCCCAGTTAGTTGTTCTACCAGTTAATCTCGCTGGCTCAAGGTTATTTACTAGTTTTACGCTCAATGTTAAAATAACCGGTGAATGATCAGATGACAGATCAAAGCTCTCTTCAACTTTAATGTGGTTGGTAGATATTCCTTTCACGACGAAAAAATCGATCAGGTCAGGTGTTTTTGAAGTATCAGTTGGCCAGTAGGTCGGTTTGCCCGTCGAGTGGAAATCACAACTATACTCCATACCTGCCCCATATAGCATTCTTCCTTTTCGCGAGATATATCTAGAACCCCAGAACGTGTGTTTTGCATTAAAATCGCCGCCAATAATGAAGTTTGGTTTGAGCGATTTAAGCAAGTTAGTATAATCAGTTTTTTCAAGTGCGGAACGCGGTGGACAGTAGATAGATGAAATTCTCAGAGTACGTTGACTATTTTTCACTCGAATCGTGCACAGTTGCATAGTTTCAAGTTCTATCTTCAGGTCTTCGTATTGTTCAATGCAGTCTTTAATAAACAATGAAGATCCACCTCTCGCGTTTCCCGAAGGGTGACAAGCGTGGAAGTCATTATAGCCTTTTATTTTTAAGCTCGATCCCCTTTTCACGTGAGTTTCAGAAATCAAGCAAATGTCAAGATCTTTCTCGCGTATGAATATTTCCAATTCGTCGAGTTTTTGCAAAAGTCCGTTTGCATTCCAAGTGCATATTTTTAACATTGGTTCTTCATTCATATTTTATTTGATGTACGCGTTTTCCGTGAATTATTTTCGAGCGTAACCAAGCGATCGAGAATAATTTTATTTATTTTGCTTTGTTCTTCAAGTTTCTGGAGAATAACTGAGAAAACATGTGAAGCAGGGTCCGGCGAAGTTTCAACGTTTCTTGCTCCGTCGTATGCCGCGGCCTGAGCGTAGGTCTGCAGTACTCTGGCTGGCCGAGGGCCACTATTCGATGGCTTTACTGATGGTAACTTTTCAGTAGCGTTTCTTTTGGCAACAGAGTTCGAGGGCTTTTCTGTTGTCTCTCTTTCTCTGACATTATTACGCTCTGGAACCGGAGTTTTTCTGTTGCCTGCTACCTCCTGGGCGGTCTTACGCTTTGTATTCGTTAGCGGCTTTGTTTTTTTATTTTGAGGCTTGAGGAGCGCATCTCTCCGTTTTTGCAACTCCTTAGCTACTTCACAACCTCTATAATTTGCAGGGTGCTTTCCCTTACAATTAGCGCAAGTAGCGGAGGATTGTTTATTTGCTCCACAGTCTTGGGAGAAATGATTTCCGGCGCATTTCACACATCGCGGCTCTTTTTTGCAATACATTTGTGTGTGATTAAATTCCTGGCAACGTTTGCACTGTGGAATTATTTTCAAATTTCTGCGCATCGGCTCGATTTTAACCACGATATTTACTATGGTTTTAATTCGGTAGATATCTTCGATATTGTCAGACCTATCGAAGGTAAGCATAAAGAGCGGGAGTCCACGCCTTACCACGATATCCTTATCTTCTTCCGTTTGTTGTTTCTCCTTCTTGATGATATTAACAGCATCAAGAATTTTAAACCCTTTGGCTTTGAGGTCATTTATAACCTCTTCTTTTTTGCATGAGGGGTGAAGTCCCCTTGCTACAACACGATGTGGCCTTTCTGACTTTATTTCGAAAGTATACCACTGGATCTTCTCGGTATTTAGCTTTTGGGACACTGCCCGGTAGTCTTCGTGGTTATCGACGTTAATTTTCCACGCATTATTCCTCAAAGATGTAACCTTAAATTTCGATATTATCGTTCCTTTAAGGAGGCTGTGCAATTTATTATACTCCGTTACCCCAACGACGTTTATTGGAGGTGGTGCGCGAATATGCCCTCGGAGTAAGGTTGCCAGACGACCGGGACTCGCCGGGATTGTCCAGATATTCTAAGCGGTGTCCAGAGTCCCGGTGAAAAATGAATTGTCCAGTCAAAAGTCCCGGCGAAACTTATTTTTCAAATTCCATGATTTATTGAAAAAAGTGTATGTATTTCCAATTTCATAAAATTACAAAATAAAAAAATTCAATCACTGTGAAATACTTTCAATTTAAAAATGTAAGAATTTGACTGAACTCATCCACTCAACGAAATTGCAATCACTTTCAAACATTGGCACATTTGTTCGAACAGCTTGACTCAATGCGAGATGATCGAAGTCCATTTCTCGCTCCAATTCTCGATTAAATGCGTCTTGCATTGAATGATTTGGCTGTGGTATCCCCAATTTGCACAACAAATTGCCGCTCATGAGCAGACACATATCCTCGATCAATATCAAAGCTTTGTTGCGCATTTCATCTGACATCTCCAGTTCATTATCTGATGTCACAGTGCGAATTCGATGCAAAATATCATCGGCGATATCGTCTTTGTATTCCATTTCCAAAAGTTACTTAATGTAACATAGTAAACATAATTTATTAGAACAAACTTTTTAGGTACCTATATTAAAAAAAAAAAAACTTCAAAATTGTGGACAACAATAATTTGCTTGGAAAATAATTAAAATAATTGACAACAACAATTGCTTTTAAAATTTAAAATATTTTTTTTTTTATTTGAAGTGTCACTACTCGATTTCTATCCAGTTTCTTTTTTTTTTTAAGTGTATTTCCCCATACAAACTTTCATAACCTCTTTCATCCCCTCCAAGTTTTGTTTTCGCGACAAAAAGTAAATAAAAACTTGATATACAGCAATACGAACAAAACAAAAAAATAATTATGAAAATCGTCCCAGGGGTTATCGAGTTACATGATCATCGAGTTACACCCCGAAAGAATTGTATATGTAAAGAATAAGAATATGTTGTTGTCAATGGCCGAAGCTCAGGCGCTAGGTTTGATTAAAAATACTTCGGTCAAAGGTCGAAATTGGGTTTTATTTCGGCCTTTGGCTGATGTATTTTTAGACCCTAGGAGCGAATGAACTTCGTTGTTTGACTATAACATTATATGAATATGAAGAGAAATGTGATTGAAATCTTTGTTTGTTTTTGTTTTTTTATTGAAATAAATACGCTTATTTGCACATTAATAAAACAAATTATTTCCCTTTTTTCATTAATAAACAAAAATAAAATAGTCGAAATTTGAAATGTCCAGACGAGTCCCGGAATTTCAACATAATGTCCAGATATGTACTGATTTCGAACTGGCAACCCTACCTCGGAGTTGTTTTTCTTGCGGTACTTTACGCGTTTGTTCTTTTAAGGGCTCGACTTCAGGCGAAGAGCATTCGTCCCATATGATAATCTTACATTGCTGCAGTACTTTCGCCATCACAGTATTCTTTGAAATGTTGCATGTAGGTTCTTCATCCACTTGTAGATTCAATGGCAATTTCAATGCAGTTCGACTGTTCGCTGTTTGACCGCCTTCTAACAAAGTAGCCACTATCCCAGAAGAGGCTTGGGCCAAAGCGATCTCAGATCTCGAACGAATTGTAGCCAAAATCAGTAAAATCAGGAATGCATTTCCAGTTCCACCGGGCGCATCAAGGAAGAAAATTCCGCCATTTTCGTTATCGACTGCTTCCATCAATTCATCGTACACTTTCTTTTATTCTTGATTCAACATTGGCACATTTGTTCGAACAGCTTGACTCAATGCGATTCGATCGAAGTCCATTTCTCGCTCCAATTCTCGATTAAATGCGTCAAATCAAAGCTTTGTTGCGCATTTCATCTGACATCTCCAGTTCATTATCCGATGTCACAGTGCGAATTCGATGCAAAATATTGTCGGCCATAATATCATCTTTGTATAATCAAAGTACCTATCTACTTCATTTCAAAAAGTTACTTAATGTAACATAGTAAACATAATTTATTAGAACAAAGTTTTTAGGTACCTATACTTAAAAAAAGAAAAAACTTCAAAATTGTTGACAACAACAATTTGCTTGGAAAATAATTAAAATACTTGACAACAACAATTTGCTTTTAAAATGTAAAATACATTTTTTTTTATTTGAAGTATCACTACTCGATTTCTATACAGTTTCTTTTTTTTCAAAGTGTATTTCCCCATACAAACTTTCATAACCTCTTTCATCCCCTCCAAGTTTTGTTTTCGCGACAAAAAGTAAATAAAAACCTGATATACAGCAATACGAACAAAACAAAAAAAGAATTATGAAAATCGTCCCAGGGGTTATCGAGTTACGTGACCATCGAGTTACACCCCGAAAGAATTATATATATAGAAGATAAGAAGATTAAGTTCAATTTACACATTAAAAGTGTTCAATTATATTGTTTATATGTGTAGCGATGTTATTCAACCAAAATATTAACAATTTACATTGTTTTTAAAAAAATATGAAGTTTTTAGTTTTTTATCCCTCTCGGGGCACTTTTGGACAATGCGCGAGGGGAACTTTTGGGCATGTCCTAATCTGCCCCCTTTTATCGCTTTGAACAATCTATTTCAGTGTGATTGTTTTTGGTTTTATTTGTTTAGGTTTATCTCTGCACTCTGCAGAAAAAGAAGGAAACCGCTCCTAATGAGCGTTTTATTAGACATGTCCAAAACTGCCCCATGGTTGAGATTTTTAAAATAAATAAAAAATATATAAATCATAACTATACATATAAGTTTGGAATTAAGAGTCAAAGATAAAACAACATGTAATAATAATTTTCAAGATCCGAAGGGATACTCCGCTTTTTAATGGATCTAGAGCGATTTTTGTAAAAAGTGTCCTAAGGTGACCACCTCTCCCCTACCTATCGGATTTTATGTGCGTTTCAGAAGAAATAGTTTGCACAGTTTTTGTTTGATTCTTTTGACAAATTGTTCATGGTTTTAAATAATGAATTGAATGCTGTCGAAGTTGTGAATCTTTTCAATGTTTATTTTTTTCATTTTTGATTAAAAAGATTGTTGTTTTTCGCGAAACTGAATTAATAGCATAGCAGGCATGGTTTAGGTCCTTGTGACCGGAAATGTGACCGGAATGTGAGGGGAAATCTAAAGATTACAAATTTCAGTATTTATGACCATTGGAAGATGTAAAGGAATTTAGAAAGAACTGCTAAAATTCCTCAAATATATTAAAGCTATAACACAACAAATGTAATAACTTTAAGACAAGTTCTTTTTTTTTTCGGTAAATAAGTATTTTAGAACGCACACGGTCGTTATAGCGACAGGTATTTTTTATGTGAAACAAAGAAACCAAAAATAGCGGAAGACCAAACACGTTCACAATGCTATAAAGGTTTTATTGGAATTTAAAAATTGATTGTACACTATTTACTCTGTTACATTAGATTCAATTATGTATGTTATTTATGTTCTTTGTTTTACAATATAGCATAATCGTTTTTGTATCTACCTGCTTTAAAGTTTTTAGAAGTAGATAAATGTCAAAATAAGTTTACAATATATTATTTGTTTATCTATATGCATATTGAGCTGTCATTGATGTCTTCTTATTATGGATGGTTGTTTGCGTTGTTTATTAGGAATGTGCATATTACTTCGGAACAGTCGTTCATATTGTCTTTTAGAGATAGGAAAACTAAATCGAAACTAATATCTAAAAATAAATAATTTACATTTAAATATCCGCGAAAATTTGTCTTTTTTTACCGCCTTCAGCACATATTTACAAATGAGTCTGCGTTTAAAAAAGTTAAACTTGTGATACCTCCATAACAACACTCTACCCGGTAGTTAAATTTTCGTCTAAGGTGAAAAGAATCACCGATGCCTCTTATGAAAAATGTTCTAAAAAGCTGACACATTTAGCTATTTCATATCATTTTATACGATTTCTAAAAGTGCTACTTTAAAAAGAGTTTTATGCTTCAAAAATTCGTTTCTCCATCCATCTCCATTTGTAAGCCAAGCCCAACATTTTGCATCAATTTATTTTTATTTAACCACCTTACAAAGCCTGAATGAGGTTGAATTTTTATCATTTGGATAAAATTTTATTTTAAGTTGTTAAAATTTCCTTAAATTTCCTTGTCTTTTCGGGTTCGCTGGAAGGGAAAATCATCGAAAGACATTGCAGAGCTAGAACGCGAGGGACTTTAACCCATCTAAAAAAAACCGCTCTGGGGAACTGATTGCGTCATCCCGAATGTGATTGCACCAAGTCGTTCGATTTTTTTTATTATTGATTGAAAAATTTGACTGAAACATTTTAAAGTCAAAGCAACGAATGCAATCTTCTTTTCTCCCTAGCCCGTGTGGAAGAATTCTTTGCTCTCAGCTCTGAGAATTGTTTGTAGCAAAGTAAAATATGCAAATATCCCCTGATCACCTGATGAAACCTTCCAGCTATGGATTTCTCATTGGTGATCAGCGCTTGGTTAGCAAATTAATAAAACTTGAACCAAGACGCAGGCGCAAACATGCAGTTTAAATCGTTTAAAGTTCCAAAGCCTGACACCATCTACCTGGGGAAAGTGTTTAGTGTGTTGGTGATGGACTACTAAGCGAGGGGTCCCATTTTTGATTGCCGAAAATACCCGAATTCCATCTTGAGGTTTTTTTTTTCACAGCGCCACTCTCGCGAACGCCTGACAAGGATTTCAATTAGCCATTTGGACACGGCATGAAATTGTTTCCATTCCATTTTCCATCCCAAAAATAAAAAACACGCACAAAACGAAAAGTTATGAGAATCTAGGCCTAGGCTCCCATCGGACCTGTTGCGGCAATTATTTATATTTTTATTTTATTTTTTACTTTTACCGGGAAAGTCTCTGCCCTGTTACAAAAGAATAAAATGTCCTGCTGTTTATCACAATCAACCACTGTGCGCCCTGGGGTGCTTTCTCCTTCTGGCGAACTGTATAATTGCAGCTTCCTTTACTCTGTTTCCTGTTGGTCATTTGTGTTAGAGGTTTCTTCGTGTTTTTTTTTATTTATTTTTTTTTTCTATCTCGGTTATGCTATTTTTCCCCACAAAGCCATATTTGAAAGGATAACCACTGAGTGGCACTTCCACATTTGTCTGCATTCCGCGCGAAGGAAAATAATGCTTCAACAAATCCTTTCCTCGTACTACCCGTTGCTGACCATTTCATAATTGAATTAGGTTCATAATTGACAAGTAGAGTGCGTACGTTCGTGTATGTTATTTTTTGATTTAGTATACAAGAAAATCCTTTCGTGCTATTCCGCAATCGAATTCGTCGCTCGTAATTACATTTGGGGCTGGTCGGTCCCTATAAAGATACAATTCAGGCGAATGCGAAAAGATTCGTTGGTGGGAGTCGTTATTATATTGCCGAAAGCCGAACTATGTCGGTAGTATAGATTAAGAAGAACAAATTTAGATAACAGATTCACATTGTGTCTTTGTGTTTTTTTATTATTTAATTTAATTAATTTAATTTGTTTTTATTACAAATTTAAAAGTTTCGGCTTGTGATTACATCTATTTATATAAAAGGAACTTTTTTCGACTCCATCTGGTTATTACAGAGTTTCAGTCTTGTGTTTAACATTTTGCATCCCCTTAAAGAAAATGAAAAGCTGCAATCATATTCATCAATAAGGCATATTTGAAATTGAAGTTATTCTGGATGACAGTAATTTCTATGCGTCGTCTTTTTTTTTTTTTTTAGCTTGAGGTAGTTCAAAGCTACTCCTATTTCTGGTGGTCAATATTATCCCAGGGGTGTGAGGACCTTAAACCGATTTTTTGTTACCGCGCTACTCGATGCATTTAAAGTTTAAAGCTGTTTTGGGGGATCATTAGTAAATAGTAACCCAAGAGAAAAAGATCTGTATTAATCATTTACTTATATATGGTCTTGAGCCGAGTTTTTGTGCTGGATCACCTTAAACTGCTTCAAATATTCAAAAGCAAAAAATACACAACCATGTTTGTTCCGAATATGTTTCTCTTGTAACGGGTGATTTTGTAGCTGGTTTGGTTTTGGCAACACTGGTTTTGACAGCTGACGTGTGTTTAGTACCTTGTGTCACTGTCAAACAGCTTCAGTTTGGTTTGCAATTTAACCATGGATCGTCTTACAAATGAACAACGCTTGCAAATTATTGAATTTTACTATCAAAATTCGTGCTCGGTTCGAAATGTTCATCGCGCGCTGCTTCCATTTTATGATCGGCATTCTCGACCTTCTGAGCAGTCTATTCGGAAGATTGTGACCAAATTTCGCACCAAATTTACTTTGTTGGACATTAAACCACCAACACGTTTACGTACTGTGCGTAGTGAAGAAAATATTGCGGCCGTATCAGCTAGTGTGACAGAAGACCGCGAAATGTCGATTCGGCGCCGTTCCCACCAGTTAGGCCTTTGTTACAGCACTACGTGGAAAATTTTGCGGAAGGATTTGTGCGTAAAGCCTTTTAAGATACAGCTTGTGCAAGAACTAAAGCCAGCCGACCTACCACAACGCCGAATTTTTGGTGAATGGGCTCTTGGAAAGCTGGCCGAGGATCCGCTTTTTTATCGAAAAATTGTGTTCAGCGATGAGGCTCATTTTTGGTTGAATGGGTACGTAAATAAGCAATAAGGGCCGGCGGCATTATTGGGCCATATTTCTTCAAAGATGATGCGAATCGCAGCGTTACTGTCAATGGTGAACGCTACCGAGCGATGATAACAAACTTTTTTTTGCCCGAAATGGAAGTTCTTGACTTGCATGATATGTGTTTTCAACAAGACTGTGCCACATGCCACACAGCACGCGAAACAATGGCGCAATTGCGAGGCGAGTTTGGTGAACAGTTAATTTCACGTTTCGGGCCGGTCAATTGGCCGCCTAGATCGTGCGATTTGACACCATTAGATTATTTTTTGTGGGGGTATGTCAAGGCTAATGTGTATAGGGACAAGCCCGCTTCGATTGACGCACTGGA
Source organism: Cheilosia urbana (assembly GCA_946477585.1). Classification (NCBI taxonomy): domain Eukaryota; kingdom Metazoa; phylum Arthropoda; class Insecta; order Diptera; family Syrphidae; genus Cheilosia; species Cheilosia urbana. The sequence goes on from OX297854.1 coordinate 117,423,860, forward strand.
AGCCAACATCCATGCATTCATTCGTGAGATACCGGCCGATATGTGTGAAAGAGTATGCCAAAATTGGACTCAGCGGATGGACTACCTGAGACGCAGCCGCGGTCAACATTTGCATGAAATTATCTTTAAACATTAAATTGCAAGGTTCAAAATATCGATTCAAATAAATATTTCATTCATTTTTTCGAATTTTTTGTGTTTTTTTTTTTTTAAAGTTCTAAACCTCTTAAAAAATCACCCGTTATAAAACATCTCATTTAGATTATGAACCAAACAAATTATATTATTCGCCTTTTAGAAATACATGTAACTATAAATAACCAATAGCATTCAGTTATGTTGAAATGTGGTATTCCCGAACTCTATCACATTCCCTCACGATTGGTAGCGGTTGGCAGCATTGATTTTATATTTTTTGTATGTTTTTGCATGTCATTTGCAGAACACCGATAGGAAACCAAATTGGCGAATTTGAAAACAAATTGAGGAGGGAGTTGCAATTCAAAACTAGTGGTTGTAATTTACAACAGAAAAGTGGTAATTTACGAATTGTTATTTCAATTCACAACCATTGTAATACATTCATACCAAATTGATAACTATTTGTGGCAAATTCGATCAGTTATGGACAGCAATATGTATCTCTCCTTTGATCTCATTATTGATAATGAAAAGTGTTGATTTGTCACTTTTGAGGGTCAATATTTTCATTTCGCACAATTTCTAGAATTGCGAATAAAAAGTCGTGAATTAGTATATCTTGAGCTAAGATCTAAAACTAGTCAAACTTTTCGTGATTCTGCTTTTATTTTTCTTGCTTTGATCTTAAACTTTTTTTCATATAGAATTCCAAGGTTGGGCTAAGATTTTCTATTTTTCGATTCAGGTAGGTACTTGTTTCTCATAGTGAGTGAGATCCACCTATCTTTACCTGTGTAGGTATTCAAAAAAAAATTAAAATTTAAACAATTAGAGGGGGTAAAATTATGTAAACGCGATAGAGAAAGTGAAACAGATTTCCCCAAGGACGAAGATGTTCATAAAATAGATGCAATTTTTTTTTTTGTACAGATACAGGTACACTTTCATTATCCTTGGCAAGACAACGCCAATCTGTGTTTTTAACATTTCCAGAATCAGTATATGTACCTATATATAATAAAAGGTGCAGAGGTGCTTCTGCTGTACAGCCGACATCTTTATCGCAAATCGTTTCATATTTAGTTGGTGGGGGGATTGGTGGGGGGATTGGTGGACCGATGAATGGTTCTGTTGTGCTGCGAGTTAAAATTGTACCTATAGGGTGGCAGTAAACGAATTCAATGGATGGATACACCATACATTGATACACACTAACAGTTCATGTTTAGTTGACAATGCTGTATACCTATACTGGTGTACAGTATTCGCTAAAAAAATATACAAATCTCTTGGCGCCGCGGTTATAGCACTATAAGCACGCAAAGCTAAAACACACATTTAGTTCCCCAGGGCATAACGCGCCCAGGCAATTAATGATTGATGAACCACTACTCGTAGGGCTTGCTGTTGGGAGCAAAACTCACCCGACAAGTGTTGGCTATTGATGAATAATTGCACCAAAAAACAACTACAAAGCGTTCCATTTTGTGGTTGCTGAATTGTGAACACAACGATGTGGCAAAAGGGGTGGATACAAAAAGAATTCTTATTATTTCGGGTAAGGACAATACCATTACGAAATATATATATATATATATCCTTAAGAGATTTAAATAAAATTATGAAATCTCCTGATTGATTTCATTTGGAAACTGTATGGGATGGTTTTAGAATAAAATACTTTGTAATGAAACAAAAACAGCTTTAACTCTTGCAGGCATTTCCTTTTATTCAATCTGTGAAAAGAAATGGACACCACCCTTTGCGAAAAATTAATTATTTCATTAATTATACACAGTACGCTAATTCCATTGCTCAGCGAAGGATAACAATATGAACAAATAAAAAAAAAAATCACAATACGCCCACAGGATCTACGAACAAATTGCCATCCACTAGGCCTTCCATTTACCCAAACGCGCCCCCATCAACCCTCGCGGCGGAATTCAGCTTCAATTTTATTGTAGACCACATTTCTTTCTGGTTTCGTCAGCGCGGCGCGAAGTGCGGCTCTGTTTTCATTTCGAGGAATGAGGAAATACATGACGCTGCCACGTCACATAAATGTCCGAAATGTGAAATAATAAAAAGTTTTAATGAATTTTTATTCCATCGGAGTGTGAAAAGTCTGAATTTTTTCGGGGATGCAATGTTTTGCGAATCAAAATCACCATTTTGGATGTTTTATTGTTTCGTTTTATTGTTGTGTTTTTAGCTCAAAGCCCCTGCCCTGCTGGTAATTGATGAATGGTCGTATCAGAATGCGCGAAAGTGGGCACACACATGCTGGTTGAGATATGCTACAATCTCTTGCAATTAATTTAATCCCTTGCGCAATGAATTAAGTTCACAATAAAAACAAAAACAAAATATTTTTAACAATTTGGCTTATACCAATGTAGGCACATGAGCTTTGTACACATGAACTCCCCCCGAGAGAACAATTATCCTTGATTGTGCAACATCAGAAACAATATGTTCAAAGGACATAAACAAATTACATGAGCATTTCCTTTTATGGCCAGCATTTTGATTGCATGTGCCTTCTACCTTGTACCTATTTATGCACTTATACGAACTACTACATATACGTATGTATGTAGGCAGCGATATTGGCATTATATTTAACACTGAACCGTTATGAATCACTAGTTCTCCCCTGCAGGGTCGGGGATAGAATAGCCCTGAGGTAAGGCATGCCTATCGTAGAAGGCGACTAAAATCCAGCCGAAGAAGTAGTCTTAATGACGGTATGAGCGATTCTGTCTGGAGTTTTGTACTCCTGGTAGAGCCACCCTTGGCAGTAAGTTCATAGCTGAAAGATGAAACTAAAGGTTAAGTCCAGGAGCGTCTGATGCACATTGTGCGGCACACCGGTCAGCGTCTGACTCCAGAGGGGCGGCTGAAATCACCAAAGAATAGTTTTCCTTAACTTTCTACAAAAAAGTTATTAACATCAACTATGCAATGAATAAAACTAGAGGAAATAATACCCCAGGTGGTACTCCAGATTTACTGGAAAATCCACTGTCTTCGGAGGTCGGCTCTACGGATTCTGGGGAGAGCCATTTATTGCGTTCAGGTAACCCTTTCGGAAAAAGCCGAAGGGTAACGAGATCAACACCATCGGCATCTCAAACTTATCCGTGCGTCTCTAGGAGCTCAACGGCAACAAAAGGGCCTACTCCAGAAAAACGAGACCCAGTGAATAATAAAAGCCTTAAGGAGGAAAACGACGAACCTAAAACAAGGCTATCAAGCATGGAACAGCTAAGCGAAGAGCTTCGCAAAGAAATTAGTCAACTTGAAGCCGAAAATATGGCTACTAAGAACTCAACGAAAGTACGGGATGAATCCAACCCTAACTCTAGCAATCCCAAAAAAAAACTGACTACCAAACGGACGAAGAAGAACTTCGTCACGAAACCGAATGTTTGCTAAAAAAAAAGACCGGGCAAAAAAAGGAAAGCTGTATCCTCACCTGAAATAATGAATCGGGAGAAATTAATAAATAGGGAAGTCATACAACCAAAACAGCGGCCACCACCGCCAATTAATGTAATCGGTATAGCGGACTATAACAAGTTGCATACCATGTTAAAGACTTTGTTGCCAACAGACTACAAAGTAACGTCACTTAGGAACAGTGCGTGGAAAGTCAACGTTAAGGATCCCGAAAGTTACCGTCTACTGTCTCGTAAATTGAATACAGACAAAGTAAAATGGTATTCTTATGAGAATAAGTCAGAAAGACCTATATAACCTTCCGATTTTTCACTAAATTGACCACGTGAGAAACATGGGAATTCAAGATTGATACCACAAATACACAAATATCCTTACAACAATTTATTTGTCAATTCAAGACGCTTAAATACGAATGACAAATCGTTCTGAATAAGCGGAATCAGCGGAATGAATATGTTTGACTTTGAATTTTCATCTCAAAACCGTCGGCTGCATGACATTTGATTTAAGATCCGTCACCATCAAATCAAGCGCGATCCGTTACAAAGTCTTGGTACTTCAATGGTTGGGTAACAAAATTATAACTGAGCCGACTTTCAATTTCAAATTATGAAGCCCGGAACATCCAAAGAATTCAAAAAGTCAACTAATGCCCATAAAATTTTGTTTTCACGACAGAAAATAGCATATATGTCCTTTCTTGAGCCCATGCGAATTTAAACCAAAAATCATAAAAATCGAACAATCCATTCCCGAGTTATGAGTCCACAAATAGACGTCAGTCTCTTTTATATGAAGCTGTACCAACCCGGCTTTGCCAGTATGTTTCGTATTAATTCCTGCTCGCATTTCACAAAGTGCTTTATTTGGACAATGTCCATTAATAATTTTAGTTATAGATACAACTTTAGAAATTCCGTTTGATTTTATTTTTAAATGGGAGATGCTACAACCTGTTTTCCTAACCCGCTTATGTTTTGCGAGGTACCACCTATAGGGTCCAAAACTATCCTATCCTTCAAGCGAGAACAAACAATATACATTCAAAAAATTTCATTAAAGTCGCTGGAGTGGTTTCGTAGATAGACAAAAACTCCTCTTATCGGGTCCAAAAGTAGGTATGCTATCTTTCAAGTTGCAACCAGCCATGCACAATTGCACATCCATAAAATTTCCTTGACCTATCAGGGCCAAGAGAATCCCATCCTTCGAGCGGGAACGAATAATATACATTCACAAAATTTATTTAAAATCAATGGAGTGCTTTCAAACATTGACAACAGCTCCAGTTATCGGGTCCAAAAGTATCCTATCTTTCAAGTTGCAAACAACTAAGTACGTGGTTTCGGAGATCGGCAACAAAGCCACCTATCGGGTCCAAAAGTATCCTATCTTCTAAGACTGCTTAAACCTGTAATGCAACAATACGAACAAAACAAAAGAAGAATCATGAAAATTGGCCCAGTGGTTATCGAGTTATATCGACATCAAGTTTCACCCCGAAAGAATTATAATATAGAAGATTATTATTGAAGATAATTGAATTGAACTGAAAAACGAAATATTCGCCTACAGGCCACGTTTTGAAAATTTTCCGACTTTTCTTTTTTCCTAAACCATCCCTGATTCAAGACGAACAAAACAGAACAAAAATCATTCAAATCCGTCGAGCGGTCTTGGAGCCTTTACCCGACTAACGCACAGCAATTGATTTGTATGTAACGGGTGATTTTTTAAGAGGTTTAGAACTTTACAAAAAAAAAAAACACAAAAAATTCGAAAAAATGAATGAAATATTTATTTGAATCGATAGTTTGAACCTTGCAATTTAATGTTTAAAGATAATTTCATGCAAATGTTGACCGCGGCTGCGTCTCAGGTAGTCCATCCGCTGAGTCCAATTTTGCATACTCTTTCACACATATCGGCCGGTATCTCACGAATGAATGCATGGATGTTGGCTTCCAGGTTCCAGTGCGTCAATCGAAGCGGGCTTGTCCCTATACACATTAGCCTTGACATACCCCCACAAAAAATAATCTAATGGTGTCAAATCGCACGATCTAGGCGGCCAATTGACCGGCCCGAAACGTGAAATTAACTGTTCACCAAACTCGCCTCGCAATTGCGCCATTGTTTCGCGTGCTGTGTGGCATGTGGTACCGTCTTGTTGAAACCACATATCATGCAAGTCAAGAACTTCCATTTCGGGCAAAAAAAAGTTTGTTATCATCGCTCGGTAGCGTTCACCATTGACAGTAACGCTGCGATTCGCATCATCTTTGAAGAAATATGGCCCAATAATGCCGCCGGCCCATAAACCGCACCAAACAGTGGCTTTTTCGGGATGCATTGGTAGCTGTTGCAATGCTTCTGGCTGATCTTCACTCCAAATGTGGCAATTTTGCTTATTTACGTACCCATTCAACCAAAAATGAGCCTCATCGCTGAACACAATTTTTCGATTAAAAAGCGGATCCTCGGCCAGCTTTCCAAGAGCCCATTCACCAAAAATTCGGCGTTGTGGTAGGTCGGCTGGCTTTAGTTCTTGCACAAGCTGTATCTTAAAAGGCTTTACGCACAAATCCTTCCGCAAAATTTTCCACGTAGTGCTGTAACAAAGGCCTAACTGCTGGGAACGGCGCCGAATCGACATTTCGCGGTCTTCTGTCACACTAGCTGATACGGCCGCAATATTTTCTTCACTACGCACAGTACGTAAACGTGTTGGTGGTTTAATGTCCAACAAAGTAAATTTGGTGCGAAATTTGGTCACAATCTTCCGAATAGACTGCTCAGAAGGTCGAGAATGCCGATTATAAAATGGAAGCAGCGCGCGATGAACATTTCGAACCGAGCACGAATTTTGATAGTAAAATTCAATAATTTGCAAGCGTTGTTCATTTGTAAGACGATCCATGGTTAAATTGCAAACCAAACTGAAGCTGTTTGACAGTGACACAAGGTACTAAACACACGTCAGCTGTCAAAACCAGTGTTGCCAAAACCAAACCAGCTAAAAAATTACCCTTTATATAGAGATTTTCAATTATTATACTTTTTTTACACATTTATTACATTTGTCGCCTTTTGTAAGCATTTCGTTTATATTGATATCCATTTCGATCCAAAACTTTCTATTAAATTAAAATCTTTTATAATAAATGTCACAATAATTTGTAATTTGTTTCTTATATTATTTTAGCCACTCTACATGTTTCTAGGTGCACACAGTATCTACTAAAATACATTTTGGCTTGTTGATTTATTCCTTTTTTAATAGTCGTCAGTCAGTCAGTCTTTTTCCGGTGGTTGTTTTTTAATCATTCCCTTGCTAGTTCATCTGCTATTTCGTTACCTGTTATACCTTCGTGTCCCGGTACCCAAAATAGAAAAACATTATTTTTTTACACCTTCTGGCTAAGAGGTTCTGGCATCATCGTAGGCTGGCCAGATCTCCCTTGAACTGAAACAGTTCATAAGGTACATCCATCTAGTTCCGCCCTGGAGGTGAAGTACAGGAGGATTACTCTCCTTACGTATCCCAATGGAAGGGAGACTTCCTCCGCATGAGACACCCGCAGAGCAGAGCCACGTCTGGCAAGTTAATCTTCTTTGTCATTCCCCTCAACTCAATTTTCCTATGGCCGGGAACTCAGACAAGAGCGATTTCGGAGCGACGACGAGCCCTAGTCAGTGTCTTCCGGCACTCCATACCAAGCTTGGACGTTGACATAGTTGAACCGACAGCCTTAATAGCTGCCTTACTGTCGACGAAGATGCCCTTTTTTCTGGGTATCACTAAGTTAAGGAGCAGTCTACACGCCTCCTTAATTGCCAGTAATTCTGTTTGAAAGACGCTGACTGCGTTGGGAACGCGAAGAGTCTTAGAGATATCTCATTCTGTTGAGAAGATGCCCGCTCCCACTCAACAGTTCATTTTGGAACCATCTGTGAAGATAAATATGTCGAATTCGTTTACGATAGCTGTTATTGGTTGACTTTACGTGCTGTAGTTAATAACTTACTCTGCTGCTATATACATACAGACAATGCTAAGAATTTATTGAAATTGATTATTATTGTCCGCTGATGTACTGGAAAGCCCATCTGTGGCTTATGCAAGCTTATGCAAGACGCACACAAAGGATTTGTTCATGGATTGGTGGAGACACAAAAAGTGGGTTATGTGCTAAAGAAACTCCTCGTCATAGCAGTCTATGCTGCTGGGTCAGGCGCGTCCTTTTCATATGCTAGTGCAGAGTACCTACTTACGTCCTATGAAGATTTAAGATTATGAGTCTGTCAGGTCTGGCTTCGCTTTCTTGTTGTAATAAAAGTATACATAATTGTTGTCCATCTGGCTTTTGCCTATTTTGTGCCACCAGAGGGCTAAGCGTTTCCTAAAATTTGTGCCGAACCTCGTCTTGATAATTCGTCCTGTAGGCTTTGATTGGGAATTTTTTGATCTTATAACTTTCCTTTTACTTTTTAGTAGATTCGCGAATCATTTTTGAAAGTTATCTCTCCGTCGGCGGAATCGTCATCCGCTTAACTCTCTATTTGGACAAATTTCCTGGCCGCAATAAAACCATCTTCTAGCTCTTGTTCTTGTTTGCGGCATTGCAAGTGGAATTAAGGCAAGGATTCTTTGTTTGAGACATCGTCTTGTAAAATACTCCTCTGCTAAGAGTGCTACCTCCTAACATCACTTTACAGCAACTCGGTCGTATAAATGGGCTTGAATCTAGTGGGACAGGACGTTCTAACTATGAATTGCGCGTGCTCTTACAGTTAGAGTGCCGAAAATATTCTTAATTTCCATATTATCATTTTCCCCCTGGACATATTTCGTTTAATTGACCATCCTCGTAAACAGTTGCTTTCATTGCAGACTTAGGGACGCGTCTATAAACAACCAGTCAAAGTCAAATGTTCCAGCAGCCTCTGCGCCATCGAAAACCATCATGAACAATTTCAAGTCTGGCTGATGAAATTAATTAGATCACTGGGATGCTAGAGCTTTGAATGTATGTGATTATGTTAAAATGAAATGTGCGAGACTTGGTGTCACCTAGCAAATTTATGATGTGTTGCGTGTTATTCGGGCATGTTTGACAAGCAGAACGAGACCGACGGTATTCCCCTCGGCCGCTTAAGAGCACATTTAACGTTCGCTTTTAATTCGTTTAAAACGAAAGGAAAATTATTTTTGTCAAACCCCCCACCACGCAGCTGAATGCATGTCTTTCCATGGGGGAAAGTTACAAATGAAAAGATTTAAGCCAATAAATTGTTGGGACACAGAGACTGGGATGAGTCGGGTGCAATTCTTCCGAATCGCTTTCCTATGGTTATTGCAAGGTTGAATTTCTGACAAACGAACATTGTGAGGGGCGAATATAGGAATGGATCAGCGTTCCACTGCATAAATTGGTGGTGGCCTCGTTGGATGGCTAAGTGTAGTTGGTCCCTGCCTGCACACTCCGACAGCGACAGGGTCTTGTCGTTGGTTACATTTTGACTAGGTGATGTACGCGCTGCCTACGCTGTTCTGTTTTTCGCATGGCAGACTTCTGTCGCCGTTCACATTGTTGAAACTTTTAAATTTACCACCGGCACCGGAGCGGCGGCGCCCTTACGCCTAGCAGCGCAGTGCAATGCCCACACTCTTTTTCGTATACAAGAGCATGTTGTCTAACTTATTAGAGCTTTGTACGTCGTAAGTTCTCACCCGCGGATTGCTGCAGGTTTTATACTAATTAAAAGTAACAAAGCTGCAATTAAGGGTTATAACTCAACTGTTTTGTGATGACTTTGTTACATCAACCCTGGTTTTCTGAACACACACAGGCAAATATTAACAGACACACACAGCCCTGGTAAAAGTTTTTAATTTTTGGAAATGGTTTGGTAATCGCTTTAATTTGTGTGAGCGAAGGGTTGTTTCTTCCTTTTTACGCGCTGTCGGTGGTGAATTGCCTGCTTTGGCGGGGTAGGTAGAGTTGCACTTTGTTTAGAAGTCTGATGGGGTAATCTTACAAAGATAATGGTTAACAAATCTAGTTTCCTTTTGCAGAAAACAGTCCAATTTGAAAGTTTGGCAATTCTGATTATTGCCTGTGAAAGACAGCGGAAAAAGGGATTGGCAGTTATTATATTATAAATGAATTGCTATATTATTAAATATTAGGCATTGTGGTCCAGGGGGAAGGTGCAGTTGAGATCAATTATGCAAATATATTTAAGTCACGCACTTATACGTAGTGTTTTTTAAGGCAAAGCCTGAAGGGTTCAGACTCTTTTTCTGAAACTAATGGACAAACTCCGATATATATACTAAACAAATATTGCTGGCTATGGTTGATTTGCTCATGCTACTCAAAATCTCCATTTTTTTAATTTTCTGTGATAGTTTTGGGATGTTATTATTTTGTTTACGTGACATTTGCAACGCTTCCTTGATATTGATAGATACAGCAATTTTCACAATTAGATACTCTTGAAGTTGAATAAATAAATAAAGTGCACGACTGGGTCGAATAAAACTTTTTCGCTCAGCAAACGTTTGGTTGGTTGTGGAACTTACTTCGCTATGAGTACCTAGTATCAGCAAACGGGCCTTAAGGATTTATATCATTTGTTAGCATGAATTAGCGCTTCCTTGTCATCGTATTGCTTTCCTCCCTCATATACCTTACGTGTAAGCCAGTCCCACACATTTTCTATTAAGTTAAGGAATAGGGTAGCTCAAGGCAGCAAGTGGATATTTTGGCTCACAATCGCGCATATCGAATCGTCCGTCATACAATCACTAAACATCCTTAATTCACAATCATTGTTTAGCTATATTAAGCTTATAAACATTAATTAATTGAAGGATACTATACGTAGTTTGAAGACTAGAAAATCGTCCGGCTTTGATGGAATTAAGAATCAGTGCCTCTAAAACCTCCCTGATTTTGCCCTTATGAAATTGATGGATCTATTCAACAACTGTCTCAGATTGGCATACTTTCCTAACAAGTGGAAAGTAGCTAAAATAATCCCAATCTTGAAACCTGGCAAAGTTCCCAATTTACCTTCTAGTTGCAGGCCAATTAGTCTGCTAAGCTCTCTTAGTAAGTGCCTGGAAAAAATCATAAAAAAAAGAATTGTATATCTTTTGTGGACGATAATGCAATTTTACCCCCAGAGCAATTTGGATTCAGGCCATTTCATAATACTACTCACCAAGTGCATCGTATCACAAAAGATATAAAAAATAACCTTTCAGAGGGCAAAAGCACTCGCATGGTAATTTTGGACGTAGAAAAAGCATTCGACACCGTTTGGCATAATGGTTTAATACATAAGCTACTAAGATTAAATTTTCCATTGTATATCGTTAAAGTTATTCAATCGTTCCTATCATCCAGAAGTTTCAATGTGTCCATCAACCAAAGTCTGTCAGATAATTATTTGATTAATGCAGGTGTGCCACAAGGATCTGTCCTCGGTCCAGTCCTCTTTAATATATTTATATACTTCCGATTTCCCCAACTTGACAAACTGTAACATTGCCCTATTCGCTGACGTCACTTGCATTTATTCTTCAGATGCAATTGGTTTCAACATTGAAACTAACTTGCAATCTGGTTTAAATGCTGTTGAAGTATATTGTAGTGATTGGAAAATAAACATTAATGCTTCCAAGACTCAGGCTATCTTTTTTACTCGTAAAAGAAAAGCCTGCTTACTTCCAAGCAACAATCTTCTAATAAACGGTACTCAAGTTGAGTGGAAATCGAATGTTAAGTATCTTGGCATATATCTAGATAAGCGACTTACATTCAATCTTCATGTTCAAGAAGTAATTAAAAAGGTTAATGTGACAATAAAAGTTCTCTACCCATTTATATGCCGGAATTCAAAATTGAGTGATGCCAACAAATTATTAATTTTTAAAGCAATATTCCAAGCAATTATGTTTTATGGATCTCCAGTCTAGGGTAAGTGTGCAAAAAGCCATCTGCAGAAGCTGCAAATAGCACAAAACAAATTGCTCAAAATGATATTCAATCTTCCCTGGTTTTTCTCAATAGAGGAACTTCACAAAATGGCAAACATTGAAATGGTTTCAGATGGAATTGTAAAACTAAACAATCAGTATAACATCTCTTGTTCTTCATCTGACAACGACTTGATTTCAAACTTAGTCTCATAAGAGTGCAATATAAAAATTATTTGTATATTTATTTATATATTTAATTGTTTATATATATTTATTTTTTATATATGTATGTGCATATTTATTTATTTATTTATCTACTTATTTACTTATTTATTTATTTATTTATCTATTTATTTATTTATTTATTTATATATTTTTTTTATTTATTCAATTATTTATATATTTATTTATATATTTTTTTATTTATTTGTTTATTTATTTATTTGTTTTTTATTTTTTGTTTATTTATTTATTTATTTGTTTTTGTTATCTTTATCTTTTTTTGTTAGTTATTTATCTGTGTAACTTCTCACACATTAACAATCTTTGTATAGTACTCTGAAATCAAGTGTTGAGACCGCTTCTCTCTTCCCCCTGCAAATTTAGTTTTAATGAAGGTTTTAAGTGGCTTTTCCTTCGAATTGTATACTAATCTATGATATTATTTAGTGAAAAATTGTACAAATACTTTAGTAGTATGGTACCAGACCAAATCTCTGTATCCCTAAAATTGTATTCAACAAATTGTAATTTTCTTGCCACAATAAAATAAAATAAAAATAAAATAAATACTGCTCCGGCGGTGTGTATGTGGGCGTTGTCCTACTGAAAAATCCATGAAATTGGTCCGTTGCTTCTGATTGGCGTCATTAAGTGGGTTTTTTTTTTCTTCTTAAGTTTCAGGCGCTTTAAGTGTATAGCACGGCTTGTCTGATTCGAGAACGATTTAAAAAAGAAATCGAATAACAGGTATGATAGCTCCTATATAGTTTTGATATTAGAAACTTTTTACTATAAATAATTGTTTGTGAGAATCATGTACTTTGGTTATAGACGGAATAAAACAGTATTTTTCAAAAATTTGATATTAACTCCTCGAATTTTACCCAAAAAGAGTCTGCAGTACTTACTCCGCTTCATTCAGGTATTAGGCGGAAGTTTTATCCTCGTCATCCATTTTCAATGGTTGATAGTACGTACTGTCAAACAGTGTCATTTTAGAGTCTGCAGAAATGATGACACTGACTGTTGTAAGATTACTACAAGATTTTCTTCGATATCTTTAAAGCTTTCTCTACCGGACTCACAGAAAGCAGTCCTTGCAACTTTCCTTTACCTATTTATAGATCTTCCGCACATTATCATAGTGACATAATCTTATCTTCTTCAATTGATTGATCTTATGGAGCTTTTGGTTTGGTAGAACTATAATCGCGATCGCGATCGCGATTCATTAAGGTTCCCTACCGGATTGTGATTTGGCGCTGTAAATTTTCAGTGCTAAGCACTTTTTGAATACTGGAGGTGTTCTGTTGGGAAATTCGGTTGACGTATAGCCTCATAAATATTGAAACGTGTACAGATACAAATTGTGCTTGCTATACCTACTTATTGTTGTCAGATATTGTTGTCAAATTTCCACACTAGGTGCAAATCGACGTGATATTTATTCATATCACATTCCAAAGGTCAATGTCTATCACACGAACAAAAGACTCTGCGTCATCGTGACCAAAGCAAAAATTAATCCAATTAACGTGTGAGTCCTGAGCCGAATCCAAGTTGAGTTCATAAATCCTACAAGTCACGGTTTGAAGAAAAACATCCACCAAATTTGAAGAAAATGGAGAAAATGCGAAACTGATGCAGAGCAAATCATGATGGCAGTAGGGACTCCCACTTGGTCAATGGATGAAACATCATTCCATTTCCATTCCAAGTAAATATACCCTTCATTTTTCGGCGATTGCACTGCCAATGGTGTTGGAATTGACACAGACGAAGGCTCGAAGTCCACTGTGTGTGTATTATTTGCCGCATTGCATTACAAGTTGATTCTGCTTCAGAACGTCGAAATTAAATAGAACTTGCTTATAGTCATATTCTACATGCATTGAATTCGAAATGATTTCCTGTCCCACCACAGCAGAGCTACAAACATCTTAAGTCCGGTTGTTCACGCTAATATATGTTTTTAATGAGATAAATACGTGATCCGTCCTTCTGGTGTATAGCTAGAGTTTTACTTTTCCAAGGCGGGGAGCATCTATCGAGAAAAAGATGTCCTTCGATTAAGTATTAAATAAGGGAAATGTGCACGTGAAGGATATTTATGTGGGGTGATTTCTTTTCGACTCTGTGCTTTTTCTTCACATCCTAATGGGAGACTAGACAGTGGGTTAAGATTGATTAATTGCACATGCTGCTAAATACCCTCTGTGATGGGGCTGCCTAAATAAGCAAGCATCTATACAGAACGATGCGAAAATGAATAAAGGAGTCTGTACATGCTTTAACTATGAACGACCACTGTTAAGAGTATATTCTTAATTAATAACACGAATTAAAACACTTGTTTCTTACTTTTAAAATTAAACAATATTTATTTGGAACTATGTCCTTTATTATTGAAATACTTTTTACTAATTCTAAAAGGAGCTTAAGGCTACTATGTAGTTACAATAAGACTGTTGATAAATTCATCATACAGTCGTATTTATATACTTTTCTTATCTATCTACAAGGAGACCCAAGCGTACAATCGTCTTGCTTGATAATGAAGAAGAGATAATATTCCAACATTGTATACAAACGATATTATCTCTTTTACATAAGTTATCATTGTAGCGTTGTGTGCAAGACTGTACTAGAGACTAAAGATATCATTGAATACAAATAATGTTATCTTTTTTCTCAATATGTTTTGCTATGGATACTTAACTCCCCCCCTTGTTAAACGAAATCGTCCCGATTTTTCGACGCTATTTTTAACATTTCTCTTTCATAAGTTTTGTTATATGCGTCAATCTTTTTTTGTTTTTGACGATCTGTTATACATTGTATAGTTTTTATCATTACGTACGTAAATGCTAGAATAACAATCAGTGTTACAATTGTGTATATAGTTGATAATATCGGTTTTTCTTCAAAAGGAATAATTAGTTTTTTTAAAGTATCTATGTTATCGAATTTGTACATTGTATCTTCTTTAATTATTTGGTCGATGTAAGACTCTGAATTATGATTTCTTAATATAACTTCTTTAATTTGCTTATGCATGTTTTTGTATATTTTATCGTCTAGATTTATAGTATTTTCATAAGTAACTAAGTTTATACCATTAATTGTTTGATTATTTAACTTATGCTTACCGCTTAATAACATAACACCGGATTCAATTTCTAAGTCGTAATCGTATTCTTGTTTAATGTTGCATTTTGAAGTTATATTCTTTAAAAGTGGAATAAGACAATTTTCTTCTTCAAAGTTAATTTCACAAATGTTTTTACTTAGATGATTTTGACAATTTCTTGTTCTTAAATAAGTTTGGTTACATAAGGCAATTGTTTTATCTGTAATGATTTTTCCATGTTTTGAATTTAAAGGTGTTACTTTATACAATTTACATGATTTAATTAGAACTGGATATTTATATATTGTGATGAAGAATTCATCAGTTCTAGCTAATAATATTTTAGAGTACTCAAGTATATTTATTATGGGTACTTGAATTATTTCATGTTGAATAATATTTTTAATGTCATCTAAGTCTAGGCTTTCTGATAAATATTCATTATTTTTTGCTGCATTAATTGTTCTGGTCAATAATAATAATTGTTCGTACACTTGTTCTATTACTAAATGTTCTTTAAGGCTCTGACCTTCGAATTGTTGCAAAATTTGTTCAAATCTAGAATTTATAGTTTTTTGTTTATTATTGTTTTCTATGAGATTATTTATACTCGTTTCTATGTTAACTAAGTCATAATGGTCAGGATTACCAAACACATATTTGAAAGCTGTTCCTAAAAAGTTAATTGATCTAGTATGCCTAGTATGTTCTTGTAATTGGTCTGCTAAATTCTTAATTTTACTTAACCAAATTTTTTCTTCTTGTGTAGGTTGATATTTACTAGTTACGATATTTACGTAAGGTTGAAATATCGAAGTCAGGTTGGTGGCATGTAACAAATAAGTTTGTTCTTTGAATAAATACACGTCATCTGTTTGCGTAAGTATAAACTTCTTGTTTAGTAACTCAGTTATTTGAACGTTTTCTTGCCCTTCTTGACTCTGTACAATTCCTAGTAATGTTAGGAATATTAATATTTTCGTCATCTGAAAAATGATAATTCTTTATGTTATCCTTGTGAATTTTTATTCCTTCTTTAGAGATTACAGTGTCTCCTTTATCTTCTTCTACTATTCTTGTTATGTATCTGGCTTTAGATTTCTTTCTAAGACCTGTGATTCTTACCATTATCTTATCTCCTTTTTTATACTCTCTGTGTCGAGTTCCTTTATTTAGACGTTCGATCACTTTTTTGGATGCTGAGTTTAGTTTATTTATTATAATTTCACTATTGCTATATTTATTTTGATTAAAGAAAATGTCTCTAGGTTTCAAACCGGTAACTGAGTGTATAGAATTATTTAATTCACGCACTGTTCTAAATATTTCTTCGATAAGTCTTGTTTTATTCTGAATTGTGAATATTCTAGACAGTTCAGTTATTGTACCGTTTACACGTTCTACCTGACCGTTCGCTGTCGATCTGTATACTGGAGTTTCTACTTTAGTTATGTTGTATTTCAAACACATTTGGTTCACCATTTCTGTTTTGAATCCCTTCTCGTTATCTGTCATGAGTCGTTCACATTTTGGGAAATAATTAGATAAGACCTCTTCCATAACGTCGTACAGTCTGTTTCGAGTTTCGATTTCCCGAAGGATTGTATATTTAGAATACTTATCTACTGTTACAAGGAAAGTATACTTGTCGTTGAAGTATATGTCCATATGAATGTGTGTTCCCACATGTGTTGGTATTTCTGAATTATTCAGAGGTTCTCTGATAGGTTTTCTTTCATATTTTCCAAATAGACATGCTATGCATTTTCTGTTGAAACTCTTTGCTTGTTTATTTAGATCGGGCCAGTAATATTTCTCTGAGATTTCTTGTATATTGTTACGTAACCCTCGGTGTGCTCTTTCGTGAGTTACCCTTACAAGTTTTAGTTGTTCCTCCAAATTTGTCACGTCTTGAAGTTTTCTTGGTGTGAATATAAATCTTACTAGTGGGAATTCTTTTTTTATGTTTTCACCATATTTGTATATGTTTTCAAATTTCGTATGCAAAGCTACAATCTTTTGGGGTTGTATAACTTCTTTCATCTGCCTTAGTAAAGAGTCTTTGTCCTTAAACTTTATTATGAGTCTTATTTTGTTACTAAAATAGATTTGTGTTTCGATATTATTTGTTATATCTTCAATAAGTTCGAACTGTGCAGTGTATGCATTAAAAGGCTGATTCACAGTTTTTATTATATCATTAGAAGAACTTTCAGCTGAATGTGCTGTTTCTATGGTAGAAGTATTTATGCGTTGACGTGATAATGCGTCAGCTACAAGATTTAGGTTTCCTGGTTTATAAACTAATTTTGCTCCAAAGTCTTCAATGATTCCCTTCCAACGTTTCAGCTTTGTGTTGGGATTTTTTTCTGATACAGAATATATAAGGCTCTGGTGATCGGTATATATGGTTAAGTCTGCTATACCATATATGTAGTTTCTGAGTTTTTGTAAGGACCATATGATCGCTAATAGCTCTTTCTCGTTTGTGCTATAGTTCTCTTCTGTCTTACTCAGTGTTCTTGACAAGAAGTGTATAGGTTGCTTATTCTGACTTAGTACGGCTCCAATAGCTATGTTGGATGCATCAGTAGTAAGCTCGAATGGTTTACTATAATCCGGTTGAAAAAGTTCGACTTGTTCTTTCAAATAATTTTTTAAAATTCTAATCGCTTCTAATGCTGAATCATTCAGATTTAACTTAATATTTTTACTTTGTTTTTTGTTTACTTTACCGTTATCTCCTCGTAAATATAATGTCAGGGGCTTGGCTATGCTTGCGTATCCTTTTATAAACTTACGATAGTAACCTGTAAGACCTAAAAATCCTCTCAAATCCTTTACCGTTTGTGGGACTGGAAAATTTTCTATAGCTGCTATTTTCTCAGGGTTCGTAGTGATTCTACCATGTCTGATTATGTGACCTAAGTATTCTACTTCTTCTTGAAAAAACTTACTTTTCTCATCAGATATTTTTAATGTGGCTTTATTGAGTACGTCGAATACTTGACTTATGTGCTGTATATGTTCTTCCTCAGATGAAGAATATATCAATACGTCATCAATGTAAACGTGTACGAATTTACCTACAAAGTCTCTCAAAATGTCGTCCACGCATCTCTGAAATATGCTTGGTGCATTTTTGAGCCCGAAAGGCATTCGTTTAAAATGATATTTTGCGCCATTTATAGCAAAAGCTGTTTTTTCTTTATCATCTGTTTTGATTTTAATTTGGTGGAAACCTGACTCCAAATCTAATGTTGTAAAGTACTTGGCTTTACCTAAATTTTGAATTGTCATGTTGACATCCGGAATGGGGTATCTGTCTGTTACAGTGTGAGCGTTAAGTTTTTGGAAATCAACAACCATGCGCCGTTTTGGTTTTCCTTTTTCGTCCAAACCTTTTTTAGGTACTGTCCATATGGGACTGTTATAAGGACTATGGCTTTTTTCTATTATATCGTCATGTAAGAGTTTCTGTATTTCTTTGTTTACGAATTCGTTATCTGCTATGGGATATGGATATTGTTTAACATAAACCGGATTATCATTGGTCGTCCTAATGCTTGCTTCTATAGTATCTGTAAAGGGTAACGGTCCTATGCTGTTATTAATCTTCATCAGTCTATCTATGTCTGCTTTATAAATATTATTTTCCCCAATTATGTAATTAATTTTCTGAATAGATTCGACACTGCTTATGGTAGTTAGAGTCATATTACTGAAATTTATTTCCGCGTTTAGAACTTTAAGTCCTTCATATCCTAATATCATATCAAAAGACTGAATATCCTCTAATTCAAAAAATGTTATATTTTTCTTTAATATCCTAACTACTTTCTTTGTATCTACCATAGAATAACCATGCATTGTTTTTATTTTTATAGGTTTAATTTTAATTTTTTTGCTAGAATCGCATTTTCTATTAATGTAATTATGGGTTGCACCAGTATCAATAAGAATTTTATAAATTTTCTTAGAAATAGTACTAGTTAAATTTAAGCAGGGCAACCCGTCTACTAGTTTAAATGATCTATTCTTATGTTATTATTTACCATACATTCCGTTTCATCTGCTTCTGCATATGTACTGCTGACATCGTCTCTGCGTTGTTGTCGGGAGTTATTTACTCTCTGCTGCTTGAAGTTCTGCTGATAAGATCGTTGCGGTCTGTTGTGTGTGTTGAAACTCCCGCTGTGTTCACGTTTCGCTGGTGGATTATATACATCGGGTTTGTATTGATTCCAATTTTGTCGCTGTGCATGTACAATTTGTCTCGAGTTTATCTCCATCGGCTGTGGTCCTTGATTGTGTTGCTGAATATTATCGTATTGCTTCTGGGGTTGATAATTCGTTGTTTGGCTCGAATAATTTGGTCTTCTTTCGTTTCTGCGTTCATGTGGCATATTTTTGTGGTGCTTATCCTGAGTGAGATGTAAATGCCTGTGCACATTATCATGTTCTATTCTGCGAGCAATTGCGAATGCGTGTTCTAGATCATTTATTGTAGCTGAATATAATGATCCTCTTGTAAAGTTGTCACTCATACCATCAATGAATATACGAACTGCGTCGTCGTTAGCATTTTTAATTAGTCTGTCGATTATATTCGGCGGATCACCTGACATAGTGATTTTTGATATTATTAAATTGAGATTTTTATTTATCTCGTCGTGGTATTCAGACAGTGTGCTTCTTTTTTGCGTGATGGCTTTCATCATGTCTTGTAGCACGTATAGAGGTTCTTGATTAGAGTACGTATAATCTAATCTGTTACGTATCGCCTCAAAATTAAAAATTGTGTTATAATTAGTTAACACATTCGCGGCTGCACCCTGTATTTTACTTTTCACTATAGTCAATGCTGCTGCGTACTTACTGTGTGTTTTGAAGTTTTTAATGCTGTCCATTAATCTGGATGCTTCTTCGCGCCACGACCGATAATTTGATTGATCGCCGTTGAAAATAGGTAGGCTTTTAAATGCGTCTAACTGTATTTCACTACCATCTGTATATGTGGTTCTTATTTCCTCTAGCACAGGTATGTTTGGTACTATGCCTAATCCAGATTTTACTTCATTTAGTTTTGTTTCTAAATTAGTGTTTATTTGATTTTGGTTAGTTATTATTGCTGCTAACCTTGCATTCTCTGTGCGTGTGTGCTCTAGGGTTTGTGTTACTGTGTTGCTCCTGGTTTCTAAAGCTTCTAATCTTGCCATTAATACTGCGAGTTGTTCCATTTTGAACTCGTGTCTGTTGTCGTCGAATTTGTGTGTTTTTTTTCTCCACATATACACTTTCACTGAATTGCTTTGCTGCTTCGTACGAAGAAGCTATATTTGTACCTGCTATGCTAGGTAATTCTTGTAACCGGTAACGCGAGTGTTCTGTTTATACTAGATTTCACTACTTGTTCCCGAGGTCCGCTCGATTGAAGTTAAAAAGTATATTTAACCTCCTGGCAGGATCGCCAATTAAAACACTTGTTTCTTACTTTTAAAATTAAACAATATTTATTTGGAACTATGTCCTTTATTATTGAAATACTTTTTACTAATTCTAAAAGGAGCTTAAGGCTACTATGTAGTTACAATAAGACTGTTGATAAATTCATCATACAGTCGTATTTATATACTTTTCTTATCTATCTACAAGGAGACCCAAGCGTACAATCGTCTTGCTTGATAATGAAGAAGAGATAATATTCCAACATTGTATACAAACGATATTATCTCTTTTACATAAGTTATCATTGTAGCGTTGTGTGCAAGACTGTACTAGAGACTAAAGATATCATTGAATACAAATAATGTTATCTTTTTTCTCAATATGTTTTGCTATGGATACTTAACTCACGCCTATAAGCGAAAAATGTAGGTATAATATAATCTACTCTACAATGAGTACCGTTTTGTAGTATTTTGAGCTTGTAAGCGAGTCCGCACGTTTAACGAATTCTACGTCAAAGGGAAAATCTTTTCAGATGCCCCAAAATTTGAATTTTTATAATTTTTAGGATGACATCATTGCAATGATTCAAATTATTCAAATTCATTTCTTCGTCCTGAAGAGGACCGTTTCTGTTACTAGAAATAAGACTTGTACAAAATGAGTGGCCTAGAAAATACCCATTTTTTTTTGTATTTCCTCACAGGTATCCTCACTTTTCTAACAGGCGCATTAACCATTCTCCCAGTAAGAAGGGAGGGGATGTAAAATCTGAACTTCATGTTGAGTGAGATTATAGTTTATAGATGGTGATTGTGATTAACCTATACGAATATCCAAGTTTTAAGAGTTAGTGAAATAAATTATGTCAACAAATTATTTCTAACGATTGACTACGTCTGTTAATCACTGACTGAAAGAACGATTAAATATGGACTCTTCCTAACACCGACTCTTAAGACATAAAAGGTGGTCTTCATGTGGAAAAAAAGTGCACGACTGGACGGACGAAATTTTCTCATTCATCAAACGTTTGATTGGATGTTTTCTTATTTTATTAGGAAGGTAGGTAAAGATCTGAGAAGCAATCCTTGATAAAAGAAACGGTTCATGAAATTTGGAAAAAGGAATAGTATTAAAAAAATATATTTTTAGGTTATTCATCTGCTATGGCCGCACACAATGGGAGTTTTGTATAAGTCTTAGCTCACAATAACAGGCAATTTTCGCAAGTTCTAGTAAGAGAGTTATAAGCGCCTACTGTACTATTTTATAAGCCCTTACAGTTTACAAGATGTTTGAGTAGGAGGTGTGGGAGGAATTTCAGTTTTTTTATCTGTGCTGTCAATGATTATGCAAGTTTAGTGCTGGTTCGATCGATATCTTTTCATATATATGTTTGTACATGTAAGAATTTAGTTTTTTTTTTTTAATTTGAATTAGCAGTTATAAACTGAATATCCCAATGGACGTGAGCGGTGGTGCAAATGAAGTTCATTTTGCTGATTGTGTAATCTCCAAGTGGTTGGAATCTATATATTAATACGGAGTTGCCTATAACGTGTTTCCACCCATTTTTGCTATTATACGTCACATAAATATGCCAACACTGTAAATATTTGGGTAGGGGACAAAACATAGAAGTGCACAATACAAAAATTATCCACAAATTGTGAATTACAGCAGGTAAATTTAAGCGAAAAACGATGAAACATTGCATATCTATTCTATGCCCCCTTTTCTACCTGTGATATAAAAAAGAAGACATCCCGCATTACTGGACACTTTTTATTGCAATTTTAGGGAAGCCTGAAATGGTTTCGATTGCCTATTTTTAAGCGCTTCGATATTTCCCCTTCATTTCCCCTTCAAAAATGAACTTATAGAACAAATTGGTCGAATTTCGACCACGGGCCGACCCCTAGTTATTTTAAAATGGTTGAAAAAAGAAGAAGTTGGTAATATCTGCTGAAAATAAGTTTTGCGTTGCTGATATTGCACTTTTATTGGCTATTGCAATTTTAGTCCTAAATTGCGGTATTGAGTTTTAGAAATATCTTCCTATAAATACAGATCGGTTTTTGATATAGCTATTTTTGATAAATAATTAAAAACCGGATTTATTCGAATATTTTAAGAAAAAATAAGTACGGGATAGGTATTATTTAGAACACTGATATAATCTTCAGTATGCATTTTTATCAAAATAGTTAGAGCGGTTTTTGTAGAATTTGTTTGAACAAATATTTCAAAAACCCGGTATATATTGAACAATAGGCACTATGGTTAACTATTAAGCTGAAAACCTAGTAGGAACATATAAGTTATTGTTCGGGATGTAAGCATTGTTTGGTTTTTAAAGTTTTATCGAAATTCAAAATGCGGTTTTCGAGATATGAGCAGTTTTTTTAAATTTGCTTTTTCGTTGCCTCGAATTAAAAATTAAGGCCGAAATAATTTTGAGAATATCAATTTTACTCTTAGTTTGTATTTTGGTCAAAATCTTTATTGCCGTTTTCTGGTAGGTAAACCAAAAAAAAAAAACTAGATTTAAGAAAAAAAAATATTTTTCAAAAATCCATTTTACTATAATACGGAGCAAAACTGAGTTTGCCATTACTTACTTACTTACTTACTTAGGTGGCGCTACAGTCCGGGGTGGACCTGGGCCTCTGATTTCTGATGTGATGTCGTTATCAGAGTTTATAGCGGAGCCGAGGTAGACAAAGTCCCTAACTACCTCAAAGTTATAGCTGTCTATCGTGACGTTCTGCCCGATTCGTCGATGTCGTGTGTCCCTTCTTGTTGACAGCATATATTTTGTTTTACCCTCATTCACCACTAAACCCATTTTTTCCGCTTCTGTACTAATACTTGCAAACGCACCAGTGACAGCTCGCTGTGTTGTACCAACAATGTCAATGTCGTCAGCGTATGCAAGCAGTTGCACAGACTTATAGAAAATTGTGCCTCTGGTGTTGGCTTGTGAGTTTCGCACAATCTTCTCAAGAATGATGTTGAAGAAGTCACATGACAGCGCATCACCTTGTCTAAATCCTTTTTTGACATCAAAGGTCTCGGTGAGATTGTTTCCGACCTTTACGGAGCAGCGAGCGTTCTCCATCGTCATTCTGCACAATCTCACAAGTTTGGCAGGGATGCCAAAACTAGACATGGCTCTGTATAGCTCGTCTCTATAAACGCTGTCATATGCGGCCTTAAAATCGACAAAAAGATGGTGAGTATCGATCTGGTATTCTTGGGTTTTTTCCAGGATCTGCCGTAGTGTGAATATTTGATCGGTCGTGGACTTACCGGGCCTAAAACCGCACTGATAGGGACCTATCAGATCGTTGACGAATGGTTTCAGGCGTTCACACAATACAGCAGACATGATCTTATACGCAGTGTTCAGGAGACTGATGCCTCTATAGTTGGCGCAGTTTAGAGGGTCTCCTTTCTTGTGGATCGGGCAAACAATGCTGAGGTTCCATTCATCAGGCATACTTTCCTCTAACCAAATCTTGGAGATGAGTTGGTGTATGCACTCTACCAAGTCATCTCCGGCTGCCTTGAAGAGCTCGGCAGGTAAGCCGTCTGGACCAGCAGCCTTGTTGGATTTAAGCTTAGATATTGCTATCCTCACTTCATTTTGGTCAGGTGGACGGAAATCTTGGCTGTCATCGTCCAGGTTGAATGGATCGTTCTGCCTAACAGCGGAATTTGTGTCGTCTTCGCCGTTTAGCAGTCTGCAGAAATGGTTTTTCCATGTCCTCAGCACCGACTGTGACTCTACTACAAGGTTTCCTTGCTCGTCTCTACAGGTCTCCGTTCGGGTCTTGTTGCCATGACACGTTCTTTTTACCTTTTGGTAAAACTTCCGAACATTGTTCCTGGAGTAACACCTCTCTATATCCTCGATCGCGCGCTTCTCATGCTCTCTCTTTTTTCTCCGGAGAAGCCGATGTTCTTCCCTCCTTTTTTGCTCGTAGAGCTGACGAGCTGCTCTCGTCCTTCTATGCAGCGACGCTTCGTAGGCACTTTGTTTTGCTGCATGTGCTTGCCGGCACTCTTCGTCAAACCAGGGGTTTCGGGGGGGTGGACTGGTGAAACCGAGCACATCAGTTGCGGCGTTTTTGATGGCTTCTTGGCATCGGCGCCACTGGTCTTCGGCACTTGATGCTGGCAGCATAGGACTTCTCGAGAGGTTGAGGGATACGCGATCGGCAAAGGTTCTGGCGGTTTGTTGCGTTTGTAGTCGTCCAACGTTAAATCTCCTCACAGTATTTTCTCGTTGTTGTGGCGTCTTGGATATCCGCATCCGTACCTTGGCTACAACAAGGTAGTGGTCCGAGTCTATGTTGGCCGCTCGGAAAGTTCGGACATCTAGAATACTGGAGGAGTGCCTTGCGTCGATCGCAACGTGATCAATTTGGTTGACGGTTTGATGATCAGGTGACCGCCATGTTCCTTTGTGTATATTGAGGTGAGGAAACCGTGAGCTAGCTATGGTAACATTACGTCCCGCAGCAAAATCAATCAGTCTAAGTCCGTTTCCAGACGTGGTGTCGTGTAGGCTGTGTTTTCCGATTGTGCTACCAAAGATGTCCTCCTTTCCTATTTTGGCGTTAAAATCACCCAAGACGATTTTAACGTCATGCTTAGGACATTGCTCATATGTTTTGTCGAGGAGCTCGTAGAAACACTCTTTGGTAGCATCGTCTTTATCTTCTGTGGGGGCGTGAG
This sequence comes from Cheilosia urbana, assembly GCA_946477585.1. Classification (NCBI taxonomy): domain Eukaryota; kingdom Metazoa; phylum Arthropoda; class Insecta; order Diptera; family Syrphidae; genus Cheilosia; species Cheilosia urbana. The sequence continues at coordinate 117,449,008 of OX297854.1, forward strand.
CGCATATCAGGCTGATGTTGGCGAATTTAGCCTTGATGCGGATAGTTGTAAGGCGTTCACTAACGTGTCGAAAGCTCAAGACTTCTTGCCTAAGTCTGCCGCTTACAACAAATCCGCATCCAAATAGACGCTGCTTTTGTTCTCTGTAGCAGTCACCGTAGTAAATGTCACAGTTTTTCATCCTCCTTTTGCCCGGCCCATCCCACCGCACTTCCTGGATGGCGGTGATACCTGCTTTGTAGCAGTCTAGGGCCTCCGCTAGTTGTTCGGCTGCACGCGGTCTGTTCAGAGTTCGAACATTCCACGTGCAGATCCGAACGTCATTGTCCTTTTTTCGTTTTGCAGGGTCGTCAACAGTGAATCCGTCCTTATCCGAGGCTTTTGGTTGCTTCGCAACAATTCTTTTTTTTCCGTGGTAGGGTCGTTAACCCCACGCACAACCCCCAACCTGGAGGACCAGGCCCTTTCTGTAACCCCTTGGGCAAAAGGAGCCGGAATATTCCGGAGTCAGTAACCTGCTGCGGGGATGTGAGAGCTGCCGTTGACCCATTAAGGGCTCTTCCGCCACCATCTCTATTTCAACACCCTGACTAGTGCTGAAAAATCCTCAATGACCTCAGCTCCAAATACGTCAGAGTAGCTCATTGAGGTATCTGCCATGTTGACTGTTGACGCCACCGTTGATTCAACCATGTGAATTCATCCGCCGTACGTCCTCTTTCTGAGGGGCTCATGTAAGACCTCTGAGACTCGATCAGGCAGTCATTCCGACAGAGCATTATAGTGTTGCTATTTTCTTCGTGTTCAACACTCGCGCTTATAAGTTTAGCAAGTCATGCCCGGAAGGACAAGACCAGTACCCGGTGGCTACCACGCGGAGGTAAAATAAGCACAATTGATGTGTATGAACAGTTACAACGACTGGGCATCGCCAAGTTGACGCCAATCAGTGCCTACCCTATTCATACAGCACCCAACCACCAATTGCCATTAAGTTATATATATTACAATTTTGGCGATAGGTATGTCCAAAATTCAAAACTACCACCGAAATAACCCCGTACGTATTCGAGTCATCAAAAGTTGGACTGTCAGCTCGAAGCGAAACCGAGGGGTTTAAAATTATGGCGTGAAAGTAGCTTGAAAATAAAATTCAAATAAATTTTATTTCAATGCTGTTACCTCTCGTTTTAATCAGGTCACCTTTAACATCTTTTGGCGCGGCTGTGATTACAAGTTTACCGAGAATCGAATTTGAGGATAACCTCGCTCAATAGTCCAGCCTCCTGCTTCCCCTGGCAAACGTCGCAGTCAATCACAGCCTTCCCCATACTGAAGTTGAAAACTTAATGATTTGCCTCAACATTAGGATGACCAGCATAGCAGCAAGGCTTGTGCTTATTCAGCCAACTAATCCCAACATTCATATAATGCATACACATGTGTGTATAATAAACGGGTGCATTTTGAAGTACAGTATAGGACTGAGTGATTATTGCGTCCAGTCAGGCAGCAGCAATCTATAAATGTTCATCCAGTGCATCCCCTCAACTTCAGCCAGTTCGAAGATTATAATCTGTTGAATTTTTGCCATATTATCCCCCAGATATTCTTTTTTCAACAAATCCTCTCTACCAACTCAGAAAAGCTATTATCTTTGGAACGCAACTCATCGCATGCTGTCGGCATTGGCATGGAGTGAGGCATGAAGGATTGGAAATCCCTTCGACAGCATATTAACCCCCTAAGGATCTCAGATATTGCCATCCTTGTACAGAGTGAGCATGGCATGAAATGAAAGTGCAAATTAATTGCTTTATGGAGCGATAATTTATGGACGCGCTCTAGACTATAAAACAAAAACAAAAATACTTATAACGTATTTACGTAGTTTCATGGGTCATCATCACCATTGGCTACGATGAGTTGCGAACCACGTCATACAGTTTGTGAGGGGGCGAACTTTTTCTATTGCAGGCGATATTGTCTCCGAACTAATTCGCCATAAATTTAATAAGCACTTCATCAAGATAAATTCCCGGATGCGTAGTGTATCCTTTGAGAAATACTTATTGTTGTTTAATTTGCTTTTGTCGCAGCCAGAACAGTTGCTGGCCGTTGCAGCTACTCTGCCAGCATTCACCCATTCCGACGGCAATAATTCATTTCTTGGGCGGGACAGAGGCGACTGTTGTGTATAGTTGAGTCTATGACTTTGTACAGTATGTGCCAAATAGTTTTGACTAACTAGAAGGGTTTCAAAGACGTACGATTTAAAAAAAAAAATCCTTTCTTAAGATTTGAAATACACATAAATATTATGAAACATGAATGTAAGATTTGAGTTACAGTAGAATCTCAGAAAGGTGAACAGACATAAAGAGGTTCCGTCCATCTTCTCGAATTGCTCATTTTTTCAAGCATAAAAATGTTGAGAAAGGCGTAATAGTCCGGTCAAATTAGAACAAAAAATAAGAGTGAGCTACATAAATTCCCACCAAGCTGGAAATCAGTAAAATTGTTTAAAATATAATTAAAAATAAAATTTGAAAGTTCCCCATCATTCCCGTGTATGGAAAAAAATGAGTTTTTCGCGATTTTCAGCAAAACGTTAAGTTTTATCATAAAAGTACATTAGACAACAATTGTAGATTATAAAACTTTCTACAAAAAATGAAACAATACCTACTTTTTTCCTAAGAGTCACCATAATATGCACACGTTTCCACGCCACCTATGAGTTAGTGCACTTAGCGTGTTTTTTTTTTAACGTGGTTTCCCCAGTAGGCCTATTCCATGGGTTAGTTGTGATTCTGTTTAATTTGAAACTATTGCCAAATAATGGAAGTTAGCAGAGATTGAAAAGATAAAAGCGATTTCAATTAAAAAAAGTAATAAAATTTAATCGTCCGCGTCGTAACTTTCAAATTCTTCTTCTTGATCTTCTTGTTTTTCAATTTTTGTCTGATGTATTTTTATGTTAAAACTTACTGTTTTGCTGAAAATCGTGAAAAACTTATCTTTTTGACCTTTGTTTGACCTTGAACTAAATTTTTCCCATACATAGGAATGATGGAGAACTTTCAAATTTTGCTTTTAATTATGTTTTAAACAATTTTACTGATTTTCAGCTTGGTGGGAATTTATGTAGCTTCGAATGTCTAAATTGACCGGCCTATAAAATTTACACAAAAACATTAAATAGGTATGCCAAAATAACAGTTTATTTTATTTAAAAAAAGACAAGAAACATAACAGAAAAAGATAAGAAAGGGTACGAAAACAGACTTATTTATACAATTTTCGTAAAAAACTTTTACAACTTTTTAAATCGTAAAAAAAATTATCTATGGTAGGTTTTGGGTTGCGCATCCATTTCCGTTGAGGCGCTTTAGAGTACGAGATTTTATACTGAACTTTCTAATCTACACAGCGACTCGACCTGGCCAGAAAAGTACGCTTAAGTCATCTAATATGCCAAGAAAATAAAATAAGTATTTCGAATGGATACTAACGCGAAGAGTCTTCGTTTCCAACACGGCGAGCAGTGATTCCGAAAGTGGTCCAGGTGGACCCCCAGGGCTCCACGGGAAACTCGTTGGCATGAAAAAAAAATGGGGTTCGCCAGTTCAATTTGACGAAAATTCAAAGTTCAGTTAGGGTGGAATATGGATCAGATAGCCTGTTTATTAAGCATTAATTCGCTTTTTTTAATCCTCCCTTAATTTTGTTCGAGTATTGTATATTTTAAGAAGATCAGCGATTGTTACTTGTTAAAACTTGCATATTCGGGATCTTACTTGCTTTTTGAATAAGTTTTAGAGTTTCTGGAAAGTAAGGATCCAGATTTAAAAGAAATCCTTATCAAATTGAAAGCACACATAGCGTATTTGACAGATCTGTTCAAAAATGCAATGACATTAACTTGCAGTTACAAGGGGACACCTTATAAATTTAACTTCGGCTTTTCTTGGAAAATTGAGATTTACGAGCAAAATATAAGTCGGCGCGAATTCTCCCAGTTTAAAAACGTATCACAGGCAGAACTTCTTGATGAGGATGTTCAGACATACGTTCAGCATTTAAATGCGCTGCATGATGACTTCATAAATAGATTTGAAGATATTTTCACGACGGAAATATCACCATGGATCATAAATCCATTTATTGGAGCTTAGCACCAATGAAGGGCTGAATGTGAAATTTATAAAAGGTGTCAAACATTTTCGCAGCAAGCAAAAATACCCGACAAATATCCTGGGCTGTGGGAAATTGCGAGAAAACTTTTGATAGCGTTTCCCTCGTCATACATCGTTAAAAAAAAAGTTTTAGTTTCGTCACAAAAAAAGGAGCAGAATGAACATCACAGAACGGGGAGATCTGCGGTTATTCGTTATTGAAGCCAAAGATTGATAATTTGCTATCAATCCATCAAGTACTTTCCTCCTATTAAGATCTTCACATTTTGTGACGAGTTTTGGAATATGGTAAAAATGTAGTAGCAAGGGGACCACCGAAACCAGGTAAATTTTGAAATTGGTCTACGAGAAAAAAAAAAGTTTGGAAACCTCTGCTGTAGAGGAAGGCCTCGCGCAAGTGGAAGGGGATATCAAAAAACTGTTTTCTGTGACTCTTATCCGCGGCGTACTTTATGTCAAAATTAAAGCTGGGAGTTTAGTTAATGTTTGGAGAAAAAAGTTGGAGAGCAGACAGAATCTAGTTTAGCTCGAGGCCTCGAGCAGCGTACTAAGCTCCATTAAATGGGCACGCTAAATTTTGAGAGACATGAAGTGTCTACAGACTAGCAAAAGGTTCGCATTCGGTTTTTCTTTTATGTGTTCTAAAATGTTAGGTTAGTTTATGTATTTTTCCATTGGGATTTTCAGATTTTGCTCTCAGATTTCAGATTTTTTATACCCAATGGAACATAAAACAAGATCGTTCTTTCTTTGCATTTGTGGTGGTGTGTGTTTTAAAAGACAGCTGTTCTTAAATTGTAATTTTTGTTTATAAAAATCTATTCAATTTATGTTAAAATACATTGCGGCTGCCAATTGAAAACTTTCCTCTATTTTTTCACAGATTTGTCGTCTTTAAAACCGTAAAATAAAACACTTTAAAGTTTGACAAATGACAAATGTTTTGGTGTAGTCTAAGTAGGTTTAGATCTCGCTCAGAAATCGAGAATAAAAATGCCTGCCAATCAGAGATGGGAGCTAATTTTTGTAAGGCAACGACCGAAGCTTGATGTAGCCATCATAACAGCTCTATGATAGAAATAGTGCTATAGCAATAAAAATGACTTTTGCTTTAATTTTTGCCAACATCTTTCTCAGCTACAAATGGTATTCGTTTTGTGCAACATACTGTTAGTGAGAATTGTTTATAGTACTGTATGTGCAGTTCATTGCTGAGTTTTTTGAGCAATATCATGATGAATTTTTGTTTTTTCCTTCTTATAAATAGTTTGTCGGGATAGAAGGCGTTTTGTTTGTATTTGCAGTTTACAAAAAAAAAAAAAAAAAAAATCGTTCCAGCCGCATTCCAATTCCCAAACAGGACCTCACGCAAGGATATACTCATATATGATCTGTCTATTTGGCTGTTAGGTCAGGCGGCAATTTGAAGGTCCATTTTGTATCGTGAAGTGGATTTAGCAATAGCTAGCGACAACCAATAAACAGCGCAGATAAATGACGACATTTATGTTGTCAAATGGCCCTTCAGGGGACGTAATGTTAAAATTTATGGTCGGGCTTAATGTATTATCGCCTATGAGCAAGTAATAATAATAATATTGTAGACGTACAACATACGGAATGCAGCTAGAGATGGGCGTACGATAGTGTTGCTGTGTAAATAATATGTCCGTACACATACAAGTATACATACTGACAATCAATTGAACTGGGTCTATGCTTTTTCGTTTGCTCTATAAGGAATGGGGTTCCTGGTAATGCAGTGTAGCTCCCGATTTTATTTGACAAGTTATTTATTATGTTGTATGAATGCTCCACTGGTTTTTGGTTTGGGAGCGTATCCCACGAAATGTGCAATGTGGCCCTTGAATAAACCTGCAATAAAATTACAAAGCGATTCGCTCAAAAATTATTTTTCGCCCAAAATTTATTGCCAGGATGGCGACTGATTCTCCTTGGTGGTGCTTTCTTTTTATTGGCTTGTATTTTGTAGCTTGTAGGTACCTATAACACACAGACGTTGATGAGTAATTTTATTGGTGCGAAAATCGGCATCTCTCCCATTGATAATTGATCTATAAATTGCAAAGTGACACTGATTGCAGGGTGCGCATTCATTTGCCATGTTCGTTAAAAGGGGGGTATGCTGTTCTGTTACTTTTTTAAGTACAGTCATTTATAGGTATTTGTCAGCAGCGTCGCGTGAATTATTTAGATGGGTGTGCAAATTCTTTAAAATCATATATTTTTTCGAAATAGGTATCAATTAATTGCCTGAAAACACGTTCCACTTATTGTTTTCTCAATTATTGTTCTGCTGTTTTTGATATCTTATTTTGTTTTACAACAATAAAATGTAGAAAAATAAAACTTTCGCATACAAAATCAAAAGCACCGCACGAAACTGCAACCCCAATCCCACTTAAACGAAAAGCAAAGTTCAACCATTCGACTTTCGTGCACAGCTTTTGTTTGCACGAGTATCGATGTAATACATTGTATATTTGACTTATGACGCTTTACGGAAATAGAACAGATACAGAACAGATACAAAAGAAGAGAAAATTAATACAGCCCGTGCACAGAAAACCTTCGCACGAGTTCACTACAAGTTCATCAAAGTAAAGCGATTTAAGTACGGCGGCGTGCTGGTGACGAATGACGATGGGGATGAATACTGGAGAAATCTTGTAGGGAAGGGATAAAGTTTGGAGTTGGATGAATTTATTTGATGAAATCAACAGAATGGTGCACAGCGAGTTTTTGTACGAGTTAATTTTTTTTTTTTTTTTTTTCTCAGCGATGAAGGAATTTTAGAAGAATTATGAAGGATGAATATGAATAGGTATGGTATGGTGTAGGCTGTAGCTGTTGGCTGTGTTATGGAGGTTTTATGGATTATGGAATTGTGCATATCATTATTTGTGTGTGTTATTATTATTACACAGTGTTTGATGAGGGATTTATTTTCGTAAGATCAGGGTGTGCAATGCACACCTTGCACACCCTGACGAGACGCCACTGGTATTTGTGTATACTGGGTTATAAAAAGAATAGTTAATGTCCAAATGCAAGCTGGCAAAGGTCTTTTTAGGCTTCGCGCGACTGAACGAAAATACTCACAAAAATGTTGTCAACCCAGGAGTAACGTGTGTGACTCGAATAAAACAATTATTTAAAACTTTTTGTTTACACTTTATTTAAATATCTTCAATATTAATAGAACACTTCTTTTACATTTATTTTTAAATGACTTAAAACTTTTATAATAACTATCATCTATCGATGGTCAAACTTGAACTCAACTAAACCAACAGTCTTGGCTCATATTTATACTTGGTTTTAAATAGCAAAACAAAGCAAAGAATATATATGTAACACACAACACACAACAGCTAGACAACAGAAATTAGACTCCTCGCTTGTACTGTTATACAGCTGCAGGCAGTGCATGCATATTATAACATGTTCACTGCTTCTTTCTATTAGTTCCGTTGTTGGAACATGACTTTTTGATAGGCAGCTGCAAGCTGGCTTGGATATGGTAAACACATTTACCACATTTGCTTAGTCCTGTTATACAGCCGCACTTGCTGATTTGCAGGTGCAGGCCGTGTGCAAAATTGGTAAATATATTTACTGCAGGTGCAGGCCGTGTGCAAAATTGGTAAATATGTTTACTGCAGGTGCAGGCCGTCACGTGGCTTGCTCATGTTTCATAGATTCATGTTGTATGGATCTTGGGAACATGTAACTCCTCCAACCGTAGTATGGAGAGAACGTGTTGATAAGACGTGAATGTCCATACGTTATTATTATTATCATTATTTTTTTTTTTGCAACGTTGATCAGATTTGTTTATAATTATTAATTGCCAGCATCGGTATTTATTATGTATACGGGCTACTGTGGCGTATGCGTAACTATTCTTCCTTAATTCTTTACTTTGCTTGCTATTGGTTTAGAATTTTATGTATGTTCTTAGATTTATTTGTATTAATATAATTGTTAGGAAATGCATGTGCTTAACTAATAAGTCTAAATATTTAGTACGTAGTTAGATTTAAATTAAATTAAATTAAATTTTAGATATTATTCAAATAAAACGAATGTACACGGAAGGGTGTTAACTAAATTAAGTTTATATTCTAACAATAATAAAGGCTTATAGTATTATAATATGAGGCTGTTTAACATCAAATTAATTTATTATTACAATTTTATTTTTTGTTTGCAAGAATTAAACAAGAATTACATTGTTATTACTATTTTTTTTTTTTTTCTTTTGGTGTAATCTCTTCCTGTAAGCCTTCTATCAAATTGTATATTTTCGATAGGATTCTCGTGTTTATAATTTCTTTTTACAACTTGCCTATCACGTTTAAATCCATCTTTATCTTCAAAATAAGTTTTGTCTTTTCGTATAACATTTTTTATTATATATCGTGGTAAGTATTTAATGTTATGAAAGCCTAAATTCTTAACTAATTCACGATCTCTATACTGTGTTGTATCTACTCGTGTATTGTTAATTTTGTTTATTTTTTTTTCTTTATTTGAATGAATTCTTTGTTTCAGTTCTTCCCATTGTGATTTGTTCAAAACTGGGCAGGTACATAAGAGTTTTTTAAGCTTGTTAAAAGACTATGTACTGCTTGTTTTTAACGTCTATTTTAATGCCTTTTTTAAGGTATTTTGTCATTGGGAGGACTACTTTTGAGTAGTCTTTAATGAATTTCCTATAAAATCCTGTGACTCCTAAAAACGATTTTATTTGTTTTATGGTCTGGGGTACTATTATCTGTTTAATCAATTTGATTTTATTAGGATTGGGCTTTATACCTTCCTCGGAAATTATGTGTCCCAGATACTCAGTTTCACGCTTTAAAAGTTACATTTGTCGATTTGGACCTTAAGATTATTATTATATATATCGGGTTTTTTCAAAATTAATTTCATTTTGACTGATGACATGAATCTCATCTTGTGAAAATGGAGTTGGAAGATTGCTAAAAACTAATGGTATTGTAGCTTCTTTTGTTATAAGCTGTGAATTAGAAAAATCGATTTTTGATTGTAAAGGCTTTAAAACATTACAATCCAATTATGCCATCAAAATCACTATAATTCTGTTTCAAGCATTTCGATTTTTGCTAAAGGTCTGTTGAACTCCTTAAAAAGTGGAATCGTTATTTTTGTGTTAATACACGACCTCGAACTGATAGACTTAATCATCAGTGGCTTTTCAAGTTCCGTTTTGTAGGAACTATGAAATATACCTTTTTGTATAACCGATGTAGTTGCTCCGGAATCAATAAGTAATTTTAATGGACTTGAATTAGTTCTCACTATTATGCAAGGAAGAGCTCTGAGGTGGTTGATTGAATAATTTTGAAATCGTGAATCATTGAAATGTTCAGCTTGGATATTTTCTTGCAACTGACCTTCATGAAAGCTGTCTGTCTGTATGTGGTCTACTTCCATATTTTGATTTCTATTTCTAAAAGATTCTGAGCCCCGAGTATTGTGCCTGATCCCTGAGTTGTTAGTTCTATTATTTATATGGACTGAGTTATTTGGATTATTATAACCTGAGCCATTTGTAATATTTTGGAAGTTATGTGCCCTATTCTGTTGAAAATATTCTGGCCGATAATTTTCTGTATTCCTTGGATAAGCTTGTCTGTTAATATTTACTGAATTTGTCTGTTGTACATTTCTATTTATGGGTCTAAAGTTTTGTGGATTAGAATTAGAATGCCTATATATGAAATTGCTATTGATGGGAAAGTTTAGATTGTTCTGAGTTTTTATTTGTGTATTGTAATTGTTATAAAACTGCTTAAAAAAATTGTCAGTTTCAACAAGAATAGCTTTTGCTTCTGCTAAGTTTGATGGGTTCCTAGCATTGAGAATTAATTTTGGTTCACTAGGTAACTTGCTAATAAATAATTTTAAAACAATTTCCTCATTCTGTTCGCTATTAAACCACGTCGGGATATCCGAACTCAAAGAAGATTTTATATTCAACTTTGTTAAAAGATTTAAATTTTTTTCAAAGAATTCTTCAACTGAGTTTTCAAATTTTAAAACTTTTATTTCACTAACAATATTTTCGACACTTTCGTTTACACCACAGTTAGATTTTAACACATTTTTTATTAAAGGCCAATGAGTTGGATTATTATTATTAATTAAAATTAAATTGGCTTTGCCTTTAATTTTTTGTCGTATTCTTAAATCTAAAAAGCCTCTTGAATTTTCATCTAGAGTTTGTATAAATATATAAATATAGTCAACTTGCTTAATAAATAAATCTAATTCTTCTGCTAATCCCGTGAAATCCGCGATTTCTCTTACGAGTTCAAGTAAATTAAAATTTGCCATACCTCTGTTTTTATTTTATTTTGCTTCTTAAAGGTGTTTCTGCTAGGCTGTTGATTCCGATGATGACTTTTCTTTGAAATGGAATGAGTTCTTGTTTTTTTTTTCACTTATTGTCTTATACATATTTTTCACCACTTTTAAATGCTTTTTTTTTTTTTTTTTTTTTTTTTTCGTTTTTTCCGACTGCGCCAGTAACGTGTGTGACTCGAATAAAACAATTATTTAAAACTTTTTGTTTACACTTTATTTAAATATCTTCAATATTAATAGAACACTTCTTTTACATTTATTTTTAAATGACTTAAAACTTTTATAATAACTATCATCTATCGATGGTCAAACTTGAACTCAACTAAACCAACAGTCTTGGCTCATATTTATACTTGGTTTTAAATAGCAAAACAAAGCAAAGAATATATATGTAACACACAACACACAACAGCTAGACAACAGAAATTAGACTCCTCGCTTGTACTGTTATACAGCTGCAGGCAGTGCATGCATATTATAACATGTTCACTGCTTCTTTCTATTAGTTCCGTTGTTGGAACATGACTTTTTGATAGGCAGCTGCAAGCTGGCTTGGATATGGTAAACACATTTACCACATTTGCTTAGTCCTGTTATACAGCCGCACTTGCTGATTTGCAGGTGCAGGCCGTGTGCAAAATTGGTAAATATATTTACTGCAGGTGCAGGCCGTGTGCAAAATTGGTAAATATGTTTACTGCAGGTGCAGGCCGTCACGTGGCTTGCTCATGTTTCATAGATTCATGTTGTATGGATCTTGGGAACATGTAACTCAGGGGCATCAAGAAAAGAGAATTCCCTCTGGCCAGTTTGGGGGTTTGCCCCCAGATTTAGAGTTTTTTTTGATCGACGTGGGAAAATATGGGGGGAGAAATTCTTAGGGGGAAATCTGCGGTTTTTTATAATTCTATTTTATTTGTATTACCTATGAAAGATATACTTTTTGGTAACCTTAAAATGTGTGTGGTGTTTTAAAATGCAGTTCAACAATCGATCGGTCCTCCAAAGCAATACATGACAATGCAAATTATTTGCCAGTTTCATTAGGAAAAAAGTGAAATGGATTCTAATATATATTTTCGGACTTAAGCAACAAACTCATCTGCAAATTTTATAAATAACAATTTTATCAAGTTGCATAAGAGTTGTGTAGGTGTGCTTGTATTTGAACATGCGTTGTCATTTTGTGTGTTGTTTTTTATTTATTTGGCGCACACTTTTGCATTAGGAAAACCAAAATTACATGTTTGCGTTTCCAATTCGAAATTCTTTCTTTAAAGTCGTACAAGAATATGTTTAAAAAATAATGACAAACATTTGGGGTTTTTTTGGGAAAAAGTATCCAACTTTGGGTGTTTTTCATATTTTTTATCTGGAGGGAAATATTTTGACCGTCTGGCAACGCTGTAACCTACCTACTACAACTAGTACCTATTACCAACTAACCTTATAGCGGGCGCGGGTGAATTTACATTTACAAATTTTAATGAAATGCCAGCAAGAACAAAAAGTTAAAAAAAAGCAATGAAAAATGCAGGAATGGAGTGAACAGCTTTTTATTGAATCTGTAGTGAGTGACTTCTTCAACATCATTCTTGAGAAAATTGTGCGAAACTCACAAGCCAACACCAGAGGCACAATTTTCCATAAGTCTGTGCAACTACTTGCATACGCTGACGACATTGACATTGGTGGCACAACACAGCGAGCTGTTACTGGAGCGTTTGCAAGTATTAGTACAGAAGCGGCAAAAATGGGTTCAGTGGTGAATGAGGGTAAAACAAAATATATGCTGTCAACAAGAAGGGACACACAACATCGACGAATCGGACAGAACGATAGAAAACTATAACTTTGAGGTAGTTCACGACTTTGTCTACCTCGGATCCGCTATTAACTCTGTAAATGACATCACCTCAGAAATCAAGCGGAGAATCACTTTTACCAACCGCTGTTTCTTTGGCCTAAGACGGCAATTGATTAGTAAGGCCTTGTCAAGAAGCACTAAGGAGATTCTATATAAGACTCTCATCATCCCTGTCCAGCTCTATGGCGCAGAACATTGGCGCGTTGACGGGATTTGGAGGAGAAGATTTAACAGCGAACTCTACGAGCTGTACAGCGACATCGACCTGTTCAGAAAAGTACCTACGCATTAGTCGTCTAAGATGGATAGGACATGTAGAGCGAATGGACACCAACGCTCCGGCCCGGAGAGTCTTCGATTCCAACCCGGAGGGACAACGCAGTAGAGGAAGACCTCGCCTTAGGTGGCGCGCGCAAGTGGTAGGGGACCTCAACCAACTTGGAGTGCGCAATTGGAGGCATAGCCAAAGATCGCGCTAACTGGAGAGGCGTATTGGTTGAGGCCCAGGTCCACCCGGACTTACTGTAAGTAAGTAAGTAGTGAGTAAAAAGCTTCAAAAGTATTTGCTGTATTTGGGTTTTACTTATTTTTTCTTAAATGTCCATTAAATTAAATTTAGTACCAGGTTATAACAATAAAGTGGGTTCTATGGTGGACTAGATAAATAAATAATTAGAAGAAATACTAATATGTACGGACATTGCCACTTACTGAAATAAGTTTAAAGTGGGCCTTATCCGACTGTAATTTTGCGCCGTAATAATCATGTTGTACAAAGTAGGTACTGTATTAAAAGAGCATATTGTCAAAAATCGGCTTGCTTTTTTTATTCATATGAGAAGATGCAGAAAACTTTTTATTCTCTGTTAGATGTCCTTATTTTCAATTTGAATAGTCTGCACACGCACTGCACTTCAACGCCCAACATAACTTATGCTTGCATAAACATAATATTCTTAACCCAGATGGATTCTCCGATTGAAATTAAAAAAAACGATTGCTGTCAGAAGCACAGACATCAAATCAAAGCAACTTCATCAACTAAAGAACACATGAATCCTTTGTTCGATGTGTAATGGAAACTCTGCCGCTATCTTCATCTTTGTCGCGTGGTAAGTCTCCGCATGGTGCACACTTCCTGCACGCAACAGGGCAAAAAAATGAACAAAATCCTTGCAATATAATTTATTATGCAATGAGTTTTTGTCTCATTCTCCATCAGAGCGATGATGCACTCTGACTGACAGCGAAATAATTTAGTGAGCTATTCGTATAACAAAGGAATAAGGACAACACACACAAAACACGAAAAAAAAAAAAAAACTAGTCGAGGGCTAAAGAAAATGTTAAATAACATTCAGCGACATGCCATAGATTCAAATAATGAATTTGCATTTAAATGGCTTTTTGCCACTTCAAACGGGAATGAGCCTTCGAAAGGGCAGCAGGGTGGTAATATAGCTAGGGTGGGTAATAGTGGCGGTGGTTAGCAAATAGGACATGAAATTTTACGTCAGTTGGTACGACCGACGACAAATGACATATACGTAATTTCCTCAAAGTTCATTTGGAAGCTAAGAGGGAGAACTTTGCCGGTTGTGTGTTTATTAGAAAGTTTTCTCTGACTGTGAGTTCGAGCAAGAAATGAATATTATCAGTCTTTTCATTGTGGTGTTGAGTTGATTCTAACAAAGATTGATTTGTTCATTAATACTTTTATGTATTGAGGTGAGCCACCGTCGGAGATGGCATAAGAAGCAGCTGTATACGGACAAAGCAAGCCTTGGCAATCTTTATTGGAATTGGATTTATCTGTGTCAGGAATTATCAAAGACTCTATAATTAGCTAAGAAGGAAAATCAGTCTTTTGGTCGCCTTGCTCATAATAAGCAAAGGATGAAAAGGTCGTGCAAAGAACACGGTTAGAAAAAATATGGCTCTTTTTTGGGAATGTCCAATGCCATCTCGGAGTAAGTACCTACTAAAGAGTCCTCCTTTAATCTCCTTCAAGGCTAAATTTGCCAAAATCTGTCTTATAAAGGTCGTCGATGATGACCCGACGAATTGGATTATCAAAACAGTCACTGAGGTTTAAGCCGATGCAGAGTGGATTAAGAATAAGTCCTTTATTATATTGGAAACTCGTATTGTCGAAGGCATAACCACATACGTCGCACGCTGTGACTTTAAAGGACAGTTTTAACTTTTGACTTCGTTCAGTTCTAAGATTCATAGTATAAAATAATTAGTAACGTTTCATTGAAGTAATATACTTATGCTAATATTCTGTGATATTTCTGTTTTATAAGTTTAACTAGCAAAGAGGCGTAATAATTCGTTCAAATGGTAAGGCTTGAGAAATGCTTAAACTTAAGAGAGCAGCAAGAAAACTTTGCTTTCAAAAGGCCTGCAAAATAAATTGGCGTGCGTGCAAGTTGAACGACTGTACGATGTCACTTCACTACAAGAGTGCAGGCAAGTTTTAAAAGTGCTGAAAATATATTTATTTTTTTTAAATTTTGTGAATAAACCAAACAAAATTAACACTAATATTTGTAAAACGATATGTAGCCCAAAATTATGTTGGGCTCTAATTTTTACATTTCCCCGAAATACGACAAAGGGCGCAATCTGGCAACCCTGAACACGACCATAGCGGATTTATGCAGGCTATACCAATTTGTGCAAACATCCACTCGAATGAAGCGTAGATGGTAGAAACGGAGAAACGACTTTCTTTCTTTGTTCACTCACTTCGTTGGCTAAACGGACGTGATTCTTATCTCCAGTTTTGCAATTCGATGATTTTCGGAACGGTATTGTTTTTTTTTTTTAATACAATTCTGTTACAAAAGAATACCATTCCACCAAAAGAAGAATCATAAAAATCGGTGCTGCCAAACTCGATATAAACGGACAAACACATTTGGTGCAACATGAATTTCGGCGCATATTTCCAGGCCGTCCTAAGGTAACAAATTGGCGCTTCTCAACTACTGAGAACCCACGCATCATTATTCACAAATAGTCATATTACATTTACATTCACTCAAAGTTAGAGCGCATGGTGCTGAAGACGTCAAATAATTGATAAACTTTTTCAAACACTGTAACGGTCAATGGTTACCTACTGTTTACCTTTAAGATGCTGAAGGAGTTTTTCTTCCCAGAACTATATGAATCCCTTTCAACTCTGTGTGGTTTCAACAGGATGGTGCGGAACCCCACACAAGACACTACATAACTAGGACTAGGCTTGTTATGATAGAGCTGAAGCGAAAATTTCGAAATAAACTGATTTCCAGGAATTGCACATTCCGTTGGCCGCCAAAATCGCCTGACTTGGACGCTTACTTACTTACTTAAGGTGGCGCTACAGTCCGGGGTGGACCAGGGCCTCAACCAATACGCCTCTCCAGTTAGCGCGATCTTTGGCTAACTGCCTCTAGTTACGGCTTGACTGTCGTTAAAGATGGTGATATCCTTTAAAGATATTACATTATACCGAAGCCAAGACAAGGCCTCTTTGATCGCCATGATTTCCGCCTGAAATACACTACAGTGATTATAGGAAGCTGAATGAGATGTTGCAATTTAGATCATGAGAGGGCATTCTGCAAGAGATCTCTAAGCGTATTGAGGTGCTTTCATGAGACAGCGACAGCAACGTCATAGGCGATTACCTTGCACCCTTCCCCTTCCAGTATTGGAAGTAGTTCGTTAACCACTAGGTTCCAAAGAAGAGTTGAGATTATGCCACCTTGAGGCGTAGGTACCCCTACTGACGAACCTCCGGACCGAGGCCTCGTCCAGCTTTGAGTTGATAAACCTGTTAGTGAGCAACTGGTTGACCAATTCGCCAATCGATTTCTCAATTCCAAAGCCCGTCAGTGCGCCTATAATTGCCTCTGCTTCGACGTTGTTAAATGCTCCGTCAATGTTAGCAGAAATTATTTTTTCAAGCTTAAAAGGCAAGTTTTGCAATACCATCACATCACATAACTTAACATATCGCCCGAAGTTCTCGCCATATTTTTTTAAAATGGAAAAAATATGAAATAAATACATTTTGAGTGCATACAGATTTACAGCCCCGTACCGAATGTCCTGAAAGAAAATGCTTGTAAGTTTTAAGGCGAAAAATCGTTAAGGATTAGGTATATAATAATTTATCACTTTATTTGTAAAATTATAGGCAAATAGTAATTCTTCATCCAACGATTACCTACTCTTCACATGCCTTATTTATATTTAAAAGAGACTGACGTACATAGGTGTTTGCACGCATAACTCGAGAACGGATTTCCTACTGAATTGAACAAAATATGGTAGGCCTGTTTTGGACTTGTTTGAAAAAGGGAGTTATTATTTTAACTTTGTTTACAAAATAAATGCGGTTTTTTTCAGTGGAAATAAGCATCCCACGCAATACACCTAACCAAGCTCAACAAACTATTTATGGTTAGCTATTTCCACAATAATTAACTCTCATTTTACGGGTATCCCAAAATAACTACCAAAAACTGAAAGAACGCCTTCGTGTGGTTGGTATATTTGCAGCTTCCATAGAACATAAATAAACTGTCGCAAACGACACCTCTTCACCATTTTATTAAAGAATTTTGTTCACATTCCCTACGACCATAAACATACATTGCGGACAGTTACCATATAGTCCGCCAGGCTATAACAGAAGTACCTACAGTGACTTCAATGCAAGCAAAAACTTTGTCCGTTATCATCCAAATAACATTGAAACGCAATTTTTTCTACCTTCTATCAACCCTTACTCAGCACAAAGACTGAGGAAAAATAGTAGATAGATATAGATAAGAACGAAGTGGAAAATAACACAGGCGCATTTTTCAGGGACAATAAATTATCAAATTGAAAGGATTGTCGTGCTTTCCTCTCTGTGGCTTTCATACACTTTTTAAAGTAAGACACCCACCCACCTTACCACACCACCACATTCTTCTGAATCGGTGCTCATTGAATTGACAAACAAAATAACGCAATAACGAGCACTCGAGGGTAACTGAATTATTGGAAAATGAAATGAAACTTTCTCCATTTCAGCAGGACTCTTCTCTAAGTCTTTTCCTCGAATTCCAAGCGAAAACAACTATCGCCGGAGAAGCTCGCGTTGAATAGAGTTCGGGAACCGAAACATGAAATCATCGGCGATGATGCATCTTCTTTGCGGAATTCCTTCGAAGAAGGGGTGTTTTGGTCAATACGATACATAAATGTCTGATCTCAAGTTTGTATGCAGGAACATTTCAATATGGACTTAAATGTAGTGGATAAAATAAAATAGCGATATCTGTTGGATATAAGAGTCTTTTCTTAATTTATTCCAATCTGTAGTAGGTATTCACATACACTGTCCTTTTTTATTCAGTTAATCTTTCAAATACTCCGCTTGTTGTAAACGTTCCAAGCCTAACATTCTTTTCGTAAAAAATACTTTGTTTTAAAAACTTTCAATCATTTGTCGATATATTTTTCTCAAAAACCCCACAGCTGATTTCAGTATGTCTTCGGGTAAGATCCAATTACTACACCCAGTATGGAATTTTATGTTTGTGAGGTGTTTGTTTTTTATTGATTTTCTCAAGACCGCTTTTCATAGCGAGCTATTTGCATTTTTATGGCCGAGCGTTCAATATCATATTTAAAAACGCAAACGCACATCGCTTTTAGCAGTTAAATCATATAACATAGTGCGTTGAAATCAAAATGTGTCCCTATTTTTGGAATCCCTTGCTGGACTTTTCGTGCTTTTGATTTGCTTAAGAAGTTCTTATTCTTCGTAAATCATCAATTTGCCTAATGATCAATAAGTGCAGTTGAGTTTTCTAACTGTGCCTCGCTATGTGAGTGCTATGTAACCCAAACAGTGCGTTTTCGAGTGCCAGAATTCCACTGAGAAGCCATAAGCCAGCCGAGGCAGCCACATTTAACTGTGAATGTTTGCTCTTACTAATCAAGCGATAATACACGGACAAAATTCAATTCAGTTAATTTTATTGCATTTTTAAAAGAAACTTGTAGAATGAAGAACGAATTGAATAAAAAAGTATGCGGGACAAATCAAATATTCTGGAAATGTGTTGTAAAAGGTAAACTTTTATTGGTGGGAAAAGTTAATTTCACTATTTAACTATTGTTTATTAGTTTTGTACAATGACGTGTATCAAGCCACACACATACCGCGTGCATGGTGTTTACACATACACATATTTTGGGACTGTTAGATACAGTCGCACCAATTTTTTATATTTATTTGTTTAGCCTATGACACCCCGGAAAAGAATACATTTATTTAATGACACTTTACTCTTCAAAATCTTTCAAGCCGTTTGGTCTATAGGGCATCATGTATAGAAACGCACATAGGATACGTGCAAAACACATGACCCTCTATGTGTCCAGTCGGGTAAAAAGAGGAAGGTTGGCCGACACGTAAATCATTGCGGTTTGATTGAAACACACCGACATTACTATACTTCAGTTATTTCCATTGCATGACATAACCTTTGAACAAAGACTTTAAATTGACCGAATTACATATCATGTGCATATCATTCTTGGAATAATTACTTCCATTACCTACATTAACGAATTTGGACAGATACTTAGGCATACTTCATAAAAAAAAACTCTCGGCCAGTGATTCCAACGCGCATTAAAGTTTTTATGCCTAAACCCAAACAAAATTATGCTTTTTCCAAAAAAATTACGCCTTTTTGGTTAAAACAAATAAAATTGATTTTTCTAAAAAAGGAAATGCAACGAACCTAAAAGGTGAGTAAATTTTGTAAACAGAATGATGTTCGATCGATAGGTAGTCAAACCCTTTTTGATCTCTAGTTTAAGGTTTGGGTTTGGTGGTAAAGTAGAGAATTGAGAAAATAAGCATGACGCACAGTTGTGAAAATTAGTAAAGAGACTTTGATCAAAGTACCAGATTTACAAAATACAAAATGTATTAGTATGAATTGATTATAAAAACTTTCAAAAAATTATGGCCTTTTCCTAAAAATTATTCCTCAATGGTCAATGCCTAAAGCATCGGATTCCTCAGTTGGCATCACAGCTCTCGGCCGATACCAAATATTATCTGTAAATAAGAGCTAATCGATTCGAGGTTTGTCGTGTTAACATAATATGCTTTTGCATTGTTTATATTTTTCAGTATGGAAGGTTTCATGTCCCTTTGTTTAATTTTGACCAAACTTTACCTATGTCCTTCTTCAGATCCAAGACTTTCCCCTTGCCAAATTACATAAACGATTGATTCAGAGGTTTAGTCGTGAAAAGTTATGTTGTTATTGTTATATTGCGTTAAGCACAGAAATAAAATAAATTGATAAGAGCTTGCAAACATCAGTGAATGAATAAACGTCAATATTGTACTACTTAACACAAACGGTTGTCAATCATTTAAAATGGCTCATAAAGGTAAAAAGCTAAAATTCTTAAACGGACCGAACAGTTGTGATTTCTTCCTCCCAAGACCCATTATATTTATTCCTTGCTCATATTCGTCCCGGTGACTAAGCAATTATACTTGGGCTTTATAATATTATCGTTCCCTTTGTATTGAGCGAATAAACAGAAACAGAGCCAACACACTATTACTTGCGGATGTTCCTCAATAAAGCTCACCATACCCTTCTAGTTAAGAGACTATGAGTAAGACCACCACCACCACCCACTTAACATGGTAAAGGGTGACCTGCGCCAATTCCGCATGCTGCTGTTTCAAGCAATCCACTCCGATATAGATTAAGAACATGAAACAGATAAAAGGACAAAATCGGGTCGATATTCCTGGCGCCAAACTGTCGGGACGAATTTCATAGCTGAAGTGGCGCCCATAAGCAGGCAGTGAACGCACACTCAGTCATAAGGGGGATGTGGTCTGGAGGGGTTGCCACAATGCAAGGTTGAGTGTTGCGCCATCGTTTTTGTGTTTTCTCCCGCCCCAGTGCATTACACATTTTTTGGAGTTAGAAATAGTGCAGTGCCTTAAAGTAAGGCTTGCGACGCCACCGGTAACCGGTGACGGTCGATCTCCAATGACTCAATGAATTCAAAGCCACTAGACAGAGGAGAAAGTTGTTCGAACAAATTTAATGCACGTTATCCTTATAGGGTTTGGTGTGTGAGTGTGGGTGTGCGATTTTACCATATACTCTTCAGTCTTCAGCAAAGCAGCTTGTAGGTATGTATGCATGTACGTGTACGTGTACAGCTTTTGCCCTCATTTTGTTATGTTCAAAAGTCGGTAGAGCGGCGCTATTGTGACGCTCAATTTCCAAAAAGGATAACAATTCACCAAAGCATAATTGTATCGTGTGGCACGATGAAGCCAGCACGGAGACAGTGGTTGGTAATACCATGGTGTGCGGAGTTTTCTGGAAAAATCGCTGCTCTGTTGGGACTGTGTGTTGCTGTGACATGACACATCGCCAATAGCGGGGACAGTATGTCCCAGCAAGGAATAAAACTAATGACACTCAGCTATACTTTTTTGCGTAGAGAGCGGAAGTTTTGTTTGTCGTTTTTATGACAAATAAAGTAAATTTTTATAAGGATACGAATGTCGCCAGCATGATTTTCCTACCCCACATTTGAATGTATTAAGCCACTTATGGCTGGGTCAGGTCCCAGGGTGCAAGTACTGACTCATAGAGTGGACTGATTTTCACTATAAAATTAATGAACATTTTACCTTGCACTGGCAACAATGGATTTGACGTAAATTTGCTTCCCGCCCCACTCGGAGCAGTCCCCTAGCATTGTGAAGCCTTGGATAATGTTTTACCGGCTACTGTTGTTGACTAATCTTCGCCACAGGGATTAAGGCATCCTTTAAACTGTGAGCATGCGAACAGACGTATGTATTTGGATGTTTTGTGCGAGTGTCGTGTCCTGTGCAGACTCGAAAAGCATACATCAGATACGGCTGGCTGGCTTTGTGCTAAGGTGTCATGTTGACTGAAATTGAAATTACTCTTTGGGTTCATTGCGGTGGAGAGGGCGACTGAGAGAGGACGAAATGACATTTTCGGGTTTTGGGTTTTGGCTAATCGATTAAGGTGTTTCAAGAGGGATATTTATCTTTGGTTTATTTTAGGGATTTCGTTAGGTGCCTTAAAGAAGTATTTGGGAGCAATTTGGTAATTGCGGATGTTGGTATTTGAATCTACGGCATATGCATATTGAATGGTTACCATACTTCTCTAAGCAAGGGAGTTATTATTATTAATTGTTCTATGGATTCTTGGGTCATGTCAGCATTAATCTTGAAGGCATTAGTTGCTTATTTGCAGCCGAGTTCAAGAACAATGTACTTTGGCAATTATGACATGAATTTATGAGGATTAAAAGTCAGATGCGGATTGAAAGTCAAAACTCGATGGCATTTTCGTGTTCCAAGGAGGGAACTCTTAGAAGCATAGCTTCAAAAAATGCATTCTCATCTGTGATTCTTTTTCTGTTAGTGTCGGGATAGTTTGTGATCTGCAGGTGAGACTAAGGACCATCAAGCTTCCACCCATTTTCTATTGCGCCTATTCAAACGATCATTGGTAGCTGAATTGAATCCATAAAATTGCTCGAACCCGAGCTATAGTCTAGGGACGACCTGGGGCTGAGCCAATATCTCTATAGTCAGTGGTCTTTTGCTAACAGTTCCTAACAGTTGTGGGTAAGGTTAGGTAAGATTGGTTGGCTAGAGGGGAGTGTTTCGCACCAAACTTAGGTGAAAATTGACCCACTGTGATACACGTCTGGGGGAAAGGGTTTGTCCCTTACCCGTAGTAACCCTTTCTGTACGTATTATTGTTAACTAATTAATTAATTACTTTCTTACTGATGAAGTTCATGTTCGTTGGTGAGCTAGATACCTCGTTCAGGTTGTTGAATAACTGCAATAATAGCGTGTTTAAAAGCCGTCCTATATGGAAAGGATTCGGGTGTTTGAGAGGCAATGCCTCAGGGCCTGTCTAGGGTTGTTTAGAACTCCTGAATCTCAGTACATAAAATACTATCCCAACAGGACCTTATACAATGGGGCCTGACTGAATAGGATTGACAATTTCCTTATTAAGGTGATTCGGAGGCACGTTGCTAGGGCGATGGCCAGTGATAATAACCTGATCTCAGGGGCTTACTACCCCAATTTAATGTACTACGAGAGTATGCTTCGGTCTGGCTTTATTCCGCCTGAGGCATTTCTTCATGTAGACATGAAAGGGTTAGTCCAGACAAAGGATGGTGTGCCGGTATTGTACCACAGCCACCGCGGCGCGAGGGATAAGCGGCTCATCCACGACGGGTACGCCGCTAATGCTCAGGAGCTCCTCCGTTTTAGTACCGCTATTGCGGAACGGGACAGGGTCGATACGGTAAAGCAGTACACCGAATTTTGGTGGCTTGACGAAGACGTGAGAGTCGATAACATTCTCCCGGGCCGGTGCGCTACTTTTGTAGCATTCCTCCTTAGTTTTAAGCTAGATTAAGTTGGTATGTTTAGGGTTAGAGTAGGGGGTTTTTGGGAGGTGCCGAGCTAGCCAACATGAAAGAGTGCTTCCGAGACTGGACCGACGCTTATGGTCTCGGTCGAGGCTCGGCGGCGCGGATGAACCCTTGTTGGCGGCCGACAGGCAACCAAAGACGCGATCAGGATGGTGACCAATCGATAAGATTGCTCACCACCCTGATTATAGGTAATTGTAGGTTAAGTAGCTTAGGTAGATTTAAG
Source organism: Cheilosia urbana (assembly GCA_946477585.1). Taxonomy (NCBI): domain Eukaryota; kingdom Metazoa; phylum Arthropoda; class Insecta; order Diptera; family Syrphidae; genus Cheilosia; species Cheilosia urbana. Next base: position 117,472,268 of record OX297854.1, read on the forward strand.
TAGTTTTAATAAAACAAATAATAAAGATTCCAAGTTTTCTAAAGTTTCTTGGAAATTAAAAAACAAAACAAATCATAGATATAGATCGATTTAAGGCCGAAAGGCAATAATTTTAAGCATATTGTTAAGTTTAGAGCGCTCGCTAAGAGCCAGTAAGCTAGAATAAGATAAATGTTAGTTTTGAATTAGATTTAATCGTTTTTGTCTAGTATGTAAGTTAATGAAAGATTAATAAAAATGAATTTAAAATGAAAATGAAAAAAAATGAAAAAAAGGGTGTTTAAAATATGAAATAATTTAATTTTAATTATTGTTTTGTCGGATCCGCTGGTTAAATATAATTCTCATAAAAGTTCATACAAAATCTTCCGGTTAAATGCACACATACAACAAAAGCATTGAAAGTTTTGTGTGCTTAGGTACAGTTTAAATAAAATCAAATGCAGTTGTCAAATTGACATGACATATGTTTAAGTTTAAAGTTTCGTGATTTAGAATTTAGTGCATACCTATATATTTTCAAGACAATAAAGCGGTGTTTTTCTTACAGCGTCGACATCGCTCTTAAGCGGGATTCTCACAATTGTGTTCCTCGGATAAATGCGTTGAAAAGTTTACATTTTCCCCGACGCCGACGCAACAATCCGGGGATTACTTTTACCGTATTAGTAATTTAGTATCGCGGAATGGTTTTAACTTTCAACGTTTCGACGTTTTTTTATTCCTCTCAACATGGTGAAACGCCATTGTCAAAATTCTCTTTTTAATCAACTTTTTAAAATCGGTATAGCTTAACCTCTTTCTCTTTCCAATTGGTATGGTCTCTATTTATGTTATCCAGAGACTGTAAATTCCATTCAAACAAAGGTTTTCACTTAATGGAGACATTATTAGGCAGCAGCCATTCATTTCAGTCTTCCGAGGGTCTACCATCACCACAGAAACGTGACAAGCATTAGAAACAAAATACAGAGTCAGGCACTAAAAACTTGCAGGACATATCAGAAGAAGTTTTATTCCGACCATACCCAGGTACCTACATACTTCCGGGTGAAAAAAGAAGAAGAATATATTCAAAGAGGAACCTTCTACCAAAAAATGTAAGCCTCTGTTTCCTTCAACTGAAGTAGAACCATGACAAATAGGAAAAACGAAACGAGTGGAAAATGGAAAACTCCAAATGTCAACCTGGGAGAAAATAAGATGGTTTTACAGGCTGTCGTGCTGCAACGCGGTATGATGGTGGCAGTGGTGGTTGGAGTTGATGGTGGTGGCGGCAGTAGTTCCTCTACTATGGCCAAGTTTCTAACCAAACTAAAGTTTTCATTGGACTTGTGCCAGTCGAACACCGAATATTTGGAAAGTTTTCTTCTCCCCTTAGACCGCCAACCGTCGGTCGCGCCAATACTTCTTCGCAGTGCAATGCATGCAAAGTTTTCGTCAAAATGTGAAGAGTTTGAGGGGGCGGTGAACAGGAAGGGATAATGGGAGCTAGTTGTTCTCGCCTTGTTCTTATGTTGTTTAACAGGATTCTATAAGAACTACCACGTAAGGGAAAATGTTTTTCCTTTTTTTTTTGTACAATTTTCCAATTCACGAAAAGTAATAATAAGAAGAAGAAGAAAATACAAATGCAGCCGGCGTATGTATTTGAAGACAAGGAGCTGGTGAAATCGGATTAAATTGAACTCTCAACTGTGGAACACTTTGTGTGGCAAAGTGCAATCGATTTGAGGTTACAGGATACAAAAAAAGGAGAGAAGACTCGAATTTATACATCAGACACTAGGACCCGGTCAATTTGATTACAAAACTATTTTCTCTGTCGTAGATTTGAGGTTAAGGTTGCATACTTAAAATGTCATTGAGATTAAGTTGCTCGGATCGGAGAAAACAGAAAAGAACTCTGAGCTATTAAGATGTTCCAGCAGTTCTCAGCGATCTTTATTCATTACAAATCTTTACCCTTTACCCATCTTTCAAGGGATTTCAAAAACCCGTAATTGCCCACTGGTATTCGTACTTTTTAAATATAAAAACAGACAAAATAAAAAAAACTTTTTGACGTTAATTACTTAAAACTTCCGATTTCGGTTAAACCTACTGACTCAAAGTTAGCAGTTGTACAGAAAAACCGCTGAATAGGCGTTTCGAAGGAATAAGTATTGAATGTAGGTACTTTCGTGGAGGTGGTAGACAGGGACCCATCCACCTGTCGCCCGGTGAGATACCACCACAACATGCTATAGGCTCCGTGAAGTAGTCTTAACTACGTTTCGGAGTTTGGCAGATGGGCCGGTGCAACACGGATGGGACACAAAAGCCATGATGCAACTTCCTGAGATAAAGAATTCCGGAGGTAAACTGGTCTCCCATTCGGATCTCCGGGGGGGACTATCTCAGGGGGTTCAACATGCAAATAATCACCCACAAGACTTGCATGACGTCAGACATCAACGAATACAAAGACAAAAGAGACTAAACACTAACAGAAGAAAGCTAGCAACAGATTTCTGCAACATTCGAGGTGTAGGACTCAACAATGTCAACGTCAGCTGTGTGCACCAGCATCTGCAAGAAAAAAAGCCAGACGTCCTAGTTTTAACAGAGACTCAAATAAACTCAACAACTGATTACACATATCTTCAATGTCCAGAATACGAACTACATCCTCGTTTTCGATATAAGGGGGACTATGTGTGTTTGCCCGAGAAGATCTGGCGTGTGTAAGAGAAGAAGAGATGGAACCTGCGGATCTCGACATAATATGGCTAAAGGTCGTTCTACAAAGTTGTACCAAATTCGTTTGCTGCCTGTACCGCTCACCAAACGATAACGAACCATCTAAATTATTTCGTCACTAGCAAACCCATACCCGCTTCGCTGAGCACATTTCCAAGTGGGTGTTCCCTTAAAAAAAAAAAAGAGTTTAATTTAGAGGCGGTACATGCTTTCAATTCAATTCTTCGGGCTTCAGAAATGCTGAAACTTAAGAGAACAGTAAGAAAACTTGGAATAAAGTTCGTTTTTAAAATCATACATTTTATTCTAATATGCTTTCTTATAAGCAACGTTTTTGGTTTTTCCATCTTTTACATAAATAAAGTGTAGACCGGTAGTTTTGATCGATCGGATAAAAGTGAGAAAGTCTTTCCGCCTCATCGTATAGCTAAATCTGAAATATAAGAAGAAATAAAAATGTATTTTGCTGGATTTGTTCGATAAAAAAAGTATGGTTAATCCAAATTATGTTACCGATAGAGTTATCACTAACTTTAAGTGGCTATTTATCCCAATCTGTCAAATATGCAAAAAAAAAAAATATTTAAATGAAATATCCAAAATATAGACAAAAAAAAAAAGAATTACAAACCGAACTCTTTGCCGCTTCTATCGTTTCGGGGTGACGATGATACCTGTTACATTTTTTTTTTTTTTCTGATTTTAATGCTTCCAAAGCAATATTATTTGCTGATTGTTGTTCACCACTTTCACCATTTTTCTTTCCATTGTCGCCTAAATAGTCCATTTTGAACTAATTGACATGGACAAATATCACTTCAAATATTTAAACACTAGCAGACCCGGCGAACTCCGTTCCGCCCAAATTCATAAATGTAATGAAAATAATATTTCCAAGCATGCACAGCGCATGCTACTTTACGTAATTCCGTCAATTCAAATTCTTTATTCAAAAGTTATATTGAATACAATAGAAATAACTGAAGTATAGCAATGTCGATGTATTTCAATAAAACCGCAATGATTGACGTGCCGACGAACCTTCCGCTTTTGTACTAAAGTTGTTTGCCTACAGGTGAGCACGCCACATACAATTGGACCATGTGAAAAACATGGGATTTCAAGATTGATGCTACAAATATCCAGCGATTATCCTTGCGACTTATTATTTTGTCATAGACACTTAAATGCCAAATCGTTCTGAGTAAGCGGAGTCCGCTATATGACAATGTTTGGGTTTTAAACTCAAAATCGTGATTACATGACATTTGATTTGAGATTCTTCACAATCATATCAAACGCGATCCGAAACAAAGTTCCGGTGCATTAAGGGCCGCTTTATTCACTCGAAGTTGAACACAACTTGAGGAGTTTGATATATGTATAAAAATCCCCAAGTTGTGTTCAACTTCGAGTGAATAAAACGGCACTAAGGTTGTTCAACAAAATGATAACTGAGCCGAATTTTAATTTCAAATTGTGAAGCGGTAAGTCCGGAACATCCGAATTAAAAAATTAAAAATTTTAAATAATTTTTCTTGTAGATATTGGAAGTGATACCACCCGTTTCCTATTCATTCTATTTTTTTCAAAGTGCGGTTCTATTATCAGGTTTGAAAACAAATCTGCGATCTTCTAAGTTAATTTTCTCTATCGCCTATTTAAACATTGTAATGAAAGCGTTGATTGCATTTATAATGGTTGCAATTGTCGAATGACGTTTTTTTTTTCACTCCTGTTTGCCGTCTGTACAGGCTATCGACTTGATCATCCCCCGACAAAATGAAGTACACCTGCGAATATTGCTGTACGTCCTCATTTACTGACAAGAAGGCAGAAGGATGGTAAATTTGGCCTGGAATCTGTTAATCTGAATTTTGCGGCGTAGAATCCCAACGAAATCATACGAAAACAGTAGTTGTACTGTCAAATGTTCTTTAGAAAATCCTCCGATTCAAATTGCTCCGCAGGTGCTACTTTTACTTTGCCACTCGCACAGCAGTTTTTTAGCGCATTTTAATGGTGGCACACAATTATAGTCATCGCGCCAATATCGAAAATTGCATCACCGACATAGTTTTCTGTTCTTTCTACTGAAATGACAGTCCTTCGAATGTCAGAAACGACGTGCATCTTGCCACTCCGATTTGAACTTGCTCCCATCCCAGCAATAGTAGGATTTGACGCAGTTCTCATTACTTGCACTCTCAATTTTCTTGACTGTTGATCTGGTCTTATGCCATGCGATGTCCCACTTTTCGCTTTCTTCTGTAGTTTGGCTTCATTGATATTTGTTGTTGACTTGCTTGCCTTGTTCGGCGGCCAATATTTGTGCGCATACGTCTTGGCATTTTTAAAAAATAACTGAAATTTGCTTTTCAATAACTATTTTGTCCGCGTTTAAACTTTTTACATTTAATTTTTAACTTATCAACTGTGTAAACGAAATAAAACTGTTGGAGCGATGCACAAAATCAAAAACAAACCATCACTGTTGACCAACGTATAATACATTAATTTCATTTCGATTTTATCAATCCACTTTTTGAAAAAAAATCCGCACATAGTTAGTACCTACGTAGATTTCTAATTAATTTTTGATATAGAAAAGTCAAAATAAATAGCGCAGAAAATCAAAAAAATCTAAAATGGAAAAATTAAAAAATAAAGCCTATCGCAATACTCTATCCCTTAGCTTTCTATTAGTAAAAGAATTTTTGAAATCGGTTCGGTAGTTCCGGAGATCACCTTCCCCAAACAAACATTACCTCTTTATATAATAGTGTGATGTGATTTATCCGATAAGGTAGACTGGATACAAATTCATCATCCAACCGCTGAAGTTATTATACTTGGTGACTTCAATGCCCATAACATGGATTGGCTACGATATTCTAACCGAACGGACGAGGCAGGAATACAAGCTGAAGACTTCGCCATTTGCTGCAATTTCACTCAGCTCGTTGATGAGCCCACGCGAATCCCAGACAATCCAACAAATTACGGAAACACTCTCGATCTGTTTCTCACAACAGAGCCAGATAATTATGAAATAAAAGTGTCTGCTCCCTTAGGGAATTCGGATCATGTTCTAATATCTGCTATCCTCTCTATACCGATACCAATAGGAGCGAAAAAGGATCGTTATCGTTCGATTTGGAATTATAGTAAATCTAACTGGGACGAGCTGCGTAATTTCTTCGCTTCTCTGCCATGGGCTGATATGTGCTTTAGAGATACTGATGTCAATATGTGCGCAGAAGCCGTAACCGAAATTATTTTACTCGGTATGGAACTTTATATTCCACATTGCATCAAAAAATTAGCTTCAAATAAACCGTGGTTTAACAAAGAATGCAAGCGAGTTACCGCAGCGAAAAACAAGGCATTCCGTGAATGGCGGTCAAACCCTTCAGAACTAAAAAGATCTGAATTTACAATTCTTCGAAATAGATGCAACCTAATTATTGAATCGGCGAAGACAACTTACAGCGAAAGAGTCACTAACAAAGTGATTGGATGTCCTAGCGGCTCACGCGCATTCTGGTCCATGGCAAAGGCAATCAGTAATAACTTTAGTTGCTCTTCTTTTCCAACTCTAGTAAAAGAAGACGGCACGCTAGCAACAACGCCTAAAGAAAAGGCAGATCTTTTCGCTAGCATGTTTTCAAAGAATTCCACCCTAGATTCTGCACAGCTAGAGCCACCAAATATCCCGAGGATACAATCATCGATGGCAGAAGTGAAATTTCGGCCTCGAATAATTCAACGCATCCTTAAGAACTAGTTTGCAATAAGGCAACGGGACCCGATGGAATCCCGGCTATAGTACTCAAGAACTTGCACCTGTAGCACAGGTTAGACCAGGCTTGGAATATTGTTCCCATATATGGAGCTCGGCCCCAAAACATTCACTTAACCTGCTTGAAAGCATACAGAGACGAGCAGTTCGACTCATTGGAGACCCTACACTTACATCGAATCTACAACCGTTGGTGCACAGAAGACAAGTCGCTGACCTATGCTTGTTCTATTGGTACTTCCATGGTAGATGTTCTGAAATATGTTTTTTTAAGTGCCACCTTGAGGGTTCAAACAATTTTGGTTTTAAGTCTCGTTGCTTTTAAAAAATTGTATTTTTGTTTTAGTATGTCACTAACTCATTACTGTTTTTAACACGCGATATTTTGAACACATCTTTGTTCAACTTAACCGACTTAATAGATTTAGCGACTTTACAGAGTTCTTTTCATTTTGCAACTATACCTTACTTAGCAAGAAAGCTTTTTTATGACTACTATGCTAGCGTTAATGGGAAATGATTATTGTATCTGATAATGTACAATGTTTACATGATTACGGGTTTCAGTTTTAGGGTAAATTATACTATGTTAGGCAAAGTTAATTTCGCCAGTCCTACAGAATACAGATACACAAGTAATGCAGACATTGGGAAGATCACAATAAATTCGAAAAGCCTGTACAGACTCCACAAGCCATTACCTAAAACTTCAACTTGTACAGTTAGGCAAATATTAATAAAACGTTGTAAAACTCTGAACCACATTTTCCAACAATAAAGTAAAAATGGTTGACACGCCGACTTTCCATTGATAAAGTACCTACTCATAAATTATCCAACTACTCCTAATAAAGACATAATTTACTGCCGCACCAGTAATCTTGCCTAAAAAAACTCTACTCTATTCTATTTGCTCAGCTTAATAATACCTACGAAATTTGTCTGACGCGCCACCTGAGCACCAAAAATCCAGACGGGTTCAATTTTAATTTGCCACCCTCATCTACAGCCTAAAGAAAGTAATTTCAAAATATACAGTAGACAAATTTAGGCATTATCCCTACAAAAATTATGATAATTATGAAAATTAATTTATTACTCTTTCGGCGGAGAAAAAAAAAAAAAAAAACAAAGAAGAAGCAAAAAGAAAACTACCTACGTGGAACGTAGATACCCGTAGAAGAGCATGTCCCAGCTGAAAGAGTTGAACTTTATTTTGAACCGAGCAAATTAACCACTAACAAGTAACACAAGTTAGGCCAAAGGATACCGGAGCATGAACAACTTTAAAATATAGCTCCCCCGTGACCTCCTCGAAAGGAGATTTTACGCAAGAACGCCTCAAAGTTTGCTACATCCACACGAGAAAAAGCATTCAATTGCCCTCATCATCCAAAATGAGTAGAACAGAAGCAGCATAATCCTGGGTAAGCGGAAATTATGAGCGTTGACACAAAGGACACAGCAAAAAGGATTATGCAAACAGGAGAGTAGCAGATGCCTCTTAACTTTATAGTGCATCAAATTTTCTCACTTTGTTTTTTGCCACCGTCTTGTGGGCTGTAGCTGTATGGCATGGCTCAAGGATGCTTGACTCACCGAGGAACAATCAAATTCACCTGAAGTAATTGTTATGCAAAAGTTTCGCGCCCTTTCGCTAAAGTTTGCCTAACTTTTACTAAGCTACGCATTAGAGTGGATAATTTTAAGAGTTTCGAGAGTGGCGTACCATGCACATGCACAACACACTGCATATGCAGTTGTAATTAAATTTGTACTTACTTCAACGAAAATGCAAATGATTTCATAAAAAATGTAAATCTGGAATTTGAATGGAATTGACAATCTCCGAGGAATGGCTTTCTCACTTTTGATTTTCGGTACAACTTAGGTGGCAAAAATAATCCGAGACTAGATTTACATTGCCTTCACCAAAGCAAAAAAAAAAAAAAAAAATAGTCCACAGAAATGCCGTAATATCTGTAATACAACTGTTTGAAAAAGGTTTAGAATGAATTTGCCAAAAAGAACTGCATACCAAACTCTAGGCTGAAGATGCGAATAAAAGTACACATTTGAAGGTTGGATCCTTCTCGAAAATGGTACCTATACACATAGAATTTTTAACAAAAAAATTGTGTCTGTGCTCTGTGCTTGGAATACCGATAACGGTAAATGCAACGAGAATTTTGTTCATATCTACATTGTATTCTGAAATAATTATTTTTAGTATCCAGACAAACTTTTTGGCGAAAATTTCCATACAAAATTGCATATTGTGACCTAAAAAATATTTAATGTGGAAGTTTAAAGTGATTATAAGTAAAGCATGCGTATGTTTTGTAAAGGTCAATACACAAATCCAAAAACAAAAAACTTCTCACGATATTAACACCCACCTTTTGGCATTTTTCATCAACATTGGATGCATGAACTTCTTAATACAGGGTGTTCGCCGGGAAGGTATACTACTTTGTTTGTTTATAATTTTTGATTATATGCAAGAGAATGGATCTTGTATTGATAAATGTTTTATTTAATGTCCTCAATTATGTATGGAATACAATATTAGGTAAATGTCCGCCTCTGTTAGTCTCACAATTGCGAGCACTTTTGGGCACATTTTTCATTGGATTCTCACACATTTCACGCGGTATTTCATTAATTTCATCACGAATATTTTGTTTGAGTTGCTCAAGCGTTTTTGGTTTGTTTGCATAAACCTTGCTTTTCAGATAACCCCACAAAAAGAAGTCCGGAGCAGTCAAATCAGGCGACCGTGGAGGCCAATCAACATCCCCATTTCTTGAAATAACTTGTTGTGGAAAGAGGTCTCGCAGTAATTCCATTGTAATCCTGGCTGTATGCGATGTGGCACCGTCTTGTTGATACCACATATTAATCAAGCCCAAAGCATGAAGTTGTGGCGTTAAAAAGTGTTCAATCAAATCACGATATTGCTCCCCATTCACATTTACCGTCACGCTGTTTTTCAAAGAAGTAAGGTCCAGTGATTCCTCCTGACCAAATTGCACACCAGACTGTAACTTTTAATGGATGCAAAGGTGACTGATGAATAATTTGAGGGGTTTCCATTGCCAAGAACCGACAATTCTGTTTATTCACATATCCATTCAAATGAAAATGTGCCTCGTCACTCATTATGATTTTTTCATGAAAATCGTGGTTGTCATGGGCTAGCTGTAACATCCTATTGGCATATGTACGGCGGCGTAAATGGTCTTGTGGAAGGAGCTCTTGTGTCAACTAAATCTTAAATGAAAACAAAGGCAAATCCTTGTGCAAAATTGTCGCCAAAGTAATTCTTTGAAGACCAAGCTCCTGAGCACGGCGTCGAATTGAGGTTGACGGATTATTTTGAACACTTCCTTGAGCAGCTGTAATGTTTTCCGCCGATCTTGCAGTACGTTGTGGTCCATGCTTGGACCTATCACCTACAGACCCTCTTTCTTCGAAATTACTCACTGTTATAGTGCGTTTTGTTGGCACGTTGTTTCTCCCAAGAATTTCACGTAACTTTCTCATCGTCACAGTAATCGATGATTGAATTTGATGAAATGTTTTAACGTTTGAAACAAGTTGGTTTATCGAATATTTTCCATAGCAAATTTGCCACGTGTCTACTTCACGACTGCCAAATATGAACTATCAAGACTAATGTTTACCAAAATGGCGGCAAAACAAAGTAGTATACTGTATACCTTCCCGGCGAACACCCTGTATAACCTGCTTCCATAAGTTTTTTCATATGCTTACTGACTTCAACATTGTATACCTACCTATAAAAACCATTCCGCGAAAATTCCCGATACAAAATAAATCATGAGGGTAAAATACATATTTTGTGCTGTAAATACCGCACCATGTATCGCTTGTTCGATCTTATTGATCTGATCAAATCGACTACGGCGGATGTTACCGAACCTCCTTTAACGAAAAATATATCAGATCAGATCAGATGATAATATGGATTCAGCTATAGATAAAGATCTTTTAAAATATCCCTGTCAAACTCAGTCGAAAGATGTGTAAAAAAAGATTGATAAAGAATTTATCAAAGCTAGGATCTCATCTCAAAAAATGCTGCCGCGATTTGAAACAAAGAAAGAATAAAAATAATAAAAAATTAAATATTTCGTTAATTACATGCGTGAATTAAATTTTGTAGTTAAAATAGTTAGTTACTTGATGTATTACTAATTTTAGAATGATATTGTAGTCCTTGAACTAACACCCACAGATAGAGCTTGCTTGAATATAATGCAAAAAGTCAATGTGTGAGATAAGTTCAGTCTTCCTACCAATAATACGATTTTAATAAACTCTCATTTTCAGGGAATTGATTTTAATGGCGAATACAGAGTTTATTTTATGGCCACATAAATATTTTAATAAATTTACTTTCTCTAAATGAATTTAATCTAATTTATATATTTTTTCTTATAAATAACTGACCCGGCGAACTTCGTACCGCCCAAGGCTCAGTAAATTTAATGAAACCTTTTAGCTTACATAACTTAATTTGTTATTTTAATTAAGTTCAATAGTTCATTAGGAAATAAAAATTCAATAAAAGTACAAAAATCAAGTACTTTTGGCCTGTCACCAATCCATTTGCTTTGATGAAGCAAGATTTGAATTGAAGATTGAAAAGACATCCAGCGATTGTCCTTGCAACTTATTAATTATCGTAGCCAAAGCGAGACACGGAAGATTATTGAAGACGCTTAAATACGAATCGAAAGTTGTTTTTAATAATTTAATGACATTTGATTTGAGATTCTTCACAATCAAACACGTTCCGTTACAAAGTTTCAGTTCTCAATGAGGTTGCGCAACAAAATTATAGGTAACTAAGCCGACTTTGAATTTCAAATTGACTATCGCATTTTTGCCACCGTGTCCACAAGGACAGCTATTTAAGTGTCGTTTTCATACATTTTGTGTCGTTTTCGTGAGCAAGGCAGGTTAGCTCGGCTTCAACTCCACCAAAAATTTAAAGTTTTGTGAAAAAAATGTTTGAAAGTTATAAAAATAACAAAAATTTAATAAATGTTAGAGCAATATTTACTTTAATGGAATCATTCTATGCCGCAGCGAGAAATGAAGAAAACTTTACAAAAAAGTTAAAAATTCCGATTACTCAGAATTCACTTAAGAAATAAAGCAAATTTATAGAACTTGGGTAGGTCTACCAGAACCCGACCAGTCACTAGTAGCCGGCCACTTTGCGTTAAATAGTTTATAATAAGTAAATTAATCGTTATTTTCACGGGCCAAAAATTGTGGCTATCATTTTTGGCCTATTTATCGTGCTGGTAAAATTTGACGGCTGTGAACATCACTAAACCGCAAGAAAAAAATGCGCAGTCTTCGAGGAAGTGAAAAGTGAGTTTTAGAATTCGAGATTTTTAATGGAGGTATTAAATGGAAAACGTAGGTTTCAGTATATTTTTTTTTTTTATATTTACGAACTCTTTTATTGTTTATCTGTTAAGTTATATAATTATTAATCATAATATGTGCAAAACACGCGGAATTTTCATTTCTTTTTAAGTACCTATTAGATGTTGGCCGGTTACTAGAACTTTTTCTTTGAGGTGTTTAAGTGTCCGGCCAAGGTGGTTTATAAGGTTGCATTTATACATGCAACTAAGCCAACTTTGGCATGCAAAATATATTATACTTTATGCTCTGCCACCCATATCCTTCAACCAGCTGACGTTAGTGTGTTTAAGCTACTAAAACAAGACTAGAAGAAGACGGTTAAACAATGCCACATGAATAACATAGGAAAGGTTCTAACTCTTAAAGACTTTTGCCCACTTTTAGAAATCTTGCTCATAATACCATTAGAAATGGATTCAGAATGTGTGGGTGTTTCTCATTTGATGCAAATGCTACAGATTATGGAAAGTGACTTCAAGACATACTTGAAAAAGTGTCCACAAAATCCTATGAATCCAGAAAACTTTGACTACTGAACAAGATCGGTTGAAGCAGCATCGGGGGTCATTGTTGACAAGTCTACAAAATTGAAATTACCGGAATTATATTGTGTATAAATGCATGTAATATATATGATACAAAAATAAAAATGTAATTTTATTAAATAATCGACTAAAATCGGGTTTAAATGTTTAATTTACTTTATAATATCCTGGCCGAAAACTGGTACAAAAGTGGCCGACTACTGAATTTTGCTGGCCGGGTACTGGTGAAATTTGACTTCTTTCAAAATATTTATTTTAATTTTAAATGCAAGAACCCAATTATATTTAACTATTTTTTTTTTTATCAAGCAAAAATTGTCTATCAAAAGCAAAAAAAAAAAACCCTTGTTCAAATGGCCAGGTGAATTAGTTATCACGGATCAAAGTATGAAAAAGTGTTAGGTGGCCGAGTACTGGTACATCTATTTTTTTTATTGACATTCTTTAAGAAATTATTATCAACACATAAATTATTTATTTTAGATTGCTGAAAAATGTTCGACTTTACAAAAAAAGGTTCATGTTTATTTTGGGATTGCTTGATTTATCAACTGGAATAAGGTCAATGCATATTCAAACCACACTTCATTTGCCTGCAACTTTACATTTTCTCTGGGGTTGGTGGCTATCAATCCCCTTGAGACCTTAAAAAAAACAAACAAATTTATTGATATTTGTGAACATATTATTATTCTCAAATTCACTTACATTTTTCATAATAAAAAAGAAACATTTCGAATATTAAATCAATTGCAGTTTCTCGGGTCAATCTGAGCATATAATTGACCTAGGTTTTATTTCCTTAACAAATGATGAAATCCTCTCGGAATTGTCATTACTGGACTCGAGTTTCAGCGTAGCACCAGATAACTATCCACCATTATTGTTTAAAAATTGCAAATATAGCCTGGTTGATCCACTAAGGATTATATTTAATTTATCCTTATCTACTGGCGAGTTTCTTGACTGTTGGAAATATTTGCTCATAACTCCAATTTTCAAATCGGGTTCTAAGAGATGTATCGAGAATTATAGACCTATAGCAAAGCTGCAACTGTTTCCTAAAGTATTCGAGGCAGTTGTTAAAAAAAGGTTGTACTCAGTTGTTCGCAACTATATTTCTGAATTTCAGCACGGGTTTGTAAGTGGTAGATCAACCACTACAAACTTGGTTATTTTTACCAAGTACTGTCTTGAAAATATTGAAAAACGTCTTCAAGTAGATTGTGTATATACTGGTTTTTCAAAAGAATTTGATCGCGTTCAGCACAATGTTCTTTTAAATAAACTTGAACTTTTCGGAATTCATTCTAATATTTTAAAATGGATTGGCAATTATTTGACCAATCGCAAACAATTTGTTAAAATTGGATCCGCGTTTTCGAATGAAATTCGAAATTTGTCAGGTGTTCCCCAAGGAAGACATATTGGTCCTTTTCTATTTCTGCTTTTTATCAATGACTTACCCACTTTCGTATCAAGCTCAAAATGTTTTTGTACGCAGATGGTCTAAAAATCTACAAGACAATAATCTGTATGTTAGATGTCCTAGTGTTACAAAATGATTTAAACCGTTTAAATGGCTGGTGTGGTGTGTTCTTAATGGCCTTTATTTTAATATTGGGAAATGTTCGGTTCTTACTTTTAGTAGAAAAAAGTTCCCTATATTTTTTATATTATATAATACAAAACACTCCACTGAATAGAATTTCAGACCAGAAGGACTTGGGGGTCATTTTTGACACTGAACTTAACTTCTCATCGCATATTGACTACATAGTTGGCAGAGATAATCAAATGTTGGGTTTAATTTTTCGAAACTCTAAAGATTTTAATGATCCATATACGCTTAAAACTCTCTATAATACCTTGACTCGTTCGATATTAGATAGAATACTGCTGTGTTGGTTGGAATCCTTTTTACCGCAATGCTGAATCGCGCTTGGAGAAAATTCAAAGAAGGCTTACTAGGTATATGCTCTAAGAAAATTCGACTGGAATAATAATCTTCCAGCCTACGAAGATAGATGTTCCTTAATAAATTTGAAACCTCTTTCTAAAAGAAGGATACCTATATTATTCCGCAATGTTTGCTAATGACGTCTTAACTGGCCACATTGATTGTTCGTTTTTGTTGTCATTATTTAATGTATATGCTCCTCCTCGTGTTCTTCGTCCTAGGGATAATTTTATGCCACCTAGACACAGAACTAATTATGGTCTTAATGATCCTATCACTATGGCTTGCGTAAATTACAATAAATTCAAAAACCTAATAGATTTCAATATGAGTAGGGAATATTGTAACTCTGTAGTTTTAAGTAAATTATAATTTGTAAAAATTCTTGTATAAATTATTGCAAAGTAATCTAAAATAAGTTGTACTTATAAGATGAAATAAATAAATAAATAAATATGTATCAGTTGCTCGGAATGACAGCTTTGGCAAGGAAGTGACGTTTAAAACTCTAGTGCTGCCAATAATCAATCATTTCTCAGTGATCGCTTTACGCAGAGCAAAGAAGAGTTGATTATCAAAAACTACAATCAAAAAAGCGACAATCAACTATCACCTTAGCCGATTCCAGCCCTGGTCATCCAATATGGGGTTGATTTAATATTATACTTCTTACGGTCTTTTTCCTTTTCCGTTTTGTTTTGCGTCTAGTGCCATCCACAACCGAATACCTTGAGAGATATATAAATATGTATCTAATGGTATCATTAATAATTTTCGGTAGCAGTTTATGTTTTAAAATATTTGTGCAACAGGTCCGTAGGTAGGCCACTTTTCTAAGATCCATCCGGTTGTGTGGGTTCTGGATTCCGATTTTGCGACGGATGTGAACTTAATTTCATTAATTTTATACTCAACATTGCCAAACTGTCCAGCATGTTGACAATTAATATTAATATTTTCTTAAAATTCAACATCCATCCTTACTGCGGTACAATCATATTTATTACTGCGTCATGTGTTTAACACACTATAAAAAATATTCCCAATACGAATTTTTTTCTTTTTTTTTCATCTGAAATCGCATTCGTCATATAAATGGCGTGTCGTTCATCAAACGAAACCCAAACAACACAGTGCACAACATTTCGTCACTAGGAAATACCACATCCTTTTGGTCATCAATCCTTGTTCTATACAATACCACCCTGGGGTCGATAGGGGCTGCAATTGTGACTGCATTCAGCTACCCAAGACCCCATCTCTGCTCTTTTAGCCCATATAGGTACAATATGAAAATATTTCATTTCCCATTGTGTCACATTGGGTGAAATGTCGCGTCAGAAAGCTATGACGTCTCATCCAATCCCCTCGTATATTTTACTGTCCGCCCTCCTTAAACACATATTTATAACTCATAACCGGCCAGTTTGGTAATTAATAACTTTTGCATGTTTTCAGAGGAAAAAATCGAAAAGCCAAAATGACTACCTACAGCTACAGCCTCTGCTTGCATCGAAAAACCAAAAATTTTCATTTCAAGTAAAGTAATTGCCACCAAAGTGTAATTTATTGGCGCCATGAAGCTGCCCGTTCGGCTTGTTCCGCGTGTGTGTGGGTGTGTTTGATGGTTGTTGGCTCGATAAATGTATGCGCAAATAAACACATAAATAAAGCAATCCAAAGGGGCCAGCAGCGGCCTCATATCCTTGCAATGGACACAAAGCAATTCCAACTGGTAAAGGAAAATTAACTATAGACTGTAGACTATGGCCCACAGATATTTACCCCGGATTGTGTTGTGTGCCTACGTAATTGAAAGAGTGACTGAGTGCTATACTTCGGAGTTAGCATGCGACATTTAACTGAGTTAAATTTGTTATTTAGCCAGCAAGATTTTAAGACCATGGAAAATATAATTATTTCTTCGACTTTGCATTGAAGCAATATTAAGAGAGGGTTTTAGATAGATTTTTTTTTTTAAATTATGGGTTCTAATAGCGAAAATATGTTGCCAATCGGGCCTGATATTACATGTATAAAAAATCATTGAAATCGGTAGAGTATCACTGCTTCCGGATCAGGCTGAAAGTTTCAAAATAAAGGAGTATGGTCAACTTCCACTTTCTCGACCTTCAACTTCTTATAGCGTTTTATATCTTATATATCAAAATCTTGTGTCACGGTGTTTGTATCCGTACTCCACCGAAACGGCTAGACCGATTCTTATGCAATTTGTTGTGTATATTTGGTAGGTATGAGAATCGGTGATAAGGTATATTTCATATCGCTAGGTGATAAGGGTGTCCATGTCCACATTTTTGCTTTTTATTTTTGACGAACTTTTTTTTTATCTATGACCCAGAATCTTCACCTTCCTATTCCTACCCCAATCCACATTTTTCAATCGCAACGACCATAGTCGTCGTTTGTTTTTAAATCTGTACGAAATTATTAATGTTGTTGAATGACAGATGGTGCTACTTTCCCCCCAATTAAACACATGCGCAAGTCCTTGACGTGAAGTGTCGCGTCACTGTGAGAGCCTGCCACAATTTTTTCCTGTTTCGAAGAAGACGCTTCAATCATTTTTCAAATGCTGTTATTTCCAAATAAATACCTTTAAAATATTACGCAGTTGCCTATCACAATCACAACAGTATTATAGTGTTAAGCGAACCAATGGTTGTTAAATAACAGAACTGGCACTTTTTTTCTCATTGGCCCTTTTTATTGCGACTTTTCGAAATCCTGAAAATCAAGAAATTGCATTCTTTCAGAGGTTGATTGGGGGACTTCTGAAATCTATCTAAAATGAGCTAAGTTCTACTTTCAACTTCATTGTTTTGGGGTTTGTTTAATTTATCTATATGAAGGGAATAAAAATTGGTCTTATGATGGCGTCCTTCCCTAATTTAACCTAACCTTATTTCATTCAAGTTTATTTTCTTAGGGGTAGGTAATATGGGGGATGTATGAAAATGTAATTTTGTATGGAAAGGAGAAAATATCGAGCCCACAAACTCCAAGTCCGAAGTTTGAAACAAATCCGCAAAGACGTTTAAGCTGTAGACACACTTTTAAAATTTCGGACGAATACAATATCTTTCTCTCACTATGTAATCGAGAAAGTTAAAAAAGCTTACTTTCCGAACAAGTGCGAAACAAATTACATATAGAAAAAATAACATACCTACCCGAATTCCCCGCAGTGACACGAGTTCCGACATTTCTTAAATTCTCAAAAACTCGTATTTTAAGAGTTTGTTTTCTCAAGTTCTTAACATATATAATTTATTTGAATTTAAGTGGGATTTAAGCAGCGTTGCCAGCTTGGGGGTTTCCCCTCCATAGATTAAGGCGTTTCTTTGGTCAATGGGGGAAGTCTGGGGAGAGATATTGTTAAGGGCTAAATCTGGCGTTTTTTAAATTAAGTTTTATCTGTATTTCGTTATTTGGTAACCTTAAAATGATCTGCCGCAGAAAAATAAAATGTATAGGCATTCGGTGATCGTTAAGAAACGCTGAGTGAATTATTCTTTAGAATGAAGTACCTACCTGTATAGATAAATTCTTCGTTCTGTTCACACTTAATGATTCAAAATTGAGCAAAATTGGATGAAATGATGTTGAATAATCGATCGATTCTCAAAAGCTAATTATCTATTTCCTATTTTCATTAACAAAACAGGTCTTTAAAAAAAAGGTAGCAACAGTTTCATTAAGAAAAGATTTTGTAAAAGTTCCTTAAATTTTTTTCAAGATGTAGGCAAAAATCTAATCTGTAAATTTTATAAAGAAGAATTTCATTAAAGTCCGCGTTTCAAATTCAAAACTCATACATACTCTTCATCAGTAGGTGCAGGGGTTTAGTGATAAGTTTGTTGGACTACTAAGCGAGGGTCTCAGCTCTCAGGCTCGATTCCCGAAAAAAAAAAAATGTCCATCCATTAAGGTGAACGTCTGGCAAAACATCCGAGAGTATAGCTGTCATAAAAGAGCTTCTCAATTGGCAGTTTAGACTCGGAATAAAGTTGTGGATCCCTCCATTCACAAAACGAATGGTTTCAAGAGCTAGGCCTACGGTCTCTACGGACCAACTATTTATATTTTTATAAGTTGTACATAAGACATGTTAAAAAAAATAATGGCAAACTGTTGGGTTATTTTGAATGAAAAAATAGGCAAACCAGGGATTTAATTTTATTTATTTTGACCGTCTGGCAACGCTGGACTTAAGTTCCAAATTGTTCTTTCAGGGCTTATGTCCCTGCGCCACAGGCTCATCTTTAATAATCTTTATGAAATGAAATAGAAGTCATTTTATACAATACGAAAATACTTTTTTTTCGTTAGGTGGTCATGTAGGTATATGTAGGTATGAACAAAATTAAGTAAGAGGATAATAAAAATCACATTCTGCTTATAACAGATTACGTTTTATAAGTAAATCCGACACAACCCTAGGTAGGTAGGTAGATACATGAATGCTCCTGTGGCGGTTGCCACAGCTTCACTTAGACCATCAGTTGGGTCCATTGTGTCCAGTTACGGGAACCATCCAGTGCAGCCTGTCGAGAAAAAAACGAAATATACCGCTTTTGTATTGGAGCCACATAGATTTAGTGTGAATCTCATGGGTTCTTATAGCTCCGTTGTAACCTGATCCTCTAGTTCTTCCTACGAGCTAGTGACTACTGATAAGAAGTCTGTCTATCTCCTAGAACCACCCAGATTTAAGTATGAATCTCAGGAGTACTTTGAGATCAACATTCTTCAGATCCTCTAGGTCATCGAAGAAGTAACTTATGAGAATTCTCTGTCTACTGTTTTTAAGGGCTTGGCATTCGCAAAGTAGGTGGCGAACAGATTCTATTTCTTCTACGTCCCTACAGCTTCTGCAAAAATCATTATGCAGTATCCCCAGCCGTTCCGCATGTACGCCTATCGCACAGTGTCCAGTAATGACCCCCGTGAGTATGCGAATATCCTTGCGGCTTAGTCCGATCATACGTTTAGATCTCTTTTTGCTCACCTCTGGCCATAGTTCTTTAGTATGCCTGATGCAGGTAATGAGATTGGTCCATCGTAGGTTAGTTCTACTCCAGGATTCAATGTCAATCTTCCTTGCAACCGTGCTTAGCGGAGTTCTTACTGATTTGAGGGCCATAGATGCATGCATTTCCGATCCGTTTCTTGCAAGCTCACAACCCTGCAATACTATTCCTATTCAAATACTCATCTTATTCACTTGAAGAAAACCAAATTGCTAACTTTTACCTAAATTTCTTATTACGAACCAAAGAAAGTGATGGACCGTTTTCACCCAAAATGTATTTCCGTCTCGTCTTCACTACTTATTGTCTTCTAGCACTCATCAAATGAATAATGGACGCAACTAATTCTTTTCAAGGATCAATTTAATTTAATTTCGACGACAAGCAAAGCAATTAGATGGCAATCAAAATTTGAAATTCAAATTCCGCCGATGATATTAATATTTATTTACTGTCTTCCGGTTCTCCGACGAAAAACAAGTTCCCGAAGTGCGGACATTTATGAGGTTCTTAAAATTCGCCTAGAGTTTAAGAATTGTTCAATACACCACACAAAAACAGTGGAGGCATACATACAACAACCAAATCTGCATAAATAAAGTAGAGAACTTGCAAAGATATCTTCAACTCTTCCACAGCGCTTATTTGCATAATTCATTCGATTTTACTTCACCGCGGAGAGACGTACTCGTATTTCGTATATACCGGTGGCCAAGCTAGAAAAATGAAGCTCCACTTGCACTCGGAATGAAAGTGGCCGCATGTGTCCTTGTTCGTACTGGTAGGTAACTATACCTACGTATATGTCTGGGATGGTTTTCGGGATACAGATTTGTGTGGGATGGCAGAAAAACACATCCGTGCCCCAAAAGTGGGTAATGTCACACCGCAAGTACCAAAGTGTAGCTGGCCCTGCTAGTATGGTAGTTACAATCGTGCAACCGAGTATCCAAACTTTCATCTTATTTTCTATAACACGAAGGACTTGTTCATGTATGCGGTTGAGGGAGCTGTTATGCTATTTGTCTATTGGCCAGAGGGCGGTAGTGGTAACAAAAAGAAAGTACTTGCATTGCAATGGGGTTAAAGTAAATGTCCCTGATACTTTCTCCGGCGCGGTCGGGTCGGTTAAAAAGTTGCCCAAGCGGGAGGGAATAGCTCCCTTGAATTGTGGGGGTGTGTTCCTTTGTTAGTGCTTTTTTCTGACGTGCAATGTGGTGCCAAAATATTATGCATCTTAATTTGGCGGTCTCATTAAATGATAATTACACTGATAGCACAATTATTATTATGATTAACATTTTTATTGCGGTTAAAGTTTTTCCTTGTCCATGGTGGTGGATTTTGCCAAGGGTTTTGGGAAACTTTTGCTGAAACTTTCACTGATATCATTATGTTAAAACTAAAGTGGACTTTTCAGCCAGGAACAGGAAGTCGGCAAAATTTAAATAAGACCATCAGAAATGGGTTTTTGTAATTTAGTCTTAAGCAATTAAAAGTTGTCTCAGTTTTCTGTTAGCTTTTGAGAGAAACGTGACGAATTCATCAAACTTAAATACCTTCTTATAAATTGGATATGTATTTTTGTAAATTGTTTATCTAACGGGAAACGATATGTAGATTTGGGTCCAGGCTTATTATCTGCAACTTGTGAATGTGTATGTGTTTTATTTATTGGGCTATCAAATTAGTAAGATGTGTTAAACTCACAAAGTAGCACCGACACCGAAACTAAATGCGCGACCGCAAACTCGGGAAGGCGCCCTTACTGGACAGATGCAAAAAGAGTGATATATGAACCTAATTGGCTTGCCTTCTATTAGAGCAGGAGGGTTTTTCCTGTTTATCGACCGTGTGCGTCGTTTAAAAGATAGGACGTATACGTCATGTTAATTGTGATCTCCATCTAAATGAAGACGTTTTCTAAGGTGCTGTCTATGTGCGATAAGGTCTGCATTGTACGATCATTTATCCAAGCAAAGGACGGTGAATTTTATAATGTCTGATCTTGCATAGAGTTCCTTTGTTCAAAGAAGGTCCAACAATGCTAATACTCTATTCATCGACCATAGTTTAGTCCGACTCAATATGCTCGATTAGAAAATCGTCTTCCTCAACTTCTGCAGATCAAAGCTCTGGCCGAAGGTACCCAAGTTATAGTTTTTATTTGCACCTTTGGTTATTACACAATGAAAGTATTTTTTAATTTATTTTATTTAATATCTATTCACATAAATATTTATTTTAACCTAAATCACTTTACAACAATCTACTAAAATACAAAATGTAAAAACATTAAATTGTTATAAGACAACACTCTCATTGTTACCTTTCCTATGTAAAAAAAAAAAAGAAAACTTGAAACATAAGCTGAAGAACTGCTTAAAATCACTTTTGTCGCGATCACAGGTAAAAATAAAGACCATTCTTCGTTCGCTTTTTTCTTTTTCTTTGTTTGTTAGGTGGTGGAAACCAGTACCTCCTCGAAGGAGATGCTGTCATGTGACTTCTTCAACATCATTCTTGAGAAGAATGTGCGAAACTCACAAGCCAATACCAGAGGCACAATTTTCTATAAGTCTCTGCAACTGCTTGCATGCTGACGACATTGACATTGCAGAACACAGCGAGCTGTTACTGGAGCGTTTGCAAGTATTAGTACAGAAGCGGCAAAAATGGGTTTAGTTGTGACTGAGGGTAAAACAAAATATATGCTGTCAACAAGAAGGGACACACAACATCGACGAATCGGACAGAGTACATACTCGTACAGAGACTTTCGGAATATAGATTCTAACTTGCTCGAACAAGATCTGCTTCGTATTGACTGGAGTACTATTTATTACCAGGCTTGTCCAAGTATATACTTACTTACTTAGGTGGCGCTACAGTCCGGGGTGGACCTGGGCCTCAACCAATACGCCTCTCCAGTTAGCGCGATCTTTGGCTAACTGCCTCCAGTTGCGCACTCCAAGTTGGTTGAGGTCCCCTTCCACTTGCGCGCGCCACCTAAGGCGAGGTCTTCCTCTACTGCGTTGTCCCTCCGGGTTAGAATCGAAGACTCTTCGGGCCGGAGCGTTGGTGTCCATTCGCTCTACATGTCCCAGCCATCTTAGACGACTGATGCGTACTTTTCTGACTAGGTCGATGTCGCTGTACAGCTCGTAGAGTTCGCTGTTAAATCTTCTCCTCCAAAGCCCGTCAACGCAAACGGGACCAAAAATCACTCGAAGAATTTTGCGTTCGAAGCGACCAAGAAGATCCTCATCCGTTTTTGCTAGGGTCCATGCTTCTGCGCCATAGAGCAGGACAGGGATGATGAGAGTCTTATATAGAATCTCCTTGGTGCTTCTTGACAAGGCCTTACTAATCAATTGCCGTCTTAGGCCAAAGAAACAGCGGTTGGCAAGTGTGATTCTTCGTTTGATTTCTGATGTGATGTCGTTATCAGAGTTTATAGCGGAGCCGAGGTAGACAAAGTCCCTAACTACCTCAAAGTTATAGCTGTCTATCGTGACGTTCTGCCCGATTCGTCGATGTCGTGTGTCCCTTCTTGTTGACAGCATATATTTTGTTTTACCCTCATTCACCACTAAACCCATTTTTGCCGCTTCTGTACTAATACTTGCAAACGCACCAGTGACAGCTCGCTGTGTTGTACCAACAATGTCAATGTCGTCAGCGTATGCAAGCAGTTGCACAGACTTATAGAAAATTGTGCCTCTGGTGTTGGCTTGTGAGTTTCGCACAATCTTCTCAAGAATGATGTTGAAGAAGTCACATGACAGCGCATCACCTTGTCTAAATCCTTTTTTGACATCAAAGGTCTCGGTGAGATTGTTTCCGACCTTTACGGAGCAGCGAGCGTTCTCCATCGTCATTCTGCACAATCTGACAAGCTTGGCAGGGATGCCAAAACTAGACATGGCTCTGTATAGCTCGTCTCTATAAACGCTGTCATATGCGGCCTTAAAATCGACAAAAAGATGGTGAGTATCGATCTGGTATTCTTGGGTTTTTTCCAGGATCTGCCGTAGTGTGAATATTTGATCGGTCGTGGACTTACCGGGCCTAAAACCGCACTGATAGGGACCTATCAGATCGTTGACGAATGGTTTCAGGCGTTCACACAATACAGCAGACATGATCTTATACGCAGTGTTCAGGAGACTGATGCCTCTGTAGTTGGCGCAGTTTAGAGGGTCTCCTTTCTTGTGGATCGGGCAAACAATGCTGAGGTTCCATTCATCAGGCATACTTTCCTCTAACCAAATCTTGGAGATGAGTTGGTGTATGCACTCTACCAAGTCATCTCCGGCTGCCTTGAAGAGCTCGGCAGGTAAGCCGTCTGGACCAGCAGCCTTGTTGGATTTAAGCTTAGATATTGCTATCCTCACTTCATTTTGGTCAGGTGGACGGAAATCTTGGCTGTCATCGTCCAGGTTGAATGGATCGTTCTGCCTAACAGCGGAATTTGTGTCGTCTTCGCCGTTTAGCAGTCTGCAGAAATGGTTTTTCCATGTCCTCAGCACCGACTGTGACTCTACTACAAGGTTTCCTTGCTCGTCTCTACAGGTCTCCGTTCGGGTCTTGTTGCCATGACACGTTCTTTTTACCTTTTGGTAAAACTTCCGAACATTGTTCCTGGAGTAACACCTCTCTATATCCTCGATCGCGCGCTTCTCATGCTCTCTCTTTTTTCTCCGGAGAAGCCGATGTTCTTCCCTCCTTTTTTGCTCGTAGAGCTGACGAGCTGCTCTCGTCCTTCTATGCAGCGACGCTTCGTAGGCACTTTGTTTTGCTGCATGTGCTTGCCGGCACTCTTCGTCAAACCAGGGGTTTCGGGGGGGTGGGCTGGTGAAACCGAGCACATCAGTTGCGGCGTTTTTGATGGCTTCTTGGCATCGGCGCCACTGGTCTTCGGCACTTGATGCTGGCAGCATAGGACTTCTCGAGAGGTTGAGGGATACGCGATCGGCAAAGGTTCTGGCGGTTTGTTGCGTTTGTAGTCGTCCAACGTTAAATCCCCTCACAGTATTTTCTCGTTGTTGTGGCGTCTTCGATATCCGCATCCGTACCTTGGCTACAACAAGGTAGTGGTCCGAGTCTATGTTGGCCGCTCGGAAAGTTCGGACATCTAGAATACTGGAGGAGTGCCTTGCGTCGATCGCAACGTGATCAATTTGGTTGACGGTTTGATGATCAGGTGACCGCCATGTTCCTTTGTGTATATTTAGGTGAGGAAACCGTGAGCTAGCTATGGTAACATTACGTCCCGCAGCAAAATCAATCAGCCTAAGTCCGTTTCCAGACGTGGTGTCGTGTAGGCTGTGTTTTCCGATTGTGCTACCAAAGATGTCCTCCTTTCCTATTTTGGCGTTAAAATCACCCAAGACGATTTTAACGTCATGCTTAGGACATTGCTCATATGTTTTGTCGAGGAGCTCGTAGAAACACTCTTTGGTAGCATCGTCTTTATCTTCTGTGGGGGCGTGAGCGCATATCAGGCTGATGTTGGCGAATTTAGCCTTGATGCGGATAGTTGTAAGGCGTTCACTAACGTGTCGAAAGCTCAAGACTTCTTGCCTAAGTCTGCCGCTTACAACAAATCCGCATCCAAATAGACGCTGCTTTTGTTCTCTGTAGCAGTCACCGTAGTAAATGTCACAGTTTTTCATCCTCCTTTTGCCCGGCCCATCCCACCGCACTTCCTGGATGGCGGTGATACCTGCTTTGTAGCAGTCTAGGGCCTCCGCTAGTTGTTCGGCTGCACGCGGTCTGTTCAGAGTTCGAACATTCCACGTGCAGATCCGAACGTCATTGTCCTTTTTTCGTTTTGCAGGGTCGTCAACAGTGAATCCGTCCTTATCCGAGGCTTTTGGTTGCTTCGCAACAATTCTTTTTTTTCCGTGGTAGGGTCGTTAACCCCACGCACAACCCCCAACCTGGAGGACCAGGCCCTTTCTGTAACCCCTTGGGCAAAAGGAGCCGGAATATTCCGGAGTCAGTAACCCGCTGCGGGGATGTGAGAGCTGCCGTTGACCCATTAAGGGCTCTTCCGCCACCATCTCTATTTCAACACCCTGACTAGTGCTGAAAAATCCTCAATGACCTCAGCTCCAAATACGTCGAAGTAGCTCATTGAGGTATCTGCCATGTTGACTGTTGACGCCACCGTTGATTCAGCCATGTGAATTCATCCGCCGTAAGTCCTCTTTCTGAGGGGCTCATGTAAGACCTCTGAGACTCGATCAGGCAGTCATTCCGACAGAGCATTATAGTGTTGCTATTTTCTTCGTGTTCAACACTCGCGCTTATAAGTTTAGCAAGTCATGCCCGGAAGGACAAGACCAGTACCCGGTGGCTACCACGCGGAGGTAAAATAAGCACAATTGATGTGTATGAACAGTTACAACGACTGGGCATCGCCAAGTTGACGCCAATCAGTGCCTACCCTATTCATACAACACCCAACCACCTTGTCCAAGTATATACAAGTCGATATTTTCCAAGCACTTATTACGGATCTATTTCACAGTCATGTTCCACTTAAGACCAAACTGGTTAAAAACGATTTGAGTCCTTGGCTTACTCCAGATATATCTGAGCTTGAAACCAAACGTGATATGGCCTATCAGAGGTGGAAGCGCTATAAAATTCCCGAATTTTATGACGATTTTCGTGTTCTACGAAATCAAGTTAATATAAAAATAAGGCGTGCAAAGCAACAGTTTTATTCGCAATACTTTAACAGAAAACTTCCTTCTAGGACTTTGTGGCGCAACCTACGTGATATAGGTATGGGCCGTAAAAACAATTTAGAACCATGCAATATTGATGTGGATAAACTAAATGAAGAATTTGTTGAAAGGCCAATGGCAACTAATGAAAGCATTCAGCTGAGTGTATCGAGACCTGTAATACTTTTCATTTTTCTAGAGTAGACCAAACTGATGTTCTTAAAGCAATTTTAAGCATAAAATCTAAAGCCGTTGGCCTTGATGAAATACATCCAAATTTTATAAAAATTATCTTGCCCTACATCCTTCCCATTTTAACTCATATCTGCAACACCGTTATATTAACATCCTCTTTCCCAAGTAGGTACTTGGAAAATCGCAAAAGTTATTCCCATTCTGAAAAAAAAAGGAATCAGCAATCTCTCCACCAGTATACAGGCCTATTTCTATACTTTCATTTCTTTCAAAGGTTATGGAAAAATTGATCCACCTTCAAATTTCAAGATTTTTTAAATACAATAAGCTTCTTTGTCAGAACCAATCTGGCTTTAGGCAGAAACATAGTTGCAATATCTGCAATGTTAAAAGTAACAGACGACCTAAGGGTCGCAATGGATAGTGACATGGTATCATTTCTTGTTCTGCTGGATTTCTCTAAGGCTTTCGATACGATAAATCGCAACCAACTTGTTTCCAAACTCAGAGATTTTTACAACTTTTCGTCATCTGCAGCGTCATTAATAAACTCTTACCTATCGGGAAGAAAACAGGCTGTTGTTGCAAATAACTGCATCTCCAATTTTAAAGAAACCTTAACTGGTGTACCTCAAGGATCCACTCTGGGACCACTATTATTTACAATTTTCATAAATGATCTTCCAATATTAATTAAGGAGTCTTCTTTTCATATGTACGCAGATGACGTTCAGCTGTATAAAAGTTGTAAGCTGGGTTTAATTGAGGATGCAGTTTACAATCTTAACGAAGATTTAAAAAATCTTCTTATTTGGTCCGACAGAAACTGTCTAAAACTAAATCCAAATAAATCTAAATGTTTAGTTGTTTACAAACATGAACTTGACTTAAGTAGCTTTCCAGTTGTGAACCTCGGAGACGTACCTATTCAATACATAAAGAAAAGTAAAAATCTCGGCATCATTTTTAACGCAAAATTGCAATGGAATGATCACATCAATATGACTATCGGAAAGATATACCATTGCCTTAGAAACTTGTCGTAAATACAAAAATGATGCTGGTAAAGACTTACATACTTCCCTTATTTACGTATGGATGTGAGATTTTTTGTAACTGCAGTGCGGAGGCTAAAACAAAACTTAATATGGCTTTCAACAATGTTGTACGTTATGTCTATAATTTAAGGCGATATGATCATGTCTCAATGTATGCTAAGAACATTCTTGGGTGTACTTTAAATGCATGTCTTGAATATTGCACACTCATGCGTATTCACAAAATCATTGTAAGCAAACAACCCTCTTATTTGTATGAAAAATTGACTTTCTGTAACTCGTCACGATCTATTTGACTTAGTCCACCTCGTTGTACTTGTCTTACTACAAAAAGGCAATTCTTCGTTCATGCTGTTCGTCTGTGGAATGGTCTACCGCTCTGTGTAAGGAGACTATGTTATCGGGATGGATTTGGTAATGTTCTTTTCTCGTTTCTGGCTGACAATCACGTGTAGGGCAGTTTGTATTTTTTTATTATTTTGTTATTTTTTGTATTCTTCATTTTTGCATATTGTTCAACATTCAACATTTATTTATCTCTTCATGCTTAATTAGGTACTTATTTATTTATTTATTTATAATTGATTAATTTATAATTTACCTATGTTTTATACCAAGACATATACTACCTTGTTAAATTTTTGATACCTAACCAAATGTTTTTTTCGCTTTTACTTCTTAGAGATTATGTTTTATAATTTATTGTGAAAGCTGTTAATGTAACCAATAAACTAAACTAAACTAAACAGAACGTCACGATAGACAGCTATACCTTTGAGGTAGTTAGGGACTTTGTCTACCTCGGCTCCGCTATAAACTCTGATAACGACATCACATCAGAAATCAAACGAAGAATCACACTTGCCAACCGCTGTTTCTTTGGCCTAAGACGGCAATTGATTAGTAAGGCCTTGTCAAGAAGCACTAAGGAGATTATATATAAGACTCTCATCATCCCTGTCCTGCTCTATGGCGCAGAAGCATGGACCCTAGCAAAAACGGATGAGGATCTTCTTGGTCGCTTCGAACGCAAAATTCTTCGAGTGATTTTTAGTCCCGTTTGCGTTGACGGGATTTGGAGGAGAAGATTTAACAGCGAACTCTACGAGCTGTACATCGACATAGACCTGGTCAGAAAAGTACGCATTAGTCGTCTAAGATGGTTAGGACATGTAGAGCGAATGGACACCAACGCTCCGGCCCGGGGAGTCTTCGATTCCAACCCGGAGGGACAACGCAGTAGAGGAAGACCTCGCCTTAGGTGGCGCGCGCAAGTGTAAGGGGACCTCAACTAACTTATGTACTGATATTATCTTAAGTATGCATTTTGGTCGTCTATCGTAATGTCGTAATTGATTTACATCTCGAGTTTGAAATTTTGTGCGAATACAATATTATAGATGGACTTAGAAAGGCAAAATTGAGACCTTGACCTGAATCAATGAAACATCTCTAAGCTAATGTTTGCTAAACATTGGCCATAAAAGGTCCACCAGGCTTCTATTCTGAGACACAGGAAGAGTACCATTGCCACACTAATTCGATCAGGGATCAGGCGGTATTCCCCACAATATTTTTTTTTTGAGCCGCGGGGTTAAGGAAAAGAACCACCAGACCACCCCTTAACCATTCAACTGACTAAGATCTAAGGCATCAGCGTACAAATAGAGCTAGAACATCTACCTACTACTATACTATACCTACTTCAATTTTAAAGACTATTATACCTACCCCCATAATTTAAAAGTTAAGTAGGTATCTTCACGCGTAGAGTTATCGGAGAAGGCTTTCGTAATAACGACTTCCCTATATTGACTGCTACTCTTCCTCCCAATGTCTCGTAAAATGTCCCATTTTCAAGCACCAGTCCTTATAAAGGGTTTTCCAATAAGAGGTGTTATGCCATTTTTTGAAATAAATGAACGGATGGTTATTTCATAATAAAGAGGAGGGTATGCCGTTAATAATGAATTACAAAATCAGCCAAATGGCCACCACGAGCACGCATACAGGACCATATCCTTTTCATGAAATTTTTCAACTTTAACCAAATCGCAAAGTAGCTGCCCTATGTCCTTGAATCGAAGCTGGGCTGTTGGCGTAGACCTTATCTTTCACGTGCCCCCAAAGGAAGGAATCGCAAGGTGTTAAATCACAAGATCTCGGTGGCCAATTGTGATCACCTCTTCGAGAGATAACACGGTCCGGAAACTTTTCCCGTAAAAGATCAATGGTTTCGTTGCTTGTGTGGCACGTAGCGCCGCGCCATCTTGTTGAAAGTAAACGTTGTCCAGATCAATACCACCCTACTCCGACCATATAAAAATCATTAATCATCTCTCGATAGCGCAATCCATTCACCGTAACTGTTGATCCAACCTCATTTTCGAAAAAAGTAAGGTCGAATGACCCCGCCGGACCATAAACCGCACCAAACAGTCACACGTTGAGGATGGAGAGGCTTTTCAACAATAACTTTTGGGTTTTCCGGCCCCAGATGCGACAATTTTGCTTGTTGACGTAGCCACCGAGGTGGAAATGGGCCTCATCAGTCAAGATGATTTTTCGATGGAATTCCGGATCATTTTCATGCATTTCAAGGACCCAATCAGCAAAGATACGACGTTGTTGATGATTGGCCGGCTTGAGTTCTTGTGTTAACTGAACTTTATAAGCCTTAACACCCAAATCTTTATGCAAAATACGGTGTAATGACGTTGGAATGCCCAATTCCAAAGAACGACGAGGAATGACAAACCTGGGTTTTCTTCAACACTTTGGGCTACAGCAGCAATATTCTCAGTTGTTCTTGAGCGACGTGCACGGGTCTTATTCTTGACATCACTAACTCGTCCCAACGCTCGAATTTTTCCACCAATTTCTGTATTGCGGTCCGACAAGGTGCTTCAAGACGACAAAAAAATGCTTTAGTTTTGCGAACTGTGACTGCAAGATTTTCACCATTTTTGTAGTTAATTTTAATAATTCCAATGCGTTGTTGAAGCGTGTATCATTCCATTTTTAATAGTGGCGTAGTTTCTACTTGTCTAATGTCAAAGAATAAAAGCTTCAAAAGTGACAACTACCGAAATAGCGGTCCAATCACAATAACACCTCTTATTGGAAGACCCTTTATTAGGTATTACTTACAAACCACAACTTGTTCCAAGTTACACGTCACAACAAATTATTCACTTCATTCGTTCCACTTGACCGACCGCTACCTCCTATTGTGGATCCTAAAACATTTGCATAAGCAAAATCATCTGCACTAGACTCCCCTCTTCACCGCTTTGTTTTAGCCTGGTCCAATTATTTCTTTTTTACTTTTTACTATTTTGTAACTAAGCTTACATATTTATTTACCACAGAAACGGAATTATAAATGAAATCAACATCAGCGAAAGTACGTATAACGCCAACCAACAACAGCAACACTAAGGCGTCGGGAAGGAAGCACGGATAAACATTACAGATTCCGGGGCCATCTAAGAGGAAATATAAGAAAATGGAAACTGTAAAACGAACCCTTTTGCTTCTTTGCTTGTCGACTCGTGTATCCAGCTCCAGCATAAAAACGCGAGAACACTTCAAGTCAAGCATTTCTTCCTTTCTTCTTTTTTACACCAACAGAAAAACTCATACCGCCGCCGCAACAAAAGGAATGCTGTGTAAAAATCCTGGATTCTGGGCGAGAGAAGATATCGTTTTCCTTTCTTCCTTTCCACGGTATACCATTCACTGCTCTGCAATAACGGTAAGGGCAATTGCGGGCGTATGTAATTAATAAATTGATTGGGTTACTCTATCCTAAGTGAATCAAAAGAAAAAAATGGATGTTTTCTTCATCCGGTTGCGCGCATTAGGATTTTCTTTCTGGGTTTCCTTGTGTATTTTTTTTTTTTGTAAGACCCCGGGGGTGTTTGGGAATGTGTTTGTGCATGTGGTTATCGTTTTATTATCCTTTTCCTTTTAAGAACGGATTGTAATGAAATTTACACCGCACCATGACGCCACAAAACGCACTAAATAACAACACACTCCCACCACATCTATCCTCTTTCGCAGAAGGGTGTATTAGTACACTTGATGCTGCTGCGATGGACCGGAGTACCGGAGATGTTTCCGAGCGCTCGTTCAGTTGAGGGCAAAGGACTCTTGGTCTCGACTCGTCGTCGTTGACTTAGCTATTATTGTGTGGCAGCAGTATAAGTTTCTCTGTTGATTAAGTATGATTTGTTTGGTTATGTTATTTTCTTGTTTTCACTTCTTCCTCGGATTGCAGATGGCGGAGTTTTAATGTCCATTACTTTGAAGTTAACTTCCGCAGACTGAGCTGGTGGGTCGGCATCGGCATATCGCTGGTAAACTGTGAAACATGAATTTGCTGTAAACCCTTCCCTCGTCCTTATTCCTGTGAAAGTTAATTAATTGATTTCTTTTTTGTCTTCCTTGGCCTGGGCATCATGAAGGTATAAGGAAATCAAATGAGTGGTACATTGTTTCTGTAAACCTACCTATAAACGGGCGGTAATTTGAGGTTTTATAGAGTTTCCACTTGCGGGCTGAAATTCGGAAAACTTAATTGAAAGAAAATCGTGAGAGGGGTTAGAAGATTAAGGCTTCACCTTAGCGATACGAAATTATGGGGGTTAGAAATTTGAGACACAAAGTCTTATCGAAGTTTTTCACAAGCACACATAAGTTTAGTAGTTGTAGTTTATTCATTGTATTCGCAATTTGTTCCCTTATTCAGGGGGTAGCCTCAGATTAGGTATGCTTGATTATGGTAATATAGAGAAATGCCTGGTCCTAATGAATTTGAAGTATGTCAGCAACTTTTCGGTGAACAATAAAAGGACGTTACTCTGTTAGTATTGTCCGTATGGTTGTATGTTTAGGCTATCGACGAAGAGTTTTCTCCATAGAGGTGTTCTTACGCAATGTTCGGACGAAAAGCGAAATATTGCAAAATGAAGATTAAAATTATGAGTTGTAGTTGGAATACGTGTTAACCTTAGGGCCACATAATATTTTTAGACTAACAAAAACTATGCCTATCACATGAGAATTTATTTGGAACTGAAGTAGGAAATTTTGAAGTTGGATAGCTGTAAGAGAGCTACAAAAGGTTAAGCTCGACCATTTGACTTATTAAAAGTTTTTTTCTTTCAAGACTTTAATAGAAGAGTCATACTCTAAACTATAAAATATCCCGAATTGATACTTAATATAAACTAGAGCACTCTGCCGAAATGGTAAGATCTTCTATAATATCTGCATTCGAGGAAAACTGTCCCTTAAAGACTAAAAAGTACAAAAGAGTACAAAGAAATTAAAAAGGCCAAAAAAGAATCATTTAGACGGTTCTGTGGAGATATTTCTGATATTCCTTCCAGCTGCCGTCTCCATAAAGTTCTTGCCTCTGATAGGACTATCTCTCTAGGCACACTGGCCGATGAGAACGGTCGTCAGACACAAAATAAGAGAGAGACACTTCAACTCTTACTTAAAACTCATTTTCCCGGTTCGACTATTATTGATGCCCTCGCAACAAACCTATCCCCCCAACTCGAGCGGATTTGTCTGCCGACGAGAAGGGACTGGAAAGTTGCGAAACAAATCTGCAACCAGAACGCCATTAAATGGGCCATAAACTCCCTGAAGCCTTATAAAGCAGCAGGTGAAGACGGCATATTTCCTGCACTTTTGCAGCAAGGAATTGATTATACTGGTACCCATACTCACCAAACTGTTCAGCTGCAGTCTAGCCTACGGTCACATACCGGAAGCCTGGCGGAAAGTAACAGTTAAATACTTACCTAAAGCAGGGAGGAATTTGGATTCAAGCCCGAAATCCTTTCGCCCCATCAGTCTCATGTCTTTTATTCTTAAAAGCATGGAAAAACTCATTGATAGACACATAAGGGATGTAGCGCTTAAACATTTTACGCTAAGTCTCAGCATGCCTATCATCCAGGTAAATCCACCGAGTCAGCACTCAATGACTTAGTAACAAAAATTGAATCCTCCATTTATTGTAAGGAAATGTCTTGTCACTTTCCTTGATATTGAAGGGGCTTTTAATTACACGTCCTATGAGTCCACCCACAGGAATCTCAACAATATGAATCTATCTCCTATTATTGGAAGATGGGTAATGTCAATGCTGAATAGCAGAATAATTCAGTCCCGCATCGATGATGTGGATATCTCGGCACTCACAGCCAGAGGGTGTCCTCAGGGGGGTGTCCTCTCGCCCCTCTTATGGTCCCTTGTCATTGATGATTTACTTCAGTCTATGACAAATCAAGGGATCTATGCCGTAGGATATGCCGACGACGTTGCAATCTTCGTCAGTGGTAAATTCGAAAGCACGGTCTCAGAAATACCGCAATACGCTTTATCTGTTGTTCAGAGATGGTGTAATAAGGAAGGTCTTTCTGTTAATCCAAACAAGACAACTATAGTCCCCTTTACTAGACGGAGGAAACTTGATCCCCTGATTCGCCCTACCTTGTTTGGCGAAACCATTGAATTCTCTCGAGAAGCCAAATATCTGGGAATTATCCTTGACAGTAAACTATCATGGAACCAGCAGATTGAACGTACCGTAAACAGAGCCACCAGATCTCTATGGATCTGTCGTCGAATCTAACAACTGGGGTCTGAGGCCTCGGATGTTATACTGGCTCTATTCGCTCGTCGTAAGACCAGCGGTTACCTATGCCGCCGTGGTCTGGTGGACGAAGACTAACGAAGTCACCACAGTCAAAAAGCTAGAACGAGTCCAACGTATAGCTGGAAACTGTATGACGGGCTGCTTGCGCTCCACACCGACTATGGCACTTAATGTCATCCTTGGTCTAACACCTCTACAAACTCATATTCAAATGGAAGCCAGACTGGGTGCTTACCGCCTGTTCCATTCGAACAACTTTGACCCCTATACCTATCAAGGAGGTCATCTGTCCTTACTCGACACCATTGAGCCTTCAAGCTCATTCAGCATGCCTCTTGATGACATGCTACCGGAATATGTCTTCCATAAAAACTTCTTCATAATCATCCCCCCTAGGGAAGAGTGGGAGAAATACAAACCTAGTCCATCTCAACTCGACATCATCTGGTACACAGACGGTTCTAAGATGGAATCAGGGACTGGCTCTGGAATCTACGGTGAGTCAAACCAGGTGAACTTGTCAGTCAGCCTTGGGAAAAACTTATCCATATTCCAGGTTAAAGTCCTTGCAATCAACCATTGCGCTAGAATAAATCTTAGTTCTAACATACACGTGAAAAAAACATATTTATATTCTCAGATAGCCAAGCAGCTCTTAAAGCTCTCGACTCATCTGTCATCAAGTCCAAACTTGTCTTAGAAACATTCTCAAACATCTAAGAACTTTCTAAGAAAAACCTATTCATCCTCCACTGGATTCCAGCCCATAGAGGATTTGAGGGTAACGAATCGGCTGACTCACCGGCTAAAGTCGGAGCAACCACTCCACTATTCGGACCTGAACCCTTCTGCGGAGTCAGCAAAAGCCATTTCAGGAACTACATCAAGAACCAATCTCGTATAGAGTCTAACGAGATCTGGCAAAACACAGCTGGGCAGAATTGCACCAGAACATTTTTCCCCAAATTCTCCTCCAAAAAATCACTCTTCTTTGATTAATCTGAACAAAAACAACCTGAGAATACTAACAGGAATAATCAGTGGCCACGGTCGAGTGAAAAAACATCTCCACCGCACTGGCGTCTCACCGGATCCCATCTGTAGACTTTGTCTCGAGAGTGACGAATCCTCTCTTCACATAATCACAGAATGTCCGGCCCTTTGTCGTCTCAGGAAAAAAGTCCTTGGTGATGAAATCATTGATTTAGCATCTCTTGCTAATGTACACCCAGAGAAGATCCTGGTCTTCCTGACGGCCCTTGGGGTGAAAATATGGCTCTAGGAATTTATCAGGGAAGGCATAATAGGCTCCTCTAAGAAGCCGCAGTGCCAGAGCTCATTGAAAGCTCTCCCGCCTTACAATATATCTATCTATCTTATTTCAAAACTGCAAAAAGACTTTTTACATTTGTCGAGAAGAGACATCATTTTTGATCCTATAACACTTCAACTTCGTCTACATTTAAATGCCTCTAAGTTGTAGTCCTCCTGAAATATCCATCTTGATATGGGGGTGTTTTTTACCTCCGCGGTATTGCAGGTCTATGCAATACAAGAAAAAATTGTTTTTAATATTTCCGGTTTATTAAACTTTTTCTGAATTTTAATCTCGAATCCCACTAACTAACCCGGTCTATATGAAAATAATACTTCAACCAAGAATTTACTACAATTAAGTTATAAGTTGACCTGAAATATAACAACTAGGTACTCTGATTACAATTTAATACAACTTATTAAAGCCATAAATTTCAATACATTTCAATACACAATAAAGGATCCAAACCAAAGTGATTATAGATTTAATTATATCGGTATTACTTTTAAACCAAAAATTGTATAGGTAAATAAAGTTTGTCCACGTGTGTTAGAACTTAGATTTATTCTAGCACAATGGTTGATTGCAAGGAACTTAGCCTGGAATATGGATAAGTTTTTCCCAAGGCTGGTTGATAAGTTCACCTGGTTTGACTCACCGTATATTCCAGAGCCAGTCCCTTACTCCATCTTAGAACCGTCTATGTACCAGATGATGTCGAATCGTAATGGACTGGGTTTTGTTACGGCAGCATATGAGCATAGGTAACCGCTGGTCTTACGACGAGAGAATAAAGCCAGTATATCATCTGAGGTCTAAGACCCCACTTTTTGCCGCAGAGTCGACGACAGAACCATAAAGATCTGGTGGCTCTGTTTACGGTACGTTCAATCTGCTGGTTGATAGTTTGCTATCAAGGATAGTTCCCAACTTGAAGTAAGTTACCTTGCATTAAAGGTAGTGAGAGTCTTTTTTGTCCTTATGCAGATAAAAATAGTTGCTAAATAATAAGAGTAACGAAAGACTATGTTCATTGAAGAGAAGCGACTACCAAGCATAAAATGGATTGAAAATTCTTTACTTTATTTCCCCGATGTCTTGTGGACTTTACTTGGAACATATCGCTCATTTGCTACAATACCGTCATAACCCAGAAATCCCAATTTTTCAGGAGAGGAATTTTAGGTTTAAAATTGTCATAGTTATTGTTAGGGGTGTTTAATAAGTACGAAATAAAAACTGGTTGTAGGGTTAGCATAATGTTTATGAAATTAAGGTATGAGGTTGAGGTTGAATTATTTCTACCAACAGCTCTTTGAGCTTAAATTCATCCCTACATTTGAATATGATACTTTTGCAGTGAAAATCAGCATTCTTTATGAAAGAGAATATTGGCATAACGACACAAGTGCTCTCTCTTGGCCGATTTCTGAAACTGAGAAATGATGTTCTACAGGATAAAAGGCAACTTTATTTAATCAACTTCTACACACGATATTGCAGCAAATGAGCGACATACACTTTCGTTAGCCATGCTTTCGACGACGTATCGAGTATACGATTCTAAGGATATGTCACACTGTTTCAGACCCCTTGCTGAAATCAAAAAGCACAGTGTTGTTCTCATACTATAATACTTTTATGGAGCACCTAAGATTCTCCACAAAAGTATACCTACTTACAAGTTTTGCTAAAACAGGAACAATCAGGCCTATTCGGCAAAATCTTTTATCCATTTATTCTGTTATTCTGTTATGAATTTTCACACAAAAGTTCGAACTGTCACAAAATCTTTTACGGGCTATAGAATTGGTATTCTGTGTGGAAAAATCGTTTATGAATTCTGTTAAAAATCATAACAGAATAAAAAAAAGATTTTTGTGACTTTTATCATAAAAGATTTGTATTTAATAGAAAGATTTGGATTGAAAAGGATATCATTATAATTCTATAGCTATTTGTATTGTTTCACCAGTTGGAAGGGAACAATTTCTTGACCATGCAGATCAAGAGACAGAAACAGCAAACGAAAATGAAAACGATAAGAGAAAACCATCAAAGAAATCTTAACGAATGACACGGCGTTGGATCAAGGGTTCGAGAACGATATGTATTAAATTTGACATAAGGAAACAATTATTTTATATGATACATATAACAATTACAAAAACAAACAACATTTTCTTCGTATTATTACATTTAGATGTTACATTTACTAATTACTAGCACAAGATTTTCTATAGCAGTTGCAGATTGCAGTGGTCATTTGTGAAGCAGTCAAACTGTCGATACTGGAAATTTTGTCCAACCTGTTGTTTACACCATCGGCTTGTACCTGATTGATTGGCTCCACTTCTGTTTAGCACTTCAACGTAATCATCATCTGTAATGATCACTAATTAAATATGTATGTATTGTCATTGAATGAACATGTTCACCTAGATTTTGTGCTGTACTCTTGCGTTTTTTGTTGATTTGTTGCGGGTCACCCGCACCGATTGCATCATCCAATTCCAATGCAGAATCACCCGAAATATCCCTCTTAGTGTACGCTGTCGCGCTGTTTTCTGTAATTCAGTAACTTGGTCATATAGTTCTTTACGACTTGATGGTTGAACTGTACTTCCTTTGAATTTGACGCAACCAGCAACAGGGACATTTTTGCGACCTTCCATAACAATGCGATTATTTATTTATTTACATTAAAAACAAAGATACTTGTCAAAGCTTCGTAACAGATTTGAATTTTCGAAGTTTCACAACTGAGTTCCATAAAAGTTCGAAACCCAGAATACGATTTATAAAAGATCTGTTATGGTCGAAATCTTTTATGATTCATAGCAGAAATTCATAAAAGAATAAAAGATTTCGCAGAATAGGCCTGAATAACAAGGTTATGTTTCGATTTGGGACTCAAGTTAGTTAATAAATTTTACAAAACTAGGGTTCGCCCAGTGGTAGAAATTCTACCATTGTATTGGCCTTTCTTATACACAAAAAAAAAAAAAAAAAACTCGAAGGAAAGAGGACAACAAAAATTATTTCCATATGGTGCGACATTAACTGTCCCTCTTCCATTGCGTGGTGCAATGCACGGCAATAATAACCACTTCTTGTGCAAAGGATATCCTTAACGAAGTTACAATACCCAGCTTTTCCATACATAACTATTCATCGGGAGTTACAAACATATTCAAGTGGAAGGTTAAAAATGTTTTTTAGTAAGGCCCAATAATTTTCGAATGGAAATTCAACTCATATCACATATTATTCAACAGCAACACCCTGGATTTCGGAATTAGGTATTTCACCATAGAATATTCAAATCCAACCAAATCCACATACCACAACCACTAGCCAGTATCCATCTCTTTGCCCTGTTGGATTCGGCGCATTTAGCTTTCATTCGACTCGATTGAGTTATGAGTACACATTTGTCAAGAAGTAAGAAGAGATTTTTCTAGTACTCTTAAAAGGAAGTATTGAGAATGACTGAGTGCGATAATGAGTATAGTTAAGTTGGGGGTAAGTATTCGGATCTTCCAGGGTCCTATCAAACATTTTCATCACCAATTTTGCTGACAGGCAACTTTGCAAAGTATTTCCCTCCAAGAACTTATTTCTTACCATGTGTTGGTATTAATTAACGTATTGCCGAAGTTTAACAGGCCAACTTCCCTTAAGTCCCACTTACTGGACAATAAAACTTAATAAATTTCAGACTAATTGACCTCATTAGCTTTTGTAATCGCCACACATATGTTGCAAGAAGCCAAATGAAATTCCAACAAAAAGTGTCGCCGAAAAGTTTTCCGTTCAACTAATTGATTCTTGTCGCATTTGTTTCGGTGTGGGCGGGGGTTGACTTTTTTTGATTAAATCGTCTTTTTGACGGTAGCAGTCTACGACTGAGTCATGTTGTTCTTTGTGCTGACAGGTCATTCTCAGAGAACCTGCACGGCCTGTGGTTTGTCAAACATTAATTGCACCTTTAAGCACTACCAGGCAAATGAAAAAAACGTATCGACCATTGGACACATGACCAAAGGTAAGAGAGTATACATCATCATTCACATGCAACTAACCGAACCGCAAATTCACCAACGGCAAGAGCAGTAGTAGCTTCACCAGAATCACCGCACAAAAGATCTGACGGCATCGGCAGTCCTGGTGAACATGAAAACAACGTTAGGCCTTTTTTTAATGTGACAAAGCTTGAAGCAAATCATCACTGTCATGCAGAGCCATGAGGCATTCAGTTAGTACGTCATGGATTTCTGGAAATATAAATCGAACATACATTCCCCCACACACATGAAACGATGTCAACTGCACAAAGGCCATCAGATTCAGGAAAGTAAAGAGGGGGGGATGGACGGACTGAAACTTAAATCGACTGCAAAATTGGCTTAGACCAAAACCACAGAGCGATGTAGCCAGATGTTATTTCTATTCGTCTTGTATGCGCACAGGTATAGTGTCCTTTGTGTATGCACCCCTGCAAGAGATGGAAGATACTGGTACTACGGTTTATTCAAAGTGTTTCTGTTGAATTTGTTGAACATCTCCTTTAGCAAATGGAACATGTCGTTCACATGATTAGACTGGGAGTTACGTTCGTAGTTTTGTCGCCGAGTGATAGTACATCGGTTTTATTCTGATGTTTTCCACAGTAATATTTAATATTAGTAGGCAAACATTGATCCCACCAAAGGTATTTAAATTCCCCTTTTTTGTTGTGTTAAATATTGGAGAGTAAAGACGTCCTAAATTGTTTTTTGTTTAAAAAGTGCTTAATTTTTAATCACTTCGCTGGCTGAGAACTATAATGTTCTATGTCAAAGAAAATGAAAAAAAAAAGTTGTATATACCAAACTGTTTTATGTTTCAATGGCTACCAGAACAAGTCTTGTTTAATTTTCGATGGCTTATGGGGAAAATTTCCAAAAATTGTATCAGCTCAAAAGTATGAGTTCTCTACGATTTATTCTACTACATTATTCTAATTGCATGTATAGAAGTAGATTTATTTCAATTTAGGAAAAAAGACATAAAATCTGTTCCCTACTTCACAGTATTGTTAAATTAATATTATATACTTAACTTTAGATACATATCCCTTATTTCATCCGCTTCAATTTTAATTAAAAAAAAACTTAAAACTATTTCAAAAAAAAAAAAAAAAAAATCAAATATTTAAAAAAATGTTTTACACTTTTTCATGTAAGTCCAGATTCCAAAAGAATAAATTTCATCAAATTTCACTCTAAACGCAAAATTTATTACAATTTGCTGACGTTTATTATTGTTTTCCTTTTATTTTTATATTTATTTTTTCAAAGAGGTGATACGTTTGGTTTGAGTTTTATGTTCCTATCTACACTTATGAATTTTGAGAACAAAAACAAAAGATAAATGTAGTGTGTTTTACTTTACTTTATTTTAATAAAAAATATTGTTAGATCTTAAAACGTTTTTTTTTTTGGAAATGTTTTACACATAAAACTAATATGGAATTAAAGATAGCATTGAAACTATAAACTTGAAATCTGCTTGCATTTTCTTGAATCTACTTAATTTTTTGAGTCAAATCTACTTGGCTTTTTTTGAAGTGGTAACGCTCTTTTGGAGTAGCATAGGTAGTTGACTTAGCTATTAAAACGCTTAAGAACAACCCAAAACCCCTACCTGCGTTCGCCCCTGCTATTTACTATTATTGTTCGTAGGCATTGGTGCTTGAACAGATTTAGATGATTAGATGACCTTCCTATAAGTAGCCCTTAGTTGCTAGCACTGAAGAAATAAGTCATCAAAATTGTATAAAATTGTATAGCAACAAACAAAATTTCTTGAACATAATATTTATGAGCTCAATTTATTTTTCTGCGACCTTTTCCAATTTTTCAATAAGGGGTTTCCCATGTTCTATCCCATGAAAAACACTGACTATAGGTACCTACTTGTTC
This sequence comes from Cheilosia urbana, assembly GCA_946477585.1. NCBI lineage: Eukaryota > Metazoa > Arthropoda > Insecta > Diptera > Syrphidae > Cheilosia > Cheilosia urbana. The sequence continues at coordinate 117,513,799 of OX297854.1, forward strand.
CATTTCGTCAAGTAGGTAGAAGTCTTTTGTTGCATGATTTCAATGAAAATGAAATAAATAATGAAAACATTAAAGTTTTTTTTTTTAATATTTATCTAAATGAAAAAACAGAAATACATGAATGAAGAAAAAATTTATATAGATGAAAGAAAAAGAACTTGTGTTCACCTTTCGTATCTAACATAACCTTAGCGTGATCAAGAATAATTGGCTTATTACTTACTTTTACTTCTAGTGGCGCTTACAGGACCACGGACTCAACCAACACGCCCCTACAGTTAGCTCGGTCCGTCAAGCGAATATGTTGTGGTTAAGGCATGAAAGTGGTTCCTAACTATTTCCCTTCGCCTTTTTATATATAAGATTTGGATTTATATGTTATTATCATCAATCCCACTATTACTTATAACACGTCATTTGTAGACAGATAAAGATTACGATATTTACCTTTTTATTTTATTCGTATAGCAGAATTTTCCTTTATCTATTCCTTAAAACACACCGTAAAGAAATTTGTAACCAGATTAAGTTGACGTGTTCTGCTAAACATCACATGCAACACGATAGCAATGGCAACCGGTGCGGTGTAACAAGAGATAGTAAAGTTACTTCTTCGAGTAAAAATAATGGCGGTAGACAATACAAGAAAGAGGACGCATTTTACGTTAAACTCCATCCCTTAAATTTGCCTCAAATGCATTCTGATAGTTGACAGCAGCTTTTTTTTTTTTTTTTTTTGATTTGATTTTAGTTTGAGAAACTCAAATTGTGCTTACGAGAACTGCGAACTCCATCATATTTTGATCTATCACGTAACGCGTGTTTTATTCAATTGCCACCACCTTCCTATCCACGAAACCACATTCAAGGAAGAAATACTCACAAGTCACAACCTTCTACCTACATTTTTTGTAAAAGTGTGCGGGCAGCCCTCACGTATAAAAACGCGGTGCCTTGTAGTTTTTATTTTTATTTTCTTGTAAGATATTTTTCGAAAGGAACTCAATCAAAACACAATACAGAAGAAGGGACGACTTGTATCGTGTAAATAATTTGTATATACCTACAACTCAGTTGCGTGCAAGATTTAATGCATATAACGAAATATGCTTTCTGTTAATCTTAATGCCAAAAAAATACATAGTTTCATATTTTAAAAGTGAAAGCAAGAAATGGAGAATGCAGCAAAATTTATTTTTATTTTGGTTTTTCAAATGTAAGTACATAATCAGCTAAACAGGGTTTTTTGAAGTGATAACTTCTTTAGGCGCGTTGGGCACTATTTGGATGGGCAAAAATTAGCAAACTCGCGACACCGACACCGACACCGACACCGATTGCATACTTTTAGGGCGCGTTGGGATGGGAAAAAATTAGCAAACTCGCGACACCGACACCGACACCGACACCGACACCGATTGCATACTTTTAGTTGTAAACTTTTGTACTATTGCTTACTTTTAGGGGTAGGTAATTTATAGCTTAATCTACGATGATTTTTATTTGAATACGTTACTATGGTAATTTATGGTAGCGACAAATTGATTGTCACCAAAATTATTTCAATTACCTGTTTTGTATGGGGAATTCATAACTTAATTTTACCAGGCTTAATTCCGACATATTATATCCACGATTTTGGGTTTGTGCACATTTACGGCACAGTAGCTTGTGTTATAATTACCGAAACAAGAAATAGAAAACTGTGGTAAACTTGCCACCCTAAGAGTAGGTATACTATATAAGAATTTGTAATATTCATGTCGCCTTAGTGTATACTGTAAAATATGATTAGTAATTATTGTGTAAAATAATGAATATAAAACTACAATTGATGCCGTACCACGAGATCTAGAGCATTATCAATGGCGATGCGGCAAGACAGAAAAATATTGTTGTCTTTTCTCGTTCTTTTTCTTTTAAAAGTAAAATTTGTATTTTTCGGAAAGAAATTCATATTCAATTAAGCTTCAGTATAATTATTATTAATTTATTCGTTCTGTGCTAGTTTCGGTAGAATACAAGTAGATACAATCGGATTGTGGTAGCTGAAGTAAGATAATATGTACATTCGAGACTGTAATCTATCTAGATTACGCTGGAAGACAGCATCGATGAAATTTACTTATATATGCTAAAGATAATTCTGCATTACTTCAAGATAAAGTTGGGAAGAGATTTGATGATATTCCAATCATTTTGAGTGGGGATTTCAACATCAACTTTGCAGATGATAAAAATCTACCATTAATTGAATTTTTAAATAATTTAAATTTGATTTAACGATGAGCAATGATCGCAATCTTAGCACGACTAGACATAAAACTACAATTGATGCCGTCTTTACAAGATATTTAAATAGATTCGAATCAAAATTGTTTGTTTCATATTTTAGTTACCATTAACTCTATAGTATCCGTTTTCAAATATAATGATAATAATGATGATGGAAGAGTTTGAAGTTGTTGATGAAATTTCATAAGTGTCATTGGTATTCATTTCAAAGAATACCCATTAATTTTTAAATTTAATATTTCATGTATCTGTAAATTTACATTTTAAGCAATAGATTGCAATTCTGTATGTAAAATAATATGTATTATTTTTGATGTAAAATACCGCATTAAATGAAAATGAAAAATGTAACATAATTTTTGTAGTAGTAGTAGTTTATAATAATGAATAAAAAAACACTTTATTTAAAAGTACTTCCTACACAATAATATATTTTCTGACGATTCGAAAAATACACACATAATTGTTCAAGTTATCACTTCTGTCGGCACTCCCGGAGTGCCTTTTAATTTTTTTTCTATATCTCTTACTTTTATTTAAGCCCAAAAAAGCAACAAAAAATATCATGAGCAGTTAGATGTTTAAATAAGCTTTGAGTGGTCAATTTTTACCTAAATTGTCACATTAAAAGCAACAAAAAAGTTAAAATTACTGACGACGCATTAACAAAATATACCTATCCACAATGCCGTAGCGCGACTGTATTAAATTAACTAACTTACTCGCACAATCTTGTATTAGTTGTATAAATAATACTGCATAGAAAGTTCGCATTACACTATAAATTAGGAATTTTGCAATATTTCCAATAAAAATGCAAAAAATATATAATGTACGTACTCACAAATTTGCGCCGCACCACAAATGTTAAATTTCGGCCAATAAGTACTACCGACACTACTATAGGTCCAAGCCTTGGCCCAAGGGTATAGGTATAACCGTTTTGGGAAATCTTCTTAATTCAGCCTTTGGTATACGGCACAAAAATAACGCAACTTCCAAGAATGGAATTTTTGCGTAAGCCTTAACTTTAACTCAAATTTAAACTATAAAGCTATTTCTATTGTCACTCGTGTGTCTCTCATGAGAGTGACCAGACACCAGACCCAGACGTCTGACAGGCGATAACGCGTAGTGACACATATAGGACAAGTGTTTACGTCATAATGATGCCGGCATGTCAAAATTTGCTACGAAAAATGACACGTGCAGTCTGAGCTACACTCTATGTAGTATTTTGAAGAAAAACAAAAAAAAAAAAAAATACTTGTGATCCTAAAGAATTGAAGGTACAGTGTGCAAGAGTGACCAATGTCTATTAAAGTAGTCTTTGATCATAATCGTTTAGACTAAATGTTGAACCCAAGATAGGCTACATACGTGCCTAAATGTGTAAGGTTTAACCACTATGATGTACAGCAGCACTGAGGGCTGAGCCTCTAAGCTCTGGAGCCTGTCCAAAAACATTTGCGTGGCTTAGAGGTGGGCTTGATGCTAAGTCGGAGCGTTGATGTCCATTCGCTCTACGTGGTCCCAATCATCTTAGATGTTTGATGAGTACTTTTCTTACCAGGTCGATGACGACGTACAGCTCGTAGAGTTCGCTGTTAAATATTCATCTTCCAAAGCCTGTCCAAGCAAACGGAACAAAAATCAATTGAAGAATTTTGCGTTTGCAACTTCAATGCCTCTGCCCAATAAAGGACTGAGATGGTCCTTGCATTTCGAGGGATAATGTCTTCGAGTTCCTCAGAACATCTACCATGGAAGTACCTATAGAAAAAGCATAGGTCAGCGACTTGTCTTCTGTGCACCAACGGTTGTAGATTCGATGTGAGTGTAGGGTCTCCAATGAGTCGAACTGCTCGTCTCTGTATGCTATCAAGCAGGTTAAGTGAATGTTTTGGTGCCGAGCTCCATATATGGGAACAATATTCCAAACCTGGTCTAACCTGTGCTTTGTAGAGAAGGAGAAGTTGCTTGGGGCTAAAGTACCTCTTTGCTCTAAATAGGTAGCTCAACTTTGCGGACGCCGATTTTGCGATATAGGATAGGTATGTGGTTCTGCCATGTGATTCCTGAATTGACTGTGACTCCTAGAAGGTGCATTGAGTCCTTGTGATGGATTGGATGGTCATCCATTTGGATCTGAGGAACTGTTGATGCATTTTTTCTGGAAAATGTTGTGAGCTGTGTCTTGTTTGCATTAAATACAACCAAGTTGTCCTTTCCCCACTTCAAGATTTTGTCCAGATCATCATTTAGAGAATTAATTTGTTCACATCTCTGACTGTGTGATGTAGCTGTATTCACAGGCCCATTGTTCGAGATGGAGGATATGAGAGTGCTGTCATCTGCAAAGCTGTAGATATTATTATTTGTCGATCCAAGCAAATCGTTGATGTGGAGAAGAAATAGAGTTGGAGAAAGAATATATCCTTGGGGCACTCCTGCATTTATAGCAAACGAATTGGATGACACACCATATACAACAACTTGGATCGATCTTCCCAGAAGAAAATTTTGCATCCATCCGCAGAGTTGTTGTGGTAATCCGTAAGACGCTAACTTGCCTAATAGGGCTCTATGCCAGACTCGGTCAAATGCCTTTGATATATCCAAGGCTACGGCTCTGGATTCGCCGTGTTGTTCAATTGATTGTGTCCATAAGTGCGTTACGTAGCTTAACAGGTCACCAGTGGAACGACGGCTCCGAAATCCGTATTGCCTGTCGCTTATTAATCGATGGCCTTCTAGATATTTGATTATTTCGACATTTATTGCCTTTTCCATTACTTTAGAGAGCATTGAAAGTAACGCTATTGGACGATAGTTTTGTGGCAGACATTTCTTCCCTTTCTTTGGAATAGGTTGAATGCGAGCGTTCTTCCAGCAAGAAGGAAAAGTCTTCTGGGAGTACGACATGCTAAACAGCTTACAGAGTACAGGTGCAAGTTCTGGTGCACAGTTCTTGAGTACTATAGCCGGGATTCCATCGGTACGGTGACCATCCGTCCTTTATTTAAAAGGACAGTCCTTTCTTTTTAACCCCTGGCCTTTATTATTTTCTTTTTAATAAAGGACGGATTTTGTCCTTTATTTTTGAAACTGTCCTTTAAAACACTGACTAAAAATTGTTTGCTTTAGTTCAATTAAAAGTATTACGTATAATGTACTTAAATTGCTTGAAATTGTGTTTACACCCTCAGTGCTTCAGTGCAGGCACTGCACACCTTAAATTTAAGTTTGTGCCTACCGGGTTTGTAGTGCACGGTGCACCAACTGAAGAGTATTTTCAATCATGAATAACTCTTGGAGGGTGGAGCAGTGCCAAATCACTAATGAATGTATATGCTGTTAAAGCTATTCTTATAAATAAATGCAGTTTCGGAAAACCCTACAGGCTTGCCAACTTGACACATAACTTCGGACAAATATACCGAAAGAGTGGGGCGGAGAAATCAGCATTGGGACAAAGATTTAATTTTCCAACTGAAATAACAAATTTTAAAAGTTTTATAAATTGCTCAACCAACTCGTATTTTAGTACACCTCAAAACGTACTACCTTAAAATAACATAAAAAATATGTTTTCCATAACCAAGGTTATTTGTGGACATTATCCTGTTATTTAGTTATTTGTTGAATTAGATTAACTTTCGGACTGACAAATCGTCGGGAAGGACAAAGGGCAAAGAAACATTGGGAAAGACAAATACTTTGTCCTAAATGTACCGTGTTGGCAACCGTGAAACCCTACTTAGAATTTAGATATTTTCGTAATGAAAATGAAGATGTTTTTAAATCTATCCACATTTTATTTTTTTTCCTGTAGACCCAAATATCGATCACAAAAAGAAATTGATTTTTTATCCAAAAAATTAATCTTTTTGGCAAATCGAAGACGATGACTTATCAGTCCGCTGACTAGCATACAAAAAAAAAAAGAGTTGTCAACAAATCAAGTATTTCAAGTTATTCAAATTATTAATATGGAACGAAAAACTTTTTATAACAAAGAAGAAGGAAGTGGTTGCATACCTCTATATTGAGTCAGCAATAGGTATATTTAATAGATAATATAGCTAAAAAAATTAATTCTTTAGGTTCAACCATTTCTGGTTTTTAAACAGAAAATAGATCAATAATCAATTCTGAAACTAGCTGTCATTTGAAATGTCAAAGTTTCAGTGGGAACGCAAAATCGGATTTCGGAATTTTTTTTAGAAATGTTGAATTTAGGTGCGGTGTAAATGTACTATGATGTTCGATTTGGTAGCAGAAATTTGAAATCTCAGCTCAACATCTGAAAAGCCAAAATCGAAAACGATATTAACTTTTTTTTTTTTTAACAAATAAATACAAAAATATTGGAAGCAAAATAGTTATTGTCCTTTATTTTTTTTTCGGCGAATATGGTCACCGTATCCATCGGGTCCCGTTGGCTTATTGCAATCTAGTTCTTTAAGGATGCGTTGAATTATTCGAGGCCGAAATTTCACTTCTGCCATCGATGATTGTATCCTCGGGATACTTGGTGGCTCTAGCTGTGCAGAATCTAGGGTGGAATTCTTTGAAAACATGCTAGCGAAAAGATCTGCCTTTTCTTTAGGTGTTGTTGCTAGCGTGCCGTCTTCTTTTACTAGAGTTGGAAAAGAAGAGCAACTAAAGTTATTACTGATTGCCTTTGCCATGGACCAGAATGCGCGTGAGCCGCTAGGACATCCAATCGCTTTGTTAGTGACTCTTTCGCTGTAAGTTGTCTTCGCCGATTCAATAATTAGGTAGCATCTATTTCGAAGAATTGTAAATTCAGATCTTTTTAGTTCTGAATTTAATTTGTTAAGGAGACTGACGCTTCTCTAGTTGGCGCAGTTAAGAGGGTTCCATTCAATTCTAAGGATCCATTCAGGCATACTTTCCGCCGATCAAAACTTGTAGACACGTTGGTTTGTGAATTTATGACATCTTCGCCGTTTAACGTTCTGCAGAAATTTATTTTCCCATGTCCTGAGCGCCGACAGTGTGGCCTTACTATACCATGCTTTCTATAGTTCTTCTCACGACTACCCTACAGGTCTCTGTTCAGGTTTTGTTGCCATGACAGGTTTTTTTTTGTAAAACATCTAACGCGGGTTTCACAAACTCTTTCTTTCACTTCCGTAGAAAACAACTCGTTTAACGCCTTTACAGCAACTTTTTTCTCGCATATAGCAAACCAAAACGAGTCCTTTATCCTTTTATGCACGTTCCTATTACCTAATGCTAACTAGTTAGCATTTTGCTCTTGGTTTGATTTTGTAAACATGCACAGGTTTTCAAAGGGATTTCTCTTTAGAGAAAATTGATTTTTCCGCTTTGTATGTCAGTGGGATTTTTTGTCCCGCTTTATACCAACTTGACCAATTGGCCTTAATTACTAACGAGGTTTTTTTTTGTGTTTTTTTCTCTCATTTCTCTATTTGAACAAATTCTGCTCACATGTACGCTGCAGCACTGGAATATTTCGCTAATTTCAATCCGAAATGTAAACAAAGCTGCTACCAGCAATAGTTTTTTGCGCCTCTGTGTGTCGATTGTACTAACTAAAGAAAGACCTCCTTTAGAAACTCGAATTTTAAGCCAAAACTGAAAAATGGGACAGCACAATCTGATTCTCATCCCCTGGTCATCCTCTATATATCCGTCTATTTACACATTTTGAAATCAAAGATAAACAAACAACTGGAAACGTGAATGCGACCACCCGGTGCCACCCACAAAGCAAGGGTCTATATCGGGAACTCTATAGCAGGGCAAAATAGAACGAAATGAAAATGTTCAGGACAAATAGTGACATCCGGTGGTATTGTTCCATTTTTCTGCATCCAATGTTCCACCTGACGTCGAACGTCGATTCGATAGTGAACGCGACGTCAGTCACCTTTTCTCTTACCTTACATATTGGTTTTTTTTTTTTGGTTTGGTAGGGCGATCCTTTTGATAAATTACCTCCGCAACGGTATTCATCAAATGGATGCTTTTACATTTCCTCCTCTCGATAGAGTCCTTTATTTTTCTGAACGTTTTTTTTTTTTTTTTTTGTACGTCAAATTTGTTCCATGTATGTTTGCTTACCTCCCGGGTTAGCTCAATTAATTGGAAATATTGAGCGGCCTTCAAACAACAACATGCCCAATACCACCCGATGCTACCTACCGCAGATCATTGGAAAAGCCATTTAGTGGGGGTTGCGGTAGTAATAAACACAACTAGAATACGTAGGTACTACCTATACCTACACAGTGTATGGGATGGCTGAAAACATTGTTTGGCTTTCCTATAACAGGTCAATCGACCATGGTTATATTATGCCTTTAAAGTCATTTTTTTTAATTACAAATGGTGCCCTGTGCAGGATGGATGAAACTAGAAAATTTCATCAGAGCTGCATACGAGATCAGTTTTCGGAATCGATAAATAAATTAATTTTGCTACCTGTGCATTTCCTTTTTAGAGCCATAGCTCTAGGAAAAACATCGAGGATCAAAACTGAAAGTAGAAACCTTCTTAGTGAAGCTGGATCTTATCTATATCTATACTTATAACAAAACTAGGCAATCTTTTTGTTACCTAATGGCGTGAAAACTGCTGCACAGATTTCGATGAAACTTTTTTTGAAATGTTCCTTAAGATTTTGTGCAACACATAGGCTATTCCCTTTCATTGCCATGTCTATTTTTTGGAGCGTGTTTTTTTTCCTGACTTTACTGCCTTTAACTCGCCATTTCTCAAATAATTCTTAATCAATGCATACAAAACAAAATACTTAGGAGAGCCAACACTTTTATAGTTATTTCAAGCCATAAATCAGCTTTCTATGTCCTCTAGTAGCTGAGCTACAACCTAAAATCTAACACGAAAAAAATAAATTTATTTTCTTAAATCGAGTATTATCAGCAGCCGCGGTTCTTGGTCGTTGTTCTGCTTTGGGGTGGTTTGGTGGTGCACATTGCACACACGGTTGCCACTTTGGTAATATTTTAGCAAATTTGGTAACTTTTTTCTTAGTTGGTGATTTTTGGTAATTTGGTAATTTTTATCTGGTTTTGGTAACGTTTTGAACCAAAAGAAAAACTCGATATCATCACATGTAAATGCTGAACTAATTTTTCAGGTAAAAGTATTACTTGTAATTTAGTAAGTTACGTCTTATTTGTTTTATTTTAGGACAAAAGCCGTTACTTAACTGCCTATAACGTCTGGCAAAATTCATACTGACAATGTACAATGCTAATTGAATTAAAAAGCCTTATGTTAAAATTATTTGATACGTACCCTTTTCTTTTAGTTTCTCTCAAGACATAAGGAAACATCCATTCAAATAAATTTCACGTTTTCCTATAAATTATTTTTCACGCTGAAATGTCAAAAATTTAATGCGACTGACAATAAAACCCAAGTTTCTACCAAATCAGTCTTTGAAGCAGCTATTTTTCACTCGAACTGCGTACTTCCTACTGATATTTTCACGTGGAAAGTTCATTTTGACTTTCCGCAGGGCAAAATTTGTATGAAGAATTGGATTTCACTTGAGAGGCTGTACGTGTACCTACTGCATAATAGTGTATACTAGGTTTAAACATAGGTACACTTTTCCACTGCCATGATATTTTTGTAAGTCCGTAAATCAGTTAAAAATCCAACGATACCGAAAAGCCATATCCATACTGGTCAAAACGATATGTATGATTTTTTCGTGTCTTATAATTTTTCCAGATTTTTGGTAACTTTTAGCTTGGTCTGGTAACGTTTTTTGTCCATTTTTTTGCAAGTGGCAACCATGGTTGCACAAGCACGTTCATATGAAAACAAAAAAAAACAGGGACAATGTGTTTCTGAGGAAATGCGCAGATGGCTGATGACGTGTAGTGTGGTGATGGACGTATGGTGGAAGTGGTGTATATAGAAATTGAGTTCACGGTTTTTGTTTTAATGGTTGTTATAGTACCTACGTTGATACCTACAGTAAAGAATTGAAGAATTCAAGAAGTAAAGACGATAATTCACCTAGAATTATGTTGTTGGATTTATTTATTGTTGGTGTAGATACAAATTTCCGTTAAGGCTTTTGTTTTAGTGGTTGTTTTGATATGACCTACGTTGTACCTGCAGTAAGGAGGTGAAACTTTAGTACTTACGCCGTTGAATTTAATTTTCTTAAATTGGTGTTATAGGTAAGTAGATTTGTTTGATTTATTGTTTCACATTGACAATGTTCACCGCTCTTTTTTTAGCTAGACTGTTGATTTTAAACAAATATGCCGTTAAGAAAACGGTTAAATCTCTTTTATTGGAAATTACGCAATTACTTTTGATGAACGAGAAAATTTTGTTCGACCCAGTCGTGCACTTTATTTTTATGGTACATTATCTAAAGTTTTGTTTTAAAAAGTTCCGAAATTTATCTCAATTGGGTATTATTTTGTGAAACTAACTATAAACCTATTTATTTAATTATTTAGGTTAATTCGGCAAGCTGTCTGTCTAGAGAGAATCATTTAGACGACATTATCGTGTGAAGCGATGATACATTATGGATAATCAGCCCTACAGCTACGTATCCTGTTTAGTGTGGATGTGTTTAGTTGGCCACGATGGATGCGGGTATATTAATGGTGACCCAAATAGTCTTAGCCACGGCAATATCTTCTAACATCTCGTTCAAAATGCCGTACCCAATTTTGGCAGAAGCGGTGAATGGTTCAATCACCTCTACCGCTAATGCACCGGACATTTTAATGTGGTGTCCTGAGTTGATCAATGGTGAAAAGAAGGTACACCAAGGGTGTCCAGCATACCTATCGCTTGTGATCCTCTGTCAAACGTGCGGAAATTAATTTAGGGCAAAAGTGGTGATCTTATACATCACTGGGCGAACTCTAGTTTAGTTAATCATCCCTAATGCTGTCTGTATGCCTTATTTTTAATAATTTAATTGAAATAGAATGGCTTTGTTTAACTAAGAAGGAATCTCTTAAAATAGTTCATAAGATACAGAATAATATTAGCCAGATATAATAACATAAAATTGCAAAAAGGTAAGGCAATGAATTATTAAATGATAAGTTTTGAAAAGAGGTAAATTAACAATTAAAGTCAATTTCTAAAATTGATACAGATAGAAAAACAGAAAGAGAACAAAAGTGATGTACGAAAATTATCATCCCACTCAAAAATATTACGCAGCTACATGGAGACCGCTTCGTAGCAAACCATTCGATTTTATGAGGGAACACGGAACGGAATTCTCTGTTTAGTGTATGTACATGAGCGAGTGCATACAAGACTGGCTAAAAGCAATTTGACGACTATGACAATGCCCTTTGTGCTATTGTCCCTCATGTTGATGATGATGATGTGGACATTATGGCTTTAGCGGTCTGTATCTTTGGCTGGCTGGTGGTGGTTTTTCGAATGTTGCAGCCGTCTGCTGCTGCCGTTTTGGGGGGATTGGGTTGTGTTGCGTTGGTTTGTTAAACAATATTATGGACGCGCTGTCGTTGCTTTTGGCGCCCCTACCATCCTTGACCATATTTCGATGTTTCATAAAATGTGGCAGGAGTCTAGAGCAAACAGAGGAACCCTTTCAATTTACGAAAATCAATTTTTTGTTTGTTCCTCGGATTCCATTCTTTTGGCAGTGGATTTTTGCGATTGTCCTTAGGGGTATGCGCCATGAAATTCACAGACAAAATTTGTATAAAAAAAGAAACAAATTGATGTTTGCTTTGTGGCGAAGACATTATTATTGTTTATGATGATGGTTTTTTCGAATATTTTCGTTTTGCACTCGTGGACAGATAGGAGGTGTTTAATTTAGGATCTTTAGAATTCCAAAGGAATTACCATTGTAATATTTGCAAATATGTTTAATGCAATTGAGTTCTTTTTAGTAGAATTTTAACGAAAGGTAAAAATTAGATCTAATTGGAGGGATTTTTAGAAAAATTCGAATTAGAACAATTAATAATTTTCCAATACATTAAAACAAGACAATTTTATGTGCTATTCCATAGAGTGTTTCGCGAAGCTATCCTTTTCATAACTGTGCTTTATCTTTCACTTAAATGTCAAACCAACTTGTAGGAAAACAAACCAAATTTTATATGGCGGAAGGTATGGTTTATTTCGTTTGATGATTAAAAGTTCATGATAAAGTTGCAAAATAATACTTAAAACATTGCAGAATTAATATTGTGTTTGCTAAAAGTTTTGGAAAAGTGTAATTATTAAACAATTGTCATACAAATCGCATGTTTTAATAATATTTCCCAGTATCACATAAATTTGTGATAAATGAGTACATTTACCATCTTTTTACCATCCGGCTTCAAATAGATCCTGGCCTTTGCTGATGCTCTGTTATTTCACTGATTTCCAATGTATACCGATTTTGTTTTTATGAAATAACTAGCTGACCCAGCGAACTTTGTTCCGCCCAAGTTCGTTAATGTAATGAAATAATAATTTCGAGCATGCAAAATGCACATGCGCGTAATTCGGTGAATTCAAATTTGGTATTCACAACTTATACTTTTTCAATAGAAATATTTAAAGTAAGTACAGTACCTAATGTCGATTTCTTTCATTCAAACCGCAATGATTGACGTGTCGCCCAACCTTCCGCTTTTTCGCTAAAATCCTTTATTTATCCTACACAACGTACAAGGAGGAAGGTCTGCTAACACGTTACCACGCCACAACAATTGACGATGTGAAAAACATGGGAATTCAATATTGATGCCACCAATTTCTAGCGATTGGATTGCGAAAGCAATACGCACCGGAAACTGAAGACGCTTAAATACCAATGGCAAGTCGTTCTGAATAATCGGAATCCGCGTAATGAGAACGTTTGCCTTCCAATTTTCTTCTCATTTGAGATTCTTCACAATCAAATCAAACGCGATCCATTACAAAGTTTCGGTTTCGGTGCATTGAGGACGGGCATAATATAGATAACTGAACCAACTTTCAATTTGAAATTGTGTAGCGGTAAGCCTGGAACAGCCAAACAAAGAATTACAAAATTAAAAATTAAAATTTTTTTTTTTGTTTTTGGAAGTGAGTTTTCTATAGTTTTTTTTTTTTTTTTTGTTTAATGCTTTACAAACTTCTATCCCCAATCTAATATCTATAAAGTTTTGTTTTCACGACAGAAATTATCACAATGTCCTTAAATGTAGCTATATAATAATTTGCAAAAATAGATTCACCCGATGTAATGCCTTTCTCTTAGGGACGCCAGACGTCCCGCTCAGTGCGGGACTGACCGATATAAGGCTTTTGTCCCGCAAGTGTCCCGCAACGAAAATTGTCCCGCAGAATGTCCCGCATTGAAAAGTTTGTCCCGTAATCTCCATCCTTTTAACTTGTCGCCCTTACTTCATTATTAAATGAAACAAATTACAATTAATAAGACATAGAAATTACAGTGCTAGCCTTAGTTAGCTTAGCTATAACAATAACAAAGTGTGAAGTGCGCCTTAATCGAATAATGATAGTTCAGTGGTCTGGATCTCTGAACTCAAAAAGTTAGCCGCAAGCCGTCTGTTTGACATTTCCACTCCAGATATGGCATCTCTACTTTCTTTACATTAAAAATGCAAATTCACGAAAAAGTTAACAAACTCCACCAGATGTCAAACTCAAACGCACTTGGATTGGTAAATCTGAAGCAAATCTGAAAAAAAGTCCAAATTACCTAAAGTGCTCTGAAAACTTACAAATATTGCTTTTTTACCAAAGTGGTCTGATAGTGAGAGCGCCCAATCGAATACCATATTACAGATTGAGTGTTGAGATCCACTGTTTCAATTTAATTGCATTATTTAATTGCAATTTGTAACCCACCCATTTGTCTGTCTAGGGACTAGCCGATTTGTGCATTTAAAATTAATTATTTTACGCAGATTTTTAGAGAAGTTGTCATTCGAAAAAATAATCAAACAACGAATAAATCTGCAGGTTTTACCAAATATGACAGGTTACAGTATTGAGTTGGTTATATCCTCAATTAAATTGAACGAAAGCTTTACATCGATTAGCACGTAGGAAAAATGTGGAAGCAAAAACCATATTAATCATAATCATACACTTACACCTAAAATCGTTTATGTCGCCATTAAGGATTAAGGCTGGTAAAATTAGCTAAGGAACTTCCCACCCAAATCGTATATCACTTAATTAAGGGATGTTGGTTTGTTAAGGACATTCAATTTATCGCCGCCATAGTAATGTAGGTCTGTATTGAATAGAAATCGTCTTAGGTTAGAAGTTAGAACCTATTTTCAATAGAGCGCCTCATTTACCCAAAAAGGAATGCAATTTACATACTAGGAGTAAAGTATCCAGTACACATTGCATATGAATTTTCATAGTTAAGCTATTTTCAGAGAATTGCCAGATCTGACAGTATTGTCAGGTCTACAAATAATTTGGCAAAGAACTGCAAATGATTTGACAATAGCGAACTACCTTACAATACCAAATTGCCAGTTCACACGGTTGCCAAGTTTTGCCCAAACTCCGACAATTTCATTTGCAGATGATCTGCCTGCAAATAATTTTTCTGACAACGTTGTCAGGTAGAATGCCAGTTCACACGGTTTGTTAACAAAATATTTGCAGATCCGATTGCAGGCATCAGACAAATTCAAATCGAAAAAAATTAAACAAAAGGACACAATTGCAATTGTTTTGGCCGCTTACGTATTTGAGAGCAGCAAGGTGGATGAAATGCCACACAAACTATATTTTCACTTTACTGAATGCTATTGGTTAGTTATATTGTCTAAAGAAGATATCTACTTTTCGAAATCATGACATCAATAACCTTTTCCCTAAATAACTGATGAAGGTTGGCTCAAAATGTTTTTTTTTATATTCAGACAACGTACACTTATTCCTGAAAAAAATGACTATCCGTTCGACTGCGACTAGATTGGTGCATGACATTTGATAGTTTAATATGAAGTGGTGTATACGATTTTCGCACACATCTTCATATTATGTTCTGTCTACAACACAAGTATAAGGGAATTTTGTTAACCCTTTCAATGCCAGAACATAAAATAACTCAGAGCTTTACATATTGTTATTCCATCACCACAAATGTAATTACATAATAAACCGATAAGGATGAGTAAATACATTTTTGTAAATACAGAGTCTCGTCCGTGACGATTCAATGCAATTCCATCATTTATTTGTTTACGATTGCACTTCAATCACTTTGAAATGGATCGAAAAAAAAAGTGATTGCTTTTGGCTAGCAAAAACGTACGAAATATTTTCCTCAAATTTATTTGACCACTAAGAAATAATCAACAGAGAAATTAATTTCTCGACTCGCAGGAGCCATCGCATTTCACATACCATACTTCCGAAGACCGTCTAACCAACATCACGAAATCCAATTGCAATTTCCTGTTGAACATTTTGAAAGTTACTCCGCCTGCACTGTGCACTGGTACACACAATACGATCATCATATCTCTCCGGTAACAATTGTAGGTTGTAGCTCGCCACGGTTTGCACAAATAAACCCAAGCAATCGAACTCTGAACAGAAATCTGCAGCATCTTCTGTGCCCACACCCACGACCGCTTAGAAAACGTAAGCTGTATACAACTGGAGTGAATATGATGTTTACATTTCCCGATAGCAATTCCACATTGGGGCAGTGGCCAAATGTTTGACTGGTCGTCTGGGCCGGCTTTTGGGCAGAGTTGCTAAGGAGGTGAGTCCAGAGCTAACTTTGGCAAAAATGATATTTCACTTGTAGGATTTTCCACAAGCCACCGGAGTGCAAACGCAGAGCGTCCCAGGGAACACTCACTGCCTTGTGGAGGAAAGAAATCATATCTGGTGTTGTTCAGTTGTTTGGAGTTTTTCTTGTGGTTCTGGTTTTGCAGCTGGCAGCGTATATGGGGTTCAATTGCAGAAACGGATGGCCAATAATAATATCAATCAAAAGTTTTATCATTACCACTGCAGTAATATTTCAAGTTTTATTGAAAGTTTGGGTGAAAATATTTCCAATACCGTAAAGTATTAGCAACGACAGTCGACAGGATTTCAGAAGTAGGTATAGGTACCATTTGAAGCGAGAAATTTGTCCCTTGTTTGATGTTGATGCAAAATCGTTGTTGAATTATTATTTCTTGCGAGTTCAAGTTCCTCATGACAGCATTATACTTTGAAAATGTTTGAATTTAAAGAAACACTCAAATTAATGATGATCAAAGTATACATTAAATTAATGTGCAAATATATATTTATTAATGAATCAGTAGCAGTACTATTGTGTTAATCTGCAAATTAGATTCCAGCTGTATTGAAGAGGGAAATCCCTCCTGCTCAACGGTAGCATAGTATTAGTATAGGACTGCACAATGCATCTCGTCAAGTGGGTCATAGGTCAGACGTATTGAGTTAGGATGGCAGTTTGTATATGACCTTCAAGGGCGCTTGACAAGATTCCGCAGTGCAACATAAATGTTGTTTATATTGATATAGTGCATCAGAAATCAATCGAGGTTCATATAACCGGTTTTTTAATATTAGATATGATTAACGCTCTTAAATATACTGCTTTTTGCTGTCAAAAACTGCTTTTTAAATTCCAAAACTGCGTACCTCTTCTTGAATGCCTCAAAGCAAAGCCGGAACTGCTGTGGTAAATTTCTTCAAGGGACAAATAATACAAAATAACAATCACAGAAGCAGATGTAGAAATGGAAAACGAAGAAGATCCATATGATGATGAAACGAATTGCTCGGTGGTTAACTAACTTGCTATCTTCGTCAACTTTCATTGAATAGAATGTATACTGCGCAAAATACTATTTTTTGTTTAAATCTTTTTACCTCTTTCATATTTTTTTGTGAAATATACTGATACGTAGGCGCAGTGGCTTAGTGGTTAGTGTATTGGACTACTAAGCGAGGGGTCGAGGTTCGAATCCCGCAAAAAAAACCCAAATTCCAACTATGGGTTTTTTTCCACTGCGCCACCTCTCGCGATCGTCTGACAAACATCCGAGAATATAACTGTCTTGAAAGAGCTTCTCAATTAGCCGTTTGGAGTCGGCATAAAATTGTAGATCCCTTCCATTCTGTTGCGCCAACTATTTATTTATTTATTTATTACTAATTTCCGCCATTAAAGGATAATTACTTGATAGTATTAAGTCATAAATCAACAAATTATAAATTTGTTGCTTCAAAAAATGTACATCTAAAATTTTTTTTTTTTTTACCGAGGGTAGGTGAAAATCTTCCAAAGACACTATGAGAATAGCAAGCGCGTGCTCATAGTAGTGTCAGATTTTTACTGACTAAAAACACCACCCTTCGAAAGATTGTTAGATACTGCAACTAAGATATAACTTATCAAGCAATTTTCCTATAACGAAATAACAACTTTTGGCCGGCTACTTTCCAATGAAAGATCCTGCATGTTCCGCAATTTAGACGCGGTTAATCCTATCTTTCCAAGTCGAACGGTTTCGTTCTTTGTAGTCGGCGCAATAAATTGTTCTCGTCCAAAATTTGTCGGACTGAATTGTTGACATGTCCGATTAGTCGGTTTCTATGCTTTCTCGGGAAGCTTCTAGTTTCAGCTTCAATTGTTGGAATTCCGAGATCTCTGTGGATATCGTCGTTTCTAATATACCATGGTGCTTGTACAATTTCTCTAAGCACTTTATTTTGAAAAGTTTGTAGAATATTGGCATTTGTTTTCTTGGTACAACCCCAGAGTTGTATACCGTAGGTCCACACCGGCTTTAGCACTTGCTTGTATAGTAGTGTACGTTAAACATCGATAGTACTATCGATAGTATCGATAGTTATGAACTATTGAAAACCTCGATGTTTTTTTATTTATATCGATAGTTTTTTTGTGTAGGTAGATAGGGAAATTTAATTTTAATTATCAAATTAATACTTGGGGAAATGCCTTTTAATAAATGTAATTCCCCGCGAACATGAATATATGTACTGTCGTTAACTCATCATTTTTATTTGCAAATCCTGATTAGGAATTTGTTTGTTAAATTTTTGTTTTGTAGGTGGTCGTACCATCGTGGTCAACAAAAAAGTGTTTGGTTTTTAATTTCCTGTATATTTTGATAATATTAATTTAAGCAATTTTTTTAAATTTATTAATAATGAGCAAAAGATCACGTGTATTGAAACTTTTTTGAAAAGAGTACCAATTAAAAGTTTACTTATAACAATGTACCAAAAGTATAAAACAATTGGAAATACGTACTTCAAACTGAATTGCCCATTTAAAACTAATATATATAAATGAAAAGAACCCGTCATCCGTTTGGATGATTGTTACAGAAATGTAGCATTTGCTCAAGAGTGAAGGGTAAGGGTTAAACGATTTTGCGGCCGGGCTACATTTAAAATATTTAGTCCCCACCATTTCATCTCTTAAGACCTGTTTTCTGCAAAAAAAAAAAAAGCAAATTTAAATTTTAAATTTTCGGGCTATCGATACTATCGATAGTTTTTTAGGAAAACATCGATACTATCGAAAACTGAAACTGTCGATGTTTAGCGAACACTATATAGAAGCAGATTGTTTTCGGTACTGAGCTGGGAATGTTTTCCGAGTAACCAGTACATTTCTCTATATTTGAAAAGCTGTCAACAAATTGTCACACAAATTTTAGGTATCTCCTTTTCACATTTCCAGCTGCATTTTTACTCTCGGCCTGTACCTGCGACCGTTAGTGTTGTCCACAAGAAAAGCAGTCTCACTAACTCCTTGTTCTTTAGTTTGGCCATCATTTTTATTTTTAACTAGCTGTGCCCGCAACTTCATACGCGGCGTGAGACTGTGTTATTTCCAATAAAAGAGATTTGGCCGTTTTCTCAACGGCGTATTTGTTTAAAATCAACAGTCTAGCTAAAAAAAAGGCGGTGAACATTGTCAATGTGAAATAATAAATCAAACAAATCTATTTACCTAAAACACCAATTTAAGAAAATTAAATTCAACAGCGTAAGTACTAAAGTTCCACTTCCTTACTGTAGGTATCAACGTAGGTAATATCAAAACTAACAATAAAACAAAAGCCTTAACGTAAATTTATGTCTACACCAACAATAAATCAAAATCAAACAACATAATTCACCTATATCGTCTTTACTTCTTGAATTCTTCAATTCTTTACTATAGGTATCAATGTAGGTACTATAACAAACATTAAAACAAAAACCTTGAACTCAATTTCTATATATACCACCTTCACCATACGTCCACCATCACGCCACACGTCATCATGATCAGCCATCTGCGCATTTCCTCAGAAACACATTGTCGCTGTTTTTTTTTTTCATATGAACGTGCGATGTGCGCCACCAAACCACCCCAAAGCAGAACAACGAAACGATCAGGAACCGCGGCTGCTGATAATGTTCGATTTGAGAAAATAAATTTACTTTTTCCATGTTAGATTTTAGGTTGTACCTCAGCTTCTATAGAGGTCATAGAAAGCTGATTGATGGCTTGAAATAACTATAAAAGTGTTGGCTCTCCTAAGTATTTTGTTTTGTTTGCACAAGTTATTCTGTTGGAGGTTAAGCAAAAAGAGACCGCGAACCCAGATGACAAATGTCAAATCCAAACACGCAACGAAGTGTTATACAAATATGACACAAAAGTACATTAAAGGTGCTTACACAATTATATAGTTATCGAAATATATAACAACTTTCCCCCTTTTTGCTTAATCCTTCCCATAATATAATCACAAGTTATTTGAACTTCAGTTTATCATAATTAGACAGATCAAAACGATTAGGTTTCTTCCTATCTCTTTGAGATCTTCTTAATGGTGAACTTACGCCTTCTAAACCTATTTCCTTCCGAACATTACATTTATCTTTTTTAATTATATCTAACTTAGGTTCTATGTTACCAACTTCATTATTACAATTCAATGTTTTCGTATTTAAATACACATTATCTTTCAAATGTTTTTTACGTAACTGATTTTGATGAACCAAACGTATTCTATCGTTAATGTTTGCTAGATAAGTTAACTTACTTATTATCTTAACAATTTTAGCAGGTATCCAACGTATAAAACTTTTAAAATGATACTGATACATTACATCTTCTCCCTCCTTATAAACAAAATCATTTTTTTGTATATAATTAACTTTACAATTTTTATCAAAAACTAAATCGGAACTTCCATTACATATTAACTTATCCTTCTTTAATCTATCTAAAATAATTTTTGGTTTATACGAGAAAAGCATTTCCGATGGCGTTTTCGAGGTAGAAGAGCATATAGTATTGCGACTATGCTGTAAATATTTACAGATTTGTTCTTGAATTGATAACCTGTTACCCTTATCTAAGCAAAAACGCTTCAAAACTTTTTTTGCACTTTGTACACCGCGTTCTGCTAACCCATTAGAAGCAGGATGATAAGGAGGAGTATGGACTAAAAGAATCCCTCTACACTGACAAAATTTTTTTAAAACGAAAGAATTGAATGGTGGTCCGTTGTCGGAAACTATTTTATCAGGAAGACCATACGACGAAAATATTTCATTAAAAACTCTTATTACAGCTTGTACGTTGGTAGAGTTCATGATTTTAATTTCACAAAATTTACTATAAGAATCCACCAAAATTAAAAACATTTTCCCTTTAAAATAAAAAAAAATCGACGTGAACTCTTTGGAAAGGATAAGAAGTTTCTGGCCAATTTGTTGTAACCACTTCTTTTTTGACATTCTGAGTTTGATTACACACTTCGCAACCCTTTACCCAGTTTTCAAAATCCTTATCGCATAGAGGCCACCAAACATATGACCTGGCTAATCTCTTCATACTAACAATACCCGCATGATTATCGTGAAGAATGCCCAAAACTCTATCCCGAAGACATTTGGGAATTATAATACGGTTGGCATAAAAAACACATCCATTATCCGTAGACAAACTATTTCTCTTGAGATAATAAGGCATTAACTCTTCTTTTATATTACCCTTCCATGACTTAAGTAACGACTCATGAACTAACTGTAAAATTGAATCGTGCTTGTAATGTTCCAACACCAATTTGAAATCTATCAATGGCTCTTCGGACTGAAAAAAATTAATCGGGGACTCCTCAATATCTGAACTCTCCGGAAGCGGAAGACGTGAAAGAGCGTCGGCATGACCCATTTGAGAACTTCGACGGTATGAGATTTTATATTTATACATGGAAAGTAATATCGACCACCTTTGAAGACGAGCTGCAGCTACTGGAGCTGTGCTTTTTTTAGGATTGAAAATTTCCTTTAAGGCTTGATGGTCAGTACAGAGTAAAAACTCCTGACCGTAAATGTAGTTATGGAATTTTTTCAATGCAAAGACAATAGCAAGAGCTTCCCTATGCAATTGAGAATAGTTGCGCTCTGCTGGACTCAAACTACTCGATGCAAAAAGCACGGGTTTCTCAACACCTTCAATCTCGTGCGACAAGACAGCACCCACACCATAGGGACTGGCATCCGTAGCGACAATAATTGGTTTATGGGGATCATATAAAGCAAGAATATTATTACTAAGCAAGAGCTCTTTGCTTTGTATAAAAGCTTCTGCGCAACTTCCTGACCACACGAAAACTGAATTTTTCTTAAGCAAACTATACAACGGTGCCAACGTTGTTGCTATATTTGGCAAAAATCGACTATAGTAATTAAGAAGTCCAAGGTACGATTGCAATTCCGGAAGATTTTTAGAAGCTGGAGCTTCAACTATGGCTTTGACTTTTTCTTCATTTGGACAAACTCCGTGTTGGGAGATTGAATGACCTAGGTATTTAACACAGTTTTGTAAAAATTTTGACTTTTCTAAATTGATTCGGACACTACGACGACTCAAACGACTGAGCACTTCAAACAACTTTGCACGACAATCTTTTTCATCAATTCCGCCTATTATTATATCGTCTAGATAGCAAAAAACATATTTTAACCCCGTTAAAATCCTATCCATTACTGACTGAAAAATAGCTGGAGCCGAACTAACTCCAAGAATTAATCTTGTATAAGCGAAAAGCCCCTTTAACGTATTAATAACAAGAAGCTTACGAGAACTCTCTGAAACTGGCAACTGCTGATATGCTCCCGTGAGATCTATTACACAAAAAACCTTACAGTCTGCGAGCTGAGCAAAAATATCTTCAATTTTAGGGAAATTTTAGTGAACTGTTTCAATACTTTTGTTGATAGTAACTCGACAATCGACACAAATGCGAATGCTACCATTAGTTTTGGGAACAATCACAATTGGGCTGGCCCAACGACTATTCTTAACTGCCACTAGAATCCCTTCATCCACCAATCTCTCCAGTTCCCTATCCACAATTTCTCTTAACCTGTACGGCACACTATATGCGGAGTGGAAAATTGGTATTTGATCCTCTTTCAGCACGATATCAGCTTCAAACCCGACAATAGGTGTACTTAATTTAGTACTTGTTATACCCGGAAACGATAGTTCTATTTCACTAACTAAATTTTTTTCACAACTTACTTTGTTAACTGATGGTTTAACACTAAAAACGTTTCTCCAATCTGGATACAACTTATCAATCCAAGAACGACCCATAATACACTTTGATGGTTTATCGCCTTCAATAATTATCAGCTTTAAATGATGCTCTCTTCCTCCAAACGTCACCTGAACTTCCACCGTACCAATTTCTTTTATTAGACTACCTGTAACTGTACAAAGTTTATTGTGCGATTTTTCTAAATTAACATTAACAAATTTTTGTTTGTACTCCCCTTCGCTCATGACCGACTCTGTAGCCCCCGTATCCACCTCCATCTCGATATTGACTCCATTGATTTTAACTGCGCTGAACACTGACTGCTTCTGTTGCTCTTCTTGGACGCTGTGTATGACTTTGACTGCTTTGTTGTTTCGGCATACGACTGACGTATGTCCCATTCTCCCACACGAGAAACATTCCCACTGCTTGGCTGGACAACTTATCTCTTGGTGATCGCGACCACATCTGTGGCATCGTTTTTTCTCCCTTACTGGACTTTGGACCTTATTCGTTGATGACTTCCTCCATTTAGGGTTAGACACGTGCGTTTTTTGACTCGACTGTTGCTTAGGCTCTTGGTACTGCTTTTTAGGATAGCGACTTGTGGCGTGGCTCGATGATATAGAATGAAAAGTGTGTGGTTGCATGTTTTTTGACGCTTTTTCGGAGGCTTCCATGTTCAACGCCTTATGACAACACTTCTCAAAATTGTAACTATCATCATTGAGAAGACTCTGCTGGATTTTCTCGTTACGCAGACCGATGATAAAACGATCGGTTAAAACATCATCCAAGATGCACGATTTGTACCGCCCAAGGTCACTGATTACTTTTGTGTTAGTTGTTGTGATTTTCTCATCTCGTTCCTTGTCTAAAAAATCTCCAAACTGGCATGACTGTACCAGCGACTTCAACCGCACTATATACTCCCCTATTGGTTCTCCTTCTTCTTGATACGTTTTATAGAATTTGTACCTTTCAGCTCTTTTGTTTTCGGTCGGAGCAAAATGTGCTCGGAGAAGTTTGATGAGGGTTTCGAAGTCTTTGGTACTTGGTAGATCCGGAACTGTTAGAGACATGAGAATCTCATATATCTCTGCACCGACTACTGTGATGAGTAAAGGCGTTTGACCTTCTTCCTGGATGTCATTTATTTTAAAAAATTGACGAAGCCTGTCCTCGTAGGCTTTAAAATTACCTCCAGGTAAAAATGGTTCGATACACCCGACTAATGGAGCCATTTTTATATGACTAAATTAAATTACGCTGCACGTGTATTTAACCTTACCAACAATTTGACAGGAAAAAAAAACTTTGCGCTTCTTTTGTTAAATTTTGTTTCTTTTAATTAAAGAATTCAGATATTTATTTCTACACGCGAACTTATTGAATTTTCCTCGTCGCCAACTTGTTCTGTATTTAAATAAAACAACGCAGTTTCCTTATAATTTATTTTATTCTAAGCGCACAAGTTATTCTGTTGGAGGTTAAGCAAAAAGAGACCGCGAACCCAGATGACAAATGTCAAATCCAAACACGCAACGAAGTGTTATACAAATATGACACAAAAGTACATTAAAGGTGCTTACACAATTATATAGTTATCGAAATATATAACATGATAAAGAATTATTTGAGTAATGGCGAGTTAAAGGCAGTAAAGTCGGAAAAAAAACACATTTTGGTCAAAAACGCTCCAAAAAATAGGCATGGCAATGAAAGGAATAGCCTATATGTTGCATAAAATCTTAAGGAACATTTCAAAAAAAGTTTCATCGAAATCTGTGCAGTAGTTTTCACGCCATTAGGTAACAAAACAATTGCCTACAGTTTTATTATAAGTATAGATAAGAAACTTATTTGGTAGCACAGCACTCAATATTTTAACACCTAATATCCAACATTTCGCGACGCCGCTGCTTAAAGCTGAGGCCAGCCACTTCGTTTTGCAGAAGAATGATGAACATGAGAGCAAGAACACGCAAAAAAATCGGGCCAAAGGATACTACCATGTCAGTGGAATTAATGTAGCTATTATCTGGATTTAGATAGCTGAAATGTGCAGGTGATCTTTTCCATACCTCCAAAATTGAGTCCTTTCAAATTTACTGCAATAATGTCTCTTATACTGGGGATGAGTGCTCAAGTTCCTGGGAAGTGGGCGAGCATCCGAGGCCGCCCATTAACCTCCTCGCAGCTCTAAGGGTACCTAACTCGATAATGACAGATCGGTTATAATTTCAAGTTTAATTTGTTTATAATAAATCTCCGTGACAAATTCAAAGTTTCCATGTGCAAGGACTTAGGCTCGACTGTTATTAATATGTTCAATTTGCTTTCATATCAGTAAGAGAATATCTGGGTAAGAAGTTCATCCTTGCGATATTTTCAAATCCACTGCCAGGGCCCAACCTAAACAGTTCACTCAAAAACGCATTTGTGTTAATTGAAATCACACCAACAAAATATGTTCTCCAATCCCCTTTCAGAGCATTCACATACGAACAATTTTTCACTGCTCGTTTGGCACCATTTCTGTGTGGACATGTGTTTGGCGACAGAATGTCTCTACATTTAAATTATCTCCCTTTGACCTAAGTGCGCGGCAATTGTTTTTAAAACGTTTCAAAGTGGATGATCATTCGTCAACAAAAAAAAGGAGGACTCCAAGCAACATAATTTCCCATCACCCGTTGCAGCAAGCGCATCAAGGACACTTCAGAAATTACAGCTAAAGGATATACAGATATGGTTTGGCACTGAGTTTACCCGGCGCCCGAGGGTCTGTACGTCAATGTATGTGAATGTGGAACACTCAGCCAGTGAAAAATTCACTTGCAATTGGAATGTAGTTACTTTGTTGCATTAGGAAAGTGTCCTGTTTTGTGGCATTGTAGCAAAAAAATAATAAAGCAATTGTTATTGAAAATTCATTAGAATGTAGTGATTCGGATTCTACATTTTAAAAACACAAACTTATGCACGAAAGATGTCAATGACAATTGTTTTAAACTTTTGCCACTAGAATGAATGGAATGAACAATTATGTTAAATTACCGCCAAAGGAAATTGTGCAAATGCTCTATAGTTGGGCTGAGTACATCTCAACTTGAGCTTAGGAGGGGTCTCCTTCTACAGTGTTCTCCATTATTTTCTGACCGTGGCCTATTTCACAAAATTACAATTACAATTCGTTGATTACATTTACAAATTTTTAAACAGATTTTTTTGTCACAAACTACAAAATTAATTAGAAAAAAACTGTTAAAAACAAAACTAAAGGAACACGCAGAAACCGAATGCGATTTTTGCTCGGTTAAAAAAATGGGTTAAAATTAAATATTTCTCTGTAGCAAATAAACGAGTATTTGTTGTTAAAACCTAGCGAGTTAATTGTATACTGTTAAAAATAGTACACTTTATCAGTTTGTTATCAACCAAGGTTATATATTATTTTGGATTTTGTTAAAATCTAATGAGTAAATTAGTTGAAAACAAAAATTTTAAGTTTTAACACAACGATTGGTTATTAATAACCGTTCTTCTTACCAATGTTTAACCCATTTAGTGGAGTGTAGAGTTAAAATCTAACAACCTCTCTGTTAAGAACAACTACCAAGTCTTATTTAAGTATAGCTTAGCTAACCACTTACATCAAAGAAAAATCTGAGTAAACAGAAGAAAATTGGTATCGCTGGTTTAATTCGCGATTAGAAAAACGTTTTATTCGGCAAATTTTCTAATAAAGGGTGGTTTTTAAGGGCCGATGTTAAATGTGAACCACACCTAAACGTCAAGTTTTTTTCTGCATTTCATTTAACATTTCTCAATTTCAGACTATCTCAATTTGAATCATGGAAAGATACACAGTCGAGCAACGCGTTAAAATTATTCAGGCTTATTATGAAAATGGGCGTTCAAATCAAAATGCATATCGTGCACTTCGTGATTTTTTCGGTCAATGTAATCGTCCAAATGTGCGTACACTCGGAAAAATCGTGCAAAAATTTGAGAAAACCGGGTCTGTAGGAGATGTGAAAACACCAGTGCATGCTCGTACAGCTCGTACTGCAGAAAATATTTCTGCTGTTCGCGATAGTGTGGCTGAAGAGCCGTCCACGTCAACTCGTCGTTGGACTTCTTTCTTTGGGGTTATTTGAAAGAAAATATGTACGTCGATAAGCCAGCAACAATTCAAGAGCTAAAGGATGAGATAATTCGGCACATTAACGGCATAGAACCTCAATTATGCCTCAGCGTCATCGAAAATTTGGACCATCGGATGGAGGTGTGCCGCCGAGGTCGCGGCGGCCATTTGGCCGATATTTTGCTCGATACATAATTGAACCATACCAATATTTCCATAATAAAAAGAAATGACAGTAATTTCCTAAACAATTTGTGTTTTATTCAAAATTAACATTGGCCCTTAAAACTTAACCACCCTTTACATCATCTTAATTCCTTGAACTCACTATCAGCTTACCGGCCAAATATTTAACAAAAGGTTTACACACATTCATTAATATCATTTACCAAAATGCAAATAATTAGAAGTGTACCTACAGGCAGGCGATTCGGTTCTAAATTAGTTCAACCGCAAATCAATTAATTTTGAAACGTTTTTGTTTGTTTTTTTAAGTTTGTTTTTCTCGTGCGGGCATTGTTAATTGTATATTTGTTTTGGTGGTTGGTTTTTTAGCTCTATAATTCTAAACCAGTTAGGTGTAGATAAAAGAATTAAGCGCCCTGATATATTTTTGATTGCTATTATTGTATTTGTTGGTTGTGAAATTGGTTGCGGTAATGCTGTATCGGAAAAGGAGTGTAAGTTTATAAGGCCATCAATAAATAGAGCTGTGCATAACAGATTTTACTGCAAACATTGTACAATTAAAAAATAAATAAAAATTTTTGGCATCTGCATACATTTTCGCACAGGTATTTAAAAAAGTCAAGTCGCTTTTAAGAAACTTCACAATGGGAAGAAGGAATAAAATTAAGTTGACACCATAAATGGCCTCGGATTTAGCTTTCCACAGCCATTCATTCATCCATTGTACATACATGGTAGTTACCTACATTCGATTTTAATGTTAAACCTGATGCAATCGACTGACCACGTTGAAACTTAGATTGTGACTTAAACGTTATACCGTCAAAAATATAGAAGAAGACAAATGCACTGCAGTTCCGACAAAGTAAAAATCTAAGCCAAATTAAAAATATCAGTTGATGAGAACTCTCCTTTTACCCGACTGGAAAAAGGGAGGGTTAGCTATGTGATTTAGATTAGATTAGATTAGATTAGATGATTTTTATTTCCAGCAGAAGATAAAATAAGATATTTACAATTAAGTAATTTTGTTTACAAAAAATCAGTTAACATGGCATTGCCGTCTGTCTGATTGGCAAATCAAAAACAAAAAAAAAACTTATAAATGACAATTTACGTAACTCAGAAAACAGTATTAGCACAGTAATTATTTTGCATTTTAGAAACTTTCAGTTAAAACTCTCTCTCTGTAGCGAAGAGCTATTTTGCAGTACCTGGTTAGTTTTAGGACGTCAACTTCATTAAGGATTTGTAAGACATGGATTTCGGATAAGATAGACCTTCCAAATATTGATCTTCTCGTCTCCCTTAAAATTGGGCACCTCCCAACAAAATGAAAAATATCCTCTCTCTCCGCTAAATTACACAAGCTGCAGATTATAGGTAGGTCATCTCTATGTGGTATGTAATTCAGTTTGAGGAGTTCTCCACGCATTTTTAGCACCGTTGAAATTTCCTCTACGCTATGCTCATCCCGAAAATAATTTTTCCCCTCGAGGTTGTAGCATAATCTACTGTAGACTGTTCTATGGAGTGAGCCTGATGCTTCTTCTACAAACCTTTGTCGTAACTGCTCATCAACACATTTGACCAAATGGTAGAGTTTGGGCTTCCAACTCGTTACTTCATCTAGATTTAGATCAATTCCACATCCTCTAGCTAGTTCCAGCCAATCCTGATACCATCCAGTTTTTTCACGAATTGACTGTAGGGCTGCTTTCTTTGGCAGACGGTAGTCCGGCATGTTCAATACTTTGAGCACATAATCGATTTGCAATTTTAGTGTCTTCACGAATGGTGGTGATAAGCCTGTCTCCAACATGATCATATAATTTGGAGTGTTCGGTGGGAGATGAAAAGTTCTTTTTAGATAATACCTTAGTAATTTCTCCACGATATCATAACATTTTCCTCCCCATACTTGCGCAGCGTAGAACATAATGGACTCCGTAACAGCTTCGAATACTTTATACTTAGCACTATGTGCTACACATTTGTTACTAAAGCATTTTTTCCAAGCAACGCTGATGGCCAATTTGGATTTCGACAGTTTTTCACAAAGGTGTTTTTCCATATTTAGGTTTCTCGTAAGGTATACTCCGAGGTACTTATATTCTTTCACCACCTCAATAGTTTCCCCGTTGAAGTGCCATTTTTCGTTACTGCAATATCTACCTCCACCTTTTTTAAAAACCATTACTTGCGACTTCCCTAAGTTGATCGTCAGATTCCACATATTACAGTATCCAAACAGCCGATTTATCATGAGTTGCAATGATTCGGGTGAGCTCGCCATCAAGACAATGTCATCGGCAAACAGAAGCGCTTTGATCAGCTGTCCTGCATACTCCACACCTCCAGGTAAGATATCCACTATATCCTCGATGAACAGGGCAAATAAACTTGGGCTCAGAGCACAACCTTGTCGTAATCCTGACCGCGACTGGAACCATTCCGATAGCACCTCTCCATTCCAAACAGAAGCCTTGATGTCCTCGTACAAGTTTTGTATTACTCTTCCGAACTTCAAAGACATTCCCATCTTGTACAGCTTATAGAATAGGGCATTGCGGTCCACCGAATCAAAAGCTGCTTTGAAGTCAATAAAGAAGACATATAGTTTCTTGTTCCTGCAGAGAAAATACTGGACAATATTACTTAGAACAAACACGTGATCTATAGTGGAATACCCAGGCCGAAAACCAGCTTGATATTCCTTGAGTAAGTTATTTGTCCTTATCCATGTATTAATTCTGCTATGTAATATAGCTGTAAAAATTTTGTATGACGAATTTAAAAAGGAAATTCCTCTGTAGTTCGCTGGGTCCGTCGTACATCCTTTTTTGTGGATGGGAAAGATCAGCGCTTCTTTGAAACGATGAGGGATAGTTCCAGTTCTAAAAATTTCGTTAAACACTTTCGTAAGTTGAATGCTAAGCTCGTTAGTGCCATATCTGTAAAATTCGATAGGAATCCCGTCTGATCCTGCAGCTTTACCATCCTTAAGACTACTAAGTGCCTCAACAACATCTTGCAGAACAATCGGTCGGTCTAGAATTTCATCTTGGAATCCAGGAATGGCATGATGAATGCCATGCGTGCTGATCGATGGATTCAAGAGCTCGTTAAAGTACGTTTTCAACACTCCCGGGCTTAGGTCTATGCTAATAAGGTTCTTTCCACCATTTAGTCTCTTAGCTAGTTTCCAAAATTCTGCAGAGCTATTACATTGAGCCAATCTCTGAGCTTCCTTTTCAAAGTATCTCCTCTTTTTTTCTCTGCAAAGTGCCTTAAACTCCCTGTTGACTTGGATATAAGTGCTTTTTATTTTAGTTTGATTGAAAGTCCGGAATACTCTGAGCCAGCCGAATGATAGCTTTCTAGCCTTCATGCACTCCCTATCAAACCACGGTTCCTTAAATTGTTCTCTTCTATTCGTCTGATGGATAGTGTTTGGACTCAATTCCTTAATAATTTCCTCGATTCTATTAAGGTCTATGTTCTGTGAGCTTTGAAGTCTCTCGTCTAGACTATTTCTATAGCAAGATGCTTCCGAATCTTTCCATATAAGCTTCGGCAGTCGATTAATATTTCGTGTACTCGTATTTTCAGCTACCATGATCTCAAAAGTGACAACAATAGGGAGATGATCCGAGTATGGAACATGTTTTACTTCCAAGTCAGTTATGTAGGAGTTCCATTCCCCGCCTATAAGACAGTAGTCATTGACGGATGTCCCTGGCCCTCCCACAAATGTAAACTCGCCATGTTTGTCACTCATGCTTGTACCATTGAGAATTCGTAGCCCGAAGGAATCACAAAAATCCAACAGTTTTGTGCCATTTGCATTCCTAGTAAGATCTTTCGATTGACGATCTATTCCAGCTATTAAATTTCCCGTACCTCGTTCCTTGCCCACTCTTGCATTCAAGTCGCCTATTACAATCATGTTGGGGTTATCGCAGTACGTCGCTATTCCGTGTAGGTTTTCAAAATCTCTACTCCAATAGTTACAGTTTAAATAGGATGGTATTATGCAAAACTTTTTCTTATCGAACTCCAGGCATAAATGTACGACCTCCTCTATAATTTTAAATTCACAGTTGATACCATCTAGATCCCGTTTGTATCCAAAGAAGCAGCCTCCACTAGCCCTTCCCCTCTGATGTAGTTTAGATGCCGCTATCCACTTGTGCTCGTAGTTAGAAATTTTATTTTCAAATTTACTAAAATTACCCTCTACTAAATATGTTTCGTATAGAAAAATAAATTCGAACTGGTTTATGAAATTATAAAATTCACCAAACAAAGATTTATTACTTAAGCCAGCTACGTTATATGCTAATATTTTTAATTCTCTTTTTTTAAAACAATTACTATTATTAAGACAGACGGCATTACAATTAAAAATAATTTATAGGCACTGGTCCTGAAGTTTGAGAGTTACTGGTGCTTGGCCTTCTGTTTGCAGCATAAGTGTTTA
The DNA here is from genome assembly GCA_946477585.1 of Cheilosia urbana. Lineage (NCBI taxonomy): Eukaryota > Metazoa > Arthropoda > Insecta > Diptera > Syrphidae > Cheilosia > Cheilosia urbana. The sequence goes on from OX297854.1 coordinate 117,545,540, forward strand.
CACCATCAATAGTTGTCACTGCTATAGAGCTGTCATTGAGCATCTCTTGTAACTTTGACATTCTGCATTCTCCCTCACATCGCAACATGTTGTTGTCATCATAGAAGAAATCCTTACTGCCGATTCTTAAAATACTCCCACGCACTTCAACTTTTAAGTTCTTTTTCTTTGATATTATCTCGGTTTTTAACTTTAAGAGTCGTTTTCTCTTTTCGCGTGCTGCTACAGTGTAATCTCTGTGCATTGAGACCCCATTGCTACGAAATTTCGGTGCCGAGTGTAATAAACGCCTTACGTCCTCGCTTCTGCGTAATTTTACAATGACATTTGCGATGTTGTTGTTGGTGCGCAAAGCCCGTATATCCGTCACTGCGGAGGAATCGCTCGTATCCAGCAGCTCCATGCACAATTCTTTCGCTTTTGATACCGAATCTACACCAGCTTGTACCGGCAAATGCACTACCACATTCCTTTCGTTTGCTTTTCTCTCCAGGAGCTCCACTTTGTGTTCCAAAGCCACGCATCTGCCTTGCATTTCCAATACCTGTGCTTGCAGCGTAGAATTATTAATTTTCACTGCTTGCAGTTCAGTGGTGATTCCTTCTAGGTCCTCTTTCGTCGGTAATTTATGCAACTTTTCGTCCAGCAAAGTAGACATTGAACCGACGATCATTGTTTGCAAGTCGAAGATGGACATACATATTTCCGACAGCAGCAGTCAGATTACTCGAAGTCCTTTGATTAGGGAGTGATTCCGGAGAGGGTGACGTTTCAATAATACGTCTCTTAGATTGCGGGGCGTTGGATGGGGGCGGTGGGATAGATAGCGGTGTGTTGTTTTTTCTTGGTGGCGTTCTATGCATTTTAGAACCGTTGCTCATTGCACTTTTACTAAGATCGTGGTTTTTTTTTTATGTGAAGAATACAACCGACTCACCTAGTTTTTGGCTCAGGGAATTTTGGTGCTTTCCTTATACAATTTGCAATTCTGTTTTCCGTTAGCAAATAATGCTATACACTTTAAATCTTATAAACAATTACAGAGCTATTTACCAAGCGTTTTTACGTCCACGAAACGGAGTGTTATTTCTTTAATGGTCAGCTAACGACTGACTTATCTTTATTATTTAATTAGATTAGAGTTACAGAGTTGCCAACATATACAACACCTTCCCTTTTAAGTAATCTTATATTATATAATATTTAATTTCATCTAATGTATAAATATGCAGTTTATATATCAAAACAAACTTAATACAAACAAAACTAATACAACTGCCATAAAGAAATCACTTAAAATATTGTTCTGCATTGAGTATTTCAATAAATTCATATATATATGCAGGCTGATTTTCAATTCATGATCGTTTTCGCAGCCATTTCGAATTTCTTCGCAGAACCGTTCCATCTTCGAGTTTGATCCAATAAGATCTTGGTCCATCGTGCGTTTTCATGATTTTTGCTTTTATCCACCCTTTCTTATTATGCTGGTACCACGCCTTCTCCCCCTGACGAAATGGTTGCTTATACTTTGCGCTGCGATCGTAGTATTGTTTGGAATGTTTGTTTTTTGCCTCGATGTTCTTCTTTATATTTGGTATAACTTTTGGTTGAAACAGATTCATTCTTGCTGGTAATAATGTTCTTGTTTTCCTGCTCATGAGTAGTTCGACGGGTGAAGCATCGACTTCCTTTAGTGGCGTATTGCGGTATTCTAATAGTGCGAGCCAGATTTCTTCGTTGTTTTCATGTGCTTTTTTTAGTAAATTTTTCGCTATGCCAACTGCTCTTTCAGAAAATCCATTAGCTTGTGCATATCCTGGGCTTGTTGTTGTTAGTTTCGCTCCTATTTGTTCACAAAATTTTTTAAATTCAAATGAATTGAAGGGCATGTTATCCGAGATAATCTCAACTGGTATTCCATGATTTGAAAAACATATTTTTAGCTTGCCTATGGGTTAGCTATGTGTTTCGCGCGTATCCTATGTACGTCATTACATGACGCCCTTGGCCAAAACGGCTTGACAGGTTTTAAATAGTGAGGTGTCACTAGATTCGTATTGTTCTATTGTCATAGGCAAAAAGATAAAAATAGAAAAAGGTAATTTAAAAAATCAAAAAACCCAACTGACTTTAAAAAAAAAGAGCTAAAAATATATGAACAAGACACATTCAAGTATGTATACCCATTATTGATTCAAAGTTCGAGTACTCAACTTTTCCAGAAGGTACCTAATATCTATTACATTTTGTATAGAGAAAAAAGAGACAGCATAAATGTTGTCCAAGATGACGATCAATATCCCTTAGAACCTAAGAGTTGTCGATTGCGACGTTCTGTGCGATGCCGTGGCTGTTAATCAGCCCTTCTTGTTGACAGCAAGTGATTGGTTTTGCCCTTGCCTCTTTAAAAGCTAAACCCAAGCTCGCAGTGTTCTACCATTCGTTAAACAAACCTTTGAAAGATCGTGAGTTTCGCACAAATTTTCAATTTGTTATTCTAAAAAAAAAGTCTTAGAGCTGCTAAAACTAGAAATGCTAGTCTCTATATAGATCCCAGCATAGGCGGCGTTAAACTCGATTAAAAAATATCCATTTGGACTTCTAGAGTTTCTCAAAGTTCAGTTTAAGTGTGAACAAATTTATCGGCGGTGAACTTTCCGTAGCGAAAATGTGCGGTGTGGATGTTTGGGAAAAAACAAAAATGCGATTGTATAGTCAACAGCTTTTGCTGTTAAATCAAATATCTTCTGATTTCGGCGGTATTCTTAAATTGAGTGTAGTTATTAAATAAAATAATAAATAAAATAAATAAAACAAAAACGGTTTTCGATATCAATGAAATTCTTTATTCCTGTGAAAGTTCGTGCCATTATGTATGGAACTCGATTTCTTTTGCATGGCCACCTCGGGCACGCTTGCAGAAGTCCAGACGCTGAACCACATTTTCGAAGGTTTTCAAGCATAAATCGGCCGATACTGCTGCAATTTCACGTTTGATATTCGTACGAATAAATCGTCGCTGGCTTGTTGGCATAGACCATAGACTTGACGTAGCCCCACAGGAAATAGTCTAACGGCGTCAAATCCACGATCGAGGCGGCCAAGCGACTGGACCATTTCGCTGTGTGGCTTGTGGCGCCGTCCTGTTGGAACCACATGTCCTCCAAGTCCATATCATCCAATTGGGGCCAAAAATATTCGGTTATTATTGAACGGTAGCGATTCGCATTCACAGTAACGTGCCGGTCTTGATCATCACGGAAGAAGTACGGCCCAATGACGCCGCCGGCCCATAAACCACACCAAACCGTAATTTTTTCGGGATGCAATGATGACTCATGGAGTACGTGTGGATTGCTGCCTGACCAGTACCGCATATTTTGTTTATTGACGAAGCCATTCAGCCAGAAATGAGCCTCATTGCTGAAGATGATTTTTCGATGAAAATCCGAATCATTTTCAAGTTGTTGCTCAGCCCAATTCACGAACATACGACGCTTCTGGTGGTCAAGCGGCTTCAGTTCTTGCGTCAATTTAATCTTGTAAGGATGTAGGCCAAGATCTTTTCGCAAAATTCGCCACAACGACATCACAGAGATGCCCAAAGCTTGAGAACGACGTGTGAGAGACACATTTAGGCTTTCTTCAACTGAAGCCTAAGCGGCAGCAATATTCTCAACACTACGGGCACTTCTTTGTCTCACTTTGTACTATGCCTGTGGATTCAAATTTTTCCACTAGACGCTCAATTGTTGATCTGCTAGGACGATTATGACGACCATAAATTGGATGTAGCGCTTTTAACGTTTAGGCCACTGTCTCCGAATTTCAGTAGTAAATTTCAATAATTTCGACTCTTTGTTTGGCTCGTATATCTTTCCATCATGAAATGGCAAACCTTACTGAAGAGAAATGTCAAAAGAGCGGCAAGAAATTCGGCGTCGTTTGCTGTCCCTGTCGCTCTACTTTTGTAGCGTCCCTGTTGAAAAACCCTTTAGTTCTAACTCCAACATCGTCGACCTTCCCTCATAAAATTTGCTAGACTTTTCCCAATCCCCCTAACTACTTTAACAAAAAAAAAAAAAAAAAAAAAACGAAAATAGATACCACTGAAAGTCAGCAAGTTGTGAGATTTCGTTGACGCATTCTGCATCCGCATATTGTGAAGAAAAGAGCATTTCAATAAAATCCCTTCAACTCGATCATATCCCATATCTGTTTTCTAATAAAAATGTTCTGCACAAATCCCGCAATTAATTTGAACGTATCTCTGTGGGTGGTGTTAATTACGGATGCCCCCATCGGAGTGTAAAGTTCATAAATATTCGTTTTCCTTGTATGACACGCTATTCAAACAGGGCTTTGGAATTTTATATATGAAAAAGCCCTGGCATTTCTGCATCGTAATGACTTTTCTTTGGGGTTCTTTCGTTTGAGTTAATTTGTCCCCGTGTCATGTCGCGAAGTCTATTCTTAGACACAAATTTACATTCATTCATCTTTCCTGGGGTACGAATTTACATAATTCTAATTAAGTTAGAGGGATACCTACTATGGAATGACAATTTTTATGCGATGTGACAGGATGTTTATTACAGGATAAAATCGAAAACAGAAAAAATGTTGTGAGAATGTTAATGCTTGGAGTGTTATAGTAATTAGAAAAAACTTTAGAAAAACCGTAATCAGAGAGAAGGTTTAGTGCATCATGAGCTAATGTTGTATTGTGTCTTTTCTTAAAAATTGAGACTTTTGTTCTTTCCTTTAGATCCACCTTGCCATTTACTTCATTTAATACTCTTTTGTTAATCTATTCAGGGGGCGTATTTCCCTTTTCCGTATTCAATAATTGGCTTTATCAAATAAAAAACAGGAGTGCCAGCACGTTACTTGATACAATCAAGGACTGCTCATCGTCAGCCAACTCGAAACAAATAAATTTCGGAAGCACGTAACTTGAAACGAGTTTGATTGTGACTTGTACTTAAAAGTGTCACAAAAAGTGCCAAATTGTTTTTTTATTTTTATCTAAGGCCCAACTTATTTCTTAAAACACTGTTTTAAGGTAGGTACAAATGTACCAAATACCTATTAAAAGTATGACACAGACAACAATTTCGAAGTTCTTTCATTTAAAATTTGTTAAAATTTGTATCTGTTTTGTTATTAACAGCCATATTTTGCTTATTTTCCATTTTTAATTATTTAGATAGATATTTTCTATAGAGTAAAATGTTTTGTTTCAATCGTCATTTTCTAGTTTGTATGCTGCCAACGTCGACGATACAATCGAGGATAATAGATTGAGGCAAATTAGGTGCTGCCAGAGCTCGACTGTATCGACTGAACTCGATTGTATAAAGTTACGTGCTGCCACCCCAGAAAATTGTCTACTGTTAAAAGAAATTGTAATAAAATTTATCAATACAAATTAGGTTTTATCAATTTGAACGATATTTTGTTAAACGGATGAAACGTTTACTACAAAACTGCTTCGTCAGAATAACAAAACACAATTTTCAGTTTAATAGGTCGATATTGTATCAATTCAACAATTTTATTGCTCAATTAACAAATTTTTTGTTAGGTATATCCACAAAAACATAATCGAAAATCACTTTTGTAAATGTTTGTGAAATGGACAAAATTTATGAAATATTTTTGTTAGTCAAACAAAAGTACAGATTATCAATATTATAAACATTTTGTTGAAATGAAAAAAATGTTTGTAGATATGACATAAATTTTGTGTGTTGTATCACTAAAAATACATTTTCAACATTGTACTCCTTTGAATGCAATGCAATTGATGGCGTCATTTGTACTTTCACTCGCGAAGTAAGCAGTAGATAAGTATGTTATTTATTAGTGCCCAGAAAAATATCCGAAAAAAGTGAAAAAAGAAAAAAACGTGTATATTTTAGAGTCAAATAAATGGATTATTGACATAGTCATTGAACTCAAACATATGGCAATATGGAAATATTTAAAAGATAAGTGAAACAAATTATTGCGAAAATATATATTAATAGGTAGTTAGAAATTGTTAACTGATTTATCGATCAAACCGCTTTTTATATGCTCGTGTGTATATTACAACAAAAGCATTTTTTTCTTTTTCTAAATATAGTCTGCCGATTTGCCCCCGTGTTTTTTATTTCCTGCGTGCAGTTTTTATACCGAGCAGCAAGTCAGTGACCAACGAAGACGATTAAAAGGGTCCATATAAAATATCATATTAAAGATTCCCAGAGTACCTTTATGATTATTGGAAGGACATTAGGCGAGGTGGAAGGAGTATTGACAAAGATGCGGGAACAAAAATAATTTTGTAATACTTATAGTCTACTAGCTGACCCGGCGAACTTCGTTCCGCCCAAATTCATTAATGTAGGTAATGAAGTTAATAATTCCGAGCTTTCGCTTCATTCTATTCAAAAGGTATATTAAAATTAAGTAAATAAATAAAATCAAATCCTTGTCGGCCAACCTACCGCTTTTTCACTGAAATGATTAATGGTATACAACATTTTTTGTTCTATTTCTATTATCGGGTGTGTACACGTACAAAGCGAGAGCTTTGCCGACACGTGAAATTCAAGATTTATTCCACACACATCCAGCGATTGTCCTTGCGACTTATTAATTGTCTTAGCAAAAGCGAGACGTACGGGAAATTGAAGACGCTTACATAAATACGAACGGCAAATCGTTCTGAATAAGTGGAATCCGCGAAATAACAACACCGTCGCCTATGAATTTTCCAATCAAAATCGTTGCTTGAATTATATTTGATATTAAATTCTTCACAATCAAACGCGTACCGCTACAAAGTTTTGGTTCATTTAGGTTGCGCAACAAAATTATTACTGAGACGATTTTAAGTTTCAAATTGTGTGGAGGCAAGCCCGAAGCATCCAAAGAATTTAAAAATTCCGTGGGATGGTAGGTGGCTTCGTTTTCATCCATCACGGAGTCGACTGATTTGTATGAATGCAACTCACCAGCGATTTGGTTTTGAATGGCGAAATTCAAATGTTCGACGTTCTTGTTTTTTGCAGCCAAAATCACTCTCCTCTTACACTCAGCCAATCATGATCAATATTATTCTGAGCGATATTTGGGAAAACATTCATGATTAGTTCTTCCGGTGTCGTTGTAAGGTTGCAAAAATTTTGTGGAATCTCAATCAGGCCGGTGATCATTGCTCCACCGAAAGGTCATTACATAAACGATTCAGGGCCTCCAATGCGCGTTTGTAAGCCATTGTGCAATCGTCCCATATAATAATCTTACATTGCTGCAGTACTTTCGCCATCGCAGTGTTCTTTGAAATATTGCATGTAGGTTCTTCTTCCACTTGCAGATTCAATGGCAATTTCAATGCAGGATGAGCTGTTCGACCGCCTTCTAACAAAGTAGCCGCTATCCCAGAAGAGGCTAGGGCCAAAGCGATCTCAGATCTCGAACGAATTGTAGCCAAAATAAGTGAAATCATGAATGTATTTCCAGTTCCGCAATTTTCGTTATCGACTGCTCATCAATTCATCGTACACTTTCTTTTATTCTTGATTCAACATTGGCACATTTGTTCGAACAGCTGGACTCAATGTGATTCGACCGAAGTCCATTTCTCGCTCCAATTCTGGATTAAATGCGTCTTGCATTGAACGATTTGGCTGTGGCATCCCCAATTTGCACAACAAATTGCCACTCATGAGCAGACACATATCCTCGATCGAAATCAAAGCTTTGTTGCGCATTTCATCTGACATCTCCAGTTCATTATTCGATATCACAGTACGAATTCGATGCAAAATATCGTCGGCCATATCATCTTTGTATCTACTTCATTTCAAAAAGTTACTTAATGTAACATAGTTTATTAGAACAAACTTTTTAGGTACCTATAGGTATTTAAAAAAAAAAAAAAACTTTCAAAATTGTTGACAACAACAATTTGGTTGGAAAATAATTAAAATAATTGACAACAACAATTGCTTTTAAAATTTAAAATATATTTTTTTTGTATTTGAAGTGTCACTACTCGATTTCTATCCAGTTTCTTTTTTTCTTTTTTTTTTCAAAGTGTACAAAAATGAATTTATTGGAATAAAAAAATCAGCGACTATAAATTGAGGTATAAACTATCCTATCTCTCAAGTGGGACAAAACTGCACACAATGTGCAAAATTAGTTAAAATCGGTACAGTAGTTTAGGATTCCATCGCGGAGCAACCTGTGACACGTGATTTTTATATATAAGATATAGATACACTGCGGGTCATTTGAATAGGGACAGCATATCTTAGAATCATTTTACCTTATATGTTTCGTTCCTAACTTCCTACTATAAAAATTGTTATACGGTATGAAAGGTTATTTCATTGCCCTCTCACTAGATGTGTTATATTAATACATTCGGAATGTTTACCAATTTCTTTCCACAGTTAACTGTGATGATCTAAAAACCATGCAAAAAAAGTAGGTCAATAGAATAGGGACACAAGCAATATTCTGCTTTTACTTCCCGAAAAGTGACAAAAAAAAGTATGCATTTGTTTTTTTAGTAATGAGTACTTCCTCCTTTATTTAAAACTAATTCAAAAATTCTGTTATTCATAGAATCATATAACGATTTTAAATAATCTAGGGAAATTTCACCCCAAGCAAGTTTGATGGCTTCAGTAAGGTGATTTCTGTCCTCGAACTGCCTGCCACCTTCGTAACCTTTTCGCGTGAGCCATCCCCAAACATTTTCCATGATGTTTAGGTCTGGGGAATACGGGGGTCATGTCATCAAATCGACATTTTGAGCTTGGATCCAAGTTTTTATTATGCGGGCTGTATGGATGGGAGCATTATCCTGCTGGTATGTCCACCTAAGGGGGCCGAAAATGTGCTGACATTGCGGAAAAGCTGTTTCCAGAACTTGTTGGTACGATTTTGCTGTCATTCTTGTACTTTGGAAGTTCAATGGTATCGCACCATAGTAGGAGACAGCTCCCCAAACCATAACGCCACCTTCCCTGCTGTGATGCCTCGTCAAAAACCGTTCTTCCTTTCGCAGATCATGGAAATAGTAGTTGAATCCGACCGGACCATCGAGGTTAAACTTCTTTTCATCCGAGAAAACTACTTTTTGCCACCTCTTTCCCCATGCCATGTGCTGACGTGCAAACTCCAAACGTTGTTCTTTCCTAACCGGATTTAATGGTGGTTTTTTCTTCATTTTTTTAAGTTGCAAATGTGGGACCCTCTTAATCACTCGTTTAACTGTTGATAAACTTGCACTTACTCCAACTTTTTCCCTGATTTTCGCCACTGATCGAGCCGAATTAGAGGCTTCTCGTAAGATTGCTCGTTTATCTTGAGCAGTTAGCACTTCCCCCGTACGTCCTTTCATATTTTTGCCATAGTTCTCTTTATTTTTTAAATAATTATGCACAACCGATTTGCTTTTCTCAATTTTTCGGGCTATTTCACGCAAACTGTGACCGTCCTCTTTGAAAGCGTAGATTTTTGCCATATCCGCGACATTTAATGGCTTTCCTCTACCCATTATTATTATTATTATTATTACTATTAATGCAAAACCACAATCTCAAAGCACGCTTGCAAATTCACAAAATTTTAGTTATGCTTTTTGGATAGCACTTTTCGAATTGACGACCGAATTGCAACTGTCCCTATTCTATTGACCCAATTTTAAACGTGCAGTTTATTAGTGAACAAAGAAAAAAATAAAGAAATATAACTGTTCTTAAATAAAACTCTCTTATTTTGCTCAAAATGTGTGAGCAATAAAGTAATCTATCATAACGGAAACTAATTTTTGCTTTTTGAACTAAAGAACTGGAGATTTAGAGTAAAACAAATGATGAAGCGGCTGTCCCTATTCAAATGACCCGCAGTGTATATAAAAATTTGTATAATTACTTTTTTTAATAGGTAGGTAGATCTAATTATTAAACTTATTTGTTTTGCGTGTCTTTTATTAAAACCTAAACTATTTTACGAGGGCATTGTAGACATATTTTGGAAGTAATCTCTTTATTTAGATAAATGTTTATTTCGTACCTTCAAAATTAAGTTAAAGGACAACTGTAAGTGAGTATTAATCATATCGCTATTTTGTCGACTTAATTTAACAGAACAATAAATAAAGAATTAAAAATTATTTCTATTCACTGAATAATTCTGTTGTTGAAAACAAATTAAAATGCTGAGCTGACAAAATGTTGCTATGTAATCAACAATCCTTTTATAGATTCAACAAAACACAACCGAAATTATTTCGGTACAATCAACAATATTTCCTGTTGATTTGACAAAATTAAATAACAAAATTGATAAACTACTTCGATATTATTAACAATTTTAACATTTTGATTGATTTAACACATTATTTCGATACGCACAAGAAACTATTTTTGTTAACACAAACATTTTTGTTTATTATCACAACAAAAATTTTAAGACAAGTTAAAACGTATTAATACTTTGTCAATCTGATACAAAACTTTTTGTAGGACGTATACCTTTGACAAAAAAAATGTTGAATGAACCCGAATTTTTATCAAATATACCAGGGTTTTATTTTCAATGATAGAAGCTGTTAACAGATGAAACACATTCTCACATTTCGATTTAATGAAAAGTTGCGCAACAAAATTATAACTGAGCCGACTTTGAAATCCAAATTATGTAGAGGTAAGCCCGGAGCAACGAGTTATGAATGAACATACTCATACGGACGTCAGTCTCTTTTATGTGTAACTGTACCCACCCGGCTTTGCTCGTACCTTTTGTATTAAATCTTGCTCATATTTTGCAAAGTGCTTTATTTGGCCAATGTCCATTAATAATTCTAATTATACCTATAACGTTAGAAATAGCGTTTTGTTTTATTTTTGAATGGGACGTGCACAACCCGTTTTCCTATCCCGCTTAAATTTTGCAAAGTACCACCTATAGCGTTAAAAACTATCCGAACTTTAAAACTGGAAGCAATCATACCCATCTACAGAATTTCAATCAACTCGGTGAAGCTGTTTCGGAGATCGGCAACAACGCCACCTATCAGGTCCAAAAGTATCCTATCCTTCAAGCGGGAACGAAGAAGAAGACCCACCTATCGGGTCCGAAATCCTATCTTTTAAGACTGCCTAAACCTGAAATACGAACAAAACAAAAGAAGAATCATAAAAATTGGCGCAGTGGTTATCAAGTTATATCGTCACCGTTTCACCCCGAAAGAGTTATAGGTAGGTATGTATATAAAGAAGATTATTATTGAAGAAAACTGAATTGAGCTGAAAAACGAAATATAGGCCTACAACGCCACATGTTGAGGATTTTCTGACTTTTCTTTTTTCCTAAACTATCCCTGATTCAAGACAAACAAAACAACATTAAGTTAAGAATACAAAACACTTTTCAGCTAATTGAAAACATTTTGGTAACATTCAAGATTCAATTTAGATAGTAACGTATTCAAACATTAATCATCTTAGATTAAAACCTTTTTTTCGATGGAGCTAAATGGGCGCTCCATCGAAAAAAGGCCATAAGGAATTGCAATTTACCTATTTAGCCGAATTCCTATTGCAAAATTTTAAATTTTAACTTTTTTCGAAGATTTTTAAGGAAATGTTTTCCAATGGTTCTTATTCTTTGGTAGATCTTGAAAAGTTTATACCTAGATTTTGATGATGAAGAATTTTACTCTCACTCAGAATTGCTAAAATGTAACTGTTCATTGACGGAAAATCGGAATATTCAAGAACCTTTAACAAATTGCTTCCCAATCCTGCATTTTCGAAATTTGTTGTAGCAATGCATCTACTTTTCGGTTTTGCTGTCATTTCATTCAAATTTATACTGTCAATTCCGCCCGCTCTAAGGTTTTGACGAATAAATTATGAATTTTCCCCAAAAAATGTATTATTCCTTAAATTTCCAAATTTTACGGATTTTCTTTGGTCCTTTAAATTTACTGGAATTTGAAAAGTGCGCCACCTACAATGAACTTAACATTTCGATGTATAGTCGGTTAATGATCAACTGTCATCTAGTTACCGGAAAATTTCCTGTGGAACTTTTAAAACTTTGTGATAAACAAATCGCTAGACAGGTCATAACTCATACCTAACTCATAACTTAGTTGCAGCACGAAACAATTGTAAATGTATCGGTTGGAGGTAGTTTTAGCGACTACATATAGCCCAATACTATGAGTACTCGATGACACCGACGCGACGGTCCTCATTATACCAAAAGACTTCGAACTGATCCGGAAAACCAAAATTTACTATTTACGCAGACCTCAGACAGTACGATGCAATGATGAAGGCACATTACATTCTCTTATATGCATAATGTTGCATATACGTTATATTGGTTAGTATGTGCTTATTTGGCAGCTCAAAAATGCTGGATACTCCCTCGATCAATTTACTTTTAATAGGCAGTTTTTTTTTTTTATAATGGCCGTGTTAAATTGACACTATATTTCGCCCATGCCTCGTATACACGAGGATAGGGATATATTACTGAATTCGACTGCATATGTCCGGATTATGTATGTATCTCGAGTGGCATCATAATCATTATCATCGGTATCGTAGTCCGCAAATGGAAGTCAGCGACAGTGTCCTCGTCAGTAGCTTCATTATTATTTCGATCGAAAATCCCGCCCCCCGCGCCCTGGTTCGATAAAATGAGAACTCTCGCAATGGCACTCCTGATTTATCATTTGCGCAATAAATAAATTAACACGAAATCAGAACTGCGAGAGTCCTGCGAGTAGACAAGAAAAATAACAAGCATCGAGGAAAGGAATATACTACTGAAAATACTTTATAGTCATAATAATTTGTCTGCATCATCTGAGTGAACTGCACGGTAGCGCGGTGTTGTAGAAAGGAACATAACGCCTCACTCCTCGTCCTCGCGTACCTACGTGAAAAAAAAGGAATAAAAAAAAAACTCACTTTCATTAAGTCACTCACTCATATCAATTTTCATTTGCTGAACCTGGTCGTGTTAGTGGAGTGGCTGTATGGTGGACAGTGGATTCGTGGAGCCATACATACCTACATAGTGAAGCAAGCATCGATAAAAATCCACTCGTAATCGATTCACCCCAAGTATCCATAGCAGAAGACCTATGACCAAGCCTCACGGTAGGGGATGCAAAAAAATATACTCCACTCCTCTGGACGAACATTCAGTCACCACCAATTACCATTAAATATCCCGTGACCGCAAATTTATATTTGCGGACGAGATGTCTTTCTGCCCGACTGGTTTTCCTTTTTTTTCGATTCCTCATTCCTGAATACCTATAGGCTATAGCTGTTCCCTCCTGATTTACTTTTTCTCCCACAAAAATGCGTCAATTTATGTACTTTTTTTCAGTTTGACACAGTACGTCGCGTCGGTTGACCTGACATAGGCGCCACATGGTACTTAAATCTATATGTGAATATAAATTCGTCCATAACAGCGGGCCGCAACTGCGATGAACTAACAATAAAAGGTCAAAATGTGTCGACATTCTCGCAAAGTGTAGTATTATTTGTAATTAAATTAGCTTGTGCGCCTATGAATTGACTTGAGGAAGTCTAGTAAAAAACGTCGTTAACAGATAGTTTGAGCGTAATTACAGATCGTGTGTCGTATCCACGATCTCTTTGTAGGTTATAGAAGTCTGTTTAACATATATGTGCTGAGTTTTATAACGCATTGCCAACCGAGTGGTCATTCATTTTAAATTAATTTTTATTGAAAATTTTTAAATAAACTTACATGCTAGACAAAAACGATTAAATCTAATTTGAAACAATATCCTTAAAATGATTGCCTTTCGGCCTTAAATCTATCTATGTCTATGATTTGTTTTGTTTTTTATTTTTCAAGAAACTTTAGAAAACTTGAAATCTTTATTATTTGTTTTGCTTAAGACTACTTAAAACTACCTAAGCTACTTAACCTACATTACTTATAATCAGGGTGGTAAGCAATCTTATCGATTGGTCCTGATCGCGTCCATGGTTGCCTGTCAGCCGCCAACAGGGTTCATCCGCGCCGCCGAGACCCGATCGAGGCTATAAACCTCAGTCAAGTCTCGGAGACACGCTTTCATGTTGGCTAGCCCGGCGCCTCCCAAAGACCCCCTACTCTAACCCTAATCCTACCAACTTAAATCTAGCTTATAACTAAGGAGGATGCTACGTAAGTAGCGCACCGGCCCGGGAGAGCGTATCCACCTTTACCTCTTCTTCAAGCCACGCAAATTCGGTGAATTGCTTTACCGTATCGACCCTGTCCCGTTCCGCAATTGCGGTACTAAAACGGAGGAGCTCCTGAGCATTGGCGGCAGACCCGTCGTGGATGAGCCGCTTATCCCTCGCGCCGCGGTGGCTGTGGTACAATACCGGCACACCATCCTTTGTCTGGACTAACCCTTTCATGTCTACATGAAGAAATGCCTCAGGCGGAATAAAGCCAGGGGACAAATTCCGTATCTCAATGATCGTCTGAACAATATCGTTTTGGAAACTTTAATCACCATTAGAAGTTATAATCTGCTCGAATTGTTTTGAATATCGTCAGCTTTCATTACATTTGTGTCAAATGAACGGGATTAACCTCTCGAACTTGTAATTTTAGCACTTAGTTGCTAGTTTTGGGTTCTATCGTTTCGACGATAATCGTCTGAAAAGTTACGGAATGAGTGTCCAGACCGAAGCATACTCTCGTGGTACATTAAATTGGGGTAGTAAGCCCCTGAGATCAGGTTATTATCACTGGCCATCGCCCTAGCAACGTGCCTCCGAATCACCTTAATAAGGAAATTGTCAATGGTGGGATAATATTTTGGCGCAGGGACATAAGTCCCCGGGACATAAGTCCCAATTTTTAATTTTGGGACTTATGACCCACTTGAGTGAGACATAAATCCCAAATTCGATTTGGGACTTATGTCCCACACCATCGGGACATAAGTCCCAAACAAAAATGTTGGGCCTTATGTCCCACCCAAAAATTTTTTTTATAAGCTTACAGATTTTCCGTTTTCCCAGAGGAAAGTCAAACGCATTATGTACTTAAAATTACAAAAAAAAAAAACAATGAGTTTACGAACAATTTGTGGAACACAATGCAAGCATTTCAGTATTTGGTTTCTGTTTTTAGTATTATAAGCTACTTTCGGGGAAATGGAAAGTGAGACTATAATCACTGCAAATTTTATGTAAGGGCTCAGACTTTGCATCGCGCGCGAAAAGAAACTTATCAAATTCTCAAAACCTAAATTTTTTTAACCTTTTTTCTTAAACGAAAGAAATTTTGTTAGTATATTTTCTAATATCCTCAAAAGAAAATATAAAACTAGTTTTTGAGAATTTAAGAAAATAAAATTAAAATATTTGGTTAGATTATATTTTTGGTTTGTTTCAAACTGTTAGTTTAATTTTCTAAATTATTAAGAACAATTATTTTTGGTGTGTAGTGGAAAAAGGGGTTGGATACCTAATGGATTTCACAATATTTTGCTTACTATTACCTATGCGAAAACTTGGGACTTATGTCCCATCTTCGGCAAAACAATTTTGGGACTTATGTCCCGATGGTGTGGGATATAAGTCCCAAATCGAATTTGGGATTTATGTCTCACTCAAGTGGGTTATAAGTCCCAAAATTAAAAATTGGGAGTTATGTCCCGGGGACTTATGTCCCTGCGCCAATATTTTATGTACTGAGATTCAGGAGTTCTAAACAACCCTAGACAGGCCCTGAGGCATTGCCTCTCAAACACCCGAATCTTTTCCATATAGGACGGCGCTATATTGAACCACATGGGGCAGCCATAAGCGATGATAGGCCTTATAAGGGCCACGTAGCAAATGACCTTCACCCTGGAGTCAAGTTGACTGCTGCGAAACAGTCTCCTTGTCAGAGCGTAGGCCCTCTTAGCCCCAGCAAGACAAGCATCTATATGTTTGTCAAAATACAGATACTGGTCGAGCCGGCTGCCGAGATACCTGACCACGTTTTTCACCACCAATGGTTGTCCCTGATGTCCAATAATTGTTAATTTTCTCCAGTTTTTTCTGGTATCCCTAGAGGCCCCAGCCAATGAAGTCCTGAACAGGATCGTTTCCGATTTTTGGAAATTGATTTTCAACTTCCAATCATCGCAATACCTCTTAATTTGCTCAAAGTCACGCTGAAGAAGGATGTTGATGACCTCGATTTTTGGTCCTGACCTGTACGCCACTAAATCGTCTGCGTACGCTATAGCGTGTCTGAGGGAACCCACCAGATCTCTTGTGTAAATATTAAACAGGACCGGAGAATTCACTGCTCCCTGTTGTAAGCCGTTGTTAATTTCGAAAACCCTGCTCGAAGTCACGTTGCCAGCTTTGACAACGAACTTCTTTCCCATGTCATAAATCATATACAGCAAAAGTTTTTGAATGCCCATTCTGGTCAGCTTATAAAAGAGCCCCTCCAACCATACGGTTTTGAAGGCCTTCTCAAAGTCGACCAGGCAGGCACCCGTGCATTGCTTCTTACTTTTATTCCACTGAATGTCGGAGACCAGCTTCGACGCGGCATGAATAGTGTCATGCCCCGCTCTTAAGCCAAACTGGTTGTCCGGAATAATCTTATTTTCTTCAACCCATCTTAAAAGAGATCTATTGACGACCTTCTCGAATACCTTGCTAATATTCGGAAGCAAACTGATTGACCGCAGATTAGCAGGGTTTGTCCTATCTTTATCCTTTTTCGGGATAGGGTGTACCACCGCCATTTTCCACTGCGCCGGATAATATGCATTATTCAGCGCATCGTTAAATAGCATGGTGAAGATATCGATCGCTTCTAGCGGCAGGTGTCTTAATACGACGTTTGGGACATCGTCAACTCCCGCCGACTTTTTGTTTTTCAGTGACTCAAAGAGGCACCGAAGTTCATCTATACTCACGAACAGATGAGAATTTACATCGGCGATTGTGCCAACCGAGTGGTATTCTGAACAAAATGCACACACGGGTGGCCGTGGCGCAGTGATAGAGTGTTCGCTTGTTGAGTGGGAGGTTACGTGTTCAAATCCGAGCCAGTACCACGAAACATTTTTCACAAAGAAAAACTGCGAATAAGTTTAAGTGAATTATAAGCGAACACAAATATCAACAATTTTCTCCCCTAGCTATTAGGACGCCACTCGTGGAGAATATCCACTGCGCCACAAACTCTTTTCTTTACCCCATTTTCTCTTCCTAAAAACTTGAATGCCGCGCTGTGCCCCGCATTATAAGGGTATTCAAACCCATTGAGCGCGAGTAAAATTAAAAAAAAAAAAAAAAAAAAAACCTTCCAAATGACGCTTGCTATAACACAAATTTCTAACATCTAGCAATCTAACATCTAACAATCTAGGTTGGGGTCAAAATTCTGGATGGGTCAGATTTCTTTTTACAAAATTCTGTTTTCCAAATTCTGCTTTTCTAAATTTCGCTTTTAAAAATTCTGCTTTCATAATTCTGCAGACAATACAAAATTTGGAGAATATTCAAAAGCGAGCGTTTTTAAACATTTTCCAAGTTGTTTTTTTTTTTGGATGGAGAGAACATTTTTGTAAGAAAACAGCGGAACACTCTCAATTTGTATGCTATTAACACTCTACGTCTTCTATGTGAACATTTTTGTATCTAGGTACCTACCTGCTCATGTTTTTTATATAAATTTCGAGACCTTTTGAGATAGGAGGCAGTTCGATTAAGAGATTAAGATAAACTGTAAGAAGAAGCAATTTGTGTATAGTTCATTTATTTCCGACCGTCCTTACATTTTTTTTTTTTGAACTTGTTTTTTTTTTTGTAATTTTAACTCCTTGTAAAATTATGTAGGGCAAATGCTGCGTGACCCCTTACCGCTGCTGGGACCTGGGAGGAAGCCTAATGAAAATTCTCTAAGATCTTTTTCTTATGAATGAATTCGTTTTATTTATTCTTCTTTAATATTAATTCAATTACACAAAACTAATTCCTTGTTTCCCTTTAATTTAAATTTTATTTTTTATAAATTTAAAATGTTTTTTTTATAACTATTTTGTTTTCTCTTGTCCTTTACATTTGTTAGTTGGAAAAGAGCAGAATAAGCCGAATTTTATTGCTTTGAATTTGAAAATAAGAATTTGGTAAAGCAGAAAAAAAAATTAAAACTACCCAGAATTTCGACCCGCTGCCATTCAATCTTATAGTCATATATATATAGTCATCCTACAAAATATCTTGATATAGTAATCAGGCCCTCAAAATATAATCGCTCATACCATTTCATGACATTATCTAGGCATTTAGGTATTTTAGCCTCCCCATTAGAGGGGAAAGGTAATATGCGTACGTTTTATATTGCTATCAATATTTCTATTTCACATTTTCTGTTTCGTGTAGACTGTAGGACAACATACAAACACATTTCGGTTACAAGTCATAACCAAAATACCATTAAAAAATGAATAAATAGATGACGCAACAGGTCAGGAGGCACCCTAGGACTAGCTTCTCACAACCATTCGTTTTGTGTGAGCTTTTCATTTTTGGGACGAATGGAAGGGATCTACAATTGTATGCCGATTCAAAACGGCTAATTGAGAAGCTCTTTCAAGACAGTTATACTTTCGGATGTTTGCCAGACGTTCGCGAGAGGTGGTGCAGTGGAAAAAAAAAAACCCTAAGTTAGAATTTGAGTTTTTGCGGGATTCGAACCCCGACCCCTCGATTAGAAGTTCAACACACTAACCACTACGCCACTGCGCCTACCAAAATACGATTATGTGTGTTTTATTCAATTTATTCAATGTATTTGTTTCCCGAAATAGTAATTTAAAGAGCTAAAAATAATTCCCATCTTAAATCTCGCACTTTGAAAGCCTATAAACAATAAACATTGATACTGTTACGGAAACATTTCTGAAACGTAGGATCAGCGCCTCAACCATCAACTTCTATTTGGATTGGCACCTATTCATCTCGATTGGATCACATCAGCTGTCATTAAGCTCGGCACCATTGCTGAACTGTCAATATTCAGCCATAGAGCGATGAGTCCTACAGAGCCATATAATTACCGATTGGCACGCCATTCAAAAATTGATTTTTGGCGCTTAATTAGGTTGAAAGGATCCACAAATTGTGAAATCTTGTTACATAAATATTTCAATTAGAGCACCGAGTTTTGTTCTTTAATGTTGTTCTCACTAAAGCTAGAAGTAGGGAAAAAGGCCAAGGATGAGGCAAACGCTAGATGGAAATCCATGGATACGTGCGAAAACACAAGGAAACTATGGCCATCTTTCTGTAAATCCAGAACAGAGAGAATGCGGAACAACCGGAGATGTCTCTCTACGCTTGTAGGTATCCCTACGGGACGCAACACTTTGCGATACCACATGAAGAAAATGCGACTGACCGTGGAAGAACTTTGCAGAGGCTGCGGTGACGAGGTAGTTATAGAGGATACAACCCACTTCCTATGTCGCTGCCCAGGTCTTCAACACCCCAGATACAGAGTCCTTGGAAAATTCTTCTTCAACAACCTGAACGAGCTATCTAGCATACAAACGGACAAAATCATGAACTTCATCAAATCCTCAAGATGGTTTGTATGCAACGACACAGTAAGTAATTAACTAATTCATTTACAGGCAGAATAGGTTACTACGGGTAAGGGATAAAGCCATTCCCCCGACGGGTATCACAATGGGTCAATTTTGACCTGAGTTTGGGGCGGGACTCTCCCCGCCAGGCCTCCAACCTAACCTAACCTTAATGTTTTTCAGTTCACTTTAGATAAACAAATGTTTGAGAGATGAGAACTGATAAGTTAAGCCTAGGGTCATAGTATACGGACCAGTTAAGTCATCTATTCACAAGATTCTTGTCCTACTTAAACTCTCAAAGTGAACAATGGCGAACAATCCAAATATATGCCACATTTGAATTTAAATGTTGTTGCTATGATGACGGCTGCCCACAAGAGGCAACATAATTTATTAACCCTTTCTTGAGAAACGTCTCATCCCACAGCTTGGCAAAGAAAAGCGTAATTTGCCTTCTTTCCACGAAATGACAACACATCGAAAACCTTCTAATATAGCTTCAACTGCATCCAACGGTGCATAAATGCAAACATTTGTAGTTCTTCCATTCAGAACATCACAAACAAATGGCAACATCAAACAGAAGGAAAAAGAAACACTTGTGTGTGCAGGGGTGTATGGAAGGAGTGCTTTTATGAGTTTACTCTTTGCCATTTAGATTATCCCGCAGCAGGAGCAGTAGCAGTAGCAGCATTAGAACTAAATCATATAATACAGAGAATGCATAGCAGTACCACCGAAGCAATAACAATTTCCAATAAGATTTATGCTACACAATGAATGCTCCTTGCCAAATGCAGTACGAAAGCCTGCAAGCAGTGGCAGCATCAGTAGCGGTACCAGCAGGAGCAGCTATATGGCGTCGACGTCTTTTGGCAGTTGCGAGACGAGATCCTTTTTCGCAAAGAGGCAAAGGCATGCAATTTGCCATAGCTAACTGCTTGAAATTCATATTCGATTTGTGCCTCCTTGCAAGGACACACACTAGCACTATATGAGAGTGTGCAACGAATCATGTGATGCTGTGCTATTGGAATCACATCGAGTTGTAAGTAAATAAATACAAAGGACATCGAATATAAAGAAGCAAAATGTTGTCTTAATAAATTTCAGTCCTCCAGCGAAATCAATTATGATGCCAAGAATATTGGCTACGCGACCTCCTACACAGTACAGTCGAGGCCGTGACGACAGTTGGTTTGAATCTTATAACTATGAGTGTGGGAAGTTAAGTTAATTTTAAAGCTGGGTCAATTTAGGATGGAGTGCCTTTAACACATTCTCATTTATATTATAAACTTGCTGACCCAGCGAACTCCGTTCCGCCCAAATTCGTTAATGTAATGACGATTCCGAGCATGCACAATGCACAAGCTATCACCTTTACGTAAATCATACAATTCAAATTCTTTATTCAAAAGCTATATTAAATGCAATAGAAATAATTGAAATATTGCAATGTCGAAGTGTTTCAATCGAAACGCAATGACTGACGTGTCGGTCAACCTTCCGCTTTTTCACTAAAGTGGTTTGCTCAGACGTGAGCACGCCACATATACAATTGCCCATGTGAAAAACATGGGAATTCAGGATTGGCACCATAAAATCCAGCATTTGGAATATTTGCGCAGCGCCTTTTCCAAATGAAAACTGGGCCAAAATTTACAAAAAAAAAAAAAAATGTGGCAGGCTCTCAAAAGAAGTGCCAAATTGCAACTTTGTCCCTTTGTCCATTCTGTAGACTTCTCCATTTGCTTCGCTTTCTTCTTCAGTTTGGCTTCGTTGATATACTTGCTGTTAGCTTGCTCGCCTAGTTCGTTGTCCAATAATTGCGCGCATTCCTATTGGCATTTTCAAAAAAATCACTGAAATTTACTTTTCAATATTTATTTTGTCCGCGTTTGAACCTTATACATTTAATTTTTAGATGCACAAAATTAAAAACAAATTATCACTGTTGGCAAACGTATAAGTTATAATAGGTACATTAATCTGAAATTCTGAAATGAAAATAAAAATCCGCACATACGAAGTATTCTAATTAATTTTTGACATAGAAAAGTTAAAATAAATATTTAATAGGAAGAACTATTGGATGCCAAATCAAGACCGCACGGTGATATTCCAGAACGTTCTATCTTCCTAAACCTTATATACAGCAATACGAACAAAACCAAAAAAGAATCATCAAAATCGTCCCAGGGGTTATCGAGTTATAACATCATCGAGTTTCACCCCGAACAAATCAGATATATAGAAGATTTAGAGCAACCCAAGAAATGAAAGTTTGAGAGGCGGCTGAAATAGGTACCGAATCTTTAAAAATTATTTGTACTCTTTAAGAGACCGTTTGCTCGTACTTCCTCGCCCAAATGTTGCAATCGCAGCTATGTTGAGCTGATTGGTCATTTACGGCAATTTTAGAAAACTTACCTAACTTGTTTCGGTAGCACAGTACATATTGTGTAGTACATTACCGAAATAGTGCATTTAAGGTAGCGGATTTGAAATTTTTCTCTGAAACCTGGTTTGAACCCGTTTGACCCAGGTTGTTTATTATATTCAACACACTTCTTTAGAGTTGAAAATAGGTCTGAAGTTGTACCTATTTTTTTTTTTCAATCATTTCTTCTGACGGTTTCAAAGATAATGTGATACAAAACAGTTGATGCACCCCATTCATATCTACTTAAGCTGAAAGCAAAATAGCTTCGCCTGTCTGCAATTTCCTGCACGCCCTAACCACTTAATTTCCGCCTCATCCAAGTGCGTATCATATTAATCAAGAGTTATTCACAGACTTACCATTGTAATTAGAGTCATTCTTAGATCTCAGGCCACAACTACCACTAATTACAATAATGACTTGCACACAATTATACCATCGTAGTCGCACCATCCTTATCACCATAGTAGCGCAATGGACGCACTCCTGCAACACAAACATTATGGGGACAGAGGCAGCGTTTCGCATCCGGCCGGCAGCAACAACAGATTGACATGAAATTTAATTGAATGCCGTAGACTCCAAACTAATGCAATAGAAGGCTGGCTCGCCATTAAAATAATATATAAAACTTACTGCGGAATCCGTTAGAAAACGATTCCTACCCGAACTCGATACGTCCTGTTTCGTTAGCAGCGATGGTAATCAAATCTAAAAACCATTTCAAGACATCGCATTTCGCATCCCTCCCCAGGATGAAGGGCTTCTTGTAATAATCGTTCTTCGGTTATTAAAAGTTTTGTTTTCTTATCTTCTTCTGAAAGTGGATAGTGGAATGTCCTGACCGAAACTGTTCCGTTCTTTGCTCCCTTGGCAAGATTTTCGCTGTCCAGCTGTGGGTAGGGAAGGAAATCATTTAATGCATCCTGCATGTTGTAGTTGTAGCGCAATGTGCCACATTGAGGACGATGGCACTTGAATGTAGAAAATATAACGATGAAACTTTCTTAATGAATTTATAGATTCAAGGCTGTTGATGTCATTTGGTGGTTTGGTGGGTCCTCTTTCGAGCGTTTCCTATAGCGATTTTGGTACATATTCACTTGGTTAGCTTAATGAGTACCTATTACCAGCTGCAAAATTTCAAAAGTTGTCTTGGTTAAACCCATTTACCTACTCGGCATTGCTTTAGTTTGACGTGCTATTTATCATTAAATGGGTAGGTTGTATACTGTAAGTTCATATCCTCATATAATAGTTAGTTTCAAAAGCGTGAAATAAGCGAATTTAAGTTGTTATAGCCCCAATGTCATATTTCCATTACATAATAATATTAAAGTTAAGCTGAGTAGAATAGAAAGGAATAATGGAAAATAAGAACAACAAATACAAAGTCATATAGCGCGATACTTATAATCATATTTAGTGTTCAGGCTAGATTTTGTTGGGTTGGGGTCAAAATTCTGGATGGGTCAAAATCCTTTTGAAAAAATTCTGCTTTTCAAAATTCTGTTTTTCAAAATACTGCAAACAATTTCCAAACCTTTTTTTAATGTATGCAGAATTTTGAAAAGACAATACTCTCACTTATTTAAGCATAAAGTGTAGAGATTTTTTTTTTAAGATTGCAGTGTTGTTTTAGACAATTACTCTTCTAGGTAGTGTTTTTGGTATTCCTTCGTGCACGTGTGCTGAAAGTCTTATACTCATAATGAATGTTTCAATCGTTTAAGCCAACAAAGAGAAAGATAATCTGTGTGTGGATGGATGGAGAGAAATTGAAAAAGAAAAGGAACAGGAAAAGAGAGCAGATCTTAGCCATATTGGTTTTCTTAAACGAATATCAAAAAAATATAGCTCTCTCCGTTGTTTAGTTTCTTAATTTTTTGGTAATTTCAAATGTGAAATCATTTGCTTCTGGATTTTTTTCTCGTCATTTATTTACCTGTAATATATTATTAAAACGGTAAAATAGTATACAGTGCGACCTCAATAAAAGCAACTAATTGAAATTTGGGCAGTTGCTTTTATTGAGTTTCTTGCAATAATCGAGTCAAAAAATTGTAGGTGCCAAAAATGAGGCAACAAGTTAAACACCCCAGAAAGGTAAAAAAAACGTGTCTTGCACTGGTAGATAAAGATACCAAAACTGATCACAGTCAGGCGGCTATAAAATCAGTTTCTGCTAATGAAATAAAATCCAAACCAGTTCACCGCTGCCGCGAAGAGCTCAAGGTTCTCTGCTCGCAGCACACCACCAATCTCTGCTGGGTCCCTGGACACAGAGACAAAACCGGCAATGAGATGCCGGGAAAGGGCAAAGGGGACCGTAATGGATCTTGATAAAGCACTTCAATCGATCAAGCCACCACTCTGCAATCTCAGAGAGCGAGTGGAGAACAAACGTCATAACTTCCTTAGAAATCACGCAATGAAACTAAATCTCAAAGATGACGACATATGTAGAGGCTGCGGAGACGAGGAGGTCCACGAGGACACACCTCACTTCCTTTGTCATTGTCCGAGTCTCTGCCACTTGAGGAACAGATCACTTGAAAGCTTTTACTTCCATGACGTACATGAACTTTCTGATATCTCACTGTTTGATCTTTACAGGTTTCTGAGCACATCGGGATGGCTGGACAGCGTCAGGTAACCACAAGAGGAGAAGGGATGGAGACCACCGATGTAACACCAACGGTTAACCCCAAAAAGGGCATCAAAATAGGTCCACGAGGACCTAAGTGAGGTATTGCAGGGCTCTCCCTTCTCTATCTACCCGTTTACCTAACCTAACTAGAATGCTTATCGAAGATTGCGCTGTGAATAATGCAAATAATATTTCCCAAAGAAAAAATGGAAGCTGTGCAAATGTTACTAAGAACTGCGAAAAATGAGTTGACCTAAGATAAGTAGATTCTACATTCCTATTTCTCGTCGATACAATGTGTCCCACAATTCTGTTTATGTAGTTCATACCACTTCGTATACCTACGTACCGCTTTTATTTAAATAAATAAATATCTTTAATTCTTGCGAAAACCATTTTAAATTGTACTTCTTGACGTCTGCAACAAATGGAATTCGATTTATAGGAGGACCAGTGGCGGGTTTGCCCTAAGGCCCAGTAGGCCCGGGCCTAGGGCGGCCAGATATTAAGGGCGGCAAATCGTGCCAAAAAAGATCACAGATTATAACAAGATTAACAAGAAATAACTCAAATGCAAAGTATGTTAATATTTTAAAGGCTTCCTTTTATACTATTGCTCTCAAATTTATGTCGTTTTCCATTGTTATTTTCAGATTTTGTTCTCAGCTTTCAGATTTTTCGTGCCAAATGGAACACAAAACGAGATTTTGATTTAAAAATCATTTGTTCTCATATTGTTATTTGTGTTTATAAGTTTCCATTCAATTTATGTTGATATTTATTGCAGCGGCCAAATGTAAATTTTTCTCTATTTTTTACAGACTTCTCTTCAAAAAACGTAATTAAACACACTTTAAAGTTTGAGAAATGACAAATGTTTTGGTGTTAGTGCAAATAGGTGTAAATCTCGCTCAGATATCGAGAATTGCAAAATTGTTCTGACTCTTAAAAAAGCGTTTTTTTTTTGCGGCCAATGGAACATGAAATCTGACAGCCAGCTGATTTCGAGAGCAGAAAAACTACTTTTGCTTTTTTTTACCTACTACAAAAATCCTTATAGATCGACCTTTTATGTGTTATACTATTTTTTTAAAACTATTTACGCACAACAATGACGAAGCAGAGGTTAAACGATCTTGCTTTGCTTAACATAGAAGCTGATTTTTTAAGCAAATTGGATTGCGAAGATTTAATTAATGATTTTGCTGCGCTTAAGTGCAGACGAGTTTTGTAACATATTGTAAAACATTTAGTTTATTAAAAACAAAACCTAAAACCGTTTTAAATGTTTTATTTAAATGTCCAATCATTCCACCTCGGAAAATATTATAAACTAGCTTTTAGTTCAACAATTTTCTGAATCAATTAAAAGTGGGAATAAAGTAAATTCATGAATTATGCAGCTTGTCTATAATGATGACTGCTGAGAAAGGGGCTGCACATGGCCTGGGGCCTAGGGCGGCCAGGACTAAAAATCCGCCACACGAACGATAAATGAACGTAACCCAAGTTCTGGTTTAACTCTTTATTCGAAGATCACAAAAAATGTAATACAATAACAAAATCACTTCCTTGTTTCCAAGGTACAGATATATTCCTTAGATTTCCAAGATTTCTCCGCGAGGATATTATTTCACAAAAATTAATTTTTGGTCTTGTCAAAATACTTGCGAAAAATACACTTAACTTCAAGGATTTGTAATACTAACTAAGTACATTTGTATTGCAGGATCTGCAATTCTGGCGAACCCCACTCCTCAGTGAGAGCCTTAATGATACGTTTTCTTTAACGACAACTATCGCCAGTCAGAACTAGCTGCTATATCGAAATGCGAAGTCATTTGGTACTCTATTGAAGTGCCGACGGCCAATTTAAAAACGAGTCAGTCATCTATCAAAATGTCAGTCAAGCAACAATATTGCTGCATTCCATCAAATGGCAGAACATTTTAAGTCAGCTTCTAATCAAAAAATCCTTGCATTCGTTTGCCATCACCCGCAATCTTCTTAACTCACTTTCCTACACATCTGTTGAAATGAAAAAGTCACGAATTGTCTATTCGATGATTTGATTTTCGGACACCCAAATGAAAGGTGATGTTGGACAGAAACGACGATGGCATTCGAAATTCGAAAGCCAAAGATTGGATCGGGCTGCTTTCTTGCCCGGATAAATGAACAAAGTCCATACAACACTTCGTTGGCGCACGTAACAGGAACAGCATTCATACACATGCACCCGACAAGAATTCAAGAAATATCCATCTTCTTCAGCCAAATGTAAATTCGTCTAGCAGACAGAGAGACTGGGAATGGAAACATGAAGCAGATTATATTGCACACATACAATACAGATGGGCAGAGACAGAGAGAAACTATTTTCGGTTCGAGAGAATTCCCGAAAAGCCATCAAGGAGAAAATTTCCTTTCCAGTTCCTTATTCGATATTCTATGGACCTCGAATCCGGCACGTACATCTAATTCTTATTCGATTATTCGCTATATTTCGCTCCTGATTCGGGATTCACGAGGCTTGGGTCGCCCTTACACTGCCACTGCTCAGCTCATCCTGCTTTCCTGCTATGTGAGCTGCACTCACAATCGAGATGTGTGCGCAATACAATGAATAATGGAACAGTAGCAGCAGTAGTGTTCCCTATGCATCCGAATGCATTCTCCCAGCTTCGTCGATAATCCTTCGTCATTCTGTTTGCACGTGAATGCAATATAATGTCAGGATGGTAATGTACTTGGTTGTAGGGAGCCCTCACCGAATAATGCAATACCGAAAGTGGAAATCCAGAGAGCTGCTGCTAATGTGTCAAGTGGCAACCTAAGGCTTTAATAAAAAGTTCGCGGTTCGTATAAATTATCGTCAAATGCTCGGATAGACGGTTTTTTTTTTAATTAAATTTTCAGCTCACAAGTGCATAACTTACTACCGAAGTTTTTTCTCTAATGTCGAAACGCAGGAAATAGTCCATGTGTATATAGTAGGGTTTGTGAAATCCAATGAGATATTTCCACCTCATCGGGGGTCATTCCGGATAATAAATTTCCATTACCCACTGGAACAAGTGAATCAGAATGGAGGTACGATTCCTTTTCTTACTCGTTTCCCAAGTGCCAAGA
The DNA here is from genome assembly GCA_946477585.1 of Cheilosia urbana. Lineage (NCBI taxonomy): Eukaryota > Metazoa > Arthropoda > Insecta > Diptera > Syrphidae > Cheilosia > Cheilosia urbana. Next base: position 117,573,446 of record OX297854.1, read on the forward strand.
CCAAGACAGACTCATACATATAATGGCTGTGTAGGCAGACATAATGCGCCATTGCTATTTTAAAAAGAGGTAAGACGACCGAGGCGTAGGAAAAGGGTTAAGCATTCGGATCATAAAGTCGTGCAACTTACTGCGGGACGAGTAAGTTTGTAATTTGAATTCTGTTTATGAGAATTGCGTCTGTTGTTATGGTGGAGTGCACTTCCTTTTAGTTTTAGTTTATGAACAAAAAAGTTACGATTGCTTTGAAATAACTCAGGTGGCAACCTATTTTACTTTCTACATACCTATTATGTCGATTGAGTTTCTTGGGTAGTGCCCGCAATCACACCGCACTGGGTTTTGGATAAAAAATTAAAACAAATGTTCAGTTCATCCAAACCCAAACGATGGCTTGTGTAGACTTATGTAACATACCTAAGTTTTAGTAACTGAACTTGCGTAGCTATTCGTTATTGTCCACAGAACTCGGAATATTGGCCGTAAAAAGTTTAGAAAAAATAGAAAGGAAAATCACTTTGTATATGTGAATTTGGTTTTGCTTTGTTTGATTAACTTGAAATGAGGAGAAACCACCACAAGACACTTAAACTGACTTTAAACAGTTGCGAAATTATCGAACCACATCGCATTTTTTTAAAACATGTAACAGAATTAGAAAAACTAAGTAAAAATGAAGCTAAGCAAATTTAAAAAAAGAAACATTAGCTAATAGCTATGTAAATAAATGTCACGCCAAAGAAAATTTAACAAAAAAAATTATTGGTAAAATTAAAATATTAAAAAAAGTGTAATTTCGAGTTTTATACTCTTCGGGGCATGGGGCGATTTTTATTAATGCTACTAAAACGTATAATGGTGGTATGAATAAAAAGTAGCAACTGCTTTTACTCAAACGAAATGTCAAAATCGAAGCATTTGCTACGTTCCGTACGAATGAAGACAGATTGGAGCTAACACTACCTTTGACATACCTATCCGAAAAGCTTACCTACTTAAACTTTCCTTTTATTCAGATCCGTATGAACAAAATGTAGCAATTGCTACAAAACTCTAAGTCTGCTATTTACCTAACTCAGGCCTTTTGCTAAATATTTTATACTAGCTGACCCGTGCTCGCCTTGCTTCGCCAGAGTTCCACTTCTCAGATTTACGTTTTAAATCACAATTACAACTGAGTTTGACTCCCTCTCAATCTCAATTACAGACCTATCTCTCTCAATCCCATGCTCCATGCATCTCATTTACTCTACTATACTCTGTTCAATTCGTATTTTCAGTACAGGCCTTATGGGAAGCTCTTTTTTCTACCAGTGGTGCCTGTAGCTACTCTCACGGCACTCAACAAAAGATTTGCCACTGAAATAAAAGCGAAACCACTGGTGATTCCAAAGAATTTGTTGTTGTAATTTACGAAAAACCCACCCAATTTTCCTCAAAGGCGCATACATCCCACCATGACCAGTCTGCCAGACAGTCGCGAGCAGAATGAGAATGACGACGAGGGTGATATTCTCGTGTGCGATTGCTATTTTATCGCAGAAAATAAACATGTGTGTAGTGTGTGTTTAAAGCACCTCAGAAGAGTGTTACCATAATCTATTTGCAAAAATATCTTTACGGGTTTTTCTATGGATATTTTCACAGAACTTTCGGTTTTGGTGCTTTTTAAAGCTTTTGAGAGCGAATAAATGAATTTGATTATGTGGGATGTTGCCATACAGTTTTAAGGTACTCCTTTAACTATTTTGTATTTATGAAGGATCTGTTAATATGCAGTTAAACCATTTTTTCGTAATAAAGAGTTGGTATTTGGTAGCCCTACCGATATTTGTGAGAGAATTATGCCAATTTATAGTGCTCACTATGGCAATCATGTGAGAGCTTTAAAATGGAGACAGCTTATTAAAATCCATAATAGTTAGGGTGAAAGGCAAATAGCCTATCTTCCCTGTACTGAAAATACGAATTGAACAGAGTATACTCAACTCTTTATTCATTAATGCGAGAAACAGATTAACACAGCAACAGCAACAGCAACTTTGTCAGAACTTTAGAATCCTAAATTCGCTGTTGCTGTTGTTGCTGTCGCTGTTTAAAAATGTGAACAAAAAAAAAACAACACATAGCCCAAAAGGTGCATAAAAAAAAGAGAAAGAAAAAGCGCACCGCAGAAAGTGTACAGAGAGAGAAACAGGTTTTGCCGCACACACACACACAAAATTTCCTCCACTCAACGCTGGAAAAATCCAACGATCTAGCTTCAATCGAACATTTTGCTTTTTTCAATTGTATTAAATTTATAGTTTATTGCTTATTGTTCGACTTCAGGATAACGTACAAAGATGATTTATATCTTAAAATCTTTGTAACGGGTGATTTTTTAGCTGGTTTGGTTTTGGCAACACTGGTTTTGACAGCTGACGTGTGTTTAGTACCTCGTGTCACTGTCAAACAGCTTCAGTTTGGTTTGCAATTTAACCATGGATCGTCTTACAAATGAACAACGCTTGCAAATTATTGAATTTTACTATCAAAATTCGTGCTCGGTTCGAAATGTTCATCGCGCGCTGCTTCCATTTTATGATCGGCATTCTCGACCTTCTGAGCAGTCTATTCGGAAGATTGTGACCAAATTTCGCACCAAATTTACTTTGTTGGACATTAAACCACCAACACGTTTACGTACTGTGCGTAGTGAAGAAAATATTGCGGCCGTATCAGCTAGTGTGACAGAAGACCGCGAAATGTCGATTCGGCGCCGTTCCCAGCAGTTAGGCCTTTGTTGCAGCACTACGTGGAAAATTTTGCGGAAGGATTTGTGCGTAAAGCCTTTTAAGATACAGCTTGTGCAAGAACTAAAGCCAGCCGACCTACCACAACGCCGAATTTTTGGTGAATGGGCTCTTGGAAAGCTGGCCGAGGATCCGCTTTTTTTATAGAAAAATTGTGTTCAGCGATGAGGCTCATTTTTGGTTGAACGGGTACGTAAATAAGCAAAATTGCCGCATTTGGAGTGAAGATCAGCCAGAAGCATTGCAACAGCTACCAATGCATCCCGAAAAAGCCACTGTTTGGTGCGGTTTATGGGCCGGCGGCAATATTGGGCCATATTTCTTCAAAGATGATGCGAATCGCAGCGTTACTGTCAATGGTGAACGCTACCGAGCGATGATAACAAACTTTTTTTTGCCCGAAATGGAAGTTCTTGACTTGCATTATATGTGGTTTCAACAAGACGGTGCCACATGCCACACAGCACGCGAAACAATGGCGCAATTGCGAGGCGAGTTTGGTGAACAGTTAATTTCACGTTTCGGGCCGGTCAATTGGCCGCCTAGATCGTGCGATTTGACACCATTAGATTATTTTTTGTGGGGGTATGTCAAGGCTAATGTGTATAGGGACAAGCCCGCTTCGATTGACGCACTGGAAGCCAACATCCATGCATTCATTCGTGAGATACCGGCCGATATGTGTGAAAGAGTATGCCCAAATTGGACTCAGCGGATGGACTACCTGAGACGCAGCCGCGGTCAACATTTGCATGAAATTATCTTTAAACATTAAATTGCAAGGTTCAAACTATCGATTCAAATAAATATTTCATTCATTTTTTCGAATTTTTTGTGTTTTTTTTTTTTAAAGTTCTAAACCTCTTAAAAAATCACCCGTTACATAATTGAAATTTGTATTAAAAAATATCCCATTTCATTTGGATGAGTGATTCCGAAGCTAGGAGCTAAAAGGCATCCGAGAATTACAACTTTTCTTAGATATCAGCTTAGATTTCCACTTCCGGACAGCGAATAATGGTAAAACATATCCTATGTGCAAATTTGAACAATTTCCTATGCAACTGTGAAAACCGAAATCAAATTCGTGCAGTACTTTTTGAATCTATTCTTAGCAACCAGATAACAGCCGGAAAAAAAGTTACAGTTTTATTATAGTAAGGATATGCATATTTTAAACATTAATCAATTTAAGAATTGTGAGTTTTCGATATTTTTTTTTTATAAAAATAGTGAAGTTAAATTCTGTTTGTACAGAAAACCAAACAAACACCTATGAACAAAATATATTTCGTGTCACGCGAAGTAATAGGTTCATTCGCGAACGCCGTTTAAATCGATCGCAATCGCTCAAAGTCGTACACCCGTACGCGACGTACCTACATACTCATCAAAAATGGCAGATAAAGAGAAAATTAGAAAATAACGATTAACGAGCAGCTCCTTTCTTGACTCGAAACAGTTCAGTGAATTTCAACAGGCAACTACTGATAAATTGATAATATGTCAAATACATTAAGTTGACAGAAACAAATTAACACATCCGTCTTAAAAATAAATTCTACCCAAAAATAAAACAAAGAAAATTCTGTGGTTGTCGAAAGTTTTCCTAGACCGTTTCATATGTTGCAAAAACGTAAGTCCAATATTTATTTGTGGTGTGGATTAAACGTCAAAAATATAAGTGGCTCAAGGTAGCCCTTAATCTATCCACGTACTTTTGAGTATCAGCCCTATTATGGCTATCAAATACCAATTATTTGATACTTGATTGATACTTGACATCTATCAATTCAGCGATAATTTGGTATTATGAGTATCAATTGATAATTTTTACCCCATTGTGAATGCTAATCAAAAAATCATTGAGGAGTGGTTCTGTTTTGAGGTTTGACGTTTCTAATTTGTATGTGTTTTTTTTTTCTTCATCATAGTCCCCTTCAAATAATAACTCTACCGATGACATTTCGGTCTAAAGTCGTTTTTTGAACAATAAAAACAAGGAAATACATTTTATGATTTGATGTTAATAGATAATTTTAGCCGCGCGAGTAATTTGATACGTATCAACAAGAAATTTGTGGTTGATAGAAAATTAGAAAATTTGATAAATATCAATTTTTTTGATAACCATAATACCAAGTTTATTGATAAAACTATTCACAATAGATCTTAAATCTTATATCATTCACAATTCATCAAAAATTTTGATAGGTTGATTAACATAATACCGATTCATTCATTTTGTTGATACGTATTAATTATTATCAAATATCGTGTTGATATTTGGTAGCCATAATAAATAGGGCTGTATATTTTCGGCTCTCTGAGAGATTTCCACTAAATTTTTGCATTTTGATATATTCTCAGTGCTTGGCTCGGGAAAGTACGCGAATCGCGAATAGACCTATTGAGTGCTGACTATTTGGCTAATATTTCGTTCAGATGAAAATGCTTAGAAGGAACCGGCTGTCAGATTTAATTATGTTCAATGGAACATGAAATAAATAATTGAGCGGGCAATGGCCCGCTAAATTATGTGAATCTCGATTTCTGAGCGAGACTAACCTACTGCCACTAACACCGAAACATTTGTCAAACTTTAAAGTATATTATTATTTACGATTTTAGATGACAAGTCTGTGAAAAATAGAGAAAAAATTAAATTTGGCCGCTGCAAATAGGGTTGCCAGCTCGAAATGAAAATATATCTGGACATTGTTGATAATCCGGGACTCGTCTGGAAATTTCAGATTTCGACGATTTTATATTTTTATTAATAAAAAAAAAAAAAAAAAAAAGAAGAAAGTGGAACATCATCGAAGGAGTTAAAACCAAAGATGGTACACTTCTTTCCGATGAGAAAGACATCTTGCGTACACTCAGAAAAAAAAACGTTGTTATCCGAAGAATTTTCAGTTCTTATTAGATTGTGAGTGAAAAATTGTTAGCTCAAAAAAAAAGTTCTTCCACCAACAACTCATTATTCATTAAATTATTGGTTTAAAAATGAAATTCTTGTAAAAACAATTTTAAAATTCTTAAACAATTTCAAGAACGAAAAATTATCAGCCCAACAAGAAAATTGTTCTGTTAAATATTTCTTGAGACAAAATATCCTTCAAAAAATGAAATTGTTAACTCAACAATTCGTTTTTCAGTTAACAATTCTTATTAAGAATAAAAGAACTTGCCATAACAATTAAAAATGTTAACTATTTGTATGATAATCTGATTTAAGTACATATTTCTTAAGCCAAGAACAAAATTGTTATTTCCCAGTCAGTACATTAATTTAGCTTCCATCAAAGAGTATATTTGTATCATCGTTGGCTTACATACAAATGTAGGTATACGCAATATATCTATATCGCAACTGTTTCTTTAAAAATGTATTCTTGAGTTTTAAATAAAAATTGTTACGTTTTCAACAACTAGTTCTTGGGATAACAACTAGTTCTTGACACGACAATTTATTCTTAAATTCATAAAAAAAGTAGCTGTAAAACTTTCCCTTACTACAAGAAGCAAAGCAATCATCATTGTCTTATGAATTGCGAGCGCGTGAACAACATTTTTTGTTAAAAGTGCAAGATAAAAAAGTGAAGTTAAAATGGAATTTCAGATATATCAACCTGAAAATGGACAAGTTCATTAACCATATTGATGTTTACACCCTTGAATTATTTGTAAGTTGGGGATTATCCTGTGACGGGCCGAAAGCATTGGAAGAGTGTCGCATAACTTCCCAGGAACTACTCTTAGTATTAAAAATATTGAAAATCTTTTTGGATTCGGAAAATAATTGTTTTTTGATATGCCAAGAATTCAAAAGTTTATTTTTAGAAAATTTTCAGGCGTATCAATAGAAAAAAAACTAAGTTGCTTTTATATAAAAAATATTATTAATTTTTCAACATGTGTAAAAAGTGTCACTTTAAACAGCTCTGAAGAAGTTGTCGATTTTAGTTTTTGTAAGTTATTTTTAAGAATTGCTTATGCTTATGGAAAAAATATATGTTTCGTTATAACACCTACCTAATTTTGAGCGTTTAATTTTTTATTTTTCGTTGCTCTTAAATATGTACATATTTCTAATATTTATGTTGATTTATGTGTGGAGAAGGAATAGTTTTTGGATTACTCAAACTAGGGGATGTTCTCAAGGTAAGTTTAAATTTATATATAAAAATATTGGGCCTTACCAATAAACATTTTTAGTTTCACCTTTAAATTTTAATTTTAGTAGTTCACAGTGGCAATATTTTTCATACAAATTTCGCAATTGTGAGCTTCCATAAATTTAAAGTCGAGACTAAAATTTGTTGATAGTACGGCGCATTGGTTTCACGCAAATAGACGTTTTGACATAATGTATAGAAATATCATAATAAATGCTTCCCGTATGGTTTACCTTTTAAATAAAACTTTTGGACATTTAGTTTTGCCGCTGCACTATATTTCTTACATTTCATTTCTGTCATGACATTTATATTTATCTATATAGTCTTACTCAAAAGAGAAATTCAAATAGATTTATTTCAACAACCATTATTTTTAAAGTATGTTGATAACGAGTTCTTAACGGAACAATTTAAGTTTTTGGAAATCTGCCAATTTAAATATTTTAACCAACAATTGTTTTCTATGTTTTGTTGACAATTTGTTTTTGTGTCAACAATTTATATTTTTAAAATTTAACATTTATTGTTTTTGAACCAAGAATTTTCTCTCTTAAAATTTTAAATATTTTCATATTTGGCTACACAATTTAAATTGTTGAGGGTTTTTAACAACTCGTTCTAAAGACAACAGTTTACATTCTTAAAATTTTGACATTTTGTATCTTTAAGTCAAGAATAAAAGTTCTTTCATCACGAAAACACTTGCATTCTCAAATTAAGAATTTTAAGTACTTGGGTTCATTTTAAAGTACGAAAACTGTTGGGCCAAAGTATAAAATTCTTAATATTACAATTTTTTTTTCTGAGTGTAGTTGGAGCGAGCACTTCTCCGAATTGCTTAATCCAGAACAGGGCACTGATGATGAAAGATCCATTACTTCTAACAGCTTCTCGGGAACGGCATTAATGCCAGTATAACCTAGAGCCAAGGTATATTGAGAGCTGTAATCCGGCTATCAATTGCGTGCAAAAAAATAACCATAGTCTTAGTCTGCTATGTATTAGCAACAAAAACCTCGAAAAACAGGAAATATAAACATATGGCTGAGTTTGGCATCAAAGTTCATTAACCTATCAAAAAGTGGGGTTCAATGTCAGTTTCAAGTTTCGTTAAGTGGATAAGTTCTATACAATTAGACCCTTTTTTAAAAACACGTTCCACCACAAATGCAAAGAAAGAAAAATCTTATTTTATGTTCCACAGGGCACGAAAAATCTAAAATCTAATTGTAAGAGCAAAATCTGAAAATCCCAACGGAAAACGACATAAGATATATAGGAGATCCGGGCTTTTAAGTTGACAGTTTAAAAACCTCTCGGTAATTCACAGTTCTTCTTTATCTAATTGGCTATCGTGTCAACAAAGAAGACATCTGAAGAAGAAATAAAACATCAAAAATCTATTTGGCGAACAGAAATCATATTTCCAGGTGCAATTGGAGCTACAGATTGCATTCATATTGGTGTCAAGAAAAATTCAGAAATTCAAATGTACTGGTCAGGTTTGATAGGAACTGCAATGGAGGTACACGTACAGCGAAGTAAATGTTATGTTTGAATTTTCGAGCCTTCGCAGGTTTTTATTCATAGTTTTTATTCAAAGCAATTGGAAAGGGCTTTTGCTTTGCTACAACCTTTTGGCTTTTGCTCAAAGCAAATGCTAGTTTTTATTCATACAACCAAATCTGTGTCTCAGAAGGGCATTCCAAAAATGTGTTTTTTATTTGCATTTAATGGTATTGTACTTTAGCAAGTAAAGATATACGAGTCTATCACAGAATCCGTCGTATTCGGAATTTCGCTACGAACCCCGAAAGAACTGTTACAGAATCCGTCGTAGGGGAATTTTGAAATTCGTAGAAATTGGTATAACTGAATATACAACGTTCTACGAATTTCGAAAATTAAAAATGTTCCCTACGACGGATTCTGTGATAGTTCTTTCGGGGTTCGTAACAACATTACGAATACGACGGGTTCTGTGATAGACCCGATGTTCTTTGTGCCTGCCTGCCTGCTAAATTTGTCTGCAGTAGATACGAATATGGAGTTATAAGTGTCTTAAAGTCAATGGAGCGCGTTCTGTATGTTCTTCTTCCGGAACCACTTGAACAATCAGAAAACTGCACATTTTTCCATTCTACACTGCAGCAAATTGCGCATTCGTCTACTTTACTTTGCTGAAATATAGATGTTCAATAAAACGCACATTCGGATACATAATTCATGCAATTCGCCGGCAGTGATCTGTTCACAAGCACACCATCTACCCTTTAAGAAAAAGCTTCTTGTTTTGAGCCAGTATAATTTGATGTAATCCCTCAGAATAGCTTGCGATTATAATTTAAACCACGAACACCAACTAATCGTCCTTCGTATTGGTAGGTAGGTACCCCAAGCCCAACCCATACTACTTTCATTTTCTGTCCCAAAATAAAGAACAACTTAAGCATATTGGCCCAAAAGGCACTGAAAATTGCAAAACTTTAAACACTTCCGAGCGAAAATGCAGCGAACATCACTAAGTCCTATAAGGTTGGTTCAAGACATCTAGGAGAACTCAAAATAGAAACAAAAAGTAAGGAGCATGATGCACAGCAAACCCTAAAAAACGAGCACTCCATCCCATGGTACAGAAACCAAAAAAGAAAACAACTAACTGTGGTAAAAACTTTTTAATAAAAAGTTATTACCAACGCCGCTCTAATATTTTCGACAAGTCTTTCTCTCGAATGCATGTTCGACAACACATAGCACCATCGCGCACACACTGCTTCTGCTTTTCTAGGTACTCGCTATGGAAAAGTTTCGTTTCCGGCTAGAGTTGTTGTAAACTTATATAAGACACCCCTCGGTAGAAAGAAGACGATAATGTCACGCAGGCAGAGCGGCAACAGAATGTAGCCCTCAAAAACGAAACCGAATAACCACGTAAGAACATCCTTCTGCTCACCCCCATCTGCACAAATGTATGGGAAGAAATTCGTAGCGCCTTAAAGAAAAACTTCTTCCTCTATTAAATTATCCCATTATGCAATTTTGGAATCGTGCACGGAATACGTAATGCCGCGTCATAAGTTTAAGTTAAAAATGTTTACTTACATTTCAGAAACACGGTGCTATATTATATGGCAGCAGTCGTTAAATTGTTGTGTATTAAAGGGCACTCTGGCAAAAAGTTGTCTGGCAAAAGCTCATGTGCTCCCTAAATGTCTCTGGGTTGTTGGTTTGGTATTGGTTTTGGTATGTCAGCCAGGCAGAATTAAAAAAAAAAAAAAGTAAAAGCAGTACCTAGGTACTCTTTGATCATCAGCAGCTTATGTTCATGTTCGGCAAAAGCCCAACCCACACGGCCACACCAGGGTGAGAAAGCAAGAACATGATGTAATTGTAGTTTGCAGGAACAAGTTTTGCACATGAATTCAACCCACCAGAAGCCCCTTGGAATTGGTTAGTTGCCTTTTCTGGCTGTCTTTTGACCAGTCCGGTTCATGAAAGAGTGGTGCTATCATATTTCGGCAAACAAGAAGCCCAAAATTAGTAGGTACCTTGTAAATGTTCTTTATTTAGGTTAGACAAGAGAGTTTGTCCAAGTGTAATTGCGGAATACACGTGTGCAATTTAAGGATTTGGTAAGCGATCGGGATTTATTCTGCGCTTGTAAACTGAAAATTAAAATTAATATATTTTCGAGGGAATTTGTTTTACGGAATGAATAAATAAATATTCCTTTTAATCCTCTTTCTTACAAAATATGTGTAAAAATCTCGGGTCACGGTGTTTGTAGACGTACTTCTCCGAAACGGCTCGACGGATTTTTATGAAATTTGTTGTGCAGGCATATTTGGTAGGTATAAAAATCGGTTGTTATATTTCATGCCGCTAGATGAATTAGGGTGTCCATGTGCACAACATTTTTTTTTTTTTTTTACGAAAATGTACCCGGGTACTTATTCGTTTTTAAAGTGTCATAGTTTAGATACTATAGTATTGAATATTTTTTATTAAGTTGTCTTGACAACTTACAAAAAGTTGTTTCAAACAATAATAAATTATTTAATAAATTTTTTTTAAGGAAGAATATATTATTATATATATATTATATATCTTATACCTTTAAACGAGCTAATCTTGTATGTATTTATGTATTTATATAAATTTATTTCTGTGATCTCGGAAACGGCTCTAACGATTTCGCTGAAATTTAGTATATGGGGGTTTTCGGGGGTAAGCAATTGATCTAGATTAGTCTTATGTTTGGGAAAACGTGTGTTTTCGAGTTTTCATGCGTTTTGAGCTTATTTTTCTGACTTTACTGCCTTTTACTCGCCATTACATAAACAATTCTTAATCAATGCAAACAAAAAAAAATACGTAGGAGAGCCAACACTTTAATAGTTATTTCAAGCCATCAGTCAGCTTTCTATGTCCTCTAGAAGCTGAGCTACAACCTAAAATCTAACACGAAAAAAATAAATTTATTTTCTCAAATCGAATATTATCAGCAGCCGCGGTTCTTGATCGTTGTTCTGCTTTGGGGTGGTTTTGTGGCGCACATCGCACAAGCACGTTCATATGAAAAAAAAAACAGCGACAATGTCTTTCTGAGGAAATGCGCAGATGGATGATGACGTGTGGTGTGGTGATGGACGGATGGTGGAGCAGCGTTGCCAACCAATTTTGACGAAAAAAAGCCTAACTTGAGAAAAAGAGATGCCTTTTTCAATAAAATAATGCCTAGAAAAATTTTTTATGTAAATTGGAACAATAAATCAAAAATTAAACACAAATATAACAAAATTAACAACAACAATTTTTATTTCCAAAAAAAAAACTTAAATTATGTATAAATCACAGAAGAAATAGGAACAAAATTCATGACTTTAGTTTCATGAGTAGGTAGGTAAATAGCATTGAACAAAACAAACACAGTTTTAGTCCATCAGATCAAAAAAGATGCGTTTTTGGAAACAAAAAAGCCTTAAAGCCTTAGCTAATGAAATAATGCCTAAAAGGCATAAAAAGCCTAGGTTGGCATCGCTGGGTGGAGGTGCTGTATATAGAAATTGAGTTCAAGGTTTTTGTTTTAATCTTATACCTTTAAACGAGCAATTCTTGTATGTATATATGCATACTCTGAACTCTGAAGCGTGAGCGGTACCCTCGCATCTTTGAGTATCCAATGCTTTTATTACACTCAGAAAACTACAGAGCTACGATAGCCCTACTAAATGCGCCACCTCTGTTTGTGTAGGCACATCAACTGCTAACTTTGTTGCTGCTACAACCCAAAGTAAGGTGTGATGCCTTCAGGTATATGGGTACAGCACATTAACAGAGCTGCAGTAACCAACAAAATATATTTGAGGACATCCAAGTTTGCTATCAGACCCGCATACAGAGCTGCTAATACCTCTTTCCAGAGCTAATGCGAAGGCAGTAGAGGCTACCACAGCCTCTCAACAGATTTATGGTACCCATATACAGAGCTATCAGAACCTCATGAAAGGCTGTCACAGCCTCTACACAGATTTATGGCACCCTTATACAGAGCTGTAACACCCTCTTGAAAGGCTGTCACAGCCTCTAAACAAGTTGTGATACCCATATACAGAGCTGTCAGAACCTTCTGAAAGGCTGTCACAGCCTCTCTTAAGATTTGTAGTAGCTACATACAGAGCTGTTAGCACCTTATTGAGAGGTTCTGACAACCCAAATGGGAAACCCCCTTATTATACTTAGCCTGACTTTCTAAGAAATTTCAAAGCTCACTGTTTGGCAGCTGTCTCTTGAAACCCGATTCATCTATATATATAAAAATGGATCTTGGTTTGTTCGGATGCTTAAAACTCGAAAACGACTGGACCAAATTGGATATTTCCTTCTGTGGATTTGTTCGTAATTGCTCCGCGAAGGTTTAGGAAAAAAGAAAAATTGAAAAAATTAAGAAAATTGCGCGGAAAATTAGAAAATTAAAGTTTGTATGGGGAAATACACTTTGAAAAAAAATTAACTGGATACAATCAAGAAGTGACACTTCAAATAAAAAAAAAAATATTTTGAATTTTAAAAGCAATTGTTGTTGTCAATTATTTTAATTATTTTCCAAGCAAATTGTTGTTGTCAACAATTTTGATGTTTTTTCTTTTTTTTTTTAAATATAGGTACCTACCTAAAAACTTTGTTCTAATAAATTATGTTTACTATGTTACATTAAGTAACTTTTTGAAATGAAGTAGATAGGTACTTTGATTATACAAAGATGATATTATGGCCGACGATATTTTGCATCGAATTCGCACTGTGACATCGGATAATGAACTGGAGATGTCAGATGAAATGCGCAACAAAGCTTTGATTTGAAGCATTTAATCGAGAATTGGAGCGAGAAATGGACTTCGAACGAATCGCATTGAGTCAAGCTGTTCGAACAAATGTGCCAATGTTGAATCTATATATATAAAAATGAATCCCTATTTCCCTATTTCGATTTCGCTTAATTTTTTTTGTTGTGTTTGTTATTGTCAGGAGAAGAATCTTATGAAAGAAAAAATTAAGAAAATTGCGCGGAAAATTAGAAAATTTAATAATACTTAACCACCATATTAAATTATATCTAATGTAACCATAGCGCTTTTACAATTCAAACTTTTTTGATGTAACCTTATGGCGTTGGCATAACATTGACAGAATGCGTGCTGGAAATATCGTCAACGAGGATGTAAACAAAATAAATATCGTTTAAAACAGATGCTTCGATAGGAGTTATTATATTAATAAAATACATATAAAATAATTAATTTATTATTTTTAACAAAAACTGAATTTCTTAGTGCACATCGTCGGAAAATCCTCAACATGTGGCGTTGTAGGCGTATGTCGTTATTCATAAATAAATAGTTGGCGCAACAGGTCTGGAGAGACCCTAGGCCTAGCTTCTCACAACCATTCGTTTTGTGTGAGTTTTTCATTTTTGGAACGAATGGAAGGGATCTACAGTTTTATGCCGACTCCAAACGGCTAATTGAGAAGCTCTTACAAGACATTTATACTCTCGGATGTTTGTCAGACGTTCGCGAGAGGTAGCGCAGCGGAAAAAAACCCAAGTCGGAATTGGGTTTTTGCGGGATTCGAACCTGGGACTCCCGCATAGCAGTCCAACACACTAACCACTAAGCTACTGCGACTGTCGTTATTCAGGTCAATTAAATTTTCTTTAATAGTAATCTTCTTAATTCATACATATAATTCTTTCGGGATGAAACTCGATGATGATGATATAACTCGATAACCACTGGGTAAATTTTTATGATTCTTCTTTTGTTTTGTTCGTATTGTTGTATTTCAGGTTAAAGCAAACTTAAAAGATAGGATTTTTGACCCGCTATATGGCGTTGTAATCGATCTCCGAAACCACTCACCGGATTTCAATGAAATTTTATAGATTTATATTCTTCGTTCCCGCTTGAAGGATAGGATACTTTTGGACCTGATAGGTGGCGCTGTTGTCGATCGCCGAAACAGCGCTACCAAGTTGATTGAAATTTTGTAGATGGATATGGTTGCTTCCAGTTTTAAATTTCGGATAGTTTTTGACCTATAGGTGGTACTTTGAAAAACACAAGCGGGATAAGAAAACGGATTGTGGCACGTCCCATTCAAAAATAAAATCAAACGCTATTTCTAAAATTGTATAATGAAAATTATTAATGGACGCTGTTCTAATAAAGCAATTTGCGAAATGTGAGCAAGATTTAATACGAAAGGTACGGGCAAAGCCGGGTGGGTACAGTTACATATAAAAGAGACTGACGTCCGTATGTGCACTCATAACTCGGGGACGGATCGTTCGATTTTTATAGTTTTTGATTGGAAGGAAGGAAATTATGCTACCTTACGTCTATATAATTCCGATCTGAAAGTTGGTTCAGTTAAAAATTTGTTGCGTAACATCAATGTACCGAAACTTTGCAACGGATCGCATTAGTTTTATGGTGAAGGATCTCACATCAAATATCATACAAGTGATGATTTTAAGGGGAAAATTCAAAGGCAAACACTCTTATTCCGCAGATTTCGCTTATTAAGAACGCTTTACCATTCGTGCGACTTCAATTTCCCGTGCGTCTCGCTTTCGCTATGACAAATAATTTTTTGCAAGGATAATCGATGGATGTTTGGACGACACGTCAAAATCATTGCGGTTTGATTGAAAAAAATCAACATTGCTATTCATCATTTATTTCTATTGCATTTAATATAACTTTTGAATAAAGAATTTTAATTGGTCGAATTACATAAATTAGCAAGTGCTTGGTGCATGCTCGGAATTTATTAACAAATTAACAAATTTGGGTGAAACGAAGTTTGCCGGGTCAGCTAGTAGCTGTATATATTCGTCCTTATCTATAGAATTTAAAAATAAAATTAATAAAGTATCGGTGTTTTTTTTCACTCTTGATACATTAACATGCATACAAAAATATTAGAGCAGTTTTAAAAAAAATTGAACTCTTACCTGGCGAAATTAATAACGCGTCTGAACAGCGCGATGTCTTCGATACTAATAGCGTAATAGCAGTAGAAACGAAGATAGAGAATTGCTTAGGCCAACACAGAGCTGTCATAGCCGAAAGTCAGTTGTTATACCTAAAACCACTCAGTTGTCACTTATTCTACGAGTCAGAACAACCTTATAGCCTAAGCAGAACTGTACAAAAAAGAGCTATCATAGCCGTATGGCAGTGCTTGTACCGTAACGATTAGGTAACGCAGCTGATAAAAGGTTGTTGTTAGCAAACATAGCAAGCTTAGCGGGTAACAGGACATTGGTGTACGGTGTTCATACCCGACCCAAATAAATTTTGATTAATTTTGTTAACAACCGCGTGCTAAAGAGCTATGGTAACTCTTTGTTGGCTACATTAGCCTCGATTTGGGAATGACGTCCAAGACATGGATAAGCTTGCCAAGTTATGGGTGTAGGAAAGAAATTTTCGGGTTTGGTACCCATATTTTTAAATTTAGTTTTCTCAGTGTAGCGTTGGAAGTCGCATAAGTAAGTAATAAGTCCGCGTCATAGTAAAAGGAAAAAAGTAAGACATCTACCGGCATTTAGGAGACTTAAAGTTTTTTATATGTTCAAGTTAATATATATATTTTTTAATTTTTATTGTTTTTAAAATTACAATAAATAGTAATAACCGAGCAAAGCTCGGTCACCCAGATATTTTTTTTTAAGGAAGATAAACCACTTTGTTTCGACTTTTAAAAAGGTCCCCCCTGTCTACCGTAGAGAGTACCCGGGTAGTCATATGAAATATACGAACATTGTTGCTTTTTGTAAATAATATTTATTTGATTTTTTTTTTTTTTTCAAACTTCATTATTTTTATTTTTCTACATAATTGCAAACTTTTACGAATAATTTATATGAAAAATTACTGTGCAGTTCTTGCTGAATTTGTGTGTTCATCACGTGTTGGACTTCTACAATTTTGACAGCTTTTGCGTAGTTTTCTTCTTCGCTTGTTTTCTGTTGTCTTTCAGATTTGACAAGCTGCCTGCATTTTATTCGTCCTGTGCAGGGTTCGGACTTTGCTGCAATTGCAGTAGATCTTCAGTAATTTTAAGAAAAATAAAATAGTATCTACTGTAGTCGCAGTAACTTAGTGGTTAGTGTGTTGGACTGGGGACTGCTATGCGGGAGTCCCAGGTTCGAATCCCGCAAAAACCCTATTCCGACTTAGGGTTTTTTTCCGCTGCGCTACCTCTCGCGAACGTCTGACAAACATCCGAGAGTATAAATGTCTTGTAAGAGATTCTCAATTAGCCGTTTGGAGTCCTCATAAAACTGTAGATCCCTTCCATTCGTTCCAAAAAATGAAAAAACTCACACAAACGAATGGTTGTGAGAAGCTAGGCCTAGGGTCTCTCCAGACCTGTCGCGCCAACTATTTATTATTTTATTATCTACTGCACCACTGCGCTCAACTGGCAATCTGCTGCAATTTATGTGAATTGCGGAAATCTTAAATCAAAATTGAATATATTTACACATTTTCCTTTCTTAGTATATTTTTGGTATGGTGGTATGCAGTTCTTCACAAACGAAATCTCCCATACAAAAGTGACACAACGAAATTACGAAATCATGAACGAACAATTTCGCTCTCCTTTTCGTTTTGCAGTACGCAGATGCTGCGAAATTATGGCGGAAAAATGGGTAGTTTTATATTGTAATAGATTCCTTGATACAATTATCCACTCTCTTTTCGCACACGTTTATTGTCCGGGACATTAATTGCTTGCGGAAATTTGGCATTTGTGCTGCAGTTTTGCCAGCTTTCATAAGAGGGTGGAGCGAAATGAGCCGAAAATATAAAAACTCAAATATGAAAATTAAAACTGCACATTTTTTGGTAAATGTAATATTAAATTAAAAAATTAGACTACCTACTTCGAAATGGGTAGGTATAAATGTATGAAAATCAATTGCAACGGATTTCCAGTGCAAGTGAAAAATATGTTTTTGTTTATGTTCCATTTGGCAGCAGAAATTTGAAATCATATCAAAATCTGAACTGCCCAATAATCGGACAAGACGTACCTGCTTAGAAAATTTAAGTTATACGAAAAGAGGAAATTCGCAATCTTATATATAAAAATCACGTGTCACAGGTTGCTCCGCGATGGAATCCTAAACTACTGAACCGATTTTAATCAAATTTTGTACATTGTGTGCAGTTTTATCCCACTGGAGAGATAGGATAGTTTGTAACTCAATTTATAGTCGTTGATTTTTTTTATTGCAAATTATTTATTTACAATTATCGAAACTTCTCAGCAACCATTGTTCATATTCGTTATTCTGCTTTGGGGTGGTTGGGTGGTGCACATCGCATAAGCACATTCATTTGAACAAAAACTGCGTGAAGTATACTCCGACGTGAAATGACAGAGAAGTTTGCGAGGTTGAGGAAATGCGCAGATGGCTGATGGTGATGACGTGTGATGGCGTAAATACAAATTGAGTTTAAAGGTTTTTGTTTTAGATGGTTGTGAATTGTGTTACCTACGTTGATACCATACATTAGAATTAAATAAACCTTCAAGTTTTCAGAAGCAATAATAAACAAATTAAGCCGAGTGAAGTGAAAAAAAGCTTTTCCTTTGGAAATATATTATTAGAAATTTTTTTAGAGCTTTGGTAAAAGTGAAAGCTGGAATATGCTCGAGCTTTCCGCAAAGTGAAAATTTGAAATTAAGAAAAAATATACAGAGTCTACTATGTGATGGAAGAGTAGGTATAATAAGAACCGATTTTTTTTCCAATTTTTTGTACTTTTTTTAACAATCTGTTGTTTCGATTTAGTTCAGACTTTATACAACAATTTATTTCACGTTACATTTTCTTAATATGTAGGTATATGTATATGATTTTAATAAAATTTTGCACACTGTGTTTAACAGTTTATAACTCAATTTATAAGTGCATTGTTTTTGTATTGCAAATTATTTGTTTATTATTTAACAAAGAGTTATAATAATAGATTTATATAATTCCTTCGGGGTAAAATTCGATGGCGTTATAACTCGAAAGCCGCTGGGTCCATTTTCATCATTCTTTTTTTTTTTTTTTTTTTTGTAGTTCAAATATAAGATACTTTTGGACCCGATAGGTGACACTGTTTTCGATCTCCGAAACCACTTAACCGATAACAATAACATTTTGTGGATGTATATAAGGTTGTTTCCCGTTTGAAATATAGACTGCTTTTGGACCCGATAGGTGGAGCTGTTGGCGACTTCCGAAACCACTCAACCGATTTCGATAGAATTTTTTTGTGGATGTACCTGGTTGTGGTGGGTTCCAGTTTATATATTCCATTTATGTATAGGTAGCACTTTGCAAAAGATAAGCGGAACAGGAAAACAGGTTGTGGTACCTCCCAACAAAAAAAAAAAAAAAAAAATCAAACGAATTTAGCCGCAGCAACGCGTGGCTGGGTCTTCTAGTAGAATTATAAATTTCTAAGGATCCTAAAAATCGCAAAACTTTAAATAAAGTGAATAGCGAAAATTACGATAGATCCGAAATGACAATTTTAAGGAGCCAAATTGGAAATAAATAGCCAGTGCGTTTAACACTGCTACTTGTGTATCAGCTGATGGAAATCTACACAAATTATTTTCCGATGCCTTTTCGCAGACGTTTCGCTGTCCATTTGGAGACCACCGGAAAATTTCGTTTCAGAAGAGGTCCGTACCACGCTTTACTGGAAACACTGTTTATTGACTCAGCAATCTACTACAATATATTTCAAAAGAAAATGTGTATGGGACGGGATCTCGTTTTCACTGCATTTGCCTGCATGAACCCATACTGAAGTCAAGTGTGTCTTTCCCTTTCTCTGTTTCTAAATTTATTGCTGTTGTTGTTCCGCTCTGCAACTTATGGTTTTTTCCACTGCGCTACCTCACGCGAACATCTGTAAAAACATCCGAGAGTATAAAAGTCTTGAAAAAGCTTCTCATTTAGCCGTTTGGAGGCGGCATAAAATTGTAGATCCCTACCATTCGTTCCAAAAATGAAAAACTCACACAAAACGAATGGTTGTGAGAAGCTATGCCTAGGGTCCCTCCGGACCTGTTGCGCCAACTATTTTTTTTTTTTTTTTTATAGAAAGGAGAAAATATCGCCTAATTTCGCCCTCCTCGAAAAACGCGTTTTCGCAAAAAGAAAAAGGCGATCATATGGAAGCAAATCGAGTAGTGATTCCCACCCGTCTTGCAAATGATGACGAAAGATTAACAGAACCTACGCTGGGCTACCCCTTACCGTCCGATTAAACCTTTTTTGCAAACTGATGGGAACTCAGGACCCGCCTTTTCCAAAACGGACCCCTTTTACGAAATTTCAGGACACTTTTTAACGCCTATGGACCCTTTTTTCAGAATTGGTTATTTACAAGACGCAAAGCATTATATTCTTTTTCCGGGGACTTATTTCTCTGCACCTTAAAAAAAATACGTGGAGGAGATTGTGAATTCGTTGAGGAGGGAGAACTTCGTCGGCACTCTCGAAAAGAATCTTCATTCAATTTAATTTTGCCATCAATTTAATACGCAAGAAATGAAAACATATGCACGAGTATGCCAAATAGGACAACAAATAATTTCAAATCATGTGTTTAATGTACCACATTTTCCAATTCTTACACCGAGAAATATGTTGAGTGCAAATTCGTAGGATTCTCAGTGGAGGGGTAATATCTTACTCTCTTTTATGAATTTTTCGAGTTAAGGTTTAACGAACGGCATTGAGTAAAAATTCGTATACTTATAAGAAATCCTATCATTTCGCGGATTCTGCATATTTCGTACGATTTGACATTTGTATTTGAGCGCCTTAAATTTTCCGTGCGTCTCGTTTTCGGTTGGACAATAATTAATAAGTCCCAGTGACAATCTTTGTATGTTTGTGGCATCAATCTTTAATTCCCATGGTCAATTCTATGTGGCTAGCTCAAGTGTCGGCAAACATTCCGCATTGTATCATCAACATTGTTATATGTAGATACTTCAGTTTAACTTTTGAATAAAGAACTTGAATTGACCGAATTAGGTAGGTACCCACATGAAGCAGCATTTGCAGTGCGTACTCGGAATTATTATATTTATTACATTTACGAATTTGGGTGGAACGAAGCTCGCCGGGTCAGCTACTGTTCTATAAGATTCTAATATATAAACAAATAAATATACCTATTCATTTCGTCTAACAAATTCTGTCGAAAATGTCGGAAATGAACCAAAGTAAAGAATATTTTATATCGGGATCGATAATAAATATATCAATAACTTGAAAGTTGAATAATTTTCAAAAATACAACCGTTTTCCGCATACCTATCGTCGGAATGCTGCAAAAGTGCTCAAGTCACAAAATTGTATTTTTAAGTACTAATGAATTCCATCTTTATCATGTCTTAAAAAATAGTAAAACGTGAATGTTTTTTAAAGATAAAACATTTTTTAATAAATGAACAAATTTTCTTAAATTTTATTCATTGCTAGCGGACCCGGAGACCTTCGTCTCGCTCCAATTTAACGCCTTCAGATAAACTCAATGTTATTTATTTGAATGGAATCGAAATCAGTAGAGAGCGATATGATAAACAATGTTTTTCGATTCGTTTTCCGGGCAAAAACAAACAACGAAGGCGGTTTGCCAGCACGCGAACAAGTAACGTACAGCTGACCGTGCGAAAAACATGGAAATCCGATATCAATCCCACAGACTTCCAATGACTGGGCTTGCGGTTTATTGATTGTCATCGCAAAAGCCAATCGAACGGGGAACTAAACCCGCTTTAATTAGAATGGAAGATCAGTTGGAATAATCACTGCAAGTATCAGAAAATAATGATTTCCTTTATTTTTAGGGGTAGTTGGTACAAATACCGGTACATACCGATTTTATTACTTCCTATTTTGCCGTCTATATCTGTCCAAAAATAGCAGAATTCATCATTTGCCGGAGCAGCGTTGTAAATAGTCGTATTAGAAAAATCAGTAGGTACATAAAATCTCCTTGAGGACGTTTGTCAATATTTTCAATACAAAGTTATGAACAGGTTCGAAAATAACTAAAGATTGCTTTGTGTTCGAATCCAAGCTTTTATATTTTTCCACCTACAGTTCTTTTTCTTTTGCTGTTAAATATGTCCAAGTGAAACAACTTTTTTTTCACCCACAGCGCCATCTACCCCTTTCGTGAATTTAGCGATAGGACTAGTTAAGGCTTTTTAGAATGCGCACAAGAAAGGGAGCAGCAGTTAATGAATTAAGTACCTGCCTCCCGTAAGCAACACAAAAGGAACTCAGCAGCTGCGCAATTGGAATATATATGGGCATTGGGCATAAATATTGTATCCCTCGTCAGCTGTGAGCTAGTGATGCATTTAAACGCCAGGAGGAATCTTCTATTGGAAATTCCATGCATCATTCCTTACATAATGTAAAGAAGATCCCACCGTAGCAGTATAAAAAAAAAAAAAACGAACATTTAGTCTCCACCTAAAGCAGTTGCCGAGGCCAATTTTGGTACCAAAAGCGAAAGGTGATTACTTAAAAACGCGTTCAAATCACTTACCTAATTACTACCCGTTTTGGCAAAGAGCTGCAGCTCCTTTCCTGTTTCCCACTTCATCCACTTTTTTGCGACAAGTATTTATTGAGCAGCGCCCATTTTTGCCAAACATCATAGATGGACCCATTGCTGTGTGCAGTGGACTATTGAACAAACGAGGTAACTTTCGTGTCTGTCAGCTAAGCCAGTTGAACAAAAATAAAATCAACAACGACTATCCATCTAGATGGTGGAAATTTGCATGCTCACTTCTTACATTGCCTTCAGGCTCGTCCTACAACTTTCGATTTTCCTCTAACATAATTTTAGCAGCTACTCTGTGAAATCCCATTAGATGAAACTCCCCTTATTCCGATTTCCGAGCCGCGCTGCGCACTGCCTGTGCCTCACACAGTTGTGGAGGGGATGGAATTAATTTGTTCATTTCCAGAATTTAACTCGAACACAATTCGAAAGCCAAAACTTAATTTTTCACCAATTAGTCCGTTAGCCAGTTTCAGCTGATTTGGGCGACGGAGCACGGAGAGGGCAGCACAAGGACATGGACGTCGACTATACTGTGGAACTAACTTGTAACTTTTTCCTTTATTTGGCCCAAAACAATATAGACAAACATAGAATATTTGTTGGTAGTTGGCGTTGCGGTTTGTTGGTCGGTTGGTTTTATATGCGTGCGTGTTTTAGTTTATTATGGAATCATGAATGTAAATTTGTTCTACATAATGCGATTTACGAAATATTCGTTCCGCCCACGCGCCACCCTGTCCGACGCCGACGCCGACGCCAAACAAATGGTAGAAAAGCAATTTTCAGTGATAACGGATTTGTGTGGTGGTTGAGTAGCGAGAGTGTGTAGGACATGGCAGGGTAGATGGTAATGATGTGGCGCATTGTGGTCGAGTTCTTGCAGCGGCTGCATGGGTAGGATTAAAATTAATGAAACTTATTTGTCGATAATTACTATGATGGAAGGTACCGTTGATGGGGAGATTTTGATGGCAATTATTGTTACAGGTTTCGGTCAAAATTTGCTGATTGAATTCATTCTTATATGAAATTGAAAATTTACAAATTAGCGTAGTCAATCAGTTGGAAAATAGCTTTTTTGGTCCTGACCTGTTATTATTAATAGTATACTGAGTAATAGGTACGGCAACTCTAAAAACTTCCAACGTTACCTTATTTAAGTAGTGGCCCACCAATATAATGTCTTCAGCAAGAACTAGACTGTAGACCAGAGGTTCCCAATCTTTCTTTTTTTTCGTAGACCACTTTCAAAATTAGCCTGGTTTCTACCTTTTGTAACATATCCCTAAAACGCGTAAAAAAATGTGAAGATTAGATCTAAAGGCTTCGTCAAACAGAGCGCGTTTTACCGCTGTGTTTCACCGCCGCGTTTGACACCTTTAATGTAATGTATAGTAATACATATCCCCTGTCACACAGCGCTATTAACTAACTATTTTCAAACTCTTGCACTCTACAAGAATTTTGAGTTTCAAGAAAAGTGTAGCAGGAGTTCGTCTGAGACCGATATCTTGACATACTCGTAGATAGGGTTTTCCAATAAGAGGTGTTATTGTGAATGACCCGATATTTCGGTAGGTGTCACTTTTGAAGCTTTTATTCTTTGACATTTGACAAGTGGAAACTACGCCATTATTAAAAATGGAACGATACAAGCTTCAACATTGCACTGAAATTTTTAAAATTCACTACAAAAACGGTGAAAGTCTTGCAGTCACAGTTCGCAAAACTAAAGCATTTTTTGGTCGTCGTGAAGCACCTTGTCGGACCGCAATACAGAAATTGGTGGACAAATTCGAGCTGTTGGGACAAGTTAGTGATGTGAAGAATAAAACCCGTGCACGTCGCTCAAGAACAACTGAGAATATTGCTGCTGTAGCCCAAAGTGTTGAAGAAAACCCAGGTTTGTCCATTCCTCGTCGTTCTTTGGAATTGGGCATTCCACAAACGTCATTACACCGTATTTTTCATAAAGACTTGGGTCTTAAGGCTTATAAAGTTCAGTTAACATAAGAACTCAAGCCGGCCGATCATCAACAACGTCGTGTCTTTGCTGATTGGGTCCTTGAAATGCATGAAAATGATCCGGAATTCCATCGAAAAATCATCTTGACTGATGAGGCCCATTTCCACCTCGGTGGCTACGTCAACAAGAAAAATTGTCGCATATGGGGCTCGGAAAACCCAAGAGTTATTGCTGAGAAGCTTCTCCATCCTCAACGTGTGACTGTTTGGTGCGGTTTATGGTCCGGCAGGGTTATTGAACCTTACTTTTTCGAAAATGAGGTTGTACCAACAAGTACGGTGAATGGATTGCGCTATCGAGAATGATTAATGATTTTTTATGGTCGGAGTTGGATGATATTGATCTTGGAAACGTTTACTTTCAACAAGACGGTGCGGCGCGGCGCTACGTGCCACACAAGCAACGAAACCATTGATCTTTTACGGGAAAAGTTTCCGGACCGTGTTATCTCTTGAAGAGGTGATCAGAATTGGCCACCGAGATCTTGTGATTTAACCTTGCGATTCCTTCCTTTGGGGCCACGTGAAAGATGAGGTCTATGCCAACAGCTCAGCGTCGATTCAAGACCTCAAAGATAAAATTCGTGAGGCTATCGAGGACATAGGGCAGCCACTTTGCGATTTGGTTATGGAAAATTTCATGAAAAGTATATGGTCCTGTATGCGTGCTCGTGGCGGCCATTTGATTGATGTTAGTTTCTGTTATTAACGGCATACCTTCGTCTTTATTACGAAATAAACATCCGATCATTTATCTAAAAAATGACATTTTTCTTTGAATACCAAAAGAACACCTCTTATTGGAAAACCCTTTAATATGTAAGATTTAAGAGATTTGTTTTTGAATTTACATTAGCAATTATAAACTGAATAATGCTAATAGGCATGTGAGGGGGTGCAAATGAAGTGGGAGTTTCTGATTGTTTAAAACTCGAAGTGGTTGGTATTATTTTAAGGTCCAAATTCAATTATGATTGAATAAAGAAGCAATGGGAAATATTTGCTCAAAACAATTTTTTTGTAGTTCTAAGAACTGCATTTTTACTGGCAGTAGGCTGTTAAGTTCTACAAAAATATACGGATTTGGGTAATATGAGGTATAGGATCTTAATTAGAATTGTTTTACTTACAGACAAAACAGTAATAAATTTTGTAATGTTTAGTTAGAAAAATATTATTTTTGCTTAAATATTGAGCGGAAAAGTGAGTACTAGATATTGTTCGACATAAAGGCATCACTTGGTTTTTAAGGTTTTATCTAACTCAGAAATGGGGATTTTGAGATATGAGCAGTTTTTTAAATTATTTTCCTTTTTTGTTGATTCGAATTGAAAATTAAACACATAATAATTTTGTTAACTTAAGTTTTACTCTATGTATGTATTTTGATTTTGATGTAAATTGTTAGTGCCGTTTTCAGGTAAACTAAAGAAAACTTAGTTTTAAAAAATTACTTTTTTCAAATATACATTTAACAATAATACAAAAAAGAAACTGTGTTTCCTATTAAGTTATAAATGGCCTATTACCTTAGAAATTAATTTTTGAGATATGTCCAAATTTCGAAAAGTACCGTTATTTGTTTCTTTTAGCTAAAAACTGGGTACGCAGCTATGTATCCTCAACTACTTAAGCTAAAAAATTACTTTTGGTTGAAATCGTTAGAGCCGTTTTCAAACAAATCAAACTGTTATGAAAATTTTATATATGGGAAGTACCATTGAGGCTACCGTGCAAAAAAAAAAAAAAAACATAAAATCCGAAGTTTGGACCAAATTGTTTATTGCTTTGTTTTTCGAGATAGGGCTCTTCCACTCAACTGCCTTCTTAACTGATTCCAAAAAAAAAAAAAACAGCGAATAGCAAGAGTTTTTTTTTTTTTCTGCTGAGAGATTCCAATTTCAGAATTTATGCCAGAGTTAAGGTAAACAAAGTTGTTTACAATAAATACGTCACTTCGACAAAACACACTTCCGCGAGTAAAGAAAAGACAAGAAATGCACAACCTCACACAAAGCATCTGGGCCGTAGGTAGGTTATTCACGGCAAAGCCGCCTCAGCTAAACCCGCGAACGGTGACTTAAATTTTCCAGCGGGTTTCTTTTCTTTATTTTTTTTTTTTTTTTTTTTTTGTTACTTGAGTTTAGAATAAGCAATTTTTATGGGCCATTACCCAATATCAATATTTGATGTATGGAAAATAATATGTGTATAAATAGTCGGGCTTTTTTATTAATAAAACGAGTTAATATTCTACATCCCAAGTGGAACTTCGAAATTCATACAAAGAGTATTTAAATTTACAAAGTCTCTTAACTGGAACTTTGTCGATGTTGAGTGTCCTTCTCATTGACAACATAGCCTTGGCTAAGCTAAAGGTGTCTCCTTGCTTGGAGCTTAATTCTTTGGTCTGATATTCGACAACAAGTTGAGCTCTTGCATAGTTGCCATAGAGAATGATAGACCCTATACAATCCCCCATCATTCACTGCTTACTAACCAATATTTTTTACACTGGGATAAAACCATTTATTTTATCAAGCTAAGCAAAACCCTCATAATATCTTGCTTATATACAGCAGCAAAGCACTTCATGCTACTCCTACCTCTGCTCTTAAGTTTCTTTCATCTAACACAAATTGACATTTTAAGCAAACAAAGCGCAGATTTTCTTACAACACAAAAAAAAAAAAAAACAGCTCTGGGCCTCATATATTCCTACGCAGAATTGAATTTTATCCAGTACTTTATAGGCTTAAGAAACAATGTAAAACATTTACATTTATTTCACAATAACATAATCAAAGTTATTTTGCTATGCCAAGAATCTGCAAATGTATATTTCATCACTACAAGTTTTTCAAGATAGAATTTTCTAAATTGCGTTTAAACTTTCGTCCTCTCAGAAATAAAAAAGAAGCAAATCTATTGACATACTTCTTTTTCTCGACAATTTTTTAGTTTGCATGAATTATTAATGTGAAAGTTTGTCGTAACGTAACAAAATATAAGTGTGGTGTTGTACTTAAAATTTTTGTGGGTAGCTAACTAAAAGGTTCACCTATAGATATTTGCAAATTGAACTTGTATTTTGTTGTGCCTTTAGAAACCAGCTCCATTGCAACATTTTCAGAAATAAAGTTTTAAGTTTAACTCTCGAAGTCTTAACCAATTTCTTTTCACAATGCATGAAAGTTAACCGCAAATGGCAGTCAATTATTGTGCTTCAGAAGAATATTTAAAACGATCGAATTAATGGCGAAGGAGTTTAAAAAAAAATTGATTTCGAACACTAATTTGACTACTCCATAGTCAAAACTGCCAAATTAAAGTTTTAAACTGGTGATTTTATGAGGTTATTATTTTCTTATATAGTATAGGGTAAGATGGTTATGCCGCTACCGATAGAGACATTTTCCGAATTAGGGGTATATTAATTGTTTGAAGTGCACACACATTTTTTTAACTTGATTTATTGCTGCAAGACTCTTTTTTTTTTTTGCCAAGAGAGCAAAATATTTCATATACACCCGCGCGTGCAAATTTCAATTAAGTTCGGACGGACTTATAAAGTCTAAGTCTATCCAAACTTCTATATACAGCTGCTTCCGAAATTGTCTATATCGATCGACGATCAACACGATACGAGACTCATTTTAACACAGCATCATCGCTGACGTGGGCAAAGAAAAGGGAAATTTCGGAAAAACTGCACTTTGCAAGCAAACGTTTAGAGACGAAAATTTGAGTCTTGTGCTAATTGAGTAGTAGGAACCCACTATTTAAAAAGGGTTAGAAAAAATCGTTCGTCGAATCCTATTTTAACAAACTTCTAACAAAGTAATAAAAACCTAGTATTTATTATCTACCACCATTTGTTACCTAGCTTTAAGTCAAATTGTATGTACGAAAAGTTTAATAAAAGCAAGTGTAATATAAAAAAAAAAAAAAAAGTAGTGCGTGGAGTCCCTCCGCGCGGAAGAAGTGAAACTTCGTAATGTGGAAATGAAAATAGGAAGGGGTAAAAATTGATTTTTAGTGAAATCATATTGTTTCTTTAAGACAAACTTTATTAATATTACTTACAATTCATAATTGATCGCATCTTTTAATTATCATTTTCGAGTGGAGAAATATCCAAATCTATGGATGGATTTGCAATTGCAAATGACTTTTTTTACATTTCCGAAAACACTCCAGGGCTATCGTTGTACTGCAATAGCAATATTTGTACTGTTGTGCTGCACAGCTACTTAAAACAATGCTTTTTAAAAATATGCGCATTTTGTTCTTTAAAATCTTACAAGATTATTATGAATTTTAAGCATCTGAAATACAGACGCACCCTTAAAGAGTATAAGTACTGCATTTGCTTTACAAACATACCCAGAGAAAGATTGACATTCGAGACAACAGGAACGAACGGAAATGGCAATTGAATTGTCTTATAATATTTGTTTAATATAGAATATAAGCAATTTACATAAATGTAAGTGAATTAATTTCAATTTTGATAAGTAGCTCCATACATAGCTACATCGTATACGTTATAGGTACTGCTTTTTGTCGACTCGTCGTGCTGCTGCTTTTTGCCTCCAAACGACAGCCCTGAAACACCCTCCCTATCTTAACTTACGTTGAAGTTCAATGTCTTCTCTGTTTTCTCATTCAAAATCAAAGGCTCCCTATAAAGTAAGAGGGTCATCCAAAAATTCCGACCGACAATTTGGAAAATCATCGACCGGGGGCTTTATTATAATGGGTGTCAGCATCAATGTCCTCACTAAATGTTCATTGGACATCATGCTCCCCAGGACAAGAAAGAAAGATGCGATCAACTTTTCGTTACTTTGGCTAAAAATATACTCTTAGTGAGTGTGAATTTTAAGATTTGTACAAATTTTCCCTGCACATTGCAGCCCCTGTGACAAAATTTAGATATTTCCAAATAATGGAAATGGTTTTCTTTCTTTTTGCAAAAAGAAGTTCTCGAAGGGAAGGAATTTAAAATATTCAGCGACAAGCTGAATAGACATTTCTGTGCTTCTAGATATTGTACTACTCGCTTTTTAATAAATTAAATTGCTGTCACAATGAAATAGAAATACATATGTAATACCTACATTGTTGGGGTTTACAAGGACTGCTTACTCAGCAGCGGCTGGGCACAATTTGGCAAAGACAAGATTAATGCATGCAGAACTGTATCAAAACAAGACTTTAATTGACGATTTAGTCATTATTTTTGGAAATTAATCTTCACCACAGAATATTCTTCTCCCAGCATTTGGTGCCAATAAACTCACTCACCATTGCATACTCTGAAGCGTGAGCGGTACCCTCACACCTTTGAGTATGCAATGCTTATAGTAGCATTAAGCATTTAAGAAGTTTCACTTCAATAAATCAAACAACATACATAATTCACCTATATCGCCTTTACTTCTTGAATTCTTCAATTCTATACTGTAGGTATCAACGTATGTAGGTATGTACTATAACAACCATTGAAACAAAACCCTTGAACTCAATTTCTATATACACCACCAACCACCATAAGTCCATCAGCGCACGTCAACAGCCATCTGCGCATTTCCTCAGAAAAACATTGTTGCTGTTGATTATACACATTCACCTCGCATACTTCTCTTTCGTATGAACGTGCTTGTGCTGTGCAATGTGCGCCACCTTCACCCTCGCTCACACCTTTGAGTATCCAATTATTAGCGTTAAACGTTTAACGCGACCTTGAGTTGGAAGTCGCATAAGAAGTTTCACTTCAAAAAAAAAAAACTAAACAGTTAAGCAATATTATTTTTCCACCTAAACATTGCAATATGTTGTCAGTATATTTTACAAAAACGCTGTTATGATTTTGATTGAAATACATATTTGGGATAATTAAATAATTCTAAATAAGGGCCCGTACTAAGTTTTTTTTGAAGTGAAACTTCTTATGCGACTTCCAACTCAAGGACGCGTTAAACGTTTAACGCTAATAATTGGATACTCAAAGGTGTGAGCGAGGGTGAGGGTGGCGCACATTGCACAGCACAAGCACGTTCATATGAAAAAAGTGGTGGTTGTTTCTGAGGAAATGCGCAGATGGCTGTTGGTTGACGTGCGCTGATGGACTCAAAGGTGTGAGCGAGGGTGAGGGTGGCGCACATTGCACAGCGCAAGCACGTTCATATGAAAAAGAAAAGAAAAGTGGTGGTTGTTTCTGAGGAAATGCGCACATGGCTGTTGACGTGCGCTGATGGACTTATGGTGGTGTATATAGAAATTGATTTCAAGGTTTTTGTTTTAATGGTTTTTATAGTACATACCTACAATCTACATACGTTGATACCTACAGTAAAGAATTGAAGAATTCAAGAAGTAAAGACGATATAGGTGAATTATGTTGTTTGATTTATTGAAGTGAAACTGCTTAAATGCTTAATGCTACTATAAGCATTGCATACTCAAAGGTGTGAGGGTACCGCTCACGCTTCAGAGTATGCAATGGTGAGTGAGTTTATTGGCACCAAATGCTGGGAGAAGAATATTCTGTGGTGAAGATTAATTTGCAAAAATAATGACTAAATTGGCAATTAATATCTTATTGAAGTGAAACTTCTAATGCGACTTCCAACAAGGTTGCGTTAAACGTTCAACGCTCCTGGGGATGGGGAATAGAAGGAGACAGAGCGAGAGTGAATGCGTGGCACTCGAACGCATGCGCGTAGTATACCTGTTACAGGCCAGCGCGAGCGTTAACAACGAGTAGCGTCCTCATTATTTCATTTACTTGTTTTAGTTTGATTTGATACACATACCTATAATTTAATAGGGTAGTATTTTTGAAGTGAGACTTCTTATGCGACTTCCAATAATCGTATCTTATACTTTATTTGTCATTATCCCATTGTAAATGTTATGGATTTGGATATTTCTCCACTCGAAAATGATAATTAAAAGATGCGATCAATTGTTAGTTGCAAGCAATGTTAATAAAGTTTGTCTTAAAGCCTAGTATCTTGCTCGCGCTAAATTTTATCTCCCATACAAAAATGTCTACAAAGATAAAATTGAGCGAGGCAGTTTAGCAAGGCATCAGTATCCTGTTCGCACGCCAAATCCTTAACTTCATATAGATGGGCCGATGAAAAGTCTCCACTCATTTAGCTCGCGAAATAAATGTCCGGTGCATTAAATCGAAGATAAATTTTGACATAAAAAAACGGAGAAAAGTGTTTGTGTTGTGTTTGCAAAGAATTTTTTGTGGCGGAAAACGCGGATAATGTTTGCGTGATAAATAAAAGAAAACGCAAAGCCAAATAACAGCTCCAAAACAGAGATACATATACATATAAATAAAGCGAATCAATTTTCAGGGGGACTTATGCTCTCATTTGGCTTCATCTTTTGGGTAATAACAAGTGTTCCACTATGGTAAGGAGATTGTGGAAATTTTGAGGACACATGTTGAACTTCTTCTTATAATTTCTAGGTTTCTTACGTCTTTCAAGTTTGAAATTCGAAAATTCTATTAAAATTTCGTTTACTGATATCTGTCATGGTACTCATGGTTCATAAGCATATGGGTTTTGTCCCATCTATATCATGTTTAATAATAATTTAGCGACCATTTATCTTTGGTGTGGAGAAACGAAGTGGAGACTAGGGGCGCTAAAATTTAGCGCGACAGGATACTAGGTTTAAAGAAACAATACGATTTCACTAAAAATCAATTTCTACCCCTTCCTATTTTCATTTCCACATTACGAAGTTTCACTTCTTCCGCGCGGAGGGACTCCACGCACTATTTTTTTAAATGGAAATAAAGCTGTATTATAAATATTTCTTAAAATTAGATAACGCCTGCAGCAAAACATTTGTAAAGAAGTGGGGACTTCAACCAAACATGACGCTGTGGATGTACACGGCCGTAGTGCGTCCAATTCTCACCTATGGTTCACTCGTATGGTGGCCTGCGTTGAGTAAAGGCTACAACCTTACAGAACTAAAAAGACTGCAAAGAACAGTCAGTATAGGCACCACGGGTGCAATGAGGTCGGCCCCAACGGATGCCCTAACTGTGCTTCTGCATCTCTTACCTCTCGATCTAAATACATACCAAAGATACCGCACTATGCAGCGCTATAAGACTCAAGGAGTCTGGGTGCTGGAGTGCAAGGCCATATGGGCACAGCAACATTCTGGACTCGTTACCAAACGGCATGGTCACGTTTCCAACCGACTACATCACACCCCAACTTAATTTCAAAAAAGACTTCCAGGTAAGCTTCCCTTCCAGAGCTCAGTGGAAGAGGAACGAAGTAGTGCAGGTTTTCGAAACGGTCATATACATCGACGGATCTAAGATGAGCTGCGGTGTGGGGGCCGGGGTCTACTCACAATCACCGAAGATATCAGTATCATATCGTTTGCCGGGTTTTGCCAGCGTTTTCCAGACTGAATTACTGGCCATCCGAGAAGCCTGCGCGCATCTAGGGCGCGACATAAGAAACAAACAAAACATTGCTATCCTAATAGATAGCCAAGCTGCCATCAAAGCCATCAATTCGGCTACCATATCCTCTAAGATGGTGCAGGAGTGCCGGAAAGAGCTTGCCCGTCTGGGCGAACGTTTTAGTGTTACACTTCTCTGGGTATCAGGGCATAGTAACGTAATAGGTAACGAGCGTGCGGATGAGCTGGCCAGGGGAGGGTCCGCTCTACACAGCTCACTCGCGGCAAGAGTCCACGTTCCACTAGGAGTGGTCAAGGGACAAATTCATTCACACTCCCTTCAGAAAGCAAATCTGCAATGGAGGGGCAAAACCAACTGCGTCATATCAAGGAAGATTGGCCTACATACGAACAAAATAGAACAAGAAACCTGCTAAACAGAACCCGCCCAGATATCGCTAGAGTCACGGCAATAATCACGGGGCACTAGCCAATTGGAGATCATGCGGCCAAGCTTGGGATCCCACACAACCCTAATTGCCGCAGTTGCGGAAATGTAAACGAGAAAGAAACTCTGTCCCATTTCCTCTGCAAATGTCCGGCACTATAGCAAGAGCCAGATTGCGCACACTGAACCAACCTTTTTTCGACGACCTTAGCGAAATTTTGGGTAAAGGGTTATTAGACATAATCCGTTTCCTTAATTCCACAGGTTGGATATAGGCGCCGAATGCTCCACACCCGTAACAATCATCACAAACTAGGTCACACGAGTCGTGGTAATAAAAGGCGCATCATAGTGCTACTTGGGTTCAAAGCTGAACCGCCACTTCTACCTACCTACCTAGATAATATTACATGCCGTCGGTATTTTTATCAGACCTTTGTAGAAGGTGTCGCAGTGTAAAAAACCTTAAGGAGCATTATGTGTTTTTCTGGGGTGAAACTGAGATAGATATATTATCGGCCATTGATCAATATTAGTTAACATGGCGATGCCAACAGGTACACGGTATAAAGAAAGAGGATTTTCATAATGATTCTAAATATTATGAAACTTATATTACCTACTCATCGAAATTTTGTATGGAAAATATAGCCACTACAACTACACCTACTAAGACTTAGAGTCAATACTAAAAATGTTTATTGGTAAGGCCCATCGACTTTGTTAGCCATGGGCAATATCTGTCACTTTTGTGTTTTGTGTAAATAAAGAACTATTTCGATTCCAGTTTAAGCGATCGCAATTTCCTATCATACCCTACATGCCGTGTTTTAATATACAAAATCTCGAACTAACAGGGTTTATCCCCAACTTTTCAAAACGCAGAGACAGTTAGAAATCCCTCAACTACAAAAGACTGACCGTTGCGCGTTTTTTCGCGCAAAAAAAAAATCCCTGAAAAAAACGAAAAAAAAAAATTAATTAAATTATTTATTTATGGGGTTCTACCCCATTTAAATACTCTTTTGAGAGTTTCGCTTTTATGAAACTCAAAATGTGCTACTGCATTGTGAACTTTGTGCGTCGTATATTTAACTTTTCTTCCATTGTGCTTCCATATCACGAAACATAAAAACAACGTATT
This sequence comes from Cheilosia urbana, assembly GCA_946477585.1. Classification (NCBI taxonomy): domain Eukaryota; kingdom Metazoa; phylum Arthropoda; class Insecta; order Diptera; family Syrphidae; genus Cheilosia; species Cheilosia urbana. The sequence goes on from OX297854.1 coordinate 117,607,678, forward strand.
TCACCTGGCACGTATTTTCCATGATGAGTTTGACTGCAAAGACTTCGCTTCGCTGACGGACTTTTATTCTCTGTAGTGACCATTTCCTCTTGCAGAGAACTTTTTTCTTGCTCCCTATATATTCTTTTCAGGAAAATGCTCTTTCTGGAAATTGCAGTCGAAAAAAAAAGATAAAACTTTGGTGGAACCATTTGAAATGTGTCAGAGAAAGAATTGCGGTACATTTAGGATTTAGGTATACACAGCTAAAAAGGGCCAATAATTAAACGTCAAAAGTGAGTAAACGTGATCTGAATTGTTATACCTAGTTCACCACTTTTGAAGTTGCAATGAAAAAATTCTTCTACATTGCGAATGTTTTATAAATGACGACCATGACTTCGCTGTTCGTTGTCTTAAGGAAAGTAGTTGAAGATGAATGACTCGTGATACGTTTGGAATAAAATAAGCAGTTGTTGTGCACAGGTGTCTTTTGTATGACATATCTAATGTAAAAGTAACCTTCTCCGTTCTGAGTATTTAAATCTCTCCTAGATATAGATATACTTTAGTCTTTCGGACATTCCCTTTTTGTTGTTTTTGCTTAGGAGCTATGACCAGCAGGTTTGTCTTTTCTTTTCTTTCATAAACAACCATTTTCATGACAGTTGTCTACATAAAAGCAATCCAGGTTAAGCCAGTAGATTGCGATTGCATTGGAATATTTATTGGTTGATTTTTCACTTAATTTCATGGAGTTATTCACTCCGTAGCTTAGAGCAGTAAATACGAGTAGGTATGTTGGGTGAATTTTCACTTTTGTACTTCGAGAGGGTTAATTTGAGGATCCGGTCGAAATTATGCTTTACAAAATTCTGCTTTTGAAATTTTAAGCAATAAAATTCTACTTCTTCTGCTAAAAAAAACGAATATGAACATGAACAAACAAATATTTTTTTATTACAATATATTATGCATTTCAGGTTTTAATAATGTACTAGTTTCGCTTGTGGTCGCACTTTACAACAATCTCCTAAAATATATAATGTAAAATGAAATGTAAAAAGCTTAAAATTGTTATAAGATAACACTCTCATTGTTGCGCTTTCTATGAACTTGAAACATAAGCCGAAGAACTGTTTAAAATCACTTTTGTCGGGATCATCACACATAAAAATAAAGACCATTTCGTTCGCTTTTTTTTTGCTTTGCTTGTTAGGTGGTGCAAACCAGTACCTCCGATAATTATGTTGTTTTTTTATTTTTTTATAAGCTAAATAGAGACATCAACAGGAAATATAAAAAAACTCCCCTTTAAAATTAGTTTTACTCATGTTTAAAATTTTAAAATGTCACATGTCACAATAAAAATTTTGAGCAAGAAATTCATATCGAAAAATGTTCGTTTCCATAGTTCTCCATTCAAACCAACCATCGCGTCGTCGTTAGGTTCTAGTCTAAGATGATATAGATACATATTATATGTATTTGAATAAATTACGAAAACTTCGGATGTTCTCCTCGTATTAATAATGTGAATTAGTGAATTGGGCAAAATGTCCCTGAATTCATTTTTTACAATTGCTTACTTCAAGGTTGGGGCAGGTAAATTGCATACATTTATGGGTAAATGATTCTCTCCAACGCTTTTTATAAACGAAAGTAGCGACACCTAGATATCGAAAAAAATATGTAAAAGTTCGAGATACTTTTACAGAGCGAGCGTAATGTTTGTTTTCAAAAATAAATCTACTATTCTTTTTTAGTTTTTCCCCATCCCCATCTATCCACGCACAACTTATCTTTCATTTTATTGAATTTAACGAATGAAACATTCATTACGAGTATAACACGAACTCAAAAAAGTGTGTCGCAAAATTCTGTCCGGTCTGTCCGTCTGTCTGTCCCACAGGCTTACAGCCTAAACGGCTGACGTTCAAACAAACTTAGGGCTCGGGGCCATTTTTAACTTTCTCCATTATTTATTTTGCATGGTAGTCTCAATATTAATGGTACTTCCCATACAAAATGTTCGTACCAGTTTGATTTGCTCGAAAACGCCTCCAACGATTTCAACCAAAATTGATATTTAAGCTTAAGTGGGTGAGGTTACCATGACTACATACCCAGTTTTTGGCTAAGAATTCGAGTAACAGTACTTTTGCAATTTGGACATATCTCAAAAACGGTCCATACGATTGTAACAAAAATTAATTTCTAAGGTTATATGGTCATTTCCAACTTAATGGCAAACTTAGTTTTTCTCGGTATTATCGTAAAATTGATTTTTAAAAAAAGTCATTTTTTTTAATTAAGTTTTTCTTAGTTTACCAGAAAACGGCAGTAACGATTTTGTACAAAATGCAAACTTAGAATACTACTGATGTTCTTAAAATTGTTGCGTTCTTGATTTTCGATTCGAATCACCGAAAACGCTAATTTTAAAAACCGCTCATATCTCGAAAACCCCATTTCTGACATCGATAAAACTTTAAAAATCAATTTCTTATCGTGAATAATACCTAACCTATAATCGGTTTTTAGCTATACAGTTAACAAATAGTATTTTTTAAACTAAACATTGCAATATTTGGTACTGTTTTGTCTGCCAAATTTTACAAAATACATATTAACGATAATATCAGTGTTCTAAATAAGATCCCGTACTAAGTTTGTCTAAAAAAATGTGAGGAAATTAGTTTTTCAATTATTTCTCAAAAATGGCTACCCAAAAGCCGATCTCTGTTCATATACCTATATGTATTTTTAAAACTCAATACCGTACTTTAAAATTCAAATTTGCAACAGTCATTAGAAATGCAAACAGCAACGCAAAACTTATTTTCAGCAAATAAAACCTACTTCTACTTTTTTTTCAACCATTTTGAATATGCACCTTAGAAATTCCAATCGCTGGGAGTTTTAACAATCAGAATATCCCACTTCATTTACACCCCTACACACGTTCATCGTGATATTCAGTTTATAACTGCTAATGCAAATACAAAAACAAATCTCTGAATACTTGCATATACATATATACCTACATTTATATGGAAAGTTATCTATCTATAACGAACAATACTTTCAACCGTACATAAATTAAGCCAACGTCATTAATAAATTCCAGTTAAAAAGAAAATCATTCCCTCCTAACAGATCGAAAATAAGAAACTCCTACTATGCTTGTTAATATATAGCATTGATTCTCAGATCCTCAGATCTTTGCCTACCTACCTAATAAAATTAGAAAACAACCAACAAAACTTTTGATAAAAGAGAAAGTTTTCTTAAACCCAGTCGTGCACTTTATTTTTATTGTTTGTAGAATTTTGAAAGCAGAATTTTGTAAAAGCATCTAGAATTTTGACCCCGACCCGTTTATTTGTCTTTGCATCGCGAAAAATAGCCCAATGCCCCCAGCTCGTGACATCAGGTAGGCATTATCTGAGTACTAAGTATAGACCCAGGATGAGATGGTTAAATAAGTCGGAAAACCTCAAATCCTCTTGTCATAAGGACATAGGTGTCCTTCAATTCCTTTGAAAAACGCATTATAAACCAATCGGCTTTCCGCCTTTTTGACAATCGAATCCGAGTGGAGGCTGAATTAGAGCTTTCTGTCGAAGATGCCACCAACATCATTCCGCACTTTTAGGAACATCATAATAATTGGAACAAATTGGAACATTTGCATTTTAAGGTGGCATGTCGTATTCTTAAAAAAAAAAAAAAACATATAGGTAGTTGTAATCGATTCATCATGATTTCATTGATATGAAAAAGAATTTCTCATAACTTAATTTACATACCTACATCTGATTTTTGGGCCGAATGCCATGATGTTTATTAGCAAAAATATTGGAACACCGAAAATACACACATATCTATATATAAACTGGTCAGCATTAAGGTGTTGAAACAGTCAATGGAATGTCATAAATGAGACACCAATTGTAGGGTAGAAAAACCCAAATGGAAGATTGTTTATGTATTCCCTTTCCACAATGGGCGCTTTTCAAAACTGATTCTCGTTTACACATTGAACTCGGAATAGATGAGGCTAATATACGCCTCTCGTTCTGTTGTATAACTAATATCCTCCTACGATATCTCAAAAAAAAGCAAAACTTCGAAAGGAAACTCAAATCAAATTCGCTGTTGGTTCACTTCTAAAGGACACTCCAGAGACATTAGGGTAAATCCTCGCATTGTGCATTTATCACGTTCCGTACATTCACACACACACACATCGTTCCTGCAGTTCCTTAAGATAGTGGTCTGTTCCGATTTCGCCTGGCTTGGTGGCAAACCAATGCAAAGACCAAAGACCCTCAAGTTCCCTGAATACCACTTGAGATGAAAATAGAAAAATAACGAAAAAAATTAATAGAAAAAAATGCGAAAGCATAGTAACAAATGCATACACCCTCCTCAATACGAATGCGATACTCTTTCTAGGTAAACGTGGTGGGAGTAGCATTTATTTGGTTGCGATTCTAAATAAAATGTCAAATTTACTATGCTGTTTCCGGCAACCGCAGAAGTGGGAGAAAACAAGAGGATATGCCATTACCAACAAGCAAGAAAGTCGTGTCCTGTGTACGACATACACTCACATCTCCCGAGTGGGGTGGAACGTGGAAATGTTCCCTGTTTTCTCTTTTCTTTTATGTTTATTTTGTTATTTGCAAAGTTTTGTTCATTTGCTAGCTGCTTATGTTCCTTTGGTCCTTTTTTACGCTAATGCTGAGTGAAAATTAAATAAAAGTTTCGCAATTCCTTTGTTTTCACCACCACCGTGCTTTATATACCAAGTGACATTTTTTCTTTGTTCTTCACAAGCTCCACACTATGCACAGGAGGGGATAGAAAATCCAAATGATTACGGTGACGACGACGCAGACGACGACGTGAGAAAACTCAAATGAGAGAAGATATTTGATTAAATCATGAGGAAGGTAGCGGTGCTTTCCTTCTTATGTTATTTTTTATGGAAACAACTAGCAAATTATCTAGCAAATGGAAAAATGAAATGAAACGAAAAAGAAAATGGAATTACCTTCCAGAATGAAGTCATTAAATGAAAGTAAGGCACACGGATACAGCTAGATGTCAAGTAAGTAATGAAACGAAGGAAAGTGGATTAGTCGAAGAGCAAGAGCAGCGCAAAAGCCTGATTCTATTATTTGGATATTTGACAGGGGTGCTCATTGACGAATTAATATTATTTAATATCCTCGTAGGAGTTGTCAATATTTCAACGGTCGGAGGTGGCGCACAGCTACAGATATGATGTGCTGCGGGCAAATGAAGTTGGACTTCTAATAGGTATCAGGTTTCAGGTACGCTAACTGGTTTATTGGGAAATGGGAGTTGTGCTTGCGTCTCCCACTTACTTTTGCTCACATTAAACATCATGACAGTAACCGTTTAATTGTAGGCGTTTTTCTTTTGTAGTCTAAAGCTGTATACTGAACTGAGCTCGAGCATTATGCTCAATTCAAAACACGGTGTTGAACGCGCGAGTTACGTGTCCTCACATAAAAACTTCGTTTCAACAGAAACCGCTTACTGCCTGTGATAATAACCAGCTCCAACAACAACAACAACAACTCAATATAGCGGCGCATCAGTTTAGCGATAACAGCCTAACAACAGAAGCAGCTCACCATCTACATTTATGGAGACTTTGCAGTCAGTGTTAATTTTCATTTCCAATAAAGCACATCATTGTTTTTTGTTTAATGTTATTGTTTGTTTTTGTTCGAGCGATCACAACAGCTCGTAACTCGCGCTTCGACACTCTATATCAAAACTTAACGATTTTAAATGCCAAAACTCGGGAGCAACAATTTCTACTCTATCTACTCCCTTTTCTCTTGTAGCTGTAATTTGTATGTATAGGTACGAATTGAAAAACCTTTCTCCAAAATACAAGAAAATCATATTATATAACAACAAGCGGACCCCCTGCACGAGTGCACACTTCGTAGTGCAAAATAAAAATTCATTTAAATCAGAAAAAAAAAATAATTGTAATGCTTTGTTGTGAGTGAATGAATGAAATATTGACGAGTAATAATTCTTGTGTATCAGGACTATGCATATTATCAAAGTTGCCAATTTAACAAACTTTGGCCTTGACGTTTGCAATTTTTTTTTTGTATGGGATGCGCCATAACACCCCTCTGCCAAATTTTGACCAATCTGAACATGTATACCGTATACCTCTGGGACAATACCTAACATAAGAGGTGTGAATTTGACCTCAATCGATTGTGGAAAACAGTATTTTCTACACAAAAAAAAAAAGGTAGGTATTCCTCCTTTCCACACACTGAATTAATTAATGTGCATTCAAAAACACCCTTAAGACTTGTGAGTGATGAACATTAGTGAATCTGTGACACTCCAACAACTATGAAATGGAATGAAACACGAACTTTTTGTAACGGGTGATTTTTTAAGAGGTTTAGAACTTTTAAAAAAAAAAAAAAACACAAAAAATTCGAAAAAATGAATGAAATATTTATTTGAATCGATAGTTTGAACCTTGCAATTTAATGTTTAAAGATAATTTCATGCAAATGTTGACCGCGGCTGCGTCTCAGGTAGTCCATCCGCTGAGTCCAATTTTGGCATACTCTTTCACACATATCGGCCGGTATCTCACGAATGAATGCATGGATGTTGGCTTCCAGTGCGTCAATCGAAGCGGGCTTGTCCCTATACACATTAGACTTGACATACCCCCACAAAAAATAATCTAATGGTGTCAAATCGCACGATCTAGGCGGCCAATTGACCGGCCCGAAACGTGAAATTAACTGTTCACCAAACTCGCCTCGCAATTGCGCCATTGTTTCGCGTGCTGTGTGGCATGTGGCACCGTCTTGTTGAAACCACATATCATGCAAGTCAAGAACTTCCATTTCGGGCAAAAAAAAGTTTGTTATCATCGCTCGGTAGCGTTCACCATTGACAGTAACGCTGCGATTCGCATCATCTTTGAAGAAATATGGCCCAATAATGCCGCCGGCCCATAAACCGCACCAAACAGTGGCTTTTTCGGGATGCATTGGTAGCTGTTGCAATGCTTCTGGCTGATCTTCACTCCAAATGCGGCAATTTTGCTTATTTACGTACCCATTCAACCAAAAATGAGCCTCATCTCTGAACACAATTTTTCGATAAAAAAGCGGATCCTCGGCCAGCTTTCCAAGAGCCCATTCACCAAAAATTCGGCGTTGTGGTAGGTCGGCTGGCTTTAGTTCTTGCACAAGCTGTATCTTAAAAGGCTTTACGCACAAATCCTTCCGCAAAATTTTCCACGTAGTGCTGTAACAAAGGCCTAACTGCTGGGAACGGCGCCGAATCGACATTTCGCGGTCTTCTGTCACACTAGCTGATACGGCCGCAATATTTTCTTCACTACGCACAGTACGTAAACGTGTTGGTGGTTTAATGTCCAACAAAGTAAATTTGGTGCGAAATTTGGTCACAATCTTCCGAATAGACTGCTCAGAAGGTCGAGAATGCCGATCATAAAATGGAAGCAGCGCGCGATGAACATTTCGAACCGAGCACGAATTTTGATAGTAAAATTCAATAATTTGCAAGCGTTGTTCATTTGTAAGACGATCCATGGTTAAATTGCAAACCAAACTGAAGCTGTTTGACAGTGACACAAGGTACTAAACACACGTCAGCTGTCAAAACCAGTGTTGCCAAAACCAAACCAGCTTAAAAATCACCCGTTATAAACAACAAATAACATTTGAATCAGTAACACTTATTAAGGCTAGCATAAACTAACAATCAGAAGAATGAAATACCAGTTATATCACAAAAGACGAAAAATGTGGCAATTTATTAAGCCAACTCGTTAATGAGAGGATTATCTGAGTAATCGCATCTCCTTATAAATGCATTGGTAAGTTTTTGTATTCTATTGAAGACCAATTAAACATTGCCCTTAACATGGAGGTTAGCAGTTGAATGATGCCATGGGAGATTTAGCATCATTTTTAGTAGTTTATTTTGCGAAGTTTGTAGTTTTTTAATATGGCATTTAGCACAATTACCCCAAACTGGGCATCCATACATCATTATTGCTTGGAAAATAACTTTGTGGATGATTATCTTGTTTTCTACCGATAAAAGCAATTTCCTGTTAATGAAGGGATAAAGAAGCTTAAGCGCAATATTTACCTTTCTTATAGTTTGCGTATTATGTACATTAAAAGTCAATTTTGAGTCGAGATATATACCTAAATATTTAACTGAGGATTCCCATTCAACCTGAGTACCATTTACTATAAGTTGATTGCTCGGAAGAAAACAAGTTTTCCTTTTTCTAGGAAAAAAGATTGCCTGATTTTTATCAGCATTCAACTTGATCCTCCACTTATTGTAATATATTTCTAATATTCTTATCGCATTGTTTAGATTTGTCTCAATATTTAGACCAAATTCATGCGATGAAAATATTGCTGTATCATCAGCATAAATAGCGACATCACATAAAGGTAGTTCTGGGAAGTCTGAGATATACAGATTGTACAATATTGGGCCGAGGACAGAACCTTGAGGAACACCTGAGTTAAACAAATTAGAACAAGAAGCACTACTATTGACGTACACACTAAATCGACGGTTGGACAGAAAACTTTGTACTATTTTACATATGAACGAAGGAAAAGAATAGCGAAGTAACTTATAGACAAGACCGTTGTGCCACACAGAGTCAAATGCTTTTTCAATATCGAGTAACAACATTCCTGTAGATTTTCCGATATTGCGGTTTTGTTTAATGTGATTGCAGAATCTAAGCACCTGGTGAACAGTACAATGTGGTTTCAATGAATGTAAAAGTGAACATCAAACGTATTTGGGGCGAGGAGGAATAACTTAAAGGTAATCGGGCGAACTTATTAGATGTTGGGATTGGGGTCTGTCTGTAACTCCCTAGCAAATAGGGGGTAGATTGAACTGACTTTCTCTTACAGAAACACCCGCTGGCGGTACCTAACGCAAAAATATGTTTTAACAGCATTCACTTAACCAAGCAATGTGCACGAACATTGTTCTACAACGTGCCTTCCCAGATATACTGATGTCTGGGAATATCCGGGTTCTGTAAACTGGAAAGCGGATAGAAGCGGTATACCAAGCTGGTGAGATAATAAAAACGCACGAGTTAACTTTGTAGAGCTCAGATTTGATTTTTATTAATTAATCCTAGCCGTAAATAGTTACGAAGCTGCAATGTGGTCTGGCCAAGCTCTGATGGCGACTGTCGACTGACTGTCTCGGTTGTCAAATATCAGTCGGCTCAGCCTTATATTAGTCCATGCTGAGTTGTTTCTGCTGCAACTATGGTTATTGTCTCTGCCGCTGTTTGTGCTTCGTGATACCGTCGAATCGTATTACTTGTTTTGCTGCACACAGCTAGCTCTACTGCTGCCACTACCCGCGTTACCTCTTTCGGAAGAGAGATTACTAGAGGTAACCACATTAACTAATCTTTTCCATGGTCGGAAAGCTACTTCGACTTACAATCATCAACCTAAAGGACGAATTGCCTCTTTTTAACCCTAGACCTATTCTCCGGGCTTTGGATTCAAATATCTTGAACCAGCTCATAAAGGGATAACACAAATAGTTCGACCTGACTAGAGCCGTTAGACGCAACGGTTTTGTTTCATTTAATAATGGAATTCTTCTGCTCTCGCCTAAAAGAAAAGCAAGTTACTTACTATAGTCCTCTTGGTGAGAAGAGAGGGACATGTGAACTGGTAAGAGCCATGCAACTAAAGCAGCAAAAGTCGTTTGTATGGAAACCCAATCAGCGAGCCTTGCCTATTTATGATGGAGTGTCCCGTAATTGTATTTGCAAGTCTGGCCTAGACCAGACCTACCAGGCAAAGATTTATTTCGTGATGAGCATCATTTTTCGCTTTTTGTTTGATTCGGAGTGTGCAAGTTGCGGAATGGCATGATGTGATTCTCCGTCTCCGGTATATCGACATGTGCAATGTCATCGCCCCGAAATTATCCGGAAGTCCCAGCACCAAAATGTGGTGAACTCTGAATTGCTCGGACATCTCGTTTCAAAATATTTGAAATATGATTAGATATGTCTAAATGAATATATTTACACAGCTTTGGAGGATCCATACTATGTTCATGCACTTATTATTACCTCTATTGCCATCTTCCTTTACATTGTCCTAATTGGATGCCAAATTTCAAAAACTCCACAAATCGTTAGTTCGGTTTGTTCTCATAGCAATTAAAAAGCGCTCCAAGCAGCACACCCCACTTAGGAAGAATTTCCTGAATCTCCCCCAATAGAAACAGCTCCCATTAATTGAAGCAACACACTTAGAGTATGAAGTGTAGAAGCAGACAATTAAAGAAAACGACTCCCAAATTCTTTGTTCTCCTTCTGCGCTTATAATTGCAATTGAAAACGATTTAATTAAGAGCACAGCATCGAGTGCCACTTAATAACTTTGTTATTATTGAATAAGCACCCGGGCGGCGCGGATAATTCCATAATTTATAACTGAATCGTATTTCAAGCTTTTCAGTAGTTGCCCCCCGTCTGGGTCGTCGTCATTCAACGAGTAATTCAAAAAGAAATTTATTACCAAGGATTTTTTGCACTTGAAAAGGGAATTCCCTTTTATTGCACTTGTTCATATAAGTAAACATGAGTAACGTTTATGACTCCTTACATCATCAAAAATGCACGAGTATAATTCGAATGGAATCTGCAGGATTCCTTTGCCACTTTCCGGTTCATATTAGGCCGGGTGCAAAATAACCATCGCTCAGGCCCATTCCTTCCACCACCACCACTGCTATTTGTACAGGTAAAGAGAGAGAGATGAGAGAGAGAAATGGAATTTATTCATTTGGAAACGCTTTCATGGTGGAAGAAGGTGAATTGTGAAGGAGCATTTTATGTACCGCTGCCAAATTGCATTTCGGATAAATTGCGGAGCTATCCGGATTATGTTTTGCCTTTGTGTTTCTGCGAACTTAATTGAAAAAAAGAAATATGAACGAGATTGCTTCTTAAAGTGTTCGCTTTTTTATTATTATACACCTCCTTTTTTCCGAAATATGAAATTATTTTGTGTTTGTCCTGCGTTTGTGTGTTTATGTGTGAAAAAAGTGTGCATTGCGGAAATGTGTGCAAGTGTATCATCACTTTAATGCGAAAATTTATGTCCCTACTAATCTCGGTCGGTTTTTTTGGAAATAATTTTTTTTTTTTTTGATGTGTAAACATCTAAGCGCGCGTTATTGGAATCTGGTGGAGTAATTCCACACATTTAACTTGCGGGGACGGAAATGCGTCACTTTGTTTTATCATTGCACTAGTGTGCCCGGCGAACTTCGTCCCGCCCAAAATTGACTTTTTAACTAAAATAATTTTCACTTCGACCTGAAATTAATTGTATTGATCCCAACCATAGTTTTTGAGAAATGCGATCTCACTGTATACTACGATCAAAATTTAAAAAAAAAAAAAAAAACTCTACTTAGAAAATGTATGGAAAATCAATTTTCACAAAATTTGCAATTTCCCGTTATAATTTTTCAATTTTGTCGCCGTATGAACCTTCCTTAGGCGTAGACAGATGCAACAAAGAAGATTAACGTGTAGGCCAACCTTCCGTATACGACGTACAAATTCGTTCTCAATAAGCGGATTCCGTGGAATGAGAATGTTTGTCTTTGAATTTTTTCCTCAAAACCGTCGCTTGCATGTCATTTGATTTGGGATCCTTCACCACCAAATCAAACGCGTTCTGTTACAAAGTTTCGGTGCATTGAGGTTGCGCAGCAAAATTATAAGTGAGCCAACTTTCAATTGTATAGATGTAAGCCTGGAACATCCAATGAATTCAAAAATTCAACTAAACCCCATAAAGTTTTGTTTTTACGACAAAAAGTAGCATATATGTCCTTCCTTGGGCCCATGCGAATTTAAACCAAAAATCATAAAAATTGAAGGATTGGTTCCCGAGTTATGAGTGCGCACATACGGACGTCAGTCTTTTTTATATGTAGCTGTACCCACCCGGCTTTGCTCATACCTTTCGTATTAAATCCTGCTCCACATCCCGTTCTCCTATGTCCTATCACGCTTATGTTTTGCAAAGTACCATCTATAGGGACCGAAACTATAGTAGGTATATTTCAATCTTGAAGCAACCATACCTACCCATCCACAAATTACAATCAACTCGGTAGAGCTGTTTCGGAGATCGGCAACAGCGCCACCTATCAGGTCCAAAAGGGTCCTATCCTTCAAGTGGGAACGAAGAATGTACATTCACGAAATTTCATTGAAATCGGTTGAGCAGTTTCGGAGATCGACAACAACGCCACCTATCGAGCCCAAAATGTTTATGTTTTAAGACTGCCTAAGCCTGAAATACACCAATACGAACAAAACAAAAGAAAAATCGTAAAATTTGGCCCAGTGAGAACATTTTCCTTGGTTATGTTATTTGTGCCGGAAATCGAATGGAAATGTTATTTACCTATTTAAAATTGATTAAAAAATAATTTTTAGTTTTCGTCGATTGTACAATTGTAGAGCTAAATGAAATATGAATTACTGAAATGTCAAATTCAAAACAGTATAGACAACCAAACCAACGCCAACTATATTATTACAATTAAATTTAATGTTGTTGATACAATATTGATATGCAGGGAAATCTAACTTGACGTAAGTATCTCCCAGCGCCACCTATCGGGTCCAAATTTCTTTAAGTGTTATATTGTGTAAATTTGAGCCAAATCGGTCCATAAATAAGACCCCTATAGGGTCTAAAATAAACATAAACCATCCGGAGCACCACACAAACATATGGTGTGAATGTAAGGGGGATAGCTTCAGTGGTTCAGCCGTTATGGTCGGTCATACATACGCACGAACGTTTTTATATATTAAGATATAGTTAACGTGAAGCTTTAGACTTTAGAGTATCTATGAAGAGAGGAGCCATTCCAGTCCAGTCTCTATGTAACATATAGTCGGGAGAGCTACTCGGTAGTATAATCGCTCTCTTAATGAAATACCGCAGAAACTTTTTCACGTCTTCGAAATAACGATATCCCCAAACTTGTGCCACATAAATTTAGAAGAACGTGTTAGTATATAATAATAATAAATCCAAGTGTAAACCAATGAAGCAAAATTCATAGCTTCATCAAAGCAAATGTCTTGCTGACAGCCCATTGAAATACTTGATTTTTGTACTTTTATTGCATTTTTAATTCCTTAACTTAATTAAACTAATAAATTAAATTTAGCTAAAACGTATCATTAAATTCATTGACCCTTAGGCGGGTCATGGATTTCTCTCTCAGTTTTTTTCAATTTTCTCAGTACGTGGTCGCATTCGCACAGTTTCTTAGCAAATTTTAAATAATTTTACGTTTAAAAAAAAGTACACGAACGAACCTTATGAATCCGAACATCCCCATTCTTTCCTTTGTTTATTTTCATTGCGTACCTATGTAATTAATATATGACAGAAAACAACATAAAGCCTAATAATATGCAACACATTTTTTGCTTTTATGCCTGATTCACTAAGTGCCTGATTTACCACAATACGAATGGGCAATGGCACTATCATTACATTATAATTGTTAATTATTTATTTAATAGAAATAGTTTAAATATTGATTTCTTACAAATATCAAATTGTCATCTATACGTCATTACATAGCTGTCATTATACGTCAATTACGTAGCTGTCATTTGCGTTTTGTTATTCCAAGTCTGATTCTTTTTTTGTTATATCTACCACGTTTTATAGTGACTGACGTTTCATGTCAAGTCACACGGGAACGCTGTCGAACGGGATAAAAAGTGTCTTATGTCCGTCTCCTGGCTCTAAGCTACCTCCCTACCAATTTTCACCCAAATCTGTTCTGCCGTTCGTGAGTTATAAGTGGTGTAACTAACACGACTTTCTTTTATATATATATAATAGATACGTCTTATCAGTGCATACGTTTTTATCATTGCATACATTTATGAGCTGGGGCATATTAGTTTCAGCTTTTTGTTGATGTGAAATAAAATTTCTCCATTTCGTCCTTGCACCGTACTCCGAAGAAATTTCAAGAATTCTGCAGGGAGATTATCATCTTTTACTAATGATCATCAGCGGATACTTCAATATCAATTTTGCAACTCCAGAAGCTCAACCATTTATTGATTTTATGCAAGATAAATTTAACTTTCAAATGAACTCCAATCGGCAAATTTCAACAACACGATATGGAACAACCATCGATGCTGTCTTCCAGCGTAATCTAGATAGATTACAGTCTCGAATGTACATATCTTACTTCAGCTACCACAATCCGATTGTATCTTTTCTACCGAAACTAGCACAAAACGAATAAATTATTGTTATGTCATAATATATCGAGAATACGGTTATTACAATTCCTTCTTTTCTCAATGACGTGTATCAAGCCACACACATACCGCGCGCACGGTGTCTACACATACACATATTTCGGGACTGTTGGATACAGTCGCACCAATTTTTTTTTTTATACCGAGGGTAGGTGAAAATCTTCCAAAGACACTATGAGAATAGCAAGCGCGTGCTCATAGTAGTGTCAGATTTTTACTGACTAAAAACACCACCCTTCGAAAGATACTGTAACTAAGATATAACTTATCAAGCAATTTTTCTATAACGAAATAACAACTTTTGACAGGCTACTTTCCAATGAAAGATCCTGCATGTTCCGCAATTACTTACTTACTTAGGTGGCGCTACAGTCCGGGGTGGACCTTGGCCTCAACCAATACGCCTCTCCAGTTAGCGCGATCTTTGGCTAACTGCCTCCAGTTGCGCACTTCAAGTTGGTTGAGGTCCCCTTCCACTTGCGCGCCACCTAAGGCGAGGCCTTCCTCTACTGCGTTGTCCCTCCGGGTTAGAATCGAAGACTCTTCGGGCCGGAGCGTTGGTGTCCATTCGCTCTACATGTCCCAGCCATCTTAGACGACTGATGCGTACTTTTCTGACTAGGTCGATGTCGCTGTACAGCTCGTAGAGTTCGCTGTTAAATCTTCTCCTCCAAAGCCCGTCAACGCAAACGGGACCAAAAATCACTCGAAGAATGTTCCGAAGATGTTCCGCAATTAAGACGCGGTTAATTTTATCTTGCCAAGTCGAACGGTTTCGTTCTTTGTAGCCAGCGCAATAAATTGTTCTCGTCCAAAATTTGTCGGACTGTATTGTTGACATGTCCGATTAGTCGGTTTCAACGCATTCTCGCGAAGCTTTTTGTTTCAGCTTCAATTATTGGAATTCCAAGATCCCTGTGGATATCGTCGTTTCTAATATACCATGGTGCTTGTACAATTTGTCTAAGAACTTTATTTTGAAAAGTTTGTAGAATATTGACATTTGTTTTCTTGGTACAACCCCAGAGTTGTATACCGTAGGTCCACACCGGCTTTAGCACTTTCTTGTATAGAAGCAGTTTGTTTTCGGTACCGAGCTGGGATTGCTGACATTTCTCTATATTTGATATCGAGTTCTTTACGTTTCATTTTCGAATTCCTGTGCGAATTCCATTTCAGCTTTGCGTCGAGTGTCATTCCCAGGTATTTGACCTCGTCTGCAAAGGGTATTTGGGCCAAGTTAAAAAAAATTGGCAAGTCATTTGTGTTCTTATACGTGAAATTCACGTGAACAGATTTGGTTTCGTTGAGGGTGATCCGCCAGTCCCTCGTCCATTCATTTACCTTATTCAGTGCGATTTGAAGTTTTGCAGTCGTTTCTTCAATAGTGTTACCTACTGCTAGGATAGCGGTCTCGTCGGCGAACGTAGCGAGAGTAGTGCCATCTTCTCTTGGTATATCGCGAGTATAAACAGATAGAGAAGGGGCCCAAGGACACTTCCTTGCGGCACGCCGGCCGAAATTTCCTTAAGCTCAGAGTATTCGTTTCCAATACTCTGTAAATAATAGTAGATTTCATTATGTACTAAGTTTGGTTACGGGTGACGTCAAGAAACTCGTGAGGTCCATGTCGAGGGCTAAGATGTTTACACAACAAAAAAATAATTCGATACATTAGCTATTTGTGTTATAAATTTTAGAAAAAGGACTCTTCTCTGTACCTACTAATGAAATCATTTTCCCCTGAAGATTGTGAGTTTTTGAAGTGCTACCTTCTTTAGGCGCATTGGACACTTTTGAGATGGGTAAAAACCAATAAACTCGCGACACTGTTACTATCCTTCCATCTATCAACTGACACCTGATTTGTTAACATCGCTTGATGTGAAAGCTGTAGAAGAATCTCTTCTGTAAAAAGAATAACAACAATTAGGTAGGTAGAGGTATGATTTTTATATCGATACCTACTGATGCCGGTGTCGGATATAATCACTTACACAGTACAGAGACGCAATAAGAATGAAACAGCGAAAAATTCCAATAACGGCAATTAAATAGTTCCCCATCCATTTCAGATGAGACCAACAATACCGCAGTCCACTGTCTACTGTCTAGTGTCTACCACTACCATGGACAACTCTTGCGGAATAAAAGCCAGTTATTTTCATTATTTAAGCAATCGCGAAACAATAAGCCCAATAATGCAGAGCCCGGCAGTAGGTGTGGGTGGTATTGGTATTGGACTATGTACACGTACAGTGTACAGTGTCGTACACACATACCAACAGCCAACACCAGCAGTACAGGTCTGCTTCATACTTACAAATGTTTGTTTGTAGGTATGCATTGTCATTTGCCGGTTTTATTATTGCTATTATTTTATACTAAAGTCGGAGAGAAAACCACAAATGAAAATAACTCGGTTGAAACTATGAGCCCAGAATGCCATAAGGGAGGCCAACGATGTAGGAGGCAGAGTGGGCTGACCGGGCCGCAGCGGTAGTGGCGATAACAATAAATCGAGAATAATACACAAAAGATCGTCACCGCAAACGCCACTGTGACTGTCATCGTCGTCTTCTGCTTCTCCTTCGACGTAGTCCTCGTTCTTGGTATTTGTGTGCTGCAGGATGCACGGAAAATAATGGCCGATTTAATTCAGTTGGAGAAATTCCATTTTATGGTTGGAAATGTACCATCAGACCACCTCCGCAACGCACAACGTACAGCAGTTGCAGGCATCGACATTTTTGTTAAGATGAGGATTTGGAGCGCGCGCGTTCGACTTGCAGCGGCGAAAACAATTTCACGACGCTGACAATAAGGATTAGGAATGGTGAAAATTTCAACTATGCCCAAAGCGAAGACGATGGTTCTGGCGCTGAAATGGCTTCGCTAAAATACAATGGAAACCAGATAGATGCTTGCAATTCAACAAGTTGGAAAAGGATGCAGCAGGCTTTTGTCTGACGTACGGAGAAGGATTTCATGCCGCATGTCATTGGGTGGTTTGGTGGCAAATAGCAGATGGATTTTGCGGACAGAAGAACCCGGCGAGTGATTTGTTTGAATGGCCATTTGATTCAAGGGATGTATACCTTATTGATGGCAATGTCAGGTGGAAATGGCATTGTTGTTTGAGAAAACTTCCTGTTGATTGCATTTTTGATGAATGAATGAGTTGGGAAGCTTACGAAACATAGCTATACACATGAAAGTAGGTATGTCATTGTTTTATTACAATAAAAGACGGTTTAATTAAAATCTTTAGGTGGCCATGACTGATCTGAATGAGGTAGTTCTATAACCCCAAGGGATGGACCGTACCTGGAGGTGCTCCTTAAACTACAAGTTAGTTTGACACAGCCAACTGAAAGATGGCAGAAATAAAAATAGTGTGGTATATTCTCAGGAAATAGATCGATTATGCTTGAGCAATAGGGTGGAGCGATTTTCAAAACATTTTTCAATTGCTTTTGTATACCTACCTGTAAAAAGTTGATCTCTCAACTCACAAATATATGCCTACATTTTTAGTTGGCTCACGATATGTTTACAAAGTGCCTCCAACATCATCAAGTTTGGAGAAATTCATGAATTTGGCTAAAAAGTCACAAATATGGTATGAACGCTGAATGACATTCTCAGTGTAATACCCTTTTCACACCGCAGCGAAAACCGTGTTCGTCGAAAACTCGAAAATGCATTCACACCGAAGAATAACTAATTTTCGTTTGACATTTCAATCAGCTGTGAGACACTAGTCGTGAAACTTCTGAGTAACCTATTTTGTTTACATAATATCGATCGCATTAAAAAATAACAAATAAAATTAATGCAGAGCATTTAAAAATAATATTAGATCAATCAAGTGTGGAAAATGATTTTAAGTTATGAGTGTGTGACAGTTGTTCGGTCAGCTGCTCTGCTGAATGTTGTAAAAGGTGTGTTTATTTTGACAACGCAACGATTGGAAGTCATTTTCGTGGTGTTTTCGTGGAAAACGACTCTAAACGACTCGTTTTGAAAACGGAATATGCATGGGAAAACTTCTGTTCTCAATGAAGTTTTCGAGTGTTTTCGCGAAAACCAGGGGTGGGATTCTGTAAGATGAAAACGTTCGATCGCTTTCGTTTGCACGAACAATTTGCTTCATTTAACTACAAAAACGAAGGGATTTTTCGTTTGCACGAAAGCAAAAAAAACGAAAGCCAGGTTTTCGGCTCGGTGTGAATAGCCTATTAGTCGGTTAGTAGGTATAAGACAAATGAATATTGATCTTGAACCATACCTATGCATTAAATTGGGGGAGGTAGTTGGGTACGAGAGGTCATCTCACAACTCTCTTGAAATTTTAATGTTGAATTTTACGGCTAATATCAAGAAATATACCTCATGTAAGTACACCTTGTAAGATTTAGATAAACAAACGACGACCTGTCCTGTGTTTGGGTTACCAGAGAAGTTACCCTTCTGTCAATTACCTACTTATAGTGAGGTTATACAAAATTGTCTATAAATTAAATATGAACCTGAAGCCTGAAAAAAAAAGTAGGCGCAGTGGCTTAGTGGTTAGTGTGTTGGATTACCAAGCGAAGGGTCGAGGTTCGAATACCGCAAAAACCCAAATTCCAACTTAGGGTTTTTTTCACTGTGCCACCTCTCGCAAACGTCTGACAAACATCCGAGGATATAACTGTCTTGAAAGAGCTTCTCAATTAGCCGTTTTGAGTCGGCATACAATTGTAGATCCCTTCCATTCGTTCCAAAAAAAAAACTCACACAAAACGAATGGTTGCGAGAAGCTAGGCCTAGGGTCGCTCCGGACCTGTTGCGCCAACTATTTTTTTTTTTTAAAGCCTGAAAAAACAACAAAAGAGCCAACAGAGCATGAAATATCCGAAAGATGGTTTAGGAAGTCTTGGCAATTTGGCAAAAATCATCGCTTCAAACTGTTAGCCTCAAGAGAATATTTTAACTTAGTCGTTCCTATCACGACAAATATAGGACCTTAATAGAACCTGATCAAGGCCGTCAAACAAACTAAAATCGTCAAGACAAAATGAATAAGTTTGTAACTGAGCCCCATAAATTATTTGATATTTGCAGTTGCAAAAGCCAACTGATTTCAAATTGTAATTGTTCAAAAGCAGACGTGTTCCCAAAGAAGAAATAAATAAAAAATGAGAGTCTATGGTCCAATGTGGTTTCCGCTAAAATGTAATCCCTTGTGTATAAATGGAGCTAGGCACCTGTGGCAACCCATAAGTCTGAGTCAATATTTGGACACGAATTTGAAGAAAATCGTTGAAAATCCAACGAATTGCATATTTTCGTCACCCAGAAAATCCTATTATTGCAAGATGAAAAAGAAATACATAATACGGAGGCTGACATATTGAAGATTTTTGAAGGCATGGCGCAAGTGGTAGTCACTTGGTAAATTGGAGAAAATATTGAAATGCAAGTTCATTTCCTGACAGGGGAAAACAGAATGTCTTCCCAAGTGGAATTATATACGGAGAATTGACTGTCAGAATTCAAAAAAACTATTCAAACAATCACTTCAAAGGAGTCTGATGATGAATTAGTGGTGTAGTTCGAAATAGCTATCATTCCTACCAAGGTGACTGTGTCTACGAGCTGTTGTTAAGAATTGTTTCCTCGAAAAAAACAACAATTCACAAACTGAAATTCGACATAATTTCCCAACAGAAATTGTCAGGGTACATAACTCCCAAACAAGCGAGAATCGTTGTTACTCCTCGCTTCCCCCACTAACCTAAAATATATCTGATGAAAACTTAAAAGCTATTGTTAAAGATGGTCTCGGCACATGTCAGTAAGACAGTAAAGATTTTCTGTGCCACACCCAAGCCGTAAAGCGCTGCATCAAGTTAGTGACAGAAGCTTCAAGTGAAGTTTTTGGGTAAAATAAATGAGATGGTTTAATTGAGGCAAGACTGCTATCGAATCAACAAATGCCTTCTTTTGACAAAAAAAAAAAAGGAAAATGAATAAGTATTTAAATAGGTACTGATTAATTTCATAACAAAACGTTTATACTGATTTTTTTAATTTATACGAAAAATGCATTTTTCAAAACATTAAATAACATTTTTCATACATTAACGCTCCACCCTGTTGAACAAGCTTTCAAAATGTAGCAAATATATTTCATACCAGTGAAGCCGAAACTGTGCTAAGAAAAAAACAAACATTTTTTTATTTTATTTTGGGAAGGAAATTGGTGCAATTGGTCAAAAGAAAAATAATCCTGCTTATCACAGGCTCTGCAGGAAACTTATCCTTAAAAAATAAATAAATAGTTGGCGCAACAGGTCCGGAGGGACCCTAGGCCTAGCTTCTCACAACCATTCGTTTCGTGTGAGTTTTTCATTTTTGGAACGAATGGAAGGGATTTACAATTTTATGCCGACTCCAAACGGCTAATTGAGAAGCTTTTTCAAGACATTTATACTCTCTGATGTTTGTCAGACGTTCGCGAGAGGTAGCGCAGTGGAAAAAACCATATGTTGAAATTTTGGTTTTTGCGGGATTCGAACCTGAGACCCCTCGCTTAGTAGTCCAACACACTAACACTAGTATTGTACTACTTTCAACACCTCCGTACTTCTCCTTTCACATTTGTACTTTTTTGGAAGACCTAAGGTACCTTTCACTTACCTACAGCAAAGTGTAATGGGATATAATTTTTTTGTAACTAACTTCAGTTTGTTCTTTTGGGTTCTCGTGTTAAAACCGCTGTCATTTACTTCGTCTTATAATTCCAATTACGGACGAGAAGTGCAAACTGCGGTAAAATTTTCATTACATTTCGAACTGATTGTAAACCATTTCCTTTTAAAAATAAAATGCACTGTATAACGGAAGCGGTGTTGTTTTTTTCGAGCCTCAGGTGGTGATAATAATTAAAAACATTTCATAAATATTTAATAAATACTTCGTCGGCGTGTCCAACGGCAAAAACATTTCCTATGTGTTTGACAAAAAAATGCTTCTGAACAAATCTTTCGCTGGTCTGGATACACCTTAATATGCCAAGAAAAACCGAAATACTAGCCTCAAAATATTGTTTATTTATTTATTTATTTAAAAAATACCGAAAATAAAAACTATGCAAATTTGACTCAAATGGTTACACCTTCGAAAAGCAAGTGAAATGTCAACTCCATTGAAATCACATTGTGATGTCACGATGCACCGAATGTTTGCAATATGGCTGGCGGCAGTATGAAGTTTGTCGTCACGTTGCACCGCATGTTTTCAATATGGCTGGCGGCAGTATGAAGTTTGCCACACTCATACATTTACATCAGGTATCTTGTATCTATCGTGTTTTGAAAGCAAGTGTAGCCACAACTTAAAAATAAAATTCTTCAATGACCCGTATTGTTTTATTATCGTGATCTGATCCGGATCAAAAAATACGGCCAATGTTGCTGTGCTAATGTGATCAAAGTAATTAAAATACAGTGGTTCTAAAAAGCGCGCTGTTTTTGCTCAAAGTTGCTGTTGATGTCGCTGTGTTAATCTGTTTCTCGCATTATTTTCCATTTCTGTCAAATGCAGCTCTGATTGCTTTGTATTTTTGACATTTCGAGCTGTGGAACATGCAAATCTGGTTGATAATAGAGATTTATTTCTAATCTCCCTTTTGATGAGATTAACTTTTGTATGATATCTAAGTCCCGAGATTTATGCGGGATTTACGGACATTTTTCCAAATCAGTTAATCTCAAGTGGAAACGTAGCATTACTGTTTGGCGCCAAGGATTTTGTGATTGAGGATTTGGGGATTTTGGGTTTGGGGATATTGACTTGGGGATTTCAGTTTGGAGATTTTAATTTCGAAGTTTTCGTACCCAACCCTCTATTCCTTCGCAGCTCTTAAATACCGAATAATTGTTCTCTTGATAGTTATGTGGTATTCGTTTGGGCTTCTTCAGATGCGCTCTCAGATTTCAGATTCCATGTGGCTAATCGAACATAAAAACGTCACTTGCTCTTTTTTGTGATAATATTCGTGCGATTCGAATATGTGTAGCCTTCAACACTTTTCAAAGCTTTTTCCATTCACTGGTTAAATTTTAAATTACAACATTCGAAATTTGCGTCTCGATTGATTTTTAAATATTTATACATAACCAATTTATAAAAATAGATTCACCCGATGCAATGCCTTTCTTTGCTGTAGAACAAATTCACGAAAATTTAAACGCCCTCCAACAGTTGTCAAAATCAAACGCACTTGTGTTGGTAAATCTGAGAAAATATCTAGATTGGCAAAAGTGCTCTGAAATCTGAAAAAGATTGCTTTCATTTGTACCAAACTAACATAAAAACTGCAAACCAATCGAATACCACATTAGTACCTGTTCTTCCAGGGGGTTGTCTTAGCTTCTTCACTTCATCTCCATACAATGACCTCGGGGGTTTCATAAAGCCTATCAGGGGATATAAATGATGAGTGCAATTGTTGGGAACCAAAGCATGACCACATACCACTGGCTTTTGCTACATCTATGTCTTCAATTTTCTTATCGCGGCTTGCATGTCCATATAAAAGAAACAACACAGTTTGGTTTTAGGTCGATGCCCGTATGCCCATTCAATAAACGTTTTGAACCAATTTAAGAACAAGTCCTTAGTAAGCCATCCATTCCATCGGCATAGAATTAGGCGGTGTTCCACTGGTGGCCATCTGTTCCACTGGTGGCCATCTACGAACCCTCTGATGAAGAAAGCAATTGTACTTATTTCCTAACTAAGTTTGATCCTTGTTTCGTCAATATAGAATATACTAATTGACAAAAACCCATGTTTTTCCTTCAGCAATTGAAAAAAAAGTGTGGGTTAGTGAGTTGGACTACTGAGCGATAGGTCCCAACCTAGACATGAAAATCTTGTGAACTTCTGACTCATCTGTTGTGGTTTTATTGCTCACTATGGTCCTCATTTTTTTTTTTTATGTTGGTTCATTTTCTTAAGCAATATGCTTCTTTCAATATTTACCACTACGGTCATAAGTCCTCAATTAAGGAATGAGGTCAACCTTTGAAGTGCTAGATTTCCGACCGCCCAATTGTAGGCGCAGTGGCTTAGTGGTTAGTGTGTTGGACTTCCAACTTATGGTTTTTTTCACTGCGCCACCTCTCGCGAACGTCTAACAAACATCCGAGAGTATGACTGTCTTGAAAGAGCTTCTCAATTAGTCGTTTGGAGTTGGCATAAAATTGTAGATCCCTTCCATTCGTTCCAAAAAAGAAAACTCACACAAAACGAATGGTTGTGAGAAGCTAGGCCTAGGGTCTCTCCAGACCTGTTGCGCCAACTATTTAATTTAATTTAACCTGTTCTTCCAGGGGGTTGTCTTAGCTTCTTCACTTCATCTCCATACAATGACCTCGGGGGTTTCATAAAGCCTATCAGGGGATATAAATGATGAGTGCAATTGTTGGGAACCAAAGCATGACCACATACCACTGGCTTTTGCTACATCTATGTTTTCAATTACTATGCGATGGGTCCCAGGTTCGATGCCCGCCTAGCCTAGACATGAAAATCTTGTGGACTTCTGACTCATCTGTTGTACTGTTATACTGGTAATCTTTCATCTTTGACAACGAGTGTAGCAGAGCTAGTTTTTGAATTATTTTTTATTTCCATCGAACGAGAAGTAACATTTTGTGTCTTTTTTTGTAGTCAAATAATTGCAGTCGAACAAAATATTATTACAAAATATATATTATATTAGATTGCTCTTATCGTCGTATTAATATTAAATATTTAAATACTTATACTTAACCAAACATTTGAGTTCCCAAACATTCCCATACTTTTTTCTTTGTTTTAATGCGTTATGTAAGTCATACAAGTCAATAAATAAGCAGAAAACACCCTTGGACTCAATTACGGCCTTTTCTTCAGTGTAGGTATTGTTCGAAAGGGCACTTAAACACCTTCGTTCATATTATTTTTTTTTTTATTTTACACTTCATAGGTAGGTACGTTACAACATAAAATAGAAGCTGTCTTAAATTGGTTGGATACAAATTTTATCTGCACGCTTCTCTCTATCTCTATGTTCAATTTTACTGCCCTGTTAAGGGGGAATTCAGCAGAAAACAACTAGAAGCATGCAGCGCGTCCTCATCAAATTTGCTCTTCTTTCGCTGTTCCTGTAAATACTTCTACTTCCTATAGCAGGCGAGACTTTCAATTTTCGCATGTAACAAATAAAATTACACAAATTCCACAAGAGGAGGTTTCGCAGCGACACCCTCCGTCCACACCAACCCTTTGTCTCTTCCATAAATATCTCAAAATCTGCCGCAATGAAATTAGAATTGAAACAACCTGCTGGAAACCACAATTTTGAGACTGACTGCGGATGCGGTTTCATTATAACCCGCTCCTGCTGCCTTCTTCGTCAGCGTGCGACGACAACAACGACTCCGGTGTTTTTATATGGCCCTTCTTCATTGTGAATTTCATTTTCATAGTGGCGCCGCAGAGGGTGCGCTCGCTGACGAGGGAGTTCATGCAAAAATTGCTACTGGTGCTGGGCTACGTCTGGCATGCGGCAGAATTTCTTTACGTTTTTCACTCGGACAAATACCAAGTAGTCAACAAAACGGAATTAGAATTTTAAGACCATATCACTGCGAGGTAGGGTAAGCATATCTATACAAAAGAGGATGTAAACACGCGCATGTATATTTTATAGTGAAGGCACAAAACGCATACAATAGCAATTGGGCGCATACGATTCAACATGTGGCACGGGCTTTATAAAATTGAATAAGCATTTTATTTAGATGTCATAAACCGGCACATCTGTGTGGGGGCGAAATGAACAAGAGCTTGCTTTTATTGCCGTATACGAGATGTAAAAGTGGCTCTTCAAAGGTATTTCTCATTTTCCTTTTTTTTACACAGTAACAAGGAGAAGTTCTGCAGCGCTGGTCTTGAATTTTTATTATTTATTAGAAACAAAAAGCATCATCAAAAGAGGAAGCCCGTACCACTGCCACATATTGCCATTTTGGTTGCTGTCGTTTGCGAGCTCGGCGTCGTGTACCTACTACAAGACATTTTGTGAACAATATAAGCTTAGTGGGGCCCATATTGTTTACGCTGCGAAATTATTAGGTACGCTGAAAGACCGCATATGAACATGAACGTACATAGGCAAATATACTCATAATGGTTCTTATTTTGTACACAGTACGACTCGACTATATACCTACTCAATTTCAAAAAATAGGTTTATAGCTGTGGGTATATGAGTTTAAAAGAGGTAGTAGGTAGGTATACAGTAATAAGACGTAAAAGATGAAGTTTAGAAAAAATTACCGTCTTTTTGTATGATTTGGCTTAAACTGTTGCTTAATAAATACACCCTGGGATGGGGTGCTTAGCAGAAGGTGTGATTACATCAGTCACAACTCCTTTCCTAAACAAGTCTCCGTTCTTTCAACGAGATGTCGGAGGATCATAGGCGATGAAGGTTCCCACTACAGAGTCCGGTCTAGAAATTACTTTGGCCATTGTACCTTCCCATCACCCAAAAGCAAAGGCAAAAAGTTTCGGAATAACGCAACGTTAGGTATGCCCTACTTACTTTAATTCGTACCATCTATGGACATAGGAAGATCCTGGAACTTGTCAAAAACGAGATTAGGGAGCTGAACATGCCTATGGATGGGATAACAAGGGTGCGTATTATGGAAAGGAATCACAAAACTCGTATTGAGAACGGATTACTTCCAGAAAAAAGGAGTGGTGAAATAGTGATTTTCACAGATGGATCCATGATGGATGACGGAGCGGGTGCCGATATCTATTCAGCAGAGCTGGAACTAGCCCGTCACATTAGCCTCGGGAATTACACTTCTGTATACCAGGCTGAGATGATTGCATTACTGCATGCGTTGGACTACTTGCTTGAGAGTCAGGTGGAGGGAAGAAATATCCTTATAGCTCTAGGCAATCAGGCGGTGATCAGACGCATGGAGCAAACAAAGATCACACCATTATTGGCACTGGAATGTATACTCAAGCTCAATAAGTGTTCAATTAATTTAAAATCAGAAATAACGTATAAGTTCAAATGACTCGAAATAAATTGTATCTTATCTTATCTAACACTGGTACGAGGATACATAGGGATCGAAGGCAACGAAAAGGTAGACTCCTTTGCAAAACAGGGGGCAGCTAAAAAGTTGCTTGGACCACAACCATTCTCTTCAATTGGCAAAGGAATGGTAGAACAGCTGATTCACAAATGGATCACGGCAGAACACCTGAGAAGATGGGCTCTGCGAAATAAGGCCCCAATGAAATAAGGCCCCAAAAGAAAAAGGAAATAAGGCCCCAAAAAATTATACCGGAAACAACAACAACGATTTTTAATAGAATTTGGGGTGTTATTTCCTTTTTTGGGGCCTTATTTCTTTATGAAAAAAGAAGGAATGAAATAAGTCCCCAAAATTATTATTTTATTATTAATTGTTACCCTTCCGATATAGAATGCGTATGGGGGGGGGGGGGCATGCTGCCCCCTGCAAACCCCCTGCTTGGGCTTACTGTTAGATTGCGGGGTGGGTGCGAGGTTGAGTATATAAAAAATTCCTTTAATCTAAACTAGTCTATCCAA
The DNA here is from genome assembly GCA_946477585.1 of Cheilosia urbana. Lineage (NCBI taxonomy): Eukaryota > Metazoa > Arthropoda > Insecta > Diptera > Syrphidae > Cheilosia > Cheilosia urbana. The sequence continues at coordinate 117,634,806 of OX297854.1, forward strand.
TATCAACAACATTAAATGAAAATTAGTTTTCATTATTTTTAATTTCATTATGAAATAAACCACAAATTTGGGGCCTTATTTCTTTTTATTTTGGGGCCTTATTTCATCGCAGTGGGGCCTTATTTCATATTTGAAATTGGGGTGTTATTTCATTATGAAACGCGGAACGCGGAGGAACAGAAAAGGTCATAATGTCCATAGACCTTGTGACATGTGACCGTTTCAGATTGGACATTATGTCTGTTTGGGACAGAAATATAAATTCATGTACATTATGTCACCCCACCCCTACATGAATCTGTTGCAATGAATATAAAATAAAGTTGCATCTGGTAAGACCTCCCATAACTCGAGAACGGATCGTCCGAATCGAGCTATCGTTTCTTTGTTGTGTTTGTATCCGTCGAAATCAGCAAGAACGTCATCGAGCCTTTTGATATAGTGTAACTTTTTGAATTTCATTCTTGAACAAATTGCAGGAAACTCACAAGCAGAGACAATACTGAGACCACCACCTTCGGCCGATTTCCCGTTACTTTGCCTAAGCTATATTTTTACGGAGTGTCCTCGTTTTTGTGCGCTAGTATTCATACAAAGAAATTCGTATTGACGAAAATGTGACGAAACTTCAAAACACCAACAGACCTTCAAAAATTATGAACACTTTCCGCTGCGGGAAAAGTTGGTGCCATCGTTCATAGAATTGTATCCGTTAAATTTGAAACTATCCGTTACGTGTGGATAGTATTTTTTTAGGAATAAGTGTACTTTTGCTTAAGATATTTATGAAAAATTAACACTGTAGATTGGTTGTAAGAAAATAAAAACATTTTGAAATAAATTTCATCAGTTATGTAAGAAAAATGTACACGCATGAAATCGAATTTAATCATATTCAAAAACGGAAAATACACAACCATGTTGGTCCTAATATGTTTCTAGTATACAAAACATATAATTTAGATAGTTTTATGAATCAAACGAATTATATTAATCGCCTTGTAGAAATATATGATAAATAACCAATAGCATTCAGTTATGATGTGGTATTCCCGAACTTTATAAAATTCCCCCACGGTTGGCAGCGGTTGGCAGCATTGATTTCATAATTTTTGTATGTTTTTGCATGTCACACGGATTCCAAATTGACAGAACACCGATAATTAAGGGGGCCAGCGGCAAGAGGATTGTGAGTTGGAGGTCTCAGATCTCAGTATTGTCTGCTCACAAGGCCTTTAATTTTTAAAGGTATAATTTTCCAAAGGTCCGTCCAACGGCGAAGAATGGTCAGACTGTAAATGAAATGTAGACAAAATGCGAAGTATGTAGGTCTGGTGCAGCGTTGCCAAACGGTCAACATATTTCCCCCCAGATTTGGATATTTTTTCAAAAAAAAAACCCAACTTTTTGTCATTATTTTTTTGAACAAGAGAGGTAGAGACCCTAGGCCATGCTTCTCACAGGCATTCATTTTGTGTGCATTTTTCACTTTTGGAACGAATGGAAGGAATCTACAATTTTATGCGGAGTTCAAACGGTCAATTAAGAAGCCAGGCAGGCGACTTTTCTTAATAAAACTGGCACTAGTCTTTTTCGAAAGAAGCGGTTTGTTTATGAAAATAGTCCAGAGATATTGACTTTGGAGGATCGATCAATTATTAAACAGCATTTTAAAATAACGCGCACTTATTTCAACCTACATTGTGCTCAATTTTGAATCTTGAATTTAATTGTGAACAGAACGAAGGTACTAATACTTAAGAACAAGTTACTCAACGTTTCTAACGTTCACCGAATGCCTATAAATTTCATTTTTCTGCGGAAGCTCATTTTTAGGTTACCGAAAAGGATTTTATAAATAAATACAAATAAAGTAGAATTTTAAAAACCCCCAGATTTCCCCCCGTCGACCAAAAAAACCCTAAATCTGGGGGAAAACCCCCAAACTGGCAACGCTGGTCTGGTGCTGTCATCACGTTGGACAGATTTAACTTTGTCTACCTTGGCTTTACTATCACTTCGCAAAATGACATCAGCACAGAATCACTCTTGCCAATCGGTGTTTCTTCGGGTTAAGAAAAGAAGGCATTTAAGAAATTAGGCCCTCTCTCATAGAACCAATAGGAGAGTATCTCCGATACCAATCAAAAGCATGGATTCTGTCGAAAGCGTATGAAAACCTCCAGCAACTCGGGTGATCAATTTGTATCGATGGGGTATTAAGGAGAAGATACAAAGAAGAACATTATGCGGTATGTAGAATGTTAAGAATAAAGCACTATAACTATCCCTAAGGGACAACGTAGCAGAGGAAGACCCTATCGATCTAAGACCACGAACTTGTTTTTGGTACTGAAGGCATTCACTGAGCTAAAGCGTTCTTAGAATACCTAAACAGAGATATTTAAAAGTGAAATTAATTTTTTACAAGTTAAATGCTTCAAATATTCGCCCAAGGACTCGTTTTAGACCTTTTCTACCAAGAACTTTAGTTCATTGCTGCACCATTCTATTCCCAAGAGTTATTGAATGCTTTGCCAGACTTTCGTCGTTTCTCGTTTTCCCTTTGGAACAGCTTTACTGCGTTATAGGGTAATTCATATCCCCTCTGATCTTTTTTTGTAGATAGATTAGCTTACCGATCCGCTGCTTAGATATGTTGTTCTATTAAATAACTCCATTGATGATAATGTAATATCTTTAGACATTTTTATTTTTTAAACGTATATTTCCGACTGTATATCTCAGTGTCTTTAAAATGCAAAATTGATACAGGAAAACATCTGAAGTCTACAAATACAGTAAAATATCTCCTCCTCTCCTTCCACTTTGTTACTGCATAAGCCTACTTTGAATCTATTAGCGTATTTGCTAAAATAATTTCTCCGTTGGGGGAAGTCGTTTTCAAGCACACAGGGTTGTTCCAAGGATACGAATGAAAAGATAAATGGAAAAATAAAAGGTTTTCCAACCCAAAGAAAACACTCTCGCCAAAAACGTGTAGCGACTTCTACCATGCCATATCAAAAAAAAAAAATATATTTTTGCACGTTTTGATGTTTGAAAGGTTTTTTAAGCTACGTATATACAATATACATCCTTCAACCACATAACTTCGACATGGGTATATGCATATATTTGAAGGCAATTATTCATATGAAAAGTCCTTGATATTCTGTTGCACATTGTGGGTTCCCAAGACTGCTACTACGCCGATTATGACTTCTTTCATCTTAGGCAAAGAGTTCTACTGCAGCACCTGGGTTCTACCGATGACGATGACCCGATAAAGCAGTCCTGTATTTTATGAACATATGTACATGTACATCCGAGTACATACCATACTCCCTGCTTCCCATACCACCTAGCCTCGGTATAATTGGAAACCTATATAAGAAATTCATTCCAATCAGTCGCGTGCTACTCACACTGTCTTTCTGCTTAAATTCTCATAAGTAAGTTCTAATTAAATGAAAATAAACTGTTGGCGCAACAGGTCCGTAAGCGCCCCAGGCCAACACCTTTAAATATTAAAGTGTTAATATTTAAAGGTGTTGGCTCAACAATAGGCGCCCAACGGTATACAATGTTTGTTTTCTTAAATCTATTTTTATTTTACATAAATATTGAGGCTGTATTCTCGGATTCAAACTCGTAGTATACATCGTTGTCTGGGTTGACCTCAGGGTGTTCAAGTCCGGGTGTTAACGCTGAGTCCAGTAACGATTGACTGTATTTTTAAAACTAATGTTTACCAAAATGGCGGCAATACAAAGTAGTATACCTTCCCGGCGGACACCCTGTACTTGCGTGGGGAATTCGTGGGGTTTTTCTAACAATTTCATGGGCAATAAATGGTATTTTTGATAATCGTCGTGGGCAAGTCAGTCGAAAAAGTTTGGCATCACTGCTATAACTTGAATAATTCTGTAATCAAAAAGTGTCCAGATGTTTGTGTCCATCATCTCGTTTTAGATGTGGAATTGCGGAGGATTTTTAACTTATTTTTTCTCAAATTTCGCCACTAGGTACTTATTTTAGCATTTAAAGTTTCGTTATAGTTAAAATAATAATTCGCTACATCTATGTATGTTTCTGAAAATTTAAAATATACTAAAAGGTCTCGGCCATTCTGAAAACATTATTTGCTTCGGCTTAATCTCAAGCAATGTTCGGCATTATTTCACTTTGTGAAAGCGAAATAAAACCGAATTTTAGAAATCGGCGTTATTTCGCTCTGCGTTATTTCACAGCACCGTATGAAGGATGTCGTATCCTCTGAACACCATCTTTAGTGACTGCTCGGCTTTTCATTTGTTAAGAAAGTTTGTCTTTAGCAGAGAGACTGGTAAACCAGCAGATCCTCTAAACTTTGACTAAGGACTTATTGGCTTTCATTAGGGATCTCACTCGGATCTTAGATTAACCTCTCCTACTTGAAACAGTAGATCTTTTAGGTCACAGTGCATGGGATTATAAGAAAATCAAATTTCACATTTTTTGTCACATTCGGTTCGAATACCCAATCGGCGGAGCTCTTTCTTCTACTCTCATTCCCATCTTTGGTTAATTAAATTTTGATCAAAATCTCTGATCCACTCGTGGAAGCCTGACTAAGTAAATATAATATTTAGCTGCCCAAGTCAATCTTCCATTTATGGTTTATGGAGTTCCCTGAGTTAAGGATGAAACGAAAATGTGCGCTCGTAACGCGGACAACTCGGTCCGTGAAATTCTAGATGAAACAAATTTATTGCGGCGTCTACAACGAACTAAACCTTCGGACTTAGCCCGATAATTATTATCAACGGCGTTAAAATTGCGGAACGAGCAGGAAATTCTTTATGGTAACACTACACTACACATGACATTCGTGTTTCGTGATGTAGGTTATTGTATTATATGTAAGTAATCGATATCTAAATGAAAAAGGATATTGATATCGGTCACACTTCACACAGTGCCAAACAGTGAAACAGAATAAACGTCAAGTTTATTGTGTTTACCAGTGTTTTCTGCTGTTCATTATACGAGTATGGCATCTTTCCCTCTATACAATTATTACCAAATGGACTTGCCCCCCTTTTGATGCAAGGTCCTCAAATACTTGCCTGCTGAAACTGAAGAACGGATGGCCAAATATAATTTTTAAATGTTTCGAATTAATATTATTTGTCAATTAATGCGATCCAAATTTATAAACAAAATAGTTTACACAGAAGTTTCACGACTAGTCGCTCACAGCTGATTGAAACGTCAAACGAAAACTAGTCATTCTTCGGTGTAAATGCAATTTCAAGCTTTCGGAGCGGTATGAATAGGTTAGTCTTACTTTGACACTAAAGTCATCTGTCATCGGCGTAGTTGGGACGTCACTGTTGGTGCAAAATAAGTTTTTGTCAATCAAGTTCTCCATCAATCGCAAATACAGAACGCTAAAGATTGGCGAACTACTCAACGAATAAATTTCACAATTCTCTTCCCGAAATCAATCAATATCGGAGACACCTTTTTTTTTTTTTTTTTTTTTTTTTATTTATTTAATTTTTTAGTTAATATAAAACAAAACAATGCATTTTTTGATTCCTGCGAAGCCCTATAGGGCTTATCTGCAGGAGATTATTTAAAATGGATTTGTCCATCATTGGTTGCCATTAAATTAATTTTCGTAACAACAGAATTAAGTGCGATATAAGCAATTTTTAAGTTTTGATTTTTAAGTATTCAATTATGTGATAGATTCGAGAAAAAACTGTTTTAATTTTCTTTTTCTTTCGCTGAAAACTCTTAAATTTCTTAAGTCTTGAGGGAGATTGTTGAGTAAGGTCGGGACGGTATACATCATACATCTTCTTCCATATTCGTTGATGATTGGTGGAAGTTGGTACATGCCCTCCGCTTGTCTTCTGGTGTGATGTTGGTGATCGATAGGAATCCTGAAGATTGTTTCACCAAAGTACTCCATCGCCACACTCATCTCGTAGATATGCTTCACCTTGAGTATTTGAACATTATTGCTACTTGAACTTGAAAGCAGTCTCCTAGCCCTGTCTTGTATGTTTTGCAGCTTGACAATGTGTGAATGCGCTGCACCACCCCACGCCAAAATTCCATATCGAAGTCTCGACTCTATAAGAGCGTGGTAGACTGTTTTACGAACACAGGATGACGCTTTGTATTGAAGACAGGCGAGTGCAAACAGAGATCCCTTTAACCTGTTTCTTAGAATGTTGTTGTGAGGTTCCCATAAAAAGTGACAGTCAATTGTTATTCCCAAATATTTATAGGTATCCACAAACTCTTCTAGCTTCTTCGTTTAATAAGTTGGAGGGACATCGAAAAGTCTTCAACACAATTGTAGTCTTCGGGTACTTTGGACTGCGGATATGCATGGCTTTTGTTTTTAGACTATTTATTGTCATGACACCATTTGCTTACTTCGTCTAATTCACTTTGCATTATTCTTGATGCCTCTGTTAAATACGTTTCATGAAAACCCGGTTGCCTTCAACTAGTAAGTAGTAACCCACTTCAATAGGCAACTGTGAAACTGCTACTCAAATCTCCAATTTCGATCTTGTATATACTCGCTTCTTAAAGCCTCTCCACACCGAACTCAGTATCACACTCGCATATTAGAGTACTTAAAGTACAGATTGCGTTTGTGGAGTACATCAACTCCCTCCTCATCGAACTGCGGTGACACTTGACACATTATTATGATATTCAAATCATCCACCAACAGTATTTGATTATGTATACTCGTACATCTTCCCTACACAGGAAAAAAAAAATACACCAAAGAATCCTCAGATCACATCTGCGAATAAATATCCTAGTAATAAAAAATCCATTGAAACGACGTAATGCATTTTAATGTGATAATGAAATAGGACTGCCTGCGTATGGGAATACTGCTGGATTATTATTCAAATCAGGTGATTTGATATTGTAATTAAGTTTGAAATTGTCATTATTTGAGGAAGGCTGTACCGCGAAAAGAATGCAACCCTAGGGAGATGTAGAAGATATTGGGAGGGTGGCGAGTCGTTCGCAAAACCTGAATATGTCATTGACAAAGCATATTGGTAGTGGTGTGTTGGCTGGGAACATTTTAATGGAATTCACCGACAAAGCGCGAATATGTGTACCTATGCCTGCGAATATAGCAGAACTACAATACCACAGCAAAGAGGTATTCGCAAAAAAACTTCTTTGCTTGTTTGTTTCGGGGGTTTTTGCATCTATTTTTATTTTCGAATCTGTAGTGCTGACGGGCGCATTTTAAAAAGTGCACTATAAATCCATTAGACTGAGCACCGTGTCGGTGCTTCGATTGGGCTGTCAATTTCATATTGAATTGGCAGCCTTAAGGCAGAACAAGGAAATTCGGTTAGGAAGACATGTTCATTTTTTGAATACCAATTCCGTATCCGGTATACATACTATACACAACTTTTGATTAGATCTGTGTCCCAAAATGTTCGTCTCAATCGTATTGATGTCATAGCTAACACAGACTCTTTTCCATCCAAGGTGTACAGCATGGTAGAGCTTTCATGCCTTTAATTTTGTTTGGATTTGAATTGCATGTTGCAGGGGAAATGGTATATGTGTTGTTTGGCTGATATAGTAACTGTGACCTTACAGACCAATTGTCAAAGTCTTGAATGCCAAGTTGATTTGCCAAATGAAGCTGAAGTTATCCAAATAAAAAATCGGCAAATATAATATTATGCCCTTGGCTAACATTTCTTCTATCTGCGTCCAAAAACTTGCAATAATCCTGGTGCTGCTTCGCGCGTAAAAAATATATACTTGAGTAAAGTTTTTATAAGCCCAGAAAACGAGTGGTAAGTATTTCAAAAAAAAAAAAAAATAAAAAAAAATAGTGGGAGTGGTTTTGGAAAAGTAATACAAATACTATTCCATTTAAGGTATTTGCATTTTGGGATTATTGTTATGTTATTAACAGTTTATTTTAACTAGGTATTTCTTAACTTAAAATGTTAAAAATATGTTTTGTTAAATAATTAAGAGGGGGCCGACCTTATGAGACATTATTTTTATGATAATCCTAAGCTCAGCCCCTCCGGCTGACTACTGGAGACTATACGTTAATTTTTTTACAATAACTGAGTATGCAAAATGAATGGTAACTTCAATCTGTCTCGATTCGCACCAAAATTTCGATCACTTTTCTTTGTTTTCCAGTAGTCAGCCCCCCTGTACATTTACTAGAGAAATGGGGGCTGACTATAAAAGACGCGGTTCTTTTAAAGGAAGCATCCGTGGATGATGAAGCGATCCATTTCTACACAGATGGTTCGAAAACTGTGGACGGTGTTGGTGGCGGTGTCTTCTCTAATAGACTTAATCTTAGTCTCTCCTTCCATCTTCCTGATCATTGTAGCGTTTTTCAGCCGGAAATAATGGCGATAAAAGAGGTCTTATCTTGGCTAAGGGAAAACGTTATATCTGCTAAAGATATCCGTATCTTCTCTGATAGTCAAGCCGCTATCAAGTGCCTGGAATCAGTTTCCACGAATTCCATAACAGCCCAAGACTGTCGTTCGTCTCTCAGGGAGATGGCGGAGCAGTTCAACATTCACCTTTGTTGGGTGCCGGGGCATAGGGACATTCCAGGTAACTGCAGGGCAGATGAACTCGCCAAACACGGAACTACGATACCTCTGCTCCCAATTAAGGATTCCTTAGGTATTCCACTCGCTACTTGCAAACTCAAAATAAAGCTGGACGCTATCGAAAGAACAAATCTTAGGTGGTCAACCGGCTCGACTTGTCTAGCGACAAAGCAGATCCGGCCAAAGCTGGATCTAAAGCGTTCTAGGCATCTGATCTCCCTCGATAGGAAGCATATTAGTGCTACAATAGGTGTCATCACGGGACACTGTCTTATCGGCAGGCATGCAAAAAGGCTTGGCGTATTCTCTTACGATTTTTGCAGAAGCTGTTTTGACGAGGAGGAGGAGGAGACTGTTCTCAAACTTCTCTGTACTTGTCCGGCTCTCTCACTTAGCTTAGTATTTTCGAATCTACAGACTTCAAACAATCAGAAGAACCAAATACTTGATTATATACTTAAAGAATGGATTTTTAAGGACCAATCAAACTCAAAAAAAAAGTTAGGGGGCCGACTACTGGTGCCATCACCCTATCAAGAGGAAAATGAAAATAGGAAAATAACCATAGTAACATCAAATTGATAACTATTTGTGTAAAATTGCGATCGACTATAGCAATACGTATTTCTCGTTTTCACTTTGTACCATTTCTAGAATTGCGAATAAAAAGTCATGAGTTAGTAAAACTAGGCAAACTTTTTCTTTTTTTTCTTGATTTGATCTTATAATATTTTCTGTGAGTCTAAGAGCACAATATTTTTCTTTTAGAAAAACCTCGAACACACATTTCAACTATTAATATTTAATAATTGTCTATAAAAACATTCTTTGCATAAAAATACTTGCTGCCCATTGCGACTGTTTCATTGATTTCCCACTTGACAGATAAAATTACTACATCACCGTGCCTGGGGCAAAATACCATAAAACTCAAATTAACTCTGCAGATGGAGCATCAGTAAATTGTCCACCCTTGCTTGCATTGACTAACATCACATCAACCCCTCGTTTCATTGACATCTCATTAGGCATTAACGTTAACCTCTATCACCAAACACCAATACCGCGCGACCATAAGAATGCGTGTTTTGCAGGAGTTCTAGCAGAAACAAGCCCATTAAGGATTTACACAACCTTCGCCTCGTGCACACACCCATCTGTCGAAATTACCATTGAAGACGAAATGTGATTCCTCCCCTTCGTTGAGTTGCCATTGCCAGACAGCAGACCCGTAGAGTGCGGCATCACAAAGATCTCATTAAGTGGACGAAACAAGGGTTGGATGAAAATGTGGAACTTGCTCAATTCGCGCCATATCTTTTGCTGCACATCACGCTAGCGTTACTACACCAAAGGACAAGAGGACAAATCCACAAAACGTTTCAAGCTGTTGTCTTTCTTTCATTTGCCAGCAAATTAATAAGATTCGGCGAACAAGGTTAGGCAGGCAATCCTCCTGATAACTTTCCAACTTTTATTTGTGTAGTCTCGTGCACATACTTTTCCAATCTCATCATCAAGCAGATATCAAGGACTCGACGTGGATGTGGATTTCATAGGTACTAACAACATACATTTTTTTTTTTGTTAAAGTTTTGCTCGAGTTTGACATAAAGGTAAATAGATACAGTAGTAGATCCCTGAAGGGAGCTGGTCTGCTTTAAGAACTTGTGCCATAATCCTTCCCAAGACCGGATCGAATGATATCACATCGCATTTTCACCGTGCAACGGCAAGGGTCTATTAATTTAATGATAATCGCAAGGACGCTTTATGCCGTTTTTACGAATTTTTATTTTCCATTGGTTGCGTAGCTGTAGCAATCGCTTTTTTTCTAGAGTCCCAAGTGGTCTCATTTAATTTATTATCAATTCATAGCCTAGCATCGCATTGGATCCTGTATGAAACAGCGTCATGGCAGAGTATTGCATTCAATCGAAAGTATCGTGTGGCATTGCGTGGTTCGATTTTTATGACTGTGCTTGGAATTTACTGTACAATTGGGAGTGGGTGACGAGGATTCTTCTCTAAGTACCGCTCTGTGTGAGTGTGGTTAGTGGTTACATGAGCGTGGCTGGAGCATCAGATGGCATTCGATAGCAATCGAGAAGAATTGATGCGGGAATTACATTCGTTTGGTAAGGTGGCACGATGCGAGTAAAAGAACTGAAATTTTGTTTGTCAATATTGGTGGAGTGCAGACATCAGCAAATTGATCACGTTCCAAGGTTTATGTTTGCATGAAATAGTAATGGGTGATGGACGAGTCAAGTTGGTGACCCACATGTACTTAGTTAATGACATTAAGGAAGTAACAATTTGTGGAAGTCTTGTGCTTCTAGCTGGCTTTAGAGGCCTAGGCAAGTCTCAGGCGGATGATGGTCACTTACTTGCTGAAATTACCGGTACGTGCAGGAGAGAGACGCATTTGCCTGAAGCAGCAATGTTATACGTACCTAATTATGTTTATGAATGTACATATATGTATATGTACATATTATGCGCACATGCAAAAACAAAAGGCGAATTCTATTTAAGAAGAACATAAACCACGAAGGAATTTAAAGTATTCGGTCAGCGTTCATTTATTTTCAATTTAATTTACGGACTTAGAACAGATAGACAAGATTGTGAAGCGGAAGAACCTACAAAATGCTCTGGCACTCTGGCTTCTTAAAGGAACCTATTGTGCCTATCCTGGTAAATTCGTAGAGAAATCTTTTCACTCCAGAAACATTCAGGAAGACAAGGATCTTCTCTGGGTGTATGTCAGCAAAAGTTGCTGAATTGAAGATTTCATCACCAAGGATGCTTTTTCTGAGACGACATAGCGCCGGGCAATCTGTGATTAGGTATGTGAAGAGAGGATTCGTCATTCTCAAGGCATAGTCTGCAGCTACGATTCGGTGAATCGCCAATGCGTTGAAGATGTTTTTTTATGCGAGTGTGGCTGCTGATTATTCCTCAGAATATTTTTGTCCAGATTAATCAGGAAGAGTGGTTGTCTTGAGGAGAATTTGGGGACAAATTGTCTGGTGTATAGTTCGGGCCAGCTGTATTGTGGGAGCTAGTATTGATACATAGAAATTCGTATTGACCAATGTCGCAAAACTTCAAAAATGCCGGCTCACAAACACACCCTCAACAAATATGAACAACTTCCGCTGTGGGCAAAGTTGCTGCCAGCCCTCATAGAACTCGTTACGTGTGAATAGTACTTTTTTAGGAATAAAGCTACTATCAGACGGTTTGTGTATAAATTTATGTTTATTACTAAACCGTCTGAACCACAAATGTTTGTAGAATACATAAATGGCAATAGTGTACGAATTTGTATAAAATTAGTGTAGGCGATACTCAAATGAAATTTGTGTATATCGACATACCGTCTGATAATAGCTGTGTCCTGTACGGTATTTACATATAGCTGTTATGAGATGGTTCTAGATAGGGTGCCTCGGAATGGGGAAGTTCATATACAAGTCGCAGAGGAACTGTTCTAATAGAAGCTTTCTCTTGCTTAGAAATTGTTTTAGCTACTCGTAACAGCGGAAGTATAAACATTTTTAGTTTTACTTGGAACAAACCACCGCCCGCATGAATCCCGGCCTCAAACGATGAGCCTGCACCAGATTAGGCACAGAGGCTGTCCCCATCTCCATGGTACCATTATATAGCTAACGATCGAGCTTTCGTAACCCGAGAGCTACTATCAATTTGGATTGCCGAAACCAATTCGAGTAAAGCTATGTCAGGTGAACAGAGCATCTTGAATTCCATATTACCAGCGAAAGCAAGATTATTCAACACCAATTTTTCTCTTGCACTGTTTAATTTGGTGATGCCCACAATAAAGGTATCACTCAAATTTGGGCAGTGTCACCGTGCCTACGAATACGAAGAATTTACCAGCGTTCCCGGATTTATTTGCCGAGATGTTAAGCGTTTGTTCAGGAAGGCATTTTTCCTCAACCCTGGAAGCGTCAAGGACTTGTCTTACTGATACCGAAGGGAAAGGAAATCAAAACGAATCTGATCATCCTATTTGTCTACTAGACGCCGTTGGTAAAATATTCGAGCGTATAATTTACAACAGCCAGCATTTGAAATAGTCTGTCGGAACACCACCAAGACGGCTTTCGTAATTCAAAATCTATACCGTAGATGCTATTAGCGTGGTAATAACGAGAGCGCAAGCCGCTATAGAGGGTTTGAAACGATGCTATACTCGTAGTTTCTTCAATGCTATGTATCGATTTGCTCGCTGAAGAAACAAAAGCTCTTAGAACCAAGCGTTTCAGAAATGGCCGAGTAGGCGACAAAAATAAAAAATACGATAGAAATCGCAGCATCGCTGTTTGGCAACAACAATGAAACGAATCGCTAAAGGGAAGATGGAAACATCGTCTCATACCAGTAATCTATGTATGGGTTAATCGTGCTCATGGCGAAACAAACGTCTATCTGACTCAGTTCTTGACGGGTCTGTTACAGAGAATATTTATTTTAAAGCGGAAATGCAACCATCCCAAACTGACTATATATTGCGAAACCCTTTCTGAAAACGCGGAACATGTGTTTTTTCATTGCCCACGATGCGAAACCGAGAGAATCGCGCTACGGGACAAATTTTGGGAGTGATAATGTCATACATTACATGCTTCAGAATATTGGACCATTGTATAGGTAAGTGACGTGACGGTTTGAATACTCAGTGACCTCAGACGTTTAGATCGTCAACGCAAAGCGAATGATAGAGAAAGCTAAGTCTTCAAAACGACCACCGCGAAGTAATGCCTTACGGTGGTTCCGTGGGGGACCCAAATCGGCCATTTCGGGAAGGGAGGTTATCTTTAGCCGGGAGGAATCCACCACTACCAATGGACGTCAGACGATTGGTGCCTCATGCAAGGTTTTCACCTTCCATCGCAAAAAAAAAAAAGTGGTGTCCACTTTGCAAATAGAGGCTCGATTGACCCAACTCAACTGACTTAAACTGGAATTAATAACCCCGCGATAACTAATCGTAGCAAATAATTTCTTACTTGATTAATAGAAAATAATAAAAATTGTTTCTTTCTCATTCCTGAGATATCCAAATGTTTAGTGAACAATTTTATCTTATAATTTTTATTATATTTATTACTATCAATATTTTTATTATTTAAAGCTGAACATTTTTATCATATCCCATACCATTATTCCTCTCTCTGTATTCGAACCAAATACTTGATTTTTTTTTAAACAAGCAGATTGGTTTTTAAGTTGATAACCCTGCGGGTATTACTCACCGCTATGCCATGCATGCAACGGTTACCCGGTATAATCATTAGAAAGTGACCGTTTCATGCAAGCTATCACAAAGAGCCTAAAAGGCAAACATCCAATCTTCTATGTACTGACAAATAACAGCTGTTGGTGCTTTTGTTCGTCGACTGTTCTGGCGGAAGAATGATCTTTACTATGATAAAACTGTAACTTTTATTCCGGCTGTAAGGTGTATGTCCGGAATAGATTAAAAAAGTACTGCACGAAATTGATTCCGGTTTTCACAGTTGCATTGAAAATTGTCAAGATTTAATTATAGGACATGTTTTACCATTATCCGCTGTACGGAAGCGGAAATCTAAGGTGATATCTAAGAAAAGTTGTAGTTCTCGAATGCTTTACTAGCTCCTAGCTTTGGAATGACTCATCGAAATGAAATAGGATTTTTTTAATAGAAAGTTCAATTAGCTATAAACAAAGATTTTGAGATATAAATCAACTTTGTACGTTATCCTGAAGTCGAACAATATTATTATTATGTGAAAGGAGCTGTTGTACTGCGACCAGCGTTGCCACTTGTACTACATATGTAGTACCTACTGTGCTACATATTTCCTTGATTTTTTAACGCCGTACTATATACTACATCTTTACGCAAAGTACTACATTTCTTAAGAGCCAGCCATTTTTAATTTAATTAAGGAGTTTTCCTGCAAGAAAGCAAATTTGGAAATTTTAAATGAGCAGTGGTGCTTGTGGATTGGGGCTTTCGATCTTATTTTGAAATGTGGACCTCAAAATAGCGACATTGTGTCAATATGGGTGGAAATAAACAAACAAAAAAATTGTTTAGGAAACTTAATATTTGAAGAACTATCTTAATAAATACCTATTATAATCTTATATATAAAAATGACTTGGATATTATGTTTGGATGTTTATATCTCGAGTTCGGCAGCACCGAATTTTATGATTCTTTTTTTGTTCAAAAGGTATTCGTGTGTAGCAGGTTTGTACGTAAAAAAAAAACAATAACTCTCCAAAGAAAAAAAGAATTGAAATCGAAAATTGTTTAGCCAATGAAGTGAGTGAATGGAGAAAGAACATCATTTCTCCGTTTCTACCATTCACACTCCGTTCGAATGAATGCTTGCTTGCACTCATTGGTATAGCCAGCATATCCGCTATGGGGGTATTCAGGGTTTCCAAGTATTGTCGTATTTTGGTTTATCTTTTTTCAAAAAGCGATAGAAATAGACATTTTTTGGGCGATATATAGTTTTACAAGTATTTGTGTTAATTTTGTTCGTTTCACAAAATCAAAAGAAAATAAATATTTTCCGTACTTTTAAAACTTAGCAGCACAGTGAAGTGACACAAGCAGTCGTTCAACTTGCTCGCACATCAATTTATTTTGCAGGCCTTCTGTTTTGACACAAACCACAAAAGTGGCCCTGTGCGTGTTGCATACAATTTAAGATTGGTAGCTTTTGTGTTTCTTTTGAGCAAATCTAAATCTAAATCAAGTGAAGTGTGTTTGTGTGTTCACGGTTAGTGTTGTCGAGTGCGTACATAATATTTGAGTATTCCATATTTCTTTTGGAGTCTACGCTGTAATTAGCAATTTACTTACAAATTAACTCTTTATTTGGCGTTCGTTTCTACCATTCACAGTCCATTCGAGTTGATGTTTGCACTCATTGGTATAATAGGCAGCATCTCTGCTATGGGCATATGGGCTGCCAGATTTGGCGCTTTGTCGTATTTTCGGCTAACTTTTTTCAAAAAGCAATAGAAATGGAAAAATTAGCGCCCAACACAATTTTGGACTACATATCGTTTTACAAATATTTGTGTTAATTTTGTTCGTTTAATCCTTCACAAAACCAAAAGAAATATATATATATTTTCAGCACCTTTAAAACTTGGCAGCACTCTTGCATTGAAGTGACATCGAACATTCGTTCAACTTGCACGCAAACATTTGCGGAAAATATAATATGGCACTCGATTGGGCGCTAGTTAAGTATCCATAGCAAAACATATTGAGAAAAAAGATAACATTATTTGTATTCAATGATATCTTTAGTCTCTAGTACAGTCTTGCACACAACGCTACAATGATAACATATGTAAAAGAGATAATATCGTTTGTATACAATGTTGGAATATTATCTCTTCTTCATTATCAAGCAAGACGATTGTACGCTTGGGTCTCCTTGTAGATAGATAAGAAAAGTATATAAATACGACTGTATGATGAATTTATCAACAGTCTTATTGTAACTACATAGTAGCCTTAAGCTCCTTTTAGAATTAGTAAAAAGTATTTCAATAATAAAGGACATAGTTCCAAATAAATATTGTTTAATTTTAAAAGTAAGAAACAAGTGTTTTAATTGGCGATCCTGCCAGGAGGTTAAATATACTTTTTAACTTCAATCGAGCGGACCTCGGGAACAAGTAGTGAAATCTAGTATAAACAGAACACTCGCGTTACCGGTTACAAGAATTACCTAGCATAGCAGGTACAAATATAGCTTCTTCGTACGAAGCAGCAAAGCAATTCAGTGAAAGTGTATATGTGGAGAAAAAAAAACACACAAATTCGACGACAACAGACACGAGTTCAAAATGGAACAACTCGCAGTATTAATGGCAAGATTAGAAGCTTTAGAAACCAGGAGCAACACAGTAACACAAACCCTAGAGCACACACGCACAGAGAATGCAAGGTTAGCAGCAATAATAACTAACCAAAATCAAATAAACACTAATTTAGAAACAAAACTAAATGAAGTAAAATCTGGATTAGGCATAGTACCAAACATACCTGTGCTAGAGGAAATAAGAACCACATATACAGATGGTAGTGAAATACAGTTAGACGCATTTAAAAGCCTACCTATTTTCAACGGCGATCAATCAAATTATCGGTCGTGGCGCGAAGAAGCATCCAGATTAATGGACAGCATTAAAAACTTCAAAACACACAGTAAGTACGCAGCAGCATTGACTATAGTGAAAAGTAAAATACAGGGTGCAGCCGCGAATGTGTTAACTAATTATAACACAATTTTTAATTTTGAGGCGATACGTAACAGATTAGATTATACGTACTCTAATCAAGAACCTCTATACGTGCTACAAGACATGATGAAAGCCATCACGCAAAAAAGAAGCACACTGTCTGAATACCACGACGAGATAAATAAAAATCTCAATTTAATAATATCAAAAATCACTATGTCAGGTGATCCGCCGAATATAATCGACAGACTAATTAAAAATGCTAACGACGACGCAGTTCGTATATTCATTGATGGTATGAGTGACAACTTTACAAGAGGATCATTATATTCAGCTACAATAAATGATCTAGAACACGCATTCGCAATTGCTCGCAGAATAGAACATGATAATGTGCACAGGCATTTACATCTCACTCAAGATAAGCACCACAAAAATATGCCACATGAACGCAGAAACGAAAGAAGACCAAATTATTCGAGCCAAACAACGAATTATCAACCCCAGAAGCAATACGATAATATGCAGCAACACAATCAAGGACCACAGCCGATGGAGATAAACTCGAGACAAATTGTACATGCACAGCGACAAAATTGGAATCAATACAAACCCGATGTATATAATCCACCAGCGAAACGTGAACACAGCGGGAGTTTCAACACACACAACAGACCGCAACGATCTTATCAGCAGAACTTCAAGCAGCAGAGAGTAAATAACTCCCGACAACAACGCAGAGACGATGTCAGCAGTACATATGCAGAAGCAGATGAAACGGAATGTATGGTAAATAATAACATAAGAATAGATCATTTAAACTAGTAGACGGGTTGCCCTGCTTAAATTTAACTAGTACTATTTCTAAGAAAATTTATAAAATTCTTATTGATACTGGTGCAACCCATAATTACATTAATAGAAAATGCGATTCTAGCAAAAAAATTAAAATTAAACCTATAAAAATAAAAACAATGCATGGTTATTCTATGGTAGATACAAAGAAAGTAGTTAGGATATTAAAGAAAAATATAACATTTTTTGAATTAGAGGATATTCAGTCTTTTGATATGATATTAGGATATGAAGGACTTAAAGTTCTAAACGCGGAAATAAATTTCAGTAATATGACTCTAACTACCATAAGCAGTGTCGAATCTATTCAGAAAATTAATTACATAATTGGGGAAAATAATATTTATAAAGCAGACATAGATAGACTGATGAAGATTAATAACAGCATAGGACCGTTACCCTTTACAGATACTATAGAAGCAAGCATTAGGACGACCAATGATAATCCGGTTTATGTTAAACAATATCCATATCCCATAGCAGATAACGAATTCGTAAACAAAGAAATACAGAAACTCTTACATGACGATATAATAGAAAAAAGCCATAGTCCTTATAACAGTCCCATATGGACAGTACCTAAAAAAGGTTTGGACGAAAAAGGAAAACCAAAACGGCGCATGGTTGTTGATTTCCAAAAACTTAACGCTCACACTGTAACAGACAGATACCCCATTCCGGATGTCAACATGACAATTCAAAATTTAGGTAAAGCCAAGTACTTTACAACATTAGATTTGGAGTCAGGTTTCCACCAAATTAAAATCAAAACAGATGATAAAGAAAAAACAGCTTTTGCTATAAATGGCGCAAAATATCATTTTAAACGAATGCCTTTCGGGCTCAAAAATGCACCAAGCATATTTCAGAGATGCGTGGACGACATTTTGAGAGACTTTGTAGGTAAATTCGTACACGTTTACATTGATGACGTATTGATATATTCTTCATCTGAGGAAGAACATATACAGCACATAAGTCAAGTATTCGACGTACTCAATAAAGCCACATTAAAAATATCTGATGAGAAAAGTAAGTTTTTTCAAGAAGAAGTAGAATACTTAGGTCACATAATCAGACATGGTAGAATCACTACGAACCCTGAGAAAATAGCAGCTATAGAAAATTTTCCAGTCCCACAAACGGTAAAGGATTTGAGAGGATTTTTAGGTCTTACAGGTTACTATCGTAAGTTTATAAAAGGATACGCAAGCATAGCCAAGCCCCTGACATTATATTTACGAGGAGATAACGGTAAAGTAAACAAAAAACAAAGTAAAAATATTAAGTTAAATCTGAATGATTCAGCATTAGAAGCGATTAGAATTTTAAAAAATTATTTGAAAGAACAAGTCGAACTTTTTCAACCGGATTATAGTAAACCATTCGAGCTTACTACTGATGCATCCAACATAGCTATTGGAGCCGTACTAAGTCAGAATAAGCAACCTATACACTTCTTGTCAAGAACACTGAGTAAGACAGAAGAGAACTATAGCACAAACGAGAAAGAGCTATTAGCGATCATATGGTCCTTACAAAAACTCAGAAACTACATATATGGTATAGCAGACTTAACCATATATACCGATCACCAGAGCCTTATATATTCTGTATCAGAAAAAAATCCCAACACAAAGCTGAAACGTTGGAAGGGAATCATTGAAGACTTTGGAGCAAAATTAGTTTATAAACCAGGAAACCTAAATCTTGTAGCTGACGCATTATCACGTCAACGCATAAATACTTCTACCATAGAAACAGCACATTCAGCTGAAAGTTCTTCTAATGATATAATAAAAACTGTGAATCAGCCTTTTAATGCATACACTGCACAGTTCGAACTTATTGAAGATATAACAAATAATATCGAAACACAAATCTATTTTAGTAACAAAATAAGACTCATAATAAAGTTTAAGGACAAAGACTCTTTACTAAGGCAGATGAAAGAAGTTATATTAAGAAATCATAATTCAGAGTCTTACATCGACCAAATAATTAAAGAAGATACAATGTACAAATTCGATAACATAGATACTTTAAAAAAACTAATTATTCCTTTTGAAGAAAAACCGATATTATCAACTATATACACAATTGTAACACTGATTGTTATTCTAGCATTTACGTACGTAATGATAAAAACTATACAATGTATAACAGATCGTCAAAAACAAAAAAAGATTGACGCATATAACAAAACTTATGAAAGAGAAATGTTAAAAATAGCGTCGAAAAATCGGGACGATTTCGTTTAACAAGGGGGGGAGTTAAGTATCCATAGCAAAACATATTGAGAAAAAAGATAACATTATTTGTATTCAATGATATCTTTAGTCTCTAGTACAGTCTTGCACACAACGCTACAATGATAACATATGTAAAAGAGATAATATCGTTTGTATACAATGTTGGAATATTATCTCTTCTTCATTATCAAGCAAGACGATTGTACGCTTGGGTCTCCTTGTAGATAGATAAGAAAAGTATATAAATACGACTGTATGATGAATTTATCAACAGTCTTATTGTAACTACATAGTAGCCTTAAGCTCCTTTTAGAATTAGTAAAAAGTATTTCAATAATAAAGGACATAGTTCCAAATAAATATTGTTTAATTTTAAAAGTAAGAAACAAGTGTTTTAATTCGCTCTCAGAGAACTTTTTCTGCTCTCAGAGCAAATTTTATGTTCGTTTGGTACAAAAAAAGGATTCTTTTTCAGATTTCAGAGAACTTTTGCGAATCTAGATTTTTTCTCAGATTTCCTTCAGGTTTACCAATTCAAGTGCGTTTGAGTTTGACAACAACTCGCGGAATTTGTTTACGTTTTCGTGAACTTCTACCGCAGAAAGGCATTGCATTGGGTGAATCAATTTTTGTAAATTATTTATGTTTAAATATTTAGAAATCTATTGGGACGCGAATTTTAAATGCTTTAATATAAATTTTAACCAGCGAATGGAAATCGCTTTGAAAAGTGTCGAAGGATACACTTATTCGAATCGCACTAATATTATCACGAAAAGAAGCAAGTGACGTTTTATGTTCGATTAGCCATACGAAATCTGAAATCTGAGAGCGAATCTGAAGAAGCCCAATACCACATAAGGCAAATAAAATCAGGAAAAATACCAAAATTTTCCACAATTTTTTGGGCTTCATTCTGGTCAACGATTTTGAGCAAACATTTTTTAAGGTTTCGGCACTTAAAGCAAACAAAATTATGGTAACCCTTTGCGTGTTGCAAACAATTTAAGTGATTTTTCGTTTGAGTAAATCGAAATCAAGAGTGAAGAGTGTTTGTGTGTTCACGGTTAAGGACTAACCGCGAACTGCGAACACGCGAATATTCGTAGTTTCTGACAAGACTTTCTCACTTTTATCGGATCGTTCCAAACTACCGGTCTACACTTTATTTATGTAAAAGATGGAAAAACCAAAAATATTGTTCATAAGAAAGCATATTAGAATAAAATGTAAGAGTTTAAAAGCGAACTTTATTCAAAGTTTTCTTATTGTTCTCTAAAGTTTCAGCATTACTGAAGAATTGAAAGCATTTTACGCCTCTAAATTAAGCTGTTTTTTTAAAGGGAACACCCACTGGAAATGTGCCTAGCGAAGCGGGTATGGGTTTGCTAGTATACCTATGTAACTATTTAATTTCAATACAAAAAAAAAAAAAACAGGTACTACATTTCGTTTGAAAATGCTCCTTTTTTTTCTCTAATGTACTACATTTGCCTAAGATTTAAGTGACAACTCTGACTGCGACCTGTTGGTCTATTGTACTCCCTGCCTACGCCTTAGAGAGGTTTATTCCCTCATAAGAGTTCCCCTCAAAGTTTAATTACATTTTATACAATTCAAAAGAGTAAAATGTTCGATCGTTGGGTTTTCGCAGTGGGTTAGCTAGTACTTCATAAATATTCCAATATAAATTCAAACAACAACCTCATTCTGGTAATAAAACA
Organism: Cheilosia urbana; assembly: GCA_946477585.1. Lineage (NCBI taxonomy): Eukaryota > Metazoa > Arthropoda > Insecta > Diptera > Syrphidae > Cheilosia > Cheilosia urbana. The sequence continues at coordinate 117,656,580 of OX297854.1, forward strand.
AAATACAAACCGTATAAATAAAATTTCGAAGCTTTTAAAAAAGAAATAAAATTCAACACAAATGGCCCCTGCTTTGTTCAACCTTTCGTGTACGAGAGTTTGATTTTTGCCCAAATGAGAAAACAAATAACAGCTGTTGCCTGTTGGATTTTATTTTAGGAGCCGAACCATTCGATATCTTTAGGCATTTCGAAAATGCCTATAACGTGTCGAGAACGAGACAGACTACCAATAAATACCCGCCGATGGTTATAACTGAAGTATTTCAATTATAAACAAACAATTTAAATTCATACATAATGTGCAATGTGCATGAATTTCCATGACAAGCATACCTTCAAGTCCTCTCCCAACGTATACCCATATCTGCGATGCAATAATGTGCTCGAGGCTATTTATCTCGAGAAATGATTTACGTTAAATCTATGCCGCACACGAAGGGAGAACTCATATCGATTGTAATGAAATATTCAAAACGACTCGCCACCGTAATATCGCAATGAAGGCATTTAAATTCAAACATTTTCACACCGAACTAGGTAGATCCTTGCGACCCAAGTATAACTCCTACTAATGCTAGAACCCAAATGTTTTTCATGTAAATCATCCGTATTTTTTTTTTTTTTTTTTTTTTTTTGCTGCCTAGAAGTAGCATAACATGGATCCTATTGCCATCATCATTATCATCATCACCTTCATCCCAGGAGATAAATGCATTTTAACATTTCAAACGTAAAGGCCAAAGGCGGGCACAGTGGCTGGCTGTAGTTGTTACTACCACTTGAATGGCTGTGTGGTAAATCGGAGACCCTTCTTGAACCATGTAATTTCGCTCATATATGTATGTAAAAATTTACATATTTTCCAAGGACTGCTTTGCTGAGAAAAATGGAAATCCTTTGCATGAATCCCCAGCGAATTTGCCTCCCCCTTTAAGCTCATGTTTGCCTTATTCCGGCTCTGTTCGCACAGCGTTATCGTCGCCTTTGTGTCACTCCTTTGCTCTTTTCTAAGCAGATCCTGAATTTCGTTCACTGTGAGAGGAGCTGTGAGGGTATGTGTTAGGCATATACCTGCGGATAGGTGTTGAATGGATGCATTTTGCTTTGTTATCCCTACAATATACACTCACTTATTCACTCACCCGACGGCACTAACTCACAAAAGTCTGCATGAGTTGGGTTTGGGGCTCGGGTTCGGGTTTGTGGAGACCATGCTTATCAAACAAATCCTGGCTAGCTGGGGTTGGCAAGAGGTGTCATAATGTGTAATATCTTTCTTCTGAGTAACATTTGTCGTTGTTTTGCTTTTATGCATTCCTCATAAAGGTGCTATGTAACCTCGGAGGCGGTTGCAGTGCTTTGTGTGGCATGCGGCCGACCCTAGATTGTGTTGGCGCACAAAATGGGAAATTGTGCGAAAAGTTGCCGGAGTAGAAATTATTATTTATTTCTGGTTTATTCTTTGCCACTATACTGCATAACAAACAGTTAACAATCGGGAGGTAGGAGTAGGGGAGTTCAGATTAGATCCTTTTTCTTTGCCATGAGATTTCTTCTGGGAATTGTGGAAAGTACAAAGGATGGATGCATGTACTTGTACACTTATACTAAAATTGGTATTGTTTCCATTTTGGAAAGCTGTGTCGGTGTATTATGAATATACGCTTGGAAGACAAATGTTGAGTTAATTTAAAAGCTTAATGAATAGACGTTCCATGGGTAGATAATGCTACAGCAAGTTGTGTGAATTGGGCAGAGACCAGACACTCTGATTGGCTTTAAATAGTAAAGCTACTCTCCCATACAGACCAAAATAAAAAGTTTTGCTTACTATTCGAGTGTTGCAAGCAGCGAAGCATATCTTTCGATGCAATGCTCTGATAAGATCACGAATTCTAATTGTAACATTCTGCATTCTCAACTAGAAAATAATTCTATGGTATTTTTAAAAAGAATACTGCTTTACATTACACTAAGATCTCTTTAAATTTTACGCGTTACCTAAGGCGAGGTCTTCGTCTATTGCGTTATCCCTCGGGGTTAGACTCGACGACTCAATGGACTGGAACGTTAACGACCATTCACTCTAAATTTTATTGTCTATAGCCATCTTAATGACTGATTAGCAATTGTTTGACCAGGGAAAGTTCCTTAGTATCCCGTAAATTCCTATTTGCCAAAAAGGCAAGCAAACCGCAGATTTGCAAAAGACGTAAGATTATTTTTTATGAATATTAATGTACTGCAAGGACACTACATAAAACCGGTGTAGCTTTTGATGCCGTATGTATTTTATAAACACAAATTCTTTATTGTCAAATGAGAATAAAATACAGGGTGTCCGGCGGGAAGGTATACTATTTTGTTTTGCCGCCATTTTGGTAAACATTAAGTCTTGACAGTTCATATGGGATATAAGTCACAAATTTTCGCATACATAATATTAAGCAAAATATTGTGGAAATCTATTAGGCATCCAACCCCTTTTTCCACTACACATACCAACAATTATTCTTAAAAATTTAGAAAATTGTTTGGAACAAACCAAAAAATATAATTTAAACAAATGTTTTAATTTTATTTTCTCAAATTCTTAAAAACTAGAGTTTAATATTTTCTTTTCAGGATTTGAAAAAATAAATTAACAAAATTTCTTTTGTTTGAAAAATCGCACGAAACCTAAAATTTAATAAGCTTTTTTTCCCCGTTTTTAAGCCCTAACAAATTGTAAACATTTGCAGTGATTGTAGTCTCACTTTCCATTTCCCCGAAAGTAGCTTATAAGATCAAAAACTTGATTAACTAAGAAACCAATTACTGAAATGCTTGCATTATGTTCCGCAAATTGTTAGTGAACGTATTCTTGTTTTTTTTTTGTAATATTAAATAAAGTTATTATAAAGTTAAGTGCGTTAAACTGAACCAAGATAACAGAGCAAACAAAAAAACAGTTTGATTCTCTTCTGGGAAAATTTTGTAGGTAATCTTATAAAAATAAAAATAAATAAAAAATGGTTGGGTGGGTCATAAAGCCCAAAATCGAATATGGGATTTATTTCTCACACAAGTCCCTGCGCCTAAATAAATATGGTGATATCTAGAATATGTAGGTATTTATTTAATTGGTTTTTGATCTTAAACACAGCTTAAGCTCTCATTTAGGATTTCCCGATAGATTATGGCTGATTTAAAATAGCAAACTAGTTTTTTAACGTCACTTTTTAGGAGCGCTAAAGTGTCTTCTTTCGATTTCGTGTTTTTTTTTTTAGGACAGGGCATCTGCCAATGAAATGGATAATAAACTGCCCTCTCTAATAGATCGTCAAACTAGGTGTAAGTACAGGAATTTGCTGCATTTTCAGTTTCATCTCTGTGACTTGTGGCGCCTGAACTTTCAAGCATATCTTGCTTCAAAAAATGTGAGACCCATACTCAATAATGCAATGATACCTATACTAGTTAAAATTCAAACTGTTTTCAACTTAAATTGCAATCTGATCTGTCATATCTGCCGATAATGGTAAGGCTAAAAATAGTCTTCAATTAAATTATCTCCAGAGTCCTTATAGCTTCGCTATAATAGGTGTATGCATATTAAATGCAGACAGAAAAAAAGGCGCTCTTCAAAGCGAATTTGCATAGGACAGAAGCCTTACCAGTTACCACATCTGCCAAACTGTCAGAATATGGAGGATATTTTTAAAATTATATTAATCTCATGCAATCTGTGTTTAATTGGATTTTTCACACCTGCTCTCGTTATTTCCTCTCTGTCGGTATCCATCTTCTACTCTTTACCAGTGTTGCCAGGCGCAGTAAATGAAATTCCCCATCAGAGACCTCAAATTTCCCCATTTTTCGTGGTTGGATTCCCCATGGACTTCCCACAATCAAAATATTGAGTAAACTGAATGATTCTTACAAATTTTTCACCCAAGTTGAAATACAAAAACTGAAATGCAGGTAGAATCAACCTTTTTTATATTAAAAGTTATTTTAAAAAAGTTAGTTTTTTTTATAAAAGTTATGTTTAAGTTTTGAGGCACATGTGCCTCGGAGCATAGAGCCAAAACTAAAATGCTTGAGCCATAAATTTCCCAATTGGGTACACCAGCAAAACCCTGGTTTCATTTAAATGGGATTATAGGAGTTAAGTATTCACATTTAATACATTTAATTATTTTTTGTACTTTCCCCACATTTTGTTCTAGAAGAGGAAAGATTCCCCTTTTCCCCTTTCATCTCATTTTTGATTGAAATCCCCCACAAAAAGGGGAATTCCCCACAATCTGGCAACACTGCTCTTTACTCTGTGCATATCATTGACACTTAATGCAGCCCAGCTATTCAGGCAAAAACATCAAACCGAGCGTATGCACGTCCTTCCACTGGACACCACTACACTAATTCCTTATTATAGGTATATATGCGTACATGCTCATAGATCGCTGGATGTGTGCGTTTGTCGATATAGGATAGGATACGTAAATAGTACGTGGTTTGCTGTGCATGCGATGCGGATACCACCAGTCGTACTTGGTATGCGAAACGATACCGTTATTTCATTTAAAAGCCTCCAGGGATGAATGAGTTAATTAAGCGCCTCACGGCCTGACATAATTTCTAGCCATTTATCAGTGACAAAATGACAGTATATCCAGTATCTGCCCGGCAATAGTGAACACAACCGAACCATTCCACTGTTGGTTGGCTGGGCTGTCGAACAGAAGCTCAATTCCATCGAGAGGGGGCATTATTTTAACGGGGGACGAAGTTTCTAACATTCCATGTTCAGTTTACAGTGTGTGCCGCAGTTCAACTTCAATCTGTTTCCGGTTCTTTTTTTTTTTTTCTTTTCTTTTTTGTCGTTTATTTAACGGCAAAATCAAGTGGGTGTTTGTGCTGGTAAAAGGGCAATAACATTTTTTTTTTCGAAACCTTGGCTCAGAGGTTAGTGTCCTGGACTACTGACCGGTGGGTCTCGATCACCAGAAAAATATTTAATAACATCATAACGGTTTTTTCTTGTCATTCCTTCTAACACCTACTCAAATTGACTGCGGTGGAGTTACCTATCTCAAGTTACTGAAAAGAAGGAATAGATATTTAAAATGGCAATAAAAAAATATTTATATATTATATACCTTTACTGAGAGCACAAACCCACTTTCGCATAAGGATAAAAAGTGGTCTCCCAAGCTTTCTTCATTTCTTTCTTTCTATAAACATAGTTCCAAACTCGTTTAATCCTTTCCATTTCTTTTCCTTTAACGCAAAAATGATACAGATTAATGGAACTACATAGTTCCGCGGACATATTTCCGTGAACTAGTTTCATTCCAAAAAATAATCGTTCCATTTTCGTTCCATCGTTGGAACTATTTAGCACAACTCTAGTCATCTAGTTTAGGAATGATAACAGAGAAGGTCCTCTACATTTGTGTATATATTTAATCGTTTGTTTTTTTAAGACAAAGCGTATAGTAGGAGATTGAACGAAAAGCTCTGTGCATTCACAAAACTCCATTCACCAGATGGCAGCAGCAGCGGTGGTTTTAATTCCAAAGCGTCTTCAAAAATATAGATAAAAACATCGTTTCTTACCAGCCTCTCCCCATAAGAATGCTTGTTTAATGGTAGTAAAAGGTAAAAGAAGTTGCAGCGCAGCCGTGCACAAATGTTAAAACAAAGAAGGGAGTGAAAGGAGAAGGGTCGCACCGCCTCTCAGCTCAGCTCAGCCGAGTCCTCTTTATATTGCCGGAAGCCTTACTGTTAAGACAACAAAAATTAAGTTCAACTGAAATTAGTTTTTGAGTTCTCTTTCAAAGCTGTTGTGACTTATATCCAATGCGGTGTTACTGTTAACCATTCTTCTAACCATACTGTAAGAATGTTCGGACTTATATTAAATGAATAGCTGCAGGCATCCCACTTTCACACTGCCTCATTCTTGATGCACGCCGAACATGCATGATCTCATTTGTGCTTTACTTCTGCACAATGCGGCCTATGACGGTAGGTCTCCGGTTTGATGGGTTTCGAAGCATGTTCCTTTTTCAACCATTAACTGTCGTTGAGTGCCTACGTTGCTTCGTGCTGTGGATTGGAGAGCCTCCATCCGAACCGAATGAATTATGAATAGCTGCAAAACTTTCGCACCAAAAACAGTGCTCAAAATTAATTTGCGGTCGAAGATATTGAATGACCTTCTTCATTTTCCCATCACTGAGGACTATCCTGTTTCCCTATTCGAACATGAAGAAACAACAGTCGGGGAAATTAATAATTTCGAATTGCTCAACTTGCCTTGTCACTCCGCTAACCGCTGCGGCTGCCCCATTTAAAATGACAGTGAGACAGAACACTACAACTTTTGAAAATGCACACTGGTTCGCAGTTGTTCAACAGTGCCGAATGGCATCATTTGTGTTATTAATAACGGAATCCTTCTGAAGGAACTTTTGTATACGCCGATTGTTTTATAAATAAAATGGCATCGCAAATATTTATTCTTATCCAAAGGGTAGGAGTTTTTCTTTTTATTTTTTGTTATAGCAAGGACTTATTTCTTGTTCCATATCCAAACAATAAGAGTTAAAAAGCGGACAGTCATCGCATCGGTGCTAGGAGTCCGCATTTTGTTTGCTGCAGTAATTATGTAGAACCACAGCGAACCGTGTGGCAAGCCCATAGTCGAAGGACAATGGGGGAGATTCAATGTTTTTAATTAGCAAATAGCCGGTTGAAATTTGCTATTTAACGGTCTACCGCAGTGCTGTAGGGTGGTTTATCTTCAAGGAAAATAATACAATGAGTATATTGGCATTCGGGACGCGATGAGACTAGCAAAACTAAAAATTAATTAACCAATGAAGTCCTGATAATATTTTTGAATTGCTTCCGCTGTCACGTCATGGGATGATTTCGGTTTCCGGATCTGTATACACTGGCAAAAGTTCAATGGCAGGAACATGAATTTGAATAGTCCTACTCAAAAAGTTTAGAAATATTATCCATAATATTAATACCAAAAAATTGTTTATAAAAATTGGTACGACTGTATCCAACAGTCCCGAAATATGTGTATGTGTAAACACCGTGCGTGCGGTATGTGTGTGGCTTGATACACGTCATTGAGAAAAGAGGGAATTGTAATAACCGTATTCTTGATATATTATGAAGTAACACTAATTTATTCGTTCTGTGCTCGTTTCGGTAGAATAGATACAATCGGATTGTGGTAGCTGAAGTAAGATACATTCGAGACTGTAATCTATCTAGATTCTGGAAGACAGCATCGATGGTTGTCCCATATCGTGTTGTTGAAAATTTCCGGTTGGAGTTCATTGGAAAATTAAATTTATCTTGCAGAAAGCCAATAAATGGTTGAGCTTCTGGAGTTGCAAAATTGATATTGAAGTCTCCGCTTATGATCATTAGTAAACGATGATAATCTCCCTGCAGAATTCTCGAAATTTCTTCTGAGTACGGTGCAAGGACGAAATGGAGAAATTTTATTTCACATCAACAAAAAGCTGAAATTAATATGCCCAAGCTCATAAACGTATGCAATGATAAAATGTATGCAATGATAAAACACAGTGACGCATTTCCGTCCCCGCAAGTTAAATGTGTGGAATTACTCCACCAGATTCCAATAACGCGCGCATAGATGTTTACACATCAATAATAAAAAAAGTGCACGACTGGGTCGAACGAGACTTTCTCGTTGATTAAAAGTTTGATTAGTTGTTTTCTTATTTTATTAGGTAGGTAGGTAAAAAACTGAGAAGCGATGGTAGCAATAGTGTTAAATAAAATCCATTTTTGAGTTATTCATCGGATATGGTAGTAATAGGTATCAAATAACAATGTGAGTTTTTATAAGTTGAAGCTGTAGTAAGAGGCAAATTGCCGAAAGTGCTGGTTAGAGAGTTTCAAGCGCATACTGTATTTTATAAGCTTTTATACTTTAGAAGATTTTGGGGTAAAATGATAAGCGTATAATAGAAGTTTCTGTCTTCTGATCTGTTAGGGCATGTTTTTTATTTTTGACTGTAATAGATTAGTGACGATCGTTTAAGGAGTCTATGATGAGAAGAGGGATTCGCGATCGACTGATATCTTTACATAGATTATATAAAATATCTAAGAAATCCGTGATTTGTTTTTGAATTTGTATTAGCAGTTATGAACTGAATATCCCGATGGACGTGTGCGGGGGTGCAAATAAAGTGAGATTTTCTGATTGTGCAAACTCTAAGTGCTTGAAATTATTTTAAGTTGCGTATTCAAAATGGGTGAAAAAAAATAAGAGTGGAAAATACTTCGTAAAAATTAGTTTTGAATTGCTATTATCTTTTAATGACTGTTGCAATATTAGTTTTAAAGAGCGGTATTAAGTTTTAAAAATATATATAAACACAGATAGGCCTGAGGTAGTCGTTTATAAGAAATATGTAATTAAAAAACTGATTTACTTATTCGATTTTTTTTTTTTTTTTTTGAGAAAAACTAAGTAGGGGATCTTATTTAGAATACTTCTATAATCAGACAAAACAGTACCAAATGTTGCAATGTTTAGTTTGAAAAAAAATCTATTGCTTAACTATTTAGCTTAAAACCGTGTATAAGTTATTGTTCGTATTAAATGTATTAAATGGTCTTTAAAGTTTTATCGAAATCGAAAATGGTGTTTTCGAGATCTGAGCAGGTTTTTAAAATTATCGTTTTCGGTGATTCGAATTGAAAATTAAGGACGCAATAATTTGGAAAATATCAATACCTAATTTTGACCAAAATGTCAAAATCATTATCATTATTGCCTTTTTTTTAGTGAGAAGAGTCTGCTATTAAGTTAGAAATTGCCTATTAACTTAGAAATTAAGTTAAATCAAATGGACCGTTTTCGAGATATGTCCAAATTTCAAAACTACCGCTGTTTAAATTTTTAGCGAAAAACTGAGTATGCAGTCACGTTAACCTCACCCACTTAAGCTTAAATATAAATTTAAGTTGAAATCGTTGGAGCCGTTTTCGAACATTTTATATGGGAAGTACCATTAGGTAAAAAAAACGGCCCGAACTGTAAGTCCAAGAAGTCCAAATCAAATGTTTGAACGAAATCACAATAAACACAATAAAACAATACTAGAATACACTAAGTAGTATTTTTAAACCTGGTGACAGCTTATCCACGGCATATGGGAATGGGCGGGAGGCAGAGTTTTTCTTCTATAAGAAAATTACTTATATTGTTTTATAACACTGTAGAAGTGGCAGATTTTGTTTTTTTCTCACCGCAAGGTGGGAGGTCAGCTAGAATATTTGAAAGATTCCGGGACTACGGAAATTAGACATTACCCTTGATTTTATTTATAAATAGTTGGCGCAACAGATCCGAGGCGACCCTAGAGGCCTAGCTTCTCGCAACCATTCGTTTGTTGTGAGTTTTTCAGTTTTGGAACGAATGGAAGGGATCTATAATTTTATGCCGACTCCAAACGACTAATTGAGAAGCTCTTTCAAGACAGTTATACTCTCTGATGTTTATCAGACGTTCGTGAGAGGTGGCGCAGTGAAAAAAAAAACCCCTTAAGTTGGAATTTCGGTTTTTGTGGGACTCGAACCTGGGACCCCTTAGTAGTCCTACATTTTAAAAAAAATCTTCTTTAAAATCTTTGCCCCATTGTTCAGTTGGCAGTTGTAGATTTGGTAAAACTTTTAAAACCGAAAAGTGTCACTGACTCTTGGACTAGGAATAATAGTTCGCATACTGGCATTATTGCTGTGCACTTTACTGGACAGGTTTGGATAAAGCTATTTTTAAAATGTGTCCAAAGACTGAGATCAGAGAAGGCTATGTCGTTATTTGCCACGGCTTCTACTTTTTAAAAACGTTTTTGGACCACAATTTTTGTTTACTGTCTTTGACTAGCCAAAAGTCATTACTGAAATAATTTTTAGTCAATTTTATTAAAAGTGAGCCCAGATCTCAATAAATATTTTAGGCTAATCAGCCGTTTGCATCATCCGGAAGGTTGTAGCTCAGACTTGAATTTGTTTTGTGGTAGATTTGAATTAAATCTGCATGTCCTTTTCAAAATATATAAATAATTCAAATCACTATTATTATGTTATAACTAGAAAAATACCTACTCAGTTGTTTTATTGAGTATTCGCTAAGCAAAATGTAAAGTAGAACGCTTACATCGCTATAACAAACACCGCCACTCAACTTGACATTTCCGAGATTCACTGTAAGTATTTATTATAAATAGAACACACTTGAATGTAACAGTTAATGTCAAAACCCTTTTTAATTATATCTTTGGAAATTGCTAGGAAGTCCGTTACATCATCAATAAAAAGTCGACCCACTTAATTTTTAATAAAATACATCAGTTTGTATAGCTTTACTTTGCGTTACAAAGATAGGTATTTAGTATCTGCAACCTATAGGAATATTTATTTCGGATGACTTTAACAAAAATTAAGTTTACAAATCGAGGCAACTTTAGGTAAGGACGTATCTCAGTTACGCCAACTAATCTACAAGTTGATATAATATACTTATACATCCAAACCGCTTTCAACTAACCTTAACTGACTAAATTCTGACTATGGCTGAGTTCCGTTTCCAATTACCTTGATATACCATCTAACGAACGAAAGCCACTCGCCGCTGTTATTAAGTGTTTCGTTAAAGGCTACCACAACACAAATTTATTCGAATCTACCTACTACCATGTTCTGTTCATAGCGAAAATGAAAAACTTTAAATGTGCTGTTCCCAACTCCAATGAAACACAAGCAGCATTACCAAGCAAATTAATGAAACGTTGACACAATCATTAAGACGTGCACATACATTGGCTCCTTGCACTGCACAGCACTAGAAAAGTTAAATTTTCGGACTACCAGAGAAATGTTGTTTAGATGACACCGACTTTTTGGCTAACTATGGAAAATGAGGAAAAACTTTTCGAGCTTGTACCATGTTCCGGTATGCACTTCCATTGGGTCTCCCTATAAGCCATGTCAATGTTATGGCCACAGTTAAACGACAGTAAAATGGGTAGAAATTTGTCCGCATTCACCCTCAATGAGAGTTGCCGGAGCTGCATAGCAGAATTTAAGCTTATTGGGCTTCACCGTCCTGAGTGCTCCGTTTATGAGTTTTTAATGTTTTCACTGTAGTATCATTTTTCAGAAGTGCAAAAGTGCAGTTGATCCTGCCGAGGAATAGTGTGTGCCCTTTGGGCTTACCGGCTGTGTAGTAACTTCTTCAACTGCCATTAAAGCGAAAGTTTCTGCTGTCGATGGTATTGGTGTTGTAGAGAACATTTTTATTAATCGCTTATGAGGTCGAAATTACCGTTCAACTGCGGTCATTAAAGATGGTTAACCTTCTACGTAGCCCCTATAATAGAGAGTCTAGGACATTTGAATGGATCCCTGGAGTTTATAATGTTTACCAACAGGAGATACCGTTTGAAACGCATTCACGGCATGGGCATCATAAATGCGGAATGAATTTACAATAACTAAAACTTCAGGGTAAGTCTGCTCACTGATTCGAGGAGTTAATCACAGACACGCCCTTAGGCAGTGGTAGTTGCTTCAAAGTTTTAAAACACATCGAGTTCTTGTGCATTTTTCTGTACATATATAGGTAGAATATGGGTGTATCGATAGCAATAGCAATCTGTATTGTGTGTAGCAATGATAATAGTTTGAAGACGTATGTTTAAACGGACTCGTAATAACACAGTTCTGTCACTGACAAACACTGCCCTCTTTTGAGCGGTAAAATAATAAAAATATTAACCTTTCCAAGAGCTATAACTTTCAAACCAGCTATGACTGTGATGTGCATTTTCTACTTGTTGTAGATAATAGACCTTAATGATACGAAACTGATATTGTTGACATTGAGAAGCTAATGCAATTGATGAAATACTTTTCAACCTCGATTGGAGGGTAATTAAATATTTAAGCGGCATAAATGCTACGGATTTAAGAAAAGAAAGTCTTGTATATGTTTTAACATAAGAGCTTTGCTAATAGATCATATAGCAAAGATCTTATGTTATATCAAGCTTACCTGTGCTCGCCTGGCATGTTACGTCTTACGTCTTTCTAATTCAACAAAGAAACAAGTTAAATATCTGGTCCATTTAAAACGCCCAACAAAATGATTGACACGTTTTTTCTTGTCTTAAAACTTTTGTTGCAATTGTAAAAAAATTGTTGTGTTAACAAAAATCGCTTCTCGTATAAAAATATTTTTTTAAATCAACAAAAAGTTGTTAATTTAACAAAAGAGAGTTGCCCATTCAACTATTGCTATTTTGTCAAATCAGAAATTAACTGTTGCGTTGGAAAAGAAATTTATCAATTTGGTCTTTATCTTTTTGTCAAATTAACAAAAAAATTGTTAATAATATCGAAGTAATTTGTCAATTTAAATTTGTCGTTTTGCCGTTGTGTTTTGTTGAATCTAAAAACAGACTGTTGGTTACATAGCAACATTTTGTCATTTCCAGCATTTTAATTTATTGATTCAACAATAGAATAATTAACTGTTGAGTGAATAGAAATAATAAGTGAATTCGTTAGTTGTTATTCTGACAATTGAAATGAACTATGTTGTCCATATGATTTAGAATTTATCTAAATAAAGAAATTATATCGAAAATATGTGTACAATATCCTTGTAAAATAAATTAGGCATTAACAAATGATACGCATAAAAAATAAGTTTAATAATTAAAATTATTAAAAGAGTAAATATATAAATAAAATTGAATAAGTAATATTAATTTTAATAAATACAAACTATGAAAATTAATAATAAACAAAATTTTCAAAAAAAAAACAGTTAATTCATATAGGTACACCAGTTATAATATAAAGAAATATTGAATTTAATTTTTCACAAACGTGGTATAGCCCAGAAAAAAAAAATTTTTTTTTGGCGTTATCTAAGCCAAGGCTTTCCGATCCATTTCACAACATTAAAAACAAATATTCACAATTTTTATTTGGTTAGTAATAGGTAGTAAGTAATATGATTAAATTTTTAGTTAGATAGTAAATGTCTTTTTTAGGCAAATACTTTTCACCTTTTTTTTAAGTACAGCTGTTTTGTCTTTAATATACCTACATCATATACTTACATAATATTATTGCAGTAACTTCTTGCACTTACCTATGCGATATTTCCATATGCAGCTTTCTTTTATTGAAGAAAGATTTAGCTCACTAATTACGTTCTCATTCATTTCCCTAGTTTTAAAATATTTTTTTATTCACTTTCACCTGTTATATCTCTTTATGAGAACTATACTCTGTCCAAGAAAAATTGTCAGTACAGGCAAGATAGGATGTTCGTCTCTCAGTCTGGTTGCAATGACTTACATAAATCGGTCCCTTTTTAAAGCTCTCACAGGGTTGCCGTAGTGTGTATGATAATTCGCCATAACTCAGAGAGCATTTCTATTAGGGTTACCATCTTACAATTTAAAATAAAAATATTGCTGAACGAAATAAATTCCAACAACAAATTCTTTCGCTGACGTTTGACGAATTTAAGTCCGAGATCTTTTTGCAATATTGTATGCAAAGTTGATCTGCTTAGTTTTGTTATATTTTCACTTTTTTGTACTTCCAATAATATCTTGTCTAGCGTTGGAAGGTCATTATCCATAAAAAACTGATGGACTATCCGCCTAATCGCACATTTGTCAAAATCATCCACCTTGCTCTTGATACCGGAATTATTTTTCTTCTGTGGTGGTGAATTGTGGCCTTTAATTGCTTTTTCCCTTAAAAGCCTGTATACAGTTCGTTCCGTAACAGAAAAAACAGTAGCCGCATTTCCCACGGCTTCCGATTTATTTTTGAAAAGGCCATAGAATTTTTCAGTTGCATCAACAATTTGTTGTTTCTTTTCTACACTTAGATCCTTTGAAGACTTTGTAGCCATGTTTCTGTTTATTCAATGCACAATAAAGTTTACCACTTGCACTATCCGCTATTGAGATAACAACTATTGTTTCCGCCTTATATACACAAACAGGCAATTAGAAAAAATTATATAACCACGACGCAATGCCATATACCTAAACAGATGGTAAAAGGACTGCACTTGTGCAGCTCTACATACATTTTTTAATATAGACATAATACCTAGATTACATATTTGTTAAAAAAATACAACCCGTCAATGCAGAACTTCGCGGAAACAGTAGCAAAAAAAGGATCAAAAAATTTCAAGGCATTTGCTTTAGTGGAGAGGAGTGACCGGATGTGGTAAAACCCAACGACCGAAAATAAACAGTATAGGTCTACCTGCTTCATCATTTTGATATTTCAGTGTGAAAAATATGCTCTACAAAGTGAAATATGAATTAATACCTACCAAAACATGCAGAAATATGCCCTAACGAATAAGGCTGAAAATTTATACTTATTTTTCTATATTAAAATATTTAATCAAATTTTATCCCAAAAAATACCATGCTTTTGCATGAATCCGGTTGAGTTGCTCTAGTAATCTCTATTAATTTATCGAAATATCTCTACAACGCACATTATGATCACTTGATGCGTTAATGAAATGAATGCATTAAAACACCTCACGAATAAACTTTATTTCCAAAAGACAACATTCAAAAATATGTTTTAACTGAATATTATTGGATCTTTCAGAAATACAAACAAATTAAAACCGAATGGCAGCACCCCAAATAATATGCCGCTCTCAAAAGCTCCAAAAAGCACCAAAACCGAAAGTTCTTTGACAAAATATAAAGAAAAACCCTTAATGATATGCTAACATTGTCATATGGTAACACTTCTCTGATGTGCTTCAGTCACTCACACTGCTTATTTTGGTTGATGATAACAGCATGCGAACACAAGCGATCGTGCTCATTCTGCCCGCAACTGTGTGGCAGACTGGTTGTGGAGGGATGTATGCGAATTTCAGGAAAATTACAACAACAAAATTCTTTGGAATGCCAGTGGTTTCGTTTTTATTTCAATGGCAAATCTTGCGTTTGAGTGCCGTGAGAGTACTACAGGCACCACTGGTAGAAAAAAGAGCTTCCCATAAGGCCTGTACTGACAATTTTTCTTGGACAGAGTATAACAAGGTTGCTGCTTACCTACTTATCGTGTGAAATATAATTAAAGTGGATCTGCACTGAAGAAAAATATCAGTAAGCTCAAGCTGTTAGCTCTTAACCTTTAGTACAGCTTCAGCTTGAGTATCTTTCTTTATTCGCCAACTTGGCAGAATTACATTAGCGGCTTCTAAAAAAAGCCCACAACAAAAACTTTGTTAATTCAACAGTAAAATTGTTCAATTGGTACAATATCGACTTATTAAACTGAAAATTGTGATTTGTTAATCTGACAAAATAAATTAATGTTTTATCCAAAACTATATTTCTTGAAATTTCACAATAGAATTCTGTCAATATTACCTGTTTTATTTTTATTTTCAGTATATCCTTCAAGCTGCAACCAACCATGCACATTGCACATTCACAAAATTTCATTCAAATCAGTTGAGTGGTTTCGGAGATCGACAACACCAATTATACACAATATAAGTACGAATTCATGTACGTTTCCTAAAATGCTTGAACCAACATACAAAGACCGTATGTACATAAAAACCTTAGTTTTGAAGTCACTTTTAATGTGAAGTCTCAGAAACAAAATCAGTTCACGCATTATAGAGAACTTCAATTTCAAATACATACAACATGTTTTTATATATAAAGAAAACAATTGATTGAATAAAAAAAAAGTAATAACGAAAAAGACCTACAAAATTTCAGACACAGTCCCTCTAAAAGATTTTTTTTTTAATTCCTTTCAAATAAAGAAAGTTTCAAAGATCTATCGTTTAAATTATAGCTTCCGCAGGAAAATTAATTAGCCTTTTAATTATATCATTGAAAGTAATTTGGTGATCATTAATCTGGGTAGTAGATATGTTTTAATATATATTGTTGGCAGTAGTGAACAGTCATACGCTTCTTCTTCTTCGAAGCCCAAACAATTAGGAAAGGTCCTCGACTGCTTCAAAGCAGACATAGCTATTGTATTTTGTAAGTACGATAAGCTGGATAAACATTTCGTGTAAGTCACATTTATTACTGTCACTTATTCAAGAACTTATGACAATCAGCATCAAGACTAATCAGAATCCCGCCAACACCAGTTTATGTGCGTATGTCCGCACAGAATAGAAAGTAGTTGATGCCAACGTATAGGTGGTTTCTACGGACTTCTCAATAAAACAAAAATAAAGCAATTCCCTGAGTAAAACTCCAAAATCGTATTATGCGATTTCAACTGCTGAGACTATTCAGTATACAATGGTACAATGGGGAAGCACAACATATAAATATAAGAGACGTATCAACTAATGTGATGGGCTTCGCAACCATCTCCATGAAACCGTTGGTTTAATGAAGAGTGAAAGCAAGCACACATGCGAAAAAAAAAGTCGCTTACAAAAAGGCGCTGATAAAAGGACACGAGCGGATCTCAGGGGGAAAAAAGAGAAGAAAAAATGAAGAGGTGCTACTCCAGGATTCAGTATATCAATGCTCGCAAGGTTTACTAAATTGCAAAAAGAAGTCAAAGCAAGAAGAGAAAGCTGTAAATATCAGCAACAAAGTCGTTGGAAGGATAAAACCATCCATTCAGTTTGGACGATGAAAGCTTAGACTTCCATTCATCCCGCCAAAGAGAAGTAAGGATAGCAAAATCTAAATACTGAAGTCCACCAAAACTGCTAAACAAGGCGTTCTGGACGAGCTATTTAAGACAGTGGGAGACGTCTAAGATGTTGGTGGAGAGCATACCAATTTATTGAAGTTTTGGTTGGAAAAAAGCATGCCTAATCAATCCGACCTCATTTTTGCCTGCCCGGTCTACAGAAAATGAGCTTCTCCAAACTGCGCCAACGTTAGAGTAGAACTAGAAGATCCTGTCTGTAGTATACCGTGTGAATGCATAAAACCATTTCTTAACGAATAGATCTACGTACTTTTATCGTTTTGTTGACCACATATGCCCGTTTTTATGGAGATGAGCTACCTGGAGGCATATCCAGTTTTGGTACCTTGTAAGGTTGGAATGACTATTAAGAACGCCAAAGGTCTGAGATAATTTCACTGAAGCTTACGATTTAGACAATCCAATACCAGGGGCAATATCTTACAAAAGTCTGTATAATTGCTGCGTATGCGTATGACATTGCCATTATGGCTCTAGGCCCAGGTCCTCCCGGCCACCAAAAACCGACTTATTTCAATTCCCCTTTCTTAGAAGGTATTAGAAGAAAGAACAATAGTTGTGTCATGTCAATTTCGACTACTGTATTATTACTCATGCTAAGTCTTCGTATCAGAATGTGGCTACTAGAGCTTCATCCTCTGTTACCATCAAACACACCCTCAAAAAGCAGATGCATATAGCTACCTGCTATGATGCTTAGCCGAATTTGATTTGTAGCTTTTCGCTCATCATAAATAATTCCGTTTTTCCGCATAGAAACTATATACCATTGGGTATATACACATGCGGTTTTTCATTCTGCTTGAAAGATCAAATTGAATTCCCCACGTTAAACCGCATCAATCTCACGTCCACTCTCCCAACCGTCCTTTATGTACGTTTCCTTCAAAACATGGAATTAAGTTATAGAAATTACGTGATTTTTATAGATATGATCGAAAGAGGGCGGCTATACGTTGCAAACACAACATGACAAGGAGAGAGCATTAAAGTACTTCAAAGGACGTGCAGTCGTATACAGTGTATCGGTGACGGGTATTTTTTCTTTTTTTTTATTTGTCTACGGTGATTTATGTCCTTTGTGTGTAACCAATTCACTTTTAGCCTTCAAGAGTTGCAAGTTCAAACAAGACGACCAAATGTTGTCTTTATCTTCAAGAACGGAATCCGCTGAGGTCAAGTCAGAATATTCTCTATATTTGCAAAGGAAAATGCTTTATCACAAATAAATAGAACAAAAATGCTTTCATACATGTGTGCTCTTTGTGGCCCGGAATATTATAGTAACAGCAGGAGCAGGACTCCTACTCCTATATAGCAGCAGCAGCTGGTAATAGTATTCTCGTGGCTTTCCGATGAGTACGTATAGTCCTTTTTAAAAATGTAATATGTAGTACTCGCACAAAGGGCTCAGGATGTTTTTGAAATGTTGTATCTTTACAGTTTCAGTTGTATTTTCTTATTTTTTGGCATCGCTATTTCAATGTTCGTGTGAGGACATTTTTATTTATTTTTAGTCTCAGTCTTCAAGCAAAACACTTGGTGTCCTGTATTCTCAGAGCTTAGTTGTTTTGCTGCTTGTTTGCACTATGGTGTGCTCCATACGTGCCCGAACATAAACAGGAACACATACCCAAACGCACCAGATGCGATATGTTTCAAGTATTTGCCTTTCTCTCAGCGGGTGCAATAGTAAAGCGAATAGACTTTCGTAACGTTAAGAGGGTTACATTTTCGAGGTGAATTTTATGCAGGGCAGCTACAGTGGTATCGTTGTTGGTCTCGATATAATGATGAGATGGAGGCTGACACGGTTCATATAGCTTCTATATTGAACACCGAAAAGTATCACTATTTTAGTATGGGTTGGTACCTATTCATACATCACACTAGAGACTAGACTTACTAAACTTACATTACTGTGCGCCCGAATCTATACATTTGCGCTGGGGTAGAGCTATATCCCAAATTTTTATATCGGTCCTTGGAAATATAAATTTTGATTCTCGGTCTTAAACGTTTACTTTTACAATTTTACCCTTTTTACTGCATCATACTCTTGAAGAAGCCCTCGTAAGAAAGTGATAATAGATATACCTACGTTGATATCTTGTCCTTGAAAATGTGTTTGTAAATGTTGTAATGCAGTCTGCTGTAATATCTCGAGGAAATTCGGTACCAAATCTTTCGTGAATTACCAGGCACGCAGAAATCACAGCTGGACAACAACTAACAAAAATGTCGTAGACCAGCAGCAGCACCTCTACAATATGCAATGCAAGCCGAATGAAATTCCAATGACACTTTCATTTACTGTGTAACAGTTGATGTCATTTAACTTGCGGGGATGGAAATGCAAACAGGTATTTTCCACTGCATATGTTAGGAGTGTTTGTTGATGTGTAAACATCTAAGTGCGCGTTGTTTCATTGTTCGATTTCACTGTTTAATACACTGCTTCTAATTCATTCAGTTGTGACTCTTAACATCAACTGTCATCAAACTCGCATCTGTAGGTACCTACATGAGTTTCAATAGTAAAACGCAGAAAAATACAGGAAAATACGTAATTGATACAATTCCATATTTCTGACAATAATGCAATGTTTTGCCGTCATTGAAGATGCATTAAAATATTTTCAGATATTATGGGAAAGACAGATGCAGAACGTGCAAAAGATTACAGGGCGCGTTTACGTGCAAGTAAACCTCCGAAAGTCGAAAAAAAAGGTTGGGAAAACGAGTACTGAACGCTCTCGCGTGAATGGAGAACTCGTCTCGCAAACCAAACTGGAGCGACAATTACTGGCAATGAACCGACGACATCAAGATCAACTGTCAATGATGTTCTGACGATAAATGACGTGGATTTATCGTCAGTTCGAGCCAAAAGAAGGAGAACGGACATCAATGAAGTTTTACAACCACAGGTAGTCACTCCGCCCTACAAAGAGTAGGGCGGAGTGAGTGCTCACGCAGAGTTTGAAAATAAATTATTGTTATTTTATAATATATCAAAAATACGGTTATTACAATTCCCTCTTTTCTCAATGACGTGTATCAAGCCGCACACATACCGCACGCACGGTGTTTACACATACACATACTTCGGGACTGTTGGATACAGTCGCACCAATTTTTTTGAAGTGATAACTTCTTTAGGCGCGTTGGGCACTATTTGGATGGGCAAAAACTAGCAAACTCGCGACACCGACACCGACACCGATTGCATACTTTTAGTTGTAAACTTTTATACTATTGCTTACTTTTAGGGGTAGGTAATTTATAGCTTAATCTACGATGATTTTTATTTGAATACGTTACTATGGTAATTTATGGCAGCGACAAATTGATTGTCACCAAAATTATTTCAATTACTTGTTTTGTATAGGGAATTCATAACTTAATTTTACCAGGCTTAATTCCGACAAATTATATCCACGATTTTGGGTTTGTGCACATTTACGGCACAGTAGCTTGTGTTATTACCGAAACAAGAAAAAGAAAAGTTTTTGGAGTACGAGAAGTAGGAATTTCTGATTTTTGATCTGTTTGGGAATGATTTTCTTTTTGACTGGAATTGATTAATGACGCTGGGTTAAGTTGTCAATGATTGAAAGTATTTATTGTTCGTGATAGATCGACGTCTTTGCATATGCGACACTTACATTAAGGGGTAATTGCATTGCATACCTTTGGGTATATGATTCTCTCTAACGAAAGGAGCGACATCTAGATATCAAAAAATAAACAGATTCTAATCTACTATGATTTTTATTTGAATATGTTACTATGGTAATTTATGGCGGCGACAAATTGATTGTCACCAAAATTATTTCAATTACCTGTTTTGTTTGGGGAATTCATAATTTATTAAATGAAAATGAAAAATGTAACATAATTTTTGTAGTAGAAACTTATAATAATGAATAAAAAAAAAACATTTATTTAAAAGTACTTCCTGCGCAATAAAATATTTCCTGACGATTCAAAAAATACACACGTAATTATCACTTCTGTCGGCACTCCCGGAGTGCCTCTAGCTTTCTTTTTTTTTTTTTTTGTAGTTTCTTAAATGTTCATTCTAATCCTATTAGGTAGGTATATAAAAAATGTCGTGTTCCTCCGCGATGGAATCCTAAAGTACTGAATCCATTTTAATCAAATTTTGAACACTGTGTGCAGTTTGATCCAACTTGAGAGTATAAAGATAGGAAAGTTTATAACCCAATTTAAAGTCGCATTTTTTTATTGCAAATTATTTGTTTATTACTTAACTTATATAATTCCTTCGGGGTGAAATTCGATGACTTTATAACTCGAAAACCGCTTAGTCGATTTTCTTCATTCTTTTTTTGTTTTGTTCGTATTGATGTATTTCAGGCAGACTTAAAATATAAGATACTTCCGAAACCACCTCCAGCCTATTTCATGTTATTTGAAACCTTATTTTCGAACTTAAACATTTTTGGATGAATTTAATGTATAATAAAAACTATTGGAGACAAAATCTATTTCGGCGACGAGGTCGACTATCACTTCGACTGGATGTTTGCGCCTTTGACATCCATATATTCACGGATAGTCAAGCAGCTATAAATGACCTCCCAAATATATCTACACCTTCGCGTTTCAAATTCGAAATTTTTAATTTTAAGTCGTAAAAAATGTTAAGAAAATATTTACAAAAAGTTGGGCATCTTTTTTTCTCGAAGAAATAAGCAAATCTGCCGGTTTTTCAGGGCACTCATCGCGTAATTTTTGAAACGATAGTCGTCGAAACGATTGAACAAAACGATCTCGTTTTTAGTTTGCTTCATATAACATCATCGTCGTATCGTTCAATCGAATCGTTCATCGTTTTCATTTTGAACAGTTTGAAAATGACTGTAAACAAAGTCTGACACCTAAAAAATAAAAAATGTATGGAAATTGTTTTTTTTTTTTTTTTGTTCTTGAATGTGTTTATTTTTCTTTGTTGTCATTGACTGACATGGAATGGGGCAGTAAATTCAAAAATGGATAGGTACTGAGGAATAAGGCTTCTATTAGTATCAAGAAGAAGTGCAATTTTAAGTGAATGTGAAAGTGTTTACAAGTGTTGATAATTTTGTATTGCTTAGAAAAAAATGAAATCCAAGTGGACTAATTTCTTTTCTGCAAATAATGTATTCTTTTACAACTCGTATAAGAGCGAGTCGCCTCTATAGAGATCATAGGTGTGGGTCTTCCCTTAAATATTTCTTTATAGTTATTTCAGACCCAATTTAAACTGAAAAAATGCAACAAAAAAGACGAAACGATTGCAAAATAGCCATCGTTCAATCGAATCGTTTCGACGAGGGTATTTGATGTTTGAATTAGTAACGTGAAGCAACAAAAAACAATGATCGTCGAATCGTTTCAACGATTATCGTTTTATGGTTGTTATACGATGTAGAAGCATCGTCGAGACGATGTCGTTCAATCGTTCTGTGCTTACGCGATTAGAGCCCAGATTTATTTGGGTTGAAATATTTTGACCGTCTGGCAACGCTGACAGGGATACTCTGTATGGTATTGTTCTGTATTAAAAACTAAAACATACCATACAATATTGACTGAGTGACATTTCCATTAACAAAAAACTCACGTTCATCCAACAATTTATACACAACATCTAACCGTTATCATCAGTTCAACTCCATATATTATATACTCGTAGCAACATGCAGTTTTATTTTACGAAAAATGGAAGTGCACTCTGCAATAAAATGTTGAATTTATGTTACGTCTTGCTGTATCTGGTGATAAGTTATTGTCCTACATGAACAAATTTACCATCAGCAAAATAAAAAGTTATGGCGCAATACCTCGCTCATACATTTAATCAAATTACGGTAACAAAGTTCAATTTCACCTGCCACATAAAAAAGCAAACAAATTAAGTGACATCGTCGCTTTGCCAACCACTATCTCCGACTCCGACTCTGAATCCTGGGTCCTGCCTGACATTGCCCTGCCCTACCAGTTGCCAGTTGCCACCGCTTTGCAACCGCTCTAAATTTCACTTAATGCAGGCGAAAGTGCGCGACACAACCGACAAAAATGATAATAATATTTCATTTCTCTTCGATGTGGTTGGTTTAAGAAGGCAGTCGTCCCATTTCCATTCCATCCATGTTGTTACACACTGACACGTACGTGTCGTAAAGTTTGCTTGCGACTTTGCCCACTGTGCAACCACTGCAAAGAAGAGCATTCGTCCTTATTGCTTTCAATTCGGTGTCGCTTTTATTACGCTGCAATAATGCAGAATTTCGAATATCCTTGTTTGGGGTAAATGACGATGGAAATAACGTCAGCGTCTTTTTCTCTAGACGTATAGAATTATCCAGTGAACTCAAAATACTACCAACGCCATCGCATATTATAGTGTGGGCTATAAAAAGGACGGAAAAAGCGAACGCGAAAGTGAATATCCTTGTTTTGATTATAATATGGGGAATGTCCTCTGTAGTCGTTTTTACTATCGCTGAACTTAAGTGGAACTGCGGCTGAATGTTTAGATTGAGAATGACTACGGTATTCTTTCATTCCTTTTACGATGCAGCCACGTGTCCTTTTTGCAACATTTCGTTTTTATGTTATTGGTCTCGGTCTAAATGAGCATGTAGATTTTATTGTGAAAGGTATATGTAGGTACCGATTTGGAACACTTTGCATTTGTGGCAAAGTTATGCGCGGCAAGTACAGTAACGGTAATAAATTGACAGACACTGATGAAAATTCGATACAACAAATTAGGTAGGTACTTTTTTTTCGCTAATCAATGAATTTTGTTTAACAAACCGACAAAGAAGTCGATAAGGAATTGTAAGATTTGTGTATTTTAGAATTCCTCGTAAATTGTGATAGCATAGAAGTGTATCTACCTATGAATTTGAATCCTAATCGTTAATCGAATCAAGCGTTTACAGACAAAATTATCGTTATTTCAATATAGGCTATATATATTGTTAAGCTTAGAGCGCTCGCTAAGGGCCAGTAAGCTAGAATAAGATAAATGTTAGTTTTAAATTAGATTTAATCCTTTTTAATCGTTTAATTAAAGATATAAATAAAAATTTATTTAAAATGAATAGGCTATAAACAATTTTTAAGCCGACACCTTCTATCCGATGACACTTTTTCACAAATTGAGATAAAGCACGTTCCTTGGTGTTTAAATGTTGAGAGATTATTTCATGGTTGAATATCTGAATTCAGAAAAATAGTATTTATTGGTAGAAAGTTTTAAGCGGTGATAACTATTCAATCAAAAAACAAATCTCTCTGTGGAATATTTAAGAAAAATACATGTTTTGTGAACTGAATCGGTATGCGCAGTAGGTATATAATAGGAATGTTTCTGTGTTACTAACAGTTTCACTTTATTTTTCCCCACGAAGCGTAGGTACCCATTTTGCACTCTTCTCTATGAAAAATTGTATAAAAGAAATTGTTTTTTTTTATATAAAACACAGCACAAAAAAACCTTTTTAAACCTTTTTTTTTTTTTGAATCAAATGTTTTAACGTTTGCTTACTAATTCGAGGTCACTGATTCACTGTCAGTTTTTTCTAGCAGCTCCTGCTTTTAAGATACAGCTACTACGTACTGTTTCAAGTCTGAATTCAAAAAATCGTAAAGCGTGGTATTCAGTTCTTCACAAACGAAATATCCCATATAAAATTGGCACAACGAAATCATGAACGAAAAATTCCTCTCTCCTTTTCGTTTTGCAGTACGCAGCTGATGCGAAATGATGGCGGAAAAGTGGGAGAAAAATAGTAGATTGCTTGGTACAACTATCCACTCTCTTTTCGCGCACGTTTATTGTCCGGGACATTAATTGCTTGCGGAAATTTGGCATTTGTACTGCAGTGTTGCCAGCTTTCATAAGAGGGTGGAGCCAAATTGAGAAATTTTGAAGCTGAAAATATACAAACTCAAATATGAAAATTAAAACTGCATATTTTTTGGTAATATTAAATTTAAAAAAAAAACAACACTCTAACTCCTAATTGAGAAACTTTTTTAGTTTCCATTTTGCAATGTTAACAAAAAAAGAAAAAAAAAAAAAAAAGCAAATGTAAACGAGTTCTTATATTAAACTACTTCGAAATGGGTTGCTATAAATGTGTGAAAATAAATTGCAATGGATTTCCAGTGCAAGTATCAAATATATTTTTTGAGGCCAACTCAAAAAAGAAACCAAATTCGGATTCAATATTCGCAGCAGAAATCTGAAATCTCAGATCAAAATCTGAAATGCCCAATAATCGATAAAGACATACCAAACTTTTTAGAAAGTTTTAGTTATACGCAAAAAGTACGTTCACAATAGAATTATAAATTCCTAAGGATCCTAAAAATCGCAAAACTTTAAATAAAGTGAGTGAATAGCGTAAATTACGATAAATCCGAAATGACAATTTTAAGGAGCCAAATTGGAAATAAATAGCCAGTGATGGTAACACTGCTACTTGTGTATCAGCTGATAGAAATCTACACAAAGTATTTCCCGCTACCCTTTCGCAGACGTTTAGCTGTCCTTTTGGAGACCACCAGAAAATTTCGTTTTAGAAGAGGTCCGTACTATGCTTAAAGCAGGAATATTTATCGGCCCACAAACTCGTAGATTGGTAAATGATCCGAATTTTAGCAGTACCTAGTTCAATGTCAGAAATTGATAAAAATGAGATTCGTTTGTTTGGGTTATTTACCTTAACAGTTTTAGGCAGTAAGAAGAGTGACGGTTGCGTTGAGCAGGTTGATCACGTTGACAAGATGTTGTCTCACTTTCAGAAACTGGGAGCCAATTAGATCGTTTTCCTCCAAATCTAAGTGACTTAAAAGAATAACAGTACGAACGACCTTACCAAGATATTTAGACTATGAAGGAACGATTCCATGTTCGCTGGGATGCAAACATGATGCCTGATTTTTGCTAAAGTATTCAGAGTAGCACTTCGTCATTCCAGAGTCTGTAGTTTTTAACTTTCTCAGTTACGTAGTTAGAGAAAGATAATTGTTTTCGTAAAAAATTTCGAACTCGAGATGTTAATCAATTCTGATATTAGGATGATAGAGGAACTCAAAAAAGTGGGTGGCACAATTCTGTCCCTCTGTCCGTCCGTTCTTCCCGGGGGCTACAGCTTAAACGGCTGCCGGGATTTCGTTCAATCATCGGATTGCTCGGATTTAGTTTAGTTTGAATCAGAGACAATACTGAGACCCCCAACTCACAATCCTCTTGCCGCTGGCCCCCTCAGTTTTTTTTCAAATTCGCCATTTTGTTTTCCTATCGGTGTTATGTCTATTTAGAATCCGTGTGACATGTAAAAACATACAAAAAATATAAATTCAATGCTGCCAACCGCTACCAACCATGGGGGAATGTGATAGAGTTCGAGAATACCACATTTTAAGATAACTGAATGCTATTGGTTGGTTATTATAAATTTAAAAAAAAACGATTAATATAATTTGTTTAGTTAATAATGCGATCTAAATGAGATGTTATATATACTAGAAACATATTAGGACAAATATTGTTGTGTATTTTCTGCTTTTGAATATCATTAACTTCGATTTGATGTGTACCTACATTTTTCTTAAATAACTGAAGAAAAATTGCCCAAAATGTTTTTATTTTCATACAACCATTCTGAAGTAATTATTTTTCATAAATATTTTCAGCAAAAGTGCACTAATTCCTAAAATAAAATACTATTTACACGAAACGAATAATTTCAAATTTAACTGACAAAATTCTATGAACGCTGGAAGCAACTTTGCCGACAGCGGAAGTGGGACACGCAAGGTGCGAGTGTGTTGGTGAGTGACAGTTGTCAATACGAATTTCTATGTAACAATACTAACGCACTTAGCGTGTACCACCCCATAGAAATATAGCTTGTAGGCAAGTAACGGAAAATCGGCCGAAGTTGGGGGTCTCAGTATTGTCTCTGGTTTGAATAAACTACTAGAATTGGGTTGACTATATATTAGCTTCGGAAAACACTCCTCCGTAGCGTAGTATGGAAGTCAAGGCAAGGTAAATAGTCGAAGATGGATGAGGGCAGTAAATTCGGGTGTCCGCCGGGAAGGTATACTACTTTGTTTTGCCGCCATTTTTGTAAACAATAGTCTTGGCAGTTCGTATTTGGCAGTCGTGAAGTAGACACGTGGCAAATTTATTATGGAAAATATTCGATAAACCAACGTGTTTTAATCGTTAAACATTTTATCAAAATCAATCATCGATTACTGTGACGATGAGAAAGTTACGTAAAATGGGAGAAAAAACGTGCCAACAAAACGCACTATTTATTGTGTGGTAAATGATTTCGAAGAAAGAGGGTCTGTAGGTGATAGGTCCAAGCATGGACCACAACGTACTGCAAGATCGGCTGAAAACATTACTGCTGCTCAAGGAAGTGTTCAAAACAATCCATCAACCTCAATTCGACGCCGTGCTCAGGAGCTTGGTCTTCAAAGAACAACTTTGGCGACATTTTTGCACAAGGATTTTCATTTGTTTCCATTTAAGATTCAGTTGACACAAGAGCTTCTTCCACAAGACCATTTACGCCGCCGTACATATGCCAATAGGATGTTACAGCTAGCCCATGAAAACCAGGTCAGGAGGAATCATTGGATCTTACTTCTTTGAAAATGAAAACGGCGTAACGGTAACTGTGAATGGGGAGCAATATCGTGACATGATTGAAAACTTTTCAACGCCACAACTTCATGCTTTGGGCTTAATTAACATGTGGTATCAACAAGACGGTGGCACATCGCATACAGCCAGGATTACAATGGAATTACTGCGAGACCTCTTTCCACAACAAGTTATTTCAAGAAATGGTGATGTTGATTGGCCTCCACGGTCGTCTGATTTGACTGCTCCGGACTTCTTTTTGTGGGGATATCTGAACAGCAAGGCTTATACAAACAAACCAGAAACGCTTGAGCAACTCAAACAAAGTATTCGTGATGAAATTAATGAAGTACCGCGTGAAATGTGTGAGAATGTAATAAAAAATGTGCTCAAAAGGGCTCGCATTTGTGAGACTAACAGAGGCGGACATTTACCCGATATTGTATTCCATACATAATAATTGCCGACATTAAATAAAATATTTATCAATATAAGATCCAATTCTGATTAAATGAAATTTAATCAAAAATTATAAACAAATAAATTCCAAACTTCCCGGCGGACACCCTGTATTAAGGTTTTAGATTTGCCTTTGTTAAGATGAAGTTTTAAATTTGAGGTTTAATCACTCGAACTAAGCTAAGAAAATTATCAACACATTCAAATTCAGCACAGCAGTTGACACAAGATAAATCAGACTGAAATTTTTACGGAAATAGTTGGAACCCAGAGCTGCAAGGAGAACGATAGGTTAAAGAAAACCCTTCAGGTATTGTCCCCATTAAGTTAAAAAACATAAACTTTGTTTTCTTGTTAATAACTAGCTTGTGAAACCAATGTCTGAGAGTTTCTAAATCATAATTCATATTAGCAATCGTTTCAAAATGATTTTTATATGAATACTAGCCGACCCGACAAACTTCGTTCCGCCCAAATTTGTTGTAATGCACTTGCTAATTTATGTAATTCGGTCAATTAATATTCTTTATTCAAAAGTTGTATTAAATGCAATAGAAATAAATGACGAATATCAATGTTGATTTGTTTCAATCAAACCGCAATGATTTTGACGTGTCGGCCAACCTTCCGCTTTTCACTAAATTGACCATGTGAGAAATATGAGAATTCAAGATTGATGTCACAAACGTACAAACATCCATCGATTATCTTTGCAACAAATTATTTGTCATAGTGAAAGCGAGACGCACGGGAAATTTAAGTCGCTTAAATATGATTTATTTTTAAATACGAATGGCAAATCGTTCTAAATGAGCGGAATCTGCGAAATAAGAGTGTTTGCATTTGAATTTTGCCCTCAAAATCGTCACTTGCATGATATTTGATTTGAGATCCTTTACCATAAATCAAATGCGATCCGTTACAAAGTTTCTGTACATTGATGTTGCGCAGCAAAATTACAACGGAGCAGAATTTCAAATCCAAATTGTGTAGAGGTAAGCCCCGACAATCTTAAGAGTTAAAAGATTCAACTAATCCCCATAAAGTTTTGTTTTCATGATAAAAGGTAGCATAATGTCATTCTTTCCAACCAAAAATCATAAAAATCGAACAATCCGTTCCCACCCGGCTTTGCCCGTACCTTTCGTATTAAATCTTGCTCATTTCGCAAAGTGCTTTATTTGGACAATGTCCATTAGTAATTTTAATTATATATTCGACTTTAGAAATAGCTTTTGGTTTTATTTTCGAATGGGACGTGCCAAAACCCGTTTTCCTATCGCGCTTATGTTTTGCAGAGAACCACTTAAAAGGGCCAAAGACTATTAGAACTTTAAAACTTGAAGCAACCACACCCATCTACAGAATATCAATCAACTCGGTGGAGCTGTTTTGAATATCGGCAACAGCGCCACCTATCAGGTCCAAAAGTATCCTAATCTACAAAATTTCATTGAAATAGGTTGAGCGGTTTCAGAGATCGATGACAGCGCTATCTATCGGGTCCAAAAGTGTCCTATCTTTTAAGACTGCCTGAACCTGAAATACAACAATACGAAAAAAAAGAAAAAGAAAAAAAAAGAAGAGGAATCATAAAATTGGCCCAGTGGCTATCGAGTTATATCGTCATCTGAACTGAAACTGAACTGAAAACGAAATATAGGCTTACAACGCCACATGTTAAGGATTTTCTGACTTTTCTTTTTTCCTAAACTATCCCTGATTCAAGACGAACAAAACAAAACAAAAATCATTCAAATCACTCGAGCCGTTCTGGAGCCTTTACCCGACTAACGCACAACAAATGATTTTTATATAGAGAGAGAAGAAGAGAAGAAGAGATGATGTGTTTTTTATGAATTAAATAAATAGTCAATTTTCGGTATTCCCCTTTGGTCTAATTCGAAATGGTAAAAAAGCCAGATAACATTTTAACGTATCACTGCAATTTGTACAGTTATGTATGCTAAAAAAGAACATTTTCCTTGGTTATGTTATTTGATCCGGAAATCGAATGGAAATGTTATTTACCTATTTAAAATTAATTAAAAACTAATTTGGAGTTTTCGTGAAACAATTGTACAGCTAAATGAAATATGAATTACTGAAATGTCAAATTCAAAAAAGTATAGACAACCAACGCCAACTAGGTATAGGGTCTAAAATAAACATAAACCATCCGGAGCACCACACAAACATATGGTGTGAATATACGCAGGATAGCTTCAGTGGTTCAGCCGTGATGGTCAGTCATACATACGCACGAACGTTTTTATATATTAAGATGAAAGAACAATATCACTGGCAAAAGCAGTTAAAATACTTTTGAACGGTTGAGAAAACAAGGAATTAACAAATAATATAAAAAATATGATAGGCCCCAAAACGGAAACTTGAAGTATAACCATATTTAAAAAGCTTTTTGAGCTTCAACAGTTTTTGATGCAGGATCTTTGATTACGATAGGTAAGAACTAAAACAGCTTTAAACATTTTACTAAGCAATGAGAACCGCCATATCAAGAGCTTTTGTTGTATCGATGAACAAAGCTGCCGGAATATGAGATTCATTTATTATTGACTAGCTGTGCCCGCAACTTCGTACGCGTCGTGAGACTGTGTAGTTTCCAATAAAAGAGATTTGACCGTTTTCTCAACGGCATATTTGTTTAAAATCAACAATCGACATTGAAACAATAAATCAAACAAATCTATTTACCTAAAACACCAATTTAAGAAAATTAAATTCACCAGCGTAAGTACTGAAGTTTCACTTCCTTACTGTAAGTACCACGTAGGTAATACCAAAACAACCACTTAAACAAAAGCCTTAACGGAAATTTGTATCTTCACCAACAATAAATAAATCAAACAACATAAGTCACCTATATCGTCTTTACTTCTGAATTCTTCAATTCTTTACTGTAGGTATCAACGTAGGTACTATAACAACCATTAAAACAAAAACCATGAACTCAATTTCCATATACACAACACACCCTCCACGCTCCACCATGAGTCCATCACCACACCATACGTCATCAGCCATCTGCGCATTTCCACAGAAACACGTTGTGGCTGTTTTTTTTTTTCATATGAACTTGCTTGTGCGATGTGCGCCACCAAAAACCACCCCAAAGCAGAACAACGATCAAGAACCGCGGCGGCTGATAATATTCGATTTCAGAAAATATATTTATTTTTTTAATGTTAGATTTTAGGTTGTAGCTCAGCTTCTAGAGGACATAGAAAGCTGATTGATGGCTTGAAATAACTATAAAAGTGTTGGCTCTCCTAAGTATTTTGTTTTGTTTGCATCGATAAAGAATATTTGAGTAATGGCGAGTTAAAGGCAGTAAAGTCGGAAGAAAAACACATTTTGGTTAAAAACGCTCCAAAAAATAGGCATGGCAATGAAAGGAATAGCCTATATGTTGCACAGAATCTTAAGAAACATTTCAAAAAAAGTTTCATCTAAATCTGTGCAGTAGTTTTCACGCCATTAGGTAACAGAAAAATTGCCTACAGTTTTATTATAAGTATAGATATATATTAAGCTCACTATAGAATTTCAAGAGGGCATCTTCTGTCGAATTTGCATTTCTAAAATATAACAACATTACTGAAGAATTCAGGGGGCCTATGGCTTTGGATGGCGGATTTGAATTTTCGTATTTTCAAAGCGATTTGCTTTCCATTTGAACATATATGGAAAGCGAAAGCACTCTCCGAACGTCATTTTATCATTGCATTGAAAGCGATCAGTTTTTAGGTGACGGATTGCTGGTGGATTGTTTGCGGGCCTAATAAAAATGTAAATATTCAACTAAAACAAGAAGTTTAAAATTGCTGAAACTTTCATTTCGCATCATAAATGTCTTATTAATTGAATTTATTATATATTTTTTTTAATGAAGGAGTTAAAAACATATTTTCATACAACAATTTGCTGCTCTCAACAATCTTCTTTGAACATTTATGTTCACATTTTCTTCCCTTTCTTCTTCATTTTCCGAATAGAAAAATAGAATCCATTGATATTTTTCAATTAACAAGAAATCTAAAACGTTCACGAATGATGTTTACAGGTACACAAAAAGAAAGAGCTGTCAAATATTTAGAAAAATTGGAAATCAGAATAGAAGTAACTGGAAAGCGATAGAAAGATCATTGTCGCATTTGAGGAAAAGCAAAAACGAACACGGTCGAAATTAAGGTATTTTTATACGATTCGCCGCGCATATGGGAGTAACACCCCTGTTCTATTTAGAAATAATATTATTCTGTTCTTCATACCTCTTTCAAAAAGCTTAGAGAAAACTGATAGATGCAAAATCGGTCGATAGTTATTTAAATCCATAGGAAAATGAATGAAGGAATGTTATAATTAACAATCAGCACCACCAAATAAATACAATGCTTAATGTAATGCAAATGTTAAATATTTATTTTTAGGCAAAATTTCTAGTCGGTTATTAACAAAGCTGGTTTACTCAGTCCTAAAGGGTTGTCCAACCATGGATACACTTCTGGACACGAACCGCACAAACTCATCCAGCGATCATCTTTAGTGTCGACCTTACGAAGCTGGCAAAGCGTGGGTTGGCATGTGTTCTCATGTTTCTTCGGGCAACCGCGGAATGGCTTGCCTGCCACTGGACTCTGCATGTATTCAATCACTCGTGAAGCTGACACGAAATACACGTCATTGTGCTTATTCATGTATTGAATGAACCTGCAATGAAAAAACGGTTAACTTATGAATCATATAACAGTTTGGGTAGGTAACTCACTCCTTAAAGGCTTCTAAGTAGTGCTCGCCCTTTTGGAACCACGAAGAATGCAAATAAGCTCCGAATGGTGCCCGATTGCCCAAGTAGTGGCGATTAAAATTACGAATCATCCACTTAACTAATTGATCTTTATTGTCCTCTGGCAAGTGGATGCAAGCATCGACCATAGCACATTTGTAGCCTTCCATGTCTTCCCAGTTGACGAGAGGATTTTCCCACAAGCCCGGAAACGAGGCGTCCGGACACTTGCCAATGGGGCAATCCTGCATTGACTTATAGTCCAAGGTGTACGGCCACAGAGCGGGATCAGTGAATCGTTGTGTTGGCCAAGAACTGTCATACAGCAAACCCAGTTGTTTGGCTACCAAGTACGAATTATTTCCCGCGATCTCAAAGTAAGGCATACGCATTCCCCTGATGTCCGCCTTATCGATTTGCGCAAAATGCTCGATGATTTCAAGTTGCTGTCCGAATTCCTTGGTGAGCACTTCTATAGAAGCTTTCTTCCAATACACTGTGCCCATGCCGTGAGTGATAGAGTGCAGGGCGATTTCGTGACCTTGGGCCCAAAGACTATGTACCTTTGTATAGTCGGTGTACTCGTGCGAGGAGTAGAAAGTAGCGCTAGGCTCACAGCCATCAGGGTTACGGATCTCATCAAAGAGTTCTTCGAAAATTTCGTAATTCAAAGCTGTGACTGCGTCATCAAAGGTAATAGTTACAAACTAAAAAGTAAATGCATCCTAAAGATTACAGATACATCCGCAATCAATTCAGCAAAAACTCACCTGAGGGATCTTTTTGATTGGAATATTGTGACCCAGCTTTGTGTCAGAGCAGCGGCAATTCGGCAATTGACATTTTGATTCATCACACGGCTCAGCCAGGTTAAGACTTGGTTCCAGTGGCTGTCTATAAGTCTCGCTCCAATTTGAGGGTCTCTTTGTGGGAGTTTTGCCAGTGGTTGTTTGTGGAGTCTTCCGTTTCTGTGTAGACACCTTGGTTGTAAGCGCCACTGGAGTTGATGTTCCTGTCTCAGTTTTTCCAGTCGTTGATCCAGTCACGGAGGTAGATATACCCAAAGGCGTTACGGTTTCGCTTTCTATCTTAGAGACAACTTGCACTGTAGCTGCAATTATTCCTTGCAGGTGGCCGACTGCAACCAAAATTGCCAAAGAAATTATCATAGTGATGTTCGTGCTGTTCCTCCAAAGAGAATTGTGACACTGAACTTGAGATGACTTAGCATTGACTCTTGACTGACGCTTTTATGTGCAATGCATCCGGCCATAGGCGCTATCTCATTGGGAGGAACGGTGTTTTGTTGCTAAATTATATAAATATGTATCGTTTAAAACAATTTCAGTGTTGGAGGAGTGCCTGAAGATTATAAATGGCATTGGCGGCAAGTCGATAAGTTGTAGCAAGTTGAACACGAAAATGTCGTTAACTAGGAGACTGGGTACGGTTGAAACACCGGACGGCTGAAACAACAAGAATATCTCGTGAGCCATACGCACAGCGCCTATGAGTATTAGGGGTCCGTTTCAACCGTACCAGTCTACCCTATCTTTCGTTGGAGTGCACCCATTTAAGGGCTGCATGCATATTCGACATGTAGTTTGTTTATTATAGCGCACCTGATGGGATGAACGATATCAAAATATTTGCTCATCCACTGATTGCTTAAAATTCGAGCCAAAGTCTTCAAAAAGACGGACTTCTGTGACCTAAACTGTAATGGCAAACGATATCTTTTTCATTTAAATGTGTAAATGTTTTTTTAGGAAACCACTCGTTGTATACTAATGCATTTTTCATATAGGTACGTAGAGAAATCGTGGGGACATGATCTCTACTTTGTTTCGGCTCTATTAGTTAAAAAAAAAAAATAGGAAAAGTGCAGGTCTTTTCATGGTTTTCTGTAATAATGTCCGCCATAGGTAGAGTAACCATTTTTACAATCACATAAAAGGGGACACTTTTTTTTAAGTAAAAAAAAATATACCCCAAAATCGTTAAGACGCATTTTTACTATCAAAATTTTTATGCTTTGATAAAAAGAATTTACTTGGTCTTTGAAAATCAATAGATACATCAAGACTATCATCTAGCTCCAGCTTTGTAAAGATTGCGAAAGTACCTACTTGCACATTATTATTATCGTAGAAATAGGAACTTTAAGAGAAAAAAAAAGGACATTTGGAGGTCAGTTTAGTAAAAAGAGAACAATTTATTGTTTTATTTTACTGAACAAATCAGAGGAGAGATAGTAGCGAAAAAGAGTACGAATGGTCACTCTGGCATAGGCAACGTTAGAAATGTTTCAGAGAATTTCGGTGCTGATCAAAGCGGAAAATCTTAAATTATAACAAATATCTGGAAAAACTTAAAGTAATATAATTCGCATTGGAAGGAGTTCCTTCAGCATGTACTTCCTCACAGTCAGAATAAAACATTTGTGAATCTCATCTTCCATCACCAAGTACCTTGGGGTTATTCTGATAGACAGAAAATTAAACAGAAATCTAAGGGAAAAAATAAAAAATAAAAAAAGGCATAAAATACTCATTTTATTTGCAAGAAACCGCTTGACAAAGCCATCTGCCCTCTGCACTCTCCCCCTGTACTCTGCCCTCTGCTCGTGCGTAGCTGTTAAGGGCGAACTGCGAAGCTCAGCTTCCGCAGCACTGGACATTATTTTTTAATAATAGGTTTATATTCTTCATAATTTTTTCTTCATACAAACTAAGGCTTACTGCTCTGGGCTACTTTAAGGATGCCAATTTTTGACACATTTCAATTCTAGCAAAATTGTTGCCAGGAAATCAGGTCTAAACCAATAAAAATGTTGCCTTTACCTGATTTCAACACTGATAGGAATCCTGTCAGAGCACTGCTAGCTAAAAAAATACGCAAGCTGATGAAAATATCACACACATTATGATCGTACGAATAAAAATTAGTATTTGCTTTGAAAATTACAATTAAAAGCCGGTAGCATAGAACCACTTGATTCTTATTGTTTTTAGGGCAACAATGTATGGTCTAGCTTGCTTTATTGATGAGCATATACTAGGTCTTCTTCCGGTAGTTATTGGATCGTTTCGCTCAATGAATGTTAACAGGGTGTTTTTTTTTTTGATTTGAAAAGTACTGATCATTGTATGACGTAACTCCTTGTGGCAATCTTCAAAACTTGATGCTTGATATATGTTTCTCAGTTTTGTCTTATCGGTTATTTAATGAACTTTCCCTGTCCATCAGAACAATAACAATAGCAGGAGTATATTCTTAAAAAGCTTTGCGCTATCATTTTAACTTTCCGTTTAAGTTTTATTTTGATTTTGTTGACATTATTTCCTTGCCTTTTTTTTAATTTTTTACTAAGTCACCCAATCCACATTTTAATTTGTATTATCTACTATCAAAATAAATTAGCATTTTACACTATTTTCAATTTTCCACTTATATGTAAATACTGAATGTCAATAACAGTTCTTATAAAGGGTGTTTCATTAGCGACTTGACATCTTCAAACTTTCAGTGTGGGTGCGTTCACCGATTGAACCGATTACCGAACTGTCAATGTCAAAATATTCAGTAAAATCAACTTTTTTTTTATAGTGAAGAAAACGAAGGAAAACCGTTTACAAATAATTAAATTTTACTACCGGAATTCCGAGTCGGTGGTGGCAATTTTAAGAGCGTTAATGTGAATTTTCCATCTTCCGATGAAGTGCGTTTTTGGTTAAACGGCTTCATCAAAAGGCAAAATATGCATTACTGGACAGGAGAGAACTCCCATGTAATTCATGAAACAGCACTTCGTCCGCAAAAAGTCAATGTTTTCTGTTTGGTGCGGTTATGCCGGTGGGTGGCGTCACTGGGCCGTTTTTTTTTTTTTTTTTTTTTTTCGGCGAAAATGACCGTCACGTTACGGATTTACCGTATTCACTACATCAGATACATGTGGGAGCGTTATTTCTTTGAGCAGTGTTATCTCGGGAAACGGATCCGTCGATTGGCCGCCGAGATCTTCTTGTTTAACGCCTCTAATTTTTTTTAATTGAGACTAAATTAAATCTATAACAACAAGCTGACGACATACGAGAAGCTCAGAACCAATATATAAAGAGAAATATCGGCCCTATTGGTCAAAATGTGCGGCCGAGTCTTCGAAAATTGGGTTCAACGTATCGACCGCTGCATACATTCCTGTGGTGGACATATGAACGTAGTCGAATCCCATTCATAAATGTTTTGATAGTAGTTTTCAATACCATGTTCCCACCAACGTGATTTAGCTAAATCCACTTGATTTAGCACACAAAATAAAATCGAACATACCTCTATTATGTTCAGCACTTCATTCAGCAAACGTTAACGTTAAAGTTAAACGTAGAAGTGAAACGTAGAAGTGGTAGAAAAAAAATGTCCATGATAAATAATTCATTTATTTATACCGATAAAATAGTAATTAATAAATTGTTGAACAAAAAACTTAATTATTATTACTTCGTATGGCAACCGTCTGCGAATTTATATTTTGAAGCATATTTTACCAATAATTTCGGGGGTTCAAAATCTTCCGCGTTCTCCAAAAGTTTTTGACAGTTTTTAAATTTTGAATTAAAATTTTGACAGAACTACAGAAAAAATGACATAGATTCAACTCATCATTAAATACTAAATATCAAAACTTAGCAAAACACCCTAGCACTAATACAGTCAAATAATGAAGTAATGGCGCAGTAAATGGTGTATACTGGACTGGAAGTTTTTGCAGATGCAGATGCTGACTAAAAAATAATTTTCAAACGATTTCTTTGTAAATAATGTGTCTTATAAAGCTTAATACATTAAGTACGCTAAATATGTAAAAGAACAAAAAAAAATATCCTTTTCCATTGAAACCACAAGATAGTTTTTACAGATCTCAGATTTAACGCGGCTCAAGGAAGATGCAACGATTTTGATCTGCTTTTGTAATTGGATTATTGCGTTATTTGACAGAAATAACCAATATCAGCTGACCAAATTGCATTCGTTTTTGGAAAAATCACAATTATCGGTATCGACTTGAAAAATGTTTCCCCTCTTGTATGAATGAAAACTTACGGTGACAGAAATCACAGTCTGGCGGCCAGGAGCTACGGCATTTGGGGGAAGCGATCTCCCAAAGATGTAAAAAATAAGTCTTATTTACGTCATAGCTTCAGAAACAAGTTTTTTTTTATTTAATTATGCCAGAGTTCCCTAGCTGTAATATATACAATATAGGTGCCAGAAAGTTCCGGGTCTATCACCTTGCCAAGCGAAGGGAAGTAAAGCATTGCAAGAGGCAACGCCTCTTTAATATACCAAATTCAACGAAAGTTCAAAGCTTAGAAGCAGTTAAGGATCAGTCGGAAGGAGGGATGAGGCATATATGAAGCTACGAGTGCAAATGATAAAGGAACGAGAATAGTCAGACTCTATACTATTCACCTTTTCTCTATGCTCTTTCCTGGGGTCCATCGGCAAACTTTCAATTATTTCTAGAAGGTGCTACCCTAAAGCAAATTGAAAATTTTGTTCTTAGACTTCA
Organism: Cheilosia urbana; assembly: GCA_946477585.1. Classification (NCBI taxonomy): domain Eukaryota; kingdom Metazoa; phylum Arthropoda; class Insecta; order Diptera; family Syrphidae; genus Cheilosia; species Cheilosia urbana. The sequence goes on from OX297854.1 coordinate 117,694,937, forward strand.
GCTCGCGCACATTCCTGCACTGAACTGAACGCCAAAGTGTAGTTATTTATTCCAAGTGCATGCCAAGCCAGTTCAATTATAGAATCTCCAACATATACCCACCGGTGGCTGTCCAAATGTTGTCTTCAGAAAAGAAAAAAAAAAAACAAAAAAAACTGACAAATCCTAGATAAAGACGAATGGAAGGGAACGTCTCGGAATATCCCATATTATCCTGCCACGAACATCACAAACATTAATTGAACTCAAAGCAAGCTCAAGGAAGTCCTCCCAATTGATTTATTGCATTTGCATCGACTCGTTCTTTATTCACTTCAGCTCTATGCGACTTGTACAACACTCCCCCACCCAACTGAACGTTCAGAAATGTAAATGACGAAAGGGAAATGCCTACACATCCGCATACAATGGTGCAGAGAACACAGCACAAGCAACGCGCATACATTCCTTTCCTTTTTGCGACAAGGATCATTAGTTACATCCTTAGCTTAATATATGTATATACTCTGAGCGGAAGGGCGCAGCAAAAGCAAAAAATAAAAAAAAGAGGCAAAAACTATTTCTTTTCAATTTCAAACCCGATTTACTTTTCGACTTCTAGTGTCGCAGTGTCGTGACAAGTCCTTAATAGTCCTGCCAGCCCCCTTATATGCATGCAACGCAGCGCGACACAAAGCGCCAAAATGGAATTTCAATGAAATGCTAATTTTTGTCAAAGTCGAGTATAACGGATTTCCAAGACATGACGGCATGGGAAATGATAAAAGTAAATACAAATAAAGAAAAAAAAATTGAATAAATAATATATTAAAATGAAATAGCGTTACTGACTACAAGCACATATCAGCTTAAGATATTGTTGGTTTATTTCTGTCCCACAAAAGCCTGGGGCTTCTTTCGGTTGAACTTTTGGAGTTGGGATGCCTTGTGTTCGAAATAGAATATTATACCTATATTTATTTAGAAATATTTACAAAGTCACGTAGAGCACACGCTTCGCAGAAATAATGGCGGAAAATATTCTCAAAGTGAAGTGGACTTTGCATGTGAGTAGGTATAATGTACCAAAATTGTGTAGTTTAGTACAATTCGGTTGCAATGGTGGGAGGTGCTGCTGCGACAAGTCAATGAATGAAACAAGTCCGTGAAAGGGTGTCACAGTCTCACAGTATCACAAATACTAATTTGAATATTTTAAAGATCCAATTTAATAATGATCGCGAATCGGTTATATTAAATATAACGTAACTGGGACTTAGTGGATCAGTAGTGTATGGACTACAGAGGAAGGCGTTCAGGTTCGAACCCTGGTAAAACACAAACTGTTTCTTTAGATCCTAAATTTAGTTAACAAATGAGCAAAATACTAAGGTGTTGATTTGCAGACACAAAAGAAATAAAGTGCACGACTGGGTCGCACGAAACTTTCTCGTTCATCAAAACTTTGGTTGAATCATTTGGTAGATACCTAGGTAAAAAGTTCAGCAAGCATAGGTAACCATACATAAAATTTAAGAATAAGTAGTGCTAATATAATTCACTTAGGTTTTTCATTTGATAATGCAGTATGTAGGTACATATCAAATAATAATGTGATTTTTCATAAGTTTTAGCTCTCAGGTAACAGGCAATGTTCGCAAGTTCTGAGTATTATAAGCGCCTCACAACACTATATAGAATAATTACGCTGGTTTAAGTGGTCAAAGATTGCAGGTACTGTTCGTAATAGATCGATATCTGTACATATATGTGTATGTATGTTCATGTAAAAGATTTTCGAATTTTCATTAGCAGTTATGAACTGAATATCCCGATGGACGTGTGTGCGGGTGCCAATGAAGTGATCTCTTCTGATTGTGTAGACTCCAAGTGGTTGGAATTATTTTAAGGTGCATATTCAAAATGGTTGAAAAAGAAAAAGTGGTTAATATTTGCTATAAATAAGTTTTGCGTTGCTAGTATTGCATTTTTAATGGCTGTTGCAATTTTAATTTTAAAGTGCGGTATTGAGTTTTAAAAATAGTATATACTAGCGACCCGCCCGGCTTCGCACGTAGGGTTCAGCCTGCGTTTGCAATGTAAGCGGAAAAAATGTAATTATTTACGACATCACATTAGAAACCTCAAAAATAACAGTATTTCTGCACTATTTAATTTTTTTTTTTATTGTACATATAAACCTTCCTCTTCAGTCACTCTATCTATTAAAAAAAGCCGCATCGAAATCCGTTGCGTAGTTTTAAAGATTTAAGCTTACATAGGGACATAGGAACAGAGAAAACGACTTTGCTTTATACTATGTAGTGATATAAACACCGAATCCCTTTGGGTTGTCTTTTTTTAGAAATAACTAGCTGACCCGGCGAACTTCGTTCCGCCCAAATCTATGTTATATAAAAATTGAGCCTTAAAATTGTGTTCGTTTGTCGCCGAATCACGCCTTAACGCATTTACCGATTTTAAACAAACTTTCTCACATCTTTGGTATTGGTCTATTTATATGACTTTTGTGAAGTTTGGTTGCAATTATTGGTAAACGTATATTTGTGTAATTTGTTTACAAAAAATGGTGCAAAAAAAGTATATTTGTACTGTAAAATATGTTGTTTGTTTTGTCAAATCACTTTTTTCGAATTTCCAGTCAGTTTTTTTTAGTTTTCTCAACATTTTGAAAAATTGTAGTTGTACGGTTCCTACGATGGAATCGGAAAACTTATGCGTGCGTGAAAAAAAAAATATGAATTTGAGTAATTTTTTGTTTTTTTTTTCCTAAACCACTCAACCGTTTTCAATTAAATTTTGTGGATGTGTTTGGTTGGTTACAGTTTGAAAGATAGATAGATATTTTGGACCCGATAGGTGACTCTGTTGTCCATATCATAAGCCACTCAACCGATTTGAATAAATACAGTTTGATTGATAGGACTATTTTGGACACGATAGGTGGCACTGTGTTCAATCTACTAAACCACTTAACCGATTTCAATGAAATTTTGGGGCTGTGAATGGTTGGCTACAGTTTGAAAGATAGGACACTATTTTGGTATGGTGGTCAGTATGTGCACTCATAACTCGGGAATGGATCGTGCTTCGTGGATTCGTATTGAACCAAGGAAGGACATAAGATACTTTTTGTCGTGAAAATAAAAGTTTACGGGGATGGGATTGGGGATGGAACTTTGCATGGAGAACCGCATTTAAAAATATAATACAACAAAAGTTATTTAAAATCTTTATTTTTGAATTATATTGATATGCCGGGCTTACCGCTACACAATTTGAAATTGAAAGTCGGCTCAATTAAAATTTTGTTGCGCAACCTCAATCCACCGAAATTTTGTAACTGATCGCGTTTGATTTGATTGTGAAAAATCTCAAATCAAATGTCATGGAATAAGCGAAGATTTTGAGTGGAAAATTCAAAGGAAAACATTCTAATTCCGCGGATTCCGCTTATTCAGAAAGATTTGCCATTCGTTTTTTAGGCGTATCTATCAATTTCCCGTTTCGCTATGACAATTAATAAGTCTCAAGGACTATCGCTGGAATTTTGTGGAATCAATATTGAATTCCCATGTTTCTCCTAAAGTCAGATGTATGAACTTCCGCTTTATACATCGTGTATCGTAAACGACATGTGCATTGTGCATGATCAGTATTATTGTCTTCATTACATTAACGAATATGGGCGAAACAAAGTTCGCCGGGTCAGCTAGTATTTTATATTAAATTCTTCACAATCAAAAGCGTACCGTTACAAAGTTTTGGTTCGTTTAGGTTGCGCAACAAAGTGGGATAGTTGGTGGCTTCGTTTTCATCCATCAAGGATTTGACTGATTTGTATGAATGCAACTCACCAGCGATTTGGTTTTGAATGGCGACATTCAAATGATCGACGTTTTTGTGTCAACAAATTCTGAGCGATATTCGGCAAAACATTCATGATTGGTTCTTCCGGTGTTGTTGTAAAGTTGCAAACATTTTGTGGAAACTCAATCAGGCCGGTGATTAAGTTTGCTGGAATCACACCATTGTCCATCGCCAACAATGGCCTGGAGAACTCTGCAGCTGACTGGCCATTTAGAAACTCGCATGTTTGTTGTCAAATGCCATTTCTTGACGTATCGCCATAAAACAGACGCCTTCAGGCAAGCATTCAATTCATCTGCCGGAGTTGATCTCGAAATGACAGGCAGCGTTTGATGAAAACCGCCTGATAGCAAGATCATTGCTCCACCGAAAGGTCGCTTATCATTACGTAAACGAATCCGGCCTCCAATGCGCGTTTGTAAGCCATTGTGCATTCGTCCCATATGATAATCTTACATTGCTGCAGTACTTTCGCCATCGCAGTGTTCTTTGAAATGTTGCATGTAGGTTCTGCATCCACTTGCAGATTCAATGGCAATTTCAATGCTGTTTGACCGCCTTCTAACAAAGTAGCCGCTATTCCAGAAGAGGCTATAGCCAAAATCAGTGAAATCAGGAATGTTTTTTTCAGTTCCACTGGGCGCATCAAGGAAGAAAATTCCGCCATTTTCGTTATCGACTGGTTGCATCAATTCATTGTACACTTTCTTTTGTTCTTGATTCAACATTTGGCACATTTGTTCGAACAGCTTGACTCAATGCGATTCGATCGAAGTCCATTTCTCGCTCCAATTCTGGATTAAATGCGTCTTGCATTGAACGATTTGGCTGTGGCATCCCCAATTTGCACAACAAATTGCCACTCATGAGCAGACACATATCCTCGATCAAAATCAAAGCTTTGTTGTGCATTTCATCTGACATCTCCAGTTCATTATCCGATGTCACAGTGCGAATTCGATGCAAAATATCGTCGGCCATAATATCATCTTTGTATAATCAAAGTACCTATCTACTTCATTTCAAAAAGTTACTTGATGTAACATAGTAAACATAATTTATTAGAACGAACTTTTTAGGTATACCTACATATATTTAAAAAAAAAAAAAACTTCAAAATTGTTGACAACAACAATTTGCTTGGAAAATAATTAAAATAATTGACACCAACAATTGCTTTTAAAATTATTTTTTTTTTTTTTTATTTGAAGTGTCACTACTTGATTTCTATCCAGTTTTTTTTTTTTTTTTTTTCAAAGTATGCCCATACAAAAATGAATTTATTGGAATGGCGGTTGCGCCTTCTTTCATAAATTTACCATACTAATATAAAAACCTTCTCTGCATGGTCTAGTAACCAACAAAAAAAACTAAATCAGATGTGTGTGGCAGTCGGTAGGCTGTCACACACACATTTAGCAAGTTATTTTTATATTTGGAAATAATTAAAAAGCTGTATGGGATCTTATTTAGAATATGTACTTCTATTTGTATGTAGGTAACTTACATATTTATTTTTATCAAGATCGTTAGAGCAGTTTTTGTACAATTTGGCAGACAAAACAGTACCAAATATATTGCAATGTTAAGTTTGAAAAATACTATATTGCTTAACTATTTCGCTGAAAATTGAGTAGTAAATATTGTTCGGGATATAAATTTTACTTGGTTTTTAAAGTTTTATAGAAATCAAAAATGGGGTTTTCGAGATATGAGCAGTTTTTCAAATTCGCGTTTTCGTTGATACGAATTGAAAATTAATGATAATACTTATCTTTAAAAACATCAATTTTACTCTAAGTTTGTATTTTGGTCAAAATCGTTATGCCGTTTTCTGGTAAACTAAAGAAAAGCAATTTAAAAAAAAAAATGTTTTTTTCGGAAATCCATTGTACGATAATCCATGGAAATACTGAGATTGCTATTAAGTTAGAAATAAGCATATTACCTAAGAAATTAGTTTATGTTACAATTGTATGGTCAAAACTACCGTTATTAATTTTTTTTTTTTATTATTATTATTTTTTAGCGAAAAACTGAGTATGCAATCATGTTAACCTCACCTACTTAAGTTTAAACATCAATTTTCGTTGAAATCGTTTGAGCCGTTTTCGAACAAATCAAACTGGTATGAAAATTATATAGGGGGAGAGGGAGTATCATTAACATTGATGTTACCGTGCAAAAAAAAAACTCGATCCCGAACTGTATAATCCCACAAACCCCAAATCAGAAGTTTCAACCAAATTAGGGCAACCGTTTAGTCTGTAGACCTCGCGACATATGGTTCCTCTATCATCGTAATGTCAGAATTGATTAACATCTCGAGTTCGAAATTTTGAACGAATACAATATCTTGCTCTTACTATACGTTATTGAGAAATATTTTTACAAGAAAATCGTGAAAAAATACCCAACATTATTGTCCCGCGAACTGGAAAATTTAGAGAACTCCACAGCACTATGCTAACATAAAACCTTGACACAGACTACCCCTTAACTTTTGGAGAGTGACCTTAATGATAGGCCGATAGTATTTCATAATTTGTATACCCACAACCCACCTCTATCAGAATTATTTAGAACAAACACATCTAAGAACGCATGCGCATGTAATTTAGTCATGTGAACCAGCTGCAGCCTTACAATAGCATTGCTTGCGAAAATACGTGCATCTGTACAAGGCCCAAGTTCAGTTATGTGTCCTCATAGATACATATAAAAAAATGCACGTCGACATTTTTTTGCTGAATTTTTTTTTTAGCTACTGCTATCTCCCAAACAGTCATTTGTGTGTCCTTCACACGAACTGACATTTCTGGAAGCTCTGCTATCTAAATTACCAATAGACATCCTGCAAAAACATCATCCGGAAGAAGTTCCCCGGGGAACAGGATATGCCCTACGAAGCCATTATTGAATGCATCTACACTACAGCAAAAATGCCTGTGCTTAGTGATATCTTCAAAATACTATCTGCACCTTCAGACATCCTCTGCTGCTGCGGTAGACGACTGGAACAATTTATTCCATAGAATACAGGATGCAGATAAGCAAAGTGCATTTTTTGACGCCACAGCCAGCGTCTAAGGACATATTTACCTGACTGCAGAGAAAGAAAAAAAAGAAAATCTAACACACTGAACATAATTAATGCCTCATATTGGAACACATGTTCAAGGACATGCTCGTATGCAGCAGGTAATTATTCTTCTCACATTGACATTCCAAGAACTCATGTGCTTATGGATACATCCGAGAAGTGAGGAGCGTGTATTAGGCACTGGACCTTGCAGACGATACCACTCGAGATTGGCGCATTCTCCATAGATGGTTCCTTCCCCAAAATGCGATGACTACCTCACTCACGTCAAAATAAAAATAAAACGAAGGAAGAATTGCTACCCAATCAAGACATTAGGAGCTTACTATAATTCTCTTGGCTCTTCCAGTTGCTTCTTATCGGTGTCATGGGTGCCACCACAGCAAACCACTCTATTTCGCTTGCGAACTCCTCAAAAGGCTTGCCATTAGGATAGGATGAGATGAGATAGCTTCCTGCATGTGCAGATGGATGTTGCTTTTTTGTTAGTTGACTCTGCTTTCTCGCATACCATGTATGCCATACAATCGGTTGAGGAGAAGTAAAAACTCTCTTCGGAGAGTCCTTAGCAGTGAAAGGGAATCTTTCACAACGCCATCATCATAAATGTGGTTCGTTCGGGATGAGATCCGGAAAATACTGAGTCACATCCCATCTCATATCTAGCTATATACGGGAATGTGAGCAGAGCATATACATTGGGCCCGCGCGCATAGGTGGAGGTGGTGGTAGATTTCAATAGGTTCGAAAGGTACCGCCCTGGTACGTGACTTTCATCACTTAGGGGCGGATACCGGAAAATGTTACCCCACTTTGCAACAAAATAAGAAAAACTTGTTGGATTTCCGGTGCCGGGTTTATTTACTTTTTTTTTTTTATTTATTTGCTTAGTTTGCTCCTTTTGTTGTGGTGTCCCTCAGTATGCAATACAGTATGAATAGTTTAAGGTCCGCTGGTTGCTTATCTGTTCTCAGTGTGGGACTTGAATGTGAGAGCCGTAACTTGAAATCGATGTTGTGCAGTTGTGCTTCGAGGATGTTTTCCTCGGTTATTTTGGTTTGAAAAGGGGCTCAATATTGATGGTTTTAGCTTTCAAGGACAACTAGAAATCGTTTATAGCACTCATAGTTTTTTTCTGCAAAAAAAACTACCCCATTTGGTAGGAATAATGGAAATAAGAACGTGATTTGTTTGTGCGTACACGTTTTTGGAGCAACACTGTGAATATTATGTCATGTATATAAATATGAAAGAAAATGAAAAACGTATTGCTTTGATGATTATCCTGCTCTATGGATATCCAAACCTCGGAGCATTTAGGACTTCGTATCAGCATTTAGGACTTCTCTGACCCAAATTTTACCAGTTTTGTTTGATGGAGACAGAGGCTGTAACGAGCTTTCCGATCTTTGGTTTGTTTTGTTGATCGTATTCAGCAATAATTTAAGTTTGCAAATATGTAGCTATTGTCATACTTCTCGCGTTCTGTACAACAAAGTTCTGTACAAAGTTCCTACATACCGTAGGCGAAATGAGATGACGATCCTGCCACTGAGCTAAGATCAACCCAGTTTAGCGAATCAAGGCCTCATACAAAAAAATAAAAAAATTAGTGGTAGACCACCCTTGACATTTAGGGATATGAAAAATAGATGTTGTCCGATTCTCAACCCTAGCCCATATGCACACTAAGTTTCACGAAAATCGATGGAGCCGTTTCGGAGGATTTCAACAACGCACCCCGTGACACGATAATTTTATATATTAGATAATACGAATAAGTACCTATATAGGTATATTTATTGCAATGCACAACGATTTTTGAGATTAACACATTTACAACTAAACTAAACTAAATCCTCTCTAAGGCCCATCTTCCTTAAGTGATACCCGAAATTGCCATGTAATGTTGACAAAGCCACCACCCATTTCAATGTTCCTCGACTCATGCAAGAGTCTAATTCTTTGAGTGGAGCAGGTCGGCCACTTAATTGCCATTTTAGCCTGTCTACATTGCTCCACGGTTGACCACCTTCTCAGGTGTTCTGCCGTGATACATTTGTGAATCAGCTGTTCCACCATTCCTTTGCCAATTGAAGAGAATGGTTCTGGTCCCAGCAACTTTTCAGTTGACCCCTGTTTTGCAAGGGAGTCCGCCTTTTCGTTGCCTTCGATCCCTATGTGTCCTCGTACCCAAGTCAGTGTTACTTCATTTTTAGATGAACACTTATTGAGCTTAAGTACACATTCCAATGCCAATGATGTTGTGATGTTTGTTTGTTCCATGCGTCTGATCACCGCCTGATTTCCTAGTGCTATAAGGATATTTCTTCCCTCCACCTCAAGAAACTAGTCCAACGCAAGTAGCAATGCAATCATCTCAGCCTGGAATACGGAAGTGTGTTTCCCGAGGCTAATGTGACGGGCTAGTTCTAGCTCTGCTGAATAGATACCGGTACCCGCTCCGCCATCCATCATGGATCCATCTGTGAGAATCACTATTTCACCACTCCTTTTTTCTGGAAGTAATCCGTTCTCAATTGTAGGCTCAGTGGCTTAGCTTAGTGGTTAGTATGGTTTTTTTCACTGCGCCACCTCTCGCGAACGTCTGACAAACATCCGAGAGTATGACTGTCTTGAAAGAGCTTCTCAATCCCTTCCATTCGTTCCAAAAATGAAAACTCACACAAAACGAATGGTTGTGAGAAGCTAGGCCTAGGGTCCCCCCGGACCGGTTGCGCCAACTATTTATTTTAATCCGTTCTCAATACGAGTTTTGCGATTCCTTTCCATAATACGCACCCTTGTTATCACATCCATAGTCATGTTCAGCTCCCTAATCTCGTTTTTGACAAGTTCCAGGATCTTCCTAAGTCCATAGATGGTACCGCGATTGTGCCATTGCGCATCTTGGTGCAAACGAAGTGCCGTTAGGGCCGCTGTTTTCTTAATAAACAAATCTAGCGGTAAGATCCCCAGGATCACTTTCAATGCGCATGTTGGTGTTGTCCTTATTGCACCTGTAACTCCTATACATGCTAAGCGTTGGGCCCTATCCAGGTGCTTCCTCACACTTTTCTGGGAGGCTTGCGCCCACCATACAACCGAGGCATAGGTGATCATGGGTCTAGTTACTATCATCGTATACATCCAGTATGCTGACCTAGGCGAGAGTCCCCACCTCTGTCAACATACACGTTTGCACTGATGTAGTACCCTTTTTGCCTTCCTGAGCTTCTCTTCAACACGGTAGTTCCAAGAAAGTCTAGTGTCTAGATCAGTGCTTCCCAAACTATTTTGGGCAAAAGACCCCTTTTCCAAAATGAACTGAAACCTTAGACCCCTATAGCGAAATTACTTTAAAAACTCGATCTCTTGTTTTGTTCCTATTGAAACAAAATACTTACCAATTTAAAAACTTTTCGCTTGGTTAAGTGAGTAAACTTGACATAATTTTCCCATCAAAATTTATCAAAATAAATAGACAGAAAATTCAGTAAGTATCAAGTGTACTTAATTAATAATTATTAAAATAAATTAAGTAAAAATACTTAAGTATTGGAATTGTTTATTGAACAAACATTAAAATAGTAGAGTAAAAAAGAATAGATAAAAAAATCAATGTGATGGATGAACCTGGTGACTTTCTACCAATCTAGTTAGATCCGGTTCAATATTGGTGAGTTGCAACCTTAAATCCCCGCGTTCGTTGATTTTCAAACAGTTTCTTTGCTTTGTCAAAATATTTGTAACCACACTAAAACCTTTTTCGACTAAGTATATATGATGATGGAAAAGCGATAAGGTATTTTTCAGCAATTTTCCACAATGCATGATACTGTGTTTCAATGTTGCGTTGCAACCAGAACTTTTAACAGCCTTGGTTGAAATTCTGTTTAAGCTCCTCGTCTGTGCTAATGGTAATCAATCATCATCATTGCGTTTGGCGTTTATTTCAAATATTTTGCGGCTGACACAAAAATGAAAGAAAAACTAATAGAATTTTCAACGAAAATATTATTTCAGCTAATCGGCAAAGGTAGTAATCGCAGTAGCTTAGTGGTTAGTGTGTTGGACTGATATGCGGGGGTCCCAGGTTCGAATCCCGCAAAAACCCAATTCCGACTTAGGGTTTTTTTCCGCTGCGCTACCTCTCGCGAACGTCTGACAAACATCCGAGAGTATAAATGTCCTGAAAAAGCTTCTCAATTGGCCGTTTGGAGTCGGCATAAAATTGTAGATCCCTTCCATTCGTTCCAAAAATGAGAAACTCACACAAAACGAATGGTTGTGAGAAGCTAGGCCTAGGGTCTCTCCGAACCTGTTGCGCCAACTATTTATTTTTTTATAATCGGCAAAGGTATAAAAACTTCCTGTAGGACTGTTAAACCGATAAATGCAATACAATTTTGCGAATTTTGTTGAATTTCTCAATTTTCATTTTTAACGAATTTAATTACAAACAAAAACAAATCAGCTGCTTAGTCGGCGAATGATGGAAGCTGATGCATGCATGTCGAACAATTTTCTGCACATGTGTTTTGGGCATAAAACGTTTTTTAGTACTTACCCTTTTACTTTTGCTTAAGCTTCAGACATGTATGGTTACGCTATTAACGCTGTAGGTAACTAATGATTTTGTAAATTTTGTTTCAATCACTTTATTTTAATTCACTTTATTTAGCTCTGTAATCACTTTGTAATCTTTTGCAATAAATTAGTAGATGAGTGCATTCATTGATTGTTGATGACTAGAATGCCCACAAATCATTACAAAAGCTGATGGAGTCTGTGCCCACATGAAACTAACAGTACTTTTAATTTATTTTATTTTTGTTGTTTTCTTCGTCTCGTCATCGACAACAACACCGGTGCAATGAGATATGAACAGCTGCCAGTGCCAGCTTACCTCGAGCCGTAGCAGATGAGTTTTTTTTTTATCTTGTTTGAATTTTTGCACGCTTATCGACGTGTTGAGTTTTTTAAAAGTAGAACAATGATACCTATTCCCAACTAAAATATTGGTCATTCTTAAAACAAGTTGGTACAGGTTACACAACTTATACAGTATTCTGAACAATTATAATAAGACCTTCTGTTAATTAATAGGGGTCGATTTTTAGACCTCGTCGACCCCCAAAGTCAGTTTTCGTTTATGTTGACCCCTAAAAAACCGGTATCGACCCCAAGGGGTCGATATCGACCACTTTGGGAAGCCCTGGTCTAGATAGACTCCCAGATAATTAACCTTCTTCGCTTTTGTTCTATAGTTCCGATCCGAAAAGTTTTAAGGGTTGAAATTCCATATCTCTAGAAGTACTAATTCGAACCTGTTTTATTTGTGCTGAATTGGGACATTTTGGGGTGCAATTGATCACGTTAATGGATAAATTTATCAGAAACCCTTTAACAATCTCAAATTTGAAAATATTTACTGCCACTGAGTGATGAATCAAAAAATGTCTTAAAATAATTTCACACATATAAATTTAACCCTTAAATTGACGTCGATAAATCGTAAATTACAAAATATTTTTTTTTCTAACTTCCCATAGAAGTAACACCTAACATGTAGAATTTCGTATTCACGGGCAGTTGACAGTAACGACACGTCAAAGCGTGTCTATTGTCCATCGTCCATGCATACGGGAATCCTCGTTTATTCTTTTTATGGATGGATGTATGAATTGTGATGTTGCTGGACGTAGACAGCTGCAAACTGCAAACATTCGCATTTGGCTTCATTGTGATTCAGACATAACAACCATTAAAACAAAAACCTTGAACTCAATTTCTACATACACCACCATACGTCCATCAGCGCACGTCATCAGCGAGCCATCTGCGCATTTCCTCAGAAACACACTGTGCCTGTTGGTTACATACACATTCACGTCGCATACTTCTCTTTCGTTTCACTTAATTTAGAGAAAACACCAAGCAGTTTTTTTTCATATGAACGTGCTTGTGCGATGTGCGCCACCCAACCACCCCAAAGCAGAACAACGATCAAGAACCGCGGCTGCTGATAATGTTCGATTTGCGAAAATAAATTTATTTTGTTCATGTTAGATTTTAGGTTGTAGCTTAGCTTCTAGAGGACATAGAAAGCTGATTGATGGCTTGAAATAACTATAAAAGTGTTGGCTCTCCTAAGTATTTTGTTTTGTTTACATTGATTAAGAATTGTTTGAGTAATGGCGAGTAAAAGGCAGTAAAGTCAGAAAACAACACATTTTGGTCAAAAACGCTCCAAAAAAGAGGCATGGCAACGAAAGGAATAGCCTATGTGTTTCTCAGAATCTTAAGGAACATTTCAAGAAAAGTTTCATCGAAATCTGTGCAGTAGTTTTCAAGCCATTAGGTAACAAAGAAAATGCCTACAGTTTTATTATATGTACGTAGATTTAAGTTGTACACTAAATTCAGTTCATAGTTATTGGTACGGCGCAATGATTTCAATTGCATTTAAACCAAAGACATTGCATACAGGTAGTTTAAATCATTTTACAGTTAAAAGATGAATGCACTTTCCTGACTTTAAGTGCAACCTAAAAGTGGACTATGTATATTACAGCAATGTTCAAATAATTGAAAGGCTGAAATGGCTTAGGTATAATCATGGTACATTTTAAATGCAGGGGAAATCTCAGAAAGAACATCGAATTTTGGGTTGGGGACAGAATTCTTTTTACAAAATTCTGATTATGCTCTCAAAATTCTGGTTTCAAAAAGCGTGCGCTTTTGAACACTTTCCAAGCCTTTTTTATTGTTTGCAGAATTTTGGAAAGAAAATCCTCGCACTTATTTAATCTTAATGTCAAAAGTTTTTTTTTTTTTTTTTTTAAGATTGTTTTTTGCTATTCCTTTGTGAACGTGCGCAGATAGTGTTATACTCATAATGAATGTTTCAATCGTTAAATCCAATAAACGGAAAGATAAGTTGTGCGTGGATGGATGGGGATGGGGAGACATTGAAAAAGAGAAGAACATTTATTTTTAAAAACAAGCAATTAAGAAGAATTAAAAAAAAAACAGAGCAGATCTTAGCCGTAGGTATTGGTTTTCTTAAACGATTATCACAAAATATAGATCTCTCTTGCTTTGTTTAGTTTCTTAATTTTTTGGTAATTTCAAATGTGAAATAATTTATTTCATTTATTAACCTGTAATTATTAAAACCTGAAATGCATAATATATTATAATAAATAAGTACTTTTTTGTTCATGTTAATATTCGTTTTTTTTTTTTTTTAATCAGGATTAGTTGAATTTTATTATTGAAATTTGAAAAGCAGAATTTTGAAAGCAGAATTTCGACCGGATTCCTAGAATTTTATTTCTATTTTCTACCAGGAACAGTCTTTACCTTTTCCATTCTTCAGCTAAAAGAGATGAGTCTCAACATACCAAAACTCACTCTCCATAGAGAATCATAAATAAAATATGATAGTCTACATAAATAAAAATTTCCAACACGAGGCACTTTTATGATAACAACCGAAGGAAATGATTCATATGAGGGCATTTTGCAAATGATGAAAATCCACTGCAACACAATTCATTATGTTTGAGACCACGGCGACTACAATATTTTAGCTGAGTAATGAATTTCCTATAAAATTATCCATCGAAATAAGGCATACCTAAGGAGTTCATCCGAAAGTTCTCTATATATACATATGTTTATGTATCCATACCATGAAAACAGGACACGTGTTTTTCTTTTGTCATTCGACGACTCTCGGGCTCCTTGCTGATGGTGAATTTGACTTGATGTTCGAATGTCCTGATAGGTACCAATTCAAAATGTTGGTGACAGGTACGAGGTGCGCTGCCAACAGAACGTTTTACACTTAGCCTTAACGTTCTTATTCTACTGTACGGAGTTCGGTTCTTATTTATTCCGCTAACTCGTAAAATGAAAGTAGGTCAAAAGGGAAGTTAGCGTTTATGCCCTGTCATGATTATACTGTTTTTCTGTAATCTTTTGGTCTCCAAGTTTTCACGATAATTTTACAGTTTATCAGAAGAAATCGGTTTTCTTTGTTAAGGGAACAGGGTACTATTTTGCTTGTGAAAAGAAAGGCGAGAGGATGGCAAATGGGAAAAAACACAGCAATTTCAATTTTAGGCAAGTACCTACCTACCTGTGATATGCAATTTCTCTCGTAGGTATATATATAGGTATGCAAAGTGAACAGCAGTAATAATTTCTCTAGTCTTAACGCCAGCATCTGTCTCATTTCCTAGATCTCCAGTGATGTACCACGATCTCCATTCTTCTGCCAGCTAGTGATGGACAGTTGTAGTTATTATACTAACAAATTAAAGGCAGCGAACAAAGTTGCGGCGTAGTGGCTCAGTCGTTAGAGTGCTGGACTACTGAGCAATGGGTCTCATGCTCGATGCCCAGAAAATCAAAACTCGCCACCTCCTACCTCTCTCGAAGCTGTCTCGAAGGTCTGACAAATATACAGTCATGAAAGAGCTTCTCAATTCAGCCGTTCGGACATAGAATTATAGGTTCCTATAATTCGATCCAAAGCTAAAAACTCACATTAAATGAATGGTTGTAAGAATGTACATATGTACCAACCACGAAAACACGAAATTGCATACCAGCCGTTGGATGGTGGCAATATCTGAAAATGTCATTGTGTAAATGTGAAGAAGCAAATATTGATTCGAAAGAATGATAATCAGAATCATAACGAAATTTGCAATCGGCTAAATTTGTCTCTCACGGAAATGGAATTGCCGACAGATGGTGTTCCGTTCTCAGGTTTGTGCCGAGTAGTGCAACTACGACGACTACTGACTGACACCAAGGGGCGCAGAACTCACTAAATAGATTTTTATTACTTTGAATAAATGCGGCAGAAATCGTGCCAGGTGTAACTTTTCTCAACATTTCCTTAACAGACGTGTTCAACATTTTGTGTACCTATTAAATTGAATTTGAATTGTTTAAATTTAATTTTTAAATAGAGTAGTTGCGTGTTAATAATAGGTCTGTTTCCTTACGATAGATGAATACATTCGAATACATTAGTCAAACTTCGTTAACTTCTACCCAACTTTCCAGGACACTGAATTTCCCAAGGTTATCGTCACATCGAATCTGAAATTGTTTCAACACAAATTTTCTTTATTCATAAACTGTTTTGCTGCGATTTAATAAATTAAGTTATTCATTCATTTTGAGCAGAATGAATTTCAGTAAGATATTTTGTCAATGACCAATTCGTGTTTAATTAATTGAATTGAATTGACTGTTGTGATATTTTTCATGCAATGGAACCACAATCTACATCAAGAACGAAGGACATTTGCGTCACCAAACAATTTAAATCAAGCTGCATTTCAATATAATTTCACACCCGCCTTCAATGATTCTCCGTGCCTTTATATTTGGGCGTTGGATTTCGTCTGTCAGCCTTGCAATGCATTGAAATTCTCATTGGAAACTCCCATACGTGAGGCAAAGTCAAATTACCTACCTACTAAACAACTGGTGCTTTCAAATAATATTTTAAAACACGGTTATCAAATATCTTATAATCCTCTATGTTAATTCAATTGTCCCCTTTCACTATTCAGATCAAAGGACAAATCCACCATCGTGCAGGAGATCTGCTACCGCAATTTAACTTGTTCCTTCAGATTAATTTCCTTAGAAATTCAAATGATGAACTTAATCAGGTTAAGATCATCGCACAAATGCAAGAACTCCTACACGAGCGTAATGCGTTGGTTTTAGTGCTAAAAACATCATTTTAGCCGATGCCTTCGGATCATTACAAAATCATTATAAGCGCAGACAAAAGAAAAGGTGGTGCCTATTCAATTTAATTCCAAAAGAGTTTCATTCTTTCAATATAATACCTCTATAGAAATGCTCGTCTTTTAAATAACTTAACTCAAGCGATTTTAGGCGGAACAAAGGTCCCGGACCAGCTGGTTATTTATAAGTAAAAAGTACCCAAACCATCAAACTTGCAATGAACGATAAAGGGTCGTACGCAAAAAGATTAGGTTATTAAATTTGTTTACTCAGTTTGTTTATATATTTCTAAACATGGTATACGCGGAAAAATGCACTGCTCTTCACAATCGATCTCACATGTGAGTTGAAGCTCGTCAACTCTGACTCAGAGATCGCGCTCACCTTTTTCCATACGACCTAAGCGTGCACTTTTTGGTAAACACTGCGCATTGTTAGACTTAAATAAATAAAGTGCACGACTGGGTCGCACGAAACTTGCTCTTTGATCAAAAGTTTGCTTGAGTCAATTGGTAGGTAGGCAAAAAGTTCAGAAGTAACTGTACTGTAAGTTGGTAGTGTTAAATAAAATTCACTTTTATGTTCATTCGATATGGCAGTAGGTAGGTATGCTTACATATCAAATAATACTGTGAGTTTTCATAAGTTTAGCTATCAGTAACAGGCAATTTTCGGAAGTTGGTTAGAGAGTTATAAGTGCCCACTGGTAATATTTTATAAGCTCTTACACTTAACACGATTTTTGAGTACGAGGACAAGAGTAGTAAGAGTTTCTGTTTTTGATCTGTTGGCGCATGATTTTATTTTTGACTGTAATAGATTAATGACACGTTTAAGTAGGTAATCAATGATTATATAGTAGTCTTCGTGATAGAATATCGCCATCTACATTTAAAGTCAGGCTGCGCTCAAAGCGCTAGAGTCACATACCACTAAAAAAGTCAGGAATTGCCGCACAATGCTCAATGCAGTATGCTAGTAGAACCGTGTCAGGTTATGTTGAGTACCTGGACATTGTGATATTGAGGGTAACGAAAAGGCCAACGTTTTGGCTTAGGAAAGAGCGGAACTCCCACTTAGTACAATGATATCATCAGACCACCTATGGCCGTTGCTAGAAGGGATCTCTTTGAGAAAACCTCCAATAAAGCAGCCACAAGATGCCACTAAAAGGGCACAGGGTCTCAAAGGTACTGTGAACCGCTTTAAATCGGAAGAAGTCGGAAAAATTAATCAATCTCAGTAGAACAAAGTTAAGATTAACGGTAGAAATACTCTCTGGACATTGCCTTCTAAGTAAGCATGCCATGAGACTAGGCTTAGCTAATACGGATATATGCAATTGCAGGTGCTGTGAGGACCTACAAGTGACGGAAGACATTTCCCACCTTGTATGCGAGTGACAAGCAATATTTCGGCGTAGAAGGAAGCACCTAGGCAGGTACTTCTTTAATAACTTAGAGGAGGTTGGTTCCTCAATCAATATTGGGACCACAATCAAATTCTGTAGGGAAATTGATTATTTAGGCGATTTGGTAAAGGTTTTTAACCGTAATGGATCACTGGGGATGACTATGGGTCCGCTTTGTGGCCTAGTCTTTTGTAATGATCTCACAACCCCACTCAACCAAACCTAACCTAACCTAGTTTGAAAAATACTTTTTAGCTAAAAACCGAGTACAAGATATTGTTCGGGATGAAAGAATTACCTACCTACTTGGTTTTCAAGTTCTATCAGAATCGAAAATGGGGAGATATGAGCAGTTTTTAAAATTAGCGTTTTCGGTGACTCGAAAAAACATAAATTTTGCTCTAAGTTTGCATTTTGGTCAAAATCCTTATTGCTGTTTTTAGCTAAACTAGAAAAAGTAAATTTAAAATGTTACAATCGTATGGACCGATTTCGAGATAGGTATATTCAAATTTCAAAAGCACCTTTATTTGATTTTTTAGCGATAGACTTAGTATGCAGTCATGTTAAATTTAACTATTTAAATATCAATTTTAGTATTAATCGTTAAAGCCGTTTTCGAGCAAATCAAATTGGTATGAGCATTTTATATGGGAAGTACCTACCAACAATATAGAGCTTACCTGTAAAAAAAACTGCTCAGAACTGATGGCTCCCAAACTCCAAATGCGGGCAGCCGTTAAGGCTGTGGGCCTCGGGAGTCGGGACATACCGACAGACGAACAGAATCTTGCGACCCACTTTTTTGAGTTCCCCTATCATCTTAATGTCAGAATTGATAAACATCGCGAAATGTTAATGAGAATAAACGAGAAAGTTAAAAAAATTTGAGAATGATAATATTATTGTTATAAACTCTTAATGCAAATTTCATAAAAACAAAAAATTAATAGGTGTACTCACTGATTTTTCTGCGATATTTTTTCGTTAGTTGTGATAAAGGAAAATTGTGTTTAAGATAAGTTGTGATTAGAAATTGGTTAGATGTACTTTGAAGGATTGATTATTTATTTCAAATTTAAATGCTGTACATACAACAAAGTGTATACATTTTTTGTTTTTTTTTTCTGCAAAAAATCATACCTACTCAATTTTGACGACATCCTATAATGAATTGCTTTCACAAATTTCTAAGAGTTGTGATACCATTAAGCTATACATAGCATTCAGTGAAATGTCTCTCCAACGTTATTACTCAAAGACAATTGAACCATTTTCTGGTCCTCAACCATTAGACAAACCTTATGGTCCATAAATAAATCCACCACCGTTGAATGAACTCATTTCATATTCAGTGACACGCTCCTGAGCAAATTGCTCGATAAAACTATGCGCAATAAATGTTAATCCACGCAATAAAATAAAACACATCACATAACTGGATATTACAACCGCCAATGCTAGACACCATCAAAACATTACCAACCTTGCCCCCTCATGGACATTAAGCCAGTGCGAAGTTACCATAAAGCCTAACACAGAAATTATCCCCAACCATAGTTCAGATCGGACCACACTACACCCCCTATATACGAACAAGCTTGACCTCATCCCACATCAGGACGTTCCGAAACCAATTTATCTGCCATAGTCTCAACATCAACGTATACAAAGTGTCAATGAAATCGGGCCGAATGTCCGCAAATTAATGAAGTCGAAGATCCAACAAAACTTTCTAGCACCATCCTCCATATATCCGTATTTTCTTCGGTCGTTCGGTGAAATTGTCATTACCAGGGCACAAAACACAGTAACTGCAGAAAGAACTACCACTAGGGAAGTCGCATTTTTATGCGGACTGCCGTTGACATTATGTCAACAACGACATTGCAGTTCGGCCAGGATAAAGGTGCCGTTCATCTGTGCGCTCTCTTTTCGGCTCTAACTTTTATGGAAACATACATAAGATTTGCAAGGATAATTGCAGTCCGGACAAAGCACATCCCCAAGTAAACAATATTGACACTGTGAGTTCAATAAAAACCGAAGGAAGGACACGGACATTAAAGTGCCACAGAGCAGAGTGGATGAAATATGTACATAGCTGTGTACAACCTTGTTGGCTATAAAAAAAGTATTTTTATGTTAAGGACTAAGGAGTGCATTGCACATTCATAGCGGAGGGCAGATGATACGGACTATGGACCAAACGATGGCGGTGGCGGTATTAACTTCTAACGGAAATTATTTATGGAGTCTCAAATTTAACGCATTGAAATGGCGAAATTTAAAATGACCTTTACAATGAATATGTTTTCTAGGGGGTAAGGTATTATATCGGGGTAACCACCGGGAAGGATATAAGCTCGCAAAGGTCGAAGATTCCGTCGGCGGTAAAAAATGTACTAAATGGAAACATATTGTTCTCTGTAATCTACCCATCAAATCGGTCTAGCTTACCTACTCTAACAGTTTGGAGTAGGTTTGCACAATGCAGCTCGTCAAGTAAAACAGATGTATTGAATTTATCTCTCATTATTCGTATCTGATTGAACAGGGCGGTTGACGAGTTCACGCAGTATATCCAATCAAGTTCGCGCAGTGTATCACTAAGTTTGGTTTTACTAAATTCCCAAACAAAATTACAAAAAATGTTTTCCAATTTACGACTTCTCTACGTCAATTTAGTTTCAATTTATATGTGCTAAAAATTATTATACGATTTTATTAATTTATCATTCAGTGGTTTTAAATCACCATATGTTCTTGCAATTTGAAATTTTAAAGTGGTGTTTGAAAAACTGACCCATTAAAGTGGCAAATTGCGCCAAACAATGTCGCAATTAGCTAGAAATAAAAGCAGCTCGAATTAATACTTCCAATCGTAAAATTTAACAAACAGAATTTGATATTATTCGTTGTTTTCAATGTCAAATTACGAATTTTTATATTACAGGACAACAGATGCTGCTGGAGTCAAGAAGTTTCAGCATATAAGGGAATTGGCAACAACAATTCTATCACTTCCATTTTACAATGCTAGTGCTCATTAAATTAATACTAGCCTAATAATTTTCCTGAATTATTCTGTTAATTATAAATAATAATAACAATAATAATAATACAATGCCAGTGTAGAAAAAGCATTTTAGATCTTTAATATGGTTAAAGATGAACTAAGAAACGGAATGAGCATCGAAACGGCTGATAGTATTTTGCGCGAATTAAAACACTTGTTTCTTACTTTTAAAATTAAACAATATTTATTTGGAACTATGTCCTTTATTATTGAAATACTTTTTACTAATTCTAAAAGGAGCTTAAGGCTACTATGTAGTTACAATAAGACTGTTGATAAATTCATCATACAGTCGTATTTATATACTTTTCTTATCTATCTACAAGGAGACCCAAGCGTACAATCGTCTTGCTTGATAATGAAGAAGAGATAATATTCCAACATTGTATACAAACGATATTATCTCTTTTACATATGTTATCATTGTAGCGTTGTGTGCAAGACTGTACTAGAGACTAAAGATATCATTGAATACAAATAATGTTATCTTTTTTCTCAATATGTTTTGCTATGGATACTTAACTCCCCCCCTTGTTAAACGAAATCGTCCCGATTTTTCGACGCTATTTTTAACATTTCTCTTTCATAAGTTTTGTTATATGCGTCAATCTTTTTTTGTTTTTGACGATCTGTTATACATTGTATAGTTTTTATCATTACGTACGTAAATGCTAGAATAACAATCAGTGTTACAATTGTGTATATAGTTGATAATATCGGTTTTTCTTCAAAAGGAATAATTAGTTTTTTTAAAGTATCTATGTTATCGAATTTGTACATTGTATCTTCTTTAATTATTTGGTCGATGTAAGACTCTGAATTATGATTTCTTAATATAACTTCTTTAATTTGCTTATGCATGTTTTTGTATATTTTATCGTCTAGATTTATAGTATTTTCATAAGTAACTAAGTTTATACCATTAATTGTTTGATTATTTAACTTATGCTTACCGCTTAATAACATAACACCGGATTCAATTTCTAAGTCGTAATCGTATTCTTGTTTAATGTTGCATTTTGAAGTTATATTCTTTAAAAGTGGAATAAGACAATTTTCTTCTTCAAAGTTAATTTCACAAATGTTTTTACTTAGATGATTTTGACAATTTCTTGTTCTTAAATAAGTTTGGTTACATAAGGCAATTGTTTTATCTGTAATGATTTTTCCATGTTTTGAATTTAAAGGTGTTTCTTTATACAATTTACATGATTTAATTAGAACTGGATATTTATATATTGTGATGAAGAATTCATCAGTTCTAGCTAATAATATTTTAGAGTACTCAAGTATATTTATTATGGGTACTTGAATTATTTCATGTTGAATAATATTTTTAATGTCATCTAAGTCTAGGCTTTCTGATAAATATTCATTATTTTTTGCTGCATTAATTGTTCTGGTCAATAATAATAATTGTTCGTACACTTGTTCTATTACTAAATGTTCTTTAAGGCTCTGACCTTCGAATTGTTGCAAAATTTGTTCAAATCTAGAATTTATAGTTTTTTGTTTATTATTGTTTTCTATGAGATTATTTATACTCGTTTCTATGTTAACTAAGTCATAATGGTCAGGATTACCAAACACATATTTGAAAGCTGTTCCTAAAAAGTTAATTGATCTAGTATGCCTAGTATGTTCTTGTAATTGGTCTGCTAAATTCTTAATTTTACTTAACCAAATTTTTTCTTCTTGTGTAGGTTGATATTTACTAGTTACGATATTTACGTAAGGTTGAAATATCGAAGTCAGGTTGGTGGCATGTAACAAATAAGTTTGTTCTTTGAATAAATACACGTCATCTGTTTGCGTAAGTATAAACTTCTTGTTTAGTAACTCAGTTATTTGAACGTTTCCTTGCCCTTCTTGACTCTGTACAATTCCTAGTAATGTTAGGAATATTAATATTTTCGTCATCTGAAAAATGATAATTCTTTATGTTATCCTTGTGAATTTTTATTCCTTCTTTAGAGATTACAGTGTCTCCTTTATCTTCTTCTACTATTCTTGTTATGTATCTGGCGTTAGATTTCTTTCTAAGACCTGTGATTCTTACCATTATCTTATCTCCTTTTTTATACTCTCTGTGTCGAGTTCCTTTATTTAGACGTTCGATCACTTTTTTGGATGCTGAGTTTAGTTTATTTATTATAATTTCACTATTGCTATATTTATTTTGATTAAAGAAAATGTCTCTAGGTTTCAAACCGGTAACTGAGTGTATAGAATTATTTAATTCACGCACTGTTCTAAATATTTCTTCGATAAGTCTTGTTTTATTCTGAATTGTGAATATTCTAGACAGTTCAGTTATTGTACCGTTTACACGTTCTACCTGACCGTTCGCTGTCGATCTGTATACTGGAGTTTCTACTTTAGTTATGTTGTATTTCAAACACATTTGGTTCACCATTTCTGTTTTGAATCCCTTCTCGTTATCTGTCATGAGTCGTTCACATTTTGGGAAATAATTAGATAAGACCTCTTCCATAACGTCGTACAGTCTGTTTCGAGTTTCGATTTCCCGAAGGATTGTATATTTAGAATACTTATCTACTGTTACAAGGAAAGTATACTTGTCGTTGAAGTATATGTCCATATGAATGTGTGTTCCCACATGTGTTGGTATTTCTGAATTATTCAGAGGTTCTCTGATAGGTTTTCTTTCATATTTTCCAAATAGACATGCTATGCATTTTCTGTTGAAACTCTTTGCTTGTTTATTTAGATCGGGCCAGTAATATTTCTCTGAGATTTCTTGTATATTGTTACGTAACCCTCGGTGTGCTCTTTCGTGAGTTACCCTTACAAGTTTTAGTTGTTCCTCCAAATTTGTCACGTCTTGAAGTTTTCTTGGTGTGAATATAAATCTTACTAGTGGGAATTCTTTTTTTATGTTTTCACCATATTTGTATATGTTTTCAAATTTCGTATGCAAAGCTACAATCTTTTGGGGTTGTATAACTTCTTTCATCTGCCTTAGTAAAGAGTCTTTGTCCTTAAACTTTATTATGAGTCTTATTTTGTTACTAAAATAGATTTGTGTTTCGATATTATTTGTTATATCTTCAATAAGTTCGAACTGTGCAGTGTATGCATTAAAAGGCTGATTCACAGTTTTTATTATATCATTAGAAGAACTTTCAGCTGAATGTGCTGTTTCTATGGTAGAAGTATTTATGCGTTGACGTGATAATGCGTCAGCTACAAGATTTAGGTTTCCTGGTTTATAAACTAATTTTGCTCCAAAGTCTTCAATGATTCCCTTCCAACGTTTCAGCTTTGTGTTGGGATTTTTTTCTGATACAGAATATATAAGGCTCTGGTGATCGGTATATATGGTTAAGTCTGCTATACCATATATGTAGTTTCTGAGTTTTTGTAAGGACCATATGATCGCTAATAGCTCTTTCTCGTTTGTGCTATAGTTCTCTTCTGTCTTACTCAGTGTTCTTGACAAGAAGTGTATAGGTTGCTTATTCTGACTTAGTACGGCTCCAATAGCTATGTTGGATGCATCAGTAGTAAGCTCGAATGGTTTACTATAATCCGGTTGAAAAAGTTCGACTTGTTCTTTCAAATAATTTTTTAAAATTCTAATCGCTTCTAATGCTGAATCATTCAGATTTAACTTAATATTTTTACTTTGTTTTTTGTTTACTTTACCGTTATCTCCTCGTAAATATAATGTCAGGGGCTTGGCTATGCTTGCGTATCCTTTTATAAACTTACGATAGTAACCTGTAAGACCTAAAAATCCTCTCAAATCCTTTACCGTTTGTGGGACTGGAAAATTTTCTATAGCTGCTATTTTCTCAGGGTTCGTAGTGATTCTACCATGTCTGATTATGTGACCTAAGTATTCTACTTCTTCTTGAAAAAACTTACTTTTCTCATCAGATATTTTTAATGTGGCTTTATTGAGTACGTCGAATACTTGACTTATGTGCTGTATATGTTCTTCCTCAGATGAAGAATATATCAATACGTCATCAATGTAAACGTGTACGAATTTACCTACAAAGTCTCTCAAAATGTCGTCCACGCATCTCTGAAATATGCTTGGTGCATTTTTGAGCCCGAAAGGCATTCGTTTAAAATGATATTTTGCGCCATTTATAGCAAAAGCTGTTTTTTCTTTATCATCTGTTTTGATTTTAATTTGGTGGAAACCTGACTCCAAATCTAATGTTGTAAAGTACTTGGCTTTACCTAAATTTTGAATTGTCATGTTGACATCCGGAATGGGGTATCTGTCTGTTACAGTGTGAGCGTTAAGTTTTTGGAAATCAACAACCATGCGCCGTTTTGGTTTTCCTTTTTCGTCCAAACCTTTTTTAGGTACTGTCCATATGGGACTGTTATAAGGACTATGGCTTTTTTCTATTATATCGTCATGTAAGAGTTTCTGTATTTCTTTGTTTACGAATTCGTTATCTGCTATGGGATATGGATATTGTTTAACATAAACCGGATTATCATTGGTCGTCCTAATGCTTGCTTCTATAGTATCTGTAAAGGGTAACGGTCCTATGCTGTTATTAATCTTCATCAGTCTATCTATGTCTGCTTTATAAATATTATTTTCCCCAATTATGTAATTAATTTTCTGAATAGATTCGACACTGCTTATGGTAGTTAGAGTCATATTACTGAAATTTATTTCCGCGTTTAGAACTTTAAGTCCTTCATATCCTAATATCATATCAAAAGACTGAATATCCTCTAATTCAAAAAATGTTATATTTTTCTTTAATATCCTAACTACTTTCTTTGTATCTACCATAGAATAACCATGCATTGTTTTTATTTTTATAGGTTTAATTTTAATTTTTTTGCTAGAATCGCATTTTCTATTAATGTAATTATGGGTTGCACCAGTATCAATAAGAATTTTATAAATTTTCTTAGAAATAGTACTAGTTAAATTTAAGCAGGGCAACCCGTCTACTAGTTTAAATGATCTATTCTTATGTTATTATTTACCATACATTCCGTTTCATCTGCTTCTGCATATGTACTGCTGACATCGTCTCTGCGTTGTTGTCGGGAGTTATTTACTCTCTGCTGCTTGAAGTTCTGCTGATAAGATCGTTGCGGTCTGTTGTGTGTGTTGAAACTCCCGCTGTGTTCACGTTTCGCTGGTGGATTATATACATCGGGTTTGTATTGATTCCAATTTTGTCGCTGTGCATGTACAATTTGTCTCGAGTTTATCTCCATCGGCTGTGGTCCTTGATTGTGTTGCTGCATATTATCGTATTGCTTCTGGGGTTGATAATTCGTTGTTTGGCTCGAATAATTTGGTCTTCTTTCGTTTCTGCGTTCATGTGGCATATTTTTGTGGTGCTTATCCTGAGTGAGATGTAAATGCCTGTGCACATTATCATGTTCTATTCTGCGAGCAATTGCGAATGCGTGTTCTAGATCATTTATTGTAGCTGAATATAATGATCCTCTTGTAAAGTTGTCACTCATACCATCAATGAATATACGAACTGCGTCTTCGTTAGCATTTTTAATTAGTCTGTCGATTATATTCGGCGGATCACCTGACATAGTGATTTTTGATATTATTAAATTGAGATTTTTATTTATCTCGTCGTGGTATTCAGACAGTGTGCTTCTTTTTTGCGTGATGGCTTTCATCATGTCTTGTAGCACGTATAGAGGTTCTTGATTAGAGTACGTATAATCTAATCTGTTACGTATCGCCTCAAAATTAAAAATTGTGTTATAATTAGTTAACACATTCGCGGCTGCACCCTGTATTTTACTTTTCACTATAGTCAATGCTGCTGCGTACTTACTGTGTGTTTTGAAGTTTTTAATGCTGTCCATTAATCTGGATGCTTCTTCGCGCCACGACCGATAATTTGATTGATCGCCGTTGAAAATAGGTAGGCTTTTAAATGCGTCTAACTGTATTTCACTACCATCTGTATATGTGGTTCTTATTTCCTCTAGCACAGGTATGTTTGGTACTATGCCTAATCCAGATTTTACTTCATTTAGTTTTGTTTCTAAATTAGTGTTTATTTGATTTTGGTTAGTTATTATTGCTGCTAACCTTGCATTCTCTGTGCGTGTGTGCTCTAGGGTTTGTGTTACTGTGTTGCTCCTGGTTTCTAAAGCTTCTAATCTTGCCATTAATACTGCGAGTTGTTCCATTTTGAACTCGTGTCTGTTGTCGTCGAATTTGTGTGTTTTTTTTCTCCACATATACACTTTCACTGAATTGCTTTGCTGCTTCGTACGAAGAAGCTATATTTGTACCTGCTATGCTAGGTAATTCTTGTAACCGGTAACGCGAGTGTTCTGTTTATACTAGATTTCACTACTTGTTCCCGAGGTCCGCTCGATTGAAGTTAAAAAGTATATTTAACCTCCTGGCAGGATCGCCAATTAAAACACTTGTTTCTTACTTTTAAAATTAAACAATATTTATTTGGAACTATGTCCTTTATTATTGAAATACTTTTTACTAATTCTAAAAGGAGCTTAAGGCTACTATGTAGTTACAATAAGACTGTTGATAAATTCATCATACAGTCGTATTTATATACTTTTCTTATCTATCTACAAGGAGACCCAAGCGTACAATCGTCTTGCTTGATAATGAAGAAGAGATAATATTCCAACATTGTATACAAACGATATTATCTCTTTTACATATGTTATCATTGTAGCGTTGTGTGCAAGACTGTACTAGAGACTAAAGATATCATTGAATACAAATAATGTTATCTTTTTTCTCAATATGTTTTGCTATGGATACTTAACTCGCGCTAGATACACTCTCCAGGCTGGGTCGGGATGTATCTATTTTACCCCTTACGATCAAATGATCAAAATGTTCACATCCAAGCAGATGTACAAAAACAAAAATGAAGCCGACGACAACTATATTATGGGACTTTTTTTCTGAAAGTTGAATATTTTTACTATTGGCTAAGTTTTTCTTATTAAATCTTTAACCTGCATTCTTAATTTAAAATACATTAATAAAATCATATTAGTTCTTGAATTTCGTGCCTTTTCAATGCCTACATATGAATTTACTTTTTTCCTTTTAAATACGTAGGTATAGAATAAAAAAAAAAACACAAAAAACATTGGATTTTTTTTTTAGAAAATAGCTAAATCTACTGTCTGGCAACGCTGTAGATGGTAGACTTATCTACTAGCACCAGGGCAAGGTAATTTCATGCATTATTTAAGGAGGGCTTATTATGTAGATTTTGTAGGCGCAGTGGCTTAGTGGTCAGTGTGTTGGACTACTTAGCGAGAGTTCCCAGGTCTCGCGAACATCTGACAGACATCCGAGATTATAACTGCCTTGAAGGAGCTTCAAGTCGGCATAAAATTGTAGATAACTTCCATTCGTTCCAAAAATGAAAAACTCACACAAAACGAATGGTTGTGACAACTATTTATTTATTTATTTTATAGATTTTGACGAAGAACACTGGAGAAAGAAATCCAGGTAGTCACTCTGGGTCAGATGTGTAAAGGGTGGGTCATCTAGTGGTTTCTTTTTAAATAATACATAGGTTATTTTGACACTGACAGCTATTTCCCCCTCGAAATCTTGATAGAAAGTCTGTATCATACCTTCGCGGAACGAAATGATTCGCTTTATGCTTGAACAACGTTGGGAAATATTGAAAACTTATTTCCAAAGTGAGTGCTGTGTCGCCCGAACAGTGCGTTTTTGGAAAAGAAGTTTTTTACAAAATGCCTGCTGTACGCAAGTTTGTGCAAAAAGTTAGTAGTGGACAACACTCATGGTCGACGCCGTCGTTCCGTGCGCACAGACAAGAATGTCGCTGCTGTAGCCGAGAGTGTGAGTGCTGGCATCATTGGAACATTTATCTTCAAAAATGAGGCTGGGAACAACGTTGCACTCAACGGTGGGCGTTACAGAGCCGACTTTTGTTTATACTGAAATTAAAGACATGGATCTGGACGACCTCTGGTTCATGCAGGATGAAGAGACAATCGATCTTGTGCGCATCAAATTCCCAAATTGACCGCCTCGGAGCAGCGATATGACCACTTTGGACTTTATGCCAACAATCAGGAAACGAGTCAAATACTTAAGGCCAATATCGTCCAAGCAATCCCTAAGCTATAGCCCGAAATATTCAACAAGGTCTTGGAAAAAAATTGGAGTGGCAGAATGCGCTACTGCGAAGCTAGCCTAAGCAGCCAATTAAACGACGTTGTGTTCCATAACTAATGGGAATATTTGCTCTTACTACTTACTTCCGCTTTCAAATAAGCTTCCAAAGCAAGACTACGAGTAGTTATCGGAACCCCAGGAAGGCTGACTGGAATAGGTATGAATCTATAATCAGTCATCAGGTAGGAAATGAAGTACCATTCATTGACACTTCATCGGACTTAGACAAGGCAGTTGATAACTTAGGCAGGATAATGAATATGGCTTACGAAGAAGTTTGCCGCTCAGAAAACCAACCAAGAGGTCCCAGCCTCAGTGGTGGAATAAGGAGTTAAACTCCAAAAGAAGGCAAGTTAGACATTTCTATAATAGGGCTAAAGTTGTAGGGGACGACATTATATGGGATCTGTACATAGAGAGCAAGAAAGAGTTTAAATACTTGATCAGGCAATCTAAGAGGAAATCCTGGAAGCTATTCTGTGAAGCGATCGCAGATACCAGCGAGGCTTCCAGACTCCGTAAAATGTTAGCCAAAGACGCGGCAGTCCCTAGCTTCATTAAGAAATCGGACGGTTCGTGGGCTGAAAGCAGCGAGGAGGTACTGGAAGCACTAGTTGAAGCCCATTTTCCAGGAAGCAGTGCACCAATGGCTTCGGTACCTTATGGACGTAACATTGGCGCACGAATAGATGAGAGGGTTAATAATATCATTACTGGGAAGAAACTGCGTTGGGCTATCAAGTCCTTCGCTCCGTTCAAAGCACCTGGCCCTGATGGCATTCTGCCGGCTATGCTTCAACGGGCTCCAGGCACAGTTATGAACATGATAGGAAATATTTTTATACACTGCCTGCGATTAGGCTATGTACCTAGGGCATGGAGAGAAGTACGAGTGGTATTTATCCCCAAAGCGGGTAAACCAAGCCATACTTCAGCGAAAGACTTCAGACCGATCAGTCTTTCGTCATTTCTCCTAAAGACACTTGAAAGGCTTATTGACATTTATATAAGAAGTAAGTGTTGCAACGGAAACTTATGTAATGCTCAGCATGCATATTTAAAAGGTAAATCAGTAGAGACGGCTCTACACGAAGTAGTAGGCAAAATAGAGGGCAGCCTTCACCAGAAAGAATTTGCACTAGTTGCCTTTTTGGATATTGAGGGAGCTTTTAATAACGTCAGGAGAGATGCAATCAAGAGCGCCTTGGAAAATATAAACGTCGAACAACGCATTACAAGTTGGATATGCGAAATGCTCTCGACGAGAAATATTAATTCCACTCTCGGCAACAGTTCTATAAGAAGATCTGTTACTAGAGGTACCCCCCAGGGAGGGGTCATCTCCCCCCTCCTCTGGGTGTTGGTCATAGATAAGATACTTAAGGAACTAAACAGTGCAGGATTCAAGGTCATCGCTTACGCGGATGACGTAGTTATCATTGTTCAAGGAAAATTCCTAAACACGATTAGTGAACTTATGGAAACAGCCCTTAATAGGCTCAGAATATGGGCCGAAGGGTGTGGACTAAGAGTCAACCCGGAGAAAACAGAACTAGTGCTATTTAGTACAAAATACAAGATACCACCCTTCAAGCTGCCCAGGCTTGCTGGAGTGGAACTTGCTCTTTCAGAAAGCGCAAAATATCTTGGTACGGTATTAGATAGGAAACTAAATTGGAAATTTAACGTCCAGGAAAGAGTCCGCAAGGCTCACAATGCTCTCTTCATCTGTAAGAGAACAGCAGGTAAGAAATGGGGCATGAGGCCTTCAATGTTGCGTTGGCTACACATAATGGTAGTAAGGCCCATAATTACATATGGGCTCTTGTCTGGTGGAAAGCCGCGAACAAGAAGTATGTACGGGATATGTTGACCAGGGTACAAAGAACAGCCTGCATTGCCGTTACGGGTGCTTTACGTACCACACCAACGGCTGCACTGGAAGCATTTATGCATCTTTTACCACTGGATTTACAATTACAATCAATAGCAGGTAATAGTGCGCTACGGCTCACTAATGTAGGGCTTTTTAAAAACAGTAGGATAGGACACAGTACTATTTTAAAGGAAACATTCTCTGAAATCCCGGGAAAAGCTGATGAAAGTCTCGGTACACTTGATTTTGACACACCGTTCGATGTGTCGTACCCTGACCGACAGGAGTGGCATAGGAACTTAGTTTCGTGGGGAAATGACATCTCAGTATATACCTACTGACGGATCCAAAACCAGTGAGGGTACGGGATCAGGTATATACTCCAACGAGTTGGACCTACATATGGCCCTGAGACTACCGGACACATGCAGTGTGTTCCAGGCAGAGATTCTGGCCGTACTCAAAGCTGCGGAGGTACTTGAGATGAGATCGATATCCAATAAGAATATCGCCATCTACATTGATAGTCAGGCTGCGCTTAAAGCGCTAGAGTCACATACCACTAAATCTGAACTAGTCAGGAATTGCCGCGCAATGCTTAAGGCATTATGTTCGCAGAACCGTGTTAGATTATGTTGGGTACCTGGGCATTGTGATATTGAGGGCAACGAAAGGGCCGACGTTTTGGCTAAGGAAGGAGCGGAACTCCCAGTAAATACAATGATTGAGGGCATCAGACCACCTATGGCCGTTGCTAGAAGGGTTATCGTTGAGAAAACTACCAATAAAGCAGCTACAAGATGGTCACAGCTAGAGGGGCACAGGGTCTCAAAGGCACTGTGGCCCACTTTAAATCGGAAGAGGTCTGAAGAATTAATCAATCTCAGTAGAACAAAGTTAAGATTAACGGTAGGAATACTCTCTGGACACTGCCTTTTAAGGAAGCATGCCACGAGACTAGGTTTGACTAATACGGATACATGTAGGTACTGTGAGGACCTACAAGCTACGGAGGACATCTCCCACCTTCTATGCGAGTGTCAAACAATTGCTCGGAGTAGAAGGAAGCACCTAGGCAGGTTCTTCTTTTATAACTTAGAGGAGGTTGGTTCCTCAAATAATATTGGGACCATAACCAAATTCTGTAGGGAAATTGATTGTTTGGGCGAATTGGTTTAGGTTTTTCTAACCGTAATGGTTCCCTGGGGATGGCGATGGGCCCACTTTGGTGCCTGGTCTTTTGTGACGATCTCACAACCCCACCCAACCTAACCTAACCTAACCTATAAAGCCATAAAACAGGCACAAGGTGTAGGTTTGTGCATTTGATTGCATTTTTAAAAATGGATTTGTATTTGGCCCACCCTGTATAGTAGGAAAGAGACAAAAATGGATCTGATATGTTGGCTGGATTCGAATTACTCTTAAATTTCCACATAGCAATTTCATTTATTGGTTTATTCTTAGTTTTTAATTGTTATCAATAATTTTTTAAATCCAAAGTACGGCTTTCGACGCGCTCTGTGTCGTTATATTCATAAGAAAAGGATTGAAAGATACCATTTCGAGTATGGCAAGGTTGTTCGTTGAAATTGTCCGCCTACTGCCGAGTTTTATTTGGGGTTGCTCCAAACTTTACTCTTATAGCTCGAATCTAGCTAAACTAAATCGTCACCATCTTGCCATATAATGCGAACAACTGACAATTGATATCGTCTTCAAATGACTTTCTGCATACCTACAGTCGAAAGTTATGTGAACAACAACGAAGCCATAGTTATATACGACGACAATTATCTTGTTTTTTGTCTCTAGATCCACTTTAGATACGATCTTCACAAACATCAAGGACCTGTGTAAGAGAAGCAATCACAGCGTTGCAATAATCTTGAACAATATTCCCAGCCACGTAGTTACTTTGCAAATTACCACCAACTTTGATGATTTGATTAGAGAATTCAAAGAAGACTCCCCATACACAAGGACATGGTGCAACCCCTATGTACATGCCGAGTGTAACCAAACACCATAATGGCAAACAATATTCTAGCGGTATTGCGCCACACTTTGGTTACACCACCAAAGAGCAAAATAATGAGATTGAGATTTATTTGCATTGAGGTGACGACACCAGTGAATCGTGCTTAGGATGACAACAGTGCAGCTCATCTCACACAGAGGACTAGTAGCGGGGCATTGTCGAAACTCGAATCCTTGAGGACGAAAGCACAGCACTGCCAAACTCACTATACACCAGTCCCAGTCACACTGATAGTGATTTGCATTTGAAAGTGATAAAATAAATTCCGGTCCATGGATCCGGATCCGGACGACAACGCAACGGGTGAGTATGAGTATAAGTATCATGCTTCACCCATCCCTCATTGGGCCGCTGAAAAACGTGTGCGTGTAATTTTCGAATGCGAAGTGAAATTCTCATTTAACCAGCGAACGCATCGGAGAATCCTGTGAGCCATTCTTAGCTGCTTGGGGAATTAAGTAAATTGTTTTTCAAATTGAATTCAAAATTTATGTGTGGCTGATGGGCGAGTGCGAGATCGTCGACGGCTGTGAATTTTCGCACGAACTCGATATGTATTCATGAATCGGGATTTCGTAGTTTTGATTCTATCGCATACAATATCCCGTGAGAATGTCATTACTGTAATGTCTAACCAATTCCGTGTGTATGGCTCATTTTAGTCATGAGTTTAACTGACCCTTGTACGAGTAGGTACGTATAGCTATGTGTTCGTTTGGTTCGGTTGGCACGTACCGAGGCAATACAACAACTTTTAATCAGATTCTTTTCGATTTCGATTTAATAGAACACGCCAATCGATGATGGCATCTGTCCATGTGTGCAGGACTCAGTGTGTAGTTGGGAAGTCCTTCAGCATATTATATACGTGTACCCTTGGAATGCAGCAAATGTGTGAAGACGATGAAAAATTCCTGCTGGCTAATGATACCGTTTAGGACTTTTGATCTTACGTTCCATTATTTGCTGATTGTGAGCTGAATTCGGAATCAGATGGGAATGATGATGACGACGTTTCTGTAGTTGTCCCGAAAGCTATTGGAAGAATAGGAATGGGTTTTGTCATTGGCATCCCCCTTTTTGGCAGCAGTCTTCCTCTACTTATGGCATGGTAAATACTTATTTTTTTTTATTTTTCTCAACAGTCTGTTAAAATAAATCAATCTTTATTGAGCCATTGGCACATGCACGCGGTTTCAAGACGGGAGCTTCTTACCTCAGATTGGAAACTCATAAATGAAATTCGTGTCTATTCCTGGTAATTTGTTTAAACAATTCATTCGCAAATATCGATTTACAAACAGCTATGATAATTTGGTATTTTTTTCGTTATTTTCCGTACTTTCACCCAAAAAAAAAATGTAATTTCAAATTGATATTTTTGTCATATCAACTTCAATTTCATGCGAAAATTTCAAAAATTGAATAAAAACGTATTTTTTTAATATTAAAAATATCAGATTAATAATTTTCATGGCAGATTTACATTAAAAGCTTACATTTTTTGAAATTACGATTTACATTCCCATATCAATAAGCAATATCAAATTTTGTATGATGTTCTGTAATATAATGTTTACAAGATTTAATGTCAATTCTGCATTACGCGTATTGTTGTGATGTTAAAAATGTAAAATTGATAAGCTTTAATTTTAATATACTTCACAAATTAAAAACCAATATGATTTAATGTGTTTTTAATATTGACAAAATGTACTGTTTATGTGAGACATGTAAAAATAAGCCGAAGCCCCAAAATACCGGTACCCTAAGGTGCAATTTTTGATATTACCAACACATTTGATATGAATAATGTAAAAAGGCAGTTGCTAACGAAATAAACGAGTCTGAAATTGAAACTGCAGTTACACTTGCAGTGGTTTAATCGTAGCGATCGGTTTGTTTGTAGAGTGTTTTCCGTGTTAACTTTTAATTTAATGTGCAATTTTGCAATTTGTGTAATATTTAGTGTTAAAAAAAAATCTGTAAAAACACAGTGATAATAAACATCAGTTCGATTAATTTCGTGAATTTGTGTTAAAAAAAAAAGAACTAATGGGTGAACAAAAAAAAAACAGTTTATTTTTGCAGACATTAGTTAAATAATAGAGGATGATGATCTCGGAAACCCTCAAAGTTTTCCGGATTCTTTGGAGGTTGAATCCGTAGAATCCCTTCCGGAAGAATCGTGTATTATTTGAGCTGTTAAGGGAATTTCGATTGGAGTTAGCTTTTACTGCTCTTTTGTGTAAGTTTTTATTACGTATTTTGGTAATCTTTGTAACTGTATCGTGTAAATCATTTAATTACAGAAAACCAGAAATTAACCCATTATGTAACCGTAATAAGGCAGTCTGGGCCTCTGAGCTATCGATATGAATCGAAACATAGAGAATCTATAGATCACGATCAGTTTTACTCTGTAGGTTCCAAAAGTATCTCCTTGAAAATAATAGCTATTGCCGACTTTAAAAGTCCTCCAATTAATGTTTACTATTTTCCAGATGAAACATGTTTAATAAGAAATAAAATATTTTAAAATAAATTGTTATTAATTGTTTTATTGAAGACGTACAAAGTCGTCTAAACCTATTTTAGGACTAGGTATATAAAAAAAAAATACAAAACCTTATTGCAAAATAAGTCAACTTATGAATTAAGGTTTGAAATACACCGCTTGGACAAAATTAGAACATCGATGTTTAAAATAAGTAAGTAAAAATTAATATTGATTTTACATTTCTAATATAAAATTGATTACATTTATTTCATATAAATTAAACAATTTTAATATCAAAACTTAAATTATTCTTATCAGAAATAAATGAAATCAAATGAAATTAAAAATGTCTAATATCACAATTAAAATTAATCTTATCAAAAAAAAAAAAAATGAAAGCTATATTCATTTTACGTTTTTATTATATCGATTACACAATTTTAATATCAAAAATCGATGTTCTCAATATCAAAAGTAAATGCGTATCATATCAATTTCACATTTTTAATATTAAAATATTATAAAATTCTAATATCAATTCCACATGAATTCATTGTTAAAATTACATTCGAAACGTATATGAAATTAATATTGGAGTCATATCAGAATTGATATTTTCAACATCAGCTCGATTTTGTCAATGAAAAATATCAATATTACGGCTGTTTTTTACAAATTTTTTTTTCGGTGAACAAGCTTTTGTTTCAAAAATACTCAATTTGATTCGATATTATTCATGACTATATAGGCTCGAGAAAAAACAGCTTGCGACGCGGTTTTATATTTTAAAGGAACAAAAGATCCCTATTGAATTTTAAAAAAAGCGACTGCTTTGCGAAATTCTGTCTTCTTACCGAAAAATGTTTCTTTTCAAAATTCTGATTTTTAAGTTCAGCTTTTCAAGTTAAAGTACTATAATTTAGCTTACTCTGCTTTTTCCCATCTTAACCTAAAGAATATAAGCAAAAAAAAAAATTATAAATAAATAATTTTAAATTTATAAAAAAAACTTAACTAAATGTAACAAACAAAAAAACTATTTAAAAAGGCGGTTGGAGATATCTTAGAAGTAATTTTGAATACAAACATTTTCGAGTGATTTCTGTAGGTTTTATTTGAAGAAGGAGATGAAAACGGCATCGACCACGTCTGAAAAGTATGAATTAACCGACTAAGATGACTAGAACATATGCTTAGCGAATGGACATTATCGTTTCGTCCAGAAAAATCAACGACTCTTAGCTAGTGCCAGAGGAGTAAGAAATCAGAAGACAACCTTCAGAGGGGCAAACCGTCGGAAAGCAACCGAATAATAATAAATTAGACTTTGGAGTCGACGATTGCAGATGACAGAAGAAAGTATCTAATCGATAGCAAAAAATCGAATTCATCTTAAATGTCTTATTTCAAGAATACGATGTTGCAAATGTTATTTGCTATAAGGGGTGTGTGTGATTTAAGAAAAAACAAATTGATATAAAAGAAAATAAATCGTTATCGTTTCTGGGATATAAAATAATGTTGCAAGGTTTCAGTCAAAAGTTTAATGTTGGTCAGAGCAAAGTTCTTGGGATCAAATTCCGTACTAAAGAATTTCCTTCTTAAATCAAAACTGATTCTTCAGAATTCCAGAAATAAATTCTTCATTTAAGAAAAACGTCCTTTGAGTCACATTTCAGATTCAAGTAATTCCTTCTGTGATCGACGACGAGGAAGTTACAGGGGACACAACCCACTTCCTATGTCACTGTCCAAGTCTCCAACACTCCTTGGAAGATTCTTCTTCCACAATCTGAACGAGCTGTCTATCACAAAATCATAAACTTCATCAAATCCTCAAGATGGTTTGTATGCATTAATTATAAGACTTACAGAATAGGTTACTACTACGGGGATCACAATGGATCAATTTTGACCTGAGTGTGGGGCGGAAAACTCCCCGCCAATCTAACCTTAACTTTTGGGATCAAGAATAATTGTTCAGGATTTCAGAAATAGTTATTGATATAAGAAAATCGTTCTTCAAATCAAATTTCATAGTTTACAAACCAGCCCTTGGATCAAGCAAAATTCTCCATGATCATAGACAAAAGTTCTTGATATAAGAAAGTATTTCTTTTAAAAAACAGCTTCTTGGATTAAGAAAACCTATGCACTATTAATGAAAAACAAATCTTATTATAACAAAACAATTCTCGAGGATATTAATGAATTCTTTTCTTAAATCAAGAACAATTTTCTAAATTTTCCTTTTAACATTCTTAAAACTTTCCAAAAAGTTAATAATTTAAGAGAAATGTACAAAAAAAAAGTCAATCACTGTATAAAGTATGCCTCTGTTAACCATTTGTTATTCGGTTTTGGTGTGTTCTCTTAATCGATTCCAATTGAAACTCTACTCATATTCATTCACATACCAATACCACACTCCATCCAGATTCTACACTTCACAGTTCACCTTCACAGTCCACTCCCCGTCCGCAGTCCACACTAGTGTTTGTGCATTGTGCTCTCGGTCATCTACATTCCAGTGTTGTTATATCGTGGGATTTATCCCTTTTCGTGGGAATTTCGATGTCCGAAAAGCCTTTGGTGGGAAAAGGGAAAAAGCACCAAATCGTGGGATTTTGAGGAATTTAACAAAAAACATTAAAACTATAAATTTTTGCTGAAATTTCATGAAAACTCCTACATTTCACGATGATTATTAACACACTGAATGTGCATAAAAAACTGCTTGTATAAATTATTGTCTCTTATCAAAATTGTTAAGTACCAAAAAATAATCGTAATAATGTTACAAACTTTGATTTTTATACTAAAAGTTAATTAAACGTGATTTTCTTTCCTTGTGTAACAAATTTTACTTCTAAAAACTGGATTTTGAGGCGAAAAAGTATCGTGGGACTTAAAAGGGATTTTGAGGTAAAAAGGGACAAATTACCATGCTTCGTGGGATAAATGAAGGGAGATTGCTAACAATACTGCTACATTCTCCAATTCTCCCTTCATTGGAATTCATTATCATGCATATGATAAGAACATCTTCAGAAATGGATCTTTTTTTTCTCATTGGCCCTTTTTATTGCGACTTATTAGAATTCTGCAGCGGTCGCTTTATACCGGACCACCAGCCCATGGGAACTGTAACCGAGAACTGACTATAAAAAAAGTCTGATGTAAAAGTGAGCAAGACCCCTGCAATCTTTCCCATATGATATCATTGATAATTTGAAAATGTGCCTTACTTCGAAATGCGTTTCGCCTCCATGCGGTGCGTTGACGAACCTCCACATTTACTCTACAGTTTAAATGTCCAGCAAAGTATTCTTTTCTTGATTTTAATTACTTAGGTCATACAAATATTTATTAGGAGTAGTTAAAGGTCCAAGTGATAATTTAGGCAACAACTACAAGAGTTGTGAACAACTCAAAATTAATTTTCCTAATAAATTTTGGTGAAATTGTTAGAAATTAATACACCACTGAATTTCAGCACCATGAATAGAGTACAAGGAATATAATAGCACTATGTGCACATGTAGGTAACACCCAATAATACGAACATGAAAGTTTCAGTGTATTTATTTCTTTATCCACAAGATTCCATTATGTTGTCGTAAAAATCATGCATAAAATTTCAACGATATCTCGGTGATAATAAATTTCCAAAATTTACGTCATCGCAGCAACAAATAGGGCTGGACCCTGGGCATTGAATTGATTCACTCCTTAATGACATGGGGGGTTGTAAAACAAAACCAAAGGGACCCCAACAAAATGCCATAAAAATCGGAAATATACAGCGTAATCATGTGACCAGACATTTGGTTTGTAACACTGGGAACAATATTTATTACGTTCTATTTCCCTTGGAGCGTAGTTTCCGAATGATTATTTTGTGAGCATAAACTGATGGTCGATTGCGATTCACGACTGGAAATATTTTAATTTTATTTTTTATGGCTCCACATAGTTCACTTGGGCCTCACTCAAAACGACTCTCCAGCCAGGGCTGCCTTAGTTGAGAGTCAGAAAATATTTGGTCGGAGCAAAGATTTCCTACTTCCTACCTTCTTAACTAAGTATCCATAACTGTGCTGTACTCTTAGTGTTATCAAAAATGTGTCTATGCTTCTATACGTACGCGATGGTTCCAAAATGGACTCGGGGTGGGAGCTGGATTCACGAACCAAAGCGAAATGTCTCAATATACCTTACCTACCTGTGGGGAAAAGCCCCCGTGTATTACAGGCAGAGCCCAATGCAATTTAGGAATGCGCAAACCTCGTATAAAGGATGGTCCAACCATAAAGTACGATGTTAATTGTGAGTCACACCTTAACGTCAAGATTTTTACAAAACTAAATTTTACATTTCTTTGTTTCAGTGTTTGACAAATTCAATTGGAGAGGTGCACAATTGAGCACCGCGTTAAGATTGTTGAAGCCATTTACGGAAATGGGCCTTCAAATCAAAATGCATTTCGTGTACTTCGTGATTTTGTTGATCATCATAATCGACCAAATGTGTCCACAGTCGGGAGAATTGTGAAAAAATTTCAGAAAACCGGGTCTGTAGGAAGTGTGAAAACACCTGTGCATCCAAAAAGAGTGACTGTTTGGTAAGGTTTATGGGCTGGCGGTGTCATCGGGCCGTACTTCTTCGAAAATGAGGTCGGCCAAGCAGTTACCGTGAATGGTAAATTGAGGATATGGACCTGGACGATACGTGCTTCCAAAAGGATGGTGCCACTTGCCACACAGCCAAAGAAACAATGGCTCTTTTGAGCGAGAAATTCAGTGGCCCTGTTATCTCACGTCGTGGATCTGGCTATGTCAATTCGCCGCAAAGATCATGTGATTTGACACCGTCGGACTTCTTTCTTTGATTATATCTAAAAGAAAAGTGTACGTCAATAAGCCAATAATAATTCAAGAGCTTGAACCTCAATTATGTCTCAGAGTCATTGAAAATATTGACTTCCGTATAGAGGTACGCCACCGCAGCCGTGTCGAGTACTTGGCCAATATTTTGTTTCACTACAGTTTGTTTTGACTTCCGGTGGATCTTTGAATTTACAAATTTTATTTCTATATAGCGTTGTTAAAGAATTCGAACGGGTTATTCTGTGCTCAATTACCTACGTCCTATCATTCTAATTTTTGATGTGAAACATCTATTGGCGCGACTTGGGGGTAAAATAGACTCGAATGAGACGAAAATTCCGGCATTACGGTGGAAATAAGCCTTTCGCCATCACTACGCCGCTCCTCGACTCCCAAACCACTCAACCGATTTCAATGAAATTGTGTGGGTGTTGATGGTTGCTCGCAACTTGAAAGATAGGGTAGTTTTAGACCCGAAAGGTGGCGCTGTTGTCGATCTCCGAAAGTACTCAACTGATTTCAGTGAAATTTTGTGGATGTATATGGTTGGTTGCGATATGAAAGATAAGATAGTCTAAGACCCTATAGGTAGCACTGTTGCTAAGATATAAACATGTTTCCAATTCCTTAAACATAATTTTTAAAATGAATTCTTATATGGACACGCTGTACCTGGGGAGTGAACTAGAAACGTTGTATTGGATTGTTTTATGAAAACTTCTTAAATGAATGAATACACTTATCTACGGCGCTGTATTAAGATTAAAATATTATAAAGATTTGGTTTTTAAATTAAATTTCTTAATACAATTTAACTACAACACAATACAACTTAACATCCACATTTAGCGAGAGAAGTTCCACATCTGATGTGTGATCAGTGGTCACAGGCACATTCTCCGTTTTTTTTAAATAAAGATAGCCTGGCAGTACATTTATTTCTTCACGTGTTTGATTCAAACCAACGGACCTTTAAATAAAGCTCGAAATGCTTAGATCTTAAACTAACCAAGCATTAATCAAGATTGAAAAAAAAAAAACAAATTTTCACTATTGCGGTTCTATCGAGGCACATCAGACGGCAGTTCATGAAGACAAAAACCTTTCCCTAATCGAAACGTTCTGTCACCAGGGCTTAAGCTTGGTAGCTTCTCCGAACTATCGTTGGGACCCCACATTTGAAATTATATTTATAATTATATACTTAGGGCAGAATTCAGAAGCTTTTCCAGAACAAATATTAATATGCGCAAAGACAAAATTTGTCGAACATTCACAAGTGTGAGCAGTTAGCAAGACAAAAGTTCATTGAACCTTAGTCCCTTGCTTACAAACCCAGTAAACTATCCACACAAAATGCACACTATGTGACTGTATTTCCATACGTTAAATGATACGTATGAATATTATGTTACAAGTCTCTTGCTTCCCATTTATTTACAAATTCAATTTATCTAAACAAAAACACTATAAACAGCAAATAAGAAAAAAACTTAAGGATTTTCCAATGATCACACATTCATCTTCAATCACCCCTTAGGTGACGAAGAAATAATTTCTCGATACAGAAGCAGGAGTGAAGAAAAATTATAGCCGGGTCATTCGTTTTCCAATTTTCACCCCATATCTTCAGTGTTTTCTTCCACTTCTATACTAGGGAAAAATACGAAATATTCTAGAAATGTCCCAATACCTTCGACCCTCTAACCTTCGTTCCTGAGAACCCGAAAACGACAAAAATGTTACCCATACCCATCTCATCCATCTGTTGACTGATTCGCATGCAGAATTCATGAACACCGCTTCGAATGCTGACAACCACCCTGTCATGGTCCTTTAAGCCGGGGGACAAACATAATGGATTGGTCCCTGAATAAACGAGGCGGGACACAAAAGCGCTAGCGTAATATCGTTTCGAAACTGGAGTTTCCTATTCCTACACAGCTTCGCACTTGAATTGTATAGTAAGGAACACTTGTTAGATAATGGGATGAAATCACGTATGATTTTTACCCTCCAGCTACACTGGAATCGCAAAAGGGTGGAGTGGATACGATTGTTGTATTGCAATTGCTGTGTATTGAATACTTTGAGGGATGTAAACAGATGAGAAATCATGAAATAACCAAAGATAATGCTGGCGGTGATCAAGTGAGTTTCGAATACATTGCGCTAGTTAGGAAGGCAAATATGTTATATATATGGTTTGAACAAACTTACAATAAGTTCAGTTTTTTAACAGGTTCAATATGAGACTGAAGTTATAGGAGTATATGCCCAATAGCCCTACGCTTATATTCAAAGTAAAACTAGCAGAGAGAGAAGTGACTGATGAAATTTAAAAATGTAAACTTGCAAGCGACTAATCATTGTTGTAGGTAACTTTCTCATTACACATATAAAAATTAAATGCTTTTTGGGTGTAAGCGCTTCACTTGAGAAAGGCTCAACCGTGGCAAGAAGTGTCCAATGCAATTGGTATTGTATCATTGCGAAAGTGGAACTTTTTTTCGCTCTACAGCAACAAAACACATATACTGAATAAAATTTCGCTACACTTTTGCACTTCATCTATACCCTGACACTATTGTTACCGAAAAATACAACAGAAGAAAGTGTAGCGTTGTAAAGTAGACAGTTCGATAAATTGTTAATTCCAGCGTGGGTAGCTAGCTAATGGAAAAATTAAAGAAAATGGAAAACAAAACTGAGCGCCGCCGAAGGGAAAACCCAGTCAAAAAATGGGCAGAAAAAGAGGTTTTCGTAATATTAGATAGACTTAATTCAAAGCAGGAATATACGAGATTAATATAAGACATAAAATTGATCAATTATCTATATATTGAAACTATTCGTTTAAAATTTCGAAAATTTAATTTCTAACTTGATGGCAATTCATTTTTTTTAGTTATCGTACAACAGACTTTATTAAATTGGAATTTATTTAAATTTGAGTTTCTCGATCCAGCAGACTATAGGGATATTTCTTTTCTAAATGCTCCATATTAAATGTTCACAGCTATTATGGAAGGCCGACTTAGTCAGTAAATAGGAGAGAACAAGTTGCTGCAAAAACTCCAAGTCGGGCTTAGGTCAGCATATTTTATTTTATTTTCAATCAAATGAGTACATCTACTGTTCCCCCTAGATTGCTTAATACAATAATATAAATAAAAACAACATATTCTACTATTGATCACTTGTTCGTTTTTACTAGATACTAGATATCGTTGAATCCTTTTACCAGCAAGGTAAAAAACTCGACTCATTCTTTGTGGATTTAATTGCAGCATTAGATACGGTAGACTCTGCAATTCCTTGTTGTACAAAATTTAGTCCAAGTCTATTCGCACTCTTCACTGAGGACATAACAGACTTCTTGCCAGGAGGAATATGGTATGCGGAAGTGCTGATTAAGGACCTTCTATACGCAGATGAGATAGTGTTTGGGGAATACTCTCCAGAGAATTAACAGGTTATTATCAACCGCCTGAGTTTCGGCTACGGAGTGAGCGACTGGTGGCCATTTACTAAGATTTATCGCTGAGCGATTAGTTGCGAAATTGCCATTGTGCTGCTCTTCGCACCTTTCTAACAAGGCGTATTCATTTATAGATATTTATTCGATCGAGAAAACGGAAATTCGATATATGTACATCACATATTTCAAGAAAGGTCAGCTTATAATGGTGAATTTTATAACTTATATAAAAGCCTTCGCAAATATCCAGACCAATTTTGAAATGGGGTCCTATGATTTGCTGCTAGAAAAAGTTCGACCCAGATTAACAAAACAAAGACAAGCAATTTGCGCACAACAGCGGCTGCAGCTGGTTTTATTTTTATTTATTATTCTCTATTTTTGTTTTGTAGTTTTGCTAAAATACTTG
Source organism: Cheilosia urbana (assembly GCA_946477585.1). Classification (NCBI taxonomy): domain Eukaryota; kingdom Metazoa; phylum Arthropoda; class Insecta; order Diptera; family Syrphidae; genus Cheilosia; species Cheilosia urbana. Next base: position 117,739,570 of record OX297854.1, read on the forward strand.
CTAAAAACTCGCCCCTAAATACGATTTCATAATGATTTAATTTTTTTTCGTCGCTCTGCATACACTCGTATAAAAATGCCTAATAGCTCAGAACTTACTAGGTATGCAGCTTGTGTAACTATATACAAAAAGGTAGGATTGACATAATTTCATTGGAAGGTGGCAGGAGTCCATCTTAAGAGCAACGAGAAGGAATATCTTCGGGAAACGACGTCCTCTCAGAGAATCAAGTCACAACCAGCGATGCCAGATGTGGGGATTTGTTTTTGGGGAATTTTTCGCTAAATGAAGAAAATGGGGAAAACCGAAATACGCACATGTTTATTAATTTTGCATAATTTAGAAATAAAACTCGTCTAGTTAACTTTCAAATAAATCCCGCGCATAAAAAATCACCGCGTTTATAGAATCTAGGCGATTTAGCTCCAAACGCATTTCGAACTGAACACCACCTTCACTCACATGTAGCGTTGCCAGACGTCCCGGTTTGCCCGGGACGTCCCGGAATTAAGACAGAATTTTGGTTGTCCCGCCGGGACAGCTTTTGTCCCGGGTTGCGACTAAAATTCATAAACCAAAAAACTGCTGCAAACATCATTTATTACATTTTTAAGACTTTTAAAATTAAACAGGAGCAGTACGAGAAACGACAACGAAAATTCCCGATATGGAGCGAGTGCGTGCACCCCAACTTTATTAACGTTAACACATCACCTGGCAGCTTTTTTTTGTTGACATTTCAAGATTATTTAGAAATAAATTCGTTTGAAAATTTGTTCTATTACACTTAAGTCTCTTTTACACGCAGCTATCTTTTTAGCCTGATTTAATGTGAAAAAAAAATGAGGAAAACATGAGAGAAAAATTGCGTATCATACGGGCTTAACAAATTCTCGTTAACATTTTCAACCAAGCACACTTAGCAAATAGGAATGGGGACGTTCGGATTCCTAGTTTCTGTAAAACGTCAACTAGATATGTCGGGACTAGTTATAGGTATCCGAAAGCGTTGACTATACAACTTGAATTGTTTTTACATTCTCGCGGTCAGCGTTACCTTTGTGTGATTTTGCCCTTTTTTATTTTCAAAAATGTTTATTCTGAAATAAGTACATTTAAAATGTTGCCTACCACAACACTATTATACTGTTATGCGAACTATTGGTTGTTAAATATCGTGCGAAAATTCTAAATTTGCAGAGCAGCTTTAGAAATGACACCTTGTTGGCTTTTTCTCTCACCGGACCTTTTCTCGACTCTTCAGAATTCTACAGCGAGTGGCCACTCTGTTTATTTTAAATTTGACTCTTCGAAATGTCAATTGAGTACGCAGGCAGGATTTTTTTGACCCGATTCGTCGGCTTCCCCTCCATAATAATGTCGACTGCAAAAACTATACACGTGACCACTCTGGGCCAATTAAAACTCAAATCCATCTAGTCAGTCAGGTGTGAGACTTACTAAGCTAGAATCCGAACACCCCCAATGTAATTTTTTAAAATCGACAGCTGTCATTCAAATGAATAAAAAATTTTTTTTATTTTGTCCCGGGAGAAATTTAGAAATCCCGGGTTTTTTTCCATATATTTATATGCAATCTGTCCTGTCGAGCTGCGAGCAAAATATGGCAACCCTACTCACATGAGTCATTTTCACATTCAGTTCACTAACTCCAACAACAACCCTTTTGGAAATTCAATATCATCCACTGTCCAATTAAATTCACTGTCCTTAATTTGATTTGTTATTTAATTTTTATTTTTAAACTTTCATTTTTCTTTGCTTCTTTTTACTTTTAAAATACAATTAGGGACATAAGCTTCTGACTAGAAAACTGCTTATGTAGTGCTAAGAAAAATTAAAAAATGCGTTTGTTTGTCATAGAAATTATAAGAACAGTTAACAATTGTCAACATTATGATATCTATAGTATTGTGAGCCGTTAGACCACAGGGAGGTGGCGAGAAGTTTGGCTTCATTTTCAGCCAGAATTTTTGGCTATGCCGTCAGCGGGGCTGTGCCTCAGCTCAGCGGCCGGTGCGAATCACTCTCAGTTTCAACGAACCATGCAAGATGTCCTTATAGAAAAGATGGCTCCCTTCAAAACGGACTATTGAGAAGAGTATATCATGTACAACTCACCTTGACAGGTTAAAGGAAGAAGGAAGGTGATGACCGAAAGAATCATCCATATCGGTCTGTGCTGGCTCTCATCGTATTACCCCTATAATATACACAACATCACTTAGACCCCCATGGACGAGAGTCTAGTGGATAAGGGCAGCGTCCTCGATTTGCACTCAGAAGTGGTGTATATATCAACGACCTGAAGGTGAATGACAGTTTCTTTGACCAGGCAAGTTTGAAGTTAATCGCTGGTGTCTTGGTCTACAATGCTGCCGTGATGCTTACAGTGATCAGCAAATAATAACAAGAAATTTGCCTTACACAGGTCCAAAGACCATTATCGGCTGTTGCCCTGTGGCCTGACGACTAATATCCCCGCGCCGCCGGTGCAATCAATTCGTTAATCTGTCTGCAAGATCACTGGTGAATTAGACCGACGAGCCCTATTGATTATGACCATTCAATCCCACCGAAAAACTTACAAAATTCGTATCTTCTTTTGAGTTCATCGCGAGCAATTATGCTTTCACAAACCGTAATATTTTAAAAGTTGCTGAAAATCTACTTGAGTTTAGAAAACATTTTCATGCTAATTGAGAAATGAGAAAGTATGACTTGAAAGTCATACTTCTGGTATTGTATTGAGTTATTTTATTGCGATGAGATTTGATGTTGATTGTTATTTTAAGGTCAACTTTTTGTCAACAAAACGGACTCTTGGCGTTGGGTACCTAGTTGCGATATTTATGGTGAAGGCAGAATAAATAAAAGACATGTAAATCAGTTTAAGGCTGATTTTATTGTTAAATTACTTAAATGCTAGTTTCTAACACATTTGTGCTTACGAATAATGTTTCACATTCACAACAATGGTCACATTCACTAGCATAAATTATTTTTTTTTTTTAAGTCTATTTCAAATTAGCCTCATTATTTATTTATTTTCGAATTTAAGTTAAAAATTTGTATATGAAAATGCTTTAAAAATCATTGCTATTGTGAAGTGGGAAGAAAAAATGTTTCCTACCCTCGTAAGGTGCTAGAACTAACCGGCATTTAAATAAACGCTGTTTTCGCTCTAAGCAGAAGAATTTCATATCTAACATCTCGCAACCGAATACAATTTTCACAAATATAACGGGGAAGCAACTAACTAAAACTAAAACTAATACCTATATTTATTTTTTATTTTTTTAAATTTGGCATCATAAATGATATTCACAAGAATGTCAAATTTAAGTACTAAGTAAATAGTTGATTACGTCGCTTAAGCACTGCAATATCAGCGGCCGAACCCAGCCAAACTCTGTCTTTGAGTAGCTCGAGAATGCCGAAACTAATTTCTGTAACATTTTAGCCCAAATACAATTAAAATGAAATGTTTATTGACTTCCTTGGCCTTTGTCGCATGTAGCTTTGTAGCAGGGGTGCAAAAGTTCCCTTCGCAGTGTCAGTGATCCCAAATGAGTTAAGTACTCATTCCGACTTAACTCGAGAAATATTTCTTATTTGATATAATGGTCTATTTTTTATATAATCGCATTCTAAACTACAAGGTCCTTGTCCCATCCCAAACCACTGTCCGAACGATTCGAATTTCTGTACGTCGAAGTGTGTCGAATGTTGCAATCAATGCAATTTGAAACCAGTTCATCCTTGCTATTATAATCGATCATGGCTTCGATAAACTTTAAGCTGAATTGAATACTGTCTGATGAATTTGGACGGAATTCCAATACCTCGCACCCTCGTTGGGACATTCTGAATGAATTTTTCGTTGGAATGAGATCAATTTTTTTCATGGCGTCATAACAACCGCGGTATACCAAGATGTTATCATTTATTATTTGAGTGTATATCATGCATTTCTCGAACACAAACACTTTACCAGCATAGCCGCTATGACGATCAAGATCAAAGATGTAGAGATCCAGAACTTTACGGAACTCATTATTTGGGTTATAGATGTTCAACTGAAAAATTAAAAAAAATGTCTTTTTATGATCTGCTGTGGACGGTAACTAATTGCTATTTAACTCACATCGGCCCAATTTACTATGTCAACAATTTTATCTGCTTCATTGGCGGTACACAAGAGGTTTCGAATTCCATTCTCCAGAGCGCAACATGATTTCAAGTGTTCCTTTGAAATGTTCGCAGTAAAGAGAGTCTGTGTTGGAAGGAAGACATAGTTATTAGAAGGTAGTTGCAATGAAATAGGGAAATATAATACTGCGATACATTCCTTCCACCTATCTGTCGACATAGTTTCGTATATAGGTACGTATTTAAATTTGCTATAAGTTGTCTACTCAAATATACGCCAATGAACTAATAGCTTTGTGTTTTTTAACATATACTCGTATAAACCAAACAGCACACTTTGCGAACCGATCGTCGATAACCGTAGATATGGAATAAATTGGATACATCTATATCTATACTCAATCCACCAACTTCACCCAGTCGAAAGACTCCATACTTTCCAAAGTCACTTTACCTGATTTGGCTGATTTTACAGTCCGAATATTTCTTTCTATATCATTCAATTTATGCAAAGTGGTTTTGTATAATTTAAATTATTGGGTTTTTAAAACTAGGAAGTGACAGACTAGCGAAACGAGACGAATGCTGATCAGTTTAAAATTAATTTATATCTTTAACCTACCAAGTCTAGATACAGGTATCAATAAGAATATAGATGATGAATAAGAAGCTGAATAAAAATTGGTGCGACAGTATCCAACAGTCCCGAAATATGTGTATGTGTAAACACCGTGCGTGCGGTATGTGTGTGGCTTGATACACGTCATTGCGAAATGAAGGATTTATAATAACCGTATTCTTGATATATTATGAAATAACAATAATTCATTCGTTCTGTGCTAGTTTCGGTAGAATAGATACAATCGGATTGTGGTAGCTGAAGTAAGATATGTACATTCGAGACTGTAATCTATCTAGATTACGCTGTAAGACAACATCGATGGTTGTTCCATATCGTGTTGTTGAAATTTTCCGGTTGGAGTTCATTTGAAGATTACATTTATCTTGCATAAAATCAATAAATGGTTGAGCTTCTGGAGTTGCAAAATTGATATTGAAGTCTCCGCTTATGATCATTGGTAAAAGATATAATCTCCTTGCATGAATTCTTGAAATTTGTTCTGAGTACGGTGCAAGGACGAAATGGAGAAATTTTATTTCACATCAACAAAAAGCTGAAATTAATATGCCCCAGCTCATAAATGAATGCAATGATAAAAACGTATGCAATGATAAAATGTATGCAATGATAAAACATAGTGACGCATTTCCGTCCCCGTAAGTTAAATGTGTGGAATTACTCCACCAGATTCCAACAACGCGCGCTTGGATGTTAGTGTTTTTTTTTTTTTTCTTTTGTTTTTTCCTCTAAACGCATTTTACTCAGAAGAGCCGATTTTATATCCAATAATGTTTCAGTAGAAAGATATCATTAATATATCACATCTCTGTATATGTGCGATAACAAAAGAAATGTATATTTTTTGTACCAATAAAATCTTAAAAGAATGCAGAATTTACGCATCAAAAACTACACTGCTCTGCAATATGTACCTACCTTTAAAAATTCTTTCAATAGCAGTTCGTATCTGGGTAGCCTTTGGACAGGTTGCAGTAAAAAACTTTCGATTCCCAATTTTTCGCCAAGTTCCTCCTGTATGTACTGTAAAAGAGAAAGTAAAGTGTACTTTAATACTTCTTATGTGGGCCGTAGTGGACTAAATAGGTTATACATATTTTATGCGATATTAATAATCATTTTTTATAAAATTACCCATTTTGACCTACAAAATATTTAGTGTGAAGGTTAAAAATGATTATTTGTAAGGTCCTGTATATTATTTTCGCTAAAGAGACTAAGATGACTATGCACTCTTATAGTGTAGTTTTACGTAGGATATCATGGGCATCAAAGAAATTGGTATACAAAAGACAGGAGAATTTTACTTCATTCTACGACCTACCGACGTAGTAGGAAATATGTACTTTTTAAGAAGCGGAATGCAGCTGGTCTTGGAACTTTTTGATAAAGAACTAATCTGCGGTATATAAGCAGCATTGTGTAAAGTTCACGATAGTCTTGTTTTTGAGTAACACGATTCAAGAATATATTCTGTAAATAATGTTATGTGCTTTTTTTGAGCACCAGACCAGTTAACAACGAAAGGCAGTGTTCGGACTTTACTGTTATTGCAGTAGATCTACTCCGATTTTAGAAAAGTTTTAAGATCTACTCCGATACTCCGCTGGACTAGCTCTCTACTGCGATTTTTGTATTTTGAACCTTCATTTGAAATTGAACGCATCCAATCATTTTTGTTCCGACTGTATTTTTATAAGTTCGCAATAAATAAGCGGCTACTGGCAGCAATCGAAAAAAAAAAAAAAATTTTAATCCAGGCATACTCACCACAATGACATCACATCAGAAATCAAGCGAAGAATCACACTTGCCAACCGCTGTTTCTTTGGCCTAAGACGGCAATCGATTAGTAAGGCCTTGTCAAGAAGCACTAAGGAGATTCTATATAAGACTCTCATCATCCCTGTCCTGCTCTATGGCGCAGAAGCATGGACCCTAGCAAAAAAGGATGAGGATCTTCTTGGTCGCTTCGAACGCAAAATTATTCGAGTGATTTTTGGTCCCGTTTGCGTTGACGGGATTTGGAAGAGAAGATTTAACAGCGAACTCTACGAGCTGTACAGCGACATCGACCTGGTCAGAAAAGTACGCATTAGTCGTCTAAGATGGTTAGGACATGTAGAGCGAATGGACACCAACGCTCCGGCCCGGAGAGTCTTCGATTCCAACCCGGAGGAACAACGCAGTAGAGGAAGACCTCGCCTTAGGTGGCGCGCTCAAGTGGAAGGGGACCTCAACCAACTTGGAGTGCGCAACTGGAGGCAGTTAGCCAAAGATCGCGCTAACCGGAGAGGCGTATTGGTTGAGGCCCAGGTCCACCCCGGACTGTAGCGCCACCTAAAGTAAGTAATACTCACCACTCACCAGTGTTAGATACCTCTGCAAATGTTTATAATGTGTCCAAAAAGGTGTCCGAGAGGTAAAAAAGTGTCCCAAAAAGAAACTTCAAACACGTCAAGATGCAAAACAAACACAGTATAGAAAGCAACACATGAAAAGAATGGACTCAAGTGAACAAACACCACCAGCCAACAAGCTGATATGGGAGTAAGTATTATCCATGTAGAAAAACTTGGAGTTTGGAAACTATCATAGTGTGTGCGTATACAGAAAATGTTGCTTTGTATTCAAACACAAAGTTACAACTCGTGTCAACGGTGAGTATGAATGATGTCGATATAGATAGGTGTCTATGTTTATTTTGATTGATTGGGTCTATGAGGTGCTTTGAGATAATTTTCCAAAAAAATATTTCGTTAATTTCAAACAAAGTCCAGAGTTAATAAATTTCTAAAAAGTGTCCAAAATCGATGATTTTACAAAAGAGGTGTCCTGGTGTTCGAGTGGTCGAAAAGGTGTCCAATTGACACTAAAATGTCCCAAGGGTAACTCTGATACACGCCTAGACACAATCAGCTTCAAATGAGCATGCCATCTGTTTTTCACTTCATAGACTGAGTCAGTTTTATTATATCGTTTGATTTATCCCTTTTTGTGGGAATTTCGATGTCCGAAACAAAAATATTCAAACTACAAATTGTTGCCGAAATTTCATCAAAACACCTACACTTTACCATGATTATCAAAACACTGAACTGTTCATAAAAACAGCTCATGTAAATCGTATTTTATTAAAATTTCCTAGTACCAAAAAATAATCAATTAATCTAGTATATAACATTATGAAAAATGCGTTTCTTATACGAAAGATTAATTTAACTTGATTTTCTTTCCGTCTAATACGAATTTTGCTTTTAAAAACTAGATTTCAAAATCGTTAAAAACATACCCCCTTACTAATAAAAAAATGTACACAAGTAAGTTAGCTAGCAAAAGTCAGATAGCATACAAAAATCGGACATACTGCTGAGTAACAAGTTGATAATTTTACACAGTGCTTATTAATAAGGGGGATAATGTTTGCTAAAATGTCTAATAGAAAAAAGAGCAGACTTTATAAGCCTTTATTACAATTAATTAAGTTCCAAAAAAAATAAAGTTTATCGGTAGAAAATTTATTTTAAATTCTAAGTTGTTTGTGTAAGACATTCAGTACAAAACACGCGAGATGATGATTTTTGCAACTGACTTAAAAACGATTTGACAAATATCAGCTTAGCCTAACAATGCGAATCAACTTTGGAAAACAATGGAATACGGTAAACTTATATACAAATGTGAAGGTTAAACTGTCATATCATTCGATCTATGTTCTTTTGGTACATTATTTCACATAAGATACGCTAAATAACTAAGCGAGCATGTAGGTGCATGGATTTGAAAGGATAGGGTGATCATATTTTAAGATCGCATAATTATTTGCGTAATGCAATTTGTTTGAATTGGCTTCTTACATTTGTATAGTATTCGCAAAGTTTTTCCATAACATGAAATATAAAATGTTAAGAATAACATGAAAAATGAATTATGAACGATGAAATGAGAGATTTGTGATCTGTATTTTAACTTTACTTATTTTGAATTATGCAATTTAAACTTTATTTGTTTTTATGTTCTTAATTTGAATAATGAACAAAAAAGGACATATTATTTAAACTCCGTTATAGGTAGTGACACTTTTTTCATAATTACAAAAATTAACTCCACTGTTTCCAAAAATCTACTGCATAAACGGATTGTTGAAGTCCAAACCCTCCTTCTACTCTACGTTTGCCAGGGTCGAACGATGACGATCATGAAACTACAAATGCCAACTGCAACGAGGTGCGCTTTTAATAGAACACCAAGCCAGGTAGATTTATGGCGGATAAAGGTTTCTTATTTCGTTTTTTTGTTTTCTTGTATGTTATTTTGCCTGGCCATATGGTGCTCTAAAGCGCGATGAACACCCCAATGGATGAGTTTCATTTCCACCAAGTTACTTTGACTGTGTACTGGAATTATCGACACAAGGAGTTTTGAATTTGGACTCGATATGATTTTGTCAACATCTTACGTTGATTTCAACTAAGTATTCATTTACAAATACTGATTAATTAATACCTATATAAATTATTAAGTACAAGGAACATAAATGTATTTCGTAGTGAACTTTAGTAATATAATGAAATTTAGTTAATATAGATTTGGATAGCACCTTTGAATAAAAGTCACTGCTTTAAGAGTAAATTTTTGGGGTCGGTTTCGCGAAGTTTCTCAATTAGACTGCCGCTTTTAACTATCATAAAAGAGACAATCAACTATTGCTATCACCTTATAGCTTAGAGGATCCCAGTCCAGGTTAACATGAAGAGTAAGTAATTTCCCCAGAGGGTCTGTTCAATGCGATCTCTATATGATGTAGAGTCATTCAAGCTGGTTACAATTTATAATATTGAGGTATAAATCTAATATCAGTACAATCGAACTTGGTGCCAAAGCTTCATTTTCGTCACCAACCGAGAAACTTTTTGTTACCTAGTGGTCGTTTTGTCAAATACCGCTGTTTTTATGTCCGAACAATTCTGCGCAAACAAAATTTTACGCACCATTCTAACAACCTATACCACCTCATCTTACAAAACAGAAAAGTTATAGGCAGTTAGGTACATACCGCAAAATATGGTGTGAATTTTTGAACATACTCCTGAGACCTCCGTCTGTTCATTGTATACAAGACGTAGTTATACATATAGCGGTTCTGAAACATAAAATGCATTTTGCAAAGTCATTAGCCTCAAATAAATTTAGATGTAGACAAACCTTGATAAGGAGTGAAAATTCTTCAAATAAACCTCTTGTATTATTTCTATTTCTGCGAAACATTGGCAGGAGAATATCGCTATGAAATGCAGCAATCCCCTCAATCGTTCCGAACAAGTGAAACTGTTTTCCCTGCAGGTTTCGTGGTAGATCTTTTCTCGAGAACATTTTTGTTATATAGTTCGCTATTCCGTTCAAAAGAGTTTGCACGTAATGTTCTTCGGTCTCGATTAGTTCCTCCATAATATGGTCCAGTTGTATTTGGCACTTAATCCTATTCTGGTCAAATTGGTTCCTTCTAAAATGTTTATTACTGCATGAACAATTTAAAGAAAAAGAAGAAACATATATATAATTTTACGTACACCTGATCATTATGATTAAAGGACATGCTGGACTTCAATTGAGGAGGACGAATTATGGCTGCCGTAAAGGCTTCGGCGTACGAAGACCTTTGGCGTGGAATTTCCGATGGCAATCTGTAAAAATATTAAAGATTAACAATCGAATGCTCAAAACACAACGAATCTATAAAGAACTGTGGATCTATTTATCATTAACCATAACTGAGTCGTTTTAATTTACCTGTTGTAGAAACCATTAATAGTAAAATATACTGTTCAGGTCCTGAGAGGTCAATGTTGAAGAAACATTAACTTTATGCCGAAGAAACTATTTGCTACAAAGAATAGGGCCCTAGAAACTGGAACTAACCTCCTCGACTGCCTTCAAGTGATTCGACTAATAGAAGATCCTTCAGGAACATAGAATCCGCATAATATTTATATTCTTTTTGAAAGAGCATAAGAAGAAGTATGCGTTGGAAATTATTTTCCGTTCACACGGATATCTACCTCCCCAAGGTCTAATCACGTTGCACATTCTAATGTCCAAGATCACAAGTAAACACATAAGCAAAATTTAATTCTTGTATAAATTTTGGGATATCTAGCGTTTATAAGCGATCGAAGTGATTCGGACGCATTTGCTTGATCTGTCTGCATTAGGCGGCGACTGAGGCATACTTTTCTATACAGGGCCCTAATCACGTAACTTTGCACTTTTCAGACGACTGTCGCCGAATCGATAGACCTTCAAAACTATCAACTATAAGTACAAATGTTATTAGTTTGATAGCTTCATGCAGTTCATTCACCAGAGATGCAATGAAATCTGACGATGATCAGAAAATAAATTGACCAGAAAATAACTTATTATGCTCATCAAAATTTCAACACCGAAATCGTTCAGATGGTCATCGTTTACGTGATCTGCCCACAGATCGATGTCGCTGTACAGTGTACACCTCATAGATTTCGCTGTTAAACCTCCTCCTCCTCCAAGGCCTGTCAACGCAAAGGCGACTGAAAACCACTTGAAGAATTTCACGTGACATTTATTACATAGATAAAATTGCACACTTCATTGTAAAAAATGTCTGAATGTCAATGCTATTGCTCATGAAGCTAACCCAACTATTGGATAACTAACTAGGGTTAATCTACGATCATAGGTTCGCTCGCAACAATATTCAAGGAAATACCTGAAATCTGGGGTGGGATTCTGTAAGATGAAAACGTTCGATCGTTTTCGTTTGCACGATCGGTTTGCTTCATGTAACTACAAAAACGAAAGGAATTTTCGTTTGCACGAAAGCAAAAAAACGAAAGCCATTTCGTTTGCGTTTTCGTTTATTTTGCTTCATGTAACACTAAAAACGTATGACATTTTCGTTCAGTGCGAAAAGAAAAGAACGACAGCTTATTCATTGACGTTACTCATTTTCTTTGATTGCTAAATTGGTGGTTGTGTTATTTATTCGATACAAAATATGCTGGCGAATAGCAAGTAATAGTGATGATGCGGGGATCATGACGTAATCTCGAATGACAAAATCTCGAATGCTAAAAATCTCGACAAAAAAAATCTCGAATTAAAAAAATCTCGAAAGCAAAAATATAGAAACCAAAATATCGAGATTTTTTTTTCGAGATATCGTAAGTAACCCGATGATGCGATGTAGAAGATCAAAATCTAAGAAAAATGCGAAAACATCTTCGGGATTATTCCAATCCTCTTACGTTGCCCCAAGAAAGGTTTGTTTTATTGATGTGTATTGAATTGTAAGTTTACATGTTCTTAATTTTTTGTTTGGTTTTCTTCAACGTTTTCGGTTGAATAAAAGCCCTTTAAGGTATGTGCTGGACAGCATTTGTCTTCGTACAGGAACACGAAACACATAGGTACGTCCTTTCTATTTTAAGGATGTGTTAAACGCTCGAGGTAACGGCTGGAGGTGGTTACCAGTGGATGGTTGGCAACGATTTTACTTCTCCTCTCGTACAGAGTACTTTGTCGAAAATACTACACGAAACTCTTAATATAATGGAAAACGTTCTGTGTCCTCAATAGATAAAATGGCCATCAGAACTGGAAGAAAATGTTTCTAAGAGTTACTTTTTCTAAAAATGTAAAATACCCGGCGGTAAGTGACAGCTTTTCAATTATTGTATTATAGTTTCTGTAAAACGATGTGATGTTTATTGCTTTAGTCATTGGCTGTGTTTATGGACCACATAATGTAAGCTTTATTTGTCCCATTTCGAACGAAGAAATGTTTTTTAACAGAAAAGGTCATCACAGCATTAATTCTATGATTTTAAGTAAAGTTTCATTTGATACAAAAAAAAAACAATACATCATTATATAATATTTCGTTACAGATTGCGGAGTATCGGATAACAGCTTTTTTTAACAAATAAAATATTTTGAATTGCCAGCTGTTGGCTGTCCTATGCTCATTATGATTCTCAAACTTTAATTTCTTCCTCATACTGTTTCTTAAACCCATGCGAAAGAGAAAAAGGAAACGAAAGGAGTAACATGAAGCAAACTTTCGCTTTCGCGTGATTTCTATCGTTTTTTGAAAAGCGAAATCGTTTTTCGTTTCGTTTTTTACAGAATCCTACCCCTGGAAAATGAGTCGCTAAAATGATAGTTGATAGTTGTTAGCGCGCTTTCTTAATGTTTCCCATGAAGCGTTATCATGTTTCCCGTAAGAAACCGAAAAAATCACTTTAAATAAACCTTTGGTATGAAAACCGCAGTTCGTTTATTTTTTGTACTCGAAAATTTTGATTAAATACGATTATATATGACACATGAGCTCTTTTTCCCGGACATTCGGTGTGTTGATATTGAGGACGTTCGGATACCTCGTTTATGTAAAACATCAACTAGATTCGCCCTGATTAACTTTAATTATTTTTGTATTCTCGCGGTCAGCGTTACCTTTGTTTGATTTTGCCCTTTATTAATTGGAAAGCCCCCTCATAATTTTTTTCAAAAATTATTATTTTCAAATAAGTACATTTAAAATGTAACACAGTTGCCTATCACAACACTATTACACTATTGTGCGAACTATTGGTTGTTAAATGTCGTGCGAAAATTCGAAATTTGCAGAGTAGTAGAAATGACAATTTTTTTCTCTCACCGGCCCTTTTTCAACTCTTCAAAATTCTGCCACGGCTACTCTGTTTATTTTAAATCTGACTCTTCGAAATGTCAACTGAGTATGCAGACAGGTTTTTCTTGACTAGATTTGTGGGCTTCCCCTCCATAAACGTCAACTGCAAAAACTAATCACGTGACCACTCTGGCCAATCAAAACCGAAATACATCTAGTCAGTCAGCTGTCAGACTTACTAAACTAGGAATCCGAACGTCCCCAATCATGGTGAAATGTAGAGGTTTTAATGAAATTTCGGCAAAATTTATAGTACCTTATCATATCAAATTGCCAGTTCACATGTTTGCCCGGTATTGTCCCAAACTCTGGCTATTTCATTTGCAAATGGTATGCCTGCAAAAAAATTGGCTGACAATTGTTGTCAGGTAGAAAAGTGTCAGTTTACACAGTTGGCAGGTATTTGGGACAATTATTGCCAGATCTGACAATCCTCTGAACATAGCTATAGTGCTTTCCATGTCCACCGCCTTAGAGAGTTCTGCATCAGGCTAAGACAAAAAGCGATTAATCACGGTGATGACTCACAACTATCGCAAATCACCAAACATGATGTTATACAAAAAAAAAAAAAAAACTGCGATAAGACTAAAAGATAATGTGAATATTATCAGAGTCAAAAGAAATTATGCCTTCAAGGATTATCTCGCAACACTCGTATCCGATTAATTTTAAGACTATACCAAAATCGGTTGTAGCAAATTTAAGGTTAAAATAATTCGGTTGGAGGTATAAACAAAAGCTAATCAATCCGTTCATCAATTTTGACGAGACTACTTGACAGGCGTTAAGTGTGTTGACCCGATCCGACCGATAACCGTCTTTGTGTAAAAGCTTTTAGCAGCGATATCTTATTTATTTTTTTACGACAACCAGTTATAATCTTAATCAAGCACAATCATTATTTTATAACCCTTAATTGCATAAAACCTTTGTGCACCCGTCCCAGTCTTCTCTGCCTCTCACTTCGTGGTCAACTTGTGTCGTATTACCGACGAAGTGAAAACTCACACAATCAAACGATTAAAAATCTTAGTTACACTTGAAAGTGTCTTGTTTTAATCTTTTTAAATCTTTTAAACAGGCAGTTGTGTTTTTTGGTATTTAAATATAACCATCCCGTGTTCAGTCGGGTAAAAATATTGTTTTGCCGAAAGTGGATTGAAAGAAAAGACAAACAAAGAACAAGACGTAAAATGCATATTTTTGCTATGCAACAAAACATACCGTGGAAGATCCTGAAGAGTGCTGCTAGTATTTACGGCACACACGTAATTGCTATAAATTGGGTCCTGCGACGGCAGTTGATTATCAAATTCGTCGTCGAATTCATCATCTGGATCCTCGTAGTCAAAAACTTGCCTTGGTGGGTTTGCCATGAGAGCGCCCAGGTTTTGGTAGGCACTCGCTTGTTGATTATAACTTTCGTGCTGCTCTTCTAGAATAAAGGCTTCGGACATGCATTTTGCTGTTCGGGAACTATGATTCCCCAATTGTGGTGTTCGACAGTTCCAAACTACTTCTTTGGTTTTGTACGGCTGATGAGTAAAGTCGATATTTTCGTAAATGGAACCTTCGTACGTCGCTTCGTCAGTAGTTGAACGGGAATTTGTTTGTATTCCTTTTCTGGGCGTTTGCTTTTCATTCGCAATAAACTCTTGTTGTTTAAAGTGTAGGCGGGAGTCTTTTGCCTTTTTGAGGGTATTAATTCGATAGCTGTTATCTACCTCGGTTTCTGTGTCGTCCACAGAGCCGGCTATTGGTGTTCCCGAAGTTTGAGTGAATAATTTTTCAGGGACACGGTGCAGCCTGCCTCCTTCGGATACGGGTCTTTGAAGATTGGTCTGCTGCTCAAATCGTAGTCTTAGTTTGTTTACTGTCAACGATTGGTGTTCCCGCGTAATGCGCTCTTCTCGAACATTTTCTCTAGTCGATTCATTAATCGGTTTGTTTTCGGTGAACACTGATTCATTTTTCGATGTCGCAAGTAATGTAAAAGATCTATTAGCATTTTCTGAAGTCCTGCTACCATTAATATCACAGGACTTTTTCTTTGGCTTTTGTGGAACAGGAGGTCTAAATTTTAGGGTAGTTCGTTTCTCCTCCAGATTTTGTATCGCTAATGCTTCGGTTTGCTTATCGAACGACTTTATCGAAACTTTTGATGTAGTTACCTCACCAATTTCGCCACATTCTTTTTCTATTCCTTCGACATTGCTCGCCGCAGACTTCCGACGCAATTTAGATGGATAAACATTTAAGGTAGTATTGCTTTTAAGTTCGACACTGTTTATTTCTAGATCTTTTGATAAAACACTCATTCGCGCACGAATCGCAGAAAAGGAAACTTCCTCATCCATAGCTAGTTTTTGAATTTAATTTTTGGTCAATTCCAGGCACGATAACATTTCTATTCTATTTATTTTGCATTGCACACTGTTGTCAATTTCACTTAACAATAAGCCTACAAAATTGATTCACTTAAAAATGTTAGTTCCTACCTAAAAACGCTAATAGCGTTTGCTCGTCTAATTAATCGTAAGAGCTTTTGAGGGGACTTTTCAGAGTACAGTCGAGAACGGATAAGTGCACAACGTCGGGACTTGAATTGTGTGTGCACTTATACGAACTTTGCACTTATCCGTAAGTGCACATTTATTGCACTTATACGTGCTATTTCGAGTTCACATGACGTTACCTACTCTAAATATGTATTAAAGTCACAAAACAGTATTCACAAAAAAAGACTATACTACCTACATATGTATTATGCACATATGCATTTGGAATTCATTTATTAAACGAACAAAAATTAACAAAAACAAAAATATCACATTTCAATTTGGGATTAAGTATTTGTACATTTGTACTCAAGTCTATGTAGTTATGTATTATATCCAATATCACATTGGTAATACAATCTAGGCTAAATACTATATATTTGTATAGCTTTAGTGTTTAAATTGACGCGTGAATATTTTACTGCCAGAAGTTAGGTGAAATGACAGATGAGTTTGAAATCTAATGTTAGTCGGATTGTCATAGTGATTTATGTCATTTATTGTACAGGTATGTGATAAGTGCAGTCAAATTCAATTTGTATAAACAAATTTAAAAATAAAAATAATTTTACATGTGCACTTATAGGTTTTAAAAACAGTATAAAATTATATTTCGTGGTTTGAAAAATTGTTCTCTTATGAGAAATTTGCACTTATACGTTTTGCACTTACACGAACAAATTTGTATAGAAATCACGTGAAAAGACTCGGGATATTTAAACGCGTTGCACTTAGGTGATTTTTCCACTTATCCGTTTTCCACTTAGCCGTTCTCGACTGTATATATTTTTGTTGTCTTATCTAATCACATAGAATATTTATGAAAGCTATAAATATATATACCTATAGATAGAGAAGAAAATTGTAAGTCATACCGATATCGATGGTAATGAATAAACAAAGTATCTACTTGTTACTTTATCATTGGAAAATCTATAGACTCAATTATTGGTGGTACTTCCGTTTAAATTTGGTACCCTTCAGATACTATATGTCGTTGATGGTGCGTGTGAAAATTTGTTTAATGTAGAAATCTAGAATATAAAATATTACATAAAGTGCACGACTGTGTCGCACGAAACTTGCTCGTTCATCTAAAATTCGGATGGTTGTGTTTTTTATTTTATATATAGCGATCAGTAATGCCACTCTTGCATTCTTAATCCTATATCGAGCATTTTCTGCAATTTGTCGATGTTTGATCTGGAATTTTAGTCATCCGTGAACATTAAGCTGATATATGTAGGTACCTACACCGACAATGCATCGAAGTTTCAGAAGCTTCCCACAACTTTCCCACCCTTCAGATAGAATGTGAAATGTGTGCGTTTGAAGTGTGAGTGCAAGGAATCTAATGAATCTATTATTTACCTTGAGATAAGTAAATATAAGTCCGTCCAAATGGAGTTGAAACTTCTCTCGATGCGCAGTAGTAATTTATTTAAGGGGATATTTTCTCTTGGACTCCTTTTTGATCAAATGAAATTGTTAATGCTTTTCTCCACTTTATCATTTTCTACCATTTAAAAAAATATAAACAATCGTCAAATCTTCCTGTGAGAAGAAAGATTATCCCGTTTGAGGTTTATTAAAAAGGATTCTTCCAAAGTTTTCTTTCAACTCTTTTTAATAGTGGGTTGTAATGCTGTACGCATACCTACCTACTACTCGTTTGACACAAAACTCAAATGTTCATCTATAAATATTTGAAAAGTGCAAATTTACCCCAATTTCCCTTTTTTCGGGGTTGGAAAATATGTATTCTTGCACACGCCAGCGCGATGCTCAGAACTGCCGAAAAAACTACAATAGGAGTATTATACTCCTTCTTCGTCGGCCGTACCCCCGTACTCCTCTAAGACAAAATGTAGGTACCGCGGCCTATGGTGAGACTGATACGGCTCGTCCAATTTCTGTGTTATTATTTACCAAACCGGCTGTCTCGGATTTCGGGGCAATTCTCTCAAATCTTCAATGAAAGAGCCATTAGCTAAAAATGTAAAAATATCTTGATTTTTGTTCTGTACACCCCGGTTCTCCCCCAACGAAAATATGAAATGGCAGCCCTGACGATGCTGTGTTGGTCGTTGAAATCAGTCTTGTGTCGATCATTGATCGATAGAGACATTTTCGGAAGTACGGGTATACTACTAATTGTTTGAAGTGCAAACAATTTTTTTAAACTTGACTTGTTGTTCAAGACTCATTTTTGAATCGCAAAGAAGCAAAATATTTCATGTAAAGAGACCTGCGCGTGAAAATTTCAATTAAGTTTGGACGGACTTATATTTACATGGACTAATACAGATATACGGTGAAGGATTTGTATCTCATCTATGATGAACCTCATACCTCATACGTTAACAAAATACAATACAACCACTGTTCGAATTGAAAGTGTCATTTTTATTTTTCAGTAGCTAGGTAAATATGTCAAAAATAGGTACGAGTAGGTACTGTTGATATTTGTTTGTTATTTTGTTGATTCGTTAATAATTACAAATAAGTCCGTGTAGTCCGTAGGAGGATAGGGACAGCCGAACTGAAGGAATTGAAAGTTCCTTTACATGGTTGCCACTAGACTGGAAAGTCAGGGAAAGTCAGGGAACGAAAATTTGGTCGGGGAATGTCAGGGAAATTCAGGGAATTTCGAAAACAGTCAGGGAAAATTAGTTCTGTAGTTTTTTTTTTTTAATATTAAAATAATTAGGTATTTATATCAAGCTCTGAAGTCTACCCAGATTTACGCAAAAATATAAAAATCAATGCGCCTGAACACCCACATCGACATGTTCGACCAACAAGAATGAAAAATTGCAGTGCGATGAAAGCTGTTCTGTCAAGTATTTACGAGACTGGCAGTTAATTTTATACCTCTCAACATTTATTGATTGGGATTTGTTTCAAACAAAAAAATAAACTATATAGGTCTGTTCCTTTACTTTTTTAGTTAGAATGGAAAAGACTGTGAAAATGGCAGTGGTGGGGATAAATTCTCTCACAGAACGCTCTAGGGAACGCTTTTGTAGTAATTTATGAAAAATGACAGATGCATAATTCAAAATATTCAAAAAATGGTACGAAAAGTCGTTAAAATGTTTGATAAACTCGAGGAATTTATTAATTTACTAACAAAATTAGTTATAGCATTTATTTTGAACTTTATTTTGATGAATCCGAGTATGTGGGAGAGTTTGTACTGATTGAACTATACAAGCATTCGAAAAGAGGAAAAAAGCGACACTGCATGGTGGAAATTGTTCCTTATTCCAGTGAGGAAGAATTTGGTCGCCACTTTCGAAAGAATTTCGAAGAGAACATTAAATTTTATTTTGGCGCCTGTTGATACCATTTTAATACGCAGAAATCAAAAAATAATCCACGCATATGCCATATGGGGTAACAAATTTCAAATCAGCTGTTAATTGTAAGGTGACTGACAGCTTTTCAACTTCTTACACCCAGAAATTTGTTGAGTGAAAATTCGTAAGATTCTTAGTGGAGCGGTAAAAAATTGCTCTCTCGAGGACGTTCTCTTTTACGAACTTTTCGAGCTGAGGAACGGCACTGATTAAAAATTCGTAAGAATTCGTAAGAACTAGTAAAAAATTTAAAGGTAAACGAACAGACCTTATGTACCTATGTTATTTATTGATCTCAAGGACTAGTGTTAAAATGTGTTTTTTTTTTTTTTTTTGCTATACATATTTGTAAAATTAGGTCAGGGAAAACTTCAGAACTGGTCAGGGAAAGTCAGGGAAAATCAGGGAATTTTTTTCTTAATAATAGTGGCAACCATGCTTTAACATGGCAAAGTTAGAATTGATTAACATCTCGAGTTCGAAATTTTGTAGATAAATGATAAACGATGTAAATTCAAAAATTCATTGACCCTTGACATCGCAATCATCTTTCGTCTAAAGGGCAACCTGAACTTCAATCCTGTACCGCAGCTTTCCTTATGCTCCGAAGAGGTGATCCTGGGGCTTCGACGGTTTGGTCACATTAAACTTATATCCCCAACTTTTTTGCAAGATCTGTTATAGAATTAGTGTCACTTAGAAGGCGTCCTTTTACGTAGGTCCATCAGAATGGGATTACTCACTTTGGGATTGCCCCTCAGATTTCGACTCGGTGGCGACAAATCGAGAAGAATTGAGGTTTCAATTAAGCATCATTTACCTGCGACTCTTATATTGGATGAATAAATAGGAGTTGAAAAGATAACTTGAATGTTTTGCTATCTCTGAGTGTCTAAGCTATATCTTCACACCATTTTGTATAGGTAAGGTTAGGCTCTGCAGAATTGTGAGGTTATAAGATTTCCTTATCAAGTATTTAAATTCCCAAAAACTTTCTTTTTGCAGATCTCGTGCAGTGACATCCCCTACAACTTAAGTCCTATTGCAAAAGTATCTAAGCCGCCTTCTTTTGGAATTTGACTCCTTGTTCCACCGCACTTAGGTTGGGGTTGAATTCCAGAACGGGCAGACTTATCCGTTAGCCAAGTTTATTATGTTGCCATTGTTATTTATTAGGACTGCTTTGCCTATATCTGATGGAGTGTCAAAACATTGTTCCCCCTCTTATAACTGTTGGCATTTTATAGAATGGTACCCTATGGAGGCATTACCTAGTTACCCTATTTTGTAAGCTTATTTGAAATTGTATGTTACAGTACAATATGTGTACAAACATGTTCTCGCTTGTTTCAGAAGAATAGCCGCCTTACAAATTAAGCAACGTGTTCACACCCAAATGACAGGATAACTTTAATCTTCCAACATACCACCGGAGTCAAGCACGAGTCACGATTCCGCATGGCACCGCGTATCTACCGCATCCGCTTGACAGGATTAGAGCGCATAAGCACGAGTAAGTGTAGAATAAAATATTGCGCGTCATAGCACCCACAAACTTTTGCTGCAAAAAGCGTAGCTAAATCCCCATCACCAACTCAGAGTCCTGTGTACGTAGGTGTGGTTGTATACATAGCAATGATAGACTTGTTGTCTCACCAGGGATTTTCGTCTAACAAATAGATTTGGTTAGGGATGCCTAGTAATTGACTTTGGGATTTTTCTCAAAGGAACACCAGGAACAGATTCAAAACACCAATGATCGCATCGCATGTACGGTACACCTTATTATTTCTTGCGCCACTTCGTAAAAGAAAGAACATTTCAACGACACGGTATGTTTGATTAAATTATCCAAAGCAACAGCATCTCTGTTCTGTCAAAGAGGATGTGTTAATATGAAAAGGCTGTCACGCTGGTGTCCTATGCTCCACACATATAGGGTAGGGAAATCCAGGCTTGTTTCTGCCCTTCCGGCAAAGGCATACCAGATGATATTCCATTCAAATTCCGCGCCGTTCTGCATCACGGGGGACTATCAACATATTCCGAAAGAATTCCAAGAAATTATTTTCTCGCTGTGTGTCAACATTAACTTGGCCCTGGAGCGATGCAATGTGCTCACTGACCGGAAAATCAAAAGGACATTAGGATGCTTTAGTTTTTATTTTCTTTAGCATGCACAACGGTCTGCTGATTTTGTATCGTTATGAGTTTTGAAGAAATCTCACAGGAATTCATCTCACAGATATGCAAGCAGAATCACTATAGCAAACATGTAATGTAATTAGATTTGTCTCTGTTGTGAGTCGGAAGATGCAATTTATCATCCTGCAGCACAGATTTGTGTGTCCTGCGGAGAGTTAACGATCCGCGACGCTATGCAATGCACTTGGAAAATTGCACAGAGCTGAATATTCCAAAGATATTATATTTCAAATGTGCAGCTGTGCGCATACTCTTAATACCCATGCAAAAATGGAACAGCACCTTCACCTGCGACCACAGGATGGGCCATCTTTTCAGGCGGTGTTTGAAAATTGAATAACTTTAAAATAAAAACCGAATCCAATGATGTATTTTCGATAGATTCGGTCCTTTCCAATTTATTTGGAATAGCTTTTGAAACAATCCCCAATCATTTTGAACGAGAGCAATTTATTGCATCGACTACAAAGAACGAAACCGTTCGACTTGGCAGTTGGCAATTATTAACAGCGATTAACCGCGTCGTCTAAATTGCGGAACATTGGAAAGTAACCTCTCAAAAGTTGTTATTTCGTGATAAAAAAAATTGTTTTTCAAATTATATCTTAGTTGCAGTATCTAACAATCTTTCGAAGGGTGGTGTTTTTAGTCAGTAAAAATCTGACACTACTATGAGCACGCGCTTGATATTCTCATAGTGTCTTTGGAAGATTTTCACCTACCCTCGGGAAAAGACAAAATGGTCCTTCAAAGTGCTAAAACGTTGAGTGCACTGACGATACGACTCATGTGGGTTATCGGCAACACTCCCCGTTCAACTGTTTCAACTAGTTGATTGATACGTCTGGTGGTATGATGAATGGCAAGTCGACGATCAGCCACTGTCCCGTGCGCAACAAAATTCGACACCAAATGAATGACGAATAGTGTTCTCAGGCGGGGCTTGTTGGCCACGATATTTCGTCGACATGACAGTTGGGTTAAAACAAATGAACGACTATTTTTAATGTACCTACAGCGTCAATATTTCGGCTTGTTGTTTCGGTGTGAACTTTTCAAAACAGGTCTACTCAAGTCATACAGTTGGTAAATAAAGTCAAAGTTATTTAATGGTTATACATATACATACCGACATAAAAGTTGGCACACTCATTATATAATAATAAAGCAGTCACACGGGATATCCACTAAATTTCATGACAACTGATTTTCAAGCAGAAATATTCTGCTTGACTGGTAGTTTGGTAATGGTAGCGGTAATTGTTGAATCGAATTGATCCGGTCAGATTATGTCAATCAACCAAAGCAAATAAAGCAGAAAGTGGGCATGGGGCAATGCTGCGTCGCTTTCGCTTCTGCCATTCGATCGAATACATCCAGCAACGTGGTTGTACATTGTGCTTAACGCTGAAGTTCATGATTGTTGGTTTATTTTTTCTACTACAACTACCCACTTTTCCGCCATCATTTCGCAGCAGCTGCGTACCTACTGCAAAACGAAAAGGAGAGCCAAATGTTTCGTTCATGATTTCGTTGTGTCACTTTTGTATGGGATATTTCGTTTCAGAAGAACTGCGTACCACGCTTTAGAATTAAATAAATAGTTAGCGCAACAGATCCGTGGAGACCTTAGATTAGCTCTCGCAACCACTCGTTTTTGGTGTGTTTCACTTTTGGAATGAATAGAAGTGATCTACAATTTTATGCCGATCCAAACGGCCATTTGACAAGATTTTTCATAACAGCAGTTATACATATATATACATTATGTTTGCCAGACGTTCGCAAGAGGTGGCGCAGTGGGAAAAAAGCTGCAAGATCCTTTTTTTTTTTTGGGAATCGAGCCTGAGAGCTGAGACCCTCGCTCCAGTACCTTGTCGAACACGCTAATCACAAATTTGAAACGCGGACATGTAAGGTTTGTTTTCCGAATGCTAATGCATGCCGCAAATAAATACACCGCCCTTACGCAACTTTAACTAAATTGTTCTTTATAAAACTTACAGATTAGATTGGATTCAACGGAATTTTAATATAGCACACACATTTATTTCATCCTGGATTGTCATGCTCAATTTTGAATCATTTGGTTGGGAGCAGTACGAAGAATCTCTACGGTGGGTAGCTCTACCTCATTCTTAAATATGTATGAGTTACAGCGTTTCTTACGTTTACAGAACGCCTAAAGCCTATACATTCAATTTTTCTGTGGAAGCTCATTTTAAGGTTACCAAATAGTATATTATAACGAAATATAAATAAATTAGAATTACAAAATAATAAACAGATTTCCCCCTAAGCAATATCTCCCCCCAGATTTCCCCCGATCGAAAACATACAAGACATTTTTTGATGCTAAATCTAAATCTAGAAAATATACCAAAAAAAATATAACAAAACTTTTCTGCATAGGGATACCATAATCACCTGGCGACATGAGATAAAATCATTAAAATCTTTTCTCATACCTACCTACCTCTACAAAAAAAAAAATCACAAAAATCGGTCAAGCTGTTTCGGATGTATGCGACCACAAACACCGTGACACGAGATTTTATATTAGATTTTTATATTTTATATTAGATTTTTCTTGCCGCGATGAGGTCGTCATTCACCATTCACCACAAAGCTCTGAGACTACAAGTCATAATTGGCATTTAACTTTGGACTTGATTCAAATAAAAACATTTTTAATGACTCTTAACGTCAAAAGGCTTGATTTCAAAAGAGTTGCTTAGACAGAGAACATATTTTTAGGCGCAATTTCAACAGTTTACACCACATTTACTAAATAATTAAAATATGTTTAAATAAAACAAATCCGTTCTGCTTACATCAAGTTTTTTACTTAGAATATGTTTAGTAAATCCTCCCAATTTTACAACAATCGAAACATTATCCATATCACAAAACCAATGGCGAGCGCCACTTCCATTGGCAGCGACAGTTTTCCCGTCGCCAACAATTCTTCGTCCATAGCCTTTGTTATCCTGAGTACGCAGCGCATCCATTGCTTTATCACTAGAGCTTCAGTTGCTGCGAATTCATATTCAGGACGATTTTGTACTTTATGAGTCACAAGCAATGACTTGGAAGTGTTTGCCGTAACCTCAATTGATTCCCATGAATAATGGCAACGATAGGATAAGCGCTTTTTTCGAACTTCTGTACAAAGAAGACACTTGTCGAAGAGGAACACCTTGCATCGATATTTCTTTCGAGACTTGTGATTGTATGCGTCGAATTCATTCGACTTTCGAAAGAATCCTTGATCGAGGATATTTAACTGGAAAATAAGATGATATCAAATCTAGGTTGAGGTTAAATAGTATAGCTAACTCACTTCGTTCAAATCCTCTATGGACTTGATCTCCTCAGACTGATTAACTATGGAAAGAAGGTTTCGCATTCGCGTTTCCAGTTTGCAACAGGACATAAGTACGGGCTTGCAATTTATGCCGTTTTTGTAGAATTCCTGTTAAATATTCGTTTACTTGCTGTACTCAAGATTTTAAAAAGCATAACGTACCGATATGAACTGTTGCAGCAACAATGGATACCGTGTCAGTCTTTGAATAGGTTGCACTAGGAAGCTATCGATTCCTAGTTTGTCCTTTAGTTCTTTTTCGAGTGTCTGTTTAAAGATAATTTGAATAATAATAAAAACAAATTGCGATGTGGTCTATTAGCTTACACCAAAATATTCTCGATGGTCCTGTCGGAGTTGCATCGATGTCTTTTTGTTCATGGTGAAAATGACGTAGCAGTAGAAGCTGTTTTTCTGCAAAGAAAAGAACACAAAGTCACTACACATGTTTTAGAATTGAAGTTTTTTTTAAGAACAAATTTTATAAAAGTTTTAAGCTTAAATGGGCCTTACCAATAAACATATTTAGATCCGGCTTTAAAATTAAGTAGTTTATATATTTTATATAATTTGATCAAATTAGATTTTACTATGGGCGATTCTTTTTTTCTTTTTTTTTTATCGCTGCCTGAATGCCAATATTATGGATAGGAATAGGAAGTGTTATACAAACTTTCACAACTGCATACGTCTATTTAACGAATTTAAAATAAAATAATTGAAAATAATTTCGATATTTTTATTTGTGTTTTTATTTATTTATTTATTTTTTTTTTTTTTTTCGTTAAAAATTTGGAACTCGAGATGTTAATCAATTCTGACATTATGATGATAGAGGAACTCAAAAAAGTGGGTGGCAAACTTCTGTCCCCCTGTCTTTCCGTCCGTATTCTCCCAAGGCCGACAGCCTATACGGCTGCCCTAATTTGGTTCAAACTTCGGATTTGGAGTTTGTGGGCATACAATTCGTTTTTGCAAGGTAACCTCAATATTAATGGTAGCCATATAAAATGTTCATACCAATTGAATTTGTTCGAAAACGGCTCTAACGATTTCAACCAAAATTGATATTCAAGCTTAGGTAGATGAGTTTAAAGTGACTGCGTACCTACTCAGTTTTTCGCTAAAAAAAATGACCAAATGCATACTTAGAGTGAAATTGATATTTTCAAAGTTCTCGCGCCTTTAATTTTCAATACGAATCACCAAAAACCTGAATTTTAAAAACTGCTCATATCTCGAAAACCCCTTTTCGATTTCGATAAAACTTTAAAAACCAAGTAATGTTTACATCGCGAGCAATAATTAATATTCAGTTTTCAGCTAAATAGTAAAGCAGTAGTATTTTTCAAACTAAGCATTGCAAATTTTGGTAGTGCCAAATTTTAAAAAGAACCGCTCCAATGAATGATCTAAATGCATGCTTAAGGTAATTTCGGTATTCTAAATAAGATCCCGTACCTGGGTTTACTCAAAAAAATCGAATAAATCAGTTCTTTTAATTATTTCTCAAAAATAACTAGGTACCCAAAGCAGATCTGTGTTTATATATATTTTAGTACTCAATACCGCACTTTAAAATTAAAATTTGAACAGCCATTAAAAATGCAATAACAGCAACGCAAAACTTATATTTAGCGAATATTAACCATTTCTTCCTTTTCAACTTGGAGTTTACACAATCAGAAAATCTCACAGTTTATAACTACTAATGCAAATTCCAAAAAAAAAAATCCAAGATCTTACATTTAGATATCGGTGTGAAGATATCGGTCTTTCTCTCTCATAAACCCTACTTCCATTCATAGGAAACCAGCGTCACTAATCTTTTCCAGTTAAAAATAAAAACATGCCCTAATAGATCAGAAAATATAAACTTCTACTAGGTATACTCACATTGTTATTTGATATATATACTACCATATCATATGAATAACTCAAAAATGGTTTTTATTTAACACTATTCCTAGCTACCACCTACCTACCTAATAAAATAAGAAAACAACAACTATCAATCTTCTGATCAACGAGAAAGTTTCGTTCGACCCAGTCGTGCACTTTATTTAAATCGGTCGACGGATATGAAATCTTATAGCACTAAGACTCGAATTCCGATTCAGAATTTCGACTACCAAACAAAGTGCAGAGTAATACCTCTTTGTCTGTCTTCACGAGAAGAAGTAAGGAGTAAGGTCACTGGTCTGACTCAGCTTGTGATAAAAGGTGTCACTATTCCGATCTCGGATGAAGTCAATTATCTGTGAGTAATCCTCGATGCTCGATAGAAAGCTTCTTTGTTCCAAGCACGTTGAATCGAAAACCGATAAAGTGCTGTCAACTTTCTGGCAGTGTAAAGGCGCTTTTGGCAAGACATGGGGCTGATCTCCTAAAGGGAGATCCTACCTTATGGCTATGCGCTATATTGTGACAAACAGGTGGAGGGCTAGGAGTACCTATGTGCATTTGCTTTCTCTGAACTTGGTCGGAAGGCTAAGTGCAGGTCACACTGGTATCCAAGGAAATGAGATCGCTGATGAGCTTGCCAGGCTGGGTTCAGAGGAAGAATTCTTAGGACCTGAACCTGCGTTGGGTCTGCCTACATCGGTTGTTAAGTCATCCATTCTCGCGAACACGAGTGTCGGTGGCATGGCTGTGCTGGGTGTGGACAGACCAAACGACTGCGTCCGGACATCTGCAAAATGTCGGCGGCCTTCCTTCTGTCTCTCAGGAGAAGCGATTTGTGGGCGTCCTTTCGGGCCACCAAGCTTTTGCCAAACCCTTAAATGTTTTGGACTTGAGCGTCTCCACCATCTGTCCTGCCTTTGCTCGCATCGCGTGGCGGATCTTTGGGGCTGACGTGGTGAGTGCCGAACATTTTAGCTCTTCATCACTGAAGCTCCTTCTCATCTTTCTTTAAAAGACGGGAAAACTAGGTACATAAATATTTATAAGGTGTTTGGCAGTACAATGGACCAGTAGTTGTGTTTGAGTGCTCCATCGGATAGTTACAACCTCCAAAAAAAAAAAAATAATAATAATAATAAAAAAAACCTTTTTGTAAGCCAGTTTAAGGCCCAGACCTACCCCTTACTGTAGGTCCACACAATTGAGTAATTAATAAATAAATCTCCGCGTTAATTTGCATATTAACCACTAATATCAGACACTATCAAGTACTACTCAAGGAAAACGTGGTTTGTACATCTAAGGAGGATGAAACAGTATTCAAGTCACTCCGGGATATCAAAAACAAAAAAAAAAAAACCAAGTAAGCTACAACTACTAATGACCAAAATAAATTCTTTTCCACTGCTGCCAAAATGTTAAATAGTTGTTGCAATTTTGTAAGACCGATTTGAGACGAAATTTCATTCGGCAATTTTCCGCTTAAATTCCGAACACTCGTGATATCCCCCATGACTACAGACGTTTTGAGTAGAAATTACAATTCATGCTTTAAATCATTTCATGCATCCACCAATGATCGCCTCTCCTTCTTGCCCGAAGTAAATAAATTCAAAAAATTGTGTCCTTTTTTAAGTCTGCGTCATTTCAAAGGAATGCTTGGTGGGACTATTATCACAATTTATGCTGACTCCATAAATATGTTCCTCCGCAGCTACACAAGCACAATTCCGCGAAATTCTGAGGTAGAAACTCCTTTATGCTCATAAATTCGGATTTCTACTACCTGTCAAATTCAATCCAATGACCAAGAAGCACGAAAAACAAAATGCAAGAAAACCCAACCTTTGCCACAACTTTGAGTCGCATCCAAATCCAAGCCCGTCTCACCTTAGGTCAGCAAAAAAATAACTAAATAAATACAAAATTCGCCTCACAATCAATGTATCTCTCAAATGCCACATCATAGTGGGGCAAACGTGATCGGAATTCCAAATCAAATACGCAATAGGCACACACACGAGCTACATCAATTATTGCATCAAACAAAAACACAATAAACTTACAAAAAAAAAAAAAAATTAAACCTCAAAGTTGCATGTACGTACACACAGACAAAACGCCCTCATTTGGGGGTATTTCGCATTTGAATTTGTGAATTCGAAACAGCGACTGGTGTAAGGTGCGGCAAATTGGGTGAGACATAGCGGTCGACATTACTAGGCATCTCTGCAAGTTCATAAGACTTTCTCGTATCGACGCCGTGTTTAGCATACACAAAATATTAAAAAGCATTAAATTTCAGTTGAAAAAAATGTGAAACAAGATCATTTGTCACAGTTATATAAAAGCATACATGTCACGTCAAATAAAAAAAACTAAATGTATACGCCTATGACGGCATAACATTTTTAACTTGTCACATTCTCATGAGCATAGTTAATTAGTGAACATACACACATGATACAAACGAGTGGCATGGATTTTTGAATTTAATTTAGAACCGATTAATATTTATCATCCATTGTTCCGAGAATATCTGCGATTCAATTTTCTGTGTTAAATTAAGATCATTCTTATAACTAAGAAATATCTGAAGATCAATTTATTTTTGTTTTGTTGTGTAAATGTATATGAGTACCTACCTACCTAAAATAAATTTGCATAGTAAAATGCGGTAGTGTTTACTTTATAAACGTGCGTGGTGTATCGTTTTATGAGATCGTAAGCAAGATCATTATTATCACATAGTCAAATTTTATGGTCGTTATAGATGGAGTCATTATTTTTAAAACTAACCCAGATCTGACATGTGAATTATTCTTCGTGCTGATGTTGATGCACATGCCAGAAAATGTCAACAATTGCCTAAAGATTTTAGTACGATTGTATGATCAACAAATCAGCGCCCTCGTCTTAATGATTTTAACCGATTTCTCAATAGAAAGATTAAATTATTCTGACGTTCTCCATTTTCTCTTTCGATGGTTTTAATCGAGCGCAATATGTAGATACTCGTTGCTAAAAAGATCTTGCTGGTCTATCTAAGGTTCGATAAAATGTTAAGCTTATTATTTTATCGCAACACCATCCAAAAACGTGCTAAAATAAACAACAAATACAACATCGCAATGTGCTTACGTGCGGACGTGTCGCATAGCTGAAATACATTTTTAGAAAATTTCCTCTGTTTCAATTGACCTCGACAATTATGGCAATTTTTTAGGTAAAGTAAATCTTTAGAGTGATGAATATATAAGCAAGCGCAATTCCAAAAACTGCACTTTCTTCTTACTGTCCGAATTTTTCTTTTTTTCATCCATTTGTTTAGGTATCACTATGTTTACGATTGCTATTCTTATATCTTAGGCCCTAAGTTAAAGCCATACGTAAGGCGAAACCGTAAAAATAGTTGAACTCAATTTTGGTCTTAAAATGTTGCTTATGATTTATAAAAATAGTTTATATAAAGAACAAGCAAATGATCTCTAAATTTTCTATAAAAATAAATTACCTAGTCATTTCTCCATACGAAAATCTTTTTCCGATCAACTTCCAAGTCAATTCCACAAAAATAAAAACCAGATTTTTCCACTGAAATGTTTCATTTTTTACTGTACCACCTGTCAGAAATTTTTTATGATGAGTTCCAATCAGTGGTGGTTGGTTTGTTGTTGTAAAAACAGACAGAATTTGCGCATAATATTTTCATATCTTTTTTTAAAGCCTTACATTTATCTATTGTAGTTACTAGTACATTTACACCGGACCAAAATTCATCGTTTCGGCTAAATTCAACATTTCATGCCAAATGTCCAGCATTTTGCCATATATTTTCCATCGTTTCCAAATGTTGAATTTCAGCGAAATATTGAATTTCGTCAGCATTTTTGTAAGTTTGTCAAATCGAACAAACCTCTTTACAAATTTCACATGTCATTTAAAGACTTTTCAACGCGCTGACGAAAATAAATAGCTGTCAGCAAATCAATCTTTTAATCACATCACATCACATCACATCACATCACATCACATCACACTATCATCACATCACATCACATCACACTATTATATAAAGAGGTAATGTTTGTTTGGGGGAGGTAATCTCCGAAACTACCGAACCGATTGCAAAAATTCTTTCACTAGTAGAAAGCTAAGGGATAGAGTATTTGCGATAGGCTACTTTATTTTTTAATTTTCCATTTTAGATTTTTTTTTGATTTTCTGCACTACCTATGTATTTATTTTGACTTTTCTATATCAACAATTAATTAGAAAACTACGTATCTTCTATGTGCGGATTTTTTTTTTTTTAAAGTAGATTGATAAAACCGAGATAAATTGAATGTATTATACGTTGGTCAACAGTGATGGTTTGTTTTTGATTTTGTGCATCGCTCCAACAGTTTCATTTCTTTTATACAGTTGATAAGGTGAAAATTAAATGTAAAAAGTTTAAACGCAGACAAAATAATTATTGAAAAGCAAATTTCAGTGATTTTTAAAAAAAAATGCCAAGACGAATGCGCGCACATGTTGGCCAATGAACAAGGCAAGCAAGTCAATATCAACGAAGCCAAACTACAGAAGAAAGTGAAAAGTGGGACATCGCATGGCATAAGACCAGATCAACAGTCAAGAAAATTGAGAGTGCAAGTAATGAGAACTGCGTCAAATCCTACTATTGCTGGGATGGGAACAAGATCAAATCGGAGTGGCAAGATGAGCGTCGTTGCTGACATTCGAATGACTGGCATTTAAGTAGAACGAACAGAAAACTATGTCGGTGATGCGATTTCGATATTGGAGCGATGACTGTAATTGTGTGCCACCATTAAAACGCGCTAAAAAAAAACTGCTCTGCGAGTGGCAAAGTCAAATTAGCACCTGCGGAGCCATTTGAATCGGAGGATTTTCTAAAGAACATTTGACAGTACAACTACTGTTTTCGTATGACTACATTGGGAAAAAAAATTATTAAAAAAAATGGTTTCATGCCGACTGGCAGGGCAATATTTTCTCTTATACATCATGCACACATTTTCTAACAATGGCACGGGATTCTACTCCGCAAAATTCGGATTAACAGATTCAAGGCCAAATTTACCATCGGATGGGTGCCTTCTTGCCAGTAAATGAGGACGTACAGCAATATTCGCAGGTGTACTTCATTTTGTCGGGGGATGATCAAGTCGATAGCCTGTACAGAGGGCAAACAGGAGTGACAAAAAACGTCATTCGAGAATTGCAACCATTATAAATGCAATCAACGCTTTCAATTACAATGTTTAAAACGGCGATAGAGAAAATGAACTTTGAAGATCGCAGATTTCTTTTCAAACCTGATAATAGAACCGCACTTTGGAAAAAATAGAATGGATAGGAAACGGGTAGTGTCACTTCCAATACAAGAAATATTATTTAACATTTTTAATTTTTTGATTCGGATGTTCCGGACTTACCGCTTTACAATTCGAAATTTAAAGTCGGCTCAATTATTATTTTGTTGAGCAACCTTAGTGCACCGAAACTTTGTATCGGATCGCGTTTGATATGATTGTGAAGAATCTCAAATCAAATGTCATGCAAGGACGATTTTGAGTTTAAAAGGCAAGCATTGTCATATCGCAGACTCCGCTTACTCAGAACGATTTGGAATCTAAGCGTCTATGACAAATAATAAGTCGCAAGGATAATCGCTGGATATTTGTAGCATCAATCTTGAATTCCCATGTTTTTCACATGGTCCAATTGTATGTGGCGTGCTCACCTGTGGGAAAACCACTTTAATATAAAAGCGGAAGGTTGGCCAGCACCTCAATCATAGCAGTTTTATTGAAATACATTGATATTGCTATACTTCAGTTATTTCTATTGTGTTTATTATAACTTTTGAATAAAGAATTTGAATTGACGGAATTACATAAAGTAGCATGCGCTGTGCATGCTTGGAAATATTATTTTCATTATATTTATTAATTTGGGCGGAACGGAGTTCTGCGGACCTGTTGCGCTAACTATTTTTTTTTTTTTTTTTTTTTTTGAATTACGTTAGTACGATTAAGGTTGAAGGGAACATCGTATATAGTATTATCGAGAAACACTTGACGACATTCTCTACGAACTACAACTCTGGAGCACACACAAGCTTGGAGATTAGTTCAATAAGAATTGAACTTTACAGAAGAGAGAGAAAGAATGCTTTGCTGGGATGTACCTCTGTGTGTAATTTACTTCTTACAGGTCAACTCAAACACTCGAATTCATGTGCAGTTAACCCTCTAACCACATAATCTCACTTGGTCTTTATTTTCCCAATATTTTCAACTGATTCGTTAAGTTAAGGTTTGTCAAACTATTCAGGACCAAAGTTTAAATAGACAAAATTTGATAGGCATAATTGTTTTACGCACTCTGTCAAAGTCATACAAAACTGTTTCTCAAGCTTGAAGTCCAGATTGAGTAACCAAATCCAAAGTTTTTATTTTCTTATTATACTCGTAGCCCATCGTAGCTGATGTGCGTCTTATCTTTGAAGGCTTTTTATTTTCAATTACCTATACATAATCAGTTTATGTGTCTCCGGATGAAAATAACCATGCTGATGTGTTGTATTTCTTGTAGAAATTTTCAGAATTCTTGCATACTTATTTGCAATAAAGACACATGCATACTCGTTAAATCATTCTCGGCTAGTAAAGCCTACAACTTGTTTTTGTTTATTTTTCTTATTACAAAACGCCACTCAAATTGCCATTAAACTCTTGAAGCTACCCCATATAATTATCAACGAGATGAGTAAGTAACCGAGCTTCGAGTCTTAATTTAGAATAGGAAGTCGTTATCACTTGAAGCGTCTTATTTACATCAGACACAGACACATCTACTGATAGCTGATCGGCCAGATGTTCATTCAAACCTGTTTGTAAATATTTCGATGTTCACTTCAATCTGAATGCATAATACTAATCCATAATATTCCATATCCGAGTATTGGAAATCTCAAAGTCAAGTACAACGATTTTATAAGAGCTCTCTTCTATATCAAGGTTCAAACTGAATTCTTTATTTTTTAATAATAGCACGTTCCGCTTGACCACATGTGCTCTCACGCACAAAAAATAAAAAAGCGTCGCCTCGATCACTACCGTCTCGCCATCAAATTAAAATTAATTCTCAGAATCTGTTGGGAAAATACACCCATAAGATCGGAATTCTATGCACGCAGCACGCTTCCTATAAAATCAGCAGATACAATATCTGTAAGCTCTCCATAAGTGCGATTGATGAGACTGTTAGCAATGTAGCAGCTGATTTGTCATTTGATAATGAGAAACAATTTATTCCTACACCATACACTTTTATTGATAGAAACAGGTGACGTTTGATCGATAACTCGTAAGTGCTTTTGATTATAATAGTTTAACAAATGCGCCAGCCAAAAATGCCTATCGAACCTAATACTGCTTATTGCTGAACACAAATTAAAACTTTTAAGTCTGGGGCAAAGGGGAACTTAAATATAAACGGAGGCGGCGTTGTTTTGTGTTAAATTGTGTTAAATTGTTTCTATAAACATGCAAGAGTATATAGACTGATTCAGCAGAAATTCTTTTTCGTAAAATTTGAAGAAAATCATCAGCTAAAAGTAAACAGATAAGAGCATTGCGCAAGTTATGACACAATCTTATTTTCCAGTGGCTTTATCCGCGAATGTTAAAGCTATGTATTTGCAGAGAATTCATAACCCGCCCTGGGCCCTGCAAAGATGGAAATGGAAATTCTGTAGTGGATACGCAGTCAATGTTTGCCATCTGGCGATATTATTTTAACCAGTTGTTGAATGACGATGAAGGCCAAGATCCCACCAATCATCGACCAGTATCAGCTATTCTAAATGAAAATCAAGAGTTGCATCCGTCCGACCAAAATGATAGCTTACTTTTGGTTGCGCTTACAGTCCGGGGTGGACCACGGCCTCAACCAGCAAGCCCCTCCAGCCAGCTCGGTCCCTCGCTAGCTGCCTCCAGTTACGCACACCAAGTTGGTTGAGGTCGTTCTCCAATTGTGCCACCTAAGGTGGGGTCTTCCTCTGCTGCGTTGTCCCTCAGGGGTGGATTCGTAGACTCGTCGGGCTGGTGCGTTGTTGTCCATACGCTCCACCTGTCCTAGCCATCTCAGCCGTTGTATTTTAAGCTTTTTGACCAGGTCAGCGTCGCTGTATAGCCCGTATAGTTCGTCGTTGAATCTTCTTCTCCATAATCCATCGTCACAATTCGGACCGAATATCACTCGAAAAAATCTTTCTCTTAAAGCATCCCAGAAGATTTTCATTCGCTTTTGACAGGGTGCATGCCTCTGCACCATAAAGCAGGACCGGGATTATTAAGGTCTTATCCAAGATCTGTCGGAGTGTGAAAATTTGGTCGATGGTTGACTTTCCTGGCCTAAAACCACACCAAAATGATAGAAAATCACCAAAAACGAACAATGCAGCTGGAGCCGATGGGCTACAAGCGGAACTTTTTCAACACGCTGGAGATGACCTGGTTAGTATGTAGCATACACTAACTAATCTGCAAAATATGATCGGAGAAAAGTATGCCCGAAGATTGGAATCTCGGTACCAACTGCCCGATACACAAAAAAGGAGATAGTCTACTCTGCACCAACTATAGAGGCATAAGCATTTTAAACATCGCCTATAAGATAGTGTCCAGCGTGTTATGTGAACGTCTTAAGCCGTTTGCTGACGATCTAGTAGGACATTACCAATGCGGCTTCAGACCTGGAAAATCTACGACCTACCAAACCTTCACATTACGACAGATCCTGGAGAAAACTTGCTTGAAAAGGTAGTACGGAATACCCATGTCAGTACATCTGGCACTATCCTTATGAGGTATTCGATTGGGCGCTCTCAGAGAACTTTTTTATTTTGGTGTCAGAACACTTTTTATGTTCGTTTGGTACAAAAAAAAAAAAACATAAAAAATCTGGATTATTGCTTCAGATTTACCCATACAAGTGGGTTTAAGTTTGACAACTGGTGGAGTTTGTTTAGGTTTTCGAGCATTTTTTGAAAGTGCGAATCTGAAAAAAAGCCCAATCGAATACCACATTAATAAATCAACACAATTACTTTGGTTTGCTGGCGACATTGATGTAATACGAAGAACGAAGCGACCAGTAACAGGTGCTTTCACTACAATGGAGTCAGCAGAAAGCAGCATGGGGCTGATTATAAATGAGGACAAAACGAAGTATATGCTTTCATCAACATAAGTCCAATACCACCGCCAACTTGGTCAGAACGTGACAATTGATAGGTAAAACTTCGAGGAAGTTAGTGAATTTGTCTATCTCGGTACTGTTGTAAATACGAAAATACAACGTAGAATAACTCTTGATAATCGATGGTTCTTTGGGCTAATATCCTCTTCACACCGCACCTAAAATCGTGTTTTCATCGAAAACTCGTCGATGCATTCACACTGTACACCAACTATTTTTCGTTTGACGTTTCAAACACCTGTGACTGTAAGACTTAGTCGCGAAACTTCTTGGCAACTATTTTGGTTACGAATTTCGATCGCAATAATTAACAAATAAAATTAATTCAGATCATTTCAAAATAATATT
Organism: Cheilosia urbana; assembly: GCA_946477585.1. NCBI lineage: Eukaryota > Metazoa > Arthropoda > Insecta > Diptera > Syrphidae > Cheilosia > Cheilosia urbana. The sequence goes on from OX297854.1 coordinate 117,776,159, forward strand.
AGCCCATCAATTAACTGTGGAAAATGGTTTTAAGTTGTTAATTTGTTCGGTCAGCAGTATAAGACTTTTGCGGAGATAAAATTTTGCTATTCAAAAATGCAATGTAGATACAACTACATTGATTCCAAATTTATCCTGCTCAACTCGAGCAATATCTAAACTAAAAAAAAAGTTAATTTAAGAATTCAAATACTTGAATACTTGATCGTTGTTCATATCTTTTAAGCTCTTTTTTACAGTCAGTCGGGTTTCTGACTTTTATATTAACTTTTTTATTTTATTTGTTTAACCTATGACACTCCGGGGAAAAGTACGAATCGAGTGACACCTCACTCTTTCAAATCGGTCAAGCCGTTTTGGCTACAGGGCGTCACGTAGGACGTACATAGGATAAGCGCGAAACAAATAACCCTCTCTGTGTCCAGTCGGATAAAAACCAACAAGGCTGCTGAGTAGGCTAAACTATTTTAGGCAACACGTTATAACTTTGACTTTAATATCATAGGCAGAACTCTGTGCGCAGGCGCAGTTTCAATTAGTATTTTCCCAAGGACAGTTTACCATTACCCAATCGGCGTTACTATCTCAAAGTTAAAAATCAGTGCCAGTTCACAAACGCAAAGTTTGCACGCATAACTTACCACCTTGGCTGTCTGTCATAAAACTATAAGTTCGCTTAAGCATCGGGTCATTACGACTAATTAGATAAAACACCTGATGCGTGAAATCATCTCAGACATTGGCTACGATCGTTTAAAACCCCAAATCAAGTCACTCCCATTTTAGTATCAATAATAAACCTGCGACTTTTAATACCCATCCACTGACAATAATACTCACATTGAAAAATCCGGTAAACTCGTCAAAAAGCAACTTCAAATCCCTTTGATTGCGATGCATCATTGGCAGTATCTGCTTTTCATGCAGGGAAAGGATGTCTTCAATATTTCCCATTAGATCTTCCTTCTTACCGCTTAGCGTTTCAGGTAAATCCTGTCGACTAAACATTCCGCCATAGTTCTTCACACCTCTTTTCAGGTTGTCAACATAATTGGCCTCCGTCTGCACGAGCTCCTCAATGATGTAACTGATCTTCTTCGAGGCATAGATCTCAGACTGATCGCAGGGAAAGAGATTGTCCAACGACAGACTGTCTTCATCTTCGTGGCTAGAATTATCAGTTTTATAGTATTGATGCAAACGTGTTTATCACAATCACAAAGCTGAAGAGGGATGTATGAAAAGATAGCTTACAATTCGTCATGACCGTTCGATGATTCGGTGGGACTTGGGGGTGGCAATGTGGCTGTAGTAGATGACAACAACGTTTGTGATGATTTGCTAAAAAAAAATCAACCGAGGGAAAGTAATAATGATCGTTGTTAGTATTCCGAACACAAATACTAAGTCCACTTTATTTTTTCTTTTATTATTTGCTTTTATCTAATCGCTAATTGATTGCGATTTCATTGCGAGTATGACATCAACAGCCCGGCAAAGAGCAGATATATGTATTATTTATTAGATTTCCGAATTAACATCGGCGGCCGAAATGCACAGATAACAATGAAATAGCAAACCACTACAGCGACACGATTTGGGGCTTATTATATTTGATAGCACATTATTTGGAAAGCAAAACCAAAAATACTGTACAAACATAATGGAAAATTTAAAAATGCTTGATCACAACGAAAACATACTCTAGGAGATCATTCTGTTGTTGTTCTTTATTGACTTTCGACACAAAAATCACTACGGCAGTAGATACAATGACAGTGACGACGTCAAACCATGTGAGGTAGATAAAATCGAAGAACATGTTCCGAAATTTTGTTGCAAATTAATGTGGTAAATCGTTTGTAAAAAAAAAATAAACCGATCCGACGACCTGAGCGTTAAAACGCGGAGAGATCACATTCCGTACTGTCGTACACGCTGGTTTTGGTTGGCGTTTGGCTTAGCTACTAGCGCAGCACCGCTAGACTTAACACTTAACAGCCAGCAACCAGTGCTTGGCGCTCTCAACTCAAACTCAATGTGTTAAATTTATTAACTCTATCAAAGAGTTGTTGTTGTGAGAAGAGCTTTTTTTCGGTGTGTTTCTTTCTTGGGGCTTTTATTCATGGACTTCGTCATCGGTATGCATACAGATTTTAGCGAATGAACTATAGATGTCGATGAATGGTGGAATTTAAATAATCGGAATAAGTGGGACATCGGATAGAGAGTTTCCTCAAAAGATATGCGCTGCACTGAATGGGAATAACACAGATAAGGGCAAATGGACATTAAATTACTGTAAACATATTGGGCCTTAGCAATAACAATTTTTAACCTTCACCTTACATAATAAATGTAGGTCACTATTTATGCAATTTTGTATGAAAAATTTCGCCATTTTGAGTTCGAAAAATTGAGCTTAAACATTAAAATTGATTATTAGTATCGCGATTTGGTAACAGCTGACATTTTTAGGATATGCAACGATGGTCGATATTGAAAATTTTTAACTTTATTTACGATATAAGGGTTTTCCAATAAGAGGTGTTATTTTGGTATTCAAAGAAAAATACCATTTTTTGAGATAAATGATCGGATATTTATTTCAAAGTAAAGAAGAAGGTATGCCGTTAATAACGGAAAACAACATTAGCCAAATGGCCACCACGAACACGCATACAGGACCATATGCTTTTCATGCATTTTTCCATAACCAAATCGAAAAGTGGCTGCCCTATGTCCTCGATAGCCTCACGAATTTTATCTTTGAGGTCTTGAATCGACGCTGGGCTGTTGGCGTAGACCTTGTCTCTCACGTGGCCCCAAAGGAAGAAACCGCAAGGGGTTAAATCACAAGATCTCGGATCTCTTCGAGAGATAACACGGTCCGGAAACTTTTCCCGTAAAAGATCAATGGTTTCGTTGCTTGTGTGGCACGTAGCGCCGCGCCGCACAGTGTGTTATTTCACACATTTAGCGGAATTTAATTCAAAATTCAAAGTCGCCCAAATGATAATGTTTTGGTATGATTTGAAAAGTAGAACATCAGACAACAACATGCTAAAAACCAAAAGAAAATTATAACGGTATTTACCGTTCTCTGACATCGCAAACAGAAGTTAACTTGAGCAAACATTTTTTTTTATAGTTAGCTGCATTTTTTCGCTTTCAATTGACCATTCCGTGTTTATTGAAATGAGCAGTTAGTTCATTAATTATATTTTTATAATTATTTTCTGATATATTCAAAGTATTTAAGGTAAGTAAGAATTTTCTGCGAACTTAAAAATTTGAAGAAATCTTCGATTTGTTTGGAGGCCTTACGCCTGGATTCTTTTTGCGTGTCTTGTGACTTTGTGAAGAGTTTTAAAAATGTATCCACATGTATCCCTCGTGTAATAGTGCTTAAAATGTTCTCCTATGTTTTATTTGTCAGAATCCATTCACAGTTTTTGCTCTTGAGTGCTCACCCCATACAATTTGTTTTTGTTTTGTATAGGGATATTCTACAATGAAAAATTACGTAATTTTTGATATTTGGAAAAACTCCAAGAAAGAGCACCGTAATAAAGATATTTGGTTTTTTTTATGGAAAGCTTTGTTCTTGTGGACATGGACAGTGTTCCTAGGGTGTTACAAATTTATGTGAGCTCTCTCAATAGCAAAATTACAGCCAAGTGGGAACGTAGTGTTCGAGATTTGAAAAGATTCCGGAAGGACAATGAAAAATGGTTGAATGAGGAGATTAAGTAGCCGGATGAGTTCTTACAACCAAGTTCCAACAACAAGTACGAAGCCGGATCGTGAATAACCTTCAAAGTCGTTCAGAGAATGTGTACCCACAGTGCAAAAACGAAAAATATTAGAACTTGTAAGCACTAGAACGCCAAGCGAAATTGCTGTTGCAGCAAATCTGATTAAATAGCTTGCTCTTAGTTCTCCTGCAAGGGCTTCAATCCTATGTAAGAATCATCTCTCCAGAGAAAGCTCTTTTGCTGATGGTTAACACAAAATTAAGTACTTTTAAGTACAAAAATATGCGCCAGCAGCTTAAAACAATGAATGCAAATGTATACCCGGTTTATTATTTAGTTGAACAGGCAAGGAAAGAATGCTACCCTGAAGAATTTCTTCGGATCCCTATCTATCGAACCGTACGAATACAAAGCTGCATAGAAAGATAAATCCGCCCCCACTGGAGAGCATTTCCCCGTTAAAAGCTCCCGAAGAACTTTTAGATATAAGTAGGTAGTTCAGATGAAAGCGAATTTGAATCTGATTAGTTTACGAATAGAAATAAGAATAAAATCAAAAATTATATTATGTTTAAATAAAGAAAGATAAAAAGTTTCTTAAAACCTACTGTTTAAGTTTTATAAGTTTTTTAAGCCTTTTATTTATACAGCTTTGGAAGGGGTAAAGTAAACTTAGAAGAAAATAAAAACAAGTTCGCGATGATTTGAGTAAAATTATTCTATAAGACATTAAGATAATGAATGCAAGTAACATATTATAGGTAAGTTCCAAATTATTAAAAATTTAATAAAACCCTGAAAAACCTTACAGAAATATATATATAACGTAATTGAACAAATAAACATAACAAAACAATATTTTCATTCGCGAAACAAATAGATGTTTGAAATAACACACTGTGCGCCGTCTTGTTGAAAGTAAACGTTGTCAAGATCAATACCATCCAACTCCTACCATAAAAAATCAATTATCATCTCTCGATAGCGCAATCCATTCACCGTAACTGTTGATCCAACCTCATTTTCGAAAAAGTAAGATCCAAGACCCCGCCGGACCATAAACCGCACCAAACAGTCACACGTTGAGGATGAAGAGGCTTCTCAACAATAACTCTTGGCTTTTCTGAGCCCCAGATGTGACAATTTTGCTTGTTGACGTAGCCACCGAGGTGGAAATCCGCCTCATCAGTCAAGATGATTTTTCGATGGATTTCCGGATCATTTTCATGCATTTCAAGGACGCAATCAGCAAAGACTCGACGTTGTTGATGATCGGCCGGCTTGAGTTCTTGTGTTAACTGAACTTTATAAGCCTTAAGACCCAAGTCTTTATGCAAAATACGGTGTGATGACGTTTGTGGAATGCCCAATTCCAAAGAACGACGAGGAATGGACAAACCTGGGTTTTCTTCAACACTTTGGGCTACAGCAACAATATTCTCAGTTGTTCTTGAGCGACGTGCATGGGTTTTATTCTTCACATCACTAACTTGTCCCAACAGCTCGAATTTTTCCACCAATTTCTGTATTGCGGTCCGACAAGGTGCTTCACGACGACCAAAAACTGCTTTAGTTTTGCGAACTGTGACTGCAAGATTTTCACCATTTTTGTAGTGAATTTTAATAATTTCAATGCGTTGCTGAAGCGTGTATCGTTCCATTTTTAGTAATGACGTAGTCTTTTCTTGTCAAATGTCAAAGAATAAAAGCTTCAAAATTGACAGCTAGCGAAATAGCGGATCATTCACAATAACACCTCTTATTGTATGTATTTCATAAATTTCATAAGTAAATGCCATTTCTCCTAGTGTGAATGGAAAAAGTTTATAGTGACGAACGAAATAATTAACCAGTCAGGCAATGGCTGCAAATAATCTGAACAATTATATTTCAGTTTCTATTAACAGAACTGATTTTCATGTAGAACCCCATCTGACATAGACATAATGTACAAGCATCTTAACTTCCGGAAGGCATTAATAGTTTAATATGACTTACAATATATTAGAATTGCATTTCATATTGAAAATAATTTTGCTTTATTATGCACTTGAGGGGTTATTAAGTCATTGCCTACTGTTGGTTTTAAATAAAAGTTATGAAGGGAAGGAAGCATATTGCTTGCATGCCTTTTGTCCTTTTTGTTTGCTTCACGAGTAGCGAATTACGATTCATTACAAAATTTATTTACCATTACGAAAAAAGTGAAACAATCGCTTATTAACCATTAAAATTGAAATGTTGCTGCGCTATATCGTTTAATGTTCAATCTTTTGTTGTTATTAGTTATGAATTATTGTGCGGTAGCAATAACTTTTAACTTTAGTGTCATATCGACTTTAAATTTACGGTAGTTCACAATTGCGAAATTTGTATGGAAAACTGTCAGCTACTAAAATTTAGAGTCGAAACTTTAAATGTTTATTGGTAATAGAGTGCACTCGTGTTTGTTAGGAGTATCATTTTTCATTTGCTCGTATTTTTGCGAATTTTCTTTCCGATATTAATATGTTTTCTTTCTAAACATGAATAGAATTTGCATTTTTACTATTCCTAAATAACAATCAACACAACACAACAGAAATTCCAATCGTATTTGATTGTGTACAATTATAGTGGTTAAAACCAATTTGAAAACACCCACCAAGCCTAATAGAAATTTATGCAATGTGCGGTATTCTTTTTTGAAATTCACTTTTGCCCTAGTGGAAACTTGGGTTTAACTTGCATGTTGTTAACCAAGTTTTGGAACAAGCCTTACATTTAAGCAGCTGCATGAATTTAGCTGTCAAACATATAAATCAAATAAAAAAAAAATAACTACCTGAAATGTGAATGGATGAACATTTTTTTGTGCCCAAGATGGATAGAGAACAAGTTAAGCTATCTAAATAACCACACTCAAACTCAACATTTATTTTTTTTACATTTATTGTTATGAATTCATTTACAAATTGTCTGTTATTGAAAAATTGCCACAGGCCGGCCATTTATTACACGAAGGTATTCACCGACAGGAAAAACAAGATCGCGCGAGAGAATGCAGTCACTCAAACTTTGTGGGGAAAATCGGGTAGGTGCACGGAAGTTGACCGTCTAGTTTGGATAGTCTTTGGCCATACTACGAGTATAAATCCGAGAAGACAACAACAATTTATGTAAAATAGATTTAAGAAAACAAACACTACATACCGTTGGGCCCCTGTTGTTGAGCCAACACTTTTAAATATTAATTATTAAACACAATTTGTTACTTAGCTTTAAGTGAAATTGTATGTATACAAAACGTTCAATAAAAGCAAAAATGCAATGTAAATGTAAATATTTTATCGTCAATGTAGAAGAATTGCATGAAAAATGTTTTCGCGAAGCGTCGTCCTGTCTTAGCTCTCTTTTGATATCAAAGGACTTGCTTGCGCCATTACACGCCATTGTGCGGTAGCGAGCGTTTACCATCGGCAAGAGGTTTTCTTATCGAGAAAATTCGACACTAGATATACGAGTGCATATTAAGGTGTTTTATTATTAACGGAAATGACCTCGCCAAAAGAGAAGCACTGCAGTGACGAACTGAATAAATTTATATAGAGTATGATCGCAACGATACAAGACAAGATTTAGGACTTGTATAATGCCCAATTCACAATTCGGCGTTGCACGCGTGCATGCGTCGGCGCGCTTTGAAACGCTTTATCGAAATTTTACGATTTTAAATGCCAAAGCGCGCGAGCAACAATTTTGTAAAACAAAATGCTGCTTTGAAGCGAATACGCGTTAACAGGGAAAAGTTTGACAAACTAAAAGTTCTGTTTGTTTTTTGGCTAAAAAATACAAATTTAGAGCAGAATTAAAATTTCAAGTCTACTCCCTTTTTTCTTGAAGCTGTAATTATTATGCACGAATTGAAAAACGATTCTCCAAAATACAAGAAAATCATATTTAACAATACCTATATCAAAGCACACAACAACCTTAATACGGATTGCGGATACAAGACCCTTGATTAATATTTTTTCTCCAAATAATCTAAAGAAATTAGTGGTTGCCCTACAAAAAAAAATGTTATTCCTCATTACCACACACTGAATTAATTAATTATGCTTTGAAAAAACATCATATATTTAAAAGTTGTGTGTAATAAACATCAGCGGATCGGTGCCACTCCATCTATAAACGGCACATTGTATGACTTCAAATCGAACAATTCGAAATTCTAAAGATGTCAAACGCGCGCGGTAGTAGAAAGTAGCTCTACCCAGGCGTCGCGTTGAACTTTACGATACTTACGTTCTAAAATCGAGTCAACGCCTGATGTTGTATTTTGTGTGGCACCATATGAACGCTTTGTTTCTACAATGTCAACGCGACATTGTGAATTGGGCATAATTCTTTTTAGTTTGGATATCAGTATAGGCACTCAAGGTTGTCGATATTTTATCAAAGGTAGTCAACCCCAAGTATTGGATATTAGCCAATTGATATTGATAAGTTGTCTTCGAAATTCGGTAAGACGCTGATATATCCATTTGACATATAATTTATACACCTTTTTGGAATATTATGTTTTTATAAAATAAAGGGTCTTTCAGGCAGGACTTCACAACTTCTTTTTAAATAAAATGCAAAACTAATTGAGATATCTTAAAACAAATTTTATTTGCTTGAATGACTATTAAAACATTTATGAATGCAATTCGACTTCGATCAGTATGTCCACCACGGGAACGTATGCAGTCGATACGTTGAACCCAATTTTCAACGACTCAGCCACACATTTCGACCGATACGGCCGATCTTTCCCGTTCAATATTGGCTCTGAGCTCCTCTTACGTCGTGTTAGCTTGTTAGCATAGATAAATGATCTAATGTATTCCCACCAAAAAAAAAGTCTAGAGGTGTTAAATCACACGATCTCGGCGACTAATCGACGGGTCCGTTTCTCGAAATAACATGTTCACCGAACTGAGAATTCAATAACTCGATTGTTGCACCCGTTGTGTGGCTTGTGGCACCGTCTTGTTGCAACCAATTATCACTGATGTCCAATTCATGCAAATGCTCTTCGTCGCTGAAGATTGAAAATTGGCGTTAACGCTCTTAAAGTTGCGACCAGCGAACACTGACTCAGAACTTGGGTAGTCAATTTTAATTATTTGTAAACGTTTTTCCTTCATGCACTTCACCATGATGAAAATGTTGATGATTTTACTGAATATTTTGACATTGACAGTTCGGTAATCGGTTTAAGGGTGCGTTCACACTGAGAGTTTGAAGTTGTCAAGTCGCCAATGAAAGACTGCTTACAAATATGGAGTTTTCGAGATACAGAACTATTATTTCATTTTGTAGTACAAAATTCCAGAATCATATTCACAACAACTAACGACCTTTGCAACTTTGGAAACTCAGACTCGATGTGCCATCGTAATTCGTAACCTATCCTAACCCAAATGCCTAGAATATCATCAAACGAACATAATTCAAAAACAACAATGGAAATGATAATGAAAACAATTCGCACTCATCCACTTTTCAGCGCGATCTAAATCGCCCTGACGAAAGATTCAGTCATTGCCCACATTACTTACAACAAAAATTCAAGACAGTGTCAGACAGTCTGCTGCTGGCTAACTACACTTGCTTCCACAATGATGTCACGCTACACGGGATAACCTCCAATTGAATCTAACACATTCAATGTGCATACCGATAGGTATATTGTATATAAGTACCGAGCTTTTGTTTTGAATATTTTCTATTCTTTTCTTTTCCATAAGTTTTCATTTGAGTCGTTTTATCTTTTGCTATGGCATACCCATTAAATTTTTGAAAGATGCTTGATGGCAGAGAGCATCTTTTGCGAACAGAAATAGAAAGATGACACGTTTGTGTTTTCGAAGAAACACTGTCTAAACTAATCAACAACACTGATACACAGTGTGTACTTTATGATGTTCAAAATCGAATACATCCGTGCATATAGATCGTCTTGCGCTAAATTGAAAATGGCGACAGCAATTTCATTTTTAGAGATCGCATCAAGAATTAAGATAGCTAGCACACTGTGTGCATGCAGTTGCGATGACAAACGTATAGAACAACAAGTTGCTTATTTGGTGGGTGAGAGTGCAACGGTCGAAAAGTATCTTTTAGTTGTAGTACGCGATCTGTTTATTTTGAAGGCATTATTTTTAGGAATGAGCACGTGATTTATTGGAGAGATAAGCCATGGTCGCCTTTTTAAATGATTATTCGTTGCCAAACCACTTTTTGATTGACGGGCTGACTGAGGCATTCCTAATTTATGACATAGAGCAGCTTGTGTTTACAATTGAATTTTACGATTTAAGTTGATTGTTTAAATTAAGCATTAACGTGGTGTTGTGGAGAGGAATTTTGACATGCTGATCTGTTTTGTATTGATGGGGTTAGTGTCAACAATGGTAACAAGCGGAGATTTTGTTATATTGTATAACATTTGAATAGATAGATTCCATTGTAATGAATAGCAACTGAGTTCGGAGAGAGAGTGGAAAATAAGACTCGCATGAGTGAACAGGTGGAAAGAATCAACTACGTGCGAAATATCACTGAAGCTATGGCCGGAATATAATCCAAGTCGGACTAGCAAGCTCATTGATAGAACATCGGTGTATAAACTGGTAGGGGCCCTAACGGGTCACAACTTAACAAGAAACCACGCAATGAAATTGAAACTCAATAATGACGATATATGCAGGGGTTGCGAAGACGAGGAGGTACACGGGCACACACCTCACTTTCTCTGTCAATGGCCAAGTCTCCGTCACTTGAGGAACAGAACACTTATGTTATGTTATGTTAAAGTGGCTCTCGATGAGAGAAACACTTAGGCCGTTAATCGGCCCATTGTGCGTACCACTGGTGTTTAGGGGTTCCTTATCTGGTTACTCGTGTGAACCATTTGCTTCCATTGATAAAGTTAAGAATGTTAGCAGCGCTGGTGTCGCATAGATCACTGAGATCATTGGGGAAGTAGTTTCCTAAGTACGCCATCCTTAGATTGGATAGAACAGGGCAGCTGCAGAGAAGGTGAGTGACGGACTCATTCTCTTCCTCATCCCTGCAGCTTCTGCAAAAATCATTGTATGGCAATTCAAGTCTTTGCGCGTGTCTGCCCAGAATACAATGACCGGTAATAACATTAGCAACCAGCGAGATGCTAGTTCTGTTTAGTCGCAGAGGCTCCTTGGATCTCTTAGTATCCAGGGTCGGCCAGGTAAGCTTGGCAACGTCGCAATATCCCAGATGTTTCCATCTATGGTTTGCAATTCTTGTTGCGTCCGCGTTAATGATTTGTTTAGCGTACGATAGCGGTGCATGTACGTTGTACAGACTAACGCTATCAACACCGGAGGAGCCTAATCTTGCAAGTTCGTCAGCTGCACAGTTCCCTGGGATATCACAGTGTCCCGGAACCCAGCAAAGGGTAAGGTTGTACTGTCCAGCTATCTCATTAAGTGATACGCGGCAATCTTCCATCGCCTTAGATCTTATTTCGCTAGAAACTAAGGATCTGATTGCAGCCTGACTGTCAATATAAATAACAATATCCCTGTGTGATATACTATTAATCGACAGCCACGCCGCGGCTTGACGAATAGCTGCGATTTCGGCTTGGAAGACACTACAGTGTTTCGGAAGGGAGAAGGAGAGGCGCAAGCTCAGTTCTTCTGAGAATACGCCAGCCCCAACTCCCTCTAATGTTTTGGAACCGTCCGTAAATATTGACAGTGCTCCTACATGTAGGACATTCCGTGAGTCCCATTGGGATCTTTTGGGTATTTCCTTTGTGAAGCCTTTTTCGAAAACGATTTTCGTAGGCAGATAGTCAGTAGTATTAGGTAAGGGGCTTGTCTGCAGGAGGATGCTGGCATGTCCAGTTGGTTGTCCTCTCCAGTGCTTACCCTCCCTTAGTCTGATTGCCGCGTTGGCGGCGTATTCCTTGCTGACGATGTCCATAGGAAGAAGATTGATCATTATCTGTAGAGCGGCGGTAGGAGATGTCCTCAGTGCACCCTGAGCATGCTAATGCATGCTAGGCGTTGAGTCTTCTCAAGGGCCCTCAGATTGGAGATCTTGTCCAAGGCCGGCCACCATACTATTATGCCGTAAAGGATAATCGATCTGATTACCGCAGTGTAAAGCCAATGCATTATGTTAGGTTGGAGGCCCCATCTCGAGCCGACAGCCCTTTTGCAGGAGTAGAGTGCCACTAGGGATTTCCTAGCAGAACACTTAGAAGATACTACTTCCACGACAAACATAAACTTTAAGATGTCTCTTTATGTTATCTTTACAGGTTTATAAATACTTCAGGATGGCTGGACAAGGTTGAGTAACTGAGAGGGAACAAACATCATTGCCAACAACATCGGCTGACCCCCTACAAGGGCATCACAATGGGTCCACATGGACCTAAGTGGGGTGCGGCAGGGCTCGCTCTGCCATTATCCACCCATAAACCTAACATAACCTGACTGAGTTCGGCAGGAATATTAATAAAATCTTCACTAATTTAGAAAGAGAGCACATTTGTGAAGGACTTGACATTGGTGTTTATCAGAATCAAAAATAACGTATTCCACTTTGCTAGTTTAAGGTCTGTTCCCTTACTTTCTGGAACGAATTGCGAGAGAATTCGTTCACTGAAATGAAATTTAAGAAAATGAAATATTAACAAAAATAAAAGGAACGAGTTGAACTACAATGATTTTTTTCTAGGTGGGAGTATTCAAATATCAGTAGAACAAAGCGTAACTGATATTTAAGACCAAGATTTGAATTGCTACTATTGCAGAAACCAGGAACTCAAAAGTTCAAATCTTTTGCTTCTTACATCTAGTTTAATGCTATAGCACAAGCACAAAACAAAATATAAATGAAATCAAATAAAAAGTTAGTCAGGTACATTTGAACGATTCAGCAAACTAGCCCCAATAAGGAAATCACACCTATCGAGGTAGATATCCGTTCGGAAGGGAATTTTCACCCATTTGTACGAAATCAGAGAAATTTAATTCGAGCTATCCGTTCCGACACAACTTTCGGAAAAATTCTCCGATGACATATAGCGCACCTTATTGCATTGCGTGGAACCGCGTTACACCACTTACTTTTGACAGCTACACGCACTTTTTTCCAAAGCTCTCCGACAAGTAATTGCTGCGGAATATTTTAATGTGAAATGAATGCGTTTACATGCTTCATTTATTTTGCTTAGAAACGTACTTATACTTCGAACGCAATTTGAGTTCCGATCGGACTTAACTTTCGTATCGGAATTTTTTTGCGATAGGGGTGAATATTTGGAAAAGTTGCGTTGGAAAATTCTCTTTTGTAGAAAAAAAAATAATTTTTACTTTGATCTTCTCGGCGGTGTGTATAGGCTTCTGTATGTAGCAATGTCTTAACATAAATGCATCCTGGTGAAGTTTAAAAAAAAAAAAATCATCATGTTTGTCCGCATTATTTTTTTTTTTTTTTTATTGAATTGAATTGAATTGAATTTATTGAATGAAGTATAATTTCACATTAAGATTAATCTTATTTGCTATGATTGACATAAGGTTAAAAAATTTAAGAATCATACAAGAGTGAGTAGTCATTTTAAGTGTATATTAAAATCGAGTCTACAAATTTTAGGGGAGGAAAAATTAAGTTTAATTTAAAGTACATAAAAGATTTGTATTATAAGTTTTCAATATTTAAATGTTCTAAAATTTAACAAGGTTATTCATAATGGGTGATTTTTTAGCTGGTTTGGTTTTGGCAACACTGGTTTTGACAGCTGACGTGTGTTTAGTACCTTGTGTCACTGTCAAACAGCTTCAGTTTGGTTTGCAATTTAACCATGGATCGTCTTACAAATGAACAACGCTTGCAAATTATTGAATTTTACTATCAAAATTCGTGCTCGGTTCGAAATGTTCATCGCGCGCTGCTTCCATTTTATGATCGGCATTCTCGACCTTCTGAGCAGTCTATTCGGAAGATTGTGACCAAATTTCGCACCAAATTTACTTTGTTGGACATTAAACCACCAACACGTTTACGTACTGTGCGTAGTGAAGAAAATATTGCGGCCGTATCAGCTAGTGTGACAGAAGACCGCGAAATGTCGATTCGGCGCCGTTCCCAGCAGTTAGGCCTTTGTTACAGCACTACGTGGAAAATTTTGCGGAAGGATTTGTGCGTAAAGCCTTTTAAGATACAGCTTGTGCAAGAACTAAAGCCAGCCGACCTACCACAACGCCGAATTTTTGGTGAATGGGCTCTTGGAAAGCTGGCCGAGGATCCGCTTTTTTATCGAAAAATTGTGTTCAGCGATGAGGCTCATTTTTGGTTGAATGGGTACGTAAATAAGCAAAATTGCCGCATTTGGAGTGAAGATCAGCCAGAAGCATTGCAACAGCTACCAATGCATCCCGAAAAAGTCACTGTTTGGTGCGGTTTATGGGCCGGCGGCATTATTGGGCCATATTTCTTCAAAGATGATGCGAATCGCAGCGTTACTGTCAATGGTGAACGCTACCGAGCGATGATAACAAACTTTTTTTTGCCCGAAATGGAAGTTCTTGACTTGCATGATATGTGGTTTCAACAAGACGGTGCCACATGCCACACAGCACGCGAAACAATGGCGCAATTGCGAGGCGAGTTTGGTGAGCAGTTAATTTCACGTTTCGGGCCGGTCAATTGGCCGCCTAGATCGTGCGATTTGACACCATTAGATTATTTTTTGTGGGGGAATGTCAAGGCTAATGTGTATAGGGACAAGCCCGCTTCGATTGACGCACTGGAAGCCAACATCCATGCATTCATTCGTGAGATACCGGCCGATATGTGTGAAAGAGTATGCCAAAATTGGACTCAGCGAATGGACTACCTGAGACGCAGCCGCGGTCAACATTTGCATGAAATTATCTTTAAACATTAAATTGCAAGGTTCAAACTATCGATTCAAATAAATATTTCATTCATTTTTTCGAATTTTTTGTGTTTTTTTTTTTTTTAAAGTTCTAAACCTCTTAAAAATCACCCGTATTATATGCATTTCTAGCGAAGTATTTAAATAAAAATCAGTTTTAAATATGTTTGCGTTTATGATTCTCCTGAAGTGTTTGGGTAATGAGTTCCATTGGCGGGTTGCATGGACAAAAAATGTACGCTCGGATTGTATACCCACAGTTAAATCACCGCTGTATTACAATTGTTCTTGGAAAAATAAGAAAATTAAGCCTATTTTAAAAATAGTCAGGTTGATGCGATCGCATGACGGTCAAATATTTTTGTTGTTCAAATCGACTTAAGAACTACTTTTTTTTTTTGTATAATGCACTAGTGTTCAAAGGGGTTTTTGACCCTTATAATGCTAATACACAGCACGAGTGGAAGGATGAACAGAAAGGATAGAGAAGAGGTACAGGTGCACATTGGTTTTAAGCAATTGTGGGTTGTAATGAGAGGGGAAAACCGTTTGAGGCAATGCATTACACACGCCTGTTGTTCGACTTACAAAAGAATCTCTATACTTTACAGTACGGCCGAAGGTAGGCTTAAGGGTAACCTAATGCGCATAGGATGAGTGACGAGTTGCAGTTGGCTATTTCATCAAAGCATTGGTGGTAGCGATAAAACAAGGAAAGACAAGAGACGTTTCTGAGCTGTTCAAGCGGGTCGATTGACCCCGCTATATATCGCCTACGAGTCTTAACGCACGTTATTACCGTTCCTATTGTGTGTATAAAAATCCCACACGAATTAGCCTAAGTCGCAGTCTGTTGAATAAAATTAAAATTTGAACCAAGTGATAGTTATGGAATCTCTTTTTTCCCATTTCCCTACTGTTGCTTAACAGTAGACAGGCTGAATTTGACCAATTATTATGTATGAAAAATAGCCCAAATTTAAAATGCACAAGATAGTCAAAGCATAAATCAAACAATCGACTAAACTTTAATCCACGCTGAATTCCATAAGTGATTCTGTGGAATTATGTCCCACTTCGGAGAGACGTAGGTGTATAATGGATGTAGGTCTCGTGGACTTATGTCCCTGCACCAGCGTTACCAAGTCAGTGCTTATAGCGTTAATTTTAGTGCGCAAAATTTAGTTTTAGTGCCGAAAAAGGAGATATAGCGCTTGGGGGTTTTTTTAGTGCCTTAAAAAATATTTTAGTGCTTTTTTAACGCTGCCGCTGCACACCACCTTTTTTTCTCTTTCTTCGAATGCAGCCACCATTTTATACAAGTTCATTCCTCTTAAAATGAAATGCGTTCTTCTCTTTGCCTTTTCCCTAATTTTGATTGATCTCCCAAAACTATTTAATCGTTATAGTGAAAACTGCAAAGCTACAAAGGGAATAAATGGAATGGAGAATCCCAACAAATTTGAAGTGGCAATCAAAAAGTACAAAAGATTTATGGCTAGAAAGTCATAGTCAGACATAGTTTTAGGGATTCAGTAAGTGAAAAGCCTTTCCAAAATATTTGCAAATTTGCATTTAAATTGCTATGTTTGCCAGACTCAAATGGAGATGTGGAAAGTTTTTTTAGCCAAATGAGTTTAATGCAAAAATAAACTAAGAAATAATAATAAGAATTCCTGAAAATCTTATTTCCAAAATCGGTACTTTGCAGGCATATATCACAAGGCCAATTTGAAAAACAAATTAAATGTCTGTGTTCCAGTACCTACCTATTATAAGTTTTATTAGGTTTTATTGAAGTATTCATTTTTATTTTACTGTGCAATTGCTACATGACCGAATATGAACATACGTCTTTTGTTGTTTTTTTTTTTTTTTACTTTTATAATTGTTATCTATGTACTTTGGAGCTGTTTTAAAAAAAAAGTCAGTTTTGGTGCCCAAGAGGTCAAGATTAACACTTTAAATTTAAAAAACGGTGCTCGATAGCCAAAATGACTTGGCAACGCTGCCCTGCACTACTTGGAAAACAAGATACGGATTTTATTTTATTTACTTGACTTTATAAAAACAATATTTGTAATAAGTTACGTATACGCCTAGGTGCACCAGATCTAACAGGGAAGCATTAAGACTCAATCAATCAGACTCTCGCGAGAGTTGGCGCAGTGAAAAAGGGTAACAATAACCACAAATTTAGTTGGCATTCAAAGGGTTTTTCTTTATTTATTTATTTTTCGAACGAGCTGTAACTAACATTCTCATATCAACTTCATTTCTAAACATCAACATTATCTGCCTTAAAAGCATATCAGCAATAAATAGAAACCATGGCTGACGTTCGTGTTCCATTTGGCATCACGATTACAATTGCGGAGCTTTTATAAATTATCTACTAAGTTGCATAATATCTCATATATTATTAAACTGTCACTAGGTGATAATCACATTTAGTCATAGTAAAACTTTTATGTCTACCCATTGCTACGATGCGGCATACCACGTCGTTCTATTGTCCTCGGGTTTTGTCTCATCGATAGCTTTCGGTAGGGTCCACATGTTTCCAATGCCACTATCGGAACTAAACCGATTTGAATTCCTGAACAATGACAGACTTTGCGGTCGACGATGCGCATGATCATTTTCCTTGGAGTACTTCTCTCTTAGTTTTCGCCGCTCTTCCGTTGCAAACGAACTAATCATTTCAGTGATTAACTCCAGCCACTGTTCACACTGGGCCTGATCTGCACTGAAATCACATTCCTGGGTTTTTCTCTTCTGATAGAACAGTGTAAAGGACTTTTGCTTCGCAATGATGCCGATCCTCTCGCAAGGATAGCATCCACGGAATACCAATCGTTTGTCTTTAATTTCTGTGTATATCATGCATTTTTCGAAGATGAACACTTTGGATCGGTAGCCACGCCTCAGGGTATAATCAAACACATAAAATTCGCTCACTTTACGGAATTTGCCTTGGTAGAAAACATTGAACTGCAAAGACAAAGTTAATTTATTATTGATTTGTTATAACCAATTTGCATCGATCGCTTCTTACATCATTGCACTCGACGATGTCGTTAATGACTTCAGATTCATTGGTCATTGTTAGTAAGGTGCGAAGTTTTTTCTCCAGCCGGCAGCATGCTTCAATGACGGGTTTGAAGCAGAAGTCACGATGTTTGAAAAGTGTCTGTACAAAGATTGCTAGTTAGATGGAATTTTAATTTGTGTTTTAAATTAGCATTACCGTTATGAACTGTTGAAGCAGCAGTGGGTATCTGGCCATTCTTTGAATTGGTTGCACTAGAAAGCTGTTGATGCCCAATTTATCGTCGATTTCTGACTGGAGTCGCTGTTGATTAAAAGATGTGGTGTAATGCAAGTGTAGGCATAGAAGAACTAAAGAATAAATATTTGAACTTAGAAATACAATTAAAAGTGGTTTACGTTTGAAGGAAGAATGATTAATTGGCAAAGAGCAGTTCAGGAAGGTTTTTTGATTGGTAAATGCAAAACGTCTGTCTGTAAGTCTGTCTAGTTGTCCATTAAACCTTTCTAAAAGCTTTATCTGATCTGATATCCATAGACTGTCGTACATCCGTACCTAAAACGCTCTGTATTGATATACAAAATAAGTATTAAAACACTATTTCTCATCACATATCCTTGCATTTGTATGAGTAAAGAGTTCATCAAAGCATATTGACTGGACTAAACAGCGTGGCATGCAGACTTCCATACTACAAATCCTAATATCACGGCATTGATGCCAGTTTTAGTCTTAGAATTAAGTGAATGGACTTGAACTTATATAGCCTATTGGAAGCATTTTATTATTAGAATATGAAGCTGCAACGTTCAAAGTGTAAAGTGTCATTAAAGCTTGCAATACTGTACTAGCTGTATATTCAGTTGAACTAGCAAGACGTCTGGGGGTTGGTACAGGTCAGTACGACATTTAAAGCCCTTCGCTTAGCGCGTTATCTCGTGCACCGTGCTTGGTTTGTGTAATGCTCTTCACTTAAGCCTCCAATTGAAAAACTGTTTTGTAACTGGTTGCTATGTTTAATCAGCCACAGTAGGTTTTTTTTTTAGCTTTAATATTCGCGGGCGGATAGTTTTGTCGGTAAATAGGTGCTCTTCAAAAAGATCAATTGACGAGGTTTGGGGTACATGTGGAGAGCCTGGAGATATTATGCAATCTGAAGTATTGGAGCTAGAAGCGAATTATGCAGACAGCAAATTCGATTTTTCTAAGGAGCTTTCAATTGGAGCGTGATTGAGAATAAGTTAAGGGAATAAAGACTTCTTAATATTCTTAAAGACTTCTTAATATTCTTTACAAACGACCAAAATTCTCTTTACTACCACTGGGACAATGGAGTATATTTTGACGCCACTTTTGGTGGTGGGAAATATTCGTACGTCGTAACTTGGAGTTGCATTCATTACGGACTGGTCGACACTTTTTCCGGGTTTACTTCGGTTGGTTTTGTTTTACAAGCCCGAAAAATAAACTCTCTCTAGGTGATATCCTTCTTGCAGCGAGATTCGCAACCACTATGTCTGATGCTCTTCATTCTGTTAAGAGTTGTCATTTTATTAAAATTTGTAAAGGTGTTTTTTATTTAAAAATAAATCCAACTACCACTCAACAAATCTGTTTCTTGTCATCGATGGGTAACAAGCTACTCCCCAAGTGAATATATGAATGCACTTGTTGACAATTTTTGCGGAATACAATTTTTGCGCTTGTTTTTCTGTTTGGAAAGCTTTTACCCAAAAGCATACTGGTATATTTCTTTTGTTATTAAACGATATCAACCTCAAAATTTAAAATATCAATTCTATTTTCAGTGCAACAAACAGACTATCGAACCTTAACAGTTTCAAAATGGATCATCTACGGGAATACGTACCTTAAAATAATCTTTATATGTTTCGCATAGCTTTAACGATCGCTGTTTGTTCATCGTGAATAAAACATATCCATACAAGCAGTTTTCCTTAAAAAACATGAATTCATTATGTAATGTTTAATTATTTAAATATTTTTAAACTTACATCGATAAACATTGAAAACTCATCAAACAGCCTCTTGAGATCTTCTTTATTTCTCAGCAACATTGGCAAAAACTCATCTCGATGGAACTCGGCAATCTGTTCCACATTTCCAAGTAGCACGAACTTCTTGCCCCGTAACCCCACCGGTAGATCTTTTCGTGCGAATATATGACCATAGTTATTAATACCTGTAGTAAGATTCTCCACGTAGGTCTCTTCCGTTTTGATGAGCTCATCCAAAATTGGTTGCACGTGAAATAAAACGTTCTTGTCACATTTCTCTCGAAGGATTGCTTCTTCCGTCTCTTCGTGCCTACTTATGTCGATTGTAATAAATGCACCGATGAAGTGGATGTTTAACTTACCCATGACTGTTGTGATAGGATTTGTGCTTTTCCAGTGATGGATTGTTTGTCGTACCGACAATTTCAGTCTTTGGTCTTGGTGTTGATCTGTAGTTTCTGAAATTAGTTCATTTAAAGTGAGACAGTTCAATAATATGCCGCAATCTTATCAGCTAAAATTGATTATGGTGGTTCGATGAGTTTATTTAGTGAATCAGGTTTGCTTTGTGGAATAATATACGAGGGGGGAATTTTCTGCATGAATCAGACTCGAACTAAAGATATTCGTTTGACAATTTTGAGATAAGGAATATACAAATGTGTTATATGCGCACGCTTTGAGTGAAGTACGAGTTACTGCAAATCGATAAACCATATAAAATCACTCTGATGTTTATATATATGGAATTTTAATTAGGTTCATAGCTTTCTTATATCAATATCTACATATTTTTTGCAACATTTACCTTTGTAATTACGGCGAACATTACCAATTATCGGAAATACGCTTTCAGCTTTTATTATGAAGAAAGTGCCTTTTAGCCAGCGAGAACTCTGTTATGTGCCTGACCCGTCATTGGGCCGATCTGTATAGCCAAGGGCGGATCCAGGGGGGACGTAGGGGCACTTAATTTGGATTTAGTTCAATTTTTTTTTTTTTTTTTTTTGTGATTGAGACAGTGTTGGAGACTGTATTTGTTAATGTTGTACGAATTGTAGTCTTAAGGTAGATGAACACTCAATGACTTTTATGAATAGTTAAGTTCAAATGAAATAACCGTGGGTATCTCAAATGTAGCAATGAGTCAGCTAAACGAATATATTTTCTATGAGAAAAAATGCAACCTCAAGTGTCAAAAGAAATACAGAATACATTAAAACAAATGTGTGAAACCAGATGCTTAGAAGGACATGATAAGTTCAAACGACATTTTTGAACTTTTTGACGTGTCTTCCTGAAGTTTTACAGAAAATGGATCAGTCGTACTACACCTGCGTTTTCACTTCTCCAATATATAATTTCATCGGAATTTCTTGTGAGTTTGCTAGTCCTCGCACAATTTTTTTGGAATCACCATCCCTTTATCTCGATCATTACAAGCCATTGAAGTTGATGTACTTTCTGCAACTCAGCTTGTCGATACGACCACATCCAGCCTGCAAGGGCGATAACCGACAAAATGCTAGCACGGACGCATTAAAAAAAAATTGGTGCGACTGTATCCAATAGTCCCGAAATATGTGTATGTGTAAACACCGTGAGTGCGGTATGCGTGTAGCTTGATACAAGTCATTGAAAAAAGAGGGAATTGTAATAACCGTATTCTTGATATAAAGGGTGATTTTTTAAGAGGTTTAGAACTTTTTTTAAAAAAAAAAACACAAAAAATTCGAAAGAATGAATGAAATATTTATTTGAATCGATAGTTTGAACCTTGCAATTTAATGTTTAAAGATAATTTCATGCAAATGTTGACCGCGGCTGCGTCTCAGGTAGTCCATCCGCTGAGTCCAATTTTGGCATACTCTTTCACACATATCGGCCGGTATCTCACGAATGAATGCATGGATGTTGGCTTCCAGTGCGTCAATCGAAGCGGGCTTGTCCCTATACACATTAGCCTTGACATACCCCCACAAAAAATAATCTAATGGTGTCAAATCGCACGATCTAGGCGGCCAATTGACCGGCCCGAAACGTGAAATTAACTGTTCACCAAACTCGCCTCGCAATTGCGCCATTGTTTCGCGTGCTGTGTGGCATGTGGCACCGTCTTGTTGAAACCACATATCATGCAAGTCAAGAACTTCCATTTCGGGCAAAAAAAAGTTTGTTATCATCGCTCGGTAGCGTTCACCATTGACAGTAACGCTGCGATTCGCATCATCTTTGAAGAAATATGGCCCAATAATGCCGCCGGCCCATAAACCGCACCAAACAGTGGCTTTTTCGGGATGCATTGGTAGCTGTTGCAATGCTTCTGGCTGATCTTCACTCCAAATGCGGCAATTTTGCTTATTTACGTACCCATTCAACCAAAAATGAGCCTCATCGCTGAACACAATTTTTCGATAAAAAAGCGGATCCTCGGCCAGCTTTCCAAGAGCCCATTCACCAAAAATTCGGCGTTGTGGTAGGTCGGCTGGCTTTAGTTCTTGCACAAGCTGTATCTTAAAAGGCTTTACGCACAAATCCTTCCGCAAAATTTTCCACGTAGTGCTGTAACAAAGGCCTAACTGCTGGGAACGGCGCCGAATCGACATTTCGCGGTCTTCTGTCACACTAGCTGATACGGCCGCAATATTTTCTTTACTACGCACAGTACGTAAACGTGTTGGTGGTTTAATGTCCAACAAAGTAAATTTGGTGCGAAATTTGGTCACAATCTTCCGAATAGACTGCTCAGAAGGTCGAGAATGCCGATCATAAAATGGAAGCAGCGCGCGATGAACATTTCGAACCGAGCACGAATTTTGATAGTAAAAATCAATAATTTGCAAGAGTTGTTCATTTGTAAGACGATCCATGGTTAAATTGCAAACCAAACTGAAGCTGTTTGACAGTGACACAAGGTACTAAACACACGTCAGCTGTCAAAACCAGTATTGCCAAAACCAAACCAGCTAAAAAATCACCCGTAATTATGAAATAACAAATACCCGTTTGCATTTCCATCCCCGCAAGTTAAATGACATCAACTGTTACACAGTAAATGAAAGTGTCGTTGGAATTTCATTCGGCTTGCATTGCATAATGTAGAGATGCTGGTCTACGATGTTTTTGTTAGTTGTTGTCCAGCTGTGATTTCTGCGTGCCTGGTAATTCACGAAAGATTTGGCACCGAATTTCCTCGAGATGTCCGTCACAGGGAAGAAATGTGAGACCATCATATGAAACATGCTGAAATTAATAGGCCCCAGCTCATAAATGTATGCAATGATAAAAACGTATGCAATGATAAAATGTATGCAATGATAAACAACAACAAAAAGCTGAAATCCTGAGATCCGATCTTTCTCCACCTTACGCCGGTTAAAGACATATCTTCGCACCATGAGAGAGGATCGCCTGAATGGACTATCATTAATGCATATCCTTCAAGACATTTCTTCAAAGATGAACTCTGAAGAAGTACTGGATATCTTCAGCAGAAAAGTTACAAAAAAAATGTCATTATTAAACATGTAATTCGTTATTATTAATTTTTAGTTAGTTATTCTTGTATCTTGTATGTCATCGGTAAAGAATGAATCCCAGAGACAAATTGCAATGCAATACTATGGGGTACACTCTACAGTCTTCACCTACGGATTCACGTATAAGCGGATTCTATAAATTTGTCAATGATATCGAGACAAAATTTCCCGTTCTAATGTAGCATTGTTCCTAGAAATTCCAGGCGAACTTTCCCATACGCAACCTATTAAGGTAGCGAGAAGGATATCGGATGAGAGCAACCCAATCTTCCTTAATAGTTAATTTACATCTTGACTTATAGTATTAACATTTTTGACGGACCCTAAAGGGTGACTTAAAAATCAAAAAAATAAAATCTACTCGTTTACGTCAAGGCGATGATAGTGGAAACATTTTGTCGAAATCATAAGATCCATATAAATTCCGACCATGCAATTTTAAACTATTACAGATATTGGTTGTATTACACAGTTTTTAAATTATCTGTGGGACCTTTTCACCGTACTTTTTAAGAGAGAGTAAATCGCTGAATATGAAATACAATTACATATTGTTATTTATTATTTGCATCTGAGTAAAATTTAAATTGGCAACATGGAAACTCAAATTAAAGAATTTACTGAATAAACGAGTGGTATTGTGTTACGTATACGCCATACGTTAAATTATTTTTTTTTTTTTTTATTTTTTAATTCAAACTTATTTCCTCGATTTAGCAACACTCAAAAAAATGTAAACAAAAATGTCATTAGCATGTCAACAGCAATATATACCCACACAGCAATCAAATTAGATACTAAAAAAAAATAAAAACAACAATTATGTGTGGCATAGGTGTTTATTTTAAGTGTGTATCTGTATACAACTTGCTATGCATTTGATCTCTTCAAGGTTAAAGGGGATCGTGCGCTTTGTAGCTTGGACTATGTGAAGTGCTCGTGACCTACGATTTTTGTTTATTTCAAGCAGCACTTGCATTAAGTTACGGCAAAGAATTGAACATCAACTCACAACAATATGACGGAGAAAGTCATCCGAAATTGTTTTGCTTGCTGCCATAGCGTGCCAAACTGACACAATGAGTTGATGGATTTTCAAGACGGCATTACAGCATTTTATGTTGTGTCTGATGACGCGAATAGGTCGCGTACCTTTATGGTTGTTGTCGACAATAATAATTTGCGAGTACCTGTAAGGGAACTGCTGTCGCCTATTCTATCGTGTTGTTTTTTTTTATTGTATGTTGCTTTCGTTGATATGCTACTAAATATACACTACTTTTCAGTGACTAATTGTTATTGAATAGATTGGTGAGAGGTTTCAATTGTTTGACTCAATGTCGATTTTTGATTTCTAAGCTGGGGCTTTACAATAAGCGATAAACAAAAATATCACTAAAGCAATTGGGAATATTTCTATATCTTCAAATTTTCAATAATGAACCGCATTCGATTTATTAAGATCTAATTAAGGCTATATGCCCTAGTTAGACCGATTTGTATTGTTGCATCAACGAATAGATTCAGGCAATTGTGATTTATATTACCACACTTCTCAACAGTTGCATTTGGTAATGTAGACGCAATCCCAGTTTGGCCACCAAGTGTTTGGTTGTGAGAAGAGGAAGAGACGTTTATACTCCATTTTAGCGCTGTTCTCAATATGTATACACTTTAAATCTTTACCCAAACAATTCTGAAATCGATGGCTTCCATGAGCTCAGCTCATATCGCGAATTTGAACGTCTTAGCACTACCATAATTTTATTATATTTCAAGCTTCTTATGTTCACTTGTATTGGGTACGAACGACTTAAATTTACTGCCGGCAGAAATTTCTAAAGTTAGGAAATAAATTCAAAAATTCTAATTGATAAATTATCTATGGATGAGTGAAAACTAAATGGCCGCAAGTGAGCGGCCATATATAATATCTCGCCATTCCAGCGATAACAGCGATTGGGAACTTTGTGTTATTGTCAACGTTGAAGTTTTGTCAAATAATGGCCACAGGTGAGCGGCCATTACTAAAATAAATTCGCATTCGAGATAATTTTATTATGAGAAAACCTTAAAGTACTCAAATACATTTGCACTTGAGTGTAAGAGAGAGATTCAATAGTGAGAACTCAGGGAAATATTTGAATTACGTTTCAATTTCATTATCTACATTGATAACGTTTATCTCAGCAAAGTATTATCTAATGCTTTAAATAGAATACGGGAAAAGTTGCAATGTTGTTGTGCTAATTCAATTACCCTGACTAAAGTTTTATGACTAACGCTTTTAGTTTCAGTGTAATTTGTTTGATTGATTAATACTTTGCATTGAGAGAAATCCAAGTGTTCGCTGTATATCTTCCAACGTTTTGAAGAGAAGGAAAATCAAGGAACGGTAGAAATGTGCTAAGAGTAGATACGCAACAGATCGATTAGTGATAAATAAGTTGCCAAAGTAGTAGAGGAAAGCATAAACGAAGAAAAAGCTCCGAGATTTGATCATATTAACAACTTAATTCCAGTCCACAGACAATTTGAGGGTAACGAATCGGCTGCCTCACTGGCTCAATACAGCTGGGCAGAATTGCACCAGAAAATGTTTCCCCAAATTGTCCTCCAGAAAATCACTCTTCTTGATTATTCTGGACAAAAACAACCCGAGTATCCTACCAGGAATAATCAGCGGCCACAGTCGCGTGAAAAAACATCTTCACCGCATTGGCGTCTCACCAGATCCCATCTGCAGACTCTGTCTTGAGAGAAACGATTGCTCTTCGTCGTCTCAGGAAAATCTTCAATTCAGCAACACTTACGAATGTACACCCAGAGAAGATCCTTGTCTAGAACAATAGGCTCCTTTAAGAAGCCGCAGTGCCAGAGGCCCTTGAAGGCTCTCCCGCCTATCATGTAAAATTTCCCCGAGGTTGTTAGAATACCGAAGGCAGCAAACCACAAAGCGAAGTTATATCTAATCGATGCGATCCATAATGTCAAAACTATTTGAAAAAATATTGATAAACCGAATTAGAAAGTAGTTGAAGAAAAATCAGTAATTCCAAACCGTCAATATTTGGGTTGACAAATAGGGACTCAACGATCGATAGTCGCTTGGAATTAAGCAAAAACGAGTACTCAGCATTAAGACATATTAAAGCTGATGTACACAAGACAGTCTACTGGGCCCTGGATTGCATCTTCTATTCTCCAGCGATTTGCCTGAGAGTTAAGACAAAGAGGTGGCAGCTTTGATAGATAATACTGCTGTATTTGCCTTGAGGAAAGCTTTACAGGAAGCAACAAAAGACAGTAAATAATATTTCAAACTTGACTAAAAGTGGCAAATTTATTAAAAAAGATGAAGTCACTTCATTTTGCATTTATTCATAAAAATGAGTAAAAGTTGCAATATAGAATACGCACTCGAACACAGCTAAATTTCTAGGTACGACTAGTTTCGAATTATTCGATTTGTAGCCAATATATGCCGTTAGCGTGGCACAGATCCGCTAATATTTTATCAACTTTTAAGGAGCTATAATGATGTTTTTTCAATGCAAATTAATTAACTTAGTGTGTGGAAATGACGACCTTTTTTTGTAGTAGCAATTTTTTTACTTTTTTTTATTTTAATATTTATATTTTTTTTATTTGTTTGCTTTGATGTATTGTTAAATAGGTATGATTTTCTTCTATTTTCGAGAATCCTTTTTCAATTCACGCATACAAATTACAGATACAAGAAAAAAAGGAGTAGACTTCAAAATTTGAATTCTACCCTGAAATTTTGTTTTTTGAATTGATAATTTGTTTTTCGACCAATTTCTTGTTTTTATTCTTGAAATTCAGCTCGATGGTCTTATTATTTTAGACGCAATTAAAATACTTTTAATTCATCATTGCGTTTTTTACCTAAAAAACAAACCGCTTCAAAGCAACATTTTGTTTAACGCTGAATCATGAATTGGACATAAATTGCAATCGAGCGTAATATAAAAAAAAGAAGTACTGAAAATGCGTACCAGTATAATAAGGCGGTACTCTTTTTTGCTCTTTTAGCAGTTTCCTGCGATTTTAGCAGAGGATTGTCAAGTTAGCTGATATTTAGCACTTTTGTAAATTTCAGCAGTAGGTATGTTGAATTAAACGCAAGATTCTATTGTACCGAAATGAAATTTAACGAAAAATGAGATATGTGCAATTGAAGATATGTAGTCGAAATCCAAGTGACCGAGAGCAACCAAGATCAATTGCACCTATGTGAAAAATTAGCCCGTACTTTCATATAAAAATGAAGCAACACTGACTTGGGTACGAGGACACATAGGGATCGCAGGCAACGAAAAGGCGAACTCTCTTGCAAAACAGGGGTCAACTCAAAAGTTGCAGAATGGAAGAACAGCTGATTCACAAATGGATCATGGCAGAGCACCAGAGAAGGTGGTCAACCATGGAACAATGTAGACATGCTAAAATGGAAATTAAGTGGCCAACCTGCTCCACTCAAAGAAGGGTTCTAAAAATAAGTCGAGGAACATTGAATGGGTGGTGGCTTTGTCTACAGGATATCGTAATTTCGAGTATCACTTAAGGAAGATGCGCCTTAGAGAGGATGATACCTGTAAACCATTCCCTACCTGTGATATAAAATAGAAGGCAGCCCGCATTACTTGACACTTATATTCGCAATTTAAGGGGAGCTTAATGGTCTTAACTTTCTCATTTTTAAGCGATCTCATATTTCCATCACTAAGAAACTTTCAAGGGTGGAATATGTTTCCAATGAAACTACCCACCCCTTTCTAACAAAATCATAAAAAATCATTTTCCACTCACTGCAATGGAAACATCGCATCGCTTAAAAATGGGAAAATTAGACCATTTGAGATTCCCCTTAATTTGCGAATAAAAAGTATCCAGTGATGCGGGCTATCTTCTATTTAACATCACAGGTAGAAAATAATGCATACAGCAGTTGTGCTTAAGTTTGAAGCCTAGATTTAGCTTAAATTTCATATAAATCATAAACCTTTAGGCCGATTGGTATAGTTAGTATTTTATTAGATTAGTAAAGTTGAAACTTTCGAAAATAGAAAATTGTATCTTGCTACGGTTTAGGAGATAACACGATTTTAAGAAATTTAAACTTGTTCTTTCTTTCGGTTAAACTAATGGGTGATTTTTTTGCTGGTTTGGTTTTGGCAACACTGGTTTTGACAGCTGACGTGTGTTTAGTACCTTGTGTCACTGTCAAACAGCTTCAGTTTGGTTTGCAATTTAACCATGGATCGTCTTACAAATGAACAACGCTTGCAAATTATTGAATTTTACTATCAAAATTCGTGCTCGGTTCGAAATGTTCATCGCGCGCTGCTTCCATTTTATGATCGGCATTCTCGACCTTCTGAGCAGTCTATTCGGAAGATTGTGACCAAATTTCGCACCAAATTTACTTTGTTGGACATTAATCCACCAACACGTTTACGTACTGTGCGTAGTGAAGAAAATATTGCGGCCGTATCAGCTAGTGTGACAGAAGACCGCGAAATGTCGATTCGGCGCCGTTCCCAGCAGTTAGGTCTTTGTTACAGCACTACGTGGAAAATTTTGCGGAAGGATTTGTGCGTAAAGCCTTTTAAGATACAGCTTGTGCAAGAACTAAAGCCAGCCGACCTACCACAACGCCGAATTTTTGGTGAATGGGCTCTTGGAAAGCTGGCCGAGGATCCGCTTTTTTATCGAAAAATTGTGTTCAGCGATGAGGCTCATTTTTGGTTGAATGGGTACGTAAATAAGCAAAATTGCCGCATTTGGAGTGAAGATCAGCCAGAAGCATTGCAACAGCTACCAATGCATCCCGAAAAAGCCACTGTTTGGTGCGGTTTATGGGCCGGCGGCATTATTGGGCCATATTTCTTCAAAGATGATGCGAATCGCAGCGTTACTCTTACTGTCAATGGTGAACGCTACCGAGCGATGATAACAAACTTTTTTTTGCCCGAAATGGAAGTTCTTGACTTGCATGATATGTGGTTTCAACAAGACGGTGCCGCATGCCACACAGCACGCGAAACAATGGCGCAATTGCGAGGCGAGTTTGGTGAACAGTTAATTTCACGTTTCGGGCCGGTCAATTGGCCGCCTAGATCGTGCGATTTGACACCATTAGATTATTTTTTGTGGGGGTATGTCAAGGCTAATGTGTATAGGGACAAGCCCGCTTCGATTGACGCACTGGAAGCCAACATCCATGCATTCATTCGTGAGATACCGGCCGATATGTGTGAAAGAGTATGCCAAAATTGGACTCAGCGGATGGACTACCTGAGACGCAGCCGCGGTCAACATTTGCATGAAATTATCTTTAAACATTAAATTGCAAGGTTCAAACTATCGATTCAAATAAATATTTCATTCATTTTTTCGAATTTTTTGTGTTTTTTTTTTTTAAAAAAGTTCTAAACCTCTTAAAAAATCACCCGTTACAAACGAAAAAAAACATTAAAAACTACTACACACGAATGCGTATCGAATTCCAAAACAGGGTTTTTCATTCTAGAAAAAGTTCGGGTTAAACTTCACATAGGTGATTTGGAT
Organism: Cheilosia urbana; assembly: GCA_946477585.1. Classification (NCBI taxonomy): domain Eukaryota; kingdom Metazoa; phylum Arthropoda; class Insecta; order Diptera; family Syrphidae; genus Cheilosia; species Cheilosia urbana. The sequence continues at coordinate 117,806,089 of OX297854.1, forward strand.
GACCTCCGGTTCATATGCAGGATGGCGCGCCATGCACCACAGCCAATGCCACAATCGATCTTTTGCGCACCAAATTCCCAAATCGTGTTATCAGAAGGATCGATTCTATGCCAACAATCCGGAAATGATTCAAGAGCTTAAGGCCAATATCATTCAAGCAATTCGTGAGCTACAGCCCGAAACCATTAGCAAGTTCTTGGAAAATTGGAGAGACAGAATGCGCTACTGCGAAGCCATCTGAGGCAGCCACTTGAACGACGTTGTGTTCTATAATTAATTAATGTGAATTATTGCCCCTACTAATAAAGCCATAACACATGGAAAAAATTGGATTTTGTTCATTGCAAATGCAATAAGCATTTTTAAAAAGAAACTTTTATTTGGCCCACCCTATAGAAAAAAAAAAGATATCTACTATAAACGATAATAAACTAACAAAGAATGTATAATAAACGATATTAATCAAGATAAATTAATGCGAATTATCTATAAATGTTCACTAAAGAAAAATGTTTATTGAATCTCAAACAAGCAGTTTTTACAAAATTTTATAAAACCTTTCGAGTTTGCAGCATTTTTTAAGCATTTTTACGGTTTGCTCAGGAGTTCCTTCAGTTTCTGCAACTTATTTAAACGCATAATTTCATTTATTGACAAATACGATATCGCCTCTTGATTATTTTCTGCAAAAAAAAACAAAAACCGAAGCAATGGAAACCAACAACATTATTCGACTTATTGAGTACAGCCATAAATGGTTGAAAACTTTGTATTGTCAGTGTAGGCAGACAAATTGTATCTGACCAGGAAGAGTGTCTTCCTGAGTATTCGTCCGCGAAGGTATATATTTCGTTACCAGAATTTGTTAAGTGTGTTTTTTCAGTAAGGGCTTAAGAGAATATCCGGTCTCAATGAGCTATAAATATATCTATTGTGTTGAATACCCTCAATCCATTCAATCGCTTCTCACCGGTCTTTTTGCACAGATTTCTTTCAGTATGCGAAGACAACAGAAAGACTGTTTATTTGAAGCCACAGAAATGGGAAGAGTTGGACCGATCTGCATAATTTGGTGTGTGTCCCAAAACTCATGCATGTTAGTGGTCATGAGATTAGGGTCTGAAATAGATCGCGGATACGAGTTTATGTCACGGTTGCCAGATTGGGCGCTTTTGTCGTATTTTGAAATTTTTTTCATCAGCGCCCAACACAATTTTGGGCTACATATCGTTTTAAACAATTGTGTGTTAATTTTGTTTGCTTGTTTTATTCTTTCACAAAACTAAAAAAAAAGAAATATTTTCGAACAAACCCGCACTTTTAAAACTTTGCAGCACTCTTGCAGTCAAGTGACATCGAACAGTCGTTCAAGTTGCACGCACACCTATTCATTTTGCAGGCCTTTTTGTTTGACACAAGCCACAAAAGTCAATAGCTGAAAAAAAAGTTAAATAAAATAAAAGGCGTAGAAGTAAAAAAAAAAGGCGGTGAGAATAAGTCTGAAAAATACCAAAGTTTTCAACGATTTTTGGGCTTCTTTCTGAGCAACGATATTAGGCTACTTTTTTTTAAAGGTTTGGGCGCTTAAAGCGAACTAAATTCTGGCAACCCTGGTTGATGTTACTTCGTATTGTTCGGGCGACTTGCAAGTATAATATGAGGCAAACGAGAACACGAAAGGTACTCTTACTCAATGCTTACTCTTTCCGAACTGAGCTTCAAAAACGAAGGCCCAGTTTGTCATGCATATTTCTGAACCATTTTTGTTTCACTACAAAAGAAGAACTTCAAAATGTTGGCATTGCTGATGAAAAAAAAAAAATACGTCGTCACAATGAACAAACTACAAGTTCGCAACATTGGGGCCCATTATTACCTGTGCTCTAATTGATATATTGGCCATTACCTTAATGACGCAACTTGAAATTTCAAACAATTTTACATTTAGTGTCCTCGCCCTCACTTTCAGTCTTTTTTTCATAGAACCCACTGTATATACTGATAACGATAAGAGAATTTCGATTAGCTATCCGTTCTGAGAACTCCGTGCTTTACTTTTGGTCTGACAAATCGACAGGTTTTAATATTCACACGATAAATCACTTAGGTACTCATGAATAGAATTTCTAATAAAAAAATGTAATTTACCTGGGGAAATCGAGCGCTTGTTTCTTCAACCCGGTTGGCGTTTGAATGTCTTTGGTATTAACAGGTGTGATAGTGGATTGATCTTCTGTCGAAACAACGTCCGCTTTGATGACTCCTTCATTGTTGTCTATGCTATTTTCGCCAGCGACGAATGAATCAATTACAACAGCGTTCGTTGCCTGAATTTCATCGGTGTTACTACCTTCTCTGGACAAGGGTGGTGTTAAACTCGGCGGAGATGACTCTGGAGGAGGTGGCGGCACTTCCACCTCATCTGAAGATGAATCGAATTCACAATCAGTGAAGCCATCGACTTCATCTTCCGAAGCGGCTTCGTGAATACTAGGATTCGCATCCAGTGACTGCTGTAGACGCCACCCACTTAGGGTTGCATTTGTGGCCTTATATCGTGGAGTTTTAAAAATAATCTGCTCCTCGCCATTGAGGTTCTCAAACCTTTGTCGTAATTGCCTAACTGATGACCGTTCCATTTCTTCCAAAGATAATCGCTGTTGCAGTTTCATCAGAGATGGTTCACTTTGGGAGGATAGTTGAAGCTTTCGAATCCTCACTCGTTGGAGCTCCTCTTGCTGCTGTTCCATTTTAGTGAATGCTCTTTCTTTTATCGCTATAGACTCACTTTGTGAATTTACGGAATATGAGAACTGTAACGACGACGAGGATGTTGATGACGGCAGGCCGACACTGCTGCTGTCTAGGCTATTAATGCTTTCGGAACTGACCCGTCGACCTTTGGAGAAACGTCGGCTCTTGTTGCGTTCCCGAATGAAGGGAATCGGTTGATCCTCGTCCATTCTTGGAGTTCTTAATCAGATGTGACGTTTCTACTAGGCTCAAATTAATTCAGGGAACCTACTTGTAGGTATTTGAATTTATAGCTTCTTCTAAATATATTAACCAAGGAAATTCAAAAGTTTACGTTGAAAAATCCGAACTTGGACCGTGGTTTTGAACCACGCACAACACTTAGGTAACTGAACAAAATAAACGCTATTTTGTATATTCAAACACTGTTGCTACTCCCACTAGTGTATTTTGTCAGATTTTACTTTTATGTCCGAAAATGCACTTGAATACTCGGATACACTTAATCATTTGTTTAATTAAAATTTATATTGTATAGAAAATAATGAAATTTTATCGGGAAGTTGACGGGAAGTGTGAATTTTACATCTAACCTAATTTTAAACAGTGTTTCTTAATAATTTATTTATGAATTTTATACGCGGCACATGTCACACAAAACACGACAGCTGATTAAACAAAAAACTGAAACAAGTTTTCTCAACAAGCAAGGCGAACACGAGATCACTGGGAGAAATATACGTCACCGACACTTTGAGTGCTTCACGTCATACGTAAACGGGCAGTTTGACGATCAACAACTGGTAGGTAAGTGTCGCGGCTGGTTGTGGGATATAGAAGTCTGCGCCTTCAAGCTTTTTTCCACAACAACAACTGACGCGAAATGATTTCTCACTCTCGGAGAAATTATTCCAAATAAAAAATATATATCTATTGCGATTGTATTTTTATTTTAGCAACGAAAAATAGAAATAAACCAAGACGACGGAAAATGTATCATTTTGTTAAGTCTATCAAGAGTTTCGTAAATTTGCGCACTGAGACGACTTTTATCGGGTTGTCGTTTAGTTAGTCATCGCTTCACACTCTCTCGTAAGTATCTCAGTGACATTGGTGTGTTTTTTTTTTTTCGATAAGGCGGCGATAATTAAGCTTAAGTAGTTGTTTGTGTTTGGCTGTTATATCTGAATTATGTCTGAGCAAATTGTATGGTTGGTAGGGAAACAAAACACAAAATTGCAATTCGCTTTCGAATGTGAAACGAAACTAACTGTCAACAGGTGAACTTTACTGAGGTTTACCTGGCAAGTTAGTCGCTAAGGTACACCTGGTGTATGTGTGTGTCCAATTAACTTATCACGTTATCTTGGATGGGATTTTTTTCTTTTTATATTTGCGATAGGTTTTTTTTTTATTCTCTATATAGTTAGTTCCTTACGAGCTTATTACATAGTCAATTGAGTTTCAAATCAAATATAAGTATGTAGTAGCATTTAATGAACTTTGAAGCAGTTCATATTCCTCCACCGCCCAAGAAAAGTTTGCACTACCGCGGAGTGTCATCTAGAGGACAATAGATACAACTTTTTATTAAAGACACGAATCAACGACGAAATGGTATAAATGTCGGTGGGTATTTTCATTCAATAGAAACGGTTGATTTTTTAGCTACAAATGGTTTGAGGACAGGATACACAACCACTGCGTTTGCATCTGGATGAAATACATCGCCCACACTATCTATTGCACCAACCATTTCCAAAAACAGTGGCTCCTAATGTAGGTAACGCTCAAACATCAGTTTAATGATGTTCTCATCCCCAAAATGTTCTTTTTCTTTTCGGGCCACGCAAAAATAGAAATTCCAACTTTTTCCCTTTAACCGACCGGAATTACCAAATTTAATGATTTTTCCTAGGTCCATTTTTCATTGTTTCGTCAATTCTGTCAGCCTTTTTTTAAAACACCTTTTTATAAACTTGATCTGTATGTGTTTATCTATTGTAACGGAATCTTTCAACGCAATTTTCACCCACTTGAAGACGTCTAAGTGATTTGAAAATGTGCACACGTATTAAAGACCGATGACAATACAACTTTGAACTGTCCCCCCACCCTGTGATCCCTTCTCCCAAGTAAATGTGCCCCACCCTGTGACCCCCTCACCCAAGTGCGTTTTCGTACAGCAGGGCCGAGGCCGTGCCGCGAGTTAGGCCGACGGCCGAACTCCGCGTAGAAGCAAAACTCCGAAAAAAACGAAGTGTCCACCTGATTGACCCCCCACCACATAATCCGCCACTTCCCCACACATGTGTATGTCCTCCTATCCTATGATTGCGATTTTTGAAAAAAAAAAAAAATAAATAAATAAAAATTTTGTTTACATTATTGATATTTTATTTAACAGCCATAGAAAGTCTACTTAAATTAAATTAAAATTAATTTCATTGTAAAAAAAAGCGTGGGTATAGATGTCAATTGTGCAATAAGTATTACATTACATTTCAGTATATATAAAAATAAAAATTATATCCAATTGGGCAAAATGGCACAGTGCACGCATTTCAATTTTTCATTTTAATTCCAGGCAATAATGGTTGGCCGTTACATGCAGTGCACTTATAGGCAGTCCTGGGCAGAGGAGTCGATGTGAACGCCATAAAAGTCATCGAAACTGGTGAAATATGCTGGCTGAAGACGTCAAAGATATTTGGTGTTCCGAAAAGTGCCTACACTACGCAGGCATCATTGAATTATGTTGAACAGTTATTTTATTGATTATTGTTTACGTTTCTGTTTTAAATAAAGCATTTTAAGGCAGTTAAAACAGGATTTGTCTTCCCAGTTCAAACGTTTTCACAAATCTAAGAGAGAATTTTCTTTTTAAAATTTGGGGTGGAATTGGGTAGGTGCGCCGTGCGCGGTAGCTTACGGTCTCTTACTCTCTTTATAAATAGGTACTTAATTTATGCTACCCGATTCGACTCGCAAATTTTGAAAAGAAAATTGTTGGCAGTGAATGCCAACTCCGAAAGAAGAGATGTAGAAGAATGTTTTATATTCGGTATTTGAAAGCGTAAGGCTTCAAATTCCCTGATATGTATCAAATAAATAAATTACATTAATGGTTTAACAAAAATTGTGGATGAAAATTCATAAGTTTCATTAGTATTGATTTCAAAGAATACAAATTAATTATTAAATTTAATACTTCATGTATTTGTAAATTTACGTTTTAAGCAATAGATTGCAATTTTGTATGTAAAATAATATGCATTAAAATTACCGCATTAAATGAAAATGAAAATCGTAATATAATTTTTGTAGTAGTAATACACTTCAAACACAAAAGTAACCTTTTCGTTATTCGTAACATAGTTGTGCCCTGTGCTGGCGTGTAGTATTCATTCTATTTCATGTATGTCAGAAGCGTCAAAAAAAGTTGCAACGAATTTTAATGGATCTTTCCATTTTAATAATTTCAACGTTGGTGTCTCATTAAAATCAATGGGCATTACCAATAACCATTTTTAGTTCCGACTTTAAATTTAAGTAGTTCACAGTGGCTATGTTTTTCACATAAATTTTGCAATTGTGAGCAACGTAGGTACGGCGCAATAATCCAATTATGTTAGGGAGTTACATATAAAGAGTCTTTCAGTAGCGACTTGACATCTTCAAACTTTCAATGTGAACGCACCCTTAAACCGATTACCGAACTGTCAATATCAAAATATTCAGTAAAATCATCAACATTTCCATCATCGTGAAGTGAACGTAGGAACAACGTATACAAATAATTAGAATTGACTACTTAAGTTCTGAGTCGGTGGTCGCTGGTCGCAACTTTAAGAGCGTAAACGCCAATTTTCAGTCTTCAGCGACGAAGCGCTTTTTTTTTAAACGGCTTCACCAATAAGCAAAATTTGCGTTACTTGACAGGTGAGAGCCCTCATGTGTTTCATGAAACAGCACTTCATTCCCAAAAAAGTCACTATTTGGTGCGGTTTTCATGCCGGTGGCGTCATTGGGCCGTTTTTTTCGACGATGAAAATGACCGTCACGTTACGGTAAATAGTATTCGCTACAGAGACACGTTAGAACGTTATTTCTTTGAGCAATTGCATGAATTGGACATCAGTGATGTTTGGTTCCAAAAAGACGGTGCCACAAGCCACAAGGCGGGTGCAACAATCGAGTTATTGAAGTCTCAGTTCGGTGAACATGTTATCTCGAGAAACGGACCCGTCGATTAGTCGCCGAGATCGTGTGATTTCTAAACTTTTCTAAACTTTTTTTATGGGAATACCTACATTAAATCATTGATCTATGCTAACAAGCCAAAAAGACGTAAGAGGAGCTCAGAGCCAATATTGAACGGGAAACAGCGGCCGTATCGTTCGAAATGTGCGGCCGAGTCATCGAAAATTGGGTTCAACTTATCGACCGCTGCATGATGATGATGCTCACATTGTTTTTCCCGTTTATCTTTAGTTTGAATTTGCACGTTTCAGTCAGTTGCCGAAACAAATATAACTAGGTACAGTCCAAATTAGGTTATAAAAAAATCAATTCCAAGCCGAATGGAGAATACTGTAGTATCGACAAAATCTTATAAAAATGGGTATGATCAATATGTCGAATATGAATAATACCTATATTTGACATTTACTATAGTAAACGAGAATAAACTTACTTGACTGTGAACAGGCGAATATAAAAGGCGTGTCCTGTTATGACATAGGTACTACATAAAACTCTACAGCTACCTACCTACAACGATTTTCTTTTTAATTAGTAGGAAATAAGTTTTGGAAAAAAAAATTAATTTCAAAATGTGGGCATATGTTGCTTGGCACTACATGTACTACATAACTGCAGGGTATAAGAAATCAAATCACGCCCGCCACTTTTAGCCTTTCAGCAAAATCCCACTTTCATAGAGGACTGGGTGTAGGTGGAAAACTAATCGAATCCAATACCGACCTCTTTGAACCAGTGTCTAGGGCATGCAAAAGCTGCTATGGTCCCCAATGAATCTGAGACAGTGGAACTCACGATATCAGTATATTGCAATCGGAGATGGTGTTTCGCAGCACTGTCATCAACTTAAACACAAGCCCAGGAAATAGTCACCGACAGCGATGACATCGAAGCTGCCTATAGGTATAGCTATATATATTGGAAGATTATTAAGCCGTGGAATAGATGCCCAGACATCACAAGATCAATGGACCGTGGTCGGGCAAAAGTGGCCTGGCCGTGGAGGCGCAAAGAGATTCTTCGTTGTGCCCAACTGGCTATCTGGAACGAAAGTATTCTGAACCTTATCCATTGATTCGGCTCAAAATTGTTCATCTTCACAACCCTGAATTACGATCCAATTAAAGGAGGAAGTAGAACTTCCTTGCGCAGGCGTTGTTTACAATAAAACTCGAAGAGGGAGAGATCACGTTGATGATGATTCACTGACAATTGCAATAAATTAACAGCAAAGCTGTGTCTGCACAAATGTATATACGCTAAATCGAAAAAAGAGACATAAACGATATCTTTCGATGCTCTTCATTGAAGCATAACAATGAGAAATACGGCTGGAAGGGATACTGTGGAAAAATGACGACAGCAGAGAGGTGTGGGATGTGGGATTGCAATAAAGCAGAGCCCTACAGTCGGCAAAGCAACACAGAACAAGAACGAATACTAAGTACTTAATAAAGTGATTACAACAATTTGTCATGGTTGCCGCCAAGTAGCGCACACGCAAAACTATTGTGCCAAAAATAAATGCGAATGCTACTCAAAGTATCACCCACAAAGCAAAGCAATCAGTTGTCTAATCTAATACACACACTGACCGTCAATAAACAACAACAAATTCTATTTTTAATTGACTAAATTGCACGCCAACAAAAAAGGTAGGCGATCTGTGACTTTATCGTTCCCTAGTCTACGCCAACTTGCCCGCTAGTAATTCAGATGTATCTTTAGTACGAATGTTATTAAGATGACTTGCAATGAATTAAGTTCAATTGAAGCAAACTGCAAAGAAAGAAAAATATCTTTGAGACTCGTATGTACCACGATTTAAAAGACTATCTGAGGAATGCCTTTTAGAATTGTGGTGCCACACACTTCTATCATTTGCTTATTAAGTGAGTGAGTGAGCTGAGATAAACCTTGCGGAATTCCACAAATCTTTATCAAGTCATATTTGAATGAGAACAAAATTATAGCAAGATGTAGGTATATGGCCATGAATATATAGGCATATGTGTTATATGTGTTTACAGCAAATCATAGGTGCACATATCAATTTACTAATAATCATCTTTAACCTTCACAGTAAATATTTTGTAGGTCACAATGGGTAATTTTATATGGAAAATTTCGCCATTGTGAGTTCGTAAAATCTAGCCTGCGGACACCTAATATGAGTATTAGTATCGCGCAATCTATCTGCATGAAAATTAGTATTTTAGCGATCATATTGCGGGGTACCTACTCATAAGAAATTTTCGTTTCGACTTTAAACTTACGGAAGCTTACAAATGCAAAATTTGTATAGAAAATATAGCTATTTTGAATTACTAAAATTGAAAGTCGCAACTAAAATTGTTTATTTTCCAGACCCCTTATATTTGACGTTATCCCAAATGGAATGAAGTAGTATCAGACAAATCGGGGTATATGAGGTCAGTAGCAAATTTTGTTTTATTTATGCTGCTTTTCAAAATTCTGCTTTACAAAATTTTGCCTTACACAAAAAGCGCGCGCTTAAACATTTTCCAAACGAATTTTTATTGTTTGCAGAATTTTTTAAAGCAGAGATTTTGAGAATACAGTCGAACTTCGATAACTCGAACCATCACTTGCCAGAAAAAAAAATTCGAGTTATCAAGTAAAATACAAAATTGATAAGAATTCATAATATGTACATATTCATTTGCGAATATATAGGACGAAAAAAGTACAGGAAATTAACATATTTAAAATAGTCTGTTATTAAGGATTGAAAAGTATTTTTATTTTGGTTTTCAAAAAAAATCTTCAATGGAATTTAAACCATTATAAACAGAATCTTTTGTTTTTTCATTAGTCTTTAAATATAAACGCCAAATGCTTAATGACTTTGCAACCAACTTGTTTGAAGGTGGTTGAATCAAATCATGCTCCAAATTTGCTTTTATCTTCCTCTTATTTTTCAAAAATTCAAACCAATATACCAACTTAGTCAAAATTATGTGTTCTAACCCCTATTAACAATAAATTTGATAATTTTTACTCATAAATACGAAAATCACGATTAACTACACGGTATGTATACTAGGTCATAGGAACATACAAACACAGTGCCCCCGAAAGTGATACATTATAAACTAACTTGTAAAAACATGCAGAATTTGGGAATTCCCCCTCAGAATTCGACTTATCGAAGGTGAAGCCAAATAATCTCTTCGAGTTATCAAGACATTCGAGTAATAGAAGTTATCAAATACAAATTACATGTAAATTTTAGTCTTGGTGCTATTGCCAACCAATTTTATTCGAGTTATGTATTAAATATTCGAGTTATCAAAGTTCGACTTATCGAAGTTCGACTGTATTTTCTTTTTTCTTTTGTTGTTTACTTGTAATTTTTTTCAAATTCGTTTTAACTTTATCCATTGAATTTTATTAATGGTACTTCCCATATAACATTTTCATACCAGTTTGATTTGTTCAAAAACGGCTCTAACGAACCAAAATTGAAATTTAAGCTTAAGTAGATGAGGTTAAGATGGCTGCATACTAAGTTTTTCGCTAGAAAATCGAATAACGCTACTCTTTTAAATTTGGACTTATCTCGAAAACGGTCAATTCGACTATAGCAAAAATTCATTTCGTTGGTAATATGGTCATTTATAGATTAATGGCAAACACAGTTTTTCTCTGTATTTCGATTCGATTTTCTGAAAAAAGCTTCTTTTCTTACCCGATTGGACACAGGGAGGGTTATGCGTTTCGCGCGTATCCTATGTACGTTCCTACGTGACGCCCTGTAGCCCAACCGGCTTGACCAATTTTGAAGAGTGAGGTGTCATTAAATTGGTATTCGTTCCCGGAGTGTCATAGACTAAACAAATAGATATAAAAATATAAGTTAAGAAAAAAAAAAAAAAAAAATATCGTCAGTGAGATTTTTTTTACAGTCAGTCGGGTTTTTTGTTTATTTAGTTTTTTTAAGTTTACCTGAAAATGGCAATAACGATTTTGACCAAAATACATATTAAAGATAATATAACTATTCTAGATAAGATCCCGTACTTATTTCTTCTCCGAAAATTCGTTCAAATCGGTTATTTAATTATTTCTCAAACATGACTACCCAAAAGCCGATATGAATTTTAAGACTCAATACCGCACTTTAAAATAAAAATTGCAACGGCCATTCAAAATACAAATTGATTTTCAAAAACCAAATAAATTCTTTCTATCAAACCTATTAATTTTTATAATGAAAATGTGCTATTTTTAATTAAACAAAAATTGTCCTTTTATGTTATTACAAAAATGGTCACCGTACGTATAGCCTAAGATTCAACGGTAAGGGATCTGAACCTTTTTTAAACTAAGAAAATAAAGATTTTAAAAAATAAAAGGAAACACATTTTTTTTTGATTTCTAAACATATTTTTATTCAGGTAACGAAAATTTTATCTCTATCTATATAAATAAAAAATAAAACAAAGTCGGGTTAGTTACACCATTTATAACTCAAGAACGGCTGGGCCGATTTTGATGATATCTGATTTATTGGATTCGTCTCCGCCTTGAATAGCAGATTGACTATTAAAATATCGGAAAGATTCACGCAAAACAAGTACAAAAATTACGAAAGTTTGTCTGGGGAACCGCACCTTAAAAAAATAAACTGGAGAGAAAAACGTCTTATTTGATCATGCCACAAATGAGAAGGTCAAACCTTTCAGTGCCTTGATTTTGTGGGTTTTTTTTCTGCAATGTCAGTTGCGGAAATGGTTCACGTATAGACGGATTTTATAAATATGTGAATGATATAGCGAACTGACACCTTCCAATATTTCGTGTTCTAATGTAGCCTTGTTCCGTGCAAGCATCAACACCGACTGCAGCCATCGAAGCGATCAACATAACACCAGTGCATGTAGAAGCGAAAAGACTAGCAGGCGCATCTGCATTGAGATTGCATGCACTCGGTTTTTTCGACTCTCGAATGAAAATTGGACACCGGAAAATCATTGACTTGATCAAAGAAATAACACCTCTTATCGATCGACCCAGTGACTTAGCTAATACATCCATAGATTTCGATACACACTTCGCAACTGCTTTTCCCTCAAGAGAGAATACTGGAAGCAAGCTAGCTCAACAAGAAATCACAGGGGAATAACAGTATACACGGACGGATCATATATAGCCGGAGAATCAGGGGCAGGCATATATAGTGCCAATCCAGAGATTCAACTGACAACGCATTTGGAATCTTTCACTACCGTATTTCAAGCAGAGGTCTTTGCCATACTTAAAGGAGTAGAAACGCTTACTGCGCTCCACATCTCGAGGAGACAAATAGATATCTGTTCCGATCGTAAAGCAGTCATAAACGCCTTGAGTAACCCCGTCACGAAATCTTTTCTGGTAAGGGAGTGTAAAAACAAATTAAACACCCTTGCTAGTAAGAACAAAGTCTCTCTAATTTGGGTAACGGGCAACGAAAGAGCAGATGAACTAGTAACGGAAGGTGGAGGGGAAAAAGAACAACCACCAGAAAAAGAAATAGGCGTACCACTGACGACTATTAAAACAGCAATAAATCAACGAGCCAATATTGATTTTAAGAGATACTGGGAACACCTAGAAACATGCAGAGTGGCTAAAATATGTAATGGTAGAGACACCAACCAATAAATTGTCAAAAAGAGCGCTAAACTCTGGAAGAGCGCAATTAAGAATGATGGTGGGACTTATTTCAGGACACATCAACCTTAATAAACACGCAAATAGAATCGACATTTTAGAACAGTTTATACGCTCAAACTGTCAGGAGGAGGAGAGAGAGGAGGAAGATATAGAACACTTCCTCTGCCACTGTCTAGCTACAGCGAGGCTACGTAACAAAATTCTGTGAGCACACCTGATACCAGACCTTACATGCCTCAGAAATGTGGAACTAAGCGACATCATGGAGTTCTCCAAGCGAACAAACAGATTCGCTGAAAACACAAACCCTACACACAATGACTACCCCTAATTTAACCAGCCCCTTACCCCCTGTATCCTTTCACACATCCTAACAAAACTTTTTCCCACCGTTTACAGAATAAGAGGGGACCACAACGGGCCCACCAGCGGCCTCAGTGAAGAGTGAAAAAATCATCCTCACCAACCAACCACCAACCAGCCTTGTTCCTGGAAATTCCAGGCGAGCTTTCCCATACGCAACCTAAATTTATGTAGCGAGAAGGATGTCGGATGATAACAACTGACAACAACGTGACCGTTGTGCGACAATTTGGTACTTTTTTCGAGGACCCTAATACAATTTTTTTATTTTTTATTGAAGATCTTTTTATAAACTGGTTCTATGTTTTGTATTCTGCTTCGACTTTTAGTTTTATTCATCGATTTGGCACTCTCCGGGCAGTTGTTTGCTCTAGGACACTTGTTATGTTCGATTGGTATACGAAACAAAGAATCTTTTTTCCGATTTCAGAGTGCTTTTGCGAATCTGGATATTTTGTCAGAGGTGCTCGAAATCTACCAATGCAATTGCGCTTTAGTTTGACAACTAGTGGAGTATGTTTTCGAAAAAATGTTCAACTACAAAGAATTTCATTGAATCGGGTGAATCTTGTTATGCTAATTGTTTATGTACAAATGTTTAGAAATCAATCGGGGAGCGAATTTCGAGTGATTTAATTTAAAGTTCAACCAGTGATCCATTCACGCCTTGAAAACTGTCGAAGGCTACAGATATTCCAATCGCACGAATAACAACAAAAAAAGAGCAAGTGACAAACATGTTCGATTAGACACACAAAATCTGAACTTGGGAGAGCGAATCGGAAAAGGCCCAATCGGATATCACATAAATTCCGCTCCGCTGAAAGTAAGTAAGTAAGAAAGCAGTTTCCAAATTTCTATTACAAGATGGAAAAACCGGTAAACTCGAGTTTAGACGAAATTAAGTTTTTGATATCATTAAATTCTTCAAGATTCTAGAATTCTTCTTGTCAAAAATTTTCAAAATCGACTTTAGCGGTTTTTCCTTTGTTGCAACAGATTTATCAATGAACACATCTCTAAAAGGCTTTTATGCGAGCAGCTGCTGTCACTTGGGATATGATGTCTAGTTTGAAGTGAATCTCGGAAATTTCAAGTAGAGTATAGTATTTGCAACTTCTTGAATTTATAATTATTTAATAAAGCTTAAGGTAAACTTAGAATCAAACTGAAATTATCTATACAACAGCGCCAGCTTAATTGGGCCTTCGGTTAAGTATATTCTTAAATGTATTCGAATAATGTATCCTAAATAATCTAATTATTTATGCATATAAATCAGTCGGACTCATTAAGAAGATAACTCAAAGATCATAACAGACTTGACCGCTTATAATCAGTTCACAATGTTCTCGTACATTCAAAAACATGCATTAAATTGTAATTATCGTGTATAGATAAGAAACAAACATTCATTTCATGTGTATATTATAGCGAGTACCAATCGATTTTCCAATGCCGGCAATCACCACAATACGCCTATATCAAAAAAGAAAACTTCTGGCCGGTATTACGCTGTCAGAAAATTGCAATTGAGTTGTGGCATCTTCCCTACTAACTCATCTCCTTAATCATACTAGAACTAAACTAGTACCAGGTAATTGGTCACATTCCATGTTCGAAATATTGTAGGCTATCACACAGCACGGCATTTAACGACTGTTTTTCGGAACACGGAATATCTAGACTGATGCACAAGTACAAGTACATACTACATGCATAGTTTGTTGCACTGAAAGTTTGCCTGTGGTGTGACAAGTAGTTACTTTGTGAAATTGTAAATGATTACATATTTACATATAATGATAATGATTGCTATCTTCTGGTGTGTGTGAGTGACTTGGCAGAAATTAATTTGTACACTGTGATCGAACATTCTAGAAAGTAGGGTTAACATTAAGCGTGTTTTTAAAGATATTTCGTGGTTCGTGCTGCACTGCACTACACTGCAACTCAAGATAAGAGGCAATAACGATTGTGGTGAAATTGATATTTCCATTATATCTACGACATTGCTTTTAATGGTGAATGAAAGAGAAGTAAGAAACAAACATATACAGAAATGAAGAGAGAACAAATTGTGTGCCATTTTCTTGAACAAGTCAGAATGCAACGAATATGTAAATATGTTATCTCGTACGACTACAATCGGTCTAAGTACTGCTAATTTATTGGTTTGTAGATAAGAAAACACTTTGGCCCCATCAAAGAGCAGAAATAAATGTCACCTTATGAAAGATGCTGTAGACAATTATGTTATAATTTCTAAAACCTCGACACAACAACTTGCTAACAAATGTGCAATATCCTCAAGAGTGGAGTTTTTAGTTAAAACACTTAAATTATAATTGTAAATAATTATGAATTTTAGACACTGCTGTTCAAAGAGCACAACCGGTAAGATGATAAGTTATTAGTTCAGTAGTCGAGTTCAGTTAAAAAGACAAATGCATTCAGACGTCAGTTCGGTTCACATTTTCTTATTTAAGCCTTTTACTCAGGAGCTGTTGAAATTTTAAAGACATACCACCTACATTGCTTAATGCACACGAGCGATAAATTTCAATAAAAATTAACTAAGTATGACACCGTTTAGACATTTTGCTGGATAATGGAAAAAATAAAGCGTATTTTTAAATAACACAAAATACTGTATTGACACCATCACCTATACAATAACCAATATCTTAATAATCTTCTATATATATAATTCTTTCGGGGTGTAACTCGATGGCCACGTAACTCGATAACCCCTGGGACGATTTTCATAATTCTTTTTTTGTTTTGTTCGTATTGCTGTATATCAGGTTTTTATTTACTTTTAGTCGCGAAAATAAAACTTGGAGGGGATGAAAGAGGTTATGAAAGTTTGTATGGGGAAATACACTTTGAAAAAAAAGAAACTGTATAGAAATCGAGTAGTGATACTTCAAATAAAAAAAAATATATTTTAAATTTTAAAAGCAAATTGTTGTTGTCAAGTATTTTAATTATTTTCCAAGCAAATTGTTGTTGTCAATAATTTTGAAATCTTTGCTTATTTTTGAAATATAGGTACCTACAACCTACATACCTAAAAAGTTTGTTCTAATAAATTATGTTTACTATGTTAGATTAAGTAACTTTTTTAAATGAAGTAGATACTTTGAAGTAGATATAAAGATGATATGGATGACATTATTCTGCATCGAATTCGCACTGTGACATCGGACAATGAACTGGAGATGTCAGATGAAATGCGCAACAAAGCTTTGATTTTGATCGAGGATATGTGTCTGATCATGAGTGGCAATTTGTTGTGCAAATTGGGGATGCCACAGCCAAATCGTTCAATGCAAGACGCATTTAATCGAGAATTGGAGCGAGAAATGGACTTCGATCGAATCGCATTGAGTCAAGCTGTTCGAACAAATGTGCCAATGTTGAATAAAGAACAAAAGAAAGTGTACGATGAATTGATGCAAGCAGTCGATAACGAAAATGGCGGAATTTTCTTCCTTGATGCGCCCGGTGGAACTGGAAATGCATTCCTGATTTTACTGATTTTGGCTACAATTCGTTCGAGATCTGAAATCGCTTTGGCCCAAGCCTCTTCTGGGATAGTGGCTACTTTGTTAGAAGGCGGTCAAACAGCGAACAGTCGAACTGCATTGAAATTGCCATTGAATCTGCAAGTGGATGAAGAACCTACATGCAACATTTCAAAGAATACTGTGATGGCGAAAGTACTGCAGCAATGTAAGATTATCATATGGGACGAATGCACAATGGCTTACAAACGCGCATTGGAGGCCGGATTCGTTTACGTAATGATAAGCGACCTTTCGGTGGAGCAATGATCTTGCTATCAGGCGATTTTCATCAAACGCTGCCTGTCATTTCGAGATCAACTCCGGCAGATGAATTGAATGCTTGCCTGAAGGCGTCTGTTTTATGGCGATACGTCAAGAAATGGCATTTGACAACAAACATGCGAGTTTCTAAATGGCCAGTCAGCTGCAGAGTTCTCCAGGTGATGGGCAATGGTGTGATTCCAACAAACTTAATCACCGGCCTGATTTAGTTTCAACAACATTCTTGCAACTTTACAACGACACCGAAAGAACAAATCATGAATGTCTTCCCGAATATCGCTCAGGATTATATTGACCATGATTGGCTGAGTGTAAGAGTGATTTTGGCTGCGGAAAACAAGAACGTCGATCATTTGAATTTCGCCATTCAAAACCAAATCGCTGGTGAGTTGCATTCATACAAATGAAATCAGTCGACTCCGTGATGGAAAACGAAGCCACCAACTATCCCATTTTGTTGCGGAACCTAAATGAACCAAAACTTTGTAACGGTACGCGTTTGATTGTGAAGAATTTAATATCAAATATTATGCAAGCAACGATTTTTATTGGAAAATTCAAAGTCGAAGATGTTCCTTTCCGCGGATTCCACTTATTCAGAACGATTTGCCTTTCGTATTTAAGCGTCTTCAATTCCCGTACGTCTCGCTTTTGCTATGACAACTAATAAGTCGCAAGGACAATCGCTGGATGTGTGTGGCATAAATCTTGAATTTCACTCTCGCTCTCGCTTTGTACGTGTACGAACCCGATAATAGGAATAGAACAAACAATTTTATGTAGGTAGGGTAAATGTGTCAACAGTGGATCAGAGTACACAGTGAATAACTTGCTCTCATAATGTCGCTTTTTATTTTAAAATGTATCTTGAAATTAGAAAAGAACACATTTTGACTTCCCAGACTATCAGTCTGCGCGATCACTTTTTCGAAGGTGGTTATTCTCATGACTTTGTGTTTTCTGCATATGTAAGTATTTTTTTTTTTCTGTTTTATTTTTGATCTTTTTAAAAATGTGTGTACCTACCATAAAGCACTTCAGTGAAAAAGCGGTAGGTTGGCCGACAAGTATTTGATTTTATTTATTTATTTAATTTTAATATAACTTTTGATACGAAAGGTACGGAAAAAGCCGGGTGGGTACAGTTACATATACAAAAAACTGATTCGGGTACGGAACGTTCGATTTTTATGATTTTTGGTTACAAGGAAGGACTTATGCTACCTTTTGTTGTGAAAACAATACTTTATTTGGATTAGTTGAATTTTTGAATTCTTTGTATGTTCCGGGCTTACCTCTACATAATTTGGATTTGAAAGTCGACTCAGTTATAATTTTGTTGCACAACATCAATGTACCGAAACTTTGTAATGAATCGCATCTGATTTAGTGAGAAGGATCTCAAATCAAATGTCATGCAAGTGATGATTTTGAGGGGAAAATCCAAAAGCAAACACTCTCATTCCACAGATTCCGCTTATTCAGAACGATTTGCCATTCGTCTCACTTTCACCATGGCAAATAATTTGTTGCAAGTATAATCGATGGATGTTTGTGCATTTGTAGAATCAATCTTGAATTCTCATGTTTCTCACATGGATTTAGTGAAAAGCGGAAGGTTGGCCGATACGTCAAAATCATTGCGGTTTGATTGAAACAAATCAACATTGCTATTTGTCATTTAGTTCTAAGGCATTTAAGATAAGTTTTAAAAAAGGAATTTTAGTTGGCCGAATTACATAAAGTAGCAAGTGCATTGTGCATGCTTGGAATTATTATTTTCATTACAATAACAAATTTGGGCGGAACGAAGTTTGCCGGGACAGCTAGTATATATATAGATTTCGAGAGATATTCGAATCAGACCGCCATTGTCGGGTCTCTTTTCGTCTCTCTACCACTATAAATCCTACCCAGAGAGACTTTCTGGATTTCTCCAGAGTTCTTCCCTGAGCTCAATTCCTAGTGTTAACACTAGCATCTGTTTATGGGAGATCTGTTTTATCGACTGGGTCTCATCCCAATGATGTCCCAAGATCCTCATTATTTTGCCAGCCAACGCCGGACATTGACACAGTATATGTGCCGCTGTCTCAGGTTCCTCCAGGCATAGTTTACAGGTATCATCCTCTCAAAGGCCCATCTTCCTTAAGTGATACCCGAAATTACCATGTCCTGTTAACAAAGCCACCACCCATTTCAATGTTCCTCGAATCATGCTTAGAACCCTTCTTTGAGTGGAGCAGGTCGGCCACTTAATTGCCATTTTAGTCTGTCTACATTGTTCCACGGTTGACCACCTTCTCAGGTGTTCTACCGTGATACATTTGTGAATCAGCTGTTCTCCCATTCCTTTGTCAATTAAAGAGAATGGTTCTGGTCCCAGCTACTTTTCAGTTGACCCCTGTTTTGCAAGGGAGTCCGCCTTTTCGTTGCCTTCGATCCCTATGTGTCCTCGTACCCAAGTCAGTGTTACTTCATTTTTAGATAAACACTTATTGAGCTTAAGTACACATTCCAATCCCAATGATGTTGTGATGTTTGTTTGTTCCATGCATCTGATCACCGCCTGATTGTCCAGTGGTATTAGGATATTTCTTCCCTCCACCTGACTCTCAAGCAAGAAGTCCAACGCAAGCAATGCAATCATCTCAGCCTGGTATACAGAAGAGGCTAACGTGACGGGCTAGTTCCAGCTCTGCTGAATAGATACCGGCACCCGCTCCGTCATCCATCATGGATCCATCTGTGAAAATCACTATTTCACCACTCCTTTTTTCTGGAAGTAATCTGTTCTCAATACGAGTTTTGTGATTCCTTTCCATAATACGCACCCTTGTTATCCCATCCATAGGCATGTTCACGTTCAGCTCCCTAATCTCGTTTTTGACAATTTCCAGGATGTTCCTATGTCCATAGATGGTACCACGGTTGTGCCATTTCGCATCTCGATGCAAACGAAGTGCCGCTAGGGCCGCTGTTTTCTTAATAAATAAGTCTAGCGGTAAGCTCCCTAGGATCACTTCCAATGCGCATGTTGGTGTTGTCCTTATTGCACCTGCAACTTTACGTGCTAAGCGTTGGACCCTATCCAGGTGTTTCCTCACAGTTTTCTAGGAGGCTTTTGCCCACCATACAACCGAGGCGTAGGTAATAATGGGTCTAGTTATCATCGTATACATCCAGTATGCTGACCTAGGCGAGAGTCCCCACCTCTGTCCACACGTTTGCACTGATGTAGTACCCTTTTTGCCTTCCTGACCTTCTCCTCAACATGGTAGTTCCAAGTAAGTCTAGTATCTAGATAGACTCCGAGATACTTAACCTTCTTGGCCATTTTTAGTTCCAATCCGAAAAGTGTTAAGGGTCGGAATTCCAGATTTTTCATCTTCCTCGTGAAGATTATTAGATCTGTTTTTACAATAACCAATACTAAATAGCCGTGTGATTAAAACGGACATCTTTACCTAACATGCAAAAATACGTGTCACAGACAGCTTTTTTGGGTCGGCCATCTTTTTGATGTGGTAGGAATTATGGGAAAGCTTAACGATTCCTATGAAACAAAATGACGGACAATTCTTTATTTTTTTCGTATACCTGATTGATTGGTTGGTTTGATTTTCTGAAACCAATTACCACTCTCATTTTACGCGTTTTAAATAAGAAATAGAAATGTTTCCACGTAATTGCAGAAATGTTGGTGGCCGGAACTTGTGTTTTATTATTTCGCCTTTGTTAGCACTGCCTGCGGACAAATGAATCTCTCTGTCCCGTTTCGTCCAAAAATGCGCCTGCGTGATGGTGTGGTATTGCATCGGGTAAATCAATTTTTGTATAAATATTTAGAAATCAATCGGGACTCAAATTTCGAATGTTTTAATATTAAATTTAACCACTGAATGGAAAACGCTTAGAAAAGTGTTGAAGTCTACACATATTCAAATCGCATGAATATCAACAAAAAAAAAGAGAGCAAGTTACGTTTTTATGTTCGATAGACAGAAATCTGATATCTGAGAGCGAATCTGAAGAAGCCCAATCAAATACCACTTAAAAATGGTATATTTCAATAAATTGTAGGTTTAGTCCAATAACTCGTTTAAGGGTGGAAACCCCCTAAGAGAGAATAAATATTATTGGTATAAAAGTAAATACTGCTTAAGTTGAATTTGCTATACTTATAATGCAAAAAGTATCTTAAAGTTCAAACTGTCCTACTTCTCACTAGCATTACAAAATAACATTCAATTTAAGTACAATATGACCTCTACGATTCTCAAACAATATCGCTGCTCACAATATGAAATGAAAAACAAAATCCTAAAGCTCTTAAGTACCTACCTTAAAAAAAAATACAACCCCAATGGTCGAAATTTACTCACACAATATTGATTCAAAATGATGGATACATTTGGCTTCCCAATTTGTTTGCCTACGAAAGTGATTTAATTGGCACTGGCTCGTCAGCTTAGCACCGCTCGATATTTTTCTAGCTAACATTTGCATCCAAACATTTTATTTGGCCAAATTGTTTGTCGATCCACAAAATTGTGAACATAAAATTCATTTGGCCTTACTGATAATCACTTTTAACTTTCACTTTAAATAAAATAGTTGGCGCAACAGGTCCGGAGCGACCCTAGGTCCAGCTACTCACAACCATTCGTTTTGTGTGAGATTTTCATTTGGGAACGAATGGAAGGGATCTACAATGTTATGACGACTCCAAACGACTAATTGAGTAGCTCTTTCAAGACAGTTTTACTCTCGGATGTTTGTCAGACGTTTGCGGGAGGTATGGCGCAGTGGAAAAAACCTTAGGTTTTGGGTTTTAGTGGGATTTGAACCTCGATTCCTCGCTTAATAGTCCAACACACTAACCACTAAGCCACTGCGCCCTTTTTAGGTCACAATAGGTAATTTTGTATGGAAAATTTCATAGGTAATTCTAAATTCGCTAAACACTTAAAATTATTATTAGTATCGCGGAATATCAATCCACTAAGTATAGGCACGCAAATTAATAGGTCCGTTATCGCACCAGGAAGCTATCGAGTAGAGAAGCTTTTTATGTGCACGACCTGTTCAAATGAGACGAGGCGCAGCTATACAATCTGATAATATTAGGTACTAAATAAAAACTACTGCAATCTACAATTTTCCGCCCTGACTATGACTTCACTATGCATGTTTGTATCTGTTTGTATCTGTATCTCTTAAGGGAAAATCTGCAATGAATACAAATATTGCAATATGTTTGTCATGGAAGAATATGGTGTTGAAGACTTAGAAAAGAATACGCAACGGTGCGGCTGCTTGACCCTTGGTCAGCGATTCAGCAGTCAGCACTTCTCGACGTCATCGCCTCATCGCATTTCGCATTGGTGAAAAAGTTGCATCTTCATTGTATGCTCTCTTTGAAAATGCCGATGACGTTGTCGAAGGCAAAGCCATTAAAGAGTATGGGAAAATAAAAAGCCAAAGAAAACAACAACAACGAATTACAGAGTATATAAAAGCGTAAGACGTGGATAACGTATGGGGAAGCGCGGTCCATCACTGCAATATCGGGGTGTTCGTGTCAGAGTATATAAAGTTAAACGAGGGCATTCGGCAGCGTAGTCTGTTCAGATTCATTTAAGGGTTCAGAGAGAACACACTAGGAAAAGGTAAGGCAACCAAGCAGTGTAACTAGTTTCATATAGAAGGAATATTAGATAAACCTTCGGGAGTGTTGGAACAAAAAAAAAAAATCATAAAAAACGATATTCATTCATTTTCAGTGAACGGACAATTCTTAAAGAATTTTACTGATATAAAACCTTTTCGGCGATACTGTTCAAAGCCTTTTCAAAAAAGCAATAATTTCAGAATTGAATGTGAGTGATGTAACAAAGTGATCGTGCGGCAAATTCAATTGATCAATATTGTCGAAACTTGTGTGAAACTTGATAGTCAAAAAATAGAACCAATAAAAAAAAAAAACTTTTTGCGGTCAGCGGATTACCCGCGCATTAGTTACATGCACCTACTAAATAAGTGATGGCAGAATTTATGTGGCAATGTTTTGAGTTTGACCACAAATAGAAGAGCCGGCATATTTGCATTCTAATCATTGAGTAATTGTGGATTGCGGTTCTATTCAGTGATTGAGGTGGTCTCGTCTATTTTGTGTGTGTGCCACCAATTTGTTCGGTGGATTCCAATTCAATTAATTTAATTTGATTTAAATGTGATTTAAAGGTTAAATTGTAAAAGTGGTTACGCGTCGCTTAGGAAAAATAGTCTGGTTGATTGGTAAATGTCTGAATAACAGCAGTAGTGTCGTTGTGGTTTCTTTTAAACGATGTGCAATATTTTAATGCGATTTGTACGTTATGCTTCATTGAGTTAATATGTTGATTTTCTGTTGCTAATTTTAAATATTAATAGTTTTTCTTTCTGTCGCTTCTACCTAATCGATTTTTTCTTAACTAAGCACTTTTCAAAATTGTATGTGCTGCGTATGTGGTAGCTTCTACACGTTTTCTATTATGAAATAGTATCAAGGGTACTTACGGTGATATAGAGGGTCATCCCCTGAATATAATAAAAGAATACTTGGCACAACAGGCTCGAATAGCTATGCTCAGCATCCATAAAAATTAAATTGTGTAACTTTTTCTCTGATTTTTGTCAAAAGTTCGTGAGAAGTCGCACGGTGGACGAAATCTTAAAATCTAATTTGGGTTTTATCAGGGATTGAACCTTAATCCTTGCACTCAGTAGTCCAGAAGACTAACCATTCACCTACTGCTTTGCATTTTTTTTATTGCAAATCAAGTTAAAAATGTATTTATTTATTTATTGCGCTAGATCTGTCTTTACACCAGAGTCTAGATATAAGTACTACACTGATGATCGATGTGACTAATGCTCTTTCAGGTATTAATCAGTATATTTTTATTGGCTCATTAAGGCCGTAGTTGTGAGAATGTTTAGGGGTCGAAAAAAAAATGTTTCTTGTTCGAAGAATTCGTTCTGGTGCATAAAACTTGAAATGTTGAAGTAAATCGGGACATACTATATAATAAGAGAAAACATCATGAATAAACAGTATACAATGAACACTTCGCCTTTTTTCCAAAGCATCCAATCCTATTAAGGCACATCTTGTTGGATAAGAGGGCATAATATAAAGGTTCCATTTCATTTGTCTTATAACAAATGTTGTAAAGAATTTTTGTATCCTTTCAAGACGTGTTATAGAATTTGCATATATAGGACACCATACTAAAGAGCAATATTCAAGATAAGGTCGTACTAAAGACATATAGACAGACTTTAGAGCATATGGGTTCGAAAATTCAGCACATGTTCGCTTAAGAAATCCAAGCATCGAGTTTGCTTTGTTGACAACGTAATCAATGTGAAACGAAAATGCAAGTTTCGTGTCAAAAATCACACCAAGGTCTTTAATTTCGGTTTTTCGAGAAAGGCTGGTCCCGGATATTGTATAGTCATTAAGTACAGGCACTAAAGCATGGTACACAGAAAAAGAATGACATTTATTTATGTTCAAGGTAAGTCCATTAAGGTCACACCATTGAACTATTGTGTTTAAATCATTTTGTAGATTTCCACAATCAAAAATATTTTTAACACGAATAAATATATTTAGGTCATCGGCATACATCAAGCAGTTAGCGCTATTAAGCAATGAAGGAATCTCATTAATAAATATATTAATAAGTAAAGGTCCTAAGTGACTACCTTGGGGGACACCAGAAGAGACCTCACTTAGTCTAGATTGAGAAGAACCAATCTTTACATACTGTTTTCTGTTCGTGAGGTAACTTGTTAACCACTTAAGTAGCATCGAATGAATGCCAAATGATCTTAGTTTGCTTGTAAGAATGCCATGGCATACCGTGTCAAAAGCTTAGAATTATGGCAAACGATTTCACAGAAAACTGTAAAGAGCGCCATTATCTAACTGTTCCGTGATGACATACTGAGCCTTAGGTAGAACGTACGTAGAATAAAAATTACAGATTACGTTTGCGCTGCTGCACCTATTGCAAATGTCAAACAAACATCATGGAAAATGTGACTAAGACTACTTATCTATTGTGAATTTAAATTAAAAAAAGACTTAGAATACAAATCCTCTTTTGTATGATTCGTTCAGCTGTCCAAGAGCGTGCAATATAAATAATATAAAACGTGAGAGATTCCATAAAAACAGTTTTTTTTTTTTTTTGTCAATCAAACAAAGAAAACGATCTAGATCAAGTAAAAATGTCATTACTGCCCCATCGAATGCCACATTATATTATTGTCACTTGTTTACTTTTATCTTGTACATTATGGGGAGACGCAATTTGGGTGTGTAATTTGTTTTACAATTTCTACCACTGTGCGAACTCTAGTATGTTGAAAAATGAATATAGCAAAAGGCAATAATCCTTTTTTGGATGCTCAAATAGTTAAATCTTGATTTTGACTTTCAATTTCAATTTGTCCATGGAACTTTAGCTAAGTTCAACTTGTGCCGTTTTCGATGGAAGAGAACAATTGCCCTTTCTATCAAAAGATAAAACCTAGAAGTGCTCTTTCTATGTTTCATTGAAGAAAAAAGGTCACTACTAGGCAAATTCTTAACACGACAGAAGTGTCCGGGATATTTTTAAAGAATTGAACTCACCTACACACTCTTGCAAAATGTCAGATTGATATGTTTGTTCTGTTGTTCGAAACAAAATTTGTGCTATGTGAGCCGAAAATATGCAATTATGCGTGCGAATGTAAACTTTAATTGAAATAAATTGATTTGGCATATTTAAACATTCATATTTTTTTTAGAAAACAA
Source organism: Cheilosia urbana (assembly GCA_946477585.1). NCBI lineage: Eukaryota > Metazoa > Arthropoda > Insecta > Diptera > Syrphidae > Cheilosia > Cheilosia urbana. The sequence goes on from OX297854.1 coordinate 117,831,856, forward strand.
CAAAAAAGTAGCAACAGAAAAACAAATCTCACATATGTCTGTCTACCACTATTGCAAAAAGGCTCCAATGAATTTCATTGAAAAGAGGAATTCTGAATTTCGGGTCAATTCTCTCTGATCTTGAATGAAAAACGCCATTAGCGTTCTACTTTCTGTTGTTTCTCAAATGTTTCACTTCTAATCTCAACGAATATTAAAAAGACGAAGAAACCCTTTAATTCTTAGTGATCTACGATGCCAAATGCAAATATTTCCTTAGGTTTTTATAAAGGGTTTTCCAATAAGAGGTGTTATTTTGGTATTCAAAGAAAAATGTCATTTTTTGAGATAAATGATCGGATGTTTATTTCATAATAAGGAGGGAGGTATGCCCTTAATAATGAAAAACAACATCAGCCAAATGGCCACCACGAGCACGCATACAGGACCATATCCTTTCACAATAACACCTCTTATTAAAAAAACCCTTTATAATCTAAAGATAATAATAAAAGATAAAACCCAAATCTATCGGCTACCACAGGTCGATACTTGACTTCCAGTCTTAAGAGTATCCTTTTCTTATACATGCAATGTGTATTTCTTTTCCAATTACCTTTTACAGCCAACAATTTTTCCACTCTCACAACACACGTTGTTTAAATGTGCTCCCCGATGTTATGTACATGCGTCTGCTCGTTTGAGTCAAGTTCAATATCTCGTACGACCGGTATTCGATTTACCGGCTTATTCTGGTTACAGTCTCGTTCCTTTTACGTTGCTCCTTTGCATTTTAGTCGCCCACTACGAATCCCCAGGGCAACGCCTTAAAAATGCACAAGATACAAATTCGCTTCATAAGGCAAGTATGGTAAACCGTAAACGATCCGACTGCATATTGTAGTTGAGAAAAAAGAACCGGCTTTGTATATCGACCCATTTCCGGAATAAATTATAAAATGCGCTCCTTATATATGCATCGCCTCCCTAAGTCAAGGCAATGACCAAGAATATAAATCAAAATTTATTATAAACGTAATGGAGGAAAAAAAGCAACGATAATTGGAAAATCGTTACACTTGCAAAATTAAATTAATATCCAGATGCAGATGCACGTAGTTCTTGGAATTTGACCTACAACGCGAAATGACAGTACTACCAGATACATTCAGATACACCAGACACCAGTTGCTATGTGAATAAGAGTTAGGTATGGGGTTATCGCGTTCACTAGCTCTTCTTTTAAAATTTCATCTGTGTAATGGTAATTAGATACATATTTGTTTTTATCCTTTTAAACTGAAAGTAAATACATATAATTATTGCAATAAAGCTTTTAAAGAACCTCTGGGATAGTGTGTATACAAATTTTTCATTTAATAGTTTGTCACACAATCATACCCCGAAGTTTTAATACAGGATCGCTATCTACTTCCGCATTCTACAGTTAATTAACAAATGAGTTGCATTGTTTACATGAGTTCTAATCAGTCATTCGTAATCTACACATACGAGAGTATACCATAATATTTATGGTAGATTTCAGGTAAAAAAAGACAATGATTTTTTTCTTATCGATTTTTCAACTCATAAACAAGCATTTAAGTATTAACTTAAATGTTATCATATTGGTTGGGATTAAATGGGTAGGTATATGAAATATTGCAACGTTTTATAATTAAAGCTGCATAAAGCTTTAAATTCACTAGTAATAGCGGTTCTATATTTCTAAGTTTTGGTTTCCTTGTTTAAATTGTTCTCATTATTAACAATGCGAACTTATTTACTCAAAACACAACCGTTCTTCCACATGCAGAGTTGGTCAAAACTAAAGCACAAAATCATTTATCTTTGGAAAAACCTCTGATAAATTTAAAGTTTTATTATTTTTTTGCGTATCAGTGTAACTGTCTTTTATTCCTTTTATACCTAAGCTACTAATACGTAGTTTTATTATAGGTGTTCTGTTAACTTATTAAGGAAATAAAATATCTAACTTGATTCCATTAAAAACAAAGTAGACAAAACTACAGAACATAAATTAAATAAATAAAAATACCTATTTTATTACTTATATTTAATTTAATTGAATTTATTTTAATTTGCTTAATGCAAATGTAATTGTAAAAGCTAGCAATATATTAAACTTAAAACTAATACAGATACTGACGGTTCAATCAAAACACTTGCAAAATGTCGGAACAATTCTCCTAACAGTAGTTGTTCCGAAGAATACCTCGCATCAAAAATCCTCCGAATCGTATTTCGTATAAAATCGGAGAATTTTCCGATTGACCAATTTGATTTTTACATTTAATTTGTGGAAATTTCGTTAATTCGAAAAATTCGTAAAAGAGGACGTCATCAAGAGAGCAAGATATTACCCCTCCATCCTAAAATGAGAATCTTACAAATTTTTACCCAACAAATTTCTTAGTGTAAGAAGTGAAAAAGCTGTCACCTGTCAGCCACCTTACAATTAACAGCTGATTTGAAATTTGTTGTCATATTTGGAATAGGGTTTGGCATATGTGTGCAATTGCTTTGATTTGGTAACAGGTAACAGGGGGCTCCTCAAGATTCTTTTCGAAAGCGGCAACGAAATTCTTTCGTCGCTATAAAAAGGGACAATCCCTTCCAAGTAATTTTTAACGCAGTGGCACTCTTTCCCTTTTATTGAATGCTTGTACTTCAATCAGTACTAACTCTTCCACATACTCGGATTCATTAAAAGAAGTTTGATTAATTTCAGATCACTTTCATTGCTAGTTAGATGATATAGGTACCTAACTAATTTTCTGAGTAAATTAGCAAATTCCTTGAGTTTATTAGACATTTTAGCGACTTTTCGTACCACGTTTTTTTTAAGATTTGAATTTTGTATCTGCAATTTTTGACAAATTTCTGCAAAATCGTACCCTAACTCTTTCGTAAGTGTCTCTCTCTGTGAGAGAATTTATACCCACAACTGCCGTTTTGACAGTCTTTTTCATTCTTATTCCATTATTAAAGGAACAGGCCTAATTTAAATTTGTAAATCAATATAACTATTGCATTATTTTCGTCTATATGTTCAGATGAAATTGAATATTTGTTATAGTTTAAGCCCTAGTTGTTCTGATTTTCTTTCTGACATGCGCTCTTTGCATGACGATGTCCTGTGGTGCAACTGCCGAACAACTACGCTACCAATAGGTCTGTTCCCTAACGATAATGCCAAATTTAGTCAAACTTCGTTCCTTTACGCAAAAGTTGGGCAGAAGAGAGCCAAAAAGAGAGAACAAAACATTTCCCCTCAGTAAAAAACCTGCAAATATAAGCTTAAGAAATTTCTTTGGGCTAGTTGCTTGTTGCTGACAGATGGTTTTCAAATCGTTCAAATTCTAATTTGTAACTGACTTTTTATTTAATTTCATTTATATTTATTGCTTGTATTGCATAAAAATAGATGTAAGAAACAAAAGAATTGTGCTTTTTAATCTCTGCAACAAAACCAATTCAAATCCTGGTCTTAAATATAAATTTGTGTTTTTTTCTACTGAAATTTGAATATTCCCGCCTAAAAAAAATTCACATTTTTCAAATTTGTGGTTCAACGCGTTCCTTTTCTTTTTGGTTATATTTAATTTCAGTGAGCATATTCTCTCGCAATGAGAGAAATGTGACATATTGCCAAAAGTGAACCAGAATGTAAGGGAACAGACCTAATATTATGCACTTCTAAAAAGCTGAGAGTTTCTCTCTAAAACTAGATGATGAAAATTCAACTGCACTCTATAAACACACTTATTTAAATGACAACTCCAACTAGCTGAATGCTGAATGAATCCTTAGTAGTTTGCAAATTACTCGCAGAGAATTTCGAAATACTTTAATCCACTTCCAGCTTTAACAACAATTTGTAGAATATAATACTATTTTAACTGGCAATCAAAAACTCGTAATTTTATCATTCTCTTTTCAGGAGAGCATTTTGGGGAAACATTTTTACATATTTTAGGTCTGTTCTCTTACTTTCTGGTTCAATATTGATACTTTATATCAAATTTTTCTCATTGCGAAAGAATTCGCTCACCGAAATAAAATATAACCAAAAAGAAAAGGAACGCGTTGGTCGTTGAACCACAAATTTGAAAAATGTGAATTTTTTCTAGGCGATAATACTCAAATATCAGTAGAACAAAGAACGAATTTACGAAATTTGTGTAATGTGTTCGAATGCATTATCCTTAGGGAACAGACGTTTTATCTGTAGATGGAATGGACATAAAAGCAGGAAGAAGTTCTCACAGTCTTACAGAACCAAGAGGGTATTTCGTTATTTTGCTAATAATTTATAGGTACGCATATTAAATTTAAGAAACATTGTCTGAAGCTAGTGGCAGAGGTTTGGTAACCGGCCCCCAGGAACCGCCGCGCAGTGACCATTAAGAAAAACAAATATCCAGGCTTTTTCACCACTACGCCAACAAAATGTGTTTCTTTAATATTACTTGTATTCTCTTAGAGACCTTGAAGGTATCCTTGACCTAAATAAGTGTTATTATCCTAATTTTGTGGGTTTACTAAAAAAAACTATAGGTACTGTTAAAATTGTTCTCTTAAGATCTTGTCAGGTGTGTTTTACCCTCTTACGTTCGTCTAGAACTCCTCACAAATATTTTTTGGAATTGAAAAAAAATTGAAAACTCGAAAACCAATCGGCACTATTGACAAAAAAAAAACAATCGAATTAATTCGGAATATAATAGTTTATAAGAATTTGTCTCCGCAAATATTATACCGCAGCTCTTTGCTTTTTATATTGCAGCTCTAAATAATGGCCGATGAAGCAAAACCCGCAGAAGAAGCACCCCCAGCAGCGCCTGCCGAGGGAGAGGCTCCACCAGCCGAAGGTGCAGCTCCAGCAGAGCCCACCGAGCCAATCAAACACACCTACACACTCTTTTACTTTAATGTGAAAGCACTCGCTGAACCTTTACGCTACCTCTTCGCCTACGGCGGTATTGAGTACGAAGATGTTCGAGTGACGCGTGACGAATGGCCTGCATTGAAGCCAAGTGAGTACATGCAAAATTCGTATAATTAGATCATCCCACAGTATGTAAATCGGCTATGTGACACGAGTTCATTGTCAGAATTGGAAGTCGTTGTTTTGGCACAGACCAATTTGGTGTTACCAACTGCCAACACCAAAGAACTAAGAGCAGCTATTTTCAGTCATCTACCATTCTAAATTTAATCGATCGATGAATAAATCTGGGTCATTACTTAATTTAGAATTATATTGAATTTTTTGTTTTGTTTTTCTATAAACAATTGCACGATCATGTTACAGCTATGCCAATGGGTCAAATGCCCGTGTTGGAAGTCGATGGCAAACGTGTACATCAGAGCATTTCGATGGCTAGATTCTTGGCTAGAACAGTTGGACTGAATGGCGCTAGTCCATGGGAGGACTTGCAGATCGATATTGTCGTTGATACAATCAATGATTTCCGTCTAAGTAGCGAACAATGTGTGATGTTGCATGTTCAGTGTTGTTTGATTAATCTTGTTTTTTAATATATAGAAATTGCAGTCGTATCATATGAACCGGAGGATGAAATCAAGGAGAAGAAGCTGGTCACACTCAATACAGAAGTCATTCCATTCTATTTGGAGAAATTGGAACAGACTGTAAAGGATAATGATGGACATTTGGCACTTGGAAAGGTTTGTTTATTTTTAGTATGCTTAGTCAAGTCATTGTTGCATCCTGGCGGGATAAGAGAGATCAACTTTATTTGCCAATCACATAGGTATTTAAGTTTCACTTTTGAAAAAAAAAAAAAAAAACTGCCACAAATAGTAAAAGATATTTGAAAGTCGCATATCTTTAGCTGATGAATGATTTTTCGATAAATCTCCTCTGTCTTTGTGGAGTGTAGCTTCTACAAAATAAGAAAAATAAGAGACTACTGATGCCATTTTTGTAGATAGGCATTTGAAGAGACCATCAACCATCCACATGCTTTTATTGCATTATAATCGATATACATAGTACCAAATCCCCTCCAATTGCATATACTTTAAGGTCTGTCTTTTGTCGAAGGCTAGTAAGTTTACTATGTATACAATTTGTACAGTAAATTTGCCATTGCAGTTATACATATACTATTCATTTCATTTCATTTTAAATTCATATTTATTATTTCTTTCTTTAACTTACATACTAGACAAAAACGATTAAATCTAATTTAAAACTAACATTTATCTTATTCTAGCTTACTGGCTCTTAGCGAGCGCTCTAGACTTAACAATATGCTTAAAATTATTGCCTTTCGGCCTTAAATCTATCTATATCTATGATTTGTTTTGTTTTTAATTTTCAAGAAACTTTAGAAAACTTGAATTCTTTATTATTGCTTTGTTTAAAACTACTTAAAACTACCTAAGCTACTTAACCTACATTACCTATAATCAGGGTGGTGAGCAATCTTATCGATTGGTCACCATCCTGATCGCGTCCTTGATTGCCTGTCGGCAGGGGTTCATCCGCGCCGCCGAGACTCGATCGAGGCCACAAGCGTCGGTCAAGTCTCGGAAGCACTCTTTCATGTTGGCTAGCCCAGCACCACCCAAAGACCCCCTACTCTAAACCTAAGCCTACTACCTTAAATCTAGCTTAAAACTAAGGAGGATGCTACGTAAGTAGCGCACCGGCCCGTGGTCTTGGATGAGCCGCTTATCCCTCGCACCACGGTGGCTGTGGTATAATACCGGCATACCATCTTTTGTCTGGAGTAACCCCTTCATGTCTACATGAAGAAATGCCTCAGGCGTATACTCTCGTGGTACATTAAATTGGGGTAGTAAGCCCCTGAGATCAGGTTATTATCACTGGCCATCGCCCTAGCAACGTGCCTCCGAATCACCTTAATAAGGAAATTGTCAATCCTATTCAGTCGAGCCCCATTGTATAAGGTCCGGTTGAGATAGTTTTTTATGTACTGGGATTCAGGAGTTCTAAACAACCCTAGACAGGCCCTGAGGCATTGCCTCTCAAACACCCGAATCTTTTCCATATAGGACGGCGCTATATTGAACCACATAGGAAAGCCATAAGCGATGATAGGCCTTATAAGGGCCACGTAGCAAATGACCTTCACCCTGGAGTCAAGTTGACTGCTGCGAAACAGTCTCCTTGTTAGAGCGTAGGCCCTCTTAGCTCCAGCAAGACAAGCATCTATATAGGGGTTATCGCGAATAAATTCCGTGGGAAATTTTTCCCTTGTCAGCAATGTAAGTCAGATTGCTGAATAGAAAAGGTTCCCGGGGAAATCTTATTCCCGATAGGGGTTTATGTTTGTCAAAATACAGATACTGGTCGAGCCGGATACCGAGATACCTGACCACGTTTTCCACCACTATACACATATTATCTTTCGTAAATTGTGTCGATTTTTGTCAATAAATACATCTACACATAGTTTACGTTCGGGAATCGCATTGGAAATTAAAGAATACAGTCGGCAATCAGACAAATTTGACGTTGTGTTCAATAACAACGAGTTTAGGTTCAAAGATCTACTATTAAATTTGTAGTACGTTTCGAATGACTACTTTACATTTCTTTAACCTTGTCGTGTATATCGGCATTTATATGAATCGCTCTGCAATTGAATTAGTGCATGTTCCTTAAGCATTCACAAATTTTCTAACTTACTTATTTCTTTTATTGCAAACAGCTCACATGGGCCGATGTCTACTTTGCCGGCATTTTGGATTACATAAACTACATGGTGAAGCGTGATCTTCTTGAGCCCTATCCAGGACTAAAAGCACTCGTCGAATCAATTAATAGCATTGAAACCATCAAAGCCTGGATAGAGAAACGACCACAGACTGAGGTCTAAATGCGACACTAACGCATTCATAAATATATATAAATTTGGTCACTCGCTGGAATAACATCGATTTAGCAAAACCAAAGTTATTATATTATTACGTCACTCTAAGAAAAAAAAAAATACACACTACACATACACGTACACCTAGTTTTGTTCCTTTTTTGTAATAACACTAAATAACAAAGTATTTTCTATTTTTTAATTTAATTCGTTCGGGGAAATTTTCATATCAAACATAAGTTATGCATCGCAAATATTTTGCAATTCATTTACGTCGGCTACTTTTTCGGCCGTTCTAGTTTGCTGAGAGAGATTTATTTTACTTTATTTATCGCTAACACCACCTGAGAGACGCCAGCCAGCGAAACACGGTCGGCGAATGCACATTTGACCAGCAACAGTGTGCTAAGAGTGTTGAAGAATCATGAGTTACTAAGAACACACATAAGAAAAACACTAACAACAACAAACTATATTGTCCTTATGAAATATTTTTACATTTTATTATTTCTAAAATAAATAAAACAACAAAAAGTAAAAAAATATGTACACGAGTTATATTGTTATTTAAACAAAATGGTAAGCACTAGTTGAGAGAGGGCATTACTTCTTAGATGCCTTCTTAGGCCGAAGAAACAGCGATTGGTAAGAGTGATTCTTCGCTTGATCTCTGCGCCGATGTCATTTTGCGAAGTGATAGTGGAGCTCAGGTAGACAAAGCGCCGTACTAATAACAAATTTTAGTCTCGACTTTAAATTTACGGAAGCTCAAAATTGCGAAATTTGTATGGAAAATGTAGCCACTGTGAACTAATATTATTTAGAGTCGAAACTAAAAAACTAAAAATATTTATTGGTAAGGCCCAAAGTCTTTAACTACTTCGAAGTTGTATCTGTCCATCGTGACGTTTTGTCCGAGTTGCCGACATTGAGAGTATTTTCTCTTTGACAGCACTTCGTTTTGTCCTCCACAGCCAAACTAACAATGTTAATATAACATGATAGCGCGTCTCCATCTTCATGTCTCAAATCTTTTTCGACGTCAAATGGCTTATTCTGTGTGACAGCGGGTTGTTGGCTGTCTCCGTCGTTGTAACAGTCTGCAGAAGTGTTCTTTCCAAATCCCCAGCACCGACAGCGAATATAATACCGTATTCCTTCCTATTCTCATCTCTGCAGGCTTCTGTTCGGGCCTTGTATCCTTGGGTGGATCGTTTTACCCTTTGGTAGAATTTTCTAACATTGCCTCTGGAGTGGCGTCCCTCAATTGATTAGACCGCTCGCTTCTTGTGTTCTTTCTTTTTCCTGCGGAGAAGTCGGTGTTCCCCCCTTCTTTTTTGTCCGTAGAGCTCGCGGGCAGCTCTCTCAGTCACTCTGGCTCTGGTCTACAGCATTAATTGATAGGCCTCGCTCTTGGCTGCATGTGCCTGGCGGCATTCCCCATCGAACCAAGGGTTCTGTGGTCGCCTAGTGAAACCCAGCACTTCGATAGCGGCTCTCCTGATGGCAGGCTGGCAGTGTTGTCACTGATACTCTATACTTGATGCTGGTAAAGCTGAGGATGGCCATGCTGACAGGTTTAGAGAGACGCGGTTTGCAAAGATTTTGGCGGTCTCTTGCGATAGAAGCCTTGTAACGTCAAATTGTCTTACAGTATCTTCTCGGTGTTGTGGAGTATTGGATATCCGCATCCGTACTTTGGCTACTACCCAGTAATGGTCCGAGTTTGTTAGTCCGTTGGGACATCCAAGATACTAAAGGCATGTCTGGCCTCGATCGCAACATGATCAATTTGGTTGACGGTTTGTTGAACCCAAGGGTTCCGCGGAACACAGTTGAAGAACCGAGAAGCTAAATGATGCAAGCAACAACTATGGACTACGAATAAACACAGCAAAAACAAGTGTATTGTTCTAAGTAGGAAACAACAATTGCAGAACTTCGAATTAAAAATTAACAATACAAACATAGAAAGAGTTGACACCATTAAAAACTGAGGAACGATAATCAATAAGAACGCAAACCCTGGTAAAGAAATACAGTGCAGGATAGAACAAGCGAGGACAGTATTTTGTAAAATAAAAAAAGGATTATGCAGCAGAGAAAACAATCTATGTATATACCAAGATAAGATTAGTAAAATGCTATATCAGGTCGGTACTCCTATATGGAGTTGAAACGTGGACGCTACAAAGAGGAAAAATTAAAAGAACAGAGGCCTTCGAAATGTGGATTTATCGAAGAATACCCTGCGCATGTCCTGGGCCGACAAGATAACAAATGAAGAAGTGCTTCGACGAATAGAGACGAAAAGAGAAATAATGTACCTTATTAAAAAAAGAAAACTTGAATACCTCGGATACATTTTGATAAATGAGAAATACAATCTTCTGAAACCAACACTCCAGGGAACGATAGAAGGAAGGCGAGCGGTCGGAAGACAGATGCTGACATGGCTTTCAAACATGCGGGAATGGCTTCATCTCTCGACCTCAGAAATAATGAGAGGAGTAATGAACAAACAAACAATATAAGCAAAAACGCATACTCCGGAGCGGAGAGGAAGCTTAAGAAGAAGCATGTACACATTCACGTATCTAGTAACCAGAAGATAATAAGTAGCATTTTTATTACCCAAAGCCATTTAAAACAGCGCTCTCTGATACTTCGGGTGTATAATGACCATCGCAATGGCGGTTGCCATGAACATACGGTTCGTAAAAAAAGAAAAGATGTCACTTATGTGGTTTTCCATTGGGACCACCAGAAATCTTTTTCAGATCTCAGATTTTACTGTGCTCATGGAACGCGCAACGAGATTGATCTGCTTTTGTAAATGGATTAGTGCGTTAATTGACAACAATATCAGCTGTTCAAATGGCATTCGTTTTTGGCTAAATCACAAATGGATATCGCCCTCAAAAATGTTTTCCTTCTTGTAGATACAAATGAAGTATTATTGGTGGTTTGTAGTCCTCAGATGACGAGGGAGATAATGAAGATAATAATTCCTCTGAAATCGTATCCATAGCTATTTATGTATTTTGTTATTTTGGTTTTCACGAAACTTTGCGCATTTGCCTCGAAATGAAACTTCTTAAACTGACGTTAAACAGCTGTGCAAACTATATTGGTATGCGTAAATCTGAAAAAATATCGAGATCTGCGAAAAGTGATCCGAATCGAAAAAAAGATTGATGTTTCGTCCCAATGGAACGCAAAAAGTGATTTAGATCAAAAAAAAGATTGATTTTTTGTCCCAATGGAAAACCACATTAGAGATCTTTATTTAAAAAGATATTACTATATACACCAAACTTTACATAAGCTATGAAATAAGAAAATAATCTCACACAATCAATAAATGCATGGTTTGTTATACGAACTAGATTGCCCACCAGTTACGTATGGGTCCAGTTGGGCTTCCTTTTTTCTACAAAACTCTGGATACCTTCCTTGGCATCGTTGAGTCCCAAATTTTTAACCATAACCTATAACGATAATGTTAACTATTATTTGTTCACAATAATTGAGCAAGTTCTTACCTGAGATCCCTGTTCATAAGCATCACGAATATTCAATCCTAATTGTTTATAATAGAATTCTTTGCCCATTTTGATAACCGACCGGCTTTTGCTTTTAATTGAGTTACATATTTTGGCAACTTCGGCATCAAGCTCTTCACTCGGCGTTACAACACTCACTAGACCTTGAAAAAAAAAAATATACGTTTATTACACGAAGTCAAAATAATTTGTTTAACACAAGTTTACCGGATATGTAGGCATCCTGAGCACTAATTGGAAGTCCTGTTAAGAGCATGTACGACGATTTCATTCGAGGCATAACACGAGCGATGGCCACTCCAGGGGTATGGCAGAATAAACCGAAATTTGCTCTGTAAGGGTATTGAAAATGGATAGTAATGGAACGCGTAGATTGCACGCCATGTTACCCCGGAGTAGAGAAAGAGCTTTTCTCGGAACAAATAAGAATATCACAGGATGCAACCAATTGGCAACCGGCTGCAGCCGCTAGGCCATCTACCTTTGCTATTATTGGAACTGGTGCGTGGTAGATTTTAGAAATCAATTCACCACATTTATTGAATACCTCAACATGACTGTCGACGCCTTTGTCGGCTGTCTTGATAGTTTGAATAGGAAAATTCATTTTTACGTATTTCCAGAATATTTACACGACTTACCAATTCCTTAAGATTGTGTCCGGCAGAGAATACAGGTCCCGTAGATGAGATTACTATACAGCGCAGCGATTCGTCATGTAAATTTTCGCTTATTCCATTGATGATAGAGTCCATCATGGACAAGGAGAGGGCGTTCCTAAAACAAAAGGTTCATAAATACCTACGTTCCTGCGTCAGATTTGAGAAAACTAGAGTTCGCCCAGTGGTAGAAATTCTACCATTATATTAACCTGGTTTATACACAACATATTGGAAAACAAATTACAGGCAGTATTGCATCTCTGCATTACCTCCAAAAAAAAAAAATCAAGGAAATATGTTGTTTTCAAGGCAGTGAAAGTGGTTCTTAACTATTTTCCTTCGCCTACTTATATAAAAGATATTTAAGGTAGCAGTTTAAACAAAAATAAACCCGTTCAATAATGATACGTATAAAATTTGAAAAAGGATCGTATAACACCTTTAGCGAGTTTCAAAGTCGTTATATAATACTCGAAAAGAGAACCTTAGAAACGAATTTAATAGTCGGAATGGAAAAAGATATAGAAAAATCACTCGCGCAGACTGTAGCAGACAAACTTCTAGCTGCCGCTTAAAATAATCATTCAAATTGAAAGATATTAGCAAAAAGTTTTGTCCATTTAATAAACATGATATGGATAAAATTAAATAAGGACACAAACGAATTTTCTCTTAAGAAGCAGTAAATGAACTGGTTATGAGGAATGAGCATCCATCATTCAGTATGTGTGAAATGAAGGGATAAAAATGAATGTACTATACCTAATACGGTCGTTTTAAACAAATAGTGCAACGAGGTAAATATTCACCTAAGAATTATGCAGGTTTTTTATTAGCAAAAGCAACATCGGTCTTAATAAAAATACAGAAACCACCACTCGAATTGCCACGGTTACCAAATCGAAGACCAACGCTATGCATTTTTAGCAAGCAGGCGATCATTGCAGAACCCAAATGCTTCGCAAATGCGAAGGAAGCTTTACCTGCAACGCACAAAGGGTTTTTTGTACATATGAGGTAAGCATTGTTTCTAACATAATTGAAGTATTCAAATTGAATGCATATAAATAAAGGTAACATAAGCTACCTCACAATATGGCATTATCTTGGACAATATTCTTAGATACCTCGTCTTTGGTTGGTTTAATGTTATTTCTCGTACTCCATCCTTTTCAAAAATGTTCGTAAGGCAATCATTTGCAACAGGTTGTGTTGTGTGTATAAAGCTACGGTGTTTTATTACCTAGGCAAATAAAATGAAGTTAAATATGAACTCAAATAAGAATGAGTCGTTTCTTTACCCAAGCAATGGGTCTTGGAATAGATCTTAGCATTTTTATTCTAGAATGTAAAATGTAGATACTACAGTATTATTTATATTCAAGACTTCTAATGAAAATGGGTATGCAAAATCGCAATTGAAATTGAAAACAAAGTCAGCTGATTTTTAGTTGTCATTTCGTTCACTGCCGTTTGACATACCGGTACCGGGTGCCGAAGTGCAAACTGAAAACATGTAGGCATTAATGTGCCTTAATGGGGCATTTACACGGTCACACATTCCTATCACGGAAAAATAAAGGGATGCCCAATACTAAACAGCCGTCTGACTGAAAGGGACAGCATTACCTAACACGCAAAAAAACGTGATACGTTTTTTGGTCGGCCATCTTGTTTGCGTGGTAGGAATTATGGGAAAGCTATGCATGTTGATATTTTTATAGCGATGGCTTACGAAATTTCGTTTTCCTATAAAACAAAATGGCTTCCGGAAGGGATGAAGGTACATTAATTAATTAATTTCGTATAAATAATTAATGAATTGTTGGTTTAATTTACTGAAACTAACTAACGCTCTCATTTCACATATTTTAAATCGGAAATAAAAATGTTTTCATGTGATTGCAGAAATGTTGGTCGCCGGAACTTCCGCTTTACGTATCTATAATTATGGGTAGAACATCCATGACACCTTAGGCGTCTGATTTGTGATCTCATTCCTTCGCCCTTATTAGCATTGACCGCAGACAAACGGATCTCTCTGTCCCGTCTCGTGCAAAAATGCGCGTGCGTGATAGTGTAAATGCGGTTTAACATTGCAATCAAAATCTGATGTCGTTTTCAATTGGGATTTACAGATTTTGCTCTCAGATTTCAGATTTTTCGTGCCCAATGGAACATAAAACGAGATTTTTCTTTCTTTGCATTTGTGGTGGTGCGTGTTTTAAAAGTCAGTTGTTCTTATATTAGGCCTGTTTTTTTGAACTTCGATCTCAGCAAAGCAAAGTAAAGTAGGATTTTCAGCACGCAATTACAACAACTACTGTGATTCCTCGAAGTGTCAAGTGGAGCGTAGTTGTTGTAATTGCGTGCTGAAAATCCTACTTTACTTTGATCGAAGCTCAAAAAAACACGCCTATTGTAATTTGTATTTATAAGAATCCATTCAATTAATGCTAATATCCTTTGCAGCAGCCAAATATAAACATAAACACACTTTAAACAGTAAACACACTTTAAAGTTTGACAAATGACAAATGTTTTGGTGTTAGTGCAAATAGGTGTGAATCTCGCTCGGATATCGAGATTCGCAAAATTGTTTTTTTTTGCGGCCAATGGAACATGAAATCTGACAGCCAGCTGATTTCGAGAGCTCTGACTCTGAAAAAAGTGATTTTTCTGTCCCAATGGAAAACGACATGATAAATTTTTTGAATTAGGTATTTACCTACCTAGTCTTATAGTAGGTAGTAGTACTTTAATAAAACTACAACTTCTTTTGTCGTTTTTAATTGAGATAGAAAAAAAAAAAAACCTTTTTTATGTGGTATTCGATTGGGCACTCTCAGAGCTCCTTTTTTGATCCAGGTCACTTTCTATAATCGATTATTGTTTTTCCGAATTCAGAACTTTGCGAATCTGAATTTTTTTTTTCAGATTTGCTTCAGATTTAGCAATACCTATAATTGCATTTGATTTTGACAACTGGTGGAGTTTGCTTACATTTTTCTCAACCTTTTCTACTGCCAAGAAAGTCGCATCGGGTGAATCAATTTTTGTAATGTTCTTATGTTGTAATTTAGAAATCAATCTTAGAAAAGTTTCGAAGGCTGCAGATATTCGAATCCGATGAATATCAACACAAAAAGAGCAAGTGACGTTCTTATGTTCGATTAGCCACACTTAAATCTAAAATTTGAGAGCGAATCTGAAGTAGCCCTATATAATGTCACATTAGATCCATTATATTGGCCCGAAAAAATCAATTTTGCGAATTTCGACTTCGTAGCGTGATTTCCCAAGTAGAAATTTGTGACTCTTATCCACATTTACTTTAAACTATAGTCACCAAACGGTATATTCGACTCGGTTTTGTGTCGCTTAACTCCATTCCAATAAGATGGTAACGATTTGACATTTTTGTGACCATTACGTGTCTCAAAGATACAAATGTCCTTTACTGTAACATATTAAACACACAAAAACTGTGAGGTTACTATTTAATGTTACCACCTGGTTACCACTTAACAGCTACGCAAATCGACTGCGCACAGTCGAAATTGTGACCACTGATTGTTACCAACCAGGCGTGCACGGATAATTCTATTATAACTATGGCGCATCAAGCGTAAAAGGGAATATAGGGTGGCATGGAAAAAAAAAAAAACACCGCGAATGGTTTTATGATGGACAATGAATCTATCTAAAAAGAATGGAAATATGTAAATTAGAGACTTCATTATTTTGGAATACGTATATCTTTTCATGAGTTTTCCTCCTAAAGTATTATTTTTCATTTTAAAAGGTGTATTGAAAATTGTTTGCCGTTGTAGTGCAACATCGAATATACTTTTAGTTTGTGCGCTACGCTGCTTTCCGACGTTTCAATAGTATTGTAGGAGAAAAATGAGAATGCTTTCCGATTTTACTACACATTAACTCCAGCAGATTGAATTGGAAACAATTAATGAAGTGCGAGATAATAAAATAATTATATTTGATTTGAAAAAGTAAAAAAAAAAAAAAAACAATATTCTAACTTCTATCATTCACATTATATCAAATGGTACCAATATTTTTGAATAAATAGCATGTTATACGTATATAAAATGAAATAATGGTAGAAATATCATAACCTTCTGCAGCGATTTAGTACAACAAAATTAAACCAGCCAAGTGAATGCGTATGAGGGGTGGGTTTTGTAAGAAAATATTCCCATATATGGACAACAAACGTTGTATACATTCAATTGTATTTCCTTCATGTAGGTAAACATGTTAACTTTATTATGTCGGTCTTAGCAAACCAGAATAGCAGTACAAAAATTAGAAGCGAAAATATTTTAAAATTTGCAAATCCATTTCTTATTATTCCCCCCAAACTTTTGTGCATGTTCTCATATACTCTAAAAGGTAGAATTCAAAAGAATGAATCATTTAAATATTACGATTTAATAATAATAAACGCAAAAAAAAAAAGTTTCCTCAATGTATGTGCATGCACCCTGTGCTCCCTCCTAAAGAAATGCAAATGGCAGGCAAGTGGTCGCTTTCTGATTCTAATTGGGATTCATTGTCAAAAAACAAAAAAAAAAAAAAAAATAGTCCATGGAAAAATGAAAGTACCTAACTTCGAAATAAAATTAATTTCTTAAATACTCAATATTTCTTGAGCGCGTGAGTTTTTGCCACTACAACTTATTGATATTTGTGGTGAAACTGATTTTCGTTTGAATATTTAGCATTCTGGTACGAAGAAATGCATTAATTATCAAATTCTCATAATATTACCCGCTTTACCATTTTCATGACATATGCTCGTTTAGGTATTTTAGCATCCCCATTAAAGAGGATAGGTTATGTGTGCACGTTTTATATTGCTATCGCAGGATTTCTATTTCACATTTTCTTTTTCATGTGAAGCAACATACAAACACATGAAAACAAATTTGACAGCTCACTAAGATTCGGTCACACTTTGGTTACAAAGCAAAGCCGAAATACCATTATGTGTGTTTCCCGAAATAGTAATTTAAAGAGGTAAAACTGATTCCCCACTTTGGTCAGCGTTACACCCTGCAGTGGAAACAGTACGCACATTGAGAGCCTATACACACTGTTACTGTTACGGAAACATTCCGAAATGTAGGATCAGCGCCTACACTATAACCATCAATTTCTACTTGGGACAGTGTGTATAGGCTCTCAATGTGCGTACTGTTTCCACTGCAGGGTGTAACGCTGACCAAAGTGGGGAATCAGTTTTACCTCTTTAAATTACTATTTCGGGAAACACACATAATGGTATTTCGGCTTTGCTTTGTAACCAAAGTGTGACCGAATCTTAGTGAGCTGTCAAATTTGTTTTCATGTGTTTGTATGTTGCTTCACATGAAAAAGAAAATGTGAAATAGAAATCCTGCGATAGCAATATAAAACGTGCACACATAACCTATCCTCTTTAATGGGGATGCTAAAATACCTAAACGAGCATATGTCATGAAAATGGTAAAGCGGGTAATATTATGAGAATTTGATAATTAATGCATTTCTTCGTACCAGAATGCTAAATATTCAAACGAAAATCAGTTTCACCACAAATATCAATAAGTTGTAGTGGCAAAAACTCACGCGCTCAAGAAATATTGAGTATTTAAGAAATTAATTTTATTTCGAAGTTAGGTACTTTCATTTTTCCATGGACTATTTTTTTTTTTTTTTTTGTTTTTTGACAATGAATCCCAATTAGAATCAGAAAGCGACCACTTGCCTGCCATTTGCATTTCTTTAGGAGGGAGCACAGGGTGCATGCACATACATTGAGGAAACTTTTTTTTTTTGCGTTTATTATTATTAAATCGTAATATTTAAATGATTCATTCTTTTGAATTCTACCTTTTAGAGTATATGAGAACATGCACAAAAGTTTGGGGGGAATAATAAGAAATGGATTTGCAAATTTTAAAATATTTTCGCTTCTAATTTTTGTACTGCTATTCTGGTTTGCTAAGACCGACATAATAAAGTTAACATGTTTACCTACATGAAGGAAATACAATTGAATGTATACAACGTTTGTTGTCCATATATGGGAATATTTTCTTACAAAACCCACCCCTCATACGCATTCACTTGGCTGGTTTAATTTTGTTGTACTAAATCGCTGCAGAAGGTTATGATATTTCTACCATTATTTCATTTTATATACGTATAACATGCTATTTATTCAAAAATATTGGTACCATTTGATATAATGTGAATGATAGAAGTTAGAATATTGTTTTTTTTTTTTTTTTACTTTTTCAAATCAAATATAATTATTTTATTATCTCGCACTTCATTAATTGTTTCCAATTCAATCTGCTGGAGTTAATGTGTAGTAAAATCGGAAAGCATTCTCATTTTTCTCCTACAATACTATTGAAACGTCGGAAAGCAGCGTAGCGCACAAACTAAAAGTATATTCGATGTTGCACTACAACGGCAAACAATTTTCAATACACCTTTTAAAATGAAAAATAATACTTTAGGAGGAAAACTCATGAAAAGATATACGTATTCCAAAATAATGAAGTCTCTAATTTACATATTTCCATTCTTTTTAGATAGATTCATTGTCCATCATAAAACCATTCGCGGTGTTTTTTTTTTTTTCCATGCCACCCTATATTCCCTTTTACGCTTGATGCGCCATAGTTATAATAGAATTATCCGTGCACGCCTGGTTGGTAACAATCAGTGGTCACAATTTCGACTGTGCGCAGTCGATTTGCGTAGCTGTTAAGTGGTAACCAGGTGGTAACATTAAATAGTAACCTCACAGTTTTTGTGTGTTTAATATGTTACAGTAAAGGACATTTGTATCTTTGAGACACGTAATGGTCACAAAAATGTCAAATCGTTACCATCTTATTGGAATGGAGTTAAGCGACACAAAACCGAGTCGAATATACCGTTTGGTGACTATAGTTTAAAGTAAATGTGGATAAGAGTCACAAATTTCTACTTGGGGTTACTGTTACGGAAACATTCCGAAATGTAGGATCAGCGCCTACACTATAACCATCAATTTCTACTTGGGTTGTCAAACTTTGAAGTGAGGTATGCGTATGTCGGTTTATTTTATTTATTTATTTATTTATTTGAACGCTGTACAATGAGAATAAATTCTTAAAATAGTACCTACAGGTAGTATATTATGTATATATCTATTATGCAAAAAAAAAAAAAAAAAGTTGCAGTGTTTTTTGTTGTGATATTTTTGTTGACAAAGCTGTAAGAACTCTATTATGTCGTTTTCCATTGGTTTCACTCGGGGATCGACTCAATCTGAAATCCAATGGAACAAGAAAACTGCTTCTGATTGAATCCACAAAAGTATTGGTGAAATGCCAAAAAATAATCTACGGCAGCTGTCATCTGACTTGTATAAAATACATAAATTGCACTTGTGTGAGTGCTTCTTGAGTGGATTCTGACTTCAAATCCAGAAGCGAAATTCTCTCCTCAGAATCAACAGAAGAGTATTTTTTGTGCCAATGGAACGGTTTCAGAAGTGATTTTTTCGATTCCGGACTCTCCCGGACGCTTCTTTTTGCCCAATGGAAAACGACATTAGTAGGTGAACGTACCCATTGCTATCGATTTCAACAATGCCCCATGATTAGATAAAAAAAAAACATCATTTGTTTTTTACACATCTCCAATTCTCGGTATAACTTGCTGCCAACTTCGCTTTATTTACGAAATTACTTGACACCTGGCTGTCAGTGTCCCCAAGAAACCTTTGTGATTTCGTAGGTATTTGTTTTGATTGATTGACCGTATTCTTTTCGTATTTGCATTTTAAGCCTTTGTTTTTAATTCCCCAACTTATAAACGTTACTATCCTTTGTTCTTTAACCAGCATTTGCGTTTTTATAAGTGAGTATTTTTTTAATAGGAATTGAAATACTGTCTCATAATTCGTATGCCGTATATTATCGGATAATTGGGTTGAAGGCGCCTTATCATAATTGCCCAGATCAACACACGATTAACTACATACCTGCCTAGACGACATACCGAGTATGTACTGATTAAATTATAGAAATAAAACTAGAACTTTTAAATTTCCGAAATCATTCCACCGATAACAAAATTGCCTATTAGAAACGAATCAACTTTTTTTTCTTTTCTACTTAGGAGATCTCAGTCTTGAGTATCATTTGTCCGAAGCAGTAACTGAACTGACTCGACGCAAACAATGTCCAAAATAAGTGACTGCAGCAATATGCTTACGGGAAGCGTGAATAAGGCGTTTGCTAATCTTGAATCATGGCAAATAGTTGCAATTACAGCGACTACTGTGCTGGGAACAGTATGGGTGTGGAACTTTATCAATCAGGATGAGAGTAAGTTGGATTAATGAATTCTTTTGTAGTGCTTTTGTCCTCCTTCAAAGTGGCTATTCGCACGTCGTTAGGGACACGGCTTATGTATTTTCATTAAAAAAAAGTGTTCTAAGAAATAAGTTGTGCCTTAAAACGTACAGGCTCGTGCCCGAAAATGTAATACTGGAGTTGAGAGTCCTGTTTGCAAGCGAAGCGAGCCCTTATACCACTGTTTTACCTAGCCGTCGACCTAAACCGTGTCCATATCGAATTGCGATTAGCATCAGCCTTTGTCCTTAGTTCTGGTTCATAGGCATTAATCTTGATCGGTTTTGTGATATCTTTATATGCGTTTATAGCCTTAAAAACAGTTTAAGATGGAATCTTTTGATAACTGTTTATCTTATCAAAAATCTCGAACTTCAACCCTTACATAAAATATTTAAAATATTGTTAAGAAATTTGAATCGTGTTACAATGTAAAAATTGATATGTGGGCTTATAACCCACCTAGGTGGGTCAAAAGTCCATTCTGGACTTTTGGCCTGTGGACTTATGACCCTGCGCCGTTCCGATTAATAGTGACCAGTGGTATATTCACATACCTGACCTTGTACCCAAACTGTTGTAAGAACACCTATAATTACATTTTAATATTATGACTTTCCCTTAACAGGGAAAATTGCAAAGATATACAGCAACAAAATCCGAATTATGTCGTTTTATAATCAAATATATTATTAAGGCCCGTTTGCTGATACTAATCATAGCGATTTAAGTTCCATTATAATCGTATGTTGCAGTTTATGACATAGAAAAAGTAGCCCGCTATGAGTAGTATCAGCAAACGGGCCTAAATATTGTAGTTAGCGTATAGGGTGGCAAGAATTGCGCTCAATCATTTCTGAACGGCGACAATACGTCGTCCAATAGCAATGCCTATCCACAACAGCATTGCTGCCCTAGGTCTCTAGTTACTGCAAATTAACATTTTTGGCATCTTTACTGTTTCGCCGCATTTCTGTTTCGGAAATTCTTTCCTCAACGGTTTCGCATATTAACAATTTATTTCTTGCTTTATATTGAAGCTTGTGCAGTGTAGTTGTGTTTGGATGAGGATTTCGTTCAAATATAGACCACTGTAGGGTTACACTATCAGTTAAAACAGCAAGTTAAAATGGCAACAACACTTCTTACGCAGCAGCAAAAAATCTGTAAAAAACGCTTGCTTTGGCACACAGCAACGCTAGTCTTTAAAAAAAAAAACCTCGGAAAGCAGAAGTCAATACGTCTGCAAGAGCACATCAAAAACTGGCAGTCCGCACTAATAAAAATTCTGTTAAAATTGATTACAGAGGTGGATTATATCAATTTGGTAGAGACCTCCCTAGACCAACCTAGACTACAATTTTAAGACCGGTAACAATGATCCATTGTTAAGATATAAATAGACAACTACAATAAATTACTTATAATAAATAACTATTAACAGATCTAAATCTTATGCTTGTAGGTGTTTACATTCGTAGCAAGAAAAAATTCTTCCGTCTTATTAAAAAACTTCCAATGGTTCAAGCGCGTATTGAAAAAGAAATTGGTAGCACACGCGAAAGTTTCAAAAGAGATATGGAAAAAAGTTGTGAAGGTCTTTTGTATTCGTCAAAACTGCCCGAAAAAGGTCTGTCGAAAGACCAAATCCTAAAGCTAGTTGATGATCATCTAAAGAAGGGTGAATACGAATGGCGCAATGGCCGTGTATCTGGCGCTGTTTACGGATATGATCCGCAACTAATTGAGCTCATTACGCAAGTATACGGTAAAGCATCGTACACGAATCCTCTCCACGCAGATGTCTTTCCAGGAATTTGTAAAATGGAGGCTGAAGTTGTACGGATGGCATGCACTTTGTTCAACGGTGATGACAAGAGCTGTGGAACAGTAAGACAGATATCTGTGATGGTTTTATTCTTCAGGTTGCTAACTAATATATTCAACTAGATGACAACTGGGGGAACGGAATCCATTATAATGGCATGTAAAGCATACAGGGACTATGCTCGGGAAGTCCGTGGCATCACTAGACCGAATATTGTCGTACCAACAAGTGTTCACGCTGCGTTTGATAAGGCGGGACAGTATTTGGGAATTCATGTGCGTTCTGTCAAGCTTAATCCAAAAACTACGGAGGTTGATCTGGTTGCGTTCAAGAAGGCGATCAATAGAAATACAATTTTGGTAAGTTTTTCTAGTAACAGCATGTATTTTAATATGATCGGCTTAAGAACCGATATACCTACTCTCATCTTACATCTCATTTCGGTATAGAATGCCCCCAACCGACTGCAGTTAGATTTTTTGTCAAATTCAAGTTGTTGGCAATATTAACCTCTTTTCTGTGTAGTTGAGGGTTATCAGTAAAATGATTTGTAATTACGGTTCCTGACGACCAATAATCTCCATGCCAACCGTCACCATGAAACTGTTTAAGGTAGAAATCTATTTTTGTCAAATATCGTCCTTGCAGCCTTTATGAAACAGTTCCTGTGCACGCAGAACGGGTGGGGTTCAAGTTTCAGTTGTGGATCGATAGTGATTGTTGATAGTACTTCGTCATCGGCGCATCTTTTTATGTTGGCATACATGTAGTGTTAAGGTTGTCCACGATCACTAAACTCATAAAATACACAAACCGCCATCTTCCCTGCACACGTAGGTACTAGTAAAACAGAAAAAACAGTAGATGTTGGTAAACGATTGAGCAACAGCAAAGTGTGCCAACCATATTTCATAATTCTTGTTGTGTTTTGTTCGTATTGCTGTATTTCAGGTTTGGACCCAATAGGTGGCGCTGTTGTTGATATCCGAAACGAGTCGACCAATTTTAATGAAATTTTGTTGATGTATATAGTTGGTTCCAGCTTGAAAGATAGGAGTGTTGGACCCATTTTTATTCATCCATAGCTCGCGACAGAGCTAATCTTGTTCACAAAAAATAAATAAATAGTTGGCGCAACAGGTCCGGAGAGACCCTAGGCCTAGCTTCTCACAACCATTCGATCTACAATTTTATGCCGACTCCAAACGGCTAATCGAGAAGCCTTTTCAAGACATTTATACTCTCGGATGTTTGTCAGACGTTCGCGAGAGGTAGCGCAGCGGAAAAAAACCCTAAGTCGGAATTGGGTTTTGCGGGATTCGAACCTGGGACCCCCGCATAGCAGTCCAACACACTAACCACTAAGCTACTGCGACTACAATCTTGTTCACAAACAGATATAAAATTCCGAACATAGCTCCTCCAAAACCTAAAAATAAAAAGCTAAAATTTAGTAATCATGTCAAATATTTGTTAGGCAGTAAGCTTAATATTCAGGAGGCCGCGGTTGCTGTCTATGGCTGTAGGAAGGGCCTAGGTCCAAGATGGGGGCTTCAGGCTAGGGGAACAAATTGGCTCTATACTGCGGTGGTCAGACCTATTTTGTTTTACGGAATCCTGGTTTTATGGCCCGCACTAGAGAAAAATGCAATTCTAGATCTATGGAACGTAGGTATACAAAGATCAGCCAGTATATACATCACAGTGCACAGGGGCACTTAGGTCCACACCTTCGGCCGCAATACTATACCTTCTTCCTGTCGATATCTACGGAAAATTAGTTGCGTCTATGGCATCCTTACGACTTAGAGAATCTCAGAAATGGACCAACTTTCAGATAGGCCATATGCACTTGAAGTTTATACAGATGGATCCGAAATAGCGGAAGGCTGAGGAGCGGGAGTCTTCGCTCAATCACCCGAGATTAATATTGCCTTATGCCATCATAAAGGCTAGGGAGTCCGAAAGTAGGATATTATACAGACAGCTTAGCTTTCATCTAAACCACAAAAACAAGTTTCACGACTCCCATAGCTATGATGAAAAATATCCTCGGTATTCAAATCAAGGTGTGAGCTCCTTTCCTTAAATGATAACCCTTACAATGGAAGCGAAAGAAGATTGCTTTCTTACCCAACAAAAACAACGACTCGTATGAACAGATGTTTTCTCAGGCTCCGGCTTACAAACAATTCTCCCGCAACTGCTTACTCAACAAGGAAAACCCGGACAGACGGACAGAATGTTGCGACTCACTTTTTGAGTTCCCCTATCATCGTAATATCAGAATTGTCAACATCTCGAGCTCGAAATTTTCGAAAAAAGGGCACTTCCAGCTTCCAGGTCAATTCCTAAGACGACAGAAGTGTCCGGGATATTTTTAAAGAACTGCCCTAAACTCTTCAACACACACTAGCAAAATGTCGGATTGAAATGTGTGTTGTGTTGTTCGAAACAAAATGTGCGTGCGAATGTAAACTTTAATTGAAATAAATTGATTTGGCTTGATAAAACATTAATATTTATTTAAAAAAAAAAGTAGCAACGGAAAACCAAAAGTGTTCTAACGAACTTCAGGGCAATTCTCTCGGATCTTCAATGAAAAACGCCATAATAAAGAATTTATAATAATAACTAGCTGTGCCCGCAACTTCGTACGCGTCGTGAGCCTGTGTAGTTTCCAAATAAAAGAGATTTGATTTTCTCAACGGCATATTTGTTTAAAATCAACAATCTAGCTAAAAAAAAAACGGTGAACATTGTCGACATTGAAACAATAAATCAAACAAATCTATTTACCTAAAACACCATTTTAAGAAAATTAAATTCAACAGCGTTAGTACTAAAGGTCCACTTCCTTACTGTAGGTATCAACGTAGGTAATATCAAAACAACCACTAAAACAAAAGCCTCAACGAAAATTTGTATCTACACCAACAATAAATAAATCAAACAACATAAGTCACCTATATCGTCTTTACTTCTTGAATTTTTCAATTCTTTACTGTAAGTATCAACGTAGGTACTATAACAACCATTAAAACAAAAACCTTGAACTCAATTTCTATATACACCACCTCCACCATACGTCCCCCACCACACCACACGTCATCAGCCATCTGCGCATTTCCTCAGAAACACGTTGTGGCTGGTTTTTTTTTCATATGAACTTGCTTGTGCGATGTGCGCCACCAAAAACCACCCCAAAGCAGAACAACGATCAAGAACCGAGGCGGCTGATAATATTCGATTTCAGAAAATAAATTTATTTTTTTAATGTTAGATTTTAGGTTGTAGCTCAGCTTCTAGAGGACTTAGAAAGCTGATTGATGACTTGAAATATCTAAAAAAGTTTTGGCTCTCCTAAGTATTTTGTTTTGTTTGCATTGATAAAGAATTATTTGAGTAATGGCGAGTTAAAGACAGTAAAGTCGGAAAAAAAAACACAATTTGGTCAAAAACGCTCCAAAAAATAGGAATGGCAATGAAAGGAATAGCCTATATGTTGCACAGAATCTTAAGAAACATTTCAAAAAAAGTTTCATCGAAATCTGTGCAGTAGTTTTCACGCCATTAGGTAACAGAAAAATTGCCTACAGTTTAATTATAAGTATAGATTATAGTTTTGGACCTGATAGGTGGCACTTTGCAAAAGATAAACGGGTTGTGGAACCTCTCATTAAAAAAAAAAAAGGAAATTCTATCTGGATGGATATTGTCCAAGTAAAGCACTTTGCGAACTGTGGGCGGGACTTAATATGAAAGGCACAGGCAAGACTGTGGGGGTACAGCTATATATAAAAGTATTTAACGTCCGTATGTGCACTCGGCATCGTTCGATTTTTACGATTTTGGGCTTGATGGATTCGTATTGGCCCAAGAAAGGACTTTTTGTCGTGAAAAACAAAACATCAAGGGGATGAGAAGTTTGTATGCAGAACCGCACTTTGAAATTTGACTGGATAGAAAAACGGGTAGTGTCACTTCCAATACAAGAAAAGTTAGGTAAAATTTTTAATTTTTGGATTCTTTGGATGTTCGGGGTTTACCGCTAACAATTTGAAATTGAAAGTCGGCTTGCTTATCATTTTGTTGCCCAACCTCAATGCACCGAAACTTTGTAACGGATATTTTCATTACATTAACGAATTTGGGCGGAACGAAGTTCGCCAGGTCAGCTAGTTCATCTTTAATTTATTCTTTCATTCATTTCTAATGTGTGGCAATGGTTTGAACACCTAAATACTCTAAAATCTCATTCCTGACATGGATGAGTGCTCATTTAAGATTTATCTTGATATTGATTTGTTGATTGTTGAGAGATCTCCAAATATATTGCAATTGCGATATGTGTTAATTGCTTTTAAACCAGCAAGTTCGTATACGAAACTAACAATTAAACGTATAATATACACTAATGTTAAGCATTACTTTAAATTTTGAACCATTTTAAAAAATAATTGCAGCTCGTAGGCTCGGCACCCAATTTCCCTTACGGAACAATTGACGACATCGAGCAAATCGCAAAACTGGGCGTTAGGTACAAAATTCCCGTGCATGTGGACGCATGTCTAGGAAGTTTCGTGATAGCTTTCATCAAAAAGGCCGGTTACAATGTTAGACCATTTGACTTCAGTGTAAATGGTGTGACCAGTATCTCAGCTGATACTCACAAATATGGGTTTGCGCCCAAAGGCTCATCGGTTATACTTTACTCTGATGAGAAATACCGTGAACATCAGTTCACCGTGACTACCGATTGGCCCGGTGGTGTGTACGGATCTCCAACAGTGAATGGATCAAGAGCCGGCGGTATTATCGCAGCCTGTTGGGCCACAATGATGAGTTTCGGCGAAAATGGCTATTTGGAGGCGACCAAACGCATCGTCGACACATCGCGGTTAATTGAAGAAGGGTAAAACACATGAACAATGTATTTTGTAAATGAATCGTGCTTTAACAATATTTTTGTTTGCAGCTTGCGCAAAATCAAGGGTATCTACGTCTTTGGAACCCCAGCTACCTCTGTCATTGCCATTGGGTCAGACATTTTTGACATTTTCCGTCTATCGGATGCACTCTGCAAGTTGGGGTGGAATCTAAATGCTCTGCAGTTCCCTTCAGGGTAAATATTTAAACAAATACTTTCAATCTTTTGTAGTGTCCTGCTTGAGGTATACGAACTCTCAATATGCAATTTTTCCATTGCAAATTAACTACAAGTGATGTTGCAATTGATAATTATTATTAAAGCCGATTATGCTACAAACTGAATAATTTGTCATGTGTTCTTAACAGAATCCACATTTGCGTTACCGAGATGCATACAAAGGATGGCATCGCTGCACAATTCTTGGCTGACGTAGCTGCAAGTGTTACAGACATCCTTAAGGATCCTGGTCATCCCGTTGAGGGCAAAATGGCCATTTATGGCGTCGCTCAAAGTATTCCAGATCGGACCCTTGTTGGTGTTGTCGCACGCAACTTTATATCGAGTATCTACCACGTTCCAAAACATTAAAGTGAAAGAAAGAGCCCTTTAGTCGCATTTGTCATAATGGGAAAAGTCAGGAAAATGCATTTAAAGTTTCTATTGTAAAAATTACAAATTTCTGTGCCTACTTGAATTGTTATAAAATTGTTGTGTGTTTTTTTGTTTTTTTAATAAATAATAAATTTCCATAATAAAAACTTAAACAGTCTATCTAATTATGTTGCGCAGATAAAAAAAAAATAAAGCAATTATTTTAATGAGCTAACTGATGCAACTCCTTCGGTGCCGATGACACGATGCTATAAGGGCTGCTTAATTGGGTAGGACCATGGCCTCAACTAATATGTCTCTTGAGTTAGGGCGATATTTGGTTTACTGCCTCCAATTGCGTACTCCAAGTTGGTTGACTTCCTGTTGCGCGGGCAACCCTCCAGGTTGAAATCAAAGACTCCTCCGGCCGGAGCGTAGGTGTATATTATCTTAGACGACTGACATCTGAAGAGGTCGATATCGCTGTGGTATTTTAATAAAACAAGAACTTGCTATATTCGCTATAAAGTTCGTAGTTCGCCGTTAAACCTCCTCCTCCAAAGCGCAAACGGGACCGAAAATCACTCGAAGCGACCAAGGAGTATAAAGCAGGACTGCGATGAAGATGGTCTTATATAGTTTCCTTAGAGTTTCTCGACAATGTCCTCCTTATCAATTGCCGAAGTAACTTACTTACTCAAAGTCCGGGGTGGACCTGGGCCTCAAACAATACGCCACTCCAGTTAGCGCGATCTTTGGCCAACTGCTTCCAGTTGCGCAGCAAAAGTTGGTTGATGTCCCCTTCCACTTGCGCACCCACCTAAGGCTAGGTCTTCCTTTACTGCGTTATTCCTCCGGGTTGGAATCGAAGACTCTTCGTAGTGTTGGTGTCCATTCGCTCTACATGTCCCAGCCATCTTAGACGACTTATGCGTACTTTGCTAGTCGATGTCGCTGTACAGCTCGTTGAGTTCGCTGTTAAATCTCCTCCAAAGCCCGGCAACGCAAACGGGACCAAAAATTATTCGAAGAATTTTGCGGTCGAAACGACCAAGGAGATCTTCATCCGCCTTCGATAGCTTCCATGCTTCTGCACCATAAAGCATGACTGGGATACAGAGTCTCCTTAGTCTTTCTCGACAAGGCCTTACTAATCAATTGCCTTCTTAGACCGAAATAACAGCGGTTGGCAAGACTGATTCTTCACTTGATTTCTGAGGTGATGTCATTTCCAGAATTAATAGCGGATCCAAGGAAGACAAAGTCCCGAACTACCTCAAAGTTATAGCTATCTATCGTGACGTTCTGTCCGATTCGTCGATGTTGTTGACAGCACATATTTTGTTTTGCCCTCATTCACCACTAATCCCATTTTTGCTGCTTTTGTACTGATATTTGCAAATGCACCAGTGACAGCTCGCTGTGTTCTGCCAATGATGTCGATGTCGTAAGTGTATGCAAGTAGTTGCACAGACTTCTGGAAAATTGTGCCTCTGGTGTTGGCTTGCGAGTTTCGCACAATCTTCTCAAGAATGATGTTGAAAAAGTCACATGACAGTGGGTCATCTTGTCTAAATCCTTTTTTGACAGAACAAAGGTCTCGGTGAGATTATTTCCGACCTTTATGAAACAGCGAGCGCTTTCTGATGCGTTTTCTGACAAGTTTGGCAGGGACATGTCTCTGTATAACTCATCTCTATAAATACTGTCATATGCGGCCTTAAAATCGATAAACAGGTGGTGGGTATCGGTTTGGACTTCTTGGATTTTCTTCCAGGATCTGTCGTAGTGCGAATATTTGGTGGGTTATGGAATTTAAAGGCCTAAGGATCGTTGGCAAATTGTTTCAGGCATTTACACAGTACGGCACTTCGTGTGGATCGAGAAAACAATGCTGAGGCTCCATTCATCAGGCATACTTTCCTCTGATCATATCTTGGAGACGAGTGGGTGTATGCTCACAACAAGCCATATCCCGCTGTCTTGAAAAGCTCTGCAGGTAAGCCTTCTGGTAGCAGCGTTGTTGGACTTTAGCTTGGATATTGCTATCCTGACTTCATTTTGGTCAGGTGGACGGAAGTCTTATTGGCTTCCATCGCACAGGTTGAATGGTTCGTTCTGCCTGACAGCGGAATCTATGTCGTCTTCGCCGTGTAACAGTTTGCAGAAATGTTTTTTGCATGTCCTCAGCACCGACTTTTATTCCACTACAAAGTCTGGGATGCCCGCATTCTTACCTTGGCTACAACAAAATTTGGTGCGAGTCTATAATGGACGCTCGGAAAGGGCTATCGTGATTTATTACCAATAATTCTATGTGACATAGGTACTTCGCATTGTTACGCGTCTACGAGTAAAGTTAAATTTGCCGGTCGCAAAATTGACGAAAGGAGGATGGATGTCCCAATATCCTCATTTCGCCGCAGTCTCAAATACCTCCAGGCATCGTTTACACGTATCGTCCTCTCTAAGGCCCATCTTCCTTAAATGATTCTCGAAACTACCATGTCCTGTAGTCAACGCCACCACCCATTTCAACACAGATCGGCTTTTGGGGAAGTCATTTTTGAGAAATAATTAAAAACTGGGTTATTAGATTTTTTTGAGAAAAACTTAGTACGGAATGTTATTCAGAATGCTGATATTATCTTTAATATGTATTTTAAGCAAATTCGTTAGTACCAAATATTTAAATGTTTAGTTTGAAAAATACTATTGCTTAACTATTTAGCTAACAATCATTTTCGAAACATCAATTTTACTCTATGTATGTGTTTTGGTCAAAATCGTGAGTGCCGTTTTTAGGTAAACTAAAGAAAACTAAATGACCATATTACCTACCTTAGAAATTAATTTTTGTTACAATATGTTAAAAATTAAGCGAAAAACCTAATTATGCAGTCATGTTAACCTAACCTACTCAAATATCATTTTTTGTTCATCATCTCCTTTTACATCCCACCAACACAATCTTTCTCGAAAAACGAACTTGAATCGATGTTGAATCAAGTTAGCCGTCCAGTTATTTTAGCAGGCGATGTAAATTCGTGGAACATTCTTTGGGGCTCTGCCAACACAAATAATAGAGGCAAGATTATTGAAAATTTCATTACAGACTATAATCTCTCTATATTAAATGATGGCTCACCTACCCATTTTTCCACCCACAACTCCTTCACCCAAATTGATATCACCTGTTCCTCCCCTGACCTTCTTCCCAAAATACACTGGCGCGTTTCCGAGTATCTGCACAATAGCGACCATTATCCAATCATTACCACCGTAAACACAGTACCACAAGCAAGGAAATACCCTCCCCCCAGTAGATTCCAAGTCGTCTCAGCAAAATGGACAATTTTCGAAAGGGAGATAAAAAAATGTTTAAATGACAAGCCCATATCGAGAAACCCAAACAAAGAAAGTGCTGTTATCCATAAAGCTATAAAATTCGCCGCCAACATAGCTATACCTCAGAAGACTCCTAACCACCATAAACGCGCAGTCCCCTGGTGGAACAAAGAACTTGCCGACCTCCGGAACCTTAAAATGGCAGCTTGGAAAAAATACAAAAAAAACATAAATCTAGAGAACCTAATAGCATACAAAAAATCGAACGCAAAATTTCGGAGACAACTCAAAATAACTAAAGCGAA
The DNA here is from genome assembly GCA_946477585.1 of Cheilosia urbana. NCBI lineage: Eukaryota > Metazoa > Arthropoda > Insecta > Diptera > Syrphidae > Cheilosia > Cheilosia urbana. The sequence goes on from OX297854.1 coordinate 117,863,380, forward strand.
AAGCTTTGAAAATTTCACTTGTAGCATTAACCCCGACACCCCCTCATCAAAAATTTGGAACAAAATTAAAAGCTTAACGGGTAACCCAGTCTCGAATACCATAAATTACATTAAAACACCGACTGAAACACTCTCTGACCCAATTCAAATTGGCAATCACATTGCCCGCTACTGGTCCAATTACTCAGACGACTCAAATTTCACAAGCTCCTTTATTACAAGAAAATACGAAGCCATTAATTCCTCTGTCAGATCCGCGAGCAATTCACATGCTGAACTCATCGAAAATAATATTTCCTTGATCGAACTTGAATCATGTCTAGATAAACTAAAAGGCTTAACCCCCGGTAGAGATAGGATATCGTACCCCATGATCAAGAAACTCCCAAAAGAAATTAAACAAAGGCTTCTTAGCCTTTATAACAACATCTTTAACACAGCTGTCATCCCACAAAGCTGGAAAACAGCCTCCATAATCCCCATTCCTAAACCCAATAAGGACAAATTATCAATAGAGGGTTACCGACCTATCTCTCTTCTTCCATGCTCCGCCAAAGTACTGGAAAAAATAATTGCTAAGCGAATAACTTGGTATGCAGAAACAAACCAACTCTTCACTCGAAACCAAGTCGCATTCAAGGCAAATCGAGGGTGCACCGACGCCCTCCTACATATAGACAACTATGTCTCAAAAGCACTTAGCTCCAGAAACCATGTGACAATACTTACCCTCGATTTCGAAAAAGCTTTCGACAGAATAGGTACACATGTTGTTTTAGTTAAACTTAAAAAATGGGGCGTTGGTCCCAAAATGTTTAATTTCGTAAAAGCATTCCTCAGCAATAGAAAATTCTGCGTGAAAGTAAACAATTGCTACTCCGCCACCTTTCCTCTACATAACGGAATCCCCCAAGGGTCACCCCTATCGGTTGTCCTTTTTGCTGTTGCATTTCAAGACATAGCTGAACTGTTATCAAAGCACAAGTACCTAAGTCACTGTCTTTACGCTGACGATATATACATACTAAGCAAACGCCAAAAAACAAACGAAACAAAAATTCACCTGACTAACGCACTTAAAGACATTCTCGATTGGACAAACTCTTCTGGGGCCAAACTCTCGTTACCAAAATGCAAAGTCCTACATGTTTGTCGCAAAAAATCCTGTACACCTCTAGACATAAAAATAAATAACGTAGTAATAGAAAATGCAAAAAATTTAAAAATCCTAGGACTGTTATTTAATCAAAAATACAATTGGAGTAGCCATTGTTTAGAGCTTAAGAAATCTCTTGCTGCAAGGTCTAATATCGTTAAGTATTTATCTTGTAAGAAAAGTAGTGTACACATAAACACCCTTTGTAATATAACCAGATTGCTAATTTTAAGTAAAATCGATTACGGCCTCTACATTTATGGAAACTCCCCTAAGTCAACTCTTCAAATCATAAAGCCAATTTACCATCAGGCAGCCAGATGCAGCATAGGTGCCTTTCGCACCACACCCATAAGAAATATATTGGCTGAAGCCGGCCTCCCTACTATCGAAGAGAGAAAGGATGCAGTAACTGCCAAGCTTTACACTAAACTCACCTTTACAACAAACTCCATACTCGATCAAGAAATCAACCTGACGTTGGTACGCAAACGGGTAAATAGAGTCCCCTCCGCCATTTCAAATATATTGAACTCAAATACAGACCTGATACCCCCAAGACGAGACCTTATAAACACTACAGCCTCACAACCCCCATGGCTTATCGATCCGGACTCCTTTATAATGGATCTGTCACCTTACGAGAAAGCCAACACAAATAACGTAGCATACCGGAAGTTATTTTTGTGCATCTCTGAAGAACTAAAAGCCAAAGGCTGGAAGTTTATTTTCACGGATGGATCCAAAACCCCCGACAACACATCTTTTGCAGTAACATCTGACAGGGGCACTACGCTAAAGCTGGGGATTCTCCCACAATTCGCATCCATATTTACTGCAGAATCCTTTGCTATCCTAACAGCCATCCAGGCCTCCATTAAAACACGCAAAAAACATGTGATATGCACCGATAGCCTCTCCGCCATAAAAGCGATCGCTAACACAAACAACAACATGGGTCTGTTAAGTAACATTTGAAGTCTATTAATAAAATCCCCAAATTCCATAAAACTGATGTGGATTCCTGGACATACTGGGATTAGTGGCAACGAGTTGGCAGACAAAGCCGCTAACTTCGCAAACAAAGCTCCAGTGTTCCTATTCAATGCTTATACCAAGACTGATCTTGCCAAACACATTAAGAAGCGTATTTCTACAAAAGAACTAGCTGATTGGAGTCTATACCGACACTTCTACACATATACTAACCCTACAAAATCACATCCACTATATCCCACAAATGTACCAAAAGCTAAAATAGTAAAATTCGTTCGGCTTCGATTAGGACACACTTCAGCCACCCACCACTACTTGCTAAATAAGGAACCGCCACCAACCTGCGATAACTGTCACACTGCCTTAAACCTACAGCACCTGCTTCAACACTGCCACAAAACACGACCATTCATCCACAGTATACTGGGAGGAGAAGACGTAATCGAAATCTTAAAAAATCCAAACAAAAACAACGTCGAAAGAATCTATGAATTTCTAACCAAAACAGGTATAAAAGTATAAATAACTTATAATTAAGATAATATTAAGACTAAGCTAAGTATCATAGAGCGGTAGGCCTTTGCAGCTAGTAGCTCGTTAGAATTAAATTATTAAACTGTAATTTATTACTTTTTTAATAAATATATAATAATAATAATAATAATCATTTTTTGTTGAAATCGTTGGAGCCGTTTTCGAACAAATCAAATCATACCAGGGCATTTTTATCTGTCAAAATCAGCGAGGTCATATGTGGCATTTAGGTCATTAGAGCATATGAGATTATGCCCATTACATTGACCATATTTTGACAGGAGAACTGTCAGAAATTGGCATTTTATGACCACTTGGCATACAGTCTAATCTTACCTTTACTTCTGGAGAAGGAGACCATTCTTCACTATGCATCAAATTAACAGCACTGACTACTTTAGATATATTGAGCTGGTATCATTGGTATAAGGTGTAAAAAACAAACTCTTGGACATTAACAGTTAAAATGAGGACGCTCCACGGATCCACTAAGGCCTACATAAGAGCTATAATAATATTCTCTTTAAATAATAAACACAATCTGTACCCGCCATTGATCCATAGGTCTATCTTCCAGCTTAGCTTTTTTGTAAAGGGTTTTCCAATAAGAAGTGTTTGGTATTCAAAGAAAAATGCCATTTTTTGAGATAAATGATCGCATGTTTATTTCATGATAAAGAGGAAGGTATGCCGTTAATAATGAAAAACAACATCAGCCAAATGGCCACCACGAGCACGCATACAGGACCATATCCTTTCACAATAACACCTCTTATTGAATAACCCTATATAAATGGGTTATATTTACAACTTTCCGCACAAAGAACACCTACTTATAGTTGTACGCTGTTTATAGTTTTTCGGAACTTTAGTCATTGTTTGCAATTGTATGCGGGTTGCGGGGATCTTATAATACATCTCAGACGGCAGCAACACTCCTTAAAGTTTTAGCTTTATGTGTGCTATAAGTACAACAACTCCGGTTGCACGTAACGTTTTTTAACATGGCCTGCCAAACAGTGCCGTCGTCATAATAATGAGTTGCACGGCAACGGATTGCAACACATGTTTGCCGCCCTACAGCCAAGGAATGAGGAAGAAACTTTGCCACCCAATGTTAATTACGAGTATGAGTATTGTATTTTGTGTCCCTTGCTGCTCTATAATTTCGATTCCACGTCCGCGAGGGTGATGTAAACTTTCGCTTAATGGGGTAATTTATGCGGAGAACTGCTAGTTTTCGATTTTTCGTGGGTGGTTTGTGAATGAATATCTGAATGGGTGTGTGGTTTATTGTAATTTCAGAGCAATTAGGTAAAGGGCTATGAAACATTTTTGCCCAATCGAGGAAAATGTATTGATACGAGATCTTATGGATTATAGTTACTATAAATTTCGGTTTAGGCTAGTAAATTTTTAACTTTACTTGTATGGCTACATAATGTGTATGAACTATTTTTCATAAAATAAAACGCAAATACATATCGTCTCGTATTGGTGAGCCGTTGGCTTATGTGTCAAAAATTTGATTAAAATTGACTTAATATTGCTGATTGTAGAAGATCATTGACTTAAATTAAATAACTCAATTCTGTTATGGTTCTTTCTATATTCTTTAGTACCTGTGTTAATTTTGATTTATATGACGCTTGCATTTGCGGTTGCGCCACTAGTTTACAAATAAAAGTTTCAGCGCCCCAAACCGCATCCTGATAGAATTTAACTCTGCAATTTAGCCCTTTTATTTATAAGCAAGATACAGTCAGACATATAATGTTGGCTAGTTCCCTAACCAAAGGATTTTTTGAAAATTTGACTATTTGGCAAGGTGTGCCAGTGGATATCGCATTTAGATTTTTAACATACGAAAAGAACATTTAGAATAAGGAATTCGTACCTACTGGATGCCGATTTAGACATTGCAAAGGGAATTTTTATAAAGTCGTTGGAGAGATAATTATTAGGGACTCCACAGCAGCGTTCTTAATGAAATTGGCAACGCAGGACTTACTGTCACTGATGCTTATTCAGGGGCCCTACTATGAAACTCGATTCTAAAGTAAAACAGTTCGAATTCCCAAAATTGCAAATCTGTAATTCTATCATGTCATCATGTGGTATTCGATTGGGCTTCTTCAGATTCGCTCTCAGATTTCAAATTCCAGATTTCGTGTGTCTAATCGAACATAAAAACATCACAAACTTTCTCTTTTTTGTGTTCGTTCAACTTTCAATACTTTTCAAAGCGTTTTTCATTCACTCGTTAAAATTTGTATCAACACATTCGAAATTTGTGTCCCGATTGATTTCTAAATATTTATGCATAAATAATTTACAAAAATAGATTCACCCTTTCTTTAAAATAAATAAATAGTTGGCGCAACAGGTCCGGAGGGACCCTAGGCCTAGCTTCTCACAACCATTCGTTTTGTGTGAGTTTTTCATTTTTGGAACGAATGGAAGGGATCTACAATTTTATGCCGACTCCAAACGGCTAATTGAGAAGCTTTTTCAAGACAGTTATACTCTCGGATGTTTGTCAGACGTTCGCGAGAGGTGGCGCAGTGAAAAAACCCCTAAGTTTGAATTTGGGTTTTTGCGGGATTCGAACCTCGACCCCTCGCATAGTAGTCCAACACACTAACCACTAGGCTACTGCGCCTACTCCTCACCCTTTCTTTGCCATAGAAAAAATTCACGAAAACCTAAACAAACTCCACCAGTTGTCAAACTCAAACGCACTTGTTTTTAGTAAATCTGAGAAAATAATCCAGATTCGCATAAGTGCCTAGAAATATGAAAAAGGTTGTTTTTTTTTTTGTACCAAACGAACATAAAATCGAATACCGCATAAAAGTGGTCGGAATTATTTTAAGGTGCATATTCAAAATGATTGAATAAAAGAAGAATCGGGTAATATTTGCTAAAAAAAAGTTTTGCGTCGCTGTTATTGCATTTTTAATGGAAGTGCGGTATTGAGTTTAAAAAATTATATACATATATGTTATGTATATATGAACACAACTCGGCTTTAGGGAAGTAATTTTTGAGAAATAATTAAAAAAACTAATTTGTTCGAATTTTTTGAGAAAAACTAAATACGGAATCTTATTTAGAATACTGACTTTATATTTAATATGTATTTGAATCAAAGTCATTAGAGCGGTTTTTGTAAAATTTGGCAGACAAAACAGTACAAAATATTGCAATGTTTAGTTTGAAAAATACTATTGCTTAGCTATTAACCTGAAAACTGAGTATAAGTTACTGTTTGGGATGTAAGCATTACTTTTTTTAAAGTTTTATCGAAATCGAAAATGTGTTTTTCGAGATATAAGCAGATTTTAAAATTAGCATTTCCGGTTATTCGAATTGCAAAGGACGTAATAATTTAGAAAACATCAATTCTACTCTAAGCTTTAGGTCAAAATCGTAACTGCCGTTTTCAGGTAAACTAAAGAAAACTGAATTTAATACAGAGATAAACTGAGCTTGCTATTCACAAATGCTTACATTACCTTAGATATGGATTATTGTTACAATAGTATGGACTGAAAGTAACCTTATTCGATTTGTTTGCGGAAAACTGAGTACCTATGCACTCATGTTAACCGCATCTATTTAAGCAGAAATATTAATTTTGGTTGAAATCGTTAGAGCCGCCCGAACTGTGAACCAAATTAAGGCAAGCGTTCGGCCGTAGCCCTCGGAAGCATATGGACAGAGAGACGGACAGAATTTTACGAATTGAATTTTGTACGAATAGAATATCTTTCTCTTACTACGCAACCGACAAAGTTAAAAAGCATAAACAAACATTATTGTCTAACTATATAAGTGGTATTTCGACTTGAACCGAAATGAAGTTTTGAAGTTTTCTAGCCTGATTTTACGAACTCATAATGACGAAATTTTCCATTTAAAATTATCTATTGAGTATATTTATTTAAAATTAGGAGTTGAGCTCAGGGAAGAACTCTGGAGAAATCCAGAAAGTCTCTCTGGGTAAGATTTATAGTGGTAGAGAGACGAAAAGAGACCCGACAATGGTGTTCTGATTCGAATATCTCTCGAAATCTATATATATTTAGTTTTAACGATGAAAATGATTTTTAGTTAGGCCCTCTAATTTTGTGGAAAACCTAGTACCTACGAGCTAAATAAATAGTCATCGGTTCTCAATTCTATCGAATCACACGATAGAAAAGAATCCACCACCAATGCGGAATTCCATATCCCGTGTTCTTAGTCAACATTTCAACTGGAAATGGTAACCAATTTAAAAAACAAAAAACGATGTTGAAAATACTGCACAACTTACCCAAGCAAACGTAAACGAAGGTTCATCTGGTTCACATAATATGCTTCTTTAGTTGAAACTACACATCACAACCGCCAGCAAAAGGTTGCATTTCCCTGATTTTTCGAATTCAACAACCAACCCATAACACATATGATTAAGACCCGAATGGAACCCCCATCAGTCCCAGGTAACTCCAAAAGTCCAAACACGCAAGCATCAAGCAAGCTGCACTAAGTGCCACAAGCAATTTATAATTTTCATCATTTCATTCCACTATTTATCGGCGTTTGTTGGTGGTTCCAGTGTTCGTCCGCGACTTGTTTGTCTGACTCTGACGCTGAAGGCTGATGCTATCTAAGCTTAGGTGTAAAAATCGTGTCTTTCTTTACATCGAGTATACAAATGAACACAGAGGACAGACCGTTTCTTTATACAAATTCTGTATTCTGTTGAAAGGCCGACACAGTCTAGGGTGACAGTGACACTACTGACTGTCACTCGTCAGATACAAAATTGTCGCCATAACTTTATTATGCCCCCAACTCAACATCAACTATCAACACGACATTTTTGTATACTTCATATACTTACAAACAACACTGTTAATGTTAACTCTGTTTTGGTGTTGACTGACGATGACGGTGTATTGTTTCCGTCCGTCCACCCCGGCCAAACAAATCAACCAAACGCCTCGCAGTAAGAGCTCGGCGGTCTTCTTACTAACAACTACAGTGGATACACTAGCTCCAACACACTGAATGTGTCCGTATATCTTTTAGTTTTGGTTGTTTTTATCGTTTAGAAATTTCCTCGCGATTCTAGAACCAAAATGTATAGCAACAGTGAAACAAGTGGTAATCTCTAGTTTCGAAAATAATTCAAAAACCCGTTCAATAAATTGTTGAAAGGTTATAAAGATAAGATATAGATATAGATAAATAAAAAATAAAAAACAAGTAGTGCGTATTTTGTTTTTAACTCAAATTCTGTGCGCAGTGGTTACAATGAAGTGGAACAGTTCGGGTAGATTTCGTAAACATAACTTCAAATGCATTTCATGTGGATAATAAATGCCGGTTGGTGTATCATGCAAGGAAACAAAGAAATTTAATTGTTTAATCAATAGAACTCAACCGTATTTGGGATATCGTTTAAATTTGCGAAACATGCCGGTTGAAAAGAAATCACCTGTATGCATTTAGGTAACACCGAAATCTCTACAGTAGACTCTGAGGCACGTTCTCCCATCTTTTCAGCTGATTTTCTATTGTACTTCTCTTATTGATTTATGCCTGTGTATCTGGTAGGTAACCTTCAAATGGTCGTTAAGTTGAATAGATTAGGAAGGTGGGTAAGCTTCGTGTGTGTGTTTTTTTTTTTTTCATTTTCTTCGCCGCAACTTGCGTGATATGACATCAGCTTCAGCTGTGCTTGGAGGTGAATTATCTAATTAAATTGTGATAGAGATATGTAGACATAGTTATACTGTAGAAGTGATGAGTTCACTATGTATGGTGGGGCTATTGTGGTCTAAAGATGTGAACAGTGGAATGTCGCCTATTTTGAAAGAACAATTAACAGAAATGATTAACAGAAATCAGAAAAGAAATAATTTAATTGACACTTGACCAATGCGAAAGAAACGCAATACCTGGTAGGTTAAGTGGATATCGCTAGAACATACTGAAACTAATGTATGAAATCAGCTGGCAATTATATGTATCAAACAATTAACATTGAATTTTCCTAATCGTGTTTAGTTAACTCAACTAAATAGTAAAATATGTAAAATATTTTTTTTTTTTTTTACCGAGGGAGGTGAAAATCTTCCAAAGAAACTATGAGAATAGCAAGCGCGTGCTCATAGTAGTGTCAGATTTTTACTGACTAAAAACACCACCCTTCGAAAGATTGTTAGATACTGCAACTAAGATATAACTTATCAAGCATTTTTTCTATAACGAAATAACAACTTTTGACAGGCTACTTTCCAATGAAAGATCCTGCATGTTCCGCAATTTAGACGCGGTTAATCTTATCTTGCCAAGTCGAACGGTTTCGTTCTTTGTAGCCGGCGCAATAAATATTGTTCTCGTCCAAAATTTGTCGGACTGAATTGTTGACATGTCCGATTAGTCGGTTTCTATGCTTTCTCGCGAAGCTTTTTGTTTCAGCTTCAATTATTGGAATTCCGAGATCTCTGTGGATATCGTCGTTTCTAATATACCATGGTGCTTGTATATAAAATAAATTGAAGCAGATGAAGTGCTGTTTCAAGAAACACATGAGCGTTCCCATCCCGTCCAGTTCCCCAGTAAAGCATATTTTGCTCATTGACGAAGCCGTTTAACCAAAAATGCGCTTCATCGTTGAAGATTGGAAATTGGCGTTAACGCTCTTAAAGTTGCGACCACCGACTCGGAATTTCGGTAGTAAATTTTGATTATTTGTAATCATCGTTCCTTCATGTACTTCACCATGATGAAAATATTGATTTTGCTGAATATAAATAAGTTGTTAAATCTCTAATGAAAAACCCTTTATAACTAACTCCTGGATAAACTATTTCGGACTTGTTTCACAAAAATAAACGTGTGGGCGTTCGGACCTGGGAGTCTTAGGAGAGTCTCTAGCAGCAGCTACTATAAGCAGTGTACCCAATACAGAATTGCCTTTGAAATTTGTTGAGTAAGAAATTTACAGTCTTTTGTTTTGTCACTCCAAATACTTTGAAGCCTAGGTTAGGTTAGGTTTTTAGGCTGACGAAGCGGGCGACCCTCGCTTCGCCACACTCAGGTCCTTGTGGAACCATTGTGATACCCTTTATTTGTGGGGTTTAGCCGTGTTGTATTTCGGCCTCGTTTCCTTCTCCTTATTCGATGTTGTCCAGCCACCTTGATGTCCTCAGAAACCTGTGAAGATCAAAGAGTGAGATATTTGAGAGTTCTTGAATGTCTTGGAAGTAATATCTTCCAAGTGTTCTATTTCGCAAGTGACAGAGGCTCGGGCAGTGACAGAGGAAGTGAGGTGTGTCCTCATGCGTCTCCTCATCACCGCAGCCTCTACAGATGTCGTCGTCTATGAGGTTTAATTTCATTGTATGGTTTCTTAGGAAGTTATGACCTGTCAGAGCACCTACCAACTTAGACAGTGATGATCTATCAAACTTCAAGAGTTTGTTGGTCCGTCTTTTGTCATATTCAGGCCAAAGCTTCCTTGATATTTCACAGGTTGTTAGTGTCTTCCACCTGTTATTGGCTTTCATTCGGATCTTGTTTTCCACCCGTTCTCTGAGGTTACAGAGTGGTGGCTTGATCGATTGTAGTGCCTGATCATGGTCTATTGCAGACCCCTTTCTTGCCAGTTCGTCTGCAATCTCATTGCCGGCTTTGTCCCTGTGTCCAGGAACCCAGCAGAGATTTATATTATGCTGCGAGCCAAGAGCTTTGAGCTCTTCGCGACAGCTGCGAATCAGCTTTGATTTGATTTCAGTAGCCGAAATAGCTTTAATGGCTGCCTGGCTTTCAATGAATATGGTAATATCATTACGTGGTATTGCCCTCATTGACACCATACACCCCGCTTCCATAATTGCCAGAACCTCGGCCTGGAAGACACTGCTATGATCAGGAAGCCTGATTGAGCGGCGTGTGTTTAATTCCTCCGAGAATAGACCGGCTCCAGTGCCATAGTCCATATTTGATCCATCTGTTTCGATGGATATAGATTTCCTTTTAGCGGGTTCGTTCGTTTCCCATTCCTCCCTGCTCGGAAAGGAGCAGGAGAATGGCTTGTCGAAATCTAGGTAGGGAGACATGTAGTCAGAGCTAACATCGTTCTCTACGTATCTCTTCAAAATCTGCGCATGTCCTGTAGCATTAGGATTCCAGCCTTGTGTTTGGCTAATCCTTAGTGCACTTTTAACGGCTGATTCTTGCATATATAGGTCCAGGGGGAGCAAGTTGAGAATGGCCTCCAACCCAGCGGTTGGTGTCGTTCTGATTGCACTGGTTGTTACTATACATGCTAATCTTTGTATTTTTGTCATTTCTTTCAGATTGGTTACCTTGTCCGCGGCTTGCCACCAGACTAAGTTGCCATATGTGAGTATCGGTCGCACTATAGCCGTGTACATCCACAGAATTACTCTAGGGTTTGGTCCCCACTTTCTGCCGAAGATACGGCTGCATGCATCGAATGCATTTGCTGCTTTCTTTACTCTTTCCTTGATGTTTGGTTTCCAATTTAGTTTCCTATCTAGAATTATTCCCAGATATTTCGCATTTTCTGCCACTCTTGGGGGAGTTCCCTCAATAGCCTCAAAACCTTGAAGCCTAATAAACACGCACTTAGCAATTGCATACACCCGCAGTGTAATTTTTCTGCTAAAAGCCTAGTTTTTTCGACAGTAAAGGCTCTGCTCTGATCTAAAAACGGCAGCTCTAGATAATTGCTAGTTAATATTTTCTTCCTTAAAATTGTTCTGCGCTGGTTATACTAAATCGTTCGAGAAGCAATCTCTGATTTATACACAACTGTAGCTAAATAAAAAAAAACGGCAAAGCTGGCAAAACTCTTTAATTTAGTAACTGCCACACACCGATTTTTTTACTTGAAATGTTATATGAGTCATTCATTCATTCACGCCTTGTATTGGAAAGCTTAACTTTCAGTATTTATGCCATCCAAATGTTGACATCATTAACTATTTATATCGCGGGGTGAAAAATTGATCAGATATACCATATACACTATGTTAACAAACGACTGTGGACATTTCTAATGATAAGGGAAATTCATTGTATTGTCGAATGTCCACCTATTTATAAAACACACGACCTTACTTAATTTTTGAACAATGTCCGTTGTGTACTTGAAAGCAACTTATGCTGATAAAGTTATCCCCAATGGAAATGGAAATATGTCCACAAGTGCATTAAATTTGATACGTAAATGCATTTATATTTATGGCTTCTATTTTATCTGACGGATTATCAAAATTCAAAGGTGCATCCTCTGCTCATGAATTCGAATAGAGATAACATGAAAGATAACTCAAAGACGTTCTCCAACGAAAAAATATCTGTTTATCAATATCCAAACCAATGAGTATCAGTATTTGCACATTCACTCGAAGAGCCATCAATTTTATTTCAAATGGAAAACCCGTGTAACCGTAGGCGCACTGTCCAGCATGTTGTACCTATATCCAGTATCTATCTAATCTAAGGTCAATTAACACACATGACACTCGTAACTCGTAAGAACCTCCAAGCCGACGACGCGACGTTCCAATTGAAAGTGAGTTGTCCCATGAATGTGGATTGAACAATATTGCCTCTTAAGAGGATAGATATGGCTGTAGCAGGTATTGCGATGGAGCAACGTCATTTCAATCGTCATGCTCGAAGCTCCATTTGGCGTGCACAATTACGCCTTCGCCAGAACAGTGTAGCATGCAGAGATGTGGATATTTGTGTGAACTGGGGCAATGTGAATTGTAACGCGATAACAAGAACGACTCAGTGGATAATTGTGCCAGCTATTTGCTGGAGGGAAGGGACAACTTTTACTCTCTGTTCACATTCAAATGGTGTTGCGATCGTCTGGCTGTGTGCTCCTTCGAAATTCTTTTTAATATCATATTCGGCAAGGGAACGTCTCGACGCGTGGGTGTGTTCAGATAAATAATGCCACACCTGAAATATAAAACCATTTTTATGCAAATTAATGGAATTTTTATTCCACAGAGTCAACGAGAGACTTGCGACATTAATTTGCGGAGCCAGACTGCGAACGTCCTTTTTCAAAGCTTTTTCCGATAATATCACAGCTGATTACGTTTATTTAAATAACACAACATGCAGCTCAGTAACTTATTTACGATACGGAAAACAATAGACAAAATTGTTGTAGTTCTATGCAAAATGGATTATGTGGAAACAAGTTAACAAGTTTCGCGGTGGTGTAAGCAAATTACGTAATCACGATTAGTAAAATGAAAAATATTGAATACTTTCTCTCTATGATGAGGAGTTCAAATTCGAAAGGAATAATTATACGTTTGGGAATATTATCCAGTACGAAATTTAATAGCATGGTTGAAGGCCAATGTGCGAGGTAGCAAAGTAACGAAGGCATACATGCATGCCTCGGGAACATAAGAGCCATTTGTTGCGAACGCCGCATAGACGTAGGTACGAAGAATTTCGGAACAAGTGTAGGTATTTTAGTTGGCTTTTTCATTTCATCAGAATTGATGTATGCCAATTGCATGAAATATAATATGTTCTCTGATTATTTTTCAGCATTTTGTTGTGTGTTACAAACTCAACCCGGTATTTTTTTAATTGTATACGCTTTTAATCCCTACGAAGCGAATTTTAAAACCCATGCGTAGCAAATGAAAAGGCGATCAAACCAATCATATAATCATTTATTATCTAGCGGTAGCTGCCGGAACTTGATAAGTTGCTGACAGATTACTCAGCACAAAAAGGCAGATGATATACCTCGCAAACTAGCAACTTAATGCTAAAGTAAAACCAGTTCGGGGCGTCTGCAAATACCTACAACCAAATATGCTGATATACGAAACAAATTAGTTCCGGAAATAGCTTATTATGGTCTTTAAATATTCAAGAACGATTAGAATCGTCATACGTCATTTGAAGGGTCCCTTTAAATAACTTCTTGATGGAGTCCCAATTTGCTAGAGACAGCATTTGAAATGTAAGGCACCGGCTTCTCGAAACCGGTAAATGCAGCCGCGAAGAACTTGTAAATGGCTGTTAAGTCAGCCAAAGAACAGTCACGAAAGGAGTGCGGCGAAAAAATAGACCGTGATTAAAGATCTGCAGGCGAGGTTTTCTGGCAGACTATCTGCCGTCTTTTTTGCGATCAAACTGTTGAATGCTGGCAAATCAGCCGGAGTGGATGAAATCCGGACAGAAATGCCCAAAGGCTCAGGTGAGGAGGGAGTTAAATGGCTCTCTCGTGTTTCCGACTTGGAAGTTGGTATGCGGCAAAACACCTACAGCCTTATTTATTCTCTTAATCAATAGATTACCAGGGTCTCCACTAACTCACTTCAAATGAGTTAATTTGGTTTTAACCTTATTTTCGAAATTTTTTATTCATAATAATAATTTTGCAATGGAGTAGCTAATCTATTAAGAAAAACTACTCTGAAAATCTGGCAGCACTCGCGCAGTGAGAACGATAAATATATAATGAGAGCAAGCTATAATTCAGATAGTTTTGGGCATTTTAGCCGGTTGTGTGAAGAGAACTTATCAAAGTTTTCTGTACGAAAAACAAAAAAAAAAAAATATTGAAATAGAAGCGCTGACTTCTTTTTCTTTTTGAAAAAAATTTGCTTCGCACGTAGGGTTCAGCCTGCGTTTGCAATGTAAGCGGAAAAATGTAATTATTTACGACATCACATTAGAAATAGAAACCTCAAAAATAACAGTGTTGCTCCACTATTTAATGGATGTTATTATGCATATAAACCTTCCTCTTCAATCACTCTATCTATTAAAAAAAAAAAAGCATCAAAATCCGTTGCGAAGTTTTAAAGATCTAAGCATACCTACATAGGGATATAGGGACAGAGAAAGCGACTTTGTTTTATACTATGTTGTGATATCTAATATCATTGCTGAGCTCATTAAAATTCAAAATTTACGCAAATGGGAGTTTGAAGTCTTTTGCGTTTTATTTTTTAATTTGGTTAATTTGAACCCAGAAAATAAAAGTCGCAGGATTGGTATACTTCAAACAACAGAGAGCAACAATTTTAAATCCTTTTAAACATTTTTGGAAAACGTATACTTAAACAAATTAATAGGTGAAGCTCAATTATTAATCAGACACAGTTGGAGATGAGTCAATTTATTCGATGAAAATCGCGACATTACTAACGATGGCACATTTGGAGTGGCGAATGGTTTTTTGATTGTTGACAGGTTGTCTGAGAGAAAATCCAGCCGATAGTTGAACGTTGGTTTATTGACCCTGCAGTAGGTACCTACTGGCGAAATCTAATAAAGAACCAAGGTGTAATAACAATATTATTGCAAGTTGCAACGCTGTTTAATTTCTACTTACAGCGCTAAGGGACTGGATTTATCTCTTGAAGTTATTCTGTTCAGTTTCACTTTTTTTTTTTAATTTATACCCCGACCAGCAATCTTAACGCTGCGCTGTGCATTTTCTAAGCTTCTTATATTTTGTTTTCTATTTTACCTAATCGGGGTTTTTCGTTACTAAAATACAAACAAAACCAATTCGCGTCTTTGCAATTGCTCAAATTAACGAAATTATTAGGTTTCAAACAAATATTTGCAAAATATTCCCAAATATGAGCTGAATGGACAATTGAATAAATTACAATTGACAACTGTCAATGCATTCGAACATATTTTCGGGGAAAACGACTTTAAACGACTCGTTTTGAAAACTGAAATATGTTTGGAAGCATTTTTGTTTTCGAGTGTTTTCGCAAAAACCCGGCTTTCGGCTCGGTGTGAATAGGGTATATGGAGAACGGAAGCTGGCAATGCACAGTATTTAGTTTTATTTTTGGCTATGCCATATTGGTTGGAATGCAATTTTATACAATACATACACATACATGCTTTATACGTAGTCTGCAACAGACCCATAAGCGAACATAAATCATTTATCTAGGTATTTACGTTCTTTAAGGACACTTACGTTCTTCCATTATAACACTTACTTAGTTCGGTAATTCAGCGAAAGAGTACTAATTTCGGATAAACATACAAGTCACGGCACATAGTTTTCTTTTCTTATGTCTGTAAAATAAAGCCCACGGAAACGTTATATCAGAAGTTGTTTGTCTGGCTTTTTAATTTCACTTACGGACTTTGAATTGTGATAAATACACTTTAGTTCAGTCGCATTATTTAACAATGTGTCCAAGTAATTGCCACCAACAATGGCAGAGTACGAGTACATACCCATATACCTACGCTGTTTATATACTTATTATATACCCACAGGCATCGTACAATATATTAGTCTTAAGTTTAGCCTCACTGTAAGTAAGCACACATATCTACACTTCAGAATGTGATGATCTAATACAGAACACAATACAAGCAACAATTATATAGCCATCATACGTATGTCGTCGTCTCGCTCGACCATTTTCAATGAAGATACAAATTGAACATTCGAAGACTTTCAGATTTTCAGAGAGTAATCTTTACGACGACTGCTAAGTCGAGTTTCCATTTTCGGAATTTTGACATAAAAAAATCGCCTCATCTTACCCATCACCTTTACATTTCTATTCTTATCGCCCAACGAATTACGAATTCATTCATAGGATACCATATTCCAGTGAGAAGATTTACATTCAAATTCAATTTAGCGCGAGTTACCTACGCTTTTGGAAACTTATAACAGTTCGTGAGAATGTTGTTGGTTTAAAACCTCGTTTTACGTTTTTCATTTATCATCTTTTTTCTTTTTGCAATTTAACAAGTATGGCCAAGCCCGCAATAGTATGTACATATATGTTTCTTGCATGACACCATCGGTAAAACCACCACCCCCGAAGTGTTACCTGTCATAAATGAGGGTGAAGTCCTAAACACGCGACTTAAATACGTAAACACCTGAAATTGCGATGCAAAATTAAATAAGAGTTGACTTTCTTTTTATAGTCGAGTGGAAAATTTAATTGTTTAAAAGAAAAAGTACATACCTACCTTATAAGGCGGAATATTTGTGTCGAATTAAGAAATGCAATCAAATCAATTCAAATGGTTTTCATTTAATATCGAGTTTATCAATTAAAACTTATTAAAGCAGCAGCAACCAACCATCATCGGGGAGCAGCAACAACAATGAGCAATGAATATGGAATAACGCCAAATGGAAATGTAGAGATGATGTCGATGTCGCGTCAGTTTGATCCATGTAAGTATTCACAATTGGTGTAGATATTGAAATGTAACATCTGACTCAGTGTGTGGCATTTGCAAAAAATGGTAGGTAATAATAAACCGCATTCTGACAGGCTGTCACTCTAACAAGTTCGTTTTAAATTCGCATTCGTCATTTGAATGGTTATAAATACTTGGTTCAAATGCTAAGAAATTTAAAGGAAGCATTTTAAATTAAGTTCGTTTAAAAGTCATCGTTCATAGTCTCATACAGTCCGGTTCACTTGAATAAATGCAACACTTTTATTTCACAAAGTAGTACCTACAAAATACTGTAAACATTTTTATACAAAATTATCAACCATCGAGTGAAAAATACAGATTCAGAATTGGAGAATACATTAACAAAGATAAATTTACTTCAGGTTCAAAATAATGGGATTTTATCAAAGTTCGTAAACAGAGTCGAAAGTCTAGGAAAAAAAAAATTGGTGCAGTTATTGTGATTGTTATTAAGATTGATCGTCCTTACCAAAAAACACATTTGTAGTTTTGGCTTTAAATGTAAGTAAAGGGTGGGCCAGCTAGTGGTTTCTTTATAAATCATAGGTTATTTTGACAATGAAAGCTGTTTCCCGCTTTTGACAGAAATTCAGAAGGGACGTTCAAGTATCTACTTTAGTAAGTCTGACAGCTGTCTGACTAGATGTATCTCGGTTTTGATTGGCTGAAATCGTTCATATGAGCAGCTGTTTCAGTTGAATTTTATGAAGGGGTAGCCGACGAATCTAGTCAAGAAATTCGTGATTAGTTGACAGTTCAGATATGTACCTAGATGATGAGGAATGTGACGTTCGCGACCAATCTAGTTTTTGCTTTAAGGTTACATCTTATTCAAACCAATGTAATCGACTTGAGATAACTAGATTCTTCACTGAAAAAAAAAGGTACACCATAGTAGTGAAAAAGTTCATCAATGTGATGAAAAAATCAACAATTTTAGTCCAGTGAACTTTTTCATTAGTTTGATGAAACCGATTTCGTCAATATGATGTTGTTCATCATTCATCAACTTTGTTCATCAATATTATGAAAAATTCATCAATATGATGAACCCAAATTCCCCTTTAATTTCATAATGTGATGAATGTATTCATTATATTGACAAATTTGTTCATCAATATGATGCACACTTTCTGTGCTGTCAAATTTGTTTTCATGTAGTTGTAAGATTATTCACACAAATAAAAACATGAAATAAAAATACTGACACCAATATAAATCGTAAAGATATAGCCTTTCCACTTTCATGGGGATGCTAAAATACTTAAACGAGCATAATGTCATGAAAATGGTAATGGTAATATTATGTGAATTTAACTATTGAATTTCTTCGCATCCGAAAGGAAAATATTCAAACGAAAATCAGTTTCACCACGAAAGTCAATAAAGTGTAGTGGCAAAAACTCACGCGCTCAAGAAATATTGAAGATTTATAAAAATAAAATTTATTTCTGAGTTACTTTTATCACTCCTGGGACCATTTTTTTTTTTTTTTTTTTTTTTCATGGATCCCAATGAGAATCAGAGAACGGCCATTTGCCTGCCATATGCATAGAGTTACAGGGTGCATGTGCATACATTTGTGTTTGAAATGTGTTTTTGCGTTTTTTGTTATTTAGTTATAATTTTATTGATCCATTCTGTTGAATTTTATAATGTTGAGGCGTGAGAGAACAATGTATGAGAAAAGTTTCGTTAAATAACAATATTACATTGATTTTGAAAATATTTTTAAAAAGTAAATATTTATTTACATTTATGTGTGTAATGAAATCACAACGTTATAATTATATAGCGAGCTCTTTTTTTTTACCAAAGGAAAATCGTTGTGAAAATGCATGATAATTGTAGTTTTATTTTAATGACATAGGTATTTATTTAACGTCAAAAATCGACCCTACTGCTAAGTTTCCACCGGAGAATAACTGCGAGATTTAGAAAAATTTCCGTAAATTCCGCATAAATCTCGGAACTTATCATACGAAAGTAATCTCATAAAAAGGGAGATTAGAAATAAAAACAAACACACTTTTCACAGCTCGATATGTCAAAAGTTAAAAAAAAAAAAAAAAAATTGAAGAAAAGACATCAAAAATGGAAAAATGTCTCTCTCTCTCTCTCGTGAAATGTAATTTTCTCTCAAATGGACAGAGCCAGAGAGAATACGTCAAGTTAATCTTCTTTTATTTGGTGGAAACACTTCGGGAATAATTCTAAACCTCTTGTACTTAGGCCCGGTTTGTTCAATCTTGGTTATCTTTAATCATCGGTTATTCCAGCTGGTAACCATCGAATTTGTTTGTTCAGCAAAATATTGACCAGAGAATCAGTAATTTGGTTAGTTAACCAGCAAAATCGATAACCAGCCGATTTTGAGCGGTTAATGAGATTTAACCACTGATTTTCAGTAATTTCGTCTGTTAAGATTTTTTGAGGACTACGTAGGTATTCATTTTGACGTAGCTGCCAAAAAAATTCTTGTACAATATTGTGCGAACGAAAAGCAAAATGAAAATAATAGAATGAACGAATGGTTTCAGTGATGTTTTCAACTAACATATTAATATAATACAGAACACGCCAAAAAAAATGGATGCAAAATATGAGGTACGACTATTTTTGGCCGATGGCAGCTCTCATAAATTGAGGTAAAGCACACGCGATAGGAAAAATATTGAGAGAATTAGAAAATTTCGTTTGTCGTTGAATAAAGTAAGATGAGGCTTAAAAATTTGTAACAATTTTTTTTTAGTTTTGTTTTTATTTCGGTTTTGTTCTCAACATTTTTCTTCACAAAAACAAAGTTTCATTCTTCAGTTCTTAAACAAAATTATAAAATACATAAAATATCTACCTAAATAAATTACTTATCAACTTTTAGAAGTATGTATTCTAAAACACGTACAACAACATTTTTCGATATTTACGTTTTACTTTTTACAAATGAAAAAGCTATATCAAGATATCGGAAAAATAAGCCCCTTTGAAAATTAGATAGCCTTACTCATGATTTAGCTTTTAAAACGTCGCTATGAACATTTAGAGCAAACAGTTTATGCCGAAAAACGTTCGTTTACATAGTAAAATCATTGAAACGAAATCACTTGGTCAACACCTCCCAGATATATTTATGCAACTGAATTAAAGTTATACATTAATTGCATACCTTTAATTAAGGCTAGGTAAATTGCATTCTTTTTAGGGTAAATGAGGCGCTCCATCGAAGATATATGTTCTAATTATATAAGTTTCATTATACTGATAACATAATGAATACTTAAAATACCTATATTAATATTTTAAAGCTATTTATGCAAAATTTATAACACTTTATATAATGTGAATAATCGAAGTTAGACTATAGCTTTTTCATATTTCCACCATTCTTACACTAATATTGAATTTTTCACACTTCATTAATTGTTTTAAATTGTATATACTGCAGCTTATTTAGCAAAACCAGTCGCCCGTAGTAAAAGAAAAAATAAAAAAGTTTAAAATGCAAATGGGTACTTTTGGGGGAACATTAATTAAAAGATAAACAAATAATTATGTGATGAAATTTCTAAATCACATATATCGAATCTTTTAAGATATTCATCGTTCATCGTAAAACCATTCACAATTTTCTTCTAGCCACCCTGTGTAGATACTTCACGCTTGATGTGCAATGACATAATTATCTACGTATACGTACACCTACAGCATACATCATATTAACAATCTGTGCATCACATTGAAGAAACCGATGAAAAAAGTTCATCAATATGAGGATTCCATTCAACAATATGATGAATATAACGGTGAATTTAATTTTTTCATCAACATAACGAATTAGTTCATCTATATTATGTAGGTTTACATCAACGTTCTCCTTAATAAAAATTAATGTCTGTTTTTTGACGAACGCTGTCATCAATATAATAAAAGGCGTCATCAAAACGATGAACGTCGTTATCAATATGATGAAAATTCAAAACTTGGCAATCGTACTTGAATATGATGATTCCATTCATCAATAAGACGAATAAATCATCAACTGAATAAACAAATGACTAAATTCATCAAAATAAGTGTTTTCGTCATATTGATGAAATGTTTTGATGAAATAATGAACGTAGTTCATAAAAACATACGCTAAATTTTCTTCAAAATCCTGTTGAAAAAATTGATGAATTCATTTTCATCATATTGAAAAACTGTTCATCAATTGTCAAAAAGTTTTCATGAATTTGTTCATCATATTTATGAAAATTACGTCATATCAATGAATATCATGTTGATGAACGCCATTCATCAATACGACGCCGACTTTTTTTTTCAGTGTTGAGTGTGCACAATATCATATCTCCACGGGACGAAATGAGTCGCTTTACGCTTGAACAACGTGGGGAAATATTGAAAACTTATTTCCAAAGTGAGTGCTGTGTAGCCCAGTGCGTTTTTTTGAAAAGAACTTTTGGCCGAAATAAAGCACCCACCGCGCCTGCTGTACGCAAATGGAGGACAAGGACAATAGTGCCAATGAACTCCTTTTGAAACTAGTGCTCTGGTCATGTTAATAAGAAATTAGAACGCAAAAAAGCTTTGTATACTTACTGGAGTTCTAAATGGTCTGGAACCCACAAAGACGCTGTGTCTTTGCCTATATCGATAGCAATTCAGTTCAATTCAATTCATTTCGCAAGACACCGTCTATCTGTCTTGAACAGATTTTAGTCTCTTAGAAACACAGGTTTTAAAAGGTGGCGAGTGGGGTACCTACCATTTGCTGGTGTTTAGAAGCCTGTTTACAAGTACCTACTTCAAAAAGACAGGATTTCTTGTTCCGAAAATAAAAGCTCGAAAAACACCAAAACCCGGATTTACGTCGTTAATTGGGACCAGAAAAACACGACGCAAATCAAAAAAAAAAAAAAAAAAACGATTCTTTGATCTTAAGTTAAACATCACTGTTGCAAATGTATTTCTCCAAACTGATTGATTGCCTTAATATTGGGGAATCCCCTTTTACAAAAAAAAAAAAAAAAATTAATAACAAAAAAATGAAAAACAAAAACGCAAACTTAAAGAATATCGACGAAACTTCGAAACGACGCAAACCGGAACAACGCGATCACGCAAAGCGAGGTTTTGGTGTATATTTATTAAGGGTGGGACATTATTTTAAAAGCGTAAGATTTTTTTTCCAAACAATAATTTCTTTTCCAAACAATCACTTTTTTTACAAGGCCAGCTCCATGCGCTTATTATGTACTTTGTACGTATCACAACTCATTAATGTTGTTATAAAATCGCACAATCTACATTATTGTCTTTCATAAATATAATAATATTCGCATATAACGAATAGGTATATTAAATCAATTGCGACATAATCAGTAATGCAACATGTCTTCGCAATCGTGTGAAAATGTTCATTCATTAACTACCGGCGTTATTCAGTTGCGAAGTTTTTAACTCGTTCTATAATTACGAGTATCTATATAAACGAGTTGGCTATAATTCGCGACAACTTCCGTAAAATAAAAAATGTTCCGAAAACTGAGTAGGTACCTTGCAGATAAGTTTTATTGCTGTAGGTATTAAATTGCAAAAGTGTCGCAAAACAAAATATGTTTTCTTTTTGCAGGCAACTAAAAAGAAAATATGAAAGTGAGAGTACACAGGAAAAAGTTAACTCAAATAAAAGTAGATGTCTTATTTTTTGATAGTGACATTACCTACTGAATAGTATTAGCAATTGTACTTACTTATGTTAGTAATTTGGTGAGAAACCCGTCGCGGAAACCAGTCATGCTCACAAAAATGTGAGTAATAACTAAGCATTAAGTGCGAAGAAAGTTGAAAGTTAAAAATTAATGAACCTTAAAATGTAAAACTAATTACGCATCATAAGCACTTTAAGACATGCGTTATGATTTTTTTCATATACCTGTTTGTCATTTATATGTAGATTATTACAAAAGGTTTAATTGTTACCCTGATATTGGCGTTTATTAAAGTACGCACAGAATGTTGTCACTTCTTACTATACTCGTATGTCCCCCCATTTGGACATAGATGTACTATTCTGAAACACAGATGAACCCACGAAATTTAAATCTACTCAGTCGGATCGAAAATGAACTGTGGAACAGGTGCTAGACTATACGCAGAGAAATTCAATTTATGTACATTGTACACCATTCAATCAGTCTTCCTGAACACTGCATTTTTTTTCAAAACGAAGTATCGTGGAAGCTTTGGTCAGAACATAACACAAATCGGATAAACAAACTCCAGCAGTTTGACAAATCATCTTTGACTAAGCTAGAACAGAAAGAACAAATGAAAATCGACTATTTTCGATTGCACTGAAAACTAAAAAAAAAAAACTTTTTTTTAAATGCAAAAACCACAGATATTAAAAAAAAAAGGCAAATTTAATTTAATTTAAAATAATTTAATAATTTCCTAATCCTTAAAATAATTTAATCATAATGAGTGTGCCTATGATCAACAAAAAAAAAAAAAAAAAATGCGCATTTTTGATCTTGATATTTGAGTTTGGATACTTTTGGCTCAAAAATTCGTCAAGCTGGCAGCACTGCAGTACAAATGTCGTTTCGCAAGCAATTAATGCCCCGAACAATAAATATGTGCGAAAAGAGAGTGGATAGTTGTACCAAACAATCTACTTCAATCACCCACCTTTCCGCCATCATTTCGCAGCAGCTGCGTACTGCAAAACGAAAAGGAGAGCGAAATTTTTCGTTCATGATTTCGTTGTGTCACTTTGGTATAGGATTTTTCGTTCCGGAACAGTTGCGTACTAGGCCTTACACAGGATTGGAGGATCGAGAACTGTTTATTTAAAACCATCGAAATGTGCAAAAATAAGTGATCCGTGTTGTTCACACTTAAATCTAATGGAAAACCAGTTTTAATGCTAATCGACTCATTTGTCATGCTCATGGCCATGGGGCTAATTACAACAAATAAGTTTTTTCGTATATTCCTTTCGCTTTTTCGTACCTTTATGTAGTTTTTAATTCTGATATCTAGATCTTAAATACTTGTTCTTTGGAATTAGCAGTTGCTTTGGATCCATCAATCATCATTTATCAGAATGCATAGTTCCACATGTTCTACTTGTTATCTGCAAGTTGTTCCATAGAAACTTAAGTATTCCCGATTTTAAGAATGGCCCCAACGTACACGACATTAGTAATTACAGATTCTTGTTTCGACTTTAAACTTACCGAAGGTCACAATTGCAAAATTTGTATGATAAATAAAGTTATACTTTTTTTTTAAAGTCGGAAGTGGTCATCAGTAAGTTATCAGAACTGTCATTGACAATTGAAGGGAGTCATTTCCATTAAGGTGGTTATAACCTTCGTAAAAATAATGTTTATAATGGAAATGACTCCCTTCAATTGTCAATGACAATCAAAAGATGAAGTTAAAGAAATATTTCACATTTCCTTGCAAAATGGTCAAAAGGTAGCAAGAGCTTTTCTCCAAATACCTGTACAATGAATAAATATTTTACAAAAATTCCTGTTTCTTGATTTCCATATAGTCACAACTGTTAACGAAGTCAATTAAGCAAGCCATATTTGCTTTTTGAGTTGGTTTTGTGGATCAATTTCACCCACACAACTGTTGTCTCAGATTGTGTCATGCGCTTTAATATTTTACGAGTATTCTTCTTGCTTTTTTGGCGCAATTATGCATTGATGTCATCTTTATATAGTTTTTTCATGTGGGTTTATCAGTTTTGTAGTTCGGTATGATTCAAGGTTTTTGTCTCCCAGATTTTTGACTTCAACTGTAGCAACAGTCTCATATAGTTTCTACTTAGGAGGTCGTTTGGGTTTGTGCTTGAATATACCACAGGACATGAAGACGTTGTCGTGCACTATGTATAATAGACTATCGCTTTTTAAGCAATTAAAAAGGATTATAAACATTTCCACATACTTTTACAAGAATCATAGAATGGAAACTACAATTTATACCAAAAACAAAAAGTGATTACAAAGGATCATACATTTTTCTAGATCCTTTTAACCAATCATTTAAACAAAAATGAAAAGGTTATAAACTTTCCTAGATCCTTTTCGTTGTTATATCGACTTCTTCGTCCACGTACTTAATTGAAATTATTTAATTAACACATTTTGCACCAATCTACAGAAAAATACAAATAAAATAACACCGAAACGAACAAAACGTTCAAATTATGAAAAATATTTGTCTACGACCAACCACAGCACATCTACCAATAGAAAACGAGTCTGCAAAAGTCCTAAACGTCTGGCAATGGTCTGACAATAATAAAAGTGGGTGTTTAGACGATTGGCATATAAGACGGTAGACAAAATTGCCAATTCACACGGTTGGCAGACATTTGGGACAAATTTTTCATTTGAAGACCTGACAATATTGTCAGATCTGGCAATCGCCTGAACATAGCTTGGTTCATTACTTATTTGCATCGTGGACTAATTGGTTTACCTCAATTAGACCACGATGAAAATGAGTCAACGTTCCTGTCATTGACGGTGAAAATACTTACTAATATCATTATCATTCTATTAATCATCATTATATTACTAAGTGAACATCCGAAGCATTCCGTACACTTTTTAGTATTTATTATGAAATGAGTAGAATGAAACTTATATCATTCTAAAGGTACTGTGCCATAGATGTGCACAAACGAAAAATGTTGTGTATATGTCGCCAATTCCCCATACAAAATTCTTATCAATTAATTGAACGCATTTTGGTGACATTCGATTTTTCGCCGCCATTTGCCATAGTAACGTATTCAAATGTACTCGTATTCAGAATAGATTATACTCTGTCCAAGAAAAATTGTCAGTACAGGGAAGATAGGATGTTTGTCTCTCAGTCTGGTTGCAATGACTTACATAAATCGGTCCCTTTTTAAAGCTATCACAGGGTTGCCGTAGTGTGTATGATAATTTGCCATAACTCGGAGAGCAATACTGTTAGGGTTACCATCTTCCAATTTAGCCAGGTCTCATCAGTAAAATAAATCTTTCTTTTCTCTTCTCTAATTTTTTTTTAATTCGCGTGGATATCTTCGCCTCCAAGAAATAATGTCACTTCTTTCCAACAACAAATTCTTTCGCTGACGTTTGACGAATTTAAGTCGGAGATCTTTTTGCAATATTGTATACAAAGTTGATCTGCTTAGTTTTGTTATATTTTCACTTTTTTATACTTCCAATAATATCTTGTCTAGCGTTGGAAGGTCATTATCCATAAAAAACTGATGGACTATCCGCCTAATCGCACATTTGTCAAAATCATCCACCTTGCTATTGATACCGGAATTATTTTCCGATTTACTTTTGAAAAGGTCATAGAATTTTTCAGTTGCATCAACAATTTGCTGTTTCTTTTCTACACTTAGATCCTTTGTAGCCATGTTTCTGTTTATTCATATGCACAAAAAAGTTAACCACTTGCTTAGATGCACTATCCGCTATTGAAATAACAACCATTGTTTCCGCCTTATATACACAAACAGGCAATTAGAGTACAAAATTATAATAACCACGACACAATGTCATATATCAAAACAGGTGGTAAAAGGAATGCACTTGTTCAGCTTTACATACATTTTTTAATATAGACATATATACCTAGATTACATATTTGTTAAAAAATTACTACCCGTCAATGCAGAACTTCGCGGAAACATTTGCATTTGCTTTACTGGAGAGGAGTGACCGGATGTGGTAAAACCCAACGAAAATAAACAGTATAGGTTTACCTGCTTCACCATTATGATATTTTAGTGTGAAAAATATGCTCTACAAATTGAAATATGAATTTATACCTACCAAACCATGCAGAAATATGCCCTTACGAATAAGGCTGAAAATTTGTACTTAGTTTTCTATATTAAAACATTTAATCAAATTTTATCCCAAAAAATACCACGCTTTTGCATGAATCCGACTGAGTTGCCCTAGTAATCACTATTAATTTATTGCAATATCTCTACAACGCACATATGATCACTTGTTGCGTTAGTGAAATGACTGCATTAAAACACCTCACGAATAAACATTACCTATTTCTTAAAGACAACATTCAAAAATATGTTTTAACTGAATATTATTGGATCTTTCAGAAATACAAACAAATTAAAACCGAATGGCAGCACCCCACATAATATGCCGCTCTCAAAAGCTCCAAAAAGCTCCAAAAAGCACCAAAACCGAAAGTTCTTTGACAAAATTCCAAGAAAAACCCTTAATGATATGCTAACATTGCCATATGGTAACATTTCTCACTCACACTGCTTATTTTGGTTGATGATAATAGCAAGCGAACACAAGCGATCGTGCTCATTCTGCCCGCGACTGTGTGGCAGACTGGTTGTGGAGGGATGAATGCGAATTTCAGGAAAATTAAAACAACAAATTTCTTTGGAATGCCAGTGGTTTCGTTTTTATTTCAGTGGCAAATCTTGTGTTTGAGTGCCGTGAGAGTACTACAGGCACCACTGGTAGAAAAAAGAGCTTCCCATAAGGCCTGTACTGACAATTTTTCTTGGACAGAGTATAGAACCTATTTTCGAACAAATGCAATTTACCTACCCCTAAAAGTACCTAAGCAATTGTGTAGGTACTGTTTTAATTCAGGGGAATTATATCTGCGAGATGTTGACGACGCGACGCGACGTTTGGTTTCAATAATGTTAACAAAAACGAACATTTTTCGAAATATTTTTTTCTGTAAAAGTTTAAGTGCTGCAGAAATAATTGCAATTTCAAAATTCGAAGGGTGTACTGCCAGCCAGTGCTGCCGAGTCCATTTAATTTATATATCTCTATTTTTTTAGAACTACCGATATCTTTAACATGTGTCCTTGACGATATAAACGTGTATTCAAATTTTGCTGCGTAGTGATTTTTGGACAAGTGTTTTGGGTATTAAACATTAAACTTTGTTAAAATGCACCACCCAATAATACCTGTAGAAATTTGTAATTATTCAAAACCAATTTTCTTAAAGAAAGCTAAAGAATTATGTACCTATATCTAAACCTTGATCATTTAAATTTATAATAATTATATAATTTTTAATTTTTGTTCTTCGTCTTTAATAAATGAAATTTGAATTTTCTCTTTTTCATTATAAAAACCAAGTTCATACGAAACTGAAATATTAGAACTCAAAAAAATTTAATATTTTTTTGTACATAATCTTCTGAAGACAAGCCCTGTTTCAGCTTTGCAGGTGTCAACAATTATATTATATTTTTGCAGTATTATTATTAACAAATTGAAATTGAATTGAATTGAACACACAGCAAGAAGAACGTAGACCTACCTATACTTCCAAACTCGTGCCATTCGAATCAACAAAACTCAAAGTGTAATCTAATAAAAAAAAAGTATTAGATATTCACCTTGCGTTCAACCATTGCCATAACTATTGATCACGCTATCAATTATTCAAAATGCACTCCATAACCTCAAAATTTAAAACCCGAATGCAACTAGTCGGAGGCCTTTAAAAACGAGACTTCCTGTTTAGAAGAAAACTATTTTGTCTTCTTCTTCTATCCTGTCCTGATTTACATTTTTATCAGTGACCAGCTGATGGTGTTGTAGGAGGCTATTTAACGGCATAGGCGACGTATAGTCGCGGGTTCATGACTGAAAGAAATTAAAATACCCACAGCGCCAGCGTTGATTAAAGCGTCAGCACGTTCAAAACAAGTTCCGGTGGCAATGTGGTTGCATTCTGGAAACGTAGGTGGGTCTAGGAGTTCAACGATACATTAACAAGGTGGCCAAGATTTTATAACTTACTCTTATGTTTGAAAAGTCAATTAATTACCGCGCTTGTAAGAATGATGATTTTCAAAGACAGTCTATCGATAAAAGTAGGTATGTACCTCCTACAAAGCCATTTTCCGCCTTTTTTTTATACAGAAACTGGTTCTAGCTGTGTGACGTAGTTAGCTAACCTACGTATTCTGTCCATTGTAGTAGTTGTAGATTTTATCAACAATGCACACATTTTCGATTACAATGAACACGTTATTTGCCCATAAAAATGAGTAAGTAATTGTACCAACATTGAAGCGCACTGCGGCCCGGAGTGATTCCACTCCTAATGACGGCTAATTATAGTTTTGTGAGTAAAGCATGTTTACACGGAGCCGTTCTCGTTCTCGGTATCTGCATGAAAGATATATAAATGTCGTTGCGGAGTTCATTTATATGCTAATAGATTCGCGGCCTACGCTGTGGAGTACTTTTTGTTGTTGTTCCCGATTGGTCTTGTATTTTTTACAAGTAAAGGTAAAATCCGAGAATTAAGTGTTTAAGCGTGTTTTTCAATCGGGAGAGATCTTCTGAGTACATGTTGTAAACAAGTTAAGTCGAAGGTGACTCCCGACATTATATTTACGTCTTTAGCAAAATATTGATATCTGAACATATGATAGTAAAATTTATATTTTAATCATGTTGATTAAGGTGTGGTATGGAAAATGTTGCCAACTCTATGTTACTCCGTGTCTGATGCGCTTCTTAGGTAAGAAGTTATCACTTATGGATTATGACAAGGGGCGGAGGCCATCATAGGGCCGATTATGATCCCTTCATAGATAAATAGATAAATAACCAAGCCCCAAAACTATGGAAATTAAAGTTGAAATAATGTTTATGATCATTAAATAAAGTAATAGTAAATAAATTAGCCGCGATCCAATATTCGTGTCGACAAAATTAGCCCACTGTCATAGATTAACATTTTCTCCATCCTAAACAAAATCTTATTTTCAGAAATGCAATTTCTGGTTTCCACGATTTTAAATTTCGGGGATATGATATATAAAAAATGCGGAGTGAAATGTCAAAGTGACGCGACACGCGACACTTCACGTCCAGAACTTACGCACGTGTGGATGATAGTTCAATTGGGGGGTGGAAGCGCCATCTGTCATTCAACAACATAAAAAATTTCGTTCTGTTTTAAAAACGAACGACGACTAAATTATTTGGATATTATCTATACAAAAATAATAAAATTACGATTAAAAAATGGTGCCTTGGGGTAGGAATATGAAGACTTGGGGCTATAGATATTCCAAATTAAGAAAAAAAAATGTTCGTCAAAAATAAAAAGCAAAAATGTTATGGACATGGAAACCCTAATCACCTATCGGTATGAAATATACCTTACAGCCGATTCTTATAGCTACCAAATATACACATCAAATTTTTATAAAAATCGGTCCAGCCGTTTCGGAGGCGTAGATACGGCCACAAACACCGTGAGCCGAGATTTTTATATATTAGACTAGCTGAACCCCGCCGGCTTCGCAAGGCACTGATATAAATTAAGTGTTTTTTTTTTGTTAATTTTTTGGCCTATCAAAAGAAGAAAAGAGAAGAGATGTAAGAGCTTAGAGATTTGTTTTTGAATTGCAGTTAAAACCGAATAAATGATGATAGACGTGTAGACGTTGGAATTGGAATTATTTTGAGGTGCATATTCAGTATGATTGAAAAAGGAAGAAGTGGGTAATATTTGCTAAAAATAAGACTGCGTTGCTGATATTGCATTTTTAATGGCAGTGCGGTATTGAATTTAAAAATCGCTGGGTGGGTGAAGCGAGGAGTAACAACGAACCTCGCTTGTTTGGGAGTTACCCTGACAATTTCTGTTGGGAAATTATGTCGAATTTCAGTTTGTGAATTGTTGTTTTTTCGAGGGAACAACTCTTAACAACAACTCGCAGACACAGTCACTTTGGTAGGAATGATAGCTTTTTCGAACTACACCACTAATTCGTCATCAGACTCCTTTGAAGTGATTGTTTGAATAGTTTTTGAATTCTGACAGCCAATTCAATTAAAATCGTTAAAAGTAAACCTATACATATGAACACAGATCGGCTTTTGAGTAGTAATTCTTGAGAAATTATTAAAAAACTGATTTATTCGAAATCTTTGAGAAAAACTAAGTACGGAATCTAGTTTAGAATACTTTAATAATCTAATATGTATTTTGATCCAAATCGTTAGAGCTGTTTTTGTAAAAAAAAAAACGCCTACAAAACAGTACCAAATATTGCAATGTTTAGTTTGAAAAATACTATTGCTTAACTATTTAGCTGAAAACTGAGTAAACTTATTAGATAATGTTCAGGATGTAAGCATTACTTGATTTTTAAAGTTTTACCGAAATTTAAAATGGGATTTTCGAGATAGGAGCGTTTGGTCAAAGTCGTTTTACCCTTTTTCAGGTAAACTAAAGAGAGCTGAATTTAAATTTAAAAAAAAATTTATTGTACGATAATACAGAGAAAAACTGAACTGAATTTGTGTATGGACCGTTTTCGAGATATGTCCAAATTCCAAAAGTACCGTTATTCGATTTTTAGCAAAAAACTGAGTAGGTAGGTATGCAGAGGTTAACCTCACCCACACATATATCAATTTTTTTTAAATCGTTGGAGCCGCTTCGAACAAAGCGTATTGGTATAAACATTCCATATGGGAAATATGTACTTACAATTAATATTGAGGTTACCTTGCAAAAAAACTTTTTTGAGTTCCTCTATCATCGTAATGTCAGAATTGACTAACATCAGTACGAAATTTTTTACGAATACAATATAATTTCTCTTTCTACGTAATCGAGAAAGTTAAAAGACTGATCCGGTCTGTCTACGGCTTTGTGTTCATTGTTTTTATCGTTTTTCTCATTTATATTGACTTATAAAAATCACTCAAGCAAACCAACATTAATTAAGTATATTTAATTACCTTATGTATCTTCCGCCCAGGCAATGCCCACTTAAGAAAACAATGCACAACTTCCCTGCCAGTAAATCACAATAATATTATTTCTGCCGAAATCTCAAGTATCCAGACGAATACTCAAAAGTAAACAAGCTTTTGACTTTCCTTGACATTGCGCATCATTTGAGACTACTTCAGTTTTCTGCTTACAAGTCTAGATACGAAAACCCATTAAAATAAAAAAGCAAAAAGAAGACAAAAAAAAAACAACAACAACTAATTGAGTATAATTGCAGGAATAGCACAAAAAAAGTTGTTTGTGTTCAAACTTCAAGCCAAGGCCGAGCGCTTCATACTTGTATGGGCACAGTTCCAAGTTTGGATCTTTGCAAAAATTAGCGAACATGTGTCGAATTTGAAAACAAATTTCATATTACGTGCATATATTTATTTTAGAAAATATATGAAGTCGTCCATGCAGATTTGAATCTTCATGTAGCACATATAGCACACCTTAAATTACCGGTCGGGCACTATAAGCTTCAAACTCAAATGCGAAATATGCATAGCATTATAAATTCCAGAGTACGATAGCTGTCTATGGTTGATAAATTGCCACAAGCTCGTGTGGAACAAAAAATAAATAAAAAATAAACAATTAGCTACGAGGTACAATTCGTGATCAGGTTCCTAATTTGTTTAAACAGCGATCAGATGGATCTGAGTGGTAAACTATTGGTCGATTTCATTTACGATTCGGCTGACGATGACCTAGTGGCTTATTTTGGTGTGTGTGGTTAATTTCGCAAGTTTCTTTATCTGTTTTTGGGTGCGCAAACTTTTAGTGTGGAGAGTTCAAAAGACTTTAAATATTATCGAAAATGCACCTATTAGCACTGATTAATCTGTATTGTTGTCCGCATTCAGCTTAATAGTTGTTATCCACAGTTAGTTTTGGGTTTTTGCTGATGACAGTTTACCTGCTGAAATTAAAACTGTAACAAATTTAAATGATTTTGTTCGCTCCCTAAAAAACACCTACAGAACCCAGACTTGGCCCGACTTTTTCACCTTATTTTTATTAATTAAAAAATTTAGTTGTAATATATATTTATTTCATATTACCGTTTCTACTTCCGGCACCAAATGTGTCACCCAAAACATTTTTAAATTGTGTTCGTTTAAATTGTAAATTTTAAAGCCACTAAAGGGATTCCTGGTGGTTGGGTGTTGTATGAATAGGGTAGGCACTGATTGGCGTCAACTTGGCGATGCCCAGTCGTTGTAACTGTTCATACACATCAATTGTGCTTATTTTACCTCCGCGTGGTAGCCACCGGGTACTGGTCTTGTCCTTCCGGGCATGACTTGCTAAACTTATAAGCGCGAGTGTTGAACACGAAGAAAATAGCAACACTATAATGCTCTGTCGGAATGACTGCCTGATCGAGTCTCAGAGGTCTTACATGAGCCCCTCAGAAAGAGGACGTACGGCGGATGAATTCACATGGTTGAATCAACGGTGGCGTCAACAGTCAACATGGCAGATACCTCAATGAGCTACTTTGACGTATTTGGAGCTGAGGTCATTGAGGATTTTTCAGCACTAGTCAGGGTTTTGAAATAGAGATGGTGGCGGAAGAGCCCTTAATGGGTCAACGGCAGCTCTCACATCCCCGCAGCGGGTTACTGACTCCGGAATATTCCGGCTCCTTTTGCCCAAGGGGTTACAGAAAGGGCCTGGTCCTCCAGGTTGGGGGTTGTGCGTGGGGTTAACGACCCTACCACGGAAAAAAAAGAATTGTTGCGAAGCAACCAAAAGCCTCGGATAAGGACGGATTCACTGTTGACGACCCTGCAAAACGAAAAAAGGACAATGACGTTCGGATCTGCACGTGGAATGTTCGAACTCTGAACAGACCGCGTGCAGCCGAACAACTAGCGGAGGCCCTAGACTGCTACAAAGCAGGTATCACCGCCATCCAGGAAGTGCGGTGGGATGGGCCGGGCAAAAGGAGGATGAAAAACTGTGACATTTACTACGGTGACTGCTACAGAGAACAAAAGCAGCGTCTATTTGGATGCGGATTTGTTGTAAGCGGCAGACTTAGGCAAGAAGTCTTGAGCTTTCGACACGTTAGTGAACGCCTTACAACTATCCGCATCAAGGCTAAATTCGCCAACATCAGCCTGATACACTGAACCAAATTTGGTAGTCATATTGATAAAAAAGCATGTAGATTTGAAGAAACGGTGATCAATATAAGGTCAACCACTCCTGCCCGTTATTTTGATAAAAATTTTGTCCTATACAAGAAATATTGTCATTTTCATGAAATGCATAACAATTTTCATTGTGGTGTTAAATCCACAAAAAATTGTCACATTGAATAAGTCTAATTATTATTTCGTAAAATTCATTGGATACTCATTCTTCAATTTAACTTAAAATGTTCCTCATTTTGAAAAAAATATTTTTCAAATTGAAAAAATAAATCTTCATTTTTACCTAAGTTTTTTATTTAAATTGAAAGAAAATCTTTAATTTAACGATTTTGTATCTTCAAATTAAAAAAAAAAATATTCATATTAACGTACTCCTTTCTTCAAATTGAAAATCATTTATCAAATCGACGCATAATACTCTTAAATTAACATACTTTTCTTCATTTAAACGTATTATTTTCTTCAAATTAAAAAAATATCTTCCTTTTAACTCCTTACTTTATTCAAGCTGAATAATTTTCACCAATTCTACGCATCGTTTTCTTCAATGTGATGCATAGTTTTCTTTAAATTAACGGTTTTTCTTCGGCTTCACACTTAATTTTTTGTCAATCTGACAAATATTTTTTGAAAAGCATGAAATATTCTTAAATTTCATGTATTATTTTCTTCAAATAGAATATTCAAGCCCCATTCAAGTAAATAAAACACATACAAATGTTTTTAAGTAAAAATCTTTTTTTTTTATTTATATTTTAGGATAGGTATTATAAGTAAATAGTATAAATAAAGAATTTAATGGAATTATAATAAAAGTAAGATATTTGGAATAATAATAAGTACCTATCTAATTATGAAATTTAAATTTTACAATCGATTCAAAATAGTTTATTATAATAAAGTGATATTAAGAATTTAAAATTTGTAAGTTATTTGTAATAACTAATAATAACAAAATATTTAGTACAACAATAAATAAGTAAGTAGTTTAAAATTTATGTAATTGATTTACTAATGAATTTACCTTAGGGTGGTTCTTGTAAAAATTAGTTTTGATTTTGTAAAAACAAGACTGGATAAACGTCCAAACTAAAATCGGAGAATGAATTATATTATATAATTGTTAGAATATCTGAATTTTTAATACTTACATTTTTATCACACGAATGTGTTTCTGGACAATAACTCATTAAACGTTTTTAACTTATTAATTTGTTAATAGCTTCTCAGGAACACGATTTTAATAATCCGCACTGCACTACTTCACGTTCACTTATAAGAATAAAATCTACTAATCTAGGACAACAATAAATATTTACATTTTAATGAAACTTCTTCACATTGATTATTTTTTTTCCAATTTGAAGACACCGTTTTCCTCCATTTAAAGAAATTTATTCAAATTGAAAAAAATATAGAATGATTATAAAAAAGTGTCAGTATGAAGAAAATTTCGTCAAGTTGAAGAAAAACTTTCCATCATTAATGAAATTTCTCTAAGTTAAAGATAATTACGAAGAAAAATTTTAAGATTGCAATGGTTTAATGGTTTGATAGTAACATATTGAAGAAACTTATTCAAGTTGACTAATTTTGTCAATGTGAAAAGCATTTCAACAAATTTATTCAACTTGAAAAAAATTTAAGGTGTGGGAATAATATAAATTTTTTGGCAATTTAGGGGAATGTGGTGCTTTATTCAATGTAATTACTAGAACGTTGGAGTTTCGAAAGGTGATGTATTACGGTTATTTGTACCTATACTGATAGGTGATGTGGATCTATACTTATGGAATAGATATAAGTTAGGGGTTAGTTTTCTGTTTCGAACACTTTTAGATTTAGCATATGACCTAATGTTCTTAGAACTTTGAGTCCTGTCCTCATCTGACTTAACCTCTGTATTATAGCAAATGACGAGTCGTTTCAAGCTGAAATAGCTCTTTGCTCTAAATAATTGACTTTACTCTGGTACCCTTCTGCGCAATAAATGCAGTCAACATTTCTTTTTCTTTTTTTTTTAATTAAAATTGAAACTGCTTATCACAATTTTCAAGAAGGGGAAAACGTGGGTCCGGCTCTAATCAGCTTTTAATTTGGTACTTGCCTTCTTCAGATTATTTTATAAAAAGCTTATATTTTTGAAAATGGCTTCAGGGATTTCAACTGACATTAGATATAGAATTGATGAATAATTTGATAAGTTATTCGTTCTTATAAATTCCCTCTATATGTTCTGCAGGAAGTGTTGTATAATGGTTTCCTAATGCAATTTTTTTTTAAATATCGACTTTCTTATAACTGTCTTAAACTATTTCTTTTAAATTTAAAAAAAATTGTATGGTTGATTTCCTTTAAAATTGGTTTAAACCTTACTTACTTCTTAGAAAAAATCCAATACCTTATAAAATAAATACTTGATTCTGACCTCGAGAATACAATTATTTTATATATTATTTTATATTTGTATAGTTTGTATAACGGATGGAATATCTTATAATCCATTTAAGTGTCTTAAATTTGATATGCCTACTATTGGGTCTTATTTTCCTTAAATTAAATAAATTCGATGCAGACATTTGAATGTCAACTGGTACAACTGTAAAAAATTAATAAAACAGAGAAAAAATAACTTACTTTTCAAGCACCGATTTTGAAAAAAAAAAACCTTTCCCACTCTCCCCTTCTTTGTATCAAAAAATATAGGTATCGTGTTTTATTTAAATAACATAAAATCGACGAATTTTCGCGTCTATTCATTTATTTTGAATCTGTATTAAATCTTCAATAAGACGAAATATTTGATGAACAATTTTCAATTTGAATAGTTGGTGATTTTGTCAATATGAAAATAAATTCATTCGCTTGAATAATATAATAAACAATACAGCATTTGATGAAACTTTACTGATTTTGAATATTTAATCTTCAATATGAAGAAAAATTTGATGGAAAATTGTTAATTTGAATAACTGATTCTTCTAAAAATGATCAACAAATTTTTGTCAATATCACATACAGGATACCGTTTTGTTAACAACTTCAGTTTGTCAAAATGACAAAATTTTGTTGGATTGAATACAATATGAAATCGGACTGCAGTTGAAGAAATGTTATTTATTTTGAATATTAAATCTTCAATAACACGGACAAATTTATGAAAAATTGTCAATCCGAATAATAAATTCTTCAATGATTAACAAAATATTTCCGTCAATATGAATACGCGATTTGGTTCAGTGTATGCGCTCACGCCCCCACAGAAGATAAAGACGATGCTACCAAAGAGTGTTTCTACGAGCTCCTCGACAAAACATATGAGCAATGTCCTAAGCATGACGTTAAAATCGTCTTGGGTGATTTTAACGCCAAAATAGGAAAGGAGGACATCTTTGGTAGCACAATCGGAAAACACAGCCTACACGACACCACGTCTGGAAACGGACTTAGGCTGATTGATTTTGCTGCGGGACGTAATGTTACCATAGCTAGCTCACGGTTTCCTCACCTCAATATACACAAAGGAACATGGCGGTCACCTGATCATCAAACCGTCAACCAAATTGATCACGTTGCGATCGACGCAAGGCACTCCTCCAGTATTCTAGATGTCCGAACTTTCCGAGCGGCCAACATAGACTCGGACCACTACCTTGTTGTAGCCAAGGTACGGATGCGGATATCCAAGACGCCACAACAACGAGAAAATACTGTGAGGAGATTTAACGTCGGACGACTACAAACGCAACAAACCGCCAGAACCTTTGCCGATCGCGTATCCCTCAACCTCTCGAGAAGTCCTATGCTGCCAGCATCAAGTGCCGAAGACCAGTGGCGCCGATGCCAAGAAGCCATCAAAAACGCCGCAACTGATGTGCTCGGTTTCACCAGTCCACCCCCCCGAAACCCCTGGTTTGACGAAGAGTGCCGGCAAGCACATGCAGCAAAACAAAGTGCATACGAAGCGTCGCTGCATAGAAGGACGAGAGCAGCTCGTCAGCTCTACGAGCAAAAAAGGAGGGAAGAACATCGGCTTCTCCGGAGAAAAAAGAGAGAGCATGAGAAGCGCGCGATCGAGGATATAGAGAGGTGTTACTCCAGGAACAATGTTCGGAAGTTTTACCAAAAGGTAAAAAGAACGTGTCATGGCAACAAGACCCGAACGGAGACCTGTAGAGACGAGCAAGGAAACCTTGTAGTAGAGTCACAGTCGGTGCTGAGGACATGGAAAAACCATTTCTGCAGACTGCTAAACGGCGAAGACGACACAAATTCCGCTGTTAGGCAGAACGATCTATTCAACCTGGACGATGACAGCCAAGATTTCCGTCCACCTGACCAAAATGAAGTGAGGATAGCAATATCTAAGCTTAAATCCAACAAGGCTGCTGGTCCAGACGGCTTACCTGCCGAGCTCTTCAAGGCAGCCGGAGATGACTTGGTAGAGTGCATACACCAACTCATCTCCAAGATTTGGTTAGAGGAAAGTATGCCTGATGAATGGAACCTCAGCATTGTTTGCCCGATCCACAAGAAAGGAGACCCTCTAAACTGCGCCAACTACAGAGGCATCAGTCTCCTGAACACTGCGTATAAGATCATGTCTGCTGTATTGTGTGAACGCCTGAAACCATTCGTCAACGATCTGATAGGTCCCTATCAGTGCGGTTTTAGGCCCGGTAAGTCCACGACCGATCAAATATTCACACTACGGCAGATCCTGGAAAAAACCCAAGAATACCAGATCGATACTCACCATCTTTTTATCGATTTTAAGGCCGCATATGACAGCGTTTATAGAGACGAGCTATACAGAGCCATGTCTAGTTTTGGCATCCCTGCCAAACTTGTCAGATTGTGCAGAATGACGATGGAGAACGCTCGCTGCTCCGTAAAGGTCGGAAACAATCTCACCGAGACCTTTGATGTCAAAAAAGGATTTAGACAAGGTGATGCGCTGTCATGTGACTTCTTCAACATCATTCTTGAGAAGATTGTGCGAAACTCACAAGCCAACACCAGAGGCACAATTTTCTATAAGTCTGTGCAACTGCTTGCATACGCTGACGACATTGACATTGTTGGTACAACACAGCGAGCTGTCACTGGTGCGTTTGCAAGTATTAGTACAGAAGCGGCAAAAATGGGTTTAGTGGTGAATGAGGGTAAAACAAAATATATGCTGTCAACAAGAAGGGACACACGACATCGACGAATCGGGCAGAACGTCACGATAGACAGCTATAACTTTGAGGTAGTTAGGGACTTTGTCTACCTCGGCTCCGCTATAAACTCTGATAACGACATCACATCAGAAATCAAACGAAGAATCACACTTGCCAACCGCTGTTTCTTTGGCCTAAGACGGCAATTGATTAGTAAGGCCTTGTCAAGAAGCACTAAGGAGATTCTATATAAGACTCTCATCATCCCTGTCCTGCTCTATGGCGCAGAAGCATGGACCCTAGCAAAAACGGATGAGGATCTTCTTGGTCGCTTCGAACGCAAAATTCTTCGAGTGATTTTTGGTCCCGTTTGCGTTGACGGGCTTTGGAGGAGAAGATTTAACAGCGAACTCTACGAGCTGTACAGCGACATCGACCTAGTCAGAAAAGTACGCATCAGTCGTCTAAGATGGCTGGGACATGTAGAGCGAATGGACACCAACGCTCCGGCCCGAAGAGTCTTCGATTCTAACCCGGAGGGACAACGCAGTAGAGGAAGACCTCGCCTTAGGTGGCGCGCGCAAGTGGAAGGGGACCTCAACCAACTTGGAGTGCGCAACTGGAGGCAGTTAGCCAAAGATCGCGCTAACTGGAGAGGCGTATTGGTTGAGGCCCAGGTCCACCCCGGACTGTAGCGCCACCTAAGTAAGTAAGTAGTAAAGGGATTCCTAACTGAAGGGTTTTTGTAAACTAAATTGAAAATTGGAGTGAATATTCCTTGAGGTATCTACCTACTTTATATATACCAGCTTTACTTCTCCGAACGAAACTGTCACGTTAAAAGTATTTTCTTAACTCGAAATGGGATCCAAGAAATAGCTGGTGGATGCGTAACTTAGCGATGCGATGGTTTATTTGAGCCCTACATATCTCCTCCACAATTATTATTGGATTTGCCACTTGCAGAATCACTGCAGTGCATTTAAGAATCCTATACCTGAAAGTATGGCATTCAAAATAGATCCACATTATTAACATAACTCAGTTTAAT
Source organism: Cheilosia urbana (assembly GCA_946477585.1). Taxonomy (NCBI): domain Eukaryota; kingdom Metazoa; phylum Arthropoda; class Insecta; order Diptera; family Syrphidae; genus Cheilosia; species Cheilosia urbana. The sequence continues at coordinate 117,903,589 of OX297854.1, forward strand.
TTATCATTAAACAGATGATTCAACTAAGTCTTAATACCTGCACCACTCCAATGATGAAAATATATATGCTTTGAGTTTATATAGCCAAGGTCCAAGTTTCAGTTTCTTGGACAGCTTAAAAGAAAGGTTACCTTAACAGTCTCAAGTAGGGTTGCCGCTTGCTCCCTTAGAGGCAAAATGGCCCCTTTTAACAATGATCAAAATGTCCCCTTTTTCAGTTTAAGTAAGATTTTATTTTTTTAATAAACGAAAAAGAATGCAATAATAGTATTTAATTTATGACATTTGTGTGACAATTGTTTTCTGTTTTTTTTGTTTACATTTACATATATTTTCATATTTATTTGTTGAATGAAACCTCACTATTCAAAATCGGTCAAGCCGTTTGGGCTACAGGGCGTCACATAGGAACGTACATTACATAGTATTTGCGCGAAATAAGTAAATGTTAAAGATTAAAGTTTTTGCTGCTGTTCTTTTTTCTTTTTGTGCTATATTAGTATGTATTTTATGTGGAGGCCCATTTTTTAAGCTTGATACCTACCCCTTTCGAAATTTTTTAGCGGCAACGCTGATCTCAAGTGTCTCAACTATAGTTTCCGATCTGTAACCAGGGTTGCCATAATTTTGTTTGTTTTAAGCGCAAAAACCTTAAAAAAAATGTAGCCCAAAATCGTTGTTCAGAAAAAAGCCCAAAAAATCTGATTTTGTTGATATTTTCCCTCTTACTCATGTCACTTATGCGCCTTATATGCGCCTCGGATTTTATTTGACTTCTAATTTCTGCAATTGGCTTTTGTTGGTATGCGTGCAAGTTGAATGACTGTTCGATGTCACTTCACTGCAAGAGTGCTGCCAGGTTTTAAAAGTGCGTGCTTGTTCGAAATATTTTTTTTTTTAGTTTTGTGATGGAATAAAACGAACAAAATTAAAACAAAATTTGTAAAACGATTTTAAGCCCAAAATTGTGTTGGGCGCCCTTTTTTCCATTTTTTTTTAAAGAAAAAAAAAATATATGACAAAGAGCCTAATCTGGCAACCTTGTATGTAATCCACTAAAATAATTTGATGGCATCGAGGTTATCTCAACACAAGCCTTTTGCCTCGTTCAGCTTCATTGCTTCCGGTTACAGTCAGTTTTTTGAAAAATATTTGACTAATAATGTGGTATTTGAATACCACTCCCTTCCTGCGTGGGTTGGTTGATCTATCGAATTCTCGCTTGTCTTTCGTCTTGTGGTTACTTATGCTGGCTGTAAGACCTTTCGCAACTTAGGTTTAGATTTTACATTTCTTACAAATTTTGTTAACACGCACTCTCACTGCTTATTGTTAGTAACAATACCCTTCAATTTATGGAGAATCCAAAAATAGAAATATGTAGGTAATACACAAGCCCATTTCTATTTGTGGAATATACCATCCTAAATAATTCATTAACTTCAACAATATGTCCGCACGCATGTCCATATCATCAGTAGAAATAAAACCTGATTTCAGGTCTACAATCTACATTAAAAAAAAAAAATCAATAAAACCGCACACGCGTCCCTTTTGCCGGCTTTTCGTTAGGTCTGACGATAACAATCAGGAAAAATGAAGATTAATTTCATGGAGTGAATTTCGTTCGCCCTGTGGTAGAAATTCTATCACTTTAGTAACCGGACACTATTTGCCCTAGCCTATTATAAATAACCACTTCAAATTTTTCTAGGATTCTCCATTCCATTTATTCCCTTTGTAGCTTTTCACTATCACGATTAAATAGTTTTGCGAGATCAATAAAAATTAACGAAAATTCAAACAGAAGAACGCATTACATTTTTAAAAAATTGAACTTGTATCAAATAATGACTGCATTCAAAGAAAGAGAAAAAAGGCGGTGTGCAGCGGCAGCGTTAAAAAAACACTAAAATATTTGTTCAAGCACTAAAAAAACACCCAACCGCTAAGTCTACTTTTTCGGCGCTAAAATTAAATTTTGGGCACTAAAATTAACGCTGAGAGCACTGACTTGGTAATGCTGCCTATGATATATAAGCAAACTTCGTGCACATGAAAACGTTTGAACGTTTCGCCTTACAGAATCTGCCTCGCTGACAGCTGCCCTTTTTTTCTTTTCCATTGGATTACAAAATGAGTGGATCCCCGAGTGAAACCATTTGAAAACGACATAAGCTTCTTCGACAGTAATTCAATTTCGAAATGGATCAATGGACATTATTATTTGCAAGACAATGAACTAGTTATGTAACCAAAAGATGTCATTTTAGCTTTTGTATGTGAAATTTAATTGAAATGGGAGCAAAAATAAATAAAAATGAAATTGGCAGCGGTGGGATTCGAACCCACGCCTCCGAGGAGACTGGTGCCTTAAACCAGCGCCTTAGACCGCTCGGCCACGCTACCACAAATGTCCACTGTGTCAATTGGTTAAATTGTGTTCATGTCTCAGAAAATAGTTCCTTCTATCTATGTAATAAGCTTTTTTTATTGGATGAGCCCAAAAATAAACTTCAGTGAAACAAAATTACAAAACCATATAAATGTCTAGCGGCGAGAGAATAGAGCAACATGAAATAAGAAAGAAGAAAGCCGGATGTTAGTGAATTAGTGTCGATAACACAGTGGGTGCATTTTTTCCGTTGAAGTTTGAACTTTGAGCGCCATCCGTTTGCATTTTAAGGCGACCGTATAATTTTGTTTTCTTCGAAAATATACCCTCTTCTTTTTTAGTTAGTTCGATGACTGTAAAGCGTACGATTGATTACGATGGTTTCCTTAATTTATATTTTATAGATTCGACAGTTGTTACATATAATTGACATATTAAATCGATTTCCGTTCAAGCACCTTGCAATCAGGTATTGCGAAAAAAGAGAAAGAGTAAGGCAAATAGGGTATAATAAATGCCCTACCTATGGCGTTTTTTTCTACTACAGAATTCCATACCAACATCTTAATTAAAAATACAGTGTGAGTTCAATTCACTGAGGTGTAAGTTGACAAACAATTTCCCAGCAAGGGGAGTGCACGAGACTATATGGTATGTGACACAACACACAACACAATTGGGCGACAATCGCAATGTACTGTCATTTTGGAATATTAAAATGATTTTCGAGCGAGACGACGAAGATGCTGATTTATATTATTTTATTAAATGTTATGTTCATAGAACTGTGACTTAAGTTGCAATTTAGGTTTCTGAATGATAAGTAACCGTGTTTGAAGACTCATAACGGCATTCTGTCCGTAACTCATTTTTTAGTGGCATCTGTCAAATAACGACTGTCAAAATTTCAGATAAATTCATTGATTAATTTTGTTTTAGTAGCTGTTGAAAGCGAGCAAATGTAATTTTTTCTAATTATGGAAAAAGTGCAATACCGATCGGTGATTAGATTCTTGTTTTTGGATGGGAAGACGTGTAGTGAAAGTAAAGAAAAGTTGGACACCGTTTATGGGGACCTTTCTCCTTCGATGGCTAATCGATATTGGTTCGATGAATTCAAGCGTGGTCGTACATCCGTCGTAGATGAAGATGAAGAGTATTCAGGTCGTCCAACTGAAGCGAATACGGATGAAATGGTGAACAAAATTCATGACTTTGTATTGGCAGACCAGCGAGTGAATTTGTTGAGATCATAGGTATCTCATTTGAACGCGTGTGCAGAATATAAAGCATCAACATTTGGGCATGACAAAGCTATCAGGCCCGTCGACAAAAATCGAATTCGAATGACCATACTTCACAGCGGAATTTGGATCGTTTTAAGCGCAATCCGAAGAGGAGTTTCTGCGCACGGCTATGTGGCTGTTGATGAGGCTTGAATCCATCACTATTCGGCTGAAATCAAAGAACTGTCGAAACAGTGAACTGCACGCGGATAACGTGCACCAAAGAAGGCGAAGACAGTTACATCGGCCGGAAAGTTCATGGCCACCGTTTTTTTTTTTTTTTTGTGTATCAGGGCATACCTAATCTAGAATCTACATCGAATATTTGCAAAAGGGAAGAACGATTACAGGACAATATTATGCAGAATTATTGGGAAAATTTAATGACGCATTGTAGAGAAAACCTCCCTACTTGGCAAACAAAAAAATTTCATTCCATCACAGTAAAATTGATGGGATTGGACTATACAAATTACTGCCGCTTTCACCGCATCCAGATTTGGCTCCATGTGATTTATTATTGTTTCCAAATATGAAAAAATGGCAGATTCACAACAAACGAGGAGGTCATTGGCGAGACTAAGGCATATTTTGCAGAGTTCGACAAAACCTATTTTTCGGAGGGTGTAAAAAAGTTGGAATATTGCTGGATTAAGTGTGTATATGTCAACGGAGACCATGTCGAAAAATAAAATATTCTTTCTTGCCTAACACAGGTACTTCAATCACCCGTCGTACATACATGCTACTAAATATACAGTGGACGGCCATTTTAACATATTATGTCCTATATACTTATACGGTGACCATCCGTCCTTTATTTAAAAGGACTGTCCTTTCTTTTTAATCCCTGTCCTGTATTATTTTCTTTTTAATAAAGGACGGATTTTGTCCTTTATTTTTGAAACTGTCCTTTAAAACACCGACTAAAAACTGTTTGTATTTAGTTCATAGTTAAAAATATTACGTATAATGTACATACATTACTTGAAATTCTATTTACACACTCAGTGCCTTAGTGCATGTATACCTAAAATTTCAGTTTGTGCCTAACGGGTTCTAGTGCACCAACTGAAGAGTATTTTCAATCATGAATAACGCTTGGAGCAGTGACAAATCACAAATGAATGTATACGCTGTTAAAGCTATTCTTATAACTAAATGTAGTTTCGGAAAACCCTACTTAGAATTTAGAGGTTTTCGGAAAATGAAGATGTTTTTAAATCTGTCCAACCTTCTCAAAAATATGAAAAGTTAGACTGGCTTTACCATTCACACTCTTTATTCAATATAGAAAGACGGTTTATATTTTTTTCTGTAGACTTAAATAATAGTGCTAATGTTTTTTTTTTTTTTTTGGAAAACGAACACAAAAAGCAATACCGATCATAAAAGAAATTGATTTTTTCTCAAAAAAGTTAATCTTTTTGTCAAATCGAAAACTATTACTTATCAGTCCGCTGATTAACAAAAAAAAAAAACAGCTGTCAACAGATCAGTCGTTCAAGTTATTCAAATTATAAATATGGAACGAAAAAGTGATTATAACAAAGAAGAAGGAAGTGGTTGCATACCTCTATATGGAGTCAGCAATATATTTAATATGTCTGAACTATATATAGTACTTAAATTCATAACAATAATATAGCTAAAAAAATGAATTCTTTAGGTTCAACAATTTCTGATTTTTCAACAGAAAAAAGAACAATAATCAATTCTGAAACTAGCTGTCATCTAAAATGTTGAAGTTTCAGTGGGAACGCAAAATAGGATTTCGGAATTTTTTTTTTCCAGAAATTTTGAATTTAGGTGTGGTGTAAATGTACTATGATGTTCGATTTGGCAGCAGAAATTTGAAATCTCAGCTCAACATCTGAAAATTCAGAATTGAAAACGACATTACCCTTTTTTAACAAATAAATAATAAATACAAAAATATTGGAAGCAAAATAATTATTGTCCTTTATTTTTTTTTCGGCGAATATGGTATATATGGCGAATATATAGCGAATTTGCGATATAACGAACGTTTTTCAGATATACATTAGTATTTCTATATATGGCGAATGGTACCCACGATGTGCTATCCGGTATAAATATAACGAACGTATATGTAAGTTGGTTTAAAAGTTTCTATCTATTCAATTTAACATCATAAATAAAACTGTTTTAATAAACATATTTTATTTGAATTTATATATATTATAGATATAGTGAATCGGCTTTACAAATAAGCAAGCACTAAAATCGACAATCAGCGGGCTGCTAGCTTTAGTAAAAATTTGCAGCATTAGTAAAACCGTGCCAATAAACAATTAGAACTCCGCATTTCCCAGTGCGAAAACTTTTTTAGAATCCATTACATTTGTTGTCATGACAGAATTTGAATTTCATAATTTCTTTTGTAAAAACAAGGTCAATGGTTTATTTCAAATCGAGGATTTTATTCTAAATAAAAAAAAAAAACGAATAGATAAATTGCAATTAAACTAATACCCTGTTTGTTCGGGCACAATAATTTTCGGTAGGTACTTTTAACTGTGATTTCTAATATGTACATCACGATTGGTTGATCAGTGCATTTGTGTCACAATAAGATAACGTTCAAATTATTTAGTAAACATAACCAAGTTATTTAGAGTGCTTTGATGCAAATCAAACCTTATTGGTGTTTTAAAGATCACAATTATTTAATCGTTAGCAAGTGAATACTTTCGCCTGCTAATTCATTCCACAAATCTCACGTAGGAGGCCATAAGCGTTTTAAGAACCTATCGCTTCCGTTTTTAATTTTCAGTTTGCCAAGCAACGAGACATTGCTTGCCAAAGTATAATTTAGAAGTGTGAAAATAAATACAATCGATTTTTTGAGAAATGTATGGATTTTATTACTTAATTCGGGAAACTTAGAATAAAAGTTTAAATTCTCGCAGAAAAATATAAAGACATTTTTATGAATGAAAACTTTCATGTTTTCCCTCCATGAATTGACACATACTACCTGGTCATTCCTTCAGATGTTCATAAATTTGTCAAATGGCTTGTATTTTGCTGACAATTTTATACAAACATCTATATTTACCGTGAAGTCAACCTTTTCACATCAACCATTGTTTCATCAGAGATCCTCACTCTCGGTAAACAAACTCCTTTTGAAAAGAGTTTGAGTTGCAGCCAAAAAGGCATGAGCCGTCCAAACTTAAGCAGATAATTTATTCTGTTTGCGACGGACGACTGTCTTGGAAATATCACTAACTTATATAAAATTATTTTTTTCGTAAGCATCCATTCGTTGCTTACAAACTATTGAAAAAGGATAACCAATCAAAAAGCAAGAACTATTGGCTAAACAGCATAAAACAGAGAAAACCCCAGATATGATTCAAGTGTTCAGAAATAAAACAAAAATACAGTAATTTTAAATTTTTTGCATACATTTTAACATTTCACAAATTTGTATTTGATAGACTTAAAATCCATTTGCATTGTTGTATTACAACAAATAAAATTAGAAAGCATTTACAATTTGGCGTACCTATTTAATTTCGGACGGTTGGGCAGCACTCGTCTTCAAAATGACATTAAGGGAGGATTTATTTAGCAAATGCTATGTTCGTATTTTGGCAGCCTCAGCATTTCTAATTTTTGTTAAATTTTAGCAAAATCCTAAAACATGTTTAGGTTGCGAGAAGGATGTCGTATGATAACAACTGACAACAGTGTGACGGTTGTATTACAATTTGGTACTTTTTCCGAGAGTCTTGATACAAAGTGTTACTAGTCTTTGGATGTAAAAGGCGCACTTCTCAAAATTCAAAAACTGTGATTTCCAAATAAACATGTTCAAAAATATACACGCTTCTCTGGCTATCCAAACACAGTAATAGTTTTAATCGCGTCGATGCTTGTTAAAAATAGTGCAAAAAATCTAAATATGCAGAGTACCTTGTGTGAAAGGCACCTTTTACTTTTCGCCAATACAAACATAAATGTTAAACTAACTGTTATGATTTCTTAGTGCTGATTTTATACCTCAGCTCATCGAAATTGTGTCAGCAAAAATCGCCCCTTCCCTTCCTGCGTCATTTATATCTATTGCATTCAATTATGATCATTAGAATGCGTTCATTCACTCGTGGTAAACGTTGCATATATTTGATTGTTTATGGCCACTTTTAATAGCCGCAAACTTCAACCAGGAATTAAATGGTTGCGGTCAACAAATTGGCCTCACCAACAAACATCACACAATTTATGTCTGCGCTTTCCACTGAAACAAATAAACAAACAACCCTCATATATCAGCCGAATGACCTCCTTTCCTGTCGCCTCCATAACTCTGGCACAGGCCTATTAAACCAACATCATCAACTAATAAACAAGTAGAACGACACGAACAGGGACGCATCAAAGAAGAACTAAATATGAATTGTCAAAACGCAAATGCAACCAACATAAGGGCCTATCCAAAAATAAAAGCAACAATTACGCAGTGAGTGCAATGTTTAATCATAAATAAACAACATTTCAACAAGATAATATCTAAATTTCAAAAATCAAAGAATATGCTGTTTGCAAGAGATGCAGTGCGTTATCCATTGCTCAACACCCACAGTCGGCTAGCCACATCCAAAGCGATCTGCACTTCTTCTTTCGTAAAGCTCGAGCACCTCAATGAGTTCTCTTGAAAATTAAGAAACATTTGTTCTAGTTCCATATATAAATCTTAATATAGACTCAAAAAAAAAAAAAAATGGAGAGCACTTTTGCGAAAGGTGGGGTTTTGAAATTTTGACTCAACATGAGACGTCAGCGCCACTTTTTGACTTTTCTTTTGTTCTCTTTTCAATGCTTAATGTAGCTGAAAAGCCCTTGGAAAGGGCACAGCACACCGACACAAAGTTCTTTGCCTTCTGTCGCCGACATTGATTTGTGTTTCCCTTTGGTTTTGAATTTTGACGAAATATTTAAAGACCAGCGAACCATAAAGTTGCACAATTTGGAGATAGGTATGTTGTATATATATCTGGATTTTAGTTTTATGTGAGGATTTTATCGTCTAATTGATTTTTTTGTGTAGCCGTTGATATTGTGGATCTGTCATCAATTAATAAACACCGAACTGCATTTATGTCAACAGTAAAACGTAATTTGTTAATTAAAATATGGCGGCTTTCTTTTTAGTTGACTTTAGGCAGGAGTTGCTCAAATTCTCTGGAAATGTTTTATTTTAACTATTTCCGCCCATGCAGGCGTGGTTTTATGTTGGTTGTGCAATTATTGTCAATTGTGGTGCCACAATAATTTTGTAAATGAAATAAATGATTGCTTTAATTTATTAATCTCTGCTTGACGATTTTTCAGTTTATTTGCGACCAGATTAAATTCCAAATATAATTACATTATATAAAATATGTATATGTAAGAATTCAGAGATTCGTTTTTAAATTTGCATAAGCAGTTATAAACTGAGTATCCCGATGGACATGTGTGGGGGTGCAACCAAAGTGGGATTTTTTTTATTGTATAAACTCCAAGTGGTTGGAATTATTTTAAGGTGCATATGGATAAAAAAAGAAAAAGAAGAACTGGGTAACATTTGCTAAAAATAAGTTTTGATTTGCTCTTATTGCACTTTTAATGGCTATTGCAGGCTTAATTTTTTAGCGCGGCATTGAACCTATAAATGAACACAGATCGGCTTTTGGGTTCCTAGTCATTTTAGAGAAATAATTAAACAACTGATTTATTCGAATTTTTTGAGATAAACTAAGTACGGATTTTCGTTTAGAATACCTACTGATGATATTATGTTTAATATGTATTTTGATCAAAATCGTTAGAGCAGTTTTTGTAAATTTTGGCAGACAAAACAGTACCAAAAATTGCAATGTTTAGTTTGAAAAATACTATTGGATACTATTTAGCTGAAAACCTATTATAAGCTATTATTTTGGATGTAATGTAACATTAATTGATTTTTAAAGTTTTATCGAAGTCGAAAATGGGGTTTTCGAGATATCAAAAGTTTTTAAAATTATCGTTTTCGGTTATTCGAATTAAAAATTAAGACGAAATAATTTTGAAAACATCAATTTCACTTTATGTTTGCATTTTGGTCTAAATCGTTATTGCCGTTTTCAGGTAAACTAAGAAAAACTAAATTACTTTTTTTTTCAAAATTCCATTGTACGATAATATAGAGAAAAACTGAGTTTCTATTAGGTTAGAAATGATCGTAGTATCTTAGAAATGAAAGTTTGTTAGAATCGTATGGACCGTTTTCGAGATATGTGCAAATTTCAAAAGTACCAGTACTCGAATTTTTAGCAAATCGTTTTTCGAATAAATCAAACTGGTACTAAAATATTATAGGTATGGTAAGTACCATTAATAATGCGGTTATCTTGCAAAAAAAGAAACTTCCCCGAACTGTAAGCCAACAAACTAAAAATCCGAAGTTTGAACGAAATCCGGGCAGCCGGTTAGGCTGTAGTCCTCGGGTAGAATGGACAGAATTTTGCGACCCACTTTTTAAGTTCCTCTATCATCGTAATGGACTGCTATGCGGGGGTCCCAGGTTCGAATCCCGCAAAAACCCAATTCCGACTTATGGTTTTTTTCCGCTGCGCTACCTCTCGCGAACGTCTGACAAACATCCGAGAGTATAAATGTCTTGAAAGAGCTTCTCAACTAGCCGTTTGGAGTCGGCATAAAATTGTAGATCCCTTCCATTCGTTCCAAAAATGAAAAACTCACACAAAATGAATGGTTGTGAGAAGCTAGGCCGAGGGTCTCTCCGGACCTGTTGCGCCAACTAGTTATTTATTTATCATCGTAATGTCAGTATTTATTTATTAACATCTCGAGTTCGAAATTTTGTAATAAAATATCTGTCTCTTACTACGTAATCCAGAAAGATAAAAATTGGACTTGGTCCCAGGCAGGGCTGCCGTTTCAAAATTTCTTTGCGGAATAAAACAGAAATTTTTTGTGGAGTACCGGGGAGTACAGAACGCTTTTAAGCGTTTCATTTCGAACTGTTTCAATGTTGGAATGCTGTGGCGGCCATGTTGTTTTGGTAGAAACTCTCTTATGTGGTGTTTATTGTTCGGTCACTGAATTTAGTATCAAAATAAGTGTTCGTTAGTGAAAATGTTGCTCCCATTTTTTAGGAGGAGGATCCGCAAAGAGTGTGTTCAAGGCGAATGTGAAAAAATCGAATCACGAACAAAATGTTAATTAAATATTCAGAAACTAAAATTTGTTTTGCAATTGACTAGGTTAACAAATGTTAAGGCAAAGTAAAAATAATTCAATCCAAAATTAAAAATAGTAGTACAATTTCTCTTGGGGAGTACCGGAGTACGGTTGACGAAAAAGGAGTGCAATACTCCTATTGTAGTACTTTCGGCAGCGTGGTCCCAGGTATGATAATGCACATAACGTATTTCGTTAGTTTGCTTGTAATAAAATTATTTGGGTCTTACTAATATTCATTTTTAACCCTTTCACTTAATATTTTGTATAGGTCACAATGGTTAAAATATTGCTATATTGAGTTCATTATTATTATCGCGCTTTATCTCTTGTGGATTTTAATTTGCAATGGGCCAACTTATACAGAAGACATACAAATTTAAAGTTTTTAAAAAGAGAACCGGGGTGGACTTTTCAAAGCCGAAGTTTAGTTATATGGGAAACTATTTTTTTTATTTCATTGGTTTAAAAATTAATACCAAATGCTTAATTTTTAGTATTGAGCAAGCAGTTGTATTTGTATTCAATTCACGATTTTAAACTTGCGACTCTAATTAAATTTTCTCCGCTGAAGTAAATTGCTATTCTTTTATTTTTTTTATTTAATAAATTGAATGCAGTAAGATGTATTATCTTATAAGTGTGTCTTACGCTAATTTTTCAATTCTATAATTTTGCCTAATAGAGAACTGCTAAAAAAGAAAATGAGACAATAGGTACTTAAATTCATGAATACTACAAGTTATATCTCCAGTTAATATAAAATTGTTGATGTTATTTACTGAAAAGTAATCCTTCAATAAATTGTTATTTTTTGTTATAATCTGTGTTTCTTTAATGTAACGCGATAGAGAACTCCACAGAAGGACAGTGGGTCGGCTTTCTGTAAGGCGAATCGTGCAAATATTTTCGTGTTCACGAACGATTTACTTCTGTAACTTAGAGCAAATCATTCGTGTAGGTACATGAAAACGTTTCAACGTTTTCACCTTACAGAATCTGACACTTTTTGAATTTAAGATTACCTAATCAACTGATTTTCTTAGTAGGTAAATCACAAATAAAAAGAAATACAAATTAAAATATAATTTTGGTTGAAGTGCGACATATGGTTTCTTAGAGTGGTTGGCAACACTTGAATTTGGACGGATGAATTTGGGTGGAAGTTTTGATATGACAATGCTAAATTCGTTTGTAGACGAATCTTGAAGCAGTGGCGGTGTATACTGAGACTAAGACCGTCAACTAAAGTTTCTATCCTGTTATATCATAATCGTAAATTACAAAAATTACTTGAAAAATGTTAGGTATGAAGGCTTTCAAATTTAACACCACAAATTGTTGCCTATAGTTATACGAAACTACGCAACACAAAATGGAGTACATACGGCGCAGAGGAACAAAAAGGAGTCACTCTGCTATTATTAAAGAACGAGCTGAATTAAATTTGTAGTTCTAGGGCCTGTACACGGCATAATGGACGAACAAATTATTGGCTCTACAAAACATTAGGAAAACACGAATAAAGGTTGAACAATTTTTTTCGATTAACGAACTCTAAGCTTTTTCAAAGTCTTGCAACAAAACCATTTCTCAAAGGTCATTGTCACTTGCCTTGAACGTTGTTGATGTCATCACAACAATAATATTTGCACACAAAACTCACCCTAAAGCATTGTTTGATCAATATTAGAAATGAATATTCAAAACAACTGTATAGAAACACAAATTATTAGCCCGGACGCGTTTCGACAAACTTGGGCATGTGGACTACAACCGCAGCCAAAGGTTAAGGGCGCACAAACGAAAATACCGCAAATACTACCATAAACTTGATGCAAAAAGCTGAATATTTTGCCCCTAATTGTGTACCAACAGCAGTCGGCCCCATAGCGTGACTATAAGACTCTACCTCTGTCAGTCTATATAGAAAATATATAAGCGAAGAATTAAATAATTATTTTCATTAATTATTTTGTTGTCTCATGAAAACACACACGTTTTATTCAATCTCGCATCCACAATCCCAGGGCCACATGTAATCTCCCACCGAATTAAATAAACAATTAAAGGTGAAGGGAATTTCACCGAGATTGACAAATGTAGGAGGAACGAAAAAAACTGTCTCCTCGTTCCTCGATCTCACATAAATTGTCTTGTGCTCTTAGGAGTGGTGCCGGAATTTTCACTTTTCCTTCCCAGACGGTTTGTTTTCCATCCATTCAATTCCGAGTTTAAAAACAGAAACTTAATCGGTTCAAAGAGCCAAAAAAAAAACAAAAAGCGAACAAAATAGAAACAATTTCAATTGATTAATTGTCATTGGAGAATGGAGTCGGGATGTCCTATGTATTCACTTTCAATTGAACTGAATTAAATACTCATCAGCGAGATCGACATTCTGTTTGCTTTCATTCCTATACACAACGATACAGAAGATACTTTTCAATTAGGCGATTGCTTGGCTATGCCCACTCAAAGGGCATTGCATCCAGAAACATACGTATAAAAAAAAAAAAACGCTGACTTGGGGCAAGCAGCGCGTCATCAAGATTTGAATTTATAATGAAGTTGGGAGGGCATTGTGCTTCCTCCATGCAAAGATCGAGTAGAATCTATTTTCAGACGATTTTCGTTGGCATCAGTCCAGTGCACATACTGATGGCAGAGGTTTGACCAATTTTTCGCAGTTAAATGACAGAATCACTGTTGGACGGGTGTGGATATTATGCAATGGACTTTCGATCGCGCACACCATTACAGTTGTTGTCCTGCCCAAAAGTGCTTGCAGATGAATGTGAGAAGTGATCACGTTTGACAAAAATGGAAGTGGTCATTCGTGGCATCTGTTGTGTCAGCATAAATAAAGTTAGCTTGCTTAAGTTCGCTTGCAAAAAAGGAAGTTGATGTATACGTAATCAATGACATGAATGCTATAGTATAGACCGAGGATCAGTATTTTGGGTAGGTTTGTATGAAATTTGTAAATAAACCGTTCTTATGAAAGAATGCTCTCGAGTTTTACTTGCAAAATAAAGTGAACGAGGGGGATGCTCCTTACCTTTCATTCCAAGCTTGGTTGAAACAATCATCGATTTGGAAATGACGTCATGTCATAACAATGTGTGAAATATTGGAGTGTTAAATTATACAACCTATGAAACAAAAACAAGTTGAAACACAGAAAAAAAAACAAGACCATATCAAAAGCAAAGAGGAGCAGCAACATATGAAATACTGAGATTTTTTCTAAGTGAATCACGGCCCGGCGGTTTTTGGTCCGTTATTAATTTATAGTCTTTCGTACTATCATATTGCATATTGTTCAGCATTTTTATAAATGATTTACCCTCAATATGGAAAAACAGTTTCATCTATTTTCACACAGATGATGCTTAGATCTGCCTTTCCGTACCTTTTAAATAAATTTCTGAACTTGTGATGCCACTTAATGAGGATTTATCTGCAATTAATGTTTGGACAGTAAATAATGGACTTTTTATCAACCCGAAGAAATGTTTGACTAAACGGATTTCAAACGCAAATAACTCGTATTATAACCCATATTAATATTGTAATTGGTCGCATCTACGGATGCCTTTGTAAGCCGCGGCTAACTGCGAATTTCACTCCCCCTGAAACTAGACAAGAACTTGTTTGTACCCTTATTCTACCTTTGAGAACGTACTCTGGAGTCGCTAAGCCAAATCCTGACTCGCTATCAATGCATAAGCATAAACAATGCATAGCTACATTCATGGTCTTCTTAGGTGGGATAGAATCTCTGCTTACGCCAATAACTTTCTTGGGTTTACTCTTACCTCCTACGTAAATGCTGGGAACTGCAGATTTTTGCATAGGGTCGTTACTACCAAGTCCCGTCCATGCCTTTATCGAAAACTAGAATTTTCTCATTCTCATAGAACCATGAACATTAACATTCCGTCCTACAAAATCGTCCAGACTGTTTTAAATTCACGTCATCAGGCTATGGAATTCTTTGCCTTTGCATATCAAAGTTGTATTCGTCAAAATTTTGACCTCGAGATGTGAATCAATTCGGATTTCAACCAAAATGTATTTTTTAGCTAAAGTAGGTGAGATTAAAATAACTGCGTACTCAGTTTTTCGCTAAAAAAATTGAATATCAAATAAATCAGATTTTTACCTACCTACTTAATAAAATAAGAAAAAAAATCTAATCAAACTTTTGATAAACGAGAAAGTTTCGTTCAACCCAGTCGTGGACTTTATTTTCTATTTCTTCACGTTTTTCTTTTTTCTTTTATTTTTTTTCTCTCTTTTTGTCTAAGAATTTATTATAAAGCCACTGTTAGTCTAAATTTTAGTTTTAAGAACTTTTGTACCTCCTTTAAACATTTTTTACTATAAAAGATCAAGTTTTATTGTACTTTGTACAGATTATTAAATAAATTGAATTGAATTGAATCTCATCGAAGTGTTGGCGTTGGGTCATAATATTTCGCTTGAGGTAACTGTCGTTTTATTTATTTCTGAAGTACATTACTATCTTGACATCTTAGTTGACGTTCCTTGTTAGTTTCATAGCAAGTAACTATTTAGAAGCTTAGAGAGGATTCTCTGATTATAAGCTTGCAATTTTGTATTTTATTGTAAAACGGAGCAGCCTAGTCTTAGGCCCCAGTTATAGCCATACGTAAAATTCAACCGAAAAAGTTGGAACAGTATGAAAATGATTTTTTTTTCGTTTCGGCGGTCATAGCGAAAAATCTGTCAGAAAAAAAGTTTCCCTATTAAGGGCCGGTCTGTTCACAGCCGGTTAAAGCCTTGTGGTGCTGCAGAAGACAGCGTAGATTAAGAAAAATGAATTATTGAAACATAAAATATTGAAATGTTAATACTAAAATTGAATTTCAATGGCATTACTAGCATCTCCATTTGAGACTGAAACTTGGTACTAAAGAGATGCCAAGATAGTCTAAAGAAGAGTATATTACTGTAAGAAAATTTGTCTTTGCTCCCAAGATAGTTGGAAGAAATTCGTTGAGTAGTGCAGACGCACAGATAATCATTATTTAAATAAACGTACAATTTATAACGTTGTTGAACCAAGGTGTTTAATTCGTTTTAAAACGACATAGTAAAATTCTCTGGCAAAAGTTCTTCGTCGACGAGGAGGAACAAACCCGACGAGAAACATCGAGCTTTTGAAAACTATCAAAAGAAACATCTTGGTTAGTTTACCACAGATTTATGTTAACCCATGGTTATAAATCTGTGATAACCAATGAGTGTCTGTTGACCGTTTTTATTTCACTTCGGTCACCAAACCATACCAAATTAACAGGCCTCATGTTAATTTATTCAAAGACAATCGCAATTTTCTCGTTCTCTCAATATTTTTCCTAATGCGTGTGCTTTATCTCAATTCATGAGAACTGTCATCGGCCAAAAAATGTTGAAAATAATCTTACTTCATCTTTTGCATCCATTATTTTGGCGTGTTCTGTATTCAATATAATGTGTCAGTTGAAAACCTCAACGAAATCGATGTGAAAGATTTTATTGGTTCACTCCATCTTGCGTTATATAGGTATATTCCTTTGTTCTATTATTTACATTTTTCTTTTTGTTCAAACGTTTTTGTATATCAGTTACGTCAAAATACCTACGTGGTCCTTAAAAAATTTTGAACAAAAGAAATTACAGATAGTCAGTGGTTAAATCTCATTAACCGCTCAAAATCAGCTGGTTATCGATTTCATTGGTAAACTAACCAAACTACTGATTCTCTGGTTAATATTTTGCTGAACAAACGCATTCGATGGAATAAACGATGATTAAAGATCACCAAGATTGAAGAAACCGGGCCTAAGACAATTACCTACAACAAACCAACCCCCACTGATTGGATTCCATCAGAAAAAAAGTTCCTGACAGATGGAACAGTAAAGAAATGAAATACTTCAGTGGAATGATTCGGGTTTCTTTTGTGGAATTGACTGAGAAGTTGATCAGTAAAAGTTTTTCGTACGTAAAAATGAATAAATTATTTTTCTAGAAAATTTAAAGATCATTTACATACTTTTTTTTGATAATCTAATTTATAATTTCATAAGCAACATTTTAAGACCAAGTTTGAGTTAAACTATCAAGTTTAAGTGGTCAAAAAAAGCAAAAGAAAATTTTTACGGTTTGGTTTTACGTATGGCTATAACTGGGGCCTTAGTCGGAACCCTTTCTCTATTTAACCAATTATTGTAGGACATCGGCTAAATTCTGCCGCTAATTGCCTGTCATAGAAAAATTTACATCATCTGCGTAAGCTAAAGCTACAGCCTTACATCTGGTATTTTTTCAGTTGATAGGAGTTTGTTGAGAACAAGTAAGCTATATACTACCTAATGAGCTTGTAATAAAGAGACCTGTAGTTCTCTCTATAGAGTTTTGGTATATTAAACTGGTCGATTAGATTGGTCGACTTTATTAGTCAAGTGCGTTGTTCTATCTTTTCTTTACCTACTGCAACCCCCCTGCTTGGGTTTACTGTTAGATTACGGGTTGGGTGCGAGTTTGAGTACATACAAATTTTCTTTAATTTAAATTGGTTTATCCAATATCAACAATATTAAGTGAAAAGTAGTTTTCATTATTTTTAATTTCATTATGAAATAAACCACAAATTTGGGGATTTTTAAGAGGGAAACCAACTGCTACTAATTTGATGTACTTTTCTAACTTTTTGCATTGCAATATAGAAGCCGGGTATCAAGTCGATACGGTTTACACTGACTTCTCAAAGGCCTTTGATAAAGTCAATATTTGTTTACTGACCCATAAATTAAAATCGTTTGGGTTTTGTAGTGATAGTGTTCAGTACTTAAGTATTAGCACAAATATGTAAGACGCTACACCCTGTGTAAACTCTACAATATCTCTACACTCTTGCCTAAGTAGTTTTAAGGAATATGTAATACCGCCAGTTGTAATAAAGAAGTTGTACTACAAAGATCCCCAGCGTGTACTCGTTAATAGTTGCAATACATACTACATGGCGCAGTCGGTTTGAACCTGTGTAAAAAAAAAAAAAAAAAAAAAAAAACACAAAAAAAAAAACGGAGCGGTTTACTAAAAAGCGAATTTAGTAAAGCTGCATATATAATAGTAGATGGGAATCGCAAAAAAAGTTAACCATCATCCGATACTAGATAAAAAACCACGTGGAAGACCGCCAAAAACGAGAGTGATTTTCCACAACACTAATATGGACTATATACGAAAAATCGATGAATTAAAATTGGAGGGAAACATTTCAGAAAACTGGAGGATATTTTATCAAAATTTTGAAGTTTTTGCCGCTGCCATAGAGCTATCCAAAAAAGACGAAACAGTCAAAGTGGCAATTTTCTTAAATGCTTTGGGATCAGAAGCTATAGAAGTCTTTAATTCGCTCGATTTGACAGCTTCCCAAAAGGCGAAGTATGAAGAAGTGGTCAAGGCATTCAAAGATTTCTGCAAGCCGAAGTCCACATGAATTGCAAGTAGTAGTTAGTTGAATTGAGATATTCTATTAGAAATGTACGGAAGTTTAAATATTTAAATATTTTGTATACCTATCTATAAAAAAAAAAAAAAAAAAAAAAAAAGAGTCAAAGGAAAACGCATGTTTAATAGTAATTTAAGTCATGAATTTGTAATAATTGTAATACTTTGTAATAATTACAAATTAGGGGGAGATGTAGTGATAGTGTTCAGTACTTAAGTATTAGCACAAATATGTAAGACGCTACACCCTGTGTAAACTCTACAATATCTCTACACTCTTGCCTAAGTAGTTTTAAGGAATATGTAATACCGCCAGTTGTAATAAAGAAGTTGTACTACAAAGATCCCCAGCGTGTACTCGTTAATAGTTGCAATACATACTACAGGTTTCACGCGAGAATGCTGGATTGGGTTGAATCCTATCTTTCCAATAGAAAACAATGTGTTGCAATAAATGGAATCTACTCCAGATATTTTGATGTCAAGTCGGGCGTTCCCCAAGGAAGCCACCTTGGACCACTTCTGTTCCTTATTTTTATAAATGACATCGTAACTTCCTTATCATTCTGCAAGTATCTACTTTTTGCGGATGACATTAAGTTATTTGCCAAAATTAAATCTCCCGTTGATGCAGTCCTATTTCAAAAAGACTTAAATGCATTTTTCATATGGTGCGGTAATAATCAGTTGATGTTAAACCTAAAAAAGTGTAAACAAATTTCCTTTTATAAAAATTCCTCCCCTATTCAAACTCAATATTTCTTTCAAAATTATGCTCTTACTATTTGTAAATATGTTAATGACTTGGGTGTAACGTTTGACGAAAAACTCAACTTCAATATGCACATTGATCAAATCGTTCGAAAAGCCTGCTCTATGATGGGATTTATTAAGAGAACTAGCAAGGAATTTTCGGATCCTTACACTCTCAAGTCTTTATATATATCTCTTGTGCGACCAATTTTGGAATACTGTGTTGTCATATTTAATCCATATTACAACATTCATATCTTACGAATTGAAAGAGTCCAGAAATCTTTTACTAGATATATGTTACATAAATTTCATTGGGAGGGATTCTTACCCTCTTATAAGCAAAGATGTCTTCTCATCGATTTAAAAATGTTGTCAGTTAGACGGAAAAATATTGAAATTCTCTTCGTAAGAGATATTCTAAATTATAAAATTATTTGCCCAGAGCTTCTACTGGATTTTGGTCTCTATGCTCCACAGAGATCATTACGTGATAGACCCTTACTGTACATTGAAGCACACAGAACAGTTTACGGTCAAAATGAGCCAATTAACCGTTGTTGCAAATCATATAATAGTGTTTGTAATATAATTGATTTGTCTGATACCAGAGATACTGTAAAAAAACAATTAAATAATATTGTATAGCTCACTTATTTTAGATGTAAGTTATTATCGTACTTTAGGCTAGCGTAGTCTGTAAGAATCTTGTATTCGGTAGACGGAATAAATAAATAAATAAATAAATATAAAAAAGGTCTCGGAATATCCCAATGTTCTGAGAGAAAATATGTCAACATCTATCTTGGCAAAAAGAACGAAGTTGTGTGTATCGCAATCTTTTTTAGAATAGTTATGATTTATGAAAAACCAAATGTAGGGTGATTAAGAATGTACCTATTTAGGAATTGAACTTTAGATAGCGGTGACGGTGATCCGAGAATGAATGACTGTTGGAGCCCTCAGCTCGCTTTTCCCAAGCTATAGTAATTAATGAACCACACCTTCCGTTGGGCTTTAAAAATGAAGGTAAAACTGCCGCATTGATTTATAATAAGATTTGTGTTTATCTCAAATAAGTTCCAATTTTCCAAATTCGTTCGCATATCTTTGGGACATTATGAGCACAATATACCCTTATAAGCTTAGAACTTAGATACTCGTTAGCACTAGTGAGAATGAGAATGTCCGTATTACTGACATTGTAAGCCTGAAAGAGGACGTTCCGTTCAAGTACCTAGTTAAATAATCGTGACAGCTCTCTGACTTGATGTGTCTCAGTTTGGGTTGACTTATATCAGTCACATGAACAGCTCTTTCAGTTGACGAATCTTGTCAAGAAATTTGTGACTGAGTACTGAGAACTAAGTTAACAGTTCGCATGCATATGGCTGAGGTTGAAAACGTTTCGTTACCGACCAATGTAGTTCTTGCGTTCAGGTTACATCTAGTCCAGACTAATCTAGTCGACTTAAGGTAACTAGATCTTTGAATGTGCCCAATGTTATTTGGTACATATCGAAAAATTCTGTATCACATTTGACATGTTGGAATTTTGAAAGCCGAGAAAATTACCGCAGAATTCCTTGTCTGAAAGAAAGTACGTATCTGCCTTCCACTATTGACCCTGTCACAAGCAATACTTAAAGATTCAGCCAAAACGAAAATACAGCCACAACTTTCAGCGTAAACAGTAAACACTCTTGAGAAATCATTGTATACCGGTAGACTGTGAAACCATCCGGTACGTGTTCTTCGTACATTTGGAGCATTTAAATTCTTACCAGTGTCGCCTTGCTAACCACAATGCCACACCTATTTTATTCTGGGACTGGAATATATTTATATTGGAACAAGCGTCTACGCTTTTATTTTCTATATACTGATTTAAATTTGCGACGCAACTTGCGCAATTGGATGAAACTAGTTCGCGAAAAAACATGGGATCCATGTTAATGGGGGACTTATACATTAAAATGTCCCATTTTTAGTTTGACCAATGTCTGTTGTTTTGTGATTGTGTTTATACCACTTTCACGTCGTACCATGGGTCTGGGGATTTTTTAAATCGCCGGTTGCATTTTTATGTTTTTTGTTCGCATTCAAAGTGTAAGACATTATAAAATAAGACACGACTTTCTTAGCTTCCCCATTTTGCCATTAATAGTTATTCATGAAATCTGTATGAACCAAGTCAAAACGGTTTCTGCATACAAAGGAATATGAATCGATCAAAATAATTGAGTTCTAAAAAGAACACTTTAAATCGAAACAAGTCCAACAATTTAACAAGCAAGGTTGTCAGATTTCAGAGGTGGCAATTGAATTCGTCGAAGTAAATTGCACATCAGGTACAGGTTGCCAGATTGAGCGCTTTGTCGTAGTTTGGGCTATCTTTTTTCTTAAAAAACGATGGAAATGAAAACAGGAGTGCGCTATACAATTTTAGACTACATATTACATCGTTTTACAAATCTTTTATTAATTTTGTTAATTTTATTCTTTCAAAAAACTAAAAAAAAAAATATAAATATTTTCCAACAAACACACACTTTTAAAACTTTGAAGCACTCTTGCGTCTTGCAGTGAAGTGACATTGAACAGTCGTTTAACTTGCACGCACACTAATTTATTTTGCAGGCCTTTGATTTAAAACAAGCCACAAGAGCCAATTGCAGACAATAAAAGTCAAATAAAATCCGCAGCGGGCATAAGTAAAATGGGTAAGTGGGAAAAGTACCAACATTTTCCACGACTTTTTGGGCTTATTTTTGGGAAACGATTTTGGGCGCTTAAAGCAAACCGAATTATGGTAACCCTGTGCACATCCTTTAAATTACTGGGTACTGGCATGCGTCAAACTGAAAGATTCTGTCCCAATAAATTTCCAAACTAGAAGATGTGATTGTGAAAGTAAATGTAAATACAAAATCAAGTATTAAATTAAGCAATAAAATAAATAAAAAGAGGATAGAAGCAAAAAACAGCGGATTTTTAAATACAAACGAGAGTGGGAACAATTTAATATAAGTATTTTAAGGTAGGAAAATAGCTCCGATATTCTTAAAGTTTTTGTTTTAAGATTTTGCTATTACCAATTGCTTCTTCTTCTACCTGTTAAAACATTACAGTGTGTTTCAGATAATTTGTTTTGTTTTGTTTTTTTTTTGTAATAAATGCATTATTTTTTATATTAAATAATAAGTTGCTTAGTTTTATTTAATTTTACAAAACTTTTAAGATTGGCGATTTCGGTTTTAAGAACCTGACAAAGTGACAACCCCGGTCTGGGGTTTGATAAGCTTTCAGTGAATGTTGTTGATGGAGTTCCACTATCAGCGGTCTTCTAGATATGGACATCTGTCGTTACAGCATCTACAGCTTCTTATCTGCAATAATAGATCCTCGAATAAACCCAGGTCCTCAAAACGGACAACTGAGTATTGAATCATAATTTGACTATAAGAACTTTAGTTATATTATTTTCTGACTGTATTATTTTTTGCTTTTAAATAACATACAAAAAAAAATATTAGCTACCTATTTATTTATAATTATTTTTTTGGGTCACAATATAATTTGACCACTATTATGTAAATTAAAAGCTGAACTCAGTGCGCTAAAAGATTGCGAACGCCTATTTATATTACCTTCAATACCTATTAAAATAAGTGGAACACTAAAAGAACATTTTCATGTGAAAAATGTGGAAAATTTAGACCGAATTAATTTAAAACTTGACTTCGATCGGAACAGGGGTGCCGCTCACTTGCGTGTTGTGCTGTCGTACTTGAAGTTAACACAGATTATACCGATTATTGCAGTCGTTAAAAAACGCTCTTTTTGCTATGAATTTATAGTACTAGCTTAGCGGAGAAACCCGAATAGATGTTAACTACAAAGATAGGTAATCTATACATACCTACATAATAATGAAACTTGAACAACTTTTTGGTTTACAAACTGTTGATGTGAAGAATTATGGACGGACTTCGATGAAATTTTTCTACAAATAATTACAAAGACTCTAAGGCATTTTTGACCAAACTCTATTTTATTCTGACTTTACTCTGAAACTGGACGTAGGAACAAACAAATGCTCTTGAGGCTTACGGCAGGATTTACATAAGTCGAAATTCAGCACTCAAGAATGAAACAGTACGCGATGAAAATTGCGCCCTGGAAGTGGTGGGTCATTGCTTTTCTCTTCCTATATTGAAAAGACTGGATGTGTTATATTTGTTTCCTTAATCATCGCTTTGAAAAATAAACTTTAAAATATTGAAATTATGCCATGCACCTACATTTGTAATTGCTTACAATTTTCTTATTCTTGTGCTAGTTTACAAATGTCAACACATTGTGACGTCTTATCTGTGTTTTGAAAAAAAAAACTGGATTCACAATATCTATACATATAATAAAACTGTAGGCATTTTCTTTGTTACCTAATGGCGTGAAAAGTATTTCACAGATTTCGATGAAACTTTTTTTGAAATGTTCCTTAAAATTCTGAGAAACACATAGGTTATTCCTTTCATTGCCATGCCTATTTTTTGGAGCGTTTTTGACCAAAATGTGTTTTTTTCTTTCTTTTACTGCCTTTTACTCGCATTTACTCAAACAATTCTTAATCAATGCAAATAAAACAAAATACTTAGGAGAGCCAACACTTTTATAGTTATTTCAAGCCATCAATCAGCTTTCTATGTCCTCTAGAAGCTGAGTTTCAACCTAAAATCGAACATTAACAGCAGCCGCGGTTCTTGATCGTTGTTCTGCTTTGGGGTGGTTGGGTCGCGCACATCGCACAAGCACGTTCATATGAAAAAAAACTGCGTGGTGTTTTCTGCAAATTAAGTGAAACGAAAGAGAAGTATGCGACGTGAATGTGTATGTAATCAACAGCGACAATGTGTTTCTACGCAGATGGCTGATGGACGTATGGTGGTGTACCTATATAGAAATTGAGTTCAAGGTTTTCGTTTTGATGGTTGTTATAATAGTACCTACGTTTATACCTACAGTAAGGAAGTGGAACTTTAATGCTTACGCTGTTGAATTTAATTTTCTTAAATTGGTGTTTAAGGTAAATAGATTTGATTGATTTATTGTTTCACATTGACAATGTTCACCGCTTTGTTTTAGCTAGACTGTTGATTTTAAACAAATATGCCGTTGAGAAAACGGTCAAATCTCTTTTATTGGAAATTACACAGTCTCACGCCGCGTACGAAGTTGCGGGCACAGCTAGTAAAAAATAAAATTTTACAATTATCCATATTGTTTTATTTTCGTGATCTGATCCGGATCATATCGCGCTGATAATAAAATACAGCTATTATTTCGTTTACCTAAATATACTCAGTTTATCAAGTGTGACTTCGGTCCTACTAAAAATCATTTTTAACCTTCACAGTAAATATTTTATAGGCCACGAATGGTAATTTTATATGGAAAACTTCGCCATTGTGAGTTCCTAGAATCCAGTATGGAAACTGAATTAGTGTTTTGTTACTCATACATGAGGCAAGAATGTCCCATACAACTAAAATCTGAGAGGCAACACAATCGAGGCCACATTTTTTCCCCTCAAACTTTGGTACAATATATGATTTCAGATCCAATCCAAACCTCATGTGAGGTGAAATACTACACACCAACTCATTTGATGAGATTTAGAGCAACACCTCATTTGAGGTGGGATATTGTACCACTTCAAATTTCGAAATGAGAGCCTCAGAGCTCAGACAAAGTCATTCTAAATACGTGTCCTACCCAACACTACACTGAATATAATTATTAGTGTAGCGCCTGATATTTACAAACTATGCATAAACCAGATTTCACACCAGCCGGCAGCTAAGTTTCGAATACATGTATAGTATGAAAGAAAGAAGCAGAAATTTAAAACTCTTAACTAATTTTATCACATTTTGTCCGCTTTGAGTTAAAAGCTCGCCAACTTCAGCAAGGCATTTGATCGTTTGTCGATACCACAAGCTCGTTCTATACGAACTTTACCAAAAAGGGGTTCTCAAAGTTCTTCTTTTGTTGCTTGGAGTGCCTGCTTCATATCGGAAGACTCGAAACAGCGCAAAAAATATTTCTAAGGTTTACCCTTAGAGGAAATCTACTTAGGTACCCGCCCTTCTTCAGCTTGTGATTATGACAACTTACGTTACTTTTAAGCTCCCTGAAGACAGCCTCACTCCGATTCGAATTCTGCACTGTGACCAAGCAGTTGTCTTGTGGTAGGGAATCTCTGAACTTTGATATAATTTGTCCCTTTTTATACTGCTAGTGGCAGTATTCTTCATAGGTCAGATTAGGTTTATGGCTGGATACGGCAGAGTGAGCCCTGCCGCGCACCAAGTAGGTCCATGTGGATCAATTGTGATGCCCTTGTATACTTCGTTATGTCCATCACCGGTGATACAAACTTGAACCTCCGTCCCTCTTGTCACAAGCAAATTGTCTATCCACTACACCATGCCACGCCATTTTTGTATTGCTCCAAACTCATGCTTCTTCTGAATGCTTGCGTGAATCTTAAAATTGCCAATGGGATCTACCTAGTTGTTCTTAATGCGTATGCTGATATTTCCGCTTTACTTTGCCTTACTGAGCAAAATGTTCATTGACGCAGCCAAAAGAACGTTTTAAATTTTGCAAACCACTTCAATTCGAAACAAATTATTTTTGTTATATGTATCCATTTTCGTCCTTTAAGTATACAAATGGCCAAAGTTCTTTGATACGCAATTCGTTTTTCATTGATATACATATAGGCATGCATAGGCGACATCAGCACGGTTTTATTTATAGCCTTTCATATAACCCAATATTATGGTCCATCGTGCTGCGACTGCGACTGGCAAATGGCAAACCACTTAAAAATTCCAGACCACTACCAAAACAAAATTCGCGCATTTCTTAAGGCATCATTCCTAAAGTCATGCAACGCCAGCCACTGCCACACTCAGCTTGAGTCTTGCATGCAAAAAGTTTCATCGTCAGCTTCATTATCATCGTCTTTCGTCCCACCGCCACCATGACAATAATCAGCTGGTTGAAAATAATATACACAACACCGCAAGCAGCACGCAGGGCAAGAAGCAAGATAGAAGCAGCAAAGTTTACATACTTGTGCTGCTGCTGAGAAGTCGTGAAGAAGCGACAAGCGAACCGAATACCGAACCAGCAACCTCATAGAATCAAGCAAGCACATTGTTGTTCACTCGCTGCGCCACCCTTGCACAACATTAATTTGTTCCGATAGAGTCAGTCTTCTGCCAAAACGTCTGGCGTTCAGTTCTCTACCTATAAGACAATAAAGTGAACCTCGTCGCGTTGCTTATGTGTGGAAGCGTTTCCATCGGTTTCTTTCGGGATTCCTTTACTACACTCTATATATGCCGTCGAGCGCCGTGTCCAAAAGTTATAAAAAGTATCGTTTAGGTGCGCTATTTCTGTAGAGAGAAATGTGAAGCAGTTTGTGCAGTGAAATAGTGCGCTCTGTGTCGTCGTTTCTTTATTAAAAATGAGCAAGAAAATGTGGAATCGTATTTTCAAAACGAAATCGGCAAACAAGGCGACAGGTATTTCAAAAAAATCATCCATACCAACGTCGCCCACTATCAACTCTGCCATAGAGAATCGCTTAAGTTATTATGAAGAGTTCCACAATTGCTGCCAACAACAATCGCCAATAAAGGCAAAAGCATCTCTCAAACAGCCAGTGGCGGATAGCCCGGCCAAAACACCGTCAACGTTCTCTAAAGTCGTCCATACGTTTACACTTAAGCGGAACTCCAAAGAAAATCAAAGCAATCAGTTGAACACCCCAACGGCCACCGCGGTTAAGACAGCATCCACCAACTATCAACATGAGAATAATTATTCAACGGAGGAGAATGTTGGTGGTCCATTTATGGCCAAGATTGGTACACCTACGGCTATCCAACTTGGTACAGGTATTAGTTGTTGTTTGTTAACGTGATAGTTTTAGTTTTGCGTATATCTAATCTGGAAAACTTGAACTGTGATTGATGGCAATATGCGCCTCCTTTGAAATGATTTTTTACAATTTTCTACTCGTCGTAATGGGATGGAGTGCAATATTTTTAATCTGGACTTAAAAGTTTTGAGCCGCGTTCTGCCAGAAGGCAAGAAGGTCATGATTTTCACTACAGATAAATGCTTGTGGCTTACAAATGTTTGTACAAATTTCGACTGGAATGTGGCTTTCAAATTTCATATGCAAGGCGGTCGATTGGTCTGTATTTGGTCTTGTAATGTAGTATTTCGAAATTCACTACCAAATGCATATAGCAAGCAAGGAATTTGGCGGCAGCCTACTGTACCCGAAGGATATTTAACCTTTTCGTAGTTAGGGAAGCAACTTGTAGGCTAAAAACAGGTCCATATAGGACCGTACCTTTTTTGTCAATAAGCTTTATCACCTTTTATTCTCAACCCGCCGTAGAAAAAGTCAAGAGTCGTCAAATCACATGACTTTGGCCGTTGTTTCATTACTGAAAATAATATTGTCGAACTACACTTCCTTCAGTAGCTCGATGATTTCGCAGGCAGTATTGCGTGTGATGGCTTGATTCTGCTGGAACATTTTATGAAGATCATGACAATGTGCTTTTCTAAAGAAAAAAAACCCTGTAGCGAACGCTACACACATTTCCAGACATATTTAATAGATGCCCTTACGACGCCTCTACAATGTTGATTAGTTAAACATCTCGTAAGGTTTTACGCAGCCTCTACGTAGCTTGGGCATTTTAGAGTGTGTGTAAAAATAAGCAGACTGTACGCTGGATTTATAAATAAGGCAGTGACCGTATTCACATTTGAAGAAGTACGGCTCTATAATGCCGCCAGTGCAACAAATGTGTGCGCATATTAACAAGGCCACCAAGGTTAAAGCAATCCTCATCATTGAGTAAATTTGTACAAAAAAAGGATCGACTTCCAGCCACTATACACACAACACAAACTGTTGCCTTCTAACCATTTACCAACCAATACTGAGTGAAATGATATGGTGCAATTTGTTTGAGTGTTATCGTTTTTTTTTTTTGAAAACAATGATATTTCCTCGCATTAAACGCTTTTGTGGTTTTAATTTGAAAATACCACACACACGGTCGGTATTTCTTTCATTTGATATTGACATTTGTAAGGCAATGACACATTACTTTTAATCAGAGCAAGTGTTTACTTGTTTGCTCTTAACCGAGTTTAAATAAAGTTTTAACTTCTGCTAAAAGTGTTTACATGTTCTACTTGTGTTCGCAGTCTTATCAACTTAGGTAAACAGCACAATAGATAAGTACCTCGTGAGACTCAGAGAGCCTTCAACACATCCAAAAGATAATCCACGCAAATATTCTAATCAGGCTACTTCCGAAAATTCACTTTCAATCTACACACGTTTTTTAAGTATCTACACTTGTACAGCTTTGTTAATTCGTAACATCAATTGATGGGATTTTTAAGTCTTCAACAAACAAGTACTAAATGAGGGAAATTAGGTGCAAAAGTTCCCGCCTGATTGTTGGCTTGCGAAAATCATTAAACACAGCTATATAACCATTTTACTCTTAGTTCAGGAGATGATTAACAAATTTATGAGCTTTTCCCATTTCCTCATCTAATCTCGTCATTACCTTTCGCTGCTTTTAGAAATTCACTTTGCTGTGATGAAAGTGAAGATTTTGCGAATTTTGGTTATATGTATTTTGATTTGATTTGTTTGTAGATAGTAGAGTTAATTTTGCAATTAAGAGAAAATTTTTCTGAGTGCAGAGTTAATGCGCCAACAAGAGGTTTTCAATTGTAAAATTCCAAAAAAAAAAAAATGGCCGGCTATAAGTGTAGAAAGTGAAAACATCGCAAAATGACTCTTACACTGATTTTGGAAGATTTTGAATCCAAGTAAATTATCCTGAGTCACATTATGAAAAGAATTTTGAAGAATCGATCGAATGCTAAAAAAGAAAATTTACAGTACCAGTACAATACTGCAAATAGATTTTAGACGGAAGATAAGCTAACGATAGGTGTTCATATGGGTTCCCATAACTTTAGGACTACCAGAAACTGGAATTGCAGGAATCACAAAATCACACCTATTTCTAAAATAAAAATAAAAGTTCCAAAACCATTCACTTTGTGCGAGTTTTTATTTTTGGAACGAATGGATGTAAAGGGTTTTTCAGTAAGAGGTGTCATTGTGAAAGGATATAGTCCAACATAGCCATTTGGCTGATGTTTTTTATTATTAACGGCATACCTTCCTCTTTATTATGAAATAAACATCCGACCATTTATCTCAACAAATGACATTTTTCTTTGAATACCAAAATAACACCTCTTATTGGAAAAACCTTTATATATCGTTGCCAAGCCTCCATGCTGCAGTGTTGTTGTAGGCTGTAGGAAATAAGGCCCCAATGAAATAAGGCCCCAAAAGAGAAAATAAAATAAGGCCCCAAATTTGGGGTGTTATTTCATAATGAAATAACACCCCAATTTCAAATATGAAATAAGGCCCCATTGCGATGAAATAAGGCCCCAAAATAAAAAGAAATAAGGCCCCAAATTTGTGGTTTACTTCATAATGAAATTAAAAATAATGAAAATTACTTTTCATTTAATATTCTTGATATTGGATAAGGGGCCCCGAAATAACTTATACGGAAATAACTTATATAGCAGTTACTACGGTTTCAAACCGTAGTAATTTATATGATAACGGTCATATAAGTTATTACGATATGGAACCGCAATAGCTTATATATAAGTTATTTCGTTTTTAAATCCGCAATAACTTATATATAAGTAATTGCGGGTTGAATCCGCAATAATTCATATATAAGTTATTACGACATGAAACCGAAATAACTTATATATAAGCTATTGCGGTTTGAAACCGTAATAACTTACATCGATAAATTGAAATATTTCGTTTTTTGTTTAATTCAATATAGAAGAACAATGAATGCATTTTCCTTCATAGGAGTGTAAAATAGAGACTAACTGTAATTTTCCACGAATTTTCTTCTATTGCCGTCCATTGTACGAACCGTTCCATCGAAGAAGCGTGACAATTTTGAATCAATGTCATAATACCAATATTGTGATCTTAATCATATATTTTATTACGACATTAGACCGTAATAACTTATATATGAATTATTGCGTTTTCAATCCGCAATAACTAATATATAAGTAATTTCGGTTTCATATCGTAATAACTTATATATAAGTTATTACGATTTAAAGCCGAAATTACTTATATATCAGTTATTGCGGATTGAAAACGCAATAATTCATATATAAGTTATTACGGTTTAAACCGTAATAACTGCTATATAAGTTATTTCCGTATAAGTTATTTCATGGTGCCATTGGATAAACTAGTTTAGATTAAAGGACCTTTTTATAAACTCAACCTCGCACCCACCCCACAATCTAACAGTAAACCCAAGCAGGGGGGTTGCAGGGGGGCAGCATGCCCCCCCCATACGCATTCCATATCGGAAGGGTAACAATTAATAATGAAAAAATAATTTTGGGGACTTATTTCATTTCTTCTTTTGGGGCCTTATTTCATAATGAAATAAGACCCCAATTTTCATTAAGAAATAAGGCCCCAAAAAAGGAAATAAATCCCCAAATTCTATTAAAAATCGTTGTTGTTGTTTCCTGTATAATTTTTTGGGGCCTTATTTCATTTTTCTTTTGGGGCCTTATTTCATTGGGGCCTTATTTCGCAGAACCGTTGTTGTACCCTAATTTCTCTAATACAAAGTCAAGGACTGAATTGTTCACGTAAAGCCTTGCATTGGACTGAACAGTGTCTATTCTTTTGGATAAAATACATAGAAGGACACAGTTGATAAGGGACTGGGCAGTTCATTTAAGATACCTTTCGCTGGACCCATATATGGTGTTTCGTGTGTTTCATTGACAGCCAAGTATGGCAATCGGATCTTTGGGTATCTACATCTGATATTTTAGGGAGCAGTAAGAATTTTTTAGTATAATCCTGCACAATCGGACAGTTTTGCAGAGACTAGAGCAAAACTACAAACTCTATAGAGTTAACTCTTCAATTCAAAAGGTTTCCATTCCTGGTAACATATTTAGGGACTCACAGCCTAATATATAGACCCAGCGTAGAGTCTGCTTATCTTTACACACCCGCTTAAATGCCCTTACCCAGGAAAATACGATTTATAAAGATTTTTCGCACTTAAGCAACGTTACTTTAGGGCTGTGTAAGTTAAGCGTACAAATTTGCGTTTAGAGCCTGCTTAGAGCTTACGTAAATATGTTTTTGCATCAAATGTCATTTGGTCGTAATCGAATTGTAAACAAAACCAAAAAGTGAAACTCATTTTTGTTTCTGCATTCATTTCGCATGTTGCGTAAATTTGCGCCAAGCAAATTTCGTTTCAAAATGCAATTATAAAATATAAACTATTATTTAATAAATCAAAAAATATCAAATAATTGTGCGCTTGTGATATTATTTCTTCCTCTTCAGTTTTGTTGCTTTGCTTGTGGGGAATGTTTCAGGATGTGTGCAATTGGGTGTAAAAAAGTTCGCTAGAAGTTTGTTATCAAGTAACATATGTGTATAGGCTTTATATATC
This sequence comes from Cheilosia urbana, assembly GCA_946477585.1. NCBI lineage: Eukaryota > Metazoa > Arthropoda > Insecta > Diptera > Syrphidae > Cheilosia > Cheilosia urbana. Next base: position 117,935,487 of record OX297854.1, read on the forward strand.
AAGTTAAGAGAAAAAAGAGTCATTTGCGTACAGGACTCCTAGCATAAAACAAATGTCAAATGGGACCCATACGAAAATTCAAAATGTATAGGGGAGCATAGCGTACCTTGGACAAAATTTTACATAAGCATTTTTTTCTTTTTGTTTGATTGCTTTTTCAGTTTAAAAAGGCTACGCACCAAAAATTGGAATATTTTCATAGCAAAAACACATTTCAGATTTTATCTAGAATGTTCATGTTATGTTTAAATGCAGTTTAAGAAAAATGCATCTCCATGTTCCAAGGTATACGTAGTAAGTGTACCATGAACCAAACCAGTGTGTGCCTTGGACCGCTCACAGTAAATATGCAATCTTAAGCAAAATTAAACAAAACTTTAAACAAACCAAACTAGAAAACAATTTAACAGGCTACAATAAATAAAACGTATTAAATGGTCTTAATGTTTCGCTTTGGCCAGCCTAAAGATTTCGTCAATGGTCATGTCATCTTCTCCACTAAAGTCTGCTTCGCTGCTGTCATCATTTTGTTCCACAGGTTTTTTTATTTGGTTCAATTTTCGTGGTTTTGGTGTTCGGGGCTTTAATAACAGCTCAATGGTATCGTCACTTTCTTCTTCACGGCCTTTCGAGCCCTTGTACCGGACCATGATACACAGAAAAATATGGACCAAGGTACACCACACACTCTTTTTTTTTTATAAAAGTGGCTCTAATTTATTTAGATACATTAAATGTAACTCACCGACTTAACAGGTATACAAAAAATATCAATTGTAAGGTAAAAAAAACAACAGTCGCGCATTCCAGTTGCTCATACACGAGTGAAAGACTTCCTTAAATTCCTGAAAAAAATACTTTTCCTACACGAAAACAGTTCTTGAGAATTTCTGTCCAACAACAGCGAAGAGAAGGCGGCGAATAACTAAGCTGACATGAAATAACATGTCAAGTATAGTTTTGGCGGGAGTACTCATTTTAAAAGGGTTAATGCTCCCCTACATTCGCGCGATTAATTGCACATTTTTGACACCGGAATGGTTTGAGACGCGCAAGTGAATAAAATTTGTGTAAACAGACCATTAGAAAAGCGTTGCCGCTGAAAAAATTTAAAAAGGAGACTAAACACCCTGCCGAAAAAATGGGCCTCCACATAAAATACTAATATAGAAAAGAGCAACAAAGACATATATTTTTAACAAAAACCAATATTTTTCATTGCGAAACACTTCTTTTCATATGTGTGCAGTATTTCTCGTTCAATAAAGAATAAAATCTTACATAAACTGAAAAAGGGGCCATTTTGATCATTTTCCAAAGAGTGGGGGCCAAGGGTAATGAGGCTCAAAAAGAAGCCATTTGTCTCCCAAAGGAGTCAAATGGCAAAGCTGCATTAGATACAGTAGCTCAGTGGGTAGTGCGTTGGACCACTGTCCAACTTTTTTGTTCTTTTCTTTTGATCCCATGTTCTATTCCCGGAAAAATACAAATTAGGTACCTATCTGGGTTGGCATGTAGATTACTCGTATGTAATATACATGAGTTTTTTACGTAGATTACATGAGGTAGATTACTCTGCCTGATTCACCATGTAGAATACATAATGTAGAAAACATTTTTTTTTTTCTATTTTTTTATGCGTTAAAATATAGACAAAAATAACAAAATTATATTTTTTAAAATTCGTCGTCGTTATCAAATTAATACAAAAATCGTTCGATCGCAAAAGAAAATAGACGTTGATCAATTTTTTAGACGTTTTAGCCGACAACAACAAAATAGTATTTTGGTCGGGCACTTTGTTTACGTAGTAGGTATTAAAGGCAAGTTCTGCAAGTTGATATTTTTATAGCAATTACTAAGAGAATTTCGTTTTCCTTCAAAACAAAATGGCTTCCGGAAGTGATGAAATGACAACTAATATTATTTTATATAATTCGCGAGGCCTGTCGTCAAATCAAACTACACAAAAACATAGTTCCGAGGCAAAAGATAGACATTTTCATTGATAGTCAAGCTACCATCAAGGCTATCGCCTCAGTCAACATAACCTCAAAATTGGTATTAGAGTGCCTTAAGGAGCTGGCCTCGCTTGACAAGTTCAAGGTTACCCTGATTTGGGTTCCAGGTCACAGCAACGTTTGCGGCAACGAACATGCTGACGAGCTGGCCAGGCGAGGCTCAGCCCTTCACTGTTCACTTTCGGAATCTGTTAAAATGCCGCTCGGAGCAGTCAAAGCAAAGATCTCCCTAGAATTCCTATCGAAGGCCAACCTCAGATGGAGGAGGAGGAGGCTGACGAGCTGTATCATATCTAGAAGGATGTGGCCGAACTACAGCACGGATAAAACATCCCACCTTATAAGTAAAACACGAAAATATATTGCCAGAATAACAGCGATAACCAAGGCCATTGGCCAATAGGGGAACACGCAATTAGATTAGGGCATCCCACATAACATAATATACACTGCCGCAGCTGTAAACTGTAATGACACAGCCGAAAAGGAAACACTCACTCATTTCCTTTGCGCCTGTCCAGCACTAGCTAGGGCCAAACAGCGATCTTTTGGTAAACCCTTTTTCGACTCCCTTGAGGATGTCTCGAAACGTAGTATTGGGGAACTGATAACCTTTTTGAATCCCACAGGCTGCTGAAGCTCTCCTATTCGAAAATCGTAAACCTACCTACCTTAATATAAATTGATAAATTGTTGTTTAAATTTATTGAAACTATTTACCATTCTCATTTGATATGTTTTAAATCAGTAATGGGATCGTTTTCACGTGATTGCAGAAATGTTGATCACTGCAGCTTGTGTTTAGTTCCGTTTTACGTGTCCATAATTACTACAGTCGGACCCGCTTATTTGAAATCGTTTAATTGAAAACCCCGCTTATATGAAAAATTTAATTTGTCCCCGTGTACTTTTTCAGTTATCCGAAGTCCGTTTAAATGAAAAACCTGGTTAAAAACGATTTTTTCTCATTTTATTTAAACGGGTTCGACTGTATTTACAAAAATACATTATTATGGTTTTCTACATGTAGAATACACATGTAATCTACATCGTTTATGTAGATTACATCGGCCGACTGAAAATGATGTAGTTTTGCCAACCCAGGTACCTATACATCTTAAGGGTTTTTTTTTCAACTGCGCCACCTGTTGTTTGTTGTGTGCTCAATAAGCAATCTGAAGAACTAAAAGTCGCTAATAACATTGGTAAGACATTTTTTGTTATATTTTTGTTAAAGTTTCCGTAGACTTTTTTATAATATTGATTATAAAATAAGTATAATAAAACCTACATCATTCGATAGGTAGGTACTGTGCTGTTAAAATTAAGTTAAGCATTTCCTAAACAAAAGTCTTATCAGCTATTTGAAAGCATTGAAAGTTCAATTTTTCGCTGCCAAATTACCATAGTAACGTATTCAAATATAAGTCATCTTAGATCCTCAGCCCTGCCCATTCCATCGTTGGTAAATAAGACCTTTAAATATTTGCACTTCTCATGCAGATTGAATGTGCATTGAATAGGCGTTCTGGAGACAATTAAAAAACAAAAAATAAATAGTTGGTGCAACAGGTCCCTGTAGGTAGCCTAGGCCTAGCTTTTCACAATTATTATTTTATGCCGAGTCCGTAGGGCTGAATTGCCTAAACAAAATCGCTGTCGTCTTGCCGTTCTGACAGACCTGATGTGATGATAAAGGATCACGTACAAACTGTGAAAACCTTTGTTTTAGTTAGTGTTAGTGTCACCAAGGCGTGTCGAGCTAATTTATAAAACATATCTAACTACAAAAATTCCAACGGGAAACTGTTTCGACCCGTAACGATTTATGAACGAGTACTTGTGGAAACTGCTTTACTGCTTTACTGACTGTTTCAGTGTGTATTTTCGCTTTTAAATTTTTGTTTACCATATGCTCGTCATACAATCAGAGAAATTTTATGGTTCACACTTGATTAGCCGCATACAGTGGTATCTTGGTTGGAAATTAATTAGCCGTTTCAGCGAATCCATCGGCTGCGGCAATTTGAGTGTTGCAAACGAAGCGTTACAGATTTATAGCTCCTTGCGCTCAATATGTTGATGAACGGTAACAGTAAGCCGTTTATTTTCAACTTTAATAATTAGACCTGCTTCAGTCTCAGCAATACTGAAGATCTTCCGGCGGGCTTTGCATAGATACTTCAGACTGCAAGACTGAATTGCTGATTTGTTATCTGTCGAAATTAATTTGTACACGTTTTCGCTATTTTGCTTTGTTTGTTTCCTTTCCCACCAATTAAGCACAGAAGGGTGGGTTGACGGTAGCAGCAGAAGCAGCTCTAACGTCTTAAGGTGCCTGATGAATGCATAAACATTGAAACAGTTTCAATTGCTTAATGGGAGTGTTCTTGGTGTCGATGGCATGCAATTTTTTTTTGCATTGTTTTGACGTGCTGCTGCGCTGCTCGTGCTCCCATGCGGCGAGGTTTTAGTCCGCTGCATGTGTGTTATATGTGGGGAGAGTTTTTTTTTTTTTTTTTCTGTTTTCATTCTAAATACCTAATTTTGAACTGGTGGTGTCGGACTTCAGGCCAAAGCAGACTCATTAACTATGAAACAATGAGTACGTAGTGTAGCAATAGGCGTGACAAACTCCTACAACTTCTGTGAAACAGGCTTATGCATGATACCCTACTCAAGTTGGTGTAGTTCACTTCATAAACATTTGTTTTGTCTTTTAATAGTTTTAAGACGTGCATTACATATGAAATGCGCGCATTAAATTAAATATGAGAGACGTTGATGCTTTTGAGTCGAGTGTGTGCTTCCTAGAATTGGTGTCGTTTACACTTGTGGGCAGTAGGTCTTGTACCAGACTTGTTTGCAATAATGCAAAATGACTTTTCTATTGATGATTCGCTTCTGACTGCCTGCACTGATGAATAATTAACTCAGACCTGCAATGCATCGAAGGTTAATGAGATTCAGATGATTACTTAAGGATCTGGTGTGGTATCGTGTAGTTGGAGCCACAATTTATGCTTATTTGCCCAATTCATTGAAACTCTTTGATTCCGCGAACTAACTTCAGCAGAGTCGTCAAACTCTTTCCAGAATTCTGTTCCATGTACGTACTTGTATATGCTGGATGGAACGATACCTTATACAGGGTGTTGTAAACATTGGTGCCAACTGAGGCATAATTATGCCTTTTAGGCATACTTTTTAGAAAACAGGCATAATTTTCTGTGAATTGTTTTTACAATCAATTCATAGGCAAATTAACTTAGAATTTGGTAAATCTGTTACATTCTTCGGTCAAAGTCGCATCACTAATTTTCACTACAAATGTGCGTCAGGCTTATTTTCCAATTCTCTACATGACTTACTCACCAAACCCAAATTTGGGACTATAGAGATCGAAAAAAGTAGAATTACCTATCGATCGGGCAATATTCTGTTAACAAATTTTACTAATATGCAATTTTTATAATTTTTAACCAAAATTTAATTATTTTTGGAAAATGCATAATTTTTTTCGGGTTTACGCATAAAAACTTTGTTCCGAGGTGGCATCATTGGTTGTAACATAACTTCCTTTTTTGCTATTTGTTGCATCGATGCGGGAGTAGTCCCATTTGGTGTGGGCCGTGTGGCCCATCAGATCGAATGAGAACATTGAGTCAGTGTGAGCTTCAATCTTGCATTCCCCATAGCAAAGATACGTCAGTCCTTGGATAAAATGGACTTTGGGTGACTTTAGACAAAGTCTTCTGTTGCTGTTTTGTGCGAACTATTCCTAGAGCACCTAATTCAGGGGCGATTTCGAGTGAACCGCTCTCACAATTTTAACAATTGCGATTATTTTTGTGAGATTTTGCAAATCCTGCCTTCATGCCAATCGTTCTGAAATCCTACAAGACCTGATGAAGGCCAATCACAAAAAAAAAAAAAAAAAAAATGCGTACACGATACACTCATGCAAGTGGTGAACGATGGAACTGAGTGAATTTTCTATTTAAATTCTCCTGGTGAACTGAAAAAACGTTTTTGATATCATTCAATTTAACAACCATTCGATAGCAAAATGGAATGGCTCTTGCTTCTTACGGAATTGCGGCTACGCCGTTGGAAGGTAGACACGAATGACTCATTGGGCACTAAGTAAACGTTCAACATGCAAATGAATGAATCTCTAACTTGCACAGTTCGAAAAACTCTTCGATAGCCAAAGTGTTACAGAAAAGAGAAATTCAATTTTTTAGGGCATTAGAACGCGGAGTGCAATACGATACAATCAAAACCCGGTTTAGATGGTACTGTTGGTGTCTGTTCAACGTCAGTAGATGAATTTGATGCAAGTTTGAAGTCGTCTGTTTTATGGGAATGCATCAGAATAATCGATTTTTGTCAATCACCGAATCAAAAACCGAACTCAGTGAGAAAGAGTTCCCAAGCATTGCTCAAAATTACAGAAATCACGTTTAAATTGTCCTGCAAAAAACGTTGATGTCATAAAAACAATAAATAAATAGTTGGCGCAACAGGTCCATAAGTACCCTAGACCTAGCCTCTCACAACCATTCTATTTGTGTGAGTTTTTCATTTTTGGGAAGAATGGAATTTTTTCCCGACTTGAGAAGCTCTCTCATGGTAATGACAGTCTTCTTCCCGGATATTTGTCAGGCGTTGGTGACAGGGGCCGCAGTGGAAAAAACCTTAAGATGTAATTAGTGTTTACGGGGAACGTTGCTTTCAACGAAATTAGTTTCCAAATTCAAATTAGCTGATTGCGTTGCTAGCCAAAATAAGGTGTTTCACTATATCCAATGGAATTTTAAAATGCCTGGAATTGCCCGGATTACCGCCTCATAATCTACAATTAAAAGTCGGATCGGTTATGCTGTCATTATGTTGCAAAATATGAACCAATCACGTCTTTTGAATGGTACTCGGCCTGCGCCGTCATCGGAGCTACTTTTGATCCCAAGCATTACGATGATTCGACAGACGTGTCATTTGACTGTAAACGGTTGCAATTCCGAAGTTGAGACCCCGATGGAGAATTATTAAATAAGCAATTTTTACCGTCAGTATGTTCGACGAAAAATTATGCATAGTTAACAGATTGATCATTTTCGGTAACTGTATCAACGGATTTGTGTGTTGTAACCGTAACAACTTTCAGGGTGATTGGTTAAACGGATTTCATGTGTGTGTGTGTTATGAGATTCATTTTGTTTCTCGCTTTTTTATCCTCCGCTTGTAAGAGATTTCGATGTGGAATAGTATAAAAACAACCTTAAGTCTCTTCTGGGGCCCTGCATATTGAATTTATCCTATAGTGAACTTAACATGATTGCGGCGAAAGCATAAAAGCCTTGTGAAGACTATACAATGGTGTTCATAAAGTGCTGCATGACTTTCCTATATATTGAACGCCATTCATTAATCCATCGCAGCGGATGTAAATCCATTTGGCCATATTTCGTATTTCATTCCCAGCGATGTGATGTGATGAAGCCCTTCCGTCATATCCAACCCACAATGTGAACAGCATTTCCTCTGTTCTGTCCATGTACCATAACAAAATCTCCGCTACATAGAATATGCCGCCATCCCGACCGCAGCCGCAGCAAACTCTTAAACAATTTATCGCCTGCTATCTATGGAGGATCGACCGCAGTTTTTCTGAATTTAGAATATCAATTGCAGTGTCTCTGCAAGCGAACTATATTTTGACTTATGGGGACGACCATAAAACAGGGAAAATGAAAAAAGAAAATTCGAAGCAGAAAATCATTGCCTTCAAGAGTTGCGGTTGCATTACATGCATTAATTTGCGGATTAAATTTTATGCCAACACCATGCCCTGGAGTGAGGCACAAGCCGTGAGCATTCTAAGCCAAATGTTCTAAATTAAGACACGAATTGACTGGGGATGTACAAAACACAATCAAATGTTTGTTGCAGCTTCGTAGGAAAAACAAACAAAATTCTCGTTGATAGATGGATGTACCTATATATCTGCCACGCACTGAGCAGAAACTCTATGTTGCAGAACAAGTAATTTAGAAAAAGATTGCGTCAGAGAACTCATACACAAGTGGCAGTGGAGATTCTTCTTATCTTTAGACTGTTCCAGAATTAATTTAATTAATTTCGAAATGACGCAAAACGGTTGCTGGATGTTCGTGTTGTGAAAGGTCTCCTTTGTGCCCGGCAAATGACCCAAACAACATGGTCTGGCTAATTAAATTATGTTAACATGTAAACGAGCTGTGAAAAGGTTGTTGAGCATAGCAATAGGCGGCAAATTTAATGCTTTAGAAACAGGTTTGTTTTGATCAAGTTCTGAATGAATTGTTGTGACTTTTTACTTGTTTATTACCTACCTAGTTGTTGTTCAAGTACGCAGTTGCTGTAGAACATTTTTAAATGGCGTTTACGTTGAATTCTACTTCTTAATAGGTGGCTACAATTTACACCATTTTCCTTCACTCACCACCTAGCACTCTTTAGCGTCTCCAATTTTTGTTCGTACTGTAACTAGTTCTAAATGCAATTCTTCTATATAAAAATCAATTGCTGTGCGTAAGTCGGGTAAAGGCTCCATGACGGCTCGACCGATTTCGTCTTGAATCAGCGATGTTTTAGCAAGAAATAAAAGTCGGCAAATGCTCAACATGTGGCGCTGTAGGCGTATATTTCGTTTTTCAGTTAAATTCAATTATTTTCAATAATAATCTTCTATATTATATAATTCTCTCGGGGTGAAACTCGATGATGATAAAGCTCGATAACCACTGGGCCAATTTTCATGATTCTTCTTTTGTTTTGTTCGTATTGTTGTATTTCAGGTTTAGGCAGTCTTAAAAGATAGGATACTTCGGGTTCCGATAGGTGGCGCTGCCGTCGATCTCCGAATCCGCTCAACCGATTTCAATGAAATTTTGTGGATTCACATTGTTCGTTTCTGGTTGAAGGATAGCATACTTTTGAACCTAATAGGTGATGCTGTGATCAACCTCCGAAACAGCTCTACCGAATTGATTAAAATTTTGTGGATGGGTATGGTTGCTTCCAGTTTGAAAGATATAATAGATTTGGACCCTATAGGTGGCACTTTGCAAAACATAAGTGGGATAAAATAAAATATATTTGTAAAGTTGTATAACTAAAATTATTAATGGACAAATAAAACAATTTCCAAAATGTGAGCTGGGCTTAATACGAAAGTTACTATCAAAGTTGGGTGGGTAGTGGGTACATCTACATAAAAGAGACTGACGTCCGTATGTGCACTCATAACTCAGGAACCGATCGTTCGAGTTTTATAATTTTTCGTCATGCAAGTGACGGTTTTGAGGGGAAAATTCAAAGGCAAATATTCTTAGTTCGTGGATTCCGCTTATTTAAAATGATTTGTAATTCGTGTTTAAGTGTCTTGAATTTCCCGTGCATATTGCTTTCATTATGACAAATAATATGTCGCAAGGACAACCGCTGGATATTTGTGCATTTTTGGTATCAATTTTGAATTCCCATGTTTCTCACATGGTCAATTTTGTGCAAAAGCGGAAGGTTGGCCGACACGTCAATCATTGCGGTTTGATTGAAACAAACCGACATTGCTATACTTCAGTTATTTCTATTGTATTTAATATAACTTTTGAATAAAAGGATTGAATTTACAGCTACTTTATGTAAAACTATTGTTTTCATCATATAAACGAACTAGCTGTGCCCGCAACTTCGTACGCGGCGTGAGACTGTGTAATTTCCAATAAAAGAGATTTGACAACGTGAAACAATAAATCAAACAAATCTATTTACGTAAAACACCAATTTAAGAAAATTAAATTCAACAGCATAAGTACTAAAGTTTAACTTCCTTAATCCTTACTGTAGGTACAACATAGGTAATATCAAAACAACCACTAAAACAAAAGCCTGAACGGAAATTTGTATCTACGCCAACAATACGTAAATCAAACAACATAATTCACCTACATTATATCGTCTTTACTTCTTGAATTCTTCAATTCCTTACTGTAGGTATCAACGTAGATACTATAACAACCATTAAAACAAAAACCATGAACTCAATTTCTATATGCACCACCTCCACCATACGTCCATCACCACCAACGTTGCCATAAAAATGTTTTTACAAATCTGCAATTATGACAAAAAAAAAAAAATCCAATGCAGATTTCTTCCTTCACAAATTTTTTTTTTATGTACCTATGTAACAATAACAAAAAAAAAAAAAAAAAAAGCTGAATACGAAAATGACAGCATAAAGCGAAATCAAGTGTGCAACAAATGTTAAAATTTGTTAAAAAGAACAAAATATATTATTGCGGATGCAGATAAAATCTGAAGCGCAGATTTCTGGTTTTTAAAAATATGCAGCAAGGTTGAAAATCTGCAAAATGCAGACAAATCTGCACTTATGGCAACGCTGATCACCACACGTCATCAGCCATCTGTGCATTTCCTCAGAAACACATTGTTGCTGTTGATTCAATATACATATGTATATTCACGTCGCATACTTCTCTTTCGTTTCACTTAATTTGGAGAAAACACCACGCAGTTTTTTTTTCATATGAACGTGCCTGTGCGATGTGCGCCACCAAACCACCCCAAAGAAGAACAACGATCAAGAACCGCGGCTGCTGATAATATTCGATTTGAGAAAATAAATTTATTTTTTTCATGTTAGATTTTAGGTTGTAGCTCAGCTTCTAGAGGACTTAGAAAGCTGATTGATGACTTGAAATATCTATAAAAGTGTTGGCTCTCCTAAGTATTTTGTTTTGTTTGAATTGATTAAGAATTATCTGAGTAATGGCGAGTTAAAGGCAGTAAAGTCAGAAAAAAAAAAACACATTTTGGTCAAAAACGCTCCAAAAAATAGGCATGGCAATGAAAGGAATAGCCTATATGTTGCACAGAATCTTAAGAAGCATTTCAAAAAAAGTTTCATCGAAATCTGTGCAGTAGTTTTCACGCCATTAGGTAACAAAAAAATTGCCTACAGTTTTATTATAAGTATAGATTTGGTTAATATGGAATAATAAAACAAAATTGCAAGGACCGTCCATATCTCGAGAACGGATCGTCCGATTTGAGCTATATTTTCTCTACGGTGACATTTTTTTTTGTAATTTTAAAGGGAAATTGCAAAGTTCGTAAAAATTGATTTTCCATATTTTTTTTTTTTAATTTTGATCGTAGTATACAGTGAGATCGTATTTGTCAAAATATATTTTGGAACAAAAAAAAATATTTTTAAGTGGAATAGTGAATACTCCAAATTATTTTCGTCTAAAAATCAATTTTGGGCGGTACGAAGTTCGCCGGTCACGCTAGTCTATATATATACATATATATAAAAGAGAATGACGCCCGTGTGTGAGCTGACAGTTTATCCAACAGGTGGCGCTGTTGTCGTCTTCCGAAACCACGCAACAGATTTCAATAACATTTTGTAGCTTGAAGATTGAAGGATAGTATAGTCTTATGCCCAATTCACAATTCGGCGTTGCACGCGTGCGTGCGTCGGCGCGCTTTGACACGCTTTATCGAAATTTTACGATTTTAAATGCCAAAGCGCGCGAGCAACAATTTTGTAAAACAAAATGCTGCTTTGAAGCGTATACGCATTAACAGGGAAAAGTTTGACAAACTATAAGTTCTGTTTGTTTTCTGGCTGAAAAATACAAACTCGGAGCAGAATCAAAATTTCAAGTCTACTCCCTTTTTTCTTGAAGCTGTAATTTTTATGCACGAATTGAAAAACGATTCTCCAAAATACAAGAAAATCATATTTAACAATATATCAAAGCACACAACAACCTTAATACGGATACAAGACCCTTGATTAATATTTTTCCTCCAAAAAATCTAAAGAAATAAGTAGTTGCCCTACAAAAAAAACTGTTGTTCCTCATTTCCACACACTGAATTAATTAATTATGCTTTGAAAAAACATCATATAGCTTTTTAAAACTTGTGTGTAATAAACATTAGCGGATCTGTGCTACTCCAGCTATAAACGGCACATTCTATGACTTCAAATCGAACAATGCGAAATTCTAAAGTTGTCAAACGCGCGCGATAGTAGAAAGTACCTAGCTCTACTCAGGCGTCGCGTTGAACTTTACGATATTTACGATCTAAAGTCGAGTCAACGCCTGAAGTTGTATTTTGTGTGGCACCATATGAACGCTTTGTTTCTACATAATCTGTCAACGCACGCGCGCGTCAACGCGACATTGTGAATTGGGCATTAGACCCGATAGTTGTCGCTGTTGTCGATCTCCTAAACCACTCAACTCAACGCTGTGAAACATTGATGCTACACACCCTGCTACAGAGGATCAAGTCTTATACCATATTCACAGCGCACCGAAAAGCATGCTTACGTCGAAAAATCGTCCATGCACACCGAACACCAACTAGTCGTGAAACTTCTATGTAAACTATTTAAAAATAATCATAGCCCATCAATTAAGTGTATAATACGATCATAAGTTGTGAGTTGTGACTTCTGTTCGGTTAGTTGCTCTGTTGAATTTGCTGAATATTGCAAAAGGTGTGTTTGTTTCAACAATCCAATGATTGGAAGTCGTTTTCGTAAGTGTTTAAACAAATCGTTTTGACAACTGAAATATTTATGGGAAAACTTCGGTTTTCGAGTACTTTCCAGAAAACGCAGTTTTCGGCTCGGTGTGAATAGTGTATAATGGTTCATTTATCAGCAGTTCTGGTTGGTTGGTTTGAGATTTGAGTGGCTGAAATGCCCTGTAACCTGGTGAGGGAAAGATACATTGAGCGCCGTTTTGATACCACAACTAAATGTAACCTTAAGATAGAGAGGGAGAAGGATGTTCAAGGAACTCAAAACCAGCCTGTGGAGTGGAGACATTTGATGATATTATTGAAAGAGGTATACTTTGGATGGCCGAAAGGTTATCATAGAAGGGATTACCAAGTGCACTGTGTCTGGTTTAGGCTAGGGCCGGACACTCACAAAGAAGATGGAACGCTGTTTCACTCCTGTTTGTGTCAGTGCAGCTACGGCAGTGGGTGTTATGGAGGATGGTAAGCTTGGCTGCGCCTTCACACGCCTTCTGGTTAGGAGGTTATTTGTTCTGGCATCAGGTTGACCAAATCTTCCATGAAGTGATACAGTTCGTCAGATTCATCCATCTAGTCTCCGCCCTAGAATTGAAATGCAGAAGGAAGAATTTCACTCTTTACGTATCCCAGCGGAGGGAGGACTTCCTCCGCCTGAGACACGCACAGAGTAGAACCATACGTCTTGGAAGTTTATTCAAGTTTTTGTAATTACGTGCTTTACTTTGCTTTAATGAAAAATGCATTATGATAGGGAAGCTCAAACATTTGGGTAGGTACTTCAAATCATTTGTCTGTTGCATGAAGCTTCATTTACATATATTGAAAAATAAGCTAATCGTTATAGACACCTCTTTATAGCCCTATAATCCTTTCAAATTTAAAATACTGGCCAAGCAGCAATCTTACATAAATATCTTAGAATTTTAAAAACAAATATTAAAACGATTGTCTTCTAATCGAGGGCAAATAAACGAATTAAATCATTAAACTTGCTGGTATACCTCGGATATTGTCCAAATGCATATATCTACGCATAAAAGTATTGTTTACAAAACACTTGACAAACGTGATTGAGTTTTTCCAAATCAGTTTCGGGGGCGTATGCGCAACTATTCACACCTAAAAAAGAAATTTTCATTACGTATGGTATACGGTATACCCTGAATCAACAAAAATAACAAGAGGCGATAAAGGCGATTGTTTTCTTTTATAACGGAGCTCAAAAATGTCTTTCGACCAGCCTATATGAATTTTGTGAATCTTTTTATAAGAATCAAAGTCTTATATTTGTGACGAAATTGAGAAGCGTTCTTATTAAAATTTTACCCAGAAGTTCACAAGATGACAGTAGTCGAACACAATAAACTTGAATACTCACTTAAAGAAATAAAATTAAATCGTTCACTTGACTTATTTGTTCATACATTTTCCACAAAAAAAAACATATTTTTATAATTTTCCTTATTTTTATTATTACAAGGCTACACAATTGACGCCAGCGAAGAGCCAGTCAGCCTTGAGCTGATACCATGTCCGACATGCAGTCGCACCTTCGTCCCGAAAGCACTCGAAAAACATGTACGAATTTGCGAAAAAATGACAGTGAGGAAGCGAAAAATCTTCGATTCTTCACGTCAACGAAGAGAGGGTACTGAATTGGCCGCATACCCATTGCCAAAGAATTTTGGCTTACCAGCAGCTAAAACAGAGAGGGGCCTTTCGCCAAAGCCAGCTCAGGTAAAGTTCGTTTTCATATTTTTAACTGCAACTATAATTTGAGAAACATTCACAACTTTAAGGCGCCTCCCCCAATAATCTCACCAAAGAAGCCACCCGAAGAATCAGCGAAACCGTTTGCACCTGTAAAATCATCCCGCACTCCAGTAGCTGCAAAGAAACTTACAAGCCCCTCACCAACATCACTGAGCTTAATAGGAACGCCAACAGGTCATTCAAGTTCTGCACCGAAGGAACGGTCTCGAGCCGCGGTCGTTCCAAAACGCATACAACCACCGCCCGCTGAACCATGTCCCTATTGTGAGCGTTGCTTTGGTGTAAAGGCTTACGATCGTCACGTTGAGTGGTGCAAGGAGAAGTCTTTGATTGCATCTATAAAACAAAATGCGACAAACTCCCAAGTTGTGGCTAAAGAGCGTCTTGAAGCAAGAACCAAATATAGGGCGCCATGCCTAAAGTAAGTTCAACAGTCCTATGTCTCAGCACAGTAATTTCAAAAATCTCTCATTTCAGAACCAAACGGTCGGTGAACAGAGACAAGTACTCGTGCCCCAGTGACGAGAACAGCATCATGCAAACCTCCATGGACGAACATCATCCGATATCGTCGATCATGTCATCTTCAATGACTTCGTCGTTCATGAGTGAGGGGTAAGTTATTCGAAGAGTGGTCTCTCCAAATAGATTAACGACAACTAGATACTGTCAGGATAATTGTTAATTCCATTCTTTCAATTTGATAAGCTTAAAACCTCTCAAGAAACTTAGTCCGCTTAAGAAAATCCCAAACGCCAAAAAATCACAGCTGACACCAGTGGAATCTGCGAAGAATAAGAAACGGTCCGTTGAATCGACAGTAGTTATTAGAAATTCGTCTACTAGAAATGGAATTGAAGCGTTAAAGAGCGTGTCTACGGATACTGTTGGTGCTCCAATGAGTGATGGTGATTTGGAGCAATTATTCGAGAAGGAATTTCAAAGGAAAATCATATCGAAAGGAGCTAAAATGAATGCTGACACGCAAGGTATCTACTACAGTACTCATGGAGATGTGTTTTGTACCGGCTTTGGATCCGTATCGTTAATAGCGTATTTTGTTGTACCTACATGTTTGTTTTTTTTTTTTTTTTTGTGCACTTTGAGCGTGAGCTTTCACTGTTGTTTTGCTATTGCTGTTTTTGTTTTGTGTGTTTCTGTTGTTACTTCATATTGCATACTGAATTAGTTCACTTCCACGAGTGTTTTTTTTTTTTTTTAATTGTACTAACTATTTTAATCATTGCGAAAAGCAAACAACTTACTTTTAAAAAAACGCTATGATCGTTTGGTTTCTAGTGAAGTCAAAAGACGATCGATCGTAAGAAAATTCTTGAACTTTTTTTGTGGTGCCAATTTGGTCACTGAATGGTAGTGCAGTAAGCAATACACTGTTTTCATAAAAAAAAAACACGTTACCTCATGGACGTTCGTTTCTTCTTCGTTAACTTCAATCAACGGTTATTCCATCTTGCATCGAATGTTGGTTTGTTAGACCGAGAGATCGAAAACCAGCCGATTTTGCGCGGTTAATGAGAATACTCAATGATTTTCGGGAATGTTGTCTGTTAATGTTTTTTTGTAAAGGATTCTTTTTGATTTGATTTTCTACACAATAACCTAATTTGTAATTATTATTAAATCATACAAAGATATTTCGAAGGCAGCAACGACCAATCAAATCGGTTGCATCGGTTTCGTTGACGTTTTTTGCTGTCAGATGAATAGAATACCTACAGTACCAGCTACCTTATGAAAGGTGACGGCACCTATAAGGAAACACTTTTGCCGCTTAGCCAATTGACATTTCTCAGCTCACAAATTGAGATAAAGCACGTACATTTGATGTAGGAAACATTAAGAGAAAATTGTCACATTCGTTGATTTATTTGAGGAAACGTGTGCAACCGATGCGGAGAATTTTAATTGGTTGATGGATCACCTCAGTTTTTTTTTTAACGTGTTCTTTGTCTCTGTCTCACCCAATCGCTTTGATTTTGACATTTTTCTGCTTGTTTTATAGGTTAGGCTAGAACAAATAAATCTTAATCTAAATCAAATTGATGTAGTTCTGTTTGACTTATATTTATTTTGACCGTAATTATGTCGTTTAAGTGGAAAGAAAGTAGTCGCAGTAGCTTAGTGGTTAGTGTGTTGGACTGCTATGCGGGGGTCCCAGGTTCGAATCCCGCAAAAACCCAATTCCGACTTAGGGTTTTTTCCGCTGTGCTACCTCTCGCGAACGTCTGACAAACATCCGAGAGTATAAATGTCTTGAAAGAGCTTCTCAATTATACGTTTGGAGTCGGCATAAAATTGTAGATCCCTTCCATTCGTTCCAAAAAATGAGAAACTCGCACAAAACGAATGGTTGTGAGAAGCTAGGCCTAGGGTCTCTCCGGACCTGTTGCGCCAACTATTTATTTTATTTATAAGTGGAAAGATCTTAGGAACTGCTGGTTTTGGTGCATTAGAAGTATTAGAAGTTTCACTTCAACAGGACATTAATTGCCGATTTAGTCATTATTTTTGGAAAATAATCTTCACTACAGAATATTTCTCTCCAAGCATTTGGTGCCAATAAAGTCACTCACCATTGCATACTCTGAGCGGTACCCTCACACCTTTGAGTATGCAATGCTTATAGTAGCGTTAAGCGTTTAACACAACCTTGTTGGAAGTCGCATAAGAAGTTTCACTTCAATAAATCAAACAACATAATTCACCTATATCGTCTTTACTTCTTGAATTCTTTAATTCTTTACTGTAGGTATCAACGTAGGTACTATTATAAAAACCATCAAAACAAAAACCTTGAACTCAATTTCTATATTTCTATTTGAGTTCAAGGTTTACATCCATCAGCGCACGTCAACAGCCATCTGCGCATTTCCTCAGAAACACATTGTCGCTGTTGATTACATACACATTCACGTCGCATACTTCTCTTTCGTCTCACTTATTTTGGAGAAAACACCACTCAGTTTTTTTTTTTTTTTTCATATGAACGTGCTTGTGCAATGTGCGCCACCCTCACCCTCCCTCACACCTTTGAGTATCCAATGCTTTTGTTAGCGTTAAACGTTTAACGCGACCTTGAGTTGGAAGTCGCATAAGAAGTTTCACTTCAAAAAAAATATATACATATATATACACATAGGAATAGCTTTGCGAAAGTATATTTCAGCTCCGCTTCCGGTGAACGCCTTTATCCAGCATATAGGTTTGTTCGTAAGGATTCGATATATATCTTTCTTGCAAGCTTACGCAGAGTTATTATAGACTTTAGTGCGAACGACATAAAGGCGTTTTTTGATCAGTTTCTTTCGCACTCATCCTCCTCTAAAATAACGACTGATTGTCAAATGATCAATTATTTTGACTCTTTACCTTGCATGGCCTGTGACCAAACATGTTGCGCACCTAGAACTAGGTTATTAGTGTTCCAGAAGACTATAAAACATTCAGCCTTCTGTAGGTAGTTCTATAGGGGCTAAAAATATAAAGGGTGGGCCACCTAGTGGTTTCTTTTTAAATCATAGGTAATTTTGACACTGACGGCTGTTTCCCGCTCGAAATCTTGACAGAAAGTCAGTACCATAACTCCGCGGAACGAAATGAGTCGCTTTACGCTTGAACAACGTTGGAAAATATTGAAAACTTATTTCCAAATTGAGCGGTGTGTAGCCCAAACAAAAGAAGTTTTGTCCGAAATGAAACATCCACCGCGCCTGCTGTACGCATGTTTATGCAAAAAGTTCGTGAGACTGGTATGCTAGCGGACAACACACATGGCCCCCGTCGTCGTACCGTGCGCACAGACGAGAATGTGGCTGCTGTAGCCGAGAGTGTGAGACTCAACGAACGAACATCAACTCTCCATCGATCTCAACATCGGTCAACGATAGTCTTTACAGAACTAAGTTAATCGGCTTTTTTTTTACTGAAATTGAAAACATGGATTTGGACGACCTCTGGTTCATGCATAATGGCGCGCCATGCCACACAGCACATGCCACTATCAATCTTTTGCGTACCAAATTCCCAAATCGTGTTATCAGTCGCCTTCGCCTTGACTTTGCCTCGGAGCTGCGATTTGACAACTTTGGACTTTTTTTTTGTGTGGAACCGTGAAGAAACGATGTTATGCCAGCAATCAGAAAACGATTCAAGGCCAATTTCTTAAGGCCAATGTCTTCCAAGCAATCCGTGAGCTACAGCCCGAAACCATCAACAAGGTCTTGCAAAATCGGAGTGGCAGAATGAGCTACTGCGAAGCCAGCCGAGGCAGTCACTTAAACGACGTTGTCTTCCACAATTAATGGGAATGCTCTTACTTAAAAAGCCATAATGCATGGGGAAAAATTTAATTTTGTTCACTTTATTGCATTTTTAAAAAGAAATTTGTATTTGGCCCACCCTGTATTCTCGTGGCGTGCTTTACTCTTACTCCAAATTTGCTCATACCCCTTTCAACCTTTACCTTGTTTATATTTATTTATTTGTTAGTTCTTTATTTCAAAAAGATTGATATTATTTGTGTAGTTTGTCATGTTTTTGGTTTTGTTGTCAGACCAACCCTACATATACCATCCAATATCAGTCTTTAATTTTACACAAACTAACCGCACGACATAGCGTGAACATAAAAAACACTAAACACAAAGCATAAATATCAATTTCCCGATACATACACACGCTAAAGATCCATTAATTCGATTCCTGACACGAAATTCTATTTCCGATGCAGCAACAAAATTAGATCCCAAGCCATTGACGACAACAACAACGAAAAGAAAGCAACCTAAGGAGCCATCACTAGCGACACAAGAAGCTTCGCTGAATATCGAAAACTCTTGCAGCAATAGAAAACGCCTGATCAAGGAACGAATTGAGTTTTTCAATAGTTCGTCGTCGGCGTCCTCAAGCACATCTTGCCAAGGGGGGGCAATAACATCAGCGGAACAAGTTCCAGGTCGTTTACCCAAAAATAAATCATTCATTGTGAGGTTTGTAGTTCGCGCGTTCTAAGGCAACTAGTGTCACACATTTGCGGTGTCATTTGATTGTGGTGCGCAACTGGTGTTTTCTTCTCTACCAGCAAGTGGAGTTGATTTATTTTTAGAAACCCTTTTCCTATCTTGTGTGACACTAGTAGTGGATTACTCATTTAAAATTCATCCTTCCTGACAGTATCGTGTAGGAATTTATAACAAATCACAAATTTAATCATACATGCAATTTTAAACTCATTTCAGTGGACTCTCTGATAACTATGATCCGTTCTTGTCGGCAAAGCGCCAGCTCGAGGAGCTATGCTCCCCATCATCACCTACCGACGGGATGTTCTCTCCATCCAACGTGACAGTCACATCCAAAACACCCACTAAACCAACTACACCTATCATACCAAACAAGATGACAACATCGCTCACATCGACGACATCACTGACAAATCCACGGCGTGCCGTGACAACTGCTAAATCCAACTTTCGGCGCACATCGTCCCTGCGAGCACCTCGTCGGTCTCCCCTTCCAATGCCGACACGTCCGATTTTCTTTCCCACATCGCACAAGCAAAGGCCAACAATTCAGCGAGGTCTCTCGGACGAAGGTCCAATTTCATCAAACTTCATTAAACCAGAGGAATACGATGAAATGCCAGTGCGGGCGGTCTGCGTAAATGACTTTGCCATATCAAATTCGCCCAGAGTGGTAAGACGTGACTCGAACGCGGCTTCAAACCGCAAAAATTTGCGGCTCCATCTGCCCGCCGCGGGCCAAAGCCACAAAGATGGATCACCAACTCCACCCATTGGCATTGGAAACAACAATCTATTGAAAACTGACTCGTTGGCGGTATTTTTGAAGTATGAAAACGAGGCCAAGACAGTAGAGAATCCGTTGATCAGCGCCAAGGAACTCAAAGATAAGAGCAATACCTTGAGCAAGCAGAACTCGGCAAAGAGCGTTATTTCGCCAGACGAGCAATCATCACTTAATTGTCCTCCCGAATCTTCATCTACGGTTGACAACTCCAATCTGACAAGTCCAAACATGAATGTGATTAAACTGGAACCGATTGTCAGGCCAACGATGGCTAAGCAAACTGCCACACCACAGCCTGTCAAACGAGTACCGCCAAATGTCGCCTCACCAGTGCCGGCCAAACCCGTCAATCTAAATCTGATCTTCGACACAAGGGATCGTTTAGCTGGTGGCAGTGGTGAAAATGATTACATCGATCCCAAGTTGATCAACGTGTGCGACAATTTGTCTATGGAGTTCGGCAATGACTTGCCGCTATCGTCGAATTCATCGTCTTCGCCGTCTTCAACCGGTGGCGATCGCAACGATCGCAAAATCGAAAAGATCGATCACGCGGAAAACAGCGTTCATCTGTCATCGTCTTCGAATTCTAGTCCCAGCCCGCTGACATTTAAAAAAGCAGCATCGCCCACGCCACAAGTAAAGGTAACGGCCGTCACCAACAGTAATCGCAGTTCAGGCAGTGACAGCCGCAATCTACTGAAACGAAAAATACGTTTAGGTCGCAATCAGTTCCTCTATGATGCATCCCCGGAGAACGAGGCTCACGATAATGACGCCGATGACGAGGGCAACAATCGGTCATCATGTGAGCCCGACAGACGTAAACTCCACCAACACACACCGCTATTTACACCACCAATCACAAACATACCACCATTCTCCCCATCGACATTCGATGAATTCGATTTCGAAGAATTCCTCTCATCTTTCGACAACGATGATGAACAGTTTCCGTCGTTGTTTAAGGACTGTCGGGAGTTCTTAATGAATCGCACAACTCTAAATTCCAATAAGCGTTCTAACATCGAACAAATGCCATCCTACAGGTCGACCAACGAGGTGCTGAGCAATTCCGCCCGCAAATACGAGCATGACGTGGAGCATAATCTCAATAGCGATGAGAACAAAAAACGTGGTGAGATATTTATTAGCATAGAAACCGATCAGAACGACAATGATCCTCATCCGAAGAATGATCCTTTAGTTACGGCAAATCCAACAGCTCAGATTGAGGAGGTCGATGCTAATGACAACAAGTTTCGTAAAATAGAAGACGACGATATCGATGACACAGATCTGGTGCGTCATGATGTCGGCCATGTCGATGGTGAGGAGAGTGACGATCGTTTGCGAATGAGACGCATCAATTTGCTGAGCGATTTTCCAAATGTTAGATTGAACAATGCGAAGAATCTAATTCAGCAAATGCACGAGGACTTCCAAGGTCTGCACGCTGCTGTGGCAGCTAATGTTGAAGATCAAATCAATGGTAATAGTGTTAGCCAGATAACCGGAAGTTCACTCTATACCGTTGATTCGGATGAGATCAGCAGTATTGAGTGTTATCCAGTGCGCAGAGGCGGTAGTGGCAGCGCCGGCGGAGGAGGTGGTTGTGTTGTTCAATCGAAGCACAGTGCTGACTCAGCGTATGGAAGGTGAGTTGTTCTCTTCTTTTTTTTTTTTTATTGTGTTGTGCATGCTTAAAATAGTTTATATTTTATAAGGGGCGTCTCAGTTGAAGTTAATGTTGTGTCGTAGGGTGAAAGTGTGAAAGGATAACTTCCGAATATAGATGTTCTGTAACATGACTGCTGATAGGAGGGGAAACGTTTTATATGTAGGGCCCTTCAAATAGACATTTTCTGGTTTTTCTGGTTTGGTTTCGAATTTTTGTATCGTATTATGCACTCTTCAATGTTCTTCACTGAAAGTGTGAACAAGTGTTCAAACGTTTACTAAGTTTTCTTTTCCATATTTTTTTGCCGAACGTTCATGACAGCAAATTCGTGAAATCTGAAGGGGTTTTCCCACACCACAACATATTTGATGGGGTTGTCATCTTGGGTCATCCATTTTCGAGACTAAGAATAATTTGTCATGGTAGAATGGTGGTAGAAAATGTCTCCAAGATACACCCCAAACCTAATTGGCGATGGTTATCTTTTTAAGGCCGCCAAACAATAACGCTTTTTACTGAGTGGGGAAGCGAGGAGTAACAACGATTCTCGCTTGTTTGCGGGTTACACTGACAATTTCTGTTGGGAAATTATATCGAATTTCAGTTTGTGAATTATTATTTGAGAGAAACAACTCTTAACAACAACTCGCAGACACAATCACTTTTGGTAGGAATGATAGCTATTATTTCGAACTGCACCACTAATTCATCATCAGACTCATTTGAAGTGATTGTTTGAATAGTTTTAAATTCTGACAGTCAATTCTCCGTATATAATTCCACTTGGGAAGACATTTCTGTTTACGCTTTTTGATGTGGAAGTGGAACATCTACTGGCGCGCCTTGTCATTGTCAGTAAAAATCGACTTGAATGCCGTGACGAAAATTGGCCTGTTGCCATCACTACGCCGCCGCTCTCGACTACAAAACCACTCAACCGATTTCAATGATATTTTGTAGGTCGGAACTTAAAAGATAACACAGTTTTGGGGAGCTGTTGTTGACATGTAAACCTTTCCTCCCATTCTGTCAACTTAATTATTAAAATGAATACAAATATGGATACGCTGGACCTGGGGAGTAAACCAATGCTAAGGGTAGGTATTACACAGACACTAGACTACTGATACTGAATCCGTTGATTAAATTAAATCTTAGTTGTAACGATATGAAAACGAAATGCCATCAAAAACTCTATATAAAAATATAAAACGTTGGATTGGATTGCGTTATGAAAACTTTTTAAACGAATGAATACACTCATCTACTGCGCTGTAGTTCGCAGTGGCTATATTTTCCATACTTTCGCAATTGTGAGCTTCCGTAAATTTACAGACTGTGGGTTCTAGCTAACTGACTCCAATCAGCGAAAATTCCAGACGATCTTCTATAATATAGTGACATTATTACTTGTTTTTGCAAGCAAGTATCATTTCTTTTTATGGTTTTCAGAATGTATTCGCAGTTTGCCTTTAGATTTTTTAGATGTTGGGCAGGCCCGTTTCCACATGAATAGCATACGTTGGAGTTGTTTCAGCGCTTAAAAAAGTATCGTTGCAGTTTTTCAAATTCTTCCACGTATAAACATCCAAATATTTCACTACCGTAGCCGTAAGACACGAGTTGATGGTTTCATTAAAAACTTTATATTTTGCCGATGTGCAAATATTTTGTTTGCTGTAAAAGGATCTCCAGAGAGTATTTATAGCAACTCGCGCAGAAGCGCACTTTGATTTGACGTGCTTATCCCAACTCAGGTTCGAAGACAGCACTACTCCTAAGTACTTGTAATGATCAACTACTTCCAGGTTTCTGATGTTCAACGTCCAAATTCGAGTTTCCGTTCGTCTACCGCGGGTGGTTGAAGCGAAAATCATAACCTTCGATTTTTCGTTGTTGATTTCAAGATCCCATAGAGAGCAGTATCTAGCAAGTTTGTTGATCATTAGTTGTAATGTCATTGGGTTATCAGCTAGGATCACCAAATCATCAGCGTACAGTAATACTTTAACAAGAGTTCCTGCGAAATACACACCTCCTGGTAGATTTTGACTGATATCATCAATATAAAGCGCAAACATTATAGGGCTCAGAATACATCCTTGTGGAACTCCCGTCGTTGTACTAAAGAAACTTGAGTTTTCTGTGCTTCCATACACTGCAGCAGATGATCCCGTCAACAGCTCTAGGTACATTTTGATAAATTTTAAGGATAGCCCTACTGTAGGAAGTTTGTAAATCAAACTGTTCCTATTGATTTTGTCGAAGGCGGCTTTGAAATCAACAAAGAGGCAGTGCAATTTTTGTTTGTTTTTAATAAAATGCTGCGCGATGTTTTGGAGAACAAAAATTTGGTCAGCTGTCGAAAATCCAGAACGAAAACCTGCTTGGAACACACTTAGCTGGCCATTGCTTTCGATCCATTTCATTAATCTGTCGTACATGATTTGAGCAAATCAAGTATGAGTCAATATATAGGTGGAAATCTCTTATATAGATATTGATGATGATTGATTGATGATTTATCTAATTACCAGCTAGAAGGAGGGCTATAAAAGGGTCATTCATTTCGTGGTTTCAAGTTGGTAGCGGTGGCATTTGAAGAATCATAACATTAGTTGAATGTCTGCCATTTACGATAATGGGTCGATTAACAATCGAATAACGCGTTAAAATTATTAAAACTTACTACAAAAGTGGTGATTCAAACGTAGCCACTTTTCGTGTATTACGCGATGATTATGTGTCGTCATAATCAACCGACACCGTAAAAAGAAGAAAAGTGGGTAAAAATCACCTCAAAAAAATCGAATGCTACGAGTCTTCCCAAGGCGGCCATTGGAATGATATTGTTTTTCACACTTAATGGCAAAGTCCAAACTTTATAATGACATAAGATTTTCATCAATAATGTATCGCTGTGTGTTTGTGTTGGGAAGGCTACTTAAGGCCAAGTACTAAAATTTGGCCAAATTCTCAGATTTGGCTTTATCTCGCTTGGTTTTATGTCAAGCAACATTTAGATCTCCTAACAAACGCAAAGGGAGACACAAGCATTATTATTCGCTTATCATCAGGGAACTTTAAAACATGCAAGACGATCAAAATAATTTCAAGTTCTTGTTCTGTATTGCAACGATTTATTGACTTAAAAAAAAATGAGACCTCAACAACAATCTTGTGTAAATTGAAGTCTTTATGCCCAACTTATAATTATTCATAGTTTTAAAATATGTTGTAGGTCACAATGGGTAGTTTTATATGGAAAATTTCGCTATTGTGTGTTCCTAAAATCTAGCCTGGACACTAACGGCGTTTTCAATTGAAGAAAATAATTGCCCTTTCTATGAAAAGAGCAAATCCAGAAGTTTCCTTTCTGTTTTTTTATTTTTCATTGAAAAAAAAGTGCACTTCAAGGTCAATTCTTCGCGCTTTAAGTTTTTCCCTAAAAAAAAAGTATGAGTCTACTCTCTATTATTTCTATATCATCTCACACAAGTTAATTGTGTCAAAGGACAGAGATAAAATAGTATTTTTTAATAATTAACTGAAATATAAACAATTGAGAAAAGTTGAATTTTACTCAGTATATAAGTTAATTTTGTCAAATTTGTAACAAATAGTTTCATTTACTTTTTAGCCTCTCCCGACAAAGCCCTACTGCTGACATGAACTCTCAGCGTCGCAGCAGTACATCAAACCGGGCAAGAACACCTGCAACACCTCAAGAATCGTCTCAGCAAACTCCATTTCAATATCCAGCCACTCAGTTGTACAACTATTCCAATTTGAATAAGAATGACACTCAGAAATATCGTTGTCGCAACTTTAGTGTTGGCAGTTCCAGCAGTAGTTCCGACAATTCGTTACCACCAATCAGTGGAAATAAAATTAGCACCAACAGTGTCCATCAGGAGCATCAGTCACAAATGAAGGACTTCCGGCGTCCGTTCCATCGCAATCCATTATCATTGTCATCCGCGGACAACAAAGACATTCACAATTCATCATCTCAAATAATTGGAGCAGCTAGCAACAGCAGTAGCACCAACAATTTGCATCCCCTAGCGGCGCCGACATCACCATCCATGAAAGTGTCAAAATTCTGTCACGAGTGTGGAAGCAGATTCTTGATGGATCAAGCCAAATTCTGCATGGATTGTGGGGTCAGACGAATAGTTTTGAAATAATAAATTTTGTTCTTTATGTAATTGTACACTAACATTGTATGCGTGTATGTGTGAATTATGTAGAAAATAAACAAATATCGCACATCATAAATTTAATATAGTTTTGCTACAACGCTAATACCAAAATGCGACAGATTAAACACATACCTACATAATAGATCTGCTAAGAACTAAACAAAAAAAAAAAAAAAAAACATTAACAAGTCGCAAGTAGAATTGTTGACAAGTAGAACAAGTTGAGTTACAGTAATTATGTAGTTTAATCGCTTAAATTTTTCTTTCTTTTTTTAATTTCAAGATCATTTAGTTTGTTTTAATACGTTCTTATTATTTTATTATTAACAAGACTGAGCATAGTTGTACTAATTCAAGAATTACAATTAATAGGCGACGTGTAATTGATTTGTTTTTATCATTTTACAATTTTGTAATTTATATTTCTTATTTTATATCCTTAATTTTTTTTTCGTTTTTTCTTACACGATATTATTTCTTTTTTTATATACCTACATACATATCAACAGACGGCGCTGATTACAAAGTTAAAAAATTAATGAGACAAAGAGAGAAAAAGAACAATAAGTGCTATTTTATGGACGGGATTTGTAATTAGTTTTTAAGAGACATGAATGAATATTATTTCCGAATATTAATATACATACATACTTCACAAAATCTATACACAAATTTCAAGCATGGATATATTTTTATAAAATAATAATAAATATTTGGACACAATTTGTTTGCAGCTCATACGAAAGTGTGGTACACAAAAAACTATTAAAAAATGCTTATACCTACATAATTGTTTAAAATGTTTGCAAAAACAAACTATTTTATAAAACCAATTTTAATTTAAATAAAAATACAAATAAAAAAATGGTTAGGTACGTTGTTTTGTGTATGTCATTCGTATACGACTTGTTGGTGAAATGGATCCACGATATGATCCTTGTTTGGTATTGCTCTTGGTTGTATGGAATCTGAGAACTTGCTATGGCTATCGGATAAGAGGTTATAAATTTGTTCACCGTAAATGAGATTCATGTTGTATCATGAAATGGAAAAATACTACAATTTATATGATAACCGTTTTATCACAAGCGGATTGTATTGGAAAACGCGCGCAACATCTGCACTGACTCATTTTGATCATTAAGTTTTTTGGCATCTGTGAATGAATGATGACAGGCGCAACCAACAACATACCGCCACAGATTGCCAACATCGTACCGTCCCAATTGAGAAATTGTTTATATTTTGATACACATTTTGACAGCAAATTTATCATTATGAGGTCGAGAATTAAATAATGTGTGCTCGTGAAGTGATAAACTGCTGTACAAACAGAAAAAAATATAACTACCTATTTATCACTTCACTTCACAACTTTAGAAATGCTTTTAGAAACTTTGAGGTAGTTAGGGACTTTGTCTACCTCGGCTCCGCTATAAACTCTGATAATGACATCACATCAGAAATCAAGCGACGAATCACACTTGCCAACCGCTGTTTCTTTGGCCTAAGACGGCAATTGATTAGTAAGGCCTTGTCAAGAAGCACTAAGGAGATTCTATATAAGACTCTCATCATCCCTCTCTTGCTCTATGGCGCCGCAGAAGCATGGACCCTAGCAAAAACGGATGAGGATCTTCTTGGTCGCTTCGAACGCAAAATTCTTCGAGTGATTTTTGGTCCCGTTTGCGTTGACGGGATTTGGAGGAGAAGATTTAACAGCGAACTCTACGAGCTGTACAGCGACATCGACCTGGTCAGAAAAATACGCATTAGTCGTCTAAGATGGTTGGGACATGTAGAGCGAATAGACACCAACGCTCCGGCCCGGAGAGTCTTCGATTCCAACCCGGAGGGACAACGCAGTAGAGGAAGACCTCGCCTTAGGTGGCGCGCTCAAGTGGAAGGGGACCTCAACCAACTTGGTGTGCGCAACTGGAAGCATTTAGCCAAAGATCGCGCTAACTGGAGAGGCGTATTGGTTGAGGCCCAGGTCCACCCCGGACTGTAGCGCCACCTTAAGTAAGTATGTAACTTTAGAAATGAGAACTGAAACACCGGGTTCGGTTGCACCATAGATCTAATAAAAATAATTTTGAGAAAGACGAGTATCATTGAAAAACTAGTCCTCTCAAACTGCTAGATTCAGAACATCCGTTTCCGCAGACTATATAATGATATTTTTATGAATGCACTACGATCTATGAACCTAGTCCTAGACAAATACAGTAGTCTGTCCTGAAGCGGCATATCAGATATTGCCCTGATTCAGGAGATGCGGTGGATAAATATAGGAACAAAATTGTGATAATAATTAACCTTACTATAACCGATTGCGTAATTTACATGAATGTGGATTCGTGGTGGGAATTTAACTAATGTGGTTTTCCATTGGGACCACCAGAAATCTTTTTCAGATCTCAGATTTTACTGTGCTCATGGAACGCGCAACGAGATTGATCTGCTTTTGTAAATGGATTAGTGCGTTAATTGACAACAATATCAGCATCAGAAGTTTCATTTTGACGCAAATGCGCAAAGTTTCGTGAAAACCAAAATAACAAAATACATAAATAGCTATGGATACGATTTCGGAGGAATTATTATCTTCATTATCTCCCTCGTCATCTGAAGACTACAAACCACCAATTATACTTCATTTGTATCTACAAGAAGGAAAACATTTTTGAGGGCGATATCCATTTGTGATTTAGCCAAAAACGAATGCCATTTGAACAGCTGATATTGTTGTCAATTAACGCACTCATCCATTTACAAAAGCAGATCAATCTCGTTGCGCGTTCCATGAGCACGGTAAAATCTGAGATCTGAAAAAGATTTCTGGTGGTCCCAATGGAAAACCACATAAATTTCGTAAGCCATCGATATAAAATTATCAACATGCATAGCTTTCCCATAATTCCTGCCACGTAAACAAGATGGCCGACCAAAAAACGTATCACGTTTTTTTGCGTGTTAGGTAATGCTGTCCCTTTCAGTCAGACGGCTGTTTAGTATTGGGGATCCCTTTAATTTTCCGTGATAGGAATGTGTGACCATGTAAATGCCCCATTATGATGAATGTGCGTAATGAGCTATAATGACGGCTGAACCATACGCTGAGCCGCTGCAAAATTAGACAAGGTATAACACAGCTTGAACAGTTTGTGATACGATATCATCGCTCTCAGGACTAGACTCCAGAGTTTACATCGATGGAGTCAGTCTTATGCCTGCTACAAAACAACCACTCTGCGAGTAAATAACTACTTTATCTGTTATGCTTCCGCTCGAACGGAAACAACACTTCTCATCACCCATAGCCATACCCCATACTTGATCGACCACAGCATTGCAACAAGTTTTGTACACAACGCCAAAGACGGAGGAGACGTAACACTAATGAAGCCCTCCCTTTTATCTCTACCTACTGTAGCTTGAAGATTTTTAGAACTAAGTAAGGAGCATATGTCATAGTTTCGATAAAACGTATTTTTAAATCCATTTTCTTTTAAATTGGTACGTATTGGATGGCAAATATGGCTGCTAAAAATTCGGGATATTCCAAATCGATGAAACCGTCCCTAAATCGAGCACAGCACAGGCCTAGGGTGGACATAAAAACTCTTCATGCAACGACGAATTCAGTCATCCGTAATTCAAATATTTCGGCGTCGGCAAGAAATTCCAAAAATGATCCCAAATTGAAAAGCACTCCTACCCCTATAGCGCTTGAATTAACTGAGCTGAGCAAATCCGAGATAGGTATTCAAGTGGACGAAGCAGACATCACTGCAAGTGATTGTGAACGAGCGAGCACTCACTTAGGTGATTCTCTTATTGTTCGAGTACCTTCGGCGAAAATAATTTCCGAAATCGAGAAAGATCGCCACCTAAAGTCGGAACACCACCTTAAAGCACTTCTAAACGAGACTAGACAATTCGAACAATATGCTGCAAAGCAAGAAATTCACTTGACAAACTTGAAAGAGTATCTGGACACAGGAGTAATTACCAAAAAAAGGTTTGCCAAATCAATTTTTCAAACTTAAATTCCATGAAACCTGTCATTTCTTTCAGTGTCGATGATTATTTTGATGCTGATGACGTAGTTGTGGAGTCGTGTATAGCATCTTCGGATAAAACGATGCATGCCCTTGAATCTTATGATCGGATAAAGCAAAAGGAGGAGGAGTTGATTAAATTGTTTAATAGCGTTTAACTGATTGTAGTAGTTTAGAAAAAAATATCGAAATTATTACGAAATTGTTAACAAAAAGGCAAGCCTCTTTTTTGAAGAATTATGATCGAAGAAGATTTGGTTGTGCGCATTCAGGAGCAGCCTGATCAGCCCTAGATTTTTGTCTAATAAATCCAAGGTTTGACACGATTGAATGACAACTGAGAACTAGCTAGGAAAAATGTCAATCATGAGCCACTTCCGATTGATGTAGAATAATAAAATTTGGTTGAGCGGTAAAGCTTGAAAATGTAAGAAACGACGTGAAATTTGTTTAAGCTGAAATGAATAAGAGTAGGGCTAATAACAAAACACGGCATCACTTGATACATTCATTAATCAGAGGTCCTAGACCGCTCACGAAACACCAGATTTTCAACTCATATTTAGTCCTTCGAAGAGCCAATTTGAGGGACACATTCAACCACTAACAGTCTTAGCTGTTCCAAGATATAGATTAAGTCTAGAAGCCAACGTATCTTCCAACATCAACTTCGAATTACAAGTCATTCCAGGTGCCAGAGTTTGAATAACTAGGGGCAGTATATTCTACTTAAAGAACTTGCTTTACAGGACCATAATCATATATATCACCCGCCTCAATACTTCCTTGGTAAAAGCTGAGATGGAAGAGGATAAGACCAAATCAAAATATATTTTTGTAGCTTTAATAATTCACTTGTATTTCAAAAAGAGTAAAAATGTACAAATAATTAAAACCCTCCAGAGGGTGGTGGTGGTGGTGGCGGCGCTTGGTTAGGGGGAAACAGAGGCTGCTGCATCAACGGAGGTGGTGGGTACACAGCATATGGATTAAGTACCATCCCAGGATTAGCAACATGTGGAGGGGGGACTGACATGTTTTGCGGATGAATTGGCATTCGATAGTGTTGATATTGCTGATGCGGGTGCACATAGTTTTGATAGTAATTCGAATGCCAACTATTGCCTGCGATATCATAGTTACTCGGAGGCTGGTAATGGGGTTGCCTACTAGGGCCATGATAATTTCCTCGGTATGGCCTCGACGGCTGGAAACCTCCTCCAAGCCGATGTCTTTTTGGTGCTTCATGTTCTGTATCCATGGGGGCGCTTCTGTTTCTTGGTGGTCTCCTGGCCTCACGCTCCTCCTCATCGTCTGAGTAGTCCAAATATCTTGGCGGCGGTTCAACATCGTTCTCCCAGCTAGCATCGGAACCACGCATTTTCATTAGATTGGCCAGAACAATAAACTGTGTGTGCTGTGTTCTGGGCGCAACATACACCGTTTGACCCACCTCTATGCCTTTTTCTTTTATCGATTTATTCGAGTTGAAGCGAACGCAATACAGCGGATCGGAAACTTGGCCAAGAACATCGAATATTTCTCCCAGAACTTGCCTTCCTTTGTCCAGGAAAAGTACTGTTTCCAAGTCCAATGGCACAGTGCCGGGAAGTGAATTGACAAGCACCAACTGCTCAACAATTGATTGAATATGTCCAAGTTCAGTGCATTCGTCTTCAGGCACAGTTATGTGTAGATCTTGAATGGGAGGGAGATCCTCGAACTGAAGTTCCCCCTTGACTTTTGGTGCTCGCGAGTTCCGAATATTTTCTTCATCATCTTCATCACCGTGTCCAGCATTAAGTATTTCCAAATCGATAAGATCGCGATCCTCGCTCGTAACTTCCACATCTGTTGAGGAATCTGAATCGATCTCGACTACCCGGTTCTGATATGATTGCGTGGCCGAAACTTCATACACATCATCCGAATCGCTATCCGAATCATACTGGGCTGCGAGAAGTGATAGGCCAGACGCATTCATGCACTGTTGAATGTGTGGCGAATCTATAGCCATTACAGGTGGAACTGTAGGTGATCTACATGTTTCGCCTGTGGTGACTATACCTGGAGATGGAGTAGGGGCATCATGGCGATGAACTGTTGGTGAGTCAACATTTTCCTCTGATTGTGTGGCAATATGCTCAATTATACTTGGCGCTTGAGAGGTACATTCCAATGGTGTAGACGCAAAAGAAAGTGTAACATTTTGAACAGTGATTATGGATGGTATAGTTTCACTTTCATTTGCAGGTTCTACTACGTCCGCAGTTTGCAAACGAATTTCGTCTTGCAAAACTGCTGGTAGCTCATCTTCATTGCAGAAGAGTTTTAGCGAATCTTCGTTTACAATGATTTTTTCGATATTGTCAATGGAAGGCGCTTCTGGGTCGCGAGGCTGAAGTTGGCTCGTGTCAGTTTTAGCAGCGATTGTGTCTTCATGTTTCTCTGATTCTGTGGCAATATGCTCAATTATACTTGGTGCTTGAGAGGTAAATTCCAATGGTGTAGACGCAAAAGACACTATAACATTTTGAACAGCGATTATGGATGGTATAGTTTCACTTTCCTTTGCAGGTTCTACTACATCCGCAGTTTGCAAACGAATTTCGTCTTGCAAAATTGCTGGTAGCTCATCTTCATTGCAGAAGAGTTTTAGCGAATCTTCGTTTACTATGATTTGATCGATATTATTGTCAATGGAAG
This sequence comes from Cheilosia urbana, assembly GCA_946477585.1. Taxonomy (NCBI): domain Eukaryota; kingdom Metazoa; phylum Arthropoda; class Insecta; order Diptera; family Syrphidae; genus Cheilosia; species Cheilosia urbana. Next base: position 117,968,401 of record OX297854.1, read on the forward strand.
GCGCTTCTGGGTCGCGAGGCTGAAGTTGGCTCGTGTCAGTTCTAGCAGCGATTGTGTCTTCATGCACTGACTCTGATGTATTCTGTTCACTATCAACTGGTTGTTCTGTGAGAAAATAAAACATTTGATTTTATTTTCTAACAATAACTGTAAAAAAGTATCTTTACCATTACAAGACACATTCGAAGAATGACTATTTTCGCAATGTATTGTGGGCTGAGATAGAGACGTTGACGGACCATCTACTTTGCCATCCTTGGTGTCTGGCGAGCCATCTATTTTGTCCATAACTTTACAAATAGAAAAGATTAATTTATAATTTTTAAAGCACCGCGTTCTCTGTTTTTGCAAATGGTTTTCAAATCTGTCAACAAATAGACGTCAAAAAACATGTGCGAAATTTATCCGACAGCTCTTTATCCCATTCATTTTATCCGTAAAAACAAGGTTGGGGCCATACACATTGGATTTTTTTTTTGTTACGTCACTGAAACCAATAAATTAGGTAGGTAGGTAGGTAACTACCTACCTACTCAATGTGGTATTCGTTTGGGCGCTCTCAGATCACTTTTTTTGCTCTCAGATCAGTTTTTATGTTCGTTTGGTACAAAAAAAAGCAATCTTTTTCAGATTTCAGATCACTTTTGCGAATCTAGATATTTTCTCAGATTTACCAACACAAGTTCGTTTGAGTTTGACAACTGGTGGAGGGCGTTTAGGTTTTCGTGAATTTCGTGAAAGGCATTGCATCGGGTGAATTTGTTTTAGTAAATTTGTTATGTATAAATATTTAAAAATCAATCGAGACGCAAATTTCGAATGTTTTAATTTAAAATTTAACCAGTGAATGGAAAACGTTTTGAAATGTGTTGAAGGCTACACATATTCGAATCGCACGAATATTATCACAAACAAGAGCAAGTGACGTTTTTATGTTCGATTAGCCACACGAAATCTGAAATCTGAGAGCGAATCTGAAGAAGCCCAAACGAATACCACATCAGTCAACTGCCCTAACTATGACCGGCATGGTTGCCACTTGCAAAAAAAATTAGCGACCAAAAAATGGAAAAAAAAAAAGTTACCAGACCAAGCTAAAAGTTACCAAAAATATGATTCAGTATGAATATGACTTTTCGGTATCGTTGGATATTTCTCTGATTTACGAACTTAATATAAAAAAATTTCATGGCAGTGCAAAAATGTACCTATGTTTAAGCGTAATATGCACGATATACAGTGCACGTAAAGCCTCTCAAGTGAAATCCATTTTTTCGTACAAATTTTGCGCCGCGAAATGTCACAACTAACTCTCCACGTGAAAATTATCAGTAGTAGTAAAGCTGTTTAAAATTTATAATTAAAATTACAAGTAATACTTTTAATCCTTTTTCTGAAAAATTAAGGCAGCATTTACAAGTGATAATATCGAGTTCTTCTTTTTGGCGTTTCTGGTTCAAAAAGTGACCAAAACCATATACAAATTACCGAATTACCAAAAATCACCAACTAAGAAAAAAGTCACCAAATTTGGTAAAATATTACCAAAGTGGCAACCGTGATGACCGGGCTCCTGTTGACCAAAAACGGGAAAATATTTTTTAACACTCCGGTTTATTTATATTATATGTTGAAGGGAAATATTAAATGTACCTACCTATGTAATTTTCGATTTGGCAAAAAGATTTCTTTTTTTTTTGAGAAAAATCAATTTTTTTTTTTTTTCGATTTGCCAAAAAATATTAATCTTTTCTTTTGATCTGAGGCACTTTTGAGAAATCTCGATTTTTCCTCAGATCCTGTTTGTACCCTCAGCTGGTTATTGCTTTCTCTGGTTAACTAACCAAACCAGGCTTTATGCCCAAAACACATGTGCAGAATTTCTGTACGCAGTGAAGCATGCAGTACTGCAAGCAAAACACTTGTGCAGAAAATTGTTTGACATGCTTGCATCAGCTACTGTCATTCGCCGACTAAGCAGCTGATTTGTTTTTGTTCGTAATTAAATTCGTTGAAAATGAAAATTGAGAAATTCAATAAAATTCGCTTAATTGTATTGCTTTTATCGGCTTTACCAGTCGTACAAAAAGTTGTTATACCTTAGCCGTTTAGCTGAAATAATGTTTTCGTTGAAAATTCTATTTTCCATTTTTGTGTGAGCCGCAAAATATTTGAATAAACGGCAAACGCAATGATGCCAAATCCGTTCAAATTTAGTTTTTAATTTTTCTGTGTTTGGTGGCTTTGTCGTTTGCAGTGGATTTAGAAATAGCGACAACTTGCAGTTCTGCAACGCATGCTGAATTTACATGTGTTCACTCCCATTTAAACGTGTGGGTTCTATTTCCACTGCATGCAAAATTCTGCACATGTGTTTTGGGCATTAGTCGGTGGATGACAGTAGCCATATTAGCCGATGTAATGCTCGTTAAACAATTTTCTGCACATCATCTGTTTTACTTGCAGCACTGCATTCTGCGCTGCGGTACTGAAAAAATGTGTTTGGGGGCGTTCAAGTATCTAGTTTAGTAAGTCTGACAGCTGTCTGACTAGATCTATCTCGGTTGTGATTGGTTTAAATCGGGCACCTGTGACATTTGACGTTTATGGAGGGGTAGCCGACGAATCTAGTCAAGAAATTCGTGACTGAGTACTAAGTTGACAGATCGGGTATGTGGCTGACGTAGAAAAAGTGACGTTCCCGACCAATCTAGTTTTTGCGTTCAGGTTACAACTTATCCAGACCAATCTAGTCGACTTAAGATTACTAGATTCTTGAATGCGGCCTTTGACATTACATCTAGGGCACTCTAGTGGTGCCCTGAGCAGATATTATGTCGAAGTAATAACTCAGTGCTGTAAATTCGCTTCCTGACATTCATTTATTTAGATAGTGATAAAGGTAAATGCAATAAATTTGATATTCAAAAGCAAATTGTTTGAAGAAAAAAAAAAAAAACTACGTTTATGAACTAAAATTTTTTGTAATAACACAATTTAATGGAAAAAAAAATGGAATCAGAGCTCAATACATTTTCAAACGCATCATCTATGTTCTAATGCTTTATCAACTATTGAAGTGAAACTTCTTATGCGACTTCCAACTCAAGGTCGCGTTAAACGTTTAACGCTAATAAAAGCATTGGATACTCAAAGGTGTGAGGGAGGGTGAGGGTGGCGCACATTGCACAAGCACGTTCATATGAAAAAAAAACTGAGTGGTGTTTTTTCCAAAATAAGTAAAACGAAAGAGAAGTATCCGAAGTGAATGTGTATGTAATCAACAGCGACAATGTATTTCTGAGGAAATGCGAAGATGGCTGTTGACGTGCGCTGATGGACGTATGGTGGTGTGTATAGAAATTGAATAACAACCAATAAAACAAAAACGTATCACGTTTTTTGCGTGTTAGGTAATGCTGTCCCTTTCAGTCAGACGGCTGTTTAGTATTGGGCATCCCTTTAATTTTCCGTGATGGGAATGTGTGACCGTGTAAATGCCCCATTACTTTAGTTGTCATAATCCCATTGTAAATGTTATAGATTTGGATATTTCCCCACTCGAAAATGATAATTAAAAGATGCGATCAATTGTGAATTCTAAGCAATGTTAATAAAGTTTGTCTTAAAGAAACAATCAATTTCTACCCCTTCTTATTTTCATTTCCACATTACGAAGTTTCACTTCTTCCGCGCGGAGGGACTCCACGCACTATTTTTATTTTTTGATTTTTTTTTTTTACGTCAGAAATTAATATTCCACCCGCAAAAAGACTAAAAAGACGTTTGCGTTTTTATATTTATTCTATAGAAAGATTTTTTTCCACTCGTCTTTGAAAGCGATTTCTTACTTTTTTTCGATGGTTTTTCGGACGCGTTTTCGACTCGTTTATGGACCGACACGTTTTCGCTCATTCTCTGATAAAGTGATTCGGACTCTGGTTCAAAGCAGAGATACTGAGAACCCCAACTCACAATCCTCTTGCCGCTGGCCCCCTCGATTTTTTTTTCAAAATCGCCATTTTGTTTTCCTATCGGTGTTATGTCAATTTAGAATCCGCGTGACATGTAAAAACATATAAAAAATATAAAATCAATGCTGCCAACCGCTACCAACCATGGGGAAATGTGAAAGAATTCGGGAATACGACATTTTAAGATAACTGAATGCTATTGGTTGATTATTTTAAATTTTCAAAAGTCGATAAATATAATTTGTTTGGTTAATAATACTATCTAAATGAGTTGTTTTATATACTAGAAACATATTAGGACAAACATTGTTGTGTATTTTCCGCTTTTGAATATCATTAACTTCGATTTCACGAGTAAATTTTTCTGAAATAACTGAAGAAAAATTGCTCAAAATGTTTTTATTTTCCTACAACCATTCCGCAGTAATCATTTTTTATAAATATTTTCAGAAAATAGTGCACTTATTCCTAAAATAAAATGCTATTCACTCGTTACGAATAATTTCAAATTTAACGGACAGAATTCTATGAACGCTGGCAGCAACTTTGCTGACACCGGAAGTCACCGGAAATTGTTGATATTTTTTGAGGGTGTGTTGGTGTGTTGAAGTTTCGTGACATTTGTCAATACAAATTTCTATGTATCAATACTAGCGCACTAAATTGTGTACACTCCGTGACAAGTATTGTTTGTAGGCAAGGTAACGGGAAATCGGCTGAAGTTGGGGGTCTCAGTATTGTCTCTGCTCTCAATACTCAATATTTCCACCAATGAAAAGGCGTCCTCTCAAGCTGTGCCAACTGTCAAGTGTCAACGGGTTCTATGGGTTCGCCCCTTTACCGCATCAGTGATCGAGTACTACGTCACTGAATTTATTACTGTTTTACATGTTAAATCCAAACAAATTTATTGACGTACAGCTTGCTCACGGATGCGGTAAATCGACCCCTGTTTACAAGCTTAATCAAAACACATTATAGGTATTTATAGGTATTTCAATACATGTTATTTGACTTTTATTTGCTTTATAATATTTCATGTAGTTTATTATGCATTTTAATACTAAAATTAATATTATAATTGTAATAAATCTAGTATAATATTTTTTGTTTGTTTTTTTAATTAATATAATACATTTGAATTAAAACCAGATCCTTGAATATTTTTAAATATGTACTTCATCATTTTCCATCTTCATTTATCGGCTTAGCTCCTTCAAAAATCATCGTACATAATTGTGGGAATAATAAACATTTAAATGAAACATTAAATTACATTTATTTATACCTAAATTAAATTCATATAATATACATACTACTATTCTTTTTTTCAATTGTCTAGTTGTTTCGTTTATATATATTTTTTAATCTATATAAATGTAGGTATTTCCAAATGAAATAAGGGAGAAATCATAGCAAATTTCTTAAAAAGTGTTTAATACCAGCTTTGTTGTAATTTATATGTATATATATATATATTTTGTAAATAAATTATGATTTTAAGTCTGTTTATTTCTTGCTAAAATGTTTATAATAATACTTTTATTCTATCGCGTCTATCTATTGCTATTTTATGTATATAAATGTATATGTATGGAATTCAAATTGTTTATTTATAAATATCTGTCAAAAATGTTAAATGTACTTGAAAAATGTAGAAATTGGTGTGTTTATCTCAGTGATTGTTGAAAGTTTGATAAAAAACTGGATGTTACGTTATTATTTATTTTCGTAGAAATCTGTGAAAAATGTAAGCTTTGTTTTTGGAGTAAAAAATCGTTAGACTTTAGTAGGTACACAATATGAAAAGTGCATGTTCAATTCTATGATTAAAAATAAATTATGGTTCAACATACATGGAGAGCAATGATTTTAAGTTTGTAAAAAATGAAAATACCTCTTTCAAAATAGTTCATCCAACAATTTTTGTTCATTTTTTTTTAAATCTAAAGTGCGCCTAGTGTGCTGTTCCAGTGAAGCCTAAATTTACCACCTCTTGAATCAACTTGATAAATATTCGCTTAGTTTTAACAGAGAAAAACAAGCAAAACCGCTTAGCATTAAATGATAAAATTCCCCATTTGGTGACTTTCACAAAGAAAAGTTTTCTCTATTTAGAAAGATGGTAATGGTAGCTCTTTTAAATTGAACTTTTGGTTCTTAAATTGATTTCTCTTGGTTTGTGAAAACTAGTTACACTCATTCCAATTTTTTTTTTTTTGAGAGAATGGGGAACCAAATTTGAATTGAATATGAACAACATATTGCCCAGCAAAACTGTTTTGCGTAATTTAATCTTTGGAGACATTTTTTCATTGGGGGCCTTAACTTAGCGCGAACCAATCCACCAAAGCCAATAATCTTACTACCGTTCGCAATAGGTATACGATTCGCTTCCTCTATTCTTATAAGACAAACTTTAACCACTCCCTCGGACGAAACCTAAAGTTTTGTTCAAAAAATCAGTTAAATTCGGTTAGAGTCTAGACTGCATGTATTCATGAGTGACAGACAAATGCATTCATGCTTATTTTGACATTCGAACGAATAGCTAAGACTAAGGAATGGGGACGTTCGGATTCATAGTTTAGTAAGTTGACAGGCTGTCAGACTAGATGTATTTCAGTTTTGATTGGCCCAGAGTGATTAGTTTTTGCAGTTGACGTTTATGGAGGGGAAGCCGACAAATCTAGTCAGGAAAATCCTGCCTGCATACTCAGTTGACATTTCGAAGAGTCAGATTTAAAATAAACAGAGTGGCCGTGGCAGAATTCTGAGGTGTCGAAAAAAGGGCCAGTGAGAGAAAAGGGTGCCATTTCTAAAGGTACTCTGCAAATTTCGAATTTTCGCAAGATATTTAACAACCATTAGTTCGCATAACAGTGTAATATAGTTGTGATAGGCAACCGTGTTACATTTTAAATGTACTTATTTGAAAATATCAATTTTTGAAAATATTATGAGGGGTCTTTTCTGAATAAAAAAGGGGTAATCAAACAAATGGCAACGCTGACTGCGAAATACAAAAACAATTCAACTTGCTCAGTCAACGCGTTCGGATTCCTAGTCACGACCAATCTAGTTGACGTTTTACATAAACTATGAATCCGAACGTCCCCATTGTCTCTATTCGTTCGAATGTCAAAATAAGCATGATTATGATTGTCCAGCCAGCACACACGAGAACATGACCAAAGTTGCCATAATAGCATTGTTATATCATATAAAAAATAGATTTGTAACTTGGTCTATCTTGTAAAAGAACTGGACTTCGCAAAATGCCCTATTCCATATTGCCTTTTATTTGTAAAAAAGGAGATAAAGTAATTTTTGTATTTTTTTTTTTCCCAAATTATCGTCTGCCCCATTAAGTTTTCTAAATGAGTGCCATCAACAATACAATGTTGAAAATATGCTTGAATGCTTTCGCCTACAGAATGCCGACTCAAATGTTAAGCCTTGTAAAGAAGGACAACGATAGATACGTAATAACAGTTAAAAGATTCTTGTTGAAAGCCATTTTATTATACAGTGGTTATTATACAAGAGAGGCGAATGTCAGATGGACCGCCATGGATACGTGCTTTAATCCAAGCAAGCTATGGACGTCTTAAAAATGAAGCTCAGACTGATAGAGTCATGCAGAAGAATAAATTTCCATGCAGGTATACATTTATAAAATCCCATCAATGTATTATCCAGCTAATTCGGAGCAGATTCAGGAAATAGGACAAAGCCCGTTTCTGTGTCTCTTTGGTGGACTTCGACACATTGGATGAACGGTGCTCTTATCAGCAGAGTTAGATTGAATTTATTCTTATTAGATCTTTAACCAAGGTTAGACCATATTCTTGCAGATTTGATTACGAATTTATCCTTTTCAAAGCGTATATGTTTATAGCGAGCTAATGACAAATGTGTTATTGTTTACGGATATTTCATAGAAAAAATGTACTTTCTACAAAAAATGTTACATTTATGTAGTTATTATGTTTTGTGCTAGTGTGGACAGTTTTTCTTTATTTTGCAGTGAATAAAGGGATATTATAAAAATGCAGTTGATTTGATTTCAAAACTGGTTCGAACCGGCTTTTTCTGATAATCATGTGCACTATTATGGGGCATTTACACGGTCACACATTCCTATCACGGAAAATTAAAGGGATGCCCAATACTAAACAGCCGTCAGACTGAAAGGGACAGCATTACCTAACACGCAAAAAAACGTGATACGTTTTTTGGTCGGCCATCTTGTTTGCGTGGTAGGAATTATGGGAAAGCTATGCATGTTCATATTTTTATAGCGATGGCTTACGAAATTTCGTTTTCCTATAAAACAAAATGGCTTCCGGAAGGGATGAAGGTACATTTATTTATTAGTTTCGTATAAATGATTGATGAATTGTTTGTTTAATTTACTCAAACTAATTAACACTCCCATTTCACATATTTTAAATCGGAAATAGAAATGTTTTCATGTGATTGCAGAAATGTTGGTCGCCGGAACTTCCGCTTTATGTATCTATAATTATGGGTAGAACATCCATTACACCTTAGGCGTCTGATTTGTGATCTCATTCCTTCGCCTTTATTAGCATTGACTGCGGACAAACGGATCTCTATGTCCCGTCTCGTGCAAAAATGCGCGTGCGTGATAGTGTAAATGCGGTTTTAATGAAAATGTCGGTCAGATGACACCAGCGTATAAAAAAGTATTTCAATGTAAACGTTCATTGGACATGTTTTTACAGTCATTTTAATAAAATGTTAACCGTAAACAAGTATTTAATACTTAATACACTGCCATGCCGCTCACTTGAATAAGATCATAATCATTTTGTAGAATGTTTTGTTTTTGCTATTCTCGCTTTGCTGATATCGGTCATTGCGGTTTGCATTTCAAAAGTAACGTCAATTGGGCTATTTTCATAAGAAAGGAAGTGACAAAAAAGATTTCCGTTACGAATAGTGGCTTGCTGTCAATAACCACAAAAAAATGCCTTTTTTTGACAGTTGTGCAGTGATACATGCGTATCGTCGAAAATATCGGGACCAACAATGACGAAGCACCGTCTGACAACAGCATTCGTCATCGAGATCGGTGGATTGGCTCATTATGTCCGCCCACAAATGTGTTGGTTTTATTTACGGCCATACTGCAGGTGAAGAAATGAAGTTTTTGCAATGAAAATTCGCTGGACATGTGCTGTCAAAAAATGGCGAAATTGACTGGCCACCAGAGTTGATCCTCCGGATTTCTGTTTGTGGAATTATTTCAAAAGCAAAGTGTACGCCAGCAAGTCTCTGACCATTGACGAGCTCAAGGCAAACATTCGTGCCGAAATACCGCCCGAGATCTTCGAAAAAGTTGTAAAAAACGCGGCAAAATTGGACACATTTTTCTTTGGTTAATATAGGCGGCCACTTATGGATTTAAAAACTATTCGAAATTAATTGAAAAGGATCAAATTAAATAAAAGTACCTTATTATATGGACATATTTTTATTTTAAGATTTTTAATTTTCACATACGTCATAAAAGATGGCGCAAACGTTACTTTTCTTAAATGATTTCAGTTTTATTTTTGTTTGCTAATATGCACTTACATATTTGTGTTTCTTTTTGTAGTTTGTTGCCCAAGCAGCTGGTTTTGTTTTCATTTTGTGTGCACAAGGATTTAGCAAATTCGTTAGATTTAAGCTCGGGAGAGCAGGATGCTATGGCAGTAGATTTAAATTTTGAAATAAATGCAAAAAACTGTAGTTCCAGTGGTATATTTGAATGTAATATTCCTTCATCAAATTACTTCGGTGGGCGTAAACCAAATCAAGATCGTATCAGTGCATACAATTAAAATAATCAACTTTCCGATAAAAAATAACTTCGATGTGCAATTAAAAATGCGATGTTTTATTTGTTTTTGAGTGTTTTTTTGTTGTGAATACATTTTTTGTTTGTTGAAGAAAATATTACATTTATAAAATTACTTAAACGTGTGAACGAACCTACACGCAACAGTGCTCATTTTCGGTAGTTTTATTTGAATATATACTATAGTTGGTTTTCTCTAGACATAGTAGTTTTAGTTATTTGCTTCTTTATTTTCTAAATTTTACTGTTGGGCGCGTAAATTACGCCTAATACTCTCAATTTGATTCCAACTATACGTGTTTTGTTTTATGTACGTTATTTTATGCATATTATGTAATGTGTTACTTTAATAATTAATTTACTTAACAGTTAAATATCGATTAGACAACTCATCTCCTCATCAATTGTTTATTCTCTATTGACTATGTAAGCGATTTGCTTTTGGCACTGCCCCGACAATACGTACGCGATTTCCAGTTGCGGTAGCAACATTCGCCGATCCTCCTCCTCCGCTGGTGTTCCCAGCTCCACCACTTGCGACCCCACCACCAACTTTGGAATGCTTCATATCATTGCAATCGCAGAATTGCGGCGGTGGGGCGAGTACAATATTCTCAGTGCAAGATGCATTTGTGGCCGCACCACTTGCGGCATTCGACGCTGCCATCATTTCTGTATCACTGTCCGCCTCAATAGGTGGCGGTAATTGCACTAAAGACACTGCGGCACGGGTAGCTCGCGCCATGGCAATGCTAGCCGCTTGCTTTCGTGTTAGGGAATTATGACGCTGGAATGCTTTCGCCGGCGGACTCGGACTCAATTCGCCGTCGTCTTCACTACGTTGTTCCTCCTCCGTGTCATGATCAAGGTTGTTATTATTGTTGCTGACACTAACGTTGTGTTTGCTACCAACGGTTGTTATTGGCTCTTCATGTTTTCGCATTGTTGGTCCTGTAATCTTGGATGCTATGGCCGGCGACAAGGCGGGCGTTAGTTGCTTGCTGGTTATAAGCAAAGTTTTTACTTTCGTTGCTGCTACTGTCGATGGATTAATTGCCTGTGACTGCTGCTGTTGTTTTATCAGAGGCATATGTTTTGGGGTTGCGATTCCAACCGAAAGCGTCGATGGTTTCTTCTTGATAGTATCCTGGTTTGTTGTTGTTATAGTAGCATTTGTGGGAATCTCTTGATCGCTACTGACGCCCGATGAAGAATTATCACCTTCTTCGTTGTGCTCAGCGTTATTTGGCGGAGATCGTGAATTGTTGTTATTGTTGTTGGTTTGGTGTCCCATGTCGCTTCCGTTTTGATTTTCCGATTTGAGTAGGTCGTTGGGATAAGATTTAGATGTTTTTAAATTGGTGCGGATACGCTGTATTTCATCCACAGAGAACGAATGTGAAATAGATCCCCCCGAACTGCTGCCACTGAAAGAGAACGCGGATGACGTTTTAACAAATAATGGCTAGTAGGATTGAATAAATAATACCTTGTGTGACTGTTACCACTCGTCTCGGGCATGTCCAGCAACGCTATCTTTTCATTAAGCTTTGTATTCCTCGCAACCAAAATTGAGTTTTCATCCTCGCCATCGGACTCACTGAGGCTGTAATCTGGTTCTGGGATTGGTGGTGCTGGTCCTGTTGGCATGGGTGCACCATTTTGTGGATGCGAATACTGCTGTTGTAGTTGTTGGTGGTGTGTTGCATGTTGACCAACGAACTGTCTTGTCGGCTGGGCATACTGACACTTTTGAGGTGCAACAGCTGCTTGTTGCTTCTGCTGCTGCTGTTGTTGTTGTTGTTGTTGTTGTTGTTGATGCTGCTGTTGTGGTTGCTGTTGCTGTTGCTGGCAAACAAGTTGACCTGTTGGTTGTGGCGGTGCTGGTGGCGGTTGCTGTTGCTGTGAATGTGAAATAGGTTGCGCAGTAGAATTAGATGATTGACTTAACAATTGGCTGTGGCGATTCTGTAAATGGAAATTATTTGGATTAATATAAACGCTGTACAATTATTTCGGGTATTACCTCTTGCGAAGCTGTTCGTCTCAGTTTCCATCCAACAACATTTCTGAGATCCTGCGGCGATGCATATAACTTAGCGTTGGCCGACGGATTGAAACTGGACGCGACCCCATCTGCTGATCCACAACTATCGGTGACATCGCCCCGTTTCTGGAGTTTCTGTTGCAGTGTTATAGTACTTTCGTACTCCGATGAGCATCGTGAAACATCCACTTTCACCACTTGACCAACAGGCGGTGGCGGTGGAGGATGTGTTGGAGGTGGTAAATTCAGCCGTTGCATCGATGCGTGCAAAGTAGCCACATCATCTTGCGAATGATGTCCCTTGCCGACAGCATTCCAAATCGAAGAAGACGAATTATTCAGATGCGAGTTCAAATCAGGTGTGGAATGGAATCGTTTTAAATCACTACCTCCGGCTCCGATAGTCGGTATAGGGCATGGCTTACCACGCAGTGTTCCATTTTTAGTCTTTTTACGTTTCATCTCGGCCACACTGGCGTACACGAGTGGACCTTTCATGGGAGAGCCACTACTTGGTGGGGTAGCTGCCCCGCTATCTGTACCCGATTGGAACCTAGACGTAGTCATCATTGTTGAATAACGATTCATACCATCTGCCGCTTCACCCTGTTGTCGTTGGAATAACTCCTCCAACTCGGCGGCTGTGATGCGACTGGATGTCGGTCGAGCTTTTATACTCGCAGTGCGTAGCTGCACTGGAGTGCTGGGATTTTGTGTTGGCGTTGTCGATATGGATTCAATTGAACTAGATTTCGCTGGAATGTCTTCGTCGTCCTTTTCCCCACCGTTTTCAAGGCCAGCAACCATAGACTTGGCGCGAGCTCTACCCACGCTTAGCGTTGTTTTCGGATCACGCCGAGGTGGCATTGGTGCCGGCATACGACCACTTCCACAGCTACCCTGTTGACCCAGTGACATTTTACGGGGAAGTGTTGAACATTGTCGTGAAGCCTGCGGCGTACTTGGACCTTGGTAGTGTTGTACTTGAAATTGGTGATGCTGTTGTTGAGCTGCGGCAGCGGCTGCTGCTGCCGCCGATTGCATCTGGTGTGGATATTGCGGTGATATAACTGTCATTGAGACGAGTGCACCAGTTGAGCGAATCATATCGACGACTTTCTCATGCGAGGCGGCTCGAACATCTTCGCCACCAATGGCTAAGAGAAAGTCACCAGGTCTTAGACCAGCCATGTCGGCAACACCACCAGGATCCACATCGTCGAGATATTGAAGTGCTGGAAATCTATCGGACGGCTTCAATTGCATCAGCGGCGATGAGGCCTTAGCTCCGCGGAGAATGAAACCGAAACCGCGTTTGGCTCGATGGAGAATAACAGTGCGTGGGTCACCCATTGATCTGAAATGGTAGACAAAGCGTGGTAGTTGGATGAAGTTAACGATATTTAAGGAAGTGTGGCCAACATGAGTTAGTTGAGTAGCTATAGGGAAACTTAATAACAGTTAACACTTTAAATATGTATATATAGCTAGACAAATACTTGTGCTAAAGATCTGTTGCTGATTCAGTTACTGATTTCTAGATTTAGTATGGCAGTGCCTTTCTAGGAAAACCTTTTCGAAATTAAATTTAGCCACCACTTTTGTTCATTTTTAGGGATTCGAATGTATGTCCTCCTCCTGTACTACTACAAAATGTGCTTAAATTGTTCTGTTTGAGATCAGTCATGCTTATATTGACATTCGAACGAATAACCAATTCTAACGAATGTCTATTAAAATACACACAAGTTCATTCGAACGAATAGTGTTCACTAAATTTTAATTTCAGATGTTAATGATTTCGTTATTGTTCTTGTACATAGTTCATGTTCATAGTTCAGCGACGTATTGGTCGTTTGTTGTTCTCAAAATGTATGTATATATATACATAAATCAGTTGATGCAAGAAAATTGCGCTGATTGCGCATATGTGACTAACCACTTTTCAAGTACAAGAACCTCCAAAACGATTCCGAAAGGAATTACAAAGTGAGGGGAACTCTTATGAGGGGATATACCCCACTGAGGCTTAAGCAGGGAGTACAATAGACCAAAAGGTCGCAGTACAACAACTCCTTTCAAATAATAATAATAATAACCGTTTTTCAATGACTTTGGCAAAAATATAAGGTTACTATTTTTAAAGATTTGAATGCGCAATATAACAGTTTTGAGCCCCTTACATAAGTACGACTATCTGTTTGACATAAAATTGTATATACTTACGGTTTCTTCATCCTTGGCGCTGTTGAACTATTGTAATGTCCAACGCCCCCATTGCTGGTCGGCGCTTGTGGTCGCTGCATACCCGGTGATCCTTGATAATGCGGTTGTTGGCTCTGATGCTGTTGTTGCTGCTGCTGTAGCTGCTGTTGGTGATGTGAATGTGAAATACTCGTCGCTGTTGATACATTCGTAATATTCTTTTGGCGAATATTCACCTCTTGTACACATTCGACTGGGAAAAATCCTGATGCATTAGTGCCGCGCACGTAGCCCTCCAGCAAGCCGCAGTCTGTCGACCCAACAACCTCGATCACATCGCCCGGCTGCAAACGAATATGCCCAACCGAATTGCCGGCATAAGGTTCCATACACACCACCGTTGTGCTGGGATGACCGATTGAACATGCGGCGCTATCCGAATTTGTACCCACTCCGGAGGAGTCACTGATTATGTCACTGGTGTCACCGAGACTTTTATCTGTAAAAAGAAAACAGATAAAGGAACTGAGAAGGATGTGGATATGTATTTCCTTCTCCCCATAGATACTGTGCCAAATTTTTTTTATTTTGGCACATCTCCAAGAACATTTACCAGGATAAAATTACATGCAATCTTGGAAAGAAAAAAAGATGTCATAGATGCTGTTAAATAAATTCGCTTCACATTGCAGATTGCAGAAACATGCATGATGAAGTATGAGAATGAATAATGTTGCTTAGTATAAAGTACCTTTATGTGTGTTTGGATGGCTGTGAGAGTACTTATCCTGGATCCAGAAATTAATGACCTACTTTTTGGCAACGGTTGCATTTTCGTATATTACGATATTATGAGACGACTGAGGGGGGGAGAACAATAAAATATATGAGATGGGGATAAATGCAGTGTCACTGCAAACGGAACAGTGACCTGGAACTTTAGTTGACCCAAGCTCTATTCTGTCCAATTTTTCAGTACGGGAACGGAGTCCAAATGACTTATAACGTTTTTCATTGAAGATATGAAATAATTGTCCCGAAATTCAGAATAGCTCTTGCCAATGAAATTCGTTGGACCACTTTTGCTACAGTGGTAGACACCACAATGTGAGATTTGTTTTCAAAAATAAATAAACAAATCAATTTATTTCAATTAAAGTTTACATTCGCACGCGTAATTGCATATTTTCGGATCACAGCGCAAATTTTGGTTCGAACAACACAAGAAACATTTCATTCTGACATTTTGCTAGTGTGTGTTGGTGAGTTGAGGGCAATCCTTTAAAAGTATCCCGGAGACCCGGACACCTCTGCCGTATTAGGAACTGACATGGAAGCAGTACCGGCTCCAGTCAAACTAGCGCCCTGTGCAAGATTTACAGAAAGCGCCCCCTTTTTCATATTACAAACATGCATAGGTCTTTTCCACATCATCCAGGCGGTAGACTTTCAATGGTTTTTTTTTATGAGTAACCTTTTGGATAAATTTCGTTATTAACTTGAAATTGAAAAATATCTATTATCTGTTTTCGAAGTTGCAACATTGCAAGTGATGTGAGTTAATGTACAAGAAATAATTCAGCACGGGTGTTTTTTGTGTTGTTATTTTGGGCTTATTTGAACAAGCTTGGGCAGTATTTGTTCACGGAAGATAAAATTAATTTTTCTTTCATAGCAATGCGCCCCCAGAACTTGGCGCCCTATGCATTTGCACATCTTGCACATATAGTTGGTCCGGCCCTGTCTGGAAGTGCTCTTTTTTTATTTCAATAAAACATAGAAAACATAGAAAGAGCACATCTAGATTTGATCTTTTTCTTCAATCGAAAACGCCATTAATATTCGAATGCATTACAGCACGGGAACAGGCTATACTTTCTCGACTCTGAAAGTACTAGATAGGTGTCAAGAACAGAAAACACAATACTGAGTCGGAGGAATATTGTATTATGAATTTCATTACGTAAAACACCCTTCTCTGATTCGCTTAATTTTCGAAGATAAAGTCAAATATGTTTTAGAATAGAAACGGAGTGGGAATACTCGACTTCAACAAAAAGCCATCGGTAGAAACTGCGGGAAGTGGAGGAGCGTTTTTATTGGTTTCGTCAAAATAAAGGTTCACGAGACTTGTTCCACATCAGCGGACTACTAATGCAGCTCCCGACATTATATTTGAACTGATATAATTTTTTACATAATAGCCTCACTGACTTTTTATCTATAGCTACGTCACAGCAACGTAGAACGTAATCAGACCACGGTTTTATTAGCTATCCAAGCAGAAATTTGTGACTATTATTCAAATTTACTTTAAATTATAGTCACCACACGGTATATTTGACTCTATTTTGTGTCGATAAACTCCATTCCAATAAGATGGTAACTATTTGACAAATTTGTTGCCATTACGTGTCTCAAAGATACAAATGTCCTTAAGGCCCATGGGCTTTACTAATAATAATTAAATATTTTCCAGGTCACAACAGTAGCAATTTTGTATGGAAAATTTCGTCAGTGTGAGTTCGACAAATTTAACCAGGGGGTCGATTCTGGTTCTGTGAAAAAGTGAAACGAAAATGTTTGCACTCTTTCACGTGCAATTTTGATTCTCGTTCTATGAAAATGTGAAACCAAACGTCCAAATTTTTCATATGAATAATTTCTTTTCACGGCCCCATTTGCAAGTGAATGTTTTTAGTGAAAGTTTGAAAATTAACAACCCTCTTTCATACAACACAGTGTGCGGTATTGAATTCACCACGATATTTTCACTTATTGAAACAGAATCGCATTTTAGTACAAAGGGAAAGGAAAAACGAAAGCAATGGGTAAAAGCGAATGTGAAAACGATTTATTCGATTCACGCTTTCACAGAACCGACCCCCAGGACACCACTCACCACATACCCGACAAAAACTACTCCACAACGTAAAACCCTTAAAATCCATTTCCTGACTACATTTTGTGTAAGTAATAGGTTTCTAAAGGGAAATCAAGACTCGACATCGACAGACTGCGGTCAGTGCGCCAGAAGTTTGCCTATCGGACACCGGGTCACCTCTTTTTGTAAATACATAATGTATTCGATTTTGGACAACTTTTTTCTATCACATTTTAAAAATGTTCAGACTTCAGAGGTAACGCTGTCGGCAGCGTTGCCGTTCGACCCCTTGAGGGGGCAAATGGTCTCTCTTTGAGCCTAAGGTCCTTTGGCCCCCACTTTCTGAATAATGATCAAAACGGACCCTTTTCCAGTTTAATATGGTATTCGATTCGTGTGTCTAAATTTATTTGTGGTTAAATTTTCATTCGAAGTTTGCATCCCGATTGATTTCTAAATATTTATACATAGGTAATTAATTTACAAAAACAGATTCATCCGATGACTTTTTTTTCAGTAGAAAAACTTCACGAAAATTAAAAAAAAAAAATCAGTTGTGAAACTGAAAAGCACTTGTATTGGTAAAATTGACGCAAATCTAGATTAGCAAAAGTGCTCTGAAATATGAAAAAAATTGCTTTTTTTTTTGTACCAAACGAACATAGAAAGTTCTCTGAGAGCAAAAAAGTGTTCTGAGAGTACACAATTGAATACCCCGACGTACGATTTTATTCTTTATTGAACGAAAAAGACTGCAAACATTATGAAAAGAAGTGTTTCGTAATGAGAAAAACAATTTGTTAACAATAAATGTTTTTTTTTTTTTTTGCTGTATTAGTATTTTATGTGGGCGCCGCTTTTTAGTTCCCTGTTTTTTTCAGCGGCAACGCTGGCTGGTGGTAGCAATGTTATCACAGTGTGGATAAGTAGTGTATAGCAGAGAGCAGTAAAAAACGCTGCAACTGCGAAGCAAAAGCTGATCTGGAAACTCAACCCCCCAGTGACTATTTGCGTCCGGTGTATCGGTACAGCGATTATTCGTCTACTGGTCGAGGGGTTACAGGATACAGGTCCCAACCCTGAATAATCACCACATCTCGCGACCATCTGGAAAACATTCAAAGTTCCATCCAGAGTGCACAGTTTAGATCAGAGTGCTGATTTTGCAAAAAAAATATCTTTCACCCAATCGGACCATTAAAGAAAAATAAAGCGGTTTGCAGCGACCAACGGCACCAGAAACATCAGCAAGCCAAAATTCAGGCACTTGTTTGGAGCGTATGGAGGATCGGTCACTTTTAGACAAGTGCGGATAGAGGAAATCAACATAAGAACCGCTATAGCACTGATAAAGTGCGGTAGATCGACTAATCCACACAATTTCAACTGAACAAGCTATACGAAGCAGACGTCATTAAGATCAGCAAGCCTATAAATAATGCTGCGTCGGAGCAGGTTTGATTTTGATTGGTCGCTTTGGCAAGCGCATATCACATAACTTTATGATGCCTTAAATTCGGACACTGGATGGTTATTGCAAGAGTGTGCTTAAACGTGTAAAAAGTGTATAATTTGTGTACAAGAAGACAGTCATAGATTTAGACAGTGGGAGCCCTGGCATGGGCAAATGGAAGGTATTTAAGTTTATAGACAAACCTTACCCACAGCGGGTCCGCGTAGGACTTGCTATGGCGGACATGAGAAGGGAAAAAGTCATTGAGTGAAACCTACAAATAACTCGATGGCTGTGCAAATAGCCGGCAACTCCAGGAAGCAGGAAGACACCGGTATGAGAATGTGGAAAACATGCTCTGCACAAAATCACAAAATCTAAGTGGCCATTACCTACCGACGATTTTAACACGTTAATTCATACAATCGATAGCAAGCTTCCATGCATTCCTAGATACGCCGCAAATATCGGGACAAAATTCTCTCTAGAAAGTTCTCAAATCTTTTCTCAGTATGAGTTGATGTCAAATATTTTCAAATATTTATGTTGAGACTACAAAAGTGTTTTGGTTAATAATAAATAAATAAATAGTTGACGCAACAGGTCCGTAGAGACCCTAGGCCTAGCTTCTCGCAACCATTCGTTTTGTGTGAGTTTTACATTTTGGAACGAATAGAAGGCTAATTGAAAAGCTCCTTCAAGACAGTTATACTCCCGGATGTTTATCAGACGTTCGCGAGAGGTGGCGCAGTGGGAAAAAAACCTTTAGTTGGAATTTGGGTTTTATGGTTATTAACTAAACCAAATAATTGCCCACCTAGCAATATTGATGGCGGCACATAGGTAGTCACTTTGTGACAAAGAAATTGCTTTTAAATGAATTTCAAGCTGGTTTTCAAAGAAACTACTCTACTATACACCAAATATTCTTACTTGCTAACATTGCCGAGATATATTAAAAAAGGCGCAAAAAGTTAGTTAGTTAACCTAGAAAAGTCATAGATGATGGTCCTTAGAGATGGCGGATTAAGGCACGCTCGAAGTGAGAAATGGAGGTTTCAAAACAACCAGATTGATATGGTTAAGCAATATAAGAATCTTGGAGTGTTAATTACGTCGAACTTAAACATGAAAAAGCATTTTAAAGTTAAACTTGCAGAAGCTAAAAGGGCGATCTGTGCTGTTTGGAGAAACTGCATCAAGAATATACACATTTATCATACCTCGAAAGGGAAAATATTCCGCGCTACAGCCTCTTTTATCCTACTTTATGCAACGCATGTCTGGGGTTACTGCGCTTTCGAGGCGGTGGAAAAGTTTCTTCGCTATTTTCTAAGGTGAATTTTTAAACTCCCGAGCAGCTCTTCCAATTATATGCTGCACTTGGACACTGGGGTGGCACCCCTATATATTTGAATAATCTTAAAATGCACCTGGATTATGTTCTTAAAGTCAATGCGATGCCACAGGAAAGAAGTCCGAAGTTGGTACTCGCGCAAGTGATAGCATATAAGGTGAAATGTGTTCAAGAGTGGGAAATACTAGGAGCGGAATGCAGTTATAACTTTACTTTCACACCAAACGATCATCAGGAATCAATAAAACAAAATGTAAACATGATACTTCAGAAAACTAGTCAATGAGTTTATGACAAACTTGTAAATGAATCTCAGTCATCTCAATACAGGAAAGAACGTATTTTTAAACAGCTACCTGGTGGATAATATAGGTACCATCTTCAAAATAAGGACGAACTTTTAAATCTTAATTCTATACCGCTCTGAGCTTGTGCAACCTCAGGGTGTGACAGTCGTTTAACTTACTAACTAACAAAGAAATAGAGCTGCATCAGGAGTCAGGACTTCTGTTGCCACAGAGAGCTCGCTTCACTTAGCAACAGTTGTAAAGAAAAAAATACATTTCACGTTTTAGTAATGAAAGGAGCTAACATCTTTCGAGTTGGATCGACAAGGTCATGCTGCTCAGGCAACTTCAAACTCTGTTTTCTTTCCTCTACAGCAATCCTTAAGAAAACTGCCATAGCTACGCCAATGTTGGGCGTTGCGAACGTCATCAAATTTATAAGCCGTCTTCGAATTATTATTATTATTATTGTTATTATTATAACTTTATTGTTACATAAATGAATTAAAAATACAAAACAAAATTATAGCACACGCTACCAAGGCTACCAAGGTAAAAATTAACCCTCCTCGAATTATTGACTCAATTTGATGGCTACACGAATCACGAAAGGAAAAGCTGCATTCGGTACGCTCTACATTTCTAAAAAAAATATACTAAAAACTACCGACAGCTGGGCTGCAATGTTAGCTCAGGGCAGATATACCTCCTTTTGTTCACGGTTTTTGTGGCTGAAAAACTCTTTCTCTTTGAATCCAATAAAACACCGAAAATAATTTGTTGAAGCAGACTCGTCTAACACATATGATAACACCGATGCAAATTATCAATCATAAACGTCAATTCAGATGAAATAGTGAAAATTCTAAAATTTCTGGAAGCACACAATTTTATTAGAGCTGCACTTTTTATTTTATACAACACTTCTCCATACTAACAACGAGACTGTTTGCAAATTGTGGACTTAACCATTCCACATCGATTTAGTAGACAACAAAAAAAAAAAAAAAAAAAAAAAACACACACCACCACCACAATATCCAAATCCGAATTAATTTTGAAAAAAAAAAAAAAATATCCTCAAAAATACGAAAAAAAAAAAAAAAAAACAAGAAAAAGGAAATTCAAATTACCAACAAAGAAAAAATGTTAAAAAGTAAACAAAAATGTAACAAAACAAATTAAGATACCTGTGACAATGCTGATATCATCTTCATGTGATCGATGGCCCGATGATCCTTCCGACAGACTCGAGCTGGCCGAACTGTATGGCATGTGTTCGGATGGGCATGGTGATGGTGGACCACATGAGCTATTTCGTGTAAGTGTACCCATTAGACTACCGCCACCGCTTAGACTACCATTGCCTGTCATCCATCCAACTCCAGAACGTCGTTTTGGATTATAGCGCGGTGGTGCACGGAAGGGTACTGTGGAGGGGTTAAGAGATAGTTCGCAAAATTTTCTTCACGTAAATAATGTTTTTCTGTTTTTTTTTTAACTTCTTTCAATTTGAACAATTTTGGAATTGCTTGTCGTTTTAAATAGCTAATTCATATAAATTAATCAAACACAAATCAAAACTACTGAAAATAAAAACAAAATCAACAACAAACTGGAAGAATACAAAAATATGAATAGCCACACTTCAAACACACGATCGAATTGCATGTCTGCGGTAGCTTCGTAGTTTATTGCAATGGCTGCAGTAAGCGTTTTGCTTGCTGGCTGCTTTGCCGCAAGCCGTCGAACTGAGTTGGATTATCGATAAATCGGTGTATGACGCAGCAGTTAACAGTACCGGCGATAAATTATGAGATGGGTTTACTGAATAAATGTAGTAGTCTGATTCATAAGCGAAACATTTGCAAGCAACAATTTGACAGATGGTTTTTTGCTATGCGACAGCCGAATGTCTGTTTAAGTTAATGCAATACAATTTACAAGACCAAAGTGCAGCAAAAAGCGGAATTTATACGTCGATACATTTCATACTCCGAGACAGAAAATTTTTTCCAAAAATAAATAAATACTGTAAGAAAAAAAAAATACAGTTCCTACAGCGATTTAAAGTTAGGGAGTAACAGTGAAGGCGAAAAATGTTCTTTTAAAATTTTTTAAATATGCATATTAGGTTTGTATAAAATACATAAATCGCAATTGTGTAGTGAGTGACGTGAAATAGAGCTGGGCGATTCCAAAATTCCCAAAACTTGCCATTATTTCGTTTTCCAAAGCGCAATTAAACCAAATTTTGAATATAACTTTATTTCGTAACTGAAAGCGAAACAAGACCAACTTCGATTTTTATTTTGTTTCATTTTAAAGCATTAAGGGTAAGCCATCTAGTGGTTTCTTTTTAAATCATATAGGTTATTTTGACACTGACAGCTGTTCCCCGCGCGAAATCTTGACAGAAAGTCATGTCGTTTTTAATTGGGCGAAAAAAGGCGTCCGCGAGTGTCCGGAATCAAAAAATTCGCTTCTGAAACCGTTCCATAGGTACAAAATATACTCTTGTGGTGACTCTGCGAAGAGAATTTCAAGAAGCACTCACAAGTTAGATGCCAGCTGCCGTAGATTATTTTTTTGGCATTTTACCAATACTTTTGTGGATTCAATAAGACGCAGTTTTCTTGTTCTATTGGATTACAGAATGAGTGGATCCCCAAGTGAAACCAATGGAAAACGACATCAGTATCATACCTCCGCGGAACGAAATGATGCGCTTTACGCTTGCTTGAACAAATTGGAAAAATTGGAAATATTGAAAACTTCTTTCCAAAGTGAAGGCTTTGTAGTGTAGCCCAAGGAGTGCGTTTTTTGAAAAGAAGTTTTGGCCGAAATAAAGCACCCACCGCGCCTGTTTGTGTTTGTTTGTGCAAAAAGTTCGTGAGACTGGTGGACAGTGAACACTCATAGTCCCCGTTGTCGTAACGTACGGTGCGGCGCAGAGACGAGAATGTGGCTACTGAAGCCGAGAGTGTGAGACTCAACGAACGAACATAAACTCTCCACCGTTCTCAACATCGGTCAACGATACGCGTTAACCAGCTGTTTTCTTTTTTACTAAAATTGAAGACATACATTTCGACGACCTCTGGTTTATGCAGGATGGCGCGTCATGCCACAATCCATCTTGTGCGCACAAAATTCCCAAATCGTGTTATCAGTCGCCCTGGCTAACTCAGAGCTGCGATTTGACCACTTTGGACTTTTTTTTTGTGGGGAATCGTTAAGGAACGATGTTATGCCAACAGTCAGGATACGATTCAAGCACTTAAGGCCAATATCATCCAAGCAATTCGTGAGCTACAGCCCCAAACCATCAACAAGGTCTTGGAAAATTCGAGTGACAGAATGAGCTACTGCGAAGCAAGACGAGTCACACACTTGAACGAGTTCCATAATTAATGCGAATGTTTGCTCTTACAAATAAAGCCATAATACATAAACAAAATTTAATTTTGTTCATTTAATTGCATTTTAAAAAAGTTACTTGTATTTGGCTCACCCTGTATATGGGGACATGCAGCCCTGCAACCCACCTGCTTAGAGTCAGTGTTTGGGCGTTGGGTACATGCAAAGTCTCTTTGAATCCATGCGAAACATGAATATAAACAACTTTGAACACACCCAACCTAACACCTACTAAAACTTCCAAACAGCGACCCCAACCCCCCTGTTGCATACATATTCCATTTTTTATGCATTGTGCTTTAGTCTTATTTCCACTATTTTGTTGTCATCATTTCATTTTACAGAATTCAGTAAAGACAAGTTGGTTGTCTCTCACTCTTCTAAAGCCGAAATATTGGCAAACTTTGAATTTGGCCTTATTTCGTTTGACTTTAATTCACGTCATCGTGTAAGTGCTTCTCGAGTGGATTCTGACTTCAAATCGAAAAGGCGAAATTCTCTTCTCAGAATAGGCAGAAGAGTATTTTTCGTACTTGGTTTAGCAGCATGACCGTTGTGCGACTAAAGTATATATTTGGCCCTTTTTTAAGTTGGAAAAGACGCTTCGAAATATTCCCAAATGCTCTTATTTCCAAAACAAAAAACCTATAAAATGTTAAACATGGTTCAAGAATTAAACATTTGAAGAATAGCTTCAGAAATTACACTTTTTCTCGTTGGCCCTTTTTCTTGCGCCTTTTCAGAAGTCTGCAGCGATCACACTGGGTTATATTTTTCAAATGTATAGCCTATTCTTTCTCCGTAGCTAAAAATGATTGTTCACAAGTTGCTGTTCCGGGGTCCGGCGTTTTATATAGTGGGCACCGTACATTCTTACTTTTATAAGCTATTTGGCAAAGTGCTGCCGGTAACATTTGCAGGAGTATTTCAAATTATTTAGAATTAAAAATCAGAATTATATGTATTGTGAATAATATCACACTGATAGTTCGAGCAAAAATATTCAATTGGTGTGGAATTAGCTGTAATTGTAAATGTAGCTATTTAAATCAATTGCGAGAGGCAGGTTTTCTCTTGATTAGATTTTTGAATTATAATGCTTAGGTGAGAGCTTAGGGAGAACAAAAAACAGTTTTCAATTCATAAATACAATTAAATTGATTTGTTCGCAATTCGCTCTCATGTGAATAGTTCTTTAAAAAGTTTTCAAAAACAGTGATTTCAAATTAAATATGTTTCAAATTAAACGCCGTTCCCCATCACAACATCATCATTGTTAGATATTGTAAGAAAATTCTTAATTTCAGAAAAAGGTACTTTTTTCTTTCATTTTCTTTTTTTTTTGGGACTTTTCAAAGCTAAATTGAACAAGATCTTAAAAAGTAAATACAAATTGAGTTGATAAAATTTATAACCAATTTTTAATTAATTTTTATATATAGGTAGTTATAAATGAAAATCAAGGCTAAAAGGTTTAAAATTATAATTTGTCATTTGAAAACGAATTGCATCTACTGTTTCGTAGTAGTGTCTAGCTCATCCCCAGAACAATCTTAAAGACATCTAATTCTAATGTCATTTGATTTTATTTATACAAGAAAGTTTGTGTGAGAATGATATATATATAGTCTAAAAATCCTACTTTACTTTGCTCTGCTGAGATCGAAGCTAAAAAAAAACACGCCTATTGTATTTTAAAACTAAAACTGACTATGAGTTTATCATAACCTTTCTCTAACACTCAGGGAGAAGATTGCAAAATTGAAATTTTTCGGCACATATACAGCTACGAGCATGATTTATAAAAAAATATATATCAATTTTTTTATCAAGACATAATCAGCTTTTGTTCATAAAATTACTAATTACTTAAAAACCAGTCGATTTATCGCTACATTTAACTAAAGGTTATACCGCATGTTGTGTGCAAATTTCAGCCGTCTAGGTCAATTAGTTTCTGAGATAGACCTAGGTACAAAATCTAGTGGGTACGGACAGAAGGACAAAAGCGAAACGGTTCCGTATTTTTCCCTTTGAGTACGGAACCAAACAAATGGGAAAAAGTAGCTACAAATTGTTTCAGGGTCACGTTAGTCACAGCGCGCGGCTCACTCCCACATTCCAATCAGATTCGGAACGTTCCTTGGCGCAATTGCGAAAAAAAACGGTACAAAATCAAAGCAGAGGCTCTGCTCCGACTTAAAAAATAAAAACGCCTATTAACGACATTTTTGAGTTTTTTTTTACCATTAGATACAATGAATGAAACAAATTCACATCTGGATTTATTTTTTTAATTTTTGATTTATTTTTCCTTTTACGTAAGTTTTCTCCCGTGGATTGAATTAACTCTGACAGGCCTTTGATCTATAAAGACGCTTGAAAACTTATAATTTGTAAGTATTTTCCACATGCTTATCTTTTTTGTTTCGAAAATTGTAAACATTGGCAATACCAAAGTGTATTTAAAAAAAACAGCCTTTACTGTTGTTTTACTAGGCTTACGTATACCAGTATACGTTCCAGTATTACAACATATAATCATAAATCTTGCTACTCCTACCTAAACGATGGATAGCCAAACGAATAAAATTTGTCTAAGATTGGGTCGCAAAGGAAATGGTGTTAAGGAAAGAATTTCGAATTCTAGTTTTTACTTTTCTCCATTAATTTTCATAAGTTAATAAATAGCAATAAACAGAATAAAGTTGGTCAACATTTACAATCTTTTGATTACTTACTTTTCAAACTAATGTGTTGCTTCCTTTAGAGTTACTGACCATATAAATTGAATGTCTACACTACAAAATGAAGATCATAAACAACAATGAACATTTAACGAACACCTAACATTTATGCATACAAAATTAAGAAAATATTGTAATAAATATTTGTTTACATTTTGATTATAAATCCCGATCGCATATACAAATTATGTTGAAAGGTGCAAATACATTCTGTGGATGATTGCTAAATTATGATAAAGATATACAATTGGGATGCTCAAGAAACAAACGAAAATTCGGGGCATTCAATTTATGTCTTATGCTTGGGAGTTTTCAGCAAATGGAAAAGAATAATGACACAGAAATGATGAAAATTTATGATCAAATGAAGCAAAAACCGGGACGAAAATAAACAAAATTCTACTGATTGAATTGCTTTTTGAAATTTTGGTTGAGTCGAAATTAAATAGGAGCAGGTCTCATTAATTATATTGAATTTGGTGAGTGTGGCGAAGTTTAAGAGCTTTAATTTAATTCACTTAAAAAGCCTAGTCGAGAATAGTTCAGTGAGAAACCAACAGAAATATTTTCATGTGCGAGGAAGATGGCAAGGATTTTAAGTTTAGATTTCGATGATTTCGATAAAGCCATTTTTCTGGCTTATCGCTTATCCCTACCAGTTTATGTTGTTGCTTAGGAGTTGGTGGCACTTAGGAGCATGTATTCAGGTTTAAACCAGTTATTTTGCATTGCAAAGCCTCAGTGTGAATTGAATGTTGAATCGCCTTACTTGAATAACGTTGGGAACGTAGGTGTGACGTGTCTCCCAAACAGTGCGATTATTTAAAATAATATGGGCCGTATGGAGCACCGATAACGCCTGAAGCACGCAGGTTTGTGAAAAGAGATGTTGAGAATACTGTGGATTTAGACAGAACGGGCAGTATATAGTTTCAGAAGGGTGGCGAATGCCTTGCCACACACCCCGTCAAAATTGCGTGCAGATCTTATAATACTTAAAAGTAAAGTATATAGATTCGAGAGATATTCGAATCAGACCACCATTGGCGGGTCTCTTTTCGTCTCTCAAACCTAGGCCTAGCTTCTCAAAACCATTCGTTTTGTGTGAGTTTTTCAAGTTTGAAACGAATGGAAGGGATCTACAATTTTATGTCGACTACAAACGGCCAATTGAGAAGCTATTTCAAGACATTTATACTCTCTGATGTTCGTCAGACCCTCGCGAGAGGTGGAGCAGTGGAAAACCCCCTAAGTTGGAATTTGGGTTTTTGCGGGATTCGAACCTCGATCCCTCGCTACGTAGTCTAACACACTAACCACTAAGCCACTGCGCCTACTACTACTTATGATACTTAAGAATTAGAAAGAAAAAGTTAAAAAAAGAGTTCTTAAAACGAGCATAGTTCTAAACCCTTTTCAGGGTTCAATCTTACCACCGAATATGCCTTCTTTTTACATTTTAAAATAGAACAGAGCCATCTTCCCGCTGTTTCGAATTTCGGCGAGCATATTTAAGAAATGCCTTTTCTCTTACAGAATGTGCTGTATGAAAGGTGCCACGCCCCGTATTCAATCCCATTCTCAGTTTGCAAAATGCTGGTGACATTCAATGTATGTACTTTGATTTAAGCATTGGCTGTCATGGTAGGTTTCATGCCCGTTGTCGATATACGATATAATCATATATCTGTCTATAAAGTTAACAAGCTTATTGAAAAAGCAGTGCTTTTTAAACAACGATGCTTGTAAATAATACCTTATTTTGGCCTTGCGCTCAAAGACTAAAAACAAACAAAACAAAGGCACTGCCAAAATTTAAAAATCAAATACATTTCAGAATTATTATCATCCACAACGCGACTGCCCGAGGCCAAGCCTCATCCTCGTTGTCTACAGCCCTTTTATGGCTATCAAATATCAACACGATATTTGATAATAATTGATACATATCAACAAAATGAATGAATCGGTATTATGGTTATCAACCTACCAAAATTTTCGATGAATTGTGAATGATATAGGATTTAAGATTGTTAATATGTAGTTTTATCGATAAACTTGGTATTACGGTTGTCAAAAAAATTAATCAATTTTTCTATCAACCACAAATTTCTTGTTGATACAAATCAAATACTCGCGCGGCTAAAATTATCTATTAACATCAAATTATAAAATTTATTTCCTTGTTTTTATTGTTCAAAAAACGACTTTAGACCGAAATGTCATCGGTAGAGTTATTATTTGAAGGGGATTATGATGAAAAACAAATACAAATTAGAAACGTCAAACCTCAAAACAGAACCACTCCTCAATGATTTTTTGATTAGCATTGACAATTGGGTACAAATTATCAATTGAGACTCATAATACCAAATTGTCGGTGAATTGATGTTACAAGTATCAAATTTGATAGCCCCAATAGGGCTGTGGGCCAACAATTTTCTACCGAATCTAAATGGCTGTTTAGTCTTCAACAAGACGGTACTACCATAAACAAATCATACTGACACCCCCAACTCACAATCCTCTTGCCGCTGGCCCCCTCAATTTTTGCCAGGAATCCGCCATTTTGTTGTCCTATCCGTGTACGCCAATTCCTATCCGTTTTGCTTTGCCCACAGTGAAATGTAAAAAGATTAGGTGCGAATGTGTTGGTTGAGAGGATTTTTGACATTTGTCAATACGAATTTCTATGCAACAATACTAGCGCACCTAAACTTTTTGGGAGCGTAAAATTTAGCTTGTAGGGTAGGCAAATAACTGTTAATCGGTCGAAGTTGGGGGTCTCAGTATTGTCTCTGGTACTACTCTCGGATGCTCGTCAGACGTTCAGAAGGTAACGCTGTGGAAAAACCCATAGAAAATAAGAAATTTTGTTGGCGGGTAGGTATTGAACTAAGACCTCTCAGTCAATAGTCCGTAAAGACTAAATACTGAACCACTCAGCTTTAATATAACACATCTAATTTGAATTGAAGGCATTATAAAGCAATATAATATAGGCGGAAAGTAACATCCTGATCATCCCACTCAAGTTATAAACTTTGGCAAAGAAGTACAGATATTCTTCTTCGACGGGATTTGGTGAACGTAATTTAACTAAGTGCACCTACAGCAACATTGACCGCCAACTTTCCGACTTAGGAAACCTTAAGCAGAAAGATGGGCTCACTCCGTGGTCGAGGTTATATAAAGTGATCGTATAAAAATGCAAACTTGCACTCGAGATCGAGATGCCTTAAGGCTTACCAAATGACACATGAACAAAACTACAAATGGACTCGTTTATGTTTGACAAATTGATGTGAAAATATATAGTCATGAGAAAATGATTAAATAAAACGATAACAGCCAATTATTTTAGGTAGAAGTATGAAATCAAACAAAAATAACATTCGATGGTTTTGTTGTATAAACATTAAATAATAAAATAAATTAAACGATTGTAAAAAAAAATCAACAGTTGATATAGAAATAAACATGTAGAATCTTATGGTCTAACAAAACGACAAACAATCCAAGAAATTTATGAAAATTACAAAATAAAAAAAATATGTTCGTAAATTCAAGTGTATATGCAATTTTTGGAAATATAAGTATTTCAACAATTAACTTGAAAATGCATTAATAAATTAACAAAACGTTCATGAATATTTTCAATAACAATATCGAACGAAGTTTTATAAATACAAAAACACTCTTTTACTTACCAATATCATCAGTTTTGTAATTTTGTATAACCTCGGCTAGTTCAAGATTACCGGCAATAACTGCAACCTTATTGGGAAAGATAAAATATATTAGAAGAATTATATCTATTGAACATTAAATAATAACATGAACAATAGAAAATTGGTATACCTTTGTACACAGAACAAAAAAAAAAAAACACATAACGATTTTTCTTTTCTAAAAATATGATCGATTGAATTATATATTTAAAAGGGATTATATTATTATATCATTAGTATAACATTTGGTACCTCTTTATATTATCGAATTCAAAACCAATAAGAAAGGGCGACAACTATTGGGACAAAAATGTAATAAAAATAATATTTTTACACATACATATTATGTATATAACACAGAGTTAGTCAGTATACGTATGTTAATTTATGCCTGTGACACACATATGGTTTCGATACCATGGTTTCGAGATGAACCACATGTCGGTCAGGGTATACCACGGTCATACCAGGCGAGCAGTGTGGTTTGAGCGTAGTATCGATACTAGGGTTTTTTGCGTGGTATAGCTATCCTCCTAGCGAAAACAGCGCCACTCTCATGTAGTGGACCATAGTTTTATTTAAAGTACCTGTCTTTTTCATAGAAAATGCTATAGTATTCCCACCATGGTGTCTGTACTAGGTGTGTGTCACGGGTTTTATTGTCTGCCCCAGCATAGTAATCAATGGCAACTGTCAGCCTATACTACGTTGTATAGTGTGTCACCTAGCATGGTATTGACGATGCCATAGTATTGATACCATGGTATCGAAACCCTATGTGTGTCACAGGCATTAGTCAGTATACGTATGTTCACTTATGCCTGTGACACACATATGGTTTCGATACCATGGTTTCGAGATGAACCACATGTCTGTCAGGGTATACCACGGTCATACCAGGCGAGCAACGTGGTTTGAGCGTAGTATCGATACTAGGGTTTTTTGCGTGGTATATCTATCCTCCTAGCGAAAACAGCGCCACTCTCATATAGTGGACCATAGTTTTATTTAAAGTACTTGTCTTTTTCATAGAAAGTGCTATAGTATTCTTCCTCATTTCTTAAAACCTAAAATTTTGATAAATTTATATAGTAAATGCTATATCTGTGTTTTTTTTTTATAATTGTATCCTGCACTCTACACCGATGAATTAAATTGAAAAAAAAAAACTAAACACAGCCATCAGTAACATTCATCTGAAAATGTTTGCATCCGTTTCGAACATTTTAAAATTTAGTTTCAAAGCCTATCTATTTTCGTTTTGATTTCAAACTAATTCCCTCAAAATACAATGCAAGTCCTTTCGTAGCCATCCACTTTTTGTTTCGTTTCATATTATTTTTGAATTCGATAATATATAGTGTACCTACCTCCTATTACTGCCACTAATATTCTTAAAAAAAAAAATTAAATTTAAACAAAATATTATTTACAGAAAACAAAATTGAAAACTACAAGTATTCAGAAAAAAAAAAGAAAAAGACAAAAAAAAAAAAAAAACAAAATTACCAAAAGGATTGACCAAAGGAGTATCCCAAAATTAGAACCAATATTTTACACAAAACCAACTACGAAACTAAACTAATAATATAAAATGCAATGAAAAAGGATAAATACTTTTTTTTTTGTTAAATATTAAAAAGACAGAAATAAATACCTGATAGGGAGTTTGATTTGCATAATTAAGGGCCTCACGTTGGGCACCCCGAAAAAGAAGCATTCTAGCACAAGCCTCTTGGTTGTTAACAGCGCATACATGCAATGGTGTATTACCGGAAGCGTTACGGCCATCCATGTCCGCACCATAAAACAATAAATGTTCCAAATGGTGGACTAGACCATGTCGGCATGCCTAATTTTATAATAATTATATATAGAAATTATTTGTAAGAAAATTAAAGGGAAACATTTTATTATTATTTTTTTCAGTTCTTTTGTATTAGGTACTTTTATACCAAAAAAAGTATAGTTAAATTGGAAAGTTCGTTTGTTTATTGGAAAAACCGTACACATAATATTAATAGGTAAGTACCGCCAATTTCAAGAAGACTACATTTTTAAAAGAGTATACATAAATATGCCAACACCATTATACTATTTTCCTACAAAAAAAAAAAAAAAATTGCTTTTTGGATTATATTAAGAGGAAACCGTATGAAATTTAAAAGAAATTTTGGGCCCATCTGGACGTAGAGGGTAGTCTCAATGGGCCTCAAACAGGTATGAAAAATGAACGGTGTGGACTGTATTCAAATCTTAGTTCCGATTGTATTTTTTTGAGCTGAATTGTTTTTTTTTACTTTTTCGTGTACGTAGTAGGAGAAAGATATCGTTTTCGTACATAATTTCGAGTGATTTCGAGATGTTCATCCATTCTTATATCACGCAATTCTGCCCGTCTGTCTGCATGTCTATCGGCTTCCAAGGCCTACAGCTAGGCGGATTTGTTCCAAACTTATCTTTTAGAGTTTCTGGGCTTAAAGTTAGAATTTGTTCTTTTGCGAGGCAATTTAAACATTTTTATTTTTCTTGAGAGCAATATAGGTGACTATACCTATACAATTTGAATAAAAATGTATTTTATGGTCAACTTAACTGGATGACAAACACTGTTCGTTTTTTTAAGGTATCGTATGAAGAATAAGCAACTCAAATTAAAATGTACGATTACAAAAAATGTATTCAAAATGCATAAACAATTTATATTTTCAAAATGATTCCGTCTTTCGTTTTCCACACGAATTTAAAGCCGGTACGCAGCTAACGAAAAATTCCATATAAAAGTGACACAATGAAATCATGAACGAACAATTTCGCTCTCCTTTTCGTTTTTCAGTACGCAGATGCTGCGAAATGATGGCGGAAAAGTGGGTCATTGCTTGGTAGGTACAATTCTCCGCTATATTTTCGCACACTTTTATTGTCCGAGACATAAATTGCTCGCAAAAATTTGACATTTGTACTGCAGTGTTGCCAGCTTTTATAAGAGGATGGAGAAAAATTGAGAAATTTTGGAGCCAAAAATATCCGAACTCAAAAATGGATTTGTTTTTATAAAAGAACGACTTCTGCTTTTTCAACAGAGGGGAACTTCAAGTTGTCGACGGGAACTAAATGAATAATTTTTCAATGATTTGACAAATAAAGCAAGAAGTTTGAAAACGTAAAAGCGATTTTTGTTATACTTTTAGTTGTTCATAGGTACGAGTACAGGAAAAATGCACACTTTAGGCATTCAGAAAAAGGCATGGATATAAAGAGTGAGCACTAAGTTCCCAGAGTATATATTACCTTAATTTACTAATTTATTTAATAATCCATCAGGTAAAAAGATGGATGCCACTTTAGACTTGACTTTTTTGGGACGATTGTATTTTGTATTTTTTCAATGTCCATTGTAACTTAAAAGTTTCGATTGTAAAACAATTTTTTACAAAGTATCAATACAAATATTCTTAACATTACGTTGGTTATTTAATGTTTAGGTAATTTAACGAAAAGAAAAATAAATTCTGAAGCTAAAAGTAAATTTATTTTTTTTAAACAACTTTTTGTTTTAGCTTCCGAAAATCTGAGAAAATAAAAGATCGCTCAAAATAATATTTTGCTTTCCATTTTAAACAATTTATTTTGCATTTAATATTAATTACAATGTGCGCCGCTGGATGCTTAAGACTCTGGCATGGCAGCTCTGTTTTAAATTCACTTAACTTAAGCAACAGGTACTGCATTTCTTTTATCAAAACATGTTAGAAGGGACATAGGTAATTCCATACCGAGGTGGGACATAAGTCCATAACAACATTTTGAACTTATGTCCCTGCGCCATCTAGTTTGCTCTTGTAATGTAGGATAAACCGGAATAGATATGCACTTTCTCTCTTAAGATTTTAGAACAATTTTTTGGGAAAAAAAAAAACTGATTTTATGTGGATGCCCGACTATCAACACAGATGGCCATATTATTGTTTAATATCGATCTCTTCTCAAATCGTTTCGCAGCCTTAACTACGGCGAAAACCTCCGCCTGGAAAACAGTACATGTGTCCAGAAGGCTCAGAGGCAGGCATGTGTTTAAATCTCTGGAGTATATGTCTGATCCCGTACCCTCACTAGTTTTATAACAATCGCCTTTATTCTCTCTATTCGTATACCAAGCTCTTCGTGAGCTTTGCCACGAAAGCATAACTGATTTGTTAACTTAGGATTAGGAGTTTTGGACTTACAGTTCGGGGTAGGGTTACCATATTAGAAACGAGAAAAGGGGGGAAAATTATTCCTCAACGAATTTCCACTGTCAATAATTCAAAAAGCAACATTTCACAAACCGCAGTTAAACTCTTCCATAAATGAAAATAAATATATTGTGTTACCTTTAATATGTGCGTAGTTAAATATTAAAAAAAAATTCACTAAACAATAAATTCCTTCTATAAACTTTCCTTAAAACATGAAATATCCACTGTTATTCATTTTTTATTAGACCATGTGCAGTTCGTAACACAAATCAAAACGCAAGACTTACCTGATGCACTTCCTGCCAACCTTGGTTATCCTGAATGCCAAGCGTTGCATGATCATGCAACAGACTTTCCGTAATTTTAGGATCACATTTTTTCGTCACAGAGATGTACAGCGGGGTTATACCACGTCCATCCTTATAATTAGGTGATGCACCAAGTTCCAAGAGGGTGCTGCAAATATACAAACCAATATCAAATCTAAGCCAATATAACCAATATGGTGACAGTAAGTCGGCCGAATTTGGACAATAGCAACTAAAGTCTGCACGCTACAATAGACAACGGCAGCAGAAACTCGACTTGAATTATTTTGAAAGGTATCCAAGGCATGCGTATGCGTATATATGGCCAACACTTTTCGGAATTGTTGCAATAAAACACGACTTTTGGTTTGGCACTTGTCGACTTGTTTCTTTATCGTGTGGTACACATTCTAAATTAAGACAAAATTAACTTCCATCAAGTTGGCGATTAATTAGGCGATAAGTAGTGTATAAGCCAATAAAAAAAAAGAGATACGTGGTCGACAAGTACATCGCCCATAAAAATTCACTGGCCAGAGAGGAAAAGAGGCGTTGCTACCACCAGCGGGTGCGGATAATTTTGTAATTCATCTCATACGGTGTCGTTTGGTTTTTTTTTTGCAACAGAAAACACGATTATGCTTGGTATAGGTACTTACGTTACAGCTTCTAGGGAGTCCTTTTCGACAGCCTTGTGTAGAGCGGTGGCTCCATCCTTTGTTCGGTAGTCCAGCAAAGCACCGCCGTTCACTAGTGCGATAAGCAGTTTATTTGGTTTCTTAGCTCCGGTAGCCACGGTTAATGGCGTTTCACCACTTTCCGGACAGTGGAAATTAGGGTCCAGCCCTTTGGCGCACATTTTTGCAATTTTTTCCACATGACCGCCATTGATGCATTCGAGAAATCTTCGCAAATTTGCTCGTGTGTGCAGTGCCTTCAGCTGGCGTTCATCCAAATTCAGCATCTTGTAGACGCGTCTTTTGTATTTTAACTGAAAATGTAGAGAACTTGCAGTTAGTAAGATTGTAGATACGATAATCATTTTCTAAGATTACTTTAGGAGTTGATATTGGATTACTTGTGGCAGTGGTTGCAAAGCGATCATTACTATTTTTACACAAGTTTCTCGTGTGAAACGTTTTCAGCAAATAAATGGAGGACTAGATAGATATGAGACAAATTTTTCTCTCAAAAAAATGTCAGTTCATCAATGGAACTTCACAAAGTGAAAGACTATTCGCAGGCCACAAAAAAGTGTAGGACTGGGGCGCACGAAACTTTCGAGTGCAATGAAAGTTTTGTTGAAATAAACGGTAAAATACGCCGTATTGACACCATATAAGAATAATGCTATAAGAGCACGAAAACTTAGTTTTTAATGCAATCCAGTTTCTGTTTTTATATTTTAAATAAATTAAGGGTTACAATGAAATTCTGCCCCAATGAAAAATGGACCCAAACAAAATGAAAAAAGGCCCCGAAAAATGGGGTAATATTTCATAATGCAAAATGACCCCATTCCATTTATGCAATATTGCCCCAAATAAATAGAGAATGGTCCCAAATTTTAAGCATATAAAATGAAAAAATGCCCCAAAATAATGCATGACAAGCAACAACAAAAATGATTACTAAATTGGGGAGTATTTTCATTGTTTTGGGGCCATTTTTCATTTTCCTATTTTGGCATCAAAACAAAATTCTACTAGAAGAAACGCGAAGTAGGTAATCTAAAATTCTCGCGAATTTTTAACTTTTATTTTCCCAAATTTTCTAAAATTAAAATTCCGCTCAGGTTTTTAAATAACTTTCAATTTTAACTTTCGAAAACTTGAGAAAATAAAAGTGAAGAATTCGCGCGAGTTCTCAAATTTTTGCGAAGTTCAAATTAAAACTTATTTGAAGACCTGAGCTGACTTTAAGCTTTAGAAAACTAAAAAAAATATCAAGATTCAGCTCTGGATTTCAAATAAAAGTTTGCGATTTAAAATTAATGGCAGTAGCGGTGGATAACAGCCAAATCTATAAAGGCCCGTATTGCAGGCAAAACGCTTAAAATACAATTCAAGCTCTTATTTAAAATAATAAAAAAACTTTACAAACAACTTGTTTCTTTTTATTGAATTATTGTTGTAATTTCATTACTTTGGGGTGATATTTCATCTATTGCAAATTATTTATTTCCTTCATTCTTAAAAAAGACCACAGTAGTATTGCATTGAAGTATTATTAATCACAAAAAAAAATGTAATTTTACCCCAAATTATCAACGAAGAGAGGCCCAAAATTAAGAAAAAATGACCCCAATCAGACTATCTGTTTAATATAGGGATAATTGTGGGGATTTTTTGAAACCAATTCGAAGTCAACATTCGCAAGGTTTTTGGTGATATATGACACCACCTGCTTGTAAAGTGGTCGAAAGTCGGACTGAAATTCTGTAACAAAACGAAACGAAAACACTTTCGCCTTTCCTAACACAAATAATCCGAAAGCGAAAATTTGCTTCACGTAACTCCTTCCGTTTTCATCTTCATATTCGCACACAGACACATGACTTCAATGCAGTGCACACTTCCATCTTTTAAAATCTGAAAGACGAACAAATATGAACAGCTGAAAAGCATTGTCAAATATTTCCCGTCATCTGTTAAATTTGTATGCAAATTCACATTCACCAGTTGCCTAAAAAAAAACTAATTAACTTAACGCTAACTTTTTGTCACAGTTAGCTCCGGTCCAAGTTTTGAGTGCCAAAAGTAATTTTTCATTTAATAAAAGAAAACTTTTCAAATATGTACTGCGTAAAAACATCAACCTCACATGCACATACGTATCGTATATTCGACTTACCTCTAAATATCCGACAGGACCATTAAACGGATAATCTCCCAAACGACGTTCCTCGTCGAGAAACTTTCCTGCTTTACCATTTGAAGGCGGGCAAAATAGTCCATAGTTGAAACTTTCCTTAAGTTCCTGAAATCGAGAAGAAGACAAATTTAAGTTAACGATTTCGATTCTTTTTTTTTGTAAAGAAATTCGATTAATAAATGCAAATGAGGATCATCCGTCCCTTAAAAGTTTTCATTCTTGCTGACAATAATATTATTCTCTACCCTCGAAGAGCATTGTAATGGAAGATGGTCGCAGCCTCAATTTTCTCTTAAGTCACACCCAGATACACACGCAGAAACCTGAATCGTCTTTTGTTAGATGTGCAAAGCAGATGCATTTGAAGTGTCATTGTTTTTCGTTTTTTTTTTGTCAAGAGACCCTCTTCCTCGTTTTGGCCGGAACACCATAGGCGTTGTCTTATACACTTGACCCATAAAGTTTGAACATTTTTTTTTTGCAGTTGCTTTTATCACAGAGAGGAGGAATAAAACTTGAGCCACTTTAATGTGAAGGTATATGCTCATGCGGAAGGGGATGTAGGAAGAACCTGAGAAGAGTCTGTTTGCGGGTAGGTATGCATGAACTGACTTGGCATGATATAAGTTTTAAAAGCCTTATATACATATATATACGAACAGGACGAATAAGAGCAGTAATTATATACCTACTTGCAGTGTAGTGATAATGGATTAAAAAGTGCTGAAAGTTTTGCAATTTGAGTTTTAGGAAGATGCATCTCATGCCAGGAGTGCTATGTCTACTAACTGCATTCTAGGTGCTGCTTTATATCAAAGTGTACTTGCCGGGAAGTGTAGAATAGACATTTCGTTTTCATGCAAAGGGCGATGACAAACTGTGCTCAAGGTATAGTGCAGAATATTGATAAACTTCTGAGCTAGTGCGGCCAACTGCCATCAACAATGAGGGCAAGTGCGATATAAGTCCCTTTCACCTTATTAGCAATTTAGCATCTGCAAATGAATAATATAGACCTACAGGCAGGCTTAAAGGCAATTGTCGTAAGAGGTAACATCTCTATGGATCTGTCGTCGAGTCTGCGGTAAAAACTGGGGTCTTAGGCCTCGGATGATATACTGGCTCTATTCGCTCATCGTGAGACCAGCGGTTACCTATGCCGCCGTGGTCTGGTGGACGAAGACTAACGAAGTCACCACAGTTAAAAAGCTAGAACGAGTCCAACGTATAGCCGGAAACTGTATGACGGGCTGCTTACGCTCCACACCGACTATGGCACTCAATGTCATCCTTGGTCTAACACCTCTTCAAACACATATTCAAACGGAAGCCAGACTGGGTGCTCACCGCCTGTTCCATTCGAACAACTTTGACCCCTATACCTATCAAGGAGGTCATCTGTCCTTACTCGGCACCATTGAGCCTTCAAGCTCATTCAGCATGCCTCTTGATGACATGCTACCGGAATATGTCTTCCATAAAAACTTCTCCATAATCATCCCCCCTAGGGAAGAGCGGGAGAAATATAAACCTAATCCATCTCGACTTGACATCATCTGGTACACAGACGGTTCTAAGATGGAATCAGGAACTGGCTCTGGAATCTACGGTGAGTCAAACCAGGTGAACTTGTCAGTCAGCCTTGGGAAAAACGTATCCACATTCCAGGCTGAAGTCCTTGCAATCAACCATTGCGCTACAATAAATCTAAGTTCTAACACACGTGGAAAAACCATATTTATATTCTCAGATAGCCAAGCAGCTCTCAAAGCTCTTGACTCATCCGTCATCAAATCCAAACTTGTCTTAGAAACATTCTCAAACATCTATGAACTTTCTAAGAAAAACCTAGTCATCCTCCACTGGATTCCAGCCCATAGAGGATTTGAGGGTAACGAATCGGCTGACTCACTGGCTAAAGTCGGAGCAACCACTCCACTCATCGGACCTGAACCCTTCTGCGGAGTCAGCAAAAGCCATTTCAGGAACTACATCAAGAACCAATCTCGTATAGAGTCCAACGAGATCTGGCAAAACACAGCTGGGCAGAACTGCACCAGAACATTTTTCCCCAAATTCTCCACCAGAAAATCACTCTCCTTGATTAACCTGGATAAAAACAACCTGAGAATACTAACAGGAATCATCAGTGGCCACGGCCGCGTGAAAAACCATCTTCACCGCATTGGCATCTCACCGGATCCCATCTGCAGACTTTGTCTCGAGAGTGACGAATCTTCACATAATCACAGAATGCCTGGCCCTTTGTCGTCTCACGAAAAACGTCCTTGGTGATGAAATCATTGATTCAGCAGCTCTTGCTAATATACACCCAGAGAAGATCCTGGTCGTCCTGACGGTCTCTGGAGTGAAAATATGGCTCTAAGAATTTACCAGGGAAGGCACAATAGGTTCCTCTAAGAAGCCGCAGTGCCAGAGCTCATTGAAAGCTCTCCCGCCTTACAATCTTATCTAGAGCTAGCATAAGCACTTTAAACCTAAACGTTGCATCACAGACAGATTTTCAGTTCGCACTGAAAATAAGGAAAGTATACCCATAATCAGGCGGGCGATACGTCCTCTAACCAATTGTGATTAATTATGAGGTGACTATCATCCACCATTCAATTGCAATAAGGCGAAAAACAAACGCGTTGCTGTCGCTTAGAAAATCAGCAAATTATTATCAATCAGACGATCATAAAAGTGTGCGCAAAGCTTACAATAAAAAGGAAAAAAAAAAAAAAAACCGCCAAAGACAGAGAGCGATGATAGTAATCCGTCATCAGGAAGTTGAAGGAAACGATGAGACGCAGACGACGGAGGTCACTAATAGCTAAGAGTTGTAGCTTTGAAATTTGTACCAATATAAAAACCAACAAACATTTTATATTAATGAGATTTTACGACGCCTTACAAGATCCTCTTCTTCTAATTTATAAAAGTGAATGAGATAAGACTATTTGTCCTTTACTATACGCAGGATTTCGCAATTGGGGGTGTGGCACCTCCCCTACAAAAACACAAAAGAAACAATCTAAAACAATATTTCTTGACAATCATGTGAGCTTAAGTTTCCAAGTTTGAAGCTGCATTTTACAAATCACTTTGTAAAATGCATACAGCCAGGATTACAATGGAATTACTGCGAGACCTCTTTCCACAACAAGTTATTTCAAGAATTGGTGATGTTCATTGGCCTCCACGGCCGCCTGATTTGACTGCTCCGGACTTATTTTTGTGGGGATATCTGAAAAGCAAGGTCTATGCAAACAAACCAGAAACGCTTGAGCAATTCAAACAAAATATTCGTGATGAAATTAATGAAATACCGCGTGAAATATGTGAGAATGTAATGAAAAATGTGCTCAAAAGGGCTCGCATTTGTGAGACTAACAGAGGCGGACATTTACCTGATATTGTAGTCCATACATAATTGCTGACATTAAATAAAACATTTATCAATATAAGATACATTCTTTTTCATTTAATCAAAAATGATAAACAAACAAAGTAGTATACCTTCCCGGCGGACACCCTGTATTTGAATATTTCCTAAACAAT
Source organism: Cheilosia urbana (assembly GCA_946477585.1). Lineage (NCBI taxonomy): Eukaryota > Metazoa > Arthropoda > Insecta > Diptera > Syrphidae > Cheilosia > Cheilosia urbana. The sequence goes on from OX297854.1 coordinate 118,009,362, forward strand.
GGATATAAGAAAAGCTGAAAAAGATTATTATCATTGCTACAGACACTTTCCTTCGTGTCCTGTAAATCCCAATTTGCAAAAAAAGGCGAACAAAATGCAGATTGATAGAGTATGTGTAAATAAATAAATATATCGACATCTCGCTTGTGCAACAAGTCAATTCAAGCCACACAAGTTTTTTAATTTCATCCTATGATAAGCGTTCTCTGGCTTTGCATTTTCTTTTCTTTATCATGCAAATGTGCTCTTCGGTTTCCTCCAAAAAATCCATAGGCAACACAAACATTTTCCTCCATTTTTAACGTCAAAATGTTATGACGTAGGTAAAAATCAAAGAAGCAATGCTAGGAATAGTCTTAGATAAAATCCATTTTTGAGTTATTTATCTCATATGGAAGTAACGGGTGATTTTTTAAGAGTTAAGTTTTTCAGGTTGGTAGCACTGGTTAGTAATGGCGTCCAAACGTCATCTGTCAAAGTGAAACGTTTTCAGTACCTATACTATGCCATTTAATCATGGAAAGACTTACAAACGAGCAACGAAAATGTACACCAAAGACGACCGTGGAAAAACCTTTCCGTCAAAGGCGAACGATATGGAGCCATGATACCGACTTTTTTTTTCCCAGTTGGCTGAGTTGAACTTGGTTGAAATGTGGATTCATCAAGACGGTGCCACATGCCACACAGCTCGTGAAACAATGGAAATGTTGAAGGATGAATTTGGTGAGTAGCTTATCTCTCGAAATGGCCCTGTGAGTTGGCCGCCAAGATCATGTGATTTAACGCCTGATTATTTCTTGTGGGATTATGTAAAGTCGTTAGTCTATGTGGACAAGCCGAACAGGATTACATAACAAGCGTAATTCGTGGTATACAGGCCGAAATGCTCGAAAAAGTGACGTAAAATTGGACCTTCCGAATGGAATTTTATTCGATTTAAAAAAAAAACTATTCTTAAAAAATCACCCGTTTTATAGCAAATATCTAACAATGTGAGATTTTAAGCGCCTACTTTACTATTTTAAAAGTTTTTATACTTTATAAGATTCTTTGGTTAGGCGATAATTTTCTGTTTTCTGATCTGTTAGCGCATGTGATTATTTTTGACTTAGTGGTTTATGGCGACAGTGATCACATTATGTAAGAATTCAGAGATTTGTTTTCAGAATGTATATGAACACAGATCGGCTTTTGGGTAGTCGTTTTTGAGAAATAATTAAAAAAGTGATTTATTTGAATTTCTTGAGAAAAAACTAAGTACGGGATCTTATTAAGAATACCTTTATTATCTTTTATGTGTATTATGACTAAAATAAAAAAATTTTTCGAGGCATTACTTGATTTTTAAAGTTTAATCGAAGTCGAAAATGGGGTTTTCGAGATATGAGCAGTTCTTAAAATTAACGTTTTCGGTGATTCGAATTGAAAATTAAGGACACAATCATTTTAGGAACATCAATTTTACTCTGAGTATGCATTTTCGTGAAAATCGTTAGTGCCATTTTCAGGTAAACTAAAGAAAAGTAATTTAAAAAAAAAGCTTTTTTTTTCAAAAATATATCGTGCACAATTATAGAGAAAAACTGAGTTTGGTATTAAGTTAGAAACGTCCATATTATCTTGGAAATGCATTTCTGTTACAATTGTACGGACCGTTTTCGAGATATATGTCCAAATTGCAAAAGTACCTACATACCATTCGATTTTTTTTTGGCGAAGAACTAGTATGTAGTCATTTTAAACCTCACCTAAGCTTAAATATCAATTTCGGTTGAAATCGTTAGAGTCATTTTCGAACAAATCAAACTGGTATGAACAATTATATGGTGAGTATCTACCACTAATACTGAGGTTACTTACTGAGCGGTAAGCCCCCAAACTCCAAACCCGAAGTTTGAAGGAAATTCGGGTAGCCGTTTACGCTGTAGATCTCGGGACATACGGACAGAGGGACCGAATTTCGTGATAGAATTGATTAACATCTCGAGTTCGAAATTTTGTACAATATCTTTCTTTTACTATATGTAGGGTAATATGTTACCCTTTCAATATTTCTTACTTATAGATTTTATTTTAAGACGAGAACATCAAAATATCATTAAGTTTTACGTAAGTTCCTGAAGAGTGTGTTTGCGAAATGATTTGCAGGTGAAAATTTATAATTACACGAAATAAAAAAAGGAAAACGAGCAAATTCGATCAACAAATTTTTGTGTGTATGAGTGAAAGAAGTCGAGATAGAAAATTATTCGGTGCCCAGAAGGTACATTAGAGAACTTAAGGTACCACCTATGAGTGCCACATCAACCTCCAGTTTTTTAATGGAATTTTTGTTACTTTTAAACATTTTAGTATGTTTCAAACTATGAATTACATATATTTACGTTCCTATTTTTTGTTTTAAAATTAAACAAAGAGTTAATATATTTACGTCTTAATTCCAAATATGCTTTATTTTTTGAGCTGTAACGAAAAACAAAAACTGAGTGCCATATTTCCCGACTTTACCCTAAATGAGAAAGTTAAAAAAATAGTTGGCGCAAAAGGTCCGTAAGGGCCCATAGCACCAGAATGACAACCATTCGTTTTGTGTGAGTTTTTCATCTAAGGGACGAACGAATAAAAAGGATCTACTACTTTATGCCGAGTCCAAGCGGCTAATTGATAGCCTCTTTCTCGGATGTTTCTCAGACGTTGCCGAGAGGTTGCACAGTGGAAAAACCTTAAGATATTATTTGTGGTCGGAATTCCAGACCTTCTCAAAATAAAGTAACTTAACAGTGCAACGATTGCTGGCTGTGTTCAAAATTTAAATTGTTCAAAAATAGGCAGGATTTCACTCAAAATCATGCGTCTTCTTCAGCTGAGCACTGACGAATAGATCTTGTATGTTAGGTTCAATCAGACCTACTGACAAGTCTGTACAGCGAACATACACAATCCTTGACGATGTGTCGCTCCAAGACAGCTAAGCTATTCCATTTATCCGAAAAGTAATCATCCACTTCTGGTATGCAACTCTTGAACTACCATCCAGCTTATATCACCCAATTGAAGTAGGTATTTCTGAATTCGTTCGCAGCCACATAAATGTATCGCTGGGCCTGTGGTAACAGAAAAAAAAAAAAAAAAAAAAATCTTAATACCCAAGAACGGCAGAGAGCCAGTAACGAGGAGTACAATAAAAGAACGGTCTGCGCACACAGCACATACAGTCATTGACCTTATCCGCAAACTATAGTCTTCGTTGTCGCTGTTGCCACAGCCATCTCCTAACCATGGTCGTCGTCGCCGTCTGCAATGTGCGCTCAAGATCGCTGACAGATAGATCTCTTCTAGGTATGCCATCGAAGTCCCTCTAACTCCCTCACCCTCTCGCCACGAAATACCCAACTGTAAGTGACCATAACTATCTGTGCAACTTCAAGATTGCATTAGGATCTCTTCCTTAGATATATGCCCGGCATTCCACATCCACTCCACTCGCTTAGCTGCTATATTTTCCTCTCAATCTCTTTGCAAGTTTTTTATGCTCTTGGCCCGTAGATGGATAGATTTCACGATGTTGTGGATGGTAAAACAGGTTGGGAGTAGAACTTTTAGAACAAAATCAACAATCGAGTTGGGAAAGAGGTTATAGTTTTTCCTGCAAGATGACCACGTACTCTGCAGAGCAATACTCTCACCAAAAGTTGAAATTGATTTGACATTTTGAAGTTTAATTGACTGCCGGATTTCGTTCGTTACAAGGAATGTGTACCTTTCCCTCCCACCATATCCAAACTTTTATGGCAATCCAAAGGAACTCAAACAAAGAGCGAGGGAGAAACACTGAACAATTGGTGGTCTAAGTCTAAGGCCGATGGATGCTTTCAAGAACAATCCAAGTGCTGGCTTGCCTGTTTACTGTTACCCACAGACCAGCGAGGGTAACAGCAGCCATAAATACGATATCGCTAACGCAATAGCAATTAGGATTTTTTGTTCGTCAATTCGTTGGATTGACATTGTTATTATACGACTCGACCGGCTCGAAGACGACTTCAGCGACGACGACGACCCACTTTGAAAATAATTGTTCGTAGTATAGTGGCACAAGACCACACCACGCAGAGCAGGCCATCTTGGACCACATCAAGATTGCGAGAACTAACCGATTCGATTTGTTTGCTTCGAATAAAAACAATCAAGCCACGCGATAGCTGGTTGTGTACATAGATACCTACAGAAAAAAAGAAAGAACCACCAACAGGAAGATGGATTGATTCTGGAACAAATATGGTAGCCTTTGGAGAGAGGGATTGCGGATGCCAATTGAATGATTACAAATAATAGCACACACAATAATTGTAATGGTGAAGAATTCCGAATATACAGTTGCAAGTCGATGGACGGGCCTCTGCGTCTATCATAGCCCGCTGTAAGTCGTTTGGATTTTTTTTTTATAATTTGCAGAGAGAAATTCACTTCATATTATTGAAAGTATATCTAATTGAAAATAACATTGATATGTAAATATTTGCCATTTCCATCACGTCTTGCGTGTTCGGCAGAAATCAAACTTCAGATTTTTTTTTTTGTTGAAGAATATGTCTCCCAAACAATTGGTGATCGGTACCCAATGCAAATTGACGTCAAATTTATTGAAAAACTTAAAATTTACGCCTTCTTGGTAAAAATGATAAAAATTACATATTTTAGAAAGGAGCTGTAACAAACCTACTAGATAATTAAAATTTGTTAACAGAAAGTTGGTCGATCGATAGGTGACTAACACGTTTTGATTTCAGTATTCCAAGGATTGGGTTTGGTGAGTTATGTGGTATTCGTTTGGGCTTCTTCAGATTCGCTCTCAGATTTCAGATTTCATGTGGCTAATTGAACATAAAAACGTCACTTGCTCTTTTTTGTGATAATATTCGTGGGACTCGAATATGTGTAGCCTTCAGCACTTTTCAAAACGTTTTCTGGTTAAATTCTAAATTAAAACATTCGAAATTTGCGTCCCGATTGATTTTTAAATATTTCTACATAATCTATATATATAATTCTTTCGGGGTGTAACTCGATGGCCACGTAACTCGATAACCCCTGGGACGATTTTCATTTTTTTTTTTTTTGTTCGTATTGCTGTATGTCAGGTTTTAATTAACTTTTTATCGCGAAAACAAAACTTGGAGGGGATGAAAGAGGTTATGAAAGTTTGTATGGGGAAATACACTTTGAAAAAAAAGAAATTTGATAGAAATCGAGTAGTGACACTTCAAATAAAAAAAAAAATATTTTAAATTTTAAAAGCAAAAATTATTTTCCAAGCAAATTTTTGTTGTCAATAATTTTGAAATTTTTGTTTGTTTTTGAAATATAGGTACCTACCTAAAAAGTTTGTTCTAATACATTATGTTTACTATGTTACATTAAGTTACTTTTTGAAATGAAGTAGATATAAAGATGATATGGATGACATTATTCTGCATCGAATTCGCACTGTGACATCGGACAATGAACTGGAGATTTCAGATGAAATGCGCAACAAAGCTTTGATTTTGATCGAGGATATATGTCTGCTCATGAGTGGCAATTTGTTGTGCAAATTGGGGATGCCACAGCCAAATCGTTCAATGCAAGACGCATTTAATCAAGAATTGGAGCGAGAAATGGACTTAATTCCGAATCGCATTGAGTCAAGCTGTCGACCAAATGTGCCAATGTTGAATCAAGAACAAAAGAAAGTGTACGATGAATTGATGCAAGCAGTCGATAACGAAATTGGCGGAATTTTCTTCCTTGATGCGCCCGGTGGAACTGGAAATGCATTCCTGATTTTACTTATTTTGGCTACAATTCGTTCGAGATCTGAGATCGCTTTGGCCCAAGCCTCTTCTGGGATAGTGGCTACTTTGTTAGAAGGCGGTCAAACAGCGAACAGTCGAACTGCATTGAAATTGCCATTGAATCTTCAAGTGGATGAAGAACCTACATGCAACATTTCAAAGAACACTGCGATGGCGAAAGTACCTACGACAGCAATGTAAGATTATCATATGGGACGAATGCACAATGGCTTACAAACGCGCATTGGAGGCCGGAATCGTTTACGTAATGATAAGCAACCTTATGATCTTGCTATCAGGCGATTTTTGTCAAACGCTGCCTGTCATTTCGAGATCAACTCCGGCAGATGAATTGAATGCTTGCCTGAAGGCGTCTGTTTTATGGCGATACGTCAAGAAATGGCATTTGACAACAAACATGCGAGTTTCTTTACAAAATGGCCAGTCAGCTGCAGAGTTCTCCAGGCGATGGGCAATGGTGTGTTGATTTAGTTTCAACAACATTTTTGCAACTTTACAACGACACCGAAAGAACAAATCATGAATGTTTTCCCGTATATCGCTCAGAATTATATTGACCATGATTGGCTGAGTGTAAGAGTAATTTTGGCTGCGAAAAACAAGAACGTCGATCACTTGCATTTCACCATTCAAAACCAAATCGCTGGTGAGTTGCATTCATACAAATCAGTCGACTCCGTGATGGATGAAAACGAAGCCACCAACTATCCCACTTTGTTTTGCAACCTAAACGAACCAAAATTTTGTAACGGTACGCGTTTAATTGTGAAGAATTTAATATCAAATATTTTGTGTTCGTTTGTCGCCGAATCACGCCTTAACGCATTTACCGATTTTAACCAAACTTTCACAAATCTTTGGTTTTGGTCTATATATGGTGTTTGTGAATTTTGGTTGAAATGGGAAAACATATGTGTGCGTTGTGCGTGCGTGAAAAACACATGTATTTCAGTAAATGTTGTTTTTTTTTTTTTTTTTTTTTTTTTTTTCATTCATTAACATTGCGTATACTGCTCAGGAATATTTTGGACGCGATAAGTGGCGCTGTTGCCGATCCCCTAAAACACTCAACCGACTTCAATGAAATTATGTGACTGTCTATGGTTGGGTTCAGTTTGAAAGATAGGATTATTTGGATAGATGGGACACTATTTTGGTATGGTTGGTTCCAGTTTAAAAAAAAAGGATAGCTTTGGACCCGATAGGTGGTACTTTGAAAAAGATAAGCGCGATAGGAAAACAGTTTGTAGTATTGAATGCAATACCAATCACCAATCACAATTGACAGCTTTAACTTTTGAGCAGATGAAAGATATAAAGCGTCATTGACTTGGTCAAAATAGTGTGAATCAGTCTCCGGAGATAGTTGCGTCAAAAGGGTCTTTATGTGGTGGACATTTGTATTTTTCTTGCAGTTATTTTATTACGCTTTGCCCGCCTTGCTATGCCGTTGAAATTAAATAAAGTCTTAGGAAAATGTGTACGTTAATTCTTCGAGTTACAATGGCTGAAACCATTACCACGGCCGCACGTGGCAGGCTTTCCGCCCCAAATTTCCAGACCAGACTTCTTTTCTCAACACCCACTAAATAATTAGATAACATTTCTGTGCAATCATTGCACAGGATATCTGCTACACACGTAAATAAAAAACCGCCATTAACAGATAGTGTATCAGTGAATCCGCACTTCTTCATCCCCCAAAAAAGATGGCGACCGACAAACCCTTGGAACTAGAAACATATTATCCAAGCACGTGCACCAATTTCGGCCTCATTTCTGAAGAATCTCACCCTTGAGGTTGCGCAAGACTGAAAAGGACTTACAACCCTATAACCAACAAATTCAATGACCTTTATAAGAAACATATACAAACCAACGAAAAAAAAACAAGGAAGAGTTTAAAGAAAATTGCTCCCCATCATTCCGTTGCCCTTTTAATTACTGACGTGAAAGCCAAATAAGGTGCGTTTATAAGACTGGTCATTACCAGGAGCAGAAGATCATAGTGCAGCCCAACCCAACCCACAGATACAAGTAGCATTCCTCTCCATAGGGACATTGCACTCTCAACTGGAATATATAAATAGAAAAGTGCATAAATTAACAGCAACCAACAGCAATAAGCCTGGGGTTGTGGTAAGGAGTGGGAGAGAAATCTTAACGCCGACATTTCACAGAAACGTGGAGAGAAATCGTGACAAATTACACTTTGCCGTGTCACCCTGGCTTGAGAAAAGTCACAAGGGGATGCGTTTGTTTTTGTATGTTGTTCGCTTCGGGGTTCTTTTTTCTGGTCGATATTTCGCAGATTCCCGTTGAGAAATTATATCTTTATACACCGGTGTTTGGGGGAAAGGGAACATTTTCTTCTTTTATATAGCCTGTATGCAATATGCAAATAAAAGAGTGCTATGCGCACAAGGCAAATGTTTCTTATTAGGGAGCGTCAAGTCGAAGATGATTGTTGTTTTTCGTCGTTTTCTACCGCAATGACGCCGTCGCAAGGAGGGTAACGTTTGGAATAGACATGAATTATTAATTTTCTTATAAAATCATTCAATTAATATAATACCCACAAAACATGAGACATGAAATGATTATGGAACCTTGAACTATTTTATGCCGAAATAATCTATCTCGCTCCGTTTAGGCGGGAGGAGTAACTAAAAAAATAAATAAAAATATATTAAAAAACAATGGCAAGACTTACATTAAAGGAGTAGGTATAGCATTAAAGAAAGCCAGGAATCTGTTCCTTTATATTATTTATAAATCAAGTTATTTCTCTTAATAGTTTGTGAAACAAATGCTATCAAACTTCAAATTTAATGAAAATAAAGTGCACGACTGAGTCGAACGAAACTTTCTCGTTCATCAAATGGTTGGTTGAAATTTTTCTTGTTCTATTGAGTGGGTAGGTAAAAATCTGAGATTCAATGCTAGATAAAATAAACGGCTCATGGAATATAGAAAAAGGAATAGCGTTAAATAAAACTAATTTTTGGATTATTCATCTGAAATGGTAGTACATATAACAATGTGAGTTTTTAAACGTTGAAGCTCTCAGATCTCAGTAACCGATATTTGTCGCAAGTTCTGGTTGGAGACTTAAAAGCGGTGCTGTACTATTTTATAAGCTCTTAGACTTTACAAGTTTGAGTACGAGGGCAAGCGTAGTACGAGTTTCTGTTTTTTTTTATCTGTTAGGGCATGATTTTATTTTTGACTGGAATAGATTAGTGTCTATGATTGGAAGCCGGGTTCGCGATGGACTGATATTTTTACATCGATATATTATGTAAGAAATCAGAGATTTTGTTTTTGAACGTGTGTAGGGGTGCAAATGAAGTGGGATTTTCTGATTGTGTAAACTCCAAGTGGTTGGAATTATTTTAAGGTGCATATTTAAAATGGTTGAAAATAAGTAGAAGTGGGTAATATTTGCGAAAAATAAGTTTTGCATTGCTGTTATTGCATTTCCAATGATTGCTGCAATTTGAATTTTAAAGTGCGGTATTGAGTTTTAAAAATATAAATGAACACAGATCGGTCTTATGGTTGTCATTTTTGAAAAATAAAGTAGGGGATCTTATTTAGAATACGTCTATTATCTTTAATGTGCATTTTGATCAAAATCGTTCGAGCGGTTTTTGTAAAATTTATCAGAAAAAACAGTACCTATGTTTAGTTTGAAAAACACTATTGCTTAACTATTTAGCTGAAAACTGAGTATACGTTATTGTTCGGAATGTAAGCAGTATGTACTTGGTTTTTAAAATTTCATCGAAATCGGAAATAGGGTTTTAGAGATATGCGCAGTTTTTAAATAAACCATTTTCGGTGATTCGAATTGAAATTGAGGGATGCAATAATTTTGGGGACATACTTTAAGATTTAAGTATGCATTTTGGTCTAAATTGTTATTGCCGTTTTCAGGTAAACTAAAGAAAACTAAATTTTTAAAAAAACTACGTTTTTTTTTTTTTTTTTTCAAAAATCCATTGTACGATTATTTAGAGAAAAACTGAGTTTGCTATTAAGTTAGAACTGAATTATTGTTACAATCGTATGGACCATTTTCGAGATACATATGTCGAAGTTTAAAAAGTACCGTCATTCGAATTTTTAGCCAAAAACTGGGTATGCACTCTGGTAACCCCTTCCACTAAAGCTCAAATATCAATTTTGATTGAAATTTGCAGTGTCGTTTTCAAACAAATCGAACTAGAATGAAAATTTTACATGGGAAGTAACATTAATATTGAGGTTATCTTGCAAACAAAAAAAAAAAAAAAAAAATAACCCCGAACTGTAAGCCTAAAAACTCCAAATCCGAAGTTTGAACGAAATCCTGGCAACCGCTTACGCTGTAGGTCTGTGGAACGCTGGAAGGACGGACAGACCGGACAGAATTTTGCGACCGGCTTTTTCGAGTTCGCCTATCATCGTAATGTCAGCATTGATTAACATCTCGAGTTCGAAATTTTGTACGAAGGCAATATCTTTTCTTACTACATAATGGAGAAGGTTTAGAATGTTCCCGGTAACCTTGTTTTTCGAGAATAAAAAAAAGCTAAACAAATACCAATAGAGGATTTTTTCAACATGTCGGTAGCCCTCAGAAGAAAATAGCTTCAAGAACCGACAGCCTTTCCAAAATCTTAGACTGATATCGATATTTGAGTGACATTTTTTGCGCGAAGAAGAGGCCATGGAATACTTACACATTCTTTTTCTTGATATTTCAACCAGGCATCCGACGACGTTACCTTAAGCAAGGGTCAAAAATATGAGTAGTACATAACACCGGGTATACACATATTGACAGAAAATAATCACCAAAGTATTCTACGACAATACATTAAGCCAGTGTGGATTTATGTTGATATCCTATGGTCCACTATGCTTGAGTAAAAAAATGTGCGTGTCCGAAAGCCTGCATTGAGTTCACATGAAATTGGGACACGCCACAAAATTCTGTCCAATTTTCAATGACTGAGCTACTGAGCCCTGAATAAAAAAATTGGTGCGACTGTATCCAACAGTCCCGAAATATGTGTATGTGTAAACACCGTGCGTGCGGTATGGGTGTGGCTTGATACACGTCATTGAGAAAATAGGGAATTGTCATAACCGTATTCTTGATATATTATTTAATAACAATAATTTATTCGTTCTGTGCTAGTTTCGGTAGAATAGATACAATCGGATTGTGGTAGCTGAAGTAAGATATGTACATTCGAGACTGTAATCTATCTAGATTACGCTGGAAGACAGCATCGATGGTTGTTCCATATCGTGTTGTTGAAATTTTCCGGTTGGAGATTGGAGTTCATATGAAGATTAAATTTTTCTTGCATAAAATCAATAAATGGTTGAGCTTCTGGAGTTGCAAAATTGATAGTGAAGTCTCCGCTTATGATCATTGGTAAAAGATGATAATCTCCCTGCAGAATTCTTGAAATTTCTTCTGAGTACGGTGCAAGAACGAAATGGAGAAATTTTATTTCACATCAACAAAAAGCTGAAATTAATATGCCGCAGCTCATAAATGTATGCAATGATAAAAACGTATGCAATGATAAAATGTATGCAATGATAAAACACAGTGACGCACTCCCTGTCCCCGGAAGTTAAATGTGTGGAATTACTCCACCAGATTCCAAAAAATGTATGCAATGATAAAACACAGTGACACATATCCGTCCCCGCAAGTTAAATGTGTGGAATTACTCCACCAGATTCCAATAACGCGCGCTTAGATGTTTACATATCAAAAAAAATATTTTAAGTAAACACATGACACAAAACTGATGTGTTTTTTGTCTAAGGCTGATGTATAACTCGTCGGATTCAGGGTCTTCCCAACTTTGGATTTGGGGAATAATTTTATTCGATAAAGCTCTTTGATATAACTATACGACTTAAGGTTAAGACTACCTTTACGGTAACGGTATGAGCGGTCAAGCTCTACGCCGAGTCCGAATGTGGCAAACGGCAAAGCGTGGTTAAAGTTCAGACGACGGAAAGCAGCTCAGCACAAGCGTGCGGTCAAGCAGGCCCAAGGGCAAGTCTAGTTTTCGGTCAGTGGACAGAAGACAAGGCACGTAGGGTTAAGTTTCATATATCCTCATTGCATAGTTATGTTGCATACCGCCTCAAACATAAAACACCAATTGAAAGGAATCGTTCCAGATCTATTTAAGATCTAAAAATACGGAACCCTCGATAATAGGAATACCAGAACTAATGAAGCAAGGTAAACACTGTTCAGCAAAGGTTTATTTGAAAAATTGTGGGAGTCATTTAAATAAAATAAGCTTTTTTTTTTGTGTTTTAGCCCGTAGATGTCCAGCATATTAGATGTTGGCGCATGTGATACCAAGTCTATATAGGTATATTCACATTAACAATAACCAGTGTGAATGGTATCGCACTTCGATCGAAGGCAAACGCATTGGTTCCTTGAGACACTAATACTATACCACAGATAATGTCAAGCCACAGGATCCCTAATCAAAATAGGTTCAAGAATCTTTAAAAGTCTCATTATTTTCAAACTCCTGTGCCATACAAATGCGTTTAGTTATAACTAACTGGGTATACCCACTGCCTACTCGAAAGGATGCTGCTTTTACAGTTTTTAATCAAACACATAAAGATGGAACAAAAAATCAATAGAAACAATTTAAACGCGCTTTGTGGATCAGCTCCTGCTACAGCAGTTTGTATTGTTCAGCAGCTGCTAGCCGTGGCGCATAGAAGGTTGTGCCAGCGTCTCCCTTCAGCACGACCTGAACCCTTTGCTTTGTCGTTGTATATTTTTCCCCTCTCTGGCTTCATATAAATTTTTCGCTTCCCGAATAGATCAACAAGCAGCGCCTTGGGCGTAAAATCATTTCAACCGCTCCATATCATATAGGAGATGTGCCTGCCCGTACCCTCGAGTCAAAGCGCTCCTTACAAGTGCTCCTTTGCAGAACACGACCTGCATTACAGAACAATGCATAACACCAACAAATATGAAACAATAATAAAAAAAAAAAAAAAACGAATCCAACGATGGATGGAATTTCACCTTGAGGTGGTGCAGAGTTGTGCTCCTTCGTGCAATTTTTATTCCTAGAATTTTAATCATCAAGGAGTGTATAGTGCTCAGCACGGCTCTATTTCGCTTCGAGTTCAGTATTATTTATAACTAAACCGACTTACGGCGCATGTGTAACAAATGAAGAGCTATTTGACGCACGAATGCAATCCATTACACAAGCTGCAACCTACGGGAGAGGAGCCAATGCTGGGGCAGAGTGTTAATTCGAATAGATTAAGGGAACGAACTCTTAGGATACTCTTGGTGCCAGGTTGACGACCAAAACAAATTGCTGCGTTGGCACCAAACCACTGCCATAGATATAAGGATGTGGGTTCCCTCTCTGACTCCATGTGTATTGGAAATAAATATAGGTCCGGTCATGGAAGATGATTTTTCTTCTCGTAATCTGTTTTGACAGGTTGTAATTTTTAGCCAGCGGCAGGGAAATTGCCTGCGTGTTTGTTTTGTTATTAAATTGGGACCGCATGTAAAGATATTCGTTGCACTTGTAACGAATTTCCCCTGTAGGCGTCTGACGGTTAGAGTTTTTTTTTGTTTGTAGGTGAGGAGGATTTCAATAGGGATTCGAAATAGGAAATACTTGAGAGGTTAGAAAATTGCTGTGTCCAATCTACGATGCAAATATTTGCAACACTGTGTGTTGACGTTCGTGGTAAAACTGATTTTCGTTTGAATATTTTCCTTTTGGATACGAAGATATTCAAATCTAAATACATATAATATTACCAATACCATTTTCATGATATGTTTTATTGTTTGTTTAAGTATTTTACCATCCTCATGAAATTGCAAAGGCTATGTGCCGTACTAATAACAAATTTTAGTCTCGACTTTAAATTTACAGGAGCTCCCAATTGCGAAATTTGTATGAAAAATATAGCCACTGTGAACTACTAAAATTTTGAGTCGAAATTAAAAATGTTTATTGGGAAGGCCCTATATGTTTACGATTTATATTGGTGTCGGTATTTTTATTATTTATTTTTGTGAACAATCTTACAAATACATGAAAACAAATTTGACAGCACAGAAAGTGTGCATAATATTGATGAACAAATGTGTCAAAATGATGAAGACATTCGTCACATTAATGAAATTAAAGGGAAATTTCGAATTTATTGATGCATTTTTCATAATATTGATGAAAATGGTGATGAATTCATTTTTTTGTTCATTATATTGCTAAAATGCCTTTCATCAAATTAATGAAAGAGTTCACTGGACCAAAATTGATGTTTTTTTCTTCACATTGATGATCATGATTTTTCATGAATATGATGCACCTTTTTCATTAAGTGTAACAATGTCTGGTTTTGGCAACCCTGTCAAACTTCGTAGATTGTGCAGACGATGGAGAATAATCGCTGCTCCAAAAAGGTCAGAAAAAAAGTCACCGAGAACTTTCATATAAAAAAAAAAGTTTTGCGACTTTTTTAACCTCATACTTAAAAAAATAGTGCGAAATGTGTATGCCAACAGTAAGGACACAATCTCCCAACAGTCTGACGACATAGACATCATTGGCACAATACAGCTAGTATACACTGATGTTGCGTTTGCAAAAATTAGTAGAGAATCGGCAAAAATGGGTTTAGTGGTGAATGAGCGGGCACACAAATTCCTATCAACAAAAAGGAACACACAACATCGACCGAAAGTTATAATAGAACTTTGAACTAGTTAGGGACTTTGCCTATACCTCGGCTCCGCTATTAACTCTGAAAATGGCATCACAGCATAAATGAAGCGAGGAGCTACACTTGCCAATCGCTGTTTCTCCTAGATAGAAATGCATCGAAAAGTAAGCAAAGAGATGTTATACATGTATGAAAGAAATCTCGTTCATCCCGGTTCTGAAAAAGCATGAACTTGTATTAAATCAAAAGTAGATGAAAACTGCTTCGAACGAGTGTTAATTTGCTGAGTTTAAATAGATAAGATGTGCATTGAAAGAGATATAACGACGAACTTTAAGATTTATTCAAGAAAAAAAAAGCACCGAATCACGAAAAGTTTGTGTCATTTTAGAGCTTAGTTCAGGATTAACTAAATCATGACTTTTTATTCGCAATTATAGAAATTGTACAAAGTGAAGATATTGACCCTCAAAAGTCGTTAATCAACACTTCTCAGTGTCAATAATGCGATCGAGCATGAAATACATATTACCACAATCGATTGCAATTTGACACAAATAGTTATATCAATTTGATATTACTGTGGTTGCGAAATGCAAAAAAAAAAAAATCGTAAATTACCACTTTCCTGTTGCAATTACGATTTCATCCCTTAGTAAATTGCAACAGTGGTTGATTTACTACTTCAGTAGTTGCAATTTACAAATTCTTAATCGTAAATTGCAACTTATTTTTATCAATTTGCAATTCATATTTTTCAATTTACGACTTCTCTACGTCAATTTACGTTTTCAATTTACATGTGCGAAATTATTATAAGATTTTATTGATTCATCATTCAGTGGTGGTAAATTACGAAATATTTTTTACAATTTGAGATTTTAAAGTGGTGTTTGAGGAACTGACCTATTGAAGTGGTGAATTGCGCCAAAAATGTCCTAAATCACTACAAATAAATGAAGTTCGAATTAATACTTCTAATCGTAATTTTCAACAAACAAAATTTGATATTCCTCGCTGTTTTCAATGTCGAATTACGATTATCTGCTAGGTTCCAGAATTCGAGTGAAATGAAATAAGAATCGAAATTGCAAATCGAGTGAATTCATTTTCAGTGTTCTGCATTTCGACCGATTTGGTCACTTCGAATTTTTTTCGAAATCACTTTTTGTGAAATTGAAAAAGGCTGATATCTGTCATATGAAACGTTGAAAAAATATAATTTTGATAAAATAGTCTGTTTGTTTTAAGTTTCGTCTCGTTTTCGCGATTTATTTAATAATGAGTGCTGTGTTAATTGCCGTGCTGTTGCAAACCGAAAAAGAAAAATATGCAGAAGAAAAAATTAAAATACGTATGCTGAGAGACCATTCAAATCCATTGGAAATTGCAGATGCTGCGTACACAATTACAATTATTCCAAACGAAAGTTCAAATTTCTTAGATACTTATTTTTCATTCACATAGATTCATATCATACTACCGACTAAATAAATGTGCTTTCCTAATGGTGTTGCAAACTGTTAGACCGCATCTTAAACAACCTTCGATTCCTTGTACGTTGTAGGTAGCTGCAGCTCTTCGTTTTCTTGCCGAAGGAAACTTTCAAAGATCGGTTGGAAAAGATGCATATGTTGGTTTGGGCCGAAGCACGGTCTCAAAGATTAACACAGATGAAGAACGAAGCAAATCGAAACGACATTTTTTGGACAAATTTCATATACCCGGCGTCATAGGATGCGTCGACGGTATACATATCATATTAGAATGTCGCAGCCACAGCAAGATCCCACGTTGTTCTATAACTCACTTCAGTACAAATGTTAGATAAATAAAAAATATTATTAAAAAAGGAACATGAAAATGATCACATAAGTGATAAGTTCTTAAAAATGCTAGTCTTTTGGCATTTACGTTTAGCTTCTATAAGTATCGAACTTCATCTCTTTTAATTCTAATTTACTTTTTTTTTTGTTAGAATTTCTTCTCGATGAAATTTCTATTTCACTATTTCACACTTATGAAGTTGATCGATTTGAAATCACTTTCAAATCGATAAAATCGAACTGTGGAACCTGTCAATTTCACTTTGTTTCAATTTCGAAATATTTGAAATCGATATCGATAAAAGTGAAATGTAGAACACAAAAATTTATTTTCGATCGATTTCGATTTCATTTCGAGTGAAAGTGAAATTTGGAACCCAGCTATGTATCAATTCAAGACAAAGTCGTTGTGATTTGCGAAAAATATATAATTTGTGATTTGCAACTCAAAATTTTGCAATTGGTGACTTTGCAGTTCTTTCCGTGGATGCTGAGCTGGTCAAAAAGGTTTTAAAGCAGCGGCTTAGGTGGCTGGTTCACGTGGATCATATAGAAAAGACTCTTACATGTAGATTGCTTATTTCCAAATCTTAAACAAACAAGCTTTTGTCACCTCCATAAACTTAAAGGATCGTATAAGTCTTAATTAATTACATTACAACAAATGAATGGATTTCTCAAATTTTCGGCCTTTCAACTTCGGTATACAAGCTATTTCTTTAAAGCTGAACGCAAACGAGCGCCATCGTTGAGAATAAACAAATATTTGTCCATCATTGTGCCGTATATGCATTAACACCTCTCTTCCGGATATATGCTGTGCATGTACGTGTCCTCGCGTGTGTACACGTTGTATGTTTGCTCATCTTCATTGGGCCATTGATAAAAGGACATACAAATAGCAAAATGCAAAAGGGGGAACAGACCCATTGATGGTATGAACTGTTTCTTTTTCATCTAATTTCGAATCCAATCAAATTTTTTGCTTTGGAAATTTCAGTTACAAGAAAAAAAGTTTAATTAACGTACACTCCAGGACCGATTCCAACAAGACTAACTGAACGAATGTTTATGTTTGAAGCATGGCAGCCGATGCCAGACAAAACACCATGGTGTTGTTACCCCTTAAAGGAAATGAATGGTGTTGGTGTTAACGACCACGTTGAAGGGAGGACGAAATCTAAGCTACAGCAGGCAAAAAGGACAAACGGCTGAAGAACTATTAGTGAGGGGATGTACAAACGCCACCACTCTACAAGCCAGTAGCCATTTTTTGTATTTCAATTTCCGTTCATTGCCAGCCTGCCATCTATCCCCATTTCAATATAGCGGCCAACCTCCCCCGGGCAGAGTAATAAAAAAAAAAAAAAAAAAACACTGAAATAATAATAATAAAATGTCCTCGACGCTCTGCTCGCACCTACCCTTGCAAACGTGTACTTCCTTCCTAAAAGTAAGCAAAAGTCGAAGCATTTACGGTTATCTCCCTCTCATAGCAAGTCTGATGCACATGATGTCCTTTGATGGAAAGTGCTTCTTTACTCTCAGAGGACTGACGGCTGATGCATGTGTACTTACGTAGCCGCTGGTGTTTTATTGTGTATTTTGCAACGAGACACAGGAGACAGGAAATTGAAGGAATTTACAAATTGCCATTGACGAGACTGACTCCGGTTTGGTCTTGTCTATAGGGTACACGTTCATTTGCGATGGGAGAGGTTTCCCAGTTTCTTAGTCCCTGCTTTGTTTTAATGAAAGGCGTAGTGTGTACCACGACCTGTCTTGATGAGGAGTCTATACTTGAATTTCCTTGAAAGTTTCAATTTACAAAATTGCTTGACGATGAGATTTTCGACTGATTGTTGTTCCGCTTGGCGTTGAATTGACAAATGGTGAACATTTCAAGAAAGTTATAAATTTTACGTTTGATACCAAATAGTTTTGCGTCAATAAGAGATGCAGAAATTCCATGGCCTTTCATTGCTTATTATATTTACGGCGCAAACCAAACTGGCCGGTTCCGACAGAACACAGACTTTGTTGCTTTCTTTTAGAAATGCCTTCTGACTTTATATAGATGTGAATTATGGTAGCTGACTGTGGATTTTTTTTTTTTTTGAAAACCCAATTATTTGAAGATGAACAATCGCATAAAAGTGAGTTAAGGTTTTCAAGAAAATACTCATATGAATACACGATGAATTGGCACACTTAGTATAGCGCAGCAATGACACATACCAACTGGGACGTTTTTTCGTTGAACAACTCCAATTTCACTCTTTGAATATTTTTGGAGTTGAAATATTTTCACCGCTTTAATAAATTATAAACAGAAAATAAGAAAACCTTGTTTTTAGAGCTGTCACCTTAAATTCAATTAACGATTCTTAACCAAGACTACTGACAACCTTATCAGTTTAGTGTTTTGGACTTCTAAGCGAGAGTTCTAGTTGGACCCGACATAATTTCGTTTTGCCCAAAAAATACGAATAAATCGATTTTCCGGAATTTCCTTTCTGCTTAAACCTGAAATTCAGCAATACGAACAACACAAAAAAAAAATAATCATGGAAATCGGTCTAGCGGTTATCACGTTTCATGTAACGTTATCGAATTTCACCCCAAAGGAGTTATATACATCGATAGCCTAGAGCCGTTATGTCGATTGAAAAAAATTTAGCTATAAAATATATCTAATATCAGTGAATATAATTTGCTAAGGATATCAATAGTTTCTCTTAGCTCTTACCGCAGGCCGTAGCCGCACCCAGGTGTGCCACAGATAATATAAGGGATAGAAATGGTAGACAATTTATGGAAATGTGTGAGTTGGTTGGTCTAAACGGTCGTAGCAAAGGTGACATGAAGGATAATTTAACGTTTCTTAGAGGTACTGCTTTTGGTGGTTGGGTGTTGTATGAATAGGGTAGGCACTGATTGGCGTCAACTTGGCGATGCCCAGTCGTTGTAACTGTTCATACACATCAATTGTGCTTATTTTACCTCCGCGTGGTAGCCACCGGGTACTGGTCTTGTCCTTCCGGGCATGACTTGCTAAACTTATAAGCGCGAGTGTTGAACACGAAGAAAATAGCAACACTATAATGCTCTGTCGGAATGACTGCCTGATCGAGTCTCAGAGGTCTTACATGAGCCCCTCAGAAAGAGGACGTACGGCGGATGAATTCACATGGTTGAATCAACGGTGGCGTCAACAGTCAACATGGCAGATACCTCAATGAGCTACTTTGACGTATTTGGAGCTGAGGTCATTGAGGATTTTTCAGCACTAGTCAGGGTGTTGAAATAGAGATGGTGGCGGAAGAGCCCTTAATGGGTCAACGGCAGCTCTCACATCCCCGCAGCGGGTTACTGACTCCGGAATATTTCGGCTCCTTTTGCCCAAGGGGTTACAGAAAGGGCCTGGTCCTCCAGGTTGGGGGTTGTGCGTGGGGTTAACGACCCTACCACGGAAAAAAAAGAATTGTTGCGAAGCAACCAAAAGCCTCGGATAAGGACGGATTCACTGTTGACGACCCTGCAAAACGAAAAAAGGACAATGACGTTCGGATCTGCACGTGGAATGTTCGAACTCTGAACAGACCGCGTGCAGCCGAACAACTAGCGGAGGCCCTAGACTGCTACAAAGCAGGTATCACCGCCATCCAGGAAGTGCGGTGGGATGGGCCGGGCAAAAGGAGGATGAAAAACTGTGACATTTACTACGGTGACTGCTACAGAGAACAAAAGCAGCGTCTATTTGGATGCGGATTTGTTGTAAGCGGCAGACTTAGGCAAGAAGTCTTGAGCTTTCGACACGTTAGTGAACGCCTTACAACTATCCGCATCAAGGCTAAATTCGCCAACATCAGCCTGATATGCGCTCACGCCCCCACAGAAGATAAAGACGATGCTACCAAAGAGTGTTTCTACGAGCTCCTCGACAAAACATATGAGCAATGTCCTAAGCATGACGTTAAAATCGTCTTGGGTGATTTTAACGCCAAAATAGGAAAGGAGGACATCTTTGGTAGCACAATCGGAAAACACAGCCTACACGACACCACGTCTGGAAACGGACTTAGGCTGATTGATTTTGCTGCGGGACGTAATGTTACCATAGCTAGCTCACGGTTTCCTCACCTCAATATACACAAAGGAACATGGCGGTCACCTGATCATCAAACCGTCAACCAAATTGATCACGTTGCGATCGACGCAAGGCACTCCTCCAGTATTCTAGATGTCCGAACTTTCCGAGCGGCCAACATAGACTCGGACCACTACCTTGTTGTAGCCAAGGTACGGATGCGGATATCCAAGACGCCACAACAACGAGAAAATACTGTGAGGAGATTTAACGTTGGACGACTACAAACGCAACAAACCGCCAGAACCTTTGCCGATCGCGTATCCCTCAACCTCTCGAGAAGTCCTATGCTGCCAGCATCAAGTGCCGAAGACCAGTGGCGCCGATGCCAAGAAGCCATCAAAAACGCCGCAACTGATGTGCTCGGTTTCACCAGTCCACCCCCCCGAAACCCCTGGTTTGACGAAGAGTGCCGGCAAGCACATGCAGCAAAACAAAGTGCCTACGAAGCGTCGCTGCATAGAAGGACGAGAGCAGCTCGTCAGCTCTACGAGCAAAAAAGGAGGGAAGAACATCGGCTTCTCCGGAGAAAAAAGAGAGAGCATGAGAAGCGCGCGATCGAGGATATAGAGAGGTGTTACTCCAGGAACAATGTTCGGAAGTTTTACCAAAAGGTAAAAAGAACGTGTCATGGCAACAAGACCCGAACGGAGACCTGTAGAGACGAGCAAGGAAACCTTGTAGTAGAGTCACAGTCGGTGCTGAGGACATGGAAAAACCATTTCTGCAGACTGCTAAACGGCGAAGACGACACAAATTCCGCTGTTAGGCAGAACGATCTATTCAACCTGGACGATGACAGGCAAGATTTCCGTCCACCTGACCAAAATGAAGTGAGGATAGCAATATCTAAGCTTAAATCCAACAAGGCTGCTGGTCCAGACGGCTTACCTGCCGAGCTCTTCAAGGCAGCCGGAGATGACTTGGTAGAGTGCATACACCAACTCATCTCCAAGATTTGGTTAGAGGAAAGTATGCCTGATGAATGGAACCTCAGCATTGTTTGCCCGATCCACAAGAAAGGAGACCCTCTAAACTGCGCCAACTACAGAGGCATCAGTCTCCTGAACACTGCGTATAAGATCATGTCTGCTGTATTGTGTGAACGCCTGAAACCATTCGTCAACGATCTGATAGGTCCCTATCAGTGCGGTTTTAGGCCCGGTAAGTCCACGACCGATCAAATATTCACACTACGGCAGATCCTGGAAAAAACCCAAGAATACCAGATCGATACTCACCATCTTTTTATCGATTTTAAGGCCGCATATGACAGCGTTTATAGAGACGAGCTATACAGAGCCATGTCTAGTTTTGGCATCCCTGCCAAACTTGTCAGATTGTGCAGAATGACGATGGAGAACGCTCGCTGCTCCGTAAAGGTCGGAAACAATCTCACCGAGACCTTTGATGTCAAAAAAGGATTTAGACAAGGTGATGCGCTGTCATGTGACTTCTTCAACATCATTCTTGAGAAGATTGTGCGAAACTCACAAGCCAACACCAGAGGCACAATTTTCTATAAGTCTGTGCAACTGCTTGCATACGCTGACGACATTGACATTGTTGGTACAACACAGCGAGCTGTCACTGGTGCGTTTGCAAGTATTAGTACAGAAGCGGCAAAAATGGGTTTAGTGGTGAATGAGGGTAAAACAAAATATATGCTGTCAACAAGAAGGGACACACGACATCGACGAATCGGGCAGAACGTCACGATAGACAGCTATAACTTTGAGGTAGTAAGGGACTTTGTCTACCTCGGCTCCGCTATAAACTCTGATAACGACATCACATCAGAAATCAAACGAAGAATCACACTTGCCAACCGCTGTTTCTTTGGCCTAAGACGGCAATTGATTAGTAAGGCCTTGTCAAGAAGCACTAAGGAGATTCTATATAAGACTCTCATCATCCCTGTCCTGCTCTATGGCGCAGAAGCATGGACCCTAGCAAAAACGGATGAGGATCTTCTTGGTCGCTTCGAACGCAAAATTCTTCGAGTGATTTTTGGTCCCGTTTGCGTTGACGGGCTTTGGAGGAGAAGATTTAACAGCGAACTCTACGAGCTGTACAGCGACATCGACCTAGTCAGAAAAGTACGCATCAGTCGTCTAAGATGGCTGGGACATGTAGAGCGAATGGACACCAACGCTCCGGCCCGAAGAGTCTTCGATTCTAACCCGGAGGGACAACGCAGTAGAGGAAGACCTCGCCTTAGGTGGCGCGCGCAAGTGGAAGGGGACCTCAACCAACTTGGAGTGCGCAACTGGAGGCAGTTAGCCAAAGATCGCGCTAACTGGAGAGGCGTATTGGTTGAGGCCCAGGTCCACCCCGGACTGTAGCGCCACCTAAGTAAGTAAGTAAGTAGAGGTACTGCTTGCGTGGAAAATGGCTGCAGTTTATTGAAGTTTATTGCCGATCACCTACTGTCAGTTGTGAAGTCCTTGGACGTATGCATCGAATCTTCCGCGTTGGAATTGCACTTACCACCTAAACTCTAGGTGAACGAAATATACTTCCATAGCTATAAACAGCAGCTGAACCGTAGAATCAGTGATATAGAGTAAAGCGAAGTTGACTCAAACCGTGGTGTGCAAGCATTGGTTTCTTGTGTTTCGAATGCTGCGAGAGTGATTTAGCCAAGAGAAATTAAAATTAAAAAAGACCCAATGGCAGAATGGGTGTGCGTTGCAGCGAGCAAAACATTTTAGTTCGGTAAACAAACTTGCTTTGCAAAAGACATGTATCTACAGGCTAATAAGGCATACAAAGCCATCTGCAAGGACAAACAAAGAATATATGTGCAAAGTGCAAGAGCTGACGAGAGCATTGGATGGCATCAAAAATTGTCGCATATTTTGGAAGATTGTAAGAGCTCTTAACAGTATACTGTTCGCTCGGGGCATCCATCTTTTATTGTAAATTATTGTAAAAAAAAAAATGAAAGAAATTGATGTTTATGAACAAATAACTACTAAGCACAGTAAGCTTATTTTTTTTTTAGTGTAAAAAAGATACACACGAATGTATATTGTTTATCGGTTGGACTTGGCAACACGTTCCAATTCGTCCTTTCTTCTTGATAGCGTAAGAGTTGGATGAGCCCTTAGCAGCGTTGATCAACTCATCGGCCAAACATTCGGCGATGGTCTTGATGTTCCTGAAAGCAGCTCCACGAGCTCCAGTGCACAGCAACCAAATAGCCTGGTTGACACGACGAAGTGGAGACACATCGACGGCTTGACGACGGACAGTACCGGCACGACCGATACGGGTCGAGTCTTCACGTGGCCCAGAGTTGATGATGGCACTGACAAGGATCTGCAGTGGGTTTTCGCCAGTCAACAAGTGAATGATCTCAAATGAGTGCTTGACAATCTTGCCATTGTTGCGTCCCTTCATCATTAGAGAGATGGTCAAACGTTCAACAATTGGGCACTGGGCCTTGCGAGAACGCTTAGCAGCATACCGACCAGACGAATGCGGCAAATAGCGGGCAAACTTCTCCTTGATGGCAATGTAATCTTGAAGAGAGATATCGCTTACAGTGACGTCGTCACAGCTCCACCTGCTGAACAGCTTGATATCGGGCAATTTAGCTGGTTGTGGCAGTGAGGTTGTGTCTAGAACAGGTGCTGGCTCTGCCTCCAAAGGCTGGTCCTCGAAATTTTCAACGCTTTCAACATCAGCCATTTTTTAAAATTTGTGAAAATTCTACCGATGTAAACAGCAATGGCGTTCGCCTAGAAAAGGAAAAGCTCAGGTGAAACGATTGGTTGAATATTTACATCGTTGGCTAGAATGCTGGAGTGCGGAGCGAGTGGACTCAGGTTCAACCCACGAATGAACACAAAAGGCATTCTAAGATTTTTTTCACTTCCTCATGTCTGCGAAAGTCTGACAAACAAACTTCCGAGAGTATAATCGTCTTCAGTAAGCTTCGTAATTCAATCGTGTTTCACTTTGTTGGGGAAGATGATTATATCCGCCTTCATATGGCGTTGATAAAAAGGACAAATACCTTAAAAATACTCGCAGTACAGTCCTTAATATGTAAGCAAATTCTATCGACCGTGTACAAAGATGTTCATTCCCACGGTCAATATCTTTTTAGCTTCTATCCTATACATCCTGCATGCTCATTGTTTCCTCGAAAATAGAACCGATCTGACTTGAGGGTTACAGGAAAGTCAAGAAGTGCACTCAGGGTTTCGGCTTTTGAAACTCAAAATCTATAAACTACTTTCAAGTATGCTGACCACGTTTCTAGCTTCACAGAGTTACCTTTAGCTCCGCCTTTGATTTTAGATAGCTATTGCAGTAGGCATAGTAGGAATACCTATCATAAGCTGTGTTCTTTTTAAAATGCTAAGCCAATTTTACATTTTTTTCAATTTAGTATAGGTAAAGAGCTCATGTTGGTATCTTTATCTTTTAACTTCCAGTGCGTATCTACACCACAACTCCTCCAGTCAAAAATCACTACCAGTATGGTACACAAAAAAGCAACCACAAAATGGACATCCTTTACAAATGTGCTATCACATCGTACACTGCTTAAAGGCGCAATGTTCAAAATCGATAGCAGGTCGGAGTACATAAATTGTAAAAAAAAAAAAAAAAAACAACAAACAAACAAACTGTACATCCATTAATCCAACGACCATTGTAGGAAATTGAATTCAATTTCTGGGCCACAAAAATAACTGTCAATCGAGTGTGCGCTTCGCTATTTATTAAACTCGAGCCAGTCCAACCGAACAATAACCCAATCGAAACACAGAAGAAACACAGAAAGTGTACTGCGAATGAATCAACATTAATGCCCAAGATAGATGGATTGTACTGGACTTACTGTCATCGTGTACAGGCAAAAAAAAAAAAAAAAAAACACAACAATGACAGTAGTACAGACAGAGAGATAAAAATCGGCACAGAAAAAAAAAAACCTGACAGACTCATGATCCATAGTCCAAGTCTCTGGAACGACTCTGCACTTGAAACTGTTTCGGAACTGCAATAACATCCAAGTGGGATGATGATGACTGGAGATGGTCATAGATCTTAGAGGTTTTGCAATGCCGTTTACGATTAAATGGCGCGCCGGATTCAAGGCGGATTATTCTGCTCCAGCTGTTTGTTTTTCTTCGCTGCCCCGAAGAAGAATAACACAAACGACTGCATTCCGTGTTTCAGATGGACGGATAATTGCAATGGATATATCGGCCAATGGGTGAACCTCTTAAGATTGGGTTCTTAGCAATGGTTGGGAGTTGTGTGGGGGGAAAAAACAGTTTTATTAATACTGCTATCGAGATGCGATTTGAAATATTGGCCAGCAGTTTGCTGTTTTTATTTCATTAATCGCATGCTATATTACGACAGCACGCTATTTCGATGTAAATACTTCCAATATTACTTGCGTGAAACGAATTTGCACGCAATTCCGCTTACTTAGTGAGTAATAAGGAGTCTGTTGTTTTATATATATAACTTTTTTTAATTATTATATTTGTGCTGGCAACTAGGCAACTTTTTGTTGATCATAAAAGGGGCGAGACGGCGACAATAGGCAAACAAACATTTAAGGTAGGTAATGGAACTGTTGCCGAAAGTTGGATCGATGACCTCGACTTGGTATAAAATTTACGGATACGTTCCATGTTCGATATTTGAAGTGCGACCCAGTTCGAGTGTTTTTCAAAAAATTACTAGAATTACAATCATATACAGGGTGGCGCAGAATTAATCATCAAATTCTGTTTTTGATTACTTTTTTACTAGATAAAAAAAATAAATAAAATGATTTTGAGTGATGGAAATCTTTACTTGGACCTTTACAAGTGGCTGCCGGCTGTGCTAATACACATGCCCGTTTTATCGCACTTTTCCCAAGATTTCCCATTATAACTGTGCGCATTCCTGTCGAATATTCTCCTTAAGGGCTACGACTGAGGCTTGTTGTTGTCATAAACACGCGTCTTCAATAAGAAGTCGTTTATTATGTCTCTGTAGCGTTCGCTAGTAGCAGTGACAGTGTTGGCGATGGCTTAATCACTCTTGGCTCTTCGTGCATCACACGCGGATTTTCAGTGCCCCAGAAACGGAGATTCTGTTTATTGATATAACCGCTTAAGTGGAAATTCGCCTCGTCATTTTTTCATTTTAAATTCATTTTTATTGAAAATTTAAAATAAACTTACATGCTAGACAAAAACGATTAAATCTAATTTAAAACTAACATTTATCTTATTCTAGCTTACTGGCTCTTATCGAGCGCTCTAAACTTAACAATATGCTTAAAATTATTGGGCCTTAGCAATAAACATTTTTAGGTTCGACTCTAAATCTTAATAGTTCACGGTGGCTTTATTTTTCATACAAATTTTGCAATTGTGAGCTTCCGTAAATTTAGAGTCGAAACTAAAAATGTTTATTTCTAAGGCCCATTGCCTTTCGACCTTAAATCTATCTATATCTATGATTTGTTTTGTTTTTTAATTTCCAAGAAACTTTTGAAAACTTGGATTCTTTATTATTTGTTTTATTAAAACTACTTAAATCTACCTAAGCTACTTAGCCTACATTACCTACAATCAGGGTGGTGAGCAATCTTATCGATTGGTCACCATCCTGATCGCGTCTTTGGTTGCCTGTCGGCCGCCAACAAGGGTTCATCCGCTCCGCCGAGCCTCCACCGAGGCCATGAGCGTCGGTCAAGTCTCGGAAGCACTCTTTCATGTTGGCTAGTCCAGCACTTCCCAAAGACCCCCTACGCTAAACCTAAACCTACTACCTTAAATCTAGCTTAAAACTAAGGAGGATGCTACGTAAGTAGCGCACCGGCCCGGGAGAGCGTATCCACTCTCACCTCTTCCTCAAGCCACCAAAATTCGGTGAACTGCCTTACCGTATCGACCCTGTCCCGATCCGCAATTGCGGTACTAAAACGGAGGAGCTCCTGAGCATTGGCGGCGTACCCGTCGTGGATGAGCCGCTTATCCCTCGCGCCGCGGTGGCTGTGGTATAATACCGGCATACCATCTTTTGTCTGGACTAACCCTTTCATGTCTACATGAAGAAATGCCTCAGGCTGGATAAAGCCAGACCGAAGCGTACTCTCGTGGTACATTAAGTTGGGGTAGTAAGCCCCTGAGATCAGGTTATTATCACTGGCCATCGCCGTAGCAACGTGCCTCCGAATCACCTTAATAAGGAAATTGTCAATCCTATTCAGACGGGCCCCATTGTATAAGGTCCTGTTGGGATAGTATTTTATGTACTGAGATTCAGGAGATCTAAACAACCCTAGACAGGCCCTGAGGCATTGCCTCTCAAACACCCGAATCCTTTCCATATAGGACGGCGCTATATTGAACCACAAGGGACAGCTATAAGCGATGATAGGCCTAATAAGGGCCACGTAGCAAATGGCCTTCACCCTGGTGTCAAGTTGACTGCTGCGAAACAGTCGCCTTGTCAGAGCATAGGCCCTCTTAGAAATTCGCCTCGTCGCTCATTATGACATTCCGACACAAATTTGTTTTCAGTTGTCCGTAATTGCCAGGAGAGGGCTTTTCAAGAAAGAACATTTTGGGAAAACCCTCCGGAAAAGTCGAGAAACTGGAAAAATCGAAAATTGATTGTATAGAATTGTTGGCAATTGTTCGGGAATGGATTTTCGAATGGAAAAATATAAAATTCTTGGTGGAAAATTCGGAACATTCTGGAAAAATGCGAATAATTTTTTTCCGACGAAATTTTGCATTATATCGTATGATTTGATGTAAAGGTGGAAAATTCGTTGTGCAGCTTAGAAAATTTTGGATAATTGTGAAATTCATTGTGATAAAAGACGTTTCGCGTGCATTTTGGGTGGAGAAGTTAATGACATAAATAATTGATGGCGCTTTGCTGCAATCAATGCCACAACCCGATAGATGGCGTTATACGTTGACTTAGGTTGTGCGCAATTTGAAAGGTGTCCTTTTCGCATTGTAATTTTCTATTGAGCAAATATGCTATATTTCTTGCTGCAATTGATTCGAGTTTTGCGTATTATTAAACTGATTCCGGATAGTCGTATACCGCGCATCACATTGGATGTACTCGGTTGTATGGCAGAAGCGTGGTTTACAACATGCACACTTTCCGCTTTGGATGTTCGACAAGATCCGACCAAATCATATTGATTCGATCATTTCTGCCGAAATACCAAATCCAGAAACTGATCCGGAGTTGCACTCCGTTGTGACAACGAACATGATCCATGAACTTTACGGAGTCCACAACCTAGACTCACCGTGCATGGAAAACGGAAATTGCATAAAGCGTTTTACCCGTCCGTTGGTGGCTGACACAATCAGTGGAATCGATGGATATCCAATGTATCGGCGTCGTTCTCCAGATGACAACGGCAGATCAACCGTAATGAAAGTGAAAGGAAACGATGTCGTCGTCGATAACTGCTGGATCGTTCCATATTTTCCGCTTTTGTCGAGAACGTTCTCAACCCACTGCAATGTTGAGTACTGCAACTCCATCGAATACGTTTGTAAATATGTGAATAAAGGGAGCGACATGGCGGTGTTTGGCATTCCCGACGAAATTTCAACTTGGACGTTACGTGAATTGTAATGATTCACGACTGTCGTATATTTGGCAGTTAACTTAGAGAACGACCAGCGTGTCTACTTTACGGACGCAAATGCAGCACAAAGAACAGAACGACCAACAGCGACAACATTGACAAATTTTCTTTCTTCGGTTTACAGCTTCATACTGTAGTTTTCTGGACTTGACAAAAATTCCATGATTGTCTAAGTGGATTACCGACGCGGCGGCCACTTCAACCTTACCTAATATGACAGCAGTGCGGATTTTAAGTATCTGGTCAAATTCAGTTATACATTCCTATACCAGCTAGATAAGCGCCAAGAAAGTTGATACAAATCTGTCCCTGCCCCTTATTTTTGAAAGATTTTCGAAACCCACTCAAAACTACATTCAAAACAACTAGGATAACTTTCTGTCAAAATCTTCGTAGGAGTTTTTCTGATGCTGATACAGATACAGTCAGAAAAAGGAAAAAATACGGGGTACCACAGGGATCTTAGTTAGGTTCTCTTCCCTTACATAACGACCTACTCTATTTTCCGAAGAAAGTTGAGGCATACGCCAACGCTACAGCCAAAGTGGTTACTAAAATGTAAAATAAGTTTTAAAAAGCTAACAGTCGAATATCTGCTGGCGCACAGATCGCAGAAAACTATCTTCCAAACGAAAGCGACTGTTCCATATTTATCGATAGCGAATCAACACACAAATACTTGGGTTAGGAGTGGTAGTCGACTAAAATATTAAAAGAATTATACCATAATGTACATACATGAAGTCAGAACAAAACTGCGACTGTCGACATTTGTGTTGTACCACTTGAGTTACATATCCCCAACGGGTTATTTTGGATTCGTCGATTACATCTCAGAATTTTATGGTGCTTCTCCTGGGAAAAGCACTGAAATTAATTAAATAAATGTTCCTAAGAATTCAAAAGATGTTCCACCTCTCTCAATTTGACTTTCCATATCTAAGTCGTCCTGAGCTACAAACCTATATAAATACTTTTTACTACCGCACCCCACTTAAATGTAAAAACTTCAGCGAAAATAAAAATTAGTCAATCCATCAAAGTTACCTTTGAATTTGAAGTGTTATTTCTAAATGGGTAACATTCCAAATAAAAATTCCTTAAATGTAATTAAAATTTAAACGCCGCCTCTCGGTACCGTTTAATTGCCAAGTTACAGAGTCATATTGGTGCAGGGAAATAAGTCCCCAGGAACTAAGTCCACTGAGGGACTTAGTTCCCACCTAATGGGAAATAAAACCACTTTCGTGAAGTGGACTCAGTTCCCATGTAGGGTGGGAAATAAATTCCGAAAACTCTGAGTGGTTTTATTTCCCTTTTAATGTGAAGAAATCCTCACTGTCGACTAAGAACAAAGTTAAGTTAAAGAGTCAAGTTGGTACTTTGCATTTTTATTAACTAAAGAGAAATTAAATTTTAACTTAGGCAGAGCAATATATTGTAAAACATTTTAAAAACGAAATTCGGTTTGCAGGACTCTGAAAGTAATCAAAGAAAAATCGATGCTCACCATGACCGGTCGTGCGAATTTTTTACTTTTATTTTCTCAAATTTTCGAAGGATAAAAATGCCAATTTATTTTCTCAAACAACTTTTTTGTTTTAGCCTTCGAAAATTTTGAGAAAATAAAAGTAAAAAATTCGCGTGAATTTAGTCTCGTGGACTTATGTTCCTGCGCCAAAAATCACCGCAATTTTTCTTTGATTATTTTCAGAGTCTTGCTAACTGAATTTCGAAGAGAGTATTTTGTCATACAGAATAAACCTTAAAAAATTCAGCTTGCAAGACTCTGAAAATAGTCAAAGAAAAATCGCCGCGATTATTTAAACAAAAGTGTATCTAATTCTAAATGTTGGAAGTTAGTTCCCTCTTCTTATTTTTGAATGTGTACTAAGTTCCCATAAGAAAGTGAACTTAGTTCCCACCTTACATGGGAACTAAGTCCACTTCACGAAAGTGGTTTTACTTCCCACTAACAATAAGTGGGACCTAAGTCCCTCAGTGGACTTAGTTCCCGGGGACTTATTTCCCTGCACCAGTCATATTGTGTAAACGTTGTGTGAGAGAAAAGATGGTGAAACCCATCTAATGTTCGACTTAATTTTTACAACTGTCATAAAGGTGAAAAGTGTCAAGTACCGGTGGCCTAACATGCGGCCTAACCGTTTCGTTAATGTCAATTTCAAGATTATGATAAAGTTAATTTTATCACCCAGAAAACGCGTATCCCTCCCTCTTTAACTCTAGTATAGATAAGTTTTAGATACCTACATATAAATATTATACGAGACATTTTCCATCGCATTTTTGAACAACTCGGTGACAAAGTCCATAAAAGAAACAACCGATCACATCAGAAGTCTATCGATTAGATTTCCGAAATAACGATTATCTTCTTGTAATCTCTGATCGTCTGGTGCGACACGCAATTGCGAATATTTTTAGCAAGACTTCAGTTAAAGAAACATTTTATTTAGAGTAAATATTTTAGAAATTCAAAACAACATAACGTTTCGACGGGACTTTCGTTAATGGGGCAGCTTAAAGAAGGAGAAGCAATTTTTTTTTTATAATTAACACGCGCTAAAGAGGTTGTGACTAGCGCGGGCATTAAGGAAATTGGGATAGAGGAGATAGGAGATACCAATGCACATTGGTCTTAAATGTCTGTAAATTGTACTGGGGAGGAAAGACAGAGCTGGGTAAGGCATTCCACATTCGCGTTGTACGGCTTATGAAATAGTCTCTGTATTTCATTGTACGTCCGAAGATAGGCTGGATGGTAAACTGATGGGCATTCCTAGCATGGCGAGTATTGCGGTTGAATTTCTGAAGGCCAGGAATGCAGTTGGCTTCATTTGAGCACTGTTTGTAGAAAAAACGATAAAATAATGAGAGACACGAAACGTTTCTACGATGTTCTAGCGAATTAATAGAATTCGCAATATTCGTGTCTCCGATCGCACGATTTTGGATCTTATCCAGCAAGTGCAATATAGTTTTTGGTGCACCAGACCAGATGTGGGAATTGTACTCAAGCTTTGGGCGAATGAACGCCTTGTATATTGTACCCAGATCAGAAGGGTTAAAATATTTCTTGCACCGTTTGAGGAAACCTAGACATTTCGCTGCATTCTTGGCGACTTCGTGTACATGGTCATTCCAACGAAGGTTGTCATGAAAGCACATACCGAGAATAGAAAGTCTTTCGGTTTCGGTAATGCAAGTGCCATTCATGGATAATGGCTGTAGATTTGGGTTTCGCTTTAGAGACAGCAGACAGCATTGTGTTTTTGAAGCATTAAAAAATTCCACTCTATTTCGAAATGCTGTCAAGGTCGGAATTTAATGAGCTTAACATACGTTGCCGTTCCAGTTCTAAGGCCGAAGAGCAGGGACGTGAGTCCTGGAAAGAATATGAAAAGCTAAGGGTGCTGTCATCAGCGAAGGAATGGATTGGATTAGAAGTTGCAGACAAGAGATCATTTATAAAAATGAGAAAGAGATTCGGAGACAAAACTGAGCCTTGGGGAACACCAGCATTTATATGGTGGGTTTCAGAACTGAAACCATCCAAAACAACTTCAATTGAACGGCCAGAAAGGTAGTCTCTAATCCATTGAATAAGAGACGCATCGATCCCATAAGCACGCATTTTCGACAAAAGAGCTTGATGCCAAACTCTGTCAAATGCCTTTGAAATATCGAGCGCAACAGTCTTCGATTCACCGAAGTGATGGAGAGATTGGTTCCACTTCTCGGTGAGATAAGTCATCAAATCACCAGTGGACCTGTTGCCACAAAAACCGTATTGAGGAGTTTCCGTGATTCAAGATATTTCATAAGCTGACGGTTTATCAGCGTTTCCATGACCTTAGAAAGAATGGACGTAAGTGCTATAGGTCAATAATTGGTGGGAGAAGAAAATTCTCCTTTTTTTAGGGACGCGCTGGACAAATGCTGTTTTCTACCTACTCGGAAAGAGTCCAGAAGAATAGGACAGATGAAAAAGCTTACGCAGTGGCTTTGCCAGCGTGGAAGAACACCTCTTCAGAACGATGGGGGAGATACGATCTGGACCAGCGGATTTATTTATGTTGAGATCGTTAAGTACTCTTGCGACTGTACGAGTGCGAAAGTGGATTGGTCCCATGGTAAATTCTACGCACTCGAGTACAGGTGTAGACAAACCGCAATCAGGGAGCATAGAGCTGGCTGCAAAATGTGCAGCGAGCAGATTAGCTTTGTCTAAAGAGCTGACAGCTGGAGTGTCATTGTAAATGAGCGTTGGGATTGCTGACGAGGCCGAATTCTTAATATTTTTTACAAATGACCAAAAGTTTCTATTACCCTTGGGACATTGTAGTATTTTTTGCCTCAACTTTTGGTCATATAAGAATTTGACACGCTCTTGGCTCGTTTAAACTTCATTCGGTTTTCCTCAGATGGGTTGGCTATGTAAGACCGAAAACTCAACTCCCTTAACAACAGCTCAAGTCGTACCACGCAATGGCAAAGAATTGCTGAAATATAAACTGAAAATTTTCATCCAAGCTATCAGCAAAATCAAAATTATTCAACGCTGTGACGAGAGCTATATTTTGCTATGCGTCTCAAGTTTGGGGATTTTCAAATTTCGACGCATTTCCAATAGATGACATTATTTTTTGTCAAGATGTAACATTTTGTATTTTTTTTTTTATGAAAATAAAATAACAATTCACTACTACTATTAAAACCAAAAGTTGTACGTCATAAAAATAACTCTCTGTCTGCATTCCAATCAGCAAAGTACCAGCAATATCCCAATCCCAAGTCCTGTCATTAATTCGGTATGAACTAAATTAAATTTCAGTTGAAAATAAACTCCCTGCTGACTACAACTGGAACGGGGGATAAAAGTTGCCGAAATTCGATACGACTCCTAATCAAATGCCGTACTACTTCAACTGCGTACAAGTATGAGTTGATATATGACGAGCATACTTTGCTTCCACCAAAAAAGATACAGACCGGCAGAGTTATGCCCACAAATTGAAATTTGAGATACCCACAGATAAAGCTAACGAAATGCAAAAAACGCAGTTTTTTCCAAGCTCTGTCCTCACAGTGTGGGGCCACTTTTATGACAAATTAATGTAAATACAAAAGAATGGATACGAAAAATAAAGTATTTAATATCGTTGGGCGTTTAGCGTGCGCGCAAGTATTTTAATATCTTCCAGCCAGAAAGATATCCAACCAACATGGATACACAAACCCAGGAAAAAAAAAAAGGCATTCATCTATACATACATATATGACATGTGGTCGGTTAATAGATACATATTTGTAACAAGCATCGATATTCCGCGCCAGTTGCAGTGGCATTCCTTCATGCATTTTGTTTGTGCAGCTTTTGGAGTGGAGTGCGTATTTGACACCAAGTAAAACGACAAAGTATGGCACGGTACACATGGATGGAACATTAATTGCGTAAGTTCTGCGCTGTAGTTGCTGTGTTAATTACATTGGACTTTTAGATTCATAGCGCGGAGTAAGCCATCATCGTGAAGAAGTATTTGAATGATGATGGCTAAGAAGCAGCAGAACAAGTTATGCGGTAAAATGTTATGCAATTTCGGCATTTTTCGCTCGACTAAATGATATGTGTGGCTCATTCTTGGAATCTGATGTGGAATGCCTTATAGACTTGTAAACAATTATATTAGTACTTGATATGATGTGGGATTTGGAACGAGAGCAGCAGATGCTAACTAAAATAGTAGCGTGTGCTACTAAATTGGTTGGATGTTGAATCCAAGCAAGTGCCAGTTTTGGGAAGGGAATTTTAGGAATTGTATAAGAGCACGAAATATAAACACTTCTACCGATTTTGCTGCTGAAATGATAAACTAAACGCGACTGCAGGTTTTATGTTTAACATTTCAAAATGTATGTCAATAGCGAATTGAATGACGTGGGAATCAGAATTATTTCCAAGAAGATGACATAATTCGTACGTCGCTATAAATTAGTGCTGTAGTAAATTGATGTTTTTTTTTTTGTTTACATTTTTTTTTAGGATTTGCCAACGTTTATATTAGGGTTCCCAACCGTACTATAATATATAGTATTGTACTATATTTTGGCTTTGCGTTCTATATACTGTTGAAGAAATGTATAGTACGCAAAAATACTATATTTCAATCCGTTGAATCAATAGCAAACAGATCTTCGATTTTGATTGCACCTTAAGGTTTCGCTTCATTATACATGAATCGAACTCACCTAAGTCTTGCTGTCAATGTCAAAGTTGACAGCCATGAGATATTTTTATCATTTAAAATTACAACTAATTCGTGTTCGTGTAATATTTAAACTTTTCAATCGGAATTTCATTCACAAAATTGTTAAAGTCTTTTTAAAGTTTCAATTGTTGTGGTAATGGAAAAGGGAAGTGACAACGAAAATGGGTCAATTCAAGTAGTACAATTGCGCCACAAACGCCCACTAAAAAGCGTCCGCAGTTCGAAGAGAAGAACTGGAAAAATTTGTTGCGGCTGTTGAAGGTGAATGGCATGAGCTAAAACGACATATTAACACTAGGTGGCTCTCATTGCTGCCTTGTGTGGACAATATACTTTTGAATTGGAAGCCGTTGACTGATTATTTTACTAGTTTAAGGGAAGAATGTCCTACCCATATCAAAAATATTTTGTGTATGCATGAAGCTGATGGAAACGTTAAAGTTCAAATCTTTTTGAACTTCGCTAGCCATTTCTTGCATAACTTTAATAAAGCTGTCAAACAACTTGAAGGTAATAACATCACCGTCTTAGATTTGTATAACATTATGTCCACCTTAAAGTTAGCACTTGAACAACGTAAGAGAGATTGTTTCTTTGGTTATGAAACCAAAAAATTGTTGCAATACTTAGAAGCTAAATCTCCAGAAGAAAAAGATAAAATCAAAAAGAAATTTATAACATTTGCTGATAAATGTCTGGAATACTTTAATAAATGGTTTAATTTTAAAGAAGACAATTGGTTATACAAAATTCAAAGATTCAATTTAAAACAAGAGCTTTCTTTTGATGACTTTGAGATGGCATTAGAAGTTCTCAACTTACAAGAAAGAATGAAAATCAAGATGGACGAACTTTACTGTGAAATAACAATTCTCAATGAAATCTTTGCAAAAGTTAAGAATTCAACGGAGTTTACCGACAGAACTACAGATCAAAAATGGCTCTATATTTATATATCTATATTTTTCAAAATACCGAATATAACCTACCAAATATTTTTAAGATATTCACCCCTATCGTGGTATTCGTTCGGAATGGAATTTTCTCCGATCTGTACGAAATCAGGGAAATTCTATTCGAGGTATCCGTTCCGATACAATTTTCCGACAAATTCACCGATGACATATAGCGCGAATTAAAACACTTGTTTCTTACTTTTAAAATTAAACAATATTTATTTGGAACTATGTCCTTTATTATTGAAATACTTTTTACTAATTCTAAAAGGAGCTTAAGGCTACTATGTAGTTACAATAAGACTGTTGATAAATTCATCATACAGTCGTATTTATATACTTTTCTTATCTATCTACAAGGAGACCCAAGCGTACAATCGTCTTGCTTGATAATGAAGAAGAGATAATATTCCAACATTGTATACAAACGATATTATCTCTTTTACATATGTTATCATTGTAGCGTTGTGTGCAAGACTGTACTAGAGACTAAAGATATCATTGAATACAAATAATGTTATCTTTTTTCTCAATATGTTTTGCTATGGATACTTAACTCCCCCCCTTGTTAAACGAAATCGTCCCGATTTTTCGACGCTATTTTTAACATTTCTCTTTCATAAGTTTTGTTATATGCGTCAATCTTTTTTTGTTTTTGACGATCTGTTATACATTGTATAGTTTTTATCATTACGTACGTAAATGCTAGAATAACAATCAGTGTTACAATTGTGTATATAGTTGATAATATCGGTTTTTCTTCAAAAGGAATAATTAGTTTTTTTAAAGTATCTATGTTATCGAATTTGTACATTGTATCTTCTTTAATTATTTGGTCGATGTAAGACTCTGAATTATGATTTCTTAATATAACTTCTTTAATTTGCTTATGCATGTTTTTGTATATTTTATCGTCTAGATTTATAGTATTTTCATAAGTAACTAAGTTTATACCATTAATTGTTTGATTATTTAACTTATGCTTACCGCTTAATAACATAACACCGGATTCAATTTCTAAGTCGTAATCGTATTCTTGTTTAATGTTGCATTTTGAAGTTATATTCTTTAAAAGTGGAATAAGACAATTTTCTTCTTCAAAGTTAATTTCACAAATGTTTTTACTTAGATGATTTTGACAATTTCTTGTTCTTAAATAAGTTTGGTTACATAAGGCAATTGTTTTATCTGTAATGATTTTTCCATGTTTTGAATTTAAAGGTGTTACTTTATACAATTTACATGATTTAATTAGAACTGGATATTTATATATTGTGATGAAGAATTCATCAGTTCTAGCTAATAATATTTTAGAGTACTCAAGTATATTTATTATGGGTACTTGAATTATTTCATGTTGAATAATATTTTTAATGTCATCTAAGTCTAGGCTTTCTGATAAATATTCATTATTTTTTGCTGCATTAATTGTTCTGGTCAATAATAATAATTGTTCGTACACTTGTTCTATTACTAAATGTTCTTTAAGGCTCTGACCTTCGAATTGTTGCAAAATTTGTTCAAATCTAGAATTTATAGTTTTTTGTTTATTATTGTTTTCTATGAGATTATTTATACTCGTTTCTATGTTAACTAAGTCATAATGGTCAGGATTACCAAACACATATTTGAAAGCTGTTCCTAAAAAGTTAATTGATCTAGTATGCCTAGTATGTTCTTGTAATTGGTCTGCTAAATTCTTAATTTTACTTAACCAAATTTTTCCTTCTTGTGTAGGTTGATATTTACTAGTTACGATATTTACGTAAGGTTGAAATATCGAAGTCAGGTTGGTGGCATGTAACAAATAAGTTTGTTCTTTGAATAAATACACGTCATCTGTTTGCGTAAGTATAAACTTCTTGTTTAGTAACTCAGTTATTTGAACGTTTCCTTGCCCTTCTTGACTCTGTACAATTCCTAGTAATGTTAGGAATATTAATATTTTCGTCATCTGAAAAATGATAATTCTTTATGTTATCCTTGTGAATTTTTATTCCTTCTTTAGAGATTACAGTGTCTCCTTTATCTTCTTCTACTATTCTTGTTATGTATCTGGCGTTAGATTTCTTTCTAAGACCTGTGATTCTTACCATTATCTTATCTCCTTTTTTATACTCTCTGTGTCGAGTTCCTTTATTTAGACGTTCGATCACTTTTTTGGATGCTGAGTTTAGTTTATTTATTATAATTTCACTATTGCTATATTTATTTTGATTAAAGAAAATGTCTCTAGGTTTCAAACCGGTAACTGAGTGTATAGAATTATTTAATTCACGCACTGTTCTAAATATTTCTTCGATAAGTCTTGTTTTATTCTGAATTGTGAATATTCTAGACAGTTCAGTTATTGTACCGTTTACACGTTCTACCTGACCGTTCGCTGTCGATCTGTATACTGGAGTTTCTACTTTAGTTATGTTGTATTTCAAACACATTTGGTTCACCATTTCTGTTTTGAATCCCTTCTCGTTATCTGTCATGAGTCGTTCACATTTTGGGAAATAATTAGATAAGACCTCTTCCATAACGTCGTACAGTCTGTTTCGAGTTTCGATTTCCCGAAGGATTGTATATTTAGAATACTTATCTACTGTTACAAGGAAAGTATACTTGTCGTTGAAGTATATGTCCATATGAATGTGTGTTCCCACATGTGTTGGTATTTCTGAATTATTCAGAGGTTCTCTGATAGGTTTTCTTTCATATTTTCCAAATAGACATGCTATGCATTTTCTGTTGAAACTCTTTGCTTGTTTATTTAGATCGGGCCAGTAATATTTCTCTGAGATTTCTTGTATATTGTTACGTAACCCTCGGTGTGCTCTTTCGTGAGTTACCCTTACAAGTTTTAGTTGTTCCTCCAAATTTGTCACGTCTTGAAGTTTTCTTGGTGTGAATATAAATCTTACTAGTGGGAATTCTTTTTTTATGTTTTCACCATATTTGTATATGTTTTCAAATTTCGTATGCAAAGCTACAATCTTTTGGGGTTGTATAACTTCTTTCATCTGCCTTAGTAAAGAGTCTTTGTCCTTAAACTTTATTATGAGTCTTATTTTGTTACTAAAATAGATTTGTGTTTCGATATTATTTGTTATATCTTCAATAAGTTCGAACTGTGCAGTGTATGCATTAAAAGGCTGATTCACAGTTTTTATTATATCATTAGAAGAACTTTCAGCTGAATGTGCTGTTTCTATGGTAGAAGTATTTATGCGTTGACGTGATAATGCGTCAGCTACAAGATTTAGGTTTCCTGGTTTATAAACTAATTTTGCTCCAAAGTCTTCAATGATTCCCTTCCAACGTTTCAGCTTTGTGTTGGGATTTTTTTCTGATACAGAATATATAAGGCTCTGGTGATCGGTATATATGGTTAAGTCTGCTATACCATATATGTAGTTTCTGAGTTTTTGTAAGGACCATATGATCGCTAATAGCTCTTTCTCGTTTGTGCTATAGTTCTCTTCTGTCTTACTCAGTGTTCTTGACAAGAAGTGTATAGGTTGCTTATTCTGACTTAGTACGGCTCCAATAGCTATGTTGGATGCATCAGTAGTAAGCTCGAATGGTTTACTATAATCCGGTTGAAAAAGTTCGACTTGTTCTTTCAAATAATTTTTTAAAATTCTAATCGCTTCTAATGCTGAATCATTCAGATTTAACTTAATATTTTTACTTTGTTTTTTGTTTACTTTACCGTTATCTCCTCGTAAATATAATGTCAGGGGCTTGGCTATGCTTGCGTATCCTTTTATAAACTTACGATAGTAACCTGTAAGACCTAAAAATCCTCTCAAATCCTTTACCGTTTGTGGGACTGGAAAATTTTCTATAGCTGCTATTTTCTCAGGGTTCGTAGTGATTCTACCATGTCTGATTATGTGACCTAAGTATTCTACTTCTTCTTGAAAAAACTTACTTTTCTCATCAGATATTTTTAATGTGGCTTTATTGAGTACGTCGAATACTTGACTTATGTGCTGTATATGTTCTTCCTCAGATGAAGAATATATCAATACGTCATCAATGTAAACGTGTACGAATTTACCTACAAAGTCTCTCAAAATGTCGTCCACGCATCTCTGAAATATGCTTGGTGCATTTTTGAGCCCGAAAGGCATTCGTTTAAAATGATATTTTGCGCCATTTATAGCAAAAGCTGTTTTTTCTTTATCATCTGTTTTGATTTTAATTTGGTGGAAACCTGACTCCAAATCTAATGTTGTAAAGTACTTGGCTTTACCTAAATTTTGAATTGTCATGTTGACATCCGGAATGGGGTATCTGTCTGTTACAGTGTGAGCGTTAAGTTTTTGGAAATCAACAACCATGCGCCGTTTTGGTTTTCCTTTTTCGTCCAAACCTTTTTTAGGTACTGTCCATATGGGACTGTTATAAGGACTATGGCTTTTTTCTATTATATCGTCATGTAAGAGTTTCTGTATTTCTTTGTTTACGAATTCGTTATCTGCTATGGGATATGGATATTGTTTAACATAAACCGGATTATCATTGGTCGTCCTAATGCTTGCTTCTATAGTATCTGTAAAGGGTAACGGTCCTATGCTGTTATTAATCTTCATCAGTCTATCTATGTCTGCTTTATAAATATTATTTTCCCCAATTATGTAATTAATTTTCTGAATAGATTCGACACTGCTTATGGTAGTTAGAGTCATATTACTGAAATTTATTTCCGCGTTTAGAACTTTAAGTCCTTCATATCCTAATATCATATCAAAAGACTGAATATCCTCTAATTCAAAAAATGTTATATTTTTCTTTAATATCCTAACTACTTTCTTTGTATCTACCATAGAATAACCATGCATTGTTTTTATTTTTATAGGTTTAATTTTAATTTTTTTGCTAGAATCGCATTTTCTATTAATGTAATTATGGGTTGCACCAGTATCAATAAGAATTTTATAAATTTTCTTAGAAATAGTACTAGTTAAATTTAAGCAGGGCAACCCGTCTACTAGTTTAAATGATCTATTCTTATGTTATTATTTACCATACATTCCGTTTCATCTGCTTCTGCATATGTACTGCTGACAACGTCTCTGCGTTGTTGTCGGGAGTTATTTACTCTCTGCTGCTTGAAGTTCTGCTGATAAGATCGTTGCGGTCTGTTGTGTGTGTTGAAACTCCCGCTGTGTTCACGTTTCGCTGGTGGATTATATACATCGGGTTTGTATTGATTCCAATTTTGTCGCTGTGCATGTACAATTTGTCTCGAGTTTATCTCCATCGGCTGTGGTCCTTGATTGTGTTGCTGAATATTATCGTATTGCTTCTGGGGTTGATAATTCGTTGTTTGGCTCGAATAATTTGGTCTTCTTTCGTTTCTGCGTTCATGTGGCATATTTTTGTGGTGCTTATCCTGAGTGAGATGTAAATGCCTGTGCACATTATCATGTTCTATTCTGCGAGCAATTGCGAATGCGTGTTCTAGATCATTTATTGTAGCTGAATATAATGATCCTCTTGTAAAGTTGTCACTCATACCATCAATGAATATACGAACTGCGTCGTCGTTAGCATTTTTAATTAGTCTGTCGATTATATTCGGCGGATCACCTGACATAGTGATTTTTGATATTATTAAATTGAGATTTTTATTTATCTCGTCGTGGTATTCAGACAGTGTGCTTCTTTTTTGCGTGATGGCTTTCATCATGTCTTGTAGCACGTATAGAGGTTCTTGATTAGAGTACGTATAATCTAATCTGTTACGTATCGCCTCAAAATTAAAAATTGTGTTATAATTAGTTAACACATTCGCGGCTGCACCCTGTATTTTACTTTTCACTATAGTCAATGCTGCTGCGTACTTACTGTGTGTTTTGAAGTTTTTAATGCTGTCCATTAATCTGGATGCTTCTTCGC
Organism: Cheilosia urbana; assembly: GCA_946477585.1. Lineage (NCBI taxonomy): Eukaryota > Metazoa > Arthropoda > Insecta > Diptera > Syrphidae > Cheilosia > Cheilosia urbana. The sequence continues at coordinate 118,051,747 of OX297854.1, forward strand.
GCCACGACCGATAATTTGATTGATCGCCGTTGAAAATAGGTAGGCTTTTAAATGCGTCTAACTGTATTTCACTACCATCTGTATATGTGGTTCTTATTTCCTCTAGCACAGGTATGTTTGGTACTATGCCTAATCCAGATTTTACTTCATTTAGTTTTGTTTCTAAATTAGTGTTTATTTGATTTTGGTTAGTTATTATTGCTGCTAACCTTGCATTCTCTGTGCGTGTGTGCTCTAGGGTTTGTGTTACTGTGTTGCTCCTGGTTTCTAAAGCTTCTAATCTTGCCATTAATACTGCGAGTTGTTCCATTTTGAACTCGTGTCTGTTGTCGTCGAATTTGTGTGTTTTTTTTCTCCACATATACACTTTCACTGAATTGCTTTGCTGCTTCGTACGAAGAAGCTATATTTGTACCTGCTATGCTAGGTAATTCTTGTAACCGGTAACGCGAGTGTTCTGTTTATACTAGATTTCACTACTTGTTCCCGAGGTCCGCTCGATTGAAGTTAAAAAGTATATTTAACCTCCTGGCAGGATCGCCAATTAAAACACTTGTTTCTTACTTTTAAAATTAAACAATATTTATTTGGAACTATGTCCTTTATTATTGAAATACTTTTTACTAATTCTAAAAGGAGCTTAAGGCTACTATGTAGTTACAATAAGACTGTTGATAAATTCATCATACAGTCGTATTTATATACTTTTCTTATCTATCTACAAGGAGACCCAAGCGTACAATCGTCTTGCTTGATAATGAAGAAGAGATAATATTCCAACATTGTATACAAACGATATTATCTCTTTTACATATGTTATCATTGTAGCGTTGTGTGCAAGACTGTACTAGAGACTAAAGATATCATTGAATACAAATAATGTTATCTTTTTTCTCAATATGTTTTGCTATGGATACTTAACTCGCGCCTTGTCGAATTGCGTGGAACTGCGTTGTACCACTTACTTTTCACAAGTACACTGCACATTTTTTCCGAAGCTCTCCGACAACAAATTGCTGTGGAATATTTGGATGTAAAATGAACGCGTTTATATGCTTCATTTATTTTATTCCGAAACAGATACTTCGAACGCAATTTGAGTTCCGATCGGATTTTACTTTCGTATCGGAATTTTCTCCGAACGGATACCTCGATAGGGGTGAATATCATTCCTACTCTCCATTCCTGCCACTTCGGCGTTCACGGAAAGAATTTTTTCAATCATGAACTCAAAATGGCGTGAAGAAAGAAACAGAGCGAGTCTCTCATTAGTCAAAAATGAACTTCTGGTCTCTATTAATTTAAAAATTGAATGTGATAAGGCTTATGAAACTTTTATTGTCAAATGATGCAAGAAGTGCAAAAAAATACAGATTTTATAAAAAATAATATGTAGCAAAAATAACTTAGGCTTTTTCTTACTCTTTTCATAAAGTTAGTAAAGTACATAGTACATACTATATATTTTGGTATTGTACTATATTTTTCTACAGGCTACTTAGAAGATACTATAATCAGTTAGAAAAATGTTGGAAACCCTAGTTTATATTCCTAAAAAATAATTAAATTTTTTACACGTATGTTTTTGCGGAGATTGTAAAATGTGTCCAATTTTAGCATAAGCAAAATCTCTGGCGGAGTGCTTCTGATTGCGATATCATCATCATCTTCATTTTATTAATACGTAAACAGCCAAAATTCCGTACACGTTTTTTTGAAACTTATATCATTCAAAAGGTGCCATTGCTGTGGACAAACAAAATATCGTGGGTATTGTGTCGCCATTAAGACTGGTAAAGTTAGGTTAGGGATTGAAACCAGTGCGTAGCCGCCCGGGGCATACCCAATTTATACCACCCCCGCAATTTTTTCACATCCTTTTAAAAAACAACCTTCGTAAACTTGGTAAAATGTCTGGGATCGAGTAATGGTAATTTTGAAATTCCGAAATATCTCGAAAACAAAAATTCACTTCTAAGGTATGATCATTTCTAAATGAATAGCAGGCTCAGTTTTTGAAAAAAAAAGTATTTTTTAAAAAAATTGGTTTTCTTCAATTTTTTTGGAAAACGGCTATAACGATTTTGACAAAAAATCGGAGTAAGATTAAAATTTATGTTTTCAAAATTATTTTGGCCTTAATTTTAAATTCGAATCACCGAAACGCCAACTTAAAAACTATACTTATATCTCGAAAACCACAATTTTGATAAAACTCTAAAAACCAAGTACTGCTTACATCCCAAACGATAACTTATAGGTAGTCACTTTTCCGCTAAATAGTTTAGCAGTATTTATTTTTCAAACAAAACATTGCAAAATTTGGTACGGTTTTGTCTGCGTTATTTTACAATGACCGCTCTAACGATTTTGGTCAAAAAACATATTGAAGATAATATCAGTATTTTAAATAAGATCCCCTAATTAGTTTTTCTCGAAAAAATTCGAATAAATCAGTTTTTTTTAATTATTTCTCAAAAATGACTACCTAAAAGCGGATCTTTGTATATAAATATTTTTAAAACTCATACAGCACTTTAAAATTCAAATTGCACCAGCCATTAAAGTGCAATAACGGCAACGCAAACCTTATTTTTACTTTTTTTTTTTTTCAACCATTTTGAATATGACCCTTAAAATAATTCCAACCACTTGCGGAGCATCGGTTATCTGATTTTACATAGCTTCCTACCTAATAAAATAAGCAAACAACCAACAAATTTTTTGATGAACGAGAAAGTTGCGTTCGACCCAGTCGTTCACTTTATTTAAAATGGAAACTAGCAATACAAGGTTGAGGAGCTTTGATGATATATGCTGAAACTTTTTTAAGAGGAGTTGTAATAAGTATTTGAGTAAGGGGTCCCAGGTTCGGTTCCCGCAAAAACACAAATTACATCGTATTTTTTTTTACTTAGCTGGACGAACATCCGGGAGTGTAACTGGAAGAGCTTCTCAATCCCTTCCATACGTCCCAAAAATAAAAACTTACACAAATTGAATAGTTTTAAGAAGCTGGGCCTAGGCGCAAGCGTGTCAAACTCAATGGCCACAAGGGGCCAACCCAGCAGATTATAAATTTGTATGGGCCAAGAACCATTTTTACTTTTTTCCTTATTAATAAGATTACTTTATTCGCTCCGTCGGAACGGTAAATTCTAAGCAACGCATATATATACTCTTTCGGAGGCTCAAATTCCATTCGAGGTGTCCGACTTCGGAAGAGAAACAAACAATTGCGATGGCGCACCGCACTCCAAATCGTAAACAGATTTCGCAACCAATTTTTGTCAGAGGAAGTTTAAGAAAAAATGCACTTCATTGCACTTCATTGCACTTCAACGTAATTCGCAGTTCTGCGTCACAAAATGTCGGAACAATTCTCCGAACAGTTGTTCCGAAGAATACCTCGTAGCAAAAATCATCCGAATCCTATAAAACCGGAGAATTTTGGGTTCCGGATGCCTCGCTAGCGCCGTATAATTTTTAGAAAACATTTCGAAAAACACAATAATAACTTAACCTCAAAACTATAAATACCGCCGGCTGGGCCGCACAATTATTCGTAGTGGGCCGCGAGTTTGACATGCTTGGTAGGGTATACCTGCTTTCCAGCACACCAACAGATAATATAATGAACTAGATCAAATCGTCGGGATGGTATATAATGTAGCAGTACAATAAATAATCAATTACAGTACCTAAAGTGTAGGGTTACAGTAAAGTTGAGTAAGGGATTACCTGCTTTCCTCGACGGGCATTATAACAAGTCAGTCCGTCGCCAGCCCACGAACCTGAGCTTACCTAAACCTAATGTAAATTATAACTAACTTAAGATGTGAAAACACAATGACATCCTTTCTTTCATCTCCTGTATCTGTCACTGTCGCTGTCGGTATGGACCCCTTCGTTAGACACAGCCTTGAACCTCTCCTTTGCTACATACTGTTGTACACCAGAACACCGTTAAGTAACGAAGTTAAATTCCCTCCATCGAGACATGAGTTAGTTAGTTAGTATCGAGTTCCTCCTGATCACCTCCCAGCAGTCTTTAAGACGCATCAAGTTGTGCCATATAGTGAAACTCTAACTTGTTGTTACTCCATTTGTTATCTAATACGGTATACGCTGTGGGGCTCTTCCAATGGACGCTGTCCACCTCCATTGATCCCCATTAGTGGAGAGGCATAGTGGCGCGAAAAGTATACCACAAACGGAATCTACCCCCCCCCACCGTCATCCTCAGACGCATAAAGATATAGTATTCAGTTTCCTACACTGTAGACTGTACTACGACGTCGACGTCGTTGCCTTTACGAGCTGCTTGGTCATTGTGAAAAATCGATCTTTCACGGATCATGATCGAAAAGACGTAGACGACTACGATGATGATGATGATGGAGATGGTATGCAAGACTAGAAAGAAAATTTCTTTCCATCGGATAAATGGCTTGTATCCACCTATTTTCGTGCGCGTCTATCGTCAAATTCAAATCTCAAATGTGGTAGAAGGAATGCAGAAAAATGCAACGCTCTGGGCCGACGACGAGATGATCTTTCTGCGTTTTGATTTCCTTTAAGTGGTCAAAGACTGTGGCTTTGTTCGGAGTTATGGATTACATTCTGTAGCTTTGCATGTACGTATACGTATGTGCTGCTAGGAGCGCTCTTGGTTCTATTTCTGCATTTTTGTTTTCACTCAAAGATAGGTTTCCCATAAGTGGGTACTGGGTACTGATCCAAGTCCGTGTTTTCTTAGATAAGTGAGGTTGCAGGCGTACATTGTCCATAGGGTAATATAGACAAATGAGAATTTTACGTTGCACACAATGTACCATTTGGCAACAGAGTAGTTGGGTAATAATTGGGCAATACGATAAGAGTAACACAAGTGGTATTAATTTTGAACTGAACACTTTCGTTGTTTCAGTAGGTCAAACCTACTAACGTTCGACATTTCAGGGTAGGGATGTTACGGAGGTTGTTTTACCGGAGTCGGAGTCGGAGCCCCATACCAACCTCCGCGGAGTCGGAGTTGAATCGGAGTCGGAGGCGGAGATCGCACGCAGACACAAATTATTAATATATAAAATTTGAAAATATAAAATTGACACACGCACTCTCAACTTCAATGCAAATCTCGCCTAGTTATGTAAAATACATAAAAGAGTGAAAAGACAGTCGTATTGTAAAATGTCGCAACTCCATAATTCTTTGTTGTTCATGTTCATCGGTCGCCTCGTCACCCATGATGGTGCTCCGATAAACCTCCGATGTGATTATATCGGAACCGAAGCCGGATACGGAGGTGCAATTTAAACCGGAAGTTCCGACATATCGGATTCGGAGTCGAAGCTCCGTATCATCCCTATTTCACGGTGTCATACGTATATATATAAATATTTTACTCATAAGTGGCCAAATTAAATTGATTTCAATACTTGCATTTTTAAACAACAGACAGTGCAAGAGTGCCTGAAATGAGCAATATTTCGGGGTGTGGAAGTTTCTAGTTGATGGCCGCTGTGCTTCATCCACACTCACGTTGATTGAACTGTCCCCTAAAATGTTGACTTAATAGATTCGACTAGGACGGATTCTTTTTAAGTCGATTGATCAAAGACAAACAGTTCACAATTTTGCAAATAATATAAGACAACCGGGATGAAAGAACAGCGTATCATCTGTCGAAATATCAATGACGTAAAATATGAAATTTATATAGCCATAGCCACATGAAGAAAAGTTAAAGAGCTGACTACTGGTTCCATCACCCTATAAGGCAAAGGTTAAAAATGATTATTGCTATATGGACCATTGTTAAGGATCGTTTCCGAATTGCCAACAAAAACTAAAAGAAAAAAAGACATACATAGAATAATATCTTGTTAGCCCGACTGTTTCCTGTGGATAGACTGGCTCTCATTTCGCTACAAAACTTCTTTTATTTTTGCATCACAATTTTCTTGTTTAGTTCTGTTGTCTCCGTTCTCTTTCGGATTCATTTGGCACAAACACACACACGAGTGCCATAAGAACAAAACATCTAGCACTTCTGGTTTCGAAGTAGGTTAAGACTAATTAGTGCTGGGTACACAAAGCGCAGCAATTCTCGCTCTAAAAATAAATTCCGCACATGTCATGTGCACACTCCACGCCCTATACGCTATACCACAAAAATGTTCCCATGCATGATTTCAAACCGATTTCAGTGCCACTGTCACACCCAAAATCCCAAAACCAAATAGCTTACGTTCATAGACTGCCCAGTGCCCGCCGTCTGAACAGGAATTTCTGGCAACCGCGATCTGGTTATAAGTCCCATTCTTGTTTTTCTATTTGCGAGCTCAATCAAACTATCAATCGGTAAGATCAGTATTAATTGCACAAAAAAGTATCCGAATCCGAAAACTGGTCAGTTTTTTTTTTTTCAAGCAGATATCGATTAGTCTATCTTGGGCTCGACAATCACTTTTTGGGGATTGCACACAGTGCCTGGGATGGCCGATTTGGCTGCGGACAAATGCGAGTATACCACAATCGCCAAAGTCCTCCTGAAAATCGACAATCCGTCGTCAGAACAGTGAGCCGCTGGCACTCGATTGCCCGTGCCACCATCGGCGACTACATCTGAATTTGTGTGCCAAGTGTGTTGTTCCGAGGGAGCTCTCATAGAGGATTAGAGGACTACTGCTGTCCGCCTTGAAATAAATTGATGTGAGTCGGTTTTTTTTTTCGGTAAGGAACCAACTATAACCGTGTTGTACGTGTGACTGGAGCATTTTTGTGTTGCAGCTTGTATCAATCGACCGAGATGAAGTACACAAAAAAAAAAAAAAAAACTCGTAACAAATGCAGTTGTTTGGGCTGGAGATACTTTTGATCACTTGGCGCAAACATCTGGAATTTTTCTTGAGCAGAGAATTTTCACAGAAAAGAAAAAGAAAAACCGTTTTCGCAGCTGTGTGGCAGTGGCGGCAACGATTGGCATGTCACTGGCACTGGCACCACTGCTCTGGGCGGAGAGAAAATTGTTTATTATGGTGCTCCACAAGGACTCATGATGTGGTCCTTTGATTTAATTTTTTGGCGGCCATTGAAATGGATTGGTTGACTACCCGTTGAGGCACTGACACGTGCAAAGGGTAAAAGATACATGGCAGCGACAACGCCACATAAAGTTCTTGCAGTGACGTATATGTGTAGTTGTTGTTTTTTTTGTAAGCAAAAAAATATGTAAAAATGGGCGGGGGGATAGTGCAGGTTTAATTTATCGAACGCGTCCACGTTGGTCATGGATAATTGTTTGGGGAATATCGCACAGAATTTCCAAGGCAAGGAAACTAGCACACACGTCATTGAGTAAGCACTGAATGCAGCTTTTGAATGGAAAAAGTTCAAATGATGGTGTTCTCAATTTTAGTTGGTGTTTATAGTTATTCGACAAGTACATCTAATTCCTGTTTACATTATGGTCAGTGTGACCGCTGGAGAGTTCCAAAAAGTCGCAAGAAAAAGGGCCATTTCTAAAGCTTTTAGCACATCTATTATTATTTTTAAACGATATTTAACAAGTATTTCCTCGCTAAACACTATAATAGTGTTGTGATAGGCAACTGCGTTACATTTTGAAGTTTTTTTTTTGTTGGAAATAACAGCATTTTAAAAATGCTTAACCACCTCCTTCAACTAAAACAAGGTCCGAAATGGCAAAAAATTGGGACAGGTCTTTTAAAAAAGTGCCAAATTGCAACTTTAGTCGCACAACCGTCACGCTGGGTTAAGGGTGTTTTCTGTTTTGAAGTGCAAACTTTTATATGCTCTTTAAGCACAGTGACAGTGACTGGTGGTTAAACTTTCTTGTGTTATGTAATACGGGCAGATCTGCCAATAGGAATGACTTTCAACTCGTGGTGTAAGAAATACACTATTCTCTAACACTTCTGTCCAGTATTGCTCTAGAAAGTAGGAGTCGAATTGCCGCAACCGTGAGCGAGCAATGAATTTTGTGGTGCAAAAAAATAACATATTCAGTCATGTAGTTGGGTGATAGCGTGCAGGAATACACAGTACAGCGCAATAGTATTATTAAAAGGGGTTGTTGTACTGCGACCTTTTGCTCTGTTGTGCGCAATAGTAAATCCTTTGGTCTTTCTTCCGAGCAGTTCGACTCATTGGAGACCCTACACTCACATCGAATCTACAACCGTTGGTGCACAGAAGACAAGTCGCTGACCTATGCTTGTTCTATAGGTACTTCCATGGTAGATGTTCTGAGGAACTCAAAGACATTATCCCTCGAAATGCAACTTTTGGGCGCCCAACAAGACAGGCTGCTAATGCTCATGACCATACAATACACTTGACAACCGCGAGGACATCAACTTTCCAAAACTCCTTCTGTTACAGGACAACAAACTTTTGAACTCGCTTCCTGGGGATATATTTCCAGAAGACTACAATTTGCAGCAATTTAAGTGCAGAGCAAACATACATCTGCAGGCATCTCGGGGCGCTGTTGAAGCGTTATAGGTTCGTCTTTCCCGGGAGAAGTATATATATAAAAAAAAAGCTTCTCCGAATCGTTGGGTAAATGAAAATCGATACGTCTCCCCGACCACAGCAGTGTCTTCTAAGCAGAGGTCCTGGCAGTGACAACAGTCCGTGAGTCTGTGGTAAAGGCAATACCACCTTAAGGTGTTACCTTCTTTATCGACAGCCAGGCAGCAATAAAAGCCTTAACTGCAACAGAAATCAAATCGAAGTTTGTGAAATGCCGTCGCGAAGAGCTCAAGGTTCTTGGTACTCAGCACAAGATATTGCTCTGCTGGGTTCGGGGACATGAAGGTATTCCAGACAATGAGAGAGCCGATGAATTAGCTAGACAAGGTTCGGCAGCGTAACAGAACAAGCTAATCCCTCCGTGAACGTCCCGCCTTGCTCACTCAAGCTTGAAGCAGTGATAAATGCCATAAAAGAGGCGAACGCTAGATGAAGAACAAGAATGCTATGGCCAACCTTTAAGAAAATAGAACCGAGAGTCTCACACGAATGGATAGAAAATCTCTTTCCACCCTCGTAGGAATCCTAACGGGACACAACACTCTGCGGCATCACATGAAGAAATTATGCTTGACCGAAGAAGAACTTTGTAGAGGCTGCGGTGATGAGGAAGCTTTTGGGGATACAACCCACTTCCTATGTCCCTGCCCAGGTCATGGACATCACAACACAACCGGTACAGATTCCCAGGGAGACACTTCTTCCACGACCTAGATTAGCTTTCCAGCACACCAGTATAGAAAAGATAAAGTGCCTTATCAAATCCACAGGATGGTTTGTTTACAACAGCACAGTGAGTAATTAATTGCTATTATTTTTGAACAGGGTTATTATGGGTAAGGGACAACCTTTCCACCATGGGCATCTCAATGTGGACCTGAGTGTGGCACGGAGTACTCTACGCCAGCCCACATACCTAACCTAACTTAAAATGATACAAATACTTTAATACTTGTTAAATAATTAAGAGAGAGGCTGACTTTATAAGACATTATTTTTATGATTATCCTAGGCTCAGCTCCGCCAGACTACTGAACATTACGATAATTTTTTCCATAACCGAGCATGGAACTTCTATCTTCCTTGATTCTCACAAAAATTTCGATCAATGTAGGATTTTGTCCAATAAAAAACACTTTCGAATTTCCAATTTAAAAGATTTCACAAAGTTTATTTAATTTAGTTCAAGATATTGTCTTTTTTGTTATTAATTATTGAATTCAGTTAAAACTAGAGAAAAGAAAGTAATGGTAAAGGCGTTCTTCGTCGTTAGCTCTTGACGTTTAGTACGACTTGAGTAGGTATCTTTCTTAATTCGCAGACTTTGCAGAATTACAGTAGTGGCTTCTAAACAAAGCCCACATCAATTCTCTTTGTTTTTCAGTAGTTCCCCCGTACTAGATAAATAGGGACTGTCTATGAAAGACACGATTCTTTTAAATGATCTTCATTTATCAGCTCCCCTGTTATTATGAAAATGTTAAAATTAAATTGGGGCTGACAGTACTGTAACTAACGGGGTCGACTACTCCGAAATCATACCTAGTTTAATTATTTTTTAAATACACTCGAACCTGAATAATTGGAATCTAATGGGTGATTTATTTCAGTGTCGCTTATAGAAGTAATCCATTTACCCAGTTTCTCACTTATCCAGGTTGAGCAAATAGGAGGCCTTCAAAATAAAACATGTTTGGTGAAAAATTAAAATTTTAAAAATTTGCAAAAAACACGATTTTTGTTGCAAGTCTGTCTGATATACAGAGGTTAAAATAAATAAATTCGCAAGTCTGGTCCAATTACAGAGGTTAATTTATAAAATATAAGTTTCACTTATAGAGACGGAAAAAGTTCTTTTTTAAGGAAAATGAAGGTGAACCAGAATTAAACCAACTAATAGAGGTATTCCACAGCCAGGTCCCATTTTGGAAGGGTTCGACTGAAGTTTGTATTAGGTAGCTAATAAAGGCTGGGTCATCTAGTGGAATTGTTTAAAAAGGAAGCACACACCGCTCCTGCTGTACGTTACGTTAACAAGCAAAATTGACTCATCTGGAGCGCGGAAAACCCGCACGTTATTATCGAGAAGCCAATACTTCCACAGAGAGTGGCAGCTTGGTGTGAATTGTGAAGTTGTGGCATCATTGGATTTCTCTTCGAAACAACGTTTCGGTCTACGGTGGGCGTTACAGAGCCATATTAATCGACTTTTTTTTTACTGAAATGAAAACATGGGTTTTGACGACCTCTGAAGGAGAGGCGTATTGGTTGAGCGTCAGTTCCAAGCCGGATCAAAGCATTGATGATCCCTATGATGAAGGGAATTCTCGATGGAACTGTTTCCACCTCAGTGAATCAGCGCAAACTATAATAATAAGTAAGGATTTTCAACAAATGCAATTCTACTTCTGTGATTCACAATAGGTACCTCATCCTATTCCAAACGGTAGTCAATGGTTGCGAAAAGCCAATTGTATGGACCAGTGGTATGGCATTTACATGCCAGTTTAGGTATATCACTTTTTCGTAAATGCTTATACAGACTTTCAAACCTGATTAGAAAAAAGTGACTTAATATTTTTGTTATGCTTTCTGTCTATCTTGCTTTGATGAGACAGCTGTTAAATAAACCGAGTCTATCAATGAATGCGATATATTCCTCTTCAAGCAGGTTAAGCACAAAAGTGTTTAAAAAGGTTAGGGATTTCCTAAACCTCTTAAGTCTGTCTGCCAAGCAGAAAGCTCTCATTTTCATTCTACTAGTGATACATACTTTTCCCCCCTCACGGGGAAAATCGATTTCGCTTTCCAAACATTCCGATGCCGTCCGATACAGATGTGAATTTCTCAAACCGATATCCGCAAATGAAAATGTAACACCCAATGGCATTTTCTGTCTCCAGAGTCCAGAGGGAGATTTAAAATTCAAATGTATTTCAAAAATTATTCGTTCAGGTGTGAAAATAGCCTGTCGCTTGCCTGTCCGAGGATAAAAGTTATGTCTATGATTTGGTAGCTATATACCTAGTTATCGGTAGACTGAAACCGTGCTGCAAGGCAGCAGCCTTGCACCCGGGTTATTGACGCTGTAATTGTAGTCGCAATCTTGCTGACCACAAACCGCGATAGTGTTCGTATTTTCGCAGGCGGTTTCCTTCTTTTTGCTTTGATAAATTGCGCGCGCAAGTGGTACACATGTGGAATGGACATGCGGACATTGTTGTGCGGTAAATAGGTGACTTTGCATTTGCTCTTAAAAATTGATTTACAAGGAAACCAAGTGCATAACAAAGACAGTGTTTCCCTAGAAAGTACTGAAAGCATTGCTTCACATTTTTGGCAGGGAAAAATTGCTTCTGACAGAAGCCTATACAGACAATCCAAGCCATAGCCCGCAGCATTGGTCAAATGCTTTTTTGATCCTAATAACTTGTTGTACTAATAGTTACGTTTATTTTGTACTGACTACTGACATAAATTAAGGCTATAACTCAACAACACATAAGCAACCCCAATCCTGTCGACGGCAGGGAAATCGCTTCAGCTTTCGGTTTACACGTTTTTTTTTTGGTAAAAAGCTCTTAAATCGGTTCGCAGAAGTCTCTTTAGAATATATTGAAAATAAGAAATACACTCAAACGGGTCCATTAAAAACATTAAATTCCTTTAAATTGTAATCATAAACTAAAGCTGTGGGATCACCCCCATGGGAAGAGCTCCAAAAATGGCCATGCGCCTTATAATCGATCGTCCCCCCACACAGGAAAGAGAAAGACAGGTTATATATCTGCCACTCATGTTGGATGCTTGACCCTTTTCAAAGTAATGTGCGGAGAAAATTTCCTTTTATCTATTTTTCAATTAATCACTTTCCAGAATGGTTGGGCTGTCATCTTAAGAGGGTAGGTACATTCCGTTGGTCGAAGTCGATTGTAAAGCCTTAGCTGTTGTACGATTTAATATGCTATATTTACACCGAGCATAGGGTTACCATTATCGTATGATTGAAATTACAAAACAGACCCAAAAATATGGGGTGAAGGGACTTGCATTAATTCGTGCTTGTTGGTTTAGACAACACTACCCTGCAGCTGGTGTTCATACTGTAGTGGACAAGAATTTTCTGCACTAAAAATGACTTTAAAGACTCAACATTTTTAACTTCAGTATATAATAAAATGTAGGTGTAGGTAGTAGCCTACACCTACATTTTATTATATACTGGTGTTGAAATAGAGATGGTGGCGGAAGAGCCCTTAATGGGTCAACGGCAGCTCTCACATCCCCGCAGCGGGTTACTGACTCCGGAATATTCCGGCTCCTTTTGCCCAAGGGGTTACAGAAAGGGCCTGGTCCTCCAGGTTGGGGGTTGTGCGTGGGGTTAACGACCCTACCACGGAAAAAAAAAGAATTGTTGCGAAGCAACCAAAAGCCTCGGATAAGGACGGATTCACTGTTGACGACCCTGCAAAACGAAAAAAGGACAATGACGTTCGGATCTGCACGTGGAATGTTCGAACTCTGAACAGACCGCGTGCAGCCGAACAACTAGCGGAGGCCCTAGACTGCTACAAAGCAGGTATCACCGCCATCCAGGAAGTGCGGTGGGATGGGCCGGGCAAAAGGAGGATGAAAAACTGTGACATTTACTACGGTGACTGCTACAGAGAACAAAAGCAGCGTCTATTTGGATGCGGATTTGTTGTAAGCGGCAGACTTAGGCAAGAAGTCTTGAGCTTTCGACACGTTAGTGAACGCCTTACAACTATCCGCATCAAGGCTAAATTCGCCAACATCAGCCTGATATGCGCTCACGCCCCCACAGAAGATAAAGACGATGCTACCAAAGAGTGTTTCTACGAGCTCCTCGACAAAACATATGAGCAATGTCCTAAGCATGACGTTAAAATCGTCTTGGGTGATTTTAACGCCAAAATAGGAAAGGAGGACATCTTTGGTAGCACAATCGGAAAACACAGCCTACACGACACCACGTCTGGAAACGGACTAAGGCTGATTGATTTTGCTGCGGGACGTAATGTTACCATAGCTAGCTCACGGTTTCCTCACCTCAATATACACAAAGGAACATGGCGGTCACCTGATCATCAAACCGTCAACCAAATTGATCACGTTGCGATCGACGCAAGGCACTCCTCCAGTATTCTAGATGTCCGAACTTTCCGAGCGGCCAACATAGACTCGGACCACTACCTTGTTGTAGCCAAGGTACGGATGCGGATATCCAAGACGCCACAACAACGAGAAAATACTGTGAGGAGATTTAACGTTGGACGACTACAAACGCAACAAACCGCCAGAACCTTTGCCGATCGCGTATCCCTCAACCTCTCGAGAAGTCCTATGCTGTCAGCATCAAGTGCCGAAGACCAGTGGCGCCGATGCCAAGAAGCCATCAAAAACGCCGCAACTGATGTGCTCGGTTTCACCAGTCCACCCCCCCGAAACCCCTGGTTTGACGAAGAGTGCCGGCAAGCACATGCAGCAAAACAAAGTGCCTACGAAGCGTCGCTGCATAGAAGGACGAGAGCAGCTCGTCAGCTCTACGAGCAAAAAAGGAGGGAAGAACATCGGCTTCTCCGGAGAAAAAAGAGAGAGCATGAGAAGCGCGCGATCGAGGATATAGAGAGGTGTTACTCCAGGAACAATGTTCGGAAGTTTTACCAAAAGGTAAAAAGAACGTGTCATGGCAACAAGACCCGAACGGAGACCTGTAGAGACGAGCAAGGAAACCTTGTAGTAGAGTCACAGTCGGTGCTGAGGACATGGAAAAACCATTTCTGCAGACTACTAAACGGCGAAGACGACACAAATTCCGCTGTTAGGCAGAACGATCCATTCAACCTGGACGATGATAGCCAAGATTTCCGTCCACCTGACCAAAATGAAGTGAGGATAGCAATATCTAAGCTTAAATCCAACAAGGCTGCTGGTCCAGACGGCTTACCTGCCGAGCTCTTCAAGGCAGCCGGAGATGACTTGGTAGAGTGCATACACCAACTCATCTCCAAGATTTGGTTAGAGGAAAGTATGCCTGATGAATGGAACCTCAGCATTGTTTGCCCGATCCACAAGAAAGGAGACCCTCTAAACTGCGCCAACTATAGAGGCATCAGTCTCCTGAACACTGCGTATAAGATCATGTCTGCTGTATTGTGTGAACGCCTGAAACCATTCGTCAACGATCTGATAGGTCCCTATCAGTGCGGTTTTAGGCCCGGTAAGTCCACGACCGATCAAATATTCACACTACGGCAGATCCTGGAAAAAACCCAAGAATACCAGATCGATACTCACCATCTTTTTATCGATTTTAAGGCCGCATATGACAGCGTTTATAGAGACGAGCTATACAGAGCCATGTCTAGTTTTGGCATCCCTGCCAAACTTGTCAGATTGTGCAGAATGACGATGGAGAACGCTCGCTGCTCCGTAAAGGTCGGAAACAATCTCACCGAGACCTTTGATGTCAAAAAAGGATTTAGACAAGGTGATGCGCTGTCATGTGACTTCTTCAACATCATTCTTGAGAAGATTGTGCGAAACTCACAAGCCAACACCAGAGGCACAATTTTCTATAAGTCTGTGCAACTGCTTGCATACGCTGACGACATTGACATTGTTGGTACAACACAGCGAGCTGTCACTGGTGCGTTTGCAAGTATTAGTACAGAAGCGGCAAAAATGGGTTTAGTGGTGAATGAGGGTAAAACAAAATATATGCTGTCAACAAGAAGGGACACACGACATCGACGAATCGGGCAGAACGTCACGATAGACAGCTATAACTTTGAGGTAGTTAGGGACTTTGTCTACCTCGGCTCCGCTATAAACTCTGATAACGACATCACATCAGAAATCAAACGAAGAATCACACTTGCCAACCGCTGTTTCTTTGGCCTAAGACGGCAACTGATAAGTAAGGCCTTGTCGAGAAATACTAAGGAAACTCTGTATAAGACCCTCATCATCCCAGTCCTGCTTTATGGTGCAGAAGCATGGACGCTATCAAAGGCGGATGAAGATCTCCTTGGTCGTTTCGAACGCAAAATTCTTCGAGTGATTTTTGGTCCCGTTTGCGTTGACGGGCTTTGGAGGAGAAGATTTAACAGCGAACTCTACGAGCTGTACAGCGACATCGACCTAGTCAGAAAAGTACGCATCAGTCGTCTAAGATGGCTGGGACATGTAGAGCGAATGGACACCAACGCTCCGGCCCGAAGAGTCTTCGATTCTAACCCGGAGGGACAACGCAGTAGAGGAAGGCCTCGCCTTAGGTGGCGCGCGCAAGTGGAAGGGGACCTCAACCAACTTGGAGTGCGCAACTGGAGGCAGTTAGCCAAAGATCGCGCTAACTGGAGAGGCGTATTGGTTGAGGCCCAGGTCCACCCCGGACTGTAGCGCCACCTAAGTAAGTAAGTAGGTAGTAGCCAAATTTGAAAACTGTGACGTAACATTGCAGTCGTTTCTTCGATCTTTTATGGGGTGATTGTGTTACGAAAAGTGTGATCTGGCGAGGAGACCGAAAGTGTTGAGGGAGATATACGTTGGTAATTTTGTTCATGGAATTTGTAAAACCACTCACTTACAATTCAGAAATGCGCCTCTGCACCTCCCAACATCGCGATTGTGTTTAAAAATGACTCAAACTGAATGAAAAATATTTGTGAGCTACCAAAAAAGTAGCAGGTACGTACAAAAATTTCAGTGTTGTTATTCAAAACTTTTGAAGAAATACCAACAATAGCAACATTTAGAAATGTGAGTGTGCTTTAAAATGAAAAGGTAATAGGAACAATATACCGCCCGAAATGGGAACAAATGAAACAAAGAGAGAGAGAGAGGGAGATGAAATAAGGCCCCAAATTTGGAGTTTATTTCATAATGAAATTAAAAACAACGAAAACTATTTTTTCTTTAATATTGTTGATATTGGATAATATAATTTAGATTAAAAGAACTTTGTATATACTCGACCTCGCACCCACCCCGTAATCTAACAGTAAACCAAGGCATTTCTTAATTCATTTCTTCAATTTTTATTAGGAAATAGGGCCCCAAAAAAGGAAATAACACCCCAAATGTTATTAAAAATCGTTGTTGTTGTTACCTGTATCATTTTTTGGGGACTTATATCATTTTTGTTTTGGGGCCTTATTTCGCAAAGCCATATATTTATCGTAATAATAAGTGTAATAAATGCAATTGAACCAATACGATTTGTTTGTAAACATAAAATAATGCATTTACATAGAAAAGTAAAAAAAATAAATATTTCTCATAGGTTTTTTTTGCATTTTAATTTTTTTGTTATTGAATTTATCGATTTTTTTAATTTTTTCATGAAAATAAATGAGAATTTTACTTAGGGGAAAAAGGGGAACTTTTTCCGAATTTAGGCGAAAATTAATACTTGTGCTGATAGGAAATGGAGAAAGCAGTCTTCAAAGTCTGGGAACACTGCTCACAAGAGATATGGCGGTCTGCTGATAACCAAACAGTCAAACAAATTGGTGTAAGGCAGACCACCAGTTCTGCATGTCCGAAAGGTGAAATTTCGTACTAGGGAAGGATACTTGTTTATTTTTCATAAGTTAAGAGTTATTGATTTTCTCCCACAAAAGAGAAAATGCGTTAAAAGTATCCTACACTTTTATTATCCTGCGGATTAAAAATACACAAAGGATAAAGAGCATTACCTCAAGTAAGAACTTGGGTCAAAATCTTTACTTCCGAGAACGAGCCACAGTAGTTTGGAGGTTTGGACTGACCATCACTATATCCTCAACGTCTAAATGTTTATTTCAATTTTAAATTTATTTCCACCAAAATCAAAACTGTTGTCCTGCTGTCGGTGGAAAAATTATTTCGTCTCACAAAAATTATTTCGATGTGACCATATCTAACTAGGAAGCGGTCAAATCTCGGCAGCTGAGTTTTCCTTGTACAATGTACAATTGTACATATAAAAAGAAGTCCTCCTTTTCTTTTTTGAGGACGGTTTTTTAAGACCGAAAAGAGATGGATTTACAACAATTCAAACGCAAACAAGCGGACACTCTCTTATGGTTGCACGAAAAAAAGTAAACAACTCCATTTGATCTCTCAATTAAGTGAAGTGAATTGAAGGTACATGAAATTGTTAACACACGAAACACGATTTCTTGTGTTGACAGATTTCTGGTATTGTTTAACCACACTAACACAGAACTCTTCACTTAAAAAAAAAAAAAAAATGATTTCCTATTTCTCTTTTATTACCAACCAGGCACTTAAGTTACCATGGAGGACTCGAGTGCAAAGAGGAAAAGGAAAAGTAAATCCATGTATTTGTAAACCGCGAAACATTAATTCAAATGTACAGTTGCTAAGGCTCCATTTGGTGCGGTAAATGCTAAACTATCATTATTAATTCTAAACCTCCGCATCGCATGCTATCATGCTTAGCTTACATAAGTGCCAGAATTTGCTGCTATAAATAAGACCATCTATTACTTTCATATAGGTAATGCCCATAAAAACAGCATTATTTCGAGAAAGCAAAACGCAACCTGTTCCCTCAAAAGCAATGACGCGCAAAAGTAAGAATAATCGATTACAGACAGATTTCCAACCTACGCGCGTTCAAGCCATGTACAGTGTACACTCCAAGGTCTAAGAATCCCAGACGGACCACTTACACAACACCACAGACTATACACAAACACATGGAATTAAATTTGCATCCCATCCACCGTTAGTATCCATGCAGTGGTAAACGAAAAGGCAAAATTAAGCATTCCATATTTCCAAGAACCGTTTCCACTTCCCCGATAGTTCAATGCTCTTTCTAGCTTTTTCTTTCCTCATCACCATCATCATCATGGAGTGTCGTCAGCGCGGCACTGCAGAACTGGATGTAGCCAGAACTCAGATCAATAATTATCATCATAATCATTGCACAGCCAGAATCACCCTCGGCTGCCGCCACTATCATCATTCCAATATCATCTTCCACCCACAGTGATTACTTGGGGCGAAGAACATCAAGTGGATGTTTCAATGAAAAGTGGTCTTCTCTCGCAAATCGCCTGCGAGATTGAAACGAACGCAAGATAAGTGGTTTTTGCAGCACGGAGCGCGTTCAAATGATCCACGCCTAAGGGTGTTGCTGCATAGTTACCCCAAATTGCTTGTGTGTGCGATATTTTAACAGATCATCATCGAATCGATTTAGATCAAGTCCATAACAACCTCCGCACGTATGTGCGCATTGATGGTGGCCATGTGGTGAGCAAACAATTAAGGATCACCCAATCGTTAGGGGCAACGGGCAACATGCACCAGCAGCATATCAAGTGATTGAATTTAGCGGTGATGTGTGTTTTGCTCAATTTAACGTCGGCAGTCTATAATTTCTCGTTTACTGTGCGAAAATTATAGGGCGCAAGGAGTGATGGTCTGCGAATTCAATTTTAGCCGACAAGAAGTTGAATTAAATGCTAACACAAGAAATGCGCGTATGCGTGAAATAGGCAGCTCGTAGGACCCCTGCAAACGTGTTCATGTTCAGGTTCAGTGTTTCATTAGGGCATGTACATTGTATAGTGGCAATTGAAAAGGGTGGGACAATGTTCCATTCGCGTATCGACCAGTTAGCAATTACGGACACGGCACACGGTCAACACTTATGTTGTTGATGTGCACATACAAGGATAAAACAAATTACCATAAGCAGAAAAGACAGCTTCTCAAGTATGTATTCAAATAAAATGTTGGTACCTAAAGCTTCACACAAACATTATAAACGGTAGAAAAAAACAAATACGAAGTTTCACTTACGGACGAAATATTCAACGAATGTATGATCCTTACCTGAAATAGAAACATAAATGTGTTTAGAAATTGACAAGAGTACAGTTGTAATAATATTTGTTTCTGTTCAAAGGAAATCTTAGTTTAAAAATTTTAAGTCGTACATATTTGGTAGTAGTCTTCGAATGCATCATGTAGATATGAACCTAGGTACTAACAAAACATCCAAGGTTAAGGTAGAACTTAACTTGAGTACCATATTCCAAATTTATACGATAAAAATGCAAAATGCATAAATAAGCGGCAATCCTCTTGCCGCTGGCCCCCTCTCATTTTTTTTTTTTTTTTCAAATTGGCCATTTTGTTTACCTATCGGTGTTCTGTCAATTTGTAATCGGTGTGACATGCAAAAACATACAAATGTTGCCAACCGTTGGGGAATGTGAAATTACATTTTAACATAACTGAAAGCTATTGGTTGGTTATTATATATTTTGAAAAGGCGGTTAATGTATTTTTTTTTTTTTTTGTTTAATAAAATATCTAAATGGGTTGTTTCACATACTAAAAATATATTAGGACAAACATTGTTGTGTATTTTCCGCTTTTGAATATCATTAACTTCGATTTCATGAGTATTTTTTTTCTTAAATAACTGCAGAAAAATGACTCAAAATGCTTTTATTTTCCTTCATACAATCTACATTTTTCATTTTTCATAAATATTTTCAGCGTTTATTTCTAAAATAAAATACTATTCACACGTAGTGAATAGTTTCAAATTTAACGGACAAAATTCTATGAACGCTGGCAACAACTTTGCCGACAGCGGAAGTGGTACACGCAAGGTGCGAGTGTGTTGGTGAGGCGGAATTTTTGAAGTTACGTGACATTTGTCAATTCGAATTTCTATGTAACAATACTAACGCACTTAGCATGTACCACCGCATAAAAATATAGCTTGTAGGCAAGTAACGAAAAATCGGCCGAAAAATGCTTTGGAAATATGGGAGAGTATTATTGTTTGACAAAAGCTTCTAACGGGTTATTTTTTAAAAGGTTTAGAACTTTAAAAAAAAAAAAACACAAAAAATTTGAAAAAATGAATGAAATATTTATTTGAATCGATAGTTTGAACCTTGCAATTTAATGTTTAAAGATAATTTCATGCAAATGTTGACCGCGGCTGCGTCTCAGGTAGTCCATCCGCTGAGTCCAATTTTGGCATACTCTTTCACACATATCGGCCGGTATCTCACGAATGAATGCATGGATGTTGGCTTCCAGTGCGTCAATCGAAGCGGGCTTGTCCCTATACACATTAGCCTTGACATACCCCCACAAAAAATAATCTAATGGTGTCAAATCGCACGATCTAGGCGGCCAATTGACCGGCCCGAAACGTGAAATTAACTGTTCACCAAACTCGCCTCGCAATTGCGCCATTGTTTCGCGTGCTGTGTGGCATGTGGCACCGTCTTGTTGAAACCACATATCATGCAAGTCAAGAACTTCCATTTCGGGCAAAAAAAAGTTTGTTATCATCGCTCGGTAGCGTTCACCATTGACAGTAACGCTGCGATTCGCATCATCTTTGAAGAAATATGGCCCAATAATGCCGCCGGCCCATAAACCGCACCAAACAGTGGCTTTTTCGGGATGCATTGGTAGCTGTTGCAATGCTTCTGGCAAATCTTTACTCCAAATGCGGCAATTTTGCTTATTTACGTACCCATTCAAACAAAAATGAGCCTCATCGCTGAACACAATTTTTCGATAAAAAAGCGGATCCTCGGCCAGCTTTCCAAGAGCCCATTCACCAAAAATTCGGCGTTGTGGTAGGTCGGCTGGCTTTAGTTCTTGCACAAGCTGTATCTTAAAAGGCTTTACGCACAAATCCTTCCGCAAAATTGTCCACGTAGTGCTGTAACAAAGGCCTAACTGCTGGGCACGGCGCCGAATCGACATTTCGCGGTCTTCTGTCACACTAGCTGATACGGCCGCAATATTTTCTTCACTACGCACAGTACGTAAACGTGTTGGTGGTTTAATGTCCAACAAAGTAAATTTGGTGCGAAATTTGGTCACAATCTTCCGAATAGACTGCTCAGAAGGTCGAGAATGCCGATCATAAAATGGAAGCAGCGCGCGATGAACATTTCGAACCGAGCACGAATTTTGATAGTAAAATTCAATAATTTGCAAGCGTTGTTCATTTGTAAGACGATCCGTGGTTAAATTGCAAACCAAACTGAAGCTGTTTGACAGTGACACAAGGTACTAAACACACGTCAGCTGTCAAAACCAGTGTTGCCAAAACCAAACCAGCTAAAAAATCACCAGTTAAATATAACCGTTCGAATTTGACATAAGAATACATCTATTTATCTATTTATTTATTTATTTATTTGACTATTCAACATTTAAGCCACAGTTAATAAATTATTATTATTATTATTTTTTTTTAATCAGTCGTTTTAAAATATTTTACATTTCTTTTAATATCTGTTTTAAATTTAATTTTGTTGGGTTGAAATCAATCACATGATTGAACTTACTGTTATTGATTGCTTTCATAGTTACATTGAGATGTCCTTTGATATAAAAATATTGGATTCCTTGTTGCCACCGAGGGCAACTTTATAGAACTAAGAAAATAGGTGGAAGGTTGCGAAGACGCAAAACAAAAATAAAGCATTTGATTTTTCTCTTCGTTTTTCCAAGGTCTGCATATGCAGCAACTTTAATCGACTTATGTAGGAAGGAATACGACTTTCGGGGTCGCAATGTAAGGCACGTAATGCAAAAAATTGCTTTTGAATGCTTTCAATTCTTGAAATTCCAGGATCATAGCTCGGACACCAAATAGGACTACATTATTTTAAAACAGGTTGGACTAGAGAACAGTGTAGAAGTTTGGAGATATAGGGGTCCTTAAATTATTTTGAAAAACGTTTTATAAGTCCCAATCGGCTTCTTGCCTTACTGACAATGGGATCCAAATGGAGGTTAAATTGTTAAAGTGATCCTCACTTTCAACAACTTTATCATTAATAAAATAAATCGGTGTGGTTTGGATTTTGACGCCTTGTGAAGGACACACATTTACATTTCTTCAGGTTTAGCTGCTATTCGAGTAGTAGAAAAAATAGAGGCCTGAAAATTTGCATCGTATTGTTGGAATAATTGATCCAATTTGGAGACAAGACATTTTTACACTACGTTCCGAAAACGCTCACTAATAACTGTTTTAGCATTGCCTTCCTCAAAGACATCGTCCCGTGATTCCGCCGGCCTAAATGCCGCACCTTGAAGTTGCTGTAGGAGGATGTACTGGTTTATGATGTTTTTGATTGAGAATTTCCGATGCCCCTTAGGCAGCTATTCTTTTAATTTACTCACATGATCGGCACATAATTTACACATCGATATTTTCTCTGCGAATTCCCAATTATTTCAATAAAGGTTAGGTTAGGTTCGAGTGACAGGCCATTTTATATACCACAGAATCAATGATCTCAAAAACTACCCGCTGAACCAACTGGAGCTAAGTATAAATCATTGGAACCAGTTGATGCCCAAATTTGCCAGTTCGCTGAGATTGACGAAGAAGTATTCTCCGAGGTATAGTTTTCTTCGGGATGTGAGGACTGGGCTCGTGCAAAGAAGGTGCAGATTAGTCTCCTCCTCCTCCTCATCCATTCGGCTTCTGCAGAAATCATTTGAAGGGAGGCCCAACCTGGAGAAAAAGTGTTTATCATGGATCTTTTCAGCGTAGTACGATTTTTAAAGCGCTTGAGATCCAGCTTGGGCCAAATCTGTTTCGTGGTGTGACACGTTGTGCAATTAGACCATCTGCGATTAGTAGCGCTTAACGCAAGTAGCGAGATGCATGCAGAGATTCTCCTTTTCCGGTAGAATCGACATATTGGCCATGAAATACCTGGAATGTCCCTATGGCCCTGCACCCATATAACATGAATTTTTAGTTCTTTCGCCATCTCGTTAAGAGATAATCGGCAATTGAGGGCAGTTGTGGAATTGAAGGTAACAGAATCCAGGGATTTAATCGCGGCTTGACTATCGGTATAAATGGTGATATCCTTTACAGATATCACATTATAACTAAGCCACGATAAGGCCTCTTTGATGGCCATGATTTCCGCCTGAAATACAGCACAGTGATTAGGAAGGCTGAATGAAATTTTGCAATTTAGATCATGAGAGAAAATACCCGTACCAACGTCTGTACAAAAGTGAATTTTATTTAACACTATTTGTATATTTCATGATCCGTTTCTTTTATCTAGCATTGATTTTCAGATCTTCACCTACCTACCAAATAAAATAGGAAAATATCCACCAAACTTTTGATTAACGAGAAAGTTTCGTTCGACCCAGTCGTGCACTTTGTTTTTAACAGGTGTCGAATAAAAAAATAAATTTCTTGACCCAAATACATATTTTTTTTTAACAAAAAATGAAGTCTT
Organism: Cheilosia urbana; assembly: GCA_946477585.1. NCBI lineage: Eukaryota > Metazoa > Arthropoda > Insecta > Diptera > Syrphidae > Cheilosia > Cheilosia urbana. Next base: position 118,075,614 of record OX297854.1, read on the forward strand.
AACAAAATTTTACAGACCATGGAAAACCAATCCAATATAAGAACCCGGAATGTGCAAGTCGCATTGATAATACAAAACTACAAAATTCTTAAAAAAAAGTGAAAACGTCGATTCCTCTTACCAGAACAAAACTATTCCTTTAAGTGAAAGGAATTACAAAAACAGATATATAAAGAGTTTCCAACAACATTCTTAATTTTATGACTTGAGACATTATTGGGCAGTCGGAAATCTAGCACTTCAAAGGTTAACATCTTTCCTTAATTGAGGGCTATGCCCGTAGTGGTGAATATTGAAAAGAGCATATTGCTTCAAAAACCCAACTATTAGTTGTAGAACTAAAAACTAAAAGCAAAAAACTGGAGGGAACAAGACAACGCTTCAAATGAGGCCATTAACTCGACTTTGAGTATTTCGTATTGAAATTTTTGCCCCACTGCCCCAATGATGCGTAGAAATTAATGACTCTGTTGCTGAACAAAAAAAAAAAAAAAAAAATGCTTAAGATTCAGGAAACTCATTCCCGATGTTCTTCTCACTGAAAAGGCGAACCATAAAATGAGGGAATAGGCGTGGGTGTTGCTTTTGGGCTGTTTTCACGACTTAGCGATAGTTATTGTAAGCAACCTCTCAGTCCAGGTTTAGACTTATTTTAGGCATTCAAGCGATTGTCAACATCTTTACATGAGCATGAAACATTTTATATTCAACAAATGGGTGTGAAAATGATTTATACACCACAGGGCTAGGTTTACATTTTTGCTCAGTTCGTTTTATATTCACTTTCGTACTTTTTTTTCTGATTTTTTTTCATTGGATTAGAAACTACGGAATTACAAGACAGAAGTCTGTGCTCTGTGTGCGTGTAAATAAATATTTGGCAGGCTGAGCACACCGGAAATTAAAAATGTTCTGTTAAAAGTCCTTTGACTTATGAGTCCCGCTTCTATAGGGGTTAGGTGACTCGCGGCATATATTTTAAATGAAATCTATTCGTAAATACGTTTTACAGACAGACAAGTTCTTAAATTTTCATATCACCTTTGTTCTCTTCAATATTCTCTCAAATATTCCAATGGCAATCACACGATGAATGTTCTTTTTCGCTTTAAAACGAATAAAAAAAAAAAATTTTTAATTGAACAAAATTTCACGGAAAAAAACAAATGAAATCTGCGACGTGACCTGCCAATTTGTATATCCCCATAGCTCACCAATTGTACAGAAGCGGACGCAAATCGCGCATTTCTGAGTTTAACCCGAGTCATGAACTAGTGGATCACGATTTTAATTTCGTTCATCTTATATACTTGGTGTACGTTTAATCGATTTTGCACATGGTATTTTGGGTAGAGGAATTCAGTTGGATTAGAAGGGATTTTGCCTTGGATTAAGTATGTGGCTCGTATTCTACGCGATTGTCAATGGCAGCACAACATGTAGCCCCATTGCATTGCATATACGTATAATGAATTAGTAGAAGCACAGTCAGGGGGGAATAATAGCAGTCTGTCGTGTGTAATTCAGAGGAAAGGGTGAATCTAATCAAACTTTCGCTTAAATCGTGATATTAGTCTTCGAATTGCATGGAACTTTTTGAATACCGCCAACGAAATGTTACACTTTTGCTCCAAAATCAAACCTAAGCTGCGTATACTTAGGCACTGTATACAGTGGCGGATTAACCTTCTCGGCGCCCTGGGGCTCGCTCAGTGTTAACCGCCCCCCTCCCCTCCTTTTTTATAACGGGTGATTTTTTAATAGGTTTAGAACTTTAAAAAAAAAAAAAAAACACAAAAAATTCGAAAAAATGAATGAAATATTTATTTGAAGCGATAGTTTGAACCTTGCAATTTAATGTTTAAAGATAATTTCATGCAAATGTTGACCGCGGCTGCGTCTCAGGTAGTCCATCCGCTGAGTCCAATTTTGGCATACTCTTTCACACATATCGGCCGGTATCTCACGAATGAATTTATGGATGTTGGCTTCCAGTGCGTCAATCGAAGCGGGCTTGTCCCTATACACATTAGCCTTGACATACCCCCACAAAAAATAATCTAATGGTGTCAAATCGCACGATCTAGGCGGCCAATTGACCGGCCCGAAACGTGAAATTAACTGTTCACCAAACTCGCCTCGCAATTGCGCCATTGTTTCGCGTGCTGTGTGGCATGTGGCACCGTCTTGTTGAAACCACATATCATGCAAGTCAAGAACTTCCATTTCGGGCAAAAAAAAGTTTGTTATCATCGCTCGGTAGCGTTCACCATTGACAGTAACGCTGCGATTCGCATCATCTTTGAAGAAATATGGCCCAATAATGCCGCCGGCCCATAAACCGCACCAAACAGTGGCTTTTTCGGGATGCATTGGTAGCTGTTGCAATGCTTCTGGCTGATCTTCACTCCAAATGCGGCAATTTTGCTTATTTACGTACCCATTCAACCAAAAATAAGCCTCATCGCTGAACACAATTTTTCGATAAAAAAGCGTTTCCTCGGCCAGCTTTCCAAGAGCCCATTCACCAAAAATTCGGCGTTGTGGTGGGTCGGCTGGCTTTAGTTCTTGCACAAGCTGTATCTTAAAAGGCTTTACGCACAAATCCTTCCGCAAAATGTTCCACGTAGTGCTGTAACAAAGGCCTAACTGCTGGGAACGGCGCCGAATCGACATTTCGCGGTCTTCTGTCACACTAGCTGGTACGGCCGCAATATTTTCTTCACTACGCACAGTACGTAAACGTGTTGGTGGTTTAATGTCCAACAAAGTAAATTTGGTGCGAAATTTGGTCACAATCTTCCGAATAGACTGCTCAGAAGGTCGAGAATGCCGATCATAAAATGGAAGCAGCGCGCGATGAACATTTCGAACCGAGCACGAATTTTGATAGTAAAATTCAATAATTTGCAAGCGTTGTTCATTTGTAAGACGATCCATGGTTAAATTGCAAACCAAACTGAAGCTGTTTGACAGTGACACAAGGTACTAAACACACGTCAGCTGTCAAAACCAGTGTTGCCAAAACCAAACCAGCTAAAAAATCACCCGTTACTATCCAAGGATCGTTATTTGAATGGGCTAACATCGAAGAGTGATGGGAAACCAGATATAGCCGCCCCGGAAGTGATAAATGGTTCAAATACAGCTTACCCAGATGGTCAAAATATTTGAAGAATTTATACAACCCTCACCCAACTTTGTTGAAATGTTTGTTTATAAAATTTACTGATGAGTTTGTTTCTTGATTCCAGAAAAAATATTTAAGGAGCTACATATTATAGGAAACACTAAAAATGTTTTCCTAATGAAACTGGTATTACATTTTTTTTATTTTTGAAAGAGTACATTTTTTTGAAAGACTGTTTGGTAAACAAAAATAGTTCAAATGTATTACCACAAATAATTTTCATTGTCAAATATTGCTTCGGAGGAACGATCGATGATTTAACTGCATTTTAAAATAACACACGCATTTTAAGATTACCAAAAAAGGATATTATAATGAACTACAAATAAAATAGAATTAATAAAACTCCGGATTTCCCCCTAAACAATTTCTCCCCTAGGCGTTCAAGTTTTGAGACTGCTTCGGTTTCTTCGAAAATTTGCTTAAATAAAACATAAGATACGCAGCTACAGTCACTGGGTACCGAGTGAATAGGGTTTTGAGCGTAACGAACGTATGACGGATGCCTGGCGAGAAGAAGCGCCTGTACAATTTTTTTGAAAATCATACTAAAGGTCAGTTCAGCTCAAAATAAATTGAGGATTGTTTGTTTTTTTTTTTAAAGATTTTCAAATAAACGAGTATTATATCTTTAAGGGATTATTGAGGGGATTTAAAGTATAGAAATGAAACCAGTAAATTTAATTATTAAAACAAAGTCTTTATTGTGGCATTACTCTTTAGTTTTTCTTCATTTACACACTGATCCTATCCGTTCAGCGGTTCAACTACAACCGAACTCGAATTATACCTACAGCCGGCAGTCCTATCGCAGTCAGGAAAACGTGTCTGAAAAGAATTATATATATAGAAGATAATTGGCGACCAACTTTATCATCAGACTCTAAAAGCTAGAATCAGAGTAGGTACTTATCAAGACGAATCAAAGGAAATCGAACTTGATGGAGTTGCGTCGTCCCATGTTAATGGAATGACTAAAATGGTTCATTCCATTACTAAATTGAAAAGATATATTTTTTTTTAAGACTGATCAAAACGAGACTCCTCGTCAAGGACCTTATCGCAGATACAATATTAGCGGGTTTGATTGACCAGGTAGGTGACATATATACGCATATCAATAACAAACACAATATGCGCGTCATAAATTGATCCTAGTCCATTTCAATGCGGACGATGGCGGTACGACAAAATCCAAAAATCTTGAAAAATACAATACACATCGGAAATTAACCGCAATTAATATGAATGGTTTCGCCCCATCCGAATCGTATATTTTCGTTTAAATAACCGCTAAGCACGAAACAGCATAACAAAACTAACTATTACCAGCAGGAACAAAAATAAATATAAATAATAAACATCCCCGGAAAGGGGGAAGTGGCACATTAGTAAAGTCTGCGGATAGGCTGTGTCCATAAAGCCAACCAACATTGTATATCTATAAACCCGATACTGTGGTCGCAAATAATAAATTCCAATGGCGCCTACGCAATATAGATTTTATTACGACCGCAATATTAATGGAGCTCATTAAAACTATACTCTGGTGACAACTGAAAACCGACCGTCAGGCGTAATAATCGGTCTTCCCGCTCTGATGTCGACATTTAGATACTAATAACAATCGGTCAGATGATTCTTAATCTTCATGCAGAGTCAGAATACAGACGTATTCGCTGGGATGTGTGTGATTCGATATCCATCAACCTAATGGTCCACTAAAAAATGGATTTGTCCACTTTGGGGGATTTGCGCCATACATCACATGGATGTGGTATGATTGATTGCTGTGGGAATGGTATGCGTGGCTGTGTTCGAGGTCTTCAGGCCTTTAAAGAACGTTTCTTTGAACAGATGACGCAGTTGTATGTTGAATTTAAAAAGTCGTTGAAGAGATATGCATTTTTTTAACGAAAGACTTGTGTGTTCCTACATATATTTTTAGCTGATCTGTTGCTGTCGTGTACCACTTCATGCCTGTCAATGTTCCTCAGCAATATACGAATATGATGATGAGTGGTAAATCTAGGAATAATTAGCTACAATGTTCAAAATCAATTAAATAAACTGTTGGCGTAACAAGCCCGTGCAGGGTCTAGTCGTAGTTTCCCCACAATCACCTGTCACGTGAGGGTTTTTTTTTTTAATTTTGGTGACAAATGTAGGGGAGAGTGGGCCACATTTGAACACTGATTTTTAAATTTGCCTTTTTTACTCATTTTAAAAGTAATTTAATATTTTAACCTGGCAATATCATATCCGTAAATTTCATTGACTTTCCTTGATTCTCTCAGATGTCTGTCAGATTTATAGTTGAAAGGTGGTTTTTATGGTGGTAGTGCATTATTTTCGTTTCTTAATTGTAAGAGTTTAAAATAAATTTGGTGCGCTATTTTAAATCGGTAGGAAATTTTGGAATTAAATCACGGTAAGTTTTTGAATGAATATATTGAAGTTTAATATCAGTGCAAAATTTTATGTCGCTGTTAACAGTTGGTGAAGATTTGGGGGCACAATTGAAATAAAAGCCCAACTGCCTACATCAATTAACAATCCAGGTACATCAAGAACATCCGCATTGATAACTTTTGCGTTTGATTTTTTGAAACACCGATTGCGTTTACACAAAAACAAAAAATCTTATTTTACTCCAAGCCAGTTGACCATGTCCATACAATTCCTTACAATTCCTGGACACGAATAAAGCCTGGCGGGTGTCAATACTTTTGAATAAACCATTAGCAGTATAGTTTTGAAACTTGGACAATGTAGTTACGTTCGGAACAACATATAGATGAAATGTCAACCGCGTGTTTTTGTCCAGTTTTTGATCACTCTGTTGGACAAACTAAGCTTGAACTAGGGTTAGGGTCATTTATGGATCATACTTCATACAGCTAACTGAAATTTCCCGACAACGAGGATTTCAGAATTGAAGTAAAGGCATCTCTACAGGGAGTTGATAGCTCTTCAGTCTTTGGTAAATATTCGTGACAACAACTGTCGACATTTTTTATTTACGGCAATAAATTGCAGTGGCTCTAAGGGGTAGAAAATAATCTCACACAGCTTCTACTTTTTTGAATGTTTCGTGTAGAGATATACCGAAGTTAGTGTTCCTTCCAACTGACATATTCCCAGTGACATAATTTGCCCGTTCTGTTGGAGATTTTTTGACCGACAAATTAAAAAAGTTCCGCTTATGAAGATGGAAGCAGCTTTTTGCAAAAATTAACACTAAGGAGACTGAGCATTTGTTTCCGTACCCTTTGGACCCACTAGCCATCTTGTACGAGTAAAGTGAATTTTTTAACAAGGACAATGCTACATTTTTTAACCACGCGAATAGGTTGTCGTTAAATATCCTTCTCTTAAACCTAAGCCACCGCGACCGAACATTTTGCGACTGATCTTCTCGCAAAAGGACCGAGGAATATATTCACTTATGGCTCACACGCCATGAAGCAAGACTGCGATGGTCAAAAGGACTCTAACAGAACCACCTTAAGCCTGCTAATCAACTGCTTTCTCAGATCAACTACACATCGATGGGAAATAGTTATTCTCTTCCTTTAGTTTCTGCTTAGAAGTTATTATACGAATTTTGACAAAGTCCCTTACTACCGCAAAGACCGTATAATTGGGCCAATATATATTATGGTCCGAGCTAATTCCTTGACAAAGAACAAACGGTTAAGGTGGTCATTTTCCATTTAGGCAATAGAAACAGGATTTCCCACTAGAACCAACTTGTGTCCCTACAAAAGCCAATCTGTGTCTGTCAATTAACTACAGTCGACAAAGACTCCAGTAAACCACAGACACACTCTGACCACAACTTAACTAATTTGTTTCTTACAATAACCGACAATAAATATTGTATTAGGCAAATTTCCGTAGAACCTTTTTGTCGCTTTTCCACTTAGTGCATTGCATACCCTCTTTTTATAATTATAACTTTATATACCTTTATTCTACAGTAGGACTTTATACAGAAACAGAGCGCGACATTCAATTAATCATCTCCTAATCTGCTTTGTAATTGGGAGATAGAAACAATTTGTATATTTCTTTTCCAAAAAAAAAGAGAACAAGATAAATGTAGAACACGCAATTCCGTCAAAAGCTTTCCGGATCTTATGAAATATTTGTTCTATATTAGCCACGGGCAAATGGTTTTTGGGCTTCAGTTTATTGACCTTTGGACGAATCAGACTTGATTAGGTATAATCTCCAAATCGAAGGTTAAAATTAAGGGTAATTGGATGAAAAATCATAAAATTAGCTCACGCTACTGTTAACAAGAAAACAAAAAAAACATTTTGAACACAATAACCTAACAACGCCACTGAAATGATGATGGCTGTTGTTCTGACATGTTTATAATAGCGAAACTATAAAAGAAAAGATAAAAATTACTGTAAATTGAAATCATAACAATTTTCTTGCGAGCTCATGTTGAAAAATTCCCGAAGAGCGATTTATAACGCGCATATATCATGATAACTTTGTGTTTGAGATTGCGATAAGACGTCAAAGGAATTTGAATTGTTTTACAGTTCTGAAAATAGATATGATGTACGAGTGCGAACTACGTATCTGAAAAAGAATGCCCATTTCAAGAGGGTACATTGGACACCGCCTAGGCCTATAGAACCTTTATGGAAGTAATACATTTGGAAATGCGAATTTTATAGTAGAGCGTTCATATTTGCTTTGGGACAGCATTTCACACGAGCTCTAAATTAAAATCCATGTGCGAGAAGGTATGCAAGTTAAGTTGTGTATTTCATTCCTTGTATGCGAATTTATTTACTGTCGAATTTACCTTTAGTTGTATGAATAAATGAAATGAAATGTGACTTTTCAAAGTTTCTGGGGTTAACTGAATTAAAATGGGTATAAAGGAGTGGCTGGCCGCCTCAAGTGCAGCCACACTTAGGCCAAATTAGGCCCATTGTGTTACCACAGGATCGATATCGACTCCTTATCTACCCGTTGAACCAGCCGGAGCTAAGAATGAAGCGATGGAGGCAGTTGATACCTATGTTTGCGAGTTCGCTGATATTGTCGAAGAAATATTCTCCGAGGTATAGTTTTCTACGGAGTGACAGTGCTGGACACGTATAGAGAAGGTGAAGAATAGTCTCCTCCTCCTCCTCGTCCATACAGCTTCTGCAGAAATCATTTGAAGGGAGGCCTAATCTGAGAGCATGTCTCCCTATGATGCAGTGTCCCATGATGACACCTACTAGAGTGCTTATTATGGGTCTTTTCAGTGTAATGAGACTTTTTGAGCGCTTGGAATCCAGCTGAGGCCAGATCTGTACGTATCATCGCACGTGTATCATGGTTATATGATAGCGTATAAATTTAAATAAAGAAAGTCATGATAAGACTTCTATTGAGTTTTTTTTTTTCCAAATAATCTAAATAAATTATTTACAGCGTGTCAGACGGGAATGTATATCTACTACTTTGTTTATTTGTTTGGCAGTCGTGAAGTAGACACGTGGCTAATTTATTATGAAAAAATATTCGATAAACCAACGTGTTTTAATCGTTAAAACATTTTATCAAAATCAATCATCGATTACTGTGACGATGAGAAAGTTACGTGAAATTTTTGGGAGAAACAACGTGCCAACAAAACGCACTATTTATCGTATAGTGAATGAGTTCGAAGAAAGAGGGTCTGTAGGTGATAGGCCCAAGAATGGACCACAACATGGACAAGATCGGCTGAAAACATTACTGCTCCTCAAGGAAGTGTTCAAAACAATCCATCAACCGCAATTCGACGCCTTGCTCAGGAGGTTGGTCTTCAAAGAACAACTTTGGCGACAATTTTGCCCAAGGATTTGCATTTGTTTCCATTTAAGATTCAGTTGACACAAGAGCTTCTTCCACAAGACCATTTACGCCGCCGTATGCCAATACCAATAGGATGTTACAGCTAGCCCATGACAACCCCGATTTTCATGAAAAAATCATAATGAGTGACGAGGCACATTTTCATTTGAATGTGAATAAACAGAATAGTCGGTTCTAGGCAATGGAAAACCATCAAATTATTCATCAGTCACTTTTGCATCCATTAATCTGGTGTGCAATTTGGTCAGGAGGAATTATTGGACCTTACTTCTTTGAAAATGAAAACGGCGTAACGGTTACTGTGAATGGGGAGCGATATCGTGATATGATTGAAAACTTTTTAACGCCACAACTTCATGCTTTGGGCTTGATTAACATGTGGTATCAACAAGACGGTGCCACATCGCATACAACCAGGATTACAGTGGAATTACCGCGAGACCTCTTTCCACAACAAGTTGTTTCAAGAAATGGTGATGTTGATTGGCCTCCACGGTCGCCTGATTTGACTGCTCCGGACTTATTTTTGTGGGGATATCTGAAAAGCAAGGTTTATGCAAACAAACCAGAAACTCTTGAGCAACTCAAACAAAATATTCGTGATGAAATTAATGAAATATCGCGTGAAATGTGTGAGAATGTAATGAAAAATGTGCTCAAAAGGGCTCGCAGTTGCGAGACTTACAGAGGCGGACATTTACCTGATATTGTATTCCATACATAATTGCCGACATTAAATAAAACATTTATCAATATAAGATCCATTCTCTTTCATTTAATCAAAAATTATAAACAAACAAAGTAGTATACCTTCCCGGCGGACACGGACACCCTGTATTTGGGAAGAAGAGTACGCACACTACGTGCACAAGAAATAAATTATTGTAAACCACCTGTGCAAACAGAACTTTGAAAATTGATTCTATTTTTAGTATTTTATAGTATTATAGAAAAAAAAAAGAAGAGTAAGCCACATTTTTCCGTTTGGAGAGAAAATTCAGGAGATACCAACGAGTCACAGTAGGTAGAAGAAATTATTTAAATTTGCAGTGGTAAACCAATGCCAAACCACGTTTAGGTTATTAAATCCATTAATTCATTTTCAATGTCCCACTGATTTATTAAAAGGGTCGCGGATGGAGAATGTTCCAACTCTAGATCTTCCGCCACCGACTCCAAGGCCCGTTTGCTGATACCAGTGGCGTAGCGTGGGTTGGAGCCGCCCGGGGCAGACCCAATCTATGCCGCCCCCATAATTTTTTAACACATTAAAAAAAAAATACCTTTGTAAGCTTGGTAAAATTTCTGGAATCGAATAACGGTACTTTTGAAATTTCGAAATATCTCGAAAACAAAAAATCATTTCTATGGTAATATGGTCATTTTTACCTGAATAGAGGGCTCAGTTTTTGTCTATATTATCATAGGTTTAACATTATTTTGCAAAATTCATTCGGTTTTTCTTTGTTTACCTTTAGTCGTTAAATATTTCCTTTATTTCGTAATCCTGAATTTTAAATTCGGTTTTTAATTCCTTAAATTTTTCAATCATTGCCCGATTATCTACTAATTGGCGTTGTTATCTTTCGTATTTTGTTTAAATGATTTTTGATCATTTCGCAAAAATCATTTGGCAATTTGTTGGTGTGGTTGTCAAGTAATTTTTCAACGAAATATCGTTTCGACGTTTTACTATTTCCCAGATTGATCATTTTGCCACCCGAAACGAAACGTACCATACCCATTATCGTACAATAGATTTTTGAAAAGAAGTTTTTTTTTTTAAATTCTGTTTTCTTTATATTTTTAAAAAAATGCGATAACGGTTTTGACCAGAATGAGTAGTTAAAGTAAAATTTATGTTTCCAAAATTATTGTGGCCTTAATTTTAAATTCGAATCACCGAAAACGCTAGTTTTAAAAACTGCTTATATCTCGAAAGTGTAGGCGCAGTGGCTAAGTGGTTAGTGTGTTGGACTACTAAGCGAGGGGTCCAGATTTGAATCCCGTCAAAAACCCTAATTCCAACTTAGGGGTTTTTTTTTTTCACCGAGAGTATAACTGTCTTGAAAGAGCTTGAAAGAGAGAAAAAAACTCACACAAAACGAATGGTTGTGAGAAGCTAGGCCTAGGGTCCCTCCGACCTGTTGCGCCAACTACTTGTTTATTTTATTATATCTCGAAAACCCCAATTTTAAATTCGATAAAACTGTAAAAACCAAGTAATGCTTACATCCCGAACAATAATTTATAAGTAGTCAGTTTTCAGCTAAATAGTTAGGCAATAGTATTATTCAAACAACATTGAAAAATTTGGTAAGGTTTTTTCTGCGTAATTTTACAAAAATTTCTCTAACGATTTTGATCAAAATAAAAGATAATATAGGTATTTTAAATAAGATCCCCTACTTAGTTTTTCTCAAAAAATTCGACTAAATCAATTTTTTTAATTATTTCTGAAAAATTGCTACCTAAAAGCCGATCTGTGTTCATATATTTTTTATAAAACTCCGCGCTTCACAAATGCAATAGCAGCTAGACAAAACTTATGTTTTGTAAATATTGCTCACTTTTTCCTTTTTTTTTCAACCATTTTGAATATGCATCTTAAAATAATTCCAACCACTTGGATCGTTACACAATCAGAAAATCCCACTTCGTAAATTCAAGAACAAATCTCTGAATTATTAGATATACTCGTACATATGTGAGGATGTCGATCTATCAACACCAACATTACTTGCAATCAAAAAACAGAAACTCCTACTACGCGTGTCAACTTGTAAACTGTAAGAGCTTAGAAAATAGTACAGTAGGCGCTTATATCTCTCTAACCAGACTTTGCCAAAATGATATTAATAAATATATATAAATTATTTATTTAAGAAAAAAAAAACTTAACTGCTCCAAATTGCCGCCCCTAGCAAAGTGCCGCCCGGGGCCTACGCCCCCCTTGCCCCCCCCCCCCCCCCTTGCTACGCCACTGGCTGATACTAAGTTTTAAGTTCTACTTAAATACCTTATGAGCTACTATTTCAATGTCGTAAACTATCACATAAGATTTCAAGTGGAACTTAAATCGCTATGAGTGGTATCAGCAAACGGGCCTAAGTCATCAAGGGCAAAGTCTCAGTATGGTGCGATTTCAGACTAGATTCAATCATCATCATCCTGGCTGCGCCCTACAGAATTAGCTGCTCGACATTGAATACCTTATGTTATGTTAAAGTGGCTCTCGATGAGAGAAACACTTAGGCCGTTAATGTGCCCATTGTGCGTACCACTGGTGTTTAGGGGTTCCTTATCTGGTTACTCATGTGAACCATTTGCTTCCGTTGATAAAGCTAAGAATGTTAGCATCGCTGGTGTCGCATAGATCACTAAGATCATTGAGGAAGTAGTTTCCTAAGTACACCATGCTTAGATTGGATAGAGAAGGGCAGTTGCAGAGAAGGTCTGTGACGGACTCATCCTCTTCCTCATCCCTGCAGCTTCTGCAAAAGTCATTGTATGGCAATCCAGCCCAGAATACAATGACCGGTAATGACATTAGCAACCAACGAGATACTAGGTCTGTTTAGTCGCAGAAGCTCCTTGGATCTTTTAGTATCCAGCGTCGGCCAAGTAAGCTTGGCAACGTATCTAAATGGTTTGGTCTCATCTATGGTTTGCCATTTTTGTTGCGTCCGCATTAATGATTTGTTTAGCGTAAGACAGCGGTGCATGCACTTTATACAGACTAACGCTATCAACACCGGAGGAGCCTAATCTTGCAAGTTCGTCAGCTGCACAGTTCCCTGGGATGTCACAGTGTCCCGGAACCCAGCAAAGGATAAGGTTGTACTGTCCAGCTATCTTGTTACGAGATACGCGGCTATCTTCCACCGCCTTAGATCTTATTTCGCTGGAAACTAAGGATCTGATTGCAGCCTGACTGTCAATATAAATAACAATATCCCTGTGTGATATAGTATTAATCGACAGCCACGCCGTGGCTTGACGCATAGCTGTGATTTCAGCTTGGAAGACACTACAGTGTTTCGGAAGGGAGAAGGAGAGGCGCAAGCTCAGTTCTTCTGAGAATACCCCAGCCCCGACTCCCTCTAATGTTTTGGAACCGTCCGTAAATATTGACAGTACTACTACATGTAGGACATTCCGTGAATCCCACTAGGATCTGTTCGGTATTTCCTTTGTAAAGCCTTTTTCGAAATCGATTTTCGTAGGCAGATAATCAGTAGTATTAGGTGAAGGGCTTGCCTGCAGGAGGATGCTGGCATTTCCAGTTGGTTGTCCTCTCCAGGATATGTCTGCGGGTGCACTACCCGTGATGCTAACGCATGCTAGGCGTTGAGTCTTCTCAAGGGCCTTCAGATTGGAGATCTCGGCTTGTAAGGTTGGCCACCTTACGATTATGCCGTAAAGAATAATCGGTCTGATTACCGCAGTGTAGAGCCAATGCATTATGTTGGGTTGGAGGCCCCATCTCGAGCCGACAGCCCTTTTGCAGGAGTAGAGTGCCACTAGCGATTTCCTAGCACATTCGGCAATGTTTCATTGATTCTGATATTCTAGAGTTGCTTAAACAGTCAGATCAGTGGCCGATTTCACCAAATTACAATTATAGTTAAAAATGTTTATTTGTTGATTACATTTACAAATTTGCTTGGTGATTTTTCAGTCGGCATTTTAATGTTTTAAAAAAAAATTGATCAGGTGCCCATTTACTATTTACAAGAAAATAAAAACAAAGCTGTTTCTACAGAAAGGTTTGTTAAAGATTTAAATTTTTGAAGCTCAAAAAAAGTTCGAAACCCAGAATACGATTTATAAAATATCTTTTATGGTCAAGACCTTATGATTCGTAACAGAAAATTCATAAAAGAATATCAGATTTCGCAGAATAGGCCCAAATATTTGTATCCTACTACGTAATCGAGAAAGTTAAAAAAAGGTTTACATATCAAGTCTATCAATGTGGAAGTGGATGGATGAGGTTTTTCCAATGAAACCCAACGACAAGTATGTATGAATCGGAACAGGAGTGCAAAATTCTCGTTAATACTTGTGAATTTCATATAAATACCTATCTTAGACATTATCCGAATAAAAATAACACGCGCTTCTTTTCGTAGGTACTAATTTTCTCGCCCAATCAAACACCTGCATATATACATGTTATACTTGCGAACGAACCGCAAGTTTAAAACTAAGTTTGCCACTCAAGCCTGATGTTGGTAATGCGTCTAATCATTAACTCTGCCCTTCATTTCTTTAGGCTTTAAAATACATACAGCCATCAACGGTATTAATCATAAAACATCATCTTCATGGACGCCAAAGTTTCCCTACAGTTTAACGCGCAATTTGTAAAATTAAATAGTTTGCCCGCAAAAATCAAGATCACAGCTCAAGTTCACGATAAAGCTAAATCATATCACGAATTTTAAACCTCTTCCGATTGTAATCTGTTTTCTGTTCACACAGTTCGCTCCTCCCCATGGGCTCGGAGATAGCAAACAGTTTCCCAGTTTCCACACACAATTTACGCTAAATTGCTTCATTGCATGCTAATTGTAATTTTCTCACCATGAGCGGAAAATTAAATGAAAAAAAAAGAAAAAAAAAAAAAAAAAAAAAATGATTTCAACCTAAACTGTAGCAAAAATATCCACCACGTTAACCTTGAGCTGTGATGATGCTTTTGCAACTAGGTATACGTAATTATGTAGGTACTTTGTAAGGTCGTCGCATGTGCTGCTCGTATAGCGTTTGGTTTTTCTCCTACCTTTTGACTTGTTTTTCACAATGGAATGGGAAGTTTCCGTTTGCGGAAATTATCGCACCCAACACCCAGACCCAGATAATTGAGGGAATCAGTTAATGAATGACTTGGCGCTTGGCGAGCCTAGAATGCGACCAAGGGTGGAGGCAGCGCACATAAACACTATACAGCCACTTGATGTAGCTAACTATACATACGTGTGTATGTGAAGATCTGTCGGATGGGCTTAATTTGATTTGACAATGAAAACGACATCGACGACATCAGTGTAATTTGTCGGGACAGATCGATTGTGGAGCGACAACAAATGAGATTTAAATTGACTGCTCGTATTGTGTCTGTTTTCCTTTGGTCTGTTTCAGTGTGGATGGGGCAAAAGCGGATTACAGGTGATGTTTAGTGCGTTCCCATGTAAATGATGTAATTATCAAGCCTGATGGAGTAAGCTGATATTTCAGTGGAATTAGGAAGGATATTAGGTATTGCCCATTCTTCTGGTAAAACATTTGATCCCAAAGGATGTCAACGAAGTAATGGCTGTTTAATCGCCTTAAGGCGCATATTTTGACATGTCAATCTTATGACGATGAGTCTTCACAATTGGGAAAAATAGGATCTTTTGATGCTCTTAGAGGGGAAAAGTAGTCATGCAACACCTCAATAAATAAACGTTTAAATAATTGTGCTTTAGGAATTTTACAGTGGAACACAATGAACCGAAGTAATGCCTTTGGAAGGTGGTATGTTTAGACCCCGTGGGGGTGTTGATGGACAGTAATTGAGCAATCCCTATTTGACTGCAGGACAGACGAAAAAAATGTCTGAGCTGTGCATCAGAAATTATAATATCAATTGATCTTTCAAATATGCATTTAAAATTGGGAATGCTCCGTTTAAAGCAGAGCGATTTGGACATTTCAGACTTCGAAATATCAGAGAAAAAAAATAATAACCTCATTTCATTTGAGAAATCTATGGGGGTTGACTTTTTGTAAAAATTGATGCTGTGGATGAATATACGCCTCTATAGCTGCGTGACAAAAAGTCAAATAACTAAAAAAGAAGACTTTTTGGTAGTACACAGAAAAATGAATTATTTTTATGAAATAAAGTTCTTCATACGATTTTGTTTACCGTTAATTCGCTGAAAGTGTTAAAAAGATTAGATAGCAGTAGGTTTCTTTAATGAAAAAAAAAGAAGAAGAAGAGAACACGTCGCAGAGTATATCTAGTACAAATTTAAAAACTGTCAAAACAGCAGCATTTTTCTCATGGAACGGAATTCGGAATCAAAAACCTATAGTTACGACTAAATCGGTTTGAACTAGATGTAAGCTGAACGCAAGAACTAGATTGGTCCGGAACGTCACTTTTCCTAAGTCATGCATATACGCAAACTGTCAACTTAGAATTTCTAGATTAGATTTGTCGGCTACCCCTCCATAAACGTCAACGAAAGCAGCCGTTCATATGACCGATCCACACCAATAAAAACTGAGATACATTAGGTCTGTTCCTTTACTTTCAAATCTTACGAATTTTTACGAATTTGTACTCAATGCCGTTCCTTAACTTAAAAAAATCGTAAAAGAGAGCGTCATCGAGAGACGAAGATATTACCCCTCCACTTGGTAATAAGAAGTGAAAAAGCTGTCAGTCGCCTTACAACTAACAGCTGATTTAAAATTTGTTGTCCCATCTGGCATATGTGTTGATTATTTTTTGACTTCTTGCTTATTAAAAAAATGGTATAAAAAGGCGGCAAAATGAAATTGAATGTTCTCTAAGATTCTTTTCGATATTGGCGTCGAAATTCTTCCTTACTGTAACAAGGTACAATCTCTTCCTTGTAATTCTTAATGCAGTGTCGCTTTTTCCTCTTCTCGAATGCTTGTAGTTCAATCAGTACAAACTCTTCCACATACTCAGATTCATCAAAATAAAGTTAAAAATAAACGATAGAACTAATTTTCCTAGTAAATTAACAAATTCCTCGAGTTTAACAGACATTTTAACGACTTTTCGTAAGCGTCTCTCTCTGTGAGAGAATTTATCCCCACCACTGCCATTTTGACAGTCTTTTCCATTCTTACTACACAAGTAAAGGAACAGACCTATTAAGTCAGATGGGGACGTTCGGATAACTAGTTTATGTGAAACGTCAACTAGATTTATTTGGACTAGGTATCCGAACGCGTTAACTAGGGAACTTGAATTGTTTTTGTATTCTCTCTTGGGTTGCCATATTTTGCTCGCAGCTCGACGGGACAAATTGCATAATAATGGAAAAAAACCCGGGATTTATAAATTTCTCCCGGGACAAATAAAAAAATATTTTTTATTCATTTGACTGACAGCTGTCAATTTTGAAAAATTACATTGGGGACGTTCGGATTCTAGCTTAGTAAGTCTGACACCTGACTGACTAGATGGATTTGATTTTTAAGGGTTGGGTTCGATATCCCGCTTTTTATAATGCCGATTCTTCAGCAGCGTCGCGTGAATTATTTAGATGGGTGTGCAAATTCTTTAAAATCATATATTTTTTAGAAATAGGTATCAATTAATTGCCTGAAAACACGTTCCATTTATTGTTTTCTCAATTATTGTTCTGCTGTTTTTGATATCTTATTTTGTTTTACCACAATAAAATGTAGAAAAATAAAACTTTCGCATACAAAATCAAAAGCACCGCACGAAACTGCAACCCCAATCCCACTTAAACGAAAAGCAAAGTTCAACCATTTATTCGTCGGCTTTCGTGCACAGCTTTTGTTTGCACGAGTATCGATGTAATACATTGTATATTTGACTTATGACGCTTTACGGAAATAGAACAGAACAGATGCAAAAGAAGAGAAAATGAATACAGCCCGTGCACAGAAAACCTTCGCACGAGTTCACTACAAGTTCATCAAAGTAAAGCGATTTATATACGGCGACGTGCTGGTCGTGCTGGTGACGAATGACGATGGGGATGAATACTGGAGAAATCTTGTAGGGATATAGTTTCGAGTTGGATGAATTTATTTGATGAAATCAATAGAATGGTGCACAGCGAGTTTTTGTACGAGTTCATTTTTTTTTTTTTTTTCTCAGCGATGAAGGAATTTTGAAAGAAAAATTATGAAGGATGAATAATATGAATAGGTATGGTATGTATGGTGTAGGCTGTAGCTTTTGGCTGTGTTATGGAGGTTTTATGGATTATGGAATTGTGCATATCATTGTTTGTGTGTGTTTTTATTATTACACAGTGTTTGATGAGGGATTTATTTTCGTTAGATCAGGGTGTGCAATGCACACCTTGCACACCCTGACGAGACGCCACTGCGATTCTTAAAATCCCTCTTTTTATAATCCCGCTTTTTTAAAATCCCGCTTTTTAAAATCCCGCCTCTTATAATCCCGTTTTTTATAATCCTGTTTCTTATTATTCCATAAAATCGCGCGATTTTTTAGAATAAAACAACTACTTTTGATTGTAAAAGCGAGATAATAAGAACATTAAAATAAATTAAGCAATGAGTGTTTTCCGGGACGTCTGGCAACGCTAATTCTCTCGGTCATCGTTCCCTTTGTTGGATTTTTACCTTTTTTATTTGGAAAAGGCCCTTTGCAAATTTTTAAAATGTTTTGTTTCCAAAAATGTACACATTTAAAATGTAACACGGTTGCCTGTCATAAAATTATTATAGTGTTATGCGAACTAATGGTTGTTAAATATCGTACGAAAATCTTAAATTTGCAGATTAGCCTTAGAAATGACACCTTTCTCTCTCACTAGCCCTTTTCCTTCAGAATTCTGCAGCGGCCACTCTATTTATTTTAAATTTGACTCTTCGATTGTCAAGTGACTATGCAGGCAGGATTTTCTTGACTAGATTTGTCGGCTTCCCCTCTAAAAACTGCAAAAACTATACACGTGACCTCTTGGCCAATAAAAACTTATATACATCTAGTCAGTCACCTGTCAGACTTAGTAAACCAGGACTCCGAACGTCCCCATTCTAAGTCTATAATCTAAGCGTTCCAGATTTGTTCAAAAATATTTTAATGACATTTTCCCACCCAGAATTTCCTCATTTCGTTCATAGCCTTCCAGAACGAGTAGAACGTGAAAGCAACACAATTACTCATGCTTTCATTTCCACTTTACCTCACCGAAACCCAAAACCCCAACACCACACCACACAACTGAGCTGAACGAAATAGCGGTTGCATTTTACTTCTTTTTAAAACATATACTTTTGATGGGCATATTTCGTTTCCAACTCCTCTGAACGAGTTGATGGTCGAATGAGTGAAAATGGAAAGTATTGTTCTCGCTCGTGTCGTAGTCGCAGTCTAGCAGGGTAGTTTTTCGTTTCGGTATAAATTACGAATGGGCTCAAGTGCACAAGAGGCTGGCACGAGTTGGGAAATCAACTAAGAAATTTACTGAAGTTTGGTTAGGATTTAGGGGATAACTGAATATTGGAATTTCGATTTTTATTTTCATGTAGCGCAATGAGTGGAAATATAGTACAATTTCGTTTTGTATTAATTCCGATTTGGCTCAAGTTCTCGAGAGGGTGGCACGAGTTGGGATATACAAAATGACTAGATTGTAGTTAGGACTTTGAGGACAAGTGCAGACGTATTCTTAATTGTTTATATTTACTCTCTAAAAGTTCATGAACGAAATGAACAATAGGACGCGTCGCCACTGCCCTCACGCCGCCACGGTTGAAAGGAAGTGAAATTTACTTCTCACCAGTCATATTTATTTGAGACTACTCTGTGTAGTTTCATAAATAATGTCCCTTAAATACACTCCAAGAAAAGGTTCAGAGTTTATACTAATTACAACAAAAACAGCGACCATTGTCAAAATATCGACAAGCAAGTAACTGATTAACTGATATCCACTGCACCAGTGATTTCAGTCAAAAGATTCGAGGAAGAGCCGTCCTCAATACATTACAATCAAAAGACTTGTCCTGCCGAAATTCACATCGAATACACTACACGAATGTCCCACTTTATACCCAAAAAGTAAAAAAAATGTTTGCATGTAAACAACTTAACACTGGACGTTTTATTTTAAAAATAAAATAAATATTAAATTTAGACGTAAACAAATAGACAGAAACACTAAAAATAATTACAGAAAACACTCTTCGGCCCGTTTGCTGATACTACTCATAGCGACTTTCGTTAAACTTAAAATCTTATCTGACAGTTTATGACATAAAAAAAGTAGTCTTAAAATACCTATGAGTAGTATCAGTAAAAGGGCCTTAAAGTAATATGTACTTCAAAGATACCGAAAAAATAGTTCAAAAAGAGTAGAAAAAAATATAAGTAAATAAAGACCATCACCAACCTTAAACCAAAAAGCCACCTGTATTCGTTTAATCCGTTCGGGATGCCATATCCATCAGAAGGACGCATGTGTTCCGAGTCCAATCCATCAGCATCAGGACCAGGTTGGATGGTGATTATAGCGTTGGTGGATCAACGTGCAGGACACAACAACAAAAGCGATTAAGAGTGAGTTTAAGTAACACAACAACAAAAGTATTTAGAAGAACCCAGAAAGATGGAAAAAAAAAGAAAAAGGAAAAAAAGTAGTGATAAAAGAAAAATAAATAAAAAATAAAACTAAAATCTTGTACAATAAAAAACAACAAAAATATATTAATAATGCAGAGACTCATCGTCCAGCTACTGCAAAATGATGTTAGTCTTTCTCTTCTGTCAAACAAAAAGGACATGCAAACAAACACGAAAAAAATATATATGCAAGCAAACCTGTGTTCATATAAGGAAGAGAAAACTAGGTTTTGAACTCTTTTCCTTTCTGTGTTTTGTTGTATAAATTAATAATGCATGCGAATGGAAAAGACCGAGTGAGCAGGGTGTGTAGCACGAGAATATTATTAGTATTTAAGTTGGTTCTTTGTTGATTTTAAGCCATGGACGAGTGTGGGCCGAAATGCATGTGTGCTGTGCGTGCTTAACGAGTGATTAGTTCGTCTTAAGAAGACGATTAAGTATGTTATCCAAGCCTGATGAAAGTGTGTTAAGTGCCATGTTGATGGGTGTGTGCTGGGGGTGGACTTTTAACAAATCAAAAAAAAAAAAAGTATATACATACAAATATACATCCCACTTCAGAGTAGACTTCAAACGAACGAAGAATAGAACGGCTATACGTACAGGTACATGGTAGACGTTTTTAGGGCGAGGATTATGGTTATGAGGTGGATGGGGGTGCCGTACAGCACAGAGGGTGGCAATAGCAAAGAACAATTCAGATGGGTCAATTGTGTAGACGATTTAAATATCGATTGGTTTTGTGTGAGCACTTGATTTCTTCCCATTGGTTGTCGTTTCTTGTGCGGTTTGAGGTTAAAGGAGAAGTGAATGCCATTGTGTTTTGTGGTAATGTTCATTTGTGAAGCAATTTATGAGAATGTGTGAATTGGGTGGCTTGTCGGCGGTTGCCTTTGTAAACGAATTCTGTTGCGACATGAGTTGGAAGTGTTTGAATAGCAAATGGGGGTCGTAATAAGTTTGAGAGAGGTTTTTTTTTTTTTATAAATCACTCTGCATCACTTTTTACTCACTAGATAGTGTTGCAAGAAAAACTTTTATGATTTGGTTATATAAAGCCAAATAACTTTTTTTTTTTTTGAAAATACTATAAAAAAAACTACTGAATATTTTCTCAAATTCTTTTTTTATTTGAAAGTACAATCCTTCCGGTTAATAATGGAAAATAATTTCATTCAAATGGCTGCCTCGGCTGGCCATGCAGTAGAGCTTTATTTGAAAAGATGATTTTTTTTGGCAAAATCGGCATCTTCTCTAAGTCAATCGCAGGCCCACTTAGCGAAGCGAAAACGCATTGGATGGTCAGTTGGCTTCAACTCCTGAACCTATTGGACTTTGTATGGCGTCTTAACAAGGTCTTTATGCAAAATTCGTCTCAATGATGTCTCCGAAATGTTCAATTGTTGAGAACGACGGTGAATTGATGTTGATGGCGCTTCACGCACACTTTCTGCCACAGCAGCAATTTTCTCGGGTGTACGCACTGTTTTTGGCTTTTCACGCTTTGGTTTATCGATGAGGATGCCAGTTTCTTTCACTTTTTTCATAAGATAACGAACATACGGAGCTGACGGTGCTTCTCTTCTTAAAAAAGCTGTACGCAATTTTCGCACACATTCTGCAACATTACCATGATTTTCAAAGTAATGTCGCAATATTTCCCAGCGTATACACAACCATATTCGTTCAGCGGAAGGATAAAACTAATTATCTGTGAAATCAGACATGAGCTTAGTGTTACCATTCGCGAAATAAGCACTAGTTGAAAAAAAAAAAACGTTAGATGGCGGACCCTTTATATGTGTTTGTGTAGGATAGTTCGAGTGATATACATCCAGAGAGTTTGTTGGACGCTTGTTTGTATCAGATGAACTAACAAGGGACGGAAAGTCTCGACTGAGGAAGAAGGGCCCTAATAGAAATACAAAATTACCAGTAGATATCTCATAAAGACGATCTTAGCAGCTGCAATTATGCGAAACAGACATGGACAATGATAGCAGAGCAAAAATCCAAACTCTTGTCAGGATCAGGAACACTCAGGGTAGGAAAGCTAAGATTACACTTGTCAGCTATCGTGGCAAATTTTGACATACTGACGTCACATAAATTCGCTCTTTCAATCATCACTCGTGTGTCACTCGTGAGAGTACGCTGCGACAGCCAGCGTGCCTAGACATCAGACGCTTGGCAGGCAACCATAATGACATCGGCATGTCAAAAAATGACACGTGTAATCTTAGCTTAACAAGTCACCGTGTATACAGGAAAGATATGCCGCGAGGCTAGGATTAAATAACTGTGTCCACAATTGTAACCATCGACATAGCCTGTGCAAATCACAACCTTCAAGTCAAATAGTTTTTGCAACTGACTCAACCATTTTTACATATGGGTTGCGAGGATCTTAGTTTCCCTGATTTTCCAGTTAATCGCATAGGCCTATAGGGTATAGTTCATCAGTTAACAATGTACCGGTTAACACCTTAATACAAAAGAGTAGGTATTGATGAACTTTCAAAACTATTGAATCCCCTGTTCACTTGAGATGAAAAAATCAATGCTAACCATGCCATAGCCACTTGGTATGCATGTGTGCGAATTGTTCAGCAAATTCTCTCCCTTTGATCCAATTCGACCATTATGGCAATCGAAGGAAATCACTTGTTTTTTTTTTTTTTTATTGTTCTGAAGTACCAACTTGCTTATGTAAGTTAAGATTTGAAGCAGTTCAAAGTAGTAAATTGGATTTCATGAGATTCATTGTAGCCAATCAAGGCGATACTTTGATAAATGTTAGTAATTTACTCGTACCTATATAGTTGTGCATATTTAGTGGCACAGAAAGAATGACAATTCCATTGTGAAACATAGAAAACTATAATGCTGTCAAATACACCAGTCTTTCAACTTCTAGTGGTTTTCAATCGCATTATACCCGCGAGACTTTGTTTACAATTGTGTCGCTTAAATATGAATAAAAGTAAGTGCCCTAGTGACGAGGAACAACATTTGCTATGACATGGCAATAAAGAAATTAAATGCGCGAATAAACCGTATTGTGCTTTTGCGGCTTTTCTGTTGTGAGTGATGTGCCGCCGCCATCGCGTCCTAAATTTGGTTATTGGTTGTCGGTGACTTGCATGGAAAAATATGTAACTGCAAATACATGAGTGACAGCAACTGTCGCAGTTGTATGGATTCATGAATTAATATTTTGCGTTCAGTGAGGAAGTAGAATATTAAGTTTAGTGTTTGGTGCCGAATAGAGGCAACCCCGGGGATGTTAGACCAATCCAACATAGTGTGGGGTGAAATGTAGGGAATACATTCGGAGCACATATCCGATATTATTGTTTACACAACTATCTACTGAAGCTCGTAAAAAATATACATATTTGCAGCAGCGTTATATATATATAAATCCTGCCAATTCGTGTCAAAAATCGAGGTGTAGTTGTGACTTACATACATCACATTGGTGATGCTCAGTTATTTTTGTAAACCGTTCATTTACCCAAACAATGAGCAGCACATTCTTTGGTTTACCAAGAGGAATAAAAAGAGGTCCGATTCGAAAAGGGGCCCTTACATTCAGTACAAAAAAACGATTGCATTGTTATCATAGGGTAGTGGCTTGACTTTCCGAGCTTATAAACTAGTGTGCTGAGTGCTGAATAGAAGAAAAATGCGTTATAATGTTCTACTGAAAACAAAACAGCTTTATAATGTTCTATCGGAAATGCCTGACTATACTACCAGTGTGCCACAAGGATCAGTGTTGGGACCAACACATTTTTAAATTTATGTAATCTATCTTGTTGAAAGGTGGTTCAGTTAATTTCTAAATCTCTGATTGCGGGCATTAAAAAAGGCACAGATTTATTAAGAAAATAATCAGTTTTAAGACTAAAATTACGTTTCTCATGGCAAAACAGTCGTGCTCTTGCGCCAAAGTGTCTTAAAATTAAACAGCTTCTTATTCTTTAGATACCTTTTTTTTGTTTTTCTTTTGTCGATGAGCTCAAATATTGGGGCTGGTGGTTGCTTGCTTCCAAGACTTAGAATGTATTCTTGTAAAAACAACTTCAGCTTATATACATAACTTTCATAACCTCTTTCATCCCCTCAAAGTTTTGTTTTCGCGACAAAAAGTAAATATAAGCCTGATATACAGCAATACGAACAAAACCAAAGAAGAATTATGAAAATCGTCCCAGGGGTTATCGAGTTACATCATCATCGAGTTACACCCCGAAAGAATTATGTATATAGATAGAAGACTATACCTAAACCCCGCCGGCTTCACCAGGCACTGAAATAAATCAAGTGGTTTCCTTTTTGCTTTTTAAAATGTTTGTTTGTTTTCAATTTTGTTGGCCTATCAATTGAACACCGTAATTACCAACATTTAAAAAAAATCAACTAAATTGGTTGAAAATTACGGGCGATAGAGGGAAACATGCACTTTTTGCTTTGTTTATATATGTAGAGAAGAAGAGATAGAGATAACATATAAATACTTTTAGTAAATCCCAACAACTTTAATTAAGGACTCTTATTAATATTTTAGATCTATTGCGATACTAATAATCATATTTAGGGTCCAGGCTAGATTTTATGAACTCGCAATGGCAAATTTTTCCTTAAAATAGGTACATGTTACCAATTTTGACCTACAACATATTTAGTGAGGTTAAAAAATGACGATTAGTAAGTAAGTGTCTATATTTCGTACCACATCGTTTCGTAATACTCAAAACTGACGTTCTTCAAGTGCTCAAAAAGCTTCGACTTGGTCTGTAAATGGTGCACTACGAATGGGATTTCGGTCAAACCATTGAAAAATAAAATTTTTCTTGAAGTTGTAGACGAAAGACTGTAACTCTGACTTAGGCAATGCTAAAAGGCTCTGCAGATATCCGATGAAGGGAAATACCTGGAAGTGAACCTATGGATAAGAAACTTATTTGGACAAAGTATGTTAAGTCGACGACATCTAAAGCGCTGTTGGTTTTGAGACAGTGTATAGAGGTGATTTTTGCAAGTCATCGGGCTTCAGTCCGAAAAAGGTCCTTATGATCTTTACGACTATGTTTTTGATGGAGTGCTTTTTCAAATGTGACTGCCTTCTGCATGGATGCGTTTCTAAGTAAGCCTGACTCCGCTCTTCTCAATTTACCTCCCCTTAATATTTTAATCATGGACTGTTCTAAGCAATAGCTTTTGGCAGTAACCACACTTGAGTTTCGGTGACTTCGGCGACACTTATCCTATCACCCTGGTTCCGTGAATATGCCGTCTGATGCAATGACACCGCGAATTCGGCTGATGGGCAAGTTTAGGGTCACCCTTCCTTCCGTTCGGGATTGGCTTCAGCCAGAGTTTGAGATAAGATTGGAATGGTGTCGAATCTTTACGGATGGCTCCAAAACTATAGACAATCGTCTGGTGGTTAGGTCTTCGTGGAAATATACAACACTCGACTCTACTATTCGTTAGGCAAGCATGCCTCCGTTTTTCAAGCGGAGATTAATGCTTTTCTAATAATTGCCGAATTTATTGTTAGGAAAAGGTGGTGGGGTAGGAGTATTGACATCTCTACCGAAAGTCTTAAGTGCAATCTGCATTGCAGGACGTCTTTGAATTCCGTTGCAAAGCTCAATTCTTTGACGCTTATTGTATGAGATCTTTGATGAGATTGCTAAGAAAAGTACAAAGGAGTTTTTCTGAGGACGAGGACCCGCGTCCTCGATCAGGGCCACCATTCACGGAGAACTGACTGTCAAAACTCAACTGTTTGTACAATCACCTAAAGAAGCCTGCAGTTGAGTGAGTATGGTGTAGGTAGGAATTTAGTTCAAATACGAACAGAAGTCTTAGGCTAATACAAAATTCGACAAAAATCCCCCAACGAAAACCATTTTGAGACACGTTGTTACTCCTCCAGGAGCAAGATAATTTTTCAATTCACAATTGTCTAATACATACGGAAAATTTTCTCGTAGATTTTCTGTGCTATTAGAACCATTTCCACATTTTAAGAAAAGCTTCAAGAAAGAAACCTTTTATTCAAACCGAACACGCATGCGTCTAAGACAGTTTGAAATAGTTTCAGTATGGGTTAGGGTCATTTTACAAAGGTCTACTTTCAAAATTTGTTTTTCATTCAATTTTTAACTTCTATTATCTTAATTCTTATGAAAATAGGTAGTTTTAAGGTTATTTTTTTTTACATTTGCCAGTTGGAAAAAAGGTGAATTTGATTGCCCTAAATTTGAAAAGCAGAACAAGATTTAGCATTTTGCAAAGCGGAATTTTGAAAGCAGAATTTCGACCCGCTCCCACTTTCCGCAGTGCAAACATCACGCCGAACGTTATCAACAATAACTGATAGCATTATTCAATAAACACATCGTATGCATTTGTCCAACAATATATAGTATTGTTTTTAAAATAAATATTTTGACCAATCCCAACTACATACGTCCAGTGAAAACAACCAAATTTTCTGCCCGCATCATCATCACTAATGTTGATTGTTGTAAGGATATACATATGGCCAGCGGCAGCGTTACAACTTCGCATCTCTCTGGCTCGTTGATAAAACAATTGCAATTGAAATTCAATTGCCATTCGATTGAAATGCAATTATGTATTTATTTACACACATTTTTGCCGTATCGACAGTTTGAATTTGAATTGTTTTTGTGGCGTTTTTGTTTCTGTGCTACTGGCTTAGGAAACAACAAACGACCACTGCAGACATCCCATGCATGTAAAGGGGGACAAAGAGAATAGGAAGTGCTGAACGCATAACAATTCCATCTATCAATTAACCTGTTTGCTATGTAAATAGGCGCACATGTATTTTAGGTGTGTACTTAGCTGTATTCTAGCCTTCTATGTGCGACCTACGTATTGTTATTGTCTGGTAGACGGGCGGTAGAACGTGTAGCTATATTGATTAGAGATAGCGAGTTGTCGTGTGTGTACTATGTACTACTACTTTTGGTATAGTTGGATGGCAAATAGTGCGCTCAGGTACTAGGCAATAAGTGGTTACATAAATTCCACTCGAGAATGGTATATCCACTCAGCAGAACGAGTGGGTTGTGGTGTGGATAATAGGTAGTTTGTGTCAGCCATTCAAGGTTAGCTAAAGAGTGGAATTTGAGATTTGGTAAATTGCCATTTGAAGAGCCGCATTATTGGGAAATACGATTCTGAAAACTGTTGTTAACAGTAACAGTGTTAAGGTGGGATAGGGGAATAGTAAATAAATGTCTGTCGGAAATGGCCATAATATAGCACGTCGAAGGTATTTTCGACACGAATGTAAGGCATTTTCAGTTTGACACTCTGCGGCTGTCTCATGACAGTTCTTTGGGTTAGCTTGAGTAGATATCGAGGGGTCTCATGCAACTATTAGTGATATAAGAAAGAATACGTGTTCCCAATTGTGGACTCTTTGAGAGGATTTTTTTTTTTTTTTTTTTTAAGTTATAAGTCAGAGCAATAAAGCGACTTGTATAAAATTGAATTGGGTACAAATTATTTTATTAACATTTTTTAAGAAATAAAATAGTAATCATTCTGTAGCACAAAGTGACTAGAGGCGAATGATCCTTCAATTCAAAGTATTTTTTATATTTCATGTGGGGTAAGTTCGAGAATAAATTAAACAAGACAAAAATAATAACGAAAAAAAAAAAAAAAAAAGAAAAAGAAACAAAAAACGAAATATAACGTTACAAGCATTTTAGATATACTACATAATTAACAAATTAAATGGCTGTATTTACAAATGTTTTGACTGTAGAACTATCCATACTAAAGAGAAATTTTTTAACTTCTCTGAGAAATTTCATGTACGTTTTTGATGATGTAATTTTTCATTGGTTTCACTCGGAAATCCACTATGTAATTCAATGGAACAAGAAAACCGCTTCTGATTGAATCCAAAAAAGTATTGGTGAAATGCCAAAAAATAATAATCGGCTGCTGTCAGCTGACTTGTATAAAATACTGTGGTGTGGAATGTGGCGTGGAACCCATAAATGGTGAAGTGTAAACAATTCATTAGTCACCAAAAAAGTTGCACTTCCAATTGGAGACTAGAATTTGTCAAAAAAGTGGAGGGTTAAGGTGATCTAATTCTAAAACCGGCCGAAGCAAACTAGAAATTTCTCGATACATAAAAAAGCAGATTTGCGAACAGCGACATTTTTTTTCTTTTGTTAATGCAAAATGACGTGAGCAATTCTCTGCAACGGCCTTCAACCGTCAAGAACTGAGGGAGATAGACGCTTGTTTCTGCGATATTGCGAGTTGTGGCTGATATCTTATTTTATCGACTATTTGGAACTTGAGCGCTGTTTACTTTTCTCTTTTATCATGGGTTGTTAAGTTTACGGAGGACGGAGCACCTCATTTGTGAAAATAATACATTTTTCTTTTTCCATGTTCCAGCGAAAAAACGTAAAACTATCTTGGCGATTGTCCTGATTGGGATTTCTTAAGATGATCCTGGAAATAAATTTCGCCTTTTTCCTTTAGAAACTTTTCTATTTCATCTTTATTTATTTTTTATTTTTAGAAGATTATTTTATGAGGACTTTTTTATAAGCTCCTTGTGCACTTTATAGAACTCTAATCAAAACTCATGCCAGTTTAAGGGTAGTGATGCGATTACATGAGAACACAAGCGTTCTCACTCTAGCCTCTCACTATCAACTCCTACTCTCACCTCCACGTTGGTGACTGGTGGGTACCTAGTACCTCGATTGGAGATGGGGTACGATAGTACCCCTGTGGAAGGTCGTTGGTGGCAGCGAACGAGAGAGGGGGGAGGAGTGTCCTCTCAGGCGACAGCGGAGGAATTCCCTAGATGGAATCAACGGTGGTGCCTACAGCTCCAGTTAGGTCGAACTGGTAATTGTAATCCCTATATGAGCTGCTTCGACATATTTGGACTCCAGGTCTATAGGGACTTCCAATACTGAGCCAGGGTGTTGGAAAAGAGTTGGTGGCGGAGGAGCCCTCAGTGGGTCAATGATTTCGACGTAGTTAAGGAGTTCACCTACCTCGGAGTAAACATAAACTCCACGAATGACACCATAGTGGAGATCCGGCGAAGAATTACCCTAGGAAACCGTTGCTACTTCGGTTTGGCAAAACAACTGGGTTCAAAACTCCTAACTCGAAGGACGAAATGTGTGCTCTACAAGACCCTTATCTTGCCAGTCCTGCTTTATGGCGCCGAGTGCTAGACCATAGGCAAGAAGGGAGAGCTGTTACTGGGCTCCTTCGAAAGAAAAATTCATCGGCGGATATTTGGTCCTGTGTCCGTCGGTAAGTTCATCTACC
Source organism: Cheilosia urbana (assembly GCA_946477585.1). Classification (NCBI taxonomy): domain Eukaryota; kingdom Metazoa; phylum Arthropoda; class Insecta; order Diptera; family Syrphidae; genus Cheilosia; species Cheilosia urbana. Next base: position 118,105,436 of record OX297854.1, read on the forward strand.
TTTATCCGAAGATTGGGCACCTTGTCGTGGTGGGGCGGCTTAAGTAGAGGAACAGGACGTTAGATCAGGGTAGTGAACCAACTGCTCTGGTAGAACTGAATGTGAATTGAAGAACCAAGATCCAATCCGATCAATCGATCAACCCTTAAAATCCAAGATGACTAGTCTGCAATGTCGAGGGAGCTGTGATAAGGTAGGTAAAACTACTGGTTCACAGGGTTCAGGGGTAATTGAACCGCTAATGGAGACTCCTCAGGGGCAGCTCAATCCTCTGTTGTAATTCAGTTGAGTAGGATAGGTATTGGGGATCTCTGCCTATTCGGTCTGTATAAACCTCCCCTACTCGTGGGTACATTATTTACATGAACCAATATAATAAAAATAAAAATAAAATGCCATCGGAAGACGAGGCGGAAGGCTTGGAAGGGGTCGAGAAGGTGTTGGAAGGCGCTGGAACGAACCCGACTAAGCTCGATGGGTCAGCGGACTCTGATGGGAAACCAAAAGATTTAGCTGATCAATCGTCAGTGGAGGTGGACAATGCGGAGCAGCAATGCGACAAGAGGTCAGCCGAAACTGCGGAAGCCGAATTGGAAGAGGAAGGACAACTCGATTCCGCGCGGAAGTTGCACAAACAACTGAAGCAAAGGATGAAGAGGGTCAGAAGGAAACAGAGATTGGCCTTGGCCAAATCTGTCTCCGTGGAAGGCATAAACAGATCGGTCGATGAGTTGACCGAAATGGTTGCCAGTATGACGTCAACCGAAACCTCCACAGAAGACGGTGGATCTAGGAAACGGTTCAAATGTTCCGGGACCATGAATCCACCCGCAACTGAGAAGCAGGGGACGGATGGCGGAGAGGAGGACAGACAGTCTGCTCAACATGGGGTCAGTCTACAGGTACCACATTGCAGTGGTTATGTCGATGGACAACATGTACAGCGGAATATCAGTCAGCCCAAAAAGCAGAAATTGGGTAAAGCCGAGCAACCTGGACCAAGCAAGGTAAAGCGAAAGCTGAACCAAGCTATGGGAAGGAGAGCAAAGCAAGCCGATAATGCTAAGCCATACACTAGGAGTGAGGGAACCAAAGTTGGCAGGGGCGTAAAAACCTTTGCTCAAACAGCGGCGAACGATCTCCAAATGGGTGTTGCCGACATGAGTCGTGAGGGGGGGATAGATGCTTCACATCTGAGTATTTTTAGAAATGCTCTTCTGGGGGCTCTAGACATACTTCCGACAAATGCAGGTGATATCGGTGTTAAGGAGATAACCTTGGAGGAAGGGATTATAGCTATAAAATGCGGTAACCAAGAAACCAAGGATTGGCTATGTGAGACTGTAGGGAAGATGACCGACCTATGGGAGGGAATCAACCTTAAAATAGACAGGCTTCACATACTAAAGGATGTGGAAAGGTTGATAATCTTTGTTCCCGGTCAACCCGTGAGCAGGGATGTCATCCTTGCCAGACTCTGTCGTCAAAATTCCTGTGTGAAGGACACTTCTAAATGGAGGGTTATTCATGCCGGAAGATATGACGACCACAAAATTGGTGGAACCAAGTTGACGATCTGGTGCCCGAGGGAGGAAGCGAGGCTGGTTAGACAAGCAGGAGATAGACTCTTCTGCGGGTTGGACATAGCATTCGTGAAGTTCCAAGGATCATCGGAAAAGACTCAAAATGGAAAGCCACCCGGTAGGGCGACGAAGTGATAGACACCATGGATATGGGATCAACACAAGTCGGGCGGGAGGTGGGCCCATACCGGGAAAAGCTTAGGGTGATTCAATTGAACCTTCATCACAGCAAAGCAGCATCAGCAATGATGACTAAATGCTTTGATGGGGATTCGTTTGATATAGCCCTCATACAGGAGCCTTGGATTTTTAGAGGAAAGATTAGAGGACTCCCAAATAGCATGGCTGAATTGCATTATGCGCAAACCAGCGAAAGAGTTAGGTCCTGTATCCTGGTGAGGCGCGGAGTTCAAGCATATAAATTGCCGGATCTGTGTGCCCCAGACCTTGCAGCAGTACGAGTAGGTTCAGGTGCGGGAACTTTTGTTGTAGCATCTGCATACCTGCCGTATGATTCTCCGGATCCTCCTCCGACAAGAGAGTTGGAGTCTTTGGTGAATGCATGCAGGAACAGGAATGAGGACTTAATAATTGGTTGCGATGCCAATGCACATAACACAGTGTGGGGCAGCACCAACGATAATTACAGAGGAGAAGCATTATTCGAATTTGTATCATGCAAGGATCTGGCTATATTAAACAGGGGAACAGAGCCAACCTTCGTGGATGTGAGGCGGAAGGAAGTGATCGATGTTACCCTGTGCAGTAGCCAGATAATTGATAGAATATCAAATTGGAGGGTAAGGGATCAGGCTACATTGTCGGATCACAGAGCCATTTCATTTGATGTTCGTTACGGTTCTAAAAGAAAAAAAGATCGGAAATACATCAGAATTCCGAAGAATACGGATAGGACTAAATACCTTGAAGTACTGGAGGAAAAACTGAATGTAACAGGATTCGGAATACCGAAAAACACTTGGCATGTAGAATCACAGCTGAAGCATCTGCAATCAGCTGTTGAAGATGCGTATCGAGTGGCTTGCACACCTACCTTAGTGGAAAAACAAGATCCAGCGCCTTGGTGGTGTAGGGAACTTGAAAAGCTAAAGAAGGATGTGAGGAAGGCCTTCAATCACGCCATGAGGAGGGGAGAACCCGAAGCATGGGATGAGTATAAGGCGAAAAAGAAAGAGATGAATGTTACTCTGCGACGACGTAAAAGGGAGTCATGGAGGGACTTTTGCTCGAGTATGAGGAGTACGTCTGAAGTCAGTAGACTACAAAAAATTGTCTCCAGGGATCCAGTTTCCAAGATCGGACTCATTCGTAATAGATATGGGGAGATGTTGGAAACACTGGATCAGACAAATGAGGTCCTGATGGAGGTACACTTTCCAGGAAGCTATAAGTCAGATCAGCCCTGGGCTCCAAGGAAACAAGGAGCGAACAGGATGGATAGGACGGAAGCAGAACGGATCGTAACACCAGAAGCGGTCAAGGGTGCGATTGCAACATTTTCACCCTTCAAAACCGCGGGGCCGGATGGTATATTTCCAGGTCTAATGCAATGGGGAGTAGACATAATTGCACCAAGGCTCAGGAATATATACGTTGCATGCCTAGCAATAGGCTACATCCCGATTACATGGAGGGAGACAAATGTGGTCTTCCTTCCAAAGCCGGGAAAAAAGGATTACACCGAGGCAAAGGCCTTCAGACCGGTTAGCCTAACATCCTTTCTGTTGAAAACAATGGAAAGGGTGGTGGTGGACTATATGGAGAGTACTGCGCTTAAGATGTATCCTTTAAATAGTAGACAGCATGCCTACAGGACAGGCATGTCTACAGAAACAGCGCTACATCAAGTAGTACGCGTTGCAGAAGAAGAGCTAAATACCGGGGGCATTGCGATGACCACCATAATGGACATTGAAGGTGCCTTCGATAAGATATGCTTTGAAAGTCTGAAACAAGCCTTGGAAAAACGTAGGGTTAACCCATTGGTGGTAAGATGGGTGGACAATATGTTGAACACAAGGGCGATAAATATTCAGACGGGAACCTCAAAACTCAGAGGAAGGGTTAGCAGAGGTTGCCCACAAGGAGGTGTTCTCTCACCTACACTGTGGAATATCACTGTGGACTCTCTTCTCGACAGACTTGAGGCGACTGGCATTCACACAGTGGGATATGCCGACGACATAGCAATAATGGCCAGAGGCAGTTTCATAGACGTCACCGCAGATATCATGAGAAATGCGCTCAAAGTGGTGGAACGGTGGTGTCTGGAACAAGGGCTTTCCATTAATGCGGAGAAAACAGATCTAATAATCTTCACAAGGAAGTTGAAAAATCTGGAATTTCGACCCTTAACACTTTTCGGATCGGAACTAAAAATGGCCAAGAAGGTTAAGTATCTCGGAGTCTATCTAGATACTAGACTTACTTGGAACTACCATGTTGAGGAGAAGGTCAGGAAGGCAAAAAGGGTACTACATCAGTGCAAACGTGTATGTGGACAGAGGTGGGGACTCTCGCCTAGGTCAGCATACTGGATGTATACGATGATAACTAGACCCATTATTACCTATGCCTCGGTTGTATGGTGGGCGAAAGCCTCCCAGAAAACTGTGAGGAAGCACCTGGATAGGGTCCAACGTTTAGCATGTATAGGAGTTACAGGTGCAATAAGGACAACACCAACATGCGCATTGGAAGTGATCCTAGGGATCTTACCGCTAGACTTATTTATTAAGAAAACAGCGGCCCTAGCGGCACTTCGTTTGCATCGAGATGCGAAATGGCACAATCGTGGTACCATCTATGGACATAGGAAGATCCTGGAACTTGTCAAAAACGAGATTAGGGAGCTGAACATGCCTATGGATGGGATAACAAGGGTGCGTATTATGGAAAGGAATCACAAAACTCGTATTGAGAACGGATTACTTCCAGAAAAAAGGAGTGGTGAAATAGTGATTTTCACAGATGGATCCATGATGGATGATGGAGCGGGTGCCGGCATCTATTCAGCAGAGCTGGAACTAGCCCGTCACGTCAGCCTCGGGAATTACACTTCTGTATACCAGGCTGAGATGATTGCATTGCTGCATGCGTTGGACTACTTGCTTGAGAGTCAGGTGGAGGGAAGAAACATCCTTATAGCACTGGACAATCAGGCGGTGATCAGATGCATGGAACAAACAAACATCACAACATCATTGGCATTGGAATGTGTACTTAAGCTCAATAAGTGTTCATCTAAAAATGAAGTAACACTGACTTGGGTACGAGGACACATAGGGATCGAAGGCAACGAAAAAGCGGACTCCCTTGCAAAACAGGGGTCAACTGAAAAGTTGCTGGGACCAGAACCATTCTCTTCAATTGGCAAAGGAATGGTAGAACAGCTTATTCACAAATGGATCACGGCGGAACACCTGAGAAGGTGGTCAACCGTGGAACAGTGTAGACAGGCTAAAATGGCAATTAATTGGCCGACCTGCTCCACTCAAAGAAGGGTTCTAAGCATGAGTCGAGGAACATTGAAGTGGGTGGTGGCTTTGTTAACAGGACATGGTAATTTCGGGTATCACTTAAGGAAGATGGGCCTTAGAGAGGATGATACCTGTCAACTATGCCTGGAGGAACCTGAGACAGCGGCACACATACTGTGTCAATGTCCGGCGTTGGCTGGCAAACGAATGAGGATCTTGGGACATCACTGGGTCGAGACCCAATCGATGAAACAGATCTCCCATAAACAGATGCTAGCGTTAACACTAGGAATCGAGCTCAGGGAAGAACTCTGGAGAAATCCAGAAAGTCTCTCTGGGTAAGATTTATAGTGGTAGAGAGACGAAAAGAGACCCGACAATGGTGGTCTGATTCGAATATCTCTCGAAATCTATATATATATATTTGGTCCTGTGTGCGAGGAGGGCGAATGGAGGAGAAGATACAACCGCGAACTCTATGAGCTGTACCAAGATGTGGATGTAGTCCAAAAAGCCAAAACACGTCGACTACATTGTCTCGGCCACATCGAGCGAATGGACAATAATGCTCCGGCTAAGAGGATCTTCGAATCCCAGCCCTCAGGTTCGAGAAGACAAGAAAGACCGAACCTTCGTTTCAAAGACCAAGCCATCGCGGAAGCCAGAGCGCTTGGCGCCATGTTGCCCCCCCCCCCCCCCCCCCCACTATTATTAAAATATCGATCAAAGGTACAACGAACTACAAGAACTTTTATGTTATGTAACTTGCTGTTTCGAAACCCTTCATGAGCGAGTCCGACTCGCACTTGCCTTACTTTTTGTTTTTGAAATGGGTTGCTGTCAGATAAAAAAAAAAATTTTTTAGTAATGTGCCAAATATTTTGAAAAAAAAAAAAAAAAAAAAAAAATATGAGGGACGCTAGAGCTATGTTGTTTCTACGCGAAGAAAAAATACAAAAATAATTGTTTTTACAAATGGGGTGCTCCGTGAATTTAACAACCCATAATTAAAAACATAAAAATTTAATAAACGAACAGAACTTTTCAAAAATCTTAGCAAGAACTCTAGAACACTTGCTTATCCAACAGGAACTGTAAAAAAAAGGAACATATTTCCCTCCAGATAAATCTGAAAACCCCCCAGATATGGCTATTTAAGAAAAGAAAAAAAAAAAAAACCCAAAATGTTGTCATTATTTTTTAACATACCTAATTTATGCACGACTTAACAGACGAAATTTCGAATTCGAAACGCGAACATGTGTTTTCGGAATGCAAAAGTGTGCGGCAAATAAACACAGCGCAAAATTTCAAGGCATGTTGCATTTTGAAACTTTCTTGTAAGAATTTACAGATCCCTTACGCAACTTTTATGATAGCTGTTTCTGAAATTTACAGATGAGGTTGCTGCTTTAATGAGGAAAAATATTTAAGAAACTACTGAAGCTGACATTAGCTCTTTTTGAAGGACTTGTTTTGCAAACAAAAATAATCCGAAGATATTAGAAGCGATCGATTATTTAACATTTACGTTATCCTCGATTGGCATCCTCAGTTTTGTATCATTTGGTTATGCACAGAACAGAACGAAGAATTTCTATCTTCCCTAATTTTTAAATTTCAGTAACTTGGCGTTTCTCACGTTTGCAGAATGCCTATAGATTTAATTTTTCTGACAAAGCACATTTTGAGGTTACAAAAAAGGATATTTAGCGAAATACAAATTAAATAGAATTTTAAAAAATCCCCAGATTTCTCCTCGTCAAGGAAAAAAAAATTTAAATCTGGGGGGAAAAACTCCAATCTGGCAACCCTGAATCCCAGGAATTTTCTTTATACTCAGTTCAATTTATATTTTCAGTACAGGGAAGATAGGCTGTTTGCCTTTCACCCTTACTATTATGGATTTTAATAAGCTGTCTCCATTTTAAAGCTCTCACATGGTTGACATAGAGAGCACTATAAATTGGCATAATGCTCTCACAAATATCGGTAGGGTTACCAAATACCAACCCTTTATTAAGAAAAAATAGTATAACTGCATATTAACAGATCCTTCAGAAATACAAAATAATTAAAGGAGTACCTAAAAACTGTATGGCAACATCCCACATAATCAAATTCATTTATTCGCTCTCAAAAGTTTTAAAAAGCACCAAAACCGAAAGTTCTTTGACAAAATTCAAAGAAAAACCCTTAATGATATGCTAACATTGGCATATGGTAATACTTCGCTGATGTGGTTCAGTCACTCACAGACTCACACTGCTTATTTTGGTTGATGATAATAGCAAGCGAACGCAAGACGATCGTGCTCATTCTGCCCGCGGCTGTGTGGCAGACTGGTTGGTGGGATGTATGCGAATTTCAGGAAAATTACAACAACAAAATTCTTTGGAATGCCAGTGGTTTCGTTTTTATTTCAGTGGCAAATCTTGTGTATGAGTGCCGTGAGAGTAGCTACAGGCACCACTGGTAGAAAAAAGATCTTCACATAAGGCCTGTACTGAAAATATAAATTGAACGGAGTATAGATGGACATTCTCAAGTTCATCCTAAGGGACATACAAAAAGTGCGTGGCAAACAGATCCTATTGCATTCGTCTGTCAGTCTCAGTTTCTGTAATAGTCATGTCTAGCTGTTGCGCGTGTAGGGATATCGAACAGTGTTTAGTAACGCGTTGTCATATAAAGTCTCGTCTAAAAGTTTCTGGAATTCCCCTACTGCTATTGACTGCACCACAACTGAGCCCATGGTGTTGACTGAAGGACACTGCAATAATCGTTTACTCTAAAATATTCTTGCAGATTCAGAATTTCGCAGAAAATGCCCGCGCCTCTACCGACAGTAATTTCGGTTTGCCTACAGGCATCAAATGTTTCAAATAAATTTTTGTTTGAGTTTACAACAATTTTCTAACTAAAGTTGAAAATGTTATTCAATTTCGAGTGGAAAGTTAAGCCAACCTAGACCCAGGATAAACTGTTTTGTCTTATGCTATACACATCCCACGGCATAGCTTAAGCTGTTGAATTCAACTTTCCCATCCAACCCGCAGATGTCATTGTTTACGACTCCATTTGACAAGAACAACACAGTTGTCCATTCGAGGCGAAAATCACGATCCACATGGCAATTCTTTCATTGAATGAATTTTCAAAAATCCACGTTTAGGTTAATCCAACGTTCGTTTAGGGGCAATAATAAACGCCACCAGAAGGTTGTGCGTCCATTCTCCAACGCAAATCACCAAAGCAATTACTACGAAGCAAAAGACCAATCAGCCAAATATACGTGACTAGGTAATTTGTTCTTTTACTGCCGATTCGAATAGAAAACAATTTGCTCACAATCATTTCTAGCGCACGGCATAGAAAAAAAAACAAAAAAAAAAAAAAAACAATAGAAACGTTTTCTACCACCAAGCCATGAACTTGAATCAGAGTCAAAGCCAGCCAGCCAACCAACCTACCCAATCGCACTTGGGAGCGGTCGGGGAAATATTTACACTTGAACACGACTCTTGTTGATTTGTTTATAGACAATTTCAGCCATATTCGTCAACAATGTTCGACAGGGTCCCGATTAACTCAGCCCGAAACTGTCACAAGTTTAAGGTCTCGTTTTGAACAATTTGTTCATTTTTGCATATCGCTCGGTCAGACGTAGCCGCATGTACCTAACCTATACTTGCAATCTCCGATTGAGTAGAATTTTCCGTCACGATTTTTTTAGCCAGCCACTTTTTCTTTTGTGTCGTGCTGCCGCTAAAATGCCCTTAAGTTGACTGTTATTCCCTTTTAACCGTGACTTTGCACTTTGCTCATGTATGGTGTTTGGCGCGTGGAGACTGGGGGCTTTTTTCTTCTTCTTTTTTTTTTTTGTTTGCTCCATCGGATCATTAGGCATGAACTTGACTTTGAGGGGACAAAACGTCAGAGGCGCACAAAAGGTATAGTAATTATAGAGGATGGTATGGTTTAAATTGGAATTTTTCTATTTTCAATCAACAAGGTAGTCATTTGCACGCGTAGTATCTTTGGCATTGATGGGTTAATGGATTTTTTGTTTGTATGGTGTTATAGCCGCTTATTATCTCTGATGCGTGACTATATCGAATGTGACATCGGGTTTTGAGAGATTGCGAACTAGCTTTTTTTCAAGCCATAGTAGATATAAAATTCTATTTATACACAACTAAAGGCCAATGATATCTGCAGAACCCAAAATTTAAACAAGAGATAAGAGCGGTAGGTGTCTGATCGTCAGGCGCCTACGTTATCGCCTGACGGTTCAAAGCTGTTTTTTGGTCAATCGATGCATGTGGATTTGAAGCTTAGGTAACAGAACTTGCTCATCACAATTGGAACTTGAAATGATACATAGGGCCTCCTAATGCTTAAATGGAGTGGTCTCGACAGAGATTCCTAATAGAGAGAGAATGACACAACAATCTGACAGCGGTATACTTGGGGTTCGAAAATAGAAGCTCGTTTCCACGGATCTAAGCACAACAGCTATTAGCAATAGTACATTTTAAATACGACTTTTGGCAAAAAATCAACTCTTATTCTAATTTATAAGAAACTAGCTGTTCCCGCCCGTCGATTTTGCCTGTGCTTAGGAACTTTATTGTTTAAATATCTTGTCTAAGGTCCCGCTCACATTTAGCAAAGTGATTTGTTTTGACAGTGTATAAGTTCAGCTGTCAGGAGTGTCAAGAAAATGAGTTTTCAATTATCTTAAACTCGAGGTTATGTTGAATCAATGTGTTGTTGCTGTTAATTACATTTGCGTACTATGGACATAGCAACAATAAATAATCAATGTTTTCCAAATTACCGAAAATCCAATCGTATTAGCACAAAAAATGGTTTCCGTAAAGAAAATTTCCGAAATCATGAAAATCAGGCAGAAAAAGTTCTGACAAACACGTATATATAACGATTAAAATTAAAATAAAAAGAAAGTTCCCAGTACAAAATGTATGGGAAATCAATTTCTACGAATTTTCCAATTTATTAACCTCCGTTAGGCGCAGACAAACCCATCAAAGCAAATATAGCTCAAATCGGACGATCCGTTCTCCAGTTACGGGCGGTCTTCCGGATGCAACTTGTTTTATATATACATAGATAAAGCATTTAATGTGACTGAAAGTAGTAAATAGTTAGATTGGAGTTGCCGCCGACTAAGTCAAATCTAAATTGACGGAATTGTCGGAAAATGTAAGACAATTGTCAAATTATCGTTTCATAAAAATCTTGTAACGACAACGAGATGTCAGGAATTGTTTGAGAATTACTATGAACTTGACACATTTGTACTGGCAACATAATTTAAAAAGAACAGAAAAAACAATTTAAACAGTTTCGTCAATACTAGGTACTAATTGGCAATTGTGACTGGCGATTGAGTCTCGGTCAAGTATTGTTGCTGAATAGGCAAGTACGATTTGTAATGCAAAATATTTTGTCTTCATGTAAAATTGATGAAAAATCATTGTTTAATTTTACGGACTACCTGATGCTAAAACCTATAACTCCTTCAGTTCGATGGGCAGGATGTTTCAAAAATGTATATTCCTTCTTACGTCAAAAGAATAGTTTTTGTAACTCATGTTATATCGATTGTAATCCAATTCAAATCAATAAAAGCCATTTGGGGGTAATAAAATACATGATTATGTTTGTTTTTGTTACAACATATTTGTCAAAGTATGATCATCACAGATCACTGTCACAACGAAATTATCAAATAATTCCGACAAATTTGTCGTTGTACATAACTGACAATTGCCACCTGTCAAATCTCAATATTTTACGAAATAAAAATTGGTCAAGACAAAGATAAGATAAGTGCGACAAGTTTGTATAATTTTCACCTGTCAATATTTATGAAAAAGGCTCAGATGTATAATGTTTTTCTTACACCAAACAATTTAGTCTAGAAATAAAGAGCAGACTACCGCCCATTGAATTTGGTGCACAACTGGCCAAAACAAGTTTAGCCCGCAAAATTATTGCCAAAACCGAAAACCCTGTTTCTGTTGATGTCATCATTATTCGCGCATATGTGACAGCTGTTTTCAAAAAGGAAAAATGACGCCCATAATTTTGTTTATTTGTTTATTCGAATGTTTATTTATTTATTATGTCAATTTGAGCTACACAAAACTCTTTTAGACAACTTAAAACTAATTATTTAATTTATACGTAAATATATTATTATAACAAAGATTATTAATTACTCCGATTCAAGAGACATTACCTAATTGATTTTTAAAAGAATTTCTTGAACAGTTTTCAAAAACATCGATATAATCAATTACAGAATTTAATTCATTGCTACAACGTTCAATTGGTTCATTACTGCCGTAGTTTTTTCTATGAAATTGAACATAAAAATGAAATCGCATACGCAGGATTCTCGTGGGAAAATAAAAGTTTATCCGACAAAGTAAATAAGGGCATTTAATGTGGTAGATTAGATTAGATTAGATTGTGAGGCGGGAGAGCTTTCAATGAGCTCTGGCACTGCGGCTTCTTAGAGGAGCCTATTGTGCCTTCCCTGATAAATTCCTAGAGCCATATTTTCACCCCAGAGGCCGTCAGGAAGACCAGGATCTTCTCTGGATGTACATTAGCAAGTAGTGTTCCTTAAACATCGATAGTTTTACATTTCGATAGTATCGATAGTTTCGGAATAAAACTATCGATAGTTTTATATGCTTACGATTTTCTAAGGACGGGGTTGTAAATTTGTCCATAGTTTATTAATAAAAAAACATTTAATAACAACAGCTGTGGTCAAGAAATATTTTAAAAGGACTCGCATTTATATTTTATTATTGTTTAAGTTAAGATAAGACTGCATGCTATTCACGCATATATGAATGACAAGCAAATGACCAGATTAGCTCTCAAATGACCAAAATGTCAGGATTTTCAAATTTGTATATTAGGAATCAAAATTACCAATAGAGTCATTTAAGACATTTTTTATTTATTACCAAAAGTTGTAGTAGGGTTCCACAAAAAAAGAGAACGAAATGAACGCCGACGACAACAAAATAATTCTTGTTCCATCAAAAATGCCAGCAATGCCATAACGAAATTTCAATAAAGTGCATATGGGCATATAGGGCTTTATGCTGGCATTCGTGCCTATTGTCCGATTACACTATATGCTATTTGGGCATTTTTATCTATCAAAATCAGCCTGGTCATATGTGGCATTTAGGTCATTAGAGCATTATGAGATATGCCCAAGTCCATTACATTCGGCCCTAGCGAGGTATGCTTCGGAATGGATAATTCTCCGCAACGCATACTCTTTCGGAGGCTCAAATTCCATTCGAGAAACTTAGCTGTCAAAAATTTATCAATAAAATGGACTTCATCGCACTTCAACGTAATTCAATATACGTTACAAAATATCAGAATAATTCTCCGAACAGTTGTTTCGAAGAAAACCTCGAAGCAAAAATCCTCCGAATCGTACCTATAAAATCGAAGAATTTTCCGTTCCGAAGGAAACCTCGCTAGGGCCGATGGTATGACCATTTTTTGACAGGAGAACTGTCAGAAATTGGCATTTTATGACCACTTGGCATACAGTCTAATCTTAACTTTATATACTTAAAGGCGCCTATTTTTATACGTAGAAAAGTAGTACTCCTATTACGGAAGTGTCTAATTTCGAAGTTTGAATATCCGAACTTTACTTGAGTGTAAAGGCGCTACATTTTTAATAAGTAGGAAAGAGAAGAGATGGAAACGAAGTACTTCCTTTACGTAGATGTTTCACCGGTTTTATCTTTTATCAGTACTTTTACGTTTGCTTTGAATATGTCCTCATATAATGCGTTTCGATAGTATCGATAGTTTTTTTGAACAATCGATAGTATCGATAGTAAAAAACTATCGATACTATCGATAGAATATCGATGTTTAAGGAACACTATTAGCAAGAGATGCTAAATCAATGATTTCATCACCAAGGACTTTTTTCCTGAGACGACAAAGGGCCGGACATTCTGTGATTATGTGAAGAGAGGACTCATCACTCTCGAGACAAAGTCTACAGATGGGATCCGGTGAGACGCCAATGTTGTGGAGATGTTTTTTCACTCGACCGTGGCCACTGATTATTCCTGTTAGTATTCTCAGGTTGTTTTTGTCCAGATTGATCAAGAATAGTGATTTTCTGGAGGAGAATTTGGGGAAAAATGTTCTGGTGCAATTCTGCCCAGCTGTGTTTTTCCAGATCTCGTTAGACTCTATACGAGATTGGTTCTTGATGTAGTTCCTGAAATGGCTTTTGCTGACTCCGCAGAAGGGTTCAGGTCCGATGAGTGGAGTGGTTGCTCCGACTTTAGTGTGGTAATTTATTATATCTCTTATAAACATTATTCTAAAATACTTGCGTCTTTTTTCAAGAGTTAGCATATTAAAAAGAAGGCATCTTGTTAAATAGGGTGGAGTTTCAATATTCCACCTCAATGCAAAATAAAGCGCCTTCAGCGCATAAGGATCAGAAAATTATTTTGTATTACGCCTAATAAAGCCTAGCATTCTAATTAATTCTATATAAACATGCAATAACACTGAACGAGGTTTTATATCTATTTTTTGGAATGTTTGCTAAGATTCCGAGAAGGATATAGACAATTTATTTAATTTTTAGGAGCGCTTTTGACAAAAAAATTTTTTACTGACTTCTACTGACTAAAGGGTGCCAAAACCTCCTTAAATATTCTAAGCTATCAATCCCAGTTCATCCAGAAGCAAGAGCAAGATGTATTTTATCAAATCGGAAAATATTAATCAATGATTGTTCTTGATCGTGATTTTGCTTTGTTTTGTTGTGGGTGGGCGCATATCTTTGGGAGCTGAACGAAAGTTGGAATTTTATAACAATGGTGGCTCAAGCCATTAGCTGGTCTCGTCGCGTCGAAAGCAGACATGTACCAGGTATACCTACCATCGTCATAAACAGAAGCCGCCTCATCAGATCAGACGTTTTTCAAGAGGTTGATGAGAGATTTTTAAATTAACGTAGATTCCAACTTAATATTGCTGGATAACGTATCATAGCGTTCAGTGATTAATAAGAACAAATTCAGGAAAGGACAATACATATCCACAGCATAATTTTAAACCTCCGTAAGGAAAACCAAAGGCGAACATTGTACCTTTTTTAGTTTCACCCTAAGCTAATTTCAGCCTGAGAAAATCCATAACCTCGATGTGTATTTATATTATGTAAGTAAGGCGTGAATCCCACAGAGATACAATTACCAATCAAATAACGTGTCTCATCTGATACCTACGATTAGCATGAGTCCCCAATTCGCCTGTTCAATTAACCATTATGTGTTCTGACTAATCAAAATAATTTCCATTCAGTTCAGCTGATTGCCATACCTAAAGTATGTGCACAAGCATTATAGATCCTATCGCGATGATTGCTATTGTTGACCAATGTAGCTCTACTTATATAATATGCCCGGATTTCCGGTAAGTGAATTAGTATAATCCATAGAGCACAGCTAAGCGACAGAATACTAGTTAATTGAGTTTCGACACATCACACTTATGCATACATTACACAATTGGATGAAATCTACAAATGTCAATGAACAATTAAATGAATTAGTAATGAAAAGCATTTCAAGCGTATTGTGAGTTCAACTTGTGGGTTTATTTATTTTACTTCCTTTAAGTCCTTTTGTGATCTTCAAACCAAGCGGCAGGCTCTTTAAACCTGTTCAAGTATAATCTTCCATCTTAAATTCTCTATGAGCAATTAAAACGCTCTCAGCAGGTAGTACCATGTCACGATAAATATGTTTTTACGACAATCTCACATAAAAAAATTAAGTTTACCCATTCGACGACAAGTCATGTCAAACTGAACTCACGAAGTAATTACATTTTTACGCGATGAGTAGAGTTATTGGATATTTAATACTTCCTGGCAAATTTACATAAAAATTCTGTTGGTGCATGCCGCTATAACGCATTAATGTCGTTGTTATTAGTAAAACAAGCAATGAATCATAATTTATTTTCACCCAAACTCACCTTAGGTAACGAAGCTAACACTTGCTGTTTCACATCCCAAACAAGCCGATCGGCCGGAAATTGCAAACATTTATACACATTCAGCTCGGGCACATGTATTCGCACCAATAGCCAACCATCGCGTGGTTCTGGCGGTGGATCATCATCGAATCCTGGCGTATTGTTATCCATTGTTGATGACACCACACAAAATCCACGGACACACACACGAAAAGTACTCGTTAAAAGTACAGATTCTTATTGAGAAAAATTTTCCCTGCACGAGCGTTTCTTTTTCACAGTATTTCGGAATTATATTTGATTTTGTCGTTTTTAAACATTTGTTTTATGTATTTTAATATTTTTTTTTTATTTCGTTTTATTTACGTTTTTAATTACTTGAATATTTTATGGAAAATCATTGATATTGGGATTGAGCTGCAGCAGCGATATTGCGCACATTTCGAATTCACGAATTGATTTCACGTTGTTGTTGGGAAACATATTTGATGGTATAATCCTGAAAATAAATAAAATAAAAATGGACTATTATTGTATATTAAATTAGTTTTATATGTATTATGCATTTTATCGCAAAAAAAAGTAAGAGAAAATTTGCAATTGTTAAAAATGCTGTAAAGCGAAAACTAAAAAACTTTATCGACGTTTACTATTTTTATTATGAGGGGCAGGTTTAAGGTTTAGTGAATAAATTGGGTCATTGTTTGAATGCGATTACTATCTTCGGTGGCATTGCAGACTAAACCTCTCTTTTGTGTTTTGTTTGTAGCGTGGGCTTTGATTCGGTGAACGTACCAAAAATCGGCAGGGAATGTTATGTGTCAACAGGGACTGCGCCATTGCCAATGTCCACCAATGTTATTGAAAACACTGCTACGGATTGGTAATTGTGTTGGGTATTCGTATTTCATTTGAGTGTTAGAACTTATTTTCTTTAAATCCGTTTCGAATCAATTTTTCAATGAAAATTATATCTGATGTGTTTCAAGTAGTTGCCGGTTGTCTTTGGATGAGTAAGAGTAAATAAAAATAATCAACAGGTCTGTTAAGGTACCCTTGGCCTAGCTTCTAACAGCTATTCGTTTTGTGTGAGTTTTTATTTATGGAAGGCACGAACAGCTTGTTCGACTGCTGAATCGAGAAGATCCTTCCAAATGAGAGATGAAAAATACCCGTAAATGCATTTCCGCATGTAAATCAAAACTTATAAATCACGCAAAGTTGTTGATTTACATGAAGTATACAAAATATAGAATGAAACAAAATAAAGAAACCGTTGGGTAGTGAAGGCTACTTTTTCAAATTCGAAATCGTGTAGATGTGGTTTCATGAGTTTTTGTTCTTCCTCGTCGATAGATAGATTGCGAAGTATATGCCACTTCTAATCACATTTTAGTTCTGTAGTGGTCGGCTTTTTATTCCCGTATTTGATAAACAGAACAGACAATTTATTTGCAGATATATTCATTTCGATATATGGTCAATTATGAAACGTATCAGTTGAAAGCTTACGTTAGAAGGTACAATTTGAAAAAAAATCGTTAATAGGTTATTAATTCTTTATTCTCCATAGTAAACATATCAGAATAGGTCAATCTAGACGCTCCTCAAACCCACTGTACCTTAAAGTGAACATTGCAATAATACCCTAACCGTTGACCTACTCGCTTTTATAACAAACTTTTAAATAAGTACCCAACATCCGTAGCTCTGTTTAGAAGTTATATTATTATTAAGTTATATTAATGTATTTATAGGAACCCTAACTAATTTACAATATTTCAATAGGAATAAAATAACAAAAGATTACGGAGCCGGACGGTCGCAGAATAAATAACAAAAGTATTCCTCCGGAAGTTCTAACTACTGTGATTTGGAGTTTTGAAAAACTTAACCACATAAAGCAATTATGGGAAATGCTGGGTTCACTTTCTTTGAATGTTAAAAACAAAGTAAATAGTTTCAAAACTTAGTCGGAAGTAATTTGCATATAGTTTTTGTGTTGTCACATGCCGTCCCACCTAGCAGAGTAGATAGTTTTTCGTTTCGGTATGAAATATGAATTACGAATGGGCTCAAGTGCACAAGAGGCTGGCATGAGTTGGGATTTTGGAAATACACTAAGAAATTGACTGAAGGGGATAAGTGGATATTGGAAACTTTGTTTAATTTTGATGTTAGAAGCGGAATGAGTGGAAAGTATTGCAGTCGCAGGTTTGTATTTCGTTTTGTATGAATAACGATTTGGTTCAAGTTCTCGAGAGAGTGGCACGAGTTGGGAAATACACATGTGTTAGGGTTAAACATGAAAAGCCTTTCGTGGGATAAAGGGATAAAGCACCAAGTCGTGAGACACACTGAATGTGCATAAAAACTGCTTATATAAATTGTCTCTTATAAACATTTTCTAGTACCAAAAAATAATCGTAATAATGTTACAAATTGTGATTTTTATACTAAAAGTTAATCAACCGTGATTTTCTTTTCTTGTATATATAAAATTTTACTTCTAAGGACGGGATTTTGAGGCGAAAAAGTGTCGTGGGATTTAAAAGGGATTTTGAGTACAGTGAAAAGGAAAAAAAGGGAAAAATTACCACGCTTCGTGGGATAAATGCAGAGAGAGAGTGCTAACAACACTGGATCCACCACTTCCATTGCTATAAGCCACGGTTAGTTCAAAAGACTACAGATTGTGCCATCTAGGCAATAAATGGGCTTATTTTTATGATTCAATTTTTGTTATGCTTCAGATTATTGGGGACACTTATAAACCTCAAAGGCAGCACCAATTGCCATAAAAACTTACTCCGATTAAGCATAAACACTGGAGTAACCTTGATATGTATAGGTTTTTTATGTAAGAAAAAGTTTCGTGACACGTTTTGATAAGATAACCGCAACAGTTTTCGTAATATTTACTCCACTCCATATCTCTCGTCAGCGAGTTCTTAAGTCCAAACACTATGTCGTCAAATATCACATCTAGTGTCTCTTCTGCAGTGTATTTTCTTTGTGCCTAAGGTGTTAGATAATTCCAATCCGTTTGTTTGCCATCTTTCATTCACACTTGCGACGCCATACCAACACGCAAAGTGGAATATTCAAGCAAATATTGGCACACCTGCACAACATCAATAGACAGATTCCACTTAACCCAACAGAAAACTTAATTCATATATAAAAAAATAAAATAAAAGAAATAACAACAAAGGCAACAAAAGTATCTAAAGAATTTTGCTAAGCACCTACTCAAAGAAAATTAAGAGATCTCTGTAGTCTGTACCCAATAAAGGGCGTGAAACTGTCACATTAACGTGAGCTCTATTTCATTTCGGGGCAGAGCCACACCTATTCACTTATCGCACTAAATATTTTTTTGTTTTGTTTTCCTATCCGTATATAAATCACTTGCAGGCCTTCAGTTAGGGCTGGGCCTTGTGGCGGTAATTGCCACTGCATTACAACTGAAACTGAAGTGAAAGTTCATAAGCAATCCGTATGAAATGTATCTTTCTTTCCCGTACCAAATTTTACGATGGAAACATTTCCTTTTTTTTTCTGTTAACTCAATTGCAGAGGTAATCACATCTTGATGCGTATGCGCGCCCATAAGACATAAACCAACCAGGCGAACTCGCCGTCGCGGTGTTGCGCTGTAGTCGGCAGACCACAGGAAGCTTACACGTGCGCATTTGAATTTCGCAATGCGTAGCAAGTTGTCTGGCTGCCATGGAGTTGCATGGCGCTGTCAATTGATTTCGAGATGCCGGCCCAAATGCCCGTCTATACTGTACAGCTGGTGGGACACACTTACAATGGGCGCTTAGAGTGGAGGCGTGGTTGGTGTGGCGGCTTGTGCCTATCTGTGGCGGTGATTCCCAGAGCTGCGATGTTATTTGAATGTAATCAGACAAATATGGATAAATTTGTTCGTTCGGCAATCTGATGGAGATAAATGAGCAGGGAGTTGCTCATGATTTGCGTAAATTGAGTTATGAGTAGGAAGCGTGATAAGTTGAAATATTGTGCAGAGTTTTGTGGCGCAACTATGGGATGGGTGAAGAACGAGTTTTTGTTTCTGGACGAAGGTTGCAGTTGGTATAGAGAATTTTGCGGAGATGCATTGCAAATCGGTTATAGTTATAGCAGATATATGCAGCATATACCTATATAACAAGTTAAGAACTTTTCACTTGGTACGTGCTTTCAATAGCTATATTGATTGTAAAGGATTGCGCTGGGCGCTAATCACGTAACTTTCAAGATGATTGTCCAAAACTACACCACGTACGTAGTGGCGGCCCATCTACTGCAGTGTTTAACTTTTTATTTTTGACAACCGATAATATCTTTCTTTATTCATTAATTCTGAGTTCAGAGCTGAGACAGAGACCGTCTAGAGTTTAGAGTAGATCCATGCGAATTATTTCACTTAATTTATCAATTTCTTTCTTTTGTTTTTAATTAATTTAATATTAAAATATAATTTAATAAATACAGCATATTTATTAAATAAAAGAGTATATGATTACAAGTTTGAGAGCCCTATCCAGATCATTAGCTTGATTATTTTCCGAGTCTTGAAAACTGAATTTTTAAATTTTTATTCTGTTTGACAAAATACTACTCCTTTCGAAAATCGCGGTGACTTTTATTTGATTAATTTCAGTTTCTTGCAAATCGAATCCCGAATTTGAAAATGTTGTTAATTAAATTTGGTTATATTCTGTCTCAGTTAAAAGTTAATTTCTCTTTTGTGAACAAAAATTGCAAATTATCTACTTGACTCTTTAATTTTACTTTGTTCTTTATCGACAGCCAGAATTTACTTCACAATAAAAAGGAAATAAAACCACTCAAAGTTTTCGGAAATTATTGCCGACCTTTCATGGGAATTAAGTTCACCTCACGAAAGTGATTCTCTACAAATGTAATGAAAACTGACGATAATCAAAACAATTCAGACAGAAAACGGCTTATTACGGACGTCTTAGCACTTAGATATCAATCAATTTCAGTTTTCAATATAATTATTTAAAGTTGACATAAATACATGATTTTTTTTTTGCCATCTATGGTAGGTACTGAAGAATGATACAAGCGTCATTCAACTCCTTTCATTTTAAATAGTTACTAAAAATGCACGTATAAATATGATAGATATTGAAAACTTTAGGCTGTTTTACCAACCCATCTTATGAGTGATAAAAGGCCCCATACCGCCATACCTCATCATCATTACACTAAGGTTCCTGTGGAAAATATGTGATGCCCAGTGGGGTTTTGGTCCCACTTCCTACACAGGGTTTTTCCTTTTACGATGCCACTCTTACGCATCTTGCTTTGATTAGTTATGAAGAAATTTCTACGGAGGTGTAAGCAGCTTACAACTTTTTCGAAACCAGCATCCGAAATGATGTTTCGACTTTTTAACAACATTATCTTTTCTTGACATTTTGGCAAGCAAGAGAAGTAAAGGAATTGATTTACTCTTGAACAATGATGGAGGAAACTTATTTTTAAACTGAGTGGAGTATGGCCGAACGCACTTATTTGGAAACAAATTAAAATAATGAACAGCGTCTGATCCTATACACGTTTTGCAAAGAGAGTTCTTATCAATGCTATATCAGATTGATGAGCTTATTAAAAAGATTTATTATTCTAGTGTTCGCGGTCAGGTGAGAATATTGTTCTTCTTGCCAAAAGTAGTGCAACAACTCATTAAGGACGAGGCATATGAGAACCACTTTTCTTTACGAAAAATTTAATTTGAAGGATATTTGTCACTATGAACTAGGCGACCAAAATCGATATTTTGAGCTTGAAAACATTTGTGAGTAGAAAATTGAATCATCAAAATTACAAGGGTTGTTGGGAGTTGGGACGGCCAAATAAGGCTTTGAAACCTTGTATAATTGTTACCGATATTTTGTTTAGCTATATACTAGTAGAGAATAATTTAAAGAGGTTCGTGTTTTTTTTTTATGTGTAAACATCTAAGCGCGCGTTATTGGAATCTGGTGGAGTAATACCACACATTTAACTCAGCTTTTTGTTGGTGTGAAATAAAGCATGTTTTTCATATATGATGGTCTCACATTTCTTCCCTGTGACGGATATCTCGAGGAAATTCGGTGCCAAATCTTTCGTGAATTACCAGGCACGCAGAAATCACAGCTGGACAGCAATTAACAAAAATGTCGTTGACCAGCACCTCTACAATATGCAATGCAAGCCGAATGAAATTCCAATGACACTTTCATTTACTGTGTAACAGTTGATGTCATTTAACTTGCGGGGATGGAAATGCAAACGGGTATTTGTTATTCCATAATATATCAAGAATACGGTTATTACAATTCCCTCTTTTCTCAATGACGTGTATCAAGCCACACACATACCGCACGCACGGTGTTTACACATACACATATTTCGGGACTGTTGGATACAGTCGCACCATTTTTTTTTTAATCATCTGTGTGTTGCTGTTGACCCAAAGCGGGACATTTCGCTGTCCCACTGAAGTCTGGGGGACAGCGTGTTTCAAACTATATGAGTTATATATATATATATTTTTTTTAAATTAAACAAAAAGGTAGAATATTTTTGCTTTAAATTAAAATATGGTTTATTTTTTAAGTTGTAACGAAAAAAAAAAAAAAAACTCCTTTTTAATACCAAAATTCATCCAAATAATGAGAATCCCTTCGTATAAAAGTGTTAATGTATACAAAATTGCATGAAAGTCAGCACTGGTATATAATTTCTACTACCTTGTTTTTTAAAGTGTCTTTCAAAAGTTATTTTTGCGTTCGTTGATTTATTTTCTTTTTTCAGATGGTTCATAAATGCGTTTGAATTTGCTTTGTTTGCGAGGATTAGTCTCGAAATGAGTGTAAAACTCAAAATTTATTTATTTCGCACTTCATTAATTATTTCCAAATTAATCTGCTGCAGTGCAAAATCAGAAAGCATTCTCATTTTTATCCTTCTATATTATTGAAACGGAAATTAGCACAGCGCATATAGTAAAAGTAAAATTAACACTACAATGGCAAACAATTTTCAATACACTGTTTAAAATCAAAATAAATTCTTCAGGAGGAAAACTCATTAAAATATATACGTAATTTAAAATAATGAAGTCTCGAAATTATATATTTCGATAATTTTTAGATTAATTCATTGTTCACCATGAAACCATTCACGATGTTTTTTTCTATGCCACCTTATATGGCCTTTTACGCTTGAAGCGCAATGTCATATAATTCTTCGTGCACGCCTGCATTAAAAGGAGCATGTTGCGTGTGTAAATGCTGTGCCAACTTCGTGTGTGTATACCTTCATGCTACATACATCAGACATTAGCTGGTAGTATGTTTGAATATTGTTTGCAAATAAACGCGCCAACATACTATGGTAACATTCGGTGGTCACAATTTAGACTGTGCACAGTCGATTCGTCTACCTTTTCAGTATGGTAACATTATACAGCAACCTCAGAGTTTTTGTGTGTTTTCAAATGTTACAATAAGCGACATTTGTATTTTTGAGAAACGTAATGGTAACAAAAATGTCAAATAGTCGAATATACCGTGTTATGAAATTTAAAGTAAGTTTCAATAAGAGTCACAAGTTTCTACTTAGGCAATCGTTAAAAAATGTATTTACCATTGGCATGGCGTTGGTGTCTCCAAAGATTTTATGTTAACACTTTAGTTTACAAACTTGAATAAAAATGCACGTCCAAGCATAAGTATCAAAACACAGAATATTCTAGTTAAATACGTTTCCGTGACTTTGGGTGAGTTCATAATTGCAACACTGTTGCAATTGCCATGCAAAGAATATTGATTCAATGCAATTATGAACAGAAATACTGTTGCAAGTTTGCAGCAGTTTTGCGTTTCCGAAAAATAGTTTATATATGCAGTATATTTTTTTTTCACTTTCATTCCTATAAAACATAAATAATATACTTGAACTTTTAAATAAAAAAAATCCTTCATTTATTTTGGATAAATCTATTAAATTTTCGTTTATTTTAATAACATATTTTTTCCTGCCATCTTCCTGCAACTCAGCAACAAAATAAATTTCAATGCAGAGTTGATCGCAGTTTGACTGTCATTTTGCTTATATGAACGCAATGCTTATTTGCCCTTATGCAAAGATAATGCGTTTTTTTTTACATTAATGAACGCAAAAATTGCAGTGCTGCCGCATTTTTACTTTTATGAACTCAGCCTTTGTATAGCTATCGGCTGAGGGCGAAGTGGCTCAGTGGTTAGTGAGATGGACTGCTGGACTTCTGAACTGGCGAAAATAATTTTTCTATGATTTGTATAAGTAAGTAAGTTAACTGGTAGTACCCGACTCCACCCAACTATTCTATAGCTTGTTTCTATACCGGTAACCTATATATACGCAATTTGTGTTCAATGCAAACAAACATTGTGACCTAAATTAAAAAAAAAAAACACCGTATTCCTTTCCTTATTCCACCCCCAAAAGGTTACACATAACCACAAAAACAAAAGCTTCTGTGTGAAATCATTCCGACAGAAAGTCCCATTAGCATATGTACTGATCAAACGCCACTAATGTATTTGAATTAGTTCGACCTTCATCCCCCAAACAGTTGAATATAAGGGATACACCCTCTGCACAAATTTTGCTTCCGCCTATATAACAAACATAGAGATTAACGTGCTCCACGCTCTGTAATATGCCACAGATAATGTGGCCGAAATTTTTGTTCTTTCATTATCGAATCAAGGCGCACCATCAACATCACACGTAACGTATCTCATTGTGCGGAGTACCCCATTAATTTGTGTGGGCACTGGAGAACAGATAATCGCACTCTCTCTATCCATGGCATCCGTCAATCACTTACGAAATGAGGAAAAAAACGGTCGGAACCGTTAAGTGACTTAAAAAGGGGAACCATAGATTTTACGTAGATGGAAAGACTCACACTCAGCTACCCCCAACACAATGATGACGATAATGATTATTTTATTTTTGGCAGCAACGACACACACAGCCCATCAAACTGTCGAAGATTAGTATTATACCAACGCAAAGCTACTTACTAACTTAATAAAATTGCTGTACCATCCCTGGGCAGGCACGAATTTTCATTTTATTCCGCCTAACTCCCAGCCGGATACGGATATCCGTTTTCCGGCCGATGTAACAATTTCTCGAGAAATTAAGAGAAAATTGCTTCGGAAGCTTGTATGTGTTGTTGGTGTAGGAATATATATGTCGCAGTTGACATTTTGCGATTTTATCAGCGTTTCCCAAGGATGCTACCAAGCATACCGCACGCTTATTCATCTGCCCAATAAATTTGACAGCAAGCTTTTGGGGGTTGGTCGTTCATTTCCCGCATAGGGGTAGTTTACTGCCAATTATTGTTTCATTTTCCACTTGATATGATTGCGCGTGTATGTTGCTTCGTAGTTTGTTTCGAATTTAACAATTTACACGACAAATAGGTCAACAACTAGAACAAAAAAAAAAAAAAACACATTCCTCATGAACAAGGCAATAAAACAAAAAGAATTTAAAATGAAAACAAAGCTCATAAATCGAACAACAAAGTCCCATTCTCAAGTACACAAAAAGGAACCAAAGTCTTGAAGTTAAGAAAAACAACTCGAAGCGGGGGGTTATGTCTGATTGCAGCAACGATGTGCGGATAGAGAACTTTTTTTTCTTATTTGCCAGCGAAAAGTTTCCAGTTACTATGATAATTCGATTACTTTTCCGTTGCTGTTACTGGGAAGTTTAGTAGAAATATGCACAAGTTTCGAAGGATCCCGACCAATTGGGAGAAAGGGAGATTTATGTTTTGTCTGGTGAAGCGGTGGCAGTTGTGACTGGACGATTTCGATGGCGGCAGATTGTCTTTACTATTTATCTCCAATGTTGTTGTTGTTGTTTTTTTTTTTTTTTCCTTTTAAAACTTTGTTGTGCTTAAGTTGGAATACAAGTTCCGGAAGCAATATTTGTCAAATGACTGCTCCGCTCTTGTGGTCGACGGCAATTTGTCTCTGCAATCGGTTCAATAGATGTTTTCGGATATCTTTTTTGAGCTAGAAAATGGAATTTATATACTTTTGAAGGGCTTAATCTTGGTATTAAATTTAACTTTAAAGCCAATATTGAAGCTGGTATTAGCGAAGGCCGAAAATCAGCCCACTTTTTGGTACAAACAACGCTTGACAAACTTAGAATCACTTCAAAAATGTAGGTATGTATACTGATTATATTAATGAGGGTATGACTAATATACAAAAACACCCCTGACCGATACCAAAAATTGTGTGAAACTATGAGCTCAATCGATTCGGTGATTTTCGAGACATGATTTTTTGTGTGAGATGTGCTTTGCGCCTTGTCCAATTTTGACCATCGGTACGCTGCTGCACTTTGGACTCGAATTTTTGAAGAAAATTATTATAAAATATTAACAATTAGGTAGCGCCAAAACTGCTTAGCAAAAATCATCGTTGCGTCTTTGCAGAATTATACTTACTTAGTCAACACTAGGAAAGGCTATGATAGATGTATAAAAGAAAACAATGCAAAACAAACTTGTTAAAAAAATGTATATGCCGGAGTAACCGTATAATTTTTCTCATACTTTTTTTTATTTATCCGCGGGCAATTTTACTTTCACATGGCAAGATTCTATTGAATGTGATTAAAAAAAAAAAGATAGGTACCTTTACCTGTACAATACAAAAAACTTAACTGGGGAAATAAGTAGAAGAAATTCACTTCACTGTTTTACTACAGCTCATTAACCTGTATATTATATTCAGTTTGCTATCGTTCACATTCATTTAGGGTAAAAGTGAAATGTATTCCGATAGAAGGTCAGCATACGCACTGTCAGTGCAGTACCTACAAATGATTTTGCTTTCATAATGCATTTTATATCAGTTGTCTTCAAAATTGTGCAGTGAATCTATTACACTTATGCAGTTGATACGTAAGAACTCTAGGCCTCAATATCGACAAATTTTTGTCAAATTGTACAAAATTTGTACAGCTTACGGAAATAACCCTCTAACGAAATAACCCCAAAAATTAAATAACCCCCCAAAATTTGTATGGAGGTGAGGATTTATTTTATGGGTTTTTGGGGACTTATTTCATATTTCAAATTGGGCGCTCGCGAATTTATATTATTGAATTATGAAATATTTATGGGGGGGGCATGTTGCCCCCCTGCTTAAATTTACTGTTGGATTACGGGATGAGTGCGAGGTTTTTTACTTATATTACATGTTCAGTTTTCAAAGTGTTAATTTGTTTGATTTAAATATAACGAACTGTGTTTGAAGGGTTATTTCATAGAATTTTGGGGACTTATTTCACTGTGACACATTATTCCCCAATTTTGGGGGGTTAATTCATTTTCCATTTGGGGGCTTATTTCGTGGAGCCGTTTAGTACTACTGTGGCAGGATGTAGACAAAAGTTGGACCACCAATCGAAGCATGTTTCTTAGATCAAATAATAATATTGGAAGCGTCTTAATTCAGATTTTGAACCAATGAGTTTATTTTGAGAAACCCTGGCTTTTTACCAGGACTGAGAAATGAGGATTAATAGGACCGATCAATAACTTTAGTTATAAGAAATGCGGACGCTTTGTGCCAAATATTGATTTAATTTTCTTATTAAATCGCTATGGCTGCGGCTTGACTATACAACGTTGACACTTCATTCACGATCATGATAGATCCATATTTATGACTATATAAGAGGACGCGTATGCCTGCTTTACTATACGTTAAATTTACGTTTTAATTTAAAAATAATAGTAGTAGTAAAATGTTCTATATTTTCAGCTTTTGAAATATGAATACATTTTTCTGATAGTACCTAAAGTATTAAATTTTTTTTGAACTTTGAAAACTTACGACAGTGACATAAACAGTCTTATTCAATGAAAACCGATTCCACCTTTTTTTTTTACAAAATTGAAGCGTGCCACTCATAGATCGGTTGAAAAGAATAATTATTTCAAAAAAGTATTTGCAAAATATGTAAAATAGTGTTTTTAAATTACCTTGGTTACAACAACCTAAAGTTTCTGCCGGAACTGACTTAACCATCATTCTAAACTGTCATTCTCGACAGTATTCCGTTCATTTAACGTTCACATGTCGCATTAATTGAAAGTAAATATTTTCACATGATTATCATGACATTATTTATTCATGTATACCTACTCTTTCCATGTCATGGATATTTTTTTATCAATTCTTTATCATACCCTACATTGTTTACATACGTAATAAGCATTGTTATGCGATAAGTTCAACATAACCTTGCTATTTGAGAAATGACGCTTTTTACATTTTGAATTAGGTCAATGTTTCCATAAGTGCACAGATTGTCTTACAATCCTTGAACAAAATGTCAAAGGGTGTAACACAGATATCCGAATTGATTTAAGGTGTACCACCAACTTCTATTATCTAGGTGAAGAGTATTATAGGCCAATAAAATCCCCTATAAGTCAGGTGTGGCTACAGGGTCAATATAATTGTGCGGTGTACATTGTAATGCTGCCAACAAAATAAGCGGGATCGTAGAAAATAGTGTCCCTATCCACTGCACTCTATTCAAATCGAACACGAATTGTTTTATATTGTTTACGATGAAGTAGTTGAACAAATAAAATATCGCATTAATTAAAAGCTATACTTAAATATGAAACCAATTTGACAATGGCCTTATTCGCTCTATATCAAGGGCGTGCTGATTATAATCAATTTTAGTGTCCAATTAAACTTCAGCTCCGGTTATCTCTAGATTGGAATTTGTTGCGTTTATTTGACCAGCAGTCGTTATCAGTTGGTAAATCGCAAGAACAACATTTCTTATACAAACACTTGATTCATTGATTACCTATGGCAGTGAAATAATCGACAAAATAAATAAACTTAATAACGCTGGAATTTGAATCGCAAATATCGGGAAGGCGCTTCAGAAAATAAATTTTAATTAATAAAATATAAGACTATACAAATGCGAAAGTTAAAATGGTTATCACCCCTTTGTCAGGTGACCGAAAAATTAAAAATGGTTATCTATTGTTATAGATGATCAATGAATTGTTGATATGTGGAATGAAAGAGAAAGATTTTAATTAGTTTAAATGGGTTATTGCCCACTTGGAGTTATTAACTTTTGTTGGGAAAAAGTAATAAAAACGTTGCTGTTACTTAACTGTCATTCAATAATTGTGGATTTAAGTAAGATAGATAATTTTAATAGGTTCCGCCTATAGCACAGTCTGGGTCTTTCCAGTTGGAACAACATGAATAATAATAATAATAATAATAATAATAATATATTTATTTGTATAGATTTATACAATAATATACAATATCTTCTTAGATAGTATAAACTCAATTATTTAATTCACATTAAATAATAGTAATTATAATTTACAACAAAAACAGCAGTAAGAAAGCAAACTTAGAAAAAGAAATCAGTATCAAACTTCAGTATTTGAGAAAGGGAATACAAAAATAATATTAATAATAGTAATATAATAAAATAAGTAGGTAATGAAAATTACCTAAGAAAAAAATAAGAAAGAAAAGTCATCACTAAAATTCGAACCGTACAGTCATTTTTGACAGTTCTTTAGCACTTATGTTTACTGTTGTTTGACATTTTATAACTCACACCATCAGATGAAAGCTGAGGGCTGGGGTATCAATCAAACTTGTTTTGGAAGAATGACAGTTTTTTTTTTTATCGAAAAATCACTTTTGGTATGAGGAGGCACACTATTGGGCTCAATTAGTTTGTAAAATTGACGTGACTGCAATTAGGCCAATCTACATGAATCACGGCAGGGCACTATGTCACCTTCATTCCCTTTTGCAAAAACGAGGACGGAAATATCGTTCGTGAAATTTAGTGTCTAAAATTGCACGGTCTTTGTTTTTAAAGAAGCTGAGAGTGGGTGGAATTTTACGATCATTAGAATATTTGGATGTTACTAGTTTTAAACATACGAAATTTGCACGAGTTATTATTTAAGGGCTAGTGCGGGTATGCATCACTGCGTTTCACCAGGGCGCAAAATGTCTAA
Organism: Cheilosia urbana; assembly: GCA_946477585.1. Taxonomy (NCBI): domain Eukaryota; kingdom Metazoa; phylum Arthropoda; class Insecta; order Diptera; family Syrphidae; genus Cheilosia; species Cheilosia urbana. The sequence continues at coordinate 118,134,751 of OX297854.1, forward strand.
TATACAAATACTTAGGGATTATACAGTGGAAGTACATATAAATAAATCGTAGCGTTCGCTTTTGAGGTTTTATTTATTCAGCTTTTATCTAACAGCTGACTCTACTGACAATTGAGATTCGCACTCAGTAATTATGCCGTAGTTAATTGGGACTTGGGAGTTGTGGCCAATTTGTTCGTTAGTGGTTAAGGTTGTAACATTGGTGATGATGACTGATGAGGATGTGTTCATAAATCCTCCATATAATACAGTTTTAGTTTTTGTTTTCAAAATGTAACCTGTATACGTGTATGGGTCAAATCTGATCGTGTAGGTACCTCTACTGCCGTAATATTCATGCGTTTAGTTATTCGTACAGGGTGTCCGCCGGGAAGGTATACTACTTTTTTTGTTTATAATTTTTGATTAAATGAAAGAGAATGGATCTCATATTGATAAATGTTTTATTTAATGTCGGCAATTATGTATGGAATACAATATCAGGTAAATGTCCGCCTCTGTTAATCTCACAAATGCGAGCCCTTTTGAGGACATTTTTCATTTCATTCTCACACATCACCCTGTATATTTTGGAGCCAGCAAAACCACATTAAAGATTCACAACTCTTAACCCCATGCTTCTGAAAATTGGTCGCTCTGGCTACGCCAAGAGGATTATTTAATGTCATTATTTTTACAACAGCTCTTTGCCAGGTTTATAAGTAAGCTAAAGAAGGCTATAATCCACAAAAAGGGCGATTGAGTTTCGCCCAACGGATCTAATATACCTCGGTGTTGTAAGCACTTTTGTTTAAGTTTTATTTTAACACAATTTCAACCGTGCGACCAATATAATTGTCAGGTCGCAGGGATCTATATCAATTTATACATATACTGTTACCGCCGGCTCCTTGTGTTCGAAGGCCTATTCCAATAAATAAAATAAAAAACTCCTTTCTTAGCAAAGTGCTTTAAAAAATTCAAGTTTTTATTCAGTAAAAGAAAAGATGGCCGAATACTGCCGAAAGTGACAGTCGAAAAAGAATTAAATTTTTCCATGTGGTTTTTTTTGTTTGACGTAGCCGTGCCTGCTAGCCCTCTCGCGAGTAGGTGTCGCTATTGTTGTTCATTGGACTACCGGGTGGCAGCAACATACTCCTCCCAGTAAGTGGGGCTGAAGTCCCCTTCATCTCCGCATTACTCCCTTTGTCACCACTCGCTCCTACGTCCAGGACAGCGAGCTTAGCAGCAGGGCGCTCGAAAACTCCTCCCGATGTTTGTATAGTCGCTCTTCTCACCTGGCCATCGACAGCTATCACCGTATCAATCACAATGCCTCTTGGCCAACAGTTTCTTGGCAGATGTTCGTCCACAATTATCACCAAATCACCCTTCTCAATTGGCTTTACCTTTGCGAACCATTTCGCCCGCCTGCTGATATTCGGTAAATATGCTTTCACCCATTTCTTCCAGAAAAGGTCGGCTATAATCTGTGAGCGCTTCCAGTTCTTCCTCAGGTCGGTTACCTCCAGATTGCAACTAGGTTTGGTTCCATTAGAGGCTCCAAGAAGGAAATGATTAGGTGTCAGAGCTTCATCGTCAGCGGCTTCCAAGGAAACAAATGTGAGAGGCCTTGAGTTAATGGTGTTCTCAACTTCGGCGAGCGCACTTCGTAGGGTTTCATCGCTGACTTTGTTGGATGGAAGGATGTTGTATAACACATGCTTCACCGACCGTACAAGTCGCTCCCATGCACCGCCCATGTGAGGTGCAGACGGCGGGTTGAAATGCCAGGTTGTTTCAGCCGTGGTGAATTGCGCAGCCACTTTTCCCAAGTCCAGTTTCGCTAGTTCTTCACGTAGTTCCTTCTCGGTGCCTCGGAAATTGGTTCCGTTGTCACAAAATATCTGCAGTGGAGTTCCTCGACGCGCTATGAAGCTCCTTAGACACATGATGCATGAGTCCGACGATAAGCTGTGGGCCAGCTCAATGTGCACCGCTCTAATGGTAAGGCACGTAAAGAGCGCACCCCATCTCTTCTCGTTTCGTCTGCCGACGGTTACCACGATAGGCCCAAAATAATCCAAGCCCACGAAGGAGAAAGGACGACTAAATGCACTCATCCGCGCAACAGGTAGATTGGCCATTTCTGGAACGACAGGGCGGGCGCCTTTGACTTTACATAGTTGACAGCTTCGCCTAACAGCCTTAAGAATTGATCGGAGATTGGCTATATAATAAGTTTGCTTGATCTCGTTGAGCGTTGTCTCATGGTTACAGTGATGGAACTTTCGATGGTATGAGTCGACTATGAGGAACGTGATTCGGTGAAGCTTCGGAAGAATGATAGGCGTTTTACAGTCTTGATCGACATACTCTGAGAACAATATACGCCCGTTCATCCTTAGGACATCGTCTTGATCTAGAAACGGTGAAAGCTTCACTAGCGGACTGCTCTTCGACAGCTGACTTGGTGTCTTCCGAGACTGGTTCTTCTTCAAGGTATCGATTTCGTCTGGATACGCTGCAAACTGTGCTTGTCGATAGAGCGCCGCCTGCGATCGCCTGATAGCATCCGATGTTGGTCCAGCAATGTTAACAAAGGGCTTCTTTTTTGCCTTCATATCTATAAATAAAATAGAATATGCTAGAGAACGGTACATACGTGTCCATCTGCTGAAACGGTTTGCATCCACAAGGCAACATCTTGAAACTGCACTGGTGTGTAGAAGGTATGGCCTTACTTCTTCGTTGCTGGTAGCGATTAGCGGAGTTTGAGGCCATTCGGCATCCGACATCCTTAGAAAGGTCGGACCGCTGAACCACTCACTTGTAGCCTGGTAGTCGGCCTCCGCATTCCATTTGGTAGCCTTGTCGGCTATGTTTAGTTTCGTTGGAATCCATCTCCACTCAGAGATGTGAGATGTTTCCAAAATTTCGCCCACTCGGAACATAACAAACTGCTGGAATTTACGAGGTTCTCCGTTCAGCCATGACAGCACCGTCCTCGAGTCAGACCAAAAGAATCGTTGGCTTATGGGAAACTTGTGTGAACTGCATACGAAAGCCGCAAGCCTTACGCCGAGGACTGCTGCCTGCAGTTCCAGACGTGGAATAGAAATCGGACGCTGCGGGGATACCTTCGCTTTAGCACACACAATCGTGACATCTATTTTTTCTTGAAATTCGATGCGGAAGTAAGATACAGCTGCGTATGCGTTCTCGCTGGCATCCACGAAAGTGTGCAGCTGTACTCTCGAACCAGCTTCATACAGCAAGTGCGAATAGCACCTCGGAACCTTTATCGTCGTCACGTTGTGTAACAGTGCTTTCCATCGCAGCCATTTCTCGAACATATGTGCAGGCAGCTCATCATCCCATCCAATGGAAATTCTCCAGATCTCTTGCAGTAGGATTTTGATGCAAATTAGGAAATGTGACAGGAATCCCATCGGGTCAAAAACAGACATGAGGATTTTGAGGACCTCACGTTTGGTAGGCACTGTTCTGTTGGTGAGCACATCCCGTTTGAGTCGGCTAAATTTGAGGATGTAGATGAACGCATCAGATGAGGTACACCAGTAAAGCCCCAAGATCTTCTCTGCTGCGGGTGCCTCATTTGCGCCGAAATCTTTGGTTGATCCGCCGCTGCTTTCTTTTAACGCCTCTAGAACCACTGATGAGTTGGAAACCCAATTCCGAATATGAAATCCAGCGTGCTGATGTATGAACTTTACATCATTAATCAGTTTGATTGCTTCAGCTTCTGTATTGACGCTATCAATGAAGTCATCAACATAATGATGCTCCAGCACACCTTCCACAGCCCTCGGCATACTACTCGCGAAGAGCATTGCATTTTTGTTCTTAACATAGTGGGCTATGCACGGGGAGCACGTTGCGCCGAAAGTCATGACGTTCATCTCAAACACACTGGGTGTCTGCAGGTCCTGAGTATCGTTCCACAAGAATCGTTGTACATGTCTGTCCTCTTCTCGAACTCGTACTTGATGGAACATTTCAGCGATGTCTCCACACACACCAATCTTACCGCAACGAAATCCAAATAAAACTTTCACCAAGGGTACCAGCTGGTCAGGGCCCTTCAGAAGAAAATCGTTTAGTGAGGTCCCATTGCACTTTGCTGCTGCATCCCAAACAAGTCTAACCTTTGCCGGTTTGTTGGGGTTTCGCACAATAAATATCGGCAGATACCAAGTCCGCTTGTGTGTGATACTCAACTCGTCCGGAGATAACTTTTTTGCGTAGCCTTTTGTTACCAGATTTGCTATCTGCTGGTCCAGAATGCTGCGAAGTTCCTTGTCCCTATCGATTCCCTTCTGTAGACGATGATACCGACGAAGGGCCATAGCCAGACTATTTGGTAGGGAAATGTCGTCGAATTTCCATAAAAGTCCAACTTCGAAGTGCCCATTGCGATGGACACAGGTGTCATCCATAATTTGTGTGGCTCGTTTCTCCTCTGCCGAAATGATCTGCTGCGTAGGAATGCGTATACCAACATTCTCGATAGAGAAAAACCCATTCACAAGTTGGTGAAGTTCTCTGTCTGCATTGCACTCACACATGTGGAGGTTAAACGAATTACCTGTACTTTCCACTTTGCCACTTCCATCAGGTCCATGTACGGACCACCCAAGCCTTGTTTTAGTGGCAATTGGTTGCGACCAACTACCCTCAGAGACTTTTAGTGGGACGCCCAATTTCCAATTATCCATGCCAATTAAGATTCTTGGACGCGCTTGATGGTATGACGGTATAGGGAGACCAGCCAGATGGGGAAAACGCTTAGCTAGCGTTTGTCCGGAACTCGTCTGCGTCGGTAAGTTAAGGCTGCGAACTGTGCGTACGTTATTTAGTTGATACTTGCGGCTACCAACGCCTTTTCCGGCGATTCCAAGAGACACTACTTGCGAATTGCTTTCGACGCGTGTTGTGTCGGAGGTCCACCGCAGACATAGTTCTTCAGCTCTTCCAGATAGTCCTAACAGGCCAGCGAGTTCCTCGTCCAGAAGCGTTAGCGATGATCCTCCATCCAGAAAAGCAAATGTTTCGATTGTCCTACTATTAGCATACAAGGTTACTGGCAGAACCCTGAAAAGAACCTTGGCAAATTTGTGCGTCTGATGAGTAAGAACGGATGTCGTTGAACCGCTAGTTATAGGCGCATGCTTTGCGTAATTGTGAAGAAGAAAATGATGCTTGGCCTGACATCCACTAATACCACATACTCTTGCCACTCTGCATCGCGAATATGTATGTTTACCAAGACACGAACGACATAATTTATGTTGGCGGAGAATTTGCCACCGTGCGGATAATCCCGCATTTATAAAAGTATCGCAACTGGAAGTCGGATGATTAGCCTGGCATACATCACACCCTTTATCGTCTGGGATTGTTCGGAGTTGCATGTCGGATTCGTTAGACACTGTATGCGAATGTAAATGAGCACCCTGCTTTAATGAACGCTTACCGCCTGACGAAGTTGTCGCGGACAGCGTTGTCACGGAGCATGCGGCTTCAGCAATATCATACAGCCAGTCACTGAAATCCAACAGCGAAGCAGATTGCAGATTCCTTGAGAAGATTGCCCAATTTAGCAGGAGATGCGGCGACAGCTTATCGACGAATTCCTTTAAAAGCGTTGGGTTGTTCAGGTGAGCGGTTGAGTTTGTTGCTTCCATAGTTGCACATACGTTTTTGATCGCAAGAGCATAATCAATTAACGATTCCAGCCTTTCGGCCTTCGGAGGTGTTACGTTCTTAGCCCTTTCGATCAATGTGTGAATGATCTGTTCTGGCCGCCCAAAAAGCATTCGTAGTGTTCGAATGACGTCGGGTACCATGGCTGGAAGCATAAGCCGGTGTTTGACAGCCTCCAGTGCTCTTCCACAGAGACACTTTTGTAAGCGAACTAAGTTTTCGCCATTTGAAAACGCGGCTAACTCTGTGCTCTGCTCAAAAGAGCTGATAAAGACTGGCCATTCATCAGGATTACCACTAAATTTGGGTAAATCCTTCGGTAGAGCATTTCTTGCTGCCAATTGACTAGAGGAAAGTGACATACTATTCTCAAGAGGAGGTTTCGCTGCACTTTCGGTGAATTTTACCTGGCTTTGTCGTACTGCATTGCTACAGCCGGGCTGAGGTTGTTGTTGGGTTTCGGCGTCGACAATACTATTCACTCGTTGTTGCGGCTTGCAGCTACTGATCTCAACTTCTTCGTCATCCGAATCCTGAGCAAGAATGTGGTACTTTTGTTGAAGGTACAGCTGGTTGCTTTGATCTCTCAACTGCTTCTCTTCCTCCAGACGCTGCAAAAGCAACTGCTTCTTCTTAGTTGCGGATGCTGATGAAACTGAAGACATTGCATCGTCGTCGATAGGATTTCCTACTGCTACCGATGAGGTTTGCGGTGCCGCCTCCTGCTGTCGACTTGGGCCTGGTTGTAAGCACCTGTTGCACTGCCATTCCCTTTCTGCTACAGATGGATCGACTCCGACACATGCATAATGGTGCCAAAGATCGCATGCATCGCATTGAACCATCTCCTCGTTGTCCGGTGCGGAGCAGTCTTGACAATTGAACTTATCGGCGGGGGGATTTTTGCTCCTCGTCGTCGGCATTTTCGTATGAGAAAGAGCTAAGGGAATATTGTTTTAGTATTGAATTTTTTAAAGAATTGTTACCGCCGGCTCCTTGTGTTCGAAGGCCTATTCCAATAAATAAAATAAAAAACTCCTTTCTTAGCAAAGTGCTTTAAAAAATTCAAGTTTTTATTCAGTAAAAGAAAAGATGGCCGAATACTGCCGAAAGTGACAGTCGAAAAAGAATTAAATTTTTCCATGTGGTTTTTTTTGTTTGACGTAGCCGTGCCTGCTAGCCCTCTCGCGAGTAGGTGTCGCTATTGTTGTTCATTGGACTACCGGGTGGCAGCAACATATACATTTCGCTGTAAGACTCTAAGCGTGTGACCGTACGAGACGTACGAGGCAGTTCACGCTTCTCGTGTTCAGTAAAAAATACCATCAAGGCTCTATTCTCCCGCCTGGAGTCGTTTTTCAAATATTTTAAAGTAATTTCAATGATATTAAAATAAAGCAAGGTTGTGTAGTTACTTTCAACGCGTTCGGGTCATAATTTTTTTACCACAAGTTTAAGTGGCAATTTGTTTCCTTTTTCCCTTTTCATCGTAATGGAAGTCCCTTTAAATACCCACGATACTTTTAGAGTAAAATTTGTATTACACGGAAAGAAAATCAAGTTAAACTAATCCTTAGTATAAAAATCGCAGTGTGTTAACTTTACTATGATTATTTTTTGGTACTAGAAAAAATTGATAAATTACGATTTACATATAGTGGAGCCGTGGAGATGTTTTAATGAAATTTCAAGGGAAATTTGTAGTTTGAATGTTTTACTTATTTTTTTTTTTTTTTTTGTAAATTTCTGAAATTCCCACGATTTTGCTGCTTTTCTCTTTGTCCCGCGGAAGGCTTTTCGAAATTCCCACAAAAATGGATAAATCCCACAATATAACAACACTGCTATACAATTCTCAAATACGGTTACTGCGCTTCTGATCGTTTTGCAGTCGGCACGATTGTACTTTTTAAAATCCCTTGACTGTACTACAATTTTGTATGTAGTGAGTCCACTTTAGTTGAAGATCAGAATTGAACTTAATCAATATAAGCCATTCCCTATAACTTTTGTTTGCATTCTACCAGAAGGCAGTCACACCATTTCTTTAGCAGTATTGACCAAGAAAAATACCCGGGGAAATGATTACCTACAAATATGAGTCACTTTTGGCTTCCTGTTTGCAATATATTGTGGTGAATCAGGCACTTAGTGAATCAGGCACTTATTGAATCAGACACTTAGGAATTGTGGTGAATCGGGCACTCGGTTTCCCTCCAAGTTCCACTTCCAATTGGAGACTGGAATCTGTCAAGTTAGTTAATACTAGAACCATCTAGAGAAGATATGGAATATACATCTGGAATATATCTACTTCTGGAATATTCGCTGATAGATGGCAGCGCGGATATAAAAGGGGCGCGTTGACAACAGAGATGGACAGTTGATTTTTAACCCGTGATTGTGTGAAGTTCGAAAGAGTAATCGGTTGTGAGATAAATAAGTGAAAAGAAATACAGTGAATAAAGCGATTGGATTGAGACGTTTAAGAATTGATTTAAGTGATATTGTTTTGCTACTAAATAAGTGAATATTTAGAAAGTGTAAATAAAGTGATTTAATTGGAGAAGTTAAACAGAATAGTGTTTTATCTTTTCGAATCCCAGCCTGAATGTAACAATATATACGCGATGGCGTAGGCCGATGTATCTAATTCGATTCGTAATTAAAAGTTTCGAGTGTTGCTGACTAGTTATTGTCTTGCCCCAGAAGTAGTAGGGATGTATCATTCGAAAGATTGGACTTGGGGATGCACAATGCACATACAAAAGTGTTTGATTTAATTGATGACGTTATAAATAAGCAATTCTGAAACTGGGATACAACAAAATCATATCGTTGTTGGTTCTGGGATCTATTTCTGTTCAATAATTCTCTTGGAAAGTGAGCTTTTAATGCTTGAGTAGCACCCTGAAATACTCGCAGATAGGTGCTAGTTCCGCATTAAACTTGTTGCATATGTGGTTTTATAATTCCCCCAAGTCATTCGAAAACTGAGAAAAAAAAAAACCCAAATCAGTATTTAGATTTAACATTCCGAGGGATTTAGATTTTAGACACCTTAAGGTCTGATTCACGCATTTATCGCGTGCATTTGCTGATTGTTCATCAACAATTGCATACAAATCGCATTCCGATTGAACAACCTCATCTCCCATAGAAAAACAGGGAAACTTAAAACCGAGTGGACTCCACACCCACTTCCTCATTAGAGTTCCAGAGAATCCGAACGTTTATATCGCCGTCCTTGAGGTCATTCATTCATTCATTCATTCATTGATTTGTTCAGCACTTCATAGCCTATCTGAATACATGTCTGGTGGATAGAATGACTATAATAGCAATACCAGTAATAAAATGTAAATTTACTTCCCGAGCAACCTCCCCGTATATGGCCATCGCGACTGCAGAGTTGTAGTAAGCCTACATAAATCGATTGTGGTGCGCCAACCATATTTGTGTCTGCAAGAACACATGTTCAAATTAGTGCACTAGCAAGTCGCGTAACGGTTCCACTAATTAAATCACAGTGCGGGTTGTATAATTACGCAAATTGATCTGGCAAAATTTCACAGCAAGATTCTGTGTGTGTAATTGGTCAACATTTGGCGTTCAGATGAGACCAACATTTTTTAATTGCCCAATGTATTACTGGTGGTGTACAATTACCTATCACAACGAGATAAGACTGACTTATTGCCCCTTCGGTGAGCAGAGTGATGTCGAAAGATTGTTGATGGTGCATGGTGCGTTATCTGAGATGACTAACCGATTGATTGGCGCAAGAAACATTCTAAACAACCTGTTTACAAAAGGTAGTGCACGTTGTCGACTCGAGGTGTGTTGCGAGAAATACCTGTTTTATCGCTTCGAAGTCGGCGCGCCTTGTGACAGGGCACGATCGGCACAACAGAACAACGCAATAGATAAGACATTAATCGCCGTGTACTTGAGTACACAGGCAAGTACGTATTGATTGCTGTTCATAATGGCGACAGTAGGGAAATTGACGTCAACCATTTGGTACTATATGGAATGGGAGCCATTGCTATTTTAAGAACTATCTACAGTTGAGCTATCTAATTACCGCGATTCATTTTGACGTTGAGAGTTGAGAAGAACTTTCAGCAGTTCTGGTGGATTTTCTTCAGAGAAACCTTTTTAAAAGGATTATATGGTATAACTGTCTTGGAGAGACAGGGCCGGCATTCTGTAAGGCGAACACGTTTAAACTGAGAGCAAAATCTGAAATTCCCAATGGAAAACGTCATAAACATAAACCATCCAATCCATCACAAGGACTCAATGCACCTTCTAGGAGTCACAGTCAATTCAGGAATCACATGGTAGAACCACATATCCCATATCGCAAAATCGGCGTCCGCAAAGTTGAGCTACCTATTTAGAGCAAAGAGGTACTTTAGCCCCAAGCAACTTCTCCTTCTCTACAAAGCACAGGTTAGACCAGGCTTGGAATATTGTTCCCATATATGGAGCTCGGCCCCAAAACATTCACTTAACCTGCTTGATAGCATACAGAGACGAGCAGTTCGACTCATTGGAGACCCTACACTCACATCGAATCTACAACCGTAGGTGCACAGAAGACAAGTCGCTGACCTATGCTTGTTCTATAGGTACTTCCATGGTAGATGTTCTGAGGAACTCAAAGACATTATCCCTCGAAATGCAACTTTTGGGCGCCCAACAAGACAGGCTGCTAATGCTCATGACCATACAGTACACTTGACAACCGCGAGGACATCAACTTTCAAAAACTCCTTCTGTTACAGGACAAGCAAACTTTGGAACTCGGTTCCTGGGGATATATTTCCAGAAGACTACAATTTGCAGCAATTTAAGTGCAAAGCAAACATACATCTGCAGGCATCTCGGGGCGCTGTTGAAGCGTTATAGGTTCGCCTTTCCCGGGAGAAGTATATATAAAAAAAAAAAAAAAAAATCAACAAACAAAATATTTTCAATTGTCAACTGTTAGTTTTCAAAATAACTTAGTTATTAGTTTTTCAAACCTAAACGGATGAAATAAAAACAAAAAACCTTAATTCAGGAGTTACATAAAGCAAATTTTCGCTTTCGCGTAATTTATTTCGTTTTTTGAAATGCGAAAGTGGTTTTCGTTTCGTTTTTTTTTTACAGAATTCCACCCCAGGAAAGAAAAATCTCAGTACAAAATGTGTGGAAAATTAACTTTTATGAATTTTCCAAATTCCTTTTAAAATGTTTAATTTTACGTCGTACAAACCTTCTTTAGGCGTAGGCAAATGTAAACACAAGGGAAAGACAGCTCAAATCGGACGATCCGTTCTCGAGTTATGGGCGGTTTTTCGGATGCAACTTTGTTTTATATATATAGATTTAGTGCACATTTAATGACTTGCAAACTCATAAACGACAGGGCTCAGACGGTGGGTTTGATACTTTTCTCCATCAGTCGTCAGAAAGTCATTTGATAGCTAAAACTGGGACTGTTAACAAGCCGAGTCGTAACTCGTAGCGAAAGTATTCCCTCCGCAGAAATGCTCAGTACCAGGATAATCGATTTCATTCTGCATCAACTTTGAGTAAAAGGTAAAGGTCTAATCCATATCCGATAACAAAAACCAATGACCTGTGTATCGATAACAGATAGAAAATTTCGACTTCTTTCTGCACGTCCTGGTGTTAGATTTGCATTTCAAACAACTTTCGGGAACCAGTGTGTTAGGGTTCAATACGTCGACTACTTCAGAGACTCATAGCTGAGTGACATTTTTCAAATCAGAGCCTCACTTTGGTCGATTTCGACAGTTCGTATGGAGCATAAAATGACGCAGTCTATACAGATGGCACAAAAACATATGGCGTTATGGTTTGTGGAGTCGGAACCGAGTAAGAATGTGTTTGGTAAAATAAACCAAAACAAAATAAGGCTAAATTCTCAAAATTTGGCGATCATTAGTTTTTTAAATCGAGATTAAAACAAATTTTTAATTTGGCTTTATTCCATTACAAGACCAATTTTCATTTTTTTAATATTATGAATAAAATAAAAAAGTTCATGAGAAGTTCAGAACAATCTATACTTATAATAAAACTGTAGGCAATTTTTTTGTTACCTAATGGCGTGAAAACTACTACACAGATTTCGATGAAACTTTTTTTGAAATGTTTCTTAAGATTCTGTGCAACATATAGGCTATTCCTTTCATTGCCATGCCTATTTTTTGGAGCGTTTTTGACCAAAATGTGTTTTTTTCTGACTTTACTGCCTTTAACTCGCCATTACTCCGATAATTCTTAATCAATTCAAACAAAACGAAATACTTAGGAGAGCCAACACTTTTATAGTTATTTCAAGCCATCAATCAGCTTTCTATGTCCTTTAGAAGCTGAGCTTCAACCTAAGATCTAACATGAAAAAAATAAATTTATTTTCTCAAATCGAACATTATCAGCAGCCGCGTTTCTTGATCGTCTTTCTGTTTTGGGGTGGTTGGGTGGCGCACATCGCACAAGCACGTTCATATGAAAAAAAAAACTGCTTGGTGTTTTCTGCAAATTAAGTGAAACGAAAGAGAAGTATGCGACGTGAATGTGTATGTAATCAACAGCGACAATGTGTTTCTGCGCAGATGGCTGATGGACGTATGGTGGTGTATATAGAAATTGAGTTCAAGGTTTTTGTTTTGATGGTTGTTATAATAGTACCTGCGTTGATACCTACAGTAAAGAATTGAAGAATTCAAGAAGTAAAGACGATATAGGTGAATTATGTTGTTTGATTTATTTATTGTTGGTGTAGATACAAATTTCCGTTAAGGCTTTTCTTTTAGTGGTTGGTTTGATATTACTACGTTGATACCTACAGTAAGAAAGTGTAACTTTAGTACTTATGCTGTTGAATTTAATTTTCTTAAATTGGTGTTTTAGGTAAATAGATTTGTTTGATTTACTGTTTCCCATTGACAATGTTCACCGTTTTGTTTTAGCTAGACTGTTGATTTTAAACAATAATGCCATTGAGAAAACGGTCAAATCTCTTTTCTTGGAAATTACACAGTCTCACGCCGCATACGAAGTTGCGGGCACAGCTAGTCATAGATATGTATCTGCCAAACGTTCGCAAGAACATTGAGAGGCCTTTTAGCTGTAATAAGTGTCTTCCTGGGAACTGCCAGCTGTATAATAAGGCCCCTTCTTTACTTACAAACCAACTATTAAAGGCCCGCAATGTTCATAATTCATGCATAGCTTACATAGCTTGCTTCGAAGATAATCTTATCTACTAAAATATATTTGTAAATTATGTAGCAGTTTTCTTCAAGCTGACACTGGGCAAATGTAATTGCAATCAATTAAGTGATTATACGTGTTCACAAATTTAAATAATTAAGCAGCAAGACTTTGAAATTGCGATGGCATACTAAGGCAGAAACTTGTGCTAATGGTCAGTTCGATGTGAACAGCCTATCGGTTAACACTTAACATGTCCACTAAGGATCTGTTCGAAACGAATCGGTTAGTTTGGAAAATCGCCGGACTTATTCGTCCAAAAAAGTATCGCATTCTCTATTCGATATGGACTGTTATTCTAAACGTCGGTGTGACATTTTTCTTTCCCTTCCACTTGGCTATGGGTCTGATTGAAACCTCTAGCAAGCAGGAAATTTTCGAAAACCTCTCGATAACTTTCGTGACCATGCAGAGCTTCTTCAAGCACATATTAATTTGGTGGAATTTAAAAATGATACAGCACATCGAAGACGTGTTCACAATTCTGGATAAATCTGTACGCACGAAGGAAGAAAAGTTCTACTACCGTCAGCAGATTGAGCGCCGCGCTAAGTTCGTCATCTACATGGTTGCAACTTTGTACCTGCTCATCATGATAACGGTCGAGGGTTCAGCTTTTATTGGTGGCGAACAAAAACTCGTGTATCCCGGTTGGCTGCCAATTGATTGGACGAATTCATTTTCCAGCTACTGCATAGCGCACTCGTTTCAGTCTTTTGCTCTATTCGTGCAGTTACGCCAACGATACGTATCCGACGATGAGTTTGTTGGCTCTAAGTGGACATGTACGACTGCTGGCGATGAGGGTGTCGAAATTGGGAACCGATTCGAGGAGAAGCCGCCGGGAGAACAACGGCGAACTGAGGCAATGCATTATTGACCATAAACGGTTGATTGAGTAGGTTCTTTTTTTCATGAATAGATTCATTTAAAAGCTACTAATCGGCTTACAGGATATACAATGGACAAAATCAAGTGCTGTCGGTGGGAATGTTCTCCCAGATAATAGGCACCGGCCTGAACATGTGCTTCACCGTAATATACTTGGCATTTTTCGCTGACAATGTGTTTGCTTACATTTACTACACTGCTCTGCTTGTGGGATTGCCGTTGCAAATATTCCCCAGCTGCTACTATGGGAGTGTTTTTGAACTGGAACTGGAGAATTTGCAGCACGCTTTGTTCGCATGCAACTGGATCGACCAGGACTGCGAGTTCAAACAAAATTTGATAATATTCGGACAGCGCAATCTGCAGCCAAGTCCATTTCTCTGCCTGGGTTTCTTTAGGATTCACCTGGACTCGTTCTTTGTCGCTATGAGGAGTGCCTATTCATTGTTGGCTTTTATTATACAAACCAAGTAAAGGGTTGTTTCATTATTCGCACAAAATTATGTTATCTAGCACCACTACTTCACTTAACAAATAAAGTAATAATTCCTGCAAAAAGTCCGTAAATTGGACCAGGCTTAGTTTGCCATAACCATTTGTGTTTTCTTTTTTTTTTCGCGAAGTGTTGCAAGTTAGACCGGATTCAAAAGGCTGAATCGAAAGGCTAGTTTAAGCTCGAGCACAAAAATATACTTTGAGTGGACGTTATTTTAAAAATTACGGTTCATCAGGTGAGCTGGTTTGAAACAAAACCGACGAGTTCTTGATTTTTGCATCCAAAACCGTGACCATCTTTACAATATTCAGATGGAAATGGAAGGCTAACTAAATAAATCTGAGAAGCAATGCTAGGAATAGTGTTTAATAAAATTTACTTTTGCGTTATTCATATCAGAATGGTAGTACATATCAAATAACAATTTGAGTTTTTTTAAGTTGAAGCTATCAGTAACCGGCAATTGTCACAAATTCTGGTTAAAATGTTTTATGCGCCTACTGTACTATTTTATAAGCTCTTACACTTTAAAAGATTTTTTAGTACAAGGACAATAGTGTCCGTGCCGATGGTGGATGGACATGTGTGGGGTGCAAATGAAGTGGGAGTTTCTGATTGTGTAAGCTATAAGTGGTACGAATTATTTTAAGGTGCATATACAATTGGAAGTGGGGCCTTGAGATTATTACAAAAAACATACCGAAGGTATGTGAAAATAGATCGGGATTTGTGTAGTACTATTGAGAAATAATAAAAAGAAAACAGACGTAATCGAAGTCGTTGACAAAAACTAAGTATGGAATCTTATTTGGAATACTCATTTAATCTTTAATATGTATTTTGATCAAAATCGTAAGAGCGGTTTTTTGTAAAATTTGGCAGACAAAACAGTACCAAATATTGCAATGTTATAATATAACCTACGATGGACCAATCTCATTACCTGCAGGCATACTAAAGAACTATGGCCAGAGGTGAGCAATAAGAGATCTAAACATATGATCGCAAAGATATTCGCATACTCACGGGGGTCATTAGTGGACACTGTGCGATAGGCGTACATGCGGAACGGCTGGGTATACTGCATAATGATTTTTGCAGAAGCTGTAGGGACGTAGAAGAAATAGAATCTGTTCGCCACCTACTTTGCGAATGCCCAGCCCTTAAAAACAGCAGACAAAGAATTCTCAATAGTTACTTCTTCGATGACCTAGAGAATCTGAAGAATGTTGATCTCAAAGTACTCCTGAGATTCATACTTAAATCTGGGTGGTTCTAGGAGATAGACAGACTTATTATCAGTAGTCACTAACTCGGAGGAAGAACTAGAGGATCAGGTTACAACGGAGCTTTAAGAACCCATGAGATTCACACTAAATCTATGTGGCTCCAATACAAAAGCGGTATATTTCTTTTTTCTCGACAGGCTGCACTGGATGGTTCCCGTAACCGGACACAATGGACCCAACTGATGGTCTAAGTGAAGCTGTGGCAACCGCCACAAGAGCATCCATTTACCTACCTACCTTGCAATGTTTAGTTTGAAAAATACTATTGGTTAACTATTTATCTGAAAACGGAGTATTAGGTACTGTCTGAAAATTTAAGCACTACTTGGTTTTTAAAGTTTTATCGAAATCGAAAATGCGATTTTCGAGATATGAGCATCTTTTAAAATCAGCGTTTTCGGTGACTCGAATTGAAAATTAAGGACGCAATATCTTTGAAAACATCAATTTTACTCTAAGTATCCATTTTGGTCAAAATCGTTATTGCCGTTTTCCGGTAAACTAAAGAATACGAATAGAATAAGAATAGAAAAAATGTTTTTTTTTTTTTTTTTTTTTTTTTCAAAAATCCTTCGCACGATAATATAGAAAAAAAAAAAAAAACTGAGTGTGTCATTAAAATGGAAATGACCGTATTACCTTAGAAATTAATGTTTATTATAATCGTATGGATCGTTTTCGAGATATGTCTAAATTTAAAAAGTACCCTTACTCGAATTTTTAGCCAAAAACTGGGTATATAGTCACAGTAACCTCACCCACTTAAGCTTAAATATACATTTTGGTTGAAATTGTTTCGAGCCGTTTTCAAACAAATCAAACTGGTACGAATATTTTATATGGAAAGTACCATTAATATTGAGGTTCCCTTGCAAAATAAAAAACGGCCCCGAACTGTAAGCCCACAAATTCCAAATACGTTTGAACAAAATCCGGGCAGCCGTTTAGGCTGTAGGTCTGTGGAAGGACGGATAGACAGACAGACAGACAGACAGACAGACTGACTGAACTATTATTTTCTCTGCCCTTGCCGCTACTTTCGTTTGTTGTACCATATATTCCCTTAACAACACATAATAAAGGGTGTCCGCCAAAGAATTTTCGACTTTGAATTTTAATAAACGGCGAGCGGGCTATCGGCGGAGGGGGGAGGCGTATTCATTACACTTACGCGTCGTGCGGATTTTAGTAGCCATGGATCGTTGGTCGGCGGAGCATCGTGCGTTTGCTGTAGAGGCATATTTTAAAAATAACGATTCTCCCGTGGCGGCGCGCAGGAATTTCGCAAGACATTTCAATATTCGGCGTATACGGGATTGTCCTAGTACGCAACTTATTGGCAAGTGGGTGCGAAGTTTTCGAGAATAAGGACCTGTAGTGGGACACGGGCCAGGTGTATCGCGAACTGTGAGAACTGACGAAACAATTGAAGCAGTTCGTCGTGATGTTATTGCAAATCCACGTCTTTCACTAAGAAAAAAAATTCCCAAACCTATTCGTCTATGTTGGAAAACTTTTTGGGACCTGAGTTGGAGAACAATGAATGGGTAAACGGATCGACATGGTTTCAACAGGATGGTGCTACACCACACACTTCGCGAGCATCAATGAACATTGTAAGGCGCATTTTCCCCGAAAAAGTCATAAGTCGTTATGGTGATATCCCATGGCCCCCCAGATCGCCAGACTTAACACCTGGCGGACTTTTTTTTATGGGGATTTCTTAAATCTAAAGTCTACGTTAACAAACCGCGAAATTTATTGCAACTGAAAAGAAATATTCGCAACGAAATCAGAGGAATTTCGCAAGAAACTTGCAAAAAAGTTTTCACAAATATGGTGTTTCGTTTAAATGAGTGTGTTCGTCTCCGTGGTAAACATTTAACTTCAATTATTTTCAAAACATAAATCCGCATTTGTATGTTTTATTTTAAAATAAAAACGATTATATAAAAACCTGTGAATCTTTTATTATTTAATTTTAAATTCGAAAATTGTTTCGCGAACACCCTTTATAATATTTCCTAACTAGTTTTGAAGTCCTGCTCCATGGAACACTGACAGTAAGCCTATTACTAGTTCACTTTGTGAAAACATCTTTCATAATACCCGAAGGCACCCCAATTCGAAAATAGAATACAAAAATTAGTATCCAAACCATGGAACAACATTAAATATACTATACATCATATTGTACATAATATCTACTCAAAGAGTAGTTTTTCCTTTTAGCATATCGAGGATAAAATTAATGAAAATAACTCAATTAATTCGTAAAAGTTCGAAGTCTTCAAGCTTGTAACTTTTTCCTCTTTTCCATCGTAATTCGTTTATACCACTTAACGGTATTCTCCTACTTCAGTATACTAAGTTGGACCTCATTAGTGTTGAGTACAACAGTAACTACCTGCAACAATAAAACATTCCAACCCCCCCTAGGTCCAATCTCAAAGCCAGCAAATGTTATTAGTTATGAAAAGCAGCCCAGGACGGAAATGTGTACAAGTGCAGGCGTAACATAGCAAGTATCCGCCGCACTGTGTCATGAAAATTTTTTCTTCACTTTTGTTTTCTTCCACTATAGGTAAAAAGAGCATAGAATATGGGGAGACCCATAGTGGGTGAGCTGCAGGATTTAATTATTGCTATGCTTATGGCCATGCACGACAATAAAGTCTGCTCTTAATGGAAGCTTGTTGTTGGAGTGAATTTCACTCCTCCAAACCAACCAGACATGCTATCTAATAAGTTCACAAACAAACCCCAAGTATATGGAGTACAAGGACATAGTTTGAACTTTATTAAAGGTTTAACACGTGTGGTGAGGACGACCAACGACATGATGGGGTAACAAGGACAAAATATCATATATGGGACTTTGGCGACACTCAACCATTTTTTGTTCTTGCTTTCCATAAAATTATAGAAATTGTCATGAGACTCTGTCTCCAGGGCGGATACCATACGTAGAGTTTTGAAAAGTTATCTGAGTGATGATGACAAATTTGAAGTATTCATTGGGGGTGAGTTTTTTTTTTTTTTTCGTGCCTGCAACCATGATCTGTCTATTTGTCTATGTTGCTTTTCGAAGTATTAAACTGTTTTTTAGACTCCAAAACTGCATGGAGTTTATTTGACCGACTGGACACAGGGAGGGTTATGTATTTCAAGCCTATCCTATGTACCTACGTACCAAAGTGACGCCCTGTAGCCTAAACGGCTTGACCGATTTTAAATAGTGAGCTGTCACTAGATTCGTATTCTTCCCCGGAGTGTCTAAGGCTAAAAAGATAAAAATAAAAAAAGTTATTTTAAAAAATCAAAAAACCCGACTGAAAAAGAGCTAAAAAGATATGAATAAGAAACATCCAAGTAGGTATACCCAACTATTTTGCAGCCGGAGGGTAGTGCTATTTTTGTTAAGCTGTGTAGGTACAGCCTCCGATTGTCAATAATTAGTTAGGTATACTTGAATACTTCTTGTTCATATCTGTTTAGCTCTTTTTCTTTTTTTACGGTCAGTTGATGGAAATGAAGTGCTCGGTGGTTAATTTGCTATTTTTGTCAATTTTCATTGAATAACATTTTTTAGCAAAGTATACTGTTTTGGGCCCGAAAAAGGATACAAGCGCTATGTATAAATGACTATATAACATTTAAAGTACTATTCATACCCACATGATTATTTTGAAGGCATCATTGAAATGGGTAAATGACAACCGCTTTAATCGCGCAATTTAATAAAATGTCAGTACTTAAAGTGGTTAGATTGAACTTTTGTAATTTTATGCGCTCAAGTCAGCGAACAAAATCAGAAACTATCCCACACAATAGCAGAAATGGACCCGTAACCATGCAAACACTTTGTTCATTACGACCTAACCAAGTATCCATAATAAGATTCCTTTATAAAAGGTTTTTAATCAGATCAACTGTGGGTAAAAGTGCTGGTTAGAAGGGGGCTCATTTTTTACTGCGTCACTTCTAGTGCACGCTAGACTTATACCCTTGAGTACCACATCTGTCCAATTAAGCTTTTCACTGTTCCTTTTCAGATTTGGAATTATATTCAAAATCCTTTTCAATCGAAAAAACACAAAAGCTCAAAGCATATAAGAAGCTGTAGCCCTGGTGCTCCTAACATTATTTTTTTCACAGCACCAATCCGCGCGGAAGTTGTAGCGCTACATCGAGGCAAAAGTTGTTATGTCTACACCTGAATGGGGCTAATAACTAGAACATGTTACCAATCACAAAAATAATTAGAATGCCTTTTATTTTAGGACGTCTTTTTCACAAATTTTCAAAGGAACTAAATATAACTGTTAGTTGCCATAGTTTGCTTCTTTGCACAAGAGATCTTAAAATAATAAGAGAGAATTCTTGACCTTTTTTAAAGGGCCCCTCCTACCCCTTTTTAATGGGTAAGATATTGGTTGGGGTAAAAATTCTTGAAGGGTTGAAATGCTTTTTAAACAAATTCCCTTTCAAAATTCTGCTTTTTAAAATTCCTTAAACAATAAAAATAGGTATATTAAATTTTATTGTTTGCAGAATTTTGTAAAACAGAGATTTAGAGAACATTTTCTCTATTCTTTGCTCGCTTTTTTTCCAAATTCGTTTTTTAGTGTTCTTTAAATGTTTAACTTCAGTTATCTTAATTCAGATTTTTTGTTTAAATTAGATTTCCCATTTTGTAATAGATATTGTTTTCTTTTCAATATTTCATATCATATGTTTTCAATTTAAATTTTATACAAACAAAAAAAAAACTAAAAAATAAATATAGCTTTTAAATTAATTTTTAGATATACTTTTTAAATTTTTTAGTTGAAAAAAAAAAGCAGAATTTGATTGTTTGAAATTTGAAAATCAGAATTTCGACCCGCTCCCGTAAAATATATGTTAGTGCAACATCATAATTGTAAAACAACTTCTTTCGTCACCGTTCCATTCTGCGCTGGAAGCAGTACGCACTTTGATAGCCTATACACACTGTTACTGTTACGGTAATTTCTAAAATTTAGTACCAACGCCTAAACCATAACCATACCTTTCTACTTGGGATGGCATTTAGATCGTTGAATTTCATTTCATAAAGAGGCTATTGACTTTTTCGCACCGGAAAACACATCTGACCCAAAAAGAAACTGCATTCAGAATTTTGGAAATATTCCAGCGACAGTATGATTTACTTTAGAAGTAAAAGGATTTCGTTGATGCATGTGTATGGGGAGTTAGTCAAGCAGACATTCGTACAACCCATCTATTTCAATAGATAGAGCGTAAATCACATTTTATTATGTCATGTCGTATATAGCTGAGCTGAGCATGCATTTTACATGACATGATCGTGTGTGTACTTTGGAATTTACTCGCGAAATAAATCAATTTGTACTTTTGGCTTTTGGGTATGCGAGTGTTGTGTGTCGCATGTCATGTCAGTGCAAGCGCACATGAATTGTTATGCAGGCGAGAGTAAGCTTCGAAATCCCCATGTGAATGGAGGCATTACTTGCAGTTCACTTCACTTTGGCTTGACTATACACCATAGCGACTGAGAGCAACATTCAATTTGATGATTGGTATTGGAGTTGCGTGTATATTAGAGATTGAGCTTGTGCTACATGGCAGAGAGGTACTTGTAAAATAACAGGAGACATGTCACTCCGTAGGATATGCTATCGTCCCTCGGACTAATTGGTATATCGAGTTACTTTGTTTTGATACTTTTTGAATGCTTCTTCCACTAGTACTTCATCGTGATTTGTTGGGGTTTATCCACCGGTTATGTTGTTAGCTTCGCTCAATGGTTGATGGAGGGTCCTCACGCACAGAAATATTTTTCAGTTTCAGTTCCACTGTTTAATGATACTAACGTTTAAAAAGCACAAGCAGTATATTTGAAAGGGACGCCAGACCCATCGACGTTTTGGCAGGATGCAATTATACTTCCGTTTTTATGACGGGAATGTCGTCTTTAAGCACTCTTGGAATAGGGTAAGCTCAAAACTGACATTTAAAAAAACATTTTGACGACTTAATGCATTTGCGCATTTGTGAGGACTTTTCTGGCGCGAGTTAGCAAAATATTTGTTGGCCCAAGATGCTGCCGAAAAACCATGAAATACCAAACTTTACGGTAGCTATTGATATTACCAAATGCCAATGGCATGATAGACTGGATCATTACTGACAACTTTTCGATGCACCTTCTCCAGTCACTCCTAGTCAATTTTTACACGAAACGCAGTACCCGAGGTGTTTATAAGCCACAACGGGACAAAGCTGGGTACAGCTTACACTAAAGAGTTCTCCAAGTTTATAAGAGACTACAGATTTCCAGTTATAAACCAAATATCCCGATGGACGTGTATGGGGGTGCCAATGAAGTTGGATTTTCTGATTGTGTAAACTCCAAGTGGTTGGAATTTTTGTTAAGGTGCATATTCAATGTGGTTGAAAAAAAGAAAAGGTGGATAATATTTGCTAAAAATAGGTTTTGCGTTGCTGTTATTGCATTTTTAATGGCTATTGCAATTTTAATTTTAGAGTGATTGAGTTTTACGTGCCTTATAATATGAACACAGTTCGGCTTTTGGGTAGTAATTTTTGAGAAATAAGTAAAAAACGGATTTATCTGAATTTTTCGAGAAAAACGTATGGGATCTTAAGAAGTATTATTTTATTATCCCAAATATGTATTCTGATCAAAATCGTTAGAGCGGTTATTGTAAAATTTGGCAAACAAAACAGGTCCAAAAATTGCAATGTTTAGTTTGAAAAATACTATCGGCTTACTATTTAGCTGAAAACCGAGTGTAATTTATTGCTCGGAAGGCAAACAATATTTGGTTTTTAAAGTTTTATCGAAATAAAAAATGAGGTTTTCGAGATATTTGTTATTTTATTTTATTTTATTTTATTATTTATTTATTATTATTAGATATGAGCAGTTTTTAAAATTGGAGTTTACGTTGATGCGAATTGAAAAAAATTAAGGACGCAATAACTTTGAGAATATCGGTTTTACTCTAAGTTTGCATTTTGGTCAAAATCGTTATTGCCGTTTTCCGGTAACTAAAGAAAACTAATTAAAAATGTTTTTTTTTTCAAACAGCGATAATCTAGAGAACAACTGAGTTTGCTATTAAGTTAGAAATGAACATTTTACCTTAGAAATTTATTTTTGTTACCATCGAATGGACCGTTTTCGAAAAACCTACCTTCTACCTATGTTAAATTTTCAAAAGTTTCTTTATGTTTTTTTTTTTTTTTTTTTTAGCGAAAAACTGGGTATGCATTTTCGTTTACCTCATCTACTGAAGCTCAAATATAAATTTTGGTTGAAATTGTTTGAGCCGTTTTCAAACAAATCAAACTGGTATGAAAATGTACCACTAATATTGAGGTTACCGTGCAAAAAAAGAAACGGCCCCGAACTGTAAGCCCCCAAACTACAAATTCGAAGTTTGAACGAAATCTGGGGAGCCGTTCAGGCTGTAGGCCTGTGGAAGGATGGGCGCACAGGCAGATAGACGGACAGAATTTTACCACTCACTTTTTGGAATTCCTTTATCATCGTAATGTCAGAATTGATTAACATCTGGAGTTCGAAATTTTGTACGAATACAATATCTTTCTCTTACACGTAATTGAGAAAGTTAAAAATAGAGCTATGTCAATTCCTGCTCCATCTACGTAGCTATGGGACATCTCATCCGCGAACTTATCATCCATGTACCTTTTATCCACAGTGTGGTTTCTTTTTGCACTGTGCCTCTACGCCGTACTTGTTATTTTTTATGCTTAATTGAGGATACTCCGTGTCCTCGGTGTGGTGTAAACTGTTGTGGGCTTCGAAGGGGCCCGCAAAAAGGTGAAAAGTTTGTATTTATAGAACGTGCTTAGCTGAAATTTAGTAAAACCTTTCACAGACAAAAAAATGTCTAACGAATTTGTGTTTGTTATACAGAAATCAGTCAAGTGACAAGAAACGTCTTTACCCATAGGCCGATGCGTCACTAGCATATAACATCAGCACATAGTAGAACAAGAGATGATCTCAAACCTAAATGCCATTATCTTTTTTCGCTTGCTTGGCACCTGTGATTGTAAATCAAAAGACGCAAACTTTAACCTGACAAATAGCGAAAAAAAAGAAAAGAAAAAACAAGTAAACAACAAAACGAACACACATGAATGGGAATACCCATGGGCAGGTGTTAATAACCAAATACCCATCAAAGACCGCATTGTTAGAAAAACACCACTTCCAGAAGAGTACCCATGGCTGACACCTCTAAAAATAGTACGTTCGTTCAATGGCATTCTATACGAGAATAGCTTTCTTTTGTTTATTAATATTTCTTGTTTGCCTCGACTTTTGTACATCACATCACAGTGTCCTTCCTTGAATATTAACCACAGAAAAAACAATCATTTCCAGGCGCACGTAAATTTCCACAGGTACGTACGACGTACGTACGTACGACCAGCGAAAGAACTATTCGTAGGTAGGTATAGTTATACCTTGGGGTACGGTGTGCTGTATCGATTCGATAATAATACCAAAATGGAATTCTATCTAGCAATCTGATAGAGGGTATCCTACTCCTTATACCTCGCTCTCATCTATCGGAATTATACAGAGAGAAAGAATTTCTAGGAATTGGCTGAGACCACGCTGATTGAAACCGAACGTGACTAGAAAACTTGAAAATTGCTTCCATTTTTATTCCAGAATCCATGATGTTGCTGGTGAAGTTGGCCAGTATGCATGTAGAGAGGGCGGCCTGGCAGTGTGGTGATAGCTTCGCCGTTGGTGGTTCTTCGCTACTACACTTGGGATTGCTTGATTAGTGAATATGCTTTGAGGGCTTGTGATGTGGTATATAATACAGCGACTGTATGTCCATCCAACATGATGATGATCATGGTGTATGGCGTATGGGTTGCGTATACCTATAGTGTGGCGCGTACAAAAGGTACACAATTTGCACTTGATGAAGTTTGCTTAGTCTAATAATGTTTTGCCGAGCAAAGGGTAATCACCTCAATTGTGCCTGTAATGGAGAATATACTGAGAAAGTAAACACAACTAGAGATGGTTGATTGTTGGTTCGTCTCATGAATTTGTTGGGCTGTGTTCTGTGTAGTGCAATGGAAAATATTGGACAAAAGTGATTTTTCATACAAGGTAACTATGATATCCTTGCTATGCATTTTGTTTATTTTTTTTTTTCCCGTCTGAGAGCCTTATATGTACTCGAAAATGCATACTCAAGTAGTTGAGCTATGGTGTGGCCGAGTGTTTAAAGCGACGCAGTTAAAACGTTTACAAAGTTGATTGCTGTTTAGAGGCGAGCTCTTAGAGTTCTATGAATGCCTTTACGAGTGGATTATACTCATATTATGTACACAATGCCAGGAGCTTTAGTGATCTTCAAAACCTTTTTTCTTTCAGACTTTGGTCAAACCATGAAAGAAACGCAAAATAGGAAATTGATTTTAAAGTTTAACACGAATGTGTTCGGAAAAGTCATTCAAAACTCATGGGAAACGTTACAAAGAAATAATTCTGCAGGATTGGAAACTGCATTGAATATCCTCAATAGGAAAACTCAGCTTAAATCAGTATCGCGAGACATAATTTGAACAACTTTATAAACAAACGTTCATTGTTAGAATGCGAATGGTCGACACAAAAAAACCTCGACTTCCTTTTTAATTCATTTATAAATTATAAAGGTCCATACAAAATACAAAGATCTTTTCAATACCTGCATACCTTCCTCTTTATGAAATAAACATCCGATCATTTATCTCAAAAAATGTCATTTTTCTTTGAATACCAAAATAACACCTCCTATTGGAGAACCCTTTACAATAAGCAGAGGTTTAGAAGAATTTTATCGAACTTATTGAGAAAATAGGATTTACCATATTTCAGACCGAATGTGTGGAAGATAATCAATAATCATCTTTTTTTTTAGATTGATATTACTTTTTTTGCCTTGCTTCGAGTTTGGAAAAGCATAGAATAAACATTCAGGCCCTTGTTCACTTCTTACTAAGTAAGTGTTGTAATTTTATTTTGTTACCAACCATTTATTTCCTTTTATTTTTATTTAATTTATTTATTTTAATTTTATAGAAAAACAAATAAATTTTCTTTAAATACCTATTTAATGAAATCGAAAAACTCAAGCTCAGAGGAGAATTTCAGAAAATGATTTTAAACAAACTAAAAGCAAAAGAGAAATAAATAATCAAAAATTAAATAAATTAATCTTAATTTTAAAACAAGCCTCTGTTCTACAGAAATTGCTTTCTTTCGTTTTGTAATTTTGGTACCAACTTTTTCTAGCAGCAAATCAAATGATTGTATTGACATACGTAGATATTGCCTGAATTGGTCTTCATGTTGTCTAAGATTGTTATTCAAATGGTGGAATTCGCTGTAACCGGATATTTTTCGGTTTATTGGAAATCTTAGACCAAATCAAAGTCACTCGACAACGAAATTTTCACAACTAATCGCTCAAGAATTGCCGCTTAATAAATGTCGCTTAACATTACCGCAGAGATTTTTGCCGCTCTGTCGCTTGACGCTCAGTGCATGGCCTTAGCCAGACTCTAAATCATATATTGTACCAAAGTCTGAGGGAAGAACATGAGGCCTCAATTGTGTTGGCTCTCAAAATGTGAGAGAGTGAAACATTAATAATATGGATATAAATGGTTTTAGATATGGTATGGGTATGGGTGTGGGTAATGGTTGGAGTTGGATAGTTTTTAGTTTACGTACATAGGTGGTGCTGTATTATGTATTAATATTCAAAAATTCGTTTTGAGGTGTTGGGACATTTTGAACGGTTGTATGGGACATTTTTTTATTGCCTCATGTATGAGTAACACAAAACTACAATATTCAGCGTAAGAATAATAATATATTCTCCATAACTATTTTCATACATCATTGCGAATAGTTTCATTCTTAAATCAATAATTTTGACATTTGGGCTCATTTTTAACCAACAAAAATTGTTGGCATTACAATGTTTTTTTTTTGTATAAATGATTGAATAACATATTAAGAGTATACGTAGCTAGAAAGGGGCTCTCTACAAATGGTATATGAAAAGATGACCCCGTATTCAAATTTATGAATGCTAACTGACGTCTGCTAATTAAGTAACTTGTGAATTACTATCAAAACATTTATGAATGGAATTCGACACAGGAACGTATGCAGCGGTCAATACGTTGAACCCAATTTTCGATGACTCGGCCGCCCATTTCGACCGATTCGGCCGCTATTTCTCGTTCAATATTGGCTCTGAGCTCCTCTCACGTCGCCGGCTTGTTGGCAGAGACTAATTATTTAATATAGACCCATAAAACAAGTCTGTAGAGGCGTTAAATCACTCGATCTATGCGGCCAATAGACGGGCTCGTTTCTCGAGATAACACGTTCACGGAACTGAGACTTCAATAACTCGACTGTTGTAGCCTCTGTGTGGCAGCGTCTTGTTGGAACCAAATATCAATGATGCCCATTTCATGCAATTGCACAAAGAAATAACTTTTCAACGTGTCTCTGTAGCGAATACCATTTAGCGTAAAGTGACGGCCATTTTGATGGAAAAAAAAACGGCCCAACGACGCCACCGGCATGAAAACCACACCAAAAAGTGAATTTTTGCGGATGAACTGCTATTTGATGAAGCATATGAGGGTTCTCACCAGTCCAGTAACACTTATTTTGCTTATTGAATCCGTTTGACCAAACCCGCTTCATCGCTGAAGATTGAAAATTGACATTAACGCTCTTAAAATTAAATTTTAGTAAATTTTATTTATTTTTAAACGTTGTTCCTTCGTGTACCATGATGAAAATGTTGATTTTTACTGAATATTTTGACATTAACAGTTCGCTGAGAACCGAACTCGGAAAGAACCGAACCATACGATGACGAAGATGGTTTAATATAAGTTGAAGCGATAGCATACCTATGTTACGAGCGCTTCCTTAAAATTACAAGAGTTCGGCTAGTGGTATAAATTTTAATATTATAGTGACTTGGCTTATACACAACAAATAGGAAAACATATAATGCACAAACCGTCTCTGCACAATCTTCCCCGCAAAAATCAATCGAATATCTTGTGTTTAAGGCAGTGGAAATTGTTCTTAACTTCGTCTATTTATATATAATATCCCTGTAGAACAAAACTCCCAAGCCACAAAAGTCCGTTCAAGTACTTGCACCTGGTGGTGACATTCATATTCACATTCATCGAGGGAATGCATCACGAGCATTTTGCACAGCCAATTTGTAAAATTCTCAGTTAGAAAATTATCCAATCCCTTTGTCGTGATATTTTTCATCAACTCACAGCTAAGTTAAAGCAAAACATTTATTTTACAAAGGCGCATTTGTTTGCAAATGTCACCTCACAAGTTTTAAGAGACATTTCATACAAAAAACATGAAACCCTATCTACATTAAATGATGACGCAAACCCAAATGCACCGGTCAAGGCTTTCTGTGAAAAATAACATCAAATTTACTTAAAAACATCACGAATCCAATACAAGGCAACAACCAGCAACAAATATCTCCTCACGCTCAGACTAATTTATTTGCATTAATTTCCAAAGTTGTTTGCTGAACAAAACCCCAAAAAGAAAGAGAGAACAAAAAAATGTGTTTCCCTCTCCAGTTCCAAGAATACAAAGATTTCGTGCAAAAATTAATGCTTACCTCAAATATTTTACGGTTGACTCAAATCGCACTTGATTTATCGCATTTGCCTGCAAATAACACAAGAAAACAGGATAACAACATTGAAAATCAGGAATCGCAAAGTAATAATAAAAAAGGAAAAAAAAAAAAAAAAAATTTCTTCATCGGTAAAACTTCATAATCTTAACAGTATTTATGGTCATAATCGTTTTCCTCGATGGGTACCCAACATTCGTTATCGTTACTCGAAAGGGAGAGAACGACGTATAAGTCAACCACCTCGGAAGGAGGTAAAATCAATGCACAGTCAAGTCCCACCCGCTCAGTAAATTCGCTTTCAAACTTGTAATCGTATTTCGCAATTTCACTGTCACAGTGAAACGACAAAAAAAAAATGTTTTGCGTGGGAAGCTTCAAGCCCTATTGTAGCACAAAATAGAAATGCATTCAGATGGTTTTTGTACTCCTATTAGACTTGTTGCGATCATATAACACTCACAGTTTTGTGGCAATATGAGCAAGGTATTTGTGTATAGCTCACAAAAATAACACAATTTGCACAGAAAAATAGACGAAAAAAAAAAAAAAAAAAAAATAGTACCTACTCTGACATGACATGGTGTGGTGGTGGCATTGTCAACCACTTCTCGCCATCGCATCGCCGCTATAGTGCCCGTATAACCAGTGTGTGAGAGTTCGCTAATATTTTGTAACATAATCCACTTATTTACGAGTGCTGGCGGGTAGATTGGATATGGAAACCCAAATAAAATGCAATGGCTAACAGTTAGATGTGTGTCAAAAATTGACAAGCAGCCAACGTGAGAGCTGTGGGAATATTAATTTTGAGAACCTGAGGTTTGAAGTTCAGCTTTTCATTGGAATTGGCTATACAGGGTGGGCCAAATACAAGTTTCTTGTTAAAAATGCAATAAATTAACAAAATTAATTGTTTCCATGTATTCTTTCCTTATTAATAAGAAGGTTTTGGGCTGTAGCTCACGAATTACTTGGATGATATCGGCCGCTTAGATCAGTTCCTGATTGATGCATAACATGTCAAGGTTCCCGACAAAAAAAAGTTCAAACGGGTCAAATCGCAGCTCCGAGGCGGCCAATTGACATAGCCACCACGGCTAATAACACGATTTGGGTATCTGGTGCGCAAAAGATTGATTGTGGCATGGGCTGTGCGGCTTGTGGCATGGTGCGCCATTCTGCATAAACCAGAGGTCGTAAAAATCTATGTCTTCAATTTCAGTAAAAAAAAAAGTCGGTTAACATGGCTCTGTAACGCCTACCGTTGACCGAAACGTTATTCCCAGCCTCATTTTCGAAGAAGGCTACAGCAGTCACATTCTCGTCTGTGCGCACCGTATGAGTTTTGTCCACTAGCATACCAGGCGCGTTGGGTGGTTCATTTCGGCCAAAACTTCTTTTCAAAAACAGTACTGTTTGGGCTACACAGAACTCGCACTTTGGAAATAAGTTTTCAATATTTCCCAACGTTGTTCAAGCGTAAGGCGACTCATTTCGATCGGCGGAGGTATGATGCTGACTTTCTTTCAAGATTTCGAGCGGGAAACAGCTGTCAGTGTCAAAATAACCTATGATTTAAAAAGAAACCACTAGATGGCCCTACCTTTAGTTGGGTATACAATGGTAGGTACATTTACCCTTAAAGTATCACTGAGAAAACTAAATTTAAAAATATGGGTTTGTTTCCTACACCCATAATTTGGCATCATCCTCAAATCGAGGCGTATTAAAGAGCTATGGTAACTCTTTGTTGGCTACAATACCTCTTTAAGATGCGGTTGCTAACGAACTTAATTTCGGTCGGGTATGAACACCGTACACCCATGTCCTATTACCTGCTAAGCTTTCTATGCTTATGCACAACAACCCTTTATCAGCTGTGCTACCTAGTCGTTGCTGTACAAGCACAGCCATACATCTATGAAAGCTCTTTTCTGTACAGATGTGCTTAGTGACAACTGAGTCGTTTTAGGTATAAAATAACTGACATGCGGCTATGAAAGTTATGTGTTGGTCCAAGCATTCGTATTGTTCAGACGTCCAACAAGGTTCTTTTTATGAGGGTATTAGAATACTTTTACTATAGGTTATCTCAGCTTCCCATTTGGGTTCACAACCTTCCTATGAGGTTTTGACGGCTCTGTATAAGGGCATCACAAATTTTAGCAGCTCTATATGCGGGTCTGACAGCTAACTTGGATGTCTTAAAATATTTTTTGTTGGTTGTGGCAGCTCTGTTATTACCATGTAACTGAAGGCATCACACCTTACTTTTGGTTATAGCAGCCACGAAGCTATCTACATACAACAGAGGTGGCGCATTTGGTAGGGCTATCGTAGCTCTGTAGTTTTCTGAGCGTGGGTGTCCCCATGGTTCTCAAACCTTAGTGGAATTTTATTTTAAAAGCTTATGTTCAGGTGAAGGTAGGCGCAGTGGCTTAGTGGTTAGTGTGTTGGACTATCTACTAAGCGAGGGGTCCGAGGTTCGAATCCCGCAAGAACCCAAATTCCAACTTATGTTTTTTTTTTCACTGCGCCACCTCTCGCGGACCTGTTGCGCCAACTATTTATATTTTTTATTTTTTTTCATGCTCAGGTGAAGGATGCGCATAACTTGATTAAACTTGCATTTCTGTTCACCACCGCCACTGTGAGCCATGTCCTTTAAGTGGTATGGAAGTTGATATGAATGCTTAAAAAGTTTATAATTCCATTTGCATAATGGTTGAGAGATGTCTCTTTTGCATCCCTGTAATGATAGTAACTTATAAAAATCAGAGTTTCAAGAGTATATGAATTGAGAATCAGTTGAAGAGCATGAATTGTGGAAGTACCATACAGTCAAATTCAAACCAAACCTTCATACTTCTGAAACAACTTTTTTGTTTAACCCCGTGAAAGTTGTCGAGTTACAACAAACAAATATGCCGGGATGCGGAAAAAAATAAGTTAAAATTATACATAGCTTCCATGGACTAAGATTCATCATGGCTAACTCCCGATGGAAGGAACAATTAGTTAGAACAAATACATCCGCATGTGCATCAGGTGATGGACATTATGTTACCTCCTAAACCATGATAGTTTTAGGAAATCGGTTTGGAAACCCTTAATTGGTCACCGCAATGCTCGGACTTATATGTTACTTAGTCTTACAGAAAATCAACTTTTGCGTGGACAGTTTCAGAATTAAACAAACTTTGAAAAACATATGTTTTTGCTATGTTATAATTCACACTCGGTTTTTGTAGACAAATGTCTTTTCATCTAGAAAAGCTAAAAATCAACAGACTGCTTTGTTCAATGTACGTTGGCAACACTGTTGTGGACATAAATTTTGGCACATTTCGTATCTCGTAGATATGGTACCGTGTTTACAGAGCAAAAAGTTGTAAAAAAAACATCCGGTGCCTCGTAAACTCAAAATTAAATAAAGTGCACGACTGGGTCGAAAAAAATTGTCTTGTTCATCAAAAGTTCTGTTGCTTTGTTTTCTTATTTTATTAGATAGCTATAGATCTGAGAAGCAATGGTAGATAAAAGAAGCGGTTCACAAAATATAGGAAAATGAATAGTGTTAAATAAAATTCACTCTTGGGTTATTCCTCTGATACGACAGTAAACATAAAAATGTGAGTTTTTAAAGGTTGAAGCTCTCAGTAACAGACAACTGTCGCAAGTTCTGGTTAGAGAGTCATAAGCGCATAATGTATTATTTTATAAGCTCTTACACTTTACAAGATTTCTGACTACGAGCTACGAGGGCAAGCGTAGTAGGAGTTTCTGATTTTTGATCTGTTAGGGTATGATTTTCGTTTTGACTGGAATAGATCAATGACGATGGCTTAAGTTATCAATGATTGGAAGTATTGTTCGTGATAGATCGATATCTTTACATTTAGGTATAATGTATATATATGCAAGAATTCAGAGATTTGTTTTTAAATTTCCATTAGCAGTTATAAACTGAATATCACGATGGAGGTGTGTGGCGGTGTTAATGAAGTGGTATTTTCTGATTGTATAAACTCCAAGTGGTTGGCATTATTTTAAAGTGAATTTATTCAATACTGTTGAAGAAAAAAGAAGTTGGTTATATTTACTAAAAATTAATTTTCCGTTGCTGGTAGTGCACTTTGAATTGCTGTTGCAATTTAAGTTTTAAAGTGCGGTATTGGGTTTTAAAAATATATATGGAACAGATATCGGCTTTTGGGTTTTTGAGAAATAATTTAAAAACAGATTTATTCGAATTTTGAAGAAAAACCAAGTACGGGATCTTTTTTTTGCAACGTTTAGTTTGAAAAATACTACTTGCTTACTATGTAGCTGAAAATCGATTACTTATAAGTTATTGTTCGGGATATATAAGCATTATTTGGTTGTTAAAGTTGTATCGAAGTCAAAAATGGGGTTTCTGGGATATGAGCAGTTCTTTGGTAATTGAAAATTAAGGAGGCAATCATTTTAAGAACATCAATTTTACTCTATGTTTGCATTTTGGTTAAAATCGTTACTGCCGTTTTCAGACATCCATTTTACGATAATGCAGAGAAAAACTGAGTTTGCCATTAAGTTGTAAACCATATTACCTCAGTAATGATTTTTTTTACATTGTTACAATCGTCAGACGTCGGACAGTGTTCGTGATATGTCCAAATTTCAAATGTACCGTTATTGGATTTTTTTTAGCGAAAAACTGATTTTTTATTAACCTTACCTCCATAAGCTTAAATATCAATTTTGGTTTAAGTCGTTAGAGCCGTTTTCGAACAAATTAACCCCCGTATTAATAAATACTGTGTACAAATTATCAACTTGTTACTCAGAAGTTATGTCCAATTTTAACATGCTATCTGACATTTGCTAACTTACTAACTTGTGCACATTTTTTTATTAATAAGGGGGTAAACTTGTATGAAAATTGTGTGCAAAAAAATAAACGGCCCGAACCTTAAGCCCCCTCACTCCAAATGCGAAGTTTTAATGAAATCCGGGCAGCCGTTTATGCTGTAGACATCGGCACAGACAGACGGACAGAATTTTTCCAACCACTTTGTTGAGTGGGTCGTAATGTCAGAATTGATTACCATCTCGAATTCGAAATTTTGTACGAATACAAAATTTTTCTCTTACTACGTAATCGAGAAAGTCAAAAAAGGAAATGTAATTTCCCCAATCTCTTTACTGCAAAGCTACTAGTTACTGTAGACGAGATTTAATAGAACCCCTGTAGAGACACGTCTCCCGAATGGAGTTTCCCTTCTTTGTCAAGGTTACATTGCACATTTCCGAAGTTACCTCCATATACGACACATGATTGACAACCTCTAGTATCAATTTTTCATAAGGGTGGTTACCTTGACTGCTTTCAGCCTGGGAATATATATACACATTGTTATCGAAATTAATTTATTCGTACAATAATCGGAAAGGAGGTGGCCAAAACACAGGAGTACACTACGCACCTACATCTCCATTGTAAACAAGGTCCTCCTACCAACTTCTATTAGGCAAATGCATTGTGTAAAAGTTATTTGTGTGTTATCACGTAAAGTATCTTTTAATTAACGTTTAAGTATCGTAAAATGAAGACAAAGTAAAAGACAAATAGCACCTGAAAGCACAGGAGTGTGCAAACAATAAACTATATACGTAGTTGGAGGTTACACTCCATTAATACTCATTCGATATCTTTCTGTGCGCCTCCGTTTTCATTATTCATTTTTAAGTTATACGAAAGATAGTAAAACGTGGAGGTAACTTTCCCTCAACGCAAATTTATTGCAACGCATTAATATACCTACAAGATTGTTGACAAAAAGAAGTAAAACGCGTGGAAAGGTCATGACGATGTCAAAATACAATTTGCGAGTTTCAAGGATTTTTCTTCAAATGTGTGCCTTAGCTTTTCGCTTATATAGATTTTCTTTCGATATCTATTGTGTCGGTTGATTTTCCTTTGTGCTCGGTGGTGTCCTTCAGGCAACGCTTTTTGTTGTGGAATATTGTGTTAGGAAATTCCATTCCCATTGATGTGCTTTGGGGACGACGAAAAAGGAAAAGAAATTTGCATCTTTTATGTATTGGATTTGTTCCGTTTCTTTCCAATTTAAAGTAAAAGTTGAAGAAGCACAACGGAAAGGAAAATCTTCCTTTTGTGTTTAGAGAAGCTTTGTCGAAGAATAATTGCAGTTGGTAAATTTAAGAGCAAGATTCGGCTTTAATGTATTTGATTTTGGCAAAAGTTCAAGGCGAATCTGGGAAATCATCAACACAATCAAGGATTTGTGTGCCTGTCCCAGTCATTCGAATTAATCACGTACTTTAGTGTATTCAAAATGTTACCCATTTCGAAAAGGTGTGGGTAGCTGTCACCTGGTGTATGTGTTTAACCAATTATCAGTGGGTAAGTGTACGATGTTATCAACCATTCATCAACTCCTTGAGCAAGCATAATTAAAATGCAGTTGCCAAACTCGGGAAATTTATTTTTATTGCTTAACGTGAACTTGACTAGTGTACGAGCTAGAAAATTTGTTTTTCAACTGAAGAGTTAAATAAACAAAATTTGTTGATGAATGATGAATGATGAATGCAAAACAAGTTGGTTGAAGTCGCTCATAATTTGAACGCTCCACCTGAGGTTGGGTGGTGTCCTCTTCTTGGATGTAACTCCGGGACAGACTCAAAAACTCATCCATGTGATACGTTTGTGTTCATACGTTTCTCAATATCTAGCCACCTAAGCCGTTGTACATATTTTAAGCTTTTCGACCAGGCCACTGTCGATCGTAAACTTCACTGTTCAAACTCCTTCTGCACAGTTATCTGTTTCAAACTAAATTGAATATCGTACGAAGAATCTTTCTCGCAAAGCGACCCAAGAGGTTTTCATCCGCTTTGAATAAGGTCCTCTCTTCGGCACCATACCTGAATATTAAAGGTCTTCCATTATATCCCCTTGGTTCTGAGGGAAATGGTTCTACTTCTTACATGGCGTGTTATTTCGTCTCAGTTTATTGAGAGCCATTAAAATGAGCCCATAGGGGAAACCAGAAGGCATGGAAACAGGAAAATTTGCCATCATATGGAAGTATCAAATGTAGAAGGGTATTCCTGGAGAAACTTGGGCTTTCCCTTTGAAAAGGACAAACGCTTAAAAACCAAACATTTATATTTATCAACATTTAAAAATGAATGAAAAACGAAAAAAAAATCTCTCTACAATCTGTGTGCGCGAATTTTACAGCTCAAAATAAATTTCTGAATTTTGGAACTTCTGCACCTACCACTGCAAGGATTCCCTTTGCCCTTGGCGTTAGCCACTATAACGACGATTGCATGTTTTTTTGCTCAGATTTATTCCGTCTCCTGTTCATATCACAAACATGCCTATTCAGTCCTTAAGATAGTAGGATGGTTATGGACTACAAAATTTAAATGAACAGTATAAATAAGTACATACGGATGTTTAGAACCAAGTCAAACTACAGGGACATTCCAATTATAGCACCAAGCGTTAGAGTAAATAATTAATTACACACTACACAGTTATGATGAAAGTCACATCTGTCAGTAATAGAACTTTGGCAAAATTTGATTTGTAAAGGACTTTTAATGCGAGAAGTCATTACAATTCCCAAGGACCTTCATCCATTCCGCATACACTTATACAACCCGTGTCCAGAGATTTATTATATATTTAACAAAACTTAATTAATTTCTGCTTTCAATATGTTCCATTACGGACCACTGGGGGAAGTGTAAGTCCCTGTTTCAGGGTGCAGGAAATGTACGTTAATTATACCACCCTCTCGACCTCAGCTCTACTTTAGAAATGTTTGAAGAAATTGTTGTTGGTTGCGCGTTCGAGGGTTCAAGTGGTTATACAACGATGGTACGAATGCGACTGTAAAAGCACAAAAAGTTGCACTTTAAAACCAGACAGAGCACAGAGACGTGAGTGCTCATTTTTGTGTACTGTTAATGAGTGAGGGCGGGCAGCAGGGATGGCTGATGATACTTGGAATGTGCACATATTGGTTGTTGTGACGCATCGAACAGGGCTGGGTGAAAGGAAAGGCATGTAAATCATTTTTATGTCCTTTTAACGGTAGAAAGGAGACAAACAAGGACCAGTGGAGTGGGCTTAAACACTAAATGTAGATTAATGTTTTTTTCTTCCAGTTCGAAAAATCTACCGAATTCTATTTAATTAACAATAGGTGGTGGGGCTAATTAGGTACGATGAAGCACTATAGAAGATGGGATTTTATTTTTATTCCTTTTATTTTCTCAAATTTTGTTTCAATCTTCTATATATATTATGGTGTCAGATCATTTAGGAGACTGGGAAAACTTCAACGACGTTCGTCGATTCGCGCCAAAGTTCAAATGGAAAGAGAGTTTTTTTTTAAAGTACATAGACAATAATTTTTGCTTCGCGGTACAGCCTTTATCTCTATATATAAAGTCTGTACTACGAAGCGCAAATGGCGGGTAGCTATTCAATCATGTTTTTCTGTTTCGCGTTGTGTTTGTTGTGACAGACGAATTTGAAGACGACACCCTTTTTTCAACAAAAAAAAATGTAAAAAAAAAAGAAGATTTTTATAACTTTAGGAAAAATAGGCAATCCTTATTTTGTACTTTCAAATTTTAATTTTCGACCTCCAAGACCCCTACCTGCGTTAACCCCTGATTAGAGAAGTCAATTATATTTTTGTTATGTTCTTGATGGTAAAACAGCGGAACTCTTCCAGGCATTTATAGAACTTTCTGCCGTGTAAATATCGAAATAGATGATAGGATTTATATCCAGATGCACCACTATGAAGAGCGTTAGCTGCTTGATCTTTTGTAGTTACAGTGGATGCAGAGGCGACGCTTCCTATTGTTCTTTTCGTTCATGCACACCCAACTCTTAGAGAATAAATATTAATAATTTAGAAAATGTTTTCATTTGTCTTTTAAGTCCTAACTAAAGTCTAGTTTTAGTGTATTTCCCAACTCGTGCCACCCTCTCGAGAATTTGAGCGAAATCGTATTTCATACAAAACGAAATTGTACTAACCTAAAATTAAAATTTAAAAAAAAAGGTGTTTCCAATATCCACTTACCCCCTAAGTCCTAACCAAACTTCAGTATTTCCCAACTCGTGGCAGCCTCTTGTGTACTAGAGGCCATTCGTTATTCATACCGAAGCGAAAAACTATCTACCTACCCTGCTAGACTGCGACTTCGACACGTGCGAAAATAATACTTTCCGTTCCCACTCATTTGATCATCAACTCGTTCAAATGAGTTGGAAACGAAATGTATCCATCAAAAATAAATGCTATAAAACAAATTATAACGCATATCGTACCCACTATTTCGTTCAGCTCAGTTGTAAACGAAATCAACTATGACTATGTGTGGGGTTGGGTTTTGGGTTTGGGTATTGGGTGTGATAAAGTGGAAATGAAAGCATGAGTAGTAATTATGTTACTTTCACGTTCGACTCGTTCTGGAAAGCTATGAAGGAATTGGGAAATTTGTATAGGATGTTTTGGGTGTATAGAATATTCTGGGTGGGAAAATGTCATTAAAATATTTTTGAACAATTCTAGAAGGCTGAACTTAGACTTTTTAATTTTTCTGTGTATATATCACAACAAATTTAAGAAAATACAAAATTGTTTTTCAATATAAATTTTTAAATTTTAATGCAAACGCACCCATAAACTATTTTAATGATCTGTGAATTTCAAAACATCAGTCAAGATTTACATATTAATAATTGTTAATGTAATGTAATGTGTGGAAAATATTAAATATTGCTACCGAAATTCTGAGTCGGTGGTCGTAACTTTAAAAGTGCTCACTCCAATTTTCGGTTGGTATTGTCATCCCACCAGACGGAATGCTCCACTTCGCTTATTCGATTTAACGCCGTTGGATTTTTTTTATTAATTTATGGCCGTATGTGTTCTTTACACAGTGGGGAAAAATTGTCTGAGATAAAAGTTCCATACTTCAATTTAATATGCGTGCTACAGATGAAATAAATTTAAGCCCTGATATTTCAATTATTCTATGTGTTATTTGAATATACAATGGCTCCAAATTATATTCGAATAAAGCCCACTTTAAAAATATTTTTTTAATTATAGTCGACATAAAACCCACTTTATCCTTATTAAATTAAAACAACCAAAAGTAGATTTTAGTATGGACTATCAACCATCTCCCATTTGTCATTTCTACTGCCAAATTGAATTTTAAAAATTGTTTTTGAAGATATTTAAAGAAATGTTCCGAGAACAGTAATATGTTTGAAGATCTCGAAATGTTTAAAGATGTTGGGCTTTTAAGAAAAACAAAAATATATTAAACCCGAACAAATCTTTTTGAAGACTTTGATGATGAAGAGTTTTACTCTCCCTACAGATTTAATAAATAAAACTATTCAGTTCTTGATCGAAAATGTTATTAGTCAAGAGCCTTAAACAAAACGCAGGTTTCATAGTCCTGCATTTTTGCAAGTTGTAGTTACTCTCCAATTTGTGCTATTTTCTTGCTGTCATTTCATTAAAATTTGTTTAAAGAGAATTCCCCAAACGGTGTTTAGTTTCGCAAACTGTCAATTCTTGGGTCTTTTTGACAAAACTTTGCGTCGCGCCCGCTCTAAGCTGGTACTGGTTGTAGGTGGTTACAAGGAGTTTATAATGGACTAAAAAGTTAGGCACCGGCTTTGAAGTTAGAGTGCTTTTAGTTAGTATCTACTAATCTCTCCTAATACATGGTGACTATAATTTCGTGCCAATGGCATAACTTTTTAGCTAGTTTTAGACGCTTTTTAACCTACCTATAATTAGTACCAACCTTAGCGTGGGCTCTGACTAAAATTTGGTGGGTTTACTTGGCACGTTTTCTTTTTATTACGCATTTACAATTCGAAGGGTTTTAAAAACTTGACCAGTGAACCCACGAAATTTAAGTCAGTTATCATTGAATACTAAAATTGTTCTCTTAATTTGTAGTTATTTGAGTATTGTCCTACATTAAATTTACTTGGTATTAAACGTTCCTGAAGTAAAAACTTGGTGTACTTCTAGAGCTCCGTACTTTTTGCGGCTGACTTACTGCATAGAGGTTTTTATATTGAAGAACTGGGCTCTTTTTTTAACATTTATGTTTTTAGTCTGGTTGATTTCTCTGTATAGCTTTGGGTATACTGTACCGAAAGTTCTGCCATCTTTTCGTACAGCGTAAATGTGGCTTAAGTACAGACCTTTGAGGTTATAAAAGGCTTCTGTGCTGCCATGTGACATTACTGCAATCCTACTTGAGAAAAGCCAATACCAAGGGAATATTCTTCCAAGATTCTAAAGTAATTCACATCACTGGCAGAAGACAGTCACTGGTATATAACAAAATATGTGCTGTCCACAAGAAGGGACATCGGGCAGAACGCCATGACAGACGTACAACTTTGAGGTATTTAGAAAATTTTACGTCATTGGCTCCACCAATAACTCTGAATATTACACGGCAGAATCAGCCAAACGAAGGCTGACTAAAATTAATTTGACAGCCGGAAGATGACTCATAGCCATTCAACTAAATTTGTTTCTCTTTCTAGTACTTTCTAAGACTTCCTTAACTAAATTTTGGCAGTCCTAAAAATAAAGACAAATATCCCAGACCCATACCAAGATTAATCTGTGCTCTCTAAAGAACGCAAACACTGTAATTGGAATTCTGGTACACTAGGCTAATCACTCATTCTGTTTAACCTAGAAGCTATAGCTGCACACACGTCAGTCAACGAGTCAGCTCCTCATTATCATCTCGCATCCAACAACATACTATCCTGCTAATTCAATGAAAATGGGAGGGAAAAAAAAAAACACACATAGGAAATGGAAAATTATTGTTAAGTGGCTTAGAACAAAACAAAACATGCTCCGAGCGTTCTATGTTGCAATTTGAGCAGCACCAATGATGGGAATAGTAACACGGCCCCTCGGAACAAGAGCACTGAATCTAATTATTGTTTTTCGCATAAAGAAGCACAGATCATCATCAATCTGATGGTGCGCACCAATAAAATATCGCAAAGCCCGATTTCCCATTATTATTTCAAGTTGAATGCTATTAATGCTCTGAGCTGAGAGTAGCTATATCAGGTGCATCAGCGTCATCGCCATCGCCATCACGATCATATACACTCGCGTAGTTAGAGCGTAGCCTAGATGCGATGAAAAAAAAAAAAAAATCATTCTCTAACGAAGAGCACACAGACTCGCGGATTCGGATGCATTCGGAAAGAACGCGCGCACATTCCTTGCGTGAATGTGCATTTTTGAGAACACATGCACCGGCTAATTAGCCCCCAAGTGCAAGTCTATGGTGTGCGATTAGCTTTCTTTAAAGTATCTGCCTGCATTGGTAAGTGGCTGTATGGGCTTGGGTTGGCTTATGTTTGCGAATAGAAAATTTAAAGATTCTCCTTCCGAGGTTAGCAGGTGAGTGAGGTTTTGCGGTTTCTGTGTGATAAAGTGATGTAATGGATAAATTATAGTCCATCATGATCCAGTGTAGAATGCAAATCCTCACACACCTGTGCATATGTGTGTGTCAGCGACTTAAATGGGGAATGCATGAGAAAACCGCTGACTCCGCGATTGTTTCGTTTGGTCGACTCGACAGGCGCGCGAACATTGTTTTATAGCTATGGCAACCTATCAACCACCGTTAGGATGAACAATTGCTTGGCAGCAGGCAATCTCAGAGCACGCAGTAATAGAAGTTTTCGAAATTAATTAGCGAGGCATTACTGGAATTATAATATCTAATCGATGGTTAGCACGTATGAGAACGGTAAGTTGTACATAAATTGGTCATGCGACTGCAGCTATCGCTCTTTTTTATTGAATGAACTACGTTTTGCATTGAGTCAATGAGCGGCATCCACAGGCACTCGCTGAAACCAAAATCTCAGTTTCGGATTAAGTTCGGTTCCAGCTAGTTATTCATAATTTCGGTTAATATAATGAGTTAATGTAAAAAGACTATGCAACATTTTTGTGTAGGGATAATTACGATTACTCTTTTTTTAGAACAGGAATTCCCAAAGCTTTGCAACCGTCAAACTTACAATGTGTCAACACCGCCGATCCATAATGCATTGCACGGTGGAAATTTGTACGTGGACTTCGGATA
This sequence comes from Cheilosia urbana, assembly GCA_946477585.1. NCBI lineage: Eukaryota > Metazoa > Arthropoda > Insecta > Diptera > Syrphidae > Cheilosia > Cheilosia urbana. The sequence continues at coordinate 118,176,432 of OX297854.1, forward strand.
GGACATAGAAAGACGGAAATTTTGACTTATTTATTTTTTAATATTAAAACTCTTTTTAAAAAAGCTTTTGAATGGTCAGGTTTCCCTTAAAATCATACGACTGGGTCGAACGAAACTTTGTCTTTGATCAAAAGTTTGGTTGGTTGTTTTCTTATTTTATTAGGTAGGTGGGTAAAAATTTTGTAGACAATGTTAGGAATAGTGTTAAATAAAATTAATTTTTGAGTTATTCATCTGATATGGTAGTAGATATTTATATCAAATAACAATGTGAAGTTTTACATATAAGCTAAAGCGCTAGTAACATGCATTTGCCGCAACTTATGATAGGAGAGTCTAAAGCGCCTAATGTACTTCTTTATAAGCTTTTATACTTTTCAGGATTTTTTGGTTAAGGGATATCAGGATACCTATAGCAGAAGTTTTTATTTTCTGATCCGTTAGGGCATGAAGTGTTTATTTTTGACTGGAATAGATTAGTAGGTGTCAATGATCACATTATGTAAGAATTCAGAGATTTGATTTCGAACTTGCATTAGCAGTAATAGATAAAGTGAATATCCCGATGGACGTGTGTGGATGTGCAAACGAAGTGAGATTTTCTGATTGTGTAGACTCCAAGTGGTTGGAATTATTTAAAGGTGCATTTATTCAATATTGTTGAGAAAAATAGGAAGAAGTGGGTTATATTTGCTAAAAATAATTTTTTTTTTTTTTTTTTTTTTTATATACTTCTCCCGGGAAAGGCGAACCTATAACGCTTCAACAGCGCCCCGAGATGCCTGCAGATGTATGTTTGTTCTGCACTTAAATTACTGCAAATTGTAGTCTTCTGGAAATATATCCCCAGGAAGCGAGTTCCAAAGTTTGCTTGTCCTGTAACAGAAGGAGTTTTGGAAAGTTGATGTCCTCGCGGTTGTCAAGTGTACTGTATGGTCATGAGCATTAGCAGCCTGTCTTGTTGGGCGCCCAAAAGTTGCATTTCGAGGGATAATTTCTTTGAGTTCCTCAGAACATCTACCATGGAAGTACCTATAGAACAAGCATAGGTCAGCGACTTGTCTTGTAGATTCGATGTGAGTGTAGGGTCTCCAATGAGTCGAACTGCTCGTCTCTGTATGCTATCAAGCAGGTTAAGTGAATGTTTTGGGGCCGAGCTCCATATATGGGAACAATATTCCAAGCCTGGTCTAACCTGTGCTTTGTAGAGAAGGAGAAGTTGCTTGGGGCTAAAGTACCTCTTTGCTCTAAATAGGTAGCTCAACTTTGCGGACGCCGATTTTGCGATATAGGATATGTGGTTCTGCCATGTGATTCCTGAGTTGACTGTGACTCCTAGAAGGTGCATTGAGTCCTTGTGATGGATTGGAAGGTCATCCATTTGGATCTGAGGAACTGTTGATGCATTTTTTCTGGAAAATGTTGTGAGCTGTGTCTTGTTTGCATTAAATACAACCAAGTTGTCCTTTCCCCACTTCAAGATTTTGTCCAGATCATCATTTAGAGAATTAATTTGTTCACATCTCTGACTGTGTGATGTAGCCGTACTCACAGGCCCATTGTTCGAGATGGAGGATATGAGAGTGCTGTCATCTGCAAAGCTGTAGATATTATTATTTGTCGATCCAGGCAAATCGTTGATGTGGAGAAGAAATAGAGTTGGAGAAAGAACAGATCCTTGGGGCACTCCTGCATTTATAACAAACGAATTGGAAGATACACCATCTACAACAACTTGGATCGATCTTCCCAGAAGAAAATTTTGCATCCATCCGCAGAGTTGTTGTGGTAATCCGTAAGACATTAATTTGCCTAATAGGGCTCTATGCCAGACACGGTCAAATGCCTTTGATATGTCCAAGACTACGGCTCTGGATTCGCCGTGTTGCATTTTTGCTGTTATTGCATTTTTAATGGCTCTTACAATTTTTATTTGAAAGTGCGGTATTGAGTTTTAAAAATATGTGGATATATATAAACAGGATCTGCTTTTGGATAGTCATTTTTGAGATCATAACTTGTTTTTTTTTTTCTAAGTTTTATCCAACTCGAAAATAGGGTTTTCGAGGTATGAGCAGTTTTTAAAATAAACGTTTTCGATGATTTGAATTGAAATTTAAGGACGCAATTAAATATCAATTTTACTTTAAGTTTGCATTTGGGTCAAACTCGTTATTGTCGTTTTCAGGTAAATTAAGGAAAACTAAATCAAAAAAAATTGTTTTTTTCAAAAAGAGAAAAACTGAGTTTTCTGTAAAGTTAGAAATGGGCGAATTTCCTTAAAAATGCATTTTTGTTACAATCGTATGGGCGGTTTTCGAGATATGTCTGTTCGAATTTCAAAGGTACCGTTATTAGATTGGTTAAGCTCAAATATCAATTATGGCTGAAATCGTTAGAGCCGTTTTCGAACAAATCGAACTGGTATGAACATTTTATATGCGAAGTACCATCAATATAGAGGTTACCGCGCAACAAAAACAAAAAACTCCCCGAACTGTAAGCCCGCAAATTCCGAATCCAAAGTTTGAACGAAGTCCGGGCAGCCGTTTAGGCTGTAGGACTCGGGACATACGGACGCCAGAATTATGCGACCCCCTTTTTTGAGTTGGTCTATCATCGAAATGTCAGAATTGGTTAACATCTCGAGTTCGAAATTTTGTACGTATACAATATCTTTCACTTACTACGTAATCGAGAACTGTAATAGTTTTTTTGCAATATTTTTACCTAATTCGCTCTTTGACTACGTTTTATATTTTTAGATTAGAACGGCTTTCTAAAAAATATTTATCACAAGCTCAAGTTCGGCATACTTTGATATGACGCTTTTCGAAGAAGTTACCTACTCTCGCGCCACCTATCATTAGAGTCATGTTTGCAAGCGAAATGATCCCATATATGTACCAATGTTAAACTTTGACATTTCGTTAGGTGCCGTGTCCCGAACGACGTGCGAATAGCAACAGCCTTCTTATAAAAGACAAACAAAACAAATAATCATTACTGCAAACTTTTAAATTGAGTAAGTATCCTACAGTCCAGGAGGCGGGTAGAAGAAATCAAAATTGACGACACAGATCCATAGAACCAATTACATTTTTACACTGCAACTTGATTAGGACGCAATAATGAGTGACCTCTGGCTCATGCGCATAACAACTTCAGTTAAAAGGAGAACTCTCCATCATCGCACTTAACACGACTGTCATTAAGTGCCCATAAAAACAAGACCACCAAGAGACTCGAAATATAAAAACGATTATTTTCCCACGTGCGACTCCTGTGCATTTTTTTTTTTTTTTTTTGCGACTGGAAAGGTCTAAACTTTCTGTTATATTCGAGCAACTTTAGCCAGAATCTTTCCTTGCCTTATGATATTTGTCAGACGTTTGCGAGAGGTATGACATTGGTCCGAAAAATCTATTTGCTTTCGATTTGAAATTCTGTCTGAATTTAGGCTAAAAAGGTGCATTATATTCAGGTCAGAATGTAAAAAATTACAAGCTCACAATCTCTCCGGGACAGCGATTTGGTATACGGGCGCTTAGGGGGGATGTACGACTCATTTTGAGAGCAGCAGCTATAAAGAGTCCTCAAAACACTTAAAAAAAAAAAAAAATAATAATAATAATAATAATAAAAACCCAATACCTGTCTGAGACACGCCTAAGCTTTTCAAGCTCAAGATCTTCTCAGCTGCACATATCGGGTTGCACATTGCCTATTAGGGATTGCATGGACCAGTGTCACATATCAGAGAGGTTGCCAAATTTCAATGCTGCAGTAGCAGCGAGTCCCGGTACTTCTGATTACCATTTTCCGAAATATTTAGCCACTGTTATGCTAAATGAACCATATCGACACCGGGACCGCGAAGAAATGCAGCACGTGTTTGTATATGGGACGCGACTGAAAGTTCCCTTCACCATTGCCAAACAGATAAATTGTATCAAAGCCGCCACCAAATGGTATAGGGGACACTGTCTTAAATACATGCGCCGCTTTTTGCTTGTTTCATTGTCCGGAAATTTCCGCCCAAAGTGAATGGCCATTCAGGTCCAGCCAACGAGTTAACCATCGAAATCTGCTATCATTGTCTCCCAAAGAGCCAGACAATAAATATCCCGTGCAGACCTGCTAGTCATATTTGTCGCAATGCCAACAACCCACAGCTACCGTTTCCCCGGTCCATTATAATGTTACGAGTGCATTTGGCAGTAAACAAAAATATGCAGAGTAACTGCATATAGATGGTGGATTATTCACCTATATGCTAATCAGTTATAGATAGTGAATTGCACTGTGTTTAGGCGCTACCAGTTTTGGCTGTGATATAGGTTTAAAAGGAGGTGTACAACTACGAGGGTATGAATACGACCTTTTTATTTTATTTTTTTATCTTATTATTAAAAGACATACGCATTTTCGACAGGTTAACCTTTGGAAGAAATTTTTGAAACAGAAGGGAGGCTCTTAGATCTCCCCCTCTTAACCGCCCACCTTTATCCAAATGGATTGGGCAAAAAATTCTATCTGCCCAAATTCGCCACCGTTGTCGTTGTCTCGTTGCCTGGAGCTTTTATTAGATGGGTCTATTGTTATACCACTCTCGGGGGAGACAGTGGGAAGCACTAAACCTGATATAAAAAATTGATTGTACCAAAGCGCACACAGTGTGCGGCGAGGGGCGCAGAAGGTGATGCCGGACAAATGGACGACAAAGCGGCGAGATTTCAAATGGAGTGGATGGAATTTATGATTTATGTCCGCCGCACTATAGGGGATAATTGCGGATACCAATTTACAAAATACTGATAAATTGCGAGAGTGTAAGCTAATAAATTGTCAGATTGTTGTTAAAAACAATCCAACGGTGTGTGGAGGCAGACACACTGATTTTAACAGGTTGACATGCAATTAGGTGGATTTAATTTTAACACACAGACTACGTTATTGTTGGGAATAAGTTCGTATTGGCCCTTGTGTGTTGATGTTAATGAGGCGATTACTAAGGAAGGGGTTTCGGGTTACGCCTGGAAAATAAAAACTAATACCCCAAACATTAAGATGTGCTTCGAGATACAATTTTAGGCTCCTTTTATTTGTCGCAAAAATGAAAACAAGCACAAATGCTCAAAGTTAGCAACAAATCAAGCTCTCTTAACTTAGATTGAAAATAATTAAAAAAAAACTCATTAACAAGACTCGCGCCTGGAATGTGGCCTAACGTTTTTAATATAACGAAAGAAAAAAACTGTTAAATGTGAGTTATTGTTTACTACCAACGCCAGCTGGTAAACAAATAATACGTTAGCGGCTTGCTTCGAATGTACTGGATCAATTCGTGACGAATTGATGGTGCGCCATTTACGCCGGAAGTGTTATCAGCCCAAAATTGTTCAGGGACGCTGTGCAGTGTGCATTGTGCATGGGATACAAAACCTTGATCAATAATTTTGTATTGCTGCTAATTGATGAATTGGGTGCTGGAGCAGATGTGGTTTCAACATTACTGTGCAACCGCGCAAAGATTCGTTTCCGGGTCGTCCAATGTCTATCGTTTTAGCATTTGAAACTGGCCTGGAAGACCGACCGATTTAACCACCTAAGGAATTTATCTTTGGGGTTGTTTGAAGACACAGATATATTAGAATGCCGGAAAAGAACCCAAATAATCAATATGGCGACCAATATCATCATAGAAAAAAAAAACTTAAGGTTCGACTTAAATATAAAAAAAAAGGAAATATTTAATTATGTCGATTCATTTCAAAGACATACAACAAAACAACATTGGGTGAGTGTTTTTGGGACACCTTCTTTAATGTTACTAGGGGTCGCCCCGTGGTCGAAATTCGACCAATTTATTCTATAAGTTCATTTTTGAAGGGGAAATGAAGGGGAAATATTGGAGCGCTTAAAAATAGGCAATCGAAACCATTTCAGGCTTCCCTTAAATTGCGAATAAAAAGTATCCAGTAATGCGGACTGTCTTCTATTTTATATCACAGGTAGAAAAGGGTGCATAGAATAGATATGCAAAGTTTCATCGTTTGAAGTTCAACAGTTTTAGAGTTATGCGGACCTTAAGTTAGAAGCCAACATTTTGCTTAAATCTTCTTCTTCTATATATATAATTCTTTCGGGGTGTAACTCGATGATCATGTAACTCGATAACCCCTGGGACGATTTTCATAATTCTTTTTTTGTTTTGTTCGTATTGCTGTATATCAGGTTTTTATTAACTTTTTATCGCTAAAACAAATTTGGAGGGGATGAAAGAGGTTATGAAAGTGCGTATGGGGAAATACACTTTGAAAAAAAAAAAAAAAAAAACTGGATAGAAATCGAGTAGTGACACTTCAAATACAAAAAAAAATATTTTAAATTTTAAAAGCAATTGTTGTTGTCAATTATTTTAAATATTTTCCAAGCAAATTGTTGTTGTCACCAATTTTGGAGTTTTTTTTTTTGAATATAGGTACCTAAAAAGTGTGTTCTAATAAATTATGTTTACTATGTTACATTAAGTAACTTTTTAAAATGAAGTAGATACTTTGGTTATACAAAGATGATGTGGCCGACGATATTTTGCATCGAATTCGCACTGTGACATTGGATAATGAACTGGAGATGTCAGATAAAATGCGCAACAAAGCTTTGATTTTAAACGAGGATATGTTGTTTGCTCATGAGTGGCAATTTGTTGTGCAAATTGGGGATGCCACAGCCAAATCGTTCAATGCAAGACGGATTTAATCGAAAATTGGAGCGAGATATGGACTTCGATCGAATCGCATTGAGTCAAGCTGTTCGAACAAATGTGCCAACGTTGAATCAAGAATAAAAGAAAGTACGATGAATTGATGCAAGCAGTCGATAACGAAAATGGCGGAATTTTCTTCCTGATTTCACTGATTTTGGCTACAATTCGTTCGAGATCTGAGATCGCGTTGGCCCTAGCCTCTTCTGGGATAGTGGATACTTTGTTAATAGGCGGTCGAACAGCTCATTCTGCATTGAAATTGCCATTGAATCTGCAATTGGATGAAGAACCATGAAGTACATGCAACATTTCAAAGAACATTGCGATGGCGAAAGTACTGCAGCAATGTAAGATTATCATATGGGACGAATGCACAATGGCTTACAAACGCGCAATGGAGGCCCTGGTCGTTTACGTAATGATAAGCGACCTTTCGGTGGAGCAATGATCTTGCTATCAGGCGATTTTCGTCAAACGCTGCCTGTCATTTCGAGATCAACTCCGGCAGATGAATTGAATGCTTGCCTGAAGGCGTCTGCCTTATGGCGATAAATTCAAAACCAAATCGCTGGTGAGTTACATTCATACAAATCAGTCAGTCACTATCCCACGGAATTTTTAAATTATTTGGATGTTTCGGGCTTGCCTCTACACAATTTAAAACTAAAAATCTGGTGATACTGATAGTGATACTGATGGTGATACCGATAGTGATACTGATAGTGATACAGTTTCGGCTTTTAAGTTTCCTTCAATTCCCTCAAGACTATTGAAACTCACCATACTTTTTATTTGTACCTGTCACAGACTGGGTTTGTACAGCACTTAAATAGTTTTTGGCTGATTTGGAGCCAATGCCTAATCCATAAATGGATTCTTTATATGAGTAGTTGCTAACTTGTTTTTGAATAAATAAGTGCTCGCGCCTTTAATGCGACAGTTTAAAAATGGTGGGCATATATTTTGATGTCATGGAGCTCCACACTGGGACCCTGCTAAAAGTATTAAGTTTGGCAAGTTCGGAGTACAAAGTCATAAGCTTCTACCCAACTTGTTAAACTGCGTATTGTCAGTTTTCTAATATATAGGTTAAAACGAATAAAGACTAAAATCGGTTCCCATGTGTCTGGAAAAGGAATTCGCTGACATCGCATAGTTGGAAATACATGTCGGAATATGATTGCAACATGAGTCGACGACAGCGCTGGACCTGCAATTTTTCACATACGGTGTGATATATCTGTGGGAACACGTCGCCGCTGGATTTTAAGTTTTAGTTTTTTTTTTTTAAGAAAACGTTGTTCGAAAAATAAAAAATAAAGTGTTTCATTTAATTTAACGTATGAAGTCTTAATTTATACAAATAGAGGCTTGCTTGTCATATTTAAACCTTCTAAAACAGCCGTGATACGGTACCGCATGACTCCAGAAAGACCCAGACGTGCGAGACGTTGTAACTTTTTGCGCTAATAGAATGAGAATATTTTGGAAGGCCTTCCACCTTAAACTAGTGCGACTGAATGAAAATTTCCTGAACGCAAGATTCTTCGAGGAATTTTCGGTAGCGTTTGTGTTGATGAGATTTGGAGAACGAGATTAATTAGCGATTTGTACAGCGACTTCAATCTGGTCAAAACCAATCGTCTGAGATTAAGGGAAAGCACGGTAGACTAAAAAAATTGACCTACGTTGAGCCCACAACTGGAAGAAAACCTCAACTAACATACCTATATAGAGTCCGCAACTGGAACTAGTTAGCTAAGACCGCGCTGACTAAAGACGCGTGTTAACTGAGGCCCAAATTCACCTGGACTGTAGCGTTCAAAACAGGGTAAGGTATGATGATCAGTACTAATCAGGAAAAGACAGTATGTACCTCCTCTTACACTATCAGACTCCCACGTTCTCAAAATGATAACAACTTTCTTTAAGTCACGTAGAAGCGTATTTCAAACAAACTTTAAGTACAAATGTGTTATCACGCACTGGCGAAACCTCCCCTAGACATGCCTTTATGGATTGTAGTAGAATTTCCAGGAAAAATCAACGCCCTACCATTAATGTTGTACCAAATGATTGTGTCGCTTCTGACATTAATGCTTCCATTTTCCATCAGAAACGTCTACTGCATAAATTGATACATCGAGACGAGGGAACATCATAGTCATGTCTTCCGCTCATTCACCCGGCTCGAACACGTACAGACGTACACACAGCAATCAATAAAAAGGAAATAACAAGAAATAAATAAATTTCCCATGTGCACAATTGAAATGTTTTAGTAACCTATTTTTTTTTTTTTTTTTTTTGCAGCTAATAACTACCGCCACCACCGTTAGTGTGCCTCGTTGATGTCGTTGTCGTTGCTGTTTGGTCTCTCTGCCAAACAACAATCAGACAACAACTAACGTACGCGAGAGGCAAAATAAAAAATTAGGTCACTTCGAATTAAAACCGAACACATAACCATAGGAACAACGACCACGAAACCATTTCCCAATCTTTCACTGTGAAATGCAATTAATGACGTCAGTACCGCTGCAGCATACTTTCGCTGCATTCGATCGGTCCCCGCTCTCTCGTACGAGGAAGCCTCGTATAACATAATTTATTATAAAGCAACCGCCATCGAAAAGACAATAGTATTCTCCAATGCATGCCGAATCGCAATCGGAATGCAAATTAAAGTTAATTGCAGATCTAAGGTTTCTAGTGCGTCTCATCTGGTTGGTGGACCGCGCTCGTCCACAAGTAGTTTCCTTGTCAGTTGTTCCAAATCGGCAGCCAGAGCTCCGTTAAAATTATATCCTCGCCGGTGCTCTCACAAAAATAGCCGCGCAGATACGTTAAGAAGTTATTGAACCTCCCAACTGCATTGCAGCGAAGAGATGCATGTTCGATTTTGGTCAGGCATCGAGTTGAGGGGGGTTAATGGGGCAGATTGTAAACAAACGAACTGAAAGCGATTTGGAATATACGTATTTGGAAATTTGTATTCAGAAAATGTGTATTAATGTGTGAACAAATTGTTTGCCGGCCAATTGGCTTCGTTTTGTAAACATGAACGCATGAGTGCCGATTGCCGATTGCCGAGTGGGGCATGTGAGACTGGCGGGTCGCAGGCAAATATTGCTTCATTTTTGGCACTTGGTCGGATAGACTTTTGAGTTTGTGTTGTGTAGATAATTGGTCCAGGTGCTGGCGAATGCTTGTAAGTTTAATTGAACATTAGGGTATTTGTATTGGAATGGATGCGAGAGCGAGTGTGTATGTATATGTCGGGTGCAAAATATTATTGACTGGCCTTGTTTACAGAGAAGTGGATTAATCGGAGATTGGCATCTGTATTTGGGATTGTGGGGTATTTTGTTTACAACTCGAAGACTGTATAACTGACATCTTAGTCTAAATTGAATTTATTGTACAGGCAGATGTATGGGGGTGAAGAGGCGAATGCGAGAAGCAGTCTTTTGTGCACACGTACGAAACACACTGATGAATGACACCGAACTCGATGATGTCATGTACTATAAACATGGTTGGTTGGGTTTTTATTGTTTTTTCTTTACGAACCAGATCAGACTTATGTACATTATAAGGATTCTAGAAAAAAACATAGTTACTTCCAGAATTATCTCGAAACACGTAAGCACCACTAAAAAGCTGTCTCAGCGAACGTAATGAAAAATGCAGAGCGACACTACCGATTTTATGCAATCCAATTCGATCTTCTACTCGCATATATTAGTAGAATAGTAGTATAGCCTCACTCTTCAGTTCTTTTGCAAGCAGTTGCTCTCTACCGAAAACCATTTTATTTCAAACCGAAGATCACTTGTCTGTGGGTGTAGTAGCTCAGTGGTTAGTGTGTTGGATTGCTGAGAGTGAGGTCTCAGGTTCGATCACCGGGAAAAGACACATTACATTTTATAGTACTGAGAAACAAACATCCGAAAGTATAGCTGCCATGAAAAAGCTTCTCAAGTTAGCCGTTCGGACTCGGCATAAAATGTTATCTCCATTCCTGCCGTCCCAGAAACTAAATCACCCAAAACGAATGGTTTTCAGAAGCTAGGTCTTACATATATGAACATTTTGCACCAACTATTTATTTATCTAAATGTATAACTAATCACTTGATTAGCTATATAATTCCGACTGCAGTTTTAGTCAAACATCTTGTAAGTTAAAAAGGTCAGCTTATTCTATAATTGAATATGGACCACATGAACTTGGGAAAATTGTTCGGTGTTTAATAATCGCTTTTGAACGATTATGAGGGAAAGCACAAATAACACATTGAGCGCCGTTTTGAGACCACAACTAACGGAACCTGAGGATAAAAGGGGAGAAGGAAGTTAAGGGAGCACAAAAACAGCCTGTGGAATTGAGAAATTTGATGATGCAAACCATACAGGCAGTATTTTCAAAACGGATGACTATGTCTCGGCATAAATAGGGAAAGTTTCATGCGACCCCATCGTGCATTTTAACACAGTTTAGGTACCCTAATCTAGTCTATAGCTGTAAAGGAGATTGGTATAGACTGGCAGAGTCATCAGCAGTATTTTATATTTAAAAAGAGCGTATTATACTAGATGTACCGACGCGCACTAAGACGTTTTTTTTTTTTTTTAATTTTTTGGAAAACCTTGTTTCATTATAGTTTCAAACTTTTCAAAATGCTGGAGCAGTAAAAACAAAAGTTTTTAGATTTTTTTTCATCAACAACTTTTTAGACAGAAAGAAGGAACGTTAAAAAATTCCTTAACTTTTGTAGTTTTTGGAGGGCTATATATTTCTGATTGCTTACCACAGCGTTTTGATAAAGAATAGGAAATAATTGCATAGGAATATTGGATTTTTGTGCAATGGCCTGTTTAATGGGGGGTAATACCTAAGCAAACATTTTGTGTATTTAAAACTTAGTAAAAGAACACTCAAAGAAAGTTGTATCTTAAAATGTTCGTCTTCGGCTTCCAAGATTACTCTTATCGTGTAAAGGGGTCTCTCTTTTTAATTTAAAATAATCAAAGTTATACTTATTTGAAAGTTCAGAAGTTGGAAGAAAAAATAAAACCGATTTAGGTGCGTCGGTTTCCGCCATATATTTTGCAGCGTTTCGAAATTGCGGATTTCGTCGTTGCATTGCTAAATTTGTCAAATCAAACGAACTACAAAACGTATTATGCATTTCATTTGATCACTTTTCAGTGTGATGCCAAACGAAGAAAGGACAGCCGTCATGACATTTCCAAAGCGCATTGCCCCAGACACCTTTTCAATGAAAGTCATGTCCAGTGCCCATATTATCACATCGATATACTTATCACTAAAACGATATGAACTGAAATAACATTTTTCGATGCGAATATTTATCGTATGTATTAGTTTCTTACCAGAGGTCCTGAAGTGACAACAGCAGCCCGGAAGTCTGTGGTAAGGGCAATCCAACCTAAAGGTACTACCGTTATTATCGAAAGCCAGGCAGTCATACTCGCTTTAACTGCAATATAAATAAAGCTTGTAAAATGCTTTCACGGATAAATTAAGGTTCTTGGTTATAAATAAAAGGTGTCGCTCTGCTGGGTTGCGGGACATGAAGACATGATCATTCCAGGCACTGAGAAAGGGGATGAATTATAGCAAAACAAGGTTTGACAGCTGTATCAGAACAAGCTGATCCCTCGGTGAATATCCCGCCTTGCACACTCAAGCTTGAAGTGGGAAGAAATGCCACAAGAACGGCGAACGTTAGATGGCCCGCACTAGAAACTTGTCAAACTACAAGAACGCTACGGCAAACCTTCATTGAAGCCAAAGTCGAAAGGAGGATAGAAAATCGCTTTCCACCATCGAATGAATTATAACGGGGCACAATATTACAAGAAGCTCCTGAAAGAAGAAGAGCTTTGAAGAGGCTGCAGTGATGACGAAGCTTTTGAGGACACAACCCACTTCCAATGTCTTTGCCCAGGACTCCAATACACCAAGAGCCAAAACTGATTTTAGCAGATACTGGAAACATGTAGAGTGGCCAAAATAATATTAGAAACACCAACTATTAAAATGGCACAACGAGCGATTTACTCTGGAAGAGCGCAATTGAGACTGATGGTCGGACTTATTTCAAGACACATCAAACTTAATAAACAGGCAAATAGAATAGGCATTTTAGAATCATCGATATGCCCAAACTGCCAGGAGGAGGAGGAAGATGTAGGACATTTCTTTTGTCACTGTCCAGCTACAGCAAGGCTACTTAAAAAAATTCTGGAAGCACATTTGATACCAGACCTTACATGGCTCAGAAATGTGGAACTAGGCGACATCATGGAGTTCTCCAAGCGAACAAACAGATTCGCTGACAACACGAATCCTACATACAGTGGCTACCCATAATTTAACCAACCCCTTATCCCCTATCCTTTCACACATCCTAATATAAGCATTACAACCGTTTTTATTTTTTAAGAGGGGACCAAAACGGGCCCATCAGAGGCCTCAGTGAAAAGTGGAAAACTCACCCTCACAGCTGCTCAGTGAATAATTAACGACAGTTTTTATAGAAAGCGTTTTAGTGGGCAAGGGAAAACCTCTTCCCCGACGCTAGTCGCAACGGAACAGTATTGACCTACGTGCATTCAAGATTGAGGGGGAATTTTGGAGCTTTTATATAGGTATACGAATAGCTTACAAAAAAAATCTCTGTAAAACTTGAATTGCTTAAAAGTAAAATTAACACGCAATTTTACTCCAATGTTTTTATCACTGGCCATCGCCCTTGCAACGTGCCTTCGAATCGAATTCGAAATTGGCAATCCTATTCAGTCGAGCCCCATTGTATAGGGTCTTGTATCTTGTTGGGATAGTATTTTATGTACTCAGGTTTATGAGTTCTAAACAACCATAGACAGGCCCTGAGGCATTGCCTCTCAAACACACGAATCTTTCCCATATAGAACGGCGCTATATTTAGCCACATGAGACAGCCATAAACGATGATAGGCCTTATAAGGGCCACGTAGCAAATGAACTTTACCCCGGAGTAAAGTTGACTGCTGCGAAACAGTCTACTTGTCAGGGCGTAGGCCCTCTTAGTCCCAGCAAGACATGCATCTATATGTTTGTCAAAATTCGGATACTGATCGAGCCAGATGCCAAGATACAACACCACGTTTCTCACCGCCAATGGTCGCCAGAGTAGGTCTCCAATAATTGTTAATTTTCTGCAATTTTTTCTAGTATCGACAGAGGCCCCAGCCAATGGAGTCCTAAACAGGATTGTTTCCGATTTTTGGAAATTGGTTTTCAACTTCCAGTTATCGCAATACCTCTTAATTTGCTCGAAGTCACGCTGCAGAAGGATATTGATGACCTCGATTTTTGGTCCTGACTTGTACACCACTAAATCGTCTCCATACGCTTTAGCAATTTACTGCTCCCTATTATAAGCCGCTTTTAATTTCGAAAACCCTGCTCGAAGTAACGTTGCAAGCTTTGACAACGAACTTCTTTCCCATAAGTATGTCATAAATCATATACAGCAAAGGTTTTTGCATGCCCATTCTGGTCAGCTTATAAATGAGCCCCTCCAACCATACGGTATCGAAGGCCTTCTCAAAGTCGACCAGGCAGGCAGGGTTTGTCCTATCTTTATCCTATTTTCCACTGCGCCGGATAATGTGCATTATTCAGCGAATTGTTAAATAGCGTGGCGAAGATATCGATCGCTTCTAGCGGCAGGTGTCGACGTTTGGGACACCGTCAAATCCCGCTTACGTTTTGTCTATCAGTGACTCAGAGATGTTCATTTTTTATCTTTCGGAGTTCATCTTTTCTCACGAACGATGAGAATTTACATCGGCGATTGTGCCATTTGCACGGATGTCGTCATTGAAGACGGTAAAATCGTTGTTCTCGGATCGCCAATTTTGAATTTCAGTCCGCAGATAAAAGTGGTTAAGAAAGGTGCTCTCCTCGAGGTCGCCGTTACGGCGAACAGGGTTGTTTACCGTATACATACAGTCGCAAAGAAAGCTCCCATCAAATCCACCCTCTCCTGCGGGTCTTCGACCACGAAAAAAAACGTCGCTCGAGTCATCACTTTCCGGACGTATGCCAGCAGTCAGTAGGGTCTATCTGTGCTAGTTCGTCCGAGGTATTCGAACCCATAAAATCTCGTTATGATCTTTCACATAGGCCGTAACTGGTGTAATATTCCGAACAGAATGCCACTTTCAACGCTGAAAAATCATAGGAAAAACAGCTATTGAGAATAAAAACCTAGATAGGGTGGTCATGAGCCCCACCCACTATCCTCTTTCAGCTGAAAAGTATTAATTGCATACAAAAAGTTGATCATCGTAACATGCTTAAAAGAGAAAACTTTTGAGCTGTATTTAGGATATTCACAAATTGGCTCCAATTTACGAATCCAGGGCAACGATGCTACAGACTCTGTTTAAGTTTCTCTGTCAAGTTTCAGTTTTTCCACTTCTTTGGCACAACGGCAAACTTAATATGTACTTCCAACTACAAACTCAATACAATCCTTAATGACGAAGACATGGGGAAAAGTTTCCCAACCACAGACAGCTCTTACCGAAATGTGTGTCTCCCATCAATATAATATTCCCTCATCAACATAGTTTCGCTGTTCATTATACATAACTAGGCAGGATATTAGGGAAGTTTTCGATTTCATTGTTCTATTTTCATACAGCAAGTCATGTTAAGCAGTACTCGGCTACAACGACATCCCCATTATATTCAAATTTATTCATACGCAAAACTATTTGCCAAATCAGAAGTAATGACACATCCTAAATATAGATTCGACCTAATAACAAGCATTCCACCCAGTGACACACATACCGTACATCTTCCCGACATAGGTAACAAAATAACAAAAGTTATTTTATTCAGTATCGCATTAGCATACAAATCGCCTGGCAAACCTTTAACCGAAACGGTAGACGACAACAGCCCAAAGTGCGTGTAATCTTTGACAAGGAAAATGTCTACCACAGACCGACTTAAAATTTGAAACTACTCACATCACACCTATTTGTAAGGTAGATTGGTGATTTCCTGCAGATGGGCAGGACCAGGACTGAATTGAATTGGAAAAGGAACAACGACCTAAAGCTAAAAGTGTGTATATATATGTTTTAGGTTTGAATGGTGACATATATGTCACTTTATTTTGTCTGATATCTAAGTGATGTGTGGGTGGTAGAACTGAAGATTCAGTATCTCGCATTACATTCAATCATTAAAATAACAATATCCGAATCATAAGCAAGGCATTTTGGGTGACTCATTTTAACGGAAAGATTTACAATTTGTATGCTTACAACGTCATAGTGTTGCTATTTTGGAAATGGTTAACAAAAATTACACCTAGAGTGTGGTTGTACATGGCAGAACACATTGCGGCCGCCTACGCGGGGGATATGTGGTGCGTAGCGGTATCGACTTGCCACGGATCTAAGTAGGTTCTCTGCCTTAGTGCTTTATAAAAACTGTGCACATCTGGATGATTTTTTTTTTTTTTTTATTTGATGACGCCTTCCGTGCTTTACAGAAGCAGCCAACACTCGTGGATGGCAATGCTAACTGTATGTTTTATACAGCAGGAATACGAAGAGAGTTCCACAAACAAATTTTATAGGTTTACCATAATTCTGTAATACAGAGTTACAAGACAACTGCTGCAACGACTTGTCAACTACTAAATTTAGAAAACACTGGTTTGAGGTATGGATTGACATTCCTTTGTTTTATGAGCCATGTGCAGGAATATTTTTGACTTTGTTTTCTCAGCGAGTATTTTAAGGTGTTGTTACATATTCGAAATGTTTATAAAAAAAACTTACACATACGTATTGGCTACCAGTGTTCATCTTGTGCTTACCTGGAAAAAAAGAAAAATCACATAAATATTTGAAATGTGTAAGCAATTATTGAGGTATTCAATTTATTGAAACGAAATATGGGTCCTAACGAATCATTTCTAAGCAAGGCTAAGGGCCAATGCACACGGAGCAACTGAAACAAAAAAAAAAACTAAACCGGTTACAGATCAGTTACGGACTCAGCAGAGACTTGGCTCCATACGCACGAGGAAAATTATCAAAAATCAAAATCTGTAGTTCGTTCAGTGTTGTCATGTTATGTCGTGTGGCAGCACTGATATGAAATATGTTAAAAAAAAATGTATATATGTACATATTTGGCGCAACAGGTCCGTAAGAACCCTTGGTCTGGCTACTCCCGCCTATTCGTTTTGTGTGAGTTTTTCATTTTTGGGACAAATAGAGGCGATCTACAATTTGATGCCAAGCCCAAATGGCTAATTGAGAAGCTCTTTCATGACAGTTCAACTTTCGGATGTTTGTCAAACGTTCATGAGAGATGGCGCAGTGTTTTTCCGGGGATCGAACCTGGGATAACCCGCTTAGTAGATCAAAACACTAACCACTAAAATACTGCGCCTATTTTTAAGCAGTTTAAATCATCTTCTTTTCATCGCTGACAGTTTGCCAATGCGTGAACAGGCGAGAAAAAGTTTTCCGTATCAGAAACGCATAGTACTTCAAATTGGTTCCGCAAATTTCCTATGATTTCCAATGCAAAAGCAAGCGGAAGAAAATAAAGTGCACGACTGTGTCGAACAAAACTGTCTCGATCGGCTTGTGGGGTATAAATAATTACAAAAAACTGATTTATTTGAATTTGTTGAAAAAAAAACTAAGTAGGTACTGGGACCTTATTTAGAATACGGATATTATGTTTAATATGTAATTTGATCAAAATCGTTAGAGCGGTTTTTGTCAAATTTGGCAGTTAAAACAGTATCACGTATTGCAATATTTAGTTTGAAAAATACTATTTAGCTGAAAACGAGTATAAGCTATTGTTCGGGATGCAAGCATTACATGGTTTTTAAACGTTTATCCCTTTCGAAAATGGGGTTTTAGAGATATGAGCCGTTTTTTAAATTATTTTCGGTGATTCGAAAAATTGAAAATTGAGGACGGAATGATTTTGAAAATATTAATTTTACTATAAGGCTGCACTTTGGTAAAATTCGTTATTGCCGTTTTCAGATAAACTAAAGAAAACTATATTTTTCAAAAATTGTTTTTTTCTCAAAAATCCATTTAAAGAAAATACAGAGAAGAACTGAGTTTTCTATTAAGTTAGAAATGACCATATTACCATAAAAATTAATTTTTGTTACAATCGTATGGACCCTTTTTGAGATATGTCCAACTTTCAAAAGTACCAGTATTCGACTTTTTAGCGAACACTGAGTATGCATTCCTTACTAACACTTAAATATCAATTTTGGTTTAAGTCGTTAGAGCCCTTTTGAACAAATCAAACTGGTATGAACATTTTATATGGTAAGTATACCATTAATATTGAGGTTACCGTGCAAAAAAAAACTTGAACTGTAAGCCCCCAAACTCCAAATCCGAAGTTTGAACGAAATCCGGACAGCCGCTTAAGCTGTAAGGCCTCGGGACATACATATAGACAGACAGATTAACATCTCGATTTCGAAATTTTGTCAGCTTTTTCATCGTTAGTCGTGGTCGTCGAGTCATCTTTCATCTGAACATTATGCCGTGGCAAAGATTGCAATTCGACGGAGCTCAAAATCTTAGTTGGATAATTGGCAACTTCGTTTTGACTCATGATTGTGTTTTCCAGTGTATGACTGAATTAGGATCGGTGACGTCTTTGTTTTTGGCAGCCAATATAGAACCTTCGCTCAGCCAAACGTTGTTCTTATAATGTTACGCAATGTTCAAAAATACTTTTGGAATGAGTTCTTCTTTTGACGCGGTTAATTTGCAAAAATCTTTGGCAGTGCTATTGGTTCGGTCAATTTATCTACTGCGATTTTTCCCTTTCCAATGTTCAACACATGAAGCTCATAATGTATATTGCCTTTGGGTCTTTGGGACTTTATCTCATCAATAACGTCTGAATATTGGTTTCAAAGCCCAAAGAATTTGCGGTTTCTCAGGATACACAAACGACTTTTTATTGCCCCACAAGAAGTAATCGAAGGGCGTTAAATAAGATGGTCTCTTCACTGGTCAATTGTAAGTGTATATGGTATATCAAATGTCGTCGTTGAGTCGAGTCCTCAGTAAGAAAAGCACTTAGCAGTGTGGCACGTAGCGGCATCCGGGTGGTATCACATATCCTCTGGAACTATTTCGACGACATTTTCGAGGAATATATGTAATAGCTTGTTGTTTTACGTTAATTACTGATAATACAACGTGATCTGTATCCGAAACCTCCGATGATGAAAACTACACCAGCCAGTGTACTTTTGTGGGAGGAGTTTTAATTCGCATGGATTTATTGTAGATTTCTTAAATTTCACACCAGTAACGCAATTTTGATTGCACAGAAACCCATTGAGCTAGAAGTGAACCTCGTCACTAAACAGGATTTTTCGATAAAAAAGGACAAATTAAACAAAACAAAATTTAAATGGTATCGAAGGAATATTGTGCCTTTGTTTTGTTCATGTCTAGATAAGGGAAGGGAAGGTCAATAAATCCCTAAAAATGAAACAACAAACACTGTGCGAAAACACTCTGTCCAACGTTTCTTCGATTCGTTGATGCCTTTCAAATATATAATACAATTTTTTGAGGCACTGAAAAGAGGCGCTGGTTTCAACTGAGTTATCGCCGGCCTATCTCTTTATGTTTAAAAAAAGGAAATAGTCGTAGGGTTTTTAACCCAATCATGCAATTTTGCCATTGCGACCGGCGACAATTGTTTCAGTGCATTGTCATGGTGTAAGAGAACGTTTTTCCTCGCCAAATGTGGTCGTTTACAGCATTGCCAGCTTGGGGTTTTCCTCCCAGTTTTTTTTTTTTAATTTTGTTTTATTTGTATTTTGTTATATAATAAAATGTGCCTCTGACTAACTTAAACCTAAGAATGAGTTAAAAACTATTCACATGAGAACGAATTGCGAATACGCGAATTGCGAACAAATCAATTTAACTATATTTATAAATAGAAAATTGCTATTTTTTCTATCAAAAAACCATGATTTTTAATTTATCCAACATCTAGTCTAAAAAAACATGAATCTCAATTGATTTAAACAGCTAAATTGACAATTAAAGCAATTTTTCCGCGAATTGAAAGTTCTTGCCGTGAACTGTCACTATTTATTCACAATCCACACAAAAAAGTCGCGATCCACAAACTCACGAATGAAAAATTCGTTCGAACTTAACCTTTAAAAATGAAACTGACACGCGGGTATCTGCGACCAAGAAAGTTCTCATGTGAATGAAGTATCAGAAACTACAAAATTCGCGTGTTCGCAGTTCGCAATTCGCTCTCATGTGAATAGTCCTTAAGTTTAGAGATTCTTCGTTCTGTTCTGTCCACAACTAATTGATTCAAAATTGAGCATGACAATCCAGGATAAAATAAATGTGTGTTATTTTAAAATGCTGTCAAATAATAGATCGATCCCCAAAACTATATATCCAACCAACCAAATATAAGTTTGAAAAACAGCTAAAGCCAGTCGCATTACGAAAAATTATAAACAGGATTTTTAGTGTGCACTGCGCGAGCTCGTCAAGCGCCCTTGAAAGTCAGATACAAACTGCGATCTTAACTCAATACGTCTGACCCACTTGACGAACTACATTGTGCAGACCTATACTAATACTATCATACCTTTGAGCAGGAGGGATTTCCCTGTTCAATGAAGTTGTACCAAAATTACAGGTTAACAAAATGTATAGTTTTTTTTTTTTGTAATATAGTTGCTTAAATATTTCTCCGGATTTAAGCACTTCATCTGTAAATTTTATAAACAACAATTTCAACAAAGATTCGTAAGGACTTTGTAAAAGGTGGTTTCAAACTGCAATATATGCATTGACATTTTGCGTTGTATTTATTTCCCGCACAATTTTGTATTTAGACAACCAAACTTACACGTTCACGTTTCAAATTCAAAGTTTTTACTTTAAGAAAAAAAGAATTGACAAAAAATTGTTTTTTTTTTTTTGAAAAAATAACCAGACTGGGGTTTCAGAATTATGTGGCGGGAAATATTTTGACTGTCTGGCAACGCTGGTCGTTATACTAATACTAATCGGCTCGGCGGCGAATCGCTCCAACGGCTCGATCTTTTTAAGGTAATCGATGTGAATGACACCACGCTCTGGTATGTTGAGATGAAATTATGTTTCATCCACGGTTACGAAAAACACGGTCGAATTGTGATTGGACATTGGCAAACACGACTTTAAAGTTGTCAAACGATTGCGTTTTTTTGTCAATTTTTAGTAAACGCGGTAGCCATCTGGCGGAATGTCAATACCGTGAATTTGTTTGGTTTGTGTAAAGAATCTTTTGCGCAAGAAAAAGGTGCTCATTTTTTTTCGTTTTTGCAAAAATTCTCGTAGAAGTCTGTTTGGGTGTAATGGGTGTAACAACAAAACTATTTGACAGATCTGTCTGGGTGTGTTCCTTTAGCCCGTATATCACTACATTTTTCTCTCTTTTTTTCCTCATTTTGATCACATTAAAACATGTTGAAAAATCAGCTGCGAGTAAAAGAGACTAAAAGTGTATTAACAATGTAGTAGCAATTGTCTGCAAAGCAACCTCAAATGTCAAAAAAAAAACCCCAGCAGCTGAAAAATGTAAGTTGAATACATTTTTTAATAAGGTTGGTGTGTATGCACTCACTCAAACCAGGAAAAAATTTAAAAAAATGTTGTGTCATACGGACTTTTCAAAGATGCGTCCTAACAAGCAAAATGTTGGAATTCGGGACTGTGTCCAATGTGTCCAAATTATTAGCAAAGAATATTATAGCACCAACCTTTTTGTCAGATACCAGCGTTGCCGCTGAAAATTTTCAAAAATGGGGTTAAAATATAAAAATAGCAAAATAAAAAACAGCAACAAAGACATCTATTTTTAACAAAAAAAAAAAAAAAAAACAAATAAAATCTTAGTTAAACTGAAAAAGTGATAATTTTGATCATTTTTCAAAAAGTGGGGGCCAAGAGTCCTGAGGCTCAAAAAGGGGCATTTGGACCATGAAATGGGCGAAATGGCAACGCTGTCACATACTCATCTGATTTCATAAAGCTTAGGATTTTGTGAGCATCACATTATTTTCGGTCAACAAAAACCGAGGTAGGGAGTTTTTTCATCTGCCGACCGAATTGGTAGAGCTAAGTCGCCTTTAAAATTGATGGCGAAAGTGATGCATTAGCTGCTTCTGTTTCGATCTAAAGTTGATTCCGTGATTTTACATGGTTGCAACACTGATACTGCTACGTAAGACAACCAAATTTCAAAAAATATTAAAACCGACTGATAATAGCTATACGTGCCTCTAAACAACTGAGAAGAAGCCTCAGTAATTGGGGAAGAGCTGGTCTATTGCCGAAAGTAATAGCGTGCAATAGACCTCATATTTATGACGCTGCCCTAACTCCCGGTAAGGCTCACTACAACAGCTCATTAAAAGTCACTTTGGCGAAGCAAATGCAAGAGACTAATGAGAATAATGAGAACCTGTTGCCTCATACCAGTGTTAGTCATGAAATCATCGGCATGACAAACGTAACTGATATCGATCCATCCGATTCATGATCTTCAAGGTTTTCCTCTCTTTCAATTCGTTGGTAGAATTTAAATCTGTGATTAGTTAACCAGTGCCGATCCTACAACACAGCGATAGGTATATGAAATTATCTTACACGCGTTGATCCACTCGATTTCAATTACTTGCGCATATCTATTCATTTATTCAAGCTCACTACGAGTCACCTCACATGCATATCTAACTGCTCATCAGAGTAAAGTATTTGCGCATAATGCATAATGTACAACAAACGTCATTTGGCAAACTGACAGATCAGATTACCTTGATTGGATTGTCAGATTCTGCTGACAAATACTGCACAACACATCGTAGTGATAGTGTGCTCATTGCGCAAAAGCTGACTATTTAAAAATCCAATCATCTATGACAGATACACAGCACCGGTACCTATATAGTGTGAATTAGTATACCAGCGGTAACTCAAATAACTTTGAATTTTAAATGTGTGCGATGGCAATCGTTTTGCTCCAGATATAACCCTGAACTTGACATCGAACCGAAGCTCTCTGTGATTTTTTTTTGTTATTACATAAACGTGGCTAACAAACCGTGAAGCTATTGTAGTTTTTTCCCCCAACTTTTATTGTTGTTGACAGGATTGATGTCTGAGTGTTAGATTAATACAACAACCGGTATAAATAAATCACTCAATTTCTATATTAACGTCAATTAGTTGGTTCAGGCTGAGGGCGCACAAGTCTTTTAAGCCAACTTAGAGTCAATTGTCGGTCAGGTGGCGGGCGACGATGAAATAAGCAACAAGAGGGAGAAGAAGAACGAGAACGACAAGTTTCGGTATTTGTGTTTCGCACGGTTGGGGTATAAGCCGCCTTAAGCCCCTGCCAACTGACTATACCCTACCACCGACTACAACCGTATTGGCAAGAAACTCTTCATTAAATTGCAATCCTCAGCTTTGCGGCTGCGACTGACAAAGTGGTTGGCACACTGAGTGCTGGCTGAAAGCTCATCCGGCAAGAGTCGTGGCAGCAGTGTATACTGCGATATGATTGTTATCGTCACATGGATGCACGTTTTATTTTGTATTTCCTTCTTTCAGTTTGAACTTGAAATTCCCACGTGAGTGTCTGGCGGTGTATGACCGACGGTGTTGCTGGTAAAATAAAATTGTGAAAAAAAAGAAGAAGCAAGAAACAATTGGTAAGAGTGGGAGGAAAAGTGAGCTGTCCTCTAAAGTGGTTGGTGCTTCTAAAAAGTAAACAATAGGGTAATTGCTGATTGAACGAAATCAGTAGAGGCAGGCTAGAAACGAAGCAATTTATATGTGGCAGATGAATTATCAACTGGCTCATTGAAAAAGTCACGGTGAAAGTTGTGCTTCTGTAAGTCATAAAAATCAAATGAGAGTGGAGTTTGGCGTATGCAGGATAAGGATGCAGTTTTATGGCGTTTTAGGTTCATACGTTACAGGTAATACTGCTAGTACTTTCTGTGTGAAACAAGTGATGTTCCCAAACCAATATCTGTCATTAGATCCGCGATTTTTTTCCGATCTGTTGATGAACCAGCATTTAGGAACAAATAATTCCGCATAATGATATAGAAAACAGGGGTCAGATTCTGTAAGGCGAAACGATCAAACGCTTTCGTGCGCATGAATGATTTGCCATATGTTACACCAGCAAATTTCTTCTTGCACACGAAAAAGTCTGAACGTTTCGCCTTACAGAATGCTTATCAGAATTCTTCGTCAAAAATCGTCTATAGCTGTGTACACTTAGCACCAGCGAATCTGTGATCAAATAATTGCCTCCATATTTCTTATGGTAAAAGCAAAAGATTGACCCTTCAAATTGACGTCTATACAACCAAGTAAGAAGAAGGCAAAAAGGAGCATCTACCTTTGGATCAGCTTGTTAAAAACTAGGGTCCGCATGCAGACGAAAAATAACCAGGTCCTATTCTGATGGAAAGTTTATACGTACATCAATGTCAAGATTGGGATAACTATCTATTATTTTGACTGTTGCAGTGAAAAGAGGCCAACCATCTTTTATGGTGCGGGTTCGTTAGAAGCGACAAACTTGAACGAGAGTTCTGGAAACTTCACCTTGTGGCAATCCGTATCATCTCATATAATTGTCACGTAAGTAATAATTCTTAAACTTAAGAACTCTCGTCAAAACATCATCAGTCAGGTCCTAAGTATATTACGCTAAAATTGTGGACAGGGAAAATCTAAACCCTACACGACTTGAAACTGGATGAGTGCTAACTGACTTTGCTGCGGGACGTAGCAAACATAAATCTAACGCACGGCTTCATTACTTCCATGTAATAAGAACTGTGTAAGTGTGTAATTATAGGCCTATCTCATTTGTCCCAGCAATTAGTAAATTTTTCGAAAAGCTTGTTAAAATTAGGTTAGTGAGTTGTCTCACAAAAATTGAGTTTTTTAAGGCAAGGCAATTTGGCTTTCAAAAGGGTAAATCAACCGAAGATGCGCTGCTTCAGTTTTGTGGCAATGTTATATCTAACCTTGATGGTAAAAAGTGTACTGCTGGGTTATTTATCGATATCACCAAAGCGTTTGATATGGTAAATCATAAAATTCTTCTCAAAAAACTTGAAAATGCAGGAATACGTGGCTTTATGTTAGATTGGTTCGGATCTTACCTTAAAAATAGGTCACAAAGAGTTGAAGTTGATGATATAAAGAGCAATTTGGGTCCGGTTTTGTTTCTTGTGTACATAAACTCGCTTTTTGCTTTAAATTTTAAAGGTGTTCCAACCGCTTTTGCGGATGATGTAGGCTTGGCATATGGCTGCGTCAGTCGCCTTGACCTGGTTTCCGACATAAATTGGGACCTAGATCTTTTAAGGATCTGGTTTGCTAAACACAACTTGGTTATTAGCTCCAAAACAAAAATCATGATTTTTAGTTTGTCGGCTATTCCTGACTTTGATGTGAATATTTACTTTCATGCATCTGAGTGCCTAAGATTCCAACGTGCTTGTTGCAATTGTCGGTCTAGTTCTTTTTATCCTACTTTTTACAATAACCTGAACTGCAGTGATAAATGTTTCCAGATCGAAAAGTGAATTCAAATACCTGGGCCTGACCTTTAGATTCAAGGTTTAGCTTTTCGAATCATATACAAACTTTGAGGAAATATTTTCGATGTGCCCTTACCCTTAGGCATTTTCTTTTAAAGTCTTAAAAACTTTCTTTATGAAGTCTGGCAACCGCAATTTCCGACTGATTTCTAATTATAATTTACGTGGAAACTTTTCGTATTCAGTATCTGTTCCTCAGTTCCATACGTCTGTTTATCGTAATTTTTATAATATTTCATCTATTCGTATATTCAATAAACTTCCTCAGTCTTTTAGGTCACTATCTATACTTGAAATGTTTAAAAAAGAGTAAGAAGCCGTCAAATTTTGAAAAGTCGCAAGAAAGGGGCCGATGGAAAAAAAAAACAGTCCCACGTCTGCAGCTATTCTGCAAATTTAGAACGCAGAACTTATTATTAGTAAATATTACCCACTTCTTTTTTTAAACCATTTTTCTATTACGCTCGGCCTCGTTCTAAAAAATCTTGTAAAGTGTAGGAGCTTATAAAATATAACAGTAGGCGCTTATAGCTCTCTAACAAGAACTTGCGGGGATTGCATGTTACTGAGAGCTTCAACCTTAAAAACTCACACCAAACATTTTTGTTTATAATCCTGCCATATCAGATGAATAACCCAAAAGTGAATTTTATATAACACTTTTCCTTATTTTATGAAACGCTTCTTTTAACTTGCATTGATTCTCAGATCTTTACCTACCTATCTAAAAAAAAATACGAAAATTACCAACCATATTATTGAAGAACGAGGAAGTTTCGTTTGACCCAGTCGTGCTCTTTATTTTTTATTTCAAAGCAAAACGGGAAAGATTTAACATTGAATGACTACAATTGCAATAAACCGTCAACTCTGATGAAACATCGCACTGACTGGACAGACACATATGCACCTCGCACTTGATTGTACAGGGTGATTTTTTAAGAGGTTTAGAACTTTTTTAAAAAAAAAACACAAAAAATTCGAAAAAATGAATGAAATATTTGTTTGAATCGATAGTTTGAACCTTGCAATTTAATGTTTAAAGATAATTTCATGCAAATGTTGACCGCGGCTGCGTCTCAGGTAGTCCATCCGCTGAGTCCAATTTTGGCATACTCTTTCACACATATCGGCCGGTATCTCACGAATGAATGCATGGATGTTGGCTTCCAGTGCGTCAATCGAAGCGGGCTTGTCCCTATACACATTAGCCTTGACATACCCCCACAAAAAATAATCTAATGGTGTCAAATCGCACGATCTAGGCGGCCAATTGACCGGCCCGAAACGTGAAATTAACTGTTCACCAAACTCGCCTCGCAATTCCGCCATTGTTTCGCGTGCTGTGTGGCATGTGGCACCGTCTTGTTGAAACCACATATCATGCAAGTCAAGACTTCCATTTCGGGCAAAAAAAAAGTTTGTTATCATCGCTCGGTAGCGTTCACCATTGACAGTAACGCTGCGATTCGCATCATCTTTGAAGAAATATGGCCCAATAATGCCGCCGGCCCATAAACCGCACCAAACAGTGGCTTTTTCGGGATGCATTGGTAGCTGTTGCAATGCTTCTGGCTGATCTTCACTCCAAATGCGGCAATTTTGCTTATTTACGTACCCATTCAACCAAAAATGAGCCTCATCGCTGAACACAATTTTTCGATAAAAAAGCGGATCCTCGGCCAGCTTTCCAAGAGCCCATTCACCAAAAATTCGGCGTTGTGGTAGGTCGGCTGGCTTTAGTTCTTGCACAAGCTGTATCTTAAAAGGCTTTACGCACAAATCCTTCCGCAAAATTTTCCACGTAGTGCTGTAACAAAGGCCTAACTGCTGAGAACGGCGCCGAATCGACATTTCGCGGTCTTCTGTCACACTAGCTGATACGGCCGCAATATTTTCTTCGCTACGCACAGTACGTAAACGTGTTGGTGGTTTAATGTCCAACAAAGTAAATTTGGTGCGAAATTTGGTCACAGTCTTCCGAATAGACTGCTCAGAAGGTCGAGAATGCCGATCATAAAATGGAAGCAGCGCGCGATGAACATTTCGAACCGAGCACGAATTTTGATAGTAAAATTCAATAATTTGCAAGCGTTGTTCATTTGTAAGACGATCCATGGTTAAATTGCAAACCAAACTGAAGCTGTTTGACAGTGACACAAGGTACTAAACACACGTCAGCTGTCAAAACCAGTGTTGCCAAAACCAAACCAGCTAAAAAATCACCCGTTATAAATAATGCCGGCAAATCAGCTCTAGAGTAAAACATATATTGCTGAGCTGGCACTGGTGACTTCAGCGATCAGCTTGTAGCTTTTTAAAAACCCTTTTAAGACCGCTAGTAAGCAGACCTTTTGGAAAAATTAAGACTGCCATACGGCCATACACAAGAGCATCAAGAACTAATGCGGTCTTTGCCAAACCTGTCATTTCTAGATCTTAAACGTACGCACATAGCTTTTTAAAGCAGGTGGCCATTACGTGAGCATTAAATGACTCATTAATTAATTCTCGTATCAGCTGTTTATCTAAACCACCTTAACATTTTGTAAAGACTATGATTGATAAGAACAATATCTTATTTTAAATCTTATCATTGTCGTATTAAGACAGAAAAGTAAACTGTCGTCTATTGAAAAAATATCCGTGGAGCCCAAGTCTATACTTACCATAAAGATTCATAAATTTCAAAACCATCTCTGTCAGCACCTTCATAAACGATCAGAAATTGGGTCTTACCGGTTAACAAAAAATGGGTAAAGCCTCTATTGAAAACAAAAAAAAAACGTTGTAAGCTGTTATCAGTCAAGCTTCTAAATAAATATAAACTCAACAGATTTTTTTTTTTTTTTGTTTTTTATACCAAATTGATAAATGGGTTTTTTAAACGAGTTTCCCTAAACAAATTAACACGATTATTTTTAATCTACTAACCCTGTAGGAGCTATATTAACAGTATTATCTACCTGGCAGTTTTAGACCGAAAGTTGGTTGATTATAAATAAGTAAGCTTGACAAAGCCATATCTGGTTTTGATATCCGACGTTTTTCACGAAAACAGAACGAAAACTAAATTTTTACATAATAGTTTTTTTTTTCCGAATAGGCAGACACCTTCAGCTTCCTGCCAACTAGTCCGACCGAACAGAATGGCCATTGAAGTAACAATTGGCCCAAAATCGGTAGTGACTTGACCGACCCGTTTGATGTCGAGAAAAGATTCAGAGAAGGCAACGAGTTGTCATGAGACTTCTTTAACATCATACCAAAAGTGAACACACAAGGCACGCTCTTTCAAATCTGTCAATGGTACATCGCGAGTGAAAAACGCTACTCTCTTCGTGCATCTGGCTTAAATTCAAAACATAACCTCAACATAACCTGCCCAACCGACGCGTTCTTTCCAAAAAAAAAAAATGGTTGTTTGTTTTTTTGGAATTGCAAAAATGGCGTGGTGAAAAAAGAAGAACACTTACAGACAGAGAAGTTCCAAAACGTGCAGTCACTTATGAGCCTTGAAAAATTCTCATGAATTAGGGACCCGTATCTGTCCATCTGACCATTAAGAACTCATTTCTGTGTTCCATTATTCCAAATGCCCACTTTATTAACCATAAAATCATCTTCCGTTCAATTAGGCGCATACAAGCTAAACTTAGAATAAAAATACCCCAATTACCCAAATCAAATTTTAGATGTCAGAGATTTTATCCCAGCATGAGTTGTCTTTAGCAAAAACCTTAATTATCTCATTTCTCAAAAGCGCATATCCCTCGTCGGAAACTCGAAGCACAAGAAACAGCTTCATTACACTCGACTAAGCACGGCCTTGAGTGACATAGAATCTCGCAACCACACGCAACTTGAATTCGTGTCAAATGGGTATACGTACCGCCGCTGCGCTCTATGTTTTTCGCGGTACATACATATCAATGACAAACATCTCCAGAAACTTCAATGTTATCCAACACACTGTGACGCCAGCACTGTAGAGCTGACACACCCGACTGTTTGGTCTTCTCCTCCTCATCACCTGTCGTCTTAAGATGGCAAGTTGGAATTGAAATCAGATCCCAATCATATAGCCGCAACGATAACAACACAAACTTTATTAAGTTACAGGCGCTGCGCCGCTGCTGCTGTTAGTTGCCGCAAAGGTGTCATCGCAGATCTTGCACCGCACTCGCACACAGTTACACACTCGTATGTTGATTGGAATAAATGTAAACCAAGGCGCGAGGTGTAAATTGCATTAGATATAGTTAAACAATCATTAATTACCCCGGAGGAGTTATACCCAATATATACACACAGTGTGCGAATGGAAGCAGTAGTTTCAGTTTGTCGGTGATAAACAATGAATCGGAGCAAAAGAAAACCATGGATACTGTTGCACTTGACTGTTGAAACAGTTTTGCAACGCATTGCGGTTGCGAGAATGAGGTGTGCATGATGTCAGCGCTTTGATTTGAAATAGTAAAAAGGAACTATATAATGTTATATCAGATGCACAGGAGCTTGGACGGATATACCTACGAGTATATATCATACGCACCAGTGGCGGAAGAAAAACTTGTTCATTCGGGTGAATCGGTTAATCAATTGCATTTTTTGGCAATTGGAATGCTTCGTTATCGTCACACATCAAAACTCAAAGGCTTCCTGCTGCAGTTTATTTAACAACACACAGACACCTTTGGGTGCTTACTGTTGCTTCCTGTTGCCTCCTAGCCTGGTACCATGATTTTCGTAGACTGACCACTTTTTCTAATTGTACTAGGCTTTATAGGGTCAATTGAGTTCTTGAGGATCAGGTTAAAGGGTACGGAACGCTTTCTAAATCACGGAAAGAAGTTTAAGATCAAATCAAGACAAATAAGCGCCGAATCACGAAAAGTTTGTCTCATTTTAGGGCTTAGCTCAGGTTTTACTAATTTACGACTTTTTATTCGCAATTCTAGAAACTGTACAAAGTGAAGATATTGATCCTCAAAAGTCGTGAATCAACACTTCTCAGTGTCAATAATGCGATCGGGAATGAAATACATATTGCCATATCCGATCGCAATTTGACACAAGTAGTTATCAATTTGATATTACTGTGGTTGTGAAATGCAAAAAAAAAATCGTAAATTACAACTTTCCTGTTGCAATTACGATTTCATCCCTAAGTAAATTGCAACAGGGGTTGATTTACTATTTCAGTAGTTGCAATTTACAAGTTCTTAATCGTAAATTGCAAGTTATTTTTATCAATTTGCAATTCATATTTTGCAATTTACGACTTATCTACGTCAATTTACGTTTTCAATTTATATGTGCGAAATTATTATAAGATTTTATTGATTCATCATTCAGTGGTGGTAAATTACGAAATATTTTTTGCAATTTGAGATTTTAAAGTGGTGTTTGAGGAATTGATCTATTGAATTGTGCCAAAAATGTCGCAAATCACTACAAATAAATGAATCTCGAATTAATACTTCTAATCGTAATATTCAACAAATAAAATCAGATATTTTTCGCCGTTTTCAATGTCGAATTACGAATTTTTGTATCAATTCAAGACAAAATCGTTGTGATTTGCGAAAAATATATAATTCGTGATTTGCAACGCAAAATTTTGCAATTGGTGACTATGCAGTTCTTTCCGTGTACATTGTAAAGTTTAAACCTACATAAATTTAAAATTGGCGCGATTTCTTCAAAAAACTTTATAAATTTTTCAAAAATTAAATATCTTTAACTTAAATAATTCGATATCCAAATGAATTTAAATAATAAATTCAATTCGTGGTATGTATTCGAACAAAATTAAGTGCATTGAATCTTAGACGAAACTTACAATTAAGTGTAAAGTTAAACAAAAAAATAATTTGCTAAGAAAAATATTGTGCAATTTGAGAGTAAAAAATAGTTACTCACACAAAACGAATGGTTGTGAGAAGCTAGGCCTAGGGTCCCTCCGGACCTGTTGCGCAAACTATTTATTTTATTTTAATTTATTGGTTATTGGCTAAATTAGCCTAGGCTTAAGGTAAAACTCCTTAGACAATTTGGCATACAGTTACCAAAAACTAGGTTAATTTTAACAGTCTTAAAAAAGTTCGGTTACATAAGGAATGTAAGGTAAGTTATCTTAGAACTTGCCAAGTTCAAATAGCCTTAGGACTAAGTTGACTTATACCGCGATTTAGGCTAAATTTACACAGGCTTTTCTCTGGGTGTAGCTTCAACGTGAAGCTAGCTTTGGCCTTTTTTTCGCCTTTTTTTTTTGTAATTCTAGAAAAAGTCTTTTTAATATTTTTAAATAAAATATGTGGGAAGTGACAAAAATTCATAAGGGTTTGTCCGATTTGTTAATCTGGAAAAAATGAGGTAACTCTATTAATTTAATATATTTAACATTTGTTTTACTTTTCATGCAAGTTAAAATCCAGGGATTTATAGCGCATTCGGTAGATACCGCTACTACTGTGAAGGGAAGCATTAGTAGTTCTTCCGCAAACATAAGGCCATCATCGCACTCAAGTTTCTGTAGTTCAAACTCAACATATGCCACAGATTATCTAAGTTTTGGGGGTCAAAATAGCCACAAATCACTATTATTACTAATTATTATTAAGAACATTGACTATTATAGATTTGATTTTACTATCGAATAGATGATTTTGACTATTGAATAGTTTGTTTTGAAAAAAAAAAAAAAAACATCAACAACTGTTAGAAATAGCTATTTTATTCAGTTTTAAAATACCTATTTTATTTAGTATTAATATTAAATGATTTTACGAAATAATTAATATTGACAGTGGAACTAGTCGTAAATAACTATTTTTTAACCATTTAAAAAAGTATTCCCGATTTTTACTATGAAAATACATAGTTAAAAATAACTATTTTCTCTCTTCTAAAAGTAAATAACTGATTTTGCTTCCCAATGAACACAGCTCAACTCTAACTCAACACCTCCATTTAATGACTTGTTCGCCTAGTGTCACACTTGACCTCGAGTAAATGTTCCCGATAAAAATCAAGAAATCCATGTTCCACGTCAATTGGGTAGAAGACAATCTTGGATAAAAACAATCAATCAGTCGGTCAATTAAGCCGCCTCAATCTCCAAGTCGATGCTGGCATTATACTAATTTACCTAACCAGTACTATCAGTGTTTTTGTTGTCTTTTTCTGTCTGTACAAAAACAAGGCAAATAAAATAAATTTATGCAAAAAACAAATCATTTGCAGTCTTTGCGGATTTACGCAGAAAAAAAAGAAAAAAAAAAAACACTTACTTTGACCTTCAACAACTTGATCAAGATGAGAAGAGATTGGTCCCACTAGTCGCAAATGAACTCACTGCTAATCTTAAATTTAAAACAAAAATATCCACTCGGACGTAACCAAAAGCACCGCCTCCATTGGGTCGGCGTGAATTCTACCTAAATGGGTTTTCCCTTATCTTTAACGACCATTAGCAAGGAGATACCTACTTACATTCGTTGCCTACTACGAGTATAGTTACGTAAATCATTTTAATCACTTCATGACACCCAGAATTTCACAAATGGCAACAAAATTAGGGCAATCGGACCATGAAGTTATACTTAGGCATCTCATTACACCGAGATGCGAGAACTTGATTTGCGACTGCGGTAAATGATCTGATTATTGTTACCACTCATTACCAAATGAGTCGAAAATTAAGTTTAATTCCTGTTCTGACACTGAGTGGTTGCCGTTTTTGGAATGTTGCCTGATTTAGGGAGACCTATACACCGAACACAGACTTGTGTGCTTAATTACTTGGCTTGATTTAATATGGGTGACTCAAGAAACTTGTTCAATTGGTCTTGAGATCAAATTAACTTCAAGAGAATGCAATAACAAACCGTATGTCCGCAGCGAGCAACAGTGATCTTTCAGTTGGCTAATATAGTGCAAATTTCCAGAAGTAATTACCTGAAAATAAAAGAAGGAACACAATTGTAGTTTAATGAAAACACAGGAGTTAATGAGGTACAATATGATCACGTGTTAATGTTTCTTGCTAAAACCCTGAACAAGAAGACGATATATTTTATTTAAAAATGTTTTTTTATGAAAAAAAAAAAAAAAAAAGCAAACGCAAGATGTCGTGCAAGTTTGTCATACATTGGGCCAGAGAAATATTTCAGTTTGAGATGCAAACGTTAAGAATCTATATTTATTTTAAAAATAAAATAAGTTGTATTGTGTTTGTCGCCAATGTTCTCTGTAAAGCGTGAACCGATTTTGATTCTGGAAATTTCTCATGAAAGGTGACGTTAATACCATGGTTCGTAGGTACATACGGTCTTTGTTGGTGTATTGGTTCATGAGTTATAGGGGCGTGGCACCTCCCATAGAAAAAATGCATTCAGAATATTATATTTCGAAAACCTCCCAATTGATTGACTTCAAATTTACACACAGTCTTAGGTATTGGATTGAACAAAGGAGCTCCCATACAAAAAAATAAATAAAATTGCAAACGCTATTCTTCAACAGTCAAAGCCAACGTTTGTGAAATTGGTAACATTGATATGCAGTGCCCTGATACACAAGAATATTATCTAGGCATCACAGAGCGTTCATTCACTCACAACAGAGCATTACAATTAAAATATTTCTGATATAAATGAATTTGAATTTAATTTTTTTATATTTCTATTTTGCAGTACGAAGTGTGCAGGGGGTCCGCTAGTAACTATATAAAAATTAATTCATTTAACTCAACCTCACGCTTACACTAGAGTGAAATTTTGTATGGCAGTTACTTCGATGAGAAGAATATCTGACCCAGATGTAGATGACTGGTCTTCTCTGCCATCACAAATGAGGACGTCACATATGCGATAAAATCGCTCAAATCTATGGTAAATCTGTAGTAAATGAAATCGGACCTTAAATACTAGGTGAAGAGGGAGAGCGCAATTGTTGGTCTTCAATAATAAAAAAAAAAAAAAAAAAACTAACTCTAGTGTCATACGTGTCAATGGTGCTTATCCTACCTCCGTGGCGGAAACCTTAATGAGCTATTACGACGTATTTGCAACAAATGTCATTAGGGATTCTCAACATTACAGTCAGGATATTGAAATAAAGAGGCTGCAATTGGGTAAGCAACGGCGCTTATATCCCTGTAGAGTCCGGAGAATCCGGCGTCTTTCGTGCAAAGGACCTGGCCATTCAGGTCAAGGAATGTGCTTCGATGTAAATTACCCTGTGACGAAAAAATCGAATAAAAAATCTGAATCACCTACAAACCTTGGATATGAATGACCCAAATTTGTACAACCCCAGCAAAAAAAAAAAAAATAAGGACAAAGAACTCCAGATCTTTATGTGTGAAATATCCGGCCCTTAACTATTGCAAACCCTCCCGTAGGTGCAAGGCCGAGACAACAGTCATCCAGGAATAGCGATTGAGAGGTCACAAGAAGGATGAAAAACTACGACAAAATCAACGGTTATTTGGATGCGTATTTGTGAATAGAAGAAGACTTGAAAAGACTGGGATTTCTCAAAGCGACTGATCGAAAGGTCACAATCCGCATCAGAGTCGAGTTCAAAAAGATAAAGCTGAATTGTTCTCAGCCTCACAGAGGCGAAAAAAAAATTATTCTACGATCTTCTCGAGAAGACCTATGATTAGAGCACCACGTATGACTTCAAAATTGTTCTTGGCCACTGAACCCACAAAATCGGAAAGGAGGTTTGGGAGGCATATTTGGCTCTACAGTAGGCACAGGCTGCACGAAAATACCTACGGACTCAGGCTTATCGCCTTTGTGGTGGGGCGAAATGTCATCAATAAAATAAATAAATAGTTGGCGCAACAGGTCTGGAGAGACCCTAGGCCTAGCTTCTCACAACCATTCGTTTTGTGTGAGTTTCTCATTTTTGGAACGAATGGAAGGGATCTACAATTTTATGCCGACTCCAAACGGCTAATTGAGAAGCTCTTTCAAGACATTTATACTCTCGGATGTTTGTCAGACGTTCGCGAGAGAAAATGTCATCAATGCCAGCACAGATTTCCCAGACATAGATCACATTCCGATCGATGAGAGGCAGGCCTCCTTTTGCAAGGATATGAGCAGTTGGGCATGGGGACACCAGTAGTGGATTCTGTGGGTACAATTTCTGCATAAATGGCTGAGACAGCATATAATCTGCTTCAAAACGGAACGATCTATTTAGCCTGGGCGTTGATAGCCAACATTTCCCTCCCCCTGATCTTCACAAATTGAGAATAGCAAACGAATTGTTGTGAGAAGATAAATTTAGGGTACCTACATATATTCACCACCTGCACCAAATATTAGTTTATTTATTTTTATACAATCGAGTCGCACGAGTATGGAATTCCGTCCTTTTGAAGTTCCCCCCTGAGAGCCGATAAAAGCTCTGTTTAAGCATATTAGTGGGGGTCCCATTAACCCTTAAAGGATTCTCTTCAACCAGCGGACATTTGTACTCGGCAGGTAAAAACAGTATTTCTATTCGCTTTTATTTTTAACTTTCTCCATTACGTAGTAAGGGAAAGATATTGTTTTCGTACAAAATTTCGAACTGGATAATAGAGGAACTCAAAAAAGTGGGTCTGCTGCCCGAATTTAATTTAAACTTTGCATTTGGAGTTTGGGGGCTTGCTTGTGCAAGGTAACCTCAATATTAATGGCATTTCTCATATAAAATCTTCTAACAGCTTGATTTATTAGAAAACTGCTTAACCTTTGAAATTTGGACATACTATCTTGAAAACGGTCCATACGATTGTAACAAAAAACAATTTCTTATCTAATATGGTAATTTCTAACTTAATGGCAAACTCAGTTTTTCTCTGTTTTATCGTAAATTGTATTATTGAAAAAAGTATTTTTTGTAAAAATTTTGTTTTCTTTAGTTTGACGGAAAACGGCGTTTTGACCAAAATGCTAACGTAGAATAAAATTAACGTCTTCAAAATTATTGCGTCCTTAATTTTTAATTCGAATCACCGAAAACGCTAATTTTAAAGACTTCTCATGTCTCAAAAACCACATTTTCTATTTCGATCAAACTATTGAAACCAAACAATGCTTACATCCCGAACAATAACTTATAATCGGTTTTTAGCTATATAGTTAACAAATAGTATTTTTCAAACTAAACATTGCAATATTTGGTACTGTTTGGTCTGTCAAATTTTACAAAAACCGCTCTAACAATTTTGATTAAAATACAGATTAAAGATAATATCAGTATTCTAAATAAGATCCCGTTTTTTTTCTCAAAAAATTTGAATAAATAAGTTTTCTCTGTTCATATATATTTTTAAAACTCAATACCGCGCTTACAAATAAAAATTTCAACAGCCATTAAAAATGCAATAAGAGCAACGCAAAGCTTAGTTTAAACAAATATTACCCACTTCTACATTTTTGAATATGCACCTTAATAATTCAAACCAATTATAGTTTACATACTCAGAAAATCACACACACACGTCCATCGGGATATTCAGTTTTTAACTGCTAATGCAAATTCAAAAACAAATCTCTGAATTCATGTTAGTTTTGGACTTCTTAATGTTGTACTTTAAAAACAGTTGAATATTTAAAACTGTTTAATATTAAGAACTGAAGTATTTATTGAGCGTTTGGCAAAAGGTAGTAGAACTATATGTATTACTACGGTGACCATATTCCCCGAAAAAACATAAAGGACAATAATTATTTTGCTTAAAACATTTTTGTATTATTTATTTGTTAAAAAAAAAAAAAGTTAATATCGTTTTCGATTTTGGCTTTTCAGATGTTGAGCTGAGATTTCAAATTTCTGCTGCAAAATCGAACATCCTGGTACATTTACACTGCACCTAAATTCAACATTTCTGATTCCGAAATTCGATTTTGCGTTCCCACTGATACTTCGAATGAAAGCTAGTTTCAGAATTGATTATTCATCTTTTTTTCTGTTTAAAATCAGAAATGGTTAAACCTAAAGAATTCATTTTTTTAGCTATATTATTGTTATGAATCAAGTGCTAGTTCAGACATATTAAATGTACCTATTGCTGACTCAATATAGAGGTATGCAACCACTTCCTTCTTCTTTGTTATAATAACTTTTTCGTTCCATATTAATAATTTGAATAACTTGAAATAATTGATTTGTTGACAACTGTTTTTTTTTTTATGTTAGTCAGCGGACTGATAAATCATCGTCTTCGATTTGCCAAAAAGGCAAATTTTTTGGATAAAAAATCAATTTCTTTTTGTGATCGGTATTGCTTTTGGGTCTACAGGAAAAAAAAAATATAAAATGTGGATAGATTTAAAAACATCTTCATTTTCATTACGAAAACCTCTAAATTCTAAGTAATTTCCGAAACTACATTTAGTTATAAGAATAGCTTTAACAGCATATACATTCATTTGTGATTTGTCACTGCTCCAACCTCCAAGGGTTATTCATGATTAAAAATACTCTTCAGTTGGTGCACCGTTCACTAGAACCCGGTAGGCACAAACTGAAATTTAAGGTGTGCAATGCATGCACTGAAGCACTGAGGGTGTAAACACAATTTCAAGTAATGTATGTACATTATACGTAATATTTTTTATTGAAATAAATGCAAACAATTTTTGGTGATTGTTTTAAAGGACAGTTTCAAAAATAAAGGACAAAATCCGTCCTTTATTAAAAAGAAAATAATATAGGACAGTGGTTAAAAAGAAAGGACTGTCCTTCGAAATAAAGGACGGATGGTCACCGTATGTATTACACAAGGCTTTAAAAAAAAATTGGTGCGACTGTATCCAACAGTCCCGAAATATGTGTATGTGTAAACACCGTGCGTGCGGTATGTGTGTGGCTTGATACACGTCATTAAGAAAAGAGGGAATTGTAATAACCGTATTCTTGATATATTATCAAATAACAATAATTTATTCGTTCTGTGCTAGTTTCGGTAGAATAGATACAATCGGATTGTGGTAGCTGAAGTAAGATATGTACATTCGAGACTGTAATCTATCTAGATTACGCTGGAAGACAGCATCGATGGTTGTTCCATATCGTGTTGTTGAAATTTTCCGGCTGGAGTTCATTTGAAGACTAAATTTATCTTGCATAAAATCAATAAATGGTTGAGCTTCTGGAGTTGCAAAATTGAAATTGAAGTCTCCGCTTATGATCATTGGTAAAAGATGATAATCTCCCTGCAGAATTCTTGAAATTTCTTCTGAGTACGGTGCAAGGACGAAATGGAGAAATTTTGTTAAATGTGTGGAATTACTCCACCAGATTCCAACAACGCGCGCTTAGGTGTTTACACATCAAAAAAATATTTTAATATTTTTCGTCGAATCGACGAATGACTAGCTTTTTAGGGGAAGTCAGTAACCTAAGCCTTCTGGGGTTAAAGCCGATCGAACGATAAAAGGAGCGAACCATGAGGTCCTTCTTCTTCACTGATTGTATTTACTAATTTACTGAAATTAGTGGAGATTTCTTAAATCTTAGAAGTCCCCGAAAAAGAATTAAATTGCATTTCGTGTGGGCGCCAGAGGCTTGAAAGTACATAGCGAATACTATTGAAAAGGAAGACATCCGTAAGCAAGCATTTAACAACCCTAGTCGAATGAAAGTTCTTACCTATAAGCTCATTTGAGTAACTCCTTTAACAGATCGATTGGATGAAGGAGGAAGGATCCTACATTACATTTTTTTGAGTTGTCTTTTATGTACTCGTACTCGTACCTTCCCTTGTAAGGTGCATTGCAGCTATAGCTATCTACATCTGGCAGTGGACGATGCCCATTACTGCGCTTGTCTACATTAAAATCTATCTGTCATTTCTGTTTCGTTGCTGTTGCGCTTCTCGGGCTTCATTTATTACCTTTATTCCCTGTCCTCAGGTCTTGCACATTCAAATATTTACATACATAAACACGAAATGGAGTTCCTAAAGCGTTTACGTACCCTACCCTTCTCTTTCGCTTGAGGTTGTCAAAGGGTTTTTATAGACTGTAACTAATTACTCGAAACTGTGTATATCTCGCCTAGTGCAAACACTATGCTTACGTCAAGATTGAATAATTTTTTAATTATAAAGAAAAGTTGTTTTCACAGCAGACCCATCAATATTAATCTGTCTTTAATCAATTCATCATTATTTCCATCACCGTCTTACATCATAACGTATACGAGGAAAAATGCACATGACAAAAAAGAAATGGAGAAAAATAAACCTTATCAAAGCATGAAGTTCATTATTGGCCTCGAATGTTGTAATCTTAAGTACAACTCCACTTTTGGTCGGTCTCCAAAACCAATTGAAACTGTTATTCCATATCCACAGCAGTTTGCGCCCCATCATCATACCTTGTTTGATCTTCCAACCTGCGGTGTCAGGAAAACGGACCGAGAAGCAAAAACATAAAATAACTAACGGCCAGCCATTTCCACCAGCAATGAGGTGTCATAAATCTCTTTCATCTCCGTCTTTACATGGACCATAAATAGACTCTTGGTCTTGTAGCACCCAAGACCCCAGACTGTGTTCGCCTTCTGTCTTTGAGACTAATTTCAGTTTTTTTTTTTTTTTTTTGTTCTTCTCTGGGGGGCGGCAACCCTATTGCACTTGCACATAGATTTAAGTTTTTGTCTGTCCTCTATGTGGCATGTGAACTTGAAAAGTCATGCTCTGTAGGGCGGTACGGTACGTGCAGCAAGTTTATATACCAAGCTAAAAACAAAAAAAAAAACAATGACGAAGGAGAAGAATGTAGCATTGCCCCCACGGTGAGGCTGCAAGTTAATGACTTTAAAATGGGCGGGTTGAGGCGCACAGCTAAAGGTCGGTGGGATAATTAAAAAGTACACACATCCACAAAGTTCTAGTCTCTAACTGCAATCGCCGCACGGAGTCAAAAGAGTTATAGAATCAAGTCTGCAACATCATCATTTCTGATGAGAACCTAGATCAGAGTGTGAGCATTATATGGACTTTGATGGTGGTTAATGGCGATTAGGTGAGGCATAAGCGGCCAGGCTGAGGTCAGGTGCAATTCATTGGAAGGGACTGTCCAAAATGCTGTGCTGTTAAGAATGGGTCTCTAATGTTCACTTCATTTACACCATCAAAGCTAATAATAGGTTTCCAGTTGCTCAAAGAATAGGTTTGATTGGCTGTTAGATATTTTCTGTTTGCAGTTGAAAATTAACGAAAGGTTATACAGCACGTTCTAGGGTCAACTGTTGAGTCGTGGTTGAGGAGTATTTTACTGATGCACTAATGTGGTGTAGCTGCAAGAACCTTGGATTGGCAATGATGTTGAACGAGTCTGCTCATCAACGTGGATATGTAGGTTGACTGGATTTTTTTTTTTTTTTTTTTTTTTTTTTATAGTATTTTTTATAGTATAAGACTCAGTCTGCTGTGGTTTTGAAACATAAGCTTTTACTCCGAGCACCATTAATATGGGTAGGACGTAGGAGGTTTACATTTCGATAGATTTTCAAATGATTGCATAACTGATTCGACATTTTTTGAAAATATTCATTAGGTAAATTAGAATGACTAAGGAGGAGTGCGATTTCGACAATGCAGTCTTCAAGAAAATTCAGAAAAACTGGCCTTTCAACTTGAGGTTTTAAACTAGAGGGAGTGAGCTGCAGAGTTGTACTTTTCGTGGTCGCAATTTGACGAATATGCCACACTATAGCCGCCTTACTATATCAATCGAAGCACAAGGCTATCCGTTTTTACAGATGGATGACAGATCGGAGGCAAATATCTAATCAGGGGTGGAATCCTGTAAGCCCATAGGTGGTAGTCACTTTTGCGATAGTCAAATACGAAAGTCACATCATTCCCCTTGTATACGTAAGGGGATCGCAACATAACCATACAAATTTGGCATCACTTTGTTATATGAAAACATAGTTTAGTTTTCGGTTGTCATTTGCACAGAAAATTAAAGATAGCCTTGATATAATCCAAATCCTAACTTAATATAATAAATGCGAAAGTAGCTTTGATTGTTGCCTTTTTACGACTGCTAAACAATTTTTTATGAATTTTGGTATAGGGATAGATGGGACCACTTAGAAGGACATAGGCGTCTTTACTTTTGGTAAAAAATAAAGGCATTTGCTGCGTTTTTTACCAATGAATTTAAATGTGTTGGGCTGATTGGTGGGCTTCAAAGATAGGATAGTTTTGGACTCGATAAGTGGCTACTAATTCTACGCAGATCAAGTTGCGGGTACCAGCAAGTAATTGATATATGCATATAAAGAGTTATTCAATAAGAGGTGATATTGTGAAAGGATATGGTCCTGTATGCGTGCTCGTGGTGGCCATTTGGCTGATGTTGTTTTTCAACGGCATTCTTTCCTCTTTATTATGAAATAAAGATCCGATCATTTATCTCAAAAATTGGCATTTTTCTTTGAATACCAAAATAACACCTCTTATTGGAAAACCCTTTATATGCATATTCCAACCCATTTGGGTTCAAAAAAGTATGATTTTTTTTGATTCTGACAAAGAATCATAAGATGACTTCCATCGATGCAGCCTATAACTAATAAAAACAAAACAAAATAAATAGTTGGCGCAACAGTCCCCAGTCTAGCTTCTCACAACCATTCGTTTTGTGTGAGTTTTTTTCATTTTTGGAACGAATACAAGGAACCTACAATTTTATGCTGATGCCAAACCCCAAACGGCTAATTGACAAGCTCTTTCAAGACAGTTATACTCTCGAATGATTGTCAGACGTTCGCGGAAGGTGGCGCGGTTGACAAAAACCGTAAGATGGAATTTGGGTTTTTGGGGGATTCGAACCTGGGACCCCTCGCTTAGTAGTCCAACGCACTTACCACTAAGCCACTGCACCTATAACTACCATGTGTAAATGTCAGCGCTCTGCAATCGTTTTTCAACATTACTTTAAAAAAAAATTCGTTGGTGGACTTCATTGGCAAAATTGTATCATATTTTGGCATAGTTTTCATTATGACATGGGCAACAATTTAGGCTGCAGTACGCTGACCCATTGGTAGAGGATGAGCTTGAAATTGACGGGGAGATAAGTCACCAAAACGCTACGACCGCTGATCATTAGGTAATCGAGATCCCTCTAAATTTGAATAAATTTTGAAATCGAAAAAGGTGCCGATGCGACTCCACTATAACTGCTAAGGTTTTTTTTATTCAAAAGTCGGCCTGATAGCTGCTTCAACAAAATTGATTGCACCAGTAGGCGACGTAAATGTCTTCCAAATTACACTTATAAGATCAGATAGACTGATGTGAAACTTATTACGAAACCAATTCCTCCAAAACAATCCCTGACGAGTCAATTGACATTCTCATCGAAGTGTCAGTTGAAAAACTAATTATAAGATCAACGACTCACTATAATATATTTGCGGTCTCACCGACCCTGGAGTAAGCACAACAAGGGTGACTCACTAATTATAGCGCACAGACTCACAATGATTCAAAATCATCCCATCTTAGAATTGACCGGCGCTTATGATGCTGACGGATGACTACATCGACGGCAAATTCATTCTCTATCCATCTCATCCAAATCACTTCCGGTATTCAAACTATATACATTTGCTATGCTCTTAATATATGTTCTTGGCCGGAAGCGGGAAAAACTAGAAGTACTACCCCACTACCCCTCTCTAGAACTGTGGCAGTCATTTCTGGAAATCGCATATTTGCCGCCCGATTTCTCCCCAGACGATAATGAAATAAAAATAAAAACATAAACATTCGCCTACAAAAATGCCAACAAAAATCTCCCGCTTCATTTATGCATTCGTCATCGGAATTTCTGTGTAGCCAAACGATCCACCAGCCGAGATCATTTGACCCACACCGCAGATGAAACTCCAGCCGCACGGAAATTAAGTAAAAGCAGCTACCACCAAACAGAGAAACAGGTTCAAAATTGTTTGAACCTAAATCCCAATCCCAGGCGTTCGGTAATCGGTA
This sequence comes from Cheilosia urbana, assembly GCA_946477585.1. Classification (NCBI taxonomy): domain Eukaryota; kingdom Metazoa; phylum Arthropoda; class Insecta; order Diptera; family Syrphidae; genus Cheilosia; species Cheilosia urbana. The sequence continues at coordinate 118,220,001 of OX297854.1, forward strand.
GCTTCGATTTTAGCAGACAGCATCATAACAGAGACCCAGCCTCAAAAACCTGTTTACAGACCAAATTGAATTTTTTTTTGGGAATGTACTTTCAACTGGAACGTGCGAAGAAGCAGGACGGAGAGGTCCCAAGATCTGGAATCGATTCCCGCATACGAACAACAACAAATACTCCAAATAATGTGCAATAACGTCATTTAATGGCGGTTTCTAAGAATCGTGATTTTCCAATTAAATGATGAAGAACAACAAAACAGATACTCAGCCTGATCATCATCATCATATTTAGGGTATCTCTCCCTTTGCCTGGCTATTTTTCGTTAATCTCGCTGTTATGTGGCAATAAGATGCACTATTTGATGAGGGCATATATGGCTTTGGATACTTAACATCACTTGGCGGCCTTTTGGAGGACGTATCCCACATGTGACCATTAATGGGCGACGCATATAACGTCCCCCACATAACGTATGTATGTACCTATATAATTGCGGCCGGGCGATGATGTGCAAAATGTTTTCTGGAGGAACAAACAAAAACAACAAACATACGCCACGCATAGTGTGGGATTTCTTTAATGGATGCGCCTTTTATCTCTGTAGAGGAGAATGGTATGGTGATGGTGCTGCTGCTGCTTAAGATACTGCGCTGCAGTTTTTTTGTTTCACATCTCGTGTGCGTCTTTCAGCGCGAGTTCTATACACTCTACAGCTATGATGGGTGTTAATGACCCTTAGGAAGGGCTGTTTTTCACTGCCTTCTTTTGAACAGTTTTGTCCCTTGCGTTTCTGTCGTCATTGTGTATCTCCGAGTATCTGCGGAGACTGCGCGTGTAATATCACACAAAAAAAAGGAGCAAAATTAATTTTTATTACCGACGAGGAGGTTCGTTCTTCTTACCGGCCCGAAGTAGTGGAACATAATTGGAATTGATTTTTTCATTTGAACCTGTTCGTGTGGAATCGGATGGGGAAAACTCACAGATGGCTCGTTTTGCTGCTTAAAATTGGAGCGAGGGGACAATAATTAAATTATGGATTTCATGAAAGTAGTTTTGAGGACATTTTCTACGAGGAGATGGAGTAATAAGTAGGTGGTAGTGGTGGTGGAAACTACGTTATAACTTTTTCACAAGTTGGAGGTTGAAAATGGAAATGGAGAGTGGCAACTAGCGAGAGTGACGTAAGGTACTGGTAGTCCGCATGGCCTAGATTTGGTAAACAATCCTATAAATCAACTGAGTGTAGTAAAAGACGAAATTGTGAATGTTTCCTTTGACGATGTTTGTCAAAAGAAAGAGCAGGCAGGGTATTTGGTGTTTTGAAAATAAGGAATCTTTTGCAAACTATTGCTTGAAATAATGTGTTTGTTGTATACAGAAAGAGAAAGAGACGCTGACAAACGGGGATTTGATTCGATACATCTAACCAGTCGGGTAAGAGGAGGTAAGCGACAATACTCCTCGTTACGAAACAAGGACTCGCAGTAGCAACGCTGAAGCTTGAGACATTTCGCGATATTAACAATCAATTTTAGTAGTGTCCAGGCTAAATTTTTCGAACTTACAATGGCGAAATTTTCCATACACAATTGCATACAAAAAATGCAAAGCAGAGATTAAAAATGATTAAGGCAGATTGTATTCTAGTAGCAAGAAGCGAGGACACATTTGCAATGAACAATGCAATAGTGCAATCACTAGGATAATTGTTACCGCAATTGAAATGTCAAAATTTATCCGTAAAAGATACCTACATATCTGAGTACGTTCCCTTTGCACTTAGTGGGTTCTTATTCATCAGCTTATCAAGAACTTCAAAACGATAACTCACTTGATGGATTTTGAGCGCAATAAACTCAAGCCTAAGAGAATTCACCTGTTAGGCTGCTTAACTATTTCAAAAATCAATCGAGATTACAAACTACACAGTGAACAGTCCACCCGAACGACATCTGCTAATAGTGGTAAGAGGTATTTCAATCGATTAGCTACATAATTTTTCCACTGGGTAAAATAACTGTCACGTAAGGGTTTGAATTGCATTTGACATCTGAACTTTTATTCATTCAGTAAGTTTGGAGTAGTCTCCCAGCTTCAGGGAGAGCTACTTGTAAAATTTTGAATATAAAGGTGCAGACAACTAGGTGCTTAAAGTCGGAACCACACTTGTATAACATGTGGTGTGTTGTACTGTGGCGCATTGTTGTGCCGAAATCGCTCCTGTTCCGATTGCGCTATATAGCTCTGTGGCGCAATGAAACGAGACAGTGTAGCAGGAATAAGAGAAGGGCATGAGTATGTAGAGGTATTACCGGTGCTACAGGCAGGCTAACTATGTAACGGGTGATTTTTTAGCTGGTTTGGTTTTGGCAACACTGGTTTTGACAGCTGACGTGTGTTTAGTACCTTGTGTCACTGTCAAACAGCTTCAGTTTGGTTTGCAATTTAACCATGGATCGTCTTACAAATGAACAACGCTTGCAAATTATTGAATTTTACTATCAAAATTCGTGCTCGGTTCGAAATGTTCATCGCGCGCTGCTTCCATTTTATGATCGGCATTCTCGACCTTCTGAGCAGTCTATTCGGAAGATTGTGACCAAATTTCGCACCAAATTTACTTTGTTGGACATTAAACCACCAACACGTTTACGTACTGTGCGTAGTGAAGAAAATATTGCGGCCGTATCAGCTAGTGTGACAGAAGACCGCGAAATGTCGATTCGGCGCCGTTCCCAGCAGTTAGGCCTTTGTTACAGCACTACGTGGAAAATTTTGCGGAAGGATTTGTGCGTAAAGATACAGCTTGTGCAAGAACTAAAGCCAGGCGAACTACCACAACGCCGAATTTTTGGTGAATGGGCTCTTGGAAAGCTGGCCGAGGATCCGCTTTTTTATCGAAAAATTGTGTTCAGCGATGAGGCTCATTTTTGGTTGAATGGGTACGTAAATAAGCAAAATTGCCGCATTTGGAGTGAAGATCAGCCAGAAGCATTGCAACAGCTACCAATGCATCCCGAAAAAGCCACTATTTGGTGCGGTTTATGGGCCGGCGGCATTATTGGGCCATATTTCTTCAAAGATGATGCGAATCGCAGCGTTACTGTCAATGGTGAACGCTACCGAGCGATGATAACAAACCTTTTTTTGCCCGAAATGGAAGTTCTTGACTTGCATGATATGTGGTTTCAACAAGACGGTGCCACATGCCACACAGCACGCGAAACAATGGCGCAATTGCGAGGCGAGTTTGGTGAACAGTTAATTTCACGTTTCGGGCCGGTCAATTGGCCGCCTAGATCGTGCGATTTGACACCATTAGATTATTTTTTGTGGGGGTATGTCAAGGCTAATGTGTATAGGGACAAGCCCGCTTCGATTGACGCACTGGAAGCCAACATCCATGCATTCATTCGTGAGATACCGGCCGATATGTGTGAAAGAGTATGCCAAAATTGGACTCAGCGGATGGACTACCTGAGACGCAGCCGCGGTCAACATTTGCATGAAATTATCTTTAAACATTAAATTGCAAGGTTCAAACTATCGATTCAAATAAATATTTCATTCATTTTTTCGAATTTTTTGTGTTTTTTTTTTTTAAAAAGTTCTAAACCTCTTAAAAAATCACCCGTTAAAAGAGAATTATTATGTGAAAGAGAAGAGAAGATTCATTCGAGACGCAGAAGCGAACGAGTGCGGTCGATATTTATATTAATATATTATATTATATTTATTTTTCAGACGATAATAAACTAAGAAAAACAATTTGAGAGTGCGTTATTATTTGGTGAACGGAAAAGTAAAAGGAAAGAAAAAGAGGCAAGTGCAACAGTTTGTACCGTTTAAAACAGATATATTATCCGAAATGGCCTATGTGAAAGAAGTAAAGCACATGAAGCAGAAAATCGACAACGTCAAAGTTAAAATCAAAAAGCAAGGCAAACAACATTTAAGTACATTTAAAATTAATGAAAACTAAGTACGGGATCTTGTTTAGAATAGGTACTGATACTATATTTAGTAGGTATGCATTTTGATCAAAATCGTTAAAGCGTTTTTTTATAAGACCTCACACAATCGGGGTACATAATACAAGGTTATGCAGATGATGTAGTAATCACTGTTAGGGGCAAACATGGCTCCACGATATCGGAGATCATGCAAGGAGCCCTAAACTTAACCTATAGATGGTGTCAGAACAAAGGATTGACCATAAATCCCTCAAAAACAGTCATGACACCATTCTCAAGAAAGAGAAAACTAGAATTGAAACCGATCAAGCTTAATAACGAAGTTATTGACTCATCAGGGGAGGTAAAATATCTGGGAGTAATCCTGGACAAGACTCTCACCTGGAACTCACACCTTGATCAAGTCACCAAGAAGGCGACAAAGGCAATTTATATGTGCCAGCGTCTTCACGGCAAAACCTGGGGCTTATAACCAAAAATGATCTACTGGTTATACAACCCGATCATCAAACCAATGATCACCTATGCAGCGATATCATGGTGGCCAAAAACCGAACAATTAACGGCCCAGAAAAAACTAAACAAGATATATCGCTTAGCATGTGTTGGTATAATGGGGGCAATGAAAACTTGTCCAACTGCAGCCATAGGGGCAATGCTCAGCCTTCTGCCTTTACATATTTCTGTAAAGAAGGAAGCGAGTCTCAGTGCCCTTAGGCTCCCTGATATATCAAATCTTAAAGCAGGAACACCTTCGAGTATTACAAATGCTTCAAGATGATCCTGTGATCAAAGTATCAGACACCATGTTTAAAAGACTTCCCTTCTCCAGAAAATTTAAGATAGTCATATCTGACAGGAATACCTGGAGAACCAACCAATTCGTAACACAACCAGGATCACAAATCTGGTACACCGACGGTTCAAAGATTGAAGATGAAGCCACCGGTGCTGGGGTCTATGGGCCTAGGTTCCAAAGAGCCGTAGCACTAGGAAAATCACCAGACATCTTTCAAGCGGAGGTACATGCCATAGAGATATGTGTCCGGGAATGCTTACGGAGGCGCACTAAAGGTGCCCATATATACATCCTCTCAGACAGCCAGGCAGCCCTTAAGGCCCTAAGATCGTTTTCGATCAGATCAAAGCTAGTCTGGGAATGTTTCAATCTCCTCGAAGAACTGGCAAAGGACAACACAGTCACTGTTGCTTGGATACCAGGCCATGAGGGATTTGAGGGCAACGAACGAGCAGATTGTCTGCCGAGAAGAGGTGCATCACGCCTACTCACCGGTCCTGAACCCTACTTCGGGTTACCTTTGAGTTACATACGCTCAAAATTCAGGAAATGGGAAGATGATCTTGCCGAATACTGGACGAAATCAAAGGGACAGAGGCAGGCAAAAAGACTCATAAGCCCAGCTTGTAGTAAAGCAAAAAAGTTACTTGAGCCAAGCAAAGAAGATCTAAGGATCCTAACAGGTTATCTTACTGGTCACTGGCCACTAAGATATCATCTCAAAAAAATTGGACTTTCCGACTTTCCTGTCGACTCTGCGGAGAAGAGGAGGAGACAACGGAACACATACTCTGCGAATGTCCTGCTGTGGCAAGGGGCAGAGCGATCCATATGCAAAGGGCGATTTTAAGTCCTGCAGATATTGGAAACATGGAACCAAGAAGGGTGCTGAGGTTTATAAAGAGCCTCAACAGCTCCCTGGGTTAAATAATAAAGGCCAACACAATAGATCTCTTCTGGTCGCAGTGTATAGGGCCAAGCACTTACAATACAATACAAATATAAGATTTGGCAGACAATACAGTACCAAAAATTACAACGTTAAATTTGAAAAATACTATTACTTAACTATTTAACTTACAACTGATTTTAAGTTATTGTTCGGGATGTAAGCCTTACTTGCTTTTTAACGTGTTATCGAAATCGAAAATGTGGTTTTCGATATATGTATTATCAGTATTTAAAGGAGCGTTTTCGGTGATTCGAATTGAAAAGTAAGGACGCAATCATTTTGAAAACATCAATTTTACTCTATGTAAACGAAAGAAAAACAAATTAAAAAAAAAAAAACTGATTGTACAGAGAAAAACTGAGTTTTGTATTAAGTTAGAAATTACCATATTACCTTAGAATGAATTTTTGTTATTCGTATGGACCGTTTTCGAGATATGTCCAAATTTCAAAAGTTTTTTAGTTAGTTATTCGTTTTTTAGTCAAAAACTGGGTAGGTATGCGCATGGTACCCTCACCTACCTAAACTTAAATATTAATTTTGTTTGAAATCGTTAGAGCCGTTTTCGAACAAATCAAACTTTTACGAAAATTTTATACTGGAATTTTATTAATATTGAGGTTACCTTGCAACAAAAAAGTTAAAAACGGCCCCGAACTGTAAGCCCACCCAAATCTGAAGTTTTAACGAAATCTGTGCAGCCCTTTAAGCTGTAGGCCTGTGGAAGGAAGGACGGACAGACAGACGACGGACAGAATTTTTCGACCCACTTTTTTGAGTTCCTCTATCATCGTAATGTAAGAATGATTAACATCTCGAGTTCGAAGTTGTGTACAATTTCAATATCTTTCTCTTACTACGTAATGGAGAAAGTTAGAAATTATCAGGATTTTGGTTTAGCCAAGTTATGAATGCTCAAACCTGTATAATTCTCATTTGACAGTGGACAGTATTTTTATTACGAGAGGTAATATGCCAGAAGTGTGTTGTCACAGTTTAACCATTCCTGAAAAAATCATAAAAGAGGTCGAAGTAACAAAATGTTATTATCCACCTGAAGGAGGAAAATATATCGCAAAGTCACAAAGTAATTTTTAATTAATGTTATTTTTATGAAATATACCTATCTTATTTTTTCGGTAAAACAGCTTTTTTGTTAATTTTTTGGGTTTTTGCATGATTTTTAGAACTTTTTTATAAAAAAAAAAAAAGCAAGCAGTATTGCTGAGCATAGCACGATTTCAAATATTGAATTTGATTCATTTTAGTTTCCAATTACAAAAGTTATTATTAACAATGTTGTCGTTGATTGATTTGACTAAGGTGTGCAAATGTAAAACATGCGATGGATGGAGTTCATTCGAAACCGAACCGCGGTATTTCAGGTACCGACTCCTTGTGTTTAACTATACAATTACGCCTTTATCGATTTGCTACTTGAAGTTATGTGTGGTATAAGAGTTTCTCCAAATTGCCATTTTACAAAGGCATTTGTATGTCAAACAAACGCTCAGATCTGACAAATCAGGTAGACAACGATATGTTGTTGTTTACAATTTTCTTATTCTCTTTAAAAGACATTTCAATTAAAGTTGATTGTCGGCACGGCGACGACATCGCGTACATTCCAATAAGACGAAACATTAAATGACAAGTGTAATTACACGTTCAGCAAAAAACTGAAACAAAAAATAATCTGCGTGTGTGTGGCAGGCATAATGATTCGTCTTAACACAATAATCGACATGAAAACAGCAGCCAACCAAATAAAAAATAAATAAAAAAACATACGCCACGCAACGCAAAGAGAAGGTTCGTGTGATTGGGATGGTGGTTTGTTTTATTTTCAAGTTATATTAACTTTTGTTTATATAGCATGTTGTGGGTGATGTACTGCTTCTGACGTCTCGCGTTTAGCAAGGCGGATAATTTCTTAGAAATGTTAACACGATAAAGAGCATATAAAGTAAAAGGTGAATTATGAAACGCATCATGAAGTACCCATGGATATTTCAGAAAACGATTTCTTATTAAATGTGGGTTTATTTAAATAGCATAAAGATGCAATAATAAATGTGGTTAGGACATTATCTACACCTAATAGCTCTAAAAGTAAATGTGCTCGTATAAAGAATGTGAAAGGTGTTTTTTTCTTTGTATTAAACCCTCTCGCTTGTACTTCACACTTCACACCACTAAGACACTTCGAAAGTTGCGTATACGTATAAGTTTAGGTGTAAACTAACCTGTAAACCTGTAGACTATAAACAGGCATAGTGTCCGGTTCCAGTTCATTGGAAGTTTGTTTGTTTTTTTCTGTGACACAAAGTGCACTTTTGACTGCAACATATTCATTTAAGATGGCAGTACATTTTGAGATTCTTTATTTTAGATTTTTATAGCATCTAGTGATTTTTTCACAGATATCGAGGGTATACTACATAAATCATTATCAGAAAATTCGTTGAACCACCGTTTTTAAAAAGAAATCAGGACCAACAAACTCGTTTAGGTACAATCTTCCGGGTAGGAGTTCCCTGCAATTGAAAGAAAGATCCATTACTTAGCAGTTATATTATCCTTGTCTTTCTCAACTCAATTCAAGTCAAAAATTAAACTTTTTCAATACCATTATATGGAAAGTACGATCTTCTTCTTGTTTCCATTTAAACGAAGAGGTTATGATCAGAATTATAGGGCTCATAACCCTCCCACTTAACTGCATTCCTACTGGTCCGCCTGTGGGGTTCGCCGGTTCGAAAATATGCAGCAAAAAATAAAAAATGACCCCGAAACTCCAAATACGAAATTGGAAATACCTACACCCGCCTTAGGAGATATAGAAACGCAGGCTAGCGGAATTCTGGAATTTTTAAAATCCCTGTGTCATCTGATTGAATTGCTTTAAGTCTGGAGTTCATGGAGTTCGAAGTTATGTACGAAAGCAATTCAGAAATATCCCCGAAATACAATATTGTATACGTTACTCGCTTTCTGAAAAAAATATTTCCAAAGAACAGCAAACAATAAACACCAGCTATCCCCAAACAGCGCAATTTCCATAGAGAAGCGCTATAAAAATATTTGTAACGCATGTTATGGAAAATATGTGTGATACAAAATATTTGTGTTCCCTCAAAAGACCTTTGGGCTTTGGTTTTGTGCAAAACACTAGTGCCTAAACTACGCTTTACCGAACATGGTATTTTTGGATCCATACATTTGCACTGTTTTTCAGTACCCATGTGCTAAATATGGTGCTTGGTTGGAGTTCTAAATCAGCAATCATATTGAAAATATGGACCTGCCGCTAGTTAAAGCTCGTTCACTAGTTTTAAATGACGAACCGCCAATGTGATAAGTAGAATAAGACATTGTGTACGCTCGAAAATTGTAAACGGGAGGTGCAATCTTAAGGATGCAGTAAGCGCTGTAGTGTACTGGAATACTGACTATTGAGCGATTGCTCAAGTTTGTTTTGAGAAGTAAGGCCTAGGATGCTTAGTAAAAATGTTCATTTTCTTTTGTTTACCTCTCACCTTGGTATACTTTAAAAAAAAAAATAATTATCAGGGGTAGCCGTAAGAAATTCTTTGAGCTTTTAGCTCTTCAAACGCCAAAAAGGAAACTATTTAATTTTATTTATTTAACTACTAAACATTTAAGCCACAGTTAGTCAATTATTTATATTTTTTTAAAAAAAAGGTAGTTATTTTAACATATGTTACATTTCTTTTAATATTTATTTTAAATTTAGTTTTGTTAGGTTGAAATCTATCACATGATTGAATTCATTAAAGTACTTCGTCAAGTTATTTGATAATCGTTATTTTACGCTAGTTCTTTCTAAGGACTCTGTCTCTTTTTCGCTAGTAAATTTGTCAAACGTCAAAGCTTCCAATTACCTGGAAAGCCGTACCCTTAATGTGGTGATAATGAAAACCAACGAAACTCTTAGCAAAGTAGGAGGCTTTATCTTTGGCTACCATTGCCTTTTTATAACTCGGTTTAAGCTATAGTGTATAACAGTCAAGTCGATGACCTTCACCATCTCTGGTACAAGGGACAACGAAATGCGGAAAACCTTTACATAAAAGCTAAGTCTCTATATTTAACAAGATAGATTGTAAAAAAACTGACTCATTCCGCAACTTTGAAGGCGATTATCGAAAAGACAGACCTTCAAAGCCTCCAACTAATTGCAAAAATCACGAGTTTGAGAGCTTACTCGAGTTAATTTTCCACAAATGTATAATTAAAGCTGATGATAGCCAAAAAGGTCGGTCAGAGCATTCTTATTATGGTAATCACAGTTTAAAAAACGATATCGTCCATCAGACGATTATTGTTATGCGGAATGTGCCCCCAGATTATCATCTGTGAAAAATCCTCTGTAAGATAAAAAATAACTTGGAGCATATTAGGCCTAGGAAGCTGAAATTCAAAATATAGGTGGATCTTAGGGAAAATACGTCGTGAAATATATGCTGGGCTCTTAATTTTATAACCAAGGGTACCTCATGAAGAATTTCAGTCAGTAACCGAAACCAAGAGATAGTTTTGTCGTCCTCTTTGTCGCTGTATTTCTTATAACTCACTTGAAGTGAAGCCCCTCCATTTTATCACGTAACCCTTTTTAAGTAAAAATAAATAGTTGGCGCAACAGGTCCGGAGAGACCCTAGGCCTAGCTACTCACAACCATTCGTTTTGTGTGAGTTTCTCATTTTTGGAAGGGATCTACAATTTTATGCCGACTCCAAACGGCTAATTGAGAAGCTCTTTCAAGACATTTATACTCTCGGATGTTTGTCAGACGTTCGCGAGAGGTAGCGCAGCGGAAAAAACCCTAAGTCGGAATTGGGTTTTTGCGGATTTCGAACCTGGGGCCCCCAGCGATTACAACCCTTTTTAAGTAGCCCTTATTATATAATTGAAAATATAAACTACACACGCAAGAAAGTGGCAGCGAAACGTCTTTTCGAGATTATGCAAACCAATTCAGCTGTCAGCAAACCTCAGCAGATAGTAGATATTCTTTTTTTCGACCAAGTTTGCAATCCACACAGGCCATAGTTCATTAATCAATACAGCAGGGCCGCATCAGTTATTAGCAAGCACATGTGCGAAATGTAAGCCTATTATAGCCAAACACTTTCTGGGATGAGAAAAATATTCGATTTGGTGTAAAAATCCACAACCACACGCTTGCATGTTATCCAACTGTGCAAAGCACCTACAGGCAACACTTCGCCACTCAAAATGACCACTTTTGGTTATGCCACTGTGACGTTTCCCTCAAGCAATGAATGTCATACGCCGGCTATTCACCACTCCGTGTGTCAATTTAACCGCCACCACTGGTTGCCTTCCAACACAAACAGTTCTTCTGTCAATTTTGGCCAACACGTTGACATTGCTTTGACTATAATTATGCACGCAAAATACACAAGCCATCCGCCTACATATACGCAGAAGTCACCAATACTAACGGCGCGAGTAGGTACTAATCCTATGCAGGAACCACAATGCAAATTAATATTCCCCCCAGTGTATATAGTGGGTGGGGGTATAAGATCAACTTACGACCGAGTATAATAGACTCTCGCAGCTAAAGTCCATGCTCATTGTACGCGAAAAAGACGACATTTGACAGCTGCTGGCAAAGGCAAATACTGCGCCTGCTGACAATATGTAGGCGAACAAGTCGCAGCAAATATTCATCCATCCAGAAACATACCGCAGGCAACGCGCACCAAACTGGATTAATAATAATATTTGATTTTATTTCTGCTTTTTTTTTCCCGCATTTACCTACGACTATGTACTTGGTTTACCTTGCGGTTATTGCCGCCGCTGTCACCGCAGCATCATCGACGACCAACAACCGACACAGACCACCCGATATATATATATATTATTTTTTTTTTCCTGTTTGCAAGCTTGATAAATAATTGTCTCCAGGTAGATGTTGGCTGTTTGTAGATTGTGCGAACAAACAAAACTAGTCCAACCCGAAGAATCAGCGCAACGAAGTGAACACCATTTCATTCATTAAATTTGACACCCGAGAGAAGCAGAGGTGATAAATACTATTAAGTAACAATAAATTATTGAACAATTGTTGGCGAGAAAATTTATTCAATTATACTGGAAATTTGTCGGCTTATGTAATTGGCAATCAAGAATAAAACGATTTGCGATTGGGGCATGGGATAGTGCGTGTGTTTTTTCAGCTCCTTGTTTATACCAAAACACACATTAGAAAAGAAGGACTAGACCATTGGAGTGAGTGGACTGAAATCGAACAAGGATGGCAAACAACAATCACGCAAAATGGGTTTCATTGATTTTCCGGTCGATATTTTTAATGGATTTGACGTTGTGTTTTCGCCAACAACGCCAGTCGAATATACTGGCACAGTGGGGTCTATCGGATGGCTGACATGAACAGAGCCATATGAGACATGCTGCTTTTGACAGTTTGATTCCTAAAAATAGATTTGATGTTATTGTAAATGAAAACACTCCACAGGGATCTGCCCAGTACTCTATAGCATATTTTATACAATCCTTGGAAGTATTTGCTCCGTTTGACGATTTGTATCTGATTTAGAAGTCGAAAACATTAAACTGGAAATTTTGCCTCTCACTCACTCTGAATTTAACGAATTCAATTTACCAAATGTCCTTCAAAAATGGGGTTGGCTGTTGTCACTGCAGTTTTATTAATTGAAATTGAAAAATTAGTTTAGTCCCGCCTATAGTGCTTTACGTATACGTAGTACTTGTCAATTTTTTTTATTTGTCTATTTATAGTTAAGGGTACTTTTCTTATAAAGGGCTTAAGCGGCATTTGAGTAATCAGCATTTAATTTTGTTGTTTTAAAAAAAAAAAATTGGTGCGACTGTATCCAACAGTCCCGAAATATGTCTATGTGTAAACACCGTGCGTGTGGTATGTGTGTGACTTGATACACGCCATTGAGAAAAGAGGGAATTGTAATAACTGTATTTTTGACATATTATGAAATAACAAATACCCGTTTGCATTTCCATCCCCGCAAGTTAAATGACATCAACTGTTAGGTACACAGTAAATGAAAGTGTCATTGGAATTTCATTCGGCTTGCATTGCATATTGTAAAGGTGCTGGTCTACGACATTTTTGTTAGTTGTTGTCCAGCTGTGATTTCTGCGTGCCTGGTAATTCACGAAAGATTAGGCACTGAATCTCCTCGAGATGTCCGTCACAGGGAAGAAATGTGAGACCATCATATATGAAAAACATGCTGAAATTAATATGCCTCAGCTCATAAATGTATGCAAAGATAAAAACGTATGCAATGATAAAATGTATGCAATGATAAAACACAGTGACGCATTCCCTGTCCCCGCAAGTTAAATGTGTGGAATTACTCCGCCAGATTCAAAAAAATGTATGCAATGATAAAACACAGTGACGCATTTCCGTCCCCGCAAGTTAAATGTGTGGAATTACTCCACCAGATTCCAATAACGCGCGCTTAGATGTTTACACATCAAAAATCTTTTATGGTCGAGACCTTTTATGGTTCATATAACAGAAAATTCATAACAGAATTAAAGATTTCGCAGAATAGGCCCAAATAAAAAGTATGTAAAAATAATATTTAAAGTAAACGCAAGTGCTTTTAATGAAATAATCTCTTGTATTAAAAGGAAAGGATTTGCTAAATATTTACAGTTTTATGTATACTTAATAGTTAACACCCTTATCCACGGACTATTAAAATTTTGTATAACTTAATAGCGGATCCGGTGAACGTCATCTCGCCCTAATTTAACGCCTTCAGACAAACTCCAGAGCGATAATAAGACACAGAAAGTTCAAATTTCAATGTGATTTATTTGACTTCCGATCATTTATTTCAAAAAAATAGCATTATTCTTTGAATACCAAAATAACACCTCTTATTGGAAGACCCCGGTTTTCCAATGAGAGGTGTTCTATATAGTGAAAGGATATGGTCCTGTATGCGTGCTCGTGGTGGCCATTTGGCTGATGTTGTTTTTCATTATTAACGGCATACCTTGTCTCCAGCGAAATAAGATCTAAGGCGGTGGAAGATTGCCGCGTATGGCGTATCTCTTAACGAGATAGCTGGACAGTACAACCGCTTCTCCGGTGTTGATAGCGTTAGTCTGTACAACGTACATTAACGCGGACGCAACAAGAATTGCAAACCATAGATGGAAACATCTGGGATATTGCGACGTTGCCAAGCTTACCTGGCCGACCCTGGATACTAAAAGATCCAAGGAGCTTCTGCGACTAAACAGACCTAGCATCTCACTGGTTGCTAATGTCATTACCGGTCATTGTATTCTGGGCAGACACGCGCAAAGACTTGGATTGCCATACAATGACTTTTGCAGAAGCTGCAGGCATGAGGAAGAGGATGAGTCCGTCACTCACCTTCTCTGCATCTGCCCTGCTCTATCCAATCTAAGGATGGCGTACTTAGGAAGCTACTTCCTCAATGATCTAAGTGATCTATGCGACACCAGCGCTGCTAACATTCTTAGCTTTATCAATGGAAGCAAATGGTTCACATGAGTAACCAGATAAGGAACCCCTAAACACCAGTGGTACGCAAATTGGGCCGATTAACGGCCTAAGTGTTTCTCTCATCGAGAGCCACTTTAACTTAACATAACGGCATACCTTTCTCTTTATTATGAAATAAACATCCGATCATTTATCTCAAAGAATGACATTTTCCTTTGAATACCAAAATAACACCTCTTATTGGAAAACTCAGTCACAATTCGGTTACAAATCAGCCAAAAATACCATTATGTGTGTTTCCCGAAATAGTAATTTAAGGAGCTAAAACTGATTCCCCACTTTGGTCAAAATTCCATTCTGCAATGGAAACAGTAGGCACTTTGATTGATTAAAGACGCTTTTACTGTTACGGTAACATTTCTGAAATGTATGAACCGCGCTTAAACTATAACCAACAATTTCTACTTGGGGGTAAACTGTTTTGAAGACGAATTTAATCCGGTAAACCTCCATTTTAACCAGCTTAGTAAGCCCCTTCAATTGTCGGTGCAAGCAGTGAGATTGAATATTTGGATCATGTAAGATTATATATTTTTAAAAACGTACAAGTTTTCCGCTAAACAAATGATGCTGCCTGACTTGCCCTCTCCCCTCGTCATGGTTGCATAACTCAAAGAGGTCAAGGTAAATAATTTAATTGTAATGGACTTTCTAAAGTGACAAATGATAGGACAGCTTAATGAAATAATGTGTACATATCGGAGCAACTTAGGAACAATAAGCTATATAGTCCATTTATAGTACGTAGAGTATGCCGAATGCCGAAGCACTTCTTTCCTGATGCATTTCATTGATTAGTCATTCTCCTCACTCTGATGTCCACATGTATAGAGTATATACTAAGTACTAACCATTTGTCGTCATGACCTAATTTATTCTGAATATAGTTTGGCCATTTAAGAACAAAGTCAGCCTCAGAATGTTTAGTATTTAGCATTTTATTTAATTGCGTATACCATTTAAAAGGAAGTTAAATCTCTCCCCGTTGCGTTGGATCTCTCCCCATACAACTGTCAGAACAATTGCGACTCTTTGATGGAAAGTTAATAGCAACAAAATAATTAAGTTTTGCTTAATCTGATCAAATCAACCTGAAAACGACAGTCGATTATCTACTTTCACTATAGCCGTATAATAAATTTACCCACCTTCGCCCTTTAAACAAAACTGATGAAAACTATATCCAAAATAACAATCTGCCACTTTGTGCTGACGTTGAGGACAATGTGATGGCGTCATTGCTGCTTCTGGTTTATTAATTACCTGGAAAGATAGAAAAAACGATTTTTTATCAGATGACTTGGCTTGTGAGATAAGAAGAATATTAATATTGTTGTGAGTTCATTCAGTCTTTGTTCGGGTATATCAAGCTATCACCGCTGCAAAGAATTTACTTTAAGAACATTTTAATGAGGAAGTGCAATTTTTCAACTAATTGTGGGTTAAAAAAAGGGAACGCGATATAAGTTTCGAACGAGAACTTTGGCACCGTTTTAATTTTAAACGTTGAGTTTGTAATTGAATTTAAGTGTTTTAAATGTTTGTTTTTAAATATATTTACTTAGAAAACACTGTAGCATATCGCATGCAAAGGCGAACGATATGTTGCTAGGTAAGCTATCTATTTAGTAAACAAATTAAGCTAACATGTCATTTAAAAATCTTTTTTGGCTTTGTAGAGTTGCAAAGGTATTCATATTTTCGAAGTGAAACGTCTTTAACTTCGAAACATACGATACAAGCTCAGCAAAGTCGACCGTAACGAAATGGTCTATATCGTCTTAATTTTTGTGGCTTTTAAATGAAAGCTTGTTATCAGTTATTTTCCCTAGGTATTTTATTTGGACAACTATTTCAGTAACTTCGTTTTCAATGTATAGGTTCGAAACGATATTGGTATTTTTACTTAAAATCACACACTTTCTTAGTATTAATCATAAGCTTGTTTTGACACAGCCAGTTGTAAACCTTGTCCAGGTCCTGCTGAATTCTTCGTTGACAACAGTGCATCGTCCGCAAACAATACAAGATGACAATTCCTTTCTGTCTTGATCATGTCATTTACATATAAAAAATGAATAATAATGCTCCCAGTAACGAGCCTTGTGGAACATCTAGCACCTAGCAGTAGGTACTTCTTTTGGATCAAACATTTCTAGATTTAGCTTCACGCGTTGGGTTCGATCTGATAATAAATAAGATTTAAATCAATTTAACTCGTGACTTTTAATGCAGTAATTACTGAGCTTTTCAATAAGCAATCGTCTATCAATTGTCTCAAATGCTCTCTTCAGATCTAGGAAAAACACTATATACACTCTTATCATTGCGTGTAGTGCACATACTTTGCAATTTGTCACTACTTAGTTTATTGCACATTCACGTGAGTAAGATTTTCTGAAACCGGATTGGGATTTGTTAATGAGGCAATTGCTTTAAAAACAGTCCTCCAGCTGTTTGTACACTATTTTTTTGATAATTTTTTTCATATAACGGAAGGGAATTTATTGGTCGAAATTCATCGTTGTGGTATTTTGTACCTTTGGAATTGGACTGATGATTGATTCTTTTAAAGAATGTTGCGGTAAAATACGTTCTTGGACGAATTTATTTACGATGGATTGCATAGCTGGGCCTATAATTGCGAAATTATCTAAATATATAATTGGGGAAAGGAAAGTGTAATCCCTTTGGTTTTTAAACTGTACCAACTCTTCGCACACTTCACTAAGCGATACAGTAGGAAATTTAAACGAGACATACCTATCGTTTTTTATTTATTTATTTTCATTTTCATAGATGAAGGCTTGTTACAATCTTTTTAAACGCAATAATATGCAGCTTCCTCAGAGATTTGATATTTTAACTATATCTTACGAACAGAATAAATTATAAAATTAAATTAATAATATATATTGAGAAATAAATACCAAAAAAACAACAACAAATAAATAGGTAAATAATTAAACATAATACAAAAATAAATAATTGGAACATTACCTATCTATATTAATTACAAAAATATTGCGATAATAAAGAAATTTTATAATGACATATGAAAACGATTGTAGATAACAGAGAGTTGACATACAGCCCTATTATGACTTATACGTATTTTCGTATCAACAAAATTAATGAATCGGTGTTATTGATGAATTGTATTCGATCTATTGTGAATATTTTTATCGATAAACTTACTATTACTATTAAGAGTTGTTTCTCTCAAAACAATAATTCACAAACTTAAATTCGACATAATTTCCCAATAGAAATTGTCAGGGTATTATTATTATTATTATAATTTATTAACATGTGATTAAAATTACAATGCTAATATAAGAAAAGGAGCACTAGCTACTATGGCCTTCGGTAACCCCCAAAAAACAAGCGAGAATCGTTGTTACTCCTCGCTTTCCCACTCACTTGATATTCATCAAATTTTCTACCAACCACAAATTTCTTGTAGATACGTATATCAAATATTTGGGCCGTTAAGAATTTCTAACATCAGCAGTTATATGTACGAACTAAGTATAAGGGTATTTTAATGTGTTTTACCAGACTTTTACTATACTATGTCAGCTTCACATTTTGGGTTCTCTGATGAGGTTTTTTAAGAGACTTTTTTACTTTTGATGAATGCTCAGCAGCTCTCTTAAGAGGTTCTAGAATTTCTACATATGGGTACATTATCTAACTTTTATGTATTAAAATACTGCTTTTTTGTTTCAGTATATCGTTTTATTGAACTGTATATTACTGATGTAAACAGCCTACTTTTGGATAAGCAGCCACGAAGCTACCAGTTAATTTACCTACAGAGAACAGAGCTGGCGCATGTTATAGCAATCGTAGTTCCACAGTTTTCTGAGGGTATAAATTGAGGATATTGGAAAACTGTGTAGATATAAAATCAACATTGTACTTAAATACAATACAAAATTAAAATTAATAACGTGGACTCCTTTTTGTACCGACTTCGTTGCATACTGAAATCGATTTACGCCCCTTATTGTACTTCAATTAATCGATAAATAACACATGTTAAAAAGTGCTGGTATTGACGCTATCATCAATAGTTCACAAAGTAAATGAATGATAATTGATTTGGATTCGACCGCCTATAACAAATTGAAAGATCTCCCTTTTTAAAGCGAGTCAAACCGCCTGATACAGTACATACTTCTTTTTCAACATTATATTATGCTTGAAAATACATTAATAAAAATAATGATAAAACCCATTGTTTGTTAGTTGCTGGCGATTAATGCCGTCATTCTCAAGACTTGTTCTTCTTCAGGTTAATAACAACTTTCTTTTGTACTTTCCCCAAATCACTCTATTCCGTAAAAATACAAAAATAAATAGTACGCATCTATTAAAACGTTAACAATATAACCCGACAATGTTATTTTTATTGCAAAGATGAAATATAAACAAACACTTTACTTTCTTAATGGGTTTGCAAATACTACAATACTTAACAAGTCACATTTGTGTATAATTGATTGGTTAAGCATGTGGATGAGTTCATAGTTGGAGTAGGTACCTGGTATAAAAACTAATAATAATGTAAAAAAAATCACCAAACCACCTGATACGAAACCGGCTCTTTGATTTCAATCAACTGCACCTTCATGTACGTGATTGCCAAATTGGAGTTACTACGCGAATCGTAATGTAACAAATGATAAGATATTGGAAACATTGACAATTTGTAATCGCAAATATATTTGTTATTATTGCAGTGATTTATTGAATAGAATCGGAGATAAAGGGTTATAACTTATAAGGCTCGTATCTTTACTGTTTTATGCTTTCGCAGTAATTTACTGTTTAGACTCAATTACTGAATACCGTTTTTTTTTTTTCCTTAAAATGCTGAATTTATACTGCGTTATACTTAATTGTATTGATCGATTTAAAATTTCTATTTATTCTTCCACAAACCCATTATACTTAATCTATAAAAAACCTGCGTCTCAATTTATTTAAATAGCTAAATTAACAAATATTATTCACAATCCACATCAAACCGTCGCGATCTACAAACCCACGAATGAAAAAGCTAGGTGTAGGCACAGGAGTCCTATATGGACCTATTGCGTCATTTAAAAAGCACATTAAAATGTAAGTTTCTCCTTCACACCGAACCAACAAATCATGTAATATTTGCAATTTTTTGCATTGATATGATGAAAAAGCTGTCATAACTTGAAAATTTGTTTTTTGTATACGAACAAATTATGGTTATCATTCTGAAAAAGTGAGTAATCATATTAAAAATTTGAAATCGTAACTTGATGAAAGCAATTGCCATATTGAAAAGTACGGTTGTCAACCAGCAATTTTCAATATGACAACCGACTTATTTTTGTGTGCATTTTAGAATACTCTGCCGCTGACTGTGAAACACGACTTTTGGCAAAAAATCAACTCTCGGTCTAAGTTATGAGAAATAAAGCATTAAACTTTAAACTATGTCCTATAGTTAGTCAAATCGAAAGTGGCATTTGTCACATAAGACAAATCACAAGCGTTGTTACTTTTTCGAATTTCCCCTTGCTTTATCTGTCAAATCATAAAAATTTTTGTTTATTTGGTTCACATCAACGACAACTTGAAGCTCGCCTCTGGTGGAAGCGAACAACAACAAAATTGAGTCACAATAACTAGCTGAAGTTGACTTATGTTAAATTTGTGTCATATATGAAATGCTAGGTAGAATTTAGAGTCCACTAGCAAAAGTGGAGTTTAGAATCGAATTTAGTTTTTTTTTTTTTTCTATTTCTAAGGGCTATTGCGATTTGTTGTGAGAAGCCAGACCTGTCGCGCCAAATATTTATTTATTTATTTATTTTTTATTTATTAAGGGCTATTGCGTACATAATAAATTCACACTGATTTGTTTTCGAATCCAGGATTTAATGCAAACGGGTCTATCTCTATCTAAAAAAAAAATATATACACGAATTTTTGAATATTTAACCAAAGTTCGATTTCGATGTTATAACTCTGTGCACACCCTTTCATCAATGTCCATTGATATCAAACTCACACATCAAACATTTTTGAAGGAATAACCTTTTTTTTCTTTTTTCTTTTTAGCCCGAATAAATTTGCTTAACAGGGTTGGGAAAAAATAATTGAAAAGTTACTTTGCAAAGGTTTAAACTAAAATACATAATATATTCAAGACTCTACTTGAATCATTAGTTTTAATAAATAAACTAAATAAAAACAAGGAAGAAGGTAACGTCTGCTTGTATATACCTAATATAACTATACTAATGGTAATGATAACGACTAATGAGCATGAGCATGAATGACAGAGATATTTTGTATATAGGTTAGGCCATGTACCTACTGGGTTTTAAACTGGATGTTATAATTTAGTATCACATATCCACGTTAATGGATCGATCTGCGGGTCAGAAAATGTATCCTCAGCGTGAGACTGTTTGGTGTGGTTATGTTGTTATGTACGACTTTCTCGTTAAAAGTTAAATAATCGCGGAGCTGTGATTTGGCACCCGCTGTTTTCTTAACAGCGTTGAAAATTGACGTTCTGTTGCTTTCTATAATTGATGAAGCCGTTTGTGAAACATAGGTCCAAACCGCCGAAAATGCATTGCGAAATTGGGTTCACTGGATGAACTAATGACCAGACAGGTAGGGCAGTCTTTTAAATGAACTTTTATTCCGTAACTAATCGAAGGGTTTACTCTTTTCAATAAAGCAATCAATTTACGAAATTATTGACCAATGTTTATTGTAATCTCGAAAACAGCTGACAACAACCAGAAGCATGGACTCTGTCAAAATCGGATGAAAACCTCCGAGGATGTTTTTAAATAATTTTTCGCTTAGGTTTAAGTAGAGCAACTTATGTTAGGTCACCAAAGATGACACTGGCAAACAGCCGGCCAGCTCTACGAACTAAGCAGTAATCAAACCCGTCGTACACGTCCCTTCTATTGCCATCCTTTCACTCCCCCTGGGCTGGATCAAGGTGTCAATCGTACCGTGCGGAGGATCAGCCAGCATAGAATATTTCTGAAGCTATTTTTCTTATTGAAACATCTATTGGCGCAACTTGGGAGTAAAATCGACTCGTATGAGACGAACATGAAGCTGTCTATGCCGGGGTGGCGAAAATGGTTTGTCGCCATCACTATACGCCGCCGCTCTCGACTCCTAAACCACTTTCAATGGAATTTTGTGGGTATGTTTGGTTGCTTGTAACTTAAAAGATCCGATAGGTGGCGCTGCTCTCGACTCCTAAGCCACTCAATAGATTTCAATGAAATTTTGTTTGTTTCTATGGTTTATTGCAACTTAAAAGATAGGATAGTTTTTAATCCGATAGGTGGTGCTGCTCTCGACTCCTTAGCCACTCAGCCGATTTCAGTGTAATTTTGTGGGTGTGCATGGTTGCTTGCAACTTGGAAGATAGGATAGTTTTGGACCCGAAATGTGGCGCTATTGCCGAGATGGAATTTTTCAATTCTTTTAACTTAATTCTTAAGGTGAATACTGATAAAGCTATGTCTTACACAGACACTACTAGACTACTAAAGAAGTTCAGGGGAGTAACACATTTGATAAACGTATTTTTTCACCTTCAATCAGTATGAAGGAACCATTTTATATGAACTTGGTTCTTTGTAGTTGGTACCACAATCAGCTAAAAGGAGTTGAACTATCACAACAAACAATATTCAAAGTTATATATTACTTTGTAATGTTAGTATTGATACATATTTTAGTATGTGAGATGTCTGAAACCACCTTTAGAATAAAAAATATGTACACACCGAAAACCATGACGTAACAAAAATACAATGGCTTTCTTTTGTTCTACCAGTTGACTTTACGTATGCATGTTATGCTCCTACTTACCGTATTGTGAAGAAACAAATAACTGTCTTTGATGTTGCAGGCAGCACTAAAAAAGATACGCTCTTTCACAATTGAAAACAATACCCGTACAATGTAGTTTTGTTTTATACCGAAAGTATATAGGTAATACAAAGCAAATTTCTTGCACTTAAGAAATGCAGTGCAGTGACTAAAGTTTTATTTCAGTGCATTTTATATATGAAACGTTCTGTTGTCATTGCCAAACTGAAGACTTCAGTTCGGATAGATAGAAGAAAGAGTGAAAGTTTCATCAAAGCGATGGATGATTGAAAAGACTGGATTTTATTCATATAGAGGGGTGAAGTTAACCGTGCGAGGGTGAACCACATCATACTCTTATAAAATTGTTTTATGACTCTTGAGCGTACTTATAAAAGATTTGTAATTTACCAAATATTGTGATGAAGTTAACAAAAGTCTATTTTATTACAAACAATAACCTTATAGAAGAAAAACAATTTTATCCTAATAATGACTACATACACACAATACAATGACTACTGTCAAAAGGAGAACAAAATTAGCTATCCCACCAATGTAATCAACAATTTTATACGTCTGCATTGACACAAGTATTTGTCTTTCCTAACTTTAATGTGCTTCTGCTTTTATATACCGTCCGAAGTTACAAAAAAAAATGGTTCTAATATCACTTACAAAAGTAGCAATACAATATCCGTCATAAATGCAAATGATGAGGAGACGATTGAAGCGCTCAGAGAAATTACTTATTTAAAGTTAATTTTTGAGTTGAACTAATTTAATGAATTAAGTGTGTTTATAATTTTAACAGAATTCACTTTAATACGTGAGAATAAACAATGCAGTAAATGATTCTGCGTCTCTCTTCTTTTTTTTAAATAAGGTTTATTTATGATAAGTATTTTGATATTTTTTTTATTAATTGATTTATTTCGCCTGAATTTTTAGCTGGAATTGTCGAAAAAAAAAACATTAAAAAAAACAAAATTGAGTCAAAAAAATGAAACAGTAAACGAAATGCGAGATGTTTCATTTTTTTGACTCGATTTTAGTTTTTTTAATTGTTTTTTTTTTTTTTTTAAAGCCAAATCTGACTGGAAGGTCGATTGCTATCCAAGACATTGCAAAATCAAATCCAACTTCTTATGGCTTGTTGGAGTCTTTCCAAACTCCGATTGAAATAAAATAGTGATCTGAACTTTGATGGAACCAAAACTCGACAGGAAATTGGAGGAGGTTGGAGATTCGTGTGGCTATTCTCCCAGTAGTTCCGAACTTTGATGAATCAAAAAGCTTGAGGTCGTTGGGCAGTAATTGTTTGTTCTCATGAAACGAAAAAGCGACAGGAAACGGAGGTACGGTGTACTAAACAAGAAGAGTGGTGATAACAGTCATTGTGGGGCACTTATTCAGACGGAGTGAGGGTAAGGAGGGCATCGTGGCTGCTTTACTTAATTCAAGAACACTATACTTAATAGAACACTACCAGATCTTAGTCTGAGATAGTGCCAACCACTTTATAATCATATAGAAATGGATGTTAGAAGCAATTGACCGAATTCAAGTGGCTGCCTCGGCTGTGTACGACGACGGGGACCGATACCAGTCTTACGAACTTTTCGCACAAACTTGTGTGCAGCAGAATTCTGATCTTGAATTGTTGTTAAATAACTAACTAATAAATAAAGCAGATTGGAAAATTGGAAGTTGCGACGTTTACTTAAAAATGTTAAGCCTTATTAAAATTTGTTTCCCGTTTAACGTGGCACATTTTTCCCTTAAACATGGAACCTTTTAGAAATCTGCTACCTTTTTAGTAACCATTTTCTGAGAATTGAGAGTCCTAAAAGATGTTATGACCTATCGGTTTCTTTCTTTATGCCAAGATTAATGTTTATGTGGAAGAATAAACCGCACAGGAATGAGGACTGAGAACATATTTAAACAAAATTACATTATGAAATATAAAATTAATCTCGTATCAGAGATTGCCACATCCTCTTAAGAAAAAAAAAAATAAATACCATTCAAGTTCAAGCTCTCTATAAGCATGCCAAATAAATTGGAATATTCTTGATCCATTTTATGTGACGTTATAGTCCCTGAAATCCTTCAAACGATTTTCTACCCCACTAACGATAACGATAAATCTCTGTTCGATTATATTTGGCTTCAGTTCAATTCCATTTCAAAGGGGACACTTCTTGTGTGGCCTCGTCACACAGAAAATGTTGCTTTCCTTGCTGCAAGTTGTTTCTTGTTTTTTTTTTCTTCTTCTTTTTGTTATGTTTCGTACGAAATTGCAATCGATAAAGATACAAACAACAGATAAGATTCCTCTTCTGTTGACCTTTCTCTTGTCAGTTTTGATAAGTTTTGATGTCCTATTCTGTCCTCTTTGTTGAGGACGATAGATCTGTTGCCAAAAGGTGTCTCTCCTTTCAAATTCGAAACTATATTGATGTAGCCGCCTTATCGGTTATTATTTGTGTTTGTTTGAAGATATGGAGGCGCCCAACATACAGACGCATATATGTCATTGGAAGAGACACAACTAACATTGCGACTATGGGTATTCCACGACCCTGACAACTCTAAACTCGAGGGTATATTGTATTTTCGAATTTCATGGGGATATGCTTTATTGATGCTGATTTGGTTTATCATCATCTGTATGTGCGGTAAAGTTAACAACGTTGCCGTTGGCAGTTGATAAAATTGGAAAAGCCGAAATCGAATACATTGTTAATTGTTTTTTCTGTTCCCGAAGAAGTTCACCGAACTTTAATGATGTGTACGAGTATACCCTAAACGGCTTTGGTTTTGATGAACTCACTATGAAATTATTAATTTTATGGTAGACCTAGTAAAAGGTTATCAATGGAGTTGTTCTGTGAATTGGGCTTTTGTTGCTGTTCTACGGCACAGTTTTAAGAAACCATTTTACAACGAATTGGTATAATGGTACCAAGCCTTTGTGAGAATGGTTTCTAGAGTTTGGAAGAATTTAGTAGAAAATAAAAATGGTTTGGTCGTTAATCAATAAAATGATTACCTTCGACATGTAAACGATTTTTTTTTATAAACATTCAGCGCACGGATAATTAACAACTCATTTCAAAGCTTACTTCAAACAGAGAAAACTGTATTAAAACTTTCAGTTGTTGTGATTGTTACTGTAAAATGATTTTAGTTAGTAATTACCTAATGTTGCTCCAACGTAAGATTCGGTTCATAGCAATTCTTCTAAGACCAAATATAAATATTGCGTCTGCCAGTCGGAAGACTAAAACAGCTTAATATTCTTTAACACCAGTAACAGCAGAGGTTAAATTTTATTCCTATATGGAAAATCGATATTGAATTCTTATGTTTATCAAGCGGTCAATTGTATGTGGCGTGCTCACGTGTGAGAAAACCTTCCGCTTTATACGCTGCGTCATGTACTGTAAAGCACTTTAGTGAAAAAGCGGAAGTTTGGCCGACACGAGAATCAATGCGGTTTAATTGTATTTAATATACGATCTTTTAAAAAAAATATATATATTAATTCGAACATTTTTAAGGAAGCAAAAAAACGTTTAGTTAGTAAGACACCAGACTACTCCCTTTGGAAGGCTGCAAAATATTTAAATATACCTCAAACGCAAGATCCCCCGTTTAGAACATCTGATGGGAAATGGATCGGCGACCCAAAAGAAAAGGTCAAACTTTTTTCGGACCATCTGACAAATGTTTTCAAAGCTTTTCCACATAGCGTGGCACACGGTTAGTGTGTTGGACTACTAAGCGAGGGGTCCGCGGTTCGAATCCCGCAAAAACCCAAATTCCAACATAGGGTTTTTATGTACTGCCCCACCTCTGAACGTCTGACAAACATCCGCGAGTATAACATTCTTGAAAGAGTTTCTCAATAATTAGTCCCTTGCATTAGTTCCAAAAATGAAAAAACTCACACAAAACGAATGGTTGCGAGAAGCTAGGCCTAGGGTAACCCCGACAAATCGTTTTGACATGTGACGCTGGTTCATATGGTGTCGGTGCGGTGCTTGCTCACATAGTTAATGGCGAGGAAAATAAAGTATTTTTTGCATCTCTACAACACTTCGTGTATTAGAACAAAATTAATCGCAAACTCATAGAGAAGCTTTATAGCTATCAATTACGCAGTTAAAAAGTTTCGTAAATATTTGTATGGACATAAATTTACTATTGTGACAGATCATCAGGCGCTTAGAGATATTTAGTGAGAAGAAAGGGCACTTAGCTGTAACGGCAGCAAGAATTCAAAGGGCTATTCAATTTTCAATGTATAATTTTGATGTTAGGTATAAGAGAGGTTCGCAAGTAGGACATGCAGATGTGCTGTCGAGATTGCTAGTGCTAGGATCGACAAATATTGAAGAGGATTTTATCTATGTATTAAAGTTTGACCCTGATAATATGAAGCCTCTGAAGCTAAAGGATGTTCAAACTGAAAATAACAAAGATTGTGTTTTGAGTAAGGTTTATAGTTGGCTTCTTGACAATAAATGGGGGTCAACGTTTTTCATGTATGGTTGCATATATTATGGAGACAGAGTGGTTATCCCTGAAGCGCTAAAGACGGATTGTGGTTCGAATGTTGCATGACACACACATTGGAATGACAAGAATGAAAATGCTTGCGAGGAGTTATGTGTTGAGAGGTTTAGAGGCGGGCATAGAGGAGTTTGTTAAGGCCCCAGTTATAGATATCATTGAAATGCATCATTGGAACAAATCAGAGGAATAATGGTTACATTTTTTTGACAAGTCAGTTATAGCAATCATTGAAAAGTTGCTGTCAGTGGAAGGACATGTCAGTGAAACTAAACAGAGAAAACTCCAAAAATCGGAAAGCAAGTAAAACTGTTTTATAATCGGAATTATGGGATTGCATAGAAGAAATAAAATGTAATAAAATGTTATTATTATTATTGAAAATGCTCAGTTTAATAAAAAAAAAGAAAAAGTTACAGTACAAAAGAACAACTTACAATAAACAATTCCAGGTTTCGAGGTTGGAGTTGATCATTGAAAGAAAAACTGACAGCTGAGAACAGAAAGAGAATCGAACACATCAGTGAAACGATTGGGTTCCAAATTAGAGGAACGAAAGTCAGCTGTTCACTGAAATCAATTTCAATCAGTGAAATAATAAAAGTGGATTGAAAGAAAAGTTTTAATCAGAATTAAGTTGTTTTTTTCGTAAAAAAATTCCACAATTGATTAGCTTTATTTTGATACCAAGTAAAGCCAATATTGTTTGGTTAATCGTCTTAAAATCATAAATCGAAATTTTCAATGATGCATTTCAATGAAAGCTATAACTGGGGCCTAAAGGTTGCCAAATTTGAGCTCAGCGACGCAAATTGTTACTAACGGACGAATCGAGCTAAATTCCTTTATCTGATCCATTTTAAAGAGAATTGATGGGTTAAGGTTCTTATTGTTAGTAGATAGTTTCTCCAATTGGATTGAGATAGCGGAGATGAAAAGCGCTCAAGATGAAGGGGTAATTTGCAAATTACGGAACTGGTTTTCTATCTTTGGAATACCAGCTCAGCTATTGTCAGATAACGGGCCTCCCTTTCAGTCTTCGGATTTTGTTGAATTCTGTGAAAATAATGGCATAAACGTTTAAATAGTCCACCATACCATCCATAGTCAAACGGATTCTCTGAGAGAGCAGTTTAAACCGCAAAATGAGTTTTTAACAAGTTTTTAATCGAAAAAAAATATACATCAAAAGTCTTTCTAACAAAATTGACAATTTTCTACTTAAATACCGAATCAATCCCACAATTTTAACTAAGCAAGCACCTGCTAGTATGATTTTTAAGTTTAAAACAATATTAGATTTTTTTTTTTAACATCAAAATCTAAAACTAAAATGATAACTGTTGAGAATAAAGTCAAAGATACTAATAGATTAAGCTATTTAAATAAAATTTTATTTAAACAAAATGAAAGCATATACATTATAAATATTACCTAAATAATTTTAAATCACACATAAAATGGATTCTTGGATGTATTATAAGGCAAATGTCTAAGGCCCGTTTGCTGATACTACTCATAGGGATTTAAGTCCCACTTAAAATCTTATGTGACAGTTTATGACATAGAAAAAGTAGCCCATAAGGTATTTAAGTAGAACTTAAATCGATATGAGTAGTATCAGCAAACGGGTTTAAATCATTATACAAAATTTCATTGGCCCATGTAAATAAATTAAAACGTAGAAATTATTCAATTCGATTTAGTTCGCATGCTACTTTAATAAATAATAATGACATAGAAAATAATAAGCAAGGTCGTGAACAACTTGAGGAGGAAAATTATGAGTTACATAGTGCGGAAGAAGATGAATAGGGACGAACTTAAAAGGCAATTTTTGGAAGATAAAAAATATTATTTAAGAATTAAACGTTCATGAATTATTTTGTAATATATTTATATAATATACTTGTATTAAAGTAAGAAAGGAGGAATTGATATATAGGAATTAAAAGAGATTTGGTCTTACCATTCTTATTCTCTTACTTATGTGACAACGTTCTTAGCTAACAAAATGCGTAATACTGTTAATGTGGTTGATACTCAATCAACGCAAAACTTAGAGAATAAGAGTCGTAAGATGAGTGTGACGCATAAAGGACTCAAAAGTAAAACGTGTTTTTCGTAATACATATTAGAATAAAGAATTTGAATTGACCGAATTACCTACATAAAGTAGCATTCGCATTGTGCATGCTCGGAATTCTTATTTTCATTAGGTACCTACATTAACGAATTTGGGCGGAACGAAGTTCGCCAGGTCAGCTAGTATGTTGATATTTATCACAACTTCAAGTGCCAAAATATTTCCAAAAGTAAATTTTTAACTCCAATTACTATAATATTCTTGACAGTGAACCTTCAAATCAGAATGACCTCTTCAATGTTGGCATTAACCGGACAATGGTGCCTCTGCTAAGCTGTTAGATGAAGCCGGTAGTTGATGCGGTATATTATAAACGTTCGCATGATAACAAACTAGTATTCAAACTTCTGACGTTGTTTTTCGTTGTGGTTCATTGGCTACAAGATGGCTGTTGTTACAAGTACGTATTCCTGTTGGTCTTGTTGAGCGAAACGTGTGTCACTTGCTTATGTCGATTACTATGAGGTCTTGTGCATGTTTATACTACCAAAAGTTGTGTATGAAAAATACAATAGAGAGAGTAGAGTTATGTGAAACAAATTGATGACATCGAGGAATAATTTTTAGGTAAAAGGCATAATTTTTTATGAATTGTTTTTTACCATCTATTCATGGAAATGCAATTTGAATGTGGTAAATCTGGTACGGTATTTAATCAAAGTGGCATAAGTAATTTTTATTAACAACAATATTCTAATTCTCTACTTCACTTACTCAAGAAACCCAAGCTTTGGATTACAGAAATAATAAAAAGTTTAATTACCTGTCGATCGACCTACATTCTGTTAACAAATTTTCATCACATTGTAGGTTCGTTTGAAAATATTAAATTTTTATCCTTTTTACCAAAAAGGCATAATTTTTTTTGAAAAAAGCGTAATTATTTTCGAATTGAGGCATAAACATCGTTTCGGGTTGGCATCACTGACGATGAGATACTACTTACTTCCTTAAGGTGGCGCTACAGTCCGGGGTGGACCTGGGCCTCAACCAATATGCCTCTCCAGTTAGCGCGATCTTTGGCTAACTGCCTCCAGTTGCGCATTCCAAGTTGGTTGAGGTTCCCTTCCTTTTGCGCGCGCCACCTAAGGCGAAGTCTTCCTCTACTGCGTTGTCCCTCCGGGTTGGAATCGAAGACCCTCCGGGCCGGAGCGTTGGTGTCCATTCGCTCTACATGTCCTTACCATCTTAGACGAGTAATGCGTACTTTTCTGACCAGGTCGATGTCGCTGTACAGCTTGTAGAGTTCGCTGTTAAATCTTCTCCTCCAAATCCCGTCAACGCAAACGGGACCAAAAATCACTCGAAGAATTTTGCGTTCGAAGCGACCAAGAATATCCTCATCCGTTTTTGCTAGGGTCCATGCTTCTGCGCCATAGAGCAAGACAGGGATGATGAGAGTCTTATATAGAATCTCCTCAGTGCTTCTTGACAAGGCCTTACTAATCAATTGCCGTCTTAGGCCAAAGAAACAGCGATTGGCAAGTGTGATTCTTCGCTTGATTTCTCAGGTGATGTCATTTTCAGAGTTAATAGCGGATCCGAGGTAGACAAAGTCCCTAACTACCTCAAAGTTATAGCTGTCTATCGTGACGTTCTGTCCGATTCGTCGATGTTGTGTGTCTCTTCTTGCTGACAGCATTTATTTTGTTTTACCCTCATTCACCACTAAACCCATTTTTGCCGCTTCTGTTCTAATACTTGCAAACGCACCAGTCAATGTCGTCAGCGTATGCAAGTAGTTGCACAGACTTATGGAAAATTGTGCCTCTGGTGTTGGCTTGTGAGTTTCGCACAATTTTCTCAAGAATGATGTTGAAGAAGTCACACGACGATGAGATAACAAAATGTGATAAAATAGCTCTTTTTAGACTCATCGCTAACAAAACTAGTCTCAAGTAGGTACATATATATCTGACTACCTAGCATCCAAGAGTTAAACTTGGAAGTTAAGTGTAAAATTCCAAGTAAATAAATACATCTAAAACTAAACTCTCGTTACAAATATCCGCAATTCAACCTTGAGTATGAAGCATACATCGCAACGCAGCAGCTCCTTTAATTCATGCTGAAATTTAATTCGCAGGCACGAATGGTTGCAAAAAGAAAACCGACCTAAGGCCATATTATATGAGCCGTTTACCTCCGGTATTTACATTTATTTTTTAAAACACATCTCTTCCTATGGGATGTCTTTTCTCTACCACCGTATATTTTGATCGCAATTTTGTATTTTTTTTTTATTTCTTATCTAACATATGGAACCGTATATCAACTTTCATTTAAGTTTCCCCTATTATCCCCGCCCGACGAAACGTTTATTCAAACGAATCCCTCTTTCATCTCATTCTACCTCATTACTGTTAGTCAGGTTTATTTTTTTTTATTTTATACCAGCAGCAACATTTAGCTGTCCCTATAGAACCTCATCCACTACCTTCGTTCATTCGTTCACATCTGTTATCCTTGGGATGTATTTGGTGTAGCTGTTACTTAAATTTAAAGAAGGTACTGTTTGTTTTTGTTTTCCTTTGCTCGTATTATACGTTCGCGATATAATAAGAAAAACAGAGTGATATTAATATTTCATGTAACAAAAATAATTCACCCGAGTACACAGAGCATATACCAGTGAGTTGCTGTCTGCATGCTCTCGTGTTCATATTTTTTGTCAGCAAATAAATTCCATCTCATATTTTTGTCACAGTCCTTTTTTTTGCGACGTCCCTTACTAAAAAATTACCACCCAGTCATCCATCCATCCACATCCTCGAGGCGAACTCGACATAGAAACAAAAAACTGTTGGCACCACACCATGGTTCATCTAAACCATAACATCGTCGTCGTCGACGTTGTCGCATTCGATTGAGATACTTTTTTCAAGGATAAAATGTGGGCGACTAGCACCGTCAGGCGACAAAAAGTGGGTGGACTATGGGGAGTAGAGTTTTCTTTTTTCATCCTTCTTTCTGTGTTCCACGCGTTTTCTCCTCTTTGGTTTTTGGTTTCTGATTTCAGCTCAGACATAGAAAAGGGAACAATGTAGCAGCCATTAAATTTACGAGCGCAAGAAACGCAGAAGCGAAATAGTTGCAAGGGTAGGTGCGGTGTGTATTCCCTTTCAACAAATGCAGGTGATTGCTCGATTATAGTTTAACCATGAACATTCCTGCCGAACAAATAAACGAAAGTAATTTTTTTTTTTTTCTTGTCGTTAAACGAAGAACAAGGAAGGAGAAGCTATGTTTCGGTATTTTAAGGAATCCTGTCTCCGTTTTATGGATATTGGACAGTGACTCTAATAAAACACTGTATCTGAGAGGTTGAAACTGTTTAAACAGCAGAGGGGGTTGTTGTTTTTACCGTTTTGCGTTTGGAGAGATTTTTTTATTTTTATATTCGTACAGATGGCGTCGTTGAAGTGCTTTTTGTCTTTTTTTATTTATTTTTATCCGGGCACTCAATATGACGAGCAGTCGTTTGAGATGGTAAATGCAAAATCTTTGAACATAAGCCGATTTAAATATTTTTATTCAAATTCATGAACTGTAAGCAACTGGAGGAAAGTTTTAAATGAATGTTTTTATGAGCAAGCTTGCGGTTAGACGAAGATCAGTATTTACAATTCGACTACATTTTAAAAGATAAGGATGGAATTGATTTTTTAAATCCAAGATTCTGTCAGTGTCTGATGTCAGTCAGTCAGCGGTGCCAGATCGTGGGGTAATCACCCATTTCGTGGACATTTTGAATTTCAAAACAAGCTAAAAGGGCGAAGAAAGAGCAATTTTATGTCTCAGAACGAAAAAAAAAATTTTTTCAAAACTAAATCTGAAGAAAAACCCATATAATTCAATAAAAAGAGAAGACTGTTTTTCTTTTAACTGCATTCACTTCTTGTGCTTTTTTATATCTATATATATAAAAATGAATCCCTATTTCCCTTGGTCACGGCATCACGCGTAAACGGCTGGACCGATTTCGCTAATTCTTTTTTCGTTGTGTTTGTTACTGTCATCAGGAGAATCTTATGAAGGGAAAAATTAAGAAAATTGCTCGGAAAATTAGAAAATTTAAGAATACTTAACCACCATATTAAATTATTTCAAATTTCAAATTTATAATTCAAATTTTGTTGATGTAAGCTTATGGCGTTTAACATAACATTGACAGAATGCATGCTGCAAATATCGTCAAAGAGAATGTAAAAAAATGAATATCGTTTAAAACAGATGCTTCGATCGGAATAAATTTAGTTTTTTTAACAAAAACTGAATTTCTTAGTGCACATCGTCGGAAAATCCTCAACATGTGACGTTGTAGGCATGTCGTTTTTCAATTCAATTAAATTTTCTTTAATAATAATTTTCTAAATTTATACCTACAATTCTTTCGGGATGAAACTCGATGATGATGATATAACTCGATAACCACTGGATCAATTTTTATGATTCTTCTTTTGTTTTGTTCGTATTGTTGTATTTCAGGTTAACGCAAACTTAAAAGATAGGATTTTTGACCCGCTTAATGGCGTTGTTTTCGATTCCCGAAACGATTTCAATTAAATTTTGTAGATTATTATTCTTAATTCCCACTTGAAGAATAGGATACTTTTGGACCTGACAAAGGGTGCTGTTGCCGATATCCGAAACAGCGCTACCAAGTTGATTGAAATTTTGTAGATGGATATGGTTGCTTTCAGTTTTAAATTTCGGATAGTTTTTGACCGTATAGGTGGTACTTTGAAAAACACAAGCGGGATAAGAAAACGGATTGTGGCACGTCCCATTCAAAAATAAAATCAAACTCTATTTCTAAAGTTGTATAATTAAAATTATTAATGGACATTGTCCAAATAAAATAATTTGCGAAATGTGAGCAAGATTTAATATGAAAGGTACGGGCAAAGCCGGTGGGTACAGTTACATATAAAAGAGACTGACGTCCGTATGTGCACTCATAACTCGGGGACGGATCGTTCGATTTTTATGATTTTTGGTTGGAAGGAAGGGCATAATGCTACCTTTTGTTGTGAAAAAAAACTTTATGGGGATTAGCTGAATTTTTTAATTCTTTGGATGTTCCGGGCTTACCTCTTCATAATTTGGACTTGAAAGTCGGCTCAGTTAAAATGCTGTTGCGCAACATCAATGTATCGAAACTTTGTAAAGGATCGCATTTGATTTATGGTTAAGGATCTCACATCAAATATCATGCAAGTGATAATTTTGAGGGGAAATTTCAAAGGCAAACACTCTTATTCCGCAGATTTCGCTTATTTAGAACGATTTACCATTCTTGCGACTTCAATTTCCCGTGCGTCTCGCTTTTGCTATGACAAAATATTTATTGCAAGGATAATCGATGGATGTTTGTGCATTTGTGGCATCAATCTTGATTTCCCATGTTTCTCACATTGTCAATTTAGTGAAAAAGCGGAAGGTTGGCCGACACGTCTAAATCATTGCGGTTTGATTGAAACAAATCAACATTGTTATTCATCATTTATTTATATTGCATTTAATAAAACTTTTGAATAAAGAATTTTAATTGGCTGAATTACATAAATTAGGAAGTGCATGGTGCATGCTAGGAATTATTATTTTCATTACATTAACAAAGTTGGGCGGAACGAAGTTTGCCGGGTCAGCTTGTTTAGTATAATTATTTATGTGTGTACACTCAACGGAAAAATTATTTTGACAAAATTCAAGTCGATTTTCAAGGCAACTAATTTCTATTACGGCTACGGAGTAACTGTCTACAGTTTTCACTCAGTAATTGTGTTATCACCAATTGGCCGCCTCGGAGCTGAGATTTGACCCCTTTGGACTTTTTTTTTGTGGTGGACCGTGAAGGACTGATGTTATGCCAACAATCGGGAATCGATTCAAGAACTTAAGGCCAATATCATCCAAGCAATCTGTGAGCTACAGCCCGAAACCGGTCAACAAGGTCTTGGAAAATTGTAGTGACAGAATGCGCTACTGAGAGGCCATTCGAGGCAGCCACTTGAATGACGTTGTGTTCCATAATTAACGGGAACGTTTGCTCTTACTAATAAAGCCATAATACATGGAACAAGTTTAATTTTGTATTTGGCCCACCCTGTATATGGTGGTTCTTTCTGTACATTGAAAACAGCAACTGTAGATAGCATTTTACTAGTCGTTGTTCTTATCTTCATATACAAGCATCCTGTACAAACACACATGCTACACATGACTCGACTAGACCTGACAACAGATATTGCCGCTGATAGCAATTAAGTTGTTGTGTAGACTTTCAGAGAAGCTATTTCGTAATCAAACTCTACGTAGTCCGCCGTGGTCACTGAACCTATAATAATGCTAAGCGTGGGGTATAAATATAGCTGCACACTTCTTGGGCTACTGAATCTTATCTCCCTGATTGATTCACTTGTTTAGGGTAGATTCGGGGAAGATGGTTATTATCTTCGATATTTAATTTTATTTAGTTTGCTATTTTGTTATTTTAAGTTAAATCAAGCATTAATAAATGCAAATGAGAGTTGCACTATCTCACAATAAGTTATGAGTATAATATCTGTTTTTAATACGAAGGAAAAGTGCATAAAATTGAATGAAGCTTTCCCAGAACAGATAACATAGGGGATGAAAGACGAATGCTTGTGAGTGGTTCATAAATTTGGTAGCCCAAATAAAGACCTAAATGAGGTTGAAAAATAATTTAAAAGGGATTTGAAGACTTACATAATGCACTATAATAGAACAATCTTGATCCCTGGGGAACCAATTGTGAAATGATTCTCATCAAAGTATAGTCAAAGGAAGAACTATATTTTTTTAATCCAATCAATCAGAATCTTATATAACAAGTAGCAGCATATACAATAACTTTCCAAAATGCATTAAATTTAAAGTTTAAAGTGTAATGCCATTCAACACTATTTTATTACATATATAAAAGTATGTAAATGGTCAGGGAACTTTTTACAGAAAGAAACTGTTCGGCGAAGTCTACACGCAGATTCAGTTTTCAAATGAAGTTATTTAAAATGAACCAACTTTCGGTTCAAAATTACAAAGTAATACTGTTAAAACAGCTCCTACATAGTTAGTGGACTAAGAATACGTGAGTTAACTTATTTAAGAAAACTCGGTTTAAAATAGCCGATATATCAATTCCCTTTGTAGAATTAAAAAAAAAACTCGTTGTTATAAATCTAGAAACTGGGTTGATAACTGATAAAGTGAGCTTTTTAAAAACGATGCATTTAACCTTTTTATCTCAGTAGGTTTTGACAACTATTCCTCGGTTAATTTTAACTCATTTGCAGTCGAGCAAAAATTGCACGCGGTTAGAGGTAATTTTGGGCCTGTATGGTACACCTTTAGGTCTTGTTCAGTACATAAAATCGTCCGTCGGCTGAAATAAAAAACGAAAATTTTAATAACTGCCTGGTGGGCATATACGATGTTTCGAATGTTTGTGCCTGTACACATCTCCCAAAAAGTTATTTACAAAGTCCACGGCATCAGTTCCACTTGGTGATGCCAACTGAGACATAAATATGCCTTTTTTCCGATGCTTGGGGCATTGAGGAATATTTTTTTTAGAAAAAAGGCAAACATTTTTGTGAGATGTTTTTATAACCAATTCATACAAATAATTTTTTTTTTTGTAAATCTGGTGCTTTAGTCGCTTCACTAATTTTCACAATTCTCTACTTTACGTAATCACAAAACCCAAACCTTGAACTAGAGATTAAAAAAGGTTTAATTACCTATCGATCATGACCAAACGCATAC
This sequence comes from Cheilosia urbana, assembly GCA_946477585.1. Taxonomy (NCBI): domain Eukaryota; kingdom Metazoa; phylum Arthropoda; class Insecta; order Diptera; family Syrphidae; genus Cheilosia; species Cheilosia urbana. The sequence continues at coordinate 118,256,762 of OX297854.1, forward strand.
ACGCAGTAATAAGAATGGAAACATCCTTTTATACCAGTTCATTTCTCTTAAAATGTAATGCGTTCTTCTGTTTGTTTTTCGGTAATTTTTACTGATCTGCGCGAAACTTTTTAATCGTGATAGTGAAAATCGACAAAGTGAAGATACGGAAACGGAAAAACATCATTTAATGACTTTTCAGCCTGATGACAAAAAAATAAACAACTGTCAACAAATCAACCAATTAAAATGAGTCAGAAATATATTTAATATTAAATATAAATTAGCACTTAAATTCATGCTTAAATTAATATAGCTAAAAAAATAAGTTCTTTGGAATCACCGACTTCTGATTTATAAGCAGAAAAAAAAAGATCAGTAATCAATTAAGACAGTAGGTGTCGTTTGAAATGTTGAAGTTTCAGTGAGAACGCGAAATTGGATTTCGATTTTTTTTTTTTTTCCAAAATGTTGAATTTAGGTGCGTTGTAAATGTACTATAAGGTGTAAAGAACACTGTTTCGGTCACCCGTCGTACACCCAATGAAAAATCGTCCAATAGTTGTCCCTAGACTCCTCTCTTCAAGAAGTTGTCTGAGGATTACAGACGAGGGGGAGACTGTTTCCGTCACCCTTCCCCTATCCGAGGATAAACTGCCCCGATTCTCTCTACGATACACAAACTCAGCCATAATGCGCCCACTAGCATGTCCGCTTGTCCGCCCTAGATAGTTCTCTGGCCTCTCCCCTTGTTGCGACATATTTTTAAGAAATGACCTGAACCAATTTAGAATGAAACTATGGAACATGATTTTTCCAGTTTTCTTTACAGAATATTATGGTTAACCATATCAAAAGCTTTGGCTGTCAATAAAAAAGCGGTGTATTTTTTCCGTCTAGGTGTGACATTTTTCAACTTCTGAATGACCCAAACGACGGCGACGGTGAGTTCTACACTCAGGGGTACGCCGATGATCTACTAATCGTAATCAGAGGTAGTCATAAATCAACTTTAATTAGAAGAAGAGAATATTAACCTCCACACAACTGCGTTAAACAATGTACATTGTACAAATCCAATTTTCAAAATAAACACCCGTATTTATTAGATTCCCTCCCTTACGATGCCTTTACGATGTTGTTAAGTTAAACATCGCGTTAGGATTTACGCAGCCTCTACGTGGTCTCCTAAAATTGTTATTTATAAACATTTTTCCTCGCTAACTTTACTAAACGAGGTTTGTGTCTAAACAGGTAAGAATTTAGATAAACTATTACAGAAAACACTGAAATCTATTACTTTTTGCTCTGAAACCAACATCAGCTGTGATTAGCTTCGTAGGTACGTAAAATCATTTGACAAAAAAAAAAAAGAGACATTATCTGGCACAATTCCGAAATGTATTCGAAGGGACTGCTGAAATATGAACCTGCTGTCATGTATCTATATGTCTTCCTTTATCCATATACCTCGTCTAATTCCACCAACCACCACCACCTGGCCATAGGTAGCCATTATTCACACACTTCATGAATCATAAAACATTCCCTACAAGCAACAAAACTGAAGTAGAATAAATAATAACACAAAAGCACAATTTGATTTGATATTTTTTTATTTATTGAGTATAATTTCTATTTTATAATTGCATTTGCAAACGAAATTCGTTTAGCGCAAATTTACAAAACTACGGAATGAATGCACGCAGAAAAATTAGTTCCACTTTTTGGTTTTGATTACAATTCGACCACAAACAAATGAAATTTGATGCAAAAGCATATTAACGTAAGTTCTGAGCAGGCTCTAAACGCAGATTTGCGCGTTTAACTTATGCAGCCCTAAAGCAACGTTGCTTAGGTTCGAAAAATGTTTATAAATCACATTTTTGACTAGGGACATTTTCAATATCTGCTACAGGCATAAGTACTGGCAACCTTACAAGGACTGCCTAAAGTTCTACAAAAAATCCATCAGATCAGCTAAGACACAAGCATGGTCCGAATATTGTCAATCTATCGATACTCTTAAGGAATCTGCTAGACTCAGTAAGATTCTATCCAAAGGACACTCTAGTCCATCTTTTATCAAGAGAACGGACGGAACCTGGACGGAATCCACTGACGAATCCTTAGATCTTCTGCTTAACACACACTTTCCTGGTTGTACAGATTACTGCGTAACCCCGCCCAACTCGCGGGGGAATCTTCCCTCGCAACGGGAAGAAATAGAGCGCATTATAACCAAAGAAAAGATCTCCTGGGCCATTCACAGTTTCGCTCCGTATAAATCTCCGGGGCAGGACGGTATTCTCCCCATCATGCTGCAAAAACATGAAGGGATATTGCTGCCCCTGCTCTCTGAAATTTACAGAAGCAGCATTCTACTTAACTATGTACCTCAGTCTTGGAGGCATGTGCGTGTAGTTTTCATACCAAAAGTCGGCAAAAGAGGACACGAATCCGCGAAGGACTTCCGACCTATTAGCCTAACCTCCTTCATACTTAAAACTTTAGAACGTATACTTGACCTTCACATAAGAACAGGCCTGGAAAGGTCTCCCCTATGTAATTCACAACACGCATACCTCAAGGGCAAGTCGACGGAGACCGCTCTTCATGAAGTAGTGCGTACAGTTGAAAGGTCAATCTCCCATCACCAATACACGTTAGCTACCTTCTTAGATATAGAGGGCGCTTTCAACAACGTCCACACTGAATCGATCAAGGAATCTCTCTTAGAACTAGGTGTAGAGGATTTCGTCACTTCATGGATCATTTCCATGCTCAAAACAAGGATCATTCAAGCAAAACTCGGTAACACCCTTCTAACCAAATCAGTAAGCAGAGGAACACCTCAAGGTGGGGTGATCTCGCCTCTCTTATGGATTATGGTACTTAACAAAATCCTGTCAAATCTCGACAGGGAAGGTATCAAAGTTGTTGCGTATGCGGATGACGTGGTTGTTCTAGTATCAGGATTGTTTCCGACCGTGATAAGTGAAATCATGGAAAGAGCACTGGGTAAGATTAGCGGTTGGGCTACAAGTTGTGGTCTTAACGTTAACCCAAGCAAAACTGATCTGATGCTGTTCACCACCAAAACCAAAATACCAACCTTCTCACTTCCCCGCTTAAATAACCAAATTCTCCCTTTATCCACCAGTGCTAAATACCTTGGAGTCATGCTTGACCCTAAACTCAACTGGAAGTCCAATATCGAACACCGAGTGCGGAAGGCAAGCATAGCTTTCTACGCCTGTAGTAAAACCTTCGGAAAGAAGTGGGGGCTTCAACCAAAGATGGTTCGTTGGATGTACACAGCGGTGGTGCGTCCCATCCTCACCTACGGATCACTGGTATGGTGGCCCGCTTTAAGCAAAGCCTATAACGTCCTTAAATTAAGTAGAGTCCAAAGAACAGCTGGAATTGGAATCACAGGAGCCCTTCGATCAAGTCCGACCGCGGCGCTCAATGTGATTCTCAATTTTCTGCCAGTGGATCTGCAAATAAAAAACATTGCAGCGTGTAGCGCTGTTAGATTGAAGGAATCTAAATGTTGGTTCGAAAGGCCTTATGGTCATACCAGCATCCTACTTTCCCTTCCTAACGGCATAGGTCGTATATCTACTGACTACATTGTACCCAAACTAAACTTCCATAAAAACTTCTCTGTTAGATTCCCCTCTAGATCAGAATGGGAGGAGAATGCGGTCGTAAGCGAATTCGACATACCTATCTTCACAGATGGTTCCAAGATGAACTGTGGAGCAGGAGCAGGTATTTTCTCAACAGAATTAGACATCTCTAAAAGTCTTCGCCTTCCCAACGCAGCCAGCGTTTTTCAAGCAGAAGTACTTGCAATTAAGGAGGCGTGTAGACTGCTCCTCAACAGTGCGACACCCAGAAAAAAAATAGGCATCTTCGTCGACAGTCAAGCCGCGATAAAGGCTCTCGGTTCAACTAAGTCTGCGTCTAGGCTTGTTGTGGAGTGCAGGGAGACTCTGACCATGGCTTGTCATCGGTTTGATATTACTCTCGTCTGGGTTCCCGGCCATAGGAACATTGAAGGGAATGAGAAAGCTGATGAACTTGCCAGATGTGGCTCAGCTCTGAGCGTGTCTCATGCGGAGGAAGTCTTCCCTCCGCTGGGATATGTAAAGAGAGAAATCTTCCTGCACTTCGCCTCAAGGGCTGGGACTAGATGGATGAACCTGACAAATTGCGTCATTTCAAGGAAGATCTGGCCAACTTACGATGATGCCAGAACAAACAACCTTTTAGCCAGAACGCGTGTGGATGTCGCCAGACTAACGGCAATTAGTACGGGCCATTGGCCCTTAGGAACCCACGCAGCCAAACTTGGCATCCCCCATAACACCCACTGCCGTAGTTGCGCTGACACAAGCAAGAGTGAAACAGTGTTCCATTTTCTTTGTGAGTGTCCGGCTCTAGCCAAAACCAGACACAGTGCACTAGGACATCCCTTTTATGATGACCTCTCGGCCATACAAAGTATCCATTTCAACAAGATCATCAAATTTCTCAACTCCACAGGTTGGTTTTGAGCTCTCGTAACATCCTTCTCCCCCCTCAAATTCAGGTTCCGTTAGTTGTGGTATCAAAACGGCGCTCAATGCGCTATTTGTGTTCTTCCCTCACGGGATTTACAGCCACTCAAACCAACCAACCAACATTTTCCTACGTAAGGACATTTTAGAGGGTGCGTAAAGATAAGCAGACTCTACGGTGAGTTTATAAATAAGGCTGAAAATGTCTAGTTATCACACTGACATTCCACTCACACCTAGACAAACCCATTAACAAGGCAATAAGTCAGAAATGATATTCTCGAACTACGTTAGCATCGATACACCTTTTCCGAAAAGGTTTATCAAACCTCAACTCAAAAAAAGTGCAAAGACTGGCGTGTGTTGGTATATGGGCTATGTTCGTTTCTGCTCAGCAGCGTCGCCGCTAAAAAACGTCAAAACGCGCCATAAAAAGGGGCCCGGTCCCAAAAAAAAAAAAAAAAAACGGACCCCAAATGAAATACTTAGAACAGCGCAAAAAACATTAATTATATTTAAATTCTGTTTGCATTCTTTTTCGGTTGACAAGGATAAAATCTTAGATAAACTGGATAACTGATAAACTATAGGCCGAGAATCTTGAAGGAAAGGGGCTCAGCCTTCACCCCACCCAGTGAAACAAAAATTCAAACGAATTAATCTAAAGGGTCATACAAAGTTCCTGTGATCTATAAATATGTTATCAAGCCACTCAATCCAAGCAACTGACTTCAACCTTCCAGAAGCCAACTTCCATCGCAGGTACAATATTTTCATCCCGAACCGATCTGCGTAGGAGACGAGTCCCATTCAGAATTTTATACGGAAGGGTCAAAAACAGCAACTGGTTGTGAAGCAGGAATCAGTGTACCCCACACCCCACTGTAATATCTCGGTTCCACTTGGATACAAGAGTTTTCCAATCAGAACACTGTGTCAGAGACGAAATCTCAAAAAATCGGACATTTACATGTTTTCAGACAGTCAATCAGCACTCAAAATATGTAAAATACAAACTAATCATTCTGTGCCTTGTTACTATTTCCACTTGCCCCCTTCTCCCCTAGCTAATGTAATTTATTTTCAAATATATATGTTGAATGAACCTCATCGGATTGTCTGCAGTGTGTGGTTATCAGAACGCCAGATATGGAAGCTACTTTTAAGCGTTAATAGTAAATGGCTTAAATTTAAAAAGTCATGCCTTGTGAGCAGTTTTGGAAGAGTTCTTATCGTGTAAGAAATAACCAAGAGCACATCAAAATTGTATCACTGTTCACGATATTTTATTAGCAATATAATTCTCACAGAAAGAGTCCATGTTGTTCAGGCGATTGCGGCGTCCGGAAATCAACATCAACTTTTGTTTACATATTAGGCAAGCAATCACAGATACCAAAACTAAATGGACAGTAATATTGATTGCCGAGCCGAGCCAAGCCATCATATTCTTGAACCAATGTTTATCCCATTCTCAGTGTGTGTATTTGACATGTATACGTACATATATCGATCTTCTCACATTCAATCCCAACGATTAAAGAGGAAAACACACTGAAACTAATTTACGATTTTGTTTTGGTTTACTTCTTTCATTGTTCGTTAGCGATGTTTACATGGTTTCTGACCTTGCAAATGCTAAAAAGGGGTACATATACCAAACCAACGCCAAGAGTGAACCTATAGGTAAAAGTTTACGAGTTTTATAATTCGCAGAGTTGACTATATAAATTTGCAACAACTTGCGTGATTTAAAATATTTTGTTAACATAAGAGATAGAAAGCAAACAAGTTCTAATGATGTAAAGTCAATTATTAAGTTATTTTGACTAACTAGCTAGTGAGAAAGTCTTTTTAATTAGTAATTTGGTTTTCTTTAATTTACCTACCTATGTTCGGCTATTTCAGTCTAGCCATATAAAAACAGAGAGAAACTAATGACATTCAGCCACATGCACAGGTGAGCAACTATCAGCAGATGACCTAGACTACTACCGTACATGGCTAAATTTGAGAGTGTCCGTCGAAATGGTCTGGCGGAAGATATAGATGGCCTCCACTTCAGTTATACGAACAATCGTACAGTCAGTTGTTTTTCTTTCTTTTCTTTTTTGTGAATTTTTCATTGGAAGCAAACTTGAACTTCAAGTAAACTGATAGAATTTCGAATTAGGGCTAACTTCAGCTAATATTTGAATGCATTCGTATCTATCCGTAAGACCGCCCATAACTCGAGAACGGATCAACCGATTTGAGCTATACTTTCTTGGTTGTACTTGTCTACGCTTAAAGAAGGTTAATACTGTGAGAAAATTGGAAAATTTGAAAAGGAAATTGGAAAAATCGTAAACATAAAATTTTCATACATTTTGTACTATACATACAATTTTTGAGATACTATTTGTCAAAAGTTCGGCCACATTTAGATGATTTCGGAAATTTCTATACCGAAACTTTTTATGTGAATTTGAAATTGGATTTTCGGTACTTTCTAAAATTCAAGACTTAAGTTTTTCGTTTTTCAGTGCTGTTTTGTTTTAACGTCAGCTGTCAGCATAGTTTCAGTTGATCCGGTGAGTTTATCGAAACCATCTTCGAGCACCTGCGTTGCGAATACTTGCAGGACGAACTTTATGAGACCCATCGCTCATACGACGCATTGCAATATCCACTCATGTTCTGCTATGGAGAGGATGGATATTTTCTATTTTAAATATTTTTATCTCAGAAACATATAATACCAATACAAATTTTTCGCTTTTTTTTTCTTGAAACTTCAAAGTAAGCACAGTAAAAATATCTTGTAGCTGTGTCAGAAATAGATTGCGAAAGGTCGTTCAAATAAGAATCGAAACTTACTTTCTCTTTTATGTAAAAAGGTTAGGACATGCAAATTTAAGAAAATTCATATTTCCGGCTATAAATATATACCTAACGATCAATCAGCTTGCTTTATGTTTTAACGAGTTAATTTAGAAGACGGTGAGGTTTTTGCAATACACTCCACGACGGATATGAAAAACACTATACATATAAAAACAAATCGCTTATAAGAAACGCACGTGGAAACACCGTGTCACTTATTATAGAACAACTCAGATAAATATGAATCGTTATATCCGTTGTAGACTGTAGTACTAATAACGCCCCCCACCAGATTGACCTAAAAAGCGATCAGCACTCAATGGACATCAAATTTTCACCTCAAATTAACAAATTGAATCTGAGGCTGTGACAAGAAATTGGACGTCCATCAGTCCCTATAGCTTGATAGAGTTTAAGAAAGACTACAAGATATTATGAGAAAATGTAAGCCGGGACAGGCATTAAGAACATTAAAAAATACAACTCAGTATTTACTCACAAATTGATCCAATTGAATGTAATTTTTAATGGGGAAATTTTATTTTGCTGATTATGATTATGATAAGTCACTATGAATGCCAATAGGTGACTGCAATTTTTCGACGCTGAATAATTTGGCTTTGTGCGCTTGATGAGTGGGTAATTCGAAGCCGACAACAAAGTAAAAGTTTTGAATTGCCTTCGTCTTAAATTTGTAATGACAAAAATTATGGCGATCTAGAGATATAGTAAGTGGCCCGTGAGGCTCGAGCCTAGGGCGGCAACTTGTAAGGGGGAGGTAAATTTTGTATGTTTTTTATTCTAAAAAAATATTGATTTCTCACTCCCGGGGCGGCTATACCCGATTACCGAACTCTCTTCGATGCTAACCCATTCAAATTACGATAAAATTACGACCTTTTCAGGTCGTTGAAAATTCTTCCTTTGCGACAATTAAAAAAAATAAATAGTTGGCGCAACAGTTCTGGAGAGACCCTAGGCCTAGCTTCTCACAACCATTCGTTTTGTGTGAGTTTTTCATTTTTGGAACGAATGGAAGGGATCTACAGTTTTATGCCGACTCCAAACGGCTTATTGAGAAGCTCTTACAAGACATTTATACTCTCGGATGTTTGTCAGACGTTCGCGAGAGGTAGCGCAGCGGAAAAAAACCCTAAGTCGGAATTGGGTTTTTGCGGGATTCGAACCTGGGACTCCCGCATAGCAGTCCAACACACTAACCACTAAGCTACTGCGACTACACATTTACGACAATTGTTTTATTTTAAAGTCCTTAAGGTCTTTTTCATCGGAGGCGGGTAACTGGCAAGTCCGATTTCTGACTTTCGCAGCTTACGAAGTTATTCAAATTTTGTTGAAAGTTTACCTGCTTTTCGCATTACAAGTTACAGACAATTTTACTCCATTGTATCACGAAAAGATATCCTGTGACATTCACAGTTTTGCTCCGTATAAATAACCGGGGCAGGACGGCATTCTCCCCATCATGCTGCAAAAACATGAGGGGATAGTGCTGCCCTTACTCGGTAAAGTTTAAAGGAACCAGAATTTCTACTAAATCAAATACGCCAGTCTTGGAAGTATACCTAAGTAGTTTTCATACCGAAAGTCGGCAAAAGATGTCACGAATCCGTGAAGGACTTCCGACCTACTAGCTTAACCTCCTTCATACTCAAAACTTTTAAACGTATATTTGACATAAGAACAGGCCTTGTAAGGTATCCTTTATGTCATTTAAAACACGCATACCTTAAGGGCAAATCGACGGAGACCGCTCTTCATGAGTTAGTGCGTACAGTTGAAAGGTCACTCTCCCATCACCAAAACACCTTAGCTACCTTCTTAAATATAGAGGGCGATTTTACCAAAGTCCGTCCTGATTCGATCCAGGAATCTCTCTTAGAACTAGGGGTAGAGGATTTCGTCACTTCTTAGAACAGTTCCATGCTCAAAACAGTGATCCTCAAGCAGAACTTGGTAACACTCTTTTAACCAAATCAGTAAGAAGAAGAACACCTCAAGGTGGGTTGATCTCTCCTCTCTTATGGATTATGGTAGTTAAAAATATCCTGTCAAGACAGGGTATTAAAGTCGTTGCGTATGCGGATGACGTGGTGGTTCTAGTATCAGGAATGTTTCCAAACGTGATAAGTCAACTCATGGAAAGAGCGCTGTGTAAGATAAGCGGTTGGGCTACATGTTGAGGTCTTAGCTTTAACCCAAACAAAATCGAACTGATGCTTTTCACCACCAAAACCAAAATACCAACCTTCTCACTTCCCCACTTAAATAACCAAAATCTTACATTATCCACTAGCGCAAAATACCTTGGGGTTATGCTTGAACCTAAACTCAACTGGAAGTCCAATATCGAACACCGAGTGCGGAAGGCAAGCATAGCTTTCTACGCCTGTAGTAAAACTTGCGGCAAGAAGTGGGGGCTTCAACCAAAAATGGTTCGTTGGGTGTTCACAGCGGTGCTACGTCCCATCCACACCTACGGTCTACGGATCACTGGTACGTTGGCCTGCCTTAAGTAAGGCCTACATCATTAAATTAAGTAGAGTCCAAAGAACAGCTGGAATTGGAATCACGGGAGCCATACGATCAAGACCAACCGAGGCGCTCAACATGTCTTTCATGCTGAAGTCCAGGCAATTAAGGAGGCGTGTCGACTGCTACTTAACATAGTGACACCCAGAAAAAAATAGGCATCTTCGTCGACAGTCAGACCGTGGAATGCAGGGAGACACTGACTAGGGCTTGTCATCAGTTTGAAATCACTCTCGTCTGGGTTCCCGGCCAAAGGAACATTGAGGGGAATGAGAAAGCCGATGAACTTGCTATTGATGAACCTGACGAACTGCATCATTTCAAGGAAGATCTGGCCAGCCTACGATGATGCCATAACAAACAACCTCTTAGGGAGCCTCCACACCGAATGGAACAAAAAGCTTTATTTTGTTTTCTTGCTTTGTTTTGCCTTATTCAGTGTGGGCGCGCGTACCTAAATGTGTGTATTTCAAATTCAGAAACACACAGAAAAACAGTTTTTTTTATCTAAGGCGTTTTGTTCCATCCGGGGTGGAAGCAGTCTTAGCTAGAACGCGTGTAGATGTCGCCAGACTAACGCCAATCAGTATACGGGCCATTGGTTGCGCCGACTCAAACAAGAGTGAAGTAGTGTTTTATCTTCTTTTTGAGTGTCCGGCCCTAGCCAAATTATGATAGCCTATTTATGATGACCTTTCGGCCATCCAAAGTATCCATTTCAACATAAAATTTCTGAAATCCACAAGCTGGTTTTGAGCTCATTTAACATTCTTCTTCTCCTTTATTTTTCAGGTTCCGTTAGTTGTGGTCTCAAAACGGCGCTCAATGCGTTATTTGTGTTTTCCCTCGTCAGATTACCGGGGGAATGCAGCCACTTAAACCAACCAACCTTCCCTGTGAGGTGACTTAGCAGAGTCGACACGCACAATTGGAGTTCGACCTTAACAATCTTGGTGTGCGTAATTGGAAAACAGAATCAAGGGACCGAACTGGCTCTTGTTGGTGGAAGCCATGGTCCAGCCCGGAAAAAAAACACAATATTGTACTAATAAATTATAACTTATAGATATTCATAGTCCGCACAGTGGCTTAATGGTTAGTGTGTTGGAGTACTAAGCGACGGTTCCCAGGTTTGAATTCCGCAAAAACTTAAATTCCAACATAAGGTTTTTTTTTTCACTGCGCCACCTCTCGCGAACGTCTGACAAACATGAGTAGGTATGTCTTGAAAGAGCTTCTCAATTAAAAATTTGGAATCGGCATAAAATTATGGATCCCTTCCATTCGTTCCAAAAAGGAAAACCACACACAAAAAACGCATGGTTGTCAGAAGCTAGACCGAGGGTCCCTATGGACCTGTTGCACCAACTATTTATGTATTTATTTATCTATTGAAATATTCACAGATTTAAAATTATATTCAACATTTCATAAAAGTCAGACTTCATGATAGGAGTTACATGTACTCGAAGATGCAAAAAACATCAAAGTTGCGTACACCGCGAAATTCAGGGTGAATGCAAATCAACTGATAACACAATTGTTAGTTAAAAGTTAAAATAAATCGTACATTCAAACGAAAGCAATATTTCGCAGCTTTTTTTAACTGTCGTCCCTCGAGGTATTCTTAATTCTTAAGCGATTTTGAAGACTCCTCAGTCCTCATCCTCATATTCGATTGCACACATGAGCGCCTAAATGCGGAAACAAATATTCACATAAGTAATGGATAAATTTAAAATAAAAATCGCCCCAGAGCATGCAATCAGTTTTAATAAGAAAAAAAAAAGATTCATCTGCCTCTTATTGAATTTATTACCCTTGTTCAACGTATGCAACTCAGTCGCGTTAAACTCAATATCTATACTCCGCTTACCGAAACCGTGTAACTAATTCATAAAACACGCTTATGTGTGTGAAATTAAATCAAGAACACCTCACGTTTAATACGTGACAGTTCCAGTCAACACATTTTAATGGGGAACGAACAATTATTATATATATTTGTCTTCCCCAAACAAATTACACACTTTCTAGGTATTATCGTTAAACTTCCAACCAACAAAAATGAGCAAACAAAAATCAACAACTTTACGAGATATTAATCCAAACAAATGCACAAAGCACCATGTGTTCACTTGATAACGTGTTTTCCACCTCTGCTGTTGTTGCTTCGCCATTTGGAGTGCACTAAAAAAAATGCCTGTGCCATGGTGTGTCTTTATAGGCTTTTAACACCCCCGTATCAGGTTCCAGACAGCATTTATGCCGCCATTATCCGAAATGCGTATATTTGCGTCTCAGAAACCTTATAGATGCGATGCTGGAGACCGAACAACAAAAATCAAATTTCACACCCACTTTTGGTGTTTTACACGGAATGTAAATTCATGGGACTTAGCGTGAAGCAGCGCCACACCCTCTTAGGCTAAATGATAAACCACCATGCGAAGGAGCAATATTGGGCGACATTTTTTTTATTAATTTGTATAACCTTGCCAAATAAATATTTATGACATCCATTGTATGGGTATATCTTTTATCAGCTGGCCAAGGTTTGCTTCATTACCGCAACGGCCTTACCACAGTGCAATGATTGTAAATGCAATATAAAAATATATTTTAGTTACGGATAATATGCTGTATATCAGATGAATGCGATTGTTTGCACAGAAAACAAGCTTTGGACCGCATTTCACCACTTCACCCACGCATAATGGATAATGGGCATATAAGGCAACTGCAATTGTCGGCTCTATTGTCAGCTACCATAAAAAAAACACATACCACACGAAATTCCGAGCTACAATTATGCAACTGCGTCTTATGTTTTCCTAAATAAAAAGTAAAACAAAGCTCCAAGGTTTTTTTTTATGTTATGCGCGCATACAGTTTGAACGAGTCGCCCCCTTCGGGATGTAGTTTTTTTTTTTTTTTTTTTGCTTTTAATTTGTTAATGTAAACATTTTTATAATAAAAATTGTTTTCCTACGATAATTAGTGTTCATGTGCTTATCTCTTGTTTTGATTGTGACTTTTCAGTTTTCTGTTTGTGCTGCGATTAGAAGGCACCAGCTCCCCATAGAGTTGGTTTAATTTGCTCGCCACCCTATGATGAATTTATTAATACTGCCAGCTGAGAGATTTGTTTAGATTTGAAAAAGTACTTATCGCTCAGAACGAGAAATTGAGGGAAATTATGTGCGACTGCTTTTATGCAGCTCGGCGCATCTATCATCACTTTGTGGAAAGAAATTGGGATATTTTAAGGCTGTTTGGGACTACAATCAGTCTTCAATTGAGAACCGTTTAAAGCTGCATATATACACCATCACGCACGCGCATTTCTGCACGAGACATGGCAGAGAGATCCGTTTGTCCGCAGTCAATGCTAATAAAGGCGTAAGAATGAGATCACAAATCAGAAACCTAAAGTGTCATGGATGATCTACCTACAATTATAGATAAAACGTGAAACGGAAATAAACACAAGTTCCGGCCGGTCCAATTTCTGCATTTACTTGAAAACATTTAAATATATTTCTGATTTAAGACATGTGAAATGAGATGGGTAGTTAGTTTCAGTAAGTTAAACCAATATTTCATCAATCAGTTACAGAAAATAAATAAATAATTGCCCGTTTATCACTTCTGGAAGCCATATTGTTTTGAAGGAATTCGTTTTTTCGTTAGCCATCGCTATAAAAATATCAACATACAGATTAGAGTTGTGTTGTGTTGTTAGCACTCTCTCTGCATTTATCCCACAAAGCGTGACAATTTTTTCCCTTTTCACTGTACTAAAAATTCCCTTTTTTAATTCCAAGATACTTTTTTGCGTAAAAATTTAGTTTTCCAAAGTAAAATTTGTATACACGGAATGAAACTCACGTGAAATAAACCATTAGTATAAAAATTGCAGTTTGTTAGCAACAAATAATCATAGTCGGGTCTATCACAGAATCCGTCGTATTCGGAATTTTGCTACGAACCCCGAAAGAACTGTTACAGAATCCGTCGTAGGGGAATTTTGAAATTCGTAGAAAGTGGTATCACTGAATATACCACGTTCTACGAATTTCGAAAGCAAAAAATGTACCCTTCGACGGATTCTGTGATAGTTCTTTCGGGGTTCGTAGCAAAATTCAGAATACGACGATGATTTACATGAACTGATTTTTTTTTATGGACATTCAGTGTGTTGATAATCATGATGAAATGTAGGTACATATTTAGATGAAATTTCAGCAAATATATTTATGGGTTAAGTGATTTTTATTTATTTCAGATTCCTGAAATTCACATGATTTTCTTGATTTTTCCTTTTATCCCATGGAAGGCTTTTCGGACATCGAAATTCCCGCAAAAAGGGATAAGTCCGACAATAAAACAACACTGATTCGGAGCTTTCTTATAATACCTACCACGTAAACAAGATGGATGTAGGAAATAAGGCCCCAAAAGAGAAAATGAAATAAGGCCCCAATTTCAAATATGAAATACGGCCACACTGCGATGAAATAAGGCCTCAAAAAAAAAAGAAATAAGTCCCCAAATTTGTAGTTTATTTCATAATGAAATCAAAAATAATGAAAACTACTTTTTATTTAATATTGTTGATATTGGATAAACTAGTTTAGATTAAAGGAATTTTTTATATACTCAACGTCGCACCCACCCCGCAATCTAACAGTAAACCCAAGCAGGGGTGTTGCAGGGGGGCAGCATGCCCCACCATACGCATTCCATATCGGAAGGGTAACAATTAATAATAAAAAAATAATTTTGGGGACTTATTTCATTTCTTCTTTCGGGGTCTTATTTCATAATGAAATAAGATCCCAATTTTCATTAAGAAATAAGGCCCCAAAAAAGGAAATAACACCCCAAATTCTATTAAAAATCGTTGTTGTTGTTTCCTGTATAATTTTTTGGGGCCTTATTTCATTTTTCTTTTGGGGCCTTATTTCATTGGGGACTTATTTCGCAGAGTCAAACAAGATGGCCGACCAAAATTCGTGTCACATTTTTTTAAGTGTTAAGTAATGCTGTCCCTTTCAGTCAGACTGCAATTTAGTATTAGACATCCCTTCAATCTTCCGTGTAAGGAATGTGTGATGGTGTGAATGCAGCATAAGATAAAATGTTGTTATGTTGTTATCTAAGATTCAATATAAATCGATTTCATCACGTTTGTAACATTTTTATTCAGAAAACCAGGATCACAACTGGGCAAAAGTCAGTGAAAACCAGAGACAAATCATGCTGAGACCACCAACCAACTTCGGACGATTTCCCGTTACTTGCCTAAAGCTATATTTTTACCACGATTGCGCTAGTATCATCACATAAAAATTCGTATTGTTATTAATGTCACGTAACTTCAAAAATTCCTGCTCAACAACAAACTCGCAACAAATATGAACCACTTCCGCTGTCGGCAAAATTGCTGTCAGCGTTCATAGAATTTTATCCGTTAATAATTTTTTTTTTTAATAGTTAACGAAAAATGTTCAAATAAGATTTATTTTTTTCTGTCAGTTATATCTCTCAGCGGTTGACCGAAACCATAAAAAAAAAAAAATAATAAGGGTTTCGCTCTGAGCGTAACAGAAAAAAATACTGTGATAAGAAACTGATCATTATGTGATCATGTTTAAAATTCTCAACAACTGAGAGTAATATTAAGACCTTTGAAAAGATTGAGAGATATTTTCGAGCTCTACGTGCGTCACATGGCTTAAAATATGCATATGTGGCAACAATATCTTTATGAACTGAGGCGGTATTTCGTCTTCTCCAACAGCATTTGATTGTCATGGATTGGATAGAGAGGCTACCGTTTGGCTGTAATATGGCGAATTTAATGACTTTTAATGGAAGCAGATCGCTGTTTGCGGAATCAAATCAGAATGCTTTCCTCCATGAACGAGATCGGTCCATTGTTGCAAATGTGAATTTTGATCAATATCTATTATCAATTCTGCAAAAAAATAATACGACGTATTGTTGCTTTTAGTTGGTGTTTGACAAGTTCGTATGCTTCTTACAAACTAAGAATATTTGAATGTTTTTTTAAGGTTTTCAGTTTTTGTTTAGTACCGATGATAGTATAATTAATGCAGTTGAAAACGATTATGGAACGTATTGCATAGCGTGTCTTGGAAGTCAGCTTTTAAAGTGGAAAATCCAGTAAAGTATATGCAGGCTTAGTGGTTAATGTGTTGGACTACTAAGCGAGGTGTTCCAGGTTCGAACTACAAAAAAAAAAAAATCCTGACTCGTGAATGTCTAACAAACATTCGAAAGTATATAACTATTACGAAAAAGCTTCTCAATCGCCCCCAAAATCAATGGTTGCGAGAAGCTAGTCCTATGAAACGTACGGACCTTTTGACCCCCAAATATGTTAAACAAAATTTCTATTTTGAGTCCAATTCGACAAGAAATGTCCAGCCAATTATATGTCCCAGCAATCCTGCCGGTGAATCGCGATCTGCGTTTTGGACTTTTCGTAAAGATTTAATGACTTCGAAGCAAACTCCGCTTTACACTAAGGAGTTGTTACAAACCTCATGTCGTTTTTTAACAAACACGTGCAAAACTTGTGAACAGTTAAGATATGCCCTAGCTAACTCTGATCTAGGCTTAACATCAGAATTTTGAGTTGGCATCATTTGTAACAGATAATGCATCATGCCTGGCAGGGGTTTAAATTGATTTTCAGAAAAAGGTGTTCAGACTTCAGATAACGACATCGGCAGCAAAGGAAAAATAAAGTTTTTTTTCTTATTCGTGTGTTACCACCCCATTGCCAAGCTATAGCACGACATCTGTTATGTTGGCAAAAAGGTATTCGTTAAGAGGGTAAGAGTAGCAACTTTGTTTCCAAGGCCATCATCATCAGACCTTCCAAAATTCCCTTAAGGCAGTTACTCATATATGTATACGAAGACTCCACATTCATCAATTTTGACCACTCTAAAAATCCATCTTTCAAACTTGTCAAACTGTCAAATTTAGACGGATTAAGAAGGCGCGCAACAGAGTATTCCCTATACATTGAATTTTTTTGGCTGACTCAAATGTTTATTGTCACTTTAAGGTCAACCTCAGACCGTAATAAAATGGACTCCCATGGACTATGAAATTTCTGAAACGAGGCAAATTCCATTTAGCCAAGTTGTAGTTGGACTGTTTTTCTGTTTTGTTGCCCACCCGATAAGGGTTGAAGTTTCTCAGAGTCCAGACATAACGGATCCAATTAAGATTGGACAAATAGTCGATTATTTTTATGGTATAACTTGTGAGCTCTTAACTGGAGCGATTCGTCAACCTATTCGTGTATCTATCCCGACCATATTGATAATGTCATGCACGTGCTGACTTCCGATTTATCATTTAAATTGCAATCAACCCTAGATGGTGTTTCTCCCATATTCACTAAATCCGGCAATTCATCTATCTACTTCTACATACACATACATATACATAATTCTGTCTGCATTTGTTTGTTGTATACGGCTGGGGTTATTTTGTTATCATGCCCAAGTGCACCTTACCGGAGTAGGGGCATTACATATATCTACTTATGGTGAACCGAAGTAAATTCGAAGGGAAAATCGATCGCGATGAATGGCAGAGGATTATGTTGATTGTGGTGATTAATTGCTCTAGTTGTGTGCGTGCAAAAGATTATTTCCAGCGAAAAAGAAATTTCAACGAAATTGTCATTAATATGCTAGACATGGCGATTAATTGTCGGCGAGAAGGTATCAACTTGTTATACATTTCGATAACTGATTATTTAGAAGAAATTTATCGGAACGGTACGAGAAATGCTAATTTTAACATGATTAGGAATTAATTAGACATCAACCTACCTAGAGTGTATTTGTTTGCTTGATATTTTAAATTATAATCATCTTGGTATTTAAAAATACACGAAACGGGATTAATTAAAAAGCGACAATAAATACAGTTGTGTTCATTTGGTGGGAGACGATAACGATAAAAAATGAATAGTCATGATGTGGCTAATCCTTATCTACTCAGTGTTAAAAAAAGTAAAATTTTTTAGTTTCTAAAGCTACGATTACACAGCCATTTTTTGCGTCATTTATATGGCGCTTTGACGTCAAAATCGCGGCACAAACTGGTCACTTTAATGTCGTTCGTGTGATCGCCATTTTTGAGATATCATTTTCGGCATCATTAAAGTGGCTAGGAAAATGGCGGACTAAATAACTAACTAAATAACTAAATAATTCAATATGACGGAAAAAAAAGACCGTGTGATCATTCTTTAATGGCGCCTAGGCCAAAAAAAATCCAGACTCCAAAAAATCACCAGGCACGAAATTCATTGCATGCAAATGACAAATGACGCAGCATTATTTAATAACTATGACATCTGTGCTTTCAATTTGTGATTTTCTCGTGGCGAAAGGACGTGTCGCATGTGAGTGGCTGGTTCGGTATTAAAAGAAATGGAATACGAACCATCGCCGTAAAGTGCCGACAATTCGAACTATTCCTTCAACTATGTTGTGAATTTTAATACACAAAGTACAACAAAGTCGAGAAAATTAGGTAAAACGCAGAAAGCGGGAGTGAATCGGGATATGAAAATTGGCCATTCGTGGAGCGACGAAGAGGAATTGGGTTTGATGGTGGCGACGCAAAAACAACTTCCACTCTTCTCGCGACGTCTCAAAAACAGCAATTTCCAACATCATCGGAAAAGTTATTTTCGACATTTTTTTATTTATTATAATATGTTTTTTATTGCCTGCTATTTAATTTAATTAAAAAAGTCGTAGCACACGTATGAGTCTTCGCCGAGAGAAAAACACTAACCCCCGTATTAATAAACGCTCTGTAAAGGTTATCAACTTGTTACTCAGCAGTTATGTCCAATTTTTGTATGCTATCTGACGTTTGCTAACTAACTTACTTGTGCACATTTTTTTATTAATAAGGGGGTAAATGACAGTAGCTTTATTTGTCATTCCACTCTGATCGCACAACAGATAAATGATGCGAAATCGAAATAATTGGGAAGGTGACGTTTGTCATTTTGATGAGCATAGACGTACTAAATGTGGAGTGCTAGTGTAATGTCACCTCCACATTTTAAATCTCCTCAGGATGTAATTAAAAGGAAACGATTCTTTCTTTGTTTACGTCACCAAAATCTTTATTACTTTCCTCGTCCACTGTCACACCAGTCTGCCCTCTCTCTAAGATCAAAAACCGAGAATGCCGGAAACCACACCAAAAACATAGAACCTTTTTTCAGCTCCCCTACTACTCTACTCAAATATAGGTGGCACTGTTGTAATACAATTTACTGCTTATGGCGCGTTAACCTTTAAATTTTTCTTATGAACATAATACTTCTGCGAGAAAATATGTTCCAAAAAGCACAGGTGCTATTGTTTTACAGTGGATTAGCCAATGAACACATGCGGCATGATGCCGCCGTCAAGTTTAAATTTCTATTGTAACGTAAACAAAAAAGCGTATTTTTTTCAAAAAAGACTTTCTTTCCATAGATGACATGTACCTACCTACAAAAGAGCGACAGAGATTCATTTCCACAGTAACGTGTAGACTGTAGACAAAACAGCGCCATCTATTAAAAAGAAGCAAGCTACAAAGAGTGATTTCGAATAATTCTGTATATTATTATTTTGAATAACAATAGATTCATTAACTTATTGACCCATAAACTAAAAAAACACACTAATACTTATATCGCGGGAGGTAAATCCTCAGTGGAATTGAAATCAGTGCCGTGGTCTATTGTATCGGACGTATTTCTTTTAAGCTTTATCCCACTTAATGTGCTTCCTTATAGCTGTTTTATCCATCATGAATCATGATACATGCGACAAGTTGCTTAATTTTTCTTTCTAAGGATGTACTTTTATGATCTTATACATCCAGTGACTTTTAAGTAAATTCCGCCTTCACTTCAGTTTGGAGTACCATGATCTAAGCGTTTTCTTTTTTTATTTATATAGATAAATAAACAAATAAATAAATATTAAGCCCAGCAGATTCACCTACATCCTACATGACCCTAACTCTAGCTACTTACAACCATTCGTTTTATGTATTTTTAGTTTTGTACCAAATGGAAAGGACCTATAAATATTTCAGGCCGATTATTTATTTTAGTCCGAACGGCTGAATTGCGAAGCTCTTCCAGGACAGGCAATGCTCTCGGACAGAGATGGATATTTTTTCGTACGTCTATCCCCCACATAAGCCCATTTGTTTAGATTGTTGCTTCTTTAGTATTATATCCCTGTCTGTAAATGATTGCGGCCACAAATCCTCTATCCTATCCTATTTTTATGGGCATATGGCTATTCACTTGTTTTGTGTTACGTATTGAATTTTTTTGGTCTGTGTTAAGCTTTAAATAGGTCTAGGTACTAAGCCGAAGGAGAAGATACTAATATCTAATGGAAAATAAATTAATCAAAAACAAATCTTACATTTGTTATTGTCACTCTCCCAACGCATTTGTAATAAAATCAAACTAAAACAGTACCGCGTCTGTAAAAACATTGCAGAATTAATATTTGTTAAAAGTCTTGGAAAAGTGTAAATTTTAAACAAAGTGTGTTTTAATAATCTTTCCCAGTACTAAATAAATTTGTGATAAACGAGTACATTTAGCATCTTTTAACCATCCGGCTTTAAAAAGATCTTGGCCTTTGGTGATGCTCAGACTGTTATTTCACTTTCATTTTCAAAATATACCGACTTTGTTTTTATGAAATAATTAAAAATTGAAGCAACCTTCACATTCATAGGAAATTCTTTTGATAAAGCCAACAAGTATAAGGGTCTTTCCTGACCTTATCAATTTTATTTTTGTCCATGCAGCGGAGTTTATTCAGCGCATCAAGGCCTTTTGCGTTAGCGATAGCTCCATTTATATATACCCAAGAAAAAGTTATTCAGTAAGTTATTATATTGTGTACTTTAAAAGTTAGATTTATTGTTTCTTTTTAACAATTTTTACAAACACTTACTTGGTATTTGATTGGGCTTCTCAGTGCTTGTATGATAGCTATAAAAAATAAACAATCTTTTTCCGATTTGAGCCCTCACAAGTCAAAAGCTCTTGTGAGGTTGATTTTTCGTGAGGTTTGTTGTGATTCGATTACCTTTTCCGAAATCTACGACAATCCTCACAACAAAACTAACAAAAAATTCACCTCAGAATGGTTACTTTCAAATTGGCAAAACATTTTCAATAAAAGTCCGAATTCGGACACGAAGTCACGAAGTTAGTAAAAATATATAAAATATCCTTTTGGCAAAATACGCGAAATAAACAGAAATGTTTTAGAACTGAAGGATTAAAATTATCAACGACATGTGTACCCCTTCCTTAGTTTTTGTTTATATACAAAAAATATGTATTTTTCCCGGTTTGATTATAAATGTAGCATAAAATGCCATTAAATGCAATAAAGATTGTCACTTGGGCGCCGTTATGAATAGTCTTCAATTTTGTGACCTACTCCAGAGGAGATCACAAAATTATTTATTTATTTATTTTTATCTACAAGCCACTAACGCTAACAGATATTTCAAATTATATCTAATAACCCATCAAAATAAGTAAACATACAAAAGCATTGCCTCAAATTTATCTCTTGATAAACAAAAGTCGATATTTCTACACGCTTCATTGAAAGATATGATTGCTCCAGATAAAGGTTCATTACACCCGTATTTAGTTCTGTGCACACATTGAAAAAGAAAATCTCTAGTTCTTAGTGGTCTAGCAGGTATATAGGGACCATAGAAAGAAGGGATGACAAAGTATATTTCTTACAAAAATTACATCATGAATACCAGGTCTCGATTTTCAGGATTTAATTCCAAGCAATTGACATCTAGCTGAATACTCCGGAAGGAAGTTCCTTCTCATTTTGAAAAAAAATATTCGATGCGATCGGAGTGAATATTAAAAGCAGGGTTCCAAATTACATCGGCATACTCAAGAAGCTATCTAACCAGAGAGATGTATAAAGATAAGAGGGCATATGGAACTTGAAATCTTTACAATTTCTATTAATAAAACCAATGGCAGAGTTGGCTTTAAAAACAATATATTCTTTTTAACTTTTAAAAGAGAAATTGAAGTCGAGTATAACACCTAAAACTTTGATTTCGGTAACCCTGCAAAGGAGATAAGAGTCAATAACATAATCAAACTGCAAAGTTGAAGCCAATCTAAAGAAAAAACAGCATAACACTTATTTAAGATTTAAGTCATTGGACCTACACCAGTCTGAGATAGAATTCAGATCTAGTTGTATTAGGAGAGAGTCGTCTAAGTTCGACTTTTTAGATGTAGTTTTAGATCGTCAGCATATAACAAACATTGGCAATGTCCAGTGTCTAATTGCCATGGTAATATCATTAATAAAAATTATGAAGAGCAGTGGACCTAAATGGTTGCCTTGGGGTACCCCGGAGCAGCGTTGCCGTTTGGACCCTTTAGGGGCAAAATGGACCCTTTTTGAGGCTCGGGACCCTTGGACCCCACTTTTCTAAATATGATCAAATTGGACCCTTTTTCAATTTAACCCTCACACGAACAGAAATTTAAATTTACTTAAGTAAGACTTGATTATTTATTGAACGAAAAAGAATACAAGAAAAGTAAAAAGTATAAATGTCTAGAAAATATCTACGGCTGGACGCAGCCGTTTCATTTTCGTCGATAAGCGCACCCATCTAAACCATCCAAAACCAGAACTCAAAAATTTAACAGAAGAAAGAGATAACACTATTTTCCAAATAGAACCTAGTAGGTATACGAATACAGAAAAACTATTCTAAAGAAGTAAAATGTAAATCACAGAGATTTCTACAGAGGGCCTTACTAATAAGTATGATTATTATTATTAGTATTGCGCAGAATATTTATTATTATTGCTAGCTGACTCGGCGAACTTTGTTTCGCCCATATTCGTTAATGTAATGAAAATAATAATACCGAGCATGCACAATGCATATGTCCTTTACGGTACACGATGTATAAAGCGGAAGGTCATACATTTGACTTTAGGAGAAACATGGGAGTTCAAGATTGATTTCACAAAATTCCAGCGATTGTCCTTGAGACTTTTTAATAGTCATGGCAAATCTTTCTGAATAAGCAAAATCCGCGGAATTAGAATGAATGACATTTGATTTGAGATTCTTCACAATCAAATCAAACGCGATCTGTTACAAAATTTCGGTGGATTGAGGTTGCGGAACAAAATTTTAACTGAGACCACTTTCAATTTCAAATTTAGTAGCGGTAAGCCCAGCACATCAAAATAATTCAAAAATTAAACATTTTTAATAATTTTTGTTGTATTGGAAGTGGCACTACCCGTATTTCTATTCCATCTATTTTTTTTAATGCGATTCTCCATTCAAAGTTCTATCCCCAATCCCATCTCCGTAAACTTTTATTTTCACTACAAAAAGAAGCATATGTCCTTTCCACCCAAAATAGTGTCCTATCTACACAGCCACAAAATTTCATAGAAATCGGTTGATTGGCTTAGGAGATCAACAACAGCGCCACAAAAAAAAAATTACTCAAATTCATGTTTTTTTCACGCACGAATAATACACACATAAGTTTTCCGATTTCAACCAAACTTCACAAAAACTATGTATAGACCAATACCAAAGATTTATGAAAGTTTTGTTAAAATCGGTAAATATGTTAAGGCGTGAATCGGTGACAAACGAACACAATTTTAAGGCTTAATTTTTATATATATTTTCGTTTGTAATAAATACAGTCATTTGTTTGGTTTTGTGACTAATAAATTTGTATAAAATGTGTTTACTGTTTTTTTTTTTTTTTTTGCTTTATTAGTATTTTATATGGGGGACCCTTTTTTTGCTCGGGACCCTTTTTAATCCCCTTTTCGACATTTTTCAGCGGCAACACTGCCCCGGAGGTGCAATTAATCGATCTAGAGCAGATAGTTTTTTTCAATAAAGCAATATGGTTTACTGATTCAAATGCTTTACTTAAGTCGCTATACACAGCGTCGACTTGACATTTGTTCTCTATAGCATTAATAATATACGATGAAAAAAGTGACAAGTTAGTGGTTGTAGACCGGCCAGATACGAAACCATGCTGACCCTCTGATAAGAACTCTTTAGTTAGAAACTCAAGTCTGTTTTTAACTTAACTTTCAAACAGCTTGGGAATCGCCGATAACTTGCAGATATCCCTACAGTTCTCAACATTATTTTTAGAGCCAGACTTTTGAATTGGAACACGAAATTAAATTTTGTTGTAATGCATGAAAATCAATGATCTATATACATCATCCGAAGAAAATAAAAAACGCCTATTCTCTTGACACCAATCAACCACGTGCAGGGTGCAGTACCTACATTTTCCATGATGGGTGGTGGATATCAGCTGTTTTTTGTTTATATAGGTAAATATATATTTTTTACTTTGTTCAGTTGTATTTATGATTATTCGATTTTGAGATTATTAATTTGTTATAATGAAGTACCTACCTATCTGTTATTTTTGTTTTGTTAAATTTTGACATTGTAGTTGTTTTGTCAAGATGAATAAATTAACATACAATTTTATGTTTTATACGAATTTGAGCTCTAGATAAAAAAAAAATCTAGAATTTACTTTTTATTTTCGAGATTATTGCACATATTCGAGATTTTTGTACATTCAAAATTTTTGCATTCGAGATTTAAAAAAAAAATCGGGATTTTTAGCCTTCGAGATTACTTCATGATCCCATTTCTCAGATTCCACTTTTTTTTCTTCTTCTTTGAAGCTAGGTACTCTATTGAAGTTTGTATACCTACTAAAACTGAATAGACAATCTCAGTGTTTTAATATCGTGGGATTTATACCTGTTTGTGGGAATTTCGATGTCCGAAAAGCCTTTCGTGGTTCGTGGGATAAAAGGATAGAGCACCAAATCGTGGGATATTGAGGAATCTAACATAAAACTATAAATTTTTGCTTAAATTTCATGAAAACTCCTACATTTCACCATGATTATTAATACACTGAATGTGCATAAAAAAACAGCTCAAATAAATTGTCTCTTATCAAAATTTTCTTGTACCAAAAAATAATCGTAATAATGTTACAAACTGTGATTTTTACCTATACTAAAGGTAAATAAACCGTGATTTTCTTTCCAATACAAACTTTAGTTTTAAAAACTGGATTTTGAGGCAAAAAAGTATTGTGGGTTTTTAAAAGGGAATTTGAGTACGGTGAAAAGGGAAAAAAGGGAAAATGACCACGCTTCGTGAGATAAATGAAGAGAGAGTGCTAACAACACTGGACTATCTTTTTTGAAAGAACGATATTATTTTTTTTTTTTTTTTTTTTTTAAAGTATGAGGTTGTCTGGTTATTAAAATTTAAATCGCCATTCTTAAAATTAAAATCGCCAAATTAGTAAATCTCCGTCTCCATAATATCGCCAGATTAAACGTATTGTAAAATCAAATACCTTGTGCTTAGCAACTTATTATTTAAAATACAATAAATAATGCATTTATTAAAAGAAAACCAAAACCAAAACAATTCCTTTGAAACAAACTATAATTTTGTAACAGGTAGAGGCAGAGGATACGAAATTGCGAAATTGTTAATAACAAAACCTTAAAAGAATAACTTAAAGGAGATTGGAGCTATTTCTCCTACCTTTAAATACCTATATAAAATTGTTCCCAATCTCGTTCGCCCGCTGTTTTTTTTTTTTTTTTTTGCTTGTACCTTTTCATTTTATTTATTTTATTGTTTGAT
This sequence comes from Cheilosia urbana, assembly GCA_946477585.1. Taxonomy (NCBI): domain Eukaryota; kingdom Metazoa; phylum Arthropoda; class Insecta; order Diptera; family Syrphidae; genus Cheilosia; species Cheilosia urbana. The sequence continues at coordinate 118,282,576 of OX297854.1, forward strand.
TTTATACTTAATTTTTGTATTTACATTTACTTTCACAAACACATAGCCAAGTTTGGAAATTTATTGTGACAGAATCTTTCAGTTTCAAATTACTTACATGGTTAGGTTAGGTTAGAATGGCAGGCCGCCTCAAGTGCAGCCACACTTAGGCCAAATTAGGCCCATTTTGTTAACACAGGATCGATAACGACTCCTCATCTACCCGCTGAACCAGCCGGAGCGAGAATGAAGCTAAGATTTTCGAAGAAACATTCTCCGAGGTATAGTTTTCTACTGGACACGTACAGAGAAGGTGAAGAATAGTCTCCTCCTCCTCCTCGTCCATACAGCTTCTGCAGAAATCGTTTGAAGGGAGGCCTAATCTGAGAGCATGTCTCCCTATGATGCAGTGTCCCGTGATGACTCCTACTAGAGTGCTTATTATGGGTCTTTTCAGTGTAATGAGACTTTTTGAGCGCTTGGAATACAGCTGAGGCCAGATTTCAATTTACATACTTCGATTAATTCAATTTCCAATTTGAAATTCAGAAATTGATAATTTCTTTGCGAAGCCGAGACTTTTTATTTTTAATTTGTGGGATATAGATAGAAATAGGTATATTAAGATTTTAACTCGAAAATAAAAAATCGAACTTTTGGGTAGGTCGCCAAACTGATTTTCGTGTCGCCAAATGAGCCTTAAAACCGCCACATCTGATAACCCTGATTTAAGTAGGTACCTAGGTATAGTTTAAATCGGTTAGTGGAGCGTCTTTGTTATGTACCTGCATGGTTCGATTAAGCGAACTCGCCTCAAAAGCCTGAATTTTGCTGCATCCCCTTTGACGATTCTTTGGCTTTAGGAGGTACCTACCTACAACTTTTTATAGATCACAATTATAGGAATTTTGTTGTTGCCACTATTTTTGTTCGAAAGGCTGAACACGACATTAACTTGGTTTAGACATCCTATTTTCTATATCAGCTTTTTGAATATAAAGTAGATAGATCCATAGTTACAAGTGATTAGATAGGATATTTTATTTCGTATAGAAAATTTACAATGGGTGTTTGTAACCGCACATTTTACAATACAATAATTTGATGCTGGTAATTATCTTTCTATTGGGATATGGTATTATTCATTATGACAATTTACGTGTAGACAAATCTACTTTTGAGGAAATGCGAAAAAAACCTCAAATTCAAAGGAAATTAAAAGTGATTTCTTGAGAATTCGCGTCCTATTGTGAACTAAAATAAAATCAGTATAATTACCTATACATATTCTTTGCGGAGACATAGGTACCTATTTATATTTTTTATTTTAATTTTAATCATAAAACCAATCAAGTTACAAGAGTTACAACCTCCCCAAAGCCGGTATTTAAAAGTAATTGCGTACAACGGAAAAGAACATCTTAACCCTTTTCCAACATATTCACCCTCATAATTGCTGCTTTTATTGATTTCCTGTCTGGAATGATTATGACGAAAACAAATAACAACTCCGGCCGGTCCCAATCCAAGATTAGCAGGTACAATTGCGGCACAGATAACCTACAAAGCGACACTTGAGCTATACATTAGTGTGAGCTCTGGGTAGGTACCTCCTATTGGTACCTGCCTGCCTTCTTTTCATACCCACACCCATATTTCCAATATGCGAAAAACAACAACAACGAAACTAGGATACTGACCTTTTATACGCGCTACCAACGATGTCCACTCCGCTCACTCTGATGGTGTATCCTGTTTGTACAGCTTTTTTTTTATTTTTTATTATTTTAAAATTTTAGTTATTTAGTTATTGCAGTATTATCAGAACCACCACTTTTCATAGGTACACGAAAACACACACACTGTAACTTGAATGCACTGGAATCCTTTTCAACTTCTGCAGGATAATGAATTATGAAATGAATCATACACTTGTCTCAGTTAAGAGAGGATTGCATTTTTTTTCTTTTATTAAATGCACCGGATTGTACCGTACCGGTCCAATAGAGACACACACACTAACGGCACGGCGTTGAAGAAAAGTATTCTTGATTCTTGTTCAATTTCTTCTTGTCTACTACTTTTTCTCTCTATATCATGTAGGTATACACCGATTGGAATAAAAAGGCAAACAAAAATGAGAATGGGTATAAAAATTCAGGAATTTTTCTGTTTCTTTATGGATACACGATCCATCACGGAGATGCTGTGGCTGTTTCTACTGCAGCATCCTTTGCCAACCAACAGAAACACCGAAGACCGAACAAAATGAAATGGCCGATTGGTGGAGGAACTAAAAAAAAAACACTCCCAGGAGAGTACAGGATTTCCACTTGTCGTTGAATTCACTCTCGCACAGTGAACGGAAAACGGATTGAAAAAGGCGACGGCGTATACACACGAATCACTTCACAACACAGTGCGCAGGAAAATAATAAAAAAAAAAAGAGACAGGATGTTCGGGCGGGGAAGGTGAAATGAAAGCACGAATCAAAGAAAATCCGAAACGAAAAATTTTCTTCTTGGATTGGTTATTTTTTTCATTTATTAAATCACCGAAATAGTGCTAAATGCTAAATCTCTGCACAAAAAAAAAGAGATGGAACAAGGTGGCAATGGATGACCAAAAATGTATAAAGAATAAAGATAAAGACCGGTTTTGAGTATCAAAAAATTCTTTCCACTGGCTTAACGCGGCGACAACAACGGCAGCACTTTCCCAGTATGTTAACACCAACACAAACGGAGTCGGTCTATCTAATCGCCCTTTTTTAAGGCCACAAAACAATCTAGACTCCACTAAAGCACCAAGAGGGCAACAACGCTTACGCGAATCGAACTCAAGTGCGCTCTCTTGTTTAAGTCGTGGTCGGATTAAAACGGCGAATAAGCACCACACAATAAACGGCAGAAGAAATCTGGGACTACAAAAACAACAAAAAGAAGAAACACCTCCCAATGGAATGCAACGCGAATTTTAGTTGTTTCCGTTTTTCTTTAATCACTTTGCATGGGACGTTTGTTTTCCTCAACAGTCAACCCTTATCCGAGGGTGGTTTGGTTGGGTAATTGGTTCTACCCGCTAAATCACTAAAAAGGGACAAATTTTCCCAATCTTCACTAAACAAATAGAACTCAAGCACTACAAACGACAGCAATACCAAACGAATCGACGTTTCAAACTCAACTGCATGCCGCAACCGATTCAGTTCAGTTGCGTTCGCGTGTGTGCCGCGCCGCAGAAAAGTTTATCTGCTTCTGCTTGCTTGGAATGGAATTGGGACTTAATGTTTCATTTCCAGAATATTGTTGTCAAGTCAACTTTCGTTAAAAAGAGAAAATATCCCTCGAAAATTCTCTTCAGCAGTGCGAGCGAGTCGTTTTCGTTTCCAACTTGAAATGGAACTTGAACTTCCTTCAAGTGGTTGTGTTCGAATGTTTTCTTGTTAGAAAAGGGGAAGGAAATTCTAATAGAATTTTGTACATTTACAGAAGTTTTCGCTTATCGTTATCAGTTCGAATAATGGTTCCTCATGTGAAAATGAAATGGACACTAACACCTGGCATAACACCTGCGTGTTGTTGACGTTAGATTATCTAACTGAAAGTTATCTATAGATTTATCACAGCCACTCCACTAATAAATACAGATACCTACAGCACATGCGCTTCTTTTTACCGAAAGAAACAAGAACCACCATTTGAGTGGAGTCGGTGTTTGCCGGAAGAAGCCGGGCCCGGGACCACGGAGGCAGAGTATATCTACTTACAGTGAGTAGGGACACTCTCCAGTCTCCACGTGTTTCTTATCAGTTGCCAATTTGGGGTCTCATCTCATATAACACGAGAAATAGATGCCAATAGAAGTGCTCTAGCCTAGCTTCTAGTAAAAGAAGAAAGGAAAAGTGGAAAACGATTCCGATATGTGGCACAGGGTGTGACGAAAAAAAAAGTAGGAAAAACACAATTTTATTGAACATTTTATAATATTTTCACAATCATGTGTGCTAGGTACACTTAAATATTTTTGTTAGCTTTTTTTTTTCTACCGTCACACATTCCTATCACGGAAAATTAAAGGGATGCCCAATACTAAACAGCCGTCTGACTGAAAGGGACAGCATTACCTAACACGCAAAAAAACGTGACACGTATTTTGGTTGGCCATCTTGTTTACGTGGTAGGAATTATGGGAAAGGTATGCATGTTGATATTTTTATAGCGATGGCTTACGAAATCTCGTTTTCCTATAAAACAAAATGGCTTCAGGAAGTGATGAACGTACAATTATTTATTTATTTCGTATAAATGATTGATGAATTGTTAGTTTAATTTATTGAAACTAACCAACACTCTCATTTTAGGTATTTTAAATCGGAAATAGAAATGTTTTCATGTGATTGCAGAAATGTTGGTTGCCGGAACTTCCGCTTTACGTATCTATAATTATGGGTAGAACATCCATGACACCTTAGGCGTCTGATTTGTGATCTCATTCCTACGCCTTTATTAGCATTGGCTGCGGACAAACGAATCTCTCTGTCCCGTCTCGTGCAAAAATGCGCTGGCGTGATAGTCTAAAAAATGCAGTTTATCTCTATTGAATTTTTTAAAATATAAAAAAAATCGTACTCGGACATAAAATTTAACAAGAAATTTTTTGTTTTGACTTTTACAACAATTGTAAGGAAGTTAAACAAATTGTCCTTTTTTTTCTGGTTCCACCTGCACTTCTACTTTTAAACTAGAAAGACAAAGAAAACGATGTGCGTGCTATTTTCTAAAATCAATTTCAAACTTAATTAAATATTGTAAACCCATAGGGCCATAGGGTACCTATCACTTATTAACAGAATAATTTGCTTGTCCCTTTTTCTTTTTGAGCGAGCGTAAAGTGAAATCGTTTGCCCGATCCACAAGAAATGAGACTCTCTAAACTGCGCCAACTATAGAGGCATCAGTCTCCTTAACACTGCGTGTAAGATCATGTCTGCTGTACTGTGTGAACGTCTGAAACCTTTCGTCAACGATCTGATAGGTCCCTATCAGTGCGATTTTAGGCCCGGTAAGTCCACGACCGATCAAATATTCACATTACGGCAGATCCTGGAGAAAATCCAAGAAGTCCAGATCGATACTCACCATCTTTTTATCGATTTTAAGGCCGCATATGACAGCATTTATAGAGACGAGCTATACAGAGCCATGTCTAGTTTTGGCATACCTGCCAAACTTGTCAGATTGTGCAGAATGACGATGGAGAACGCTCGCTGCTCCGTGAAGGTCAGAAACAATCTCACCGCTCTATGGCGCAGAAGCATGGACCCTACCAAAAACGGATGAGGATCTTCTTGGTCGCTTCGAACGCAAAATTCTTCGAGTGATTTTTGGTCTCGTTTGCGTTGACGGGATTTGGAGGAGAAGATTTAACAGCGAACTCTACGAGCTGTACAGCGACATCGACCTGGTCAGAAAAGTACACACTAGCCGTCTAAGATGGTTAGGACGTGTAGAGCGAATGGACACCAACGCTCCGGCCCGGAGAGTCTTCGATTCCAACCCGGAGGGACAACGCAGTAGAGGAAGACCTCGCCTTAGATGGCACGCGCAAGTGGAAGGGGACCTCAACCAACTTGGAGTGCGCAATTGCAGTTAGCCAAAGATCGCGCTAACTGGAGAGGCGTACTGGTTGAGGCCCAGGTCCACCCCGGACTGTAGAGCCACCATAAGTAAGTAAGTAAAGTGGAATAATAAAACAATCGTTGATTTTAGTTTAATCACTGCGTTTTTTTTTTTTTTTAGGAAACTGCCTTCAGCGCTTTATTTCACTTTAACCGAGAGGGAACTAAAGGTCGAGACGCTTACCGAACCACATTACCTTACCACAAATAATGCAACTGGAACCATTTTTTGTTGCTTGGCTGAAAGAGGTGCTCCATAAAACAGGCCTAATATGATTGACAATAAACATAACCGTAGGTAGCAAAAGTATGTGCAAGATCTCCACACACATATACGCTTTACAGTGCCGTGTGCATGTAATTAAGAACTGCAAGGATGCTAAATTATTTTCGTTATGCTTATAGAATGAGTGTTCGGCCTAAGCGTAGTGAAAATATTATTTCTACTGTACCTACATACATAAATCAACCTTTTTATTCAGATCAACAATGCCATACTACTGTTACATATTAGGTATCTCTGAATAAACCCAGTTCTAATTACGTGCACGTCACTATAGATACGAGTATGTAGGTTGGTACGTCCAAAACAGAAATTCAAAACAGAATTCCCTATTTCCGAACAAATTTCCCTCAGTTATTCCCCAATTTAACACAAAATTAATTAAATTTCAATCCCGTTGGCTGACATTACCATTAAAATTCGCGGCTATAACGACTCACTTTCTACAACCTCCTCGTTGTGTATACCAAGCACTAGACTGCCAAACCTTCCTTGTCCAATGAAATCCCCTTAATCCCGTCTACGTAAATTCCAAATTGATTACCCTCCGTAAACTCTGGTCATTTAGTGAGAGAGAGAGAGAGTACGTTTTGTTAGACCCCCAACTTGCCGCCAATTCATTATAAAACCCAAATTGAATTCCACTAAACCCAACATCCATTAAGCAGTTCCAACAACTAGCGCTTAGCACCGGAAAATGCCAACGCTTCCATTGTAGGTAGAACGTTGTACCTACAACCAAGGTACGCAGAATTAACAAATTATACCACTTTACCGTGGAATAACCTAATGGGAAGCTTTCATAATCCATCGGTCAATGGTAATCCATGTTGAATCCTCCACAGAACAGGATTATCATCGAAAGTTCATCCATTACAAACGAGCACAGCCTTGGGAAGGGTAGTTCGAAATTGTTGACTTGCTCCTCTCGCCACTGTTCCACCTGAAAAAATCAATCAACCGTTTGCCACTACCGCAACACAATTTTGTTGTTTTTTTTTTATGTTCCTATTTATGGGGGTCAGTAGACCACAGGGTCCTACCACAACCATCCAACAACCACACCTCAGCAGGCAACAGCAGTATCCTTTGTCAGCCACACAGCTTCGCTCTAACCATCTGCATCGCAATGAAAATAATATGCATTTTTAATGCGCAGCAACAAAAACAACATCGGCATATCCTTTCGGCTGCATAAATTTGTTTAGTTTTAGAAAGATGGGTAATCCTCGCCTAAGCCGGACCGGATGTGAATGGCAAAATATAAAATTATCTACTGGGCAGCCTGCTTAGCTATGATTCAGTTATTATGTTAAAGATTATGTATGTTATGTATAATATACAAATGTACATCTTTAGATTTTGTGTTGCGCTCCACTTTGCCGAAGCAAAAATTGTGCCAGTTGTTTGGACAGTTATTGTTGGCTAGGTCTGGTCATGTGTGAAATTGCCTGCACAATATTCCTTCGCACAATAATCCAAACAGGGGCAACAAGTTCTGGGTCAAAAAGTTTCATTTCATTTTTCTGTAGGTTTGTTCACTTTTGTGTACTCAGTGATGTTTGTTCTTCGCTAGCATAGCACAACTATCTTTGGATTGGTTCAGTCTTCAGTGGGGAGGATTAGCCTTTGCCGTGCAGTTCTATGTTTAATACATCTTCTCCGGTGTAGGTGACTGGCCTCTTTTCATACACACATTGGATGCTGGGTAAATAGTTTCCATGTCGATGCATTTTTAGAACGTCCTTTCAGGTAGGTATAAGCACGTAAGCACATTCGCATACCGAGCATATATAATATTCGCAATCATGCAGGGGCTTACGGATGTAATTCGTTTTGTCGACATTCAAAGCAAATATGGTTGCAATGCGCTGAAGTCGGGAACTCGAATGAGGATATTACGCCAAGGTAAAATATTTCTATCTTACGCTGCTTTTGATACTTGCAACTATGTACCTACATGCTTTTGGCTGTTAAGACTATAGGCGGTAGGAAAAATAATTAATTTTGGTGTCCAGCTAAAGTTTTAGGAACTCACAATTTGATTTCTATATAAATCTGGCTTATTACTGCTAAGGTATCTTGTTGGCGCAGCAGGTCCGTAAAGGACCCTAGGCCTAGCTTTTCACAAACGTTCGTTTTGTGTGGGTTTTAAATTGTTTGGGACAAATGGAAGAACTATGTGAAGTTAATCTGCACATTTTCTAGAATGAAAAATGGGGTTTGCAGTTCGATAGGTATTCGTTTGTAGTTGTTTGTAGTGAATTTTGTTTTTCGTTTGTAGTTTAACCGTAATCCGACAAGATTTGATAACTTCTTTATATGGGTTTCTGATATCTGATATCAAACAAACATCATCCCTGTCCTGCTCTATGGCGCAGAAGCATGGACCCTAGCAAAAACGGATGAGGATCTTCTTGGTCGCTTCGAACGCAAAATTCTTCGAGTGATTTTTGGTCCCGTTTGCGTTGACGGGATTTGGAGGAGAAGATTTAACAGCGAACTCTACGAGCTGTACAGCGACTTCGACCTGGTCAGAAAAGTATGCATTACTCGTCTAAGGCCCCAGTTATAGCAATCCGTAAAACCAAACCGTAAAAATTTTCTTTTGCTTTTTTTGACCACTTAAACTTGGTGGTTTAACTCAACCTTAGTCTTAAAATGTTCCTTATGAATTATAAAATTAGATTATAAAAAAAAAGTATGTAAATGATCTTTAAATTTTCTAGAAAAATAATTTATTCATTTTTACGTACGAAAAACTTTTACTGATCAACTTCTCAGTCAATTCCCCTAAAGAAAACCGAATCATTCCACTGAAGTATTTCATTTCTTTACTGTTCCATCTGTCAGGAACTTTTTTTCTGATGGAATCCAATCAGCGTTACCAAGTCAGTGCTTTCAGCGTTAATTTTAGTGCCCAAAATTCAGTTTTAGTGCCGAAAAAGTAGATTTAGCGCTTGGGCGTTTTTTTAGTGCTTTGAAAAATATTTTAGTGCTTTTTTAACGCTGCCGCTGCACACCGCCTTTTTTTCTCTTTCTTCGAATGCAAACGCCATTTTATACAAGTTCATCCCTCTTGAAAAGTAATGCGTTCTTCTCTTAGCCTTTTCGCTAATTTTGATTGATCTCGCAAAACTATTTAATCGTTATATGTACCTATAGTGAAAACTGCAAAGCTACAAGGGAATAAATGGAATGGAGAATCCCAAAAAATTTGAAGTGGCAATCAAAAACTTCAAAAGATTTATGGCTAGAAAGTCATAGTCAGACATAGTTTAAGGGAGTCAGTAAGTAAAAAGCCTTTCCAAAATATTTGCGAATTTGCCTTAAAATTGCTATGTTTGCCAGACTCAAATGGAGATGTGGAAATGGTTTTTAGCCAAATGAGTTTAATGCAAAAATAAACTAAGAAATAATAATAAGAATTCCTGAAAATCTAATTTCCAAAAACGGTACCTTGCAGGCATATATCACAAGAGCATTTTGAAAAACAAATTAAATGTATGTGTTCCAGTAACTACCTATTATAAGTTTTATTAGGTTTTATTGTTGTTGTTTTTTTATTTTTTTTTATTTTTGTTTCTATTTTGGAGCTGTTTTTAAAAAAAAAGTCAGTTTTGGTGCCCAAGGGGTCAAAATTAACGCTGACAATTTTGAAAACGGTGCTCGAACGCCAGAATGACTTGGCAACGCTGAATCCAATCAGTGGGGGTTGGTTTGTAGTAGGTATTTGTCTTAGGCCCGGTTTCTTCAATTTTGGTTATCTTTAATCATCGTTTATTCCAGCTTATAACCATCGAATGCGTTTGTTCAGCAAAATATTAACCAGAGAATCAGTAGTTTGGTTAGTTAACCAATGAAATCGATAACCAGCTGATTTTGAGTGGTTAATGAGATTTAACCACTGATTATCTGTAATTTCGTTTGTTCAACATTTTTTATATATTGAGAGAATGAGAAAATTGCGATTGTCGTTGAATAAATTAACATGAGGCCTGTTAATTTGTAATACATTTTATTGGATTTAGCTTTATTTCGGTTTTGTTCTCAAAAAATCATTGACTAAAATATACAAAGTTTCATTCTTTAGTTCTTAAGAAATTCCTGTATCATTTGGTTGATATTAATTTTTGTGTTTATTTAATTTAGTAAAAATAAATACAATAATAAAATACCTACCTAAATAAATTACTTATCAAAAACAAACGGACCCGAAAAAACAAAAAAATATAACCATATGGATTCGGTCAATCACTAAATGACAAATAACTGGAAAAATGGAACGATTTTCTGCAAAGCTATGGTTTGGTGACCGAAGTGAAAAAACTTTCAAGACACTCATTGGTTATCACTTATTTATAAGCTAAATCAGTGGTAACCTACCAATGCTTTAACCAGCTGTGAATAGACCGGCCCTTAGTACGGAAAATTTTTTCTAATTGATTTTTCGCTATGACCGCCGAAACGAAAAAAAAACTCATTTTCATACTGTTCCAACTTTTTCGGTTGCATTTTACGTATGGCTATAACTAGGGCCTAAGATGGTAAGGACATGTAGAGCGAATGGACAACAACGCTCCGGTCCGGAGGTTCTTCGATTCCAACCCGGAGGGACAACGCAGTAGAGGAAGACCTCGCCTTAGGTGGCGCGCGCAAGTGGAAGGGGACCTCAACCAACTTGGAGTGCGCAACTGGAGGCAGTTAGCCAAAGATTGCGCTAACTGGAGAGGCGTATTGGTTGAGGCCCGGGTCCACCCCGGACTGTAGCGCCACCTTAAGTAAGTAAGATATCAAACCAAAATCAGTATCTTTTTCTTACAAGGACAATTCTAGCTCTCCGAGTTTTTGCCAAAGATTTGATTTGAATTTCAATTAATTTCACTTTAAATTTGAATTTGCTTTTACTTTATTTTGTCTTTAATAAAATATCTAAAATATTTTTAAATTTCTCCATTACGTAGTAAGGCATGGTATTGTATTCATTTCGAGTTCGAGATGTTAATCAATTCTGACATTACGATGATAGACGAACTCAAAAGACTGGGTCGCAAAATTCTGTCCGTCTGTCCGTCTGTCTGTTTGTTTGTTCTTCCACATGCCTACGGCCTAAACGACTGCTCAAATTTATTTCAAACTTCGGATTTGGAGTTTGTGGGCTTACAATTCGGGTCCGTTTTTTTCGAATCGTACTTCCCATATACAAAATGTTCACACCAGTTTGATTTGTTCGAAAACGGCTATAACGATTTCAACCAAAAATTATATTTAAGCTTGAGTTGGTAAGGTTACGATGACTAGATACCCAGTTTTTGGCTAAAAATTCAAGTAACGGTACTTTTGAAATTTGGATATATGTATGTATGTATCTTAAAAACGGTCCACGCGATTGTTAAAACAATTAATTTCCAAGGTAATACTGTAATTTATAACGTAACTAGCTGTACCATGCGCGCGTTGCAACGCCACCAGCTAAAATAAGTTTAAAGGAAAGACATTACACAAATATTCAATTCATTTTAAGTCATTTTATTGATTTTGTTCATTTCGAACAAAATTATGACTTTACAGCGTTTCGTTTCAATATTTATTGTTTCGATATTTATTGAAATGCTGAGAATACAAAATATTTCCATTTGGTGCGTAAACGAATAAATGAGAAGGTTTTCCGACGAGTGCGCAGGCCACATAGAGCTGCCCATGTGAGAAGCATGGATTCTCCAAATTTAATCCACACACCTGCAACGATTGTCCTTGTGCTTTGTTGACAGTCAATGCAAAAGAAAAGTGTCATAGGGAACTGCAAACGTATGAATTTGAATGGCATATCTGTCGGGATCATTGGGATACGTGGCAACAGTACGTCTTCACCTTTGAATTTTCCATTCAAAATTGTTGCCTCGATAACGATAACATTGTTCAACATTTTCTTGACGGAGGGTCTGGTTCTGTTGCAAAGTCGTGGTGGATTTATGTTTCGAAGAAGAATGATGGGCAGGCCAATTTACATTGTAAGAACGTGCGGTGGCATGCCTGGCAAATCAAGCGAATTCAAGAATTCAGTTGGATAGTTGATAACTTCGTCTTGATTCACCACAGTATTGATGGACTTATATGTTCTTGTTTAGCTGTTTCTGAATGGTGAAGTTGAAGGTATTGACATCGATGTTTTTAGCCGCTAATATAGCACGCGTACTGAGCCACTGATAATTTTTGTAGTTCTGTGCAATGTCGGGGAAAACTTTTTGCACCAATTCGTCTATGCTTTCTGTGATCTTAAAGAAGTTTGCTGGCAAGGTGATACATTGCGTAGATTCATCAATTTGCATTCGCCCATTCCCAATATCCATTATACACGCTGTTAGTTGGTTTGTTGGTTTTCAAAGTCAATCTCCGTTAATGACGCCATAAAACTGATGATTTGAGACATGCATTAAGTTCATCAGCGGGTGTTGAACGTGGTATAACCGGCAGTATTTGTCGAAAATCACCAGACAATAAAATGAGGCCGCCACCGAAGATCCGTGCGTTTCCTCTCAAATCTCGCAGTGTACGATCAAGCGCTTCCAATGCTTTCTTGTGAGACGTTGTACATTCGTCCCATATGATAATTTGACACGTTTGGAGTACTTTGCCCATTCCAGAGTTTGTTCTGCATGTTGGTACATCAGTGTTCTGCAAATTCAACGGCAGTTTTAATGCTGAATGCTGCGCTGTTGTGTGTGAATTTCAACTCAATCGATTCGGTGGCTTTCAAAATATAAGATTTTTACTTTTTTTTTATGGGCGTTGCCACTCCCCTTTTTCCAATTTTGACCAATCTTCACAGGTGTACTCCTGGGCTTATACCTAAGATTGTGTGTAGATTTGAACTCAATTGATTTGGTGGCTTTCGAAATAAACGATTTTTATTTATTTTTTCGTATGGGCGGTGACACGCCCCTTCGTCCAATTTTGACCAATATTCACAGGTATACTCCTGGGCTTATACCTAAGATTGTGTGTAGATTTGAACTCAATCGATTCGTTGGCTTTCGAAATTTAAGGCTTTTAATGTTTTTTTTTTTTTTTGTATGGGCGGTGCCACGCCCCTCGGTCCAAAATATGTCGTACCAACTCAGAAACCTTCGTGGGATTATGCACAACGACTTTGCTAAAGATCATCACATGATCAAATGAATAGTTTACGATTCTATAAAGGACATACAAACAAACATTCATTTTTATTATTCAGAATCTATCTGAATATAGATAGAGATAGTAAACTCAGTTTTTCTCTGTATTATCATAAAATGGATTTTTGAAAAACGACTTATGACGAAAATGCAAATTAGAGTAAAATGTATGTTTTCAAAACTATGGCGTAATTTATTTTTAATTGGAATCACCGAAAACGCTAGTTTTAAAAACATTTTTAAATCCGATCAAACTTTAAAAACCAACTAATGCTTGCTTATATCCCGAACAATAACTTATAATCGATTTTCAGCTAAAAAGTTAACCAATAGTATTTTCCAAATTAAACATTGCAATATTTAGTAGTTTTGTGTGCCAAATTACAAAAACCGCCCAAACGGTTTTGATTAAAATGCATAGGTAGTAAAATAAAATAAAATACTTAGTTTTTCTCAAAAAGTAATAAATCCTTTTTTTTTATTATTTCTCAAAAATGACTACCCAAAAGTAGTCTCTGACCAGAACTTGCTATAATTGCCTGTTAAGAGCTTCAGCTTCAACTTTTAAAAACTCACATTGTTTTAATTGTGTACTGCCCTTAGATGAATAACCCAGAAAGGGAATTTTATTTAACACTACTCCTTTTTCTATATTTCATGAACCGTTTCTTTTATCAAACATTGCTTCTCAGATCTTTACCAAACTTTTGATGAACTAGAAAGTTTTGTTCGACCCAGTCGTGCGCACTTTATTTGATATATTTATTTTGGAAAAAACATGCATGGAAGCAAAAGTTCTTCGTGTGATAGGTTAGGTTAGGTTGGGAGGGCAGTTTTGCATCCGATGCAAATTTTCACCCAGAAGCTGTGAAAGGCCCATTGTGAGTGCCCTGATGTGCACTCATAACTCGGGAATGGATCGTGGTTCGGTGAAGATTTGGTATTAAACATATTTTTTGATGCCAAATCTAAAAAACAAAAAAAAAATGTTTCGCCAAAAATAAAAAGCAAAAATGTTGTGGACAACGTAATCACTATTATTTTTATTTAAAGTATGTGCTTTTTATTTTGTTGTAGGCGCAGTGGCTTAGTGGTTAGTGTGTTGGACTACTAAGCGAGGGATCGAGGTTCGAATCCCGCAAAAACCCAAATTCCAACTCAGGGTTTTTTTCACTGTGCCACCTCTCACGAACGTCTGACAAACATCCGAGAGTATAAGTGTCTTGTAAGAGCTTCTCAATTAGCCGTTTGAAGTCGGCATAAAACTGTAGATCCCTTCCTTTCGTTCCAAAAAGAAAAAACTCACACAAAACGAATGGTTGCGAGAAGCTAGGCCTAGGGTCCCTGGGGACCTATTGCGCCAACTATTTTTTTTTTTTTTTTTATGTGTTTTTTTAACTACCTTTTCATAAGCTACATTTTTTGTTTTGCCCTGAATAGTAGTATAAATAAACAGAACTGATGGCTTTCCTACACGTGAACATGATACATATAATTATTGTCCGTGGGAGAAGCATGGATACTCTAGGATCTAGGTCGATTCCACACAATTCCAACGATTGTCCTTGCGCCTTATTTATTGTCATAGCGAACGCAAGACGTGTCGGAAATTGCAATCTTTTGAATTCAAAAGTCAAATCTGGTGGAATCATTGGAATACGCGGAATCAATACATCTTCACCTTTGAACTTTCCTTTTAAATTCGTTGCTTCAATAAGATTGTTCATAACCTTTTTTACTGCTAATCTTGTTTCGTTGCACAATCGACGATGATTTATATTCCGAAGAAGAATAATTGGTGCACCAACTTTCAATTGTAAAGAAAAATCTAGAAAATTCTTCAGCCGACGGGTCATTTTGTATTTGTACTCTCACATTTGTTGTTAATGTGAGTGTTTGTACATTTCTCCATAAATTTGATGACTTTAAGCATGCCTTTAATTCATCTGCTGGAGTTGCACGGGGTATCACTGGCAGTGTTTGACGGAAATCACCAACCAATAATATTAAAGCGCCACCAAATATTTCTTGATTATTACGTTAATCTTTCAAAGTCCTATCCAAAGCTTCCACCGATCTCTTATGTGACATTGTACATTCATCCCATACTATTAATTTGCATTGTTGCAAAACTCTTCCCATTCCAGAATTTTTAGAAATATTACACGTTGGATTTTCATTAATTTGCATATTCAATGGTAGGTAATTTAAGTGCGGAGTGCGCTGTACGACCACCATCCAATGTAGCAGCTATTCCAGACGATGCAAGTGCTAATGCTATATTCTTCGGTGATCTTATAGTAGCTAGTAGCATGGAAATCAAAAACGTTTTTCCAGTACCACCTGGCGCGTATAAAAAAAACATTCCTCCCCTTTCGTTTTGTATAGCTTGAATTATTGTATCATATACATTTCCTTGTTCTCGGTTCAATTTCGGCAGACTCAAATTTATAAATGTGTTCAGTTCATTTATATCGTATTGTTGTTCACGTTGCATTTCTTGATTAAATACGTCATGCAATGGTCAATTAGGAGCTGGCAAACCTAATTGTGACAATGTTTTATTTGCAATTGCTAAGTACATATCTTCAATTATAACTAATGCCTCATTATAAATTTCGAGTGTTGTTGTATTGTCAAAATCTTCCAACTCGTAGTTTTTAACTTATCGAACGACATCTTGAGACGTTAAATCACTATAAAAGGCCATATAATCTTGATGAAGGCCAAAACCATCTATAGGGATAGGGATAGCGGTAGGGATAGGGATAGGGATAGGGATAGGGATAGGGATAGGGATAGGGATAGGGATAGGGATAGGGATAGGGATAGGGATAGGGATAGGGATAGGGATAGGGATAGCGGTAGGGATAGGGATAGGGATAGGGATAGCGGTAGGGATAGGGATAGGGATAGCGTGTGATAGGTGATAAATGTATCATGGTGATAAATGTATCATGGTGATAAATTTATCACCATGGTGATAAATGTATCATGGTGATACTTGTACCATGGTGATAAATGTATCATGGTGATAAATGTATCATGGTGATAAATGTATCATGGTGATAAATGTATCATGGTGATAAATGTATCATGGTGATAAATGTATCATGGTGATAAATGTATCATGGTGATAAATGTATCATGGTGATAAATGTATCATGGTGATAAATGTATCATGGTGATAAGTGTATCATGGTGATACTTGTACCATGGTGATACTTTATCACCATGGTGATAATGTATCATGGTGATAAATGTATCATGGTGATACTTGTACCATGGTGATAAATGTATCATGGTGACAAATGTACCATGGTGATAAATGTATCATGATACAAATATAAGACAAATATCTTTAAGTAAAAAATTTTTTTTATTTATTTATATTTTATTAATTAATAGTATGAATAAAGTATTTCATGGAATTATTAAACTAGTAGGGATAGGGTGATAATGTATCATGGTGATAAATGTATCATGGTGATAAATGTATCATGGAATGGAGTAGCGGAAAGGGCCAACCGTACTTTAGTAGAAATGGCAAGATGTATGCTTGTAGGGTCTGAACTTTCTGAGTACTTGTGGGCGGAAGCCATAAATACTGCAGCTTATCTGAGAAATAGATCACCAACAAATATTGCTGGAAAGCTAACACCATATGAGCTTTGGTCAGGTCGAAAGCCTACTATTTCCCATCTTAAACTATTTGGATCTAAGGCTGTAGTGTTAGATAAGAAATCAGGTCGCTCAAAGTTCTCTGCTAAAGGAAAAGAGTTGTTCATGGTTGGTTACTCTGAGGAATCGAAGGCGTATCGTTTATTCGATCCTAGTACAAGAAAGGTGGAAAAAAGTAGAGACGTTATATTTTTTGAGGATTTTCAGAAAATGTCTGATGTGATGTGAAAATGTGATTTTTTAACCACTGAAATACAACATCAGCCACAATCCCAGACAGAGCAGCAACAATTGGGTGAAATACCAGAAGGAAGTGAGAAAGACGGAGAAAAGCCCCAAAATCCGGACTACGTAAGAGGACCAGGACGTCCAAGGATTATTCGCACAGGCAAACCCGGTCGTCCAGCAAAACAGTTTAATGTTGTCGAAGCCGTGCATTCTGCGGAAGTTTCAGCCGTTCCAATGACGGTTGAAGAGGCAATGTCGAGTGCAGATTCGAGCAAATGGAAGGATGCTATGAATGCTGAAATGGATGCACTATTAAAAAACAACACTTGGGAATTGGTTGACCGTCCCGAAAACAGTCAGGTGATTAGCTCCAAATGGGTTTTTAACATTAAGCGGAATGCAGATGGTTCAGTCGATAGATTCAAATGTAGGCTCGTTGCGAAAGGTTGCTCTCAGAAGTATTTGGTAAATTACAACGAGACTTTCTCACCTGTTGTGCGTTTTTCAACGATTCGGTTGATAATCGCCTTAGCTGTTGAACGAGAACTTCTCTTACATCACTTAGATGTGACGTCCGCATACCTAAATGGTGATTTGATGGACACAGTTTATATGTCACAACCGGAAGGGTTTATAGACGCTCACAATCCTAACAAGGTATGTAAGCTGCTAAAATCATTGTATGGCCTCAAACAAGCAGGACGGGAGTGGAACAAGAGATTGGACGGTGTTTTGCTAGCTATTGGTTTTTCGAGATGTAATGGCGATAACTGCGTTTATATAATGAACGAGAAGAATAATTTTAATATTATTGCGATTTACGTAGATGATATTTTAATAGCATGTTCTAATGAAGAGTCTATAAATGAAATCAAGCGAAAAATTTGTGACGAGTTCGACTGCGTGGACAAGGGAACTCTCAAATACTTCTTGGGAATTCAAGTTGAGCGAACTGGATTAAGAGGACCAATAAGTATTCATCAAAAACAATATATACAAGATGTGCTGCAACGTTATCGAATGGAAACTTGTAAGCCTCATTTCACGCCGCTGGATCCAGGTATCAAGTTACGGAAGTGTAATGATTCCACGTGTAAGAGAGATATACCGAGTTCTTATCAATCGCTTATTGGAACTCTTCTTTATTTGGCTGTATCTACGCGCCCGGATATAGTTTATACAATAAGCAAGCTATCCCAATTTAATACTGAACCACATGCAGAGCATGCAGTTGCTCTGAAGCATTTGTTGCGATATCTTAGTTCTACTTGTGATGCGAAGCTCACCTACACAAAAACATCTGAAGACCTTAAGGGCTATGTCGATGCAGACTGGGCGGGGAATCTTGATGACAGGAAATCATATACAGGTTTTGTTTTTATATTATCAGGCGCCGCTATTTCTTGGGAGTCGAAAAAACAATCATCAGTTGCTCTCAGTAGTACAGAAGCTGAGTACATGGCTTTGTCTCAAGCCAGTAAAGAGGCAGTATATTTACGAAATTTAATTTTAGAATTGGGTATCGAATTTAAAAATAATCACATTATTCTCTTTAATGACAATATAGGAGCCCAACAACTTGCGAAGAATCCGGTGCATCACCCCAGAACAAAGCACATAGACATACGGTATCACTTTGTCCGAGAGCTGCTCCAAGATGACATCATCAAGTTAAACTATCAATGCACGGGAGACATGATGGCCGATGTATTTACCAAGAATTTGTCAAAACCAAAACATATGAAATTTGTATCTTTAATGGGCTTATCAACTTAATAATTTTTTGTTTGATTAATAATTAAGATAGTATTGCATTGTGGGGGAGTGTTCAAATAGTTTCTTACATCACTGTATAATCTTGACTCACTAACAACACAATACTCTCTCTCTCTCTATTGTAACTTAACAGAACTTTATGTACAATATTAACGCATTTTTTTCTTTGCCCAAATCTTTTCTGTTCATTCGCTTTCCATACCTACTCGAATAAAGGTCTTTGTTCTTTCTATTAAACACGGTTCTGCGTTTTATTCTGCAACATAAATGTATCATGGTGATAAATTTATCACCATGGTGATAAATGTATCATGGTGATAAATGTATCATGGTGATAAATGTATCATGGTGATAAATGTATCATGGTGATACTTGTACCATGGCGATAAATGTATCATGGTGATAAATGTATCATGGTGATAAATGTATCATGATACAAATATAAGACAAATATTTTTAAGTAAAAAATTTTTTTATTTATTTATATTTTATTAATTAATAGTATGAATAAAGTATTTCATGGAATTATTAAACTAGTAAGATAATTGGAATATTAATAAATATTTATGAGATAAAAAGTTTACATTGGATTTAAAATAATTAATAATAAAATGATTAGATAATTAAGAATTTCAAATTTGTTAAATATTTGTAATAATTAATAATAACAAAATATTTAGTACAACAATAAATAAGGAAGTATTTTTTAATTTATATAATTGATTTATTAATGAACTTACTTAAGGGTTAGTTTTGATTTCGTAAAAAAAAAGACTGGAGTCTGGACTGGAAATCAAACTAAAATAGAAGAATGTTTTATATAATGTTTTATATAATCGTTCATCAAACGTTTTGAATTTATTAATTTGTTTGCTTGTCAGGAACTCACGAACACGATTTTATTAATCCGCACTGCACAACTTCACTTATAAGAATAAAATCTATTACTTCTAGGACAACAATAAACATTTACATTTTAATGAAACTTCTTCAAATTGAGTACTTTTTTTCAATATTACGAAGAAAAATTTTAAGATTGCAATGGTTTAATGGGTATTTCTCAACGTGAGGACAAAAGTTGATAATAACATATTGAAGAAAATTATTCAAGTTGACCAATTTTGTCAATTTGAAGAAAACTTTAGAGCATTTCAACAAGTTTATTCAATTTAAAAAAAGTTTAAGATGTTCGAATAATATAAATTTTTTGGCAATTTAGGGGAATGTGGTGCTAGATTCAATATAATTACTAGAACCTTGGAGTTTCGAAAAGGTGATGTCTTTGCGGTTCTTATCACCTATGTGCATGAGTTGTCTTTATTGTAACGTAGGGCATTTCGCTTATTACCTATGGAATAGATTTAAGTTAGCGGTTAGTCTTCTGTGATTTCGTACATGACTTCCTATTTTTCGAAAATCTTCAATAAGACGAAATATTTGATGGAAAATTGTCAATTTGAATAGTTGATGATTTTGTCAATATAAAAATAAAATCATTCGCTTGAATAATGTAATAAATAGTACAGCATTTGATGAAACTTTACTGATTTTGAATATTTAACGTTCAATATGAAGAAACATTTTATGAAAAATTGTTAATTTGAATAACTGATTCTTCTGAAAATGATCAACAATTTTTTGTCAATATCACATACAGGATACCATTTTGTTAACAACTTCAGTTTGTCAATATGACAAAAATTCATTGGTTTGAATATAATACGAAATCGGATAGCAGTTAAAGAAATGTTATTTATTTTGAATATTAAATCTTCAATAACACGAAAAAATTTATGAAAAATTGTCGATCCGAATAATAAATTCTTCAATGATTAACAAAATATTTCCGTCAATATGAATACGCGATTTGGTTCAGTGTAGTTTTCCTGAAAATATCTTTGTGTCATCATTTTAAACCAAAAATTGCCACTCATGAGGAGACACATATCTTCGATCAAAATCAAAGCTTTGTTGCGCTTTTCATCTCACATCAGATGATTATCCGATTTGATCAGTTCATTATCCGATGTCACAGTGCAAATTCGCACTAAACACACCGTCACCAGTTCGCAACGCTTCGAACGAAGTAGGGCCACAAACATTGACCAAAATCATTCTCAAATAGAAGCATTCGTTGTTTTTCGGGTGAACTGTGTATATTCTACCAATTGCATCACTTGCATAAACACCACGAAATGCGGGAACTACTTCACCTTGTTTCCGCCGCTTGAACTTCTTTGACGACGCATTCCAATATCGGGGCATTTCGCAATAAGTAAGTGTTCGTGCAAACTCGTGGCTTCGGCAAGTGTCAAAAAATTGGTTAATGTTGTTGCAGGTGCCATAACCCTACTCACGAATGAGCAGAGTACCAAGATTGTTACTCGCTCATTTTTCGTAACAACCCCTACGTGAAAACTCAAAACGCTGAACAACATCATTGTCCACGCATCTCAATCACCCCTACATTTCAACTAACTCACTCATACTAATGCAAGGATCCTGAAAATAATGGATTGTTTGAATCCATCAAACAAATATCAAAGTATTTACTCCACTTTAAAATGTTACTTAATGTAACATAGTAAACATAATATAATAGAACAAACTTATTAGGTAGGTACCTATGTATATTTAAAAAAAATTTTAAAATTGTTCACAACAACAATTTGCTCGGAAAATAATTGAAATAATTGACAACAACAATTGCTTTTAAAATTATTACTTTTTTTTTTTTTTGTATTTGAAATGTCACTACTCGATTTCTATCCATTTTTTTGTTGTTTCAAAGTGCATTTCCCCATACAAACTTTCATAGCCTTTTTCATCCCCTCAAAGTTTTGTTTTCGCGACAAAACTTCACACAAATGATATACAGACCAATAGCAAATATGTGTGAAAGTTTGGTTCAAATCGGTAAATGCGTTAAGGCGTGAATCGACGACTAACGAACACAATTTTAAGGTTTTCTTTTTATATATATAGATAGATAGATGGCTTTTGTATATTTTTTATAAATGTGTTGTACTTACTGATGTTACTCCACATCAGATTGTTCTTATTTTTTAAACATGAATTTAACTGATGTGTCATTCAACACTAACTTTGATAGTTAAAGAATGAACACTCCTATTCTTTTCAAAATAATTATTTATTGTATATCACACTTTTGTTAATATTGCTAGCACTTGAAGTGAATAAAATTATTATTATCTATCTATCTATCTATCATTTTACTATGAATATCAGCATACTAAATGTCCATAAAAAGGAGATTTGTATTTACCGAACATTTCTCGTACCAAAAAATAATCATTATAACGTTAACAAACTGCGAATTTCATACTGAAGGTTAATTTATTGTGATTTTCTTTCCGCAGAATAAAAACGAATAGCTGAAAAGTAGTTTCAAACTTCATTAAATTCGAAATAAAATTAAATTAAAAGAATAATTTTGCCGCCCCTAAAATGTGCCTCTAAAACTTGCTAATAGCAAGCCTTTCTGAGAATATGCCGGCTCCTGTTCCATTTTCTGTTTTTGAACCATCCGTATAGACGGCTATACCTTTAATGATGGTACTTGGTGATTTCCAGTCCTGCCTTTTGGGTATAGTGATTCTAAAAATTTTCTCGAAGTCATATCTGGGTTTCTCGTAATCGGTGAGTGACATGAGTCCCTTCCGATCGAAGATTTCAAGTATGCTTGAGTGTCCGCAGTAACCAGGCTTCCAAGTTTTGTTCTCTCTTAATCTGAGAGCGGCTTTGGCTGCCACGTTCTTAGTGAATAGCTCAATGGGTTGCAGGTTCAATAGCGTTTCCAGACCTAGTTGTGGTGTGGATTTAATTGCGCCTGTTATTCCCAAACAAGCAATTCTCTGCACCTTGTTCAGGTTTTTAAGATAGGATTTGGTTTTAACCGCCTCCCACCAAACAACTGAGCGTGTGATATTTGGTGCAGTTTGTAAACCGAGGATTAGGGAATACAATTCGGTTTAAGTGGTCCCGAAGAGCTTAACTGATTTTTTTTTCAATTTCTTATTACGTATGGCTAGATGTCTGGGACATAAATATAGAACAATGGTAACTCGAAATATTCTGTCATGTATTCTATATAATTTTCATTCATCGCAGCCAAATTTATGTATTTCTTGCATGTGCTTCATCAGATATCAACAAAAACGTTTCGTGCTTTCTACTGATACAGCCATCCATCAGAGAACAGAGACCCACACATCATTAGAAGCCTACATATTCCATCGATAGACATTAATAACGTTTACGTAAACTGCAGGCACCAATTTCGATTCGCATCAATTAACAGGACTAGAAAATGCATCCACCATGCAAGTCTGTAACATATCGAGATGCAACTATCTCCATCTGATTCTGCAGTATTGCAAATAATCTCGCAAAATCCTCTCCAAACAACCAACTCATCCGACAAGTGTTTCGAAGTGTTTTTCTGTCAGTTGGTGTTTCTGGTCCATTGTCTTTCATTCCAACAACCATGGCGATGACAAAGAAGAGAAGACAATGCGACGACCATAACGAAAGGAATAATTAATAATTTCCTCAACGACGGACAAGATTCTTATCTGAGGCTTTGGCAACAACAAAAGCAACTTGTTACTACTAGTTGCCCGCCCGTAGGGACTTTCACTCTCCCCTAGGAGTTTAGCACTTCAAAGCTATACACTACACGTGGATGATAAATTTGCGCCGCACATACACAAAACCGATGCTGCAATTCCTCGGCACGGCCCCACGGTTGGTCCATTGTTTTGCAAGTTGCCACTGCAAGTACAAGACACACAAAAGACATTCGCCAGCACAGTTTGTTTATTCGAGAAGAGCGCTCATTAGGAGCGTAGTACTCCATTGCCAGTTGGAGTCATGTGTCATACCCGTATGTTTGGCCAAATGCCGGTGGCGGCGGTGGCTCGCAGATTCTCACAATACGACACGCTGCCACTATGGGATTATATGTGTGCATAGGAACACCATGCGCCACGGTCAATTGACTTATGCACGGAAGGCAAAGCGCCTAAGCGCTGGTCTATAGTGGTCTGGAGCGCATTTTTCTCATGCCTTTACTTTCGCCTTAGTGCTGGCTATTGCGCAGAATCAACATGCACATCACCACGCTACAGCAATCCATCGTCAGCGGTTTCTTGCACGTATACGTAACTCCGCCAGGCTGCCAGGCCAATCCAGTCATTCACAGATTCATTCGAACGAAAAAGACGTGAATTTCAGATCCAAAGCTTAGAGGGAGACCGATCCGACCTGTCTGATCCATAAGGAGCGCAAATTAATAATTCATAAGCGTGTGTGCGATTTGGATGCGATTGTGCGATTGATATCCCCCGATTTGGGGATTACCGGCGATTGGTTGGCGTGCTTCTTTCACTTCTGTATGGATCGTATTTGGATCTCCAAAGAAGTGGATTAATTACGATAGGCATTTGATAAGTGCAAACGAATGACCAAAGTGATCTATACTAATACAGGTGGACACCTGTCTGTCAGTTTCAGTTAAAGTTTTGGATTGCATCGCAAGTCATCGACAAAGATTTATTTCTCCATTTTCTAGCATATGCATTAGTAATGGCAAAGTTGCCAGACCTTGGTTCCACTTGTATGGAATTGTGTTTATAAAGGGAATATTTTTAAAGTTTTTATAAAATATTTTCAATGGACTACTTTCAACACTAAGAACTGTAACAAGGGGCTAGCGCAAATGGCAAATCAACTTTAGTTGATCTCTTCCTTTTAGTAAAAGAACTAAGATTGCTTCCCTTAACTTGAGGTTTTTAGATGTTGCTTGTTCAAAATCAACGTTTTTTTCTAATTTTATTTGTATTTTTGTTGTCACTTGTAAACCTTTTCCAGTTGAAAGGCATAAATTTGTCATATCTCTATATTTAAATTATGTAATTTGTGCTATAACAAATTGTAAATTCTAAACGAAATAAAAATATTTAATAAAATAAACAAGGATTTCTACCAACTTCTCTGAAGAAAAAGCTTAGTCCTACGTTAACTTTGCAGATTATTTTACATAAGATTCAGCAAAACTGAGTCCGGCAAATGTTGGGAGGATCCAAACTTGACATTTTTGAGATTCACACTAGATACGTATCTATCCCTAATGGAAAGTGTCTTGACAGCAGCAGCTTATGTTGGAATCTTTCTGGTGATGTGTGTGGGTGGAAATTGTGAAAAGTCGAGAAACACAACATTTTATACTAGTTTAAGCCATTCAGACACAAATTTGTTTGGACCGTTTTTTGCGCAATCGTCTGTATCAAAGAAGAGCGATAGATTCAATTATTGATAGGGGGTGCCAATAACTTGTTGATATGGGAACACAGTGCTAAGCAGTGCCAAAAACTATACTTTTGAGGGTGCTTTCTTTTTAAATCATAGGTTATTTTGACACTTTTTTCTCTCTAAATCTTGACAGAAAGGCAGTATCATACCTCCGCGGAACGAAATGAGACTTATTGCAAAGGTGTTAGCTGTGTAGCCCAAACAGTGCGTGTTTTGAAAATAAGTTTTGGCAGAAATGTAAGGACGAGGCGCATTTTCATTTCGGCGGCTACGTTAACGAACAAAATTGCCGCACGCTATTGTCGAGAAGCGAGAAGCATCCATAGAGAGTAACACTTTGGTGCGGATTGTGGAGTGGTGGCATCATTGGGCCATTTTTCTTTGAAAATGAGGGTGAGAACAATCTTCCGGTCAACGGTGGGCGTTACTTGTTAACCGACTTTTTTGTTACTGAAATTGAAGACATGGATTTGGACGGCCTTTGGTTCATGTAGGATGGCGCGCCATAGCACACAGCACATGGCGCAATCGATCTCTTGCGCACAAATTTCCTAAATCGTGTTTTCAGCCGTCTTGGCGATGTTAATTGGCCACATCGGAGCTGCGATTTGAACACTTTGAACTTTCTTTTGTGGGAAACCTTCAAGGACCGGTGTTATACCATCAAATCCGGAAACGATTCAAGAGCTTAAGGATAATATCATTCAAGCAATCCGTTAGCTACAGCCCGCAACCATCAACAAGGTCTTGAAAAATTGGAGTGGACAGAAAACAGAATGCGATAATGCGAATTCAGCCGAGGCAGCCACTTGAACGAAGTTGTGTTCGATAACTAATGGGAATGTTTGCTTTTACTGCTCTTCATTTTATTGCATTTTTTAAAAGGAACTTTTATTTGGCCCACCCTGTATATATACTAAAATATGGGAAATTTTATTTAAAAAAAATCGGAATTAAGAGAGAAGTTAAACATTTAAAGAAAACAAAATAAAAACAAACGAATTTGAAATTACAATTTACAAGTGAAAAAAGACAATTTTCCCGAAGTCTCTGCTTTAAAAAATCCTGTAAACAACAAAAGAATTTTTCAAAAGGATATTAACCCTTCCAGAATTTTGACCCCAACTCACATTTTAGGAGAAATCTCTGTAATTATTAAAAAACTTGTATTTGGCCCAACCTATATAATGACGGTTATTTATTTCAGATTTTTGAAAATGCTTAAACGGGTAAAAATGTACGAGGATCGGCTAGTAGCTATTTCAGCAATACTTTTTTTTTTAAGTAAAATATTAAAATTGCAATAAATTTGTTTGAGCTATGTTCCTTTAAAGTTTTAAATTTAGTTGGTTAAATGTATTATTCATTTTTGATTACTTTATTACCTTTTCAAATTATTGGATTTACCTATACTTATATGCTTTTTTAATTTTTCTTTATTTATATATTTACTTATATATTAACTCATCAAACTGTTGCACTTTTGTTTAATTAAGAAGCATTAAATGCATTTTAATGAACCTGTAGCCATTATTTAATGTTAATCATTATTTTTTGGTGTATTTTTTTGTACATACAGGGGTATGTATGCCAACTAATGTAGTATTTGAGCGACATTTTTTAAAATAGGTACATTTATTTCTAAATTGAAACCCCTTAAGGCTAAGAATTGTTTTTTTTTTATTATTAAAAAGAAAATTCCTTAAGGACCACTTGCACCAAGTTACTGGATAACTAAACAAACGTCTGAATAGCTAACCTAATACAAACAAAAAAATAGTTACTCCCCCGATTTGCGTTACACCAATCCAAGTTCCGTTTGGACCTTAGATTATTTTAATTTTCGCAATACTACCAAGGTATTTTTTATTTTATTTTTTTTTTTAATGTTTTTTTCTTTCCAATGTTGCTTCGTTATAAAAATGAATATGAGTGAAATTTACAATAATTTCCTCATTCGTCGTTCGAAATTAAATTTAAATCCACTGTCGATTTTTTTTTTTTTTTTTATATTCTAATGTCAAACTACAGGGTATTTGAAAATTTGCTTTACTATTTCAAGCAAGACTATCCAGCCTTTCGAAAATGCATAAATATTTTTTATCTGTTTATCCTTGGATAGATAAATAAGTGTCGCCCTGCAACGCAATTGTCATCGAATCTACGAAGTAGGACTAAAAAGTGGATAAACAAATAAATAGCGTTGTCAAAAAATAAGGTTGGTGCAAGTGGCCCCAAGCATTATAATGTATAAGTGTAAAATCGCGTTTTAAATAACAAAGCTACGTTTGTTTAAAGTCAAAACTGTATCCCCTCCGCATTTTTTTTTTTTCAAAAACTGCTTTATTGCTTTCAACCAAAATTGATACTTGAGTTTAGGTATAGCGTCTATTTTTGCTTATTGCTTGCTTTTGTTTTTGCAGTGTCTGCATGGAAAAGGCATGTGGATACCTCCTGTTGGTTAACCTATCAGTTGTCGAACTGGGCACTTGACTTTCACTATCTCGGACCTCGGCGTTGAGAACAGTAGTCGATATCGAGAGAGGCTAAACTTGAGAATGCTTGTGTTCTCACACAATGGCAATTATTCCTTTTAACTATAGATACCATAATCCATCTAACTCTTAGAGTAGCCCCATAACTGTAGAGCCAATAATTTTATCTCCAATGCCCTTACATCCTACCCATTTCACCAGGAAAAAAAAGAGCACTTTTATGCTTAAACCAGATGGTCCGTAAAATAGCCATCACTTCATCGGTTTCCTCATCGCATATTACGAGTATAAGTACTTCTGCACCTGTACACTTTGAGGCTTCGTGTTTGTAAAGCATCAACTTGCGGAAGCAAATTTTCGGCAGGCGTCTGAGCCGTTTTGCATTTTAAAGTACAAAAGCGTAATTTGAATTTCCCTCAGGCCAGGTATGGACTGCATGCATGCATGCCGGCACAAGCTAGCGCCAGTGTGTCTGGAAGTTGGCACATTGAAGACAACAAGTAGATGTGTGCCTACAACAATAAAAATAAAAATAAAAGATTTTTCGAGTTAGATACGGCGCGTATGGTTGTGGTTCCACTGAGATTTGGTTTACTTATTAGAAAGTGAAGATGGTTAATAAAATTGTTTACGTAATAATGTACGACCGGATGATAGGATGGGTGTGGTCTGTTATATCGTGATAAGGAAGGTGTAACCTGTCTTTAGCATATTGAGCGGGTTATGATCCATTGGTTTGAACGATTTCAGAACAGACGATTTTACCCGCTGTGCACTTCGATAGTAAATGCATTTTGGGCCAAAAAGCCAGTTTCAGGCACTCAGGAGGGGCTCAATTTTCTTTAAGAAATTAACGATCGGTGGAAACGTTTTTTAAGTCTTGAGGGACGCAAGTATATTACTTACGATTTTGAGGTGGTAATCTTCCAAAGACGAAACTGAGGCCGTACTTAGAAACAACAATATTATGCCTTGGTGGAGAAATCGTCCCGCTTAATGTACACAGAGAGGGAAGTTATTTGAACATTTTAGATAAAGATCAAGAGTGTCGGGTATAAGTCTAGAGGAACATTAAGTCCCGTTTGCTGATACTTCTCATAGCGATTTAAGTTCCACTTAAAATCTTATGTGACAGTTTATGACATAGAAAAAGTAGCCCATAAGGTATTTAAGTAGAACTTTAATCGCTATGAGCAGTATCACCAAACGGGCCTTAATGCTGTTCCTAAGTTTAAAGTAGATGCTGGAGTCGAAGTTCTTAATGAGCATGTAGAAAAAGCCAAACATAACCCCTTATTCAAAATGAATTCATTGAAATATCCGGAGAAATTATACCTGAACAAATTGTAAGTCATGTTAAAAAGTCACCTTACTTCTATTTGTTAATAGTAATGAAGCCAATGACATCAGACGGATCAGAACAGATGCCAATTTGTATGCGATATTTAAAGGACGAAATGGCAAGGTTGTAGAAACATTCCTAACTTTTGTTGAAGTTTCTTCTTTAATTCGTTCTAACGCAATCTACTTAAGTACGAGTCGTAAAAACTATATTTAATGAATCGTTTCTTTTATCTAGCATCGCTTCTCAGATATTTACCTACTTATGTAATAAAAAAAGAAAAAAAAAAACCAACCAGGTTAAAGGGGCCAACCCATAGAATCCGTCGCCTTCGGTGCGGCAACGTTTTCGACTGGCAGGTTGATAGAATACAAAGTAGCTTATGAAAGGTGACCCATAAGCGGCACACGTGCCGGATGCGACGGATAATGTACGTTTATACTTTCTACTTTTCTGTCCGTCGCACCCGTTGACAGTTGGCACAGCGTGAGAGGATGCTTTTTCATTGGTGGAAATATTGATAGCATAAGAGAAACTGTCATCGACTGTCACCAGTGCTCCGTGAGAAAAAAGAAAGAGCTGCAAGAAACAATTAAACCAGAATTTTTTTTTAACTTCATCAAAATATATCTCTACATTTCACAATGATAAACACCACATCACTACATAGTATACGCAAAGTCGCTTTCTCTGTCGCTATGTATGCTTAAATCTTTAAAACTACGCAACGGATTTTGATGCGGTTTTTTTTAATAGATAGAGTGATTGAAGAGGAAGGTTTATATGTGTAATAACATCCATTAAATAGTGGAAAAAACTTTTATTTTTGAGGCCGTGCGAAGCCGGGGCGGGTCGCTAGTAAATGTCATAAAAAAGAGCTTATTTACATCGCCTTTAAGCAAGATTTTTTTAGTAATTGTCTAGTACAAAAAGGTAATCACAATAATATTAACAAATTGTGATTATTATACCAAATATTTTACTTTTAAAAGTTAGATTTTTTGACACAAAAAAAAAGCATCTATCAAGAAAATTATGTAAAAGGGAATCTTAGTATGGTGAAAGAAAGGGGACAAATAATGATAGAGTACTTAAAACACTTTCTGTCATCGTATGCGACGGATTCTATGGGACTGCTCGTTCCGTCGAATACGTCAATATTGACGAATCTGACGACGCGACGGATGGAACTGATTCTACGGGCTGGTCCCTTTAAACGAGAAAGTTTCATTCGAACCTGTCGTGCACTTTATTACTATTCTTACAAATTTGTCTCTTTTTTATGATTTTCTTTAATTCGTAATAAATGTTTACTAGGGATGATACGGAGCTTCGACTCCGAATCCGATATGTCGGAACTTCCGGTTTAAATTGCACCTCCGAATCCGACTTCGGTTCCGATATAATCACATCGGAGGTTTATCGGAGCACCATCGGTGCCGAGGCGACCGACGAACATGAACAACAAAGAATTATCGAGTTGCGACATTTTACAATACGACTGTCTTTTCACTCTTTTATGTATTTTACATAACTAGGCGGTATTTGCATTGAAGTCGAGAGTGCGTGCGTCAATTTTATATTATTTTCTAATTTTATATTTTAATAATTTGTGTCTGCGCGCGACCTCCGCCTCCGACTTCGATTCAACTCCGACTCCGTGGAGGTTGGTATGATGCTTCCGACTCCGACTCCGACTCCGGTAAGACCACCTCCGTAACTTCCCTAATGTTATTCTTGTAGGTTTTCGTGACTCGTGATAGTCTTTTGGAACACTCTACTCATAAAACAAATTTTGAAATCTAACGCTGAGAAGTCGAGGGATTTGACCCAGTTATATCCGTTTAATTTGTTGATATTATTTCAGGAGATAGCGTGTGATATATATTTGTTTTCTTTATTAAACTATCATTGCATATAATTCATGCTTCAGACTGGAAAATAGTCCATATAACAACACAGCCAACGAGGGCAAAATACGAGCCCTGTCTTTTTTGGTCACTGCATTTCTATGCATCAAAACCTCGGTCACAATTTTGCTTTTCTTTATTCATATCTTTCATTGTGGTCATGGTGACCATTTCTCAACATAAAACAGCGATTACAAATAACATACTTACTGCATATCGCTTCAACTTCGTTTGGATTTTTTTGTTATCACTATCCACTGGGAATGCGCTTGTGAGTCCCCTCACGTCACCAGTCAATATACAGCCACAAATTGAATCTAAAAATAAATATTTCGCTTGCACTGCTCAAATAATTCCACATCCACACAGCTACAATTAAATCGCATAAAATTATAGAACAAAAACAAATGGTGAGAAGGCAAAACGTCAAAGTCCTAGATAAGCATTGCATTTTTATTGTGAGCGGATTTTTACTACATCTGCATATATATGAGCAGTTTCAGATAATACAACATTTCGTGCCGCCTCTCATTGTTTTGCTGCGGACGAACACTTTGTAGCAAATTACTTGCTACTTGGGTTGTGGCCATACAGCTTATAAAAATCAATGGCAGCCACTTGCGGCATGTATGGATTGTGGACTCCTCTTTAATATTCACATACGTAAAAGTGAATTTCGTCTGCATAATACAATAAGTCTGTGCATAAAGTCTGCTGATTGGATATCTATAAAAGAAGAGAAATAAAAAATAGCAGGAAATATCTATGAATGCAAATATGTTTAGTTTAATAAAGAAACAACCAGAACGCCGAGGGTGTATGAAATAGTTTAGTTTCGTGAGAAATATTAATAAAAACAACTATCGCAAAAATTTCCTGGATATACCTGGCCTATTATCACTGAAAACATGCACGAAAGAATAGACAAAGTATTTAAAAATTAAGAGGTTAATTAGAAAAAAAAAAAAAAAAAAAACAAATAGCTAAATGCTTCGTGATATCGTCGGGTTATTAATCTTTGTTCGTGACTACCTGTGTTAAATAAACTACTTCCATGTTCCGTCTTCCGCTTTAGGTTTTGAAGTAATCGGTCAGCCGTTATATGATTTTATTTAAACGCTGAACGGTTTGTTTACTAAAGGTGCATTTTTTACAAACCCCAGCGCGTTATCTTATGTTATGCTCAGACGATTGCCAGATATGACAATATTGTCAGATTCGACAAGGAAACATTTGTCCCAAATGTCTTACGACTGTGTGAACTGAAAGTTTTGTAAAACAATATTTGCAGAAAAGTCATTGTAAGATGACAATGAAATGGTCATGCATCTGCCGTCGAACACACACATTTATATTATTGTCGTGTAGGATATTTGCAGGCTCATTTACTTTTATCAGATGTGCTGCCAATTCACAGTTTTTGTCATTGTTAGGAAAAGTATTTTTCATATTTGACAGAACAAAAGGAAGTCCGTTGGTATTTTTTTTTTTTTTGTATTTTTTTGTATTGGTGCAAAATGAGTGAATTTAATAATTTTGAATATGTGGACGAAGAAGAGGATCAAACAATGAAAAGGTTAGGAAAAATGTATAACCCTTTTCTTTTTAAATGATACTTGTAAAGAAAATCAATATATTTGACAAAGTCTTCTAACGGATCTGAAAATATTTCGTAAGAAAAAACCTGCCAACTGTGTGAACTACAAATTTCCAACAGAATGATGACCATCCGCTTATTACAAATAGGTGTTTTATATGTCACTAATGTCTTATCAGAGTCAAACTACTCACAAAATGGGAATTTAAAAAAATTACTGTAGGCTTAATTTGATTTAATTAACCAAATCCTTGCCAGTCGAAGCAAAAATCAAATAATAGAGATCCGGTCAAAATTCTGCTTTGTAAAATTCTGTCTCCTCATACAAAAATTCTGCTTTTTTAAATTCTCCTTTACAAAATTCTGCCTTTTCAAATTTCAAACAATAAAATTCTGCTTATTCTGCTTTAAGAAAAAACCCAATTATGGTCTGGTAGTGAACAAATAAAAATATTTTTATATTATGATATATTATGCATTTCAGGTTTTAATAATATATTACAGGTAAATAAATTACAAGAAAAAAATTAAGAAGAAGATTATTATTTAACATTTGAAACTTTCAAGAAAATTAAGAAACTAAACAAGGCTAGAGAGAGCTATATTTTTTGACATTCGTTTAAGAAAACCGATATGGCTAAGATCTGTTCTCTTTTTTAGAATTATTCTTATTTGTCTGTCTTAAAAAAAAATCATCCTTCCATCCAAGCACAACTCATATTTCCCTTTATTGGATTTAACGATTGAAACATTCGTTATGAGTATAACACTATCAGCACACGTTCACGAAGGGATAGCAAAAAAAAAAAAAATACATAGAAGAGTAACTGTCTAAGCAACACTGCAATCTTAAAAAAAAAGTCTCAACACTTTATGCTTAAATAAGTGCGAGGAGGAATTCTGCAAACAATAAAAAAGATTTTGGAAAGTGTTAAAAAGCGCGCACTTTTGTAAAGCAAAATTTTGAAAAGCAGTATTTTTTAAAACAGAATATTGAAAGCAGAATTTTGTAAAAAGAATTTTGACCCATCCAGAATTTAGCCCCAACCCCAAATAACATTATCCATCTCTTTTCTTTATAGTTTCATTATCTTTCGATTGTAATTAAATTTAATGAATTTTCTTTGTAAAAATCATAAAACAATTCTATCTGAGTCTGAGTTCGGAAATAAAAATAGTTGGGTTTGTTGTTTTGATTAATTATTTTTTCCTTGAACATTTTCTCTGTATGTGGTACTTTGGGGAATCCAAATCTACCTCTCGTCCACTTGTATTACAGGCCTAAAAATTAAATTTGGTAACAATTATTGCAACAATTGGTGTATTGTTATGAAAATGTTTTATTTGGTTGGTTGGAGCTGGTGATTTTTTTGTCTTTCTGTTGCAACTATAATTTTGGGCTCTCGTCGTCGATTCTACAACCCCATAGTTATCCATGTTATACATTTGGTTATATAGTTAAATCGTTTTGAGTATAACGCACGTAACGACACAAAGCTTATAATATCAAAAGAAACACCAGAAACAGAAGTTCAAAGTTCTAAGCGACAGGAACCAAGTTTCGAGAAAACGACGTTTCAAGTTTGAATACGAATAAAACAAAAACCTTCAGTTGAACAACTATTAATTAAATTTATTAATTCAGTGGCTAATTGAGTTCAACTTACTTAGTTAAAAAATATACCTTAGATATACATTGACATGAAATCTCAAGGAAAAACGGTTTCAGAAATATCAAATTGAATAGACTGTTCCAGAAAGCTTGTTTATAACCCAATTTGCGAAACGTTGCTAAGGCAAGAGAAACCAATTAGAGAAGACAAATTGATACGCAGATCCTGGGCTGCAGAATTCTTCAAGATATCAGAGCAGATTAAATATGATGTTGAGTCGCATTACGGCATCTCCGTACATTCCAGAAAAATTAGACGACGTTTGAATGAAAGTAACTTAAGAGGCTGCATAGCCCATACAAAAACCGTTCGTTTCAAATAAAAATGTTGAAGTGCAGAACGGAGCTTACTAAAAAAAATATGCGAAGACCCATAAAAATATGCACTGGAGTGATGATTCGCAGCTCTATAGATTCGGGTCGGACGGAAAAAAATATGTGTGGCGTCCTCCGAATCAACAACACAACCCAAGATACACACTCAAAACTATAAAAGACGGAGGCAGAAATGCAATGGTGTGGAGAGCCTTTTCTTGGTATAGTTTCGGGCAAATTGTTAAAATCGATACCAACATGGATCAACACATACAAGGGCATCGTAGAAGATCATATTATGATTCCTTATGCTGATGAAAATTTGACCCCAACGTCTCATTTTGTGCACGTCAACGATCCCAAGCATACTTCTCGATTGCTAAAATAGTGCTTAGAGAGTAGATACATATGTAGAAGTTTCAGAATGGCCAGCTCAATCTAGGGTGGCTATGTGTCCTCTTTTTGGAGGATATGTCCTCTCTTCAACCCCTGTGCGGAACATCCTCCAACCAGTGGCGTAGCGTGGATTGGAGCCGCCCGGGGCAGACCCAATTTATGCCGCACCCCGTAATTTTTTCATACACTAAAAAGACCTTTGTAAGCTTGGTAAAATTTCTGAAATCGAATAACGGTAGGTACTTTTGAAATTTCAAAATACATATCTCGAAAACAAAAATTCATTTCTAAGGTAATATGGTCATTTCTAACTGAATGGCAGGCTCAGTTTTTTCTATTTTATCGTACAATAGATTTTTGAAAATTTGGTTTTCTTTAGTTTTCTAGGGAAACGGCGAAAGATTTTGACCAAAATGGATCACCGAAAACGCTATTTTTGAAAACTGCTTATATCTCGAGAATTTCGATAAAACTCTAAAAACCAAGTAATGCTTTCATCCCGAAAAACAACTTTTATGTAGTCAGTTTTCAGCTATATAGTTAGGCAATAGTATATTTTAAAACTTAAACATTGCAAAACTTGGTACTGCGTAATTACAAAAACCGGTCTTAAGATTTTGATCAAAATGCATACTAAAGATAATATCCGTATTTCTAATAAGACCCCGTACTTAGGTTTCTTAAAAAAATCAGAATAAATCAATTTTAAAACTATTTCTCAAAAATGACTACCCAAAAGCCGATCTGCGTATATATATTTTTTTTAGAACTCAGCACTTCCATTATAAATGCAATAGCAGCAAGGCAAAACGTATTTTTTGCAAATATTGCCCACTTCTTCTTTTTTTCAATCATTTTGAATTATGCAGCATAAAATAACTCTAACAATTCACTTCTTTTGAGCAAAATAAAACACAAAAGAAAAGTATACCTGCAATGTTGTGTGTGTGTGTGTGGGTGTGGGTTTGGATGTGTAGAGAGAGTGTCTGAACTAATAACTATATAGGTACCTCTAATACCAACAATAGCAAAACCATAATAACTTATTCGCACTAACTCCAGTTTCCAGCAACGCACACACCCAACTTCTAGCGAGAAAAGAGAAAAGGGGTATTTTCGAATGCAGATGTGCACACAGTGTTTAATTTGTGTTTAAAATTTCTGAAAAAATGTAGTTGCATACTAGGGAGCAGCGTTCATTGGATTTTGTTGCTAAGCAACACAAGGAATGTCTGATTACTTCCTGTGAAGTAGTGTCCGTTTTGTCAATTTTATAATTTTTTACAAATTGAAAAAAAAAGTTGACTGCTCCAAATTGCCGCCCCTGGCAAAGTGCCGCCCGGGGCCTATGCCCCCCCCCCTTGCTTCGCCACTGCCTCCAACGTTTTAAGAATTTGTCCTCTTTTTTCCCCTATCAAGTTATTTTGAAAATAAAAAAGTCATGGAAACCTGAATTAAATAGAAAAACATAGAAAACTTAAATTGAGCAAAATTTTATTGAACGCGTCCATTCGTTCAGCTGTTCAGCTTTATTGTAATTTGTTTTGTTTTTTTTTTCTTCCTTAATAAACTCACAATGGAAAAAGGAGATAAACAGCCTATTACCCGAAACTAATAAGGGTAAAATGTTAACTAGATTTAATTACAATAACCTAAGCTGTGAGTAATTTTATGAACTTATATTTAATAACAATGACGAAATTTTGAAAAAAGTTCAATCTGAAGATAAATACGAGTATTAAAAAACTAAAAAGTAGGTATTAAAAACATGTAAATACTTCATTAAATGTTCCTTTTATATTTAAAGTTAGGTAATTACTTTAAGAATTAAATATATTTGTGTTTGAGTTCATGGACCTAGTTTTTATTTTCATTTCGTCCTCTTTTTGTCCTCTTTTTAAGGTAGATGATGTCCTCCAATGTCAACCCGTCTGAGAATTTGTAGAACGGAATTTAACGCCAAACTGAAGGTAAGAATCCAAAAAATGTGAATGAGTTAGGGAAAATATCATAAGTACCTACGTGTTATTCCACATCAATTGAACGCTTCAGAAAATTAGTTGAAAATTTGTCATGGCGATGTCAAGCTGTTCTTTTCGCACGAATTCAATTTTAAATAATATATTTGTCTTATATGCTAAAAGTAAAAACGTGCAAATTTTTAATGTTTTCTTATTATTACTTTTTTAACGAAATGGCTGATATCAAACAATATAATATGGAATGTCATAAGCCCCAAAAACGGCAGCTCTTGTGCTCAGTGCATCTTGCTATTGGGATACACACTTGAAAAAAAAAAAAAAATCGTTGGTATGTCTTAGGTAAACTGGATGGCCACGGGCTGGGGCCAAATAGAACTATGCACCGTCCTTGATATGTTATACGTTGATCACATTGTCCTGCTGCTACTTTGACAAGATGTTCCATCTTGTTGGACGCCATTAATTACTTATATGTTTGAGAGAAAATCACTCATAAAAGGCCGCCAATTGTATTTCCTTGTAAATATATCCTCAAACTAGATTTGCATATATTTTACAAAACAAAACATCTGTTTCTCCATTGCAGCTTGATAGTAATTCTACTTACATTGTACGCCTTTTTTTACAATTCCAACCTTCACGTTGAATACCAATCGCAATGCTATGCTCCTGGATTCCAGCTATATCCCTCTGGTATTCCCATTTCACAAGAAATTACCTACAATGTGACAGATTGCATTTGTTATACGAATACCAAATCTGATTTACAATGATGATTTACATCTCCGAAGACGATCGATCCAATCAGTTGCAGTGATCCATCCGATCACATTATATTCCATCTACAGTCCGCTTTATTGCTAGGACACTGCGTTCGCCATTCAACAGAGAACATACAAATATCCCACACAGAATGGTGAAGCATGTGCTGAGCTGGACATTTTTATTCCTATCGACAGTATAAAATCCTTCATTCCGTAACCTGTCTCAATCTAGGAATACAAAAAAATAAATAAAGTAAAAAAGCAACAAGATACCTTTGCAACCTGCTCCATTGGAATATCAATTTCACTATGATTTACCAATGAATTTGTCCTCCCACTCTTCCTCGCCATGGCTACTAGGGGATTGCTGTGCGCCTTATTCGTTCTCAGTCTGACGATGAATTTGCATTTTACGTTCGCCTGCAGGGGAAACTTTATTGCGCTTCTTACAGTCCAATAAGATGTACCTAAATAGCCAATGCCTCTCGCAGTAATACCATGCGATGATGTCAGCTAGAACTTAGAATACAAATGAGAAGAAGGACACAATGAATTACCACCGATATACGGAGACGGTGCTGTTTGATGTTTTGAACGCTAGAAATGTTCCACTACGTCACATCACATGAAATTTTAAAATGCATAGAATCACGTGACAGCGAGGTAGTGGCATTTTCCCACGTCTTTTATTTTTTATTAAAGCACTTTACTGCAGAGTATTAGTGGGTGTTTCCGCACGAGTATTATATCTGCAAAAAATAAAGAAATCTTTTTAGAAAGGTATGCAATTAAGAACTCAGTTTTTTTTCCTATAAAATGTTCATTCTCAGGCTTAAACTGCACAAAATCTAAATAAATTGTAACGAAAAAACTTTCCAGACAGAGAGCCGATAGGAGAATGCCCACACCCAATTGCTATCATCGATCTGAAAGACAGGAATGCTCCTCGATGTCAGCCACTTCTCGAATCTCTACCTGTTAACCTTCCACCTTTCACGCTATCATTATGACACATTGCTTACAGGTGCATGGAATCAGTCCTGGGGGCTGCTAAAATGGAAGGGTGTCCGGGTCAAGACCGCTGGGCATGCTAGCTTTAGCAGGTGCTAGCTCGTCGGATGGAGGACGCTTTTGCTGTCGGAAGCACTGGACGGCTTGTTACGTATTTACATGCCAGAAAAATACTGAATACAAAAAAAGAACGAGGCCTAAATGTTCCATATTACCCGTGTTGATTCCTAATAGGGGGGAGAGCGATAGGGGTTAGATACCTCTGAGGGATACCCGCACCTGGTATCACACCAATATCCCAAAATGGATCTGAAGTGACATGCCAAGGCTATCAAGTCCTCAAATATGGATGGAAGCTCCTAATAAGATAGACTTACCTCAACTCTAAATCAGAACTAAAATATCTACATCAATCTTCAATACTCTATCATTAAAAAAATAAATCCCTAATGTGGTATTCGATTGGGATTCTTCAGATTCGCTCTCAGATTTCCGAATTCGTGTGTAAAATCGAACACAAAACGTCGCTTGTTCTTTTTTGAGTTGATATTCGTGCGATTTGAGTATGTGTAGCCTTCTACACTTCCCAAAGCGTTTTCCATTCAGTGGTTAAACTTGTATATAAAAACATTCAAAATATTCGTCCCGATTGATTTCTAAATATTTATTGATAAATAATTTATAAACATAGATTCACCCGATGCATGGGCATTCTTTGTTGTAAAAAAAAACGACGAAAACCTAAACATAGTCCACTAGTGGTCAAACTCAAAAGCACTTTTATTGGTAATTCTGAAGCAAATCTAAGAAGAAATCTAGATTCGCAAAAGTGATCTGAAAAAAATTGTTTTTTTTTTTGTACCAAACGAACAAAAAAAAATACTCTAAGAGCAAAAAAAGTGCTAGTAAGTCGTC
This sequence comes from Cheilosia urbana, assembly GCA_946477585.1. Taxonomy (NCBI): domain Eukaryota; kingdom Metazoa; phylum Arthropoda; class Insecta; order Diptera; family Syrphidae; genus Cheilosia; species Cheilosia urbana. The sequence continues at coordinate 118,322,111 of OX297854.1, forward strand.
ATCATCACCATCACTTTTCCGTACACCAAAGAAACAAACCGTATAAATAAAAAGCTATTCACTTCCATAGCCTTCTAAACTGCAGTAATTTAAGAAATCATAAAAAAAGCCTGGGCCGAATTACCGCATCCGTGAGCGAGCCATACGTCACTGAATTTTGTGGATTTTACAAACAAAACAATAACAAATTCAGTCACGTATTACTCGATCACGGATGCGGTAATTCAACCCCTGATTAAAAAGCGGTTCCCACAAAATAAATAAATAGTTTTTGGTTTTTAAAGTGTTATTGTTGTTCAAATCAAAAATGGGGTTTTCAAGATATGAGCAGTTTTTTGTATGGTGTCGTTTTCGACCATTCCGATGAAAAACGAAGGGGGCAGCAATTTTGGAAACACCAATTTCACTCCAAGTATTTTGGTAAATTTTCTTGTAAACTACATAATGGAACACCAAGATTTTTGAAAAATGACTTAAACTAAAAATCCGTGGTACGATAATTTAAAGAAAAACTATCACGATAATTACAATCATTTCGACCGCAATTATCTTCTGAAATTTTGTTTTTTTAAATTGTATGTACCGTTATCGAGTTAACAGCGAACTCCATTGTTCAAAAATATCGTTCTAAAAAACTAGTTCAAATTCAAATTCAAATGTTTATTCAATAGTCTTACACAGTAAGATACAATATCTTTTTTAGTAGTGCAAGCTTCAGCAAATGCTATGATAAATTAATTTAATTCAATTATTGGTCAAATCGTTGGAGCCGTTTTTGAAATTCAAATCATATATAGTAAATTCAATTTACATATAGTATAAGAAAGATATTGTACAAAATTTCAAACTCGAGATGATAGAGGAACTCAAAAAAGTGGATCGCGAAATTCGGTCCCTCTGTCCGTATGTCCCGAGGTTTTGAGTCAGTGTATTATTACCAACCCACTCGTATACGATATTATGACTAGATAACGTATATGAGAACTTACTCGATTTAATAGTGGGTGTCGAGTGCTTCTAAGTTGATGAGACCAAATTCATGACCAACAAATCATATCGTATAACAAAAATGTCAACACGTCTCTGTGACGAATGCAAGGGACTCATGTCGTTCACAAAGTGATGGACGTTATCCATGCATGACATAATTAAATTCGTAAGACAAAAGACAATTCCCTCCCATAATTCCATAGCATATAGCATACCTCCGTAATAGCTAAGATAAGCTATTTTAAAAATGTTCTCCTCTCGTACCTGCTATCCCAACGAAATTGGCTGATTTATGCATCAAGCCATTCCTCAATATGTGAGTCTGCTCAGTGCTCCCTGTCACAGTCTATGTGGAAACTTATGATTCATGAAAGGGTGTCGAAAAGTGTGCCCACGTTCGTCAATTGGATTTTCTCACATATATTTTTTTCATCCTACTCATCATTCTGCACCATGGAATACCAATTGGGATATGAACCAGTCGAGCACATTTTTATTATTCAAGAAGTTCTTTCTTTGAAAACTCTGTGCGGCAGTAGGTATAGAAAATCCATTAGTGATGCAATGCATCCTATCATATCGATTTAGGTATCAAACACCGACTGAAGGTTACTTTGCTTTTCTCTTCATCGTGCCAAATTAAGTTTTGTTCCTATGCATTTGTCTGGAAGTGGGTCTTTTCGAATAATCTGGTTCATTATCTTGGGAGCTTATTGTGGAGGATATTTGCATTTTCCAACAATGATATGGATTTTCAACGAGTTGATTTGAAATCCGTTTGTGAAATGTTAAAGGTTACAGCTGCAGGACTCGTTCGAAATTCATTTATTTTATGCAAAGTATTTTGGCTGAGAGTTCAGCGGTGGGAAGTATACTTTACAGACGATGATATTGGGAAACAATAATGTTGAGAACGATTTCGGTTCTAGTACCAATGCAGTTATTAGATTGAATTTTTGAGTGAATGTCATTAGCAACACGAACTCCGAACGAACAATGCTATGATAATAGATTTTAACTAACTAGCTTTGTTTTGTTATTATTTCTTTTTTCACTGGCTTAAGCCTAGTACGCAGCTGTTCCGGAAAGAAATTTTTCGGTGGTCTCCAAATGGACAGCGAAACGCCTGCGAAAAGGCAACGGAAAATAATTTGTGGAGAGTTACATCAGCTGCTACATAAGTAGCAGTGCTACCATCGCTGGCTATCTATCTCCGATTTGGATACTTGAACTTTTTATGGCTCCCTAAATTTGTCATTTGGAATTATCCTAATTTAGTCTATTTACTTAAAATGTTGGCGATTTTCAGGCTACTAAGGTATTTATTAAAAAAAAAGTGCGTACTTCGTATAACTAAAGCTTTCTATACAGTTAATTGCAAATGAGCCAACTCCATTTTCATAGAGTTTTTGAATAGACTCTTACATTTCAAGATGTGCATGAATATAAAAACACTCTGTCGAAGTATGCAGGTATGCTCCTTTCCAGCAAAATGTTTTTATTTTTTGGAAACTGGAAAAGCCTCTTAATTACGAGTTTGTGTTTTTTTTTTTAATTCAATATTGTCGTCTTTAAAAATAATTTAATCAGAATAAGTGCGTCTATGAATTACAAAAAAATACGCATTTTGATCTTAACGTTTGTGTTTGGCTCCAAATTTTATACTTCTTATAAAAGCTGGCAACACTGCAGTACAAATGTCAAATTTTCGCAAGCAATCAATGTCCCAGACAAGGAAGGAAACTAGTGGAGAAAAACAGAAAACAAAACAAGTTCATGGAAGCGTTACCGATGGGTAAAATGATGAAATCGCAAAAAATAAATTACTGACAGTTTAAAAAGGGGCGTAAAAGAACATTATGAGCAAAAATAACAAATCAAAATACAGATTGAAGAGAATATCCAAGTGCATATTTATTCAAATTTCAAAGAGAGAACGGCTATATAATAACAAGAGAACAGAATACTTCGCATTGAAAATGAATGAAAATATACTTATGGACATCGAGAATATTTCCATAAATCCTTAAATGGGAGTTATTAACAGTTTTGAGTATTTCTAATGGAAATAGTGGCCAGTGTTGTAAAAAGGGGGGAAAACCGAGAATTTTTAAAAACTCTTCGCCGGGGGCACTAGCCATTGAGGTGTAAAAAGTGGCCAAATGGCGACTAATCTCGCCCATCGATAACGCTGCGTAGGCAGAGACATAGCTTCTCACATCCATTTGTTTTGCGGCGAATACGAACGTTTGAATTGGGAGTCCATCTCACAACAGTTTGAGGAAAGAAATTATGTTTTTCTAGGGAGTTAACCCGCTACTTTAGTCTACTAACCAACTACTAAAACCTTTTTAGGAATGTCACCAAAAAAAATATACTGTAAACAAGATGCGTTGGTACATTCAGTTTTTCAAAACAGTAAGGCGAATCCATTTATTTATACATTCTATAGGTTGTTGAGCCAGCTATTGGTCTTGTGAACAATAAAATGTATAGATAAATACTTTAAGAATGTGCTGCGCCTGAAAGTAGTCAATTGATAAAAATATTTAAGGATAACCCTATAAAATGTTACTTAAACTTCTTTTTTAAAACTTTCTTAGAAAAGAAAAAAAAAGTGTGGTTAAGAAGTGCAATACACAGTTCAATTCATTTCTTGACACATCTAACTAGTATACCTATATAAAACTTATCTAACTTGCATCAAAATTGAAATTTAAGGGAATTTAATTCTTTTGACAAGTGCAACGATTTACGTTCTTATAAAGAATCGTCAGACAAGCATAATTGGACAAGTGAATCTAGACTTGTCATGTTATGTTTTATAGACCCTACGTGTTCCTGAGTGATCCACAAACGACCAGGAAATTTCTATTCATTTGCTGCCGAAATGTCGGAGGAGTAAATAAGTTTTAGATTTTATATGATACAAGCTCCAAACAACTGATACTAAACTTTTTATTAAAATTCAGAAACTCCAGTCGCAATATCAATTAGAAACAAAAGAGAGTCCTCTTAAAACAAAAACAGCTCCTCGCAAGCGTCCATCGTTTTTAAGTGCTCACTCACAAGATTGGGATAAATATTTATCTTCATATTGCAATCACCAACGACATCTAAATAAATAGTCCCCCAGATCGATTGTGAAAATGTCCACCTGGCGATTAATCATCAATAAATTTCCAGCAACGCTCATAACTCACATATAACCCGTGATACCCTGCCACCAATCGATTGGCCATATAAACCAAGGCATCGCAGCAAGTCGAACACGAGTCTCAATCTCTCAATATAAGCGCAGTCTCTGTCTCCCATTTGCCGCCTCAACTTCGGCGTACAGTAATTGCCACCTGTTTCAATTAAAAATTAAACAATTTCATTACGTGATTAAATTGTTGAATGTCTAACTACGCCACTTACCGCAAAAACGACAAGGCCTACATCTTCCAACTACGAGCAACTGGAATTGACAGTCACCCGCCTACCGCAGTTGGACCACGAGCGCAAATTGTTGAATTTTTAATTTTCCCTGGATTTTTTTTTGTCCACTGTCATTTCAAGAATTGTCCGCTCTCAATATGGTGTCCGATACCCATTAATAATCGTCATGAAATCGCACAGCTCTTGGTGCGAGCAGGCATCCGCCAAAAATGTTCGCCTATGCAACTGACCAGGCCACACATCGCTTACAGATATTGAAATGGCTTTTAACCGAAAGCCATCTTCATTTTAGAGTCAACTGGACAAACATCTGCAGGCAGTCCAGGCTGCATATGCGATCATCAAAATGCGCCATTGGCGATCGCGATATACAATCATACGATCCCGATTAAGCGTATACTTCAGCGAGCATTGCATCACTAACTGGGGGCTACTGTTGCAGCCAACCGTAATGTTGGTCAGGGAGTTATGTCAAACCATGTTTCGGACCAAAATCGGTGCAGAGATTCTTTTGAAATGCGCTGCAGAAATAAAGTTAAAAGTCGCGGACAAAAAAATGGAAGTTGCCATTTATACGATCGTCGTGCGGTGGCTGTCCATATGCTTGCGTCTTAAATTTTTCTTTAATAAAACGCACATCAGTTGAACGCCAGAAAACGCGTGTGGCATTTTAATGCAGTTTTCTTCATCGCAAATTAACTCGAAAAGTTGGTATTAGGAATTTTCTTCTCTAAAGGAAAACTGCAAATGGACTGCGAAGGAGTCCATTGTTGGCCATCATCGTGTAAGATCGTTCGAAGAGGAGTGCAGACTGCAGACATGGAGGCAGTGATGTCACGTAAATTGGTATGATTGTGACCCAAACTTATGAAAAATATCATATTTGTCTGGGCACAAGCTGGACCCTTTTACTATGAAAAAAAACAAAAAAAAAATGATTACCTATTTTAAAAATTAAATTTTACTTTTCTTCAATGAATCGAAATGGAAAAAAAGAGGAAAAAACGGATAAGGAATGGGGAAAATTTACAAAAATTACCCCCATAATGGGGAATTTCGCCAAAAAAAAAAAATCATTTATCACTGGTTAGAGCATAGAAGTAAATTCGAACGCACCGAAGCAAATACCAAAGTGTTTTTTTTTTAAGGCGGAACCGAACTCGCAATATAAAAGAATAAAAGAACATGCATGAGTGAGTATAAAATTTGGATACGAATGGGTAATGGGTTACAGACTGAGAAAGTGCTAGTGCTTGTAGCCGAATTACTTGTGCAAAATGTTAAGGAATATAGAAAAATAAAACAAAAGCTTTCAGAGATAGATCCGATATTAAAAAGCTGTCAGTACTGTTCAACTTTTCGAATTCCGCCTCAATACCTAATCGGCAGAAAGCAAGCTGTTTTGGTAAATGGAACTCATTCCAATTTTCCTTCCTACTGTTAGAGGCGTTCCACAAGGCTCAATTCTTGGTCCGCTTTTATTTCTCCATACGTAAATGAACTTCCTCAAACGGTATACGAAACCTCTATTCAAATGTATGCAGATGATGCCCAAATGTACAAAAAATGCGTGTCTTAATATAAATGAGGACTTAGGTACGATTTTATTTTATGCTCAAAGTAATGGTATCTATTTAAACCCAAGTAAGTCCAAATGTCTTATTATTTCCAAAAAAAATTGTAGATCCTTCATACTTTCCAACAATCATAGTCGACGGTGCTGCACTAGAATATGTTGAGACTACAGAGAACTTAGTACTTAGGTGACTAACCGGAATCTTACTTGGAGGTTGGAGCACGCACATAAATTCAGTCGTGGGGAAAGTTTATGGAGTGCTCTGTACGTTGTGGACAGCGCAATATTGTACTCCACAAAAAACAAGACTTATGCTTGCTAAAACACTCGCAACTCCTGTATTAACATATGGAAATATGTGAAATATATATGGCAATTACGACTTCAATAGCAGGAGAAAACTTAATGTAGCGTACATTAATATTGCTAGATATATATATGACAGGATATCGAGTTTCGCAAAATCTATAAACAATGTTACATTCGGTATTCTTATCCGATATTGGACTTTAATCTTATTATTCAGGATAATGCAGTCATATCAACCCTGCTATCATTTCAACAGATTGCAACCGTCCTCATCAGGTAGGTCGCAACAACTTACACAATTTCGTTTCTCTTGCTTAACCTCTGAACGTCAGTGTTTTGTAAATATCACTCGGTTATGGAACTCTCTACCGCGTAATATTAGGAGAATTGGGGATATCAAGTGTTTTAAAAAATAACTAACTTATCGTTTCATTTAATAATGGGGTTTTATTTTGGTTTCCTTGTTTTATACGTAGTGTTAACCAAAGCAGAATATGTATTAGATTAATATAATGTATTAAATGAAAATATGTAACTGTTTTTTGTTTTATAAATAAAATATTAATTGAGAATATTAGAAAAAGGATTTTTTAAAAAGTTTGTTAAGCTTAATAAAATATATTTAGTTTTCTTTAGTTTTGGAAGTAGATTAAAATTGTTCTAAAACTGAAGCTTGTATTCGTTTATAAGATATATTGCATCTTAAAATGCAAGCCTGCAGATAAATAAATAATAATTTTGTGAGTTTAAGGTAGCAAAACTGCTTAGAGTATTTTAAAAAATTGGAACCTCGGAATAAAATTTATCATTAACAATTTGTTTCTGCTTAGATAAATTCCCGGAAAAATCGTGTTTCGCGTGTTTCTTTACAAAATTAGGAAAAAAATTATGGTATTCAATAGGATTTACAATTTTTGATTTTAAGCTTAAGAAATTTTCAAATTCATTCAGTAAAACGTAAGTTTCCCCATAGGAGCTAAATAACAAATATTAAAACATTTCCATTTTTTCAAGGTTCGTTTGGTTTAATTAAAATTATAGGGAACTTTTTACGAAACGTTTCAATATACTACTTCTTATAAGTTGGATTGCCAGGCACTATAAGTCAACCGATATTTCATTGAGGAAACAAGAGGTTAAGTGGGTACTTACAACCATTTCTGTCGTTAATACCTTATTTCAATCATATCTTATCACTGAATAAAGAAACCATCACAACTGATCGGCCGAGGTGGTAGAATCCAACCGGCTACCAGTTGTTCTTTCCCCCATGTCGCTCTTGCGAATTGCCCTTTGATACTTATCTTCCCATTAAATTGTAGCCCATCGGCACAGAGACGGTTGCAATTTTCTGTATTTTCTTAAATTTACCACGCAATTGAAATTGTTTTTTTAAACTTTCCCCAACCCGAGAATGTACAACAACGCATTGAATGACCTGCTGGAGAGATTGCGCCAAGACTCAATATTCACTAATCTGGGTTACTTAAAGAAATGCAGTTACTGCCGACGCCGAGCAATATGGCTAAACTGTGGACCATAAAATTACCAAAACTTTGATAGCGCTTCTTGGAAGGTTATACGTTAGACATTTATGAGAGACGTATTAAGCATATCAAATCCTTATTTGTTATAATGTGTGGTGTATAGATGGAGTGTGCAAGTTCATTCCGAAGCGGTATTTTTAAAAACAGTATATTGTACAATTTATTCACAAATTCTGAATAAAACGTATTAGGCTTTCAAGCTATAGGCTTACTGTATAAACAAGAAAGTACTTACTTACTTATTTTGGTCTGTCTTGGACTGGCTGAACGACATCGTTCCCTAGGTACCTCAATTCGACCCGTAAAAAAAATAGTTTAGCCTTAAGCTATTGCTATCTTATTTTTGTATTTATTTACTGAGTAATAAATTTAAAATAATACTTATAAAAATGAAGTTTCAAATCAACCGTAATTATCTGTATTCTCCCATAAATGTTACTGGAAAACCCCTACTGCTTCTGACCATCGCTTCTGTAAAATCGTTCAATACATTCAAAAAGTAGATAGCAACATATTGACTCAAGAATAGCCTAAAATCGAAGCCTTTAATATTTTGCGAAATCGAGTATATATAGTCGAGGATTTTTGCTGGTACCACTTTAACCGCAGTAGTCCTTCCCTTAAAATTGACCTCCTTCACCATCCTTAGCTTTTATTAGTAGATTTAAGTTAGTCTTAGTTTAATTGTAATAGCTTGTATTAAGCCAAATAAATGGGGGTTTTTTGTCCCCCACCAAAATTTAAAAAAATTAAAAAATATTGGCAAAGATAAAGAATTTCCAATTCATGCTACGTTTAAGAAAATAGGCACCTTAGTTAAAAATTCCACCAAATAACAGTTACCCTTCTACCGCAAAAAAAAAAAAGTAGAAAAATCCGAAAACCACGTCTACCTCCTTCCAACTAACCTTCCGAAGTTAATTTTCTCAGAAAATAGAAAAAAGAGAAGAGAAACCTTCTTCGAAAGTTGTGTTAACACTTTCCCCATCTTACCAACAGAACATTTTCAATTTCCACACCTTCTCGGAAGTGCCTCATAAAATGTAGCGATTGTGGGAGAAGATCCGTGGCAACGTAAAATTCTTACTCTTAAAATCGGAATGCAATTTCACGTAATAAAATTGTAAATGTCTAATGAAATCAAATGGAATAAGTTGGCAAATCGAATTTGCGCACGTGGAAAATGTATTTACTCTAAACTTGGGGATATAGATGGAGGTGTACGATAATAAGATGTCTGGACAGCTTCCCATTGGGGGAGCGTTTTTTCAACGAATACCTATAGATTTATCTTGTTCCTAAGAGGACTTCAAGTCAGACACGATGACAATTATTCTGATTGATGGTGCTAGAGAGAACGTTCTTGCAGCAAATTGAATTAGTCGATTCGAAATAACATTTTTCGGTAGCATATAGCCACTCTGGGTGTAAAGTCGCAGGATGACTAGGTCTAGGGTACGAACGAACAGTATCAAAAATCGGCGAACTTAATGTGGGGAAAACTCAAAACTCTCCGGAATGCCGAACACAGAACAGTACTTAATTAGGTGTGTTCGTAAAATTGATGTGCGTAGGGTGGGTATCGGGACAGCAAGTGTATGAAAATAAATTCGCTCCTCTCTAAAGTGTACCTTCAAATCACTGGGACTCTGTCTATGGCTAGTATTTCTATGAACTTCGACAAGATGATATGTGAAACAAACGACTTTGAAGAGGAATAAGATTTAAGCATTTTATATATCAATTATGCGAGAAACAGATTAACACAGCGATAGCAACAGCGACATAAACAGCGAATTTAGGATTAACTCTAATGTTGACGTCGCTGTTGCTGTTGCAGTGTTAATCTGTTTCTCGCATTAGGGTATACCTATTATATTTGAATGGGACTAAATAAATTTGAAATCATGAAAACCTCCGTCAAAAATAATTAAATTAAAAACCTGGGATATTTCTTTAGACGGCAGCGATTTATTAATATTTTGAAAGTGCAAGTTTAAGTTCGGGTTTTTTTTAATACAGATCAAAGCATTTAAAAAGAGTTTTGAATGGTTGATCCTCCCGCTACAGCCACGCGAAATAAAACGATTGATGACGGGTAATCAAAAAAAAAAATCAAAAATCATAACTCGAAAATCGCTGTCTTAAAAACAAAAATATTCCTATAGGTACTTTTACGAAATGTATTCTAAAGTAGGTATAAGTTCCATCGGAAAAATCATATATTTAAGCTATGGCACAACTTTTAAGTTCCGTAGTCAAAAACGATTTAGGATTAAATAATCAATTTGAAAAATTTCAGCATTTACTACTACTTATACAACTCGTACTTATCTCAATTACAAAATTACACGTTTTCTCACAAAACTTACATCATCTCTTTGTGTCTTCTCACATAATTTCGAACTTCTTTTTCGGAAAAAATCTAAAGCACTGTCTTTAAAAAAAAAAAAAAATTTTGTTTAAGCCTTCACTTTGAAGAAGTTACCGCGCACAATAAGAACTTTGATATTTAAACCGCACTTTTAGCCAACCCGACTGCATCGAACAAACTTTTAAGACTGAACTGCAGTTCTTGACACTGTACTTCGTACAAATTGCGCTCTTGAACTTTTCAGTATGAAAAATTAAATGAACAAATTTGCTGATTTGGATTTTAAGAAATGATCGGAGTTGTCAATGCATAATATATAGATATTGTTACTGTCTTCATTTTATTTTAATTTTTTTTTTTTGTACTTTTCTTTTATGGACACATATCCAATTGTAAAGACAAACACACAAGTCTAAGTCCAAGGCGGGACTCTGGAAAATTTGACACTCGTTGAAGGAGCTCAAGTTACCATTATGTAAACAAATTTTCCCACTAGAAGACGGAATTGCAGTTGCTTGGCGACAGGAAGGCGCTGGAAGATAGAGGAATTATACTCGCAGATCGTTTTTATTTTATTTTATTTTATTTTATTTTTAGTTTTTTTTTTTTTTTGCCCCACATTTTTTGCGAGCGGTGGTAATCGCAGCGTCGGAAAGGTGAATTTGGTTGACAGTCAAGCTTATGATATCAAACTATGTGAACAAATTTGGCTAATGTTTCATGTGTAGAAAAGCATAGGGTATGCTTCCTTCAATTGAGGTGGAAATTTAGGGAAATGACCTGTTAGTCATTTTGAAGATCTACTGTTTCGAAATACAGTCAGCTCTCGATAAACCGGGATGCTCGGACCAAGCTCATAGGTACCGAAAAATCAGAAATTCCCGGGTAATCGAAAATGATATTGTCAAAGACGAAACCCACTTCATATTTAAGTTTTTCTAATTATTAGTAATAAAATAACTAAATTAAAGAAAGTTATTGAAAATTATCACGGAAAATAGAGTGAATACCTAATAATCGATTGTTTGAAAATAAATTTTAATAGATGCCGGCTAATATAATGCCGGATAATCGAGAGTTGACTGTATGTAGTTATTTCTTATTTGTCAGTGATTCGGCACATTTGTCAAAAGAATCTTTAATTCAGCACACAAAAATTAAAGTGCGTGATTTTCTAGAATGCTCATTATTGTATTATTTAATAAATTAAATACTTTCAATGTCCCGCTTATCCATTGTTAGGGCCCCACTTGTGGACTGCGCTTTTGTAGATATATACAACAACTATGCAAATTGACACGATAATTCTTTAGATTTATTTTGTAGAAAATAGGGTAACTCACAATGTCTGCAGTACAAACGAATAATTTCTGTACAATTTTGTTTTTCTTTTAGCACATTTATATTCTTTTCTTTTCTTTATGACATTTTTAGAAAATTCCATTGAAAAATGAGATTTTTGGCAAAAGGCACGTTTCAGAATTGACAATGTGGGAAAGGGGTTAGTTCAGACGCCTTTTTCTTACACATTTTTTACGATTTCTATTACATTTGGAAGGAAAAGGAAGCGTATCAAATTATTATATTATTAAGTATGTGGCAACATATGAGTGTCTTTACGGACGCTGTCGGAAGCGTTTTTATTTCAAATAAAAGTAAGTCGGGCAGACATTTTTTGTTGCTGTTGTATCCAAGACATTTTAATTTAGATAGACGTTTAGATATTATCAGAGATGTGTTTTTTTTTATTTTTCTCAATATCGAAGGAGACCTTGTTCCAACTGCCAATGCTATTATATACAGACACAAATCAACATATGAGTTACAATTTACATGATGATAAAAGCTCCTTTCGGAATACGATGGAGTGGGAGTGATCTTTGACTTGTACTTACCCCCTTCGCTTTTTTATCTAGGTATATTTATCTGGGGATAACTATTGGACGATATGTCTTTGGATATACGCCGGGTAACCGAAGCAGTGTGCCCTTCGCTTTTAATCCTTTAACGTCTCGTCATGGCGTAAACCATATGCGCATCGGTGATTAGTAGATCGGCTCTTTCATTGTGTACTTTATTTGAGCTTTAATAAGGCTGGTCAGGGAGGAAGTGACCGGTCGACAGTATGCCTTCGGATGGGTGGGTGGTGACCGTATCGGTTAGACCCTCGCGCTCGCCTGTGTCCTCTGGCAAGTTATCAGATAGGGCGGATAGATGCGACAATCTTTGTCGCCTCAAAAAAAAAAAAAAAAAATGGATGTGCGGAAGAGATTGAAGCTCAAGGCGTTATTTATTTTATTATTTATTTATTTCAACATATTAATACATTTTTACAAACATTATTTAATATGTGATAGTATGCTTGATTTGCAACATCGCAGCCGTCAGTTTTAAGAAATATATCTGTGACCTTCTGTAGGCGCAGTTACTTATTGGATAGTGTATTGGACTTAAATTCCAACTTAAGGTTTTTTCCACTTCTCGCGAACGTCTGACAAGCATCCGCTAGTATAACTGTCATGAAAAAGCTTCTCAATTTGCCCTTGGCACTGATAAAAAACTGATAAAATTGTAGATCCCTTCTCTTCGTCCCAAAAATGAAAAACTCAAACAAAACGAATGTTTGTGAAAAGATTGGACTAGGGTCCCTACGGACCTGTTGCGCCAACTATTTCTATTTTATCTGTGATCCTCTTAATCATAATTATTTATAAGAGGCAACTAGGAAACATGGGGACCATACGTCTCCCAAGATTAAACACTGAATGAACACGCATCTATAGAAAGACCTGGTTGTCTCAATGGTCGGCAAGCAAAAAGATAGCGATACCTTAGGAGAATTACAAATTTATAAAAACGTGGTTGCATATCGGAGCCACCAGCACTGCAGGACTTGGAGGCTACCTTAAACCTGCTTCCGCTAGACGTCTAATCATCGGCAGCTATTAGTGCCATGGAAGGTGAGGCTCAGCGGACTGAAAATTTAATGAAACGGGCCATTCAACGAGTTTGTAAAAATGTATTAGCTATGCACATATTACAGGCTCATCACAGGCTGAAAAACTTGTTACAATTGTAACTTTTAGTTACAATGGACTTTAAAATAGAGTATTATTTTTTAGATTTAAACAAATTCATAATTAAACGCAATGGCACCTAACAAAAAACATTTTAGACATCACGACTTTTGGCATAAAACCATATCTTAGTCTAAATTATAAGAAATAAAGCATTTAACTTGACTTTAAGTTAGGAAATAGTTTGATTGGAGTCACTGCTGACTAAGTTAAATCTAAAGTGGCATCAATCAAATCCAATTAGTTCAAAAGTTCCCACTGGTTTGGGAACTTGGGGCTTTCCACTCTTAACGTGAATACACTTGTTCTCAATACCTAAAGTGTGAGCCGTTCATGTATTAACAACTTAAAGTGACACAAATCACAAACGATCTTAATTTTTCAAATTTCAACTTAAAATAAATGATGAATTGTTGGTTGAGCTCAGTAAGTTCTAATTAACACTCTCATTTCACATGTTTTAGATCGGAAATAGAAATGTTTTCATGTGATTGCAGAAATGTTGGTCACCAGATATTGTGTTTATTGCCGCTTTACGTATTTATAATTATGGGTAGAACGCGGTCTGATTTGTGATCTCATTCTTACGCCGTTATTAGCGTTGACCACAGACAAACGGATCTCTCTGTCCCGTCTCGTGCAAAAATGCGCGATCGTGATTGTGTAAATGCAGTTTCTGGTGAAACAATAAAATGAAGTCACAATAGCTAGCAGAAGTTAGCTTTTGTAAAATTTGTTTCATTTCTATGACATGCTAAGTGGGCTGTAGAGTTCACTAACAAAAATGGACTTTGTCGAATTTCTGTTTCTAAGGACCAATGCATTTATATGTAATGCAGAATTTCTTTTATTTGTTTATCCATAATTAGTGCTTTTCTCCAATTTTTGTTTTTAAAGTAATTTAAATTGATTATTGATACTGATTGGTTGCGAATAATCAAGTTAAAAGTCAAATTCAGGGCCTTTATTGAGTTTCCTCTGTATTTATTGAATTTGATTTATGCATATAAATGAAAATAAGGTGGTATGTCTTGATTGGTTTGACATTTATATTCCAATTTTTGTTTCAAAAAGTACCTACTCTTCTTCAACTGTTAAGCTTAAAATTGAGATTGAGTTAGTATAGTATTGTTGAGAATGCAAAATCGAAAAAAGCGGCCAAGTGCGAGTCAGACTCGCCCATAAGGGGTTCCGTAGCAGCAAGTAACATAACATAAAAGTTTTTGTTATTTATTATTTTTATGTTTGAGTTGCTTGTATGAAAGGTAAACTACGGTTTACGATCTATGACGTATAAAAAACTGCTTACTAGATCTCGTTCAAACCAATTTTCGGTGGAAGTTTACATGGTAATGTACATCATATATATTTGTTCTCTTATTTTAGAAGTTACAGGGAAGTGTCTCTCGCGCAAACTATTCAGTTTAGAACAAAGTTATATTAGAAATCCAAATATCATTTTTGAAAACCTATCCATAGATACCCCACACGTATGGGTTTGATGAAAAAAAAAAAAAAAACAGAGAGACCAATGCGAAATGACAGAAGATCTCCTTCTTCGATCTTTTAGGAAACATACTCTGCGGTGTCATATGATCATATGAGGAAAATGCTACCTACTGACAAAAAAAGATCTTTGCACATGGTGCTGTGATGAGGGCCATAAAACACTCAAAACAGTGCCCATATATACAAGACGGGAAGTCAATAATTACTGCACGTATAAAGACGTTACTTTCGGTAAGGGACAACCTATTTCACACCCGACGATTGTCACTTATATTGACCTGAGTGCGGCACAGAGTACTCCTATCGCCAGCCTGCAGACCTAACCTAGTCCGGAATTTCATATCCGCTGGTATGGGGGGCTGCTAGTTGCCACTAATAATTTGAAGTCGATTGCGGATAATCAAGAGGAGCTTCAACTCAAGAACCATCTGTGACCTTAATAATAAATGAAATATGTTTTGTTTTTTTTAATCCATACCTACTTAGCTCTTGGAAGGTATTACACCCATCATAAAAACGTCACGAGCTACTTACAAGATCATCAACTAGTACCAGCGCAAGCTTCAGTGTCATTGAATATTATTCCCGGTTTCAATTGACATTTCCCATAAACATTCTACATCTACGAGTACATCGATTTGTTATTCTCAAGCCATCAACCTCACAAATGTGGAGAAAAACTCAAAACGTTCACCAACAATATAAGTTCTCGGCGTCATTCTGCTTACTCCTGCCTAACTCAAATGCTACCAAGAGAAAGTGCATGGATAAGCTGTGCGAAATGAATAAAAGCATCCCTTTCTCGGGAATTGAACTTTTTTATGACTTTCGTTCCTTCTTCAATGCAAAATCTCCCTTCGCTGCATCCGTGTCGCCACCATTCAATAGTCCGGAAGTAAATCGCAAGGAGACATAAAGATCACCATTAATCCGTTACCCAAGCTGAAGCGCACAAGGAATTTTTTTTATTTAAGGACCATGGGTAAGGAGAAACCTACTCCTTTTTGCACTGCTTTCAGCCTTGTCTACGGGTTTTGTTTTTTTTCACGTTAGTGTCTTCTGCTCTTGCACTTGCCATGCAACTTGCACTTCCCATATCCTTGCCGGGTGCACGAATGACGATGCAAAAATTGTATACGAATGAAAGGCGATGACTTCTTGGCGCCAATGTTGATTCAAAGTGTAGTCTGATAGCAACTATTGTGTTGAATGATGAACTTTTCAATGCAACTCTGTTGGTACAGGCAAAACATAAGCGAGGAGTAAGATGGTGAATCCTTTTAGTACTCATTGAAAATGTTCTCTGCGTATGACATTTAAAAGTGCTCTTTAGAAAGAATGTTGCATGAATTGAGGTTTGATGCTATCTTCTATCTATGGAGTTGATACAAATCCCACCCGGGACACTCGAGCAAAACTTTATCCACTGAATAATATGCTAGACAATTAACATGAGGCTGTTGTGGGGTTTATCGGAACTGTAATTAAGGTGTACATTGTGATACGTGTTTATCTTGGCGTACAGTCTCAAGGGGTGAAGCAATGATTTAAATGCACATATGTATAGGTAGTTACATACTTAAATAAACGCTTGTTGATGAGCGACTGTGGGTGTGGAGTTATTTCCCGATCTTAGTGGGAACCAAGTACACCTTTGTTAAATGGACTTATTTCCCAATTAGGGTGGTTTTAACTCCCATGTGGAGTTAATAATTCCCGTGGATTTATTTCCCTGCACCTTGAACTACAAGCATTCGAAAAAAGCAAAAAGCAACACTGCATACAAAATAACGCGGAGGAAATCGTCCCTTCGTGGAGGAGGAATAACGTCGTCGCCACTTTCGAAAAAAAGCTTCATTTAATTTAATTTAATTTGGCCACCTGTTGGTGTTAATATCATTTTAATACGCAGGAAATGAAAACATATGCACGAGTATGCCAAATATGACAACAAATTTCAAATCATACGTCTGTTCCTTTACTTTTAAATCTTACGAATTTTTGCTCACTGCCGTTGCTTAACTCGAAAAATTCATAAAGGAGAGCGTCCTCGCAGGAGCAATATATTTTCCCCCACTGAGAATCTTATGAATTTTGAATCAACAAATTTTTTTTTTTGTGTAAGACTGTATAAGAACTTGATGAGCTGTTAGTCACCTTACAATTAAAAGCTGATTTGAAATTTGTTGTCCCATTTGGCGTGTTTTTTTTTTTTTTTTTTTTGATTTCTTGCGTATTGAAAAATCCTCAAGATTCTTTCGAAAGTGGCGACGAAATTCTTCCTCGCTGTAATATGGAACAATCTCCTCCATTCGAATGCTTGTAGTTCAATTAGTACAAACTCGTCCACATACTCGGGTTTATCTAAAAGAAGTTCGATTAATTGCAGATCACTTTCATCGCTAGTTAGCTGATATAGGTACCTACCAGCAGCGTCGCGTGAATTATTTAGATGGGTGTGCAAATTCTTTAAAATTATACATTTTTTTAGAAATATCAATTAATTGCCTGAAAACACGTCCCATTTATTGTTTTCTCAATCATTGTTTTGCATACAAAATCAAAAGCACCGCACGAAACTGCAACCCCAATCCCCAACCACTTAAACGAAAAGCTAAGTTCAACCATTCATTCATCGGCTTTCGTGCACAGCTTTTATTTGCACGAGTATCGATGTAATAACTACATTGTGTATTTGACTTAGGCCCCAGTTATAGCTTTCATTGAAATGCATCATTGAAAATTTTGATTTACGATTTTAAGACGATTAATCAAACAATATTGACTTTAGTTGGTATCAAAATAAAGCTAATCAATTGTGGAATTTTTTTACGAAAAAAACAACTTAATTCTGATTAAAACTTTTCTTTAAATCCACTTTTATTATTTCACTGATTGAAATTGATTTCAATGAACAGCTGATTTTCGTTCCTCTAATTTGGAACCCAATCGTTTCAATGATGTGTTCGATTCTCTTTCTGTTCTCAGCTGTCAGTTTTGCTTTCAATGATCAACTCCAACCTCGAAACCTGGAATTGTTTATTGCAAGTTGTTCTTTTGTACTGTAACTTTTTCTTTTTTTTATTAAACTGAGCATTTTCAATAATAATAATAACATTTTATTACATTTTGTTTCTTTTATGCAATCCCATAATTCTGATTATTTACTTGCTTTCCGATTTTTGGAGTCTTCTCTGTTTAGTTTCACTGACAGGTCCTTCCACTGACTGCAACTTTTCAATGATTGCTATAACTGACTTGTCAAAAAAAGTAAACCATTATTCCACTGATTTGTTCCAATGATGCATTTCAATGATAGCTATAACTGGGGCCTTATGAGTTATGACGCTTTACGGAAACAGAACAGAACAGATGCAAAAGAAGAGAAAATGAATACAACCCGTGCACAGAAAACCTTCGCACGAGTTCACTACAAGTTCATCAAAGTAAAGCGATTTAAGTACGGCGGCATGCGGCCGACGAATGACAATGGGGATGAATACTAGAGAAATCTTGTAGAGGGATATTGTTTGGAGTTGGATGAATTTATTTGATGAAATCAACAGAATGGTGCACAGCGAGTTTTTGTACGAGTTAATTTTTTTTTCTCAGCGGTGAAGGAATTTTGAAAGAAGATTTATAATTTATAAAGGATGAATATGAATAGGTATGGTGTAGGCTGTAGCTGTTGGCTGTGTTATGGAGGTTTTATGGGTTATGGAATTGTGCATATCATTATTTGTGTGTTATTATTATTACACAGTGTTTGATGAGGGACTTATTTTCGTTAGATCAGGGTGTGCAATGCACACCTTGCACACCCTGACGAGACGCCACTGGTACCTACTAATTTTCTTAGTAAACTAGCAAATTCCTCGAGTTTAGCAGACATTTTAAGGACTTTTCTTCCCACATTTTTGAACATTTGAAATATGTATCTGTCATTTTTTATAAATTACTACAAAAGCGTTGTGGAAATAGCTGATGCGTATTTTTTTTTTTTTTATACTTCTCCCGGGAAAGGCGAACCTATAACGCTTCAACAGCGCCCCGAGATGCCTGCAGATGTATGTTTGCTCTGCACTTAAATTGCTGCAAATTGTAGTCTTCTGGAAATATATCCCCAGGAAGCGAGTTCCAAAGTTTGCTTGTCCTGTAACAGAAGGAGTTTTTGAAAGTTGATGTCCTCGCGGTTGTCAAGTGTACTGTATGGTCATGAGCATTAGCAGCCTGTCTTGTTGGGCGTCCAAAAGTTGCATTTCGAGGGATAATGTCTTTGAGTTCCTCAGAACATCTACCATGGAAGTACCTATAGAACAAGCATAGGTCAGCGACTTGTCTTCTGTGCACCAACGGTTGTAGATTCGATGTGAGTGTAGGGTCTCCAATGAGTCGAACTTCTCGTCTGTGTATGCTATCAAGCAGGTTAAGTGAATGTTTTGGGGCCGAGCTCCATATATGGGAACAATATTCCAAGCCTGGTCTTACCTGTGCCTTGTAGAGAAGGAGAAGTTGCTTGGGGCTAAAGTACCTCTTTGCTCTAAATAGGTAGCTCAACTTTGCGGACGCCGATTTTGGGATATAGGATATGTGGTTCTGCCATGTGATTCCTGAGTTGACTGTGACTCCTAGAAGGTGCATTGAATCCTTGTGATGGATTGGATGGTCATACATTTGGATCTGAGGAACTGTTGATGCATTTTTTTTCTGGAAAATGTTGTGGATAGTTGTAAAACATATCCTATAATCTAATCTCGACAATTTTCAATGCAAGTGTGAAAACCGGAATTAATTTCATGCAGTATCTACTTTTTTAACTTATTCCGAACAAACACCTTACAGCCGGAGTAAAAGTTGCAGTTTTATTATAGTAAGGATTGAAAAGTTTTATACAACTATGCCACAACTGCAAGTCGTTATAAAACTCGTATCTTGGAAGGCGATTTTTGTAGGTACATATTTTTTAAAGTCATTCGTCTTTAGTTTATGATATGTAGCTTAATTGTCAATCTGGTAAACGGCCAAAATAAGCCAAACCTTAGTCAAGATTGTTTTGTAAATACGAACAAAAAGGTTATAAAATTACCTATATTAAATGTTAATGAAGTCACTACTACTACAAAAGCGTTCCCTAACTTTATCGTAAATGTCCCTCTCTGATGTGAGAAAAATTACCCCACCACTGCCATTTTGACAGTCTTTTCCATTCTTAATTAAATAGTAAAGAAACAGACTCCATGCGTTAATCATTGTAACACACTTTCCAAATTCTTACACCTAGAAATTTGTTGAGTTAAAATTCGTAAGATTCTCAGTGGATTGGTAATATCCTGCTCTCGCTCTACGACGCTCTCTTTTACGAATTTTTCGAGTTAAGGTAAGGAACGGTATTGACTAAAAATTTGTAAGAAATCGTATTCCGCGGATTCTGCATATTCCGTACGATTTGACATTTGTATTTAAGTGCCTTAAACGTACCACGTACGTCTCGCGAATTCCCATGGTCAATTGTATGTGGCTAACTCACTCAATGCGGTGCATATTCGGAATTATTTAATTCATTACATAAACTCGAATTTGGGGGAACGAAGTTCGCCAGGTCAGCTAGTATTTATATATATTTACTTTTTGACCGCAATCAACAAAGAATACAGGTGCGTCTATGCTGTCAACACTCAAATGGTATATAAAAAGTGCCACATCAGGGGTAGTTTGCCCAATTTAATTCAATCGCATTAGGTATCTCGAATATACTTCATTTATTCCACTTCTCATGCATTCCATTGTGTACAAGCAAGAAACTCGGACACCTCCATATCGAATGGATGGATCCCATTTCCGCATCCCCGTCAGTGGAGGACAATTGGGTCACAAATCAGCGACCTTCTAGGTGACAAAAACATTGGAATGCCTCACAGATCAGTGAATGCAATTTCCACTATATCCATGTGGTTGGTGTGCCTCATAATGGGCAGCACACAGCCTCTTTTATGAATCTCTAGCCATCCATCCCAAAGCACCGTATTGGAGTGCAGTAAATAAGAGTCCGAGTTAGAGCAGAGTATGCATTAACCACAATTACGGTTGTGAAGCCATAGCCATATGAATATATACGAATGGATGCCACGGCAGTGGTGGATGACAATGAGAGACATAAAAATGCACCGACGCAGTCGTGGCCAATGTAACCGTCTTAGTAGAATGATTCTCGAAGCCCAACCCGCCTATAGGAAGTAGATGTGGTCTGGTTTAGCATCTGATGACTGCTTTAGGTTGATCTTTGAACAAAGGGGAGATTAAATTGTACACTCGTCTACATATCTATGGGGGAAAAGTTGACTTACATTCATTGTTGGTCGGATGACCTCTTGTCGTAGATACTCGTACACGGCTTCTATTTGTGTCGTACGGACTGCGGATGGACTTTTACAATT
Source organism: Cheilosia urbana (assembly GCA_946477585.1). Lineage (NCBI taxonomy): Eukaryota > Metazoa > Arthropoda > Insecta > Diptera > Syrphidae > Cheilosia > Cheilosia urbana. Next base: position 118,343,368 of record OX297854.1, read on the forward strand.
GAGGAAAAAGAAAGAAAGGATTGTTCCAATGGAGAATATTCAAGGCGACCTGTAAGTGCAGTCGAATGCATATTGAGTATAGGTACTCGCTGCCCAAGGGAGATAGAATAGCAATATTGCAATGAAAAGCTTTCCTAGTAATCGTGAAGATTATATAGATTTTTTTACGATATTAATAAATCGAAATAAAAAAAAATCGTTCAAGAACAGCTGACTGAATCTCATCGCCGAATACATAATCACGAGCAGTGAATATAGCTAAAAAAGAAATTTGCACGGAGTTAAATAAAGCATGATCTTGAGGGTCTAAGGCCCTAAATGGACCAGTCAACTTCTATAAAACAAACGTAACACGTGAGCGTCACAGTGATCACGTACGGAGGCCGGAGCTCTACGCGAAAACAGTCAGAAAAATGTTCATTGACTAAACCAGGGGTGGAGATATCTTCACAAGAACTACACCACCACTCTTCCAAGCATCTCAACGGTCTATTTGCGCATTTTCTCAGATATACAACTGTTGGTTACATTCCATTACAAGCCCCTCCTAGCCATCAGCTTGGTCCCTATATAATTGACTATACAGTTTGTGACCAGAATAATTAGGGTCTTATATTATAATATCTCCTTGGTCCTATGAGGGAGGGGTGTACTTCTTAGCCCAAAGAAACAGCGATTGTCATGTAGTCATGAGAGATTTTCGCTTGATCTCTGCGCTAATGCTATTTTGCGATAATGGGGCATTTACACGGTCACACATTCCTATCACGGAAAATTAAAGGGATGCCCAATACTATACAGCCGTCTGACTGAAAGGGACAGCATTACCTAACACGCAAAAAAACGTGATACGTTTTTTGGTCGGCCATCTTGTTTGCGTGGTAGGAATTATGGGAAAGCTATGCATGTTTATATTTTTATAGCGATTGCTTACGAAATTTCGTCTTCCTATAAAACAAAATGGCTTCCGGAAGGGATGAAGGTACATTTATTTATTAATTTCGTATAAATGATTGATGAATTGTTGGTTTAATTTACTGAAACTAATTAACACTCTCATTTCACATATTTTAAATCGGAAATAGAAATGTTTTCATGTGCTTGCAGAAATGTTGGTTGCCGGAACTTCCGCTTTACGTATCTATGATTATGGGTAGTACATCCATGACACCTAAGGCGTCTGATTTGTGATCTCATTCCTACGCCTTTATTAGCATTGACCGCGGACAAACGGATCTCTCTGTCCCGTCTCGTGCAAAAATGCGCGTGCGTGATAGTGTAAATGCGGTTTAAGTGACATGAGTTTGAATAGGGGAGACTGGGTACGGTTGAAACAATTTCGCTTATACCGTCCATACCATTGCCGTTTATAAGCTAAGCGGTGATCAAGTTATGTGAAATGTAGGAGCATGGTTCTATGTATAAATGTAAAGTGTTTTTTAAGTATTCGGTGTGATATTTTGCGTAGTACATCATATTAAAACAAAAATGAAAATTTGTTTCAACCGTACCCATACCAGGGTCGGTTGAAACAGTTGTTGGGGTCAGTTGAAACATGAACATAATCTTCCATTGTTACACATTTAATTAACTTTTATTATAATAATAGTTTTGTTTGACAATATTCATCACGTCATTGTTTTATATAGAAATAAAAAAAAAATAAACAGTATTTCTAAGCAACAAAAAATTAAAGAAAATAAAATAAAAAAAAAAATCTTATTCATTAATTGAAAATAAACAAAAGGAACATTACTTTAATTTCGATAATACAATCGATAAAATTCAGTTGTCGGAATATTCCGAATCACAATTGTGCCAAACATAGCTATTGCAACCTTCTGTGCACTCTTTGTGAGCCCACATTTTACTGGTGACACATTTGTATCCAACTTTCACTAGATCTGCTCCCTGAATACGTTGACAAGCAGACAAGGCAATAAAACTCCTCTTCTTCTGAATAAAAAAATAATAATAGAGCACTGGAATACTGCATTATTATTATTTTTTTTTTTACTTTCCTAACTTTTATTTTCTTTTTTACACCTTCCAACCATTTCTTAGCTTGGTTAGCTGGTTTGTTACAGTCTTGCTTCATGATCCTTTTTTATTTGTTCTTTCTATGGTGTATCGGTTTATAATGTAGACTTTCTGGTTCACTGACACGTTTAAACTAGTCATCATGATCTACTCTAGACTCCTTACTGCATACAAAAAAAATACGCACAGCAATCTCGCATGGATAGAAACCCCAGTAAAATGAAAAATAACCAAACGAAAATACTTACTTTTGGTAGTCTAAATAGAACATAAGCTCTCACTCACAACTGAACCGCCGAATGAACGATGTATTACTGCTATTCGTCTACGGACTTGTTTTTGCTTCATTGACCCCTAATACTCATAGACGCTGCGCGTATGGCTCACGAGATATTCGTGTTGTTTCAACCGTCCTGTGTTTCATCCGTACCCAGTCTCCCCTACTTATGCAAATGCGCCACTAACAGCTCGCCGTGATCTTCCGAAAATGTCAATATCGTCGGCATAGGTGCAGGGAAATAACTCCCCTGGGTCCTGGAACTAAGTCCACTGAGGGATTTAGTTCCCACCTATATTTATAGTGGGAAATAAAACCACTTTCGTGAAGTGGACTTAGTTCTCATGTAATACCTACTCTAGTAAGAGGGGAAATAAATTCCGAAAACTGTGATTGGCTTTATTTCTCTTTTAATGTGAACTATTTTGAAAATAAAATTCTCTCTTAAATTTCCTATCTGTGAACAGTGATGCCATTCTGCCATTTTAATGCTAGATCTAGCATTTTCGAACACTTGAAAGCATTTTTTTAAAAAAGAAAAATGCCAGATGCTGTTTTAGCATTTTTTCGATTTTTGTATTTTTCGATATTTGCTCTGGAGTTTGTACATTAAGCTGATATACAGTGCATAGAAGTTTAAGATGTTTCCCACCACTTTCCCACGCATATGAAATGTGAAACGTGCGAACGGATAATGTGTGAGTACGATTAATCGTGTCTATTGGGTACGTGGAGATAAGTATCAGACCAAAAACATAAATGTTAAAAAAAGAACCAGAGAGTTCTTCTATTAAAAAAAAAATCTATGTAACAAAGTCAGTCGTGGAAAGTACTGAAATATAAAAGTACACTAAGTTCGTACTTTATTAAGGTTTAAGGTAGAACACGACAAATTAAGAGAGACATTTTTTTATTTAATCATTATTGACTAAAATTTGGTGGGTTCACTGGTCAAGTTTTTAAAACCTTTCGAATTTGGCGTAATGAAAAGAAAACTTCCCAAGTAAGCCTACCAAATTTAAGTCAGCAACAGTCATGAACTTTTAAGTCGCATGTATATTTTCAAAATGACAATAGGCAGACACTTCAAATGAAAAATCTTAGATTTATGAGCTCTACCGATCAACCAAATTTTAGTATTCTACAGCCATCGGAAGTCCTCCATATAATTGACAACTATTTTGAGAAAGTGGATGGATACCACGTCCCCTTATAAAGAAACCTCAATTATTCCTTTGATTGCACCACAAGACATACCGCTGTGCAAAATTAGAAGATTTCACGATGTCGGGGAGTACTCCATAATTTTGATGATGCTAAAAAGTTTACTGGGGCGCTTGTGCTTGATCAACTTAGCAAATATTCCGAATTTGAATATTCTGACTTCATTGATACTGGAGATAGAGGAGGGTCAAAAATCGCCTGAGTTTGTTCCTGTAAAAAGGGTGTAGTGCTAGAACTTCGCTGGGTACTACCATGCCCTTTGATACATGGGCTTATTAATTGAGACATGTGGTGAAGGATTTATTTTTCTGTGGTGGACCTCAAACACAAAAAAAAAAATTCACCCACTGTAGTTACTGTTGATATTTTTTTGTTTTGTTTTTTTTCTGAAGACTGATACCTTAAAAAAATAAAAATAAATAGTTGGCGCAACAGGTCCGGAGAGACCCTAGGCCTAGCTTCTCACAACCATTCGTTTTGTGTGAGTTCTTCATTTTTGGAACGAATGGAAGGGATCTACAGTTTTATGCCGACTCCAAACGGCTAATTGAGAAGCTCTTACAAGACATTTATACTCTCGGATGTTTGTCAGACGTTCGCGAGAGGTAGCGCAGCGGAAAAAACCCTACAAAGGCGGAATTGGGTTTTTGCGGGATTCGAACCTTGAACCCCCGCATAGCAGTCCAACACACTAACCACTAAGCTACTGCGACTACAGACTGATACCTTAATGCTTAAAAAAAAAACAAAATTCATTGTTTAAAAAAACATGATTTTTATATTTTGTATTTTCTGAGATATTTTTAGGGTCGAAATTCCTAACTCAATACCTATATAGATAAGTAAAAAAATGCATTCAGATGAAATTGAAGCTAAAAAGAGAAAATAATATATTTTTTTTTAAAAAAGCTGGTGAAAACACTTTTTTTTTTTTGTCTAGCATTTTTATTTTTTGTCTCCATACATTCTAGCATATTTTTTTTTTCAATCTAGCATTTTCTTTTTTGAAATTCTGGCAACACTGTCTGTGAATGCATGTGAAGCAGCAAAAAACAAAAAAAAACTTAATAGTGCATTTACACGGTCACACATTCCTATCACGGAAAATTAAAGGGATGCCCAATACTATACAGCCGTCTGACTGAAAGGGACAGCATTACCTAACACGCAAAAAAACGTGATACGTTTTTTGGTCGGCCATCTTGTTTGCGTGGTAGGAATTATGGGAAAGCTATGCATGTTGATATTTTTATAGCGATGGCTTACGAAATTTCGTTTTCCTATAAAACAAAATGGCTTCCGGAAGTTATGAATGTACAATTATTTATTTATTTCGTATAAATGATTGATGAATTGTGGGTTTAACTTACTGAAACTAATTAACACTCTCATTTCACATATTTTAAATCGGAAATAGAAATGTTTTCATGTGATTGCAGAAATGTTGGTTGCCGGAACTTCCGCTTTACGTATCTATAATTATGGGTAGTACATCCATGACACCTAAGGCGTCTGATTTGTGATCTCATTCCTACGCCTTTATTAGCATTGACCGCGGACAAACGGATCTCTCTGTCCCGTCTCGTGCAAAAATGCGCGTGCGGGATAGTGTAAATGCGGCTTAATGTATGCGTACACACAACATGGCACACATACTTTCCCACAAAGTAGCACGAAAAACAGCTTCCTTGTATGCAAATTTTCTTAAGTTGTCTGAGCTGACGGTCTATTTAACACTTAGTTTATGGTCGACATAGAACAAAGTAAAATTAAAGAGTCAAGTAGGAGCTTTGCAATTTTTATTAAATTTCCATTCAGTTCTTTCTTTCACGCATAGTCCACCCTCAAAATTATTGCGAGTTATCCTTATTCTCCACAACAGAAAGCATTAATCTTAATAAAGTCCCTTTTAAGCCACTTAACGGCGAAACTTTCCTTATTCTTATTATCAATCCATTAAACAATTTAATGACTTCTGCATAGTCTTTTTGGCACCAATAAAAGGGACGAAACTTTTAAATCCATATGGAAAACCTACACTTAATACAAAAAGAAGGTAGGTATTTGTAAAAGCTCATAAGTAGGCACAGTTCAATACTTTTGTTAATTAGGAAAATTGCTATAGGTTGGAAGTAGGTCAACTTGGAGCCCTTGGATTTGGTAATAAAAACGCTTGTATCCATTCTTCACTCCAACCTTAATAATGTTCGTCCTAGACACACCCGCGTGGTCTTCTTTGGACGATATACCTACCTACATTACCTACATAAAGTTGTGCACGGAATTTCAGTGAAAGTTGGTTGTTCTACTTTTGTTTCATTTTGAGACCGATTTTTCATGGTTTGGGAGCAAAGTATCGCTGCAAGACCTTCCCACTCTGCACTGTTAAAAAAAAAGGGCAAATGAACGAATGATTATACGTGTAGGGTGAAGGTATTGGATCAGTTAATCAGAGTGGAGGCGAAAAGGATTTTTATTTCTTCGCGAATTAAGCACAAAAATTGGTTCACTTGAGGAGGGTTGGGTGGTATTTAGGTGAGTGTTCATTGTGCAAAGTCGCAGCAATATGGAGCATCAACAATGAATAAAGTTTCCTGTTTCTGAATTGAATATGTTTATGGGGGCATCAAACGTTACTGGGCCGTAAATCAGAATTGTCCTTTGTATTGGTAAAGCGATCTAGTTTCATCTATTATGAGTTTACTATGCGTTTGCATTGCATTCCTTTGCCAAGGTATTAACCATGGACAAAGACTATCCAAACTAGACAGCCAACTCCAGTGCACCTACCCGATTTTCCCCGCAAATTTTGAATGAATGCATTTTCTCGCGCGCTTATATTTTTCCTGTCGGTGAATAAGTCGGGTCTAATTAATGGCCGCTTGGTGGCACTTTTTCAATTACAAACAACTTGTAAATGAATTTATCACAATAAATGTAACAAAAATAAATGTTGAGCATGGTTTTTTAGAAAGCTATACTTGTTCTTTATCCATCTTCGTCGCCAAAAAATGTTCGTGCATTCACATTTCAGTTTTTTTTTCAATATTGTTTATTTAAACACGTTTTTATTTATTAATTTAGAGGATTACACTCGATTAAAATCTTTATTAATAACTATCAACTTATCCAAGAAAACGACGGCGTCCAACAACTATTTAAATTCCCAACAGCTGTCATCCCACCTTCGTCGTTAAGTTGGGTGCAGCTGTTGTCGTCGAAATGGGTGCGTCTGACAAGTAGTCGTCAATGGGTGCGTCTGGCAAACACCTTCATACGTTGAAAGCACAGATGGCGCTTTTACATAAGTTTACAACTCGGCCAATCTGACAATTGATCGACCTCGAACAAAAGATAAACTAAATACTTATCAATAATCTCTACATATTACTCCAAACTTATATCTACGGTAAGAGGGTCACTTGGACTCTCAATAGAAACAGCCTCTTCATTTCGGTCTAACAACCATTTTCGCATTCTATTCGCCTCAACAACACCATCGTACGGAAGCTGAGTCAACTGGCAGTTTTCAATATCCCGCAATACATATCTGTCATGTCCGAGAATCTTACATACGACATAAGGGCCACGAAATTTCGGCAAAAACTTTTTATTCGTCCCGACGGCAGTATCAACGTTACGCATAACAACAAAATCACCGACTTTATATTCTTTAACTTTTTTACTGTGCCTAAGAAAATAGTCTAAATTATATTTCTGAGACTTATCAATCTCTCCTGAAGCTTCGGCACGAATTTGATCTAAATTACGGCAGCTCTCGGAAGCCATCTTTTCCTCTAGATGTTCCGTCATTTCATCTATTATTTCACCCCTTTGGCTAACACCAAACAATAGCATACTAGGTGAGTTCTTCGTCGTGCTATGAATAGAATTATTAATAGCGTACTCCACCTTTAGTAACTTACTCGACCAATCGGCATGATTTACCGGCTCACTCAATTTTCCCAGCATAGACTTGATAACCCGATTGACTCTTTCGACTTGCCCATTTGCCTGGGGTGAAGCCACGGCAACCTTTACATGTTCTATATTTCGTTTTATTAGAAAGTCCTCAAATTCGAAAGAGGTAAAGCATGTACCTCTATCTGACACAATGCGTCGCGGTCTGCTATAATACTGAAAGTATTTATCTAATGCGGAAATTACTTCTATTGTACTCGTCGAGTTCGTAGGATATAGCTTTACGAATTTTGTAAAAGCATCTATTACTACCAAAATATGCTTCCTTTTCGAACTAAGGGACGGCAAGGGACCAAAGTGATCCACATGAATTGTGTCAAACGGCAGAGGGTTTTTAGGAATATTATACAAGTTCCTCTCGCTAGAACGGACCGGCATAGCGTACATAATGCACTTAATACAATTTTGGATAAATCTTTCAATCTTTCGTCTTATGCTCGGAAACCAGTAATGCATAGCAATCTTATCGTAACATTTCTCCAGCGCCTGATGACCTAGTTTTTCATGAATCAACCGTATAACATTATCTTCCATTTCATTCGGCACGAATAATGCCTTTCTTCCACTTCTCTTCACTCTATATACAAGTCCATCCCTCAATTCAAAGTTTTTGACTTCTTCAACCTCCATTCGATCCCGTAATTCCATAATTATTTTGTCCCGTCCTTGCGCAATTTGGATTTGAAAATCCGTATCATCAACATCCCAAATTGCAGCAACCTGGCACCTGCTAAGGGCATCCACATGTCCCATAGATATACCACTACGATGCTGAATTTTATAATTATAATTTTCAAGTTCTAAGGCCCAGCGGGCAATCCGTGGATTAACTTGTTTCTTTTCTAATGTCATCGTCAGCGAGCTACAATCCGTAACTATTTTGAAGGGTATTCCTTCCAAATATACCCGGAATCGTCTCAAAGCATAAATTATAGCAAGCGTCTCTAGTTCAAAGCTATGATACCTAGATTCGGCAGCGGAAGTTGTCTTAGAAAAGTAAGACACCGGATGAAATTTTCTATCATCTTGCCTTTGAAGCAAGACAGCACCAAAACCAATTGAACTGGCATCACAATGCAGTTCTGTGTCCTTTATAGGACTATAAATAGCCAAAATCGGTGCTTCAATTAGTCTGCATTTTAACTCATTAAAAGCGTCCAAACATGGTTTGTCAAAATCATAGTCGGCATTTTTCTTTAATAAATTTTGCAACGGCTTTGCAATTCGGGAAAATGACGGCACAAATCGTCTGAAATAAGAGAACAACCCAATACAAGAATGCAATTGTTTCTGATTAGTCGGCACTCGATATTCTTTAATAGCGGCAATATGAGAATCACTTGGCGCAATACCTTGCGAAGAAACGGCGTATCCCAAATACTCTATTTCCGTATGACCGAACCGGCATTTCGAGAGATTTAGTTTAAGATTCCGTTGAGTTATACGTCTCAAAACGGTTCTTAGCAATAATTTGTGTTCCTCAAAGTCTGCTGTAGCAATCAATATATCGTCCATATAAGCAACTATTTTACCCGAATCAATTAAATCTCGGAAAATAACATTAATAAACCGCTGAAAAACGGCCGGAGCATTTTTCAACCCGAACGGCATTTTTAAATACTCCCACATGCCATTTGGAGTAACGAACGCAGTAAGAGGAATAGATTCCTCAGAAACCCTAACTTGATGGAATCCGCTTTTCAAATCTAGGAGCGTAAAATATTGTTTTCCTTCAAGATACTCTATACAATCTTCTATAAGCGGCAAAGGTTGATTATCCCTAATGGTTTTTTTATTGAGACCACGATAGTCCACACACATTCGAAGTTCTCCGTTCTTCTTTTTTACTAACACAATAGCAGACGCATACGGCGAGTTACTTTGTCTAATAATACCGTCTTTTTCCAACTGATTCACTATTGCCTGCACTTGAGTTCTTTCAAAGTAAGACAGTCGTCGGGGAGAACAGTGGAACGGAACATTATCAGTCAGATGAATCTTCATTTCATAATCTAACGGTTCTACTTCAATATCTTTCGGCAACACATAAGCATCTATAATTAAACTATTCAGTTCGGCACAGCACAATTTACCCAATTTATGATCAATATTCAAATCTAATTCGTCAGACACAACTTCAATATTAAATATATCCGGCATTTTATAGTACTCGTAATTAGTCTCAGTTGCCTCAACTTCCAATACCATTTCAAATCTTTCTGGTTTATTACCAACTAGCGAACACTTATTCCCGATGAGGCTATATCTATTAAGAGTTGTAAGAAGTTCATTTGGCAAAACAAATTTATTATTTCTATTTATAGCAACCAACTTTTCTTTAGAGTATCTAACCTTTACTCTTGTCAAATGGATACTAAAAGCATACAAAAAATTACGTCCAAAAATAATCGGTAGAGCCATACTTTCATCTGGGACAATATTAATTTTTATCGTCTTTATTTTATTATGAAATTTTGCTTTACATTTCATTTCTCCTAAAACATTTAATTTGTTTCCACCCACCCCGTAAAATGAGGATTTCGGAATTTTCAATCGTCGCAGCAACTTAACCGGGACATACGAAGACTTTATAAAACTAGTTGGGCTGCCCGTATCAAAAAGAGAAAGGAACTTCATGAATTCTACATCTTTTGCCAAATCAACTTCAAAAGCGACACTCACCCAATTTACAGCACCAACTACTTCGCTTAAACTTTCATCGTTATCAGACCCTACTTTCGAAACGGCAGCAACTTGTTGATTACGCTTCGGAACGGCAGCGGCAGACAGCATCTTCTTCGGGTTCGGGCACGTCCTGTGGTCATGTCCCATCTCCCAACATCGGAAACACGACCCATTTCGGCGCAAAGGGTGTGGACAGTATGGTTTAATATGCCCCGTCTGTGAGCAATTAAAGCATAGTACGGCATTTCTATTAACATTCGGCTTGGTTACAGCGGCAGGTTTCGTCGATACGGCATTAGAAATACATCCTGATGTACTCGTAGCACTTTCCATCAAATATTTCTGCTGATAGCGATTAACGAGTTGTTTCAGTTCGTCGATGGTACGAGCACCTAACAGCAGATTAACATTGGATATGTTACTACCCATCCCGTCTATGATGAAGTCAATGATCTCCGTTTCACCAATGTCGGATCGTTTGGCAATCGCCTGCATGTTTAGAATGTAGCAATGCAGCGACTCTTCTTGTTTTTTCCACTTCCTTAGGGCTAGCATTCTGTACACATCCTGGCGAGACACAGCTATGTCGAATTCTTTTAATAGTGCTGCCTTCAGTTCGCTATAATTAAGCGCCACCGTCGAGAGTAGGAACACTTTAGCAGTTCCTATTAGTGAACGTCTCAAGCTCAATAATTTAAACCTTTCATCGGCATTTACCGTCTGCATAATTTCTTCAAAATCACGGAAAAAATGTTTTACCGAATGGCTTACGTCATCGCCATCAAATTTTGGAATGGCGTGCTCAATTTCGCCAAATTCCGATCGTCGTTCGGCAGGAGGGGCGGCATCATTCTCCAACTCTTTAATCTGCTTCCGCAGCTTCAGCACTTCGAGACGCTTACGTAGCTCGCTTAATTCCTCATTCAACGCGGCACTTCTCAGTTCCTCGGCATCGTCGGCTTCGGTATCAACGTCATCGGCAACGTCATCGGCATCGGCATCGGCATCGGCATCTTCCTCGCTTGCCGCAGATAAATTGTTGCTTTTGTTGACTTCACTGTGGTGCAGTCTCTTTAACTGGGCCGTGGTAGCTGTTTCGGGGAATTCTACGCCAGCTTCCCTGAGCGCTTCTACCAACTGCTGTTTTGACAAGACACGCGGCATTTTAACACGTTTAATGTAATTATTATCAGAATTTTTAATTAAATTTTATTTTATTTCACAGGCCAGTGATATTCTGACCCCACATCTGAGTTTTAAACACGTTTTTATTTATTAATTTAGAGGATTACACTCGATTAAAATCTTTATTAATAACTATCAACTTATCCAAGAAAACGACGGCGTCCAACAACTATTTAAATTCCCAACAGCTGTCATCCCACCTTCGTCGTTAAGTTGGGTGCAGCTGTTGTCGTCGAAATGGGTGCGTCTGACAAGTAGTCGTCAATGGGTGCGTCTGGCAAACACCTTCATACGTTGAAAGCACAGATGGCGCTTTTACATAAGTTTACATTTAAGTAAATGAATTACATTTTTGACAGCAGAATTCATACAGCTGAACCTTGATCCATACATAGGTTAACTTAATTAAAAGAGATGGATATCTTTCGTACGTCCATCCCCCCAAAACCCATATGTATGTCTACATTTTTGTTTTTGTAATTTCAATTTCAATCCCAATGACCGGCCAGCAATCAAAATTCAGTGTGGTGAGTTATTTTTGAATATATTAAGGCCCAGTCTGTTCAATCTTGGTCATCTCTTTAGTTAACCACTGATTTTTTGCATTTTCATTTGTTCAAGATTTTTTAAGAACTACGTCGGTATTCATTTTCACGTAGCTGATATACATAAACTTTTTGTACAATATTGTGCAAACAAAAAGAAAAATGCAAATAATAGAATGAAGGAATAATAACGCAAGATGTAGTGAACCAATAAAATCTTTTACATCGTTTTCGTTGACGTTTTCAACTGAAACATAAGTATAGAATACGCAACACGCCGAAATAATGGATGCAAAGCATGAAGTAAGGTTATTTTCAACATTTTTTGGCCTATGACAGTTCTCATCGATTGGGATAAAGCACACGAGTTAGGAAAAATATTGAGAGAACGAGAAAATTGCAATTTTCGTTGATTAAATCAACATGAGGCCTTTAAGTTTACTAAAAATAAATACATTAATAAAATACTTACCTAAATAAATAACTTATCAAAAACAAACGGACCCAAAAAAAAATAACAAAAAAAGAATATATTATATAATTATATAACCATGGATTCGGTCAATCACTAAATGGAAAAATGGAACGATTTACTCATTGGTTATCACTGACTTATAATCATGGGTTAACCAAAATATAAGTAGTAACTAACCTAACCAAGGTTCTAACCAGCTGTGAACAGACCGGCCCTTAATGTTGTATTCACCATACGCGGTGACACATTTTATGGGTCTGTTCGTAAGATATATGATTTTTCGGTTAATTCCATTGTATTAATCCGACTGGAGGGAACAACTGTTTTTGTATGTGAAATTATTTATTGACAATTCTTAATTTTATACAGGAGTGGATTTATATTTTTTTTAAAGTGGTTGGTGTACTAGGGTTAAAATTATAAAAACGTTGAGTAGAAACATTACAAATTGTGATATTTAAACAAAAAAGTTATAACTTGTTTCTACGTACAGTACTAAAATATAGAAAAACGAAGTATTGAGGTTTTGAAATACTAAATAATAAACAATAAAAACATTTCATGCCGAATTATAGCAGCCTTGAAAGATGACTACTTGACTAAAACGTTATCCATTTTGCATTTAAATTTATATGCAAATTATTTGAATTTGCTTGTGCTCAATTTTACGAGAAACTTTTTTAATTGCTCTGTTAATAAAAATGGAATTTGAATTGTTATGCGTAACTGTATTGACCATGTTTGATAAAAGACAGTGTCAGAGTGTTAGAAACGTATTAATTATAATATGCACTGTGAGCAAATTAACTGCCAACCGTCAAAATTCAAATTTTCCTAGTGAACATGCCCAAACCAGTTTTCCAGGATATTTGAAAATTGTATGAATTTTGGTTGTGAATTCACCAACTTTCCGCCATCTTCCGGGTGAATTGACGAACTCACTTATACTATCATAGAAATGAGCATGCATGCGTGACTTCATGAATTTTTCTGGAAAACAGCTTGTAGGCAGCCGCCTTTCCACTGGAAAGATATCCATCTCTGTTCTGTATTCCATTATCTTTGGTGATATGAGAGCAAAAAAAAGAGCGCCCAATCGAATACCAAATAATGATAATCGATAGCCTTGTCGATAACGATAACTTTAATTTCGCACATCGCTAAGCAACAGCTGCTTGAAATGTCAATTTAAAAAAAAAAGTAAACAAAAGTCAAGAAGAAGGCGTGCTTTTAAAAATTTAATTGTTTCCCTTTTTTTTTTTTTGTCAAAGTTGTTGGGTTGTTGCTGTTTAAAAATGAAAAAGTTCTTTGTGGCAAATAATTGGGGAAAAGGCGAATCGCCTATTCAATTCAATTCGGTGCCAAACAAACAAAAAGCCGATACATCAGCAACCAAGAAGGCAAAGAAGAAGAAAAAGAAGTCGGAGGCAAAAATAAAGAAAGCCGAAGCAATTACCCTTTTTCAAGGATTGGGACCGCGAGCACCACCGCCATCCCCACCAAATACACCAGAGCTGGCAAAAAAAACCAAAACTATTCAAAATGGACGCATTACAAAAAATAAGGACAAAACGAAGGCAACACCCAAACAAAGTCCAAAGGAATCCTTAACACCCGCTTCCAAACCATCCTCTAGTTTTGAGAGCAAGCTAAAAGAAAATCTTATGGGAGGACGTTTCCGCTTTATCAACGAACAACTCTATACCATGAACAGTAAGTCAGCGAACCAACTCTTCAAAGAAGACAAATCAGCATTCGATGCGTACCACGAGGGCTACCGTCATCAAGTTGAAAAATGGCCAATGAATCCATTAAATAAGATTATCAAAGCGATTAAGAAACTCCCAAAGGACTCTGTAATTGGTGACTTTGGGTGTGGGGAAGGCAAACTAGCGCAGTCTCTACCGAATAAGGTGTTCTCTATTGATTTAGTTAGTTGTCGCAAGGATATCATTGCATCCGACATGGCCAATACGCCGTTGGATAACGAATGCCTGAATGTAGCAATCTACTGTTTGTCTTTGATGGGAACTAATCTAAATGATTATTTATTGGAGGCGAACCGGGTTCTGAAAATGGGAGGTCTATTAATAGTGGCCGAAATACAGTCGCGCTTCGAAGATGTACGCCTGTTTACAAAGAGTCTGGAGAACTGCGGCTTTAGTTTAGTTAAAAAAGATACCTCGGAGAAGCTATTTTATTTCTTTCATTTCAAAAAAGTAAAGAATGTCCGAAAAGATGCTAAGTTGACACCATTCTCCCTGAAACCATGCGTATATAGGAAAAGGTGAGTTTCATTAGTGTATAAATTAAGTACGTTGTGATAATGACTTCCAATTTTAGGTAAGGACGCTACGAACTGAACCCCTGTACAATTACTTGTACCAGCTGCACATTCGGATATTTTGCATACCTATGTGTAAATAAATGAAATAAGCCTTATATACGTTTTTATTTAATACATAAATAATTCAAAGAGGTTTTTACAGACACCAATGAAAGTACATTCTTTTTAGTAATCTTGTTCATGAGCGGATTTCCAAGGTCCGACTGTATTCCCAAGAAGTCGAAGTGTGCTTAACAGCACAAGCAGCACAAACCGATCTCTAGTGGGCCAATAAATAAGACTTGCGATTGCCCCTGCTGATTACTTCCACGCCTTAAGCCTAGGCAGAGATTGTTTTGCGTTAAAGCTCGGATCCACCACATGCCTCTGCGTGACGTGAACTAGGTCCACTGCGTATCGAGCTTCGTATTCACGGTGACATTAAAATGTATTATTGGAGTTGAGTAGGACATTTTTACGCGTAGGGAATAAGTACTCTGCAGAGTCTCACTACTATACTATTGCTTTAAATGTAGTAATTCACTCGTATGTAGTACTTCGCTCTCTACACATATGTCAAACAAGAGTTCCCGCACCACACCACACAGAAAGCAATCTTAATAGTCAGAAGCTTTATAAGGCAATGGACGAAATCGGAATCACAGCAAGACTGCAATTTTAAAGAAGTTCTGAACTATCCCGAAAACGATTCGTTCAGGAAATTAATGACAGTACACAAGACACGTGTCATTAACAGATATATTCCGTTTCTATTGTTTTAGGACGGTATCTAATATCATCTTCATTGATCCCTACCAACGTACCTTACTAGAGTATGGCGATTGAAGAATATCCCAAATTGACTAGTCTTTGATTTGAAAAAGGACGACTAGGCCATGATCCCTATAGGTCATTGATTTTCATGGTTTACAACAACAGTAGGTGGGTCTCGTATTATTGTTATAAACCATAGAAATCAATGATCTATATAGCATATAGGTCACGTGGGCATATTAAAAAACGTCTACTGTAAACAATGATCTATCCACCGTCTGTTTCTATGTGTGGAGATGTTAGTGTTAGTTAAGGAGTTAATCGACTTAGGAGTAAAATTTATCTTAACAAACGACACACTCACTAGTGGAACTTTTAACATTGGAGATCTTCCTAGAAAGTGAACGGAATTTTCGCGTTCAGCTAAGTGGCAGTGAGCAACTCTGTGGGAATACTTCGATGGGTGTTCTGTATTTTTGAAGATGGTGTTCACTATAAATTATTTTGTATACAAAAACAATCGGGAGTCCGATCTACTCAGCTCACTCGCTGCAAGGGTCCACGTTCCACCAGGAGTGGCCAAGACGAATTCATACATATTTCCTACAGAATGCAAATCTCCAATGGAGGCGGTTGGCCAACTGCGTCATATCATGGATGATATGGCTTACATACGACCAAAATACAACAAGAAATCTGCTAAACAGAACCCGCCCAGATATCGCCAGAGTTTCGGCAATAATCACGGGGTACTGGCCAATTGGAGATTATGCGGCCAAGCTTGGGATCCCACACAACCCTCATTGCCGCAGTTGCGGAAATATGAACGCGAAAAAAACTCTCTCCCATTTCCTCTGCAATTGTCCGGCACTAGCAAGAGCCAGACTGCGCACACTGAACCAACCTTTTTTCGCGACGACTTTAGCGACTTTTCGGGACTTCTACCCTGGATTCAAACACCTGGACCGTTGCTGGAACATAAATATTGATGAAAACAATTCCTAAATTGTTGCATGTTGCAAGGCTTTTGCTTTTCTACTTTTTTATATAGGTATATAGATTTCAATATTAAAATTGTAGGTTAAGAGGACATCAAATAAGGTCTGTTCCTTTACTTTTGTAGTAAGAATGGAAAAGACTGTCAAAATGGCAGTGGTGGGGATAAATTCTCTCACAAAGAGAGACACTTACGAAAAAGTTAGGGAACGCTTTTGTAGTAATCTTTAAAAAATGACAGATACATAACTCAAATATTCAAAAATGGTAAGAAAAGTCGTTAAAATGTCTGATAAACTCGAGGAATTAGTTAATTTACTAAGAAAATTAGTTATGTCATCTAGCTCGCGAAAAAAGAGATCTGGAATTAATCGAACTTCATTTTGATGAATCCGAGTATGCGGAAAAGTCTATACTGATTGAACTACAAGCATTCAGAAAGAGGAAAAATCGACACTGCATGAAGAATTACATGGCGAAGATTGTTCCTTGTTCCAGCGAGGAAGAATTTCATCGCCACTTTCGAAAAAAATTTGAGGAGAACATTCAATTTTATTTTGCCGCCTTTTGATACCATTTTAATAAGCAAGAAGTCAAAAAATAATCAACGCATAATATGCCAAATGGGACAACAAATTTCAAATCAGCTGTTATTTGTAAGGTGATTGACAGCTTTTTCACATCTTACACCAAGAAATTTGTTGAGTAAAAATTTGTAAGATTCTCAGTGGAGGGGTAATATCTTGCTCTCTCGATGACGCTCTCTTTTACGAATTTTTCGAGTTAAGGAACGGCACTGAGTAAAAATTCGTAAGAATTCGTAAGAATTAGTAAAAATTCGTAAAATTTAAAAGTAAAGGAACATACCTACCTGTTTATTGGAATTCATTTACAATTTAAACAGCTTCTCCTGAGCCCTGAACATATACATTTTTCGTCCCTGTCCAGTCTTCCTGCACTATGCAGCTGTTGTGCATTTGTCAAGTACTAGAACTCTCATCAAACATTTTCGTTCAATGGAGTCAAAGTCGGTTTTAAAAACCACAAAGAACACCTAATTATTTTTATATTCGTTTGACTTTAACTTTGTCGGGTTATAAAGAGTGAAAATATTATCCACAGTGTAGTGTTCCACGATAAACTCAAACTGAGCTTATTGCTCAAGTCTACATACCCGAACAAGGGCACAAGTATGTGCGATTGAAAGAGCTGTGTTTTTTAAATGTTGTTCTCTCTTTAACTGAGAGCGCGCCACATTCATCCTAAAGAACTTACTTGCAGTAGAAATTACAAAACTTCATTCTTTTAACGGTCGTCAACGATGATGAACCTGAAACAGATTCAGCCACTTGAGAGTGTGCTGCAATTGGAAGTATAAGCCCTTGAGTGGCGACAGCTATAACTCTATTTAAGATTATAATAATACCTGATGTTATGATACAAACATTTCCCGGTTTCATTTCATTCTTTGCGGTTAATGCGAATTAAAAACAAAAACAAGGACATCATGATTTGATTCACCTTTCTTCGATTTTATTATTTATTTAATAATAATAATATAAGTAACCTTTTGTTCTTAAATTTAAAAGATTCTATAATAATAATAATGTCTAAATATAATGCTATATATAATATATTCATTTATATAAATTCAATTTTATTGTATACAATACAAAAATGTAAAATAAAAATTCACAATTTTATTTATTTAAGTTCATTTTTTTATTTCTATAAACAACAAAACTTCTTGGATTGGTTTAGAACAACTTTGACTTTACAACTTTTTAAAACATAATTGAGTCTATATAAGCAAAGCAGTTTTGTTAACGAAAATCCAATTGAAGGAGTATTTCAACAGAAATTATTGCAACTAGTGATTTATTTAAATTTTTATGCTCTTCTATTGTATGTATCGGGGATATGATTCGACAGTTGACACGACCTCTTAGGAGTGCCTTGAATTCCTCTTGTTTATAGATTTAAAGGGTGTAGTTGGGAAGTTATGCGTTGCACATTCATTCGCTGGTATAGATACCTTCGCGATAAATGAAGGGTTTTATGATATATCCTCCCCACTTACCCATAAAAAGTAGAAAGGCAGTCTCGGCTTCAGACGTAAGAGAAAATAGAGATACCCGAATTCCTTTCCTGATACATTTATTTCTTCTACCTCCAGGTGTCAGCATAATCATAATCAATTCTTTGGGCAGGAAATAACATAGGTAAGTTCCAAGCCCGAATTTCCCTGCGTTTAGTTAATGAACATAATAAATAACGACTAAGTTCGATTACGCATTAAATGTAATACTTATCCTGAGAGAGAATCCGCTTACAACGTTAGTATTGTAAGGACAATAACAATTCAAATATGATATCGTCATGAAAACATAACGAAATCGTTGTTTCTCTACTTTTTCCCAATCTAGAGGTTCAGCTTGCGCTAGATTAAGATAACCATCTGTGCTTAAGCTCTACCGTAAATGGTTAAATGTAAATTTATATTATGGAGTTTAATCGACTGCTATACAAAGTACTTTAGTGTTTCTTTTCTGAAAAATTGTGTAGATTGAATGAACATTCCAAAAATACATTATGTGGACACAAACACAGTCAGCGCAACATGTTAAATTGGGCCCTCGGCGTTGCCTTTCTCAACCAATCACTAAGCTTTTTCTTATTTTCAAGACGAAGGACCTACAACTCACAATCCTAATGCTTCAATTGAGAAGCTTTAGCAGAATGGCAGTACTCTCGGATGTTTGAAAGACATTGGCGAGAGGTGCGGCAATGAGGAAAACCTTACGGTGTAGTTTGTATTTTTCCGGTTGATGAACTTGGTACCCTCTAGTA
Organism: Cheilosia urbana; assembly: GCA_946477585.1. Taxonomy (NCBI): domain Eukaryota; kingdom Metazoa; phylum Arthropoda; class Insecta; order Diptera; family Syrphidae; genus Cheilosia; species Cheilosia urbana. The sequence goes on from OX297854.1 coordinate 118,362,726, forward strand.
TTAAAGTGGGCTAAGAACTGAATCACTTCCACAAAACGATAACGACAATATAGGTAATTGTAGCGGCTAGATTTTGAATTCAAATTTCGCCTGCACCAATAATCGATATACATAAAAATAAATCGATATTTTGTTGGTGACGCCATATCCTGAAAACGGCTAAGCCGGTTTGACTTATTTTGTTTCGAATGTTGACAATAGTTTAATGAAGGTTTTAACGGAGAAAAATACAAGAAAAGATCCAAAATAGATGTAGATATTGGCATGAGTGAAGAAATTCACAGTAAGGCATTGCTTTTAATTGAGGAAATGTGCCTAATGCTTACCAACAACCAACAAGGTATTGGGCATTAACGAGGTATACGTCAGAACGGAAAATTCTCCGATTTTATACGATTCGGAGGATTCTAGCTGCGAGGTATTCTTCGGAACAACTGTTCGGAGAATTGTTCCGACATCACATATTCACCCCAATCATTGAAACCGGCGGATGCTCTGCGGAGGGAGTAGTACCTGTTTTGAACATTTCCCCTATCATTGAAAACGCCGGTAGGTAAGTGAGCGGATGTCGGTAGCGAAGTTCACATTTCATGCCTATCATTGAAAACGCAACCGATCCGCGGTTCATACAAATGTTGTTGTTTTCAATCCGCATCAAAATCGATGCGGATCTCGAAGAGATAACACACATACACGCAATAAAAGTTTTATTTTTCGAAAAAAAAGGATAAATTTAAAAAGTTTACGAACAGTTAATTGATCTTTCCGATTTAGAAAACAAACAACCCGTCCTCAGTTCCAGGCAATGGTGAAAATGATGAAAAAACATCCAGACATCTTTTCTTCGCATTCTAACACCTCTTCTAATGCTCCTAGTATCACTATTACTAGCAATTTCTTCTAAATTTAAGAAAAATCTAATGCTATCCATTTTCGTACACTTTATAAAAACAAAATCGAATAAGAAAAGATTTTCATTTGACAGCTGACTCGCTGGACAACAAGCAATCGGTAATGCGGTTTTGCGGACCGATAATGTAGTCCATCCGCCGTTTTCAATGTTCACAATAGCTTATATTTTTATCAAGTAAAGGGCCCGATTCGCGAGGGTTTTCACCATTTCCCTGGTGAAGACGATAAAACTTACGTTAATCCGGAGTTTTTTTTTTATTTTTATTGGACGCCCCCGTTTTTTCCACTTCGGTCCATGCAAAAATAAAGATTCTACCTGCTACACCGACAGAAATATAAAATTCTGAAGATTGGTCCATTTTTGTTTATTTTTGTTGTAGGACTTAAAACAAACATCCTATCTCAGCGAAAGTAAAGTACAACAACTAGTGTCACCCTCCTCCAAGTCAGTCTGACAATATGCAAGCGTTTGACAAGTGCTAGTTAGATATCTCTGTTTTGCTTTTTCTATCTCAATTTGGGGAGAAATCTCATGAATCGTGTCCTTAGGGCCCGATTCTGTATCAAATTATCCGGATTACTGGTTAATAAATCCTTAACTATGTACTACAAAAAATGAACTACTGTGATCTACAAAATTGGGTCGGCAATGTTGTTCTTCCGGCGGTTTGAATTTTAATTTGATAAAATAAATAAAAGATAACTCCGGCGGATTTGATAATTATATTTATCGCGGATGTGAATAGGCTTTGGATCGAGTCAACTCCCCGGGAATACATTTTTGCGGATTCTGTAATCGACATGAATAGGTTTTCACTTGTGAAGTGATCAACTGCGGATCGGATTGAATCCGTCCGCAGAGCATCCGGCGGATTCAATGATCGGCCTGATTATATCATATCCTCCGACAGAAATTGTTTGCGGAATTTGTTTACGTATTGGAGTGCAGTGCAATCGCAATAATTTTGTATTTCTCTTCCGAAATCGGAAACCTCGAATGGAATTTGAACCCCCACGAAAGAGTATGCTTTGCGGAGAATTTTCCATGCCGACGGAATGGGCCGAATGCAAAAATTGACTGCCAGTGGCATTGTAGTGAATTTAACACAAACTTCGTCTTTTTTTGTTCAACGCATTATGATGATTTCCGATATCCGGTTTGACTTCCAGCAATTATGTCCGCATCACTTACAATAAATAAACCATATGGGTCCCCAACGACCATAGGACTTCTTCCCTTGAATTTCAAACAGAAAAGGTTAAATGAAGAAGCTAAGGAACTTCGGATGTTTGTCAGAAACCGGAAGGGAACGCATAGCAGCAACAAACAAGTTGGTGTCTCTGTGCTTATCGCTTAACTGGTGCAAGTAGTCGCTGCTTGGTAAATTGATAAAAAACGAAATGCAAAGTTCATTCCCTTACAGGGGAAAACCGATAAGTCTCCCCAATTGGATTATATACGTAGAATCGAATGTCAAAATTCAAAAATATTCAAATAGTAATCACTAATATAAGAGGTCTATTCCTTTACTTTTGTAGTAAGAATGGAAAAGACTGTCAAAATGGCAGTGGTGGGAATAAATTCTCTCACAGAGAGAGACGCTTACGAAGAAGTTAAGGAACGCTTTTGTAGCAATCTTTAAAAAATGACAGATACATTCGTTAAAATGTCTGATAAACTCGAGGAATTTGTTAATTGAATCCGAGTATGTGGAAGAGTTTGTACTTATTGAACTATACAAGCATTTGAAATGAGGAAAAAGCTACACTGCATGAAGAATTACATGGAGGAGATTGTTCCTTGTTCCAACGAGGAATAATGTCGTCGCCACTTTCGAAAGAATCTTGAGGAGAAGATTCAATTTTATTTTTCCGCCTGTTGATACCATTTTAATTTTAATACGCAAGAAATCAAAAAATAATCCACGCATAAATGCCAAATGGGACAACAAATTTCAAATCAGCTGTTATTTGTAAGGTGACTGACATCTTTTTCAAATCTTACACCAAGAAATTTGTTGAGTAAAAATTCGTAAGATTCTCACTGGAGGCGGAGGGGTAATATCTTGCTCTCTCGATGACGCTCTCTTTTACGAATTTTTCGAGTTAAGGAACGGCACTGAGCAAAATTCGTAAAAATTCGTAAGATTTAAAAGTAAAGGAACAGACCTAAGGAGTCCGAAAAGGAATTGGCGTTAGTTCCTACCAAAGTGACTGTGTCTAAAAATTGTTATTGTAGTTCTCTTAACAACAATTTAAATGAAAACAGATGCAGTTTCGGCTTATTCGTGAAACAGCTATAATGACACGGAATTTACTAATGTCGTTTTCCATTGGGACCACTAGAAATCTTTTTCAGATGTCAGATTTTACGCTGCTCATGGAACATGCAACGAAATTTATCTGCTTTTGTAAATGGATTAGTGCGTTACTTGGCAACAATATCAGCTGTTCAAATTTCATTCGTTTTTGGCAAAATCATAAATGGAAATTGACCTGAAAAATGTTTTCCCTGAAGTAATATTGGTGATTTTTAGTCTTCAGATGACGGGGGAGATAATGAAGAAATAATTCCTCCGAAATTATATACATAGCTATTTATGTATTTTGTTACCGTCAAACAGGCTAACATTGACTAGGGGGGGTAACATTGACCAAAAGCAAACCAACTCTTTAAATTCACTTAACCGGCATCTGGTATAAGTTAGGATTATAATTATGTGTTTATAAGGAGTGCTATTTGTTCACAGATGGCGTTGCCCATTATTCGTTCAGGGATAACATTATTCTTTCCCAGAAAATAAATAAATTAAAAATGTGTAAATTCAGAAACGTCAAACATTCACCCCTATCGAGGTATCCGTTCGTAAAAGAAGCCGATACGAATATCAAATCCGATCGGAACTCAAATTGCGTTCGAGGTTTCCGTTTCGGAACAAAATAAACAAAGCATATAAACATTTCACATTAAAATATTCCGCAGCAATTAGTTGTCGGACAGCTTCGGGAAAAATGTGCCGTGTGGCTGTCAAAAGTAAGTGGTATAATGCGGTTCCACGCAATGCGACAAGGTGCGCTATATCCTATATGTCATCGGAGAATTTTTCCGAAAGTTGTATCGGAATCGGAACTGATACCTCGAATTAAATTTCTCTGAGTTCGTACACACCGGAGAAAATTCCGTTCCAAACGGATACCTCGATAGCGGTGATTTGCGCAGTGATGCGGCATCACCACTCATTTGCGATGCTGATGCGTTGCTCATTGAATATGACGTTTGTGTTTTAGAACGCATTATTTACATCAAACATATACATATTTTACATATTTTAATTTCAAGATGGAAGTTTTGGTCGATAACTCTGATCGTAAAGTCGATAAATTTACGGACTTCATTCAACAAAAAATTTATAAAATTTTCTGCAAAAAGCATATGTATCTATTGACAAAAATGCTTTTCGTCTTTTCCGACATTTTTTTTTTGTCGTTGGTTGTTACTATCCGATGGAGCACTCAGACACAACTACTGGTCCATTGTACTACCAAACAGACACCTTACTTTACTGTACTTAATTTTCCCGTCCTTAGGAGCTTCAATGATGAACAGCTTAGATTTTCGTCACTCACCACGTCAGCCCCTAAGGACCGGCACCTGATTCGAGCAAAGGCAGGACAGCTACAGAGGAAGTGTTCCGCTGTATCGTCGTCCTCTCCACAAGCAGGTCAGATGGTGGTGACGCTCAAGCCCAATACATTTAAGTGTTTTGCAAAAGTTTGGTGGCCCGAAGGGACGCCCACAAGAAGTCCGCAGTTGATTCTCCTGAGAGACAGAAGGAAAGACCCGACTCTTTTGCAGATTTCCGGACGCAGTTGTTTGGTCTGTCTACACCCAGCACAGTCATGCCACCGACCCTTGTGTTCACGAGAAACCCAAGTATCAATGGATGACCTAACAACAGATGCAGGCAGACATAACGCAGGTTCAGGTTCTGAGAAAGCTTCTTCTGAATTCAGCCTGGCAAGCTCATCAGCAATCTCATTTTTCTTAATTTTTTTTTGCCGGCGAATCAACAGCGCATCAGGTATTTCAGTGATGCTTTTCTTTTCGTTACGTTTGACGCATCAGTTTGATCAACTTTGCAATAATCACCCCTAACGAGGTATCCTTTCGGAAGTATCTGTTTCGGAACAAAATAAATGAAGCATAAAACGCGTTTATTTCACATTTAAAATATTCCGCAGCAGTTCGTTGTTGGAGAGCTTCGGAAAAAAAGTGCCGTGTAGCTAAAAAAAAATTTGTGTTATAAAGCGGTTCCACGCAATGCGACAAGGTGCGCTATATGACATCGGAGGGTTTTTCCGAAAGTTGTATCGGAACGCATACCTCGAGAATTAAATTTCTATAATTTCGTACAGATCGGAAAAAATTCCGGATACGGAAAGGATACCTCGATACAGGTGAATGAACACATAAAAGTGATGCCAATGTTGCATTAATGAACATTTTTGTCGTATTCGTTTGGGCGCTCTCAGATCACTTTTTTTTTATGTTCGTTTGGTACAAAAAAAAAGCAATCTTTTTCAGATTTCAGAGCGCTTTTGCGAATCTAGATATTTTCTCAGATTTACCAATACAAGTGCGCTTGAGTTTGACAACTGGTGGTGGACGTTTAGGTTTTCGTGAATTTGTTCTAAAGCAAAGAAAGGCATTGCATCGGGTGAATCTATTTTTGTAAATTATTTAATGTGAATGCTTTAATTAAAAATTTAACCAGTGAATGGAAAACGCTTTGAACACTGTTGAAGGCTACACATATTCGAATCCCACGAATATTATCACAAAAAAGAGCAAGTGAAGTTTTTATGTTCGATTAGCCACACGAAATCTGAAATCTGAGAGCGAATCTGAAGAAGCCCAAACGAATACCACAAATGTAAAGCATCATGATGCCAGTGATGCGTTACTGAATTTACGCATCCTATTAGCGTTTCTCTCAACTCGTCGATTTAGTTGTATGTAATCGCAAACGAAACGCATCAAGCACTATTTATTCTCGCATCGAGTTTCTCATTTTGAAATCGCTATACAGAAGAGATTGGTTACTCTGGTGAAGACCTGAGATAAGTCACAGGATGAATCCGGTGCACAACATATACCCAGAGTAAAATTGAACTGCCGAGATCAACACCAACAAAAAACTATACAAATAAAACTTTTAAGAATCAATTTTGATTATTGTTTCTCTGTATGGAAAATTATTATTTCTTTGCTTATTTTTTGATTTATTATACTTTTTTTTTTTTCTTTCATGGAATTAACAAAAAACTTAAAAATGTTATGGGTTTTCTTTTATTCTTAAACGTTAAAATTTACCTATAAAGATGCCATCTCTAATAGTAATTTGCTTTAATTCGTAATTTTAACTTTAATCATAATAGTTTATGTATGTTGCATGTATATATAATTATTTGTATATTATATGCCATTTTGTTTTGTAAATTTTATTGGTAAAAGATTTGTTTTTATACAGGTCTACTAATGATTCTCTTTATTTTTTATTTGTTAATTTAAAGGTTGTTGCTGATAACTTTTACCTTCTTTTTATGTTAAAGTTGTTTCTTTGCTACTGTAATCATGTTATATTAATTGAAATAAGTTTTTGTTTGTTTTATTTTCGTCCCTTTTTTTGTGTGTGTACTTTAGAAAATATTTGTTTTTACAAAAAGAAAAAAAAATCTTAATTAAGGTGGATATAGGAAAAACAAAAGAAAGGACAAGGAAAAAACAAATTAAGTAACATTCAAACAAATTGCATGATAAAAAAATACAAATATTGCTTAAAAATATTGTTGAAAATGGTGTAAAAAATAAGACAAAAAATATATAAAATAAATTAAAAAAATACAATTTATACAAAATCTGTTTTTATTTTTTTAATACATACATATTCTATGTATAATTTTACACTTATTTGAAATAATGTCCTTTTAGAAAAAAATTGCTAAAAACAATTTCTCTTCATTAAAATTATTTAATAATTACATATAATAGTCATACTACTGCCCGATAAATTGATTTTTATATGTGGTGTGTAATTTGTGATTTTTTTTTATGTTTAAGAATGTATTTTTTAATATATTTTACAAAATCGAAAAATTGATTCAACAGCTAATAAAAATTATAATTTACATTTCTTATGTTTCTTGTTTAGTTTAACATTTAATAAATATCACCAATGTTTTGTTTTTTCTTTTTTCTTACTATTTTATTTTTTTGAGATTATATGTTTGAGCTTGCTAGAGGGACGTTGTGCTGCAAAAGTTATATAACATTTTTGAACAAAAGTGGAAGGTATATTTACATGTTCTGTTCCATTTCATTGGCAGAGGGACAGAATCAAAGAAGACGGGCGACATGAATTGTTTGAAGTTAAGGTATTCAGGAAGAATAATTCTGATTTAGCTTTTTTTTTTCTGTGTGATAGTAAGAGTTACGACCGCCAATGCGGTATTGCAGGTATGGAACTTTCACACCGGTATACACTTTGCCAGTAAAAACACGTCTTATGGTAGAGTTATATGATGACGATACAATTCTTTGTAAACCATTCCGATACCGCCTTTTAATTAAGGTTATCATAGCCAAATGTTGGCAGACCTATTAGGGCCGTTTTATTCACTCGAAGTTGAACACAACTTGGGGAGTTTGATATATAAAAATCGCCAAGTTGTGTTCAACTCCGAGTGAATAAAACGGCCCTTAGAAAATGCGATCTAGGTTGTGAATTAAATTCCGAAAAGTTATAGTAGGGAGCTCTTTTGAAGTTCCACTGGATTGTCAAAGACGAAACTTACTGGAACTTCGTAGATACAGAAATCTGGTTTGCCAAATACAACCTAATATTCCTTTTATGTTAAAAATGGCCTTCGGTGTAATCAGTCGCCATGGCCGAAGAGTGGCCATTTTCAGTATCAGTAAGATCAGTAAGTTATTGGGCCTTTTTAGGTACGACATGACATAATAGATATATTCGATTTGACTTGAAATAAAGCATTGAGGTTCAAGCTCGCTTCTATGAGGTTGTATCTAATGTAAACTTTCAATTTTTGCACCACAAACAAACACTGATGTTTACAAGTTGCTGCAAACATTACAATTCAAATGTAATCCCACGGTATTACAATGAAATAATGAAATCCTATCGCGGTTCTCCCTGTAGTCACTCAGAAGGATTTGTTTTTAATTTCTGTTCGGGTGTGGTTGATTTGCCGTATGGCGTCGTGACCAGTCAATGTGCTTGTTACATCTGCTCAAAATATTTAAAACAACATGCTTTATGAATTTTATACTTTTTACGAGGCAACGGGCGTCGTCCGAAAGACGAATTTCAGCATTACAGGGATGTACCTAATGTTCTAGACTATAGACGAAGTGCGGCTGTACCACTGGAAATGCTTTGAAAAATTTGCAATTTGCTATTATTAAGTCAGAATGTCAATATTGAGATAGTCATGTGTGTATTAAGCACAATGGGCGGCTTCAATGTACGATCTTCACATCAGAATTCATTCGTTGTACAAAATATGTATAGTACATAATTGCTTGGAATCAAGTAGAAAATTTGGCAAGAACATTTGCGTAATGGACCATTTACCAACCATTGAAGCTACTATTGGAGGATTTATCTAATAGATTTATAACATACAAGGTTTTTTTCGTTATCGGCGTTTGGTTTATTAGTAATTTGCTAGTACATAAACTCTTCTCTTGTCTAAATGGCTTAGGTCCATCGTGTCAATTAATTGAACTAGAATTACGGTTAAAAACCTTGAGCACAGGATTGCACTTTGTTAAAAAGTAGTAAGCTACCTTATGTAAAGACCTGTCCTAGTGACAACGGGAAGATTATTATTTAACAATAAAAGGAAGGGAATGATTAGTTTCAATACAACAAACTCCCTCTAACAATCTCGTCTACTAAATACCGAAACAATAAACAAAACTACGCATTTAAACAACCAACTCAACTGACCATACATTTTTTTTTTTAATCAAACAACCTGTACCCCGTTTCAAATCTCCCTTTCTACTGCAAAATATCCTGGATATTAAAATTGTCATTATCCAGCGAATTGAGCAGATCCTGTGTGGAGAAATTACTGGCATCACCAACTGGCAAGTTATCGAAGAACTCTAAACACAAATCGTTGGTATTGCCAACAACCGAATTGATCGTCTGATTTATTGACGATGTTGCCGTTTGCATAGACGTCGCTGGTGTCGTTAGCGGTCCGCCTGTTACAGCACCTTGCACCGCATTTGCATTGCTTCCTGCAACGACGCCGCCGGCCATTTGAATCATTTGCTGGGTATGTTGTTGATGGGTGGTCGTTGTTGTTGTTTGTTGAACGAATTGTTGCTGCTGCTGCTGTTGTTGTTGTTGCTGTTGTTGTTGTTGTTGTTGTTGTATTGTGATCTGTTGTGATTGTGACATGTGCATGGAAGCCATTTGCATTTGAGCCATCATGTTTTGTTGTTGCTGCGGTTGGTGTTGATGGTGTTGTTGTTGTTGCTGTTGTAACATTTGTTGCATTACGGCAGCCTGTTGATTTTGATTCATGTTGCCTATCATGCCCTGCTGCTGCTGGCTTTGTTGTGCCGCGACCAGTTGATTCTGCTGTTGTTGGCGCAACAATTGCTGTTGCATTTGGGCGGGTGTCAGTTGCATGCCAGGACTGGGGCCCTGTTGCATACCATTGGGTCCGCTTGCGAGGCCACCACCTGCTGCGGAATTGGGCATGAATCCACCTGTTTGAAAAATTATTCATCAAATCCGAGTAAGGAATCATTTTTTGTTTGACTAACCTGAATTGAATCCACTATTTGGCGCCTGTCGCATGGAGCCAGGTCCACCGCCTTGCACGTTAAACGACATACTCTGCTGCTGGGACATCATCATGTGCCGCCATTCCTGCTGCGAACCGATTGGCATACCTTCGGGGGTTACTTGTACATTAGGCGGCCGTTGTGGTCCAGCGGCCATTGGACCACCATAGGGGCCCATCGCTGTGCGAGGACCACCCGCTGCGGAATGTTGCATATACATTGAATGCTGCGGCCTCATCATTGGACCTAGCGGATTGCAAATTTAGAAATGTCACAAAGACAATATAAAACCAGACACTCACCTGATGGCGGAATGGGCTGTTGACTCATTCGCCTCATAGCGGCCGCTTGCGCCGCTACGTTCGTGAAGCGCCCACCCGAACTCTGGTGCATCATTTGAGCTTGCATTAGTTGAGCTTGTGTTGCTTTGTATTCAGGCGGTGGCGGTCGATTGCCGCCAATATGTTGCTGTTGCATCGCTTGAGCTCGCATCATTTGCTGTTGCTGTATGAATTTGGCCTGGTTCATTCCCATTGGTCCGCCTGACATCATCATCGAGTTCGGACCCATACCACCAGCTGCTGTGGCTGGGTTCATTGCATTTGGCACCATTGTACCCATGCCACTCATTTGACCGGGCATCCCATTCATACCGCCCATGCCCATGGCCCCGATTCCACTCGGACCGCCATTACCGTGCGACATTTGCCCCATGCCCTGAGGCATATTGCCAGCACCCATGTTCGGATTCATGCCACCTTGGCTCATGGGTACATTCGCCGCGGCGGCATTTGCTGCCATTTGACTCATGCTAGCCATAGCGCCAGACGCTGTTGGATTTCCAGCAGATTGACTGGGAACACTGCTGTTGGGGCCGTTACCAGAAGCAGTACTAACGGTTGGACCACTGCCAGGTGCTCCAGCACCAGCCACACCTCCTCCCATACCAACAGAATTGGCGGCCGCTGCAGCTGCTGCTGCTGCTGCCGCTGCCGCAGCCGCTTGAGATTGCCTCTGCCTCAGGGATTGTTGCTGTTGCTGCTGCTGTTGTTGTTGTTGCTGTTGAGTGAAGCTGATAGATTGAGACTGCGACATGGTGTACGAATCATTTCCAGGACCTAGTAAAAGAATTAATTTAGTTACTTAACAAACAAAATTAAAGAGTAGTACTAACCAGATGGAGTGTTTATTGTTTGATTTGTTTGCTGTGGCTGTGGATTATTGCCAAGATTATTGCTAGATTGTTGCGGATGCGGTTGGGGCTGTTGATTTTGTTGCTGCTGTTGTTGTTGCTGTTGCTGCTGTTGTTGGGCCTGCTGCTGAGTGAAGAACACACCTTGTTGAGCGGCAACTGAAACGTTGCTCTTTAGATCGCCACTTAGGTGTAAGTGTTGGCCAGCAGATACCTTAAATCACAAAAGAAGAATGTTGGGTGAGATAGAGCTGGCAACTTGTGGTTTTTAGAAATTTTTAAAAGTGAAGACATCGTTGACGTCGGTATACATTTAAAACAGTAGGGTGGCGTGAGTTTGAAGTTCAACTGTCGAAAGTCTGGTGGCAGCAGATTGACAAATCCAAGAGTTTAAAGTGCACATTAGAATAGTGAGAAAATTGAACTGCCGTATAGGTTACAGCCCTCGTCAACATACATCACTTGACATGACAGATTTATAAAAAACTAGCTGACCCGGCGAACTTCGTACTGCCCAAATTCATTAATGTAGGTAGGTAAATTCCGATGTCATATAATTCGGTTAATTCAAATTGTTTATTCACAAGTTATATTAAAATTAAATAAACAGGTAAATAAAATCAATTACTTGTCGGCCAACCTACCGCTTTTCCACTGAAGTGCTGTATGGTATAAAACATTTTTTGTTCTATTTCTATTATCGGGTGCATACACATACAAAGCGAGAGCTTTGCCGACACGTGAAATTCAAGATTTATGAAACACGCATCCAGCGATTGTCCTTGCGACTTATTAAAAGATTTCATAGCAAAAGCGAGAAGTAAGGGAAATTAAAGACGCTTAAACACGAACGTATTGTAGCCAAAGTCAGTGAAATCAGGAATATATTTCCAGTTCCACCGGGCGCATCAAGGAAGAAAATTTTGAAAATATTTGAAGTGTCACTACAAAAATGAATTTATTGAAATGGCGCTGTATGTGAAAAATGATTTTCCTTGTTTTCCTGCTTTTCTGTTGAAATTTTTCCTGAATTTTGTTTGCTATAAACCTTACGGAGCCCGAGACCTTTCCAACGAATGCAAAACCGTGGCAATCGGTTCGTGCGTTCTGGAGTTATATAGTCAGGAAGGAAAATCCGACTTATTTTTATATATGTAATAGATAAATTAAAAAAAAAAACATTCAAAATATGAAGTGGGTCTGTTCTTTGACAATATCATTTTCGATTATCCGGGATTTTCGATTTTTCGGTATGAGCTTGGTCCGAGCACCCCGGTTAATCGAGAGTTGAGTGTATTTTAAGACCAGTAGTAATTTTTCTCGCGTTTAAATACCGCTATGGGCTTAACGCACCGTTGAAAATACGCTTTGTGTGACAGGGGAGATGTATTGCAGTATTTTACAACGTGGCAGTAAAACGCGCTCTGTTTGATGGAGCTTTTAGTTCGGTAATCATCATAAACAAATCATACTGAGACCCCCAACTCACAATCCTCTTGCCGCTGGCCGCCTCAATTTTTGCCAGGAATCCGCCATTTTGTTTTCTTATCCGTGTACGCCAATTCCTATCCGTTTTGCTTTGCCCACAGTATAAAATGTAAAAAGATTAGGTGCGAATGTGTTGGTTGAGAGGATTTTTGACATTTGTCAATACGAATTTCTATGCAACAATACTAGCGCACCTAAACTTTTTGGGAGCGTAAAATTTAGCTTGTAGGCAAATAACTGTTAATCGGTCGAAGTTGGGGGTCTCAGTATTGTCTCTGGTAATCATGTCGTAGGCGGGTTTGTTTATGTCAAGTGGCCACCTCGCAGCTGAGATTCGAAAGGTTTAGACTTCTAATAAAATTTACAAAAAATAATTAATCTTTGTGAAACGACAGCAATGGGAGAGCGGTAGAGCTATCCTACCGATTCGAGAAGCTGTACAGAAGCTTGTAACTAACGAGCGGGCATCTGACAAAGACTCATATTCCTTTTGCTTAAACAGTGCTGGACGGCACGAATACGATAACTTTGGCGCCAAAAATTGGTAGCGGTTTTTTGTAGCGAGGTCAAATACAAACATTTTTTTTACTATGGGGGTCTATCCCACTGCGTTTGGGCGGTAGGGGTTTAAAAAAAAAAAAAACAACTTTAAGTAAAAGAAAATATACATTAACAAGGGCAGCACTTACAATTAGCCCTCTGCCATTTTTGAAGGCTAGGAACCTATTCCTTCGAATTATTTTCAAACCACCCTATTGCTGTTAATAGTTTTTGCAAAAAATACGTTTAAACTTGAAATTTAAGAAAAAAAAAAAATTTGAATGCTGATTTTTCCAAAATTGTCAACAAAGGTACTAAATTTGTGTTTAGTATTTACTGCCCCTTGTAATTCTTAATCGATTTCAAGTTTAAAAGTATTTTGTTCAAAAACTATTAATAGCGATAACTTGGTTTAAAAATACTTTGAAAGAACAGTTCCTGGATTTCAAAAATGGGAAAGTACTGCCGTTGTTTATATCAGAGACAATACTGAGACCACCAACTTCGGTCGATTTTCCGTTACTTTGCCTACAAGCTATATTTTTACGGAGTGTCCTCGTTTTTGTGCGCTAGTATTGATGCCTACATAGAAATTCGTATAGACAAATGTCACGAAACTTCAACTTGACGCCAAAGTTATCGCATTTTCCCCTGCTGGAGGCTGGACTATTAAGCGATGGGTCTCAGGTTTGATCCCCGGAAAAGTACAAATTCAATTTTAAGGATATTTAACGCTCAGACAGCTTCTGAAATCAGTCGTCTAGACTCGGCACAAAATTGTACAACCTTTCCATTCGTCCCAACAAAATAAAAATCATTCAATTGAATAGTTGTGAGCGAGCAGCTATAGGCCTAGGGACCTATACAACCCTGTTGCGCTAACTTTTTCGTCGTTTATTTATTGACTGACGGACCATATCGCTTAGAAAAGTCCCACAGCAATTCTATTCCTACCCAAGATATTAAAAAAAAAAAAAAAACAATTAAAATATTGCGCAACTTTCAAAAAAAAAAAAAAAAAAAAACATGTAGATATTTACTCAATTTCCTTCTTCAGTATCATTCTCATTTTTATCTGATTTTCATTTGCCAATCACTCAGTCGGATGCATTGTATCCCGGCCTAGTAGGCGCACAGCATCCGTTTATACAAAACTGTGCTGCATGAATCTCTGCTTCCATAGACATGCACTGAGTGGTTAATAATAATAAAAAGAACAAAAAAAAAAAAATATGAACTACAAGAGCGACAACAACGTCCACACAACAGCGAAATGGATTTTCGCATATTTCTCTCTTTCTGTTTTTTTTTTTTCTATTTTTTTTTTACAAAAACATTTGTTGCACTGCCAGTGTTGGGGCTGGATGGGTTTATAGTGTGGATGGAACATGAATAAAAACATTTGCAACAAAATATCTCGCCGAATAGTGGTGAGTTTCATGACATCTGGCACACTCCTCACTAGCAGCTCATCACAAAACACTACATAACATCATGTCATAGATACAGAAAACTATAAAAAAAAAACAATAAAACGGGAAAGAATACACAAATGAAAGGACGATACTTGTGGGGAATGGTGAGAGGCTGCGGATATATACAGAAAAAAAAAAAAAAAAACCCGCGCGCCATTCATGGGTCATTGTTCCATAAATTGTTTTAAACACTTTTCTAGCAGAGTGCAGTCTGCCCCAAGAGCGAGAGCGAGCGAAGGAGACTTTAATGCAACGTGGTAAATGGTGATGGTGATTAGGGATGGGTGGAGAGCTACTGCTCAAGTAGATATGTTTCTGCTCGCAAGCAGATAAATATCTTGGAAGTTGGAAGTGAATCAAGTTGTTGGAGCAGCTCTCACAGAACCTATACCCTATACGTTTGGCAAGTACTCTCATCGTACTATCATAGATGCATCAGAGAACTTAATTTTTATCTGCGTTCATTTCGAATTTTTCAAATGTGAAAATGACTATACGTGAACAGAGAACGAAGCACAATGGCTGTAAAGCTTTTCATGAGCGTGGTTGTGGTAGCATGTCGTTTGTAGTGTTCCTTAAACATCGATAGTCTATCGATAGTATCGATAGTTTTTTACTATCGATACTATCGATGGTTCAAAAAAACTATCGATACTATTGAAACGCATATATGAGCATTTAAAGCAAATGTAGAAGTACTGATTAAAGATAAAACCGGTGAAACATGTACGTACAAAAAGTACTTTGTTTCCATTGACAAAGGATAGGCGATTGGGCAAAAACTCAGTTATATACCTGCTGTACATAAGAATACGTGAAGCTACCATCTCTATCTTACTTATTAAAAAATGTAGCGCCTTTACACTCAAGTAAAGTTCTGATATTGATACGTCAAAAGTACATCCGTAATAGGAGTAGGTAATACTTTTCTACGTATAAAAATAGGCGCCTTTAAGTAAAGTAAAGATTAGACTGTATGCTAAGTGGTCATAAAATGCCAATTTTTGACAGTTCTACTGTCAAAATATAGTCATACCATCGGCCTTAGCGAGGTATCCGTCGGAACGGAAAATTCTCCGATTAATGCGATTCGGAGTATTTTTGATGCGATGTTTTCTTCGAAACAACTGTTCGGAGAATGGTTCCTACATTTTGTAACGCATATTAGGGAATTACGTTGAAGTGCGATGAAGTGCATTTTATTGTTATATTTTTGACAGCTAGGTTCCGATATCCTCCAATTATTTATTTCTTTTCCGAAGTCGGACACCACGAATTGAATTTGAGCCTCCGAAAGAGTATGCGTTGCGGAGAATTTTCCGTACCGACGCACACCCCGCTAGGGCCGAATGTAACGGGCTTGGGCATATTTCATATGCTCTAATGACCTAAATGCCACATATGACCAGGCTGATTTTGACAGATAAAAAAGCCCAAATAGCATATAGTGTTATCGGGCAATAAGCACGAATGCCAGCATTAAGCCCTACATGCCCATATGCAATTTATTGAAATTTCGTTATGGCTTGCTGTCATTTTTGATGGAACAAGAATTATTTTGTTGTCATCGGTGTTTGAATTCGTGAAATTCTGAATTATTTTCATTTTTCGTTCTCTCTTTTTGTGGAACCCTACTACAACATTTAGTAGGTAATAAATAACAAATGCCTTAAATGACCATATTGGTAATTTTGGTCATATAGTCTAATATACAAATTTGATAATCCTGACATTTTGGTCATTTGAGAGATATTCTGGTCATTTGCCTGTTGGCATTCATATGCGTGATTGGCATACAGCCTTATAGCTTACACTAAATAAAATACAAATGCGAGTCCCTTGAAAAAATTTCTTGACCACAGCTGCTTCTGTATTCGAATAAAATATGTTTGTTTTTAAATGTCTTTTATTAGTAAATTATGGACAAATTTACACCCCGTCCTAAGAAAATCGTAAGCATATAAAACTATCGATACTATCGATACTATCGATAGTTTTATCGCGAAACTATCGATACTATCGAAATGTAAAACTATCGATGTTTAAGGAACACTAGTCGTTTGTCAGAATACCAACTACCGGCTGCGGCTGATTCAGTGGAAGGCAAATACAATTCTGAATAACAGGCGCACAGAATTTCATTCCGTAGAATATAAGCATGTTTTCAACTGGAATTCTCATACAAATGGCTGGACTTCCATTAAATTTCTAACCCCTAAAAACAAGGAATGCAGCGCAAGGAAGTCTAAAAGCTTTTCGATTTTAATTCGTTTGGTTTCCACTTAGAAATTGTTAGCAAATGTGCTTAAGAACTGAATCAATGATCCAAAATATAAATTCCCGTGTCGTTTGTCACCTAGTCACCGAAAGCCAGTACATATGTGCTTAAGCAGGGTTTCCAGCGGCTTCTAAATGGAAGTGCAAATCGTGTCTGTTGAGAGTTAAAAGAGTACTTATGTCGTCCATCAAAGGAAGTATTTTATTTCCTTTAATCAGAACTTCATGCTACAACAGTAGTTTGGTTCTCGTTTTTGTTACGACTGCCCAGTGATTCTAGAGCTTGGTTATCTTTGTGCCTACCTATATATCTATGAAAGTCGGGTCTTACCTTCATTTGAACATCTATTGCGTGTCAAGGCGACAACTGGTCCATAGGGTTCTCGTTACATGTTTGGTGGCGAACTTGATGTTTGTGTCCCAATTAAGCTATTTGTCAAAGACGACGAAGAAGTAGGTAAGTATATGTGGTGCCTTCAATTGTAATAGGTTATAGGTAAGGTTAACCAGTCCTCTTATTGTAAAAGGAACTACAATAGTGCACGGGTTGATAGATTTTAGAGAGCTCTTTATTGTCGCACCTAAAATTTGGTAGTGAAGTTCCCTGCGAAATGCTGGGGATAGTCCGTACAGGAACATAGGCCATTAGCTTTTGTAAATTTGTATTTTTTTGGGAGAAAGATACCTAGTCTGAATTGAAAAGCTTTTATCAGGGCAGTCCTAAGACTTTGATGTTTGCGAGACGTTCGCGAGAGGTGCCACAGCGTAAAAAATAAAGTGCACGACTGGATCGAAAAAAAACTGTCTCGTTCGTCAAAAGTTTGGTTAGTTGTTCTCTTATTTTATTAGATAGGTAAGGTAAGTAGGTAAAGATCTGAGAAGCATTGCTAGATAAAAGAAACGGGTCATAAAATAAAGGAAAATGAATAGTGTTAAATAAAATGCACTATTGGGTTATTCGTCTGATATGGCAGTACATATCAAATAACAATGCAAGTTTTTAAAGGTTGCAGCTCTCGGTAACAGGCAATTGTCGCAAGTTCTGGTTAGATAGTTAAAAGCGCCTACTTCACTAATAAGCTCATACACTTTTCAAGATTTTTGAGTACAAGGACAAGCGTAATAGGATTTTCTGATTTTTGATCTGTTGAAGTAGAGCGACAGGGACAGCAAATGACGCCGAATTTCTTGCCGCTCTTTCGACATTTCTCTTCAGTAAGGTTTGCCATTTCATGATGGAAAGATATACGAGCCAACAACGAGGCCAATTTATTAAAATTTACTACCAAAATTCGGAGTCAGTGGCCTCAACGTTAAGAGCGCTACGTCCAATTTATGGTCGTCATAATCGTCCTAGCAGATCAACAATTGAGCGTCTAGTGCAAAAATTTGAATCCACAGGCACAGTACAAAATGTTCCCGTGCCAGTGAGACAAAGAAGTGCCCGTAGTGTCGAGAATATTGCTGCCGCTGAGGCTTCAGTTGAAGAAAGCCCAATGTGTTCTCTCACACGTCGTTCTCAAGCGTTGGGCATCTCTGTGACGTCGTTGTGGCGATTTTTGCGAAAAGATCTTGGCCTACATCCATACAAGATTAAATTGACGCAAGAACTGAAGCCGCTTGACCACCAGAAGCGTCGAATGTTCGTGAATTGGGCTGAGCAACAACTTGAAAATGATTCGGATTTTCATCGAAAAATCATCTTAAGCGATGAGGCTCATTTCTGGCTGAATGGCTTCGTCAATAAAAAAAATATGCGGTATTGGTCAGGCAGCAATCCACACGTACTCAATGAGTCATCATTGCATCCCGAAAAATTTACGGTGTGGTGTGGTTTATGGGCCGGCGGCGTCATTGGGCCGTACTTCTTCTGTGATGATCAAGACCGGCACGTTACTGTGAATGGGAATCGCTACCGTTCAATGATAACCGAATATTTTCGACCCCAATTGGATGATATGGACTTGGAGGACATGTGGTTCCAACAGGACGTCGCCACAAGCCACACAGCGAATGTCACAATCAATTTATTGGAAACCAAGTTTGGAGAACGTGTTATCTTACGAAATGGTCCAGTCGCTTGGCCGCCTCGGTCGTGCGATTTGATGCCGTTAGACTATTTCCTGTGGGGCTACGTCAAGTCTATGCCAACAAGCCAGCGACGATTGATGAACTTCGTACGAATATCGAACGTGAAATTGCAGCAGTATCGGCCGATTTATGCTTGAAAACCGTCGAAAATTCGGTTCAGGGTCTGGACTTCTGCAAGCCTGCCCGTGGTGGCCATGCAAAAGAAATCGAGTTCCATACATAATGGCAACGTACTTTTACAGGAATAAAGAACTTCATTGATATCCAAAAACGTTTTTTTTTTTATGCAAATAAACTTTTGTAGCGTTCTTATTGAAAAACCCGATACCTAATATGAACACAGATCGGCTTGGGTAGAAATTTAGAGAAATAATTAAAAAACTGGGGTCGAATCGCGTCCTCCGTGATCGAGCATTTCTTGACGGAATTTGTTTTTGTTTCACATGTAAAACCAACTTAATTCCGTGAACGGGTAGCTCGTTCACGGAAGTGGCGATTCGACCCCTGATTTATCCGATTTTTTTTTTTTTTTTGAAAAAAACTAAGTATATACTATATACACTACATACTTGGTTTTTAAAGTTTTATCGAAGTCGAAAATGGGGTTTTTGAGTACCCGAACTGTAAGCCCCAAACTACAAATAAATTACATATAAAGTAAATTTTGAGTTTCCGGTCCGGAACAAAAGTTTTCCCATACATATTTCAGTTAGTCGCTTTCCAATCTTTGGGTAGTTGAAACAAACACACCTTTTGCAATATTCAGTAAATTCAGCACCGAATTTCCAATCATTTTCCACAATTAGTTGACGGGCTTTACTGCACTAAATTAATTTTATTTGTTTATTAATGCGATCGAAATTTGTAACCAAAGTAGTTTGCACTGAAGTTAAATGACCAGTGTCTGTTTTTGAAACGCTAAACGAAAACTAGTTTGTGTTCGGTGCGAGTGCATCCACGAGTTTTCGACTAAAACACGGTTTTCGGTGCAGTGTGAATAGCATATAAGCGATGTAGGCTTTGTATGAATAATATTTTAGCTCAGTTCGAAAACCTTAAAAGCAAATCCATCGATGCAAAAAAGACTGCAATGGGTCAAGGGCTTATCAAAAACTTTTGCGTAAGATGTTATTGAGAAGTAAGTCCAATTTACGAACTTCCAAGTCTCAGAGTTCAATGCTTGTTCAATAATCGCTTCTGATAGGTCTATCTCAACAAAAAGTTAGGAGTACCCAAAAATTATTTAGGTACCGCAAAATGTTATATGTGAAATATAATACTCTCATAAAGTGCTTAACATTTCTTATTTTCGCTTCTACTCATTACGAATGTAGTTAAATCAGCAGCAACTACAACTTTTTGCGATATCTACTTACAATCATTTTTAGTACCCAGGTTAAAATTTTCGAACTCACGCGAAATGTTTCATACAAAATTGCACATTGTGACGTACAAACTATTAAGTGTGAAGGTTAAAAACGATTACCTAAGTAAGGCCCTACAAGTATTAAACTTAACAAAAATAAGGAAGCACACATTTTCTGCAACAATTAACCGTTTCACAACGTGTCGCCCATTGTTCTTTGTTTTTAACAATGTATACAAATTTTCAAGTAACAAATCAGTCGATTGAATTCCTGTTTAATTAGTCCCACATACGATATTCATTTGAAATGGAATAATTCGTCGGAATATACCCTTGGTAACCCGTGTTGTTCTCCGATTGAAATTAGGTGGAATTTTGAAATATGAAACCAACCGTTCTTGTTCTTGTGCAAAAAACCTGACACTTTTGCACAGAAATGGCAGTATGTGTTCGACTACCCACAAGTTCATAGAACAAAAAGAATCCAATTGCCAGAACAGGGGCTGCACACAAAAGTATATGAAAACTAAAGGAAAACTAACTTCCCTGCAGTGTGGGTGATTATGTACAATGTATGTATAGTCGAGAATATACAATTCCTAAGCATTAAACCTGCGATAGGGTGTTTGTCGTTGGCCCGGTTAAAAGAAACCCAGTCCGATAGCGAGTGGGTGATTTTGTTTGATGTTCTCCTACATGTAGATGAATTGCCGTGTGTATGTGCATATATTAATAGGGCTTCGTTAAGTTCAATTGTAAACAAAGTCAAATGAATAGAATACTAACGAATGGAGTCGTAAAAGCTGCAACTTTGTTATGCTACCAGTGATGAGCTGCTTAGTAAAGTTGAAAGGAAAATTTTATTATGACTTATAAGAGTAAAGTGCATTATTTATGTACATGTATACATAAATAATGATAAAACAGAAGAGTCGCATAAATCACGAGGTTGTCGTCATTGGAAGCGAGCGAACTCAACTGTATCAGAAATGTTTCCACGGCTTTGATACGACGTAACTTGCGTCAGTCACGATAAAATGGGTACTAAATTTTAATTTGTAATTTTCGGCAGCTGTTTGGGCTCGCAAGCCTTTAAACTTGTAAAAAACAATATAAATGGGAAATAAGGGCGACAATTGAAGATGCAGAGCTTTCTGAAACTCTTGCGAAAAGATGAAATAGATGTCACATGAAAATATGTTGTAAAATCATTTTGTAGACGGGGAGATTCCCAACATTGGTCTACCGTCCGAACAGGAATACCGATTTTGTAGTAGGTACTTCGTAATACAATCGCGATTTGATTAAGTGGACGAGTAAACTTTCGCAGGTTTTCTGCTCTATATGATGTCTTGAAGCATTTAATAGAAATATATCAGTTGTATATCTATAAAATAAGAGCAACCGTGTTTTTTTTCCCCCACGGACCTAAAAAATGATGCACTTCGGGACCTTTTTTTATTTTCTGTGTTATCTTCTCTCTATATAAAACAAAGTGGCAAAAAGTGTATGTTTCCCTCTGTCACCCTTAATTTTCAACCAATTTAGTTGATTTTTTTGATGTGCGTAAACATCTAAGCGCGCGTTATTGGAATCTGGTGGAGTAATTCCACACATTCAACTTGCGGGGACGGAAATGTGTCACTGTGTTTTATCATTGCATACCTTTTTTTCATTGCATACATTTATGAGATGGGGCATATTAATTTCAGCCTTTTGTTTTGTTAAATGTCGGTAGTTACGCCGTTACGGTGATCAATAGATAGGGCAAACAAATTAAAAAAAAACAAAAAGAACACTTAAACTCTATCTATAAATAAATAAGATTAAATGAGTAGCCATTCGCAAGAGGGCCCAGCTTGCCACAAATACCCGATAAATCTGTTTGAAGGATGAATTTTTATTTTAATAACTTTAGACATAAAAAAGAAAGTTGGAAAAAGTAACATTTAAAAGCTTAGGCCTTACCACTAACAAAAATATAGTTTTGGCTGTTCTAAACTGTTCAGGAACATAGACAACAAACGATTTCTAGCGCAGTTAAAAGATATTGTGCGCCTGTTATTTGTACGATATTTACCGTGATTCGAATGGAAACTGAAGGACGGAATAATTTTTAAAATATCAATTTTGCTCCGAGTTAGCATTTTGGTCGATTGTTTAATAGCTCCTTCCCCTTCTGTCACTCCAATTTCTCAAGACCAAAGACCTTGTTGATGGTTTCGGGCAGTAGCTCACGGGTTGCTCAGATGAAATGGGCCTTAAGTGCTTGAATCGTTTCCGGATTATTGGCATAGCATCGGTCTTTTAAGGTTCTCCACAAGCAAAAAAAGTCGAAAGGGGTCAAATCGCAGCTCCGAGGCGGCTAATTACCATCTTCAAGACGGTTGATAACACGATTTGCGAATTTGGTGCGCAAAAGATCGATTGCGGCATGGGCTGTGTGGCATAGCGTGCCATCCTGCATAAATAAGTGGTCATCCAAATCCATGTCTTCAATTATAGTAAGAAAAAAGTCGGTTAACATGACTCTGTAACGCCCACCGTTGACCGAAACGGTGTGTCCAAACTCATTTTCGAGTCTCACACTCTCGGTTAGAGCAGCCACATTTTTGTCCTTGCGCACCGTATGACGACGGGGACCATGAGTGTTGTCCACTAGTATACCAGTCTCACAACTTTTTGCACAAACTTGCGTACAGCAGGTGCGGTGAGGTTTCATTCCGGACAAAACTACTTTTCAAATGCAAAGCGACTCAATTCGTTCCGCGAAGGTATGATACTGACTTTCTGTAAAGATTTCGAACAGCTGTCAGTATCAAAATAACCTATGATTTAAATAGAAACCACTGGATGGCTCACCCTGTATATGTAGTGTATCAGCTTATATTTAATAAGTTAATACTTTGAGTACAAAATTCGTTATTGCTACCTTCCCAAAATGTAAAACACTCAAAACTAAAATTATAAGGCCCTAACAAAGCAACAATTCTTAAATTTCACAACACATAGGTAATAGGTATATAAATATATTACCAGAAAAAATATAAAACGCAATTCTCTCTTATCCTACTCATAGAGTTTTTATATAAATATATCACGCAAAATTTATATATATCTCTGAATATAAATATAATGAATCCCCATGGTGTTTTTCATTATAAACTTTCCGGTGGATAATTTAAAAAATGTTCAAGCTCCACTCATTTTCACCGTTTCTCCCATTTTCTATTTTGCATCCTTACAAATAACGTACACATGCACCCGCCTACTATTCAACTATTCATTGTGCTCTAGTTGCTTAACAAAAAGCCACCGTTAAAAACCTTAAACTGTCACCGTGCTCTGATAAAAAGAAAAATATGTAAATAAAAAAAAAAAATGTATACGAAATGTCCACAATCATTGAAGTGGACTAAGGGTTGTTTCTTGCAGAAGGAGCTGAAGTAACGGATGGTTAATTTTGAATAAAAGGTAGGTAGGTGGGCAGGTAAATGGGTGCTCTTGTGGCAGTTGCCACAGCTTCACTTATACCATCAGTTGGGTCCATTTTTTCGAAAAAGTCCAATACTTTTTTTGACGAATGGTTTTCACAATTTTGTATGCGAATATAAAAAGTGCTGGGTTGTGTGTTGCTATTTTCAAATAAAAATGGGAAAGAGTGAACTCAATTAACAATGCTGATAAGTGAACATTAAATAGAGATCGACGAATCTTAATTATGAGCACTAAGGTACATATAGGTACAGACCAACCATTAACTAAGAATGTACAACGAGTTCTTACTGACGCTCGACTACCTTTTAACTCCTACGGTCAGTGTTGCCGGAGGGGAATATTATAAAAAATCATAAAAAAATCATAAAAAAAAACATAGGAACAACAGCCGACTCATTCGTTTTAGAACCTTCAGCAGCACAAGACTCATTTAAGGCTTTTTTGCCTTTCCGCCTCCAAGGAATCCAATTTCATTAAATATCTATAATACAAGTTTACTTTGATATATTCTAATAGGAACAACAACATAGCAAGCATTAATTTAACAAAACTTTCCATTTTATTGAACTATACATTAAAATACACGGAGTTAAAAAAAGAAAAAATCAGAACCACCAAACAACAAACTCAATAAAATACACACCTACCGAACTCACAGATGAAAATTTGCATGAAGCCAACAAAAAACAAAAACCATAGATAGAGGAAATCCCTTTTTGACGACAGTTTGGAAGATAAAAGTGCTGCCAGATTTGGATTAAATTTGAAGTGAATTAAATTTATTAAGGTTGAAATCACACTTTGTAAAAAATGTATGTCTTCAAAAAAAAAAAAAAAAAAAAAAAAAATAGAAGTACTCCGAAATTCTTGACATTACCAGAGATGGTTGTGGATAAATTCCACGACTTGTAGGTCTTTACAGCACCTACCTCTGCATGTCTCCATTTCCATATTAGCTGAGCTCAATCTAAAGGCATGCAATCTTAGAAGCAGTGTTACCTCTGTAATTTTCAGAAAGAAAAAAAGAAGAGTCCTGGATAAAAAAAGGAGTCCCCTTCCAATCTTTATATCTTTTCTTTTGTTTTTTTTTTTTCTGTTTTTATTAGCGACTTAATTGTAATCCGAGTTTAATTAAAAACGAATTCTTTCGAATTCAACTAAATAGACAAAAACGTCCTAAATTTGTAAAAGGAGTCCGAGTTCACTGATTTTCAAACAGATGTGTCCGGAGTGCAGGCGCTCAAAGAGGAGTCAAAATGAGTCTAAAGCGTGAACACTGTTCAGAAGTATTTGCTCAGAAATACCTTCAAGGTGGGACCATCTTAAAGCGGATTTATCGAAGGTTCTATCAAAACCAATCCTTCTAGCCACAGCCATAGGTGGAACAATATCCTCAATTGTTGCATTAAATGGGAGCTACGCTCCTTCTTTGTCTGGCGCTATGTTTAGCTGTATAAGCCACTTGGATAAGGGCTATGAATAAAAGGAAACAAAAATGTCAGAAAGCTTTGCGAGGGTACTTAATGGCTCGCTCAAGGCAAATTGTTGATTGTGACCCCGTGTGATTTTATAGGTTTTTGAGGACATCGGGATAGCTAGGCAGCGTCTATTAACCACAAAGGAGAGGGGATGAAGAACACCGATGCAACACCAACGGTCGACCCTAACAAGGGCATCACAATGGGTCCACGAGGACCGAGGACCTGCTCTACCTACTCGATTACCTAACCTAACCCCCCGTGTTGAAGCTCAAAAGAAGATCAAACCGAAGAAATCCATTACATATAGTAACGGGTATCTCCTGATGGGACTGACATTACCTCTTTTAATGCGCTATGCATGTTAGTGGAGTAACATTGAAACAGGTGGAGTTCAAAAAGTTTCCCAAGTCTAAGTTAGAAGCTCTTACAAGACATTTATACTCTCGGATGTTTGTCAGACGTTCGCGAGAGGTAGCGCAGCGGAAAAAAAACCCTAAGTCGGAATTGGGTTTTTGCGGGATTCGAACCTGGGACTCCCGCATAGCAGTCCAACACACTAACCACTAAGCTACTGCGACTACTGGACACAGGTAGGGTGGCAAAAAAAAAGACGTTTGATTTTTTTTAGTTTCCGTAAACTTTATCTTAAATATTTCAAATAAAGTTTTAAATTACCTACATAATAATATGTTTTTTTTTTTTTTTTTTTTGAAGAAATGTTGCTTATAAAATAAAACGCAACCACTATTTATCTATCCTATTTACGTAGGTATTAAATTTTTTTGTTTTTTATAAAATCTCAAAATAATTTATTTCGTTAAGTATTCTTGTTATTAAAATCCCCCGCAATCCATCGTATATCTACTTATCGAATGGGTCATTCGCCTTAAGTCTTTAACAATACAGATACAGAATGTCACCCTATTCATTTATTCCTACCCTTTGTCAAATCTACATATGTATAAAAGCATCATCCCTGGAATTAAATATTAAAATAAAAAAATTAAATAAAAAAAAATATTCGACAACTAAACTTGTTTTAAAAAATATTCACAAATTTGTAAACTCCAGATTGACGTAAGGCAATCCAATGTCGATATCATGGGTTATGCTAATTGTGATGGCCGTCAAGATGCAAGTGCACACAATTCTTTTAAAAGCGAAGCAACTGACAAACCAATCTACTCGTATATACATAAGAAGTAAACAAGTCAATAAAAACAATCTATAGGTAGAGATTCGGTGCACTTCGAAATTTTCTGAGCTATCCTCCCATAATTTACTGAATCCTCATGAATTTACTGAAAAATTCTCATTGCATAACCAGGTCATTGAAAAAAAAAAACTATTTTACTTCCTTAAATATTGTCCAAACGGAATAGTTCCAAGTCCTTGTTCCTGTGACCTTAAGCGCCTACATGTTGCTCCTTACTTATACACCTTCGGCTGTGCCCTTTCCTCTGGCCCCATAGCTTATAATTATTGGGGAAATAAAGTCCTAAATATCATACATCACTTTTAAACTACGAGTATCTATCGCCGAAACACCCTCTGTCAGAATATAAAAAAAATATATAAATCATACAACACTACAAAGTGATATTCTTATTTATACCGTCATAATATCAACAAATCCGAAGCTCATATTTCAAGCAAGTCAGTGTGGCAGCATACTCGCAGAGCGTCCCTCCGAAAGCAATTCCAATTTCTTAATTGAAAAAAAGCTCTCTTTCCATATTATAAAGAAAGAAAAGTCCCACAGAGCTTTCGGCCCTCAATATGCTCCAATTTGTAGTCACCATCACTCACCAATCCACAAGGATGGTGATGGTGAACAACATAAAGTGTGTCGGAAGGATAGATTTCCTGTGAGCATACCAGCATCCAGCAACAGCAAATTCACTCAAGTAAATGGAAATTCTTGCGCGATAAACTGCTACTGCATATCTAAACAGTGTCACTCACTCTGTATGGTCTTGTTTTTCTTAAGTATACCAATGGTCGTCTTCTCCATCGAATAAATGTCTCGCTTTTGAACATTTTTATCCGAATTTATTTTTCCGTAAAATCCTTTCAACAAAGTTTACATTCACTTCCGGTCCGACGTATGAGGCAAGCAGTTTAGACATGACACTTTGAACTAAAGCTTGTCCGTAAGATGCCAAGTCTAACCTCATTTAGTGACAAGCTGACGGATAATATTCTCAATTTTACCTAAAGAGAATTTTTGAACTTAGCTCACATGCATGGCTAAACGCTTGTCGTAGGCGTTTGTAAAAAAAATACTGATTTGTTCAACATTACTATATAAATTCAACAGAGTGAGTTGTTGATCATTAAATAAATAAAATTAAAGTTCTATGTATCTGATATAAATTCAAACAAACTCTCTCTACCTTCGTTCGTTTGCACATAACATGGAATGAGAAAAACTGTAACACCAAGCTGTGTGTATAGTATAGTGCTGCAGAATGAATGTATCCCTTTTCTGGTGCGACTTATCCTTGTAATGATATTCGCAACGAGGATATAAATCTTTTGACACACATTAAACTGACTGCGAAACAATATACTAAATGGAACAAAGGAGAACAAAAGCGCAGAGAAAAAGTAGAGCGCACATCTGAAATGAAAATCTGTAGGTAATGGTCATGACAAAACATGAACAGAATTGATGTGATATCGCGTAGAGATAGCGAATGAGTGGTTAGCTGAAGAGTGATATTTTCTTCCTTTGATGATAAGAGTTTGCCCAGTGCGTTATATTCCAAAAATGGATAAGTAGATTTACTAGAATATTTAATTTAATATTTGACAAAAGAACTCACTTATCGATGAGACTTAATTTATTCATAAATGCGGGGTATCTTTTATTTTGTGAAAACCTCAGCTGAACTTTGTTAGTGAACTGATAGCCACATAGAAATACGTATGGTTTCCTGATAGATAAAGTCCTTTGAGATTGAGTGGGAGCAAGCTTAGCAAATGTTTCGGGTCTCAACCTCAAGTAAAAATATCAACCACTTTAAGTACTGTTTAAATGTGCACTCGAATTAGAATGAGTTTAACCTGACGATTAAGCAATACTTTATGATATTTCTAATGCAGCAATTATTCATGAATTGTTTAAAATTCGATTATCATTTTTACAATCTGATAAAATGGCTACCGTTCTCGGATGATCTGTTAAAATACCATCACGCAGGTTTAAATTCGATTTCATAACGCATAAAGGTGTTTGTGGTCGCACTGCTTCGAAGCGGCTGGACCGATTTTTACGAAATTTGTTTGTGTAGGTATATTTGGTAGGTATGAGAGTAGGTAGTAAAGTATATTTCATACCGCTAGGTGATTAGGGAGTTCCTGTCCCGACTTTTTTTTTTTTTGTATTTTTTTGACAATTTTTTTAGATTTGCGGCATCAAAAAATATATATCTATACTTATAATAAAACTGTAGGCAATTTCTTTGTTACCTAATGGCGTGAAAACTACTGCACAGATTTCAATGAAACTTTTTTTGAAATGTTCCTTAAGATTTTGTACAACACATAGGCTATTCCCTTTCATTGCCATGCCTATTTTTTGCAGCGTTTTTGACCAAAATGTGTTTTTTTTCTGACTTTACTGCCTTTTACTCGCCATTACTCAAATAATTCTTAATCAATGCAAACAGAACAAAATACTTAGGAGAGCCAACAGAGCTTTATATGTCCTCTAGAAGCTGAGCTACAACCTAAAATCTAACACAAAAAAAAAAAAAAAAAAAAAAATTATTTTCTCAAATCGAATATTATCAGCCGTCGCGGTTCTTGATCGTTGTTCTGCTTTGGGGTGGTTGGGTGGCGCACATCCCACAAGCACGTTCATATAAAAAAAAAGCTGCGTGGTGTTTTCACCAAATTAAGTGAAACGAAAGAGAAGTATGCGACGTGAATGTGTATGTAATCAACAGCGACAATGTGTTTCTGAGGAAATGCGCAGATGGCTGATGACGTGTGGTGTGGTGGAGGACGTATGGTGGAGGTGGTGTATATAGAAATTGGAGTTAATGGTTGTTATAGTACCTACGTTGATACCTACAGTAAAGAAGTGAAACTTTAGTACTTACGCTGTTGAATTCAATTTTCTTAAATTGGTGTTTTAGGTAAATAGATTTGTTTGATTTATTGTTTCATATTGACAATGTTCACCGCTTTTTTTTAGCTAGACTGTTGATTTTAAACAAATATGCTGTTGAGAAAACGGTCAAATCTCTTTTATTGGAAATTACACAGTCTCACGCCGCGTACGAAGTTGCGGACACAGCTAGTAACAACTAAATTTCCACCCAACTACTACCACCCCCATCTTTTAATCGAGATTGTGGTATTTTTGTATAAACAAATAAAAATAATTTAACCGTGCGTCGTTAGTTTTGCAAACAGACCGTAATTATTTATATTGTTGAATGACAGATTGCGCTAATTACTGAAAATTAAACTTTGTTTGGGATGGAGAAAATTTGAAATTATGACAATGGGCTAATTTTATCCATTACGAATATTGGACGGCAGCAAATTTTTTGTATTATTTCCTTATTTCATGATCATAAACGTGACTTCGACTTTCATTTTCATTGTTTTGGGATTTGTTTAATTAACCTACTAATCTTATTTCATTAATAGAGAGAAAATTTGCCCTATAGTTTATCGGTACAACGAATCTGGACTTCAACACAAATTTACTTTAGTTATCAAATGGTTTTCTGCGATTTGATAATTTTAATTTTTGAATTTAGAAGTACAGGGTGGGCCAAATATAAGTTTCTTTTTAAAAAATGCAATAAAATGAACTAAATTAAATTGTTTCCCTGTATTATGGCTTTTAGTAAGAGCAAACATTCCCATTAATTATGGAACACAACGTCGTTCAAGTGGCTGCCTCGGCCGGCTTCGCAGTAGCGCATTTTCTTACTACAATTTTCTCAAACCTTATGTTGACGGTTTCGGTTTCTTCAACTTTTACTGTTCCATAAAAAAAAGTCCAAAGGGGTCAAATTGCAGCTCTGATGCGGCCAATTAACATCGCCAAGGCGGCTGATAACACAATTTGGTGAGCAAAAGATCATGTAGGCTTGCGTACAGCAGGCGCCGTGAGCGCTTTATTTCGCCCAAAATTTATTTTCAAAAAACGCACTGTTTGGGCTACCAGCACTCACTTTGGAAATACATTTTCAATATATCCCAACGTGTTTCAAGCGTAAAGCGACTCACTTTGTTCCGCAGAGGTATGATACTGTCGTTCTGTCAAAATCTCGAGCGGGAAACAGCTGTTAGTGTCCAAATAACCCACCCTGTATATAAATAGGCCAAGGGCAAAAGTTAGGAACCACTTTCACTGCTTCAAACACAACATATTCGGTTGTTTTTTTTTTCGTGTTGGGAAGATTCTGCAGAGATGCAATCAAGTGTGTAATCTATTTTCCAATATGTTTTGCATATAAGCCAGGCCACTATAATAGAAGAATTTCTGCCGCTGGGGGGACTTTAGTACAACTTAAATTCTAGGAAGTCATAATGATGAAATTTCTCGATCATGATTATCTATTGGGACTTTAAATATATTTAACCACAAATGGAAGGACTTGCAACCGAATCGGAATCAACTTGATACTTAAAATGAAATTATCGAGTTTTACACAACTATAGGGCTGGTTTTAAATAAGAAAAAGTTGACTTTAAATTTGTATATGCATGATTACAGAGGCTTCATCCGTAAAATGTGTTTAGAAACTGTTGACAAGCAAATAATTGTGATTAATAAGGCGGTGTTCATGAAATAGCCAAAGTATTTTACCTTACACCTCAGTACAGGTGTTACAAAAACCCCAATAAAATCTACTTTTGTGCGAACATAGCCTACATCTACAACGAAGTTTACCCTCGTTTGTATTCTG
Source organism: Cheilosia urbana (assembly GCA_946477585.1). NCBI lineage: Eukaryota > Metazoa > Arthropoda > Insecta > Diptera > Syrphidae > Cheilosia > Cheilosia urbana. The sequence continues at coordinate 118,393,869 of OX297854.1, forward strand.
ACTAAATTGGTTTGGCCAACAAAATTCTACTAAGCTTTATCTGGTTTAATTTCAAAAACAATACTGCAATAAAACAGCACATCGCAAGTAATTCGATAGGATTACATTCTTTGGAAAACAATGAACTTATAAAATTGAACGATGGACAAGTAAAGGCAAAAACAGAACATAATGAAAAATAAATCCACGCGGCAGCACATATCCAAATGTCACTTAAACGGACTGAGGCGCATGTCATTTTAACGTCATCATCCTCAACCAACACTCGTACGATATCCTAAACAGGCGAATAGTCTTCTAATGGAATGTTATTGCATCGCTTTCGTATCAAAAAATCATCACAGCCGTGGCGCCAAATTCCATTTCAATGCATAATACGCACATCTCTGCCAAGTGTACAGTGATTTTTGCGCGAGCTACTTATCCAGCCACGGACACTGTACCCATTTCGCTTATACTCAGTTCCTATTCCATTAAGGCACTTAATTAGTGATCAGCGGCAATCACCATCACGCACACGTCTCGACACAGAATTTATTGGCGCTGCAATACTGTTCGCCACAAATTGACAGCTCATGCATGATGCTGGCCGGTGGGGGAGTTTTCTGCTGGCAAATCAATTTACAAACTATTTTCGGAAAAGTAAATTCGAAAACATATTCGCAATGGTTTTACCGGCCACGAGAATTATACCAGCGATGTTGTTGTACATTTATACTTTTGTTTTTGGGTGAGTGTTTAATTTGCAGGAACAAAAAAGCAAAAATAAGATAAAATGCGCAAAACATACGGCATAGGCAACAAAACGGGATTGCAGTTCAAAATCTAAATCCAATTGGATTACATGCAAATTACCAAAATATTTATGTCACACAGTGTGTGAGTGAGAAAGAGCGAGATAGAGAGAGAGGGCGAAACGTTTCTAAAATTAAATCCAATCAAACGAATCGTTTGCAAAACAATAATAATGCATGCTGGCAGCGCACACTAGGTAAGTGTATTTAAGAGTTGAATCGAAATAGGTAGGTGAGCGAAAATAATCGAGAAACTCAATTTCAAAATAGATACATCTGTACTCGTAAATGTATGTATTTGAAAACAATAACATATTTGAATTGCTTGTCGTATGGCATATTGATGGTAGCTTGTTTTGAAAAGGAAGCTTGTGGTATATGCTTATGCAGTATGCCATATGAAAAGGGATAAACGATTAATGATCATTTGTTTGTAGGATAGTCGAACCTGTCTAAGTGGAATACCTCCATTAGTGGGCCTAATTTTGCGCCCCTTCATTTTCCTTAAAAACAACTCTATGAGTGAAACTTTTTCCACCTCTATATATATTATAAATAACCTCTGTAATTGGAACAGGCTCGTAAATTTATTTATTTTAACCTCTGTAAGTGAGCTTTTACACTGGATGGAAGAAAACGCCTTATTTTGTTATCTTGTTTTGTTTTGCCTTATTCAGTGCGAATTCGCGTATTTAAATGTGTGTTTTTAAATTTCAGAAACATACAGAACAACAGTTTTGTTTGTCTAAGGCTAAGGGCACGCACTGAGCGGCAAACAACATTTAAAACATATGAATTTGTATGGTTGCGGCCACGTGGTCGCAAGCGACGTATCTTCTGTTCTATTATTTTAATCAATTTATCATGGCAACAATTAACATTGAAACTTTAAATATTTAATGAAGTCGAGAAACTCGAGCTCAGAGAAGAGTTTCAGAAAATGGTTTCAAACAAACTAAAAGCAAAGGCGCAATAAATATTCAAAAACAATTTTTTTATGTGTAAACATCTAAGCGCGCGTTATTGGAATCTGGTGGAGTAATTCCACACATTTAACTTGCGGGGACGGAAATGCGTCACTTTGTTTTATCATTGCATACATTTTTTGGAATCTGGTGGAGTAATTCCACACATTTAACTTGCGGGGATGGAAATGCCTACGGGTATTTGTTATTTCATAATATATCAAGAATACGGTTATTACAATTTCCTCTTTTCTTAATGACGTGTATCAAGCCACACACATACCGCACGCACGGTGTTTACCCATACACATATTTCGGGACTGTTGGATACAGTCGTACCATTTTTTTTAAATTTATCTTGATGTTAAAACAAGCCTCTGTCCTGCAGTACTTGCTTTCTTTTGTTTTGTAATTTTGGTACGAACTTTTTCTGTCTGAATCGGTCTTCATGTTGTCGAAGATTGTTAAACTTATACAAAGGCTGGAATTCGCCATAACCTGATCTTTTTCGGTTTATTGGAAATCTTAAAACAAATCTTTCTCTTTTTTTTAAACTTAAAATCATTTTATAAATGTTGAAAAGACTTTCATGTAAAAGATTGCGCCGAGCAGCACTCGACAACGAAATTTTCAGTTTTCACAACTAATCGCTCAAGAATTGCCGCTTGATAAATAACCTTTTGCCGCTCTGCCGATTGTCACTCAGTGCGTGGCCTAATCCTAAGGCGTTTTGTTCCATCCGGTTTGGAAGGTCAATAAGTGAGTCAGACTTGCAACTATAAAATGTTTGCTACAAATTTTTGCATGTGCTTGTGCTTGCCCAAACACGTTCAATTTTGAAGGCCTCCTTGTGAAACAAATATTTGTTCTACCTGGTCAGAAACTGGGGTAATTGGAATGGCTGTAGGAAATAAGGCCCCAATGAAATAAGGCCCAAAAGAGAAAATGAAATAAGGCCCCAAATTTGGGGTGTTATTTCATAACGAAATAACACCCCAATTTCAAATATGAAATGAGGCCCCACTGCGATGAACTAAGGCCCCAAAATAAAAAGAAATAATGCCCCAAATTTGTGGTTTATTTCATAATGAAATTTAAAATAATGAAAACTACTTTTTATTTAATATTGTTGATATTGGATAAACTAGTTTAGATTAAAGGAACTTTTTACATACTCAACCTCGCACCCATCCCGCAATCTAATAGTAAACCCAAGCAGCGGGGTGCAGGGGGGCAGCATGCCCCCCCATACGCGTTCCAAATCAGAAGGGTAACAATTAGTAATAAAATAAATATTTTGGGGACTTGCATTTCTTCTTTTGGGGTCTTATTTCATAATGAAATAAGGCCCCAAAAAAGGAAATAACACCCCAAATTCTATTAAAAATCGTTGTTGTTGTTTCCTGTATAATTTTTTGGGGCCTTATTTCGCAGAGCCAATTGGAATACCTCTATAAGTGAGACTGAAATAAATGGCCCATTAGATTCCATTTAACCAGGTTCGACTCTGTATTTGCTATTTCAGACGATCAAACGAAATATTGCTAAGTCCACACCTCAAATATTTGGGCTTTCAATTTCGAACTGCGTTCTGGACAAATTTGTCCAAAAATGAGTTTCGTACAATTTAAAAATCGTTCCTAAAGCGAAGCAGCTCTAAAGCCCGAATTTATGGCAATATAAAGAATTGAAAATCACCAATTGCAAAATTTTGAGTTCCAATTCATTAATAGTTATATATTTTTCGCAAATAACAACTACTTTTTCTTGAATTGATACAAAAATTCGTAATTTGACATTGAAAACGGCGAAGACTATCAAAATATTTTTGGTGAATTTTACGATTAGAAATATTAATATTATTTTATTTGTAGTGGTTTGCGACATTGTTTGGAGCAATTAACCACTTCAATAGGTCAATTTCTCAAACACCAATTTACAATCTCAAATTGGAAAGGTGATATACCACCACTGAATGATGAATCAATAAAATCTTATAATAATTTAGAACATTCAAATTGAAAACGTTAACGTAGAGAAGTCGTATATTGCAAGATATTTGTTAGTAATTTCCATGGAACTGACTACCCAACGTGAGGTATTTTTTGTCTTTTACAATTTACAATGGGGAAAACACATATTTTGTTTGAAAACTTCCGACCTGTGAGGCGAAGAAATAAAGGCACATCGATATCGACTGTTTTGTGCTATGTGGCCTACATTCTTAAAAAAGGAAAGTGTTACAAATAGGGAATATTTTGAAGATAACAATGGGCAATTTTATATGGAAAAATTCGCTATTGCTAGCTCGTAAAATCTACACTAAGTATGTATTTTTGTTAAGGTTGTATAGTTTGGACGACGTTGAGAACGTTTTGTTGGATCACAGTGTTTTATAAGGCCTCTAATAATATATAGTTTGGCCATTTCAAAGACAGGAGCCATAAGGTATGAGTTTGTTTAGTCTAGAACGAACTTCCCACCAGCATCACATGAAGACCAGTGACCACAACTTTTTAAAAATGACCAAAACGGACCCATTTTCAGTTTAAGTAAGATTTTATTCTTTATAGAAAAAAAATAATGCAAAAAAAGAAAACGGGTTTTCATCAGATATGGCAGTACCTACCTACATTATAGCAATGTGAGTTTTTAAAAGTTGAAGCTCTCGGTAACAGGCAATTGTTACAAGTTCAAGTTAGAGAGTTATAGGCGCCTACTCTAATTTTTTTTTTATAACTTTACAAGTTTTTGAGTACGAGGAGAAGCGTAGTAGGAGTTTCTGTTTTTTGATCTGTTAAGGCATGATTTAATTTTTGACTGGAATTAATTAATGACTCTGGTTTAAATAGTCAATGACTGCAGGTATGCTGTCACCTAGTACTTAAATTATAATGAATAATACGGCGGTAGGTACATGTACTGAAAGTGGCTAGTTTGTTAGACTAGAGTAGCTAGGGGCCACAGGTTCGCTTCCTAAAAAAATGTGATCTTTAGGTTTTTTTTCCACTGCGCCACCTGTGAGAAATGTCTGACACATTCGAGAGAATAACTGTCATGAAAGAGCTTCGCAATTAACCGTTTGGACTCGGCATACAATTGTAGATCCCTTCATTGCCGATCAGGGCTGCTAATGTTGGGCCCAGAAAGTGTAGCAAACCGCAAAAAAAAAAAAAAAAAAAAAAGAAGTAGGTAAGTAAGATAGATATTTTTTATTTGTACGAGTATATAAGATTTACAATGGGTGTTTGTACATTTTCACATTTTCCAATACAATAATTTGATAATGGTAATTATCTTTCTATTGGAATATGGTATTATTTATTATGACAATTTACATGTAGACAAATCGACTTTTGAGGAAATACAAGAAAAACCTCAAATTCAAAAAGCAAAAAAAGAAAAAGAAAAAAGAAGGAAATGGTTGACTGGAAAAGCTCAGAAATAAAATTAATTTATAAATATGTATCACATTTAGTAGTAAATAAATATATAAATAAGATAATATATAATAAAAAAGTAAATAAATAAATAAATAAGTAAATAAATAAATAAATAAATAAATGAATAAATATATAAATAAATAAATAAATAAATGAATGAATAAATAAATAATGAATAAATAAATAAATAAGTAAATGGAAAACATTAAATAAATAAAGATATACATAACACATTTGCAAATGATAAATTATATATATACAAACATAAATTAACAATGATTGAACACTTAAAGAGTTAACAAAGAACATCTAAAAAACAAATAATTAAAGTTCTATGTAACAAGAAACATTTCAAAATTTATAGATACAAGTATGAAAAATGACTACATTAAATATTTAATTTTTTAACGAGGGGATTGTCGGCAAAACTACTTCTTGTTAAAAATGTGCCTTTAAGCTCTTGGATTCTTTAAGCAACAAGTAGGTAAGTAGATTTGAAAAAAAGTGTAACATATAACGAAACAAAACAAAATCTATAAAAAAACAATAAACAATTTTATTTCATATTCCGAAAGAAAACATAACATTGACTAATTTTTCGTTCAACAACTACAGCTTTTAAGGAATAATTTTCACAAAATAATAGGTACATAGTATATGTACAATGTACATAGTTCATTTCGTTTATTTTAATATAAATAGGAACTTTTTGTTTCGATCAACTATTTAAATTGAAGTGAAGGATAAATAACAAAAAATCCCAAAAGTTTGACAGTTTGGAAAACTGAACTGAAATTGTAGTAGATTTTTGCGATGAATGCATTCAGATCAAGCAAATGACTTTTTTGATTTGCAAAAACTAATCAATACAACACATATTTAATTAAATTTCGATCGTTATATAAAAATGAGTCAAACGAACTAGAAATACGTTGATACGTAGCAGATGCATACAAAAAAAAAAAAATAAAGAAGGAGATCTGCTCTATAATTATGAAGTACCATTGGTAGCCTTAGCACCGATCCCTTCCATTTGTCTCAGAAAAAAAAAAATCACACAAAAGGAATGGTTGTGAAAAGTTAGGCTAGGGTCCATACGGACCTGTTGCGCCAACTATTTTTTGTTATGTACATGCATGATTAGCACATCTTTTTTCAATTTTCAAATTGTAAGTATCAGTGAATCTCACAAATAAATCGTGATCAGTTATTAATTAGTGAAGGGAGTACTTCATTCGTAAATAAAGTAATCCGACACACAATATCCAACTTTTCTGAGTCCCCAGTTCTCTATATTTAAAAGTCAATCGAAATAGAGTTCCTTCCAATATTTATGTGGTCACACATCCTGTATAACCCCCAAGCTGGAATACACACAATTTTCATATTGTTCACTGTGCTACATCTTATTCCTATTAATGGATTAATGAGTCCCAATCCCTGGCATTATACAACAGGAAAAAAAAATCCTTATGTACTCAGGCACACCAGAATATCCTCATAAGGGAAATTATAATAATAATATAATCAAATCAGAGCCAGAAAAAAAAATATCGAAAAGAAAACTTTCCCAACCAAGTTGTTGATAATAGCCCGGTAATATTTGAAACGATGCCGACTCGAATATTCCCCATATAGCCCATCTACCGATAAATCAGTCCATCCCCCCATGCCGGTGCGTGAAACGTGGCATTCTAACCCCTCTTTGTAGATAAGAGTTAGTTCCAGGGAATAATATTGCGGCAGTTATCGCAACGATATGTGTGGAAGTGAAGTCACTGCGGTCCAAGTGAAGCTTCTAAGCAGCTTCCTCTCGATACTAATTTTAAGGATGAAAAAAAGCTTTCCTACAGCCTTCTCTTTCTATCTGTGATTACATGACTAAGAAGAAAACAAAAAATCACACAAACAAAACAGAAAACCTTCGAAACAACTTGCCATAAAGCCCACAAACTTGCAGAGTATACCTTTTGAAAACGATTCACCTCCGGTGAGTGTAGTTTACAAGGATAGGCGCCATTTATGTCCTACGAGTAATAAAGTTCTATTATTGAGGGTGATATTATTTAGTTGGATCTGTGTCTCCTCTCTGCCTTTGCCATTAAAGAGAAGCAATTTCATTAGAATCATTTCTTGTTAGTGGATTGTTGGATGCAAGGGCAAGTGCGAAGGCCAGGGGAAATATTTTTTAAACTGAGCATAGATGTAAGTTGCTTCATTTCAATGTATGCAGTGTTGATTTGTTGCTACGTAAGTACGTATACCATCTCTGCGATGGTAGTATTAAAATATTTTACTGTTAGATAGTGAATATGTTATAAAGTGACTTCCCCGATGGGGTGATGAGAACGTGGAACCAAATAAAATTACAACCGCCATATTGCTTGGGTTATTATAAGTGCCTGCCTACTTTTTGGGATTATTATTATATGGCTACTTTGTAATGGGAAGGCTGCTTTTATTATACGTATATACACTTGGGAACAATGTTGCATTGAGGGTTTATTAGAAACAGACTTAACGGTGATGGCAATTAAAACCTACAAAAGGTTTAGGAAGCTTTTACACCGAAATAAAATTAAATAAAATGACAAATCCACGCTCGGGTTGACAGAGCCCAAAGTAAAATTAGGCAACTAATTTTAACGATGATAGTATGGGGAATTATAGAGTAAGCTTTATTTTCTATCGTCCAGCCTCGTCGTCAGTGTGGAGCGATTTTGTGACCCAGGAGCTCTCTTTCAAATCGGAGTAAACATCAACTCCAAGGATGACACCTAGTTGTCGGGTACTGTCGAGAATAACCCTTGAAAACCGCTTCTACTTCGGTTCAGCAAAACAAATGAGATTTACCCTCCAAGTTCCGGATTCAAAGGACAAAGTGAACATGAACAACATGAACCCTTGTTTTGGAAGATCTTTTTTGTGATGCAAGGTGGAGCAGAAGCAGGAAAGCTGGGGTATCTTGAAAGACAAATTGGATGATGGCGGATTGGAATGGAGCAGTAGTTACAGTTCTATGAGCTGTAAAAACCTGTAATATGATTCTGAAAGGAATTTAACTGCGAGGGGAACTTTTAAGAGGGAATCCTATCTGGGGCGTAAGCAGTAAGTACAATAGACCAAACGGTCGCAGTGCAACAACCCCTTCTACAAAATAATAATGTAATAATAAGCTGTAATAAAAACACGTCGCGATTTGCTCTAGTACATCGAGTGAATGGACAATAATGCTCCAGCCGATAGTATTACTGAATCCCAGCCGCCTGGTATACGAATTCAAGGGCGACCGTTCCTCCGTTTCAAACACCAAGACATCGCGGATGCCAGAGTGCTTGATCATGACAACAGAAAACAACTAAAACTGGTAGCTCTTCACAGGTTGAGGGACATTGCATTGGTACGAATTCACAATGCCTCACAAATGGTTCTTAATATGCGTTCATTCATTTTTTAGTTCAGATCAAAACCTGATGTCTTAGGTATACAAAAAGTTCGTGTTTCATTTTTAGTTCAGAGGATGATCAGGCGCGCTCTATGAGCTCAGAATAAATTGACTGAGCAGGCTGAGTAAAAAGCTTACATTTGCATTTATGCAAACACACTTTCATTCCCACTTGAAAGAAAAAAAATATTAGAACGTTCTGAGCACGCTCGGTTCACTCTCGGGTGCTTGTTTTTTTTTTCTCCAAGAATCGAGCTTGAGATCCCTCGATCAGCAGTTCAGCAGACTAACCACTGAGCCAATACACCTTGTTTAGTTGTTTATCTTTATTTTGAAAGTCGACATTCGAGTATTCAAGGTCAAAGATGATATCGATAATTTTTTCAAGTTCGAAATGAGCCCGGTGCTCCAATAATTTAGTGATTGGTTTAGCGTTTCCGGTAACAATAAGCTGTGTAGATTGCCCGGGTGCAAGCCATTGTATAGTGTGTAGAGGAAACCCCCGAAACTTCCACCAGGCGGCCGGCGTTCTCAGCAGTTGTTGATGGCTGCCTGTCTTTTATTTTATGACAGTTACACGCCCTTCTTACATATAACATTCAATTGGTTCACGCACGACCTAAAAAATTATCCACAAACCCATTCAATACGATCGGCGTTTTAAACAAATATTCCAAGAAAACGATCTGTTTATACAAATTCATAAGCGATGAGGCCCTTTTTAACCTCATACGGTAACATGAATAAACGAAATTCTAGAATATCTGGCACATTTTTTGCATTCAAAGGACAGAGTTGCGCTCTTTTTAAACCCTATTGCAAAGTTAGCCATCCCTGGATGGGCTGTACAGTGATCTCTTCTGATAAATAACTATTGGCACTGACTTTATGATGTAAAAATTCGTATTTCTTTTGAATGAGTTGACTCTTCAAAATTCAGTGACGTATGGCTCGCTCACGGGTGTGGTATAAATTTATAAATTATTTTCAATTATGTATTATACTTTTCTTATACACATTTCTCACATTATAGTCTCCGTTTAAAAGAATTTCGTTGACGAAGAATTATATAGAGATCCATGTCAAGCCAAAACTTTCTATTTAATCAAAATCTATTATAATAAAAGTTACAAAATTCTGTTTTCTTCTGTTTGATTTTTAACAGAATTCATAAAAGAGTTTCCATAGAGAATACCAATTCTAGAGACCGTAAACGATTTTTTGACAGTTCGAACTTTTGTTTGGAAATTCATAACAGAAGAACAAAATAAATAAAAAAATATATTGCCTAGTACCTTATCCTTATTGTCTAGATCACACTTTGCAATAGTTCTTTAAGGTCCAGATCCAGATCCTAGGAATAGGAGGCCAAATTCTGTTTGAGGCAGTGTTGCAGCAGTTCAAAAAGAAAAATGCTAGACTGCATAAAATGCAAAAATGCTAGAATGTATGAATGAAAAAACAATTGCTAAATAAAACAAAATGTGTGTTCATCACATCTTTTTTTTTTTTTTTTAATATTAATTCGTCTTTTCGACTACACATATACATCTAAATGTATTTTTCCTGTCTATTTGCATATAATAAATAGGTTAGGTTAGCTTTTTGGGCTGATGAATCGGGTGACCCTCGCTTCACCACACTCCGGTCCTTGTGGACCCATTGTGATACCCTTTATTTGTGGGGTTTAGCCGCATTGTATTTTGGTTGCATATAATAAAATAAGTCTACATATCTTTAGTAAGGAATACCGTGCCTGAAAATAACTAAGAAAATCGGCCCTAGCGAGGTATCCGAAGGAACGGAAAATTCTCCGCAACACATACACCTACTCAAGTTGCATTCGAGGTGTCCGACTTCGGAAGAGAAATAAACAATTGCGATGGCGCACCGCACCGCACTGCAATTCGTAAAGAAATTCCGCATCCAATTCCTGTCGGAGCATAGATATCGGAATTCGGAACCTAGGTGTTAAAAATTTAACAAAAAAAAAAAAAAATTCAGTTCATCGCACTGCAACGTAGTTCGCCGATATGCGTTACAAAATAACGGAACAATTCTCCGAACAGCTATTTCGAAGAATACCTCGCAGCGAAAATCCTCCGAATCTTATAAAATCGGAGAATTTTCCATTCCGACCGATACCTCGCTAGGGCCGAATAATAACAGATTAAATACATTTGTTTTTGAAACAACAAATATTATTTTTATTGAACATTGAAGTATCAGTATTCACAAAAGTCAAAACAAGAGAAATTATCAACAGTTTTGTAATACATATTTTCTAAAAAAAAAAATTCTCAAGTCAATGAATCTAACTACAGTGGTTGTATTTTTTTTTTTTTTATGTATGAGATCCATCATAGATAAGATACAAATCCTTCAGCGTTTAACTGTATTTATTTACGTATCTACTTATCTCCACGTACACAATAGACTGGATTCCATGCACTCACACTTCACCCGCGCACATTTTGCATTCCATCTTATACGTGGAAATGTGGTGGGAAACATTTAAAACTTCTATGAACTGTATATCAGCTTAATGTACATGAATGACCAAAGTTCCAGTAAAAAATGAGTAAATTTAAAAATTCCAGGAAATGCTGAAAAAGCATTTAACATTTTTTTTTTTAAAATGCTTTCATGTCTTCGAAAATGTATATCTAGCATTAACAATGCTCTAACCACTGTTGGGGATGTAAAACTAATTCAATTTTGGTGACGCCAAGAGAGTAAACATCTTTTTCATACACAAAAAATTTACAACTACTTTATCTTTACTAATTCCTTCTTATCACTTCATTAAATTAAGATTCTGTATCGAACTGCATGAGTATTGCAACTCTGCGGTCGATGTATTGAGATAGGTAGGATATAAAACTTAACGAAAGACCGCCGCCGGTAAGTTCATCTACCTTTATCCGAAGATTGGGCACCTTGTCGTGGTGGGGCGGCTTAAGTAGAGGAACAGGACGTTATATTAGGGTAGTGAACCAACTGCTCTGGTATAACTGAATGTGAATTGAAGAACCAAGATCCAATCCGATCAATCGATCAACCCTTAAACTCCAAGATGACTAGTCTGCAATGTCGAGGGAGCTGTGATAAGGTAGGTAAAACTACTGGTTCACAGGGTTCAGGGGTAATTGAACCGCTAATGGAGACTCCTCAGGGGCAGCTCAATCCTCTGTTGTAATTCAGTTGAGTAGGATAGGTATTGGGGATCTCTGCCTATTCGGTCTGTATAAACCTCCCCTACTCGTGGGTACATTATTAACATGAACCAAAATAATAAAAATAAAAATAAAATGCCATCGGAAAACGAGGCGGAAGGCTTGGAAGGGGTCGAGAAGGTGCTGGAAGGCGCTGGAACGAACCCGAATAAGCTCGATGGGTCAGCGGACTCTGATGGGAAACCGAAAGATTTAGCTGATCAATCGTCAGTGGAGGTGGACAATGCGGAGCAGAAATGCGACAAGAGGTCAGCCGAAACTGCGGAAGCCGAATTGGAAGAGGAAGGACAACTCGATTCCGCGCGGAAGTTGCACAAACAACTGAGGCAAAGGATGAAGAGGGTCAGAAGGAAACAGAGATTGGCCTTGGCCAAATCTGTCTCCGTGGAAGGCATAAACAGATCGGTCGATGAGTTGACCGAAATGGTTGCCAGTATGACGTCAACCGAAACCTCTCCAGAGGACGGTGGATCTAGGAAACGGTTCAAATGTTCCGGGACCATGAATCCACCCGCAACTGAGAAGCAGGGGACGGATGGCGGAGAGGAGGACAGACAGTCTGCTCAACATGGGGTCAGTCTACAGGTACCACACTGCAGTGGTTATGTCGATGGACAACATGTACAGCGGAATATCAGTCAGCCCGAAAAGCAGAAATTGTGTAAAGCCGAGCAACCTGGACCAAGCAAGGTAAAGCGAAAGCTGAACCAAGTTATGGGAAGGAGAGCAAAGCAAGCCGATAATGCTAAGCCATACACTAGGAGTGAGAGAACCAAAGTTGGCGGGGGCGTAAAAACCTTTGCTCAAACAGCGGCGAACGATCTCCAAATGGGTGTTGCCGACATGAGTCGTGAGGGGGGGATAGATGCATCGCATTTGAGTATTTTTAGAAATGCTCTTCTGGGGGCTCTAGACTTACTTCCGACAAATGCAGGTGATATCGGTGTTAGGGAGTTAACCTTGGAGGAAGGGATTATAGCTATAAAATGCGGTAACCAAGAAACCAAGGATTGGCTATGTGAGACTGTAGGGAAGATGACCGACCTATGGGAGGGAATCAACCTTAAAATAGACAGGCTTCACATACTAAAGGATGTGGAAAGGTTGATAATCTTCGTTCCCGGACAACCCGTGAGCAGGGATGTCATCCTTGCCAGACTCTGTCGTCAAAATTCCTGTGTGAAGGACACTTCTAAATGGAGGGTTATTCATGCCGGAAGATATGACGACCACAAAATTGGTGGAACCAAGCTGACGATCTGGTGCCCGAGGGAGGAAGCGAGGCTGGTTAGACAAGCAGGAGGTAGACTCTTTTGCGGGTTGGACATAGCATTCGTGAAGTTCCAAGGATCATCGGAAAAGACTCAACATGGAAAGCCACCCGGTAGGGCGACGAAGTGATAGACACCATGGATATGGGATCAACACAAGTCGGGCGGGAGGTGGGCCCGTACCGGGAAAAGCTCAGGGTGATTCAATTGAACCTTCATCACAGCAAAGCAGCATCAGCAATGATGACTAAATGCTTTGATGAGGATTCGTTTGATATAGCCCTCATACAGGAGCCTTGGATCTTTAGAGGAAAGATTAGAGGACTCCCAAATAGCATGGCTGAATTGCATTATGCGCAAACCAGCGAAAGAGTTAGGTCCTGTATCCTGGTGAGGCGCGGAGTTCAAGCATATAAATTGCCGGATCTGTGTGCCCCAGACCTTGCAGCAGTACGAGTAGGTTCAGGTGCGGGAACTTTTGTTGTAGCATCTGCATACCTGCCGTATGATTCTCCGGATCCTCCTCCGACGAGAGAGTTGGAGTCTTTGGTGAATGCATGCAGGAACAGGAATGAGGACTTAATAATTGGGTGCGATGCCAATGCACATAACACAGTGTGGGGCAGCACCAACGATAATTACAGAGGAGAAGCATTATTCGAATTTGTATCATGCAAGGATCTGGCTATATTAAACAGGGGAACAGAGCCAACCTTCGTGGATGTGAGGCGGAAGGAAGTGATCGATGTTACCCTGTGCAGTAGCCAGATAATTGAAAGAATATCAAATTGGAGGGTAAGGGATCAGGCTACATTGTCGGATCACAGAGCCATTTCATTTGATGTTCGCTACGGGTCTAAAAGAAAAAAAGATCGGAAATACATCAGAATTCCGAAGAATACGGATAGGACTAAATACCTGGAAGTATTGGAGGAAAAACTGAATGTAGCAGGATTCGGAATACCGAAAAACACTTGGCATGTAGAATCACAGCTGAAGCATCTGCAATCGGCTGTTGAAGATGCGTATCGAGTGGCTTGCACACCTACCTTAGTGGAAAAACAAGATCCAGCGCCTTGGTGGTGTAGGGAACTTGAAAAGCTAAAGAAGGATGTGAGGAAGGCCTTCAATCACGCCATGAGGAGGGGAGAACCCGAAGCATGGGATGAGTATAAGGCGAAAAAGAAAGAGATGAATGTTACTCTGCGACGACGTAAAAGGGAGTCATGGAGGGACTTTTGCTCGAGTATGAGGAGTACGTCTGAAGTCAGTAGACTACAGAAGATTGTCTCCAGGGATCCAGTTTCCAAGATCGGACTCGTTCGTAATAGAGATGGGGAGATGTTGGAAACACTGGATCAGACAAATGAGGTCCTAATGGAGGCACACTTTCCAGGAAGCTATAAGTCAGATCAGCCCTGGGCTCCAAGGAAACAAGGAGCGAACAGGATGGATAGGACGGAAGCAGAACGGATCGTAACACCAGAAGCGGTCAAGGGTGCGATAGCAACATTTTCACCCTTCAAAACCGCGGGGCCGGATGGTATATTTCCAGGTCTAATGCAATGGGGAGTAGACGTAATTGCACCAAGGCTCAGGAATATATACGTTGCATGCCTAGCAATAGGCTATATCCCGATTACATGGAGGGAGACAAATGTGGTCTTCCTTCCAAAGCCGGGGAAAAAGGATTACACCGAGGCAAAGGCCTTCAGGCCAGTTAGCCTAACATCCTTTCTGTTGAAAACAATGGAAAGGGTGGTGGTGGACTACATGGAGAGTACTGCGCTTAAGATTAATCCTTTAAATAGTAGACAGCATGCCTACAGGACAGGCATGTCTACAGAAACAGCGCTACATCAAGTAGTACGCGTTGCAGAAGAAGAGCTAAATACCGGGGGCATTGCGATGACCACCATAATGGACATTGAAGGTGCCTTCGATAAGATATGCTTTGAAAGTCTGAAACAAGCCTTGGAAAAACGTAGGGTTAACCCATTGGTGGTAAGATGGGTGGACAATATGTTGAACAAAAGGGCGATAAACATTCAGACGGGAACCTCAAAACTCAGAGGAAGGGTTAGCAGAGGTTGCCCACAAGGAGGTGTTCTCTCTCCTACACTGTGGAATATCACTGTGGACTCTCTTCTCGACAGACTTGAGGCGACTGGCATTCACACAGTGGGATATGCCGACGACATAGCAATAATGGCCAGAGGCAGTTTCATAGACGTCACCGCAGATATCATGAGGAATGCGCTCAAAGTGGTGGAACGGTGGTGTCTGGAACAAGGGCTTTCCATTAATGCGGAGAAAACAGATCTAATAATCTTCACAAGGAAGTTGAAAAATCTGGAATTTCGACCCTTAACACTTTTCGGATCGGAACTAAAAATGGCCAAGAAGGTTAAGTATCTCGGAGTCTATCTAGATACTAGACTTACTTGGAACTACCATGTTGAGGAGAAGGTCAGGAAGGCAAAAAGGGTACTACATCAGTGCAAACGTGTATGTGGACAGCGGTGGGGACTCTCACCTAGGTCAGCATACTGGATGTATACGATGATAACTAGACCCATTATTACCTATGCCTCGGTTGTATGGTGGGCGAAAGCCTCCCAGAAAACTGTGAGGAAGCACTTGGATAGGGTCCAACGTTTAGCATGTATAGGAGTTACAGGTGCAATAAGGACAACACCAACATGCGCATTGGAAGTGATCCTAGGGATCTTACCGCTAGACTTATTTATTAAGAAAACAGCGGCCCTAGCGGCACTTCGTTTGCATCGAGATGCGAAATGGCACAATCGTGGTACCATCGATGGACATAGGAAGATCCTGGAACTTGTCAAAAACGAGATTAGGGAGCTGAACATGCCTATGGATGGGATAACAAGGGTGCGTATTATGGAAAGGAATCACAAAACTCGTATTGAGAACGGATTACTTCCAGAAAAAAGGA
Source organism: Cheilosia urbana (assembly GCA_946477585.1). Classification (NCBI taxonomy): domain Eukaryota; kingdom Metazoa; phylum Arthropoda; class Insecta; order Diptera; family Syrphidae; genus Cheilosia; species Cheilosia urbana. The sequence goes on from OX297854.1 coordinate 118,409,985, forward strand.
GTGGTGAAATAGTGATTTTCACAGATGGATCCATGATGGATGACGGAGCGGGTGCCGGCATATATTCAGCAGAGCTGGAACTAGCCCGTCACGTCAGCCTCGGGAATTACACTTCTGTATACCAGGCTGAGATGATTGCATTGCTGCATGCGTTGGACTACTTGCTTGAGAGTCAGGTGGAGGGAAGAAACATCCTTATAGCACTGGACAATCAGGCGGTGATCAGATGCATGGAACAAACAAACATCACAACATCATTGGCATTGGAATGTGTACTTAAGCTCAATAAGTGTTCATCTAAAAATGAAGTAACACTGACTTGGGTACGAGGACACATAGGGATCGAAGGCAACGAAAAGGCGGACGCCCTTGCAAAACAGGGGTCAACTGAAAAGTTGCTGGGACCAGAACCATTCTCTTCAATTGGCAAAGGAATGGTAGAACAGCTCATTCACAAATGGATCACGGCGGAACATCTGAGAAGGTGGTCAACCGTGGAACAGTGTAGACAGGCTAAAATGGCAATTAAGTGGCCGACCTGCTCCACTCAAAGAAGGGTTCTAAGCATGAGTCGAGGAACATTGAAATGGGTGGTGGCTTTGTTAACAGGACATGGTAATTTCGGGTATCACTTAAGGAAGATGGGCCTTAGAGAGGATGATACCTGTAAACTATGCCTGGAGGAACCTGAGACAGCGGCACATATACTGTGTCAATGTCCGGCGTTGGCTGGCAAACGAATGAGGATCTTGGGACATCATTGGGTCGAGACCCAATCGATGAAACAGATCTCCCATAAACAGATGCTAGCGTTAACACTAGGAATTGAGCTCAGGGAAGAACTCTGGAGAAATCCAGAAAGTCTCTCTGGGTAAGATTTATAGTGGTAGAGAGACGAAAAGAGACCCGACAATGGTGGTCTGATTCGAATATCTCTCGAAATCTATATATATATAACGAAAGACCGAGAAGGTTCTAATGAATGTATGACGAAAGTCAGTCAGATAGCAGGAACCAATGTGAGAGGAGCAATTTTACTGAGACGGAATAAATATAAGTGGTTTTTTATAACATTTTTCCACTATAATTATCTTGTGTTTTTATTTATTCTGACGCGTATTATTTTTGTGCCGGTCTGTTTTCTTTTCTTTCCACTAATTTCCCTGAGCTACGATACAGATTCAATTATTTCGTAATTGCTTTGCTGGAGATTAATACTTGTAACTTTTTATTTTTGATTTACCTTTACCGTCTGAAAAGGACTATTAAAATTCGTTCAATACCTCATCCAACTAACGGACAGTTTTGTATTATTATTTTTCAAGCATCAAAACGGTTGAGTATTCCACAAGTGTCGCTTTTTAAAAGTTGACGAGTGTAGTCTTGAGAAATTCATTTTCCCAAGGTTAGACAATTTGTCGATATAAATGGAGAAGCAAAGAAATTAAGGTATTTTCCACAAAGGAGGAAAACGTTTAATTGAAGCAGATACAATACGGATGTCGGACTCGGAGTCTTCCGAATTTGAAATTATTGGTGTGAGTGACTGGTTAATTGGATGTTTGCGAATGAAAGTAATGATTGTCTTACTCGTTAAATATAGAAATATACAAGCATATTAAATGCTCTCCATACCATCAATATCTCCATATATCTGGAGACTTTTCTTCTGATGCTGTATTTTATTTGTTTCGATTTTGAAATTGCATTTCTAATATACATTAATCCCCGGATTGCGTCGGGCAAAATGTACAATTTTCAGCACATTTCGAGAATCCCGCTTGTGCGTTATTGACGCAAAAAGGACAATCCCGCAATAAAGCACATTTATTAGCATGCGCGCTTTTGAACACTTTCCCAACCTTTTTTTATTGTTTGCTGAATTTTGAAAGTAGAATTTTGTAAAAATAATTTTGACCTTAACTCCCTTATTGTGCATAGAGCTCAATTAAGTATTGAAACCTAGGTGTTAAAGCAGTAGCATATGCGGATAATAAATGCCTGTCGCTTATAAGCGTACCACTATACAATTATATGTACATAAATGCGGACTCCAATATAAGTATCTGCTGCGCCAAGTAGTACCTTAGGTTGAAAAAAAAAAAAAAAAAATCAAGTAAAATCTCAAAACAAAGGAGAGAAACAAAGAAGGCAATATTGTGCTGTATGACTTCAACACGATATTAAACAAAAGCTGGAGTTCCAGTCGTCAAATCATGTGGCTCTATACGGCAATATAAGACAGAAAATGACCGATTCTGACATATTATCCTGATTTGGTGTGGTGGCCAGCCAGGTATAAATCTAACAACCTTAAGGTTAAGTCTACCAGCAAGGAGTGACCTGCCATAATTGATGGTATAACAGAGAAGAAGATTAGAGAGGCTTCTGATTCGGACACTAAATAAATTCCCTATCTGCTTCATACTGAAAGGACACTCTGCTATTGGAGTCATGCTCCATAAATGGAAGATAGATTCTAACGACTTATGTAGAAGCTGCCACTGCGTTACCACTTAAAAAAAAAAGCGAAGTAGATTTGACACAAAAACTGAAGTAGATTCAAGAAAAATGAAGTAGATTTCAAAATCATAGTTAAAATGATATATTTAATACTAAAGGGTTATTCCAATAAGAGGTGTTATTGTGAAAGGATATGGCCCTGTATGCGTGCTCGTGGTGGCCATTTGGTTGATGTTGTTTTTCATTATTAACGGCATACCTTCCTCTTTATTATGAAATAAACATCCGATCATTTATCTCAAAAAATGAAATTTTTCTTTGAATACCAAAATAACACCTCTTATTTGAAAACCCTTTATATTCATTTTATGGATAAAACATGTCTAGAAAAAAAGTTTTAAGATCTCACGATTTTTTTTTTTTTTTTTATTAAAATAAAGTCTTGTTAGTATGTAAAATGTAATATACTAACTACATTTACCTATCTTTTTGGTTGGATAGTTGCAAGATTACATCAGTTCATTTTATGATAGCACAGTTTTTTTTTTTTAAATAAAATAAAACTGCTATTTGATTTTTATATTTAAATTATTACGTAACAGTCTCAAAATTCATAAGTGTATTTAGAAACATAGGTTGAAAAACAGAAAATAGAATTTCAATTAGGTATGTAGGTATGTTTAAATACATGTCACAAAATTACGATTACAATATAGAGAATCGTTGTTACTCATCGCTTTCCCATTCCGTAAAATTTAAATAGTTGAATTGATATTTCAATGGTCCAGTTGCTTGGCCGCCTCGGTCGTGCGATTTGACGCCGTTAGACTATTTCCTGTGGGGCTACGTCAAGTCTATGGTCTATGCCAACAAGCCAGCGACGATTGATGAACTTCGTACGAATATCGAACGTGAAATTGCAGCAGTATCGGCCGATTTATGCTTGAAAACCGTCGAAAATTGGGTTCAGCGTCTGGATTTCTGCAAGCGTGCCCGTGGTGGCCATGCAAAAGAAATCGAGTTCCATACATAATGGCATCGAACGTAATTTCACAGGAATAAAGAATTTCATTGATATCTAAAACCGTTTTTGTTTTATTTAAAAAAAACTTTTGTAGCTCTCGTATTGAAAAACCCGATATAACGGCCAAATGGTAAGGAACAAAAACCAAACCAAACGTATCACCTCTTTGACAGAAAATTAAAAGGAAAACAATGCGTCGGAAAATTGTAATAAATTTTGTGTTTAAAGTGAAGTTTGATTCAATTTATTCTTTTGAAATGTGAATCTGGGCTTACACAGTTTTTAAATCACTTTTTTTTTAGTAGATTTAAGCTTTTTTTTTTTCTTTTATTAAGATTTCTAAAATGAAGTAAGTAGATACATATAGAGAATTTAAAAATAACTGAAGTAAACCTTCTTGCATTGAAGTAAAGTGGTATCGCTAAATGCAACATCTGCTTTGCCACTGTTCATTAGGAACACAAACTGGTTGCCAAGCCGGCCAACTTGATGGGGATTTTTCCTGCTCCGTATTTTCAAGCCGCAGTCTTTACAAGGGATTCAAAATTAGGTCTTCAAGTGGACGAGATAAGTTATCTTCCATCACAAAATCACTCTAAGCCTAACCTAACCCACTGTGGGGTCAATAGGCACCACCCCAACAACAGTGCTGAAAGTTGTTCAGATTGAAACCCTTAATATTTCCATGAAAGAATTTGTGGCAAACAGAGCTCTTCGATTTATCGAAGCTAAGAGCTAGAGGCTCAGTCTGACGGGGAAGAGACTACACCACTCTCTCATGACATTTTGCAAGACCAGTTGATACTTCTGAATGCTTATTAGCTTAATGGTAAAAACGGGCTTTGCTACTGACCGAGTGTTCTCAAATTCCTTCTCCGTAAAAATTTTAAATTACAACTCAAGGCTTCTTCCATTACGAAACCTTTCGTGAGCGTCGAAATTGTACTCTAAAGTCCTGAGAAAGCTTATCAATTCACATATTTAGACCCCGCATAAAATGATAGGTCCCTTCCTTTCCTCCCCAGTAAATAAAAAAAACTCACAAAAAAAAAAAGAAGAATGGTTTGAATAGAATAAGCAAGGGATCTACCTTTAGGTTACGTAATACAAGTAGTTGGCCCTACAAGTTTATTTTTAAAAATGCAATAAAATGAACAAAATTAAATTTTTTCCATGGAATTTGATGAGCGAAAGATCGATTGTAGCATGATCATCCAAGAAATATGACGAAAGTATCGGACTGGTAATAACAAAATCGGAATAATGCAGAGGGCGGATTGCCTAAACAACGGTATGGAGCTCACAGAAGCTCTAATTGCTGTCCACAATACAAAAAAAAGCCCAGGAGTATGTTCTGTAGATGGTAAATAACACCGCGAATCATCGCAACATATACTATACGGTTCGACTGAAGATGACATTTGACATATTGCATCACAAAATGGGTGGTATGGGTATGGGTGGTATGGGTGGACAAGGAACTACGATCTTTGGTATCGATGATAATTTAAAAAAGTCGATCGACGAGCCGAGACAGAACCTACATACACCAAGGGTTTAGTATTCAATTTTTGAAACAAGGCTAATCTAGAACTGTCTCTAAGAGAAGCCCATGCACGACTTTGCTTGTCAAATAATTTACAAATGGCAATTATTTTCAATTACAGTCAAGCTTAATGTAGGCAAACCATCACTGCGCTGTTCCGCTTACAAATCTAGAGCGCCCTCAACTCCTTCTGCCCGACCAACTGAATTCTATATTATGTTCACAAATATTGCAACAACGCCCTGTGCATTAAAATGACACCAAAAGCCCATAAATTCCAACAGCAGCAGTAACACTCCTTCATTACAACCCGTCGTCCCCTCATGCGTGTATAGCAATGGGGCTCATATCAATAAATTGATATCGAATACGTATTAAGTGCATTAATGGAACATACACTTCCCATTCCCACAGTTGACATAGATTGGGGCTTCGAGCATTTGCCAAATCAATGCGAGCCACATATCCTTTTCGCTCATACCATTTCTTTTGGGAAGCCGTATTTTACCTCTGACCACCCCCTATTTGCTACTACCCTCTGAGTAGCATTCAATTCACTGACATGCATATACGTGAAATTTAATTTATAATTATTGCCCCACAATTTATAGAGTTCATCCTCGGCATCGATACAGCCAATATGCATTGCAAATACATGCTTGCGTGTGTTTGTGTTAAAGGACGACAGATGGAAATCAATTTTCAATTTGAAATCATTGCATGTTCAAATATGTACGCCTTGCTGCGTTGAAAGCCAATAAAGCACTAATTTTTACAGGTTCGCTCTCCTGGGGAGTTGTGTGATATTGTTCCAGTTTTTTTGTGTGATATTGATAGACTTTTTTTTTTTTTTTTTTTGATTACTGTTTTACTTTGTGTCTGATTTGATTAAGAGAAAGTGGCCTGATTGCAAATGTAATATTATTGGATCACTGTTTCTACTAATTTTTTTTTTTTAAAGTTTCAGTAAATGGAACACATTTTGATTACTATTATCTTATACTTAAAATGGGATGGGGGAATCAGCGAGGGAAACAGAGGGAAAATTGTAATCGATTTTGAAAGGCATGTTGACGAAGCTCGATGTCATTCTATACGATATAAACCAGCTTCTGATGCGTATTGAAATTGGAGGAGGAGAACACCGCTTGTATTAATGTTATATAGAACTACTGAACCCCACCGGCTTTGCGAGGCACTGATAGATTAAGTGGTTTATTTTTTGCTAGATTTATCAGTTCACTCCCCAGGTCCCGCGTGTTCATATAAGTCTTCACTTTAAGAATTTAGTTGAATGAATTGAAAAAATGTTTATATCCTATCTTTCAAACTACAACCAACCATATACAAGGTGGGCCAAAAGAGATCACCCTATAGGAAGATGCTCTTATTTTTGCAAATGGCCGCCAATGTCAAATCTGCTTTGACATTTGTGGACTAGACAGTTGTAGAATACAAGCCATGGAGCGATACACTCCCCAAGAACGCCGGATAATTTCGAATTTTCGATTTTTCGACCAAAATCATAATGAGAGATGAGGCTCATTTCCACTTTAGCGGGTACGTGAACAATCAAAACTATCGCTTCTGGGGCACCGAAAATCCACGAGTAATGCACGAGGAGCCATTACACCCGCTCAAAGTTACTGCATGGTGCGCTATTCTCTTGGAGGAGTCATCGGGCAATTTTTTTTCGAGAACGCCGCTGGTCAAGCGACAACAGTGGACGGTGCGCGCTATAGGGCCATGTTAACCGAGTTTTTCTGCCGCAATTGGACGAATTGGGACTGGAGGACATGTGGTTTTAACAGGGCGGAGCTACGGCACACACTGCGCGAGCCACAACCGAAATTCTGAAGGCGGCGTTCCCGGGTCGCCTCATCTCTCGTTTTGGCGATTTGCACTGGCTTGCAAGATCGCCCGATTTCATCATCTTCTCGACTTGACCAATAAAATTCTAAAGGTTCAAATAAATATAATCATAAAACAGAATCAAAGTTTATCATTCAGAAAAAAAAAAAAAAAAAAAATGAGAGCCAAACAACATCGGATGACTTCTTTTCGCCTACCTTGTACATCCACAAAATTTCATTGAAGTCAGTTGAGTAGTTTCGGAGATCGACAACAGCGCCACCTATCGGGTGCAAAACTACCCTATCTTTCGAATTGCATCCTACCATACACACCCACAAAATTTCATTGAAATCGGTAGGGTGGTTTAGGAGTCGAGAGCGGCGAATTAGTGATGGCGATGGCGACAGGCCAATTCCCGCCGTCGGTCGCCCCGGAATTTCCGTCTCGGTCGAGTCGATTTTACTCCCAAGTCGCGACACGATCTCACTGTCCTTGCGATTAAAAAAAAATCCCAGTACAAAATGTATGGAAACAATTTTTTTTGGAGTTTCTCAATTTCCTTTTAAAATTTTCCTAAACACTATTCAAAATAAAAGGTATAACACAAACTTCCGCATGGTACCCTTAGATTGGCAGCTCGCCACATGTTCGATCTACCTATATTTGAAATTTCAGCTTCAGCTCGTAATTATTATTTTATCTATACCAATTGTCATTTCTGATCTGGCAGGGTACGAACAACACTAGTAAACATTTGGGTGATACTCACTTAGCAAATATTGCGATTTATTCGAAAAACTCACCTGAAAAGAAACAAAAAATATATGTTAGTATTACTAAACAAATGATCATGTACCCATCAATGTACAAAGAATCCCCACCAATTTCACTCAAGTATTTTTATTATAAAGCAAAAAAGGAGAACACAATTATATTCTTAAAAAAACAAGTTTTCCTGATTTATATTTAAGTCTCTTGTTATCACCCCTATCGAGGTATCCGTTCCTAAAGAAAAAATCGATACGAAAGTCAAATCTGATCGAAATTAAAATTGCGTTCGAAGTATCCGTTTCGGAACAAAATAAATGAAGAATATAAAAGCGTTCATTTTACATGAAAATATTCCGTAGAGCTTCGGAAAAATGTCAAAAATAAGTCATTCCACAAATAAGCGGTTCCACGCAATGTGACAAGGAGCGCTCTATGTCATCGGAGAATTTTTCCGAAAGTTGTATCGGAACAGATGTGTCGAATGAAATTTCTCCCATTTCGTACAGATCGGAGAACATTCCGTTCCGAACGGAAACCTCGATAGGGGTGTATATAAGCAGAAAGCAACGTTGGTATATCTGATAGACCAGGTAGCCAGTCACAGGCATAGCCTAGCCATGCTGTGATTGACTCTTATTTAAGAACTATTGCCGGTGGAAAAAAATTACCTTAAACAATGATAGACAGATTTTAAATTAGATCTATTTTCGCTCTACCCATAAGAACTGTAAATCACTTTCGACAGCCAGTTAATATTGCGGCCTTAACTAATGAACTAAAACCTATCTTCAAACTACTCATACCTGCTAAAAAAAATACATTGCGGCAACAATATAATAAATAGGGTAGGAATTTAATTTTTCCACTTAAATTACTAAATAATCATAAAAGACATTATTTGATGTCCCGCCGATGATTTATATTCTTTACTTAGTTGATTTATTTTTTGCAATCTGTATACGGTATACCTATTAGATATTCAAGTTCACTTTCGTATGCAAAAATGTGCATACCATGTGAGCATGCCAATTTATCACTCTAATACGAACTAACTTCTGAATGATAAACGATGGATGGATATAACAAAAGCCACTGAACTTTTCAATGCACTACCAAATAATTGACGGGTTAATAATTTTGCAATTAACTTTTACAATTCAAGCTAACGGGTGATTTTTTAAGAGTTAAGTTTTTCAGGTTGCAGCACTGGTTAGTAATGGCGTCCAAATGTCATCTGTCAAAGTGAAAAGTTTTCAGTATACTCTGCCATTTAATCATGTAAAGACTTACAAACGAGCAACGATTGCAATTTATTGAAATTTATTATAAAATGTCGTGCTCTGTGAAAAGACGACCGTGGAAGAAACGTTACCGTCAACGGCGAACGATATCGAGCCATGATAGCTCGCATGTGGTTTCATCAAGACGGTTTCATCAAGACGGTGCCACATGCCACACAGCTCTTGAAACAATGGAAATGTTGAAAGATGAATTTGGTGAGCAGCTTATCTCTCGAAATGGCCCTTTGGGTTGGCCGCCAAGATCATGCGATTTAACGCCTCTTGATTATTTCTTGTGGGGTTATTTAAAGTCGTTGGTCTATGTGGACAAGGCGACCACGATTGAAGCCTTACAGGATAACACAGCACGCGTATATCGTGGAATAAAGGCCGAAATGCTCGAAAAAGTGACGCAAAATTGGACCTTCCGAATAGACCATTTGAAACGGAGCCGCGGACAACATTTAGATGAAGTTGTCTCTAAAACGTAAATGGCAAAGGCCTATTTATCGATTACAACAAAAATGTTGAATATTTGATGCAAATTTGAGTGTTTTTTTCGATTTAAAAAAAAAACTACGCTTAAAAAATCACCCGTTATAACATTTTTGTTTCCTCGAAACACTATACAGGATTACATAAACAGATAAATAAATAAATAAATGGCGCAGGAATGCTAGGCTACCTTCTCACGACAATTTGTGCGAGTTTTTCATTTGCGGGACGAATGGAGGGGATCCACAATTTTATGCCAAGTCCAAACGGATAATTGAGAGCTCTTTCATGAACGTTGACTCTCGGACGTCAGACGGTCACGAGAAGAGGCGCAGTGGAAAAAAGTCTTAAGATGGAATTTAGGATTTTATCGGGAATCGAACCATCGATGTCAAATCATCAAATACCCACATCATAATCAACTAACAATTTTGTGGATATTTAAGTGAATAATTTTGTGTAACATTATTACATATAAAAGGTTTTTCAACAGGGACGCTACAAAAGTAGAGCGACAGGGACAGCAAACGACGCCGAATTTCTTGCCGCTCTTTTGACATTTCTCTTCAGTAAGGTTTGTCATTTCATGGTGGAAAGATATACGAGCCAACAACGAGTCGAAATTATTAAAATTTACTACCGAAATTCGGAGTCAGTGGCCTCAACGTTAAGAGCGCTACGTCCAATTTATGGTCGTCATAATCGTCCTAGCAGATCAACAATCGAGCGTCTAGTGGAAAAATTTGAATCCACAGGCACAGTACAAAATGTTCCCGTGCCAGTGAGACAAAGAAGTTCCCGTAGTGTTGAGAATATTGCTGCCGCTGAGGCTTTAGTTGAAGAAAGCCCAAATGTGTCTCTCACACGTCGTTCTCAAGCGTTGGGCAACTCTGTGACGTCGTTGTGGCGAATTTTGCGAAAAGATCTTGGCCTTCATCCTTACAAGATTAAATTGACGCAAGAACTGAAGCCGCTTGACCAACAGAAGCGTCGAATGTTCGTGAATTGGGCTGAGCAACAACTTGAAAATGAATCGGATTTTCATAGAAAAATTATCTTCAGCGATAAGGCTCATTTCTGGCTGTATGGCTTCGTCAATAAAGAAAATATGCGGTATTGGTAAGGCAGCAATCCACACGTAATCCATGAGTCATCATTGCATCCCGAAAAAATTACGGTTTGGTGTGGTTTATGGGCCGGCGGCGTCATTGGACCGTACTTCTTCTGTGATGATCAAGACCGGCACGTTACTGTGAATGGGAATCGCTACCGTTCAATGATAACCGAATATTTTTGTCCCCAATTGGATGATATGGACTTGGAGGACATGTGGTTCCAACAGGACGGCGCCACAAGCCACACAGCGAATGTCACAACCAATTTATTGGAAACCAAGTTTGGAGAACGTGTTATCTCAAGAAATGGTCCAGTCGCTTGGCCGCCTCGGTCGTGCGATTTGACGCCGTTAGACTATTTCCTGTGGGGCTACGTCAAGTCTATGGTATGTGCCAACAAGTCAGCGACGATTGATGAACTTCGTACGAATATCGAACGTGAAATTGCAGCAGTATCGGCCGATTTATGTTTGAAAACCGTCGAAAATTGGGTTCAGCGTCTGGACTTCTGGCAAGCGTGCCCGTGGTGGCCATGCAAAAGAAATCGAGTTCCATACATAATGGCATCAAACGTACTTTCACTGGAATAAAGAATTTCATTGATATCCAAACCCGTTTTTGTTTTATTTAAAAAAAACTTTTGTAGCTCTCTTATTGGAAAACCCGATATTATATCAATTGGCCCCTGGATCCAATAATTTCATCGTCGACGACTTATTTCGTAGCGGTACTTGAAGGGAAATGTTTACGACAACAATGTTCAAACTTTTTTTTTTTTATAAATATCATCCGAACTGTGCTCAAACGTTATTCAAAATGTGGCGCAAGGATCATGCTTTTGTAGCGCGTGCAATCCATATTACATATTCGATTAATATAAACAAACGAAATGTGTTTCATTTCATAAGTAGTGTCAATAAGCGCAGGGAATTATACAATTCGAAAAAAACACACTAGCGCTTCGTAACTCTTCTGACGACAGTTTAAAAGTCATCATGTCTGTTATGCTAAATGTTTACTTTTGTCCTTTTTTTAAACCACACAAACCCTTAAACAAAATGTTATTCCCAAATCAAAATTTACACACGCGAGTGTGTGAATATTTCCCTCGCGGTGAAACACATTCCACCCCTGCCAAATGAGTTCCAATTCTATTTATATTTTCTCGCCACTAAATTATTAATAAATTCCAGAATCAATAAATATCTGCTTTCAATTCAAATGCAAATAGTGTTTGCATCACTTTGTGTACAATTTCTAATCAATTTAGCAACAATGCGTATTGGTATTCATCGAGATGATTTTGTTATACCTTATTGAGTAATGTAATTGTCAGTATGGTTGTCAGTGTTGTTCTCCAATTGAATGACGACAACACGAGGTAGTAACAAGGAAACACAAAAATTATCACTACAAAGTTTACGAGTTAAGCTTGTAATTATTATTTTCTTTGTGAGCTATTTCGTTGTTATTCTTCCCCGGAGTGTGACAAGTGACTTTTTATCGCCTGTATTGTCTGTGCCTACAAAAATAGGTGTACAGTACGAATAAGCTCAGGTTAATAAAACAAAACAGTCGGGAATAAATTAACAAAGACGTATGTCTGTAATATAATTATTATTTATATATAACGAAAGCATTACTAATTCTAGAGTTTAATGTTGTTTTTTTCAATTTCTTTAGCATGACTTGCAAAAGACTGAAGCTTTAACTTTTAATTACTACAAAAACGACGCTAAAGAGCGTTACAAAACATACAGTCGCGCGTTGCTTGATGTAATCACATAAGATTGGAAGAAATAATTCGAAACGAGTTTAAGACCTATTTACAGAAAAGTTATAAAATTGTTGTCATCTCAACTTCAGCCGTAATATTTAAGAGAATACGTAAATTGTGCTTGTAGTTTTTTTTTAGAACATCCAATTATTATTTTAGCATATTAAGAAGCTTAAACAATATCCACTGTAAGTTGTAGGCTTCTTACGGAAGGCGTTCCCGAACGATTAGTACCTATCCTATAGAAAATAATTTATACATAATATTTTTTACAGCCGTATGAATTTATTTTTAATCTAAAAGAAGTCAAGAACTCAAGATTGAACAAATTTATTGTTTTATGTTTTTTTTTATCACTTTACGATTTCTTGTTCGTAAATGTTACAAATGATTACTTTTTACTTTTTACAATTCTAAATGTTTCAGATTATTTTACAAAGGAACTTAAACTAGCTGTTCCCGCCCGGCTTCGCCCGTGATAAAAAAAAAAACAAAAAACAAAAAGTGTGCTTTTCCACACACCAGATGTGAAACTTCTATCGCTAAATGCGGATGTTAAATTGAATATGTGTTGTAGTTGAATTGAATTAGAAATCTAATTTAAAAACCAAATGATATTGTACTATTAATACACCGCAGTAGATAAGTGTATTCATTCCTTTAAAAAGTTTTCATAACGCAATTCAATCCAACGTTTTCTATTTTTAGAGTTTTTGTTTGCATTTAGATTTAATTTAATCAATTGATTCAATAGTCTAGTGTCTGTGGAGGAGCTAGCTTTATCAGCTCACTCCCCAGTTTCAGCGTGCGCATATAAGTATATGTATTCACTTTAAGAATTAAGTTGAAAGAATTGAAAAACAAATTTATATCTCGGCAACAGCGCATAGACTGTCGAAGACTATCCTTTCTTTCAAACTGCAACTAGCCATATACATTAACAAAATTTAATAAAAATCAGTTGAGTTGTTTCGAAGATCGACAACAGCGCCACCTAACGAGTCCAAAACTACAAAATATCGGGACCCAGACTATCGTATCAAATAACAAACTTTCAAATAACAAGTAGCCATACACACCCACGAAAAAAACTTGGGGATTTTTATATATGTCAAACTCCCCAAGTTGTGTTCAACTTCGAGTGAATAGTTGAGTTTGATCTCAGTAGAGACTCATTTAAGAATAAATTAATTTTAATTTTAGGCTTTGGCGGTAGTATTTAAGTATTTAAATTTTGTATTAAGTAATCTATCTAGAGCAGTGAATGTTCTAATTTGATGAATAATAATAATAAATAAATAAATAAATAAAACGGCCCTTAGTGTGGTGATTTAGGAGTCGAGACCGGCGCACAGTGTGTAATTTAAGCAATCTAGGTGGACAAAACTATCGCGCGTGCTATATGATAATATTAACTTCTTGGATGGTTGTAACTAAATGCAAATAAAGTAAAAGCAACTTTTTTTTAAATATTTATTGACTTTATTCACTATCAGAGTCCTCTGAACCCGACAAATCTGAAGAAAACGGGTCCTGACTATCTGTATCTAAAATGTTATGCTGCTGGGGAGTGGTATCTTCTAATAACATCAGTACTTCTGAAGTTATAACATCGACTGATTCTTAAGCAAATACAAATTTTATTGGCCTACAATATCTCGTAGAAGATGGCGATGGGTTTTGCCAAATAATTTTCTTGTGGTCGGCAGTGCCAGAGTACAATTGTATAGGAACTATGGAAATGCTAAATAGGCTTTCGTCCGTATATTGATCTTCAGAAAACTTTTGTCGATACCTGGATTGTTCAGCTCCATCACATCCCCACTTTATAATTATCTGAAAATCATGGTTTTGGTTTAAATCTAAAGCTCGAAAAACTTCCTTTTGAACTTCACAAAGCCGCATGATAGTATGGTTTATAAGTGATTGAAGCCCTATTTCGGCTGATAGTTCTGTAATAATTATGTCAGAGGGATAGCATAATTGTTTAGCACCCTGTAAGAAGGATAGAATTTAAAATTGTGGTTATTGGCTTGTTGACGCATGATTTTATACTGATGCGTTGAGAGATTAGCATCAGCTATGAGGGCAAGTGCTTGGTCTGCAGATAACACTGCGGGCTTCTGGCAAAACGACTCGTGAGCTCTTTTTAATTTTGTACCTCTCTTAGGAGATGCTTCAGATAATTCTCTCACAATTGAAGCCGAATCTTTTTTACCCTCGCTTCTCAGTTTCATTTCGGTTGCCAACGCCAATTCTTCTCGACTTCTGTTTTGGAGAAGTTCGTGAACTTTTCGCCTCTTTGACCTATGAACACATGTAGTGAAATCTTTTTGTGGTCTTCCTGGTTTATTGCTTGGTCTACTTTGAGAAGAACTGGGAATTGCATCAGTCACAATTTCCGAAAATTGAATGTATTTCTGAAGCCACAAACTATTATAGTGCAAAAAGCGATCGCGCGACCTGCCAACTTTGGCCCATTTTGTTTCTATTTTTTGGCACAAGCCTCTCATTTTCACTTTAATTTCTTTAAGTGCCTCATCAGGTAGAGCTATATTATTAATAGCTTGTAAAACATGAGCAATGATGGCATCGAATCTATTGTTACTTGAGTTTGTGGTCCAAACATCAAAAACTGATTGATAAGAAATTTCAAGAGCCATTCAATATATCGTTCACAACTTGTTGCTTCGCACACTTTCGCAGAGTAATTTCTGTTTTTCTTTAACCTTGAATGTTAAGTCACTCAATCTGATTAAGCTGCCATCGATATTCTGCGATATAATAATGTAAAACTCTATTTTAAACTTTGAACCTTCAAATTTTATCTTTTCAAAATCACTCACCGATTTAACAAGAAAAATTGCAGTCCACAAATAATTATTTTTAAGAATGTTATCACTTTATGCAGAGTCTGTTTGACAATAAAAGAATAAAAAAAAAATGAGTTCTCTAGGCACCACGGAAAACTTGCACTGATCAAGAGAAATGGAGCACCAGAATATAATTTTTCGCTAGTGCAGTTTCCCCAAAGCAATCAACGGCAACTTTGAGATGGCATTCCGTTAGCGTGTGCATGTTTTTTTGCTTTATACATTGGGATATCAGAGAAGGAGTATTTCTCTAATAAAATGTTAGCTTTTTTTGACCATAGAACACATTTCGAAATTTGAATTTTGTCCACCTAGATGGGCTAAACTGAACACTGTGCGGCGGCGTAGTTATGGCGAAATTTTAGTCTCATTCGAGTTTCGAGTCGATTTTACTCACATCAAAAAATTCGCAATTCTTAAACGTAATTGGTGTTCAATTGGACCACGGGCCTTTTGGCAGTAATTATTGCTAAAAACTGATTTTACGACTCACATTTTGGTCTTTAGCAATAATAGTAATGTGTGTATATAGGCTTGGGGTTGTTGTGCTCTTTGCTTCTTAAGATACGTTGATTTTTTTAATTTTTTTAAAACCCCTTTTTTCGGACTGTTGCAGGAAGAGTGTGGCGAAAGCAAGCTTTCGAACTTTTAAAAGTTCTTGGGTGTTGTTAGTTTTTAATAAAATTAACCAGATATATAGTTCATTGATATTGAGCAACTTGAGCGAAAATTAATTTCTAAGTAGGTTGTGAGCTTTCTAATTACTTGGGGGATTGCTTGGTTAACACAGAGGTTAAGACAGAGATGCAAATACTGCTTATATTTTCTGTAATTACATAACATAATGTAGTCGCAGTGGCTTAGGGTTAGTGTGTTGGACTACTAAGCGAGGGGTCTCAGGTTCGAATCCCGCAAAAACCCAAATTCCAACTTATGGTTTTTTCCACTGCGCTACCTCTCGCGAACGTCTGACAAACATCTGAGAGTATAAATGTCTTGAAAGAGCTTCTCAACTAGCCGTTTGGAGTCGGCATAAAATTGTAGATCCCTTCCATTCGTTCCGAAAATGAAAAACTCACACAAAACGAATGGTTGTGAGAAGCTAGGCCTAGGGTCCCTCCGGACCTGTTGCGCCAACTATTTATTTTTACATAACTAATAATTAGCAATTGATTTTTAGAATTTTACAGATGTAAGCAAAATACTGGTGTGAAATTCTGTAAGGTGATTTTTGATAGTTGCTATTCACAATGCGATTTGTTTTTTCTTTTTTCTATGTAAGGTGATAAACGCTGTGATGGTGCGTTTTTGCAAATTTCTATAGATTTTGCAATTGTTTTACAAAGAATAATGCCGATCCAACTATCAGAAAAGTAACAACAAAAAGTTTTTGTTTCCGGAAACAAAATCGTTTCTGAAGTTTAAGTAGTTTGAATCAGTACTTTAGCCCTAAACCTCTTGGACAGAAGAATGAACAGGCAGAACTACGAGGCACAGTTTTTTGAAAGCCATAATCATGGAAATATAATTTTGAAATTTTGGAAGAACAAAAAAATTGTATCCTACTACATACATGTAGGATGAAGTTAAGCTCTATATTTACAGGAGTGCCTGTACTATATATATCCTACTTATATTATGAACGCGAAAGTTTGTAAGTATGGATGGATGTTTGTTACTCTTTCACGTAAAAACTACTGAATGGATTTTAATGAAACTTTACAATAATATAGCTTATACATTAGAATAACACATAGGTTACAATTTATAAAGATATTGTGTGGCTTTTCCAAAATATCAAGTAAGTAGGAAAAAATCTGTCATCTGCGAGCTATTTTGGCGTGCGCTGCAAAAACCGCTAGAGTTACACATACGTCATGGAAACGTTTATTTTAAATAGTCCTACAAAAAAGCCCGCCACATATCTATATCTTATGTGTAAGCCATTATAGCCAAAATAGTGAACCATAACTACAATAAAAATCACATGTCACAGGTTGCTCCGCGATGGAATCCTAAACTACTGAACCGATTTTAATCAAATTTTGCACACTGTGTGCAGTTTTATCCAACTTGAGAGATGGGATAGTGTATAACTTAGCCACAGCAACGCGTGGTTGGGTTTTCTAGTATATTATATCCGAACCAGTGTTACCTTTCGGGATGCTTTAGAGTCATTTTGACTCCTTTTTGAGCGCCTGGGCTCCGGACTCATCTTTTAAAAAATCAGTGAATTCGGACTCCTTTTAAAAATGTAGGACATTTTTGCTATAATTCAAAATTTTTCAGTGTAATCAGTTGAATTCGAAAGAATTTGGTTTTACCTGAATTTGATTTGAAGAGTTTGTTTATTTAAAAAAGGAAAGAAAATATTGAAATCGGAATGGGACTCCTTTTTTCATCCAGGACTCTTTTTTGGACTCTTTCTGAAAAATTTCAGAGGTAACATCCGAACCTCAGAATGGAAAGAAATTCTTATTACGCAATCACTCATATCGTTGGAGTTTTTGCAACAAATTTTTGGGTATTCAAACCTCGTGCATCCCCCTCAGCTCGACGCACTAACCACAAAGCCCACACCGAGTATATGAACATAAACAAAGCCCTTTGAGTCACATGCATGCGATTGAGGTGAATACTAAAAACCCTTATAATTCCCTCCCCCACTTGCTTTTGAACTGTCAGTGTACTTTTCAAATAAATTGTCTCTGCGCCTGGGATAATTTTTCCTATATTAAATTTAACGTAAATGAAGCCACTTAAAATAATTGAAAAAAATAAAAGGAAAAACTTTTCCACTATATCCGTAACACTCTCGTAAATTAACGTAAGCAAAAACGAAAAGATATAAAAAAAAAAAATCCAACCGTTGTTACATCTCCTGTGTTGTGAGATGCTGACGATATTCTTCGCGTCATTCGCTTGCATGCATAATCAAACACAATCACAGCAGGCGACAAGGAAATTTGTGTGGGACTGTGTGTGTGTGACTAAGTAAATCCGTATTTCTAGAATTCTTTACATAGTAATCACCGGAGTAACGACGACGTAAAGCATCCACCCGAGTCTATTCCTCTACACCAAGGATTTTGTTCGAACAGAAAAAAAGCTTTTGACAATAAAAACGATTTTTCTCTTTTACTTACTATATACACAAATTTAAAAATTCAAACGCAATTTGCATGCAATGGACTTGCGAATATCGGTGAACTATTCGATTCGATGTAAATCAGTGTATGGGCTTGAGTGAGTCAGTACACATTTATACTTTAGAGCAGAATGCGAGTAAATACACAGGGATGGGGATGTGCTTAGCATTTTGCTGGGATATGTAGTCCAATGTTTGAAGCGTTCCACTTTCATTTGCAATGTTCATAGAATAATGGCTCCCTGAGCCATGAAGATGAATAATGGTGAAACAATACATACCAAGTTGAGGATGACATATTTTCCAACAGACAGCGAATAATGGAGCAATGAACTCATTAGGCAAATGTGTCAACAACAGATTTTATAAAATGAACAATTTCAGGAGCAGAATGAGAATCGAAACCGTCGCAATAACGAAATTTTAACTTTGTTTTTATTTGCTTTGGGTATAGGAAACCTTTTCAAGCGGCAGCTTTCAGGTCCAATCCCCAGGACTAATAAACTAAACTTACTAAATATTTTCAACATCTCATTGCTTATGGACTATCAAGAGAAAGCACCTCTAAGAGAAAAATCTTTAAATTCGTAAAAAAAAACTCAACACACTAATGAATACTTTCGCAAAGATGGATAGGGAAAGTAGAAACCTGGAGATTATATCGAAAAAATGAAGAAAAATACCCCAACTTGATGTGTTGTGAAATGAAATTTATAAAGAGCCGTGGCACCTCCCATACGAAAAATGACACTACAAACGTTATTTTTAAAATATCATGATAGCTGTTTTAAAATTTGAAACTTTGATGAGCATTGTCCGAACAAAGCACTTTGCAAGGTGTTGGTATATATATGAAAACGGGGCGTGGCACCCCTCTTCCCCTCCATACAAACATATTTTTTAAAACAGTACACCTTGATGTTAATGACGGCCTTAGCTTGGAAAATTCGGACAACTATTGGCTGTTGGAAACATTCATTATAATGTGGGCGGAATTGGACAAAGCAGTGTTTAGTTTTTTGGTGGTAGTGTATCATTTTAACAAGTGAAAAAGAAATAAAACATAAACAAATTCAAATCAAATCAAGTTGTCCTTAAATGTTTTAACAAGTTTTTGTATTGCACATAACGTTCTTGAAACATTAAAGAGTCGACTAGAACTATCGTCAGGCGTTCCCACCAACGTTAAAATATTGGGCTACTTTAGTTGTTGGGTTAAGCCTAGATCAGATTCGTAAAGTAAGTGCCATTTACAGTGTGATTTCGACTTAATGTTATGAATATACATAATATTTTCGAGTGTGCACATGCTGCTTAATGTAATTCTAAATCGGTCAATTCAAGTTCTTTATTCAAAAGTTGAACTGAAGTACATGTAACAATTTCGAAGATTTTAAATCAAACCGCAATGAGCTAACCACATACAATTGACCATGGGAATTCAAGATTGATGCCACAAACATACAGCGATTGTCCCTGTGACTGTGAATTTGTAAAAGCGAAAGAAATTTAAGGCGCTTAAAAATACAAATGTCAAATCGTACGGAATATGCAGAATCCGCGGAATGATACGAGTTCTTACGAATTTTTACTCAATGCCGTTCCTCAACTCGAACAATTCATAAAAGAGAAATTCCACTGAGAATCTTACGACTTTTTTACTCAACAAATTTCTTGGTGTAAGAACTGGAAAATGTGGTACCTGACACGACAATATAACACATGATTTCATTTGAGATTCTTTACAATCAAATGCTTTCCGTTACTAAGTTTCGGTGTTCATTGAGTTTGCGCAACAAAATTATAACTGACCTGGCTTTCAATTTCAAATCGTGCCGAAACGAAATCAAATGCAGTTGGTTAAGGTCCAACCTCACGCAATAGCAAGTAAACATTATCAATTCAATTGGAATGACAAAATGAAAAGGACACATGTCATATTGCGGGGAATGCATTGCAAAACTGGCAGACATCATTCAATGACTCAATATTTACGCACCGCAGAAAATTGTATGCGTGTGCGGAAGCATAACGAAACGCAGCTCGATTTAAATTGAAACGTGGTACACGTGTCCTTCGGTCTTGCCGTCAAATAAGGTCCTGTTAATCTTAATCATCATTTGCATGACGGGTGGTTCTCACTACATGATTTGCCTCCTTATGATCGGCTTTTTTTTTTTTTTTTTGCGAAAACGCGTTTTTTTGAAGAGGGCAAATTTAGATAATTGTCAATTTCGAAGGTTTTGTCATTCGTTTAAATCGATATTTTCTTCTTCCTATACAAAATTAAATTTTCAGGCATTACCCCTGAAAAAAATATAATTTCGGGTTTTCACGATTTTTTTAAATAATTTTTAATAGTTGGCGCAACAGTAACAGTAACAGCAACTAGGCCTAGCTTCTCACACCCATTCGTTTTGTGTGAGTTTCTCATTTTTGGAACGAATGGAAGGGATCTACAATTTTATGCCGACTCCAAACGGCTAATTGAGAAGCTCTTTCAAGACATTTATACTCTCGGATGTTTGTTAGACGTTCGCGAGAGGTAGGGTTGTCACGATTATCCGTTAAAAATGTATGGCTCTGTCGTGTCTGGATCAATACGAATCCAAATTAAAATTATCAAATCGCAGAAAAACAGTTGACGATTAAAGTGAATTCATGTTAATGCAACTTCAGATTCGATGTACCGATAAACTATAGGAGATATATTCTCTCTATTAATTTATAGAGCAAGAACATAAGTTTTGATTTAAAAATATGTATTAATATACCTTTCACATGTTATATACATATATTTATTTTTTTGTCGAATGAAATAAGGTACCTAAGGTTTGGTTTAGTTAGGGAAGGAGACCATCATAAGATGCATTGTGATTCTTTTCATATAAGTACATAATTAAACACACCCCAAAACAATCAAAATGAAAGTAGAAGTCATGTTTAGGATCATAAAATAAATAATAATAATAACAAAAATTACCTGCTATCCAAAATTAGCCCGTTGTTATAGATTAAAGTTTTCTCAATCAGAAACAAAGTATAATTTTCAGAAATCTCCACAAACAATCTCTGAAAGAATGCAATTTCTGGTGTTCACGCGGTTGAAAATGTTCGTGGTTGACAGAAAAAAAAAAAAAAAAAAAACAAAAGCAAAGTGAAAAGTCAAAGTGACGCGACACACGACGTCAAGGTCTTGCGCATGTGTAGATGAAATTTAAATTTTTGAAAAGTAGCGGCATATGTCATTCAACAAACAAAACGAACGACGACTAAATTATTTGAATAGTGTCCATACAAATATACTAAAATCCCGATTAAAAAATGGTGAGTTGGAATAGGAAGCTGAAGATTTTGGGTTATAGATATTTTTTGATGACAAATCTAAGAAAAAAAAAAAAAAAAAACAAAAATGTTGTGGACATGGACACCCTAATCACCTAGCGGTATGAAATAACTTTACCACGGATTCCCATACCTATCAAATATACACAACAAGTTTCATAAAAATCGACATTTCGGAGGAGTACGGCTATAAACACCGTGACCCGAGATTTTTATATATAAGATTATATTATTATATTATGTACTAGCTGTGACCGCAACTTCGGAGACTGTGTAATTTCCAATAAAAGAGATTTTACCGTTTTCTCAACGGCATATTTGTTTAAAATCTACAGTCTAGCTAAAACAAAGTGGTGACCATTGTCAATGTGAAACAATAAATCAAACAAATCTATTTACCTAAAACACCAATTTAAGAAAATTAAATTCAACAGCGTAAGTACTAAAGTTTCACTTCCTTACTGTAGGTACAACGTAGCTAATATCAAAACAATCACTAAAACAAAAGCCTTAACGGAAATTTGTATCTACACCAACAACAACATAATTCACCTATATCGTCTTTACTTCTTGAATTCTTCAATTCTTTACTGTAGGTATCAACGTAGGTACTATAACAACCATTAAAACAAAAACCTTGAACTCAATTTCTATATACGCCACCATACGTCCATCAGCGCACGTCATCAGCCATCTGCGCATTTCCTCAGAAACACATTGTCGCTGTTGATTACATACACATTCACGTCGCATACTTCTCTTTCGTTTCACTTAATTTTGGAGAAAACACCACGCAATATTTTTTTTAATAGTGTTGGCTCTCCTAAGTATTTGGTTTTGTTTGCATTGATAAAGAATTGTTTGAGTAATGGCGAGTAAAAGGCAGTAAAGTCAGAAAAAAAACAAAACACATTTTGGTCAAAAAAGCTCCAAAAAATAGGCATGGCAATGAAAGGAATAGCCTATGTGTTTCTCAGAATCTTAAGGAACATTTCAAACGAAGTTTTATCGAAATCTGTGCAGTAGTTTGCACGCCATTAGGTAACAAAGAAAATGCCTACAGTTTTACTATATGTAATGTATAGAATATAGATGTATAGATAGATATATGTAGATAACAGAACGAACGAAGAAAGGCAATCAGCAGAATACCTCGTCTTCCGCCGCAACTCTACTTAGCTCGTAGCCACTGTGGATTCTAGACAAAGCCATTATGATGCTTAAGACATGAAAAGATATTGAAAGGCAGTACATTTTCCTGTCATAAGAATCAATGTAATCAAACATGAAGAAGTTCATCGACCAATATGCGCGACCGGTAGCTTTCTATATTCGAGTACAAACCCATTTAATTAAATATATCAACATCTTTAAGGCCTTTAAATCATAACAGCAGGTTGCAAACTAACCAGGAGTAGTACGTCACTGGCAATTACGACAACAATATAATACAGGGACGTCTAAACATCCATCCTAAACAGTTCCTGCCTACGCAGTTCAGCTGCCTACGCAGTTCAGCTTCGAGAGCTCGCCTTTCTGCCCAGAATACCCGAGAAAAATTACATACCTAGTATACAATATCCCAGTGTAGGCGCTTTGCAGGAGAACAGTCGGCAAGAAAGGCAAGGAAAAGTACAGAACTAAGTAGGCGAGTGACGCTTTAGTACCCAACCCAAGCAAGCATAAGGAAAAAGTGTCTCCCTGCGTGAAGTGTAGACGCAATTGACAAATCGAAAACTAAGCACGTCACAATCAAAACTCCATCTGCAGAGACTAGGTATTTATAGATGATCAACGAAATATGTTTCTAACAGCCGACAGAAAATCAATTTTAATAAAATAAACAAAAAAGAATGGGAAACATATTTTCCGTCCACGTGAAACGTTCATAATGCCACACGACGTAGTTGGCTATGACGCAAACTTATAAGAAGTCATCCACGACAATCGCATACAGGATTACCCCAATTTCCAAAGAAATAAGTAACACACGGACATAATTCCACCTCCACTCTGACGTATACGTAACATTTTTCATCGGGTGCTGATTTCTTCTAAGAATGCCAATTAATTTCCACTACAGAAATGAACATCGCCATATAACTTTTACATTCATGGTATAATAAAGCTTACTACTGGACGCAATGCGCCCACGGCTCACCAATAAAAGGAAGCAAATAAACCACCCAACCAAGCACCCACATTAGGATAAACTCAAACAACAAGTCAACCTAAGCCTCCATGATAGCAATTACAACAAATAAAGTAATTATCCACGTGTATGAAGTATTTTCATGCTAAGGGGTAATTTTAAGCAATAAATGACTGGAGCTCGCGATAATTGAAACTAAAAACTTTATTAGTTTAAATATTTGCACGCGCATCTGTGTGCACGGGTGTGCGTGTAATGAAAACAGGTTCATTAAAAATAACATTGTGTGTGTATGCACTACATGGTGATAATGACTTTTTAAAGCGGTACAAAATACCACCCCTAGGTGGAACTCATGTCCACCCAACGAGGAGGAGAACTTCGATGGATTTTAATTAGTTGAATTATGAAACGGTTGCGAGAATTGTTTACAATTAGAACGGCATTTTCTGTTTGGACTTTTGTTTTCAATTTTAATGGGGGCGTCGACTTCGTCTGGGATTTACGGATTTCGAAGTAGACAAGGATTAATGCTCTGTTACAGATATCTTAAGAATAAGTGATTGAAACTCGTAGGTTACGGGATACCATATAAAAGGAAATAGGAACTGGCAGTTAGTGGCGCGGTGAATCAATTAGTCAAAATAGAAGACTAGAAATCTGCTTACGTCCGCAAGAATAATGAGGTCCTTCAGCTAAGAGGAAAAATACTTTTTTGAGGGCATTTAAAAGCAAATACTGAAATACCCTATAGGTGGTACATTATATGAAGGGTATAATTTCAAAACTCTTATATTTAATTTTTTTTTTTGTCAAGGATGAGTATCATAAGGATTTCTTTAGAAGGGCTCTCATCGAAGTATTTACCTAAAATTTATATAAACTTGTTATTTCCTATAGTTATTTTGAGTACCTACTTCCAAAGTGAGTTTTTTTTTATTGCCGTACAAACAAAATTCCACAACAAAACTCTTCTATTCCCATGGAAATCGAAGTAGTCGCTTTCAAAACTCGTGTATTCCAAAAAAGGTGCCAGTTTTTGTTATTTTGAGAGAACATATTCTGTAACGATGCATTCGTTACATCATATTTTTTTTCTTCGATTTATACTCGCACTGTATATTCTCGTCCAGTGCCCAACACACCCCCCCTTCCGCTTCCCAATTTTGGTCCAGTATTCATTTTCGTACAACATTACTAAAAACAATGCGAGAATGGAAAAGTATTCGGCATCGACACACTACGCCCAACAACAATTTCTATTACGCAGATTTGCGTACGCAATAGACTTCACACCCATTCGGTGTCTTAAATTATATGAGACGATGAGACCACCCGCGAATTCTCAAACAATCGAGCAAACTCAGAAGTGGAAAAGTACCAATCTAGTGTACTACTGAATTTGTTCCTCAAGAGGTCTTTTGACACTTGAAACTTTTTGCTGCTGGTAAGCCTTCGGGTAACTAGCAAATTGCCGAGTCTGCCGTAAGGAAGACTTGAGGACCGCCGGGACTGTCGAAAGACGGACCTGAAGACTGCCGGGACTGTCGAAAGACGGACCTGAGGACCGCCGGGACTGTCGAAAGACGGACCTGAAGATTGCCGGGACTGTCGAAAGAAGGACCTGAAGACCGCCGGGACTGTCGAAAGACGGGCCTGAGGACCGCCGGGACTGTCGAAAGACGGACCTGAAGACCGCCGGGACTGTCGAAAGACGGACCTGAAGACTGCTGGGACTGTCGAAAGACGGACCTGAGGACCGCCGGGACTGTCGAAAGACGGACCTGAAGACTGCCGGGACTGTCGAAAGACGGACCTGAGGACCGCCGGGACTGTCGAAAGACGGACCTGAGGACTGCCGGGACTGTCGAAAGACGGACCTGAGAACTTTTGAAGTTTTTTTTTTACTTTTTTTTAAATAATTTAAATAGGTACATTGAGGTTTATTGGTTTTAGTTAAGTTATTTTTTTTATATACCTATATATAAAATTTCTTTTCAATAAACCAAAAGGAATTATATCGGGAAAAAAATGTCTTTCTTTTTAAAACTCATCTATTCCTAAATAGGTTGAATCAAAAGTCAACTATTCCAGTCGTCATTTACAAAACTGTTCTTTTCCAAATTAAATTGATTTTTTAAATTTGTTTATGTTTACCTTATAGGTTCAAAACCATAATAAATAATTTTAATGTTTTTTTTTTACTCAAAATTCTCAAAAGTGGAAAATAAGAGTTTTCAAATTATACCTACCATTCATATATTAAATGAATTCGCAAATACGTCCAACATGATTTGCGGTTCCACGATAGCCAAGTTTTTTTTTACGCTCACCAGAGTTTGTTAAGATTTAAAAAAAAAAAAAAAAAAAAAATTGAGGAAGAAAAATATTACTATGCCCCAAGGATAGTAAAAAGTAGACTTTTTTAGTATTTATTATGAAACAAGGAAAATGAAACATATCATTGGAAAGGTAGTGTCACGTGCACCAACAAAAAAATCCTGTGTATATGTCGGCAATAAATTTGGTAAATTCAAGTTAAAAATTCACCATACAAAATGCCTATCAGTTAATGATGTATACAAATATAAATCATCTTAGATTAGATTTTCGAGGGAGCACCTCATTAACTCATAAAGGAAAGCAGTTTAGATACCTCTTAAAGTAAGCAATTGCACACTTTTAATTCAGGGGCATCGCATTTAACATTCAACGAACAACTTTCGTTTTATTGATGTTACTATAGAATAAACATTCGACACACATTTTTTCGCTATCTGGATGACCCAATTTTCGTTAATAAAAATATAACGCAAATATCGAAAATTATGGTAGGTTTTTTAGTATACATACTTATAAAGTGTAAGGTCGATTCTCGACAACTACTAGTATTTCTAAAACGGCCGCATAATTTTAGAATCCAATACGCCTATCCAACTCTTTTGACTATCCAAAATTTTAGATATTAGAAAACAATACATCCTTGATAAAACTTTTGATAAATAGATCTGCTTATTTCCATGAATAGGATGAAATTCGATGAAAGCAAGTCAAAAGTGAAATAAACATGTAAAGGATTAATTTCATCACAAATTGAAAATTCATCAGAACCCATATCTTTTGTCATTGAGCAATAATTCTCAATTAGCCAATCCACAAAAGTAATTAATTCAAATCCCAGACAAATATATTATGTCCTGTATATGAGGTCGGTTACTCCTTACGCTTGTTCTGGCTTTTCTCCCACCTACACATGTAAGGATTCTAGTTGCGTTTGTCCTTTTTCTTTTTAACGCAATGAAGAGGGCATCATTATTTTACAATGATTAGAAA
This sequence comes from Cheilosia urbana, assembly GCA_946477585.1. Taxonomy (NCBI): domain Eukaryota; kingdom Metazoa; phylum Arthropoda; class Insecta; order Diptera; family Syrphidae; genus Cheilosia; species Cheilosia urbana. The sequence continues at coordinate 118,437,161 of OX297854.1, forward strand.
GGAGTGGGTTCGAAGAAGGCTTTAATGTATTGTCTAAAGCAATCGTTAATTCATGACTATTTAAGACTTTAATTGCAGCAGAAGTTGTAACACTTTAACAACAAAAATGCTGCGAAACACTCCATTCGTAGTAATATTTACTTCGAGTGCAAAGTTAGCAACCCTCGCCGCAACTATTCGATTCGAATGTGTATGATTCTAAATTCACACAAAGACCGACAAAATCCCCACCTGTGGTTGACCCTTGAGCAACGACTCTTGAGTTTTACGGCGGAATACTGCACTTTGTAAAATTTGTGATAAACATGACTTACAAAAGCCTGTTGTACTTTTATATAACATTTACGGTTTATTTTACTTTCTCCAAGCCTACACCCAGGATAATAGAATATAGGCGCGTAAGATCGAGTCATCATTACTGGCGATATGTCTGACCAAATGCGGTAAAAACCCAGCGGGTTTTTAAAACCAAATCTCTTGCCAGTAACAGTGATACGTCTATACATGAACTGCGTTAGTTTGCGCACTAGTGTACGAGCTTATTGGATAAACGAAAGAGCTGAATAAACTGTTGGACAAAAGTGGTTGATGCGTTGGGTATTAAGTAAACGATGATCATAAGTTACTTACTCATACTCGTGGACATTTTTATTAATTTTTTAATCTGAAATATTGTGTGGGGAGTGCACTATATATGTATGGGGTACCGATACCCATATATTTCGTTGGTCAGGCTCTTATACAGGGTGGCGCAAAAGTAATCCTCCTATCAGAAAATGCTATAAATTTTGCGATTGGCCATTGGCCCCTAATGTCAGTTCTGTTTTGACATTTGTGTAGTAAACACATGCGAAATACACGTTAACAAACAATGTTACGCTACACTACTCCAGAACGCGGAATATTGGTGACTATTTATTTGAGATGATTTTTCATCAAAAATAACCATGAGTGATGGGCCCATTTCCATCTTAGCGGGTACGTAAATAAGCAAAATTTACGCTTCTAGGGCACTGAAAATCCGCGTGTAACCCACGAAGAGCCATTACACCCACTCAAAGTCACTGTATGGTGTTCTGTTTTCGCTGGAGGAGTCATCGGACCTTTTTTCTTCGAAGACGTCGCGGGCCAAACGGTTACTATGAATGGTGAGCGCTACAGAGCAATGATCAACGAGTTCTTTTTGCCGCAACTTGATGAATTGGGATTGGAAAACATGTGGTTCCAACAGGATGGTGCAACGGCACACACTGCACGTGCCACAACCGATATGCTGAAGGATGCATTTCCCGGGCGCCTAATCTCCCGTTTTGGCGATTTGCACTGGCCAGCAAGATCGCCTGATTTGACTTCTTTTTGTGGGGCTTTTTGAAGTCGCGGGTTTATGTCAACAAGCCTCAGACTCTTGCAGCTCTTAAAGACAATATCCGTCAAGAATGTGAGGACCTATCGCCGGAAGTTTTGGCCAAAGTGATGGAAAATGCCATAAAAAGGGCTCAAATAACAATCAACTGTTGCGGCGACCATTTACATGACGTCATATTCTAGACCTAATTAAAAAAAAATAAAAGACCAAATAAAAATAATCCACAAGAAGAATCAAAGTTTTTCATTTTTTTTTTAAATTACAGCCAAAAAACATCGGAAGGTTATTTTTGCGCCACCTACATATTTCGAATATTCACATACATCAAAGAGCACCTAAAAGGTTATCTATCAGTAATAGATAAATTGTCCAAGAGTCTACTTGAGCTTTGTACTTTTGAACTGCATAACGATTCCGTTCAATTTCAATAAAAAGAAGACCAAGCACAAGAAACTAGCCAGGCCCAATGCTTTCAAATTTTTTTTTTTTTTTTTTTTACAGATATAATATTTGCCAAGTGTAATTTCTACGCCCGGTTTCAAAGAGCACATTGAAGTGTCGTTTAAGAGGAGGATTTCTGTGCACAAGTGTCATATTTAAGCGAATACTTAAGTGCCTAACATCTCAAACATAAGCGTTTAACGTGTTCCACTTAAGTGTTACTAAATTCGTTGGCAGTTGAGTGGTTGTGGAGTAGGTGCGACAAACTGATTTTTAGTCAAATTTGAATACAATTCACGAACTGTATAAAATACCGTATGTACGTCATTTTATACTTTTAAGCCAATTTCACTGATAGGTTGTTGCACATAAGGAATACATATCCTGTAGAAGAACCTCCACCATCCATTTATTGATTTTCAAACCGCTTACGACAGCATTTATCGAAACGAGTGATGTATGTAGAGCTACGCGTAGTCTAGTTTTGGCTTTGGGAATGCGATACGCTGTCATGTAACATCTTTAACAACATACGGTTGGAAATTGTGCGACACCTACAAGCCAAAACTAGGGGCACAATTTTTCCCAAGTCCTTATAATTTTTGGATGACATTGAAGCGAACGGTCACTTACAAATATTGGGACTGACGTGACAAAAATGGCTTTTAAAGTAGATGAAAGCAAAACCGAGTAAATGTTTTCAATAAGGTAAAAGACATACAAACGCCAACGAATCTCGCAACAAACAAATGTCTTCAAACGGACTTCAACCTAAGCTCTGAAAATGAGACCACAAGCAAAGAATGACGCTCACAAAAGCTGATTCTTTGCGCTGAGATCGCCTTGTCAAAGAACACAAATTACCTCCATACCGCAGAAGCATGGACATAAGCGAAGGCGGATGAAGGTCGTTTTAAGGAAGAATTCTTTCAGTGATTTTATTTTATATTAAATGGGTTCGAAGAATGAAATTTAATAGAAAAGTTCAATCTGTACAGCCACATCGACCTGCTAGAAGAGTGCAAATAAGTCGATTGGGACATAATCGGGTCTATCACAGAATACGTCGTATTCGGAATTTTGCTACGAACCCCGAAAGAACTGTTACGGAATCCGTCGTAGCCGTAGGGGAATTTTGAATTCCGTATAAAATGGTATCACTGAATATACCACGTTCTACGAATTTCGAAAGCAAAAAATGTACCCTACTTTGGTAAGCAAATCCCAAACTCCAACTATAAAGACCTTAACAAAAACGCTGCGCCTAAAATATGTGACTTTTTACTGTCTAAATGTTCAATTTTGCAAATGGAAACATAAATTTGATTGGCCAAATCGCTTTGTGAAGTTTGATTTCTTCCTCAGTTGTCGGAAAATGTATCCAATCATCGGCTTGTTATTCTTGATACTCTCCAACACCAACCTTAACACATAAATTTTTCACTAAGCCATGAGTTTTGAAATGTTTACCTGAAAGCCCAGATCTCTTTAATACCTTAGGGAAGATTTCATTTTCTGGATATTTGAAAGAGCGTGTCTCAAATTTATCATTTAAAAAAGTATTAGCCAAAAAGTCCATATTTTCACGCGTGAAACGAAACAATTGTTTAAATTAAAGTATTATCGTCACCAGTTATTCTATGTGAAAACTTATCGCATCCATGTTTCATCGAAAATTGAAAATTCACAATATTTAGATTGTTTTATGTAAAAAATGTGCGAACATAATATTTAGCAAAAGGTCTGAGTAAACTAAATAGCAGACACAGAATTTGCATAGCATTTATTTTGTCTAATAAGTTTTATTCATACCGATCTGAGAAAAGGTCGCTTTTCGAACATGTCAAAAGTTCGAACTAACTCAAATTGGTTTTTATTCATACGAAACGTAGCAAATGCTTTGATTTTGACATTTCTCTTGAGTAAAAACAATTACTACGTTTTATTCATACGACGCAATAAATGAATACATTTTGTTTTTGAATGGAATTTATTTTTAGTGCGTAAGTTTCGATGTTTGAATTGGGGATCCCGGCAATACTGACAAACACGCGGTGCAATTTGTAAGGTCTGCTTAACTATTGCATACGTGTACTGGATTTTGGGAAGGGAAAAGTGAATTTCTTAATCTTTGTCAGATATAGAGCATAGTACGTAGGGCAGGTGCCAACTCTGAATCCACTGTCTTCAATGTCGAGGTGTTGGGATATGTGTACAATGTGGACATGATCGGGATACTTGAAGTTAAAAGCTACATCTATACACTGTCTAAGACAAAACGCCAATTCGAGGCATTTACAGTGTTCATGTTCATCTACGTCGGAGCAAACCTCAATTTCACGAAAGACAGCTTAGTGGCGATCTGCTCCAACTGATACTACAACACAAATGCGTTCAGAGCTCCTAACACGAAGAACGAAGTCTTTCTGTTTCACAACCCTGAAAGATAATATTGAACAAGAAAAATTCGACAGATTTTCGGTTCTGCTTCCGAGGAGGAATGCTCAAAAACTCTGTCAGCAGTACAATGATGTGAATGTACTTACTTACTTAGGTGGCGCTACAGTCCGGGGTGGACCTGGGCCTCAACCAATACGCCTCTCCAGTTAGTGCGATCTTTGGCTAACTGCCTCCAGTTGCGCACTCCAAGTTGGTTGAGGTCCCCTTCCACTTGCGCGCGCCACCTAAGGCGAGGTCTTCCTCTACTGCGTTGTCCCTCCGGGTTAGAATCGAAGACTCTTCGGGCCGGAGCGTTGGTGTCCATTCGCTCTACATGTCCCAGCCATCTTAGACGACTGATGCGTACTTTTCTGACTAGGTCGATGTCGCTGTACAGCTCGTAGAGTTCGCTGTTAAATCTTCTCCTCCAAAACCCGTCAACGCAAACGGGACCAAAAATCACTCGAAGAATTTTGCGTTCGAAACGACCAAGGAGATCTTCATCCGCCTTTGATAGCGCCCATGCTTCTGCACCATAAAGCAGGACTGGGATGATGAGGGTCTTATACAGAGTTTCCTTAGTATTTCTCGACAAGGCCTTACTTATCAGTTGCCGTCTTAGGCCAAAGAAACAGCGGTTGGCAAGTGTGATTCTTCGTTTGATTTCTGATGTGATGTCGTTATCAGAGTTTATAGCGGAGCCGAGGTAGACAAAGTCCCTAACTACCTCAAAGTTATAGCTGTCTATCGTGACGCTCTGCCCGATTCGTCGATGTCGTGTGTCCCTTCTTGTTGACAGCATATATTTTGTTTTACCCTCATTCACCACTAAACCCATTTTTGCCGCTTCTGCACTAATACTTGCAAACGCACCAGTGACAGCTCGCTGTGTTGTACCAACAATGTCAATGTCGTCAGCGTATGCAAGCAGTTGCACAGACTTATAGAAAATTGTGCCTCTGGTGTTGGCTTGTGAGTTTCGCACAATCTTCTCAAGAATGATGTTGAAGAAGTCACATGACAGCGCATCACCTTGTCTAAATCCTTTTTTGACATCAAAGGTCTCGGTGAGATTGTTTCCGACCTTTACGGAGCAGCGAGCGTTCTCCATCGTCATTCTGCACAATCTGACAAGTTTGGCAGGGATGCCAAAACTAGACATGGCTCTGTATAGCTCGTCTCTATAAACGCTGTCATATGCGGCCTTAAAATCGACAAAAAGATGGTGAGTATCGATCTGGTATTCTTGGGTTTTTTCCAGGATCTGCCGTAGTGTGAATATTTGATCGGTCGTGGACTTAATATGTGAATGTAGTCTAAAAAAAAATACCTCAACTACGAGTAGATTTGCTCGGTCACATATAGGGAATGGACAATAGTTCTCTAACCAAAAGACGACAAAGAACGACCGAGTCTTCGTTTGAAATACCAAGTAACTGTGGATGCCAGAGTGGACAATTTATTTAATATTTGTAAAGGGACCAAAAGTATTTCTTAAAGCATTTCATTAACGTAGGGTTTGTGCTGCCGCAAAATTCAAAGTTAAACAAAGTAAAACATTTATGCGTGAATATTTCACAAAGTCACAATAAATGTCTTACATATTGTTGCCCTGGTACGGACATCCATTAAATAATTTACTTTCCTATTATAATGCTAGAAACAGCATCATAACAACTTTGTTTGGTTATTCGCATGAGTTTGTCTGTCCGGTCTGAGCTGTTCAGTCAGAGACAGCTATCGACACTCGTGTAGGGACAAATTCAGTTAATAAATCCCTTAAAAATAACATAACATAGCCATACACCACACGAACTGAATATTTAATTGTTCGCCTCAGTCCCAAAGACGGATATATATTTATGTACCTACCAGAACACCGACCAAAGTACACACTCAAATACACAGAATCTCTTTCAATATTCTAATTGCATCACATCTGCCATTGCAGTGTCTGTAGTTATTTGAATTTTAAAATTGTCCATTTCCCATTTTCTCCTTTAGATTACGTATATATAATATTCATCTAACTACAGGGAGTACACCAACAACACTCAAATTTGCTGTGGAAAATGAGTAAAATTCTCGAGCATGACTGCTTATTGCGAGTAATTCACAGCAAAGCTATGTGAGTGTTCCTGTTCAGTGTATAGTTTTCGTTGTGTTACAACTTTTTTCAGATACAAATCTGTAAAAGCGCACTTATCTGGCTGCTGTCTGAATGCCTCAATCGAGAACAGTGTACGTAGCATTGGCCTGGCGCCTGGTGCGTTCGTTTTATAGATTTTACAAATTAAAGAATAAAAATTATTTGTGGGTTTTCGTTTTGGTTTTTTAGAAGTAAAAATGGCCTCGATTTATAAGGTCTGTTTTAATGAGAATTTTCTCAACTTCACTTGAAACTTTAATGGAGATTCACGCAAGGCTTTTGCCCAAGCATCAGGTTTGAGTTGGGAGTAAAATTCAATTTTGAACACTGCGGAAAATTCGGCTGCAGGAAATAAGGCCCCAATAAAATAAGACCCCACCAAAAGAGAAAATGAAATAAGGCCCCAAATTTGGGGTGTTATTTCATAATGAATTAATATATTTTTTTTAAAATCATTGTTGTTGTTTCCTGTATAATTTTTTGAGGCCTTATTTCGCAGAGCCGAAAATTCATATAGGTACTTAGTTCAAGTTGAAAACGTAGTGATGAGGATGTATAGGTATACTACTTACTAATATCTACATAGCTCTTCCTGGTGTTACAATCGATACACTCAGCATCTGCTTATGGTAATAACCAGCTTCGTCCTCTGCCGGATGAAAAACAATTCAGAACCTATTAGCAAGGAAGCAAGAACCATAAATACTATACGGAGCTCCAGATCTGGTGAGTGTACGCCTGTACGGGGTCAAATATATAAATATAGGTATATAAAGTTCCGGACACATGCTATTTGCTCCAGGCAGGGTCTTTAGCCGTATTCAAAGCTGCCGATTGATTGAGATGAGATCAAGAGCATCGTCATCTCTGATAGTCAGGCTGCACTTAAGGCGCTTGAGTGGTACGCTACCAAATCTAAACTAGTCAGGAATTGCCGCACAATGTTCAAGGCATAATGCTTGTACACCTTTTATCTGATTGGCTCAATAATATTGAGGGCAATGAACAGGCCGACGCTTTGGGCAAAAAATAAGTAAAATTTATGTTAAATGTAGGAATTGCCGTAATAGAAGCACTAGTGGAGTATGTGAAGTTAGCCCGCCCTTTTTCTAGAATCAAGAACGGGGTTTGCAGTTCGACAGGCATTCGATGGTAGTTGTTTGTAGTGAATTTTTTGTCGTTTGTAGTTTAACCGTTAGAAAGTTACCATTTGAAAACAAAATTGCAATTCAAAATTGCAATTAAAACCGTGTTGTCGCCGAAACCGTAGCAAGGAAAATCATAAAATTTTATATTTTCGAAAGTGTAAGTCCACTTCTAATAAAACTTCTAAACTAATAAAATATGATGCGGTTTATGATTTATATGAAATTGAAACAAAATTAAGGCTTCTATCTTAATTCTGTTCCCCATAACTCAAAAACTGTTTAACATAAAAAACGATGAAACTGTCCATATATATTTTATGCACCCTTCTCGGACCCTTCTTTTTACTCGCAATTTAAGGAGAGCCTCAAATAGTCTAAATTTGCTCATTTTTAAGCGATCCGATATCTGTCGAAAACAGAAAATTTCATCACTTGGCATTGTACTGTTTCGGAACGCGATTTTATGCTGCTTACATACATTGCATATCAATTCTTTTTGGTTGGTACAATTTTGACATTTTTGGTTTTATTAGATAGAGCATACATGTCTTCTAACAAATAACTAGTTTTTGTCGTTTGTTATTGCCCAGTCACCTTAAGTTCGTCATTATATTTTAAATCTTGAATAAATCGTTATCTATTGATAAAAGCTCACTTTTTTCCATTAGATACATCTAATAGAAAGCATTAGAAAAAAATAGATTTCCCTATTTTAAGTTACTTAGTAACGGAAATATTGATATGGTGTTTGTTTAAGTTGCATCTAAATCTTCGTCTTTGTGATAAATACACAAAATTTGAATTGTATTAGATAGCCAGGAATGCAATATTTGCAAAAATGCAAATATTGCATTTTTGTTGTTATAAATTGTTTAAAAGCGGTTAGTTTTTAATGTTATTCGAAGGAATAGAACAATTTTTTGGATAAAATAGGGGTTAATTGACTGGTTGTTATTGCCAATGGACAAATAGTGACTCATCATATCGATGGACAGGGATGAGATGTGTTTATCGTTGTCTTGTTGTTGGTGGGAGATCCATAGATGGATGCAACTCTAACCCTTAAATGCCCAAGGAAACCGATTTTGATGAAAAAAATATATTTTATGTAAACGGAGACAAAAACAACAAATCCGCTGTTAAAATATGTTTATTTTTTTTTTTTGACGAAGTTATTAACAAAAAAGTGGCTGAATCTTTAAAGATACAATGGGCCCTAGCCCCCCACAGCTATTCCGAAAGAAAATGCATATAATTTTTTTTTTAGTCACGGTAATTGTACATTCATTTTACATTGTATTTAATGTAATTTCTATACAACTGTAAAATTATTAAATAAAAACAAAAAACGTATTTTTTTTAATTTGTTGAAAATTAAAAAAAAAAAAACAAATATTTCTTTAAAAGTAAGGTTTATTTAAAAGTTATGCGTCCATTTATTTTACAGTGCATAGATTTTGAGTCAATAAAGAGAAAATAGTAAGCAACAAGTAAATAAAGTCAAAACAAACGCAGAAATATTTTTTTCAATGGTTGTATCTTTAAAGATACACTGGGCATTTAAGGGCTAAGGGGATGTGATTTTTGATTTTAATTGCGTTTTTTTAAGTAACGCCTTAGTGAATTCAGAAATTTTAAATGCAGTTATTTAAATTGGGATATGCTTTATGTATGCAACAGTGATTTCAAATAACTTCTCTCTATTGGAAATTCGGAGTAATAGATGCAAACACAAAACATTTTTTTTTTTCGAAATAAGACATTTTTGAGAAAAAATAAAAAAAATTCACTACAAACAACTACAAACGATTGCGAATGGAACTGGCAAAAGGTGCAAAATGATCACACCAAGAAAGAAGCACAGTTTCTTAGGCATTGAAGCCTGTCTTAAATCGGAAAAAAAAATCTGAAGATTTATTTAAACGCAGCAGAACAAAGTCAAGATAACCGATAGTAATATTCTCTGGGCAGTGGCTTCTGCCAAGGGAGAATTCCAAGGCCCAATGTCAACAATGCACTTACCCCGTCGAAATAGTTTAAAAAAAATAATAGCACTGAACATAAACGTTAAGGACTCTGCCCGAAGGCAGAGTTAAAGTCCCAACACGTCCCAAAGTCAATGCAAAAAGGTACACGTCTGGGAGGAGCTAAAGTCTGAACATTAGGGACTGTACAGTTCTTGTGGGCATTATACAGGTTTTGCCGATTCGTCAAAGAAATGCTACTCAGTAGAGTAGGTCTGGTTTTACCGCTTTTTCTTACTGCAATTTGTAAAGTGTCAAGTTTGGCTACCTCAACGTGCGTTGTCTGCGTCGCCCAATCTAATGTCATCGATTTTATTTGTTTAGTTATTGTTTTACAACGATAGCATTTGGACGTAGACCTCTGAATCACTCAGTAGATTCCTTATAATGGAGGATTTGTTTCTTTGAAATATGCAAGCTTATTTGTTCTGAACAATCCTAAAAATTTCACATAAGTATTCCTGACAATTGAAAATATTTCCCAATTTAAGTGTCGTTTCTATTTGTTATCACCAAAGCCATTTACTTGTTAACCAGGTAGGCGCTAGCCACAAATGATCAAAGTTTCGTGTTTAATATTGAGCATTTGCCAATCGGCGTAGTCGCAATTTGTAAATTGTTCTTCCTGATTTGAACTCCGTTGAACCCAGCTGCTGCGAAATGTGAATGTATGCCAGCAGAGTTTAGTAAAGGCGAACTATAGAATTCGACGAAAAAAGCTCCAATTATTTATTGTAAAACCAACATCCCACAGAAAATGGTAGCGGTTCCGGTTTGGTACTTTTTACATATTGTCCTGTCGCACTCTGCTCTCCCGCGCTCTTCATCATTTTCCCATGTGAATTAAAATAATAAATTTTGATGTTTAATAAAATAAAATGGTTTTCGTGTAAAATACTTTTTGCCTCGTTACACCCCTAGGCCCGCTAGCCTACAGTTCAATCCTTGTGTGAAATGTGGTACATGCTGTACCACGCACGTACTTTCTATTCTTCGGCCTCTTTCCCCCAGAACGTTTGGCTGATAAAAAATGAATCTCGCAGTATTACTACGTAAACATCAGAAAAGCGTCATCAATCCTTTTTATGCTACACTACATCCCCTACGCTTTCATGGTGTTATTTGCTTAAGATGAGGTTTTGTTCCCATTTCCTTCCATTTTTTTGTTCTTTCTTTTTCATTTTCTTTTCATAGGGTCGACTAGGTAGACGGTTTTCGACAGTAGAAAATACGTGTGTTGATACTCATGTACTCTGCAGAGTGAAGGTGGTTTGGCAAAGAACGCCTGCAAGATTCATAGAGGCTATATTATGTGAAGATGGATGATGTTGGTGATAATGTTGGGAGGATTGGCAATGTTAGCGAAGAACAATTTCTTCTGCACTAACGAAGTTGGGATGTATAATTGAAAGGTGTAAGAGGGTTTGCAGCAGAATCGGCTTGCATGCGGGTTGCATATTATTTTCAGAATGATGAAACACGTGTTGGCCACAAAATACACTCCACACGGATATAGGGGTTGGATATTTAGTCTTCTAATGTAAATGTGGCACCCTTTGATGTTGCAGTTTGTACTTATTACGAAATGGTTATATATCGGCTGGTGTTTCAATAGAACAAAGTGAGCAAACACTTGCGTTTAATTTCCATTTCGATTTGGGGTTACTATGTGTAACTTTTGTGCATAAAAATGATTTTGTGTAACCAATATGTTTGTACTAAATTGTTGAGTACTTCCGAGCGTATCTTCAACTGCTAACATTTTATAAAAAAAATTCCGGTAAAAATGTACGCCTATTATTTCGAAATGAAAAATAAATAAATATGCAAACTTGAATTTTACTATAAAAGAACCTTTTAGAATGAGGAAACATAATCAGTTTATGAAACTTTTTTGAATACAAATTTTTACTGGCTAGGAAAAGTGAATACCTTCGGGCTCCACGACTGTTTTCGGCCACATTAAACATTGATCGCTTCACTTGGCATTCACTTTGACTTGTATTTCTCAGGTAAACTTGTGCCACAAGTCAACCCCTTTACTAGTTGCAATAAAACAAATTATAGCCTCTGACAGTCAGTTCAGTGCCAATTTAAATTTTTGTTTTGATTCTGCACATAATTTATTACACCCACAAATTCTTCAATTTGAAGAAATACACATGTTGATTTCACATGAATGCCGCGGAGAAAGTACAACAGGTTCATTACGTTCGAATTACTAAATTGTTTCTGAACGCATGTAATAGTAAAATAAATACCAACCGCTAAACAACCAGAGTTCGACAGGATGGTTTCCTTAATGTTTAGTACGAACATTTCCTTCTGAGTAAAATTTGAATTTGTATAAAAAAAAAGTTTTAAACAATTGAAGTTTCACACAGAATTTATATTTTCCCTCTTTTGAAGCTTGTCCCTCGTTTTCCTCTTTTTTTAATTATAAAGACGTCTTTAGTGGCGCAGTGGCTTAGTGGTTAGTGTGTTGGACTACTAAGTGAGGGGTTTGGGTTTTTGCGGAATCCCGCATTAATTTATATTTATTCTCGAAAAGTTACGCGTTCATATCCGAAATGAACAATAACACGCGTCGATACTGCCTATATACCTAACTTAAACAGATGTTAAGAGAAACTGGAAATGCATTCTATTTTTTTACTTTTTAGCAGGCTATTTGGTGGATTGAATTTATTACAAAATATCAATTTTTCCAATAGTGACCTAAGATCCTTAACTATAAGGTTACTTCAAGTATTGCTGTGTATCGTTTCGACAAACAAACAAACAATGTAGGTGATGAGGATTGGCTTACTTAACCATTAGTAAACTAAAACCAATGACGGATGAGCGATCAATTTGGGGATGAAAATCTAGGAAGCCAAGTACGTCAAAATGGAAGATAGATACAACGAATTTAGTTAACTTACTGGATTCAAACTACAAAGAACACTGTAACTTGTGTATTTTTCTTAACCGGTCTGGCAAGTAAAAGTTCCCTGTTCGGCGAAGTATGTTTTCAAGTATACGCAAAAAAAAAGATGCATCCCGAGGGCCGTTCCAACAAATTATGGGAGCTGGTCATGAGCTTCTACCTACTATCTCAAGCAGTTACTAAACTGACCAAAGCATTGTCTCTAATATGTTGACAATATCTACAAGTTCAAAAAGCGGTGCTGTGCATTTTGAATGCTCTGAGTTTACCTGTCGGATGTTACTCCTATATTCATAGTTGTCTGTTTCTATTTCAATGTGAGTTAGTACCTATTGGAACATTGAATTGAAATCATTTGAACTTTATTTATACCTACTTTAATATTGTCTAAGACTAGATTTATAGCCTAAGTACCTGCACATAGCCAAAGATTGATATTAAATATTTTTTGAATGGATTTGTCGCTCAGATAATTTTGTTTTCAATAACGTCAGAAATTATTTAGGCGTCTAACAGCTAATTTTACATCCTGCTCCCTAGTTGGAGGCGAGATTCAATGGTTCCGATTTTGTTTTCCTGGTTTAAAGATTTTACGTTGTTTCCAATAAAGCTCCAGCAAGTTGCAACTGAAAACAATTTATTTATTGTTATCGAAAGGATAGGTATTCACCAAATTGGTGTTTATAGGCAGCTACCGTTTTTACCGCATTGCTTAAATGTCCGTTTCATTGTGCCCTCCTGTTCTCTAAACGTCTTGAACGATTCGACAATCTATTCATAAAAACAAAGTCGCATACCTACGCAAGAGCACACTTAACTCCAGAACGGAACGTTCGTTTAGAGCTACCTGACTGATTTCATCAATTTCGGAAATTTCTCTTACGGAAAGCAGTTGTGCTAATTTGTAATTGGATTTTTGGGCATTATATAATTTAAACATATTTGATTACACCCAGAGAAAAATACAGTGTAAAATTGCCTTAAACGCCTTAGGTAAATATTTTTGTATGAAATGTTTTCCATCCATCTAAGGACATACGTAACTCTGCTTAAACCTAAGGTGACGTTATCTCGGGTTGTCTCAATCAACCACGTTAAAGGCATACAATTTGTTATTTATTGGTTATTGAGCGCAATGGCTTAGTGGTTAGTGTGTTGGACTACTAAGCGAGGGGTCGAGGTTCGAATCCCGCAAAAACCAAAATTCCAATTCAGGGATTTTTCCACTGCGCCACCTCCCGCGATCGTCTGACAAACATTCGAGAGTATAACGAGAGAGTCTTGAAAGAACTTCTCAATAAGCCATTTGGAGTCGGCATAAAATTGTAAATCCCTTCCATTCGTTCCAAAAATGAAAAACTCACACAAAACGAATAATTGTGAGAAGCTAGGCCTAGGGTCCATCCTTTTTTTGTACGGGATTCGAACCTAGACCCCTCGCTTAGTAGTCCAACACACTAACAATTAAGCTACTGCGCCTACACAATTTCGGGCATACCTTTACCAAAAACTAGGTAGATCTTACACATTTAAAAAAATTAAAGTAGGTAAAGTTATGCATTCCTAAGGTAAAATGTTAGGCTAAATTCATCCAAGATTTAAGGTAAAACTCCTTAGTTAACTTGGCATATCGTTACCAAAAACTAGGTTAATTTTACACAGGTTTAAAAAAGTCCGGTTACCTAAGGAATATAAGGCAAGTTATCTTAGAACTTACCAAGTTCAAAATGGCCTTAGTTGACTTATACCGCGATTTAGGTTAAATTTACACAGGTTTTTTTCTGGGTGTACTCAATATGACATTTTTACGTGCATAGTCATTTTTGTTTACGTTCTGTAAATTTCTAATTACATACGTCCGCTTTCGACTTTGACTGGACGATTTACATCGGCGAATTTTTATAAAGTTTGCTAAGGCTGTTAGTTTACTTTTAAATAAAGACTGAGCCTGACTTCCGCATTTCCGTGTCACATGTGAGTTTAAGGTCTTCAGCTCTGTCGTGTATTTAAATATAAATAAATAGTAGGGACCCTAGGACTGGCTTCTCACAATCCTTAATTTTGTATGAGTTTTTCATTTTTGGAACGAATGGAAGGGATCTACAATTTTATGCCGATTCCAAACATCTAATTGAGAAACTCTTTCAAGACATTTATATTCTCGTATGTTTGTCAGACGTCCGCGAGAGGTGGCGCAGTTGAAAAAAAAACCCTAAGTTTGAATTTTGGGTTTTTGCGGGATATTTAGATAGTATTTCGGATATTTAACTGATAGTAATAATAATAGTTGCATGCGCGAAAAACCAATTCCAAAAGATTTTTACTGGCAACACTGATACTTGCGAATGTCCATATTCGCCTGCATCTGCAATCACAGTGCAAATATCTACTATATAAAAGATAACCCATATAAAACATATCAGTTAGAACTAAGAATCCCAACCCTACTTTTGGCATATACTAACCACTTCGAATGAAATAAATATTTTATATGTGAAAACTAGAAAAAAATAGTTCCCCAAAGCGCACATGTACAAAATTTATCAAAGTCCACTTGAATTAATCT
This sequence comes from Cheilosia urbana, assembly GCA_946477585.1. Lineage (NCBI taxonomy): Eukaryota > Metazoa > Arthropoda > Insecta > Diptera > Syrphidae > Cheilosia > Cheilosia urbana. The sequence continues at coordinate 118,452,223 of OX297854.1, forward strand.
ATCCCAACATCTGTCGTCGAACGATATTCCAGAAACTCAACATTATCCCCTCTCCGTACAGCACAAGACTATCTATAACAACAACCCCCAAAATAAAATCGAAGTTAATTAAACATAAATCATGACTACATAGCACAGGCGAGGCAACAAAGGCAATTTTTAACTACTATCGCCAAATAATGTCGAAAAGGGAATAAAGCGGGCGTACATCCGAACACAGAATATACATCCCTTCAGTGAAAATGTTGCCGGTATTTATTGATGCAATCGGAGAAATTGTCTGCAATCTCTGCATCATGTTGCAGAGTTGGGCTTGCGCAGTTCTGTTTTTCCATATTTTTTATTCGCTCTTTGTTTGGCAGATGAATTCGCATCACCCTTTGTGGAAATGCCGGCTACAGCGCATGTTCATAGAAAATATATGCAAAAGTCCTTTTGCCCTGTATCGAACCAACCCCATGTTCACAAGGACATGCTGTTGTTACTTTATAGGTTTTTCCAGTTGACCATTGTCATTGAGCAGACACCATAACACTGTGTCTTTATGACACCCCACGAGGTATGGAAGTAAAATTTGTACATTTTGTTTATCCAGCTAACTAACCGTTTTGCAATCTGCATATAGATACACTTTGACATAAAGAGATATAACGATGTACAGAATCGCAGAGGATTTAATGTAATTCTACGGTTGCGAAAGCAGATTCAATTCAATTCGATTCGATTTTGATTGTAAAAGATCCGCATAAATGACACAAATCCTCGAAAAATGAGCTTTTCCCCCAGTCGCTCTAAGCAAATTTCAAAAGAAACCTAAATGCGGCCGCCTTTGTGTGTGTTTGTGTAGGGAATGTGTATATGCGTCTTTGTGTGTGAAAAGCAAACAAGTGCTTTAGGAAGTTGTTTGCCGACAAATAGCAAAATGATATGTTAATGTTGGTAAATCTACTACTACCCCGGCCGAACGTGCTGCCTCTTCCTTGCCTCATCGCACAATATGAGATACCTTTGCGTAAATGGGGAGGATACCGGACTCTGTAGTTGCTGTGTAGTGACACAAAACTCAAAACAGATAAAAAGATAGCGAGGACTCAGTGCGGAGAGGCTGCTCGCTGGTTTGGTTGATTTCAGAGCTTATTGGAGTTAAGTAATTGAAGATGTTAAAAGCTTAAATAATATATTCATTTTGACTTTCGTATTAGAATTACTTCACAGCTCAGTTTGCCAGGGGTATGTGGGGAGGGCCGTTTTAGGGTCGGTCGGCTGATCTTTATTTCGGAGTGCTCTCCATCGAACTGTTTAGTGGGAGTGCTGTGGGCTTTGTTCTTCATTATGTTGTGATAAATGGAGGTGAGGTAATTTTACTTAATGTTCGGTTTTCATACGGTAATGGAATGGTTTTACAGCTTTCAAATTGTGAAGGCTTTTCAAGCTCTTTTACTGTGTACAGCCATAGCATACTGATGTGCATGGGAATTTTCTATTCGTTTGAGAGAATTTTAATTAATTTTTCATGTGGAACTTTGATTAGAGATCTGTGTGTATAGGTACATATAGGAAATGTCAAAGGCAAGAAATGGCTGTTGTTAAATAGGTGGGTAGATTTTTTGTAATTAGAAGAAAAATACTACGTGCTACGTAGACAAAGCTTAACAGGTAGGTTACGAGCAGGTATGTTTAGCATCTGGCTATAGGGATGTAGTCTCTCGCCAACGAAACAACGATGAAGCTGCGTAACTTAAAATGAAAGTGGTATGACATCGGAGCGTGAGCTCTGGAGGGAACAAGATCGTGGTACTGAATGTTAGTTATAGTTATATGTCAATATTTTTTTGTACGCTTATGCGCGCTTTCAAGGGGTTTTGAAAGTCCTTTTGAAATGTATTTTTATTTTTTGCTTTGCGACTTAGGTTAGACACATTTCTGCGGTTAATAGTTTGTACGGTTAATGCAGTTAGTTGGATAGAAAAGACTGTCGAGCACAATTTGGTGTGTTTGTGTTGAACTAAACTTCAAGGAAACTGATGCAATGCAAACAAGAGCGAAACGTTAAAAAGAGGGTGAAGTGCAAACTCTTAATTTTGTCAATCGACATACTTATGATTTATTGGAAAAAGTTGTATTTTCTTTTGACTGCCGTTTGTTTGATCGGACAAAATTTAAATGAAATTGACTCCAGTTTACACAGATGCGTTGTAAAAACAAAATAGGATACGTTTTATTGTTATCCGCTGTCCAGGAGCGAAGAACTAGGCTCAAATTCCTAGATTTATACTGCCTTGGTCTTTTTTGTACGTGTTTTACTTATTTGGATAAATTTGTGTTTTAAAAAGTAGGTACTATTAATTCTAGATTTATGAAAATAAGTTGATTCCGCTTGAATCCTAAGAATAAAACAAAATAATATCAAGTCAAATTATTTAAGGTGCCATTTCAAAACTATAAGAAGTCAAATGCGTTTGACGAACTGAGAGTTTTACTAAACCCGCATCAATTTTTAAATATTCATCACATTCTAACTCAAAAACAAATAGTTTTCATATTCGTATGGAGCGAAAAAACGTTATTTTTTTGAAAAGCTTACTTAAATAGAAATTGATTTTGGAAACTTATAGTCGACTAAGCATTTTTTCAATCAGCCGGCAGTTCTTACATACACATTCCGTTCTTCAGGGATTCTCAGCGAGGGTATACACCTATTTCAAGGAATTCGAAGGATGTGTTATTGAACGCAATAAAGTGTTTTAACATATTTAAGTAGCTAAAATCAATTGGCATAAAAGGTGCATATAGTTTGCGCGTTTCTTAATATCTGAATTTTCGCTTGCGTGTTTATGAAAATTAGTTACTGCGTCAAAGTAAGACAGCAATACAAATTCTGCCAAGCAATTTAAAAAGAAAGGCCAAAAATGTTGCTGCCACATATTTAGCTGAGTTTTGACCTAGGTATGTGTGTGTTTGATTTACCCTCCCATTCTTCGCCCAAAGAAATTAAAAATTGCTGTGAATAGCATTCCAGTGTAATCATCTGTGCTTTTTTGATGCAGAAAAGAGAAAAGTGGAAAAAATATTCATAAAAAGGACTACAATCTCCTTAAAATACTATCTCTATGCCAACAAACGTTTACACCTTGCACAGAAAAAGTTTCGAATAAGTTGTTAAACGCTACATTTTTTTTTTTTTTTTTTGTTGATCTGTGTGCACTATTCTTTAAAGAGGAGACATATTACAATTTAATAAAATGGGTGTATTAATATTAAATCTCAAAAGAAATAACAGGGTATTGAAACACGGAATTTTCGATACTCTCCTGCTGGTAACCAGGACAACACTCCTCTTCAAAATACGGTTGAGATAGGATTTATTTAGCCAATGCCCGAGCTAACCATGGGTTTCTTAAATATTCTAATGTGATTTGGTTGTTTTGGTTTTATTTATAAAATAAAATTTGTGTGAGAATGATCTATTTACAGTCTACATATATTGTATTGTAAAACTAAAATTACAATTTATAACCTTTCTCTAACACTTAGGGAAAATAAGAATGAGCGGTGAAAGAAAAAAGTGTAATTTTTAATGCTAAAGGGTTATTCAATAAGAGGTGTTATTGTGAAAGGATATGGTCCTGTATGCGTGCTCGTGGTGACCATTTGGCTGATGTTGTTTTTCATTATTAACGGCATACCTTCCTCTTTATTATGAAATAAACATCCGATCATTTATCTCAAAAAGTGACATTTTTCTTTAAATACCAAAATAAACCCTCTTATTGGAAAACCTTTTCCAATAAGAGGTGTTATTGTGAAAGGATATGGTCCTGTATGCGTGCTCGTGGAGGCCATTTAGTTGATGTTGTTTTTCATTATTAACGGCATATCTTCCTCTTTGTTATGAAATAAACATCCAATAATTTATCTTAAAAAAATGGCATTTTCCTTTAAATACCAAAATAACACCTCTTATTAAAAAAACCCTTTACTCTGCAATTTATGATTTTTCGCACGATATTAAAAAAGTATTGGCTCTCCTTACACTATCGTGTTCTGATAGCCAGCCGCGTTTCATTTTAAAGATATTTGTTTGGAGAACACAGCTTTTGTAAAATCTACGAAGTCCCTTTTCAAACTAAAAAAAAGGATAAAGTACCTAGTAACAAATTCTATCAGAGTCCTCGAAAAGTTCCCTAGCTCAATTGCGGAAAAAACCGCACAAAATCAACGCACTGATAGTTTTCTCCAACCACTGGAAGGCATATAAGATCGGCGTTTTGGAAAGGTATTGAAAAGTAAAAAAAAAAAAAAGTGATTTGCAAACTTTCGACTTTTTTCTGTGTGAATTTGCTAAGATGCTGCCCACTGTGTAAATCTCCAAAATTTTGGTTTTGCGGGCAAAAAAAAAAAATCTATTATTTGCTGAAACCCAACTCGAAATTCGAAAGCAATCGCTCACAATTGGACTGACATAGTACACAGTGGCACCCAAGCGACCGAATAATTCTTCCCAAAATTGGTACCATGAATGTGTTGCCACCCAACATTCAACTAAGCGACAAATATTGCTAAATTAGTTGCCATACTCTTTTGCAATTTGCGATGTCTTCACAAACGCCCTTTATTAATATCCAATACATATATACCTACTACCCATGACTATAGCAATTTTAATAAAACAAAATGCTACAGTCCCCTTTTAATAACCTAAAAGCACTTAGTTATGCATGTCTCTGTCACCTCATTCAATTTATGGCATCTTCGCACGAACTTTCTAAAGTTTACATTTCGGGGGAACTTAGCAAAATAGCTATAAACAAAATACCCAGAAACACAACACCCCAATACAGTGTATAACAATAACAAAACTTGCACTAACCTGTATGCCATGTGCGCCGCTCTGTTGACTAATGTGCAACTGCTGGGTCTGCTTCATTTGCAGTGTTGTTGTTGCTGTCGACTGAATACCACTGTTTGGCCCACTTGAATTGACTCCGGTGTTTTGACCAGAGCCCTGATTTACTCCAGGACCGACTCCTCCGCCGACACCACAGCCACCTGGACCAGAACCCGTCGAGTTCTGTCGCTGAGCATTGGCAGCGTTCGCTGTGCTTTGCTGCTGAGATGGTTGCTGCTGCTGAGATTGTTGCTGCTGTTGTGGCGGGGGACATTGCGAGGACATGTTTGGTGGAACACCGGCGTTGCCACCACGAGGGGGTTGCATGAAATTCGGCCCAGCTGGACTGTTGTTGCCCTGTTGGGGCATTGGCGAACTATATGGCGAGTACTGTTGCTGTTGAGCTTGTTGGGCAGCTGCTGATTGTTGCTGTTGGGTTGCTTGCGGGTTGCCGGGCTTAGGGAAGCCTCCCGGACCCACAACGCCACCCATTTTTGGTCCAATATTCGGATTTGGTTGTTGCTGCTGCTGTTGCTGATGATGAGATTGCTGCTGATGTTGTTGCTGTTGATGCTGCTGCTGCTGGTGTTGCTGATGCTGTTGATGCTGTTGTTGATGCTGCTGATGTTGTTGCTGTTGGTGTTGCATTTGAGCCTGTTGTTGCAGCCGTTTGAGATCAAAATCGTTCTGGGATGAGTAGAAGAGTTCTTGTTTTATGTCGACGAATGATTGTGCGGGCGTTGGGCCTTTGTGGTACTGCGGGGGTAGTTGCTGTTGCTGGGGCTGTTGCTGCTGTTGGGGTTGCTGCGGACCATTGGGGTTACCACTGTTAACAGGACCACCATTCTGACCTCCAGAAGACATGAAATCGTTCGCGAAAGGGCCGAAATCGTTATACCGACTATTGGGACCACCACCGCCACCCATCATTTGGCTCTGCTGCGGTGGCTGCATATGCGGACGAGGGAAGTTCATGCTACTCATAGCGTTGTTGTGCTGATGTTGCTCGGCCATATGCTTTAGCGTTTGTGCCAGAGAAAGCTCTGACATTGGGCCGTTAGGACCGTTTTGGAATTGATTGCGCATCTTATTCAGACCTTGATTGTCACCCATTCCCCCACCAGGCATACCCGGACCGCCACCAAACGCCGAAGCAAACTGCGCCATAGGATTTTCCGATTTCACATGCAAGCTGCTCATCAAATCCTGCGCACTAGGCGGCTCCACTTTAATACCATCTTCGGTCTTGATATCCAGCAGCGGCTTCTCATCGAACCCATCCAAGAAACCAGGATTGAAATCCTGTAAATCGGATATTAACTCCTTAAAAGTATCATTGCCCTCGTCTGTGTCGTCTCCCATAAGATCGGGGAAACCCGGAAAATTGCCATTTGGTCCGCCGACATCCTTCTCAAGACCCGCCGCCAAGTCGGAGAAGTCATGATCGGGCTCCTGTTTACACTCCACAAGATTGGCGAGACCGCCTAGTGTGGACGTTTTGTTGTGCCCACCCATTAGACCGCTGCCGTTGCCTTGTTGTCCGCCACCCATGCCATTATTACCGCTACCATCACCACCTGGTCCGGGACCACCACCACCACAGCCACCTTGCTGCTGCTGCTGTTGCTGATTACCGGGATTTTGTTGTTGCTGCTGCTGCTGACTCTGACCACCGCCTTCACTCTTCACCGATGTATTGGTGAGCGCTTTCACAGTAACATTTGTGCTTATTTGCTGAGGCTGCGAATTTGCCGCAGAAGTTGTAAATTCCAATTGTTGAACAATTTCCACTGAGAATTTGGTTAAATTTTCTGAACCGTTGTGCTGTAGCTTGACAGGCGGTTCAAAATTATCAGCCCCATTGTCCACATCTTCCGCTGGTCTTTTTAGAAATTTTTGTTGCTGCAATTAAAAGAAGTAAAGATTTGATTTAGATTTTCGTTTAGACATCGAAGCTTGTAAATAATGAAAATATACATTGGGAAGGGCTTAGCACTGGCTCTTAAAACTTATTTAACTTTCAGCAGTCTGTCTATATGGCTGTCTTTTGACCAAGAGTTTTTGTAGTGCCATGAGATGCCTGGAAGTTTTTAATCGCGCAAAGATATCTACATTCTTATTGACTTATGGCAGTAGTAGCTAGAGAACAAAATTGACGCCTTGTCTTTAACTAGAGGTTAAGCTCATTCGCTGAGTGTGTTGCTGTTTTATTAGAAATCTAAGAGTGATTCGTCGAAGCTGAAATAATGATACTTAATTTTTGTAGTAGTTTCACAACGACTACACCACATTTTCCAATTTTTACTCCAATACATTTTTGGGGCGATTATCTTGCTCTCTTTTACGAATTTTTCGAGCTAAGGTACGGCATTGAGTGAAAATTTGTAAGAATTCTTAACTGCGAATTCTGCATATTTCGAACGATTGGCCATTTGTATTTAAGCGCCTTCAATTTTCCGTTCGTCTAGCTTTCGATTTGACAATAATTATTAAGTCGCAGGGACAATCGCTGTATATATGCGGCTATAGCTCACTCATTGCGGTTTCATTTAAAAATGTCGACATTGTTACATGGACTTTAGTTTCTAGTTTAACTTTTGAATTAAAAAACAGAATTGACCGAATTACATGAAGCAGCATCTGCATTTGCAATCACATTAACAAATTGCGGCGAAACGAAGAACGCCGTGTCAGCTAGTTTTATATAAAAACCTAGAGTAGGTACATCTTATGTTAAGTGAGCATTAAAAACCATAAGTAGCTTGCTAGAACTACTCGATGCTCGTATTTAGACAATCCGCGATACTAATAAGCATTTTTAATGTACAGGCTAAATTTTTTGAACTCAAAATGGCGAAATTTTCCATACGAAATTGCATATTTTGACCTACAAAATATTTAAGGCCCAATTATTATTTGAGTTTATATTTTAAAGAGTATAAGTGCAGGGTGGCGCAGAATGAGCTATATGGTTTGAATTCTTTATACCTTTTTTAATTATTATTATTTTGTTTTCCCGCATTTTGTGAAGAAGACTCGGGGAATTGATTATGAATCATTACACGATCGAACAACGTGCAAAAATAATTGAATTTTATTTTTCAAACCAACAGTCTATTGTGTTGACACAGCGTGCATATCGTCGTCATTTTAATGTGCGCATTGCACCCACAACGTCAAACCATTTGATTGGAAATTTTCGTCAACATGAGTCTGTAAGAATCCTTCTTGGTGCCGGCAGAACACCTACCGTGCAAACTGCTCAAAATATTGAAAACGGCAGAGCGTGCAGCATAGTCCATCAACATCAACAAGGAGGCGTTCGACACAACTTGGACTATCACGGCGGAACATTTTGTTAGGCCAGCTGTGGAAAACCATCCTAACTTGTGGTTTCAACAAGGTCAAACCACAGCACATACTGCATCAGGTGGCTCAATGGCTTTGTTAAGGGACATATTCGGCGAACGCATTATTTCGCGCACAAGCGATTTTAACTTGCCTCCAAGTTCACCAGATTTAACAGCTCCTGACAGGTTTTTTTGGGGATATTTGAAAGAAAGAGTGTATGTTAACATACATTATAACAACATTCGAAATGAAATCATGGCCACATATCATCATACACCCGAAATTTTGCGAAAACTTATGGAAAATATGCTAAAAAGGGCCCGTATGTGCGAAGCAGAAAATGGACATCACTTACAGGATATCATTTTTCAAAGCTAATTGCAAAAAATTCCCCAATAATATACCTACTGTATTTAACAAAAAAAAAAAAGTTATAATAATCTCATAAATAAAAAAGTTATAAACCATTTAAACCTTAAAGCTCATTCTGCACCACCCTGTATGTAATCATTTACAGCACTGAAAAAATATAAATTAAAAATAACAATAACATATTTACCCAAATATTCATTAAAACTCGTTAATTTAATTAAAATCCAACTCTCTCAAGCACTTTGGGTAAGATCGTTGAATCTTCTTGGCTTTGGATTTGCGTTGAATATTAAATGAGTTTTCGATACATTTCCATTTTAATTAACTCTGAATTTTATGCACTCTTATTTTTACACGGTTTTAATGTATGTTTCTGAATTTGTTTTGTTTTATTATTAAAACACTCTTTTTGTTCCTACAATTAATTCATTTTCATATTTCCTCACTGATGTTTGATTGGTGTGATATCAAAAACGATCTCCTTCGCTCCCCCAGCCTCCTTTGTCATCATCATCGAACCAAACACTATATAAACAACAATTTAGAAATTAACAAAATGCTACATTTTTATACCTCGTATATTTTTGCCCCCGTTTCATTTCTCGTGTACACGTTCATTTGTCGGATTTATTTCATCCGAAAGGCATAAAAGTGCCCATGAAAAATACTTTGAATAATAAAAAATGCCATACATTAAGAAAAAAGTAAGATGAAATGAAATAACAAGAAAAAAAAAAAAAAAAAAAAAAACATAAATATACAATACAAAATGGAAAAAAGTAGCAAGATACAGTACAGAGATACAAATATGAATTTGAATTATTCACAGCGCAGCGGTGTGTGAGTGTTAACGCAATGAAAAAGTGGAACAACTCTCACACCAATTGCATAGATAAATAGACACATAACAAGCACAGAAGTAAAAAAGTAGTCGAGGAGAACAGAACGCGAACTAAAATTGAAATAATTTATAATACACATCAGTTTGTTAACATATACCTATATTTTTTTAATTAATGTAAAATTCCTTAACCAGGCACGCCATATAATAAAGGTTCGGCCTACAAGTTGGTACTTTTTATTGCTATCATCTGGCGAGAGGGTACAATACTCGGAGTAGACGCAGGCGGCGCAGTTACTATGTATGATTGTGCTTTTATCACATTAACTGCAAAATGTCGTTATGAATATATATATTTTCTTATTTGATTCTTGATTAAGGAAATACAGTGCGACCTCAATAAAAAGCAGCCCTCGATACATGCAACTCAACGATAAAAGCATAACCTTAAATCTTATTTCATCTATCTATTTCAGACCCAAAATAAAGACTAAAACATCCCCCTGAGGAAGTTGGAAAAATCCAACGAAACGTTGGGAAGATAATGAAATAGTTTATTCGGGTCTATCACAGAATCCGTCGTTTTCGGAATTTTGCTACGAACCCCGAAAGAATATCACAAAATCCGTCGTTGGGTACATTTCTTGCTTTCGAAATTCGTAGAACGTGGTATATTCAGTGATACCACTTTCTACAAATTTCAAAATTCCCCCACGACGGATTCTGTAACAGTTCTTTCGGGGTTCGTAGCAAAATTCCGAATACGACGGATTTTGTGATAGACCGAATTATTTATTTTGATTCGGAAACCACTGCTCATTAAAACAAAAATATAAATCTTATAATTGTTGACTAAGAAATTGCAACTCCTCGAAAAAAAAGGGACTCAATAAAAGCAACTATTGTTTCATGGAGTCTTATTTCGTCCGCTATTTGTTCAATCACTAAACATTTGCCTTAAATGGGCTGAAGAAAATGATGCTTCACTAAGTAACATTTTAGCTTTGCAAAAGTTGAGAGAAACAGCTGTGGAAAAGAATTCTGCGTCTAAATGACATATCCAAAATTTCTCAATTTATTAAGACAATTAAATTATCAGTTTTGGTCTGTTTACCAGTGCAAGACACGTTGTTTTTAGTATTTTGAGGTGTTTAACTAAATTTGTCCCATTTTTGGCACCTACAATTTTTTTACTCGACTATTGTAACAAATAAACTCAAAAGCAACTGCCCAGATTAATATTAGTTGCTTTTATTGAGGTCGCACTGTATGATGCGAGAGCAAGAGGTATATAATATAATGTATGTATATTTATTTTAAATAAATTCTGAGTAGTGTTGAAAACGAGGAATCAGAAAATAGAGTTTTGTAGAACGAATTTTAGAAGGTTTTTTTTGGAAATACCACATTGCCACGACAGACACATTTCGAGGCGACTGGATACGAGTATTGACCACTCACAACCAGCCAAGTACTGAAGCAACCAGACTTTATTTGCATGTAGAAATTTAATCGCAACTCTGGAATTTTTAAGCGTCACTTATGTTAATAACACTTTTAAGATATTCTGTCAAAATCTGTGTACAACTCTGGTCCAATGCTGACTACACAACAGCTCAGTTTTCAGATGCAGTATAATCTTCTAACAATCATCATTTAAGCTATAAGTGGAGGATATCACAATTGGCTGTAGGAAATAAGGCCCCAATAAAATATGGCCCCAAAAGAGAAAATTAAACAAGGCCCCAAATTTGTGGTTTATTTCATAATGAAATTAAAAATAATGAAAACTACTTTTTCTACTTTTCTAAACTAATTCAGAATAAAGGAACTTTGTATAAACTCAACCTCGCACCCACCCCGTAATCTAAAAGTAAACCCAAGCAGGGTGGTTGCAGGGGGGCATCATGCCCCCCCATACGTATTCCATGTCGGAAGGGTAACAATTAATAATAATGGAGAAAAAGTTAATAACAAAATTAGTTTTGGGGACTTACTTCATTTCTTCTTTTGGGGTTTCATTTCATAATGAAGCAAGACCACAATTTTCATTAGAAAGTAAGGCCCCAAAAAAGGAAACAACACCCCAAATTGTATTAAAAGCCGTTGTTGTTGTTCCCTGTATAATTTGTTGGGGCCTTATTTCGCAGAGCCATCACAATAGGCCGACTTGTGGCCGCAGTGATATGGTATTCATTAAACCACCTCCCCTCCCAAAATCTAATCTTATCTAGTAGTCTTCTATACATAAAGTCAACTGATCTTTGCTACCTCTATTTCATAACTTGACGCGATAATTTGGTACATAATAGGCGTTTATTATTGCCCACAAATGATATATATAGATCAATGATTTTCATGGTTTACAACACAAGTTGCATCACGTATTATTGTTGTTAACCATGCAAATCAATGATTTAAATAGATCATGTGGGTAAAATAAAAAACGCCTAATGCGTCATCTAAAAAAAAACTTTTATTCCGCTTTCCCACAAATTCGCCTGTTGCCTTTAACACCGTTAAAACATTTCTTCGAAATGTACCTTCAAAAGTGGAAGATTTTACGTTTGATTTCAATCTTCGGTAAAAGTTTAAAATAAATGCGGGTATTTGGATTTAGTTAAAGCGTAACGAAAACTGAAACGCGAATGCTGTTTAAGAAAGAGACTCGCATGCAACATACCAATGATGAGTATGTCTCAATATTTACAACGATTTCGCTCTCAGACAAGCTTCGTCAGTTCAAAAACACTAGAGTGTTTCATTTTTCGTTACGCCCTGCTGTTCATTACTTTTATACAAGGTTGTTATAAGTTCGCCGAAATTAGTTTGATTCAAATATCAAGTTTCTAGGTTCCAGAATCTTTGGCAAATATTCACTCCATTCAATAAATTAATTTAAAATTAGTGTATTAGTAAATCCAGAGCATGTTGGAAATCACTAACTGCTTCATTCTCTTATCTTTACTTCCTAGACGATAGTTGACGGTTCTACAGTAAGGGTAGAACCAAGGTCCCAGTAAAGGACAAGCCATTCAGTTAGCCGGGTCCTTCGCCAAGGGAATACATTTGCGCAATCCAATTTAATAGGGGCGGCTTTATATTTATACGAGGCTTTCTATTGAGTTTTCAACAAAAATGTTTTTTGGGGGTTCGCTGGAAGAGAAAATCATCGAAATACATTGCAATAGTGAGAGACTTTAACCCATCTAAAAACCCTCCCAGGGGGGGCTGACTTTTGCCATCCTGAAACTTATTGCACCTAGTCGTTCGACTAATCAGCAATTTATTTTTGAATTGTTATAAAATGCCGGTTGTCGAATTTTTGAAATTATTTTGGTAGAAAAAACATATAACCAAATTATCTTAGCAAATTTTTGTATATATTATATATTGTCTGTATTTCATAATTCGGTTATTTCTAAGCTAATGTGGTTGAGAAGCCTACGTCTTTGCATTTCAGCAACTTTTTTTTAAACTTCGTCTTCAACGATTTCAATATTTAGATCTCCATATTGTAGATCACCGTTACGCATGTACCAAGGTGCACTGACTATGGTCCTTAGTACTTTGTTTTGGAAGGCTCTGCGAAAAAATGCCCCAATGAAAGAAGACCCCAAAACAAAAATGAAATAAATCCCCAAAAAATTATACAGGAAACAACGATTTTTAATAAAATTTGGGGTGTTATTTCCCTTTGTATCGAATCACTCACACATTGGCATATTGTTGCGCCCGTGTATGAGTCTTTTTTTCTCTTATAATAATAAATACATGAGCTTGCGGTTCTCTTCTTCGAATTATTGAAAGCAACCAGGCAAGCTCAGTCACATTCAGACGGTACAGTAGTGAAGTCACAGTAGTACAGAAACCAAATTGTACAGAATAAAGAACAATTGATAGTCGGGTTTTTTTATATATTTTTCCCGACTTTAAACAAGTCGCCGTGTTTTATTTCCGTTCCATACATTGGTCCTTCGAGCCGGATTTAGAATCGGTGGTGTAAAAAATATATTCAAGCGAAAAGTGTGAAAAGAAATAAAACCTGTAATTTGTGTTCGTGTATAGTGTTAGTGCTAAGTACAGGTCATAAAAAGTGTTATAGAAAACAGTGCAAAGTAAAGGCCCCCCCCATTAGTAAAGGTACTGTGAAATGTATATTTATACATATGTGTTCCCTTTTGGCATACAAAAATAAATAAAAAAAACCCAAAAGGCAGAAAGGAAAGACAGAAACGAACAAGATTACAAAGTGCGACGTTGCCACTACCACGTTGTGCAGGTTTCAACACGCAGAGAAGCAGTTGGTCTCCATCAAACGGAAAAGCAAAAAAGGCAACAACAACGTGCAGGCAGATGCATGCCGAACAAAATATTGTCGTCGCCAGATACAGGCTGCGGGCGAGTATACCTTCTGTGGGTATACACACGCACAAGAAGAAAAAGATACAGGCTGCGGGCGAGTATACCTTCTGTGGGTATACACACGCACAAGAAGAAAAAGATACAGGCTGCGGGCGAGTATACCTTCTGTGGGTATACACACGCACATGGGTAAAAGAGGTATAGCACAGCAACATGCAAAGGCATCCGACGGTAGCCACGGCAACCGGTTCGCAAAGAGGTTCTTTTGTAAAGCAAAGAAAAAAAGAAAAAGACGGGAGGTACAGGGTAAGTGATTACAAAATCGTACAGTCATTGTTAGTTGAGTGTTGAAGACGTAAGAAAGTGAGACGCAACAGTCGAAACCATAATTAAATTAAATAATTAATATTTTATTTCTGAAAACTTCGTACAGGCAACTGGTGAGTACAGAACATTTAATTGAAGTGTATAGGTTATGTGCAGTGTACAGGAAAGAAATAAATAAATAAGTACAGAAGAGTGGTGCAAATTGTCAAAATTATTCAGTGCAAACGTGAGAAAAATTAGCCGGCATATAATGCTGTCTATGTCCGTCGATGGCAGGCGAATATTTTATTTTTTTTTTGGTGGTGTTTATTTTTTTTTTTTTTGGGGTACGTACTGAACTGCTGGGGCATGTGTAGTACGGAGGAATGCTCGTGTATATACGAGTCAGTGTACAGTGGAATATAGGTTTATAGAGCGTATAGATATATAGAAAATTAATAGTGATCACTATAGGTAGGGAAGTGTATAGGCGCTAGTGCAGTGAGGTTTATTTTTGTGAATAAGTGTATAGAAGGGCGGTTGTATTTGAATAAGAATACGCCAAGAGTGAGAGATGGAGTATAGAGTGAGGACGGGGGAAGGAACCCGAGTTAAAAGGAAAGAACAAGTGACAGGTGTAAAGGGAAAGAAGTTAGAAAGCATGCGTGTTAGGTGGTCATAGTATTAGTTGACCGTAGAAAGAGTATAGAATTCCACACTCGAAAAAGCTAGCACAAGATGCCAGGATGCTGAGTGATAGGAAAGGGTACAGGGTATGACATGTCAATAGAGTTACAGGTTGAATAAGTGTATAGAGTCAGAGCAATGAATCCATGAACATTGCCGCACAGATCATAAGTTGATGCAAGCGAAAGCATGCACAAGCTTGAAGCAAACGCTTCACAGTCTCACAAAGAATAATTGCGCTAGATAATTTGCATCCACCGTAGAACTAGATGTTGGTGTACAGACAATGACACGCGCCAGTCGGAGGTGTCTTTGAGTATAGGCATAGATTGAAAATGTGTTCATCATGGTTCCTTTTGTTTTCTTTCTCCTCTCAAGATTATTTTAACGGAAGGAAGATGGCTACAAACCGAGCAAAGGCGACAGCGCATACCATCAGCATGGCGCGCAAATTCGCGGAGGAGGAAGGATCCTCAATCTCGTACAGGAACGCGGAGCGGCGACTCAAAACGGTACAGGAGGACTGGCAGAGCTTCTGCAGTCTGCACGACGAGATGTTGGCAAAGGCCAAAGGTGACGCCGTAGGTGACTGCATCGACTTTAAAGAGGCAGTCAAAGGAGACTTCTTCCAGGCGTGTGCGGCGCTGGAAGATAGGATGGAGGAGATCTGTCCAAGAATACAGGAGAGCGTACAGGGTACAGGACTAAAAGTACAGGTAGACATGCCATTCCAACAGCATGATCTGAAGAATACTTGGGGTGAGTTCGATGGGACTCACACCAAGTGGTTAGGTTTCCACGATAGGTTCGCTGCGGCGATCCATGAGAACGATAAGGTGGCGCCGGCCTACAAATTCGCATACCTCCAGAAGTCACTGACTGGACGTGCAGCCAGGACAATGGGGGAATGGCAGCTGACCGCGAGCAATTACAATGAGGCCTGGGAAAGGCTCAAACAAATCTACGATCAGAAGTATCTGATCGGGCGAGACCACTTGCGCCAATTGTTGGGTCTACCAGAGCTGAGCGGACAACCATCGGCGAACGAGCTGCAGAGGATGGCGAACACGACGCACGAGGTCATGCGTCAGTTAAAGGCGTTAGGACTTCCGGTAGAGGCCTGGGACTTCTTCGTAGTCCACATATTATGCGAGAAGTTGGACCAGGAGACGGCTCGTCAATGGGAGCTTCAGCGGGACTCGGATCAGCCAAAACTGTCAACAATGCTGGAGTTCATTGACAAGCAGGCGGCTGCGTTATCCAACGTGACGGGAGCGCGTGGCGGTATAGGACATGCAGGTACAGAGGCAAGCACTAGGCAAGCTGCACCCAGAGCAGGTCCAGCACCAAGAATGAGGGTACAGGAGAGGGCAGCAGCCCATAAAGGAGCCTTGAGGAGTTCCGGACGTCCGCCATGTGAGGTATGCAGGGCGGACCACCAGATCTGGGATTGCCCGGATTTCTGCGCGCTATCATTCTGGGGCAGGAAAGATTTTGTGGAGAGGCGAGCGATTTGTCCAAACTGCCTAAAGCATGGACACAAGGAGAACAACTGTTTCCAGAGAGGTTGTGCTCGCTGTCCAGGGGCTCCAAAGCACAACATACACCTATGTCCGTCGAGGGAGGTGAACAAGCATGTGTTGCCAGCCATGCTCGTACAGGTAAAAGAAGAAGGGGAAACCCAGTACAGAGATCCAACTACAGCTAGCAGGGGCAAGGCAAGGAGAACAGCTAGCAGCAGGTTGAAGCAGGATTGACTAGGCGGACGGCAGTACAGGCGCATCCAAAGAAAGGGAAATAGAAACGTACAGGCAAGGAGGAAGGATGCGGAGGTAAAAGAAGAGCAGAGTCAGGAGTTGTTTGCAACCAAGTTGCAGACACTAAACAGCAAGCTTGATGAGTTGAAGGCAGAGGAGGAATCGTTAAGCCAACAGTTGCAGAGGATTTCGAGAAAGAGGAAAGTACAGGAAAATGTAGGAGAGAACTTAGAAAATGTAGTGCCGAAAAAGTTCAGAAAAATAAATGATAAAAATTATGTGCAGTCTGTTAATTTCTCAGGGCAAGGAAGTTCTTTAATTCCAACTGCTATGGTTAAAGTTGCAGTTGATGGTCTTATGCACGGCCCTTTTCGTGCAATGTTAGATACAGGGTCACATCTAAACCTGATGTTGGACAAATTAAGGAAAGAGTTAAGGATTCCCACGAAGAAAGCAGCTGGGAAGCTAGTCGGTATCGACGGAGCTCCGTTTACGATCATACGCAAAGCCGTGATCAAGATTTTTCCATGGTTCGCTTCAAGCGCAATGGAGCCGCATACACTAGTGACGGTTTGGTTCATGCCAGAGGAGAGCCGATGGCAGCCGACCCTGCCAACTAGTACAGTACAGGTGAACAGAGACACGAGAGATTCTCGAGTCAGGTATGCCGATCCAGACTATTACAAGCCAGGGCCGGTGAGTCTTTTGTTAGGAGTAGAGTTCTTCGCGAAATCAGTCATATCGGTATCGTCCGGAGGGTCGGATGATATTACTTCACTGGAAACATCGTTAGGTAAAGTCGTTCTAGGTGCCAATAATGGAGTTAACGACAGCGAAGCAAACGCTTGCACAGCTGTCAGTCTGGCCAAAGATGAACAGTTAGACCAGCTGCTCAAAAGGTTATGGCAAATGGATCAAGTAGATACGTGCTCCAATCGTTCAGAGGAGGAGGAGCTTGTAGAACAACATTTTACACAGACGCATCGTCGCGACGAAAATGGAGTGTTTGTAGTAAAGATGCCGCTGAAAAAGGGATTCGAAAAGATGGGTAGCTCTAGAGAGATCGCGATGCGCAGGTTTATGTGCCTAGAAAAGAAGCTGGAAAGGAATGTACAGATGAAGGAGGACTACGTCAAGAAAATGCGAGAGAGCATTCGGTTAGGACATGTGCAGGTTGTGGACAGGAAAGTGAGTACAGATACGGTAGTATATTACATACCCCATCATTGTATAGAGAAGAAATTTCGTATAGTTTACGATGCCAGTTGTCGTACAGATAGAGGTATTTCCTTAAACGATGTACAGATGTTAGGTGAAAAGCTGCAGAGGGATCTGCATGAGATTATAATGCGTTTTAGAAGGCATCGCATTGCAATATGCGGGGACATAAAGAAGATGTTCAATCAAGTTAAGCTCAGTACAGATCAATGGGACCTGCAACGCATCTTTTGGAGAGAAAGCAATCAGGAGCCACTAAAGGAATATTGGTTGACCGTCGTCACCTTCGGGTTGACATCGTCGGCGCATCTAGCAGTCAGATCATTAGTACAGGCGGCAAGAGAAGCGCGAGTAGAATTACCAGAAGCAGCCGATGCAATCGAGAATGACTATTATATGGATGATTGCACCACGGGCGAGTCAGACGAGGCTAAGGCAATAAAGTTAGCAAAGGATATGTACAGGATACTAGAAGGTGCCGGTTTCGAGTTATGTCAGTGGAAATCAAACTCATCTAAGTTCATGAGGGAGATGAACGCTGGCACTGGTGAGGCGTCAATGGTGTTTTCGGGGGAAGAGGAATCATCCATTTTAGGGCTAAAATGGCTAATTAGTTCGGATCAGTTTACATACGAAGTGAAAACACCACAGTTAGACGGCATCCTCACCAAGAGGAAGATCGTTAGCTGCATTGCTCAGCTTTATGATCCAAATGGATATATATCTCCAGTCACCATCATAGGCAAGATCTTGATACAGGATATTTGGAGGTTGAGTACAGGTTGGGATGATCGCATACCCACAGAGATAGAGTACAGGTGGAAAGAGTTATGGGAAGAGATAACCTTTTTGGAAAAATTCCGTATAGACAGATGGTTAGGTACATCAAAGGAGTCAGACCTACAGGTACACGGATTTTGTGATGCTTCAAATGCAGCTTATGGAGCAGCTATTTACATTCGTACAGTGCAAACAGATGGTATAGTGACATGCAAGTTATTAGTGTCAAAAACACGCGTGGCACCGTTGAAGACAGTATCGATTCCGAGGTTGGAATTGGCGGCAGCGGAATTGTTGTCAAGGCTACTAGTACAGGTGAGAGAGTCAATGGAGTGGCGAGATGTGGACTACTTCCTATGGTCCGATTCAATGGCCGTGTTGTATTGGTTAAGGAAACCCCCATGTGATTTGAAAACATACGTCGCGAACCGCGTCTCGTCAATTCAGTCAGGCACGGAGGTGAGATGCTGGCACTATGTCAACACTAAGGAGAATCCAGCTGATTTGCTGAGTAGAGGCGTAAAGCCGTCAGCGCTAATAAACAATAGGCTATGGTTGGAGGGTCCAACATGGCTTCGATCACCACAGGCAGAGTGGCCAATTAGGAATGTAATCGAGGATACGTCGACACAAGTACAGAGCGAGATGAAGGTGTTTGCAGTTATGGCAATTCAGCCAATATTCTGCATAGGCGCAAGATATTCAGCCAGTAGAGTATCATTGTTAGAGTATACGAATAAGTTGGAGAAGCTATTGAACATAGTCAGTTATATGGTGCGGTTTGTAAACAATTGGACAGTGAGGCCGACCTTTAAAATAAGGGCGAGTAGAGGTGGTGCAGGCGTAAAGGAACCAACATTAGAGGAGAAGGCGTATGCAATGACATACATCTTGCGTAAGGCACAGGAAGAGGTGTACAGTAGAGAGATAGCGGCATTAAAAAACGGTACAGATCTACCCGACAGGAGCAAACTGGAACCGCTTAAACCATTGTTAGACGTTAGAGGCTTGTTAAGAGTAGGAGGAAGGTTACACAGGAGCGACAATTCATATGAGATGAAGCATCCAGCTATAGTTCCAGATGGATCCAGGTTAGCATGGCTAATCATAGATCATGCACACCGCGTAACAAAGCACGGTGCAGTACAGGTGATGATGCAGTTTGTTAGACAGAAGTATTGGATTCCAAGACTTCGTAGCGAGGCGAGGAGGTACTTGCACAAGTGCGTCACATGTGCTAGGTATAACTACAGATTAGAGCATCAGCTAATGTCGGAGTTACCAGCTGATAGAGTACAGACAGGAAAACCGTTTCTGCACTGCGGTGTAGATTATGCAGGTCCGTTAGAGATGAAAGTCATCAACAGGCAAGGAGATCAAGTCGCTAAATCCAAATGCTGGGTCGCAATATTTGTGTGCTTGAAGACAAGAGCAGTTCACATCGACCTGGTGACAGACTTGACATCGTTAGCTTTCATAGCTTGCTATGAACGCTTCATAGCACGGAGAGGCAGATGCGAGCGCATGTACAGTGACAACGGAACCTCGTTTGTCGGAGCATACAAGGAGTTAAGAAGAGCTATAGAGAAATGGACAGACAAGAGAGCGATGGCACATCTCGGAAGTAAAGGTACAGAATGGCGATTCATGATTCCAGCAGCACCTCATCAAGGGGGAATCTATGAAGCAGCCGTAAAGTCGATGAAATATCATCTTAAGAGAGTGGTAGGGTTGAAGGTGCTTCCATATGAGCAGCTTTCAACACTGCTGGCACAGGTAGAGGCTATACTGAACTCGAGGCCAATTCATCCCTTGAGTGATGATCCAGATGACGTACAGGCACTAACCCCAGGACATTTCCTGATAGGCGAACCAATGATTCTACCAATTCCTTTCGACGTAAGTCAGCAACCAAGTACAGTAGGCGTAAGACTGTGGAAGGATCGTCAGAAAATGTTAGGCCACTTTTGGGAAAGGTGGAGTACAGACTATTTGACCACTCTTCAGCAAAGGAAGAAGTGGCGTAGAGATAAGGAGCCGTTGAAGATTGGCCAGCTGGTCACATTGGCTAGCGAAGGTTTTCCACCGGCACACTGGGCCTTAGGACGGGTGTGTGAACTCATCACCAGCAAGGATGGTCTGGTGAGATCCGTAGTGGTACAGACAGAGACGGGGAAGCTGAAACGTCCAGTGCAGAAGATCTGTGTAGTTCCAGTGGAGAGCAGCAGCAACCAGTAGAATGTGTATAGTAATTCGTGTTTATAAATGTATAAAAGATTGTAGAGAAAATTATAAATTTTGCTGGCACTGTATCGAATCACTCACACATTGGCATATTGTTGCGCCCGTGTATGAGTCTTTTTTTCTCTTATAATAATAAATACATGAGCTTGCGGTTCTCTTCTTCGAATTATTGAAAGCAACCAGGCAAGCTCAGTCACATTCAGACGGTACAGTAGTGAAGTCACAGTAGTACAGAAACCAAATTGTACAGAATAAAGAACAATTGATAGTCGGGTTTTTTTATATATTTTTCCCGACTTTAAACAAGTCGCCGTGTTTTATTTCCGTTCCATACACCCTTTTTTGGGGCCTCACTCCCTAATGAAGTAACAAGAAATGAAGTAAGTCCCTAAAACTATTTTTTTTATTATTCATTTTTACCCTTCCTTCCTTCCGACGAATACGTATACCCAATTATCAACAATATTAAATAAAAAGTAGTTTTCGTTATTTTTAATTTCATTATGAAATAAACCACAAATTTGGGGCCTTATTTAGTTTTCTCTTTTGGGGCCTTATTTCCTACAGCTGTTTTGGAAGACCTGCATTTTTTGTAAATTTGTTTCGCATGTGCGTGCTCAAAACTGGACCCCATAGCTCCATACTGGTTTAAGAATTTGCTTGTAAATTGCAATAACTCATTGTAGAGTAGATGGACAGGGATGAATATCAACCAATACATTTTACTGTATGATATGTTCAACTCTTTTTTTCTTTAGATGCGTTTTTCAACGCAGTTTAGCGTCTAGACTCTAGAGTCATGACTAGATATTTGGCTCTATTTGTGTATTCCACTATATTGTTGTTAATGTATATTGGAATGTGTTATACGTTTTTATACGTGAGATATATGTAAATAAAAATACGTCATTTAATCTAATTCGTCATTTTTAAGTCCATTCTGAAATACTGTTTATCGCCGTTGGCAGCTTTTTTGTTGCTATTTAGACAGTTGTCTGCAAATGTTGTTGTATCTCCACTAAAGGGCAGATCGCTAGTGAATAATAGGTATAGTACTGGACCTAGAATACTGCCTTGCGGTACACCAGACTGAGTACTGTCTTGTCTCTTGTTTAATTCTGAAGAATCGGCTTTGGTAGTTTGTGAATCATTGCTTTATGCCATACTTTATCGAAATCTTGTGCTTATTAAGAAATATTGTACAGCACACTTTTTTCTCTTCAAATGCTTTTTCGATTTTATCTGTGATTCTATGCATCTGTTCCATCATAGAGTGCTTATTTCTCAAACCAAGTTGGTGACTTGGGACTAGCGATTTGTCATCAGTTATTTTCTGCAGACGTTTTGCGAGCATTTTTTCAATTGAATTGAATTGGACAACATTGGTAGTATCGATATTGGTCGATAAGAGGTTACTTCGCTAGATGGTTTGCCTGCTTTTGAAATCGTTATTACCTCCGCGAGCTTCCACACGCTTGGCACATACCTTAACTTAAATGCAGCATTTATAATCTGCGCTAGTTTTTTTAGACAACAAAAATGTTGAATTAAAACAAAATCAAAATAAATTACATCGGGTAAGACCGTATACCTAACCCTACATTCTTAAAGAAAGAATTGCAAAATTTGAAATACAGTAACTTTTACCAATCGAACCCAATTATGGGCAATTTTCTTTAATCAATTTTATATGCAAGAGAAATAGATTAACGGCCTTTGAAATAACTTCACTACCATAACTATACCAAATATACGCTCCAATAAGTTTATGAATTTACTGTTTTTTAATAAACTATTTAAGTATAAATAAATAAGCTATTCCAAGTCTACTGCAAAGTTAAGTTTAAGTCAAACTCAAAGGTATTACAAAAAAATGTTACGTATACGAACGAGTTTATTTTCACCACTCCAGATGACTAACGGATTTTGTAATGTTCGTACCTAGGTTCAGGTCGTCGGGTTTTTTGTTTTGTAACGTAATCTGTTCTCTTATTTAATGAGAAATTTTAACTAAGAGTAGGTACCTACTAAAAAAATATAAGGGTTTATAAAAAGTTTAATATAGTACTGGTCATCATTAAAAGAGGAGACCATAGGTGGCTTCCATTTCGAACATCCCAATGCGACCGTATGGGACTAGGTATAGGTAGAAATCGAAAGGGAATGTTAGGAATGTTATCTTCTATTCAGATTTTTTTTTTTTTTGCTTAAGAAACAACGGCGAATTAAAAGCCGTGTTGAGTTTGTGGATTAAAATTTTCTTGTGGATGGCATATACGAATGGTTTACTGAAATCAATATACATATTTAATACCTTTAATACTTTTCAATACCTACTTCCCTCAGATAACTGAACACATTTTCGTGTAGCCCTTACGGTACCAAAGAATGAAGGAAAACATTATATTGTGAGAAATCAGGTTCCAATAAAATGTATTACAGGCAGGTGGAGAGGCAGACGATATATGGGTTTCGAAGAAATTGAGGAAAAAAAAGAAGCCCTACCTAAGATGGATACCAACAAAAGAGTAATGAGCGTTTCAGATTTTTCACCTTCTTGCCGTAAAGTAGTTGCGTTGTATTCGCAATAAGGGTAAGGAAGCATAGATGGATGGGTGTTCTTAAAAGCCAAATTTGATGGATAGCTATCGGATTCTGAGACATTTCTAGATGCAGTTTAGAAATTTGAAAAATATTTGATGAAAGCAGGTACTCAAACATATTTGTCCTAAACAGATGGATGGACGGCTAAACATATTGACACAATTATTGAAGGTATTAGATATTTCACACAAAGACAAAAAAAAAAAAAAAAAAACACACACACTGCTGCTCTCTACTGGCTGAAAGGTTCGAACTCTAGGAAGCACCTACTATACTTTAACTTAATGACCCAAGACTGGCGAACGTCTGACTTAAATCTAAGAATACTAAAAGCTCTTGACCACAATACTAGTGAGAGGTTACCTGTTACCATAATAATTATCACTTTACGATTCAGAAGGAAAGCAAAGAGACAAAGTCTTGAGGAATGATTAAAAAATTCGAAAACAATGAATGGTAGTAGGCCCACAATGATGTAATGTCTGTCTATACAGACTGTATTAAAAATAGAGACGAAATAACAAATTTTTACGTCAAGAAATATGTTCTTGGGAATCAGATTCCGAAAATTGATTGAGAAAGTAGAGCCGAGCATTTACAATTATTCTAGTCTTCCAAAATCATCCCTTTTCCGGTTTATAAAATGTCCTGATATTACGTGGAAGGGGCTTATAAATACAAAAGATCTGGTATATAAATCGAGTGCGAGTTTTTTATGTGTAAACATATAAGCGCCCGTTGTTGGAATCTGGTGGAGTATTTCCACACATTTAACTTGCGGGGACGGTAATGCGTCACTTCGTTTTATCATTGCATACATTTATGAGCTGGGGAATATTAATTTCAGCTTTTTGTTGATGTGAAATAAAGCGTGTTTTTCATATATGATGGTCTTTCGGTGACAAATCTTTCGTGAATTACCGGGCACGCAGAAATCACAGCTGGACAACAACTAACAAAAATGTCGTAGACCAGCACCTCTACAATATGCAATGCAAGCCGAATAAAATTCCAATGACACTTTCATTTACTGTATAACAGTTGATGTCATTTAACTTGCTGGGATGGATTGCATACATTTATGAGCTGGGGCATGTTAATTTCAGATTTTTGATGATGTGAAATTTTGTTATTTCATAATATATCAAGAATACGGTTATTACAATTCCCTCTTTTCTCAATGACGTGTATCAAGCCACACACATACCACACGCACGGTGTTTACACATATTTCGGGACTGTTGGATACAGTCGCACCAATTTTTTTTTTTATGAAGTTTTGCCTTTTTAGTACATCTTTCCAAATATAACTGTAGGCAAACAAAAATACTAGCACGATGGAACCTATTTTAAATACAATCTAGTATATATAAATAGGAAAAATCAGGAGGAGGAACTATTTATAAACATTATAAATCGAATAGTACAGTAGGCGCTTGTAACTCTCTAACCAGAACTTGCCTGTTACTGAGAGCTTCAACTTTAAAAACTCACGTTGTTATTTGATATGTACTAATGACTGCCATATCAGATGAATAACCCAGCATTTTATTTAACACTATTGATTTTCCTAGAATTAATGAACCGTTTCTTTTATCTAGCATTGCTTCTCAGATCTTTACCTACCTATCTAATATAATAAGAAAACAGCCAACCAATCTTTTGATGAACGAGAAAGTTTTGCTCGACCCAGTCGTTCACCTTATTTCTTTTTTAGGACCAATGGGAGGGACCTACAGTTTTATGCCGAGTCCCAACGAATAAATTAAGAATTCTTTCCTGTACTGTCATACATAGGTACTCCCTGTTTTTTGTCAGGTGTACGTGAGAGATGTCGCAGTGGAAAAACCTTATGTAACTTGTAATTTTTCTAGGAAAATAACCGAAAACTCCCCGCTTAGTATTCAACCACACTAACCAATGAGCCGCTGCTTCAACATATCGCGGATGAATATTTATTATGACGATCAATCCAAATTTGGTACACTCACTGACCAGGGGTTGAATTACCGCATCCGAATTTGTTATTGTTTTGCTTGTAATATCAACAAAATTCAATGACGTATGGCTCGCTCAAGGATGCTGTAATTCAGGACCAGTTCTCGAGAGATATTGCCACAAACATTGTTTTGATAACTTTTTGGTTTAGGCGTGAACTACATTTTAGCCATCGAAAACAAATCTCTGATGTATTACTTTATTCGGAAAATGTTTTTCTTACTATAAAGGGCGCAGTTTGTTTTTAAATTGAACGAGATCAATAAAACGTTCCCGTCTCCACATGACAGCACTTTCCCTACATTTAGATATTCAAATGCGTCCATCACAGGTTCGATAAATAGGCCACGGCCAAAACCCACATCACACAGTCAATTTAGATTACTTCATTAGTCAATTGTGGATCCACACTACCTCAAATTCCGACATTTTGCTTTACGTGTTTCGGAGAAAACGTGTATTTTCACCGAATATGATTTTCCTCGCGAAACCTTCGGAATTCATTAGTTCATTTTTCTTTAAAAAAAAAAATTGATTCAACATGCCTATCAAAACTGCCGTAAATTTTTTTGACAGAACAGTGGTTAATGCATTTTCATTTGTGAGACGCGAACCGTTATTTGGTAGTAGGAAGTGGGGAACAGCTCTAAAATTCTCATTCTCTCTCAAAATGAACTAAAACACTAACCGAATCGATTTCAGTTGCATATGCAAGGAGTTTGAGATGCATGCATAAAAACGTCCCAATCAAACAATAAAACAAAACCACTCGGGACTCTGATGACTACGGTAACGCCTATGTACGACATCAAATACTATTATTTTATATTTTTCAAAATCCCATGGAAATTCATTTCACACTTGGCATCGGTAGGTATTGAACAACCGAACAATCACCGATACAGTTGTACTGACTCTTACATACGCGTATTTTACCTATAACAAACGAAATGAAAACCCATCAACAAAACGGAAATAAAAATTGAAAACAAAACGAAAGAAACCGAAGAAGCAGCCAACAAACGCAAGTATTAAATGCAAATTGTTTCGAACATAATTTCCGTCCGTCAGGCGATCCATCTGTTTGACGGTCTAGTATCTGCATTCGTTACGATTCTCGTATACGCCGATAATGGGCGAGAAGTGTAATTAAATTGAAGTCAATCACCAAAAGGCATAAAAACTCACTCATTCGCATTTGTTACAGCGGGGTTTTTTCTTTATTTTTATTATTTACAACCACCACCGATACAAACACTCTTCACACTCAACTCAAGACTCATAGACCGAGCAAAAATGTATCTAACTTGCAAAAAAAATGTTGCTTGGTGTGGTTGTCAATACAAGACGAACAAACGAAAAAAAAAGAGCCCCATTCCATACTATGTACCGAGACCACAGAAAATAAATACTTAAAAGCGAAATAAATTACAAAGAAGAAAAGCAAAGTTGAAATACAAAAGCAGCAACAGATAATCCACCGCACAGCAACTATAAACGACAACAACGACTGTGGCGATACTTACTCCACTCCACAATCCACATCCACTTCCACACACCGTTCCAAAATAAAGGAGAAGAAGGTTAACGTGCAAATTTGTAATTTAATTTTTATGTTGATTAAAGAAGGAAAACGAAAATAAGTACTAAATAAAAACAGGCAAACAAACAAGAGCAGAGCAGCCAAGCAACAATAACTATGCGCAAGCAATAAAGTTGCTTAGTAATAGATACATAAAAGCGGAGATAATTCATATACTTTCAAATCATCACAAATTCACTTGGTGACTGTAATTTATTGGATGTCTAGATTAAGTACTCCATTCAAGCGGTGTCAACCATAACTTGATGTTGGCACGAAGGGAAATTATGTTTCGTCGTCGAATAAAAGTCCAATTTGTAAGCGAAAAGTACGTGTAGGCATATTCATTTGGTTATCGAGAAGGTCAAATACAATGTTGAAATGTTATGGAGGTTTTGGATCCAAAGCTTGCACGAGCTTTAGAGCGACAAACAATTAAGGGAGTTTGCTGCCGATTGGCCAAGAAGTTTCGTTCGTGAGCATGCTTATCAGAAGTCTGTATCTACAGCTGAAAATAGTCTTCAATTGAAGATGATAACAGCGTGATTCACGTTATCAGATCAATGCACGGAGATTTGAGAACACATGGAAACACTGAGCTTATATCGATGGAGACGTTCTTGCCCTGAAGACGACTTCAAACTAATTTCCGAATAGTAACTCTTTCGTCACTACATTGGATACAAACACGTGCCACCAGCTAAAAATACAGCCAAGTTGTTCCTGAAGAGCGCGAACAGCGTTTGCGAATGCATCAAACCACCCAGTCGAGGGAACTTGTTTTCGCTTTAGCAAAAAAACATTGAATTTCCGTCTTCCGTTGCGGAGATGACGCAATTCGCACGAATGTAAAATCGCAGCAGAATGTGCTCTGTTCAAACTGTACAAGCCGTATGATCTGTACACAGTACATATACTCGTACGTATCGTGACGACAGCGTTTTGTGTATGGTGCGCGCTCTCTTACTTTGTCTTACAGCTGATTGGATTTTAAGGCGAGAAACAGATTAACACAGCGACAGCAACAGCGAATTTAGAACCAATGTATTTTAATTACTTTGAACACATTAGCACAGCAACATCAACAGCGAAGCCAACGTTAAAGCTGTCAAAAATTCGCTGTTGCTGTTGCTGTCACTGTTTTCAATCTGTTTCTCGCATTAGTTATTTTCGATTGTAGCAGGCGACAAGAATTCACTCAAAATCGAATGCATGGGTGTGAGATGTGAGTATCTAAGGCGGCACGTTAATGTGAATAAAGCCGGCTATTAAAGTTTGAATTTGAATAACTTAGACTTTTTCTAGTCGTCATTCATTCGTTCCAAAAATTAAAAACTCACAAACGAACGGTTCTGAGAAGCTAGGCCTAGGATGGCGCCTGTTGCGCCATCTATTTATTATTATATGTAGCTTTTACCCAAAAATAAGATCACACATAGAACGAAAAGCTAAACATAGAGTTTCGCACATGGAGCTATTTTTTTTTTTTTTTCTATTTCTAAATAGTCCGCTAAAATTTATAGACTTTTTTGCATAGAAAACCGAATATAAAGGGCTTTTCACAGGGACGCTACAAAAGTAGAGCAACAGGGACAGCAAACGACGCCGATTTTCTTGCCGCTCTTTTGACATTTCTCTTCAGAAAGGTTTGCCATTTCATGATGGAAAGATATACGAGCCAACAACGAGCCGAAATTATTAAAATTTACTACCGAAATTCGGAGTCAGTGGCCTCTACGTTAAGAGCGCTACGTCCAATTTATGGTCGTCATAATGGTCCTAGCAGATCAACAATTAAGCGTCTAGTGCAAAAATTTAAATCCACAGGCACAGTACAAAATGTTCCAGTGCCAGTGAGACAAAGAAGTGCCCGTAGTGTCGAGAATATTGCTGCCGCTGAGGCTTCAGTTGAAGAAAGCCCAAATGTGTCTCTCACACGTCGTTCTCAAGCGTTGCGCATCTCTGTGACGTCGTTGTGGCGAATTTTGCGAAAAGATCTTGGCCTACATCCTTACAAGACTAAATTGACGCAAGAACTGAAGCCGGTAGACCACCAGAAGCATCCTACGTTCGTGAATTGGGTTGAGCAACAACTTGAAAATGATTCGGATTTTCATCGACAAATCATCTTCAGCGATGATGCTCATTTCTGGCTGAATGGCTTCGTCAATAAACAAAACATGCAGTATTGGCCACACGTACTTCATGAGTCATCATTGCATCCCGAAAAAATTACGGTTTGGTGTGGTTTATGGGTCGGCGGCGTCATTGGGCCGTACTTCTTCCGTGATGATCAAGACCGGCACGTTACTGTGAATGGGAATCGCTACCGTTCAATGATAACCGAATATTTTTGGCCCCAATTGGATGATAGGGACTTGGGGGACATGTGGTTCCAACAGGACGGCGCCACACAAGCCACACAGCGAATGTCACAATCAATTTATTGGAAACCAAGTTTGGAGAACTGGTTGTGCGATATGACGCCGTTAGACTATTTCCTGTGGGGCTACGTCAAGTCTATGGTCTATGCCAACAAGCTAACGACGATTAATGAACTTCGTACGAATATCGAAATATCGAACGTGAAATTGCAGCAGTATCGGCCGATTTATGCTTAAAAACCGTCGAAAATTGGGTTCAGCATCTAGACTTCTGCAAGCGTGCCCGTGGTGGCCATGCAAAAGAAATCGAGTTCCATTCATAATGGCATCGAACGTATGAACGGAATAAAGAATTTCATTGATATCCAAAACCGTTTTTGTTTTATTTAAAAAAACTTTTGTAGCGCTCTTATTGAAAAACCCGATACATCCAGCCATGGTTAGCTGTGCCCAAGAAGATCGGATTGACATGATTATTAATTTGTTGTGACACTAAAATGAAGTCTGGTATTTTTTTTTTTTAATATTCACTACTACAGGCATAGTAACACGGCAATATCTTTGTTAGTAGAGTTTCAATTTACTTATAATATTTGCTCTAAGGACCTATTTTCCAATTCTAGAAGGAGGAAATAAGTACCAATTCCTAACAGGACCAATTAAAAATCAATTTAAAATTAAATTGTTCAAGAGACAGAAGTGTCAGCGATAAACACTACGGCTTTTTCATGCCTTTTAGGCATTCTTTCATTAGCTAAGGCTTTTAGGCTTGTTTTAACAAATTACAAACAGCATTGCATCCCTGCACAATCTTTTCAAAATCAACGAATACGTGTTCAGGCAGTGAAAAGTGGTTCTTAACTATTTGCCTTATTATTTATTTGCCTATTGATTTATAAGATAATAGCAGTGGTTTTTAGTTTGGCTCCAATTAAGCTGAACAGGTGGTTTTCACTAAGAAGTCTTAAATACTGACTTTTCGGCTTCTAAAGCTCAACGATCAACTACAGCCTCCTTCTGACAGCGTCAGGTATCATCATGGTAATACTGGACAGAAACTCAATAAAACAGCCGGACAGCATATCAAACTCTGGATATGAAAATTAAAACCGCAGGAAAACATTTGACAAACGTTAAAGGCAACGACCTAATTTTGTTCCCTGAATGTACACTAAACCTACAAACTAATATATTTGTATAGTCGGAAGACTGTTAAATATACAGAAATGAAAAGCATGCTTAACGTGAACATCTGCCTTGACGGCCTCATTTCATGGTGGGCACACCCACATTAGAGTCCCTGAGAAAGACGTTGACTAAACGCCCCAAGGCCAGTACAAGTACTGACCTTAGTAGAATTACCGTGGCTGATTGGTAAGATTACAGTCCATCGAGGCCTATCTTGACACCTTTTCATTCTGAAAGAATGCACTTGTCTTCCCTTTGGAATAAACCACAGCCACCACGAATCTAACCGCTAAATGATGGGGGCTGAACAATAGTGAAATTGGTACAGGGGCCCCCCCATCTCCCGTGGTGCCAGTTTAAACCAATGGTAAAGCTTTCGCAACCCGAAGGTTACTCCCAATTGAACCGCCTTACCCAGTCCCGGCATAAGTATCGCCTGTGCGTTCAAAAATGTTAGGTGAACAGAGCATCTTGACCTCCACAATACTAGCAAAATCCAGATCGCTCAACAACTATTTGCTCTTGCACTGATTAATTTGGTGATGCCCAAAATAAAGGCATCAATCAAATTTGGGCAGTGCCCCTGATAAAATATACAGTAAGAGCTCGTTAATTCGGAATAGTTGGGGGGAAAGTCAGTCCGAATAAACGATTTTTCCGAATTAATGAGAGATTTTTTTTATGCACTAAAACGCGTTCCTATTGATGAAAAAATGCAAGAATTTAAAACGAAGAACTATTTTTTTTAACACAAAAGATTGCAAATTATACATAAAATTTATTATAATTCATTTTTGTAACTAAAAACATAAGAAAAAAAAAGTATAAACGTATCAAAAAACTTATTTAATACAACATACACCATAGTACAATATTTTGTATAGTTTTTCCCGATTTTTATATGTGAATTGCCGGGACTCCCCCAAAAGACATTTTGGTGATTTGTTCCGAGTTCTACAAACTTGAGGTCTATTTGCTACCTATACGTGTTCAATCATTGCATTATTAAATTTTTGCTAATTTAATTTAATTTTTAAATAAAAAAATTTAAAACTATCATTTATTCAGAATTTTTTTTTTTTCCGAATAAACTAGTTTTCCGAACGAGTTTAAATGCACTTAAAAATGCATTATGCCGGCAGCAAAAATTAATTTAATGTTTTCTTGGATTCGATGCAAATTTCAGGTTACAAGTACAAACTGGTCGACTCAAAACATACATTTATTGCTCGTAGTGCATTTCCTTCACTAGTAATGGGCAAGGCATACAAATTGTGTGAGTAAATTGATATTTTCTTGGGAAATTAGATTTTTGCAAGAACTGCTTATCGACAAGTTCTCCCATTTCCGTAAAATGTTTTGCATATTTGTTTTTTTGTTTTTTGTGAAAAATAAGCTAGTCTTCTCAATGAAACATTTCGGGTCTGACCGAGAGTATAACTGACATTAAAGAACTTTTCAATTAGGCGATTGGACTAGGCATAAAATTGGTGATCCCTTCATTTCGTACCAAAAATGAAAAACTCATACAAAACAAATGGTTGCGACTTGCGTGAAGCTAGGTCTAGGGTACTGTACCTGTTGCGGCAATTTTTTTTTTTTTTTTTTTTTACATCTGCGTTAATTTGCAGAAGGAAATTTCGTTGCACCATTGCGATTGACAATTGTATATACACAATACACATCTACACTCTAGAGTTAGTGAATACTTATATATTATATTAAAAAAGGTAAATTTCTAAATCCACTT
Organism: Cheilosia urbana; assembly: GCA_946477585.1. NCBI lineage: Eukaryota > Metazoa > Arthropoda > Insecta > Diptera > Syrphidae > Cheilosia > Cheilosia urbana. The sequence goes on from OX297854.1 coordinate 118,484,538, forward strand.
TTGTTCGAGTTCCTCCTTCAACCAAAACGAAACCAGTTTAGATATAAAAGGGCTGCCACGTGGAAGAGGAAATTCAATACCTCCCACTTCCTTAATCTCTAATTTTAATTAAACAAGTTAAATGGTTTTCATTCACCTAATATACACAATATAGCAAAATATACCATCAAATCGCGACGAGGAAAAAATACCCCACGGTTATTTCGTACAGCGAAAGTTTTCACAAATAATACTAATGTACCGAGTACGATCTGAAGTTTCTGGCAAAGCTTTCAGAGAGTTGTTTCGTGATACCTATTCCTGTTCGTTTGTATTAAGATTTATAGATCTTTGAATAAGTAATTTAACGTTGCGAGAAGGATGGATGCCGGAAAGGTTGGGTGGTGAGAAATTATCTATTTTGTTTCACTGGTCTTATACTTGTGAAATGATTTCCTCTTTCTGCTGTTGTTACCTTGTTTGTATTATTTAACTTTTTAAGTCGTTTATTTTATGGTGCAGACATTTTTCAAATAAAGTGCGAGTTACTATTTTTCGTTTGGTTTTTTATTTTTTTTTTATTTAAGAACTGAAACTTTTGCGAACAAGTAACGAAGTGGTTTGTAATATTAAATTTCGACACCTCCACATAAGTGGAATTTATATTTCAGTGTATCACTTTACATTTACGAACTACATATTGTGGAAGGGAATAATTGTTTGTGCAAATTACAAAACAAAGTTTTAAGTCGATTATAATTAGCTGGAAAATAAATACTATGGTTAACTACTTTTTTAATTTTTAATTTGAATGTAAATGAGCTCACAATAGCAAATTTTACGTCGTCTCCGAGTTCACAACAACTCAGCTTGGCTATAATAATATTGCCGTGCAATTACAACTTAAACTGAAAGACATATCGAACATTTTTAAATAAAACCTGGTGGACCTATATTTTGTGGATCTATTTGTTATTTATTTATGAATGCCCTCCATTTTTATATCGGTCGGTGAAAAATGAAACGAAATGTACTTTCAGCCTAATTGCTGATAATAGTTTTTTTTTTTTTTTTTTTTAAATTAGCGAAGGGTTTGAAAATATATCGTAAGATTATAACAAAAAACTGCCTGTTCATAATCAAGTGAGACGGAGTATACTGCAACCTTCGAAGTAAATTTGGGAGCCACTAGGCAATCACTAAGTCCAGAAAGCGGTGTTCTATTGAAGAAATTATACACTTGAGTGGCAGTCATTGACCGTTTTCGAGTGAAAACTGTCGCTCGGCCTAGGGTCACTTAGAGGCATGTTACGCCAATTTTGAATTTTTCGGGACATAGAACAAATAAGAATATCTGCACCCAGCGAAGATCGAAATAAAACTACAGTTGTTTTACAAACTGTCGCGCAGACAATAGAGTTTCGTGGTTTCCTCCAGTTGGTCAATTCTGGTTCTGTGAAAGAATGAATCGAATAAACCGCTTTCATCTTCGTCTTTACACATAATTCAATAAGTGAAACTATCGTGGTGAATTTAATATCGCACACTGTGCTGTATGAAAATAGGTTCTTTAATTTCAAACTCTCACTAAAATCATTCACTTGTAAATGAGAACCCGAAAAACATTTTTTTTTTTTAAGTTTGGTTTCACATTTTCGTAGAACGAGAATCGAAATTGCGGTGAAAGGGTGAAAACATTTGTGTTTCACTTTTTCACAAAACCATAATTGACCCCCAGATAAATGAAGTAGGTAGTCAGTGTAAGGCAATATAAATGTTTGTACTCAGCTTTTTTAAAGATTTTGAAGCGACGCGACGGTTTAAAAAAATTGTCATAGGTCCCATACAGAAAAAAGGTTCCAAACCATGAACCATGTGCATTATGGCGCGAAAATTTTGAATGGACGTGAATTAAAATCCAAGGATATAGTGTGAAAAAAATAGCTTCTGCACTGCACTCGATATACGCAACTTCTTCATAAAAGCCATGCCTTTTTTTTTTTTTTTTTTTTTGTTTTTTTTTTTTTTGTTTGGGGGTTCGCTGGAAGGAAAAATCATCGAAAGACATTGCAGAGCAAGTACGCGAGGGATGCTTCTGCAATAGTGAGGGACTCGAACAACTTTAAAAAAAAAACCTCCCAGGAGGGACTGACTTACGTCTTCCCGAATGGGATTGCACCTAGTCGTTCGACTAATCGGCAATTTCTTTTTAAAATATTTGGAAAATTCAGAAGAAGAATCCGCCGTTTGTCTGATTTCGAAATTTTGTTGTTTGAAGATATTACCTAATCTCTTGGCCTTGGCTAACTCTTATAGATCAAGGGGTTTTACCCGCATCAATCTTCTGATTACATTGTCAGTATTTAACAGTTCTGTAAGTTCAACGTTAACGTGGTTAAGAAGCCTACTTCTGTGCCTTTGGGCAACCTTTTTAACTTCATCTTCAACCATTTCAATATTTAGATCTCTATGTAGATCAGCGTTGCGTATGTACCAAGGTGCATTAACTATGTTCCTTAGTACTTTATTTTGGAAGACTTGCATTTTTTGTAAATTTGATTGGCGTGTGCATGCCCACAATTGGAGCCCGTAGGTCCATACTGGTTTCAAGACTTGCTTATATAGCAGTAATTTATTGTAGTTGGATAGGGATGAATATCTCCCAATAAGCCAATACATTTTACTGTATCGCATGTTCAGCTCATCTCTCTTTTTCTTTACATGCGCTTTCCAACGCAGTTTAGCGTCTAGGGTCATGCCCCAGATATTTAGCTGTATTTGAGTATTCCACTTCATTGTTATTAATGTATACTGGAATGTGTGGTACGTTTTTATACGTAAAATTAATATGGACTGACTTAAGGTCATTCAATCTAATCTGCCACTTTTTGGTCCATTCTGAAATACCGTTTATTGCCATTTGGAGCTTTTCTGTTGCAATTTCGACAGTTGCTCCAACAGCAAGCACAGCAGTGTCATCTGTAAAAGTGGCTATAGTAGTTTCTTCACTTTCAAGCAAGCCATGCCTTAAATCTTACCAACTCAATAAAATATTTCACGACTTAAAATTGAATTAAAATCTGTCTACCTGTTATGTACAGTGCCTGGGATACGTATGCCGCATGTACAAATATTTGTCTTTATAAAATTATGTTGTTAATTACTCAGTTTTGTTTTTTTTAACAGTGTACGAAATGCTTTCCTTAAAATTTCTATATAAATATTTAACTTTTTGGTCCACTTTTAACAAATACTATTTGCTGATTATTATCAACTTTTCAACTTTTATGGTAATTTCGATACCTGTATCTTTCAACTATTTAATAACACTGTAATGTAAAAGTGCTTAAGGCTTACAATAATTTAAAAGACGCCTTATCTTACTTCGTAGTTGATTTGAATAAAATAAAATAAATAAATTAAATTGCAACAACATCAATTAACGCAACTGTCCGAATTTCATTGAGGTCGTACTGTACCTACGTTGTACTTATTCCACTTGTATCAAAAATAAAATTTGTAATTCAGTAACAAAAGACAGAGGGTTATAAACTGAAACCTAAGATCCATATGAACCGTTGAAGTACAGGGGGCCTCTTATGTTACAGGTCGATGATTTTTTTTTTTTTTTTTTTTTTTTAAAGATCTTTTTAATGAAACACAAATTTTATAGTTTATATTTTATTGATAATATTGGCGCAGTGGCTAAGTGGCTAGTGTGTTGGACTACTAAGCGAGGGTACGAGGTTCGAATCCCGCAAAAACCGAAATTCCAACTCAGGGTTTCTTCCATTGCACCACCTCTCGCGAACGTCTGACATAAAATTGTAGATCCCTTCCATTCGTTCCAAAAATGAAAAACTCACACAAAACGCATGGTTGTGAGAAGCTTGGCCTAGAGTCCCTTCGAACCTGTTGCGCCAACTATTTATTTAATTGTTTTATTTTTTTATTGATAAATATGGTCATCATTTTAAATTGATATTTGTTTGTTGTTGGTGATCACTGATCACATTGTCCTTTAAATAATCCCATAGGTAGAAATCGAGAGGGGTGAATCGTGGAGGTGTGGGATTTCACCACTTTTTGACATTGACATTAGTCAGCCGGAAAAGAATTCTTCCAAAATTTGCATTTGTAGAACGGTCTGTGCTAAGGTGGCACGGTCTTTTTGCAATCACATCGTCTTGTAGGCCTAAGTGATCCAATTCGGACACATTTTCGAACATGTCATTCTATATTATAAAGTAGTGATGCACGTTTGAAAATTTATTTAAATAAAACATATTGTTACGATGTTGTTGATGTTGTTATCGATCACTCTCCACCAATAACAGGTGCCAACTGACAAGTGTCATATAAAATAAAATGGCGGCCAAACCAAATTCATCTGGAACATAAAAAGCACCATGTACATTGCAAACACTTGGCATATCAAAAACTTGGTACAAAGGGTTATGTTGCATAACGGAAGTTCGTACAATTATTAAATGCTTGCGGTGCAGTTGATATTTTGCCAAAATAATATTATAATGTTTACGCAACAAGAAAAGTATTCCTTACGATTTTTAAAATAAATGTTATTGATTTATTAACTTGGAAGAATTTCAAACAAATTTTGAACAAGAGTAGCAATTAATGTTAGGTATTTTATTAAATAAATTAATTAATTAATAATCGCTTTCCTTTCGTAAAACAGTGATATTTGATTTGCCAAAACAATACAAAATATAAAACATAAGTTATAAACAAATATTATTTAAAATAAAAAGTATTGTCCAAACTAAAAATGTTGTACATATATAAGCCATTGTAGCCAATTATTAAGAAAAAAAAATCTTTAATTAAAATTCTCTCAGATCAACTGATTACGAAAATTATAATTAAAATAATTTACCAAAAGAAAGAGTGTCAATAGTCACTAATGGGGGTATGTCAAACGAAACAAAGCAACAGCAAAAATGAGGGTATAATTTTCCATCACCCACATTTGCAAGTGGTGGGAAAAGAAAACATCAACAATACTAACTCCCGCTTAAAAAAAAAAAAAGAAAAAAAAGTGCACTGGCTTTTCGTGCCACCGCAAACAATGCTCCCCAACTATGACAGGCGGCGGATGATGATGATGATGATGGCGATAAGGAAGAGAGAAGACGTCGATTGCATAAAACGCAACGCGGTGATATTCAAAAATACAAACAAAATCCCAATTTTCTTTTTACTACGTACAAAAGTGAAGAAAAAGTCACAACTACTTTTCACTATACCGCACCACGAGTACAAAACTCTTCATATACACTTTTCGTCTCTCCCTCTTTGAGTGTGCTCGAGTAAGTTTAGTAATCGGAATCGCTCTTCCAACGCGAATAAAATATACAAAACACAAAGTACCGTACCGAAAATCTACAAAATAATTCACTGGCAGTTACTAGCAGCCCAAGTAGCTAAACAGAAGCACAATACACAGGGAGGAAGAAGATACGTTTTGTGTTTTATCGAGTTTGATATATGTTTTTCTTTTTTTTTTTTTTTAATAAAATTCTTTACACAGGAGTTCACAGAACAACTACACAACACTGGTGAAAAGTAGCGATTCGCACTCTCACCGTTGTCGTGTGTATCACTGTCAGTTGAATACTGGCCGAGACATGGACTCGGAAAAGCTGAAATCTACCCGAAGTTCAGTTAGCTTGTGTCTGCCAGCAGTATGTCTGCTGCTTGCCAAGCTATTGCCGTGCCACTCTGTTACAGTCATCGGTAGCATGATGGTGTTGCTGTTGTTGTTGTTTTATGGTGCAGCTTCTGCTGCCGCTTGTAGAAAATCGTTTTTAATATACAAAAAACGTGCAACAAAACGAAGAAAATCAAATCGCACATGAATGACCCTTCGCGCACCGAATCAATGTCTAGTATTCCCATCCAGTATCTCTATGAAGGCGGTTGTATCTGTACCACAATTGCGGAGATTCAAACAAAAATGTGTCTGTGTTGCGAAACGTTTGGTGTATCTATGCATTGTTTATAGGGAAAAAAGTCCAGAGTATGAAGTGCAAAGTTTGAGATGAGCACTTGAACAGTGTTGTCAGCCAGAGATATATATTCATTCGAAATTGGGTACTTTTTTATTTATTTATTTATTTAGATCTACTACAGAAATACACCAACAGATCGAGAAAGAAAGAAAAATAAATGTAAGTACAAGAATAAATAGCAATCAATAGCAATCATCTTAATGCTAACAATACGAGTAGGTACCTTAAATCTAGGTCTAGGTAAAGCGATATCAAGCTGATCGTATATAGCAATCGTCTGACTCTAAGAACCTTTTTGGGGGCGTAAATACAAATTAGGGAAATACAAAAATAGAGGAACAGAGTACATCTCTAACAAACATAACACAATGCATTTTACGGCGCACTTCGAGGGAATCAAAACCCAACAGCAAACATTTAGAGCGGTAAGAATAGTGAACATTGTCATTTAGAAAGAAACGACGTAGAGCATATCGCAAAAAGTTTTTTTTTGTTTACTTTTTCTACTCTATTAATATTTTTCAAAGAATACGGGTTCCAAACAACAGTACAATATTCCTTACCTATGTGTCAAAAAACCCCATATTGCGCGTTCCATATTTAAGGACTATTCACGTGAGCAAATTGCGAACAAGCGAATATTTGTAGTTTCTGACTTTTCATTCAAATGAACACTTTTTTAGTCACTTAGCGACTCAGTTTCATTTTTAAAGATTAAGTTCGAACGAATATTTCATTCGTGGGTTTGTGGATCGCTTTTACGTATAAAGTGTGACAGTTCGCGGCCGAGTTCCCAGCAGCCAACACCGATCAACACAAAACAGAAAACGAAAAGAAAAACAACAAACAATTTCTATTAAAAAACAATGCGCTTTGTTAAAATGCTTGAATATGACTGCCCGTGAATCAAAATTAACTTAGCCTAAGCAATGTACATAAAAGCGATAGTGCGCTGTTAAGCTGCTGTTAACATTGGAGTGTTGTTGTGATGCTTACTGTAAATATCGCAATTTATGGTGCCGTGAAATTCGGCGTTATTTCACATTCACAAAAAAAAAGAAAAGAAAAAAAGCCGAACATTGCTTGAGAAATAAAGCCGACACATATGTTTTCAAAATGGCCGAGAACTTATAGTATATTTTTTAATTTAAAAAAATAGATGTAACTATTATTTTAACTATAACTAAATTCTAAATGCTGAAATAACAAGAGGGAAACTTTGAGAAAATAATTGTTCAAAATTCGCGCGAATTTTTAACCAAAACTTATAAAACTAAAACTGTTCGAAACTCGATTCTTAGGTGAAACTGTTCGAATTCGCAAAATCGGAACTCTGTAATTCTATAAGTAAGTTATGAAAACGAAAATCGAACAGCTCTAAAACTTCCAACTTTTGTTTTGTTGTCTTGGTACTACCTTCACCGAACGTTAATGTCAAATTCGTGCGAATTCGCAAATAATCATTCTACATCAAATGGGTTTGCGAGAAGATCGATTCAAGAAGTTTTCTTTTTCAGAATATAAGTAAATAAAAGTGATAAATAAATAATTCATGAATATTTCATAAACAATATTGTTTTTTGTACCAGGGAATAATCATCTTAAAGTCCAAACACAAGAGTGGCCTATTTCGAAATTATGGTGCAATATATGACCAAGCATCCAGATTTGTCTAAGGGGTATTTAAAAACACCCGAAGCCAGGGCTTAAATCCAAACATTTATGGACTAATTTGTTCAAAGATCTGAATGCTGAAGGTCCACCAGGATGGAAAAAAGTAAACAAAGTTTCAACATTGACAAATTCTTTTATTTTATTTTTGTTTCATTAGGTTTAAAATAAAATAAATAGTTGGCGCAACAGGTCCGGAGAGACCCTAGGCCTAGCTTCTCACAACCATTCGTTTTGTGTGAGTTTCTCATTTTTGGAACGAATGGAAGCGATCTACAATTTTATGCCGACTCCAAACGGCTAATTGAGAAGCTCTTTCAAGACATTTCTACTCTCGGATGTTTGTCAGACGTTCGCAAGAGGTAGCGCAGCGGAAAAAAACCCTAAGTCGGAATTGGGTTTTTGCGGGATTCGAACCTGGGACCCCCGCATAGCAGTCCAACACACTAACGACTAAGCTACTGCGACTACTCATTAGGTTTCATTAGGTTTGGGCTGACTTTAAAGCCCACACAAAAGGCAAGCTCAGGAAAAATAAAACTGAACTCTGTCCGGAACTGGTGGTGGACAGTGTAAATATTGATCGTTAACACCACTCGAAGAGAAGGGTGCTGAAATGCTCACAAGGGTTTTTTTTACAAAACTGAAATGAAATGATTTTCGGTCTTATTTCATTATGAAATATATTATGAAATAAGACCCCAAGAGAAAAAATTAAGTAAGTCCACAAAACTAGTTTTTTTATTAATAATTGTTAACCTTCCGACATGAAATACGTATCATCACAAATCACAAATCCTTTTAATTGTTAACAAATCTTTTTTTTTGCTTAGCGTGGATATATCCCGAATTCGTCTCCGCTTAATTTGATCATAGTGACCCTGATTTTCTTCAATATTACCAAACCAAATTGCGACACTGTCCATGTTGATGAAGTATTACTCGTATTATTAATTTTTTTCTAATTTCAAAAAACAGCATAAATTATTTGCTAGGCTCGTTCGAAACTAGAAAACTTTTTGGGAAAACGTGGGCATTACTTGCATTCGATTCTAATTTCATACATAGTTCTTTTTAAAAGTAGACTCGGAAACAACTTTCGAATAGAATCGAATTACATAGTTGGGTCCCAGTTGTTTGAATATGATACCCGACTTTCAAGTTACTACTCCTATACGTTCAAAAAGTATTGAAGCTATTTTAGAATTAGAAATCGCGTTTGTAATAATCCAATAATACATTTTTACTGCTGAGAGTTCAATTCTATTCTACATGTTGTGCTTTGCATGTCAATTAGTTTACAAGCTGTTTTAAAATAGAATAGAGATAGATCCAAATTTATAAGCTTATCGAATCGGTATTTCCTCAGAGAGTGCTTCTGTGAAGATCTGTCGGTGCAGACGTTCTACCAACAGCTCCATCAATGAACTCCGGGTGCTTGATAGCCTTTGTATGATTCCGAATCTATGAAAATGTGATACAGTATTTCTATACTATTACTAGCTGTTCCCGCCCGGCTTTGAACGTGTTAAACAAAAGGAAATCCGTAAAGAAAATCTACTAAGTAATTAAATTCATATAGAATTTTTGACAAATACGATCTCACTGTATATTGCGATCAAAATAATAATAAAAAAAATCCCCGTACAAAATGTACGGAAAATTATTTTTTACAAATGTACCAATTTCCTTTTAAAATTTGCCAATTTTCTTGCTCTATAAACCTTCCTTAGACGTAGACAAACACAACAAAGAAATGAAAGCTCAAATCGGACGATCCGTTCTCCAGTTACGGGCGGTCTTACAGATGCAACTTATTTTTATAAATATCGAACCTAAGATTTTTTTAAATTTAAAAGGCATTTAAAGTCAAGCAATTTGGATTGTTATAGTTTTTTTGAAACAATAAAATGCAGTAGGATATACAAATTCGAGACAGATGCAATGCAACTAAATAATAGCATGTGCTTCCGAACTTCTAAAACGAACAGAATCGGTAAATGCATATTCGTAGGAGAATCAAATAAGGGGCCTGTTTCACAGCTTAACCGGTGCACCAGCCTGCTCTAGTAAAACTATTTCTAAATACTATTTAAACACTTACTTTGAAACTGTATTATAAACTAAAGAAACCCATCTACTAATTTTGAATAGAATAAAAATATTACCACTGACACAGCTCTGGTAACACTCACATGATACTGAATGGCATTTGTTTCGTACACCTCTGTGAAGCAATATTTATCTACTTAGCGAATATTCCACTTTGATATGCTGTTCCATCGCTAGTGCGCATAGTTCGCTTTTTTTGTTTGTTTGGTAAGTTCGTATGTTCGCCTAGTTTGCTGGTATCTATCTGTTTGGCTAGCTATGTATCTAATGTATTCGCGCAACATATTATATGAGTACTCGTCGAATATTTTTCATGAAAATTGTGTGCTTTGCAGACAACTGCAGACGAAAACAGAGAAATCATTTCATGGTTCACACGGCAGAACGAGGGTCTATGCGGGGATTTCGTATTTCAGTATTATTCATTCGATATTGAACTTTACCGGTCTCCGTCTCTTCGACGCAATCTACGGATGCGAATGCGATTGCGATGACGGAGAGAGATTTTTTTTTTTTTTTTTTTTCTTGCGCACTGTGATTTAAAATTTTGCTATTATTTTCCTTCCTCCTTCTCAATATTGGTACACATCTACTGTTTGTGTGTTCAGACTTCAGAGTTGTTCTGTTTAACAGTGCGATTATTCATGTGGTATTAGTTATTCGCAAACCCTTGGGGAGTCAAGTCACACTTGGGACGTGAGTTGTGTATGCTTCTTTGAAGTCGTTTATTGAGTTGAGCTTTAATTTGACTGGAGACTGTTTGTGAACTCGTAACTAGATTGTTTTATGGGCCTAATTGGCGGTTTGAAGGTGTATCAATCTATACTTCTTTCATGTCTAAATTTGTATTTTATTATCGACTTTTTGTAGGACAAACTAAGAACAAATCGTATCTGCCTTCCACAAAGCATACGAGTTGAGCACACATGTCTACGAGATCGCTATTTCCACTTCGTTTGTTTGTTTTTGCTTAGTAAGAAGTGAGTACGTACGTGATTTGGATAGCAAATCTAATTGTAATATTGGGGCTATGCAGAACTCGGATATAAATTTTGGGAAGGAAATAAATTGAAGTTTGTAATTTGAAATTTCAAATGGGTAAATATTGGCGTAGGCTAGAACATATGTTATGGTAAATTGGAAACTGTTATGGGGGCCGTATTGGACGTGAAATTGTTTTCTATATTTTATTGGTATCAGGGGGTATAGCTATGACGCACTCAGGGTTAGTTTTTTCTGGGTATTCCGCACTATTTTAGCTACTGCCCTTAATAGTCACAAGGAACTTATGCAGATCATAGTTGTTCAGAAAATGTTCAGGTAATTTTTTGTAAGACCCCATAGAACTAACATTTTGAAAAAATAGAAGGTCCAAACAAAATAAACTGTGATTAAATTATTGTCATCTGTAATCTTTACCTATCTAACAGTTTGAAACCCCAACTGATGCCATGAAACTTAAGGGGTGTTTCCACCAATGCGGAGACACGAAAAGCAAATGAACCCTCCTGCCATTTTAAGGGGGGACGATTGATAATTTTTTTTTAATTTACTCAGGTACTGATTATCGAATTTAAATGCATGTTGATGAAGAAGTAAGTAGATACTAAGTATGTTTCGTTATTATCCAAATGATCCCTTTACACCCTTTCGTGGTGTAAAATGTTAAGTCTACAGGGCGACATATCCCTAATCGCTTACCATATCAATATTTAATATTGTCATGGAAAATAGGTACTCGCATTGAGTACGTATTTCAGGAGGTTTATATTTTACCTCAATAGCTCGTTTTAGAAAAATTTTCTCTGCGCGGGTAACATTTTTTTTGATTCTCAGATTAACTTGAAATGTTGTACAGTGAAACCTGCGTAAGTTGGACAGCTGCGGTGCAAGCATTTTTGGCCAACTTAGAGAGGTGGCCAACTTATAAGGGCACATATTATGCTAGGCCTAGGGTCTCTCCGGACCTGTTGCGTCAACTTTTATATATTATGTACATAAATATGTTTTTTTTTTTTTTTTTTTTTTTTTTCAACACTTGTTAGTAAAGAACTTCGTTTTTATCCATATTTTGCATTTACACTGAAGTCATTCACAAACTGTAGAAATGAAGTCATCTATTTATATCCCAACAATAATTAACACGGACGTTATTTAACCGCTATTTATTCCTGAACATAGTGTGCAGTGTATTTTAAAAAATGCAAACGCCACCCTGCCGACCAGCAGACCACTATGTTGCTGGCCAACTTTCGGAGGTTATTTAGTGCGAAAGATTCAATAATATATGAAAATGTGCGGCCAAGTTCCAAGATAGACGGGTGGCCAACATACAGAGGCATTCGGAGAAACATTTGTATTGAATTTTCTTGGTGGTACTATATATTGGCTAACTTCGGCAGGTGGCCAACTTGACAGGTTTCACTCATAGTAAGTAGTCTACAACATTAGTAATGAATCACGTTTCTCAGCATTTTCCGAAATTTTATTCTACCACTTTTCATAAAAAAAAACACCGCAATTCGTGACACGGTGACTGCGGGATTTTTTTAAAATAAAATATCTAGTTTCAAAAAAGCGGGAATTAAAGAAAAGGACTTATAAGAAACAGGATGATAAAACGCAAATGAAAAGAGTCGCTTTACGCTTGAACAACGTTGGGAAATATTTAAAACTTATTTCAAAAGTGAGTGCTGTGTGGCGAAAAAATCTTCTCTTCTGACGAGGTGCATTTTAAACTCGGCGGCTACATTAACTAACAAAATTGCCGAATCTGGGGCTCGGGAAACCCGCACGTTATTGTCGAGAGGCCAATGCATTCACAGTGACTGACAGTTTGGTGCGGATTGTGGAGTGGTGACATCATTGAACCATTTTTCTTCGAAAATGATGTTGGGAAAAACGTTTCGGTCAACGTTACATTTAACAGATTTTTTTTTTTTTTACTGAAATTGAAACTGGACTTTGGACGATCTTTGGTCCATGCGGGATGGCGCTCCATGCCACACAGCCTATGCCACAATCGATATTTTGCTCACCAAATTCGTAAATCGTGTTATCAGCCGTATTGGCGATGTCAATGGGCCGCCTCGGAGCTGCGGTTTTGTGTCCTTTTATGTGGGGAACCCCTAAGGACTGATGTTATTATAACAATCCGGAAACGATTCAATCACTAAAGGCCAATATCATCCAAGCAATCTGTGAGCTACAGCCCGAAACCGTCAACAATGTCTTGAAAAATTGGAGTGACAGAATGCGCTACTGCAAAGCCAGTCGAGGCAGCCACTTTAACGACTCGACGTTGTGTTCCATAATTAATGGGAATGTTTGCTCTTACTAATAAAGCCATAATACATAGAAAAATGTAATTTGGTTAATTTTATTGCTTTTTTAAAAATAATTTTGTATCTGACCCACCTTGATGTATTTGGCAGTCACATATTTTTGTTAGGTTGTGTAGGTCTCCCACAAGAAAGGAGACCCTCTAAACTGCGCCAACTACAGAGGCATCAGTCTCCTTAACATCGCATATAAGATCCTATCTGCCGTACTGTGCGAACGCCTAAAACCATATGTCAACGAACTGATTGGACCCTATCAGTGCGGTTTTAGGCCCGGTAAGTCCACAACAGACCAAATATTCACACTACGGCAGATCCTGGAAAAAACCCAAGAAGTCCAGATCGATACTCACCATCTTTTTATCGATTTTAAGGCCGCATATGACAGCATTTATAGAGACGAGCTATACAGAGCCATGTCTAGTTTTGGCATCCCTGCCAAACTTGTCAGATTGTGCAGAATGACGATGGAGAACGCTCGCTGCTCCATAAAGGTCGGAAACAATCTCACTGAGACCTTTGATGTCAAAAAAGGATTTAGACAAGGTGACGCGCTGTCATGTAACTTTTTCAACATCATTCTTGAGAAGATTGTGCGAAACTCACAAGCCAACACCAGAGGCACAATTTTCTACTAGTCTGTGCAACTACTTGCACACGCTGACGACATCGACATCATTGGCAGAACACAGCGAGCTGTCACTGGTGCGTTTGCAAGCGGCAAAATGGGTTTGATGGTGAATGAGGGCAAAACAAAATATATGCTGTCAACAAGAAGGGACACACAACATCGACGAATCGGGCAGAACGACACGATAGACAGCTATAACTTTGAGGTAGTTAGGGACTTTGTCTACCTCGGCTCCGCTATAAACTCTGATAACGACATCATATCAGAAATCAAACGAAGAATCACACTTGCCAACCTCTGTTTCCTTGGCCTAAGAGCTAAGACGGCAACTGATAAGTAAGGCCTTGTCGAGAAATACTAAGGAAACTCTGTATAAGACCCTCATCATCCCAGTCCTGCTTTATGGTGCAGAAGCATGGGCGCTATCAAAGGCCGATGAAGATCTCCTTGGTCGTTTCGAACGCAAAATTCTTCGAGTGATTTTTGGTCCCGTTTGCGTTGACGGGCTTTGGAGGAGAAGATATAACAGCGAACTCTACGAGCTGTACAGCGACATCGACCTAGTCAGAAAAGTACGCATCAGTCGTCTAAGATGGCTGGGACATGTAGAGCGAATGGACACCAACGCTCCAGCCCGAAGAGTCTTCGATTCTAACCCGGAGGGACAACGCAGTAGAGGAAGACCTCGCCTTAGGTGGCGCGCGCAAGTGGAAGGGGACCTCAACCAACTTGGAGTGCGCAACTGGAGGCAGTTATCCAAAGATCGCGCTAACTGGAGAGGCGTATTGGTTGAGGCCCAGGTCCACCCCGGACTGTAGCGCCACCTAAAGTAAGTAAAAGGTATATCTCCTATTGTCAAATATTAAGGTATACTTGAATGTGTCTTTATCATATATTTTTAATTCGTTTTTTTTTTTTTAATGATCAGTCGTTTTTTTATGAAACTTATTTATGAGTTTAATCCTATTAAAAGGAGAAGGAAAACCTTTTCTCTAAAAAAAATTGTCAGTTAACAACAACCTAGTGGTAACCTTAGTACACTGCTCTACAATTATACTTAGCAAAATGACGGCTGCACAGAGATTAAATACCAACTCAATTCAATCGCTGTTTCTTAATAGGCTTTTCATACGAAGCCGGTTTTCGCGAAAACACTCGAAAACTTCAACGAAAACAGCAGTTTTCCCATACATATTTCAGTTTTCAAAACGAGTCGTTTTCCACGAAAACACCGCGAAACCGACTTCCAATCGTTGCATTGTTGAAACAAACACACCTTTTGCAACATTGAGCAGAGTTGCTGACCGAACAAATGTCACAAGTCACAACTTAAAATCATTTTCCACAAATGGCGGGATAAAATCGCCAAATGGTCATGGAGGCTGAAAATCGTCAAATATGGCATCGCTAACAGGGCACAGGTAGTTGATATTCTTAGAGCAAGAGAGTAATTAAATAAAATAGAGCCCCCATTTTAGTACATATTAATAAAACAGACTTAGGGTCATGGTTATTTAGTTTATTACTCACACAGAACGGTAATACGTCTTAGTACTTTGAAAGTAGGACTCACCTGAAAAAGAAGGAAGACAAATTTTAAGCAAAAATGTAAACAGTTTACGAATAAAATAAAATGCAGTAGTACCATTATTTTAAATCATTTAAAAATTAATCAGTCGGTCCAATTTTGTAAACAACACAAAACTGCGAAAACGTTTGAATAAAAAAAGTTTAAGATCTTCTTGCCTGATACGTGTTCGAATGCGCTATCTTCCGTGGGTTGGCTAGGAAAACCCTTGTTTCAACCCATCCATACTCATTAAAAACGTTCAATATTTCCATACAACTTATTTACGAGACAACTGAACTTCAGGACAACTTGTGTTTTGAAAATCTAGCCACCATCAGGGTTGGGGCTGGCTAGGAAACAACTGCCTGCAAAACATATTTCGGTGAGATAGTCAAAGTTGGAGAAAATATACACGAGTTTTATGGGTATAAAATGGATACAAATGAATTGTGATGACCGCTTCTACCATCGTGATGTATCGAGCAATCCGAATGAATTATAGCAGCCGAATGATGTTCACGGGACAACATTGTCAGAGATTGCATTAGATGGATTGGATGATAAAAGTGCAAACACCCTCTAAACAAAAAAAAATAAAGTAATAAAAGAGAGATAACTGTCTATTTCTTGCTGAACAAGTCAAACTGCGGTGATAAAATGGATAATGAATAGCGAATAGTGTTAACAGTAAATTAACATAAATTCATTCAAAGCTATCGAATGACGTTTAGTATGTATATTACCTCGTTCACGAGGAACATTAAGCACAATTAATTTTGTTTATTACCTTTTCCGCCGACTGGTTCTTTATTATTCTAATACCTACATTCGATGCATAAATGGGTAGGGTATATAGTTATGGGACATTTGTTAACAGATGTGAACCATTTTTTGAAATCTGATAATTTGAGCAATGTGGCGAGCTAATTCGTTTGCTGGACCTTCTGGGTTTTCTCTAAAAAACATTTCTTTCGATGAAAATCGATAAACATAACAAACATTTAACTTTACTAATAATCAAACACTTACACAGCTTTAGTAAAAATGTACAGCATTAGTGAAACGGTACCAATAAGCAATTAAACCTCCACATTTACACATTTATCATCGCATATTTTAAATTTCATGATATGTTTTCGTGGAAAACAAGGTCAAACGTTTATTTCACAACGAGGATTTTATTCTTAAAAAAATAATAATAAATACATTGGAATTAAATCTGCCCAACAGATATCTTTCAAAAGCTTTTTGAGGAATACTATAAACAAAAAACATAACACAAAATAGGAAAAGCACGAAGTCCCCGATCTTTCAAATATCACATCGAAATCATTAATCCCCTATCGTTCGATCGAACACCATTTTCGATACTTTTTATAGTACGCATTTCTTTGTTTCCTATAATACTTCAGGATTGACTTATGAGTACTTTTGTAATAACGTCCCTTTCAAATTATGCAATAAACGGAACACAGTTTATTAAAATGCCTTGTTCATAGGCTGATGATGCAAATCAAGACATATTGGTGGTCTAAAGATCACAATAGAATCGTAAGCAAGTGAGAATTTTTCAAAATAGAAATAGAAGCCTGATGCTAATTAATTTCAGAATATGTATATAAAAATCTCACGTAGGAATCCATAAGCGTTAGAGAACCAATCGCTTCCGTCCTTTGAATTTCAGTTTACTAAGCAACGAAACAGTGCTTCCAAAATATAGAAGAGTGAAAATAAATACAATTTGATCTTTTAAAAATTTTATAGTTTATAAAGGGTGGTTAAGTTTTAATGGGCGATGTTGATTTTGAATAAAACACAAATTATTTAGGAAATTATTGTCATTTCTTTTTATTATGATAATATTTGTATTTTTCAATTATGTATGAAACAAAATATCGGCCAAATGGCCGCCGCGACATCGGTAGC
Organism: Cheilosia urbana; assembly: GCA_946477585.1. Lineage (NCBI taxonomy): Eukaryota > Metazoa > Arthropoda > Insecta > Diptera > Syrphidae > Cheilosia > Cheilosia urbana. Next base: position 118,501,800 of record OX297854.1, read on the forward strand.
ACACCTCCATCCGATGGTCCAAATTTTAAAAGACGCTGAGGCATAATTGAGGTTCCATGCCGTTAATGTGCCGAATTATCTCATCCTTTAGCTCTTGAATTTTTGCTGGCTTATCGACGTACAACTTTTCTTTCAAATAACCCCAAAGAAAGACGTTCAACGGTGTCAAATCACATGATCTTGGCGGCCAATTGACATCGCCACTACGAGAGATAACACGGCCATTGAATTTGTCGCGCCAAAGAGCCATTGTTTCGTTAGCTGTGTGGCAAGTGGCACCGTACCACATATCATCCACATCCATATCTTCCAATTCGGGCCATAAAAAGTTCGTTATCACGAGCGTGAGAGGTGCAATTGTTGGGCACGGCGACGAGTTTAGGTAGACGGCTCTTCAACCACACTATCGCGAATAGCAGCGGTTTTTCCGATTGTACGCACATTTGGACGATTAAATTGACCGAAAAAATCACGAAGTACTTTGATTGGAACGCCCATTTTCATAAAAAGCCTGAATAGCTTTAACGCGTTGCTCGATTGCGTATCTTACCATGGTTATTTGAGTTAGTCTAAAATTGAGAAATGTCAAATGAAATGCAGAAAAAAACTTGACGTTTAGGTGTGGTTCACATTCAACATCGGCCCTTAATATTTAACCACCCTTTATAACTTAGTTCGGGGAAACTTATGAACCTACAAAATTTAAAATTCTTGCAGAAAATATAAGCCTGTGGACATTTTTGTACACGAAAGCTGTCGTGTTTTCTCCTCTATGATATGACATACTACCTGTTACTCCTCAAGAAGTTCTTAAATTTGTTACTTCGCGTGTATGTTGCTGAATGCTGACAATTCTTAGATCTATATTTTCCGCTAAGTCAACCTTTTCACACCAATCATGCTTATTTTGACATTCGAACGAATAGCCAATTCTAAGGAATGTCTCTATTCGTTCGAATGAACTCTTGTGTATTTTGATAGACATTCGTTCGAATTTGCTATTCGTTCGAATGTCAAAATAAGCATGAATAATTTTTTATAGAGATTCCCATTTTTTGGCGAACAAACTCCATTTCCAAAGAACTTGATTGGAGTTTGGTTGTAGCCAAGTATCTACCTTTGTCACCTTAGGTACTGAGAATTGTTGGAAGCAGACATTTTATTCACTTTACGATGACTCTCAATATCCATGCGTTTAAAAAGAAAACCCACCAAAAACCAAGCACTAACCAAAATAAAACAGAGAAAACCACAGAAATAGATACAGACGAATCCTTCTAAGTCGAATTTTCACGGGAGATAAAAATTATTGTTCGCGTTAGAGATTTACTATAAGTATATATTTTTTCAAGCGAATTTATTTAAGGTAAAAAATAGGAAAGTAGATACATTTTTTAACAATTTTTTTTATTTTTTAGATATTTCAAATTTGCTACTCAACCAACAACACAAATAATGTTGGACTTTTTTTCCCATCACTCTAACTAGAACAACAAAACAAGTGTTGCGCATTTAATTTTTAAAGCAGAATAAATGTATGTACATATCTAAATGCATGTTACATTATGTACGTAGAAACACAACGTATCGTCGCGACGCAACACTTGCGGTAGGAAGTTTTTTTTTTGATTTTGTTTTCTTCAAACGAAAAATTCGACTTAGAGGAATGTTGTAATAGGTCAAGAATCAAAAGAATGTGTTCGAGTTAGAGGGATTTCGACTTAGATGATGACTTTTCTATGCAAAATTGAAGGGAATGTAAAAATTGTGTCGAAAAGATTTTTCATTTTAGAAGTAGGTATATTACCAACATATGTTCCGCCCAAATTCGTTAATGTAATGAAAAAATGTTAATGTTAAAAAAATGAAAATAATAATTTTTTCGTGTCAGTCAACTTTCCTATTTTTCACTAAAGTTATGGTACAAGATATATAAAGCGGTTGGTTACGACACATACAATTGACTTTATGAGAAACATGGGAATTCAAAATTGATTGCACAAAATTCCAGCGATTGTCTTTGCGAATTATTAATTGTCATAGCGAAACAGGAAATTGATACGCTTAAATACGAATGGCAGATCGTTCTGAATAATCTGAACCCGCGGAATCCATGGAATTAAAATTTGTAACTTTGAATTTTAAACTCAAAATCGTCGCTTGCATGACATTTGATTTGATATTCTTCACAATCAAATCAAACGCGATCCGTTACAAAATTTCGTTGGATTTGAATTAAGACTTAGCCGAGACTTTCAATTCCAAATAGAGGTAAGCCCGGAACATTTTAAATAATTTTTGTTGTACTGTAAGCGACACTACCCGTTTTTCTATCAAATCTATTTTCGGTTCTCCATACATAGTTCTATCCCCAATCCCATCCCCTTAAACTTTTATTTTCACGATAAAAAGTTGCAGATGTACTTCCTTGGGTTAATACGAATCCACTAAGCACGATCCATTCCCGAGTTGTGAGTGCACATGCGGACGTCTGTCTCTTTTACATATAGCTGTACCCACCCGTTTTTGCCCGTTCCTTTCATATAAAATCCCACCCAGATTTCGCAAAATACCAAATGTACAATAATAATTCCAATTATGCAAATTTAGATATAGCGTTTGAATTTTCTGTTTTTCTTTTAAATGGAAGGTGATACAACCCGTTTTCCTAGCGCCACCTATCGGGTCCAAAACTATTCAATTTTTAAAACTGTAACCAACCATACCAAAATAGTTTCCTATCTATCTATCCTATCGCATACAGCCAGGATTACAATGGAATTACTGCGAGACCTCTTTCCACAACAAGTTATTTCAAGAAATGGTGATGTTGATTGGCCTCCACGGTCGCCTAATTTGACTGCACCAAATTTTTTTTTTGTGGGGATATCAGAAAAGCAAGGTTTATGCAACTAAACCAGAAATGCTTGAGCAACTCAAACAAAATATTCGTGATGAAATTAATGAAATACCGCGTGAAATGTGTGAGACTGTAATGAAAACTGTGCTCAAAAGGGCTCGCATTTGTGAGACTAACAGAGGCGGACATTTACCTGATATTGTATTCCATACATAATTGCCGACATTAAATAAAACATTTATCAATATAAGATCCATTCTCTTTCATTAATTCAAAAATTATAAACAAACAAAGTAGTATACCTTCCCGGCGGACACCCTGTATAACAACAGCGCCACCTAATACCAAACTGTAACCAATCATATACAATTGTACTGTCCTATATCTGAATTACTTGTCACACTGAATTCAATACACCAAGTTAGGTGTGCTTGTAGCAGCCAATGTTATATCTACTATGTTATTTTAAAATTCACTGCACAGCAAATGATTTGACTTTAATCAAATGAATGTTGAACAGCGAAGTTAAAGAATTCAGCTAATGATTATTTTAAGAAAATAACTGCTTATCCCTCTCACTCTTGCTTATTTTTCCCCAACATTGACAACTATGCGTCAAACCGAATTCTAAAACCTGTATCTGTATCTCGCCTGAACTACGTACCTATATACAGTCACAATGTAGAACTCAGAATTGCTTCATACTATACGTTTTTGACGTGAGACATGCTTCAGTGCTTCAATTCTGAATATTCGGCCTTTAAATCGATTGGATTTGTGCTAGGGGTCTTCCGTCTTTCCCTGTATATGGTGCAGTGGGAATGTAAACAGTAGACTTCTCGGTTGAGAACGTTCGTATAATACCTACCAACAGAGCTACTTCCATATTTTCATTTGATCGCCTTTTCCTCATTTTGCGTAACTACGTAAGTTGCTTACGTCAATACGCATGAATAATCCTAACGAGACTAACTACTAAACAGTCAAATGCTATTCCAAGTCATTCAACAATTAAAATGACGTAAAGTGTGTATAGGAATAATAACCTTAACCTTTAATTGCAACTATGATGCAAGCCATAAATGTGTATTCAAAAGTAAAGGTAGGGAGAGTTTAAGTTTCGACAACGAAAATGCTGATGTTATCGATATTTTTAATCTGGTATTTTGCTTTTAATTTCCATTTTAGTTCACTCTCTTGCTCTCTGGAGAATTACGACCTACTATCATACAATTCATTCGGGTTTCATAGTTTTACGGAACATTAAACCGACGGTTGTTGATATTTATAACGATAACGATTGAAATAGACAACTGCTGATAGAGATTTTTAATTTGCTAAAAAACAAATAACGTGTGTGTGTCGTGTTCAGCCCGCGGCCATCGACATGCAGTGGCGCCAACTTAACAATCATGCTAATAGTAGAAAGCAATATATCAGTCATCCCGTTTTTATAATTTTTTTCATTTAAAAAACAGTTCCGTAACTGACAGAAAACGCACGAGTAAAACCGCTAGTCGTTGAATCATGAAACTCCGAGGGTGTATTTCACTAGCTTTGTAGACGCGCATTAAGAATAAAAGCATAAGGAATCTTGTTTCGATATGAGCGCGTTAGACGTATTAAGTTAAAACTGTCCAAGTTAGACCTTAAACAGAGAAAAAGTATTAAACGCGTATTTTGCGTCTCTAAAATCAACAGTATGAACCTATAATTTCCTAACCAATTAAAATAGAGATTTGCGCTACTACTTTGTAATGGAGAATAAAGAATAACATATACCCCGTTTTAAGGGGTATTATTATGTATTATGTATGCAGCCATAATAACCTCAACTACTTAAGCTCAATTATGGTTGAAATCGTTAGAACCTTTTTCGAAAAATGAATCTTGTTTAATGAAAGATCTTTTTATATTGGTATAAAAGTGAAAAAATAAAAAAATAAATAAATAAATAAAGTAAACGACTGGGTCGCATGAAACTTTCTCGTTCATCAAAAGTTTGGTTGAGTCAATTGGTAGGTGAGTAAAAAGTTCAGAAGCAACCTTACATAAAATGTAAGAATAGGTAGTGTTACATAAAATTCACTTTTCAGTCATTCAATCGATATGGCAGTAGGTATATATCAAGTAACAATTTGAGATTTCATTAAGCCTTCTCAGTAACAGGCGATTCTCGCAAGTTCTGGTTAGAGAGTTATAAGGCATACTGTGATATTTTATAAGCTCTTACACTTTTCACAACTTTTGAGTATAGGTACGCGGATAAGCGTAGTCACGGTTGCCAACTTGAAACATAACTTTGGACAAATATACCGGAAGAATGGGACGAAGAAATTGACATTGGGACAAAGATTTAATTTTTAAACTGAAGTAACAAATTTTAAAAAATTTATAAATTGCACGCCCAACTCGTATTTTAGTACTACCTAAAAATAACCAAACAAATATTTTCTAGCATAACCAATGTTAATTGTGTACGTTCTGTACATTACCCTTTTTCCATTACGTACCTAGTAAGAGAAAGATATTGTTTTCGTCAATCAATCACGTTAATCAATTCTGACATTACGATGATACACGAACTCAAAAAAGTGGGTCGCAAAACTCTGTCCGGTCTGTCCATCTGTTTGTTTGTATGTCTGTCTGTCCGTCCTTTCACAGTCCTACAGCCTAAACGGCTACCCGGATTTCGTTTAAACTTCGGATTTGGGGTTTGTGGGCTTACAGTTAGGGGTCGTTTTTTATTTTGGATTTTTGATTATTTGATTTTTTTGATTTTTGATTTGATTTTCTTTAGTTTACTAGGGAACGGCAATAACGATTTTGACCAAAATGCAAACTTAGAGTAACATTGATGTTCTTAAAATTGTTGCGTGCTTGATTTTCAATTCGAATTACCGAAAACGCTAATTTTAAAAACTGTTCATAACTCAAAAACCCTATTTTTGACTTCGATAAAACTTAAAAAACCAAGTAATGTTTATATCGAGAACAAGAACTTATAAACGGTTTTTAGCTGTATAGTTAACAACTTGTATTTTTCAAACTAAACATTGCAAAATTTGGTACTGTTTTTTCTGCAAAATTTTACAAAAACCGCTCTAACGATTTTGATTAAAATACATACTAACCATAATATCAGTATTCTTATTAAGATACCGTACTTAGTTTTTCTCAAAAAATTCGATGAAATCTGTTTTTTATTTATTTCTCAAAATCGACTACCCAGGAGCCGATCACTGTTCATATATGTATACACATTTTTAAGACTCAATATCGCACTTTAAAATTCAAATTGCAACAGCCATTAGATATACAATATTACCCACTTCTACTTTTTTTCAACCTTTTTGAATATGCACCTTAAAATAGGTAATTCCAACAATCAGAATATCCCACTTAATTTGCACGCCCACCCACGCTCATCGTGATATATACAAATCTAAAAAAAAAATCTCTGAATTCTTGCATATACATATTTATATGTAAAGATATCGATCTATCTAGAAGTATACAATTATTGACAACTTAAACCAGCGTCATTAATCTATTCCAGTCAAATAGAAAATCATTCCTAAATAGATCAAAAAAATCAAAAACTCCTACTAAGTACACTTGTTCTCGTACTCAAAAACTTGTAAGGTGTAAAAGCTATAAAATAGTATAGTAGGCGCTTATAACTCTCTAACAAGAACTTGCGACAATTGTCTGTTTCTAGAGCTTCAACTATTAAAAACTTAAAGTGAATTTTATTTAACCCTATGTATTCCTTTTTCTATATTTCCTAAACCGTTTCTTTTACCTAGCATTGCTTCTCAGATCCTTACCTACCTATCTAATAAAATAAGACAACAACCAACAAAACTTTTGACGAACGAGAAAGTTTTGTTCGACCCAGTCGTGCACTTTATTGTTAGTTATTTGTACAATTCATTTTCTTTTTCATAAATTAAGTTTGGGACTGAGAAACCGTCGGGAAGGACAAAGGGCAAAGAAACATTGGGAAAGACAAAGACTTTGTCCCCAATGTACCGTGTTGGCAACCGTGAGCGTAGTAGGAGTTTTTGTTTTTTGATCTGTTCGGGCATGATTTTATTTTTGACTGGAATTTGATTAAATTTGTTAATGATTGAAAGTATTGTTCGTGATAGATCGATGGGTGATTTTTTAGCTGGTTTGGTTTTGGCAACACTGGTTTTGACAGCTGACGTGTGTTTAGTACCTTGTGTCACTGTCAAACAGCTTCAGTTTGGTTTGCAATTTAACCATGGATCGTCTTACAAATGAACAACGCTTGCAAATTATTGAATTTTACTATCAAAATTCGTGCTCGGTTCGAAATGTTCATCGCGCGCTGCTTCCATTTTATGATCGGCATTCTCAACCTTCTGAGCAGTCTATTCGGAAGATTGTGACCAAATTTCGCACCAAATTTACTTTGTTGGACATTAAACCACCAACACGTTTACGTACTGTGCATAGTGAAGAAAATATTGCGGCCGTATCAGCTAGTGTGACAGAAGACCGCGAAAAGTCGATTCGGCGCCGTTCCCAGCAGTTAGGCCTTTGTTACAGCACTACGTGGAAAATTTTGCGGAAGGATTTGTGCGTAAAGCCTTTTAAGATACAGCTTGTGCAAGAACTAAAGCCAGCCGACCTACCACAACGCCGAATTTTTGGTGAATGGGCTCTTGGAAAGCTGGCCGAGGATCCGCTTTTTTATCGAAAAATTGTGTTCAGCGATGAGGCTCATTTTTGGTTGAATGGGTACGTAAATAAGCAAAATTGCCGCATTTGGAGTGAAGATCAGCCAGAAGCATTGCAACAGCTACCAATGCATCCCGAAAAAGCCACTGTTTGGTGCGGTTTATGGGCCGGCGGCATCATTGGGCCATATTTCTTCAAAGATGATGCGAATCGCAGCGTTACTGTCAATGGTGAACGCGACCGAGCGATGATAGCAAACTTTTTTTTGCCCGAAATGGAAGTTCTTGACTTGCATGATATGTGGTTTCAACAAGACGGTGCCACATGCCACACAGCACGCGAAACAATGGCGCAATTGCGAGGCGAGTTTGGTGAACAGTTAATTTCACGTTTCGGGCCGGTCAATTGGCCGCCTAGATCGTGCGATTTGACACCATTAGATTATTTTTTGTGGGGGTATGTCAAGGCTAATGTGTATAGGGACAAGCCCGCTTCGATTGACGCACTGGAAGCCAACATCCATGCATTCATTCGTGAGATACCGGCCGATATGTGTGAAAGAGTATGCCAAAATTGGACTCAGCGGATGGACTACCTGAGACGCAGCCGCGGTCAACATTTGCATGAAATTATCTTTAAACATTAAATTGCAAGGTTCAAACTATCGATTCAAATAAATATTTCATTCATTTTTTCGAATTTTTTGTGTTTTTTTTTTTTTTAAAGTTCTAAGCCTCTTAAAAAAATCACCCTTATATATAATATAAGAATTCGGTCATTTGATTTTGAATTTGCATTAGTAGTTATAAACCGAATATTATGATGGACGTGTGTGGGGGTGCAAATGAAGTGGAATTTACTCATTGTGTCAACTCCAAGTGGTTGGAATTATTTTAAGGTGAATATTCAAAATGGTTGAAAAAAGGAAGAAGTGGGCAATATTTGCAAAAAATAAGTTTTGCCTTCCTGCTATCGCAGTTTTAATGGAAGTGTGGAGTTTTTAAAAAAATATATGAACACAGATAGGCTTTTGGGTGGTAATTTTTGAAAAATAATTAAAAAATTGATTTATTCAATTTTTTTTGCCAAAAACTAAGTAGGGGATCTCATTTAAAATACCTATATTATCTTTAATATATATTTTGATCAAAATCGTTACAGAGGTTTTTGTAAAATTACGCTGACAAAACCGTAACAGATTTTGCAATATTTAGTTTGAATAATACTATTGCCTTACTATTCAGCTGAAAACTCAGTACCTATAAGTTATTGTTCGGGATATAGGTAAGCATTGTTTGGTTTTAAAAGTTTTATCGAAATTAAAAAATGGGGTTTTCGAGATATGAGCAGTTTTTGAAACTAGCGTTTTCGGTAATTTGAATTGTAAATTAAGGACGCAATAATTTTGAAAAAATCAATTTTACTCTAAGTATGCATTTTGGTCGAAATCATTGTTTCAGTTTGCAGGTAACTTATAAAGAAACCTGCGCGATGGTAGTCACCTGCACCTTTTCAAAGTGCACAGGGAATCATCCACATACGATTACGAACACATCCACCATCGTTGACTACTGCAGTGTAGTATCCGAGATGCTCTTCTATTGGGAAGAGTCTGGTCGGACTACAGGTTCAACAAACTGAATTCGTTAAGCTTTGCGGTTTTGAAAAAAGATGCTTTAAAAGTGCTTCTCTGCGGCGAACGAGAAAATGTCCTGATCTAAGCCAAAGTCGCTCTCAAAGATAGACCTTTCTCTAAACGAGTAAGATCAGTAGATAATACCCCGTCGGCATCGGCAGCCAAGAAGGTTAAGAAAGGTCAAATACCTGAGGTTGCTACTTTTAATCAGGTGGCAAACCTAGTTAGGTTATGTATCGTTGCGATCGACTAACAATAGCACTTGAGGCCATTATTGGGCTTTTACGTCTCACCCCTGCAATTCTTTATTATGAAGACGGCTGCTATACATGCGCCACTAAACTGCAGCAAAAATATAGGTTTAAGTCAGTTGAAAATGTGAGACACTTTAACTTAATAATTAACCTAATCCTAAACTTGGACATACGGGAAAATCTGAATTTGAGCACAACGCATTACTCGAAAATTTCAAAGTATTTAAGGCGCGCTTCTAAGGCTGATGCTCTGATATGATTGTCATGGTCCTGTGACTGCAGCGCACTATGCACATGCAGCCCATTTTTTCATTAAATGTTCACCATGAATCGCTTAACACTAAAACAACAACTTTACGGAAAGAGCCTTACAGTTTACAGAGACATATTTTGGGACTATACGAGCCAGGGATGGAAAAGTCGATACAATTGTATCGAATTCGATACAAATGAGTTTGCTCAAGTACAAAAGTACAATTTGCCTTAATTCGATACAATTCATTTATCTGTATCTTTAAAATTTTCTTGCAATTTGTATTTTTTCAAAAAATAGAAAATCAAATCACTTAACGAACTATGTATTTGTTTTAAGTTTTGCACAAAGCGCTGAATAGATTCTGCTTCTTACTTTTGTCTGTTGATGAGTAAGCAGATTGTGTAGGTTATAATTGCTATCAATAAAACATTACTTTTTTCAAAAGTGTTTAGACCTGTTCAAACGATGTACGAACGAAAAAAAAGAAGAAATATGAGGTGTGTTTTCAGCCTGAACGGAAAGAAAAATACCCATGGCTTGAAGAAAATGTTGAACGAAAAATCAAACGTTGTTTCTATTGTAATTCCAATGTTTCTGGGCGAAAAACTGTTATGAATTTCAAGTTCAGGGCAATATTTTGAATATGAATTTGCAAAATGAGTATATTAGGCCTGAAGAGCTCATAGATTTTTCTAAGTATATTTTGTAATTCTTTTTTTTTTACGTTTTTTTATTTTTATAAAATATTGTGAATTAAAACTTTTTGTATACGAAAAATTGTTTTCAATACTATTGACTCCATTTCAGTACAATCTTCCAACAGTTTTCAGTACAAATCGAAAATGGCATTTTCCATCCCTGATACGAGCACTGGTTTTATAAGAATGGCGCTATGTGTCACAAAGCCGGTGCTAGAATCGATATTTTTCACACAAAGTTCAATAATCGTGCAGTCAGCCTCTGGGAAGGCTAAAATAAAATCTGACTTCAATTTTTTGCTGCACCTCATTAGAGGTCGGTGTTATGCTGGCAACACAGGAACAAACTGCTTCAAGCCACCAAACATGTGCTGCACAGTTTAGTGGACGGAATGGACTACTGACAAGTTAGAATCAATCAATCAATCAAACTAGTCGGAAGGTTTATTCTTCCCAATAAAAAGCAACAAATTATTCAACTGTGTAGTCATGTAGGGTTTAAACGAAACTATCATCAGATAGTCCCACCTTTTCGTACGTACTTTCTCGAAACATAAGAAAACCCAAGTGAATCTTTTGTGAAATCTATTCGCGTCTATATACATGGCAGACACAGCTATCCAGTACCTATCTTCTGAATCGTAGTTTATTATCAAAATCTAACAGAAGCCTTAGTTTCAGTTGCCCTAAACATGTCGGTTCTTAAAGAATACAGCCTATTACAAGGCATTTTTAAAGTTAATCGAAACCAATCCAATTCAACACTTTCACATGCAATTTTGTTGATTTTTAATTGATTGCGTTGTGAAAATCGCTTTCCTATACTGTTTGCAGTCCACAGAGATTCAACCTCTCAAAACAAAGGACGCAACAACAATACATTCAGCTAAACCTCTTTTATGATCCATGTTCAATTCAATTCATATAGTTTGTCGATCGATTTTAATTTTATTTCAAATTCACTTCAAGCCAATCGCTTCCGACCCATATATGTATATATACCAGAGACTCGAATCAACCTCTCACCCAACCCATATCCATTTGGAAAACCTTTATCCTCTCCCATTCACTTTGGTTCAGTTGTCACAAAAGCAAACATTTATATAAACACACAACGGCACGGCGTCACTTGTGAGAGTAACATTTTGCACATTCCACCTTCACGTGTATCCTGGGAGGGTTACGTTCCCACATTGCCCGTATTCCGTATATACACATAGCCTTACCTTAGGGGTGGATAGTAGCAAAGTGGTGTTGGACATTTTCATACGGATGTTGAGAATTTCCTCGCATAAGGAATGAATTTTTCATTAATGCTCTCCGTGTCTCCGCTTGTTTTTCACTGCGAACGTATATAAACGAATGCAAACAGAACCAGCGAGCGCGCTTACATTTAATTTGGTTTCATTTCGGTTAATGCAATTCAAAAGCATACCTACTTACTGTTTGGGATCTACGTATTTAAAAAACAAAAATTACTTACATTTCATGAGATTTTCTAAATGCGAAATGGATTTTTACAAAAAAAAAAAAAAAATGCTGTGTTCAAAACAGTCATTCACCAAGTTCATCATTGAATGGAGAGGTATCTTCCAGCGAGGAATCGCCCGAGGAATTTAACAGGGCTGGGTAGTTTTAGAAGATTATTTTTTAATTTGCCTCAGAATCATGCTGAACGAGTCGAAAGTCGAAGTCAACTTACGGTTACATAAAACCATTCACTCTATATGTCATGGCCATACAAAATTTAATAATTGAAAACTATTACGACTCCATGTACTCAAATCAAGATAACTGGAAATAACCTTTCTTATATTCTTTCGCTTTGTAGTTCGCCCCGGTAAAAATGTTGCAGCAAGTGTCAGCTTTAGGCACTTCGGCTGAACTGCCAAGATACCGTTCCTTGTTTAAAAGCAAGAAAACATAATATTAAACTATTCAGGTATCTATTTCATTGAATTCGTGTCGAAGTTAAAGCAGAATAAATATCCCAAAAAATAACACTTTCCAACACATTACTTCATCCATAGCCACACAAGAACAGTCTGGGTTGGAAATTCACCCAAAATACAGCAATTAAAACTTTTAGGTACTAAACCAATTCACTTGGAGTTGCCAACTAAAGAATTCAAATTAATTAATTTAAAACCCATTTTATCCAAGCATTATTTTCAAAACTGCAACATTCACTTGGATATTCGACGAGACGTGTTCTCCGTTTCTCTTTCATTTGGCTGTTTTATAGGAGAGAATTTGAACTCATTTTGAAGCTGCACTAAAATTGAAATTCCAGCATATACATAAGTGAACAAATTCTAGATACAGAGTCCATAGTCATATTCTCCCAGTGACTACCACCATAATCCGCCTGCTCTCATGTTTAAGTATGTGGATCCCTTGCAGGAAAACTTTCGTAATAAATTGCGCCCAAAAATGCACTAAACAAACATCAGTTAAAGTGAATTTGAAAGAGAACTACGATGTGCAACTGGAAATCTGTTGTTAATTGTGAACAAAATGCTGATTCACTAGAGATATAAAATAAGTTGGCCTTCTTCGACAGTAAAATTGTATACACTTTTGAAGACCCTTTTGCTAGTTTCTGTATTTAAGAGTATTTAGGCCTTTAAAAAATGTACACTTTAAGGTAGGCATAGTTGAGAACAAAATTATACTTACCTGTAATATGTACTGTACGTCGTAAAAGAAAAACTTTCTTGTAATAATCTTTCTCAAATGTTCAAAATTAAGGGACATGTTTGCTCGATTGTCTCCTAAGTTGGGTGAAAATATTTTTATTTTATATTTTTATTATGGGTTCTAACGGCGAAAATATATTGGCAATCGCTCAGGCTTAAAGTTTCGAAATGAGGGAGTATATGTAGTTCAATTCCCCATAGCGTTTTATATATTTATTATTTATGTAGAAAATTATATATTTAGCTATATTTTGTTTTGCTAATATGATTGGACGGCTACAAACGCAACAAACCGCCAGAACCTTTGCCGATCGCGTATCCCTCAACCTCTTGAGAAGTCCTATACTGCCAGCATCAAGTGACGAAGACCAGTGGCGCCGATGCCAAGAAGCCATCAAAACCGCCGCAACTGATGTGCTCGGTTTCACCAGCCCACCCGCTCGAAACCCCTGGTTTGACGAAGAGTGCCGGCAAGCACATGCAGCAAAACAAAGTGCATACGAAGCGTCGCTGCATAGAAGGACGAGAGCAGCTCGTCAGCTCTACGAGCAAAAAAGGAGGGAAGAACATCGGCTTCTCCGGAGAAAAAAGAGAGAGCATGAGAAGCGCGCGATCGAGGATATAGAGAGGTGTTACTCCAGGAACAATGTTCGGAAGTTTTACCAAAAGGTAAAAAGAACGTGTCATGCCAACAAGACCCGAACGGAGACCTGTAGAGACGAACAAGGAAACCTTGTAGTAGAGTCACAGTCGGTGCTGAGGACATGGAAAAACCATTTCTGCAGACTGTTAAACGGCGAAGACGACACAAATTCCGCTGTTAGGCAGAACGAACCATTCAACCTGGACGATGACAGCCAAGATTTCCGTCCACCTGACCAAAATGAAGTGAGGATAGCAATATCTAAGCTGAAATCCAACAAGGCTGCTGGTCCAGACGGCTTACCTGCCGAGCTCTTCAAGGCAGCCGGAGATGACTTGGTAGAGTGCATACACCAACTCATCTCCAAGATTTGGTTAGAGGAAAGTATGCCTGATGAATGGAACCTCAGCATTGTATGCCCGATCCACAAGAAAGGAGACCCTCTAAACTGCACCAACTACAGAGGCATCAGTCTTCTGAACACTGCGTATAAGATCATGTCTGCTGTATTGTGTGAACGCCTGAAACCATTCGTCAACGATCTGATAGGTCCCTATCAGTGCGGTTTTAGGCCCGGTAAGTCCACGACCGATCAAATATTCACACTACGGCAGATCCTGGAAAAAACCCAAGAATACCAGATCGATACTCACCATCTTTTTATCGATTTTAAGGCCGCATATGACAGCGTTTATAGAGACGAGCTATACAGAGCCATGTATAGTTTTGGCATCCCTGCCAAACTTGTCAGATTGTGCAGAATGACGATGGAGAACGCTCGCTGCTCCATAAAGTTAGGAAACAATCTCACTGAGACCTTTGATGTCAAAAAAGGATTTAGACAAGGTGACGCGCTGTCATGTAACTTTTTCAACATCATTCTTGAGAAGATTGTGCGAAACTCACAAGCCAACACCAGAGGCACAATTTTCTACAAGTCTGTGCAACTACTTACATACGCTGACGACATCGAAATCATTGGCAGAACACAGCGAGCTGTCACTGGTGCGATTGCAAGTATCAGTACAGAAGCGGCAAAAATGGGTTTAGTGGTGAATGAGGGTAAAACAAAATATAAGCTGTCAACAAGAAGGGACACACAACATCGACGAATCGAGCAGAACGTCACGATAGACAGCTATAACTTTGAGGTTAGGGACTTTGTCTACCTCGGCTCCGCTATAAACTCTGATAACGACATCACATCAGAAATCAAACGAAGAATCACACTTGCCAACCGCTGTTTCTTTGGCCTAAGACGGCAACTGATAAGTAAGGCCTTGTCGAGAAATACTAAGGAAACTCTGTATAAGACCTTCATCATCCCAGTCCTGCTTTATGGTGCAGAAGCATGGGCGCTATCAAAGGCGGATGAAGATCTCCTTGGTCGTTTCGAACGCAAAATTCTTCGAGTGATTTTTGGTCCCGTTTGCGTTGACGGGCTTTGGAGGAGAAGATTTAACAGCGAACTCTACGAGCTGTACAGCGACATCGACCTAGTCAGAAAAGTACGCATCAGTCGTCTAAGATGGCTGGGACATGTAGAGCGAATGGACACCAACGCTCCGGCCCGAAGAGTCTTCGATTCTAACCCGGAGGGACAACGCAGTAGAGGAAGACCTCGCCTTAGGTGGCGCGCGCAAGTGAAAGGGGACCTCAACCAACTTGGAGTGCGCAACTGGAGGCAGTTAGCTAAAGATCGCACTAACTGGAGAGTCGTATTGCTTGAGGCCCAGGTCCACCCCGGACTGTAGCGCCACCTAAGTAAGTAAGTAAGTATAAAAAATGTTTCGTTTCTTATATCAGTTGTTTTTGTATAAGAAACTTTGTTCCTTATATACGAGTTCGCATATAAGAACAACTGGGATATAAGAAAAAAAAAATTTATTTTAAAGGTTTCTTGTATCCGTAGTGGACTGCAATCCATATCCATACCCACCAAATACTCTAGATGCCCTTTAACGTTCGCCCATTTTCCAAATGTCAAATTTGTTTTTTCTATTTTTAACGATAAAAAAAAATCAAAAATAAAAGGATATAAAGACCCTAGGCCTATTTTCTCGAAACCATTCGTTTTATTCCTGTTTTACTTTTGGTATGAATGGAAGGGATGTCCAATTTTACGGCTAATTGAGAAGTCAAATTGACAAATTTAGTCTCCGATGTCCGATACCTTATATTTGAAATTAGAAAAAGAAGTCTCTCTATTTTTGAACCTTTTTTCTTTTCGTAAAATAAGCGCGGAAAAAGATACAGGATAACCATTTCACTTCAAGTAGTTGTGAACACCAATAAAGAAAGGCGAAAAAAATGAAGTCAGACGCCCTAATGAGAAAGTCAAGACAAAGCGCATCTGCAAGTATAAAATAGATATCGTATAGCGTATACACATAGATTAATTATGTACAGTACAAATTATCGTCTAAGTGCAAAGCAAATCTAATTTTGCTCAAATTATAACACAACAAACGGCCAGACAGGACTGACGGATACTCTTATTGATCACCAATAAAAATGCATGTAAAACACAATAAAATGCTGGCTTGAGTGTAAGGTACAAGCATACCACGGACAACTGCCACCAATTGCCGACAATGTTAGAATTTTTAAAATGGAAAACATTTAAAAGCTTCTGACGCTAATGCTATGCAAAAGGGTACACACAACACGATGGTAACGACGGCTATGACGACAGAAAACACATTGTTCGCATAATACACCTCCACTTCCACGAATATGCCCTTATAGGTTCGTTCGCATTTGAGCTCTGAGCGTGCATTTGGGTTAAATGAAAATACACACTATCTACCGCAGTTTTTTTTTTTTTTTACAAACAGAAAACTGAAAAAGCCGCTCGGTATATGGGACCGAAGGGAAGATTGATGTTTTGTGCACATTTTTTCCATTTCCCTGCAACGTATGTATGTGTAGTTCTAGTTAAACATTGTCTCCCTTTGACTATTTTTCTGTAATAAAGATTTAAGGAAGTGGATATATATTTCTTTTTATGTTCAATATACTCGTAATATATTAATGGAAACATACAAATAGTAAGAATGAGGTCGAAAATGCCTACCAGAACTCCGTCGCAACTACATTATACCTACCTGAGCACTATAGTTCGGAAATAAATTCAGAAAGGTAGCTGATTGAACAGATTTCTTATTCTTAAACTTCAAACGGTGCACTACAGTTGATGACTAAAGTTGTTTTACAACAGTTATAACTTCATTTTCACCTGGTTTGGCTTAAGAAATAGAGTAAGGAAAACAGAATTCAAATAACGGTAAATATCTAAAACAACTTAAGTCGACTTATGATGTTTTGCCAATACACGATGTGCTCAAGGAGCTCCATTCACAAGTTATGGTTATCCGAAATGACGCTTTCGATTTGTAGACCTATGCCAATCTATGACTACGAGTATATCTGATATTAAAACAAATAATTCTCGATTACATGTGCATAATCTGAAAATTTATGAGGTCGTTTCAGAAAATTTATGTTATGATCAGAGCTCGAAAATATGTCTCAGTTTTCAAAATACTCTCAGATATTGAGATTTTTAAATGCTATCACTTTATAACCCAATTTGCAGTTTTAGATCTGAGTCGGAGAGCATACCTTATTGTTTTTTGAAGTGAAACTTCTTATGCGACTTCCAACTCAAGGTCGCGTTAAATGTTTAACGCTAATAAAAGCATTGGATACTCAAAGGTGTGAGGGTGGCGCACATTGCACAAGCACGTTCATATGAAAAAAAAACTGAGTGGTGTTTTCTCCAGAATAAGTGAAATGAAAGAGAAGTATGCGACGCGAATGTGTATGTAATCAACAGCGACAATGTGTTTCTGAGGAAATGCGCAGATGGCTGTTGACGTGCGCTGATGGACGTATGGTGGTGATGGTGTATATAGAAATTGAGCTCAAGGTTTTTGTTTTAATGGTTGTTATAGTACCTACATTGATACCTACAGTAAAGAATTCAGGAAGTAAAGACGATATAGTTGAATTATGTTGTTTGATTTATTGAAGTAAAACTTCTTATGCCACTTCCAACAAGGTTGTGTTAAACGCTTGGCGCTACTATAAGCATTGCATACTCAAAGATGTCAAAGGTGAGGGTACCGCTCAAGCTTCAGAATTTGCAATGGTGAGTGAGTTTATTGGCACCAAATGCTGGGAGACGAATATTCTGTGGTGAAGATTAATTTCCAAAATGAAAGATTAAATCGGCAATTGATGTCTTGTTGCAGGGAAACTTCTAATGCGACTTCCAACATTTCGTATCTTACCTTAGTTGTCATATTCGCATTTTAAATGTTTTAGATTTGGATATTTCTCCACTCGAAAATGATAATTAAAAGATGCGATCAATTGTGAATTATTGTAAGCAATGTGAATAAAGTTTGTCTAAAAGAAACAATATGATTTCACTAAAAATCAATTTCTACCCCTTCCTATTTTCATTTCCACTTTTTTTTATGTGTTGTTCAATCATTAAGGCCCGTTTGATTATAGGTACTACTCATAGCGATTTAAGTTATACTTAAATACGTTATGGGCTACTTTTTCTATGTCACATACGATTTTAAGTGGAACTTAATTTGTTTTTCTCTTTGAGACCTTTGATTGAGTTGCTGTAAACATTTCTGCTATTCTCATTGTCTCTTGTGACCTTTGCATGCTGATAGAGCTGATACCAAAAGCTTATGTTTCAAAAACATCAACAATCTGTAATTAAGCAAATATTGACTATAATCCGAGGCCGGCGGGGTTCAGCCAAATGGAATATCTAACAGTGATAAACCAAATGAAAATAAATGTTGAGAGTAATTTTCGGTCTCTACTCATGATACTTTGACATTTTTAAAGCGCTGGAAGGAAGAGAGGTAGACAGAAAGTTTTGGTGAATTTTCAGTTTTGAAGCCTGTTGAAGAAAATAGAGTTCCCAGATGAAAAATCTGAAACTCTTGTTTTTCCGAGATAAAACAAGAAACAAATTTCAAGATTTTTTATAAAATATTAAAAGAAAGAAATATTAAACACAATCTTGAAGTAGGTATAATATTGATGTAACGAAAGTAAAAAAAAAAACTACCAATTTCAATTTTAGTTTAAATTTAATTTATTTAATACAGCAATTCGTGCTGTTGCTTCCGTGATAATAATCCTTCGGAGGCTTGTTGCCTTCTCCATTTATACTGTTTCGCAGAACAGATTAAATAGATCTATAACCAATGAGCGATCGACACAATACAGATTGCTGCATGGTTATGTGGTTGTTATCTCTTTTAGGGGTTGTTGGTGGTCTGATGTAACATACTTACATAACAAAAATGATTGCTCATAAATTAATGTTAGACATTGTTTTTTGGAACTTTGGAACATACTTATTTATGACATAGAATTTAATTGCTTATACATATCAAGATCATGGCAATTCGCTTCATTATGGCGCAACAAAATATTGTAAAGATTAAAATTTCAACTGTTTGAGTAGGTAGGTACTCAAGCGATTATGAATTTTTCTTTTATTTAGTTTTACAGCAGCAAATATCGTTTCACCATTTGCAGAGGAATGTGGAAGGGATAAAATATTAAAAATAAAATCTTTTAAGATTGAATATGCGAAGTTCCTGTTCGTTGTTTTTACACCTAAACGATTTTCCAAAAGCAATATTACCTGCATCAGTTTTTATGTGTAAACATCTAAGCGCGCGTTATTGGAATCTGGTGGAGTAATTCCACACATTTAACTTGCGGGGACAGGAAATACGTCACTGTGTTTTGTCATTGCATACATTTTATCATTGCATACGTTTTTATCTTTGCATACATTTATGAGCTGGGGCATATTAATTTCAGCTTTTTGTTGATGTGAAATAAAATTTCTCCATTTCGTCCTTGCACCGTACTCAGAAGGAATTTCAAGAATTCTGCAGGGAGATTATCATCTTTTACCAATGATCATAAGCGGAGACTTCAATATCAATTTTGCAACTCCAGAAGCTCAACCATTTATTGATTTTATGCAAGATAAATTTAATCTTCAAATGAACTCCAACCGGAAAATTTCAACAACACGATATGGAACAACCATCGATGCTGTCTTCCAGCGTAATCTAGATAGATTACAGTCTCGAATGTACATATCTTACTTCAGCTACCACAATCCGATTGTATCTATTCTACCGAAACTAGCGCAGAACGAATAAATTATTGTTATTTCATAATATATTAAGAATACGGTTATTACAATTCCCTCTTTTCTCAATGACGTGTATCAAGCCACACACATACCGCACGCACGGTGTTTACACATACACATATTTCGGGACTGTTGGATACAATAATAAATTCCAGAAAAAAAAAATAAAAAATTCCCTTATGAAAATGCGTTTTAAATGTAGGTAGGTACTAAAGGCAGTTTAAGTTTCACAGAGAGTGTTGATATTTTCTCTTCCTTTTTTTAAGCTCGTTTTCCCCTTTTTCCCCTAAACTGGGGGCACTGCCGTACGAAATTTTTAAGTTCTGAAATTAAACAAATGAATTTGGACAATTTTTGGTTTCAGCAGTATGTCGCCACAACTACCCCAACCAACCGTCCATCTTTTGCGCGCTAAGTTTAATAATCGAATTATAGGACCTTAAAGCCTCAAAGCTTTTATTTGTACCGTAAGACTTTATTAATAAAGTCCTGTTAAAGATAAATGTTATGCGGACAATTCAAAAAAAAATAAATAAAAAATTGTATAATTCTTTACATATACGTTGGTTATCAACAAAAACAAAAAAAAAACCTTAGAGAACATTTACTTCTTATTTCTTTTATACTTCCCTAAGCACTGTGTTTAACACCTCTTTGTTCAACACCCACTTCGTTATGTAGAAAATAATGCAATTTCCTTCGAGTTATTCTCAGGCTCATTGAGTTGATTTGGTTTGAGTGAACACGCTTTCGGATGCATATTGCAAGAGTAATGCTTAGGAGATTCTATACAGATTAAGGATGCTGCATTTAAGTAAGCACTTTATCGGAATTTGCATTGAAACTAAATAAGCTCAAACTGGCATTAGCTATGCTGCATCCCGCTTAGGTAAATTTGACACACATTTTTCGCTGAGTGTAGAGCATAGGTGCATTTAAATTGGCACTGCCGATGATAACTAGATTTTCTCTAAACTAATCACTTCGCAGATGTGCTCTGAATTCGCATTTTTTCCATCAGCACCTGCGCAAAATATTAAGGAAGTAATTACAACAAAATAATAATCACTCTAGCTCAATTTCGTTCGACTGACAGCACCAAGGACAACCTCAGAGGCACAATTCGCCCGTACGCCCATAATCGTCTGATTGTAATTAGTTGCATCTACAGTTCGAATAGTTACATCATGAAATTTGCAAATAAATCCGCATCGGTGATGGCTGACACGTGTTGTTGACGACTCATGTTCGCGCGTCTCTCGTAAATAACTCATTCCATCTTCCATTCACAAGCGGAAATGGTAAATTAACCAAATTTATCGGAAGTTCAAAAGGTGACAATTGAAACGAATTGAACAAATTGATCTCAGCGCGGGGCTTCTGTTTTTCCAAATATACGAATCCGGTTGGATTATATGTTTTTGTGCAAGTTTCGATTTTCATTGAAGTGTCCGACACGCAGTGGTGATGTGTCTACAGCATCATAGCTGCGTATTAACTGTAAATTGTAATTAAGTTGATTATTTGATAATACCACCCATTTTGAGGAGGACGCGCAAGTCCGGCCGTCAATTAAGGGTCAATGAATGTTGATTGAGTTCGTCATTACGACGACAACGATGACGATTATTATCAACCTCAACGCTATCATCGGGGATTGTTTGTTTTTTTTTTTACTGAGGAGAATAATAAAATTAACCTTTCTGATGTAAACTCGTGTTGATTAATGAGTTGTTTTTCTTTTTTGCTTCCTTTGTATAATCAGATTCATGGGTGTTGGTTGTATACGGAGGCAAAAAATTATTTACTAAGATTGTTGAATGAATAAAGAATGTTGCTAGGACTTTCTGAACAAATTTAGTTTCATATGACATATTTATATTTATGTGTGCTGATGGGGAAAAAGTACCTTTGGTCTATTTCTAATCACATGTTTTGCGTTTAAGTGTGTTCATTCGAGTTAAAATATAAATATTGGTAAATACATAATACGAAATGCGCTACATAATCAAATATTTTTGTTTTAAATTAGAAAAACACCGTAAATTTTCACGAAAAAAAAATCATTTAAATAAAATCAATAAACTTTCGGTTAAAAAAGCTATGCAATTCTGTTAATATAGCTCCTACAGAGTTAATGGATTCAAAATAAACGTATTTAAGGAAGATCGGTTAAAAACAACCGATTTATCAATTTCCTCCAAATTGTCTCGGTCGTAAACAACAAACTTACTCTGTAGAATTTAACCAATTATACAAATTATATTAAATGTGTTTTTTTTTTAACAGTATGAATTTAACCCCTTTTTATCTCGGGGGTTTTTTTTTTTTTTTTTTTACAGAAACAGTTAATTTTAACCCCTTTATTTAGCCGAGCCAATTTCAGAATGTTTTCCGAAACGAACTTATAGGAGCTCAATCACTTGTTTACGATATAGTCCTTTTGTGTGCCAACGCCAAAGACGGTCAACTGAGAGCCTACAAGCTGCCTGTTTGGCACAGGATTTCCTATTCCTATTCGTGCCTGCATAAATCAAACGAATGCCATTGTTGCCACAAGCGGTCTTAGAAAATTCTGTGCTGGGATTTGATCTCAATCGGGAGGAAATTTTTTGATGGAATTTCAATTAGGTTCGGCAGATTTTGTGTCCATTTGTTACACGGGGTTGACATTATATGAGTTTTTTCAAGTATGGCATCGAATGGAGTTCCTGATATAATTTAGTCACAATACCAAAGAAACCTTGAAATAATATTTATTTTTTTCAACAACTATAAGAAGTCCATAAAAAAATAAATAGCTGGCGCAACAGGACCCTATTACTTAGAAAACTAAATTTAAAAATATGGGTCCCATACCCGAAAATTTGTTTGCTACACCCATAACTTGGCTAGCTTACCCATATCTTGGATGTCATCCCCAAGTCGAGGCTATTGTAGCCAACAAAGAGTTACCATAGCTCTTTAAGACGCGGTTGTTAACGAACTTAATTTGCGTCGAGTGTGAACGCCGTACACCCACGTCCTGTTACCGGCTAAGCAGCTGCGTTACCTAGTCGTTACGCTGCAAGCACTGCCATACGGCTATGATAGTTCTTTTCTGTACAGTTCTGTTTAGGATAAGGTTGTTCTGGCTCATAAAATAAGTGAAAACTGAGTCGTTTTAGGTATAACAACTGACATGCGGCCATGACAGATCTGTGTTGTTCGAAGCAATCCTCTATTTTCGTTTCTACTGCTTTTAGTATCAAAGAAATCGTGCTGTTCAGACGTGTTATTAATTTCACCAGGTAAGAGTTTTTCAATTTGTTTAAAACTGTTCTAAAATTTTGTATGCAATTTAAAAAAGTGGAACTATTGTTTTTAAATTTTATTTTGTATATTGCCTCTTCAACAGACACGGAAAATATATATATGTTGATGTATGTATTAACCGGATCTCAAGAGCCAGCTGTCATACTGCTTAGCTTCCCAAATTTCTAAGGAAGTCGGGCTAAGTATAAGGGGCATTATAAGGCTTCTAAGAGGCTAAAACATCCACCAAGGTAGGCTCTTTTTATAAGGGTATTAGAATACTTGTACTAGGCTATCTCAGCTTCCCATTTGGGTTCACAACCTGCCTATGAGGTTCTGACAGCTCTGTATATGGCTACCACAATACTTTCGAGCGGCTGTGGCAGCCTCTCATAAGGTTCTGATAGATCTGTTGATGTGTATTACAAACCTGTTCAGAAGCTGTGTCTCGAATGTGTGCGCATTAGCTCTGTGAGGAGGTTTTAACAGCTCTGTATACGGGTCTTATAGCCAACTGGGATGTCTTCAAATATTATTTGTTGGTTACCGCAGCTCTGTTAATGTGCTGTATCCATGTAACTGCAGTCATCACACCTTACTTTTGGTTATAGCAGCCACAAAGGCAGTAGATGTGCCTACATACGACAGAAATCCATGTCATGATATTAATCAGAGAAAAATGAATTAACATGTTATTTTTACAATTTTGTTAAAAAAGCATTTATAACTTCAAGTCAAGATTTCTTTTCCATTACCCTAAGCTGGGGTTACTTTGCGCCAACCGTAATTTTGTACATTCAATTTCACTTTACCAATACTTTAACATAAAATATACACATTTTTTCACTGTGCAAGGCTGCTGGAAAAGCTTTCCAGTAAATATTTCATATTCATCAATTTCATTGTTTTTACGTTTTGAATAATGACATGAGATTCAAAAATCAAATTTTTGCCGAAAAAATGTTAGTGCGACAAATTTCATCTACAACTAAAAAACTATAATCGCTACGGAATTGAAGGTGGGTTATATTTTTTAATGATAAATAATATTAAAGTTAATATTAGTAAAACCTATTGTTTTAATTTTGAAGTTCCCATTTCAATAAGGTCACAAGTTCATGGGGTAACTTTGTTATCCCCTGTGTAAAGGGGAAAGGGGAGTAAACCAAACGTGGGGTAACTTTGTGGCACACTTTGAAGGCTTACATGTTTAACATCCCTTTTGATAATTTGACAACGTTTCCTTTAGTTTTTAATGCTTAAGTTTAAAATGGTATATCTTATTTTGTTTCTTTCATACAGAAATACAAATTTTTTTACAAAAACCTCAAAAACTGGTAAAAAGTAACCCCAGTTTACGGTATGTATTTTAAAGAAAATGCGCTTTGTTGTCGTTGATTTTAATGCTTTTAATTTCGAAGTCATATTGAAATAATATATTTAAACATCTAGTAAACTACGTTATCACAGCTGAAGCATCTGCAATCGGCTGTTGAAGATGCGTATCGAGTGGCTTGCACACCTACCTTAGTGGAAAAACAAGATCCAGCGCCTTGGTGGTGTAGGGAACTTGAAAAGCTAAAGAAGGATGTGAGGAAGGCCTTCAATCACGCCATGAGGAGGGGAGAACCCGAAGCATGGGATGAGTATAAGGCGAAAAAGAAAGAGATGAATGTTACTCTGCGACGACGTAAAAGGGAGTCATGGAGGGACTTTTGCTCGAGTATGAGGAGTACGTCTGAAGTCAGTAGACTACAGAAGATTGTCTCCAGGGATCCAGTTTCCAAGATCGGACTCGTTCGTAATAGAGATGGGGAGATGTTGGAAACACTGGATCAGACAAATGAGGTCCTAATGGAGGCACACTTTCCAGGAAGCTATAAGTCAGATCAGCCCTGGGCTCCAAGGAAACAAGGAGCGAACAGGATGGATAGGACGGAAGCAGAACGGATCGTAACACCAGAAGCGGTCAAGGGTGCGATAGCAACTTTTTCACCCTTCAAAACCGCGGGGCCGGATGGTATATTTCCAGGTCTAATGCAATGGGGAGTAGACGTAATTGCACCAAGGCTCAGGAATATATACGTTGCATGCCTAGCAATAGGCTATATCCCGATTACATGGAGGGAGACAAATGTGGTCTTCCTTCCAAAGCCGGGGAAAAAGGATTACACCGAGGCAAAGGCCTTCAGGCCAGTTAGCCTCACATCCTTTCTGTTGAAAACAATGGAAAGGGTGGTGGTGGACTACATGGAGAGTACTGCGCTTAAGATGTATCCTTTAAATAGTAGACAGCATGCCTACAGGACAGGCATGTCTACAGAAACAGCGTTACATCAAGTAGTACGCGTTGCAGTAGAAGAGCTAAATACCGGGGGCATTGCAATGACCACCATAATGGACATAGAAGGTGCCTTCGATAAGATATGCTTTGAAAGTCTGAAACAAGCCTTGGAAAAACGTAGGGTTAACCCATTGGTGGTAAGATGGGTGGACAATATGTTGAACAAAAGGGCGATAAATATTCAGACGGGAACCTCAAAACTCAGAGGAAGGGTTAGCAGAGGTTGCCCACAAGGAGGTGTTCTCTCACCTACACTGTGGAATATCACTGTGGACTCTCTTCTCGACAGACTTGAGGCGACTGGCATTCACACAGTGGGATATGCCGACGACATAGCAATAATGGCCAGAGGCAGTTTCATAGACGTCACCGCAGATATCATGAGGAATGCGCTCAAAGTGGTGGAACGGTGGTGTCTGGAACAAGGGCTTTCCATTAATGCGGAGAAAACAGATCTAATAATCTTCACAAGGAAGTTGAAAAATCTGGAATTTCGACCCTTAACACTTTTCGGATCGGAACTAAAAATGGCCAAGAAGGTTAAGTATCACGGAGTCTATCTAGATACTAGACTTACTTGGAACTACCATGTTGAGGAGAAGGTCAGGAAGGCAAAAAGGGTACTACATCAGTGCAAACGTGTATGTGGACAGAGGTGGGGACTCTCGCCTAGGTCAGCATACTGGATGTATACGATGATAACTAGACCCATTATTACCTACGCCTCGGTTGTATGGTGGGCGAAAGCCTCCCAGAAAACTGTGAGGAAGCACTTGGATAGGGTCCAACGTTTAGCATGTATAGGAGTTACAGGTGCAATAAGGACAACACCAACATGCGCATTGGAAGTGATCCTAGGGATCTTACCGCTAGACTTATTTATTAAGAAAACAGCGGCCCTAGCGGCACTTCGTTTGCATCGAGATGCGAAATGGCACAATCGTGGTACCATCTATGGACATAGGAAGATCCTGGAACTTGTCAAAAACGAGATTAGGGAGCTGAACATGCCTATGGATGGGGATAACAAGGGTACGTATTATGGAAAGGAATCACAAAACTCGTATTGAGAACGGATTACTTCCAGAAAAAAGGAGTGGTGAAATAGTGATTTTCACAGATGGATCCATGATGGATGACGGAGCGGGTGCCGGCATCTATTCAGCAGAGCTGGAACTAGCCCGTCACGTTAGCCTCGGGAATTACACTTCTGTATACCAGGCTGAGATGATTGCATTGCTGCATGCGTTGGACTACTTGCTTGAGAGTCAGGTGGAGGGAAGAAACATCCTTATAGCACTGGACAATCAGGCGGTGATCAGATGCATGGAACAAACAAACATCACAACATCATTGGCATTGGAATGTGTACTTAAGCTCAATAAGTGTTCATCTAAAAATGAAGTAACACTGACTTGGGTACGAGGACACATAGGGATCGAAGGCAACGAAAAGGCGGACTCCCTTGCAAAACAGGGGTCAACTGAAAAGTTGCTGTGACCAGAACCATTCTCTCCAATTGGCAAAGGAATGGTAGAACAGCTCATTCACAAATGGATCACGGCGGAACATCTGAGAAGGTGGTCAACCGTGGAACAGTGTAGACAGGCTAAAATGGCAATTAAGTGGCCGACCTGCTCCACTCAAAGAAGGGTTCTAAGCATGAGTCGAGGAACATTGAAATGGGTGGTGGCTTTGTTAACAGGACATGGTAATTTCGGGTATCACTTAAGGAAGATGGGCCTTAGAGAGGATGATACCTGTAAACTATGCCTGGAGGAACCTGAGACAGCGGCACATATACTGTGTCAATGTCCGGCGTTGGCTGGCAAACGAATGAGGATCTTGGGACATCACTGGGTCGAGACCCAATCGATGAAACAGATCTCCCATAAACAGATGCTAGCGTTAACACTAGGAATTGAGCTCAGGGAAGAGCTCTGGAGAAATCCAGAAAGTCTCTCTGGGTAAGATTTATAGTGGTAGAGAGACGAAAAGAGACCCGACAATGGTGGTCTGATTCGAATATCTCTCGAAATCTATATATATATATATAAACTACGTTAAGGGAAACTTTTTGTTTGCTGTGGAACAAAACTTTTTAATTTCAGCAAAAATTTGTATTTGAAATTGGTGCGTAAAATGTATAAATATCTACTTGCGAAACTTATGGCGGTATTTGTAGAATTTAAATAATTCAGGCGACATTTTTTCCATTTATACTATTGCTCGTAAAGTTAACTTTGTATGGACTTACCTAAGTACTTGGTGTTCTGCTTTTTTTTTTTTTAAATCCTCTGTAAACCGCCATTTATTTATGTTATGTGATATTCGGGGACAGCAAAAAAAAAAATGTTTTGATCACTTTTTGTATAACAGACGCATAAACTGCGTTTTTGTAGTTAATTAATAATTTTGAAAGATTTATAGAAAAAATCAGAATTTAAAAATCAAAACCTAAAACACATGGTAGTAAAATTTGCAAAAGAATATACAGACCAAAATGAATATCTACGATCACACCCACAGCGTGCGAACACCAACAATCGAGTTTTACGTTCGATTAAACAGGCGAAATCAGAAATCAAGTCTGAATCCCAACAAAAAGGTACCACATTTTATTGTTTTTTTTTAGTTTTATCACATGTATACATAATTTCCAAATCTGCTTTGGCACATTAACAGTTTTTTTTTTTTTAATATGAATAGCATTTGAATGTTTACTGTTCCTGTGTTACATCATTCAACACTTCAGTGTTATTAAACAACACAATTTCGAATCATATCTGGACTTTGTACGAATATGGTGCTAAATGAAAAAATTTGAAAACACCTGCCATGACTGATGAAAATTTGTTAAATTCATTGTATGGTAATATTTTCTTAAAATCACATATGCCCTAGTGGAAATTTGGTTTAAACTTGCACGTTGTTAGCTCTTTTTGAAACAACCCTCAAATTTTTTTAGGCAGCTGCCTGAATAGTGCCGTCAAAATTGTAGTACATATGTATATAAATAAACAAAATTAAAAAGACGACAAATGTGAATGGAGGAACATTTTTTGGCGCCGTGGATGGATACAGAACAGAAAAAGCTATCTAAAAAAAATTGATTTATATTTCTATATTTATTTTTATAACTTCATTTACAAATTGTTTGTTA
Source organism: Cheilosia urbana (assembly GCA_946477585.1). Lineage (NCBI taxonomy): Eukaryota > Metazoa > Arthropoda > Insecta > Diptera > Syrphidae > Cheilosia > Cheilosia urbana. The sequence continues at coordinate 118,530,568 of OX297854.1, forward strand.
TTGATATTTAAAGACAGGATAAATAAGAAACATTTTTGGGGAAAATCGCACATCTTTTGAGATTTTACAGGAATCATTGCAGAATCTGTAAAGAGGTGGAGCCTGAGTCTACAATGCTCCGTTAGAAGTCCGTCTTATTTGCTCCTACTGATGCATGCTTTTGGTTATATTGGCGTAAAATATTTATGGCTTGCCTCATACCCTGAGTGTTGATCCCGGTTCTAGTACCCCCTTAAGTGATGAAGAAAAAGATAGAACCCATATTTAACGGCAACCAGAGTGAGATCGATGTTGATTTCAAAATATACAAACTACAATCGGTTGCAGCATTATAAGGTAACGCTGTCATTAGTCACTCAAAACATAACCGAGCCTGCCCTTCATTTAAGAATATACCAGATTTTTTTTTTAATTCTTCTTTCATAAGACGAAGAAAAAAAAAATCGAATATACAGTGCGACCTCAATAAAAGCAACTAATAGAAATTTGGGCAGTTGCTTTTGTTGAGTTTGTTGCAATAATCGAGTCAAAAAATTGTAGGTGCCAAAAATGAGGCAACAAGTTAAAAACCTCACAATAGTAAAAAAAATACGTGTCTTGCACTGGTAAAGAGACCAAAACTGGTCGTAGGTATTAGAAATAAAAAAATTAATTTTTAATTGTTTTTAAAAAATTGAGAAATTTTTGATTTTTGAACCAATAGTTGCTTTTATCGAGTCACCTTTTTTTGAGGTGTTGCAATTACTGAGTCAACAATGGAAAGATTTAAGGTGTTGCTTTTATCGAGGAGTTGCACGTATCGAGGGTTGTTTTTATTGAGGTCGCACTGTAATAATGAATAAATAAGAATTTAAATTATTTACGTTTCATTCAAATTTCGATACTCTGGCTTGAACTAATATGAGTAGATATTAGGTTGTAGGTAGGTACTACGGAACAACTAATAAACACACCACAAAATGAGAATCTGGCTGCTCAATTACAGTATACTAAACATATACGTACAAGTTTCTATACCCACGAAGTGAGTATGAGGAAACCACCTACACCTCTTCATTCGGCGAATACGTCAACGTAAAAAAGCAACGTCTTCGACAAATGAGCATTCACCTCAGGCTGACTGTTTGTCGCGCGCGTTTAACTCGAAAATTCTTAAAAAGGCGCGACCCCCAACTTCCGGTCGCTAAACCATCAAACATAAGCGCGCGTAGCGTACGCTTTGTATATGCCAATCGAATCATAGAACTTTTTACATGTGTTTTGTGACTTGTGAGCTCTTTACCTGTTTGAATGGCAAGTTGCGTCGAACGCTATACACAGCGACAGCCCGGCCCAATACCTTTTATTATTTAAATAAATGTTCATTCTGATGTTGTTTTGTTTCTCATTTCGTTTTCTTTCACAGTCCCATGGAAAATTATGCTCTACTAAATCGATGTCCGCTCGGTGGAGATATCTCAGCTAAATGTAGATATGTATGCACATGTACATTCGTGTAGAGAATTTTCTCTTATACACATTTGATTCCATATAAAATTTACATATTTTACATTCAGCAAATGGCAAAATAACACCGAACACACACTCATATAGCATTTGTTCACACGAAAGAACTTTAAAAGTACCTATATACAAAATACTGGTATGAACGTGGATTACACTGCATTGGTCTGACAATCGGCGTAATTTATCGTAAATGATTCTTGAACTGCTGTCTGGCTATAAAAAGATTTTACGTATAGTTTGCTCATTGCCTTTGGGAATAACTTTAAATAAAATACGGAAATGATTACGAATTTGATTCAAGGGAACATGGCATTGAAACAAAATGCGAGGAAATCTGTAGGCGGTAACAATCATTTCAAATGTCAGGCGATAAGAGGGTTTGTAAACAAAAACTCAAGGCACTGGAAGGGTAGGGTGGAGGACCTGGAAAATCGAAAACTGTTTTTTTTTTTTTTAGCCTAAAACAGTTTTTAGCATGGTCATTTGTCCCTTTTTCCCTTTTCACCGTACTCGAAGTCCCTTTTAAAATGCCACGATACTTTTTTGAGTAAAACTACGATTTTAAAAGTAAAATTTTCTATTACACGGAGAGAAAATCAAGTGAAATTAACCTTCAGTATAAAAATGGCAGTTTGTTAACATTACTATGATTATTATTTTTTGGTACTAGAAAGCTTTGATAAAATACAATTTACATGAGATGTTTTTAATGGACAATTCAGTGTGTTGATAATAATGGTAAAATGCATGTAGGTGTTTTGATGAAATTTCAGTAACAAATTTTAGTTTGAATGTTTTTTGTTATATTTCTTAAATTTCTAAAATTCCTATGATTTTCCTGTTTTTCCCTTTATTCCACGGAAGGCTTTTCGGACATCAAAATTCACACTAAAAGGGGATAAATTCCACGATATAAGACACTGGTCTAAAATGTTTCTTTACCTCTTTAATCTTTGAAATTATCAGCTTCCAATATAACTTCGTAGAGATAAAATATTAGAGAGTTCCAGAGGGAAAAAAGTTGCACCGCCAAGTGGCAATAAAAGAAGTAAGTCCTAGTTGGAGTTGCCATGCCGAGGGAGACACATCCGTTGACATATTCTCTCATAATGCTGGTAGGTGAATAATCACAGAGCACGGCAGTGCCCAGTAAAATTCTGGCACTACAGCCTATCTACAGGAACAAAATCTGACGATTTTCTCTCCTTTATCTTCAGTACCAATCCTACTAATATAATAAACGCAAAAGTTTGTAAGTATGGATGGATGTTTGTTACTCTTTCACGTAAAAACTACTGAATGGATTTCGATGAAACTTAACAATAATATAGCTTATACATCAGAACAACACATAGGCTACAATTTATAAAGATATTGTGTGAATTGTCCAAAATAACATGTAATTAGGAAAAAATCTATCTGCGAGTAATTCTGGCGTGCGCTGCAAAAACCGCTAGAGTTACACATATGTAATGTATGATGGAAATGTTTATCTTGAATAGTCCTACAAAAAAGGCCACCACATTATATATCTATATCTTATATGTAAGCCATTATAGCTAAAATAGTGAACCATAACTACAATAAAAATCACGTGTCACAGGTTGCTCCGCGATGGAATCCTAAACTACTGAACCGATTTTAATCAAATTTTGCACACTGTGTGTAGTTTGATAGGATAGTTTATAACTTGCCTAACAAGAAATTATAATTATCGAAACTTATCAATCAGCAATCAGCACCCGTCGTTTTTAATCTATGTTCTGCTTTGGGGCGGTTGGGTGGCGCACATCGCACAAGCACATTCATTTGAAAAACAAAAACTGTGTTTTCTCTGAAGTGAAACGAAAGAGAAGTATGCGAGTTGGAGGAAATGCGCAGATGGCTGATTATGTACGATGACGGACCTGTGGTGGTGTAAACACAAATTGAGTTAAGGTTTTTGTTTTAGGAGGTTGTGATATTACCTACTTTGATATCATAAACTACTTAAAAGCTGTTTTTAAGTTAACATTTAAAATTTCCCGCAGCAATAATAAACAAATTTAGCCGAGTGAAGTGAAAAAAAGAGCTTTTTCTTTGGAATTACATTATAGGAACGTTATCTAGCGGAAAGTCAGTAACGAATTCTTTGAGTGTATTTGTTTTTAGAGCTTTGGAAAAAGTGAAAGCTGAAACATGCTCGAGCTTTCCTCAAAGTGAAAATTTGAAATTGAGAAAAATATACAGAGTCCACTATGTGATGGAAGAGTATTAACCGATTTTTTCCACTTTTTGTACTTTTTTTAACAATCTGTTATTTTGATGTAGTTTAGGTTTTATGCTACATTTTATTTTTCGTAACATTTTCTTAATATAAAGGGTGGTTAACCTAAAGGTCAAGTTTTATTCTGCATTTCATTTGACATTTCTCAATTTCAGACTAACTCAATTTGAACCATGGAAAGATACACAATCGAGCAACGCGTTAAAGTTATTCAGGCTTATTACTTCGGGGTGAAATTCGATGACGTATAACTCGAAAACCGCTGGATCGATTTTCATCATTCCTTTTTTTTTTTTTTTTTCGTATTGATGTATTTCAGGCAGACTTTTAAAAGATAAGATACTTTTGGACCCGATAGGTGGCACTGTTTTCGATCTTCGAAACCACTTAACTGATAACAATAACATTTTCCAGGTTCTTGTTTGAAAGATAGACTGCTTTTGGACCCGATAGTTGGAGCTGTTGGCGACTTCCGAAACCACTCAACCGGTTACAATAGAATTTTGTGAATGTACCTATGTGGTTGGTTCCAGTTTGAGAGATAGGATAGTTTAGGACCCTATAGGTGACACTTTGCAAAAGATAAGCGAGATACGAAAACGAGTTATGGCACCTCCCAATCAAAAAAAGAAAAAAAATCAAACTACCTTAGCCACAGCAACGCGTGGCTGGGTCTTCTAGTATATTGTATCCGAACCTCAGAATGGGAAGAATATTTTATTACGCAATCACTCATATCGTTGGACTTTTTGTAAGAGATTTTTGGGTACTCAAACCTCGTGCATCCCTCTCAGTTCGACGTACTACCCACAAAGCCCACACCGAGTATATGAACATACACAACGCCCTTTGAGTCAGTGTACTTTTCAAATAAATTGTCTGCGCCTTGGAAAATTTTTCCTTTATTAAATTTAATGTAAATGAAGCCACTTAAAATAATTGAAAAAAAAAATGTTCAAAAATGTAGTACTTTATTCAGACTGAATAAAAATTTGAAAGTTTTAAGAGATCAGCCTTTTGTTCCTTTATGTAAGAAAAAAAAAGTGCTTAGTTGTAAAAATTGAGAAATTATTATCCTTTATCTAACTTTTAACATTTAGTGATTGGTAAAATATCACGCGATGTAGTCGTGCACTTTATTCCTGATAGATTTAGATCCCTGTCCCAAATGAATCACTCCGTAGGGGTTAGTACTTAATTCAGGGGTTAGTAAACAGGTATGAAAGTTGTTAAGCCTAGAATATGACAGAAATCAGAGGCAACATAAGAGATACCCCATACATTTTTCGATTTGATTTTCTTTAAGACTACAATCAGCATACGAAAGTTAGGTAAATTTGCCAGAAATCATATTTTATCATCAGCTACATTAACTTGGACTTTCTCTATCAGTTTCCTTTTCGGTATAGTATTTACTTTGATTTCCATTATTTTGCCTACGCCAACGGAGGTTTACTAAATTCTATGTTTAAATATTCCTCAACAAAAGACAGAACAGAGATACATTTAGAAATTGAGAAAAATGCTGTAAGATGATACATGATGAGTAAATTTAATAACAGTCATTCGCAATAAGGCCTATCGTGAAATTTAGCAAACGTTGTGAAAACTAAATTCATTAATTTTGTGATAGTAATTTTCTTAACTTCAGCTACTCGTATTGTGTCTGCCCCTTTTATATGAAAACCGTTAAAATGCCTAGCAAAATCACGTCATTCGCAGAAACTTATAAATCAACTTCGCACTCTCTTTGTCGTCCTTTCGCGCAACAGCAATTCAATACACAATCTATCTTAAGCTCAATAAAATGTTCTTATGGACGTCATTCCATTACCCAAACTCAATCCTTCAAAGGCCACCACCCCCTTGTTGATTTCGTGTTCGCAATTCATTCCATTTCTCCATCCACCTATTGATTTTGAACAAAGAGAATCCACTGGTAAAGAGCTATGGTTTTATTTTATTAAATTACATAAAATTTATTGCGTACTAAAACCATGGACATGCTTCAGTGGAACTGTTGTCGATTTGTATCCCCGACAAAACTATTAACTTTATATATACCAATTTTAATTTACCATAGAAAAATCCACCCTCTCTTTGGTGGGCCAATGCGAATATGGAATTGAAAATATGTGAATCTAGAATCCTTAAAAATGTATTACCGCTTATAAGATCCTTGACTTTTTGACCAAGAAGCGAAATCCTTATAAACAGGAAAAACCGATAACATTCTCCTATTCTGAAAGTTCGTCTTCGGTGAAAGCTCCTGCCTTTCACCCTTAAACGGTAGACGTGAGAAAAGCTTTCCTCAACTGAGGATGAGCGTTTTGAAAATATTTACAAACTAAACTATAGTCGGTGTTATTCCGCGCGCGACAGGACGTGTTAGAGGGAAATGATACAAGCGCATGTATTGCGTACGGAAATTTGTTTTCATTAATTTTTTTTTTTTTTTTTTTTTCGCTTTGATTGCGGATGTTATCTTTTAGGTTAAAACTGAAGCTTTTCCGTTTAGCAAATTGCTCGTCTGCCGTTTGCATTCGTTCTCGTTGTTTGCCAAGGCACAAGAAAGAAGAAGAACAAGTAAACGCAGTGCTGCTTTAAAGCTCTGTGGGGAGAGGATTTATTCGGAAATCTTGCAAGCCAGTAATTTGTTTGCAATAGAAAAGCATGTAGTCAGGGGTAATAAAAAGGATTTCCCTATTTATACATTTTTTCACCGCGATTTATCATTGTTGACTTCATAAGAGATCACCTTCCGTCATTGTGTACATGAACACTGAACGGACCTTTTACTTAAAGTGAAGCGAATTTATTCATCATCCACAAAGCGACTTACCTAGAAAGAAAAATATAAAAAAAGAAACATAAGTTGATTGTGAAAATTATAATTTCCGATTTAATTAAAAATATTTTAAAATGTATTCCATTTAACGAGTAGAAATAATGGTCCTAGTTAAGAGACTTTATTATGATAGAGGAAAAATGGTGTGCAGGTTGTAAGCAAGAAGAAGGCGGTAGTACACTTGTTTCGGAAACGAATTGTCCCAAATGCAGCTAGGAGAATCCCTGGGACAGATTAAAAATATAAAAACTAACTGATAAAGAATGGTAGTCTGCGTGAGCAGGGAGGAAGGCAACAACATATTTCATTGTTATTGCAAGAACAATTAGAATAGGAGTACCTATATAATATAATATCCTTTTGATAACCATAGTTATGCCCTTTGTCAGATTTAAAATTATTCTGAGCGTGTACACTGTACAGTGTTCAGCTTATGGAACTCGGAGAATAGGTAGGTTTCTGGTCTGTTAGACAATCTTACGTTTGAGGTACATATCTCCTGACAATAACTCTTTAAACTGGAATCCGTAGAAGTATGTGTCTATCCCCCTTACAATTGCAGACCTAAGGTGTAGAAGCAATTAAGTAACATTTGTATATTTCCGAAATTATTTAGTTTTTGAATTGGAACTATAATAACTCAAACTTATTTCTACGAAACAACATTTTAAACAAACGTATACTTTTCTAAAAACGTATATTTTATTTGCCTATTAAAAAAGAAAAAACATTTGAATACATTTTTTTGGTGTTTTAAAAAAAAATGCGTTTAGTTCCTGTTTTACCTTAGCGCTTCAATTATCTTATACCTTTAAACGAGCTATTCTTGTATATATATATATTTCTGTGATCTCGGAAACGGCTCTAACGATTTCGTTGAAATTTGGTATATGGGGGTTTTCGGGGGTAAGCAATTGATCTAGATTAGTCTTATGTTTGGGAAAACGCGTGTTTTCGAGTTTTCATGCGTTTTGAGCTTATTTTTCTGACTTTACTGCCTTTTACTCGCCATTACACAAACAATTCTTAATCAATGCAAACAAAAAAAATACGTAGGAGAGCCAACACTTTAATAGTTATTTCAAGCCATCAATCAGCTTTCTATGTCCTCTAGAAGCTGAGCTACAACCTAAAATCTAACACGAAAAAAATAAATTTATTTTCTCAAATCGAATATTATCAGCAGCCGCGGTTCTTGATCGTTGTTCTGCTTTGGGGTGGTTTTGTGGCGCACATCGCACAAGCACGTTCATATGAAAAAAAAAAAAAAACAGCCACAATGTCTTTCTGAGGAAATGCGCAGATGGATGATGACGTGTGGTGTGGTGATGGACGGATGGTGGAGCAGCGTTGCCAACCAATTTTGACGAAAAAAAGCCTAACTTGAGAAAAAAAGATGCCTTTTTCAATAAAATAATGCCTAAAAAAATTTTTTATGTAAATTGGAACAATAAATCAAAAATTAAACACAAATATAACAAAACTAACAACAACAATTTTTATTTCCAAAAAAAAAACTTTAATTATGTATAAATCACAGAAGAAATAGGAACAAAATTCATGACTTTAGTTTCATGAGTAGGTAGGTAAATAGCATTGAACAAAACAAACCCAGTTTTAGTCCATCAGATCAAAAAATAAATAAATATTTGAAATAGAAAAAAGATGCGTTTTTGGAAACAAAAAAGCCTTAAAGCCTTAGCTAATGAAATAATGCCTAAAAGGCATAAAAAGCCTAGGTTGGCATCGCTGGGTGGAGGTGCTGTATATAGAAATTGAGTTCAAGGTTTTTGTTTTAATCTTATACCTTAAAGCGAGCAATTCTATGCATACTCTGAACTCTGAACTCTGAAGCGTGAGCGGTACCCTCGCACCTTTGAGTATCCAATGCTTTTATTAGCGTTGGAAGTCGCATAAGTAAGTAAGTACCTGGGCGACCGAGCTTTGCTCGGTTATTAGTATTAATTGTAATTGCAAAAACAATAACAAAATATAAAACTTGAACTTATAAAAAAAAGACAAAAGTAAGTCACCGAGCGGGATTCGAACCCGTAACACTCGTTTCTTGGCGTCCGCGTCATAGTAAAAGGAAAAAAGTAAGACATCTACCGGTATTTAGGAGACTTACATTTTTTTATATGTTCAAGTTTAAATATATATGTATTTTTTAATTTGTATTGTTTTTAAAATTACAATAAATAGTAATAACCGAGCAAAGCTCGGTCACCCAGATATTATGTCTTGTAAGAAGGAAAACCCGCTAAAGTCGAGTTTAGACGAAATTAAGTTTTTCATATCATTAAATTCAGCATGCCCAAATCTTCAAGATACATTTTTTCTAGCTCTTTATCTTCTAAATTGGGGCTACAATGCCAACATTTAATAATAGATAGTCTAGAGCCACTTTAGCAGTTTTTCCTTATTGCAACAGATATGCTGATTATGAAAAATACTATAATGCTTTGAAATATTGTTTTGTTTTGAAATATACTTTATTTTTTCATTGTAGTATTGATCATAAACCAGTATTAAATAAACTGACAGCTTCAGCCGGAAAGAGGGATTGCCTACTACCTTAAAATGGAGACCAGTTTGAAATCATGATTTTGTGACCATGTTAATCGAAGAGGGCTCACGCATTCTTAAAAAAAAAAAACAGACAACACTTCAGGTTTAGACCGGATGTCAGGTAGCTGAGATGGATTCTCATTTAAATAACGAGTGTGGGGCTGCGTTGCAAATAATTGTGTTTCTTTCTTCCATTTTTACATTTTTTATATAAATAGTTGTTCGATTTTCTTATTTCTTGGTTTCAAGTGAACATAATTATGTAGCTAGACATCTTGCAACAAAAATCTAAACACTGCAAATTCAGGAATCAAAAAAATATTTCATAGAAAATACTTAAAAAAAAACCTACGAAATAATTGAAGGGCAATGAATGTTCAAATTGTACGATATAAAGACAAGGAATATTTTTTTAAGTCATTCCATAATGAATTTTGGATACATATCTAGATATCATTTTTAAGGTATCGGTATCAAACAAAATTTTCGCCTGTTCGTCATAAAATTTCCTTTAAGTTTCGCAACCTTTCTCCTTTTATATTTGCCAGCTGTTTCTCTTTCGACGGTTTTATAAAAATGATCAAAATGATCGATATGTTCAACAATTATTAATAACAGCAATAATCAAAACTGACGAACTGTAGGTAGTGTATACTCAAGTGAGACTGAACTACCGATAATTAATTACGTTATTTTAAAAGTCTGGATTTCTTTGTTTTCCAAAACAATAAATAGGTAATAAAGGCTATGTAAGCATATTTATCTTAACATTCTTGTAGCCAGAATTTCCACAAAGAAAAAGTAACACTTCGGTCCTAAAAGATAGAATTTCAACTTGTGAAAAGTACAATCTGAGAAGTTAATTTCCCATCCCTGTCTCTCAGTCTCAGTCAGTGTTCTAATCACCCTCTCTTTATTTTTCCCTAAAAGAGTGGTGATTTTTCCCTTTTCACTGAACTCAAATCTCCTCGATTTTTGCTAAACTGATTCCATTATTATGGACACAGACATAGTGCAATCACGGTTGCCAATTTGGTAAATAGTTGGTGAATTTTGGTAATTTGGTAATTTTTATCTGGTTTTGGTAACTTTTTGAATCAGGAGCATCAAAAAGAAGAACTCGATATCATCACATGTAAATGCTGCCTTAATTTTTAAGGAAAATGATCGAATGTAGATATTACTTGTAATTTTAATTACAGTTTTGAAGCAGCTATTTTTCACTCGAAATGCGTACTGCCTACTGATATTCTCACGTGGAAAGTTAATTTTGACATTTCGCGGGGCAAGATTTGTATGAAAAATTGGATTTCATCTGAGAGGCTTTACGTGCACTGCGTATGGTACATACTAGGCTTACACATAGGTACATTTTTCCACTTCCATGGCATTTTTTTATTTTAATTTCGTAAATCAGAGAAAAAGCCAACGATACCGAAAAGTCATATTCATACTGAATCAAGACGATTATGTATGATTTTTTCGTGTCTTATAATTTTTCCAGATTCTTGGTAACTTTTAGCTTGCTCTGGTAACTTTTTTTTTCCATTTTTGGTCGCTAATTTTTTTGCAAGAGGCAACCATGAGTGCAATGTGGTTTGAATGTTTTTTTTTTTTTTTTTGCCACACTATTGATATTGCAACAATCTTGAAGTTTTTTCCTTTTACGCAAGGAACGTTTTTCGGAAATCGAAATTTCCACAAAAAAGTTACCACGATGTAAGAAGAGTGTCCTAATTTTATTACACCTCCCGCCATTTAGATTTTTTATTTATTTATTTTATATTATTATGGTTTGGATGTCAGAAGCAATAGCTTATATAATCGGGTGGGGGTCAAAATTCTGGATGGGTCAAAATTCATTCACAAAATGCTGCTTTTCTAAATTCGCATTTTTTGAATACTTTCCAAATCTTTTTTTATTGTTTGCAGAATTTTGTAAAGACAAGAGAGCAGATCTTAGCCATAGGTATTGGTTTTCTTAAATGAATCTCAAAAAATAAAGCTCTCTCTAGCTTTGTTTAGTTTCTTAAATTTTCGGTAATTTCAAATATGAATTAATTTGCTCCTTCTGGATTTTTTTCTTGTAATTTATTTACCAGTAAATATTTCGTTTTCTTTTTTTTTCAAAGCAGATTAAGCAGAATTTTATTGCTTAAAATTTGAAAAGCAGAACTTTGTAAGGCAGAATTAAAAAAAAAGGCCCGACTGACTGTAAACAACAGTCCCGAAATATGTGTAAACACCATGCGTGCGGTATGTGTGTGGCTTGATAACTCCAACTCCAACTCCAACTCCAACTTTAACTCCAACTCCAACCCAACTCTCAACGCCAACTCCAACTCTCAACGCCAACTCCAACTCTCAACTCCAACTCCAGCTTCAACTCCAACACCAGCTTCAACTCCAACACCAACTCCAACTCCAACTACAACTCCAATACCAACTCCAACTCCAACTCCAACTCCAACTCCAACTCCAACTCCAACTCCAACTCCAACTCCAACTCCAACTCCAACTCCCAACTCCAAGTCCACTAGAAGAGAATACACATAAAACAAAAACAGTTGCATTTTTCGTTGCATTAAGTATTTTCGTTGCATCATGTGTGGAATTACTATACCAGATTCCAATAACACGCGCATAACTCCAACTCCAACTCCAACTCCAACTCCAACTCCCAACTCCCAACTCCAACTCCAACTCCAACTCCAAGTCCATTAGAAGAAAATACACATAAAACAAAAACTGTCGCATTTTTCGTTGCATTAAGTATTTTCGTTGCATCATGTGTGGAATTACTATTCCAGATTCCAATAACGCGCGCATAACTCCAACTCCAACTCCAGCTCCAACTCCCAACTCAAACTCCAACTCCAAGTCCATTAGAAGAAAATACACATAAAACAAAAACTGTCGCATTTTTCGTTGCATTAAGTATTTTCGTTGCATCATGTGTGGAATTACTATACCAGATTCCAATAACACGCGCATAACTCCAACTCCAACTCCAACTCCAACTCCCAACTCCAACTCCAACTCCCAACTCCAACTCCAACTCCAAGTCCATCAGAAGAAAATACACATAAAATAAAAACTTGCGCATTTTTCGTTGCATTAAGTATTTTCGTTGCATCATGTGTGGAATTACTATTCCAGATTCCAATAACGCGCGCATAACTCCAACTCCAACTCCAGCTCCAACTCCCAACTCCAAGTCCATTAGAAGAAAATACACATAAAACAAAAACTGTCGCATTTTTCGTTGCATTAAGTATTTTCGTTGCATCATGTGTGGAATTACTATACCAGATTCCAATAACACGCGCATAACTCCAACTCCAACTCCAACTCCAACTCCCAACTCCCAACTCCAACTCCAACTCCAACTCCAAGTCCATTAGAAGAAAATACACATAAAACAAAAACTGTCGCATTTTTCGTTGCATTAAGTATTTTCGTTGCATCATGTGTGGAATTACTATACCAGATTCCAATAACGCGCGCATAACTCCAACTCCAATTCCAGCTCCAACTCCCAACTCAAACTCCAACTCCAAGTCCATTAGAAGAAAATACACATAAAACAAAAACTGTCGCATTTTTCGTTGCATTAAGTATTTTCGTTGCATCATGTGTGGAATTACTATACCAGATTCCAATAACGCGCGCATAACTCCAACTCCAACTCCAACTCCAACTCCAACTCCCAACTCCAACTCCAACTCCAACTCCAAGTCCATTAGAAGAAAATACACATAAAACAAAAACTGTCGCATTTTTCGTTGCATTAAGTATTTTCGTTGCATCATGTGTGGAATTACTATACCAGATTCCAATAACGCGCGCATAACTCCAACTCCAACTCCAACTCCAGCTCCAACTCTCAACTCCAACTCCAACTCCAACTCCAAGTCCATTAGAAGAAAATACACATAAAACAAAAACTGTCGCATTTTTCGTTGCATAATGTTTGGAATTACTATACCAGATTCCAATAACGCGCGCATAAATGTTTACACATCAAAAAAAAAATTTCGTAAAGCAGAATTTTTGTGTGAGGTGCCTGAATTTTGTAAAGAAGAATTTCGACCGGATCCCATTATATATATATGTAAGTAAATATATCTATAACGAACACTACTACAACATTGACCAGCGTCGTTAATCTATTCCTGTCAAAAAATAAAATCATGCTACAACAGATTAAAAAACAGAAACTCCTAAACTACGCCTGTCCTCGTACTGAAAAATCTTGTAAAGAGTAGATAAGAGCTTATAAAATAGTACAGTAGGCGTTTATAAGTCTCTAACCATGCAAAAATTGCATGCTATTGAGCGCCAAAGCTTATAAAAACTCACATTGTTATTTGATATGTACCCATACTGACATATCAAATGAATAACTTAATAGTGAATCTTATTTAATACTACCAGTTTTTTACATTTTATGTACGGTTGCTTCTGAACATTTTACCTACCTATCAATGGAATGAACCAAACTTTTTATGAACGATAAAGTTTCGTGCGAGCCAGTAGTGCACTTTATTTGAGTTCGTCTATCAAAGTAATTTCAGAATTGATTCAACATATCGAATTCGAGATTATGTACGAATACAATATATTTCTCTTACCACGTTGGCAAGAAATATAAAGAAGTATCTAAGCCCACTTGTTATTTACTATTACTGACTTTGTAATTGTACCCCAATTACCAACGAAACTACAAAGCTGGCAGTTTAAGTTTATTCTCAAAAAACTTTTCGACATCTGCACTTGACAAAAAACACATTAACCATCGCTTAAGCACCCTATTCCCCACCACAGATTGCTGGCGCTTTCATTTTAACACTATCGTCAGAAAAAACTCGTGGAAAACTTCAGTTATTCAGTATTCCTGTTAACGATTCTGCAATTGGTTTTCTTTACATTTTCCTCAATTACATTCGACCCAATTCCAAATGAGATTTCTTCCAGCTACTGCTCACCAGCAACATGTTGCTAATGGCGTTCCATTTTTTTTATTTTATTTTTTTAGTTTTCCATTTTATTTTCCGTCAAAGTTTTTGTTACGAATTTAAGCAAAAGAACGAAAACAAATCTATAAAAGAAAACAAGTGAATAGAGATGAAAGGAGGATACCCATAATGAAAAAAATATGCTTTCTGGAGCGCTTTGTCATTTTGTGTTGGCTGACGGTGAGTATTATGCCCCCTTCTATGTCTTTCAGCGATTGCAACGGAAAAGTGAGGAAGAAAAACATGAACAGGCATAGTAAAGTAAAGTAAAGTAAAGTAAAGTAAAAAAAAAAATAATAATAATAATAAAAAAAAAAAAAAATGGAAAAAATAATAAGAAAATGAATTAATTCTACTTGACCCTAATAAGTGGGATTTAGTGTCGTTACACTTGGTTAAAGTTACTCATTTCGTTCGCGCGATAACATTGTGGTGAAGATATTTGCAGCTTGTAAGTTGTAACTTGTAAGGTGGAATGGGCGTACGTACAGTACCCTACGTGTGAGCGTGGTGTATATGCATGTGATGCGAAGATGGATAATGGATCTCATTCATACACTTAGTTCCACTTTTACTCAGAAGAAAAAATGATTTTGCGCCAGAGCAATTTTCGGTGTAGATGTATAGCTACTTTAGAGATGACGCTGAGCGAACGATTGAGGTTGTTGCTGAATTAGTCAGCCGTTTTTGTGAGTTCTGCTACAGTAAAACCGAGAAGGAGGTCACCTACATAATTCATGTTGGATGCCTACATCTAGAATGATGTGTACTTGCAAGTGGCCATGACCGGAAACTGTTCAAATTTGCTTGATAAGTAAAAGTATCATGGCGTTAAATGGAAAACACGTATAATTATTAATTACCGTTTGCGTCTCCTTTGAGATGGTTTGAATCACCGTAAGAAGCCTTTGAATCAGATAGAAAATATGCAGATAAACTCGATTTAGTGTGTATAAGGGTGTTGACAACCTTACTCCACCCCACCACAAATCCTTATGCCGTGAACCACCCACCACTGGGTTTGAATCAGCTTAATGCTCATCTCATCAATATTCAATTGCAAACAATCATAACACCCAACTAGAAATATTATTAATAATTGAATGCACTTTGGTTTCATCAAACTTCGTCAACAAATTGCACATGCTCCTCTAACCCACCCTAAAGCGGTTTCCATACAAGCCGAATTCGGTAGTTTCTAATAAGGTATGTTAAATAGAAACCACGACCGCCCACTGTGCACTACACACTCAGAGGACCTTCTTTTCTCTATAAACATCAAGCCTTGTGAAAAATAAAGTAAAATGTAAAAAATGCAAAATGTGAATCTACAGTCAGGAGTTGTCAGAGAACACCGACTACGACACCGCCATACATGTGAGTCTGAATAGTGCGCCATTGAAAACAACTATTGGCAACGTCGAACCGCCCCAGTAAAATGTTTGAATATATATAAAAGACTTGGCTTCTGTCTACACTGCTAACCACACTCCCGTGCACACATACAATGTGACGTACATTCATGAGTAGTAGTTTGTAGGTGGATATAAATGCGATTGTGGCAGCGTATGTGCATTCATTTCAGTCGATATTATCCTATCATCGTCTCAGAAGGATAAAAGTGAGAAGTTCCTATTTTTCTCTTTTGATTTGTTGATTTCTTCATTGATCCCTGTATCAACAAAGTGCAACTTTTCACTTTTCCAAAGAAATTTTAATTACCAACATAGGCGAGATATATGTACATTGTTTCTCATATAACATGTATAGATATGGACACAATTGTAGAATAAAAAATCCGTCATGAGCTTTCCGTAAACTATTAAACAATGCGCCACTTTAAGAATTTAAAAGAAATTATCTTCGTCAAGTATTTTAAACGGTTTGCTTTTTTTTTATTCACATTTTGCGCAATATACACGTCAGGGAGCAGTATTTTTTACTTTCTCGATTACGTTGTAAGAGAAAGATATTGGGGACGTTCGGATTCACAGTTTAGTAAGTTGACAGGCTGTCTGACAAGATGTATTTAATTTTGGATTGGCCTAGAGTGGTCACGTGATTAGTTTTTGCAGTTGACGTTTATGGAGGGGAAGCCAACAAATCTAGTCAAGAAAATCCTGCCTGCATACTCAGTTGACATTTCGAAGAGTCAGATTTAAAATAAACAGAGTGGCCGTGGCAGAATTCTGAAGAGTCGAAAAAAGGGCCAGTGAGAGAAAAGGGTGCCATTTCTAAAGCTACTCTGCAAATTTCGAATTTTCGCACAATGTTGAACAACTATTAGTTCGCATAACAGTGTAATAGTGTCATGATAGGCAACCGTGTTACATTTTAAATGTAGGTACTTATTTGAAAATAACAATTTTCGAAAAAATTATGAGGGGTCTTTTTCGAATAAAAAAGGGCAAAATCAAACAAAGGTAACGTTGACCGCGAGAATACAAAAACAATTCAAGCTGCTAAGTCAACGCGTTCGGATTTCTAGTCACGACGAATCTAGTTGACGTTTTACATAAACTAGGTATCCGAACGTCCCCATTGTATTCGTACAAAGTTTCGAACTCGAGATGTTAGTCAATTCTGACATTCCGATGATAGAGGAACACAAAAAAACCAGGTGGCAAAATTCTGTCCGTCTGTCTGTCCGTCTGTGCCGAGGCCTACAGCCCTAACTGCTGCCCGGATTTCGATTTGAGTGTGGGGGCCTAAAGTTCGGGGCAGTTTTTTTTTTTTTTTTTTTTGCACGGTAACCGCAATATTACTTCCCGTACAAAATTTGTATACCAGTTTAATTTGTTCGAAAACGTCTCTCAAACGATTTCAACTTAGATTGATATTTAAGCTTAAGAAGAAGGTAAGGTTACCACGACTGCATACCCATTTTTAGGCTAAAAATTCGAATGACGCTACTTTTGAAATTTGGATGTAGGTATATCGAAAACGGTCCAAAAATGTAACAAAAATGCATTTCTAAGGTAATAATTTTATATAATAACAAACTCAGTTTTTGTCTACATTATCGTACAAACGATTTTTTTTTATAAAAGTACTTTTTTTAAAATTTGGTTTTCTTTAGTTTACCGGAAAACGGCGATAACGATTTTGACCAAAATGCATACTTAAGAGTAAAATTTAAGTTTTCAAAATTATTGTGTCCTTAATTTCCAATTCGAAAATTTTACCCCTGAAGGTATACCCTTCTGTGTACTTATTGCTGTGTTTGGTTTTGACGCAAATTACATGAAGTGAAATAGAGAAAGGTAAGGGTAGTTTCCTCATCACGGGGGAGCTATCATATTGATTTCCAACAATCGTTTATAATTTCTGAATTGTAATTGGCAACGTCGACGTTACTTATTGAATCAATTCGAAATCAATTCATATAATCACTTAGTAGAAGTCCCTTTGTTGCATTGCCTCGTACTTAACCACTTAACACACTACCACAACAAATATTTTTGAAACTAGATTCGGCCGGAATGAACATTAATGAGTTAAGAATGAAGAACTCCCACTTACGACGAGGATGCTAGAGAAATCATCTTAAAAAAAAAAAAAAAAAAAAAAAAGTATGCGTTGCGCCGTATACTTCTGAACGTGGACTCTTAAGTTCGATCCCCGGAAAACACAAAAATTGCATATCTATTGCTATTTGCTACGCCATCCTAGCGAACGTTAAACAAACATACGAGTGTAGGTATCCTGATAAAACTTTTGAAAGCAGAACTTGCTTTAAAATTGTATGAACTCGCACACAAACGAGTGGTTTGGAGGCTAAGCCTGGGGTCCTAACGGACCAATGTCGGTATCGATGTAGGTCTTTAGACGAGCTGCGTCTAATTTTGGATTCCCAAAAAATGCTACAGACAAGACTTTCGACGAGAAAAAAAAAAAACTTAGGCGTGCTGACATGTGACTTCTTAAATATAATAGACTTTGAAGATTTGTCCGAAATTCACAAGCCAGCACACAAAAGATAGATAGATAGATAGATATATTTATTTCGTTAATAAAGTACAGTTTGCTATCGCACAATTTACATTATTCGCACAGAGATATGATTTACAAATGTATATCTTTCTACTGAAAAATTATTTATATAGGTATTTTAATGTGATGCTAAAAAAATTATAAAAAGGAACCTGAGGAAACAACGAAAACAAAACCTCAATTTGAAAGAAAATTTGGTAGAAAATCTACCATTTGAGTGAACTGGATTATACACAATCATCGCAACAAAAAATAAAATAAAAAAAACAAACGAGGTTGCGGTGAAAGGAATTGAAAGTGGTTCTTAACTATTTGCCTTCGGTTATTTATATGTAAGATATCAGAGTTGAAACATGCTTTTGTTCGGAGGACAACATCAATTCTTATGTATTTTAGCTACTAAAATCGGAAGTTTAAACTGACTTCATTAGACAGAAGTTGGCGGGATTTTGAGGCAGATATTGAACGACAAGCTCTAAGCACTAAGCTATGTCGACCTCATCAAAAGTCATCAAAAATATCTAGGAGGTGTACAGCGGATGAACACTAGCGTTTCGTCCCGAAAAGTCTTTGACCTCAACGCAGAGATGTAAGGTTCAGCCTGCGTTTGCAATGTAAGTGGAAAAAATGTAATTATTTAAGACATCACATTAGAAACCTCAAAAATAACAGTATTTCTCCACTATTTAATGGATGTTATTATACATATAAACCTTCCTCTTCAAT
Organism: Cheilosia urbana; assembly: GCA_946477585.1. Lineage (NCBI taxonomy): Eukaryota > Metazoa > Arthropoda > Insecta > Diptera > Syrphidae > Cheilosia > Cheilosia urbana. The sequence continues at coordinate 118,549,493 of OX297854.1, forward strand.
CACTCTATCTATTAAAAAAACCGCATCAAAATCCGTTGCGTAGTTTTAAAGATTTAAGCATACATAGGGACATAGGGCCATAGGGCCATAGAAAGCGACTTTGTTTTATACCATGTAGTGATCTTATATATTATCTAATATTTAGATACGTATTTTATTCAAACTGGAGACTGGACCTGAACAATAATCATCGTCATCAGGCCCGTCATTACATAGGTATGGTTTTGTAATATTGTGGACTATATCAAACGAAGAGGTATCAATCATAAAGCTAACAAGGGTACTACGTCTCGCATGCTTTCGTCTCTTTAGAGCCATGCGAACCTGCACCATAGCTGGTATAGAAACCATAAAAGGACTAACACCCTTTACATAAATATAAGTTTCGCACAAAAGTATAAGATAAGGCGTATTGAACGCCCAGAATTAATGACTTTTTTCTCCGAAATTGCTTACCAAAAACTTTATGATTTAATAAACGTTTTTCGTTTGAGATCCGAAACAGAGATGCATGGACCAGCAGTAGCCTATCGAACTTCCAGATCAAAACGGTATGGTTCTAAAATGGAATCAGAGAATCAGATGTATGATGGCCAAGCCACATATTTTGACTAAGGTGTAGACTTTGTGAAGTTAGGCATTGTAGAGTTAAGGCGTGTAGAGTTAGGAGCTAGGTTCTGCATGAGATCTGATAGCTTTTTGACAGTGCGAATCATATGGTCTCGTCTTGGCAACATTTTGCACGAAATTGTTTTTGGTGGGTCTACTAGTCTAAGCCCGTTTCTGACGTAATAGTACAAAAGATCTGGTATATAGATCGAATAGGAGTTTTTGACGAGGTTTTGCTTTTTTAGTACATACATCTTTCGAAATAAAACTGTAGGCAAACAAAAATACATGCACGATGGAATCTGCTTTAAATTCAATCCCGTTTCTAAAAACTACTTGAAATACAAGTGTTTGGTACAAGCAAGCCGAGGAAAACGGATCCGCACCGACAAAACAGGAAGACCTGTAAAAGAAACATTTTTGGACAAACAAGTAGGCGTAACTCAGAGTAAATTTTTGTGTTTTATTATTTAAAAAAAAAAATAGACAGTTCGAATTTTCCCGAATTTCCCTGACCAAAATTTGGTTTCCTGACTTTCCGTGACATTGCCTGACTGCAGACCAGTGGCAAGTAAGAACTGGGAGCAATTAAATAAAGACTGGCTAAAAGGAAAGGCGTTTTGTTTAATAAACACGACTACCGCCGATTGCAGCTCCACCTAAGTAAGTACATAATTATATAGACTATAGACCTATCCTCTTTTATAGGAAAGCTTTACATCATAGCTGACTTTTATAACGACGGTCTGTTCAAGAATTGTACTTGTTCTTCTGAGGGCCTAAATGATGTTATTTAAGCCCTCTGCTGTTTATAACAAACTGTAACTAGAAAAGGCAACTTCGATTAAGTTGAAAAAAATTAGACAAACAGTTCTATTGCTGAAAAGCTATATACACAAGCATTCCACTTTCTAAACGTGTGGTTTTATAAGCCCACAATCGTTTTGCTACAATCCTTGCAAAACTTCTTACGTTTTTTGGCTGCAAAACGAAAATAACTACCAACAAGCCTGTGTTACTGAAGACTAAGATTCAGTGATACTAAAAACTAGCTAAACAAAATCTGATTCCAACAATGCTTAGTTTCATTGTGCTCTATTCTACACCAAGTAATTCACAATCTTTGAAAACTGTAAACAAAAAAAAAAAATGTAAATTAAAAAGTAAAAAAAAAACACGCTTTACTTACGCAAGCTATTAATCTACGCCAAGTTCACTCAACTGCGAATACAAGGGCGCAAGGGAAGGGAAAATAAAAATCTCAACACACGGCTTTTTCTGTGCAGACAAACCTTGCCCCCAGTGTCACCCACCATTCAAATATGTACCGGAGAAAAAAAAAGAAGAAAAAAAAGGCAAAATAACAACAACAAGCACCGTTAACTTTCACGCTCTTTCGCCCCGCAAAAAAGCCAATAGGTCATAACAATCATCATTGTCGTTCTACGGTACTAATGTAAATGTCACGCAGTAAGGAGCGATGATATTCCAACAACACTGAACAACAGCAGCGCCGCCAATGGGGTGGGTGGCTCCTTGAAGAGAGCAAAAGAGAAAATGCGATACATTTTCCTATACACCCTCCCCCATATCCTCATTGAAACAGAGCAGAGCAGCAACAGCCAGTAGCCAGCAACAACGAAATATCTAAAATGATGTCACATGTTGCTTAACAGCGCAATCCAATTGCGAAATAACGATGGTAAAATGGTGAGATTGTCCCTTGTCGCCTCCTCCTTACAGATCAACCCTTAGCAAGTAGTTTTTGGTAGATAGCGTATCTAAAAGGGCTTTGTAAATGAAGTGATATTGTTGAATGATATCTATCGATTAAGTTATAGCGGGGAAGATTTTCTTTTTCTTGTTCGTCCTGTTGTTCTTCCTTTTTATTTAAAACATTCAATTAGAAGGGATAATCTCGTATGAAATTAGAAAATTTGTGTACACAACGCCACGTGAGGTTTATTAGGTTAATGAAATGAAAATACGTTCAATTAAGCAGAGCGAATGAGAGGGGGTAAAGCAATTAACCGCGAAGGATAAAAAAGTCGTAACAATGTAATATGTGCATGTTGGTAGTTTAGGTGAGGAGATTCATTTCGGATATGTTATGACGAGGCATGTGTTTAGAATATTGAGCGAAAGTCTGAAACATGTTGAGGTTTTAAATATTTAAAGCAGCTACTTGTATGTTAGACCACTGAGCGCGTTAGGTCCAGCTCATGTTGCGCACAGGTTGCAAACCGCCTCAACCAACGTAGAGTGCGCATCTGGAAGTAGTTTGCTAAGAGCAAATTTTACCGACAGGCCCTGCTTAACCCCGATCTCTAGCACGCCGCTCTTAAGAAATAATCGGATCGTAAAGCTAAGATTACACGTGCCACTTTTCGTGGCAAATTTTGAAATGCCAACGTCATTATGACTTAAACACTTGTCCTTAATTTGGCACTACGGATTTTCAGTGACATTTCACGCAGAAATGCATTGTCACGCATCTCTCAATTTTTTTCATGTTGTTTTTGTTGTCTGTGGAAATGACTGCTCTTTCGAATTTTGAAAAGCAGTGGGAAAGACCAGTGTTGCTATGTTATTGGGGTGGTTTTTCCCTCGGACAATTCATTTTTTTCCTATTTTTCCCTTAATAATTTCCATAATTTTCCCATTTGAGTAATTTTGAAATAAAAAAACACACACACCTTATTTTCAATACATATTTATCTTTTTATGAACAAGAAATCAAGAAATTATGTATAGAGTTGAAAAAGGGCATAGAATATTCTATAAGGAATTTAATTGGAAGAATAAAATACATTTTTTTGTAGCAGATTTTTCACATAACAAGCAATTTAGATCGGGTTGTGTTGTGAAAACTGAACTGAATAAGAAACAAACCTACGGTTGAAATTTGAGTTTTTTTTTTTTTTTTTGTAGGTCGAATTTCTCACAAAAGTGTAGGTATAGTCTAGTGATGTGTCGACTCGGTTTGGTAAACCGGTTTAAACCGAGTTACTACTAAACCGAGTTAAACCGAGTTGCTTTTATTTCAAACCGAGTTGGCGAAAACCGATGAAACGGAATGAACCGACCGAAAACCGAATAATAAAATGCCACGCATAAACCGATTTCAACACACGACTCGGTTTCGGATTTCGGTTCGGTTGGTTAGGTAGAAGGTAGTTAGGTAGCAGAGTTGTAAAAAATGAAATCTTTACAGTACTGCAGTCATTTGATTAAAAAGACGAATTTTGAAATCTTTTTACTTCACTTAACTACTTTTACTTCAAATTTTAAATCGCAGTCTATCTTGAAGTCTTAAGTGAAAAAATCACCTGATGCAGTCAAACGACTTGAAGTCAAAAGATTGCATTACTTTTTGATTGCTTGAATTCTTTGAAGTCTTTTTGAAGTCTTTCAATGTATGCAGTCTTGAAGTCTTTTGATTGATATGAAGTATTTTTTCTTGAAAAAAAAACTATTATTGATTTGAATTTTTGAAATTCATATTTCAGATATAAAATGTGAGTTTGAAAATGTACAGGTGCATGAACTACAAGAAAAACAATTTCAAAAAATAGTGCGTGGAGTCCCTCCGCGCGGAAGAAGTGAAACTTCGTAATGTGGAAATGAAAGTAGGAAGGGGTAGAAATTGATTTTTAGTGAAATCATATTGTTTCTTTAAGCCTAGTATCCTGCTCGCGCTAAATTTTAGCGCCCCTAGTCTCCACTTCGTTTCTCCACACCAAAGATAAATGGTCGCTAAATTATTATTAAACATGATATAGATGGGACAAAACCCATATGCTTATGAACCATGAGTACCATGACTGATATCAGTAAACGAAATTTTAATAGAATTTTCGAATTTCAAACTTGAAAGACGTAAGAAACCTAGAAATTATAAGAAGAAGTTCAACATGTGTCCTCAAACTTTCCACAATCTCCTTACCATAGTGGAACACTTGTTATTACCCAAAAGATGAAGCCAAATGAGAGCATAAGTCCCCCTGAAAATTGATTCGCTTTATTTATATGTATATGTATCTCTGTTTTGGAGCTGTTATTTGGCTTTGCGTTTTCTTTTATTTATCACGCAAACATTATCCGCGTTTTCCGCCACAAAAAATTATTTGCAAACACAACACAAACACTTTTCTCCGTTTTTTTATGTCAAAATTTAACTTCGATTTAATGCACCGGACATTTATTTCGCGAGCTAAATGAGTGGAGACTTTTCATCGGCCCATCTATATGAAGTTAAGGATTTGGCGTGCGAACAGGATACTGATGCTTTGCTAAACTGCCTCGCTCAATTTTATCTTTGTAGACATTTTTGTATGGGAGATAAAATTTAGCGCGAGCAGGATACTAGGCTTTAAGACAAACTTTATTAACATTACTTACAATTCACAATTGATCGCATCTTTTAATTATCATTTTCGAGTGGAGAAATATCCAAATCCATAACATTTACAATGGGATAATGACAACTAAAGTAAGATACGATATGTTGGAAGTCGCATTAGAAGTTTCACTTCAAAAATACTACCCTATTAAATTATAGGTATGTGTATCAAATCAAACTACAACAAGTAAATGAAATAATGAGGACGCTACTCGTTGCTAACGCTCGCGCTGGCCTGTAACAGGTATACTACGCGCATGCGTTCGAGTGCCACGCATTCACTCTCGCTCTGTCTCCTTCTATTCCCCCTCCCCAGGAGCGTTGAACGTTTAACGCAACCTTGTTGGAAGTCGCATTAGAAGTTTCACTTCAATAAGACATTAATTGCCAATTTAGTCATTATTTTTGGAAATTAATCTTCACCACAGAATATTCTTCTCCCAGCATTTGGTGCCAATAAACTCACTCACCATTGCATACTCTGAAGCGTGAGCGGTACCCTCACACCTTTGAGTATGCAATGCTTATAGTAGCATTAAGCATTTAAGAAGTTTCACTTCAATAAATCAAACAACATACATAATTCACCTATATCGTCTTTACTTCTTGAATTCTTCAATTCTATACTGTAGGTATCAACGTATGTAGGTATGTACTATAACAACCATTGAAACAAAACCCTTGAACTCAATTTCTATATACACCACCATAAGTCCATCAGCGCACGTCAACAGCCATGCGCGCATTTCCTCAGAAACAACTACCACTTTTCTTTTCTTTTTCATATGAACGTGCTTGTGCTGTGCAATGTGCGCTACCCTCACCCTCGCTCACGCCTTTGAGTATCCAATTATTAGCGTTAAACGTTTAACGCGACCTTGAGTTGGAAGTCGCATAAGAAGTTTCACTTCAAAAATACTTCAAATCAATCAAAAGACTTCAAGCATTCAAAAGACTGCAATACATTGAAAGACTTCAAAAATACTTCAAAGAATTCAAGCAATCAAAAAGTAATGCAATCTTTTGACTTCAAGTCGTTTGACTGCATCAGGTGATGCACTTAAGACTTCAAAATAGACTGCGATTTAAGATTTGAAGTAATAGTACTGCTATGAAGTAATTTTACTGAAGTTGCAATAAGCAATCAAATGACTGCGACTTCAGCGAATGCAATACTAAAGTATTGCATTCTTTTACAACTCTGTTAGGTAGGTGTGAGAAAAATAAACACAATGTAAAAACATGCAAAGTCCAATTGGAAAGCTGTGCTCTTCTCTTTACTCCTGTTTTCTCTCATGTGTTATGATTATGAGGGTGGTTTTTGTCAACTGAGTGAGTCCATAGGTAAATCGGTTTGAATGAACCGTATACGTAGGGTAAATGTGTCAACAGTGAATCAGGGTACACAGTGAATAACTTGCTCTCATAATGTCACTTTTTATTTTAAAGTGTATCTTGAAATTAGAAAAGAACACATTTTGACTTCCCCTCGCAACAGACTGTCAGTCTGCGCGATCACTTTTCCGAAGGTGGTTATTCTCATGACTTTGTGTTTTCTGCATTATGTAAGTATTTTTTTTTTTTTTCTGTTTTATTTTTGATCTTTTTAAAAATGTGTGTATAGTAACTTCATTTGAGTTAAATATTTGTACTTTTACTTATATAAACTTAATATTTTTTATCGATTTGTTTACTTTGGTGAAATGTCTTATAAATTATATACATGTTTTTGTGAAATGAGAACAGTGTACACAGTGAATCAGTTGAATAACATACACAGTACACAGTACAAAAGTAACTTTTTGTGACAGTTTTACTGACAGGAAGTTATAAGTTTTTTTTATTTATTTTTTTATTATACTTGAAGAGCTTTTATTTTCGTTTTTCCCTAAATAAGAAAATGAGTTAATAAATATATATGAAAAAAACTTATGTTTTTACTAAATAAACTGATTTTAAGTCCCTGTTCCACTGTGTACCACGCATTGTACACAGTGGATCATATGGGAAGGGTAATTTCAAATATTTTTTTCACTATCTCAACACTAATAAAGCTTTAAGATTTTGTGCTTAAAATGAAGATAAAACATTGAAAAGGCTGTAAAAAAAATGTCATGGCTATACTATTATAAATGCGTGCTCCACGGCCCAAAAAGTAAAAAATGATCCACTGTTGACACCTTTACCCTACGTACCCGTTCGTAAAGTCGAGTTGGATTTCGATTGCTTAATGAGTTGCAAATCGAGTTGACTAACTCGGTTTGCAGCTCGGTTTGCAACTCGGTTTGCTTCAATTCTAAACCGGTTTAACTCGGTTTGCGAAATTATCGGTTTGGCACATCCCTAGTATAGTCCGTCAAAAAGAAGTTGCAACTTTTCTCGATGCACAGTAGCAATTTATTTAAGGGGATATTTTCTCTTAGACTCCTTTTTGATCAGATGAAATTGTTAATGCTTTTTGCCACTTTATCATTTTTTACCATTTTATAAAAAAATAAATTATAAATAACCGTCAAATCTACGCGTTGTAGACTTGAGAAGAAAGACCATCCCGTTAAAAGTTTATTAAAAAGGGATTCTGTAAAAGACTTCTCCCAACCCATTTCAATAGTTAGTTTTAATGCTGTACGATACCTATCTACTATTTAATTAACAGAAAACTCAAATGTTTATCCATAAACATTTGAGAAGTACAATATTTTCCCAAATTTCCCCTTTTCAGCGGAGGAAAATGTGTATTCTTTGCAAACGCAAGCTACGATGCTGTGTTGAAATCGTTCGTGAGTCGATCGTCGATTGATAGAGACATTTTCGGAAGCAAGGGGGTATTAATTGTTTGAAGTGCACACATATTTTTTTAGCTTGATTTATTGTTGCAACTTGCAAGACTCTCTTTCAAAATATCTCATAGACGTAAACGACAAGCTAAACTTTTCCTTTTTTCCCATGAGACGGTTCCTAATCATCGAAATTTCCACGAAAATGTAAATTTTCCACGAGTTACCAACACTGAGCATGACATGTGTTGTGTGAAAACTAGATTTGTAGTTAAATATTTATTTTTCGTGTTTGTTGATTAGGAATTGCAATCTTTTGCGGATGTAGTAATAATATTTTTGGGGGGCTGTCGTATTTGTGCTCTTCTTGGATTTGAGATCGGGCTTTACAAGCCCTCATCACCGAGTGATCGGGTGTCAAGCGCAAGTGACGCGAGTGACAATAGAAAGAGCTAAATCTTGTGACGTCAGCATGTCCAAATTTGCCACGAAAAATGACACGTGTAATCTTAGCTTAAGAATAGTCCTCCAATTGCCTTTCGTTGCGTTTTAACAGAGTATGTACTTGTACATGATTCGTTGATATTAACGAGCGTCATACCGAAGCGGCATTGTTAGTTTTTCAAGACAGGCTATTGACACAGTCGCATCGGAGCAGATTTACCCATTCAAAGGATGCAAAAGCAAATTTCCTTCCTTGCAATTCTAACTACTTGCTCTCTTCCATCACACAGTGAAGCAATATCGCACAGAGCGCCCAGTTTTACAAAATAACACCGCAGAAGCTGATTCCAGACTTGGTCGAAGCCCAAACAATCTCTAACATAACTAGCGACGGAACTAAAAATAACAGAAACTGGTTACTGCACAAGTATATCGTTTGTCTTCAGTAAGTAAATTTGTTTCCTACACCACACGGACGCCCAGACTGCAACTGCAACGTGTGCTGGGCTGGTACTCAGAGTACACCTTTTCGTGCACTCTGCTCTGCAATGGTACCCACTACCTAGTCTCAGGCTGAATCTACCTTCACACACAACTTCGACTTGACTCTTTCATCAGACTACAGTCGCGTCGTTCACAGTGTGACCCCTGGGGGTTCGTCATCGGCTTCCATTTGTGTTGCGTGTGTATATGTGAATTTAAAAATAATTGCCACGCATTGAGGCGGATTTGACGTAAGTCACAATTACCATCACCATTACATTGCGATGATCACCTTCGTCGTCGTTGTCGCCTCTGCTAGTGCTATCATGCTCCAAAATCAAAAAGCGTGTACGGCTGTCTCTTCCTTTGGATACTGTCAGCGAGATGTACAATGTGTACTATGTACATACTGTGCCCAACTCCGAATATTGTTAGAGGGGTTCTTCTCTCTTCGCAGTTTTGCGTTACAAAATCTGGTTTTGCCTTTTCTTCCACAAATAAAAATAAGGCACGGGTTGGTGACCAACCCAAAACGTAGAGCGATGCCGTTGACGTGATTTGCTGCACGTTGTTTTAACTCTGGACATGTCGGTTCATTTTTAATGTAACTTGAACGAAAAATAATAATTTCCAGTGAAACTCACTTCAAAGTTGGTGGGGAGTTGCCGTCAAACAGTCGCTTAGTCGGTGTGTTGGCGGAAATGTACTCGTTCAGTGATGTTGCTGTTGTGGTTTATGCGATGTCATTCCGTCACAGCATAATGAGTTATATGATAATAAACTTTTCGGAGTTAATGATTTCCGATTTTGAAGAAACGAAACAATGGAAGAAAATCCATAAAATCAGGTAGACTGTCATTGCCTCCCTGACGGCCGCACTGTCTGCAAGGATGACGAAACAAAGGATTGTATCCGCGGTTTAGTTAATCCGCTTATGGCAGACACACACTCACACACAGAGGAACAACAAAGGACGAATGACTCTTCTGGTTGGCTTGTTTGTCGAAATTGAATTAAATTGATTTCAGTTCTTGTCGTTCACTTTATTTTCTCGTATGATGGGTTTCTTGTTCTTCTGCTGTCTATACGCTGAGTGCCGTTGCAAAATTAAACTAATTTTAAAAATTGCATTTCAAGTTGAGATGTGTCACAAATTGTTGACAACCATGTGAAGTTCTGATTGATGAGTGTAAGCACAACTGATTTGGGGTTTTATTTTTATTTGTCATCTTAGAAGGGTTGGTTTTGTGCATGTTACCGGGATAAAATCTCCTTGGTTCTATGAGAGAGGGCTTAACTTCTTAAATGCATTCCTATCCCAAGCCCAAGATTGCCAAGGGTGATTCTTCGCTTGATCTCTATGCTGATGTCATTTTGCGAAGTGAGTCCAGATAGACAGCTTTTAACTACATATACTTCGTTTTGTCCTACCCATATTTGTTCGATGGTTAACTTCATCTGTTCTAAAACCGCTCTAATATGGGCCGATCAAGGTGTTTGCAAAAGGTTTTAGTTGTTCACACCCTGCGGGCCAGATACAAGTTTATTTTTAAAAATGCATTTAAATGAACGAAATTAAATGTTGTAAATGTTTTATGGTTTTATTAGTAAGAGCAAACATTCCTATTAATTATGGAAGACAACGTCGTTCAAGTGGCTGCCTCGGTTGGCCTCGCAGTTGCGCATTCTGTCACTCTAATTTTCCAAGACCTTGTTCATGGTTTCGGGTTTTAGCTCACGGATTTCTTGGATGATATTGGTCTTAAGTGCTTGAATCGTTTCCGAATTGTTGGCATAACATAGGTCCTTCGCGCCCTCTGCCTTGTGACATTTTTCATTGAAAGTCTAAATAATTGCTTCTAAAGTTCAGAGCTGTTCATTGGAGTAGCTTTGTAATATTGACGAATACATTTATGCATATTACACACTTCCATCTGCGTTCAAGCTTTCAATCGAGAACAAATCTGTACTTATGATCGCCTCCAGAAATTTTTTTCAATGCATTCGGCATGTAAGTTGCGTACCATTGACGTGGAGAAGTTTTAGAATCTCAAACAAAATGCATTATTTAGCATATTTTTATATTGCAATCGTTTTATTTACATATTTGCTTATGATGAATTGACATTGCAATAACAAAAGAAATATTTTGATATTCCGCTACAAAATGCAACCCTAACACACATGATACATACATAATAGATGCAATGGTGCATCCTTAACAATGTAGAAAACTGACGATCCACTCAGTAAAGACCTCCGAAACAAACTCTTTTTGTATTAAAGCTTGTTGCGACCCGTAGTATTTGTGTTTGAATTATATTATTAGTAAACTGAGAATGTCCAAATACAATAGAGAGGGCAAACACAATGTGAATGATAATAATGCCGAGGGACAAACGGAATAGGAATTAAAAAGTTTGTTGGTATAAAAACTGCCAAAAGGAATGCATTCACTTCTAAATGGCATATTGCACACGTTGCATTTAGAAATACAAGTAGCCGTAGTTGCAGCATGGTTTTGAATGGGGCGGACACGCACTTGCAAGGTGAGTGAAATTAAATAGCGCATAGGGACAGAAGAAAAGGGTGCGCGTTTTCCAGGTTTATTATTGCACAAAAATATTCCATTTGTCCGACCGGAATATAGTTCTTCTGTCAACCCTTGTGTGCAACGCATTGCATGTCCTGTCGAAAATCAACAATTTCGCGTCGTACAGAAGTGCATTCTGCTGCTGCATATAGACAATGTGCAACTGAGTGTGTGCCTGGGGCGAATATGCGAACAAACGTGCAGGCTTAATATTTTTAATATGAATACTTGTTCAAATTGCTTTCAAGTAACGTATAAAATATTTTGCGTTTCAGTTTGTTTACAATTACCTAGAATTCTATTAATTGTATTGAAACTTTCAGCCTGCGTGCACTTTGGAAAATTCGGTGCCGTGAATTTTGAACTATTATTTTCACAAATTTCCATGATAGTTATTTTAAGCCAAGTATCCTGCTCGCACTAAATTTTATCTCAGATACAAAAAATATCTACAAAGATCAAATTTAGCCAGGCAGTTTAACAAAAAAGTATCCTTTTCGCACGCTAAATTCTTAAGTTCATATAGATGTGCCGATGAAAACTCTCCACTCAATTAGATCGCGAATTAAATGTCCCGTACATTAAATCGAAGATAAATTTTGACGCAAAAAACGTTGGACAAAGTTTATGTTGTGTTTACTTTGGATTTTTAAGGAGGAAACCAAAGAGAAAATTTGCGTGAGAAAGAAAAAAGGTGCAAAGCCGAAAGACCTTTTTCATACAATGCAAATAAAAAACTTACATGGCTTAGATTGGATTGTTCCTTATGCGAGATATCGATATCATTGCTTATTTACACATACTCTATCATAATAGAGAATTTTGCAGGAGGACTTATGTTTTCACTTGGCCTCGATCGTATTTTTGAGAATAAGTGTTCCACCATGGTAAGGAGATTTTGGAGTGTAAAATCTGACGTCTTTGAAGTTCGAAATGCGAAAATTCTATTTACGCGAATAGTTAAAATTGCGTTTACTGATATTTGTCATGAACATATCGTTTTTGTCCCATCTATATCATGTTTAATAATAATTTAGCGACCATTAATCTTTGGTGTGGAGAAACGAAGTGGAGACTAGAGACTCTAAAATTTAGCGAAAGCAGGACTAGGCTTCAGAGCATTAAGAATTTCAGAAAACAATATTTAAAAATTCGCGCGAATCTCTATTTATTTCAGCAGTTGTTTAGTCATATTGTTAAAATAATAGTTAGAGGTACATCCATTTCTGCCGAATAAAAATATTAAAGATATACTAAAAGCTCTCGGCCGTTCTGAAAACATTTGCTTCGGCTTTATTTCTCAAGCAATTTTCGGCATTATTTCACTTTGTCAATGCGAAATAACGCCCGATTCGAAAACTCTGTTTTATTTCGCGTTCACAAAGTGAAAAATGAAAGTTTTAGAATTCGGCAATATGTATTTCAAAAGACCCTGAGAACAAACTTGGAGTGCGGAAGGCAGTTAGTTAATACAGCCAGGTGTATGGCATTGGCAGAGACTGTTGTCCATTCTCGAATTGTAGCGCCAGTAATTATAAATCTAAATTCTTGCATTGGAGGTCCTACGTCTTATTAACCTCTCCTTGTTTTGCCAAATATTTAGTACATACGAAACGCGTCAATTTAGTAAACTCTGCAACTACAGCTGCCATTAGTCCAGAAATAAAGCGTTCAATCATTAATTTGTTGCTCCACAATTAACCAAACATACTAGTAGTCTTGATGTGTTGCAAGTGCCACGGATATTTTGTTAAAGCAATTTCCAAATAACACAGTGAAAATTCTCGAAAGAGCCACGTGTGTACGACGCGCCGTAGATGGAGTACGATCGGATAAAGATGTGGAAAATTATTTTAAAATTTTAATCATAGACAGAGAAAGCACTGTATATACCGTACTGATAGCTTTTCAATTAGGAACTAAATTGACAGTCTGGAACATAAATCTGGTCTTAAAGAACTTTATTCTCCTGAGTTTTAGTTTTAAATAATCGTTTTTCCACCTACAAATCGATTGCTGTATCCAACTACAGCTATACACCATCTTTTTGCGACAAATCCACCAAAGGCGATAGGCCGTTATCTATTCTAAGCTAGCCCTCGAATTAGAAATAGTCAACTTATTTAAAAGCTCCCACTGATGTTAGCATTTCATAATTGAAACTATAAATATTGCATTTCATAGAGAACATGCCCCAGCCCGCAGGAGCAGCAACAATATTTCCAATTACGACCAACAAACATGAAAAGCAATCGTTTCAAATATCCTTTCCCGCAGCAAAAGCTAACTCTGATAGCGTTCTCAAAGCCCGGCAACCCACTTACGTGCACACGAACTCGTACTCGTATATATATATACATAAAAATCATAGTCATGCGCATAAGAGCCACCCACCGAATCGTTCCGTTCTTCGATGCGATTTTTCAGTGAAAAACTCGTAAAAACGGAAAATCGAGGAAAAAACTGTCTACAGAGGTGTAAGCAAGCCTTTCCCTGTTCCTCCGCTTTTCACAATTATACACCCACAAACCGCGCGTTGATTGACTACTGTTACACGACTTCGGGGAGCGCAACTCTAGGAGTCGATGGCATGTGAGCCAGAAAGTATTTGTTTTGTTTGCGGCCAGACCAAAGGGCAAACTTAAACCGATTATCTTGTTGTTGTCCAGTGGAAAGCTCTTTCGGTGTGGATTCACTGGCTTTTTTTTTTCTACTTTCTGGTACTAGAGGTAGTAAAGTAAAACTGCTCTGGTCTCATGTTGATGACGATGACAACCACGGACGACGACGAGCGGAGCGCGTACATTGAGTGCCACATTGCCACACAGCAGATAAATGAATAGATAGACGGATAGATGGATGGATGGATGGATGGACGACTGGATGGATGCTTTCGGATGAATGAATGGTGCACGTTCGTGTTTTCGTACGTTCTGCTCCATTATTGTTGCTACTCTCACTCTGTGTGGGTATGTGTCTGCGATTAGCTAATGAAAATGTTTGACATAACGATTTAAATCGCATTCAGGGGGTCACTGATGGCCTGGCATCAACTAAGTGCATGTGTTTGGGAAGAGATTTTTGTTGTTTTCTTTTAAAATATTTTATGAATACATAAAATGTTGCTGCTCCTGATATTATTATCTTGATATATGTATATTATATATTTTTTTTTTTTAAGAATGAACAGTCACTCGCTCACTCATTGGCTATGGATCGCTTTCTTTTTCTGCGTCTGCCACTCTGGCATGCATAAGCGTAGTCGCTGTCGGTTAATTTATTCACAATCTGTAGACGATGTGTCAAGGAATTTTGCTTGTCTGACATTTTTTTGTAGCCGCGTCATGGAATTCAAAGAGCGAACAAAGCAAAAACAATGTGAGCCCACAAATTAATGGAAAGAAGAAGACAATAAATTATTTAATGCCATTGAAAGAGTGCTGAAAGGGACTGGGACACACCACAGGCACACAGAGAGGAAGTGTCAATGAAACGGTTGTCTATTTAGATTACTTCAACTTTCCGCTGAGCGAGGCACTTGCAATTTGGATTGATTTCTGAGAATGTTTTGTTATTGCCTTGGCGATTGCATGACTAACTTTATAGCGCTGAACGTTAGGATTAAGTTGAAGTTGAGCACAAAGTTTCCCATGAAAGCAGGCGACTATTCGTGCAAATTCGCCTTGATCTAAGTGGTTTTTGTTTCATTAATTATAATCAAGTCGATCTGGTTATATACAGTAAGGTCCTGTCAATGGGCAGCACTTTCGTTGCGGCCGAATTCCGGTTATTTGTAGAAAGTATGAAGGAAGGTATTTCAAGTTAAATTATATCACTCGATACAAAGTTTAAATCGGTATCATCCTATCGTCCCAAATCCACACAGCTATTGTTGTATGTACCAGAGACAAACCATACCGAGACCCCCAACTCGCAATCCTCTTGCCGCTGGCCCCCTCAATTTTTTTTTTTTTTTTTTTTATGTTCAAATTCGCCATTTTGTTTTCTTATCGGTGTTCTGTCAATTTAGAATCCGTGTGACATGGAAAAACTTACAAAAAATATAAAATCAATGCTGCCAACCGCTACCAACCGTGTGGGGGAATGTAGAGCGTAGAAAGATAGAGTTCGGGAATACCACTATAACTGAATGCTATTGGTTGGTTATTGTATATTTTTAAAAGACGATTAATATAATCTGTTTGGTTAATAATAATATCTAAATGAGTTGTTTTATATACCAGAAACATATTAGGACAAACATGGTTATGTATTTTCCGCTTTTGAATATCATTAACTTCGATTTCATGAGTAAATTTTTCTTAAATAACTGAAGAAACATTTTTCAAAAAGTTTTTATTTTCTTTCAACCAATCTACATTGGTTATATTTTATAAATATTTTAAGCAAAAGTACACTTATTCCTAAAAAAAAAAGAGTACTATCAACACGAAACGAGTAATTTCAAATTTAACGGATAAACTTTTATGAACGCTGGCAGCAACTGCCGTAAGCGGAAATGTTACACACAAGGTCGGAAGAGCCGAAATTTTTGAAGTTACGTGATATTTGTCAATACAAATTTCTATGTAACAATACTAACGCACTTAGCATGTAACACGTACCACCCCATAAAAATATAGCTTGTAGGCAAGTAAGGGAAAATCCGCCGAAGAAGGGGGGTCTAAGTATTGTCTCTGATATGTACACTAGTCCGCAAAAGTATTTTGACAGAAATGCAAGTCGCTTTTCAAGGCGAATAATTCATCACATCAACAAAAAGCTGAAATTAATATACCCCAGCTCATAAATGTATGCAATGACAAAAACGTATGCAATGATAAAATGTATGCAATGATAAAACAGTGACGCGTTCCCTGTCCCCGCAAGTTAAATGTGTGGAATTACTCCACCAGATTACAATAACGCGCGCTTAGATGTTTACACATCAAAAACCCTCAATTTCTATCGGTGCCTGGCGAGGCCGACGGGGTTCAGATAGTATAATATAACCAGCAGTTCGTTAATGTGCGGGATAGTGTTTAAATAAGGATATCTAGTAGCTCATACTACCCGAGCTTCAAAGTCAATGTTTTTAAATTCAATGCACGACACAAAGCGTTTAAGAAGTAGGTATGTATGGGTATATTTTGCATAACATGAATATGAGTATGCTGTATGTCTGTACGTGACCTAATTAACATTCAGCACTTACATCGATCAGGCATCAATTTAAATTACCACATTCATATGCTATGTTTAATCTGCGAAAACAAAAAAGGACAACAAATATCAGTGTGATTTATGTGACGCATGTCCAGTTAATATTCTCAATTGTAGTTATTAATTTGAATTGTAATTAACAGCAAGGATAACCGTAATTGTATGCATGTGTTCTGTCTTGCATGTGTTGCCACCTGGGGAGGATTTTCACAAACTCCGAAGCATAATGTCACTGTCCTTGGAAATAATAATTACCATAACAAGTAATGGATACGGTGTTACCAGAAGGGTGAACACATCATTAAATCTTTAGAGAATATTAATGTTTCGATACAGAGCCTTTATGTGCATTCAAGCGGCTGGTTTATGCGAAATGAAGTCCGAGTACAATTTAAAAAAAAAAACTACTCTTTGGCGAAATGATAACTAGAAATCCCGTACGGTGATAGTTGATATAGTCACTTTTGTGATAGTCAAATGCGACAGTCAAATCATTCTGCTTCTACGTAACGTGATCGCAAAATAACTATACAAATTTGGCATCACTTCATCATTTTAAAACAGAATTTTGCTGTCAGTTATTATTTGAATGAAAACTGACAATTTCTTGGGAAAATAATTTTATTTTAAAAAAATATTCTTCAATACCACATAAATTGCACAGAAAAAATGTAAGTAGAAAAAAAAAATATATATATACATATATAATTATCTTAACAAATTGTAGCATAATTCACTTCTAAAGGACACAAGCAAATATACAAATCAGCAGCGAATACTATATGCATTTATGGAGAAGAACCCGGATTATGATGACTCGGGCTGTAATTTTAGCTACAGTACTTTGACCCATTAGTGTAACCCAGTCGGCTCCCACTTGCCTTTCGTAACCGCCGTCTCCGAGAAGATTTAACGTTAAAGATAGTAGTGTTGGTGAAATATGCGTTGATCTTAACCCATCTGGCAAGTCAAGCAATCTCAAGACATTTCGAAAACCTTCTTTTGATAAGCGAACGTTTTTTTATCTATATGTATAAAAAGAAAGCCGTTCGTTTGTCGTCGATTCACGCCTTAACGCACTTACTGATTTGAACCAAACTTTCACACACTTTTACTATTGGCCTATACATGGTTTTTGTGAAGTTTTGTCGCGAAAAAGAGATGAAAGAGGTTATGAAAGTTTGTATGGGGAAATGCACTTTGAAAAGAAAAAAACTAGATAGAAATCGAGTAGTGACACTTCAAATATAAAAAAAATATATGTATATATATTTTAAAAGCAATTGTTGTTGTCAACTATTTCAATTATTTTCCGAGCAAATTGTTGTTGTGAACAATTTTGAAACTATTTTTTTAAATATAGGTACCTACCTAATAAGTTTGTTCTATTAAATTATGTTTACTGTTACATTAAGTAACATTTTGAAATGGAGATGATACTTTGATATTTGTTTGATGGTGTTTCAATCCATTATTTTCGGGATCCTTGTATTAGTATGAGTGAGTAAGTTGAAATGTAGGTTGAAGGGGTGATTGAGATGACGTGGATAATGATGTTGTTCAGTGTTTTGAGTTTTCACGTAGGGGTTGTTTGTTACGAAAAATGAGCGAGTAACAATCATGGTACTCTGCACATTCGTGAGTAGGGTTATGGCACCTGCAACAACATTAACCAATTTTTTCGACACTTGCCGAAGCCAGTTGGAGTTGGAACGAACACTTACTTATTGCGATATGTCCCGATATTGGAATGCGTCTTCGAAGAAGTTCCAGCGGCGGAAACAAGGTGAAGTAGTTCCCGGATTGCGTGGTGTTTATGCAAGTGATGAAATTGGTAGAATATACACAGTTCACCCGAAAAACGACGAATGCTTCTATTTGAGAATGCTTTTGGTCAATGTTTGTGGTCCTACTTCGTTCGAAGCGCTGCGGACTGTTGACGATGTGTTGTGTGCTATGGCCGACGATATTTTGCATCGAATTCGCACTGTGACATCGGATAATGAAATGGAGATGTCAGATGAAAAGCGCAACAAAGCTTTGATTTTGATCGAGGATATGTATCTGATCATGAGTGGCAATTTGTTGTCCAAAATTATGAAACAAAGATATTTTCAGGAAATCTAGATGGTTTTGGCGCTCATCAAGATTATATGGCCCTTTATAGTGATTTGACGTCTCAAGATGTCGTTCGAGAAGTTAAAAACTATGAGTTGGAAGATTTTGACAAAAAAAAAAAAAAAAAAATGCTGCAAAAAAAAATGTTTGTTCTACTGCAAAATACGTGTTTTCGAAAGTTCGATTACCAGAATTACAATATCCACCTGAACCATTACGATCATTACTTTCTAGCACAACACTTGATTCAAAACATTTTTTGGATAACATTCAAATGTACAATTCATGCTTCCAAATGACATCTTTTGGAGCAACAAATATAATAAGGGATAATTTTATGGCGACATTTAAGTTAAAAACCGTACACAGCCACAAAATTTAATTGAAATCGGTTGAGTGGTTTAGGATATCGACAACAGCAACACCGTAAAAAAACAAAAATTTACTCAAATTTATGTTTTTTTTTCACGCACGCATGAGTTTTTCGATTCCAGCGTAGGAACCTGACAACTACAATTTCTCAAAATGTTGAGAAAACTGAAAAAAATCGACTGGAAATTCGAAAAAAGTGATCTGACAAAACAAAAATGTATTTTTCTCAGAAGACCAAAAAAAAACATATTTTACGGTACAAATATATTTTTCTTTTGCACCTTTTTTGTAAACAAATAACACAAACATACGTTTACCAATTGCAACTAAACTTCACAAAAATCATATATAGACCAATACCAAAGATGTGTGAAAGTTTGGTTAAAATCGGTAAATGCGTTAAGGCCTGAGACGGCGACAAACGAACACAATTCTAAGGCTTTCTTTTTATATATATATGATAATTATCAAACAAAAAAATAGTCAGAAAAATAAAAGAACATACCCAGCTTCGAAATAAAATTAAAGATTACAAATCCTGAATATTAATTGAGCGCATAAGTTTATGCCACTACAACTTATTGATATTTGGGGTAAAACTGATTTTTGTTTGAATATTTTGCATTCGCCGATATGTCGGAACAATTCTCCGAACAGTTTTTCCGAAAAATACCTCGCAGCAAAAATCCTCCGAATCGTGTAAAGTCGGAGAATTTTCCGTTCCGATGGATACCTTGCTAGGACCAATTAACTTCGTTTATGACTTTAAGCATCCCTATTAAAGGGGAAAGGTTATGCATGTACGTTTTATATAGCTATCAGTATTTCTATTTCACATTTTCTTTTTCGCGTGAACCAACTTACAAACACATGTAAACAAATTTGACAGCTCACTAAATATCGTTCACATTTCGGTTACAAGTCATAATCAAAAATACCATTATGTGTTTTTTTCGAAATAGTAATTTAAAGAGCTAAACTAATTCCCCACTTTGGCCACCTTTACACCCTCCACTAGAAACAGTACGCACCTTGATAGCCTATACACACTGTTACTGTTACGGAAACATATTGAAAAATGTAGGAACAGCGCTAAAACTATAACCAACAATTTCTACTTGGGAATGTTTGCATTTGAAAGATTAGTCAGTCAAACCAGAAGGAATTTTCTTAGCTTCCTTAAAGTCAAGAGGGAAAGTACTAGTTTTCTCACGAAATGTCTCGTTTTTTGTCACTTTATGTAGGTGTCGTTGTGATCGGTATGAATTGAGTACACGAAGAAGGTTTTCCTGGTCATTATAAAAAAAAAAACGCATGAAACAAAAACGATTCTTCTTCTTGGGTTTTATCACCATATAGCTGGAGTAAAATGGTTTGAATTTAATTGATTTAATTTGGACCAATCTTCGTAAGCTCAACGAATGAAAGGTAAACCTCGCTAATATGGCGCATTCTTCTGCTCTGCTAAATATATAAATCATACGTGCATATTTAAAAACTAGAAGAACATGATTACAGCAACCCACTTACTGCATTCAATTTATGGGGGATGCAATGTTCGAATCGAATATAGATTTTGATTTTTACATATATATAAGCGACAGGCGATATAAAATCGAATCTCTTTTTTCATACAAACATTTTTTCTCATTTATAACGATTAAGGTATTTAAATCAGTATTCAGTATAAGGTAAAATGCAGTTTCTCTCCGTCTCTGTCAATTCTATCTGATTGTCTTCGTTTCCCACATTTTCCCTATCTTCTCAACCCCCAAACAACTTCGGTATAGCGAAGGAACAAAATCGAATATTATATGGTTACCATGTAGGTCTTGCGACGAGTATATAATATGTGCTAATATAGGTATATAAAGTGTGTATCCTTCATCTTACAGTATTAAAGGTGATAGATTTATTTTCAATTTTAATCTGTGTAGGTATACCTACTCTTAAATCGACAGATTTAAACAGCTTTATTTCAAATGCAGCTATTTTTGAATCAACTACCACCACTGACGTCAGGCTTTTAATTCCACTGTGGCGTATTTCCACAACAGTACCACCACCGTTTCAATTAAATCGTTTAAAAAATTGTATATCGTGTCTCAACATCTACTTTCATAATAATTGTTACCAAGGAGAAAACTCCAGCTCTGACGTAGAGTGCAAAAATATCCTTGTTGGGTTTCTTTTTTTTTTTTTTCGCATTTTCCTTCCGCCAACACCCAATTTGTGTGTGAGGGATAATACTAATAAGGATTCTGCTTTTATGTGGGTTGTTTTGCTGTCGATGGTACCAACACACAATCGATGCAACAGCAGCAACGATGCAAATCCATGGCTAGAAGGAAGTCGATTTTTGTTTTCTCCACAAGAATTATATGACGTTTCTTTTTATGTTGCTGAGAATGAGGAACGGGAAAAGCAAGGATTATATGGACAAAAAACAGGAATATTATGGTGGTAAATGGATGCGGGGTGATTTGTGTCCTTGTTTTTGTGCCATATCTAAAGTTGCATATCTATATTTGCGTTGCGCTTGGCTGGGATCTCAAGCAATTTTATATTGGCAAAAAAATTACAGTTTTGTAGAGTTTAGTTTATTTCGTGTACAAAGTGTTAAATTAACGGGAAAAACGTGCTTAAAAACATGATTTCGGTGTGCAGAAAAGGGCTTAGTTAGGAATTATGAAGAAAATAAATAAAAAATATAGGGATTTATTGAAGATTTGAAGAAAAATCCACCTATCATCTGGACTGTCCCGGTCCCCTCAGATCACCAAAAAGTTCAATTGATTTACTGTACAGTACTACGAAATATGTGGAATATTGCATTTTTGAGAGAGAGAGCTCCTGAGCTCCATACTCAATATGAACTTATAAGAAGTTATGTTCTAATTAGTATTTGCTGTAAATTTATCGAACATTATGATTTTATAAAAATGTATACGGGTGCTGATGTTCGAACAGCCGTTCAGTACATTTTACGATGAAATATTGGTTCGACATTTTCAACGATAAAAATACATGTCTATAACAAGCTCTACCTACCCTATTTATAGGTTCACAGTGGGACAAGAAAAAAAAATCATCAATCAAAATCTGGAATCAATTCATATGATGGGTTAGCTATAAAGAAAATAACCTTTTTAATGGATATAATATAATAATAATAATTTTAATTTATTTGTGGCTTCTGAAAACATAACATAACATACCTATAGCAAATAAAATTAATGAGCATGGCTTTACTGTCTTGTCTGCCCGATTGACAACGATTAAATTAGAACTGGAAACTTCCCAGCTACTTTTTATATAAGGATCACTTAGAAGTGTGTAAAACCATATTTGACTTTTAAAGCTATTTTTGTATTCTTAACTTCATGATTTTTTAAACTTAAAAAAAATATATGTATACAAATATTATAGTTTCGTATTTTTAGTTATTTTTACATGTTTTTTTGTTTTTCATTTTACTTGAAACTACTTGTATATCTTCTTATATATAAAAATCACGTGTCACAGGTTGCTCCGCGATGGAATCCTAAACTACTGAACCGATTTAAATCAAATTTTGTACATTGTGTGCAGTTTTATCCCACTTGAGAGATAGGATAGTTTATAACTCAATTTATAGTCGTTGATTTTTTTATTGCAAATTATTTATTTACAATTATCGAAACTTCTCAGCAACCATTGTTCATATTCGTTATCCTGCTTTGGGGTGGTTGGGTGGTTGGGTGGTGCACATCGCACAAGCACATTCATTTGAACAAAAACTGCGTGAAGTATACTCCGACGTGAAATGACAGAGAAGTTTGCGAGGTTGAGGAAATGCGCAGATGGCTGATGGTGATGACGTGTGATGGCGTAAATACAAATTGAGTTTAAAGGTTTTTGTTTTATATGGTTGTGAATTGTGATATTACCTACGTTGATACCATAAATTAGAATTAAATAATAATAAACCTTCAAGTTTTCAGGAGCAATAATAAACAAATTTAGCCGAGTGAAGTGAAAAAAAAAACTTTTCCTTTGGAATTATATTATTAGGAATTTTTTTTAGAGCTTTGGTAAAAGTGAAAGCTGGAACATGCTCGAGCTTTCCACAAAGTGAAAATTTGAAATTAAGAAAAAATATACAGAGTCTACTATGTGATGAAAGAGTGGGTATAATTAAGAACCGATTTTTTCCACTTTTTTGTACTTTTTTTTAACAATCTGTTGTTTCGATTTAGTTCAGACTTTATGCTACAATTTATTTCACGTTACATTTTCTTAATATGTAGGTATATGTATATGATTTTAATAAAATTTTTCACACTGTGTTTAATAGTTTATAACTCAATTTATAAGTGCATTATTTTTGTATTGCAAATTATTTGTTTAATATTTAACAAAGCGTTATAATAATAAATTTATATAATTCCTTTGGGGTAAAATTCGATGGCGTTATAACTCGAAAGCCGCTGGGTCCATTTTCATCATTTTCATCATTTTTTTTTTTTTTTTTCGTAGTTAAAATATAAGATACTTTTGGACCCGATAGGTGACACTGTTTTCGATCTCCGAAACCACTTAACCGATAACAATAACATTTCGTGGATGTATATAAGGTTGTTTCCCGTTTGAAAGATAGACTGCTTTTGGACCCGATAGGTGGAGCTGTTGGAGACTTCCGAAATCACTCAACCGATTTCGATAGAATTTTTTTGTGGATGTACCTGGTTCTAGTGGGTTCCAGTTTATATATTCCAATTATGTATAGGTAGCACTTTGCAAAAGATAAGCGGAATAGGAAAACAGGTTGTGGTACCTCCCAACAAAAAAAATCAAACGAATTTAGCCACAGCAACGCGTGGCTGGGTCTTCTAGTGTTCTATAAATATTTAAAAATCGTCTAAATTTATTTACAAAAAAACATTAAAAGGGAACTAAAATTCAGATTCATCTGACAAACATTCGTTCTCACTCTCATCGCTAATATTGGAGTTGGAGGTCTCAGAATTATATTTGGTGCAATGATTACTTAATTCGAAAACTTTTTCAGAGGGCCTATAGAAGGAAGTGCTGCAGAAATCACATCTGGACCATGAAATAATAGCTTATGTGAAATGTAAAAGGACCATTTTTAGGGTTCCGTAGCCAAATGGCAAAAAACGGAACCCTTATAGATTCGTTGGTAAAATGTGTAACTTAATTAAAAAAAATACACTATTAATAAAACATCGATCAAAGTAACAACGAACTAAACGAACTTTTTTGTTATATTAGTTGCTGCTACGGAACCCTTTATGGGCGAGTCCGACTCGCACTTGGCCGCTTTTTTGGTTGTTCGAATGGAAATATAGATTTTTCTTAAAGTTTGGTTTTTGTAAATTAGAAATAAATAAATTTAAAATGCATTTAATCAAAAACGGCACAATAAGTTAAAGAAAACTGAGTTCGCTATCAAGTTAGGAATGACTATCTTACCTAAGGAGTGCATTTTCGTTGCTGCGCTACAATCGTATCAGCCGTTTTTGAGATAAAGCCGATTTTCGAAAGTACCTACCTTTTTTTATCTTTTAGCAAAAAAAAAAACTGGGTATGCAGCCATGTTAACCGCTCCTACATAAGCTCAAATATTATTTTTGGTTGGAATTATTGAAACCTCTTTTTTTAAGATAAGTGCGGTGTTCAATAAGACATAGACTAAAAGGTATCACTTGCATTTCCAGATATATTCAGATTCACTAATTCACCAAATTGACGTGCTCAACACAATTCAAGGACCCTTTTTCTATATACCACGCACGTTCAACCTTGACATTCAAAGAGGCGCACGCAAATAGCAACTAAATGTCAGTCAATAACGAATTATCTAAAAATAGATAAAAATGCCCCTTCAATAAGCAACCTCCTATTCATGGTATCATTTCCGAATTCGCATCCTTTAATTGGAACACTCCAAAGTAAATTCGACCACAAATAAGTTTCTTATGACTTTCCAAACCCGTCCGTCGCGTCGGCAGCAACTCCTTATCGACATCAAGGGTGCGAGTCGTTGACGTACATCGGCAGAAGTTTTCAATTTTCTTAGCTATCGCCCTCGTCGTTTGGCCGCGTATTCGTTAGGCTTACCCTTATCTGCTGATTGCATTAAATCCATGTATGGCTAGTTTAATATTCCAAACGGAAATGTCGGGAAAAAAGTAGTGAGCCGCCCACAAAATGGGGAATAAAAATAAAATAACCAAAATTGACTTCGATTTGTATTGATATCCTGTTGTGGTCTGAAGGACGAGGGTAGGTGCCAATAACGATGATTATAACCACGACATTTGCGTTTGGAGGTGGTGAAAACATATAGTTATAAAAACCGCCCTACTCAACCAAAGTCACATTAAGTGATTGAAATACATTCCTCCGCTTGAGTGAGTGTGTATAAAGGTGGAATAGAATCTGTTTTATGTGAGTATACCTACATTTGCGACACGTTCATAATTTTACAAGTATAGCACTATGTTTGATAATAACTTACATTTGGAACGAGGTTGTGGTGTTTTATATTTGAATGACGTTTAGGTTTGGGAACTAATTTGTTTGGCGCAACAGATCCGTGTGAAGGACCCTAGGAATAGCTGGTGCAAATCATACGTATTTTCGGGGGTTGAACCAGAGAACAAGAAGGTCTTTTGAGTGCTGAAGATAGGTTGTGTTGGTGACTATGACGTCATAATAGAATCGCTATAAAACCCTGGTTGGTGTCAACGCTGAGAACTGCTGAATTGATTTTAATGACAGATAATGACATCTGTAGGCGCAGTGGCTTAATGGTTAGTGTGTTGGACTACTACGCTAGGGGTCGAGGTTCGAATCCCGCAAAAACCCAAATTCCATCTTATGGTTTTTTTCACTGCGCCACCTCTCGCGAACGTCTGACAAACATCCGAGAGTATGACCGTCTTGAAAGAGCTTCTCAATTAGCTGTTTGGAGTCGGCATAAAATTGTAGATCCCTTCCATTCGTTCCAAAAAAGAAAACTCACACAAAATGAATGGTTGTGAGAAGCTGGCCAAGGGTCCCTCCGGACCTGTTGCGCCAACTATTTATTTTTTTTAATGACACCTGAGATAGAGAAATATTTATTTCGTTTATAAACTACATGAGCTTGTTGCCGCACAACTTACAATACAGAGATATGATAACTTAAAATATCTTTCTACTGAAACATTATTTAATGGCTTAAATATTTCTATTTTATAAGTACAATTTTTATTTTTGAGGGAAACAACGAAAAAAACCCACAATTTAAGAGAAAAAAAAAACGTGTAAATAAAAAATAAAAAACAAATAAATAAATAAAATAACAACTTAATAATTAAACAAATATTTTAACATATAAATAAATTAGCAAATAAACAAATTAACAAATAAATAAATTACAAATTAAGAATAATTTACTGGTAAATAACTTAATAAATAACAAGTAATTGATAATGAAACGAATGAACAAATAAATTAATTAGATAACAAAAAGGAATAAACGTGTTAATAAGCACAGAAGAAGAAATATCAACAAATATATACATAAATCCAAACCAGATGCATTTCGCGCTACCTCACATCGAAGTAAATGTTTTAGACCGACCTATAACCTTCCAGGATGTCACGAGAGTCATACATAGATGTGGGTTAAATAAAGCTCCTGGGGAAGATCGTATTCCTTACGAATTTTTTTAAAAATGCGACGGATGCCTTTCTTCAGAAGCTCACGGAGACATTTGAATTCATTTTTAGTACTGGCGAGGTGCCATCCTCATTCAAAAAAAATATAATATTCCCTATATTCAAGAAAGGAGACCCAAACGACCCAACCAATTACAGAGGTATATCTTTTCTTAATGCGGTCACAAAAATCTTCACAGGAATTATCTTGGAACGCCTTACAAATTGGATACGAGATAATGACCTACTGAGCGAGTTCCAGGCTGGCTTCCGCAAAGATTATTCCACAGTCGACAACATTCTCTCTTTAACAAGCATCGCTCGAATGTTTCTGGATAAGGGTAAAAAACTATATGCCTTCTTCGTAGATTTTAAAGCGGCTTTCGATTGTATCGACAGAAGAGCTCTATTCTTTAAATTGAGCAACCTGGGTGTTTCGACAAAAGTACTAAGAGTGATACAGAAAATATACCAAAATAACACCACAGCGGTCTGGGATGGAAACGTGCTATCAAGTTGGTTTTCGTCCAACTCTGGGGTAAAGCAAGGATGTCTGCTGAGCCCTCTTCTGTTCTCAATCTTCCTGGACGATCTTGTCGCATATCTCCCAGGGGGAATATTACTCGATGGATTACGAATAAACCTCCTGCTCTATGCTGACGATATTGTTATACTCGCGGAAACACCGAACATGTTACAAATCATGATAAATAAGCTGCAACAATATTGTCAAATTTGGAACTTGCAACTTAATACCAACAAATCCAAAGTTATGATTTTTCGTAACGGATGGGGACGCTACGCAAGGGATGAAAAATGGACCTGGCAAAATGAAGAACTGGAGAAGGTCAAGGAATACAAATACCTCGGAGTACTTATTTCCCCACAATTATCGTTTCAAAAGCACCTCCAAGAGAAGCTAAGGGAATCAAAAAGAGCAATAAATTGTAATTGGAAAGGAATCTTGGGAAAAACTAAAATTGCGGCAAGCGTAAAATTTAAAGTCTTTGAAGCAGTCATAAGATCAATCATGTGTTATGCAGGACAAGTGTGGGGGATCTGGCAGTTCGAGGAAGTTGAAAGACTTCTGCGATACTTCTTGAAGAAAATGTTCCGACTGCCTGAAAACACGCCAAACTACATGCTGTACCTGGAAACTGGATTACCACCGCTGTATGTGTTTACGCTTAGGTTACACTTCCTATATGTTTTGAAAATTTTATCGCTACCAAGCCATCGTCTGCCATACAAAATTGTAATGCACCTCAAAAATAGGAGTCTCCATTTCTTTGCCGAGTGGACTAAGCTGGGACGTGAGCATAATGTACGCCTACATGAAGTACACGCAAACAAGGCAGATCTAGGAAAAGCACTACAGGAACTTTTAATTAAGATCGAAGGTTCTACGCGAGAGTTGTTTGAAAGGCAAAGCGAACAAAGCCAAGTAAGGAACATATATAAAATCTTAAATCATGACCTTGGAAAACATAACTATTTTCATGATCGGAATAGTGTAGAGGTAATCTCCACTGTATTTAAAGCCAGGGGTGAACTATTGCCACTAAATTACATGCCTCACAGAACTGATGTCGGAAGTGATGAATGTACACTATGCAACCATCGGACAAGAGAAGACGGTCTTCACTTCATTGGAACCTGCCCAGTGCTGATCTCAATCAGGAGATCCTTTTATGGAAAAAACATTCTCTCTTCGGAGGAAGTATTTCGCATTCTTAACGGAGAAAATTGGACTGTACTATTTAAATTTGTAAAATCTGCTCTAAATTACCGGCTGCAAATTATAAACCAAGCTTTTTAGAAACATATATAAAACTGAGATACGTAAATTTAAAACTCTCTTTCTCGGCTGACGGCAAAAGCCAACGCTTATTGTAATTATTGTAACAACTACCGAATCTGTCTGAATTAATAAAGTTACTACTACTACTATACATAAATGTAAAAATAAATAATTAAAAGTAAATACTTAATAGGAATATTAACAACTTGTTTAACATACAATGAACATCTAAAACAGAAGAAAATATATTTATGTTACAGTATGATACAGCACATGTAGTTCGTTTATTAGTATATCACTAGACTACTGAATTAGTTGATTAAATTAAATCTAAATGCAAACAAAAACTCTAAAAATTGAAAACGTTGAATGAAAGCTATATGAACAAAATATTATAAAGATTTATAAATAAATAGTTGGCGCAACAGGTCTGGAGAGACCCTAGGCCTAGCTTCTCACAACCATTCGTTTTGTGCGAGTTTTTCATTTTTGGAACGAATGGAAGGGATCTACAGTTTGATGCCGACTCCAAACGGCTAATTGAGAAGCTCTTACAAGACATTTATACTCTCGGATGTTTGTCAGACGTTCGCGAGAGGTAGCGCAGCGGAAAAAAAACCCTAAGTCGGAATTGGGTTTTTGCGGGATTCGAACCTGGGACTCCCGCATAGCAGTCCAACACACTAACCACTAAGCTACTGCGACTACAAAGTAGACAAGCATATAACTGAATATTATAAAGATTTGGTTTAGATAAAATTTCTTAGGATAATTCAACTTCAACACAATCCAATTTAATATCCACATTTAGCCAGAAAAGTTTCACATCTGGTAGGTAGTCACAAGCGCACTCTCTGCTTTTTTTAAATTTGCATTAGCCGTTATAAATTGAATAGTGAATATCCCATTAACGTGTGATTGTAATTGTGTAAACTCTGAGTGAGCAATTTCTAAAATAAGCGTTTTCGGTGATTAATATTGAGAAATGGTGACGCAATCGTTTTGAACAAATCAATATTACAGTAGTAAGTTTCGTTAAAATCGTTTTCAGGTAAGCTATAGAATTTTTTTTTTTTTTTTTTTTTTTAATGTCTTTTTTCGGAAATCCGTTGAAGGATAATTTAGAGAAAAATTGAATTTGCTATTGAGTTCAAAATTACCATATGAATTTTTCTAACATTCGTATGACCATTTTCAGTGAACAATTTCAGAATTGTTCGAGATCGAAATTTTGTACGAATATACAATATATTTCTGTTACCATTACCACGTATTCGAGAAAGTAAAAAAAAACACTCATACATGAACAATTCGCTTGTAAGAAACGCAAGTTTTCAATTTTTTTTTATATCTTAGAAGTTTCTATGTACAATGAATGTCCAGTATAACAAATAACCGATATAGCGAATTTGATGTATTTTTTCAGATACATATATATGCGGGCTTTGTTCAGACGGCGCTAATGTAACTCTGTAAAGTCGGCGCCTTAAGAAAGATACTTAAGCTGTACTATAAATCCAGAGCTAACAGCTTGAGCTTAATGATTTCATTTTTCCAAGAGCAGATGAACTTTAATTCTCGCGCGACGAAGAACGCCTTTACGCACTTGTCTCTTGTTTTAAATGAATTCAATTATTATATAGCAAAAATGACTATACATATTTTGAACAAAATCAAATAAACTTTGTGAAATCTTTGAAGTTTGAAATTCGAAAGTAGTTTTTATTTGGACAAAATCCGACATACATTAGTAGCTCTGTAAAGCGAATGGTACCCACGATTAGCTATCCGATATAAGGAACGTATAAAAAAGTTGGTTTTTAACCCTGAAAGAATTTAAATGGCAGGACCATCATCTATTCAATTTTAAATCAAATAAAACTTTTTAAATAGACATATTTTTCAATAACTTTTTTTTTTTTTAAATAGTATATATAAAAAGTCGAACGATATAATGAACGCGCTCGATATAGTGAATGACATCAAAAATTATATCATTCGTTATACTGGACGTCCAATGTATATATTTGTATACGCAAACCAACTGTCAGGGCAGTGTCAGAGTACACTGTATATGGGTCGCTATCGGAAAACGTGCAAGATACACATTCCGTCAAAGATTAATGCTGTAATGCATTTTTGCATCATTGAAGCTTAATTTCACTTGCATTAAGCCTTTTTTCTTATTATGATGTCATAAACACCATATTGTTTGTCAACGCAGTGACAGCCATTGTGTCATGCTAAATAGCCATGCCTATGCGCACACAAGTACTTCGTTGCTCAAATACACATGTAAATGAAGTTTCTTTTCAACTCACACCTAGGAGAAGCAGTAATCTACAAGTACTTGTAGTACAAGATCACCGGTGTAGCACAATTTGTTACCCAATACAGACTTATAAGTCAAATGATGGCTTAAAACTTACTTGCATAAAAGAATGTTACCGCGGTACTTATTTTATCACTTGATCCATATAATGACAGTTACCCTGAAGAAGTTGCTTGCTGTTATGTTGCGGGGTCTGATCAGTATATCAGCGTATACATCAAAAGCAATATTTATAATGCGATAGCCACCAGTCGAGCAAAAATGTAAGCCAAACGTTAGATTTCTCTCTTGTACAGCTAGCTATAATGACGGACTGCACGATTCTGTCAATAATGTCACATTACTCAAAGACGAACCCACCTAACCATGAAGCGCTAACAAAACAATTTCCCAATCAACTCGCAGTTTCAATGTATAACGTTGATGACTTCGAAGAAAAACAGTTCCGTCATCGCTTCGACGTTCTTATCGCTATTGACTCTCGTATGGAATGCAAACGTCAAACAGCAAACAGCGCAGCGGATATATGAAGTCACTATAGCAAAAAAGTTCTAAATGAAATACTGGCTCATAAGACAATGTGCACTCCCGATTGAGCGCATTGTGAATCCTTCGTCTGAGCGTTTTTCCGCTGATGCAACATTTTCAAATTGTCAGCAGTCAGCATCACCGAAAAAGAAAAAAAACAAAAAACAAAACCCACCATCCGAAAGTGGAGACAGAGACAAAAGAAAACCAAATTGCAACACTCTTGCCTTGAGTATAATTATATAGCAGCAGTAGGTACGCCAAGATACCACCAGCACATTTGACCTCATTGCTATGAGATAGGTGCAATATGTTTTTTTAGCTCCGCCATTGTATACTGTATAAGTATGGGCTCTGTTATTGTTTAGAGTTGATTTTTGCAACTCAAGACAAATTGCGTCAAATCGCTACGAGATAAACTGAAGCGATAGCTTTGAAATTATGCAAATGTGCAATGTGATGTGATTTTAGCTGATTGAATTGTATTTGTTTTAAATTATTTCTCTGTTTGCTATAGAGCTTTGAGATCTTCAATTGGAATTGGAATTCGCATTCCTTACATCGGACTACCTCCGCTTGTTTAATTAGCTTAAAGTTGAAGTGCGGTGTCAGCGGTAGGTGCAGGTGTGCTTGGCAGGGAGGCAAAGTAGTTATGCATTGTTTATACTGAGGTATTATGAAGCTCTCTGAGCAGAGTTCGGTAGAATTGCATTAATCACAAGTGCAACAACTAAAAATATTTGAGCACATATGGCAGCATGCAAGGACGAGTATAAAACGATCACCCAAATGCAGCGAATAAATCAAAAACATAAAATACAGGAAGTCCGCACTTGAGTCAATGAATATTTCTAACTGCAGAAATTTGTATTTATTTTTTATTTTATTTATTTATTTATTTATTATTATTTTTTTGAATTGAATCAATTTTATTTAATTATTTTTTATTTAACGTTAATCTTTGGTCAGAGTGACAAATGTACAATCCATCTACCTAATAAATATAAAAAAAACAGAAAAATACATACAAGAAAACAATGGCAAGACAAAAAAACGAATACAATTATTCTAAAAGATAATGAAAACAATTGGTTGGAATTTTTTTAAGGTGAATATTCAAAATGGTTTAAAAATAAAAATTAGAAGTGGGTATACTTGCTAAAAATAAGTTTTGCGTTCCTGTTATTACATTTGTAATGGCTGTTGCAATATGATTTTTAAAGTGCGGTATTGAGTTTTAAAAATATATATAAACAGAGATCGGCTGTATTATTTTTTTGAAAAAAAAAAAAAATTAAAAAAAAAAATCGGATTTATTCGAATTTTTTGAGAAAAACTAAGTACGCGATCTTATTTAGAATACTGATCTTCAGCCGTATTAATAAAAAAACCCATAACTACTCTCTAACTCATATGTTACCTAGCACCTAGTTAAATAAATAACACATTAGTTAAATTTTCTTATTAATAAATGAAAATAACTCATATAATAACTAACTGATGTTTTCTCTACAATAGCTACTTAGAGCTGGCATCACCTAACCAAATTGTACTAAAAACTATTACATTATGTCATCACGGCTGGCTAATACATTTCAATTGTGACAAGTGGACAAAAAAAAAAAAAAGAAAATAAAAGAAAATCGAGCAAAAAAAAATCAAAACAAATGTAATTTTTAAAAACATTTTCATAAGGATGGAAACCGAATCCTCCCCTAACATATTTACATTATTCAAAAACACTGAATAACGGTGAGCCATTTTGTTCCCCAATTTTTTCAAATATAAATTTAATTTATTTTGTCATTTTGACAGGAACCATGTTTCTAATACCCTTTTCACACCGCAGCGAAAACCGTGTTTTCGTCGAAAAGTCGAAATCGCATTCACGCCGAAAAATAACTAGTTTTCGTTTCAGGTTTCAACCAGCTGTAAGACACTAGTCGTGAAACTTCTGTGTAAACTTTTTTTTTTACAAATTTCGATCGATTAATAAATAAAATTAATTCAGAGCATTTCAAAATAATATAAGACCATCAATTAGCGTGGAAAATGATTTTAAGTTGTGAGTTGTGACGTTTATTCAGTGTTTTCGTGGAAAACGACTTTAAACGACTCGTTTTGAAAACTGAAATATGTATGGGCAAACATCAGTTTTCGATGAAGTTTTCGCGAAAACCAGGGGTCGAATCGCCACTTCCATGAACGAGCTATACGTTCACAGAATTAAGTTGATTTTACATGTGAAACAAAAACAAATTCCGTTGCGTAATGCTCGTTAACGGACGACGCGATTCGACCCCAGGTTTTCGGCTCGGTGTGAATAGCGTATTAGAGTTATTGACTCGCTAACAGACCTCCTACCGTAAGTTAGTTATATGATAGTTACGAAGCGTTAGTTATCTTCTAAAAATGTTTATTAATACGAATTTGAGTTTAACGAATGTGTTTGCCATTAGTTAGGCCTAACATGTAGTTACGCGACAATTATTAATACGGCTGCTTGCTTATCCTTAATGTGTATTTTTACCAAAATCGTTAGAGCGGTTTTTGTAAAACTTGGCAGACAAAACAGTACCAAATATTGCAATGATTATTCCAACAGAGCCTTTTATCTAACATTATACCTAAATATTGAAAATTGTCAACACACTCCACCCTAAAATATTCATTGCAACAAGATTTTGAATTGTTGAATGTTATAAAATTATCATTGATATAGGTAAAGCAACATTGTGTACAACTCATCATAGATATTACCTTTAATATTAAATATCAGAGATTTTGTTTTATCACTGATTATGAGAGTTTGTGTTTTATGAACCATTTTCTCAGTAACTGCATACAAGAGCACAGTATCGTCAGCAAACGCTGTAACTTTACATTTAAAAGGTTCAACAAGCAATGGGTTGTATGATTACAAATAAACATTTCCTTTTAGCAAACGGTTGTAGCGAAGTAAAAGCCTTAGCAATTGCTTTGAATCGGTATGAATAAAAACTTACTTTGCTAAAGTACGAAAATTCGAACATAACATTTACTTCGCTGTACGAGTACTTGTCTTGCAGTTCATGCCAAACCTGGCCAGTAGATTTCATTTTTTTGAAACTTCCTTGAGATTCTAACGACATCTGTGGAAATTCAAATTTAAAAAATAAAATTCAAAAATATGAATGCATTCCAATGTTTCACAGTGCACTTGGAAATATGATTTTTGGTTGCCAAATAGGTTGCTGATATTTTATTTCTACTTCAGGTGCTGGGAATTTTATCAGATCATAGGCTTGTTTGAAATATTTTTTGACACGTCAGCCAATTGGATAAAGAAAAACTAGAAATTCCGAGAGGTTTTTGAACTGTCAAACTAAAAGCCCAAATCTCCTATATATACCTTAGAAATTATTCTTTCTAAACACTCAATACTTCGTGTGACACAAAATAATTGCTGATAGATATTTTGTTGGTTTTTCTGTAAAAACAGGATTCAATCTACCTATTTATAACAAAACTATATCGAAAATTCACAATTGTTTTATGTTAAAAATGTGCATACAAAATATTTAGCAAAAGGTCGGAGTTAGGAAAAAGCATACCTACTTGGAATTTCGTAGCAATTGTTACGTTATATTCTTACGGGCAAAAGGTAAGTGGCGCCGCTTTTCGAACATGTCAAAAGTTAGTGTTAGCTCCAATCAGTTTTTATTCACACGAAACGTAGCAAATGCTTCGATTTTGACATTTCGCTTGAGTAAAGGCAATTGCTACGTTTTATTCATACCACCCACTGAGCCTTGTGGAATACCAAGCTCAATGTATTCGGAGGGCTGTAAAAATGTTTGATCTTAACCATTTGGCTGCGATTTTTTAAAATTACAGAGAAAGGAAATCAAATCAGATTAAATTAAATTAATCTGTGGTATACAAATTCGAACCAACATAGAGGGAATGGACTTAATTCCCAATCGGGGTGGTTTTAATTCTCATAGAGTTAATTTTCGTAAATTAAATTCCCTCCGCGACTTTTGACAGCATGTGCGACTCTTTTGGGCTAGATGAGAGATTCTTATTGATGATCAGGCCTGTGTTAATGAATAGTTTTGGCTGTAAATTCCGCCGCCATTATAGGTAGGGGTTAACAATGGCTGTCGGCTTACCGGCGATTTGTCACCATCAACTACATACGCGCTTGCGGTTAATCCTTTGAAAAGTAAGGTTTTTCATTTCATGCGACGGAGATTTGGGCCTGGTCTGATACAGCCAATGTTAAACGGCATCACTATCTCAGACTTTTAATGGGTTGCAGTGAGCGACTAGCGACTGAGCCACGAGCAAACAAATTAAATAAATTAAATCGTATGGTGGTGGCTTCGAAAGTCCTGAGCGATAAGCGATTCTGGTATAGTTAGAGCGATGTGGCTCATTCGATCGCTGTGTGGCGGAATGTCTGAGAGAAGTGTTTGTGAACGATAAGCTAATTCCTTCAAAATAGTAGGATCAAAAGCAAGACAATCCAGCTTTTAGTTTTCTGCCGGTATTAAAAATGCTTTTGGTAAAACATGGGGTAATCACCGAGAAATTTCCTGCGGTTCTATATGAGACTATGAATGCGGACCATGTGACTGCCTTCTGCAATACACACCAGGGAACAGGCTGTACTAATCGAAGCAATATAGGGTTTTTAAGGACGGGTTTTGGTAGCATGCACATTGGAGTTTCTATGACTGTGCGGAACGGACCCTGGCTCTATGAAGATGCAGACTACTATGCAAATCTAGAACTTACGTTTGCCTGCAACAAGACTGGTCTTCGGACAAAGTCTAGTGACCTATTCACACCTTACAGTACACTTCACGAAAGTGATTTTACTTCCCACCAGGTAGAAACTAAGTCCCTCAGTGGACTTAGTTCTCGGAGCCTTATTGCCCTGCACCCTTAACGAATATCCATATCTTACCGACAGACAAAATTACATGTTGATACTTCCAATATTAAAGTATTTTTAAAGTTATTTAAAAATTGCTTTGATGTCGGCTGATATCTCGTTTGGAAGAATCCTTTTCGTATATTCATACAACAACAGATAGCATTTATCATGCAGGCAGTTTAAATTATCGGCCTCCAGCTTTAAAGTCTATTAAAAGAAGGCAGGTACATCCGAGCGTTTACCATTTACTATGGCGTTACGAATTTATATACATTTTCTATATACAGTTTAAGCACATAAAACATTTCCCAATCATTTCAAGCAAATTTCCAATGGAAAAAGAAATCATAGCACCCTCTCAGTAGGATTTCTGAACTGCTGATCAATTTATCCTAGACCCAAACGCAATTCGACTGACAATATTGACGTTGCTACCACATATACAGCGTCGCCTAAGTGTATAGCCAGTGCAGTTGTCATTGCACACTTTGCCTCCGGTGAGACGATATTGTCGATTGTCGTCCTTCAGAGGGATATATACCCTCAACCACGCACACATCCTATACGCTAGGAGAATATTCACCCTGTACTTCGTTTAAAACTTCATGATGCCGTGTTTAACTATACAACTACAACTGTATCAGTGTATTGCAATTACGGTGCAATTGTTCACTTCATTGCTTTTTACACGTATATTACACGCACACATTCATGCGGTGCAAAACATGTCAAAAGAAGAGGATTTTCATGGGATTTCTTTAGTGCACAAACAATAATAAAATAGTTCAATACAATTCAAACAGAAAATTTGGCAAACATTTTACATTCCTTCTCTATGATTGAGTGATTTTGAGGGCTCATCAAGGGAGCTGTCTCCTTGGGATGCAGGTTCCAAAACCAACTTACATTCCTAAAAACTCGAAAGGATTCAAATTGATTTTGAAAGGGCGATCAGATTGGTTTCCTTTTTTTTCACTTTGGTCAGCAGGAATTTAACTCAATTTTTGTAGAAGCAATTTTTGAATAATAGGCAGCCTTTTAGTAACCCAAAAGATACTGATTACAGAGATAAGATGAAAGGAGGAGGTTAATAGCGGTTCGTTTATCATAGTTACGGTTTATGTACCCTTTCACTGCAGAATTTTGATAACAATAGGGGAAGCCAAAAGCTGAATGTGACCGTTCATTTATGTTCACAACATTTGCTTCACTTTGGAAGTAATATGACTTAAAATGGCTTAATAATTGAAGGCCAAAATCCGTTCCGTTCCGTTTTCAAAATTTAAATAATGTTGTAGGTACCTCAAAATTAAGTAATGATGAAAGA
The DNA here is from genome assembly GCA_946477585.1 of Cheilosia urbana. Taxonomy (NCBI): domain Eukaryota; kingdom Metazoa; phylum Arthropoda; class Insecta; order Diptera; family Syrphidae; genus Cheilosia; species Cheilosia urbana. The sequence continues at coordinate 118,587,136 of OX297854.1, forward strand.
CGAATGGCGGAACATATTTAATCTGTCCGTGTATCAAGGGCACAAAGTTACCAAAACAAAATAATAGTGCGAACTATTCTACAAAGGTCGCTTTGTGCGTCATCCTGGATATAGGCGGGAATACCGATCAAACCAACATAAAATCGCTAAAAACCACCATAAAATAACAAAATGCGATGAGTATTTTCATTTCGTTCCCTTTTTTTAAAAAAGAAGCTTAAACCTTTGTTAAATTTTCGAATATTTCCACAAGATTAAATAAATTGACGTAGTCCCGGATAAAGAATTAAATTGGAACTCTCCCATATAGGGTAGGGTGCGGCACATTCAACTCTTTTTTCGCAGATTTAAAATAACTTCTTAACTAATTTAATAAACGCGTGCTTGAAATTGCAATATTTTCCAACTGTCTGAAAGGAAGCCAAGGTTGTACCCATTCCGAAAGCAGGAAATAGCTTAAACATTTTCTAATCTTTTGGTGCAATGGATCAAAGAGTCGTTTTTCAAGTCAGGTCTAAGAAAACAAAATCGAATACAACATCAAACAAGCAAATAAAGTATTTCAATGTTTTTATACCGCATATACCTAAGTTAAAATTTAACTATTTGTATAGGCACATTTATATGAAAGCTATAGGAGAAAACATCATTCCTCGCTTCAAATTTCTGTTGGAAAATTAGGGTGAAGTCGGGTGATATGGCAACCTCTCAATATTTCATACTTCTGTTACAAACAAACAAACAAACACACAAAAAGGTGAGTAAATTCGAACAAACAAATTTTGTGTGGATGAGTGAAAGAATTGTATAGATCGAAAAGTATTCGGTGGCCGGTGTTCGCGTGTGCTTGTTTCAAATTACAGTTATTACTAAGAGTAAGCGTTTGGTCTTGTTCTTGTCGAAAAAAGAAATGCAACATCATTTGGGAGATATGGATCCTCCAAAGCTTGGGATATGTGACAACGGTGCAATTTCTTCCGCGATTAGTTATAGGTAAATTTCAGAACTAAAATCAGATGAATGGATTCAATGTCTAAAATGCCATTTTTGGTCGCACGACTCGCGTACTACATCTTTTTAAAATAGAAGCGCGCGTTGTTGGAATCTGGTTTTTAACTTGCGGGGACGGAAATGCGTCACTGTGTTTTATCATTGCATACATTTTTTGGAATCTGGTGGGGTAATTCCACACATTTAACTTGCGGGGACGGAAATGCGTCACTGTGTTTTATCATTGCATACATTTTATCATTGCATATGTTTTTATCATAGCATACATTTATGAGCTGGGGCATATTAATTTCATCTTTTTGTTGATGTGAAATAAAATTTCTCCATTTCGTCCTTGCACCGTACTCAGAAGAAATTTCAAGAATTCTGCAGGGAGATTATCATCTTTTACCAATGATCATAAGCGGAGACTTCAATATCAATTTTGCAGCTCCAGAAGCTCAACCATTTATTGATTTTATGCAAGATAATTTTAATCTTCAAATGAACTCCAACCGGAAAATTTCAACAACACGATATGGAACAACCATCGATGCTGTCTTCCAGCGTAATCTAGATATAGATTACAGTCTCGAATGTACATATCTTACTTCAGCTACCACAATCCGATTGTTTCTATTCTACCGAAACTAGCACAGAACGAATAAATTATTGTTATTTCATAATATATCAAGAATACGGTTATTACAATTCCCTCTTTTCTCAATGACGTGTACCAAGCCACACACATACCGCACGCACGGTGTTTACACATACACATATTTCGGGACGGTTGGATACAGTTTATTTTTTTTTTTTTTAACTTTTACGTGTTTTTTTTTTAATTTTAGTATGTTTCTTGACTTTATTCTATAATTGAGGATCATGGATAATAAATCAGATTTTTCATAATGTGTTGTATTGATCAAGGAGAACGAAGGAACTTTTGCACCTATCACTTCGAAACGGGCGGCGGTTCTAACCCAGACTAGTTTTACTTCATATGCTATTTGGTCCTAAGAACATTTAGTAAACTAGTTGATCAAAAGTGGAGTTTGGGCAGGCTGACCCAACCATTAAACCTGGAAATTAGTGCGGGAAAAACTTGGGGAAACTCGCATGTAAGGAAAATTCGTTTGAAAAACTTGCTCAAATGAATAATCCTCTATATTCCGGTATAGATTCTAAATCATCAGGGATAAGACCCATACGGATAATGGTGATATGTCTACCTGACGGCACGGATTATTATATGTCTTGGGTTCTTTACTAAAGTAAGTAACATTCAAATTTCAGAACAGGACAAGAAAACAGGAAGCCGGAAAAACCCATCCGTGCACTGACTCTGGAATAAATTTATTTTTGTTTTGCATGTGAAATATGTATTACTTGCGATAATTCAACAGTAGGCGCATGTAGAAACTAAACAGTCGAAAACCTATAAGCAGAACCAAATAGCTTCGGAGTTACTCACATAGATTTAGAATGACTGGGCAAGTGACAAGAATGGGAAACGAGAAAGGTCGACAGTGACTAATGAAAGCGGATAATAAAACTTGCGACGAACCTAAACGTTTGGTACAAAGCTTGTGAATGAGGTTATGAACTTTCGAGTAAGAGACAACAACTAAAACAACAAAGAGCATACGACATGCTACTGACAGTTGGAACAATACAACAATACTATTTCTATGTAGGAAGCAAGCAGAACGGAACGCAAATGGTATTGCTAACATCGTCCTTCAGCCAATTTTGCAGCAGAAGTTGCTTATCCCAAATGTGTATATTTAATCCATTTCTACTGACTTTATAATGAAATAAATTAATTGTACACGTGTACTAACATAAAACTCAACTAGTCAATTAGGAAATACGTGTACATATGTACGAACGAAATAATAGGGACACTCATCAAAACGAGTCATTCAAACGAACAACACCATCAGAACCTAACACAACACAAATCATATGCCAAAGGAGAGTGAAAATTGAAACCAATTTAGCATTTTGGATTTTCTCTATTTTCACTAATAATTAAACTTTTCCACTTTTCCACATTGGATTTCCCAAAGAGAGAGGAAAAATTGTACTTGGCTCAATTGCGGAGCGAGGGACGGTCGTAGCATCAGGAATGGCATAAATGTTATGCAGAACTTTCCTTTTGCGTTTTATTTTCATCATCATCGGCGTCGTTGTCGTCATCATCAGCTCGAGTATGGCATCAACTTGAAGCATTTCCATTGCTATGATGGTACTCTCTCTCTCTCTCTCTCTGGCATTTTCGAACGGGGTAGAGGCTAGACTATGGTATAGAAAATGAAATTAAGAAACTAAATTTCATACTTTTCTATTCCATCTTGATGTAAATGAAAAAAAAAAAAAAAAAACGATACAGTGGTAGAAAATATGATGGATAGGTTTCTGTCACAAAGAAATGTGGGAAAAGTGTATAGGAAAACGCATATCTATGTACTTAACTTTAACAGAGAGAAACGGAACCTTGCGTGCAGCAGAGAGAGCGTGTTGTATACTCTTACTATCGTAATAATATTATCCTCAACGTCATTGCTGGAGGTAGTTTATCCTACTGCATCGATGGCATTGAGCGATGCGGTGTTGAGGTTGAGACGCTACAGGTAAGGCTAAAAGTTGGCTGCTTTTTCATTTAATTCGTAGATGTTTTTCATGATTTTAATGTTTAATTTAGAGCTTGAATACCAGGTTAAAGTGCTTTTAAGCGATGAAAAAAAATCAAGCTCAAACAAATTTTTTTAAAACGCTACAAGTGTAAACTAGCCAACAAAATATTTACTTAAAACCATTTCAAGTCTTGCTTTCTTTTAAGAATTTAGTAAGAAACGTGTTTTTTTTTTTTTTTAGAAATAGCGCGTTTAGTTTTTTATTCATTTTTTTTTTATTCAAGCAGCGTTATTTGTGAAGAAGGAGAGAATAATTCTGAAACGTTTCAATTTATTTTTAGTTATAGCTCTGTGGTCAAGTCGGTAACGGCTTTGTAGGTTTGTTAAGGTCGGCTGAGAGCAAATAAGGATGCGTACAGGATTATTCAAGTGTGTGTTCCCGTATAAATCAAAGGAGAGACATTGCCGCGGAACGCATACTTAGATAATCCTGTGCACAGCGTAATGAATCCTAACTGCACCCTATATTCGCAACGTTTGGTAGAATTTCTCCCAAAATTGCCACTTACATAAATTTAGAAATACCACCGCAAAGCTATTACTTGTCGTTGTCATTTCACAGAAGCAAAGTAGTTTCTTCCTGTGGCCATCATTCACACGTATTCACAGAAAGGAAAGATGAGAGCTCATTTAAGAGGATTTACGTTCAAATTTTCCGGGAAAATCGGGTAGTTGCACGAAGCTGACCGACTATGTTATTTAGTTTTGGTAAGGGTGTCGCACCACGGGTTTTCTACTTTCCCAAATTTTAAGCTCTTCAAAGTTCAAAGGGGACATCTGGTCAGGAAAAAAATGCATTACTATCCCCCAAAACAAACCGCAAACCGTTACACGAGATGACAGTAGGTACATTATTATTACCCTTTTGTATGGAAATTTGAGGAAATTTCTTAGTTCAGACCTGTATAAAAGATTGGTAAAGTGATGTAATTCGGTGGTTTTCGAGATAGGTACATATGGGATTTGTTTTTTGAACGCAGTAAGAGATTTTAATTAATCCTGACATAACGGTAAAGAAAGAAATCAAAAAAAAAGGTCGCAAAATTCTGGTTGTCTGTTCGCCTGTGCCGAAACTTCTGCCCGGATTTCGTTCGAACTTCGGATTTTTAGCTTAGCGGCTTACAGTTCGGGGCCGTTTTTTTTTTTTTTTTTTGCAAGGTAACCTCAATATTAATGGTATACTTCCCATATAACATTTTCGTACCAGTTTGGTTTGTTCGAAAACGGCTCTAACAATTTCAACCAAAATGTATATTAAAGCTTAAATAGATGCGGTTGACATGAATGCATACTCAGTTTTTCAATAAAAAACTGAATACATTTTGTAAAAAATATTTAAATTTTTTTTAATGTATTTTTCTTAAGTTTACCTGAAAACGGTAATAATGACTTTGAACTAAATGCAAACTTGGAGTAAAATTGATGTTTCCAAATTATCTCGTCCTTAATTTTCAATTCGAATCACCGAAAACGCTAATTTTAAGAACTGCTCATATCTCGAAAACCCCATTTTCAATTTCGATAAAACTTTAAAAACCATGTATTGTTTACATTCTGGACAAAAACTCATATCCGGTTTTCACCTAAATAGTTAAGCAATAGTATTTTTCAAACTAAACATTGCAATATTTGGTATTGGTTTCTCTGTTAGATATAAAAAAAAAAACCTTCTAACGATAACGATTTGATCAAAATACATATTAAATATAACATCAGTATTCTAAATAAAATCCCGTACTTAGTTTTTCTCAAAAAATTCGAAGTAATCGTTTTTTTTAATTCAATTCTCAAAAACGACTAGGATCTCTGTTTCTTTAAGCAGTATGCATTTAACTTTTAATCTCAGTAGTTTTTAACAACGAATACTATTTTGTTAACCCTTTTTTTTTAAACCGAGCACTCGGTTCGAGTCAATTGTGAGTGTGCAGCTTAAGACCAATATCCGAGAAAAAAACTAGGCCGCTATAACCTGAAGTTCGAAGAAAAATTTTGCTCTGGCAAGAGTACATTTGGGTTTGGTCAAAGATTTAGAAGTATCAAATACAAATGCTCGATTCAAATTTGTATGAATTCGTGTAAATTGTGGAAGACTACAATAAAATTGTGTAAACCTTTTATTTACTGAAATATGTTTTAATCATAATTAATACTTAAACTAAATCATTCAATAAATTCGGTGCAACAATAAAAAAAAAATTATGCAATGACATACTCAGGACAGCCATATGCAGGATTTTAAAACAGGATAAAATATAGCGAAGATTTTCCCAATTATTCTACGCTAAAATACTCCGATACACTACACACTTTATCTCGAAAAAAAAAAAGAAAAACAACAAAACATGAGTAGTTTTTGAATTGACAAAAAGAGGTGATTCCAAATAAAGGAACATGAACCTCGATTACCAGGGTCAATTTATGTCAACATCGGTGCACTATGTATGTATAAATATTACTCCTAACTACGCTCTAAACGAGTGGAGTGTTCGTGAAAGAAAAGTCACAGTCCTTGAGCAAATTACAAATGATTTGTTACTAAGTGTCCTTGATTTATTTTGCATGCTACCGAAGACTATTTGCGAATAACATATAACTACGTACACTAAAGGTTGGGGTTAGCTAAAGACGTCAATGTAACATGAGCTATAATTATAATGTGCACGGCAAGGATTGTTGGAATAACGCTTTAAATGCTGAAAGCGGCCAGGGTATACAGCCTTTGGTGTAGGCAAGGACAAAGGGAAAATGTGATCGATATTGTCTGGATATCAATTTACAGTTTATAGAGGCATGGGCTGTTTCAAATCAGTTGAAACCAAATAAAATGGGAACTACTCCAAGTCATGTGATTTGGGACGGTGCGCTTTGAGGCCGTACTATATACTGTTACCTAAAGCTAAACTGATGCTAGGATATTCAGAGATTATGTTTTAAATCATAAGTTAGGTGTATCGTGCCCTGGGTAGCTTACCCTGATGGCATCACAGAATATTTGCAAACTACGCCTACCTATGTTACAGTATTAATCAGCCCGTTTTAAAGAGCTATAGGTTATAAGCCGTTTTAGGTACGTGTTTTAAAAAAAATATTTGCCAAGTGCCAAATGCGAAAAATTATTATATCCGACTAATGTGTCATCGAACACTATTAGACTTATAAAATGGGAAGCGGGCTTAAAGATACCGCTTAACGTCCTATTTGTTTACGAGAGAAGATTGGAGAAATTAGTAAGCTGATAATTTGCAATAGTTTCCACAGGCAATAATCTAAAGGCCTCTCGAAAATCGAATTTTCAAACCGATTTTCAAATTTCAAGATCCATAATGAGCGCAATAATAGCGAGATGGAAGGTAGCACAAAAAAAAAGCGATGGACACAAACGAAAAAGGAATTGGATCCCGCGAATTGGACACGTATCCTGAGCTTTCTTTACCAGATTCAAAAGCGGTAATATTCCCTGTAAAATAATTACGATAGTTACTTTGCGAATAAAGTGTTCTCCTATAAACAGAACAATAGCATCTATATGTAGATGATTGTCCATTGAGTCCACAGGCCAAAAGTCCACAATGGTCTTTTGACCCAGGTGAGCCAAAACTTCACACAAAATTCTTGTGGACTTTTGACTCACTGATTGTGGTCTTATGGCTCAAAATTCTGGTAACGACCTCATTTGTGGTATTTGCAATTTGAAAATTAAACACAAACTACAAGCAAAAGACCGCGCACCCAGCCCGTAATCCAAAAGAAGCCCAAACAGGGGATTTCAGGGGGGCCCCATACACATTTCATAATACAATGGTAGCAATTCGCGTGCGCCATTAAATTATAAAACATTCCCATACTTTTTGAGTTGTTTTAATTTATTTTTTATAGTCATATGGATAACTATGGACTTATGGCCTACTTTCATTTTAAGATTGTGAACCTATGACCCAAATTATTGTGAACTTTTGGCGCACCTGGGTGGGTTATAACTTATAAGTCCACAATTGATTTCTGGAAAGAACTAAGTCTGTTCACCTTGTGTAATTTGAACTATGTGTTTCGAAAGATACTAAATACGTTTTGCATCTTCAATGATACCTATCGTAGACTCCCTTAAGGACTAGAACTATTATACTTATCTAACTTAGTTGTGAGTATTCTCATTTATTGTATGCGTTTATAGTCAATAGTACCTATTACCCAATTAGAATCTGTCACTATAAGTGGACGTGAGACAATTGGTGTCTCGTGCAAAGTTTCCACCTTCCAAGGGAAACAAGAAGTAAATCCGGTGGAAAATTTTTTTGATCGCAAAACGTACAAAAAAAGAAATGAAAAGAGGGCTACATGTAAAACTTTTATAACTTCTATACGAGGATAATCTATAAACTGGGTCAAAAGCTACTCTATAGATAGTTAACGAAGCACTTTCTGACAACATTTTTACCTAAACTAAAGTCTATAAAATATTAAACAAAAAAGCACGAATGGTAGATATACAAAAAAAAAAGTAAACGACTGGGTTGAACGAAACTTTCGCTTTTCGCTTTTGATCAAAATCTTTAGAGCTGTTTTTGTAAAATTACACAGACAAAACCATACCAAATTTGGTTCTGTACCAATATTTGATTTGAAAAACAATATTGCTTAACTATTAGGCTGAAAACTGAGTAGAAGTTATTATTCGGAATGTAAGCATTACATGGTTTTTAAAGTTTTCGAGATATGAGCAGTTTTTAAAATTAGCGTTTTTTGTGATTCGAATTGAAAATTAAATTAAGGACGCAATAAGACTGAAAACATCAATTTTACTCTAAGATTGCAATTTAATCAAAACCGTTATTGCCGTTTTCAGGTAAACTTAAGAAACCTAAATTTAAAAATTAATTTAAAAAAAAAAAAAAAAACTTTTTTTCAAAAATCCATTGCACGATAATACAGAGAAAAACTGAATCTGATATTAAGTTAGAAATGACCACATTAGAAATACATTTTTATTACAATCGTATGGACCGTTTTCGAGATATGTCCAAATTTCAAAAGTACCGTTACTCGAATTTTTAGCCAAAAACTGGGTATGTAGTCATGGTAGCCTCACCCACTTAAGCTCAAATATCAATTCTGGTTGAAATCGTTAGATCCGTTTTCGGGCAAATCAAACTGGTCCGAACATTTTGTATGGGAAGTACCATTAATATTGAGGTTACCTTACAAAATAAAAAACGGCCCCCAGCCCTAAGTTCACAAACTCCAAATCCGAAGTTTGAACGAAATCCGGTCAGCCGTTTAGGCTGTAGGCCTGTGTCAGACAGACGGACAGACGGACAGAATTTTGCGACCCATTTTTTGAGTTCCTCTTTCATCATAATGTCAGAATTGATTCGCATCTTGAGATCGAAATTTCGCACGAATAGAATACTTTCTCTAACTACGTAATCGAGAAAGTTAAGAATACTTTTGAACTATCTAAGCCAAGATTATAACGGCTTCGTTATTAGTTCTCTGAAAGCAGTATATCTCCACAAAAGGACTTTCCATTCAGAAAACGTTCAAACTGGAATTCGTTGGCCCGATAATGGTATTCGATATTATAATCCTCACAAATCGATATTTTTTTTGTAACAATATTCCATTAGAATGTGGTGTAAATCCATTCCGCACATTTGAACCGGAATATTTTTATTGTGACCACTCGCAACGGTTCATTTGTGGGTGTTAATGTTGGTTTTTCATAACAGCAATAACACACAGAAAAAATTATAGATATAGAATGGCCTGGAAATAGGAAGAGATGCGAGTTTGGCTTTCACGCATGAATCTCTTTCATTGATCCTGTGAAAGCAATATATGTACCTATTGTTGTTTTTGTGGGGCTTAATAGTTTGTAGGATTCGTGTTTATTGAATGTAAAGGATTGGAGGATTTTTCAATTCGATATTGTTCTGCATCAGAGGGTGAAGTTTGAGCGTATAATTGAATACAGAACAGAATAGCAAGAAAGTCGTGGCAACACTTTAAAGATTGAGGGCATTACTTGTAATCAATTTTTAACTTAAGTAGATACTAGGTCATAATACATTATTTTACACTATAACTAATTTCTGTAATGCGATAGATAAACCAAACAAATGAAACCATTGGAAATTTCAAATATGCAATGACAAATAACATTTGAGCTATTAATATTGACGACATATTTTTTCTACGCATTGATAGGGGGTCAACCAGTATACCGCTAAGATGCCACCACATCCTACAGGATCCGCGAAGTAATCTTGCATCGTTTCGGTTTCGGTAATTGGATGATGGGCCGATACAACACAAATTGGACACAAAATGCAGTTAAATTCTTTTTGAGCGAAGATAAACACTCGTCTTACATTCGGGTACCCGAAGGCTCCGAGTTTGAACATGGAAATAGGAAAACAACTTGATTTAACAACACAACATAGAACAACAGGTGCAAAAAGGAAACGAAGTGAAGAAAGCTAACATTTCTTGACTTATTGGGTCAAGGATCCACGAACATTTACATGAACATAAATATATCAAATTCTGGAAAAAAAAAAAATGAAAAATCTTTAATTTCTTACTTAGTATGTGCAACCTATAGCACTTGCCAAGTGATTTTTCCAATATTTATCCGATAGCCTTGGTACAAATTCAGCAGGATTGAAACTTCCAAGCCCAACTCTCCCGCACATCTCCCGCACATCTGACAAACATTCAATAGCAAAATTCGTCTCCAAAAGTTTATCAATTCGATAAATGGTTCGGCATAAATGTATGTATATAAGTCCCTTGTTTTCGTCCCAAAAAATAAAAACTCATACAAACAAAATAAAAATTTATATAAGCTTGGTCTACTGTCCTTTGCGGAACTCTTTCGCCGTCTTTTTGTTTTTTATATTTGACTTCAACGTCCGCAATATGAATTGGCTTCTATTACACAACAAGACAAGGTAACAAGTCTCGAGGGAATCTCTACTCGTTTCAACTTTTCGGTATTAGTGAAACCGTACTAATAAACAATTAGGCCTCTACATGTCCTAGTGCGACAACTTACTTAGAATCTATTATATTTGTTGTCATGGAGAATTTGATTTTTCATAATTTGTTTTCGTGGAAAACAAGATCAATGGTTTATTTCACGAGGATTTTATTAAAAAAAAAAAAAAAAAACAACAAAAAAAAACCAATATTTATATTGCAAATAAATATGCCCAACAGATATTATTCAAAGGCTTTTTGAAGCTTCTTAAAAGCAAAAAAAAAAAACACAAAATAAGAAATTCACAAAATATCCGCTGATCTGTCAAACATCATATGCAAATTAGTACTGCCATATCGTTCGTTTACACTATTTTCGGTACTTTTAAAAGTACGCTTTACCTGAGTTCTTATAACTACTTTATGATTTATTGATGAGTGCATTTTCAAATTATTCAATAAACGGAACACAGTTAGTTAGAATGTTTTGATGGAAATTAAACCTAATTATTTAATCGTTTGCAAGTGAATATTTTCGCAAATAGAAGTAATTGCTTGGTAATTCATTTCAGAAATCTCACGTAGGAAGCCATTAGCGTTTTAAGAACCTATCGCTTCCGTTTTCTTAATTTCAATTTGCCAAGCATCGAGACAGTGCTAGTCAAAGTATGTATATAAAAGTGTAAAAATAAATACAATTTGATCTTTTAAAAATCTAAGCATCAAAGCTGACGCGCCAATTTTAGCTGATTACTTCGAAAAAATACTGAATCCTCCGCAAAATCCAAACCAGATGCAATTTGCACTTTACTTCGGAGTAAATATGTTAGACCGACCTATAACCTTCCAGGGTGTCACAAGAGTTATACATAGATGTGGATTAAATAAAGCTCCTGGGGAAGATCGTATTCCTTACGATTTTTTTTAAAATGCGACGGATGTCTTTCTACAGAAGCTCACAGAGACATGAATTAATTTTCGGTACTGGCGAGGTGCCATCCTCATTCATAAAAAAAAATATAATAATTCCTACATTCAAGAAAGGAGACCCAAACGACCCAACAACTACAGAGGTATATCTTTCCTTAATGCGGTCACCAAAATCAGGAATTATCTTGGAACGCCTTACAAATTGGATACGAGATAATGACCTACTAAGCTAGTTTCATTCTGGTTTCCGCAAAGATTATTCCACAGTCGACAACATTTTCTCTTTAACAAGCATCGCTCGAATGTTTTTGGATCAGGGTAAAAAACTATATGCCTTCTTCGTAGATTTTAAAGCGGCTTTCGATTGTATCGATAGAAGAGCTCTATTCTTTAAATTGAGCAACCTGGGTGTTTCGACAAAAGTACTAAGAGCGATACAAAAAATATACCAAGATAACACCACAGGTTGGTTGGTTGGTTTTCGTCGAACTCTGGGGTAAAGCAAGGATGCCTACTGAGCCTTCATCTGTTCTCAATCTTCCTGGACGATCTTGTCGCATATCTCCCAGGGGGAATATTACTCGATGGATTAAGAATAAACCTCCTGCTCTATGCTTACGATATTGTTATACTCGCGGAAACACCAAACATGTTACAAATCATGATAAATAAGCTGCAACAATATTGTCAAATTTCGAACTTGCAACTTAATACCAACAAATCCAAAGTTATGATATTTCGTAACGGATGGGGGCGCTACGCAATGGATGAAAAATGAACCTGCCAAAATGAAGAACTGGAGAGAGTCAAGGAATACAAATACCTCGGAATACTTATTTTCCCACAATTATCGTGTCAAAAGCACCTCCAAGAGAAGCTAAAGGAATCAAAAAGAGCAATTAATTGTTATTGGAAAGGAATCTTGTAAAATTTAAAGTCATAAGATCAATCATGTCATGTGCTATGCAGGACAAGTGTGAGGGATCTGGCAGTTCGAGGAAGTTGAAAGACTTCTGTGATACTTCTTGAAGAAAATGTTCCGACTGCCTCAAAACACGCCAAACTTCACGTTGTACCTGGAAACTGGATTACCACCGCTGTATGTGTTTATACGCTTAGGTCACACTTCCTACGAGTATATGTTCTGAAAATTTTATCGCTACCAAGCCATCGTCTTTTCTAATAAAGTTACTACTACTACTACTACACTCAGGCTAAACAACAGCTTATTTAAATTCGTTCCTAATTCGAAATTTAATACCGTGATTATTGACGGTTGGGCAACACTCGTCTTCAAAATGACATTAAGGGAGGATTTATTTAGCTAATGCCCGATATAAACATGACTTTCTCAACATTAAAATTTGACCCCACAGTTAACGATATTCTGGCAACTATATTTGTTTATTGGTAAAGCGATTTTGGAAAGTCTGGAGTCTTTGCGTAAACTGCCAGGCTAAAGTTGATTGTTGGTAATTCCGTTTTTCTACAAGACGTGATACGTTTATGTGCTTATAGTATATAAATAAAATAAATAGTTGGCGCAACAGCTCCGGAAGGACCCAAGGTCTAGCTTCTCGCAACCATTCGTTTTGTGTGAGTTTTTTTCTTTTTGGAACGAATGGAAGGGATCTACAATTTTATACCGACTCCAAACGGCTAATTAAGAAGCTCTTTCAAGACAGTTATACTCTCAGATGTTTGTTTGTTTTTGCGGGAATCCAACCCCGACTCCTCGCTTAGTAGTCCAACACACTAACCAGAAGTATTTACAAAATTTGGACCGAAAAGTTTTTCATTTGAATGCAGAGGGACAACTGAGCAGAGAAACCCATCGCCTCGCCAACTTGCGATTAACCAAACACAACATAAACTGGATAGATCCAGCTCCATTTCATTAGGTCCAAAGTTAGAATATATACGTCCCAAATATTCAGTTCGATCACAAAACATTCACTGAACTAGGTTGACAGCCTTGAGAGACACACCAAGTCTACAATTGGTGGCACACAGGTGACTAGTCGCGAACGTATACCAATTTTATAATTATAGGTACTGCAGTCTGCAATAACAGAGGTTGTTAAAAACTTTAAAGCAAAATTAATTTTTGAAATCCCATATATGAGCCCCCAGAAAGACATACATTCGATACACATTACCTTCCAGTACACTTGAGACTTGACAACGGCGAAGGCGACGCGACGCCTACGCTTTTACAAAGACAATTCACACTTTTTGGGCGAGGTATGTCTAAAAGACTAAAATATACAAATATGTAATCGCAGAACTAACGTCTTTCTCAAATCTGTTGAATCATTAAAGGTTCGCCTTTCCCAAGGGAAATACGTATTAAAAAATAAATATAAAAAAAAACATTGAACTGTGTATTTTTATAGACATTCGTTCGAATTGGCTATTCGTTCGAATGTCAAAATAAGCATGAATATTTATTTATTTTAACGAAAGAAACCAACTTACAAACTACCAGCTGGTAGCCTTGAATTTGACAGGGGCAGGGGACTGGATAAAGGCAAATATTCAGACAGACTTAAAGATTAATGTACCCCCAGTTCCCAGTATCTGCCGATTTCTTATCCCACCCAACAAAACACAGAGCATCTCTAAAACAAAAAGTCCCACCCACTATCGACCACCAGTCGACAAGCACATCAATAGGGGTAGCAAAACAAATTGCGAAAATTAATTCAATCACAGGGTTGTTCAACTTAATTAATTGAACAGCTTTTAAGTCGTGAATGCACTAAATCATATCATGTTATGTCACGTTGATGAAGCTTGAGACTGATGGTTGCTAATGACTTTGATCTATAGAAGGTGGGGACAATTGCCGGATGGCTGTCAATTTTTAGGAAAGAGAGTTATACATTCTGTTCAATTAGAACTTCTATGGAACTCCAAAAATTTCTTGACTTTTAAAATAATTAAAATAAAAAATTTGCACTTACCACATGTACACTGCTCTGCAAGTTGCCGGCTAGCAAGTTCTCCGTTGGCTTCTTCTCCGTGGTCTTCTTGGCCGCCCTCTTGGCCTTGCTCTCGAGGAATCGCTTCTGCAGCGTTGTGGTCTCGTGGTTCTGCTGTTCGCACACATTGTTGAATGCCTGCTCAAAGCGCGGTACACAATCTGTCTGTCGTCGTCGATAGTTCTCCATGCGCCGTCGCAATCGTTCCACCACCGCCTGATTTTTTGGTGGCATAATGTCACTGTTTCCAACACTGGCGTTGACATTTTGATTTGGATTGTACGCAGCCGCCTGCTGCTGCTGTGGATTCTGCTGCTGTTGCACGTGGTGATTTTGTTGTTGCTGTACATTGTGAAGCTGCTGAGATTGCTGTTGTTGGTGTTGTTGCTGCTGCTGATGATGTTGTGTTTGTTGCTGATGTTGCGCATGCAGTTGTTGCTGCTGCTGCAAATGAACAAGACTCTGTTGTTGTTGTTGTTGTTGCTGATGCAAGTGCTGCTGGTGGTGTTGGAGATGCTGCTGCTGTTGCAGCTGGAGATTAAGCTGTTGGTGTTGATGTTGCTGCTGCTGTTGTTGGGCGGCTGCCTGATTGGCGCTCTGAAATACTGGAAGACCTCCTGCATCCATAAATACTTTTTATTTTGTCTGGATTTACTTGTATGGTAAGACGCTTATACGTAAAGCGCCGTCCAGAACAAGTAATCGTAGAAGAATTCTGTTGCAATGGAATATTTAATGCCAACGAATGATCATTAGTTGGAAGTGTTTGCTTTTCGGCTATACATAGATTTTGTCTCGGTCAGTGGCCGTACACAATGCCGTCGTTAAAACGTTGTCTTAAATTTAAATTTCAGTCTTTAGTTGGCTTAGAACATTTTGCATTTTGTTTTAGATTTTAGAATTTTGTTTTTTGACGTTTTGCGCGACATTGAATGTGTGTTATTATGACGCGGTAGGATTTTTTGCACATACATCTTGGTAAAAGTTCGCCCCTTGTAGATACATAGCAGGTGATGTCGAGTTTGAACACATATCTGCAAAAAAAAATTTAATAAGTAGAAATTAGATAAAATTAAAAAAAAAATAAAACCATCTACATAGTAAGATTAAAAAACGCCATAATGAGTTTGATATGCAGATGCCTGGGTTGATGGGGGAGAATAATATATTTTTTTACAGTAACAAAATGAATATAAATATTTAAACACATTTTGATTTATATAAATCAACGCTGGTTTCGGAAAAGTAAAAAAAAAACAAAAACAAAGTAGGTATATTAAATGAAAGTAGATATTATTTACATTTCCACGATATTGACAAATCGGTGTACAGAATCTGCATACGCAGTTCTTAGGCGTGGATAAGGCAAATGCAAATGCTGCACCTTGGACGCTTGCCAGTTAATTGATGCAATTTACTAATAAAGGCCTTTAAATTCATAGGAACTGATGTCACCCTGTCACACAGCGAGCGGTTGGTCATTGAAGATAATAATGCCGGTATGAACACACGTTTAGATTGTATTAAATAATTTACGAGGAAAAAAAGAAACGGCAGCGTAAATTGAAAGGAGAGTGGAGCTAATTCGGCGGGCTTCATTCGAAAGTTCTTTTAAGTAAAGTTTCTGTTCTTCGGAATGATTTTTTTTAGACGTTCAGAATAATAATCAAATAGTTAACAAAACAGGTTTATGAAGACCAAGCTTCGCACAACTAGTAGTTTGCTGAAAAAAAAAATGTCCTTTAGTCTTTCAAAAAAAATAGAGCTTTCTAATTGAATTTATACCCTTGGATGCTCGCAGTATGTGGGGTGGCGAAAAACAATAACTATAGGTGTAATTTGTATCTTTAAAAGGCGCTGAATGTGGAACCCTCGCTCTCAGTATTCGGAATATCTCCTCTTCATGATCACTTCTGTAGTATAGATTCCTTTTGTGGTTCTTGCACTTAACTAATCTTAACAAATACCTAACGTGTCAAAAGGAAGAGATTTTCATTAGGCACATGATGGAATTTTGTTAAAAAAAAGTTGAGTTCTACAATGAAAACGATTTCGAACACCCAAATATTGAATTAATGGTATTACATACTTATAAAAGGATACTTGACTATCAGAATCCAACTTTTCCAACAGAAATTTAAAGTTTAGTGTGACTATGAATTGATGACGTACTTCAGATAGCTAAGATTACAATCATAGGGGTATTCACGATCCAATGCAACTGATCTTGTATTATTACAAAAGTGTGACTTATTTTTCGCACTATAACAAAAAAATATACTGACTAAAATTTCGCTACACTTTTGCACTTTATCTATACCCTGGACCTATTGTAACCGAAAAGCACAACAGAGTAAAGTGTAATGTTGTCAAGTCAACAGTTTGCCAAATTGTTAATTCCTGTGTGTAGCTATCGGAAAAAAAAAATAAAGCGAATGGAAAACAAAAGTAAGCACTGCCGAAGAGAAAATCTAGTCAAAAAAAAATATAAGACTACATTCTGCTAGAGATGAGAAAAAGTGTGTTCAAGATCTGATAAAAAAAAAAAAAAAAAAACATAATCGAATCGTGAATACTCCTAATGTGTTTGGTAACAAAGTTCTTGTTTTATAACAAAAACAACAACCAATCAAATGAAAAATTGACAACATTTAGCAAACAAAAATTTTCAGAAAGCGCCTCTCAAATCTAGGTTACATCTCACTGCCCCTCATTACATATTTCTGGTTTTCGATGGAGGTTTTTTTCAAAGATGTCCAAGTATTTTTTAAGCAAGATGCAACAATTTGTACTTTCAATTTATGTTCACTATGTGCTACCGTTGCTACCCGTCTCAATTTGCCTGGGACCAGGGCTACCAATGTACTGCATATGTAGCAGATCTACTTCATTTATTTCGATCATGCACATGCTACGTAGCAACTTATTTCTACTTCGTTAGACTCATTTTTATAGAAATTTTATTTAATATGTGTTGTGTTGATTAATTTTTGCAAACCAAAAAAGACATTTGCTTGATCTGAATGCACTCATCACAAAAATCTAAATTGTAAATTTGTTTTCAGTTTTTTTTTTTTTTTTACTTTCTTGATTACCTACGTAGTAAGTTGTATTGTATTCGCATAAAATTTCAAAATTGGGGTGATAATCAATTCGGACATTACGATGATAGACGAACTCAAAAAATTGGATCGCAAAATTCTGTCCGTCCTTCCACAGGCCTACAGCGTAAACGGATGCCCGAATTTCGTTAAAATTTGCCACAATGTTACAAGTGTCACAAAAGTATTACCCTTTTTTATTATTTTATAATTTTGTTACAATGTTACTTTTTCCGCTGTGTTACATTTTCCCCATTAAAGTCCTTTTTAGGGTTCCGTAGCCAAATGGCAAAAATCGGAACCCTACTAGATTCGTCATGTCTGTCT
The DNA here is from genome assembly GCA_946477585.1 of Cheilosia urbana. Lineage (NCBI taxonomy): Eukaryota > Metazoa > Arthropoda > Insecta > Diptera > Syrphidae > Cheilosia > Cheilosia urbana. The sequence continues at coordinate 118,605,145 of OX297854.1, forward strand.
GTCTGTCTGTCCGTCCGTATGTCACAGCCACTTTTCTCCGAAACTATAAGAGCTATACCGTTGAAACTTGGTAAGTAGATGTATTCTGTGAACCGCATTAAGATTTTACACAAAAATAAAAAAAAAACGGTAAATTTTGGGGGTCCCCCTCCCCATACATAGAACTGAAACTCAAAAAATTTTTTTTCATCAAACCCATACGTGTGGGGTATCTATGGATAGGTCTTCAAAAATGATATTTAGGTTTCTAATATCATTTTTTTCTAAAGTTAATAGTTTGCGCGAGAGACACTTCCAAAGTGGTAAAATGTTGGTCCCCCCCCCCCCCCCTAACTTCTAAAATAAGCGAACGATAAAACTTAAAAAAATATATGATATACATTACCCTGTAAACTACAAACGATAATTTTTTGAACGAGATCTAGCGAGTAGTTTTTAAAATATCGATCAAAGTTACAACGAACTACAAGAACTTTTATGTTATGTTACTTGCTGTTTCGGAACCCTTCATGAGCGAGTCCGACTCGCACTTGTCTTACTTTTTTGTTTTTCTCGTTAAAAATACCTACTGAAAAGTTGAACTGGCAGCACTTTTTTCTTTCGAGCAAAATTCTACCAATTTATGTCAATGCATTTGTTTGTTTACACAGAGCAAAAGTTGAGCAAAATGTTAAACTGCGAGTGGGAATGGGAATGGGAGGTCACAAGAAAAGACAACAATATTTTTCTGTCACGCCGCGTCGCCGTTGACAATGTTCTACATCTCGTGGTAAATAAAGTTTGTGAAATAGAAATTGAAATCTACTTCGATGGTCATAAAGAGCTTTTTTTTTAATTTGATAAAAAGTTCCTAATAAAGATTTTTTTTGAGTTGAAAAACGATGATTTTATTATTACATTTTTTTTTTTCAGTTTGTTACATTTTTTTACCATTTGTTACACTTTTTGAAAAAAAATTGTTACACTTTTAAGAAAACCTGCGGCAGCACTGTTTGTGGCTCACAGTTCGGGGCTTTTTTTTTTACAAGGTAACCTCAATATAAATGGTACTTCCCATATAAAATGTTCCTACCAGTTTGATTTGTTCAAAAACGGTTCTAACGATTTCAACCGCAATTGATATTTAAGCTTAAGTAAGGGTGGTTAACATGACTGCATAATCAGTTTTTGTCTAAAAAAATTCAAATAGCGGTACTTTTGAACTTTGGACATAGTTCGAAAACGGTACGATTTTTTTTTAATTTGGTTTTATTTAGTTTATCTGAAAGCGGCTGAAACGATTTTATTGCATCCTTAATTTTCAATTCGATAAAACTTATACTCGGTTTCAGCTAAATAGTTAAGTAATACGTAATACCTAGTATTTTTATAACTGTTTTGTCTGCCAAATTTAACAAAAACCGCTCTTACGATTTTGATCAAAATACATAGGTATTGAGGATAATATAAATATTGTAAATAAGATCCCGTACTTAATTTTTCTGAAAAAAATTCAAATAAGTCAGTTTTTTTTTTACTTATTTCTCAAAAATACTACCCGAAACCCGATCTGTGTTAATATGTTTTTGTTTTTTTTTTTTTTTTTTTTTTTTTTTTTTTTTTTTTCATTCATTCATTCATTCTGAGTAGGTAGATGCTACCGACTTTAGATCATCAGAGGCAATCCGCATACGGGCCAAGGAGAGATTTCGGACTTGATCTAACCATCTCGTCCTGAGTCTTCCTAAGGGACGCCCCTGCCTTCCATAGCATGGCTTGAGATCCGAGTTGGAAGCATGCGTTTAACGTGACCAGATATTTTTTTTCTACACTCATTAACGCACCTAAATTAAAAATGCAATAGTCAACCATTTTAAATATGCACCTTAAAATAATTCCAAACACTTGCAGTTCACACAATCAGAAACTCCCACTTTCTTTGCACACAGGTCCATCGGGTTATTCAGTTTATAACCTCTAACACAAAATCAAAAACAAATCTCTGAGTGGTTACATATACGATATATACCTACACCTACATCCTATATATATCATATATCTATACAAATACTATATCGGTATTCCACGAACCCTAGTTTCAATCATGTACGGTTGCCTTTGAACTTTTTACCTACCCAAGAATTGACTCAACCAAACTTTTGATGAATGAGAAAGTTGCGTGCGACGCAGTCATGCACTTTATTTTTTAAGTTTTAATACACTTTTGGTTGGTAGTTTGATGAATAGCGACTCTTCTTGTTCTTTAATATTGGATTTGCTGGGACAGCAATGTAGACTTTTTTAGTGCATGAACTAGCATTGTTTAATCCACGAAAGAAAAATACAAAATGTCAAATCTTAGACGACCATTCTTCCCTTACAACACTAAAGAGAAGAAAGTAAACTTAGCCCAGCATTTATAATATGTAAATAAAGTTCATACAGTTTAACAAGACATGAAAACAGGTGCGTAAACATAATATGAACTGCAAGTGGTTATTTCTCATCAAAAATTGAACGTTAAACTGAGAAAATAAAAACATTTTCAGCTTTTTGTTGGTTTTAGCGGCACAACGACCTTCACACAGGTTCTTCAAAAGGGCAAAGGTACAAAATACTAATAACATTAGGTATTTTAAAGATAAAGATGTAGAGCTTATAAGTCAGCAAACACTGAAAATGCTTTGAATGCTAAAAACTATATTCAGCTATTGTACGTTAAATATAAATGAATTTCATAGCAAAGCAACAGAAATCAGATTTCAATTGTGCGTAACTATCGACCGACTTCAGCTACTATCCGTTAGCCATCATAACGTGGTACCTACATTGAATTTTTTTTTTTAATTTGTAAAAAGGATCCACTTAACTAAAATGACTTTAATGCCTACACACACCATCGAATCTCAGTTTTTAAATTCGCTGATTAAATATAAAATGTTTTATGTATACAATTTTCACATCCATGGGTATTGAAAACTAATTCTAATATCAATTGACGTAGAGGCACCCTGAACTTATGTTCTAAGTTGAATGGCATTTCCTTTCAACTTTTTATGTTTGTCTGAATTACGTGGTAGGTATGTGCTCGAAGCTATGTAGTGTTAAAAGTCGTTCGAAACGTAAGACTAACCGAGTGTTTTTTGTTTTAATTATAAAATATGTGCCCACACAAAAAATCACTCCTATCAGTCAAACGAAGACCGAAGGCAAGATTCGAGGATTTGAAAACCAAAATATTTTTATCGTTGTAATTATGCAATGAATATATAAATTATTAAGCTTTGCAAATAAATCTGAGATAGTAAAACTATAGTAGCTACTCGCATTTTCCAAATTTCGTAGCATAGGTGTAGCCGCCACAGCCAAATGGGTAATCCAAAAGTCAAATACCTACATAGATCCCAGCCCTATACACAGAAAATCCATTGCCCTCGATCGTTATCATTGATATATGAGTACAAAAGCAGTATACACTTTTAAATGCCAATTACCCAAGAATATTTGAAACAACATTTTCTGTATACATACCTACTTAATTTTATAAATTACAAACATAAAAATATACGTACATTGCCGATGATCTGTGATCCTTCAAACAGAAAGCGGATTTCTTAATAATTACAGTTGCTAATTTCGTTTAAGCACTTTCCCATTAAAAACCTATCGGTTCCATTCATCGAATCCGATTGATCTTAATTTTGTTTTGTTTAGTTTTTGATTAATCTGCCGCGCAAGGCAATCTTTTTATTGTATTTTAGTGAAATCTATCTAAAGTCATGGGTAAAGTTAGGATGCATTGAAAACTATTTACGAACAAGTGTACCTATTGAAGCAACAGAAGGATATAATATACAAACAGAAAAATAAACAGTCAAGACTTTTAGATAAACGACAAAAAAAAATTGAAAAATTCACTGACAGCCGCGCGTTGTTCTGATTTTAATTCCGACCGCCACACACAGTAATAAACAAAACAGAAGCCGAATTAAAAAGATACAAGTTTCATAAGCGAATAATAGCAATTATTATCTATCTGTGATAGTTCTGATTGTTTTTGAATACAGATAACGAAACATGAACGACAAGAGTATCTAAGGGCATCTCAAAGCGAACAAACGAACGAACGAACTGTTAAACTGTTTGCAATCCATTTCAACGATCATCCAACAAAACATAGGCACACAACAACAACTGCTAGAAGAAGCAACATATAACAAATACAACAAATACTTGGTGTAATGCACAATATTCAAGTATTTTTTTAGTTTCGGTTGTGCTGTCGCTGTCGTCCGCTGCTGCTATCCGCGTTGTGTGTGAATTATAAACGAGTGCTTGTCGGCGACGACAACTACGAGATACGTAAGCGTGGTATACCAGATAGAAAACACACGTAGAGCGAGAGAGAGAACTGGATTACTCCGGTCTAATGTCGATGACTGACTGACTGGCCTGGACGCAGCCACAGATGAAGCGCACACAACGCGAGTCCGTCGCACCGAACAGCAGAAAATCCAAAGGCCAACAAACAGTCTGTACAGCTGACTATGAGCAGTTGTAGATACACTACCTCATACACCGATCCCCAGAAGCAGCAGCTATCGAAGCAGATAACAACAACAACGTTTATACGGTATACCATACTCGAACAGCAGAAGCAGTGAATAACAACAAAAACGACTGGAAAGAGGAAACCCGTGAGGAAGACGACGACGACGACGACGACGACGACGACGACGAGGAGGAAAGGCGAACATAACACGTACAAAGTGTAAAGAGATGGCATAGAGAAATGTGTATAGTAAAGTACCCACTGTCGAATGGATGGAAGGGAGCACAGAGCGATGGGGAAGTGATATGCCCTCGTGCTGAACATGCCGGGGAAGAAAAGAAGACAATTGAAGCAGCATAAGAAGCGGGAAAGTCGAAGAAAAATTTAACACACAAAACTACCCTCTGCCAAGACACACAAGTGATTTTCGAAGGCTATAGGGGCACCCATCAGAGTAAAATAAATAAAATGATCAAAATAAGATAAATAAAATTAACAAAACAAATATAAATATAGATACCTACTCTAAAAAAAAAATTAAAAATTAAATAAAATAAACTAAATAAGCAAATTAAATAAAATAAATAAATTAGGTAATTAAATTGTATAAAATAATATATTAATAAAAAAAATTAAACAAGTAAAATCAATAAAATCAATAAATAAATGATTAAAACAAATATGTAAAATAAATGAAATAAATTAATTGATTATATTACACAAAATAAATAAATTGAATTATTAAAATGATTACAATAAATAAATTAAATAAATAAAATTAATAAAATAAATAAAGTAAGTAATTAAAAAAAATGAATAAGTAGAATAAATAAAAAATAATAATAAATAAATAAAATAAAAAAAAAATAAAACAAAAAAAAAATTACAAAAATAAATAAAATAAAACAAATAAAATATATAAAATTTATAAAATACATGAGATATATAAAATAAATAATATAAATAAAACATGTAATAAAACATGTAAATAAAATAAATAAAATTAAATAACACGTCGGCGTCGGGTGCGTTTTTCCAAAATAACAGTGGCACTGACAGAATCCACTGGCTTTATTTCCGTTGTTGAGAAAACCACCACCAGAACACAATACTGTGGTGCACCAGCACCATCCCTCTTACCCCAGCACAAAGGTACCCCAGAAAAGGCAAAGGTACGCATGGCTTGGCTAGAATGCTGCTGTTCCGAGCATTTTGTATTTGTACAATCCTGCTTGCTTCTGCTGGTTGTCTGTTCAACTCGGTACGTCATCAGATCGGATCGGTTTATTCCATGATTCCTACGTTCACAGAAGGAAAGGAAATCCTATCCATCCAAGCCCAGCCGCATAAAAAAATTATTTCATCAAGAAGCTTTACGTTTCGGATACGAGACCTGCGAACTGCGACAAAACTCACACGAGCGTGTAGATGCAGCATTATTTTATTCGTGCAATGTGAATGTGAAAGAATGAAATTGCGCCGAAGAAATTGGAGGTTGAGAATTCGTATTGATTATAGAAACGCGTGTAGGACACACGACGCTCGCAGACACCGTAATCGCATGAGAGACAGCGACTCGCTGCGGAACGTAAGCGATATTTCGTTGCGCGTCTATCGCAAATTCGACCAGGCTAACAGAAAAACTGAGAAGCTGTTATTGTACTCTGCATCTGAAGAGAGAGCAAGAGAATCAACATACGGAAACCAGTACCTACCTACTATGACGAAAACCATACAAAGAGTGGCTGTGGGCTGAGGCACATTGGTGAGGCGGTGAGGGGGTTTGTGAGGGAAAAAGCTTAGTATATACCTCGCATGCTCGCGTACGTCTGCCTGACTATGACAAAAGATTAAATATAGCGTTGCCAGATAAACGAACTATAATAATAACACAATTAATTTGTGTTTACAAACAATTAAATAGAAATTAACGACCAGTGTCAGGATGGAACTCAAGGTTGCGTAACGGATGGCCCATCTGTTACTTATCTAAAATTGATTTTAAAATAAGATAGCATCGGAAAATATTTTTATATATATTTTAATTTTATAACAGAAATTGGCAGGGTAAAAAAAAAAACAAAGAACTAGCGAGAATCGTTGTTACTCCTCGCTTCCCCACTTAGTAAAATTAATTTCTTTCGTACACTCTTGCTTGATGGTTGTCTAATTGTCCATCCTATCGATTTAATTTAGAAGTAGGTAGCCTTTCTGTTGTTAGTGGCTCTATTTTGCTTACAGATCGATAGTCGTTCTTCCCGAGTGCACTACCTGCAAAACATTTGAAGAAGAACTGACAGTTCTGCTTACAGAACAGATATGGCAAATATCAAGGGCAAGACGCCATAATGCCCAGCCCGTTCTACGCAGTGCGTCTTAATTCACTTTACAACACTTGACTCTTCGTCTAACTCCTCCAGATAGAAACTGTTGTTTTTTTCTGAAAATTGTCAGTGGATATGAAGAGAACAGCGAAACATTCCGCCCAGTCACAATTTCATCCCTCGAATGAAATCGAATCTCAACCTTCTTAGTTTGTAAGACTGGTTTGGAGACAATAAAATCTGATCTGGACTGGACTCCTATCGCACATTACTCTGTGTGGACGACTCGCACTAATAACGAATTTTTGACAGTTCGACCGACTGCAGTAGCTTGTAATTAACGCCGATAAATAAACGTTTGTCTGGCAGTACTTTTCCTCAATAAAACTTGTTTTCTTCATTTGAATTCTGAATACCGTACAACAAAAACACATTGTAGGTATATGAAAATATGTAAAAAGAGCACATGCGGAGAATACCACACGTAGGTACTGGCGAGCGCAAAGAAGAACGCTCTAAGTAGTCTAAATGAATTTTAAACTACAAGCCATTCAATGTGTGCCCAGCCGATGCCGACTGGTATGGTATGTGCTGCTGTATGATAAGAGTTATACGAAGGAAAAATGTCACGAAATGTGAAAATTTGCTGATACCCACGAAAGGACCTTCTGCGCATCGTCAGCATCCGCCAAACAATTCCACTTTGCACACCATAAAAATCGAATGGTTTCAGCCAAAATGATTCAGGTTTATGTTGACCCAGCAGTTGAGTTTGATGAATTCGTGGAATGTGAACACAATGACTTCGCGTGTTCACTACCTCCTTCCAACGCAGAGAGCACAATACCACTGTGCAAGACGTAAAATAGCGGCAGCTTTGCAAGCAAGATGACAGCGGCATTCGATTACAAAGCTTGACAAATATGTCTGCGCGCCTGATAATTTTCAGGTGAAAACAGCATGGAGTGTGAGTAGAATGAATGCAAAAGGAGTGTGCAGATTGTATAATAGTAGCAGAAATGTTGGAGCATTCGTTGCATGAAGTGTATGTATGTACAAACAAAAGCAAACGAAAAGGTGCAAGAAAGTACCGATGCGTCGAAATGTTATTTTTTTATTTTTTAAACCTTTGACTTCAATACTGCAGAGTTAATTTTGTAGTCTCAAAAGCTATGTGATCTTGCCAGACCACTGGAAGCTCGATTCATTTACCAACTCGATTTAGGTATAGGTATTCGAAAATCCCTGATAATAGTGCACTATTCAAATCAATAACTTGCCATCTGCCATATTGACACGTTCGGGTTGCTATAAAATATGAGAATGAGAAACTGAAAGGATATAGAGAATCTGCCGACTGAAATTATTTTGAACTAGAGTTTGCCCAGTGATAGAAATTCTACCATTGTATTAAACATTTACGCATTCCCATCTGGCGATAGACTAATCAGGCTATCATTTATTATCCAACAGGATAACGCTATATATGTCGCTATTAGGACTGGTAAAATGAAGTTAAGAATTCCCCATACTAAATGGGTATGCGTGTGAGGTGTTGACGAAGGTTGGTTTCAATGATGTTACTATGGAACCGAGCATTTTTCGACATAATTTGTTTGCTCTTAAATTTTCATAGTAACGTATTAAAATAATGTTAATCATGACTCATGAGTAATATATATTTTCAAATGGGCGTATTTTCTCGATATTAGAAGTAGATGTGGATGTCGGTTTTTCGCTTAAAAAAAAAAAAAAAAAAAAAACATAATAGTCGAAAATTGTGGTTGTAATTGTGATGTGCTTTTTCTCCGGCCGGGGTTTTGCTCGCCTTACAGAATCTGGCCCCTGGCTATAAGAGGTACTCTTTATTCGCAGTAATTTTACTTAATTGATACAATGTTTCCCTATGATCCTACACAAATTACATACAACTTAAAAATTGTTTTGATAACGTCTACACTACGTGGCCCCACGACGGCGAGGTTTCTCAGCGTCCCAACGACAGCGTGGTTCCAGGGGAAAGGAGGGCGAGAGGCCCAACGGTGGCGTGGTTCCTTAGCGAGCCAACGACAGTGTGGTTCCAGGGGAATGGCAAGCAAGCAAACAAGCGGGGATTGCTGACACTGCTTAATTAAGGCCTATTTACCAAAGGGAATTCAGCCGCAAAAATTTAAAACAGGGAACAAAGTAACTTTCTATAACGGGAGGCTTATCTGGTACTCAAGATTGTTTACGAATCACACGTAGACAAATCTCCCCGAATGCTTTTCTCATTCGGGTACTCATGCTTTTCCTACCACTAACAGAGTGTGACTTCAACGTGACCAATGCAAATTCTCGAAGTCACATAAGGTGGCGGGCGCAAGTGGAAGGGGACCTCAACCAACTTGGAGTGCACAACTGGAGGCAGTTAGCCAAAGATCGCGCTATCTGGAGAAGCGTATTGGTTGAGGCCCAGGTCCACCCCGGACTGTAGCGCCACCTTAAGTAAGTAAGTACATAAGGGATTGGTGCGATAGCCGCCCGTCCAAATCGGAAAATCTCACTTCATTTGCACCCGCACACATCGTCCGTCTGGATATTCATTTTATAACTGCAAATTTAAAAACAAATCTCTGAATTCTTACATTTATCTTTATAAAGATATCGGTCTATCACGAACCCTACTTCTAATCATAGACAAGTTACACCAGCGTTACTAATAACGGGTGATTTTTTAGCTGGTTTGGTTTTGATAACACTGGTTTTGACAGCTGACGTGTGTTTAGTACCTTGTGTCACTGTCAAACAGCTTCAGTTTGGTTTGCAATTTAACCATGGATCGTCTTACAAATGAACAACGCTTGCAAATTATTGAATTTTACTATCAAAATTCGTGCTCGGTTCGAAATGTTCATCGCGCGCTGCTTCCATTTTATGATCGGCATTCTCGACCTTCTGAGCAGTCTATTCGGAAGATTGTGACCAAATTTCGCACCAAATTTACTTTGTTGGACATTAAACCACCAACACGTTTACGTACTGTGCGTAGTGAAGAAAATATTGCGGCCGTATCAGCTAGTGTGACAGAAGACCGCGAAATGTCGATTCGGCGCCGTTCCCAGCAGTTAGGCCTTTGTTACAGCACTACGTGGAAAATTTTGCGGAAGGATTTGTGCGTAAAGCCTTTTAAGATACAGCTTGTGCAAGAACTAAAGCCAGCCGACCTACCACAACGCCGAATTTTTGGTGAATGGGCTCTTGGAAAGCTGGCCGAGGATCCGCTTTTTTATCGAAAAATTGTGTTCAGCGATGAGGCTCATTTTTGGTTGAATGGGTACGTAAATAAGCAAAATTGCCGCATTTGGAGTGAAGATCAGCCAGAAGCATTGCAACAGCTACCAATGCATCCCGAAAAAGCCACTGTTTGGTGCGGTTTATGGGCCGGCGGCATTATTGGGCCATATTTCTTCAAAGATGATGCGAATCGCAGCGTTACTGTCAATGGTGAACGCTACCGAGCGATGATAACAAACTTTTTTTTGCCCGAAATGGAAGTTCTTGACTTGCATGATATGTGGTTTCAACAAGACGGTGCCACATGCCACACAGCACGCGAAACAATGGCGCAATTGCGAGGCGAGTTTGGTGAACAGTTAATTTCACGTTTCGGGCCGGTCAATTGGCCGCCTAGATCGTGCGATTTGACACCATTAGATTATTTTTTGTGGGGGTATGTCAAGGCTAATGTGTATAGGGACAAGCCCGCTTCGATTGACGCACTGGAAGCCAACATCATTCGTGAGATACCGGCCGATATGTGTGAAAGAGTATGCCAAAATTGGACTCAGCGGATGGACTACCTGAGACGCAGCCGCGGTCAACATTTGCATGAAATTATCTTTAAACATTAAATTGCAAGGTTCAAACTATCGATTCAAATAAATATTTCATTCATTTTTTCGAATTTTTTGTGTTTTTTTTTTTTTAAAAAGTTCTAAACCTCTTAAAAAATCACCCTTTATATTCCAGTAAAAAATAAAAACATGTCCCTAACAGATCAGAAACCATAAACTCCTGCTATACGCTTGTCCTTGTACTCAGAAATCTTGTAAAGTGTACGAGCCTGTAAATAATACAGTAGGCGCTTAAAACTCTCTAACGAGAACATGCGTTCCTGGCTTATCAACGGGTATTTTGCTTTTGTGTACTTCACAAATATTACAAAAGACGAATTCATAGCAGGTCTTCATCTGGGTCGCTGAAAGTCGGGAGGAGAATGAAATACTGCATTGTCAAAGGGTCGGTAGTTTATTAAGTAACGAAAGTTCAAATTCAAATTCAAATCAATTCAATATCCTTAAATCGTAGGGCCCGTTTTAAAAGTTCTTTATTTCCAAATATGTACGTACACGTAGGTGTACTCCTTTGGCCATAAAAAATGATATTGGTTACTTCTGCTTCCGCAATATTACACGTATACATAAGTTGTTATGTATGTCCTTTGCTATTACTATTGGACACAAAGGTTTTGTTTCTGTTTTAGCATTTAAATCAAAGAAACCTCTCACGTTCGTTTAACATTTTTCGATACTATGTAAACAAAATAAGAAAACACAACTTTTCAGTGACTTCTGCCTTATAAGTCGCGGAAACTCAGTTAACCTTTCAATCTCCTTGATGCCCTTACAGAGTGTTCTGTTACCCTAATTGTTTATCAACACTTTATCAACAAAACACAGGAGACAATCCCTGAAACCGTTCTGGGGTTTATTTGTTATGCAGCTGAAATTATAGAGCGCATGTACCAGAGTACATATACAAAAAGGAAAGCATCTGCAACTGATAAGAGAGAGAGATAGGGGGGAAACTAAACATTTGATAAACAAATGAACAGCGATTCAGAAGTTAGCAAAGGCTTCTGAATTTGAATTCAGTAACGGCGTAAGAACATTCGACAATTTTCACTAAAGTCTGAGTCGTTGAAGAGTTGCTTCCAGAACATTGGTGGCAAAGCAATGACTTGCAAGGATAACTGGTTCGCATGCGGAATTGCTAAGTACTGACGAACGACAAGTGAATTGTGAAAATTTCTGAACTCCCGGCGGCGGTTGTCAGCTAACGAACAAGACAGCGAAAGAGAGAGAGAGAGAAGTTTCATGACGAAAAGATGAACCTTTGCAGTGAAGCACCCAATATGTAAGGTATTGGTTTATTTGATAGGAGCGGAATTTTCAAATTCCCCATGCGCCTATGTTGATAATCCGATAATCATGTTACTCTGAATATAAAAGTTTGCTTTACAGCGCATTAAACCTCAAGCAGAAGGAAACAAATTCGCACATTCTCCCCCAAACATTACCCAGCTCATTGTGCGCTATTGCTTCATTGCCCATTGTGGCGTCACCTAATAAATAATTCACTAACCCTGCAGCATTCACATTTGTGCACCGTCCATACTCGTATACTTGACGTTAGCAGTTAGATACGTAGATATAGATACTTTCATGATATGTAACCTATTGCATTGATGTACTTGCAAAATGTTCGTATACTAGTATCTACAAGCAGATTTCTTTGTGGGTAACAAAGCAGATCAAACTCTGAGATGGTTGAAGGTATTTTTATACTTTTCATACTCGTACGTTCTCTGCACAACAGATGTGACAGAAAACAAAAATGTTAGCGGGAGGAATTTGTACGAACTAAGGGTGAAGCGTGAATGGAAACTCAATGAACTCGAATGAGTTTGGCTCATGCTATTTAAATAACAGTGAATTGTGCATTAACCATTATAGAAGTCGCAAAAGCTCCAAAGACAATTATTTGTTATATTTTGTAGTTTCACTTTTAGAAATTTTTATTTCAATTTACATAAGCTGGGAATATGTACTTATGCGAATTAATAATTCTTGACTTCTTGTTGAATTTAAAAAAAACGTTATTATAGATTTTCAATTGACCCCTTACCACGGGTGGGGGGAAGTCAATGTCAATCCTCTCAGTTATAAAATAGAAGTGAGCTTACAAAATGATTTCCTCTGATATTTATACAGATATTTTGTTAACGTTTGCAAAACGTTCAGTGCCTCAGAAGGAGGAAAAAGATTTATTAAATTTATGAAATTCGATACTGACCAATTATGCTGATAAGCAAGAATTGGCAATGCCTCAGAAGGAAGCTGTATCTTTGTAATGATTCAATTACTGTGGTATCTTAACTACTGGGGGTATCTTATCTCTTTGTTATGGTTCAATTATTGTGGTATCTTAACTTGCGGACCTGAGTTAAATGAAATTTTAGAAAACAAAATAAGGCCGAATTCCCAAAATTTTACATTTTCCAAATCGAAACTAATAAATAAAAAAAAAATCGAAATTATAACGCTAAAAGAAATTTAAAAAGGGGTCCAAATCGTAAAAAAGGTGCCTCCGCATAAAATGCTAATAAAGGGTGATTTTTTAAGAGGTTTAGAACTTTTTAAAAAAAAAAAAACTCAAAAAATTCGAAAAAATGAATGAAATATTTATTTGAATCGATAGTTTGAACCTTGCAATTTAATGTTTAAAGATAATTTCATGCAAATGTTGACCGCGGCTGCGTCTCAGGTAGTCCATCCGCTGAGTCCAATTTTGGCATACTCTTTCACACATATCGGCCGGTATCTCACGAATGAATGCATGGATGTTGGCTTCCAGTGCGTCAATCGAAGCGGGCTTGTCCCTTTACACATTAGCCTTGACATACCCCCACAAAAAATAATCTAATGGTGTCAAATCGCACGATCTAGGCGGCCAATTGACCGGCCCGAAACGTGAAATTAACTGTTCACCAAACTCGCCTCGCAATTGCGCCATTGTTTCGCGTGCTGTGTGGCATGTAGCACCGTCTTGTTGAAACCACATATCATGCAAGTCAAGAACTTCCATTTCGGGCAAAAAAAAGTTTGTTATCATCGCTCGGTAGCGTTCACCATTGACAGTAACGCTGCGATTCGCATCATCTTTGAAGAAATATGGCCCAATAATGCCGCCGGCCCATAAACCGCACCAAACAGTGGCTTTTTCGGGATGCATTGGTAGCTGTTGCAATGCTTCTGGCTGATCTTCACTCCAAATGCGGCAATTTTGCTTATTTACGTACCCATTCAACCAAAAATGAGCCTCATCGCTGAACAAAATTTTTCGATAAAAAAGCGGATCCTCGGCCAGCTTTCCAAGAGCCCATTCACCAAAAATTCGGCGTTGTGGTAGGTCGGCTGGCTTTAGTTCTTGCACAAGCTGTATCTTAAAAGGCCTTACGCACAAATCCTTCCGCAAAATTTTCCACGTAGTGCTGTAACAAAGGCCTAACTGCTGGGAACGGCGCCGAATCGACATTTCGCGGTCTTCTGTCACACTAGCTGATACGGCCGCAATATTTTCTTCACTACGCACAGTACGTAAACGTGTTGGTGGTTTAATGTCCAACAAAGTAAATTTGGTGCGAAATTTGGTCACAATCTTCCGAATAGACTGCTCAGAAGGTCGAGAATGCCGATCATAAAATGGAAGCAGCGCGCGATGAACATTTCGAACCGAGCACGAATTTTGATAGTAAAATTCAATAATTTGTAAGCGTTGTTCATTTGTAAGACGATCCATGGTTAAATTGCAAACCAAACTGAAGCTGTTTGACAGTGACACAAGGTTCTAAACACACGTCAGCTGTCAAAACCAGTGTTGCAAAAACCAAACCAGCTAAAAAATCACCCGTTATAAGCCTAGTATCCTGATCGCGCTAAATTTTAACTTCCATAGTCTCTATTTCGATTCTCTACACAAAAGATAAGTGATTATTAAATAATTAAACATGATGTAGATACGTAATAATAGGTAGCATTATTTATACGCGTCAGTGATGCCAGCTTTTTTTTTTGTCGAAATTCTCCATTTTAGGGAAACATTTTTAAAATATTTCCCATTCCATATCGGTTTCTTTCTTCTCTTTTTTCCCTTTGAAGAGATGTAAAGATGCATTTTGAATATAATAAAAAACTGTTTTCTTTTATTAAGCCATTTTTTTTTTTTTTTTTTTTTGGAAAATGCATGTGGATTTAAAATAAAAATAACTAATTCACTATACGTTGACTATTTAATAAAATAATAATAATAAATGAATAGTTTATTATGAAGTTATTAAACTCTAATATTACTGTTACACATTCAAAATGCTTTGGAAAGGCAATATAGCATATAGGTAATCCATAAAACACATAAAACATTGTGTTTTATTTGTTTATTACCTTATTTTTTGCGCTCTGTATATTCGTCTCAATTTAAAATTGTCACAACCATTCAAAGCTCGAGCATGTTCCAGCTTTCACTTTTTGCAAAGCTCTAGAAACAAATGCATTCAAGGAATCACGTCTTCGTCGCGTAATTCCTGTCAGTTTCGCAAGGAAACGTTTTTTCTGCACTTCACTCGGCTAGATTTGTTTATTATTGCTTCTGGAAATTTCATGTAAACCAATTTTTTCCACTTTTTGTACATTTTTCAACTTCTGTTTTGATGTAGTTCAGGCTTTACGGTTATTATTAAGCCGTCATCGCTGATTAATGTCGCATATGCGACTCTGACAACTATTTTGGGAACTGCGCTTTTTTTAATGATAGCTATTAGACGAGAACAGGGGTCAGCTTCTGTAATACGAAACGATCAAACGTTTTCGTGCGCACGAATGATTTGCCATATGTTACACAAACGAAAACGTTTGAACATTTCGCCTTTCAGAATGCCAACCCAGGTCTTCAGTGGTAATAAATTAAGTCATAGAAAATACGCAGGCATACAGTCTTTTAAGCTAAAAAATACTTCACGCGTATTAAGACCTATTACATCAAACTTGCTAGGCCTTGGGGAACAAATAAAAAGTTAAAAACAAAATCGGTAGAATACCGGCTCAAAATGTACAAAATAATATCTAACACACCAGTTTCGGACTTTACTGCTTTTTTGTTAAAAAAAAAAAAGGTATTTACTGTGGGGAGGGGCTCACACCAATGTACTGCACTTTTTGAATAAGAGGTTTTTTTTTAGGTTTAATTTCTAATCCGTAGCTATATTTAACACGAAATATATAAAGTCTGGTATCACTTAAATTCAAAATTGGTGGTGGTATGTAGACAGCTAGCGTTAACTACAGTTCAATAGGTTCCAATGAATAAATATTAGGTTACAACACAAATGATTTATGAAACATAAAAGCAAGTTACAACAAAAAAATTACGTAAACATCTACTGCGCAAAATTTGAATTCACTGACCTTTTTTTTTTTAAATCTTCTGCGTAAATTAATTCCACAAGTCTGAACCCTGACCATCACAACCCAAACACAGCACCCCTATAATGCTGGCGATAAGTGAGAATATGCTTACTTATTACTACGACAGCATAACGAAAAATCCAACATCGGTCTACTATTCATGCATGATTAAGACACAAGATAATGTTCTAAGGTCTAAGCTAAGTATAAAACTTTTATCAGCATACAAGAAATGCAAAAAATGCTCACAAAGTCAATGGATAGCGACGGATTTTTTGATAAAAAAAAATCCCACATATCTACCATTCTGTACAAGGGCATCCATACACCTTTTGAAACATTTAAGTAAAACAATACAAACACCTTGACAGGTCTTTCAAAGTCACTATGAAAATACGACGAATACGGGTATTATTGCAGCACCAAAGACAAGTAAAAATGTTTGCCATAAAATAACCGTGGAATAGCCTTACTTTTTTTTATATCCAAGTAAACGACAGTCAATGTCGAAATTATCAAATTTGTAAGGCTTCCGAGTAACGAACGATAACTGCGGGACAATTGCAGAAGTCGTTTTACTGGAAATTTGGTTGCCAATAGCACTTCTAGCCCTGTATTTTAACGTATTATTTTCAAACCGTATGAATTTCAACTATTCCAAAAAAAAAATTTACTGAGTAAATTATCGATTTATATTTAGGTTTATTTATTATTATTTTATTGTGGCAAGAAAATTACAATTTTTTGAATACAATTTTAGGGATGCAGAGATTTGTTCTGGTACCATACTACTAAGATATTTGTACAATTTTTACTAAATATAATATCACAGATTAATATGCAATTCGAAGGAAAAGCCACTAAAAACCTTCATTAGATTTATTTACAG
The DNA here is from genome assembly GCA_946477585.1 of Cheilosia urbana. NCBI lineage: Eukaryota > Metazoa > Arthropoda > Insecta > Diptera > Syrphidae > Cheilosia > Cheilosia urbana. The sequence continues at coordinate 118,622,173 of OX297854.1, forward strand.
TGCACTCGGGAAAACGTCAACTAATTAAAACCGCGGGTGTTGACGTTTAAAAAATTGTTGACGTTTACGAATGTAAAATTTTTATATAAAAAACATCTGTTTTTAAGTTTTTATTAATTATAAACTAAAACGAAACATAAACAAATCAAAAAGGAAACAAAAACGGCATTCAACATAAATAAAAAGATAATCGGCCCTAGCGAGGTAACCGTCGGAACGGAAAATTCTCCGCAACGCACAGGCACACTCTTTCGGAGGCTCAAATTCCATTCGAGGTGTCCGATTTCGGAGGAGAAATAAACTATTGCGATGGCGCACTTCAAATCGTAAACAAATTCCGCAACCAATTTCTGTCGGAGGATATCGGAACCTAGCTGTCAAAAATTTAACAAAAAAAATGCACTTCATCGCACTTCAACGTAATTCGCCGATATGCGTTACAAAATGTCGGAACAAATCTCCGAACAGTTGTTCCGACGTATACCTCGCAGCAAAAATCTTCCGAATCGTATAAAATCGGAGAATTTTCCGTTCCGACGGATACCTCGCTAGGGCCGAATAATACGTGCAGTTGCAACTACTTTTCTACTCTACTTATAAGGGGAATCACCAATTTCAGAAATGATTTCATAAAATAAATGTGTGTGTGTACAAATTTGTGTATTTTAACTGCTGCTAAATTCAAAATTTTGTTTTATTCAGAGTTGACGTTTTAGAGCTTTGTGGTTGGGTTGACGTTTTAGAGTAGGCAATGTAAAAAAAAGAGGGTTGACGTTTTGGGATGTTGACGTAAACGAGCGTTGACGTTTTCCCGAGTGCACTGTATTTACTTTTAATTTTAATTTTACACTCCAACACAAAATATTCTATAAAGTAGTAAATTTGTAAATAAAAATTAGTTTACAAATTTGAAAGAAGCTACAAGATGAAGGAATTTCATGTTGAATACCAATAAATAAAAAAAAAAAAAAAAAAAAAATAAAAAAAATAGTTAATGTTAAAATTCAAAACAGAATTTTTGTTACGGTAGTTTGTAAAATTTCCTAAATACATATAGTGCAATAAAATGTTATTACAACTTTTTTTTTAGTTCTTACAAAGCTGAAGGCGCTGATTCAATTATTGAATACAACTTCGTTAATCGCACTTTGCTAAACCACATCCACAGAAAATTAAAACTATGCTAACTCATATAAAAAAGTCTACACTTACTTAATTCTAATAGGCGCCCACAGATTAGAAACGACGGACTTAGCACCCAAAATGTGTACCAAACCATAAACAAAAGTTTAAAAAACAAAACCGGCCAAGTGCGAGTGTCACTCGCGCACCGAAGGTTCCGTACTTCTTTAGAGTTGGAATTTGGCAATATTTGCTAGGGACTGGTGAGGTAACTTACATGAAGGGAAGCGTAAGAGGAGAAAACATGCTCTACTCTAACGAATGACCAAGAGCCACGTTAGTGCACAAATTTATGTCTAAATGTACATAAGAATAAATTCCAATGGAAAGAGAAAATGATTCAATAAAGGGAGAATTGGAGAATGGAGATGATAAGCTGTGAAGTCTGGAATCTGGATAGAGTGTGGTATCGATCGGTGTGAATGAACACAAGTAGAGTTTCAATTGTAATCGATTAAGATAACACATCAATAACGAATGAAAAAATGTTTAAAAGAGGCGTAATTTATACAGGGATTGACTGTTTTTTTTTTTTTTTTTCAAGTGAAACTTCTTATGCGACTTCCAACTCAAGGTCGCGTTAAACGTTTAACGCTAATAAAAGCATTGGATACTCAAAGGTGTGAGGGAGGGTGATCGTGGCGCACATTGCATAAGAACGTTCATATGAAAAAAAAAACTGAGTGGTGTTTTCTCCAAAATAAGTGAAACGAAAGAGAAGTATGTGACGTGAATGTGTATGTTATCAACAGCGACAATGTATTTCTGAGGAAATGCGCTGATGGCTGTTGACGGGCGCTGATGGACGTATGGTGGTGTATATAGAAATTGAGTTCAAGGTTTTTGTTTTAATGGTTGTTAAAGTACCTACTTTGATACCTATAGTAAAGAATTGAAGAATTCAAGAAATAAAGACGATATAGGTGAATTATGTTGTTTGATTTATTGAAGTAAAACTTCTTATGCGACTTCCAACAAGGTTGTGTTAAACGCTTAGCGCTACTATAATCATTGCATACTCATAGGTGTGAAAGTACCGCTCACGCTTCAGAATTTGAAATGGTGAGTGAGTTTATTGGCACCAAATGCTGGGAGAGGAATATTCTGTGGTGAAGATTAATTTCCAAAAATAATGACTAAATCGGCAATTAATGTCTTGTTGAAGTGAAACTTCTAATGCGACTTCCAACAAGGTTGCATTAAACGTTCAACGCTCCTGGGGAGGGGGAATAGAAGGAGACAGAGCGAGAGTGAACGCGTGGCACTCGAACACATGCGCGTAGTATACCTGTTACAGGCTTACAGGCCAGCGCGAGCGTTAGCAACGAGTAGCGTCCTCATTATTTTATTTACTTGTTTTAGTTTGATTTGATACCCATATAATTTAATAGGGTAGAATTTTTGAAGTGAAACTTCTAATCCCATTGTAAATGTTATAGATTTGGATATTTCTCCACTCGAAAATGATAATTAAAAGATGTGATCAATTGTGAATTGCAAGCAATGTTAATAAAGTTTGTCTTACAGAAACAATATGATTTCACTAAAAATCAAATTCTACCCCTTCCTATTTTCATTTCCACATTACGAAGTTTCACTTCTAACGCGCGGAGGGACTCCACGCACTATTTTTTTTAAATATCTTTTAAAATATGAACTTTCCGGCAAAACATTCTTCAGCACAAATTAGCTACGAGCATAATCTACAAAAAAGAATACATCCATTTTTCGTAAATCAAAAAATATTTTTTTTATACGAATGAAATAATTTTGTTCACCCAATTACTCTAAAACCAGTAGCTAGATGTATTTGGTATTTTTCGTTTAACTAGATGTTCTACCGGATGTTGTGTGCAAATTTCAGCCTTTAACGGCAATTCGTTTCTGAGATAGACCTAGGAACGAAATTCGTCTATTGGGTCGGACAGACATCGTAGGGAAACTAATAAGGCAACTAATAAGACTTCAGAGAAGTTTTGAGAATGTTTATCGTATTTTACAGGAAAAAACCGTTTCCATAAAGGTTACACCAAAACACTTACAGAAGCTTGTACGTTTTTTCAATGATTTCTGGTTAATGATTCAGCAAACGATCTATTAATAGAACTAGAACTAGAACAGAAAGTTTCTGAAAAGCGTAAAAGGCAACCAGAACAATGTTCGACGAAAGGGCCATGGATGATGCGTTCACTTCACTTCACTTCACTTCAACAGTTTAAAATTCAGCATTACTATGCACTGGACAGTGGACACACTCTTATTCACCAAATGGGAATGTACACTTGAAAATTTGGTTTCCTAAAAGGACTTTTGTTATACGAAACCTCTACTGAAGAACTATGAACATCCGTAACTGATCTCGCATTAAAATACAAAGACTATGTGAATGGTCTTTACGATCGCAGATTGGTCAAGTATGTTTCTGATATTTATTTATATTCCATTGAGTGTGTAATTGCAAAACATATTAAGTACCATACAATTAACAAATTGGTCTGAAAAAAAGACAGAAACATGAACTTAACGAGATTTTATTTATCTCCTATGTTATAATAAATAATAGCAAGTTTTTATAGGATAAAGTCCAAAGATATGGCATGGCACCCATTTTTTTTTTATTTTAAAAAACGTAAAAATAAAAAAAAAATTCTTAAAAAACCGGAGGGTGATTTCAAATTATCATACACTGCCATCTGACGGATAATATTCCTTATCAGTTCCTCATTAGACTGGATTTTGCAACGCTAGTCGTCAATAAAATAAGAGCATGTTAACATTTTGCGAACAATTAATGAATAATGACCCGGAGAAAAGACTGTGTGTGGAGTAAGAGTGGAAACTTCTTACCTAGTGATCTAGTACAATTGTCCATCATTTAGATGTGAAACAACCTTACATTTTCCGTTTATTATTTTGTGTAACTTTTCTATGGGATTTTTATTTTCATTTCATTTAAAATGATTTTAGCTAGCAAAAGTCTACTACCAATATTTTGATAATCAGTTGATAGGTAATGTTCGGTGAACATCAGCCAGTCACTCTACAAGATTGAGAATTACTCAACTTGAGAATATATTGGCACATAAAATGCGTATTTAGGTTTTCGCAAAAAAAGATATACGTCAGACAGTCAGATAGTATAAAAAGTCGATCAGAAAGAACTCAACGACACTTGCCCTGAAAAACAATCGCAAGTACAACAATTTTCTGGTGAACTTATTGTTAGACTGGAAATTAAATCGAATTATCGCGGACGTTAAATGAGACAACAAAAAAGTTAAATCTCAGTCATTTCGAGAGAGAACCCCTCACTTTGAAGAACATTTATATAGATACGCATACGCTGTCCAATATCGGGAAGAGTTGAGTCTTCAAGAGAGCATAACCACACAAACTCAAATGGAATGAACTCACTCCGAAGTAGCAGGCAATCAGAATGCAAACGAAGCCCAAATTGAAATTCACCCCGAGAGCTACGTAAACTGTTGGTGAAAAATTATATTTGCTTGCGTTTTACCACGGTTGTACGAATACGAAATTTAGTATCTCAAATTCCAGAGTGATCTCTTTGACTGTACGTTCACATTCCTTTTTTCCAGCGCACAAGAGTATCTGAATCTGCACTTTTTCACAAGTACAAATCGAAGCTCTCGTGAATTCATGAAGAAATCAGAAACTGGTGTAGTGCATTGCAACATTGTTTGCCATCGGAAATTAGATGAATGATGTCCATCCATATACCGTTGCTCGAGAGCGGGAGGCAATAGAAACATAAGTATTAGAGAAGTGTAGAAACAAAGTCATGTGGACACTGAAGAGACGGAATCATTATTTTAGCCGCGAATTCACTGGAAAATAGAATGGCATCTAATGCAATAAAGAAGGATTTGCAGAATCAGTGGCGGTGTGATTGTGGCATTGTCGTCGACGTCGTTGTCGTCTGTGGAAGTGGAAGTGGGATGTGAGTGTGAGAAGTGGAGTTGAATTGACCCATAATTCATTGTATACAGCTACTACCTAGCTCATATAATGCGGTGTGTATCTTGCAGTAGTTAGTTTTGTGTGGTTTTTTATTATATGACCCAAATATTAGAGACTGTTGTGTTCATTTCGTTTCGCAATCAGTTATGAGTGTTACTCCAATTTGTTGTTATTGTATGTTGGAGTTGAACGGACAATTTTAACATTTTTGTGATTGGTTTTTGTATATATAAAGAGCTAGTTTGAGGTTATTTTATATATGGCTAGGACTAGGATTTGGAGGATGAAAGTTAGATTTAAATGGCTTCTTTTCAGTGAATTGAGTATGCCAGTGTGTTTATCAACTGAAATCATCAGACATTCGTCTAAAAACCGTATTCTTTAAAAACAAGCAAGGTTTGTTTTTTTATAACTAAGAAAGTTATCCTTGTATAGCAATAGCAACTCTTAACAAATTATAAATGGATGTTTTAGGGAATACACTTTAGATTTAAGTTCTTATAAACTTCATGCGGTAGGTTAATTGTTGAAGGACAGAACACGGACCTTATTCTGATTTATATCCGCAGAAAAACTTACGAAAACATTTTATATTACAATTTAGAAGTGCGCTTGAATAACATGTAAAGATGTTGTACAGTACATTAACGCGCTGATCTGGCAATGCAATGCTAGGATTGATAATGAAGAATCCGTTCGAACTTCAGCAACATTTTTTTAAATGCATCATTAACTTTAAAAACATAAGCTATAAATGCATTAACAAAGCGATCATTGCGTACTTTTACCTTTTCTTCCTTTTCCATTTTAATATTGTTATGATTAGAAAAAAAAAAACTACATTTTCCAATAATAATTCCTTTATTCCGAGTTCAATCCCTTGTCGACCAGTTCTAGTTCTTACTTCCACTTTTTTTCCTAACCTTTTGAGTTTTTTTGACAACCGCAGTTTTGCCAGTCAGTTTGACAGACGGAATTTAATCAAGACTCCTGATGGGATCAGACATCGTTACAGTACTTTTCTTTTTCTTTTTTTTGCACATATCGGGCCTTATCAGCCATGCCAAATAAGGTTTTTTCATGCCTTTTAGGCATTATTTAATTATCTAAAGACTTGTTTTTTTTTTTTTTTTTTTTTCCAAAAAGCCGTCTTTTTTTATTTCAACTAACTGGTGATTTTTTAGCTGGTTTGGTTTTGGCAACACTGGTTTTGACAGCTGACGTGTGTTTAGTACCTTGTGTCACTGTCAAACAGCTTCAGTTTGGTTTGCAATTTAACCATGGATCGTCTTACGAATGAACAACGCTTGCAAATTATTGAATTTTACTATCAAAATTCGTGCTCGGTTCGAAATGTTCATCGCGCGCTGCTTCCATTTTATGATCGGCATTCTCGACCTTCTGAGCAGTCTATTCGGAAGATTGTGACCAAATTTCGCACCAAATTTACTTTGTTGGACATTAAACCACCAACACGTTTACGTACTGTGCGTAGTGAAGAAAATATTGCGGCCGTATCAGCTAGTGTGACAGAAGACCGCGAAATGTCGATTCGGCGCCGTTCCCAGCAGTTAGGCCTTTGTTACAGCACTACGTGGAAAATTTTGCGGAAGGATTTGTGCGTAAAGCCTTTTAAGGTACAGCTTGTGCAAGAACTAAAGCCAGCCGACCTACCACAACGCCGAATTTTTGGTGAATGGGCTCTTGGAAAGCTGGCCGAGGATCCGCTTTTTTATCGAAAAATTGTGTTCAGCGATGAGGCTCATTTTTGGTTGAATGGGTACGTAAATAAGCAAAATTGCCGCATTTGGAGTGAAGATCAGCCAGAAGCATTGCAACAGCTACCAATGCATCCCGAAAAAGCCACTGTTTGGTGCGGTTTAGGGGCCGGCGGCATTATTGGGCCTTATTTCTTCAAAGATGATGCGAATCGCAGCGTTACTGTCAATGGTGAACGCTACCGAGCGATGATAACAAACTTTTTTTTGCCCGAAATGGAAGTTCTTGACTTGCATGATATGTGGTTTCAACAAGACGGTGCCACATGCCACACAGCACGCGAAACAATGGCGCAATTGCGAGGCGAGTTTGGTGAACAGTTAATTTCACGTTTCGGGCCGGTCAATTGGCCGCCTAGATCGTGCGATTTGACACCATTAGATTATTTTTTGTGGGGGTATGTCAAGGCTAATGTGTATAGGGACAAGCCCGCTTCGATTGACGCACTGGAAGCCAACATCCATGCATTCATTCGTGAGATATCGGCCGATATGATATGTGTGAAAGAGTGTGCCAAAATTGGACTCAGCGGATGGACTACCTGAGACGCAGCCGCGGTCAACATTTGCATGAAATTATCTTTAAACATTAAATTGCAAGGTTCAAACTATCGATTCAAATAAATATTTCATTCATTTTTTGTGTTTTTTTTTTTTTTTTAAAGTTCTAAACCTCTTAAAAAATCACCCGTTATGTATATTTATATATTTTTTTAATTCAACATACTGACTTTTTGTTTTTTAAAACATTCGTAAAAACATATTGGCCAAAAATAATTTTATATATAACCATGGTCTTATAGAATGTGTTTTCACCTTCAAACTTTTCTCATTTTGCGAACACTTTATCGGTCATTCTTTAAAAATAACTCCATCTTCCACTTCCAGTAAGTGGAATGAAATTGGAAACTAGTTTGCAAGTTGTTTGTTTTTTGTTTGTTACTTTTTTCGGGTGCGTTTTTTGTGTTCAAGGAAGAATTTGTTGTAAAATAAAGAAAGTAAAGTTCATTTTATTATTTTGTCTTGAAATTTGATGATTTAAGTTTTTTTGTAAATAAAATTTGTTTTTGTTTATATTTTCATTAGTGTTTAGTTTTTGATTTATTGTTTCACTTTACCTAAAAAAATGATTTAAGGCACATTTTTATTGAAAAAAAGGCATCTTTTTTTTAATTTAGTCATTTTTTCGTCAAAAGTGGTTGGCAACGCTGGGCCTTACTAATAATCATTTATAACCGTCGCGTGGGTCAATGGGTATTTTATATGGAAAATTTCACCATTGTATGTTCGTAAAAAATACACAGTACCATCATGAGTAGGACCTACTTTCATAACTGCGTATTTTTTGATACCAATGTAGCTTTTTCGTTTAAAAAAAAAAAAAAAAACATAAATATCGAATATTGGTGGTCCTTTTTTAATAGATGCTTACTACATACTTAGTAAAGGTAGGGTCGATTTTCGCCTACAAGCGAAATTAGTGACCGTTGATTTTTATATGAAGTTAGTTATGGCAATGTAGGTACTAAAAGTTTATTTTCTCGGGGTCTTCTTTAGGATCTAAGTGAGGGATGATGAAATTTTGTTTTTCGTAAGATTGGTCACCCAGTCAGCAAATGGAAAATTATGATTTGCGTTGCATTTCCAAATCATAGAACTAACTATGGCCAACATGAGCCTATGACAAGAGCCATTCTAGCTTTCAACAGCGTTTATTCAAAAATGGATTTATCTGTGTCAAGAGTTCAATTTAAAAACCAATTACTGTACATTTTTACTTTTTAAATAATTTATACTTTAATCATACGTAGTTTTCAAACATCTGTTAGTTGTAAGCACTTGTAGATGAATAATAATAAATAAATAAATAAATAAATAAATATTAACGCTTACTTATATTAGGCCTTTTTTGAGTACGTAATATTGAATATTCGATTCGTTTTTTTTTTTATATAAACGAGATAGCAACATCTAGATACCTATCGGAAAAACAATCCGTTATGAAAATAAGTTTTACTTATGATTTACATTTTAATACGCCACTATCACAATTTAGAGCAAAAATTGTGTGTTGAAAAATGTTTTGTTTTTTTTTTCTAGTAACATCGTTGAAACGAATGTGGTTGGTAAAAATATATGCAGATATATGCCCCTGAATTAAAACTATACAGTTGCTTACTTTTATGGGTAGGTACCTATGTAAATTCCATTCGTTCGAAAATAGGTTCTAATCTAAGATGTTTTATATTTGAATACGTTACTATGGTAATATGCCGGCGACAAATTGAATGGTCAATATGCTTTCAATTAACTTATAAGCATTTTGTATGGCGAATTCTTAACTTAGTTTTACCATCCTTAATGGCGACATATACCCTCGATTTTGTGTTCGAGGACATCTATAGCACAGTACCGAATGATATAAGTTTGGGCGCAGGGACATTCGCAATTTTTACTTACGTATAAGTTACACCATTATACCATATAACCCACTTAATTGAGACAGAAGTCCCAAATTATATAAGCTTACAGTATTTCCCAAAAGAGTCTGCAACAAGAAATTATACGTATAGTCAGTCAAGCTGTTTTTTTTTTTTTTTTTTGCTCTGTTATATTGGTTTACTTTTACTTTTCTATACTCTGTCCAACAAAAATTGTCAGTACAGGCCTTATGGAGGAGCTTTTTCCCCTCAATTCTGCCTCTCGCGGCAATTAAACAAAAGAATTGCCACTGAAATAAAAACCAAACCACTGACATACCAAGGAATTGGTGTTGTAATTTTCCTAAAATTCGCATGCAGCCCACCACAACCAGTCTACTACACAACCGCGGGCAGACTGGTTGGTGGCGAATAGTTAATATTTAAAGGTGTTGGCTCAACAACATGGGCCCATTGGTATAAAATGTTTTTTTTTTTTTTTTTAATCTATTGTACACATATTCATGCTTATTTTGACATTCGAACGAATAGCCAATTCGAACGAATGTCTATCAAAATACACACAAGTTCATTCGAACGAATAGAGACATTTGTATGAATTGGTTATTCGTTCGAATGTCAAAATAAGCATGATTGTCTTCTCGGTTTCATACTCTTAGTATGCATCGTTGGCTGAGTTGACCTCAGGGTGTTCAAGTATGAGCATGATCGTCTTTTGTTCGCTTGCTATTATCAAAATTACCAAAATAGTGTGTGTGACTGAAGCACATCAGAATAGTGTTACCATGTAAACAATGAAACTGAAAGCATATCATTAAGGGTTTTTTTGTCAAAGAACTTTCGGTTTAGAATAGAAAAAAGGTTTATTCGTGAGGTGTTTCGAAAGAATTTTATGATTCTTTTTTTTTTTTTTTGGCAACTGTTTCCGCGACATTTGTACTGCCGGGTAATAATTTTTGAACAATAATGCAATTTAAGTAACTATGTCTATATTTAAAAATGAATGTACAGCTGCACAAATGCTAGTGCAGTCCTTTTATCATCTGTTTAGGTATATCACATTGATTGTTTTCTTTTTTTCTTTTTTTTCTGTTCCGAAATTTTTATTTTTTGTTGGAAAACAAACTAAAATTATAAGGCCTACCTAAGGGGATACCCTTAAAAAAGCGGGCCTATTATCTTACCGGAAAAGGAAAAAGATAAAGGGAATTTATTTCGTTCAGCAATATTTTTATCTTGAATTGGAAGATGGTAGCCCTAACAGTAATGCTCTCTGAGTTATGGCGAAAGGCGAATTATCATACAAACTACGTCAACCCTGTGAAAGCTTTAAAAAGGGACCGATTTTTGTAAGACATTGCAACCAGACTGAGAGACAAACATCCTATCTTCCCTGTATTGACAATTTTTGTTGGACAGAGTATAGATCTCGCTTATTCGCTTATAAAAAAAAACACCATAATTATCGAAATTTTGTGGTACGTTTCTTAGTATAAAACGTGGGGTCGATTTTCGACCACAAGCGAAACTATGTAGTTGGTATAAATAATGTAAAAATAAAAAAATGAAAGAATTGAGTTGCCTCCTGTGAGGATTGAACTCACGACCCCTGGTTTACAAGACCAGTGCTCTGCCACTGAGCTAAAGAGGCTAATGTCTCAGCGGTGGCAAAATTACATTATCTGTACACAAGCTTGGGGTATGCAAATACAAGGTTTTATGCACTATTTATTCACATACATACTACATATTACTTACTATGTATGTAAATTATTATGTTTAGTGACGTCGCTTTAGTGAAATGTAATTTCGATTTCTAAAACAACAGAGGGGGTTCTGTTTTACAGCGCACAAGTGAAGAAATACATGCGACCGTCCTATTGAAATTTCTTTTGCCAATTTACATTGAATTTGATTAATCGTATGTCACAAATACTAAACAATATATAATTTAGATGTTATTATCTGTAACAATATTAATTGTTTCTAATTGTATAACAAATGAATAAAAAAAAAAAACAATTCACTTTACCCCAGATGGGACTCGAACCCACAATCCCCGGCTTAGGAGGCCGATGCCTTATCCATTAGGCCACTGGGGCAGGTAAATTCCAGCTGGCAAAGTGAATTGATGATTATTTTTTGTGCCGTTCCATACCGATTTTACTAGAATAGGATTGACGATTTCCTTACTAAGGTGATTCGGAGGCACGTTGCTAGGGCGATGGCCAGTGATAATAACCTGGGGTGGGATTCTGTAAAAAACGAAACGAAAAACGCTTTCTTTTGCACGAAGAATTTGCTTGTGTAACATAGGGCAAAATATTCCTGCGCACGAAAACGTTTGATCGTTTCGCCTTACAGAATCTGGCCCCTGATCTCAGAGGCTTACTACTCCATTTTAATGTACCACGAGAGTACGCTTCGGTCTGGCTTTATCCCGCCTGAGGCATTTTTTCATGTAGACATGAAAGGGTTAATCCAGAAAAAAGATGGTGTGCCGGTATTGTACCACAGCCACCGCGGCGCGAGGGATAAGCGGCTTATCCACAACGGGCACGCCGCAAATGCTCAGGAGCTCCTTCGTTTTAGTACCGCAATTGCGGAACGGGACAGGGTCGATACGGTAAAGTAGTTCACCGAATTTTGGTGGCTTGGGGAAGAGGTGAGGGTGGATAAGCTCTCCCGGGCCGGTGCACTATACTAACGTAGCATCCTCCTTAGTTATAAGCTAGATTTAAGTTGGTAGGATTAGGGTTAGAGTAGGGGGTCTTTGGGAGGCGCCGGGCTAGCCAACATGAAAGCGTGCCTCCGAGACTTGACCGAGGTTTATGGCCTCGATCGGGTCTCGGCGGCGCGGATGAACCCCTGTTGGCGGCCGACAGGCAACCATGGGCGCAATCAGGACAGTGACCAATCGATGAGATTGCTCATCACCCTGATTAAAGGTAATGTAGGCTAAGTACGTTAGGTAATTTTAAGTAGTTGTATAAGCAAACAAATAATAAAGAATTCAAGTTTTCTAAAGTTTCGTGAAAATTAAAAAACAAAACAAATCAAAGATATAGATAGATTTAAAGCCGAAAGGCAATAATTTTAAGGATACTGTTAAGTTTAGAGCGCTCGTTTAGAGCCAGTAAGCTAGAATAAGATAAATGTTAGTTTTAAATTAGATTTAATCGTTTTTGTCTAGCATGTAAGTTTATTTAAAATTTTCAATAAAAATGAATTTAAAATGAATGAATGAAAAAAATGACCGATTTTACTAGGTTTTAAAAAATGATTAATCCGAGGAATATTTTTGTTTTAAATTCATTGGCGCAAAATTGTATTCATTGTGTAAACTACAAAACGGTGTCTAACTTTTTAAATTATAAAATTATTTTTCTTGCTAACTTTTTGTGGTTATTAGAATTTAATAAACAAAAAAACATTAAGATAATAAAAACACGTTTACATTATTATATGTATTTAAAAAAATATATTACATTCGATACCTTCCCGGAAGAATGTATTAAGCGACATTTTTTAAATTTTACAGGAGACAAATAAAACTTACTGAGAAGGAAATTATTTGCGTATTTTGTAGTAATAACTAATAAGTATACATATTTCGATTGGGATTTGCACCGCAAATTATTTTAAATTATTCTATGAACGAGATGTCAACTAGGTAAAAAGTTTTTGTTGCTTAGAACATTTTTATGGTCTAAAGATTGTCGCTTTATACAGAGGTAAATGGCGCTTAAATCATTAACATGGTAGGATTTAATACAAGATGCCAAACAAATTTTCGTTTAATTCATTTTTATTTGTTCAGTTTTTACAAAGTTTTTTTAAAGTTAAAATATTTTTTTAACAAAAAAAGTCTGCCTCTTGTAACGGGCAAATTCAATTTTTGCAAACCAGATGTACTTGGATTATTTCCACTCATATTAAAAATAATAAATAATTTGCACAGAAAAAAATAACAAAATCGCTTATAAACACATTACTTCAATATTTGCAATTTACAGCTGTCTATTCAACGATCTTCACTCAAATCAACACGCAAACAACTGGAAAATGGAATGACAACATAGCGGCGAGTCTAAAAATATTTCCAATTAATGGTAATAATGTCTAGACAAAAATGTTTCAAGCGACTGCAAATGGAACAACTTTTCGGTGGCACTAAGTGACATTATCAGTTAAACTAAGCGCCATGTGCAAAATTTTTGTGATGTGGGATGTGTCGCAAAGTACAATTATTTTGTATGTATATATAATAATGACGCTTAGCATAAAAGTTTTAGTGGTTACAACGAACAAACAACAGGGTATAACAAATATCTACCCAGCAAATATGTTGGATACTACAGTTTGTATTTCTCTCTAGTTTCGTTTGTATCAATGGTAGAAACGTCAAACCAAGATCAAAACGTGGCGCTTGGCAAAATTCATAAGGCATGCCAAAAAGCCATTTTCTGGAAAATTGGCGCTTAATACATTCTTCCGAGAAGGTATTAATATTCATAACATAATATTCAGTCTCACTTTTCGTATTTTTGAGAAGAGTGAATAGATTTTAAAATGTTCATTTTCATTAAGAAAATGTCTAAATTCTAAGCAGTATTTTCCGAAATTAAATTTAGTTATAAGAGTAGTAAGCCTATTCAAGTATTGAATTGAATGTATTTACATACATTCACTTGTGATTTATCACTGCTCCAAACGTTATTCATGATTGAAAAGGCACAAACTGAAATTAAAGCTGAACATGCACTGAAGCACATTTTCAAGTAATTTAAATTGGTATTTTTTCTTTTTGTACGAGTTTCGAGATGTGATATGTATATGTATACATAATATTTGTAATTGCCCTAAATGCACACATTTTAATAATAAACTGACAACAAGTCAGTATTTTAAAGGACAGTTTTAAAAATAATGAACAAAATCAGGCATTTATTAAAAAGAAAAAATATAGGACAGGGGTAGAAAAGAAAGGGCCGTCCTTGTTGCGAAGTAATATGCACATTGCTAATCAATAATGCCCACACCCATCCATAATAAAATGAAATCAATGACAGTTCAATATACATAAACAAATATTGGAAACACATTTTGACATTTACTTATAAAAACTATAAACATGTACAAAAACAATTTATATATTGTAAATCAAAGAACATAAATAACACATAGATTGGATTTAGTGTACTCAGTTAGTGTACAATCAATTCTAACTCATTCCAATAAAATCGTTTACAACGTTAGAACGTTCTCGTCCCTTCTCTCGTTGTTTCTTGGTTTCCTTATTTGACTGTCGTTACAGTCCTTTTAAATAAATGACGGATGGTCATGGTCAGCTTATCTATTACATATGTAACCATTGACTATGCTATGGCCAATTTTTTTTTTCAAATTCTGCTTTAAAAAATTGCTTGTGGTCGGTTCACTTGAGCATCCTACACCCTCTATCCTTTTTTTGGTTGAGTGAGACGTTGAATTGAAAAACAAATGTTTACAGAATATACAACAATTGTTTAATTTATATCGGTTTTCTGTCCTTTTTGGTAAACAATATACATACAACATACATACAAATGTTTTCAAACAACTCTCCAGTACTCCGTACTGTTTCATAGAAGTTTAAAGTTGCTTTTTATATTTACCTGAAAATGAAAAAAAAAAAAAAATATTTCAATGAAAAGATACCTATTGAAAAAAAATATCGGAAAGTCAACAAACATTGCAAAATCTATTAATCCAGCGAAAGGCAACCAGCTGGGGTCATATTCCAGATTTTCAAATAAACATCAAAATTTCGCAACGCGCAGTTGAAAATTTGAAATTAAAAAAAAAATTGTACGATCGACCTTTAACAGATCTTGTTTAAAAAATCTCTGTGCCTACGTGGTGGCTTAGATTTATAGCGAGTAAGAACATACCAACGTTTTAGAATATTTTACGTTCATGAAAATTAAATCTGAAAAAAATCGTATTCTTTCGTAATTCTTTCACTCCTGTCTCGAAATGAGGTTTGAGGCAGGCGATGTTTAGCCATTTGTGTTTAGAAACAAAATGTAACCAGTTATGTCCACTGAAGCGCAATTTAAAACAATTTTACTTTATGACGAGTATTCTCCATAATAAGAAAAAAACAATCGGGCACGTATTTTAGGAAAATTTTGTTTTAACGCAATCTCGGTGGGCAATCCCAAAAAATGGCTTCGGAAGCATATATTTTTGGTCGAATTTGCTAGAAATTTAGTAATAGTACTCTACGGTACTTATTATCAAACACATAATTTCAAAAATTCTATTCGTAAATACTTGGAAAAACAAAACGCTCTGCGGTCCAAAATTACTTTTTGGTTGCAAAAATCACAACTTTTTTTTCTTAAAGGAAATTTCCAAGCCTTACAGGGTGTTTCTAAATATTTCGAAGCCTTGCAGCGTGCTCTTAATTCTTAGTAAGATTTTCTTTGACAAAGGAAATTAACAGAGAAAGGAATTAAAGAAAAACTTAAAAAAACAGGTAAATTTTTACGAATCTTGTAAAAGAAAAATTGTCTGCGGCTATTTAGTTGTTCACAGGGTGATCTTTTTTTTTTTTTACAACAGTGGATGCATAATTAAATTAACGAACTAATGTTTTTAGCAGTATTTTTGTCATTTTGTGGCGCATCAGTATATCCTTTAAACTGTTTGAGTGATATATTTTGTATGAAACAGTGTAGGAAAAAAATAAACGAACGAAAAAAAATCAAACAGAATACAGGTAACCGTTTCACCCCAACAGTACAATATTTCTTTACCATTATATACATAATTTAAAAGGCAAAACAAAATCGTTTACCCTAACCGCACTGTCTTGTTACTTCATATAAGCCGATCTTGTTCTTTGAAACACAATATACATAGTATACCTACCACTTCAGCAGTTTTTTTTTTCAGTGAATTTGATTAATTGTGTCCTAGAAAGTATACGACCAACAAAGAACAAACATTATATGTCCTTTTTATTTTCCTGGGCTAAAAAGTTATTTTCAAATTAACGATGTAACTCACAACAAATTGTAATGGAAAAAAAAAACATTCAACAAAGGAAACAAACAAAGGAATTATGATGACAACCCCTAAGAAAAAACAGAGCAACAACCACCGCATAATGTACGTTTTCATTTTCGTTCAAAATAGTTTGCAGGAAATATACCAGAACCAGAATCCCCACAAACATAGTGCCCGCACCTGCACAGATGTTCCAATGGGATGGTATGTGTATGTACGGAACAAACACATTACCGAAATAATGCTGGCCATGCGCATGAGTACGGAAGGAACGCATCAGAGATGAAGGGCACACGACTAGGGCGCACGAAATTTATTCTACTAGCATATTTCGTTGTTTTTGTTGTTATATACAATAAGTAATAACTTACGTAAAATACGTATAAATGTTAGGTATCTTTAAGTTAAATAAAAAACAAATTGCTTTAACTAGACTTGAATCAGTTGACTTCAAAGAGTTTCCTGTATGTCGCACAGCACGTGATATGATGTCACTTGTACTAAAGTTTAACAATATTAACAATATTCTATAAACCCTTAACATCATTGGTATATTCACTTGGAAATATAGCCAGTTATAAAATTTCGACGAACCCAATACGTGCACTGAAGTCATTTTTGTTCAAGGTATTGGTTTGACTTGGATGATTGTATGGATGAGATCCACACCATTGCATTTTATAAGTGTGCATCATAAGAGATTAAGGGAATAAATTTGTTTTGCACATGGGGTGTGATCATTATTGTAATTTTTTTTTTTTTTTCAAGTGCTGTACAGGATATTCATATTCTTAATTTAGGGTGTAAAACTCAATAAAGAATAGTACTTGCTAAATGATTAATTTTAATTTAATTAAAGAGGGGAAATTGATTGTCGTTTGAACACACTTTTCCCAGCATTTATGAGATGAAGTAATAATTTGTTATTTAAAAAACCGTCCAATGATTTTTAAAGTATGTATTAATATATATTACCAAAAAATACACAGAGTTGCAGAGTGCAGTTCCACAGAGGTATTTATAAAAAACTGAAGGTCGAAATTGATGGTTACTAATCTGAAAGCAAGTCTGAGTTTATTTTCCTAGGCTATTCACGTGAACATTTTTTGCTATTTGACGTTTATATAGCGGAGGCTTAACCGCTTAAATTTGAAAAACTAATAAATAAAATAAACTGTTAATTTTTTTTATATTGTTAAATACAAAAATACTAAAATCGCGAGTAAAAGGAGGATGAAAGTTTGGGGGGGTTATAGATATTTTTTGATGCAAAATCTAAACTAAAAAAACTTTCTCGTTCATCAAAAGTTTGAATTAGTCAATTGGTAGGTTGGTAAAATGTTCAGAAGCAACCGTTCATAAAATTTAAGAAAAGGTAGTGTATTGCTGTATAGACTTAAATAAAATTCACTTTTGGGTTATTCATTCGATATGGCAGTGGGTACATCTACATATCAAATAACAATGTGAGTTCATAAGTTTTAGCTTTCAGTAACA
Source organism: Cheilosia urbana (assembly GCA_946477585.1). Classification (NCBI taxonomy): domain Eukaryota; kingdom Metazoa; phylum Arthropoda; class Insecta; order Diptera; family Syrphidae; genus Cheilosia; species Cheilosia urbana. The sequence goes on from OX297854.1 coordinate 118,640,108, forward strand.
GGTAGTTTTCGCCACTTCTGGTTAGACAGTTATAAGCGCCAACTGTACTATTTTTTTTAAACTCTTACACTTTGAACAATTTTTGAGTACAAGGACAAGCGTTGTAGGAGTTTCTGTTTTCTGATTTATTAGGACATGTTTTAATTTTTGACTGGAAAAGATAAATGACGCTGGGTTAAGTTGTCAACGATTGCAAGTAGTGTTCGTGATAGATCGATATCTTTACACATTACGTATATGTAAGAGTTCAGAGATATATTTTTACATTTTCATTAGCAGTTATAAACTGAATAACTCGATGGAAGTTAGTGGAGTGCAATTGAAGTGAGATTTTCTGATTGTGTGAACTCCAAGTGGTTGGAATTAGTTTAAGGTGCATATTCAAAATGTTTGAAAAATGTAGAAGTGGGTAATATTTGCTTAAAATACGTTTTTCGTTATACTGTTATTGCATTTGTAATGGCTGTTGTAATTTTAATTTTAAAGTGCGGCATTGCGTTTTAGAAATATATATGAACAGAGATCGGCTTAAGGGTAGTCATTTTTGAGAAATAATTGGAGCGGGTTTTGTAATATTTGGCAGACAAAACAGTCACAACTACTGATATACACTAATGGTTTTCGGAATGACAACATGATTTTTAAAGTTTTATCGAAATTGAAAATGGCGTTTTCGAGATATGAGCAGTTTTTAAAACTAGCGTTTTTAAATTAAGGACGCAATAATTTTGAAAACATCAACTTTACTCTAAATTCGAATTTTGTTGAAAATCGTTTTTGTCGTTTTTAGGTAATATAAAGAACATTTTTTTTTTTTTAAATTAGGTACTCTTTTAAATTGAAAATGAATTATGCATTAATTTTGAAAACATCAATTTTCTAAGTTTACATTTTGGTCAAAATCGTTTTTGCCGTTTTCAGGTAACCTCTTCCACTTTCTTAAACTTAAATATCAATTTTGGTTGAAAGCGTTAGAGCCTTTTTTGAAAAAATCAATCTGGCATGAAAATTGTATATGGGAATTACCATGAATATTAGGGTTACTTACTTACTTAGGTGGCGCTACAGTCCGGGGTGGACCTGGGCCTCAACCAATACGCCTCTCCAGTTAGCGCGATCTTTGGCTAACTGCCTCCAGTTGCGCACTCCAAGTTGGTTGAGGTCCCCTTCCACTTGCGCGCGCCACCTAAGGCGAGGTCTTCCTCTACTGCGTTGTCCCTCCGGGTTAGAATCGAAGACTCTTCGGGCCGGAGCGTTGGTGTCCATTCGCTATACATGTCCCAGCCATCTTAGACGACTGATGCGTACTTTTCTGACTAGGTCGATGTCGCTGTACAGCTCGTAGAGTTCGCTGTTAAATCTTCTCCTCCAAAGCCCGTCAACGCAAACGGGACCAAAAATCACTCGAAGAATTTTGCGTTCGAAACGACCAAGGAGATCTTCATCCGCCTTTGATAGCGTCCATGCTTCTTGAATATTAGGGTTACCTTGCAAAAAAAAAACGGCCTCAAAACCGAAGTTTGAACGAAATCCGGACAGCCGTTTAGGCTGTAGGCTGCGGGACACACGGACGGACAAACAGACAGACAGACAGACGGACAGAATTTTGCGACCTACTTTTTGAGTTCCTCTATCATCGTAAGGTCGGAATTGACTAACATCTCGAGTTCGAAATTTTGTACGAAAACAATATTTTCCTCTTACTACGTAGACGAGAAAGTTACAAAACTTGAGCTGCCACCTGTTGCAAACTTGATTTTAATGAAGAATCTCCGGAGCGTCAAACTGATAGTCTCTTTGTGATGTTGAAAAGCTTGCATGGAAGAAATATGCAACCCTGGTCGAAGTTCGACCGTACAACCTGTTTTAAGAGGAGTTGTTTAAAATCTAAATATGTAGGTACATATTATAAAGGTTTCTAATAAATTGTGATTTCAACAAACAGCTATGATTAATCGGTAGATAGATAAGCCGCTTAGGATTGATTACTTCAAACGAATATCCTGTCCCGCGACCACTAAATTTATCCTCACTTTAGTATCTGACGCCATAGATAAAGATGTCGAATACACCGAGACCTTTACTCTAAACTTAGAATTCAAAAGATAAATCGAATTCACACGGATATTTGTCATTTTGTGGGCCTTGAACGTCTAATACATGTATGGCCGTGGGAACATAGCATCTAGAATCAGTATCTCTTTCAGTAGCCTTACATTTGAGTAATTATCACCACCACCGCCATCGCCCATCGGTAAGCAAGTTAATATTTAGTCCGCAAGTAGGAACGGACAATCAAATTTCGAAACTAAAATCCAACTAAGTTCCGTTATAAGTATGACATCAAATAGTAAACATTTACCTACTTATTATAAACAATATTACCAATATTTCCTAAGTAAATATGGCACAAAATTAGAAATATGTCCTCCACAAATCAAGCTTACCACGCGTAACTTCAAAATGTTCAGGTGTATAAACAAACTCCGCCGTCATGCGTCACATCTAGCGAAAATAAATACAACGCTTAAATAGAGCTGCGACAAAATATTCAAACATAGCTCAGGATTTGTGCAAATAAATTATTCATTAGCCAGTAATGTACAAAATAAATCAAAAAAATTGTATACCTACCTAATTAGTGATCGATTTCGATACATGGATGAATTCTCATTGGGAAACCAGTTCATACCTGAAATTGAATTGACGACACCATGTCCATAATTATCGGTGGTACCCGCTAAATCGATCTGCTAATATATTTGTCTTCTCTTTTGTTTACATCCTCTAAACTCTAAAGTCTAAGTTTTGTCTAAGCGCTCTGTTTCTTCTTCTCAACAAGAGATACTTTTTAACCGTTTTGCAATGTATGTTGACGAATAAATAAATTCTCTATTAATGAATGAGGTAAATACACTTTAGAAATCAAAATCTAAAAATAGCTTGTGGATGCTAAAAGAACTTATATGTATACAACAGTGGCGTCTCGTTTGGGTGCGCAAGGTGTGCATTGCACACCCTCATCTAACGAAAATAAATCCCTCATCGAACACTCTGTAATAAAAAATAGTAACACACACAAATAATGATATGGAAAATTCCACAACCCAAAAATCCATCACGCAGCGAACAGTCTACGCCATATTCATCCTTCATAATTCTTCTTTCAAATTTCCTTCATCGCTGAGAAAAAAATATAAACTCGTACAAAATTTCCCTGTTTTAAATAATTCATCCAACTCCAAACTATATACCTACGTCCTATCCTACAAGATTTCCTCAGCATTCATCACCATCGTCAGTCGTCACCCGCACGCTGTACATAAAATCGCTTTACTTTGATGAACTTGTAGTGAACTCGTGCGACGGTTTTCTGTTGTATTCTTACTTTCTCTTCTTTTGCATCTGTTCTGTTCTGTTTCCGTAAAGCGTCATAAGTCAAATATACAATACATTACATCGATACTCGTGCAATTAAATGCTGTGCACGAAAGCCGATGAATGAATGAATGCACTTTGCTTTTTGTTTAAGTGATTGGGAATTGGGGTTGCAGTTTCGTGCGGTGCTTTTTATATTGAATGCGAAAGTTTTATTTTTCTATATTTTATTTTGAAAATTAAATGAGATATCAAAAATATCAGAACAATGATTGGGAAAATAATGAAACACTTCCCGTTTTTAGGCCATTAGTTGATATTTTTAAGAAATATATATAATTTTCAAGAATTTGCACACCCATCTAAATAATTCACGCGCCGCCACAGGTATACAAAACAAAGCCGAAAAGAGAGAAAAAAAAAGCAAAAAAAAAACCGAAAGTGTTTTGCTCTGTATTCAATAAGTTGTGTTGGGATTGGAAGGCGATTAGTAGATATATTATCGCGAGCGCACACTCGACCTTAGGATTATAGAGTAAAGAGATATGTAAGAGTAGATGGCAGCGATCAGGGATCTCTCGACTTTTATAGTTTTAGCCACTTATGCGATACAACACTCCGTTTTGTTTGTATTTGCTCTTATTAGATTTGCTCCACTCGATCCATACAGGGTAGGCAAAATGTTTAAATTAGTTTTGCACCTCAAGCAGTTCATAAAAAGCGGTTTAAATTCCGCTTAAAATCGTATTATGACATAGAAAAAGTAGCCCATAAGATACGGGCCTGAATGATGCTATATGAGAGAAATTTACTGGACCGTATACAATGGTATGGATAGTGCCATCTGACCAAAATGATGGTTTAATTTCGGAGCGTCGGCTCCGATTGTACATTGGGTGGTATGAATAGCAATTGCTTTTACTCAAAAGAAATTTTAAAATCGAAGAATTTGTTACATTTTGTATTAATAAAAACTAATTTTTCATGTTCAACAACATGTTCGAAAAGCGGGGCCAACCTTGCACTCAGATCAGTAGGAATAAAACGTAGCCTCAGAACTTCTGCTAAATATTTTGTAGGCAGATTTTTAACATAAACCAATCTAAGGATTTTTTGGATTTTTTATTTAGGTATATACAAACATCATCAGTTAAAATCTTGAAGTGAAGTGAACCTCTTAAAAAAGGGCAGCAATTGTTGCGTTTTACGTGAAGTGTAGACTATTTGGCTAATATTTTTTTAGATGAAAATGTCGAGACGCAACAATTCCCGATGTCCTCCTACATAGGAGATCCGCGTCACAATTTAAAAACCTCTCGAACTCATATACTTTTCTTTAACTAATATTGGCTGGATTCTTATCAAATATATTGACAAGCTGATGATCGGATACAATTTTCTGCACATGCAAAAGAAATGCAACATCAACGAACAAACAAAAATGATGTTCCCAGGTGTAATTGGAGCTATAGATTGCACTCATATTGCTGGATATTTTTTTCAATATCACTACTTTTGTTGCAGTTTGCCAAGCGCTTTTACTTTGCTAAAACCTTTTACCCAAAGCAAATGCTAGTTTTTATTCATACGGCCCATTATGCTGCTGTTACAAAAAGTTAAATATATAACGCATAAAAAAGTATGAAGCTACTGACCAATGATAAGCGACTCTCTGGTGTATGAACTGTAAAAGAGCGTAGCCCAGGACCCGTCTTGCGACAAGTAGTGGCACCGGTCAAGTATACCTAATCACATTTGACGTATAACGTACAAAATAAGTCATCCGATGTTGTTTGGCTCTAATTTGTTTTCTAAATGAAAAACTTCGATTCTGTTTTTTGATTATGTTTATTTGAACCTTTTTCAATTTTATTTGTCAAGTCGAGGAGATGATATCGGCCGTCACAATTGATTGCCATACGGGCTCGTTTTATGACATTTTTCATCGGGCGACAGATTCTCGCACTCGTGTCGAATGTTGTCCTTGAGGGCTTCTAGGGTCTCGGGCTTGTTCACGTAAACACGGGACTTCAAAAAAAACCCACAAAAAAAGTCTGGAACGGTTAAATCGGGCGATCTTGCGGGCCAGTGCAAATCGCCAGAACGAGAGATGAGGCGACCCGGGAACGCCGCCTTCAGAATATCGGTTCGCAGCTCGCGAACCACATGTCTTCCAGTCCAAATTCGTCCAATTACGGCTGAAAAAACTCGGTTAACATGGCCCTATAGCGCGCACCGTCCACTGTTGTCGCTTGACCAGCGGCGTTCTCGAAAAAAAAAAAATGGCCCGATGACTCCTCCAGCGTGAACAGAGCACCATGCAGTAACTTTAAGCGGGTGTAAAGGCTCCCCGTGCATTACTTGTGGATTTTCGGTGCCCTAGAAGCGATAGTTTTGCTTGTTCACGTACCCGCTGAGGTGGAAATAAGCCTAATCGCTCATTATGATTTTGGTCGAAAAATCGAGAGTTCGAAATTATTCCGCGTTCTTGGGTAGTGTATCGCTCCATGGCTTGTTCACTTGTATTCTACATCTGTCTAGTCAACAAATGTCAAAACAGATTTGACATTGGCGGCCATTTGCAAAAATAAGATCATCTTCCAATAGGGTGATCTTTTTTGGCCCACCTTGTATAACACGTTAGATTTCAACTTTGTACACATTTTTGTAAAAATAAATAAATAAATAAATAAATAAACAAGTTAATAAATAAACAAATAAAGTAATAAATATATAAATAAATATATATACAGATAATTAAATAAATAAATAGTAGGCGCAAAATGCCTAGGGCTATGCCTAGCTATTCACAACCATTTATTTTGTGTGAGTTTTTGTTTTGGGAAAGAACGGACGGGTCTTACAATTTTTTGCCGAATCCGAACGGCTGAAATGAGAAGCTATTTCATGACAGTAAAGCATCAATTTTTTTTGTTTTCGTGAAAAACAATTTTAACCGACTCGTTTTGAAAACTGAAATATGCATGGGAAAACTTATGTTTTCGATGAAGTTTTCGAGTGTTTTCGCGAACACCCGGTTTTTGGCTCGGTGTGAATAGCTATGACATTTAGCCATATGATTCATCAACAAGGACAAGGAAACAAATTATGACGCAAACCGTCACAATTTACTGGCAGCTTTGCATTAACACTTTTATAGCCACAGCCAATTTGACATTATGTATACTATAAAACCCAAATAGAGAACCAATTTGCCGGTACCGGCAAGTATACAGAGTATATACATAGTTACTTGTATCTTAATCTTCTACAGCGAATGATATATTTTACTGTTAACAATTTCCTTGATTATATTTCTCAGGCCGCGAAATTTTTATTCTCCTATTCTCCAGTTTTATTAGTATTTTGTTTTTATTTCTTCGCAGTCAGTGTCAGGCAGCTCGTGCTTCAAATCCACTACATAGTCCATCGAGTACATATACCTATTATACGACTGTGATACTAAACGACTCTGAAGCTGATCCTATGCGAAGCAGCAACTCCAGTCAGTGTTACCAGGTCGCGGGGAATTCCATTTTTTGTGGGGGATTTCAATAAAAAAAAAATAATGAAAGGTGAAAAGAGAGTCTTCCCTCTTCTACAACGAAATGTATGGAACAAAATTTCAATAGTTAACTTAGCTCATTCAAGAATCTAGTTATCTTAAGTCGACTAGCTTGGTGTGGATAAGATTTAACCTGAACGCAAAAACTAGGCTGGTCGGGAACGTCTCTTTTTCTTCGTCAGCCACATATGCGATCTGTCAACCTAGTACTCAGTCACGAATTTCTTGACTGGATTCGTCGGCTACCCCTTAATAAACGTCAACTGAAACAGCTGTTCATATGACCGATTTAAGCAAATCAAACCCCCATTCACTTTTAAATGGAACCAGGGTTGTGCTGAAGTACCCAATTGGGTAATTTCGCTCAAGTATTATAGCTTTGGCTTAACACTCCGAGCCAAAGAGAAATCACTCACATTTGTCTCAAAACCTAAACACCACTTTCTTAGAAAACATTTTGAAAAATACAAAAATGTAATCGGGAATTGGAATGGCTCAACTCCAAAATTCCTTCGGAACAACGCTGGGGTCTATTCCATGCGCAAGTAGCGGGTATCATTATAATCGTATATAACTGATTGTAAAATGAGCCATATTCAATATGCACAGGTTCATTCTACCTACATTTCAGTTTTTATATTGGAACTTGGATGCAAAATTTGTAAGAAGCGGGGTATTCATGGGGAATACCACCACGAAGAATGGGGAAAAGGGGAAATTTTAAGGTCTGTAATGGGGAATTTCACTTAAGGCGCACCTGGCAACACTGCAGCAAGTCCCCAACCCCAAGTCCCCAACCACTACGGCGTCAATATCAAATCTCAATACTCAACTCATTGGAATAAAAGTAAACGTTTGCTTCTCGGTTCTCGCTCTTCTACACACTTGTCTTTCTTTATGTTATTCTCTTTCATCGTAGCCCCGCTTTGAACCTCCTTCGTTTTGCACTCTACTAAATACATCGCGCTCTGTGTATGCCTCTGCGGTCTGTGTTATGTGCTCAAGCTCAACAGCAATGGCAATCCACGAGGCATCTAGCAATAAAATGTATATCAACATAATCGTCATATCCCAGTCAGATAAATGGAATGTTCGGCTATTTATTGTTTTCTTTTTCGCCGACGCGTATGCATGTGTCCATGTGCATGCAGCTTCGCTAATAGCATAGCTCCGGTGTTTTATCTCTCGATGGTGTGTGCCTGTGTCCTGATAGCTGCAAGCCGCTAATGCAGTAGCAATGCGACGTTTGCAATATCATTTGTGGTTGCTTCCACTCCTTTTGTCTTAATTTCCTTCTAATAAAACTTTCGCATCTCAGGCATTAACCCTTCTTTTTAGTTTGCTCCTACTGCGGAGCATAAACATTTTTCAAATTGTTGTCCTTGAAAAAACCCGATTTTCGTGGCAACAGAAAAGAGGTCGTTCATTGACCACATACACAGGTATTTGCCGGAACATTGTTGCTAGAATGGCAGTGCGTGTCTGACAGGTGTTCGAAGTGATGACACATACCGTATTCGACGCCGGTAGAGAATTTACCGCCACAGTAAACATTGCGATGGAAAATTTAAGAAGGATACAATGAAACGAAATAATTGAGATTAAGGAACGTACACTTATTGGGCCTTACCAATAAATAATTTTAATTCCGATTTTAAATTTAAGCGGTTCATAGTGGCATACAAATTTTGCAATTTTGAGCTTCCGTAAATTTAAAGTCGAGACTGAAATGTGTTATATGGCGCATTAGTATTATTATTATTATTATTAAAAGCTTTTATTTACTTTTAGGATTACAAATTTTTCATCACACTTTTAGATACATGTTTCTTTTCTATTATTACATTGTTATAAGAAGTATTTATTTAATTTTTTTTTAATTTATAATACATAAAATAAATTTGTTATAATTTGGCAAAGTCTAAGCATTGTTTTCAAAATTAGTTGCAAATAGTATAAGCCTCCCCCATAGTTGTCCATAAATCTCTGTTTTTTGCGTCATGATACCAAAAGCTATTAAATTGGTAAATATCGTCAACCCATCTTGTTCATGGTCGTCCGGTTGTTCTTGTCGCTGATGGTGCCATTTAATTAGAAGTTTTGTCCATCTATTATCTGAAATTCTTGATATGTGTCCTGCCCAGTTCCATTAAAGTTGTTTCGTCCTTTTTATTACATCGATGATGTCCGCTTGTCTTCTTATTTCTTCGTTCCGCACTCTTTGTATTAGTCTTATATCGAGAAGTCTCCTCTCCATTTTTGTCTGACAGATCCTTAATTTCTCGGTTAGATTAGATGTTAAGCCCAATGTTTGAAGTCCGTATGTCAGAACTGAAAATTGCTGAATCCATTGGATATTTTTTTGTGTCTTTATTTAGTTTTACTCAATATCTCCTTCATATTCCAGAATTGTCGCCACGCGTTTGATATTCGTCTATCTATCTCCTTTTCTTCCTGATTTTTAAATGATTTAACTGTCCCAAATAAATATAGTCCTCGACATAATCAATATTTACGCCATTGAGTGTAATGTCCTCACTTTTGTTTTAGACTGGCTTATGCATAGTCCGTAGTTTTTACAAATTGAGCCAGCTGTGTTACCATTGTCTGAATGTTGTCCGCTTTTTGTGACATTAGGACAACATCGTCAGCAAATCTCAAATTGTTCAAATGCTGTCCCCATATATTTATTCCAAATCGATTCCAGTCAAGTTGTTTAAATATCTCTTCGAGTACTGAAGAGAATAATTAAAACATTCGTCCTGTTCTTTCTGTTTTTATTTGTCCAGTGTTGTGTTTATATAATATGTTTCTTAGAGTTTTGATATATAAATCATGAATCGCTTGGTTTTCTAAAGCCGTCCATATTTTGTTGGGTTCTATTGTGTCAAATGCCTTGCTAAAGTCGATGTATGGGAGATATAGGGGTTGCCTGTACTCGTTGCATTTTTCAATCAGTTGGTTAATGGTCTGTAGATGGTCCGTTGCAGAGAATCATTCCCAGAATCCTGCTTGTTCCCGTGGCTGTTTGTTGTTTAGTTCGTTTTTGATGGTCCGATATATAGTCTTTGAGAAAAGTTTATATACTGTTGATATAAGGCTGATGGTTAAGTACAAATAACATTTTGACATTTTAAAACGCTTTAGTTAACTGAAACACAAAATTTGTCGCAGACTATTTTTATTAAATTATCCGAAGTTCACTTAAGAGGAAGGAGTTGACTTTCCCTCATCAGAAAAAGACAAAACTACGAAATAGACCCTAATTGAATGTACAACTACATAAACGCGGTGTGTTGCTATAGCCTAGTGCAAAATATTTCTCAAAACTATAAATTTTTGAGGGTTTTTAAACACTCATGGTGTATAGACCAGGTCCAACTGTCGAGCAATAAGTTTTGGAATTTGTTGTGCGTGTAAATTCACGACCAGTGCCGCATTAAGACAGCGCGAGGCCCTCCATCAAGGGGCCCCCGGATTGCTATATGTTTCTATATTTAATAAAGTGTAATGAGTTCTTCTTGTATATGATTATTTCCACATTAAGTGTATGCTTTTACAGAATTTACGAGTTTAGTGCCTTCGTGTTTAAAAATGATTTAAAACTAAGATTAAGAAATTTAATCGAATGAATGGCTAGTCCTTTATTAAGTGAAAAGCTTTCGGTTTCATTCTTCGGTATATAAAAAAAAATAAATAAATAGTTGACGCAACAGGTCCGGAGAGACGAAACAACTAATTTAGAAGCTCTTTCAAGAGAGTTATACTCTCAGATGTTTGTCCGATGGTCGCGAGAGGTGGCACAGTCGAAAAAAACCCTAGGTTGGAATTTGTTTTTTTTGCGGGATTCGTACCTCGACCCCTCACTTAGTAGTCCAACACACTTACCACTAAGCCACTGCGCCTGCTATTCGGTATATAAGTCGTTCAATAAATTGCAAACGCAAGTACAATAATTGAGATCAGCTTCTTCAAGTTTTTCAAGTCAACGGAAGAATTCTTAAAAGGTGAGACCGTAATTTGACAATATACACAGTTTTTGGAAGATGAAGAAAATATTGAGACAGTATAAACCAGAGCCAAGATAGACTGAGAGGCAAAACGATAACAAGCTAGTCTTAGAATAGGTACATGTGTGACATCTGCAAAGTTCTGAAAAGTCGCAAGAAAAATGGCCAATGAGAAAATAAAAAGTGTAATTTCTAAAGCTGTTCTTGAAATTTACAATTCTTGAACCATGTTTAAAAAACATTGGCTCGCTAAACACTACAATAGTGTTATTAGAGGTAACTGCGGTACATTTCAAATGTTTTTATGTGGAAATAAGAGCAATTTGTAAAATTTTCGAAGAGCCTTTTCCAACCAAAAAAGGGCCAAAATAGCTAAAGATTGTACCAGCTCTTGAAAAAAATACCAAATTGCATATAAAGTCGCACAACGGTCACGCTGGGTACTCGTACGTCCAAGTGAATTTATTTTTGTTATTTAACAGAAACAAACCTTGAAAAAAAAAAAACAAATTGTAAGTTAAAAAAAATACCTATTGCAGGGTTTGGCATTTAATCTCTTTAACCTATCGGATAGTGGGATTCATCTTCAATTTCAAAGTGATTCAAGTTTCGTTAAGTGGATGCGTTCAGTCAAATTTTTACATTTTTAAACTAAAAACATTTCAATGTTTTAGGAATTTGAAAAAAAAATATGTTTTTGAGCTTTTAACTGGACAAATTGTTTTTAAGCGGGACTCTCGACACGGCTAAAAGTGAATGGTGAAAATAAATACCTGAATTTCATTACGTTGTGGAGTTTGATTTTCATCAAAGTCTTTCAGTGTAGATGAGCTGTCGTAATGGCCGTATTTTCTATTTTGCTTTCTTCGTGTAGAAGTCTCATGCTGATATTCCAGCCAGTCAGATTCTTGGCTTCTGCCTGAATATCTGAAAATGTTGTTCGCTTTGCTTGAATGTACCCATTCAGTGATTCATAAAGAGCATATTCAGTATTAAGGTTTTGATCAGCCGATTGTAACGAATCACTAATCGCTATAGGATTCCGTTTTAGGATTCCGTTCCACAATATTGTCATTATTCCCGTTCCCACCTTACTCATCTTTAAAACTAGTCCGTAATCTCGCTTACGACACTCTGCCTTTTGATCCACGTTATTAGCGGGACCGTTGTGCGACTAAAGTTGCATATTGGCACTTTTTTGAGAGCCTGCTACAATTTTTTGCTGTTTTGGAAGGGGTGTTTCAAAAATGTTTCAAATGCTCTTATTTTCAAATACAAACCTTGAAAATGTAACTCAGGCCACTGTTAGAAAATACTAAATGTATTTCTTGCCATTTTTCGGAATTTAGCAGCTTTCACACTGCACGTTATTGAAAATTTCTTCCAAAATGAAAATATTAGGGAATCACCCTGTTAAGTTTTGCAGTCATATTCCCAATTTGGGAGTATTGCGGTTCAAAACATAATGTGCGCTAACTAAACATCGCAATATTTGGTACTTTTTTGTCTGCCAAATTTTACAAAAACAGTATTCAGTATTCTAAATACGATCCTGTACATAGTTTTTCTCAAAAAATTTATGCATATCTAAATATATCGAGCTAGCACGAACAACACTTCCAATCATTGACCACTTAAACCAGCGTCATTAATCTATTCCAGCCAAAAAGAAAATCATTCCCAAACAGATCAAAAATCAGAAACTCCTACTACACTTGTTCTCGTACTCAAAAACTTGTAAAGTGTAAAACCTATAAAATAGTACAGTAGGTGCTTATAACTCTCTAACAAAAACTTGCGACAATTGTCTGTTTCTATAGCTTCAACTTTTAAAAACTAAAAATGAATTTTATTTAACACTTAATGTTCCTTTTTTTATATTTTATCAACCGTTCCTTTTACCTAGATTAAAATAAGAAAACAACCAACAAAACTTTTGATGAACAAGAAAGTTTTGTTCGACCCAGTCGTGCACTTCTTTAAATCTTGCGAGCACTTTTTGAGCACGATTTTGGTTTAGCCACATTATGAATTAAAATGCCTTTAAGAGATTTTTTAAAGCACCCCAAATGGTTTTATATCATCGTATACCCCTGTAAGACATATTATATATCTATCTACAAAATGTGAGAAACAAAAGCAGCGCACAGAAATTAAAATGACAAACTGACAGATTAACAAGCGCTTCTGATTAAATGATTCACAAATTTGATTTACTTGGTACTATTTTCTTTTAAATACATTCGCAGAAAATGACGATGATGTAAATTTCCTTGCATTGTTATTTTTAGACAATCGAGTAGTGTATCAAACGAAAATATCATTCAGAGAAAATGTTTAAAGACATATTTCTATTATACGCCACTTAAACAGTACCAAATAGAGTAATTACGAAAATACGCAATCGTTTTCGAGTATAATTAAATTATTACGCGGTCAAACTACACATATAGCTGGGGCGCACTGCTCTTGATGACGCTATAACGATATAGCAAAGGCTGCTCTGCTTTTCGATGGCATAAATTCGTGCTTCGTTCATCGTTGGCGTAGTGCGATTTTTCAGGGTATTGTTATAAACATGTTTTTTTGTATTTTGTGGTTGCTTTTGGAGCGTCGACGATTCGTTTAGTTGATATTTTTATTTGTTAATACGTAATTGAGAGGGAAAATTTATATTTTAATCATTCTAAAGAAATTGAATTATCGTTGATATGCTTTTGCTTACAATTTTCTCGTCGCGCTTTGTTTATTATGCAACAATCGTTAAATGAGAAACGACAAAAAAAAAAAAAACCTTTTATAGTTACCACCCGAGAATGGCCTTTTTGCGATAACATACCTGAAAATAGAAGGAAAAATTTAAATACAATGAAGACTGAAAAAAGCATCTAAATTTAAAAGCAAGTTTGTTAACCTTATGTATATAATAAATTAGGTTAATTAGTTCACAAACTTTGAATATCGCAAACCGACTACAATCGGATAAGAGATGTCAAGCTTTGACGTAGGAAATTTAAAATCGTTAAGAAACTCGTGACTGATCAACTAGAGATCTGTAAAAATAGATTTCTGTCAAACTGGAGTTCTGTCAAAATAGAGTTCTGTCAAAATATAGTTCTGTCAAAATGGAGGTCTGTCAAAATAGAGGTCTGTCAAAATAGAGTTCTATAAAAATAGAGTTCTGTCAAAATAGAGTTCTGTCAAAATAGAGTTCTTTCAAAATGGAGGTCTGTCAAAATAGAGTTCTGTCAAAATAGAGTTCTGTCAAAATAGAGTTCTGTCAAAATAGAGTTCTGCCAAAATAGAGGTCTGTCAAAATAGAGTTTTTATAATTCATATTTAGGACATTTCTGAAATATTAATAATCGTGGGATTTCTGAGTCCTTTGCATAAGTTTCTATTTTTGAGACCAATAGAAGGAAAGAGGGCGAATTAACAACCTTTTTTAGGATAGTATTGATCTTTGGCAGTGGAAAAATAGTCTTGTTGCAGCAATGGAAGTGAAGGAATTCTGTCCCTATTTACCATATTCCCCAAATTTGGCTCCTTGCTAAAAATGAGATTTTAGAAATTTTATAATCGGCACCTAAATTCAACATTTCGGGAAAAAAATTTCGAAATCCAATTTTGCGTTCTGACTGAAACTGCAATTTTTCAAATGACAGCGAGTGTCTGAATTTAAATGATCTTTTTTTCTGTTTAAAAATCAGAAGTGGTTGAAGCTAAGGAAAATAGCTATTTAATGTAAACATGAATTTAACTCCTAATTCAGACATATTTCTATATAAAACAAAGTGGCAAAATGTGTATATTTCCTTTTGTCGCCCGTAATTTGGTTGAAAAACCACTTAAATTCTATCAGTGCCGGCGGGGCTTAGCTAGTTAAATATATTGCCGACTCAATATAGATTTATGCAACCACTTCCTGCTTCTTTGTTTATAACTTTTTCGTTCCATATTTATAATTTGAATAACTTGACGGTTTTTTTTTATGTGTAAACATCTAAGCGCGCGTTGTTGGAATCTGGTGGAGTAATTCCACACATTTAACTTGCGGGGACGGAAATGCGTCACTGTGTTTTATCATTGCATACATTTTATCATTGCATAAGTTTTTATCATTGCATACATTTATGAGCTGGGGCATATTAATTTCAGCTTTTTGTTGATGTGAAATAAAGCATGTTTTTCATATATGATGGTCTCACATTTCTTCCCTGCGACGGACATCTCGAGGAAATTCGGTGCCAAATCTTTCGTGAATTACCAGGCACGCAGAAATCACAGCTGGACAACAACTAACAAAAATTTCGTAGACCAGCAACTCTATCTACAATATGCAATGCAAGCCGAATGAAATTCCAATTTACTGTATAACAGTTGATGTCATTTAACTTGCGGGGATGGAAATGCAAACGGGTATTTTCCACTGCATATGTTAGGAGTGTTTGTTGATGTGTAAACATCTAAGTGCGCGTTGTTTCACTGTTCGATTTCACTGTTTAATACACTGCTTATAATTCATTCAGTTGTGACTCCTTAACCTCAACTGTCATCCAACTCGCATCTGTAGGTACCTACATGCGTTTCAATAGTAAAACGCAGAAAAATACAGGAAATTCCATATTTCTGACAATAATGCAATGTTTTGCCGTCATTGAAGATTCATTAAAATATTTTCAGATATGGACAAGCCAGATGCAGAACGTGCAAAAGATTACAGGGCGCGTTTACGTGCAAGTAAACCTCTGAAAGTCGGAAAAAAAGTTGGGAAAACGAGTACTGAACGCTCGCGTGAATGGAGAACTCGTCTCGCAAACCAAACTGGAGCGACGATTACTGACAATGAACCGACGACATCACGATCAACTGTCAATGATGTTCTGACGATAAATGACGTGGATTTATCGTAAGTGCGAGCCAAAAGAAGGAGTACGGACATCAATGAAGTTTTACAACCACAGGTAGTCACTCCGCCCTACGAAGAGTACCCCAGACATGTTAAGGCTCACGCAGAGTTTGAAAAATAATATATCAAGAATACGGTTATTACAATTCCCTCTTTTCTCAATGACTTGTATCAAGCTACACACATACCGCACGCACACATATTTCGGGACTGTTGGATACAGTCGCACCAATTTTTTTTTGTCAGCGGACTGAAAAGTCATTAAATGACGTTCGGAGTTTGTAAAGAGGTTTGTTTGATTTGGCAAACTTACAAACACAGCGACCAAATTCAACATTTGGAAATATTGGAAAATATATGTATGTCGAAATGCTGAACATTTGGCCTAAAATGTCAAATTTAGCCGAAACGATGAATTTAGGTGCGGTATAAATGTACTATAAGGCTATTTTATGTAAAAAAAAAAAAAAAAAATAAACAGAGCTCAAATATCGCAATTATTTTCAGAATAGGTTTGTTTGACGTGGGCCCTAGTGCGCACTGGGTTAACCAAAATGTGTTCGATATAGCACTGAACTCGCGCTGGTACTAAAAACCTGTGTTGTGCCCTGAACTAACCCACGTTAATTTGTCGGGGTAAGAGTTCAGTGCTGAATTTAGCTGTCATTTCTTTTGCTGTCATTCATTTGTTGAGATTGGTGATAATGATAAAGGTTAACACAATAAATTTTATATTCAAAACTGAAAGTGAAAAGTGAATTGTTTGAAAAAAAAAAAAAAAACGTTTAAGAACTGAAATTTTCTATTATAGGAAATGGAATATAAAAAAACTGGAATCGGAACTGAATAAAATTTGAAACTCATCATCTATATTGCAAACAATCTTATCAACTGTAGAAATCAGGATTTGATTACACTCATTTTGAACAATAAAAGGAAAAAAGTGTTACCTTCTTTATACTTCGTTCACAAAAAGATAAATATTTTTCTCAGACTCAGGGCAACATATTTTCCGTTCGATATAGTAACCGAATTTTTAGGCTTTTCACAGGCGTAGAAATTAGCTGACATTTCCCAGTGCTCACTAGTGGGCACTAGTGCTAGCACCGTCGAACAAACCTATGGATATTGTTACAAAAAGGTATAAGGTCCATCGAAAAGGGGTTTTTTACCAGTAAATCTGGGATATTCCATTATAACCTTCTGGCAACACTGTAACACTTACAAATCATTTGTCAAAAATTGCAAAACATTCACCAGTTGAAGGAACATCGAGAGAACTATCTGGAAAGCCCCGAATATCACGTCAGTAACGTAGGTTCATAATCAAAGAAATACATTTACTTACTTATGTCGGAGTGTCGGAAAAAATAAATGTGTTGTTAAAATTGACAAAATAACAACTACTGCTGTTTAGGTAATAGCGCTACTTTTTTTTACTTCTTTATTTTTTATCTGTATGTATTTGAAAGAAATTACTAATGATTATGCATGTCCACAGACCTTTTGATATTGAAACTACTCATCGAAATTGGTTATGAAATAAACTTTATTTTCCCGAGTAACAATAACAGTTGCCCCTCCTACAACCTTACGACTTTTCACTCGCACTTGGTTAAATAACGAATAATCCCTTAACTTTTGTTTACTTTGAACTATAAATCACCCTGTATAAAGAATAATTGCAATGTTTGCTTTTCAGTCACTCAAAAAAAAATGGTCAACCATTCAAATTCAACTGGAACAGAAAACAGAATACAATGCCGCTTTGCAATAGCGCATAGTACTCAAATTATTCACCCCTATAATGTATTTTATTCGAATTTCAATTCCACAAACCAAATAAAGGCATACAATTTAGGGGAAAAAATAGTTCGACAATTCACGTTATTAAAATGTAGATTTAGCTATAGAAAGGACAAACAAACAGTTAAAGGAGAGTAAAGCGATTGGTTGAAAATGAAAATAAGAAATGGGTGTAAACGACGAACCTATTTTTAATTAGAATATGGTGTGCTTGTAATTGTTAAGATTGCAAAGTCCATCAACAGTTTACTTTAATTACAGTATTGCAATAGGTATATTCGAACGTTCTTTTAAAGGATGGTGAACTTTAAGTGTAACATAACTTTAAAGAGCAGTTAAATATTCCTGCCTTGGTTCGGTGACAGTCTGACACCTGACTTAAAAGCCCATGGATGGATTTACACTTTAAATCAGTGACGCCAGACTTTTCCGACTGAATTGCCCACGGCGACTATCAAAAATAACAAAAAATGCCCTTATTGGCCATTCCGACGTTAAAAAACAACAAAATACACTGAGTGGGGAAGCGAGGAGTAACGACGATTCTCGCTTGTTTGGGGGTTACCCTGACAATTTCTGTTGGGAAATGATGTCGAATTTCAGTTTTGTGAATTATTGTTTATTGTTTGAGAGAAACAACTCTTAACAACTCGCAGACACAATCACTTTTGGTAGGAATGATAGCTATTTAATATAAAATACACTATTTTTTATTGTTCTGAGCTTTTTTTGAAAGGCAAAATGCCCAAGAAATATGTAATTATATTACCCACGATCTGGCATCACTCAAGTATAAATTACGTTCAATTTTCTATTTTTCTAAATCCAGATTTTCGATCATACTTTACAGGGGCAATGGGAAGTTTGTTTCTGTTTAGCAACTCATAACCCACTGCAGGATCTGTGAAGATTCCGAACAAATGGAGTTCATCGAAGAAATGTCTTTTGAATGCTCAAA
Organism: Cheilosia urbana; assembly: GCA_946477585.1. Classification (NCBI taxonomy): domain Eukaryota; kingdom Metazoa; phylum Arthropoda; class Insecta; order Diptera; family Syrphidae; genus Cheilosia; species Cheilosia urbana. The sequence continues at coordinate 118,658,734 of OX297854.1, forward strand.
CCTCCCAAGAGGGAGGATATAAGAGTAAACATAACCTCTTTAGCGCGTGCTAATTGTAAGAACAAAAATAAACTCCTGACAAACACAAACCGGTTTGCAAGAAGCTAAAATTGTTTTTAACAATGAACCACCCCAAACAAAATATCAACATTCTGGGCCGTTCCATCAATTCAGAAGTACACACATATACGTTTTAACTGCATACAGTTCTACATCCCCATGACTCTATTTCGCTCATTTCCTCTCTTTAAACAACTTTGTGTTATTGAGTGAATTGTAATAGTCTTTCAAGTAATAGTAAGGCTAAAACACGTACCATCTGTTGAATTGTGAAAAAATGTTATGTATTTTCTTTGTGAAGCATGAAATCTTAGAAATGAAGTGTTGTCGCAAAATCACACGTAGAAAAGAAGATATTTTATACCAAAAAGAAAGACCTTAAGCATTAAATGGCGTTAAATAAGAATTCCAAAACATGTCTTTTTGTATGTATTATTTGATTTATTTATATATTTGTATATATATTTAAGAAATGCAAATGAAAATATACACATTAATACATATGGTCTTATAATTTAGTGATAAGCTACAATTAAGCATTATGAGAGCTAGGGTTTTACAACTTTTAACAAAAAAATAATTCCAGGGATTAGGTCTATGCACTACACAGTTTATATAATTTTAACTGAAATTTGTTTACAATGTTTTAGGTATATTAAGTTAGGATTTAAAGCATTCGCAAATTTGAAAAAAAAAAATCAGCAGGTTTTTTTTAAATGATCATCTGCCATTTGTTTTTGTTGTTTGTGAGTGCACCAACTCAATTAGTTACAAAATTTTATCATAACTGACACAAGTATCTACATCAAGAAACGATTCCGAAACTTGAATATAACAAAAATTGTTAAATGACTGGAAATTTGTTACACAAAATTTGTGTTTTTAAAAAAAATGTTTGACTGAGTTGTCTTTACTTAGTTTTACTGTATTCAAAGAGTGTTTTTCTTTTTTCTTCTTTCTTTTTTTCAATTAGTATATCAATTAGTATAAAGAATTGCGTAAATGATCTGTTGTATACTTTTATTGTAAATAACGTATAACTTATAGGCAAGTTGTAAGTACATACATAAAAATGCAATTTTAAAAAACCCGACTGACTGTAAAAAAAAAAGAGCTAAAAATATATTAGCAAGACACATTTAAGTAGTAGAACTATTATTTGGCAGTAGGCTACACATTTTTTTGTTTTGTCTGGTAGGTAGTCTTCGATTGTCAACTAGATATAATTGAATTTTGAATGTGTCTTGTTCACATATTTTTAGATGTTTTTTTTTTTACAGTGAGTTAGGTTTTATTGTTTTTCTTTAAATTAACTTTTTTATTTAAATTACCTCTATTTTTAGTTTCTTAGTCTACCTATGAAACTCTGGGGAAGAACACGTTTAAGCTAGATAAGGTCACAATGGAAAGGACATACAGAACAGAATACTGATATTATTATTATGTATTTTGACCAAAATCGTTAGAGTGGGTTTTGTAAAATTTGGCAGACAAAACAGAACAAAATATTGCATAAGTTGTAGTTCGAAATGTAAACATTAATTGGTTTTTAAAACTTTATCGAAATAGAAAATGGCGTTTTCGAGATATGAGCAGTTTTTAAAATTATCGTTTTCGAATTGAAAATTAAAGACGTAATGATTTTGAGAATATCAATTTTACTCTAAGTTTGAATTTTAGTCAAAATCGATATTGCTGTTTTCAGCTAAACTAAGGAAACCTAACCTTTTTTCAAAAATCCATTTAACAATAATACAGAGAAAAACTTAATTTGCCATTTGCCAAGTTAGGAATAACCATATTACCTTAGAAATGAAATAACATTTTTAAATCATATGGACCGTTTTCGAGATATATGTCGAAATTTCAAAAGTACCGTTAATCGAATTTTCAGCCAAAAACTTTGTATGCAGTCATGGTAGCCTCACCTACTTAAGCTTAAATATCAATTTTGGTTGAAATCGTTAGAGCCGTTTTCAAACAAATCAAACTTTTTATTTTATAGGGGAAGTACCATTAATATTGAGGTTATCTTGCAAAAGAAAAAAAAAATGGCCCCGAACTATAAACCCCCAAATCCAAATGCGAAGTTCGAACGAAGTCCGGGCAGCCGTTTAGGCTGTATGCCTGTGCCAGATCGGACAGAGAGACAGGCGGACAAAATTTTGCGACCCACTTTTTTGATTTCCTCTATCATCGTAATGTCAGAATTGATTAACACCTCGAGTTCGAAATTTTGTATGAAAAACAATACGAAAATTGGTGATCCGTTGGTTCTATTGTTTGCATGCTGTGGCAGGTTTTTATAATTGAATCCAAACACTTTTTTAAATCATTTATTTATGCATACGGCACATGGAAATGTGGCTAAAAATGTCACCACCATAATAGGAAGAACTTTTCACAACATTCTTTTATTCTTACAAGCCAAAATTGTCCTCAAATGACATTGCGCGATACTAAAAATCATACTTAGTGTCCCGGTTAAATTTTACGAACTCACATTTTTCATACAAAATTACCCATTGTGACTACAAAATATTTAGTGTGATGGTTCAACATGTTTTTTGTAAGACCCATTGAATATGAATCTTTATTCATTGTGAATTATCCGAAAGATTTCAAAAACCCCAGGCTGCACATTTTTCAATGAGGAAGAGGAACAAAGCTCATCATTGAACTTATACTCAGTTTGAGTCGCTTTCACAATACCAATTCCCACTTAGTCCAAAAACACAACACCATAGACGATTATTCAAATAGCGGCCTCAATAGAAAGTGCGGCTTTAGTTCTGGGTAAACATTGGCAAAACAAACACTGGCCGGTACCGTCGATCATCCTTGAACTAATTTAAACTCAATTAAAAATGAAAACCCATTAGTAGTATGATTTATGATCTTTCCAGCTCAAGTCCCATCTTAGGCTGAATTCATTAGAAATCCAAATAAATTGCGAAATTGCACAGCTTCAAATCTGCACAATTCCAAGTAGCTATACTGCCGACTTGGGTCGCATCTTCTGTCGGATATACCTATACCTATGTACATACAAATGTTAGTGGGGATGTAAATATTTATATGTACAATGGAAATTTATTTACAAGGCATAAATTACAGTCTGTCGTTTTTCATATATCATCTTGACAGCGGCACAAGTCTTTCCATACAATCGGGGCGTTAGAGGTGGAGTGACGAGTGAGTAATAGTGCTGGCATTATTGAAGAGGGCTTAACTCATTTGCACCCCGTTTTGACCGTGAAAATAAATTCTTCAACCATTTATTATTATTACAACAATTTCAAATCGTTCACCGGGCACTCATCCGCGGCGAGATACTCACCGTGTTGCTTACTACACTGACGCACGGTGTTGTCGACGGCCGACGTGGTAATAAGTTTTTAGCCTTTAACAACAAACACGACGAAGTGTTATTGGTATCGCTGGGGTATATGCATACAAATGCTTATATTTTAGACGAGGCTATTTACTCTTTGCAAGGGTGAATTAACGATAAACATTATATGTACCTACTCGTATATCTTTTGGGGGCATGGAGGTCAGGTTTGAAATCTGTTTTCTTACCATGTTGATGTTTCTTTATTGTAGATATTGTGATACAGAAAATGAACAGTTTTTGCGCACTTTTTCATTTTCTTATGTCAATTTAATGTGCTCAGATGTTTACTTGAATGTGTACGGGTATACCTACAGATGAATATTTTCGTCTAGGATAGGGCAGGCTGTTGCAAAGTAGCACTATATTTATGTTGGTTAAATATTTTACGCCCAAATCCGATTTTAATTTTTGAAAAAGGTTTAATTCTGAATAAGCTGTTACCCGTGGCATCACTCACGTTCGTTAATTCCCCGCTGGATCAAAAAAGCATTCTCTAAATAGAGTATCGACGTTTTCAAAAGACCAAACCACAACACAAAACAAAACACCGGGGTTGTTAAGTTGGTGTGGATGGTTACCTTTAAAGGTTTTATATATATCATTTGCAGACATCATCCCATACGATCATATACTTACTTTTGGTGGCGCTTACAGTCCGGGGTGGACCAAGGCCTCAACCAACAAGCCCCTCCAGCCAGCTCGGTTCTTCGCTAGCTGCATCCAGTTACGCATATCAGTTGCTTGAGGTCGTTCTCTAATTGTGCGCGCCACCTATGGTACCTTCCTCTGCTCGGTTGTCTCTCAGGGGAGGATTCGAAGACTTGTCGGGCTGGTGCGTTATTGTAAAGGGTTTTCCAATATGAGGTGTTATTGTGAATGACCCGCTATTTCGGTAGCTGTCACTTTTGAAGCTTTTATTCTTTGACATTTGAGAAGTAGAAACTACGCCATTACTAAAAATCGAACGATACACGCTTCAACAATGCCACAGTCACAGTTCGCAAAACTAAAGCATTTTTTGGTCGTCGTGAAGCACCTTGTCGGACCGCAATACACAAATTGGTGGAAAAATTCGAGCTGTTGGGACAAGTTTAATAATAAAACCCGTGCACGTCGCTCAAGAACAACTGGGAATATTGCTGCTGTAGCCCAAAGTGTTGAAGAAAACCCAGGTTCGTCCATTCCTCGTCGTTCTTTGGAATTGGGCATTCCACAAACGTCATTACACCGTATTTTGCATAAAGATTTGGGTCTTAAGGCTTATAAAGTTCAGTTAACACAAGAACTCAAGCCGGTCGATCATCAACAATGTCGTGTCTTTGCTAATTGGGTCCTTGAAATGCATGAAAATGATCCAGAATTCCATCGAAAAATCATCCTGACTGATGAGGCCCATTTCCACCTCGGTGGCTACGTCAACAAGCAAAATTGTCGCATCTGGGGCTCGGAAAACCCAAGAGTTATTGTTGAGAAGCCTCTCCATCCTCAACGTGTGACTGTTTGGTGCGGTTTATGGTCCGGCGGGGTCATTGGACCTTACTTTTTCGAAAATGATGTTTGATCAACAGTTACGGTGAATGGTTTGCGCTATCGAGAGATGATTAATGATTTTTTTATGGTTGGAGTTGGATGGTATTGATCTGGACAAAGTTTACTTTCAACAAGACGGCGCTACGTGCCACACAAGCAACGAAACCATTGATCTTTACGGGAAAAGTTTCCGGACCGTGTTATCTCTCGAGAAGGTGATCACAATTGGCCACCGAGATCTTTTGATTTAACACCTTGCGACTTCTTCCTTTAGGGCCACGTGAAAGATAAGGTCCACGCCAACAGCCCAGCGTCGATTCAAGATCTCAAAGATAAAATTCGTGAGGCTATCGAGGACATAGGGCAGTCACTTTGCGATTTGGTTATAGAAAATTTAATGAAGAGGATATGGTCCTGTATGCGTGCTTGTGGTGGACATTTGGCCGATTCATTATTAACGGCATACCTTCCTCTTTATTATGAAATAAACATCCGATCATTTATCTCAAAAAATGACATTTTCCATTGAATACCAAAATAACACCTCTTATTGGAAAACCCTTTATATGCGCTCCACGTGTCCCAGCCAGCTGAGGCCGTTGTTTTTTGAGCTTTTTGAAAAGCGTCGCTGTGTAGCCCGTATAGTTCGTCGTTGAATCTTGTTCTCCATACTCCATCGTCACAAGCTGGACCGAATATTAATTGAAGAATCTTTCTCTCAAGGCATCCTAGAAGATTTTCATCCGCTTTTGACAGGGTCCATGCTACTGCACCAAACTGCAGGACCGGAATGATTAAAGTCTTAAATCCTTCTCAGCTCCGTAGGGGGAGCATTAACAGGACACTGTTTGATAAGTAGGCACGCTCGAATGAGTAGGAAGAACCAGTTCTTCACCTTCTTTGTAGCTGTCCAGCTATTTCAAATTTTCGAAACACCAACTTAGGTGAATAATTTTTCGAGGACCTCAGTGACTTGTCTCGCACAGACATACGCTGTATCAACAAAAATGTTAACAACGACCAAATGGTTTTAATGATCTTCCACATATACTCAGCGTTAGCAGTTGGTCCTATTGACTACTCCCCGTACTACCCGCATCTCTTAGACGGGCTGTTTGTCGATTACAATCGAGGGGTAGACTGCTTCGGTTACCCTTCGTATATCCGAAACAAACCGTCACTCGGTCAACACATCGCAATATGCGTAGTAAACAAGCTGATTGATCCAATCACCTACTACTACGCTTTTTGCAACATCCGCCCTATTTGATAAGTTGCCAGAGGACACAGGCGAGGGTCTAACCGATGCGGTCACCACCCGCATATCGGCATACTGTCAACTGGTCATCTCCTCCTTGACCAATCATAACAAACCTTAAGTAAGGTACATAACGAAAGAGCCGATCTACTAATCACCGACGATCTATACCGGTTTACGCCATTTTGACAAAATGTCAGAGGATTATAAGCGAGAATCACACTGTTTCGGTCACCCGTCGTATATCCGAAGACATATCAGCCAACAGTTATCCCCGGTCTCCTCTCTTCAAGGAGTTGTCTGAGGATTACAGGCGAGTGGAAGACTGTTTCGGTCACCCTTCCCGTATTCGAGGATAAACTGCTACGTAGGAAGATTGCAAACGAAGACAGATTGTCATAAGCACAAAGACAGCATTGATGCGTAATGTCCGGTCTAGATAGCACTCTGGCCTTCTCCTCCCTTTCTAGAAAGATGTGGCTATGTGCCATAAATGGCGAAGACAATATTTGAATAGATCAAAGAGCAAATTTCTTTTTTCATTCAGATTTGACTATCTACGAAAATTCTACGATTTGGCGTCTTGCGACTGCTTTCTGTGAGGCTCCCAATAATTATAATTAAATAAAAAAAATGTCGACTTTTCCGAAAGGGGGCTGCAAGTATAAGCGCTTAACATAAATGCAATAAACTTCCCAGGTGAATGAAAAATAATCCATGTCAAAAAAACTAATTTAGCATACAACTTTTAAGTCACAGTATCGGCTGAATTTTATAAAATGTAAAATCTTTGAGCTTAAATTACCACGGCCGAAGCGACGCGACAAACAAGTAAATGTAGAATTTACGTAGTTCGGTTGTAATGTTTTCTAGCTCTTGCATAAATGAATGGCGAATGGATTAATTTCATAAATTATTAATGAGCAACACAAAGTGAATTTGCTTTCGAATTTCCTATGGCTCAGTGAAGCAATTTGAATAAACGGATTAATGCACAAGGGACGACTTGTTGCGGACACTGTGAATGTAGGTAGTTAATCGCTTGTACGAGGCTTAACTACCTAGTGGAACGATATTGGTTTTCTATGTTCTATCCAAGAGCTAAATAAAACTATGCGCCCCATATGGATATATACGTGTATCCAGTCTGTATTCTATAAAGTTGTTTTCAAAGAGCATAGAATGAATAGCCATATCAGACGAAAATTATCAATAAATCGGTTGATATAGACAACAATTACACGCGGTTAATGTGCGCGAGAAATAATAGGCGTAACAAATAAATGGATTGCAGAGCATGATAGTTTGGTTTTTGGAAAGGTAAAATGGAAAATTAAATATTAATAATGAGCAGTATTTATTCGGCTACTGTTCCAATGAGCAGCAACTGGCTATACTCAAAAGGTAGTTAAAGAGGACTAATGAATTATTTGGTTAACTATTTAGCGTTATACATAGTAGCGATATTAGCAAAATTATGGTAAATGTCTACCTTAAAATTAATAATCCCGTATTTATTTATTTTCTTATAAAAGGCCGTCTTCCACGCATCTTTCCGGCATTGGAAGGAGTATATTTGTTTCAGACTTAGTAATCAACTCACTGAAGAAATTGCGAATTTTCAAAGGAATCACGAATTATTTGAAACTTTCAGTAAATTTTACACACCTGTTCCTTCGTGAGATTGGCAACTGCGTGTGGGAAAGGCGAATCGTTAATCCTACAACACCACCCCGAGAAGCCTACGCTTTTCAATTCCAGATTTATAAAATTGATTTTCGATATTTGTTCTAGATTTAAGTCTTTCTAGCTATGAAAAAGAACGAGTAAACATATCGAACTATTTTTTTTTATTTAGTAGCCCACATTATTGACTATTTGAAAAAAAAAAATGGTTCATTAAAAATGGCCGCCGTTTACTTTCACACAAGCCTTCAAACGTAGTAGCCATTGGGCTATCGAGGCACGCATGGTATCCATGGATATCTCGGACGCTGCTTTGGTCAATGCTGTTTTCAGGCTTTCCAAATTTCTGTGGGGAGTCTTGCAGGCCATGTTTTCCAGTTCTGACCACAAACCATAATCCAGTGGATTCAGATCTGGACTCCCCGAGGGCCAATCTTCAGCTGCTATGAAGCCAGAAATGTTGAGCCTGAGCCACTCCTGCGTGGTTTTGGCTTTATGCGCTGGAGCAGAGTCTTGCTGGAAGATCCACCTGTTTCCGTTGAAAAGGGTATTGGTCAAGCATTTAACAAGACCCTCTAGCACGTCCTCTTGATAGACCTTTGCCCCAGTTTTCACGCCTTTTTGACAGAAATGGAGGGATGTGACACCTTGGTGGGACACCCCCCACCAAACCATTACGGACGCTGGATGATGGCCTCGTTGAACCCTAGGGACAATTTTTTTTCGCTTCCTTAGAAGTGGCATAAATCTTATCATTTTGCTTATTGTAAACTTCTTCAACGGTAAACATTTTTTCATCCAAAAACAGAATGTTTTCATGGCCATTGGCCGCGTGCCACTGCAGAAGTCTCTTGCATCTTTCCAGCCTAATTTTGTTCAGTTTGGGAGTTAAGAGATGACCAGTGGACCGACGATAGGCTTTCATATGGAGATCGTCCCGAATCAACCTTGACATCGATCTGGTTGATATCTCCAATTCCTTGGACATTATTTTCTGTTTTCTAAGGGGATTTCTCCGAATTCGCTCACGCACTACCTTCACTACCGCACTTGTACGGACGACGCGTGGGCGACCACTTCTTGGCCTGTCATCGACTCTGGACATTTCGGGGAAACGATCAATAGCCCGATAAACGAAATTTCTCGATATGCCGAGTGGTTTTAGCAACTCGAAAATTTGGCCAGCACTCTTCCCGCACTTATGCAACGCTATTATCGCGATTCGATTTTCTTTAACGCCCCACTCCATGTTAGCAGATCGCAAGCTGAAACCAAACTGGCTAGTTTTCTTTACTACACAATGCATGCGTTCCGAAAAAAAAGTTAACGGTTCTATTCCCGCAAGAAGTTGTTTGCAATAAGCGATGGAAATTGTGTAACAGAACTTATGACAGGACTAGGTATAAAGGATTTTTCAATAGGGACGCTACAAAAGTAGAGCGACAGGGACAGCATACGACGCCGAATTTCTTGCCGCTCTTTTGACATTTCTCTTCAGTAAGGTTTGTCATTTCATGATGGAAAGATATACGAGCCAACAACGAGTTGAAATTATTAAAATTTACTACCGAAATTCGGAGTCAGTGGCCTCAACGTTAAGAGTGCTACGTCCAATTTAGGGTCGTCATAATCGTCCTAGCAGATCAACAATTGAGCGTCTAGTGGAAAAATTTGCAAAATGTTCCCGTGCCAGTGAGACAAAGAAATGCCCGTAGTGTCGAGAAAATTGCTGCCGCTGAGGCTTCAGTTGAAGAAAGCCCAAATGTGTCTCTCACACGTCGTTCTCAAGCGTTGGGCATCTACATCAGTTGTGGCGAATTTTGCGAAAAGATCTTGGCCTACATCCTTACAAGATTAAATTGACGCAAGAACTAAAGCCGCTTGACCACCAGAAGCGTCGTATGTTCGTGAATTGGGCTGAGCAACAACTTGAAAATGATTCGAATTTTCATCGAAAAATCATCTTCAGCGATGAGGCTCATTTCTGGCTGAATGGCTTCCTCAATAAACAAAATATGCGGTATTGGTCAGGCAGCAAACCACACGTACATCATGAGTCATCATTGCATCCCGAAAAAATTACGGTTTGGTGTTCTTATTGAAAAACCCTTTACTAGCTGACCCGACGAATTTCGTTCCACCCAAATTCGTAAATGTAATGATTAATGAATATAATAATTCTGATGCATCTAATTCGGTCAATTCAAGTTCTTTACTCAAAAATTAAAATGAAGTACATAAAACAATGTCGATATTTTTCAAATCAACCGCAATGCCACATACAATTGACCATGGGAATTCAAGATTGATGCCACAAACATAAAGCGATTTTCCCTGCGACTTATTAATTATTGTCGAAGTGAAAGCGAGACGTACGGCAAATTTTAAGGCGGATAGATACAAAAAATTGCAAATCGTACGGAATATGCAGGACAGGCTTGAAAAACGCGTTTTAAATTACAATATAGACTTTGAAAAAATACAAAATACAATCGTCCCAAAAAAGTTACCCCCACCAAGTATAATTACACCTATTCCCCTTAGCAATAAATCATGTTTGATATAAGTTTTCGCAACCAACCAACTCTTAGTCTAAATTACAATAAATAAAGCATTGAATTAGACTTTAAGTTAGGAAATAGTAAGATTGAAGTCAGCGCTGACTAACTCTATCTAATCTAAAATGGCATCTGTCAAATCCAATTAGTTGAAGTTGCCATTTGTAAGTAAGTAAAGTAAAATAATAATTACTTTGGGAATGTGTTAAGAACTAAAAGTAACACAAATCACAAAAGTTTTTACTTTTTCAACATTTTCCTTGCTGTCAAATTTTTATTCATTTATTTATTTTATTCATAACTCTATATAATCTAAAGTGGCATCTGTCAAATCGAATTAGTTGAAGTTGCCATTGGTAAATTAATAAAGTAAAATAATAATTACTTTGGGAATATAAAGTGATTTTTTTTAGAGGTATAGAACTTTAAGTTGGCAACACTATTTTAACTGGCGTCCATTTTGTCAGCTGTCAAGTGATTTATTTTTAGTTTCGATTGGCATTTCAACATGAATAGACTGACGCCTGAACAACGCTTCCAAATTGTGCGAAATTTTTTTGAAAATCATGGTTGATGGTTCTGTTCGAAATACGTATAGCGCACTACGTCCATTTCACGGTCAACATAATCGTCCATCAGAGCAGTTAATTCAATTAACTGTGGAACGTTTTCGCACCACGTTTACTCTTAATGATAATACTCATCCACAGAGACGTTGTACAGTGCGTACAGAAGACATTGCTGCTGTAGAGCGTAGAGTAAAGGAAGACCCGAATCAGTCTATCCGCCATCGTGCACAGGATTTACTGACTTTTTAGTTCATCAATTGAACAACCATGGCGTGCAGGAGTTGTGGTTTCAACAAGACGGTGCAACATGTCACACAGCTCGTGCCGCAATTGATTTATTGAAGGAAGCGTTTGGTAATGGAGAAAGGTAAAAAAAAAAACACTAAATTCCTGGTTTTTGTCTAGAATATAGGGTGCCCATTTAGTTAAAGGATTTTTAAAAAAACCCTGTCGTTTTATTTCTAATTCTAATTTATATTTTTCATGTTTAGATGGTTTGAATGCAATTCACACTTCAGATCAGTTCAGACATATTAGATATTAAGAACTATAACAACTCTGTTTAAATGTAATAGCAAGCTATAAGAATTTTGTAGTACTTCTTGGCTACAACCAGGGTTGCCATAATTTAGTTTGCCTTTTAGCGCCCAAACCTTAAAAAAATGTAGCCCAAAATCATTGCCCAGAAAGAAGCCCAACAAATCGTGGAGAATTTTGGTATTTTCCCCACTTACCCACCATGCGCGGCGCGGATTTTATTTGACTTTTATTTTCTGCAATTGACTTTTGTGGCTTGTGTCAAATCAAAAGTTCTGCAAAATAAATTGATTTGCGGGCAAGTTGAACGACTGTTCGATGTCACTTCACTGCAAGGGTGCTGCCAAGTTTTAAAAGTGCATGTTTGTTCGAAAATAATTCTTCTTTTAATTTTGTGAAGGAATAAAACGAACAAAATTAACAGAAAATTTTTACATCGACATGGATCCCAAAATTGTGTTGGTCCCTCATTTTCTTCATTTCTATCGTTTTCTAAGAAAAAAGATAGCCCAAAATACGGCCTAATCTGTCAGCCCTGGCTACAACTGACAACTGGGGAGATTTATCTGGCCGACAACTCGTTGTTTCTCTTTTTCGCTGTAGCCTTTTATTATTTCTCGATGAACAGCATTGTTTTGTCCCTATGCTCTCAGATTTTCCCGTCGAATTCCAATGTTAGTCTCTACAGCAATTAATGCAACTGCCCGAATTTTTACTGGTTGCTTTTACCCGAGGCGCACTGTATAATTATATTTTCTAAACCAAGCCTCAAGAACCTCAAAATCCGGCACCAGTCAGATACAATTATTCAAATAGCTGATAAGGAATAAAAGTCAGAGGAATGCAACCAACCAAAGGGTCATTGCACTCAATATGACTGCAAAGCAATTAAACAGCTTACAACCGCCACTTAGGTGTAACACGATAATCGTTTTTCAATTTGAGGGCATTCCGCATTATAAATATGAACTTTGCTAAGACTGGCTGTTAGACACTCGCAATATGTTATACAACAATCAATTGAACCCACAATAGCATTAAAAGTTCGCTTTCACTCCACTCCATTCCATTCACTTCGCTCTCCGCTACCCAATGAAATTATGTATGTAGTGACTGTTTGATTTTATTTTCTTGGGAATTTCCGCTTTGCTGAGGTACCATTTAAATTCTCATACAAACAGTTTCATTCTTAATTATCACAAATTTACAAACTGTCTGACCTCTTACTAGTTCTCAGGCTAAGGAAAATGTGCTCTCTCGCTCACTTCCAATTATTGTCTCCCTTATTCGCCGCCGCAGCCGCACTTACAAAAATAATCCCCATCAAGCATCAACAAACATGGAGCATTCCTCAAGCAAACAGACAGAGAATAAAATAAGTTAGAAAGAAAAACAACATCGGCAACAAAGAATATTGCATCGCGCACTGAACGGAGCAATCTGATAAAGCTATACACAAACAGGTTATGGACTCATAAAACCAACAAAAACCGAAAACTCCGACAAATTAGTCGAGAAAAAGACACATGAAGCTGAGGAATGAGGAAGAGGAGACGTTGTAGTCGCAGTTAGTTATGTTAAATCGACTTCGCCTGCAGCTCGGCCTCATCACCGGGATAGATTTCTGGAATCCATAGCTCATTTGATGCCATTGAGGCGTTGTGTTATTTCATCCTCCAGAGCAGTTGAAAATCCTGCGGGACTATGCAACGGGAACCTGACCTCTGTAGGCGACTTACAGCGCAACAAACTTTATTCTCTATGTACGCAGGGTATCGACGCGATCTGCGCGTACATCGAACTATATGGATGAGCCTGTGCATGTTGCCATGGTGAATGCAAATGGTTTGTGAAACCATCAAGATACAGTTGTTGCTGTTGCTGTTGTTGTTGTGGAACGTAGGCTAAGTAGAAAGTAGTTAAAAGCAGCAAGTGCAACTATTGAGTATTCTGTGCAACTGAAACTGATAGACTGTTGCAGTCATAGTTGCAGGAAAAAAGTGTGCAACATCAAGTCTGATTTCAGTGAAAGACTTTCGACGGCAATAACCTACATTGAGGAGATCATATGCGAAAAAAAGTGGACAGGTGGTCTACTAAAAGTCTGTGCAAGCATAGAGTGCGGGTACAAATTACTATGCTCATCTTCATTGATCGACAGATTGGCATACGACAGGCGATGAATAATGATATACTGCCATTAGAAAGTCAATGAATATGGTTTCAATCTATGTATACCCATTTTTGTTTTTGTTTTGATCCCCATTATAAAATTAGCCTGTGAGTCGAACGCAAATGCGTTTGCAAAGTCTACTAAATAAGTGAACTAATTAAATAGAATGGGAAATATTTTCGAGTTATCACTTAGAGAGAGAAATGTTTATTTATATGTATGTAAATACGTGATAATTGGTTTTGAAGTGGTGTACGATACGTTTAAGATCAAAATTATAGATGCGTGCGCAGTAGAGACGAGGATTAAACTTAAGTGAAAAGAAATCCAAATGAGGAACTATTTCTCCGCTTAAAATATGAATTTGTAATTTTTTCTCGACTACGTAGTAAGAGAAAGATATTGCATTCGTACAAATTTGGAACTCGAGATGTTAATCAATTCAGACATTATTCCCGAATTAGTCGGACTCGCTCATGAAGGGTTCCGAAACAGCAAGTAACATAACATAAAAGTTCTTGTAGTGCGTTGTAACTTTGATCGATACCTATTTTAATAAGTGTATTTTTATATCATTTATTATTAGGAAATAATGGTTCAGGGCTTATGTATAAGGTTTATGTTTATGAAATTAAATGTTTTTTTTTTTTTTTTTTTTTGAGTTGATTGTATTAAAGGTAAATTGAGGTCTAAAATTTATGACGTATAAAAAAAAAACTACTCGCTAGATCTCGTTCAAAAAATTTTCATTTGAAGTTTACATGGTAATGTACATCATATATTTTTTTTAGTTTTATCGTTCTCTTATTTTAGAAGTTAGGGGGGGGGGGGGGCAACATTTTACGACTTTGGAAGTGTCTCTCGCGCGAAGTATTCACTTTAGAAAAAAATGATATTAGAAACCTAAATATCATTTTTGAAGACCTATCCATAGATACCCCACACGTATGGGTTTGATGAAAACAAAATTTTTGAGTTTCAGTTTTATGTATGGGGACCCCCAAAATTTACTGTTTTTTTTTTTTTATTTTTGTGTAAAATCTTAATGCGGTTCACAGAATACATCTACTTACTTAAAAGTGGCTGTGACATACGGACGGACAGACAGACAGACAGACAGACAGACAGACATGACGAATCTAATAGGGTTCCGATTTTTAACATTTGGCTACGGAACCCTAAAAAAGGGGTCGCAAAATCCTGTCCGCCTGTCTGTTGCGCCCCATAGTCTAAACGGTTGCCTCAATTTTGTTCAAAGTTCGGATTTGGAGCTTGTGGGCCTAATATACGGGGAATTTTTTTTCCAAGATAATCTCAATATTAATGCTACTTCCCATATAAAATTTTCCGACCAATTTGATTTTTTCGAAACCGGCTCTAACGATTTCAACCAAAATTGATATTTACGCTTAGGTAGACAAGGTTAAGATGACTGCGTACTCAGTTTTTGGCAAACAAAAAAAAATGAATAATGGTACTTTTGAACTTTGCACATATGTAGGTATCTCGAAAACGGTCCATACGATTGTAACAAAAATTGATTTCTGAGGTAATGTGGTTATTTCTAACTTAATAGCAAACTCAAATTTGCTCTATATTATCGTATACGGTAAATTAAAAAAAAAAAAAAAACTTTTTTAAAATTTAATTTTTCTATACTCTGTTCAATTCGTATTTTCAGTACAGGCCTTATGGGAAGCTCTTTTTTCTACCAGTGGTGCCTGTAGCTACTCTCACGGCACTCAACACAAGATTTGCCACTGAAATAAAAGCGAAACCACTGGCGATTCCAAAGAATTTGTTGTTGTTATTTACGAAAAACCCACCCAATTGTCCGCAAAGGCGCATACATCCCACCATGACCAGTCTGCCAGGCTGTCGCGAGCAGAATGAGGATGACGACGACGGTGATATTCTCGTGTGCGGTTGCTTTTTTATCGCAGAAAATAAACATGTGTGTCTTTTAAGCACCTCAGAAGAGTGTTACCCTAATCTATTTGCAAAAATATCTTTACGGGGTTTTCTATGGATATTTTCACAGAACTTTCGGTTTTGGTGCTTTTTAAAGCTTTTGAGAGCGAATAAATGAATTTGATTATGTGGGATGTTGCCATACAGTTTTTAGGTACTCCTTTAATAATTTTGTATTTCTGAAGTATCTGTTAATATGCAGTTAAACCATTTTTTCTTAATAAAGGGTTGGTATTTGGTAACCCTACCGATATTTGTGAGAGAATTATGCCAATTTATAGTGCCCACTATGGCAACCATGTGAGAGCTTTAAAATGGAGACAGCTTATTGAAATCCATAATAGTTAGGGTGAAAGGCAAATAGCCTATCTTCCCTGTACTGAAAATACGAATTGAACAGAGTATAGTTTACCTGAAAACGGCAATAACGGTTTTGACCAAAATACAAACTTACAGTAAAATTGATATTCTCAAAATTATTGCGTCCTTAATTTTCAATTAGAATCACCGGAAACGCTTATTTTAAAAACTGTTCATATCTCGAAAACTCCATTTTCGATTTCAATAATATGTACTTGAAAATCTAAACAATGCTTATATATCCCGAACAGTAACTTTTACTAGCTAAATAACGGGTGATTTTTTAAGAGGGTTAGAACTTTAAAAAAAAAAAAAAAACAAAAAAAAAAAAAATGAATGAAATATTTATTTGAATCGATAGTTTGAACCTTGCAATTTAATGTTTAAAGATAATTTCATGCAAATGTTGACCGCGGCTGCGTCTCAGATAGTCCATCTGCTGAGTCCAATTTTGGCATACTCTTTCACACATATCGGCCGGTATCTCACGAATGAATGCATGGATGTTGGCTTCCAGTGCGTCAATCGAAGCGGGCTTGTCCCTATACACATTAGCCTTGACATACCCCCACAAAAAATAATCTAATGGTGTCAAATCGCACGATCTAGGCGGCCAATTGACCGGCCCGAAACGTGAAATTAACTGTTCACCAAACTCGTCTCGCAATTGCGCCATTGTTTCGCGTGCTGTGTGGCATGTGGCACCGTCTTGTTGAAACCACATATCATGCAAGTCAAGAACTTCCATTTCGGGCAAAAAAAAGTTTGTTATCATTGCTCGGTAGCGTTCGCCATTGACAGTAACGCTGCGATTCGCATCATCTTTGAAGAAATATGGCCCAATAATGCCGCCGGCCCATAAACCGCACCAAACAGTGGCTTTTTCGGGATGCATTGGTAGCTGTTGCAATGCTTCTGGCTGATCTTCACTCCAAATGCGGCAATTTTGCTTATTTACGTACCCATTCAACCAAAAATGAGCCTCATCGCTGAACACAATTTTTCGATAAAAAAGCGGATCCTCGGCCAGCTTTCCAAGAGCTCATTCACCAAAAATTCGGCGTTGTGGTAGGTCGGCTGGCTTTAGTTCTTGCACAAGCTGTATCTTAAAAGGCTTTACGCACAAATCCTTCCGCAAAATTTTCCACGTAGTGCTGTAACAAAGGCCTAACTGCTGGGAACGGCGCCGAATCGACATTTCGCGGTCTTCTGTCACACTAGCTGATACGGCCGCAATATTTTCTTCACTACGCACAGTACGTAAACGTGTTGGTGGTTAAATGTCCAACAAAGTAAATTTGGTGCGAAATTTGGTCACAATCTTCCGAATAGACTGCTCAGAAGGTCGAGAATGCCGATCATAAAATGGAAGCAGCGCGCGATGAACATTTCGAACCGAGCACGAATTTTGATAGTAAAATTCAATAATTTGCAAGCGTTGTTCATTTGTAAGACGATCCATGGTTAAATTGCAAACCAAACTGAAGCTGTTTGACAGTGACACAAGGTACTAAACACACGTCAGCTGTCAAAACCAGTGTTGCCAAAACCAAACCAGCTAAAAAATCACCCGTTACTTACTTCCCATTTGATTTATTCGAAAACGGCTCTAACGATTTCAACCAAAATTGATATTTTCGCTTAGGTAGGCAAGGTGAAAATGACTGCATACTAAGTTTTTGGCAAAAAAAAAATTGAATAACGGTACTTTTGAACTTTGCCATATGTACATATCTCGAAAACGATCCATACGATTGTAACAAAAATTTATTTCTAAGGTAATATGGTTATTGCTAACTTAATAGCAAACTCAAATTTGCTCTATATAATCGTACAATGAATTTTTGAAAAAAAAAAAAAAAAAACTTTTTTAAAATTCAATTTTTCTAGTTTACCTGAAAACGGCAATAACGATTTTGAGCAAAATACAAACTTCCAGTAAAATTGATATTCTCAAAATTATTGCGTCCTTAATTTTCAATTCGAATCACCGGAAACGCTTATTTTAAAAATTGTTCATATCTCGAAAACTCCATTTTCGATTTCAATAATACTTGAAAATCTAAACAATGCTTATATCCCGAACAGTAACTTATACTAGCCAAATAGTTAGTTAAATAGTTAACTAAAATAAGAAAACATCCAACCAAACGTTTGATGAACGAGAAAGTTTCGTTCGTCCCAGTCGTGCACTTTATTTTATTTTTGTTCAAAACTGGTGTGGGAACCACTTTGGTGTTAATTGGACGTTAAATGGATTACACGGGATTACCACATAATAAATTTGATTAGCACATACTCGATACGATGTGGAGTTGAAACCTGGTACTTTGCAACAGCAGGGGTCATTTGAATATTTTTACTTTCAAATATGCCACACCGCCCTTTATAATGGTTTCTTGAGTTTTGTAATTGCAAAAAACAAAAAGTTATTGTGTGCTCGGAATTAAGGCAAGGTTATTGGTTACAAAAGAATGTCTTACCCCGATGGGAGGGGAGGTTAGACACAAAAAAGATTCTGTAACTAAAAATGAAACTTGCTACTGGCAGCTAAGATATGTAATATTTTTTCTAACAATAGTGCCACCTGGAATTCTTGCGTTAATATTTTCTTAAGCTATCATTACAATCAACAACAAGGTGGTTTCAACAAGGATCATAAAGGGACCGAGGTGGAACGAATTGACGAAGTATCAACGAGTATGTAGGATTTTCATTTGATATTAAAAGATAGGTATGCATGTGTTCTAGAGCTATAATATCAAATATGAGAAGTGATGTCGGTTGTGGCGAGCGTCTCAATAATCATGGTTAGTTCATATCCTATGGATGGTGCGCTGGAATGTTGCTTCAAAAGATGGTAGGTATATCTGCGTAGTGGCTTAGGGGTTAGTGAGTCGGACTACTAAGCAAGGGGCCCCAGGTTCGAATTCCGCAAAACCCCAAATTCCATCTTCATCCACTGCGCCACCTCTCGCGAACGCCTGCCAAACATCCGAGAGTATAACTGTCTTGAAAGAGCTTCTCAATTTGCTTTCTGGAATCGGCATAAAATTGTAGATCCCTTCCATTCGTTCACACAAAGCGAATGGTTGTGAGAAGTTAGACCTAAGGTCCCTACGGACCTGCTGCGCCAACTATTTCTTTATTTGTTTATGTCCGCGTAGACATATGGCAAAAAATATCCCATAAAAACTTCCAGCGGAGTAATATCACACTTCTTTGGAGGCCACGTCACAGGCTAAGCAACGTCGTTGTAATTTTGCGACGCAATACTTCAACAATCGAATGTCAATTGTCTATCTGGTAACGCGAATATTTTGCGCTTGTTTATACAACTGAGTCGCAAGCGCAAAAACTTAAAGGCAACGATTATGAAAAGCAGGCACGCGGGTTCAAGTCAGTTGTTTTGTTCTATTGTGCATTCAGTGTTAGAAGGCAATAAAACCTTTTTACCCTATTGGCACATATTGAAGCACGTTCAACTAGAGTGACTTTATTTCTCGGAAGTGCAGTGTTTCCCGTGTATTTCTTATATATACAAATTGCGTCTTTTTCCTTACTGTTGATTTAGGTGCACAGGTCACATTTGCGGAAGTGTATACCAAGGTGATTGCGGTCACTTTAGGGGGCATGATCTTATGAAGTTCTGCAGATAATTCAAGAAATTATAATCATCAATGATGAACGCGGTTGAAATTATTTGTATAATGGCGGAAGGGTAGGTTTAAAGGGTGGCGTTATTCATGCAAACATTCAACGAAAGGCGTGGATTTTTTGTACATTCAATGCAAACAATTGCGAAACCCCGGATGAGCACGGATATACTCTCGATAAAGAAGACGTACAGGCACTACAAATATGTGCGAAAAGAATGTAGTTAAATTTTGCGTCTAAAATGTCTCATAATGCAATGTTGCCGCATCATGATCCAAGATGTATTAGCGCCGGCGGTGACTACATCCCATGGAGTGGACAGAATCACAACTAAAGGAAGAAACTTACAGTTCACTTAAATCGGTTACAGTACTTACTAAACATATTTAAATAAATCGACAAATTTCCACTCGCTATCGTATCCGGTTTTACAATTAAACTTGGATTTAATTTAAGCATATGTAAGTGAAAGAAAGAATGAATAAAAATGAATTTAAAATGAAAATGGGGTAATTTAAAAATAAATATTTAAAATGAAAAAAAAAAAATATATATATATATATTAAAAACAACGGCAACACTCACAATAAAGTACTTTACCATTTTTGAATGCCAGGAACTTGTTCAAATTATTTGCAAACCAAGTTATATTTCTGTTACTAGTTTTTGAATAAAATACTTTCAAACTTGCAATTTAAGCTTTTCAGAGCAAAGCCGAAACAACGAATTCGACCCCGAAATGAACGAGGAAGTCAAAAAATCGGAATGAACTTGGGCATCTCCGGCTTAAGGAAAAAAAAATGTTTAAATGCTGATTTTTCCAAAAATGTTAAGACACTAAATTTGTTTCCAATATTACGAAATCCTGACCCTTTTAATTCTAATTTTAAATCGAACACTAAAAACCAGATTGATTTATGTCTTCTAGCTTTTGAGAAAATGGAACAAGGAAAACGCTGCGAACTATAAGCATTTTCAGATTTTACCGAAACTTACCGAAGTTGTAGGTATTTGAAACAATTACTTCGAAATTGGTCTACTTCGGTTACAAGTACAATAGAAACTCTATCGAAGCGGTTGCCTATAGAAGTCACAAATGTGAACTTTTCCGAAGAGGCTATACTCCATCTCAAACCCCTAGATCTCTTTGTACAAGAATCTGCTGCAAACAGCGCCCTTCGGTTAAGCCAGACCAAAAACTGGAAACACAGCCTAACAGGACACGCACAAATTCTAAACAAATTCGCGGGCAATGATATATGCACGGACTATATCATTCCCCGACTAAACTTCAGAAGACCATTTACCACGTGTTTCCCCAGCAGGGACGAATGGAATGAGGACCAACCAACATCCATTGGACCAACCATTCCCATATACACGGATGGATCAAAGATGGAAATTGGCGTTGGCGCGGGTTTCTACTCGGAACGTCTCGGACTATCCAGTTCAATCAGACTACCCAGCCACAGCAGCGTATTCCAAGCTGAGGTATTGGCAGTGACTACAGCTGCTAAACGGGTTGCAATGATGGCAATACCTCATGCAGATATTACCTTTTTCATTGACAGTCAAGCGGCAATAAAAGCGATCGCTGCCGCTGAGATAAAATCAAAGCTTGTAAGTCGCTGTCGCGAAGAGCTGCGGGTTCTTGGCGCGCAGCACAACGTAAGACTATGCTGGGTCCCTGGGCACAAAGGTGTGTCTGGGAATGAAAAAGCTGATGAGCTGGCAAGAAAGGGATCCTCCCTTGAACTAAACCAGGCCGACACCACAGTAATGATTCCCCCCTGTAATCTCAGACAGGCGATTTGGAACAGAATACTAAAGGCGACAATTGAGAGATGGAGCAAACTAGAATCCTGTGTCATAACCAGGAAAATGTGGCCAATCTACAACAAACAGAAAACGGAGAAAATCCTACAATTGAGCAAGAAATCATTGTCCTTAGTTGTGGGCATTATCACCGGACACAATACATAGTCCAGGATCCCTAGTACATTTTTTTAACTTGATTAGTATCAAGCTAATTTTCCGTGAGTAGCTTAATTTTGATAAGACGCCCACATATTCCTTTGCGAAAATTCTTGACTGTGGTAGCTAACAGAGCTAGCAAGGCTAAAATATGTCGATTTGATGATTCTCAAATATTTATTACTAACTGGATTGTGTTTTATTAAATCGTAAGACAATTATCTAAATTATTTGAAAAAATATTTGTCCTACAAAATCGATGGTCTGATCAAAGAGTCCCCCCCTTCCAACATGTATCGATAACGAGATCACCAAAACTGATTACTAACCAGCTGATTTTTTTTTTATTTATTAGTTAATATTTATATAATTTAACAGTCATATTGTCCTACAAATTCCGTGGTATGTTATCCCGGTCCTACGCTCAGAAGTTGTTAAGACCATAAGACCATTTTTATCATTACTAACTGTAGGACAAAAATATTAATAATAGGTAAGTGTGTTCTCTGCCCAAATAAAACAATGTCCTACAAAAAAACAGGTACGTATCACTAGTCCGACAAGAATTGTAATTTTTTCGTTTTCCTATTTGTAACATAAGGTACAGTGAAAAAATCTTTTAAACACACCGACCGAGTAAATGAGTCATATGTCCATAGAAGTTAGAAATCAAAATTTCAATTCATATGTGCTCAAACAAGAATTGAAAAATCTCGTAAATCGTAATGCAGAAATTCTTCCACAGAAAAAGACATGCACATGCAAACTACACACAAAGTAGGTACCTGCTCATCTCATTCATAAAAGCAACAGACAACAAAAACAAAGCTGAACGTATTATGAAATCGAACCAAAAAGGCAGAAAAGGAATACATGAAAAAAAAAAACAAAAAAAACCCACCGTCATCAACACATTGAATTGGAGCACCGCGATAGCGTACCAAGCTATATAGTTCTGTACTAGGTTCTACTTTTGAGCGTAGGACCGGGATAACGTACCACGGAATTTGTAGGACAAATATTTTTTCAAATAATTTAGATAATTATCTTAAGATTTAAAAAAACACAATCCAGTTAGTAATAAATATTTGAGAATCATCAAATCGACATATTTTAGCCTTGCTAGCTCTGTTAGCTACCACAATCAAGAATTTTCGCAAAGGAAATTGTGGGCGTCTTATCAAAACGATGCTGTTCTCGAAGATTCAACTTGATAGTAATTAGTTTTACATCAAGGATCTGTACTACAACTTTTGAGCGTAGGACCGGGATAACATACCACGGAATTTGTAGGACAATATGACTGTTAAATTATATAAATATTAACTAATAAATAAAAAAAAAATCAGCTGGTTAGTAATCAGTTTTGGTGATCTCGTTATCGATACATGTTGGAAGGGGGGGACTCTTTGATCAGACCATCGATTTTGTAGGACAAATATTTTTTCAAATAATTTAGATAATTGTCTTACGATTTAATAAAACACAATCCAGTTAGTAATAAATATTTGAGAATCATCAAATCGACATATTTTAGCCTTGCTAGCTCTGTTAGCTACCACAGTCAAGAATTTTCGCAAAGGAAATTGTGGGCGTCTTATCAAAATTAAGCTACTCACGGAAAATTAGCTTGATACTAATCAAGTTAAAAAAATGTACTAGGGATCCTGGACTAACACTGAAATACCATACCAAGAAGATGGGAATCAGTTCAGATGACCTGTGCAGAGGATGCGGTGATGAGGAGGTGCATCAGGACACTCCAAACTTTGTTTGTCACTGTCCAGCACTCTGTCACATAAGAAATAAATTCCTTGGCAGTTACTTTTTCGAGGATTTAGAGGAACTCTCAAATATGTCCATTAACGACCTACTAAAATTTGCAAATAAAACGGACTGGTTTTCTTATCCGTAGGTTTTTCATAGTGTATGGGGGCAGTAAACCCCTAGGGCATCACAACGGATCTACATTGATCTAAGTGTGGCACGTACAGGTTCCTGTTCTGCCAACCCGCTAACCTAACCTAACCTAACCTTGCCGAAGTCAAATTGTTACTTGGGGGTGGTGAAAGAATACTATTTTCTTTGCCAATTTATAGAACGTTTTTTCCCCTCCTTTTGCATACCTATGTCCATCAACTTAGCTTAGCCACACGAGCGGTTAATTATTTTTCAAAATAATCGATATGTACTATTCCCAGCATGTCCTAAAGAAAACAAAGCCACGGCCTTTGTCGTCACCTTCTCTGGTCCACTTTTACAGTTTGAACAATAAAACCTACCATACATAAATATAAACAAAACAAACGTCAATTTAAATCTAGCCACACCTATAAAAATTGTTCGAAATTATGAAACACCCCTCGTACACTATAAAATCCTCACATTAAAACAAATTGTTGAACACTTAAACAATCCATCAAAATCATGCTGCTGTTATAACATTCAGCTAATTACCACCTAACAGCAGTTTTCTCAAGTCTTTCATTCAACACGCACACCATAATATAACTGATACGCAAATTCCAAACGTAAAAATGCATTTTATGAAAAACACAAAACCGCGATAGACTCACCACAAAAAACGTTTGCGAAATTATTACTGTATTCCCCAGTATTCCATCGTGCCCTACATAAATGCTGCCGCCATAAACACCACCAACTGTATTATAACAGATAGTTACTTAGGATAGAAATCTGCGAGTATATAGGTAGGTAGATTTGCATGGGCAAAGTGATATGCTCATACACATGCAATCTGAAAAGTATGTGTGCGTAACGCAAGGGTAGGCCACTGAAATAATTGAAACTAGAGTAATTTAGCTAAAACCTGTACAAAAAAAAGGAGGCTATCTACGGAAGAAATTGCTCCCAAGCGCCTCCCTCGAGCAACTCTACATCTAATTAATCACGTTAAGCTACGCCAATTCAATGAGTATGCTTTGAATTTTAATTAAACGATAAAAATCGCAAACAAAAATCCAAAATGCCAAATATTTTGAGAGAAATTCCACTCCGAGACTGAGTAATTCAATTTGATCGTATACTTGTGCTGGTCCTGCTCGTTTGATCATTTCATCATTTATCCTTTTTCGGTGAATTGTATGGCTTTATATTTTAAAGAGCGATGAAAATGAGGAGCTCTGGGCTCTGGGTCTGGCCTGGAGGTGGGCTCTCGTCGCTGTCGGACGCAATCCATCTGTTGTGCGACAACAGTCATCGTTCCTGTGTGATTGGCTTTATGTAAAGGTTTGTTTGTTGGTAGCTTCTCTCCTGAGCTCTTTTATGGGTTCTTTTGTTCACCTTTCGGTTGAACATATCACACATGTGTATTGAGCCGGTTTTCTTATGGGTATACCTACCTTGTTTTGCCTCTTTTCATTTTTATGTGTTTTCATTTTAGTAGGAAATTTGAGTAGAAATATGGTTTTAGGGTATAGTACCTGGGCCTGCTATGTAGACACATTTCACCGGTTACAATATTTATTAGTTCGTTTAATCTAATCTTTCATATCGAGCGCACATACTGTCCATGTCCATGGTCTAGAATAAGAGGTTAATGTACTCTCGCCGTAGATTTTTAATTCCTCCTACAGGCATAATATCGAAACAAACTCAATTGTGTTTAGTTTTTAAGAGGATAGATAGCTTGAATTTGAGAAAAAAAAAAGAAGAGTAAAATGAATGAGTGTGTAAGTCTATTTCAGTTTAATGATTCCACCCATATTAGACCAAGAGCCCACAAAAAATGTTGGGGGTGAAGATATAACCAAAATATTGCTACATGAGTTTGAAGCACTGCACTAGACAATGTCAAAAATGTAAGTCTGGCATGATTTTGTCACAGCTGAGTTAATACGTTTAAAGACGTATGAAAGGACGAAAGCGGTGCGTAAAACGTATGGGGCCAATCTTGGCAGTATGCAAATCAATTGTCAAAAAGATTTTAAAGTCGAACTCACTTTTTATGTGATTTTGAGAAAACCTATTAGGTATATGGGTATACGGGACACTGCATCATTGGGAGACATGCTCTCAGGTTGGGCCTGCCTTCAAACGATTTCTGCAGAAGCTGTATAGACGAGGAGGAGGAGGAGACTGTTCTTCACCTTCTTTGTACGTGTCCAGCACTGTCATTCCGTAAAAAACTATACCTCGGAGAATATTTCTTCGACAATCTCAGAGAACTCGCAAACATAGGAATAAACTGCCTCCATCGCTTCATTCTTAGCTCCGGCTGGTTCATCGGGTAGATAAGGAGAACATCGATCCTGTGGCATCACAATGGACCTACTTTGGCCTAAGTGTGGCTGCACTTGAGGCGGCCTGCCACTCTAACCTAACCTAACCTAACCTATGGGATCGCTTATGTTTGACGGTCGTGAAGAGCCGACAATAATTTAGCAAAGCATTAACAACGTATAGGTTATTAAACTTTTTATAAATAATCGTCGCCATTTTTGGTTGAAAATCATCACTCGTAATGGAGGAAGATTATTTCGAGTTATTTGGTGGAATAGTAAATTAAGTCCTCTGTTGATACACCGGATCGACCGTTTTACTCTTGTAGAGTTCTATACACTGTGTCATTCTGGCTGGTATAAGACGATCCCGAAACGGGTAATAACTTCTTGCTTTGAGTGTCGTTCAATTCAAACTAAGGAAGCGTTCATATCGCACCTTTATCTTAGTTAAAACAAAATTGTGTATATTTTATGTCTGAGAATATTGAAAAATAAAATAATAATAATAATAAAACAGAAACAGCCAGCAATACTACGGATATTTGGCAAACGTTTTCTAGCCACAAACTTTTATATTGATTAGCAGCGTTGAACTCCTGATTTTCCCGAAACGAATTATTTCTGCGGTGGTACTTTATTGTAAAGCAATAACGAATGATAAAGCTATATAAAAGAAATATATAGTTCTGCTTCAATGGCACTTGGACGCAATTTTTGCATTGCAGGAACATATATATTATAAAGAGATTTCGAGGGATATTCGAAGAGACCACCATTATCGGGTCTCTTTTCGTCTCTGGATTTCTCCAGAGTTCTTCCCTGGGCTTGATTCCTATAGTGCTAACGCTAGCATCTGTTTATGGGAGATCTGTTTCATCGACTCCGTCTTGACCCAAAGATGTCCCAAGATCCTCATTCTTCCGCCAGCCAAAGCCATTGCCATTTTAGCCTGTCTACATTGTTCCACGGTTGACCACCTTCTCAGGTGTTCTGCCGTGATCCATTTGTGAATGAATTGAAGAGAATGGTTCTGGTCCCAGCAACTTTTCAGTTGACCCCTGTTTTGGGAGTCCGCCTTTTCGTTGCCTTCGATCCCTATGTGTCCTCGTATACCCAAGTCAGCGTTACTTCATTTTTAGATGAACACTTATTGAGCTAAAGTACACATTCCAGTGCCAATGATTTTGTGATGTATGTCTGTTCCATGCGTCTGATCACCGCCTGATTCTCCAGTGCTATAAGGATATTTCTTCCCTCTCAGGCAAGTAGTCTAACGCATGCAGCAATGCAATTATCTCAGCTTAGTATACGGAAGTGTGTTTCCCGAGGCTAACGTGACAGGCTATTTCCAGCTCTGCTGAATAGATATCGGCACCCGCTCCGCCATCCATCATTGATCCATCTATGAGAATCACTATTTCACAACTCCTTTTTTCTGGAAGTAATCCGTTTTCAATACGAGTTACGCATACTTGTTATCCTATCCATGGGCATGTTCAGCTCCATAATCTCGCTTTTGACAAGTTCCAGGATCTTAACATGCCCATATATGGTACCACGATTGTGCCATTCCGTCCGTTAGGACCGCTGTTTCTTAATTAATAGGTCTAGCAGTAAGATCCCAAGGATCACTTCCAATGCGCATGTTGGTGTTGTCCTCATTGCACCTGTAACTCCTATACATGCTAAGCGTTGGACCCTAACCAGGTGCTTCCTCACAGTTTTCTGGGAGGCTTTCGCCCACCATACAACCGAGGCGTAGGTAATAATGGGCCTAGTTATCTTCGTATACATCCAGTATGCTGACCTAGGCGAGAGTCCCCACATCTGTCCACATACACGTTTGCACTGATGTAGTACCCTTTTTGCCTTCCTGTTCTTCTCCTCAACATGGTAGTTCCAAGTAAGTCTAGTATCTAGATAGACTTCCAGATACTTAACCTTCTTGGCCATTGTTAGTTCCGATCTGAAAAGTGTTAAAGGTCGAAATTCCAGATTTTTCAACTTCCTTGTGAAGATTATTTGATCTGTTTTCTCCGCATCAATGGAAAGCCCTTGTCCTTGCCCAAAGAAAGAGCTACATTTTGATGTCGAAGACAACGATTTGAAGAATATCGCCTGCGATTATTGTGGTGAGTAATTCTGGCTGACTACTTGATAGTTGCGTGGCCGACAACGAAATTTAATAGGTCCAACTACTACAAAATCATAATTACTTCTACTATTTGGTTAATACATAAATTGTAATAGGAAGGTAACATATTTGCTAAACTTAGTATTCTCCAAAGTATACACATTAAACAGAGAAACTAAATAAATACTCGATTGGTTCTTTTAAGCACCAATCAAATGTAAAAAGTTAAAAGGTGGCTACTGTTGCCATCGCCCTTAGGGTGCTAATTCACATATATGTCGCGATTTGAACTCTGGCTGTCGACCTCTATTCTGAATCTGCTTCCGGTCCTTTCTTTAAGTCCCACATGACTACACATATTTGCTTTCCTTTACAAAGTTTGTTAAAACTTTGCTTTAAGAAGAACGTACTCAAGACAAACAATTGACCACATGGAATGCTGCAGGACATTAAGATATTTGTTTTGTATTTCCGTCAAATAATATCAATGATGGCTCGATGAAATGCTACATTCGAATACCAAGAATCCTGTTTTTTTCTTTATAATCTGGATGGATAAATTTATGTATGAATGTACAGGGTGGGCCAAATACAAGTTTCTTTTTAAAAATTCAATAAAATTAACGAAATTAAATTTGTTTCATGTAAATAAATAAAGAAATAAATAGTTGGCGCAACAGGTCTGGAGAGACCCTAGGCCAAGCTTCTCACAACCATTCGTTTTGTGTGAGTTTTTTCATTTTTGGAACGAATGGAAGGGATCTACAGTTTTATGCCGAATCCAAACGGCTTTGTTTGTTTGTTTCATGTATTATGGCTTAATTAGTAGGAGCAAACATTCCCATTAATTATGGAACACAACGTCGTTCAAGTGGCTGCCTCGGCTGGCTTCGCAGTAGCGCATTCTGTCACTCAAATTTTCCAAAACCTTGTTTATGGTTTCGGGCTGTAGCTCATGGGTTTCTTGGATGATATTTGCCTTGAGTGCTTGAATCGTTTCCGGATTGTTTTGTGTTAACATCGGTCCTTCACGGTTCCCCACATAAAAAAAGTCAAAAATGGTCAAATCGCAGCTTCGAGGCGGCCAATTGACACCGCCAAGATGACTAATAACACGATTTGAACATTTGGTGCGCAGAAGATCGATTGTGGCATGGGCTGTGTGGCATGGCGCGCCATCATACATGAAACAGAGGTCATCCAAATGCATGTCTTCAGTTTCAGTGATAAAAAAGTCGGTTAACATGGCTCTGTAATGCCCACCGTTGACAAAAACGTTGTTCGCAGCCTCATTTTAGCAGAAAAATGGTACAATGATGCCATCCACAATCCGCACCAAACTGTCACTCTCCGTGGATGCATTGACAGTAGCGTGCGGGTTTTCCACTTTGGAAATAAGTTTTCAATATTTCCCAACGTTGTTCAAGCGTAAAGCGACTCATTTCGTTCCGCCGAGGTATGATACTGACTTTCTGTCAAGATTTCGAGCGGAAAACACTTGTCAGTGTCAAAATAACCTATGATTTAAAAAAAAAAAAAAACACTAGATGGCCCACCCTTTATTTTCTTTGGTTTACCAAATCTATTCCTACTTTGTAGATTTTTGTTGAATAATTGAGGTAGAAAGAAAATATGTAAGTTCATGCTCACGACTGTTTTTATAAACACGAAAGCAAATCATAACAAAAAATACCTCACATTCCTCACAAGTCACAAATCCAATAGATAAACCCAACCGGTCGTGTACCAAAGTCGAAGAAATAGCACCAAAAATATAAGCGCGAGGCAAGGCAAAGATACAAGACAGCCCGGTAACAGAGTAGTACTTCTATTCGGAGTCGGAGCCATTCATACACCTTGTTGGATATAGTGAGTAAGCAACCGGTAATCAAAACTGGCCTTTCCTTGGCAAATGCCTGAGATCTACCTGTAGCTGTACACCGTGTGATTTGCGCTACCATGTATAGTACATTATGTTGTCAAGGCGCACATTGCCGTAAGAAAATACATCGCGGTCCCAGGCCCAGCATCATAATCGGTCGGTATCGTTTAGGCTTTGGTTTTGGTGTGTCCATGTTCGCTGTTCGTCTGGTGAAAGCATGCTCTTCCTTGCAAACGTTTAGAACTCCTACACCATGGATATGGATAAGGACAAGGAGCACAGAACACAGAACACAGAGAAAAGACAGTTGGTTCAAAATGCTGGTCGCCGGTTATGTGACAAGAGTTGAACACCTGGGAATGGGTTTCACCACATGGTTTATGGTTGTATCTGTATGGCGTTCTCACACACAGACGCGAATGTTGACGAGCGAAAGAGGGAATAACACAGCCCAGCAAGAGCAATACTATTTGTTTTTTTATCTTGCGTGCGTGTGGCGTGGCGGTGGTCTGGCCTGGCCTAACCGTAGAGCGCGGTCGGCGAGTCGACTGCCGTTCCGTGCCGGCGAGCATTAACTTCGAATTTCGAAGTTATCCCATTTTCTATTATTTTTTTTTTTTTTATGCATTTTGTGTCGACAGATAAAATTGTTGTTTTCTTTTTCTGTTTTGAGAATGAGATGAGGCAGGCACCCAAACAGAGAAATGTTTGACATCGCACAAAGAAGATGAAGCTAAGATGTTGGGCGATGGGCTGAGAACGTTTGAAAGAGAAAGAGATGTGCGCCAATTCAAAGAGGGTAAATGACCCAATTGCTATTATAAACGATTGTGTTATTCGGCTCGTCCTTTTAAATTATTCGATTGGATTTGTTTTGTAAATGCCGTTTAGTGGTGTCTAAAAATATTTTTTTAATTAGGTATTTGATGAAAAATGTTACCCACTCGATGCAATATTTTTGTAGGTATTACAAATTGTTCAACTATAGTGATAGGCTCGTCCACAATTCACCCCTAGTAATAAATATACTGGTGAGTGATATTTATCTAGATACTAAAATAAACGTTCTACCATATTTAAGATGGATAATTTAAAATAATTTTTAATGTAGGTAGGTACTTTAAAGACCTTTTGATAATAGCCTCCAGAGCAGTGCTGCCATTTTAGCACTTTTGGAGCTAGATATGGCGCTTTTTCGAAAGTTTTAGCGCGCATTAAAAAATGTAAGCTCCTAGCAGCCTAAATAGCAACACAATTTTGCAAAATTGTACGACTCTCTTGTGTCTAGATTCTTAACGCTGTCCAGAATATGCACTGTATCCCCCGTTGGCGATTCAAAGATAGGTTATTTCTACTTCCCCGAAAAAATGGCGATTGTAAGAAAATTATGTCAGCGGCTATGTTAATAAGCCTTGCCTTACAACTGTTTTATAAATGTAAATTGTTGCTTAAACTATTACAACCCCTTTTAGAGAAAATGTCTATTTACATCATTTAGAAGCGACCTACTGCTACTTTGGAGACTTAAGAATTTCGAACTGTTCGATTTGAAGTCATAGAATGTGCCGCTCATAGTTGAAGTGGCACAGATCAACTAATGTTTATCACTCACGACTTTTTTAAGGAGCTAGGTACCTATATGATTTATTTTGAATGCAAATTAATTAATTCAAAGTGTGGAAAGGGCGAATACCATTTTTTTTTATGAAGAACTACTGATTTCTTTAGATAATCTTTCAGTCATACTCCACCCTTTTAAGGCAAGAGCAATATGAGCGACGTAAGTCATTTCAACTTGGCAGGTGCTTTTGGCGATCGATGACCTTCATCGGGTATCATTGGCCATCAAACTTTATGGATATTAAAGGCAATGCCTGTAGTAGTTTTATTTTTTTCAAACATGTACCGGATGTTCTAAAACTTTCTTCCATCTTCGGTCATGAACTGGATCGATTGGACCTATAGAACTTCTGGTTCCAACAAGGCGATGGCACATCATACAAAGTTCGTGGTGTGATGCTATTTTTGCCAATTTCCTGACCGAATAAAGTCAAAAAGTGGCTGGCCCTTGATTTCTTTCTAGGGGTGTAGAGTTATGGCACCAGTAGTCAGCCTTCTAACTTATTTTTTTGTGTTTGATTGGTCCTTAAAAATCCATTCTTCAATTATTTATTTTTTTTTTGTATGCAATATAGTAGTAGTAGTAGTGTAACTTTATCAATGCAGTAAGATTCACTTGTTGGTACAATAATTACAATGATAGAAAATAAGCGATGGCTTTTGCCGTCAGTCGAGTAAGAGAGTTTTAAGTAAATGTACGTGTAACTCAGTTTTATAACATTTCTAAATAGATTGGTTTATTTATAATTTGCGGCCGGTAATTTAGAGCAGATTTTACAAATTTAAATAGTAAAAGTACAGTCCAACTTTCTCCGTTAAGAATGCGAAATACTTCATCCGAAGAGAGAATGTTTTTCCATAAAAGGATCTGATCGAGATCAGCATTGGGCAGGTTCCAATGAAGTGAAGACCGTATTCTCTTGTCCGATGGTTGCATAGTGTACATTCATCACTTCCGACATCAGTTCTGTGTGGCATGTAATTTAGTGGCAATAGCTCGCCCCTGGCTTTAAATACAGTTGAGATAACCTCTACACTATTCCGATCGTGAAAATAGTTATGTTACCCAAGGGCATGATTTAAGATTTTATATATTTTCCTTCCTTGGCTTTATTCGCTTTGCATTTTAAACAACTCCCGCGTGGATCCTTCGATCTTAATTAAAAAATCCTGCTGTGCTTTTCCCGGATCTGTTTTGTTTACTTGTACTTCGTGTAGGAGTACATTATGCTCACCCCCCAGCCTAGTCCACTCGGCAAAGAAATGGAGATTTGTATTTTTAAGGTGCATTGCAATTTTGTAGAGAAGACGATGGGTTGGTAGCGATAAAATTTTCAGAGCATATAGGAAGTGTAACCTAAGCGTTAACACACACAGCGCTGGTAATCTAGTTTTCAGGTACAACATGTAGTTTGGCGTGTTTTCAGGCAGTCGGAACATTTTCTTCAAGAAGTATCACCGAAATCTTTCAACTTTCTCGAACTGCCAGATCCTTCACACTTGTCCTGCATAGCACATTATTGATCTTATAATTGCTGAGTTGGACGGAAACCAACTTGATAGGTAGCAAGTTTTCATCCCAGATTCTTCAACTATTTGATCAAGTTCAAGTATTTGATTCTTCGGAATGTTTTAAGTCTGTAGAATATATCCGTAGAAATACTAAGCTTATTAAACCTGTAATGCCTCCGGCCGCCTCTAGACAGGGTTTTCCTGAGAGTCGTAACTCGTGTCGATACATTTATTTGTATTTCTAAAATGTGTCCCCTCTAAAGGCTGGTAAAGGCAGTTAGCCGTTATTTTTTATGTTTGTTTACATATTTGCGTCTTTAGTTTCAGGTGTACGATGTCGCGTCGTAGGACTGTTAACAACTTGTCGAAGATGACAGATGACGAAATTGCTGCTTTTAAAGACTCAGCTTCATTTGCCTGGAATGCGATTTGCTAAATACCTACTAATTCCTTGGTGAGTTCAAGTGATGTTATCATTTCTGCAGCCAATGCAAGTAGCGATCGAAATTTCAGTTTCAGTTTCCGACGTTTCTGAGCCCAAAGTTATAGATTCACGGTTTAGAAAACGAAAGAGCTACTCAAATAAGCCTTTTATTTCATTTAAAAAAAGAAAATTTCATTATTTTCCTAAATAACATACATACCTACCTACTTAATGTATAATAATAATTTTTATTGCTCTGAAGACCCAAGCCCGCCTTAAGGCGGTATTCATAATTTCACCTGTACAGGCTATAGGGTGTAAACTTCACCAAATTAAAAATTGGACTTCAAATTCGTTCTTCTTGTATGAACATTTATATACTAGGGTAGATGTACCAGTACCCGGCCACCTAACACTTTTTCATACTTTGATCCGTGATTACTAATTCACCTGGCCATTTAAACAAGGTTTTTCTTTTTTTTTGCTTTTGATAGACAATTTTTGTTTGATAAAAAAATGGTTGAATATAATTGGGTTCTTGCATTTAAAATTAAAATTAATTTGTTGAAAAAAGGCAAATTTCACCAGTA
Organism: Cheilosia urbana; assembly: GCA_946477585.1. Lineage (NCBI taxonomy): Eukaryota > Metazoa > Arthropoda > Insecta > Diptera > Syrphidae > Cheilosia > Cheilosia urbana. The sequence goes on from OX297854.1 coordinate 118,692,870, forward strand.
CCCGGCCAGCAAAATTCAGTAGTCGGCCACTTTTGTACCAGTATCCGTCCAGGATATTACAAAGTAAATTAAGCATTTAAACCCGATTTAAATCGATTATTTAATAAAAATACATATTTACTTTTGTATCATATATATTATATGCATATATACACAATATAATTAAGATAATTTCAATTTGGTAGACTTGTCAACAATGACCCCCGATGCTGCTATTGCAAACCGATCTTCTTCAGAAGGCAAAAGTTTGCTGTATTTATAGGATTTTGTGGACACTTTTTTAAGTATTTCTTGAACTCAGTTTTCATAATCTATAGCATTTGCATCAAATGGAAAAAAGCCACACTTTCTGAATCCATTTCTTATGGTATTATGAGCAAGATTTCTAGAAGTGGGCAAAAGTCTTTAAGAGTTAGAACATTTCCTCTGTTATTCATGTTCCATTGTTTTACCGTCTTCTTCCAGTCTTGTTTTAGTGGCCTAAACATACACTAACGTCAGCTGGTTGAAGGATATGGGTGGCAGAGCATAAAGTATAATATTTTTTGCATGGCAAAGTTGGCTTAGTTGCATGGATAAATGCAACCTTATCCACCTTGTCCACCTTGGCCGGACACTTAAACACCTCAAAGAAAAAAGTTCTAGTGACCGGCCACCATCTAATACTGAAAATGAAATGAAAATTCCGCATTTTTTGCACATATTATGATTAATAATTATATAACTTAACAGATAAACAATAAAAGAGTTCGTAAATATTTTAAAAAAATACTGAAACCTACGTTTTCCGTTTGATACCTCCATTAACAATCTCGAACTCTAAAACGCATATTATTTCACTACCTCGAAGACTGTGCATTTTTTTTCTTGCAGTTTAGTGAAGTTTACAGCCGTCAAATTTTGCCAGCACGATAAATAGGCCAAAAATTATAGCCCCAATTTTTGGCCCGTGATAATAACGATTAATTTACTTATTATAAACAATTTAACGTAAAGTGGCCGGCTACTAGTGACTGGCCGGGTACTGGTACACCTACCCTATATCTACTTTAAAAATAGTGTTTTAAGGAATAAGGTCTTAAAACGTACAGGCTCGTGTCAGAAAATATAATACCTACTGGAGTTGAGTCCTTTTGCAAGCGAAGCGAGGTCATTTTGACCTTTCCTTACGTAGCCGTGTCCTAAACGACCTCCGAATACCTAGTAACAGTAATCAATAAAAAATGCGGGGCTGAAAACATTTAACGATATGGATATGCACTGCTTAGCTTAGAGTGAAAGTTAGATACAGACTAAATATGTGCAAAGTGCAAGCATAAGTAGCTACAGTAGGTGACTACGAGATGTCAAATTTTACAGCCAACATAAGCACCTACCTAGTTAAAGTGCCTGCCAAGATCATAGTACATACTTTCCAGCAGTCTGTCAACGCATGGGATGCGGAAATTTATTCAGCATAATATGTACCTACTTCGACTTCCAATAAACGTCTCCAGTTCACGTCACGACTGAAGAGATTTATTATCGATAGAGGGAAACTTCAAAGTCTAACTACGATTCGCTTGCTATACATACGTACTTCATCAGTCGCCACTTGTTTTTGTGTTCACATGTACATTCTCCTTTATGCTTAGCAAAACTAGAAAAGCTAACATGCATCACTGAGTGTCGACGACCGTACTTTCTATCTTTCCATTCGCCTAACATCGTTACATCAAGTAAAATATTGTTTCCTCTTACCTTTTAGCGAGTTGAATTTGCTGTACAGAAACTTTTGTAATGTTGTCAACAGGTTGGCTGAAAAAACGCGGCCAAAAGAGTAATCCTCTTCAGCATCAAATGCAGATAATTAAATCAAAACTGAATCGTAACGCATAATGTAGGTATCCTATTGGAGGAGGGTGTGAGTCGCCTCCTGCCTGGCTGTTTTGAAGAATTTCCTTAAATTAATCAGCTCAATTGGATAGCATAAACAACGTGCCCTGCACCGACAACGAATTTCACACACTCTTAAACAATCAAGAATTAAAATTGACACTTGCAGGATTTACAGATTGCAATGCATTTGACTCACTCACACGCTACGCGGAACAATACGAAACTAATAGGAAACACACGCGAGTAAACAGTACACTACACAATGGAATACGAAATGCGAAACAAAACAAAACAAGTACCGACTACCGATAAAACAAGGCAAGCGGCCCGGCAACGGCAAGCCCGAGTTGAATGAAACTTCTGTCGTTTACGGAATTAAGAAACTGTCAACTGCACGCCGCCATAACACACCGCATGTCTGAAAGAGCACGAACTATTCGACTTGGGAAGCACTGTAGATTTTCTCTGAATATGTATTCTTGTTTTTGAACTAAACAACAGTTAAGCACTTTCAAATATAAATTTCATTTATAGGTATTACGAGTAATATCGGAAGAATTGATTCAAGTTTAGCACTAAAAGGTAGACAGATAAAACAGTATAAACAATTAATAATTAAACGCTCGCTGCACTACCACTGGCACTGGACGGTTTGCGAGAGAAACGATGTAAACTGTTCACTCAATCGAAAACATCATAAGAAACTGAAGACCAAAGAAAAGCGCAAAGATGCAATAAGCGAAAGCAATCCAAAACACAAACAAATTCACAAAACAAAATCCAAAAAGAACAACAGCTAGCTGTAGCTGCATACAGTAACAGCAAGTAAGAGTCTACTTCGTTTTTGCGGCACGAGTGCAAGAGTGAGTGGGATAGATGGTGGTAGAAGAGAAATCTGTTGCCATCGTCTCGCCAATGGTGTTATTTTGGGAAGGGGTGAAAAATGCACACATTCACAAGCGGATGTTAAAGAGGTGGTTTTTGTTTTTGCTTTGGGTTGAATTTGTACTTGTTTCGGCTGGAAATAGTAATTCGGATATGGGAAGGAAAGGAATGGAACTGGTGTCGGTTGCTGGTGTGGGTTTTTAAAAAGGGATGCAAAGAAGCCAGTCGAGTCCGCCATAGTATCATCTCATCTCGTAAGACTTACAATACTTGGGTTCAGCAATCAACAGCGTCAGGGAACATTTTTTTGTTTTTGTGTTTGTTTGTATTGTTTCTGTTTGGGTTGGTGTATGGTGTTTGGTGATTGCATCTGTATGATGGGATTGGTTCACGTGCCGAAGAAAAGTGCGGAAAGAAATATCTAATGGGGATTTATTTTTGTTTACTTTTTCGAAACACGTTATTCGAACTTCGATTGGCGGTGGTTTTCTTCTTTCTGCGGCGAGCGCCAGCGGTAGTTTGAGGAAATACCCGAGCATAGGGTAAGTTAAGCAATAGGTTTTAAACAGAACAATTTTACATTTAAACATATTTCTGTGAGTGGTAAAACTGAATAAGTATAGATAGTAAGGGTGCTTCCACACCGGATGGAACAAAACGCCTTACACAAACAAAACAGTTTTTCTGTGTGTTTCTGAAATTTAAATACACGAATTTAAATAAGCGCGCCCACACTGAATAAGGCAAAACAAAGCAAGAAAACAAAATAAGGCGTTTTGTTCCATCCGGTGTGGAAGCTGCCTAATTTTATTAAGGTGAAGGATACGTTATTTCCAATTAATACTCAAAACGTGTTTGCATATCAATTAAAGGGGTTTCCATTATGTATATAGTGACCATACGTCCCGCTTTTAGCGGGACAGTCCCGTTTTTGAGGTCTCTGTCCCGCGGCCATATCTGTCCCGCTAAATGTCCCGCTTTTCCTACTTTTGCAAAAAATGTCCCCCTTATACAACTTTTGTAAAAATGTGTGTATGTTTCTACAATTCTTAAAATAAAGCAATTTTATGATTTCTATTTATTATCCCTTTGCATACAAATTGGCGCATATAAAACCAACGTAAGAGCTGTTAAAGGAAGAAAGTGAGCCCATGTATACTCCATCTTTAATGGAAGTCTAATTTTTTTTTTTTAATAAATATGTCATTTTTACTGCGTCACCTCTCGCGAACGTCTGACAAACATCCGAGAGTATAATGTCGTTTTCCATTGGGCAAAAAGAAGCGTGCGGGAGAGTCCGGAATCGAAAAAAGCACTTCTGAAACCGTTCCATTGGCACAAAAAATACTCTTCTGTTGATTCTGAGGAGAGAATTTCGCTTCTGGATTTGAAGTCATTAGAATCCACTCAAGAAGCACTCACACAAGTGCAATTTATGTATTTTATACAAGTCAAATGACAGCTGCCGTAGATTATTTTTTGGCATTTCACCAATACTTTTGTGGATTCAATCAGAAGCAAGGTATATAGAATAACATGGTAAAACATTGCGCATGACCGCATTCTCACTCGCACACTGTTACGTCACGTGTATCACACTGTTTTGACATTTCAGTGCAAGTTCGACGTTCTCTTAAGGTTTTTGTGGAATATTTTTTAAACAAATAAAAATAAAATGGTTATATGTGCGATATTCGGCTGTAATAATAATAAAGACAAGAATCGAAAGCAAAACAGATTTCCCAGGCGCGAAAAATTGTCGTTTTTCAGAATTCCCAAGGATGAATCTATGAAAAAAGTGTGGTAGAAAAGACAAGTTTAATGCAAATAATGCATTTGTTTGCTCGAAACACTTTAACAGTGACCAATATGCGCGAAACTTGAAACATGAGCTGCTAAACTATTCACCCAAAAACAGTAAGAATTGCCTTTCACTTCCAAGGACTCTGACAATAAGCGCCAGGAGAATTATGAAAGGCGGAACACAAAACAAAAAATTGTGCGCGAAATTTTGTGAGTTTTAAGTGTGAACAAATTATAAATACGTAATTAGTTAATTAATTATTAATTTAAAATTTGTATTTTCAAAGGAAAACCCTTCCAAGTGAGCAAGTTACCCAGGACACCAATGAACCTACTGCAAAATTATGCTGATGAACAACCGACCGGATCCTTCACATGGACAGATCAAGTCAGTGAAGGTGGACTTCGAAAACCAGACACTATTTTTATCGAAAAAATGCGACTTCTTGAAAGTATTTTTAATGAATACAACTCGACTTGTCTAAAAACTGGACAAAATTACATAAAAACATTGTTAGAACTTGCCGAACCTATTGATTTAGATCGCGCGATCAAATATGTAGTTGTTTTTTCCGGGGCAAAATGTTCTTTAAGATTCGAATTCTTAACAAAACACTAATTACGAATATCACTGCAAAAAAAAGAAAAGTGAATAAAACGCTGAACTAATTGTAAAACTGATATGTACTTGTTTTTATTTGTAATATTTTCGCAGATTATAAAGGACTTTTTATACATTATGGTTATGAGGTTTGATTGAAAGAATAAAACTGCGAATAACAGCTGCCAACATTAGATTTCTTTGTTGTATTGCTGTGGAAACAAGTGGTATCGTACCACCATCAGCTCACTTTAAAACAATTTCGCCACTATATCTTGCAATTCACATTTTTATTAATTAAAAATCCACAACCCTAATATAAAACACATGAATGTGAACTAATTTGTTCTGAAGTGTCAAAATATGTGATACACGTGACGTACATGCGCAGAACTGAACCAATATTTTCCTCCGGAATATCATACCATGTATTCTATATACCTTGATCAGAAGCAGTTTTCTTGTTCCATTGGATTTCAGATTGAGTCGATCCATGAGTGAACCCAATGGAAAACGACATAACCGTCTTGAAAGAGCTTCTCAATTAGCCGTTTGGAGTCGGCATAAAATTGTAGATCCCTTCCATTTGTTCCAAAAATGAAAAACGAATGATAGTGAGAAGCTAGGCCTAGTGTCCCTCCGGACCTGTTGCGCCAACTATTTATTTTTACGTCATTTGACGTTTATTTTACGTACTATTCTATTGTTTTACTAAAACAAAGCCCAATTTCTACTCCCTTCGAAATTTTGGAAATCTGTCCCGCTTTTTTTTTCAAATAAATCTGGTCACTATAATTATGTATCAAATATCAATAGGTACCTACCTATCTCTAGAGTATATTAAAACAATATTTTGTAGGTAGGTAGGTAGTTCTAGTTACCTACCTACCTACCTACTCAATGAACGACACTTCACAAATCGACTAGGTACCTAGGTAGGTACTTAGCAGTTAGCACTAGGTTGGTATAGGGTGATGGCCCCAAAGCTCAGCCCTCTCCAGTAGTCAGCCTCTGGAATACAAAATGCAGCCCAATAATTATTCTTTCGGTCTTTCTTTCAAGAAAAAAATATTATTCCCTTGGCTAACATTTCTTCCACAAGAAGGGAGACTCTCTAAACTGCGCCAACTATAGAGGCATCAGTCTCCTGAACACTGCGTATAAGATCATGATTGTCTGCTGTACTGTGTGAAGGCCTGAAACCTTTCGTCAACGATCTGATAGGTCCCTATCAGTGCGGTTTTAGGCCCGGTAAGTCCACGACCGATCAAATATTCACACTACGGCAGATCCTGGAAAAAACCCAAGAATACCAGATCGATACTCACCATCTTTTTGTCGATTTTAAGGCCGCATATGACAGCGTTTATAGAGACGAGCTATACAGAGCCATGTCTAGTTTTGGCATCCCTGCCAAGCTTGTCAGATTGTGCAGAATGACGATGGAGAACGCTCGCTGCTCCGTAAAGGTCGGAAACAATCTCACCGAGACCTTTGATGTCAAAAAAGGATTTAGACAAGGTGATGCGCTGTCATGTGACTTCTTCAACATCATTCTTGAGAAGATTGTGCGAAACTCACAAGCCAACACCAGAGGCACAATTTTCTATAAGTCTGTACAACTGCTTGCATACGCTGACGACATTGACATTGTTGGTACAACACAGCGAGCTGTCACTGGTGCGTTTGCAAGTATTAGTGCAGAAGCGGCAAAAATGGGTTTAGTGGTGAATGAGGGTAAAACAAAATATATGCTGTCAACAAGAAGGGACACACGACATCGACGAATCGGGCAGAACGTCACGATAGACAGCTATAACTTTGAGGTAGTTAGGGACTTTGTCTACCTCGGCTCCGCTATAAACTCTGATAACGACATCACATCAGAAATCAAACGAAGAATCACACTTGCCAACCGCTGTTTCTTTGGCCTAAGACGGCAATTGATTAATAAGGCCTTGTCAAGAAGCACTAAGGAGATTCTATATAAGACCCTCATCATCCCAGTCCTGCTTTATGGTGCAGAAGCATGGGCGCTATCAAAGGCGGATGAAGATCTCCTTGGTCGTTTCGAACGCAAAATTCTTCGAGTGATTTTTGGTCCCGTTTGCGTTGACGGGTTTTGGAGGAGAAGATTTAACAGCGAACTCTACGAGCTGTACAGCGACATCGACCTAGTCAGGAAAGTACGCATCAGTCGTCTAAGATGGCTGGGACATGTAGAGCGAATGGACACCAACGCTCCGGCCCGAAGAGTCTTCGATTCTAACCCGGAGGGACAACGCAGTATAGAGGAAGACCTCGCCTTAGGTGGCGCGCTCAAGTGGAAGGGGACCTCAACCAACTTGGTGTGCGCAACTGGAGGCAATTAGCCAAAGATCGCGCTAACTGGAGAGGCGTATTGGTTGAGGCCCAGGTCCACCCCGGACTGTAGCGCCACCTTAAGTAAGTAAGTAACATTTCTTCTATCTGCGTCCAAAAACTTGCAATAATCCCTCCGCTGACTACTGGACTGGACTATGTTAATTTTTTTTTTTTTTTTTTACAATAACTGAGTATGCAAAATGAATGGAAACTTCACTCTGTCTTGATTCGCACCAAAATTTCGATCAATTTCTTTGTTTTCCAGTAGTCAGCCCCCCCTGTACATTTACACTAGAAAAATGGGGGCTGACTATAAAAGACACGGTTCTTTTAAACGTTCCCCGGTTGTCAGCCCCCACTTTTTATGAAAATGTGTAAATTAAGTTGGGGCTGACTACTGGATACTTGCGTGGCCGACTACTGGAGCTGAGGGGGCTGACTACTGGCAAATCATACCCTTTTCACTTATTTTTTAAATAGTTTGCATTATGTAGCTCATACACTTAATAAGCTTAGTATTTTCGAATCTACAGAATTCAAACATTCAGAAGAACCAAATACTTGATTATATACTTTAAGAATGGATTTTTAAGGACTTACCCATCAACCATTATGAAATATTTACGCGGCGCTTCTTCGATTAGGTCTGACAAAAAATGTGAGTGAAGTTAGCCTAGCGACAATGTAAAATTAGAGGATAGCCTATCAGACTTTCTTCCAACTAGTAATGGTGTCCCACAAGGTTCAATACTAGGTCCTTTATTGTTTTCGTTGTATGTAAATGAAATTCCATCTATCATCAAAAACGGTTCGTGTCATAATGTATGCTGATGATGTATACAGATGTAAAGTAGGTATCACCTATCAAATCTAGTTTCTCTATAAATTATATCTAATGATCTTAATAATTTATCATGTCGGCTGATCAACGGTGATTGAGCAGGTACAAAAATTTTAAAGCGCAATGATTAAATTTTAAATTCCGACGATGAGCATAAGGCATTACAAACCGTTCAATTCCAGACAATAGCAAAAGCCGACTAAACAGGAAAACGAGAACATTTTAAGTACTGAATCTGAGGGAAAACTATTCGAATTTAACATCGTAGGGGTTTTTCCAACAACGGCATGAACATAAATGGTATTTTTGATAATCGTCGTGGGCAAGCCAGTCCGAAAAATTTGGCATAGAGATTTGGTAACAGAGATGGGTCTTCGAGGACTTAACGAAGTATACCCAAGCTATTGAAGTAGTAAAAGACTTCGTCTACCTATAGGCTCTACAATTAACTCGCACAACAATTTAGGTACATTATAAGTGTACTTAGTTTCCATCTTGTTAAGACCCATGATGGTGTTGTTTTATAGCTTCAGCTGCGGGTGAATGGTGGTTTGCTTTGTCCCATATGCGAACTGAAATGTCGGTATAATATTCAGCGTCTGCAAGTAGTTGTAGAGACTATTGAAAGTCTACAACTCATGCTTTAGTTTTGCATAATAATTTTAAGTGTAATTTGATATTGAAAATATGACAGAGTCTCACATAATCCGAAATCGTTTTTGAAGTCAAAGGTCTCGGAGAGGCGATATAGCCCTAGGAAGTTTTGGATCATTCGCCCAAAAATATTCTTGGGACATACCTATAAAGCGAATGGTGAAATTATTGCTCCGAACCGGTGCAAGGAGATTTTTTACTCTACTCCAGAGCGTCAAAAGTAAAGTACCTAAACATGATACTTGCTATTCTTAACCTTTTATCTACATAATATGTGCTTAGTTTTTGAATATTTTATTTTATCTTGCCAAGAGCTGCAAGTCGTTTGTGAGTTTTTGTTTTTTTAATTCACTTTACTCAAAGCCGAGCTCTAAGCTGTTCAAAAACAAGAAAACGTACAGACATTTTATTTAAAAATAGAGTTGTTTCATTTGTTACATACATACAATCACTAAAACTAAATTTTCTTATAACTTAAGGTTTCATAAAAAAAAATGATCAAACTAAATAACTCCTGGTGGAAATGTGATAATGACTTCGCCCGGGCTTAAAAGTCGTATTATGTCGGCTTTTATACAAGTCCTGTGGCTGCACATAGACTTCTTTGATGTCGCCAGGAATTTGCGGATCGCGATAAGTCCCACCTAAAGGAGTTGTTCGTATGTCCACAATATCGGGGCCGTAGATATTCTCCACCAGAGTTTGATTCGACTTCGCTCTCGTACGCATTTCGAGAAAGTTCTCAACTTTACACGATTTTTTAGATATTTTCGTACAATTCAAAATAATGCTCAAAAGTACACAGAACTCCACAATGGCGATTATCAAGCTGGCACCTAAGAAGAAAACATACTGCTCCCGGTACCAATTGTCCAGGTATTCCAGGCATGGCTTTGTATGACGATACTTGGCAAAATCAATCTTTTGCAGCGTCTGACATTGAGTTTCATTCGACGGCTTGGGGTCGAGGTATGCCAATGCCTCTTGTTCGTTGCTGAGAATGCAGCATGTTAGCGGAACAACCCATTCTCTGGGACCGTACCCTTGTAGGCGCCACATTGCCGTGTCATAGTTGATTTCAGTGTTCATGCCACAGCAGCCGAAACGTGTCTGAGCTAAGTCCATAGCTATAGTAAACTGTTCCCGACCGGGAATTCCATAATTGCCCTGTAGAGCCTTTACCATTTTAGTCTCATCCAAATTGATGCCCAGACAATGAGGCCAGAGGGTTATTGCAAGGCAGACAACCGATTCGGCTAAGAGAAGAATCACAACGGTAAGAAAGTACAGGCTTAGAAAGCAGTAAGTGTTGAGGCACGATGCCCAAAATCCGATTATTGATGCAAGAATGGCAATAGTACCCGCAACAGCTAGTCCCAACGATATATAGTAGAACAGAGGTTGTGGCAAGTTGTTTAGTTGTTCGCTTGTAGAGGCTAAAAGCCGTGACAGCAGGATTCGTTGAGTATCAGAGAATACATAAAATCCACTGAAAATAAGAAATCCACCGCAAATCTGTAAGAAAAATATAAAAAAAATTCTCTTTTAAGTACTTTTAAATGCAGTTTCTCATGAAAGATTATAGAGTGTAGAGTCAATAAAACCAATATCGTAAGTTAAGGAATGTCTAAAACGTAAATAGGTACTTATGGCATTTAAGTAAGTCGCGTTGCTAGGAACAAGTCTAGGAAAGACAACTAGGCGGTCGAATGTGCCCTCTTATTACTAGTATCTATTTAAATTTAACGCCTAATCGTTTTTTTTTTTTTATTCTTCAATACAAGCTACGTTACCGAGAACATACAACTCTAATGTAGTATTCGATTGGGCGATCTAAGAGCACTTTTCTTTGCAAGTCACTTTTTATCTTCGTTTGGTAAGAAAAAAAAACGTATTTTTACGATTTCAGATCACTTTTGCGAATCTGGATTTGTTTCTCAGAGTTGCCCGAGATTTACCAATAATAGTGCGTTTGAGTTTGACAACTAGTGGAATTTTTTTACGTTTTCGTCAAACTACAAAGAAACACCTTGCATCGCTTGGATCTATTTTTGTTACTTAGTTATATTATTGGGGTGTTGAGTGTCGAACCTAAATTGGTGAAACGGTCACTTAGTCACCTTCCAAGTTCCACTTCCAATTCCAATTGGAAACTCGAATTTGTCAAATAAGTGAACTTTCTAGTTTATTCTAGAACCACTCTCTCTATAGCTCATTGTAGAACCATCCAGAATAGTTGGAATACCGAACACCTAGGTGGCCGAGCGGATATAAAAAGGCATGTTTGAGGGAGAGACAGTTGAGAGATTAGGATTTTCAGCACGCAATTACAACAACTACGCTCTACTTGACACTTCCAGGAATCACAGTAGTTGTTGTAATTGCGTGCTGAAAGTTCTACTTTATTTTGCTTTGCTAAGATCGAAGCTCAAAAAAAAAAAATAGTGCGTGGAGTCCCTCCGCGCGGAAGAAGTGAAACTTCGTAATGTGGAAATGAAAATAGGAAGGGGTAGAAATTGATTTTTAGTGAAATCATATTGTTTCTTTAAGCCTAGTATCCTGCTCGCGCTAAATTTTAGCGCCCTTAGTCTCCACTTCGTTTCTCCGTACCAAAGATAAATGGTCGCTAAATTATTATTAAACATGATATAGATGGGACAAAACCCATGCTTATGAACCATGAGTACCATGACTGATATCAGTAAACGAAATTTTAATAGAATTTTCGAATTTCAAACTTGAAAGACGTAAGAAACCTAGAAATTATAAGAAGAAGTTCAACATGTGTCCTCAAACTTTCCACAATCTCCTTACCATAGTGGAACACTTGTTATTACCCAAAAGATGAAGCCAAATGAGAGCATAGGTAAGTCCCCCTGAAAATTGATTCGCTTTATTTATATGTATGTGTATCTCTGTTTTGGAGCTGTTATTTGGCTTTGCGTTTTCTTTTATTTATCACGCAAACATTATCCGCGTTTTCCGCCACAAAAAATTCTTTGCAAACACAACACAAACACTTTTCTCCGTTTTTTTATGTCAAAATTTAACTTCGATTTAATGCACCGGACATTTATTTCGCGAGCTAAATGAGTGGAGACTTTTCATCGGCCCATCTATATGAAGTTAAGGATTTGGCGTGCGAACAGGATACTGATGCTTTGCTAAACTGCCTCGCTCAATTTTATCTTTGTAGACATTTTTTGTATGGGAGATAAAATTTAGCGCGAGCAGGATACTAGGCTTTAAGACAAACTTTATTAACATTACTTACAATTCACAATTGATCGCATCTTTTAATTATCATTTTCGAGTGGAGAAATATCCAAATCCATAACATTTACAATGGAATAATGACAACTTAAGTAAGATACGATATGTTGGAAGTCGCATTAGAAGTTTCACTTCAAAAATACTACCCTATTAAATTATAGGTATGTGTATCAAATCAAACTAAAACAAGTAAATGAAATAATGAGGACGCTACTCGTTGCTAACGCTAGCGCTGGCCTGTAACAGGTATACTACGCGCATGCGTTCGAGTGCCACGCATTCACTCTCGCTCTGTCTCCTTCTATTCCCCCTCCACAGGAGCCTTGAACGTTTAACGCAACCTTGTTGGAAGTCGCATTAGAAGTTTATTGGAATTAATTGCCAATTTAGTCATTATTTTTGTAAATTAATCTTCACCACAGAATATTCTTCTCCCAGCATTTGGTGCCAATTAACTCACTCACCATTGCATACTCTGAAGCGTGAGCGGTACCCTCACACCTTTGAGTATGCAATGCTTATAGTAGCATTAAGCATTTAAGAAGTTTCACTTCAATAAATCAAACAACATACATAATTCACCTATATCGTCTTTACTTCTTGAATTCTTCAATTCTATACTGTAGGTATCAACGTATGTAGGTATGTACTATAACAACCATTGAAACAAAACCCTTGAACTCAATTTCTATATACACCACCATAAGTCCATCAGCGCACGTCAACAGCCATGTGCGCATTTCCTCAGAAACAACCACCACTTTTCTTTTCTTTTTCATATGAACGTGCTTGTGCTGTGCAATGTGCGCTACCCTCACCCTCGCTCACGCCTTTGAGTATCCAATTATTAGCGTTAAACGTTTAACGCGACCTTGAGTTGGAAGTCGCATAAGAAGTTTCACTTCAAAAACAGACCTATTAAGGTGTAAAAAATGTTCTCAATCCAGATTCATTTTAGGTCTGTTCCTTTACTTTTAAATGTTACGAATTTTTACTATTTCTTACGAATTCTTACGAATTTTTACTCAGTGAAGTTCCGTAACTCGAAAAATTCGATTCTACCCCCTCCAGTGAGAATCTTACGAATTTTTACTCAACAAATTTTCTTTGTGTACCGAGTGAAAAACCTGTCAGTCATCTTACAATTAACAGCTGATTTGGAATTTGTTGTCCCATTTGGCATAAATGCATGGATTATTTTTTTAAATTCTTGCGTATTAAAATGGTATCAACAGGCGGCAAAATAAAATTGAATGTTCTCCTTAGGATCCTTTCTAAATTGGCGACGAAATTCTTCCTCGCTGAAAAAACCAACATTCTCCTCCATGTAATTCTTAATGCAATGTCGCTTTTTCCTCTTTTCGAATGCTTGTAGTTCAATCAGTACAAACTCTTCCACATACTCGGATTCATCAAAGGGAAGTTCGATTAATTCCAAGTCACTTTCATCGCTAGGTAGATGATTTAACTAATTTTCTTTGTAAATTAGCAAATTCCTCGAGTTCATCAGACATTTAAATGGCTTTTCGTGCCATTTTTTTCAATAGGTATTTAAAATACGTATCTGTTATTTTTTATAGATTACTACAAAAGCGTTCCCTAACTTTTTCGTAAGTGTCTGTCTTTGTGAGGGAATTTATCCCCACCACAGTCAATTTGACAGTCTTTTCCATTCTTACTACAAAAGTAAAGGAACAGACCTATTATTTATGTTTTCAGTTCTGTAGTGTCACTCTATTTTATTGGGTCAATAATAAATTTTAGTTTCGACTTTAAATTTACGGAAGCTCACATTTGCGAAATTTGTATGGAAATAACGCCAAGCGAAATAACGCCGAATTTCCTTGTTCGGTCTTATTAGTTAGTTGCATCTATTTCTGCAAATTAAAAATATAGATACTTTATATACATATAATTCTGAAATTATTTGCTTCTGCCTTATTTCTCAAGCAATGTTCGGCATTATTTCGCCTTCACAAAGTGAAATAACGCCGAGTTTTGGAATTCGGCGTTATTTCGTTCGGCGGTATTTCACGGTCAAGCAAGCATGGACCCTAGCAAAAACGGATGAGGATCTTCTTGGTCGCTTCGAACGCAAAATTCTTCGAGTGATTTTTGGTCCCGTTTGCGTTGACGGTATTTGGAGGAGAAGATTTAACAGCGAACTCTACGAGCTGTAAAGCGACATCGACCTGGTCAGAAAAGTACGCATTAATCGTCTAAGATGGTTAGGACATGTAGAGCGAATGGACACCAACGATCCGGCCCGGAGAGTCTTCGATTCCAACCCGGAGGGACAACGCAGTAGAGGAAGACCTCGCCTTAGGTGGCGCGCGCAAGTGGAAGGGGACCTCAACCAACTTGGAGTGCGCAACTGGAGGCAGTTATCCAAAGATCACGCTAACTGGAGAGGCGTATTGGTTGAGGCCCTGGTCCACTCCGGACTGTAGCGCCACCTTAAGTAAGTAAGTAAGTATTTCACGGTACTACTGTGAACTACTAAAATTTTGAGTCGGAACTAAAAATGTTTATTGGTAAGGCCTATTGTGTTATGCGCGGTCAGCGCACAAGTGACTTCCGTGCAAAGGGTTCAGAAGGCTTAACCTGCAACTAGTAAAAACATCCCTGCAATGATAACTAGGTATGAATCGCCTTTCCACTTATTCAACTTTTTCGAGGAACTTGAAAACATTGCGCTGTAAAAATAAATTCTAGTCTCGAATTTAAATTTACGGAAGCTCGCGATTGCGAAATTTGTATGGAAAACTAGGTGGACCTGGCTTTGCCCGCAAAAGTTGTCCTAAAAATTGGAAAAATGCGAGTAAATCAATTTTCCGGAATTTTCTTCCTGCCTAAATCTGAAATACAGCAATGCGAATAAAACAAAAAAGAATCACGAATCATGATAAAACGTCATCGAGTTTCACCCCGAAGAAATTGTATTTTGATCGGACATCTTGTATCTAGTTTACGTGGTAGGAATTATAGGAAAGCTCCGCATGTTGATGTTGTTATAGCAATGGCTAACGAAATTCCGCGTTCCTATAAAACAGAATTGCTTCCGGAAGTGATGACCTGACAATTATTTATTTATTTCCTATGCAGAATAGTTGTTGGTCGGAACTTGTGTTCATTTCAGTTTCACGTAACTATAATTATGGGTAGTAGAACATCCATTAGGTTTCTGATTTGTGATCTCATTCTAACGACTTTATTAGCATTGACAGCGGACAAACGGATCTTTCTATCCGGTCTCGTGTGATGGTGTGAATGCATTATTAGTACCCAGACTAATATAAATTTTATATTAAGCTATCAACAAACCATCCCACCAACCTAACCTACCCCCGTCAACCTTAGCTATCTCAAAATAGTTTCATGCAGGTTCGTCGAAAATAACCGTCTCTCTGTAAGTGGATTAGGGGAGACTGGGTACGGTTGAAACAATTTCGCTTATACCGTCCATACCATTGCCGTTTATAAGCTAAGCGGTGATCAAGTTATGTGAAATGAAGGAGCATGTTTCTATGTATAAATGGAAAGTGTTTTTTGAGTATTCGGTGTGATAGTTTGCGTAGTACATCATATTAAAACAAAAATGAAAATTTGTTTCAACCGTACCCATACCAGGGTCGGTTGAAACAGTTGTTGGGGTCAGTTGAAACATGAACATAATCTTCCATTGTTACATATTTAATTAACTATTATTTTAAATAATAGTTTTGTTTGACAATATTCATCATGTCATTGTTTTATATAGAATTTAAAAAAAGATAAACAGTATTTCTAAACAACAAAAAATTAAAGAAAAAAAAAATCAAAAAAAAAATCTTAATTCATTAAATTAATTGAAACTAAACAAAAGGAACATTACTTTTATTTCGATAATACAATCGATAAAATTCAGTTGTCGGAATATTCCGAATCACAATTGTGGCAAACATAACTATTGCAACCTTCTGTGCACTCTTTGTGAGCCCACATTTTACAATTGACACATTTGTATCCAACTTTCACTAGATCTTCTCCCTGAATACGTTGACAAGCAGACAAGGCAATAAAATTCCTCTTCTTCTGAATAAAATAAAAATAATAGAGCACTGGAATGCTGCATTATTATTATTACTATTTTTTTTTTTTTTTTTTTAATTTCGTAACTTTAATTTTCTTTTTTACCACTTTCAAACAATTCTTAGCTTGCTTAGCTGGTTTGTTACAGTCTTGCTTCATGATCCTTTTTTATTTGTTCTTTCTCTGGTGTATCGGTGTATATTGTAGACTTTTTGGTTCTTCTAATTTCGTTAAAATAATATATAAGAATAAAAAAATAATTAAACATATTGTTTCAACTAGCGATGTGCCAAACCGATAATTTCTCAAACCGAGTTAAACCGGTTTAGAATTGAAGCAAACCGGTTTGCAAACCGAGCTGCAAACCGAGTTAGTCAACTTGATTTGCAACTCATTAAGAAATTGAAATCCAACTCGACTTTATGAACGGGTATACGTACGTATACGGTTCATTCAAACCGATTACGATTTACCTATAGACTCACTCAATTATTGACAAAAACCACCCTCATAATCATAACATAACACATGAACATGAGAGAAAACAGGAGTAAAGAGAAGAGCACAGCTTTCCAATTGGACTTTACAATTTTACATGCTCATTTATGTATTTGTAGTACCTACATTGTGTTTATTTTTCTCACACCTACCTTCTTCTACCTAATCAACGCAACGAACCGAAATCCGAAACCGAGTCGTGTGTTGAAATCGGGTCATGCGTGGCATTTTATTATTCGGTTTTCGGTTGGTTCGTTTCGTTCCATCGGTTTTCGCCAACCCGGTTTGAAATAAAAGCAACTCGGTTTAACTCGGTTTAGTAGTAACTCGGTTTAAACCGGTTTACCAAACCGAGTCGACACATCACTAGTTTCAACCGTCCCCTGAAAAATTGTTTCAACCGTCCCCAACCCCCCCTTTAAGTAAAAAAAATCTATAAAGTAACGAAAACAACACTGACACGTTTAAACTAGTCATCATGATGTACTCTACACTCCTTACTGCATACAAAAAAAGTACGCACAGCAATCTCGCATGGATAGAAACCCTAATAAAATGAAAAATAACCGAACAAAAATACTTACTTTTGATAGTCTAAATAGAACATAAGCTCTCACTTACAACTGAACCGCCGAACGAACGATGCATTACTGCTATTCGTCTACGGACTTGTTTTTGCTTCATTCACCCCTATTACTCATAGACGCTGCGCGTATGGCTCACGAGATATTCGTGTTGTTTCAACCGTCCTGTGTTTCAACCGTACCCAGTCTCCCCTACTCTGTATTAGTTGTATAATTGCCACCACCGAAACTATAGCCCAATCAGTTTTTGTGTATCTAATTATTAGGTACTCGTTTTTAATAAAAGTTTCTGGTTTCATTTTTCAGATCCGCGGCGTTTTCCTTTTTTGAATCGCCTGCAAGCTACGACCTTTTGTTCGGACATTTTCAACTCTCCCGCGCTATTTAAAACAAATACATAGTTGGATAGGCGCAGGCGCGTACTCCGAACTGACACGTTTCTATTTTAAATTAACCGGAAAGCTGTTAAAAATTTACAAAATCGTTCATCACTTATAATGGGTTTTGACATTTTGTGCAATTAGCCGGCCATTCACTTCCTTTTGCAGATTATTCAATTTTTATTAACACCTTCACCACGCACACCTGCACAACATGAATTACTCTATTGAAAATTATAAAACTTCTCGCCCATTACTCGTGGTGTCGTGGTTTTGCTACCCCTTCCGCGATAGTCATGTAAATAGTTAGCTCCACAAAGTCCGTAGAATGAGCAAAGTGGAACAACTAAGCACACACGCGATTGCCAAACGATCATCAGGCACACAGAATTACAAATAAATTCAATAAAAACAATTAAATTGATTACCAAAAATATAAAATTGCAGCAATTGAGCAGAAACTTATGGTTGAGGATCTTTCCCATGTTAAGTGGCGATTCCAACGGTCTCCGGAGAACTGTGCAGTGTGCACGAAACTAGGCTAATGTAAACGCTTGCGCGTCCCTTGCGTTAGTGCGGACGATGTTAGGGGCGACGCAGCCCTTATTTGCATTTCCAATTGATAGCTAAAAACACCTGCTGTTATGTACAGACCGCGTTACTTCGGGTGAGCGCAGGTAAGTAATGTACGTCCGAACCGTTCCGTTGTTGAATCTATAACTGACATCAAATGCACAGGCCATGCCTGGCTGTGTTTTAAAAAACTACTGGTGTATGCGATGATCGTGTAGTTAGTTGGCTGTCTGCAGCCTATCTACTGGAACGAGGGCACACGAATAGAATGTCGGACGGGGGAACCCTTTGTATTTCGTTGCGTTCTTGTGTTGTGGGCGAGTTATACAGTATACACTATACACATTCTTAATTACGGCTGACGCATTAGTGTGGATGCTGTTTTGACCTGGCGGCGTACTGTCCACTTGGGGTCAAATAGATTACGAGCACTATACACTATACCTCAAGTGATTCGGTCTTTACGTATCTTTCGGCATCTTTCCTAATCGAGGGTAAGGGGCACGTTGCGTGCTTCGTAAATCGTGCATATTAACTCGACTTTCAATTTGATAAAGCGCGTAAGGCGGTGTTTATATTTGCTTGTAGGTACTCAGCTTACTATGCTTTTGGGGTCGTAGCACTCTTGATGGCAGTCAGATAAGATAAGAACAATGTGCACCACTGGCGCTGTATACCTACTACTAAAGGCAAGAGATTGGTGAAACGAAACAGTTGACGAACGATTTAAAGTCCGCATTGTTTAATGAAATGCATTTAAGTTGGATTCAAATAAGCGGAAAAATGGAATAAGTGAGTATTTTTCATGGAAGTTAGATCGACTGATTTGTAGTTAACGTTTTTTTTTAGTTAAAGCGAAGTGAATACATAAGTACCTACTTTCATGCAAACATAGGCAGGACGACTGGTTTTCGATTATGTTTATGACCGATGAGGGTATGGGCCGTGATAACAAAATCCTGTGAAGAAAATTTTTGTGAAGAAATGAAGGCATCAATTTTTTTTTTTAGGATAGGAGGATAGGAGTCATGTTTGATGCTAAACTGAACTGAAAGTCCAATATCGAACACCGATCATAGCTTTTTACTCCTGTAGTCAAATTTCTTGAAGTAGTGTGACTTCAACAAAAAATGGTTTCATATGACAGTGGAACGTCCCATTCGCACCTATGGATCACTGGTATGGCCTTGAGTAGAGCCTATAACATCACTAAATCAAGCGGAGTCCAAGGAACTAAGTCCCACCGAGGCGCACAACATGATTCTTAATTTGTTTGCTAGTAGATCTATTATATATAAAAGACATTGTAGCAGGCAGTGCAACTATGGACTGAAAGCATAAAAACGCTGTTGAGAAGGCTCTATAGCCATACTAACATCCGATTTTCCCTTCCCGCCAGATTAGGACGTATATCTGTATTATAGATTGAGAGAAATATCTAGAAGGCCATCGATTAATAAGCGACAGGCAATACGGATTTCGGAGCCGTCGTTCCACTGGTGACCTGTTAAGCTACGTAACGCACTTATGGGCACCCCCTTCGGGTAGGGGTTAGAATATACCCGAGGTAGGCATGCCTGTCGTAAAAGGCGACTAAAATCCAATCTCCGTATACCGAGCGAAATGGCGTATACAAAAAATGCAATGAACAAAACAAAAAGATTAAGTACCCCAGGTGGCAGTCCAGCTTTACTGGAAAATCCACCCTCTTCGGAGGTCGGCTCTACGGATTCTGGGGAGAGCCGCTTATTGCAATCCATAAACCCTTTTATTAAAAGCACAAGGGTATCTCGATCTCCTCCAACAAGATCGAATAACGCCGGGAAAAGAAGTCCGCCGGGAACGCTAGCGCGTGAAATACAGGACTCAGTGAAAGATAAAAGTCTTGAGGAAGAAAATAAAGCACTTCGAATCAAGCTTAATGAAATGGATCTACTCTATCAAGATCTTAAGAAAGAGATAGAACTGTTAAAAGAACAAAATAAGGTTCTAAGGAACACCCATTTGCAGAAAGAACGCGAATGTACTCCACCACGGTTGGCTAGTCGGGAATACCACACCGACGAAGAAGAGCTAGCACGCGAAACGAATTGGGTAACTAAGAAAAGACCTAGTAAGAAAAGGAGAGCCGGTTCTTCGCCCGAAATCGAGCCCCTAAAAGAACTAACGCGTAAAGTACCGCAAGAAAAACAACTCCGAAATCATATGCGCGCACCACCTCCAATAAACGTCGTTGGGGTAACGGATTATAATAAATTGAACAGCCTCCTTAAAGGAACGATTACATCGAAATTTAAGGTTACATTTTCGAGAAATAATGCGTGGAAAATTAACATCGATAACCACGAAGACTACCGGGCAGTGTCCCAAAAGCTAAATGTCGAGAAGATCCAGTGGTATACTTTCGAAATAAAGTCAGAAAGGCCACATCGTGTTGTAGCAAGGGGACTCCACCCCTCATGCAAAAAAGAAGATATTATAAACGACCTTAAAGCCAAAGGGTTTAAAATTCTTGATGCCGTTAATATCATCAAGAAGGAGAAACAGAAATCGGACGAAGATAGGGATGTCCTGGTAAGGCGTGAACTGCCGCTCTTTATGCTTACTTTCGATAGGTCTGATAATATCGAAGATATCTACCGAATTAAAACAATACTAAATATTGTGGTAAAAATCGAGCCCATGCGCAGAAATTTAAAAATAATTCCTCAGTGCAAACGTTGCCAAGAATTTAATCATACGCAAATGTATTGCAAAAAAGAGCCGCGATGTGTGAAATGCGCCGGAAATCATTTCTCCCAAGATTGTGGAGCAAATAAACAATCCTCCGCTACATGTGCCAACTGTAATGGAAAGCACCCGGCAAATTATAGAGGTTGCGAAGTAGCTAAGGAGTTGCAAAAACGGAGAGATGCGCTCCTTAAGCCACAAAATATAAAAACAAAGCCGCCAACAAAGACAAAGCGTAAGACCGCCCCGGAGTTAGTAGGCAATATAAAACCTCCGCTTCAAGAGCGTAATAATGTCAAAGAAAGAGAGACAACAGAAAAGCACTCGACCTCTGTTGTCAAAAGAAACGCTACTGAAAAGTTACCATCAGTAAAGCCATCGAATAGTGGCCCTCGGCCAGCCAGAGTAGTGCAGACCTACGCTCAGGCCGCGGCATACGACGGAGCAAAAAACGTTGAAACTTCGCCGGACCCTGTTTCTCATGTATTCTCAGTTGTTCTCAAGAAACTTGAAGAACAAAGCAAAATAAATAAAATTATTCTCGATCGCTTGGTTAAGCTCGAAAATAATTCACGGAAAACGCGTACATGGTACATCAAATAAAATATGAATGACAAACCAATGTTAAAAATATGCACTTGGAATGCAAACGGTCTTTTGCAAAAACTCGACGAATTGGAAATATTCATACGCGAGAAAGATCTTGACATTTGCTTGATTTCTGAAACTCACGTGAAAAGGGGATCGAGCTTAAAAATAAAAGGATATAATGACTTCCACGCTTGTCACCCTTCGGGAAACGCGAGAGGTGGATCGTCATTGTTTATTAAAGAATGCATTGAACAATACGAAGACCTGAAGATAGAGCTTGAAACTATGCAACTGTGCACGATTCGAGTAAAAAATAGTCAGCGTAGTCTTAGAATTTCATCTATCTACTGTCCACCGCGTTCCGCGCTTGAAAAAACTGATTATACTAACTTGCTAAAATCGCTCAAACCAAACTTCATTATTGGCGGCGATTTTAATGCGAAACACACGTTCTGGGGTTCTAGATACATCTCGCGAAAAGGAAGAATGCTCTATGGGGCAGGTATGGAGTACAGTTGCGATTTCCACTCGACGGGCAAACCGACCTACTGGCCAACTGATACTTCAAAAATACCTGACCTGATCGATTTTTTCGTCGTGAAAGGAATATCTACCAACCACATTAAAGTTGAAGAGAGCTTTGATCTGTCGTCTGATCATTCACCGGTTATTTTAACATTGAGCGTAAAACTAGTAAATAACCTTCAGCCAGCGAGATTAACTGGCAGAACAACTAACTGGGAAGGCTTTAGGAACGAAATTGAAGAGAATGTTGAACTGAGCGTTCCACTTACGACACCCTATGAACTTGAGGTTGAAGTAGATCGCTTCGTTGAGATCGTACAGCTCGCTTCCTGGAATAATACGCCTAATCCAAGGAAAACGCCGGCCAAATACGGTCTACGATATCCTCCCGAAATAAAAGAATTGGTCAACGAAAAAAGGAAGGCGCGTAAAAAAATGGCAACAGAGTCGCGCCCCGCAACATAAAACACATTTGAATTATTTGTGCAATTTGTTGAAGACAGCTATCAAGGACTTTAAAAATCGTGCGATAGGTTCTTACCTTGAAAGTTTAACGGCTAAAAAAGATTCCAATTATTCACTTTGGAAAGCTGTAAAAGGCACCAAAAGGCCCAAAATCCCCGCGCCGCCAATTAAAATAAATCAAAATGAATGGGCAAGGGAAGATAAAGAAAAAGCGGACGTTTTTGCCGCCCATTTAGAAGAAACCTTTAAACCGTACGATGGTCGGGCGGTTCACGACAGTGTTATTGCGGCGGAATTACTATCCGACGATTTAGTACTTACAAGTGCAACGCTAAGGGAACTAAAACGTGAAATTGAATCCCTAAAACCTAAGAAAGCTCCTGGTTACGATTTGATCACGGGAGAAGTTCTCAAAGTTCTACCAAGAAAAGCATTAATGAAGCTTCTTCATATTATAAATGCCGCGCTCAGACTAAAACACGTGCCGAGCCAATGGAAAGTTGCGGAGGTCATAATGGTTTTAAAACCAGGAAAACCACCAAATGAAGTAAAGTCGTATAGACCGATTTCCCTTCTTCCAGTTATATCCAAAGTCTTCGAGAGAATTTTACTAACGCGCCTACAACCGGTTATAGAATATAATAATCTTATCCCTGACCACCAGTTTGGGTTCAGAACCAAGCATTCCACGATTGACCAAGTGCATAGAATTACTGACGTAATTGAGAAAGCATTTGAAGAAAAAAAGATATGCTCAAGCGTATTCCTTGACGTCTCACAAGCCTTTGACAAGGTGTGGCATGACGGTTTAAAATTTAAATTACGACAAGTTCTTCCCGTACGCCTATATGATATTTTAGAATCATATCTCGGGAATAGACTTTTCCGTGTTAGACATGGAAACGAATACTCTGAACTTAAGGAAATTTCGGCCGGCGTGCCGCAAGGAAGTGTCCTTGGGCCCCTTCTCTATTTGTTATATACTCGCGATATACCAAGAGAAGATGGCACTACTCTCGCTACGTTCGCCGACGACACCGCTATCCTAGCAGTAGGTAATACAATTGAAGAAACGACTGCGAAACTTCAAATTGCGCTGAATAAGGTAAATGAATGGACGAGGGACTGGCGGATCGCCCTCAACGAAACTAAATCTGTTCACGTGAATTTCACGTATAAGAAAACTAATGACTTGCCAATTTTCCTAAACTTGGCCCGAATACCCTTTGCAAACGAGGCCAAATACCTGGGAATGACACTCGACGCAAAGCTGAAATGGAATTCGCACGTGAAAATGAAACGTAAAGAACTCGATATCAAATATAGAGAAATGTACTGGCTCCTCGGAAAATATTCCCAGCTCAGTACCGAAAACAAACTGCTTCTATACAAGCAAGTGCTAAAGCCGGTGTGGACCTACGGTATACAACTTTGGGGTTGTACCAAGAAAACAAATGCCAATATTCTACAAACTTTTCAAAATAAAGTGCTTAGAGAAATTGTACAAGCACCATGGTATATTAGAAACGACGATATCCACAGGGATCTCGGAGTTCCAACAATTGAAGCTGAAACTAGAAGCTTCGCGAGAAAACATAGAAACCGACTAATCGGACATGTCAACAATACAGTCCGACAAATTTTGGACGAGAACAATTTATTGCGCCGGCTACAAAGAACGAAACCGTTCGACTTGGCAAGATAAGATTAACCGCGTCTAAATTGCGGAACATGCAGGATCTTTCATTGGAAAGTAGCCTGTCAAAAGTTGTTATTTCGTTATAGAAAAATTGCTTGATAAGTTATATCTTAGTTGCAATATCTAACAATCTTTCGAAGGGTGGTGTTTTTAGTCAGTAAAAATCTGACACTACTATGAGCACGCGCTTGCTATTCTCATAGTGTCTTTGGAAGATTTTCACCTACCCTCGGTAAAAAAAAAAAAAAAAAAAAAAAAAAAAAAAAAAAAAAAAAAAAAAAAAACTTATGGGCACAATCAATTGAACAACACGGCGAATCCAGAGCCGTAGCCTTGGACATATCAAAGGCATTTGACCGAGTCTGGCATGAAGCCCTATTAGGCAAGTTAGTGTCTTACGGATTACCACAACAACTATGCGGATGGATGCAAAATTTTCTTCTGGGAAGATCGATCCAAGTTGTTGTAGACGGTGTATCATCCAATTCGTTTGCTATAAATGCAGGAGTGCCCCAAGGATCTATTCTTTCTCCAACTCTATTTCTTCTCCACATCAACGATTTGCTTGGATCGACAAATAATAATATCTACAGCTTTGCACACACAATCAGAGATGTGAACAAATTAACTCTCTAAATGATGATCTGGACAAAATCTTGAAGTGGGGAAAGGACAACTTGGTTGTATTTAATGCAAACAAGACACAGCTCACAACATTTTCCAGAAAAAATGCATCAACAGTTCCTCAGATCCAAATGGATGACCATCCAATCCATCACAAGGACTCAATGCGACACTTAACCTGCTTGATAGCATACAGAGACGAGCAGTTCGAATCATTGGAGACCCTACACTCACATCGAATCTACAACCGTTGGTGCACAGAAGACAAGTCGCTGACCTATGCTTGTTCTATAGGTACTTCCATGGTAGATGTTCTGAGGAACTCAAAGACATTATCCCTCGAAATGCAACTTTTGGGCGCCCAACAAGACAGGCTGCTAATGCTCATGACCATACAGTACACTTGACAACCGCCAGGACATCAACTTTCAAAAACTCCTTCTGTTACAGGACAAGCAAACTTTGGAACTCGCTTCTTGGGGATATATTTCCAGAAGACTACAATTTGCAGCAATTTAAGTGCAGAACAAACATACATCTGCAGGCATCTCGGGGCGCTGTTGAAGCGTTATAGGTTCGCCTTTCCCGGGAGAAGTATATATAAAAAAAAAAAAAAAAAAAAAAAAACGGCTCCTATCTATGCTAAGAAAGTTTACCCTCCGCTGCGTGACACATAAACAGAGAAATCTTCCTGCTCTTCACTTCAAGGGCGAAGATTAGGTGAAAGTCTGACAAATGCAAAAAAAAAGTGTAGTGTCTTACGGACTTAAATGTCGCTATCGATCGAAGATAGTAAATTGGTCCTGAATCGGTCCTTTTTCTATCAACTAGTTTCATAAGTGTGGCCAATGTAACAATTTGCGTTTTTTTTTTTGTTTTTGTGCTATTGTGGAAAAATTAGTATTGCTTTTTGTATGCAAATCCCCCTTTTTTGCGACTTTTTCAAAATCTTCGAAGCCACCCCTATTGCTGGCGTGTGCAAAGAATACACATTTTTCAATCCCTGAGAAAAGGAAATTTGGGAAAATATTTACTTCTCAAATGTTTATGGATGAACATTTTAGTTTTGTGTTAATTGAGTAGTAGGCAGGTACGGGTACCTGCTACTAAAAAGGGTTTAAAGAAATTTTTAGTAGAATACGTTTTTAATAAACTTCTGAGGGGATAATCTTTCTTCTCAATCCAACAACAGGTACATTTGATGGGTGTTTATATTTTTTTTTAAATGGTAAAAAATGATAAAGTATGGAGAAAAGCATTAACAATTTCATTTGATCAAAAAGGAATCTAAGAGGAAAATAAGTTTCGAGGTAAGTTTCATCTCCTTTTGTATGGACTATACCTACGTATTTTATGCTAAGGGAACATTTGATGTTTGATGATGCTTTAGCAATTGATGTACGATACCTTCCTTATCTACCTAAGCTACCATCCTTTGCCTTTAGAAAAAAGACCGTAGCTATCGCCGCTGTCGCTGCAGAAGATTTAGTTAATTTAATTTTACTTATTATCACACTTCATTTCAGAGTGCACATCGGCTTCTTCAGCGAACTTGATTCATAGATATCTCAAATCATGCACGCCATGTTCGTGGAATAAGTCCTCTTCCAAATAAACTAGGTACCCTTTGTAATATTTCCTTAGTACTGAGCAGGAGGAGTGGAGTCGACAAATAGTCGATTATTACATGAATTCCGAAGTTCACCCACCTGAGCTTGCACCTTTCAGACACAGTTAGACCTCAAACTCAGTCTGAATATATACATCAATCATTCACTTTAAAAATATTTCCATGGGAAATACAATTTTTCCGAACTTATACCATAAAGTTGTACCTAGAGCTTCTTATACTTTCTGTAGTCGATTTCTTTTTTAATTTTCGTTTTAGAATTGGCTTTCACCCGGAATATTATACATCCATGGATGGCAAACTTTTTTTTTCCACAATATGTAAAAATTTTGTTGCTAAATTGTTAAGGTTTGTTCGTGTTTCAATATATACGATGACCGTTCTTGTGCATACAATTTTTAAATCTAAATAAAAAAGTTATTTAACAAATATTTAAATAAAATCGACTTAATACCACACGCACACGTGTAAGTAGTCGGAAATAAAATATTCAAAAATACTCGCTGGTCAAAAAGCAACAGCTATCCTCACTGAAGCACAAAAACTAGAACAACGTTAGGGGGAATGATTCGTTCGTTTGCTTTGTTGTTTATAATTTGAATAACTCTTCGCTGCCACCGATCTCCGTCTGCCCATTTTGTGTTGGTGTGTTATCAATTTAGAGCACAGCCCGCAGAAAATGAAACAAAATACTGTAACACTATACCAAATGTATCACGGACAGGTGGGCAAGCAATAATTTTTACTCTCTGCCTTCATTTGCGCATTTTAGCACTCGATGGATGATGTCGGAGTGTTCTTCCCTAGGAAGGAGGAAGTTGACTTAACCAACTGGAACCACACAAACGGTAGAGGGTAAAACAAACGAAATTGCTAGTTTGCTATTCGCTTTTTTCTATTCTTTTGCAATATCCTTCAAATTCATTTTTAATAAAACCGTCTAAGTTTAAAAAAAAAAAAAACATCAAAAATACATTAAACTAGTTGAAGTGGAATGAAATTTCCAATTCCCCACTTTATTTTGATTACCTTTTGCATATACATATTTATATAAAAAAAAAAAAAAAAAAAAATGAAATCAAAAGAACTTGCTACGTAAATAGGTACAAAATCTACAGCATTAAAAATCTAGCTCATTTGGAGTTCCGGCACTTGCACAGCTTGGAGTTGTTGGCTTGGAAATGACAGCCTCTGAATCCTGTTCGGTATTATCATCCAATTCTAAACAAATATAACGCATATAAATATAAGCACAAAGGTGGGAAGAGTTTATTGCTTACCTGGAGGTAGATGAAACTTCTCGATGACAAACTTCTTTCGTCGCAGCTTAAACGCCAAATCAGAGTGTTGCACTAGGGCAAGGGAATTAATAGCCGACATTTTTCTAAAGTGCAGCAAGCCATTGTACTCTTTGAATGCGGGATTTGTTTCTCGGTCCGACCCAGCGAAAGACTCTAGTTCAATAGCGTAGTCGACAAGGTTGCGTATTTTTGGCACAAGTGTTTCATCCTGCAATGTTAAGAAAGGTAACAATAAGTCCTTGGATGGAAATTCAACCAAAAGGAACACAATGTTATTGCAAAAGCTCAATAAATAAATACCACCTCTAATTTTGGGTCAGTATTGAAGAAATAGCTCAGTAGCGGTACACGCACACGATGCAAATGAAAATGAAAACTTGTTGATAGTGAGAGTTAAGCTCTGGTTGGAAAATAATACGATTTTAACTCCGAATGTTGTTTTTTGCATGTCCATCACATGATGCATTTAGACTTCTTCGTGGTTGCGGTTGATCACTAGGTCACGCTTACTGTGTTAAGAAACACAGTGGAAAGCGCGTAATCTACTTTTGGTTCATACTTTTTTAATTTGCCTCCTCATCGACGACTGAATACATGGTAATAAACAGGAGTGTAAGGCGAATGTGTGGATGGGGACGTGTAAGAAACAAAATAATAAGAGACCATCAGTCCCCAACGATATACTATTTCAGGAACTGTCGAAGAACGAAAAGAAAGAACGTTTACGTTTAATTTATGGCAGGGATTCGTCAAGAGTCTAACTTAATGTCCAACCAACCATTGTCTCGATTTTTCGTAGAATCAGATTATTTCACCAACGATCTCCAAAAAAATAAATAAACACAATGCGACATCAGTGACAAAAATTGTATAAAGCAAAATCGATGAAAAGGGCGGAGCGGTTTGGGGCTGTGACCCGTAACAACTGTAGTTGAATTACCGCATCCGTGATCGAGTAATACGTGACTGAATTTGTTATTGTTTTGCTTGCAAAAGCCACAAAATTCAGTGACATATGGCTCGATCACGGATGCGGTAATTCGGCCCCTGATTTGATTGCGTTTAAGTTGAATTGAATTACCTATATCCCTACATCGGGACTTTTGCTCCCGCCCTGTGGCCGATGTTGTTGTTTCTGTTAGCAGATAGCGGTCCTGCATTTTTCAGGGTTCAATCAATATAAGCGCGGTAATTCCTCTGAAATTAACATTGAAATTTAGAAAACAACTGCTTTAAATCTGTATTTTTATAGACTCTTTGGTTCGTCATAGAATTGTCCATCAAGGATCTTCAAACTTCTGTTATTGGGAGCTCGACTGTTGCGTACGAAAAGATTCTGCCAAGTCAATATCGCTTAA
Source organism: Cheilosia urbana (assembly GCA_946477585.1). NCBI lineage: Eukaryota > Metazoa > Arthropoda > Insecta > Diptera > Syrphidae > Cheilosia > Cheilosia urbana. The sequence continues at coordinate 118,722,198 of OX297854.1, forward strand.
ACTTCTGCAGTATGACCGGGCGTTCCACCTTTAGATCTATGTGAACTCGACTCATTACAAGAATATCTTCAGCCCACTTTTGATCAGAATGGGTCAGAGTTTCGAGATTTGTTCAGTGTAGACTTGCCTCACTATGAATCCCCTGGGAAGCAAACATACTCAGGACCAAGCCTTCATTCACACCGCCAGCTACTTCGTACTCTTTTTTTTTTTTTGTACTCCCTCTAAAGAGAGAAAGTGATTCGTTACTTGAACGTCGTCAATACGATATTTCAGTTCTGTAAAGGCAGCTCAAGTGATGCCAGACTTTTTGGACTGAATTGCCCACGACAATTATGTACCTTCTGCTTACGCCTATGAGGTATATTCCCTCGTGAGAGTTCCCCTCATATTATAATTCCTTTTGGAATCATTTTGGGGGTTCTTGTACTCTTGTTTCTCATTGGCAGAGGAAATCCGTCCTATAGCTATAGCTATCCCTCTATTCCAGTTTCAAGAATCTAAGGATGAGAGCTGGCTCCAGTGACAGTGTTTCCTCATCAGAATGTTGGTACTTGCCCAAGTATTTCAATCTCTTGTGGGTCAGTGCCCAGCACGTGTACTGGGATTTCACGGGACTCATTGCAGAATCTGCAGAGATCTTAAGATATATTCAGTTTCCTAAGGTGTTCATTGAGTCTACAGTGCCCCGTTAGGATACGGAGGTTTTTTCTGGTCATGCCGATGCAAGCTTGGAATCTTTTTCGGTTGTATTGCCCCAGAAGTTTCTTGGGGTGCCATATGCCCTGAGTGTTATGCCAGGTTCTTGCCCTGTTTTCTTTCTCTAGCTTCCTAAATTCTTGTTTGAGTGTGTGATCCCCTATTCCCCAGGTTCAGGACCTATGAAAGTCTCTGATGCTCCCTTTCTTGCTAGGGATTCGGCCATTTCATTACTCTCTATTCCTACGTGGCCAGGCATCCAGCAAAGAGTTATTTTGTTTCTTCTACTCAGTTCATTAAGTTTTTGTATGCATTCCCATACAAGTTTGGATTAAATGAGGTAGGAATTAAGTGCCATAATATCTGCCTGGCTGTCTGACATTAGAGGTATATCATAGTTGACTTTGTTTCTGTCGATGTTGATTTAGACACATCTGTCTATGGCAGGGATTTCAGTCTGGAAGATGCTGGTGTTTTTGACCATTGATTCTGAATATTTGGTTCCAGGCCCAAATACTCTCGCTCCAGTTCCCTCATCAGTTCTCGACCCATCTGTGTACCACTTTGTTGTGTGATTGCTCAGTCTGTGAATTGTGAATTCGTTGCTCCAGTTCTTCTTATTGCTGAGCTTAGTCACAAAGTTTTTTTGGAAATCAAATCTTTTGATGAGATCGTCTCTAGGAAAGGCTAATAATGGTTGTTTTTTTAGTAGTGCGTCAAACTGTCCCAGTGTGATGCACTTTCCTCTTTCTATTCCTTTCTTGGCCATTTTTAGAAACGTTTTACTTGTACATCCCTCAACCACGAGGTGCAACGGAGTTAGTTCCAGTAGCACTTCCATAACTGCAGTTGAGCAAGTTCTCTTGGCCCCTGTAATACATAGTCATTGAATTGTATTGAATGACTTCCTTATGGTGATAGAATCGGTTCTTTTTGCCCATACAAGTGCTCCATACGTGATCATTGGTCTGAAAATAGCAATATACATCCATCTGAGGATGGTCGGGCTGCATCCCCATGATTTGCCAGTAAGACTTCATTGACTGATGTCAGTTTTCTACCCGATAACCTTATCGGCCTCAGCCCTTCAAGATTTCTCTTCCTCGTGAGTGGCACTCTTGTTGTTTTTGCGGATTTAGGCTAAGACCGGCCGTTACGCATTAATCCCGATTTATTTCAAGTAACCATTGTCCATTGCCACCTAGGGTTCTCTCAAATTTGCCCATGGCAATAATTACTATGTCGTCAGCATATGCTTGACAGTTCATCAATTTATCAAGTAGCTCGTCCACTACAAGACTTCACATTAAGGGAGATAGAACTCCTCCTTGCGGACAGCCCCGTGCTGTGCTTACATTATAGTAGCCTAGCTTCTACACAAAATATAGGAAAATAATTTACACTCATCATTACAACTCTGCACAAAATCAAGTGAATATGTTATGTTTAAGGTAGTGAAAGTGGTTCTTAACTATTTCCCTTAGCCTATTTATATAAGATTACTGCATTAATCGAGATTATAAATTGTGTTACACAAGATGTATAGGGTGTTTCTACCATTTCAGCTGGATTCCAAGCGCTCAAAAAGTCTCATTACACTGAAAAGACCCATAATAAGCACTCTAGTTGCTCTCAGATTAGGCCTCCCTTCAAATGATTTCTGCAGAAGCTGTATGGACGAGGAGGAGGAGGAGACTATTCTTCACCTTCTCTGTACGTGTCCAGCACTGTCACTCCGTAGAAAACTATACCTCGGAGAATATTTCTTCGACAATCTCAGCGAACTCGCAAACATAGGTATCAACTGCCTCCATCGCTTCATTCTTAGCTCCGGCTGGTTCAACGGGTAGATAAGGAGTCGATATCGATCCTGTGGTAACACAATGGGCCTAATTTGGCCTAAGTGAGGCTGCACTTGAGGCGGCCTGCCACTCTAACCTAACCTAACCTAACCTTCTACCATTTGAATAGTTGGCTGCAGCCTACAGTAAATTATTTTCCGCCGTAAGCCTGGACTTAACATTTTTCGCTTCCAAGGATCAAACATTCGTTAAAAATACACTGACAACAAAATGACAACTTAAACATTGATGGGATACCTGTAACGAATTTCAATGCACTTGGCTTTACTTAAGACTGACCATCTGATGTAACTTTTTCCTAATTCCTTGCTTTCAACATCAAGAATCTCTTGCAACAACAGCTAATTAAATTATTTAGAAATTCTTCATTTAAATTGAAATCTCTGTGTATCCCAGAAACTAGTTGCAAAGTTCGCTTGTCCTGTAACAAAAACACACATCTTCGTGGTTGTCAAGTGTACTGCTTAGTGGAGGTGCAACATACTACATGAAATGTCTGCTGACCAACAGCAGTTGTACTGACAGTTGAAGCTTCTTCATTCAACGGCCCTTTGTCTTTTTGGGATGATGTACGTATTTAACAACTTGCCATTGATGTTGGCAGCCAAAAACAAATATGCTGGCTAAAAAAAACATTTTTTATTTCCACAGTTTACAACAATAGTACGAGATCCAACTGTAGTTGCAAACCGTGGAAATCAATGGGTACCTATATAGATAAAAAATAAAGCCTAAGGACTCTTAACCAACAACTTAATTCCGAGACTTGTCTACCTTAGTTCCTCTGATAAATACATCAGAGACCAAACAAATAATAAGTCGTGTGAGTTGTGAGTAGAATGCGTGTCCCTGCTACAGATAATATAAATAAAGTCGTAATTGCAGGTGTCCTGCATTTTAGCAATTATATTAAAGTATAGTACTCACATTCTTAGCAATCAAGTGCATTGGCATTGTAAGGAAGCACGCACACCTTCTGTTCTGTACCATGGCGCGTAAAATAGTGAGAAACTTCAGCAAATCTTGTCCGAAATTCTCATCATACCACAGTGGCGATCCCAGCGATGGAATGCATATGCGACAAAATTCGATGAATCGTAGTCTCTTAGCCAGACAATTGATTAAGCTCTGAAAACGTTTGTTTGTGAAAAATGTCGTCGTTTGCGGCTCTGTACTGCTAGTCTCAACTTCGTCTTCCCCATAATTCTCCTCGTCCTTGGTATTATCCTCATTCGAACTCGTCTCTTCCTCTTCAGTACCATCCCATAATACCTTTGTGACATTGTCCACCTCCCCGCTGTTCATATGTTTTAGCAAGTTGAACTGATGGTCACATTCTCCATAGCTATTCTCTACGTTTAAATATGGCAAATCGTTGTACCGCCATGCGATTCGCAAACCAGTCGTATCCATAGACAGTTGTTCGAATTCTGCAGGAGCAGGATCATTGTAGAATACATCTAAAAACACTGGCTTGGGAAGCTTTTTGATAATTTCCTGTGGACTTTCGTCCAGACAGCCAAGGAAAAGTTGCTGATTTTTGATGACACCTTCCGCCAAGAAATATTTACAAAGAACTTTGGAGTAGATGCAGTGTTTGTCTTCCTCTGCAATCGAATATTCAGTCAATAAAAATCATTTTACAATGCTTTAGCACAATTGAAACTTACCAATTAATATAATGGAATTCATTGGCACGCCACCGCCTTTAAAGAAAAACAAGATTGTGGTGCATTCGTATTTAACATTAGACTGTAAACTCACCAAGCAGCTCATCTAGGGCGGGATTACCACTGCTTGTGATTATTTGGCCAGTTTGTGGGCTGGTTCTTGTGCCTTTGATATAGGGCCGTAATATTCTTCGACGAAAGCAACTCATTTTATACGATTTTTTTTTTTTAAGTTGTTGTTATTATGAAGTTCAGGTTACGATTGTTAACAAATGTGTTTAAACACAACGAAACTGGGAAGAAAAGGTGAAAGAATTTATAAAAAAAAATAATACAAAGAAACGAGCCAAAGTGACTGATAAAAAGCGTTTGCCAAATGACAAACGTCAAAAGGTGGATTGTGTTTTGTGTACAGTGCAATCAGTGCTAGGAGACAACACGAGTGCAGTGCAGTGTTAAAAGATCAGCTGATGGGAAAATTTGCCTAATGTGGATTCGAGAATCGAAGTGGATTGTGATGTTGGCTGTTTTGTATGGAAAAATAATTAGGTACCTACCTATACTCTGTTCAATTCGTATTTTCAGTACAGGGAAGATAGGCTATTTGCCTTTCACTCTAACTATTATGGATTTTAATAAGCTGTCTCCATTTTAAAGCTCTCACATGGTTGCCATAGTGAGCACTATAAATAGGCATAATTCTCTCACAAATATCGGTAGGGTTACCAAATACCAACTCTTTATAAAGAAAAAATGGTTTAACTGCATATTAACAGATCCTTCAGAAATACAAAATAATTACAGGAGTACCTAAAAACTGTATGGCAACATCCCACATAATCAAATTCATTTATTCGCTCTCAAAAGCTTTAAAAAGCACCAAATCCGAAAGTTCTGTGAAAATATCCATAGAAAAACCCGTAAAGATATTTTTGCAAAACGATTAGGGTAACACTCTTCTGAGGTGCTTAAAACACACACATGTTTATTTTCTACGATAAAAAAGCAACCGCACACGAGAATATCACCGTCGTCGTCATCCTCATGCCTGATTCACAATGCAGCGATAGCGCGAGACGAGAACGAGATCGAGTCTAGCGCGAGTTGTCAAAAAAATTCCAATCCACGAAAATCTATGTGACAAAACACAATGACGCAAGACTCGTTGTCTCGCAACGCGACCGTTTCGGAAAATCGAAAAAATCTCGCGCGAGACAGCGATGACATTATAATTGGTGAAAGAGAGTGGCCAATTACGTTTCTTTTACCAAACAGTGCAACCATTTTAAGAAATTATAAGTACTTTTTGATACAATTTGAATATAATGAGACCCACTAAACCAATCTTCAGCCGTTAATTTGTAAAGTCTATTTTACATATATGTTACTGCAATATAAAATTATCTTGACTAGCAATAACAAAATTTATATTTTCATCCGCATAGTGCTTCAGTTTTGAACTGAATTGATTTTAAAGCATTTTTTTTTTATAAATAATACAATTTATTTCAATTTGGATATCTACTTGTTAGAAAATGGTTTGTCGTGGAAGCCACAATGTTACGGATATTTTGGAAATAATCAAAGAAAATTAAAAATCTTTCGTTGTTTTAACAACATCTAAAGATCGAAAATCGAAAATATTGCTTGTTGCCTCAGTGGAAGAGCCGCCTTATGCCCAAAACACATGTGCAGAATTTCTGGACGCAGTGAAGCATGCAGTACTGCAAGCAAAACACATGTGCAGAAAATTGTTTGACATGCTTGCATCAGCTACTGTCATTCGCCGACTAAGCAGCTGATTTGTTTTTGTTTGTAATTAAATTCGTTGAAAATGAAAATTGAGAAATTCAATAAAATTCGCTTAATTGTATTGCTTTTATCGGCTTACCAGTCGTACAAAAAGTTGTTATACCTTAGCCGATTAGCTGAAATAATGTTTTCGTTGAAAATTCTATTTTCCATTTTTGTGTGAGCCGCAAAATATTTGAATAAACGGCAAACGCAATGATGCCAAATCCGTTCAAATTTAGTTTTTAATTTTTCTGTGTTTTAGTGGCATTGTCGTTTGCAGTGGATTTAGAAATAGCGACAACTTGCAGTTCTGCAACGCATGCTGAAGTTACATGTGTTCACTCCCATTTAAACGTGTGGGTTCTATTTCCACTGCATGTGTTTTGGGCATTAGAGACGCGCAATAGTTTTCGTTTTTAACTGTGCATAAAGAAAAATATTAGCGACAACGCAGCGATTATTGTAAATATTGGCAGGGCTATTATTTCGGTAACGATCTAAGTACTAAATACAAGTAACGAACCAAAAAATCAGGGAGCGGCCTTAATATGCCATAAGCAGGGTTCGGACTTCAGTTATAAAATTTGGCAGTAGATCTTAAAAAAAAGTGCAGTAGATTCACTTTTTTTTGCAGTAGTTTTTGAATTTAGAAAAAAATACGATAAAAATGATGTTTTAAAATATAGTTTTTAAAAATGTATTAGTTTAAACATAAAAAAAGCGATAGCTGACAGCAGAGCAGAACAACAACAACAATAAATTTAGAAACAGAGAAAGAGAAAGACACACTTGAGACTTGACTTCAGTATCAGTTCATGCAAGGCATATGCAGTTAAAATGAGATGGCACGCACATTTTCTTTTTAAATGTATTTTAGTGGATTGCAGAATCAATAAACAGTGCTTCCAACTATTTATTTGCAATGTGCTCTTAAAAATATACTACGAAACAAAAATGTGTAGATATATTCAATTTTAATTTAAGATTTCCGAGATTGTCATAAATTGCAGTAGATTGTCAGTCGAGCGCAGTGGTGCAGTAGATTTTAATTTTTCTTAAAACTGCAGTAGATCTACTGCAATTGCAGTAAAGTCCGAACCCTGGCCATAAGTATGACTTAACGTAAACATATCAATTACTGCTACAAAAAAACTATAAAATTGCATCCCTGTTTGCTCCGAAAACGATAAATGGCAACATGGGTTGTGCTTTTCCTCCTTCTGTCAAAAAAACCTCGCCGACGCTTCATTTTTCATTGTGAGTTGACGGACGATAGTAAAACGAGAGCGAGACGACGAGGTAAATCGCCTCGCTCTCGTCTCGTTATCGCGTCCGCATTGTGAATCAGGCATCATTCTGCTCGCGACAGCCTGGCAGACTGGTCATGGTGGGATGTATGCGCCTTTGAGGGCAATTGGGTGGGTTTTTCGTAAATAACAACAACAAATTCTTTGGAATCGCCAGTGGTTTCGCTTTTATTTCAGTGGCAAATCTTGTGTTGAGTGCCGTGAGAGTAGCTACAGGCACCACTGGTAGAAAAAAGAGCTTCCCATAAGGCCTGTACTGAAAATACGAATTGAACAGAGTATAGGTATCTACCTAAAGTACTATTCACATGAGAGCGGATTTTAAACAACAAAAATATTCGTGGTTTTTGACACTTTGAAATTGTAATCAACTTTCCTCGATTGTTCTGAAAACTGAAAAGAAATTGTACTGAAACGTAAAAAATTGTACATAATTTTTTTTGAATGTCATAAAAATTGCATTCAAAAAAGAATCATATTATTCACTCCGAGTGTAAAATAGGTTTAAAGGACCATTCACATGAGAGCGAACTGCGAATAGGCGAATTGCGAACAAATCAATTTGTATTTGTTCTGTCACAAAACCATTATATGTATTTAAATAATCTAAAATCTAGTCTAAAAAAAACATTACTCTCAATTAATTTAAACAGCTAAATTAACAATTTAAGCAATTTTCCCGCGAATTGAAAATTGTTGCCGCGAACTGTCACACTTTATTCACAATCCACACAAAACAGTCGCGATCCACAAACCCACGAATGAAAAATTCGTTCGAACTTAAACTGATACGTGGGTATCTGCGACCAAAAAAAGGTTTCAAGTGTCAGAAACTACAAATATTCGCGTGTTCGTAGTTCACAATTCGCTTTCATGTGAATAGTTCGATTTACTTCAAAAAGTAAAAAAAATATTAAAAATAGAACTCAAAATTGAAAAGTGGTACTTGCGTATCTACTCGGGAAAGTCAAATAGTACTTACTGAAATCAGTACAGTGGTAAGCCATTTTTTAACAGTGTTTTGTACCGCGAAACAAAATTGCACTTTCACCCTTTCGCAATGATACAAGTATACAAAATCAATTGCATCGGATCGTGAATACCCTTAAAGATTTTTTGGTAAAACAAACAGCAATTTTCATTTATGAAAAATTCAGTCAAATTGATTTGTTCGCATTTCGCTCTCATGAGAATAGTTCTTACGTCATGAATCTAGGAAGTTTCAAGTAAACAACCAACAATTTATTGCACAAACAGAATGTATACTACTTCCAATTTACACTTAAAAAGTAGTATAAGATAAGCAATCAAGCAATTTATGCAAAAAAATTTAATATGTCTTTAAAAAAAATACAAAATAGAACATAATTCAAGTATCTAGTTTAGTAGCTGTCTGACTAGATGTATCTCGATTTCTATTGGATGAAATCGGTCATCAGTTGAAGTTTATGTGGAGGTAGCCGACGAATCTAGTCAAGAAATTCGAAATTCCCAGAAATCTAGTTTTTGCGGTCAGGATAAGGTGTAATCCAGACCAATCTAGTCGACTTAAGACAACTAAATTCTTGAATATGCCCACTTAAGACGCAGGCAGATAACAATTTAATAAGTTTTCCAAAAATGACGAAATCCAATTACATAGTTCGCATGCGTGCATTATTAGGTATCCGACTAACACTTTGGGAATTTTTATTCCTGCAAAATCAACATGTGGTAGATATAATAACATAAATTACATTGTTAATGTCTCTATCTATTTGAACCGAAAAAAAAATGTCAGAGATAGGTAGCCATTGCATAACCAGTAACCACTTGTCACTGGCATGCAGTCTATATTTCTCCTTCTAGTTGACAATTCCGCCGAACAATATAACTTAATATTATTACATAAAAATTGGTTTCGTACGTCATTACGTTATTGAGATTCCAACATTATTCAGTTTTTTTTTTTGCATTGTGTATCTTTTTTTTGCACGAAATTTCAATTTATTTATTTTTTGTAATGTGCTGAATGCAGCATGTGTAATGATTTGCTCATATTGATGTGCCATCTAGCGGTCAGTAGAGCTGAAGTAGAACCTCATCAGTGTCCTTCGTATGAGTGCCTAGATGGCGCTATTTAAGTTCCACAATATAGTAATGGGTTTGAGTACACAATAAAGCGAATAGTGGGATGATACCAGTATTATGTTGCCTTTAATTTGGCGAGATGGCGAGATGGCGTTCTAGTTCTTTCCGTTCAGCTCCCATGCTAAGGTTTTTTACAATTGGTAGGTATTTCAGTCGACTTTATACGCGAATTGTATTGTTTGTTGACATAAAAAGGGAAATGTCCCAACTAAAGTTAATACAATTAATACAAACAACAGATTTGTTTTTGAAGTTAATATGTTTTAAACTGGAATCAGAAACCAGAGACAATATTTATAATAGCTCACGGATTGCTTGGATGATTATGGATTAGCCTTGAGTGCTTGAATCGTTTCCGGATTGTTGGCATAAGGTCGGTCCTTCACGGTTCCCCGCAAAAAAAAGTCCGAAGGGGTCAAATCGCTTAATGCGTTTATATCTTACACTGACACGAAATCATCCACGTAATCCCCAAACGGGGAGAGAGGAGACTTCGAACTTGATAAACCACATTTATCCTGGACTTGGGTCTACTAACCAATAGAGACCGCCTGCCTGATGGCTCGAACTTCATTGCACGTGCTGGAAGCATCCAATCATTGACCGCAAATAGTTGCTCGGAAACCTCTTGTCTTTCTTAGGCCCGTTTGGTGATACTACTCATAGCGATTTAAGTCCTACTTAAATACCTTATGGGCTACTTTTTCTATGTAATAAACTGTTACATACGATTTTACGTGGAACTTAAATCTCTAGGAGTGCTATCAGCAAACTGGACTTATACTATTTCTGCGAGTCACACCAGCAGCGAGTCGGCAGATTTTAGCAGCAGTCTTTATCTTTCGGTATACCCAAATGTGATGGCCATATGGGCTTAAACGTTGCAAGAAACACTTAATTAATGGCCGAGCTTAGTTTTAATACAAAGTTTGGTCTTCCTGATCACAGAATGACCTAGCTGCTTGAATTGGACCAACCCTGTAAAAAATGCATTGCTTCTACCATAACTCGTCTATAATACCCCGAGACGATCCACTTATGTAAATAGGTATGCACTGAGTGCATTGAACAGGCGTTTGGAGATTACCTTGCTTCAAAACAGATGCTCAGTTTGCGAAGGGCGACCATCGAACTGCAAATGACAAAACTTTAGGTCTCCCAATTGGGAATCTTCTTCGTCGATGTTGTGCTGTTGCATTCAGTCCATACCTATGTATTAATAAACAGGAAGGGAGAGCAAACGCATCGCTGGGGAAGTCCAACGCCCCCATGGTAATAACTCCAATCTCCAAATCCATATAGATTATTTTAGAAACAAAATCTTTCTTAAAATATCTGATAGCAATAAACAAAAATTTTGATAGATTTCCTTGCCTGAAGTGAACAAGGTTTAAGAAACGACCGGAAATGCAATCACAACATGTCCAAGCAGACCCAGAACAGTTGTTATGCACATATACATATTTACTAGAGCGTTAAAACATTTAAACGTATTTAGAAATATAAACTGTTAAAAAAAAAATAATTCTTTTCAGCTTTTCAAGGACACTGACCACTCAACGAAAAACGAATTTTTAAAAGGAAAATGTGCAACAATGCACCGCAAGTCCGGTTCAGGCATCCCTCTGTCCCACTCCCTCCCATTCAAATGCATGCATAAATCACTTGAGCGATATGCAATCCGTTGATATCCTTTTTTTTTTTTTTTTTGAAATTCCTTTTCCAACATCATAAAACTGACCGATATATATACGGAACGATACTGTTTCGAAGACAATGGAATAGTGCAAAAGGATAACGGACAAAAAAAAAGGGATGCAATACAATGCAATGCACAGCAGGGTGCCATCGATTTTGTGCATATGGACACTGGTCACTATACACCCAGTTGAATAGATCCTTTTGTTCCTTTTTTCCATCGTTCTCCCTCATTTTTTTTGCCCAGCCTGCGACAATAGCATCAAGGATTGTGTATTGCAAAGGGTAATAATAATACGCAATGTGTCTTCGATCCTTCTGCTGGTGGCATGATGTAGGTAATCGTCCTTTTCCGCCTTCAGCACATTTACTTTCAATTTGTAGATGCTGCAAGGAGACCTTCGAAAGATGGTTCCTAATTCCAGGTTTCGTGCTTGCGTTCGCAATTAGTGAGTCGGTTTGATGTGGCGCGCAAACTATCTCTTCTGGGGGAACACCAACTTAAACTCTTGCTTCCCCTTAATTCAGTTTAAGTCATGCTGCGGAGGCCACTCTTATATAACACATCAAGGGGGTGGACACAGTGATGCGTGTCTCTAATTACAGCGGTGAAAGATGTTTGATTTCGGAAACGCTGAACGTAGGTATATCTATGTAGCCAATCAATGGTGAAAGGATAAATAACCGGGTTCAGGAGATGGATTGCAGGTCCTCGCCATTGTTTTCTTAAGAAAACGATTGTAATTATCCTTTCGGCATGTGGAACATTGAGTGTTGGAGGAGGAACCATTAGTTCCGAAAGGGATTTCCAAAACGTGGGTGGTGCGCAATGTGCTGGATGAGAAGTTCCTGTGGTAACAAGTGATTACCTACTGCGGACGCGCGTTCTTTGCAAATTGTAGTTTTAATTTTTTGGGTATTCAGCGGGACTTTCTATGGTAAAACAGCGAAAAAAGTAGGTGTATCTTGAGACTTTTTTCACAGCCTACACTGGGCTTAAAATCAGGGGTATGTCGTTTACCAGATCTATGTCTGTAACGACAAAAGGTAAGTATATGGGTACTTGGAGGTAAATAGTGGCGGAACTTATTGGTCCACCCAAAGTCATTCCTGGACACCAGGTCTTATAGAACTAATAATGCCGTGAAGTATATCCTGCGCTTTCTTCCCATTTCCCAACATTTTTGAGGCCCTACAAGCCCGAGCGTCCGTCCGTCTCCGCATAATATTTGAAGATAATGATTTTTCTGAACCAGATATAAGACGGTTCTCATCATGAACAAGTGTCTAGTTTATGTCGTCTATCATCAGCTCTGGGGTTCCAATCAAGTATACAAGGTTATGCCAAAAAAGAGTTCCCCGGCATTTTTGATGGTTACCGATGCCTCTTAAAAGGTGGAAAGTTTGATTTTTAGGATATCTTTTCAAATGCTATACTCTTTATAGCTGACAATGAGCTCGACATCGACTTATCCCGCCAGTAATTTGAAAGCAGTTGAAGACACGAACCTTATTTCTGACCTTTTTTTTGTTTCTTTGTCGGAGGTTGTTACGAGCAAAGGCAGGACAGCTACAGAGGAAGTGCTCCGCTGTATCGTCATCCTCTACACAAGCAGGACAGATGGTGGCGACGCTCAAGCCTAAAATATTTAAGTGTTTGGCAAAAGCTTGGTGGCCCGAAAGGACACCCACAAGCATTCTACAGTCGATTCTCCTGAGAGACAGAAGGAAAGCCGCCGACCTTTTGCAGATGTCCGGACGCAGTCGTTTGGTCTGTCCACACCCAGCGCAGCCACGCCACCGACACTCGTGTTCGCGAAAAACTCAAATATCAATGGATGACCTAACCACCGATGTAGGCAGACCCAACGCAGGGTCAGGTCCTAAGAATTCTTCCTCTGGACCCAGCCTGGCAAGCTCATCAGCGATCTCATTTCCCTGGATACCAGTGTAACCTGGGCCCCTGAGAAGTTCAGAGAAAGCTTGAGTTCGAGCACTAATTTCGACGAGGTAAAAGGGTTAAGCAGCGTTTTTAATGCAGCTTGGCTATCGCTGCAAACGAGGTTCATCATAGCGTCTAGAGCGGAGCCCGGTTTGCTGGGGAAGGACCCTGTGCAGCCCAGACAAACCGTTCTTTGAAGTCTGGCAAAAGAGGCAGTAACACGTATCCGCCACCGAAAGAATTTCATTGGTAAAATCAACTATTTTCATTAGTTGAAAATGCGTCAACTTCAAACATGATCAATTCAACTAAGGTGGCGTTGTCATTTTGTTTTATTTAAAAGTTATCACGTTCATTACTCAAATTAACAACCCCGTAGTTGATTTCGTGTTTAAACTAACACCATGTTTTATTTAAACAATCACGTTCGTATTTGTTTGATAACGGATGTGGTGCATTCAGTGATCCTGTGCGTGGTTAACCCAACACGTGAAATTTATAAACAATCACTTTAAAATTTACTTGATCACTTATATGATAAAAAAATGATGACAAATTTTGTCAATCAAGCACGGTCCGTCATGAAAAAGGTATCATTAATATGATTATTCCAGTAGCAATATTTTTGGTTACAAACTTTCATGTTTACCTTTTAATGTTTGTGATCAACGTCAAATGTTTAGTTGTACAACATTCGCGATCATTATAATACTAGCACGCGTAATATTTGATTCCAGTCGAAGGTTCTTACGTGATATATTAAGCATAAATATTCCATACAATACATTTATAAAACAGGAACTTATACATTTTTTCAAATATTTTTTTTATTTTACTTATTAATATTTTATAATGAACATATAAATATTGAAGATGTTACAATTTACAAACTATTACGTCTGCAGGAACTGTAAAAAGGAAATCAAAAGTAAGTAATAAGACAAAAGAATAGGTATAGCAAATATAATAGTTTTATACCTTTAGGTACTAGAATTTTTAGCGTGAAGATCGTTGAGAAGTTCCGTGCAACTTTTGTCTTTGATTTATCTGTCAAATGTGGCAATTACAGGAGATTTGAAGTTGTCCCAGCCTTCAATATTTGTTTATCTGTTCAAATTATTATCAAAATAAAAATAAAGTAATAAGACATAATAATAAAAAAAAAAAAAAAACAATGTTTTGTTACCAGTGAAACACCTGCTGAGTGTATAAACAGTGGCTAATTTGTTGTAATTGCTGTAAATTCGTCCTTTAAAATGTGTGTTCGTCTTTCCACAAATTTCAACATATTGCCTTTATTTCTTCTCATGTTTTTTTATGTAGGTAGTTGAAGCCATTTCGCATCTGCCGTGAGATTTTAAAAGCAGTTTCTGTGGCATCAAAATCCTCTGCATCCGTAAAAAAATCTTGAACACCCTTCATATACGAGCATTCGTTTTTATTTTTTTGTAAATGTCATTCTCTTAAATAGGGTCTTTTAAGGTTTATCAAAAAATATATTTCACAATTATTCACTGACTTTGATTAACACTTCGCGAGCACTTCCGATACTTATACGTTTCCTCAACAAGACTATTGGAAAGTGGATTACCATGATTCGATACAGATCACTGAATTATGACCATATAAACACAAATAATTATGATTACATTATTGATAATGCTCGTGTTCTTTAAATTAAAACCTGCATTGTCATGAGTTATGAGTACGTTTGTGACAATTTGATCACATTATATAGTAATCGTCTGTTTGAAAAGGAAGAGTAGCTACACTTGTTATCAAAACTAATTTCAATTTTATATACCTACATATTTATGCATTATCCCTTTTTTAAAAGCTGCTAAATACCCCTTCTTCTCTGATTTATCAACCCAAAAGAAATCTTAAAATTTAATAATTTAATACGGGTTCCTTTGGCTTTAAAATATTAGTGATACAGCCATTTTTAATTCCATACTATGTATACTGTATACAGAATTTTTAGACAATACTTATGATATTTTGAATATGTTTCTGATTAGCTATAACTTTAAGTGATAAGGTATGCATTTATTTCGTTATTGTGAAAATATTTGTGATCATTTTATCATTTTGAAGCTAATCAAGGACTGATGTAGTAAAAATTTAATGCTTACACGTTCGTTATTAATTTACCATTTTTTTAATCACGGAATTATTGATGTATACTGATATTATACTCAAATCAATCACAGACATTTTTAAACTGAACATTTTCATGATCTTTAATGTAATTTGGTTCAACAACGTTATATACGTGATTTATTTTAACATTTTTAACAAATTTTGGATTAATCACGAAAAATAGTTAATTCAACTAATGAATTTTCTTTCGGTGGCGTGAAAGCCTGTTCCACCATACAACCGATGCGTATGAGAGGAGTGGTCTTACCATTGCCGTATAGATCCAATGGACCCTTTTAGGAGATAAGCCCCATGTCTTGCCCAAAGCGCCTTTACACTGCCAGAAAGTTGACAGCGCTTTATCGGTTTTCGATTCAACATACTTGGACCAAAGAAGCTTTCTATCGAGGATTACTCCCAAATATTTGACTCGGAATAGTGACACCTTTTAACACAAGTATTGAGTCAGACCAGTGACCATCCTCCTTCTCGTGAATAGAACAACAGTCAGAGTCAGAACAACAGAGTGTAGTGACCTGATTTCCCGGGAAATGAGTCTCTAGCAGGAGACTAAAAGGCTCCGCCTTTGTCTCAGTGTATACTGTATAGGTACCATCAGATCTTTGGAGCGATTCCACTTTACTTGGTCTGTCCCTTGGTTGGAAATATTGAAAAGTGTCTGATGAAAACGCCTTCTCAGATCACATGTATTTTAAATTCTGTCTTAATATGGTCAACCCTCAGACCCAGTCTTCATAAATCTCCATCTTCCGCCCGCCGATTTTAGAACACCAGAGAAACTCAAGTCGAACCCTGCCCAAGCATCGTACCCCCTTAGACTTGTACTACATATACCTAGAGTTTTCTGAGTTGAGGAAGGTCATAGGAGCATCTTTGGAGGACTGTGGTATACAGAAGAGGAAGCGTATATTAAACCACCTCTATTTATACTAAAAGGTAAAATCAAAAATCAAACAGAAATGAAGGCCGATCTAAGGTGGTCAAACATCACCGGGTATAAAGTGTCCAAGGCACTTTGTCCACAACTCAACATCAAGAAATCTAGGGAAAGTCTAAAACTAGGTAGGGGACAAATAGAGATAGAATATTGGTAGGAGTCTTTTGTCAGGGCACTGTCTTCTATAAGAAAACATACAAAAAAACTTAGACTGACAGACACGGACACTTGCAGATTCTGCGACGACCTGCAAGACGAAGAAGACTTCACACACATACTGTGTGAATGCGAAGCAATATCTCGCTATACCGAAGCAAGTTTCTGGGTAAATACTTTCTCCAACAACTAGAGAAGATAGACCACACAAACTTTAAAGGGTTACTTAATTTCTGTAAGGAGATTAATTGTTTTTCAAGGGAAAATGTATAGGTTTTTGTTCTTCCATTGTGGTTCACTGCAGTTGGTTCCCTAGGGATCGCGATGGGCCCTTATGGTGCCTAGTGCCGTATAAGACCTCACTATCTCACAATCCTTTTTACCTAACCTAACAACCTTCTACTGCTTGACTGGCCTAAGAGATTACCTCCAGTAGGAGTTATTGTTCTTACTCGGTTTTCGTAGAAAGATGACACCCTTGCAAGCAGTAGAAAACTAATTGCTAGGCACGTTTGGAGCGTGTGTCTCCCTAAGCCTTGACACAAATCTATCGCAATATATCAGAGGGTTTAAAAGTCAGAAATTACACAACCGCACCTTACTACCTCTGAAGGTATCATCCTTAGAGCTTCTGCCCTTTCAAAAACTGCAATCTAAGAATTGGTTGATCGCAGGCTCAGTCATTATTGTCTTTGTTCACGAACGAGTTTTTATTTTGAGACTGGAGCTTTGGAGGCTGTCTTGGAAGTTGACCATTCTGAAATATGTACAGAAGTCTTTCCTCACGAATTTGTTTTCCGTCGTTCCTTCAAATCAGTCTCCATTATCCATCGTTTTGTACTATTCGAATGTTTCTGTTAGAGGTCTTTCTTACTTCCTTCTTTAGAGTTTCAAGTTGCACACACTACCACGGTATATGATCCTGTTGCTCTACTTCAGTTTGGGAACAGGCCTTTTCGTTAAGTATACATCCTCGTCTTCCATTGCCATCTGAATTTTTATAGCTGCCAGTCTATCAGCCACTAGCATCTATTCGGCCGCACTGTTTCCCTTTTTATTTTGACCTGCCCCAGTCATAGGAATCCAAATACCCTTACCTCCTTAGGTCTGGTTCGTACTAGATTAGAAGCTGTTCGACTAATATTGATTCCCACTTAGTTAAGGGTCCCTATCAAGAGTCTCTCACTCTGGCACTGCATCGATTAGCGAGTACATCTCCTGTGATCGAAGTCCTCCGTTTGCAATTTAATGCCTCAGAGCAGTCTTTGGTTTCATGGATGGCAAGAAGACTCTTTTTGCTACTAAAGAACGACTTGCACCTCTGCCGAGTGATAAGCGATAAGCAATTTTGGTCTATCCCTCATTCTATTAGAAGAAGGCTGCCCTTTATATAAATATTTAAAACAAGCAGAAGTCTACCATCATCCTCATCGGACCGCAATTGAAACATGATTACCACGCTTAGCCGAGTTGTGGGAAAGTTGTTTGCTTCTTTGAAACGTCGATTTACACATCCTAAGGCAATTTATGCTTGAACACATTTTCAAATGCATCTCGTGAATTTGTCGTGCGCACTTCAGTACATCTGCGGTCAGGCATCTTCGAATGGTCTTCCTTCGCAGAATACAATTCTCTTAAGCACCCCACTTTGAATAGGCAACTATACCTACACACGAGATAACAATCAAGACTCCTGATGGCTTTCGTTTTCGTAGATCTTCCCTTAGCCAAAAACCTGGTTTTGCATAACAATTCCGATGCAATCCGAGTAGCCCCTGTCCTGTGACCAACTGTCGTCAGTAATTACTCATGCAACAGTATTAAATATCTCTGCCGCCATTTTTGGTTGTCCTTCCACAACAAACTGACCCTTTCCTCTTCTTACACCACCACACACAAATTAAGAGAGAAGTTATATCATTTTTCACTATTTTATTTACTTTTCACTAGAATACGCAGTTAAAAAATATCCACAAAAGGATCAAGAATTCCTATTCATCATCAGTAAAAACTAACAGTACTCGTACCTTTCGATTGCAATTCAAAGAAGTAATTTTAAAAGGAGTATATCGAAAGGATACATCTCATCATCAATGATGTACACAACATTGTGCAAGGAGAAAAGGACACAAAGTGTGGGAACTGGGAACATTGCACTAACTTACATCTCGGTATTGAATGCACATGTGGATTTTTCTTATTGTCAAAGGATAATAAATTACTGTCAAAAACTACGAAAAAAAAATGGTTCTCTCCTTACGATTATTGCACAGTGCTCTCTGACTTTTTTTTTTTTAGTGTCAAATGAGCAAAAGGATACAAATCTCTGCAGTCCGCATGAGGGTGTGTTATCAATTATTTTTTTTTTAGATTTTCAAAGAACATCCTGCATGAGAAAGTCAACAGTTTGATTTATTCTTGGGTGTCCTATGTCCATTTCTCTAAAATCCCATAAAAAAAGGAACTCGAAGGCAACAGAGAAACCCTTTTTTCTCTTAAGGAGAAACTGCACACACATGCGTAAGGCGATTAGTAGGAAATACAACAAAATTAAATCTAGGACATGCGACTCCTACAACACAGCACGACACTTATGCGCTTGCCTAGGAAGAACACAAAACAGCTGCATATCAAATCCTTTTTTTGGTCAAACGCCATTTCAATCCTTTTGATGGACACATATATAAGTGAACCGCATTTGAGTTTTGGAAATTTATTGACCATAACTTATTTGACCCATGATTGGGTTAGGGTTAGAACAAAAAAGGATATCTGATGCATGTTCTTTGGTAACCTTATGCAATCATTAACGTGACGAATTCTAAAAGAAAGGATGCTGTCTGGACGGTTCTAGCTATTATTTAGAGCACGCTTAGGTAGAGGTTCCTTTTTTTTTTTGTAAGGACGACAGGACATTGAAACCAACGAGACGATATTAATGGGTTCGAAGATGTCATTTGACTTCAAAGGGGATTTTACGGAACATTTCAAGTTTTTGCTCGGTGATTTTTTGGGTCAGAATTGGCGGCCTTGCGCAAAGGCTTCAATTTAGACCTGAGTGCATATGTTATATTTTTCGAATTTGAGAACCCAACTTTTTCTTAAAAAGCTCGTTTTTGGGTAACCAGTTTTTCTCTTAAAACCAAAAAGGACTGATAAATTCCGGACTTTTTGAAGATTTCTGTTTTTGATTTAGTTTTTCAGATATTTTGTACATTTTTTTTTGTTTTAAATTCATTCTTTCTTTAACTTACAAACTAGACAAAAACGATTAAATCTTATTAAAAACTAACATTTATTTTAATGGTTAATGCATTATTATTATTATTAATATGCTTAAAATTATTGCCTTTTGACCTTAAAAGAGATTCTGTGCCTTTTTGGTCTTTTGTGCAACACCGGCCTAAGATATCGTGGTGCGGCGGCTTAAGCCAAAAATCGAGGGTTTGAGAGTCCACGTTGTGGTTATTTAATAAGTTGTAATCCATTATTATGTAGTCGCTTAGTGTTAGTGTGTTGGACTACTAAGCGAGGGGTCTCAGTCTCAGGTTCGAATCCCGCAAAAACGCAAATTCCAACTTATGGTTTTCTCCACTGCGCTACCTCTCGCGAACGTCTGACAAACATCCGAGAGTACAAATGTCTTGAAAGAGCTTCTCAATTAGCCGTTTGGAGTCGGCATAAAATTGTAGATCTCTTCTCTTCGTTCCAAACATGAAAAACTCACAAAAAACGAATGGTTGTGAGAAGCTAGGCCTAGGGTCCCTCCGGACCTGTTGCGCCAACTATTTATTTATTTATTAATCCATTATTTCTTTAAGAAGAAGAACAACAACACAATCCCTTCTGAATATCGAAGGATTTTCTGATAGCGACTTATTTCTGATTTAACAATTATTGGAGAAGCTACATCGGACCACAACTCGTCTTGAAAAGCTTCAGACTTCGACTCAGATTCCCAGGATCGGACGAAATCATTCAATGCAAGCGATGCATACAGCTGTCAATACTTTTATTCCAGTTTTATATACCAAGAACATAGAGGGAAGTAAAGCTTTTATTTATAGCCAAGGCTGACAAAAATATAAATAAGTCACACTGTATAAAAAAACACTCAAAAATAAATAGGTACTCTCTTGGATACTGAAGGAGCTTCCAACAAAGTCACCCATACTAAGCTAGCTAAACATTGACAGGATCGCTACCATCGGATGCCTGAGAAAAGACACATTAAACATGAACTTGGGGGTTCTCGCGTTGAGGATAACACCTTAAAGAGACCTCCTAAGGGCTGCAATACAGAATGCAGAAAGTCCGCCCACCTGGTTTCGACATTTAAGCCTCATCAGTCGTAGAACTTAGAAGTATGTTATGTGAAAAAAAAAACCGGTAAATCGGGAATAGCTACCACAATACGTTCAAACGTTCATCATTTCAAAGGTGGGTAGCTAAATTCGACGTCGCCGCAGTTACCAATTGAATACTTTAAGACAAGTCATGCTTTGAATTCAAAACAGCGCACAACCAGGGGTCGAATCGCGTCCTCCGTGATCGAGCATTTCCTGACGGAATTTGTTTTTGTTTGACATGTAAAACCAACTGAATTCCTTGAACCGGTAGCTCGTTCACGGAAGTGGCGATTCGACCCCAGACGTACGTATACGATTCTTATAAGAATCAGGTGAACATTTTCTGCTGCGTATAGGTACGTGTGTCTTTTGATTGAGTTTGGTATCCTCTTCTTCCGACAATATCGATTCACTTCGGGAACGTTTAATGCAGGCGAAAACACGTTTGGATTTTGACAAGTATCGTGACTAAGGCATTTTTGAAAAAAGTCATATTTCTTAAAATTTAGTTTTCATTAGTTTACCTAAAAACGGAAATAACGATTTTGACCAAAATGCAAACACAGAGTCAAGTTGATTGTTTCAAAATTATTGCAACCTTAATTTTCAAACTCAACTTTCGATTTCGATAAAACTTTAAAAAAACAAGTAATGCTTACATCCCGAGCAATATCTTTTACTCAGTTTTCAGCTAATAGTTGAGCAAAAGTGTTTCTCAAATTAAACATTGCAATCTTTGTTCCGGTTTAATCCGCTCTAACGATTTTGATCAAAATACATATCTATATATTAATACGGAGTTGCCTAAAACGTGTTTCCCCCCTTTTTCCTATTATAAGTCACATAAATATGCCAACACTATATATATTTGGGTAGGGGACAATACATAGAAGTGCACAATACAAAAATTATCCACAAATTATGAATTAAAGCAGGTAAATTTAAGCGAATTGCATGAAATTACAACAACAACAACATGGCACCCGCGTAAAGTTAATTCGCACTTTTTCTAGAATGAAAAACGTGAAATGCAGTTCGATAGACAATCGTTTGGAGCTGTTTGTAGTGAAATTCTTTTCGTTTGTAGTTCAACCGTTTGAAAGTTAGAACGATTTGAAAAAACAAAATCCCAATCCCTTAAAACCGTGTTATTTCTGAAACCGCAGCTAGCAAAGTGATAAAATTTCTAAAATCTATTTTCGAAAGTGTTCGACAATACTAATCTAATAAAATTCAAATCGTACCAATCGGCCTAACGGTTTATGATTTATATGAAATTTAAGCAAAATGTTGGCTTCTAACTTAAGGTCCCCATAACTCTAAAACTGTTGAACAACAAACGATGAAACTTTGCATATCTATTCTATGCACCCTTTTCTACCTGTAGTATAAAATAGAAGACAGCCCGCATTACTGAACACTTTTTATTCGCAATTTAAGGAAAACCTAAAATGGTTTCGATTGCCTATTTATAAGCCCTCCGATATTTCCCCTTCACTTCCCCTTCAAAAATTAACTTATAGAATAAATTGGTCGAATTTCGACCACGGGGCGACCCCTAGTTACAGATAATATCAGAATTCCAAATAAGATCTCATACTTAGTGGTGCTTTCAAACCTCAGACCGCAACTGATGATTGTAGTCCTGGAAAAAGTTTGATAACAACTGCATGGTAAAATCTTATGCGAGAAACAGATTAACACAGCAACAGCAACAGCAACAGCAACTTTGACAGAACCTTTAGAACCAATGTATTTTAATTACTTTGAATACATTAGCACAGCAACATCGACAGCGACATCAACGTTAGAGCCAATCCTAAATTGGCTGTTGCTGTTGCTGTCGCTGTGTTAATCTGTTTCTCGCATTAAACCTCATACCACAACTGGTGTTGCTGGCTGGAGAAAAGTTGAGCCACAACTGCGGTGTGGTGCTGCAAAATCGTTATAGCGCAGGAAAAAAATGAGACCACAATTGGTGCAGTGCTGGTTGCACGTCAGACAGGAATACTGGCGGTTACTAAGTTATTTAGCGCCGCGAGAACATTTCTAGGAATATAATTGCTCGTGGATTGTCGCTCGTCGTGTGGTGTGTTCATTGACATTTACAGTGCGGGGACAGCTGACACCAATGAACAAGCTGGCCTATTATTCAGTAAATTTCTTTGTATTCAGCGGGGCATACAACAACGCATTTCCATGTCGTTTTTGAGATAACTCATTTGCTCCTACCTTTCACTACAGAGTCCAGAACGAATATGAGAGATACGAATAACATGAGAGTTTTCCACAAAAAAAAAAAAGGATTTCTGCTTTGCTCCAGGATTTGGACTCCCTATGCTTTTATCATAAAGTCCATTGCAGAGCTAAAATAAAGTCGCTTTACAGAAGACCCTTATAATTCCAGTTGTGCTCTCAACGTCGACCCATGACGAAAGCAAAGGAGCGGAGGTAAAGATATCCCTGAAGTCTTTTGGATGCAAAACACCAATGATTTTCGGTCCCACCGCCCTTGAGGAACTTTGGCGAAAAAGATTTAACATTGAGCCCTCTAGCAGTAGCTCTGTCTAGCAGTATAGATTTGTCCTCAAGGATATGGTTTCCAGAACATTTCTTTTAAAGAGAACACGTCCTCTTTTTTGTCAGCGATCTATTTTACACTTTCTTGGGAGTTTAGGGGTTTATAAAGTATTTTTTCGGTTGAGGTATGTGGACACCCTACTCAAGGGGAATCAGTTGAAACCAACCCGACACAGTTAGCAAGACGCCGATTTGGATAAAGCGTGCAAGTTTGGGCCGTAAACAACGTGGAATGAGAAATTGAAGCCAGTTAGTCAAGCAAAACAGGTGGAATGGTGAATTTTGATGATGCCAGTCTGTTTTGTGTGTAGCGCCATCTATGAAAGTCGGAAAGATTTAATTTTACTGTACGTTGAGCTACATAGATCATACTCTTATACTGTCTCCTATTTCAGTGCTAAGCACATCTTAATGTCATTTTCAAAAAGAATCTGGAGTCGCGTAGGCTTTTTTATCGTAAACCCAACCCCTGTTGGTATTTGGTTGCCTCCACTTTGGTGGAGTTACCGAGTTTAAACCAAATGCAGAGTACAACCTGAAACATTCAGTGTGTCTGTATGAGGTCTTTCTAGCTCGGACTGGCAATATCTATCTATGATTCGACTTATAATGGGAAGAGGAACTTTCATTACAGGAAACCTTGATCATTTTTGCAATTAACGGGTGGTTAAATTTTAAGTGCCGATGTTAAATGTGAACCACCCCTAAACGTCAAGTTTTTTTCTCCGTTTCATTTGACATTTCTCAATTTCAGACTAACTCAATTTGAACCATGGAAAGATAGACAATCAACAACGCGTTAACGTTATTCAGGCTTATTATGAAAATGGGCGTTCAAATCAAAATGCATATCGTGCACTTCGTGATATTTTCGGTCAATTTAATCGTCCAAATGTGCGTACAATCGGAAAAATCGTGCAAAAATTTGAGCAAACCGGGTCTGCAGGAGATGTGAAAACAACAGTGCATGCTCGTACAGCTCGTGCTGCAGAAAATATTGCTGGTGTTCGCGAAGTGAAGAGCCGTCCACCTCAACTCGTCGTCGTGCCCAACAATTGCACCTCTCACGCTCGTCGTTGATGAACATTATGCATAAAGACTTGCACTTACGCACTTAGAAGGTGCAATTGACTCAAGAACTTAAGCCTCTTGATCATTTCAAGCGTCGTCAATGGTCAGAATGGTGGCAAGAAATGGCAACAGTGGATGATCAATTTTCGAAGAAAATCATCTTCAGTGATGAGGCACATTTTCACCTCAGTGGATTCGTCAATAAGCAGAATTGCCGCATTTGGGCGAATGATAATCCTAGAGTGATTGTCGAAAAACCAATGCACCCACAAAGAGTGACTGAGTGACTGTTTGGTGCGGTTTATGGGCTGACGGCATCATCGGACCGTATTTTTTCCAAAATGAGGCCGGTCAGGCAGTTACTGTGAATGGTGTTCGCTATCGTGAGATGATAACGAACATTTTATTGCCCAAATCGGAAGATATGGATGTGGACAATTAGTGGTTTTAACAGGACGGTGCCACTTGCCATACAGCTAACGAAACAATGGCTCTTTTGCGCGACAAATTCAATGGCCGTGGTGGCGATGTCAATTGTCCGCCAAGATCATGTGATTTGACACCGTTGGACTTCTTTCTTTTGAGTTGTTTGAAAGAAAAGGTGTACGTCGATAAGCCAGCAACAATTCAAGAGCTAAAGAATGAGATAAATCGGCACATTAACGGCATAGAACCTCAATTATGCCTCAGCGTCATTGAAAATTTAGACCATCGGATGGAGGTGTGCCGCCGAGGTCGCGGCGGCCATTTCGCCGATATTTTGTTTCACACATAATTGAAAAATACCAATAATATCATAATAAAAAGAAATGACAAGAATTTCCTAAATAATTTGTGTTTTATTCAAAATCAACATCGGCCCTTCAAACTTAACCACCCTTTAGTTTGAAGTTGACAGTAGTTATAGAAAGTATCGCCTTTTGGGCTTAGATGGAGAATGCTCTCCAATTGTATTTAACTGGAAACTTATCAGCTTTTGGTTCAACTTCCGATCACACATTGGAGTTGGAGGTCAATGATTCAATTATCATAAACACAATCCAAACAACATATAACCGCAGAGTTGTCAGTGCACTCAAAGACAATGTCGGGTTCATTAAGCCAACTCACTCCAAGTAGCAGTTGACGATTTACTCTCATACCTATTTGCTGTAACCATATTTCAAACTGTAGTACTCAAAAGCCATCTGCTAACAGACTCTCGTGCCACAACCCACAAGACACAAAAATCTATGTTAAATTGGAAAATTTTAAACAAATAGCCAAGTCGCCCTCCAAATCTTGGTTTTTAAAAAAATACGTTTTTAATTATACACAACAGATCGAAGCGACCTCAAGGTTAGGGATAGTATTCCACCAGGAATTTTTCAAGTTAATTAGAATACATAGTCGTTCCCAAAAAAAAATGTAAAACACTCCTTTCCAAAATACTACCCATCTTGGCACCTAATAACTTATACACACCACTCCTCCGGTAGGCATATCCACATCGGCATCCCTTGCAGAGCAGGAAATGTGAAAGTGTCACAGTTAGACAAACGGGATATGTAATTGAAAAAATATGATCTGTAATAGGTTTTTCCTTGACACGGATACAATACTCCCAATGTTTCCTCAAACGTCTGCGTCTGTCAGTTGATTAAGGAAAACACTTTGTTCGTCGTATAAGGACACCCTCCATCGAGTTGGAACACTCGCATATGGAGTGACTTATTAATATCCTTTTTTTTGTCAACTTGTTTGTTTTGGATGCACAAGGATTGCCATCAGTGCACCTCATTGGAATTTCCTTATTCGTATCTGCTATGCAAGGTATATCAACAGTCTGTCTGGTGCGGTGACCAACTGCACCAGTGCACGCTATAGCTCACCACCACGGATCAGGACCTTTCTATATTAGATGGCAGAAGAATTTAGTTCCCATCATACAGATGCGGCACTAGGAGTTGATTTGTTTTTGCGTTCGCGTCTCCATTTCCTGTTGTGTGTTCACAAAGGACACTTTGCTTCTGTTTGGTGCGTTGAAGGAGTTTTCTTTTGTCCATCTCCTTCTGTTTGTTTGGAATATCTGTTTTATGATAAATTACAATACGGACTCTGAGGAGCGGATGAGGGAATTGATGAATATAAAGTGATTTATGATGCCCAATGGCAGGAAAGTCATCATCTAGATGCGATCTGGTGTCACTGAAGACATAATAAATATAGAAGACGAACTAATGTAGCGATATATGCGACTCTGAAAGATCGTAAAAAGGGTTTTGCATTAAAAATCTATCGTCTTAGGTATTAGTCTTTCGGATACAGTCTGTTGGTATCCTTCTGAATCGCAAATAATGAGGAGGTGGAGGCGGCAGGGCTTTTGAAATTATAAAGTGGATATCTATGATATCACCGATTTTTAGGATCGACTGATAGGACTCGCTGTATCAAAATAAGCGAAAATAACATCGGCTTCTCAAGGGGAAAATGGAAGACCACGGGAAGGGCGCAATCGCATTAAACAAGAAATTATACTCCGCCGACATTTTAACAAAAAGATGACTAGAATCAGAACATGCACCAGTTCATCTAAAAGACTTGGTCAGGGCCGTTTTAGGCTATGCCGGGGCCCTTGGGCGTACAACGATTTGTGGCCCCCATTGGAAAGTAAATTAAGTGCACGACTGGGTCGAACGAAACTATACAGTGGGCATATCACACACTGGACGAAACAATTGCAGAAAATATGATGTAACGAATGCATCGTTACACCAATTCGTCGGCACTTTCGAAAAGAATCTGCAGTCAATTAAATTTGGCCACTCGTTGATATCATTTTAATACGCAGGAAATGAAAATATATGCACGAGTATGCCGAATAGGACAACAATTTTCACATCATGTGTTAATGTCAGGTGCCACATTTTCTAATTCATACACCAGAAATTTTTTGAGTAAAGTTCTTAATTCTAAGATGGGTAATATCTTACTCTCTCTATGCCCCACTATTTTACGAATTTTTCGAGTTAAGGTAAGGACGGGCATTGAGTAAAAATTCGTAAGAAAAACCCGCCAAAAAAAAAGCTTAGATGTTGGGAAAATGCTGAACTACATTATTTTCTACCTGTCAATGACCCATTTTCTTTTGAACTCGGCGTCGTCAATGCCATTGGCGGCTTCTCATTGTTGAAATAAAGTCGCTTAAAATGCCCTCATTTACTCTTTAAATGTTTTGCCAATGTATTTACCAAAATAGAAAAACAATTATGCGGCGTAAGTGAATATACCTATAGGCCACAGAATATACGGCATTGGCCCCGTGTGTCCTTATGGTAAAGACAGTACTGGACTTGGTGTCAGATGAAAGATTATTGAATACAAATTCAGTATCGTTGCCCGATCCTCAAGAATGGAAACGTCTTTAGTTCCTCCACCTACCGAGGAATCAGTCTCTTAAACATGTATCTTTACACAACCTCTAAAATGCCCTTATGCAGGAAAATGTGATTTATAAATATTTTTCGAACTTAAGCAACGTTGATTTAGGGCTGCATAAGTTAATCGCGAAAATCTGCGTTTAGGGCCTTCTTAGAGCTTACGTAAATACGTTTTTACATCAAATGTCATTTGGTTGTGGTCGAATTGTAAACAAAACCAAAAAAGGGGAACTCATTTTTGTGTGTGCACTCATTCCGCATAGTTTTGTAAATTTGCACCAAATGAATTTCGCTTGTAAATGCAATTATAAAATAGAAATTATACTTACTTACTTACTTACTTAAGGTGGCGCTACAGTCCGGGGTGGACCAGGGCCTCAACCAATACGCCTCTCCAGCTAGCGCGATATTTGGCTAACTGCCTCCAGTTGCGCACTCCAAGTTGGTTGAGGTCCCCTTCCACTTGCGCGCGCCACCTAAGGCGAAGTCTTCTTCTTCTGCGTTGTCTTGTTGGATTTAAGCTTAGATATTGCTATCCTCACTTCATTTTGGTCAGGTGGACGGAAATCTTGGCTGTCATCGTCCAGGTTGAATGGTTCGTTCTGCCTAACAGCGGAATTTGTGTCGTCTTCGCCGTTTAACAGTCTGCAGAAATGGTTTTTCCATGTCCTCAGCACCGACTGTGACTCTACTACAAGGTTTCCTTGTTCGTATCTACAGGTCTCCGTTCGGGTCTTGTTGGCATGACACGTTCTTTTTACCTTTTGGTAAAACTTCCGAACATTGTTCCTGGAGTAACACCTCTCTATATCCTCGATCGCGCGCTTCTCATGCTCTCTCTTTTTTCTCCGGGGAAGCCGATGTTCTTCCATCCTTTTTTGCTCGTAGAGCTGACGAGCTGCTCTCGTCCTTCTATGCAGCGACGTTTCGTAGGCACTTTGTTTTGCTGCATGAGCTTGCCGGCACTCTTCGACAAACCAGGGGTTTCGGGGGGGTGGGCTGGTGAAACCGAGCACATCAGTTGCGGCGTTTTTGATGGCTTCTTGGCATCGGCGCCACTGGTCTTCGGCACTTGATGCTGGCAGCATAGGACTTCTCGAGAGGTTGAGGGATACGCGATCGGCATAGGTTCTGGCGGTTTGTTGCGTTTGTAGTCGTCCAACGTTAAATCTCCTCACAGCATTTTCTCGTTGTTGTGGTGTCTTGGATATCCGCATCCGTACCTTGGCTACAA
The DNA here is from genome assembly GCA_946477585.1 of Cheilosia urbana. Classification (NCBI taxonomy): domain Eukaryota; kingdom Metazoa; phylum Arthropoda; class Insecta; order Diptera; family Syrphidae; genus Cheilosia; species Cheilosia urbana. Next base: position 118,751,209 of record OX297854.1, read on the forward strand.
CAAGGTAGTGGTCCGAGTCTATGTTGGCCGCTCGGAAAGTTCGGACATCTAGAATACTGGAGGAGTGCCTTGCGTCGATCGCAACGTGATCAATTTGGTTGACGGTTTGATGATCAGGTGACCGCCATGTTCCTTTGTGGATATTGAGGTGAGGAAACCGTGAACTAGCTATGGTAACATTACGTCCCGCAGCAAAATCAATCAGCCTAAGTCCGTTTCCAGACGTGGTGTCGTGTAGGCTATGTTTTCCGATTGTGCTACCAAAGATGTCCTCCTTTCCTATTTTGGCGTTAAAATCACCCAAGACGATTTTAACGTCATGCTTAGGACATTGCTCATATGTTTTGTCGAGGAGCTCGTAGAAACACTCTTTGGTAGCATCGTCTTTTTCTTCTGTGGGGGCGTGGGCGCATATTAGGCTAATGTTGGCGAATTTTGCCTCTATGCGGATTGTTGTAAGGCGTTCACTTACGTATCGAAAGCTCAAGACTTCTTGCCTAAGTCTGCCGCTTACAACAAATCCGCATCCAAATAGACGCTGCTTTTGTTCCCTATAGCAGTCACCGTAGTAAATGTCACAGTTTTTCATCCTTCTTTTGCCCGGCCCATCCCACCGCACTTCCTGGATGGCGGTGATACCTGCTTTGCAGCAGTCTAGGGCCTCCGCTAGTTGTTCGGCTGCACGCGGTCTGTTCAGAGTTTGACCTCAGCTCCGAATACGTCGAAGTAGCTCATTGAGGTAACTGCCATGTTGACTGTTGACGCCACCGTTGATTCAACCATGTGAATTCATCCGCCGTACGTCCCCTTTCTGAGGGGCTCATGTAAGACTTCTGAGACTCGAGCAGACAGTCAACTCCAACAGAGCATTATAGTGTTGCTATTTTCTACGTGTTCAACACTCGCTCTCGCACTTATAAGTTCAGCAAGTCAATTCCGGATGGACATAGACCAGTAATACCCGGTGGTGACCATTAGGAGGTAAAATAAGCACAATTGGTGTATCTGAACAGTTGCAACAGCTGGGCATCGCCAAGTTGACGCCAATCAGTGTCTACCAAATTCACTTAACACCCAACCACCAGAAATTATAGGTACTTAATAAATAAAAATAAAAAAATTATTTTTTGTATATAATTGTGTCAGATAATTTCACTTTTTTTTTTTTGTGGCTCAAATGATTTTACGTACGAAGCTAATCACAGCTGATGTTGGTTTCAGAGCAAAAAGTAATAGATTTCAGTGTTTTCTGTAATGGTTTAGTCGAAATTGTAACCTTTTTAGACACAAACCTCGTTTAGTAAAAGTAAGCGGGGAAAAATTTGTATAAATAACAATTTTTGGAGAGCCACGTAGAGGCTGCGTAAGTCCTTACGCAATGTTTAACTAAACAACATCGTAGAGTAAGGTTGTGAGATCGTTAAAAAAAAACTCCAGGCTGCCACCGCTTCCTTCTACATTTGCTAAAAATGAGTACCTATAATGGCCTTAAGAACCTATGTCGTCCTGAATACTGGTGTTGGGTGGAAGACACTCTCATCCATTAGAAGGGTGAAGGACGAGCTGAGATGAGTCTGAAAACTAAGAAAAGCTGAAGAGGTATACGATTTCGCTATAGAGTTGCTAACCATCCTAACCATCGTTTAGTAGTCTCGTATGTAGGCTCGTGACACCAAAACACTTTCCGCGAAGAGTGCATTATGGTTGGTACCTTTAAAGGTTATACACACGCGTTGAATGCCACCCCCAGAAAAAAGCTATTTAGCAGCATATAAAATTGTTAACCACATGGACCTCACATACGAGATACGAGTACATCACTCATTACCTCCGGTACATTTGGAGTGAGCAACAAATACAAATCCCTAGAACTTTTCTTCCATTTGCACTTAATCTACTCAATAACTCGGGGACATTTCCAGATAAAACTTTTCGCTAGGCTTTCCATTAAAAATCTCCACTTCAGTATGGTTATGAGAACATCGCATCGGTGAGAGTCCTCCGCCTCCCTACATTAGGGATTTTTTTTTTTGACAAATTTTCGCTTTTACGTCATTTGCACTTTGAAATACATAAAAATAAAAAAATAAAATAAAGCAAATGTCAGAAAAACTTCCTCTACTGCTGAAATCGAGTGTCCTCTGAGAGTTTCAATATATTTTTATTTTTTTCAAAACTTTTCCTCTCGCAAGTATTTTCTTTTGATGAATGCTCTCATGAGAGCAAAGTTAACATCTTCTTGCAAACACATTCCATCAAGTGGTATATATATATTGACGCATAGAAGCGATCAGTTTGTTTATTTATCAACTTTTTGGAAAATAAATAAATTCCCCAAAAAAATATACAGTCCTTGGAAGAAAATTAGTTCAAAATGTGTTTGTGATTGCATAAACATGTACCTATACTCAAATTATAACCTTCCCATCATATCCAAGTTGGGTGGCGTATTGCCTCCCTAAAACTGATGTGGCCACCATGGCAATAAGTCCCAATACAACTCCCACTCCCACTCCCACATTGTAAGGACTTTCGTCGTAAATAGAACACAAAGCGAGTGGTGGTGAAGGACCATGGCCCTTTCTTTCTAAAGGTGGGAAGCTTCCTGGTCCTGTTCTTTACGGCAAGAAGTAGCCATCAATTATCAAATTTCGTACGGCTTTGAGATTTTGACTTGCTCCTCAATGCGCCCGCTCTCGCATGTCCTTTAGTCATTATTCGTTAAATGAAAACAACGCCATATCATATCATCAGAAATGGGAGCCAAAGGTGGGGAGCTTTGGATGGTTGGTCTTGTTCTTGGTAATGGCATTTACTTTATTAACGGAAATTTCCACTTCAAATGAAATCTATTTGATTTTTTATTTGTCAACCCAGTAGGAGGGGTTGGGATGAGGAAATCAGGACTAAGAAGGGGTATCCTAGCAACCCGTTTGCCGTCCTCTTTTCTGCGATTAAATTCTCATCGTTTTTGTACGCAATTTCGATGGACAGGTTTTTCTTGAGGATGGAGGGGTGATGGTTGTTAAATGACAATAACAGCATGTTGTGTTTCTGTTTTATTTGCTTTTAAGTTTTAATTTGCAGTGATGTTCCGAGCCCTTGTAAACTTCAAATTAGACTGGTGTTGTTTTCTCTTTATCATCCCACTCGATGGAAACGAAAACATTATATCCTTGTGCTTGTGCGTATCCACTTCAAACTAAAATTCGTCGATTTGATTTAACGTGCGTAATTAGTTCAGCCTCAAAACGAAGGATTCCCGAAGCAAACAAGTGCTCTCAATTCAACTTCCTTTCGATAATAATTTATGACTTACGCAGGATTCCCCTCCATACAAAAGGTGGAGCGGAGAGTATTCTACTTCTACTTCCTAGCACACAGTAAAAAATATCATCCGCAGGCATATGTGTTACTGAAAAAATTATGAGACACACACCACGCTGGAATGTAAAGAATCAGTTGGGTATTGATCCTTTGGTCAAAAGGATTATACATCATTCGTGTGGTGTTAACTGTAACAGCTTTTGGGTTTTTAATTAGAATTTCAACGTGTCATCCGTCACTGGGAATTTGTTTTGAGAATGCCATTGACTTCCTGTCATCTGCTGCATAAGGAAGTGCATGTAGCGAAGGGACACAAATATTGAGAACTCAATTACCTTGCTCCATGGACTCAGTATGAGGGTAATCTTGATAAATTGAAGCAAATGTTTGGTGTGTGTTGAAGAGTAACTGCGCAGCAATCGAATTACATGGAAGAGTGCATGTGTCGTTCTACGGAATACTGTAAATTTGTTGGGTTCATGTGCTTGCACTTTGGTGCTGAGGTACAAGGCGACGAGCTAGAAAATATATCCAAAGTTTTTCAGTGTCCTTTGTGTCATAACTCATAACTCATAATATTTATATTTAATTTACTTCAATGTTGTTCTTCCGGGATAGATTTGCTTAACTCATGATTTTTAAGCACGGAAGTCAAAAGTCTTGCATAAAACCTCTGAAAGTGCGCACAACGGATGAATATACAGTATTCGAAACGGTTTTTGAGCGCGCTCATAATGCTCGAGCTAAAAAAGAAAAACGCCTAATATTGAACGAGAAATAGCGGTCGTAGTCATCGAAAATTGGGTTTAACGCAGACGTTCCCATGGTGGACATATGAACAAAGTCGAATTGCATTAAAAAATATTTTGATTGTAATTCAAGGCAATACATTTTTTTTTTTTTTCAGATATCTCACGTTGTTTGTTTGCATTTTATTTAAAGAAGAAGAAGAAGTTGTCAATTCATTAATTAAGGCCCCTTATTTGTCGTTTGTTCGATAGCTCTTGGAATATGCGTCTATATTTTAAGGTGTCCATACTAAAGGGTGGTTTATTTTTTAGGGCTGATGTTGATTTTGCATAAAACACAAATTATTTAGGAAATAATTTTCATTTCTTTTTATTATGATAATATTAGTATGGTTCAATTATGTGTGGGATAAAATATCGGCCAAATGGCCGCCGCGACCTCGGCGGCACACCTCCATCCGATGGTCTAAATTTTCAATGACACTGTGGCATAATTGAGGTTCTATGCCGTTAATGTACCGAATTATCTCATCCTTTAGCTCTTGAATTGTTGCTGGCTTATCGACGTACACCTTTTCCTTCAAATAACCCCAAAAAAAGAAGTCCAACGGTGTCAAATCACATGATCTTGGCGGCCAATTGACATCGCCACCACGTGAGATAACACGGCTATTGAATTTGTCGCGCCAAAGAGCCTTTGTTTCGTTAGCTGTGTGGCAAGTGGCACCGTCCTGTTGGAACCACATATCGTCCACATCCATATCTTCCAATTCGGGCCATTGAAAATGTTCATTATCATCTGACGATAGCAAACACCATTCACAGTAACTGCCTGACCGGCCTCATTTTGGAAAAAATACGGCCCGATGATGCCGCCAGCCCAAAAACCGCACCAAACAGTCACTCAGTCACTCTTTGTGGGTGCATTGGTTTTTCGACAATCACTCTTTGGATTATCATTCGCCCAAATGCGGCAATTCTGCTTATTGACGAATCCACTGAGGCGAAAATGTGCCTCATCACTGGAGATGATTTTCTTCGAAAATTGATCATCCACTGTTGCCATTTCTTGCCACCATTCTGACCATTGAAGACGCTTGAAATGGTCAAGAGGCTTAAGTTCTTGAGTCAATTGCACCTTGTAAGCGCGTAAATGCAAGTCTTTATGCATAATGTTCATCAACGACGAGCGTGAGAGGTGCAATTGTTGGGCACACCGACGAGTTGCGGTGGACGGCTCTTCAGCCACACTATGGCGAACAGCAGCAATATTTTCTGCAGTATGAGTTGTATGAGTATGCACTGGTGTTTTCACATCTTCTACAGACCCGGTTTGCTTAAATTTTTACACGATTTTTCCGATTGTACGCACATTTGGACGATTAAATTGACCGAAAAAATCACGAAGTGCACGATATGCATTTTGATTTGAACCACCCTTTACAATACTCATGTTGTCAGTATGAAAGCAATTTAAAAAAGGATTTCTTAGGGTTGCCCTCTTGGTCTGACTTAAATAACTTACCCCCTCATTCAGCCCGAATACAACTTATTGGACTCGAGTCTCTTGAGGTAAGGAGAAAGGTGTCAAGAGTTGTTTTTCTCCACAGAATACTTCAGATTCCATGTCTTAATATTTAAAGTCTTATAGGTTTTAATGTTAGACTACTTCATTTGCGTAATTGCAGATTCTTTTATATTCCTCGTTATCGTACAAATTAAAAAAGACCTAGTACGAATAAATAAATATACACGACACGTATATAAAAGAATCTTCGAAAAACCACTGCAACAACTTTGAAATATCGAAAGATTGGGTGTATGCGGGACTCGCTTCAAAGGCATAGCGAATGAAGGTAAGTAAGAAATATTTATAAGACGAGGCAGATCTATTTTCATGAGCGAAACAGCTAAATAGAATGGAGCGAATTATTGCAGTCAAAACAAATGCGAGTAGGAACTTTTAAGAGTGAGCATTGTACCCTTTGCAATAACAGAACAAGAGCTTCATTCAAGTTCAATCAGAATATCATTTTATGGAAAAAACGAGTCTCTTCGAATGGAGTTTTAGTGTTCTTAATGGATAAAATTCGACTATTTGGCTGCAAATCATAAACGAAGCCTTAAAAAAGACATTAATGAAAATGAATATATAGGTACTCCACTATTTTTTTCAGTGTTTTTCTTTATCTGGCAGCAAAAGGCCAACGTATGCCATTGGTCCATTGAACATGTTATACTACAGAATTCATTTACACTAGGTACTGAAGCTACACTTCTACTGTTAAATTTTGAAGAAGGTTTTGCTAAAAGAACACCGAACGCAAATAAGATACACAACTTTGGTTTAATTCAAGAATAATACCTACTTTTGTTTTTTTGAATCGTAGAATTATATTGAATCACGACAGGCGTGAAAACAGGGGGTGGGATGCTGTAAGACGAAAACGTTCGATCGTTATCGTTTGCACGAACGGCTTGCTTCATGTAACTACAAAAACGAAAGGAATTTTCGTTTGCACGAAAGCAAAAAAAAAAAAAATAGAAGCCATTTCGTTGTTTCTCATTTTCTTTGACTGCTAAATTGGTGGTTGTGTTACAAGTTGGTTATATGCTGGCGAAATATTTGTTAATAGCAAGTGATAGTGAAAGTGATGAAAGCGGTGTGTTAGGGATTATTCCAATCCTCTTACGCTGCCCGATGAAAGGTTTATTTTATGGATGTGTCGTGAATTGTAACTTTACATGTTCCTATTTTTTTATTTAGTTTCCTTCAACGTTTTCGGTTGAACAAAAGCGCTTTTAGGTATGTGCTGGATAACATTTGTCTTCGTACAGGAACGCGAATACATACGTCCCTCCTATTTATAGGCTATGTTCCACACTTTAGGTACTCGCTGGAGGTGGTTATAAGCGGATGGTTGACAACGATTTTGCTTTTCCTCTCGCACAGAGTACTTTGTCGAAAATACTACTACATATCAAAGGCATTTGATTGACCCTGGCATAGAGCCCTATTAGGCAAGTTAGCATCTTACGGATTACCACAACAACACTGCGGATGGATGCAAAATTTTCTTCTGGGAAGATCGATCCAAGTTGTTGTAGATGGTGTATCATCCAATTCGTTTGCTATAAATGCAGGAGTGCCCCAAGGATCTATTCTTTCTCCAACTCTATTTCTTCTCCACATCAACGATTTGCTTGGATCGACAAATAATAATATCTACAGCTTTGCAGATGACAGCACTCTTATATCCTCCATCTCGAACAATGGGCCTGTGAATACGGCTACATCACACAGTCAGAGATGTGAACAAATCAATTCTCTAAATGATGATCTGGAAAAAATCTTGAAGTGGGGAAAGGACAACTTGGTTGTATTTAATGCAAACAAGACACAGCTCAGAATATTTTCCAGAAAAAATGCATCAACAGTTCCTCAGATCCAAATGGATGACCTAGGAGTCACAGTCAATTCAGGAATCACATGGCAGAACCACATATCCTATATCGCTAAATCGGCGTCCGCAAAGTTGAGCTACCTATTTAGAGCAAAGAGGTACTTTAGCCCCAAGCAACTTCTCCTTCTCTACAAAGCACAGGTTAGACCAGGCTTGGAATATTGTTCCCATATATGGAGCTCGGCCCCAAAACATTCACTTAACCTGCTTGATAGCATACAGAGACGAGCAGTTCGACTCATTGGAGACCCTACACTCACATCGAATCTACAACCGTTGGTGCACAGAAGACAAGTCGCTGACCTATGCTTGTTCTATAGGTACTTCCATGGTAGATGTTCTGAGGAACTCAAAGACATTATCCCTCGAAATGCAACTTTTGGGCGCCCAACAAGACTCGCTGCTAATGCTCATGACCATACAGTACACTTGACAACCGCGAGGACATCAACTTTCCAAAACTCCTTCTGTTACAGGACAAGCAAACTTTGGAACTCTCTTCCTGGGGATAAATTTCCAGAAGACTACAATTTGCAGCAATTTAAGTGCAAAGCAAACATACATCTGCAGGCATCTCGGGGCGCTGTTTAAGCGTTATAGGTTCGCCTTTCCCGGGAGAAGTATACATATAAAAAAAAAAAAAAAAAAAACACGAAACTCTTAATGTAATGGAAAACGGTTTGTGTCCTAAATGATAAAATGGCCATCAGAACTGAAAGAAAATGTTACTAAGAATTACTTTTTTTTTTTTTTTTTTGCCAGAAAAGGGTATTCACTCAATCATTATATTTTGCTGTGTTTATGTTGTTGTTGTAGTCCTGTAAATATTTAATTAATTCAAATAAAAAGTATAAAATGTTGACCTTATTTATTTAAACCAAAACATCAACAAATAAAATTGTTATTGTTATTATGATACATTCAGCTTCTCAAACTTTAATTTCTTCGTCACACTGTTTCTTAGGTCATGAAGCAAACTTTCGCTTTCGTGTGATTTCTATCGTTTTTTGAAAAGCGAAAGCGTTTTTCGTTTCGTTTTTATATAGATTCCCACCCCAGACTCTTGTTCGCACAGTTGAAATGAAGAAAGAGTACTAGATTAAACTCAAAAACTAAATTTTATCCATTCGAGGACGAAGAATCAGCAGAACACATGTTGTGTCACTGTGAATGTCTATAGTCAGACTACGTCAACACCATTTAGGAAAACCTTACCTTGAGGCAGAGGATAGGTATATCTGACAGCCCACTCAAAGATGTGCTAGGATTCATCACTAAATCCGGTATCATGAGCGAGTTCTAAATGGAGGAAATCACAATATCCCCACTCGTGACTGCAGTGATGTGGCAACTTGTGTCTACCTCCCCCAAACAATCCAAATCTAAAGTTAGCTTGAGAAAATGTGCTGCACCATGAAATAAGCACGCTAAATTTTGATAAAAAGTTTGATTTCTTAGCTCGTACCACTCGGCTTAAGGGATTATCTTAAATTTAGCTCAGCCAAATTTTGGAGAGAGTTTTGTATGAGAGCTATAAAAAAAGTTAAAAAAATAAGATGGGAATGGGGCTCTTTTTATGGACTTTTTCTGAAAATGTTCATAGGTAACAGTGGGTGAAACGGTAAACTAAAGCGAGCGCAAACAAGCCGTGGAATTGGTGGTCGTTTTATAAGGCGACGCTCCAAATTCAAACCTCTTAAAATACACCCTTCGTAACAGACTCGTGTTCTATCCCAGAGGAACGATCGACGGCTTAAATTTTCACGTTTCATAGATGGCCACGAACGTGTTAACCTACGCATGTTCTGCCTGGCAAGAACAAATTAAAATCCTTAACAACACCGCATACACAAAAGACCACCTTCACCTTCACGAACCCAAGGCTAAAAATGCATCGCCTGTCGCTGTCACCCTTTTTTTATGAACATAATAATCTTCTGTACTAAGCTGCATTCGTTTTTTTTATTGCTTACATTTTGTTAAGAGGACACCATTCACGTCGATTATTGCTTGTAATTCGTTGCTAACCTACCTAAACGTCTACAAAAACCACAAAGACACCTTTTAACCCTAAAAGGGTGACTCGTCTCACACGTATTATTGCGTCACATTGTATCAATTCTATGTACATAACAATCAAAGGATTACAAGAATGCTCTTCCACACAGTTGGCAATCGTTCGCACCCGATTGTGCTAAATTTCTTCGCATAGAGGACTCCAAACTAACACTTTCTATTCAGCCAGAGAAATTCGGAGGGGAACAAGTATTTGATTCGGCTCCTTAGATCCTTTTCTATCAATTGTATTTCGAGACCTTAAAAACGCTATCATCCCTGAAATCCGTAAGCACAAAGCCAGCTCAGGATCGGTTTTCGATCAAAAGAATAGATCCATTCGAACCTGAAAGGATGGGATGCGAAGGTGTTTGCGTGTTTTGATTTATCGTCAGTCAATGTGTCATCACATGTTTAATTGACAAAGAGAAAGACGGGGTATGGGAAAAAGGATTCAGAATTGGAAATCTTCACGTGCAACTTAATCTCACACACACGTATCTTTTCTGATTAAATGCTCCTAATGACATACAAACACCGCACATCTATGTATATACAGAGATGCCAAGAAACTGTGCACAGATCGAAAGAGTGCCGCTTACACAGAGGATGCTGCGGGAATCCTAGTTCTCATCTTAATTACCCATAATCACTTGGTTAAATCCTGCTAATTTATCACAACAAGTGGGTGTAGCACTAGAGGCGATATACTCCTTTCTTTTCTGCACGCACACTGGCACACACAAGCCCCTGAGTTGTCGCCGTTTCAGCCAGGATATAGGGATAATTCCATTCCTTCTCATTTTTGTTTTGTTTTTGCACCTAATACTTTAAGCAGCTGTATAGAGGGTGCGGTAAATAGTATTCGAATAAACTTTTAATCCTTTCCAATGTCCTGTTGTGAATTTATACATAAGAAAAACAACAACAAATGTGCTAAAGGAAAGGATTTTGGTATTAATAGCGAGGCATGTTCATTCCGTGTTTATCTTTGGTTATGAGAACCCTGTTTGCAAACAAAATAAATGCTTATTTGAAATACTTAAGCATATTTAGTCCAAAATTGTCATCGCAGCCGCATGCCGGCCTGTGTATGCAGATCTCCTCCATCGATAAGTGCCTTCCGAAAGGATTTCTGTTGAATTCCATATACCACCAGCTCTTTTGTCGGGTGCCGTTTGTGTTTTGGTATGGAAAGGATATACGTAGGACCTTTGGTACAAATACGTTTTAAGGAGATTACGACAGAGATCTGGACTAGTTTTTAGCGTAAATTGCAAGGAAATGAAATTGGTTTGGATTTGCATTGGTTAGGAAAATATCTCAGCAGGCATGACAAGAGGATTTGATTTCGGTGCAGTCCAGGCGATTAGGACAATAAGCTGTAACTTTCGGTAGGTCACAGCGCAGGTGAGATCCGAGATGGTTGCATAGTTCTCCTTGACAATGAAAATCGAATACGATTCTCCTTAAAATATCATCGGTCTGAATGCGCATATTTGGCCGGCAAATGAGACTTGGATTCTCCGAAGCAGGTTGAAATAAACACGCTCAATAATTGGTGAATTTTTTGCTCGATTGAAAAAATGGGTAAAAATTAAACAAGTCTCTGTTGAAAAACGAGTATTCATTGTAAAAAACTACCGAGATAAAAAGTTAAAAAAAAACACACCCCATCAGTTGTTATCAAACAAGTTCAGTAAGTGTCAGTGCAGACGGCAATATTAAGCCATGCTCTATCTTTCTCTTAATGTTTAAAACTATGTTTTGTATGATTTTATCTCAATAAAGAGCTGAATAATAATAACAAGAATAATAAGTGTAAGAAATGCGTTCTTGATCTAGTAGTTTCTGATCACTCTATGAATGGGTTTTTGCACAGTCTAAGATCTCAAATGCAATCAAATGCAATCTTTCTTAAGAGTTTTCGGAAGATGTTTATTTGTGTACCGATGCCTATACTATTGGCTCTGTTGAGAATAATATTCTCAGTTGTTCCTCTTCATTGCGTCCTACAAGTTCATCTAAAAGGCTTAAACCTTGGATTTCTCTAACCTTGTTGAACAATGTTAATGTTAAAAACAAACTAAGAGCTAAATAAGTACCCTTTATCTAAGTCTTAAAAGCAACTACAAAAAACTGTGCATTGAACTTGAGAAGGAAATTTGACCAAAATAGACCAAAGAATGGTGGTCTGATTGGAGTATCTCTCGAAATCTATATAAGAAAAAAAAAATCCAATTTTTTGAGATAATTACTATTTTATTTTGAACTTGAAAAATGAATGGCAAAAAGTTATTCAATCAAAAACTCTCTTACAAAAAAACCGGCTCTTATTCGTGTCAAGGACTGGCTTTTATCTAACAAACTTGGCACTGCAGATGCTTTTAACGGCTATTTTACTAACACTAGAGGTCGCCCAGTGGTAGAAATTCTACCATTATATTGATCTGGCATATACACCACATATTGGAAAACAAATTACAGATGTAATGGGAGCAGCCCACAAGACAACTCATGCAAACGTCATCGTTGAAGGCTGACAGACAAAACGTCAATCGCCAGAACGTCATCCATCTCGCACGCGGGTAGACATACCTAACCACATTAGTCAGCGTCACTCACCATCAATTGATTCAATAATACATAACTATTTTTATCTTAAAATAAACACTTGCAATCAAATATAAATAACGTGTTTGATTTACACAGACAACATTACATCTCTGCACATCATCTTCCCAGCAAAAAAAAAAAAAAAAAATCAAGCGAATATGATGTGTTTAAGGCATTGAAAGTGGTCTTAACTATTTTCCTTCACCTATTTATTTATAATATATCCACCAGTCTGCAATCATCTTCTATTCAATTTTTTTGTCAGAATTTTTCGACTACTGGTTTCTTTGCTGATCCAATTTGTTGTTATATTCGAACTCATAACTCCACTTGAGAGAGGTAGGTATTTAAAATTATCGGTAGATCAACAATTATTGCGAAGATCAATTATCAATCGGTTGACGATTGACAAATTTATCAATTAAAATTGATATTGGTATTGCGAAAAACAATTGATAAATATATAACCTGTGAACATCACGCCAAAAATAAAGTTATTGTGAATGAAAACTCAACTTTGACAGTTCTAAAATATTTTTGATTTGAGGAGTGATCGTTAAGGATTTTGCAAACAATTTAATTAAACAATAATTACGAGTTTTACAAATCTGTAAAATTTATTGAAAAATATGTCATCAGTGGAATTTTCAAATGGCAAAATGTATATACGTAATAGCCCTTAAGAAATAACAACAATAACAATTAAAAACGATGATGTTCAACATTTTCGTTTAAGAGCCGTCCTTATCAACCCCGAAATTGCGATTGATAGAAAAATTGACAACAACTACCAATAAAATTGTTCGAGATTGACAGTCACAATACCGATTTGTCAACCGACAATTGCTGCACGTTCACAGTCGATCAACACAATTGATAATTGATCGTCGCAATACCATTTAAGGAAATTTATTATTTTTTTTTATTTATTTATTTATTTTAATATTGATCAAGTATCAACTATCAATTGATAGTTGATCTTCGCAATAGGGGTGTATTTTGACAGAAATGCAAGTGGCTTTTCAAGCGGTTTTCACTCAGTGGTTGCATATGGTGTGAGTGTGATCTTTGATTATGTGTGTAAATGAGACATTTTGAGACCCTTGAGCTAAGGCCCTTTTGTGGTTAAACTACTTTGACAAATTAATTTTTCACAATATGTTAGATTTATTGTATACAGTTCCATTTTAACTAAAATATGGAAAAAATGTCAGAGCTAAGGATAGAAGATAGAGTAGCTTTTGGAAAAAAAGCACCGGCCTTTCTGTTAACAAATAGAAGAAGAATTTAATTTGTCGAAGCAAACTGTAAATATCCAGATCAATAATCAGAAAAGAACGATCTGTGATGTAAAATTGACCTCCCTCCGGTAAAAAGAGAAAGAGTTATATCAAAGAAGATAAAAGAATGGAAGATGCATTTTGGAGAAGTTTGTTAAGAATCCAAATTTAACTGCTAAAATTCTCGACCTTAAAATAAAATAAAGTGCACGACTGGGTCGAACAAAACTTTCTCGTTTATCAAAAGTTTTGTTGGTTGTTTTCGTATTTTATGAGATAGGTAGGTAAAGATCTGAGAAGCAATATTCATGAAATACAGAAAAAGGAATACATAGTGTTAAATAAAGTTCACTTTTAACTTTTAAAAGTTGAAGCTCTAGAAACAGACAGCTGTCGCAAGCCTACTTTACTATTTTAAAGCTTTTACACTTAACAAGATTTTAGAGTACGAGAACAAGCATAGTAGGAGTTTCTCTTTTTTGATCTGTTAGGGATGATTATTGGAAGTATTGTTCGTTATAGATCAATATCTTTCCATATAAATATACCTGTATTTCTATATGCAAGAATTCAGAGATTTGTTTTTGAATTTGTATTAGTGGTTAGGTATAAACTAAATATATCGCGATGGACGAAAAAAAAAAAGTTGCAATTTGATCTTTAGAATGCGGTATTAAGTTTTAAAAATATTTATATAAACAGAGATCGGCTTTTGAGTAGTCATTTTTGAGAAATAACTAAAAAACAGATTTCTTCGTTTTTTTTTTGAGAAAAACTAAGTACGGGATTTTGTTTAGAATACTGATATTATCTTTAATACCTATTTTATTTAATACGTATTTTCATCAAAATCGTTAGAGCGGTTTCTGTAATGTTTGGCAGACAAAACAGTACCAAATATTGCAATGTTTAGTTTGAAAAATACTATTGCTTAAGTATTAGGCTGAAAATCTATTATAATTTATTGTTCGGGATGTAAGCATTACTTGGTTTTTAAAGTTATATCGATGTCGAAATGGGGTTTTCGAGATATGAGCAGTTTTTAAAACTAGCGTTTTCGGTGATTCGAATTAAAAATTAAGAACGCAATAATTTTGAGAATATCAATATTACTCTAAGTTTGTATTTTGGTCAATTTGGTGAAATGATAATGCAAAGAAACACTGAGTTTGCTATTAAGTTAGAAATGACAATATTACCATAGAAATTTTTGTTAAAATCGTAAAGACCGTTTTCGCGATATGTCCAAATTTCAAAAGTACCGTTAATCGATATATTAATGAAAAACTGAGTATGCAGTATGCAGTTATGGTAAGCTTAAATCTCAATTTTGGTTAAAATCGTTAGAGCAGTTTTCGAACAAATCGAACTGGCACGAACCTTTTATATATATGGGAAGTACCATTAATATTGAGGTCCCTGTCCAAAAATTCCAATTCCGAAGTTTGAACGAAATACTATACAAATTTAAAGTGTTGCCTCTGTTTTCTTATACGGATATCCATATCACCCAAGGGCCAAGACAATGGCTAAACTTCTCACGCTCTTACAACCTGCGCGAATTCAAATTTGAAGTACTGTACTCCTACTCCCGCAGTACAGTTTACCCACAGGCCACAGCTATTTGCTAAAAGAACAACGTCAACCCTCCACGGTCATAAACAAGTACTAGGTTAGGTACCTTGTCCAAGTCATGTTCCATACGATCTAGATGAAATGGTGTTAAAACAAATATAAATTTAACACGTCCACCTCATTTGTTATTTAACATTCCCACCGCGCTAGCCACAATAAAACCTTCAGCGAAGCATTCCGCTCTCCATCACACTGGCGGTACACACTTGAGGAAACCCATTTCAAGAGCCTCTTCGTGTGGTGTAGTGGTCTCATTACTACTTCCAATCGAATGACGATCACATTCTCCTGCGTTGGCTGGCACATTTATCAACCCTTTGCCCATGCCCTCGCACCTAGCGCTGATGCCTTTGCGTGTAGTTCGACAGAGTCTGCATAATTGCTCTCCATCAAACATAATCGCTGAATAACCCTTAACGATGTAAATAAAAATTCATTCGGCCATAAAAAAGGGTATAAAAGCCAACAAAAAGGAGCATATACGCACAACGGGGACCATGCTTCGTCCTGGGTGAAGTCCCAGACATCAGCTTACGGATAAGTGGAGTGGAATCTGTTGGCCGCTTCGAATCCTTTAAGTTTGCATTCCTGGCACGCCCAATGTTAAACCTTGTTCCTTTTCATCTGCGTATGTGCGTTCGCTTAACTGCGAGCGAGAGCATGGGCAACTGATGAGGGTAACTCCTGTTCATCGGAGGTATAATGATGTCTATCATTTGAATTGAAAACGTACCGCAGGACTTCTCTTTTATTTTATTTATTTATTTTTATTTTATTGGTTACGGCCGTTCAAGGGCAATTAAAAGGATTCGACTTTGCAAAACACGCAACGGGGTATGGTTGTATGGTGATTGAAAATGGCTGCCTTTGGCTAGAAGGACACCAGCTACAACTCGAACTAGGGACCATGGGTATGGGTAGATATATAATGGGAGCCATATTTGACTTGAGCAGTTATAGTGCTGCTTGGTGAAGGCAAATATGTTGAGAGAAAGTTTTGAATGAAATCGAGCCGCAACAGTGTTTCTGTTTATTATGGTGATTAGCGTGGCTCTCAGAACTGTAGAATAATTTGTCTACTGTTGGATATGAGAGAGAGCGAGAAAACATCGTCACAGCTTGTTAAGGACGAATTATAAGTTGTGTTTCATAATTAGGGAATTATAAAGTATCTTGAATCACGGAAACTCCTCTATGACGAGCAGTACGGTTTTCGTGGCAACAGGTCCACTGGTGATTTGATGATTTGAACCAATCTCTCCATCACTTCGGTGAATCGAAGATTGTTGCGCTCGATATTTCAAAGGCATTTGACAGAGTTTGGCATCAAGTTCTTTTGTCGAAAATGCGTGCTTATGGGATCGATGAGTCTCTTATTCGATGGATGAGAAACTACCTTTCTGGCCGTTCAATTCAAGTTGTTTTGGATGGTTTCAGTTCTGAATTACCGAAACCGAAAGACTTTCAATTCTCGGTATATGTGTTTTCATAAAAACCTTCGTTGGAAAGACCATGTACACGAAGTCGCCAAGAATGCAGCGAAATGTCTAGGTTTCCTCAAACGGTGCTATAGATATTTTACCCCAAAACTTGAGTACAATTCCCATATTTGGTCTGGTGCACCGAAAACCATATTGCACTTACTGGATAGGATCCAAAATCGTGCGTTTAAAAATTATCGGAGACACGAATATAGCGAATTCTATTAATTCGCTTGAACATCGTAGAAACGTTTCGTGCCTCTCATTGTTTTATCGTTTTTTTCAACAAACAGTGCTCAAATGAAATTGCCAACTGCATTCCTCCCCTTCAGCAATTCAACCGCAATACTCGCCATGCTAGGAATGCCCATCAGTTTACCATTCAGCCTATCTTCGGACGTACTATGATTTACAGAGACTCTTTTATAAGCCGTACAACGCGAACGTGGACGATTATTTACTGGTCGTTTTTTTACAGGGCGATCTTTCATTTATTGGCTCTGTTATAAAAGGATCCTATTTTAGAAAAAGTAGGTATACAAAATATAGCTTCAAAAAATCCATCCCTGGTAAGTTTCCTAAACTTGCAAACAAAAGTGTTGGACACGTGGACAATGAAAAAAAAAAAACTATGACGCTCTCCTACCTTACATAAGCATGGGAGTTTTCAGACGTTTAGTCTGTTAATAGAGAGACTCGTACACCATCAGATATAGGGCACTAAGGACGTATTGACTTTTATCAGGGAGGTTGCAAGTCTCTTAGATTAACATTTCCCCATTGGTACAATAGATCTTTCAGGGCGCATTGTCAGCCAACGGGCATACTGGTTAGATGGGCATTCGATAAACTTACAGCTTTTCGATAACGCAACTGTATCGACTTTGGAAAGGTACAAGAAAAAAGTCCGGCAGCTTATAGACTGGATGTAGTTGGTGTATCTTAAGCAAGTCAAAGAATTATGAGAGTCGTTGACCTAGTGGATGGGTCGACATTTTTTGCATGCATTGTCTGCCCAAGCGGAAGTGGCTAGGTATGCTCATGATGCATAAATCCAAGCCTTGTACCTAAAGCTTAATCTTGAAAGTGGTTTTACTTCCCACTAGGTTGGAACTAAATCCCTCAGTGGACTTATTTCCCCTCACCCATAATATACGTGAAGTAGGTAATTTCGATCAGCTACTTTTCTGAACGGGGTATTGCCTTCTCCGGTAGTTTTTGGTCATGTTATGGGCAGGTCTGCTACTCGTAAACGTAAAGTCGTAAATGTACTCCGCAGAATAAGATAGTTGGATTGAGGCCGACATTTCTGACACTTTATTTTACAATTGGTGGCGGAAGATCGATGGTTAAGGAGCACCCTATACCCGAACCTATATACTCGGTCTTGATACTGAAAAATTGATTTTCCTATACTCCAGCAAGAATTACTTACTCGTAAACGGATATTGATCGTGAAAAGTTTCTGAGTTTCTGCCTGAGACATCCCCTGCGATCCCTGCGATTTATTCAGGTCAAGCTTTTCGTCTTAAACCTGGGGGCTGGCATTTTAGTGGAAGGGGATATTGCGTAGGCCTTCTCATCTCCCTTTTCCTGGCTCGATATTCTTTCCTCGCTGCTTTTGTTTTGGGTTGTAGAGTTTTCTTATATAGTACATCATACATACATAGTACATCTTCGTTTCGGCTATAACTCCTTGTTGATGCCGCCATTCTGGCACAAGTGGTTGTTCCCTTCACTGAATAGTTTTGCATCCATGTGCTCTCTGTTGGCTCTGGGCTACTCCAAATGATAAGTCGTCTTGTCCGTTCGTAGCTTCTTGTCGCTGGATAGTAGAGCCCTGAATTTAGCCGCCTCAAGTAACAAATCAGAGTCGACGTTTGCCCCTGCCGAATATGTACACATCGGGTATGTCGTTTGTGGTATGCGTGCCTTACTTCGATAACAGCAAGAAGACTGCAGGACTCAAGTCTTTTAGCATGTATAGCCAACTCTTTCGGCTGCTTACCAAAGATAATGCCCTACCCAAATAATACCGCCCCACAAACAAAGTATCACTCAGTTCAAAGCGGTTGCCGGTCATAGAAAATCCAACCGCCACAGACCGACAAAACTGTGCGGATTTAACAACACAATGCGACAGTTTCGAAAATCCACACCGAATCCTTTCTAATATCGCACGTTCATTCTCTGTATCTGGCTCCTCAACAGCAGGTATATCACAAAATAACAATATCATTAATCCTTCCACCTACAAGAACCATATTGTTGGGTTGTTTCAACCAAAAGACCGACAGCAAAACTTGTCCTTTCTGTCACATTTATGATGGTGTCCGCCGGCAAAAACACATGCAAAAGCAACGGATATAGTACCCATTACCCAATGCCTCACTTAAACGTGTCATGCTCACAATAAGCACATCTAAGCTGAGCGCTGCTGTACCTATAGTGAGATTACATTTCAGCGCGGTCCACAAACAGTAAAACAGTAGTAAATCGTTTAATCTGTCTGTTTTGTCGCACGGAATGTAAAAGCGAATGTTCGTCTGTTGTTTGTCCTGCTTGTGGCCAAAAGGATTCATGCGAGAGCTGATGTACACATAGTTATGTGGTTGATATTTTTCTATGTTAATTTTTGCGCCAGTCACAGTAACATCGCCTATGGGGGAGTGGGTGTTCATTAACTGGCCAACTGTGCCAGTCATTAAAACGAATTCAGCGGATTACTTTTAAATAAGAATTAAGCATTCCGAAGGCGACATATATATATATACGGTCGCGTATATGGAAGTCATGACTTCATTAACTTTAACCACTGAGATTATGCAAGGAGAGAACGTTTAATTTCGGTTTTGTTATGGTAGCCTTCCTTGGTGCCGTGGTGGACTGTGACTGAATGTGGATCGAGTTGCGGGGCGAATACCCATTTGGGGGTTTTATTGGAGGTTGTAAATTAATCATTGCGCTTTGATCCGGCTTTTGTTGGCTGACATAAAACGGAGGTTTTCACAGGCGTTAAAGCAGCTGCTTAGGCATGGATGGAACATGGATGGCTAAGGAATTCGAGGTTGTTGGCATTGGAATGGTGCCGTGGCAATACATGCACTTAAAGGATTACTATACTGAGTGTGCGGAGAAAGTTGTGGTAACGAAGCGGAGAAATCGGTATGGGCAAAGGGTTCAAGTCCGTTTCACTGATCAGTAAGGAAAAGTTCAAATATATTAAATAACTATAAACTCTTAGACAGCTGCTTGTATGCAGACTCTGCGGATGGATGCAAAATTTTCTTCTGGGAAGATCGATCCAAGTTGTTGTGGATGGTGTATCATCCAATTCGTTTGCTATAAATGCAGGAGTGCCCCAAGGATCTATTCTTTCTCCAACTCTATTTCTTCTCCACATCAACGATTTGCTTACTTACTTAGGTGGCGCTACAGTCCGGGGTGGACCTGGGCCTCAACCAATACGCCTCTCCAGTTAGCGCGATCTTTGGCTAACTGCCTCCAGTTGCGCACTCCAAGTTGGTTGAGGTCCCCTTCCACTTGAGCGCGCCACCTAAGGCGAGGTCTTCCTCTACTGCGTTGTCCCTCCGGGTTGGAATCGAAGACTCTCCGGGCCGGAGCGTTGGTGTCCATTCGCTCTACATGTCCCAGCCATCTTAGACGACTGATGCGTACGTTTCTGACTAGGTCGATGTCGCTGTACAGCTCGTAGAGTTCGCTGTTAAATCTTCTCCTCCAAAGCCCGTCAACGCAAACGGGACCAAAAATCACTCGAAGAATTTTGCGTTCGAAACGACCAAGGAGATCTTCATCCGCCTTTGATAGCGCCCATGCTTCTGCACCATAAAGCAGGACTGGGATGATGAGGGTCTTATACAGAGTTTCCTTAGTATTTCTCGACAAGGCCTTACTTATCAGTTGCCGTCTTAGGCCAAAGAAACAGCGGTTGGCAAGTGTGATTCTTCGTTTGATTTCTTATGTGATGTCGTTATCAGAGTTTATAGCGGAGCCGAGGTAGACAAAGTCCCTAACTACCTCAAAGTTATAGCTGTCTATCGTGACGTTCTGCCCGATTCGTCGATGTCGTGTGTCCCTTCTTGTTGACAGCATATATTTTGTTTTACCCTCATTCACCACTAAAACCATTTTTGCCGCTTCTGTACTAATACTTGCAAACGCACCAGTGACAGCTCGCTGTGTTGTACCAACAATGTCAATGTCGTCAGCGTATGCAAGCAGTTGCACAGACTTATAGAAAATTGTGCCTCTGGTGTTGGCTTGTGAGTTTCGCACAATCTTCTCAAGAATGATGTTGAAGAAGTCACATGACAGCGCATCACCTTGTCTAAATCCTTTTTTGACATCAAAGGTCTCGGTGAGATTGTTTCCGACCTTTACGGAGCAGCGAGCGTTCTCCATCGTCATTCTGCACAATCTGACAAGTTTGGCAGGGATGCCAAAACTAGACATGGCTCTGTATAGCTCGTCTCTATAAACGCTGTCATATGCGGCCTTAAAATCGATAAAAAGATGGTGAGTATGGATCTGGTATTCTTGGGTTTTTTCCAGGATCTGCCGTAGTGTGAATATTTGATCGGTCGTGGACTTACCGGGCCTAAAACCGCACTGATAGGGACCTATCAGATCGTTGACGAATGGTTTCAGGCGTTCACACAATACAGCAGACATGATCTTATACGCAGTGTTCAGGAGACTGATGCCTCTGTAGTTGGCGCATTTTAGAGGGTCTCCTTTCTTGTGGATCGGGCAAACAATGCTGAGGTTCCATTCATCAGGCATACTTTCCTCTAACCAAATCTTGGAGATGAGTTGGTGTATGCACTCTACCAAGTCATCTCCGGCTGCCTTGAAGAGCTCGGCAGGTAAGCCGTCTGGACCAGCAGCCTTGTTGGATTTAAGCTTAGATATTGCTGTCCTCACTTCATTTTGGTCAGGTGGACGGAAATCTTGGCTGTCATCGTCCAGGTTGAAACGATTTGCTTGGATCGACAAATAATAATATCTACAGCTTTGCAGATGACAGCACTCTTATATCCTCCATCTCGACCAGTGGGCCTGTGAATACGGCTACATCACACAATCAGAGATGTGAACAAATTAATTCTCTAAATGATGATCTGGACAAAATCTTGAAGTGGGGAAAGGACAACTTGGTTGTATTTAATGACACAGCTCTCAACATTTTCCAGAAAAAATGCATCAACAGTTCCTCAGATCCAAATGGATGACCTTCCAATCCATCAAAAGGACTCAATGCACCTTCAAGGAGTCACAGTCAATTCAGGAATCACATGGCAGAATCACATATCCTATATCGCAAAATCGGCGTCGGCAAAGTTGAGCTACCTATTTAGAGCAAAGAGGTACTTTAGCCCCAAGCAACTTCTCCTTCTCTACAAAGCAATATTGTTCCCATATATGGAGCTCGGCCCCAAAACATTCACTTAACCTGCTTGATAGCATACAGAGACGAGCAGTTCGACTCATTGGAGACCCTACGCTCACATCGAATCTACAACCTATGGTGCACAGAAGACAAGTCGCTGACCTATGCTTGTTCTATAGGTACTTCCATGGTAGATGTTCTGAGGAACTAAAAGACATTATCCCTCGAAATGCAACTTTTGGGCGCCCAACAAGACAGGCTGCTAATGCTCATGACCATACAGTACACTTGACAACCGCGAGGACATCAACTTTCCAAAACTCCTTCTGTTACAGGACAAGCAAACTTTGGAACTCGCTTCCTGGGGGTATATTTCCAGAAGACTACAATTTGCAGCAATTTAAGTGCAGAGCAAACATACATCTGCAGGCATCTCAGGGCGCTGTTGAAGCGTTATAGGGTGAAGTCCCGGGAGAAGTATAAAAAAAAAAAATGATTTAAATGACAGTAGAACTCAACTCGATAATGTTGTTAATGATATTTTAGTATGGTCATCGGCCTTAGGAGCAAAACTATCATTAAAACAATACAAAATTCTTCACATTTGTAGAAAAATGCATTGCCCTGGACCTAGTTTAAGTATAAACAATGTACAAGTTGAGAATGTTAAAACCCTAAGTAAATTCAATTGGAAAGAACACTGTTTAAATTTGAAAAAATCCCTAGCTGCGAGACTTAACATTATTAAGTATCTAGCAAGTAAGAAAATTCATGTGCATATTAATACTCTATCACAGCGGTTCCCAATCTTTTTTAGTCGCGGAGCACTTTTTAGGTGAAAATTTCCTCGCGCAGCACTTCGTTGCACTTATGCTATTTTCGGGGATTCCATATACATAATGTTGATATTATCATCCTATATCACATATTGTTAGTTTGTTTGTATGTGTTGATTTCTTTTAAATGAGCATTTCAAATTCGCATTGCTGCGATCAAAATGACAAGTAGGAGAGGCACAAAATTAACTAGTCACTAGTGTAATGGAATTTTGTTAGGTATTTCTCTTTTTTTTATTTTTCCGCGGAGCAATTGAATATCCTTCGCGGAGCACCAAGTGCTCCGCGGAGCACACTTTGGGAACCGCTGCTCTATCATATGTAACCAAAATGTTAGTTCTAAGTAAAATTGATTATGGTATATATATTTACGGTAATTCCCAAAAACTACCCTTAAAATAATACAGCCAACCTACCACCAGGCAGCGAGGAGGAGCATCAACGCTTTCCCTACCACACCAATAAAAAATATACTTGCAGAAGCAGGCCTGCCAACAGTAGAAGAGCGTTTCGATGAAATTACATCAAAGTTAATTGCTAAGTTAGTTTTTTCAAAAAACTCAGTTAATGATAAGGACATCCGCCAATCCATCGGACACAAATGCAAAAAACGTATCCCATCCTCAATCAGTAAAATCCTCGAAAAAGCGAAACAAATGGGAATTCCTACAAAAAAGCCTCTAAACTATATCTTAACTCACCCCTCATGGCATATCAAACCTGAATCTATTATATTGACTTTGGCTCATCATAGAAAAACAAATACCAACAAAGCTCTATTCTGCTCGTTATTTTCGGATATTTCATCAGAACTCAAAAGCAAAGGCTGGAAATTTATGTTCACTGACGGATCCAAATCACAAATCAATACATCCTTTGCCGTCACATTAGAAGATGGTTATATTCAAAGCATTGGCACCCTCCCGGAGTTCACCTCAATTTTCTCGGCAGAAGCATTTGCAATCCTTCAAGCGACAATGGCAACCATGAACCAAAGAGGCAAATTTGTTATATGCTCTGATAGTATATCGGTTCTAAAAGCTGTACTCAACCCTAACAACAACTCCGAACTAGTTTCTGAAATAAGAAACAAGATCAAACTTATGTGGACCCCTGGACACGTAAATATTAGTGGTAATGAGAAAGCTGATAAGGCAGCAATATCTACAAAAGACGCACTAGTATACAAATTCAATCTATTTACAAAACAAGATCTCCAAACATGTATACATAAAAACCTTAAAGCCAAACAAGCAATTGGCTGGAGCCTCTATCACCATCATTACAAAAAAGTAAACGAAGAGAAACGCCGACCAAGATATCCCACAAACCAATCAAAGCACAAAATTTCAAACTTTGTTCGCCTAAGACTCGGGCACACCTCAACAACCCACCAACACCTCCTCACCAAAAACAACCCGCCGCTATGAACCGCCTGTAACACAACATTAAATATCCCCCACCTCCTAGAAAATTGCCTAGCCTCAAAACCCATTATGGAATCTATCTTTCAAAACAAACCAATCTATGATGTATCTATTAAAAAATCCAAACTATACAAAAATTGAAAATATAAATAAATTTATTGAAATCCTTAAATTAACTATGTAAATATTTAATTAGATAAGAGCCAATAGTCTCTGCAGCTAGGCTCTGTAATCTTTTATGTTACCTTGTAATTTTAATTACCTGTTAATAAACAATAATAATAATAATAAGTTTCGACTTTTGGAGTAAAGCTACCGTATAGCATGCTTATAGCTTATAGCATATAGGACAGGCCTAAGAAAGAAACAAATTTTATTCTTAGGTAATATGGTCATTTCTAACTTAATAACAAACTCAACTTTTGTCTAAATTATCATATTTACAATAGATTTTTTTTTTTAAAAACTTTTTTTTTTTTTAAATTTCGTTTTCTTTAGTTTACCGGAAAACGATGGTAACGATTTTGACCAAAATACATATATTTAAGATAATATCAGTATTCTTAGTAAAAACGCTCGCAAAAACGGGAGAAAAAACGCGTCAAAAAATGTCCCGTTTTATTTTATTAATCTTGAGTTCAAGCACTGAACGGTTTACTTCGTTTTATTATGTATTAAATAGCTGGTGAGATCGGTAAAATTAAAATTGGTTATCCAATGAAAAAAAAAAAAAAATAAATAAATAAATAAATTAAGTGAACGAAACTTCGTGGTTCAGAGATATTTTTTTGAATTTGAATTAGCATAAGTTATAAACTGAATATCCCGATGGACGTGTGTGAACGAAGTGAGATTTTCAGATTGTGTAAACTCCAAGTGGTTGGAATTATTTTAAGATGCAGATTGAAAATTGTTGAAAAAAGAAGTGGGTAATATTTGCTAAAAATAAGTTTTGCGCTGCTGTTTTGCATTTCAATGGCTGTTGCAATTTTCATTTAAAAAAGCGGCATTGAGTTTTAAAAATATATGAACAGGGATCGGCTTTTGGGAATTCATTTTTGAGAAATAATTAAAAAAACGGGTTTTTTCGAATTTTTTGAGAAAAACTAAGAACGGGGTCTTATATAGAATTTCTACTGATGTTATATACGTATTTTGATCAAAATCGTTAGAGCGGTTTTACACAATCTGTCAAAAATATGCGCAGCCTCCGACTGGCAATTAGTCATGTCTTGTGTGTCTCATTTAAATCTTTTAAATCTTTTTTATAGTACGTCGGGATTTTTTGGTTTTTTAAATCAACTTTTTTTTTTTAATTTTATATTTTTATATTTTATTTGTTTAGCCTATGACACTCCGGGAAAGAATACCAATTCAATGAAACATAACTCTTCAAAATCAGTCAAGCCGTTTGGGCTACAGGGTGTCACGTTGGAACGTGCAATGGAAACGTGCGAAACACATAATTCTTGCTCCTGTGTCCAGTCGGGTAAAAACTGAGTTTGCTATTAAGCTATAAATGACCAAATTACCTTAGGAATTAGTTTTTGTTACAATGGTATGGACCGTCTCCGAGATGTGTCCAAATTTCAAAAGCACCGTATGCAGTCATGTAAACACCATCTACTTAAGCTCAAATATCAATTTTGGTTTAAGTCATTAAAGCCGTTTTCGAACAAATCAAACTGATATGAACGTTTTGTTATTTGGGAAATACCATTAATATTGAGCTTACCGTACAAAATAATAAAACGGCCCCGAACTGTAGTCCCACAAGCTCCAAATCCGAAGCTTGAAGCCGTTCAGGCTGTAGACTTCGGGAGCATACACACAGACAGACAGGCGGACAGAATTGAAATATAAATTAAGATTTTAAATTAAATTTAAATAGATTTACGTTAAATTTTTCGAACTTAGATTCTATTACTGGGAAATAGAAATCATTTAAATTCAAATGGCTGATTGTTTTTAAAATTTAAAACCGATATTTTTATCGCAAATAGAACTTGATTCAATCGAAAACTAAACTTAAATAGTTATTAAAATGATTTATTTGAGTAGTTTAATCACGGGTGTGTTCAGTTTTTTTTTCTCGGTGTGTGCATAATATATCAGGACTAGAATGTTAAGGGTCTTTTATAGATTTCCTATAGTGTTTCCTGACAGGGTCTTAACTCAATTACCTTCTTAAGCCAATGAAACTGCAATTGTCAAGTGTAATTCTTCACTTTTTTTTTTTTATATACTTCCCCCGGGAAAGCGAACTTATAACGCTTCAACAGCGCCCCGAGATGCCTGCAGATGTATGTTTGCTCTGCACTTAAATTGCTGCAAATTGTAGTCTTCTGGAAATTATATCCCCAGGAAACGAGTTCCAAAGTTTGCTTGTCCTGAAACAGAGGGAGTTTTGGAAAGTTGATGTCCTCGCGGTTGTCAAGTGTACTGTATGGTCATGAGCATTAGCAGCGAGTCTTGTTGGGCGCCCAAAAGTTGCATTTCGAGGGATAATGTCTTTGAGTTCCTCAGAACATCTACCATGGAAGTACCTATAGAACAAGCATAGGTCAGCGACTTGTCTTCTGTGCACCAACGGTTGTAGATTCGATGTGAGTGTAGGGTCTCCAATGAGTCGAACTGCTCGTCTCTGTATGCTATCAAGCAGGTTAAGTGAATGTTTTGGGGCCGAGCTCCATATATGGGAACAATATTCCAAGCCTGGTCTAACCTGTGCTTTGTAGAGAAGGAGGAGTTGCTTGGGGCTAAGGTACCTCTTTGCTCTAAATAGGTAGCTCAACTTTGCGGAAGCCGATTTTGCGATATAGGATATGTGGTTCTGCCATGTGATTCCTGAATTGACTGTGACTCCTAGAAGTTGCATTGAGTCCTTGTGATGGATTGGATGGTCATCCATTTGGATCTGAGGAACTGTTGATTCATTTTTTCTGGAAAATGTTGTGAGCTGTGTCTTGTTTGCATTAAATATAACCAAGTTGTCCTTTCCCCACTTCAAGATTTTGTCCAGATCATCATGTAGAGAATTAATTTGTTCACATCTCTGATTGTGTGATGTAGCCGTATTCACAGGCCCACTGTTCGAGATGGAGGATATAAGAATGCTGTCATCTGCAAAGCTGTAGATATTATTATTTGTCGATCCAAGCAAATCGTTGATGTGGAGAAGAAATAGAGTTGGAGAAAGAATAGATCCTTGGGGCACTCCTGCATTTATAGCAAACGAATTGGATGATACACCATCTACAACAACTTGGATCGATCTTCCCAGAAGCAAATTTTGCATCCATCCGCAGAGTTGTTGTGGTAATCCGTAAGACGCTAACTTGCCTAATAGGGCTCTATGCCAGACTCGGTCAAATGCCTTTGCGATATGTCCAAGGCTACGGCTCTGGATTCGCCGTGTTGTTCAATTGATTGTGTCCATAAGTGCGTTACGTAGCTTAACAGGTCACCAGTGGAACGATGGCTCCGAAATCCGTATTGCCTGTCGCTTATTAATCGATGGCCTTCTAGATATTTGATTATTTTGACATTTATTGCCTTTTCCATTACCTTAGAGAGCATTGAAAGTAATGCTATTGGACGATAGTTTTGTGGCAGACATTTCTTCCCTTTCTTTGGAATAGGTTGAATGCGAGCGGTCTTCCAGCAAGAAGGAAACGTCTTCTGGGAGTACGACATGCTAAACAGTTTACAGAGTACAGGTGCAAGTTCTGGTGCACAGTTCTTGAGTACTATAGCCGGGATTCCATCGGGTCCCGTCGCCTTATTGCAATCTAGTTCTTTAAGGATGCGTTGAATTATTCGAGGCCGAAATTTCACTTCTGCCATCGATGATTGCATCTAGGGTGGAATTCTCTGAAAACATGCTAGCGAAAAAATCTGCTTTTTATTTAGGTGTTGTTGCTAGCGTGCCGTCTTCTTGATCTTATGTGATGTCATTTTCAGAGTTTAAAGCTTTAAGGCGAAGCCACGTTAGATAAAGTCCCTAAACACCTCAAAGTTATAGGTGTATGTTATGCAGTTCTGTTTGGTTCGTCGATTTTGTATGCCAGTATAAATTAAAAAAAAAAAAGAATTTTCGCTGCACTTCTTTTTTGTAAGAGATAGAAAACATTTGTTCCAAACTACCCTTCTATTGGATACTCTCTCTCTAAATTTGTAATTTTCGCTTGGACTTTAATTGACATGATACAACAAGATATAGTGATTTGAAATTTTAGATGATGTACCTAATACGCATTTGGATAGAAAAATAATTGCTTTTACACTCCTTATGTAATAAACAGAAAAACACATGCGTCTAATTGAGTCTCCCTCACCATATCGATGCACCAATAAAATCTGCACGGAAAGAAAATATGCATCCTACCTAACAGAATATAGAAAAATAACATTTCCCAGTAACTGCTGGTGACAATAAACTGACCTTCTTACGCAACAATGTCATAAAAGGATGCAATATTCCCTTTTACCATTCAATTCGAAAATTGCACCACTAAATTCGTCTCGCTGACCTCTACTGCAGTGGCACTGTAAACTGTAGGTAATCCTTGACTTTACGAAACCGTTGTTTATGATTCACCAACTGAAAAATTAGAGCGCTATGGGTACATTCCCCGCAAACAATGAGAGGGTCGACTTTCTAAAGAACTAAATCAATTTTTATGATAGTTTACCATTGTCCTTGATGGTTGTTGCATAATTGCATGCATACCATGCAAATTTTTGCAACAACTCTAGCAGTGTCCGGTCCGTGCCCTTTGTTCCAGCAATAAAGACCGCCCTAAATTTTCCCGCCAGAAATTATTGCAAAATTGACATAGCAAAGCAGCCAACCCTGGAAGGGTAGGGACATTCTGCAAAAATCACATTCGGATTACGTGCAAACTAATTATCGTGTCCATTTCCAATCACTTAACTCTTTCCGTATCCTTTTCAATCTGAATCCTTTTTCTATGAGACAGGGGAAAGAAAAACAATTAGGATTTTCAAACTGAACACCAAAGGACAACATTTTCTTTCCCTTTTTTTTTTTTAAATTTTAATCTCCTTGGAGCCGAGAAAAAAAAATCACAATTCCTCATCTGTCCTTTAGAGATCATTAAGGTCAGCTTTCTGCTTCTTCTCCAGTTTCAGAGTATGCACTTAACTCGTCGAAACTGTCTGAAGTGGTCAAAGAAATCAGCAGAAAACGAAGAAGAAAAAAACCCTTCTCCTTATGTCTTTCAATGATTCGCTCAGGTACTAGGAGAAGTGAAAGGATAACAAAAAACAATTAAGCACCTCGTCAAATTAAATTAATGATCCTGCGAATTGTATGCACACTGTTGGGACAAACGAACTGTTCCTATTTTAATACTTTCGTGACGGAGGACTCCTATATGGGCACAAACTGTACATGTTTTGAAAACAGGTCCTTGCACAGTGCCGCAGTTAGGTATACGGATTTGCTTGTTCCCTACGGACTGAGATTTGAAAGAGTTGGGTGTAGGAGTTTAGCAGCAACAATGGCCTCATGCCCATTAAGACTAATTATTATTTTCTTAACAAATGCGTGGTGGAACTCAAGGCAGCATGACTTATAATCCTATAAAATATTATGCGTGTGCATTTTTTCCTTCCCTTTCGATGAGGTTCTTTTTAAGAACTCTGTCTTTTGTGGTAATATTTAAAATATTGAATTACATTTGGAAAAGATGCGATAGGATTGCAAAAAGGGATAGCCTTGGCATAGAGACCACACATAGAGTGCATTCGTTAATAATCCTTTGGAAACTGAAACAGGGTTACGTTCTGGTGTGCGGTAGGTCGCCACAAATCGGAAGATTACGAACCGATTTTTAGGTGCCCACTAGGAAACATTTAAAACGGTCCAAAATAATTAGTATTAGAAAAACAAAGTCTGTTTGTTGAATGGAAAAGCAAGGAGCAACAACGATTTTGGGGTTAGCCTTGAAAATTTCTGTTGAAAAAAAAAAAAAAAAAAAGAAACACCTCGTAGCAACAACAACGCACAGAGGTTGGCCTTCTCCTCCGTTCTAATCACCAGTTGGCAGGCTTGTACTCGTCGCTCAGTTGGCGCAAGTAGTAGCCACTTCGTCAAATTGACAAAAAATTACTGAAAATCAATAAAAATGCGATAAATTGTCCGCCAACTTTTTACGCTTTGCCTATGTCTATGGTGAGCAACCTTTTTACATACAACTCACCCTTATTATTAATGTTTTAGGACATCAAGCGGTCGGCTGTCCTACCAATCGTAATAGTATTATTTTTGCAAACAGTTCTTTCGAAAAGTTTTAATATCTAGCCTTTGTAGAGTAAGCGTTAAAAGATGCTGGTTACATCTGCATTATTCTAAGTCCAACTGTTTCGTAGGACACATTTTTAGTAAATCTAAGAACCGGCAGCAGACTAAATATTTGAAGACTTCGAAGACTCTATTCCACGATGAACGCAGTAAACATCCTGAATAAGAAAATTATCTAATGGTGCTCCAAAGTTTTTAATAACTACCTTCAATTTTGAAATAGATAATGTCCAAGCAGTTGGAAATCAGTAATGCACTCAGAGAAAATAATAGTTATTTTTGTAACTATTGCTGTAGTCATTTCATAAAATTCCGTGAAATTTATCGAATAACTATTTTTGAACTAAAATATGTTGAAAACAGTTATAAAATAGTTCGAAATAGTAATAAATAGTTAAAAAGGAATAACTTGATTCTTTGACTATACAAATAGTCAACAGTGACTTTTTTAATAGTCACACTTTGCAAAGCATGGTTACTTTATAATTTTTGCAAAATAACAATTAAACTGTCAATTCTGACTATTCAGTAATAACTACCCAGTATTCGAATAAAATATTTTTTAATAGGACAAACCAAAAAGGTACTATGGCGTAGTAGGTACATAGGTACTGTCGTTGCTAATAAGGGGTCACCATTTTCACAATGGCGGAGTGTTTCACTACGTTTGCGCTTGCTAATGCTAAGTATAATCACTGCGATTTTCCAAATGGCGTTTGACCAGAGACCGCAGATGTTATAAGGAAGAGTGCTTGGTATGATTAGTTCGGTAAATCCTTCCAAGTCAAATGTGGACAATTTTTATGCATCTGTGCATTATTCTTGTTTTATAGTTCGGGTTTTTGCAAAAAGTTTCTTGCTCTATTGTATTAAAAACTTCAAAAAGAGTTACCTATATACCAACAACAGTTCTTTAACCTTGTTTTATATGCCAATTAATTCATTAAACTAAATGCGTTTTATATGTTTTTACAAAAAAACATTGTATTAATTCCTCTAATACGATTTTTTTTTTTCAAAAATTTCGCACACGAAGCTACTCATTACTTACTATCTGGTGATATTTTGATATATTGTAATGATTACTAGATCAAAATCTAGATTTGGTTTGCAAAAAATAATATCACAATATAGTCATTAGGTATACTAATGTGGTATTCGATTGGGCTTTTTCAGATTCCCTCTCAGATCACAGATTTCGTGTGGCTAATCGAAAATTTTGTGATAATATTCGTGTGATTCCAATATGTGTAGCCTTCAAAACTTTTCAAATCGTTTTCCATTCAGTGGTTAAATTTTAAATTAAGACTTTCGAAATTTGCGTCCCGACTGATTTTTAAATATTTATATAGGTACATACATAATTTACAAAAATAGATTCACCCGATGCAATGCCTTTCCAAAATGCATGAAAACTTAAACGCCCTCCAACTGTTGTCAAACTCAAACGCACTTGTAGATATTGGTAAATTTGAGAAAATATCTAGATTCGCAAAAGTGCTCTGAAATCTGAAAAAGAATTGCTTTTCTTGTATCAAACGAACATAAAAAGTGTTCTGCGAGCACCCAATCAAATAAGAAATAACCAACTTGTTACAAGCAAGCAAATAAGCGAATGTTATTGAAAATGAAACTAAAAATAAGCAAATTATTCTTAGTAACTAGGTATATAAAAGGGACAAGACAAGTATGATGAATTAGGCAATTTTGGAATTCTAATAAGTAAGTTTAAACTGTGTGACGAGGAGACCTAATCGGCGTTAGGGCACTATTAAAGAAATTTGGGGATACAAATTCCTTCATTGTAAACTTCGTAAATTTACTTTGACAAACTTAAAGTGGGAACCCTGCGAAACAACAACAAGATAGTTGAAAATGACTTTTGCCTAGTTATTTAATAAGAACAAAGCGCACAAGACCTTAAACAATAACTATTTTGGTTGTCAAACAGCACAACAAAATAGTCAAAAATGACTACTAACGCAGTTATTTAATAAGAAACACGCGCACCAAATGTTCCATTATGACTATTCTGGTTATCAAAAACCCCAACCAAATAGTTGGAAATGACTATTGCGTAGTCATTTAATAAAAAAAATCAGGCGTAAGTTACTGCACATACTTGTTGCGTCTCAGTTGAAATTCGATCATTGTGCAGTGAATGTTTGACTCGCGCTGTTCTTTATTCTTCTGCATTTTCGTGTACTTATATAAATATTTATTTGGTAATAAAAAAGTAAGTCGAAATGAATAACATATTTCTTGATTCCATTAATAATCCAAGTGATATTTTGGATAACGAAAACTTTGAATTATTAAATGTTGAAGAAGTGCAGTTTCAAGTTTTAAATTCAGTGACAACTAACCACCCAAGAAGTTAATCAGGAATCACCAGCTGCAGGCAATACATTTAATTGTAATTGACTCCAAGAAGGAGATTTTTTTGTTTTATACGAAGTAGAAAATAAAAATTTTGACGAACATTATGAAGCCTATGTTATTGGTTTAGAATGTAAGAAACCCTTAGTATTTAATATATCTAAGATAAATACCCCAACACTTCACACACATGTTACTTCATCTAAAACATTAATCAGATTAAAATATTTTTAACTTTACCCTTTAATGGATGGCAGTATTTATTTGCGCAATGAATTTTATAATTTTTCTTAAGTTTATACCTGTGAAATATAAAATAAAATTATCTGAAAAAAAAAAAAACAAAATATTGCATTATTTTCCTTGTAAAGCTCTGGACAATTTTTAGGCAAAAAATCGTTTGACATGTTTTAACATCTAAATCGTTGACAGTGAAATACTTTAAGGCAAGTATTTTTAGGTACATGCTTGGAACTACATAGATGCTCTGGCGGTCATTCTTTATCCGTACTTTTAAACTGATAATTTTATATACAATCAAAAAAGAGTATATATTTTAACTCGTTTTTTTAGCTGTTTAAAGTAAACAATTTTATTACAGTATGGTTGAATACTGATTTATCAACTACCTATCATTTTAGGACAACTTTATTTTTGTATAGCTAAAACTACCAAACTGTTTATAGGTTTATTTAATAGCAAAATAGTAAGGGGTATCTATTTTCATAGTTTTTCAACAACCATTTGATATAGTCAAATTTTACTACGTGCATAATCAGAAACAGCTATTGTAATAGTTATGTAACTACTATGTGCGTAGTTAGAAACGGCTGTTGTAATAGTTGTGTAACTATTATGCGCATAGTTAAAAACAACTATTAAATTAAAAGATATGTAACTATTATTATAGTCGAAATTGACTATAGAAAAGTTGATTTTGAGAAATAAAACAATTCACTACCATAATAGTCACAAGTAACTACTTTTAACTATTGGGAATAGTGGTCACGATTCGGACTATGAAAATAGTCAAAAAATAGTTATTAATGACTATTTTTTTCTCTGAGTGTGGTGTTCCACAAAGTTCGATTCTTGGACTGTTATTTTTCGCCTTATTTATAAATAACCTTCCTGCGGATGATGTCCAAATATATAATTCGTCTCCGCGATCAGTGATTGGAGATTGTATCTGCAGGTTAAATGAGGATTTGAATGCAATACATGATTGGGCTGTTTCCAATGATTTGCAACTCAACCCTTAGAAGTCTTTGTGCTTACTTATAGGCAGGAATGTTAGTGCTTTTGATGAATATCCAAATCATTTTTTTTTTCGCCTTATCGAAGCTGTCTGTTCATAGGAAAATTAATATCACAACAGAAAACAAAATTGTTTATACGATAAGTTGCAGTTTCCTAGTTCTTCCAGATCTCCCAATTCATCATTTCCTAGAAATTAGCCAGCCGTTTTACTTTTGTTCGCGCTATTTGTAAGTTGCCATGTACAAATAGACGTATATGGTCAAGGAGTGTCAGTGCTTTTCTTTTCAAACATTTTAAAAATCGCAAAAAAAAAGAAAGAAAAAAAAAAACTGCACAAAACTAGTCAATACGGAACAGGTACAAGTACTGTGAAGACCTACAACTTACGGAAGACATCTCCCACCTTCTATGCGAGTGTCAAGCAATTGCTCGAAATAGAAGGAAGCACCTACCATGTACTTTTTTAATAACTTAGAGGAGGTTGAAATTGATTGTTTGGGCAATTTTGCTTAGGTTTTTAAACCTAATGGTTCCTGGTCGTTTGTGATGATCTCACAATCCCACTCAACCTAACCTAACCTAACCTAGTCAATAATTCTTAAGTATCTATAACAAAGTGACAAAAAGTGTATGTTTCCCTCTTTAGCCCGTAATTTTCAACCAATTTAGTTAAGATTTTTTTTAAATTGTAGGTAATTAAGTGATGAATTGATAGGTAACAAAAAAGTAGATGATTTAAACTGTACATTTTAATTTTTAGTCTTTTCAATTCCAAGTACATATTAAAATTCTTATTGTTTTTTTTTATCGTAAGTAAGTAAGTATGTTTCCATATCTCACTTAAAGTATTATGTGTCTTATTTACTAGTAAAAGAACTCAGTTCTTAATTGTACAAACCACTTTATTTCAAATAAATGAATAAAAAAAAAAGATATCCCACGATTGCCTAGAGATACACCCAAATAGATGACATATTCGGGAAGAGCGGAGGCGAAAACATAAGTCTACGTTTACAGCTCAAAAAGTGCATTTTAGCGCATACACGTCAAACCAATTCTCGGCCGAAGCTAAAGCCAATCTAAGGTTAACCTAAATGTACACAGAGTTGCTGATTCTATACCCATACCACTAATACCTACTTAAAAGACCTCCCACAAACCAGCTATCACATTTTCAAACCCACTTCAACCGCGTCCGTCTTAAATTTCAACTGATCCATTAAATTATATTTTTCAGAGCTCATGTCAGTCGAACCCTTTCGCCCATCACTCTATTTTGAAAAACAAACATTAGGTGCTTGATCGTACAACGGTTTACCCTGAGACAATAGTTCATATTTCACAGAAAGGCAATTACTTTTGTTTCCCATATGTGGGTCTGGACAGTGTCAGTTGGTCATCGCCTTTGTGAGTAGAAAAGGAACTGATCATCCCTTTGCCCAGAATCAACCCTTCATCTGAGTGATTCACTAATTTGAAAATAAACTACAAATTATAATGGGCTCTTAATGACACTACAACACTGGAGGATCAAACAACTGTTAGTTGAATTTGAACCCTGCCCGCCGGCATTCCAATTCTAATTGATTTTTAAGGAAACATGTTCGTGGTTATGGATAAGCTGCCAATTGGACTAATTCAATATTGATATCCCTTTACGGATTGCAATTACAGATGTATTAGACTGACAACCGAATGCTAGGTGTCTTTTAATTAGCATTTGATGGAGAAGGCAAAATTGATAAGAACTCGCCACCCTAATGTTATTAGGTGCACTCGTAAGTAATGTGCTCAAGTTTATTGTTCTGCAAAACATTCTTAAAAAAGCAGCTTAAACACTGTTTTTTAGATTGCGCTATAATTTTTTCTTGTTTTTTACTAGCTGTTGCTCTAACGCTTAACCCGCGAAAAACCTCAAGTTTGAATAACGATCGAGCTGCATTTTACATTTTCCCGAAACAAAGGAAACGAAACAATACAAGTCTTAAATTTAGTTACGCGACATGTAAAACCAGAAAGGAATTCAGAATCAAGAATACAAAGCTTTTTATCTTGTTACACTCGCCTTCGATTGGTGTGTGCTAAATTCAAAAGAAGTGTTTTTAACTCCCGAAAAAATGTTTTGTTTGATCCGGTGCACCTACAACCTCAGGAGTTTTTCACTAAGAACGCGTGTCGATGTTTGAGCCATGAACAAATCAAGCTGCGTGTCATATTAACAAAACTCTTTTTTTATATTGAAAGGCCCTATGTATGCCATTATGTATGCAATAATGACATTTTACATCATTCAAAAGTCCGCCTCGGCTTCTCACAGTGGCACGGATCCGAGTGGTCCGATTTTGAATGAAACTGCCCCAAACATCCGGCTGATTTTAAGCGAAGGCATTGCTTATGTTGGTGATGTTGGCGTTAGGGTAATCAGTCGACTGCGGTTTATCGGCATATACCTGTGACTTCAGGAAACCCCACAAAAAAAAAATTCTAGCGGGCTCAAATCGCATGATAATCGCATGATGTTGCACGTAGCCTGATAAAACCACATGTTGTCTACCTACTTATCTTTCAATTTGGGATAGAAGAAATCAGTAAGAATCGTTCTTCAGCGCTGGCCGTTAATGGTAATGGCCTCACGAAGCTACTATCAAAAAAGTATGGCCTAATGATGTCGCTGGCTCAAAATTCCGCACCAAATAGTGACATTCTACGGATGCATTCGCCACTTGCTTAGCCTCTTCCCATATAATGCAGTTTTGTCTTATATACCCTAGTCAGTTATCCAAAAATGCACCTCGTCGCTAAAGATGATTCCTTAGCCAAAATTGGAGCCCTCTTCCATATCCCTTGAAGCCAAAAAACTTTGAGCTCGTGGGTTAGTCGGATCTTGTATGGGTATAGGCCCAGGTCCTGACGCAAAATTTAAAAGTTTATCTCTACGAAAGTAGAGGTCGAGGAATTGACTGACTCGGGTTTTCCTGTATACACTTTTTTCGGCCGCGGTAATGTTCTCAACCTGTCTGCCTCATGAAAAGATTGCTTTGGTTTAGTTTGGGTTTTTCCAACTGATAACGTGTAATCCCGTCAGGGGAAGAGTTTATATTGTTTATTTTACAGCATTTTAAAATTGTATGTTCAATTTTGAATCATTTGGTTGTGGGCAGTCTTTCTGGGCTATAGTTAGTTCTACCGTCAACATTTCTAAACAAAAATATCAATACTTAACCTCAAAAGTACCTAGAAAGTTCAAATATTTACCTGAGTTAAAATTTTAAATTAAAATTACCTATTTTTATATAGATAATATATTTTAGACTTTATTGATGAAATTAAATTTAATTTCAAAATATTCTAACACCAGAAATAAAATTAGTGGTTGAAGGACATTCAAAAATGACAATTCCACAGTCAAGAAACGATTTTGTCATCCTTTATTTACTTTCGAATAAAAGACGGCCTTAGGTGTGGTTTTAGTTTTCATACGTTTTATCGTATTTCAGGCTTGGTTTGCTCTAAGTAGAGTCAAAATGAGAAATTGTGTGTGTGTGTTTTTTTTAAACAAAATCACGGAGTTAAAAAAAATGTTTTCTGAGTATTCTTCACAATAAAGATTTCAATTTGTACATCTTTTATCGACGTACCTATGTATAGACGAAACTAAAAATGTTTATTGGTCTAGCCCATAGAGCCCATTTATGACCGTTTTTCATAGGGTATGCCTGTATTGTATTGATACGAAGAAAGCTTCTCACAACTATTAGTTTCTAGTTTTTGGGACGCTTCCATTCACCTACAATTTTATCGCGCTCTATGCTCCATTATTAATAATACTGAGCTCTCAAAGTGGCACACTGTCTTTCTTTCAGAATGGCGCAAAATTAAAAACTTAGTTGAATTTTGGAAATTGGGACATACTTTAAATCCGAAAAGTACGCAAATGCAATAACAAAGAAAATACGTAGTTTTTGATAGGAAAACAAAATATTTTGTTCTGCTCCGTACCAATTTTCAAAAATCTCGATTATTTTAAAGATCCAAATGTACCTACTTAACTAATTGACTTATAGTTTGAAATAGAGCTGGTGTTTGTGAATTGATTTTCATGCGTGGGATGCAACTTGAATTGTTTTTGTATTCTCAGCATTACCTTCGAATTTTTTTTTCAAAAATTTTTATTTACAAAAAAGTACGTTTAAAAAGTTACACGGTTGCCTATCATAAAACTATTATAGTCTTATGCAAACTAATGATTGTGAAATATCGTGTGAAAATCCAAATTTGCAGAGCAGTTTTAGAAATGACACCTTTTTCTCTCACCGGCCCTTTTTTCTATTTATTGTTTATTTTGAATTTCACTCTTTGAAATGTCAACTGAGTATGCAGGCGGGATTTTTTTGACTTGATTTGTCGGCTTCCCCTCTATAAACGTCAACTGCCAAAATTATGTGGCGCTGCACACACAAAAAGTGTATACAAATGAAGTAGCGCGATATGTCAAATTTAAACAAACTTTTATGCTTTCTTTTTTATATTATGAGAAAGATTCCATGAAATCTCTTTTTCTTTTACCAATTCTATTAGTTTTTCGACCTTTAACCGCGCTGCCTTATTTTATACCGAAATTATTTCGATTGATTTTGTGACATGCAGCCAACAAAAGTTGGCCAATATGTACCTACAGCCGCAACTACACGATACGGCGCCACCGACCAATGTTCACGTTATATGTAATTTGTGTATTTTAACTTTGACAGTGCTACATACCGCTACTACCGCGGGCTCATTGTGTTCAGGCAGTAACTATAAATATTCAAAAACGAATAATTCGGTTTTTATGTTCGATCTGATATATGATCGCATTTTATAAGACCTGTAATTTAATTAATTTTTAACTTTTAAAAGAATAAAAATAATATAAAACTTCTTCATAAATAAAATTCAGTTTTCTCAAGTTAACAAGTTATTTCGATTGCGCTACAGACCTTGTCGGATCTAACATCTAACCTCAACCAAGAAACCCCTTCAGTTAGCTTAGTTTCCAAATTTCACACTGCAAGTTAGTTGACGTCACTTTCCACTTCAAACGACTGATGTAATTCGGTCGTTAAAAACTAGTCAGCACAAACGGAATCGAACATTTTCTAGCTATTGAACAAACACAGACTAGCTTATGTGGTAGGCGAACCACACCACGGTTGCCAGATTGGGCGCTTTGTCGTATTTTGGGCTATCTTTTTACTTAAAAAACGATAGAAATTTCTTCCATGAGCGCCCAACACAATTTTGGGCTATATATCCTTTTACAAATTGTATTTGTTTTATTCTTTCACAAAACTAAAAAAAGAAATATTTTCGAACAAACCCGCACTTTTAAAACTTGGCAGCACTCTTGCACCTCGAACAGGCATTTTGATTTGACACAACGACACAAGCCACAAAATGTCAATTGCAGAAGATCGAAGAAACGCGCACTGAAATGGGAAAGTGGGGAAAATAGAAAAAAAAAAAAATACTTAAGGAATGGTCAACGATTTTTGGGCTTCTTTCTGGGCAACGATATTGGGCTACATTTTTTTTAAGGTTTGGGCGCTTAAGGCCAACTAAATTCTGACAACCCTGAGCCACACAGCAATGCTCATGCTTCATGCACCATGCAGGATGAGAAGGCTAAAGTTGGTTTACTTTTTGTCTATTTATAAGTATTTTTTTTTAAAAATTCTCATTATTTATATATAATAATGATACAGGCTAACCATTTAAACCCAGTTGCAATTGGGGAAAAAACCGTTGCTCAAAATCGAATCTCAACTTTCCCAAATTTCCCCTAATATTCTCCGCACCTTCCTTTACCTAATCAAATCAGATTCACAAAAAGTATCAAACGCAAAAATGTGTTGAAAATAAGGAAATTACATTTAACGTCCCGATAAAAGCTTTTGCAAGACTGTTTCACAGATTTTTTTACTCATTCATTTATTTCTTGCAAAGGAGGTGGATTGACGATGTCTCACACGAGTGTGCACGGATAATAAATGATGTGCGCTTACGCTTTTTGTCGAAAAAAAAAAAATAGTTTGCCACTGATATACGTTTGCGAAATCGTCCTTTTTCAAATTGTTCCATAATCACTATCATCGAGATCGAGAGACAGTGGACGGAGGAAATAAACATAATATAGATACGAAAAATTGGAAAATGTCACACAGCGAGAAAATGGAAGTTTCCTCCGGGAAAAAAAGCATTCCAAGTGCTTAGGGAGTCAACCATATCCTTATGGAAATCTCAAGGTAAATTTGTTATTTTTTTTATCCTGTTGGAATACACATACGAGTATAAATTTGAACCCGTATCCCGTCCAAATGAACACTCATAGGGGGAAAGTTAGTTTTTTGTACTCTTCTTTCGATTGACATAATCGAGTGCCATCAGGATTTTGTGAAACAAGAACAAGTTGTGGTCCTCGCATCTTTTGGGGTAGTGCGCTCTTTCGCCATTTCGATGTCCTCATTTGGATCGTTTCGCTTTTTGTTGTTGTTGTGTTTGTTCAGTTATTTATTTTTTTATTTCCTAGCAGTGAGCCGAAGTGATTTTTTATTGTCATCCGATTTTGGGAATTTGCTTATTTAGAGATACTTTCGACCAGATTGTTTGATTAATGGGCTTCGTGCGAGGAGATGGGTATATAGATGTGTAGAGATGGTGATGGATCTCACCGCTGATTGCCGGCTACATATGCGAGTAAAGGACGTGTGTGGATTTAATGGCTTTGTGTGTCCCAAAATGAGATATTTGACTGCGAAAGCGATATATTTGTTTTCTCGCTTTTTTTTTTTTTAGGGTGAATCGTATTCGTTTTCCCCACCCGCTTTGCGGTTGACGTAAAATGGTAGCCATTGCATGATGAAAAATTTGAATACTACCGACTAACACGCAACGGTTACGGGAGCCGTGTAGCGATTACATTTCGATAATGGGAAATATTGCCAAAGGATTGTGTACATTGGTATAGGTATATACTCGTATATAGGGTGGCAGTGTCGATTGCCTCGGGAGGCCTTGTTTATTGTCGTAATTTGAAAGTTAAATGCTTTGTCATGGTTGGCAATTTATGGGCAAAATGTATTATTATGACAGGAAGCATTTCACAGAAGTAGATTATCGAAAGATGAATGGTTTGCAATGGAATTGAAGTGATGGCTTTGACAAGTTTTCATTGTTCTACGAAAAAATCAGATGAAAGAAGTAATCCTAGACTTTCGAGACTCCATATGAAATTTATTTCCTATTCCGTATAGTCTTATCATGCAAGCCA
Organism: Cheilosia urbana; assembly: GCA_946477585.1. Classification (NCBI taxonomy): domain Eukaryota; kingdom Metazoa; phylum Arthropoda; class Insecta; order Diptera; family Syrphidae; genus Cheilosia; species Cheilosia urbana. The sequence goes on from OX297854.1 coordinate 118,792,765, forward strand.
TGCGAATAGTAAATATGGTAGTAATTTTAAGGCCAGGTAGCAGTTTACACACCAGCTCCTCCTGTTTCACTGGCAGTGGCAGGTACCATGAACTTCATCGAGTGACCATTCTTTGGTGGTATATACCAACATTCAAAAAATGATCTGGCCCGCAAGCTATCCAACACTCTATTAATTAGATTTGGATTAGATTATAATCTTTATTTCCTATTTATGTGAGGTTACAAAACAGTGTTCAAAATAAGGTATTTTATGTAAATGAATTATAGGAAAACAGGTTAAGAATGAGTTAATTAAGCCGCAGTGGCTTAGTGGTTAGTGTGTTGGACTACTAACTGCTAAGCGAGGGGTTCCAGGTTCGAATTACTGCACTACCTCTCGCGAACGTCTGACAAACATCCGAGGGTATAACTGTCTTGAAAGAGCTTCTCAATTAGCCGTTTGGAGTCGGTATAAAATCCATTATGTCGGTAGATCCCTTCCATTCGTTCCAAAAATAAAAAACTCACACAAAATGAATAGTTGTGAGAAGCTTGGCCTAGGGTCCCTCTGGACCTGTTGCGCCAACTATTTATTTATTTATTTTTTTAATTGAAACTAATCGATTGAGAGGAGATGACTTGTATCAAATAACATGGTGTGCTTTTAGTTTGGCTAAAACAATTGAAACAAGAAACAAGATCATAAGTATATACATACCCTATATTCAGAGCGCAGAGGATAGTTTTCTTTGGAAAACAATCATTAACTATGCAGGAAACTATTCAACTTTTAAATGAGTGTGACTGGAAAACCTTAATCAATTTTTTTTAAAAACAGTTTAAAAGTTTAGAATGCTATTAATAACAGAATACGTCTAAATTTGTATCCCTATCTTTACATTTCGTTATTTATCGAAAATTGAACCTATTAATAAAATATGCATTTTTAAATAGGTATGCCAACTAGGCTGACGGCTTAGCCATAGCTCTTAAATTCATAAATATTTTGTACTCTATCTGTGTATTGAAATGTAAATAAATGAATAACTTACTTACTTACTTACTTGAAACAAGAAGACAGATTTTTAAGTTTTTAAAAGTAGAACTGAGTTGGATAAAAACCCGTTATTTTAGTTTAAGAAAAACAAAAGATAAACGTTTATTTACAAAGATACAAAAGGCTTTAAGTTTATTTTACAAGGATGTAAAAGAGTTGCGATAATTCATGGCGTGCATACGATAGACTGAATAAGCGGTCTTCATCCACTACCTCCATGAAGAATTTGAGCATATTCTGGAAACTTTAAGAAGTTGTTGTCAAAGTATAGTCTACGAATTTCCTGAATAATGGGACAGTTATTCCAGAACAATAAAAAATCGCGTCCTTTATAGCGAGGATCGATGATGGATAGTTTATTATCTTTAAAAATTAAACGGTTCATTAGTTATAGGTAATAATTATTTGAGAAAAGAAAAACTTACTTCGTGTTCCTTCTTCAACGGACGTCTGTGGAGTGAGGACTCGGATCTGTTTCTTTTATTTTTGACAGTGACATATTCAAAGGTTGTGGTTAGCAAGTTATCACCAGTGTTGCCGCTGAGGAAACAAAATTGTCGCTAGACCATAACCTAAAATCCGCTAGAAATGTTAGTTTCTGAATTGTGAAAATCCGCTAGAAATCGCTAAAATATCAATTTGAATGTAAGTTCATAAAAATATGTATTTATTTTTAGAATAAAATGTTAATTATTTAATTATTAATCAAATTAAATAGGTACTGAATTAAAAAAACAACCAATAAATTCAAGATAACAAAAAAATACTGTGAAGTAAAAAAACGTTTAAAAAAAAAAATAAATAAATTGAAATTCTTGGCTGTCCATTTCTTCGAAGTGTAAAGTAGAGGCTTCGGCTATGTTTTTGGCAGGTCGTAGTTACAGCAACTCCTGTTCATCACTTTTAATTGACTTCTAATCAATATTATAGAATTCAACGTCAGGGTTGAAAGTTGATTCCGAAGTTTGTTTTTTGGGGAAGAGATAGCACATTATTTACACCTGCAGCATTTTTGTACTTGAAAAATTATATTCGAATGGGTCGGAGATGCCACTTGTACGGGATTCGTGTACGTGGTCGTGTAGTAATGAAAAGTAGCTAGAAATCGCCAATTTTTTTTTTAGCGACAACATTTTATTAAAAATCGCCGAGAGCTTTAAAAATACGCTAGAAATAGCGAAAAAATCGCTAAAGTGGCAACAGTGGTCATCACTCCAGGGAGGTCAACAATTCAAATCAAGCTAAACAAATTCAAATTTATTCAGCAACAGGGACATAACGCAAGGAAATGAAAAACATTCTGGGTCTGGTTCTGGTTCAGTTGGTCGCCGGATCCACGCATTTATTTAAAAAAAAAAAAAAAAAACTTAGACCACAACTTGTTGATTGCGGTTTTAGCTGCAAGAGTTCTTTCTTTGATACGAGGTTTTAAATTGAGATTGTACATAATATGTAAGTAAAAAACCTAAGTTCTTGAACTCGTTTAGAACCTTAATTCAAGTTGGTATACCTCCACAGACCAGGCATATGCTCTCTACTGTTGCGGTTTTGCGCTCTGAAGACAAGAATTTTTAATTTGCCAGCGTTGATATTAAGACCCAATTGTCAGAAAAAATTACCAGATCATCCGCGTTAAGTAAAACTTTAACATGAACACTGCCGTATTTAATGACTCCTGGGATACTGCCACAAACGTCTTGTATAAAAATAGAAACCATTAATGGACTCATGAGACAACCTTGTGGAACACCAGATTCTGTAGGGAAAGTGGATGATATCAGTTAACCACTTAAGAAAGACAGTAGCAGTCCTGTTAGCAAGAATTCCCTCGTAGATTTTAACCATTTTTGTCGTTAGGCTGACTGCTTTCCTACAAATACATTATAAATTGGTCAGTTTATTATATTTGTTAAAAGAACTGGTATAAATTATTAGCGTAAAACTCCGTGAGCCGTAGCTTGTGCAAAATGATATAAAAATAAACCTGAATAGGGCTTTAAGATATGGAAACACATCTTTTGCATTTTGGTGTAAAATAGTGTTAATTAAATACTATTGGTTTATGCTCCCATTCCTATGACACTATGAGTAGGTAGGTATCTTCATAAAATTTCACTTTTTTTTGCAGATCAAGCGAGATTTTTGTCTCTCATACGCATACCCCAAAAAGGAAAACTCTTTGCTACTTAAATGGATCGATTTAAAAAAAACACATTTTTGAATACTTTTTAATACTATACGGCACACATTTAAAAGACCAGAAATCGGAGAAAAATTTACTTCTTGCAAGCACTTCTCGAACATAGGTCGCTGTGTGATTTTATAACATTTGTGTCTTGACATATTTGTCCAATTAATAACGGAAAATGTAATTTAAAAAATAAGTTCTTGTAAAAAAATTTGTCAATAAAACTACACTTATTCAGTAAACGGAAATCGGTTGTTATATTACGTTGCTTACATATATATTTTTCCAGGTTCCACTTCAATCTTGATGTATACAGTTAAATTAAAATGGGATATATATAATGGAAAAAGTAAATAAATACCTAAGCGAAATCAAAAAAAAAAAAAAAAAGAAATATATAAATATACAAAGAGATTTCTATTTAGAATCACATTGGAAAAATAGAATTTCATTTGTTTTAAAAATAGGTATTCAACAATTTTGATTTAGATTCTGTTAGACGGACGTGGAAATTAGTTTAATTCAAATAGGTATCTGTTTGTCAAATTTACAGCGAGTACATTTATTTGAAAAATCATTATTCAAACCTAAACAATTCCCTCGGACAACATTTTATAATTGGAGGTGATTTTAACGCCAAACATAGTTTCTGGGGATCTAGATGCATATCGCGAAAGGGAAGAATACTTTACAAAGTGTGTATGCAGTACAATTGCGATTCTCATTCGACAGGCAAACCAACATACTGGCCGACTGATGTCGCTAAAATACCTGATTTGATTGATTTCTTTATTACAGAAGGACTACCCGCCAATCGTATTTAAGTTGAAGAATATTTTGATCTTTTTTCTGATCAAAGATCAAAAGCGAAAAAGAGAAGGCGGATGTTTTCGCCGCTCATCTAGAAGAAACTTTTAAGCCGTTCGATGGACAAGCGCTTAATGGAAATGTTTATGCATCATACAGATGAACATCTGAAAATAATATAGTAATAAACGCTACACCCACCAAGCCCAGGCAAGTAATAAAGAAACCTGATCACGGGTGAACTCCTAAAAATGTTACCTCGGAAAGCATTAACTAAGCTTCTTCACATTATAAACGCCGCGGAAGTCAAATGAAAAAAAAGTCTTATAGACCCATTTCGCTTCTTTCAATTATTTCCAAATCAGTTCGGGCTTAAAAGCAAACATTTGACAATCGATCAAGTGCATCGGATAACTGACGTAATGGAGAAAGCTCTAGAAGAAAATAAAATTTGCTCTGCCGATAAGTGCAAATTAAAACAAGTTCTCCCCGAACGGTTATGGAAAATTCTATACAATCGTATCTAGAGAATAGACTCTTTCGTGTCAAACACGGAAACGAATATTCGGAATTTAAAGAAATAAGAGCAAGTGTGCCGCAAGGAAGCGTCCTTGGGCCACTCCTGTACCTCTTATTTACGCGTGATATACCATATACCGCAAACAGAAGATACTACCGTAGCAACTTTTGCCGATGACATTGCTATACTAGCAGTTGGTACAACGACCAAAGAAACAGCAAAATATAACAAGGCGCCCTTAACCCAGGTCTACGAATGGACAAAATCACGAAGGATCGCTCTTAACGAAACGAAATCGGTCCACGTGGATTTAACATATAAAAAAAACAATAACTTGCCTGTATTTATAAATACGGTACAAGTTCCGTTTGCAAACGAGGCCAAATATCTCGGAATGACTCTCGACACCAAATTTAAATGGAAACCGCATGTAAAGAAAAAATGCGAAGAACTTAAAATCAAATATAGAGAACTTTATTGGTTACTCGGAAAATATTCCAAGCTTACCCTCGAGAACAAGCTTTTATTATATAAGCAAGTGATGAAGCCTGTATGGACATATGGTATACAGTTATGGGGCTGTACCAGCGAAACAAATCTAAACATTTTACAAACTTTTCAAAACAAAGTGCTAAGATCATTCAACAGTGCACCGTGGTACATTAGAAACGAAGATCTTCATAGAGACCTCGGAATTCTCACCGTTAAGGGCGAAACGAAAATATGCGCTCGAAAGCATAGAAATCGATTATTAGGACATATAAATAGCTCGGTTCGTGAAATTCTCGACGAAACAAATTTATTGCGGCGTCTACAACGAACTAAACCTTCGGACTTAGCCCGATAATTATCAACCGCCTTAAAATTGCGGAACGAGCAGCAGCTTTCGCCGGAATGTTGCCTGCCAAACGTGTAAAACTTCGTGATAAAAAAATTTGCTTGATAAGTCATAACTTAGTTGCAGTACACAAGAAATTTGTAGGAGGTGGTTTTAGTGAGTAAAAATCTCACACTACTATGAGCACGCGCCGGGTGTCCTCATAGTGTCTTCTAGAAGATTTCCACCTACCTCGGAGAAAAAAAAAAAAAAAAATGTACTTGAAACAGAAAACGAGTTGATCCAATTGAAAACCAACTACAATAATGATTAAAAGCAATAAAATAATTCAAATTTAAATTAGACAAAAAATCCCTTTAGCACCAAATCATATTTGCTTGAATTTGATTTGAACACGAAAAGTTATTTTCTCGATGATTCTTTAGAGATGGCTCATTTAAGAAGACGTTTCTTTCTTGTCAACTTATGAACAGTTTTCATTAACAGTGTAGGTATGTGAAGACTCCTGTATTTGGCCCGCGGTGGGTGATTTAATGGCCTTTTGTGAAATAAGCTAGTTAAACAAGTATTTACTGCACTATTGAAATTGTTGTGCTTGATATTTTAAAGGACATTTGAGAGAGACTAGATAATATGTCATTGAAAATGCGTACCTACTAACAGGACGGCATTATGTTCTCTCTTCTTGTCTGGACTAGAAGGTAGAAACTGTTTGAATTTCTCATTTGAATAAACGAGCTCTCCCTTGATCGACATAGATGCAACGAACATCAACATTTATACTTCGCGTGTTTCCTCTATCACATAGGGCGATAGGAGAAAACCCCAGGAAGAAACCCTCACTAAAATTGAAGCCTCCAGCTCCAGTTAATACAGAGAAAAGACTTGGATGGAAAACAAGTGTAAGAAAGTGTTTTAAGAATTACTGACTATGATACGCTTCAATACCGTCCGGCAGGGTATCTCCCTATACCTACCTACTTATTTATTCCTCAACTGGTTGCCATACATTTTAAATATATATCTTCTACCCTATACGAAATTTTTCGGAAGCCTAAGTAACGATGCAGAACACCTGAATTTGTTTGAGCTGCCCTTGTTTATAGACAGCTCCCATAAACGTTATACGACATTTTTCCCTTCATGATTGTCAATCAGCATTTGGCATTTATTTCGACGTCACATTCGCCCAGCAGATATCCATTCTCCGAATTTCAATACGCAACTGAATTTCGTCCATTCCGACCTGTAGGTAGGTATATCAAAATCAGAAGGCAAATAAACATGTCATACCGCATACCTACTTCAATTGTCTTCCTGACCCTTAGAGTCAGCTAATGGACACTTGTCCTTCATTGATAACACTGAAAGTTCAGCAATTTACTTACTCCCGGCATGAACAAATCTACGAATAAATTTATGAAAAAAAAAAAACATATTCCACAGCCATTTGTGTGACAATCAAAATAAAAGCAAAAAAATGTATAAAAGACAAAAAATCGAATACAAATTCGATCACCAAGGCATGCACACATGTGTAGCGAGGAGCGACACATCAAAAGGTCAACCGAATGATACTTCTCTTCCAGATCGGATACGACATGGCGATGGCATGCGAGCTCGCAAGGAAACGAACATTTCAATTGGACTCGAGCAAACCTAAGACATTAACCTGCACACGAGTGTACATTATATGCGGGAACGAACAGAGCTCCAAAAATAAACTTCTTCCTTTATCTCTGTTGTATAGTGGATTTTCGTAATAATGTGAAATTCTGTGCCACTCCTCGCCATCTTGTAGCTACCTAGTCCCCAATCGACATTAGTCCGTGCGAGGTACGAGTATATGTCTTTAACGAGACAACCCAATCGCATCCGATTTCTGATTCAGAAGAGCAGCCGTGGCGGCGTAGCCCCATCCATCCGATCCGAATACCACTTTAGGGAGAGAAGCTGACAGCGAGAAAAATGCGCACTCAAAGGGGGAGTCCTCATCTGTTCTGTATCTCCTTCACCGCATGTGTCAGTGTCGTGTGTGCCTGCGTATACGCAGAGATATGTAAATTTAGATATCAAGAAGAACACAACTAAAAAAGCACACACCATCGAGATGAAGAGGAAGATGTTCGCCAAGTAAAAAATACAAAAAAAAAAAGGAGGAAAACGTATAACATACGATGTGCCACCCTTCAGATGGAAAATTTATGCTCACGAGTGGAAAATCCAGCAGCAGAATAAATAAAAAAAATTGGATCCGTTTTTTTTTGTCCCTTGTACATTAGGGTGTCCCGTCGTTGTATGAAGAAAAAAATTTCGTAGAAAATCTCATCGAAAGGGGTATCAAAAGTTGCGTATTGACGAGAAGATTCCGAATGTGTACTTACATTCTGATTACGGCATAACTTTTGGGCCTCTACCGACGATTGAAGGACAGGGAAAAGTATCTAAGGCGCTAATATCTTTCAATTTTTCTATTTGTTCAAAATATTATTACTATTTCAAAAATATATACACAAATATAACTTGGTACTAAATTAAAATAATAAATATTCATTTGCGTATTAAGGCATACATACAAATTTTACATTGAAAATTGGTTTTTGAAATTAAGAGATGGCATCCGATTTCTAGATTCAATTTTGTTTTATATCTGGTATTCTGAGCTCTGTTGCATTTGCAAGCAATGAAAGTTCATCATCAGGCAGATCTTTCAAGATAGGTGGAGGAGTTGTCTGACATTCATTTTAAAAAATAATGTCTATGGTATGGACCTTACTAATAATCATTTTTAACATTGAGATTGAATATTTTGTAGGTCACAATATGCAATTTTGTATTTCGAAAAGTTCACTATTGTGAATTAAAAAATATAGCCTGGACACTAAAAATGATTATCAGTATCCCGGTATTTAGCCCTTAAAATTTATAAAACGAATCTTTGATTGCAAATTTCTTCCCCTGTATAATATATCGGAGAAATATTGTTATGTTCTTCTAGGAGCTCCTTGCGAAAATGACGTTTATATTTTTGATCTGAAACAAGGGTTTTGTCTTTCTGTCCGTCAAAAGAAATATTATTAGGAATGGCATCATTGTTTTGGCTTCTAAGATGCTCTCTTGATTTTGACAAAGCTCGGTATCTATATTTTATTTTTGTCGATTACAAGCCTTGTGTCAGTGTTATTTGTGAGTCCAGCATCGTGCAAAACCGCTGAAGCTACTGTTGGGGCAGATCATTCCGATACTCCATATCGATCAAAAACTCTTGCTACAGATGGTTGGACCAGCAAATTGAGCTTATCTGAAAACGTGGAAGGATCTGAAGAAGACTTTGAAAGAACAAAGTAGTGACCTTACTATCCTGACCGGCTCCACTCTTTCGTTTGGATCTACTCTCTGGAGTAAACTTGGAGGAACAAGATTATTCAATGCACTACGTTCTTTTCGATCTAGATGCTTTTGTATTCTAATTGTCTCTAGCTTATCAACACTTATCCTCTAAAAATACCCTTTCATTACTAGGCACTTTTTTTCTTTGTACAGTGGCAGTTATCAAATTTACATGAGGCAATGTCAAACAATTTTGTACTAGAAAATGTTATGAAATCTTGTACTCTATTGTGATAGTTTGCATTTTTTCATACTTGGGTATCTTTTTAGAGTCATGTATTTATGGAAGTTAATTTTAATAAGTTCTAGTATTTGAATGTGGCACACAATTGGAACTGAAGCCCTCTTCAAAATCTGTTCGATATCTGCATGCACTCACTATAATAAACAATTCGGAATTAGAGGGATTTTTCACCGTATTCTGTTTTAAGATTTCTTTGGATCAAAAGCATAGGTATACTTTTTTACATCTCTTACAGACGGTAAATGATTTTTTTTATTCACTATAAAGGGATCGAAAAGAGGACAGAATAGCTCTCGGAGATGGAGTCCGGAACTTATTTTGCTTACATGTTTAATATTTAAATTAAAAAATTCCAATTTAATTATTTTTGTGAACATATAGAATTTTGTGGTTAAGACAAAAGAAATGTATTTTTTGATTCCAGCATTTAAGAGATATCAAAATAACCTCTCAAGTGCTCAAATGCTACCAAAAACACATTTGATTTGAGGGAATATGCATATGAATTACTTTACAAATGTAAGCATTATTAAAAAAATATTGAAAAAGAAAAATGTAGGGAAAACAACATTTTTTTCCAAAACTTCAACGGCCGGTAGAGGCCCAAAAGTACCCTTGAATATTTTTTATGTTATTTTTCCTGTAATGAGCTCAGCAATACGCAACTTTTGCGGGGCATTTTGTTAAGATACAACAAAAATAAAATTTACGGGACACCCTATTGTACATATATATATCTTTTCCACATAAAAAAGAACCATAAACCAACTGCCAGCAAAAGGGGGATCAAAAAACGAAAGGAGAACGTGCCTGGTCTCTGCCCCACCCACACGTGCTGGCTCTATACACCACAACCACACGCGCTAAAACAAACATCAGCAACGCGAATGGTACGACGACGACGACCTTATTCCCTCATCTGCATTCTGGGATGGAATAGCAAACGGTTTCTTAACCCCAGTTTCATCTACATCTACATAATGCTGCTGGTCCGCGTATGAATTGTTTAAAAAAAGGCTGGTCGTCATCCTTTCGCCCACCCTTTCCCATTGTGTACACACATACCTATGGCGGGTCGTACATCGTTCCGGGGAGAACGCACCAATGGGGAAGAAACGCTTGAATCAACCGCATTAGCATAAGGGAAGGATCACATTTGTGTTTAGAGAAATGGAGTTGTGCTTAGTTTTTTAGGGTTGCTGGCTGAATAAAAAAAAAAAAAAAAAAAAAAATGCCAAGAGGAAGGATGAGGTGATTTCACTTGAGATTTGCAAAAAAAAAAAAAATAAAGCAAATGCCGGAATTCATAATGGCAGCTGAGCTGTTTTCTCTACGGGATGTGGCACTGGAAATGTTGCAGATTTTAGAAATATACTGCGGTAGTTGGATCAGCCATTGGCTTTTGGCAACTTTGGCTCATCTGGGACTTGGATTTGGGTTAGTGCTTGGAAGTAGGTGGATATCTACTTAACTTATATATAGGTTGTCTCAATATTGACAACATCATAGATACCTTTAGATAAAACTACAAACAGTTCCTGATAAACCTTCCTGTTCTTCTCACTCGTTATGATAAAGTCTCTAATCTGGCGTCCTCCCCATTAAACTCGAACTTTGCAAAGAAGGTGCAATATACTACTTCAGTAAACCACTTATAACTTAGCCTATACCTTAATGATCGCAAGATAGCTACATAAATATGCGAAGTTGGCAAAAAGCGACGTAAGAGGTTCCTGTGCTACAAAGGAGCGTGTTTGGCAGTAAAAAGCGGCCAATGATTAGCGGCGATTAGGTCCCTCGTTTTATGGCATTTTTCATCACTTCGGCGAGAACTTCGGGCGACAGATTCTCGAATTCCTGTCGAATATCGTTTGACCAGTGGCGTTCTCGAAAAAAAAATGGCCCGAGGACTCCTCCAGCGTGAACAGTGCACGATGCAGTATCTTTGAGCGGGTACAATAGCTCCTCGTGCATTACTCGTGGTTTTGCGGTGCCCCAGAAGCGATAATTTTGCTTGTTCAAGGACGTACCCGCTGAGGTGGAAATGAGCCTCATCGCTCATTATGATTTTGGTCGAAAAATCGAAAATTCGAAATTATTCCGCGTTTTTGGGGAGTGTTTCGCTCCATGGCTTCTTTACTTGTATTCTACATCTGTCTAGTCCACAAATGTTAAAACAGATTTGACATTGGCGGCCATTTACAAAAATAAGAGCATCTTTCAATAGGGTGATGTTCGTTTTTTGCCATTTGGCTACGGAACCCTAAAAACATACTTCAACAATGTGGCCTTCATTTGAGGCGAAATATTTCGGTGTCTTTTTCGCCTCCAAGTTATTTTAGAAAAAATAAATGTTGAATAATAAGCAATATTGAAGAAAGAACAAGGAAATTAAAGAATGCTCTCTCTGATCTATACAAAGACGAACCCTTCAGAAAAAGATACCAAGTGCAAAGGCCAGAAGCATGGGAAGTGTAAAAAGCACAACGTGAGCAAGGCTGCACATACTCTTTCCCTTGGACTTGTTCAAGTTCTGATGCCACAAAAAAAGTTTTCGACCCATCGAAAAAGACCGTAAAAAATCAGAATCATCTATGCCTTGACATGTGGGCAGTAAAGGGAAAGGGTTGAACATGTTACTCCGAAAGCTTCACATCCGTATCGGGCTGTATATAACGACTTTGACAATGATGCCCAATTTTTTTTCTAAGCATGACTGCAGACAAGCCCCTGTGAATCACAGTCAACACGGATAGCTCAAAAAATGGATAAAGGTAGGTATACTTACTCGAAAACACTGCAAAAATATGAATCGTGTGTATTTCAACCTGAAATCCTTGCAGTAGAAAAAGCTGAAAGAGGAGTTTTTTTTTAAGTCCCATGCTCACTCGGCCGACACTGCGACCTGAAAGATCTATTGTACCAATGGGTAAAGTTTAATCTAAGAGAAGTGCGACCTCCCAAATGAAGGTCAATAAATCTTAGAAGCAGAGAGATGGAGGTTAGTCACCTATTTACGTTTGAAAATATTATCTTTGTTAATAGCCCTGAAAAAAAGAATGGAAAAAACCCAAAGAGGGTTAGGAATCTGATCACCATTAAGAACCATTGGGTCAAACTGTGCTTTGCTTATGGACATAGCCATAGGCCACAACTATAGAAGGGCAAATGAATGTGGGTTTTTCAATTGGGACGGGTCAATGATAACATGATGATAGCCTGATGTGGCAGCCATGCTGTTTTTGCGGCGTCTGCCAACCTAATCGGTTGTTTATTAAATGCTAAATCACAATGGATTGGTTGTGAAACACGTATAATGATTAAACCGTAAAATATATTAGTGTTAGTCACTACAACAGTTACACGCGTTACACGAAACCCATATTAAGGCCGACGTGGTGGTCTTTCAAAGCCGATTCTGCAACTTTTCACAGCCGGTTGGGTAAACAATAAGCCAACACCCGTATTCCAAAGGAACACCAATTGCCAGGAAATGTCGGGAAATTGGAAAAATCGAATAGTGGATTTTTTTTTTATGGAATTATGGAAAAATAGAAAATTCTTCGTGAAAAGCTCGACAAATTTGAATTTTGTTTATCGACGAAATTTTGCATTTTATCGCATATTTTTATGTAAAAGTGGAGAATTCGTTGTAACGAGGTAAGTAATAGATGGCACTGTGCTGCGATCAGTGCCACAATCCGATAGATGGGGCTATACGTTGACGGGTGTGCGCAGTTTGACAGGGGTCCTCTTCGCATTTTCATTTTCTATTGAGCAAATGTGCTATTTTTCTTGCTGCAATTGATTCGAGGTTTGCGTATTATTACACGGATTCCGGGTAGTCGAATATCGCGCATCACATCCGCAAACGGTTCAAATATTTACGATCAATTGAAATTCAACGCGATATTTATCAATTCGTTAATTATTTTCAGAAAATAAAAAATGAGGCTATCCAATTGGGTTGCGGGCAATCATTGCGAAACTTTCATACCGTAAGTTTTTTGTATTTTGTTTAACTTTCTTTTGAATAGGATTACACGACTTTGTGGTTTTTTGGGGGGAGTTATTTGCTTGACTAATGCCTTCTATTAGACGATCAAACCTTGGACGACTTACACGTCGTGCAATAATTAGTCAGAATGTCCGTGATAATCAAACCCAAGAGGAACGTGTAGAAAAAATGGATGGAGACGTGCCAATATTGCACAGGTTCGCGCTGCACAATCACCACCTCAAATTCGACAAAATGTTTTTTGAACTCGCATGATGATGGGGTCGATCATATTCAAGTTGCGCAATCTGAATCATCCGAAACTGTGCAACGTCATGCGGTTGTCCGCCAAGAAACTGAAGGACAATGTGATTCAAGCTATGATCAAGTTCAAATTCAAAGGAGAGGAAGTCCTTATCTCACGAATTCTGTTTTTACAACTGATCTTCCATTCCAATTCAAGCGGATTCAGTTCCCCGTTCGATTGGATTTTGCGATGACAATCAATAAATCGCAAGGCCAATCGTTGGAAGTCTCTGCGATTAATCTCGCACCTCCCTATTTTTGGCACGGTCAGCTTTCGGATGTTGGCAAACCGTATTCGTTGTTTGTTTTCGCACCGGAAAATAAATCGAAAAACATTCTAATTTCGATTCCATTCAAATAAATCACATGTTGCTGTACACTTTTTCCCATCAGAGTAGGAAAAACTCTGTTTTCTAGTCGACATTATTTTACTAACGGCCCCCAGAAGAGTGCGAACATTGCAGAGAGGTCCTATCTGTTTGGCATATATTTGCCGATTGTCCAATTTCTTGCCAAACTACAGACACTAATTCTGTGGAAGATAAGCAAAAAAGATTAACCGAAATATCTGACTTAATCCATCTGACGTTCGATCCTTCCAGCGCATTAAAGAAGCAACAACCTTGCACAGCAAGTTTAAAGACATATAAAATATTTATATAAATATTAAAATTTAATTCTTTGAGTAGATAATTCTCAGTTTAAGAACTTAAGAATTTAAGAATATGAAATTATTATTATTTATTTTTATTACTTATGTTTTCCCTCCCTTTCAATAATATTAAAACGACATCTATGTTCTTGCTGCCCTGATGTCTTCCAGTGTAAATAACTTCTAAATTTATTTTGTAAGTTATTTTTGATAAATAAATAAATAAATCACGGTGAAATTTGAATTATCTGTGTTTTATTATCACTCTGGTCCGGGTCCGCTAGTGAATGATACAACATTTAGCCTTGTAAAAATCCTTCAAATTATTCTCATTAAATTAATTTCTCCAAACCTACCTACCTCTAGATCTATTATACAAACGACTTTTGCAATAAAGTTTCAACCCCAACCGGCAACCGATCTTATTTTTCCTTTCCTGTCATTAGCGCAAAGGTCATTCAACAAAAAAGTACTCTGTCAAAAAATAGGTATAAAAAACATCTTGCCTCGTGCCACGATCCCTTAACTTTTCTTCAAGATCACCGCACACTTTTATCTTATGCCAAAGATTAATCATACATTTTCGCATCTTTCTTTTTTAATACCTACCGTGTACCTATTTTTTATTGGGTTCTAGGAAATTTTTCATCAAAATATCGTTAACCTCATTCCGGACTTCGTATAGGTATGCCATTGTCCAACAGAATATTGTTGACAGCAAACAGCAAGCAATTCCCTTTATTTTACATCTTAAAAAAAAAAACAAACAACCAAACATATCTGATCTGTATGGAGATTAAAAAATAGCCCGTTACATTCAGCATCCCGAGTCCCCCTCTTCATCATGACACTAAGGATATAAAACGGCAAACAAAAAAATAACCGAACCGTTTATGACCCGAACTGACCTCCACCGATAGATAATAAAGAATACGCAGGGATGGAAAAACTGAAAAATTTAAAAACCGTCGTTTTGCCCCTTATTTTCGAATTTTATTCCCAAATGGTAGGATCTTTCCCGCGCCAGGTACGCAATGAGCAGCAGCTTGTGATGAATTAAAAAAAAAAAATCGGCTTCCGTATCCTTTTCAATCTATACGACAGGATAACATAATGGCATGCAAACATGAATGCTGGCCCAACAATAGGAAGACATAAAATTTTTTTGTTGCGCCTAGATTGGAAAGGGGAAGCCTTGTGTGCCCAATTGACCGTTGTTGGACTTACCTCTTCCGAGTTCTGACGATCGCTTCTATTCATCGTTTTTATGCATTTTTATGTATAGATCTCACAGGACTGACCCCTATTCCGTTACAGCTCTAATATGCAATACATCACGAACGATATTTGCATTCTGACACATAGAATCCCTGTGAATAGAAATGCAAAAAGGATTCATTATTTTCCCTTTTTGATCATGGATATTCGATTCGATTGTTATGCATATTGAGAGGACCCTTCGATCGTTTGATTATTTTCGAATCCTTCTCACAGCTCACTCATTAGTGTTTTCTCTATTTTGGCGCCATATTGCGTTGTGTTTTGCGCGCTTGTACATATACCCAGGAGAGATAACGTTCATGCAAAATGAAATGAGGAAAGGTGTGTTGTGCGTGTGTTTTAGGTTTACCGTCGAAAAGTTAAGGCGGACGGTAGGAAAATTGTGAGCGGTTGTTTTTCCCATTATTTGTCATCGGGTTTCAATTTTTATTTTGGGGCACATTATATGGTATCCTTATTTACCTACATCCGTATGTATAGGTAGCTACATCTATTTTTTTCAAACTGTTACACCAAACGAACCTGGACAATGAAAGGCAGGACCCAGGACTTCTATCCATCCCAAATGAACTGAGCATAGCATTTCCTAAACTCAAGTCGAAATATGCTGATGAACTACTTCTTAAGGTGGGCAACTTTTGAAGACCTCCGCATTGCACGCAACCTCCTGCCTACCGTATAGAAATGCCTGAAATCATTATTGTCAACAACCTGGTTGGCTTTATACGACCAGTGCGCTCTTATACCAGATTATTCTACAGCCGACCAAATTCTTAGATTAGGTACTGTACACAAAGATCGGGAGTAGGTTAGATAAATTAAAAAAAATAGGACAAAACTTTCAACGTAATATCCCTGATTAACAATTACGGTAATCTGTGTCATTTTTGTCGAGAAATTATTAAAAACTCTTGCCGTGTATACCTTTAAAGTTTTTATTTTTATTCCTTAGTTATTTTGGTATTCCAACTTTGTTTTTAGTTTCGCTGTTTTTTTCTTTCTCTCTTTAGTAAAATAAACTTTTCATTGTTATAAGATTAATGTGTTAAAAATGTGCGTTCTATTTTCATCCTTACTTTGTAAAATAAATTTACGCAGCGTTATATTTGGCCTTTAATTTGAGAGAATTTATGTAATAACTAGCGTGCCCGGCGAACTTCGTCCCGCCCAAAATTGACTTTTTGACTAAAATAATTTTCACTTCCACCTGAAATTAATTTTATTGATCCCAACTATAGCTTTTGACATATACGATCTCACTGTATACTACGATCAAAATTACAAAAAAAAAAACTCCCCGTAGAAAATGTATGGAAAATCAATTTTCACAAACTTTCCAATTTCCCGTTCAAATTTTCCAATTTTGTCGCTGTATGAACCTTCCTTAGGCGTAGACAAACGCAACAAAGAAGATTAACGTGTCAGCCAACCTTCCGCTTTTTGACTAAAATGGTTAACAGTGAGAATGGAATGAGAATGTTTGTCTTTGAATTTTTTCCTCAAAACCGTCGCTTGCATGACATTTGATTTTAGATTCTTCACCACCAAATCAAACGCGTTCTGGTAAAAAGTCTCGGTGCATTGAGGTTGCACAACAAAATTATAACTGAGCCGACTTTCAATTGTATAGATGTAAGCCCGGAAGATCCAAAGAATTCAAAAATTCAACTAATCCCCATAAAGTTTTGTTTTCACGACAAAAAGCATAATATACATGTCCTTTCATGGGCCCATGCGAATTTAAACCAAAAATCATAAAAATTTGAGGATTTGTTCCCGAGTTATGAGTGCGCACACACGGACGTCAGTCTTTTTTATATGTAGCTGTACCCACCCGCCTTTGCTCATACCTTTCGTATTAAGTCCTGCTCACATTTCGCAAAGTCCTTTATTTGGACAGTGCATATTGATAATTTTAATGCTTCCACAACCCGTTCTCCTATCCCGTTTATTTTTTGCAAAGTACCATCTATAGGGTCCGAAACAATAATATATTTCAATCTTGAAGCAACCATACCTAGGTTAGGTTAGGTTAGGACGGTGTTGGTGGCGGTGTCTTCTCTAATAGACTTAATCTTAGTCTCTCCTTCCGTCTTCCTGATCACTGTAGCGTTTTTCAGGCGGAAATAATGGCGATAAAAGAGGTCTTATCTTGGCTAAGGGAAAACGTGATATCTGCTAAAGATATCCGTATCTTCTCTGATAGCCAAGCCGCTATCAAGTGCCTGGAATCAGTTTCCACGCATTCCATAACAGCCCAAGACTGCCGTTCGTCTCTCATGGAGATGGCGGAGCAGTTCAACATTCACCTTTGTTGGGTGCCGGGGCATAGGGACATTCCAGGTAACTGCAGGGCTGATGAACTCGCCAAACACGGAACTACGATACCTCTGCTCCCAATTAAGGATTCCTTAGGTATTCCACTCGCTACTTGCAAACTCAAAATAAAGCTGGACGCTATCGAAAGAACAAATCTTAGGTGGTCAACCGGCTCGACTTGTCTAGTGACAAAGCAGATCTGGCCAAAGCTGGATCTAAAGCGTTCTAGGCATCTGATCTCCCTCGATAGGAAGCATATTAGTGCTACAATAGGTGTCATCACGGGACACTGTCTTATCGGCAGGCATGCAAAAAGGCTTGGCGTATTCTCTAATGATTTTTGCAGAAGCTGTTTTGACGAGGAGGAGGAGGAGACTGTTCTCCATCTTCTCTGTACTTGTCCGGCTCTCTCACAGAGACGAAAACTCCACTTTGGAGCTTTCTACCTTAGTGATCTGAACGATCTAAAAAACATAGACATCCGAAATCTACTACGCTTCATCAGAAGCTCCGATTGGTTCAACAAGTAGGAGGAATGAATTATAGATTCACGTGGTATCACAAGGGACCTTATAATGGTCTAAGTGTGTCGACTAACCTAACCAGTTAGCCGACAGCCATTTCAACCTAACCTAACCATACCTACCCATCCACAAAATTTCATTGAAATCGGTTGAGCAGTTTCGGATATTGACAGCAACGCCACCTATCGGGTCCAAGCATTTATCTTTTAAGACTGCCTAAGACTGAAATACAGCAATACGAACAAAACAAAAGAAGAATCATTAAATTTGGCCCAGTAAGAACATTTTCCTTGGTTATGTTATTTGTGCCGGAAATCGAATGGAAATATTATTTACCTATTTAAAATTGACTAAAAACTAATTTTTAGTTTTCGTCGAACAATTGTACAGCTAAATGAAATATGAATTACTAAATGTCAAATTCAAAAAAGTATAGGCCACCAACGCCAACTATATTATTAATATTAAATTTAACGTTGTTGATACAAAATTGATAGCAGGGAAATCCGACTTGTCGTAAATATCTGTCAGCGCCACCTATCGGGTCCAAATTTTGGCGAAAACTTTTTTTTTTTTTAAGTGTTATATGGTGTTAATTTGAGTCAAATCGGTCCATAAATACGAATTTTCAGAAAAGCGACTCCAGCGCCCCCTATAGGGTCTAAAATAAACACAAACCATCCGGAGCACCACACAAACATATAGTGTGAATATAAGGGGAATAGCTTCAGTGGTTCAGCCGTGATGGTCGGTCATACATACGCATTACGCACGAACGTTTTTATATATTAAGATAAAATTGTGGACTTACGAGTATGTCCCATTTTTAAAAACTAAATTATGGACGTAGGACACAAGACCATAATCAAAAAAGTGCATTATGGACTTATGTCCCGTCAACTTATGTCCCTGCGCCTGTTAAATATCGTTCTAAAATTCTTAATTTTAAGAGTTGCTTTAGAAATGACACTTTTTTTCTCTCATTGGTCCTATTTCTTGCGACTTTTTAGAATTCCGCAGCGGTCACGCTGGTTGTATATCGCAATTTTGTATTCTATTTTTGACCGGCCAATTCCATCGCACTTCTTGGGTGGCTTTATAGCTGCTCAGGGCCTCCGCTAGATTTCCGACTGCACGCGGTCTGTTAAAGGTACTGATAGGAAATTCGTTGTATTTGTTACCTTTGCCAGGTTCGTCAACAGTAAAATCGTCCGTATCCAAGTCTTGTTGTCGCCTCGTAACTATGTTCTTTTTCTGTAGTCGGACAGTTACCATGACGTACAACCCCCAACCTTGAGGGCCATTCCTTTGTTGGACACCTTGGACAAAAGGGGTCAGATCTTCATACGGAAGCTTACAATAGCGAAATTTGCATGGAAATTTGCATGGAAAATATAGCCTCAATGAACTACTAAAATTTAGAGTCGAAACTAAAAATGTTTATTATTAAGGCCCAACATCATCAGTATAATGTAAGTAGTTGGACGGACTTTTGAAAAATTATGCCTCTGATGTTGTTTTGTGAGTTTCGTATTGGTTACAGCTTGGTATTAAAAAAGTTACACGATACAAAGCTTTATCGACATAGAAGGACTCGGTGGTGTTTTTTCTTATACCTTGATGGAGCAGAACGCCAGGCTTTCACGCAATACACCCGACACGATCTTATATACGGCATTCAGGAGAGTTATTCCTATGTAGTTCGAGCAGTTCAAGAGCATCATCTTTCTTCGGGATGGCGCACAATATTGCTGAGGTTCCATTCGTCGGGCATGCTTTCGGTCCGAACAAATTTTACCGAAGAGTTGGTGCATGCTCCTTGCCAAATCATCTACCGCTACTTTGAAATTCTCCGCAGATATACCATCCGCCCCCGCAGTTTTATTGGACTTTAGTTTGGTATCGCTTTTCTCACTTCGTGTAGGTTGGGTAGACGGAATTGCTGTCTATCATCGTGCAGACGGAATGGATCAGTCTGCCTGACAGCGGGCTGCTCATCGTCTCCGCCATTTATCAGTCCACAGAAGTGTTCTTTCAGAACCTACTCAGAATGTGCTATCGTGTTCCCATGATCATCTCTGCAGTCTTTGTATCCTTGAGTGGATCGTTTGACTTCCTGGGTGGTAGCAATCAATTCGACCGCCCTCTTCTCATGGTCTTTCATTTTCCTTCTGAGAAGTCGGTGTGCCTCTTCTTTATACGCGGAGAGCTCGCGGGCAGCTTTCTCCGCACCTCTGGTCATTGTTTTCAGAATTGCTTGATAGGCAACTTTCTTATGGCTACATCCTCTTCGTCGAACCAGGGCTTTGGTTGTATTCGTCCAGCGAAAACCCAGTACATCGTTGCGTCGGTCGGCACCTATGATGGCACGCGGCCGCGTTTCTACTGCCCTTTGGCACTTGAAACTGAAGCAAGAGTACATGTTTCAATATAAACTCTCGTATTTTGTTCCAATGCTTCCTGAAATTATAATTCCAACAAAATAACGGTTGTGCGAATTCTGGCGCAGTAGCTTATTAGTTAGTGTATTGGACTACTAAGCGAGAGGTCCCAATTTCGAATTCCCCAAAAACCCAGATTCCAACTTAGGGTTTCTTTCCACTGCGCCACCTCTCGCGAACGTCTGACAAACATCCGAGACTATAACTTCTGTCATGGATGAGCTTCTCGATTAGCAGTTTGGGTTTGGACTCGGCATACAAATTTAGATCCCTTCCATTCGTTCCAAAAATGAAAAACTCACACAAAACGAATGGCTGTGAGAAGCTAGGCCTAGGGTCCCTACAGACCTGTTGCGCCAACTATTTTTTTTTTATTAATTTATGTGAGAAGCTAGGCTTACGTCCTTTATGGACCTACCGGGCTAACTAATTATTTTTGGTTTTTAGCTACTTTTTCGTCCTAGGTCTTGATATTTTGAAAGTTGACAGCGGTCCCAGAAAGTCCCTCGTCTATAACAAGCAGATGTTTTATTTACCACAGGTGACTCCAAGTTTAAACTCAATTAGCATCGGCCTTACTACCCCATTCCCAAGAAAATGTATCGCCCGAAGGTAGGCACCAATTAGTGACTTCTCAAAATCTTCCTATATCTCATCTTTAAACCGAGCCTCCCCGAATAAATCGAAGTAACGTAACCCAAGAAAATATAATCAAAAACATATCGAAGCACGCGTTCAAAGTACGTCTTCGGTTTCCTCTAATCGTTTATCCTCTCGAATCATGCAGGAGATTCAGAAATCCAGAAAGAAGTGTTCCTCTTAAAAAGAGATCCATGAATCAATAAACAAACTACCATCCTGCATCGTGCGTATTCAGCTCGTTCATTTTTTTTATAGGTTAATGTCGCTTCGTTTATAAGTGATAGGAAATCCTCCTCGGCGATGATCATCAGGTAAGAAAATCCTTACTATAATCAGGAGGAATGGTAAAAAAGAATATGCACACGTCATGTGACCTCAAGTCGATCCCCATCTTCCCTGTTTTTTTTTTTTTAGGGACGCAGCACGGTTTTTTGTCGGGTTCTTCTTTTTTTAATTCCCCGTGAATATCTTCTCGATGATGCTGACGTCTGATCATGATGATCTTCACCTTTTGTCGTGCGTCTTCAGTCGCGTGGCATGTACAAAAATTTGCCGCGGCACATGGTCCGTGCAGCCACAGATTTGTTTTTTTCAAATTCTCCCTTTTTTTTTGTGTAAAGACGAAGGGAGCTCGCTTGTTGGTATTTATGTGAGGCACGCTCCATTGAAGATCGGATCGAGGAACTCCCGACTCCCGAGGCGGTTATTTGATACGAGCAGTCGATTAAATCGGATTTATTTTTGGGGAAGTTCGACTACTCTGTCGATTGATGATGATGATTACTTGGGGGAGGTTGGTTGATTGCTGGGCCTTGCATCTGACATCAAGTCAGAGGGGGAGTGTGTCACTCGATGCACTTTTTTGTTTATTTAGCGGTATTGCGCGCTTGTGGTGTTTGTTTTATTTAAGGATGCGGTGGGTGAGATGTTTTAGTTGTGCGCCCGGGTTGTTGCGGTGCATTTTTTATTGGCGTCTCCAATCTATATTTGGTCACAAGGAGGGAGACTCTGCGAGCAGTTAAATGACAAATGGCTCGTGCCAGCAGTGGCAGGTTTGTTTGGAGTGTATTTTTTTCATTTCATTTTTTTTTTTTTGAGAAAGAAATTTGGTATGGTACATGACTTTTATTTTACTTGTCATGTGTCAATTTGGGACTAATGTGATATACAACTTCTGAGTGGCTTTCCTTTTCTTTGGGGTGCTGTTGTCGGATGCGTATATGTAAATTTAAGTATAAAGTTGGGCATAGGATGGCGGGGAGTAGGCTGTGGAGATTCCAGAACACGATGTGACTTTGAGTATGCCAGACCTTTGAAGTGAGTAACTTCATATTAATGTTAGGACGATTTTCAAATTGTGGCAGTCATGAAATCTAAATATTTAAAATGGCAGGGGACTCCTCAAGTGCTTGCTTAGAGGACGTTTCATGCGTAATCGTTACATATTTCTCGACTCATCTTATCCATAGGTGCAACTTTTTATGAGGATCAATTTTTTCTGGGCCAAGGATACGCACTACCTTCGGTTGTACACTGCAACATGCAAGTCATATAAAGTCCGGGTCTACTTGCCTGCGACCTAAGACTAGCTTTTTTTCTACTGCGGCCAAATGAAGTCGGCGTCCCTTATAAAAACGTCTGGTTGAGCTCTCACAAAGAAAAAAACTTGAAATTACTTCGCGGGGCTGGTTAGCAAATCAAACTATTTATCCTGTTTCAATTGCTGCTGAGGCTTCTGCTGCTTCTGTTGCTTTCCTTACCTTTTCTATTCTCCGCAGCTCATTTTGTAGAGTTGTTATGAAGTCACTTATTACCGTCCAATTCTCTTCCGACTGCAACATGTGGTCGATGAGTAGCGACGGGCTGGGCAGAGTGATTCTCCATGCAGTGAAGGGTGTACAATAAAACACTGCAGTCTCCGTGCCTTCATCTTCATTTTGGTATTCGGGGCAAGATGGTGAGCTGTCGTGCCCAAATCGGTGGAGATATTTGCGGTAAACACCGTGGCCAGACAGGAACTGCGTAAGATTGTAACGGGTGATTTTTTAGCTGGTTTTGTTTTGGCAACACTGGTTTTGACAGCTGACGTGTGTTAAGTACCTTGTGTCACTGTCAAACAGCTTCAGTTTGGTTTGCAATTTAACCATGGATCGTCTTACAAATGAACAACGCTTGCAAATTATTGAATTTTACTATCAAAATTCGTGCTCGGTTCGAAATGTTCATCGCGCGCTGCTTCCATTTTATGATCGGCATTCTCGACCTTCTGAGCAGTCTATTCGGAAGATTGTGACCAAATTTCGCACCAAATTTACTTTGTTGGACATTAAACCACCAACACGTTTACGTACTGTGCGTAGTGAAGAAAATATTGCGGCCGTATCAGCTAGTGTGACAGAAGACCGCGAAATGTCGATTCGGCGCCGTTCCCAGCAGTTAGGACTTTGTTACAGCACTACGTGGAAAATTTTGCGGAAGGATTTGTGCGTAAAGCCTTTTAAGATACAGCTTGTGCAAGAACTAAAGCCAGCCGACCTACCACAAGACCGAATTTTTGGTGAATGGGCTCTTGGAAAGCTGGCCGAGGATCCGCTTTTTTATCGAAAAATTGTGTTCAGCGATGAGGCACATTTTTGGTTGAATGGGTTCGTAAATAAGCAAAATTGCCGCATTTGGAGTGAAGATCAGCCAGAAGCATTGCAACAGCTACCAATGCATCCCGAAAAAGCCACTGTTTGGTGCGGTTTATGGGCCGGCGGCATTATTGGGCCATATTTCTTCAAAGATGATGCGAATCGCAGCGTTACTGTCAATGGTGAACGCTACCGAGCGATGATAACAAACTTTTTTTTGCCCGAAATGGAAGTTCTTGACTTGCATGATATGTGGTTTCAACAAGACGGTGCCACATGCCACACAGCACGCGAAAAAATGGCGCAATTGCGAGGCGAGTTTGGTGAACAGTTAATTTCACGTTTCGGGCCGGTCAATTGGCCGCCTAGATCGTGCGATTTGACACCATTAGATTATTTTTTGTGGGGGTATGTTAAGGCTAATGTGTACAGGGACAAGCCCGCTTCGATTGACGCACTGGAAGCCAACATCCATGCATTCATTCGTGAGATACCGGCCGATATGTGTGAAAGAGTATGCCAAAATTGGACTCAGCGGATGGACTACCTGAGACGCAGCCGCGGTCAACATTTGCATGAAATTATCTTTAAACATTAAATTGCAAGGTTCAAACTATCGATTCAAATAAATATTTCATTCATTTTTTTGAATTTTTTGTGTTTTTTTTTTTTAAAAAAGTTCTAAACCTCTTAAAAAATCACCCGTTAGTTGCAGTCTCCCTGCTTACGACTTATCCAGTTTTGAATTGTCAGTATTAGCTTGTATGTCCATCTGCCTTTCGTTGAATTTTCCCAACGTATTTGCCACATATCTGCTGACGCTGCCTTTTCCTCGTTTTCGGTCTTCTTTATGCCACTGGCGTCGGGTTGGCCTAAGGCTTTTCTGTTATATACCGTCAACATCTCATCTGCAAGGATGTCATTGGGGACCATTCCAGCTATAACAAAGGCGGCCTCGTCTGAGATGGTTCGAAAGCCGCTGATTGTCCGTAGCACGCAGCATCTATATGTTGACGATAGTCTCCTTTTGGTCTCCTTCGTCCTCAATGCCCATGCGCCCAGACTGCGGCCGCATATAATAAAACTGATGTGATGACTCGGGAGAGTAGTAGCCTTTTTGCGTATCCAGGTCCTCCGATGTTAGGCAGTATGCGCGAGAGAGCTCCCTGCATTTGCGGCACTTTCTTGGTTAAGTAGTCCACGTGTGTTTTGAACTGGAGTTTGTTGTCCAGCATTACTCCAAGGTATCTAACCGCATCTTTGGTCCTGATTGTTTGGTTACCGACCCGAAAGTTGGCAAACTCTACGGTTTTCCGACTGGTTATGAGGACAGCTTCTGTTTTATGATCAGCTAATTCCAGTCCGGCGGTTGCTAGCCAATCTTTTATCCGGACAATTGCTACGTTTGTAGCTGATACAACTGTCCTAATCTGCTTAGAAACTGTCTCGACGGCAATGTCATCGGCGAATCCAATTACCGTGACTCCCCCGGGTAACGCTAATCGTAGGACTTCATCGTTCATGATGTTCCACAGCAACAGTCCCAATACCGATCCCTTTATTTTACCCCTTCATCTGTATGGTATCGCAACTTCCTGTTGGTAAAATAGTTCGTCAATATACGCAGCAACAATATGGTGTATCATTCTAGCGAGTGATCTTTTAATGAACGACCAGTTCGCAGTGTTAAACGCGTTTTTAACGTCCAAAGTTACTACTGCACTACAGTCCTCCTTTGTGCCGTATAGCCATCTTTCTCCTTCGATAGCACCTTTTGCGATATCAAATACTGCTCTTATGGCATCAACAGTAGATCGCATTTTTCAGAACCCAAATTGACGGCCTGAGAGAGCTCTTTTCTCGTCCGCCACTGCGAGTAATCTATTATGGATTACCTTTTCGAGGATTATTCCCATAGTGTCCAGTAGGAAAATTGGGCGATAGGACGAGGGTCCTCCTGGGGGCTTCTTTCCTTTTGGTAGCAGGACCAAATGTTGTATTTTCCATTTTTTAGGAAAGGTTCCCTCTTCAAGGTACCTCTTCATTGTCGTAATGAAGAGGTCTGGTCTCTTTTTTATGGCCACATTTACTGCCTTATTTGGGATGCCGTCTGGTCCGGTAATTGGTGGGATGTCGGCTGGACTGACCTCTCCTACGATGTTACACATAGTAGCTGGTATTTGGGGAACAAGATGCTCTACTATGGATCTCAGCATTATTGGGCATGTTATTCGAGGAGTTATATAGCCCTTCAATTTTTGCATTACCATTCTGTATGCCGAGACCCATGGGTTAAAGTCGGCTTCCTCACAGAGACGTTTGAAGCATGCGTTTTTGCTCTACCTGATGGCTCTATTTAAGTTGCTTCTTGCCAGTTTAAAAGTGTCCATGCTATGTTGGAGGTCTGGTCTCCTTCTCGATCGCTGGACTTTGCGCCGGGCTAGGAGGCATTTTTCCCGGAGTGTCCTTATCTCTTCGTTCCACCAGTATTACGGTGCTGCCTTTCTTTTGTTTGATCTTCTAGGCATGGATGCATCGCACGCTGTTGTGATCGATGTTGTAAGGTGATGTGCGAGGGTCTCCGCTTTTCCACTTATTGGTAAATCTCCGTTTAACATCTCTGCGAATGCATCCTTATCGAAAGATCTGTCGTTCCATTTTGGACCCGTAAGTTTTGGGAACACGGTTGGTTTCCTTCCTTTCATTTCCATTATTATTACTTGGTGGTCGCTGTGAGAATACTCCCCGCTAACCCTCCACTTTATGGTTTTCTGGATGGAGTTGCTCACAAAGCTGATATCGATGATAGAGCCTATTCCAGCCGATGAAGGGTGTATCACTGTGTATGTGTATACCTATGGAAATAGATTCTAAAAACAAAAATTAATATAGATGCAGAGGACAAGGCGAAGGAATTGCTTCATTCTAACGTGATGAAACCATGAAAGTACCTTTCTTACTTATTAGTCTAAGAACTTAAAAGAAGGTTTTTATACGTTTTAAATAAATGTTTCATTTTTTTTAAATCATTAGAAAATATTTTCACCAAAGGTTTTTTGAATTAGTTCTCCTGAAAGTAAATCTGTTTGCTTGGATACTCCTTGGAGTATATACATTCCATACCATATACCCCCTACACACTTCACAGTACTATATAAGCTCATTTGAAGTAGGTATTCAAACACCGGTTGGTTCTCTCCATCTCTTGGAAACTGTCTTCCGATTTCCAAAATGTGATATACCATAACGAGTTCAAATATACCTACGGCGAACGCATCCAATTTCTATGCGTATTTTTATTACTTTAGCCTGACAACAAAGCCAATGTTGTAATTCTGAAAAGAAAACAAACACTCTTCAAACTATATGTGGGGCAAGGTATCCTGCTACTTAAGTCATCGCTATCTGCTACTACCATCTTACAGAACAAAAAATAAAAAAAATAAAAAAAAAATCTAAAACACTTTCTCCTTAACCGACAAAGGATTTTCTTCTTTTATTTATAACGCAATATCTACTTTTACAAACTTTTTTTCTTATACCCCCCAAAAATCCTTTTGTGCCCGTCCTATAGGTATATGAAATGTCTTTCAAACTGCCGTATTTTTTCCATCTCTCAAGTTAGAAGGGATAAAAAATAAAGCTACACAACATATTGCAATCGTTACATCAACCCCTTATGTGCGATTCAACCCCAAAAAGAAAGAAAAAAAAGAAACACATCGAACTGAACTTTAAGACAATCTCTACTCTGATCCCTGCCTAGAAGTGTATTTCAGCCATTTTTAGACCTAAAAAAAGGACGAGCAAAAAATTAAGAAAATAAATTCCGGCTCTCTCTCTTTTTCTTGAATTAAGCAACATTATACGACTCACCCTTGTCAAGGTATAGAGAACTCTCATATTTATGTGTGCGCCTCAGATATGTGACTCCCATACCTTCAACCCTCTCGGCCGCAAAGTTAAGCTACGCAGAAGAAAAAAAAACATACAGCGTCCCCAAGCCTAAACACAGAAGCAAACATCATCCCTTCCATTTCATATATGAAAGACATCCTTTTCTATATCTCATAGGACACTCAATCAAGTGAAGGAGTTTTCCTTCTATTTAGTCCTTTAGTCCCTTAGTCCCAAAAGTTTTCTTTGCCGACTCCTGCTCTACCCCCTTTTCGGTTTTCTTTTTCTTTTCGGATGCTGTTTATTTTTTTTTTTCGGTGCTCTCGTAAGGACTTTGGGACATCATGTCGGTTAGCAGGAATGGCAAATTTTATTCAGCTTTATTGTTTTTATATAAATTTGTAAACTGTACATATATGCCCGTTTATATAAATCTATATACAGAGGGAGTTTCTACCCTTTACGACTCAATAAAAAGGGGAAAAGATTACTGGAAAAGGGTTCGCTTTCAGGCGCTTTATCACATAACGAGACGGTCTGTCTGTAAAGTAACAAATGCGTGGGCATGATTGGGGTGCTGCCTGCTCCGACTATGTATACACAGACACACTACAATATCTACCAGATGACACATAATCATTATCGGCAACACTGCACGCACATTCGACTCGAACGCAGTTCCTTGGTGGAGGGACATTTTGCGTGGCCTTCCGCCTTCGTTCGATTGGCAACGCCACAACCCCTTAGGAATTAGGTACAGAAAGCAGAAAAGTTTGTCCAGCAAATGTGCCAGTGCCACAACCCCTTCAATTTGAGATTAACTTATACGCGTCCGTTTTCAACCCGCTTTCCCATTGTTGATGGAATACGAACACATAAAAGAACGTCCTCGTCCACCCCCCATTGCATCAAATGTGCGACATTATGCAATTGTCCTGCGGGCAGAAATTTTCTACCAGAAATTCGAATTTCAACCCGAAAATAGAATCCTTTTGACGTGTGTCATGTGCGTGGCATGTGCCGTACGCACCCCACAACAAACACAACAACAGGAGAGGGTTGGTGTTATTGGTAGCGCAAAATAAAAAAAAAAACTAAATAAATCTCACAACAACCCTATAATCTCAATCGATACAATTTTTTGCGAATATCCCTTCTCATCCTTTTTTTTTTTTTTGCGCTGAAAAACCTTACTTTGGTCTCAATTTTCGTCCTTTTAATGATTATTTCTCCCATTTGTTCTGTGTTTTGTTGCGATTATGCGTGATGCGTTTAAATTCGTATGATTGCGTTAAGGACACGTCAGTAGTTTTGGCAAAGGGGTTGCTATTTTTTGACAAACGTCCTGTCGTCGGTTTTGATGAAGATGATGGCGTAGGGAATAATGATGGTGGTCGCTGTGATGATGATGCGATAATTTGTGGACCGTGAAATCATTTGTGCAATTTTTAGGTTTTTTTTTAAAGGATTTTTCATTGAAAAGGATTGCCATTGTCTTTTGGGTTTATTTTGTGTTTATGGGGTATGAAAAGAGAAGGAGTGAGGCTAGTGGTTGTTGATAAGGAAGGTTTACGCAGTTGCAGGAGGGTTTATAGGATGCAGGAGTTTGAGGAACAGCTTGCGCAGTGTTTTAAATTTCTAACGTTCAATAAAATGTTTGCTAGCAGGCGGAGGGGGAATCGTTGGGCCAATCCATTGGTAAGAGGACATGGTAGCCTCGTGGTGGTAGAGTATCAAAAACGTTGTCTGAGAATATTGGACTCGATAACTTGGTATTAAATCATGCGATGTGACGAATTTCGTTTGTGGGACTTATATTTTCTACAGAATTTAAGTCCACACAAACTTTATTTCAAATACATCTCAACTGAAAGGATTATGACTGTTGAGGTCGTTGTATTGAACATTTAAACACATTCGGCGCGTACCAACGCCTTGACCACATTGGGTCGTATGAATAAAATCCAGCTTTGAGCAAAAGGTTGTAGCAAAGTAAAAGACGCATTTGCGTTGAATCGGTACGAAAATTCGAACATAGCATTTACGTGTAGGATTTGGAGGATTTTTGCTGCAAGTTATTC
The DNA here is from genome assembly GCA_946477585.1 of Cheilosia urbana. NCBI lineage: Eukaryota > Metazoa > Arthropoda > Insecta > Diptera > Syrphidae > Cheilosia > Cheilosia urbana. The sequence goes on from OX297854.1 coordinate 118,822,563, forward strand.
TTTGGAACAACTGTTCGGACAATTGTCCAATATTTTGTAACGCATTTTGGCGAATTACGTTGAAGTGCGATTAAGTGCATTTTTGGTTAAATTTTTAACAGAATTGAACTCCGATATCCTCCGACAGAAATTATTGCTTGCAGAATTTGTTTACGATTTAGAGTGCGGTGCGGTGCGCCATCGAAATTGTTTATTTCTCTCACCTCGAATGGACTTTGAGCCTACGAAAAAGTATGAGTTACGGAAAGTTTTCCGTTCCGACGAGTACCTCGCTAGGGCCGTATAGCTCCAATTGCTCTTGAAAGTTGTAAATATGATTTTTGTTTGACAAATTGGCTGTTGATGTTTTATGTCTTCTTCAGGTGCCCGGAATTGTATCAGATCTTAATAGGCTCGTTGGAAATATTTGTTGACACGCCAGCCAATTGGATAAAGAAGAACTATTAACTACCGAGAGGTTTTTGAACGACCAACTAAAAGTCAGCATTTTCATTTGAACAAAATAATTAGCCAAATAGTCCACATGAACTAATTGCTGCTGTTTTCATAGGTGTTTTATTGGTTTTCCTGTACAAACAGTATTTAACTTATCTATTTATAAAAAAACTATCGAAAGTTCACAAGGCTTGAATTGTTTTATTTTGAAAATGTGCATACAAAATATTTAGCAAAAGGCCAGACTCAGGTAAATAGCAGGCTTGGAATTTCGTAGCAATTGCTTTATTCACACGGATCTGAGCAAAAGGTAAATGGCGCCGCTTTTCGAACATGTCAGAATTAAGTGTTAGCTCCAATCAATTTTTATTCATACCAAACGAAGGAAATTCTTGCTGCTTGCTGAAGCTGCCAGTTCGAGCTTACTTTAGATGGGACCACTGCCTGACCGCGGTTATGCAAAGCAAGTTGGTCGAGGTTGCTCTACAATTTTGCGCGTCCCTTTCTTTCTTTTGTTTCGTGGTACCTACTTAAGGAGTGGACTCAAAGACTCGAGACTCGTCGGGCTAATAAACCCATAAAATAAATCTTTATCAAAGTAATCAGGCAGAGTAGAGATATTTTTATTTTCAAGTCATCTAATCGTACTATCAGTAGGTAAGAGGTTATTGTCGAAACACCGAACTTGGTCGTGCCTAAGGCTGGATCTACTAAATGCATTCAAAATCTGGTTTAAAGGGACTAAAATATTATTAAAACTTACTTTATTTTTGGTTCTTGACCCTTCATCCATAAATGGCACTAGCTTGACTTTCTCAAATGAAGCTAAATACTTGGGCCTTATTTTTAATATTTTTTATAGAGTTCTTGACCAATTTAGTGGTTATGTGTAGTTTTTGTGACATTTCCACAAACTATTGGAAATTATTTTAAATAGAAAGTTAACCTGGAAGCCTAACATCCAAGAAAGAGTTAAGAAGACCACTATGGCAAAAAAGCCATAGGGAACAAATGGGGCTTAGAGCCTCGTATCACTCACTGGCTATATGTCACGGTCATAAGAACAATACTCACGTACGGTGTGGTTGGCAGGTGGACTGCTTTGGACAAAGCGACTAATCGCGATAAATTAAGCAAAGTCCAAAGAACGGCTTGCTTGTGCATCGGCGCAGCTCTTCGCAGCACCCCCTCCGCTGCACTTGACATCCTATTCCATCTGACACCCATTGACATCTTCAGCAGGCAAACGGCAGCTTCTTCAGCCGTACGCCTCAAAGCTATTTCACAATGGAAAAGCAAAACAACTGGCCATGCTGCTATGTTGAACAACATTAGGAACCTTCCAGAAAACATCGACTACACACACCAGAACTATAATTTGATAAAAACTTCCAGGTCTCCATTCCTACCCCCCCATTCTGTGAGGAGGAAGCATTCGTGGATGATGAATCGATCTACTTCTTCACAGACGGTTCGAAAACTGTGGACGGTGTTGGTGGCGGTGTCTTCTCTGATAGACTATAAACCTTAGTCTCTCCTTCCTTCTTCCTGATCACTGTAGCGTTTTTCAGAGCGGAAATAATGGCGATAAAATAAGTCTTATCTTGGCTAAGGAAAACGTGATATCTGCTAAGGATATCCGTATCTTCTCTGATAGTCAAGCTGCGATCAAGTGCCTGGAATCAGTCTCCACGAACTCTATAACAGCCCAAGACTGTCGTTCGTCTTTTAGAGAGATGGCGGAGCAGTTCAACATTCACCTTTGTTGGGTGCCGGGGCATAGGGACATCCCAGGTAACTGCAGGGCTGATGAACTCGCCAGGCACGGAACCACACTACCTATGCTTCCAGTTAGGGATTCTCTAGGTATTCCAATCGTTATACTTGCAAACTCAAAATAAAGCTGAACGCAATCGAAAGAACAAATCTTAGGTGGACAACCGGCTCGACATGTCTTGCGACAAAACAGATCTGGCCAAAGCTGGATCTAAAACGTTCTAGACAACTAATCTGCCTCGATAGGAAGCATATTAGTGCTACAATAGGTGTCATTACGGGACACTGTCTCATAGGCAGGCGTGCACAAACGCTTGACGTATTCTCTAACGATTTCTGCAGAAGCTGTCATGACGGGGAGGAGGAAGAAACAATTTCCCATCTTCTCTGTACTTGTCCGGCTCTCTCATATAGACGAAAACTCCACTTGAGAGGTTTCTACCATAATGATCTGAAGGATCTGAAAAACATAGACATTCGAAATCTACTACGCTTCATCCGAAGCTCCAACTGGTTCAACGAGTAGGAGAAATGAACACAGATTCATGTGGTATCCCAGGGGACCTTATAATGGTGTAAGTGTGTCGCATAACCTAACCAGTTAGCCGACAGCCATTTCAACCTAACCTAACCTAACCTAGTCTTTCTCTTTCTTTCGTGGAGTTTTTTTTTATGGTCAGGTAAAAAGTCGAGCAGTTCAAAGGCATAAACGGTGTAATCGGTAGAACCCTCGTCGCTAATTTGGAGATCCGAACGCTGACACACTGAACTGTGGAGTGATATAACCCAGCATTTCCAACTGGACGGGTTATACAAAGTAGACCTCCAAGATGTGGACATATAAGAAAGTCAAAAAGCCCATACAGTAACTGGGCCTTAATAAACATTTTTAACCTGTACTCGAAATATTTTGTAGGTCACAATATGCAATTTTTTATGGAAAATTCCCCCATTGTGAGTTCGAAAAATTTAGCCTGGGCACTAAAAAAGATTGCTAGTATGGCGGACTATGTTTATGTGGTGTAGAAAAAAAAAATCCAGTAAACGCTGGCTCCTGTCTGGTAGTGGTAGTAATAGGTAAATGTATACTTCCAGTATAAAAACTAGTCAAACGTGATGAAGGTCGTTCAAAAGAGCCCTACTTGCTGGCACAAACAGCATAGCAAGATAAAGTCGAGGGCCGGTAGAAAGGCAAGTCCTGTAGGAGCCACTAACACTTTTCAGTTGAAACTTGTGACTCCTACCTTTAACCATGACTACCACTACCACCTCTGACGCGGCAAAAATCAGTAAAATAAACTCTTCTGTCACATTTTTTGTAAAGATCCAAATCCAAGTTCAAAGATAGATAAAAATCCTTATCCCATAGTACAGGTATCATGATCTTCCAAATCAAAACCAAAACCAACAAACATTCGAGAAATTTTCTAAAATTGAGGCGCGAAAGTGAAAAGTGTGCTCGGCTTTTCATCATTTCAGCAGCATTTCGGCAATGTGATGTAAGGAAGAGTGAAAACCTCGCAGCTGTCGCGTAACCTTTGCCCGGTACAAGTCCTGTTCCTCATTTGCTTCCTTGTTCCGTGTTCAGGTTCCATAATAACAATGGCCCTTCCCCGGCACAACTGAAGCACACAATGCAAAAACCTGAATGCTCTTCAAAGGGACACCAAACAGCAGCTACACCAAAAAGGATAACAACAACAACAACAGCCATAACGAAATCGAATTCGATTGATTTTACCCAAAAGGAACAAAAAGTAGTTGAATGTTGGAATTTCGTGTGTGTGTAAAATTCAAAAATGCAATTTTTTCCCTCAAAATAATCGTCCCCCTTTATTGGACGCCGCTGCACGTGTATGCATAACAATAAGGGTTGGACTAGCTGTGTGCGCAGTATAAAACCCTGGAAGGGATGAGAGATGACGTAACAGGGTGAAGTACGTGTCGAGTAAAAAAAAACAACACAAATTCAGCCTCGTCATCATAATCATCGGCGATAAAATACCACTCCATAGTCCACATATACTCGGAGAGCCTTTTCCGATTTTATAATTCTCGCTAGCACAAGAAACTGCGGATAGCATTAGGCAGACGGAAGTCGATTAGAATGGCAGGCATGCTAGAAAGGATGGTGCGTCCATATTTAAGGGGTTGAATGTGCACACACACGAATTATCAAATTCATTGTTTATACCCGGGACTGACCAATGCTGGACAGAATCACGCAACGTTCGCGCTTCCGGAGAGGCGATTACACCCGAAAAGGGATACTGATACTGTATTTGGCTGCGCTGTTGCCAGGGATAGGATTAATGGATTTTTGCGTATGAAATGAACCCTTCGTGCAAGGGAAGGAAATTCGAAAAATGGATTGATTGACGCGCCGGCATTGAATTGGCGCCAAGGCATATGGTCACTCGTATATTAATAGGGTAAATTGCATTTTTCCTTTTTCCCTCCTCGATGCTACATTATGTAGTCAGAGTCACATTAAAATGATGGTCAGTTTGGGTAAGGTATTGCGTTGAAAATTGCGTGACGATCTACCTAACAGCAGTTGGGTTTCACAAACATTTTCCAACAACATAAATTATATAATACCTGGATAATGATTTCGCGCTGTAATAGGGGCCATACACGACACAGACATGTCGTTGCAAATTAATATACATATTTGTCTCTATAAGTATCGTGTTTATTCTATGTCTATCCTTTGTTACGATCGTCTGCGTGAATTCAAAACTTTTTGTATTTTCCTTGGTTTGCAACAACATGTCTGTGTCGTGTATGGCCCCTATAACGCGATGATTCGATTTCAAGGCCTTGGGTCTGTGCTTTAAAATTGGCTCCAACCGCGTGCGTTTTTTGCTCGTTAAAAAAAAATGGGTTCAAATTAATTAGGTCTCCGTAAGAAAAACTAGTATTCGTAGTAAAAAACTACAGAGATAAAACGTTTAAATGCATAATATGCTTACTGCTAAGAAAACACACTCCATCCAAGTTTCTAGATTATATCAGCCAAACAGTTTTGTTTTGTTTTTCTATGGAGAAGGGAAATAACTTCACGGTCAATAGCTTCACATGGGAAACAACTTGAGCAATAACTTCAGTTTTTTGGGGGAAACAGTTTCTCTTAGCAAACACAAAAAAGTTAGAGAAAACTGAAAAATTGAAAAATTGTTTTTTGTTTTCAAAATTTTATTGTTTTTTTTTTTTTTTTTAATTTTGTTAATTCTTTTAGGAGTGAATAGAAAAATGTGTATGTACCTACTTCAAGTGATAATATTTTTATTGCTGTTGGTAAATCAATCAATCAACGATGTTAATAAAAGCGTGTCTGCTTTAAGAACAAGGTGATGCCTAAGGTAGGGTGTCCATATACCTCAAACGAAAAAAGAGGACATAGGTACTTAACTATCACCAAACAAACAATAATAATTTTTTTGAACATATTATAAATAGTTGACGCAACAGGTCCCAAGGATAGGACTAGCTCCTCCCAACCATTCGTTTTTTGCGACTCTTTCATTTTTGGAACGAATGGAAAGGATCTACAATTTTATGCCGAGTCCAAATAGCCAATTCAGAACCTTTTTCATGACAGCTATACTCTCGGATGCTTGCCAGAGCATACTGAAAAGCATAAACAAATCATACTGAGACCCCCAACTCACAATCCTCTTGCCGCTGGCCCCCTCAATTTTTGCCAGGAATCCGCCATTTTGTTTTCTTATCCGTGTACGCCAATTCCTATCCGTTTTGCTTTGCCCACAGTAAAATGTAAAAAGATTAGGTGCGAATGTGTTGGTTGAGAGGATTTTTAACATTTGTCAATACGAATTTCTATGCAACAATACTAGCGCACCTAAACTTTTTGGGAGCGTAAAATTTAGCTTGTAGGCAAATAACTGTTAATCGGTCGAAGTTGGGGGTCTCAGTATTGTCTCTGCTGAAAAGTTTTAAAACGAGGGAATTGTTTTTATATTGAAATTTATACATACATATATACATATTTTAAGAAAGAGAACAAAAAGAGGACAGAACAAATAAAGAGGACAAAAAAAGAGCCAAGCCCTAAGCTAAAAAAGAAAGTGTAAAATAGATCGCTGAAAAAAAAAGAGGACATGTTCTCTTTAAAAGAGAAGTTCTGGAGACCCTAGCCTAAGGCTGCTTCCACGCCGGATGGGACAAAACAAGGCAAGGTTTTTCTGTGTTTCTGAAATTTAAATACGCGTGCTCACACAGAATAAGGCAAAAAGCAAGAAAAGAAAATAAGGCGTTTTGTTCCATCCGGTGTGGAAGCTCCCTAAGTAGGTCATCTTATATGTGTACCACTTCAGTTCAGAGCAAATCAATGCTGTATAATGACCAGCGGTAGGGTAACCGTTTGAGTCCTTTGTATAGATAGATTTTGAACGGGATTTTGGGACTCTTGGCAATTGAATTGATTTTTGAAGTATTAGTCTCTATTTACATAATATGATACAGTAAATTAGCGCGAATTAACTTAACTAATTTGATTCGTTATCCAAATATTATTTAGATTAATATTTAAAAAAAAAAAAATATAAAGTTATTTTGAAAAATTTCGGTAAGTTTGAGGGTATACTCTTTGGTTGTTGGTTTTTACTTTATGCAGGTACTTTAAAAATGTGAGCTATAAGGCCGCAGCAGTGGGTCTAATGTCCATTATGGACTTCTGGCTCGTGGATTTATGACCCTGCGCCTACTTTCTTAACTTTCTTTTAGGTACTTTCCAGAACTGTAATTAGACCTCAAAGAAGTGAATTTTTTATGTTAAAATGTTTGCTCTAACTTTTTTGTGTTTGGCTTTGGAACAGATTTTTTCATAAGCTGATGCTTGTAAACTTTGCGGAACTCTAATCAGAACTCTTCGGAACTCCAAAAATGTTGTTTTGCAATTTTTCAGTTTTCTCTAATTTTTTTATATTTGGGCTTGGAAAATTATTTTATAAGGATCTTTTAAAGTAAAAGCTCCTTGTGCACTTTACGGAACTCTAATCAGAACTCTTCGGAACTTCGAAAAGAACAATTTTGCAATTTTTCAATTTGATATAACTTTTCTGTGTTTAGGTGTAGAAATAAATTGTTAAAGGATTTTTTATTGCATTTCTCGAACACTTTCTAGAACTCTAATCAGAACTCATGGAAACAAAAAATAACTTTTTGATTTTATTTTTTTTCAATTTTCCAAATCTTTCCAGTAACTTTTTGGTTTATATTTCGATTTTTTTTTGTTGTTTAGGGAACTCTAGAACTCTTGGAGTAGTGCATTATTTTGATAAAAAAAAATTTTTTTTTTTTTGAAAATGGGATGCTGTCATATAATCAAAAAATATTTTGTTTTTGCCGTAATTTGGCTTTTTTTGGAAAAGGAACTATGAGGAACTCTAGAACTATGTTGTTTCTATGCGAAGAAGACAGAAAAAATATTTTTTTTTTACAAATGGGGTGCTCCGTGAATTTAGAAAACCATATTAAAAAACAATATTAAACAAACAGAACTTTTCAGAAATCTTAAAAACTCTAGAACTCATTTTTTTTTAGCCACTCGGAGCTCTAAAAAAAAAAATTAACATTGGGGTGTCAAGTTCACGCAACCCGTGTTTCGTATTGAAAGGAAACAAAACAGATAAATCAAGAAGCTCTTCAGTTTTTTTGTGTAAAAATTCATCGCGAAGCAGACGTTTTTCTTGGATGCACTTAGTTACAAACTGATCAATAATAATAATTAAACGAATGCAATGAATTTATTTCCAGATCTCATGTGCAACTATGGACTGGGTTTCAGCTTGAGTCCATTAGAAGTCGTTCCTTTGGCCAATTATTTGTTGCGGATGTTTCGTTGGGAACTCGGCCTTCATCCCGCTATGAGTCCATTAGAATTTTGCTTTAAGAAATTGAGAGTAACTATACTGCGCAATATCACGTGATGGGTGTAAACGCAAGTCTTCCAAGTTTACTTAAAATTGACTTTATTTATCATTATCACTGAGCCAAAAAACAACCTAGAATCAAAAAAAACGTCTTTGAATCAAAGTAAAACGTTAACGATTTGGGACCAAACACGGAAATTTTTAAATCAAAGTAGTGCAACTTAAAATATTTTTTTAATGAAAAGACACTTAAAATCAAATACATTACAACTTTAAATTGAGGACGTAGTTGAAAAGGTTTTCATAATGGCGTACACTTGATTTTAATCACATTTATCTTTGATTTAAGTGTGACTTCCGTTTACTTCAAATGCTCGTCGACTTTGAATGAAAGTAATCCTTATTACAAACAAAAGTGAAGCAACTTTGAATTTAGTTGAAATGTTTTTAGATCAAAATAGAATCCACCTAAATCTATTACGATAACAACTTTATTTCAAAGGCAATTTGACTTTCAATTAATGTCATAGACGAGCTCGATTTAATGTTACTCACACTTGATTTTAGTCACTTTTATCTTTGATTTAAGTGTGATTTCCGTTTGTTTCAAATGCTCATCGACTTTGAATGAAACTAATCCTTATTAAAAACAAAAGTGAAGCAACTTTGAATTTAGTTGAAATGTTTTTAGATCAAAATAGAATCCACCTAAATCTATTACGATAACAACTTTATTTCAAAGGCAATTTGACTTTCAATTAATGTCATAGACGAGCTCGATTTAATGTTACTCACACTTGATTTTAGTCACTTTTATCTTTGATTTAAGTGTGATTTCCGTTTGTTTCAAATGCTCATCGACTTTGAATGAAACTAATCCTTATTAAAAACAAAAGTGAAGCAACTTTGAATTTAGTTGAAATGTTTTTAGATCAAAATAGAATCCACCTTAATTTATTACGATAACAACCTTATTTCAAAGGCAATTCGACTTTCAATCAATGTCATAGACGAGCTTGATTTAATGTTACTTACACTTGATTTTAGTCACTTTTATCTTTGATTTAAGTGTGATTTCCGTTTGTTTCAAATGCTCGTCGACTTTGAATGAAACTAATCCTTATTAAAAACAAAAGTGAAGCAACTTTGAATTTAGTTGAAATGTTTTTAGATCAAAATAGAATCCACCTAAATTTATTACGATAACAACCTTATTTCAAAGGCAATTCGACTTTCAATCAATGTCATAGACGAGCTTGATTTAATGTTACTTACACTTGATTTTAGTCACTTTTATCTTTGATTAAAATCGGACTTCCGTTTACTTCAAATGTCCGTCGCATTTTAATGAAAGTAATCCTTATTAAGAATCAAAATGAATCAACTTTGAATTATGTTGCAATCTGTTTAAATCAAGCCATTAACAATCTTATTTCACACGTTATATTTTTTATGTTTAATAAAAATCTATACTTTATATTAATAATTAATTACTTTGATTTACATAAAATGATTCATTTTAATTCCAAATATTGACTAACATTAGCTTACCCTTTAAAGATGGACCTAGACAAATTTATTCAAGAGAAATAAAAATGATTTAATAAAAAACGATTTCTTTATATAATGACAACTTCTTTAATTTTATCAAAAGAAAGTTCGCAATTGTTTTTTCCTTTTCTTTATGAAAAATGTGATTTATGTTTACAAGTCTTTTACTATTACATTACTCAATTGTTTCCTAATTTATTAGGCTTCGAATTTCTTGTTAGATATTTTAAGTAATTTATACAATAATTCATACGAGCTATTCATTTTAAAAAAAAAAGTGTCAGAAATGATTTTGTTTATTTAGTAAAAAGTAAACTATATATATTTATTTTTAACAAATGTTTTTCCATTGTTTATTTGATAAAGGTTAAGGGGAGGACTTGTAAAATAATTAATATCTTTTAATACTACATTGCTTAACTTTTCACCAACTTCATAGCCTTGGAAATGCTTGTTAAATTTCTTAATTTTAATTTCATTACAAACAATGTATAAACTATTTTTTTTGTGCAGTATGTCAATAATTTTGAATAATTTAAACGAAGAATGAATACAAGCTAAATAGAAATTACTTTTGTATATAATTCCTTTGTACGTCACGTTATTAGCTATGGTAATATTGGGTAGATCAGATATTTCTAAATCCAAGTGTTTATAGTAATCTTTGCTGGGAAGAATGTTAGGCTGGAAATGACTGATGTCGAAACATGGTCTGAATCCATCTTTATACTTAGTTAAAAAGTAGGCATGTTGTAAGGAAGCCTTAATAGCAAGAGAATACGGTGGGTTTAGTCTAGATGTAATAGTATTAAAATATGCCCTTCCCTGTTTGTGTTTTGCTTCAAAACGCATTACCCAAACAAATTTTAGAGGTCCACACATTTTTATAGCGGTGGGATAGTGCACTAAAAAATGGTGTTTTGGTTTGAGACTGGCTCCATATAATTTCACATAAAGCGTATGATGATCAGTAATAAGCTTTTCTAACAATTTTAATTCCTCTTCACAGTATTGGGGTTTGAATAAAAAATCAATTATTTGATTTAGTTTAACTAGTAAAGCCCAATGCTTGTTTTCTGAGTCAATTAAATCACCTATCATCAGTGTTAAGAAATTAACAAAACATAAAACTTCACTTGCTGTCATTTTTAAATTATAAGACCTTAACCTTTTTATGTCCAAAGGTTGGGAAGAATTACCAGCATCTGTTTCTCCAAGCGGAAAAAATTGTTTCCTGCTATTCAGAGTGTCAATGGAAATTACGTTTTCTTTGATTAAGCCCATAAGTACATTACAAACGTCGTAAACAGCTACCCCCTCTAATACATCATGCATTAGGTCGAAGTAAAAGTTTTCACTTACATGAAAGCTTTCTATTCCGTGAAAAACACATTCACTCTTTAAACCGGTCTCTAAATAATCAGCTTTTAAAAGGTCTTGCTGATATTGTTCCTTATTTCTGATATATTCAGTTTCCTCTTTAGAATCAGTTTGCATTTCACGTCTGCTTCTAGTGCAACAACGGCAAAACCTTTTAGAATTAAATGACTTTACAAATCCGAAAATACTGTTCAGTCCCAAATTGTCTCCAACAATTAAACCCAAAACGAAATGCACACATACAGTCTTCTTCCCTGTTTGTATATCAACACCAGCCTCTAAGGTTTTTAATTCTTCGACTAAGTGGTGAAATGAAACTTCATTCCCACAACTTTTCAAATTTTCAGATAAAATAAAACCCCCGTGGAATAAAAAGTCTAATTTCGATAGCAAATATTGCGGAAGAGTTGGGAATGTGTAATAACATGCACAAATGGAAGATGTATGTGTACCAAGAGCATTGTTGATTTGAAAATCGTCGAAGTATAATGTAAAAGGAATAATAATATCATCTGGCTTAAACTTTTGTTGTTTATTTTTGAATGTATTGCCATTTACAAAATTTTGAATTTTTTCTTGGCTTGAATACATTTTTTGATTTTTTAATGTTAAGTCTAAGACCCCCGGTAATTCAAAAAAAGATTTAAATTGAAATTGAAGAGACAAAAGATAAACATTAATTAGCTTTTCTTCAAAAGTTGGTATTCCTTTTACTAGTTTTTCAGATACAGTGTTTTTAATCAGAAAGGTTTTTGGTGCATCATAGACGCCCATGTCACTCAACATTTTTAACATTCGATGTTCTGACTTTATTTGCTCAAAAGGGTTATTACAAAAAGCCATTACACAATCTATATCTTTTTGAACTTCGCTTGGAATCTGACCTGAGGTGATCTGTTTCATCGAGTTAGTAACCGTTGATAAAAATACTGAAATCATATTTTGAATTTCTAATACTTCTTTTCTAGGCATAAAAGTACGTGCGTATAGCTTTAGAGATAAGTTAATGGCAGATGCTTTAAGCTCGCTTAAAATTTTAGAAACATCGTATTCATAAATAGCTTCATTTTTAACATGCGACGTGCTACTGGACTGAATTGTATGTACATCAACATCCAAAGTGTTGTTATTTGAATGAGAAATATTTCTGCATCCGGAAACAGTTTTAAATTTGTCTATTTCTGAGGATTTATGCAAATTGTTTAAATGACGACGAAAAACTTTATAATTGGAAAATACTTGGTTGCAGTTATTTTGCTTGCATTGCAAATCATTGTTTTGCGGTATTAAGTGGTCGTATTTTAGATGACGTACAAGGAGGTCAGTGCAAGAAAATTGATTGCAGCATTTAAAACATATATACATAGTTGTTTTAAGAAAAACCCAATAGGGCTTATATGTTACGATGACGAAGAAGGAGGTCAATGCATGGAAAATTATTTCAGCATTTGAAACAGATGCATACAGTAGTATTATAAAAGAAAATAAGTTGTTCTAAAAAAGAATCAAATTTGTATATAGTAATCAAGGTGACGTACAAGGAGGTGCTTCGAAAAAAGAATCAAAATTGTATAAAGTAATTAAGGTAGAAGAAGGTGTTTCAATAAAAGAATCAAATTATTATAAAGTAATTTAGGAAAATGAGTGCAGCATTTGAAACAGATGCATACAGTTGTAAAACGTATCTGTACTACTTAACAGAGCTCATATAACTTAATAGAGATGTTATGTTGGGTGATTGTAAATCGTATTGTGTTTCGATATTATAAAAGTACTTTTGAATAAAAACCCAACAGGGCTGACATGCTAAGGGATATTGCAATGAGAGAACTTGAAAAATTTTGAAGCAAATGTCAAGTGCTTCTATAAATGAATCGAATTTGTATAAAGTTTTATCCAAGTATACAAAAAATGAATTTAAATTAATTTCGTCTACCCCAACGACAATAATGAATGGCTGTATAGTTAGCCCTACGTTATAATATTTATTAATCAGCTCTTCTATCTTTTCGGAATAGTTCGTTATCAAAGAAAGCCTCAAAATGAAGCTTTCTTGTGCATCGCTTATAGTCACCTTTCTTTTATTGCTGCCAGCCTTGTCTTTGAACCTGGATACTGGGGGAATGACCGAGTTTAATAACGTTGTCAAGAGATAGTCTTCGGAATCTAAGAAATAAATGGTTTTATATAAGGCGTGTCTGTATTGCTTCCTTTTATATTTACCTTTTCCAATCTCTGGGGTTGTTTTCAAAAGTGAAAACCTTCTTTTGCAGTTTTCGTTATGTATGTTGACTTCAAAATATTTCTTAATATTTATTTTGAAGTCATCCCATTTAGCAAATAAAAGTTGTTGCTTTTTTGGGTATAAAAGCGTAAAGTCTATGTTTATCTACAAAAAAATAGCTATGAGTTAAAATATTATTTAAATTTAATTAAATTTTTACCAGGTCTGGTGCCCTTGAGTCCGAGAATTTCGGCCAAGATTTCAAAAACTCTGCATTTGTGGATAATTTTAGTTCCTTCTGACGGAGGGAAAAAGTTTTTTTCCACTTATCTAGCACTAAGTTCCAATCAGAGCTATCTCGGCTTAGGACAGTTTTAAGAGCCAAGGCTATAGAATCGTCTACCTCGTCAAGTTCAGATTCAGATGGACCTTCAAGTTGCATAGAAGAGCATTCGCTTGACTTAGAACGTTTGGACCGGGAGTTTACATATTTGCAATATAATTTTCCGCTGGGATTTTTTTTTCCTTTTCGAGGAATAAAATAATAATCCTGAAAATACAACAATATTTAGTCAATCAATAAATGAATCAAATTTGTACAAAGTTCTACCCAAATATATAAAAAAATTATTTAAATTAGTTTCGTCTGTCCCAACGACAATAATGAATGGCTGATAGTCAGCCCTACGTTACTATATTATTTATTTATCAGCTCTTCTATCTTTTCGGAATAGTTCGTTATCAAAGAAAGCCTCAAAATTAAACTTTCTTGTGCATCGCTTATAGTAACCTTTCTTTTAGCCTTGCCAACCTTATCGTTGCGCCTGGATACTGGAGCAATAACCAAGTAAAAACGAATATTTGATTTAGACTATGATAGCCAAAACCTTTATCCTACTGATGAAAACTAAAAAAACCCTATAAGTCTAAGCTACGCAGTCGATTTTTGTTGCAATAAAAATTCCAGTACGTTTAATGTGTTTAAAAATCAAATTTGTACTTTAAAAACAGAGAGAAATGGCAACTTGGTTGTCCTGATGTTTATTTTACAGTGAAGTCTCACGTATGTACAGTACGAAATGACTTGTTTCTAAACGGTTGAGAAATGAAATTAAAGTACATATTTATTTACTCCATAATAATATGATTTATTAAAAAAAGTTGAAAAAGTTGAATAATTTTGTTTGGACTAGACTAGACCTTTCGATATACCCATTTCTTGAATTCGAGCTGAATTTTTAAACTGAAGGGAAATCTAGCACTTACCTCAGCCTCCTTTTCAGTTGGAAAAATGGAAATTATTTGATCAACGATGAATGGGTAGTCAAATGGTTTTAGACACAAATTTGTACATATGATTTCTTCTGTAATCAATTGTACAAGTCCTTCCCTGTGGATATTTTCTAAACGATTGTTTTTTTCATAAAGATGAAGTAAACTCTTTCCTCTTGATGATGAAGTTAAGATTTCTCGAAGATTCTATTTGATTTGTAATATTATTATTACCTAAATATCTATCTACCACATTTAGTTTAATACTTACAATCTTAGAATGTCTGGGTTGATGAATTATTTCTTTTGAAGTATCTATTCTGCTCTGCCAATCGTCAACTTTCGAATTGAGGGAAATGGTTTCATCATCCTTCCCATACTAAGGCGTAATACAAATAAAAATAACAACTATAACCGTTGACATAAAAAGTGTTATAAGATATATTGATAACTACCTACCTGTTCTTTTCTCCAAAAAAAAAGTTTTTCTCTGAATTCTGCCCTCTTTGCAATGTTTGGAATAGCATCTCTGATGTCCTCTTTAGATAGATATTGCAAACTGTGGTAAGTAATGCGCTTATCTGAATAAAAAGTATAGTAACAATAACAACTAAATAAGTACATCAAAAGAAAAGGGTTAAATATAACTTTCTTTAGAGCCAAAGTGTTTTTTTTGGTTCCACTCAATCCGAAATTATAAAGAGGAACAAGAACAATATTGAAAGTTTTATACACGATCGAAAGACAAATGCATATAAAACTGGTTATGCATTTCTGACAAACATTACTAAATATAATGTTGTTTCGACAATACTGTATTTAGCAACAGAACCCAAACCGCATTGACTTCAATAATATACTAGATTTGTTAATAAAACTTGAAAACATTTTCAATTTCTTACCTTTTAGTACCTGCAGCAGAGACTCAAGGTTAAACTCTTTCAGTAATTGAGTCAACTTTATTTCGTCGTCATCTGCTGGTTGGAAAAATTCATCTAAAATTTGACCATTTTCATCTAATTGAATTAATTCGAAATCTGGGCTTAATATTGTGCTGTTTATATGTGCTAAATTTTGGATATCCATTTTTATGTTATCCTATACAAAAAAAAAATGATTCAGAAATAGATGTGAAAATTAAAAATCGATACCAGGTATCGCTACAATGCAGAATGATAGCTTGATAAATTAAAGATTTATTCGAAGTTTTAACAGAGCCAACTTTGAAAACATAACTGATGAAAATGGTAGGTACTTACAGCCTATAATTGATAGCTAGTTGAACTAGATAGAATTTCAACAAAAAAAGCGGGTTCGTGTAACACCAACGATTAATAATATATCTTCTGATAATGAAGAGAGCGTGGAAAGTAGAAGAAATCACTCTTGTTATTTGGTACTACATGTCGACCAACAATAATATATATGTTTTCTACGCCAAGGTGTTTCCTAAAATAGTTTAGGAATAAATACGTTTTCAAATATAAAAATCGCTCTACTGAATTTAGACTACGATTAAGCTAGTCTAGTTCTGCATTGTAGCGACGACCTGACTAAAAAAAAGAAGATACGTGCATTTTCTGCGTCGTACATTATGTGAAACAAATAGGTTTACACATTTATATTCACGATAACAAACCATCAAAGAAAAACTTTCTGACTGATTAATTTAATTTTGATCGAAATGCGCACTTTACGCGGAAAAAATGTGAAAATGGCAAACCTATTTGTTTCACTTCATGTTGTCACTTCAATCTCAATACAAGGGTGGATTGCACCGATATACGAATACCTTCCCTTTCGCACATACAGCCAAGTAAGAATATTCTGGCGCAAAATAACGATTCGACAAAGAAAATTAATTCTGTGTTATTGCAAATATATGATATTCTGCATATATTTATATTCACGATCACAAACCATTAAAGAAAAACTTTCTGACTGATTTATTTAATTTTGATCGAAATGCGCACTTTACGCGGAAAAAATGTGAAAATGGCAAACCTATTTGTTTCACTTCATGTTGTCACTTCAATCTCAATACAAGGGTGGATTGCACCGATATACGAATACCTTCCCTTTCGCACATACAGCCAAGTAGAATATTCTGGCGCAAAATAACGATTCGACAAAGAAAATTAATTCTGTGTTATTGCAAATATATGATATTCTGCATATATTTATATTCACGATCACAAACCATTAAAGAAAAACTTTCTGACTGATTTATTTAATTTTGATCGAAATGCGCACTTTACGCGGAAAAAATGTGAAAATGGCAAACCTATTTGTTTCACTTCATGATGTCACTTCAATCTCAATACAAGGGTAGATTGCAACGATAGTACGAATACCTTCCCTTTCGCACTCACTTTAAATATGAAAAGTGCAAATAACATGGCGTCGCATTATGACGCCAAATCGCAGACAAAAAATTATTTGTTCTTGCAAAAATAAAAAATTGGTATTTGAGATTTGAATATATTTTCTAAGCCATAAAACAGATAGGATATTAATATAGTTATACCACGAAAATAATGAATGCGAAAATACTGATATGAGCCGCACGTGCCGTCAAGCCAAATGAATATGTATTTCGCCGAATTGCAATACCAAACAGAATAACCAATGATTTGTTTTTGCAAGAATAAAATTTGGCTAAATGAAAGCTATACCACGTAAACAATTGCGCATTAATATATTTTAATTATATAATAAAATTAAAACTATTAAAAGACACTTACCATAGATTTCTGTTTTTTTTTTTTTTTTTTTTTTTTTTTTTTGTTACTTTAACGCGAACGGACTGACCACCACCAAACCACTGCACCGCACTCGCCGACAACTGAAACTGAACTGAAATAGAATGTGTGGTGTCGATAGGAATGAAAAATGAGCTGTGTACAGTGTACACATCTTAGTTTAAATCGTATTATTTTGTACTGAATTGTATTTTTTTACTTTCTCGTATACGTTGTAAGAGAAAGATATTGATATGGAACTTAAAGAAACGGCTACAAGCTCTTTTTGTTTGAAACTTCTTATTTAGAGTTTGTAGGCTTAGTGTGCGGACCCATTTTATCCATTTTAACTCCTATACATTAACGCTACTTTCTATATAAAGATTTTGGACATGTTTGATTATTTTTCAATAAAGCGAATATGACGATACTTTTAAAAACTGGTATTTATATTTCAACAAAAATCAATTCTTAAGGTAATGATAAATAGTAATTTGATGGCAAAATCAGTTTTTGTATTATCATAATATAATTTTAAATGACAGGCATTTTTAAGAATTTGGTTTTCTGTATAGTTTATAGACATTCTATAAACATAAAAAATACAAATAAAAACACAACTCCATTTCGAATTCGATAAGAATTTAAATATTCGAAAATACGTTCGTACATCCCCTAAACAATCGTGTGTATTCAGTTTTCTGCTGAACAGTTGAAGAATAGTAGGTACTTTCCGAACCTTGGAAGTTTTGTCAAAAAAAATTTTGTTTCCATTATATTGTAAACACCGCTCAAACGATATTGTTTGAACTGTATATTTTATAGATTCGTATTCCAAAAATATCTATCTATATATTGCTTTGCCTTTCACATAGTACCTTTTTGTAAACCTCAATATCGTAGTTCCAATAAAAACAATATTGCAACCACTAAAATCTTTTTCAAAACAAATTATAAGCAACTTCCTTTTTAATGTATTTTCTATTAAAATCAAAGACGAAGTTTTTTTTTTCGATGTTCCGAGGAAAAAAAGATAAAATGTGTATTTAATTTAAAAATGATCCCACTTTGATAGGTTTATTTTAATACGTTTGCACTTTGATTTAAAATGTAATTCACCGCAGCACATAGGCTCTAAAAGGTATTAAATTAGATACTTCTCGAACCTTGGAGTATTTATTTGGTACCATTTGTATGCAAAATTTTCTAAAAAAAAAAAACATCAAAAATTGTCCAAATTCATTTAAAATATAATTCCCATGTATATTTAGAATAATGTATAATCGTTGGTGTGCGGAGAATAACTTTTTAATGGCTTAAGCTCAACCAACCATTTAGATATTTTCAGATATCGTCAATATGCATTAAATAGGTCGTCAAAACATTCCACAGATGGCGCTGAAATCGGTATACAACAAATGGGTGGATTGTAATTAGTTTTTATTTTGACAAAATAAAATTCTTGCTGAGTGTAACTATTTTTGGTCGATTGTACAGCGATTTTAACATGATTTTCATTGCTGGCTTGTCAGTATGTTTGATTTGAAAATTATTATCCTTTAAGTAAAAACTCACTTTAGCATACAAAAAGACAGTAAACTAAGCCGTTTTAATTTTGGAATGAGTACGTTTTCAATTTAATTCAAAAGTCTTAATGCTGTTTGTTTTCTGATTTAAAATGCAAAAAATTAATAATACTTTTTAATAAATGGTTCCATTATAAATTCAAATGCATTATGCACTTACCTGTTTTCTCAATTGTTTTCGTATTTGAATCAAATATATTTTATTTTGATTTAAATACGTCTTGTAAAAATGAAACAACTTACTTTTAAATACGTTGCTATTGAAATAAGGCACTTATAGTATTTTATTACGTTCCCACTTTGATTTAAAGTATTTTCATTTATTCCATTCTATAATTGTAAACGAAGTTGTTTCATTATAAATTCAAATGCATTATGCACTTACCTGTTTTCTCAATTGTTTTCGTATTTGAATCAAATATGTTTTATTTTGATTTAAATACGTCTTGTAAAAATGAAACAACTTACTTTTAAATACGTTGCTATTGAAATAAGAGACTTTTAGTATTTTATTACGTTCCCACTTTGATTTAAAATATTTTCGGTTATTTTGTTCAAAAATTTGAATCGAAGTAGTTCTATTATCAATTCAAATGAATTATATACTTACCTGCCTTCTCAAACGCTTTTCGTGTTTGAATCAAATTGTTTTTACTTTGATTCAAATGTGTTTTTCAAAAACGTATGCAACCTAGTTTTTAATACGTTGCTATTAAAATCTAGGATGCAGTTTTTCCCTGAGTGATACTTAATATAAATATTTATAATCACTTAAGTAGCTCATAAAGCTTAATTCAACTTAAAATAATTATGCATTTATACATGGCCACGCGGTACCATTTCTGGCCATTGTCACCAACTCCAAACATTTATTATTTATGTATGCGTGAGCTTGAACACTACACACGCTCACCCGGCCAACTGAGCGATTTAATAGAACCCGATCCAAAGCATTGGCTGCATAATCATCACTCTTCACTAACACAAGTCGTAAAAGACGAGGTCTGAAGCGAAGTTTAGTCAATGCCCCGAGCTCATAGTCTCTTCCTGGCTATTAGTTTTTGCAGACATTTGCCGACAAAATCTCTCATCATCGTCAAGATAAAAAAGTAAGCTAAAACCGATTTTGGTCCACGCCTATATATACCAAGTCGCTCTTCAACGGGATGACCCCTCAGCAGTTACATCCAGAATTATCCAACGTATTGACCTTCATATGATTTTACAAATTACTTGTCCAATTTGTTAACAAACCTGATGAAATGTAATGAGGTAAAAAACACAGGACACTTTTCCTGTAAAGTGAATTGGTCCCTTCTGGAGCGCAACATGAATTGGTTTAAAGCCCTTGAAACAGATGAGTAAGGCACAAAGTGTTTCCATCGCTTTCTGCGAACTGCCATGACAACTGAATAGAATAAAACACCATACAACCCATACAGCAAGTCATTTATATCTCTTTGGTAAAAGGACTACCTACTTATCGAAATGAAAGCAACTTGAAGCCAAGTTTTTGTCAGTCAGTGGTAGTCCGGCCAATCCGAAGCAAAATAATAAGAAAAAAAAAAAACATACAGTCCCAGAGTGGATACAGCATGGTTTCGACAACAAAGTTGGCCACCTCACTACTTCACACATAGTATACATAGGTACACTTGAAAACTTTTGATTTCATGTGCCTGTTTTTGACAACGAAATCCATCGTCCTACTTTTTTTGCCTGTAAAATTCATAAGAAAGGAAAAATAAATCGCCACGAATGTCCAGTGAATTGGAAAATTGAGGAGTTTCCATAGGAGACTGAGAAATGCCGCATGGATCCTTGATATCCTTGAGCTTCTTCATGTCATTTTATTTACTTTCTGTTTTTTTTTTTCCTGTTGTTTTCCTAGGAATGATAAAGAAGAATTAGGATTCACTTCCCTAATGGGGTACAGAATCGGTTGCCCTGGACAGTACATGCGTAACTTATATCTTAATCATTTGGAATATCCTTTGAAAACAAGCAAACAAACAGCACAACAACAAGAAAATATCATTTAACTCAATTATCCTCATATTATGTTTTCCATTTCTTTGGCAAATAAATTCCTCCAGCGCCATTGTCAAATATTTTTGTTTTGAATCAATTTTTTTTCGGAGTACATATATCATATTTCACGCAGGACATGATTGCATTTGTCATGGAGAATCGAACAGTTGTGCTTGCGAAATTGAATCCTTTCAATAATCCAATACCAGCAGAGTTTGGTTGAAATCGGCTTCTTTTGCCAACGACGACGACGACCGATTGACGGTGGGGGGCGGGTAAGTGCAATCAATCGGTTCGATATTTTTCTCTATGTTTGCTGTGAAAAGAGAAGGACCAACATCGACTTGAATTACATGCGTTGTGTGTGTGTATTCTTGATTTGTTTGCTAAAAAGAAAAACAGAAAACGAAAGCCGGAAGAGAATTTCGAGTTCGTTTGACTCGTGCGCTTCAAAAGGAGACTCGCATATTTTTGGGAGTGAAAGTGAAAGAAGACAGAAATGGGGGCGTACATGAACTGATCCTTTGGGAATGTATGCACCGTGTTATTAAGTGTGGCACGAGAAAATTATAGGGGACTTTTCTTAATCCTTAATGACGAGAGAATAATGGAAATTTGCAGCTGCGATAATTAAAGTTTCTCTGTCTACAAGGATCGGTAGTTGGAATCAATAAAATCTATTTCAGCTAAACGCTGGCTTAAAATACCCAGGTGATTGCTTGCGGCCTACGTTAGGCAATACCACAGCCGGGTTTACTTTCTGTTAAAGGCTGTTTTCAAGGGATAGGTACTTCGAATACTCACCAGAACTGCACCTACACATTTATGTGCTATCATACATGGCTATTTGTTTTTGCTTAAAAAAATATTTTTTTTTTTTAACATGTTTTATATAGGTATACCTACGACTTAAAAGTAGGAATTTCGAGTTTAAAACTCGAGCATGTAAGTTTGGTTTTCCGAATGCAAAAGTGTGCGACAAAGAAATACAACGCAAAATGTAAACGCTGAACTTGACATGATCTGCGCGATCACAGACCGTCTCCCAAAAACACAACGTTTTAACAGAAGATTCTCCACGGCGATCGCTTATAGAGAGCCGTGGGTTAGCAGTAGCCCAAAAAAACTTCCAAAAAGGCCCAAAGTGGTATACGGACCGTCTCGATACCAATGGGAATTATTTTAAGTTGCATATTCAAAATGGTTGACAAAAAGTAGAGGGGGGTAATATTTGCTGGAAATAAGTTTAGCGTTGCTGTTATTGCATTTCTAATAGCTCTTGCAATTTGAATTTTAAAATGCGGTATTGAGTTTTAGAAATATGTATAAACAGAGATCGACTTTTGGGTAGTCGTTTTTGAGAGATAATTAAAAAAAAAACCGATTTATTCGAACTTTTTGAGAAAAACGAAGAACGGGATCTTATTTAGAATACTGATATTATCTTTTGTATTTTGATCAAAATCGTTAGAGCGGCTTTTATAAAATTTGGCAGACAAAACAGTACCAAATATTGCAATGTTTGGTTTCAAAAATATTATTTGTTAACTATATACCTAGCTGAAAACCGATATGAGTTATTGTTCGGGATAAAAGCAAGTTTTAAGGTTTAATCGAAGCCAAAATTGTGGTTTTCGAGATATGAGCAGTAAAATTAGCGTTTTCGGTGATTCGAATTGAAAATTAAGGACACAATAACCTTAAGATCATCAATTTTAATCTTGGTTTGCATTTTGGTCAAAATCGTTATTGGCGTTTTCAGGTAGACTAAAGACTTGACTTTTTTCAATAACCCTTTCTACGGTAATAAAGAGAAAAACGGAGTTTGCCATCAAGTTAGAAGAGACCATTTATATAACTTTAGAAATTCATTTTTTGTACAGAAGTATGGACCGTTTTCGAGATATGTATGTACAAATTTCAAAAGTGGTTTAATTATGGGTAGCCACTGTATGTAGGACTTGTGTTTTCAGCGAATCTGTTTGTTCGCTTGGAGAATTCCATGATGTCGCTTAGTTCCACATTTCTGAGGCATGTAAGGTCTGGTGTCAAGTGTGCTCCCAGGCAGTTTGGGCATATCGATGTTTCTGAAATGTCGATTCTATTTGCGTGTTTATTAAGGTTGATGTGTCCTGAAATAATTCCCACCATCATTCTTAGTTGCGCTCTTCCAGAGGTTAATGCTCTTTTTGCCAATTTTGTAGTTGATGTCTCTAATATTATCTTAGCCACTCTTCTAGGTATTCCCAGTATCTCTTAAAATCAAAACAGGCACAGACGGACAGACGGGCAGACCACTTTTTTGAGTTCTTCTATCATCGTTATGTCATCAGAGTTGATTAACACCTAGAGTTCGAAATTTTGTACGAATACATACAATATTTCTTATACTACGTAATCGAGAAAGTTAAAAGGAAAGGCAACATTTTAACGTTTTACAATAAACGGATTTCGATATTAAACGTCAATATTGACGTTAAACTCTGTAATAAGAGTTGGTAGGCTGTTGAAAATTGTAAGCTATATTTATCGTTTTTCTAAAAAACTGCGTCCATTAAACTTAACAACCTCTAAATGGAGCTTACTCCTTGCCTTAAAACTTCTCTATTGTTACTTTTATTAAGAACAGTTGTTGTTTGGTTATCTCGAAAACGCGTGGCAACTTTCCACTAAATTCACAAATTGTGCACCATGCAGAGAGAGGTACGTACTCCAATGTTCATCTGCCAAA
Organism: Cheilosia urbana; assembly: GCA_946477585.1. NCBI lineage: Eukaryota > Metazoa > Arthropoda > Insecta > Diptera > Syrphidae > Cheilosia > Cheilosia urbana. Next base: position 118,846,187 of record OX297854.1, read on the forward strand.
AGCATTTTACAGTGGGTGATGGATTTTGTATCTTCAATCTTAAATTCTTTAACTGCATACAGGTACATATACAGAAATGAAACATGCAACTTGTCTCATTGACAGTATGCAGCCATTTAAAAGGCGTGCTCCTCTCGAACCCACGTCCCAAAATTGCGCAGTACAACAATTATTGATTCAAACAATAATTACGCCTTGCAGAACAAAGGTTCAAAGGACGGTCTCTCTTGTAAAAGATGAAAACCTGCAAATTAAAGTGTCACTTGGATGTCAGAGGTGCATAAGCCCTAAATTAGGTGCGTAAACATACGTAAGCGAGTTTTCTTTCCATCAAAACTCGGTTTAGAAGGTTTGACTGCATTTCTACGGCCCACGGTTCTATAAGAAAAAACATAAAATCCTTAAGCCGTTTTCAATTATCCCTTTTCGATTTTTTCTCGCTTTGTCTTCTTTGTCGGTTATGCCTTTACAGCGAATACGGGTTCTTGCCTTCATTGATGCGGGGCAAATTGCGAAACACCCAGGCGCCAAACATCAAGGTGAAGAGAGTTGTTGAAAAGAATGAACAATTTTTATGAAAACAATAAAGGATACGACCGCACCGTGCATAGATTCGCATAGAACAAAAGAAACCAAAGGTGAAACCTGCACAAGAAAACATATGACGCTGTATCACAAATCCTTTAATTTGATATCCTTTTAAGTCATCATGTCGGATTTTGTGCTGTCTGAGAGGGTCGTCCAGGGTAGGGGTATAGTTCGCACAGCCTTTTCTTTGGATGGTACAATCAAACGACAGTAAGAATGATGATGGTGACGGCGCAAGTAATCAATTACGGATAACAACGCGAAGAGAAGTTGAATTAGTTTTACATTTACTTCCAGGAAATAGAGAGAGAGAGTGGATAGTGCAATGGCTTCTAACGATTTTTACAAATTACATTGAATATGGCAGGGATATCCAAAAACTGTGCAGGTGGTGGTTATACAAAATGAGAGTAACTTACTGTATATGTGGCAAATACCTAGCACTGCTGTTGAAGCGTTAAAATACCACCAAAAAGTATTAGGTTCGACATCATGATCTTTTGAGGTGATTACTCCTGAAAGGAGGTAAAGAGTGTCAGCTAAAATGAGAGTCAAATTCAAACACAAGCACACCAAATGCACAACTTAGTGCGCGGTACCAATAGTAGCTTTTAGAGTTCAGGCCTAATTTTATGAATTGGAGCTGGTCAGAGCAGAATAGTATTGGTTTCGGCTACCTTGTGACCACGTAGGTGAGTTTCGCACGCAGGCCTTTTAAGGCTCTTGCTTCTCCAGGTGTGCTAAGGCATCCAATATCGGATTTTTTGTTTTGGGCGCTTCGCAGCTTCTTCTCTTTGGACAGTCGAGCTCTGAATTTGACTGCGTGCCTCGCGTCGAGTTGGTTGGCTGTTCGAGCGAGTGGAGAGCGCCAGTTTGCTGATGTGTGGATAATTATTAGCCTACGAAAATTAATGAGAGACTCTCAAACTATATTGGAAATTCCAATTAGACGTCGTTTAAAATATCATAAGTGACTTTTTGGCCACAATTTTGTGTTTGATGCCGGCAAATTTGAAAATTCCAAATTTTCAGGGTGAAACTCGATGATGCTATAACTCTATAACCCCTGGGAAGATTTCCATGATTCTTTTTTGGTTTTGTTCGCATTGCTGTATATCGGGTTTAGAAAAAGATAAAATCCCGGAAAATCGCCGTGGGGTCCGGATTTGGCATCCAATGATGCTTCCTATTAATTTTTATTTTGACTCTTATGTGTCAAAAATTATTTAAAAAACTACGTGGTACGGATTATTCTTTTTTATTTTCGAGAAGTAGATTGGTAAAATCGAGATAAAATTAATTTATTATAAGTCGGTCAACAGTGATGGTTTGTTTTTGATTTTGTGCATCGCTCCAACAGTTTCATTTCTTTTATATGTACAGTTGATAAGGTAAAAATTAAATGTAAACAGCGCTTCGTTGCCGACATTCGAACGACTGGCATTTCAGTGTGAACCCTAAGTTGGAATTTTTGTTTTTGTTTGCGGGATTCGAACCTCGACCCCTCGCTTAGTAGCCCAACATACTAACCACTAAGCCACTGCGCCTACATTTAAAATAACAAATGACATCGAAAAAATGTACTATTGATAGGCCAGCTACACCAAGGCAAATTACAATTTTAATTGCTTTGATGGTAAGCATTTCTTGAAGCTATAAGCCAAATAGAAGAAAAGTGAATTATATATTTCATCCCTTATTTTTGAAGCCAACCCGGTAGGTGGCGTTATTGTCGATCTGCGAAATAGCTCTTCCGATTTAACTGAAGTTTTGTGGATGGGTATGGTTGTGATGCAAAAATTGATTAAGTACATGTGTCAGAGGGCCTATGATTGCAGGTAAAACCAGACGCAGAAAACGTAGTGGCACACCGTCCTTACCAAATGCATCCGATTTTATTGAAGTGATGATGGGGAATATACCATTCCCCGTCCCTACCTAAACATCAACTGGCCTCACCACATTGATGTCATATTCAAGGCTGCTACCAAGGTTGAAACTATTTGGTATTGAATGCCTTTCCAGGAAATAGTTACTTAAATCATCAGGGTCTAAGGCACAGTCGTTACTACTCCTCTGCTAATACCAATCTGATGAAGTTCAGTTCAGTTCAGCCGAAAAAAAAACAAAACACTTAGAATAATGAACGGCGAGTGGAGCGTTGTTGTGCGCTACTTTATATACCTCCCAGTTGGCTAACATACAGCTTGTTTCTATATTTAAGAGCATATATAGCCTAATTCTACATTTATGCAGGGGATAAAGCTAAAAGCTGATGCAAAGAACTCCAACCAGTGAGGCTGTGAGATCGCTACAAAAGACAAGGCACCTTTGTGGCCCCATCGACCATCAACCATTACGATTGAAACCCTAAAACAATTAGCTATTCGAGGCAATTGTATTTTGTATTTTTTCAAAGTTCATTGTAACTTAAAAGTTACGTTTGTGACACGTTTTTCAACCCCGGTCTTGCCCACCCATTGTCGACTGTAAAGACGAATATCAATCAGTTGCACTCAATAACGAACAGGTAAAATTTCAGCCTGAATCGCTTATTAAAAATAACATTCAAAACAGTATTTTAAATCCATTCCACTAGTCCATCACCAACAAAGTGAACATAAAGTCAAAATCAGCCCAGATCTTAGTCCCATTCAAAAGTGACTCTGACAAACCTAGTGCGGAGAGCCCTTCAAATGAAACAACCCTTTTATTGTCCACGCACTGTCACACTTAATATAATCCATTCAACCCTTTTTTACAAGAAGTCATCATCACTCTCGTTAACATCATAATCATGACAACATCCAAATACACATCAAAGTATAATTGCATCGTAAACAATGGGATTGGGTGGACGGGTACCCTTCCTTTCTAAACGAAGCTACGGCCAACCCTTTCAACCCTTCTTCCTCGATAATAAGTGAGAACTTATCATAATGGGATTGGTGTGATCCGCTGGTTGAATTTAATTGATCGCTAATAGAGTCAAAACCGACAACAACCCTACCCATGATGTGGTGGTCTTGTTGAAGGATAGGGGTTGACTACGCAACCCTTTGGAAAAGGGTTGCTTCAATTTATTTCCCAAAGAGTTGAACTAATCGAAAGGGTTTAACGAAACCGCAATTTGTCGACGTTAATTGTTTGTTTGATTTTGACCAGCCATATTCATCCGCCAAAGGGGTGAGAGGACATATAGGACAACCCCTTGATGCACTCAGTGAGTTACAATTTGAATTCAATTGAGTGAAAAGTCGCCGCTAAGTCCATCATCTGTACAGTAGATATTTGTTTGGGTCATTTGCACCTGCCCTTCATAGGTACTTCAGCCTGTTTGTGTTAACTGTGCGAACATCAATTTGTGGATCATTAGTTTTTATGCTCTATAGGTGTACTCGAGAGAGCAATTTTCCCAGAAAACCCATCCCGATGGCAATTTTTGTCGAAAACTCGTAAAAAAAAAACAACCGAATTCCCAAATACCGTTCTGCACACTGCACATAGGGTGAAATGTGAACAAAAAACAGCTCTGTTCACAAAAATAATAAATAACTCTGCATGCGAACAACAACGGTCACTTTTGCTATACCCATACTATACGGACACGGAGTGGACATAAAGATAAATCGAAAAACAGAGCAGAACAGGAGACAGAGCGCACCTTGTATGTGCATCTTTGTGATAGACGAACAAAATTTGCTTTTGCCGGTCAGGTTGATATCTGCATCCCTGCTGTTCCACTGACGATAAGATGACTAACCGACTGACTGATGGCTTCCCAACTGATGTAACGATTTTTTTTTGGTATCGATTTTTGCATTTCAATGGACATGGACATGGTCCGAAAGACATTTGTTATTTCGGTAGGATCTGTGTTACCTGCTATTGTCCTAGAAGGTGTTGGACATATTTGTCTGGTGCTGGAAAAGAAATTTGCTTTTCATGTGGCCTCTGATGATTTATAGTGGCGTCTAGCATGACCTGATGTTAGCTGGAACTCGAGTAGTCAATCAAAAGTTGATTTGCGTTCGAATAAAGATGTCGATTGCAATGCGTGAATGATAAATTGGGAAACTGTGTGCAGGCTATACATTCTGGATTAAAAATGATTATGAAATCATTTAGCCACACAGGTGCGCGCCGTCGCAAAAAATGAGATAAGGACCGGAGCACTCTAAGTTAGTTGAGGATCACTTTTTAGACAGATCCTTTTACGTCATTAGGCGTTCACCCATCGCGTACCTCCGCTCCTGGTGTTGGTTTAACCATAGATTGGGAGAATGCTGAGAAATGTGTCTCTCTCTATTAGGACGGTCCAGCGACTTCGACATTGTACGAGGTATCATAGTCCGGAAAGGAGTGCGAATAGCAAAGGCATAGCGAAACTGTAGACTATACAGGCAGCTCAAAAATATTGGTAGGCACGCTTTTTTGGCATCTATTCCACGATCCAAACCTGAAAATATGTATATGACTACAGGACTAAGCAGAGTTTTCCGTTCAGAAGATCTTGCTATTCTTAAGGCGAAAGAGCTATTGCAGGTGAGACCTTTATTTTGAAATTATAAGAAAGCCTACGAGAAGTGGTCAGTTTTACCTTGTTTTGTTTGGCTAGCGCTTTTTAGGGAATCGTGACAGAACTTTACTGTCCTAGTTACTGTCTTAGGAGCGCCCTTAATTCCGTTTTTGGAGTTTGTATCGCCCAAAAAACAATGGCATGGATTTCCGCTTGAAAAACCATGGCACAAATTCCCATAGGTATTGAGCCTTTGGTCTTAAAAACTTGTTTTTGTGGAAAAACAATAATGCGTTCTTTCATAATTTTTTTTCGAAATTTTTTGCATTTGTAGGGAGAATGGAAATTGGCCTAAAGTTAGTCATATACTTACGGTTTCCTATTTTAAAGAATGGTAACACCTCGGCAACTTTGATTCTTCTTGTGGATTATTTTTTTTTGGTCTTTTAATTTTTTTTACATCAAGTCGAGAATATGATGTCATGTAAATGGCCGCCGCCACAGTTGATTGTTATTTGAGCCCTTTTTATGGCATTTTCCATCACTTTGGCCAAAACTTCCGGCGATAGGTCCTCACATTCTTGACGGATATTGTCTTTGAGAGCTGCAAGAGTCTGAGGCTTGTTGACATAAACCCGCGACCCACAAAAAGAAGTCTGAAGCGGTCAAATCAGGCGATCTTGCTGGCCAGTGCAAATCGCCAAAACGGGAGATTAGGCGCCCGGGAAATGCATCCTTCAGCATATCGGTTGTGGCACGTGCAGTGTGTGCCGTTGCACCGTCCTGATGGAACCACATGTTTTCTAATCCCAATTCATCAAGTTGCGGCAAAAAGAACTCGTTGATCATTGCTCTGTAGCGCTCACCATTCACAGTAACCGTTTGGCCCGCGACGTCTTCGAAGAAAAAAGGTCCGATGACTCCTCCAGCGAAAACAGCACACCATACAGTGACTTTGAGCGGGTGTAATGGCTCTTCGTAGGTTACACGCAGATTTTCAGTGCCCCAGAAGCGTAAATTTTGCTTATTTACGTACCCGCTAAGATGGAAATGGGCCTCATCACTCTTGATTATTTTTGATGAAAAATCATCTTCCTCTTGGTGGTGATTAAGGATGGTTTGAGCGTATGTTAGACGCGATTGGCGGTCAGCAGCTAACAGCTGATGCACCGTCTGGACTTTGTACGGAAACATCTTCAAATCTTGTACCAAAATTCGCTGTAAAGACCGTCGACTGATACCCATTTGCGTGGTACGTCGTCTGGTCGATGTCGACGGCGCTTCCATGACATCTTCGGCTACAGCAGCAATATTCTCTCCAGAACGGCTACTCCGGGGTCTGCCATGCCTGGCAGCATCTCGTGTTGTGCCAGTCTCTTGGAGGCGAGCGGCTAAACGTCGCAGTGTTTCACCAGTAGGCGTTGGACGGCTAGAAAATCTGCGACGAAATTCACGTTGTGCCAAAGTCACCGACCGATTATTGCTCAAATAAATAGTCACCAATATTCCGCGTTCTGGAGCAGTGTAGCGTAACATTGTTTATTAACGTGTATTTCGCATGTGTTTACTATACAAATAACAAAACAGAACTGACATTAGGGGCCAATCGCAAAATTTATAGCATTTTCTGATAGGAGGATTACTTTTGCGCCACCTTGTACAAGATCGCTTGTTGATAAGCGACATTATACGTTTGAAGAATTCAGGTGAAGTGCACGGCCTAAGGCCTAGTCTGCAGCTGCTCCGGAACGAAAAATCCCATACAAAAGTGACACAACGAAATCATGAACGAAAATTTTCGATTTCCGATTTTTTTTTTGCACAATAACCCCAATATTAATGGTACTTCCCATATAAAATTTGATAACGGCTTGATTTATTCGAAAACGGCTTCAACGATTCCAACTAAAATTGATATTTAGACTTAAGTAGGTAAGGTCAACATGACATGATAACGGTACTTTCGACAATTGATCATATCTCGAAAACGGTCCATACGGTTGTAAGACAAACTCATTCATAAGGTATTATGCTAATTTATAACTGAATAGAAAACTCAGTTGTTCTCTGTATTATCGTACAATGGATTTTTGAAAAAAGTAATTTTTCTTAAATTTTGTTTTCTTAGGTTTAACTGAAAACGGCAATAACGATTTAAACCAAAAATGCGAACTCAGAGTGAAATTGATGTTTAAAAAAATAATTGCATCCTTAATTTTCATTTCAAAATACCAAAAACGCTAATTTTAAAAACTGCTCATATTTCGAAAACCCCATTTTCGGTATCGATAAAACTTAAAAGAACAAGTAATGCTTATATCCCGAACAACAAGTTTTAATCGTTTTTCAGCTATATAGTTAAGCAATATAGTATTTTTCAAACTAAAGATTGCAATATTTGGAACTGTTTTATCTGCCAAACTGTACAGAAACCGCTCTATCGATTTTGGTCAAAATACGTATTGAAGATAATATCATTAGTATTCTAAACAAGATCCCGTTCTAAGTTTTTCTCAAAAAATTCGAATAAATCCGTTTCTTTTTTTAATTATTTCTCAACAATTACTACCCCAAAAGCCGATCTGTGTTCACATATATTTTTAAAACTCAATACCTCACTTTAAAATTAAAGTTGCAACTTGCAACAGCCCTTAAAAATGCAATTACAGTGACGCAAAATTTATTTTTAGCAAATATTACCCACTTCTTCTTTTTCAACCAACTTTTGATCAACTTAATTTATTCCTCAGTTTTCGGTATTGCGCTCGACTTTTTTCCGTAAGTTGTTCTTTTTCCTTATAAGGTTAAGTAAATTTACTCCAATCCATGGTCTGAACCTATTTAATTTATGAGTTTGGAATTTTGATAAACATGTCTGATGCTTATAAAAGCTGTTATAAAAACTGTTATTAGCAGTGCTGCAAAATGTATTTCCTAACAGGCAAAATGCCAAAATGTTTATACACAAAAACAAAACAGCTCCTAAACCTAACTAGGGGTCAGATTCGTATAGTCACAGGGTTCCTTACTGGACATTGTCAAGTCAAAAAGCGCCTCATGAATATATGGAAATAACACAAGGTAACACTTGCAGACTGTGCAACGAGAACGAAGAATCAGCTGAAGGAGGCTCAGACCTAATTTTGTGAGCAGTTGATTGGCAAGCTTCAGGCTCAAATGCGTTCCAAATTCATGCGTATACGACCATATTATCTAAGAGCGAACTTGTTCGGTGAAAAAATAAAATGAAAGCATTTCAAATAAAATATACCCAACTTCTCACTATGTACTTATTGTGACAGTATAAATACTGACAAGCAAGTGTGCATGAAAGCATGTGTCTGTCTTAAATAAAATACCTCAAATGAGTCAACTGTCATCTTCCTAACATTCGAAAGGAGGAAGAAAATTCCACCTGTTCACCCGGCATACGATCAAACGACACCCGACATTGATGTCCGCCGTGTGCCTCGAACAACCTCATCATTTTCGTTACAATCATTGACATAATCCCGCACCTACCGCACTACTATTAAATCCTCCCAACTAATGCTTCTTACATCATCCGCAAAGGATATAGCAAACGAGCGTCCTGCGATCAATTTTGTTTGGAAAATTTATGATCAGATAAATACAGAGCGATCGATTAGATTGCCCCTTCCCTGAGGGTCGACAGGTGAACCAAAGTGCCCTACTTTCCTCAGGTCACATAAATAAGGAGGCTAACTGGCGGCGGCGGCTGCGGCTGCCTCCGGCATCGTTGTTCTAGTCAGTGTCAAAACTCGATAGATGTCAAACACAATTCCAACATCAGCTCAAATCAAATTTCTTCATTTCAATACTCTAGGCACGGTTGTCCTTGGTATCCTTTTATCCGGATTTAGCTGATTCGATCTGATAAAAAGGACATTCACGTGGAAGGAGGTATCAACAAAAAATCCAAAGTCAATTCGATTCGTTATCACTGGAGGCCCATCTATGGAACCAATAATTGCGGTTGCGTCTCAATTCGATTGACAAACACAGAAACACGGGACAGACGCAGCGACAGAGGCTCAGAATAGTCACCGATTTATACCCTTTTATTGAGAATCCCTATGATTCCATAAAAAACAACGACGCAGCCACACACAAGCCGACATCCTTTCTCGACTCCTTTTATTGTTTGTCTCGATTCAGTTGTTTGCAGTGTTAATGGGGACGATTTTTGTGCTGTGTGTGCAGAGCTCGCGATAGAGTCCTTGCCGAAACATAAAGGATAAATTGATATTATCCCTTTTTTTTCGTTTGCGCGTACTCGTATAATATGCCTCTATTTGTTGGTTCTGATTGTGTTGAATCCTTTCCGAACCTTGCGATATAATTTGCTGTTAGGTCGTTTTTTTATCATTTCAAGTGGGTCCTTTCTATAGATTGGGAGACATGACAAAAATGCTTATTTATTGCATTTCCATTGAGTAAGGTTTCCGTTTCGGGCAAAAAAAAGGACACCATCAAAAGAGGCTCACACTGAGAGTGGTTAAGTTTATGGAGTAGAAAATTTGAGGGCTCTTGGTCGACTGCATTGTGAAAGGATTCTTTAACAGGATGAACCGCAAAAATATGTCCAAGTGTGTGATGTGTGTACTTGTGTGTGTGTGGTATATCAGTCATCAATTCAGTAAATTAGTTGTTGAGTAGTGGAAGTCCTGTCGTGCTTTTTATCGTTTGCCATTCGCCACTATTGGAAATTGGGATACATGCGTTCCAGAAGGAGGGCTCTTAGTTCGTTTTTTATTGCCATCTCGTCGATATTAACGGCTGATTAATTGGTAAGGATTTTTATTGTGGTCTCATAACTTTATTGTGTTGATTGACTTTTCCGTATTGTTGGCGGGGTTAGCTGTTCTATTTTTGATTAATCGGTCGTCCTTTTTAATGGATTATTAGACTTTTAAGGATATCGTTGGTTCACACCCTGTGTAGTTGATGGCAATTAAAATGTCCCGTTAATTAGTTAAATGGCTTTTGGGTAATGTGATCAAGTTTGTTTTTTGTTTTGCTAGTCGGAGGGTGGCCTCATTTAAGGACTGTGTGGTAGGGATTTGATGGATGCGACGCAACTGGATATGGCTGATTGCGTGTAATACTTAATTTTTCAATGCGAATTAGGTTGCCGATGGGCGGGGGGGATAGAGAGTAGGTACATGCGGGTAGTGGCAGTCAGTAAGTTATCTGTTGACTGTTCTGGTACTAAAGTCTGTCGGAGCCATTCAAACCAGGTATAAACCTATCCCAAGTAACAATTTGACTTTGGTAAGGTTCAAATATGTAAATATGTAATTTTAGTAGAGCTTTTCCCTATGGTGGGCTATTATATTCATCATATGTGCGTATTCGAGTGGGTATAGGTATAGGTACTCGAGTTTGAATTTAAAATAAAATTCTTTTGTTGGTTAGGAGGGGTGACGAAGAGTCTGCAATCGATTCCCTGATTTCCATCAACGTTGCAACTCCACTTTAGTATGGGGTATAAGCATCCTTATAACATCCCAGTTGTTGCAACTGTTCAGATACACCAATTGTGCTTATTTTACCTCCTAGTGGTCACCACCGGGTACTGGTCTATGTCCATCCGGAATTGACTTGCTGAACTTACAAGTGCGAGTGTTGAACACGTAGAAAATAGCAACACTATAATGCTCTGTTGGAGTTGACTGTCTGCTCGAGTCTCAGAAGTCTTACATGAGCCCCTCAGAAAGAGGACGTACGGCGGATGAATTCACATGGTTGAATCAACGGTGGCGTCAACTGTCAACATGGCAGATACTTCAATGAGCTACTTCGACGTATTTGGAGCTAAGGTCATTGAGGATTTTCAACAATAGTCAGTGTGTTGAAATAGAGATGGTGGCGGAAGAGCCCTTAATGGGTCAAAGGCAGCTCTCACATCCCCGCAGTGGGTTACTGACTCCGGAATATTCCGGTCGCTTTTGCCCAAGAGGTCGCAGAAAGGGCCTGGTCCTCCAGGTTGGGGGTTGTGCGTGGGGTTAACTACCCTGCCACGGCAAAAAAATTACGTCGCGAAGCAACCAAAAGCCTCGGATAAGGACGGATTCACTGTTGACGACCCTGCAAGACGGAAAAAGGACAATGACGTTCGGATCTGCACGTGAAATGTTCCAACTCTGAACAGACCGCGTGCAGCCGAACAACTAGCGGAGGCCCTAGACTGCTATAAAGCAGGTATCACCGCCATCCCGGAAGTGCGGTGGGATGGGCCGGGCAAAAGAAGGATGAAAAACTGTGACATTTACTACGGTGCGATCGACGCAAGGCACTCCTCCAGTATTCTAGATGTCCGAACTTTCCGAGCGGCCAACATAGACTCGGACCACTACCTTGTTGTAGCCAAGGTACGGATGCGGATATCCCAGACACCACAACAACTAGAAAATACTGTGAGGAGATTTAACGTTGGACGACTACAAACGCAACAAACCGCAAGAACCTATGCCGATCGCGTATCCCTCAACCTCTCGAGAAGTCCTATGCTGCCAGCATCAAGTGCCGAGGACCAGTGGCGCCGATGCCAAGAAGTCGTCAAAAACGCCGCAAATGATGTACTCGGTTTTACCAGCCGATGAAACCAAGATTTCCGTCCACCTGACCAAAATGAAGTGAGGATAGCAATATCTAAGCTTAAGTCCAACAAGACAACGCAGTAGAGGAAGACTTCGCCTTAGGTGGCGCGCGCAAGTGGAAGGGGACCTCAACCAACTTGGAGTGCGCAACTGGAGGCAGTTAGCCAAAGATCGCGCTAACTGGAGAGGCGTATTGGTTGAGGCCTTGGTCCACCCTGGACTGTAGCGTCACCTTAAGTAAGTAAGTAAGTAAGTTTGGTGTTGTGTTAGATATACCTCGGCCTTAGGGAAATATTACAAAAAGGCGACTTTTTGACATTGTCGGCATTACTGGAGGACAGAAATCAATCTAATAGGGGTTAAGTCGTTAGGGAGAATTTTATTGAGTTTGATGTAAAAACTTATTAGCTTCGCTAATTCTAAGGAAGCCTACCTAGATCTCCCTTTGAAGTTGTACAAAGCAGATAACTGTAACCTGTACCGAGTACCCCTATCTATATTTATGTAATTCGAAGTTGCCTGCTGATTGTCAGAAAATTTCGGCGAGTCAGGGTTTGACAGCTTTTAAAACGACTTTATTTTAAACTGAAGCTTGCTTGATCCTGAATCTTGATTACGAGTCAACGCGAAGAAGGCGGAATATTTGGCAAAAGAACAAAGAAGTGGTTGAGCCATCGCCAAAAGAGTGGATTTTGTACTGAATTACTGCTCGAATTGCGCGAAGAAGAACCTGAACTTAATCGCAATGTCCTTCGCATATGTCAACCAATCAATTTGATTATTTGTTGACGTTGGTGAAGCCACACATTGAAAGACACTGGTCACTGGTGAAAGTTTTCGATCACTGCCATCCTTTTCCTCGTATCGCAGCCAACGATAACGTGCATCATTCCGGAAGTTTTCAACGCTATTTACGTTCTTGTCGCTGAGTTGATCAAGGAGTGTGCTGTGTGCTGTTTTTCTAGTGAAGTTTGAAATGCGACCAATTATTTATGTTTTCTTTTGTGTATTTATGATGTATGTCAATTCCCGAATTGCATCGGCGCAGTTGATGGTATAAGCACGTAATGATGTTCGTACCGCCCAATGCCGGCAGCGTATCTTACAACTATAAAGGTAAATATGATTCGACTCTAATTTAGAAACAACCATTTTTATTCAAATAGAATTGTATTATTTTTTTAGGTACACACAGCATAATTTTCATGGGAGTAGGTGATGCTGACAACGGCTGCACCTGCCAGCAGCGATGCCATATCTGACGATTTATCGTCATTTTGACGTTTTTCAGTCTCAATGACGATTAGACGTTTTTGGCTTGCCTAAAGAGGATTTTCAGGTCTCAAGCAAATGCCCAACGACATTTGTTTCTATAAGTATCTACCATATACGTAGTCGTAGTGGCTTAGTGGTTAGTGTGTTGGACTACTAAGCTAGGGGTCTCAGGTTCGAATCCCGCAAAAACCCTAATTACAACTTAGGGTTTTTTCGACTGCGCTACTTCTCGCGAACGTCTGACAAACATCCGAGAGTATAACTGTCTTGAAATAGCTTCTCAATTAGCTGTTTGGAGTCGGCATAAAATTGTAGATCCCTTCCATTCGTTCCAGAAATGAAAAACTCACACAAAACGAATGATTGTGAGAAGCTATGCCTAGGGTCCCTCCGGACCTGTTGCGCCAACTATTTATTTATTTTTAAGTATCTACCATGCAATGAATTTAACATTTCAAACATCACAAGACTGAAAAATGTGTTACTTTTTTTTTGTACTTAGCAGAAGGCTTTGTGAAGCGATCTTACATCAGAGCGCCATTTGAATGACACAAAAAAATGGTCGTGTAATCGTCGCTTAACTTCTAAGTGATACACTCTTAAATGAAGCAGTTCCGTAACATGTCTTCGTCCTACTATATCCGAAGCCAAGATTATGCGCGGTTAAAGGCAATAAATTGCTGCCACCGCCGCTGACCATCAAAAAACCAACCGCAACACTTATAATTCCCGATAAGAAGAGCTCCTGACCCTATGCATTCACAGGGTCCTTGTTATACCAGCAGCCAGCAATGTCCGGCATCAAACACCCAATTAACCAATTACACATACGAGCACCTGCTGACCCCATGTCACAGTCTCGAAAAAAGAGTCAAAACTAGTCCTTTTGCCTTCACATTTATTACATTCAAAATAGACATGAGACAGGACCACAAGGACAGCAGCACAAAAGCTAGTTAAACAAAACGCACACAATAATTTGGGTATCGCGCACGTTCCACTCGGTTAGACATTCATTGTTAGCCACTGGCATGGCCACAAGTCCATTGGCGATAAGAAGACGACACGTCGCGTCTCATATGATAGGCATAGGCACAGGCGACAGGCCATTGTTCCGTGCTGCTGCATCCTTTAGAGGCAGTTTCCATCGGTTGCTCTTGTTCCGTTCAAAATTACAAAACCAAACGCTGGGCGACAATTAACAATTGCTATGCAAATGACAGCACAGACTAACATTTTGTCGGTTTGTCGTGACTAATTAAAACCCAAGGACAATGGGGAGAAGCGCAAAAAACTCAAACATAACAACGACGAAAACTTTAGATAAATAATGTCCATTCGTGCGATTTTTAATGAAAGCAAACTCATTTCGGTGGAAAATTTAGATAGCGCGGCTCGCATTCATTACGCCGGCCGGCCGGCCGTGCAGGGAAGCGATGTGCCGCCGCTTCGGACCACCCAGCACCCAAGCGCTCATGAAGCATAGAAAACATCCCGGAGAATGGGAACTTTTTTGCTGGTGCTTCGGCTGACATTTGTGTGGGCTTTGGACCACCATACTAAATCAAACAGGACTATAGAGAAGGGGAGCTAACAAAGCACCACCGATGATGACTAACGCAGAAAAAAAGAAAAAAAAGAAAAAAAAATTAAGACGAAGGAAACAGGACAACGACGAAGGAATCCTTATCTAAAAATCCACTGAAAAAGAGTACCCGTACGTATACCACACCAGCCAAGGTCCTTCAGAGAGACGACGCGAAGACAAAAGCCTTTATTTAATTTAATTTTTCTTTCCCGAGCTCTCGCGTATCCTACGTAAGGATTCCATTCATTTTTTCGGACAATAGGAATTTATTCAAATTCTTTGGGTGATTTTTTCTCCTTTTTTTCTTTGTTTGTTGCCTTACTTTCTTTCTGCCAGCTTTTTACTTGCCGTTGTCATTATTCATCAGTAAAGATTCCTTTCAAGCGTCGTTGAGGCGTTTTTTTTTTATTTATTTTTTTTTTTTTTGTAGCCTCGTTTCTGTGTTGCTTTTTTAATGGAGGAAAAATTAAAATTGGCCACGATTTTTCCTTGTCCATTGTTTCATTTTTTATCAGAGAAAAGGAATCGTTTTTTTTTTAAAGGAAACATTTGCCTGTGTTCTTTCGCGATGAAATATCCTTTTATTTTCTCAGGCTCGTTGTTTGCGTGTCCTTTCTTGCGCGGGGAATGGGAGTAAGAAACACTTCTGATTGTCCCGGTTTTCTTGTGGATGTTATTTTTTTGTGTGTGTCTTTAGCGGATCTTTGGGGCTATGTGCACAGTCCGTCATGATTCTTGAGAAATATTCAAAAGAAGTGAGTCGAATATTTCATGGAAAACTTTTTTTTCTTACTGAGCTGGCTTTTGTTGGATAGGCTCGGCAGGATCGAGTTGGAGAAGGAAGGATAATGAGTCAGGAAGGAGAAAAATCAATGAATCTCGTATATGAGTTTTGGGGGAGGCAATCGGGACCTGGAAAAATAAGATTGATTGGATAATACTTTTTAATTACAGGACTTTTTGTGCGATAAAGCCGGAAGTGGCGACTCAGGACGATAGATTGTATTTTGCCAATTTGCATATCACATCGCATTTAACTTTGTATAGAGTACACCTCTGTCCTCTGTGACACAGGCTTGGCTACGTTTCGCAGGCATATCTATTGGGGTTTGCGGAATTTCGTTGTGGCACACCGTAGTTCAGTCTAGAAGCATATAGAATCTTTGAAACCTGTAGGTATATGCTTTAAGAGGCCAAAGAAGTGGCAAGTGAAAATATTCGCGCTCGGCTGTATGGTTCTCGATGTTTTTAAGTATAACAAGGACAGTGCTCGACTATAGGCAACTGCAATAAGGTGATATTTGACAACTTTTTTGATAAGTATTCAATTATTGGAGCAACGAAGAACTGAAGGAGTATACCTACGCTACAGGCAAATGACGTGCCAATATAACATCATGTCGACGGCCCCGTTCAAGGATATACTAAGTCCATTTATTCTATTTTTCAGGAGATTCGTTTAAGGTTTTTTTTTTCAATAGGTATACATACCTTTTTTTACCTAGCCATACGGGTTTTCAAGGTGAATGATTTAATGCTTATATTATTTTTATATATCTTTTTAAATTATAGGAAGGTACTTTTCATTTATTTATTTATTTATTTTCAATCAAATGAGTACATCTGCTGTTCGCGCTAGATTACTTAATAGAAAAATATATTTAAAAACGACCACCAAAGCCTAACAACAGAATTAATTTAATCCTAAATGAATCCCTTCCCTACTAAGATGAAATTCGAATATACTACAATATTAATTGGATTCCCTAAGGCATCTAGAAATTGGTTCGTTGTACCTATCCATAGTTAACTCTATGGTTTTGTGACGATCTCACAACCTAACTCAACTTAACCTAACCTAACTCTATGATCAAGTACATACAATAAAAGACAATTTCTAAAAGCTCTCGAAGGAGCATAAAAAATGAATGATAATAGCTAGGATAGGACATTTATCAAATCACGAAGAAACATAATTGAAAAATATTGCCTCCGTTCAAAAAGAGGTAAGATACCAAATAATTTGCACCTCGTCTCGTAACATGGCATCTCAATATCCCATCGCAGGCTACGAACTGCTATCCTAGTAAGATGCTTTTGAATCTTCTCTATTCTAAAAAAAATGTACCTACTTCATAAAATGGATTCCATACTTCTAGCCAGGCAGTACTCAAGATTAGATCGGACAAATGCAAACAAATAAACATTTAAGAGTTTTGGATGTGGATCTTGAAAGCCTTTCGAATTCGGAGCTCGATCCCAAAACTTTCATTGCACCTACGAGAGATCGGGCGTATTTTAAACATAATTAGATGTTTGAAGATTGTTTTTGAATACCAATGCAGCCAGCGTTTTTGCGCAAAAGTACTGGTAATAAGAAAGGCGTTAATAGACTGCTCATGAACCAAGCGATATCCAGAAAAAAAGAAGATATTTCTGCCGCGTTTAAGGGTCTCGATTCAACCAAGTCTACGTGCAAGCTTGTTGCGGACTCCATATAGTAAGGGGCTAGGGCATCTCATACGTTTCAAATCAGTATAACCTGGGTTTCCGGCCAAATAAACAAAGATCGCAATGAGAGAGCCACTGATAATTTGGCAGACGTGGCTCCATTCTTTGCATGTCCTCAGCAAAGGAACTTTAACCTCCAGTATATAGGATATGTTAAGGGGAAATCCTCCTGCTTCTTGCCGCTCAAGCCCTTATTGAGTTTTCTTTTGGTAGGAAATCTTAAAAAAAAAAAAAACATAAACTCACCAACCAACTAGACCACATATATGTTCAAGTCCGACTAATAGGGGACTTTGGTGCAAAGAAGACTAATCGCTGTACCATATCTTATCAGACTTGTTCAGGGAATTGCGCCTCCCCCAAATGCGAGCCCTTTTGAGCACATTTTTCATTACATTCTCACACATTTCACGCGGTATTTCATTAATTTCATCACGAATATTTTGTTTGAGTTGCTCAAGCGTTTCTTGTTTGTTTGCATAAACCTTGCTTTTCAGATATCCCCACAAAAAGAAGTCCGGAGCAGTCAAATCAGGCGACTGTGGATGTGGAGGCCAATCAACATCACCATTTCTTGAAATAACTTGTTGTGAAAAGAGGTCTCGCAGTAATTCCATTGTAATCCTGGCTGTATGCGATGTGACACCGTCTTGTTGATACCACATGTTGATCAAGCCAAAAGCATGAAGTTGTGGCGTTAAAAAGTTTTCAATCATATCACGATATCGCTCCCCATTCACAGTTACCGGTACGCCGTTTTCATTTTCAAAGAAGTAAGGTCCAATGATTCCTCCTGACCAAATTGCACACCAGACTGTAACTTTTAATGGATGCAAAGGTGACTGATGAATAACTTGATGGTTTTCCATTGCCCAGAATCGACTATTCTGTTTATTCACATATCAATTCAAAAGTTCCAAAATTCCCAAAAATTTCACGTAACTTTCTCATCGTCACAGTAATCGATGATTGACTTTGATAAAATGTTTTAACAATTAAAACACGATGGCTTATCGAATATTTTTCCATAATAAAGTTGCCACTTGTCTTCTTCACGACTGCCAAATATGAACTGTCAAGACTAATGTTTACCAAAATGGCGGCAAAACAAAGTAGTATACCTTCCCGGCGGACACCCTGTACTTGAAATGCCATTAAAAGCTTCCTCCAAGACAGCGACTTATGCACATAAATAGTTGGCGCAACAGGTCCGGAGGGACCCTAGGCCTAGCTTCTCGCAACCATTCGTTTTGTGTACGTTTTTTATTTTTGGAACGAATGGAAGGGATCTACAATTTTATGCCGACTCCATACGGCTCATTGAGAAGCTCTTTCAAGACAGTTATACTCTCGGATGTTTGTCAGACGTTCGCAAGAGGTGGCACAGTGAAAAAAACCATAAGTTGGAATTTGGGTTTTTGTGGGACTCGAACCTCAACCCCTCGCTTAGTAGTCCAACACACTAGCCATAGCCACTAAGCCACTGCGCCTACGACTTATGCACATTACTTATCCTTACTTGAAAATCGCGTGAAGTATCAGTTTTTCAAATTCTTTACGTTACACGACAAGTAATCTTAAGAAAGCGCGTTTTAGGGAAATATTTCCATAAGACTGAAACTTACTTTTTTCTCGGAAAGTAATTGCAATAACGAAATTCTTGCTAAGAATGCTCTTACAAAAATTAGTGGATCAAAACAATGGAATATTCCTAAATCGCGCAATGCGTGGAATATGCACGAAACCTTTGCATTAAATCTTAATCTTGAAATGGATAACCCGCATACAAATGCAAATTGTAACTCAGGTGTCAATACGGCCACGTCGCATTTGCCAAATCCTAACTAATTCGAGAAGATTCGATAAATATCCCCTCGATGTTACACTTTTAGCTCAAACTGACAAGACATAAAAATCCCTACTCAGTTATGGCGGCCGTTAGATGACACACGCTGAATTTTCCATATCCTATAGCTCAACTGCAGGTATTTATTTACAACTTTTTTTTATCCTTATTTTAATCAAATTTCATACACTACTCATTGACCTATAGTCCACCTCCGAATTGGACCACCCTCATGATTCCATCATTTCATTGGAATTAATCAGCCCCTCGAATTGGCATTTACTTATTATGGAATCGAAAAAAAAAAAAAAAATCTACCCGTAGCCAGTGCGTGCGATGGTGTTTGTAAGAGATACACATTACTCGCAAGGTTTGGCTAATTGAAATTTAATTTTTTTCTTGTTCCTTTCGCTAAACATTAAGAATGAAAAATAAGAAAATGTTTGCGCTCTTTCTTGTTCTGCTGGTTATTTCCTTTTTAATTTACAGCTCGGGGCATTTTCACGGAACAAAACAGGACTCCCATGGAGCCGGCTTGGTTCTAAATGGATTGGGGATACGATGGGGGTGTTCTTGAAGAGCGAGTAAATCTTTTTACTTGTTCTTTTTTGGTAAACAAAGGATCAAAAGAGCCCAGTGGAATTAATTGCTTTCATCTCTCGCTTTTGTGTGTGCGACGACCGAGTGTGCCTCTGCTGCTATTTAACAATTCGCTAAGTAATTTGTAATTAAATATATAGCCGGGTGAAGCTTAGCTCTTTGGACACGGCTATACAAGATATATATATAGAAAGTGATTTCACGGTTTAGGTACATCGTGGGCGGGGGTGCAAATGTCTAATTTTTTTTTTAACAAATTGCTACCGGATATGAATGAAATTGCCAGGGCGGAAATTGCATCGAATTGCTTTCGTTTGCTGAGAAAAACTTGGGATTTTGAAAAAGAAAAAAAATCATTGAAAGCTATAGTATAAATAATAAAGATAAATTAATATATGTACCCAGTTTGATGTCCGTGCGCACGAAATCTTACGTTTACGTTTAACCCTTTATTGACCAACCTAAAAAATGTTGGCTTGATAATATTTAATTATAGGGTGTCTTAAGAAGGAGAACAAATTTTCAGATTTTTCAAGGACCCCTAAGGACAAAAAGTGACTCAAAATTACCTTTGGGCTATGAGACAAAACAATTTTTTATTTTTTATAATTTTTATCATTTCAGCAAAGAGATACATTGGATAGGCTGCATTTCGAAAACGGCTTTGACTATATTTTATTGATACTACAAAGTTCACACTTTCCCCACGCTTCATCAAATTCTTCGCACGTCCTTCGAAACAGATTCTCCTATAATCTCCTTTGCCCATTCGTTTTTTGATGTACTGTCATTGTGATTTTATTTTTAGACCACATCTGTCACATTTTGGCACATAAGTCCCAGGGTTATACACACCTTTTGTACTTCAAAAGAGAAACTCTTTCATTCATTTAACGGTAAAAGATGAACGAGTTTACGAAACATTTTTTGAGCATTATTACCAAAAACAAAAGAAGATGAAGTTGATCAGCCATGGTCAACTCCTCCCATGAATGCACAGATTATTATATCCTTTAACGACTTTAGGACAATCAACTTCGTGTTGTACTCCCTATTTATCCCTTCTGTTAAAAGTTAAAAACTCATTGCCATGGTAGTTTGAAGCTCTTTTTAGGGTTCCGTAGCCAAATGGCAAAAATCGGAACCCTATTAGATTCGTCATGTCTGTCTGTCTGTCTGTCTGTCCGTCCGTATGTCACAGCCACTTTTCTCCCAAACTATAAGAGCTATACCGTTGAAACTTGGTAAGTAGATGTATTCTGTGAACCGCATTAAGATTTTACACAAAAATAAAAAAAAAAAACAGTAAATTTTGGGGGTCCCCATACATAGAACTGAAACTCAAAAAAATTTTTTTCATCAAACCCATACGTGTGGGGTATCTATGGATAGGTCTTCAAAAATGATATTTAGGTTTCTAATATCATTTTTTTCTAAAGTTAATAGTTTGCGCGAGAGACACTTCCAAAGTGGTAAAATGTTGGTCCCCCCCCCCTAACTTCTAAAATAAGCGACCGATAAAACTTAAAAAAATATATGATATACATTACCATGTAAACTACAAACGATAATTTTTTGAACGAGATCTATCGAGTAGTTTTTAAAATATCGATCAAAGTTACAACGAACTACAAGAACTTTTATGTTATGTTACTTGCTGTTTCGGAACCCTTCATGAGCGAGTCCGACTCGCACTTGTCTTACTTTTTTTTACTTTCTTCTTAAATTTTTCGGGTATCCTTTCCTATTAGTTCGAATCGTACCACAAGCAAGAGTTTTTTTTCGGTTTTTATTTTCTCTAGCCGTCTAATTGACGAGAACTAATTATCAAAGAAAATAATTGATAAGACTACTCTTGCACCGAGATCGTAATTTTCGTATTGATTTTCAAGCTGCTCGTCCTTTCCTTGGTAGATTCAAAACCTCTAGAGGAGCCATGTTGATTTGCTATGCACCATAATTTGTACCCTCTCTCCAAAGGTTTCTTGGGGTTGTATTGCTTAATGGAGTGTCTGCCCTTGAAAAGAATGATTGACTCGTGAACAGAAAGCTGTCTTGTTTCATGGTATAGGAAGAGCTGAATTTATTGGCCGAGTTTGAACAATCGATCTTTATAACCTACGCAATCTGTTGTCATTTATGCGTAAGCTACTCAAAATGGCATTAAAACTATTTCGGTTCATCGTTTTACACACCAATGGAACTCCCAAATCCTCACCTTCACTCCAGAAGTGCCTCCAGCTATAGGTAGCTTATGATATCCCATAAGAAAGCAAGTAGCTCACCCTTCTTCAAGTCCAATACCTTGAACACCACTTGGTTGAACTTTCAAGAAATGAGACAAAAAATCTGTTTGCCAACGCAACTTTCAAGCAATCCTTCAAAAGGACCCTCAGGAATTTCTGATATAATAACGCTAGCTTTGCATTCGCGATTTGGTTCCTCATCCGGTATTTTTTTCTTCCAATGACTGCATTAGACGCTTGTCGCAAATTTCCTCGCTGCACCCAACAACTGTTCAAGCTCTTCTTGAAGCACATCTTCATCTGGTTCTTCATTTATTGGCGTAGTTGCTCTTCTTCTTGAACGAATTGCTATAAGATGTATAATTCATCTTCGGATTCTAGGTCGGTATCTTCATTATTATCCAATGGTAATTCCTTAATCAGAGCCAAAATCTCATCATCCTTCAAATAAACATTCTGAACAGTCGAATAATGCACTTTATGTATATATGAAAATACCATAAAGTGAACATAAGCTCTTAAAAAAATGATGAAAACTAATATATAACTAATTGACAATCGGAGACTCTTACACAATCTGACAAAAATATGCGCAGCCTCCGACTGCCAATTAGTTCTACTTGAAAGTGTCTTGTTTTAGTCTTTTGAAATCTTTTTTACAGTCAGTCGGGTTTTCTGTTTTTTTTAATTTAATTTTTTTAATTAATTTTTTTTTCATATTTATTTGTTTAGCCTGAGACACTCCGAAAAAGAATACCAATTTAATGACACCTCACTCTTCAAAATCGGTCAAGCCGTTTGGGCTAGAGGGCGTCACGTAGGAACATACATAGGATATACGCGCGAGACACATAACCCTCCCTGTGTCCAGTCACAAAAAAAAGGCCTATTACCGCATTTTATTCCTATAGAGTTTTTATTGGAAAGAAAACATTGTGGCACCTACTTACAAGTACCGTCGGAGGAACTTGTCATTTCTGAACAGCTTAGGATATTTTGTTCGTATTCAAAAAGTTTCTGATACATATTATTTATTTAATTTCAGTTGTTTTTTTTTTTTTTTTTTTATATACTTCTCCCGGGAAAGGCGAACTTATAACGCGTCAACAGCGCTCCGAGATGCCTGCAGATGTATGTTTGCTCTGCACTTAAATTGCTGCAAATTGTAGTCTTCTTCTTCTTCTTCTTGTATTTTCTTTCTAACATTTGTTGGTATTTTTATTTATTTATCCATTTATATTCCTTTCTTTTTTTCTCTATTTAAATTTAAACGTTGCCTTCAATTCGAACTTTTGAAACTCTCTACCAAAATGGCGACGTCCACGCTTATCGGAAAATGCTACCCCTTTTCGTTCGTCTCATCATCAACCCTTTTTTTTCAACGAATCTGCGCCGTTCTCGCATCATATTTGTTCCAATTTGGTAACAGCGCCACATCAACCCTTTCACAATGGCCGCCATTGCGAACAGAACAACAATGCGATGTTCATCGATTTTTCTCACCCCTTAATTTGTTTGAATTCTTTTATCGTTCGGCAACCCTTTTCGGTTGGCTGACAAGAATAAAACGAATCCTTTATGCAACCCCTAACAACAAGTCTCTTCATATGGTAGTGTTCGTGAATATGGTAATTTTCAGGTGTTCCTGTACATTTCCTTTTCCATAACATGCAACGATTTCGAGAGGACGACAATACGGCACGCAATCATAGTTCTCATGTAAATTTTATGAACACAAAAGGAAAACTCTTTAATACACAAGAACACTGTGGGGTGACAGGCATTTAACTAAAGAACGAGTAGCGTTTAACCTTCGACTGCAGTGCTTAACTTGGTCACCCGTTTGCCATCGTCGCGGCTTTGGGCCATAAAATATGTACAAGCTTAGAGAACATTACAACGGTAGGTACTTGTAAAAGGGGTTAATTGTAGACACAGACACGCCTTTCAATTATCC
The DNA here is from genome assembly GCA_946477585.1 of Cheilosia urbana. Classification (NCBI taxonomy): domain Eukaryota; kingdom Metazoa; phylum Arthropoda; class Insecta; order Diptera; family Syrphidae; genus Cheilosia; species Cheilosia urbana. The sequence goes on from OX297854.1 coordinate 118,869,940, forward strand.
TTGATGACAATGCAGGGTAACAAAGCTGTACTCAAACACGCGAACAACGCTTGGTACGTAGGTTTGTTTGAGGTTGTCCCGTTGGAAAGTGTGTTCCAGCTCTCCAGGGGGGTGGCAGATATAATAGTTTAACCAGAAATCATATTCCACGATAAGAAGAATTACGTATATTTGTTAGGGCTGAAGGGTGCAACAATGAATATTGTGGAAAAAATATTAACGAGTTATGGGGTTGGATGGTGGGGCTTAGCTAGAGGGCGATCCGAAGTCAAAAGCATGTCATTATACGCATAAACTATACGCGGTCTATTGTAGTCGGTTTGGTTATTTGCGTGTGAAGTGACAGGAAAGGATAACGGTGTAGGAATAACTGTCATTTATTATGCTGGAAAGGGATTGTTTTGCATTTGGCCTTTGTGATGACATGAATGGTATTTAAGCAGGTGTTATGGGCTGGCATTTCCAATAAACGCAAGCTCTTGTGTCGGGTGATCTTATCTGATAATCGCACTAGCTTCTCCCTGGTACCGCCCAAGGCTGTAGATAACTTGTAGACATATCTACCAAACTGGCTGATATTTGCATGAAGATTGGGACACACTGTCCCGGCGCACCGTATTTACCTCACAAGGCAGGGGAGCCTAGCTAAGTACAAAGTTGCACAATTATTGGCCTTTTAGGCCATTAAACACGTTCAGAATTAAAAGTTTCTATTGAATTTTTTGGCACGATTCTGGCCTTGAGTTAAACTATCGATTCCTACGACTGGATCTTTCTTTTCGATTACACCTCTTGGGTTATTTTTCGTACAGCTAGTTCGTTTTAAGTGCGATTTGGACAGACCAATCTTCGAATGCTTATAAGGACACACGCGTTAAAAACATGGGGATGTTTGTTAATACCTCCGCAGTATTACAGGTAATGCAAGAAAAAATAGTTTCCTTATATCCCATTTATTAAACTTTTTCCGAAATAGTTTTATATTCAAATTTAATGATTGTTTCATTAAAATGCTCATTTGAATATGAATTTCCAAAACTTTAATCTCGAAAGATTAAAATCCAGTATTTTTTTTTCTACAATCAAACCCGGTCTAAATTAAAATAATATTTAAAACAAGAATTTATTCCAATTAAGTTATGGTTGATCTGAAATATTACATTTACTCTGATTACACTTCAATACGAACTTATTAAAGCCATCAATTTAAATACATTTTTATTTGATTTTAATGCAGGATCTAAAACAAAATTATTAGATTTAAATATACCGGTATTACTTTTAAACACAAATAAATTATTTTATCGCTTGTAATTTTAATTACCTGCTAATAAATAATAAAATTAATAAAAATAATAATTTCAAAGTGTTCTTGTAAGAGGTTATAATATTTGCTTTTTCTTTTCTTTAAGTTGTGTAGCACAGATATGTTCCTAGTCGATTTGTTTTTGAAGATAAGGGCGGTCTAGAGATTCTAGTTCATTGCCTCAGAAATATAGCTATTACATTTCAAAAAGTAAGTAATTGAATGAATAAATAATAAGATAATTCGGGCATACATGAATTCTCCTTCATTTAAAGGTAATATACCTACTAAAGGAAGCACAGCGGCACTCTATAGGATTATTTTAAAAGACCAGGGGAATTTGCCTACGCTGAACAGTTTTCTATAAGTATTTTAAAAATAGTATTAAAATGAAATATTTTTGGTGTTGAAATATATCCCATAGATAGTCAAATCTAAAAAAGTATTAAAATATATAAAGAATGTATTATATTTTAATATTCCACGGGTTTATAAAAAGCAAACAAAAGATTGAATTTGAGTTGAAAGTATTATATTTTAATCAGCCATTTATTTAATTCGAATACAAATGTATTAAAATTCTTTAATTTTTAAATATAAATGTATATTTAAATACTTTTGCGTTGAAACCATCTCCATCTATATTAAAATTTCAGACATATTTTGTAATAGCAGACATTGTTTAAAATTATAAAATCTTTTATTAGTTGTTTAATTTATTAAAAAAATATTTAATTTAACGTCAGCATTTTTAACCGTGATATTATTTTTTTTAAATAATTTCTACAGGATGAGTACAAGTTGGGCTTTTGGTTAACACTGCTCCAAAGAAAATCATTCGTTTCAAAGACAACCGGACCTGAGAGTGTATTTCGTAATTAATTCAACAAGAACTTGAACGTAACGGACTAGTTTTGGTATCTTATATTTGTCTGATATGCTTAGAGAAATCGTATAAACTACATCGTTTATTTGACTGCATTCTTAAACGTTGAGCGTTGGTATGAAATAAAAATCCCTTCGCCATCGTTTTGGCAAGAAAATAGACACTCCTTTGTGGTTTCCATTCTACGGTAACTTAGCGAAATCGCCCTCATTATCCTTAGCCCTTGCTGAGAGAAGATCCTCGTCTTCCTAGCTGTTTTCGAAGTGAAAGGATGGCTCTAGGACCCTATCAGGGAAAGCACAATAGTCTCCTTTGAGAAGTCGCAGTGCCAGAGCCCCTTGATGGCTCTCCCGCCTTACAATCTAACTATAGGTAAAGCTCTCATTAGATAGACCTAGGATCCCTTAGGGCCCTGTTAGGCCAACTATTTATTTATTTATTTTTTGAGTCCACCACGGACTCAAGTCCTTAGAATGCCTAGGAAATTTGTCTCGTATTCGTTTCTCTTCCCAATTTGTTTACGGCCCTCATTGCAGTCGTTGGACCTACTTCGGTGTGAACTCCAAAAATATCGTCTCACATTTTAAATTACGTATGTCCTCCAACAATCTTGGGAGTTGAGGCCGCATGACGATAGATGATACTCATTCAATATGACCCGCCCGTCTCTTTCCTTGTTGCGTTGTGCTTGAACCAATGTCCCTTGATTAACCAGCAAAATTTATTTCTATACTACAGGGCTAGTAGGTACTTAACCTAAAGTTAAAACCGAGACCAATCTTCGATGTTCGTCAGCAAGTTGTGCCCCAGCATTTTAACATTGATTGGGGTATGCTACAATTCTATTCCTACATTCCCATTGCACTATTAAGCTAGAAGGAAATCAAACCCGCAACACAACATATCCGCCATCGCATTCCCATTAACTATATCCATCCCCGTCTATAGATACAATCATTCGAATAAAGGATTTGCAAAACGAATTTCCCATCCACAATAACACTCGTGTCATCCAGAGGGAAATAAAAGCGAAATCTTCAAGACTCCTTTTTTACGGCAAACTCCCATCTAACACACATATCTCATTCATCTGCACGCACATCCTTTTACCATGTCCGAAAGTATCCGCCTCCTCACTCCAAAGTAATTAACCGCATGTAACATCACTTGCATCATCATAAAAATTTGCAATCAAATTTATATCCTTCGAAAAAGCAATGACATTGTTATCTGGCATGACCTCGAATGTATGTATCTTGCTCACAGTATAGAAGAAGATGTCCTTCCTTTGACATATGCCCACAAAAATATCATAAAAATCCAACACACATCTCCGAGCTGGCCATCAAACATCCTTCCAGCAGGCAATTGACAACCCTTAAATCAAAGCTCCAAGCAGCCAACAAAAATAAGAAGCCAAACGCAATTCCTTTAATAATCCTCGAGACAATATCGAAACACCATAACAATATCCTTTGATGATTATGGTCCTGTGTGGAAGCAACAGTAGCATTTATGATTATTGTTACACCACATCCACTACACCCACACACGAACGAAGGGCTTATATCGGTGGGGGCGGGTGGTGGTTGTAGGACAGGTTTCCCGCAAAACTATTCCAGGAGAATCCTTGTCCTTGCCTCGAACGGGCGACAATCATTTTCGCAACGTCGCCGTCGGTCGGTCGTGTGTATATGCTATTGGCAACTACATTCGGTTCCCCTTTCACTTTTACTGGCTCTCATCTCTCACTCCTGGCGTGCGTGCCTGGCTGATGTCGGCATGAGTCTACCCTTCTCCTACTTCGTCGTCGATTGTCTGGCAATTTAATCAGACGAGAATTGGCGTCTCCTCTACACAAGTTACAGCTCGGCTAGTTTCTTCGTCTCCTTGTGATCTCCTTTGTGCACTTTCCTTGTGATGTGTGTTGTTATTGTTTGTGGCATCGGCTAGCATTCGGAGAAAGGATACAACAACGCTGTCTGATGTGCCAATTCATTCATTTCATTGAGTGGACGAGTCGATCGAATAGGGTGACTCCAGGACACCATCTCTCAATTTTGGGGTCCCCTTGGCCTCGTGAACGAGATTCTCTCCTGTCCTAGTGAAAGTTCCCAAATCGTTGATGTAATGGAGTTTTGGATGGTTTCTTTTGGTTTGATGTGTCCCCAAGACACATCGATATATAATTGAAAGGATATCACATGCGGAGCGGCAGAGAATGGGTTGTATTGCTTGATTGTTTTGGTTCGATGACGTTTTCAGATTTATCCTTGTAGAGCGAAGAAGGACGGGATTGGGTATTTACTTCAATAATATGGCGTTCGCAAGGAAATCGATTAGTTTCGATAAAGGTGAAGGGATATGTTTCATTTAGCAAAAAGCTTGTATAAAGGATGTGGGCGATGTGACAATGACAATGGCGGCTTGTGGAAACATTTTGGAAAATTAACTTGGAGTGTTTTATTTAAAAAAAAGAAGCAACAAATCTGTTGTCCATTTGTTGTTGGGGGTTGCCATCATTCTAGCTGCCGGTTCACGTTATCGTCTAAGGAGTGCAACCACCTTTGAATATTTGGAGCCCTTCTTATTGCAAGTGCCTTCTGATTGAGTTTCCTTCTTCATTTGGAACAGCGTAGGTATAAGACTGGGCCATTTCGTATCGCGTCTCTGTGCCCATATCAGTAATTCCTTGCCAAGGCTGGTTCAACTAAAGTAAGCTGTGCGAACCGAATTTTTAAAGCACTCTTACAGTACTGGGTTGTTGCCCGATTGCAACATGTCCAATTAGGCTGTCGGGTCGGCATCATTTTAAGGAGCATTCCAGGATGGGACTTGACGAACAAGTCAATATAACGGTGCTGTCTCTGGCTTGTGTCAGCACAATTGGATAGGATAGCGCATATTCGCCTTAATGGGCCTACTTTTTTTCTCGCTTATCTTTTACGACTTTAACCAAGCGCTGATGTCTAAGGCAACCTATACACTGCCAATCCTTTGAAAGTTCTTCGCACAATTCTCCTTCCATTCCTCGCTGATTTTTAGCTCCAGTCGGGAGGTGTTCATTTGCATTTCATTAGAGTTACAAGCTCTACACAGTCTGGATGTTTAAACCCAACTTTGTACGTCTAGCACGATTTAGCACATATCCACTTCCACCTATTATTACATCCGACGTGCGCATATATTTGGTCATGCTACGTAATGTATTACCTATGCAAATCGAGTACAAGTCCTTTAAACTCTGTAACACAAAAGCATCAAATGTCGAGAAAATCGAGTGTGGTAAAAATTCCCATGTCGTTGACTGTGTGCAGTGTCCTTTTTCGCTTCGCACAAAATGACAACTTTATACGGTACCCAACCGGACATAAATTATCCCTTTTTCTCTATTCAAGCACCCGAAAGGCATTATAACGATTAGATGGTCAACGACGCACGGGAAGAGAAAAGAAAAAGCCAAAATGTACGACATTTTAAAGGACACAATCATCTAACAGAAGCACACATGTACGAAGACGAACACGCACACATGCACCCTTGATATGGATGACAGAATAAATTTGGACAATCGCCCAAGCAACTGGAGGGTGGACGTGTATAGTGTATCCCCTGACCATTTCTCATATACGAATGACGAAGGAGTAGAAAAAAAAAGAATACCGAAAATATTTAACCCTAAAATAACAGTAACGTCGCACCCCAAACCCAATAACTTGACCCTTCAACTGCGATGTGTGTCTCAGTAGTTATGTGCAGGACGAAAGGGAAAGGATAATAATAAAGCGTATACAGCACAAGAGGGTATAGTCATCTGTGTGTTCGGTCGCCCTCCGAAAGCCACCATGTGTCCACTGTCCAGTGCCAGTCTTTCGTAACAGCTAACAGGATACTAAGGAGATTGCACATAGGTACACAACACTCGTGTATGTATATAAATAAAAACACATGCCATCGAGTTATCCTTCTCTCACACAACCCTCTCGAATATAATATCCAATCCACCTCCACCCATCATACGTCTTTCGTCGACAAACATGAACATCATGGCTGTTGGCTTGGCTGGTACGACGGTAGTCGTTCTAGTCGTCGTTATTTCTATCGAAATTGTGTTGTTAACTTTGAACCCATCATGTGTTCAGGATTCCAGAAAAAAAAGGGATATCCAAGTTTGTCCCCTCCCGGACCGCTTTCGGAATGTTGTAGCTGTGTCTTTATATCGATAGAGGATTTTAACGATACGGCCTTGTTTGAAAATGGCCGAATATAAAAGTTATCTGCTCAAGGATACCATTAGAAAGTTAAAGGATTCCTTTTTTCGTTCCCTTTTATATGATGAATCCTTTTTTAACTGGCCAATCTGCTGTGCGGCCCTGATGTAAGATTGTGTGTGTATGTGATGGATGACTTGACAAAATGGAAACTTCCCAGAATCGCAGCAAAAAAGGATGGACAGGGGAATATGGCTCAAATCAAATATTTATCGATGCATAGTGGAGCATAATCAATCACCCTTGTGGCATACATAGCCATACTTGGGCTTTGTATAGACCGTTGTGTTTGTCTTTAATCTCAATTCTTGCGGTTTTCCATTTTCCTGCCATGTCACATGGGTTAATCCTTGCAGGAAACAAACAAATGAAACCACACAACTCTGGGGATATGTAAATAAGCGTAAAAGGATTTTGTAAGGAAAAAACGTAATCCAGCAACTATTGTGTTTTTTTCATTCTCTCATTTTAACGAACCAGGTCACGGTAGTAATTTTTGCATAAAGGCATACGCACGCAGTCATGATGAAGACAGACGACTACGGGTAGGACCACTGCGACTTATGACAGTGCGGGAGTTTTTCATCTTCTAGCCAGCAATTCCATTTCCTATTTGAAAAGGTAAATCCTTTTTTTGTGTTTAATGCTGCTGAGATATACGGAAAAACTGAAATATGCTACTACTGCAGGATTCCAAGGACAGTATGACGGACGGAAAGCCAAAGAAAAAAAATAAATCTTGTGTTTTTAATTTTTTCTTACGGTTAGTAGGTATCCATTTTTGCTCAACCAATTTTGAATAAAAAGAAAAATGAAAGATGTCCTGTAAAAAATTCGTTTTCTTCTTTTGTTGTTGTTCCTTAAGTGTGTGGTGCACGCAGAATGGCAGACGTGGGAGGACTGTAGAAATGGGAAATGGGATTCGTGTAGTATTATTATTGTTTTTGTTTCCTTTCGTTATGCCTATGTAGCCCTATATATCCTTGGCCAGCGATGGTGTTCTGGCTTTTCAAATAAATGACATAATTTCGGTACGGCTTTAATGGCTTAAGGTAGAGCGAGGGTCCTCGAAGGAAGAGTATGGTGTAACTCCTTTTTTGCATTTCACTTTAACATTTACGCTCTGGAGTGTTGCGGTATTTGGGAGGGATTTTAAGTGGCCACCAGGTGGTCGGACAGTTGGACAATGCGGAGCTATATACTTCCAAAAAAGATGTGTAGAAGAATGTATTCTGAAGGATATTTTATGAAGAATGTGTTTATATATTAAGTTTCGAGCGAAGGCAGAACGTGTGGTTGGTGAGCTGTAAAGGGTGTCCCAAAATGTAGGTAAGAAGTGATTTTGATTGAACGGGCTGTTAATTAAAAATTGGTTTTATTTCTATGCATAGCCCAAACCGATTTGTGGAGTCATGAAACCTTGAGTGAGTATTTCACTAGCTTTGTAGACTAGTCTGTGTCTGTGTTTGCAATTTGGAAGGAATTGTTGGAGATGACCCCCAGTTGCCTTTTGAAAACTCATGCGCATATTTTTATCAGATAGGTAGTCTCCGATTGTCAATTAGTTATACTTGAAAGTGTCTTGTTTTAATAGTTTTAAATCTTTTTTACCTCGTCAGTCGGGTTTTTTGGTTTTTTAAATTCACTTTTTTATTTATTTTTTTTCTTTTTAATTTAATTTTTCTATTTCTTATCTGTTTATCCTATGACACTCCGGGAAAGAATACCAATTTTATTACAGCTCACTCTTCAAAATCGGTCAAGCCGTTTGGGCTACAGGGCGTCACGTTGGAACGTACAAACGTACATAGGATACTCGCGAAACGCATAACCCTCCCTGTGTACAGTCAGATAAAAACTATTAAACATACGTGTCGCCGGGTCAAAATTCCGGATAAGTCAAAATTCTTTTTTTTTAAATTCTACTTTCAAATTTCTCTTTTTCATAACTCTGGCTTACGAAATTCTAAAAACATACATTTGGAAACATTTTCAAAGGAACAAAGAAAATATCTGTTAGTTGGAAAAAGCTGCATAAACATATTTTCTTGGCTTGAAAAGGAAAATTTTGTAAAGAAGAACTAAAAAAAAAACGAAATTTTGAAGGGGAACATTTTTGAGTGAGAATACAAAATTTATCAGAGCAGAATTTTGAAAGCAGCATTTCTCGCTAACTTAAAAAAAATTTAAAAGCGCGAATTAAAACACTTGTTTCTTACTTTTAAAATTAAACAATATTTATTTGGAACTATGTCCTTTATTATTGAAATACTTTTTACTAATTCTAAAAGGAGCTTAAGGCTACTATGTAGTTACAATAAGACTGTTGATAAATTCATCATACAGTCGTATTTATATACTTTTCTTATCTATCTACAAGGAGACCCAAGCGTACAATCGTCTTGCTTGATAATGAAGAAGAGATAATATTCCAACATTGTATACAAACGATATTATCTCTTTTACATATGTTATCATTGTAGCGTTGTGTGCAAGACTGTACTAGAGACTAAAGATATCATTGAATACAAATAATGTTATCTTTTTTCTCAATATGTTTTGCTATGGATACTTAACTCCCCCCCTTGTTAAACGAAATCGTCCCGATTTTTCGACGCTATTTTTAACATTTCTCTTTCATAAGTTTTGTTATATGCGTCAATCTTTTTTTGTTTTTGACGATCTGTTATACATTGTATAGTTTTTATCATTACGTACGTAAATGCTAGAATAACAATCAGTGTTACAATTGTGTATATAGTTGATAATATCGGTTTTTCTTCAAAAGGAATAATTAGTTTTTTTAAAGTATCTATGTTATCGAATTTGTACATTGTATCTTCTTTAATTATTTGGTCGATGTAAGACTCTGAATTATGATTTCTTAATATAACTTCTTTAATTTGCTTATGCATGTTTTTGTATATTTTATCGTCTAGATTTATAGTATTTTCATAAGTAACTAAGTTTATACCATTAATTGTTTGATTATTTAACTTATGCTTACCGCTTAATAACATAACACCGGATTCAATTTCTAAGTCGTAATCGTATTCTTGTTTAATGTTGCATTTTGAAGTTATATTCTTTAAAAGTGGAATAAGACAATTTTCTTCTTCAAAGTTAATTTCACAAATGTTTTTACTTAGATGATTTTGACAATTTCTTGTTCTTAAATAAGTTTGGTTACATAAGGCAATTGTTTTATCTGTAATGATTTTTCCATGTTTTGAATTTAAAGGTGTTACTTTATACAATTTACATGATTTAATTAGAACTGGATATTTATATATTGTGATGAAGAATTCATCAGTTCTAGCTAATAATATTTTAGAGTACTCAAGTATATTTATTATGGGTACTTGAATTATTTCATGTTGAATAATATTTTTAATGTCATCTAAGTCTAGGCTTTCTGATAAATATTCATTATTTTTTGCTGCATTAATTGTTCTGGTCAATAATAATAATTGTTCGTACACTTGTTCTATTACTAAATGTTCTTTAAGGCTCTGACCTTCGAATTGTTGCAAAATTTGTTCAAATCTAGAATTTATAGTTTTTTGTTTATTATTGTTTTCTATGAGATTATTTATACTCGTTTCTATGTTAACTAAGTCATAATGGTCAGGATTACCAAACACATATTTGAAAGCTGTTCCTAAAAAGTTAATTGATCTAGTATGCCTAGTATGTTCTTGTAATTGGTCTGCTAAATTCTTAATTTTACTTAACCAAATTTTTTCTTCTTGTGTAGGTTGATATTTACTAGTTACGATATTTACGTAAGGTTGAAATATCGAAGTCAGGTTGGTGGCATGTAACAAATAAGTTTGTTCTTTGAATAAATACACGTCATCTGTTTGCGTAAGTATAAACTTCTTGTTTAGTAACTCAGTTATTTGAACGTTTCCTTGCCCTTCTTGACTCTGTACAATTCCTAGTAATGTTAGGAATATTAATATTTTCGTCATCTGAAAAATGATAATTCTTTATGTTATCCTTGTGAATTTTTATTCCTTCTTTAGAGATTACAGTGTCTCCTTTATCTTCTTCTACTATTCTTGTTATGTATCTGGCGTTAGATTTCTTTCTAAGACCTGTGATTCTTACCATTATCTTATCTCCTTTTTTATACTCTCTGTGTCGAGTTCCTTTATTTAGACGTTCGATCACTTTTTTGGATGCTGAGTTTAGTTTATTTATTATAATTTCACTATTGCTATATTTATTTTGATTAAAGAAAATGTCTCTAGGTTTCAAACCGGTAACTGAGTGTATAGAATTATTTAATTCACGCACTGTTCTAAATATTTCTTCGATAAGTCTTGTTTTATTCTGAATTGTGAATATTCTAGACAGTTCAGTTATTGTACCGTTTACACGTTCTACCTGACCGTTCGCTGTCGATCTGTATACTGGAGTTTCTACTTTAGTTATGTTGTATTTCAAACACATTTGGTTCACCATTTCTGTTTTGAATCCCTTCTCGTTATCTGTCATGAGTCGTTCACATTTTGGGAAATAATTAGATAAGACCTCTTCCATAACGTCGTACAGTCTGTTTCGAGTTTCGATTTCCCGAAGGATTGTATATTTAGAATACTTATCTACTGTTACAAGGAAAGTATACTTGTCGTTGAAGTATATGTCCATATGAATGTGTGTTCCCACATGTGTTGGTATTTCTGAATTATTCAGAGGTTCTCTGATAGGTTTTCTTTCATATTTTCCAAATAGACATGCTATGCATTTTCTGTTGAAACTCTTTGCTTGTTTATTTAGATCGGGCCAGTAATATTTCTCTGAGATTTCTTGTATATTGTTACGTAACCCTCGGTGTGCTCTTTCGTGAGTTACCCTTACAAGTTTTAGTTGTTCCTCCAAATTTGTCACGTCTTGAAGTTTTCTTGGTGTGAATATAAATCTTACTAGTGGGAATTCTTTTTTTATGTTTTCACCATATTTGTATATGTTTTCAAATTTCGTATGCAAAGCTACAATCTTTTGGGGTTGTATAACTTCTTTCATCTGCCTTAGTAAAGAGTCTTTGTCCTTAAACTTTATTATGAGTCTTATTTTGTTACTAAAATAGATTTGTGTTTCGATATTATTTGTTATATCTTCAATAAGTTCGAACTGTGCAGTGTATGCATTAAAAGGCTGATTCACAGTTTTTATTATATCATTAGAAGAACTTTCAGCTGAATGTGCTGTTTCTATGGTAGAAGTATTTATGCGTTGACGTGATAATGCGTCAGCTACAAGATTTAGGTTTCCTGGTTTATAAACTAATTTTGCTCCAAAGTCTTCAATGATTCCCTTCCAACGTTTCAGCTTTGTGTTGGGATTTTTTTCTGATACAGAATATATAAGGCTCTGGTGATCGGTATATATGGTTAAGTCTGCTATACCATATATGTAGTTTCTGAGTTTTTGTAAGGACCATATGATCGCTAATAGCTCTTTCTCGTTTGTGCTATAGTTCTCTTCTGTCTTACTCAGTGTTCTTGACAAGAAGTGTATAGGTTGCTTATTCTGACTTAGTACGGCTCCAATAGCTATGTTGGATGCATCAGTAGTAAGCTCGAATGGTTTACTATAATCCGGTTGAAAAAGTTCGACTTGTTCTTTCAAATAATTTTTTAAAATTCTAATCGCTTCTAATGCTGAATCATTCAGATTTAACTTAATATTTTTACTTTGTTTTTTGTTTACTTTACCGTTATCTCCTCGTAAATATAATGTCAGGGGCTTGGCTATGCTTGCGTATCCTTTTATAAACTTACGATAGTAACCTGTAAGACCTAAAAATCCTCTCAAATCCTTTACCGTTTGTGGGACTGGAAAATTTTCTATAGCTGCTATTTTCTCAGGGTTCGTAGTGATTCTACCATGTCTGATTATGTGACCTAAGTATTCTACTTCTTCTTGAAAAAACTTACTTTTCTCATCAGATATTTTTAATGTGGCTTTATTGAGTACGTCGAATACTTGACTTATGTGCTGTATATGTTCTTCCTCAGATGAAGAATATATCAATACGTCATCAATGTAAACGTGTACGAATTTACCTACAAAGTCTCTCAAAATGTCGTCCACGCATCTCTGAAATATGCTTGGTGCATTTTTGAGCCCGAAAGGCATTCGTTTAAAATGATATTTTGCGCCATTTATAGCAAAAGCTGTTTTTTCTTTATCATCTGTTTTGATTTTAATTTGGTGGAAACCTGACTCCAAATCTAATGTTGTAAAGTACTTGGCTTTACCTAAATTTTGAATTGTCATGTTGACATCCGGAATGGGGTATCTGTCTGTTACAGTGTGAGCGTTAAGTTTTTGGAAATCAACAACCATGCGCCGTTTTGGTTTTCCTTTTTCGTCCAAACCTTTTTTAGGTACTGTCCATATGGGACTGTTATAAGGACTATGGCTTTTTTCTATTATATCGTCATGTAAGAGTTTCTGTATTTCTTTGTTTACGAATTCGTTATCTGCTATGGGATATGGATATTGTTTAACATAAACCGGATTATCATTGGTCGTCCTAATGCTTGCTTCTATAGTATCTGTAAAGGGTAACGGTCCTATGCTGTTATTAATCTTCATCAGTCTATCTATGTCTGCTTTATAAATATTATTTTCCCCAATTATGTAATTAATTTTCTGAATAGATTCGACACTGCTTATGGTAGTTAGAGTCATATTACTGAAATTTATTTCCGCGTTTAGAACTTTAAGTCCTTCATATCCTAATATCATATCAAAAGACTGAATATCCTCTAATTCAAAAAATGTTATATTTTTCTTTAATATCCTAACTACTTTCTTTGTATCTACCATAGAATAACCATGCATTGTTTTTATTTTTATAGGTTTAATTTTAATTTTTTTGCTAGAATCGCATTTTCTATTAATGTAATTATGGGTTGCACCAGTATCAATAAGAATTTTATAAATTTTCTTAGAAATAGTACTAGTTAAATTTAAGCAGGGCAACCCGTCTACTAGTTTAAATGATCTATTCTTATGTTATTATTTACCATACATTCCGTTTCATCTGCTTCTGCATATGTACTGCTGACATCGTCTCTGCGTTGTTGTCGGGAGTTATTTACTCTCTGCTGCTTGAAGTTCTGCTGATAAGATCGTTGCGGTCTGTTGTGTGTGTTGAAACTCCCGCTGTGTTCACGTTTCGCTGGTGGATTATATACATCGGGTTTGTATTGATTCCAATTTTGTCGCTGTGCATGTACAATTTGTCTCGAGTTTATCTCCATCGGCTGTGGTCCTTGATTGTGTTGCTGCATATTATCGTATTGCTTCTGGGGTTGATAATTCGTTGTTTGGCTCGAATAATTTGGTCTTCTTTCGTTTCTGCGTTCATGTGGCATATTTTTGTGGTGCTTATCCTGAGTGAGATGTAAATGCCTGTGCACATTATCATGTTCTATTCTGCGAGCAATTGCGAATGCGTGTTCTAGATCATTTATTGTAGCTGAATATAATGATCCTCTTGTAAAGTTGTCACTCATACCATCAATGAATATACGAACTGCGTCGTCGTTAGCATTTTTAATTAGTCTGTCGATTATATTCGGCGGATCACCTGACATAGTGATTTTTGATATTATTAAATTGAGATTTTTATTTATCTCGTCGTGGTATTCAGACAGTGTGCTTCTTTTTTGCGTGATGGCTTTCATCATGTCTTGTAGCACGTATAGAGGTTCTTGATTAGAGTACGTATAATCTAATCTGTTACGTATCGCCTCAAAATTAAAAATTGTGTTATAATTAGTTAACACATTCGCGGCTGCACCCTGTATTTTACTTTTCACTATAGTCAATGCTGCTGCGTACTTACTGTGTGTTTTGAAGTTTTTAATGCTGTCCATTAATCTGGATGCTTCTTCGCGCCACGACCGATAATTTGATTGATCGCCGTTGAAAATAGGTAGGCTTTTAAATGCGTCTAACTGTATTTCACTACCATCTGTATATGTGGTTCTTATTTCCTCTAGCACAGGTATGTTTGGTACTATGCCTAATCCAGATTTTACTTCATTTAGTTTTGTTTCTAAATTAGTGTTTATTTGATTTTGGTTAGTTATTATTGCTGCTAACCTTGCATTCTCTGTGCGTGTGTGCTCTAGGGTTTGTGTTACTGTGTTGCTCCTGGTTTCTAAAGCTTCTAATCTTGCCATTAATACTGCGAGTTGTTCCATTTTGAACTCGTGTCTGTTGTCGTCGAATTTGTGTGTTTTTTTTCTCCACATATACACTTTCACTGAATTGCTTTGCTGCTTCGTACGAAGAAGCTATATTTGTACCTGCTATGCTAGGTAATTCTTGTAACCGGTAACGCGAGTGTTCTGTTTATACTAGATTTCACTACTTGTTCCCGAGGTCCGCTCGATTGAAGTTAAAAAGTATATTTAACCTCCTGGCAGGATCGCCAATTAAAACACTTGTTTCTTACTTTTAAAATTAAACAATATTTATTTGGAACTATGTCCTTTATTATTGAAATACTTTTTACTAATTCTAAAAGGAGCTTAAGGCTACTATGTAGTTACAATAAGACTGTTGATAAATTCATCATACAGTCGTATTTATATACTTTTCTTATCTATCTACAAGGAGACCCAAGCGTACAATCGTCTTGCTTGATAATGAAGAAGAGATAATATTCCAACATTGTATACAAACGATATTATCTCTTTTACATATGTTATCATTGTAGCGTTGTGTGCAAGACTGTACTAGAGACTAAAGATATCATTGAATACAAATAATGTTATCTTTTTTCTCAATATGTTTTGCTATGGATACTTAACTCGCGCGCGTTTGAACACCAAATATTTTGGTGTATTTTAGAATTATTAGTTAATTTGGAGCTAGACGAACTATCCTTAAGTACTATGATGTTGCTATTGTCAATTGTGCCCTTTAAGGCGTTTTTTATTATGCCCTATTTATGTAGATCATAGATTTTTATGGTTTACAACAACAGTTGGATCTTGTATTATTGTTGTAAACAACAGAAATCAGTGATCTATATAGATTATGAGGGCATAATAAAAACGTCTTTCGTCGTAGATTGTGCACAGATGTTTGAATGTGCTTTGGTACATTTATGTCACCGGTTATTTAAAGACCAACCATGTTTTTCCATCAGCTTTACAATCGAGCCTAGAAAGAAATTAATACTTTCCGCTTGGATTGCCAAAGATGTTGGTATCAATTGCTGGACAGTTAGCGGGTTGGCGAGACAGGGGGTACCTGCACCCGCCTCACTTAGATCAATGTAGATCCGTTGTGATGCCCTTGATTGGGTTTTAAGGACCCTCATACAGTGGAACCCTAGGAAACCGCGAAGTCAAGCCATCTCGAGGATATAATACAATTCTATGTAAGTCTTTTATATACTTCTCAGAGAGGTCTTCTTAGTCTTCGAAAAAGAGTCGTCTAATAATTCTGTATCTGATGTGGCAGGGTGCCGGGCAGTGGCACAGAACGTGTGGAATGTCCTCATGGACATCCTCATCACCGCATCCTCTGTATAGGTTATCAGTATTTATTCCCATTTTCTTCGTGTGATATATCAGCATGTTGTGTCCTGTAATAATGCTTATAAAAGAGGATAACGATGGTTTTCTCATTTGTAGAATTCTTTCTGTCTTCTGTTTGTTATATAGATTGGCCACATTTTCCTGGTCATGACACAGGATTCGAGTTCACTCGATCTAGCATTCGTCGCTGCTAGTATTTTGTACTCAATTTCCTGTTTAGGATTGCAGGATTTAATACTAATGGCCTGGTTAAATTCAAGTCAAGAACCCTTTCTTGCCAGCTCATCAGCTTTTGCTTCACCGGGCACTCCTTTGTGTCCTGGGAAGGGAACTTAGCAGATTCTAACATTGGGCTGAGCGCCAAGAACCCATAACTCTTCGCGACAGCTTTTATTTCAACGGCAGAGATAGCTTTTATTGCAGCTTGGCTATCAATGAAGAAAGCGACATCTGCGTGAGGTAGCACTATCATTGCAACTTGTTTGGCATAGTTGTTATCACTGCTAGAACCTCAGCCTGGAACACGCTGCTGTAGTCAGGAAGCATGATTGAACTGGATAGACCTAGTATTTTAGAGTAGAATCCCGCTCCAACATCGACATCCATCTGTAACATGGTTTCTCTATTGAAGTGGTGACACGTATGCACTAAACTTCCCATTGCATGCTTGAAATAGTTCGTATAAGAGCTACTTTAAAATTGCAAATTGCACAACATATTTATCAGTGTCACGTAGCATAGTTGGTTCAATTTTTACGGCCATGGAAGAATACAGCACCCATGAATTCTGTCATTATTCAGATTTGAAGCCGATAAAAAGACTGTGAGTCTCTACTTGAAATTTGTTTGATCTTTATCCGAACTTTAGCAGAAACTTTTGAGACCTTAAACCGTACTTTAACGGATCGGATGCTATAATCGACGCATAGAAATACTACATAGTTAATATTAATTTAATTTGTGCCAGCAGCTGAGGTTATACAAATAATATAAATAAATTTTATTAATAAAAGTTACATTTTTTTTAAATAAAAATAAATATCAATTTATTAAGTGAAATTTTAATTTGTTATTATTTTTAACAATTAAATTTATTGAAGCTGAACATTTTTAATATGTCTCATTAGTTCTTCTCATAAGAAGGCCACAAAAACGTTCCATCTAAAAAAAACCAACAAGAAATATGAAAAAAAAAAAAACCGTACAAAAAACTGTGGCATCTAGTATAAACATTGCGTCTATGCAGATTATTATTATTATTATTATTATTATTATTATTATTATTATGAGCTTTTATTAATCCATGTTTTTGTTATACAAGACTTAATATCTAAATTTTGTTTTGTATAAAATATTGAATTTCAGATATTTACTTATTTATTTACTTCAATTCAAAATTTTGTTTTTTAAATACATTTTATAATTGGATGTAAGCCTCCCCCAATGTCCTCCATGTGGTTTTTTCGTTGGCTATTCTTTCCCATGTAGAGCTAACTTTTGCGATGTCATCTCTCCACCGTTTTAGTTGCCTCCCTGTTCTTCTTGTCTTGTGTCGCTTTCAGAGTCCATCGATTGTCTTTCATTCTAGCTACGTGACCAGCCCAATTCCACTTTTGTTGCTTTGCCATTGTGACAGCATCCGAAAAATTTGTCATACTTCGAATTGATTCATTCCGAACTCGTTGTCGCCTTGATATTTTTAAAACAGCTCTTTCCATTGCTCTCTGTGTTGTTTCCAGTTTCTGTATAGATTTGGCGGAGAAGGTCCAAGTTTGGGACCCATATATCATGATAGGCAGTATTGTTGCGTCAAAGAGATATTTTCTAGAGTTTGAGCTCAGTTTTGAATCGAAAATATTTTTATGTTTCCAAAACTGCCTCCAGCTGTTTGTAATTCTTCGGTCTATTTCTTTTTCTTCTTTATTTTCCAGTGAAATTAGTTGACCTAGATAAATGTAGTCATCGACATATTCGATGGACTTACTATGTACATTAATTGCTTCTTTTTCGCCTAGACTCATTAATTTTGTTTTATCTGTGTTCATTGTAAGACCTGCAGTGACGCATCCTTCTTCTAAATCCCTTATCATTTTCTTCATGTCTTCTGTTGTTGGTGCCATAAGCACGATATCGTCCGCAAATCTCAGATTATTGAGGTATTGACCATTTATTTTTATTCCTAAGGAATCCCAATTCAGCGATCTAAAAATATCTTCTAACACTGCGGAGAAAAATGCGGGTGACAGGGGATCACCTTGTCTAACTCCTCGGTTTAATTTGAATATTCTTCCCTTGCTTTCCAAAGATACTCTAGCAGTTGCATTTGTGTAGATATTTTTAATTATCCTGATAATCTTGTTGCATATGCCTTGATTTTTAAGTGCTTTCCAGATTACAACGTGCTCTATTGTATCAAATGCTTTATTGAAATCGACAAATGCCAAACTTAAACTCTGTTGATATTCTTTACACTTTTCGATAACTTGGTTGATCGTTTGTAGGTGGTCGGTAGTGCTAAAACCTTGGCGAAAGCCAGCTTGCTCTATTGGTTGTTGTTCATCTAATATTTTTCGGATTCTTCGAAAAATGCATTTTGCGAAGACTTTGTATATGACCGATATTAAGCTTATAGGCCGGTAGTTGTTTATATTTGCTATGTCTCCCTTTTTGTACAAAAGTATAATGGTGGATTCTTTCCATTGTTTTGGAATTTGCTCTATGTTTAGAACCCAATTAAATAGGTTGGTGAGACTAAGGACTAATTTACAACTTCCTATTTTAAGCATTTCGGCTTTTATTTTATCGTTTCCGCAACATTTTCCATTTGATAGTTCTTTTATTGATTCTGCAATCTCGGATGGCATAAACATTGGTACTTCTTCCTCATCATCGTCTATACTTATTGATTCATTTTGCGTTTGTGTCAGACTTAGCTTTGAAGTGTAAAGAGATTCAAAAAATTCAGTAGCTGTATTATTTATTGCTTGTATATTTTGCAAACTTTTCTTGTTTTTTGTTAACTTCAATATCCAGTCCTTTCCAATACTTATTTCTTTATAAACATTTTTAATTGATTTGGTTTCTTCTACAATTTGTTTCACTAATCTATTGTTATAATCCTGGATATCTTTTTTTGTAGCTTGCTTGCAATCTTTTTTTAGTTGGTAAAGTTTGACTCTTTCTGTGTTTGAGAGTTCGACTTTTTGCCGTAGGGTTTCCCTTTCCTTGATAAGATTTTTTGTTATTTCCGTGAGTTTGTTTATTTTTTGTGTTGAGTTTTTCATAATATAGTTTTCTGCTGCAGTAAGAATCCCTGATTCAAGTTGGTCGTATGTTTTTTGAAGATTTGATTTATCGAGAGCATTCCAACTGCAGTTCTGCTCAAGATTTTCTAGATATAAACGTATACTTTCTTCATCTAGCATTTTTGGTATATCTCTTTTGGGTGGTTGCCTATGATATGCTTTGCTCTTATGATTAATTTTAAATGTACCTCTTACAAGTCTGTGGTCACTTTCGAAGGCAAAGTTATTTAGAACTGACACGTTTTGAAGAATGGACTTCTTGTTCACCATAATAAAATCTATTTCATTTTTTATGATCCCGTTAGGTGACTTCCAAGTCCATTTATTTTTGCTTTTTTTCGGAAAAAGAGTATTTCCTACGCAAAGCTTATGTTGCCATAGCCACAGGATTAACTTTTCACCTCTTTCATTCCTTTCTCCATAGCCATAATTCCCTATTATGGGATCTTCGTTTTCTTTCTTTAAACCTACTTTTGCGTTGAAATCACCCATTACACACATAAATTCGGTCATATATTCATTGTAAGCATGTTCAATATCCATATAAAACTTTTCTAGGACCTCATTCGATGCTGATTCTGTTGGAGCATATGCTTGAATAATTGAGAATTTTGTATTGGCTACTCTTATTTGTAATGCTGCTATTCTTTCACTGTAAAAGGTAATTTTTTCGATTTTGCGTTTCCAACTATCTTTTATAAAGAAGCCGATCCCATACAGCCCCTTAGTTTCTCCTTTAAAGCCGAAAAGATTTCCATTTCGTTTTTCAATTAGTCGTTCTCCATAAATCCGAGTTTCAGATAGCCCAACTATATCCCAATTAATTTTTTCAAGTGCATTTTCAAGTTCTATTTGGCGGTGTTCTTCCCTTAGTGTACGTACATTCAATGTGCATATGTGGATGTTTTGATTAATGTTCTCATTGTATTTTGCATCAGGATGTGATGTGTTTGGGGGGTTTCGATCAGGTCTCCTCACGGTGATCAGCCGGGTTGAGGAGTTTTCATTATTTTTTGCCATTCTTTTCGTTTGTTTTTGTTCATATTCCGAGTTCGTGGCCTGGTTTGTTTTTCTGCAGATTGAGTAATTTGTAAATTGTATTTGCTATTCTTTGGTGTTCAAATGGTTCGATGTTTGATCAATTAGACTTGAGTCATTGATTTTGTAGGCGTTAAAAAACTTTGAAATGGAAGTGGGTGTTGCTGGTTTGTTAGTTGTTTCAACTTGTCTTCTTTGAGTTGCTGAAGTTGGATTATTTTTTCGGTTGGTTCCAAATTTCTTGTTGGATGTTGAAGCGCATGCCTCGTCATCTTCAGATCTGTTTCTTTTGATTTTGATCCCCCTTTCTTTTATTATTTTATCAATTTGATCTTGATTTAAAGTTATTCCATTTGATATTATATTGCCTTTTAAGATTTTAGCATCTACGCTTTTCTCTTTAAGTTCCGCGATAACCGTCCGCATCTTTTTGTTTTTTTCTGCAATTTCTTTAGGCAGATCATTGACTAAGTAGATCTTTTGGTTGCTTAAATCTTTCAGTTTATTTTTGTTTGCCATTATAATTTGTTTTTTACGGAGAGACATAACACCTAAAATTAATGGTCTGATTTTATTTCTACTGGGTTGACCAAGGCGATAAAGGAAATCAATTTCACTCTTGGAAAATTCCACCTTTAGATGTTGATTAATTAGCTCCATTACCACCGCTTCTAGTTCTGTTGCGTTTGCCTCTTCTTCCGGAACATTGTGAATTATTATATTTCTCTTCCTTCTATCCATTTCTAAAAAGTTGACTTTTCTTTCAATTCTCTCTATTTTGCCACTGAAGTCTAGTTCTAATTTTTCAAATTTTTCATCTATTTTCCTATTCGTTTCTTCAAATTTATTATTTATATCTGCGTTCATATTTTTCAAGGTTTGCATAATTAGTTCAATTTTTTCTTCCATTTTTCTTAGCTTCTACTGTAATGTCGTTTGTTTTGAGAAAGCAAAAAAATAAAGCCTTAATGTATGCAATTAGAAAAAGTTAAAGCTTGTAATCTCTGAGGATCTTGTATTCACTAAGCTGAGCTTTTTGGTTCGTAAGTTTATTGGTATATATGATGGAAATTATTACAGATGTAAAATGTAAACAAATTATGTTTTCCTATTATTCACTTAAATCAAAGTGAACAATATCTATTTATTGTTATCAGTTAATATACGCAATAATTTATTTGCACATACCTTATTTAAATATAACCAAAGCAGCTTACAAATGATATCTTTTTCCTAATTGAGTTCCTTTCTTGGAGCTGTTTTATTAGCTGTCACTTCTTGCAGTTTTCACGTTGGTCGGTAGCGAGTTTGCTCTAACTTTTCTGTATATATATATATATTTTTATATTTTCCAGCTTGCTTAATTATTCACTTTTCACTTTTTCTTAGTCTTATGGTTATATTGCAATCGAATAGGGCTTACCAGATGTGGATATTCATCTCCTATAAAAAGCTTGTACATCGGTACGAAAATCATTCAGAGTGCAAGCCACTTAAGCTTTTAAACCCATTTAGACTATCGTATGAAGAATCGCATTAAAAGCCTCCTAAAAGCCCTTAAAAAACAGAAAAAATGAGCTAGAACACAAGGTTTCAGCACTTTATTTGAGTCCAGTCAAGTTTTAGTTGAGACTTTAGCTGACTATTCTGTCTTCAGCTGTTGTGATTTAGGGAGCCCATATAGAAGTTAATACGTCTTTCCAGCACCAGCGGCTATAGGTCTGTATATAAATAGTCCTTAACATACATCATCAGTCTTGGGCAGCATTCCAAGATAGAATAGCTTTCACGGCGATTAAAGTACAGGCTAAAGCTATTGGCCTTGAAATAATCGAGAAAAAGACTAAGCACACATGGCTGTCTACAAACCCATCGCCTAGGACAAAATACCACCACTGTGATAGCAATAATTTTGAGGTCTTTTATGCGCTCATCTGCCTCAGAGTAAAGATGAACTCCACGAATGACACGCTGGTGGAGATCCGTCACAGAATTGCCCAATCGTCACAGAATTGCCCAAACTACAGAATTGGAAACCATACTTGGATTTGACACCACAAACTTGGTTCAAAACTCATAGCCCAAAGGACTAAATGTTATAGGTAGGTATATGGTAGGTATAAGTAATCTCCCAGTTCTGCGTTATCGCGCGGAGTGCCAGAAGATAAGCAGGAACGGAGAGCTGATACTGGACTGCTGCTAGAGAAAAATTCTTCGACGGAGTTTTTGTCAACTGGTGTGAGGGCGGCGAATGGAGGAGAATATACAACCGTGAAATCTATGAGCTAAAATACTTCCACCACATTAGTTTGGCCAATGAAGGTGAGGAAAACTCGAAATTCAATATTGGTGATGCCCAAAATGTTATTTCTTGTATAACAAGCAAATACAAGATATACCTAATACACATATGAATTTTTTGATGGTACTTCCACTTTTGTGCGTCAACCTTGCTTAAGCGCCGTCACAGATCTCATGAAAAATGGACGGAGAAAGACGATGAGGCCGGAAACGGACTTAAGTTCTGAACTTACGATTCGTTCGCGTTCAGGCTCTTAAGCAAGGGTGACGTTCACAAAGTTTACAAATGCAATGATATTAACTAAAATAACAGAATTATGGTATATCTAAGTAGCGGCAATGCTTTAGCTAAGAGGATCTTCAAACCACAGCCCTAAGGCTCAGAAAAAAAAGGAAAAGCGGACCTCCGTTTGAAGGACCAAGCTATCGCGGATGCCAGATCGCTTGGTCTAAAATACTAATTTAATTTAAAAAAACAAGATTCCTTTATTTATTAACGTCACTTATTTGGGGGGTTTTGCCCATAAGTTAGTTGAACTAACCTTTTTCGCACATCTTCTTACAGCTGTGCCATCATCATAACTATGCCACTCTGTTGGTTGTCAGTTTGGTCGTCCTCTTTCGTCGCAATAATCAGCGGTATTCTAACTGGAAGAAGGTACTATATCTACCTTTAAATTAATATAAATTTTACCTACCATCTTCACGCTTACAAGTTCATCCCGTCCACAAAACAAAAGAATATAATTTAAAATCCAATTTAAACTCTCCTGTTACGGTGTTACTAATTTTTTTGTTGTAAATCCCTCACTACACCTGCGCATAATTTAAAGACAGCTCCCATCCTGACCGTAATGACTCCTGCACCACCTTGCGCATCAATTCACTCCATCAATTTCGACACCTACCGCATTTAGGAGCCCACAAAACATCACCACAAATGAGCCGTATCACTGTCAGTGCTCAACCCCATCTGCTTACACCATCAAGGAGTAATCCCGTCAATCAAAATCATTTGGGGGCGTCTAGTCGACATAAAAACGAAACCCTTCCAAAACGTCTTACATCATACCCCTTTGACACTCGGTTTCGCTTCTACCAGATGTGGCAATGGTAACCTTATCCATCCACTTAAGTACTCAATCGCCGCCCTTTAATGACAACTCACTTAACCCTTAATGATCGTTTGCTTTAGCGCCGTCGTCGTCGATCATCTCACACAGCACAGCACAGCACATGCACAACACGTCCATGACTACGAGTTTATTTTTATTTTTTACCACCGGAGAGGGGCGTTCGCTTCGCTTTATATGCGATAGATGTGTGCAGTCGAGGAAACCCCTTTTCTTAATTGCCTTCTCCTAATTTGCTTCCTTTATTCTTGGATTTCTTTGATGGGATTCATGGTGGGTACCTAACACACACCGTGAAGATGAAGTGAGGCACGTTCCCTTGATCGTGTGACTGATAGGTGAGTTGATGGGTTAATTTGGGGGAACCCAGCCAACAGCCTGGTTGCCTGGTTAATTGGAAAGGGGAACGAGCACAGCACAGATTGATTTGAGTTCGATTTTCGGGGAAACACGTGCCATATGGTGCGGAATCAATTTGGGGACGAGATCGTGTTAATCGATTGCAAGCGAACCATTCTAAGAAAATGTTTACAAAACTTATCAGAACCATCTCTCTTGACCAGATGTCACACCTGTTACGAGGAGAGCAAGAACTACAACCAACAACAGTCGAAATAGAATGTGAAAATGTTCTTCTACACACGTGCAAGGGAAATTCACATATTGTTGCTGAGAGGTGTTTTGTCGGTAAGATGTAAAGAAAAGGAGAAGATTTCCCAAGGATAACCCATGCAAATATCTACATGAAAAAATAGGGCGCCTTTCCTTACACTTTTAGACATTATTTTGCCGATTTCGTTATCACCATAGGTACAGGCACAAGGATTGGAAATTTCTTTTTCGTTCATATGGACATTGCGGTACAAAAAATAGATGACATGTAGCTATATACCTATGATATTCGTATAGCTTCGGGGCACGTTTAACCCGTGTGCGGTCGGTTACCCCAGTAACAATGTAGAAAGGTTTGCAGTGTATGTGATCAAATTGCCATGCAGATTTGCCAACGCAATTCAACATGAAAGGATACAGCTTTAAAGGGACCCTAAGGCCTTCAAGCATCTTAAAGGTGGACGGCTATGTTGCCGTTGCCAACTGAGTAAGGGCAATATTGTATTGGACATTGAAGTGAAATTCGTTGGTATTATTATCTACCCCATGGCATTGTCAACGAGACACTAGAGGATGAGGCCCTTTCTAAACTGTAAATACTCGTATCAGCCATTGAAAAGGTACACCTCTGGTACAATTGAGCAAAACCTTGACATTATACTTTCGTTACTAACGCTGAAATGCTACCGTCGTAAGCTCAGTTTTGTAGATGATGTAGCATGGTAGCGTAAATGTTAATGGCAATCCGGTGTGAGTTATAGGTAAGGTTGGGTAAACGGATAGGTAGAGCAGGGTGTACAGACGAAATGTATTCCGAACGTCGACCAGTAGTCCTTGTGATTCCAAACGATATATTGGACAGGAAATGAAAGTTATGCTTTACGTGAACACCTGCCTTGACGGCTTAATTTCACGGTGGGCACACCCACATTTGAGTCACTGAGAAAGACGCTGACAAGGCGTCCCAAGGCCAGTTCAAGTACAAGAACAAGTACTGACCCTAGTAGAATTACCGTGGCTGTTAGGTAAAATTATACAGTCCATCGACCCATTCGTGATGGGCGAGGCCTATCTTGACACCTCTTCGTTCTGAAAGAACGCTTTTGCCTTCCGCATTTGGATTAAACCACAGCCACCACGAGTCCAACCGCTAAATGATGGAGGCTGACCAATGGTGAAATTGGTACAGGGGCCCCTCCATCTCCCGTGGTACCAGTTTAAGCTAATGGTGAAGCTTTCGCAACCCGAAGGTTACTCCCAATTGAACTGTCTTACCCAGTTCCGGCATGAGTATCGCCTGTGCGTTCAAAAGTTTTAGGTGAACAGAGCATCTTGAATTCCATATTACTAGCGAAAACAGATAGCTCATCACCTTTTTGCTCTTGCACTGTTTAATTTGGTGATGCCACATTAAAGGCATCACTCAAATTTGGGCAGTGCCCCGATATATTGGACAGAGGTACTCTGGTTGAAGAGATGACCGAATGCCAAACTGTAACCGATGAAAAGTTTTAAGCTTTAACAGCGAGGGGTTATTGACCGCGCTGCATTTGCAGTTTTCGATGACAAACGAAAGTTGTGGTGGTTGACACTGCCGCCGAGTAGAATCAAGCAGCAGACGGAGGACGACAAAAACGATTACCTATGTTACCACTGATGGTTCAAATGTACAAATGAGTGAATGTTTATTTTTCGGCAAAGTATTTACAAAATTCTCAAACTGTTTAACAATTAATTCGTTATTGAAACAGTTTTAAAAAAAAAAGTAATTAAACAATGTGGGCGCATATAATTCTTAGGCACCCGATTTGAATTCTGCTCCAAGAAAGGAAGAACCCTGCGCTTTGCGCTACTCCACTTAGGTCCTCGTGGACCCTAGGAATTGCAATTGGCCCTTGGAGGCGCCTGGTTTCATAGTAGACCATACCTCTTTTTAACATTACTTAACCTTATCTAGCCTAGAGCTGTTGGAGCTTTTGGTGGTCGTTTCTTTTTGCTGGAGACTAAACTATATATGCTTTCTTTTCTGTGTCCTGATTTTGTGTACTTAGTTACAGTTTGTTTGTTGTTTATATAAACCGCACCAAACAGTCACACGTTGAGGATGGAGAGGCTTCTCAACAATAACTCTTGGGTTTTCCGAGCCCCAGATGTGACAATTTTGCTCGTTGACGTAGCCACCGAGGTGGAAATGGGCCTCATCAGTCAAGATGATCTTTCGATGGAATTCCGGATCATTTTCATGCATTTAAAGGACGCAATCAGCAAAGACACGACATTGTTGATGATCGGCCGGCTTGAGTTCTTGTGTTAACTGAACTTTATAAGCCTTCAAACCCAAGTCTTTATGCAAAAAACGGTGTAATGACGTTTGTGGAATGCCCAATTCCAAAGAACAACGAGGAATGGACAAACCTGGGTTTTCCTCAACACTTTGGGCTACAGCAGCAATATTCCCAGTTGTTCTTGAGCGACGTGCACGGGTTTTATTCTTCACATCACTAACTTATTCCAACAGCTCGAATTTGTCCACCAATTTCTGTATTGCGGTCCGAAAAAGTGCTTCACGACGACCAAAAAATGCTTTAGTTTTGCGAACTGTGACTGCAAGATATTCACCCTTTTTGTAGTGAATTTTAATAATTGTTGAATTGTATATCGTTACATTTTTAGTAACGGCGTAGTTTCTACTTATTAACTGTCAAAGAATAAGCTTCAAAAGTGACAGCTGTCGAAATAACGGGTCATTCACTATAACACCTCTTATTGGAAAACCCTTTTCAAGGTCTACGTCAAGTTTCTAAAGTCTTACTAGCTCTTCACTTATCGAGTCTAAGGTTTGGGCAAACACATCAGTAAGTCGTGATAGAATAAAGAACTGTGTTTCTTTGGGAGCAACTACATATGTACGCGAAGAACTTACCTCAGCTTTTATATATTTTCTCAGGTGTCCCCATAGCCTGACCTCTAAGTTAGTCTCGCTTCTGCATGACACTGGTACAAGCCTTGAATATATATGTTTCCTATTAGGCTGTCTCAGACGTCTTACATCTTTAGAGCTTCCTTTCGAACTGTGTGAAATATTTTCTTGAGGCGGCTCTCTAGTTTGGGATTAACAAAGTAAAAAGCCGCCAAAGCCAGCCCGAACCTTAGCTAATTGCTACAGTTGCGCACTCAAAGTGAGGTTCCTATCACTTTTGAAAGTAAAGAAAGATCCGATGTAGTCTCAAAGACCGCAAAGTCCCGGATCACATGTGTTCATACGCCGTATATATCCTTGCACGTTGTTGCTTCATCCTCCTCGCCTTCCTCAAAGCCGAAATATTTTACGAAGAATTTTTATCGCTTAAGATTGAGTCCAAACTTTAGCGCCATAAAGTGAGACTAGAACGAGTTAGGTTCTATGCAGAATCTTCGAAGTTGCTTGGAGCAGTACTCCACTACTCCAATTGCCTGACTTATTTCAGGTACGTGGTAGAAAAAGTCCCATACTATACCTCAAAGTTGTAGCATTTCGATTGTGACGCTCTGTCCAATTGGTCATTGTTTGTTGTTCCTTTTGCTGTCGTTAACCTCAGAACCGAGCTTATCATTTTCTATTTCTACTAAATACTAGAAAACTGACTAGGACAACTCGCTTCTTTCTATCAGTTATGTCAAAGGTCTTGACCAATTCTGATACAGCAGCAGCGTCTTTCTCCATCGTCATCCTTTTGATAAGCTTTGCAGGGAAGCCAAAACTGGACATAGTGGTGTGTATAGCTCGTCCCAATGAAATTAACGCAAAAATGGTCAGTATAAACTGTTTTTTATGTTCTCCTCACTCCACAATAGTATACAGGTCCTATGACTGATTCCACTGTCCCTCTGTTGCAGTATTCGCAGCCTCATCCTTACCTCAGGTATACCCATTTTCTTATTCATGCATTGACACACAAACCCCGACACTGTACCTACATGCAATAAATATCACAAACCCATACCAGCATGTCATACGTATTTGTCTTCCATGCCTAGTTAATTTCGTGTTGCAATCCGTTTTGTGAATAATATATTATAGTACGCCCCAAGTGTGGGAAGGCATGAGTCGATGGTTGATTGCGAACCACAGTCGCTCTCTTTGATGCAAGTCCTACTGGATTATAAGGGTATTGTACTTATCACGATATATATTCACAGTGAGGATCACAAACAAAACGTAACGAGCTCCTGGACAATATAATTAACATTGCCATTCAATATCAATAAATTGTAATGATCTAACTGGGAGACAGACAGATTCGGTTCGTGCTCGTTGAATAATCCGCCCGGCTAAAGTATCGAAATGCATTTGTCGTGTTCCCCCGGATGAATTGGTTACGCTTTTCAGGGTCAATCGAGTGAAATGTGCGTTTGCTAAATACCCACGCGGCCATCAGTATCAGTACCAGACATTTCCTTTCCCTTTTCCTTTTCGATGCGGTTTCGATGGTTTTCTTCAAATTCTCTGTCGCATTTCTTTACTAATTTTGGAAATTTCTCCAACCCTCCTGTTCAATTAAAATCGATTCGAAACTACATCATGCTCGAGCTCTACCAGTAGGTAAATGCTGGTAAATGGGTGTTTAATAGATTTCGCTTAAGAAGGCGGCACTTTGCTTTACTGTCAATTGAAAAGGTTGCAAGGGAAAGGCGTGTTTGAAATTGAAAGAATGAAATAGATCGCGGTGGTTGTTGAGGGATAGGTGACGCATATTAACCACGAAATAAGTATAGGTACCTATCAAATGTTTTTCGAACTTTTTAGAAAAAGGGCCATTACAGTGGTCATAGTAGTTTGGTTGCTTTTCTTTTTTTCCGGAAGGCAAGCATAGGCCTGTAGTAAAACTTTCGGCAAGAAGTGGGGGCTTCAACCAAAGATGGTTCGTTGGATGTACACAGCGGTATAGTACGTCCCATCCTCACGTACGGATCACTTAAGAAAAGCCTATAACATCACTAAATTAAGTAGAGTCTAAAGAACAGCTGGAGTTGGAATCACCGGAGCCCCACGATCAAGTCGACCGAGGCGCTCAATGAGATTCTCAATTTTCTGCCAGTGGATCTGCACATAAAAAACATTGCAGCGTATAGTGCAGTTAGATCGAAGGAATCTAAATGTTGATCCGAAAGGCCTTA
Organism: Cheilosia urbana; assembly: GCA_946477585.1. Taxonomy (NCBI): domain Eukaryota; kingdom Metazoa; phylum Arthropoda; class Insecta; order Diptera; family Syrphidae; genus Cheilosia; species Cheilosia urbana. The sequence continues at coordinate 118,899,524 of OX297854.1, forward strand.
TGACCACACCAGCATCTTACTTTCCCTTCCTGACGGCATAGGTCGTATATCTACGGACTACACTATACCCAAACTAAACTTCCATGAAAACTTCTCCGTTAGATTCCCCTCTAGATCAGAAGGGGGGAAAATGCGGTCGTAAAAGAATTCGACATACCTATCTTTACAGATGGTTCCAAAATGAACTGTGGAGTGGGAGCGGGCATTTTCTCAACAGAATAAGACATCTCTAAAACTCTTCGATTTCCCAATACAGCCAACGTCTTTCAAGAAGAAGTACTGGCAATTAAGAAGGCGTGTAAACGGATAATAAACATAGCAATACCCAGAAAAAAAATAGGCATATTCTTCGACAGTCAGACCGCAAATAAGGCTGTAGGTTCAACTAAATCAACGTCCAAGCTTGTTGTGGAATGCAGGGAGACACTAACCAGGGCTTTTCATCAGTTTGAAATCACTCTCGTCTGGGTTCCCGGCCATAAGAACATTATGCGGAGGAAGTCTTCCCTCCGCTGAGGTATACGTAAAGAGATAAATCCTCCTGCACGTCACCTCAAGGGCCGGGACTAGATGGATGAACCTGACAAACTGCGTGGGTTGAAGGAAGGTCTAGCTAGCCTACGATGATGCCAGAACAAACAACCTCTTACCCATAGACTGACATCGATTTCGAAACCCTTCACCACGACAGCTTTGTTCAAAAATGCGATTGTATTTTGAAGAGAAAATTAATTATAAAATCTATATATATAATTCTTTCGGGGTGTAACTCGATGATGACGTAACGCGATAACCCCTGAGACGATTTTCATAATTCTTTTTTTGTTTTGTTCGTATTGCTGTATGTCAGGCTTATATTTACTTTTTGAGACGAAAATTTAAAAGGTTAACATTTGTATAAAAATAAATCGAAATATTAAATCATTAGAAAGTCAGAAAGTCGCTGATCGTAGATATCTATGTATTCTTAAACTCGAGGTTACGTCGAAACAGTGTGTCGTTGCCTCTTATAAAGAATGTATCCGAAATCATCAAAATCAGGCAAATTCAGAAAAAAATCTCCAAATGTATGGAAAAGTATTTTTTTAAGAGTTCTCCAATTTGTTTTAAAAATTTTCCAATGTGCTGCCATCTGCCAATGCAAGATACCAATGGAAATTTTGGAAATACAAAACTCTCTCTAAAACTTTTGACTTTTTTCAGAAATCCATTGTACCTACGAGAGAAAATCTGAATTTGCTATTAAGATACAAATTAAAATATTATCTTAGGTATGAATTTTTGGAACAATCATATGAAACGTTTTTGAGATATGTCCCAATTTCAAAAGTACCATTATTTGATTTTTTAGCGATATAAATGTCAATTTGAGTTTAAATAGTTACATCCGTTTTCGAACAAATGAGACTGGTATGAACATTATATATGGGAAGTACCACTAATATTGAGGTAACAGTGCAAAGAAAAAGTTATATAATACAAAAAAAGTTATAAAATAATAACCAAACTGTTCTGGTGTCTGATCGACATTTTAATTTAGTAACATTGACGGTAATCTTCTATATATATAATTCTTTCGGGGTGTAACTCGATGGCCACGTAACTCGATAACCCCTGGGACGATTTTCATAATTCTTTTTTTGTTTTGTTCGTATTGCTGTATATCAGGTTTTTATTTACTTTTTGTCGCGAAAATACAACTTGGAGGGGATGAAAGAGGTTATGAAAGTTTGTATGGGGAAATACACTTTGAAAAAAAAGAAACTGTATAGAAATCGAGTAGTGATACTTCAAATAAAAAAAATATATATATTTTAAATTTTAAAAGCAAATTGTTGTTGTCAAGTATTTTAATTATTTTCCAAGCAAATTTTTGTTGTCAATAATTTTGAAATTTTTGTTTGTTTTTGAAATATAGGTACCTACAACCTACATACCTAAAAAGTTTGTTCTAATAAATTATGTTTACTATGTTACATTAAGTAACTTTTTTAAATGAAGTAGATACTTTGAAGTAGATATAAAGATGATATGGATGACATTATTCTGCATCGAATTCGCACTGTGACATCGGACAATGAACTGGAGATGTCAGATGAAATGCGCAACAAAGCTTTGATTTTGATCGAGGATATGTGTCTGATCATGAGTGGCAATTTGTTGTGCAAATTGGGGATGCCACAGCCAAATCGTTCAATGCAAGACGCATTTAATCGAGAATTGGAGCGAGAAATGGACTTCGATCGAATCGCATTGAATCAAGCTGTTCGAACAAATGTGCCAATGTTGAATCAAGAACAAAAGAAAGTGTACGATGAATTGATGCAAGCAGTCGATAACGAAAATGGCGGAATTTTCTTCCTTGATGCGCCCGGTGGAACTGGAAATGCATTCCTGATTTTACTTATTTTGGCTACAATTCGTTCGAGATCTGAGATCGCTTTGGCCCAAGCCTCTTCTGGGATAGTGGCTACTTTGTTAGAAGGCGGTCAAACAGCGAACAGTCGAACTGCATTGAAATTGCCATTGAATCTGCAAGTGGATGAAGAACCTACATGCAACATTTCAAAGAACACTGCGATGGCGAAAGTACCTACGGCAGCAATGTAAGATTATCATATGGGACGAATTCACAATGGCTTACAAGCGTGCATTGGAGGCCGGAATCGTTTACGTAATGATAAGCGACCTTTCGGTGAAGCAATGATCTTGCTATCAGGCGATTTTCGTCAAACGCTGCCTGTCATTTCGAGATCAACTCCGGCAGATGAATTGAATGCTTGCCTGAAGGCGCCTGTTTTATGGCGATACGTCAAGAAATGGCATTTGACAACAAACATGCGAGTTTCTTTACAAAATGGCCAGTCAGCTGCAGAGTTCTCCAGGCGATGGGCAATGGTGTGTTGATTTAGTTTCAACAACATTTTTGCAACTTTACAACGACACCGAAAGAACAAATCATGAATGTTTTCCCAAATATCGCTCAGAATTATATTGACCATGATTGGCTGAGTGTAAGAGTAATTTTGGCTGCGAAAAACAAGAACGTCGATCACTTGCATTTCACCATTCAAAACCAAATCGCTGGTGAGTTGCATTCATACAAATCAGTCGACTCCGTGATGGATGAAAACGAAGCCACCAACTATCCCACTTTGTTTTGCAACCTAAACGAACACAAATTTTGTAACGGTACGCGTTTGATTGTGAAGAATTTAATATCAAATATTATGTGTTCTTTTGTCGCCGAATCACGCCTTAACGCATTTACCGATTTTAACAAAACTTTCTCACATCTTTGGTAGGTATTGGTCTAATTATATGACTTTTGTGAAGTTTGGTTGCAATCGGTAAAATATTTTTTTTTTTTGGTCTTATGAGAAATACTTTTTGTTTTGTCAAATTACTTTTTTAGAATTTCCAGTCGGTTTTTTTTTTTCAGTTTTCTCAACATTTTGAAAAATTTTAGTTGTACGGTTCCTACGCTGGAATCGGAAAACTTAATCGTGCGTGAAAAAAAAAACATGAATTTGAGTAATTTTTTGTTTTTTTCCTAAACCACTCAACCGTTTTCAATTAAATTTTGTGGCTGTGTTTGGTTGGTTACAGTTTGAAAGATAGATAGATATTTTGGACCCCATAGGTGACTCTGTTGTCGATATCATAAGCCTAACCGATTTGAATAAATTTTGTGGCTGTGTATGGTTGGGTACAGTTTGATAAATGAATAAATAGTTGGCGTAACAGGTCCGGAGAGACATTAGGCCTAGCTTCTCACAACCATTCGTTTTGTTTTTTTTTGGAACGAATGGAAGGGATCTACAATTTTATGCCGACTCCAAACGGCTAATTGAGAAGCCCTTTCAAGACATTTATACTCTCGGATGTTTGTCAGACGTTCGCGAGAGGTAGCGCAGCGGAAAAAAACCCTAAGTCGGAGTTGGGTTCTTGCGGGATTCGAACCTGGGACCCCCGCATAGCAGTCCAACACACTAACCACTAAGCTACTGCGACTACGGGTACAGTTTGATAGATAGGACTATTTTTTTCGCCACCTATCGTGTCCAAAATAGTCCTATCTATCACTATTTTGGACACGATAGGTGGCGCTGTGTTCAATCTCATAAACCACTTAACCGATTTCAATGAAATTTTGGGGCTGTGTATGGTTGGTTACAGTTTGAAAGATAGGACACTATTTTGGTACGGTGTTTACGGCTATATGTAAAAAAGACTGTCGTCCGTATGTGCACTCATAACTCGGGAATGGATCGTGCTTCGTGGATTCGTATTGACCCAAGGAAGGACATTTATGCTATTTTTTTTGTCGTGAAAATAAAAGTTTACGGGATGGGATTGGGGATGGAATTTGCATGAAGAACCGCATTAAAAAAAAAGAAGATTGAATAGAAATACGGGAAGTGTCACTTCCAATACAACAAAAATTATTTAAAATCTTTATTTTTGAATTATTTTGATATGACAGGCTTACCGCTACACAATTTGAAATTGAAAGTCGGCTCAATTATAATTTTGTTGCGCAACCTCAATCCACCGAAATTTTGTGAAGAATCTCAAATCAAATGTCATGGAAAAAGCGACGATTTCGAGTGAAAAATTCAAAGGAAATCATTCTAATTCCGCGAATTCGGCTTATTCAGAAAGATTTGCTATTCGTATTAAAGCGTAGCAATTTTCCGTTTCGCTATGACAATTAATAAGTCTCAAGGACTATCGCTGGAATTTTGTGGAATCAATATTGAATTCCCATGTTTCTCCTAAAGTCAAATGTATGAACATCGTGTATCGTAATCGTAAAGGACATGTGCATAGTGCATGCTGAGTATTATTATTTTCATTACATTAACGAATATGGGCGAAACAAAGTTCGCCGGGTCAGCTAGTTCTTAATACATTTTGAAAAAAAAGTTTATTTTTCCTAACTAGCAATGCCACATTTTCTGTTGAACTCATCCTCAGCAAATATCTTCTTCCAGTCATATCCATGGTTTTCGAGCGAATATTGCTAAGGTGCCCGAAACCCTGAAGACCAGTTTTGGTTCAGAACCAAGTATTCGACAATTGCATAGAATTACTGACGTAATCGAGAAAGTATTTGAGGAAAATAAGATATGCTCATGCTCAAGCGTATTCCTTGACGGCTTGAAATTTAAATTACGACAAGTTCTCCTCGTACGCCTATATGATATTCTAGAACCATATCTCGGGAATAGACTCTTCCGTGTTAGAAATGGAAACGTATACTCGGAGCGTATTGAAATTTCGGCCGGCGTCCTTGATGGGGCGCTTCTCTGACTGTTATATACTCGCGATATACCAAGAGACGATGGCACTACCCTTGCTACGTTCGCCGACGACTAGCAGTAGGTTATACAGTCGAAGAAATGACTGCAAAACTAAAAATCGCACTGAATAAGGTAAAAAAATGGGCGAGGGAGTGGAGGATCGCCCTCAACGAAACTAAATCTGTTCACATGAATTTCACGTATATCTACGTGACTAATGACTTTCCAATTTTTTTAATCTTGGCCCGAATACCCTTTGCAAACGAGGCCAAATACCTAGGAATGACACTCGAGGCAAAGCTGAAATGGAATTCGCACGTGAAAATGAAAAGTAAAGAACTCGTAATAGAGAAATGTACTGACTTCTCGGAAAACATTCTCAGCTCAGTACCGAAAACAAACTGCTTCTATACAACCAAGTGCTAAAGCCGGTGTGGACAAATTGACAAATACCAATATTCTACAAACTTTCCAAAATAAAGTGCTAAGAGAAATTGTACAAGCACCATGCAGTGTTGCCAGACGGTCAAAATATTTCCCCCCAGATGAATCTGGAAAATCCCCAGATTTGGATATTTTTTCCAAAAAAAAAAACCCAACTTTTTGTCATTATTTTTTTTTTTAACAATAGTTGGCGAAACAGATCCGTAGAGACCCTAGCCCAAGCTTCTCACAGGCATTCGTTTTGTGTGCGAAGGGTGTGGAAGGGTTTTACAATTTTATGCCGAGTTCAAACGGCCAAGTAAAAAGTCAGACTACTTTTCTTAATGTAACTGGCACTAGCCTTTTTTGAAAGAAGTGTTTTGTTAATGAAAATAATCCAGATATTGGCTTTGGAGGATCGATCGATTATTCAACAGCATTTTAAAATAACGTACCCACTTATTTCATTCTGGATTGTGCTCAATTTTGAATCTTGAATTTATCAATTTATTGCGACGACTAAAAAGAACGAAACCGTTCGACTTTGCAAGATAATTCTCATAGTGTCTTTGGAATATTTGCACCTACCCTCGGAAAAAAATAAAAATAAAGTCGCTAATAACACTCTCATATACCCTTTTAGCGTACCTATAAGTGAATACATCAGCGATTCAGGGCTCCCGTGAGAATGGTTCCCTGGGCACGGCCCCCCGTGTGCCATTATGGTAAACACGATACTGCTTCTAAGGTGCCACGACAATTAAAATCCCATTTGTACTTCCCATCCCGACGACGGCTCATTCCCACAGACATTCGAATGCCATAAATCCAACCTTAAGTCCAACTGTCTAATCCAATCCTGGCGGCACAACAAGACCACTATAACAAGTTAATTTATCCGAGCAGTTAATTACAACCGCCTTACATTTACTTTCTCCTGTGATGCAGTACACTCTTCTTGTTCGCTTCTCACATCATTCATCCGACTGCAACTGACTATCTCGACTACACGATGTATACCCTTGGCGAAGTGCCATCCCCACCAGTCCGTCCCTAAAGTGTCTAACAATAATCTAATTAGAACCTCATTCCCTTTTCTTAGGCTTACCCACGTCGCCGTCGCCTGTCCGGTGTCATAGTTTGGGGGCATTCCTCCATCCCCTGGATCTATATACATCTAAAGGCTATTGTATCTTGGTCTTGTGTCATGTCATGCGTAAGCGCGAAACATTCTCGATTAAGAAGTCACGAATTGTCACGACTGCGAGAGCGAGAGTGAACAATAAATTGATTCGAATTGACAAGCGTCCCGTGAAGTGTAACAACAACCCCACCGTAGCCGGTTGGGCCCTCCTATTGTCTGCTCGAACGATAGTTCGAATGGATAATGTTCCCACATTAGTTCTAATAACCATACAGCTACAGCATCTCAAGTGAAGCAGGCGCGACGATCCGATTAAGCTCTGAATCTGAATAGTGTCAGAGCGGAAGAACCACTTTTGGCTGCCAAAAATTCTGTATACCACGACTGAACTTTAATTGAGACACAGAAGCGAGGCTCAACAACGATTGACGGACAACTTGAGGCGGAGTTTTGTGTTCTGCCAACAGAAAGCGAATGTTTTTCTTTTTTCATTTGATTAAGACGATCAGAGGCGAATTGATATGATGAGGAATTTAACCCTCTGATGTTGGCAGTGATTATGATTTGTAGGTATTAAATTGAGTGGCATGAAGCAGAAATGGAGCAACTGGTATAGGTGTACGGGAATAAGTCTGACGTGTTGAAAGCTCGTTGATGCGCTATAATTAGCTATAGCCGAGAAAACGAATTCCACGTTCCTATTTGGAGTTTGGACCCCTAAACGACGGACTATAGCTTAGAATTTTTTGTAGTCTGGAGGTTCTTGAAAAAGGTTCTTAAGAAAAATTGATTTAAGAGGCATACTGTGGCAAAAAGGAAGAGCTTAAGCCAACTTATGTCAAAATTTAGTTATATGTTATGTTCGGACGCACCGTAGACCGTAGAGCGTACCCTGTTTCTAAATTCAAAATATTTTTTACATTCAAGTATCTCTTACGGTTGCTGGGTTATGAATCAGGAAAAAGCGCATAAGTCGTCTTCCCACATCTTTAGTCAAACCTTTAACCTGTGCTCCTGAAAAGTAGCTAAAAACAACATTTGCTGTTTTTCCTTGTTTCCGCAATCCGAGGAGTTGGATCTAATTGATTTCAATTTTGGAGGACTTTAACATACTGCCGCAGTTCCTGTCGTATTGCGCGTGGACCTTCATGTACTGTGAAGCTGAAGGACGCACTGTTAAAACATGAAAAGGTACATAAGGCTCTTATCGAAGGTGTTCAGTATGGCGTGAAGCAATAAGGAGCTTGTTACGAAAGGCTGAACCCAACTCTTAAGACCTCCGATCTAGAAGATTAGTTCTTTTATGAGAGTTTAGTAGTCTTGGATGTTCGTCAGACGTTCACGAGAGGTGACGCAGTGAAAAAAAACCCTAAGTTGCGGAATTGTTTTTTTTTTCGGGATTCGAACATGGTACCCCGCGCTAAGTAGTCCAACGTCGTGGTACCATCTATGGATATAGGAAGATCCTGGAACTTGTCAAAAACGAGATTAGGGAACTGAACATGCCTATGGATGGGATAACAAGGGTGCGTATTATGGAAAGGAATCACAAAACTCGTATTGAGAACGAATTACTTCCAGAAAAAAGGAGTGGTGAGATAGTGATTTTCACAGATGGATCTATGATGGATGACGGAGCGGGTGCCGGTATTTATTCAGCAGAGCTGGAACTAGCCCGGCACGTTAGCCTCGGGAATTACACTTCTGTATACCAGGCTAAAATGATTGCATTGCTGCATGCGTTGGACTACTTGCTTGAGAGTCAGGTGGAAGGAAGAAATATCCTTGTAGCACTGGACAATCAGGCGGTGATCAGATGCATGGAACAGACAAACATCACAAAATCATTGGCACTGGAATGTGTACTTAAGCTCAATAAGTGTTAATCTAAAAATGAAGTAACACTGACTTGGGTACGAGGACACATAGGGATCGAAGGCGCAACGAAAAGGCGGACTCCCTTGCAAAACAGGGTTCAACTGAAAAGTTGCTGGGACCAGAACCATTCTCTTCAATTGGCAAAGAAATGTTAGAACAGCTGATTCACAAATGGATCACGGCAGAACACCTGAGAAGGTGGTCAACCGTGGAACAATGTAGACAGGCTAAAATGGCAATTAAATGGCCGACCTGCTCCACTCAAAGAAGGGTTCTAAGCATGAGTCGAGGAACATTGAAATGGGTGGTGGCTTTGTTAACAGGACATGGTAATTTCGGGTATCACTTAAGGAAGATGGGCCTTAGAGAGGATGATACCTGTAAACTATGCCTGGAGGAACCTGAGACAGCGGCACATATACTGTGTCAATGTCCGGCTTTGACTGGCAAAACAATGAGGATCTTGGGACATCATTGGGTCGAGACCCAGTCGTTGAAACAGATCTCCCATAAACAGATGCTATCGTTAACACTAGGAATTGAGCTCAGGGAAGAACTCTGGAGAAATCCAGAAAGTCGCTCTGTGTAAGATTTTTAGTGGTAGAGAGACGAAAAGAGACGCGACAATGGTGGTCTGATTCGAATATCGAATATCGAAATCTATTATATAGTAGTCGAACACACTAACCACTAAGTTACTGCTCCTAAGAGAAGACTTTATTTAAAACCTCATAGTCACAGCCGCGCTACACTTCGCCCTGGGATTGATGTTGGCGAAGGCCATATGAAGATATCCGTGGTCGTTCCGAAAGCAAAATTCTTCGAGTGATCTTTGGTTCAGTTTGTGTTGACTTGGAGAAGAGGCAAGGGGACGTAAAAGAGACATTTACGGTGCCATAGGGCTGAAAAAAAGGCGAACAAGTCGTCTAAGTGTGCTGAATATCTAGACCTTGGAAAAACGAAAAGAGAAGTCAAATGCTTTATTTTTGTTTCGCGTCCTGACTGGCAACATCAACACCACATATATTCTTAGTTCTATAAACATCAATACTACCTAGACCGAGGGCAACAAGGTATCCAATATTTTTATACCAAGGGACGTCTCGATGTAACTACGGAAGCAATGGCCCAATCAATAACTTCACGAAGGATTTTAAGTTCAATTAATTGATCAATTCCAAACTAATAAAATTAAATTTAACACAAATATTTACTTTTTACAAAATATACTTTTCTAAAAAAATATAAATAATTGATTAACTGTGGGTTAAATATTTAGTAGTTAAGTAAATAAACAAAGATGGCTAGAAAATGTACCAGCGAATGGACTTCAATTTAGAGAAATAACGCAAGTACTTGATGACATCGCCTAAAGACTAAAATGGGATAGCAGCCACATGGGTTCGCCACTGGAAACTGCGCCAAAGGCCGCACCAACTTGAGGGGGCCTGTAACACAACGCGACAAGTAGTTTTAGGACAAGTGAATTTCGAAAAATTGTAAAAAAATTGTCTAACATAAAACAAAAAGTCCGTGAACACTGCTACAATTGTCGCCATGAAAGATGAAAAGTGGGAGATTTTATAATTTCCCTCTTTCTCTACCAGAACGCGACAAGTGTCAAGAAACACTTGTAGAACTGTGGTTCAATAATGACAGTTGATTTGAATATTGTCAAAAGCTGCGACAAGTGCATTTTTAATGTAATACCTTTGGAAAAGCAGAATACAAATACAGAAATAAAATAATAAATAACTAATTAGTGACTGTAATAGTCAGAACAGTGAACCTCGGCACAGGTTGAGAGTTTATAAGCCGAGAACTAATTTTGATGCCAGTGATCATCTGTTTATTGAAAAATCACTGAAATCTCAAAAATTTTCATTTTCATCTCTTATTTTAGTTAAAATAGGATTTTTTTTGTCCGACGTGCGAAGATGGCATGTTAACCCTTGACCGCTTGTCGAGGAATGCCGACAAGTTAAGGAAATTTAATGGTTTTGTCAAGTGCTACGGTTAACGTTCTGTTACAGAATTCATTTGTATACTTGTCGGACAAGCATAGTTGGATAAGTGAATTTAGACTTGTCAACTTGTCATGTTGCGTTATAGGCCCCTTTCTCTGACTGTAAAGTGCCACCTTTGTGAAGCTACGATTACAGGTTTCCCGCGGGATCCGTGAAACACTTATGATAAATCTTTACGTCATACGAACGTCAGTATGTCAAAATTTGACATGAAAAGTGACATGTGTAATCGTGGCCTTATTAAGGCATGGCTACATCTTTGTCTATAAGACAGTCTGCAGGACATATAGGTAGTTACCCACATAACTACGTACGATGGAAAGAAAAGGTTTCCCTAGATATCACAGGTCAGACAAACCCCCTTAAACAGCTCAGACACAATCGATTCCAGTAAACGACTTCGATGCGTAATTCAGTCGACCAACCAAAAAGGGTTATAATCAACTTTTCGCCATCTACTTCCATCCCTTAATGGAGGGAAAATCGATAATTTCTTCTCGGATTACTTCTTATATACTTCCTCCAACCCCTATGTAAGTTTGGCACTCGCAGTTCACCCCTTTTTATTATACCCTTGAAGTAGAAGCCGAAAATGGTATCGGAAAGAATAATAAAAAAAAAAAACATATATGCGTGGTCACATATGTGCGTGCATAAAATAAACATAATTCCTTTCTCGCTCCCGCACGACGACTGCAGGCCTAACTTTTATAAATGGGAAAGGATGATGTTACCAAGAGGACACATAAAATGTTATTGAAAGGGTGCTGCTTAGAGCCGCACGTTTATGGGCGAGTTTAAGAGATTCCACTGATGCGAGTCTGAAATGGTTTGGCAAACGCATAAAATATTCCCAAAGCCTGTGCGTATAGGGTGTAAGTTCGTTCGTACGTATACTATTTATAGGTATATGTCAATGGCAACAGTCGTCGTGGCAGTCATTTTAATTCCAACGTTCGTGCGAATGGCGAATGTTTTTGGCTGATGCAAACACATGTATGGGACATCAATCCTTTTAAGTGTCAAATTTTGAGCTCACATGTTACGCATAATGCGCTGCGTTTTATTGTGGCGCTGGCTGGGGGTTACTTCACATTTTTTTCTAGTTCTCAGAGGGGCGTACCTTACGCGCCTGGAAATGTGATTCCTTACATCAAAAGGACGTGATAGAAGAATGCCATCACCGATTTTAAGCGTCGTTCATATGAGCATAAGTTCTTTGCAACTGGAGATGGTATAGGACCTAGTACCTTTGAAGCTATGGTAAATCGGCTCCATCCTCGGTGAATATTGAAACAGTTTCATTCGTATAAAAGTCTCCTTCTACAACAAAATCCTTACCACGGCGCCATTCTTAAACGGATACAAATTTGACTACGCCACTTCCCCTACCTCATCGGTCCGTGGGCCGACGACGGTCACAAAAAAAAAAACGATGTCCACTCAAAAGAACGTATATATGAAAGCCCCATTTGCAGTAATGCCTATTCGCTGTTATCTGCCATCACAGGAACGTACGCCACTGACTGATTGCCGCTCCGAACAAATGATGAATGCATTCTCATCTCTCAATCGAAAAGTTCGTCCACTCAATCGAGGGCACCTCCTTCAAGATACATAAATCTATACGCACGCTACATGTGCTTGCTCACATACCCTCGAAATAAATTCGCAACCTCCGACTTTGGTAATTCGATCTATGGCATGTTTGCGGAAGTTCTGCACACACACACACTCCCATCCTCAACTTGACCATCTCGAGAACAGATCGATTAATTACCAGTTTTGCCGCGGGTATGGGCCAGGGAGTCCGATAACCGAAAGTGTTGGGGGTTCGTGCGCGTTTCGGTTTGGTTACCCCATACCTATACACTCTGTAACCGGATTGATATCGAATAGCGTATATCCTCAAGTGACCCATCAGAAATTATGATGGAACGTACACATGCGGCCATCGAGAATGGATACATGTGGACATAGTCTCCCTACCAAGGCTGTACAAAGCACACAAAAGGAAAAGAAAGGACGAACATATAAAGCAAAGACGCAAAATAAGGGTTGCTGGTGGAATGGCATGTAAGGATTCGCTCATTCATCACGGCAGAAGAGGGCCAAGCAGGAGAAGCAGAATCAAAATGGCAACAGACAATGGCCTTCGGACATCGTCTAAATTAAGAAGAAGCAAAAGGACTCCTTGAGAATGAGGTATGGGTCAGCTGGTTTTCCTATTTGTTTTCCATTTCGGATTTGCTTACATTATGTTGCAGAATTTCAATCTACTTGACAACAAAGGGATGAAGACGACACCAGGCAGTCAGTTGTTTTCTAAAGGATGCGATGCTCATTGCTTACTTTGCGGCGTGTGTAGGAGGCACGAGAATATGAGAACGATGATGTGTCCTGGCTATTGTTGTTGATCTGAGTTGTGCTGGCAAAGGGACAACTGCACATGGAATTGCGGATAAATTAGAAAATAGTGAAGATGAAGCTGATGGATGGAATGCCGTTGTAGGAGTTGTGCAACCCGTCTCAAAAGCAGGTAAAGTAATTGAGTTTTTATTAGTCAGGATGAGCAGTGATCGGAATGATGAGGAGTCTGATATTGGTTTATATGAAATTCACAGCAAGCCGTCACTTTTGACGTATACTCTAACGGAATACCAGTTGATTACTGGCCGTTCTTGTGGCGAATTTATGTCGTAGACGCTTTTTAAACGTCTAAAGTGTTTTTCAATAAGGACGGCTCGATGTTGATATGGGATAAAAGAGGCTTAAAGTTAACAGAATATTCTTCAACAAGTTCAAACTCAGCTCGCACGTTTAACCCACGTTAAACCGTGTCACACAACACCTGCATCCGCGCACTTGTTCCAGCTCCACGCGCATTATGCTGACGAGAAATTTTGAACAGTGCTGCCAGTTAAGTGATTTCAGAGCTAGATCTGGCGCTTTTGTAACAGATTTAATTTCTAGCACTTTTAAATTTGATAATTTATTTCAATGTACAGGTATTGGTGTTACACTTTGACCTAGCATCGTCGTAAAATTCATCTGAAACTCTGGTTAGGGTGGAAATTTTGTAGCCTTTTGCAAAAATGAAAGAATATCTGTAAAAAGACGAACAAATTGCATTTCCCTATGATTTAAATTTAAACTTAAATTTATCATTTTGAATGACTTTTTTTTTTGCATAATCTAGCGAAATTTAGCGATTTTTGTTCAGGTTTTTATCTCAATGTGGTTTCAACTACCTGGCAGCTCTGGTCTGGAGCTATCCACACGACACCGGTGCGTCAGATTTCCCGCATTCCGGCGCAGTCAGTTAATTTCAGGGATCAGAATAAGGACGGGGTGCTCCTCAAATAAAAAAAAAATTTGTTTTATTCTAATTAATGTCAAATTAATTTAACTTATGTGTGAAGTTTTTTATAAAAATATTTTTTTATTTGAAAGACCCATGTATGTCATATACCAGGTGGTATTTTGCATTTGTGAAATATACAGCTGCTGTATGAAACAGACAATGCAGCGCTATACCTAGTCCGCAAGACAATTAACTGTCAAGCCATCCTCAATCTCAATAACGAAGAGGATGATTTTGACACTTGAGCAGTTACGTCGATATGCAAAATCTTCTTTTCTGGGGCACTGAAAATCCGCGTGTGATTCACACAGAGCCATTAAATCCACTCAAAGCCTCTGTGAGGTGCGGGGTTCACGCGGGAGGAATGATTGGGCCGATTTTTTTTTTTTTTTACGACACCATCGGTGATACGATCACTTTTACGGGCGAACGCAACAGGGCATGATATAAACGACTTCCTTCTACCGGAAGATCGCCCGATTTAACCACCCCAGATTTCTTTCTTTGGGACTACTTGAAGTCGCGGGCTTATGCCAAAACAAGCCTTAGATAATCACAGCACTTATGGAGAACATTCGACAGGAATGCGAGATATTACCGGAAATCTTGCGGATAGTCATGTGAAATGCGATAAAACGGACACAAATGTGTTTCAACTCTGGCGGCAGTCACTTGACCTTAATCGACCTTTCCACTTAACAGACAAAAATTGTAAAGATCCAAATAAAGATTTCCATCACTCAATTTCGTTTTCTTTTTATTTAGTAAAGAAGTACCTGATGATTCAAAAACAAAAGTTGGATGATTAATTTTGCACCAACCTGTATAATATGGAATATACGACTGTTCAAATGTCCGCCGTGGTTCCTCACGATGGCACGGAACCGAATGGTGTACAATTTTTATTGACTCTGCCGCATCGATCCGGCGGAATTTAAGCGATGGCATTGCTTATGTTGGCGTTAAGGGCAAGGTCGACTGCGGCTTATTTGCATAGACCTGCGACTTCAGAAAACCCGCATAAGAAAACGTACGATCTTGGTGTTTCACTTCACATTTGTGAGAGGTAACCATACCCTCAAATCGTTCATGAAGACTGTCCTCGTGGTGCATGCTGTGTAACATTTAGACCCGTCCGATACTGGAACAACTTTTCGTCTACCTTTTTTTGCGATGGAAGGTGGAAACTTTGCATAAGGGCACCAATGGTCCGACATCCATTGTCGGATTCCAACCGACTAAAACCACCTCCCTTCCCAAACCGACCGATTTGGGTCCCGCGGCCCACCGTGGCGTAGGTTAGGTTAGGTATGTGGGCTGGCGTGGAGTATTCCGTGCAACACTCAGGTCAACATTGACCCATTGTGATGCCCATGGGGGAAAGGTTGTCCCTTACCCATAATAACCCTGTCCGTAAATAATGGCAATTAATTACTCACTGTGCTGTTGTATATAAACCATCCTGTGGATTTGATAAAGCCCATTATCTTGTCTACTGGTGTTCTGGAAAGCTCGCCTGGATCGTGGAAGAAGTGTCTCCCTAGGAATTTGTATCGTTTGTGTTGGAGACCTGGGCAGTGACATAGGAAGTGGGTTGCTTCCTCAATAGCTTCCTCATAACCGCAGCCTCTACAAAGTTCTTCTTCCGTCAAGCGCAATTTCTTCATGTGATACCGCAGAGTGTTGTGTCCCGTTAGGATTCCTACGAGGATGGAAAGAGATTTTCTATCCTTTCGTATGAGACTCTCGGTTCTATTTTCATTAAAGATCGGCCATAGCATTCTTGTGGTATGACAGGTTTCTAGTGCAGCCCATCTAGCGTTCGCCTCTCTTATGGCCTTTCTCCCTGGTTCAAGCTTAAGTGAGCAAGGCGGGATGTTCACCGACGGATCAGCTTGTTCTGTTACTGCTGCCGAACCTTGTCTAGCTTTCTCATTGCCTAAATGCCTTCATGTCCCGGAACCCAGCAGAGCAATATCTTTTGCTGAGTACCAAGAACCTTGAGCTCTTCGCGGCAGCATTTCACAAGCTTCGATTTCATTTCTGTTGCAGTAAAGGCTTTTATTGCTGCCTGGCTGTCGATAAAGAAGGTAATACCTTCAGGTGGTATTGCCCTTACCGCAGACTCACGGGCTGCTGTTGTCACTACCAGGACCTCTGCTTTGAAGTTGGATGACACTGCTGTGGTCGGGGAGGCGTACCGATTTTGATATACCCAACGATTCAGAGAAAACGCCTGACCACGTCCCGGTTTCCATTTTAGATCCGTCCGTAAAAACGGCTATGGATCTCGTGTTGGGTACGAGTCCGTCTCTGGCGTAAGGCATTACTTTGCTTGGGCGGAATGAAGACTTAGCTTTCTCTATCACTCCCTTTGAGCTGAGTACTCGAACCGCCACGTCACTTACAATGGTCCAGTTTTCACTATTTGAAGCATTACGACATTATCGGCGATTCTGTCGGTTTCGTATCGTAGGCAATGAAAAGCATCTGTTCCGCGTTTTCGGAAACGTTTTCACAATGTGGACAGTTTGGGATAGTTTCATTCCCGCGTTTGAAGAGATATTCTCTGTAACAACCATATGGACCGTCAAGAACTGAGACAGATAGAAGCTTGTTTCGGCATGAGCATGATTAATCCATGCATCGATCACTGGTATGAGATGATGTTGTTGTGTTGTGCTGTGTTGTTTTTTTGTTGCCAAACAGCGATGCTGCCTCTTGTCTCTTTTCATTGCCTACTCGGCCATTTCTGACACGCTTGTTTCTAAGAGCTTGAATTTCTTCAGCGAGCAAATCAGTAGGTAGCATTGAAGATACTACGAGTATAGCATCGTTCGAAACTGTTCGAAATACACAGGCAACTCTTAATGGTGAATGCGCTTAGGCGGTGGACTAATTTAATTCCCCGCACATGCGAATTAACTTTCGCGGCGCGTGACCATATTTCTACTGCGTTCATAAGTATCAAACTCGCAGCTCCTGCAAGGAGTAGAGTCTCTTACTCTGTCTCGGGCACACTAACAGTTTTCGGCGACCTTCTGCATACATGCTCTAGATGGTACTTAAAGCGTCAATTATCACTCCAAGGTATTTGATAGACGTCAGAATATGGTCATACATAACGTTGCACAACAACAGTCCTAAGTACTGACCCCCGTATTCTTTTATTCCCTCATTAGAATCATAGAGAAGGACTCTGTTTGAAAAATAGCTGGATATAATTTTACGCAGATATATTTTGGTATTTCAATCCGGTAAAGACAGCTCATGATGCGTTCCCCATTCGCCGAATTAAATGTGTAAGAGAAGGGGGTGTAACGTTTGAAGATCGCGGGCCTAGTCCGCCAGCTAAATAACTTTGCTAGTAGATAAAAGTGGGCAAAAAAAGATTGGATTCCGATCTAAAAATTAAAAAAATATACTATAGCCAAAGCTGTAGATGGTGTCTACCTTATTGACGCACTATCTGTTCCGGAACTAGATTGAAGAAGTCTCATGATAGCGGATCTTCTCTCCAAAATCTGACCCATTATTGATATAGATTGGAGGAGCTACTTACTCATCTCGCAATTTACAGGGATCAGTTTTGTCTTGATCCCGAATTCTTTCATCGCCAGAAGAACTCCTGACGGTGAATGCTACCAAATGTGGGTTTGAAGTCGATGAAAAGATAGTGACTATCGACTTAAAATTCGTTGGTGTTTTCCAGGATTTGCCTCAGTGTTAAAATTTGGTCTATAGTAAATCTAGCTAGCCGGATATTCGATACTGGGCTGCTTAAAACCCTGCATTTCAGAAGGTCGCCTTGGTGTTCCAAATGGCCTGTGTTTCCGGCCTTGAAGCCTGCAGAAAGTTGCTTTCTTGTAGAACCTCTGGATGTTGTTTCGATTAAAAGAGTCTGGTTTAAATAATCATTTTTCGGTTGATGCATTTAGCGGCTCCTTAATGGAGGTCCAAAGACAGAGGTGGCTGTTGGATTGGACTCTCACTGTCTCCCCGCATTGTCAAGTGATGATTGAGATTTTTGACAACCCAATCAATTCTTCAAGATCAAGGTGTACATGATCGAAGCGACGGGAGAAGGTAGGTAGGGTTGGTTTTGGTATAGGTGAATGTGTAAGTCGTCAATATGATCGTTTTTTAAGAAGAACAAAAAGGGTTCCATTACATAAACAGCACAAATATAACTCATCAAAACCACCTTGCCAGTGATAGGCGTATACCCCCCGTCTATTTACCACCCTCGTATGGCTAGACAGCGTCTACAGAGTTATCAAACCAGAAATTCACCTGCAAAACTGAATTCCAGATTACACCATTTCTGTTACTTCTTAGATCTATATCCTTATCATTGAGACTACACACACAGAAATCCTAAGCAAAGACTCAACGAGCGGGCTTATCTCGCCACACAGCTTGCCACAAAATTAGCACCCAAACCAATTTTGTGCAAACATTGGTTGGTGTGAGTCGCAGACGATACCCAGACCCACTCATTTCATGCATCCATCTATCAGAAATCTCGAATCCCATGAATGCACTCGAAAGAGTTTCGAAAGAGTCGGCAAATATTTACGTCTCCCAATTAGCGTCTCCATCGGGAACTCTTCCTTTTTGTGTGTGCGGTCGGTTCAACTCTCACGAATTTCCACAAAGGAAACGCATTTATTTGCGTTTGCGCGTCTGCCAAACAAGAAACAACCACAGCCATTATCCTTTTATGTGTTTTTTTTTTTGTTTTTGTTTTTTTTTTTGTGTTGTTTTCTCTTTTTGTGGAAATACCGCGTCGCAGAAACCGCAGACGCAGCTACAACTCGAACTGAAGTGTAAATATAGTTAAAAACGAGGTCCTTGAGGAGTCTTGAACTCTTCTATGCGTATATACCTGAAAGAGTGCCTATTCTTCTAAGGGGTTGTTTATTGCGCAATTACAAATGACTTGGAACAGGAAAGGATACCGCTATCGCATGCGGCCGGCGGAGAGAATGGAGAAAGAACAGCAACACAAGCCATCGATTATGGTTTTATTATCGGGAGGGTTAACCGTATATTTCTCAATTAGACAAGGACCCTGTGGCAAGGACTCATAATTCGTTTTTTTTTTAAATAGAAAAATAAGCACGCGCATAAGCGAGTGCGCTCCTTTTTTTTTTATTGCGGAGAAGAAAGTGATGAACAAAAAAATGTAAACGTGTCGTAAAAATCCAATGTCAGATCCTTAACTTTCCCTCACATGTCAGGATGAACTCCAAAACAATGATCGGCCACATGTCATAATTTTTTCGTGCAACGTTTTCAGTGTTGCCTCACTTTCACTCACACTTCTCGTTCACCTTTTCTGAGACAGATATGGAAAGGATAATTATTAGCCATTAAGAGAGAAGATATGGGAGTCCCTTTGGGTTATAGAAAACGTCTATCGACAAGGACTTTTGCTTTCATTTGCGCCTACTGGTTAAGGAGGTTGTGCGCTCGAAGGGTCCTTAGGCTTCTACGAATTGTGTTAGGAAAACACAACCTGACGGACAGATCGTGGATTGATGAGTTGTTAGTGGTGTTTATTTTTGTTGGTGGGTCCTTTTTGCGATGTAACTATATACAGTAGAAGGAGATCGTTAAGATTGGGTGCGATGCGATGCACCTGTCGCTGGTGTAAATGATGTGCTTCTATTAGAAAGGTGTACAAAATGCTGAGAGACTTGTGGATTCTTCACCAATGTGAGGGGCATCGTAGAAAGTTACAAGAGCTATGCAAGTGGCGATTCTTACACAGAAAAGAACACATGATTGTAGATCGCATTGCTGTCCAAAATCATTACTGAACAGGGCTGTTTAAAGTTTAAACTCACAGTTGCAATTGGCGTCCTTTCTTCTGAAATATCTACAGTTAGAGGAGTGCGCAGATTGGTTGATATGTATTGAATTGAAGTGTCCAAGGAAGTACTTATAGAAATTAAATGCAGTGACGGATTAACCTTCTCGGCCCCCTGAGGCATGCTCGCGTGTTTACCGCCCCCCTTTTTTATATTATCCAAGGATCGTACTTTAAATTGGCTAACATCGAAAAATGATCGGTAATCGGGTATAACCGCCCCGGGAGTGACAAAAGGTTTAAATGTATTGGTTTAATAATTTACACTTTAATTCAAATATTGTTTTACATAAAATCTTACAAGTTATAATCCATAAATTTTATAAACAGTACAAATAATAAACTTTCTAAGAATTAAATAACATAACAAAAATTTGACAACCCCTTACAAGATACCGCCCTAGGCTCGAGCCTCACGAGACTAAGTGGTTAATCCGCCACTGATTAAATGGACAAATTTTAGATTGCCCCCGACATGTAGTCGAGCATCAAGGCAGTTGCTGTTGTAGACTGTGCACTAGGTCAAACGCAAGCCAGTGATAATGGCATTGTGTGAAATGCTATGTCACCACTTACCTAAATTTTTGTTTGTGAGCCTGAAATGCGGATTTTGAAATTCCAAATACTACGCGATTTAAAACATGGGGGTGTTTTTTTAATACCTCCCGCAGTATTACAGGTCTATGCAATACAAGAAAAACTTGTTTTCAACATTTCCAATTTATTAAACTTTTTCTGTAATATTTCCTTATTTATATTTAGTAATTTTTTGTTCTACAATCTAACCCGGTCTATATTAAAATAATATTTCAATCAAGAATTTATTGCAATTAAGTTATAGTTGACCTGAAACATATCTACTCTGATTACATTTTAATATGAACTTATTAAAGACATCAACTTAAATACATTTGTAATTGGTTTTAATACAGGATCCAAGTGAAAGTGATTAGATTTAAATATATTACATTGTAGTTTGGGTAGGTATATAGAGTTAGTTTGAGCGTTCTACTCAATGGAGTGGATAATTGGATGACGTTTTTTAAAAGAAAAATGTTTTAAAAATAAAAACAAGTGAAATTCATGCTTAAAAGGCATTTACATTGATATCCAATGAGAATATTATTCTTACAAGTAATTAACTTTAATTTCAAAGTGAGCCAATAGTCTAGGCTCGTTAAAATGTGTATTATCATGTAATTTTAATTACTTGCTAATAAATAATAATAATTTAATAATAATAATTTCAAAGTATTCTTGTAAAGGGTTATGATATTTGCTTTTTCTTTTCTTTAAATTGTGAAGCACAGAGATGTTCCTACTGGATTTGCTTTTGAAGACAAAGGCGGTCTAGAGAGTCCAGTTCATTGCCTCAGAAATATAGCTATTACATTCCAAAAAGTAAATTTTTGACTGAATAATTAGTAAGATAATTCGGGCATACATGAGCTCTCCTTTATTTAAATGTCTAAAAAAATATACCTACTAAAGGAAGCACAGTGGCACTCTATAGGATTATTTTCAATGGGGATAAAAGACCACGGGAATTTGCCTACGCCTCACAATTTTCTATATATATTGTAATATTGAAAACCAGTAAAAATTAGTATTAAAATAAAATATTTTTGGTGTTAAAATATAATGCCATAGATATTTAAGTTAAATCTAAAAAAGTATTAAAATATAATAAGATTGTATTATATATTAATATTCCACAGATATATAAAAAGCAAAAGAAGTATTGAATTTGAGGTGAAAGTATTATATTTTAATCAGCCATTTATTTAATTCCAATACGTATTAAAATTCTTTAATTTTTCAATATAAATATGGGTTTCATTGGTGCCGTGATATGATAAGGCCATGCGACATAAGACCATATTCGAACATATGGTTATTTGTCACTTTGCACAAGCGCAAAGGCCGCATTATTGCCTTATATCACTTCCAAGTTATTTTACTCTTCTGATTAGTCAACCTGTAGATTATCAAAGAGACAAAACAAATTTTAACAATATTTTGTTTTAATAGGAATTTGATAGAAACAAATTTAGAAAAAAAATTCAACCGTAAAGACACGGTATTGACAGTATAATCATGTCCTATAGGTTTTTGAAATAATGGCCCTATGTCACAAAAAAATATGGCCTTATGTCGCATGGCCTTATGTCACGGCACCGTTTAATTTAAATACTTTTGCATTAAAACCCATCTCTATCTAAATTAAAATTTAATATTTCAGACACATCTTTTATTAGTTTTTTTATTTGAATTTATTATGTAAACTATTAAATTTTAATAAGATTATTTTTTTGACCAAGTAATATTTTGTATATCTTGTTTTTCGGCTTATTGGTCGGAAAATAATGGAATATTAGTTTTAGTATTCGCATTTGAAAATTAACGACCAATAAGCCCAAGAACAAGACATTAAATTTTAATATTTTATCGGCCTTGAATTGTATTCACGTTTTCGCTGAAATTTTCAAAAAGGGGACTAAAAAGAGGAACCGAAGAAAGGGGCCTCCTTATAAAATACTAATAGGTACAGCGTACAGCGAACAAAAAAAAAAAAAAATAACGGAGCAACAAAGACATTTAATTTTACGGTACTTCCTTTCATATGTTTTCAGTCTTTTTCGTTGAATAAAGAGTAAAATCTTTTTAAACTGAAAAAGGGGTTATTTTGATCTTTTTCCAAAAAGTGTGGGCCAAATGTCCTGAAGCTCAGAAAGGGGCCAACGGTTAAGCTGCTTGGTAACTTGTGAGTTGTGAGTTGTGACTTGTGATGCATGCTAGAGACAAAGAGAGTTTTGTGACAAGTGGAAGAGAGTTTTTCAAGCTTCTTGAAAAAGAACTTTGCATAAACTGATCTAGCCTGTTGCCTGCAGTTGATAAGGTTATAACCGAATCGCTATTAAAGTGAATAAAGAAGCATGTAGAATGCTTATTGAAGTCAAGGAATAACAGGTCTCCCGTCTCCACCCAGGGTCCTACTGTGTCGATCACCCAGCGCTCCTTTAATATTGTCGTTATAGACCGCTGTTGTAGGATTCGCAGCTTTGTTTAGCGACAGTAAAAGGACTTCGCTTGCCGTTTAACAGATTCCACTAAAATTTATCCCTACTTCCTTAAGTGTGGGATCCGCCTTCAACTTCCGGAGTAGGTCAGCGTACGATAGGTCGCCGGTCTTTTTAATGACTATCGCATCCGGTTGTTTTTACATCTGCGGGGCGAGTCTTTTTTGGCAACCTTCACCCATTCTTCTGCCGATTTAGCTTCTAGATTTGGGTCAGTTGGAGCAGGGGCTCCTCGGACCGGTTACCATTGGCTTCCACGTCTCTATTTCTTTTGACGGATGGGATAGGAGATTATGTTCTTTTCGATCGCTAGCACTACTTTTTCCGTCCCTTCTCGGACCATGCTCCATTCTGTAGGTATTAGGAATATCCGTTTGCGAAGATGTAGGTACTCACTTTTGTTTTTTCCGTATTAGGTCTTAGGTTCTTTATTTGTCCATGGAGTTCAGATATCTCATTCCGTAAATCAGCGACCTCATATTCTGCCTCGCGGAAAACGGACTTCACAAGCGTACCCATTTTCTTAATCTCTCCATGGACGTTGTGCTTGTCCCTGTAGAAATCATTAGACCGTCAACTTTCATCTCAAGTTGTAGCATTATGATATTCGCGTGTTTGTCACTGCTATTTTGGGAGCTGTGCGCAGCGACAATCGGTTTTGCCGCATCAGTTCTAGCCGATGGCTTCGACTCCGAATGCGAGCGCGTACTGTTTTCTAAGGAAGTCGCTTTAGTTGGCCAACGTGCAAGCCGAGTGCTTATCCCAAAAGGGTCAATACCGTAATCCACTTCTTTTGGCACTTTCTTTGTAAAATTTCTGACAACAGTATCCAAGTTTACCAATGCTATATCTATAGCAGGTGCATTAGCACTATTTTTTTTCAGTTATTTTGCAGTCCTTGTGTCTCGACGACTTTGAGCCTCTCCACCGCCGGTACTGGGGATCCGATTCCCTGCACCTATCCAATCCACATCCTGTCCGTTTTTTTCTCCGCGAGTGTTATTGGCTGTTTCCACTAACCCTGCGAATGTACACGCTGTATGGCGCAAATACAAACAGGGCCCCCTATCCGTCACCTGGGGACGCGCCCGGTGGGAGAACTGACTACAGGGGTCAGGGTCTCACTGTGTCGATCTCAGCGGGTACCGATCACTTGTTCACCTCCTGATGGCAATTGATTATTTCAAAGGCTTTTGACAAAAATTTCATAATAATACCAACCATCTTCATTCCTTCTCTTATTCCCGCCTACCAAGGAACCCCCATCAACTGTTGGATAAGATCTTAGCTTTAACCTTAACCTTTTAAATTATGTAATTATATAGTCTGTTAATTGTAAAGTGGTACCTAGACTTAAATAAATAAATCCCATCATCTGAAATAAAATTCGAATCAACCATTCTGCTTCTGCCACATAAACAGTGTTGCCGCAAGCTTTTTTAAAAGTGTAACAATTTTGTTCAAAAAGTGTAACAAATGGATAAAAAATGTAAAAAACTGGAAAAAATTGTAATTATAAATTCATCGTTTTTCAACTCAAAAAAATCTTTATCAGGAACTCTTTATCACATTTCAAAAAAAACTCTTTTTTTTGACCTACCTACCTGTCCATTTTGTGTTTAACAAATATAAATAACAAAATAAGAAACAAAATTATTGACCATCGTAGTAGATTTCAATTTTTATTTCACAAACTTTATTTACCACGAGATGTAGAACATTGTCAACGGCGACGCGGCGTGACAGAAAAATATTGTTGTCTTTCCTTGTGACCTCCCATATCCATTCCCGCTTGAAGTTTAACGTTTTGCACAACTTTTGAACTGTGTAGACAAACAAATACATTGACAGAAATTGGTAGAAGTTTGCTCGAAAGAAAAAAGTGCTGCCAGTTCAACTTTTCAATATTTTTAATGAGAAAAACAAAAAAGGATTTTAATGGGAAAAAATGTAACAAAGCGAAAAAGAAAGTAACACTGTAACAAAATTATAAAATAGTTAAAAAGTGTAACACTTTTGTTACACTCGTAACATTGTGGCAACGCTGCGACATAAATTCCACACAACAACCATTCTTTTTGGTTTGAGAAACTCCGCCTCCCAAATGTCATCCATTTGTTAATTTCCCAGTACCAACTCTTAACCCGACCTCCCAATCACAAAAGGGTTATTTATAGTTTTACCCTTTTTCATTTTTAATCAACACACTCCTGCACACACTCCCTCAAATTGAACTTTATAACTTTCACTCTCAGCGAATGGAGAAGGAGGATGAGACAGTAAAATAAAAAAAAACAAAAAGAGGAATTTTAAGGAACGGGGTTAAAAGGGTCATACTCATATATCTATCCTCATACACAACTCATCTGTCATCTCGCTTATTTTTCCTCACTTTTTTACTGAGTGCTATGGTTTCTCATTCGCCGGTTCTCTTAGTACACACACACACAATGGAACTACTCTTTAAAAAGGGGTAACATTTAAACATACCGTAGATATTGGAATTGGTAAATGGACTTAGTTATGGTATATAAGAAGAAGGGGTAATCAAAAATATCTCTTAAGAGAAATCAGTACCACCGAATGAACCGAAGAGAGAAGGCCCATGCATATACATAGTTTCCACGTATGTGGTGTAAACAAAAGGCTTAGGTGGTAGGTGGATGGTGGAACGATAAAAATTAAACTCATGCGCACCGCCTAGCATCATCATGGCTGCCATTCAACCTGTCACTGTCAGTCGATGAACGTACAGTGAGATTGCTTGTTTTGTTTACATTCTTATTGTGGTGCGAGTGTGTGTTGCGTTTGGGGATTCCCTTTCATGGTGCACCCCTTTCAGGAAACCGAAACACACATGTGCTTCGGCCAAGGGGTTAACAAACGCTCTATGGCTTGTTTTCTTTTGTACTTGTCATTGTCGTTTCGCGTCGTGTGTTTGACAGCAGCGGCTGATTATGTGCGTCTGGAGATCCAAGATGGTTGCCGCCGCACTTGCCGAAGATTAATTTTTTTTTTTGTTTATGGGACGCAGTCTCCAACTTAGGTAGGTACCTAGGTATAGTGTTGGTGCAGATGGAGTGGAAGTGAACGAGCTGAGTATACATTTGGAGGTGGCCTAATCCTCTCGCATTTATCTGTGCGAGTATCTTAGGGATGATGTGTGTGGGTGTGCAAAGTGAAGAACTGCCTGTGCTTGGGGTTGATGAATGAGTTCTGAAAGGGTTGTTTCTGCTTGCCAGTGTGTGTCTGGGGTGGTGGGTATGGGGACTTATTGATTTTTGTTCTCGGTCTGGATTTTTGTTTTGTTTTTTTGTTTGCTCTGTTTTTGGCACTTTCACTTGGAAGGGTAAAGAGTTGCGATGGTATTTGTGATGATGGTGGTGCGATAATAATATACCTATACGTAATTTATTTAAGTTGGCTAAAAGAAAACAAGGCTCGGAGAGGTAAGTAGTTCTCTACATTAAATAATGATGGTCCCTTTTTGGGCGTCGAGTATTGTATGTGATGTAGGTACCTATGGTAAATGTTTTTGTGGTAAGTAAGCGCAATTTATATCAATATGTGCACGACCTAGAGACTTACAGGTACGTTTACCCGGCCCGGCAATAGGTATTCGTCGATTGTGTCCCGAATTTGAACAATCAAATATTGAGACTCCACATAATCGCATAGGAAGTTGGGGCTGGTTGCGAGGTTAATCGGTTTACAGAGAGTGTATCTACCCATTATGTACATACATTATAGGTACCTACCTATAGAAGATTTACGCAATTTTGCAGTAAAGCCTTTTAGAGTCGTTGTTTAATCTGATCTGACTTAGCTGCCGAGTCGACCACCGCGTCGTATAACCTCTGCCGATTGCGGAAGTTAAACATTTGAATAGGCATCCTCCCGGGAACTCCAAAGTTAAGATCCGCACTGGACATCTTGTAATAAAATACAGAATGCCGTGGTATTATATTTTGTAGATTTGTATAGGTATAGGTAGAGGTACCTACCTATATGTTGGACACTATGTTGCTTATCTGATAAAAATAGGTAGGTATATCACACATAAATGGTCTCAAATATCAACATAAGCTGCACTCCGCCGGCTTTGCCAGGTACGGATAGAACTTAAGTGTTTTTATTGGGTTTTATTAATTTTTTGGCCTACTTGCCTTGATCATCGTAATTACCGACATTTAAAAAAAATCAACTAAATTGGTTGAAAATTACGGGCGACAAAGGGAAACATACACTTTTTTCCACTTTGTTTTATATAGGTAGGTATACCTCCTATAGAGATAATCAATCCCTTATGTGTCATTCAAATGTCATATCCATACAAAGTTTCAAATCAATTAGCTGCATAAGCGGCATAGGTATATGGCTGAGCTCCGAGTGTGTGGTTGTATTGTCATATTGCAAACAAAAAATAGTGCGAGGATTTGCAAAAAGTAAGTTAGGTATGCAAAGAGTATTTTTTAACGTATTCTTTTGGAAAATACTCTGTTTTCCAACAAGGCCTAATTTTTAGTGTCCGGATACCTACTAAAACTAAAATTAAAGAGCATTTTCGGTATCCAGACAACTTGTACGCCGTACGGATACTGAAAATGTGAGAGGAGATAAAAATTCTCATTTGAATGCTCCTAAACCATAGATAGATAGATAGATAGATGTGAAAGGGTTTGTTGTACTGCGACCTGTTGGTCTATTGTACCCCCTGCTTACGCCTCAGAGAGGTATAATCCCTCATAAGAGTTTCCCTCACAATATAATTCCTTTTGGAATCATTTTAGAGGTTCTTGCACTCTTCTTTCTCCTTGGCGGAAGAAATCCGTCCTATAGCACTTTCTCCAGTCCAGTTGCCTTTAAGAATCTAAGGATGAGAGCTGGCTCCAGGGACAATATTTCCTCATCAGATAGTTGGTACTTGCCCAAGTATTTCAATCTTTTATGGTTCAGTGCCCCACATGATCCCAGCAAGTGTTCTGGGATTTCACTGGACTCATCGCAGAATCTGCAGAGACCTTCTTCAGATATACCCAGTTTCCTGAGGTGTTCCTTGAGTCTACAGTGCCCCGTTAGGAACCCCGTTAGGATACGGAGGTTGTTTTTGCTCATGCCGATGCAAGCTTGGAATCTTTTCTGGTTGTATTGTCCCAGAAGTTTCTTAGCCTGCCTCATGCCCTAAGTATTATGCCAGGTTCTTGCCCTGTTTTCCTTAGTTTCCTAAATTCTTCGTTGAGGGTGTGATCCCCTATTCAACAGAATGGTTCAGGACGTATGAAAGTTTCTGATGCTCCCTTTCTTGCTAGGGAGTCAGCTATTTCATTACCCTCTATTCCTGCGTGGCCAGGCACCCAGCAGTGGATTATTTTGTTTCTCCTACCCAGTTCATTAAGTTTTTGTAGGCATTCCCACAAAGTTTGGATTTAATGATGTAGGAACTATGTAAGTGCCATAATAGCAGCCTGGCTGTCTGACATTATAGCTATATCACAGTTGATTTTGTTTC
Source organism: Cheilosia urbana (assembly GCA_946477585.1). Classification (NCBI taxonomy): domain Eukaryota; kingdom Metazoa; phylum Arthropoda; class Insecta; order Diptera; family Syrphidae; genus Cheilosia; species Cheilosia urbana. The sequence continues at coordinate 118,928,130 of OX297854.1, forward strand.
TGTCGAGGTTGATTTGGATGCATCTGTCTATGGCATAGATTTCAGCCTGGAAGATGCTGGTATTTTTGCCCATTGGTTCAGAATATTTGGTTCCAGGCCCAAATACTCCCGCTCCAGTTCCCTCATCAGTTCTCGACCCATCTGTGTACCACTTTGTTGTGTGATTGCTCAGTCTGTGAATTGTGGATTCGTTGCTCCAGTTCTTCTTATTGCTGAGCTTAGCAACAAAGTTCTTTTGAAAATCAAATCTTTTGATGATATCGTCTCTAGGAAAGGCCAATAATGGATGTTTCTTGAGTAGTGCGTCAAGCTGTCTCAGTGTGATACACTTTTCTCTTCCTACTCCTTCTTTGGCCATTCCTAGAACCGTTTTACTTGCACATTCCTCAACCACGAGGTGCAGTGGAGTTAGTTCCAGTAGCACTTCCATAGCTGCGGTTGGGCAAGTTCTCATGGCCCCTGTAATACATAGGCATGCCAGTCTTTGCACTTTATTGAGTGTCTTCCTTGTGGTGGATAGACTGGTTCTTTTTGCCCATGCAATTGCGCCATACGTGATCATTGGTCTCACAATAGCAATATACATCCATCTGAGGATGGTCGGGCTGCATGCCCAGGATTTGCCAGCTAGGCTTCGGCAGATCATTAAATCCCGCATTGCTCCTAAATCATACTTAGTATGTATGTTTCTAATGAAAGAGAGAGTAAGAAAATTGTGCATTTCTCGCAGGTTTTTAGTATTCGGGCATGGTATACTAAGTCTAAGTGAGAAAGTATCGGTCCGGGTACTGAAAAATTATTTTCAGTTTCCGGACAACTTATTAATTTGAATGTTATTTTCGGTTTTTAGCTTTAAATTATCCTAATAGGCATTTTTTTTAACTTATTTTTTAAAGAATGGTTGCAGAAAGTAGGTATAGCTTATACCTTCTTAGACGAAATAAGGACAAACCAGTTAAGCATTCGTAAAGCAGCAAAGAAATGTGTTTTATGTCGTTCAACATTGCATGACCGGTTCAAGGGCAATAGATTGGTCGGTGAAAAAGCTACGAAAATGGGACCAGATCATTATTTGAAAAATGAAGAGGAGGAACGGATTGCTCAGTGGTGTGCCGATCTATATACAAGTGTGGATTTCTTCTTAAAATCGACGATCTGTTAAGCATCACCAAGGGTAGGCGTAGGGTGTCCATATACCTAAAACGAAAAAAGAGGACATACTTTACGATTGAAACACAATTCGTGATTGAGAATCTAAAAATTTGAGACATGTTTTAACAAAGACAAACTGCTCGTAGCGTCCCGTTTGCATTGACGGGTTTTCGAGAAGGAAATTTAACAGAAACTAACTGTATATAGAAACACCCAACTGATCTGAAAAGTAAGCATCGGTTGTATAGGGAGGCTTGGACATGTATAGCGAATTGACAGCAAATCTCCGGCACAACGAGTGTTTGATTCCGAACCGAAGGGACGACTCAGTAGAGAAGGGCCTCGCCTTAGGTTGCGCCTAGTGGAAAGGGACCTCCACCAACTTGGAGTGCACAACTCGAGGCAGATAGTCAAAGATCGCGGTAACTGAGGAGGGTTATTGGTTGAGGCCCATACTCACCCCGGACTCTACGCCACCTAAGTTAGTAAGTAAGAAGCCATTTTCTTAATGCCAGTGGTGTGTGATTCTTATAAGACAAAGCGATCATACTTAGCAGGCGAATTACTCGCCGGAAGCGCTTGAAGGAACTGCCAAAATGAAGTTACGTTAGCAATTTACCTCAATGCATTCAGAGCAGTTGTTAAATATTTTTCACCCGCACTGAGTACTTTTACTTTATTCACCTCCTTTAATCCTTTGCACAATTTTTATCCCTCAGCTGATCGATATCAACATGAGCGTTCGAAGTGGTCGCTTTGGTTTTTGGAATTGGTACCATTTAACTTAGCTGTAACCGTTTGAGACTTTGTTAGCTAAAAGACAGGTCTGATGCAAAAGCGTTCATAAAAATACGCTCCTTAGTTTTTATTAGATAAAACTATTAAACGACGTCAATGACGTCCGCAATGGCAAATGACTCGTGGAATAATCATTCCAATATCCAGAAAGTTGGTTTTAAGGATTTTATGTACGCTCTCGTCAAACTAACTCACCATGTACGTACTTATATAATCCATATAGATTTCTCAGTCATGACATAGAGCTTATTGCAGCAACAGGTTTTAATATCCCAATATTTGCGGGGTAGGTATAATAGGCATCCATCCATCACAAACAAAGCGAAGTTGAGAGACTGTACGGAGAACATCTAGGTATCTGTGTTTTCATAAAAAGTTGAATAGAATGGGAACACTTTAAGCTGGTTAAAGTGAAACTTTACTTAAATAGGGCTTTCTTTAAACTGTCCATCAGTATGGGATTGTGCTGTATAGCATCGAAAGGTGGCGCAATGGAAAAAACCTTAAGATGAAATTTGTGTTCTTCCGCGGATCAAACCTAAGACCTCTGGGCCAATAGTCCAACACAGATACATCACATTTTAACTATCCTACTGATACTCCCCCTTCAAACCAATATTTTCATTCCCATGACCGAATGAATGAATATCCTTACAAAAATTCTATCCCATTCGATAACAAAGAAACCCATTGATTGAAACACCTTCCAATTGTGCAAAACATTGTGCAAGTGCATGGCACAGCAACTCCACGCAAAAAGGACTGCATAAGTGCATACCCCTTCTCATCAATCACTTATTCAATCATGACGTTCTGTTGACAATAAGTCAACCCATTGCATGTGCAATATAATGCTCAGTAAAGGAAATCACTATTTAACCAGGACAATTTGAGATCCTGTGTGGGAATAGTTTTCCTAATAGAAAGAAGGGTTACTCTACCGTAGATAACCTGTGTGTGTAACCTGCATTGTAACAAATAAGAGGCAACAATAAAGAAAGGATTACTGAACCTACCTGCATCAGGGGATCCTGAATCCTTTTTCTTTTGCCCTATTTCGCTGTAGGTTGTGGGCATTCAACTGGAAAATAGCCCTGTGTCGATCCTTTTCAACTTGTAATCCTTTCTGTGCAGTGTTTTGATAAATGATGACGACGTTTCAAATTGATTTTTTATTTTCTTTTGACATTGACAGTGTTGCTCTGTCTTCCTGACGATGATGGGGTGACGGCATAAATGGATAATTGCTAAATTGACATTTGTCACTGCGATGCGGAGTGAATTTTGGTCTGATTGAAGAGTGTTTTGTTATCTGTGATGACTTCAATAGTGGAAACAGCTATAGTCTTAACAAATCTACTTCTAGTACAAATTAACTATACTCATGGTCAGACCATTGAAACGATTTTCAACAAAAATTTCAGAAAAAAAAGAAATTTAATTCCAACGTCATAAAGTGAAAGAAGCCATCAATTGGTTAAGAAAATAAAGTGCACGACTGGGTCGCACGAAACTTTCTATTCCAACAAAAGTTTGGCGGAGTCAATTGGTAGGTAGGTTAAAAAATTCAGAAGCAACCGTACATAAAATGTAAGAGTAGGTTATGTTAAATAAAATTGACTTTTACGAATGGTTGTGAGAAGCTAGGCCTAGGGTCCCTCCGGACCTGTTGCGCCAACTATTTATTTATTTATGTGATAAACAATAGTGAATCTGTGCCACTTCAACTACAAAGGGCTCGCTCCATGACCTCAAATCAAACAATTCGAAATTCTAAAGTTGTCAAACGCGCGTGGTAGATAGTAGAAAGCAGAGACAATACTGGGGGCCCCAATCCCCAACTCACAATTCTCTTGCCGCCCCCTCAGTTTTTTTTTTTTTTTTTTTTCAATACGCCATTTTGTTTTCCTATCGGTGTTCTGTCAATTAGAGTCCGTGTGACATGTAAAAAAGTATACAACAAATATAAGATCAATGCTGCCAACCGCTGCCCACCGTGGGGGAATGTGATAGAGTTCGGGAATTTCACATTTTAAGATAACTGAACCCTATTGGTTAGTTATTATAAATTTTTAAAACACGATTAATATAATTTGTTTGGTTAATTGTACTATCTAAATGTGGTGTTTTATATACTAGAAACATGTTAGGACAAACATGGTTGTGTATTTTCCGCTTTTGAATATCATTAACTTCGATTTCATGCGTAAATTTTTCTTAAATAACTGAAGAAAAATTGTTTAAAATGCTCTAATTTTCTTACAAGAAATCTACAGTGTTAATCTATACTTATAATAAAACTGTAGGCAATTTTTTTGTTACCTAATGGCGTGAAAACTACTGCACAGATTTCGATGAAACTTTTTTTAAAATGTTCCTTGAGACTTTTTGCAATACATAGGCTATTCCCTTTCATTGCCATGCCTATTTTTTGGAGCGTTTTTGACCAAAATGTGTTTTTTTTCTGACTTTCCTGCCTTTATGTCGCCATTACTCAAATAATTCTTAATCAATGCAAACGAAACAAAATACTTAGGGAGCCAACACTTTTATAGTTATTTTAAGCCATCAATCCGCTTTCTATGTCCTCTAGAAGCTGAGCTACAACCTAAAATCTAACACGATAAAAAATAAATTTATTTTCTCAAATCGAATATTATTCGCAGCCGCGGTTCTTGATCGTTGTTCTGCTTTGGGTTGGTTGGGTGGCGCACATCGCACAAGCATGTTCATATGAAAAAAAAACTGCGTGGTGTTTTCTCCAAATTAAGTGAAACGAAAGAGAAGTATGGGACATGAATGTGTATGTAATCAACAGCGACAATGTGTTTCTGAGGAAATGCGCTTCAGATTTTGTCTGCATTCGCAATAATATATATTTTGTTCTTTTTAACAAATTTTAACAATAATTGTTGCACACTTGATTTCGATGTATGCTGTCATTTTCGTATTCAGCTTTTTTGTTATTGTTACATAAATAAAAAAAAATTTGTGAAGGAAGATTTTTCTATAGAAATCTGCAATGCAGTTTTTTTTTGTCATGATTGCAAATAAACGGTCAAATCTCTTTTATTGGAAATTACACAGTCTCACGCCGCGTACAAAGTTGCGGGCACAGCTAGTTTTTTATAAATATTTTAAGGAAAAGAACACTAATTCTTAAAAAAAGTACTATTCACACGAAACGAATAATTTCAAATTTAACAGATAAACTTTTATGAACGCTGGCACATGCAAGGTGCGAGTGTGTTGGTGAGTGAAGTTACGTGACATTTGTCAATTTCTATGTAACAATAAGCTTGTTAGTTTAGTTTAGTTTAAGTTTATTTGCATAATTCATTAAGTGAAAATCATTAACAAGTAATTCAAATTAATTAATCAAAAATAGAGACAATATTGTTTGGATTCAATTCTTCAATAATAACGCACTAAGCATGTACCACCCCATAGATATATAGCTTGTAGTGAAGTGATGGAAAATCGGCCGAAGTTGGGAGTCTTAGTACTATTGTCTCTGGTAGAAAGTAGCTCTTCTCAGTCGTCGCGTTGAACTTTACGTTGTTTATGATCTAAAGTCGATTCAACGCCTAAAGCTATATTTTGTGTGGCAGCATATGTTTGTTTCTACATAATCTGTCAAGGCAAGCGCGCGTCACCGCGACATTGTATTAAGCATTTGGCTTAAACCGGATCCCACACACATCTATCCACCCATAATCTATATAAACCTCGTAAAATTCCTCCGCAATAAGACTAAGGCGGCGAGCATTAGACCATAAGTCCCTCGAAATTTATGATATGTTCATTTTTGGGAAAGCCTTTTAATACTTTCGGAAGTTTGTCAAGGTTTGAAGGGTGGGCAATAAAAAACCTAAAGATGTAATTCGTGTATAACTGCGGGTTGAACCAGAAAACCCTCACTTAGTAGTTAGTAGTCTATCTAAGTAAGCCGCAAAGATATTCGCATACTCACGGGGGTCATTACCTACTGGAAACTGTGCGATAGGCGTACATGCGAAATGACTATAGGAATGTACTGCATAATGACTTTTGCAGAGGCTGTAGGGACGTTGAATAACTATAATCTGTTCACCATCTTCTTTGCGAAACTAGAGTACCAGGTTACAACGGAGCTTTAAGAACACGTGAGATTCATACCAAACCTATGTGGCTAAAATATGAAAAGCGGTTTATTTCTTGTCTTAGAATAGGTTGCATTTGATGGTTCCCGTACATGGCGTACATGATCCCCGATTATAATCTTTTCCTGGGCCTACATAGAGATCCCATGTCTTACAGCACAGACTCCGTAACTCGCTACTCGGCCACGATTCCGAGTCGAGGACTGGTAATTGTAGTTGCAACGTTTGACTTTGAGAAATGTATTATAATTTAAATATGTATAGGTTTTTTAACAATATAATAAATTAAAGCCCCCTTGATTAATTTTCCATGCAACGTGACTATGAGGTCCACAGATTCAATCAGTCCAAGCAGATTATATGGACTCACTGGTCAGCATATACGAGAGGAGTTCAATATATTCGCGGTATGGGGGGGATACTCCAAAGATGTGAAAAAAATATTTCGTGATTTTAGTAGCCCCGTTATTCAAGTGTTTTACTGTAAAATTTCATTTGGCTGTGGTTATAAGTTTGCTTTGTATTTTGCGTTGAACAAAGGTGAAATGGCTGGTGTTGCGATGATCACTGAAATTGAGAACCACGCTGTGATAAAATTTCTTACTAAACAAGGAAAAAGTCAAAAAATTATTCACGAAGAGATGGTGGCTGTTTTTCGAGATTCTGCACCTTCGTTGTCAACTGTTCAAAAGTGGTCAAGTTTATTTCAAAGGGGCAGGGAGAGCATTGAAGACGACCCTCGCTCAGGTTGCCCACTAACTGGCTGCACCGGAGAAAACATTACACAAGTCGAGAAAATTGTACTTGAGGATGCCCGAGTAAAGATTCAATCGATAGCTACGAAGATTAACCTTTCTATTGGTACCATACACACCATTCTTCATGTCTAAATCTTTCAAAAGTCAGTGCAAAATGGGTGCCTCGAATGCTCACATCGCATCAGAAAGAAGTGCGAATCGAGTGTTCTAAGGATTTTTTGGAGCTGTGTACCGAAGACCCGGTAAGGATTATTAATAGAATTGTTACTGCGGACGAAACATGGGTCCATCACTATGATCCTGAAAGCAAGCAGGAGTCCATGCAGTGGCACAAGAAGGGCACAAGCCCCCCGAAGAAGTTCAACGTCACTCCGTCTGCCGGAAAGATAATGGCTACAGTTTTTTGGGACTCAAAGGGAATTTTGCTAATAGAATACAAAAAAAAAGGTGAAACCATAAACGCCACATCCTACTCATCGACTTTGCATCAATTACGGGAAGAAATAAAGAAAAAAAGACGGGGTAAACTGGCTGTTGGCGTATTGCTCCTTCACGACAATGCTTCGGTGCACACGGCACGGATTTCTAAGGCTGCTGTACGGGATTGTGGCTTCGAAGAGATTCAACATCCACCCTATAGTCCGGACCTTGCCCCTAGTGATTATTTTTGTTCCCAGATTTAAAAAAAAAAACCTTCGTGGTAAGCGATTTACCGATGATGAGGAGCTCAAAGATTATATTGAAAAATAAAAATATTTTTAATTTTATTCGTGCTTTCCTTCATGTCGATACCGCGAATATATTGAACTCCCCTCGTAAGCTTTGCACGCCGCACAGTATACGGCTTTAGACATCCATTGCACTCACTAAGGAAGGAGTCGTGAGACTCTTCTTTAAGTTAAGCAAACAAATTTTGAATGCGAGTAAGCACTGCTACTTCCGGTCACCATCCCAATTTAGATTTTTCCATCTTAGCGATTCGTTTACAAACGTAAACCTCTACATGGTAATGTCCGAATGCTTTTGGTAGGCACTGTATGACAGTGTCTTATACACTCCTGTTACTCTGTCTCTTAATGTTGGCATGTAAGTTTCCTAGTTCTGAGCTTGTCTTTTATATTAAATAAAGTCAGTTGGTAACTGGATGGGGTCATGTTTAGTTCTTCCTCCGCTTGATTATCTAAGACTTAAAACCATACATACTTTATTCAATTTCCTAACGACAAGCCTTTATCGTCAAGGAAGAGCCAATTGTTTGAACAGAATATTTTTATCCTCGACGACGGAGTAGGGCAACTCCTTTTCAAAGTAAACCCTTGTGCAAGGCTTATACAAGTAAAATTACACAAGAGGATGACTCAAGTGACCGAAAGCCTGCAACCGTTTGTAAGGACATGTCCATCAAATTGCTTTGATCGACCGCCCCAATTTAATCATCTAATTCCGAATACCCCTTACACATGAGCACCGTGCGCAACACCTTTCCCAAACCGAACCTAATCCTTCCACAACCAAAATTAATTCTGCGGCATGTAGGGAGACAAATTGTCCTTCGACATCCACATCACGAAGAAGGAAACACAAACAAGGACACCGCCACACGATGATTATCATAAAAAATCGATTTACTGATACACTGATCTGTGATAAGCGTCACACTTTTACGTGATATTGTCACAATGTCAAACACATGTGATGATGATGATTATCCTTTCGTTTTTGTCCTCCACGCAGAGTGGTTCTTTGTCTCTATGGTTCGGCATTGGGAACGCGCATACCCGTACAAGGTGTCACTGCGCGCTTACTATGAATAAATGATAATTTATGTCCTTTGAAATGACTCAATTTTCCTGCGTTCTCCTCTGTTCTGTGTGTCGGGTCCTGACAATCCCTTTCGATGATGAGGACTGCCACGACACGATATATTAACATTTCAATAGATGCTATATGTATCCGAAGCTCTATGGTGACAAAATTATTGCCGAGGATGTGTACTACCTCGTGCTGGTCGCACAACTTCTTTTGAGGATAATCTGAAAAGGTTGTGCTCTTGCACGAAATTAAATTTAATAGCCAACGGGGGCGGCAGAAAGGATTTGCGTCTCCGTTTTCCTGTCTTCTTGGGGTTCGCCATACCTACAAGCGAAGGGATTTGCATGGAACTTGGGCCAACTTTGACTTGTGTCCTGCCATAAAATGCCTGCGGCCGAATTGATTAACTGAAAGTATCACCTGCACTGGGGTGAGGATATCATCATATGCGGTAGCCATGGTTAAGTGTTCTCCTTAGCAAGGCCCACACATGTGTCATCCGCATGTTTACTCAGGTGCTGCTTTACGCAATGCGAGCACTCACTGTGCCAAATAATCCTGCGTGCACTATTTTCAGTGATGGTGCTGCAATTCTCATTTGGGACGCAAACAGAAGGACCATGGAAAAACACTTGAAACCAAAGAAGGACATCTTGGGTTGGGTTTTTTCTTTTTTCAATTTATTTGTTTTTTTTTTTTTTTTGCAAAAAAAGTACTACTGTCATTGTTGTCCTGTCAAATATTGGTTAAATCAAGGACGATGAGGTGAGACGTTTCTAATATTTACCTCGGAATGGAAACTCTCCTGCAATCAGTGAAAGTGCAATTTGATCCGTATTGGAACCGCCCAAATAGAAGTGGCCCTAGTAGTGAGTGTCCTTTTCATTAGTTTTTATTTTTGTTTGTCCTGGCTGTGGCATGGAATAAGTGAAAGGAGCATGGGCGATGGAAAAAGGATATTTATGAATGAAACCGAATGGTGACTGTGGAAGGTGGTCGTTAAGTTTCACTTTTCGTCTTTATTTGGTTTCGGTATCCTGTCCTTGGTCTTCTGTGAGCGATTTCCTTGTTGATTTTTCACATGGCAGTAATATGAGTGGTTTTGTGCGGTTGAATATTATTATATGATTTCCCTTTGCGCCTGTTGTTATTTTTCCACGAAAATTGTGATCGCTGGTATAGCTATACAGCTATACCCATTTTTTTAAGGTTTCATTCATGAATCGCAAGGAGTTTCTGGATGGCGGGAATAGATAAGAAAACCATACTGGCTGTGGTATGAAATGGTTTCCCAGATCGAATTGGGAACTTCTCTTGAGTTGGTCCAGATATCGCTCAGAGGTACTCGCAAGTCGCAGTATAGGTACTATTATAAAAGGGCTTTTGAGTTGCTAGGATCAAAAAGAGGAAAGGTGGGTGGCTGCATTTTTTATTTTATTTTTACCCCATGCCCTGTTGGCTGACACTGCGACCTAAACGATCTGCATCAATGGGGAAAGGTTATTCTAAGAGACGAGTGACCTCCCTAATGAAGGTAAATAAGTCCTTAGTAGTATTCTTAACCAATGAAAAGTCGGGGAGTCACAGAATATATGATCAGTTTTTTCGACATACTCCGGACAGAATCTGCATTCTATCTCCGGACACAATTTAATTTTGTTCAGGTGGTATCTCAAGCTATACCATGGCCTGTGAGGAAGCTCACGAGCTTGCTAATGTTATCCTTATTGAGCCTAGGGGTTTCCTTGTAGGAAATTAATCTTTTCGATTGTCTCAGGCCAGGGACATTTCCCCAGTAGTTGAGACTAAGTTGTTGTTCCCATTTATTAACTAGCCTTAGTTCAGAAGCCCAATTGACTCTGCAGTAGGGTTCTGCTCCAAAGAGGATAGATTACGAACCAGTCCTAGCTAAAGTGTGTCCGTGGTTCTTACTTACTTCGCTACAGTTTGGGGTGGACCTGGGCCTCAACCAATACGCCTCTGCAGTTAGCGCGATCTTTGGCTAACTGCCTCCAGTTGCGCACTCCAAGTTGGTTGAGGTCCCCTTCCACTTGCGCGCGCCACTTAAGGCGAGGTCTTCCTCTACTGCGTTGTCCCTCCAGGTTGGAATCGAAGTCTCCGGGCCGGAGCGTTGGTGTCCATTCGCTCTACATGTCCTAACCATCTTAGACGACTAATGCGTACTTTTCTGACTAGGTCGATGTCGCTGTACAGCTCGTAGAGTTCGCTGTTAAATCTTCTCCTCCAAATCCCGTCAACGCAAACGGGACCAAAAATCACTCGAAGAATTTTGCGTTCGAAGCGACTAAGAAGATACTCATCCGTTTTTACTAGGGTCCATGCTTCTGCGCCATAGAGCAGGACAGGGATGATGAGAGTCTTATATAGAATCTCCTTAGTGCTTCTTGACAAGGCCTTACTAATCAATTGCCATCTTAGGCCAAAGAAACAGCGGTTGGCAAGATTGATTCTTCGCTTGATTTCTGAGGTGATGTCATTTTCAGAGTTAATAGCGGATCCAAGGTAGACAAAGTCCCGAACTACCTCAAAGTTATAGCTGTCTATCGTGACGTTCTGTCCGATTCGTCGATGTTGTGTGTCCCTTCTTGTTGACAGCATATATTTTGTTTTACCCTCATTCACCACTAAACCCATTTTTGCCGCTTCTGTACTAATACTAGCAAACGCTCCAGTAACAGTGTCCGTGGTTCGTTGCCTTCAATACCCTGATGGCCAGGTACCCATCAACCAAGTTTGATTTTTTTACGTTTGGCTGGGGTTTGTAGAGCATCGTGACTGCACTTTACTGTCTTAGAATTCATTGTATTGGACGCCAAGGCTTACAAAGCTGCTTGACTGTCGGAGAAATTTTTTATGATGGCGCCTTTAATAACTCGAACCGCTTGAAAATCCGTGGGACTCGTTCCCATGGGTATATCGAGACTTTTGGTGTTGGGTCCAAAGACAACAGCTCCAACTCTGGAATCCATTTTTGATCCATCGGTGTACCCGGCTTTAGCCCATATAGCACGATCTAGTAATTCTTACGTCGGACCATTGGTGCCTCATGCAAGGTTCCGCCAGCCATCGCAAAAAAAACAGAGACTTGTCTTAAGGAGGCAGGGCTTACCATTAATGAGCAGAAGAACAAGTTTTGCTATAAAGAAATTAAATACTGGCAAATCGGAGCCATAAGAGCTTCCGCACATACTTGGTTGATGATTTGAAGTATGCGCACTACGAAAACATCGCCACCATCTCCGCTGGTAAGCCATCAGACTCTGCGGCCTTTTTGTTCTTCACCTTTTTTACAGCTAAGCCAAATTTTTCTATCTCTACTGGGTGGTGAAAGGTGAAACTGGTTCCTCATTCACTGGACGCGTGTGCTCTTTCTTCACTCTCTCGCTACATGATGCCTATTTAGCGCTGCTGAAATTGCTGCCTCTTTTCTTGGGTAACGACAAACGACAGTCCAGTACAGCTTTCTTGCTCCTTTTAATTTGATTCCAGATATGTTTCGTATCGCGAAAGTCTGCTGAAGCTGCATTCTCAGTTCGCAAGCTAACACGCGGTATATGCCCATGCATACACCTGATGGCGAAAACCTTCCCCCCGATGATTTCCATAAATGTCTGTACTCAACCCAAACGCAAAAATGGAACAGTTTCAGTCCTTCAGAGTCGTCCAGCCGAAACCAAACCGGTCAATAAAAAACCAACCGCTATTAAGAGTAAGATCCAGCGCTCACTTTACCATTCGACACTTTTCTATATATACCAAAACGATATTGTCATGCATAAAATCTTGGCCAGCACATTCACCAGGATAATGAGTTGTCCTGTACAAAGTGCGTGTGACGCATCAATGGGTGATTTTATCGCCACACCACAAGATGAAATGACATTCCCGAGGATAAAGAGCGCGACAATTTGTCGCGTTTCTTCCTCAACTTCTGTCCGCATACGGTCCACTTTACTCCACCAGAGAGTCTCAAGTGAGTGTTCGAGGTGGCAGCGGCGGCAGCGGTACTACACCCGAAGACGAAACAATAACACAACCAGTGCCTGCAGATGATTGCGTTTTTACGAGACACTTTACCGACATGATATCCTTTTTTATGCGCGCCAATGTGTGTCCCACAAAATCATAGAATCACTCGTGTGAAGGAGTTTTTTCCTTTTTTCCTCTGTCGTCCTTTAGATCTTTTAGTCAACTTCCGTCAAATATTAAGCACTTTTGTGTCGAACGCAGATTTGTTGGTTTTTGTTTTATGTCGTCCTCGATGCTGTCTTCATTGGTTTCGTTTGTCGTTTGGGGGTCCTCAGAGAGACCGAAAAATACAAAAAATAAAAATAAGGAAACACCAAAAATAAAAAAAGCAAGGATTTATCTCTTTTCCGCTCACATATGTGTGTAAATGAGATCCTTTGTATCCGCATCCTATTTGGTGTGCCACCGAAAGTGGCGCGTATAAGTGCAATCTAAGGATTTATCTTGAGGATCTTAAATGCGTATTATGGCGACATAAAACCGACTTAATTCGTTCCTTCGCCGTACTTTATATGTTGTGGACGGGGATAGAGCAAGAGCTGTTGCCATCGCTTAGTAAACACTTTCCGGAGTGCGTTCTTTTTGGTCGGTGATAAGGGTGGGTGTAGGTTAGGTAGGTATATCTTCATTTTTTGTGTGCGCTGCTGATAGGAGATGTGTTTATGCTGCTGTTGCAGCATGCATGGAGGTCAGAGGTGAGAAATGTGCATATCGCTGAGGATTCCATTTGTGGGTAGGTACCCTATTTGTTTTTAATTCCCCGATTTATTTGGGACGGGTGTACGTTTTTTATGAAGCGAAACAGGAGTAACATCAGGCGTCATTTGAATACATCGCCACCAGCAAGCAGCAACCCGCACGCGGCTTACAAATGTGGAGAGGGGTCAAAGTGTATGCATTACCGGTTTTTTTTTAGAGGGGTTGCTATGTGTAGAGCTATGGAGAAGTTAATGTTTTGTTCCAATATGGTTGACTTTCAGTGCACGGATTACGACCAGAAACACGATCGTTTTTTGTCAGCTGCAAGTACGAGTAGATTGGATTTCTTTTTAACACTTGTCTTTTAGATACCTTAAAAAATGTTTAAGGACGTTTTTCATATTAATATTCATTTTTAATTTGGAACTTACGGAGCTGATACAGAAGTTGAAGTTCGCAACTGGATGCAGATATTTACACTCAGAAAAAAGACGAGCTAAAATCAAGAATATCAGTGATATTTTAAGCCTATTCGTTGACGAACGTCTGGTAAACTCGAAAAATCTTAGCCCAAGTACAAAAATCGAATTTTAAGCTCATTTTTAAATAACTTAACATTCTTACTTCAATACTTTTTCGCTATTATTTTAAGAATGTGGTTCTTAGATTATGCCTGAAACAAGTTTATTTTAAGTATTCAAGATCTAAACCTTAGATCACTGTTAGAATATCTGGGTTTTATTTTTTTCAAATCTGTACTTTCAGTCTTTTTTTGGCGCAACAGGTCAAGAGGGACCCTAACCCTAGCTTCTCGCAACCATTCGTTTTGTGTGAGTTTTTCATTTTTGTAACGAATGTTTGATGAAAACATTTTTTTTGAGTTTCAGTTCTATGTAGCTATGACCCCCAAAATTGATTTTTTTTTTTTTATATTTTTGTGTAAAATCTTAATGCGGTTCACAAATACATCAACTTACCAAGTTTCAACAGTATAATTCTTAAAATTTCGGAAAAAAGTGGCTGTGACATACGGACGGACAGACGGACAGACAGATAGACATGACGAATCTATAAAGGTTCGGTTTTTTGCCATTTGGCTACGGAACCCTACTTCCTTGAACGAAAAATAATATGTTTAATTAAAAAGGATAATTGAAATACATAAATACAGGATGAATTTAATTTTGCTTGAATTGATCTACTGCAGTTGTGGTCGATGAACGATGGCAGTTCGTTTTCTTTGATGAAGTTGAGAGAGGCGAGAGTTGCCAATGTCCGATGATGATTTGATGCTACGTTAAGTACAATCACTAGAGGCTTAAGAGGCGCCGTAGGCAAATGCACAGAAATATTGAAACATGCTTGTGATATTATAGAAATAAGGGCTTCAAAAGCGCCATTTTAACTGCGAAGGAATTGGCTGAAGAAATTGAAATTGAACCTGCGTTTAGAGCATTTTGGACACCACATTAATTTCAGTCAATGCAATTTTTTCGAACAATTAAATGTGTAGGTACTCGGAATCTTGGTCTTTTTATACAATATGAAACAGATGCCAGAAAAGCCCGACCGTGTCAAACTCAGTGGTGATCACCAATTGAAATTAACTGTAGACTCTAAATCAGATATTGATGTTTGCATGCTTTGTAAAAAACTTAAAAATATGAAATTTGTATGCCTGATGAAAATGTGGTCACTCCTGTTTTTTTTTTCAATTTTATTAAAGATCGAAACTTGCAAGAACTATACCTAAATGTATGGATATCATTGCGAATATTACTGACTTGCCTAAAGGCACCTGTAACGTTTTATAGTGGGGAGGGTAGTGTTTCTGAGGGTAAGCTGATAAAAAACCTGTCTGCGATCGACAATATCTCAATTTAGATTGACGAAATTAGCAAAATAAAATTGCAATGAAATTGGCACTATACAATTTTGTATGTTTTCAATTATCGAACATTATACTTTTTTGAATTGTATAAAATTTATAATGCTCATTGTTCGACTTCAGGATAACGTACGAACATGATTTACATCCCTTAAATCTTTGTACATAATTGAACTTTATATCTAAAAAATCCTATTTCATTTGGATGAGTCATTCCAAAGCTAGGAGCTAGAAAGCATTCGAGAAATACAACTTTTTTTGGATATCAGCTAAGATTTCCACTTCCGGACAGCGGATAATGGTAAAAGATATCCAATAATCGAATCTCGACAATTTTCAATGCAACTATGAAAAAAGGAATCAATTTCGCGCAGTACTTTTTTAATCTATTCCGAACAAACACCGTACAGCTGGAATAAAAGTTACAGTCTTATTATAGTAAAGATACACAATTTTCTAGAGAAAAAAGAAGCTACAACGAGTCAACATTTCGAGATGCTAGGTGCAACTGCTGCACTTAAGTTCCAATAAATTTCAGTTTTCTGCAGAGCCGCAGTGACTTAGTGGTCAGTGTGTTGAAGTACTAATCCAGGGGTCCCAGGTTCGATCCCCGGAAATATACAAAGTACCGAAAGTATATAACTGTCATGGAAGGGCTTCCCAATTAGCCATTTGGACTTGGCATAAAACTGTAGATCCCTTCCGTTCGTCCGAAAAATGAAAAACTCATACAAAACGAATGGTTTTGAGAAGCTAGGCCCACGGCCTTTACCGACCTGTCGTGGAAACTATTTATTTATTTTAAGTCCTATTTATTTTATTTTTTATAATGTCCTCGGAAACAAGTTCTAAGGTTTGCCTGTCCTGTAGAAAAAAATGTCACATCGCTAAGTTCATTAGGCCATCTGCTGCGCTAGCATATCCATCTGAGTGTATGATCTAATATTAGTCAAAATCCTCGTCTACGTATAGTACTGGCAAGCAGATTTGACGAATGTTTTCGATTCGAGATCCTCGTTACTTACTTGCTTTGGTAGCGCTACAGTCAGTAATGGACCTGTGCCTCAACCATATACGCCTCTCTCGCGTTCATACAGTACGGCAGACAGGAGCTTGTATGCGACGTTAAGAAGACTGATGCCTCTATAGTTGGATCAGTTTAGATAAGTTCTCCTTACTTGTGGATCGGGAAAACAACGCTGAGTTGCTGAAGCTACATTCATAAGGCATACTTTCATCTGGCCAAATTTTGAAGACGAGTTGGTGTATGCTGGTTCTCTACCAAGCCATCCCCCGCTGCCTTGAATTGCCCGACAGGTAAAACGATTGGTCCAGCAGTCTTGTTTGACTTCTGCTTGAATATGGCTATCTTCACTTCATTTTAGTCAGGTGGACCGCAGAAATCTTTGCTTTTATCCCCAAAGTTGAATGGTTCATTCTGCCTGACAGCGGCAGTCGTCTTCGCCGTTTAACAGGCTGCAGAAATCGTCCCTTAACAACTTTAACACCGACTGCGACTCGACTGCGACTCGACTGCAAGGTTTCCCTTTTCATCTCTACAGGTTCGGTTCTTAATGCCACAAATGATAAGTTGGTTTTACTCTTTGGTAAAACATTCGAACGTTGTTGCTTCAGCAACTGGTAAGTGGTAGCCCTCTCTTGCGTCTATCGCGCGCTTCTCATGCTCTTTCTTTTTCTTCCGGAGACGCCGGAAGGGAGATCGTCATTAAGAGAACTAATTTGTACGCGTCGATTAAGCACGATATAATAAAATTTGCATGCACATTCATGGAGGAAACAAATATTATTTGTCTAATTAAAAGGCACAGTGGCTTAGTGGTTAGTGTGCTTGTGTACTACTAATCGAGTTGTCTAAGGTTCGATCCCTGGAAAAACTTGAATTACGATTACTTCTGACAAACAACCGAGAGTAAAACTGTGATGAAAGAGCTTCCAAATTAGACGTTTGGACTTGGCATAAAATTGTAGATCCCTTATATTCGTCCCAAAAATGAAAACGAATGGTTAACTATATTTATTTGTTTTTTTTTTTACCTAAACGTGGGCAAATTTGGTCACTATTTTTTATCTTGGTCACATTGTGAATCTTTTTCATTTGGTCATTCTTTGACGAAATAAAAAAAAGAAACTCGACCTAAATTTGTATGCAACCTAGGTATATGCAATATTTTTAAATAAATGTGATGAATTGATTGATCTGTGCTTAAAAATATTTCCGACTTAAACTATTTTGCTCATTTTAGCTACAGTTGGTCATTTTCATTTCCAATTTTGGACACAAACTTTATTTTCAGGTGGCAGCCGTGCTTAGATGTGAAAGAAATAGAGTTGGGCAAAGTCTGGATTGGGTTTATAGCGAAGAAAAATAAAACAGAAACTTAGACAGTCATCCGGAATGGCTTGGGTTGCCCATCAACGACTTTCGCCAAAAGGCACAGAGCTGAGCAGCCAATGGTTTCCAACCGCGGCAGTATTGAAATTGGGCATTAGTGACATCTCAGCAAGAGTCATTTGTACCAATCAAATCAATCAAATACAACAAAGCATCACTGGCAACCCTCCACAGCTTAGCGCTGCCCCAACATGGCCAACTTCGACAAATGTCTTCCAGAAATCTAAATTAAATTTTGAGCCCTTTAAACCCTATGCTAGCATTCCACCTTCAGTGGCGTGCAGAAGTAAGGACAAGCCACAATCACAAAGAAAAACCGTGTATAAATTACTAAGTTTAAGAGTATAGTTTCCGGCTCCGCTATCGCTTCTGTATTTCCAGTTATGTAGTGATGACAACCTATCCCAACAGAAATGTATTGTCCCGCATTCATAACAAAACAAAAGCGATTTCCAACTTCAATTCCCAATTACCTTGGCAAACAGAGAGCCAAACGAGTCTTACTGGACAAACTAATTACTGGACGCACGAGTCATTATCATGCGAGTAACCTTTTCCGCTTATCAGCCTTAACTCTGATCAAATACTTGTTTTTCTGTCAAATCTTGCAGCGCTTCTGTTTCGTCTTCTTTTGATTTAGGTTGCTTTCCAAAATTTGCTGTGGCAAACAAAATGATAATGCGATCTCGTCGCGACAGTCTTACTCATCGCGATATCCATTTAGCCTTGAGACTCACTTTCACCAGGCAAACCTGATTAAGTCGATCCGCCCTTTCGGCTACACTTGATAACCCGATTGCGGCAGCGAATTCGCGCACAGAAATCTTCCAACGAAATTCAATTTTCGGACAGCAAACAGTTTCCGCGTTTTGTTTGAATTGTACGTGTGTGTACTGTAATCAGTCCGGTCTGGAATGGGATGGCCAAAGGCGATAATGCGCCTCTAGCATCGGTACAATCCAGAGCGCAGTGTTGCGCTGGGGGGGTGCTCTTTGTTTGACCACAATACAAATTAAGCGATTAAAAGCCAGCAAACAAATCGCAACCCTGAACTTGGCCGACAATAATCGGTGATACGGCTGGCGTCGGTGTTAAATGCCGTGCCCCGCTACAATGAGCGGTCTCAGATTGCTTACCTCGAAACCCTCTGAAGCAAACAGCACTGAGGATGTGTGACAATGTTTGGGGATTGAAAACTACTCGAAAGTGCTTATCAGCGCAGTAAAAAATTATTATTTCAATGCCAGAAATAACTTGATCGGTATGATCTTTGCTTAAAAGTAGAAAATTTATTGCCCAAGTCACAGTTGCTCGGTTTACTGAAGAATTCTGTTAGTGACAAGCACTGGTCGGGCAATTAAAATAGCATAAGCTTATCACGGGGATAGGTATATATATATTTGTGGGAATTTTTTTTTTTAAATATAATTAGTTGGGTCAGACACTGGTCAGGTCGTTCCGCAGGTCAGTATGGGAGTAACTGGTGAAATTGACTAATCGCATTCGCTGAGTTATGGCATTTAGCACTTGTTGTAATTGAGGAAGGGCCCTGTCTGCCTGCCTGATACTTGACCACATAATTTTTAAATAACGAGTGCAACCTGATGGCATGCCCTTGAAAGTGGGACCGCACAGATAGTAGTTAGACCGATTTCCATTTGCGTTATCTATCTTTAGTTGTATAAGTTTGTGCTCTTACTTGAAAAACGTCCGCATCTTGCTGGTTGCGGAGTTGTAGCTATGACAGCAGTTGGGGAGCGGGTGTACTCGGTCTGTCGCCTTAAAAGTAGGTATTATGACATAACAAACTGCGATACTATTAAAAAGCGCTGAGTTATGATGAAGTTCATAGATCTCTCAGCACGAGACGGAGTATGGCTTCAGAAGTGGAAACAGGTGCATAATGCGCAACAAGGTTGACTGACCACAGCTCATGGGTTGGGTGTGGAAACGGAGAATATAAAGAGCATAGCCGACATATGCGCAAAGCTTGTTTCCAAAACGAAAACAGACGGTATATAAATCACCAGAAGAAATAGCCGAAAGTCCTGCAACTAACGAAGAAGATTTATTGCAGCAGTCTACAGATTTAGAGAGATATAAAGCGCACGACTGGGTCGAACAAAACTTTCTCGTTCATCAAAAGTTTTGGTTGTTTCTTATTTTATTAGAAAAGTATAGGTAAAAATCTGAGAAGCAATGCTTGATAAAAAAAAAGGTTCATAAAATATTGGAGAATGAATAGTGTTAAATAATATTCACTCTTAGATTATTCATGTGATATGGCAATATAGATAACGATGAGAGTTTTTAAAAGTTGAGTAACAGGCAGTTGCCGCCAGTTCTAGATTCCGGTTGAGAGAGAGTGGTGCGGTATTGAGTTTTGAAAATATATATGAACTGAGATCGGCTTTTGGGTAGTAATTTTTGAGAAATAATTAAAAAACGGATTTATTCGAATTTTTCGAAAAAATAAGTACGGGATCTTATTTCGAATACTGATATTATCTTTAATATATATTTTGATCAAAATCGCAGACAAAACAGAACCAAATACATACCTATTGCAAAGTTTAGTTTGAAAAATACTATTTGTCAACTATATAGCTAAAAACCGATTACAAGTTATTGTTCGGGATGTAAGCCTTACTTGGCTATTAAAGTTTTATCGAATTCGAAAATGGGGTTTTCGAGATATGAGCAGTTTTTAAAATAAGCGCTTTTGGTTTTTCGAAATTAAGGGTGCAATTATTTTGAGAATATCAATTTTACTCTAACTTTGTATTTTGGTCCAAATCGTTATTGCCATTTTCAGGTAAATTAAAAGTTTAAAGAAATTCCTTTTTTTCAAAAATCCATTTGATGATGGTAAAGAGAAAAACTGAGTTTGCCGTTATGTAAGAAACTAGCGGACCCGTCGAACTTCATACCGCCTAACTGTCAATGAAACCTTTTAGCTAAATTCAATTAATTATTTTAATTTATTAATTTAAGGAAAATAAAAATTCAGTAAAACTACAAAAATCAATTATTTTAATTGCCTGTCAGCAAGACATTTACTTTATTGCAGTTATGTATTTTAATTCATTGGTTTATACTTTTGTTTATTATCTTTACTGAAGCACACATAACATTTTTGGTTTTGTTATAAGGCGCAAAAACAAATAAAGCCGGTGGTTTGGCGACACGCGAAAATGCCATGTACTTTATACAATTGACCATGAGAAAACATGCATTTTCCAAACTCATTCCACAAACACTTAATGACTGGCCTTGTGTTATGTTAATAGTTTTTTTGCTGTTCGGAGCGGAGACGAATCCAACAAATCAGAGATCATCAAAATCGGTCCAGCCGTTTTTGAGTTATAAATGGTGTAACTAGCCCGACTTTGTTTTATGTATATATAGATGACAATATTACCTTAGAAATGACTTTTTATTACAATCGTACGGACCGTTTTCGAGATACATATGTCCAAATTTCAAAAGTGTCGTTATTCGAATTTTTTAGCCAAAAACTGTATATGCAGTCATAGTTACCTCACCAACTTAAGCTTAAATATCAGTTTTGGTAGAAATCGTTAGAGCCGTTTTCGAACAAATCAAACTGGAACGAACATTTTATATGGGAAGTACCTACCTTGGAAAAAAAAAAACGTCGCAGAACTGTAAACCCACTGACTCCAAATCCGAAGTTTGAATGAAATCCGGACAGGCGTTTAGTCTGCAAGCCTGTGTAAGGACGGACGGACGGACGGACAGACAGACAGACAGAATTTTGCGACCCACTTTTTTGAGTTCGTATATTATCATAATGCCTGAATTGATTAACATCTCCAGTTCGAAATTTGGTACGAATACAATACTACATAATGGAGAAAGTTAAAAATGGTTGGCGCAACAGTTCCGTAAGGGACCCTAAACCGAGAATGGAAAAGCTATTTCATGAATCATAAATCAAATCACATTCATTTAGTTATAAATTGTGACCAGATAAGAACTACAGGGAACAAAATTTAAATAAAACAACAACGTTTTGAGGTAGGTGAACAAATATGATTCAGGTTTTATTTGAAGCCACATTCAGACCCTTATGTATGGAACTTACTTACTTACTTAAGGTGGCGCTACAGTCCGGGGTGGACCTGGGCCTCAACCAATACGCCTCTCCAGTTAGCGCGATCTTTGGCTAACTGCCTCCAGTTGCGCACTCCAAGTTGGTTGAGGTCCCCTTCCACTTGATCGCGCCACCTAAGGCGAGGTCTTCCTCTACTGCGTTGTCCCTCCGGGTTGGAATCGAAGACTCTCCGGGCCGGAGCGTTGGTGTCCATTCGCTCTACATGTCCCAGCCATCTTAGACGACTGATGCGTACTTTTCTGACCAGGTCGATGTCGCTGTACAGCTCGTAGAGTTCGCTGTTAAATCTTCTCCTCCAAATCCCGTCAACGCAAATGGGACCAAAAATCACGCGAAGAATTTTGCGTTCGAAGCGACCAAGAAGATCCTCATCCGTTTTTGCTAGGGTCCATGCTTCTGCGCCATAGAGCAGGACAGGGATGATGAGAGTCTTATATAGAATCTCCTTAGTGCTTCTTGACAAGGCCTTACTTATCAATTGCCGTCTTAGGCCAGAGAAACAGCGGTTGGCAAGAGTGATTCTTCGCTTGATTTCTGAGGTGATGTCATTTTCAGAGTTAATAGCGGATCCGAGGTAGACAAAGTCCCTAACTACCTCAAAGTTATAGCTGTCTATCGTGACGTTCTGTCCGATTCGTCGATGTTGTGTGTCCCTTCTTGTTGACAGCATATATTTTGTTTTACCCTCATTCTCCACTAAACCCATTTTTGCCGCTTCTGTACTAATACTTGCAAACGCACCAGTGACAGCTCGCTGTGTTGTACCAACAATGTCAATGTCGTCAGCGTATGCAAGCAGTTGCACAGACTTATAGAAAATTGTGCCTCTGGTGTTGGCTTGTGAGTTTCGCACAATCTTCTCAAAAATGATGTTGAAGAAGTCACATGACAGCGCGTCACCTTGTCTAAATCCTTTTTTGACACCAAAGGTCTCGGTGAGATTGTTTCCGACCTTTACGGAGCAGCGAGCGTTCTCCATCGTCATTCTGCACAATCTGACAAGTTTGGCAGGGATGCCAAAACTAGACATGCCTCTGTATAGCTCGTCTCTATAAATGCTGTCATATGCGGCCTTAAGATCGATAAAAAGATATTGAGTATCGATTTGGTATTCTTGGGTTTTTTCCAGGATCTGCCGTAGTGTGAATATTTGATCGGTCGTGGACTTACCGGGCCTAAAACCGCACTGATAGGGATCAGATCGTTGACGAATGGTTTCAGGCGTTCACACAATACAGCAGACATGATCTTATACGCAGTGTTCAGGAGACTGATGCCTCTATAGTTGGCGCAGTTTAGAGAGTCTCCCTTCTTGTGGATCGGGCAAACGATGCTGAGGTTCCATTCATCAGGCATACTTTCGTCTGACCAAATCTTGGAGACGAGTTGGTGTATGCTCTCTACCAGGTCATCTCCCGCTGCCTTAAACAGCTCAGCAGTTAAGCCGTCCGGTCCAGCAGCCTTGTTGGACTTAAGCTTAGATATTGCTATCCTCACTTCATTTTGGTCAGGTGGACGGAAATCTTGGCTTTCATCGTCCAGGTTGAATGGCTCGTTCTGCCTGACAGCGGAATTTGTGTCGTCTTCGCCGTTTAGCAGTCTGCAGAAATGGTTTTTCCATGTCCTCAGCACCGACTGTGACTCTACTACAAGGTTTCCTTATGTATGGAACATTACATCATTTAAATGGCCGTCTCGGCTTCGCTGTCAGTGCATCAAGCGTTCGGTCTATTTTTCGATGACTCGGTCCAATATGTACCGCGTTATTCAGAGTCTCGAATGTTGGCCTTGAGCTCATTTAAATTTTGCGTTGACCAAAGGCTTAACCTAGCCCCAGAGAGAACAATCGAGTGGTATCAAGTCGCATAGTCGTGACGGGCAAGTGATGAAAAGGCTGTAAGATGACCCAGGCCAGCCGCCTAATTTCGGCTTCGGTGAACTTCGAGCTTTGCGTCGCTTGTATATGACATGTAGTGCCATACACCACAGCTCGGATACATCGATGTTGTCGCGGTCTGTCCACAGAAAGTCGGTTAACTTCGCTGCATACTAGTGATCATTAACGGTGTCCCCTTCATTATTTCGAAAGAAGTAAGGTCCGATGCTTGTTAGCCGTTCACTTTATGGCACAGTACACTTTCCAAAAACGTTGAAGCTGTTACAAGGTTTTGGAGATCCATCATGTGTTGATGGCTTTATATTGAAAATTTTCGGTACAATTGCACTTTTCCGGTTAAAAACCGACATTTGATCCAAAATAAATTAACTCTGGGTACAGTTGGGAGCTGGACCCAGCGCTGGATATCTTGTCCGCAAAAATATGAAATCTAACCTCCCACTGAGTATTGAAGAACCTATAAGTATACACCCCGGTAAAATAATTCGAAGGGTGAACACGAAACACAGGACATCACAAATTTTAAACAATTTCACTTTTCGAAATACCCCACTCAAGAGAGTAATCGCTCGCCCATATTTCATTCTGCAACTCGATAACTTATCATTAAAGGACATTCATTTTCGTTTTCAGTTTCACTTTGATTTCCGGATATTTCACTTCAAATTCGCTTTCCATTTCCACTCACCTTTTGTGGTTACAAATGAAAGCGGTTGCGGTATGGTTAGGGTGTACCTGTGTTGATGTGGATTTGAATTTGATTTATTTCCTCTACACGATTTCTGTAAAGGAGGCGTGCCAATGCGGTTGGATATCTAAAACTGCACCATATCGAATGGAAAGAGCACAACAAAAAATTTTTGTTTTGTTCTGGATTTGTACATACAGGACACTGGGCTACCCATGGCGCTGTCTATCGCCACACCGGAAATGATTTCTCAAATACACAAAACACATTCGTACAGTCCTTTCCTTTCAATACGTCTAATCATACGCGGATATACTTTATTATCAAGAGCGCCGCTTCGATTTTTTTTTTTCGTATCCATCCAGTGAACAGTGATTTGAACATGCTCACCCAAGAGGAGAAAACGAGGGATCCTTGAGATTAAATTTTGCACGCTTCTATCGAAGTGGAAAGTGGGATATTATGTTTCGGAGAGTCCTTAAGATGGACGAGCGAATGGTTGGACATGTGCGTACCTACGCTATTATCCCTTTTTGTTGTACTTGATTCTGTTGCATCATTGTGTGTGCAATATACCAAAGAGGGATCATTACGAAAGGATCATTGGTTATTGATCTGTCTCTGTACAGTAACAGTAACAAAAACAAACCGCTTCCAATGTGTTGACCATATTGCGAAAAATTGTGAGAGTTATCCTTCTTCTATCGTCCATAGATCACAGAGACAATAAGAAAAGAACAAGGAAATCATGCTGTGCAGTTCTCCTTTCGCATTGCACAGAACGCACAAGTGTTCATGTTCATCCTTCAGTGCGGACAGATCGACCAACTGTCTGTATTCAATTGCGATTGAATGCGTTTTAAGGGACAATTTGAAATAAGGATGTGTGACAGTGTTATTCGAAACTCTTCTGCAGGTATAGTGTGGTATATCGAACGTGGGGCAGGCACTGCCGTGTGGGAATATGATTTCTTATCGGCTAACGTCGATCAGATAGCCCAAGATGTCCTTTTGGGTTCGCAAGCAAGTGTTTAAGTAATGCACCGTTTGGTGGGAGCTGATTGAGAGGAAATTCGATGCGGAGATTGCCGAAGGAACTTTATTGTGGTTTCCAGTTGAATGTTCGGGTAAATTGATAGGTCAATTGCTGCAGCTCTTGATGGTGGGAGCCATCGGATACTTGACAATCAGTCAAATAGATCAGGATGTTCAGTTGAAGCGACCTTCATTAATGGAAATGAAGAAAGGGGCCTTGGGACAATACGGATGGGAAGTAGCTGGACAGGTTGAGAAGGTGTATACTTACAGACCGTCGACGTGAGAATTATATTGTAAGACCATTTGGCATCACATTTATGGACTTTGCATTCAAAGGCCTTTATGAATCTCTAACTGGATAGAAAACGACTCAGATCTTATCGCGCTCATAGGTACTTCAATTTTGGCAGAGGAAACATTTTAAACTGTTTCTACATGCGCGTCATCATCGTCAAAGAATGTGACTTGATTGATGAAGCAAAAGGAAATATATTAAATGTGCCTTTCGTAAAGAATGAGGATTATGTTAGGTGGCAGTCCTAGAAGACGCACTCGCACTTAGGATATAGATGTTGGTAAATAGTGAGACCACTTGAATGAGATGGTATAGGCAAGAAGTTCGGCCGAAAGTAACTATTTAGGAAGCCTCGTGGCAGAGTTCAAAAACTGTCTTCCATAAGCTAAAAGTCCTTGAGGAAAGAAATTTATATTGTTGTACTCGAAGACGCGTTGTAAGGTAGTTTGGATTTATTTTTTATTTTTTTATTTTTTTATTGATAGGCCACAACCCGTTTTCCAAACCTGCTTATTTTTTCAAAGTGTCACCTATAGGGTCCAAAGTTATCCTTCCTTTCAAACTGGAACCAACCATATACATGCACAGTTTTATGGAAATCGGTTGAGTGGTTTCGGAGATCGATAACAGCGCTGCCTTGCCTATCGGGTCCAAAAGTATCCTATATTTAAATTCTCCTGAAATACATAAATACGAACAAAACAAAATAAAGTGCACGACTGGGTCGAACAAAACTTTCTCGTTCGTCAAAAGTTTTGTTGGTTGTTTTCTTATTTTATTAGATAGGTAGGTAAAGATCTGAAGATGTGAGAAGCAATGCTATATAAAAGATGGCAGTAGGTACATAATAAAAATGTGAGTTTTTAAAAGTTGAAGCTCTCAGTTGCCAGTTCTGGTTAGAGAGCTATAAGCGCCTAATATAGGTTTTATTTAAATATACGAGGACACATGTAGGAGGCGTTTCTGTTTTCTTATCTGCTGGTTTAAGGTGTCTGGGAGTTGAAATTGGAATTGAAAGTAGAGTTCGTTATAGACCGACATCTTTACATAGAAATGTTATGTAAGAATTCAGGCATTTGTAGGGTGCAAATGAAGTGGGAGTTTATGATTGTGTAAAACCACTTGGTGGTTGGAATTATTTTATGGTGCATATTGAAAATGGTTGAAAAAAAGTAGAAGTGGGTAATATTTCCTAAAAATAAGTTTTGCATTGCTGTTATTGCATTTTTAATGACAGTTTTAATTTTAAAGGGCACTACTTAGTTTTAAAAATATTTATATCTTTGAACAGAAAGTCCTGCTTTTGGGTAGTCATTTTTGAGAAATAATTAAAAAAACTGATTTATTCGAATTTATTGAGAAAAAATAAGTACGAGATCTTATTAAGAATGCCCACTGATATTATCGTTAATATGTACTTTGATCAAAATTGTTAGAGCGGTTTTTGTAAAATTTGGCAGACAAAACAGTACCAAATATTGCAATGTTTAGTTTGAAAAATACTATTTGTTAACTATATAGGTAAAAACCGATTATTAGTTATTGTTCCTGATATAAGCATTACTTGGTTTTTAAAGTTTTATCAAAGTAAAAGATGGCGTTTTATAGATATGAGTAGTTCTTAAAATAAGCGTTTTCGGTTATTCGAATTGAATATTAAGGACGCAACAATTTTAAGAAAATCAGTATTAGGTACTCTAAGTTTTCATTTTGGTCAAAATCGTTACTGCCGTTTTCAGGTAAACTAAAGAAAACCACATTTTTAAGAAGGTTTTTTTTTTTTTCAAAAATTGATTTTAAGATAACACAGAGAAAAACTGTGTTTGCCATTAAGTGAGAAATGACCATACTACCCTACAAATGAATTTTTGTTTCAATCGCATGGACCGTTTTCGAAATATGTTCAAATTTCAAAAGTACCATTATTCGAATTTTTAGCCAAAAACTGTATATGCAGTCATAGTAACCTCACCTACCTAAATTTAAATATCAATTTTGGTTGAAATCGTTATACAGTCGTTTTTTTTAATATTGAGGTTACCTTGCAAAATAAAAAAACGGCACCGAGCCCGAACTTTAAGCCCCCAAACTCCAAATCCGAAGATTGAACCAAATCCGGGCAGCCGTTTAGGCTGTAGGTCTGTGAGGGACGGACAGGCAGACAGACGAATAGACCGGAAAGAATTTTGCGACCCACTTTTTTGAGTTCGTGTTTCGTGTATCATCGTAATGTCAGAATTGATTAACATCTCCAGTTCGAAATTTGTACGAAAATAAATTTCTCTTACTACGTAATGGAGGCGCAGTGGCTTAGTGGTTAGTGTGTTGTACTACTAAGCGAGGGGTCGAGGTTCGAATCCCGCAAAAACCCCAATTCCAACTTAGGGTTTTTTTCACTGCGCCACCTCTCGCGAACGTCTGACAAACATCCGGAGTATAAGTGTCTTGAAAGAGCTTCTCAATTAGCCGTTTGGAGTCGGCATAAAATTGTAGATCCCTTCCATTCGTTTCAAAAATGAAAAACTCACACAAAAAGAATGGTTGTGAGAAGCTAGGCCTAGGGTCCTTCCGGACCTGTTGCTCCAACTATTTATTTATTTATTTTTATTAATAGGTACGGACTACGGCAAAAATCAACGGCTCAAGTGGTGCTGCTCCCAATTTCACTTTTATATCTTCAACTGGCGTTGTTACCTATGCGGCTGAGTCAGCACATTCCAATCGTCCAGCAACTCAGGTAAATTAAGTTCGCAGCATAGCTGCATAACAATATCAACGAATTAATAAGGACACATTAAACCGAACGGCGGATGTTTCTCATGTCAGGCCTTCCACCTGCAAATTTCTTTCGTAACAAACCTATCGCATATTTGCACTAGAGAAATTTTCACCTTTCACTATCAGTAACTTGATACACAGCAGTGGTCCTGCCCACATTCTCCTAAAAACAAAAACCGCGACCCAGTATTAAATAACTTTGTTTGCCCTGCTGGACATACAACTCGTAGCCGAATTTAGTTTAGATCAAAGCCATCGCATAGACCACCAGGCCACTTGACCCGTTTCTCATCAGCATCCACCTGTTGTACCCGACTACACTCAGTCAACAGCGGATGTTTGTCCATCAGAGGGAATCATGCACCATACTCTGTCGCTTTGCGCAATATCTACCACTTGCAAGAAAGGAAAACACCACAAAGAAAACAAACGTCAAACCACGCAACGCAACATATGCAACAGCTTCTCCCTTCAAGGACCACCGCAAAAAGGCGAGACAAAATCAACTTCCTGTGCACCCAAATCCATATAGCGACTACTCTCCAACTGTGCCATGTGCATGTGCAGTCGCCACTTTCCATTTCATTTCAACGACAACGATAACCGACAGGTCCTTTTTCTCAATGATGCGTTCATTTTTCTGCCATCCTTTGACAAATATATTTATGAAATCGGGATAGAAAATTTTCACACGAATGTGAGTTTAGCAAATGCTGTCATGACACTTTCACCTGCAGTGACAACAATCCTTTTATCGATGTAACCATTACGACAAGTGAATGGTTGGTTAACGTTGTTTATTCAATTTGTGTGATTATGAGAAAGACTCCTTGCCAGTGACGGTGGGAGAAAGTCATTTTGCACACACAGATGGACATATGGGAACATTAAACGATGAAAGGGTCTATTTTCGATCCTTTTATCCCTGATTCTGCATTGAAATGATGATGATGATGGAATTTTATATTTTTTGTGATGCGCTTGCAATAGCGAGAAGGACGCATCTTTGCATTTTCCCATGGCTTATAGAGGATACCTTTAGGATGCAAAATCGTTTCGTTCTCACATTCCCGCAAGTATCGTCTTCGATTCGGTCATTGTGCAACTATCAGTAGCCTACTACCTGGGATGCGATGGTCAGTACTGGAAACATCCTTCCTCAATAATATGCCGGTCATGCGTGAATCCTTTTTAAAATCGAAAATTGCGCTAGATTCGGTAAAGGGAAACAAATTCGAAATTTCCCATGGGTACTGCGCCACCGTTAAGGGCCATCAGCGGTCTCCAAAGGACTAATGTTTCTAATTGACCCCTATATATGAAGAGCGTGTATTTGTATCTGTATCTGTGTCAAGGAGCGATATTTTTATATGCGATTGATGATAAAGGCTAATTGTGAGTAGTTGCCCTCAAGAGGTAGTCAAGATGAAAGGAGAAAGTTGTGCGTGTCCATATGGTGGTGGTTTATCTTGAAGTACGAACGTCGAATGATTGCACTTATAATAGGTATAGGCCAACATAGCCTCGAGTGTAATAACAATTGATTCATATTTTGTAACAGAAATTACATAGACTGCTGTTGAAATTTGAAGAATGGCGGAATTTCCATTGAGCCTGCCCACATTGTGACAAGCGGCAAGCGGGTGCATGAAAAAAGATCTCGATTAAAAGGGGCCTTAGCTGGAAGTCGTACTCGCATGTGCTCTTACATATATTTGTGGACGGCTTGGATATGATTTTTTTTATCTTTTGTTATGGACGCTGTAAAAGAAATTATTTTGAAATAAAAAATAAATCCAGACATAAAGAGTGCGCGGCTTCAAAACATAGGACACCCGTTTAGAGAGCCGAATTGAAAATTATTTATTGTGACCGCATAGAGTGATACACGCAGAAAAATCACTTACCTATTTAAAATCAACCAACTTTCGGTTAAAAACTACTAGAAAACCTGTTGACATGGCTCCTACAGAATTAGTGGATTCAAAATACCCGACTCAACTTGTCTAAGGAGACTCTGTAAACGACTTGTCAATTTCCCCTCCAAGATTCCTTGGTCGTGAAAACCAAAAATAAAACTGTTTGCTTGATAACAACTGAAAAAGTGTTTTTATTTTAAAACAATAATGAACCTTTTATCTCGGTAATTTTTAACAAAGAATATCCGTAGAGACAGAGACTTGATTAATTTTAACCGACCGAAAATCGACTAAGGTAGGCGCAGTGGCTTAGTGGTTAGTGTGTTGGACTACTAAGTGAGGGGTCGAGGTTCGAATCCCGCAAAAACCCAATTCCGATTTAGGGTTTTTTTCCGCTGCGCTACTTCTCGCGAACGTCTGACAAACATCCGAGAGTATAAATGCCTTGAAAGAGCTTCTCAATTAGCCAATTATTAAAATGAAAAACTCACACAAGACGCATAGTTGTGAGAAGCTAGGCCTAGGATCACTTCGGACCTGTTGCGCCAACTATTTATTTATTTCTTTAAAATCGACCAAAACTCGTTAGGACCAATTTTTGAATGTGTGTAGTATTGAAGTCGAGGAATTTTCGAATCCGTTGAAGCACAGAATTACTTACTTACTTACTTAGGTGGCGCTACAGTCCGGGGTGGACCTGGGCCTCAACCAATACGCCTCTCCAGTTAGCGCGATCTTTGGCTAACTGCCTCCAGTTGCGCACTCCAAGTTGGTTGAGGTCCCCTTCCACTTGCGCGCGCCACCTAAGGCGAGGTCTTCCTCTACTGCGTTGTCCCTCCGGGTTAGAATCGAAGACTCTTCGGGCCGGAGCGTTGGTGTCCATTCGCTCTACATGTCCCAGCCATCTTAGACGACTGATGCGTACTTTTCTGACTAGGTCGATGTCGCTGTACAGCTCGTAGAGTTCGCTGTTAAATCTTCTCCTCCAAAGCCCGTCAACGCAAACGGGACCAAAAATCACTCGAAGAATTTTGCGTTCGAAACGACCAAGGAGATCTTCATCCGCCTTCGATAGCGCCCATGCTTCTGCACCATAAAGCAGGACTGGGATGATGAGGGTCTTATATAGAATCTCCTTAGTGCTTCTTGACAAGGCCTTACTAATCAATTGCCGTCTTAGGCCAAAGAAACAGCGGTTGGCAAGTGTGATTCTTCGCTTGATTTCTGAGGTGATGTCATTATCAGAGTTTATAGCGGAGCCGAGGTAGACAAAGTCCCTAACTACCTCAAAGTTATAGCTGTCTATCGAGACGTTCTGCCCGATTCGTCGATGTCGTGTGTCCCTTCTTGTTGACATCATATGTTGACAGCATATATTTTGTTTTACCCTCATTCACCACTAAACCCATTTTTGCCGCTTCTGTACTAATACTATCGAGTAAGAGTATCGCCAACAATGTCAATGTCGTCAGCGTATGTAAGCAGTTGTACAGACTTATAAAAAATTGTGCCTCTGGTGTTGGCTTGTGAGTTTCGCACAATTTTCTCAAGAATGATGTTGAAGAAGTCACATGACAGTGCGTCACCTTGTCTAAATCCTTTTTTGACATCAAAGGTCTCGGTGAGATTGTTTCCGACCTTAACGGAGCGGCGAGCATTCTCCATCGTCATTCTGCACAATCTGATAAGTTTGGCAGGGATGCCAAAACTAGACATGGCTCTGTATAGCTCGTCTCTATAAATGCTGTCATATGCGGCCTTAAAATCGATAAAAAGATGGTGAGTATCGATCTGGTATTCTTGGGTTTTTTCCAGGATCTGCCGTAGTGTGAATATTTGATCGGTCGTGGACTTACCGGGCCTAAAACCGCACTGATAGGGACCTATCAGATCGTTGACGAATGGTTTCAGGCGTTCACACAATACAGCAGACTGATCTTATACGCAGTGTTCAGGAGACTGATGCCTCTGTAGTTGGCGCAGTTTAGAGGGTCTCCTTTCTTGTGGATCGGGCAAACAATGCTGAGGTTCCATTCATCAGGCATACTTTCCTCTAACCAAATCTTAGAGATGAGTTGGTGTATGCACTCTACCAAGTCATCTCCGGCTGCCTTGAAGAGCTTGGCAGGTAAGCCGTCTGGACCAGCAGCCTTGTTGGATTTAAACTTAGATATTGCTATCCTCACTTCATTTTGGTCAGGTGGACGGAAATCTTGGCTGTCATCGTCCAGGTTGAATGGTTCGTTCTGCCTAACAGCGGAATTTGTGTCGTCTTCGCCGTTAACAGTCTGCAGAAATGGTTTTCCCATGTCCTCAGCACCGACTGTGACTCTACTACAAGGTTTCCTTGTTCGTCTCTACAGGTCTCCGTTCGGGCACAGAATTATCTGAGTAAATAATTGAAAATCAAAGTGGTTTTTACTCTGAATGCCTGACTTTTCGATATCAGACTCCGGTTACATGTTTTTGTGGCATTTGGAACCTGTTTCTGTGTTATAGGGTTATGGCTGAACAGTGAATAAGGTTCATTCGCTTACATACACAGATTTTCTTATAGGTTGTCTATTCAAATTTGATTTGATAAACTCAGAAGTCAATACATAAGACGACGAAACATTGGAGCCTAAAATTCACGGTTTCGCCAGCAATGAACGGCATCCATCCATGAGAAATGATGATTACAGTGAACTCATAAGTTTGAGTTTCTGTCATGTAATGTAACTTAGTTTACTAATCCTCCTTTGTTGTTAAAAAATGGCAAAAAAAAGGTACAGGGACTACTACCGGCTGGGTGCAACCATTGAGATGGATACCATTTCTTGAGTCAGCCCTATTGGCTGTGGAGTTGATGGTAGAAGAAGATTTTTCTTGTC
The DNA here is from genome assembly GCA_946477585.1 of Cheilosia urbana. Taxonomy (NCBI): domain Eukaryota; kingdom Metazoa; phylum Arthropoda; class Insecta; order Diptera; family Syrphidae; genus Cheilosia; species Cheilosia urbana. Next base: position 118,961,468 of record OX297854.1, read on the forward strand.
CTTCCAGCATTCCTGCAAGTGAAAAATAAATAAGTAGTTGGCGCAACAGCTCCGTAGGGAACCTAGGCCTAGCTTCTCAAAACCATTAGTTTTGTGTGAGTTTTTTTTTTTTCTAATTTTTGGAACGAATGGAAGGGATCTACAGATTTATGCCGATTTCAAACGGCAAATTGAGAAGCTTTTTCAGGATAGTCGGATGTTTGTCAGACGTTCGCGGAAGGTGGCGCAGTGGAAAAAAAAACCCTAAGTTGCAATTTGGTTTTTTGGTGGATTCGAGCTTGGGACCCCTCGCTAACCACTAAGCCACTGCGTCACTATTTTTCTATAGTATATATATTTATATATATATTTCTACAAGTATAGCTATATATTTATCCGACAGCCCATAGTAGGCTCCTTTTATAGAGAACGCAGTATGCTATCAGATCCCAGGAAGGCTCTACTGTTGTAATATATATCTATGAAGCTCTGTCTTTGGCTGAATGAGTTTTGTTATATCATCCATTCATCACTTTTGTTTGCAGTCAGCCCGGTGTCATCAGCGCCCATCATTCATAGGTACCTACCACATTCGGAGTCACTCAAATTTAGAACTTAACGAATATTTTTTATTACCCTTATGGGATATTAAGTGACATGACTTACGTTAAGGGTGACTAATAAAAAAAAGACCAACTTCAGTACAAAGAGCTCATTTGCCTATATAGCATCCAATTAGCGCCAAATGGTCACACTGACTTGTTAAACATAATTCAATGACTAATCATATCGCACCCCATTCAAAAGTCATTCCACGACTGTTACTACACTCTTCACCGTCAATGAACCACCATGATTCGAATTAATCTAACCGTGGAGAGAAATTTGCCATAAACAAAGATTAAAAGCCATTCACTGGGTGTACCCTTAATCTGGACGTCTCCTTCTTCAAACCAACCACTTACGATTGATTAACAATTTATTTATCCAAAAAGAATGAGGAACAAAAAAAAAAAAAAAAAAAACAGAAGCACAGCAAAAATTTGATGGAATTTCACTTAAAGCATTTTTTGCTGGCTCTCACATTTTTACCTAATACCGGAAATGCGGGTCACTACTCACTACAACCGGGAGGGAAATGGTATACATCAGCATCGCAGCATCCCTCAGCGTATCAGCGTATATTCAGAAAGTACGAGTATGTAATTATCGCGTTTAATGGACCACTAGTACTGGAATTTGTGTGTGCATGATGCTGTGCTGATGCATCACGACGACCAATGGAACACAAAACAGAAAAGTGCCACTTAAAATTGAGAGGCCGTTCGGTGGGGGACACTTTTGTTCTGGTTAACCGAACTAACCCATAGTAAGGGGTGGATCAGATGCCTTTGCATGCAGATCAGAAAATCGGAATTTTTCGATAAAAATTAATGGTTTGTCGTTGGTTGGTTGGTTTAAAATTTGGCATGGAACTGGGAGAGATGCGGGAATGTTTTGTTGTTAGAGGAGGAACTTCTTTGATTATGCGTTGTATGTGAGATGTTTGAGTTCATGTGAGTCCATGTATAGGCAAGGCAGGGCATATAATAGCAGCAGTCGGGTGAACCTAACGTGTGTTTAAGTAAGTTACATTCTTATTGAACTGGAATGTTGTCACTAAATGATCTGACAAATGAAGGGTATTTGGGTTAAAATAAGATTTAAAAATATTTTTAGAAAAGGCGACACTTTTTTAGCTGGAGGTAGAATTTGGCAGGATATATTCTGCTCAAGCGGTGTTGCCAGAAGAACTCATTTTTTTCAATAATTTGAACCTTTTATTTTATTAATAAAATAGGCTAAATTATTCCTAAATATACAATTCATTAACAAATTGCAATATTTTACAAGTAGGTAACAAAAGTCTTACGTTTATTTTCGGATAGTAATAAATCCTTCCTCTTTGGCTTGCCTCCGGAAATAAAATGTGGAGCAAGCGCGGAGAGTATTGAACTCACTTCACAAAAGAAAGACGACAACACTAGTCACATAAATATATATAAAGTGCTGCCAAGTCTGGCCAGAAGTGGGCTTAACAAATTCAACTGAATTGCTACCTCAATGACATGCAATTATAAAAAGCCTTTTACGTCACCACTCCTCGTTCTATTTCGCTTACTTTCTTTATTCACATCTTATTGTATTAAGCTTGTTCATCTTTAAGATGATGGGGTTTCGACTTATATTTTCGTACAAAACAACTTCAGGCACCACTATTCTGTTCCAATCTTCGATTCATTTTTTATCATCTAAGAAGATTATTTACATGGATGGGCTAAAACTTATTCAAAATCAAAAAAAAAAAAAAAAAAAAACATTTTTTTGCTTTTATATCATCGAACTTTTAAACTTTTTAAAAAACAATTTATTGTGGAACCGCAAGTCATCTTGGAAATATTTGCGAATGCATTTTAAAATAGATCCGTTTTGAAGAGAATATTTACGTAGTAAGAGAATGGATATTGTTGTCGTACAAAATTTCGTACTCGAGATGTTAATCAATTCTGACATAACGATGATAGAGGAACTTTTGATGTGGAGTTTGTAGGCATACAGTTCGGGCCGTTTTTTTTTTTTTTGCAAGGAAACCTCAATATTAATGGTACTTTCCATATAAATTGAGTTAAGTAGGTGAAATTAACATGATTAGCATATTGCTTACTTATTTTTCGCTAAAAAATCTAACCGCGGTAATTTTAAAATTTGGACGTATAAAAAAAATAAATAGTTGGCGCAACAGGTCCGGAGAGACCCTAGGCCTAGCTTCTCACAACCATTCGTTTTGTGTGAGTTTCTCATTTTTGGAACGAATGGAAGGGATCTACAATTTTATGCCGACTCCAAACGGCTAATTGAGAAGCTCTTTCAAGACATTTATACTCTCGGATGTTTGTCCGACCTTCGCGAGAGGTAGCGCAGCGGAAAAAAACCCTAAGTCGGAATTGGGTTTTTGCGGGATTCGAACCTGGGACCTCCGCATAGCAGTCCAACACACTAACCACTAAGCTACTGCGACTAATTTGGACGTATAGGTATCTCGAAAACAGTCCATACGATTGGCACAAATAATATTCATTTCTAAGGTAATGTGCTCAGTTCCAACTGAATAGCAAACTCAATTTTTCTCAGTATTATCGAATATTGGATTTTTGAAAAAAAAAGTCATTTTGTAAAAATTTAGTTTTCTTTAGTTTACCTGAAAACGGAAATAACGATGTTGACTGAAATGCAAACTTAGAGTAAAACTGATGTTTTCAAAATGATTGCGTCCTTAATTTTCAATTCGAGTCACCGAAAATGCAAAAGCATTTTCAATTTCTATAAAACTCTAAAAACCAAGTAATTCTTACATCCCGAACGATAACTTATACTCGATTTTTTAGCTAAATAGTTAAGCAATAGTATTTTTCAAACTAAACATTGATGTATTTGGTACTGTTTTGTCTGACAAATTTTACAAAAACCGCTCTAACGATTCTGAATATCAGTATTGTAAATAAAATCCCCGTTTGCCCGATCCACAAGAAAGGAGACTCTCTAAACTGCGCCAACTATAGAGGCATCAGTCTCCTTAACACTGCGTATAAGATCATGTCTGCTGTACTGTGTGAACGTCTGAAACCTTTCGTCAACGATCTGATAGGAACCTATCAGTGCGGTTTTAGGCCCGATAAGTCCACGACCGATCAAATATTCACACTACGGCAGATCCTGGAGAAAACCCAAGAAGTCCAGATCGATACTCACCATCTTTTTATCGATTTTAAGGCCGCATATGACAGCATTTATAGAGACGAGCTATACAGAGCTATGTCTAGTTTTGGCATCCCTGCCAAACTTGTCAGATTGTGCAGAATTACGATGGAGAATGCTCGCTGCTCCGTAGAGGTCGGAAACAATCTCACCGAGACCTTTGATTTCAAAAAAGGATTTAGACAAGGTGACGCGCTGTCATGTGACTTCTTCAACATCATTCTTGAGAAAATTGTTCGAAACTCACAAGCCAACACCAGAGGCACAATTTTCCAAAAGTCTGTGCAACTGCTTGCATACGCTGACGACATTGACATTGTTGGCACAACACAGCGAGCTGTCACTGGTGCATTTGCAAGTATTAGTATAGAAGCGGCAAAAATGGGTTTAGTGGTGAATGAGGGTAAAACAAAATATATGCTGTCAACAAGAAGGGACACACAACATCGAAGAATCGGACAGAACGTCACGATAGACAGCTATAACTTTGAGGTAGTAAGGGACTTTGTCTACCTCGGCTCCGCTATAAACTCTGATAATGACATCACATCAGAAATCAAGCGAAGAATCACACTTGCCAACCGCTGTTTCTTTGGCCTAAGACGGCAATTGATTAGTAAGGCCTTGTCAAGAAGCACTAAGGAGATTCTATATAAGACTCTCATCATCCCTGTCCTGCTCTATGGCGCAGAAGCATGGACCCTAACAAAAACGGATGAGGATCTTCTTGGTCGCTTCGAACGCAAAATACTTCGAGTGATTTTTGGTCCCGTTGCCGTTGACGGGATTTGGAGGAGAAGATTTAACAGCGAACTCTACGAGCTGTACAGCGACATCGTCCTGGTCAGAAAAGTACGCATAAGTCGTCTAAGATGGCTGGGACATGTAGAGCGAATGGACACCAACGCTCCGGCCCGAAGAGTCTTCGATTCTAACCCGGAGGGACAACGCAGTAGAGGAAGACCCCGCCTTAGGTGGCGCGCGCAAGTGGAAGGGGACCTCAACCAACTTGGAGTGCGCAACTGCAGGCAGTTAGCCAAAGATCGCGCTAACTGGAGAGGCGTATTGGTTGAGGCCCAGGTCCACCCCGGACTGTAGCGCCACCTTAAGTAAGTAAGTAAATAAAATCCCCTACTTAGTTTTTCGCACAAAATCAGTTTTTTTAATTATTTCTAAAAAAGACTGAATACCGTATCTTTTTAAATTAAAATTGCAACAGTCATTCATATATACCTATATAAATATGTAAAGATACCGATCTATCACGAACACTATACTTGCAATCATTGACAACTTAAACCAGCGTCATCCCGTCATTTATCTATTCCAGTCAAAAAGACAATCATTCCCTCACAGATCAAAAATCAGAAACTCCTACTACGCTAGTTCTCGTACTCAAAAATCTTGTAAAGTGTATAAAATAGTACAGTAGGCGCTTATAACCCTCTAACCAGAACAGAACTTGCCTGTTACTGGGAGCTTCAACCTTTTAAAACATAAATTGTTATTTGATATGTACTGCCCTATCAAAGATAAATAACCCAAGACTTAACTTTATTTATATTTATTTATATATAGCTAATCTTCTTACGCTTTGCTGTACTTTTTCCAAATGTGGATCATTTCGTCGATCACTTGATAATTACAGGTAATATTTATGCAACAATGGTAAATTCATTTGAAATAAATAAAAATGAGTTGCATTTAAGGAAAAAAAAAAAAAAAAGCCTATGCCTCGGTAATAAATGTAGGAGTGATCTAGATCCTTCTCAATATATTGTTCAAAAATAATAAGTAGGTAGTGGTTTAAAAAGGAAAGAGATTGCACAAATCGAAAGAGCATACCAAAATGATAACTCTATTTGGCAAAATATAACCCAGATAACGAAATGTGTTTGGATCATCCTTTCCATTGGGGCATACCGTATACCTATTGATTAACTGTTTATTAAGTATGTGAGGAGCTCATGCGTTTGCGTTGCATCGACTGTGGCACCTTCCAAAGTCAGCAATACGTGCGAGACGTTTCCATAGCCATCTTTATTTTTGATTGCAGTCCAACTTATCATAGTTCAAGTTCAACCGCTTTCATTCGTAAAAGGCGCACCAATTTTAACATCTCAACTGACCACAAACGCATTAATTATAAACAAGTCTGGTCAAATGGCACACAAAAAACACAGTTTATCAGCATATTTTTGTCACTTACGTTCCTAATCGCATGGATACGACTTGCTCGAGCCCTTGTCTCTTAGAAGATGGTTTGCAAATCGTTTGGCAGCGATTCTTAAAAACAAATTCTCGCTTATCAACTTTAAAATATTAGCTTGGTTGCTTTGCATTATGCTGTGGCTGCTGATAAAAAATGTCCCAGTACCCAATACCCGCAACCGGTGAAGTACATATATTTGTACTTGATGGTTCCAGAGCAATGCAAAATACGTGGCTGAGTAAAAATGAATGCTTATTTTTGGGCTTAGCATTGACTTGGCGTGGCATCAAGATCAAGGATTTAGCTAGGCTTATCATAGGGTCGGCTAATGCACCCAACACAATTTTGTACTGTACATAATTAAGTGTATATAAATTAATTTCATTATTCAAAGAGTGCATGCATATTCCTACTCTTGAGTGTGTTTACGCGAGGTGCACAGACAGACGAGTGTGAGTGTTTTTTTTTTTTTTTACTAAACGAACTTCCGGAAAGATAGACATTTTTTTAACTTCATGCATATAGTGCATGATCAAAATGTTGTGGGCATAAGCAAGTTTATTTTTTGGAAAGATTTGGTATTGTTAAGGATTCGCGATCGGCATTCGAGGCGTTGATTTGAAATGAAAGTGACCCGTGTATGATTAGGTTATCAGAAAATGTCTGCCTTCTAACTTATAGGTAATGATCTAGTCGAAGCGAATGTGGGAATTTTTTCAAATTGATTGTGTTGTTCAAAGTAGCCAAATTGCTTTACCTAAGACCCCAGTTTATAGCCATACGTAAAGAGAAACCGTAAACAAATTATTTTGCTCATTTTACCACTTAAGCTAAATGTTTGAACTCAATCTTGGTCTTAAAATGTTGCTTATGAATTAAAAGAAAGTTTATCAAAGAAAAATAATCAAAGTATTATTAAATTTTTACGGTTTCATTTCACGTATTGCTATAACTGGGCCCTGAAGTGTTTGTTACCAAAAATCGTATTGCGATTTCATTTTAGCTCTCAAACTGATGGCCATGTAGAGTAGGTATTATGTAGGTATACCTGTTGGCAGATTGACAAGGGTTCTTCTTCAATCATGAATTGGCCTAAGCCAGGGTGCAACATCGAGGTCCATTGAAACCATACAAAGTTGCAACAAAGCTTGTGCGATATACCAAGAGCTGCAGTTAGAAAAAGAGCGTCCCTTTTTTGCCTAACTATCGGTCGTAAAATTTTAAGGAAATGCTTGAACTTTCGCCATTTAAAAATTCATTTTACACATTGTGCTGCAGTGATTCTGTTCAGTGAATTGAATCTTCTAGAGCGAAGAAGCACAGAATTTTAGTAAACAGAACTGTCTGCAGAGGCCTTACTTTATTTTAATTCCAGAGAAAATCGTTAAATTTCATGGATTACTTTTAACCATAAGCATTCCTTCCTTATTTATTGCACACGTGGTTTTAACAAGATGGAAGGATGAGCCGCGTGAGCACTTCCCGGGAAAACTCTTGAGTCACTTTTGAAGACCTTCCGTGGTTTTCGAGGCCTCCATAAATGGTTGCCAATTTGGTGGTTTTCTCCGCAGATTTAGGTTTTTTTTTTTTTTTGTCAACGGGGAGAAATTGTTTAGGGGGAAACCGGTTTTTTTTTTTAAGGAACGCTGAGTAACTTAAACTTAACATAGAGGTAGCGTAAAGATTCTTCGTTCTCTTCTATGATGATATAGGTATATCTAAGTCATAACTAGAGACCGGGTTACATGCAACATAGCTAATAAGCCTGAAAAATGCTAAAAATGTGCATTAAAAGTGATAAAATATGCAATATCAGCTATATGATAAAATAATAACTTTTTTTATTTATTATAATAAAAAGTTGTTGCCAAAAGTTCATACGTCCAATTAATAAAACTATTATACTCTGTCCAAGAAAAATTGTCAGTACAGGCCTTATGGGAAGCTCTTTTTTCTACCAGTGGTGCCTGTAGTACTCTCACGGCACTCAAACACAGGATTTGCCACTGAAATAAAAACGAAACCACTGGCATTCTAAAGCATTTTGTTGTTGTAATTTTCCTGAAAATCGCATACATCCCCCCAGAACCAGTCTGCCACGCAGCCGCGCGCAGAATGAGCACGATCGCTTGTGTTCGCTTGCTATTATCATCAACCAAAATAAGCAGTGTGAGTGACTGAAGCACATCAGAGAAGTGTTACCATATGACAATGTTAGCATATCATTAAGGGTTTTTCTTTGAATTTTGTCAAAGAACTTTCGGTTTTCGTGCTTTTTGGAGCTTTTTGGAGCTTTTGAGAGCGGCATATTATGTGGGGTGCTGCCATTCGGTTTTAATTTGTTTGTATTTCTGAAAGATCCAATAACATTCAGTTAAAACATATTTTTGAATGTTGTCTTTTAGAAATAATGTTTATTCGGGAGGTGTTTTAATGCATTCATTTCATTAACGCAACAAGTGATCATATATGTGCGTTGTAGAGATATTGCAATAAATTAATAGTGATTACTAAGGCAACTCAACCGGATTCATGTAAAAGCATTATATTTTAAGGGATAAAATTTGATCAAATATTTTATTATAGAAAACTAAGAACAAATTTTCAGCCTTATTCGTTAGGGCATATTTCTGCATGTTTTGGTAGGTATAAATTCAAATTTCACTTTGTAGAGCATATTTTTCACACTGAAATATCAAAATGATGAAGCAGGTAAACCTATTCTGTTTATTTTTGGTCGTTGGGTTTTACCACATCCGGTCACCCCTCCCCAGTAAAGCAAATGCCTTGAAAGGATTTTATGATCCTTTTTTTGCTACTGTTTCCGCGAAGTTCTGCATTGACGGGTAATAATTATTTTAACAAATATGTAATCTAGTATTATGTCTATATTAAAAAAATGTATGTGCACAAGTGCAGTCCTTTTACCATCTGTTTAGGTATATGGCATTGCGTCGTGGTTATATAATTTTGTCTAATTGCCTGTTTGTGTATATAAGGCGGAAACAATGGTTGTTATCTCAATAGCGGATAGTGCATCTAAACAAGTGGTTAACTTTATTGTGCATATGAATAAACAGAAACATGGCTACAAAGTCTTCAAAGACCTAAGTGTAGAAAAGAAACAACAAATTGTTGATGCAACTGAAAAATGCTATGGCCTTTTTAAAAGTAAATCGGAAGCCGTGGGAAAGGCGGCTACGGTTTTTCCTGTTACGGAACAAACTGTATACAGGGTTTTAAGGGAAAAAGCAATCAAAGGCCACAATTCACCACCAAAGAAGAAAAATAATTCCGGTATCAAGAGCAAGGTGGATGATTTTGACAAATGTGCGATTAGGCGGATAGTCCATCAGTTTTTTTATGAATAATGACCTTCCAATGCTAGACAAGATATTATTGGAAGTACAAAAAGTGAAAATATAACAAAACTAAGCAGATCCACTTTCCATACAATATTGCAAAAAGATCTCGGACTTAAATTCGTCAAACGTCAGCGAAATAATTTTTTGTTGGAATTTATTTCGTTCAGCAATATTTTTATTTTAAATTGGAAGATGGTAACCCTAACAGTATTGCTCTCTGAGTTATGGCGAATTATCATACATACTACGGCAACCCTGTGAGAGCTTTAAAAAGGGACCGATTTATGTAAGTCATTGCAACCAGACTGAGAGACAAACATCCTATCTTCCCTGTACTGACAATTTTTCTTGGACAGAGTATAGGTTACTTGGGTCTGGAAACGCAAATTTTAAAAGCCGCTCATATCTCGAAAACCCCATTTTCGATTTCGATAAAACGATAAAAACAAAAAACAAAGTAATGACTACATCTTGAACAATGTTTTATACGCAGTTCTGAGCTAAATAGTAAGCAATAGACTTTTAAGCGAAGCGTTGCAATATTTGGTACTGTTTTGTCAAATTTTACAAAAACTGCTATAACGATTTTGATCAAAATACATATTAAAGATAATATCAGTATTTCTAAATAAGATCCCCTACTTAGTTTTTCTCAAAAGATTCGAATAAATCCGTTTTTTAGTGATTTCGCAAAAATGACTACCCAAAAGTCGATCTTTGTTCATATATATTTTTAAAACTCAATACGGCACTTAAATTAAAATAGCAAAAGCAATGAAAAATGCATTAACAGCAACGCAGAACTCATTTTTGGCAAATTCTGTAAGGCGTTCGTTCAAACGTTTTTGTGTGCACGAAGAATTTTGCTTGTGTAACATTAGGGCAAATCATTCGTGCACACGAAAACGTTTGATCGTTTCGCCTTACAGAATCTGAGCCCAGCTTTTTTTCACTTATCGTGAGATTGTTGTCGATTAAACTAGTAATTGTAAGACTTGTGGGTTTGTTCTTTTGTATTACAGACACTTGTAAAGGGTTTTTCAATAAGAGCGCTACAAAAGCTTTTTTAAATAAAACAAAAACGGTTTCGGATATCAATGAAATTCTTTATTCCTGTGAAAGTACGTTCAATGCCATTATGTATCGATTTCTTTTGCATGGCCACCACGGGCACGCTTGCAGAAGTTCAGACGCTGAACCCAATTTTCGACGGGCTTCAAGCATAAATCGGCCGATACTGCTGCAATTTCACGTTCGATATTCGTACGAAGTTCATCAATCGTCGCTGGTTTGTTGGCATAGACCATAGACTTGACGTAGCCCCACAGGCTACTTTCGATAAAAATCCGAATCATTTTCAAGTTGTTGCTTAGCCCAATTCACGAAAATACGACGCTTCTGGTGGTCAAGTTAGTGGCTTCAGTTCTTGCGTCAATTTAATCTTGTAAGGATGTAGGCCAAGATCTTTTCGCAAAATTCCCCACAACGACTTCACAGAGATGCCCAACGCTTGAGAACGACGTGTGAGAGACACATTTGGGCTTTCTTCAACCGAAGCCTCAGCGGCAGCAATATTCTCGACACTACGGGCACTTGTTTGTCTCAATGGCACGGGGGAACATTTTGTACTGTACCTGTGGATTCAAATTTTTCCACTAGACGCTCAATTGTTGATCTGCTAGGACGATTATGACGACCATAAATTGGACGTAGCGCTCTTAACCCACTGACTCCGAATTTCGGTAGTAAATTCGAATAATTTTGACTCGTTATTGGCTCGTGTATCTTTCCACCATGAAATGGCAAACCTTACTGAAGAGAAATGTCAAAAGAGCGGCAAGAAATTCGACGTCGTTTGCTGTCCCTGTTGCTCTACTTTTGTAGCGTCCCTGTTGAAAAACCCTTTATAATAAAATCCTAAGGAGTTTATAGTGCCGGACTTGGGGCGTGAGCCCAGAGATTCTATTTGACTGGGACTTATTTTCAATTAGTTTATATTTAAGGTAGTAACCTTAGGAATTCGAAACTTAACCCATTAAGCTGACATGCTAGTGAGCATGCTAGGGCAGCTCACCATATAGCAGGCATGAGTATGACGAGTATATTATGTATAAATGGGCTTCCTATGTGCACGTAACTATTTATAGTTGAAGCTATCACTTCTTGCAAAAGCTTAACTGAAGGCTTGCAATGCTTGCTGTAACAAACTCAGTGATGATTATTTAACTTCCACCTAAGTTTAGCATAAATTACTATCACTGGAGCATTGGAATATAGTTCTTTGTAGCTGAACCAATGAAGGCGACTTGTTTTTGGCATTTTATACTAAGTCCACATCTCAGTACCTTAAATTCGTCGCAAAATTGTTAATTCAACTGAATCTAGTACCAGTTCTTCTTTCCGGAAGAATAGGTGTTTCTGAAGATTGTCAAGCCGAAGGACCAGCGATTTCCAAACGTTATTCACCTCCTGATTATCTCTACAACGCTCTTATTCATACAGACTTTCCTTACTCTGAGGTACAGATGAATTTGCTAACCTTCGAGGTGTTAGCTGCTATGATAATGCCTTTCTAATTGAAGTCATTGAATATGTTTATTTTGTTAATAAAACATGTTTGCCTGGTCCTTGTTCATTTCAAAACTATAAGACTATGAACATACTCCCTTGCGTGTTGATCCTGCCTACTGTATCTACCTCAGAACGAAATTAAAAAAATTGCAAAATAGCGCAGTGACTTTCTGAAAAGTTCGGAAGAGCTATTCCGAAATGATAAAGAAACTCATATGACTTGAGATTTACAAAAATCGAGAGAGCAGTTCTCAACTTTCTGCCGCATCTAAGCGGCAACACTAAGATCCATTCCTATCATGGGATACTTTTAGTGTTTTCCAGATATTCGCGAATTAATGAACAAATATGATTCGGCCAGGACGATTTTTGGATTCGAATTCAAGTTCAAGGCGACTATGGTGACCGAACCCTTTCATCAAAGTCCAAGCCATCGCGAGGGCCAAATTGTTTTGTCTAACTGTAAGCAGTGCATCTGGGAACTGGGACTTCCAAGGATGGAGAGCTGATGCAGTACCTCACTGATCGGATTCGCCGTCTCTTTAACCAAGTACAAATAGCCCTTCTAGTTAATCAGTCCAAAACTACGCCACATTTGAGGGCATACCACATGTCCAATTTGAGGTTTCAAGCTGTGTCAACTGTTACCCCAACCGATTCATCTCTGCCTGCATAAACATGTTGCAGGTATTTATCAATTCGCTGTCCTTTGATCGTTGTATACTCAGACTTTAATACTCCCTACTGGCTGGCAACCCAAAAATCAAGTACCATTGACATATCGTTAATCCTTATTTGGTATTTCCTAGAGTGTGTATTTTTTTTTATTTTTTAAATTAGATATTTGAAGAGAAAAAATTGCATATGTCTTCTCTGCAAAGGACACCCACTGACAATTGCACAATAGGTGGAACAGATGAAAAGATACATAAAACGACCAGGAATGTCCTTAAATGACCAAATATACGGAAAATTCAGAGGAAGTGATGCAAAAGAATGCGAGGCGACATGTATTGTGCACTGCCGACGTATATTACGTGATGAAGGGCGAACTTTGTCCTGATTTCAATTTTGACAGTTTCCAAAGGAGGAATATCCTTCCGCTTTCCATTCAGATCTCTATAGCCTACTTCTGTGCATTCTTTTGTGGGAGGAATAATGCTGTGACCTTCTGTGGAATTGAATCGAAATAAGGATTAAGATGCAATCAGGATTCGGGAGTTTGAAAGCAATTGCAACGAGCGTTGTTTGGGAGTGTGCGCGCACTGACCAAACCCCTAAGGCTATTGAGGATACGGCTTAATTGAGATCCTTGACTGCACACCTTGGTTTATGGGTAAGGTTTTTAATCGGATAATTAATTTGGGGGCTGCATTGTTGGGCTGCGTGAGTTTGTTGGCAGATAATGGCTGCTAATAGGGAGCAGCTGGTTGCAGCGCGGATTAAATGCGAATTACAGAGGATCTTCGATAAATATTTGTGGCAAAATAGGAAAACAAGAAATGAGGAAAAAACCGTATACCCGGTGTTGAAAAAGGAGTCCTCTCCCTCTGGTGATCGCGGGACAAACACGTGCTTTGGGTAGATCTTCCTGCACGTAGATATGAGGCTGCATTTAGCACGGGTGTGCGTAAAAACGCCGATTTTCTGTAGAACAGCCCCCGTCGATGTTTTCAATTTAGACCCCCTGCCGACCATTTAGAATAACCGCTTATGTCGATCAGTAACAGCTACTGGCTTACTGCTGGTGCGTTGACGGGTAAAGCGAGAGCTTTTGTTAGAACTTAGAGTCATGCTTCTCCGAAGACAATAATCGTTAAATTTTGACGAAATATCTAGCGTCTTTTTTTTTTTTTTGGGGACTAGGTACGTCTTTATGTAATTGCAATGTTGACAGGCTGGTGGCAATGGAAGCGGATAAATCAAATAAGCTCAGTCACGAAAAGAATGCTAATTTTAAAGGGGTACTAAATATTAATATAAATTTTAAAGGGGTACTAAACCCAATTATTTTGTTTGCTTTGCTCACAACTTAGGAAGCTTAGCCCAGATTGAGCGATTGAGGTTTTCTCTTAATTTAAAGTGCTGCCAAGGTCTTAATTTTTCAGAAAACCGCTAATGTCAATTCCTCCCGCCTGTCAAATCCTCCCTTCTTGTATTATCTTTAATATGTATTTTGATCAAAATTTTTAGAACGGTTTTTATAGAACTACGCAGACAACATAGTACCAAAATTTTATCGAAATCGGTATTGGGGCTTTTGAGATATGAGCAGTTTTTAAAATTAAGGTTTTCGGCGATTTAAATTGAAAATTAAGGACACAATAATTTTTAAAACATCAATTTTACTCTAATTGTGCATTTTACTAATTTTTTTTTTGTTTTTTTTTTTTTTTGGTTGGGGGTTCGCTGGAAGGAAAAATCATCGAAAGACATTGCAGAGCAAGTACGCGAGGGATGTGAGGGACTCGAACAACCTCTAAAAAACCTCCCGGGAGGGACTGACTTTCGTCATCCCGAATGTAATTGCACCCAGTCGCTCGACTAATCGGCAATTTATTTTTAAAATATTTGGAAAATTCAGAAGAAGAATCCGCCGTTTGTCGGATTTCGAATCTTTTTTGTTTGAAGATATTACCTAATCTCTTGGCCTTGGCTAACTCTTATAGATCAAGGGGTTTTACCCGCCTCAATCTTCTGATTACATTGCCAGTATTTAATAGGTCTGTAAGTTCAACGTTAACTAGGTTCAGAAGCCCTTTGGGCAACCTTTTTAACTTCGTCTTCAACCATTTCAATATTTAGATCTCTATGTAGATCAGCTATGTGTATGTACCAAGGTGCATTAACTTTGTTCCTTAGTACTTTATTTTGGAAGACTTGAATTTTTTGCAAATTTGATTGGCATGTGCATGCCTACAATTGGAGCCCGTAGGTCCATACTGGTTTCAAGACTTGCTTATATAGCAGTAATTTATTGTAGTTGGACAGGGATGAATATCTCCCAATAAGCCAATACATCTTACTGTATCGCATGTTCAGCTCATCTCTCTTTTTCTTTACATGCGCTTCCCAACGCAGTTTAGCGTCCAGGGTCATGCCAAGATATTTAGCTGTATTTGAGTATTCCACTACATTGTTATTAAAGTATACTGGAATGTGTGGTACGTTTTTATACGTAAAATTAATATGGACTGACTTTAGGTCATTCAATCTAATCTGCCACTTTTTGGTCCATTCTGAAATAGCGTTTATTGCCATTTGGAGCTTTTCTGTTGCAATTTCGACAGTTGCTCCAACAGCAGGCACAGTAGTGTCATCTGCAAAAGTTGCTATAGTAGTTTCTTCACTTTCAGGTAGATCGGTAGTAAACAGAAGGTATAGCACTGGAGCTAGCACACTACCTTGTGGTACACCAGCTTTAATTCCTCTTAATGTTGAGTACTCTGTCTCTTGTTTAATTCTGAAGAATCGATCTGTTATGTATGACTCCAGAATTGTTGAATACTGCTCCGGCAGTTGCCTTTGTAATTTATGGATCAGTCCCTTATGTCAGACTTTATCGAAAGTTGTGCTATATCAAGAAATATTGTAGAGCACACATTTTTCTCTCGAATGCTTTTTCGATCTTATCTGTGATTCTATTCACTTGATCAATTGTAGCGTGCTTGTTTCTAAACCCAAATTGATGAATTGGAACTAGCAATTTTTCATCAATTATCTTTTGCAGACGTTTTGCCAGCATTTTTTCGAATAGCTTGGACAACATTGGTAGTATCGATATTGGGCGATATGAGGTTACTTCGCTAGGTGGTTTACCTGGTTTTGATATCATTATTACCTCCGCGACCTTCCACCAATAATCAAGTTATCTTTTGTAACTTTCGATTCGCAAGAAAGTCTAGTCTAAAACATTATTAAAGTTTAAACGTCAGCTTAGAGAAAATTCAACTGGTCGTTTTAAATTAAATTAAGTAGGGAAGTTGAATTGGTAAGTTATTTTATAACAAATGTCTTATCTCAAAATATTTTTTTTTTTGTCTTGTGCAGCAAATCGATTTTTCAATGCTGTTTCCCATTCCAATTGATGCATAACGCATTATTTTCAGATCCGTGTGTGCAATGTATAATAATTATTGGACAGTAAATAAATAAATTAATAAACCTGTAGTGCTCAATGAATTTTTTCTCGTCATATTTTTGAAACGAATATTTTTCGAAAATGCAGCCTCGTTATTATGAATATCCGCAAAAATATCCTCATCGCTGTTCAACATTATTGAAAAAGTAAATACATAATTATAAGATAATCAAAACACAAAATGCCAATTTCAGCAAATTATTTGAAAGCTCGCAAAAAATTGTAAAGCATTTGAGTTATACTTTATACTGTTATAATTTTGCGATAAAGTCAGGATGTTGTTAAAGTTTCGAATATTTTGATTGTTGGTACCTACAAATTAAAAGTCGAAACTATTGTTAGTTTCGAAATTATTTAAATTCGAGTTTACTTTTTGGTTGTTGGTAAGGCCCATTATGTGTAGGTTTAACTGGCTCAAATCGTAGACAAAGGATTTTTTTTTCTTTTTTTTAGTGTGTAAAAAAAATACTATAGCGGTGGCATAGATTGGGTCTGCCCTGGGCGGCCCCAACACATTCCACGCCACTGTCTTCTTCGTCGTGTCTGAAGTTCTTGTCGTCCAAACTCTGGTGGCGAATGTATAGTCACTCCCCATTAATCACATCCGTGGTGCATAGCGAGGTTTTATCATATCAAAAGGTGGTATGCGATGTAGGAACTAGGAATATATTGGGCCTTATATAGCAAAGGTATAGGATTGCTGAACATGAAAGACCTTCTAGCTCAGATATTTCATAGCTGCTATAAGAATTGTCGTCTATTTCTATAACGATTCTCATGTGCCTTCGTGATGGCGCCTGGTGGTCACTGTATACTTAAAAGTTCTTAATAACTAAACCCCCCTTCAGCTCCAAATTAACCCCTTTCGTTATAAGTCTCCAACATGTCAGAATATACCAATCCAGTGCATAATCACATGTTATACACCACCCCATTGGCAATACCGACATAACGTCTGCAACATTGCGCTTCAGAGCACTAATCCCAAATTTAATTTAAGGGAATTTTGGCGCCAATCTGTCAACGCAACGAACACTATTCATTGCTCACCTCTTAACCGGCTCAATCAGTAAATTAAGTCAGCTGTAACGGCTTCCCTGTGAAACCGCGTACAAACTGAAACCCTACAAACTCTCTAAGCCATACCATACCCGCCGTATACCAAACTGTCATTGCCACTCATCCCGTATTGATCCAATTAGAGGTGCCTTGTCCGCAAGGACACCACACTAACGAACTTCCAAAACTTTATTCCAACCGAGAAACCTTAAAACTGGATTTTGGCGGCCGCCAGCTGATTACTCGCACCCTACCGCAGATACCGCTCTCACTGATTCCATATGAATAACGGTAAATTGTGCGCCTCAAAGTCAGTATTACGTTGGGAAAAGTATCAAATTTCCACGTGGAAAACTGTCAACAGTCATGTCACTCGCACACAGAGTGATTTTTGTGACGAGCCACTGATGACATTTCTCGTTGACATGGGATTTTCAACGGTTTACTGATTATTTCCCGAAATAAGAATTCAAATTAACTGCACAACATGGGGTCATTCTTCTCGACGACTACAATTGTGTGCACAAAAAACGTCCGATGATATGTAAATTTGGGCAGCAACTTTCATTTCAAGGACCTCTCGTAAATTGAAAGAGTTCCAATGCGGAACAAATTGAAATTTACCTCGGTGGTGAGTATCCTTTGACTGGGTGTCCTTATTCGATCTGTTCAACTCTTGATGCGATAAATCATCTGATGCTTTATGGAGTTGTTAATAATTTCCGTCGCAGGAGTGGTGCCACTTGGAAAAATATATACCTACCTTACAAAAAATGCAGAGAGAATGATATATACAAAAAAAAAAAAAAAAAACCGCTTGAGAGCTCCTTGATTTATGAATGGCAATGCCACCGAATATGTACAAAAGTCTGAAGTAACAATGTGTGCCGAATCCCGATAGTCCCCAAGTGCTGAGGACTTCTCCGTTTAGCTGTTGAATGAAAGTGTGTATGTCCTTTAGTGTGCGCGCAGTTTATTATGTTTTGTTGCGTGGAGAAGTCAAAGGACTTGTGACGAATTTTTCGGAAAATACCAAGAAATGGATAAACCATCGTCGATTCGTCGACTCATTAATCATGCGAGGGAAATAAATAAAAAAGTCGCACGTCATCACGATTTTTATGGTTCGTTGTTAAGTACTCCTAGAGGATCAGTATCGCCAGTCGCCTCGTTGAGGTGCGATCGATTTGTCATATGTTTGTGGGTGGCTGATACATTTCGGAAGGTATACCTTCCATTCCCAAAATGAAGGATTCAATTGGCAGCTGGTGCCTATCTCGAGATTTGAAAACATGTGGCTGGTACCTATACTCAGTGTGTCTTCTATGAAATTGAACGAGTGAATGAGTACGGAACGGAATTGGTCGGCTTAAGGGAATATTATATTGAATGTTGAACCAGCGCATCGTATATACTTTCTCAGTAAAGTCAGATACTATGCTATAGCTGCAATGGTCATACTGTTGAGCTAGCCCACTTTTCCCTCATGGAAACAAGTATTCAGACTATGTAGATGGCAGAAGCTAGGTTATACCTAACCCCAAAAATGAGAAAGGGGGGAAGAAATCACGCTGTCGGTTGCCGCCTTAAAAGTGAAGCTTTATTTCATGAATGTCAAATATGACTGCTGCTAACAAAATTCGTTGAATTCATAAAAGTGTTTCATAATAACATAGTTCACAATAGTGATTCATACAAAGGACTTTTAAACAAGTGTGGATAGCAAACGCGGCCTTTCTTGAACGGTCCTGAAAATATAGCTTCTAGCTCAGCTTGCTGTCTTGACACTTAGAAATTTGGAGCGATTTTTAAATCAGTGCCTTGATTTTGTGCGGTTTCTTCCGCAATGGCGGTTGCGGAAAGGGTTCATATATAGGCGGATTTTATAAAATGTGTGAGTGATATCGAGAACACACAAGCCACAACTTCAAATATTTCCTGTTCTAATGTAGTCTTGTTACTGGAAATTCCAGGCGAGCTTTCCCTTACGTAACCTGACAACTGACAACAGTATGACCGTTGTGCAACAAGTTGGTACTTTTTTTGAGGACCTAAATACAATTTATTGCTACATTGTTTCTTTTTGTTAGTTGGAAAAGGCACCTCGGAATGTTTTCAAAAACTGTGATTTCAAAACAAATATGTTTAGGATGTAACTCGGTTCCATATCACAACACTATTTTCGGTTAAAACGAGCCAATAATTGTTAAATATTGTGAGAAAATTCTAAATTTGCAGAAGAGCTTCAAAAAAAATTACATTTTTCTTGCACCGCCTCTTTTTGAAGACTTTTTAAAACTAAATTGAACGAGATCTTCATACGTGGATATAATTATTATGAGTTGATATATTTACAATACAAAAATTTTAAATATTTATAAATGAAAAGCAAGGCTTTCATTTTAATATTTGTCATTCGAAATCGAATTGCTTTTGTAATTGTGTCTTATCTCTAGCAGAATGCAGAACTATCGTAGTGACATCTCTAATATGTATGAGAATGATCAATTTACCGTCTGTTTCGTATAACGAGCGTAGAACAAAAACTTAATTTATAACCTTTCTCTAACACTAAGGCGGTGAAACAAAAAAAAAGTGCCATTACTTAGGCCCCAGTTATAGCCATAGGTATATGTAAAACGAAACCGTAAACATTTTTTTTACACCTTAAACTTGATGGTTGAACTTAATCTTGATCTTAAAATGTTATTTATGAATTATTTTAGTTTAACAAACTAATTTTTCTAAAATAAGAATTTTCCCCCGATATTTAAGAAGTATTGGCTCGCTTATTGCTATAACAGTCTAGTGATAGGTAGCCGCGTTACATTTTAAATCAATTTATTTGGAAATCACATTTGTTTTGCGAAGTTCCTTTTTCCAACTAAAATAAAAAGGGAAAAAGTACCAACAAATTGTATTAGGGTCCTCGAAAAAAGTGTCAAATTGTCGCACAATGGTCACCCTGGTCCAGCGTGTGGTGCAATTACACATTCAAATCCGATTCGAAACGTTCATACTAAGATTACTTAGTTAATTTTTCTTGGTCGCTGGTTAATTTACAAAGAGGGGACTTATTTCATTTCATCTTTTGTGGTCTTATTTCATAATGAAATAAGACCCCAAAAAAGGAAATAACACCCCAAATTCTATTAAAAATGGTTGTTGTTGTATCCTTATTTCTTTTTTTGTTTGGGGCCTTATTTCATTGGGGCCTTATATCGCAGAGCCAAGCTGTAATACTCCATTCACACCGCACCGAAAACAAACTCGAAATTGCATTCAAATCGAACAATTACTAGTTTTCGTTTGACGTTTCAATCAGCTTTGAGACACTAGTCGTAAAACTTCTGTGTGAACTATTTCTGTCTCAAATTTCGATCGTTGTGATATTGTTTCGATCAGCTATTCTGATGAATACACCTACACCTTTTCCAACAAAAGGTGTATTTGTTTCAAAAACCCAACGATTGGAAGTCGTTTTCGTGGTGCTTTCGTTTGAAATGACTTTAAACGATTCGTTTTTAAAACTGAAACATGTATGGGAAAACGTCTGTTTTCGATTAAGTTTTCGAGTGTTTTCGCGGTTTTCAGCTCAGTGTGAATAGGGTATAACGTATAACCTATAACCTTGGCCCCACATTTGTCAGGATGGTAATTGCTTCTTTCTTTCACTACTAAGGTTATAAGTAGTGGATTCAGCATTCGAACCTCTTTGACACGACATATTGTTGCTACCTTAATGTTTCCTTCAACACCATAACAGCTCGTCTCTATTATTTAAGGCTATGCTGCAGTTCGTGGTCTAGAGTTGGTTAGCTTTTTTGGCTCGATTTCGAACGCGCTGTTCTATTTTAATTTGTTAAATCCCCGGAAATAATAGAAACTTCAAAGTCCACACATGCCATCTCTAATGATGCCACGAAAAACCATCGTCCGTTTTTAATGGTTCGCTAAAAACATCATTTGCCGATTTTTCACCTTGAGAGGGAGGCGCGTCTCTCTCCTTTTTTTATAGCGCTCAATCCCATCTAGGTAGCTAAGCAAACACAAATGATCTGGATCTGGATTGCAAACGCATATGCAAATAAATAGATTTACTACACCGTGTACCCAGAAAAAATACATTCTGCAGGACTCACTAATATATAGGTTGCCTCATAAAAATCCACGCAATAAAAATCAAGTAAACAAAACTAGGATTAGCCGGGAGGTTGAATGGATTTGTTTCAATTGCCCATAAAAAGTCGGGCGCGTTTAAAATTGGAACAAAACAAAAAAAAATTAAAAACTTTCAACAAAAAAAAAAAAATCACTTCGGCGACGCATTGTATATCCTGCAGTCAAGGTTATGTCCAGGTCGTCAATATTTTGTATTATCTAACGTTCCCGGTGCTGGGCCTTATTGTCGGAGCATTTTCTCGCAAAAATAACTGGCGGGCGCAACAAAAGACTGCAACGTAAATAGAACACCTCCAAATTTTGCAAATCATAAAATTAGGACATAGGAGAGAAAAAAAAAAGTCCATATACCTCTATCCTTTTACCTGCATGGACATTGCACAGATGATGTACATGGACATCAGTCGGGCATGTGAATTGTTATCACTGAAATGACCAATTAAGCGAGTGGGAAAACGAATCCATTTTAGGGTCGTTTTATGTTCTGTTTGGGTGTGGGATGGTCAGGAAATAATTTTAATTGCAAACATTCCTTGGAAGGGTTTATGTTTCTGTACCTGAACCGACGGCCGACGACAGTATCAGCTACTTTATGCAGACAATTTATGGTGGGACTATCTGCTTTGAAAATTTTATCACACAATTAAACAATGTTTTGGATTATGTTTAAGATTTTAATGTAAACTGTGTGCTTAAGTTTTTAATGGCGATGCCGTAAGTATAGTAAAAAGTGCCTTGCTCATGCTTCTTTTGAGGAGAGTTTGCGCATAGGTTGGGGCGGTATGACGATCACTTTTTTAAAAAGCGCTCGTTGGGGCTCAAAACTTCTCAGTAACGCATGAAAGTTCAGAACAGTTGCTGTAAGATGTCACATAAAATGGTACTTTATACTTTTTTGTTTTGAAAAGGGGGTTGTAACTACTACAGGAAGCAGTCAGACTTGAATCTCTGTCCATTATATCAATTATAAAGCACTTTTTTTGTCAGAGTGGAAAAGAGAGTCTGATATTTTAAATTCGCTTAATGGTCAGTGAGGATGTTTCTGTTTCCCGTCGAGGCTCAAACCTAAATCTGCCCCGCTGCAACCCTTCTGCTCCGATGAAGTCAAATATCTGGGAGTAATCCTCGATAGCATGTCGAATCGAAAATCGATAAAGCGCTGTCAACTTTCTGGCAGTGTAAAGGCGCTTATAGCAAGACATGGTGCTTATCTCCTAAAAGGGTCCTTTGGATCTATACGGCAATGGTAAGACCACTCCTCTCATACGCGTCGGTTGTATGGTGGAACAGGCTTTCACGGAAACGTGTTACTGCCTCTTTTGCCAGACTTCAAAGAACGGTTTGTCTCGTCTGCACAGGGGCCTTCCCCAGCACACCGGGCTCCGCTCTAGACGCTATGATGAACCTCCCCCCCCTTGATATTTTCATCATGGGGTGTACGCTGAAAACCATCTCTCGGTTAAAGAGAGGTGGCTTTTGGTACCACGCGCATTGGAGTTTTGAAGAACTTGTGCGAGAATTATCCTTTGACCCCTGTCTTATGGATATGCCCTCTGACGCAATGACTCCAGAAGTCCTACTGCGACAAAACTACCACGTCAACTTTCCTCAGGCAACGGAATGGCTTAGGCCAGACTCTGAGCCAGGGAAAGAATGCCATCGTATTTTTACGGATGGCTCTAAAACCGGACAGGGGTCTGGTTCTGGAGTCTTCGTGGAAAGCGAGAACATTAGACTTCACTACCCCTTAGGAAACCATGCGTCTGTCTTCCAAGCGGAGATTTTCGCTATCCTTATGGCTATATGCGCTATATTGTGACAAACTTGGTCGGAAGGCTAAATACAGTGTATCTTGTTTGGGTCCCAGGTCACACTGGTATCCATGGAAATGAGATAGCTGATGAGCTTGCCAGGCTGGGTTCAGAGGAAGAATTCTTAGGACCTGAACCTGCCTTGGGTCTGCCTTCATCGGTGGTTAAGTCATCCATTGATACTTGGGTTTCTCGCGAGCACGAGTTTCGGTGGCGTGGCTGTGCTGGGTGTGGACAGACCAAGCGACTGCAAAAGGTCGGCGGCCTTCCTTCTGCCTCTCAGGAGAAGCGACTGTGGGCAACCAAGCTTTTGCCAAATACTTACCTAAATGTTTTGTGCTTGAGCGTCTCCACCATCTGTCCTGCCTGTGGAGAGGATGACGATACAGCGGAGCACTTCCTCTGTAGCTGGCCTGCCTTTGCTCGCATCAGATGGCGGATCTTTGGGGCTGACGTGGTGAGTGCCGAACATCTAAGCTCTTCATCACTGAAGCTCCTTCTCATCGTTCTTCAAAAGACGGGAAAACTAAGTACGAGTACATAAATGTAAGGTGTCTGTTTGGTAGTACAATGAACCAGTAGTGTTGTCTGAGTGCTCCATCGGATAGTAATAACCTCACTGATTTTTGAGTGAAATTTACACAAACGTAACCCGAAAAGAGTTCGAGGCCGGAAGGTGACTATTCTCGCCGGACTATATATTGGGGTTTCTATCCGCAGTTATATTTTGACCACCTTAGGTCGACCTTCCTTTCTGTTTGATAATTGATAATTGATAATTGATATGTCCATGTCTAGATCTTAAAGGAAGAACGTTAAACGTTGTAAAACCACGAACGGCAAAATTCTTAGTGCAACTGGGATTCACCAGCAAGCTAAGCTTTGAGTTGGGAGCTTCTGCCCAGGATTATTTTTTTTCTATGACAAAAAGGCTGCAACTTTGCACCAAGAATGAACCATCTTAGTCAGAAATTCAATGAGATCTATAAAATCCAGATCAGTAGAAGCTACTTAAAATATTTAGCCTTTACCGTCGTCTGTGTAAGAAGGCGGCTGATTAGGAGGATACTTGGCCTTCGATAATCGACCGTTTATTACAAAAAACGTATTTGGCAATCCTGTGATTTTTCACTACGAAGAAATTGGGCCTCGACCCAATAATGTCCCAAGATCCTCATTCTTCTGCCAGCCAACGCCGTCCAATGACACAGTATACATATGTGCTGCTGTCTCATATTCCCCGAGGCATAGTTTACAGGTATCATCCTTTCTAAGGACCATCTGCCTTAAGTGATACTCGAAATTACCATGTCCTGTAGACAAAGCCCCCACCCATTTCAATGTTCCTCGGATCATGCTTAGAACCCTTCTTTGAGCGGAGCAGGTCGGATTCTACAAAGGTACTATAAATCACCTGCAAACATATCTGCCCATTAAATTTAAATAATATAAAAGCAAACCTGAGGTGATGCATCCCTTCCCTTAGTTTATTTCAACCTCCGTCAACTGACATCTTCTGAATGAGATTCCGATTAAAGTTCACAAAAAAAAAAAAAAAAAAAAAACTGTAAACCCATTAAGGTCGGTATGCAAAGTCTTCGACTAAAAGTATCCAATCTCGTATCCCTCCGCGCCAAACGATAAGTAACCAATGTCTAAAATACTAGTCACAGTCTTTACCCCACAAATTAATAAGTCTTACGTAAAAATTCCCAACAACTCAATTAACCCTTAATTCCAAAAGCATAAAAGGCACCCTCAACTCACGCCTTGCATAATCTTGGACCAAAACAAACAAACTTACCCGACCCATAAAAAACGAACGCAAAAAGATGACATTCACAAAAAATCATAAATAGTCACCAAAAAGCAAACAAATGCTAAAAAAAAGTCAACTACTGCAATAAAAATGAAACAGTCCCGTTTTTTATGTCCGCTTCCTTTTTTTACCACTTAGCAGAGCACACAAAAAACCATTCCAACGGAGGCGTGCTATAAAAAACAAACTTCGAGGTATGACATCAGCCCACATACCCTGCAAACACAGTTGCATCCTTGCGAGTCCTTAATTGATGTACTTATAGTTATACCTACCTAGTGTCGTAAAAAATGCGCTCTTTAGCTTTAAAAGATTCACAAAAATGCCAAATGCTAACGAATCCTTTGTTTTATTTTAACAGAAAAAAAACTGTAACTGTACATCCCTAATAAAGTAGGTCACAGGAAAATTTACATTTTGAACCGATTTTTATGATTTTTTACGACTTGCATCACCTTATACATACCTTTAGGATGGAACTTGCAGTTTTTTTTTTTTTTTTATTGGCTAAGACCTCGCCGCAATAAATGATTTGCAAAACAAATTATTTTAATTTCATTGAGGGTTTCTCGGAATTTCGACGAGCGTTTCTCTCATGAGGATGTGTGCGTGATTGCGCCCCTATACCACTGTGTAGGTAGATAGGCTAGGTAGTCGTGCGCATTTACCTGGTGATTTTTGCAATGTTGTGGAGATGCATAATTATAATCCGAAACACGAAGGGATTAGTTGCAAATTTAAGTCCATATTTGTTCTTGGAAGATTGTCTTCACTGATGACTGTGACTGTGACAAATATGATAGTTTAAAAAAAAAATGCCTTTCCGATTCCTCACGGATTCCACACTCTCAGGGTAGGTATAATCTGAACAGTGGTGTGATCTTCCGTTTATATCGTGGAGCTCAATGCATGCAAGGTGTCATTTGAGGGCATAAAAGGAGCGGGCTTTAAAATAAAACATGAGCGCGAACAGACTTCTATGCGGTTATGTCAATGTCAAGCAATGAAATCTGTTAAACCTTGCAAAACAAATACAAGGCTACGCTAAGTATAACGTGTCCAGAAAGAGCAGAGTTAGATACAAGCTTCTTATAACTGCGCCCAGGAAAATGTGAATTTACGGGAGCCTTACTAAATGAATGCTAGAAAGAGTAGTTGTAGCATTGTTGGATTGATTTTAAGTTTTCTTTGTTCTTCACTACATAGTATAAAGCAAAGTCGCTTTCTCTGTCCCTATGTGTGCTTAAATCTTTAAAACTACGCAACGGATTTTGATGCGTTTTTTTTAATAGATAGAGTGATTGAAGAGGAAGGTTTATATGTATAATAAAATCCAATAAATAATGGAGAAATGCTGTTATTTTTGAGGTTTCTAATGCGATGTCGTGCGATAATTACATTTTTTCCGCTTACATTGCAACCGCAGGCTGAATGAACCCTACGTGCGAAGCCGGGCGGGCCGCTAGTTCAATGATAAAACTCACTTGTCAAAAATTTACTAGCCAACCAAATGTAGCGCTACTTTTTCTGATAAACTGAACCTAGAAAAATAAAATAGTTGACGCAACAGGTCCGTAGAGACCCTGGACCTAGCTTTTCACAACCATCCGTTTTGTATATCAGATTTTAATTTTTTGGGCGAAAGTCCATTTAACCAATTGAAAAGATCATTGGTGACAGTTATACTCTTGGATGTTCGTTAGATGATCGCGAGTGGCGGCGCAGTGGAAAAAGAACCTCAAGATGGAATTTTGTTTTTTTCGGGAATCGACCCTGGGACCCATCGCTTAGTAGTCTAACACACTAACCACTAAGCTACTCCGCCAATATTAAACTTGGCAGATAATTTATTATGCGCACATATAAAAATGCACTCAATAAAAAAAGTCGAACAAAGACTGTTCTTTTCTTATCAGTGTTTGCTGAAGCTCCTATAACGCCACATATTAAACGAATTTTTTTTTTATTGTTTTGACAAAATCCTCTGTATCCATGGATGCTATGATTTTTACCACAACTAATGCCACCTTCAAAAATGCTACATAATGCCCTCCCTCAATTTCAAAAACACGGAAGCAAATTTGTAATATCTGTAAGAAAAACATCTGCAATCAGCACAGCGCAAGGTCGAAAATATGCTCAATTTACAAAAATAAGTATTTTTAATTGATATGTACATACAACAAACCACTAAATACATAACTAAACTGTGCTTATTTTTCTCAATATAATATAACAGAGGCTACTATTCATGTTTCATTCAATATGTTTTCAGTAAAGTGTTTTTCAGACACATCATTAGGTCCGTTTAAACTTAATTTCTTGATTTTTATACCGAAGCAACATTGGAAAGAAAAAATAGTTTTAAAAGCTTAATTTTTTTCGTTTATGGTTGCTCCATCGTGCTTTTTTTTATTTCAATTATATGTTTATTGTTGTACTTTTTCAATAGAAATATAGCAATAATATTATTTCAGCCGTCCTGAAATTGAAGCCCTGGATCGCTTTATGGCATAACCGCTATCTATTTTTTATCCATATTATTCTCACCGATTTTGTTACGTTCTTAGAACTCGAATATATTTGAAAATTCGGCAATTTTTTGATTTTAGAAGTATTGTCAACATTAATATAGTCTATGGTTGCGTATCGAGACGGAATTTGGAATTGGTGCAACGCAAAGCGGGAGAGTACCCACCTATTTAGTTTTTAACTTGGCTCTCGAGTTAGCTATTCAGAAGTTTATTTAGTTATCCAGTAACTTTGTGCAAGTAACCCTAAGTGAAGTAGAGAATTCGAAAAAAAAGCATAACAGTTATAAATGAAAATAAGTGAAGCCGACTTTAATCAAAGAATGTACCAGATTTACCAAATTCAAAATCTATTTGTATAAATTGATTGCAAAAACACAATTCACAAAAAAATTGTGCTTCCTTTTCAAAAATTATTCCTAAATGCCTGAAGAATCGGAATTATGCCAAAAAGGCTTAATTTACACATTAGTAAGCATCATTGGGTCACGGCGTCAGTTATGCAGAGAGGAAACTTGCAGTACTTGTTTGATAGCTATTATAGCAGATTGATAGTTCGTGTTAGCCTCTTAGAAGATACACAGTATAAGCATACCATGGATAAGCTTACTAACAGGGTGGTATAGCCACCCATCACCGGATCACCAGTTGAGAACAACAAAGTGGTATAGATATAAGTAGCTATATGTGCTTAGTTAAAGTAATCATACACTCACCCATAGGTAGAACAATTTGGACGAATAGAAGCCTGTCCGGCTTTGCCCGTGATAAGGAACTCTGTTGCTTAAATATCTTGCCTATAGCTCCGCTCACATTCAAATATATTGCGGTCAACACAAATTTCCACCTAAGTAGCGAAATCTGTACAAAATATTCCAACGTAATTCCCTCTGAATATTAACCCCTTGGGTACCTACCTCCCTCTTTTTTGACGGAATGATTAAATGTTTACTTTAAATAAAATTGAAATAAATAATGTATTTGCTAATTGTCGATTTAAAAAATAAAAATAAAAATAGTCTTTCGATTAAAAAATTGTATTCTTCTACAGACCTGCTAAAAGCCAGTAATTTTGCCACTAATGATCAATCACGATCATCTTAAAGTGGCATCCTTCAGACGATCATTTTCATACTTGAAATATCTTAGCAGCCGCTGTTTGATATAAAAATCCACTACTCCGATACGATAAACATATGGTCACCATACTCTCGACTTAGCTCAGAAATTTCCTACCAAAAACGCGGTAAATACCGAAGCGTGATCACTGATCAGGATCACACACACACAGCATGTCTCTCAAGCTAGTTAATGTGAACGGATTGAACGGATTAAACCACTAAAAGGCTTCCTCTACCTGCCTGATTTAATATACGTCGAAAGTTTGCCAGAACAATATATACTCAAAGGGTACATCGCAAGACGAAGAGATCTTCCTTCCACTCAATTGTATTTCCCGGGCCTAGTTAGCGGTTGACTTAAGCACATAATCCACCTTAAAGACTTCCTTTCAGAAATTGTCTTTAAATTCATTAGTGCAATTCATAATCCCTTACAATAATCCTGTGGTTTCCTAATACCACCACTTAAAAACAGTCTTCAGCAATTCTGCTTCCCTAATGAGTGGGAAGTTCTCTATTCGTCCTTTGTTTGAACACATGAAAGGATTATTATTCTCCATTCAGGCCATCAAAAGGATTCTATCTGTCGCACGTCCCATTCGTGTAGGCTGATGTAGACCCTCTAGATGATCGTTCAAACAGCAACATATTCGACTGCTACAAATTGAAAAATTTGTGGACAAATAAAGGATTTCCCCTTTACTAGATTTTTCGATTATCAGCCACTCACACCCCTTCTATATTGCGAAGTCTTCTCCACCCCACCCGTGTGTTGACAATCTGAAGTATGTGTTTTTGTATTTAGCCACCCCAGCCCATGAAAAAGGACGTTTTTTCTCGATTTTTTCGCAACTTTTTATGCCACATAAATGAGACATGCCAGGATATCTGTCAACCGTCAATACAAAAAAAAAAAAAATACTGCCCCCTATCCTCATAAACAAAAAATATTTGATTCACCAGTTCCCCTAAGGATACGTGTGCTTAGTGTAGGGAGTGAGTAAACAAAAAATTGATGTAAAAAAATCTGAGCTGCGCGCGCAGCATGCGTTTGGCATACGAGGACGATTATTCTCGAACATGGGACGAGGACGATGAATAGAAATGGAAAAAACTCGTATCACTTTTTACCTTAATACCACACACATATGTACAATGTACATGTAGGTATTCCTGCATCGCGTGCTCAGATAGAAAAAAAATTGAATGCAAGGAAATCGAATGCCTCTTCAGATGCAGATCCACATACATGTGCAGAGGAATGAATAACATTACCCTATGGCTAGGGTGAACCAAATTGGTTGGCTCCAGCAGTGAATGTTTTAGAGAACGGCTTTTGTTGTAAGCATTTTTTTTTAAATTCCACCCCAGTGAAAAGAAAGGACATTGCTTATGTGCTCCTTGGATTTGTTTTTTTTTAACTACCGGCACATGACAATTAAAGGTGGTTCCTAAAATGCATTTAAATGAAGAAAGTCCTAGGAAAAAAATCAAATTAACAGGGACCAGTTGTAGAAACAGGAATCAACATCTTAAGGCGGCGGAGAAGACGAAGGCACGCGCGGCAAAAAATGAAGCATTTTCCAGAAGAACATGCCAGAGTGAAATCAAATGAGGTAGGTATGCTAGAAATTTAGGTTTCCCAAAGATAAATGGATTGCTTGGCTGCACTTTGACTTTTAGCATATGGACGGGAAAATTGTTAATGAATGGGATATTTGCGCCTGGTGGATGGTTACAATTTGGTCGTATTTTTGATGGGATGAAATGACACCTTCCGCCTGGAGCTACATGGATTTGGAACTGGCATATTTGTGATGATTGTTAAGATGGCAAAGATATTGCTGGTAGTGACAGACAGTGGATGAGTATAGAAATTTGCGTGCAGATGGAAGCGAAGGTGCGTTCCAGGGCAAAAAATGATTGACAAGATGATATACCGCACAAGCCGTCATATAGTCTGTTTCTTGACAGTCGGTGCTTTTGGGGATTATGCCGCGTTTGATATTTTTGCATACTCGTGCACACTCGAACCTAGGTGACTGGTGGAGTATGAGCTTTATTGCGAGTTTAACGAAAAATGAAATACTTATGACAGATAATGAAGAGCTGAGCGAATAATGAAAAAAACGAACCGTTTGCAGTTTGGAATTGACAATTTTGCGGATATCTTTGGTACAGCTGGAATGGAGTTCTCGAATACACGGCTATACCTACTGTCCATGTAAAGCTTTAAGCACAAGGATATTTTCCCGGGACACTAATATCATTAGTCGCCAACTTCTGTGTACCTGTACACCTACACTTATCGGCTAAAGTATTGAGATAAATGAGATAAATGCAAGTCGCTTTTCAAGGCGAATAACTCCTAACCGCTACGGTTTAAATGTCTACAGTTTTCATTCAGTGGTTGTATATGGTGTGACCAATAATTTTGTGTGCAAATGAGCCCATTTGATATCCAAGTCCAGCTAAGTCCTATTTGTGGTTAAAGTACGATTTTTTTTACTGGGAAAAAGTATTTTGACAAACTCATATTTCAAGATTTGTTTGGCGAAAAAAACTGTTATCGTTTGAATTTAAATTAAATATGATAGTTTGTCCACTTTGGGCTAAAATACGGGCAAAATGACAGAGTTAAATATGGAAGATCGTGTGGCTTTTGGAGCAAAGTACGATTCCGATCTTTCTGTTGAAAAATACAAGAAGAAATTAATTTATCGATGCAATCTGTAAATATCTAAGTCATTAGGCATTTTTATTTTTCACTGTGGAAATCAATGATCTATATAGATCATGTGGGCATAATAAAGGACGACCAATAATCTCAACAGAACAATCTCTGTGCAAAAATGATTTCCCTCGTTTAAAAACTGAAAAACTTATACCGAAGAAGGTAGAAGGATGCAGGGGAAGTTTGTTAAAAATCCAAGTTTAAGTCGCAAAATTCTCGAGCTTAATATGACAAAAAAAAAAAAAAATCCTGAAACACCGATTCTTCAGATGCGCCTTGCTGAACTCGTTTTGGATACACATCCTGTGAGAAAATTACCGTATATTACTACGGAAACAAAATAAATAGTCTACAATTCGCCTCATGGATCACCGTGAAGAAGATTTTTTCGGATGTCGAAATTAACTCGAGAAAAATACGCACCAGTCTTTTCAGACCAATTAGCATGGTGACGGGTTTTTAATGTTTTAGGGTTATTTATGCCGTCTAATGTTTCCGCATATTTGCTTCTATTCGATGGAACGATCATCTAGCACAAACTTTAAACAATTATACCCATTCCCATCTGGCGATAGATTAATCGCAGTTTTTTAACTATGTCGATGTCGCTTTATATAGCTCGTAGTTGTTCGTCGTTGAATCTCCTTCTCCAAACCTCCGCAACGTAAACAGGGCCGAATATTTCGCGAAGGTTTTACCCTCGAAACGACCAAGAATATCCTCATCCTATTGTAATATAGATCATGCCTCAGCGCCGTAGAGCAGGACTGGGATTCGGATGCCTTAACGCTATGGCTTTTAAGAATATATGTTGAATTTTTGAGGCTATAACTATTGGTGGGAAAAGTACCTCCACAATCTTATAGATCGACAGAAGACTCATAAAATAAATACAAAATATTGACAACCAATTTGGTGTTTTCCCAACTGAAAAATTCCTATACGTAAACGATATTAAAACTACAGTCTTCGTATCGAGTTTGAAGTCACTTTTGTTTTATTCAATATTTATTTACGGTGATAATGTGTAAGTTCTTCTTTCTTCTTCTATCTCTTTCCGAAAACTAGCAACAATTTGCGTACAGTTTTCATCGGCAGCGCGTTGTGCGACTAAAGTTGCAGTTTGACATTTTTTTTTTCGAGAGCCTGGCACATTTTTTTTTTGCTTTTTTGGCCCTTTTTTAGTTGGAAATGTGCTTCGAGAATTTTACAAATTGCTCTTATTTCCAAATAAAAACCTTTAAAATGTACCCCAGTTGCCTATAGCAACACAATAATAGTGTTTAGCTTGTTGAATATGGTTCAAAAATTTCAAATTTGAAGAATAGCTTTAGAAATGGAATTTTGTTCTCATTTGTCTTGCGACTTTTCATAATTCTGCAGCGGTCACACTGTTCATATAGGCGCAAAAAACGAGTCGTATTCCAAAGAAGAAAAAAATATTAGAAGTGATCTTGGAAAAGTGGCTTCGTTAGTGTTAGACTACTAAGCGAGGGATCTCAGGTTCGAATAACGAATCTCGAAAAAAACCCAAATTCAAACTTAGGGTGTTTTTCCACTGCGCCACCTTTCCCGAACGTCTCCTCTCTCTATCAGGTTTCCTTCTAAATACATAGGTAGGTATGTCTAATATTTAATATCTAAATGAAAGCTCTAGTGGGACAATTCAAATGAACCGCACTGTGTGAATATAACTGCAAAGTGTAGGCGCAGTAGCTTAGTGGTTAGTAAGACAACTAAGCGAGGGGTCGAGGTTCGAATTCGAATCCCGCAAAAACCAAAATTCCAACTTAGGGGTTTTTCCACTGCGCTAACTCTCGCGAACGTCTGACAAACATCCGAGAGTATAACTGTTTCTTCTCAATTAGCCGTTTGAAGTCGGCATAAAATTGTAGATCCCTTTCATTCGTTCCAAAAATGAAGAACTCACACAAAACGAATGGCTGTGAGAAACTAGGCTTATAGGGTCTTTTGTTTTATTTGGATTTCGTAATTATTTTTATGTTGAAGTTAATTTGTATTGTTTTTTAATCTAAAATGTAAGAAATATGTTTTGTTATATATATAATTCAGAGGGGGGCTGAACTTCTGCGGCATTATTGTTATGATTATCCTGGGCTCAGCCCCTCTAGCTGACTACTA
Organism: Cheilosia urbana; assembly: GCA_946477585.1. Taxonomy (NCBI): domain Eukaryota; kingdom Metazoa; phylum Arthropoda; class Insecta; order Diptera; family Syrphidae; genus Cheilosia; species Cheilosia urbana. The sequence continues at coordinate 118,994,930 of OX297854.1, forward strand.
CACACTGTTATTTTGTGTTACGTTTTATGTCTTATAAATGGAAACTTCGATCTCCATTGATTCTTGCAAAAATTTCTATCAATTCTCTTTGTTTTTCAGTACAATCAGCTGGCGTGCTCATTTGCTAGAGATAAGGGGCAGATTACGAAAGACACTGTTCCTTTAAAAGTTCTCCCAGTTGTCAGGCTCCCTGTTCTAATGAAAATGAGTAAATTAAATTGGGGCTGATAGCTGACTACCTACTGGTTACTTACTTGCATGCCCGACTACTGGAACTAAGGAGCCGAGCCGACGCCGCCTACTCCAAAATCATACCTACTTCACTTATTTTGGAAATAGTTTGCATTAGGTAGCTAATATAAATATACACCTAGTATTTTCCCATCTCTGCACTTGCAACAGTCAGATAAACCAAATACTTGATTATATAGTTGAACAACGGATTCGTCAAGACCAATCAAACTAAAAAAATCAGCTAAGAAGCTGACTACTGGTCCCTAGGTAAGTACAGGGTATCCGCCGGGAAGGTATACTACTTTGTTTGTTTATAATTTTTGATTAAATGAAAGAGAATGGATCTTATATTGATAAATGTTTTATTTAATGTCGGCATAAAATTGTAGATCCCTTCCATTCGTTCCAAAAATGAAGAACTCACACAAAACGAATGGCTGTGAGAAGCTAGGCTTATAGGGTCCCTCCGGACCTGTTGCGCCAACTTTTTTTCTTTTTTATTTGTATGCGGCGGCGATGAGGTCGTAAAACGGAAGGTACTATTAGATAAGACCTAACAAATTCGTTTTCACCATTCTTATTAAAAAAATTAATCCACCAAGGAATAGCTAAATGTTCCAAGCTTCACAGTAGTTATTAGTAAGTCCTATCGCCACAATATATGCCGAACCCACCGAAGTTAGTGGGACAACAGACCTACGTATCGGTCTCGGTATGTGACATTCAACAACGAATTTTCGACAACTATATCCTTCAATGCATCATTGATCATTCGACTTTGAAATTCTTTTAGGACTAAGTTCATTCCATCAGTCGGGGAATTATTTCCCCCGGACAATCGCGGTGATCCAACCTTCTGGCACCTTCTTAGAACATCCATATCCTTATCACCATACCCTTTCTTTTCATTTTAATTTAAACAACATTTCAGGAATAAAATCCTGTGACTTTAGCTGCTTCCTCTGCAAGAGCCACTACAAAAGTAATCAGAGCGCAGAGGATTTTCCTTTTATCAACAACGATTTTCCAATCTCCCTACATCTATACCTATGCCATTTCAACTCACACTTCCATTCTCCCTATTCTTTGACTCCGCTCTCCGCTCCGTACTCGGCAGTCGGCACTCTGCAGCAGGGAATCATTTATCACCAGATACGTAAATATCTTGCGCGCTGCTGGTGTGTATAGTGTTTCTTTACCTTTATGTATCCATCAAATTTTGAAGCACCCATGTGTTGATATCCTTTTTTTCCTTGCACGAGTTCGTTATCTACTTTATCGAAGGAAAACCGAAAGCAACCCCCAGTTGCGTACACGCATTGAAGAGCTCTTCAAAAGAAGAGAGCCAAGAAGGACATCCTTTTCGGCTTTTTTTTTGTTTTTGCTCTGATGGTGTAGGTATTATATAAAATACCCCTTGATTGAAGGGAAAGTATATACTCTCACTTTTCACAGGTTCCATTTCCATATAATAAAACTCATCCCTATAGGAAATGAAATAGGAAGAACGGGGAAATTGTTGCGCTCTCTTACGACAAAGGCGGGGAAGTTTATGCTCAACAAAGGGATGAAAAATACATAATATCCTTTCTTTCCGGTATGGTATTGGTACCCTTTCCTTACTCGATTTTAGTACGTTTTGAGTGATTCAACTGAGCAACTCAGAGTTGCGTACTACTTTGTGGTAGGTCAGTGTTCCAAAAATGTTACGCATAGGCGTGCGGCCTGATAAGGAAAAATAATATTTTTGTTTTCTATTTATGAAAAAGCCGTCGGAAATAATTAAAAAATTGTTTTGCGGTTGGTAATTATTCTCTTTCGAACTTTGTTTAATCAGGCTCGCACGTTTATCAACTGAGTCTTGTGGTTTCTCAAAGCAACGTTGTTTTTTTTTTTTTTTTATACAAGGCTACGCATTTATGCGTGAGTTCAGTAAACCCAAGGCTTTGCAATTGTTTAATCTTTTACATAGCACGAGTAAGTTTGGTGTCAAGTTCAAATCGTTATTCAACATGCCGATCTTGACACCATGATGAACTGAGTCTCATTTCGAGTTGTTTTTGTCAACGGGTAAAGTTGGTATACTACTTATTCATATTTATTTTTGTTGCCTTATTTTTGTTGCCGTTTGCGGTTCCTGTTTTTAATCAGGCGTATTGCTATCAATGCGGTGGCTAGTTATTTTTTAAAACAACCCATTTTGCGCACTTGGACATAATTTAAAAGATTAGCAGCGAATTGGGATGGACATTTTGACTATGAGGTTGTCAGATAGGCGATTGGGTTGCTAGTAAATCCAGAGATTGTTGACAAAGAATGTAGGGATAGATAATTTACAACTTGATGAGAACCTCTATCAATACCTATCCTTTTAAGTTTGCCAGACTTTGTCGAGCAGTACGGCGCAGTGAGGAAAGTCTGAAGATTTAATTTTTTTTCCGGGGATTGAACCTGAGACCCTCGCTCGACTCAGTAGTCATCGCTTGACATTTAAAATTCATTCGGAAACAAAACAGATAATATCTACCATTTAACAGAACATAATTGTGAATTTGGAAAGTAGACTGTTACAGTTTTTTGTACTTGAACTATTTTACTACTTACATATAGGTGGCGCTACTGTGGCGGATGCTACTGGGTCAAATACGGGAGTTAACTGCTTTTGGTTTCTTATTTCACGCTTATACGAGGTCAGCTTCTTTCTCGTGAAAGCAGCCACTATACATTGAAGTCTAAGACTCTTAAGTGTCTTACCTTAAGACTTGGGTAAGTGTCCCTTGGCAATCTATGTCCTATCCCAGATTAAATACATCAATGGCACCTTCGATATGCAGCTCGTATAGAGTTCGCTGATAAATCTTTCCCTCCAGAACCGATCTATCCAAAAAAGGGCACCCAGATCACTCGAAGATTGCATCTGTACCACTGAGAAAGACTATGAATAATGGGGGTTCTGTAATGAGCCTACGTGGGTTCTTTGAACAAGACTTTACTTATACGAGTGTCAATAAATTGCCTTTGGTAGATCAAATAGGAACTGCGAATGGGAATCGAATGTTTTTTTTACTGATTTCCTACATAATATTTGTTATTTTTCCCTGACTAATTACGACCTTCCATCTGATTCGTCGGCGTTGTGTGTCCTTTCTTGTTGACAGCATTAACTTGGCTTTGCCCTCATTCATAACTTAGCCTATTTTTGCCGCTCGTGTCCAAAATATTTGCAAACGCGTCAGAACTTCACAACGAATTGGATAGACTTTGATGTAACAAAGTGGAATTATAGGGAAGTCTTGACAGCGAGCACTTTTTCAATAGCTAGCTGACATCAAAGAATCGGTGGGGTTGTCTCTGGCTTAGGAACAGCGAGCGTTTTACACTGCCGTTCTATACAACCTGATAAGTTAACAAGTGATGCTAGAACTTGACAAGACCCTTTATAGGTAATCTCTAGAAATTTCGTCAAAGTCCCAAAACAGATTGTACGTTCGCCGAATTGCATACGCTCTGGGTATTCTCCAAGATCTGCTGAGGTGTGTAGATCAATACGGTTGGTTTTGGACTTATCACCAATAAATTCGTTGACAAAAGGTAGCAGACCTTCACACTGTACGGCAGATGTGATCTTGTAGACATGACGTCCGGGACTGCCTTCAGAAAACTGTCCGGCCGAGCTACTTTGTTGTTTGTTGAACTGTCTTTAGTTTAGAATTTTGAATACTGCTGTCCTCGCTTAGGTGGCCGTAAGCTCTTTCATCCCCCAAATTGGATGGCTCATTGAGAAATAGCTTTAAACGTCAACACCAACTGATACTCACTTCAAGGACCGCCTACTTATATGTACAGTAGTTCGTTCGGAAAGTTGCCTTGGCACATTTCTTGCAACTTTTGGTTAAACCTTCGAATATTGCTCCTGGAGTAACACCCCTCAATACCTCGATCGGAATCCAATGTTTTGTCATTTGGTGGCGTCACTTGGAATCGATGTCACTGGTCTTTAAAATTTGTGTTGGCTGCATATAGAACTTCTCGGAGAAAAGGGGATATGCCACCATTGAATGGCTATGTGTAACTAAACCGCAACTAAATTACCTACTATTATGCTTCCCAAGGGGAGTACTATAAGCCAGCCAGATCAATGCGAGAGATTTCGAGACAGTGAAACCCCCAAAAAATATTTAAGATGTCGACTTAAGACACTACCATGCAGGGCAGACCTGACCTTCAACCAACAAACCTCCTTAAGGCAACTTAGTCTAACAAATAAATAATACCAATGCCTAACTGAAACTATGAGACTATAAAAAGCCTGACTCCAAACGAAACAAACAGCTCTTACAACTATCTCCACGAAAGTAAGGTCCGTCATGCGACTGACTTCGATTCGGCTCCAGATTTCTTAAACTCGCGAAATTTTTTTCTAAAATACGGTTGCTATGATGCTGATGCAGATTGTGAAACATGGTCGCAGTCATACGAATTTCTCAGGACAGTCGGTATGGCCGCAGGATCAGGGTGAAGTTGTACTAAGTGTTTGGTCAAGCCTGCACATCGAGAAAGTAGTCAAATTTATTAATCAACCAGCCTAGATCCAACCGTACCTATACATAACCAACTCCGGATGAATTCGACCCTATTAATGTCTTACTGACACCATCCGTCCTCAGCAAACTTCCATCTAGGTGGGCATGAGGTATCTGCTATTACACCGACTGGAATGGATATGCATTATGCACTCTTGGAAAAAGTAACAAACCAATTTTTCCTAGGGCAACAAAGTGAAGTGTAAGTGCACAATCCAAATTGAAAGCAGTTATCATCCATAAACGAATTCCGGTTCGAACATCCTACGACTACAACTATATAAGAAGCAACAACGCAAGCTGTGAAAATTTCCCAATAACAATAGGTAGACACATTACCGAGAATGCCCACCATAATATGTTGTACACGTAACAAACAACCTACACATAAATAACTCGCAAATCATGTTCTAGAATACTATCGGCAATCGATCGCGTCAGGGTTTTTTTGTCCAAAGCGCAAACTACGAGTACCTATAAAGAGTCGAAAAATGTCACCAAAAGGTAACGTCTTACGAAAGCGCATCCAGCACGAACAATGACTAATTCATTATCAGTCTTGTATACACAATTTGGACAAAGCAAAAAACTGAAAAACAAGCGAAACGCCTACTTTCCAAACTCGGACTCCCTTTACCCAAGTCAAGTCATAAAAGAGATAGTTCCAATGAAACACAATTATTCTTTTATGGTACTTTGAATTTGCATGCGAATTTCTGGTTCGAAAATGTGCAGTTTTTACTGTCGCTGTTGTTTTAAGAGTTTTCGAACGAGCGACAGAAAAGGGTATAGGGACGTGATTCAGACTGAAAAGAGACAGAACGCGATTGCATATTTTAAGGTCGCTGGGACTATGCAAAAAAAAAAAAAAAAAACTGCAGCTAATCCGTAATTGTATTGTGAAAAAAGACTGATCCATATTTTATGGGCCATTTTCTAGTTTTTTTCTAAAGGTAGGTAGCCATTGGCAAATAAAAATTAGACTCACAAAAAAAGTCAACTTTTAATTAGTTTTTAAGTGCAGCGTTTTATGAGGGTGTTTGATTTTTTGACGGGTCCTACTGATGATTGCTTGAGCTCTTTTATTCATGTGATGTTTGTTCAAGTTAAGACGTATGTTTTTTTTAGCGGCAGTTGCATATTTTGTTACCTGTCTATGATGTCGGTTTTTTAATGTTTGTTTTGGAAGAAAGATTTGGTTTTTTAAACGAGCCTACAAAGGATAGGCTTAGAGTTTTTTTTTTATTAGGGATGCTAGGACGTTGACCTTAAAAAAGTAGCAGGGTGTACAAAAAATATAATATTATGATAGCGGAGACTGCAGAAAATATTAAAGGGTGGGATATTTTCGTACAGGGGGTATATCGGTATCGTAATGTGCAAATTTGTTCGTTGTGTTTATTGAGAACTGGGGGCAATCTACATCCACATCATGGTCTCAGGGGTTGACAGCCTTTTTCCGGTTTTTAAATATTCTTTCACTTGCACCTAGGCGATTTCATTTTCAAATACATAGGTACCTATTATTTTTTTTTCTGGGCGCCATTTTAACAATTATCAAGGAAAGTAATGGAAATAGATCAACATACCTATGATAAAAAAAAAATGTTTTAAATAGTTAAAACAAAAGGGCTATAAGTTCGCTGATACCTTTTCGGTAAGTATCGCAATGAACATTTATTTCATATTTATTTAAACAAAAATAGTTTCAAAGCAAGATTATAAATATTTTATGAATTGTGAAAGGCTTAGTAATATTTGTGGAGTGCTTCGAGTGCCTCCATAATGGGAAACGATATAATTCTTCAATTTCACTGAAGAACGCTTTCTATTACTCATACTTATATAAGATAATAAGATTGTATTATATTTTTATATTCCATGGATTTATAAAAAGCTAAAGAAGTATTAAATTTGTGGTGAAAGTATTATATTTTAATCTGCAGTTTATTTAATTCGAATACAAATGTATTAAATTTGTTTAGTTATTCAATATAAATAAGGGTTTAATTTAAATACATTTGCATTGAAACTCATCTCCATCTATATTAAAAATTAATATTTCACCCATATTTTATAATAGCAGACATTACTTAAAATTAATAAATCGTTTATTAATAGTTTAGCGACCCCGAAAATATTAAATTTAACGCCATAATTTTTAGCCGTGCATACCTTCCTGTACTATATTGGATTCTAAAAAAAAATTTCAACTTATTTGTCCCATTTGTTGAGACCTGACACCTGAGTGGTTGATACAAAGAAAATTTTTCAGTTGCGATGTTATTACACGGAAAGAACTGCAAAGTCGCTTTTTGCAAAATTTTGAGTTGCAAATCACGAATTGCATATTTTTCGCAAATCACAACGATTCTGTCCTGAATTGATACAAAAATTTGTAATTTCACACTGAAAACGGCGAAAAATATCAAAATCTGTTTTTTGAATATTGCGACTAGAAGTATTAATCCGAGCTTCATTTATTTGTAGTGATTTGCTGCATTTTTGGCGCAATTCACCACTTTAATAGTTCAATTTCTTAAACACCACTTTACAATCTCAAATTGCAAAAAATATTTCGTGATTTACCACCACTGAATGATGAATCGATATAATCTTATAATAATTTCAAACATGTAAATTGAAAACGTAAATTGACGTAGAGAAGTCGTAGATTGCAAAATATGAATTGCAAAATAAGTTGCAATTTACGATTAAGAATTTGTAAATTGCAACTACTGAAGTAGTAAATCAACCCCTGTTGCAATTTACTGAAGGATGAAATCGTAATTGCAACAGGAAAGTGGTAATTTGCGATGTTTTTTGCATTTCACAACCACAGTAATATCAAATTGATAACAATTTGTGTCAAATTGCGATCGGTTGTGGCAATATGTATTTCATGCCCAATCGCATTTTTGACACTGAGAAGTATTGATTCACGACTTTTGGGGGTCAATATCTTCACTTTGTACAATTTCTAGAATTGCGAATAAAAAGTCCTGATTTAGTAAATCCTGAGCTAAGCTCTAAAATGAGACAAACTTTTCGTGATTCGGTGCTTATTTTTCTTGATTTGATCTAAGATTGTTTTTTGTAGTTTTTTTTGCTATCCCTTCGTGAACGTGTGTTGATAGTGTTATTTTTTGGTAATTTCAAATGTGAAATAATTTGTTTCTTCTGGATTTTTTTCTTGTAGGTAATTTATTTACCTGTAATATATTATTTAAACCTGAAATGCATAATATATTATAATTAAAAAATATTTTTTGTTCATGTTCAAATATGATAAGAAGAATTTTATTGCTTAGAACTTGAAAAGCAGAATTAAAAAAAAAACAGAATTTTTATGTTAGGCGACAGAATATTATAAAGCAGAATTTCGACCGGATCCCGTTAAATATAGTTACTTTTTTTTTAAACTATTCCTAGTTTTACTGAGTGGGGGAGCACGGAGTAACAACGATTCTCGCAGATTCTTGGGTTTTTGCCCTGACAATTTCTGTTGACTTTTCAGATTTTGATCTAAGATTTCAGATTTCTGCTGCCAAATCACACATGAATTTTATTGGTGAGTACAAGCCTGCCAACTGGTGATTAGAACGATGGAGCTCAGTTGGCGCAAGTGGTAGTCACCTGGGTAATTGACTAAATCGAAATGCAAGTTCATTTCCTGACAGGTGAAGGTAGAAATGCCTTCCCAAGTCGATTCTATACGGAGAATTGACGGTCAGAATTCAAACTATCCAAACAAAAAGGAATCACTTAAGGAGTCTGATGATGAATTAATGGTGTAGTTCGAAAAAGCTATCATTCCTTCCAAAGTGATTGTGGCTACGAGTTGTTGCTAAGAGTTATTTTCTCAAACAAAAATTCACATTCATACTTTTGTTATAATTACTACCTAGTTAATGAAAAAATTAAATTTGAAATTTAAGATTATTTTATTTTCCTCAATCGCTTCCAACCTTTAAAATAAAAATTATTTAAGGATCAACCATCAAGTAGGTACCTATAAGTGGTCAAAAAAAGCAAAACAAAATTTTACGGCTTCGTTTTACGTAGGTATGGCTATAACTTGGGTCTTAGCTTTGGCTTTAGGTATATACCTAGATAGGCAGTTAGCTTTTTTTTAATTTAAACCTCAAAAATTAGCAAACAGATTGAAAGGAAAATGATACCTTACACCTATTTAGGTATATTATCTTCTAAGACAATTCATGCAAAGCTTAAACAAACAAACCTATCTCTATGACCTAGATCCTAGATGATTGTTAAAAGACTTCAAATGGAACAAACCCAAAGACTGTCATTTTCATTTTAAATTCATTTTTTTTTTACATCTTTAATTAAACTTACCTACTAAGACTGTAATCGATCCAGAATGTCATCGAGATAGTGATTTGGGCTTAGAGACGTGCAATCTGCATTTCCTGGTGTCAATTTAAATTTTTGATCTACCTAATTTTGAGACTAGGTACCTATATATCTACCTATGCTCTTAATTCGAGCCACATGAAAGCCTTTCAATGTAGGTAATGACATCGCTACATATCGCGTGTCAGCGTTGTCTTGTGTGGATCTCGATAGAAAACCCACCTTTTTTTAGTGACGGGCTTAGGTTGCTTGCTCCTTTATCAATTACTAGGTCCCCTAAGTACATACCTACCTAGGTCCATCACAATAAAAATTGTCAATTCAAATTGGCTAAACAAAAAATGAAGGCAGAAATATAGGTAGACACACTAATTCATTCATCTTCAAGTGCAAATCCACAATTTCCCATCTACACCTAACCTCCTTCCTTTTATTTTTATCACCACAAGCCGCACGAGCGCAATTAAAAAGTCAATCTTGTCGGTCCATAAAAAATGAACCCTAAAAAAACTAAACGAACATTTTGCTATGAATAGAAACCTGCGCGCGCTGCCTAATCTACCGACAAAAAAAAACACACACACCCCGTAAAAAACGTCCTTGTTTTTGAATGAGCTTAACCATAAAATAAAGGAACCCAGCCCATTATGTACTCTATTTTTTACCATCTTCCGAGTTTTTCTTTTTTTTTATTATCTCCACCCATTTGTTTTTTAATGATCTAGGAAATTGTAAAAAAAAAAAAATGCATTTCCATATGCAACTCTGAAAATAGCATGCCACAGGCTGTTGCAACACACTCCCCGCCACAGTCTCTCACTCTTTAGGTCGTAGGTACACCGTACACTGCCTGCTCGAGCAGTTTGCTATATACCTACTCGGCATAAAAAGAAGTAGGTAAATAAATAATAAAACTCAACTCAAGAATAAGACAACACCGAGCCGAGAAGAGGGAAAGTGAATTGGGAAAAGTGGAACCATGTTCTCTTTGAATGAACCAACAAAACAACCAAGGCATGTATCTACCTATAAGCACATAGGCTAGCTATAGAGGGATGTGAACGGAAAAATATTAACACCAACAACTGATTGTGGAGCTCTTTTCTACCCCTAATAAGTTTCAGATGCTATGTATATAAATCCAACGGCAAAGTCTCTGGCTCTGCCAAAGAGAATCAAGTATCTAGTGTGAATGAGAGAATCACAACTATCCATATCCAGTTCCCGTATCCACAAAGGCTTACATAATAATCACCCAAAATATTCGTCTTATTATTATTTTATTTTATTTTTTTAATTTTTTATTTTTTCTTCGACATTTTTCGTACTCTGTCTCTCTTTCGCATTCAATTCCGGAGTATAGAACATTAGGTATTAAAAAGAACCAACTCACGCACACAAAAGCAACCCTCTAACGTTCAGTTCAGCTTCAGGTATATGCTCGCCGCTCATAGATACGCATTCTAAATGTACCTACACTTAAAAAAAAAATAACAAAACAAGAAAAGTACCCATCACCGATCACCCTTGTAGTGGTGCATAACTGGACTCTATCGAGGGGTTGTTTAGCAAGCAGTCTTTCGGTTCACTATATGTTTAGGACCATCGTTTCGAATTATGTCAGTCGTGATTTGGCTCTCATCGAGTTGTGAACCGTTGTAGAGAGTTAAAATTGTTTCTTCGTTTTTTTTTTACACACGCATACTCATTCACAACTGTGCAGTATTTATTAGATTTCTTGTGCTGTTCAAATACAAAAGACACCAGCAAGGATAACCAACCAGTCGCAAAACTATTTAAGAACGTGTAAAGGATACTCAAGGAATCACTCGACTAACAAACCTCAAGAAACACGAACGTGTCTTAAAGAACAAAAAATTCAAGCGGGTTTTTGTTAAACAAATCATTTCACAAGAAGCAACTTTTTTAATTTTATCTGTTTTTTATTTTTATTTTTGTTGTTAACCGTGCAAACGAAATACCTCAACTTACCTACCTCACGCATTAGAATCCACTAAATAAAAATAATTTACAACGCGCGTACAAATTTTTACAATTTAAGTGCTAGTGCTAAAACAAAAAAACAACAACAAACCTACCTCCATTCAAGTACAAAAATTGAAAAAAGAATTTATATAAACAAAATTTAAGTGATGAAACAAACAAATTGCCAACTGGGATTACATTGAGAAATAGGACAAGTTCCTATGGTGTTGTGAATTTAAAGACAATTGTGCAAAGTTTATTAATCAAGCAAAGGCGACTTACCCGAGTCCGTCGGCAGACAAAACTAAGACGACTATCACGTTGAATATGGCACTGTCATTGCTGCAGGACGCGCAAACAAGAGGTATGTATATCTATTTTGGCATTCTAAGTTGTGAATCGGACAACCCTTTTCCAATAGCCAACACTAGGATTGAAATGATTTTCTGCCAAACAAGTCTGAGAGGATACAGATATTCCCTGAAGTTTGAGAAGTATTTTCCCCGAAGATTAATCAATTTTGTAAACAAATTCCGCCAGCAAAAGTTTTGCATAGGGAGTCCTTTATTTTCTGCCAAACAAGTCTGCGAGGATAAAAATATTCTCTGGTTTTTTAACAGATTTTAAAATTCTCACAAATTCCCTGAAGTTTGAGAAATATTTTCTCCGAAGAGCAATCAATTTTGTAAACAAATTCCACCAGCAAAAGTCGTACACAGAAATGTTTTGAATAGGAATCCTTTATTCATTTGAATACCTAGGTAGGTTTGTCTGGAAGTATTTTCCAAGCTTTAACTTTTCGCAAAATTTCAAAAGTTCCAAATCCAAAAATATACCTACCTATGACAAGTATTTCTCATTTCCCTTTACTTTCGCTATCCTGCAGTTGAATGCAGTACTTCAAACGTTCATGTCTATACAATCGACATCCTTGATTTCGGTCCGTTTTATTGCTTAGCTTTTAGTGGCACCCTCCTCTTGCACAGCTCCATTTGACCATTCCATGTCCCTCGTTTTGTTCCGTCTTTACTCCTTTTTTATGTGTAGTAACAATTCGGGATATAAAAATCACCCCCGCGTGCCACCCTTTCATTGACAGCACACATGTCTAGCGACAAAGCAATTACGACGTCTCAATGGCAGTCACTCTCAGTTGCTGCCGGTTGTTGTCTGCTTTTGTGGTGTTATCCTCTTCTTCTTTTTTTTTTCAAAATGTTTGTATTTTTTTCTTCATTCACTTTGGGGGGAAAGTGTTTTCGTAACACGCCCCCATTTCACCCCTAATCGACGAAAGACACATTTCTTAAGAGAACCACTCATATGCACTGCACAGGCACACATATGCAAGTGATTTTCTCTTAAAAATCTCAATCATGTGTGCGTGCGGATGAACACATTTCCCCTTTCGATTCATTCACGGTTTGGATTCACTCACATATGATAGTTCGATGTGTAAGAATATCCTTGAAAAGGGACGGTAATGTGTGTCTACTTTTCCGCCTTTTTTCTGTGTTGCTCTGTTCGGATCAAAAGGTGAAGGTCCTGTCAGTTACATGTGCGTCGTAAAAACGCACGTGCCAAAAAAAAAAAAAACAAATTCGCAAAGGAATAGAAAGTTAAAAACCGCCTAAGGACGAACCGAACGAACCGAACAGATTTGCTTTCACCCCGGCAATGTCCTTTTTGTATTGTAGGTATTACCTAACCCAATCACCCTCAGGTCAGTGACAGTCACAAAGAGCGTTCGAAATATCATGTCCTTGCTACAATTTTCACAGCAGGTCAGCAGAGACTCGCTTGATGTGCTTCCTGCTGTGCCGGGCGTATAAAAACCCAACTCACCGAGCGTTTTCTTTGTCATTTCAGGATTAGCTGCCGCCCTAGCCGGTATGAAACGTGAAGAAATCGACAGTCTCTCGATGTCACCGCCAATGTCGGGCAACAATACACCCTCGATGTACCAGAGTGGTCAAGCGATGCAAGCTGCAGCGGCATCCGCATTTGGAATGCTATCACCACAGTTGTTGGCCGCAAATCGGTCAGCAGCGGCGGCATTTATGGCCGCGCAACTGCCAATGTCTACACTGGCATCAACACTATTCCCGCATCATCCGGCGTTGTTCGGCGGTTGGCCGCCGGCTTCGGCCGCAAATCTGCCGCTTGGACCACACTCGCCACCGGCCAGCCCCATTTCTCCGCCAATGGTGCATAAGCCGAACTCTGTTGCACATCTGATGCAATCGCCCACCACTGGAGACGTGACGCAGAAGAAAACTCGCAAGATTTCGGTGAAAAAGGATCTTCAATCGCCACAGGCGTCAATTGACATCGGCATTAATGGGGATATGTATCACACGCCGGGTGGTCCTATTTCGCCGCCGTCGAGTGGATCGTCGCCAAATTCAACAAACGAGGGCCCCGTCTCCAACAAGGAAGTCTCCCGTGATAAGAGCTTCACCTGCAAGATCTGCAGCCGGTCGTTTGGCTACAAGCACGTCCTACAAAACCACGAGCGCACCCACACTGGCGAGAAACCATTCGAGTGTCCGGAGTGTCATAAGCGTTTCACCCGCGATCACCACCTTAAGACCCACATGCGCTTGCATACAGGCGAGAAGCCCTACCACTGCAGTCACTGCGACCGACAATTCGTGCAGGTCGCCAATTTGAGGCGCCACTTGCGCGTGCACACCGGAGAGCGCCCGTACAACTGCGACATCTGTGATGGCCGCTTCAGCGACTCGAACCAACTCAAGTCTCACATGCTCATCCACAACGGCGAAAAGCCCTTCGAGTGCGACCGCTGTCACATGAAGTTCCGGCGGCGTCACCACCTCATGCACCACAAGTGCGGCATACAATCGCCCCCCACGCCAGCCATCAGCCCTGCCATGTCCGCCGACTACCCAATGTGCGACCAAAAATCCGCCATCAGCTCATTCGGCGGATCTGAGGAGTCTATGCCCGCAGCAACAGCCACTCCGGCCAACTACGAAACGCCCCTCGATCTGTCCGAAGACGGAGCAATGTCGACAAGCGGCAGTGTAGACGGAGAGAAGAGGTCCCGCAAACCACACGACATCCGTCGAGTTTTCCGCATACCACCCCAGATTGCGCACGTCTCCACAGAAATCCCGGTCCAAACCGAGCCTGAGGATCTCAGTATGCACTCGCCACGATCGCACCGCGGCTCCACTTCCCCAATGTCCTCGCACCACGACGACGACCTCGACGACCTGGACGATGCGGCTACCCTGTACATGAAACAGCAGCAAAAACAAATGGAGGAGCAGATGATTGCGTTCAAACGGAACGTGCACATCGAATAAGCCACTTAAGTGTTTAACAACAAGCTAAATTGTAAATACGTTCACAACTATACCAAAATTTTTTCAAAAAGGAATTTTCAAAAAAAAACAACAGGAATTAATCTAAGTACAACACCTCAAATCACATTAAATTTTATATATAAACTATTTATGAATTTAAATGTACAAAATATTTAATAAGTGAAAAAAAAAGAAACTATTTCCAAAAAGTAGTCACTTGTGCCATTCATTATAATTTGTATTTTAAGCCTATTCTTAAGTTGTACTCTTAATCGGAAGACATGTGTACATACAGCAGACAAACCAATAATTGTAAATTTTCGGAAGTCCTTCTTCCACCTAAAATTGAACATATGAACCTCTTATTCTTTTTTTTACTATTTTTAATTTGTATTTCATTAAATTTGTTTTTTTTTTGTGTAAGACATAAATTGTTGCTTCAAACAAAAAACAATACCCACAATCAAAATTAACTATAAGTTATTTTAACAAAATCGAAATGTTTTTCTTTATTCAATTTGTTTTACGCTAAGTTTTTGCATTAATAATAATGAATTGTTTTTGTTTTTAGTTACATTATGGATATATATATGAATTTATTACTTCATGGACTTATGCAAGAATTTATGAAATAAAATGCAAACTTACCAAGAGAATTATGATTTTGTTTCCATTTTTCTTTTTATTTTTTCCCCAAACGTTATTGGCACAAGGATCCATTTTGCTCCCTTCCTCTATTTCAAAGACAAATCCAGGAATACCAAATACCTCCAACGAAAAGTTATTCACTTCATAAAATTTATATAAAAGAAAAAAACACAACTATAGTATTTATATACAAAAGAAAAAAACAAAAAACCTATATACATATATATATACGTAGCTTATATATTAATAACATATAGATATAAATATATTTATTAGTTTGACAAAGTTTCGTGTATATTTTTCTTTTTCGTTTTCAATTTTCTTTTTTTTGTAACGATATGAAATCCTTTCGTTTCAATCATTCAAAAAGTATGGTATACAAGTTCCTCAGAAAATAGTGAGAGAAAATATAAATTAAATTACTAATCTTTCTAAAATCAAAACAAATAAGAAAACTATATAAAATTGTACGATAAACTATAAATAAAATCAAAAAAATAGATGTGTATGATTTTTCTGGTTTTTGTTTTCGTTTTTATTTTTAACTATAGAAAGAAAACGGTATGGTTTTGTTTAATTGGCAAATTCAAAAGGGATGTCCTTTCTCACAAAATTGTTTTCATTTCTGTCGTTGTTCTTAAGTGTAAATAATAAATACTGTAGTATGATTAATGTGTAATAATCGATGTGCAATATTGAGTCTTTTGTGTATATGTAATAATATAATTGTATAATTAATTTACTTAGAGAAATTTAAATTTTTATTAGAGAGCACTTAGATGACGCACTAATTCACAGAAATTAAATTAAAATTGTTGATGTTTAACGTATGTTTAGGTAGTTATTAAACCGTAAATAATAAGGCATTAACTATATTTAATTAAATTGCAAAATATAAAAAAAACCAATTGAAAATAAAATGAATACCGAGAAGTAAAAATAAATATAAAATAAATAAATGATCAGTGTTTTGAAATGGTTATATTCAGAATGCTCATTGCCTGCAACATTGCAGCCTTCCATCTTCTGCGGTTGCGGGAATGTTCTTTAAAAAAAATGTCAACAAAGACATTTATTTTTAACAAAAAAATACTTTTTTTTTCCATTACGAAACACTTCTTTTCATAGTTTGCAGTCTTTTTCATTCAATCTAGAATAAAATCTTACTTAAACTGAAAAAGAGGCCATTTTGATAATTTTTTGAAATGTGATGGCCAATGGTCCTCTGGTTCAAAAAGGGGAAATTTGGCCCCTAATTAGGCCAAGCGGCAACGCTGGTTAGCACAATAGGTTCATGGTGCATATAGTTAACCTAGGAATATCCTTTCGCAACCATTGTGAGGGGTTTTATTTATGGGACGAATTTAGGCGACCCGCAATTTTATGACGAGTCCGAATGGCTGAATTGAGAAGCTCTATCATGACAGTTATACACTCGGAAGCTAGTAAGGCGTTCGCGAGTGTTGACGCAATGGAAAAACAATCAAGAAGTCACTTGTGCTTTCTGGTGATGAAACAATGACCATAGAGCCACTGCAAACGTTGATTTGGCGGGCTGGAAATTACAAAGGACCATGGCTGTACTTGACCGTTATAGAGTCTCCCGATTATCTGAAATGATAAATGTTTTTCTATGCCTTATTAAGTTTTAAGGGTTAACTTGGCACAGATCTTAATGGAATGGACTTCGTTAGGTCCAAACACTGCAGTCCCACTGCCGATTTTAGTTTTGATCTGTCGGTAAACCAGACCGGTCTTTTAAAGTCCAGTGCCGGTATACCATTGACCCACATGCTTCTGTGAAGTTTTTTTTACCTAGAGTTGTTTCATTGACAAATTTTGCAAGACTGCGATTTCTTTTCCGAGTTTATAACTGATCGACCCAACCCGAACGAATCTAACCAGACACCACCAGAAGGACGAGAGGGAGATGACGGACTCTGAGGACATGGAACCTGAACAACCAGGAATGCAGAATGCATCATTTGACTCGAAGGATTCAAGGCCCTACTCAAATGCAGGGCCAAGAAGGAGTTTCTTGGAGATTAAAAAATTCGGCTAATTGTCAGGGCTAGCCCCAAAAACTAGCGAGAATCCTTGTTACTCCTCGCTTCCCCATTCAGCTTTGAGCGATACTCCAAAAAAATGAGCGATTCATGCAGAAAAAAATAAAAAAATTATCAAGAAGGTCGCCAAGAACAAACCAAAAACCAGGTGAAAAAATATGTTAGCTTCTTGAGTTTTATTTTACAAGTGTATTGTGATTTTGTTCTTTTTCTTAGCTTTTTTTAAATAAATTTTCTTTAAAACAGATGTCAGCTGAACCCAATTTTCGACGGTTTTCAAGCATAAATCGGCCGATACTGCTGCAATTTCACGTTCGATATTCGTACGACGTTCATCAATCGTCACTGGCTTGTTGGCATAGACCATGGACTTGACGTAGCCCCACAGGAAATAGTCTAACGGCGTCAAATCGCATGACCTTGGCGGCCAAGCGACTGGACCATTTCGTGAGATAAAACGTTCTCCAAACTTGGTTTCCAATAAATTGATTGTAACATTCGCTGTGTGGCTTGTGGCGCGCGCCGTCATGTTGGAACCACATGTCCTCCAAGTCCATATCATCCAATTGGGGCCAAAAATATTCGGTTATCATTGAACGGTAGTGATTCCCATTCACAGTAACGTGCCAGTCTTCATCATCACGGAAGAAGTACGGCCCAATGACGCCGCCGGGCCATAAACCACACCAAACCGTAATGATGACTCATGGAGTACGTGTGGATTGCTGCCTGACCAATACCGCATATTTTGTTCATTGGCGAAGCCATTCAGCCAGAAATGAGCCTCATCGCTGAAGATGATTTTTCGATGAAAATCCGAACCATTTTAAAGTTGTTGCTCAGCCCAATTTACGAAAATACGACGCTTCTGGTGGTCAAGCGGCTTCAGTTGTTGCGTCAATTTAATCTTGTAAGGATGTAGGCCAAGATCTTTTCGCAAAATTCGCCACAACGACGTCACAGAGATGCCCAACGCTTGAGAACGACGTGTGAGAGACACATTTGGGCTTTATTCAACTGAAGCCTCAGCGGCAGCAATATTCTCGACACTACGGACACTTCTTTGTCTCTCACTGGCACGGGAACATTTTGTACTGTACCTGTGGATTCAAATTTTTTCACTAGACGCTCAATTGTTGATCTGCTAGGACGATTATGACGACCATAAATTGAACGTAGCGCTCTTAACGTTGAGGCCACTGACTCCGAATTTCGGTAGTAAATTTTAATAATTTCTACTCGTTGTTGGCTCGTATGTCTTTGCATTATGAAATGGCAAACCTTACTGAAGAGAAATGTCAAAAGAGCGTCAAGAAATTCGTCGTCGTTTGCTGTCCCTGTCGCTCTACTTTTGTAGCGTCCCTATTGAAAAACCCTTTACATATACCTAGTCCAGCACAGGGGCCCTACTATGTAACTCGATTCTAAAGTGAAACTGTTCGAATTCGCAAAATCGCTACTCTGTAGTTCTATAAGTAAGTTATGGAAACGAAAATCGAACATCTCTAGTGCTGCCAACCGTTTTTTTGTTTTCTTGGTACAAAATTGGTACTACCTTTTCCGAAAGTTCATGTCAAATTCGTTCGAATTCGCAAATAATCATTCTACATCAAATGTGTTTGCGAGCGGTTGTGTGGATTGTTTCAAAAATGTAAGTAACAACTTTATTTTCGTATTTTATTAAATATTGCCTGAAAATGTTAATATATATTTTATTCGTAGGGAATCTACTAAATGTGCAAACACAAAACCATGTCAATTTGATATATTGGTACAATACATGACAAAGCATCCCGACTTATCCAAAGGATACCTAAAAACACCGGAGGCCAGACGAAGATCCTCCCATTTATGGACCACTCTATCAAGAGATTTGAACGCCGAAGGTCCACCGATGCGCGATGGTAATGGGTGGAAAAAGGTATAAAATGGTTCAATCCCAGCAAAATCCCCTATACTAATTTTTAAACAATTTAGGTTTGGGCTGACTTTAAAGTCCACACAAAAGGCAAGTTGAGGAAAAATAAAATGAATTTGTCCGGAACTGGTGGTGGGCCGTCTAAATATCATTCTCTTACTCCACTGGAAGAGAAGGTCAGTGAGTTGCTTGACTTGGGTCAAGCAGTCAATGGAATGCATGGTTCTCAAAGTTTTGGGATGCACGGTACGAGCTGCATAGATGAACAACATGCTGACGATGAAGATGGGATTCTAGATATGTACGATGGTGTGGTTGCTGACAGTGAAATTGAAACAAATTTAAACGATGTGCTGAGCCCTGAAAAAGAAAATATACCAGATCCGCGAACAACACGAAAAAAAACACAATCACTCCTCGAAAAACAAGTCGAGAATCAAATCAGGTATCAAAACAATTCGACCGATGCCCTGAAGGAGATCAACGAAAATTTAAAAGGAATATTGAGATATAAAAGAAAGGACTTTGAACTCAACGAAAAACAATACAAATTAAAAAAAGAGAAACTCGAACTTAAAAAACGAAAGTTCGAATTCAAAATAAAGAATTCAGTTGAAAAGAACAAAAATGCAGTTGCTAAATTGGAACTTAAAAAACAGATTTTAGGTCTTCGCCAAGAACTGAGTTCAAAGTACTAGTTTAATAGGTACCAAAGAAAAGTGTTATTTTATGTTTAGGTTTTTTTAGTTTTAGAAGTGAATTTATGTTTATTTATGTTATTACAGTTCTAAGAGGTAAATATTTATCTTTGTGCTTATGTTAAAAGACTGAAAGCTTTTGTTTTTCTTTTGCCATATTTTTAATATTGTTTTACGAGTGAAATATTTTCCGAATAAATCGTATGTATATGAAAAAACTTTTTTTTAAATCATTTTTGTTTTTTTTTTGAAGAATTGTACCTAAAAAAATTAAGTATTTGTCAATTGCACAAATCATTTCTTATATTATTCCTAGTTCTCTTAGCAAAATTAGAATGTTCCTCGTTTTCTAAATGTTGTTCGGAAATAGAATGGTTCCCATCTTCTTCAAACAATACCTCTTGTGTTGTAATTGGTAATTCAACTTTGAACTTCAAACAAAGATTGTGGAGGGCACAGCATACGTTCATTATTTGAGCTACCTTCTCGGGCGGATAATGAAGTTCCCTGGCTGCCAAAAGACATCGGAACCTTGCCTTCAGGACTCCAAAAACGCGTTCAATAATTGATCTTGAAATTGAAAATTTTTCGTTGAATTTCGACTCCATAGATCCTTCAGCCGCCGTTCTGTAAGGGGTCATTATCCAAGGCTCTAAAGGATATCCAGAGTCTCCTAAAAGAGGTTTATAATACTATTTCAGTTTAAAATTATATTTGTACTTACCTAAGATCCAGGACGATCTATCTCCATTCTCAAAGCACTGTTTATATTATATACATATGTACAAGTGCATTGGTATATTATAAATTTAACTTACCACCATTACATTAATACTGTGCTTGAGCTTTCTGTTAAAGAAAAGCTGTTCACCCAAAGCTGGCCGAATGAGTTGAATGTGTGTTCCATCGACAACACCAATCACACCAGGAATTTGCGATTTTTCCCAAAAATGACGCTTCGATTTTCTTTTTTCTTCATCCGACATTTGAAAGCTGATTATTTGCGGACAAATTACTTTTTCTATTGATGTTAAAACCTCAGCTATAATCTTGGACATAGTTTGCTGTGCAAGTCCCGCATGCCTGTCTTCTCCAATTTGGTTTTGGTAACCACCTGTTGCTAAGAATTTCAATGTAGCTGATACCTTTATAATGTTGGGAACAGAAGTTTGTTTTTTGCGAACACTTAGTTCACTTGAAATTTCGTTCAACAAGTACATAAAGGCGTCTTTCGAAAGGCGGTAGTTTTTAACAAAGCTGAAATAAAGTTATTTTATTGGATAAAAAATGCCTTTAAATAAATACTCAATAGAAAAAAAACCTTTTATCGCTAAGCTCCATTATGTTGGATTCATCTCTAATCCGCCTTCGTTCAACTTGTTGAATTTTTTCCTGATTTTCTTCAGACTCCAACCAAATTGCGACACTGTCCATGTTTATTTATTATTATTTTATTGTTTCACGATAATTTTTTTTGGATATTCTAAACAAAACGCGAGACTCGTTTGGGTTATGTCAAACATCACGCGAGAATCGTTCGAAAATCGCAAATTGGTTGGCAAATAGTTTGGCATTACCGGCATTCGATTCTACTTTCATAGAGAGTACCATTTGAAAGTAGAATCGCAAGTATCTTTCGAATAGAATCAATAGTAGAATCGAGTTTCATAGTAGGGCCCCAGAGCAGGGGCACACAGCAAGAAGAATTCGCATCCAACACCTCAGTTGAATGGCGCCAAGGGTTTTCAATTCTATCTGCGAGAATCAAATTATAAGAGATGTTGGCGATAATTTCAAGCGTTTCACTATTCAAAATGAAACCACTAACGCGTATCAAGTGCATCACTTACATTTGAAATATTTTTTCTAATTGCATCCACAAAATCCACAACTCATTCCAGAAATCCTGTCAACCAGAAAAAAACAAAATTAATGAAACGCCAACGGAAAAGCGAGAAAAAAATCAATACTCCCTTTTAATAAAAACAACCCCTATTAATAATGCCCACTCCCTTGAAGGCCCCATTCCTCCCAACAACAAAAATCGACGGAGTTAAAGGGAACAAAATTTAAATTCAAATTCTAATCTAGACAAATACTTGAACATTTTTTCGCCGCCCAAAGCTAAGCGAGAATTTCAGCAACGACGAAGACCCGAAATGAAAAACAACACTCCAAAGAAAGACTAAGAATGGAACAAAAAAAAAATCCAAAAAGAATGTCAACCCTTGGAGCTCATCAAAGCCTTGCTACACCCCCGAACGTCTCCAGCGCTGCTGCTTCTTTGCTGATTGTCTCTTATTATACCGTTGCGTGGAATTCTCGTTCCCCCTGAGAATGTTTTACTCCTTTCAAATCGCGAAATTGTAACTGGGTATGTACGTATGTACCTACCAACACCAGGATGTCAACCTTCCATCCATCCACCACCCATCGACCCACCCACGTTTACCCTTATTTATATCCGAAAAAAGAATGGCAACGCGTAATCATCGTCCTAATTTAAATAAATTTCCCGTCGTTGTCCTTTGAGAGCGCGAATTTCTCTCGCGCGTTTCCTTGCTGGGCCGCGTCATGTAATCGGGTGGTGGTGCGGTGTTGTTTTTATTTCCTCTTTGCTCATCTACCCTTTTTGGCGAAAACCTTCCCACCGCATTCATTTACATTAGCCGTACTATAAAAGCACCTAACACCATTACCACTACCACTACAATCAAAGAAGTCGTCGCCTTTTTGATTCTGCTCGGCTGATAGAAATTTGGATGCTTGGATTTCTCACGCACTGAGAAAAGCGCTTTCATGAAAGAACCCGCTGCACAATCGTAATCAAATGTCGTTGGCAATTTGTTTGAGTGCATCTCTATATGAATTCGTGTGCAATGCACTGCGCAGTTATAGTAATCCCAAACGCATCCCCGGTCTAGAATTTTATGGCCACCTACCCTTCAGCTCTTTCACGCGATGTTATACAATGGACCTGCAAGCCTTGGTCTAAGTGTGCCTTTAAAGACAGGCACGTTATAGCTTACCTAGCCTATCTCTATTAAGTTGCTGGAAGAACGAGAGAGAGAGAAAGTATGAGATGCAATCTATACTGCTGACCAAGGGTTGCATGCTTTCATCTTGCATCCCAAAGCACAATACAAGTTTGATAAGACATCTCACGCCCTTCTGAATATTTTTCAGATTTTATTTATAAGGTATGTCCAGAAAGTCGAATTAATCGGAGAGTATGGCTTAGATGCAGCGGAAACTTTGGAAATGGTGAGCAACTCCAAATTGCTGGCTTATTAAGATGAGCCGCTCCAGAAAGTGTTTCCTCAATTGTTAGCCTCTGCTCCTTACTGATGGAACGAAATGTCACCTAATTCCAAATTCTAGTTCATCATCGGCGGAAGCATGTTTGCGCACCTCGAAACCCGTGGGGATTGCAGGATTGAAGCTCTAAAGCTAATATTACACGTGTCATTTTTGTGACAAATTTTGCATGCTGACGTCACAAAAAATCGCTCTTTCTATTGTCATTCGTGTCAGGGTTGCCATAAAAATATTTGGACAATCGGCAGTGCAGGTTTCTATGGAAAAATCGTATTTCACAACCTTTGTTCTTATTTAAGTAACAACAGGTAAAAGAGAAAAGAAAAAAGAACTGAATACGAAAATGATAGCATACAGCGAATGTAAGTGTGCAAAAAATGTTGAAATAATTTTTTTAAGAATCACAAAATTTATTATTGCGAATGCATCAGACAAAATTTGAAGCGCAGACTTCTGGTTGTTAAAAGTCGGCAGCTAGGTTGAAAATCTGGAAAATGCAGACAAATCTGTGCGACCGGAACAGAAGCTTGACAGGCGATCACACGTAGTGACATATTTAGGACAAATTTGCAACAAAAAATGACACGTCGTTAATCTTAGCATTACTATTTCAATGTTTTCAGGTGATTTGATGCATGTGAAGTGACATTAAACAGTCATTCAACTTGTACGCAGACCAATTTATTTTGCAGGCCTTTTGATTTGACACAAGCCACAAAAGCCAATTGCAGAAAACGGAAGTCAAATAAAATCCGCGGCGCGCATAAGTGAAATGGGTAAGTGAGAAAAAGTTTTAGGGCTTATTCCTGGGCCAACGATTTTGGGCTACATTTTCTTTAAAAGCGAACCAAAACTAAATTCTGGCAACCCTGGCTAGCGACGATCCTGTATTGAAACAGTCTTGTGTGTTGTGTCAATCGTCGATCGATAGAGACATTTTCGGTAGCAGGGGTATATTAATTGTTTGAAGTGCACACAATTTTTTCTTAAGCTCGATTTGTTGTTGCAGGACTCTTTTTTGTGTCGGAAAGAGAGCAAAATATTTCATGCTAAGAGACATATGCGTGAAAATTTCAATTAAGTTTGGACGGACAAGCGTCGCAAGTAATAGAAGTGTCACTAAAATCTATCTACCACACTTAGATGTAGACTCAGGCTAAAGCAAAAGGAATTGTCCCGCCAATAAGCTGCTGCAGTCTGTTTTGCTGACAGACAGTAAGAATGCCGCTGATATCTTACAGGCATTCGGGAGCAAATATTTATAGTCCAATCGTATACTGGGGAGCCGTGCAACACATTGTGGTTGTGAGAAATCCAATCGTCAATGGCCTAAGGAAGACCCAACCCAACCCAATGCAGGCTTCGCAATTTCATCGGGGATCTCATTTCCTACAATTCCAGTATATCCTGGGATCAGGTACTGATACTAGAGTCAAAGAGTTCAGGTTTGCGAGTAAACTCAGAGAGGTCCTGCAATTTCGAGCCATTCTGAAACGGACTACCAGGGTTGTCCTATGTCCAAGGCCTTCACTACAGCCTGTAGCTTGACTGCCGCTCAGGGCGCAAATAAGAACATAGTTCTTAAAAAAAAAAATCGAATTGGACTTAATAAAAAGAAAGCTTGCCAAGTAAACCCACCAAATTTTAGTCAGTTCTTAGAAAAGTCATGAACTTTTGAGTTGAATGTATAATTCCAAAATGATAATAAGCAGACAATTCGAATGAAAATTCCTAGATTTTCAAGCTCTACCGATCTACCAAATATCATTATTCTATAGCAATCGAAAGTGCTATATAATAATTGATCATAATTCTGAGAAACCTCAAATTTTCGATTTATTTCGTTGCTTGCTCCACAAGACCTCCATCATTTTGATGATCTGTCAGTCAGTCAGTCAGTTACGGTTTTGGTGAAGATTGGAAAAGATAGAGGGGATCGAAAATCGCCTGTGTTTGTTCCTGTCAAAAGGGTGTAGTGCCAAAACTTGGCTTAACCTTGATGCATGGCCTAATACAGACGTTCGTAATTTTTATTTGTAGGTATCGTAAGTATTTCAAAAAAATATTTACCTACCTAGCTACTGTTGATTTTTTTAGTTATATTTCATTTCGGTGAGCAATGAGAGAAATGTGACATATTGCCAATATTGAACCAGAAAGTAAAGGAACAGACCTTCTTTTGGAGGTATTTTTAGGATCGAAACTCCTTACTACTCCTTACTCCTTTATATTGTAGATAGGCAAAAAAAAAATGCATTTAGATGAATGTGTAAGGTAGTCTAAAAGGCAAAAATATATATATATATATTTTTTTTTTAAAAGCTGATAAAATCATATTTTGCTTTGTCTATCATTTTTTTTTGTAGGCTAGCATTTTTTTTGTTAAATTCTGGCAACACTGAACATCATAAATGGCTCCAAATTCCGGTCACTTACTGTTTTTTGAAGGGAATAAACTGAAGAAAAACGATATGAAGTACATTTAAAGAGAAAAGGTGCTCAAATTGTTGAGTATTTTATTTTTATAGAGCTTGTACGCAGTGTTGCCAGTTTGGGGGTTTTCCCCTCAGATTTAGGGGTTTTTTGGTCGACGGGGGGAAATCTGGGGGGAGAAATTGTTTAGGGGGAAATCTAAGGGGTTTTTTATAAACTTCATTTTATTTGTATTTTGTTATAATATCCTTTTTGGGATACAAAAAAAAGTTAAAAAAAAAAATGAAAAAAAGTTGGGATTTTTTTTTTTAAAAGTAGCCAAATCTGGGGGTTTTTCAGAGTTATCTGGGGGGAAATATTCTGACCGTCTGGCAACGCTGCTTGTACGCAATTGTGGCCATCACTATAAGTCAAAGTTAAAGGGTTTGGCTCAGTGTGACCGTTGTGCGACTAAAGTTGCAATTTGGTACATTTTTCTGGCACAATTTTTTGCTGTTTTGGGCTTTTTTTAGTTGAAACAGGCGCTTCAAAAATGTTATAAATCGCAAATCAATTCAAAACCTTTAAAATGTACCAGGGGTCAACGCAGGTAGGGGTTCTAAGGGTTGCAAATTCGGTCTACAGTCGATTTGCCGGGCCACATTTATGGGGCTGACCACAGCGCATATGGTAAAACAAAGCCTGATGGAACCTTATGGCAATACACACTTTTTTTTTGCCAGATACGGCAATTATTGTTCCTAAGATGTCGGCTTTAACCAGTCGAAATTTCGATCAATGGTCTAAATACAAAGCCTGGGTCGGCATTCTGTAAGGCGAAACTTTCAAACATTTTCGTGTGCACGAACGATTTATGTACCTCTGCAACTTAGAGCAAATCAATCATTCGCACGGAAACCTTTCAACGTTTTCGCCTTACAGAATCTGATCCCTTAGTTCTTGTCAATTAGTCAGTGAAGCCTACTTGGTGTGAGCTTATGGCTGTCTTTCTATATTTCTAAAGAAGAGGTGCGAGCCTCGATAAACATTATTATAAGAATACAGAACTTCTCCAGCTAAAGATTTTCCTCTCCTGATAAGATTTCTGCTGCGATGCGAGTGAGATACTGTCCCCCATGTATAGCTACACCAAAGATAAAGTCGACTGTCATTCGTCCACTAAAATTCGTAACCCGAGTATCTCTCAAAGTAGCTTTCGTTTTTGTCTCGCTTATTTCATCCTTCTGAGAAACCCTTTTTCACCTACACAGCACTTCCATTCTGTCCCATAGTGCGGTGGTCCTCCTGCCGCCCCCATTAACCCATTTGCATAGAAATGAATACGAAGAACATTTTTAACACAGAAAAAAAAAAAAAAAACAAAAAAACAGCGCAAGCGGCTTGAGGAATGTGAAACCTAAAAGAAACAAAAAAAAAAAAAAAAAAAAATTCTTCAAAAAACGTTCTCATTTAAATTTAATGAAAATGTCCTTCTTCCTTTTTCGTTCGGGTTGTATGTTGTTTTTTTGTTTTTCTCATTTCTTCTTAGACTTTGGAAGAAGCACCACCAGCAGCATTTCAAGAATTCTTAATATATATCCTTTTCCCCTTTTTTTTGCTTGTCTATCTCGACTTACTCCTTCACTCCTTCATTTGCACTTTTCCGTGGGTCCTGTACAATGTACACCAACCCCCGCAACCACCCACCGGCGCTGTTTATCCTCGCCTTTCATTGATTATGATGGTGTGCGTTCCTCTTTTTCATCAGCATCATCAGGATATGCAAAGCAGCCCTTTCGTTTACTTTCTCTCTACAATCAGAGGACAGAATATATTTCTACTTCTATACACATTAAGCAGAAAGGACTTGTTTCTTTGGTGTGCGCGTTTGAATTTTTTTTTTCGCTGTTTGTTCCTTCTTTCTTTTAATTCGAACTTTTCTTATGAAACCATCTTGATGGAGTTTGTGTTGGTGATTATACCACCGGCGATGCAGGATAGCAAGCAGCAGTAAAGGAAAGCATCCTTTGAAGTCTCTATAGATTTCATAAAGGAGAAACCAGCGAGCCGTGTGTAACCAACCTGAGCTCACGACCTGGTACTAACAAAAGGATATGGGTATACCGTGGGTGGGTGGCGGTCGGGGATTGTCGGAGGGGCGATTTTTTTTTTTTTTTGCTTCTCTTGTCTTGCAATTTTAAATAATTTTGTTCTCTACGTCTACTCATTTACGTTTTGTTGGTGCTGTCACTGTGTTGGTGCGAGGAATTTGAATATATATGACACAGAGCAGAAGTGTGCAGATTCCTGTAATGAATCCTTACGGGATCATGATGTAATGTAGGAAGAATTTCAAAATTAAGAAAACGAACTGGAGGACAGGATAGGCATGTATAATAAGGAAGTTGATACATGGAATGATACTGTAAAAGATAAGGAGCGGGAAGCGACAAAGGTGCGAGGGCGGTTTCGCTGTAGCTCGAAAGGATTGGCACGTGGTAATTTTTGAATTTCTATTATAAAATCGTTTGTGGAGTGGAAAGGGGATATATCTCCATCTATATCTTCGTGTCAAACGCTGTGGTATTCGGTTTGTTTCCGCTTTTAGTTGTGGGTACAAACTTCTCCTTAAATGGCAAGGTTTAATCGAAACAGAGGACTTTTAATGAAAAAGGTACAGGATCGGAGTGTTTTGAGTTTCCAGTTATAGATTTGTCGTCAGTTTAGCTGGGAGGTAGGCTAATTACTGCATTGGCTTGAATTTTAACAAACTTAAGATGTCGCACTGACCGAGCGGAGAGCTTTATTCGATATCGAAGCAAAATAGGTGATGTGGGATTAACCAAAGCAAATCTATGACTAAGACGGTAAGACTACTTCGGCTTAAGCTGAATGAACAATAATTTTAACTGCGAATGTTATAGACCATGAGTTAGGGCAGTCCTGATCTATTATTAATGAAATATGTAAACCTGCCAATACTTTTAGTATTGCGACTTTGGGGTGAATTGGAAGATCGGGATTGATTTAAGTGCGCAGAAAAATAAGTCTACTGTAACAAACATCAAAATTAACATAAAATAGCCCATTTTCCCCTAGGTAAGGTTAGGTTGAAGTGGCTGTCCCTTGTCCCTTGTGATACCACATGTTGGAGCTTCTGATGAAGCGTAGGATATTTAGAATGTTTGTGTTTATTAGGTCGTTCAGATGACTGTAATAGAAAGCACCCAAATGGAGTTTCTGTCTTTGTGAGAGAGCCGGACAAGTAAACAGAAAAAATGGACAGCAGTCTCTTCTTCCTCCTCACCCAAACAGCTTCTGCAAAAATAGTTTAAGAATACCCCAAACCTTGTTGCATACCTGCCTTTAAGATAGTGTGCTGTACTGACACCTATTGTAGGTACATTTCTCTCGAGGGAGATCAAATTCCTACAGCGTTTCAGATCCAGATTTGGGCAAATTTGTTCTTTTGATAGCATTTAGCTTTTTTATAAGTTTACTAGAACTTAGTAGTAAGCTAGAAGGACATCGAAGGATTCCGTATTTGACGAGTTCATCAGCCTGTGTGCCCCGGCAACCAATAGAGCTGAATATTGAACTGCTCCCATCTCGGTAGGACAAAGGTCCATAGCAACATTTTTGAACTTCTGTCCCGATTATTTTCAGAGTCTTGAAAACTAAATTTCGAAAGGGGTATTTTGTCAAACAGAATAAAAATTTAAAATAAATGTCCAATTCTAAATGTTGGAAGTTAGTTCCTTAGTGGACTTAGTTCTTACCTTACATGGGAACTATGTCCAGTTTACGAAGGTGGTTTTACTTCCCGTGTACTTATTTCCCTGCACCAAACTTAATACATCAATTGGAAAGTAAAATTAAAGAAGTTCATTGCAATAAATGGTATATTTTTAAAGAAAGAAATTGACGTTATACGGTCTCCATTCTGGATATATGGATTCGCTGAGTGAAGACTTTAAAAGTAGGTACCTACTCAAGTATATGCCCAAGAAGTGAGGCGAGAGGAAGGTGATGTAGAGAGATTATTATAAATATAAAATCACTGACCCCCTTATTATTTCCGTATTTTTCTCGAAGCTAAATAAACAACATTTTTTAGCTATTTATAATAAACTAGCGTGCCCGGCGAACTTCGTCCCGCCCAAAATTGACTATTTGACTAAAGTAATTTTCACTTCCACCTGAAATTCATCCCAACTATAGCTTTTGATAAATACGATCTCACTGTATACTATGATCAAAATTAAAAAAAAAAAAAAACTCTCCGTAGAAAATGTATGGAAAATCAATTTTCACAAACTTTCCAATTTCCCGTTCAAATTTTCCAATTTTGTCGCCGTATGAACCTTCCTTAGGCGTAGACAAAGGCAACAAAGAAGATTAACGTGTCGGCCAACTATCCGCCTTTTGACTAAAATGGTTTACAGTACACGACGTACAAATTCGTTCTCAATAAGCGGATTCCGTGGAATGAGAATGTTTGTCTTTGAAGTTTTTCCTCAAAACCGTCGCTTGCATGACATTTGATTTGGGATCCTTCACCACCAAATCAAACGCGTTCTGTTACAAAGTCTCGGTGCATTGAGGTTGCGCAACAAAATTATAACTGAGCCGACTTTCAATTGTAAGCCCGGAACATCCAAAGAATTCAAAAATTCAACTAATCCCCATAAAGTTTTGTTTTCACGAAAAAAGTAGCATATGTCCTTTCTTAGGCCCATGATGCGAATTTAAACCAAAAATCATAAAAATTGAAGGATTGGTTCCCGAGTTATGAGTGCGCACATACGGACGTCAGTCTTTTTTATATGTAGCTGTACACCACCCGACTTTGCTCATACCTTTCGTATTAAGTCCTGCTCACATTTCGCAAAGTCCTTTATTTGGACAATGTCCATTAATAATTTTAATGCTTCCACAACCCGTTCTCCTATCCCGCTTATGTTTTTCAAAGAACCATCTATAGGGTCAGAAACTATAGTATATTTCAATCTTGAAGGAACCATACCTACCCATCCACAAATTTCAATCAATTCGGTAGAGCTGTTTCGGAGATCGGCAACAGCGCCACCTATGAGGTCCAAAAGTATCCTATCGTTCAAGTGGGAACGAAGAATATACATCCACAAAATTTCATTGAAATCGGTTGAGCAGTTTCGGATATCGACAATAATGCCACCAAAATGTTATCTTTTAAGACTGCCTAAGCCTGAAATACTGCATTGATATACAGGGAAATCTTACTTGTCGTAAACATCTCCCAGCGCCACCTATCGGGTCCAAATTTTTGCAAAAACGTTTTTTTTTAAGTGTTATATGGTGTTAATTTGAGCCAAATCGGTTCATAAATAAGAATTTTCAAAAAGCGACCTCAGCGCCCCCTATAGGGTCTAAAATAAACATAAACCATCCGGAGCACCACACAAACATAATATGGTGTGAATATAAGGGGGATAGATTCAGTGGCTCAGCCGTGATGGTCGGTCATACATACGCACGAACGTTTTTATATATTAAGAAGATTATTTTTTAAAAGTAAATATTAAAAATTCTAAGTTTATTATTTGTTTTTTTTTTTTTTTTTTAAATAAGTTACAGCAGTATGAAATATAATTTTGTATGGCAAGATATAGTTTCTTCACGAGTTGGATAATTTTATAATTTTTGAAATATCTTATGTGTGTAAGGTCTACCCTTGTGGCAGCTATTAAAGAATTATTAAGGTCAGAAACGGTCCTAAGACCATAAGTTAAGGGTTACCCATAGTGGTGCATAATGGAAAGCATTGGACCTTATAATGAAGTAAGTAGTAAGTTGGCTATTACGTTTACTATACATCAATATCAAGGTGACATAATGGAAGAGGTAAATTCGGAGAACGGACTCCTTCATATAAATAAGAGAGTAGGTAATAGATTGACATTTGTTGATATTGGTATCTAACTTGTTGAAGGAAGCAGGGCTCATGTCGTCCATAAATGGGTTTGAACAATTTGGTCAGCGTAGAGAAAAAAACGGGCTGTTTAGTGATCCTCTAGCCAGCTTTCATTAACAGTGGGTATAGGATTACGAAAAAGGAAGTAAGCGGCTAATAAAAAAAAAATGTAAATAACTTTATAACTTGCTTCTCTTAATAAAAACCAGAGTGACCGATAAAAATGATTTCAATAAAAATCCAAAGAAGTAAAATGAAAATATCAATCTGAATAAGAAATGCACGATTTATGGAAAAAGTTGTTGATTTAAAAGAAAAGTTCTTAAGGTAAGATTTCGTAGGCTACATCTTCTTTCTTAAATTAAGAATAAATTAAGAATAACATAAGCTGATATGTGATTAAGCAAACAGCTTCTTGGGTAAAGAATACCTATGAAGGATTTAAAAAAAATAAATCTTGTTGGAAGAAAAGAATTCTTGAGGCAAAAAGGTTATCCAAACATTTTATTTCTTAAATCAAGAATAAATTTCTAGTTTTGGTATTTCTTCTCGTTCTTCACACATGTAGGTACCTACAGAAAATCGGTCCATAACCGTACCTACTCCATTTTCTTTTTTTAAGAAACTTCCATTCCAGTTTAGAAAATATTATTTTCCATGAAGTGTTGAAAGTGCGTAAGCTTTTCTATACATTACAAACTTCCTACGAGTTTTAAACAGGATGATTGAACTATGTACCCCTCCAAGGCAACAATATTTCGATCTAAAAACTCTTTGTTCAGCTGTCCGCTGAAATAAAAAAGAGGCCCAAGTACCTAATTATCCACCCTGCTCCCCAGGCCAGTTAATTCATAGTCTCCCCGGTTTTTCCCCATTAAATACAGCCAAGTAGGTACACTTGTAAAGCTACATTTTCCATTTAAATTAGCATTTTATTTAAAAATATTTCCCATTCATCCTTTCAAGAGAGGCAGCAGTATAAAACTCATAATGGGGGGCTTCAATCTAAATTACAATTTTTAATTGAATTATAAAAAAGAACAACCCTCATCTTGTCCAACTGAAAGAAGTGACAGAAATCCACTTAGCCTTCTCCAGCTAACAAGGATCATCATCCTTTCCTTTCATCCTTTCATTAATTATGATAAAATAAAATGAGAAGCAAAAATGTAATCAACATTTCCTCTGGCTGCTTTCAGCGGCCATTAAAAAGCTTACTTACATTTAAATTACGCCAAGCACAACATCTAGTCACTCAAAGGGAAACAGAGCAACCCACCCCTCCTCGCAGCAAAAGAAGCCCAACAACAGCAAAACATCCGACGCTGGTATCTATGTAAGTTATAATGATAATAACAAGAAAAAGGATATGGCCGTATCTTCGTCGTCATCGCACACCCCTTTCCTTTTGCTTCGCGTTAATCCAGACATTTTAACTTAAGCACAGGATGCCAACCATCCCCTGCTCTGTGTCCTCAGCGGCCCTCATCTATGTCATCATCGTGCAATTTCGTATTTGTAATGAATACCCCAAGTGTTCGGTGAAGTTGCTGTGTCCTTTCAGCCAGCAGCCGAACCCCAATTTTTGTGTTTGTGTGTTTTTGAGGTATACATATACAGCACTAAAAATGGAATCTCTCATAACTCGGAAATTAACACAAGGCTGGTAAAAAGAGGAGCTCTTGAAATATTCGAAGGAAAAAAAAGGGACCGAAATATGCGGGATGTACTGTGGAAGCAATCCAAGGGCGGATACAAACACATGCATATAGAGCGCCATATCGGGCGGTGTCCTTCTCAGCCCATTGTGGATGTTGAGTTTGTTTTGTTTTCCCTTTTAATCCTTTAAAACAACAAGCACGTAATTTAATATTCCCATTAAGCCGCCATTAAAGAATGCAGAAGACGGACAAAAAAATAAGGACCTCCGCTTTCACTTCACGATGGGGGGTGTTTAACTGGTGTGTGTGAGTGTGAAGTGTGATACAACAGCAGCAACCCCTTTTAATTGCGTTCGCCTTTTGTTTGAATGGAATGCGATTGTTCTTACTGTTTTGGAAATGCAAGGATGCGAGGGTTACCCTGAGTTGTGTAAAATTTGTGCCAAAATTCGTTCCGGATGCAAATTTAGAAACCGCATTTAGAGCGGTAGAAAGTGACCAGTGGTCAATGTGATTCTGAGAACAAGGGACCAAGAGTGTCTTCATTTTCTGGTTGGACAATTAGAAGATTTGCCAATGCTAGAAAGGTATACAGCAAATAATTAGAGCAAAAATGTGTCGTGCGGAGTTCGTAAGAGAATTTCTCCAGGTGGATTTTTATACATTTGTGATTTGATTTGTGATACCTATGATATGTTGGTATCGAGTTTAAAGTGTCTATTCGGTATTTGTAGTCGCAGTAGCTTAGTGGTTAGTGTGTTGGACTGCTATGCGGGGGTCCCAGGTTCGAATCCCGCAAAAACCAAATTCCGACTTAGGGTTTTTTTCCGCTGCGCTACCTCTCGCGAACGTCTGACAAACATCCGAGAGTATAAATGTCTTGAAAGAGCTTCTCAATTGGCCGTTTGGAGTCGGCATAAAATTGTAGATCCCTTCCATTCGTTCCAAAAAAATGAGAAACTCACACAAAACGAATGGTTGTGAGAAGCTAGGCCTAGGGTCTCTCCGGACCTGTTGCGCCAACTATTTCTTTATTATTTATTCGGTATTTGTGTAACATTTTGCCAAGAGGGACAGTGGAACCATAGATCTTCTTCTGCTGAACTGAATTATTTCGAGAAGTTGCCATTTTGGCACATGGTTGCTGCATTAAAAAAAAAAAAAAAAAAAACTTTGTATAGGTATCTAAGAATTGTTGGAGGGGAATGTCCAGCAGGGTTAACCTTGTTTGTATGACACTGTCACAGTATAATAATAATCTTAGTTAATAGTTAGTACAAATTAATTCAACTTAAATTAAGCTTTAAGTATTTTTAGATCGTGGGATTTGGTTCCTTTTTTGATGCGAAAAGACACATCATTTTGGGATGCCATTAATTTTTTAGTGAAATTCCATCTAAATGGCTATAGGTACATTTCACAACGCTTATCGACACACTAAATGTTCATGTGACAGAGCTCGTTCAAATAGCCTTTTAGCATCTTTTTCTAGTACAAAAAAATAACCATAATAATCATAACAATATTTTTGTAGTAGATCAATTTAAAGTGATTTTCTTTTCGCAATAGCTAATGAACAGTTCTGTAAAAGGAATTATTTTGCATACAAATAAATATTCTTATGTATTGTTTGTACATTATTTCATTTAATTTCTTAACAACAACAATAAAGTAAACATTAAGGCAAGTTTGCTGGTTGAATGTCTTTTTAAAAAAATTGTTTATGAGAGTGAGAATTTCAAGATTTTTTAACATCTCAAAAGAATTAGTTCTACGATTTATTCTACTACATAATTCTCATTGCATGTAGGAGTAGATTTACTTCAATTTTGGAACACAAAAAAAAATCTACTTGCATTAGGTATTTTTAATTTCTGTAAATATGTACTTCAGAACAGAAATCCCTTATTTAATCCGCTTCAATTTTCATAAAAAAAATATATTTAAAAAATGTAAGCTCAGGTGCACATTTCAAAAGAATAAATTGCATCAGACTTCACTTTAAAAAGAAAATTTATTACAACTTGCTGACGTTTTTTATTGTTTTCCTTTTAAATTTTTTTTCAAAGAGGTTCTATGTTTGGTTTGGTTTGGCTTCTATGTTTCTACCTAGACTTATACATTTTGAGACCAAAGCCAAAAAATAAATTCAGTATAATTATTACTAACAAGACTTTACTTTTTGGGTCAGATCTACTTCGTTTTTTTTTAAGTACCTACGTACCCCGAATTCAAAAATGTACTTTAATATGTTTGATTTTTTGATAAAACTTGAGGAAATTTGAATTCGCTTAAAAGGGAAAAATGATTGCGTTTCCTGGCTGCGTTAGTATATATTATGTATTGTTATGATTTTGATAAGCAAGTACGATGTTCCGTCTTTTTTTTCATTTGTCCTTATTTACGATTTTAAAAGAACTGAAGTGTGATAGGGTAGGTATATAGAATGAACAACAATTCGGGGTAGGAAACAAAAAAATTATTTGTCGCAACATGTCCGTAGGGACCCTAGGCCTAGCTTTAACTATAAGGAAGGGATCTAAAATAATTGTATGCCGAGTCCAAACGGCTTATTGAGAAGCTCTTTCATTACAGTTATATTTCGGATATTTGTCAGAGGTCTCTCAGCGGGGAAAAAAAACGTAAGATGGAATATGTTTTTTTTTTTTTTTTTTTTTTAATTGAAACTTCTTATGCGACTTCTAACTCAAAGTATGAAAAAAAAAACTGCGTTGTGTTTTCTCCAAATTAAGTGAAACGAAAGAGAAGTATGCGACGTGAATGTGTATGTAATCAACAGCGACAATGTATTTCTGAGGAAATGCGCAGATGACTGTTGACGGGCGCTGATGGACGTATGGTGGTGTATATAAAAATTGAATTCAAGGTTTTTGTTTTAATGGTTGTTATAGTACATACTTTGATACCTACAGTAATGAATTGAAGAATTCAAGAAGTAAAGACGATATAGGTGAATTATGTTGTTTGATTTATTGAAGTGAAACTTCGTATGCGACTTCCAACAAAGTTGCATTAAACGTTTAACGCTACCATGGAGGAGGTATGAAAGCACTGTTGCGTTAAACGCTCAACGCTCCTGGGGAGGTGGAATAGAAACTACGAATATTGGCTTGTTCGCAGTTCGCAATTTCTGAGTTCCAAACAAGTCTGCAGTTCTAGGCTAAAACGGAGAGAGAGCGCTAACCATTGCATTATTGCCAACACTCGCTCATAATCTGAAAAATGCTAAAAAAGACCAACTTACGAATTGAAATCAAACTTAGGGTTTTTGTGTAGGTATAGCTATTCCCCTTAAGGCAGAAATTGCCTATAGATCCCGGCAGAAGAGAAAGAAAAGTTTGTTCAAATAAACGATGGAAATATCACAAAGACTCTCGGAATCATTTGGGAGCCAAAATCGGGCGAGTTTTCGTTTTCGCGTATAAGGAAGAAGCCTGTTGTTTCATTTATAGCTCGCTCATTTATGATCCTCTGGGCTTTTAACCGCCAGTGACTACGTTCGTGCTAATTTCAAGAAAGACCTAAGCTGGCACGACACAGACTGGCAATGATTTTAAACTTTTTCTTTTCATTCATTCAATGATCGTTCGATCGAACAAACACAAGGATTTTCGAAGAATAGGCGAGTTCGCTCAAAAAATAATTGTTAAGTGAATAATTTTAAGATTTTTAAAAATTTTGTAAGCTAACGATCATACTACACTCACTTACGTCCGGGCTAGTGTTTACTTCCGGATTTAGGTGGGTTTAACCCAAAAACTAAACCCAAGTCCATACTATTCAGTCGTTGAATCCGAATATAAACTAAATATTTTAGATCCAATTTACTCTCTTTTTATTCGACTTATTTCCGAGATCACTGGCTGCTGTTGTCGTCGTCTTCGTCGCCGCAACCTTTCACTTTACACTTGTTTACATTTACTATCACATTCCGGTTCCCAGATTAGAGAGACGTTATTCTTACTAGCTAGAACTAGAACATTCCATTTTTTTTCTACAATCCCTTTCCCGAAAAGATTTCATGGCGGGGTATATAATCGAGTCGAATATACACATCGAATCGAATTGTGGATCCTGTTAATTTCACTTTGCCTTTTTTTCGATAATTTTTAAATCGATATCGATAGAAGTGAACTGTAGAATACCAAATTCCACTTTTAGATCGATTTCGACTTCATTTCGAGTGAAAGTGAAATGTGGAACTTAGCTGTATGTTTTGAATTATTACGCAGATCAGGAAGATCAAATGGATAACTATTAAAAAAAATTGGTGCGACTGTATCCAACAGTCCCGAAATATGTGTATGTGTAAACACCGTGCGTGCGGTATGTGTGTTGCTTGATACACGTCATTGAGAAAAGACGGAATTGCAATAACCGTATTCTTGATATATTATGAAATAACAATAATTTATTCGTTCTTTGCTAGTTTCGGTAGAATAGATACAATCGGATTGTGGTAGCTGAAGTAAGATATGTACATTCGAGACTGGTATCTGTCTAGATTACGTTGGAAGACAGCATCGATGGTTGTTCCATATCGTGTTGTTGAAATTTTCCGGTTAAAGTTCATTTGAAGATTAAATTTATCTTGCATAAAATCAATAAATGGTTGAGCTTCTGGAGTTGCAAAATTGATATTGAAGTCTCCGCTTATGATCATTGGTAAAAGATGATAATCTCCCTGCAGAATTTTTGAAATTTCTTCTGAGTACGGTGCAAGGACAAAATGGAGAAATTTTATTTCACATCAACAAAAAGCTAAAAATTAATATGCCCCAGCTCATTAATGTATGCAATGATAAAAACATATGCAATGATAAAATGTATGCAATGATAAAACACAGTGACGCATTTCCGTCCCCGCAAGTTAAATGTGTGGAATTACTCCACCAGATTCCAATAACGCGCGCTTAGATGTTTACACATCAATAAAATCTTATTTCCAGTCAAAGTGATCGGTGTTTTCAGCCAAACAGAAATATAAATTTAAAAATTATTTTCAATTATTATACTTTTTTATACACATTTATTACATTTGTCTCATACAAAACTTTCTATTTAATAAAAATCTTTTATAATAAGTCACAAACTTCTATATTTTATTTTGTTATGCATTTTAACAGAATTCATAAAATATTTTTCCACACAGAATACCAATTCTAGAGACCGGAAAATATTTTTTGACAGTTCGAACTTTTGTATGGAAATTCATAACAGAATTAATGGATAAAAGATTCTGCCGAATGGGCCTGTATGTTGCTGTGGCGATACCTCAAAAAAAAAAAAAAAAAGAATAGTTATTATAGGCTGTTCTTCGGGACTATCAAATATGAACTCACAAATGACAGTCAAACCAAAATGACTTAGACTTCATCTATAGTTGAAACTTATTCTCAGACCAGTGGCAACATGTCAACCGCCTTATTATCGAATCTGTCTCTCGGGCAGTGTCTTTTGACATTCTTTTCTAATGGCACTGAAATGGAAATTCACTCTCAAGTCCGTGAAAGCATCCATCATGGCGACCGCGTACTCATTGCCCATAGATGTATCCCTGAGGGTGAAAACTTTAAAATCTGCGAACTTTTTACTTACGTCAAACAGACAAAAATATCCAGGGACTCCCCCTGCCATTATAAGGACAT
Organism: Cheilosia urbana; assembly: GCA_946477585.1. NCBI lineage: Eukaryota > Metazoa > Arthropoda > Insecta > Diptera > Syrphidae > Cheilosia > Cheilosia urbana. Next base: position 119,033,782 of record OX297854.1, read on the forward strand.
CCACTCGATATTATCTCCAACCAACCAAATTCCCACCATCATGCATTATTGTTAAAGCATGGGCTCTAGTCCACACACTCGTATATCAATCAAATATTGACAAGCAGCTTCCGCACATACGGGATACGGCCCAAGGTAAGTGTACCTACGCACCGGAACTCGTGGAATTTTTTTTTGCCGTTCCATCTTCAAACAATCGCAACATTTCAGTGCGAAATCAACAACAACAAACTTCCGTGCTCCATCAGTCGTAGATCCTTAATTTGGACACAGTCTCAAATTTCCAACATCCGTTTGTTACACACTCAGGACATTACTTGCCGTCAATTTCCTGTAACTGCGCACGCAAATGTCAATCTGTCTACGGATTACCTGTACGCCATTCTGAAGAATTTTTTTCTTTTTCAATATAAATGGCAAATAATTGTCCACCATTAACGTATTGCATATGCCATCCACCCCCATAGACTCATCGAAAATCACATCCGACATATTACGTCCTTCAGCCGCTGATATCCGTGGAAGGGGTGCGATGGAAATACACAAACCACAAATATCACATGTCGTCGAGACGCCGCCGCCGACTCACTAGACACTAGTTGCGATGTAAACAACCGAGCAACAGAAGGAGGAATTATTATAAAAGGAGCAAGAGAGTGAGTCGTTCGGGGATTGATCGTATCCGTATGTGTTCTGCAAGGTATATAGAATAACATGGTAAAACATTGCGCATGTCCGCATCCTATCTCACTCGCACACTGTTACGTCACGTGTATCACACTGTTTTGACATTTCAGTGCAAGTTCGACGTTCTCTTAAGGTTTTTGTGGAATATTTTTTAAACAAATAAAAATAAAATGGTTATTTGTGCGATATTCGGCTGTAATAATAACAACGACAAGAAACGAAAGCAAAACAAGGTTCCCGGGCGCGAAAAATTGTCGTTTTTCAGATTTCCCAAGGATGAATCTATGAAAAAAGTGTGGTAGAAAAGACAAGTTTAATGCAAATAATGCATTTGTTTGCTCGAAACACTTTAACAGTGACCAATATGCGCGAAACTTGAAACATGAGCTGCTAAACTATTCACCCAAAAACAGTAGGAATTGCCTTTCACTTCCAAGGACTCTGACAATAAGCGCCAGGAGAATAATTATGAAAGGCGGAATACAAAACAAAAAATTGTGCGCGAAATTTTGTGAGTTTTAAGTGTGAACAAATTATAAATACGTAATTAGTACCTAATTTAAAATTTGTATTTTCAAAGGAAAACCCTTCCAAGTGAGCAAGTTACCCAGGACACCAATGAACCTACTGCAAAATTATGCTGAAGAACAACCGACCGGATCCTTCACATGGACAGATCAAGTCAGTGAAGGTGGACTTCGAAAACCCAACACTATTTTTATCGAAAAAATTCTTGAAAGTATTTTTAATGAATATAACTCGACTGGTCTAAAAACTGGACAAAATTACATAAAAACATTGTTAGACCTTGCCGAACCTATTGATTTAGATCGCGCGATCAAATAGTTGTTTTTTTCCGGGGCAAAATGTTCTTTAAGATTCGAATTCTTAACAAAACACTAATTACGAATATCACTGCAAAAAAAAAAAAAAATTGAATAAAACGCTGAACTAATTGTAAAACTGATATGTACTTGTTTTTATTTGTAATATTTTCGCAGATTATAAAGGACTTTTTATACATTATGGTTATGAGGTTTGGTTGAAAGAATAAAACTGCGAATAACAGCTGCCAACATTAGATTTCTTTGTTGTATTGCTGTGAAAACAAGTGGTATCGTACCACCATCAGCTCACTTTAAAACAATTTCGCCACTATATCTTGCAATTCACATTTTTATTAATTAAAAATCCACAACCCTAATATAAAGCACATGAATGTGAACTAATTTGTTCTGAAGTGTCAAAATATGTGATACACGTGACGTACATGCGCAGAACTGAACCAATATTTTCCTCCGGAATATCATACCATGTATTCTATATACCTTGTGTGTTCTGGTCCTCCACTTACAACATTGATGCGGTGGCTGTGGGTGGAGGACGTGTTGTTGTATGTTAAGCGACTATATACTTTCACCGATTTGCACGACTGACTGATTGAGCCGGCAGACAAAAATCGGCAAAAAAGGGAAAAAAGAAGGAAACTCCCAGCAAATGTCCTTGGCCCCCATTTCAGTGTTGTTGTTATTATCTATAACATCCTTTGCACATATAAATACGGAATGAAATGTAAAATACGTAGGACGGTGAAACGGTGATTTTTCCCGATTTTTGGAAAATCCTCCCCACACTCTCATGTGTAGAGTGTGAGGCATCTGCATATGTACATGAAATGGGGTGGAAGAAGCACGTCATGCTCCGGATATTACAACGATGACCTAGTGCAAGGTTGTTTAAAGTTTTTGCGATGTGTTTTCTCAAGAATCTCCCCTGCAATCCTCCGTGGTAGGAACTCGAAATTTTGTGTAAAAAAGGATTTTTTTTTGTATTATTTGTTCGAATGTGCACTAGGTCAGTGTTATATCCCACATGAGGGTTAACTTTTCATGTGGGAATGGAAAGGGAAGCGAAGAAGTCTTACGATGCGTGTCTGTATACAGCCACGTGAACCTAAATCATTTTGTTCTCATGTCGAGTGGTGTTAGTCTGTTAGTATTGAGGGCACTAAGTGCAAAAAGGATTCACTTTCGTTTCTAATGTAATTGCCCTGTTATTATGGGCTTTTTGATGTTCAAGGAGTTATTAGTTGGATTTTTTTCTCGGCGGGAAATTCAATTTTTGCTCATATGTGCGGGCTTCCTTAGAGATGTGTGTTTTATTATCACATTTTCCTGAGTACAGTGGTCACTTCAAAAAGACTGCGTAAGTGGAGCGTTGATCAAGGATTACAGGCTTTCTACTGCGTGGATGGCAGCGTGTGGTAATGGGGTTATGGTCGGAATTTGATTGATGTGCTGTATCCTTTGGTAAGGAATCAAGAGAACGAGTTTCCAAGGGGAACCATAATTTACAGGGACACTGGCGCAAACCATTAGGCAATGCGAAATCAGATTACACAAGTATCTACCTATTAACACAGATATGTGGGATGGAAAGTAGACTCTCTGCGAAGCGTTGGGAATGGAGAATGGCAGTGGATTACTACCGACTTTTTGGTTAAATGGTTATGGGAGATTTTTTTATGTTTCAAAGAAGTTAGTCGAGGCTTGGTCTTTATTCGCCCATGAAGAATGGTTGATGGATCATGCAGGAATAAAATCAGTTTCCAGATCGATGTGGTCCATTCCATATACATGTCCGAAGAAAGTAATCAATGACTATGATTCGGTAACGTTGACCATTGACTATAACAAAATGGTTTCAGCAGCGTATGGTGACTGGAACAGTGGGCCACCATCTTCCATATATATACGTGAGCCTTAAAATTGTGTTCGTTTGTCGCCGATTCACGCCTTAACGCATTTACCGCTTTTATCAAAACCTTCACACATCTTTGGTATTGGTCTATATATGATTTTTGTGAAGTTTGGTTGAACTCGGAAGACGTATGTGTGTGTTTCGCGTGCGTGAAAAACATATGAATTTCAGTAAATTTTATTTTTTCCACATATTAACATTGCGTATACAGCTCAGGAGTACTTTGGACACGATAGGTGGCGCTGTTGTCGATCTCCTAAACTACTTAACCGATTGAAATGATAGATGGGACACTATTTTGGTATAGTTGGTTCCAGTTGTAAGAATAGGATAGTTTTGGACCCGATAGGTGGTACTTTGTAAAAGATAAGCGGGATAGGAAAACGGGTTGTAGCACCCCCCATTAAAAAAAAAAAATGCACACGCTGGGCATTTGGAACTTTGCGAGCTCTGGGCGGGATTAAATACGAAAGGCACGGGTGGGTACAGCGATATGTAAAAGAGACTGACGTCCGTGTGTGCGGGAATGGATCGTGCTTTGTGGATTCGAGTTGACTCAAGGAAGGATATAATTATATTACTTTTTGTCGTGAAAATAAAAGTCTAAGCGGAAGGAATTTGGGATAAAACTTTGTATGGATAACCGCACTTTAAAAAAAAAGATTGGATAGAAAAAATGGTAATGTCACATCCAATACAACAAAAGTTAGGTAGGTATATAAGATATTTAATTTTTAAATTATTTTTATGTTCAGGGCTTACCGCTACACAATTTTAAATTGAGAGTCGGCTTAGTTATAATTTTGTTGCGCATCCTCAATCCATCGAGATTTTGTAATGGAACTCGTTTGATTTGATTGTGAAAAATATCAAATGTCATGCAAACGATGATTTTGAGTGGAAAATTCAAAGGCAAACATTCCAATTCCGCGGATTCCGCTTATTCAGAAGGACTTGCCTTTCGTATTAAAGCGTAATTTCCCGTTTCGCTATAACAATTAATAATTCGCAAGGACAATAGCTGAAATTTTGTGGAATCAATCTTGAATGCCCATGATTCTCGTAATGTCAACTGTATGAGGCGTAACATTCCGCTTTATATATCGTGTACCGTAAAGAACTTTAGTGAAAAAGCGGAAGGTTGACTGACACGCATGCATTTAAGTTGAATGTGCATTGTGCATGCTCGGAATTATTATTTTCATAACATTAACGAATTTGGTCCATACAGTTAGTTTTCAGGTCATATACGAACTATGACAATTATTCTTCAGCAGTTCCGGTGGTTAGAGCGGTTTTAAGTTCGTTCAGTAATTTTTTACAATTTTTGCTGTATTTTTGCTATTGAGGTAAGTGATATTTAACTGTTTCCTATGGGTATTTTTTGGCTATGAGTGGTATCAAAAAATGGGCCTTAAAGTTTCCCGGACCTTTCCCAGATGGTCTCGTTGCCACAACGATCAATATAAGACTTAGGCACGTCATTTGCTTTGGAGAAGATCAACATTTTTCCTTTCGCGTGACTCTTAATTTTAAGGGTATCCTTTTAAATATTACAAATAACCGTGTAACCCCCGTCTCCTACATACATACATTAGAAGAAAACAAATTGTGATTTACAAAATAAGCTCTATGGCGTTGGGAAACAAAAAACCGACGTGATTTTGCCGCAACCTTTATATCTAGGTACTCACCAAAAGTAGGTAGGTAAATATTTTGAAATTCCTCATAGAGGTTGCGATCGGATTCCGCAACCGGAGTGTAGTTGGAAATTATCTGTACATAGGTGAACTAAAATCTTCTTTACAGTGGGTGATCAAATTATTACGGCCACCTTAAAAAATATAATTTTTTAGGATTAAGTGCAAATAAATGAATTCTATCACCCTTATAATAGACTTATTTTATTTTAAAATAGATTTATGGCTAATAAGCTTTTAACAAATAATAAGTGGTAGCACTTAGCAGTGCTTATTTTTGTGGCAGCCATCTTTCAAAATGGATGCCTCATTTTCTTACAGCCTGAGCTTTTCATTTCTTGGGCTTTTTAACGTTTTTTTTTTTTTACGAAAAATCAAAGGTTGCTGTTTCGGAATCGGTATTTGTGATAAAAAAGTGCTGTGTGTTTACTTATCCTTACAAAGGCGATGATGTAAAAACGCGTTTTTTTTGTAGGTCTGCTTTTCCGATGAATCAACGGTTCAGATTTTGTCGGATAAGTCCGAGTATGTTAGGAGGAGGGCAAACAAAAAATATAAAAAGGAATGCATAGTAGAACGTGTGAAACATCCTCTAAGCATTATGGTTTGATCAATCATCAGTGGGCAAGGAACTGGACGTCTCTACATTGTTGAAGGAACCATGCGTCAAGACCAGTACATTCAGGTCTTATCCTCGAAAATGTTGCCGCAAGTGCAGGAATGGTTCCCAAATGGCAATTTTATTTTTATGCATGACTCTGCAGTCTGCACCTTGCCACAAGGCAAAAATAGTGACTGCATTTTTGCAGAAAAAAAATGTCAAGGTTCTGGAATGGCCGGGAAACTCTCCCGACCTTAACCCCATAGAAAATCTTTGGGAACTGATGAAGAGAGAAATAGGCAAGGAAAAAATTACAAATAAGCGAGCATTGATCGAACGTCTTATCGAAGTATGGCATAGGAACGAAAATGTTAAAACTAATTGCTTAAAATGCATCGAAAGTATGCCATAAAGGGTTGAGGAATTTATAGCGGCAAAAGGGCAATGTAACAAAATACAATTTTTTTTTTTAGTTTTACAGTCCTTTTTTTTTAATAAAACTCTGCTATTTTATTAGTTTATAGGTCTCTTCTAATATTAAAAAATAAATAAAGCTTAAAAAATATAAAACACAAAAGTTATGTTGGTCTATCTTTCAAAAAGTTATATTTTTGCCTGTGGCCGTAATAATTTGTTCACCCGCTGTACATATTGTTGGAAAGCAATTTATAGACATCTAAAAGATTACTGGGACTAAATGGTGACCTGAACGACACTCCGTTCTTGTAAAAAGGGTTCAAAGGAAATAACTCAAACCTACTCTATGCAATTATACTGCCCTAAAACCGAAATCATTCAAATTTCTCAAGTATTGATACAGTGCTTGCAAAGTCTGTCCAATTAGAAGCGGAAAAACTGGCAGTGGAATCATTACCCCGAAAAGAAATTGTATATCCATACCAAGAACACTTTTATAATCTCTCCTAGTGAAGATATAAATTTTCCGTAAGGGAGGTAATTTGTTTAGGTTTAATTTAATATAACATTTAAATCTTTTTACCAGTTTTTTATCTTAGGATTACAATGTTAATGATTAACTCGTTCGGGCTCCATAAAAATAGTTTAGGTTGATCAACATGTCTCAACAAAAAATAGCATTCCTCTGCCGATTGCTCCTCACAATTTCAGCAACATTTGGACCTCAGGTTGATAGATATTGTTCACAATATTTCAAAATACACCTACATAGAGTTTTATAAGAAACACTGTTGTTGGCAGTTTAAAACGAAAGATTCTTAGACCGCCTGTCTATACCCCACTCTATATTATCAACCCTTAATAAAAGCGCCTCTTGAATACAATAAATCCATCCCATCACCATCGCATCCAATTCAAATCGATTGCACTCTCTCGCTGCCAAAGGGAACATCAATCGAATGTACATGGCTTAGTGTGCTCGCATCGATTCCTCCACCATAACCATTCGCTATTGGTATGAAAATTTCATTAATTTTGATTTACCGCCAAACAGACGGAATACACTTTTTGCATAATTTGAACATTTAAAAATTGGAAACACTGGTGCACTGTTTGCTCCCTCTGGGAAGACCGCATTTTACAGCTCGGAATTATCCCTCGAGCTATTCACCTCAAATATTGATGTGGAAGACGAAAAGAAATTCCAAACATCAAATTTACATAGCCCGCGATTACCCATATAATGATGGTGCCCAGACTTGTAACTCTGAGGGTATAGTGTAGTGATAGCCTTGCCGGGACTCTAACCCCACACGCCACACATACAAATTTCATTTGCAGCTCTTAAGCGTGTTACTGTTGTAGTTGTTGTGTGTCACCCATAGCAGAACGCTTATCCGCGAGCCACTGTGTTTAGTCATCATCATCAATCGCGCGCATACCCCCCAGCTTTGGCAATACAACCCCATCAGCCCAGCCGCCACCCCTCATGCACACAGTGGAAGAAGGACGGCGAAAAAAAAAATTTAAAACGAAAAAAATGTTTGCTATTAAAAAGTAAAAGCATCGACGAAGATTTCGGTGAGTGTTGTTGTTATTTTCGACTTTTTTTTTTTTTCTTCTTCGGTCCCCAGCATGTCCTGAGAGCTGAGTCTTAAGGGGTGAAAGAAATTAAGTAGGTATAGAAGGGAACAGAAAAAAAAAAACTGTGGCGGGGTGGCTGATTTTTTTTTTTCCTCATTTAAACTTGTTACCCTTTACCCCGCTTCGAGACATCGAACGCATCCGTATCCGTTTTTTTTTTTTTTTGATGCCTGTGTTTTTGACTCGTGGAAGTTTTTTTTTTATTTTTAACTTGGGGGTGAAGAAGAAAAGACACAACAACAACAGGAGTAAAAAGGATTTTTTTTTTTTTCGTTAAACTCATTTTCTGGTTGGGGGAGTCCTTTTCTTGCTGTTCTCAGGCGTTTATTTTTTTCTTCGTATTTAGCTTGGAGCTGGTGGATTTTTTTCTTTAGACAAAACGGGTTGGAGAGTGATCGATATTTTAATTTAATTTTTTTTTTTTTCCTTTTGTCGGGGATTTTATTTTTTGTGTGCTGTTTGGTTGCTCTGCGTATACATTCATTGACTTTCACTGAAGGGAAAAATTAAGGAAAAGTTGTATTGATTAGTCTGCAGTTTATACGTGTAGATATTGTGTACCTATACCTAGTGTTGACGATGGAAAAAAGTGCCAAGAAGGGTGAAGGTGAAAAGCCTTTTGCAAACTTAATTTAATTTTTTTTTTGGAGGATTTCATACAAATAAGAGGTTATTTACATACCTACACTGCACAGCATGGGCGTAGTTAGGTTAACTTTGGTCTTAATTTCAAGCCTTCCTAAAATTTTTCAAATTAAAAAACTCAGTCACATAAGAACCACTGGCATTTATTTAAAATTTCTTGTATGTTCATCAACATTTGACCGACATTCGGTCGAGATTAATAAGTTATGCAGAGAAAAGCTTCAGGTAAATGTTGCATACAATAAAAAGGTACTTCGCTAAGCCAAGTAATGTCATCTCGAATCGACCTTAAATCTACAGAAGCTCACAGTTGCGAAATTTGTATGGAAACGGGTTTACTAAGATCTAAACCACACCATGGCCTAGAGAAGCTGTTGAACCTTCCACCAATCAATCTCTATAATAAGAGCGTTGCAGCCAAAGGTACTCTCCGAGTAAGAGAGAATAAAATTTGCATCCCGAATCATTCGGTCACTCGCGCATACATGACATCCTTGAGCAGAGCGGACTTATGCCACTCACGGACTACAAAAAACCAAAATATGACTTTGACAAGAAATTTAAAATCTGTATACCGGACAGGAGGGACTGGCTCGCAACGAGTACTGTCATAAGAGGTATACCCATACTCACAGATGGTTCAAAAGCAGAGAATGAAATAGGAGCAGGAGTCTTCTCGGAGGAACTAGGTATCAGTCAATCATACTGACTGGCAAATAACTGCAGCGCTTTCCAGGCAGAGATCCACGCGGTTATGAAAGCGGCCCCAGACTGACTTATGGAGGGAACTACCAGAAATGAAAATTACCTTCTGCATGGACAGCCAAGCAGCACTTAAAGCGATCAACTTCAATCTGGTAAACTCAAGCTCTGGTAAGTCAGTGCCTCTCGGCACGAAGAGCGATAAACCAGCATTCAATACTGCTATGCTGGGTTCCTGGACATGTTGGCGCGGAAGGGAGTAAAGCAGGGGATAAATTGGCCATATGTGGCTCTTAAAAGAACATACTACTAGCTGACAGACAAGTACTACCAGCTTTCAACGCATCTAATAGCTTTATTGATAATGCCACATTAGATTTAAATTAAATAAAAAACACTTACGTTTGCATCATAGCTCATAGTCTGTGGCTCACAAGGCTAAAACGGTCGAAGAAACTAACATCTATTGATAGAAACCAAATCCGAGCGCTCGTCGAGGTATTAACTGGACACTTCATCATTGGAAACATGGCTAAGCGGTTGGGTATCTTTACGAATGACTTCTGCAGAAGTTACAGAGATAAAGAGGAAAATAATCCGTGGAACATCTCCTGTGTCACTGCCCAGCCGTCCAAGAACGCCGCTACTCATGTTCGGGAGCACGGTTCTTTGAAGGCTTGGAACTTGAATCACAATGGTCCTCTATGGCTTCTGGGTGAAATTTCATATAATGCAAACTGCCCCTCTAACCTAACCTAACCTAACCTATTTGGCAGTTGAATTATAGTAACGTGAACAAAAAAACAAAACAAAAAACGATGATCGTCCAATCGTTTCGACGATTATCGTTTTTTGGTACTTACACGAAGTAGAAGCATCTTGGAGACGATGTCGTTCGACGGTTTTGAGCTTACGCGATTAAAGCCCATGTTGTGGTTCGGAACCTTCAAAGGTCCTATATACATGACTGTCCTCTACGTCTACGGCAATGAATGCAGTCAATTTGGTGGTCAAGATTATTGATTGAGAGACCGCCAAGTTCCCTTAAAAATTTTCTTTAGTCCTGCCATTCAAAGTTTTAGGCGAAGAAGATACGCGAGAATGAAAATTGACAAATAAACACCTCATAGCAACAGCAGCGCACAGAGGTAGGTCTTTCCCTCCGTTTTAATCATCAGCTGTCGGGCTTGTACTCGTCGCTCAGTTGACGCAATTGGTAATCACTTGGTCAATTGGAGAAAAATCGAAATGCAAGCTCATTTCCTGACAGGGGAAAAAAGCAGAAATGTCTACCCAAGTGGAATTATATACGGAGAATTGACTGTAAGAATGCAAAACTATTCAAACAATCACTTCAAAGGAGTCTGATGATGAATTAGTGGTGTAGTTCGTAATAGCTATTATTCCTACCAAAAGTGACTGTGTCTGCGAGTTGTTTCTCCCAAACAATAATTCACAAACTGAAATTCGACATAATTTCCCAACAGAAATTGTCAGGGTAACCCCTAAACAAGCGAGAACCCCACTGAGTAAAGTTTTAATAGTTCGAGTCCTTTTCCGGAGGTGTTGTCATGTGCGATGTGTTTTCTGATTATTAAACGCAAATTATCATTCATTTCTGAAGTCAGAATCCATCTTCTTGATTTCGAACTTTATGTGATTTTTAGACGTCTTCTCGAAATGTCGTTAAATGCGCACTTTATGCCGTCATCTTTCCCCTTTGAACTATCACAATTCTTCCTGATGATTTTTTTTTTAAACTGGGCCATAATTCGAAGGCTTATATTCCGAGCAACGAGCAGCCAGGATTTATTGCGTATATATCTTCCTCTTATCACAAACCCGCATCCAAATAGCTGGATGAGTCTACAGCTTGTGCAACTGTTTTCATTCTAGTGAATTCTCCTCCCCATTGCACTTTCTGGATGCCTACCTATAATAAAAATGGTTTTAGCTGGTGCATGTGGTCTATTTGGAGCCAGGATACTAGATGTGGTTATACCTACCCCTATTCAGATTATTGGTGTCTTCAACACCTCGATCATCGATTCCTTGGGAATTTTAAATGCATTTCAGCATTTAGGTAAGGAATTTTCCTCGGCGCTCAATGGAACGAGTTTCGAACTTGGCAAAATTACTTTTCAACAACTTCTTCAACTTCTACACTTCTTGTCGACAGCATACCTAAGTACGAAGTAGGTGTAACTTTCCCAGTTGGACTCACACACGCTGGCCAACAGTCTAGTACCAGTTCCATGTGCAAAGCTTGTTGAAGTCACTATTCAACCAAACACCCAACATAGGGTAAGCTTCTTCTACCCCCATCTTCCTCCTCTTGTGTAAAGTCGCAATCCTATATCCATTAAAGTTGACTCGGACAACACCCTACCTATATAACATAATCAGAATATTGAACAAACTCAGTCAGTGATATCCTTAAAGACTCACAAGCTTATACCAAATATAAAAAATAAAAAAACTTAATCATAATATGTATATCAAAATTGCGACTATCGAAAAAGCAACACCCGAAGAAACGCAAAAAATTAGCAGTAAAGGATAACTACTACCACCTAAAAAGGTTTCGGTATGGCGATAGTTCCAACTTCCAATTCATCAAGACCTATACTCAAATTCGTGCTCCATATTCAATGGTTCACACAAAAATTCCTTTCGCAAACGTTTTCCCTCACTCCTTTTGGCAGCCGATCGTGTTTTATCTTAGACTTCTCTCTGACAACGGGTTACATTTGAGACAACCCATCTCATCTGTGCCACTTGATCTAACTGAATCTATTAAAATCTCTAAAAGTGTCATTCTCATTTCATCACAAAGTGAATAGAAAGGATTTCATTTGGGATGCACGATAAATTTCAAAACTGTATTCCTCGTCACGAGCTATCACTCAACGCCATACCACTCGACATCATCCCCTCAAGCAAATTCGCTTTCAGTCCTCTAACGCTATGGAGTGCTCTACTTAGAATTTTTAATAACCTCCAAAAAGAAAAAAAACTTCACAAAGCGTGTACCTAGTCTGATTAGGGTTTTTGTTGCCCGCATAGCATGGTCATGTATCCTTTAGAAAGAAAAAAAACTGTACCGTCAGAAAATCTCTTCACCACCCTCGTTTTTTCTATACACAAGGATCAATATTAACTCTTTCGGAGGTAGCGTATACCTTCACAAAAAAAAAAAAAAAAATACTAGAGAGGAGGCTGTATCTGTGATAGTCCTCAGCTCATCAACATACACTAAAAATTTGTGCGCATATTTTTCACATTAAAAAAAGAGTCGGATGCATAGCTAACGATTTTTTTTGTCAATTTCAATCCACCCTTAGAGATGGTATACCCTGAAGGCACAACTCGACGTTCGCGTGGATGCACAGTTTTTTTTCTATGCAGATATGGATTTTTTTTTTACTTTGTCCTGGCTGGGTGATGCCTGTTTCTTTTTTCATTATTAACTCGGATGGGAGGTTTTTTTTTCAAGGATTTAACCCTCTCACACAACCCTTTGTCTGGGTGAATTTATAATTTTTTATGCAGAGTTTCTCCCCGGTTTTTTTTTTGCAAGGAGTTCTTAAAAGTGCACCGAGACAGAGAGAATTGAAGTGAACTGAAGATTAAAGAAGCACAGGGTGTTCGAAAAATTAAAATTTTTTTTAATGGTGTGTTATACTGGAAAGAGTTCAATTTTGTTTAACTGAATCCCATTATATAAGATGGTATTTATTTTTATATATATCTACGACTAATGATGGCACACAAATGGAGCGTCTTACAAACTTCCGACGAATGTGCAAAAGTTAAAACAGATCGACACAATTTTTGGAGTATGTTTTTAATTACTAAGAGGACTTCTTGAAGGTGTTCCCGACTACACCGACTTGTTCATAGCCCCCACCGGTCGTTGGAACAAAGGTGAAGTTTGGGTTTAGGTTAACAGCGAGTTAAACCACCCAGCCAGGGTAGGGCCATTATGATGTCGTAGGACCTAAAGATTTCTAAAATATCCACTGAACTAACTGGAGCTTAAAATAAGGCGGTTGATGGCTGGAAGTGTTCCCCGATATACGAGTATAGTCCCCTTTCTGTTAAGCGAGCTGGGTCCATAAATACTGTCTAGGATAGTGTCCTCTTCCTAGTTCATAGACCCAAATAAGGTGAATTTCGAATAGCTCCGCCATTTCTTGAGTTTGAGTAGTTTCGGCATTTATGTAATATGACCGAATCAAAGAATTCAATCAATGCTTGACTATCGATAACATTGGTGACATTCCGTTATTTCTCAGCCACGATAGGACCTCCTTTATTACAAAAATTCGTATTTTTATTGTTTTTTGTTAAAGCAGTTTGACTTCTCAAAATATTAAACCCTGAGGAAGACAGCAATCCCTACCGAAACGTCGGGACAAAATTATGAGCTAATCTAGTTTCATTCCTATGACCAAAAAATGCGACGGAAAAACCATTTCCACAAATTATACACTCACATTCTTAATCGACATTTTTTATTTTATTTGTTTGTTTATTCACTAATGCAATATAATATAGCTAAATATTACTTGAAATTACATACTTACTCTCTACACGGATTCTTGAAATTTTACTAGTTTACTAATTTCCTGAAATCTTACTAGTTCTTAAGAGACTCGTATAAAGGCAGACGGAAACCGTACACTACTCTCCCAGCCAGTCCTTTTTACGGGAAGCTATACAGGTTTCATAGTTTCTGTTAAATAAAAGGATTGAATCAGTGACTTTTCGATTGCACTTGTTTGCATTATCATCCAAGATCCAGCTGTAGTACGAGGAACAATCACTGTTGGAAAGTTCCACAGGACTTCACTAAAACAGACGTTCTCTGTTCTACGTTAGTATAGACTAGACGACGGATGTATTATTCCACAGAGACAATCTCCCATCGGTGAATATTTTCTCAATAAAGGAAACTATATATACACCAGGGTGGATCGTTTTAGTATGAACTTTTTTTTTTTTAACCAAATCGGAAAAGGCCGCGATTCAAAAGTTGTATCCATGAACATATTGACTAGATCCAAAATATTTTTTGAATTGAAGTATGTTTCATACTGCCCCAAGCCACTTGAAAATTTTACCTTTTTTTAATATATTAGCATTTTTCAATATGATTTTTTTCAGTTTCATATAGCTCCGATCTACTTATGATTAATATTTAAACTTATTAATAATTAACCTCTATTTCCTTCCTGGCCGGAGAAAATTCAAAAAAAAAATATTAGCCTATGATTTTACCGTTTAAACAAAATTTGAGTATTAATTGGTTTTAGTGCTCGGCATCGGCAGTGTTTTTATAATCAGAGTGGTTGTGTTTTCAGTTTAAATTAAAAAAATGTCTTTGTCTACTCTGCGAAGCGACTTACTCTGTCCAGTGTTTGGCCACGGACAAGATATGAGGCCCTATATGTTGCCGACTTATGAAGATATTATACGATGTTACTTGTGGGTAAGCCGAAATAGTGAAACTCAATACAAAAACTTAGCTACTAAAACATGCGAGAATATCTGCGAAAAGTTATTGAACCTTTGGGAAAAAGCGTCGATTCCTACTATCGAACATCGTTCAGTTATAAGGAAGATAAAACAGTACCATGATAATTATCGAAATTTACTCAAACCGTATAAATCAAGAAAAGATATAGATTCATATCAAAATCGCATTCAGTTGTTTAGGGATGAGGCGAAATGTCTTTTCGATATAGCAGCTTGTAAATGCGAAAATTATGATTCATGCAAATGTGAAAAACAACTGAAAGTACCAAAATTAGAGAGATCTTTTTTGATTGACCAACGAAATGAACGAAAAATGGGTATTGGAAACACGGACATTAGAACTTCCGTCAAAAATATGAAGAAAATAATGAGAAAAAGAAAGTATGAAAGTGGACAAGAAAAATACGCCATTGAAAATAATTCTTCTAATGACATGCAGTTATTTTTTAATGAACTTTCTTCATGTTCTGAAGAATCATATGAAAATCAAACTCAAGAAGAGCTGTCTTTAGAACTCGAACCATCAACATCTTTGGAAGAGCTGTCTCAAGACAGAGCTCAGAAGAAACTCAAAAAGTTGTCGATGCCTTCTGTCGCTCACGCAGTTGACAGATACGGTATTTCAGATAGATCTGCAGCCGCTATCGTTTCCGCAGCGCTTCAAGACGTTGGCCTTATAACAAAGGAAGACACAAGTAATGTAATTGATCGAAGCAAGATAAGACGAGCCCGTGATAAGCAAAGAAGTATTTTAATGAATAAGCCATTATTACTCCATGAATCTTTTGGGCTATATTTTGATGGACGCAAGGACAAAACCCTCACTATGATAGATTCCTCCAGAAGAAAAATAGTTTGCGAGGAACATATAAGTTTAGTCAAAGAACCAAGCTCGGAATACATCGGACACATTTCCGTATCAAGCGGAAGAGCAATCATAGTGAGTAACGAAATAAAAAGATTTTTAGATGATAAAAGTGTGGACTGCGATAACTTGCTTGTAGTAGGTTGTGACGGAACTGCTGCTAATACAGGATCTAAAGGAGGTGTAATACGATGCTTGGAACAAAAATTACAAAGACCATTACAGTGGTTCATCTGTCAATTACACGCAAATGAACTTACTTTGCGTCATTTGTTTGAACATCTTGATGGTCCTACGACTGGACCACGCAGCTTTATAGGAGCAATAGGAAAAGATTTAAAAGATTGCGATCTTTTCCTTTAAAGCCATTAGTTGCAATCTTCCAAATGTATCAATTGCAAAGGATCTAAGTACGGATCAATTGTATCTCTTCCAGATCTGCTGCGCTATCGACTCTAATCACTGCAATGACAGCCTATCTAAAAAGAATCCCGGGAAGATTGTTCATTCCAGATGGCTGACTACGGCTAACCGAATTCTGAGATTATATGTTTCAACAATTTCTCCAACAAAAAACCTGTTACATCTTGTTGATTTCATTTTAAAAGTCTACGCACCGATGTGGTTTTCGATCAAAACAAGGTCGAGTTGCATTTACGGATCAAAATATTTGCATAAAACTATTGTCCTTTCACGATATTTGCCAGATCACCTAAAAGCTGTTGTAGATCCTGTGATTCAAAGGAATGGATTCTTTGGGCATGCAAAAAACATTTTACTGGCGATGTTGGCAGACGATCGAAAAGCAATTCAAGTGTTGGCCTTGCGAAGGATACTTAAATCTAGGGATTCGACAGATTCTAGTGTGAGAGTTTTTAAAGTACCTGAATTTAACTTCAATGCTAAAGATTATATTGATCTCATTGCTTGGAATAATTTAATAGTTACCGAGCCACCACTGCTGAAAAAGTTAAACACTAATGTCATTAAGGAATGCATACAATCGCCGGAAAAAGTTGAGTTACTGATATTGCCCCTTGTAAATAAATACATTTGTCACACTCAACCTACTGAAAGGTGTGTTAAAATTGTTACAGAGGCATCTGCTGCTGTTTGAGGTCCTACAAGAAGAGATGGATTTATAAGAACACGACTTGAATCTCGCAAAATAATGCCTGTTTTTAATTCAAAAAAAGATTATAAAATTGTTTAGTTTTCTTTTTTTTGTTGAGTTGAAATTATTACTACTTGAATTTTGTTTAAAAAAAGATTTCAAGTGTATTGGAATTTTTCTGATCGTCAGTGTTATTCAAATGAATAAAAATATAAAGAGAAATAAATATTTTATTTAATTTTTTCCTATGTAAGTTAACAGGCCTTCATTCAAATATTAAGAGCACTTGGGGCAGTATGAAATAGAATATATCGAAAAATTTAATTATACCTTTTTGAAGGTATTCAATAGTTGCAACTTTCTAACAATGGCCGAAATCAAGATCGAAAAAGAAAAAATTTCGATCCACAGCCCTTACCGACTGTAGAGTTCAAAATAGGACACGTCTTTTTTGTTAACTTGTTCACAGTCAAGTAAGTTTATTCTCGTTTATTCGAGTGACATAAAACATCACATCAATCCATCACATCACATCACATCACCCTATTATATAAAGAGGTAATGTTTGTTTGTTGGAGGTAATCTCCGGAACTACCAAACCGATTTCAAAAATTCTTTTTACTAATAGAAAGCTACGGGATAGTGTATTGCGATAGGCTACTTTATTTTTTATTTTTTACATACCTATTCGATTTTTTTGATTTTCTGCAATATATTTATTTTGACTTTTCTATATCAAAAAATAATTAGAAAACTATGGGGGGGATTTTTTATTTTTTATTTTTTTTTTTTTTTTTTTTTGTTTTCAAAAAGTGGATTGATAAAATCAGGATAAATTTAGTGTATTATACGTTGTTCAACTGTGATGGTTTGTTTTTGATTTTGTGCATCGCTCCAACAGTTTCATTTCTTTTATACAGTTGATAAGGTAAAAATTAAATGTAAAAAGTCTAAACGCGGACAAAATAGTTATTGAAAAGCAAATTTGAGTGATTTTAAGAAAATGCCAAGACGAATGCGCACAAATATTGGTTGACGAACAGGGCAAGCAAGTCAACAACAAATATCAACGAAGCCAAACTACAGAAGAAAGAAAAAAGTGGGACATCGCATGGCATAAGACCAGATCAACAGTCAAGAAAATTGAGAGTGCAAGTAATGAGAACTGCGTCAAATCCTACTGCTGCTGGGATGGGAACAAGTTTCAATCGGAGTGGCAAGACGCGCGTCGTTGCTGACATTCGAACGACTGGCATTTCAGTAGAACGAACAGAAAACTATATCGGTGATGCGATTTTCGATATTGGAGCGATGACTATAATTGTGTGCCACCATTAAAATGCGCTAAAAAACTGATGTGCGAGTGGCAAAGTGAAATTAGCACCTGCGGAGCCATTTGAATCGGAGGATTTTCTAAAGAACATAATGACAGTACAACAAGACAGTACTGTTTTCGTATGACTTCATTGGGAACAAAAATCATTAAAAAAACTGGTTTCGTGCCGACTTGCAGGGCAATATTTTCTCTTATACATCATGCAAACACACATTTTCTAACAATGGCACGGGATTCTACGCCGCAAAATTCGGATTAACAGATTCAAGGCCAAATTTACCATCGGATGGGAGCCTTCTTGCCAGTAAATGAGGACGTACAGCAATATTCGCAGGTGTACTTCATTTTTTCGGGGGATGATCAAGTCGATAGCCTGTACAGAGGGCAAATAGGAGTGACAAAAAACGTCATTCGTCAATTGCAACCATTACAAATGCAATCAACGCTTTCATTACAATGTTTAAAACGGCGATAGAGAAAATGAACTTAGAATATCGCAGATTTGTTTTCAAACCTGATAATAGAACCGCACCTTGGAAAAAATAGAATGGATAGGAAACGGGTAGTGTCACTTCCAATACAAGAAAAATTATTTAAAAGTTTTAATTTTGTAATTCTTTGGATGCTCCGGACTAATTATCATTTTGTTGAACAACCTTAATACACCGAAACTTTTTATCGGATCGCGTTTGATATGATTGTGAAGAATCTCAAATCAACAGTCATGCAAGGACGATTTTGAGTTTAAGAGGCAAACATTGTCATATCGCGCACTCCGCTTACTCAGAACGATTTGGCATTTAAGCGTCTATGACAAATAATTATTTATATTCGACATATTGATCATACACATTTTTATAGTAATACAGTACAGATTTTGTCGATAATACACCGACACATTTCATTTCCTCATAAAATAAAATCCATTTCACCGTACTAAATTTGTCTGATCACCCTGTTAAAAAATTCATCTGCAAATGAAGGAATTAAAAATAAAAAAAGAGTTAACACACGAAGGATAAAAAACATGCACTCAGCCATACATCAGAGCACATGCTGCAGTACCCACATTTTTTTTGTCGTTCATCAAAAACAGGATATGAAAAAAATACTGCCTGGGGTCCTTACTCACCCAGACAACCGTTTTTTTTGTTCATACTCAACCCTATCTCACCCCAAGCACGCATTCACTTGTCAAATACAAAGCCAGTATTTTAAAATGAGAAAAAAAAAACACATATCCTTTTCCGCACTGTAAAATGCAAATTAAAATGATTCACAGTGTGATTTAGTTTTAACCCTTCAAACACATCCGAGAAAGGGTTGCAAATCTCCTCAGGACTAAACAGTAAACACGCATATTCGCTTTTAGTTAAAAGTCAGCTGATGCCATATATCTAGAAAAAAAATGCGAACCGAAGTCTGTACCCTGGTTGTGAGGGGTGACCGTTTTTTTCATGATAATTCTGAAAAAAAAAAAACGACCGTGTGCGTTCTAGGACGACAACAAATTTTAAGGTCTCGATTTTTTTTGCATTGCATTGTTGCCGGAAAGGGTTGAAAGCTGAGCTCTTTTGTTGATCTGCTGTTCATTATAATTCCTGACTCTTGGAAATATATTTGCATATTACGGCGAAGGACGTTGTTATGTATTTGGATATGGATTTTGGGGTAGGCCGTAGGCACCATGCCAGAATCTGGTTTACGATTATAAATTTGTAAGGCACTTATTCTTCTTTTTTTTTGTCGCTTTTATGGGCCTGCATTTTTTTTTGCCGTTAAGAGCAGGTGTGATGTTTTTTCTGATACAGAAAAAAATGGAAATGCTTCAGAACTATCTCGGGATTTAGTGATTTGTGGTGAACGCTGGAACCGTTGGTGACTCAATTAATTTGACAAACGAGCTGGGTTTTGTTGTGAGGAGTGATTTTTATTTTTCTATTTTACTTCGTTTCGAAGAACTTAGGAAATTTATTTTTCATGACATTGCCGTCTGCCGATTGACATTATTTTCAATTCTCTATTTTGTGTCTACATGCTGTCAACAAGAAGGGACACACAACATCGACGAATCGGACAGAACGTCACGATAGACAGTTATAATTTTGGGGTAGTTAAGGACTTTGTCTACCTCGGCTCCGCTATAAATTCTGACAACGACATCACATCACAAATCAAGAGAAGAATTACACTTGTCAACCGCAGTTTCTTTGGCCTAAGAAGGCAACTGAGAAATAAGGCCTTGTCAAAAAACACTAAGGAGACTCTATATGGTACCTATAAGATCCTCATCATCCCAGTTCTACTCTATGGCGCAGAAGCATGGACGCTATCAAAGGCGGATGAAGATCTCCTCGGTCGCTTTGAACGCAAATTTCTTCGGGTGATTTTCGGTCCCGTTTGCGTTGACGGGATTTGGAGAAGGAGATTTAACAGCGAACTTTACGAGCTGTACAGCGACATCGACCTGGTCAGAAAAGTGCGCATCAGACGACTAAGATGGCTAGGACATGTAGAGCGAATAGACACCAACGCTCCGGCCCGAAGAGTCTTCGACTCCAACCAGGACGGACAACGCAGTAGAGGAAGACCTCGCCTTAGGTGTCGCGCACAAGTGGAAGAGGACCTCAACCAACTTAGAGTGCGCAACTGGAGGCAGTTAGCTAAAGATCGCGTTAACAGGAGAGGCGTATTGGTTGAAGCCCAGGTTCAACCCGGACTGTAGCGTCATCTAAGTAAGTAAGTTAGTATTTTGTGTCTACTATTTTCTACATATAAAGGAACGTTTTTTTCTCCCAAAAGGGGGAGCTTAAGACCTCTCGGTGGTTTAATTTGTTTGCCTAATTTTTATGTAATTAAAGTAAACCGTTTTGCAGTATCCGTTTAGTTGGGGAACAACTCTTTGTATAATTCAATTAGGTAGGTACTTGTTTTTTGATAAAAAGTCAACTCTTAATGTCTGGGCGAGTAATAAAATAATGTTAGATCAGGGGAAGATCACGTATGATGATGACCGACTGGACGGTAAGCTACTAGCGGACGCGGCGAACTTTGTCTCGTCCCAATTTAACGCCTTTAGATAAACTCCAGAGTCCAGAGTGATAATAAAACAAAGACAATTCAAATTTCAATGTAATTCATTTGAATGGAATGGAAATCAGTAGAGAGCGATGTGATGAACAATGTTTTTTGATTTGTTTTCCGGCGCAAAAACAAACAATGAAGACGGTTCCGACTTCCAACGATTGGCCTTGTGATTTTTTGATTATCATCGCAAAAGCTAATCGAATGGGGAACTGAATCCACTTGAATTGGAATGGAACATCAGTGGGAATAATCGGAATTCGTGGGATAAGGAGTTCCTCTGCTTTGAATTTGCCCTTGATGATCGTCGCTTGAATCACATTGTTCATCAGTTTCCTGACGGACAACCGCGTACCGCTGCACAATTTTGGATGATTCAGATTCCGCAACATGATTATATTCGATCTTACCTTAAGCTGTAAATTATGCGGCGGAGTTCCTGGCACATCAAACGAGTTAAAAAAATCCCGTCGATAGTTGGTCGCTTCCTCCTCGTCGGTCACACTGTCAACGGATTTGTACGAATGCAGTTCTCCAGCGATTTCGCTGCTAGTATTGCCCGTTCACTATTCCAATCGAGGTTTTGAAAAATTTTGTACAATGCCGGGGAACACTTTGGTGATGAGTTCCTCCTTCGACGATTTGCAGGGAACGATACAAATCCAGTCGAAAGATCAACAGCAATTTGGCCAATGCCAAGCGCCAGCAGTTGTTTCGAGAATTCAGTAACCGATGGGTCGTTCTGCAATGCGACTCTCATGTTCGTGGTTAACTTCTTGACATGCCGCCACAAAGTTGACGATTTCAGGCATGCATTAAGTTCATCGAAAGCAGTAGATTTCGGGATGACGGGAAGCGTTTGACGCAAATCTCCGAAGAGTAATATCATAGCCCCACCAAATCATCTCGAATAACCTCGTAAATCCGTCATCTTTCGGTCAACTGCATCGTCCATTCATCCCAAATGATGATTTTGCATTCTCACATCAATTTCGCTGCCGCCGAATTCTTGGTCATTGTGCACGTTGTCAACCGTGAGAAGAATCATCAACAGAAGTTTGCTAGGTTCTACTGGTCTTCTTCTATTAGAATTTTATCGAATTTGAGGTCTCCATTAATTTTCTTCAGCACGTTTCCCTTGCGTTTTATTATCACGGATATTCTGACTAATTATTTCACGGCATGTACGCGCGAAAAAAATACCTGTTAAATTACCCACAGCCTAAGTCAACGTATAAGGGTATACCAATTTCCAGCGATTGGAATATCGAAAGCGAGACGCAAGACAATCGACAAATTGGAGATGCTTGGATACCAAATCGATCTGATTTTTGTAACGCGATCCGTTACAAAGTTTCAGTGTATTGAGGTTGCGCAACATAATTGTAACTGAGCCGACCTTCAATTTCTGCAATAGCCAAAGAATTCAAAAATTAAGAATTTTAAATAATTTTTGGTGTGTTGGAAGTGAGTTTTCTATCCAGTCTATTTTTTTTTTTTTTAAATGCTATACAAAATTCTACTATCCCCAATCTAATACCCATAAAGTTTTGTTTTCACGACAGAAAGTAGCATAAATGTCCATAATCGGTCCAATGCGAATTTAAACCAAAAATCAGAAAAATCGAACGATCCTTTCCCGAGTTATAGGACGTCAGTCTTTATAATGTAGCTGTACCCACCCGGCTTTGCCCGTACCTTTCGTATAAAGTCCTGCTCACATTTCTCAAAATGCTTTATTTGGCAATGTCCACTAACAATTTTAGTTATACAACTTTAGAAATAGAGTTCGATTTCATTTTTGAAAAGTTTTCCTATCCCGGCTATGTTTTACAAAGTACCAGGGTCCAAAACTATCCCGTCTTTAAACTGGAACCATACACATGCACAAAACTTCAATGAAATCGGTAGAGCTGCTTCGGAAATCGGCGACAGCGCCTACTATCGGATCGAAAATAGCCTATCTCTCAAGCTTCAACAAAACCATATTCAAATCCATCCATAAAATTCCATTAAAATCAGCTGTTTGGTTTCGGAGATCGATAACAGCACCACCTATCGTGTCTAAAATTATCCTATCTTTCAATCGGAAACCAGCCAAAAAATTTCATTGAAATCGGGTTTCGGAGATCGACAACAATGCCACCTATCGGGTCCAAAAGTATCCTATCGTTTAAGATTGCCTAAACCGCACATAGTACATAGCTTTCTTACTAATTTTTGAGATAGAAAAGTCAAAATAAATATTTAATAGGGGGAATTATTGGATGCCAAAGCAGGACCGCACGGCGATTTTCCGGAATTTTCTGTCTTCCTAAACCTGATATACAGCAATACGATAAAAACCAAAAAAGAATCAAGAAAATCGTTCCAGCGGTTTTCCAGTTATAACATCATCGAGTTTCACCCCGAAAGAATTGTATAGATAGAAGAAGACTTTCTGTCCGCATTTGTTTTGATTATTGTCAGTTATAAATAGATTTGGGAAGAATAAACTTGATGAAGCTCTCAAACTCGGTGGTATATCATTTCGACAACGGTGTAGGTCGAATTAACTCATTTATCAAGAAGATTCTCAGCTTTTCAGTGTGAATCAAAGTAATTTTATTTCAGTCGAGGGGAAAAAAAAAGGAAAACGGTCATTTTATAACACTTGCATAGTTTATATAGAAGGAACAAGGTCTTGTCTTAACGCCGTGTATATTAAGTGTTATTTTTGTTTTCTTTAGTTTTATTTCTATATAGAGCATTATACTGTACTGACTGCTGATTAAGTACATACTTTAACGTAATTGATGGACTCTGCGACAAGGTTATAGCGTACCACCAGTGTTAGGAACCCTGTTCTGTTATTATTTTTCAGACTTTTGGGATCAGAAATGTAAACAAAACTTCACTCGTTTTTGGTTCTGCGCTAGTTGATAAGATAAGTTAAGATAAGTTATCGTATATTCTGATAAAATTGGCAAGTTAACTGATGTTGACGTCTTCCATGTTACCACTTCGAAATTATTAAATTTTGTAGGTTACTTTTTTCGACCAGCTCTACCCCTTAGTTGGAGCGCTCAAATCTGTAGGCAAGAATTCACACAATATTATAGCGGGTACCAATTTTAACTTTAGCCAAATCTTCGATTAAAAATGTCGGGTGAGTAAATCCGAAACATTAACTGAACACATTCATTTCCACAATCCACTTTGACACTTGTAAAGTCCACAGCAAGATGGCTGTCTTTTTATATTCTTTCTTTTTCTTTTTTCCGTCCTTCTTCTTTTTGGGACTTGCTTATTCAACGATCTTTATAATAAAAGGTTTCTCTTTAAATCGACTTGAATCTTTTCTTTTTCGTGCGCTACTCATCAGAAAATTACAATTTCCGCGAACCGTGCACAGTCCGCATATTTTGCCTTAGAAGGGTCATACGCAAATGTCTACGGTTTTCAACAATTTCAGATTACAAAAAGTGGCACAAAAAACGATACAAAATCAACAAGCTATATACCAGCCAACCCCACTTTGCACCCCCTATACCAGTTACGATTAGCTACGCATACGATCACATATGACATCCATGCAATAAATCAAACATCCCCACACACAGGACACTTTGTCATATACATGTTGCTCTTCTGCGTCATAAACTAGACCTCAAGACAACACACAAGGCACCCCTTTCTATTTCATCCAACATATCATGTAACCGCGCCACTTACCGCTCAACACGCGACACAGATTAATACAACGTTTTCCACAATTTCCCTCGGAATTGTGGAAAAGAATCCTGTAAACCGACAAAATGGTGACAACATGAAACTAAAAATAAAAGACAAATCAACCCTTCCAAGGATTCATCCCTTCAATTCTTGTTGTAGACTTCTCCCCGAAATGAAAAAAAAAAAACCGAAGATTCTTATAAAAATGATAAAAAAAACATTCCCCTTAATGGCACGGTACCGCGCATCACACATTTGAGACTATTAAGAGCTCGCATAACATCTAATCAAATATGAAACAAACCGTTATTACTGTTATTACACCACACACACTCATGTGGTATTGATCGAATATGAAACCCCTTCAGCGGTAGTTATCGTACGGGTTGCCTAACAGTTTATTCGTGTACTCGCAACTATACATCGCATCCTTTGCCACCATCTGAGGGAACCCCTATTTGAAAGATTAATTTCAAGGATACCCATTCGACTGAAGATAAAGCTGAGATCGAAAAAAAAGTGTCGAGTGCCTAGCGCGAGTTAATTGTGTCTGTTGTAAGGATGTAAAAAAATAGGAAAAAAAAAACATTAACCCCAGGATCGTCGCACGTGATGGCGGTGTTTACTTCGAATTACTCCCCTGACCTAAGACGTCTAATCAGATAGCTCGTTTGTTTTCCGGTTTTACGGATGGTGTTGTATTTTTTAAGAAGATTTCATCCCTATATACAGCGCCAGAGGGTATCTGATTTTCGGGTTGCGCATCATCACTTAATCAAAAGACCGAGGATCACTGAATGGAACAGAGTTTAAGTGCATCTGTTTATAATTGCAATGTCGATCCGTTTAGATTTTAGACATGTTTATGTTTAATGATGTGTGCAGTAAAGGGGTTAGGCTACCAAAGTGGATTATAATGTGCAACGTAACATGAAGTGGTATCCAAATAACCAGATTATCCTGTCAATAAATGGTGGCTTTTGTGGAATGCAGTTCAAGTAAAACGATTTGTATCACAGCTTATTTGAGGTTTTTCGGGGAATACTCCAATCAAATTAAGAAATTATTTAATAAGAGGGTCTATGTAATTCCCTCATCATCCTATGGTCCTGCTACTTGGCCCAGAAGAATAATTAATATAAGCGAGGAAGGATGAAGATAATATCCTTGGTCGTGTTCGAAGTATATAATCTAGTGATCTCCAGCCCAGTTTACGTTGGTGGTTCTATTGAAGAAAGTGATTTAACAGCGAACTCTAACTTTAACTCCAACCCAAAGAACCAACGCCAGTGCAGTGTTACCTCTGATATTTTTCAGAAAGAGTAAAAAAAAACGAGTCCTGGCTGAAAAAAAAGAGTCCCATTTCCATAATCAAAGAATCATACAATTCGGTGCTGCCAAACTCAAGATATAAGCGGACAAAACATACATATATCTAAGTCATTTTTATATTTAAAGAAAATAATAGGTAGCTCTGACTTGGCACATCATTGGCTCTGTAGGGAATATCTATACATATAATAAAACTGTAGGCATTTTCTTTGTTACCTAATGGCGTGAAAACCACTGCACAGATTTCGATGAAACTTTTTGGAAATGTTCCTTAGGATTCTGAGAAGGACACAGGCTATTCCTTTTATTGCCATGCCCATTTTTTGGAGCGTTTTTGACCAAAATGTGTTTTTTTTTCTGACTTTACTGTCTTTTACTCGCCAATACTCAAACAATTATGGTTATAAATTTTTTTATGGTTATAAATTTTTCGTTATAAATTTTATAATAAATTCGTTATAATAAATTCAATTACCTGCGAAGCTTAATGCTTATCTGCAGGCGGTTATTTGTATCTTATATTATATACATTGTGATTTGAAGTTAAGTTGTTATTTAATAATGTTATATTATATATTAAAGAAAATGATACTAGACAAATTTTAAATTATGTAATGAGATTCAAGAAAATACATTTTTAAATCTTTCTTTCGTGTTTTATAGTTAACTATATTCTTCAAAATTGATGGTAGTGGATTCAATATTGTTGGTATGACGTAACTTAGATGTCTTCTTCCATACATGTTGAAGGTTTCAGGTATTTCTAAAAGTCCTTGTGCTCGTCTTCTTGTATTCTGGTTATGCCGAATAGGTTGCTGGTAACACTGATCATTATAATGTAATAATATGGCTGTCATCTTAAAAATGCCGGTTACATCTAAAAACTTGAAATTTGTATTAGTGGTATTGATAATTTTAATTAATCGCCGTTGAAGATATATTATCTTATTCAGATGTGTCTTTGACGCAGTTCCCCAAGCTAATATTCCGTATCTTATGCGAGATTCCGCTAACGAATAGTACACCTGTTTCTGGATCTCAACTGTAGTGTATCTTTTAAGGTACACCATTGCAAAAACAGCTCCCTTAAGTTGAATTCGTAGCTTATTAATGTGTTCCTGCCATAGGAAATGATCATCAATTATGACTCCTAGATATTTTATTGATTTGACTACTTCAATCGCTTCACTTTTCTTTGTAGTTGGGCAGTCTTTGTTCTGGTGATATATGCTGATGGAAGCTTCAGGTTGGTATGGGGTGCGTATGTGCATCATTTTTGTTTTTATAGCATTTATCACTAATCCTTGGTCGTGGCACCACCTCGAAACGCTATCAAATTCGTCCTGCATAATTTCCCGAGCGGTATTAAGGCAATTGTGTTTAACAATAATCGCTATATCATCAGCGTACGCAAAAACCGTGCTTTTTTTGAACACACGGAGAAGTTCGTTCGTAAATAAGATGAAAAGTATTGGTCCCAACTTAGAGCCTTGTGGCACACCGTGCGAAACTTTCTTTTCTTTGCTCAGTGTATTTCCTATTTTAACCCTCATTGTTCTTTCCGATAGGTAGTTCTTTACCCACTTTCCTAAGATCCCTCTTACACCAATTCTGTGGAGACTATCTATTACCTTCTCATGACTTAATGTGTCAAATGCTTTACTGAAGTCTATAAACATCACTAGCACGTGATGGTTTTTGTTCAGACTCGCGGTTACTACATTTGAAAGTTCGCCCAGCAGCATTCCAGTATTCTTATTTTTTCGGAAACCATATTGGTTCTGCTGAAGAATTCGGTGTTTCTCGATGAACTTTGTTAGACGACTTACCACAATTTCCTCCAAACACTTTTCTATGACTGATAGTATTGCAATCGGTCTGTAATTTCCAGTTTCATTTTTCACTCCTCCTTTGTACACTGGTCGAATTATTGATGTTTTTAATAATTTAGGGACACAGCATTGATTGATGCTTTGGTTGATAATTGTTTTTATAATTGGAGCAAGAATTGCAGCATTTAGTTTTAGATCAATTGGCCTAATATTGTCGGCTCCCGGTCCCTTGTTTATTTTTAAACAACACAGCATTCGGAAAACTTCAGCTTCGCTTGCTTCTTCTATGTAGATTGATTGTCCAAGACATATGTTTTCGTGGCTAGAAGTTTTATGACTGCATTTGTGTATAATTTTTCCTGCTTGATTTGAAAATTGTTCAGCAAATTCATCTACGAGTGTTAGGGTTGTATGATTATATTTAATAGGAAAGTTCTGTAAAATGACTTCATCGATTGATCGTTTTTTTCGGCCCAGTAGTTCGTTTAAAACATTCCAAGTTTTCCTTGGATCATTTTTTGCATTTGAGAATTTCTGCTTGTAATAGTTGCCCTTCATAATCAATATATTTTTATTTAGTGCGTTTCGAAAATGCTTGTATTCTTTTTCATAGGTTTGGTTTAGAGTGTTGTTTTTCCACCTCCTATAAAGTTCGTCTCTTGTTTTGCACAATTTGGTCATATAGGGTGTAATCCATGGTTTGTGTTTGCGATTTTTCGTGTGTGTTATTATTTTTAATGACTCCCTGTATATATCGTTCATTTTTTCCACGAACTTACTGTACAGACACTCCACATTAGGTTCTTCACATAAGTTTCGCCAATTAGTTTGTTCAATTAATTGATTAACTTTATTCTGGTTAATTTTTCCAGGGGTTTCTCTAACAACTAGTCTTTCCGAATGGTTTTTAGTTGCATACATGGTCGCGTAGTGATCCGATAGATCAGTTTCAATAACAGCTGATACAATGTCTCTTTCGGTAATACTAACAAATATGTGATCAATTATTGACGACGTGTTTGTAGCTTGATTAACCCGCGTGGATTGTTTTATGACACTAGTTAGGCCTTTGGATGCCATCATTTCTATATATCTCAAGACTTGAGCATCGTTAACGTTTTTTATATTTATATTTGCATCACCTACTACGATTAGCTCTCTTTTATTTTGTATATGTTTGTCTAATTCATCAATAAACTCAGCAATACTTAATTTTGGTGGCCTATAAATCGCGTGAATGTGTTTTTTCCCACTTCTATCGTCTATTTCTATCTGTATATTTTCATAGAATACTGTATCTTCATAAATTCGTTTGTATTGAATATGATTTTTAATGAAAACTGCGATTCCTCCACCTTTTCGATTTTGTCTATTAAGAAATTCAGAGTTATATTCATTTATGTAATAGAAATCGTTTTCTTCTTCTTTTAAGTTTATTTCATTTAAAACTATAACATCGACATATAATAAAAAGTTCTCTATTTCTGCTATGAAAGCACTCCAATTTTTTCTTATTGACCGAATATTATAACAAACACAACAAAAATTCATATTTTTTATAAAATCGATATCGATACCCGTAAATCCATGCACAACCCTAAAATCGATATCCGCATCACTGTATTGGTTTTCCATCATGTTTTCGCCTTTTCTTTTGATCTTATAATTCGTATATGATTAAGAGAAAAGTTAGAGCGTGATTTTTGTGACATCGTTAACTGAGCCTATATGTATGGATTCACCGTTTTCTGTTTTCCTTGCAAGTACTCTGCCAGATGTTTCCCACACAAACCTCCAATTACATTCTCTGGCTTTGTTTTTGGCGAGCCATAATAAATGTTTATTTGTTGGAGTCAGCTGGTTATTGACAAATATAGCTGCATCGTTCTCTGGTTCTTTATTTTGACTACAGTCTACGTTTTCTCTTACCTTCTTTAATTGTATTTTACGGACAGATTTTACATTTCTTATTATGTTCGCTTTGCATACATAACTTGCAAAAGACACAATAATCGTTGATTTTTTTGGATTACGTTTGTTTGTTCTGTAAATGTCAGTGATGTCGGACGTGTTTATTTCGCAGTTTATTGTTTTTCCTACTGCCTTAATGACCTCGGTTAGATTTTCGTTATTTGTGGGTGGAATGTTTTTAATTTCAATGTTATTTTTAAGCAGTTGTTGCTCTAGTGTATTAATTTTTGTTTCCATTAATAATATTTGTTGGTCTTTTTTCACGTTGTTCTCTTTCAGTTCTTTGATTTCGTTCGACAGTTTTTGCAGAATGTCGTTGTTTAGTGTCATGTGTTGATTGATTTGCTCGTATTTGCTTGCTACAAATTCACAGCTAGTCTTAATTTCAGCCATGTCTCTTCGCATTATTTTCATCTCTTCCATTAATATTGCGTTATTGCTGTTCAATGTATCAGAGCTGACATCAGGAGAGCTGGCGCTTCGCGTTCGCTTTGGTGGTGGCTGAGTTGGTGTCGTTGCTGGTGGTACAGGTTTAAAAGTACCATCTACCACAATGCTTTGTTGTTCCCTTCTGCAATTGGAACATCTCCATTCTTCTTTTTTGGAAACCGTCATTTTCCTATAGGATCTCTCGGAAACCGTGGTGCATCCAAAGTGCATTTTGCGATCACATCTATGACAGGTCACAAAATCCCCTTCGGTGGGAAGGTCTACTAAGCACTCACTACACACATTCATAATTATGCTTACGGAGACACAATTTATATGTATTTGTTTAAAACAAAGAGAGATATACCAAAGCCGATGGCTTGCAATTAATTTGGATTTTAATAAATATGAATGATTTCACACACAATTTGAGTACCTATAGAATTTTTTCTATTGATAAGTCACTGTCTTTTATTTTCCTTTTCACACTTTAATTATACGCTTTAATTCAAAAACTTTCAAATCTTTACAAGAGTTATCTGAAACACAACTTCTTCACTTCACAGCTAAATCAGGTGTTAATCAATGTAATCAAAACAAAATAATTAGGAGAGCCAACACTTTTGTAGTTATTTCAAGCCATCAATCAATAAGCTATACAATCGCCATTACTACTGCGCTTTTTGCTACATCCGCCCTATTCCTCCTTGACCAGCCTTATTAAACATCAAGTAAGGTTTACAAGGAAAGAGCCGATCTACTAATCACCGATGGCGCATATGGTTTACGCCATTATGACGAGACGTTAAAGGATAAAAAGCGAAGGGCACACTATTTCGGTTAACCGGCGTATATCCAAAGACATATCGTCCAATATTTATCCCCAGTCTCCTCCCTTCAAGGAGTTCTCTAAGGATTACAGGCGAATGGATCACTGTTTCGGTCACCCTTCCCCTATCCGAGGATAAACTGCCCGCCGATTCTCCACACGAGACGTAAAGGAGTTTTACAGATAAAGAAGACAAAAAATAGTCATAAGCACAAAGATAGTAATGCGCCCACTAGCATACCCGGCCTAGAACACTCTTTCATTTATAACTATGAATGGTCTTTAAATATGATGTTGACAATCTCCATATTTTGAATTCCGGAGGCGTGTCAAATATACAAAAAAAAAAGTGTTATTTATAAGGGAGGTTTATCTTACTTCCCGCAGATTGTTATAATCTGGTGAGCTCTGCAGAATATTTTATAAAAAAACGTTTTTTTAAGCAATCTCGCTGATACATATTAAGCTTTTGGACCAGATCAATGTGTATAGCCCGAATGGCGTATGGTTCATCGATCCTCTCATAAGCAGTAAAGGGATGTTTAAAGTCTCGTCTAGGGTCCCATGATTGACAAAAAATAAAATAAAATATTTATGCAGTCGGCGGTGCAACAATTCCATGTGCCTTAGGATAGGACTAGCTTCTAACATATTACTTTTATTTTAAAATAAATTACAGTTTAAATTTTTAAAATCTAGCTACCTGGGCCTTCGGTTAAGGCTTCTAACATATATTTCTCAAGGTGACACGTGTCGCTTCAAATCGTAGTAGAAAAGAAGCAGGAAGTTGTCTGTTTAATTGATTCCCTGAATTTTATAAAGCGACGGGGAATGATCACCGGAAAATTGCCAAAATTGCGCCTTTTAATTTTTTTTACGCAAAATCAAGCGCTCAAATTACGAGCAGGTCAGCAATAGTTTACCAGAGCACCAGCTATGGTGATAATAAGTACTTCCATCCATCAGTTGAAGCCTATGTTGTCCCTACCATCTCTTATATGCAAACATCCTCTTCCTCTTTACCATCAGGTCCTGTTGGTTACTGTCTAGTATAGGAACGAGCTGTGGAGAGTTCGAAAATAATGGATTTTATAAGTATAGCTCTGTAAAAAGGACCTTTAGGTCCAGATTGCTCCCAACGACCATACATAGCAGATATATACGTAGGAACTTTTCAAAAATCTTGCGC
Source organism: Cheilosia urbana (assembly GCA_946477585.1). NCBI lineage: Eukaryota > Metazoa > Arthropoda > Insecta > Diptera > Syrphidae > Cheilosia > Cheilosia urbana. The sequence continues at coordinate 119,066,174 of OX297854.1, forward strand.
GCTCCACTACTCACCAAGTAAACCTCTTCAAATGTCCTTTACTGCAAATATGTGACAAATATTATGAACGCACAACTGTTGTAAAAAAGCTTATGAACTCAGTCGTTCGGATTTGGCATAAAACTGTAAGTCCCTTTCATTCGTCCTGAAAATAAAAATGTGAGAAGCGTGGGCCACGGTCCACGGATTTTTTTAGGTTTCCTAACTCAGAGTACATTTTATACAAGAATGCGCAACTAAACACGAAATTGGGCGACTATGATTTATGTTTTTGATGTGACCCACTGTCATAACCTTGATTGCTCTGTTCGAAAACAGTTGCATGACCTCCTTACAGGCTGACACAAATCCGACAGCATTTCCAAAGTATCCGTTCCGCATAGTTAGGCCCTCAATAACCACATACAATCGTCCCGAATTCGTTCTCCTGTATTTAACTCAAGGAAATTAAAACCCACACAAGACGGATAATATTTTTGTGTTTCTAAAAAGGATTTCACAAAATCGATCAAAGGGATAGGAACATTTTATTCGTTGAAGAAAAGGCCTACGTACCTATACCGCCTACTTTATCGGTGTCAAAACGAAAATGTTTCCATATAACAAAGTTTATTTTTTAAGGGATTAATCGTTATCCTTTTTACCTTCTATTTATGCTCCTAATGTATTTATATCTTCGTACAAAAAAAAAATCTCAATGTGAAATCGGAAGGAAGGATTAGAGCAAAACACGACACACTTATGGTATTGTAAGGTTACCTATCCGCAAATAGAAGGATTTGCTTTTTACTGAAGGATAATTCATTTGAAATGATATTTTCGATTGATCTTTTGCAGGATCTCCATCTCCAGTCTTCGTTATCAAGCTGATGGAGGTCTTTTTATATAAAAAAAAATATATTCTCTTGGGGGTTTGGTTTTATATATCCCAAGTCGGAATACTCGTCATAACCAATAAAGTGCTATCCTTTCTTCAAGGACATAGACACTCTTTTTTTTAAAGGAATAAAAATAAGTATAAAAATTCAAGGACAATGATGCCAATGCGCATAATGGATGTACGTAGACTGCTTTGTAAATTTCAAGATTGATGTTACACAACCCAAAAAGGGATACAAAACCGTAAATGCACATAAACATAAATAAACGGTGAATACACACCATTATTGTACTGATGGTATGAATTGAAGCCGAAACAGTTATGGATGGGACAATTTGTGGCGATGATACAAACGAGAGGAAAAAAAAACGCGCGCATCATCAAACCATCAGGTAGCGGGTGTCCTTCATAAAAGAACAGATCCCTTTGTAAACACAATGAGATAAAGGAAGAAATCCCAATGGCAGCACAAAGAACTGCAGTGAGGAAGAAAAGTGAAATTGTGTCATTTCATGCCATAATATGTGTCAGCGGGAAATCGCGTAGGCCGGGCGAAGGATCGTAGTTCATTTCACCTGGCCACCGCATTTCTATTCCCTTGGAGCAACACTACACTTATTGTGTATTGTAATAGTGCACATATTTGCACTGAAGGATTTCTGATTGATTTGATGGGTAAAGAAGGATTTACAATGAGGATATCCTTTTTCCGTATTCGAACTGACGTTCAATGCAATTTGATTCCTTTAATGTTTTGATAAGTTTTTTTTTTACGCTCACCAAGGACCATTCGTACCTTGAAAGGAATTTCTGTCTAGGAAATCGTATTACGGTAAATGCATGATCTTTTCACCAAGGACTGGAGTGGATAAAAAACTCTTTACCGTGAATTCGTACTTCTTCATTCTGAGCAAACAACTATTGTTATAATAATCGTGCTAGAATAACAACGTCGCATGTGAAAAACTGTGAATTTGAGAAACATCGAAAACAAAATGTAACACTTTTTTTATTGCAGTTATATAGTTTGCTCATATATTCATATCCTAACTTACTTACTTACTAAAGGTGGCGCTACAGTCCGGGGTGGACCTGGGCCTCAACCAATACGCCTCTCCAGTTAGCGCGTATCTGGCTAACTGCCTCCAGCTGCGCACTCCAAGTTGGTTGAGGTCCCCTTCAACTTGCGTGCGCCACCTAAGGCGAGGTCTTCCTCTACTGCGTTGTCCCTCCGGGTTGGAATCGTTGACTCTCCGGGCCGGAGCGTTGGTGTCCATTCGCTGTACATGTCCTAACCATCTTAGACGACTAATGCGTACTTTTCTGACCAGGTCGATGTCGCTGTACAGCTCGTAGAGTTCGCTGTTAAATCTTCTCCTCCAAATCCCGTCAACGCAAACGGGACCAAAAATCACTCGAAGAATTTTGCGTTCGAAACGACCAAGGAGATCTTCATCCGTTTTTGCTAGGGTCCATGCTTCTGCGCCATAGAGCAGGACAGGGATGATGGGAGTCTTATATAGAATCTCCTTAGTGCTTCTTGACAAGGCCTTACTAATCAATTGCCGTCTTAGGCCAAAGAAACAGCGGTTGGCAAGTGTGATTCTTCGTTTGATTTCTGATGTGATGTCATTATCAGAGTTTATAGCGGAGCCGAGGTAGACAAAGTCCCTAACTACCTCAAAGTTATAGCTGTCTATCGTGACGTTATGTCCGATTCGTCGATGTTGTGTGTCCCTTCTTGGTGACAGCATATATTTTGTTTTACCCTCATTCACCACTAAACCCATTTTTGCCGCTTCTGTACTAATACTTGCAAACGCACCAGTGACAGCTCGCTGTGTTGTACCAACAATGTCAATGTCGTCAGCGTATGCAAGCAGTTGCATAGACTTATGGAAGATTGTGCCTCTGGTGTTGGCTTGTGAGTTTCGCACAATTTTCTCAAGAATGATGTTGAAGAAGTCACATGACAGCGCGTCACCTTGTCTAAATCCTTTTTTGACATCAAAGGTCTCGGTGAGATTGTTTCCGACCTTTACGGAGCAGCGAGCGTTCTCCATCGTCATTCTGCACAATCTGACAAGTTTGGCAGGGATGCCAAAACTAGACATGGCTCTGTATAGCTCGTCTCTATAAACGCTGTCATATGCGGCCTTAAAATCGATAAAAAGATGGTGAGTATCGATCTGGTATTCTTGGGTTTTTTCCAGGATCTGCCGTAGTGTGAATATTTGATCGGTCGTGGACTTACCGGGCCTAAAACCGCACTGATAGGGACCTATCAGATCGTTGACGAATGGTTTCAGGCGTTCACACAATACAGCAGACAAGTTCTTATACGCAGTGTTCAGGAGACTGATGTCTCTGTAGTTGGCGCAGTTTAGAGGGTCTCCTTTCTTGTGGATCGGGCAAACAATGCTGAGGTTCCATTCATCAGGCATACTTTCCTCTAACCAAATCTTGGAGATGAGTTGGTGTATGCACTCTACCAAGTCATCTCCGGCTGCCTTGAAGAGCTCAGCAGGTAAGCCGTCTGGACCAGCAGCCTTGTTGGATTTAAGCTTAGATATTGCTATCCTCACTTCATTTTGGTCAGGTGGACGGAAATCCTGGCTGTCATCGTCCAGGTTGAATGGATCGTTCTGCCTAACAGCGGAATTTGTGTCGTCTTCGCCGTTTAGCAGTCTGCAGAAATGGTTTTTCCATGTCCTCAGCACCGACTGTGACTCTACTACAAGGTTTCCTTGCTCGTCTCTACAGGTCTCCGTTCGGGTTTTGTTGGCATGACACGTTCTATTTACCTTTTGGTAAAACTTCCGAACATTGTTCCTGGAGAAACACCTCTCTATATCCTCGATCGCGCGCTTCTCATATTCTCTCTTTTTTCTCTGGAGCCGATGTTCTTCCCTCCTTTTTTGCTCGTAGAGCTGACGAGCTGCTCTCGTCCTTCTATGCAGCGACGTTTCGTAGGCACTTTGTTTTGCTGCATGTGCGGCGTTTTTGATGGCTTCTTGGCATCGGCGCCACTGGTCTTCGGCACTATGTGCGCACTCATAACTCGGGAACCAATCCTTCAATTTTTATGATTTTCGGTTTAAATTCGCATGGGCCCTAGGAAGGACATATGCTACTTTTTGTCGTGAAAACAAAACTTTATGGGGATAAGTTGAATTTTTGAATTCTTGGGATGTTCCGGACTTACATCTATACAATTGAAAGTCGGCTCATTTATCATTTTGTTGTGCAACCTCAATGCACCGAGACTTTGTAACAGAACGCGTTTGATTTGGTCGTGAAGGACCCCAAATCAAATGTCATGCAAGCGACGGTTTTGAGGAAAAAATTCAAAGACAAACATTCTCATTCCACGGAATCCGCTTATTGAGAACGAATTTGTACGTCGTGTACTGTAAACCATTTTAGTCAAAAAGCGGAAGGTTGGCCAACACGTTAATCTTCTTTGTTGCGTTTGTCTACGCTTAGGGAAGGTTCGGGAACGGGAAATTGGAAAGTTTGTGAAAATTGATTTTCCATACATTTTCTATGGAGAGTTTTTTTATTTTTTTTTATTTTTATCGTAGTATACCGTGAGAACGTATTTGTCAAAAGCTACAGTTGGGATCAATAAAATTAATTTCAGGTGGGAGTGAAAATTATTTTAGTCAAAAAGTCAAATTTGGGCGGGACGATGTTCGCCAGGCACGCTAGTACATATAATAATTGACTTAGCTACTCCTTCGGTGGGTCTTTTCACTGATAGATTCTAGGTAGCACTCCGACGTGAGACAATGCCTTAACTAACAAGACTTGTGAGCGGGTCGAAATTAAGCCTTAAAAATTCTGTCATCTCATACAAATATTCTGCCTTACGAAATTCCGTTTTACAAAATGCTGCTTATTCGGTTTTTTTTTTTTAAACTTAGAAATAGCTATAAGCCACAAAAAATATTTTTTTTTACTTTGTCAACATTATTATATATTTTGAAGGTATTTAATATATTATTTCAATAAATTATAAAATAAAAATAAAAAACAAAAGAAACGAATTAATTCATAGGTATTGAAAATTTAATTAAGAAACTAAACAAAGATAGAGAGAACTTTATTTTTTATATTCGTTTAGGAAAACCAATGTTGTGAAGATATGCTCTCTTCTTTTGAATTATTTTACTGGTTTGTTTTTTAAAATAACTTTTCTTTTATTTTTGAATTTCACGTTCAAAACGCGTGAAAAAACGCGAACGAATATTTCAAAAAACGTATCAAAATACGCGTGAACAAAAAGCCTAAAAAAACACGCCAAAAAGTGCTCCAAAAAATGATTGAAAGCAGGCATCAAAAAACGCGCCAAAAGCACGAGAAAAAACATTTCAAAAACGCGCTACATAATCAGGCCTAAAAAACGCCTCAAAAACGCTTAAAAAAGAGAAGAAACGACTCAAAACATACCTATTATTAAAAACGCGCCAGCAAACTTCCATTATTCATAGTTCCTCCCGCATATAAACGGTATACCGTTTACGTTTACTGTATGGCCTTTCGAGGACAGTTCGAAGTCATTGAGTCTATTAAATCTAGTTCCCATCTTGTGTCGATTAAGCCAAATGTACCTCGATATGAACACGTTAATTTCGCATGGCAATTTAGAGTGATTATAGTGATTAAATGAATGGCAAAACTTGTAGGTGTGGAAAGCTCGTCCTTTGGTTTTGTTTTCTCATTTACCCGATTTCTCTACCTACGATATCTACTTGCAGAAATTAAGGACAACACACTACACTCTACTAACTGGCAAAGGAAAAAAACAAAAACAGCCGACAAAAGAAAACAAAAAAGAAAAAGTTGGTGTACGTCCTCGGCCTTACCCACATATGTGCAAATAAATCTAATGACCAAACAGGACCTAATAAAGATCATCCTTAAAAGATATATTGCAATGAAATTAATTAAGTTGTTAATTTCTCATTAGAGATGCCCCCAGCTCTGTCTACAGTAGAATTTGGTAAGTTCGAGTAGAGCGTAGAGCCTATAGTCCGGGCGGGTAGTGTGTTCTATACTGACGGACGCCCACGGCTCACCAACCCAACGCTTCGCGACCCATACCTGGAGTTGGAGTGTGTGTGAATCTCTCGTGTGATATGTTTGTTCGCCAGGCCGGCCGTCACTTCTAAGTGGGGGGATACTTTTGTTTTTGGTTGGAGGACTTTGTTTTTATTTTCACTTTGCGATGACATTTTTGTTTATTGCTTGCAAGTGACTACTATATACGCGGCTGACACCGAGTGGAATGAGTTAAACGAAATTAATTGGTAGTCATAGCAGATTTCCTCTTCCTCCTCTGACTGTGTCATCATAACAAGCATGGAAAGGACATTCGGATGGATTTTTTTCTTGTAGGTGCGTAAAAGACTGTTATTGCCAGAATCAGCGAAATACAACAAAATGCTTTCAAATTGTAAAAATACGGCTTCGCGATATAGAAAGCGGGCGTAGCCGTAATGCAAGAATCACCGGGAATTTAAGTCCCCACCAACGGGGATGGTATGACACGGCAGATGAGTGTACATTATCTTTTCGGTGGCATAGGTACTTGTCGATGGGGTAAGACGCATCATAAAGCCGTCAGGGTGGGCGTGAAAGTGGGAAACGGCATCCTCGAATGTCATCGAATTGTCATTTTATTGTTGAAAGTGACGTGTTTAAGCGTCGCCGGCCGGGTGTTGGTCCTTACATAATGTATGTGACGCGATTTTTACGACGAGATTTGTGCAACCCAACTAGGGTAGTTGAGTGAAAAACCTGGGAAGTAACTAAGTCTTTAGTTTTACTGTCAGATTCGTGAAAGGTGCCCTAATGGAGTATAGAGTGTTCTTTGACTTGGTATACATACATAAAGGACTATACGCGGGTTTTCAAGCGAATGCTTCTTTCATGGCTACTCACATTTTCCTGATTCATCTGAGTGAGATTTTTTAGAATAATTTATGTGCCTTCAACACTCTTGTAAAAACATATTTGCCTCCAAATAAAAATGGTTTCAGGCGACCACATAGCACAGCAGTTAAGGACACCGATGCCTCTATTAACTGCTGCATTTTAGAGATCATCTTCCTTGTGAATCGGGCAAACAATGCCTACTTTCTTCCCACTAAATCCCGAAGACGAGTTGGTGTGTGCTCTTTACCAAGTCATCTCCCGCTCAATCTCCTTGACAATCTCAACAGCTAGGCCAACCGGTCAGTTGTGCTAAAGTAGGTAGTTGCTAACAGGTTCTAGGATAATATGTTCCGGTCGCATGTAGAAGAAAAAAGAAATTAAAATTCCTAAGCAAATAAAATTATTTCGTGTGCTGTGGATATGACAGCTTATTAGGTCTGTCGTCTGTTTTCTGTCGTAAATAAGCTTGTCCCAAATTAGTTTGTCCCACAGTAGCTTTGTGTCAAGATAACCATGTCCAAGATGAGCTCTATCGTTTCGCTGAGTTTAGACACAATCCATATACGTTTCGTAACGAAAAGGATAGTAAGTCTCTTTTACAGAGAGAATAAAAATTCAAATAGCTGGCGCGAGATCGGACGATGGATCGTATTATGAATTGGTTATATGCAATGACGGAAGGTAGTTCTTCGTTTCGAGGCATTCAAGAATAAGTCGTCACGGACATAGCAAGTCCCCAAATAAAACCAGTGTATGTGCTATTTACAAAGGACAAAAAGGCAAGACCTTTTTTTTTAAGAATGAAAAAACAAACAAAAAGGGGTGAGTGTGAGTGCATAGGATAGGACAGTTATATTATAGGAAAAAAATATTAAATAAAAAAATAAGGGAAATTTAGATATCATCGGCCGCGTTGGGTGGTTTGGGATAAATGCGAATTCGGCGGTCAGGCTACATTTAAAAGGTCTTGACCGTCAAACGAACTCAAGGGTATCGTTGTTCGAACGACTAGACTACAGGCTGAGCTTCCTTAAAAGAAAACCGCAGCAATAAAGTGAAAGTTCGTAACACCTGCAAAAAATAAAAGGTACCCGCTGTTTCTTTGGGCTAAGACGGCAACTGATAAGTAAGGCCTTGTCGAGAAATACTAAGGAAACTCTCTATAAGACCCTCATCATCCCAGTCCTGCTTTATGGTGCAGAAGCATGGGCGCTATCAAAGGCGGATGAAGATCTCCTTGGTCGTTTCGAACGCAAAATTCTTCGAGTGATTTTTGGTCCCGTTTGCGCTGTACAGCGACATCGACCTAGTCAGAAAAGTACGCATCAGTCGTCTAAGATGGTTAGGACATGTAGAGCGAATGGACACCAACGCTCCGGCCCGAAGAGTCGTCGATTCTAACCCGGAGGGACAACGCAGTAGAGGAAGACCTCGCCTCGGTGGCGCTCTCAAGTGGAAGGGGACCTCAACCAACTTGGAGTGCGCAACTGGAGGCAGTTAGCCAAAGATCGCGCTAACTGGAGAGGCGTATTGGTTGAGGCCCAGGTCCACCCCGGACTGTAGCGCCACCTAAGTAAAAAGTAAGTACCCAAGTCCTCAAAGAGCGTAAAGAGGTGGCCCTCGGATAATTTGCTATATTCTATATTTATATATATATTTTTTAAATCTTTCTTGTCATTACATACCTTTTTAGGGTTCCGTAGCCAAATGGCAAAAATCGGAATCCTATTAGATTCGTCATGTCTGTCTGTCTGTCTGTCTGTCTGTCCGTCCGTATGTCACAGCCACTTTTCTCCCAAACTATAAGAGCTATACCGTTGAAACTTGGTAAGTAGATGTATTCTGTGAACCGCATTAAGATTTTACACAAAAATAAAAGAAAAAACAGTAAATTTTGGGGGTCCCCATACATAGAACTGAAACTCAAAAATTTTTTTTTCATCAAACCTATACGTGTGGGGTATCTATGGATAGGTCTTCAAAAATGATGTTTAGGTTTCTAATATCATTTTTTTCTAAAGTGAATAGTTTGCGCGAGAGACACTTCCAAAGTCGTAAAATGTTGGTCCCCCCCCCCCTAACTTCTAAAATAAGAGAACGATAAAACTAAAAAAAATATATGATGTACATTACCATGTAAACTTCAAATGAAAATTTTTTGAACGAGATCTAGCGAGTAGTTTTTTTTTTATACGTCATAAATTGTAAACCTCAATTTACCTTTAATACAATCAACTCAAAAAAAAAAAAAAACATTTAATTTCATAAACATAAACCTTATACATAAGCCCTGAACCATTATTTCCTAATAATAAATGATATAAAAATACACTATTATTAAAATAGGTATCGATCAAAGTTACAACGAACTACAAGAACTTTTATGTTATGTTACTTGCTGTTTCGGAACCCTTCATGAGCGAGTCCGACTCGCACTTGTCTTACTTTTTTATATTTTTGTTTTAGTTTTTTTTTTTTGTAATAAGTTTTGTTTAACAATTTTTTTATTTTTCTTTTATCGTAGTGACCTATTGGACCACAAATTTTGAATTGACTATAGAGAGCTCTTTGTAGGTAGGAGTAGGACCCGCGGTTCGTTTTTTTTTTTTTTATAGAGCGATAACGTAAAGGCGCGTGAGACCGAATTTAAGTTTAGGAAATATATTGCTTTTTGTTGTTGTTTAAAATTCATTTATGCTACTTAAATTTAGCAATATAAACCTAATGCGATAATCCTTATACAGTGGACGCTCAGAAATTAGAACCACTTTATTCCTGGGGTAATTCTAATTTCCGAAATGTTCTAATTTCTTGACGTTTTTTTAGTTCACTTATAAAGAGTGAAACTACCTCCAAAATTTATTATTCTTATATAAATATCTGTTTTAGGTGTTGGAAACAGCATCTTATATCGCTTCTTCCTCAGATTTTATGTACCTGATGGCAGATTTTGTAACATGGAAATCTAGAGCTAAGCCATTCCCTTTTACGTTTATAATAAACTAGCTGCTGCCCGCGACTTCGTCCGCGTTTAGAAGTTTTTAAAAGAATATATTTTAAAGTACTTCTGCGTAAATGATATTTTTAGTTTTATTTTCTTGTGACAGAAGAACGTACTGATTTTCTCCGATCTTGACAATGCTACATAAATAGTTGGCCGTGTGAAAAGCAGTCTTGACGTAAATCGATTCCTACGTGTTTAAATACTTGCCCCTGTGATTTATTAATTGTTACGGCAAAAGATAACTTAACGGGATATTGGATTCTTTTAAAATTAAAAGGTAAAAAAAGGTAAAACGAAACCGTCAAGATTTTCTTTTGCTTTTTTTGACCACTTGATTGTTGAACTCAATCTTGGTCTTTAAATGTTGCTTATGAATTTTAAAAATAGTTTATCAAAAAACAAAATTAACAAATTGTCTTTAAATTTTCTAGATATTTTCACTGAAGATCACGGAAGAATTAATAAAATTTTTTTCTACAAAATTTAAAGATAATTTGCTTTTTATTTTTTACTAAACTAACTTTTTTAGTTCATAAGCAACGTTTTGAGAAAAAGATTGATTTCAACCATTTAGTTTAAGTGGTCGAAAAAAACGAAAGAAACTTTACAATTTTGATTTATGTATGGGTATAACTGGGGCCTTAAGACAAACTTCCTATAATGACGTAAAACAGCTCGGAAAACATAACGAAATCTGCTAAAAGTAAACCGAATCAAAAAAAAAAGATTGACTTTTTGTCCAAATGGAAAACGACAACAGTTTCACGCCGCGTACGAAGTTGCGGGCACAGCTAGTTGGCAACAATGCATTAATTTCGATTAAATTTGATAACCATAAAAAAGGTTATAATGAGTCTTAAAAGATATACATAAATACTGTCGCGGACATTTTTTTTTAGATCATTTAAAGAGTAATAATTTGTTCATACATATTTTTTTGGTAACTTGAACCGTTTACGCAGCGCACGCAACGGAAGCCCTCAAATATGGATAATTTTCCCCGTTTTTGCAACATTTTTCACTGATGCTTCGCTTCTGTTGGTCGCAGCGTGATGTTATATAGCCTTAAGCCTTCCCCGTAAATGCACTATCCTATCACAAAAATAATTATTCAATTCGAACCAGTAACTCCTGAGATTAGCGCGTTCAAACTAATAAACTGTTTCAGCTTTATAATATTAATGTGATATGATTAAATTCACTTTGTAAACGAGACTGAGCCTAATATCTAGGAATACATGCGAATTAAATATTGACAGGCGTATAACCAAATAATGTACTTAGTATGACAAAAAAACACGCGAAGGTAATCACCACATACATAATTTGGGGACTCATCTTTTTATTTTTGCCTTGCTAAAGCAAAGTAAACAAACAAATTGGGAACTAACCGATGTGTACAAAGCTAAGAAAAAAATCGCCCAGAAATTAGAACCTCAAGTTCTAATTTTAAAGCATTCAATGCATTAAGAACTCAGGTTATAATTTCTGGAAGATTCGAATTTCCGAAAGTTCTAATATGTGAGCGTCCGCTGTACATATATTTATGTAGGTATATAAATGTTAAATATAAATTACGCCACGCCATCTATGCAAAAATTTGCGTTTTATTTTTTATTTTGTTGGCGTGAGCTAAAATGATTGCTTCCTAGGAGAAAAATTACAGTAGTGCGGTAAGGGGGCTACAGTCCTTTTCGGCATAAATGGACTGAATTAAAAGCAGCTGCGCCCAATAAAGGGGAAGTTCATTATCCGGTCAAGAACTTCCAGGCGGGGGAGGATAAAGGCCATTCTGCACTATTATCTGCAGCTCTCTCAGTGTGGTGAACGGCCGTCAGCTTTGAACGAGGTCGTCTTTATATATGTGTTTTTATTTGGCATGTTTAATGTTTTGTTGTAGATTACGTTGAGCAGTGAAGACAAGGACCACCCCGTCCGACGAGCCAAGCCGCGCTTTGCAAGTATGCCATTCCCTTTCGCTCCTCAACACTCTCTCCCACTCTATTTCCCCTGCAATCCTTTGGTCCCATTCACATCCTAGTTTCATATTAACTTACCATTCCCAACGTCCTCTACATCTCCTATAAATAACCCTATAACAAATAATCGACCACAATTATGATAATGATCGAATATGCCTATCAAATTATGTCTGCTGTTAGATCCTTGCAATAAATCGTGTACTCCTTGAGGACCTTCTTAAGCATAACGAAATAGATTCTTAAAGCCATGATCGACCGCATAAAGCCAAACCCATGAAACTTTAAGGCTAACACAATAGTAATGAATTTATATATAAAGTAAAAACTAAGTATTCTTAAAGCCTGGGTTAAAAATAAATGAAAAATCGAACCGTTTCTGCAACTCTAAATGGTGAACAACTGATTGCGTACCACCTGAGGATTACTTAATGGCGAAATTTATTTTATTATTTTACCTAAACCATGCACACGCTTATGCATGCCTCGTGCGTATTGCGGATAAAATCAAATTCTTAAAATTTCCATCTGCTCCAGCATCATGTAACGTTATTTCCTTTTGCAATTGTAGGTAACTGCAAGTCCTTTTTCTATATCTCAAATCGCTTGCTTCTTTTTTTACGCAGGTGATGGCGACAGGCACTCGTTATTCTTTGGTAATTTGAGGCCATCCCTTGCACCGGTGCAAAATTGTTCATTACCTTGTATTCAAATGAAATTCTGATTAAGAAAAGGAGACCTTATCCTTTCCGAAATTAGAAAATGTTTCCAACAGAAAAAGAAAATATTACAACATAAGGAAATGCAAAATTATGAGAAAAAGGCTAAAAGTCACTACAAATGCTAATGAGTTTTCTTCTTCGACAAGGACGAAATGGACAAAAAGGGGAACTTTCTCAATGAATTTCATAATTCAGTTAAGTCGGTTATAACGAAGGTTCTGCACAAAATGGATTTATGGAGAAGAAAAACGCAATTAAAATGTATTCCCCCCCTCTCCTCGCGGGAGTATTTTGTTCAAGGATCACATTAAGGAGTTAATTTTCATTTTTGTTTGCAATTACATGTTTGTTTTCGCCGTTCACAATTGGAGTTTTTACTGCTGTTTCTGGTAATTGCTGTAATGGTCGTTATATCCGCGTGCAATTGTATATTCATGGGTATAGGTACGTAAAAAGAGTCGATGTGATGTAGTGCGCGGTTTTTATTTAAGTAAGTATAGCAATCTGTGTGTAAGGTGAATGACGGCGGCTATCCGACTTTGTGTTGACATGTGAATGGATCATTTAGATGTTGTCTTTGTGCGGGCTTTAGCGGTTAGAAGGAGTAGGTGGGAACCAACTATATTTTATGGCCGAAAGCGGGAAAGGATTTTTGTCGTATTAAAGCTAATAGCATCATGTGCTAATTGAATTGCGGGTCTTGGTGTTTGATACAACCAAATAGGTTAGGAAGTGAACGCATAAACGCGAGGCATTTTGAGTATTCAGATCCGCGATTATGGAAACACATTTTTATTTCTTTTGAAAGAACAAGCTGTTTGGGGCCTTTTTACGTAAGCACAACATATTCGCCGTATACGGGCTGTTTTCAAGTTGAACCGAGAGGTGCAAAATATGACTATAATGGGTCCTTTGGAAGTATAAGTTTTGAAACATTTTGTGCAAATATATATGAAAGATTGGCTTATGGTTTCCTTTCATAACTTTGTCAGTAGATAAGGACACTTTTTGTGTGACTTTCACTATTTTGGTCGACAAGCCTTTTGCAAAGCTAATTAAAACAAATTTAAGAGTAACGCCCGGGATATGTTGCTTGCGCTAAGTGTACTGCTACATACTAATATTCATTGATCCTTATAGGTGCATCGACCCTGCAAATCATTTCCTCTAACTGAGTGGTTGGGACCGAACACTATATGTAGTTGTAATTCGGGACACACTAGACACGGCGGAGCTTCTTCGGGCGGAGGTAGGTTCTTTTTTTGCTTGAAATATTAATCCGCTGAGCTGGTAACACAAGAAAAAAAAATTAATAAGACAAACAAGCAGAATGCAATTATCTCAAGGTGGGCTCTCAATGCCTAACCCATAACTTTTCCTACAAAGGTATATTCTTTTGATTTGTTTCACATACTCAAAGGGATAAGAAATCAAAGGTAAATGCAAATATCCTGTCAGATGCAGAAAAAGAGAATACTTTCATTTCCATGCGGAAGGTACAATAAACATCAATTTACTTTTTGCATATATTTCGCATTCGCATGCACCAACTGCTAAGGATTAAAAAAGAGGCGGACCGATTTTTTTTCTGACTATGCATTCGAAAATGCTTGCCCATGGTGTTGCTTATTCTTACATTGTTGGTGAATGAAGAAAAAGAAATGTGCAAGATGGAAACACGTGCCAAGGACAGGATCGTATTTGGCGGTACGGATTATTTATTCGATCTAGTGAAGTTGTTGTTGATGTTTGTAGTTAATGTTGTGCTTATTGGTGTTCTGGGACAGTATTTGGGACTGTCTTTTATTTAACAACTGTGCCTATATTGCATCCAAAGTGATTTGCTAAATTTATAAACGAATTCGTTGGCCATGAAGAAGAAAAGGATTTCTAAGATTTTTTTTTTGACTTTCCCTTCAAAAAAATTCCCCTATTTTCACCCCAAGTGAAATGTTCACTTGTTTTCAAATGTTAAAATTACAAAACGTAGCTTATAATTTTTATTAACAAGCTTAAAATACGCATAGATAACATAAAAATATACCTACATATAATAAAGGGTGGTTAAGTTTTAAGGGCCGATATTCATTTTGAATATAACACAAATTATTTAAGAAATTATTGTCATTTAATTTTATTATGATAATATTGGTATTGCTCACTTATTAATGGAACAAAATATAGGCCAAATGGCCGCCGCCTCCTCAGCGGCACACCTCCGTCCGATGGTCCAAACTTTCGATGACGCTGAGGCATAATATTGAGGTGCTATGCCGTTGATGTGCCGAATTATTTCGTCCTTTAGCTCTTGAATTGTTGCTGGCTTATCGACGTACATCTTTTCTTTCAAAAAACCCTAAAGAAAGAAGTCCAACGGTGTCAAATCACATGATCTTGGCGGCCAATTGACATCGCCACCACGTGAGATAACATGGCCATTGAATTTGTCGCTCAAAAGCGCCATTTTTTCGTTAGCTGTGTGGCAAGTGGCACCGTCCTGTTGAAACCACATATCGTCCATATCCATATCTTCCAATTCGGGCCATAAAAAGTTCGTTATCATCTCACGATAGCTAACACCATTCACAGTAACTGCCTGACCGACTTCATTTTCGAAAAATTACGGCCCAGTGATGCCGCCGGCCCATAAGTACCTATCGATATTCGATTTTTTAGCAAAAAAAAACTGAGTAGTTAATGAATTGATTTCTTTCCTGCAAACTCCGATGTCTGTTCACATAGTACGGACTGATTTGCAAGCTAGTCTCCAAAAGTGATACAAACAATTTTCTACTTGCGAGTGACTCTTAAAAAGTTCGAATGTAGTATAATAATAATAGGGGAGAGTGTGTACGAATGCAGGATCAGGTTGTAACACTGACGTTTTAAGGAAACGTAGACCTGTATGCGTTCATTTTTAAATGCAGACTTCCTTGCAATTATGTTTTGAATATAACCACAAAAAAATACACTTCAGTATGCTCTTATGTCTTATATGTCAAAAAGAGTTAAAAAGGTGTAATTCAAGTGCAAACTTTTCGTAAAGCAAGTAAGTTTTAACTTTATCCAAGCGATATTATCATAGTACGTATTTTCGTTCATTGTATGGGGTCCATCTTAAAAAAATAAGGGTTGGACGGTTGTATCTGACATTTTTTGTGTGGACAATGTTGTTACACAAATTGCATAGTAATTTATTTTATATGCATTTTATTTCTGCTTGATTTGAATAATTCTGAACGTTTCGATCGAGGTTTAGTATGTTATAGGTATCTATCAGTGGCGTCTCGTCAGGGTGTGCAAGGTGTGCATTGCACACCCTGATCTAACGAAAATAAGTCCCTCATCAAACACTGTGTAATAATAATTACACACAAATAATGATATGCACAATTCCATAACCCATAAAACCTCCATAACACAGCCAACAGCTACAGCCCACACCATACCTATTCATATTCATCCTTTATAAATTATAAATCTTCTTTCAAAATTCCTTAACCGCTGAGAAAAAAAAAAGTAACTCGTACAAAAACTCGCTGTGCACCATTCTGTTGATTTCATCAAATAAATTCATCCAACTCCAAACTATATCCCTCTACAAGATTTCTCCAGTATTCATCCCCATCGTCATTTGTCACCCGCACGCCGCCGTACTTAAATCGCTTTACTTTGATGAACTTGTAGTGAACTCGTGCGAAGGTTTTCTGTGCACGGGCTGTATTCATTTTCTCTTCTTTTGCATCTGTTCTGTTCTGTTTCCGTAAAGCATCATACGTCAAATACACAATGTATTACATCGATACTCGTGCAAATAAAAGCTGTGCACGAAAGCCGATGAATGAATGGTTGACGTTGAACTTAGCTTTTCGTTTAAGTGGTTGGGGATTGGGGTTGCAGTTTCGTGCGGTGCTTTTGATTTTGTATGCGAAAGTTTTATTTTTCTATATTTTATTTTGAAAACAAAATAAGATATCAAAAACAGCAAAACAATGATTGAGAAAACAATAAATGGGACGTGTTTTCAGGCAACTAATTGATATTTCTAAAAAATGTATAATTTTAAAGAATTTGCACACCCATCTAAATAATTCACGCGACGCTGCTGGTATCTATATAAAAATGAATTTGATTTATCATTAATTTGAAGGCTTATTGAACTACTGTCCTATTTGCCTTAGCTGGGAATATATGCCTTGTTAACTCAACTTTTATTTCTATCTCTACAAATATTTTAATTATTTTTATTTGAATTAACAATTAATTTTAAGCATTCTTTTTGTTTTCTTCTTTTTTTCTGGTGTTACGACCGTCCATTCACAATATATGTAACAATCGATACACCGGGAAGGTCGGTTGAAACACTTGACTCGCTCTTAATTTTAGCAGCATACCCCCGAACTGGGACAATAGTTGGAAACCAAGTTATTATCTTACGGTAGTCAAAAGTCTACTTATTAACATGCATGTTGTTTCAGTTTGGTGTGTACAACGGCTTGCAAATTATGGAAGGGAATTCGAAAAATGTTACTTTTGTACCCACTCTCCCGTAAATATAAGTAAAAGTCGACTCCACACGAGATACTGTCAAAACTATGTCCACTTGCGAGTATGTTCCCGCTACCAAATTTAAAAATTTCTTAAATCCATATGTTTAGACAACCATCTGTGTCGCGAGTAATGTCATACAAAAGCCAACCATTTTATAAGTCCGTCATTGTCAGAATTAATCGCATGGGTATTATTAATTTAATTTTGTGAATGAATGGAAATATTTGTAAAAACAAGCCAATCAACCCTTTCCACCATCATGTCGCATGCAAACAATTAACCCTTTTATTTTAAAAGTAAGCGAGCACCGCCATCTTTATTGTTCTACCAATCAAAGCTCGCCGGTGGTCACTATCCAGCCAGTGGGTCGGTCACACATTTAACCCTTTCACCCAAAATTAATTGACTGCCGTCCAATAAACTCAGAAAAAATAATCCCGCACTACCTAAGTACCTACCTTCTCTCTGACCTAAGCTATAAAAATGACAGCCAACCTTCTTGAAAGAATAAGAACAAAAAATAAAAAATTAAAAATAGACGACATTGCAGAAGGGCAGAGATATAACGTCAGAGCGACACTGTGGAATACGGCAAATGAATTTAGCTGAGCTTAGGGAAAAACGTGCGACGCCGTTCATTCTCGATTTCTCATCTCCATCGCTCTGAATCAAAGGACATTAAAATAATTTTTTTCTACTTTCACCCCTCCCTTTCATCCTTTACAGCGATGGTTTCTGTGTGTTTCTTTCAGTTCCTAATTTGCATACTAAACTCTACCAGGACTACAAGGACTAACCCTTATTTTCCGTCTTGCTTACACTCTGTTATATGTACTTCATCCCCTTTGGTTTCATTATTTAAATTTGCTTTCGGTATTAATTTACCACCACACGTACACAGTACAGCACAGCGCTCCTTCGATTTTAATTCATTCATAGACACGAACTAAGACGGTGACGGTGACGGTGACTGGGAAAGAGAACAAGTTGAATTCCACCCGCGCAATCCCGCCACTCTTACAAACCCTTTTTCCCTCACAAAGTGCGCCCTTAGTCGGGTGAATGTTTTTTCATTACAAAATAAAAATCCACGAAAAATGAAACGAGAGGTATAGGAAATTCCAAACCGTTGGAGGAGGCTGTTGAAAAATGAAACCATTTAGGTGGGGGCGCTGGCAAAAATAAAGGCTACAATGTGGGAGGTAGGGTTGGTTGGAGCGAAAAGTGCTAGAATAGCTATGAAAAGCGGGACAAAAAATTTAATAATAAAATGCGATGCTGCTGGTTTGTCCAGCAAATAAGAAGCTTCGCACTTGTAAGCTCTGTGTGTTCAATACTAATCCGGGTATATGATTACAAGTTCGTTGAAACAGCTTAAACAAATTTACGACTTTCGCGTCTAAGTATTGCCGCAAGTTCCTATAGGAATGCACAAGGAAGGTGAAAGGTTTTACCACTGTCCCGCCAAGGTCGGAATCACATTCCATAGAAGAAGCTTCACAACTCTCTTAAATATACATAACGCATTATGCTTTAAGCTCTGGGTTCCGCAGTGGCCTGTTGCGCCTACTATTTATTTTTGCTAAGATTTCAGTCAAAGACCCCGACAAAGCACTTGGTTTGGACTGTTGGAAAGTAGCAAAACAACTTGCATGCTGTTGCTGGACAGAATGACGAAAGTCTACTATCCGACTAGAAGGGCAGACTGTCGGCTTTTCCACTGAAATACAGAGATGTCAAACTCCAGGAACAATGTAAGAAGGTTTTACCAAAAGTCAAAAAGAGCCCAACAAGGCGGGAGCGAACTCAAACCAAAAAGGCCAAATAAACCTTGTAGTGATATTACAGTCGCTATTGGGGAATATGAAAAATAAAAACGACCCAAACTTCGCAGTCGCAGAACGAACCAATCAATTCAGCCTATGAAGGTCCGTCGATCCGATAAAATTACAGTGTGGATAGCTATATGCAAACTCAAGTCAAAAATGCTGCTAAGCCTAAAGACCTAAACCTTGGCAGCATTTTTCCCAATTCAAAAGAAACTAAATTGCGGCAAATGGACATGTCGGCATAAGTCACCTAGGGTAGGGCGGGGCTAGTTGGCCAACTTTTCAGTTGAAGTCTCATAAATATCCACCTATTGATAATACTATAGCTATGAGGCTGGGATCAATGAAAAGAATGGACATCTGGGCTCTTTATAAAATTTTGGAAAACTGAAAATATGTAATCGCAGAAGAATAGATAATATTGTCTCAAATGCGCGAAGTGGCGCAAGTTGGGCCAGCGCGTGGGGTAAGTTGTGCCAAGGGATGAAAAGTGCAAAAAAGAGCTCCATAAGAGACAAAAAGGCTGAATTTGCAACAGAATTTTATTCAAAGGATAAAAGCTAAATAATTAAATTTTTAATTTCAAAGCTAAAAAAAAACAAAAAAAAACAAAAACAAATTGAAATAAGAAATGATAACTTAATTATCGTAGTCGCTGTTGCAGTCTATGCAAATAACAACGACCCCTAGTCAAGGTGAGCACTTTGTATGAGCCCAGTCTCGGCATACAAAGAAAGAGTCACTAACAAAGTGATTGGATGTCCTAGCGGCTCACGCGCATTCTGGTCCATGGCAAAAGCAATCAGTAATAACTTTAGTTGCTCTTCTTTTCCAACTCTAGTGAAAGAAGACGGCACGCTAGCCACAACACCTAAAGAAAAGGCAGATCTTTTCGCTAGCATGTTTTCAGAGAATTCCACCCTAGATTCTGCACAGCTAGAGCGAGAGCCACCAAATATCCCGAGGATACAATCATCGATGGCAGAAGTGAAATTTCGGCCTCGAATAATTCAACGCATCCTCAAAGAACTAGATTGCAATAAGGCAACGGGACCCGATGGAATCCCGGTTATAGTACTCAAGAACTGTGCACCAGAACTTGCACCTGTACTCTGTAAGCTGTTTAGCATGTCGTACTCCCAGAAGACGTTTCCTTCTTGCTGGAAGACCGCTCGCATTCAACCTATTCCAAAGAAAGGGAAGAAATGTCTGCCACAAAACTATCGTCCAATAGCGTTACTTTCAATGCTCTCTAAAGTAATGGAAAAGGCAATAAATGTCGAAATAATCAAATATCTAGAAGGCCATCGATTAAAAAGCGACAGGCAATACGGATTTCGGAGCCATCGTTCCACTGGTGACCTTTTAAGCTACGTAACGCACTTATGGACACAATCAATTGAACAACACGGCGAATCCAGAGCCGTAGCCTTGGACATATCAAAGGCATTTGACCGAGTCTGGCATAGAGCCCTATTAGGCAAGTTAGCGTCTTACGGATTACCGCAACAACTCTGCGGATGGATGCAAAATTTTCTTCTGGGAAGATCGATCCAAGTTGTTGTAGATGGTGTATCATCCAATTCGTTTGCTATAAATGCAGGAGTGCCCCAAGGATCTATTCTTTCTCCAACTCTATTTCTTCTCCACATCAATGATTTGCTTGGATCGACAAATAATAATATCTACAGCTTTGCAGATGACAGCACTCTTATATCCTCCATCTCGAACAATGGACCTGTGAATACAACTTGGTAGTATTTAAGGCAAACAAGACACAGCTCACAACATTTTCCAAAAAAAAATACATCAACAGTTCCTCAGATCCAAATGGATGACCATCCAATCCATCACAAGGACTCAATGCACCTTCTAGGAGTCACAGTCAATTCAGGAATCACATGGCAGCCCCATATATACTATATCGCAAAATCGGCGTCCGCAAAGTTGAGCTACCTATTTAGAGCCCTAACATCAATTCCGAAATAGTCAGGGACTGTCGCACAATGCTCAAGGCATTATGCAGTCAGAACCAAGTAAGACTGTGTTGGGTGCCAGGACATTGCGGTATAGTAGGAAATGAGGAAGCTGACGAGCTTGCGAGAAAAGGAGGGGAACTAGGTACAGAAGTGGAAGCATGGCCCAAGCCACCTCTGGGTATACTAAAAGGTAAAATCAAAAACCAAACCGAAATGAAGGCTGATCTAAGGTGGTCAAACATCACCGGACATAAGGTGTCCAAGGCACTCTGGCCACAACTCAACATCAAAAAGTCTAGGGAAATTCTAAAATTAGGTAGGGAACAACTCAGAACATTGGTTGGAATCCTGTCAGGGCACTGTCTTCTAAGAAAACATGCAAAAAGACTTAGACTGACAGACACGGACACTTGTAGATTCTGCGATGACCTGCAAGCCGATGAGGATATCAAGCACATACTGTGTGAATGCGAAGCAGTTTCTCGCAACCGAAGGAAGTTTTTGGGTAGGTACTTTTTCCAACAGCTGGAGGAGATTGACCACACAAATTTCAAGGGGCTACTCAATTTCTGTAAGGAGATTAATTGTTTTTCAAGGGAAATTGTTTAGGTTTTGTTCACTGTTGCTTACTGCAATTGGTTCCCCAGGGATCGCGATGGGCCCTTATGGTGCCTAGTGCCGTATGGGATCTAATTATCTCATACCCCTTTTTTACCTAACCTAACCTAACCTATTTAGAGCAAAGAGGTACTTTAGCCCCAAGCAACTTCTCCTTCTCTACAAAGCACAGGTAAGACCAGGCTTGGAATATTGTTCCCATATATGGAGCTCGGCCCCAAAACATTCACTTAACCTGCTTGATAGCATACAGAGACGAGCAGTTCGACTCATTGGAGACCCTACACTCACATCGAATCTACAACCGTTGGTGCACAGAAGACAAGTCGCTGACCTATGCTTGTTCTATAGGTACTTCCATGGTAGATGTTCTGAGGAACTCAAAGACATTATCCCTCGAAATGCAACTTTTGGGCGCCCAACAAGACAGGCTGCTAATGCTCATGACCATAGAGTACACTTGACAACCGCGAGGACATCAACTTTCCAAAACTCCTTCTGTTACAGGACAAGCAAACTTTGGAACTCGCTTCCTGGGGATATATTTCCAGAAGACTACAATTTGCAGCAATTTAAGTGCAGAGCAAACATACATCTGCAAGCATCTCGGGGCGCTGTTGAAGCGTTATAGGTTCGCCTTTCCCGGGAGAAGTATATATAAAAAAAAAAAAGTATGGCACTGTACCCACTCCTCGCCCGGTATACTTTCAGAGTGTGCTTCCAAGCACATGAGACATGTATTTTTTAATTCAGAGATGCAAGTTAGTCCACCTGCCCCAACTTACCCCACATCTAGTTTGATGAACATAATGCAACTGAGACTAATTTTGCACGGGTTGCTTATTGCGCACATTTCAGTCAGTATGATTATGTTAGTGTAGAACTTGCGGTTCGTGAGTAATTCACGTGGCCCTACGTGCCCCGTGGCCCAACTAGCCCCGCTCTACCCTATATGATAGATCTTGGCTGCCGCCCTATGTGCACGCCTGCTGAAACCATTAAAAGTGATTAGTCCCTACTAGGGTGTCCGCTGGAGAGTTCTGAAAAGTGGCAAGAAAAAGGGCCAAAGAGAAAAAAGTGTAACAGAACATTTTTGACAGGCTCTCAAAAAAGTGCCAATTTGCAACTTTATTCGCGTTGGTCCCTATGCTAACTTAATTTTATGGAGAACATAGTTAAGGTCGGAAACAATTTCACTAACATATTTGATTCATTTGACGTCTTCAGAATTATTTTTCAAAAATTGTATGAAACGCGCAAGCAAACAGCATCAGGTACACAATTTTCCAAAGTGCTATAGAATTTTAACTCATCGAGCTATCACTGGCGCGTGTGCAAATGTTGGAACAAAAGACACAAAGTTTCTAACTATACTTCAAAGTAATAGCTATCACCCTACATACTTGGTTGAGGTAAGGAACTTTGTTGCCTCCGTTATAAGCATTGAAAATGATAAGAAATCAAGCGTAGATCAACCCTTACCAATTGTTGTTTCCCTGGCCTATACTATGGCTTGAGTATAGTAAAGCTTTACTGAGAATGGGGACGTTCGGATTCCTAGTTTAGTAAGTCTAATTGCTGACTGAATAGATGTATTTCAGTTTTTATTGGCTCAGAGTGGTCACGTGTATAGTATTCCCAGTTGACGTTTATGGAGGGGAAGCCGACAAATCTAGTCAAGAAAATCCTGCCTGCAGCTCAGTTGACATTTCGAAGAGTCAAATTTAAAAAAAAAAAACAGAGTAACCACAACAGAGTTCTGAAGAGTCGAAAAAAGGGTCGGTGAGAGAAAAAGGTGTCATTTCTAAAGCCTATCTGAAAATTTAGTATTTTCGCACGATATTTAATAACCATTCGTTCGCATAGGTATGTAAAAATTTATGAAGGGCCTTTTCCGAATAAAAAAGACAAAATCAAATAAATGTAACGCTGACCGCGGGAATTCAAAAAGAATTGAAGCTGCCTTGTCAACGCGTTCGGATACCTATAGTCACGACAAATCTAGTTGACGTTATCGGAACGTCCCCAATCTACATAGGTCTGTCAAGGTTAGTTTTTCGCTTGATTCTCAAAGGTATCCGACATGAGTCTTCATAATCATCGCAGTCTTCGACCAGAGGATGAGCTTGTAAGTTTGCACACATAGTTAAAATTGTATCTCACCAACTACGGCTTTGCACAACTGCTGTCATGGATCGAGCCTACCCGCACTGTAGCAGCACCTATAGTCCTACAACCACCGAAGTATCAATTAAACACTTTATAGATCTCCATAGTAGTTGGAAGAATCCGAACATAACGTGCGAGAGATGGACATAAGAGTTATAATAAATGACAGCTTTTCGTAGGGTTAAAAACAATTGTTCCATTCCATCTAACAACTACTTTTAACATCACAATTTTCTAAACTGTTCTCCATTCAGTTAACTCGGTCTGAAACACAAACGCATACCCCTTTTTGACGCACCAGTCACCACCTTGCAGCGAAAACCCAACTTCCCACAAAATTAAAATAATGGCTGACATTTTTGCTCTGCAGATCCTTTATATTTTCATTTACCGAGTTTCTAATTCGAAACCTATCCGGGAAAGCCTTCATTAACATCACACAATTTTCCATGGCTATAGGTTTCAAATTCCCTGATGGATTTTCCTCAATAAAGAGCCAGCCGTATCCGTAGCATGATGCCATTGTGGCATTGTAATGCAAATAAAATCCGTCCTGACATAGATTGCACCTTTCTAAATACACGCAGTAGTGCTGCGTTTTGCAATTAAAATTCCCCAGAGTTTTTTTTTATATTCATTATTCAATGTAGGTACCTACAGCATATTTTTTAGGCATAACACGCGTCACACTCGGCCCAAAGTTTTTTTTTTTTTTTTTTTGTCATTCAAATTTGAAATATTAAACCCTTTCCTTTGGTAAAAAAAAAAAAAACTCTCGAGCTATTTTTTGAATCTGATTATAAAAAAAAAGGAATTTGCATTTTCACTGGTGGTAACGCACCCCGCGACATTAAAAAAAAAAAATACTGAGGGTGACGTTGTGGCGCGTGTTCGTTATAATTACCCCTCGGAATAAAAATTTGAATAAAAAAAAAGTTGCTTGAGAAACCCTTTACCCAGAAACAGAATGTCACCCCGGAGATTTTTTGTAGCTCAATAAATTTTTTTTAGTGAAGGGTTAACAGATGCAAGTTTGTCGGGTGGACTTTTTTTTCTGCTGTGCTAGGAAGAAAGTGTTTTTTTTTTTTGCATTTTTTTTAGCGCCATCAGTAACCTGATGATGGGTTTTTTAATAAATTAATTATTCTAATTAAGTTTTTTTTAGACTTTTAAAGTGGCAATGTTTCCGCACCTTAATAAATTTTTTGTATGAGGGTGCTGAAGCTGTTTGTTAGGGAATTTTTTTTTAACGTATACTTTTCAAATACATTTTTTTTTTTCTTCTGTTAAAGGAGTGCCAGCTTTTTTTTTAATAGGTTTCAGGGACTTAGTGAATTACATTTGCTTTTTTTTAGCATCGACGTTTTAGGAAATTTAAGACGACGCAGCTGCGTGGCTAGAAAGTCAAGTGGGGAGTTAAATGGATTTCGGTTATAAATGGTGTTTGTGGGGGGTGATGAGTGTACGTTTGGTGAGGGGTGAAGGTGTTTTTTTTTTTTACAAATCCAGGGAAAGGTTTTTTTCTAATGACACTGGGTATATATACCTACCATTTTAATAGAGTTATTTTTTCACGATAATAGAAAGTCTTCATATTGACTGGTAGTATTGGACTAATATGAAAAAAACATAGAGTGTGCTTGTAACGATACAACAGATGTGACACTTCTCTAGCTAAATATGGAAGTTAAATTGAATTGTGTTGTAGTTAAGTTATATGAAGAAATTTAATTTAAAAACAAAATCCTTATCTAATCTTAGATAGATAAATAGATATTTTTATTTCGTATAGTAATTAATGTTACAGGATTATTGTTATTGCAGATTTCACAGATATTTAATAATATGTATTTTATCTTTCTACTGAAATATTATTTTTATGTAGGGCATATAGGTAAGGGAGAAGAAGTAAAGGAAAAGGAAAAGCTTGAAGGAAAATACGAAAAAAAACCTTCATATCTATAATCTTAATACAACGCAGTAACGGCTTTCATAACGCAATCCAATTCAAAGTTTTATATTTCTACTAGCTGACCCGGCGAACTTTGCTACGCCCCATATTCGTTAATGTAATGAAAATAATAATAACAATGCAAAATTCACAATCATGTCCTTTACGGAACACGATATTATAAAGCGGAAGGTCATACATTTGACTTTAGGAGAAACATGGGAATTCAAAATCGTCACTTATTGCATGATATTTGAATTGAGATTGAGATTCTTGTATTTGACCTTTGAGTTGAGCATATGAAAGAACAGATACAGAAAATCAAAACAGAACGCTGCGCCGGAGAAAAAAATATGAGAAGAACACAATTTCTGGTAATAAAGTGTTGTGTGTATGTGTATGTGAAATATGACTTTCTTTTCTCTCCTCTCGCAAATCGCAAATTCTCGATCCCATCCTCCGTCCCACTCAAACGCACAGGATACTCGCACTCCATCCCCATCGCCATCCATGCTCCATGGCGGCGGTGGGTGTGGGTGGCCGTGGCCAAGCCAGTTGTGAATTGTGATTGTGATTTGATGTTGCAATTTTGGAATTAGAAATGGAATTCAAATATTGTATTTGTAAATATGAGGTAGACACATTCATATACATAATGTACATCTACGATCAGTGATGGGACTTCTAATACTTAATTGGTATTTCAACCACTTTTTACACTT
Organism: Cheilosia urbana; assembly: GCA_946477585.1. Lineage (NCBI taxonomy): Eukaryota > Metazoa > Arthropoda > Insecta > Diptera > Syrphidae > Cheilosia > Cheilosia urbana. Next base: position 119,092,518 of record OX297854.1, read on the forward strand.
TCGGAAATTCTACCAACCTGAACTCGAAATCTACCACCTTTTACTCAACGCTAATAATATAAATTGTACCTATATCTACTCGCCTTACTTTTACCCATACACACTCAGCTACCAGTGTTTTATTTTTATTTGAGAATTGCATCAGCAAAAACGCTAATATTTTGTTATTTGCTATGATTTGACATTTTTTAAAATTTAAAAGATGGGAATTTTTACATTCAAAAACTTTTCATCACACATGTAAAACTTTTTTCCTCACAGTAGCGCAGCTGCTGAACGTAAATTTTCACATCTTAAAACATAAAAAGTGAGGAAAGAAACACATTAAATACCATTCTACGAAACGGGGAAGATTTTGAACCCCGAAATGATTGGTAAAATATGCTTATAAATTCACAGATGGTTTGTTTTGAACGACAAATGTGATTTTGAAATTTATATGTTTATTTTATTTCCCTGTTTTTTGTTTTTATTATTACTATTTAATTTGTTTAAGTAAATGATTAATTTACCATGGACATTTTTTTTCTACCACTTTTCTACCACCCTTTTAAGGCTAAATACCACCGTTTCGCTTTTCTCAAGTCACTTCACTGTCTACGATCTACCCAACTGAAAAAAAAATTACTCCGCAAAACCTTCAACGAATGAGCAGTTGAGCAAACCAAATCCATTCGAATCCAGTTCCGATTCCGAGTATTTATATGAAAAAAAAACCCTCCCGCTCTCTCAAAAAAAAACGAATATATGTACCTTAAAAGAAAACTAAAAAGAAATCACCACTGAGATCGATTTGAAAATCTTGGTTAATTAAAAAATCGATAAAAAAGGAATGTCTCTAAGGATTTGTTAATACAGTCGAACTTCCATAACTCGAATTTCTCCACAACTCAAATTTTTATGGATAACTTTTTTTAAGGCTTCTTTATTACCTAAAAAACTTTTTCTCTCTTTGAAATATGTATCCTTATAATAAATTCAAAAAAAAAAAAATCAAATTTTTGTTTTTATTTCTCTAAGTCGAATTTTCTATAACTCGAATTTTTTTTCTTACATTTTGAGAGTTCGACTTATGGAAGTTCCACTTTGTTGCTCAGCTGATATAGCAAATAGAAACTAAATTTTGGACTTAAAAGATGCGCGTTTTAGATATCTAAAAACTGGAATTAATTCCATTCAGATAGACGAAGGAGAAGCTCACTTTTTTTGTGTTCAAAGTCTAATTATTGATTTTATTGGACTTCCAAAATCAAAATCAAACATTTTTAAATGCACGAACTTGCTCCTCATAAAAACCTAATAAATAAAAAAAAAAATTTTAAATCCGTTCACCCGTTTCTTGTGTAGATCCAGACAAAGAAATATTCACTATGTTTTATATTATTAGGGAAGGGAAGGGATTCTTAGAGTTATTGTTTACATTTTGTTTTCATCATTAAAACTAAGATTTAATTGAATCAACTGATTTAGGAGTCCAGTGTCTGTGTCAGATCTAGCTTTATCAGTTCACTTCCCAGGTCCAGTGTGCCCATATAAGTATTTACTTTAAGAATTAAGTTGAGAGAATTGAAAAAATGTTTCTATCCTACCTTTCAAGTTGCAAGCAGCCATACACACCCACAAAATTTTATTGAAATCGGTTGAGTGGTTTAGACTTTAGAGGATCGACAATAGCGCCACCTATCAGGTCCAAAACTATCATACCTTTCAAGTTGCAAGCGCCATACACACCCAGAAAATTTCATTGAAATCGGTTGAGTGGTGAGGAGTCGAGAGCGGCGGCGTACTGATGGCGACAGGTCAATTTCCACCGTTACGCCGGAACTTCCGTCTCATTCGAGTCGTTTTACTTCCAAGTCGCGCCAATAGATGTTAAGAAGGCCAGCGTAATTATATTCATTAGCAGTAAGACTAACTTACTGAAATAAGTACAAAAGAGAAAAAAGCAAATTGTCATCAAATGAATAGCAATATTGAAAGGGCATAGGTTTAGTTAGGTTAAGGTGGTACTATCCGATACATTCGGAGTAATTCATTAGACCACATAAGATTCATTGTGTTGCTACCACATAAAAACATTGTCGGTAGTATCCGCTACTTTTGGAACCATTTTGAATATTGTAGGAATTTCCTTATTTTGTTGATATCCGTTTCGGCAATATCTGCAAGTTCCTCGAAGACGTACTGCTCCAGAGTTTGCTTTTCAAACGATGATATTAGAGAAGGCTCTTTGCCCAGCGCCAACTTATCTGTTCTGCTAATATCACGCCATCTTTCTTTAGTCTGTTGCAGAGCTTATGTTGTGATATTGTATCTTCCTGTCTCTTTGGCATATGTGGCTCTCCTCCCGCTGTCGCAAGTAGAAAGGGTTTAGTGCACTGCGATCTTATGATCTATAAATGAAACATTTTTGCTGACGAAAAAGTACCGAGGTTCAGAAAATGGGGTGTCTGCTCCCTAACAAAGGCCTGAAATAAACCGTGTTAATAAACAATTTGTATATTGAGGGAAGCAAGGAGTAACAACGATTCTCGCTGTATAGTTCTTCAGTTTTCACCCCGACGATTTCTATGAGGAAATTTTGTCGAATTTCAGTTTGTGAACTTTTATTTGAGAAAAACACCTCGTGGCAACATCAACGCATAGAGGTGGGTTTTCTCCTCCGTTCTAATCACCAGCTAGCGGGCTTGTACTCGTTACTCAGTTGGCGCAAGTGGTAATCACTTGGTCAATTGGAGAAAAAATCGAAATGTAAGCTTGCCTTTTTGAAAAAAAAGCCTTAAAGCCTTAGCTAATGAAATAATACCTTAAAGTCATGAAAAAGCCCTAGTTGGAAGGGCTGGTTCCAAGCCTTATTTATAAGCTCTTACAACTTACAAGGTTTTTCAGTACAAGGACAAGCGTAGTTTCTGATCAGTTCGGGCGTGTTTTTTTTTTTTTGTTGCAAAAGAGTGGTTATTTCGAGGTCAATGAAGTGGGAGTTTTAAATAATGTAAGCTCTAAGTGGTTGCAAGTTATTTTAAGGAGTATGTTTGATATGATGAGGACGAAAGAGAAAAAGGTTGTGATATTTGCTGAAAGAAAATTTTGGTAGTTGTCATTTCAACTTTATTGGAAGTTTGGTCTTGACCTGTACAAAATTATATACACATCCGGATTCGGGTAGAAATTTTTAAGAAATATTTACAATACGACTTTATAAGCATTTTGTTTAGGAAAGTTAAGTACGGGATCTTATTAAGAATGCTAATGTTATCCTAAATATAAATCTCGTTCAAAATCGTTAGAGCAGTTTTCGTAAAATTGTGCAAACAAATACGTAACAAATATTTCAATGTTCGGTTCGAAAGTGGGTCAAAAAATAATGTTTTGCAACAGTTTACCTAAAAGCCGAGTTCAAGTTATTGTAACATATTGTGGTAAATCAGGCACTTAGTGACAGGCACTTAGTGAATCGGACACTTAGGAATTGTGGTGAATCGGGCACCTGGTAACAATCTGTTTCCCTCTTCAAGTTCCACTTCCAATTGGAGACTGGAATCTCCAATGTCAAGTTATTCTAGTACAATCTGGATTGGAGAAGATATGGAGTATACATCTGGAATCTATCTACTTCTAGAATATTCGCCGATAGGTGGCAGCGCGGATATAAAAGGGGCGCTTTGACAACAGAGAGGACAGTTGATTTTTAACCAGCGATAGTGAAGTTCGAAAGAGTAATCGGTTGCGAAATAAATAAGTGTGAAGTAATAGAATAAAGCGATTGGATTGAGACGTTGAAGAATTGATTAAAGTGATATTGCTTTGGAGATAAATAAGTGAATATTTGGAAAGTGTAAATAAAGTGATTTTATTAGAAAAGTTGAACAGAATAGTGTTTTATCTTTTCGAATCCCAGCCCAAATGTAACAATATTGAAATTTTTATCTAAATCGAAACTGGGGGTTTCAAGACTTGAGCTGTTATTTTAAGTTCGGTTTTTGGCGATTTTAATGGAAAACGAACGACGTAGACAACAGTTTTACTCCAAGTCTGCATTTGGTCAAAATCGTAAGACCCGTTTTCAACTAAATTATAGAACACCAGTTTAAAAAGAAAAATATTTGTTTCAAAACTGTTTGGTACAAAACTGATTTCACTATGAAGGTAGGAATGACCATCTTACCTTAAGAATACATTATTGTTGAAATTTTAAGTACATATATAATTTTCGAGATAGTACCATTTTTCAAACGCACTGTTCTTTTTTGACAAAACTGGGTACGCTGTCATATTAACCATACCTTCCTTAACTTAAATATAATTTTTGATTAAGATCGTTAGAGCTGTTATAGAAAAAAATCAAACTTTTTGAAAATCTCCACATGGGTACCATTAATATTACCTAAGGTAAACATTTAAAAAAAATGGCCCAAAAGCTCTAAGTTCAAAGTTTGAACCATATCCGTCTAGCCGTTTAGGCTGTAGTCCTCAGGAGTGAACGGACAGTCGGACAACATTTTGAGACCCACTTTTTCAAGCAAAAATTGATGACATTTCGAGTTCGAAATTTTTTACGAATACAACATCTTTCTCTTACTACGTATGTATGAGGAAAAGCTAAAAGCTTTGTATATTTAACTTGATAAATCATTAACTACTTCTGAACGGATTATTATAGAAATTCCCATAAGCGTAGGGGCAGGAAATATCCTACCCGTTTACATATAACTTTTCCGGGTATTGGAAACAAACCCACTGGCACTGGCACATCTTAGACAGATTATCAACCAGCGTGTTCCTTATTCTAATATAGTGCCAGATGTTACATCCACTGGCAGACGGCAATGCCACGCCGAGTTGTAGTTGTAGGTGTAAGTATACAAACAGTATACTTTATACTAACAAAAGCCCCAATTTGATACTTTCAATTTATAACTTTGTACTCGTCCAAGCTCAAACCAAGCAGCAGGTTTAATTTTCAAAAAATTTGTTTACACGATACCCACTTTACATTAATTTTGTTCTTTATTTAGATACTTGTCTTTGATCTTAGTTAATGAGTTTTCGTCCGCTGCTCCCTGTAGCTAGCAAATTACCTGGCTACCTATGGCAATAAACTTCTTAATTTCATGAATTCGCTCTGCTTCTTACGCAAACAACACATCTCTTTGTCCTGTTTGTTTATTAGGTATGTCCTTTGAAGTTAATTTTTCAGTTGTAATAGAGCTATGGTCTTCCCATTCCCCCATCTATTTCTTTGACACACATTTTTTTATGAATTCAGATTTAGAAACAGTTACTTCACTATCTTCACTTTTCCTGTCAATCATCCGCCAAGGAGCTTAGTGAATTTCTCTTCACAGACCCTTTAATAATAAATGATGACTTAGAGTTGCGCGCACCCTTAAAAATCCTAGAAACGATGATAAAATGTCTCCTGAAAGCAATTATGATATTATTAATTTATCAAGCCATCTAAAAATGCTCCTTATTGGTAAGGACACGCATCATTGTAATCGCAACAAGGCGAATCGAATTATGTTCAAAGTTTCTAGTGAAAAAAAAAGAAAAAAAAATCGTTTCGTAATCTTATCGAAAAAATAATTGAATTGTGTTATCTTTCCTTGGAGCCGATTTAAAAGGAGTTGCTTTCGTCGTCCTCTTAACTAATTGATGGAAATTTTCAGCATTTAATTTCATCTTGACGTGATATCTACTTCCCACTGGTTAGAAAGTACAAAAGATGGTCCTATCGGTTGAAAGGAAAAGAAAGTAATTAAAAAGGACAGACGCCAAGAGTTTTATTTTACGACCTATACTGTACCAAGAGAAGTGAACACTGTACATGGCCTAAGGTGCTTCCGGCTTGTTTTTTTGAAAGGAATCTCAACTCCTTACGTCTGGCTATCAAGAACACACTTTAACAGTTCATCATCGTACAGAGAGTGGAGTAAAATTTATAACGACAAGTGCGTCCTCAGCCTTCAAGGATTTGAAAAAAAAAAAATGTCTTCGCTGAAAAATCAAAGTCGACGGAAGCTAGTTTTTGTGCAAGCGTGTGCGTTGCTTGGATCTTCATCAAAATGAAGGGTCGTCCGGTAAATTAATTCGCCTCAAAGCATATCCTGTGCGATGGCTAGGCCAAAGCTTCTGAAGGCAAATAACGAAAAGCGAAAAAAAAAACTCTCTTAACTAAGCAATTGAGGGAGAAAAGGATTTTTTTTTTTCATTTTTGATAATTTGAAGGACTTTCCTTACACAGAGATAAAAAAGGGTAGGTATTGTTTTTTTTTCTCTTCGTGTTTGAGGCTTAAGAAAACTTGTGGGGTTGCACTTGGGCCTTAGACATATTGCTTATGACATGCTTTAGCCAACGGCCATCTTGTAAATGAGCTTTCTTTCATTATGTGGTTTGAAATAGAAAAGATATAACGGTGAGAGAGGTTAATTAGGTTGGTACATACAGAAGGAAGAAAAAGGTAATTTTCATTGATTTTGAAAATCTGTGGAAACTAATAAAACTACAAATACGTAAGACTTGGAAAACAAAATTTCAGCAAATCTCTTAACGATACCTACTGCGGAAAAACCTTCAACCGCCCTGTGCTAGCTTCCGGTTAAGACGAAACAGTGAAATACAAAAAACAATACTGATGTGGTATTCGATTGGGCGCATTCAGAGCAATTTTTATGTTCGTTTCGCACAAAAAAGCAATCTTTTTCAGATTTCAGATCACTTTTGCGAATCTAGATATTTTCTCAGATTTACCAATACAAGTGCGTTTGAGTTTGACAGCTGGTGGAGTTTGTTTAGGTTTTCGTGAATTTCTACAGCAATGAAAGGCATTGCACCGCGTGAATCTATTTTTGTAAATTATTTATGTATATTCGAAATCAATCGGGACACAAATTTCGAATATTTTAATTTAAAATTTAAACAGAATAGAATAGAAAACGCTTTGAAAAGTGTTGAAGGCTACACATATTCGAATCGCACGAATATTAACACAAAAAAGAGCAAGTGACATTTTTATGTTCGATTAGCCACACAAAATCTGAAATCTGAGAGCAAATCTGAAGAGCCCAATCGAATACCACATAAATAAATTTATGAACATACATGTGCTGCAAAAATATTTGATCTGAACCAAGTGACAAAGGCTATATAATTTATTGAAATGGTAAGTAAGTATTTGGTTAAGGGGCTGAAGCAAAAAAAATCCTTAGGTTTCCTTTCTGCAATCGACCGCACAAAAGAAGTTCTGAATTCTCTTAAGAACACCAGAGAAAATTCCGACGATTTTTTTTAGAGAGGCTTTTCAATCCGTTTGCCAACTTGCCGAGGACTTATTTCAAGTCGAATTAAGAGCACCAAGAACTTCATTAAAACAAACAGCGCGTTCCAATCCAATCCAATCCAGAAACCGCTTCTACTGAAGCCTATTTTAGAGTGTATATACTGATTCCTTGCATAGATTCGTTAGTAAAAAATCTTGCGGACATATTCATGGTCAACGGCGACGTTCTACCATTATTTCCAGCTCTTCTTCCAGATTCTGCTGCAGTTAAGCGAGGGCACGAAATTGAAAAGCTAACATGTTACGTTGATAATGCATGTTGTCAGCTGTGAAAGCAGATAGTACTTTCTTTGGTGCGGAAAAAAGATTCTCAAGTGATCTTTTAGAACTTTAGAAGTATAAACTTCATGCTTACTGTCTTGGAAACGCTTCTAGTGACCAGAGCTAGTGTTGAAAGAACCTTTTAAGCTATGAAAAAGATTAAAACAACACAAGCTCACTTGCTATGATGTCCATTTTCATTCGTATATTAATATGGATCCAGATAAGGTGATTAATCTCATGTCAAAAAAAATCAAGACGTCTTCTGCTTTGAAAAAAAATGTGTGTAAAAAATTAATTTAAGTATGTTCGTTGAAATACATACGATTTAAAACTAATAAAAATCAATGAATTGGAATATAGGTATAGTTTTTTGTTTAAAGAATTCCTCGTAAGATTTTTAAGCTAGCCCCCCAAAGTGATAATTTTTCATAATATTAAAGACAAAGTCTTATTTGTACTCTGTAAAATAAATGAAATGAAATGAAAATGAATGAATTGTAAGCAAATGTGAACTTTTTGCAAAAAAGAAAAAAAACTAATACTGTACCACACTCGTTCTATGAACGCTGGCAGCAACTTTGCGGACAGCGGATATAGCTATTTTTTTTTTTTTTTTTGCGAGTGGGTTGGTGAGCCAGAGTTTTAAGTAACATTTATCACCACGAATTTCTATGTAACAATTCTAGCGCACCAAATCATGATCACTCCAAAAATTAAAGGAAGTAACGGAAAAGTTGCCGAATATGCCTCATACTGGTGAAGTGATAGATGTACATTGTACATGTACATAAGATGTAGTATAAGTAAAGGGTGGTTAAATTTTAAGGACCGATTTTGAATGTGAACCAAACCGAAACTTCAAGATTTTTTCTGCATTTCATTTGACATTTCTCAATTTCAGACTAGCTCAATTTGAACCTTGGAAAGATACACAATCGAGCAACGCGTTAAAGTTATTCAGGCTTATTATGAAAATGCGCGTTCGGTCAATTTAATCGTCAATTTTCACCTCAGTGGATTCGTCCGTCAATAAGCAGAATTGCCGCATTTGGGCGAATTATAATCCAAGAGTGATTGTCGGAAAACCAATGCACCCACAAAGAGTGACTGTTTGGTGCGGTTTATGGGCTGGCGGCATCATCGGGCCGTATTTTTTTCCAAAATGAGGCCGGTCAGGCAGTTACTGTGAATGGTATTCGCTATCGTGAGATGATAACGAACTTTTTATGGCTCGAATTTAAAGATATGGATGTGGACGATATGTGGTCTCAACACGACGGTGCCACTTGCCACACAGCTAAACACAGCGAAACATTGGCTCTTTTGCGCGACAAATTCAATGGCCGTGTTATCTCACGTGGTGGCGATGTCAATTGGCCGCCAAGATCATGTGAGTTGACACCGTTGGACTTCTTTCTTTGGGGTTATTTGAAAGAAAAGGTGTACGTCAATAAGCCAGCAACAATTCAAGAGCTAAAGGATCAGATAATTCGGAACATTAATGGCATAGAGCCTCAATTATGCCTCAGCGCCGTCGAAAATTTAGACCATCGGATGGAGGTGTGCCGCCGAGGTCGCGGCAGCCATTTGGCCGATATTTTATTCCATACATAATTGAACCATACCAATATTATCATAATAAAAAGAAATGACAATAATTTCCTAAATAATTTGTGTTTTATTCGAAATCAATATCGGCCCTTAGAACTTAACCACCCTTTTTAATAAAACAAATAGCGGTAAAACGAACTTTTTCTTTTCGGCTTTATCGCTTCAGAGAATATCCATTTGAAAGCGGACATCAAATCATTCCAACTTTTCAACTTTTCGAAAATTTTGCTAAACCCCAGAATACACCGTCTTCATTCATTATCCACGATACGAAAATCATAGAAATATTTTAGAGAGTGGCCAAATACTGGAGAACGACGAGAAAAAAGTCAACCATTTTTAGAACAGTGCTGGGTATAGGCATGCTAAGGGATTTTAGGCATTTAAACCGCAATAGTAAAGCGATGGGTTCGACTTATAGGCTAATCTTAAACTTTTATAAAGAACCCCTTTTAAAGGTTGTTCCACAAAAGATCCGCAATCAACCTATTCGGAAAGGAATGTGGTTTTGGGAGGTACGAATTTGGGTACTATAACAATGAATATCGGACCAAAGGTGCCAAGGACAAAACGTATTTGCATGTATCGCTGTGCTCCAATATTAAATGCGTTTTATTAAAACCTCTTCTTTGACAAAGCACAACTTGTCGTTGCTTCAAATACTGAAGTCTTCGCCAAGTCAAGCAGAGCGGAGCAGCGACCATTAAAAAAAAAACTGCGTGCAGTGCCTTCAGAAACGTGGGCATGGGCATATCTGCAGGAATTCCCATTTGTAATATTAATTTTCATTACATTCATTATTTAATCTCTATATCTACTACAACGAAGTAGGTAGACATTTTCTCGGGGAAAAAACAAAAAAAAAAGAAATATTGAAGGACCTCATTTTATTCAATGGACAGCCGAGCCGAGCGGCGAAAGGAGGCAAAGAAACTTCGTGCTTAAGTGCTCGCACTGTAAAAGGATTTTAAGAAGGAATTTCAGTTTTTCCTTTTGCATCTCTCCTGCTGCTATCCTTTATCTGTGTGTTATCCAACCCCCAGTTACCGAAAGTTCCCATCCGACCATCGCGTTGTCATCCTAATGGAAATTAGAAAAATGTTAAGATGAAGTGAAAAAAAAACGACCACATTGAAGACGGAGGAGGGGGGATGGAAGACAAAAAAAAAACTCTTAAAAGTTGCCGTTGCCCATTAGTTGAGAAGAGTTTTGTGTGCCATAAGATGTCGCGAACCACGCGCGATGGGGGTGCAGATTTCACTGACTCTTTCTTCTCTTGGTGGTATATAAATATATATTTATATATAGGTGAAATAAGAGGGGGTTGTTTTTTTATACGAGTACCCAAGTGTTGTTTGTTGTTGCTATCGTTGTTGGTTGCTAGAATTATCCGTAATGATGGTAAGACCGCGAAGGCGCCATTCAATCTCAACCACGATTTCCTTTCGCTCGTTTTTTATAATTTTTTTTTTTTTTTGTATAGCTTCTGTCGTTGTAAAGAAAGTAGATGAAGAAAATAAAATTATTAAAGACGAATTATTGTGTCGTGCGTTCGTTTGTGCGTTCAAGTGAAGAAGGGGTGTTTGGATCGTCATTTCTCTCTACAAAAAAAAAAAAAAAAAACCGGAGCAATAGCTGGGGGCTCCAAAGAAAGTTTTGTTTCATTTGGTAAAATATGTAAACGAGAGATCTCCTCTTTTTACTCTTTTAAGTGCAAATGGAATCAGGTTTGGCTAAGGTGGTGGGTGGTTGAAATATTTCCTTCTGTCTTTTATTTTTTAAGTTGGGGGGTCGTAGGTAATTGGGTTCAGTTTTAAGCGCGTGCACAGATTCCAGATATTGTGTAGCACACAGTTTCCAAATAAGTTTGGCTTGTATAATTTATACCTATGTAGTTACCGCCTGCCTACATTTTCCAAGTCGGAAGGGCTACCTTCTGCGGATAGGTAGGTCTAGGTATCTATAGGTATTTTTATATTTTGGAGCACCATTAAATGAATGGTTGTAGCCTTTGTATGTCAGTTGAGCGGTGTAGGTTCCCAGCCCTGGAGGAGATCACTAATACTCAACCTTCTGTTACCAATGAGAAAAACGAAATTATATCAGAGAACCCACTTGCATACCTGTAGTTGTTCGACTTACCGCCTTAAAAAAATACTTACCCCGATAGTTATTAAACAAAAATTAGCACGACTTGTAGTTAGCTAAAAAACTGATGTGTTAACAGGTGCTACCTTTAACTTAGCCTTCATAAATACTCGGGTTAATTGCTTAGGTTGCGCCTTTAATTCGAAGACTGACCTTTATTACCGCTTGTCTCTCAGGCACGTTTACTGATACTACTCATAGCGATTTAAGTTCCACTTAAAGTCTTATGTGACAGTTTATGACATAGTAAAAGTAGGCCATAAGGTATTATTTAAGCAAAATATGCTGTACAAATCGTTCCTTAGGAGAATCATTATCTTTGAGTTTTCTCAGGTAGCATAATTCTACGAGACGACACACGACTGCCGCCAATGACTTCCGATTCCTACAATTCAATTTAAATTAAACAAAGCCGTTGAGAGAAAGTTCAGGGACGGGACGGGAAGGAAAATTGCCAGTGAAGGAACCCAAAGCGCCATTGTCAGAGTATAATAATGAATAATTTGAATGTATAGATTTTTAACTTTCTCAATTACGTAGTAAGAGAAAGATAAATATCTTAAGCTTACAACATTTCGAACTCGATATGTTAATCAATTCTGACATTACGATGATAGACGAACTCAAAAAAGTGGATTTCAAAAGCTGTTCGTCTGTCCGTATGTCTATTTTACCCGAGGCCTGCAGCCTAAACGGCTTCCCGGATTTTATCAACTTCAGATTTGGAGTTAAGGGGGATTACAGCTCGGAGCCAGTTTTTTTTTTAGCCAGTCTAACCTCAATATTAATGGTATACTTACCATATAAAATGTTCATACCGGTTGGTCTTGTTCGAAAACGCTTTTAACGAGCCATCATTCAGCTTTCTATGTCATCTAGAAGCTGAGCTACAACTTAAAATCTAATATGAAAAAAATAAGTTTATTTTCTCAAATCGAACATTATCGGCAGCCGCGGTTCTTGATCGTTGTTCTGCTTTAGGGTGGTTGGGTGGCGCACATCGCAAAAGCACGTTCATATGAAAAAATAAAACTGCGTGGTGTTTTCTCCAAATTAAGTGAAACGAAAGAGAAGTATGCGATGTAAATGTGTATGTAATCAACAGCGACAATGTGTTTCTGAGGAAATGCGCAAGTGGCGTGTTTCTTTATCTTATTGCGTTAGTTTGTCTCGATTTTCTTCGAAATGGTCTCTTCAGTTGTCTTCTTTGGTGCGATGGAATCACTCCTAATGCCGTCACAACTTTTCGAATCAGCTATTAATCGGAGATAAAATTTTGAAGATTTTACACGTCAATTGTGACTTTTCTGCCCTTCATATTGACGCTAATGTCAAATAAGTTTTGACATTTTTGGACTAGGCAGATGTAGAATACAAGTGAACAAGCCATGGAGCGATATACTCCCCAAGAACGTGGAAAAATTTTGAATTTTCGATTTTTCAACCAAAATCATAATGAGCGATGAGGCTCATTTCCACCTCAGCGGGTACTCAACCAGCAAAATTATTGCTTCGGGGGCACCGAAAATCCACAAGTAATGCACGAGGAGCCATTACACCCGCTCACAGTTACTGCATGGTGCGCTGTTCACGCTGGAGGAGTCATCGGCCCATTTTTTTTTTTTTTTTTCGAGAACGACGCTGCTCAAACGACAACAGTGCACGGTGCGCGCTAAAGGGCCATGTTAACCGAGTTTTGCCTGCCGCAATTGGACGAATTAGGACTGGAGGACATGTGGTTCCAAGAGGACGGAGCTACGGCACACACTGCGCGAGCCACAACCGACATTCTGAAGGCGGCGTTCCCGGGTCTCGTTTTGGCAATTTGCACTGGCCCGCAAGATCGCCCGATTTAGGTTTAGTTAGGTTAGGTTGGGAGGGCAGTTTTGCATCCGATGCAAATTTCACCCAGAAGCCGTGAAAGCCCATTGTGAGTACCCTGTTTGTACATGTAAGGACATGTGGCTAACTAAACCACTTCGATCTGTTGAGGAATAGTTTTATGTCTGATAGAGGTACCCCTGCCAAGTCGTCCAAACTTTCGAAGATCCTAGCTCCCATACAGGATGAGCGGCGTTCCTGTAAAGCTGGGCAGTGGCATAGAAAATGTTCCACGGACTCTATTTCCTCTTCGTCTCTACAGCTTCTGCAGAAGTCATTTGCAAAAAGTCCTAGACTTATAGCCATATTTCCTATGGTGCAGTGTCCGGTTAAAGCCCCGACGAGCATCCGGATCTGACTTCTATTAAGGGAGATTAGGAACTTTGATCTTTTGGTGTCAACCACAGGCCACAGACTTCGGGTTATGAAGCAACCGATGGTGTTGCTCCATTGTTCCTTAGCCAGTTGTGTGGTGACGCCTTCAATAAAAGTCTGCGCAGTGTTGAAACGCGGTAACACCTCTCCGTCCGCAAGTTGAGGGTTCATATCAGAGCCGTATCTGGCCAATTCGTCCGCCTTTTCGTTCCCTTCCACCCGATATAACCGTTCCAGAGAACAAGCCCGAGACCCTAGAAGCCCTCAAGGACAACATTCGACACGAGTGCGAGAATCTGTCGCCCGAAGTTCTCGCCGAAGTGATGAAAAATGCCATAAAACGAGCCCGTATGGCAATCAATTGTGACGGCCGATATCATCTTCTCGACTTGACCAATAAAATTCTAAAGGTTCAAATAGACATAATCAAAAAACAGGATTCACTTAGAAACAAAAATGAGAGCCAAACAACATCGGATGACTTCTTTTGGCCCACCTTGTATATTCCATTTTTAAAAAATAAAAAAAATGGGTACCTACAAGCTAAGTTTTTTTGTTTCGAATCCTCTTAAAAGCCGGGCCCTGGGGGAATCCATCCTTTTTTTGTTTTGGGCCCACAACTCAGGCGACCTATAGTGGGAGTGTTATGTTAGAGAAGCTCAAAACCTATCTGTGGAGTTGAAAATATTGATGATGTTATTGAAATGGATACCTTAGATTGCCGAGAGGTACTAATCGGAGAATGGCTTGTTTAGTGCGTCCGTGTTTGGAAGGAAGGAAGGTACCTATGTAGGTTCTATATGGTAAAAAAGCTCGATTACGCTGAAACCGACATTTCTGAAAACGTGATCTCTTGTTCACATCCTTACACCATAAGACTAAACACAAAAACATACAATTTACAAAATTCTATACCAAAGGTAGACTTAAGTAGGTATATCCTTGTACACTACATCCCACAGCCTAATAAGCGTTAAATTCACGTTCATTTCCGATACCCAGGTTCTGTGAATCTGTGTGCTCTCACCTCCAACCCCTTTCCAGCAAGCGCACGTACCAAAAACTCTTTCCTAATCATCGTTGCAAATCATCATCGCGAATAAAAGGGAAAATCATAATCAAGGATATGTGCTTGGCGCGCAGATACCTACGTGTAGCACAGTGACATTGACGGGTTTCCCCCCCGAACGTAATGTTTTCATTCTGATTAAAATTTTAATGCACAACTCAGCGAGCACACAAGGCGGCAGGCGCGCCGAAACAAGAAGGGCTAAACGGAGTCCTTCGACCGATGAAGGTTTTTTGTATGCATATGCAGAGAATTTTCATATACCTACCTATACGTACAGTGGCAACCCATCTCGTTTGGCAAACATTCCGTGGTGCCGTTCGCATATAATCTTAATAAATATGCGTGCAAAGTTAAAAAGCGATAGCTACCTTACGGTGAGACGACGACACGTAAAACACCACCGTGCGCCATAGTCATTCCCCCAGCTCCGCAAGGCTATGAAGGGGTTGTATGTTACTTTACCTCCAAAGGGAGCAACTTGGTGCGTGTGCGTTAGGGTGATTCTGGTGGTAACTACGGCTGGTGGGAGGTGAATGGGAAAATGAATGAATGTGTCTCTTTCAGCGCGTAATGAATGAAGTATTGCATTACACTCATTTAGGATTCATCCATCTAACGCGACTTCTTGGGTTTATATTTTGGCGTACGGCATACCCAGCCAACGCGTATATTTGCCTATTATTATTTCAAAATCTAATACAAAGGAGCGCACCGTGTATACACTCATACAACGGTAGGTGGCCATAAATAATTCCACCCCTTGCCGGAGCAAAAGAAAAAAAAAATACATTTGTAAAAATTAACTGATGGGGTATACGGTATACCGTATACGCGAACCCAAAAGAGATGAAAAGGATACAACAGCCAGGATCACACAGAAGTTACATCTCCGGCACGGTACACTGTACACAGTAATAATAAATGGGAAGCCAGAGAGAAGAAAAACAAAAAAATTTGCATATCGCGTTTTTTTTTTACTCAGGTCACCCCCTAAGCAGGATACCTGATGAATTAGAAATTTCATGCCAAGGGTTGTTACTTTTATGAGAGACCGGGTTTTGTGCCGCATTTCGCTGAGTTTAATTGGAAGTCGAGCTTTAATTTTCGAAATGTATTTATTTAATTTGTAATTTCTGTGCGTACTTGTGTCAGAGGATGCGCTGATTTACCTAACTCAGTCGTCTTTTTACTTATAAATTCATTGTGGGAGGAGATACAGTTTTTTTTTTTTTTTTTGTGGATCTACAGCAGAAAAGGATATAGAATTGAGGGATTTTAACCCTTTTTCTCAAAACACTTGTGTAGCCAATAGCTGCTGTTGTCCCTTCGAAATCCCATGCGTATACGATTCTTAAACAGCCAACAATGGGCGCCTGTTGAAATGTGGTTATACTGGGGGTTGATGGCAGCTTTCCCATTGGTTTCAAAAAGAGGGAGATGCTTAACCCTTTCGATGGAACTATGAGATAGCGCAACTGCGCATTATTCGAACGATTTGTTAGCACCAATCATCGAGTTTTGAAATATTTTGTATGCAAATCTCGGGCCTTTGGAAACCAAATCTTAATTTGTTGCTACAAACTGTTGCTGTCTTAAGTAGCAGCATATACAGTCGGACCCGCTTATTTGAAACTCGTTTCATTGAAAACCCCGCTTATATGAAAAATTTAATTTGTCTCCGTGGACTTATTTTCAGTTATCCGAAGTCCGTTTAAATGAAAAACTCGGTTAATTGAAATTAAAGTAACGATTTTTTCTCATTTTATTTAAACGGGTTCGACTGTACTAAAACTGATGTGCTTATAGCACTGCGACTGACTTATTTAAATAACAGAAAATATCAGGTAATTAAAGTCTGAAAATAAAACCCTAGTACATTTGATGAAAATGAGGCTTGATTCAACAATTTTGTCGTCAATTTACTTCCAATAAAATCACGGAAAGAACTGCACATTCACTAATTGCAAAATTCTGAGTTGCAAATAACGAATTATATATTTTTCGCAAATCACAACGATTTTGTCTTGAATTGATACAAAAATTCGTAATTTGACATTGAAAACGGCGAAAATTTTCAAAATCTGTTTTTTGAATATTGCGATTAGAAGTATTAATTCGAGCTTCATTTATTTGTGGTGATTTGTGACATTTTTGGCGCAATTCACCATTTCAATAGGTCAATTTCTCAAACACTACTTTACAATCTCAAATTGCAAAAAATATTTCGTGATTTACCACCACTGAATGATGAATCAATAAAATCGTATAATAATTTCGCACATGTAAATTGAAAACGTAAATTGACGTAGAGAAGTCGTAGATTGCAAAATATGAATTGCAAATTGATAAAAATAATTTGCAATTTACGATTAAGAATTTGCAACTACTGAAGTAGTGAATCAACCCCTGTTGCAATTTACTGAGGAATGAAATCGTAATTGCAACAGAAAAGTGGTAATTTATGAATTGATGGCTATATGTGTCAAATTGCGATCGGTTATAGCAATATGTATTTCATGCTCGATCGCATTATTGACACTGAGAAGTGTTGATTCACGACTTTGGAGGATCAATATCTTCACTTTGTACAAATCGCCCACCACCATTTCTGAATACCAAAATTTTTGTCTCTGCAAGGTTTATGGTTAGATTCCAGACTTTGCAGTACGTTTCAAGTTTATTGATCTTAAGTTGCATACTATAATAACTGAGTCTGCTAGGAGGATAATATCGTCAGCATACATGAGACCTGGTACTGGTACCTGGTTTACTTTAACTCCACACGTCATATCGTCCGTTATATAATTGATGTACAGTATAAAGAGTAAAGTGCTCAGCATACAACCTTGTTTGACACCCATCGTCGTTGGAAACTCTTCTGACAAGAAAAGTCCATCCAAAACTGCAGCAGTGTTTTTGTCGTATAGGGCTCTTATGATCTTAATCACCTTACTGCTTATACCCATCCTAAATAGCTTGTAATATACTGCTTCACGTGGAATGGAATCAAAAGCTGATTTGAAATCTACAAACATGGCGTAAAGTTTTTTATGCTTGCGCTTGTATATTTGTGCAATGCTCATCAGCGTAAAAATTTGATCTACCGTGGAATATTTTTCTCTAAATCCAGCTTGGAATTCATGCAAGATGTTTTTGTTTTGAATCCTTTTCGTAAGTCTGTTAAAAAATAGCGCAGTAAGTAGTTTGGATGCAGTATTAAGGAAAGATATGCCTCTATAGTTTGCTGGGTTTGTATAGTCAACTTTTTTGTAAAGCGGAAATATGATGGCTTTTTTGAAACTTTGTGGAATGTCTTCATGTTCAAATATTGGGTTAAACTCATTTGTAAGGGCTTGTGTAAATTCCGTGGTACAGTTTTTGTAGAATTCGGAAGGAATTCCATCTTCTCCTGGTGCTTTGTTGTTTTTAGCATTTTTGATGACTTGGATTGTTTCTGCGAGACTGAAAGGTAATCTAGGTAATCATCAAAAAAAGCGGGGCTCTGCATACTGAAATTTTGGAGATGTCTGTGTGGTGTTTAGAAGTGCTCTGAAGTGCGTATGAAGGTTTTGGGCTTGGAGTCCTGTGGAAATCCGTTTTTTTCTTTGGTTCAAGACTTTGACTGCTTTCCAGAAGTCCGCAGAAGATCGGGCAGTGTTAATCTTCGCAATGTTCTGCTGCTCGAACGCTGTTCTTTTTGCTTGGCATATAATTTTAAATTCTTTGTTCGCTTCAGCATAAAGCCGTTTAAAAACAAGGGTGTTGTGTTTACGAAGTAGTTTAAGGAAAGCAAACGACTGGTTTCTTGCCTTCATGCCAGTCTTTATCGAACCATTTTTGTTAGCTACTTCCGTTTTTCCTCGAAAATTGTTGCGTTGGTGCAGCTTTTCTGATAATGGCTGTTAGCTGGTCTAGGCTTGGAGTTGACTCGACTGTGTAGAGATTGGCCAGTTCGTTATTTAAATTTGTTTGATAAAGATTTGACATATTTTTATTCCAAAATAGTTTGGGTAAGGGAGTAAGTTCAGCTGTACTGGTCATACCCTGATTTTCAACCACTTCAAACACGATTTCCAGTGGCATATGATCAGAGTATATCCTTTTTTGCGAATAAAAAGTCATGAATTAGTAAATCCTGAGCAAAGCTCTAAAATGAGACAAACTTTTCGTGATTCGGCGCTTATTTTTCTTGATTTGATCTTAAACTTCTTTCCGTGATGTTTCTATCAGATTGACAAAATATTAATAAGTTTTATCTTGTCTTAAAACTTTTGTTGTAATAGTAAACAAATTGTTGTGTTAGCAAAAAACGTTTCTTGTGCGTATAAAATTAATTTGTTAAATTGATCAAAATGTCGTTAAATTTACAAGAGCTTTGCCAACTCAACTGTTGCTGTTATGTCAAATCAACAAGAAAGTGCTGCCTTTACAAGGAAATTTATCAATTTGGTCTTTGTGTTTTTTTTTTTTTTTTTTTCAAATTAAGAGAATATAAACTGCACGACTGGGTCGAAGAAAACTTTCTCGTTCATCAAAAGATTTTTTGGTTGTTTTCTTATTTCATCACATAGGTGTGTTAAGATCTGAGAAGCAATTATAGGTAAAAGAATGGGTTCATGAAATATAGAAAAACTAATACATAGGTAGTATTAAATAAAATGCACTTTTAGTTTTT
The DNA here is from genome assembly GCA_946477585.1 of Cheilosia urbana. Lineage (NCBI taxonomy): Eukaryota > Metazoa > Arthropoda > Insecta > Diptera > Syrphidae > Cheilosia > Cheilosia urbana. Next base: position 119,111,884 of record OX297854.1, read on the forward strand.
AAGACTTGAGCTCTAGAAACAGACAAATGTCGCAAGTTCGGCTGAGTTCATAAAAGTAAAAATGCGGCAGCACTGCAATTTTTGCGTTCATTAATGTAAAAATACTGCGTTACGTTTGCATGAGGGCAATTAAACATTGCGTTCATATAAGCCAAATGACAGTCAAACTGCGATCAACTCTGCATTGAATTTTGTTTTGTTGCCGAGTTGCAAGAAGTTGGCGGGAAAAAAATATGTAAGTAAAATAAATGAAAATTTAATAGATTTATCCAAAATAAATGAAGGATTTTTTTTTAATAAAAAGTTCAAATATATTATTTATGTTTCATAGGAATGAAAGTGAAAAAAATATATACCTACTGCATATATGAACTATTTTTCGGAAGCGCAAAAATGCTGCAAACTTGCAGCAGTATTTCTGTTCATAATTGCATTGAATCAATATTTTTTGCAAGGCATGTGCAACAATGTTGCATTTATGAACTCACCCTTATTGTTAGAGAGTTATAAGCGCCTACTGTACTATTTTATAGCTTTTGCACTTTACAAGTTTTTGAGTACGAGAATAAGTAGTGTAGTGTAGGAGTTTCTGATTTTGTTTGAGAATGATTTTCTTTTTGACTGGAATAGATTAATGACGCTGGTTTAAGTTGTCAATGATTAGAAATATTGTTCGTGATTGATCGATATCTTTACACTGTAGTTAGGTAACTCAAATTGAAAGTGTAATTTTTATTTGTAGGTATCGTAAATATTTCAAAAATATGTAGCTACTGTTTATATTTTTGTTTTTTTTTTTGCATTTTTTCTGAAGACTGATAATTCAATGTTCAATAAAATTAAAATTCGTTGTTTAAGAAACATGATTTTTATCTATTACTAGCGTGCCCGGCGAACTTCGTCCCGCCCAAAATTGACTTTTTGACTAAAGTAACACTATTCCACCTGAAATTCATTTTTTTGATCCAAAATATCTTTTGACAAATACCATCTCATTGTATATTACGATCAAAATTAAAAAAAAAAAACTCGCCGTACAAAAATTATGGAAAATCAATTTTCGCGAATCGCGAACTTTCCAACACAAGTTTACAACTGAGTCGATTTTCAATTTTATAGAGGTAAGCCCGGAACTTCCAAAGAATTCAAAAATTCAACTAATCCGTTTTCACGACAAAAAATAGCATATGTTCTTCCTTGGGCCCATGCGAATTTAAAACAAAAAACTCTTAAGAATCTAACGATCCGTTCCCGAGTTACGTCAGTCTCTTTTATATTATGTAGTTGTATCCACCCGGCATTGCGCAATACCCATCCCAAAAATTTCGGGTCGAAAAGTATCCTATCTTTCAAGCTGGAACCGACCATACACAATCGGTTGAATTGTTTCAGAGATCGATAACAGCGTCACCTATCAGGTCTAAAAGTATTATATTTTTCAAGCTTGAAGCAACCATATAAAAATACATCAAAATTGCCTTGAAATCGATTGAGCGGTTTCGGAGATCGACGACAGCGCCTAAACCTGAAAAATAACAATACGAACAAAACAAAAGAAGAACCATGAAAGTTGGCTGAGTGGTTATCGAGTTATATCGTCATCGAATTAAGCCCCGAAAGAATTATAGATATAATAATTATATAGAAGATTACTCTTGAAGATAATTGAATTTTACTGAAAAACTAAATATACGCCTACAGCTCCACACGTTGATAATTTTCAGATATTTCTTTTTTACTAAACCATCCCTGATTCAAGACGAACAAAACAGAATAAAAATCATTCAAATCGGTCAAGCCGTTCTGGAGCCTTTACCCAACTAACGCACAGCAATTGATTTTTAAATATGGAGAAGAGATAGAGAAGAGATTATTTTCTAAAATATTTCTAGTCTCGAAATTCCTTACTAACGAGAGAGTTAGATAAATTTTATATTATATAGATAAGCAAAAATATATATATCTATACATTTAGATAAATATGTAGTATTAAAGATAAATTTCGTTTATCATTACAACAATTTTTTCTCAGTTAAACAAAACTACTTTTTTTAATTGTACAATAGAATTTTGTCAATATCAGGTACCTGGTATTTTATTTTTAGTGATAGGGATCCACTATCATCATCCTTACTATAATAAAACTGTAACTTTTTTTCTGGCTGTAATCTGTGAGCAAAGAATAGATTCAAAAAGTACTGCACGAATTTGATTTCGGTTTTCACAGTTGCATAGGAAATTGTTCAGATTTGCACATAGGATATGTTTTACCATTATTCGCTGTCCGGAAGTGGAAATCTAAGCTGATATCTAAGAAAAGTTGTAATTCTCGGATGCCTTCTAGCTCCTAGCTTCGGAATCACTCATCCAAATGAAATAAGATTTTTTTTAGTACAAAGTTCAATAATGTACAAAGATTTTAAGATATAAATCATCTTTGTACGTTATCCCAAAGTCGAACAATAAGCAATAAACTATAAATTTAATACAATTGAAAAAAGCAAAATGTTCGATTGAAGCTAGATCGTTGGATTTTTCCAGCGTTGAGTGGGAGGAAATTTTGTGTGTGTGTGCGGCAAAACCTGTTTCTCTCTCTGTACACTTTCTGCGGTGCGCTTTTTCTTTCTCTTTTTGTATGCACCTTTTGGACTTTGTGTTGTTTTTTTTTTGTTCACGTTTTTAAATTGAACTGGAGTATTATGCGAGAAACAGATTAACACAGCAACAGCAACAGCGAATTTAGGATTGGCTCTAACGTTGATGTCGCTGTCGATGTTGCTGTGCTAATGTGTTCAAATTATTTAAAATACATTGGTTCTCAAGTTCTGTCAAAGTTGCTGTTGCTGCAGCGTTGCCAGACAGTTGAAATATTTCCCCCCAGACAGATCTGAAAAACCCCCAGATTTAGTTATTTTCTAAAAAAAAAACAACAACTGTAATTGAGATTGAGAGGAAGTCACACTCAGTTGTAATTGTGATTTAAAATGCGTTATAGTGATTCTGATTTTATAGTGATTCATGTGCATGCCAAAACCTGTTTTTTCAATTGCACCTATTTTGCTTTCTGTTTTTTTTTTTTAATTTGAACTTGAGGATGTTTGTGTTTGAGTAGTAAGTGAGCGAGTATGGCGCATATGGGTTATGGGATTGAGAGGGATGGGGTATAAATTGTAACAACTAACAATAACAAGTGGAATGTTAATGAGATTAAAAGGGAATAATAGAAGTTAGTTAGTTAGTTAGGGTCATCAACGTTGGAACTAATCCTAAATTCGGTTTTGCTGTTGCTGAAAGAGTCGCTGTGTTAATCTGTTGCTCGCATTACTGGCAGTTTCTCTTCTCTTCTTTCGGGTACCTAAGCATCTTTTTGTATAACGCTAATTATTTTATTTTAAATCTGAGAAGTGGAACTCTGGCGAAGCAAGGCGAGCACGGGTCAGCTAGTTAGTAATAAGTCTTTACTTGAGCGTTCCCTGGTGCAAACGTTTCCCATTTTACATTAGACGCCGTGGTCCTTTAAAGACGACGCTCAAACGTTTGGTGGCCAAGGTCCATGAAAGTGTAAAGTAAAAACCCGTGTCAGTCAATTCCTCGCCGTGCCCCTCGAAGTCGGCCTTTCACAAAGCCTGGAAAAGAAATTTGGTCAGTCCAAACTGTACATGGCCAACCTTTAAACAGCCGTCCCTTCCTCCCCAAGCATTTAATTTCTCCAATCCATTATTTACGTCATTTGCGATGTTTACGATTATTTCCTCGCAAAGCGAGCGGCTGTGATAAATTATTTTTCCCAGTGATCGGTGCGTATAACTTGCAAATGTGAGCCCACAAATGGTCCATGTCAACCGTCAAACAATCAAAGCTGTCCCACTAATTGATTTCCAAATAATTATGTATTAGTGTTTTTTGTTGAGCCTGTTTATTTGCCCCACATCCACATGTCGGAACCGAGTTGAAAAGTGCCCACACACACCCACATTCCACACTGACTACCCCTATCACTGGTGGCATTAATAATCGATTAAGCTCCTTTACACTCGAATAATCCACACGACTACAACAATGACAACATTAGACGGAATAGCCGACGACATCAACAAATGAATTATACACAACCCAGGTACATTAATAGGCATCCGATGTCGATACAGCCGGTGCAAAAAAAAAATGTATCCCCGGGTGTCAGTCTCATCGGCCGAACCATTAATTAGGGATATCCGCAAGTTGATTAATCTAGCACATACGGAATTAACGTAATTTCCTCTTCACAGATTTCCCAACGAAAAAAAAAAAAAAACGCTTTGTTATTCTCCTTTATGCGTGGCATATCCTTTTTGTGTGTATTGCGGTGATTGCAAATGACAGGCTCCCAGGGTTTTCCTCCAGCCTCCAGCCCAACCGACCAAACTGCGGTGGGAGGCATAGTAATCAAATTGGGGAGGTTAAATTCAGTGTAAATGAGCAATCGAAACTCAGCTGAGATGGAAATTTTTAATTGCTCTCCAGTCTGGATGGAGTTTTGAGATTCCCTCCATTTTATAAAGAAAAATCCATCATCTGGCATTTTCATTCGTTCAAATCGACTCGCTTTACCTATTTGTATTACTTTGAGTCGTCCTTTCGTTTTTCTTTGCGGTACACAAACAAACGCAATTGAAAAGTTTTGGCAAAAGTTTCAGGACTCCCTTTTGAAAAGTGCGTTAAAGTTTTATTTCTATTTTGCTTTCCGCTGAATGCAAAGTTGTGCTTACAATAGCGGCAATCTATACGGTAGTAGATTCAATTAATGGCGGTCATGGCCGGTTAGGGTCAGAAGAAATCAGAGTTGTCACAAACAGGCATGGCATGAAATTAGTCGCATGCTTTCATTAAAAATACAAGGTATAGGGTAGCAATCAATTAAAGTTGGAATGGCGCCCTCTCCGATGTGGGAATGTGTGGCGAAAGAAGAGGTAGAGTCATTGCCACCAACCAGAGCTCAAGTAGGAGTCGTTTTAAACACCTCAGAAAGACTGAGGTCAGACAAGTTGTGAATGGTGACGGAAGATTCAAAATCCATCAATTTTTTTTTACTAAATGTGCTAATGAAAATGTCTCATTCTTTACAAGAAACCTGAGCTAGAACGATGCTGGAACTTTTCAAGCTTGAAAATATCTTTTTTACGGACAAAGCACATTTTCATTTTGGTGGCTATAGTTTCAAACAGAACCAATAAACTTGAGAACCGCCAACTTGGGGAACTAGATCAGAAACGTGTGCACTGTCCAAAAATTAATGGCACATTTCAGTAATAAGAGGAGACTTTAGCGCGTGGGCCGTAGAATAAGGCAGCAGGGTGACTGACGCAAGGGGCGAGCACTCCTTGGAACATTTGCAGCGTTAGACCTCGCTCTATACTTAATAGAGGCATAAGGAATACTTTCCGAAAGGCAGGTGTGGGCTCTATCATCGGTATCGCTTTTGCAAGTAGCTCACTGGCAAGAAGAACAAAATTGTGGGAGCGAAGATTATACTCAAAGCGATCTTGAGCCTGTTATCTTCCAGTTTAACAAAGAAAAACGCCGAGAACGCGGCAAAGTCAGTGGCCCCACATGGAAAGATACTGCTTTCGACAAAGACGCGTTCGGGAACAGCAGATAAGCTAGCTCTACAATTGACGCATCCGTGCGAAGAAAGCTCAGCACAAGCGGCTCTCCCTACTAGGTACTGGTGGAACGACGAAATCAAATCCCTTCGATAAATTTGTCTGAGAGCAAGGCGAAAAGTTCAATGCTCAAGGGGACGACCGTATTTCAGCCAGAGGCTTCAAACTTTCAAAAACGCTGGAAAATCCCTGAAAGTTACCATCAAAGATAGGAAAAGCAAAAGTTTCAATAAGAAGCTGTGGACGAAGCTGACATCAATCCCTGGGAAGCTGCCTACAAGATCGTCATGACGAATGTGAGAGGTCACCGATTACCTCAAACTAGGTGCCCGATCATGCTTAGAGATGTTGTCACTACACTTTTTCCACAGCGGTCACCGACCTACTTTCCAATGCCGATATCCCAACACTTACAACAGAGAAACTACTGTCGGTGTGTAAAAAGATTTGCGAAAACAAAACACCTGATCCCGACGGAATCCCAAACAAGGCACTGAAAACAGCATAATTAGTTGCAGCCCTGATATTTTTATGAGAGTACACAGAGCTGCTTTAATGAGGGAACTTTTGCGGACCAGTGAAAGCTGCAACGATTGGTGCTTCTACCCAAAGGAAACAAGCCTCCAGGACTTCCCTCGTCACACCATCCCATTTCCCTCTTGGATACGAAGGGTAAAATTGCAGAAATCCATTTACAACAGGCTTACGGCTATAGCTGAGGAAAAATTCGCGCTATCGGATGGTAAGTTTGGTTTCTCCTAAGCCTCGATCGACAGTAGACGCCATAAGAGTGGTTGTGGATACAGCTGCTGCCGTCGTCGAGGAAAAACGATGGCGATTTGGAAAGAAGGAGTACTGCGCTTTAAATTTCGCGGACTGATCCTACATTATAATTTTTCTCACCAGAATCGACGTGACCATATAATTTCTAAGGATACTTTCTAGCTACTTTACAACAGGAACAGGAAGATAAGCTACGACAGCGACGACGGCACCAAGCACTACAACGTGTCAGCAGACGTTCCACAAGGATCTGTTCTAGACCCTCTAGTTTGGAATATTATGTAAGACGGTGTTCTGAGGCAGCCAGTGCCTCCAAGGGTGAAGATTATAGGCTTTGCGGACGATATCGGCATAGTAACCGTCACAAAACATATCCACGGGATTGAGACGACAACAAATGAAGCGATCTCCATTATCAAAGACTGGTTGGAGTCTGCCGGGCTTGAACTAGCAGAACATAAAACTCAGAAGCAGTTCTATAACAAGTCGGAAAGTAACGGAATACACGCAAATTCGCATGGGAGACCAAGATATTCGATCAAAGCCTGCGATCCGATACCTAGGGGTAATGATCGACAATAGGCTTAACCTTAAGGCGCACCTAGACTATGTCTTACAAAAACGCTGCCAAAAATTGGTGAACCAACAGGCAGTCGCAGATTACTTCTGCCTAGAGTAACCAAGCTCAGCTCTTCTATACGAATCTCCAGTCTGGGCCGACACAATGGTTACAGACGAATGCAGGAGGAAGCTCTCGCGAGTTTATAGACTTAGTGCTTTGAGGACGATATTCGCTTTTAGAACGCTTTCAAATGAAGCGGCTCTCGTCCTAGCCGGAATGGTGCTCATCGATAACCCTGCTGACGAAATGAAGAGAGTGTGCCCAAGGAAACTTGCTAGTCACCGATACGTAGCAAGCGGCGAAATCCAAAAAGAGCAAAGGGCACTTTCTTTGCTGAAGTGGCACGTCCCTGATAAAGAACCCTGGGTAAAAAGAAAAACGAGAGAATTAAGCTTCTACTAATCACGCAGTTTCTAACCAACCACGGTGGATTCAGAAAATATCTGCACAGATTTGGACACAACACGTCACCAATTTGTCCACACCGTCCAAACGAGGATGAAGACGCAGAGCACGTATAATTTTCCATTGCCCATGCTTAGTTGAGGAGATGATCGGGTCAGATGAAACATGGAGCAACGTTAGCTAGTTCGTGACTAGCGTTCTAAAAGAACCGAGGGCGATTTTGCGCATAAGACAACAGAGCACCGAAGAGGAGAGGACAGCCTGAGAGGATAAACAGGCCAGCGAAGTATTACCTAACGGCAGTCCCACGGGGAGAGTGGTTGAAAGAGGGACGGGTGTGGATTAGTAGGCTAGCGCACTCCTGGCATCAATTATTCGGGTTTGGGAATCGTGCATGTTGGTAATACGGGCCAACGTATCTTTAAAAGACTACCACATCCATTGGTGCACCCAAAAGGAACATTTCCGCCGGAGATGTTACTGGTCTTATATTTTTAACTAGTAAGAGCCTGCCAGTGCTGACTCGAATGAACGGAACCAAATCCCAGCAGTGCTCCTCCACACATTGAGGGTTTCAATGGTCAAGTTGAGGTCGTTTTTATCAATAGAGCAAAAGATTATACTTTGGTCCCTGGATCGTGCAACGTGCAACTTTTATTTATGTGTATACCTTGAGCCAAGGGCTCACAGCATGAATACCTAAATATCTTAGCCCCTGCAAGAAAATACCTGCCATCAAGTTGCAGCTGCCATCAAACCAATAACCAACGATTTACTTTTGCGTGTTTTAAAAATAGAAGAGTCCGATGCAAGACTCTTTTGAGTGGGATGGACGTAAAATGGCCTCGTCGTAGTCGTATTGTCAAGCTTCATTTAGTTTACATGAAGTACCTATAGGAATAAGCCTGGACAGTGGACACCCTTTAAATGTATGGGGTATGGCCAAAGCTGAAATCTTTCAGAAACCCTCCTATCAGGAATATTTCTAAAAATTGAATTACCTACCTTCATATAGCTCAAAATGTCCATTAAAATTCTATTGATAATAGAAGTTTTGAGGAATAATTAGGAAGTCCAGCTCGCTCCCACGTCGAAGTCCGTGCCCTTCTCATGTTATTACGAGCTCCAGTTAGTCATTATCCTTCGTGCCCTGGAGGTATAACGCCTACATTTCTCTGTGGTCCTTGTGCGGTACCTTAATGACATTAATTTCTCTTATCGACTAACTCCATTTAAAACTTTTTAATCTGTGACACAAAAACCCAAAACAACCGAACAAAGCAACCAGAAGACTGAGTGAGTAGGTTAAGAAAAAATACACGATGACGAACTGGACGGATCTTAGAGGATGAGAAAAAAACACAGGAAAGGAAAACTTCCCCAAAATAAAGGACACAATGTCCTTTGATTAATCACTTTAGTCGCTGGGGTATTTTTCCTTCTCGTTTTTTTTTTTTTTTTTTTTTTTTCATTATCCCATTCGACAAGTTCCGAATATTATAAGAACTCGCCCCCATTTCTCAAGAAGTAAAATAAACTTGCTTTACATTTTCCGCAGCCGTACCTACTTGTGCCCTTAACTTTAAACAAAAATTCAAAATGGGTTCCCAAGCATCACAACACTTTTTGTTCTCCCTCATTGGAAACTTTCTAATGACTTACTTTGAGGGAAGACGAAATCCTACCTATTCTTGAATATTTTAACGGCGCACACTTTAAAGGTGCCCCGTGCGCGTATGTATTGTGGGTGAATTATTTTTGTGACCATCGTAAGTAGGTGACAGGACAAAAAAAAAATGAATAGATAAATTAAAAAGAGAATAAAGAGAGAAAGCCACCGAGTGTATGGTGTGGTGGGTAGTCCATTGTATTCAGTTTCGCTGAAGCCATTCAAGATTAAATTAGGCAACCATCGAAAAGCCTCGAATGACGAGCAAGATGGATTAGGTGCACGTCCTTCTGGTCTCGCAAGAACACCCATTACGCATTCATGGCGTAATGAAACATGAAACTTTGGTCCGGGTACTTAATCACAGGTTGATCAAGGTAAACCCCAGGAATCTTAAACATGTCCTTTGTTAGGCTTAGGATTTTTTTTTTTTTTTGTGCCAAACCCGACAAACGTTTGAAAGAACGTATCAAGTTTGAAACTCTTTTGGTGTAGGCAATGGATGAATTTTAAGCACCTTTACTTACTGTGTTACTTGTCAAACTTTGTATAGTGTTGTGAAGCTTACGTAAGGAAATGTTTAAACGAAAAAGGATTAGCGCGCATTATGTGGCAGATCAAACATTTCAATCTGGCATGTATAAAGAATTTTGAAAAGATATACAAAAACAAGATTGAACACCTTAAAATTTTCAAACATTGTTCATTTTTTTTACATAAAGTCAGAAGGATTTCCTTTTTTAAGCGATGCCTAGAAAGGCTCTAAGCTTGTCATAATTAGTAAAGTAAAAATGTACTTTCTTATACAGAGGAGAACTTGTTTCTTTTTTAGCGCAGTTTTGTGCAGCAATGATGAGTGCGACGCTAGCGGTGCGAGTAAGGATGGCGAAGAGCGAATTATTAGTTATTTTTTAGTAGTAGCCAAGACCCACACCTATAGAGTTCGACGTGAGATTCTAACGACTTTTGTGGAAAATTCAACAATTGAGTGCAATCTATAGGTGTAGGGAAATAAGTCCTAGTGGGAAGTAAGATCACTTCCGTAAATTGGACTCATGTTATGTAGGTGGGAAATATGTCCACTTTTTATGGAAACTTAGTAAATATGATCGGCATTCTCGACCTTCTGAGCAGTCTATTCGGAAGATTGTGACCAAATTTCGCACCAAATTTACTTTGTTGGACATTAAACCACCAACACGTTTACGTACTGTGCGTAGTGAAGAAAATATTGCGGCCGTATCAGCTAGTGTGACAGAAGACCGCGAAATGTCGATTCGGCGCCGTTCCCAGCAGTTAGGCCTTTGTTACAGCACTACGTGGAAAATTTTGCGGAAGGATTTGTGCGTAAAGCCTTTTAAGATACAGCTTGTGCAAGAACTAAAGCCAGGCGACCTACCACAACGCCGAATTTTTGGTGAATGGGCTCTTGGAAAGCTGGCCGAGGGTCCGCTTTTTTATCGAAAAATTGTGTTCAGCGATGAGGCTCATTTTTGGTTGAATGGGTACGTAAATAAGCAAAATTGCCGCATTTGGAGTGAAGATCAGCCAGAAGCATTGCAACAGCTACCAATGCATCCCGAAAAAGCCACTGTTTGGTGCGGTTTATGGGCCGGCGGCATTATTGGGCCATATTTCTTCAAAGATGATGCGAATCGCAGCGTTACTGTCAATGGTGAACGCTACCGAGCGATGATAACAAACTTTTTTTTGCCCGAAATGGAAGTTCTTGACTTGCATGATATGTGGTTTCAACAAGACGGTGCCTAATGCCACACAGCACGCGAAACAATGGCGCTATTGCGAGGCGAGTTTGGTGAATAGTTAATTTCACGTTTCGGGCCGGTCAATTGGCCGCCTAGATCGTGCGATTTGACACCATTAGATTATTTTTTGTGGGGGTATGTCAAGGCTAATGTGTATAGGGACAAGCCCGCTTCGATTGACGCACTGGAAGCCAACATCCATGCATTCGTTCGTGAGATACCGGCCGATATGTGTGAAAGAGTATGCCAAAATTGGACTCAGCGGATGGACTACCTGAGACGCAGCCGCGGTCAACATTTGCATGAAATTATCTTTAAACATTAAATTGCAAGGTTCAAACTATCGATTTAAATAAATATTTTATTCATTTTTTCGAATTTTTTGTGTTTTTTTTTTTTAAAAAGTTCTAAACCTCTTAAAAAATCACCCGTTACCTACAAATTTAAAAATAAGGAGAGGGAACTTACTTCCAATATTTGGAATTCGACATTATTTTTTTTTTTAATTCTTATTCTGTGTAAGCTTGGACTGTTTTCTGAATTTTTAATTTGGGCTTTCTTGCATATTGAATAATCGCCAAAATTGTTTAAAATTTTTTATTTTCTCAAACACCCACCGAAATTATGACCTTATGTCTCGCGGGCTTATGTCCCTGCGCCGATTTTTCTTGTTTACCGGTCTTCGTGTGCGGAAATTTTTCTCTGATTATTATTTTCAGTGTCTTGCAAAGCGAATTACGATTTCGAAAATTTTCTTAATTTTTCTTTACTTAATAAAAATTGCAAAGTACTTACTTGACTCTTTAATTTAACTTTGTTCTTAGTCGAAAGTAAGTATTTACTTCACATTAAAAGGGAAATAAAACCACTCAGAGTTTTTGGATTTTATTTCCCACCTTACATGGGAACTAAGTCCACTTCACGAAAGTGGTTTTATTTCCCACTAGGTGAGGTGGGAACTAAGTCTCTCAGTGAAGTTCCCGGGGACTTATTTCCCTGCAGCCAATCTATACCTCCAATTGCTCAACATAAGGTGAAGCTGTTCATCGGTGCAGGGAATAACTTCACGAGCAATATTTTTACATGGGAAATAACTTCACCTTTCAGAGGGAAATTTCACATAAAATAAGTGAAATGATTGCCCTCTGAAAGTGAGCAATAACTTTTTTGTGGGAAATAATTTCTCTTAACACGCGACGATCTACATAAGCCCACAATTCATGAACCGTGGAAATGGCTTAGGGTCACTGTTTAGAGGTGGAATTAGGAGGTGCGATGTTGGGTGTATGCAAAGTTGTTATTCATAACGTTAATTAAATTATACCTACTAAAAACCTTTTACCAGTTAGAATCGAAAAATTCTGAAAATTTTAGATCGCTTATTATTTCAAAATCGAGAGTGGAGTTAATTCTCACTTGTATTTTTTAGACATGGGTTAAATGCTCACACCATAGTGGAATTATTTCCCAATCTAAGTGAGAACTAAGTACACCTTTGTTAAGTGAATTTATTTCCCAATTAGGGTGGTTTTAATTCCCATGTGGAGTTAATTCCCGTGGATTTATTTCCTTAAACCATTTTTAAACAAGTATTTGAAGACAAAAAAATGAAGTTTAAGTAAATCATTATGGTTTGTTTTAATTTATTTAAGAATTTAAAGGTTCAAATTAAATTTTATAAATTTCTTTTTTCCGCCGTTTTAATTTAAATTAAAAAAAAAAAAACAGCTAGGTGTCTTTCCCGAGGCGAAAAATTTTCTTTATTTTGCAGTTGAATCAATTTATATATTAATTAATGATAAACCTCCTGGAAAAAATATTTTCGCCGCTAAATGTACTGAAAAAAATATACTTGACCACCTGAACCTCCTGATAGAAATTCCTTTAGGCCTCAACCTTCGGACAGAATTTAGATTTTGAATGACATATGTATAGTTAATTTTATTGCTATGTATATACTGAGATTTTGTTAAAATTGTCTTAATCTTAAAACTTAAGCTTCATGAATATAAGCTATTACATATTTATGTTTATAGTTTATTTTTATTCCAATTGATAGAGTTACTAGCTGACCAGTCCTAGCATTTCTTCTTAGAGTACTTAGAAAGCTTTTGTTGGCTATTTTTGGAAATAAAACACGACATTATTATATATACTACAGGTAGGTAGGTACCTACTGAGCAACTACTCATTCGTTGCTCGATTAAAGTGAAGCCTTAAATGCAAATCAACATAAAGATGTCACCACGAACTAAAGGTACATACTCCCAAGTCACTTCGCCTTCTGATAAATACCTCGGGTGAGTCTCAAAACAGAAGTGTCAATTAGAGAGTATATATTTTTATTGCTGCGTTATACTGTGTTATACTGTACTTAGAATAGCATTCATTAAAACATGCCTTAATGCACATCAAATAATGAACCATTTCCAAATAAGAAGGCGCACCACTTGTGAATGTTTTTTTGTGTTTCACACAGTCATTGAGCCCATCAATTAGTGCAGACCAAAACACGCATTTTCAAACCTCATCTAAGGGTTGTCGTCGACTACAATCAAAAAAGGGGAGCTCTAACTTGATGACTAGAAAATATAATGTATACCTACAGGGGTGGGGACAAAGAATTATTTCTTTGTTTTGCTATCCGTTCTCGCATTCATTAAATTAACAAGAAGGAAACCGAATGAAAAGAATCACCACCAATCAATATATAGATACGTGGTCCGGGGGGAATTTCTACAACGCAAAGAGTAGAAGTTCACTGATGCTATGGATATGTATATATACCAAACGACAACGATGCGATTGAATAAACAGACTCCGCAATTAAATTCCTGCATAATTTGCATTTTGATTTAGCGGTCTTTTGGCCGCAACCACCAAAGAAGCTTTCAAAAGGATTCGGATTTAAATTTTTATTTGGCTCAAATAAACCGAAGGAATCTATGTAAAGTTGTATATCTGGTAGGTGGGGTGGGATTCAAATTCTTTCACAGAAGGGTGTGCAGTTTGCTTTGTTGTGGTTTTCCTTTTATTTGGAAATAATGAATGAAATCATAGAATTGGGCTTTTTTCGTTTGTTTGTTTTTGTACAATTTTATACCATGAACGCATTCTTTTGGGGAAGTTCAGCAAGAAATTTAAATACCTTCAGAAATAGTAATTCAATACAAAAGAGTGAGAGAGCGATTGATTTTGTGCATATCAAGTGTCTCCCAGTAAAGTTTGAAAAAAACTGTATTTCGTGTCTCCAATATTTTACACATCTTTATTGCATTTAAGAAACATTTTCTTATAAAGGAACTAGCAGACCGCCGTTAAAATTTAAATTTAAATAAATACGGATTTCTTATTCAAAAACATAAACCATTTTCATCTCTGTGATCACTTGATCACACCTATGTATGTTATATCTAACCATATCCCAGAAAGTTGTTGTTGTTAAATTCAGTGCATTCATTTATTTAAAAAGTTTTAATTTTTCGAGTGCATTTTCTTTTCATGTTGTATGAATAGGGTAGGCACTGATTGGCGTCAACTTGGCGATGCCCAGGCGTTGTAACTGTTCATACACATCAATTGTGCTTATTTTACCTCCGCGTGGTAGCCACCGGGTACTGGTCTTGTTCTTACGGGCATGACTTGCTAAACTTATAAGCGCGAGTGTTGAACACGAAGAAAATAGCAACACTATAATGCTCTGTCGGAATGACTGCCTGATCGAGTCTCAGAGGTCTTACATGAGCCCCTCAGAAAGAGGACGTACGGCGGATGAATTCACATGGTTGAATCAACGGTGGCGTCAACAGTCAACATGGCAGATACCTCAACGACGTATTTGGAGCTGAGGTCATTGAGGATTTTTCAATACTAGTCACGGTGTTGAAATAGAGATGGTGGCGGAAGAGCCCTTAATGGGTCAAAGGCAGCTCTCACATCCCCGCAGTGGGTTACTGACTGACGGAATATTCCGGCTCCTGTTGCCCAAGGGATCGCAGAAAGGGCCTGGTCCTCCAGGTTGGGTGTTGTGCGTGGGGTTAACTACCCTGCCACGGCAAAAAAAATTATGTTGCGAAGCAACCAGAAGCCTCGGATAAGGACGGATTCACTGTTGACGACCCTGCAAAACGAAAAAAGGACAATGACGTTCGGATCTGCACGTGGAATGTTCGAACTCTGAACAGACCGCGTGCAGCCGAACAACTAGTGGAGGCCCTAGACTGCTACAAAGCAGGTATCACCGCCATCCAGGAAGTGCGGTGGGATGGGCCGGGCAAAAGGAGGATGAAAAACTGTGACATTTACTACGGTGACTGCTACAGAGAACAAAAGCAGCGTCTATTTGGATGCGGATTTGTTGTAAGCGGCAGACTTAGGCAAGAAGTCTTGAGCTTTCGACACGTTAGTGAACGCCTTACAACTATCCGCATCAAGGCTAAATTCGCCAACATCAGCCTGATATGCGCTCACGCCCCCACAGAAGATAAAGACGATACTACCAAAGAATGTTTCTACGAGCTCCTCGACAAAACATATGAGCAATGTCCTAAGCATGACGTTAAAATCGTCTTGGGTGATTTTAACGCCAAAATAGGAAAGGAGGACATCTTTGGTAGCACAATCGGAAAACACAGCCTACACGACACCACGTCTGGAAACGGACTTAGGCTGATTGATTTTGCTGCGGGACGTAATGTTACCATAGCTAGCTCACGGTTTCCTCACCTCAATATACACAAAGGAACATGGCGGTCACCTGATCATCAAACCGTCAACCAAATTGATCACGTTGCGATCGACGCAAGGCACTCCTCCAGTATTCTAGATGTCCGAACTTTCCGAGCGGCCAACATAGACTCGGACCACTACCTTGTTGTAGCCAAGGTACGGATGCGGATATCCCAGACGCCACAACAGCGAGAAAATACTGTGAGGAGATTTAACGTTGGACGGCTACAAACGCAACAAACCGCCACAACCTTTGCCGATCGCGTATCCCTCAACCTCTTGAGAAGTCCTATACTGCCAGCATCAAGTGCCGAAGACCAGTGGCGCCGATGCCAAGAAGCCATCAAAACCGCCGCAACTGATGTGCTCGGTTTCACCAGCCCACCCCCTCGAAACCCCTGGTTTGACGAAGAGTGCCGGCAAGCACATGCAGCAAAACAAAGTGCATACGAAGCGTCGCTGCATAGAAGGACGAGAGCAGCTCGTCAGCTCTACGAGCAAAAAAGGAGGGAAGAACATCGGCTTCTCCGGAGAAAAAAGAAAGAGCATGAGAAGCGTGCGATAGAGGATATAGAGAGGTGTTACTCCAGGAACAATGTTCGGAAGTTTTACCAAAAGGTAAAAAGAACGTGTCATGCCAACAAGACCCGAACGGAGACCTGTAGAGACGAGCAAGGGTCACAGTCGGTGCTGAGGACATGGAAAAACCATTTCTGCAGACTGCTAAACGGCAAAGAAGACACAAATTCCGCTGTCAGGCAGAACGAGCCATTCAACCTGGACGATGAAAGCCAAGATTTCCGTCCACCTGACCAAAATGAAGTGAGGATAGCAATATCTAAGCTTAAGTCCAACAAGGCTGCTGGACCGGACGGCTTAACCGAGCTGTTTAAGGCAGCGGGAGATGACCCGGTAGAGAGCATACACCAACTCGTCTCCAAGATTTGGTCAGACGAAAGTATGCCTGATAAATGGAACCTCAGCATCGTTTGCTCGATCCACAAGAAGGGAGACTCTCTAAACTGCGCCAACTATAGAGGCATCAGTCTCCTGAACACTGCGTATAAGATCATGTCTGCTGTATTGTGTGAACGCCTGAAACCATTCGTCAACGATCTGATAGGTCCCTATCAGTGCGGTTTTAGGCCCGGTAAGTCCACGACCGATCAAATATTCACACTACAGATCCTGGAAAAAACCCAAGAATACCAGATCGATACTCACCATCTTTTTATCGATTTTAAGGCCGCATATGACAGCGTTTATAGAGACGAGCTATACAGAGCCATGTCTAGTTTTGGCATCCCTGCCAAACTTGTCAGATTGTGCAGAATGACGATGGAGAACGCTCGCTGCTCCGTAAAGGTCGGAAACAATCTCACCGAGACCTTTGATGTCAAAAAAGGATTTAGACAAGGTGATGCGCTGTCATGTGACTTCTTCAACATCATTCTTGAGAAGATTGTGCGAAACTCACAAGCCAACACCAGAGGCACAATTTTCTATAAGTCTGTGCAACTGCTTGCATACGCTGACGACATTGATATTGTTGGTACAACACAGCGAGCTGTCACTGGTGCGTTTGCAAGTATTAGTACAGAAGCGGCAAAAATGGGTTTAGTGGTGAATGAGGGTAAAACAAAATATATGCTGTCAACAAGAAGGACACACGACATCGACGAATCGGGCAGAACGTCACGATAGACAGCTATAACTTTGAGGTAGTTAGGGACTTTGTCTACCTCGGCTCCGCTATAAACTCTGATAACGACATCACATCAGAAATCAAACGAAGAATCACACTTGCCAACCGCTGTTTCTTTGGCCTAAGACGGCAACTGATAAGTAAGGCCTTGCCGAGAAATACTAAGGAAACTCTGTATAAGACCCTCATCATCCCAGTCCTGCTTTATGGTGCAGAAGCATGGGCGCTATCAAAGGAAGATCTCCTTGGTCGTTTCGAACGCAAAATTCTTCGAGTGATTTTTGGTCCCGTTTGCGTTGACGGGCTTTGGAGGAGAAGATTTAACAGCGAACTCTACGAGCTGTACAGCGACATCGACCTGGTCAGAAAAGTACGCATTAGTCGTCTAAGATGGTTAGGACATGTAGAGCGAATGGACACCAACGCTCCGACCCGGAGAGTCTTCGATTCCAACCCGGAGGGACAACGCAGTAGAGGAAGACCTAGCCTTAGGTGGCGCGCGCAAGTGGAAGGGGACCTCAACCAACTTGGTGTGCGCAACTGGAGGCAGTTAGCCAAAGATCGCGCTAACTGGAGAGGCGTATTGGTTGAGACCCAGGTCCACCCCGGACTGTAGCGCCACCTTAAGTAAGTAAGTAAGTATTTATATTTGCAGACTTCAATCTGAGTTCACTGAGCATTCTTGAGAGCTTTTGTAAAAAAAGACGTCAAAAGGCTTATGGAACCTCAACTCATTGAAGGAAGGGCACGGCACTTAAGGCCTTTCATCGCACTACCTTTGGTGATCCCTGTAGCTTCTATGGCTTGACAGTAGACTGGTGAGTTAACAACAAGTCTTCTGAGGCCATCAGCATCAGGATGTTCAGATTTCATTATAAATCCAACTGATCCTCCCTTTCGAGCATATGGATTATTTTGATTTATATAGTGAGACGGTTTTATACCTATAGATACTTCTCTTGCTGAAAGCCTTGGGTATTGAAAGGTGCTTTCAACATTTTTTTTTTCTAACTTTTGATTTCTCAGAACGAGGTACGGCACGTCGAAACAAAAGTTCAATAACGTAAGAATTCTGTGATCTGACTATTTAGAACCCAAATCAAATAAGGCTTGACATATGGTCCTATAAACGTAGCATGGTGACCTGTAAGCTTACTAAGTTTTCGATATCGTGCCTCAATAGATTTCAAATACTCTTGGCATTATTTTTGAAGGTATAAGTGGCTCTACTGGCCTATGTAAGACCTGCGAAATTGTTCTAGGTCTTAGATTTTTATAGGCGAAAAGTTAGTCGACTTGAGAATAACATAAAGGGTTTAAGTGTTGTATAAGTGTGTTTCTAATGTCATCTGCCCTGTTGGTCATTTTGTTTGTTTCTTTCAATCCTCTCGTGAGACCATAACTCAGTCGTATTGCAGGTGCTGAGTGAGTGTCTGGAGAGCGTTACACCAGTGTCAGACAGAGTTGCAAATATGCAAATATAAATAAGATTGCTGCATTATTTGATGGCATGTCAGCTCTGCCTAAAATGCAGTAGGGATATATACCACTGAAATCAAGAGATCTTACTTCTGTCCATGAATGCCAGCTCCCTCGGGTATCCCTTTTAAAACCATTCATTTATTTCCACTCAACCGATTTTAGCAAAATTTTTTAGATGAGTATGGTTGGTTGCAGCTTCAAAAACAGGATAGCTTTGGACCCGATAGGTGACGCTGTTGTCGATCGCCTTTAAACCACTCAACCGATTTCAATGACATTTTGTGGATGTACAATGTGCATGGTTGGTTGCACCTTAAAAGATAGAATAGTTAGATAGTTAGATAGCGAGATATAAACATTTTTTTTTAGAATTTGTTCAACTTATGTTTTAAAAAGAAAATCTATTTCTAGAGCTAGGGAGTGAACTAGTTACTAGTGAATGTGTTACGAAAACTGTGATCTGGCTATGCAACGGAAGTGAATTCTCTCGAATCAATTTTATTAATAGGTACAACTTAAAAATGTCTAACTAGACTAGTGAATCAGAAGATTAAATTCAATCTAAGTTGTAACCACATGAAAAGAAAATACTTACTTACTTAGTAAGCTACAGTCCGGGGTGGACCTGGGCCTCAACCAATACGCCTCTCCAGTTAGCGCGATCTTTGGCTAACTGCCTCCAGTTGCGCACTCCAAGTTGGTTGAGGTCCCCTTCCACTTGCGCGCGCCACCTAAGGCGAGGTCTTCCTCTACTGCGTTGTCCCTCCGGGTTAGAATCGAAGACTCTTCGGGCCGGAGCGTTGGTGTCCATTCGCTCTACATGTCCCAGCCATCTTAGACGACTGATGCGTACTTTTCTGACTAGGTCGATGTCGCTGTACAGCTCGTAGAGTTCGCTGTTAAATCTTCTCCTCCAAAGCCCGTCAACGCAAACGGGACCAAAAATCACTCGAAGAATTTTGCGTTCGAAGCGACCAAGAAGATCCTCATCCGTTTTTGCTAGGGTCCATGCTTCTGCGCCATAGAGCAGGACAGGGATGATGAGAGTCTTATATAGAATCTCCTTAGTGCTTCTTGACAAGGCCTTACTAATCAATTGCCGTCTTAGGCCAAAGAAACAGCGGTTGGCAAGTGTGATTCTTCGTTTGATTTCTGATGTGATGTCGTTATCAGAGTTTATAGCGGAGCCGAGGTAGACAAAGTCCCTAACTACCTCAAAGTTATAGCTGTCTATCGTGACGTTCTGCCCGATTCGTCGATGTCGTGTGTCCTTCTTGTTGACAGCATATATTTTGTTTTACCCTCATTCACCACTAAACCCATTTTTGCCGCTTCTGTACTAATACTTGCAAACGCACCAGTGACAGCTCGCTGTGTTGTACCAACAATGTCAATATCGTCAGCGTATGCAAGCAGTTGCACAGACTTATAGAAAATTGTGCCTCTGGTGTTGGCTTGTGAGTTTCGCACAATCTTCTCAAGAATGATGTTGAAGAAGTCACATGACAGCGCATCACCTTGTCTAAATCCTTTTTTGACATCAAAGGTCTCGGTGAGATTGTTTCCGACCTTTACGGAGCAGCGAGCGTTCTCCATCGTCATTCTGCACAATCTGACAAGTTTGGCAGGGATGCCAAAACTAGACATGGCTCTGTATAGCTCGTCTCTATAAATGCTGTCATATGCGGCCTTAAAATAGATAAAAAGATGGTGAGTATCGATCTGGACTTCTTGGGTTTTCTCCAGGATCTGCCGTAGTGTGTGTGAATATAAATATTCGTGTGTGTGAGTATAAATATTCGCAAATATAAATACAGAGAAAGTCAAAAGTTGTTCTTTGTCACTCGCAGCTCGAACTTCGCCACTCGGTCGGGCAATGACAAATCACTGAACCACTCGATCAAGTTTACCACCAAGTCCAACTACGTTTTGAAAAGATAGCTACTTGATATAACGAAACAATACCATTACTAACGAAATTGCCCCTGGCGACCGAAATGATCCCCATATTATAGGTACTATAAGAATCTTTAATACCTACCCCCTAAAGGACAATAAACAAAATTGTAAACAACACTGAATACAATCAGCTGTCAGCTTCTCTGATGAGTTCTTTAGCACTTGCATACTATTTCAAAATATTAAAACAAATCACAAACAGGCGAAAGCAAAAAAAAAGAGGACAGAGACAAAACGTACATCAGCTCTCTTTGAAATGATTCACCAATAGAAAAGAAATCTAAATTCCTTAAGTAAAGTTTAAAAAAAAAAAGTAAAAATTTAATCCTACTTATGAACATTTCCCTGAGAGTTAAATACAATGCCATGGAATTTCCTGAAGAGAAACAATTGTGATTCTTTTACGCGATGAGGCGAACATAAATGTGTGTACTGTGTACCTTCGAAAAGAGTACCTCATAGGCATGGTATGAGGGCACATGGCACAACCAAACCATCCCGAATAGAACATAAAAAAATGTAATGGTATTAATTTCATTTATTAATTTGCCAACCTTGCCAGTTGCCATCCATGCCCATCCACTTGAATGGGACTTGAATGAAAGAAGGATAAAAGTCCAGTTCCAGTGAAACCTAAAGTAAAAAGACATACGAATAGCATGCGTAAGGTAAGGATAAAGCATTTCTACGGAGACACGTGAATCCAACAACTGTGTTGTGTGCGTGAGAAGAAGAAATCCGCCAGATACCTTTTTACGCCCCAATTCAGTTAAAAAAAAATTAATTTCTCCTAGAGTGGTATCCATTAAAATAAACGCGAGTAGATAATTTGACGGGGGCGGGTAGGTTAGGTGGCATGATGGAGAAGATTCCTTTTTGTGCTGCTATTGGTATGCGCCACTGAAAATCAGGGATACTCAAACGTGTTTTGAGTCTCGTGGAAGATAGATATAAATTGCACTTTCGTTTAGATCCTTTAGACTTTAGAGCAAGCTGGACGAAATGGACAGAAGCGCTCAGATAACGATGATGGACGATGAAGCTCCCGATTGACAGAATTTAGAGAGCGTGGCCGTAGTTTAGCTTAAAAGCTGAAAGCGGTACTAAGCATCAGTGAAACTCCAATAAAGTCTGCGATGGAATTTTTCCACTTTTTACCACAACCAACCAGTGTTGTTATATCGTAGGATTTATCCCTTTTCGTGGGAATTTCGATGTCCGAAAAGCCTTTCGTCGGATAAAGGGAAAAAGCACCAAATCGTGGGATTTCGAGGAATCTAACAAAAAACATTCAAACTGTAAATTTTTGCTAAAATTTCATGAAAACACCTTCATTTCACCATGATTATCAACACATTGAATGTGCATAAAAAACTTCTCATATAAATCTTCTTTTATCAAAATTTTCTAGTACCACAAAATAATCGTAATAATGTTTTAGTGATGACTAAAAGTTAATTAACCGTGATTTTTGTCCCTGTAATACAAATTTTACTTCTAAAAACTGGATTTTGAGGCAAAAAAAGTATCGTGGGATTTTAAAAGGGATATTGAGTACGGCGAAAATGGAAAAATTACCACACTTCGTGGGATAAATGAAGGGAGAGTGCTAACAACACTGCAACCAACGCAACATGAAAACTATACTCACCCCCTTCGAGGTATCCGTTCGAAACGGAATTTTCACCGATCTGTACGAAATTGGATATATTCGAGGTATCCGTTCCGATACAACTTTTGAAAAAATTCTCCGATGACCTATAGTTACAATAATTTTATTATAGGTATGGATTGGGTATACCTACATTTTTTTAGTTTCGGAAAGCCTCATTACTTTTGGTGGGAATGTTTAAGTGGTTCACCATGTTTCAGCAGGCTATGCAATAGATTGTGGTAGAAGGGTTTTATGAACTCTCTTAAAATACAAAATTATTTTACATTTGTCAATCGTTGCACTTGGTTTTAAATTTAATTCTTTTTTTTCGTGTGTCACGCCACCTGGCTACAAGAATTCCTCGCCATAACAGACAGGCTATTCGAGTTGGGTTATGAAGGGGTGTATGATAAAAGAAAACTCATCACATCCACTTGGATACCATTAAGGTTTATTGTGAATTCACTCACTCACTTAAGACTGAAAACGAAACAGCAAACAAAAAAAGTTTCTAGCCGGCTCCAGTTGGGGCTCCTGATGAAGAGGTGGAGATCCGATATATGACACTGTGTTAATTCTGCGGTGCTTGCAAAAGAGGACTGTACCCTAAGAAACGTAAGCTTCGTTCTTTCAAGACGGGTAATGGTATAGGCGGGCTGTTCAAGAACTGTCAACCTACAAAGCATCGTCCAAGAATGGCCAGAGCCTTTACGGGGTTATACGTTGAAACACAATTGATGCTTCAAAAAAAAAAGTATTACAAGCACGATAAGTGTACCTCGAATGTGACAGCTCTTAGACACTATCTATACTTGTGGAGTCATATGACAAAAACCTGTATAAAATAGACCGTCGGCTTGGAGGAAAGACGAGCAATTTTCCTACAAGCTAACTGGTGCTCGTTTTATTTTTTAAGGACTTGTGGCCGTATAAATCAAAAATAGCGCCATTGCCACCGCACGCTGTCTTGGAAAATCTTAACAGAATTTCTGCACCCTATTTCCATCTTTTTATAACAACACAATCAAAATGGTTCCAGAATCTAGACCCTGTATTTCAGCGCGATCTTGTCGACTGTTAAGCCTGATTCTAAATCTTCTTGAATTTTGGTGAGGTCAATCAAGGTCAAATCAACCTCCATCGCAGCTAGTTCGCCTCTGGTAACCTGAGGCTGCTCAGTAAGGAGCCTGTCTCTATTTATAATAATCAGGTTTAGGGTGGATATCTACGATATATTTTTATGAAGAAAATCAAGCACAGTATAGGTATCAGGAAGGACGTGTATGGTGAAAAATAATTTGCAATTGGTTTGAGGGTGGTGAAGGTAAAAAATAAGTTCTAGAGAATGCAACCCAGAGTTAATGTATTTCTGGAAATAGGTCTAAAGTTGTCTTTTCCTACGTGCATCGCATATTGGTCACCGAAAACGATTTTTAAATTCCATTCCCTATAATTTGCGAGGCAAGCGATATCTTTTGAAAAATTAAATTGCGGATCAGTTAAAACGCAAAATGGGTCTTCAGTTTCGGAAAGCTCCATGCTACACCTACAGAGTTACAGGTAACATATCACGGTCACAAAAATTTGTTGGTTAAGATGATTCGTTTGAATCACTATTTTCGAAATCGATGAAAACGTTGGCTGGATGCTTAAAATATTTACTCTAGTACAATATGAACATCTTTTCGGTCTCGAAACAAATTTTCAGTTCTACACTGGTTGCGGGCCCGCAATCTCGCTTTTCCAAGCCCTGCTCTTTTGACGATAGTCCAGTGCGGGGACCATTTTTCTCGGGCTTGGGTTTTCGCCGAGTGCAGCAGGTTGTGTCTGTGTGGGTGGATGGGTGGCAAAGGTATGTGCGTAACGATGTAAAAAATTCACATTAAAACATTTTTTCCTCCGCCTGGCTACGGGTTTTTTTTTATATACTTCGGATAAAGTACCAAACGGCCATTAAAATAATTTTCAGCCAAACAACCTGATGAAAAGAAAGACAGAGCAATCCGACGCGCAACGTTGGCTCTGATGAAGGGGTGCGTACTTTATGCCCAACGAAAACGAATACAAAGAACAGAGAAGCAGCACAAGCGAAGGAGAGATGTACCTGCTCGTTCATATTACCCTCCCTACCGCCATCACACTCCGACAAACCGTTACTGGCTGGGGTGTAATTTTAAGGATATTAATTATTCATCTCAAGTGTATGTACAAGGAGATTCCATTGCTGATGCGAGAGTTGGACCAAAAGGGGGTTGTTTAGATTTTTTTTTTTTTTTTGTGCAGAGCGCGGACTAGTTATCTCCACTTTGGCTCGTGTTCCCTTTTCATTGCGCGGCTACTGAGAAATTTAATTTAAAAGTAAAGTAGAACACAGAAAATGGACTAAATCTGAAGATGGAAAATCTTCAGGACACGCAATTACACGGGCCGTAACAGTTTTGAGTTTTTTTTTTTTTTTTTTTTATTTTTCTGGTGCTTCCTTTTGTTGAGCACATCACTTGTTGGGCTAAGATGGACGAAAAATACCAACGTAAAAATAAAATAAAAATAGGCAACGCACTTAATTTTCCATCCCTTCACCTTATGGGGGTAGGCATGTATAGGAGTATTCTCCATGTTGCCGATGGCTGTGTTAAAGGGCAACGCAAGGAGGGACCGTTAAAAGGATACGAAATTAATGTATACAGCTGTAGAGTATTTCAAGGATTTTGTCGTTTATTTTTTCGCGGAGCCGAAAGCAATTAAGATTTTATGACAAAAAAAAAAAAGCTGGGAGAAGTGCTAAATAAGAGGAAAGAAATATTATAATATTGAAAAATTCCTTTTTGGCCATTTTCACTGAGAGATACACATATGTATATCTATAACTTGGCGGGCTTCATTCAGATGACAAGGGTCAAAGGGACATTTTTCAAACTAACCGGACATAATTCTAAAAAGTAAAAGGATAAGTATTGGTATTCTGCTGTGAGTAGGAATTTATTTTACAGAAATAGCTGAGTAAGACTCAGCTGAGTCAGAGAGACTGATTCAGCGCGGTTGCTGATTGACAAATGTTTTACCCAGAACTGGAGCTAGTTTTCAAACATCTGACATTAATAACGGGTGATTTTTTAGCTGGTTTGGTTTTGGCAACACTGGTTTTGACAGCTGACGTGTGTTTAGTACCTTGTGTCACTGTCAAACAGCTTCAGTTTGGTTTGCAATTTAACCATGGATCGTCTTACAAATGAACAACGCTTGCAAATTATTGAATTTTACTATCAAAATTCGTGCTCGGTTCGAAATGTTCATCGCGCGCTGCTTACATTTTATGATCGGCATTCTCGACCTTCTGAGCAGTCTATTCGGAAGATTGTGACCAAATTTCGCACCAAATTTACTTTGTTGGACATTAAACCACCAACACGTTTACGTACTGTGCGTAGTGAAGAAAATATTGCGGCCGTATCAGCTAGTGTGACAGAAGACCGCGAAATGTCGATTCGGCGCCGTTCCCAGCAGTTAGGCCTTTGTTACAGCACTACGTGGAAAATTTTGCGGAAGGATTTGTGCGTAAAGCCTTTTAAGATACAGCTTGTGCAAGAACTAAAGCCAGCCGACCTACCACAACGCCGAATTTTTGGTGAATGGGCTCTTGGAAAGCTGGCCGAGGATCTGCTTTTTTATCGAAAAATTGTGTTCAGCGATGAGGCTCATTTTTGGTTGAATGGCTACGTAAATAAGCAAAATTGCCGCATTTGGAGTGAAGATCAGCCAGAAGCATTGCAACAGCTACCAATGCATCCCGAAAAAGCCACTGTTTGGTGCGGTTTATGGGCCGGCGGTATTATTGGGCCATATTTCTTCAAAGATGATGCGAATCGCAGCGTTACTGTCAATGGTGAACGCTACCGAGCGATGATAACAAACTTTTTTTTGCCCGAAATGGAAGTTCTTGACTTGCATGATATGTGGTTTCAACAAGACGGTGCCACATGCCACACAGCACGCGAAACAATGGCGCAATTGCGAGGCGAGTTTGGTGAACAGTTAATTTCACGTTTCGGGCCGGTCAATTGGCCGCCTAGATCGTGCGATTTGACACCATTAGATTATTTATTTTTTGTGGGCGTATGTCAAGGCTAATGTGTATAGGGACAAGCCCGCTTCGATTGACGCACTGGAAGCCAACATCCATGCATTCATTCGTGAGATACCGGCCGATATGTGTGAAAGAGTATGCCAAAATTGGACTCAGCGGATGGACTACCTGAGACGCAGCCGCGGTCAACATTTGCATGAAATTATCTTTAAACATTAAATTGCAAGGTTCAAACTATCGATTCAAATAAATATTTCATTCATTTTTTCGAATTTTTGGTGTTTTTTTTTTTTTAAAGTTCTAAACCTCTTAAAAAATCACCCGTTATATTCATCGAACCATTTTCTCAATAGGTTGAGATCCCAGTTTATGTCCGAAATTAAATCTAAAGCACAATTGCAACATAATCCGCAAAAGCAGTAGGTTTATTTAAATTAAATACAAAAAAAGCCCTAAAACTGAGCCCTGGGGTACGCCTGAGTTAATGAACCTTATTTCGCTCCTTATGTCATCAAGCTTCACTCTTTTCGACCTGTTCCCATGATAGGACCTAAGCCAGTCAAGTATGAAACCACGAAAGCTTGCTTTTTCCAATTTCCTCAACATTTCTCCTCGAAGACTTTGGTAATGTCAATAAATAAACAAACTAGCTGTATTTTTTACCATCGAGGGTTAACATTAATTGAAAGCTGAAATGCATCTTCAGTTGAGTTTTATTTTTGAAATCCAAATTGAACTGGACTAAAAAACGAATTACTGTTTAAATAATTCACTATTCTACTTTTTATAAGTTTCTCAAAAATCTTACTGAAGAAAGAGGGAAGTGAAATTAGCCGATATTTAGAAATTTCAGGAGATATCAGTAGCGGCACCTTTTTTTTAAAGTATGAGACCTTCTGCACGTTTGAGTACTTCTGTTCCGGATATAAATTTATAAAGTATAAATTTATAATTTATTTATTTTTACTATAAAGTAAAATTGTGTCGTGTAAACTTAAGTAAATAATAATACATACATAACATTATGTGGATAATCCATAAGCTTTGATTTGACACCAATTGTCAAATAACACTACATTTTTTGTAGTAAAAAAAGCAAAGTTAATAAATCAAATATGATTCTCATCATAAAAATGAAAAGGTTGTTACAAAATCACCGTGCGATTTTCTTTAAACTAGTTCCCATTTCAACCAGAACTCTATCTCAATGAAAAGATTTTTCCCATTTGCACAGTTTTCTCTTGTGTAACTAAAAACACAGTTTTTGAACAAAACATTTCTATATCCGATCCGATCGAATCGGCTCTTTTAAAACTTTTGTGAAAAAGGCTCCCGAAAATTACGCCAAAATATGTTTTGAAATGAAAACGCCCGTCATTATTCCATTCAAAATTCTGGTATTTTTTGTAAGAAGAAAAGCAAAACTTTTCTGGAAATCTTTTCGATAATTCAGATATTTTTTCCAAATGGGCTTCCAGGCGTGCCTCATGCGCGGATGGATCTGGCCAGATGAGCGAAGGACTATTGTGCGGAACGGCATGTGAAGTTTGGAAATTAAGATTAGTCAAGAATATGTTGAGTATCTGGCCTAGTTTTCATCTAACTTTCTGGTACTTTTTCAGCATTTGTGTGGCATACTTTCCAAAACGTTTGACATACGACACAACAGTTTTTACCTACTATTTTTCCCAAATTTGGAATAAATAACTACTGGCGTATCCTTAAAAAAAATGTGGCGTCAATTCCGAGAGCCGGTGAAAAATGATATTTAAACCCGCTTAAAACGGACTTCGGTTAGATAAATTTGTTCGAGCTAAGGTTTTGTATTAAAGTGTTTCCTAGGATGGATAGGCTAAAGCAATCGTTCGAGAGCCATTATTATATCTTCGCGTAGGGTTCATTATTCTAATTTGATCAGGTGTCGCCATGAACATCACACAGCGATTATTTGAACAAACGTCCCGGTCCGTTGAATCTTCGACTTGCATTACGTGGCTTTTGACAATTGGAATAGGACCTTAACCAGGTTAGAACTGGAAGTTATTAACCAAAGACAAGACTTATTGTAGTGCTCAAGTCCTTAAACACCTAAAGCTATACTTTCTTTAACTGTACTACTCAGAAATAAGGCCCACAAAGAAGTGACGAAGCATATTAGCACAACTTAAAAAGTTTGAAGAAATTTACTTTCGCCAACCTAGACAGTAAACACTCAGACCCGTAATAGCTTCAAAAATATTATTTGGTCTCTTCGAAGCAATGGACCGCGTATCGACGCTCCACTGAAATTCGGACCCATTGTGGCCCCGTTCATTAAATAAAAAACTTTTCCTGCCTCAATCCTATCTGCAGCAATTTTTCACAAATATTTTCGTTTATACAAGTTTTTTACGCACAAAAGTAGAAAGAAAAAACCTCAACAACTCAAAATCCAATTTCCATACTCTGCAGTCTTCATCCGAAAGGTCAAGTTAGATGTCAAAACCATACCTACATATGAAGCCGCATGTGATTTGAGAGCCAAACAAAACTTAATCCTATTGCCTTCTGAAAAAAAAAACTGATTGACAAGGGGCCCGAAAACGATTGATTCAATTCGATTCTAAAAAGAATCAACTAACGCGTCCCTGGCCCCCCTCCTAACACAAAACATTCAATTTTCCAAAGAAGACAGAAAAAAATAAAGTTGACATGTAAATTTCCCATCAGCGGACAATCATTTTCCTAACAACAGCGATCAACTGGAGAGGAAATCCAACAATAAAGGGGAGAAAAAAAAAAAAAAAACAGATATTCCCCGAACCCACTTACCGGTGATTTGCTCCAGTGACTTTCGATTTTAAATGCGTCCTCGCCAGCCCCCTTTCCGTGGCATATTCAGGTGGGTCAGAGGTGACACGACATACACTTTCGATTTTGACATAATATAATGTCGGGTACCGACCGGCCGATGTGTGTGCAAATGGCATAAGGATACGAGTCCTTTCCTCTTTGTGTAACGAAGAAAATTCAAAGCAAATGCTCTATTGACCGTTATTATCCCCCTGGGGTAACTTTGGCGGTGGGTAACATCCCTAACATTGTTATGATTGCTCTGCATAGACGTGATGGATTTAAGGACTCACATACTCGTATGCATGAGGGATTGGCGATTGTCGCGTATGGTATCGTTAAGGGAAGAAATCCTTCGCAGATTTGCATCTAAAAGGGGACTTTTTACAGGGATATGAATTTTGTTTGTTGTTGTTTTGGTCGGCCTTCTGTGGGCCGATAAGATAAGACGAGATAATTTGTTTACGCAAATCCAGGAGCGATTGATTTTCGGCCTTCGATATATTTTCGTCCCTTCTTTTCATGAGAAAGGAAAGGACTTCATTTATTTTTCTGAGTTTACCGGTTAAGCGAGTGTGAAAATGATACGGACTCTAGTTGTATTTGCGTGCGGAATCTAGGAAGAATGGAATATCCTAGGAACTGTAGTTGACCCGCACGGACATGTACATAGACGTAGTCAATTAATTTCTTCAAAACGTCTTACGAAGTCATAAGCAGAATAAACAAAAAGGTATCAAACAGATGTATGTAATTTTGAGTGGCTCTCGGCGAGAGAAGCCACTACGCCGCTAGTCGGCCCATTGTAGACCCCACTGGTATTTGGGGGATGGTTTCTCTTCTGGCAACTCATGCAGATCATTTACTTCCAATTATGAAGGTTCGACTGTTAGCGGCACTGGTATTACCTGGATCACTTAAATTGTGGAAGTAGATTTCCTGAGTAATCCTTTCTTAAGTTGGATAGGGCAGGGCAGCTGCAGAGAAGGTGGGTGACGGACTCATACTCCTTCTCGTCTCTACAGCTTCTGCAAAAGTCATTGTATCGCCGTGCAAGTCATAGCTAGTGTCTACCCAGAATACAATGAAATGACATAAACGGCTTCCACAGTGTGACCGCTACAGAGTTCTGAAAAGTCGCAAGAAAAGGGCCAATGAGAACAAACATTTTCTGAACCATATTTCACAAGTATTAACACTATAAGTGTTGTGGTAGGCAACTGCGGTAAATTTTAAAGGTTTTTATTTCGAAATAAGAGCATTTGAAATTTTTTCGAGGCGCCTTTTCCAACTAAAAAAGGGCGGGGGAGATAGGTAACTTTGGCGCCAAAAATTTAATAACGACTTTTTTAGAGGGGTCAAAAATAAGTATTTCTTCCTGTGGGAGGAGGGGGTCTATCTCGCTCCGTTTGGGCTGGAGGGGTAATTTAAGAAAAAAATACTTAAAATGCAAATAAATATGTGTTTTATTATAAAAACAACGGCAACACTTACAATAAAGTACTTTGCCATTTTTTAAATCCAGGAATCCGTTCTTTCATATTATTTTCAAACCAAGTTATTGCTGTTAACAGTTTTTGAAAAATATACGTTCAAACTTGAAATTAAAAAAAAATTTTGTTTAAATGTTGAATGCTGATTTTTTATCAAAATTGTGAACAAAGACACTAAATTTGTTTGTATTATTTACTACCCCTAGTAATTCTGAATCGAACACTGAAATCCATATTGAAATATGTTCTTATGAATCTCCAGAGCAAAGAATGGTTCATAGAAAAAACGTTCAGTTTGATTACCTATCCGTATCACTGTTGGTATCATAATTAAGATTATTGTGTGCAGAATTCTGGCAAGAGCTTATATTACAAAAATAATTACTAAACAAATCAGAAGTTTTCAAAGAGTCAGAGACAGTTGAGGTTTTGAATTTCAAGACCATATTATCCACTTCGGAAGCTTTTCTATTGAGAATTTCATCAACATTAGGCTTTTTGCAATTTCTAATGCTTTCTAATTAATATTTTTTTTTTGCGGAACTAATTATCTCTACGCAGAAGGATTTCCACTTTGATTTCACTACTTAGCTTTTCAAAATACGTTTTGAGCCTTATATTATGTGGGTGGTTTTTCGAACATTTTGTCTGGAGTGATAGTCATCCATGGCTTCAGCATATAATTTTGCTGTTTACACTGCTTGTGTGCTTGCTATTCGAAATGTGAAATTGCAGGTTATTAAGAAATAAATCGAATCTAATAAATGGATCCCTTGCGCTAAAAATATCTTACCAAAACTCAAAATTCAAACGGCTCTATCAGTAGATAAACCAAAATTGATTTTTTTTTTTATAATTTTGACACTCGGTTGTTTTGGTACTTGTGGCTCATTAAAACCAAATTAAATACATCTTAGAATGTCGTCCGTAAGTTTCAGTTTATGTGACGCAGTTTTAAACTCTATTAAATTATTTCGGCGAACCCTTGCAAATACACTCCATCTCACTTAATTACGAACAGGCAGTTTTTTGTCTTAATCTTACGATATTTTTCAAACCCTTCGGTAATCTGGGAAAAATCAATTCCACAAGGAATAAAGGGAAAAAATATTACTATGTTTAAATATATTGTAAAAAAAATTAGATAAAGTTGATAAATGCAACTTTTAGAACGCTTTTCTTCAAAAAGTTAATAAAATTTCCATTTTTTTTTGTCTCACTGGATTATCAACAGAAGCTAAATCTATCTGTTACTATGTTTTAAATGTGTCTATTAAAAGCAAAACATGCTCTTGTCCATCACATGTCATTCTGAGAAAAATCGAAAAAACTTCCTGTTCCTTAAAAAATTGAAAACCTCGTTTATAAAAACATTTATTGATTTAAAAACGATTAGTTAAGTTTAAAGAAACTTGTCTCGCACGTTTTAAGTTAATTTATTGGAAGTAATTAATAATTGAAAAAAGGATAAGGATGTTTTTGGTATACTAAAATGGATAAGGCATGTTTTGCTTTTAACTCAAGTGGATAAAGTACATTTTGACCAGAACTTAAAAAAAGGATTATTATTTTTTCTAATAGCATTTAAAATTGTATTTTATTTTTCATATTATTATAAAGATATAAAAAGTAGGGATAGAGGTTTTATCAATTAAAACAAAAACTGACTTTTTGAGCCAGAATAAAAACAAAAATAAGATTACTTTTTGCTTTTGCAGAACGTATTTTGTGGGAACTTTGTATCGGATAAGGTATGTTTTGCTTTACTCCTGCGTTGATGGATAACATAATGTTTTGGAGTAAACTGTCAGATGGATAAGATATGGTTTTGATTCTAGTAGCAGTTTTCTTCTTACTTTTAATAAGGGATAACATCGATTTTGTAATATACAAGTGAATTGGTAATATAGCTGTCAAAATTTGAAATATAACGCCATCCTTAATTCAAAAAAAAATTTTTTGGTGGAAGAGTATGTTTTGCTTTTAACAGACACAAATCAAACAAAGGGATACTTCGAGTATTAGCGAATTTAGTTCAAGAAATAACTTCATATATTCCACAACTATGGGTAAAGGAAAGACATTGACCAAGGAGGAAATACGCCAAATACGAACTTACCGGGAACAAGGAAAATCCATCCGTTTCAAAGCCAGCAAGATTGGAAGAGGCGCCACTGTTCTACACAGCTTTATTAAGGACCCGAAGAAGTAAGGAAAAAACCGCAGGAAGAGTCAGCAACGCAACAACATATTTGGACTTAGGAAAGGCGGGCGTTACTCAGAGCTGGCTTCAAATTCAATGCTCTCTGTAAGTAAAATTAAGGCTGGAGTTACAGCAGCAAGCAGATCGACTGTTTGTTCATCGTGTGATACAGAAGGCCAGCCATATTCGCCAAGAAGAGGAAACCACCATTGAATGCGGCACGTAAAATCCAGCGGTTTGATTTGCAACAAGTCACATCAGGTGGAATCGCGAGTGGCATACCGTCGTCTTTTCTGATGGAAAAAAAAAAGCTGGATTTGCAAAGCTTCGAAATGACGGCAATCACCTACAAATCGATACTGGAAAGAGCTTTACCCCAGTTTTCGGAGATATTTGGTGGACAGCGATGGACTTTCCAGGAAGACAATGCACCGATACATACCGCACGGATAACAAAAGCCTGGGATCAGAAATAAAAACCCTTTCAAGGAAAGTCTACGAAGGAGGAAGGCAATATGATGAAACGGAAGAGATTATTGAAGACATAAAACGAGCCTGGTCCAAAATCTCGCTGGATTATTTGACAACACTCTATCAATCTCTACGCAGTAGACAGCTTTAAGTGATTCAGCGATCAGGAGGTAGTTCCCAACACTAACAACTATTACTACTCTTTAAATAAAACCAACATTTATCTATACAAACAAATTTTGTATTGTTATTGTTGCTGTCAGTCTTTGTGCAATTCTTTTTAACTAGATTAGCGAAGAGTTTGAAAAATATCGTAAAATAAAACAAAAATGTGCCTGTTCGTAATCAAGTGAGACGGAGCGTATGTGGTCCAAGCACGAATTTAAGCGAGTAGTTTGAGTCAACTAGGAGTCAGAAGCAAACTATTCCTATTCATGTGTAGCAATCTACCTTTAGGGTATCATTTTTTTACAATCTGGTTCAATTTTGTTTCACAGCACTTGAAACAAAACACGCCTTCGGTCCCACTCTCAGAATGGCATAAAAAAAACCTATTAGATAAATAGAGGAGGCACAAGCGCGCGAGGAATTAGATTACTTCAATTAAACTTTTGAGTAATTCCATTTCGTCAATTGTTGCTGCCCACCCCCATGCAACTTTTCTTTGATATTCAACAGAGTTCACACAACCGAGAGACAGATGAATATCCGCCTTGAGCACAGGCCTGCCAGATGTTGCGATATATCGCGAAACGTGCGATTTTTATTTTGATTTTGCGACAAGAATTCAGCTTTTGTGATAAAGATGTTTCGGAACGGAAAATTTCAAAATTTCCTCAAATTTCATTCGAGGTGTCCGACTTCGGAGGAAAAATAAACAATTGCGATAGCGCACTGCAAATCGTAAGCGAATTCCGCAACCAATTTCTGTCCGAGGATATCGGAACTTAACTGTCAAAAATTCAAGAAAAAAATGCACTTCATCGCATTTCAACGTAATTCGCCAATATGCTCAGCAAAAATCCTACGATTCGTATATAATCGGAGAATTTTTCGTTACGAAGGATTCCTCGCTAGGGCCGATTGAATCTCCCGCTTCATTCCTGATGAGGACGAAGTTGCACTAAACTCTTTATTTGAAAGTTTAAAATTTGAAAGGTTTGTATGGAATTGGACTTAATAAGCGATTATTCTTACATAAACTTAAATTCTTCATATAGGTATATAAAAGACATTAATACGAACCTTATCAAGGCTGAGAAATCTAACCAAATGTGATTTTTATTATGTATCTCAATATTGAAGCAATCAGCCCTATTGCGAAGATCAACTATCAATCGGTTGACGATTGACAAATTTAGCAATTAAAATTGATGTTGGTATTGCGAAAAACAATTGATAAAAATATAACCTGTGAACATAACGCCAAAAGTAAAGTTATTGTGAATGAAAATTCAACTTTGACAGTTCTAAAATATGTTTTATTTGAAGAGTGATCGTTAAGGATTTTGCAAACAATTTAAATAAACAATAGGTAATTACGAGTGTTACAAATCTGTAAAATTTATTGAAAAAAATGTCATCAGTGGAATTTTCGAATGGCAAAATGTATATACATAATAGCCCTTAAGAAATAACAACAATAACAATAACAATTAAAAACGATGATGTTCAACACTTTCGTTTGAGAGCCGTCCTTATCAACACCGAAATTGCGATTGATAGAAAAATTGACAACTACCAATAAAATTGTTCGAGATTGACATTCACAATACCGATTTGTCAACCGACAATTGCTGCACGTTCACAGTCGATTAACACCTAATTGATAATTGATCATCGCAATACCATTTAAAGAAATTTATTTTTGTTTTAATTTAATTTGTTTTTATTTATTTATCTATTTTTATATTGATAAATATCAACTATCAATAATTGATATATATAAAAATAACTTCGCAATAGGGGTGAATGTTAATTTTATTTATTTTTGATTGAAACTTGCGATACCTAAGTACGTTATTTAGATAGGTAGTTCCTTTTTGTGTTATATTTTACAAATGAAATTGTTTCGTTTTTTTAACTTGTAAAATAAAATAGAACTTAATAAGTTTTTGTTATTTTTAATCTTGTTTCTACCTACTTTAAGCGATTTTACATAGTGCGCTTTTTTGCGACACAAAATTTCGTTTTTCGCGATTTTTTGCGATTTTTGATGTCTAATGGTGCGACACGACTACTTTGGAATCTGGCAAGCCTGCTTGAGCAAATCTTGACAAATGCTTTATTTCCGCGCTCGCTCTCTATCACTGTGTTTTTCCTTGTTTGCAGTTGTCACGCGATTCGGATAAATTGCCCGTTGAAGGATATTCAAACTCAGACAAAGGAGAAAAAGTTTTTAATTTTATTTCAGCCCGAGAGAACGTCCCTTTGATGATATTTCTCTGTTTTCTTAGCGCAACTTTTTGCTCTATTTTAATTTTGTTCCATATCTGGGTAGTGGATCACAGCTCACACTTTCTAATATTCGTGTTCAGGCCAAAAAGCATCAGATAGTCCAAGTCCTTTGGCGGGAGTTTTCACGTTTTATTGCCCTACGAAGCTAATTAACAAACGTGATATTTGAGTTTTATTGGAGTTTCCTTTGAGTCGTTCTGGCACACTCAATGCGCTCGCAGTAGATGTACCTACAAAAAATGTATCCTTGTCCAAAGCGGGCGCATTTATTTGTGAGAAATAATGGAGTCTTCGGAGGATGGGAAAAGTGCCCCTCTTGTTTCCATGTGGGCTGGGGTTTTGTGTTTTTATTACCTTTTTAAAGGTGGAACACGTTTATGATTTCAGTGGCACGATGGATGGATAGATGATGAGCATCGTTCACCTATGCTATGAATGATGCTGTCAGTGGTGGGGAGCTGCGCGGAGAAAAGTTTCTCGAGACAATTTCATACTATGTAATTACATTCTGTTTTATGAGTATTTTTATTGCGGTTTTTGGCGCTGTGTGCTCTGTGTTTTGAGTTAGCGATAAACCGCACTCCATCAGTCCATCAGTTGGCACCTGATGAGGAAGCACTTTGCGGGGAGTGAGAATTGGGTCATGGAATATGCAATGAAGATCCTTTCGAGTTGAGGATTTTGTCGACACTTACTTATGTTATCTAAGTGGATAAATGTTTGCGAGCTTGTGCGAATTTATGGCGTCTGCTTCATTTTGTTTAACCTATGCGGACTTACCTCTCCATTTCTAAAACTCAATCCCAACTGTCAGTTAGCGAGTGTGCACTTTCAATGGCCTTCTAATGATGCAACATTGAAAGTAGTCCTCATATGGACTGGAAAGGTCACAGGTCATCTACATACTGCGTCTGAGTGTTTCCATTGCGCTGAACTAATTGGAATGCAATTCCGATTGAGTTCCTGATTCGTTACATTTTGTCGATGATTATTTTGATCCACAATGAATGTCACAATAGGATATTTATCAGGAAAGCAGTAGCGTGGAAATTTTGCATTTAAAAAAATAGACGACAGGATCAATTTGAAAACCCAAAGGAAATGTCACAAAGTGGTGAGTGCTATTCATACCAGTGTGTCCGAAGCGAACACTTCATACTTTCGGTCAGAGGGGGTTTGTGGTTCGTTAGGTATGCGTTTTCCCACTTAAGAATTTTGTGTTGTTTTGTGAGCTCTGCTGTTAACTATACCCCTAAGGAGAGGGGGAAGAGCTGTCATCGCGATTTGACGAACTGGCGGGTTTTTTTTTTGTCCCATTCAACAATTGAGTGCAATTTAATATTCAAATTTATTTTTATTTTCTGATAGCTGAAGGCAATTTAAATGTCAACACTTCATCAGTGTAGTCGAGGTTATTGACGGAGGGACTCGGCGGATTCGAAACAATGGAATGTGTCGGATTAAATATTTTAGTTTCGGCTTTTTGTAGCAGTTCACCTTTGACGTGGTGACAGTTGGATACTTCTGTAGGCTCTTGTTAAGTTTTTGATGCTGAAATTCGATCTTTCGGTATGATTTTGCGCGCGAAGGAAGTCGATTGCGAATTAAGTTGTGAGAATTATTTACCTGAGAACTGCTTTTCTCTAAATCATGGAGCAGGATACTTTTTGTATTCTTCGTTAACAGCAATTGTTCCATAATACATGTCATTCATCCCTGAATTCAATATGGTTATGATTGAGAAAAATCCATTTCCAAAATATTATTAGCGTTTGAAGATTTTCGCTATTTCACCGACAACATTACATATCGCCACCTGAATGCAAAGAGGGGCTAATATCGCATTCCACATTTTTGGGAAATCGACAAAATATAGGTTAGGTTAGAGTGGCAGGCCGCATCAAGTGCAGCCACACTTAGGCCAAATTAGGCCCATTGTGTTACCACAGGATCGACAACGACTCCTTATCTACCCGTTGAATCAGCCGGAGCTGAGAATGAAGCGATGGAGGCAGTTGATACCTATGTTTGCGAGTTCGCTAAGAATGTCGAAGAAATATTCTCCGAGGTATAGTTTTCTACGGAGTGACAGTGCTGGACACGTACAGAGAAGGTGAAGAATAGTCTCCTCCTCCTCCTCGTCCATACAGCTTCTGCAGAAATCGTTTGAAGGGAGGCCTAATCTGAGAGCATGTCTCCCTATGATGCAGTGTCCCATGATGACACCTACTAGAGTGCTTATTATGGGTCTTTTCAGTGTAATGAGACTTTTTGAGCGCTTGGAATCCAGCTGAGGCCAGATCTGTTTCGAGGTGTGGCACGTTACACAGCTAGACCACCTGCGATTAGTAGCGCTTAATGCGTTTTGTTTAATTAGGAGCTTGCAAGTAGCAAGAGGCATAAAGAGACTCTCCTTTTCTGGTAGAATCGACATAGTAGTGTCTTGTCTGGCGAGTTCGTCGGCGATGCAATTACCTGGAATGTCTCTGTGGCCCGGCACCCACATAAGGTGAATTTTGAATTGTTTCGCCATCTCGTTCAGAAATAGTCGGTAATTGAGGGCAGTTGTTGAATTGAAGACGACAGAATCCTGGGACTTAATCGCGGCTTGACGGTCGGTAAAGACGGTGATATCCTTTGCAGAAATTACATTATACCGAAGCCACGACGGGGCCTCTTTAATCGCCATGACCTCCGCCTGAAATACACTATATAAATACAATAATTCATCAAAAATTAAAAAAAAGGATTGAAACCTTTATAAATGGGGTATGAATCCAATAGCTTAATTAGTTTATTTTTTTTATATGGTTTAGTTACATATTTTAGTGTATGATGCACAAAAGTTTTTGAAATTTTTTGAATTGATTTGAGGACGGCTGAATGAGATTTTGCAATTTAGATCATGAGAGAAAACACAACGTCCCAAAAATTCCACTTTTGAACGATTCCTTGAATTCATATGTATGTGAGGACTCGTTTCTGTAGAAACCAAGACATTACTTGCATAAGCACACACAGGTTCTTAAGATAAGTCTGTTTTTCTCTTCGTGAGATATTGGTACGCCAAATTCTTCCAAACAAGGATGTTGCATGGACCAAACATCGTGTATGAGATGACGTATTATAATTATTATGTGAAAGGGATTCTTGTACTGCGAACTTTTGGTCTATTACGGCCGCTGCTTACGCCTCACATTATAAGTCCTATAGCACTCTTTTCCTTTTCCTTTTAGAGTCTAAGGATGAAAGAAGGCTCCAGTGACAGTATTTCCTCAACAGGTAATTGGTACTTATTTGAGTCTTTTGTGGGTCAGTGCACCACCTGATCTCAACACGTTCTCTGGGATTTCACTGGACTCATCGCAGAATTTTCATTTCAGATATACCCAGTTTCCTGAGGTGTTCCTTGAGTCTACAGTTCCCCTTTAGGAAGCCCGGAGGTTATTTTTGCCCCAGAAGTTTCTTAGTCTTCCTCATGCCCTCAGTATTATGCCAGGTTCTCGGCCTACTTTCATTCTCCAGTTTCCTAAATTCTTCTTTAAGGGTATGATCCCGTATTCCCCAGAATGGTTCAGGAGCTATGAAAGTTTCTTATGCTCCCTTTCTTGCTAGGGAGTCGGCCATTTCGTAATCCTCTATTCCCACATGGCAAGCGCACCCAACAGAGGGTTATTTTGTTTCTCTTTTTAATTTTTGTAGGCATTCTCACACAAGTTTGGATTTAATGCTGTAGGAAACGAGAGCCATTATAGCAGCCTGCCTGTCCGACATTATAGCTATATCACAGTTGATTTTGTTTTTGTCAAAGTTGATTTGGACACATCTGTTTATGGCATGGATTTCAGGCTCTAAGAAGCTGGTACTTTTCTTTTCTGTTGGCCCTAGTATTTGAATTCAAATAATCGTTCATTTTTGTCTGTAAGCTTCATAACCATACAGCAAGACCGATATCATTAGGTGCAATATTTCATGAGAGAAGACTTTACTTCTTAGTTGACTTCTAAAACCGAAGAAATACCGATTGGTAGGACTGTCTTCGCCCAGAGCTACGATTACACGTGCTATTTTTTGTGGCAAATTTTGACATGCTTACCTATACGTCACAAAAATTCGGCCATTCGGTGCACAATCGTGTGTCTTTCGAGAGTGATCTGTGACAGACGGCGTGATAAGACGCTTGACAGGCTTGACAGACATTTAGGACAAAAGTAATCGTGTAATTTGTTGAAACTTTCTACTATTGTTGAAAAGGCTATTGTACTTATAAGAAATATTTTTAAAATTGTATCTTCAAAAAAGTCCATAAATAGATTCGACAGCCTATTTCTTGTTTCTTTTGAAAAGACAACTATTCTCCGATTGGAAACATTTACGTAGTATCTGTTCCGTGGTTTCTTGCTCTTTTAAGCAGAGCCTGAACATATCACTGAAGCTTCTGTCAATTTTGTGAAGATGATAGTTTAGAGAGTTCATTATGAGTAGGTGAGGGGTCTGTTACTTGCCACCGAAATTGATACCCTTTGTGGAGTTCCAATTCGAAATCCTTATATGGGGCTCCTGGTTGATTATCCTGTGTTAATTTTTGAACGAGGTGAATTTTCATGGCACTGGCTACGGCTGTCTTCTTAAGTCGTCAGTGTACTGGAGGTAGATTGAGTAGTTTTTCTGTAAGGCTTCAGAGGGACGGGATACCAATAATTGATAATTTGCATGGCGATGATAACGTAAGTCCACTGGATCACGCCATTTGCAGCAATCAACAAACCTATATGGGTTGGTTTAGAAAGTGGGTATTCTTGCAAGTAAAAATCTGCCTTATTCGCAAACTGCTTTGTGGCACCTAGCTCTGCATAAATTCCTCAGATTGAAAAGTTCAACAGAATGATTGCTTAAGCAGGTTTACTGATTACATATTTGACAAAAGTCAACTATACAATTATACATACATTACATAAAAAAACTTATTCTAACAACTTAACGACAAGAACATAAGCCTACTCAGTATATACATAAATTAAGTTAATTTGGTGGGAACATTTCGTCGAATGTGGCCGTTTCAAGAATTTCATTCGCAATGTCTAGAAACTTCTTTGACAGTCCCCTCTCAAGGCCGGGTGTTATCTCGCTTAGATACAGATCCTGGTTGTCGTTGATTATTGAGTTGCCAACTTCACCCAACACCTTGTCGCCATTAAACAAATTGTCCAACTGCAACTTCATGCTGGTGACATTGAGGCGGATGGGCATTTTGGTAAATCGCACGTACTCGACACCATCCTTGGTGTACTTTGTGCCACGCATTTTAACAATCGCCTTTGTGTTGTCTACAAAGAGAACAGAAATAAGCTCAGGGGCCTTACTAATGATCATTTTTAATATTTTTTAGGTCACAATGGGTAATTTTGTATGGAAAATATTCCCATTGTGAGTTCGTGAAATCTAGCCTGATGGACACTAAATATGGTTATTAGTATCATGTCAATATTTACCAAAAGACCCTTTCATGTCGCCTGCTCCTTGAATGTCTAATACGAGAATCTTGATTCGAAGGGAATACTTTCCAACAAATGTAATCTTTGGCAGCGTTAGAGCAACGTCAAACGCTACTGCAGATGTGTTTGCACTGAAAAAACAACATTCCAATGAATAGTTGAACTTGAACACAAGTATAGCTATACCTTAGCTTATCAATGACAAAATTGCTGCCTCCTAGAGCTTGAATCTCTGTAAACGTAGCTCTGAACTGTTTGCCACGAGCCATGTCAATGTTGTCCAAAAACAATGGTTCCAGCGGAGGGGTATGAAAGCCATCTCCCAGATCACCAGTTGCTAATAGTGGACGCACAGCATTGACAGCCTTGAGGATGCACTGATTGATGTTTGGATCATTTCGGGAGCACGTTTTTATAGTCGAAGCTGAAAATAATATAAAAGACATTTAAGCTTTCGATAGATTTTCAATCATTTGCTTAAATCTGAATAATAAAACACGCCTACATAAGTATTATATAATATGAAAGAGATTTATGTTAATTATGTTAATGTTATGTAATTCTAGCAAAAAAAAAAATACTTGTTTAACATAATGCTGAAACCTGATGAAAGTATTTTTAGATGTAAGTTTAACTGACATTGACATAATAACTTGGCTTTGCTTGTCAGACACTTCACTTGCATGAAGTCACAGTCAATGTCTAGTAAGTATGTAGTATAGAATTCGTAACGTTATTAAAGCATTGACATTGTGTAGGTATGCATTGTAACGCATTGACAGCCCACTCGGTTAGGGTTAATGATTGTCTTCTGTTCATATACGACTAAAAGGACAAGGGCATCGACTTTGTGCATACAATTCGCTGCCACTACAATTACTGTATCTATAGTTTAGTATTTAAACGAGACAATATAAAGGGATTTTTAATAAGAGCGCTACAAAAGTTTTTTGAAATAAATAAAAAACGGGTTCGGATATCAATGAAATTCTTTATTCCTGTGAAAGTACGTTCGATGCCATTATTTGCATGGCCACCACGGGCACGCTTGCAAAAATCCAGGCGCTGAACCCAATTGTCGACGGTTTTCAAGCATAAATCGGCCGATATGCTGCTGCAATTTCACGTTCGATATTCGTACGAAGTTCATCAATCGTCGCTGGCTTGTTGGCATGGACCATAGACTTGACAGGAAATAGTCTAACGGCGTCAAATCGCACGACCGAGGCGGCCAAGCGACTGCACCATTTCGTGAGATAGTACGTTCTCCAAACTTGATTTCCAAAAATTGATTGTGACATTCGCTGTGTGGCTTGTG
Organism: Cheilosia urbana; assembly: GCA_946477585.1. NCBI lineage: Eukaryota > Metazoa > Arthropoda > Insecta > Diptera > Syrphidae > Cheilosia > Cheilosia urbana. Next base: position 119,154,652 of record OX297854.1, read on the forward strand.
GCGCTTTCCTGTTGGAACCACATGTCCTCCAAGTCCATATCATCCAATTGGGCCAAAAATATTCGGTCATCATTAAACGGTAGCGATTCCCATTCACAGTAACGTGCCGGTCTTGATCATCACGGAAGAAGTACGGCCCAATGACGCCGCCGGCCCATAAACCACACCAAACCGTAATTTTTTTCGGGATGCAATGATGACTTATGGAGTACGTGTGGATTGCTGCCTGACCAATACCGCATATTATGTTTATTGACGAAGCCATTCAGCCAGAAATGAGCCTCATCGCTGAAGATGATTTTTCGATGGAAGTCCGAATCATTTTCAAGTTGTTGCTCAGCCCAATTCACGAAAATACGACGACGCTTCTGGCTTCAGTTCTTACGTCAATTTAATCTTGTTAGGATGTAGGCCAAGATCTTTTCGCAAAATTCGCCACAACGACGTCACAGAGATGCCCAACGCTTGAGAACGACGTGTGAGAGACACATTTGGGCTTTCTTCAACTGAAGCCTCAGCGGCAGCAATATTCTCGACACTACGAGCACTTCTTTGTCTCACTGGCACGGGAACATTTTGTGCTGTGCCTGTGGATTCAAATTTCTCCCCTAGACGCTCAATTGTTGACCTGCTAGGACGATTATGACGACCATAAATTGGACGGAGCGCTCTTAACGTTGAGGCCACTGACTCCGAATTTCGGTAGTAAATTTTAATAATTTCGACTCGTTGTTGGCTCGTATATCTTTCCATCATGAAATGGCAAGCCTTACTGAAGAGAAATGTCAAAAGAGCGGCAAGAAATTCGGCGTCGTTTGCTGTCCCTGTCGCTCTACTTTTGTAGCGTCCCTGTTGAAAAAACCCTTTATAAGAGGTACTAATAGGCTGTATTTCTTTTGCACCTTGCAATGCTTAAAAGAAAGGTTGATATTAAGTAAAGTTTAATTTAAGGCTCAGATTGAGTCACTAGAAAAAAAGACAACAACATAAAAAAAAACACCTAAAGAAAACTTCTTAATTTAGCCGTTCGAACTCTGCATAAAATTTTAGTCAACAACCTGGAGAGCAGACTATGTCTCAAGGAAGACGAAACACCTGAGCGCATTATATGCAAACGAATGCCCAGCTCCTGCCAAAATTAAGGGCTCTACGAATTAGCTGCAAAAAAAATTAAATGAAATAAGTCCCAAGAATTTCCGTATAAATTCAGGCGTTATAACAATTGAAAGAACTCCTAAGTGTTGGGATTTTTTATCAAGTTTTGCATTTATAACACCTCTTAGTGTTAGGAATTACTTCTTTATGAAAACCTAACACCATGCTGGTGAAATAAGTGCAAATTAGGGCTTATTTCATCAGTACGGCTTTGAGAGCTATTTCATCTATGTTTGGAGTTATTTCATTTGTTATAGCAATTATAGCGATTTTGTATGTAAATGTTCTTACACTTTACATTCTAAATTGTTTTTTTTTTCACCACTTTAGGACTTTTTTCATCTTTTCTTATTCGAAATTAATTCATGATGGATTAACTCCTAAATGTTTGGACTTACTTCCACTTTGTATTGGGACTTATTTCAATTTTCTTTAGAACTTGTTTCATTAAAACAGTTTGGAGCTATTGCATTTATTATTAGAAGTTAATTCGTTAGGAAATATTTCGTTTGGAGTTAATTCCCCTGCAGTTTATTCGCAGAGCCAAATTAAAAAAATATTAACTTCAAGAAAACTGACAAATTTTCTGCTGAATACGTAATAATACGAAATACATTGCAAAAGTAGAATGAATATTTTTTTGACGTTTAGTACAATAGATCTGTTACGACTTAAACTTGTTAAAAGTTAGTTTCACCATTTCTAAGACAATGTCCAACAATTTTTAATTAAATATTTAGGCATTAGGTCTTATCGCCTAAGGTTAAATAATCCATGTAAGTAAAAATCATTAAGCCCAAATTCTGTCACATTGCCCAAAATATTGAGAAAGAAATCGGCACGAAGTCCAAACGTATATTGACAAATCGCTCAAAAAATTCACTGAAAAATATCGACTCATTATAAAATGACATAAAGCCCAAATTTTGTCTTGAAGCATTCTGAATGCTATAAAGCTAAAAACAGAATAGCATATTAAAGAAATATTCCTGCCGCTCCTGCCCCAATTCCCTTCCGAGCGGGGTAACTGATAGTATTAGATACCTTTCACAAACATTTTCAAATATTTTTTTAATTCTATACTTAAAGAATTTGTATTGCTGCAGGACTAGAACATTGTTTTTTTTTTTATTTGTTGTATTAGGTACTTTAAGTTCATTGTGCATATTTTCTTGGTTACCTTATTTATGCTCAGAATGATTGTTATTTTTTCAACTGTTTTTCTTAGCTTGTAAAAAAAAACGGAATAAATTAAAGGTTTTTTGTAAAAATTACCATTTGGTTTGATATCAAACAAAAGTAAGTTTTCTGATTTTAAAAATGTCGTAACACCCAAAATTAATAACAACAAATACGTTATGAGATGACTTTTCTAGATTTGGGTGTTTAGACATTATATAATTACTTTGGGCGATATGTCATTCAATTTGGGCTTTGCGATGCTTTATTCCTTTATAATTTGGCCGATGTCATGGTTTTTGGCCATTATGACATTTTTCAATTTGGGCGTTATGGTTTTGGGCGATCAGACCTAACGCCGAAAATTTAATAAAAATGGTTCATACTCGTAGGTTCCTATGTTCCATTTTTGTACAGGGTGGGCCAATTACAGGTTTCTTTTTAAAAATAAAATAAAATGAACAAAATTATTGTTTTTCCATATATTATGGCGTTATTAGTAAGAGCAAACATTCCCATTAAATATGGAACACAACGTCTTTCAAGTGCCTGTCTCAGCTGGCTTCGCAGTAGCGCATTCTGTCAATCCAATTTTCAAAGACCTTGTTTCGTACTGTTGCTCACGGATTGCTTGGATGATATTGGCCTTAAGTGCTAGAATCGTTCCCGGATTGTTGGCATAACATCCGTTCTTCCCATATGCGGCAGTTTTGTTTTTTAACGTAGCCAAGATGAAAATACGCCTCGTCAGTAAAGATGATTTTTCGCCCAAAATCGTTGTCTAAATCAAGCTGCTCTGAGGTTCAAACTGCGAAGCAATAACGTAGCAGATGGGCGAGCGCCTTCATTTGCTGAGTCAATTGGATCTGGTAAGCGCATAATCCGAGCTCTTTGTGTAGAATCATCCTCAGACTAGTGAGAGAAATGTTGAGCTCTTAGGATCGATGGCGAATTGATGTTCGTGAATTGAGTCTCACACTCTCGGCTTCAACAGCCACATTCTCGTCTTTGCACCGTACCAGAACGGGGATCAGAAATGTTTTCCACTGGCATACCAGTCCCCACTAACTTTTTACACAAACTTGCGTACAGGTGGGTGCTTCATTTCGGCAAAAACTTCTTTTCAAAAAAACGCACTGTTTGGGCTACGCTTAATAGGTACTCACTTTGGAAATAAGTTTTCAATATTTCCCAAGGTTGTTCAAGCATAAAGCGAATCATTTTGTTCCGCGGAAGTTAGATGTATAGAACTTTGAAATGGAATAAAGCAAAGATGATTTTTTTAAATTGACATGAAATTTACTTTATTTGAAAGATAATCTTCTGGCATTATAATTTAAATATGATTTCTGGAGGTCCAATTTTCGATGACTTTTTCCAACACTTGTGGCCGTATATCGGCTTCGGCAATAACGCGGCGAAAGTTGTCCTCCAATTGGTCACTCCAAATACGGCAGTTTTGTTTATTGACGTATCCATTCAACCAAAAGTGAGCTTCAAAGCTAAACACCGTAGAATGGACGTAGTGCGCGATACGTATTTCGAACAGAACCATGATTTTCAAAATAAATTTGCACAATTTGGAAGCGTTGTTCAGGCGTCAGTCTATTCATGTTGAAATGCAAAACCAAACTAATGGTGCATTTCCACGGTCACACATTCCTATCACGGAAAATTAAAGGGATGCCCAATACTAAAAATAGCCGTCTGACTGAAAGGGACAGTATTACCTAACATGCAAAAAAACGTGACACGTATTTTGATCGGCCATCTTGTTTATGTGGTAGGAACTATGGGAAAGCTATGCATGTTGATAATTTTATAGCGATGGCTTACGAAATTTCGTTTTCCTATAAAACAAAATGGCTTCCGGAAGGGATGAACGTACAATTATTTATTTATTACGTATAAATGACTGATGAATTGTTGGTTTAATTTAGATACTGAAACTAATTAACACTCTCATTTCACATATTTTAAATCGGAAATAGAAATGTTTTCATGTGATTGCAGAAATGTTGGTCGCCGGAACTTGTGTTTATTTCCACTTTACGTATCTATAATAATTATGGGTAGAACATCCATGACACCTTAGGCGTCTGATTTGTGATCTCATTCCTTTGCCTTTGTTAGCATTGACTGCGGACAAACAGATCTCTCTGTCCCGTCTCGTGCAAATATGCGCGTGCTTGATAGTGTAAATGCAGTTTAAAGATAAATCACTTAACAGCTGACAAAATGGCCGCCAGTTAAAATAGTGTTGCCAACTTAAAGTTCTATGCCTCTAAAAAAAACTGACTTTCTGAATTTTGAACGGTTGAGTTTAAAACGAACGAACGTACCTTATTAGATGCAAAATTTTGTCATAAAAGTAAATTCAAAAAAGCTATGCATTATCTATAGGTAATTGAATTTCCTAAAACCGATTTAAATAAGTAGATATAAAACCGTTTTAAATAGCTAAATAAAATAAATTCTAGATCGAATAATCTTAGGAATCGAGACTGCAACTGAAGGGTATCAAGCGGTTTGGACATGAAAAGCATTGGTATTGTTACAGAGCAATCAGTGAGGTTCAAGCAAAAGTTTGACTAAATAAGTCGTGGTTGCATATCGAGATAAATCATACCGAAAATAGTTGATATTATTGTATAAATGTCTAAAACGGCTTCTTGATTTATCGGCTCGGATTCGGCATGAACTCATAAACTCTTTCTATTCGTCACAAAAATTCAAACGAAAGGCTCGATGATAGATGTGCAAAATTCATATACTTGGACACCAATTGAGGATATTAAACTACCAACTTAAGTAGTTTTGTATCATTTAATTGCGAAATGAACTTAGCTGAATAAAAAGATCTTGTGCTGGATTTTGTATCCAGTATCAAGCTTGAAATTTGTGCCAAGGTTATGGTAATGTAATGTAAGTAATGTTAGTAATAGGCCCTGTACAATGCGACCAGAAAAGATCTATTGTGTTGGCCTCTGTTATTTAACCCAGTGAGCTGTTGAGGCTCTTTATAAACCTCAGTACTCTTCTTGGTTCCATTTTCTCTATGTCTGCAGGACTTAAGGTAGGCAGGCACGCCTACCGGATAGCGGTCTGGTTCTGGAGTCTTCGTGGAAAGCAAGAACATTAGACTTCACTACCCCTTAGGAAACCTTGCGTCTGTCTTCCAAGCGGAGGTTTTCGCTATCCTCATGGCTATGCGCTATATTTTGACAAACAGGTGGAGGGCTAGGAGTATATGCGTTTGCAGCGACAGCCAAGCTGCATTAAAAGCGCTGCTTAGCCCTCTTACCTCGTCTAAATTAGTGCTTGAACTCAAGCTATGTCTGAACTTCTCAGGGGCCCAGGTCACACTGGTATCCATGGAAATGAGATAGCTGATGAGCTTGCCAGGCTGGATTCAGAGGAAGAATTCTTAGAACCTGAACCTGCGTTGTCTGCCTTCATCGGTGGTTAAGTCATCCATTGACACTTGGGTTTCTCGCGAACACGAGTGTCGGTGGCGTGGCTGTGCTGGGTGTGGACAAACCAAACGACTGCGTCTCCACCATCTGGTCCTGCCTGTGGAGAGAATGACGATACAGCGGAGCACTTCCTCTGTAGCTGTCCTGCCTTTGCTCGCATCAGGTGGCGGATCTTTGGGGCTGACATGGTGAGTGCCGAACATCTAAGCTCTTCATCACTGAAGCTCCTTCTCATCTTTCTTCGAAAAAAAACTAAGTACCTACATAAATGTAATGTGTCTGTTTGGCAGTACAATGGACCGGTAGTTGTGTCTGAGTGCTCCATCGGATAGTAACAACCTCCGACAAAAAAAAAAAACGCCCCTTGCATATGGATTGCTCTGCTAGAGCAGGGCATTCGCAGGGTATGATTTGTTCCGTTGTCTCCTCCTCTTCTCCGCAGAGTCGACAGGAATCATCGTTGGAGAGTCTCTTTTTTTTAGATGGTATCTTAGTGGCCAGTGACCAGCAAGATAACCCGTTAAGATCCTTAGATCTTCCTTGCTTAGCTCAAGTAATTTTCTTGTTCTACTACGAGCTGGACTTATGAATCTTTTTGCCTGCCTCTATTTTTTGGATTCCGTCCAGTATTCGGCAAGGTGATCATCTTCCCATTTCGTGAATTTTGAGTGTACGGCATGATGCGCCTCTTCTTGCTAGACAATCCGCCTGTTCATCGCCCTCAAATCCCTCATGACCTGGTGTCCAAGCAACGGTGACTGTGTTATCCTTGGTTATGGTAAGCTAAGTTTGTGGGCTGGCTAGGAGTATACTCCATGGCACTCTCAGGTCAATACAGACCAATATGATGTCCTTGGGAGAAACAGATTATCCCTTACCCATTACAACCCTATATATAAATAACTGTAATTAATTACTCACAATTTGTAATTAATTAGAAACCATCTTGTGTATTTGATAAATCTCCTTATATTGTCTATTGGTGTGCTTACTAGGTCGATAATCTTTGAATCCTTTATTGAATTATTTCTGAGAAAAGCCTGGGAAAGGCTTTTGTTAGCCTTGCAAAAGATTCCTTGGCCGCAAAATATACCCAACCAGAAAGGAAGACATCCCAAGAGCTAAACTTTATATCTATAGCCCTGAAAAAATAGGTCCGTTGTATAACAAATATTTTCCATTTACTAACTTTTTACCACTAGACCACATTGAGCATAAGTACTTGCTCCAAGGTAGGTACCTAGCTACAAATTGCATTTTAAATTGACATTATTTGTTTTTTGCAAGGCTTTGTAATCAAAGCTAAACCCACTCCTCGTACCCTATAAATCAGCTTGTAAGGCCAACGGAGACAAAAACAATATTAGTAAACAAAATTTAAATTCTCCTCTCAAATATCGATATTTACCTGGTGCGTACTACGAAGGTAAAATTTGGCACTAGCGTAGAATTACTAATTACTGATTATGCCGCCCGATATGCCTAGCACACATCCGTACACCGTATACCTAACTGAACTTGTGAATAGTGATTCTAAACAGCTTGGGTAAGCAAAATGATGACTCAAGAGCAGCGCAGCTACAAGCCTGCACAGTTTTCTGTTGGCCATTGGGCAAGTCTTGCCATCTTGCGATCACGAACATCATCGTAAGTCGTTGGAAAATCATGGGCAATAGTGTATCTGAGTGTATTTTATTATTGCAAAATGTATATAAGGCCATGAGTGTCTGAAATTCAACAACAAAGCGGGGAAAAAAAATCCGCTCAAATAAACTGCAATTAACGCATTTTCTTGTTGCCCCACAATCGATGATCAAAGACAAAGTGTTGGCCGGCTGGGGTCTTGCGTTCTCGTTGTTCTCGCCTTGCCTATATTGTTCGGTGTTCACTTTAGCTTTCGTCGAGTGCACGTTTGTGGACATGGTTTCGCATGCGAGCCAAGGTCAGGTCTGTCAACAGTCAACGACTGTTGAGTTGATCAGTAATAAAAATGTTCATGTTTCGTCTTTGTGCGGTTCTCTAGCGTCATTATCGTAATCGCAGATAAAGAAGTAATGAAGCTCATGCGGATATCTTTTGTGAATTTGCAAGTATTGTTGCCTGATGTCTGGGAGACGATCGCACTGTAATAATTACCCACAAAACAGTTTCGTTTTAATAACTTAACTGGGATCCCTTTTTGCCTGGAGGCATTTATATATAGGTACTTCTTTGTCGTCTGTACGTGAACTGTTGGAATGTCGTTGATGCCGTCTGTATAAAGAGGAGTGAGTGCTGTCGAGTATTTTCTTTTTTTTAATCAACCAATATTTAGCTAAATATTATCCATTATGTTAGCCACAAATTTATGAAATCGATCTTAGTTACGATACATAAAACGTTGGAGGCCAATTTCCGCAAGATATGTATTACCTGCCTTAATTGCTGAATTATTTTATCAAAGTATAACAAAAGTAAGTAAGTAGTAAGTCAATTATTGAATTTGTACATCAACATTGTATAACAACTTTCGACTAATGAAGTAAGGTATGTCTGCCACATAAATCCCGTAGATGAAAATCATCATTGCTTGTGAAAACTTTATAAATAACAGATTTCGATTTTAAATAGTGTTGAGATTGAGAGGCTTAAGAAGTTCGCTTTCACCAGAATTTTCGTCAACAGTAGTAAGAGCTAGTAATGTGTCAATGATGTAGTGCTTGGAGTTATGATTGCTACGAAAAGATTGGCTGTATTTCGACAGTTCGAGAGTGCTTTTGGAAAACAAGCACCCAAAAATGTCATACTTCGATTTTTTTTGGCACACTCCCGCGTGTAAATATATAATGCTGTTCGCAAATTTCAAGAAACCATCCTTCTCTAGAATGCCTGGATCTACTCTAAGCGCTCTGATGAATCTCTCTACTCTTAATTTATTTACCTTATGCTCTATTAACTCGGTTAAGGAGAGGTAACTTTAACTTTTGGTAATACACGCAGTAGTAAATACCTACTACGAGCACATTAAGGTTGAGCACGATGCCAGTCGACTTTTCTCGTATTCGCAGGGTTTGCTCGAATTGTGATCGAGTTTTTACGTACGCCCCTACAACTAGGCAGAATATTATGTATTTCGCTAGGGAGTTGAAGTTGGCTGTCTGGCAAACTGAACACTGAACGCAGAAAAATAAATTGGGCCTTCATTCAGACAATCGTTTCAAGAAAACTTGCAATGAACAAAATAGTTCTGAGCGACTCTGTCGTCCACTTTATCAGTCAAAAAGTTGTATTTAGTGATGAGGATCATTGTCTGTTTGGTAGTTATTATATCGCGAACGGCTGACAAACATCCGAGAGTATAACTGTCTTGAAAGAGCTTAGCCATTTGGAATAAATAATTAATTTGTAGAACCCTTCCATTCGTTCTAAAAATGAAAAACTCACACAAAACGAATAGTTGTGAGAAGTTAGGCCTACGGACCTGTTGCGCCACCTATTTATTTGTTGTAGTTATCTAGAGAAGCTGAGTTTTCGTATATTAAATAATTTATGACCACTAGCAATAAAACATTTTAGATACGACTTTTGGCAATAACTTAACTCTTAGTGTTAATAAGAAGAAATAAAGCATGAAATTTGACTTTAAGCTAGAAAATAGTTAGGTTGGAGTCACCGCTGACTAATTCAAACTTAAAATGGCATTTGTCAAATAAGAAAAATCACAAGCGTTTTCACTTTTTCGAATTTCCCCTTTCTTTATCTGTCAAATCCACAGATGGATACATGAAGGATGACGGAGCGGGTGCCGGTATCTATTTAGGAGAGCTGGGACTAGTCCGTCACGTTAGCCTCGGGAAACACACTTCCGTATACCAGGCTGGGATGATTGTATTGCTGCATGCGTTGGTCTTCTTGCTTAAGAGTCACGTGGAGGGAAGAAATATCCTTATAGCACTGGACAATCAGGCGGTGATCATACACATGGAACAGACAAACATCACAACATCATTGGCAATGGAATGTGTACTTCAGCTCAATAAGTGTTCACCTAAAAATGAAGTAAAACTGACTTGGGTACGAACACATTATAGGGATCAAAACAACGAAAAGGCGCACTCCCTTGCAAAATAGGGGTCAACTGACAAATCGCTGGGACTAGAACCATTCTCTTCAATTGGCAAAGCAATGGTAGAAGAGGTGATTCACAATTGGATCAGGACATCAGAGCACCTGAGAAGATAGTCAACCGTGGAACAATGTAGACAGGCTAAAATGGCAATTAAGTGGCCGACCTGCTCCACTACACGACAACTTGCAGCTCGCCTCTGGTGAAATAACAAAATTGAGTCACAATAGCTAGCAGAAGTTGAATTTTGTAAAATTTGTTCCATTTCTATGAAATGCTAGGTGGAATGTGGAGGTCGCTAGAAAAATTAGACTTTAGAATCGAATTTGTTTTTTTTTTTTTTTCTATTTCTAAGGGCCAATGTTTCTAGGACACGTTCATTCAAAACACTTTTGAGAGAGTTCTAGGACACAACCCACTGCCTATGTTACTGTCCAGGTCTCCAACACTCCAGGAACAAAGTCATTGAAAAATACTTCTTACTCACCCTGAAGGAGCTATCTAACACACCAACAGTAAATAAGTAAGTAGCTTAGGTAGATTTAAGTAGTTTTAAATAAATCAGTAATAAAGAATTCAAGCTTTCTAAAGTTTCTTTAAAATTAAAAAACAAAACAAATTAAATATTTATATAAATTTAAGTCCGAAAAGCTATAATTTTAAGCATATTGTTAAGTTTAGTGTGATCGCTAAGAGCCAGTAATCTAGAATAAGATAAATGTTAGTTTTAAATTAGATTTAATCGTTTTTGTCTAGAATGTAAGTTAAAGAAAGAGTTAAATAAAAATGCATTTAAAATTAAAAATCAGAAACAAACAAAATCATGAACTTCATCAAATCCTAAGGATGGTTTGTATGCAGGACACAGCCACAGAAAGTAATTGCCAAGACTTACAGAATATGTTATCTACTACGGGTAAGGGATAAACCTTTTCCCCCGACGGGTATCACAATGGGTCAATATTGACCTGGGTGTGGCGCGGAATACTTCTCGCCGGCCCAAAAACCTAATCCAACCTAATATAATTTGTTTTAAATAAACACTTTCCGCTAATAAATAAATTAGGTTATTAGGTAGGAAACACTAAATTTTTTGCTTAAAATGTCGGTCCAGTTAACTGCTAGCTAGATGCAAGCCTCAACGAAACTCTTAAATGTATCAAGATGTTTAAATGTACTAACATTTATGAAGAATTTACTACGTAAATGTAAACTGTATGATAATTGCAAAATGTCATTGGATATTATTTATTACTAAATATGAAAAGGGAGAATTGAAAAAAATATAATAAACTTCTATGATGCTTAGATTAGAGCTTCTCTAAGGCTCCTACTGATAGCCCCTTTCGAAAATCAAATCGTTACTTGGGACGAGAGACGTCATTCCATAAAAACAAGTGTGTAGGTATCACAAATTAAGAAAAAAATATCTGTCGCCAACCATTTATGAAGAAACTGCTGCACTTGCTAAAAAAAATGTTTGGTAATTATTTCTCTATGAATCTATTTAAAAATTGACAGGAATATTACGCCCACTATCAATGAGGGATAGCCACATATCCTTAACCGAATGACCAGTAACTTACAAACAAAAGACACAATCATTCAGTACATGTTCGCTTGTTTAGGTAATGATGACTACAACTCAACATAGGTAAAATTTCGAGTGTCAATAAAGGCAAATGACAACAAACCAAATATTAGTAAACACTCTTGTCATAAACTATTGACCCGGCATAACATCGATGAACTGCTTAAAACTGTTTAAATTGACTAATTTATATTTCTGATCCTGAGTTCTGTAAGAAATAGGTACAACATCTTAAAAGTAACAATGAAACAATAAACATAATAACCAAACAGCTGGGTAGAGCTATTACTTGTAGTAATGATGTTCCTTTAAATCATACTCTTCTGGCGTCGAATGAGCAATATACCTAATGACGCCCCAAGGTGAGCTTGATAATAAACAACATTTTATTAGTTCAACATAGCTTAGTTCGTTTAGTATTAGAACATTTATGTGGAAAATAGCAATTTAAGACAATTACTTTAAAAAGTAATTCCTTCTTCCGTGAAATTTAAAGAGCCACTAAAAGTATTTCAAGAAGAAGAAGAACAGCATCAAGGTGAATAGTAGTAATGCTACTTGGACCATTTGCACTCAATATCACAATCTGCTAGAGAGAGTGAAATTTAATTCTCAATATGGAATCCAGCAGGGTTGAACTCTTTATTGTTTTAAATGTAAATGGGCAGAGGGAAGAACCACTTTCACTGACTTAACCACAAATATTTTTTTTTTTTTTTTTTTTTTTTGGGAATATAATGCAAATAATGGATCTCTGCCTGTAATTAGTTTTCCAATTTGTTGTGTATAAAGTACAAGCCATGTCAAAATAATGGTAGAATTTCTAACACTGGGCGAACTCTAGTTTATTTTAAATGTGTCTCGCTTTTTTTTTTTTTAAATATAATGTTGCACTATTAGATGACTTTTTCTGCAGTATTTTTTGCAAATGAGCTTGGTTTAAATAAACAAGACTCAGTGCTTTAATATCTTTTTTCCACGGCGGGAATTCGTATAGAGTGACAGTTTACAGCGTTCTTGGGACTAGTCAAACTTACAACGCCTATATATCGTATTTTGATAATTGACTGGGATTTGAACACATAGCCTTGCATTTAACAAGCAAACACTTTACTGCTGCGCCCAATTTGACGTTAATGTTCAGTATTGTCTGACAGATTTTCAAAATAGACTTACAACAGCATTAAAGCTGCTTTTGAAAATCGATTTTCTTTAATTTGATTAATCTTGTTTACTGAAAACTTAAAACTTTTTACAGCACAATTTACATAAATTTAGTTATTTTATTTAGTTGTCTTTCCATTAAATAATGTTTGAAAGTTTAAAATTTAATAGAATATATTGAAGAAAAACTTATTTGTGGAAAAGGTTCGTGCAAATCCACAAGAGACTAAGGACACTCAATAATTATTAATCCCCGAAATATGTGTTGATACACTGGAGACACTTCGGTTCTCTTCGGAGTTTTTTTATAATGCCCACATGATCTATATAGGTCTTTGGTTTTCATGGTTAACAACAACAGTTAGTCCTCGTATTATTGTTGTAAGTCATGGAAATCAATTATTAAGTCGGAGCTCGCCTAGCCGTCAATGGTCACCTTTTCCAGACCATGATCGCGATCAGTGATTATTTCGTCGAAAACATGGCCGACATTGATAATAATAATTAATTACCAATAAACACTTTTAGTTTCGACTCTAAATTTTAGTAAATCACAGTGGTTATATTTTCCATACAAATATTGCAATTGTAAGCTTCCGTAAATTTAAAGTCGAGACTAAAAGTTGTTATTAGTACTGCAGACTGTGTAAAGGCACGTCCTGGATCATCGCCTATGATCTACATAGATGTATGGATGGGCACTTGTCCATCATAAGTAGCTATTCAAATTAATGACGTCAATGAAATCCATGAAATCAATAAATCAATGAAAGACTTCGTGAGATACCGACTATTGGTCATAAAATATTAAGCCCCAATGTAAATCTGGTCATAGTTTCCTCAAGATCTAACCATGATTCAAATTTTACTGATTACTCTAATATGTTTGGAGCTAAATTCATTTGTCATAGCATTGTCTAGCGAAGTCGCCGAGAGCCCGAGTCTCCCCGAGTGTCTTGTCTGTCTGTCACTTGAGGAACAGAACACTTGGAAAGTATTACTTCCACGACGTACATATGAACTTTCTGATGTCTCACTGTCTGATCTTTACAGGTTTCTGAGGACATCGGGATGTCTAAACAGCGTCAGATAATCACAAGAGGAGAAGGGATGGAGACCACCGATGTAACACCAACGGTTAACCCCAAAAAGGGCATAACAATGGGTCCACGAGGTCCTAAGTGAGGTATTGCAGGGCTCACCCTGCTCTACCTACCCATTTACCTAACCTAACCTATTGTTTAGAGAAGACAGAAATGATTAGGTATAATTGAGAGATTACAATCGGTAGTTATGAATAAAACGCAGCAATTGCTTTTACTCAAATGAAATGTCAAAATCGAAGCATTTACTACGTTTCGTGTGAATAAGACCACAGAAGACACAAGTCACAAGATGACGTCCTTACATGAACTTTAAAAAAACGTAACTTTGACACTTGAAACTAACCTGTAAAGGAAATTGCCTCATAATTTTCTTCGAAGATTCTTATCGCATGAGCATAGTGAGTGGCAAATTACGCAAAAGAGAAAAATATCTATAAATCCAAATCAAATGATTTTTCAAAATAAAATCATAAAAATTTAGATTTTTATCAAGATACTTATGAAATTTAAAACACATTGTAGTCCTATTCAGTCACATTTCACCGAAATACTGAACTAGTGTTACTGAGCCTGTTTCATATGGAAAACAAATTGCAGCGAAATAGTTGTGCTTTATCACCCCAATAGATTCTTTACCCTCAAAACTGCAGAGATTCTACCATCTTTCGGAGAACTATAAGCAACAGAACTTACAATAGGCAAAAGAATATTCTTTACATTCCCTCCGCGCACTGCACATAACTGTTGAATCACGGCACAATCGAAAAATGTGTTTTATTTACTCAGTTTTAATTGCAAATAGGTACTTACGCAACTTCGATTGAACACACTGAATCCCAATAACCACTATTATTGCAACACTTAACACTGCACGCCTCATTATGTCTTATAAACTTGTACGAGAATACTACCAATTTGCACGAACTTTGAAACGATACCTGCGGATCGAACCGAAGATCAATGGCAACAATCCAAAAGTCAATTTGCTTCCAAATGAACTTGTTGAGGGGTTTTTATATTGGCCACCCAGCTGGGAAAAGCTTCTTCATCTAGTCTAGAACAACCGCACCACACTGTCGGTGTTTTGGCACTCGAACGCTGTTTTTATTGCACATTGCGATTTCACGCACTTGGCTATGGCAAAATGGCATATGGATGGAGCAGAAGCTTCGACTCAAAACCGGGCTCTTGCCATTTGCCAAACGGCCAAAAGTTAAGCACATAAAAATATGTTCTCTTTTGTTCACGAAAATTGCTCTCTTAATTATTTAGCTTCGTATTTGTTGTTATTTGAGCAGACCTATAGCTCTGAGTCTGTGAACTGTGACTCTTCTCTGAGCCAGATATTATGTTTTTGTTTACATTTCTTAAGTTCAAATTGTAGAATAGCGCGAACTTTGCCCAACAATTCACTTTATGTGTAATTAATCCGAATCGGACAGCTTTATGGGTAATTTAAACCAGAGATTTTTATTGGGGTAAGTCAGTCCAGAGTGTGTATTTTGAATCTTATTATTATATCTATTTGACCGCAGTGTCAGTAAGGGTTGAACGTCTTTCTACATTAGTATTTTATTTAATGAGTTGTTATTTGTTCATATTCCTGGTAAAAAAAATCCTTTCCCATTATCATAATACGAAGGTTGTATTATTATGCTTGTATATAGTTACTTACATTTAAGTATAGTAGTATAAGGTATGTCATGGATAAGTTTTGAGTATATAAAGGGTGAGCCATCTAGTGGTTTCATTTTAAATCATAGGTTATTTTGACACCTGTTTCCCGCTCCGCTCGAAATCTTGACAGAAAGTCAGTATCATACCTCCGCGAAATGAAATGAGAATTACGCATGAAAAATGTTTGGGAAATATTGAAAACTTATATTTCCAAAGTGAGTGTTGTGTAGCCCAAAGGATTTTGGGCATTTTCATCTCGGCGGTTACGTTAACAAACAAAATTGCCACATCTGATGCTCGGAAAACCCGCACGTTATTTTCGAGAAGCCAATGCATCCACAGCTGCAGGGAAATAAGTCCCCGGGAACTAAGTTTACTGAGGGATTTAATTCCCATCTAATGGGAAGCAAAACCACTTTCGTGAAGTAGACTTATTTCCCATGTAAGGTGGGAAATAAGTTACAAAAACTCTGAGTGGTTTTATTCCCCTTTTATTGTGAAGTAAATTCTCACTGTCGACTATAAGAACAAAGTAACATTAAAGAGTCAAGTTGGTACTATGCAATTTTTATTAACTAAAGAGAAATTAAATTTTAACTGAGTCAGAGTAGATAATACATTATAAGAAATTTCAAAATCGAACTTCGATTTACAAGACTCTGAAAGTAATCAAAGAAAAATCGACGCACACCAAGACCGGTCGTGCGAATTTTTTACTTTTATTTTCTCAATTTTTCGAAGGCTAAAAATGACAATTTATTTTCACAAACAACTTTTCGGTTTAGCTTTCGAAATTTTGAGAAAATAAAAGTAAAAAATTGGCTATGCAAACTGAATTTCGGAGAATTTTCGAATTTTGTTTTTTTGAATTTAAAAAAATTAGCGGGCAAGATTCTGAAAATAATCAAAGAAAAATCGCCCCGATTATTTAAAAAAAAAAATATATATCCAATTCTAAATGTTGGAAGTTAGTTCCCTCTTCTTATTTTTTGAATGTGTACTAAGTTCCCATAAGAAAGATAACTTAGTTCCCATCTTACATGGGCCAATTTTCATGTGGCCTGTAGGCGAATATTTCGTTTTTCAGTTCAATTCAATTATGTATGTAGATATAACTCGATAATCACTGGGTCAATTTTCATGATTCTTCTTTTGTTTTGTTCGTATTGTTGTATTTCAGGTTTAGGCAGTCTTAAAAAATAGAATTCTTTTGGACCAGATAGGTGGCGCTGTCGTCGATCTATGAAACAACTTAACCGATTTGAATGAAATTTTGTGTGTGTGCATGGTTGTTTGCACCTTGAAAGATAGGATACTTTTGGACCCGATAACTGGAGTTGTTGTCAATCTCCGAAACCACTCCAGCGATTTTAATGAAATCTTGTGAATGAATATTATTCGTTCCCGCTTGAAGGATGGGATAGTTTTGGACCCTATAGGTGGTACTTCGCAAAACATAAGCGGGATAGTTTTCCTATCCTCCTTGTGGCACTTCCCATTCAAAAATGAAATCAAACGGTATTTCTAAAGTTGTATAGGTAATTAAAATTATTGATGGACATTGTCCAAATAAAGCACTTTGTGAAATGCGTGCAGGTCTTAATACGAAGGTTACTAGCAAAGCCGGGTGGGTACGGCTACATATAAAAGAGACTGATGTCATAACTCAGGAACGGATCGTTCGATTTTTATGTATTTTTGGTTTCAATTCGCAAAGGCTCAGAAAGGACATATATATGCTATTTTTTGTCGTGGAAACAAAATTTTATGGAGATTAGTTGAATTTTTGAATTCTTAGGATGTTCTGGACTTTGAATTGAAAATCGGCTGAATTATAATTTTGTTGCGCAACCATTGAGGTACCGAAACTTTGCAACGGATCGCGTTTGATTTGATGGTGAAGGATCTCAAATCAAATGTCATGCAAACGACGGTTTTGAGGTGAAAATTCAAAAGCAGACATTCTCATCCGCACATTCTTAGAATCCGGATATAGCGACGGTCAAGAGACCGGCAACATTAAGTCGTTGTAGAGAATGAAGTAATATCAATGAAAACCAAATAAACTTTTAAATCAGAAACATTTACTCTGTCGCGTAAAAACTGTCGCGTCGCGGTCGCGCTAATTAGTACAGTAAAGAGTGGCATACTACGATTGTTTTTTTTTTTTTAACAACAGCCACTAGTTGCTATAAGCGAAGGATTTATCGGTAAATTACATCTTTTAAAGTCGTCAGTGGCTCAAACCGAAGTCGCTCTAAACGAATGTTCGTTCATAGCAATTAGTATGCAAACCTAACAAGTTGTTGTGTCGACGTCGCTTGAAACGATTCGTCGTTATAAATGAACAACGAAGTCGTACTAAACGGATTCTACTGTATTTTCATTTCATTTTTACAGATCGAAAGATGTTTACATTTATATTGCAAAAACGCGTCGGTGAATGACTCGTTCACTATACTACTAACTTCTACTACCAACCTCCTGCGGAATCACGAGTGGGTGATTTAATTCTTAAAACACTTTCTATTCGTGACTCTTGTGCACTTCTTTGTAGGTCGGCTTTTTTACGAGTTTTCCACGGTTATATTTCCTCCTTCGAAACAGGTATTCACGGAATTATATCCCACCTTCTAATGATCATCTGTACGTGCAGGTAATTACAAAGTTTCAGTAAACACGACCGACGTGCATTCAATGAATAATGAGCTACAAAATATTTTTGTTTCTTTGTACAATAAAAGCATTATACCTACTACATACAAACCTAAAAGCCAATATCATCATAATGGAGAACTTTTTTACGCAACAAATATTTCTGCTCCCTCTCAAAAATTGTAAAATAGGTAACCTCTCATAAAAAGGATATAGAATATTATAGCTATGCGATACCACTTTAAAACACTTTGTCCAGTTTATGTCAGTTACTTAGCAGCCAGATGAGCTACATATGGCAGTGACAGCAGTTGAGGTGGTGGAATACTGAGCAAAAAACGGAAAGTGACATCTTAATAATTTAGGTATTTGCAAAGCTCACTTTTTATCCCAATACAAACGCTTCTGTCGCAACTCGCGCAAAGTATGCACCGATGAACACTATGGGATTTGATTGGGCTTCTTCATATTCGCACTCAGATTTCAGATTTCGTGTGTCCACTTCGCTGAATATATTTGTCTCTATCTGTGTCGTTTTCATCCTATGTCGATCCTTTGCAGCGACCGTCTCCGTGAATTCAAAACTGTTTGTCTGCAACGACATATCTGTGTCGTATATGGGCCCATATAATCGAAAATAAAAACGTCACTTGCTCTTTTTTGGGTTGATATTCGTTTCCGCTTTTGAATACATTAACTTCAATTTCATGTGTACATTTTTCTTAAATAACTGAAAAAAATTGCTCAAAATGTTTTTATTTTCCCACAACCATTCTGCAGTAATAATTTTTCATAAATATTTTCAATAAAAGTGCACTTATTCCTAAAATAAAATACTATTTACACGTAACGAATAATTTCAAATTTAACGGACAAAATTCTATGAACGCTGGCAGCAACTTTGCCGACAGCGGAAGTGGGACATGCAAGGTGCAAATGTGCTGGTGAGTGAAGTTACGTGACATTTGTCAATACGAATTTCTATGTAACAATACTAACGCACTTAGCGTGTACCACCCCATAGAAATATAGTTTGTAGGCAAGTAACGGAAAATGGGCCGAAGATGGTGGTCTCCGTATTGTCTCTGGTTAACAGTGCACTTTTTGTAAGCAGCAACACTGTTAAGGTTTTCCTTTTAAGCTTGTTCCTTAGTTTACTCTCCATTAAATTTATTGCTTAAAACAGGCGCTCAACATTTGCAATGCTATGAGGCGAACACAATAGAATCTGTGCAAATTCCGAGAGTAATAAGGCGGTTTAATCACCTTTTTTTAAAGTAGAAATATATGTAGGTATCTTCAAAAATCTTCCACTTGCACATGATTCTCTGGAGAAAATAGTCTCCATTCTTGATGAAATTCAGTCACATTTTTAGGTGCAGTTTCTACAAAATATAAAAATACAAAGCTTAAAAAAAATTAATAATTACAATAATAAAATAGAAACCTTAATTACCTGAAAATAGCCGAAACAATTCTTTTCGAAGTGGAGTTCAAAAGCGTCTGTGGATTTAAAAACTTAAGACCTTTCAACTGCTGCCTTTCTTCAAATGGAAATCTATATTTAATTTGCTCCGCGCCTTCTATATAAAACTCTGGACATTTCAATAACAACCGCAACGTGGCCACCCAAATAAATAGCTGATAATTCGACATATGTTTCGCATTTAAAATAATAATTTATGATTTTATTTTGTAGTGCTAAGTCTTGATCGTCGATGCAATTTTTTTTCTTCATTCGTAGGTACTCAGGCTTGAGAAAACTATCCAAAATTGTTTTAATTGTTACGAATATTTTGACGTACAGCAGGAAGAGTTTTGGGTGCTCCGATTGCATTTCTTTGTTTAGGTCAGTGAAACGCAAAACTAAGGAATTCAAGTTTTTACTACTGGAATATGAGATTTCTGTATATTTTAGTTTGAATTTTGTATTTCTGTAGGCAATGTGAAAGTTCTGTAGATACATATATAGAAAATTCTGTAGGGTTGGCATCAGTGACAACATGGCCGTCACAGGTTACCAACATCGACCCGTCCCAATTAGACGTTATGGCGTTTACACACTATAGGCGGGTACAGCTAAAAATGTATGGTATTCGAATGGGCTTTTTGCTTCTTCTGATTCGCTTTCAGATTTCAGATTTATTTACATACCTACCTATTTTATATTAGTAGTGTAGAAATCAGCAGCTTTTTCGGAATTAATGCTTTTTAATTTGGAATATTTTAAACTTGTTTTATTAATCAGTGTTGAGAACGACCTATCGACACTATCGGTTTTATCTTAATCAGCATATTGGGTTTTGTCTCTATTATAATAACCGGTAGGTTTGTCAAAAACGGGGAAAAAAAAAACTCAAAGTAAAATGAGTTAAAAAAAAAAAAAAATCTAAAAAGCGTTCAATAGCACGATTGTTGAAATTGGTTGCGTGAGAGAGCCGCAAAAGGGATATCTCAAAGAGACTGACTGACCCAAAGGCACAAAGAAAGACATAGGGCCAGCTATAGGGTGATAGCCCCTAAATTCAGCCCCCTCCAGTAGTCAGCCTCTGGAATACAAAATGCAGCGCAATAGTTAATCCTTTGGTCTTTCTTTCAAGCAAAAAATATTATTCCCTTGGCTAACATATCTTCTATCTGCGTTAAAAAAAAAAACTTGCAACAATCCTGGAGCTGCTTCGCGCGTGAAAAATATATACCTACTTGAGTACAGTTTTTATAAACGCAGAAAACGAGTGGTATTCCAAAAAAATAAATAGTGGAAGTGGTTTTGGAAAAGTGATACAAATACTAAACCGTTTAAGGTATTTGCATTTTGTGATTACTGTTATGTTATTGACAGTTTATTTTAACTATTTCTTAACTTAAAATGTTGAAAATATGTTTTGAGACTACGTTAATTTTTTTTTTTTTTTTTTTTACAATAACTGAGTATGCAAAATGAATGGAAACTTCAATCTGTCTTGATTCGCAACAAAATGTCTACCAATTTTCTTTGTTTTCCAGTAGTCAGCCCCCCTGTACATTTCCTAGAGAATTGAGGGCTGACTATAAAAGACACGGTTCTTTTAAAACTTCTCCAGTTGTCAGCCCCCCCTTTTTATGAAAAGGTGTAAATTAAATTGGGGCTGACTACTGGATACTTGCGTGGCCGACTACTGGAGCTGAGGGGGCTGACTACTGGCAAATCATACCCTTTTCACTTATTTTCTGAACAGTTTGCATTAGGTAGCTCATACACTTAATAAGCTTAGTATTTTCGAATCTACAGACTTCAAACATTCAGAAGAACCAAATACATGACTATATATATGAAGAATTTTTGAGGACCAATCAAATTAAAAAAAAAAGATAAGGGGCCGACTACTGGTGCCATCACCCTATATCTATATAATACAAATCTATACTTAATAAAACGCGGTTCCACGCAATGCGAAAAGGTCCGCTACATGTCATCGGAGATTTTTTCCGAGCGTTTTGTCGGAACGGATATCTCGAATGGAATTGAAAAAATCCGTTCCGAACGGATGACTCGATAGGGGTGAATGAGTTTGAAGCACTCTTGATGATAGGGAGGAAGAATAAGAGGATCGTTCCAAGAAAGACTGCGGAGGGCAAATCGAAGAAACGTCCTTATAATGTTTTCGATTCTGAAGAATGACCACGTTTTTTTGGCGCTTTCGAGGATTCGCCGGACAAAAGTGGTGTAGAGAGATCTAGTTACATATGGGTCGAAGAGAATCTTTGACCATCGTTTAATGAATCCAAGGGATGAATTGGATTTACGAATTATCTCAGCAATATGCGGACGGAAATGGAGCTCGCGGTCGTGCAATATGCCATGGTCACGAAGAGACTATGGATATAGGTTGATCAATAAGTAGGTGTAGACATGGAGGGGACTTGTACTTACGTGGTAAGGTGATGGATAAGCATTTGGGAATCTTGAGCTCTAGGCCGTTTTTGAGAAACCAGATAGAAAAACTATCTTGTTGCAGTTAACAGGGATCTTGCCATGAAGATAGATATGTGCTGGAAAACGTTGGTACCGTCTGCATGGAGAGAGATAGAGGAATGTTGAATTATCCCTTCTAGATCGTTTAAAGTTAAAATGAAGAGATGAGGACCTAGGAGACTGCCTTGCGGTACACCAGAGGTTGCCATGAAAGGGGCGAATATGACGGACCATAGAAACGGTTTTTCAAACAAGAGGATGTCCATTTCAGCAGTATTGGTTCAAAGCCATCGACATACAATTTGAAAAGAATTAATTTATGCGATATCTTATCAAAAGCTCTACTAAAATCGGTTGTAATAACATCAACTTCCTTACCACTTTCTAAGGCCGATAGGGCAGAGGACACGAATTCAACGAGGTAAGTGGTAGTTGATCTACCTTTAAAACAAGCCGTGTTGGTTAGGGAAAACTAAGGACTTGCGTTGAAAGCTTAGGGATTCGTACAAAATACTTCCGAGGAGTTTGAGTATCGGGCGATAATTAGTAACTTCGCTCTTTTTACCCTTTTTAGGAATAGGAAGTAGGTACAAAACAAAGGACTTCTTTGAGGTACCAGTCCAAAAAGTTGCGAATGGTCTCACATTGTGTTGTTACACCTCTGCAACTACGTGCTCTATTATTGCACTATTCTTTAAATTCACTAAAAACCAAGTCCATTGCTATTATAGAAATAAAAGAAACAAAAGGAGTTCATCATCGTGGTTCCCCTGTTTTTCCTCCCATATCCAAATCCATCGGAAGGAAGAAAACAATAGGTAGGTACCTAGACCTACCTAAAGTGAAAAAAGTGAATACTTAAATACATATATATTTTTTTGTCAGTTTTTCTGCTTCGTCTGCATAAAAACATTAAAAATAAAAAATTATCGTTTTCAAAAGCCTATTAGAAGAAGCTGTGGGAACGATGTCAGGATGGAGAATACCGACAGACGTGCAACGCTCGTCAGTTAGAGGCATAATGTGGTGGTGGCTGGTGGGGTGGATTTAAATAATAACCTCAATGGTATTCTTATCAGTTTAATGTCAACTTGGGGCTAATAAGTAGATATATTTCCTCTCTCATCATCGTGTTCCTACCCCCTTATTCGAGTATGGTCGCGGAAAAGTTTCTTCTTTATTTTTGTAATTTTTCTTCTCTCAGTTCGTTCTGTGTCTTTTTCTTTCGATAAGGGAGCGTGTGCGAAGAAGCGAATAAAGGTACCTTGGCTGCCCCCTTTTCAACTGCTTTCAGAGATGGCTATGGAATATATTTAACGAATTTTTTTTCTAGGATACGCTAAATGCACTCAAGGGGTTGGTATCACTTGTGGTAAATGGGTTTTTAAGACTTGTAACTCATGTGGCGAAAGTTTCAAGAAGTCATTTTCTAAGAAAACTTTGAAATAATTAATCCTACAGGAGAGTCAAAACTGGGATTTTGGCAAACGTAATTTGCTTTTAGAACGCATTTTTTTAAACTTGTTGTTCGTTGGTTTTTAGTTGCTAATCAGTGGAAACAATATCCGGAAGCTCGGTGTGGTGGTTGATAACGCAATCTGTTCTGTTATAATAACTCATTACTTAGTTGTTGATGTTTTCCAAAGAGGAGAGTCTAGAAATTAATTAAGTGCATAGTTCCAATAAGTTGAGACGGAGTCGAAGAAAGGCTTTCCTAGGGTTCGCCGTCTGGTCCATGTCTAATCTTTTTTAGTTGCGTCCCTGCGGTAGTGTGTATTTGCTGGAATGCACACCCATTGGCCTGTGGTTGTCGCAGTTATTATGGCGATAATGTTCCCTTGCCATATCGTCCTGGATATGACACAGTTCGTCAGCCTCCTCCGTCTGAAGTTGAATTCTGAGGAGTTTTTTTTTGTTTTGTATAAATGAAGAATATAAACGCGTAAAATACTTCGCAGCAAGAAGTTGTCAGAGAGCTTCGGAAAAAATGCGCCGTGTAGCTGTCACAAGTATAGCGCGAAATACGACAAAATGCGCTATATGTCATCATTTTTCAAAAGTTATAACGGATCTTTCGGTAGGAGTGAATTTTACGTAACCCTAAAACTCACATCAGGATAACCTCACACCGATCAAGAGGGGACAATTCATTCCAGCTCATTAAAAGAGGCAATAGCCTTTATGGCAGCTTCGCTGTCAAGGAATATGAATGTCCTTTGCCTCTAGTAGCAAGTAATTCGATTATTTTAGCTACCGCTAAGAAAAGTGTTTGCCCACCGGGCAATGACGAATCCAAGACGCATACTATTTAAAGTCAACATTAAAGGATGTAAATTTATTAACAAATAGTAAAAATGTTAATCATTTCGTTCGTTTTCTTCCCCTTTTGGCTCTTTCTCCCGGTTTGGCTCTTGCTTTTTTTGCAGGTGGAGCGTGAGCATTTCCTTCAACACTGCGCAGTGACCGCTTCCTGGAATTCGAATTTATCTTTGCCAAGTTTTTCAAGAGCTGAGAGTTTGTTGACGTATTGCTTTCGTGTTGTAGTAACCCATCTTCCGCGTCGGGTGTTGGGGCATCCGATGAGCTCTTTGGTTCAGTAACAGATTCAGATTCGTCTGTATTTACTTCAGCTTCCGCTTCCATTTGATCCAGTAGAGTCTCCTCTTCATCTTGGTTATCTTCTTCGTCCATGTGCTCAGCATCCGAGTCATCCTCAATACGGCTACTGTGAGATAACGAATCATCAATAGCTTGCCTCAGATCAGATGTTTTAATTCGGAAATCTCTGACTGTTCCCAGGTGTAAGAAACTTGCCAATCGGTCATTCGTCTTCTTGCTCAAGAGGATTACGTTTTTATTAAAATTCTCTACAAAGAGAATCAAACGAGGTATTTGTTTGGTTTCGCGGAGTATTTTGGCTTTTTCCGCTTGAGGATTTATTAGTTTGCCCTTCGGGCGGCCCTCGAAGATGTTCGCCTCGATATACGTGATCAGAGCGTAGATTTTCGTTGGCAGGGGCTTACCCACGACTTGAAGAAGTAGATCAAACCTAAAAAAATATAAATAAGATGAGGTAGGGTGTAAATTAGAACTGGTTCACTTACTTTGTTCCCTGAATCGAAAGCTTCGACGTTGCACTGCGGCTAAGAAAATGCTTTGCCAGGTTCTTTAAGCAAGTGTACATTTGAATGAGAATACGTAATAGGTTTTCTGTGCAGCCACCCAAGGGGAGGCTCACGTTGGAAAGGTGCAAAAGGGTGTTGGAAATGTGTATCAGTTGAGAACAAATGGAACGTTCCATGCCCTTCAGGGAAGATAGACACATTTCACGTTCATCTTCGGCGACTATTTTCAACTTGTAGTGCAGACCATTCGCCTTGGAGATAAAATACTCGATTTGCTCGATTTGTTTGCGCAGTGTGGCATAGAGGTAGTTTGTACATGACTCTGCGCTGGAGAGGGTGATGGACTTCAGCTCAAAGGTAAGAGTAAGGTCAGGCTGTTGGTAGAGGGTGGTAAATTTTGATATTGTATAGTGTACGTTGGAACTACCCACCTGATCAGTTATCTGACCTATGACCTTCTCCAGATGCATGGCAATCGTATTAAAGAACATCCCGGAGTGAGTCTTCTGTCGCTGAACGAACAAAAGACTGTGCACAAGTCCCATCTCCTTGGTGTACACTTCATTTCTCTTGCAGAACTCCAGGAGCCAAGTGTAGCTCTCAATCGTAAGACGATCACTGTACGATTTGTTATCGTATAGAATTTCCAGGCACTGAAGCAGAGTACTCGGGATTCTAGCTCCAGCAGCCGCATCGGTCTCCTCACGCAGCTCTTCTTCGTCAAGCATGTATTGGTCAATAACTTCCTGAATCCAAGTTATTGCTTCCTTGTTGGTGTTCATGTGCGATGGTCGGAAATCTAAAGATAAAATGTTAGGAAATGCTTTTAGCGACATGAACTCCTGTGTCTTACCAACTCCTTTCATAAATTCATCAAACTTCTTCGAATATACCTCCTTGGCAGTGGCGAGGCTCTGATAAAAAGACTCAACGCACAGAGCAGACACCTGAAGATCAAAGTTCTTCCACAGCGATGGCAACTGTTTGATACAACGCTCGTATAAAAGTCGCGTCACGTCTGTGAGATTTTTCAGGGTTCTGCGACTATGTGAGAGTTGCTTGTACACTGGTTGGTGACGCAGACTTTCAATGTGCGCCGCAGCTACTTGGTGAACGTAGCGGGCAAACTCAAAATTACTCCGAAGCGGTGCTGCTGTACTTGATTTTGCAAATTCTACTGAATCTCTGTACGTAAAGGTTATGGTGATGAAGATTCGAACTTGGGTTTGTGCCTTTTGATACTTACTCATGCATAAGTTTTAGGAAAAGCTCAATATCAGAGAGTTCCCAAATATTCTCTGGCTTCGCGCTGATTTTCTTCACAACAACTCCGTTAATTGTCGAGTTCTGCAGTTCAGTGTCGTTGGATGTTTTGCTCTTGGGCTTGGCACCCTTCTTTCCACCACGGAGAGTCTTTAAATGAAATTGTTAGGTATAATGTTGAGCATGAACAATGGGGGGCATTACCTTAAGTAACTCGGCAATTGAATGATGTTGTTTGAATAAATTCAAGATGTTTGCGACATTGTCATTGTCCGGAGTTGACGTCAAGATCAAGTATGACATCAGTCCTTCAAGGAAATTAAGTTGCTGCATAATGCTTTCATTTTTGAAATGTGTTAGGGCTCCGCTCTGCAATTGAGATGTTAACTACTGTAGGTCTATGTTTTCTCTATATTTAAATTTTAATTGTGAATGGTTTTATTTTGTTTGTGCGAAGCATTTTGTCGACTTTTAATTTCTGGAAGGAAACGACTCTTCCTAACTACAATTCAACTGGTAAGTCACCAAACTGAGCATTCATTCATTCATTCATTTTCAATGGCCGCTCTTCCATTAGTAGGGTCGCGGGAATAGCATGAGTAAGTGGACCTCCATAGCTCCCGATCTTCCGCCAACGACTGTAGATCATCAGGGGTAATCCCCATACGGTCCGAGGAGAGATTTCGGACTTGGTCTAACCATCTCATCCTGAGTCTTTCTAGGGGACCGCCTGCCTGATGGCATGGATTCCATAGCACGTCTGGGATCCGAGTTGGGACCATGCGTTTAACGTGACCAAACCATCGAAGTATGGAACGCTCCGTCTGGAGAAGTAACTTCTCGGCATTCAGTTCCTCACGTATTCTGGTGTTCCTTATACAATCTATGCGAGTCACACCAGCAATACAAAGAAGGAATCTCATTTCGGCAGCTTGTATTCGCGATCTTTTTCTTTCGGTCATTACCCAAATCTCACAACCAT
The DNA here is from genome assembly GCA_946477585.1 of Cheilosia urbana. Classification (NCBI taxonomy): domain Eukaryota; kingdom Metazoa; phylum Arthropoda; class Insecta; order Diptera; family Syrphidae; genus Cheilosia; species Cheilosia urbana. The sequence goes on from OX297854.1 coordinate 119,182,085, forward strand.
AAGTAAGAGTAGGAACAAACACCGAATTAAAGACCGACAACTTAGCTTTGACACCAAGTTCGTTCCTGATAACAGAATGGCCTAGCAAACTCAGCATTGCTCCTTCCATCACTCGTGAATAAGACCCCGAAATACTTAAACTTCTCCACCTGCTTCAATGGGACTCCACTAACATGTAGAGTGCATTGAACAGCCGTTCTGGAGACCACCATTACTTCAGATTTGAAATTGTCGAAGAAGTATTCTCCGAGGTATACTTTTCTAGGGAATGACAGTGCTGGGCACGCGAAGAGAAGGTGAAGAATAGTCTCCTCCTCCTCCTCGTCCATACAGCTTCTACAGAAATCGTTTGAAGGGAGGCCCAACCTGAGAGCATGTCTCCCTATGATGCAGTGTCCCGTGATGAAACCTACTAAAGTGGTTATCATGGGTCTTTTCAGTCTTGTAAGATTTTTAGAGCGCTTGAGATCCAGCTGAGGCCAGATTTGTTTCGAGGTGTGGCACGTTGTATAATTAGACCACCTGCGATTAGTAGCGCTTAATGCGTTTTGTTTAATTAGGAGCTTGCAAGTAGCAAAAGGCATGTAGAGATTCTCCTTTTCCGGTAGAATCGATATAGTAGTGCCTTGTCTGGCGAGTTCATCGGCCATGCAATTACCTGGAATGTCTCTGTGTCCCTGCACCCATATAAGGTGAATTTTGAATTGTTTCGCCATCTCGTTAAGAGATAATCGGCAATTGAGGGCTGTTGTGGAATTGAAGACGGCAGAATCCAGGGATTTAATCGCGGCTTGACTATCGGTAAAGATGGTGATATCCTTTACAGATTCTACATTATGCCGAAGCCACGACAAGGCCTCTTTAATCGCCATGACCTCCGCCTGAAATACACTACAGTGATTAGGAAGGCTGAATGAGATTTTGCAATTTAGATCATGAGAGAGTAATTCGAGGCTGAGTCCCCATCTGCTTTTCAATGGCTATTTACAGAGCCGTGATGGCTTTCTGAACTTTCCGCAGGATATTGGGTTTCCAGCTCAATTTACTGCCTAAAACCAGGCCCAAAAATCTAGCCGTATAAGTGAGCACCAAAAGGGTACCGTTTAACTTTGAGAGTACGAAATTGGGAATTTTGTATTTCCTTGTAAAGAGGACCAGTTCATTTTTCTGGGCTTTGACCGCCAGATCACATTTTTTGGTCCATTTAGAGAGCTTAGAGGGGGCATTCTGCAAGAGATCTCTAAGCGTGATGAGGTGTTTTCCTGAGACAGCGATGGCAATCTCATCTGCATAGGCAATTACTTTGCACCCTTCCCCTTCCAGTATTAGAAGTAGATCATTCACAACTAGGTTCCAAAGAAGAGGTGAGATTACGCCACCTTGAGGCGTACCCCTACTAACGAACCTCCGGACCGAGGCCTCGCCCAGCTTCGAGTTGATAAACCTGTTGGTGAGCAACTGGATGACCAATTTGCCAATCGATTTCTAAATTCCAAGAGGCCCGTCAGTGCGCCGAGAATTGCCTCCTGCTTCCAATGTGAATTCTTTGCAATCGAGAGATTTTTGATGGTAGATACAACTGAGTGAAGGGCCATTTCAACCGATTTCTCTTTACTATACGTGTGTTGAGAAGCTGACAAAAGATTTGAGATTACACTGCAATGTATGTGGATCTATATCAGTTAACTTTGGGGTTAACGTGTGAGCTTTAATCAGCCTTGGGTATAAAAACCACACTAACTTCACTGTCCATAACTTGAGAATATGAGCAAAATCAAGGCAACTTTTAAATATTACAGTTACCCAAGGAAGTATTAGGTCAACGTTCCTCTGAAGTTCGGTCGGTATTACACCAACCGCTCCAGGAGATTTAAATTTTGGTCTTTGTAATAAAACTTGAAGAGCTGCTTGTTATCGGCCTTCCATAAGACCTAGTTGGTATCGAGGCAGGCAGCATTACAGCTGTTAGGGTAGTGAGAATCCCGTAGTAGATCCAGAGATTCTGCACTGGAGGTGGTCCACGATCCATCAGCTCTCTTAAGGTAGCTCGCTACTTTAGGAGTGGATGCGAGAATCTTTCTGAGCCTGGAGGCCTCAGACATTTCTTCTACATCCAGTCCGTATAAGTAATGAAAAGAAGAGGAGACAAAACACACCCCTGACGAAGTCCAACGCCCACGGTGAAAGGTATTGATTTAACGCTGTTTACCTGAACGCAGCTTGTACAGTTTATGTGTGAGAAGTGAACCCTCAATTCCATACTCCTGTAGTACACTCCAGAGTTATCTTACATCTCGTTAATTTAAATTGATCTCTTAGACGACGGGAATCGAATAGAAGACGAATATGACATGAGACTTCGATCAGGTAAAGGACACCTCGGCGTCAAGCATTAAGAAAACATCTTTCAACATAATCAAGGCGTCGAAGTTATCACTTGCACATTCGCAGCACTGTTGAACTATACACCCGAAACGAATGTTTTGTCGATAGGTCTAAAACAAGCTTTAAGCATAAATAAAATCAATCTAAAGCCGCGTGCAGTGTCAGAATTGAATTCATAAACGTCCTGGATACAAGAGAAGTGGCAGAACAGCAACTGGTCGGCTTTAAAACTCGCAGAACCTTTTTTTTAAGATATGAACCATAAAACCGACAGTCAATAAGCAAAACAAAGCGCCACTTACATGCGCCTCGAACTTGAGCTCCCTTGTATTGATTTGCGCGATAACAACGGCCAGAATCCTACGCATCTCAGTAGTATCATATGCATGCTCAAATCTATCATATGCCTTCAGGCAGTGTGCCACAAAGAGTATCAGTCTGCCCAAGTTATCCTTCACTTCGATTTCGTTTTCATTATCGGCAACCAAATGCAGCAACTTATCGAAATGCACCTTTACAACCAGTTTATCGTCGTCATCCTTCCTCAGGTCAAAGTACGATCGGAAATGTGAGTCAATAAATTGCAGAACATGTGGAACTAGTTTTGGATTCAATTCCACAGCACGTTTTAGGTCTGTAAGAGGGAGAGAAAAAAAAAAAGAAAAAATATGTATCCGACATAAATTTTAGCACTGTTATGGGAAAACTTACTTTCATACAATGTGCACTTGATTTCCAAATTCTGGCTGAAACAATTTCTTAACAATCCAATTATTTCCAGCGTTAGCATGTCAAAATGACGCTGAGGGTTGTTGCGGCTACCAAGGGTCGCCTGTGACATCAGAGAGAACCCAGAGATGTTTTGTTGAGTGCATATTCCCGAGGCGTTCATAGAAGATCGCTGTGAATTGCTGTTGTTGAGCTGTTTCAGTATCATACAGAAGCCATAGACGCCCATTCGACAGGTTTTGGAATCACTGCAAGAAAATCTGTAAGCAATTCTTTGAAAACTACTGCGGTGTTACCTGGAGTTCATAGCTTTCCGTAGGATCTCAATAAACGAGTCCCGCACGGCGGGTGAAATTTTTAATATAGGCAGTATGAACGTCATCATGCGCATTGCTTGATCACCAGGAATCTGCAACTCAAATGTGATTACGTGTACTTTGCAAAGACATAACTCACCCATAGTAAGAAGTCCAACACATAGTTGATCGATTTCACACATTCAGACACAGTAAAGGTATCGTTGGCACTCAGCAAATTAAGACATTCTAGAGCAATGCGGGTAAACACATGAGTTATTCATTCATTATCTACAACCAACCTGAATACTGCACTGCCTCTTGATCCACAACCATCCATTCAGCCAGCTTCTTCACCACACCCTGGCCAAACACAAAGCGCTTCCGAACGAATTTCATTAAGAAATTCATTCCAAGCTCATACACGACGGGAGAATGTTTTGCCTTCAACAAGGTGAAGGCTAAATTCACCAAGCCCGGGGTTATGGTATCTTTGCCCTCTTTATTCTGATTGATCATGACGGTAAAAGTTTGATCCAAGTCCACCCGGCGTCTTTGTAAACAGTCGCGGCACCAAACCGAGTATCGCGCAAATTTCTTCTCATCTTCATTGTTTCTGATAACGCTGCGGAGGAATGGTAACATTACCGATGAAGATAGACTTGAATCCGGCTCACGATTAGCACGGGTCATTGCTAAAATGGCACTGAGGACAAATGGCGTCAGAATTACGTCGGGAACGGAGAGGAAATTCTGCAAAACAGAATAGATGTGAGTCTTTAAAAAAAGAGTTAAAAAGATCACAAGTTTTATCATATGCATGTTGGGTATATTGATGGGAATTGAAGATAGAAAATCACACTCGTTTGGAACGGCTATATTGGTGGCACTCAAGAAAGGTAAACAGTGCTTCAGCATCCCCTAAAAAGATGCACGTCAGGCTATGACTACTAGGGTTTATAGAACTCGATTCCTAGGATTGAATTGACGGTTAGCAATCTCCGAAGTTAAGGATATAAACTCCCTAGATAATCGATGGGATGTATTTCCTCAACATGCTTAACGTTCAAACATTGTAAGCGACAAACGTTGACTCTGATTTTGATCTTCGTTTGGTATACTCAGAATATATCTGTCCAAAAATGAAGCAGCAAACCGCTCTGAACAAAATTGTCGACGTCAGGCATCCTAGGATGTATTGAGAAGCAGAGTTTCGGTGCAACACCCACTCATCCGAGTACGGCAGTCTACCAGATTGTTAGATTGATAGGACAGGCTGCATTGGCTGCCAAGTGATTCAATTTTTCGACAGTTAAAGTAACGAGGGGTCAAATTACAAATAAAGCTGTAACAAGGATTTTCAACTTTCGATGCCGATGGACTCGCAAGTATGCAGCCTCTTAAACTCTTACCCGAAATACAATGCACAACTGGATCTCATTAATTTTATACTGCGTGCAGTAGCTTAAATGATGTAGAATAGTTTCTTCTGCTTCGCGCAGCTCCTTATCCGAAAATGTGTCTACGAACAAAAGAAATTACTCAACTGTCTTGGCGACCGGAATTTTGCTCCACTTACCTATACTATTGAAATCCGTCGAGTTACTGTCCATATCAGCAAACAGTTTCTTGTAGTAAAACCGATAAAAATAGTTCTCCAATGCCAGAATAGGTATAACTACCTGCGATGCAGTGCTGCACATAGAAAACAACTGATAGGACAACGCGGGCAGTTCAGAAGGTACCATGTTTTGAAGACTTGCTGCAAATTTATTAAGCACAATCGCCATCTCACTTGGCGACATTGATAGCTCTCTAAAATAAGAAGAAGCACATTTGAATAGGATACAAAAATATAACACAACAAATAGGCACCTACCGAAACATATCCGCGATTGGTGTTAAAACCTCTGTTGGCCATTTCATGAAACAAATATTTTTAACAATACTATCTCTGTACTCAGAACCTGACATAATCACACCGTTTACATTCAGAGTTGTAGTACTCATTAGGACGGACAGAGTTTCAGGCAGGAGGTCTTTCCAGCTATGTAAAGAATGCATTAATTCCACGACAAATTATTGTTGTCATCAAGAAAAACCCACCCAACACATTTAGGATCGCCAATTCGAATTCCATCCACACAGTACTCAACGATTTCTATTAACTGTTCGCTAGTGAAACTTGGTAAATCCAAGCATAGTCTTGTGATCAGATCATAAGTCTGCTTGTAGGTCAGTTCCACTTTAGAGATTTCTCCAAGAAAAGCTTTGACACAGCTGAAACGCTTGATTTTCGAGTCCATGTCAGTGGAGAATCCCTGAAGTACATAGTTCCAGAATGCTCCACAGTCTGAACGTCCTAACTTCGTTTTAAGAGATTCAATAAGCTGTTTAAAAAAAGGAAAACTCCAAATAAGTGATCTCTCCTGAGCGAAATCTGAACGGGCATAAATTCTGTACATACGTCCTTTGCCGAGGTTTTCTTAATGAGTTGCTGCAGTTCTACAGTATTATGCTTCTCCCCATGGCAAATTAGTCGATGTTCAAAGGATGCCATTATACATTAAAACGAATAACAACTTTTTAAACGATAAAAAAACAAACAAAAATAAAGGATTTGATTTTGAAATTCATTTGCGCGACAATTGTGACAGTTCACCAATCTGATTGAACCTTTTCCAGCAATACTTTTCAAACTGTCATTCGGCCCGATTCACCATGAATTTTCCTGCAGAATATTACAACCTTTTTTTTGACGTCCGATTTTTTCACTTTGGTCATCACTATATAAGGCGTGTTTTTTTGAGCTTCGATCTCAGCAAAGCAAAGTAAAGTAGGATTTTCAGCACGCAATTACAACACTACGCTCCACTTGACACTTCGAGGAATCACAGTAGTTGTTGTAATTGCGTGCTGAAAATCCTACTTTACTTTGCTTTGCTGAGATCGAAGTTCAAAAAAACAGGCATATAGTATAAAACAAAGTCGCTTTCTCTGTCCCTATGTCCCTATGTATGCTTAAATCTTTAAAACTACGCAACAGATTTTGATGCGTTCTTTTTTAACAGATAGAGTGATTGAAGAGGAAGGTTTATATGGATAACTTGGTATTATTATTTTCATTACATTAACGAATATGGGCGAAAAAAAGTTCGCCGGGTCAGCTAGTTATAAATAAAAACCTTAAATCGCTAACAAGTTGTTAAACGATAAAAACAAACAAAATGGCTTTTTTTTTTAATTCTTCCATTTACCGCGATATCCGCAGAGGCATTGTACTGCTGTACCTACCTACCTGTTTCCATAGTACTTTTCAAACTGTAATATAAGTGGAAGGAAAGTGGTGACAATACCTACTTTTCAAACTGTCGTTCTGCCGGATTCACCACGGAACTCCACCATGTTCCTGGTGAAACTACTTAAAAATAACGTTAATCCCAGTCTTTTTTATTTTTACTGGAGGTCCGGTTTTTTTTTGAGCTGAACCGAGAAATATTACCAATTTTGAAGTTAGTTAAATTTTTTTTTATCGGTTTCGGAGATAACACGGTTTTAAGGAATTGAAAATTTGTTTTTCTAATGGCTCTAACTTTCTAACGGTTGAACTACAGACGAAAAGAACTACAAACGAATGGATATCAAACTGCAAACTCCGTTTTTCATTATAGAAAGTGCGAGCTACCTTCGCAAAAAAAAAAAGTAAGCTCGCATTTCGCTTAGATTTCATATAAGTCGTAATTAAATGAATTTTTTGATATAAAAAACCCTATTAAAAATAATCCTTAAGAAAAAATCAATTATTGGATATCAATTGGTCAAACAGGAGCCATTAAAAAAAAGGACAATTATAAAATCTCTTATTTACCTTGCCTGAAACCTGTAACCTGTACCTATTTGTGATGGCCATAGAACTTTTTTATTTTATTTTTGAAGTTAGGGTAAAACTGGGTAATACCGGTCATTTCAACAAAAACTCAAATAAAACGAAATTCGTTATTTAAATAATACCTTTACTTTTTATTAAATTCATATGTTTCTGTATTATTATAAACATAAAGAAAGGTAAATGAACGAAACGGAAAAAAAGTTATACAAAAAAACAAAAAAGGACCAAAATGACCGGTAATAGACGCATGGTCGGTTAATTCCGGTCAGCAATTCTGGTAATGGCGGTCATTAATGTTTATTTGAAATATACTTATATGTATTTATTTTTAGTTTTCACATAAATCGCGAAATGTTTGATCTGTGTTGCAAGTTCATTTTCCTGGTCTTTGTTAAAAACCGTGTGTCACCCCAGAGATGGCTCATAGAAGTTTTTCTTTTTTAGACGTTCTGACAGTGTCGAAAATGCTATTTTAGTAGACCTGGCCGCGGCGCGAATGGACATTTCCTTTTCAATAAGTTGTTTGGCGTTGTTAATAGCCACCTCTGACCACGAACTTCTGGAAGTGGTTCTTGACTTAGGCGTACCCATGAATAGGTAATGCCGATCAGTTGACCGGGACTACCTACACGGGAGCGCCAAGGAAAAAAAAATGCAAAATGAAATTTTAAGTTAAGAAAAACAAAGTAAAACCATTGCAGATTAATAACAAAAAACAACATAAAGTATGCAAAATATCACTGTATTTATAACATGTAAGGAAAGTACTTACTCTCTATTTTCTGCTTACCTTTTCTTATAATAAATTGACCGAAAACACCAATAGATCTGAAACTTCCAAAGGACACAGACAAACTTAACAAACAACAGTCTGGTATGAAAACAATCTTCGGGAGCACTAATCCATGCAAAGAGTTGGTGATTCAATGTTCCCATTCTCGAGATACAAGGGTGACCGGTATTACCGACTGACCGGCATTACCAAGTTCTACCCTAATTAGTATTAAAATGCCTCAAAATTAAACAACTTTACTTTTTTTTACAATTTCGAACAAAACTCTTTATTTCTTATTTCTTTCTTTTTATATCGTTTTTCCCCGATGTCAATGCGACCGACCTCTCTGATATCCAATCTCAGACTCTTCCTCTTGTTTTCTGCCTCGTTCTCCTCGTTTTCGACGCGTTCTCCTTTTTCACTCTAACATTAGTTAAAATTACAAAATCCAACTTTAAATGGATGTATTTTTTGACTTTGACTTTGGGTGTTACTAAGTAACGCTTAAGTTAATTCCGAAAGTTATTTAAGTTGGGGTATGCTTTATGCACCAGTGTTTTCAACAAATTTCTACCTGTTGGAAATTCGGAGTTATAGGTGCAAACGCAAATGTCCTTATATCTCCAAAACAAGACATTTTTGAGAAAAAACAATTTCACTACAAACGATTTCAAATGCAACTGGCTGGTCTTTATTTCAAAAAGCCAAAAGTTCGGGCTGACATTTTTTTCTAATGCTTCAAACTTTCTAACGGTTAAAACTACAAACGAAAAAAAAATTCACTGCAAACAACTACAAACGAATGTCTATTGAATTGCATTTCGCGTTTTTCATTCTAGAAAAAGTGCGGGATAACTTCACGTAGGTGAACTAAAAAAAAAATTCACTTGGCAAATCTGGGCTGGGACAATATAGGTACAAACTGTCACATCAAGTCGACCATCACGCTTCATCGAATTTTGAAAGGCCCTAGTCTCTGTTAAACTTCGAATTCAACTTTTGCCTGAGCTTTCTAAGTGTTTTCATTGATGTGATAAAAATATAGCTGTAAATTGTACCTCAGTGCAAAACTTTCGTAACAACACGTCTGTCACGTGTCACTAAACAAAAACAGTTCCTTTCATAAGAACTAACATTTATTTATATCGACAAAAAATTAAACACATAAGCCCACAAATTCACAATCACATTTAACAAACAAAAAATAACTTTTAGCATCACTTAGTTGGTAAGCTGTATTTACAAAATCACACATCCATTGATCGCAACCCAAGAGCCAAGATTTCAACCAGTCTCCTCTGAATATCTATGGCTGTCTGTTTCCAGTTCCGCTTGCTAGCATTTGTCGCACTGTCTGTAGCTCATTTCTCAGGCCAGCTATTTGCGCCCGCAGAATGGAGTTCTCTTGTTCCAAAAGGGCGGCTCTGAAGGCTATTCGGTCCTCCCGAATTTTCCTAGCATCTCGAGATTTCTTCGCCGCTTCATTGTTACGCTTTCGGCGTTCGTAGTATTTTTCGTCTTTCTGTTCGTCGGGTATTGGTCGTTTCTCTCCACGGGGTCTTCGTTGCATGAATGCAGAAAATACTCCAGAACGATTCATATCGGATATGGAATATTCTCCGGGACTGTATTCATAGCCAATCGGTGAGCAACTGCCAGTGTTGCTAACGATGCTTAAAACGGGTGGCAATGAAGTTTGCAGCTTTTCATTTTCGGGTAGTTTTTGTGGAAAGACTCCACCCATGTTTTTGCACAGCAAATCCGGCGGCTGCGACTGTAGTTCCTTGTGATCTGTAGGTGGTGACTTAAGAGGACTAACATGCGGAAAAGTGTTGTCCTTCATTAGGCTGTAGTAATTTTGGGCATCTGTAACGGAAAGATATAAAAATGAGGACAATTTAAAAGCTGGCTATATTGAGATTTCAAATAACCCTAGAACGTATTTATGGACTAGAAGAGGGAGACATATCCGTACCTTGTGATAGGTAGGTCAATTTGACAAACAACAGATTTAAGAAGACATCAAACGAAGATAAGCTTATAATGCGTTCGAACATTTTAGAGAGCTAGAAAAAGAGAGCAAATCTCTTCCTTGCCATAGAATTGCTTGCACATTTTAGACAAATATATTTGTTTTGTCGATTCTAGTTGACAGAAGTTTGTCAAATCGTATGTAAATGCCATTTGGTAAGTTATTATCTATTTGATTTGATTTAATTTGAGTTTGGTGTTTATTTTGATAAAAAATAGATGCAACAAGAAAAAGAAGCCGACGCGGAGAACTAATAGGAACACAGCACAACGTATTGCTCTGCTGGGACCCTTGACATAATTCCATTCCAGAGGTTTCTAGGTAATGAGGAAGCGGGCGAATTATCAAGACAAAGGGGGCAACTGTTTTAGAACAAGCTGATCCCTGAGAATGCGCCTGATGTTGTGGAAATTTTGAAGGAGTAACGAGTAAACCCACTTTTGTAAGCTGTGTGCAGCAGCCGAGTAAATGACGTACCTAATCATAAATGTAGGTATAGGGTTTCTATCAGTAGAAGACAAGCTGTTTCTCCCGACGAGACAGTCCATAAACCTAAACTAACCTAACCCGAAAGCTGTTAAATATGAATTCGTATTTTGTTGTAGGTACCTACTACCTACTGATATTTGTACCCGTTTTGAAAGATTGCGGTTCAGCGCGTTCCTCTACTTTTTGTTAATTATGCACTGCGGTGAGATTATTGTTGGTAGAAATTATAAAGAGAGGCGGACCTAAATGACTACCCTAAGGTACTCTTTTTTTTCCTCCGGGGTAGGTGTAAATCTTCTAGAAGACACTATGAGGACAGTCGGCGCGTGCTCTTGGGTATATGTGAGATTTTTACTCACTAAAACCACCTCCTTCAAATTTCTTTTTTACTGCAACTAAGTTATGACTTATCAAGCAATTTTTTTTTTATCACGAAGTTATTAGATACGTTTGGCAGGCAGCATTCCGGCGAAAGATCCTGCTCGTTCCGCAATTTTAGCGCGGTTGATAATAATTATCGGGCTAAGTCCGAAGGTTTAGTTCGTTGTAGACGCCGCAATAAATTTGTTTCATCGAGAATTTCACGGACCGAGCTATTAATATGTCCTAATAATCGGTTTCTATGCTTTCGAGCGCATATTTTCGTTTCGTCCTTAACGGTGGGAATTCCGAGGTCTCTATGGAGATCTTCATTTCTAATGTACCACGACGCACTGACGAATTATCTTAGCACTTTATTTTGAAAAGTTTATAAAATGTTTAGACTTGTTTCACTGGTACAGCCCCATAACTGTATACCATATGTCCATACAGGGTTTATCACTTGCTTATATACTAAAAGCTTGTTCTCGAGGGTTAGCTTGGAATATTACGAGATATTTGGCCTCATTTGCAAACGGAACCTGTACCGTATTTATAAATACAAGTTTTTTTTATATATGTAAAATCTACGTGGAACGATTTCGTTTCGTAAAGAGCGATCCTCCGTGATTTTGTCTATTCATAGACCCGGTTAAGCGCGCCTTGTAATACTTTGTTTGTTTCTTTGGTCGTTGTACCAACTGCTAGTATATAGCAATGTCATCGGCAAAAGTTGCTACGGTAGTATCTTCTGTTTGCGGAATATCACGCGTAAATAACAGGTACAGGAGTGGCCCAAGGACGCTTCCTTGCGGCACACTTGCTCTTATTTCTTTAAATTCCGAATATTCGTTTCCGTGTTTGACACGAAAGAGTCTATTCTCTAGATACGATTGTATAGAATTTTCCATAACCGTTCGGGGAGAACTTGTTTTAATTTGCACTTGATGGCCTTGAGGCCTTCATGCCAAACCTTATCGGCAGAGCAAATTTTATTTTCTTCTAGAGCTTTCTCTATTACGGCAGTTATCCGATGCACTTGATCGATTGTCGAATGTTTGCTTCTAAACCCGAACTGATGGTCGGGTATAAGACGGTTTTCTTCTATAATCGGTTGTAAGAGTCTAAGTAATATCCTCTCAATTGGAGATAATTGAAAGAAGCGAGATGGGTCCATAAGACTTTTTTTCATTCGATTTCCGCGATTTTCCATGGACTAGGAATGTATTGTAATCTGATCGCGGCATTTATAATGTGAAGAAGCTTAGTTAATGCTTTCCGAGGTAACATTTTTAGGAGTTCAACCGTGATCAGGTCGTAACCCGGAGCTTTTTGGGCTTAAGTTTCTTTATTGCTTGCCCGAGCTCGGTGGGTGTAGCGCGTTTATTACTATATTATTTTCAGATGTTCATCTTTCTGATGCATAAATATTTCCTTTAAGCGCTTGTCCATCGAACGGCTTAAAAGTTTCTTCTAGATGAGCGGCGAAAACATCCGCCTTCTCTTTGTCGCTTTTTGCCCAAACATCTTGGTTTATCTTATAATAGGCGGCCCTGGCATCTTCGGCCTTTTTGTGGCTTTAATAGCCTTCCAAAGCGAGTAATTGGATTCTTTTTCAGCTGTTAGGCTTTCGAGGTAATTTCTAGCCCCGTCATTTTTAAAATCTTTAATAGACTTTGTTAGCAAGTTAGCTGGTCTATTTAAGCGGGCTTTATATTGCGGGGCTCGAGTTTGTTGCCATCTTTTTCGCGCTTTTCGGTTTGTTCTGACCATATTTATTATTTCCTGCGGGTATTTGACGCAGTTATAGTTCGCTGATCTCTGCTGGTGAGGTCTATTACTCCATGCAGCTTTTTGTACGACATTGACGAAGCGGTCAACCACGACTTCTAGTTTGTAAGGCGTCTTGAGTGATTCACACAGTTCAGTATTGTCCTGGACATCTTTTTTGAAGGCTTCCCAGTCTGTTTTGGCATTTGTAAGCCTCGGCGGTATTTCATTTTTGTAAATGTCTCAGTCGTTGTTAAAATTACCGGAGAATGATCATAAGAAATATCAAAAAAATTCTTCAGCTTTAATACGAATGGCGGGTAGTCCTTTTGTAATAAATAAATAAATCAAATCAGGTATTTTAGCGACATCAGTCGGCCAGTATGTTGGTTGATTTGCCGTTTGGCGTTAAAATCACCTCCAATTATAAAATGTTGTCCGAGGGAATTGATTAGGTTTGAGTAATCATTTTTCTCTATCTTGCATCGTTGTGGCAGTAGATAGAAGATATTTTTGATGTGTAAACATCTAAGCGCGCGTTGTTGGAATCTGGTGGAGAAATTCCACACTTTTAACTTGCGGGGACGGAAATGCGTCACTGTGTTTTATCATTGCATACATTTATGAGCTGGGGAATATTAATTTCAGCTTTTTGTTGATGTGAAAGAACGAATAATCAAGAATACGCTTATTACAATTCCCTCTTTTCTCAAAGACGTGTATAAAGCCACACACACATACCGCACGCACGGTGTTTACACATATTTCGGGACTGTTGGATACAGTCGCACCAATTTTTTTAAAATACATTTCGATATTGCACCTGTACAGAGCTCACTTGCATTGTTTCGAGTTCTAATTGTAAATCGATTGAGTGGCCGATACAATCCTTTATATATTTATAAGAATGCTCCACCTCTAGCCTTATTTGACGGGTGAACGGCGTGATAGTCAATATAGCCTTTGATCTTTAGATTTGAATTAATCCAAGAATATGAGGCAGAATGAATATTTTTTTGGCTGGAAAAAAGCGCTTCTTTAGCAGTCCTCATACGATTCTCACCATAATTATCTACATACGGCTTAAAGTCGTATTAATAAGAAGAAATGTTTTAACCTTACCTTGCATAATGTTAAAGGCAAAGTGTAAAGTTGATTTGATTTGATTTGATTCAAACAGTTCTTTGCAAACTGGGAAAAATTTACACTTTGCCGAAACGTCATTGTCACTTTGAAAATTTGTTTTTGGTGCTATTAATTTCAAATTTCAGATTCCTCATGAGTCATGACTAAAAACGGCCTAGTTGATAAACAAACAAATAAATAAATAATTCCTACTACCGTCCGTCAAAAAAGATTAGACGGTTCTGAAATGCGGAACTAAATATTTTCTACATGGCAATGAAACATTTTCTGTTAAAATCGGCGTCGGCAATGTCACTGGCTTATCACTGCAATTATTTATTTTCAAAATTTTGTTGTCGAGCTACATAATATATCTACCAAAATGAAAACAAATAGTGTAAGCGAATATTCAGCCGCTTTTGGACCCCATCCTTACGAGGGCGTAATTCCCAGGGCATGGGCCCCGTGTGCCCTTATGGTAAAGACGGTTACTGCACACACTGCGATACGCGCAATAAAATTGAAAGGCATAATGTTTTCCTATTGAATCTTGAATTTGGTAAATAGTTTCCGGCGTAGCGAGGCGAGCTCTAGCGAACCAGGGGACTCGTAATTCGTAAACTTTGAATTTTTAATGTTCAGAAAACGGTTTTTTATATGGATGCCAGATCTGAAAAATTAGGCGGCGGGACATTTTTGCATTTCAAGTGAAACGTTTTTATTTTAGATTACCTACATTTTATTTATTGTAATAAGTAATATTTGCTTTAACGAAAAGTCTTTCAACTCATATTTGTACATTTTATGTAACTTTTTCAAATCAAATTTGTACAAAGTATTTAGTTTTCGGATTTCTCCGATAAGGAATAGCTCCAAAATTATGTTATTTTGAATTTTTTCAGTGGAAATGAGCCGCGTATTACAAAAACAGAGTTAAATTTCAAATAGGCGGGTTGCGGCCAACTTTTTGAGTTCAGTGACTGAGACTACTGAACTATCATCATTCGATTAAGGCGCACTTCACATTTTGTTATTGTTATAGCTAAGCTAACTAAGGCTAGCGCTATAATTTCTAGGTCTTATTAATTGCAATTTGTTTTATTTAATAATGAAGTAAGGGCGTGAAGTCAAAAGGCGGGACATTACGGGACAAATTTTTCAGTCATTTTAACATCAAACGAACGATGTAGGTAGTTTTGCCTTCAACAGAATATTGTGTCCCAAATATTTTTGTCAAAAATACTTTTTAGCTATAATATGGAGAACTCTTCCCGAAATATATGGGATAGACAAACTTCATGATTGTGGTTTCAAAGCAACGTTGAGCAACAAATTGTCTCATACATTTCCGAAAAGAAGTTGAAGTCGCGAATTTCAGAACTTGTCGATAGGTTCATCTAGTGTTTTGAGAAAACTGTTTATTGACTGAAACTTAAGTCGGAAAGCTTAACTCTTGAAGGTTGAAACTCTTGTTGAAAATTCTCTTGAGTTTATGCATCTTTTCCCTTGAAATTGAATTTTACAAAAAGCCTTTCCAAAGGTCGCTACATGCGACGCACGATTTTTTGTGGTATAACTACGAAGGTTAACGGATACACTTCACTTTACGAAACGCGATTATTAAGAACTTAATCACACAGTCTCGTTTTTTAAACATTTTTGCATACAAAAGTTAAAGCAAAGACATGAAAAATCTTTTTAAAATACAATTCGTTTACCGTTTTCGAAAAACCAAACCATTCCAACACCTAGGTAGGTATACGATTACAAAGAACAAGTCTTATGATTTTAACGGTATAACTAACTACCGAACTGCTTCGAAAGCACTCACTATCTAGACTGGGAATAGTTTCCTAAGGACGAAAAACAAAATGCCTTATCCCTGAATTCGCGAAGCAGGACGTACAAGTTTTCCTGGAAATTGCTCGTATATAGTAATAACACTTTCATTTAAAATTGTTTCAAACTTTCCGTGAAGCCCAAAATTAAAAAAAAAAAAAACTGATAGGGCCGAAAGAAGGAAGCAATATTTTCCTAGAAACAATCAAGACCTCATAAACGTTTAATATATTAACCCGACGGCTTACCTGTTGGCAGCATTAAGCGATTACACGTTCTTAGTAAATGAAAAGTTGAAAACGAAAATGGGTCAACGATTCCGTTAAACGGACGATGCACTGCACTGTTGCACATTGTCAATATGTCCTTTATAATTGTATGAAGAAATTCAAATCAAATGAAAATATTTTTTGCACCGTACCGACGCAACTGCATTTATCCTTGACGCGAGCAACTTGTGAACTAAACCCGTCCGCTTGCGATATATTCTATTTTATACTAGTATGCGTCGATGAGGACACGTTTGAGGGTAATTTCCTTCGATTCGTAATAATTACAGGTCGTCCTGGCAGAGAGGTATTTTTTTTTCTTTAGTCTAGTCTCTGATTCAACCAATCACGCAATGTTGACAGTAATTACTTGAACGTAAAACACTTTTCCATGCTGAATGACATTCATTTCAGCCACACACGGTTATAAGGACTCCATATAACTGTTATTGGACATTATTCGCCGTGGCGGTGTATTGTTTGTGGATTGGTGTAGTGTTGTATACATGTGCTGTGTCAAGGGTTTAATGTGTGCTTTTGAAGTGCATACAGTTGGTACTAATATGGGGGTTGGGACACTCGACCATAAGGGAGGTTACGGCAAAAGTTTATGTTTGGTACTTGAATAGAACAGTATAGAGTTAAGGCCGGTCGATTTGACCTATAATCGTTGCCTAATAACGGGGTTGACCAATCAGAGTTGCGAACTTTTGTTCATTGAGAGGTGGGAGATAGGAAATTTGATTTGATTGCAGCACTAAATAATTGTTTCACTGGAATAAGGAAGTTATCCACGAATTTTAAATGACCATGTTGTTGAAAAGTAAATTTTAAACTTGCGAAAAGTTGGGAAATTAAGTGCTGGACTCGCGTTTATAAAGGAAAGGTAAGTGGATGTAATATTTACATATGCGCGATTGCTGACATATATATTTATTCAAGCTGAATTATCTGTTGTTAGAGTAGGTTCCTATTATGTATGTAAAGGGTTTTTCAATAAGTGGTGTTATTTTGGTTTTCAAAGAAAAATGTCTAATTTCAATGCGTTGTTGAAGCGTGTATCGTACCATTTTAGTAATGGCGTAGTTTCTACTTGTCAAATGTCAAAGAATAAAAACTTCAAAAGTGACAGCTACCGAAATAGCGGGCCATTCATCCTCTTCTCTTATTGGAAAACCCTTTAGTACCTATGTATCAAAACTTGAGAAAACTTATCTTTTTTATTTATTTTATTTTGTGAATCTAGTACATTCCTTTTCTATTAATATTGCTCATATAAAATGTCACATCTATAATTGTATCAAATTTAAATTTTACACATCTCTAACACGAGTTAAAAACTAGGTATTTGACTTTCCCGAGTAGGGGGAAAGCGGGAGACTAGAGTCACTTTTTGTTAAATCGGTCATTAAAATTTTTCTATTTATCTCAGCCACATGTTAAATACATCTTTTCAAATATATTTATCTATTTTAAGATTAGTACCTTACATAAACTTTATATACATACAAGAGATTTTTGCGACATGCAAAATGTTTGGAAATAGATTTGAGGAAACTTGAACATACCTAAATTCTTTGGGTAAAACAATAAAACAAATAATTTAATCAGTTTATATTTTATAAGAATTATTTTTTATTATATTTGTAATATTATGAAAGAACAAAAAAAACTGTTTAACGTATTTTATGAAGGAAAAACAAATTAATACAAACTCAAAAATATAACCGTATAATGCATATTAAAAGAAACATAAACACTCAAGGTTATTGAATTTTCAAACGTTAGTAAGATATTAGAGGCCAAAAAGGAAAAAAAAATATTAAAATAACTTCAAAAACTTAACAAAAACAAATAAATAACTTAATTTCTTAATAAACTATGTACCTACCAAATTATTTATAGCCCAGCGCAGGATTATCCTCTAATTGGTATCACAGTTAGGGCATTTAAAGATCTCATTGTCCATTTTGGTCAAAGACGCAAAGACGCATATCCATTATTACATCAGAACCATTGATCAACTCTCCGCTTTGAAACTCTTCACTTTTTTCACAATTAAAAACTAATAGCTAATGAAACATAAGTTAGCTGGATTTTGTTCTAATATCGTCAAAGTCGAATAACTGTTTTATAAAATAATGTTAACTATTCTTTCCTACAAAAAATGTTATCACAAAAAAAAAACAAATGTTTACCTATCTTTTTGCACCAAAAAACACATTTTCAGTTCCAATAGCCAATGTCAATTCAAGTCAAATCCAAAATATTCAGTTATTAAACCCGAACATGAACCGAGTTTTTTTTTAACTCGTCGGCATTTAATCCGATTAAATTTAAACTGCACTCCAGAGCCCAGTTTAAGTCGGATTAAGACCTCAATTTCAAGTTCACAGGAGACAGGAAACAAGTAAAAATGAAAAGGAATATGATATTAACAAAAAGCTAACAAATTACATTCTAATAAATTGTGTACTTGATAGGGATTTTATTTCGACACAAATCCTGTATGAGTGGGTCGTGAAGTAGTATTAGAAAATGGAAAGTGTACTAAAAAAAAACAGAGACAATACTCAGACCACCATTTTCGGCCGATTTCCGATACTTTGCCTACAAGCTATACTTTTACGGAGTTTCCTCGATTTGGTGCACTAGTAAAGTATATAAAGTTAGGTTAGTGTTGAGTTAAAGTTAAGTTAAGATTAAGTTAAAGTTATATATATAGATTTCGAGAGATATTCAAATCAGACCACCATTGTCGGGTCTCTTATCGTTTCTCTACCACTATAAATCTTCTGGATTTCTCCAGAGTTCTTCCCTGAGCTCAATTCCTAGTGTTAACGCTGTTTATGGGAGATCTATTTCATCGACTGGGTCTCGACCCAATGATGTCCCAAGATCCTCATTCTTTTGCCAGCCAACGCCGGACATTGACACAGTATATGTGCCGCTGTCTCAGGTTCCTCCAGGCATAGTTTACAGGTATCATCCTCTCTAAGGCCCATCTTCCTTAAGTGATACCCGAAACTACCATGTCCTGTTGACAAAGCCACCACGCATTTCAATGTTCATCGACTCATGCTTAGAACCCTTCTTTGAGTGGAGCATGTCGGCCACTTAATTGCCATTTTAGCCTGTCTACATTGTTCCACGGTTGACTACCTTCTCAGATGTTCTGCCGTGATCCATTTGTGAATCAGCTGTTTTGCCAATTGAAGAGAATGGTTCTGGTCCCAGCAACTTTTCAGTTGAACCTGTTTTGCAAGGGAGTCCGCCTTTTCGTTGCCTTCGATTCCTATGTTTCCTCGTACCAAGTAAGTGTTACTTCATTTTTAGATGAAAACTTATTGAGCTTAAATACACATTCCAGTGCCAATGATTTTGTGATGTTTGTCTGTTCCATGCGGCTGATCACCGCCTGATTGCCCAGTGCTATAAGGATATTTCTTCCCTCCACCTCACTCTCAAGCAAGTAGTCCAACGCCTACAGCAATGCAATCATCTTAGCCTGGTATACGGAAGTGTGTTTCCCGAGGCTAACGTGACGGGCTAGAGGCTAGTTCCAGCTCTGCTGAATAGATACCGGCACCCGCTCTGTCATCCAACATGGATCCATCTGTAAAAATCACTATTTCTCCTTTTTTCTGGAAGTAATCCGTTCTCTATACGAGTTTTGTGATTCCTTTCGATAATACGCACCCTTGTTATCCCATCCATAGGCATGTTCAGCTCTCTAATCTCGTTTTTGACAAGTTCCAGGATCTTCCTATGCCCATAGATGGTACCACGATTGTGCCATTTCGCATCTCGATGCAAACGAAATGCCAATGCGCATGTTGGTGTTGTCCTTAATGCACGTGTAACTCTTATACACGCTAAGCGTTGGACCCTATCCAGGTCAGGTGCTTCCTCGCACAGTTTTCTGGAAGGATTTTGCCCACCATAGGCGTAGGTGATAATGGGGCTAGTTATCATCGTATATATCCAGTATGCTGACTTAGGCGAGAGTATCCACCTCTGTTGAATTAAAGTTAAAGTTAACTTACAGGTAAGTTAAATAAAAGTTAAAGTTAAGTTAAAGTTAAGTTAATGTGAAGTTAAAGTTAAGTTAAAGTTAAGTTAAAGTTAAGTTAAAGTTGATATTTGACAGATTAGAATTTTGTGTTTTGTTTCTGCTTATAAATAAGCCTCAAAAACCTTTGAAAAATATATATGTATGTTGGGCAAATTTGATTGCAATTTATGCATTCTTCCTTGTGAAAGAAACCATTGACCTAGTTTTACACGAAAAGAAACTACGAAATTTGAATTCTGCGAAGACAACAAATATGTAAATAGATTCTAAGAAAGTTGTCGCACTAGGAAATGTGGAGGTCTAATTGTTTATTGGTACCGTTTTACAAATGCTTTACATTTAACTAAAGGCTCCTTCAAACAGAGTGCAGGGCGTTAAAACGCGGTGTTGTCAAAAATTACAGATTATTTTCATTGTCGCCGCGCGTAAAGGATTTTGAAATTGTGATACTGATACCTATGGCAAAAATTAATTGAATGTGTGCGAAATTACCCACGTCTATACGATATGGGTGATGAAATGTACAAAAATCGTTGTCATAAAAGGAGAAATATGGGAGACAATTTCAAAAGAATTGGATGAGGACGGCAAGCATTAATATATTATTACTAGCTGTCCCGGCGAACTCCGTTCCGCCCAAATTCTTCAAACGCGATACGTTACAAAGTTTCGGTGCATTGAGGTTGGGCATCAAAATTATCAGCCGACTTTAAATTTCAAATTGTGTAGCACTAAGCCCAGAACAGCCAAATTATTACAAATTTTAGGTAATTTTTGGTGCATTGGAAATGACACTACGCGTTTTTCTATCCAGTCTATTTTTTGTGTGCGGTTCAATCATTTCAAGATCAATCAAGACAATTCTGCGATCGTCTGAGTTTATTTTCTCCATAGCCGTTTTAAAAATCGTAATCAAAGCGTTGTTTGGATTAAATTATTGTTGCAATTGTAGAACGATGTTTTTTTTTCACTCCAGTTTGCATTCTAGAGGTAGGTACTTGACTTCAAAATCATCCGATTCAAACAACGATTTTAATGACTCCGGACTCCGGAGGTGCATTAAATATCACGTTGCCACTCTCAAAGACCGGGCGTTTCGCCTTTAAATTTCAGCCCGTTGCAATGGTTGCACACAATTATAGTCATCGCTCCAATATCGAAAATCGCATCACCATAGTTTTCGTCGGCAACGATGCGCGTCTTGCCACTCTTCGATTTGAACTTGTTTGCTTTCTCCTAGTAGCAGTACGATTTGACGCAGTTCTGATTAGAAACACTCTCAAATTGATTGCCTGTTCCTAGCGTGACCGCTGCAGAATTCTAAAAAGCCACAAGAAAAGCGGCCAATGAAAAAAAGAAGGTGCCATTTCTAAAGCTATTCTCAAAATTTAGAATCTTCGAACTGTAATAGTGTTGTGACAGGCATTTTAAGGTCTTTATTTGGAAATACCTACCAGCATTTGGAAATTTTGCGAGGCGCCTATTCCAACTAAAAACTGGGCCAAAATGGAAACAAATTGTGACAGACTCTCAAAAAAAGTGCCAAATTTCAACTTTAATCGTACAACGGTCACGCTGCCTGTTCCCTGTTTATCTGGTCTTATGTGATGTCCCATTCTGTAGACTTTCCTATGTGCTTCGCGTTTTTCTTCAGTTTGGCTTCATTGGTATATTTGTTGTTGGCTTGCTTGCCTAGTTCATCGGCCAATATTTTCGCGCATCCGTCTTGTCATTAAAAAAAAAAATCACTGAAAAGTAGGTAGGTACTTTTCAATAAAAATTTTGTCCGCGTTTAAATTTGTCATACTAAATTTTTACCTTAAATCAACTGTATAAAAGCGATGAAACTGTTGAAGCGATGCTCAACATCAAAACCAAATAGTTGACAAACGGATAATACAAATCTGAAATTCTGGATTTTCTCAATTTACTTTTTGAAAAAAAAAATAATACCGCGCATTATTAGTTGTAAGTAACATCGTAATTATACAGGGATCGTCCAAGAAAGTTTAGGAAGGTACCCTAGAGTGCTTATAGTGCCAGACAACAGACATATATACTTGTACAGAACAGAGGTAGAAGACACCGCTTGTGTTTTTGCAACTTGAGTTCAGTGAAACTCTTACCTTGGAAAGCGTGGGGCCAATGACCCTTACTGAGACTGAGACTTATTTTACGATTTGGCGATCTCAGCATCGTGTTCTATAAAAATGGTCAGAGAATTTGCTTTTACTATAAGTGGATCCTTTCTGGGAATAACTGTTTTGTTTTGGTATACATTTGGGGATCTAGTTACTAACACATTTGGAGAAAGTGTCCCCGGAGCTCTTATACAAAGTCAGATAAAAACTTAAAGCACCTATATGCCAGAAAGAAATGAAAATAGTTTGCGAAAAAAAAATAAACGAACTATAGCAACATTTCTAGACTCTGAAGAGTTCCTGAGCTCTGTGAGAAAACTTAAACGCAACAGACCTCGATTTGGAAAAGCTTCGAAAATTTTAGAAAGACATGCTTTCATTTAATATGCGTTGTATTGATTAATTTGAAAATCAAAAAAAAAAAAAACCGTTGGCTATTTGGTTTATCCATCTATCTCCGACAGGATTTGTTTAGATCTGCAAACATTTCCGCATTGTTATTGATGTTGAAAGCACTTCTTTCTGTTCCTTGTCCATTATTAACTTTTTTTTAATGTATTCGGATTTATTTTTCGTTTTGTTTTGATTGTTTTTTTTTTTTTTGACAGCAAAAGTTTTTTTTTTACTACAGGGAAGTGTTTGTTTTATAAAGTAAAAAACAACAAATTTTGTCTAAAAAAAAAAAAAAAAAATTAGGGGTGGACATGGACATCCTTTAACATTTAGGGAGATGAAAAATAGATGTCTGATTCTCCACCCTAGCCGATATGCACGCTAAGATTCACGAAAATCGGTCGAGCCGTTTCAGAGGAGTTCAACCACGCACACCGTGACACGAGAATTTTATATATACTAGATTATTATTATTATTATTATTTTTTTTTTTTTTTTGTATTTGTACTATTTAAATTTGTATAGAAGGCAAAATATAGGATTTTGACGATTTATTTGCGGAATTTATTTTCATATTTATTTATTTACAAACTGTTAGTGTTAAAATAAGATACAAATTGTTCCCGTATTTGAAATGCACCAGCGGTAGGTCTTCGGTGCGTTGGTCTTCCTGCTGTCAGCACTTGAATATTTTGTTGAAAATTTCTCTTCTTGTTAATTTCATGCACTCAAATTCTTTTTCTTTTTCGTGGTTTACTATGGGTATTTTCGTACACATTCCATCAATTTTTCCATATCACAATTTCAAAATCTTTTCTAACGGGCCGCGTCAATAAAAATAATCTGTAATTTTTCACCTCGGTGAATTTGACGCGACGTTAAATACGCGCTCTGTGTGACAGAGGTTATGTCTTGCATTATATTAGATTACAGCTGTCGAACACGGCGGTGGGCGATAAAACGAGCTCTGTTTGACGGAGCCGTAATTATCGACATTAGTGCTTGATTATTACTAAGGACGAGTATGTTTTGAGAAGGAGCGATTGATTTTTTTTGATTTACTGTTCCTTCATCCTTCCTTAAGCTACATCAAGTTAAAAGTATCAATGCACATGTCTGATATCTTAACATGCTTTCCAGATCGATGGTACAACCTCGGCTATTAAGGTGTCGCATACAAATTGATGAGAAGCTCAACGAACTTGCAGTGTGCATCATTCGTCAAATAATGTTTTTCCGCAGAGGCGTGATGGTTAAGGCCCAAGTCCAACCCGAACTGCAGGAGCTGCTAAGTCAAGATTTCCTTTCTTAAGCAATATTCCATTTCCCCGTCAGCTGCAATTATCAGACCATTTTTAAGACTGTCAAGCCCACATATATTGCACGATACAAATAATCATGTCCAGGGTGGCTTATACGTATACTCATAATGACGAATTTTCGATCTAAGATTACCCACTTTGACTATTTTAGTGTGAAGCAAAAATGATTATTACTATGGCTCAAAATGTCCTAATGAGTGAGTGAATTAATTCACCGCAGGAATTTTGGTTTCACGCCATCACATTGTTGGCTGCAACTATGCAAATCTTGTCAACCACGATTCCATTCATAATATTCATCTTCTAGCAAAAGATGTTCACCTCCAGAATGAGCAATTTACTGTCACATATTGGACTCATCAGCTTAGCTGACCAGGAATATTCAAATTTGTTGTCCCGATCATATGGCATATTTTATAATTTTATTTATTTTTATTGAAAAATATCCTGCTTCGGTTATACTACGACCCCTAAACTGAAGGTGATGTATTGGTATACGAGCAAACCAAACCAACCACTGCAAATATTTACACATTAGTCTTACACATTGTTTCGCTGTAACATATCACTTGTTTCTCCATAATAGCCTAAGAGGGTGGTCGGTGGTGTCATTATCACACCGAACAAATAATTTACTGTCCATCCATTTATTTACTCGACGTTCATAGCCATGGAACCTTCCCAGATCATTAGTCGCACAATTCTGTCAAATTACCTCCACGACCTAAAAACTGGAACTCCAAAGATATTCCACCACTGGTCAATAGGTTTGTCCCCTATAATGTTGTTATAGAATATTAAATCACATATCCTAATTAAGGACCGAAAAAGAACACACCGCGCAACAATTTAAGCAGACCCAAACAGGCGAAAGGTGTGGAAAGGGTCAAACCGATATTTGTCCAATACAACCCCGTTTAGATAGCTTTAGACACATGCCCGCTCCGTATGTCATGTCTCTAACACAAAGTCTCATAGGTCATGCAATTATCGATAATAATTGTCTAGTTGGAAAACTATGTCGAAGGGACTGATGTTGGTATTGGTGTTAAAACTTGAATTTCATTTTCACCCGCACTACAGCACTGACACAGGACACTCGGCGCAGTTTATCGCTATCATCGGCAACATCATCAGGCTAGCAATTAACTTGCCCACATGTATGTTTCCTCTTGATGTTTTGTTTTAGTGGTAATGGTGATTCTTCCTTCTTTTCTTTTTTTTTTGCTGCATGTGTCCCATCGAGGAGAGCAGTTAGCCCCGTGTAGTTAGTTACCTGTACGGTTCTAATTGCCAAAGACTGACCTAACGACATATGAGCGGATTCCCAGTGAATATTTGGAATTTTAATGGCAATTGTCATGTATGCATTATGGGTACTCGAATATTTATGGACATCCGATTAAATCAGGACGAATTATTAAAAAGGGTTCACTTTGAATTAACTGTGCGCTCCAGGACGTTCTAAAATAAGATGCGTGCTGGTGTACCTATATCTATAAAATAAATGAAAACTGAACGCAACAGGTGCAGGTCCATACGGGGTCCTCTCGCAACCACTAACTCGCAGTTGGTTATTTTTGCGCGAGTGGAAAGGATTTTATTTCATACTGCTTAAAGCCCCCCCTGAAGCTTTGAATTTAGTTTCAGAATTGAATGAAAATACATTCAAAAAACATTTTCTTGAAATAAATTTGCCCTCTTGTGGGTGATTTTTTCTAAGCATCGCCGTAATGTAACACACATCCGAGAGTGTAACTGCGATGAAAGATTTTTAATTAGCCCTTCGGATTCGGACTCGGCTCAAAAATTGTAGGTTCCTCCCATTATACCCGAAATAAAAATAAAAACTCACAAAAGAGACAAGACGAAAAATATGTATACCTATATTTTTTTTTAAGAGTCTTGGATCTATTGCTTGCAGTCACGTTTTTTCTTATTATTATTATAAGCTTTAATTTACTATTAGGTACTATAACAAATTTTTCATCACATTATTAGATAGATACATGTTTCTTTTCTATTATTACATTGTCATTAGAAGTATTTACATGTCATTATTTAATTTACCTACCTCTCGCGAACGTCTGACAAACATCCGAGAGTATAAATGTCTTGTAAGAGCTTCTCAATTAGCCGTTTGGAGTCGGCATAAAACTGTAGATCCCTTCCATTCGTTCCAAAAATGAAAAACTCACACAAAACGAATGGTTGTGAGAAGCTAGGCCTAGGGTCTCTCCATACCTGTTGCGCCAACTATTTATTTATTTATTCCTCTCCATTTTTGTCTGACAGATCCTTAATTTCTCGGTTAGATTTGCTGTTAAGCCCAATGTTTGAAGTCCGTATGTCAGAACTGGTAAAATCGCTGAATCCATTAGATATTTTTTTTGTGTCTTTATTTAGTTTTACTCAATATCTCCTTCATGTTCCAGAATTGTCGCCATGCGTTTGATGTTCGTCTATCTATCTCCTTTTCTTCTTGATTTTTAAATGATTATAATTGTCCCAAATAAATAAAGTCCTCAACATAATCAATATTTACGCCATCGAGTGTAATGTCCTTATGTGTAGAGTTGGTCATCACTTTTGTTTTATACTGGTTTATGCAAATTGAAGCAAGCTGTGTTACCATTGTGATATTAGGACAACATCGTCAGCAAATCTCAAATTGTTCAAATGTTGTCCCCATATATTTATTCCAAATCGATTCCAGTCAAGTTGTTTCAATATCTCTTCGAGTACTGCAGAGCATAATGGTGGTGATATTGGATCGCCCTGTCGTACACCTCTTTTTATGCTGAACATTCGTCCTGTTCTTTCTGTTTTTATTTGTCCAGTGTTGTTTTTATATATGTTTCTTAGAGTTTTGATGTATAAATCATGAATCCCTTGGTTTTCTAAAGCCGTCCATATTTTGTTGGGTTCTATTGTGTCAAATGCCTTGCTAAAGTCGATGTATGGGAGATATAGGGGTTGCCTGTACTCGTTGCATTTTTCAATCAGTTGGTTTATGGTCTGTAGATGGTCCGTTGTAGAGAATCCTTCCATGAATCCTGCTTGTTCCCGTGGCTGTTTGTTGTTTAGTTCGGTTTTGATGGTCCGATATATAGTCTTTGAGAATAGTTTATATACTGTTGATATAAGGCTGATAGGTCTGTAGTTGTTAGTATCGTCTTTGCTACCTTTTTTATGTATCAATGTTATTGTATTGTGTTTCCATTGATTCGGGATTTGTTGACTAGTCAAAATGGCGTTGAATAAAATGGTCAGTATTGGGGATAGTGTGGTTTTTCCATATTTTAACATTTCTGCTGAAATACTGTCATTTCCCGGACTTTTTTCTGTTTTAAGTTCGTCAATGGATTTCTCTATATCGTCAAGTTCAAATAATGGGACATCATCTTTAAAAACTCTGTATAACATCATGCAGTAAAGTCACTTATTTAAAATCAACCAGCTTTCAATAAAAAACTACAATGTAATACTGTTAACTAAAGTTCGCCTAGTGGTACAAATTCTACCATTATATTGACCTGGCTTATGGAGTCTATGATTCTTAATCCAACCCAGTCAAATTGTTTAAAGAACATCTTTTACATTAAATTTGCTTTTATTTAACTTTTTGTATTATACAATTTGACTGAAGGCTATTAGGTAACAAATGGTAGTCAATAGTTAATATAAAAGGTGTTGGCCCAACGGTATACAATGTTTGTTTTTTTTAAATCTATTTTGCATATTGTGGCTGTCTTCTCGAATTCATACTCATAGTATGCATCGTTGTCAGGGTTGACCTCAGGGTGTTCAAGTCCGGGTGTTGATATTAAAGAAGCTCTGTCAAAAATGACTGATTTATAAACATCCCCTCTAAATTTGTTCCGTTCCTTAAAACGTAAATTAAAATGTTGGGTTGATAACAACTAATACAGTGTGTTTTTTAACAGGGTGGGCCAGATGCAAGTTTCTTCTAAAAAATGCAATAATATTTATAAACAAACATTTTTTTCTTTTTATGTTTTATGGCTTTATTAGTGAGCAAACATTCCTATTAATTACGGAACACAAAGTCGTTCAAGTGGTTGCCTCGGATGGATTCGCCATAGCACATTCTGTCACTCCAATTTTCAAATACCTTGATGATGGTTTCGGGTTGTAGCTCACAAATTGCTTGGATGATTTCCGGATTGTTGGCATAACATCAGTTATTCATGCATTGGCTTTTCGACAGTAACGTGCGGATTTTCCGAGCCCCAAATGTGGCAATTTTGTTTTTTTAACGTAGCAGCCGAGATGAAAATGCACCTCGTCAGAAAAGATTATTTTTAGACCAAAATTGGCTTTGGAAATAAGTTTTCAATATTTTCCAACGTTGTTCAAGCATAAAGCATTTCGTTCCGCGGAGGTATGATACTGACTTTCTGTCAAGATTTAGAGCGGGAAAAAGCTGTCAGTATCAAAACAACCTATGATTTAAAAAGAAACCACTAGATGGCCCACCCTTTACAACCACAGTATCATCAGCGTACAATAAACCCTGAATGTTTTCCTCTGTCATAGACAATCGTTCTATCATAGCCAATCCATACCATTATACTGAGACCCCCAATTCGCAATCTTCTTGTCGTTGGCTAAGTCCAAGTCAAAATTTTGCCATTTTATTTTCGTATCGGTCTAATGTGAATTATTTTTTGTCAATACGATTTGCTACGTAGCAAAATTACTGCACCTCAGTATTTTAGGGTTTATCTATGCTTTCTATATTTCAAATATTCAGAATTTAAAAAAAAAAAAAAACGGCATTTTATCCGCAAAGGAGCGTCCTTTTTTACTTTTTATATACCTACACGTGATGTACTATCATAGCCAAATTTGTCGATGATATTGTTATAGAGTTGATACAACAAACAAAGACTCAAAGAAATTACATAGCGCGCGAGTTACATATTTGTATGGTGACCTCCATCAGTAAGCATACATAGATTATTTATACATGGAAAGCAATGACCTTAAGTCGTTGCCCCATTCATATTTCCGTTTGCAATATCAGCATTTCCACTTGCAGGAAATGCACTTCTATTATATTTATACATGGAAAGCAATGACCTTAAGTCGTTGCCCCATTCATATAATAAACTCATTGTATCTTTTAATTAATCAGCAAATAAACTCATTGTATCTTTTAATTAATCAGCAAATATATTTATTGTATCGAAAAATCGAAAGAAGATAATAAAGAGCAGTCAGCGATAGACACTTAAGCAGATCACTTGGCTTTTCATTTAACTGGCGCAGTCGCTTTTTCGAACCTTTTTGTTGTTTGCCATTTACGCCCCCTTCTCCACCCGAACTAAGTTATAAAAACTACACGTCGGTCGGGAACTAAAGCAAAAGAATTCAGTGATTGTTACGAGCTAAAAATCAGCCGTAGCAAAGAGATAAAAAAAAAAAAAAAGTGCAAGTGATCGCTGCAGACTAAAAATCAGTCGCAGCATTAATATAAAATAAAAAAAAAAAAGTGTCTGTTAGAAGTGCCATTCAAAAATACCAACATTTCGCGGCAAGCAATCCACGATTCCAGGAGGAATTTACCAGCAGAAGAGGAAGAAACCGAAATGGCAGCTGACCCAAATACGATATTGGCTACGATGGCGCAAATTCTCGCTAGACTAGAGGCCAATACTCAACAAGCTGATAGCCGAGCCCTAGTTCTAATGAGAGAGATTTCCTATATAAAAGAATTCTCTGGAAATAGAGAAGAGCTGACACAGTTCATAAATGTGGTGGACAACCATATTAGCCTAACACCTGAGGAGAGAAGACCCGCTACATGGACCGCGATAGCGCAATGCAAGGTGATTGGACGAGCAAAGGAGCTACTACTGTCTAATGCAACAACAACGTGGGATGAAGCGAAGAAGCTGCTAGGATTGACATTTAGACCAATAATCGACCAAGGAGAAGTAACAAGGAAAATTAATAATTTAAGGGTAAGTTCAGTTTTAGATCTAAATAATAAAATCGAATTTATACTAACAGATATTCATACGATAATAATGTATGAAAATAAGAAAGATAGTCTTAAGTCTCTGTTGTATAATTTAGTAGTGAATAAGATTAGGGAATTAGCAAAAGGGAACTTAGCTAGAGAAATTCGGGATGAATATGATTTACATAAAGTAAAAACGATATTGTATTCATATGTAGGATTTGATGAAGGGAACATTCACACAGACCGAAGCAATAATCGGACATACAATAACCAACAACGACGAAATTTTAACTCTAGTAACTCTGGACAAACAAACCAAGAAATTCAAAATAATAATTTCAATAACCCTGGACAGCGACGAACTACTAACGCCAATAACTCTATACAATTCAATCAAGAAGGGCAACAAAATAATTATAACAACTCTAGACAGACCCACCAGCAGCGACGAGGTACTAACAACTATAGTTATAGTAACTCCAGGCAATCACAAAATAGGCAAAATATTGAACCAATGGATATCGATAACATAGCTCATCTAAACTCAGGACAAAACCAGAATAATTTTGAGGAACATATTAACATTCCAGAAGAATCTCATTCAATAGAAGCCCCGGTTTTTCTGAATCCAGCCTCAATGGTAGAAAGACACAAATAGCATTCTCGTTAGGAATTGAAAAACATATATGTCTAATAGATACAGGATCCACGATGACTATAGTTAACACAAGTAAAATAGATTGTAGTGCTTTTAATATTCTTAACGAAGTAACGATAAAACTTTCGACAGTAAATAATCAGACAGCTGAAAAACTAAAGATCTATCAAGTCCCAGTCCCTACTGAATTTGGATATGGATCCAATGTATTTATCCAAGCATATGGCAAGTCATTGGGAGACAAATCATACAGTCTTTTGTTAGGTATGGATGTCATAGGTAATATGGTAGAAAGCATAAATATAAAAAAAGGAGAAGTGTTGTTACAAAATAAAACCATAATCCCAATTATTTTTGAAGTTGAACCATATATAGAATGTTACGAATTAGGGGGAAACGATGAAGTGAAATTAGACCATTTAAAAACTTTTGAAAAACAGGAAATCCAAGAGCTGTTGCAAAAATATAAAAGCCTTCTATACCAAGATGGAGATCAACTTACAAATTCCGATAGTATAGTGCATAAAATAACATTAACCACAGATCAACAAATAAACGCCAGACTGTACCGCCTCCCTCAAAAACATGAGGAAGAAGTCAGGAAACAAATTAACGATATGGAAAGGCAGGGCATAGTTCGAAAATCAAATAGTCGATATGCCTCACCAATCGTAGTTGTGGCCAAGAAACCTGATAGTGAAGGGAAAACTAAGTTTAGAGTATGTGTTGATTATCGAGCACTTAATGATATAACGGTGGATGATAAATACCCTCTACCAAATATAGAGAGTATTCTTGATAAGTTAGGAAGGTCACAATATTTTTCTACCCTTGATTTAGCCAAGGGATACCATCAAATAAAAGTACATCCTGATGATATACATAAGACTGCATTTGTTACACCAAATGGTCTATATGAATATACCAGAATGCTTAAAAATGCCCCAGCGACGTTTCAACGTCTAATGAATGATATTCTCAGAGAATACATAGGACAAATTTGTACAGTATATCTTGATGATATATTAATCTTTTCAACTTCCTTAGAAGAGCACATATCATCATTAAATAAAATATTTCAAAGATTAGCAGATCATAATCTTAAAATACAACTAAGTAAATGTTCTTTCCTTAAGAACAACACGGAATATCTAGGTCATATACTCACTTCGGAAGGAATGAAACCAAATCCGAATAAAATTGAAGTTATTCAGAACTATTCTTTACCCTTGACGACAACTCAATTGAAAGGATTCTTAGGCAGCACTGGGTATTATAGGAAATTTATTAGGGATTACGCTAGAATAGCATACCCGATGGTTAAATACTTAAAAAAGAATATGAAGATCAATAGCAATGACCCTGAATATATTCAAGCCTTTGAAAGATTAAAAGAAACTCTGGTTAAGCATCCTGTACTTAAATTCCCAAACTTTAATAAACAATTTTCACTTTTTACGGATGCAAGTAATTTTGCTTTGGGAGCTGTACTAACTCAAGAAGGACAGCCAGTATGCTATGCTTCTCGAACACTAAATGACCATGAGAAAGATTACTCAGTAACCGATAAAGAGTTCTTAGCCGTAGTTTGGGCTACCTCATATTTTAGACCATATCTGTGGGGGCAGAAATTCAAAATAATCACTGACCATATGCCCATTAAATATTTAACAAAAAAATATAATGGAAAAGAATTCAGTCAACGAGTTCAAAGAGGACTTCTTAAATTACAAGAATTCGAGTTTGACATTGAATATATAAAAGGCAAGGAGAATAAAATTGCAGATTTCCTAAGTAGAATTCCAAACGAAATAAATGAAACATCAGGAACTGCACACTCAGTAGATGAACAATTGTTAGATCATATATCAATCAAAGAAGGAATTATAAATACATACCAAACTCAGTTAATACTGACCTACTCAGCTCAAAGTGAAATAAAAACGCTGCATGGTAAAAGAATTATTCAGGTTGATATGACGAAAGATAGCGAACACTGGAGGGATCTGTTTAGTAGAACAATTACAGCAGGGACCACAGGTATCTATTCCGAAGTCGAAGATAGGGAATATAATAAAGTACAAAAAGTACTAATCGAAATGTATGGACATAATAAAGAAGTAAAATTTTATAAGCTTACACAGAGAGCAAGAGATGTAGAAAAAGCTGAAGATGTTCATAGACAAATATCTTTTTATCACACCGAAGAAAGTAACCACTCAGGAGTAGTAGAAACATACTATCAATTAAAATCTAAAATATATTTTCCAAAACTAATTACTGAAATATCAAGAGTAATAGGAAATTGCCAGACTTGTCAAGAAGGGAAGTATGACAGGAAACCAATCAGACCTAAATTCAAGCTGACCGAAACTCCGAACAAAGGAAATGAAATATTGCACATGGATATCTATCATTTTAATAAATTAATATATCTGACATTTATAGACAAATTTACTAAAAAGGCTTACGGATATAGTTTGAGTAGCAAAAATTGGACAAGTAAGTTAGAATGCATAGATCAACAACTGACAAAATTCGGAAAGCCAAGAAAAATAGTTTGTGACAATGAATTCAATTCGGAAAACATAAAAGAACACTTAAGGAAAGAGGGAATAGAAATGCATATGACAAAAGCCAACTCTCATACAGGTAATTCGGATATAGAGAGATTTCACTCGACCTTACTTGAAATTTTACTAACCATTAAAGACGCAGACATTTCAACCAATAGGAAAATATATAAGGCTATTCAAGTATACAACAATAGGTATCATTCTACACTAGGCATGACTCCAAATCAGGCCGAAATGGCAAATCCGGCCAACTTAAAGAATAAAATTGAAGAGAAAAAGAAAAATATAATAAGTAAAAGGAATAAGTCACGGGAAAATTATGTAGAAAAACGCAATGAAGGTTATATAAGAAATTACAAGCACTTAAGACATAAGAATGAAACATATTACAGAAAA
The DNA here is from genome assembly GCA_946477585.1 of Cheilosia urbana. Classification (NCBI taxonomy): domain Eukaryota; kingdom Metazoa; phylum Arthropoda; class Insecta; order Diptera; family Syrphidae; genus Cheilosia; species Cheilosia urbana. The sequence goes on from OX297854.1 coordinate 119,215,596, forward strand.
CATAATTTAAAAAATGTACATGCCACAAATACTAAAAGACCAAATCAATTTGCAGATAATCTATTGGCTGACGATCATAATGGCAATGTTGACGATAGCAGAAGCAACTCTGATAATAACACCAATTCAAACCGGTAAAGGCTACACCACGCTAAATTTAGGGCCAGTAGAAATTATAAATAATAGCCAAACCATTTTACATATAATTGACACTAAACAAATACAATCAACAATTGCATTGATAGAAGTAAATTTACAAGCTCTACAGTTAACAAATAATACAGAAATACAGAATGAAATATTTAACATCAAAGCAAAACTTCAATCAATTATCCCATTTAGAAGAGAGAAAAGAGGACTTTTAAACTTTATAGGAACTACACACAAATGGTTGTTTGGTACAATGGACGATAATGACAGACAAGACATCCTTGAACATATGAAAGTAGTAGACACTAATAATCATGCAGCTATAACAAATCTAAATCAACAAGTTAAAATTAATGCACAGTTTATGGACTCATTAAATAAATTTAAGAAAACAGTAGAAACAGATAGGGAAACATTAGCATACACCTACCAAAGTATTGCATCTAACCAAAAAGACATTGTTAGGAAACAATTGATTACCGACCAACTTCTAAAACTGCAAATATTAGAGAGCAAAATAGATAGCATTATAGATAATATAGCATCTGCTAAACAAGGCATACTCCATCCAAGTATATTGACGGGTATGGAAATAAAAATGTCACATATAGATTTTTATAAACTTGAATATGCTAGAATAGGACTTTTGAAATTTGACCAGGACAGGCTAATAATAGCTGTTAAACTACCGAAAGACTACATTACGACCCAACTTAAAATGATTATACCCATTCCAAATGAAAAGAAAAACGAAATAGACATTGAAACTTTACAACTTATAGATATAAATAACTTACAATATGAATACAATATTAATAACATCTATTTAAAAGAACTAAATTTAAGCCGTTCATGTATTACACAAAATTCATGTACTTACCGCTATAATGCAGTTAAAAAAATAATTAAGATTGATGATAACACTATTATATGTACGAACTTACAAAAAGAATCTGTAATTAATCAATGCGATGATAGACAATTAAACCTTACTGGAAACTTTATAATAAATATCAACAATTGTTCTATTAATATATTAAATGTAACTATTATGAACTACCAATTAGAATTTATTCAAAAATTTCATTATGAAGATGATGAAAAAATAAACATAACGGAAAAATTAGACTTTAAAGAAATTGAAGCAATACAGCAAATTGAAAATCTAAAACATATTGAAGAATTGAAATACCATAGAACAATTAATTATGCTAGTAACATAACAATGTTTGTAATACTCATAGTAGTAATAATTGTAATTGGTTGCATAGCTAAAACTAATCGTGAATTAAAAATAAAAATTAATAATGTTACTAAGCCAGAACCGAATATTCACAAAATCAAGATTCCAACGATTCAGGAGAATCTTAAATCTAAGGAGGGAGAAGTTACATATTTGTATGGTGACCTCCATCAGTAAGCATACATAGATTATTTATACATGGAAAGCAATGACCTTAAGTCGTTGCCCCATTCATATTTCCGTTTGCAATATCAGCATTTCCACTTGCAGGAAATGCACTTCTATTATATTTATACATGGAAAGCAATGACCTTAAGTCGTTGCCCCATTCATATAATAAACTCATTGTATCTTTTAATTAATCAGCAAATAAACTCATTGTATCTTTTAATTAATCAGCAAATATATTTATTGTATCGAAAAATCGAAAGAAGATAATAAAGAGCAGTCAGCGATAGACACTTAAGCAGATCACTTGGCTTTTCATTTAACTCGCGTGGTACATCAGAAATAAAGATCCCCACAGAGATCTCGTGATTCTCACCTTTGGTAATGAAAAGAATAATTTTGCCCTTGGGTAGTCATAGAAATCGCTTCCGACTAAGGCCGATAACTAACATTACCAACAGTGATAAAATTGCGGAACTGTAGCAGAGACTATGGATGGAACGTTGCAGATCATGTTCATGGCCCTCACATGGTATTGTGGAAGTAAACATGAGTCCCCTTTCTCAATAGTAGGAAACGAAAAGCGACGGAGTAAGCTTTTATATTTATTTTGACTTTAGAATAAGCCAATACTGGGTTGTTAGGCTATCTCTTGAGGAACTTAAAATATTGCGTGGACCGCAGAAGAATTTGATAATCTCAGACCTGCGCTTAGGACCTTACACATGGAAAAAACCGCAAGATATTGGGTTCTATTTCCTTGAATGAGTTTCGGAAATGGTTGTTTAACGACGATTTATGTACAGCGACATTGACCTATGAAAAAAAAAAAGAACTGCGAATTGGACTTTTGAGGTATTGACTCTAAATGAAAGGAATAATTATGAAGTAAAAGAGATCCGGTACCCGAAAGCCAGTGAAATCGGTTGTACTTATGAAAAATATGGATCGTATATTACTTAAACTGCGTTTTGAAGATGTTGGATTGACAAAACCTTCTCTTCGTCTCCGCATCTTCTGCGGATTCTATTCTCCATATCCTCAGCATGTTTCCAATACCAAATACCCAATATTAACAATCAATCTTTATTTCAAAACCAGTTTCTTAACGTCCTTTTTGTCAGATATTTATCTTAACGACAAACACGTAACTGCTGCATTTATCTTAAGGACATTTCTTACATACCAAATGCCAAAACCACCAATATTTTGTAAACAAAACAACACCAATTTGTGTGCGTTTTATTATCCTTAAAGAAACAATAAATCGTTCCTTTGAACTTCATCAAATTAAGCTTGATGTAATGCTAATTTGAAATCAATAACCATGTGTTACTGTTTCCGTAATAGAATGAGAAACTTTACTCATATCTACTTACTTATGGCAGATGTCACATAAGTTATGTTAGATACAAACAGTTCAAAGGGGTTAAAATTACAGGTTGCAGCACGTAAGAGAACACTGTAATGAAATGGATTCACCCTTTCGCAAGACACACTACGCGATTCCACCTGCCCAGGTGACATTTTCACATAATTTGATAAAAGAGTTGAAACATTTGTCATATAATGGGGAAGACACCCACTACGTGGAAAAATTATTAATTAGTTGTAATAGTTCTGAAAGAAAGCGGACAGTGGCATAACCGAGCTTAAGAAGAAGAATAGGTATTTAGAAGTTCGATATTATTAATAGCCCGACAACTTGCACAAAGACATTAAAAGAAAGAAGTTCAGAAAATTCTAAGTTTGTAGACTTGGAGAAGGCTTATAGCCGAAACCATCTGGCGGGTAAACTCAAGAGCACCCAAAAAAATTTGTTGTAGAAATGTTGAAAACCGCTGTCAAATCCACTGCATTCATTGTCATAATCGACCCGACATCCAATGCTTTCAATTTAACAGAGACATGGTTGTACTTTCCAAAACCAAATTATGAAAATGAGACCATTTGTTGTAGATTTTACAACTACAAAAATTGTAAATAAAACAGCATTCGTTGTTGAATGTACAACAAGCTTTGTAAAATTCACATTTCTTATGTGTAAAAACTACGGATTTCGGCTGTATTATTCACAATACCTTACGGTCAAAATGCAATTTCTGTCGTAAAATCTACAACTCGATTTCTAGAAACGAATGCCCTTTGCTTTCATTTCTACAGCTTTTTCGCTTCATATACACATTTTTTTTTTTTTTTTGTAAAATCTATGCTCCAAAATAAAAAACATACACCAAATAATTTGAAATTCTTTTTATTGAAGTAAATAATATTAATGAATCCATAAATGGCATAGTTAAATTATGTTTGGTTAGGTAGGAATACAAAAATAAAAAATGTAAATACACTTATTTCGAAAAACTGTTGTCCCATCAATTAATTTATTTAAGTGAATAGATGAACTTGTAAAATTATTTATGTGTAAAATAATATAATCGCATGAAGTATTTTTGTTAAGTCAACCACATATAATGAAAATTAAAATACAAAATTTTATATTCGCAGCATACAAAAAATACTTCTTGAGTCTCATCAATAATAATATCTATTATTTTGAAAAAGCGCTTTTCATTCATTTTAATAACATTGATATAGTTTTGAATTTTATACTGAGTTCCCTTGTATGTAAGGAATTTACTTGAAACGATTTTGTGAATGTTCAAGTTCATATCACCTTATTTTCTCTATGGAATGTTGGTGCGATGTCTTTTGCAATTCTGTCGAGTTCGTGTGTACGCAATTTTTGAGATTTTAGTTTGTAGTTCTCCACAATTTTGTTTGTTTGTCTAAAACTTCCCGCTTAGGACAACAACAAAATATCCTTTACTGGCTATATTATACACAAAATTATTAAAATCATTCATTATTTTGATATCATACATACAATTAAGTTAAAGTTAGATTCTTGAGAGCTCCTTGCTGAACTTGGTGTTAAGCAATTGTCCTCAACCCATTCTGCTGTGGTTATTTCACTGCAAACAGTGCTGCATTGTGTGTACTATACAAAACAGATAGATAATACATAGATAAATACGCAGATAGATATATGGACAAACAGAGAACTGCTAATATTACATTTTATCTCGGGTTTGATATTTTAGTAATGACGAAATTTGTTGATGATACTTACTTCTATCTTTTTCCACTTCAATAACTCGTCCTCAAACTCCAACTGCAACCCAAGTTCACTGTCTGGAAATATTTTTGAGATATGCTCCGATCTGAGCAAAAGTAAACTCCGTTTAGTGAGCCCACGGACTTGTTTCAAAAGAATAATGTGGTCAAGTTAAACGAAGCACTCAGGCGACGAACGAATACACGAAATACGAATTTTTAGCTTGCTTGTCTGCTAAAAACGGCACAACACTGTTTGATAATGTGAAGTTGGCCACCACTTCAAAAACTTCCACGTCCAAAAGTAAGGTTTTTTCGGTAGCCGCGTTTCCTATGACGGGATTATTCTGATTTAAATTTCTGGCTTCCACATCCTCAGCATTTTCAGACGAAAAAAGCAAATCAGAATTCATTTGGAAAAAAAATGCGTATCACAACTTTGCACAGAAAAAATTAGTCTTGCCGGTTCCACACTTGATCGATGTCGATGACTAAATGCATAAAGGAAAGATACAAAGATACACCATGAAAATATTCTGGCTGGGCGAGTGGGTTAACGGTGAATGCAGCTGTCATATTCACAACTCAATGTAGTATCATCTGCAAATGGTTGTGGATTTGAATATTATGTTATGCATTTTGCAAGTTGTCCGTACTTTCTACAGCATATCGTATGTAGGTACATTTTGCATTTTGGTTGTAGATTTTACTTGGTTAATGTAATATCTACTGAAAATGGTTGTAGATTTGAATGTATATGTTGTGCATTTTACAAGTTGTCCGTACTTTCTACAGCATTTCGTATGAACATTTTGCATTTTGGTTGTAGATTTGCCCAAGTCATACATGTACATTTAAAAATTACGATCAATTTAAAAATTTTATTGCTGAAATGAAAGCAAACGCTGTAGAAGTTACAATTAATTGTAAATATGAACGCATTTGCAGTTAAATGCACAAATATACAACTTATTGTAAATTTGATTGCCACATGTTGTAAAATTTACAGTGGATATTTTTTTGGGTGAGTGCATTGGAATAGTATGGAATTATTAGCTCCGTCCTGATGGAAGCACATGTTGTCTACCTGCATACCGTTCAAATTTGGCCAAAAGAATTTCATTATGAAATAACACCCCAAATTTGGGGCCTTATTTCGTTTTCTCTTTTAGAGCCTTATTTCCTGCAGTCAGACTAATCGGCTTTTTACGGGATATTGAACTAGAAACACACAACTGGCCACCCCGAGGCTCAAATTTAAAGTTATTGAATATATACATGCATGAGGTTGCATTAAAGAAAAAATAACTGTTTTTATGAAAAGGAGCGAAGAGGAGATCGTTTTTGTAGTAACAAAGCTTTGGGATAACGGTCCTGCAGAAATGCTGCAAAAACTCGTTGCAATGGTTCCAAGACAATTACAGAATGTTATTGAGGCTAAGGCGGATGTATTTTGTTATAAAATATGTAGGTACCTAATTATATTTTAACCTCTTTTAATTTCAAAGTATATTTCTTTTAAGTATAGGTAAGACTTATTTGTCAAAATATTTATGCCAAAGTCAAAAGTTTTTTTTTTACCGAGGGTAGGTGAAAATCTTCCAAAGACAGTATGAGAATAGCAAGCGCGTGCTCATAGTAGTGTCAGATTTTTACTGACTAAAAACACCACCCTTCGAAAGATTGTTAGATACTGCAACTAAGATATAACTTATCAAGCAATTTTTCTATAACGAAGTAACAACTTTTGACAGGCTACTTTCCAATGAAAGATCCTGCATGTTCCGCAATTTAGACGCGGTTAATCTTATCTTGTCAATTCGAATGGTTTCGTTCTTTGCAGTCGGCGCAATAAATTGTTCTCGTCCAAAATTTGTCGGACCGTATTGTTGACATGTCCGATTAGTCGGTTTCTATGCTTTCTCGCGAAGCTTCTAGTTTCAGCTTCGATTGTTGGAATTCCGAGATCCCTGTGGATATCGTCGTTTCTAATATACCATGGTGCTTGTTCAATTTCTCTAAGCACTTTATTCTGAAAAGTTTGTAGAATATTGGCATTTGTTTTCTTGGTACAACCCCAAAGTTGTATACCGTAGGTCCACACCGGCTTTAGCACTTGCTTGTATAGAAGCGGTTTGTTTTCGGTACTGAGCTGGGAAAGTTTTCCGAGTAACCAGTACATTTCTCTATATTTGATATCGAGTTCTTGACGTTTCATTTTCACGTGCGAATTCCATTTCAGCTTTGCGTCGAGTGTCATTCCCAGGTATTTGGCCTCGTTTGCAAAGGGTATTCGGATTCGCGCCAAGTTTAGGAAAATTGGCAACTCATTAGTTTTCTTATACGTGAAATTCACGTGAACAGATTTAGTTTCGTTGAGGGCGATCCGCCAGTCCCTCGTCCATTCATTTACCTTATTCAGTGCGATTTGAAGTTTTGCAGTCGTTTCTTCAATTGTATTACCTACTGCTAGGATAGCGGTGTCGTCGGCGAACGTAGCGAGAGTAGTGCCATCTTCTCTTGGTATATATCGCGAGTATATAACAGATAGAGGAGGGGCCCAAGGACACTTCCTTGCGGCACGCCGGCCGAAATTTCCTCAGCTCAGAGTATTCGTTTCCATGTCTGACACGGAAGAGTCTATTCCCGAGATATGATTCTAAAATATCATATAGGCGTACGGGAAGAACTTGTCGTAATTTAAATTTTAAGCCGTCATGCCACACCATATCTTTTTTTCTTCAAATGCTTTCTCAATTACGTCAGTAATTCTATGCACTTGGTCAATCGTGGAATGCTTGGTTCTGAACCCAAACTGGTGGTCAAAAAAACTTTGGATATAACTGGAAGAAGGGAAATTGGTCTATACAACTTTACTTTATTTGGCGGTTTTCCTGGTTTTAAAACCATTATGACCTCCGCAACTTTCCATTGGCTGGGTACGTGTTTTAGTCTGAGCGCGGCATTTATAATATGAAGAAGCTTAATTAATGCTTTTCTTGGTAGAACTTTGAGAACTTCTCCCGTGATCAAATCATAACCAGGAGCTTTCTTAGGTTTTAGGGATTCAATTTCACGTTTTAGTTCCCTAAGCGTTGCACTTGTGAGTATTGAATCGTCGGATTGTAATTCCGTCCCAATAACACTGTCGTGTACCGCCCGACCATCGTACGGTTTAAAGGTTTCTTCTAAATGGGCGGCAAAAACGTCCGCTTTTTCCTTATCTTCCCTTGCCCATTCATTTTGATTTATTTTGGTGCCTTTTACAGCTTTCCAAAGTGAATAATTGGAATCTTTTTTCGCCGTTAAACTTTCAAGGTAAGAACCTATCGCACGATTTTTAAAGTCCTTAATAGCTGTCTTCAACAAATTGCATAAATAGTTCAAATGTGTTTTATGTTGCGGGCGCGACTCTGTTGCCATTTTTTACGCGCCTTCCTTTTTTCGTTGACCAATTCTTTTATTTCAGGAGGATATCGTAGACCATATTTGGCCGGCGTTTTCCTTGGATCTCAACGAAGCGATCTACTTCAGCCTCAAGTTCATAGGGTATCGTAAGTGGAACGCTCAGTTCAACATTCTCTTCAATTTCGTTCCTAAAGCCTTCCCAGTTATTTGTTCTACCAGTTAATCTCGCTGGCTAAAGGTTTTTAACTAGTTTAACGCTCAATGTTAAAATAACCGGTGAATGATCAGATGATAAATCAAAGCTCTCTTCAACTTTAATGTGGTTGGTAGATATTCCTTTCACGACGAAAAAATCGATCAGGTCAGGTATTTTTGAAGTATCAGTTGGCCAGTAGGTCGGTTTGCCCGTCGAGTGGAAATCACAACTATACTCCATACCTGCCCCATAGAGCATTCTTCCTTTTCGCGAGATGTATCTAGAACCCCAGAACGAGTGTTTCGCATTAAAATCGCCGCCAATAATGAAGTTTGGTTTGAGCGATTTAAGCAATTTAGTATAATCACTTTTTTATAATCACTTTTTTCAAGCGCGGTACGCGGTAGATAGATGAAATTCTAAGAGTACCTACGCTGACTATTTTTTACTCGAATCGTGCACAGTTGCAAAGTTTCAAGCTCTATCTTCAGGTCTTCGTATTGTTCAATGCAGTCTTTAATAAACATAATGACGATCCACCTCTCGCGTTTCCCGAAGGGTGACAAGCGTGGAAGTCATTATAGCCTTTTATTTTTAAGCTCGATCCCTTTTTTTATTTTACAATTTAAAATATTGTATTAAAAAAAACAAGCTGTTAATTAAGTAAGCAAACTTTCTACATAATATTTTGCCACCTCTTCCTATAATTCATAAAATTTAACGTAAAGTTTGTCAAATAAATAGGCGAATTGAAATAGTTAAGAACCAATTTCACTGCCTTACACATAAAATAATCCGCTTGATTTCTTTTTTCAGAAAATTGTGCAGAAACGCAATGCTGTGTATAATTTATTTTCCGATATTTTATGTATGAGCCAGGTTACTGTAGTGGTCGAATTTCTACCACTGGGCGAACTCTAGTTTAAATTAATGTCAATATTGAATTATTGAATTACATATACCTACCTATAGATCATCGAGAGGACTACTCTCACCAAGTTTTCCTACATCAATTTCAGCCTAAATACGATCTCCATTTGCCTAATTCCAATACATATCAAGAAATTGAACAAATTACCTACACCCCGTGTTCATATCCACACAAAACCTAAGGCGCGCTCAGCTCACACCTGATGCGGATTACAAACAAATTCGCCCGTCCTAATATCGTACTACTTTTATAGTTAAAGTTTTCCCTTTTTTTTCACGATTTTATTTATTACTACTGTTGTCATCTCACCTTCACAAGTATCATTACGAGTGTGTAAGGCTGTAAGGTTGGCTATGGCAAACCGAACATTGCCAGTGCCAGTGCCACCCTTATGGCAGTTGAATTTGCTTGCGACATCATTGGATATTAGATGAAACCTGCTAATTGCGAGCACCATGCACACGCATGAGATATTTTCCAGGTGGGATTTATTGCCTTTATAAGCATAATCACGGCACAGTTCAATTTGTGGCGTGAACCACCAACCAATGGGGCAGGAGACAGGGGTTTGTATGATTGCGAGTTGTCAACCAACCAATCATTATCATTAACAGTGCAATAGCAAATGAGTTATATTAAGGATAATTTAACTTTACTGTTTTCTTTCGTTTACAACAAGCCGAGAACAAAAAGTGAATATTCACTGTCGCTTAGTGCAGTGCCAACCTGCAACCTGGGCCAGTATAGCTATTCCTACCTATGTAGGTACTTGTATCGAGGTGGTTTAATTGGGGCAATCTAAATTAAATCTAGGAAATTAGTTTGGACACAAAGGAACTCAACAGCAACGGAAAATTGCAATGATAAACAAAAAAATAATTTAGAAAACCAAAAAAACCCGACCTACTGTAAAAAAGGTCTCACTGACATTATTATTATGTGACAATTGTTTTTTTTTTTTATTATTTATATTTTTATATTTATTTGTTTAGCCTATGACACTCCGGCAATAATACCAACTTGACACCTCACTCTTTCAGTTCAAATAGAGATGAGCAAAAAATAGCAACCTGTTAATTTTTTCACTGCTAATGAAAATTCATATTCGCAACCAGCGTTGCCACAATGTTACAAGCGTAACAAAAGTGTTACACTTTTTAATTATTTTATAATTTGTTTACAATGTTTCTTCTTTTTCGCTTTGTTACATTTTTTCCCATTAAAATCCTTTTTTGTTTTTCTCATTAAAAATATTGAAAAGTTGAACTGGCAGCACTATTTTCTTTCGAGCAAACTTCTACCAATTTCTGTCAATGTATTTGTTTGTTTACACAGAGCAAAAGTTGTGCAAAACGTTAAACTGCGAGTGGGAATGGGAATGGGAGGGAACGAGAAAAGACAACAATATTTTTCTGTCTCGCCGCGTCGCCGTTGATAATGTGTAACATCTCGTGGTAAATAAAGTTCGTGAAATAGAAATTTAAATCTACTTCGATGTTCGATGGTCAATAATTTTGTTTCCTTTTCTGTTGTTTTCATTTGTTAAACACAAAATGGACAGGTAGGTCAAAAAAGAGATTTTTTTTGAAATGTGATAAAAAACGGTGATTTTATTATTAAAATTGTTTCCAGTTTGTTGAATTTTTTATGCATTTGTTACACTTTTTGAACAAAATTGCTACACTTTTAAAAAAGCTTGCGGCAACACTGTTCGCAACCTTGCTATCAACCTATAAATAAACTGCTATTGCTAAATGCTTGTCTCGCTTCCTTCTCTGAGTCACATCAGTGATACAAATCGACTTTTCTCAATTGTACTAAAAACTCAAAAGAAATAGTACTGAAAAGTACAAAATAGTACATAATTTTGTTAAATGCCATAAATATATGTTATTCGGCCCTAGCGAGGTATCCGTCGGCTGAGATGTCAGATTTCGGAAGAGAAATAAACAATTGCGATCATAAACAAATCATACTGAGACCCCCAACTCACAATCCTCTTGCCGCTGGCCCCCTCAATTTTTGCCAGGAATCCGCCATTTTGTTGTCCTATCCGTGTAAGCCAATTCCTATCCGTTTTGCTTTGCCCACAGTGAAATGTAAAAAGTTTAGGTGCGAATGTGTTGGTTGAGAGGATTTTTGACATTTGTCAATACGAATTTCTATGCAACAATACTAGCGCACCTAAACTTTTTGGGAGCGTAAAATTTAGCTTGTAGGCAAATAACTGTTAATCGGTCGAAGTTGGGGGTCTCAGTATTGTCTCTGATTGCGATGGCGCACCGCACCGCACTACACTATATCGGAACCTAGCTATCCAGAATTTAAAAACAAATAAAAGCACTTCATCGCACTTCAACGTAATTCGCCGATATGCGAATTGTCGGACCAATTCTCCGAATAGTTGTTTCGAAGAATACCTCGCAGATTGCATTCAAAAAAGTCATATTTTATTGAATCTATAACGGCCATATTATTCACTGCGAGTGTAAATTAGGTTTAAGTTAATTTTACACCCTAATCCGAATTTTTTGAATCCTATGTCTAGAACTTACATTTATATCTAAACATGCATTAAACCATAATGGACTTGCTGTGTGCTGAGTTTAATTTTTATTGTATTTATTATGAATTTAGCCTCCAATATGCCTTTCTATTTAGCCGGAAATATTTCTGAAAATAAACGACATCGTTATCATCGACTCAGGCCCTATACTCTGTTCATTTTATATTTTCAGTACAGGCCTTATGGGAAGCTCTTTTTTCTACCAGTGGTGCCTGTAACTACTCTCACGGCACTCAAACACAAGATTTGCCACTGAAATAAAAACGAAACCACTGGCATTCCAAAGAATTTGTTGTCGTCATTTACGAAAAACCGACCCAATTTTCCTCAAAGGCGCTTACATCCCGACCTGACCAGTCTGCCACACAACTGCTGTCAGAATGAGGATGACGACAAGGGCAGTGTTGCCGCTGAGGAAAAAAAAATGTTGCTAGACCATAAACTAAAATCCGCTAGAAATGATCGTTTCTGAATTGCGAAAATCCGCTAGAAATCGCTAAAATATCAATTTGAATGTAAGTTCATAAAAAAAGTATTTATTTTTAAAATAAATTGTTAATTATTTAATTATTAATCAAATTAAATATTGAATTAAAAAAAAACAACCAATAAATTCAAGATAACAAAAATTAATGTGAAGTAAAAAAAACGTTAAAAAAATAAATAAATTGAAAATTACAAATCAAATTCCAGCTCAAAAATGAAATCATCTAATTCTTGGCTGTCAATTTCTTCCAAGTTTGAATTAGGGGCTTCGGCTTTATTTTCTTCAGTTTTAGATTTTTTTGTTTTTCCTATTTTTTTATAACCTCGTCTGGCAGGTCGTAGTTAGGTACAGCAACTACTGTTCATCACTTTTAATTGACTTTAATCCATATTGTAGAATTCAACGTCAGGGTTGAAAGTTGATTCCGAAGTTTATTTTTTTACAATGTTGATTGCATTAAAAATTCGTTCAACTTCAGTATTTGAGTGGGGAAACGATAGCACAGTGATTGCCAAATCAGCCAGTTCTTGCAAATTATTTACAGCTGCAGCATTTTTGTACTTGACAACCTGGGTCCAAAACTTCGTAGTATTTTCTGTGGCATTGTCCCTTTTGGTCAGTCCAACACATATCTCGTGCACGTATTTGTTACGCAAAGTCGCATATCAATTATTCCACATATACCTCCTATTAATACCTATTAATATATAAATTTTTAAACACCTGGAATTAAAACAGAAAAAAAAATGTATTGGCAGAACTATCCTTCCATCAAAAGAACCAAGGAATGTAATAAAACTGCTCCCACATTTGCAATAAAAGAGTTTTATTTTAATAAGTGCACTTGGATATTGTTATCCTGATCTAACAGAATCAGCTGTTTCTTTTCTCCACCGCCACGGTTAACGGCAATCTCCATAACCTTTCTATTTGTCGATGTATGACCATTGAACGCGACTTCCTTGTCAGTATAAAAATCATACGCTCGCACATCTCCATTCGAAAGAGCGAACAATGTCCAGCCATCACTTGAGACTTCCAAGTTCTGAATTAGATTTTTCCTCAAAACCGAACCATTCAACAGAACTTGTTCATCAAAAACTCGCATTTCAAAAGGCTTTTTACCACCCTCTATCGCGGCCGCTATCAATGTGGCAGTACTTGGACGAAAGTCATGATCAGTGAATTGACTTTCTATTGAACGTCTCTCATTGCGAATGATATTTTGAATGGCACATGATTTTCCAATCTCAAAGTCAAAGTCATTCTTCTTCGATTGGGCTGTCTCTCCACGGGGATTTTCAGAAGTCTGCGGCTTGTTTTGTTTGTTTGCCGTTTCTCTATTCCAATTGAGAAGCGTGACCGAACCGTTCGATAAGCCCACAACAAGATAGTTCTCATTTTGAAGCAATTTGATGGCTGTCGGAAACAAAAACCCACTGTCAACGATGTTTATCTTTTGAAAACGTTCCCTTTTTAGGGTTTTCGAGCAGGATATTATGAAATTTCGATTTGTTCCCACAAATATAAGTTCGGTTCCACAGTCTAGATTTATAAAGCGAAGTCCCTGAATACCGAGTTTGATGTCTCTTTTCGATTCGGCAAGTTCTTTGAGAATGTCGTCCTGGAAAATTTCCATTTGAAAATTGGACTTTGTTCGTTCAAATGCACTCTTTGGTCGAGCTGTTCCGAGTTCGATGTACTCACGCAGGTCACAGATGGCACTTTGGGTGAGTTTGACACGAGCCCAAGGGGATTTGTATTCAAATTTTGAGTCAGGTCCTTGCGTCGTATCGTAGCTGCGAATATTAGTTTCGACTAAAGTCCAAATCACCAAAATTCCTGTCTCATTTAACGATGCGAACTAAAAAAGAGAGAGGGAGAGAAATATTATAGCATAAGCAAACACGTTCTGTTATTTATTGGCTAAAAATTTTCGTTTTGGTCTTAAGCCACGTCTTGCTACGCGATTGATTTGCTATTCTTAGCTTTCACCTAAAATTAAAAAAAAAAAAACATCACAAGAGTGAAATTCTGATTACTATGATTTTACATATTTCCAAAAAATAATTGCAAATACACGATCAAAAATTGGCTGTAATGTGTAACCGAGTGCGATATTTGCTAGGTTAAAAAAAATGTGTTAAAATTAACTAAGTCTCTGTTGAAAAAAACGAGTATTGGTAAGAACTACCGAGATAAAAAGTGCAAATGCATAGTGCTTAAATAACATACCTACTTTATCAGTTCTTATCAAACAAACAGTTTATTTTTGGTTTTAACGACCGAGAAAATTTAAAGGGGGAAGTTTATAAATCTATGTATTTTTTTTAACAGAGGTTCCTTCAAAAATTGGACTCGGTTTGTTTTTATCCACTAACTCTGTAGGAGCCATATTAATAAGGTAGTTTTTAACCTAAAGTTGGTTGAAAAACTATTAAAACTCTATAGCGCCGACAAAGACCCGAATCTCACTGTTATACCTACCATTCAATAGAAGGCCATCCGCACACGTGATGTAAGTCAAGGAATGATAGAAATATTCAAGCTAAACTGCCGAGTCTTTTAGAGCAGCTGCAGATGACTTAGTAGAGAGCATGCGCTAAATAACTTTCAATATTTGGTCAAATGATATGAACCTCAGCGGGCCAATTAAAACCGCATACAAGAGCAATACTATTTGAACGTTGAAAACCCTTCTAAGTAACCTGATTGGCCCTTCTCATTCTGGTTTAAGGTCAGGAAAGTCCATTGACGATCAAGTTTGCACAATTATATCAAAAAATAAAAAGCGCACCCAAAATCGACCATTCGAAACGAACGTCAGAATCGACAGCTACAACTTGGAGGTAGTTAAGGACTTCGTCTACTCTAAGCTATGCTATTAATTCTGGCAATAACATATCGGCAGAAACTAATAACTCTTTCCAATCGCTGTTTCTTTGGCTCAAAGGGCAATCAATTGAGTACTAGAGCTTTCTACAGAACGGCAAGATAAATTCTGTTAGTTAAGGACCGGGTAATTGCAGATGCTTGTTAGTTGAGGCAATCAGTTGCGATCACCTGTACGCGTTGCAATGTAGAAGCTTATTAGGGGTTATAAGAGAGTTATAGTTAAATTTTCAGTGAGACATATCATAGAAGCTGTCTTGGGAAACCAATCCAGCAACAGTTCATACCGCAGCGTATCACCAGCTCACCGAAAAAGAAACTGCTATTCTTCAGCAAGAAATGCGAGATTCATCACTTTCGGTTGTAATATAAAAAAGGAAAATATAAGTATAAAAAAAAGCCCCACGGTTTGATTTGATAACAGGGGAGAACTTAAAACAATCCCCACAAAAAGGTCTAAAAAACTAGCGCAGATTATAAATGCTGCATTTAAGTTAAGGCAAACCACCAAACGAAGTAACCTCAAATCGCCCAATATCGATACTACCAATATTGTCAAAGTTATTTGAAAAAATGCTGGTAAAACGCCTGCAAAAAATAATCGATGAAAAATCGCTAGTGCCAATTTGGGACTCTCAAATCACCAATATGGTTTTATAAATAAGAACTCTACAATTGATCAAGTGCATAGAATAACAGATAAGATCGAAAAAGCATTTGAAGAGAAAAATGTGTGCTCTATAATATTTTTTGACATAGCACAGGCTTTCGATAAAGTCTGGCACAAAGGACTGATGCACAAGTTACAAAGGCAACTGCCGAATCAGTATTCAACAATTCTGGAGTCATAATATACATCAGATCGGTTACTCAGAATTAAACAAAAACTGAGTACTCAACATGAAGAGAAATTAAAGCTGGTGTACCGCAGGGCAGCGTCATAGGTCCATACCTATATTTATTATTCACTAGCGATCTGCCTGTTAGTGCGTAGAAACCACTACAGCTGTATTTGCAAATGAAACTGCTGTTCTTGCTATGGGAGCAACTGTCGAGATAGCGACAAAAAAGCTTCAAACGGCGATAAACAGTATTTCAGAATGGACTAAGAAATGGCAGATTAGATTAAATGACCTTAAGTCAGTCCTTATTAATTTTACGTACAAAAACGTACCACACATTCCAGTCTACATTAACAACCATGTAGTGGAATATTCAAACACAGCCAAATATTTTGGTATGACTCTAGACGCTGAATTGCGTTGGAAAGCGTATTTAAAAAAAAAAAGATGAGTTGAACATGAACAAGAACATGCGATACAGTAAAATGTAATGGCTCATCCCTGTCCAACTACAATAAGATATTGCTATACACGCAAGTTCTGAAACCAGTATGGACGGGCTCCAGTTGTGGGCTTGCAAGTTGCAAATGCCAAACAAATTTACAAAAAATTCAGGTCTTCCAAAATAAAGTATTTAGGAACACCTTGGTACATACGTAACGTTGATCTTTATAGAGATCTTAATATTGAATGCTTAAAGGCGAAGTTAAAAACGTTGCTTAGAAATAACCGAATTATTAAATACAGACCTTGTAATCAGGAGATTAAGGCGGATAAAACCACTCGATCTATAAAAATTAGCTAAGAATAGAAATTAGGCTCAATATACGAAAAAAGTTGAGAAATCCGACAACTGGCGGATTTCTCTTTTGAATTCTCAAACAATTCAAAAATAAATTGCCCATTGGTTGAACAACTAGGTGCAATCACATTCGGGATGACGAAAGTCAGTCCCCCAGGGAGGGTCAGACCCCCATCCAAAAAAAAAAAAAAACTTGGGGTTGTGGAACTGTTGGACTTTCGCTAAACGCTCGATGGAAAGCTAAATTGGAAGCTTAACTTTCAAGAAAGATTCAGTAACGCAATTGACGTTTCACCGACGCACCAATACACGATGTGAAAAACGTGTCAGACTATTTTTTGAATGCACCGCCAAGTATTTAAGCGTATGCTCGCTTAAAGCACCCCTACACCTTTTAATCCGGTCGAGAGACCACCATTGGCCACCTGAAAAAGAAAACATCAGCGAAAACGTTGCTTACCTGAACAGTCTTAAATGTCTGCATGCCGGTCTTCAGTGGTGAACGAAAGCTCTTCACGTCAACTATGGCTCCAAAATCAAATGAACGGATATCGGCTCCACCCCAGCTCGGTGTAATTGAATGCGTAGGCGCAAAATGAGTCAAGTACCCGTCCAGCTTCGAACAGAAGGAATAAGTTTCCCTAAGGTCCCACATTGCAACACTGCCATCTCTTAGACCGCAAAGAACGATATCCGGGGATTCGTTACATATCTCAGCTCGAAACACTTCGCTCCATGTGGATAGCAGGCGGACGGGCTTACTGGCGTCTCCGCTGTTCCAAACCATGATCAGGTTAGTGAAGTCGTTGTGGTAAACATTGGCTATGCTCTCATGAACAGTTAGGATTAGATTGAACTTGGTGTTAGCGAATACCCGAACCACTTTCAGAGCGTTTAGTAAGTTGGTGTTAAGCTTGTAAAAGCCATTGCTCAGCTCTGGTAGCTCATGTGTATCTAAACTAAGATTCGCAGTGTTTGACGAAAGTATCCTTGAGATCAGAAGGGCCGAGTTGTTTAAAAACGTATTAAGCCGTTCAAAGTCAACTGGCTTCTTTCGGGCTGTGTTGGCCGACATACTTGTATCTTGCCGCCATTTTGAAAGAGCTCTGATTGTGTTGTCGAACATGTCTTCGTGTGAATTCAGCTTGGGATTTTCGTCATCCGCTAGTTCGCCAGAGCAAGAGGCTGAAGTTTGAGGAGTAAGCGGATTGTATTGCGGTGGATGTTGCGTCCAAACTGATCGCAGTTCCTCCACATCGGTCTGACATTCGCTTTCCGCACGATCTTCCATAGTTTGTGTTGCAGTCTGTTCCGTATTGGAGCTGCCGAACATGCGCATGTATGTCTCGTACGGAATAGGTTTCAATTCGAGTAACGTGAAGGTGATCGTGTCTAACTGGATCTTGGACATTATCTCTAGTCCTCGTTTTGTTATGCTCGGACGAGAGAAGAAACCCGAGTAACCTCCAAATACGAGTGACCCGGGCTGGAAAGTAGAATTACTGGCATAAGCCACTGATCCGAACTCGGGGCATGCAGTGAGAATACTGTTCTCATAGCTAATACCTGAGTCAAGTTGTTCATAGTTCGCTATGGTGTCTAGACTGTCAAATGCTTCGATCGTGCGACGTTTCTTTGAATTGAGGTCGTAGTTCCCGGAGTCTAGTTTCCGTTCCTGCTCTTTATCTTTATCTCGATGAATGACTGTAATGGGAAATTGAGTAAGTTCGGACTCTTCATCGTCGTCGTCTGATCGACCTTCTGGTTCAGTCTCACTAGAGAATGACGGACTGTCGTGATTATTTGGTTGACTGTGCTCTGATGATCTTGAGGACTGCGATATTACTTCTGCCGACGATGAGCCCGTCTCGAAGTCGGACTCATATGACTCAAAGTCGTCGTCATAGTCTGGACCTGAATCGGAAGGAGAGGGGCTTTTGCTCTTAACCGACTCTTTTTGATTCTCATCAAACGGAACCTCAAAGGCTACCGGTTCTTTAATTTTGACGGAGGCATGTGTCTTCGGCGGTTTCTCTTCTTCGGGTTTTGGTTCAACTACCTTGGTCTTGAGAATGACAATTTCATCGGGTTTCAGGGTTCTACTATTGCTTCTCAGTCTTGGCTCCCTTCCTTCAATGATCGGCGCGATTGGTACTTCCCGGCGTTTTGAGGGAGGCGAAGACACTGTTACGTTGTGAACTGTGGACATCACCAGATTTGGTTTACTTGAAGGTGGTGGTCTATCCGGGATGGCCTTTGTGGTGGAAGGACTGAGTTTGGCGGGTAATGGCTGATTCTTTTTGTCGGACACTGATCGGGTTGTAATTTTTGTTGTTTTTGGTGCTGTTATTGAATTGGACCTAGAAGTGGTAGCCTTGGCGACTGGTAACCGTATTGAGCTTCCATTTGATATTCGTTTTACGGAGGGCACTTGTACAGGGCTTCGTTTTGCCGGTGGTTTCTTTTTCTCTTCATCTTTAATTGAGGCAGTAGGCCTAGACGAAGCAGTCGGCTTTGTTGGCAATTTCTTAGTTTCGCTTGATGAACTTACGCTTGAAGACTTCTTAAGGGTGTCCAACTTAGATTGCTGAAAGAAGATGAATGAGGTTGTTTAGAGATCAAACTTAAAAAGTACAAGTCTTTTAGTTTGGACCATGGAATGGAGGCTTTTCTGCCACAACAAATATTTGTTTAACGTTGGGATAGGTAACAGGCCCTGTACAATGCAATGGAGGAAGGCTATAGAGGTTATAAATCTAACTGTCATTCAGGAAGTGTTGCGCGAATGTATGATGCACAACTTGGGATACATTTGGCCTATGGAACTTGATAGAAGAATAGGAGTCATCTGGAAGCCAAAGCGGTTTCAAGGCTCAAAAAAAAAAAACGCCCGACTGAAGCCCACCCAAGGTCTTTGCTCAAAGGGGTTGCGTCTATTGCAAACAAATTAGGTCTGTTCCCTAACGATAATGCATTCGAACACATTCGCCAAATTTAGTCAAACTTCGTTCCTTTTCACAAAAGTTGGGCAGAAGAGAGCCAAAAAGAGAGAGCAAAACATTTCCCCTCCATAAAAAACCTGCAAATATTAGCCCAAGAAATGGGGACGTTCGGATTCATAGTTTATGTAAAACGTCAACTAGATTGGTCGTGACTAGGAATCCGAACGCGTTGACTGAGCAAGTTGAATTGTTTTTGTATTCTCGCGGTCAGCGTTGCCTTTGTTTGATTTGCCCTTTTTTATTCGCAAAAGACCCCTCATAATTTTTTTCAAAAATTGATATTTTCAAATAAGTACATTTAAAATGTAACACGGTTTCCTATCACAACACTATTACACTGTTATGTGAACTGATGGTTGTTAAATATCGTGCGAAAATTCGAAATTTGCAGAGTAGCTTTAGAAATGGCACCCTTTTCTCTCACTGGCCCTTTTTTCGACTCTTCAGAACTCTGCCACGGCCACTCTGTTTATTTTAAATCTGACTCTTCGAAATGTCAACTGAGTATGCAGGCAGGATTTTCCTGACTAGATTTGTCGGCTTCCCCTCCATAAACGTCAACTGCAAAAACTAATCACGTGACCAGTCTGGGCCAATCAAAACTGAATGACATCTAGTCAGACAGCTTGTCAACTTACTAAACTATGAATCCGAACGTCCCCAATTTCTGTGGGCTAGTTGCTTATTGCTGACAGATGGTTGTCAAATCGTTCAAATTCTAGTTTGTAACTGACTTTTTATTTAATTTCATTTATATTTATTGCTTGTATCGCATAAAAATAGATGTAAGAAACAAAAGAATTGTGCTTTTTAATTTCTGCAACAAAAGCAATTCAAATCCTTAAATATAAATTTGTGTTTTTTTCTACTGAAATTCAAATATTCCCGCCTAGAAAAAATTCGCATTTTTCAAATGAGAGGAATGTGACATATTGCCAAAGTGAACCAGAAAGTAAGGGAACAGACCTATTAATACATTTAATTTAAAATCTACATTACAAACACTTTGCTAACTAGACCGGCGAACGATCTGCTTGTCAGATATGGAAAGAGTCTACACTTATTTCATCTGCCTTATGCCCAATTCACAATTAGGCGTTGCACGCGTGCGTGCGTCGGCGCGCTTTGACACGATTTATCGAAATTTTACAATTTGCCAAAGCACGCGAGCAACAATTTTGTAAAATAAAATGCTGCTTTGAAGCGAATACGCGTTAACAGGGAAAAGTTTGACAAACTAAAAGTTCTGTTTGTTTTTGGCTGAAAAATACAAATTCAGAGCAGAATTAAAATTTCAAGTCTACTCCCTTTTTTTTTTTTTTTTGAAGCTGTATAATTTTTATGCACGAATTGAAAAACGATTCTCCAAAATACAAGAAAATCATATTTAACAAT
Source organism: Cheilosia urbana (assembly GCA_946477585.1). Lineage (NCBI taxonomy): Eukaryota > Metazoa > Arthropoda > Insecta > Diptera > Syrphidae > Cheilosia > Cheilosia urbana. Next base: position 119,236,792 of record OX297854.1, read on the forward strand.
ATATCGAAGCACACAACAACCTTAATACGGATACAAGACCCTTGTTTAATATTTTTCCTACAAAAAATCTAAAGAAATTAGTAGTTGCCCTACAAAAAAAAAATGTTATGCCTCATTTCCACACACTGAATTAATTAACTATGCTTTGAAAAAAATCATATATAGCTTTTTAAAAGTTGTGTGTAATAAACATTAGCGGATCTGTGCCACTCCATCTATAAACGGCACATTCTATGACTTCAAATCGCACAATTCAAAATTCTAAAGTTGTCAAACGCGCGTGATAGTAATGCCCAATTCACAATGTCGCGTTGACGCGCGCGTGCGTTGACAGATTATGTAGAAACAAAGCGTTCATATGGTGCCACACAAAATGCAGCTTCAGGCGTTGAGTCGACTTTAGACCGTAAATATCGTAAAGTTCAACGCGACGCGTGAGTAGAGCTACTTTCTACTATCACGCGCGTTTGACAACTTTAAAATTTCGAATTGTTCGATTTGAAGTCATAGAATGTACCGTTTATAGATGGAGTGGCACAGATTCGCTAATGTTTATTATACACAACTTTTAAAAAGCTATATGATGGTTTTTTAAAGCATAATTAATTAATTCAGTGTGTGGAAATGAGGAATAACTTTTTTTTTGTGGGGCAGCTACTAACTTCTAGACTTTTTGTAGGACAAATATTAATCAAGGGTCTTGTATCCGTATTAAGGTTGTTGTGTGCTTTGATATATTGTTAAATATGATTTTCTTGTATTTTGGAGAATAGTTTTTCAATTCGTGCATAAAAATTACAGCTTCAAAAAAAAAAAGGAGTAGACTTGAAATTTTAATTCTGCTCTGAATTTGTATTTTTCAGCCAAAAAACAAACAGAACTTTTAGTTTGTCAAAGTTTTCCCTGTTAACGCGTATTCGCTTCAAAGCAGCATTTTGTTTTACAAAATTGTTGCTCGCGCGCTTTGGCATTTAAAATCGTAGAATTTTGATAAAGCGTGTCAAAGCGCGCCGACGCACGCACGCGTGCAACGCCGAATTGTGAATTGGGCATAAAAAGTAGCTCTACTCAGGCGTCGCGTTGAACTTTATGATATTTACGATCTAAAGTCGAGTCAACGCCTGAAGTTGAGTTTTGTGTTCAACTTCGAGTGAATAAAACGGCCCTAAGAGAAATTATACAACGAAAATTACCGATAGGAGTGTGCGTACACAACACCCCAGACCCCAACCTTTTCAACGTAGAATGCATGTCAGCTGCCAGTTTTTTTTTTATACATTTCAAGGAAATAAATTCGTTTGAAAATGTGTACCTGGTACCTATAGGTATTACACTTCAGTCTCTTTTACACGCAGCTGTCTTTTCAGCATGATTTAATGTAAAAACAAAATGAGGAAAAAATGAGAGAAAAATGTAAAAAATATATAGGTACGCGCTTAACAAATTCTCGTTAAAATTTTCAATCAAGCACACCTAGCATAAATAAGAATGTACGTAATCTTTGCAAATTGGCAGCTGTCATTCAAATGAATAAAAATTAGTTTTTACTTTGTCAAGGGAGAAATTGGAATATCCCAGGTTTTTTTTTTCATATTTTTGCCATTTGTACCGTCGAGCTGTGAGCAAAATCTGGCAACCCTAATTTTGACACATTCTTCACCATTTTCTCCACAGCAAACATTTATTAATTAAGCACTCAATATCCGACCCATTTCAATGAATTTAAATGGATAAAAGCAGTTTAATCCAATTAAACAAAACAATAACAAATTCAAAGATGTAGCGCGAATGGAATTCTCTTCGTTTTTATTTTTGTTCACCGTTCGTTCACCCACACCCATTCCGTTCTCGTTGTTAGTGGTTGGAAATAATAAACCAAATCGAGTGACATCTAGTGCGACTTGGTTAAGGGATGAAGTATCGCGATTTACAGTGTACACCGTGAACAAATTGTGACAAGTAATTGTTAAAATTAAATCTAAATTATTACCGTTTTCACTGCTTGTTTACTGCGAATATTTTTCGACATTTTTTGCTAAACAACTCTGATGAAATCCGTTCTCAATTTGTGTAAATCAATCAATGCGAGTGATGGTCGCAATTTTTGTTATTGTTTTGACAATTCACTCATGACAACGGGGCACCAACAACAGCAACAGCAGATACCTACACAACATTTTATTAATTTTACACCAACGTTGTGATTGGTGTACGTCTACGATACGTAAATTTGTTCGTGGTGAGTTCATTTATGAAGGTTCTTGTATTTGCTAGAAATATAGTTGTTGCATGAATTTGTAGATGGAGCAATTAAAATGTACGATTTTTGAATATTATCGTTGCTTAATGTCGTATATAAAATCATACCTAATGTTTTATGTGAACATGTTACGCTATTCTGCAACATATTTAAATTGGCAAGCACAAGCGTTCAGTTCCCACTCGATTGAAGATCAAATTTTCACACTGCGGCAAATTGTGGAAAAGACCAACGAACTACAAGTCGGGACTCACCAATCACCACTTATTTCATAAAGGGTCGTATGAATAAAAACTAGCATTTGCTTTTAGTAAAAGGTTTTAGCAAAGTAAAATCCCTTAGCAATTGCTTTGAATCGGTATGAATAAAAACCTAGTTTGCTAGAGTTTGAAAATTCGAACATTTATGTAGCTTTTACTTCGCTGCACGTGTATGTACTTGCCTTGCAATTTCTGTCAAACCTGACCAGTAAATTTGAATTTTTTGAATTTTCCTTGAGATTCTAACGACTTTTGTGGAAATTGAAATCAAAAAAATTAAATTCAGGAATTTGATTGCAATCTATAGCTCCAATTGCACCTGGAAATATGAGCCGCACAAAATTATAAATAAATGGTTGGAGCGCATATGCTAATAAATCGGGTAATCACGAGCTCACTGTATGATGAAACAAGAAAGGGGAAAGCGCTGACGGGTATACCACAGGGCGGAATCATATCCCCCCTCCTGCACTTCTTCACCGATCACTAAAGGGTACCTGTGCGATGCGTAATTCAGTATGCAGACGACCTAGCCATCTTGATAACAGACAAACATCTGAACACCATAGATACGGTGACCATATTTTTAAGAGCCAAACCCGGGCAGAAAAAGTGAAATTGTATAACAGCACACAAATTTCCAAAAAATAACAAAAAATTGTATGTATGTTGGGATGTATGTCCCGTATTTCTTTAAAAAATCTAAAAAAAAACGGGACAGGCTATTGAAATACGGGATTGTCCCGGGAAATACGGGACGTATGGTCACCGTAACCATAGGGGAACTCATGCAAGATACATTCCGCAAGATTTCAACGGGAGCGGGAGTAAATGGACTGGGTGTACGTACATCCATGTAAAACTGAGATGGGGCTTTTCACAAAGAAAATCAACATGAGTAACTTCCATGTCCCTGAAATGGAAGGCATAAGCATGCCACTCCATGACAGTGTCAGATTTTTTGGTCTAGTTACAGACAAGGAACTAACATGGAGGGAAAACTTGGAAGAACGAATAAACAAGGCCAAAAAATCGTATTGGATATGCAGGAGGGCTTTCGGGAAGTCGTTTGGCTTACATCCTAAACAAGTCCATTGGATATGCAACTGCGTAGTGAACCCATACTATTCTATAGCGTAGTGATCTGGTGGCCGATTGTGTGCAAAAAAAATACGTAATAGTTATGCTTACTAAAGTACCACAAATGGCGTGTTCGGGAATCACAGGCGTGCAAGCATTAACACCAACTGCAGCCATCGAGGCGATCCTAAACAGAACACCAATGCATCTAGAAACGAAAAGACTAGCAGGCGCCTCTGCAACAAGATTGCATGCACTCCGAGATCTCGAATGAAAATTGAACAACGGAAAATCATTGGCTTTATCAAAGAAATAACACCTCTTATCGATCGACGCAGTGACCTAGCCAATACCACAAAAATTTCGATAGATACCTACTTCGTAACTGCTTTTCCCTCAAGAGATTATTGGAAGCAAACAAGCTTAAGAAGACAAGAACCACAGGGGGATACCAATAAGCACGGACGGATCAAATATAGCAGGGGAATCAGAAGCAGACATATGTATTGCTAACCCCAGAGATGCAACAGGCAACGCATTTGGCACCTTTTACTGGTGTTTCAAGCAAGATGTCTTTGATAGGGAGACAAATAGATATCTGCTCAGATTTACTATCGCAGCCATAAGCGAGCAACCCCGTCACGAAATCTTTTCTGGCAAGGGAGTGTAAAAACAAATTGAATAATGAATATCCTAGCTAGTAAAAATTACGTCTATCTAATTTTGGTACCGGGACACGAAGGTGTAACGAGTAACGAAAGAGCAGATGAAATAGCAAGGAAAGGAGCGGGGAATAAAAGCCACCGGAAAAAGAAACAAGCGTACGACTGACAAGGCGACTATTATAAATCAAGGAGCCAAAATTGATCCACAAGAAAGGAGACTCTCTGAACTGCGCCAACTATAGAGGCATCAGTCTCCTTAACACTGCGTATAAGATCATGTCTGCTGTACTATATGAACGCCTGAAACCTTTCGTCAACGATCTGATAGGTCCCTATCAGTGCGGTTTTAGGCCCGGTAAGTCCACGACCGATCAAATATTCACACTACGGCAGATCCTGGAGAAAACCCAAGAAGTCCAGATCGATACTCACCATCTTTTTATCGATTTTAAGGCCGCATATGACAGCATTTATAGAGACGAGCTATACAGAGCCATGTCTAGTTTTGGCATCCCTGCCAAACTTGTCAGATTGTGCAGAATGACGATGGAGAACGCTCGCTGCTCCGTAAAGGTCGGAAACAATCTCACCGAGACCTTTGATGTCAAAAAAGGATTTAGACAAGGCGACGCGCTGTCATGTGACTTTTTCAACATCATTCTTGAGAAAATTGTGCGAAACTCACAAGCCAACACCAGAGGCACAATTTTCCATAAGTCTGTGCAACTACTTGCATACGCTGACGACACTGACATTGTTGGCAGAACACAGCGAGCTGTTACTGGTGCGTTTGCAAGTATTAGTACAGAAGCGGCAAAAATGGGTTTAGTGGTGAATGAGGGTAAAACAAAATATATGCTGTCAACAAGAAGGGACACACGACATCGACGAATCGGCAGAACGTCACGATAGACAGCTATAACTTTGAGGTAGTTAGGGACTTTGTCTACCTCGGCTCCGCTATAAACTCTGATAATGACATCACATCAGAAATCAAGCGAAGAATCACACTTGCCAACCGCTGTTTCTTTGGCCTAAGACGGCAATTGATTAGTAAGGCCTTGTCAAGAAGCACTAAGGAGATTCTATATAAGACTCTCATCATCCCTGTCCTGCTCTATGGCGCAGAAGCATGGGCCCTAGCAAAAACGGATGAGGATCTTCTTGGTCGCTTCGAACGCAAAATTCTTCGAGTTATTTTTGGTCCCGTTTGCATTGACGGGATTTGGAGGAGAAGATTTAACAGCGAACTCTACGAGCTGTACAGCGACATCGACCTGGTCAGAAAAGTACGCATTAGTCGTCTAAGATGGTTAGGACATGTAGAGCGAATGGACACCAACGCTCCGGCCCGGAGAGTCTTCGTTTCTAACCCGAAGAAATAACGCAGTAGAGGAAGACCTCGCCTTAGGTGGCGCGCGCAAGTGGAAGGGGACCTCAACCAACTTGGAGTGCGCAACTGGAGGCAGTTAGCCAAAGATTGCGCTAACTGGAGAGGCGTATTGGTTGAGGCCCAGGTCCACCCCGGACTGTAGCGCCACCTTAAGTAAGCAAGTAAAATTGATTTTAGCAGATACTGGGAGCATCTTGAAACATGCAAAGTGGCCAAAATAATATTAGAAACACCAACTAATAAACTGCGATTAACTCTGGAAGAGCGTAGTTAAGATTGATGGTGGGACTTTTCTCAGGACACATCAGCCTTAATAAACATGCAAATAGAATTGGCATTTCGGAAACATGAATACGCCCAATCGTCAGGAGGACAAGGAAGATATAGAACACTTCCTCGTCCACTGTCCAGCTACATCGAGGCTACGTAAAAAAAATTCTGGGGGCACATTTGATACCAGACCTTTTATGCCTCATAAATGTGGAACTAAGCGACATCATGGAGTTGTTCAAGGGAACAAACAGACTCGCTGACAACACAAACTCTACACCCAGTGGCTACCCATAATTGAACCAATTCCTTACCTCCTGTCCTTTCACAGATTCTACTACAAATATTCCAACCGCTCCACAATGGACCCACCAGAGGCCTCAGTGAAGAGCGGAAAACTCACCCTCAGCAACCAACCACATGTAAGGGAGCTTGAGGACTCAATTCATCACTATCGCGACCGGGTTTATTCAGAGGATAACAATGGGTACCCATAAAGAGTTAACTCTGGCCTGCCATCTACATAACTCCACAGTTGGCCACCTTTTTAGGTGACCTCTTATATAGCTTCGGTACACATTCCCGTACCAATGATATTCTGGTGTTTGTCTGTTCCATGCGCCTGATCACTGCCTGATTGTCAAGGTCAATTAGGGATATTTTGCCTCCAATTCTACTCAGCAATGCTGGATTGGAAAACGTTATAATAAATTGACAGGTTTTAAAGGGTCAAAATGGAGGCTTCCTATTCACGATAAAGCTCAGAAGTGATCGCTTACTTTCAAATACATATTGCTATTGTTTGATGGAGGTCATCGCTGTTAATTTTAAACCAAAAACTCACGGGACTGCAAGCTTTTTGCAGTATGTTCTAGGGAACTTATCATTCCCCTGAAGACCAATAGCGAAATACAGGTCTTAATGTGCCGCGTTCATCCCCACTTTGACACACTGCACTTTAAAATGAAGTGGACGATTGACAGCCTTCAAATGAAATTGTTTTTAATTTATATATAAAAGCTATTACAATTAATATCACAATTTATTGAGTGTTTAGGATAAACGGTTAAAATAATATTAATTAAATTACTTTTGCCACAGTCACAGTATAATCAGCTTCACAACAGAAACATGCCAATCAAGCCAGCTACCATCCAACATGTCCAAGCCAATTTGTGTCCGCCACTAGCAGGGTATTTCTGTGCTATATATTTATCAAAAATATCTTCCATGACTCTCCTAGATCGATCTGCTTTCAGCTCAGTCATTCCACGAAGACCATCAGTCTTGTCTCTGAACATGATGTTGTTCTTCTTGTCGAATGGTCCGAACATGGTGAACGGTATTGTTTGACTTTTGTAGAACTTCCCAAACAAACGGTCCATATCACGGAGCGAATTATAAATTTCATTCCTACGCGTCAGTGTGGCATTGTGAACCATAACATGACCGCGAGTTGTCCAGTGTAAGTAGCAATACTCAAATTTGGATCCCTTTTCGTTGGCCCCAAAGGGACATAGCACCTTAAAGGCGTTCCTGTCGATGTTCTTCGTCCAAGTAGAGTTCATTGTGCCATTCGAAAGGATTTTCAAGGTGTGCGAACTTATGAAAGCGACATCGGCGCCCTCTTGCAGACAGCGTAGAGCTCCTTCATCTCCCTTGTAGTGATCGGGACAGTCGTGGTGGACATGTGGATCCCAAGTGCAGGACTCTTTGGAAAAATACTCAGACAATGGCGTGGGTTCCTTGGTGAAATTCGCAATAGTCTCTAGGACAGACAGATGAGCAGCACCCTCGTACGAAGGAAGGCATGCTTTAGCTCCTTTGAGGTCGTGAAATTTCTCAAACCGTGAACTCTTTCGAACAACAGCTATTGTGGCATAACGCTCGTGCATATCCAGCGAGAACTCGTACAGAATTGGGCTCAGTTTATAGTCGCGCTGCGCCTTGATCCGGGTCTCATGATCTACAAGGACCACATCGGATGTCTTGTACATGGTATCATCCATGCAGCTCTCTAGACTTTCCGAGCGTATGCATTGAATGTTGGGCTGGATGCCATACACCTGGGAAGCCTCTTGCAACCACGAGCACTTGATATGCTGTATAATGGATGTCGTGCAGAAGACTATGGATCTTGGCGGATTACATTCCGGGAAGCTATAGGCTCCTTGAAAAGCGGTTGCCTGATCCAAGTAATCATCAATGGGAATGGTATTGTCCAGCTGATTGATGTTTACGTGGTAAGTTTCCAGCAAGCTGAGTAAGGCATTCTGCCAACTCGTTGTGTCATTGTGCGACAGCTTGGAGACTATATCCCGCACTTGTGATGCATGACTGCGCCTGGCAGCTACTGCCGGCCAGGGCTTTGCCACCCAAACACAGGGTTGCGTTGCATTCAACGGCTGCAGATGGCCGTCGGGACAGAGGAAACTGTACTCCGTTTGGTCGGCCTGTGCCTGAAGGCCACTCAAGCCGAAATGGCTTCTCACATCATCCAATCTCGCCCAACCCACATCGCCACCTCCGCTCGTTAGGCAGTACAGAGCGCCACGTCGTCCCCAGTGCTTATCCCCAACGCCACATCGGTATGGATCATAACATAATTGACAAAGTGAAGGGTATCTTCTCTTTAGCATTCTGTCCTGAATGGGATCAGGCACCCATGGCCCCGCCTTGCAACTTGGTCCAAAGTAATTCGCACTTGATTTGATGCGGTCTTCTGTCAGTGACAAACTAGGATCACAGGTCTTCGGCACCAACAGCGATTCGAAGTACTAAAATGGAGAAAAGTGGTTAGCTTCATATAAAATCAGAACTTTTTTTACTTACGTTCGCCAAAACTTCGGTCCAGTGGTTCTCTAGTCCATGTCCGGGGTGACAGAATTTTGCTTGTCTCAGGTCGTTCACTGAATGAATTCCCGCTTCGTTATCCACCACAGCCACAATTTCATACTCAAAAGGGGTGTCGTGGAATCGCAGCTCGCTGGTGACCAGAATTTCCACACTGGACCATCTAGCCGCGACCAAATCCTCGGAAGAGAAAACTCCGAAATGCGCAGTTCCCTTATGAATGCGACGGACACAATCCAAACGGTCCAGTCCCACAACACACTCCATGTTTGTTTGAGCTTCTAGACTGGGACAGAACTGTGGTGTCTTTCGGTAGTTGCCACGTCCTTCCACAATGCACACTCGAACTAAAAGTGGTAGAAACAAATTTTGGTTAACATTTTGCAATCATTAAAATTAAGTAGCTACTAAATATAAAACGCTATAGGAACTAGCAAGTAAATGAACCAACTACGGTCGGATTTGGGACAAATATTTAATTTAAAAATCAACAACTCAAAGTGGATTATTGTTACTGGCCAAAGAGGTTCGGCCCGTGTCTGCTTTTATTTTAAATTAACTAAACAACCAATTGGCAGCGTTGCCACTGGAAAACGTCAACAAAAACATTTATTTATAAAAAACAACTAATATTCATTACAAAACACTTTTTTCATGTTTTTTTGTTTGCATTCTTTTTCGTTCAAGAAGAAATAAACTGAAAAAACCTGGCGAGTGTCACTCGCGCACCGCAGGTTCCGTACTTCTTTAGAGGTCGAAATTGCGAAGTTTTTTTTGCAGATGAGATAAAGTACATGAAACATGAATGTAAGCGCAAGAGTAGAGAAAACGCTCTAATGAGCGAGAGTCTGTAGGTATATAGTGATTGACTGTTTTTCTTGTAAATAACTACATAGTTACTTTTCGGCAAAACATTCTTCGGCATATATATAGCTACGAGCATGACCTACAAAAAAGTACATATGTATATCCCAATTTTTTTTTTTTTTTTTTTTTTGTCAATCAAGAAATAAACAGCTTTCTGTGCGAATGAAAATATATTTTTCATCAAATTGCTAATAACTCTAAAACCAGTCGATGTAGCGTGTTTGTCTAACTAGAGGTTATACCGGGTGTTGTGTGAAAATTTCAGCCTTCTGCGTCAATTAGTTTCTGAGATAGACCTAGATACAAAATTTGATAATTTTATTTTGGAGGCAAATGGAGAGCACCTACATTTTTATACTGAGTCCGAACGGTTGAATTGAGAATCTATATCAGGACATTTTATTAAACGAAAGAGAGAGATAGAGAGAAAAACTTGTGAGTTTTTCCGGGAATTAAACATGAGACCCCTCGCTAAGTAGTCTAGCTTCTAGCACATTAACCACGAACGGCGATTTTTGTTTATTCTTGCCTTAAACGTAGTGTTACATCTTTGGAAAGGTGTTATGGGGAGGAAGTGCGCAAAATGATTTTCATGTTAAAACTTATTTTTAATCTTCTCCGTGTGATCGTAACACAAGTTCCAAAAGCATCAACCGCAAATTACACCCCTCAACCCTAAGGTCCTACTCTTTTTTCAAATCTATGCAACCACCGCGTTGGATCCGTCTCGATCCGCGCTGCCTAGAGTACTACAATAGGAGTATTATACTACTTTTTCGTCAGTCGTACCCCCGTACTCCCAAAGACAAATGTTACTCCTATTTTTAATTTCGGATTTAACTACAGTAAAACCCGGATAAGTACTTCATGCTTAAGTACCCAACACGCTTAAGTGCCAACAAATCTCAAATCTATACATTTTTTAGTCATTTTTGTGTACATTTAAGCGGATAAGTACCTCCCGCTTAAGTACCTTATTCGGTTTAACGCCCTCTATTTGCCAATTTTATTTGCTAATTTGCTCAGGTTACACTCGTTTAAGTACCTCAATCAAAACGCACATAATTTCATCGCAGCAAACTTCGTGTTACATGCCAAAAATTACATTTTCTCTCCTTCTCATTTTAGTTCTATGTCAAAAAAAGAAATCAGTCAATAAATTAACATACTAAATGAAGTACGAGTTTTCTAGTTAAATTTAAAATAAATCTCTCAGTAGGTAGGAAAATCGGTTAACAACCTTCTTGAGGTAGATAAAGGGATTCGGATTTCTGCCTCCTTTGGGTGCTTAAGCGGGTTCGTTTAACTACCTCACCCGCTTAAGTATCTACCTAAAAAAAGCAGAAATTGTAGAGGGGTAGTTATCCGGGCCTTACTGTATTTTCATTTACTTGACATTTCTATGTGTAGTAAATTGTAAAACAAATTTTACTTTCTGGATGTTCCACTAAGTTTCGTTTCGTGTTCGATTTTTTTATATTCGTAGGAATAAACTCTTGTGGATCATTGAAACTCCCTTTCTTTCTGCCATACTGCTGCCCAATTTTTGGCTAATTATTTATCGAGCGGGCTATATCATTTGAACGTGTTGATCAATTAAGTAACTTAACCCCCAGAAATTTCTATTATACTCCCCAACGAAATTATGAAACGGCAGCCCTGGTCTCGATATTGTTGGCCAGCGTTATCACTTCGAAAAAAGAGGAGCGCAGTAGAGCATTAAAAAAAAATCCGTAGATTGGATCTTTCCGCAGTAGATTTTTTATTTTACAAAAAATTTACATTTTTCATTTACTCTTTTTATTAAAACTATATTAAATTCACTTTAATGTGTTTTTTTTTTTTTTTAAACGTTAGGTACATCAATTAAATGAAAACTTTGAAAATACTTTAAAAGCCCAGGAGAGTCTGAGGGTGTCCAGCAACCGTTGCTGCAATTAGTAATTTCCTTGGGAAAAATTACATTTTCAATATCGTAGTATGTATTTTACGTTAAGTTTGTTTCTTAGTTTATTTTTTAATTGCCTTACAATCGAAAACTTTCGCTCTGCAGCAGCACTACTGTGGTCAGAACAATTTTCCTTTTTTTTTGTGGTTTTCAACAAATACAGGGTGTCCGCCGGGAAGGTATACTACTTTGTTTGTTTATAATTTTTGATTAAATGAAACAGAATGGATCTTATATAGATAAATGTTTTATTTAATGTCGGCAATTGTGTATGGAATACAATATCAGGTAAATGTCCGCCTCTGTTAGTCTCACAAATGCGAGCCCTTTTGAGCACATTTTGCATTACATTCTCACACATTTCACGCGGTATTTCATTAATTTCATCACGAATATTTATATGTTTGAGTTGCTCAAGCGTTTCTGGTTTGTTTGCATAAACCTTGCTTTTCAAATATCCCCACAAAAAGAAGTCCGGAGCAGTCAAATCAGGCGACCGTGGAGGCCAATCAACATCACCATTTCTTGAAATAAATTGTTGTGCAAAGAGGTCTCGCAGTAATTCCATTGTAATCCTGGCTGTATCGCTGTATGCGATGTGGCACCGTCTTGTTGATACCACATGTTAATCAAACCAATAATTTTTATGATGACTTTGTTTTCGTTAAATTTATGTAAATAAATAAATAAAAAAAAATAAATAAAAGGCCTGGTCTGAGCCTGACAGAGACCTCAAACGCCTGACGCTTCAGGCCAAATCCTGTCTTTGGTAACACTAGTTCTGCACTGCGTTGAGCAACGATTTCACTGTAATGGGCTACAGTGTTCTGTTCAACTTGATTCCTGTTCTGCTCAACTTCTTCCAGTTTTGGCTGACATGAGTTGTGTTTGTGTCAGGTGCGACAAAATTTGTCTACCTGTGCAAATTGAGCCATTGGAATCAATCAACTCACAGCTGTTCAATTGTAATAGATTTAATAAATTCTACATTTGTGTGAGAAGCTATCGACTTGGCAGGGGTTTCAAGGGATTGCCCAACCTTGATTAAGTGCATCAACACCTTCATAAACTCTTGAAGCAACCACAATAAATACGCAGTCGAAAATTAATTTGAGAAACTTTTTCTTTTGTCAAAATCAGTAACGTTTATCAACTAAGTGCTGAAGAATCGCATAAGTTGATCAACTAGATGCACGGGGACCGGAATGTCTTCAACACGAAAATGCTATTGAAATTACGTTGCTCATGAAGCATGATTCATGATCAAAGTAAAGTGGTATTCGATTGGGCGCTCTCAAAGCACTTGTTTTGCTCTCAGATCACTTTTTATGTTCGTTTGGTACAAAAAAAAGCAATCTTTTTCAGATTTCAGAGCATTTTGCGAATCTACACTTGAGTTTGACAAATGAAGGGTTTCGTCAATTTTTTCTACAGCAAAGGAAGGCATTGCATCGAGTGAATCTATTTTTGTAAATAATTTATGTATAGATATTTAGAAATCAATCGAGATCGGGACTCAAATTTCGAAAGTTTTAATATAAAATGTAACCGGTGAATGGGAAAACGATTTTAAAAATGTTGGAGCAAAAAAGAGCAAGTAACGGAGCGTACGTTTTTTTTGTTCGATTAGACACACGAAATCTGAGGTCGAATCGCGTCCTCCGTGATCGAGCATTTCGTGACGGAATTTGTTGTTGCTTCACATGTAAAACCAACTTAATTCCGTGAACGAGTAGCTCGTTTACGGAAGTGGCGATTCGACCCCTTAAATCTGAGAGCAAGAAACCCAATCGAGTTCCAAATAAGTTTATGGACTGGTGTACAAGCTAAACAAAATTGTTCAACCAAAGAGTTGAATAAACTGTTGAACAAAATTCGTTGACGTATTTAGCAAGTAGTGGACGCGTGGCATAACTTTGAATTCACGCTTGACGAACTAAGGTGAACTAAGTGCGATGCATTTGCATTATGTGTCTGTGTTCTTGTTTTTCCTTAATTATTCATTTTTCTTCTCCACAGGCAACAATATCTACTGAGTTCTGTAAAATGTTTGGCTAAACCTCGTGAAAAGTATTATTTTATCCACTATCTCACGTTGTCCTATAAATATGTTTATTCACTTTTTAAATTGAATCTTATCTCGTACAAATCTTATATGATAGTAAATTTTGCAATTCTGCCGTTTGAAACAATTCAGCCCTGGTGGAGACCAGAAATAGTCCAACATTTAAGAAACTTGTTAATGATTTGTCATATAAACTCGTATTTTTTTAGCATCTTCCACTTGACTGTCTGTGGTGGTTGGGTGCTGTATGAATAGGGTAGGCACTGATTGGCGTCAACTTGGCGATGCCCAGTCGTTGTAACTGTTCATACACATCAATTGTGCTTATTTTACCTCCGCGTGGTAGCCACCGGGTACTGGTCCTGTCCTTCCGGGCATGACTTGCTAAACTTATAAGCGCGAGTGTTGAACACGAAGAAAATAGCAACACTATAATGCTCTGTCGGAATGACTGCCTGATCGAGTCTCAGAGGTCTTACATGAGCCCCTCAGAAAGAGGACGTACGGCGGATGAATTCACATGGTTGAATCAACGGTGGCGTCAACAGTCAACATGGCAGATACCTCAATGAGCTACTTTGACGTATTTAGAGCTGAGGTCATTGAGGATTTTTCAGCACTAGTCAGGGTGTTGAAATAGAGATGGTGGCGGAAGAGCCCTTAATGGGTCAACGGCAGCTCTCACATCCCCGCAGCGGGTTACTGACTCCGGAATATTCCGGCTCCTTTTGCCCAAGGGGTTACAGAAAGGGCCTGGTCCTCCAGGTTGGGGGTTGTGCGTGGGGTTAACGACCCTACCACGGAAAAAAAAGAATTGTTGCGAAGCAACCAAAAGCCTCGGATAAGGACGGATTCACTGTTGACGACCCTGCAAAACGAAAAAAGGACAATGGCGTTCGGATCTGCACGTGGAATGTTCGAACTCTGAACAGACCGCGTGCAGCCGAACAACTAGCGGAGGCCCTAGACTGCTACAAAGCAGGTATCACCGCCATCCAGGAAGTGCGGTGGGATGGGCCGGGCAAAAGGAGGATGAAAAACTGTGACATTTACTACGGTGACTGCTACAGAGAACAAAAGCAGCGTCTATTTGGATGCGGATTTGTTGTAAGCGGCAGACTTAGGCAAGAAGTCTTGAGCTTTCGACACGTTAGTGAACGCCTTACAACTATCCGCATCAAGGCTAAATTCGCCAACATCAGCCTGATATGCGCTCACGCCCCCACAGAAGATAAAGACGATGCTACCAAAGAGTGTTTCTACGAGCTCCTCGACAAAACATATGAGCAATGTCCTAAGCATGACGTTAAAATCGTCTTGGGTGATTTTAACGCCAAAATAGGAAAGGAGGACATCTTTGGTAGCACAATCGGAAAACACAGCCTACACGACACCACGTCTGGAAACGGACTTAGGCTGATTGATTTTGCTGCGGGACGTAATGTTACCATAGCTAGCTCACGGTTTCCTCACCTCAATATACACAAAGGAACATGGCGGTCACCTGATCATCAAACCGTCAACCAAATTGATCACGTTGCGATCGACGCAAGGCACTCCTCCAGTATTCTAGATGTCCGAACTTTCCGAGCGGCCAACATAGACTCGGACCACTACCTTGTTGTAGCCAAGGTACGGATGCGGATATCCAAGACGCCACAACAACGAGAAAATACTGTGAGGAGATTTAACGTTGGACGACTACAAACGCAACAAACCGCCAGAACCTTTGCCGATCGCGTATCCCTCAACCTCTCGAGAAGTCCTATGCTGCCAGCATCAAGTGCCGAAGACCAGTGGCGCCGATGCCAAGAAGCCATCAAAAACGCCGCAACTGATGTGCTCGGTTTCACCAGTCCACCCCCCCGAAACCCCTGGTTTGACGAAGAGTGCCGGCAAGCACATGCAGCAAAACAAAGTGCCTACGAAGCGTCGCTGCATAGAAGGACGAGAGCAGCTCGTCAGCTCTACGAGCAAAAAAGGAGGGAAGAACATCGGCTTCTCCGGAGAAAAAAGAGAGAGCATGAGAAGCGCGCGATCGAGGATATAGAGAGGTGTTACTCCAGGAACAATGTTCGGAAGTTTTACCAAAAGGTAAAAAGAACGTGTCATGCCAACAAGACCCGAACGGAGACCTGTAGAGACGAGCAAGGAAACCTTGTAGTAGAGTCACAGTCGGTGCTGAGGACATGGAAAAACCATTTCTGCAGACTGCTAAACGGCGAAGACGACACAAATTCCGCTGTTAGGCAGAACGATCCATTCAACCTGGACGATGACAGCCAAGATTTCCGTCCACCTGACCAAAATGAAGTGAGGATAGCAATATCTAAGCTTAAATCCAACAAGGCTGCTGGTCCAGACGGCTTACCTGCCGAGCTCTTCAAGGCAGCCGGAGATGACTTGGTAGAGTGCATACACCAACTCATCTCCAAGATTTGGTTAGAGGAAAGTATGCCTGATGAATGGAACCTCAGCATTGTTTGCCCGATCCACAAGAAGGGAGACCCTCTAAACTGCGCCAACTACAGAGGCATCAGTCTCCTGAACACTGCGTATAAGATCATGTCTGCTGTATTGTGTGAACGCCTGAAACCATTCGTCAACGATCTGATAGGTCCCTATCAGTGCGGTTTTAGGCCCGGTAAGTCCACGACCGATCAAATATTCACACTACGGCAGATCCTGGAAAAAACCCAAGAATACCAGATCGATACTCACCATCTTTTTGTCGATTTTAAGGCCGCATATGACAGCGTTTATAGAGACGAGCTATACAGAGCCATGTCTAGTTTTGGCATCCCTGCCAAACTTGTCAGATTGTGCAGAATGACGATGGAGAACGCTCGCTGCTCCGTAAAGGTCGGAAACAATCTCACCGAGACCTTTGATGTCAAAAAAGGATTTAGACAAGGTGATGCGCTGTCATGTGACTTCTTCAACATCATTCTTGAGAAGATTGTGCGAAACTCACAAGCCAACACCAGAGGCACAATTTTCTATAAGTCTGTGCAACTGCTTGCATACGCTGACGACATTGACATTGTTGGTACAACACAGCGAGCTGTCACTGGTGCGTTTGCAAGTATTAGTGCAGAAGCGGCAAAAATGGGTTTAGTGGTGAATGAGGGTAAAACAAAATATATGCTGTCAACAAGAAGGGACACACGACATCGACGAATCGGGCAGAACGTCACGATAGACAGCTATAACTTTGAGGTAGTTAGGGACTTTGTCTACCTCGGCTCCGCTATAAACTCTGATAACGACATCACATCAGAAATCAAACGAAGAATCACACTTGCCAACCGCTGTTTCTTTGGCCTAAGACGGCAACTGATAAGTAAGGCCTTGTCGAGAAATACTAAGGAAACTCTGTATAAGACCCTCATCATCCCAGTCCTGCTTTATGGTGCAGAAGCATGGGCGCTATCAAAGGCGGATGAAGATCTCCTTGGTCGTTTCGAACGCAAAATTCTTCGAGTGATTTTTGGTCCCGTTTGCGTTGACGGGTTTTGGAGGAGAAGATTTAACAGCGAACTCTACGAGCTGTACAGCGACATTGACCTAGTCAGAAAAGTACGCATCAGTCGTCTAAGATGGCTGGGACATGTAGAGCGAATGGACACCAACGCTCCGGCCCGAAGAGTCTTCGATTCTAACCCGGAGGGACAACGCAGTAGAGGAAGACCTCGCCTTAGGTGGCGCGCGCAAGTGGAAGGGGACCTCAACCAACTTGGAGTGCGCAACTGGAGGCAGTTAGCCAAAGATCGCGCTAACTGGAGAGGCGTATTGGTTGAGGCCCAGGTCCACCCCGGACTGTAGCGCCACCTAAGTAGTAGTAACTTGACTGTCTGTATACCCGAGTCTGAAAATATGCATAAGAGGCAAAAAAAAAAAAACAATTAATCACTCAGCCGTAAGTTTCTCTATACCTCATGGTGACATTGAACTTGCACAGTAACTTCAAGGTGAACATCGAATGCGGTTCTGTCTGCTGGCATTATGCTTCCAGTATCAATTATCGTTGGGCCAAGCAACACAAAGAAATAGCCATTTCGTTATGTCAATGTCAACGAAAGCGAGGACGGGGTGATCCCGCAACGGGGAGTTTTGGATAAAATTATTTTTTAATGAATTGGTAATAAATTGTTGTGCTACCACGAATTTTTCGAGCAAATAGGTATATGACCTGTGGTCTACAAGACTATTAATCATTTTATCAAAAGGGGGAGTGAAGACAGATACAGCTTATGCCGGTTCTTTTGGGTCTGTCACTGACAGTCAGCATACATTTTGTTGTAATAGGGAATAGACAGAGCTTACATGAAATACGATCTTTAATATTTCTTACGAAGTTAAGGACTGTTTAAACGTTTAAGCTCTGGGGCTGAAAACTTTTTTACCGAGCAATAAAGGGAAAGTTTCAATGCTCTTCCGAATAGTTCCCGACAAGTGATCAAATCTGTATCCTATTATAAGAAGGATTGCCTCTATACAGTTTGCGAATAAAAATTGAAATAGACAATGGCCACAGAACGTTATGAGTTTATTTTTGAAATAGCCCTCTTAACTTAACAGATTTGAAAAGCATTTTATCTGAAGTCAGGATTGCGGATTTACTTCAAAAATCTCCCCGAAACCATTTACTTACTGAAGACTCGATTCAAGGACATATATTTTTTTGTTAAGGCACTCACATAATGCAGCAACTTCCATGCTATTGCAACTGTGCTCTACTGAAAATTTCCGTCTTTCCGCTATTCACACGAAATTTCTATCCCATGTAAGATTCACTTGAGAGTATAGCATCAGTTCATTTTCATAGTGACACCTTTCTCGTGACGATTTCTGACTGCTTTCAGCGTAATTCACTTTTAACCAGAGCGAGAACGTTGCATCAACTTAAAAGTCGAATACTCAAGATTCAGCTTTTTTACAAACCATTCGTGGGGTGATCACTATCAGAGACAGTATAAAGCTTGGTCTAACACAGACACTAGACCACTAAATCAGTTGATTAAATTAAATCTAAATGCAAAACAAAAACTTAAATAGAAAACGATGGATAGGATTGCGTTATGGAAACTTTTTAAATGAATGAATGCATCGAATGCGCTGTATTAAGATTATAATATTATACAAATTTGGTTTTTAAATTGAATTTCTTAATACATTTCAACTACAACACAATACCTACAATTTAATATTCCCATTTAGCGAGAGAGTATTCACACCTTTTTTTTTTATCACGGGCGAAGCCGGGCGGGAACAGCTGCTGGTATTTTATAAATATTTTAAGCAAAAGTAAAGTTATTAAAAAATACTATCCACACGTAACGAATAATTTCAAATTTAACGGATAAAATTTTATGAACGCTGACAGCAACTTTGCCTACAGCGGAAAGTGGCTCATATAAATTTTGCGAGTGTGTTGGTGAACCGGAATTTTTGAAGTTTCGTGACATTTGTCAATACGAATTTCTATGTAAAAGTATTAGCACACCAAATCCTCGCCACTCCGAAAAATATAGCTTGTCGGCAAGGTAACCGGAAATCGGCCGAAGTTGGTGGTCTCCAATCACTAGGTATCTCTATGTTGGCACATTGCTTCTACTAAATTTTGTTAGCTGCGCTGAATTTAAGCGAATTCCTTAAGCCGGTTGCTACGCAGCTCGAGCTAAAAAATCAAGCTTCTGTTTCAGAATATACTTCATGCAGGTATCTGTCAAGATTTAGCATTCCCATTTCATGGGGCGCTACATTTTTTCAAGGTAGATTTTGACAGATCGATGTGTTCTGTTGAGTTTTTGTATAGCGAAGAACGTGAGAAGTAAGTAAGGAGGAGTACCTATACCTAAAATCGGAAAAATGTTAAATCAGAGAGAGCTGAATTTTTGAAGTAAGTTATTTTCAAAGAACAGCTATTTTCTGGTGACACTTTACACTTATCCACGGCGTGCTCTATTTCCAAATTTTAGCTTATGTTTGGAGAGAAAAGTTGGAGAGCAGATAAAATTTGTTTAGCTCCACAGCAGCGTACAAGGCTTCAGGCCTCTATGAATAATTAAACAGCGTTAGCTGTTGTTCTTCCTTCGTTTATGTTTGTACCCCTCTTTCTGTCCAGGTATCCAGATATCCGCACAAACCGGTCAAGAAGAGGAAGTGAAGCATCGGAAATTTTTTGAATCGCTTCAAGTAACCTTGACTCGAGCATTGACGGAAAAGGTATCGAGTGGATAAGAGGATTCGTGAATCTCTTCGCTAAGTCGACTTCAGTACTATGTACAATTGTACACATTGCAGATTCCTCTTCTTGTTTATTCTGTTTGCCAGGAACCGAGCAGATATTTGTAATATTATGCTGCCAGCAAAAGATTTTGAGCTTTGATTTAATTTCAGTAGCAGAAACTGATTTTATTGATGCTGGAGCTGGTGCATCGTTTTGGCATATTTGAAACTATACGCTATTGAGGGAGACTCTGCTTGGACAAGTCTGCTGCAACCAGAAATTACCAGCAGTCAATCTTTGATCCATCTTTTTTTGTGGACGCATTTGTGTTCCATAATTTCCTGCTCGGCAAGAGAACACATGAGTTCTAACTGAGTGCTGGGCGTTTTTTTTTTTTTAGTTTTTAGAGGAGAACCTGAACTGTTATACAAACGGTTTGTGTTTTTTTTTTTAGCTCAGACACATCAGAGCAGAGCTCGAATTTGTTTTTATTTTTTCGTTCAGAGCATGATCAGAGCACGCTCTATGTGTTCAGAATAAATTGACTGAGTAGGCTGAGTAAAAAGTTGGGGCCAGATTCTGTAAGGCGAAACGATCAAACGTTTTCGTTCGCACGAATGATGTGCCTTATGTTACACAAGCGAATTTCTTCGTGCACACGAAAACGTTTGATCGTTTCGCCTTACAGAATCTGACCCCTGGTTACACGCTTCCAGTCACATTTGACAGAAGAACAGGAAAAACAAAAAAAACATTAGTACGATCTGAGTTCTGAGCACGCTCATAGTGCTCGAGCTCAGTTCAGTGCTCATCTCTGAAGCTGAACTAAAAAAGAGAAACGCCTATTACTGTTTAAAAATTCAAAACTACTACATAAGTGAGCTGAAAGCAAATTGCTTTCTGTGTTGTCTTGAAATTTACATTCCATATTTCTTTTGTTATAAGATGGAAATACTCTCGAGTGCATTTACTTCTCAAGCTGTCTATACGCAATAGCAGTTACAATCGACTTAAAGATCATAACCTAAGTCTGCTTGCAACAAATTATTCTGAAAAATTATTTTAGTTCAATTACCAGAAGCATTACGAAACAATGGAAACCGAGAATGTACCTATTTAATTTAATTTTATTTTAATTTATTTCACCGGTCTTCCAATGTCGTAAGTGGCATGTAAGTGGGGAAACCATAATTGCTGCATGCGAATTACTTATAATATACAAACGTACACTTCCGCATGCCGTTTTCGTGTACGCAGTTTGATATGATGCAGATAATTGCCAGTAGTTGTTGGTGGTGCAGATTTCTGCACAAGCAATTTTTCATTGTTCATTCACAATAATTATTCTAAAAATAATAACGTTATAAGACCACCATAACAACATTGTACATTTTGCTTTACAAATAACAAACAATTAAACCTCAAAAACAAATTCAGTTCAAAAGTCAACTGCGGGTAATAAGTGGCTCAATTTAATTTAAATTGCTTCCTAAATGGATAAATATGGAACACAAATGAGCGAAACGTTTAAATTATTTTAACAGGTTTTTGAATACAAAAAAAAGCAATGGATCGGTAACCGGCAAAGTTGATAGAAAAAAAAGAGTAATTTTTAAAACCTAGGAAATAATTTATTGTTATGCAAATAAAACATTTTAAGAAATCTACAAGCAAAAAATTATGCTACCAACAAAAATTAGGAATGGATGTGCAAAGAAGAATTTAAGAACTGGACAGCCTAGGGCAAGAAAAAGTTACCTGCAAAATTTGCAAGACTTCCTAAAGCCAGAGTTTATATTTATTACTTATTTTTTGTTGGTTTTTTAACTTTGTTTTTTTTTTTTTACAAAAGTCGTTGTTCTTTAAACTCTAGCATATTTTTCCCCATATTTAGAATTTTGTTTTCCTTAATTTGGCATATTCCGCTGGAAAATTTCTGGCAACACTGGCTGGCACCTACTCAACCATAGCGATTTAGCTAATACAGCGGTAATTACTGCTAATATGGCGAATTTTAGTCGTTTACAAACGTCGATGTCACGTAGGTAAAGTGTTGTTTGTTTGCGATGAACTTTTATAGGGTTTGAGTGTCAGTGTATAACCAAACCAATGCAATGCAAAACTCTATTGATGAAGTACATATTCCCATCAAGAGCGTGTTAATTGCACTTGTAAACAATTCTTATTAAATAATAATAACATCCATTATGTGCTAATTTGCTCGCTAGTTTTTTTCCTGTGTTTTTCTCCGTTGATGTTTCATTTTCTTCATTTCTGATCATTTCTGCTGACTTAATGTGAACTTTTCAGACAGTCCCTGAAATTCTAATACAGCTCATTGTACATGCATACCCGTACCCATTTCGTTTGACAAAGCGAACGATTAATACATTTTAGCAAAGCTGCATGTACAAAAAATTATATATTCCTCGCTCACCGTTCGCTATTGTGTAATATATATAACAATTAGGTATAATTTAAAAATCAAAACTCGTCTGCACAGGGGTGTCCTTGAAAAGTGGTTTAACCAGACGCCATTAAAATGTTATGACATTTTACGACTGTTTTGTGTTTAATATTCCAGCAAATACCGTAAATGGAACAAAAACAAAACATTCGTTATTGGCAATTCATCTTTAAGCTTGTGTTAAGTAATTAAAATGCTTTTAACTGACAGAGTTTATATTAAGAGTATTTCGG
This sequence comes from Cheilosia urbana, assembly GCA_946477585.1. NCBI lineage: Eukaryota > Metazoa > Arthropoda > Insecta > Diptera > Syrphidae > Cheilosia > Cheilosia urbana. Next base: position 119,259,385 of record OX297854.1, read on the forward strand.
ATTTTGTCTGATTCTGATTTTGTTTTTATAATTTATCTACTTGCAATTTAGCATGTTTTGATTCGATTTAGGTAAAGAAGACAAAAATATACTATTGCTTATGGTTTTGCGGTATAACGATTCTCTTAAGCTATTAAATATTTTAATGGTTAGTAAACATCGTCATGATACCCAATCATCATCAACAAAGTGAACCGGATTGCAAATAATAAAAAAACTGATAAAGTGAGGTTTTTTTTTGCATTAAAGTGATGCAAGACTTTTCGGACTGACTTTCCCTCGATGATTTATATAAATTTTTGTTTTGTTCTGGTTATAAAAATTCCCTTTTTTGACCCTTTAGCTGTTCTTAAAATAAAAAATGCTCACGAAATGGGTTAAATTACCCACGATCTGGTATCATTTTTTAAACCTTTTTATCTCGATAGTTTTTAACAACGAATGCTCACTTTCTTTTTCAACAGAGAGTATTTTAACCCATGTTTTTAATTTAATAGGTACACATAACAAAGCAAATATCGAGAGCTAATTTTTGAGCGTGAGCATAAATGCCCTACACATATCTTTTTATGTTCTGTTCTATCTTTTGGTGCACATCGAAATACACCAACAACTTTATATGGCAGGTGTTCCCGTAATAAATATTTACAAAAAAATGTACCCTACACTCGGCTAAGGAACAATTTAATAACACAACGTCGCCTGGGAATAATTGTTTTGTTCCATACGTCATTGACACTTTTCCGAGAAAAACGCATTTAAAGGTTTGCGTACTTGGTACTCCGAAACCGTGTGATAGGATTTTTATTTTTTTTTAACTTGAAGTTAGTCTTATAAACAGTTTTCCTATCAATTTTCAAAGTTCTTTGCCAAACCATTCACACGCTACATTAAATTACGTAAAAGTCTACTTTTTTTACTTTTGTCCCACCTCCTAAGTTTTGAAACTGATTTTTTGTTTCTCCATGCACGTGGAACACAAAAAAATGGATATGGATTTTCTTTAACACAAGTCCACGTAGGACAAACCAATTCTCAATTTCGTTAATATTTTGTCTATATTTTGTCGCTCGCAAAAAATTTGCAAAAAATTATATGGAAAAGTTGTCCCAAACGCTAAAAAATGCTTTATGGCACAAAACAATTCTACAAACTGTTGATTTTCGTGGGTATGGGACAAAGTCGATGCTCGATATCGCGGGATTGGAAAGACATAGAGCAAATCGAATCACAGATTTAAAAAGAGCATACAAAATTACCATAGAATCCGTTCCTAACTCAAAAACGACAAAAGTAGCGTATGGAACAAAACAATTCTCAGGCGACGACAATAGGTCATAGGCCTTGGCATAGGCTACTTTCGATATAAAAAGAGGGACTCTTTAACATATTTTTTTTTTTAGAAAACAAGGTTGGACTAAGGGACTAAAGGCAAGTACTTCGGAAGACAAATCAAAGGTACCTTTAGTTTTATGCCGAATTCGAATGGCTTAATTAAGAAGATTTTCCAAGGCATTTAAAGTACTCCCCGGATAATACCACGTACGCATGGGCATAAAACTATAGTTCTTCTAGCCAGGTTTTAAATTAAATTCCTATTAAGAGGGGACTCTTATAACTAACTTGCGATTTTCGTTCATCAAACTAAAGGGAATATTCATATATATTCGAATTTTTCATTCGTGGACTTGTGAATCGCGACTGTTTTATGTGGATTATGAGTAGAGTATGACAGTTTGCGGCAAGAATTATCAATTAACGGTTTAAATGCTGAATTTGTAAGTTTAGCTATTTAAATCAATTGAGAGACAGTTTTTTAGATAAGATGCTAGATTAACTAAACGGAAAGCTGCGACATCATTGCTGACCTCAATGACTTTGTTTATAATGTCAAACAGTAGTGGATCGACGACTTGATGGGATGGGGCACTCGGTTTTGAAGTGTTTTGTAGGTTTAAATCCAGGTAGGTTCGAAAGGAGCTGAAATGGTCGTTAATCGTTGATATATGTGGGTTCAGAATTGCGTTAATTTCAGATTTTAGATCACTTTTCAAGTTCAGAAACGTTGACTTAAGTTCAGCCGGTAACTTTTTGCTTATATCACTAAGACTTGCCAGCTGCTGTCTATGTTTTTGAATTTTGTTTTGCAAAAAGTGGTGGAGACATCTATGCTGTTGGATATTTCTACCACACTCTTAAACAACTCATCATACTTTGCAAATTGTGTCACGATTTCCTTGAAAAATATTTTGCATTCGGAAGAATTTGAGTTAATGGAGTCACTAATGCATTTTATCGCGAGCATAACGTGCGAAAGAGATAGGCCTTTGCATTCGTCGCAAAAGAAAAGGAAATTTCTGTTAAAGTCATTGAGGTAGGTAATGGAGCGTTTACTTAACTCTATGCAAAGAGCATGAAATGACTTTCCGCACAGCCCAGTACAATTTACCCAATCAGCACTAAAGTCTTGCGATGTAAAGTAAGAGCCCTTAACAATGGCTTTGAATCGGTATGAAAAAAAAAACCTACTTTGCTAAAGTAAGTTCGAAAATTCGAACATAGCATTGATTGGTCGGGAACGTCACAATTTCTACGTCAGCCATATACGCGAACTGTCACTGTGGTATTCGATTGGGCTTCTTCAGATTCACTCTCAGATTTTAGATTTCATGTGTCTAATCGAAAACAAAAACGTCACTTGCTCTTTTCTGTGTTGACATTCGTGCGATTCGAATATGAGTAGCTTTCAACACTTTTCAAAGCGTTTACCATTCACTGTTTCAATTTCATATTAAAAAAAAAATCCAAATTTGCGTCCCGATTGATTTCTAAATATTTATACATAAATAATTTATAAAAATAGATTCATCCAATGCAATGCCTTTCTTTGCATCTTTGTTGTACTCTCGGATATTTCTCAGACATTTGCGAGAGGTGGCACAGTGGAAAAAACCTTAAGTTGGAATTTTGGTTTCTTTTTCGGGATTTTCGATTTTTCGCTACGTTTCATTCATACGGATCTAAGTAAAAGGTAACCGGCGCCGCTTTAAGAACATGTCAAAAGTTAGTATTAGCTCCAATAATTTTTTATTCATGCGAAACGTAGCAAATGCTTCGATTTTAATATTTCGTTTGAGTAAAAGCAAATTCTACGTTTTATTCATACCGCCCACTGTGAATAGTAGTTAAGAACCTTCGCTCAGTAGTCCAGCACTTTATAAATGAAATCATTGATAAGCCATTTAGTCGAATAAATTTTCTAGAAACTGCAGAATTTAAAAAGATCTAAATGATCCTTGGCTTCCAGATGAATATGCAATTCAGCCTCCTAAACCAAGTTTGATCTTCACCTCATCAAGATGTCTACATTTCATAGAATGCTATTTGAAAATTGATACTCAATAGCGACAAGTTACTTGGAATAATTAACGAAATGAATCTTTACAGGGAAATCAAGTTAACGTATAAAATAATTGCATAGCTGTCTTTGTTGACGTAGCAAATAATGTGTTAAGCGGTCGTCATTGCTCTCGTTTGTGTAGGAAATGCATATGCCTCACCTGATTTGCTTTACTGTTGTGCTACAAAAGGTATTGAGGCGGGCGCATTAGCCTTGAAAAATTTACAAACCACAACACTTAATGCTGTGCTTCAAAAATTGATAGATGTATAGGTAAGGCTAAAGACTTTTATGAACACCGTGCAAGTGATGTTACTTTTATTGACAAAGCCTGATTACAATTGCGTTTTTCGTCGATTATAATACACTATTATTTTCGAAATGTTTATGGATGAACATTTGAGATTTTTGTTATTTGAGTAGTAGGTATAGGTATCGTTCAGCATTTAAACCCAGTATTAAAAGGGTTGGAAGAAATCTTTTGTAGAATCTCTTTTATATAAACTTCGAACGGGGTAATCTTTCTTCTCAAGTCAACAAGGGTTAGATTTGACATTTGTTTATCATTATTTTTTCAAAAGATGGTTAAAAATGATAAAATGGAGGAAAGCATTAACATTTTCATTTGATCAAAAGTGAGTCGTAGAGAAAATATCCCCTTAAATAAATTGCTACTGCGCAACGAGGGAAGTTTCCACTCCCTTTGAACTTATTATATTTTGTATCCTCAAGTTAGGGAAGGGCTTAAGTACCTACTTGAAATGAATCACGAAGCTGCGATCAACGATCTTGCGACAATACTTGCAACTACCTTGGTATATGAAATAATTGAGTAGTTTTAGAATTCGGTTACAGAGTTCTTCAAGTATTATCATTACTTAATGAGGATTCTCTTGAAAGCAACAAGTCTCAACTGACGAAAAGATTGTAAACAGCGCATGTTTATCATTATAGCCGCAGTATCAGACGCTAAACGATTTTTTTTCACGTAGGTACCCCTTACCCAACTCTCGCATCGTCTTACGAAAATGCATAGGAGTTTGATTCTCCGGGAAAAAGGATTTATCCGCTTCAATGCGGCATCAAATGGATGGATTCCTTCTAAGAACATTTTGCACATGACTTTGCTTGTGAGGCTGTTCTTATATATGGACCTGTTGCACGCAATATTTCTGTATCTCCTATAGCAAAACTAGAAACGCATCGTTGAATGATATATCGAATTACATAAAAGCTCACACCAAATTCATATCCAAAGCCCACTTATACGAGTGTAGTACTCCCTAACCCTGAAACTGCATCAGCAAAATCATAGGCCTTAACAAATATTCGCACAAGCAGGTAAACCTATATTATTTCCAAGCCAGCAACTTATCTACTCTGTTAAGAGATACTTAGAATACCCGTATGCTAAACATATTAACCTACTGCCACGGCCGCATCTCTCTATTTTATAGTGGCATACGCGACCTTGGCATCAAATTTCTTGTTTATGGCGATATTTGTTTGTTTTTGTTATTTCGGTCGAAAAACGCCCATTAAAAAATATTATCACACACGTTCGATCAAATCGAAATTAAATTTGCTTACTCTTTCCATCGTTGAACGCCTTATCCGCGAACGCCACAGCAGCAATCGTAATCAACAAAGTAGCACAACTCAACTTGAGACTCTTCATGGTTTCATTAAATTGCACTTATCTGCACGCGCGAAAAAAATTAAATCCCAATATTGTACTGTCTTAAAATGAACTATTAACATGTATGCAACGCGATACTTCTTATCAACAATGCATGGCGACACAACCCACTCTTTGCACGCATAAAGTATATGTTTGTGATGATTATTAAAATTGCAAGCAAGCACAAAGATAGTGTTCTTAACCGCACGACGTCCGCCAACTGACTGTTTGACTACGACTTAAGTCACAAATTAAATTGGGTTTACCAGTGTAAACAGTGAAGTGAAACAGTCAGCCGACTCCGACTGACCAAGTGACCAATGTCACGACGACCGACGATGCGACGCAGCACAAATCACTTTTCGATAATTTTACGAATTTGCCTAATTGTGGGATGACTGAGGGGAAAAAACATCGTATCTACAAGTGAAAAGATACAAAACAAGTTTTCCATAGCCGGCCAGTGTGATAAAGTACAGCATTAAGCTTTCTGAGCTAACGATGACCGCAGTTACCAACCAGACAAACTGATTATGATTGTATAGGATAAGTACAAGGGGGGAGAAACAGTTCAAAAGAGATGTTCGAAAGATCGTCTTCTCATCTCTGCTATGACGTAGCCTTTATGTCTATAGATATGTGCTGCAGACTGGACCTGTAGAAGAGGGTAGATGGGATTTTTCGCATGAATCACCCTTGTGGGCCGTGGGGGGTTTATGGGGCTTTGTACAGCGTTTACCTATAGGCAATCAAGTTGCGTGCGTACCTACTCGGATTTCGGATACTAAAAACGTTTCAAGGATAACTTGGCTCGAACTGGTTTAACATTTGATTTCTTCGAAACGCCAACCCATCAAAGTAAATATGATGATTTTATTTAACATAGGAGGGAGCGTATACGAAGATCGGTTTGCTTATTGTGCAGATTTAAATATTACTGCTGTTATCATGAGTACGAATCTTGAACGTGCTGTTTTTTTGCCGGTTTATTCACTGCTTTGGGTTATACATTTCACGTTTACAAGAGTAATCTGTTCGAAAATAAATAGCATAGCTATTATTTCTAACAATATTTTCGACTTATGACAGTAACTGTTGCAAAAAGGCTTACTAGTGTACTGATTTCTGTACTATTTGATTTTCCCGAGTACACAAGTACAACTTCTCAATTTTGAGTACTATTTGTACTATTTTTGAAATAAATCGAACATTATATGAGGTTATTCCACTAACGGCCATATTATTATTCACTCCAAAAATTAAACCCAAGTCCATACTATTCAGTCATTAAACCCGAAGATAAACTAATTTTTTTTAAACATGTCGGCGTTTAATTCGATGGAATTTATCAAAATTTAGCTTGAGAAAATGTACCGCCCCATTAAATGGGCACGCTAAATTTTGACAGATACAGGGTGTCCGCCGGGAAGGTATACTACTTTGTTTGTTTATAATTTTTGATTAAATGAAAGAGAATGGATCTTGTATTGATAAATGTTTTATTTAATGTCAGCAATTATATCACAAATGCGAGCCATCTTGAGCACATTTTTCATTACATTCTCACACATTTCACGCGGTATTTCATTAATTTCATCACGAATATTTTGTCTGAGTTGCTCAAGCGTTTCTGGTTTGTTTGCATAAACCTTGCTTTTCAGATATCCCCACAAAAAGAAGTCCGGAGCAGTCAAATCAGGCGACCGTGGAGGCCAATAAACATCACCATTTCTTGAAATAAATTGTTGTGCAAAGAGGTCTCGCAGTAATTCCATTGTAATCCTGGCTGTATGCGATGTGGCACCGTCTTGTTGATTCCACATGTTAATCAAACCCAAAGCATGAAGTTGTGGCGTTAAAAAGTTTTCAATCGTATCACGATATCGCTCCCCATTCACAGTTACCGTTACGCCGTTTTCATTTTCAAAGAAGTAAGGTCCAATGATTCCTCCTGACCAAATTGCACACCAGACTGTAAATTTAATGGATGCAAAGGTGACTGATGAATCACCTACAGACCCTCTTTCTTCGAAATCATTCACTACACGATAAAGAGTGCGTTTTGTTGGCACTTTCTCCTCGTCACAGTAATCGATGATTGATTTTGATAAAATGTTTTAACAATTATCAGCGTTGGTTTATCAAATATTTTTCCATAGTAAATTTTCCACGTGTCTACTTCATGACTGCCAAATATGAACTCAAGACTAATATTTACCAAAATGGTGGCAAAGTAAATCAGTATACCTTCCCGGCGGACACCATGTATACCTACATGAAGTACATTCTGAAAAAAAAAGTTTGATTATTTAGCTCGAGCAGCGTACCACTCAGCTAAATGGGTTCAATTTTGTATGGTAGCGAAAATTTAGCTCGAGCACTAAGCTTCAGGAAATAAGTGAAAGTGAAATACAATGTAAAATGTAGCAAGAAGCTTAAAAAATGGATTTCATTTGTAAAGTGGATGCAATTTGATGATGATGCTACGCCGTTAGAAGTTGTATTTATTCAAGAGCTGATGGAACAGCAGATGGTGAAATCAACATCGTCCTCGTCTTCGACTCGAATGCACAGGCGGGCTAGGGCTTGAGTCAATGATTACGAGAATTTTCGGAAATATTTCTTGGAGGCTAAATTCATAATTATTGATACAATTAAAAATGAAAATCAGCACACAGAAAATCAAATCAATTGCCAAGTGGCAAACAACAAAGAATAAATGCATATTTATGTGAAATTAAATATTATTTTACATCATATTGAAAACTGTTATAAGATTGTACTAAAATGGAGCCAATTGTTTGGAAAACAATTTTTGTATAGAAAAGTGAATTTAAAATATTTTATTTTCAAAAGAGAAAAAAAAACATAAACAAAAACAAATTAATTAGTCTTTAACATAAATAAATATCTATTAATGACTTCATAGCAAAACTAACAGCCCGATTCTGCTGTTATGAGCAATCACAAGTCACAAGCTCTTGTGAGGTTGATTTCTTAGGATACGGTCGAAATTCTGATTTCAAAATTCTGTCTTCTCATACAAAAATTCTGATTTACAAAATTCTGCTTTTCAAATTTTAAGCAATAAAATTCTGCTTAAACAAAAAAAAAATATTTTTTTAATAAAATATATGTAGGTATTATGCATTTCAGGTTTTAATAATATATTACAGGTTAATAAGTTACAACAAATAAATCCAGAGGAAGCAAATTATTTCGCATTTGAAATTACCAAAAAATTAAGACACTAAACAAAGCTAAAAAGAGCTATATTTTTTATATTCGTTTAAGAAAACCCATATAGCTAAGATCTGCTCTCTTTTTTAGAATTCTTTTTGTTTTGAATTTGAATTTGAATTTGTTTGTTTTTAAAAATAAGTTTCCTTTTTTTTCCCATCCATCAACACACTTATTCTGCAGCACTTGTGCAGGCCTGCTTTAGTACAATTTTAAGTAGTCACTAAATTTTCATAAACGTCAGACAAAAATCTGAAAAAAATCATTACAATAATTTGGTTTTCATCACATTCCACGCCGCAGCTTCTTTCTTCGTTAAAAAAAAGTTGAATTTAATTGTCAAAACACATGAAATATCCCAATAAAACTGATATTTTTCGCACATTAACTTTGTTTACCTCTCGCGCTTTCTGCAGTCAAAAAAACGTGGATGCACAATCTGCCAGACGCTGATGACATTTATGACGTTTACGAACATATCTTCTGCAATTCACCTGCGTTTGTTCGATCAAAAATCTGACTTTATGAACACGTCTTACGCAGATCTATTAGATCTTAGTTAGGCAGACGTTTATGAAAACACCCATTCATTTCATTACACTATCAGCAGAAGTACACGTTCACAAAGGGATAGCAAAAAACCCTACCTAGAAGACAAATTGTTTAAAACAACATTGCAATCTTAAAAATTCTCTACACTTTATATAAATAAGTGAGAGAATTTTGCAGAATTTTGTGAGGCAGAATTTTGAAAAGCAATATTTTGTAAACCGAATTTTGAATGCAGAATTTTGTTCCTTTTTTTAGCCTTTCGACATTCGGAACTTTTACAAAATAAACAAAAATTGGTATCCTTCCAAACAAAAAATAACAACCAAACAGATCTCAAAAACTACATTTCTATAGGTAAACAGCTGCTTCAATACGGCACTGTTCACTGTGTTCAAGACACAAATATTGTTGACATTTAGGCAATAGTTTTTTTTTCATCCACACTCTTAGCATCGGTCAATTCTTGAAGGACACGAAGTCCCAAGTATATCATCTTTATGTAAAATCTCCGACATTCTACGCGAATAATAAAAAAATATTTTACTTACATACACGGTGACACACTGTCTCAGGCACCGGGTTGGTAAAAAAAAATACACAATGTGCTCACTAAGCAGGTTCCACATGAACTAATGGAATTGTATATAGAGACTCTATATACAATGCTAATGGTGGGGGCTGGGGGACGTGTAATGCGGCAATTGCAACAAAAAACAATAACGGAGAATAAATTTATTTGAGTCGATCAATATGAAATAAAAGTCATTAAAACTAAACTAAACTAGACCCATAACCGCCTAAATTATTGAATTCAAGACAAGACCTTATAATTCAAATTTGCTTTGCACTGAACTTTAAAGCAAAGGTTTTGGTACACAAAGCTTGAAATGCAGATAGCATAAGACTTTGCAATTCCCCAATCGATCATTAAGTGAAGTGCTTTTCAAGTATCATTTATTTTGCAGAAGACCCAGCCACGCGTTGCTGTGGCTAAGTTCGTTTGAATTTTTTTTTATTGGGAGGTGCCACAACCCGTTTTCCTATCCCGCTTATCTTTTGCAGAGTGCTACCTATAGGGTCCAAAGCTATCCTATCTTTCGAACTGAAACCAACCACATAGGTACATCCACAAAATTCTAATGAAATCGGTTGAGTGGTTTCGGAAGTCGCCAACAGCTCCACCTATCGGGTCCAAGAACAGTCCATCTCTCAAACGGGAAACAACCTTATACATCCACAAAATGTTATTTTTATCGGTTAAGTGGTTTAGGAGATCGAAAACAGTGTCACATATCGGGTCCAAAAGTATCTTATATTTTTAATACGAACAAAAACAAAAAATGAATGATGAAAATCGATCATATACATTTTAAGAAAATGTAACGTGAAATAAATTGTAGCATAAAGTCTGAACTAAATCGAAACAAAAGATTGTTAAAATAAAAATATGTACAAAAAAGTGGAAAAAATCGGTTCTTATTATACTCTTCCATCACAAACATAGTAGACTGTGTAGTGTGTATATTTTTTCTTAATTTAAAATGTTCACTTTGTGGAAAGCTCGAGCATATTCCAGCTTTCACTTTTCCCAAAGCTCTAAAAACAAATACCTAATAATAATAATATAATTCCAAAGGAAAAGATCTTCTTTCACTTCACTCGGCTAAATTTGTTTATTATTATTGCTTCTGAAAACTTGACGGTTTATTTAATTATAATTAATGGTATCAACGAAGGTAATATCACAATTCACAACCAAAACAAACAAAACCCTTAAACTCAATTTGTATTTACGCCATCACACGTCATCACCATCAGCTATCTGCGCATTTCCTCAACCTCGCATAGTTCTCTTTCATTTCACGTCGGAGTAAACTTCACGCAGTTTTTGTTCTAATGAATGTGCTTATGCGATGTGCACCACCCAACCACCCCAAAGCAGAACAACGAATATGAACAACGGTTGCTGAGAAGTTTCGATAGTTGTAAATAAATAATTTGCAATAAAAAAATCAGCGACTATAAATTGAGTTATAAACTATCCTATCTCTCAAGTGGGATAAAACTACACACAATGTGCAAAATTTGATTAAAATCGGTTCAGTAGTTTAGGATTCCATCGCGGAGCAACCTGTGACACGTGATTTTTATATATAAGATATCGCTTGCCCACAATAAGATGTTGTGCTGATTGCCTTTGACCTCTATGCTTATCTTCTACGCTTATGATCATTTATAATGGGGTGCGGTGGCATTGTAAAAGCGGGTACAAATTTGTATATTGTAGATGATGTAGTAAATGTGAAACTTCAATACAAAACGGATGCCAGGTTGCAACTCATAACACTCATCACAAGATATCTGTACGAACACCAGAATGTAAGCATGGTGTATTCAATTTCGAGTATCTACTTCTGCAAAGAGACACTTCGCGATATTGATAATCATTTTTAGTCTTCAGGCAAAGGCAAGGCTCAGCCCTCGACTCAGAGACCGAACCCCAACTTCGGCCGATTTCCCGTATTGACATATGTCACGAAACTTCAAAATATGAACAACTTGCGGTGTCAGCAAAATTGCTGCCAGCGTTCATAGAATTTTGTCCGTAAAATTTGAAATTATTCGTTATGTGTGAATAGTATTTTATTTTAGGAATAAGTGCACTTTTGCTGAAAATACTTATGAAAAAAAGTAGATTGGTTGAGGGAAAATGAAAACATTTTGAGCGATTTTTCTTCAGTTAGTTAAGAAAAATTTACTCATGAAATCGAAGTTAATGATATTCAAAAGCGGAAAATACACAACCATGTTTGTCCTTATATATTTCTAGTATATAAAACATATCATTCAGATAGAAGATGAAAAAAATGGTTATTAGTAGATAAGTCCCTCTTATTTACTCACCTCAAGTGCTACGAACTTACTCAAGTCCTATGATAGGCGTTCCCGTTCCCTCAAGTGATAAATCTCTTCTCTACTCGTATCTTCTCTACTCGGATCGCCGAATATCGAGAGTTTTGTCCGTTTGAGCATACTTAAGTGGCATTTGTATGTAGTTGATAAGCGAGAGATTAAAAATCTGATGCTATCTTTCAGAACTCAGTATAACAGTCCAGCCTCTCCTAATCTGTTCAAGCAATCCGCCTGACAGCACAACCTTGCTTATTGCCAACCTTATTGTTTTGCGAAAACATAATAGGATGATGTTAGTCTAACATTATTTTAAATGCATTTTGAATTGGTACCTAGGTAAGTGACCATAAAGATATTTACTCACAAAGAGTACCATTGGTACGTGGAACAACAACTCACTTCTCATTAAAATGCATTTTATAATACATTCTGGTTAACAGCATTTTAACTATTTTTGTAATAGGATGTGTCTTTCTCGTTACAAAATTATTAGCATTCTAGTTTTGTTCGTTAATACCAATACTTGTATACAGTTTTATTATTTAAACATACAACCTACTCAATTCCATGATCACCCTCAAATAGAAACTATGCGAAGCTGGTTTACATCAGCATTCGTACCCAAGATGTTGTCTTCAATCTGTTGCTGTGCTGTTACTATTACTGGTAATTATATTACCATTTTCTAAGGCAGGCATGTCAGAGATACAGTTAATTGCGGCCAATTAAATAATATTTTAATTTCATGTGCGTTTCAATTACACTCGGATCGCATCTAATTTGTGTTTCTATATAACAAAAATTTGCTGATTACTCTCTAATACAGTGAGTGAATAAATGGAACATGTAGGTACCTACTTATTCAATCCTGTGCCCAAATTTTCAGGATGACTGAGCATTATAGAGCAAAAATAAAATGAAAAGTAGGTAGTGTTTTTTGAGATTAATAACTCATATTTAATATAATGTTTAATAAACCTCTCTTTAATGAAATGATTTTTCCTTTCCTTTCTCTTACTAAATACCGCTAGCCGAAAGCCCTTGTAGGTATTTCTGTAATTATTTATTTGTATTAATATTGTAAATTAACCTTAATTGTTAATAAATATTAATAATCTTCCTGTTCTTTCGGGGTGAAAGCCGATGACGTTATTACTGGATAGCCCCTGGGACAATTTTCATGATTCTTTTTTTATTTTTCTTCGTATTGCTGTATTTGAGGAAAATTCCGGAAAATCGCCCTGCATTCCTGATTTGGCATCCGATAGTTCTTCCTATTACATATTTGTTTTTTTACTTTTCTGTGTAAAAAATTTATTAGCAAACTACGTACATAATGTGCGATATTTTGTTTTCAAAAAGTAAATTGAGAAAAACCAGAATTTCAGATTAATGTATCTAGTATACGTTTGTCAACAGTGCTGGTTTGTTTTTGATTTTGTGCACAGCTTCAACAGTTTCATTGCTTTTGTACAGTTGATTTAAGGTATTTTTAAAATAAACTAAATAAAAAAAGTTTAAACGCGAATAAAATAGTTATTGAAAATTAAATTTAAGTGATTTTTTGAAAATACCACTGAAAATTTTCAAAAAGGGGACAAAAAATGGACCCGAGCTAAAAAAAGGGCCTCCACATAAAGTACTAATAGGAGCAAAAAAAATATATATATATTGTGTATATATATATAGGTATATATATATATAGTAAATAGAGCAGGAGCACCAAAGACATTTATTTTTAACAAAAAAAACTTTTTTTTTAATACGAAAAATGTTTGCAGGCTTTTTCGTTGAATAAAGAATAAAATCTTACTTAAACTGAAAAAGGGGCCATTTTGATTATTTATCAAAAAGTGGGGGCAAAGGGTCCTGAGGCTCAAAAAGGTGCCAAACGGCAACCCTGATTGCATAAAACCAGACCAACCGGCAAGCGATTTGAGAGCGCATGTAATGAGAAGACGAACTGCCCGAATTGCGTCAAATCGTACACATCACGTACTGCGGGTGCGGCTGGGAGAGTCGAAAGACGCGCATCGTTGCGAATATTCGAAGTCGAACGACTGGCGCGGTATAAACCAACAGAAACCAACAGGTGTTGCGATTTTTAAAATTGGAGCTATGACTTAAATCGTGTGCCACCCCCACCATTTAATTTAAAGGCGAAACGCCCGGCCTTTGAGTGAGTCTGAGTGGCTGTGAAATTGTGAAATTGGTTCCATTAGATGCGCAAATACAAATATTATTCAAGAAACTGGTTTCATGCCGACTTGCAAGGTAATTTTTGCTTTTATACATCATGCAAACAAACAAACCTCTTCTACCAATGTCACGGGATTCTAAACTGCACAATTCGGATAAACAGATTCAAGGGCAAATTTACCATACGATTGATGCATTCTTGCCAGTAAATGAAGAGGCACACCAATATTTGCAGATGTACTTTATTTCATCGGAGGATGATCAAGTCAGTTGGCGGTACAGAGGACAAACAGGAGTGACAAAAAACGTTATTTGTCAATTGCAACAATTATTAAATGCAACAACGCTTTTATTACGATGTTTAAAACGGCGATGGAGAAAATCGCATATTTGTTTTAAACCTGATCATTACCGCACTTTGAAATAAAGTGCACGACTCAGTCGAACGAAACTTTCACGTTCATGTAAAGTTTTATTTTTTTATTAGTAAGGTAAAAATCTGAGAAGCAATGATAGAAAAAGAAACGGTTCATGAAATATAGAAAAAGCAATAGTGTTAAATAAAATTCACTTTTGGGTTATTCATCTGATATGGTAGTACATATGACAATGCGAGTTTTTATTATGAATTGAAGTTCTGAGTAACCGGCAATTTTCGCAAGTTCTAGTTAGAGAGTTATGAGCTCCTACTTTTATTCCGGCTGTAAGGTGTATGTTCGAAATAGATTAAAAAAGTACTGCACGAAATTGATTCCGGTTTTCACAGTTGCATTGAAAATTGTCGAGATTAGATTATAGGATATGTTTTACCATCCGCTGTCCGGAAGCGGAAATCTAAGATGTTATCTAAAAAAAAATGTAATTCTCGATCGCCTTCTAGCTCCTAGTTGTGGAATGACTCATCCAAATGAAATAAGATTTTTTTATGTATAAAATTCAATTTTGTATGAGAAGTTTTTTAAACTAGCGTTTTCGGTGACTCGAATTGAAAATTAAGGACCCACTCATTTTGAAAACACAAATTTTACTGTAAGTAAAAATCGTTATCGATGTTTTCCGGTAAACTAAAGAAAACCAAATTTTAAGAAAAACACAATATAGACAAAAAATGAGTTGACTTTTGAGGTAGAAATGGTTATTACCTTAGAAATCTATTTTTGTTACAATCGTATGGACCGTTTTGGATTTACATATATGTCAAAAATTCTAAATTATCATTGTTCGATTTTTAGCGAAAAACTGAGTATTCAGCCATGTTAACCTCATCTACTTAAGCTTAGATATCAATTTTGGGCGCCGAACAAGACAGGCTGCTAATGCTCATGACCATAAAGTACACTTGACAACCGCGAGGACATCAACTTTCAAAAACTCCTTCTGTTACAGGACAAGCAAACTTTGGAACTCGCTTCCTGGGGATATATTTCCAGAAGACTACAATTTGCAGCAATTTAAGTGCAGAACAAACATACATCTGCAGGCATCTCGGGGCGCTGTTGAAGCGTTATAGGTTTGCCTTTCCCGGGAGAAGTATATAAAAAAAAAAAAAAAAAATTTTGGTTGAAATCTATAGAGCCGTTTTCGAACTAAAAATCATACAGTTTCTCTATCATCGTAATGTCAGAATTGATAAACATCTCGAGTTCGAAGTTTTGGACGAAGTGCACGACTGGGTCGAACAAAACTTTCTCGTTAATCAAACGTTTTGTTGGTTGTTTTCTTATTTTATTAAATTGTACGTAAAGTACGCCCACAAACTCCAAAGATCTGAGAAGCAATGGTAGTTAATAGAAAGGGTTCATGAAATGTAGAAAAAGGAATACATAGTGTTAAATAAAATGCACTTTTAGTTTTTAATAGTTGAAGCTCTAGAAACAGACAATAGTCGTCAGTTCTTATTAGAGATTTATAAGCGCCTACTGTACTATTTTAAAGCTTTTACACTTTACAAGTTTTTGAGTACAAAAACAAATTTTGTAGGAATTTATAATTTTTGATCTTTTTGGGAATGATTTTCTTTTTGACTGGAATAGATTAACGACGCTGGGTTCCATAAGTTGTCAATGATTTTTTGTATTGTTCGTAATAGATCGATATCTTTACATATAAATATATATATGTATGTATGTGCAAGAATTCAGAGATTTGTTTTTGAATTTGAATTAGCAGTTATTAACTGAATATCACGATGAACGTGTGTGGGGTGTAAATGAAGTGGGATTTCCTGATTGTGTATAATCCAAGTGATTCGAAATTTTTTAAGGTGCATAATGGGTAATATTTGCTAAAAATAAGCTTTGCGTTTCTGTTATTGTATTTTTAATGACTCTTACAATTTAAATTTTAAAGTGCATTATTGAGTTTTAAAAATATATATGAACAGAGATCGGCTTTTGGGTAGTCATTTTTGGGAAATAATTAAAAAACAGATTTCTTCGAAGGTTTTGAGAAAAACTAAGTACGGGATCTCATTTAGAATACTGATATTATCGTTAATATGTATTTTGATCAAAATCGTTAGAGCGGTTCTTGCAAAATTTGACAGACAAAACAGTATACCAAATATTGTAATGTTTAGTTTGGAAAATACTATTTGTTAACTGTATAGCTAAAAACCGATTATAGGTTCTTGTTCGCGATATAAGCAATACTTGGTTTTTAAAGTTTTATGGAAGTCATAAATGGGGTTTTCAAGATATGAGCAGTTTTTTTAAAATTAGCGTTTTCGGTGATTCGAATTGAAAATTAAGGACGCAGCAATTTTAAGAACATCAATATTACTCTAAGTTTGCATTTTGGTACAAATCGTTATTGCCGTTTTCTGGTAAACTAAGAAAAACTAAATTTAAAAAAAAAATTTAAATTTTAAAATTTGAATAAATAAATTTTTCAAAAATCGATTTTACGATAATAACGAGAAAAACTGAGTTTGCCATTAATGACCATATATGTAACCTTAGAAAATAATTTTTGTTACAATCGTATGGACCGTTTTCAAGATATGTCCAAATGTCAAAAGCACCGTTACTCGACTTTTTAGCCAAAAACTGGGTATGTAGTCATGGTAGTCTCGACCACCTTAGCTTAAATATCAATTTTGGTTGAAATCGATAGAGCCGTTTTCGAGCAAATCAAACTGGTACGAACAGTTTGTATGGGAAGTACCATTAATATTGGTTTGAACGAAATGCGGTCAGCCGTTTGGGCTCTAGGCCTGCGTGACAGACAGACAGACAGACGGTCAGACCGGACCGTACCGGAGTTCGTCTATCATCGTAATGTCAGAATTGATTAGCATTAGGTTAGAGTTCTTGACCAATTTGATGTTTATGTGCTATTTGTGGAAATGGATTTTCCGTCGTCTCTTTTGGTCATAGGTGTTTGAAACAAAACTAAATTAGTTCATTAGTTTTTCCCGTATTTTTCAGGGTTTCTTTATTGGAAAACATAGATTATTACAAAAGTTGAGATAATGTAGAACTTACAATATTAAGAAGATAATTGCAAATGCATTAACGAAAACAATAAAAGAGAATTTTGCACAACGATTAAAAGAGAAAACAAAAAGACGAAACTAACAAAATTAATACACTTTAAGCGTTACGAAAACACATCTTTCAGTCACAAAAATACATAAAATAACACCATGGGAAAGGGCAGTTCCTTCAGTTTTTACCTATTAAATTTTTTAATTTTCGGGGCAAATTCTTCGATTAAGGTTCTTGGCCAGTGACTCTGATGGTGGCGGTGTCAGTTGTGGTGATTTGATTTATCCCGAAACTTGAAACCTCAAAGCGTAACCATGTTGAAAATCAGTGCTCATTGCTTCGAAGTCGACCAATATATCTGCGGCGCAATCGATCGTATCTGAAGGCTAAATGTTTGTTTGGAATTGTCACGTTTGTAGCCCTGTTTTCTCGATGTACTAAATTATTTTATAAGTTTCAACTAAATTCAAACTCAGCTATATATACGCTCGACGTCAGTATCATATGGCAGTAGAACTGTCAAACTGAATGTCACGTTTTATCTATTGAGATTTACAAACAACCTTCCAAATTCGAAAAAAAGAACTCAACAATTTCTGAAATGAATTTGAAAATACTAGCATTAAAATTGTTGAAATGGTATTTGAGCTATTATGGTCATTTGAGTGCTATTATATTGGTTCATAAAATCAAAAATGCGGCAGCACTGCAATTTTATCGTTCATTATTGTTGTAGTCGCAGTGGCTTAGTGTTAGTGTGTTGGACTACTAAGCGAGGGGTCTCAGGTTCGAATCCCGCAAAAACCCAAATTCCAACTTAGGTTTTTTTTTCCACTGCGCTAACTCTCGCGAACGTCTGACAAACATCCGAGAGTATAACCGTCTTGAAAGAGCTTCTCAATTAGCCGTTTGGAGTCGGCATAAAATTGTAGATCCATTCCATTCGTTCCAAAAATTAAAAACTCACACAAAACTAATGGTTGTGAGAAGCTAGGCCTAGGGTCCCTTCGGACCTGTTGCGCCAACTAATTATTTTTTTATTTAATGTTATAAAAAAAACTGCATTATCTTCGCATTATACCTAAGCAAAATGACAGTCAAATCGCGATCAACTCTGCATTGAATTTTGATTTATTTCCGAGTTGCAGCTTGCAGGAAGATGGCAGCAAAATATATATAAGTACAATAAATGAACCTTTAATGGATTAGTCCAAAATAAATGAGGGATTTTTTTTTTATAACAAAAATTTAAATATATTATTTGTGTTTTATAGTACACCTGTAAAACAATTTTTGTACTGCCTACTGCATAATATTATGAACTGCAAACTTGCAGCTGTATTTCTGTTCATACTTGCATTGAATCAATATTTTTTGCATGGTATGTATGTGCAACTGTATGGCAATTATGAAATCGCCCCCAACACATATTGAACGTTGCCCACTCTTCACTTAAAACCTATACGCAAATTGAAATTGTAACTTGGGCTTGGGCGTTGGGCACCAGTCAGAGTCAGTCACCAGTAGTTAAGTTGTCACCTGTGGATTAGAAAGTGTGCACTCCGTAGCTAGTTAAAAAATATCTCTTGTGTTGCGTTCTGACTTTCCGAGTATAAATTGCAAAAAAAAAGTACTTACATAAAAGCTTTAAGAGCATTTAAAATTTAACTTTAGCTGCTACAACACACTTAACACCACAAGTTAATCGGGTAGGTACACGGATAGTTCTACTATATGCAGTTTGTGTTTTAACACTTACCACGACAATCGTTAGTTGTTTAATATTCAACGGCAGAATCTACGAGTATCATTGCAATTATACAGTCGACATGCGTTGCGTGTATAATGGATTTGGTTTGAAAATTATTACATTCTCGGGGGGATCGCATCAACCTTCCTGCCATGGGGAAATCCCTCTTAAATTGGAAACCTACTCTTGATTCTCAGTTAAACAAATAGTGACTCAAGCGCTAATTGGTTTTACTCTATGATCATCACTGTCTCTTGTTTCCACACGTTGAACCTGTTATGTGCGCAAATAAGATGTAAATTTAGATACTGGTTTTTATACAGTACCTATATCTAATCGTAAAACAGAGTTGTAAAAAATAGACATACATATTGCGATATGTATCTCAATTCTCAAGTTGTTTTCAGTTGTATTCTTGAGACTTGCATGACAACTGGAATTTCATACCATTTACTTCTAAATGTTAAAAGCGGCGATTTAATTGATTTGTTGTTTAAACTCGCTTTCTGTGGATGATACCTACTTTCTGTTTATAGGTAACCTAAATAAATTAGAGCTTCGGCGTTGGGTCTTGACAAATCATCTCTTGTTGATGTTGAGGCGCTTAGATCACGGTTTTCAACGAGCCGGGCGGCATCGAGAAGAGCTCAGTCTGAGCTGTAAGTTGTACTGCCTTAATTCCAATTAAGGTAAAATCTACTGTTCTAGATGTAGTGTACGTAGTTACAGGAGCCTGTAATACTCAGACTAAAAGTGGAAAAATGGTTAACGAAAAAAAAACCTACAACTGTAAACTTGTTTGCTTTTAATTCTACAAGAGTCTGGCATAACCAGTGTGGCATATTTATGCCTTTTAGGCATATTTCCGATGCTTGAGGCATTGTGGAATAATTCTTAGAAAAAAAGCATAATTTTTTGTGAATTGTTTTTTATACAATCAATTTATACTTTGGAGCTGTTTTTTTTTTTTTTTTGCACGGTAACCTCAATACTAATGGTACTTCCCATATAAAATTTGCATACAAGTTTGATTTGTTCGAAAGCGGCTCTAAGGATTTATTTACAACATTTAATAAAAAAACTCGTTCCCACGAGCGTAAAATGAAAAATTCAGCGAAAAAAAGTTAATTTAAAAAAACAAGAAAACCCGATTGACTGTAAAAACAGATTTAATAAAAAGATTAAAACAAGACACTTTCTATAACTAATTGCCAATCGGAGACTACCTACACAATCTGACAAAAATATGCGTAGCCTCCGATTGCCAATTAGTTATAAAAAAAAAAAAAAATAGATGGCGCAACGCAACAGGCCCGGAGGGACCCTAGGCCTAGCTTCCCACAACCATTCGTTTTGTGTGAGTTTTCATTTTTGGAACGAATGGAAGGGATCTACAATTTTATGCCGACTCCAAACGGCTAATTGAGAAGCTCTTTCAAGACAGTCATACTCTCGGATGTTTGTCACTGTCAGACGTTCGCGAGAGGTGGCGCAGTGAAAAAAACCATAAGTTGGAATTTTGGGTTTTTGCGGTATTCGAACCTCGACCCCTAGCGTAGTAGTCCAACACACTAACCACTAAGCCACTGCGCCTACACTATAGGTAGTTAGGTACTTGGAATTGTCTTGTTTTAATCCTTATATTAAATCTTTCTTTTTTTACAGTCATTCAGGGTTTTAGTTTTTTTTTTATATTTGGTATATTTATTTGTTTAGCCTATGACACTCCGAGAAAGAATACAAATTTAATGACGCCTCACTCTTCAAAACCGGTAAAGCCGTTTGGGCTACAAGGCGTCACGTAGGAACGTGCATAGCATACGCGCGGAACAAATAACCCTCCCTGTGTCTAGTCGGGTAAAAAAGCAATCCTTCCAAAGGTTAACAATTCGTAACCACCAGCTGTATTTCATTCATTTTAACGTATCTCTCGTATGAAAGATAAGATACCTTTTGCTTTTGTTTGTTTACACGAACATATTCTTTACATTAATTGTTTTCAGATTTATTACAACTATTTTTTTTTTAGAGGAAAAAAACTCGATGTAGAAAACCGGAGCAACACTGATCTGAACTAGGCTTGTCGGCTCTGTTAACGTCAATTGGAAAAAATCTTTTAAGGTTACAAATCTAAGCCAATAAAAACACAGACACGTGAGCCAGGTATAAGGCTTAGGGCCAAGTTGTGTTCAACTTCGAGTGAATAAAACGGCCCTTAGCAAACTCGAGTTTATAACGTCTATACTTCTCACCTTCACTAAAGTTGTTCCAGCTCTAGCCTTCTTCTTAAAATTTTAATATGGAACATAAAGTGTTTTCGTAGAAAACTATCTGCACAAAAAAATGCTCTTTGCATGATCACTTTAGTTGCGTCGACAACACTGAAACTGATCGCTTGGAGTCGAACGAACGAACTGAAATGAAACAAAAAAAAGATACAAATAGAACAACGCAATCGGTTGCAATGGAAAAAATGTCATTGTTGTTTTTTTTAGGTACTCTCTTTGGAAATGCTATACCTAGACCTACGCTCTAGCTCTAGCGTCTATAGCTACCTAGATTTGATTCATTCTCATATCATACCATACCATTTCAATCTATGAAATCGATTCACTGACTTGTTTTCATACTTTCTCCTTCACACTGAGTTGTAAATCCCAAAAGATATTTTTTTGTGTTTTTGTTGACTTTATATAAATGTTTTCTTTTTTTTTTTCACCGAAGATAGGATGTTTATAAAAATAAAAGAACGAGGCGAAAAAACACAACGAACTATCGGATATTTGGAAACTTGTTGATGTGTTCTATTCAGCTGTAGATAGTGAAATTGAATTATGTAAATTGTTGGCAAATGATAAGGAATAAATGAAAAATATATTCTCCTAGCTATTAACTAATTGAAACGGATAATTTAATGATTGGTTTTGCAATTGTGTCTGTATACAAATGTGCGTGATTTGCAGTGCAGCGGTATGATAACAAGGAAAACGATTAAAGAAGGTACACAAGTATAAATGAACGTATCTATGAATTTTCATTGGTAAAATGCCTGGCACAGTGTTTACTTATATACGAGTATATACCTAATATGTATCGTAACCGATAGCGGAAAGTTTTTTTTAGTGTCAACGACCCTGTTGATAACGTTTTTGTTTGTGGTAAGGTGGGTAGGTACCTATTTTGACGGTTGATAATTATATCACAGGTGTCTGTGGGCTGTCACGTCTTATGTGGTTTTCCACTGGGACAAAAAATCAATCTTTTTCGATCGATTTTCATGTTCCAATGAACAAAATAAATATGTACATATATTTTTTAAAAATGGAAAAAAATACATATATACAACATACATATATTTATATATTTTTACATATATTTTTGATTCGGTTTCGGATCACTCTGCAGATGTCGATATATTTTCAGATTTACACATACTGCCACAATACCAATATAATAATGTACTTTGCGTTTGCACAGCTGTTTTACGTCATTTGAAGAAGTTTGCTTTCAAAACAAATGCGCAAAGTTTCTTTAAAATTAAAATAAATACAGTAATAGCCATGGATATAATTTTGGAGGAATTATTATCTTCATCGTTTTCCTCGTCATCTGAAGACTACGAATCAGCAAAAATACTATAGAGTCATTTGGGGTAAGTGTGCGCATCGGGTAAGTGTACCTACGCATAGTGAAATTCTCGAAAATGACAATAAATATTAAGTAGATATATTTAAATGCACAATTCAGTACATTATCTGTCCTTAGCTTGGGTCATTTGTTGTTGCGTTTCAGTTTTGCTTGTTTTGTGAAGGGAAGCCAAACAAAAACAAAAAAAAAAACGTTGTTTTACTAAAATATTTGTCAATTTTAAAATCGTGTTTGTGTTCAGTGATTGTATCATAACACATTGAGTGCTTATTATTTATTGAATGCATTATATACCTTTACATTATATTTAAGTAAAAATGTTACTGGATTTTGTGTTAACTTGTTCAAAATAAACAAAATATTGAAAAAAGTGCTGTGGGGGTAAGTGTGCGCAAAACTTTAGGGGCAAGTGTGCGCGCGCGTAGGCTAGGTACACGTATTCACTTACTATAAATCTATAGCAATTGCTACCTGTCTTTAATGAGAGATCTCACAAAATATACGACACAAAGTACATTTTATTTGACACAAAATAATCGGAATAACGAAAAGTATTTCAAAGTAAATTATTAGTTGCGCAGAAGTCCAAAAATGGCCGAAGACAGAAAAAGAATAAATCGGCAGCTGTGCCAACAACTTTGGTGGACACGGATTCAAACGAAACTTCTTTTTGCTTGTCGCGACATCTGCATTCTGCATGTTCCTGGTGGTAATTTGAGGCTCGTCAACCTGGTCGCCACCAATCCATATACATTTTTTAAAGTTTTTACTACCAATGAGCAATGACATATTACGTCTACTAGGAAGTTGAAATATGCGAATGTGCGCTTAGAAAATGCCTCAAGCTTAACACTGCTGCCAGTTCTCTTCGTCTTTACTGCGATTCTATTAATGTGTTTAAAAAAATATATGCATTTACATTAAAAACAATACGAAATTTGATTTTGTATTTTCTTTATGAAACATACCTACTATGTATTATTTTTTCGGCAAATAAAAGAGTCAATAATAAAAATAAGTAAAAAAAAATAAATAGTTGGCGCAACAGGTCCGGAGAGACCCTAGGCCTAGCTTCTCACAACCATTCGTTTTGTGTGAGTTTTTCATTTTTGGAACGAATGGAAGGGATCTACAGTTTTATGCCGACTCCAAACGGCTAATTGAGAACAGTGATGAAAATCGACTTTTCTCAAGTGTACTCAAAACTGAAATGAAATAGTATGAAACGTACAAACTAGTAGGTACCTATATATTTTTTTTTAAATGCCATAAATTTATGTTATTGCATTCAAGCAAAAAAAAACACATATATATAATAATCACTCAAAAACTTGCATTAAACCCGCTGGAAACAAATGCATTTAATGGTGGAGTTTAAACCGATTTTAGATCGATTTTACACCTACGTAATGTTTAATTTCACATAAGTTTACATTTATGTTTTGTTGTTTGTCACTTGGCAACTGCTTTGATTTGCTGAGTGCTGATTTTTAGTTTTATTGTATTACATAATTATAAATTAAACCTCCAATATGCCTCTTTTTTTAGTCGGACATATTTCCGAAACTAAACAGCATCTAGGCCTAGCCCGCTTGTGCATTCGATATAGACGAGGACGAAGTTGATACACCATTTATGCTGTTCCATCAGTTCTAAATTCGTCTTCTAACTACGAAGCCATCAACATTTTCATCGTTAAAAAACGAAGAAATGTTAATATTATGAAATTGAAATTTTAAGCTGAGTTAAAATACCTTCTTGTGTTCGGGTTTAATGATGTTATGGACTTGTGTTGGAGTAAATAATATGGCCGTAAGTGAAATAACTTCATACATGTTCGATTTATTCCGAAAACTAAAAATAGTACAAATAGTACTCAAAATTGAGAAGTGGTACTTGCGTACTCGGGAAAGTTAAATAGTACAGAAATTAGTACAATAGTAAGCCTTTTTTCATCTATGATTGAGAAGCTCTTACAAGACATTTATACTCTCGGATGTTTGTCAGACGTTCGCGAGAGGTAGCGCAGCGGAAAAAACCCTACAAAGGCGGAATTGGGTTTTTGCGGGATTCGAACCTTGAACCCCCGCATAGCAGTCCAACACACTAACCACTAAGCTACTGCGACGACTAAAAATAATTATTTTAGTTAAAAAACGCTGGATATTCGCACACTTACCCAAAATCATGCGTACTCTTACCCCTCGATAGGGGCAAGTGTGCGCAATCTGACTGGCTTTGTTTTTTTTTTTTTTTTTTTTCAATAAAAATGTAATCAAATTAAATGAATTATATTATTTTACTTTTTTAAATAAATAGCCAAATATGTAGCTTTATAATTTAATAAAGCCCGGTATTATATCTTCTATATTTCGCTTGGTATCATGTTTCAAAGTCGAAAGTGCGCACACTTACCCCTAACGACTCAATTTGTATCTACAACAGGGGATACATTTTTCAAGTCGATATCCATTTTTGATTTCCCGAAACGAATGCAATTTGAACAGCTGATATTGTTGTCAAGTAACGCCAATCATTATTTATTTGTTTCGATGAAATGCTTTGATGTCTGAATTAGTCTCGCATTCTATTTTAAATTCACTGAAATTACCCTACAGAGAGCAGCCGCAGTAAATGATAATACAAGCCATAATCGAGATTTGGACATTGGTATAGGAGGAGTTGGTGACTGTCAATACACCTGTTATAATTCAATATATTCGTTTAAGATTATAATTCAAAATTCACTTTATTACTTTACAATTAAACAAAAGAAACGTAAGCTTAACGATTAGAAATATTTGATAGGTCTAGCTGAGTTGGCGGCCAAAGTAAAAGTGACCAAAACGTTTTGACGTTTCATGACGTCTGTCATTCAGAGATGATACAGGGTGTATCATTTCCCCTTTCTTATTTCACAGCAAACCTCGCATTGGGCTTCTTCGTTCTTGTTGACCTTCGCAACCCTGCGCCTGCTGCTGAGGATGTCTGCAAGTTGATTGGAACGCCGCTGTTTGATGCGGACGAAGCTTCATCCGGCTTTGGAGATTCGGTTGCAACATCAGAGTATTCATCGGGCCTTGGAGATTCGGTTGAAACATTAGAGTGTTGTTGATTCAGATCCGCACCAGTTGAGTCCTCACACGATCTTCCGCATTGCTCATCTCTTGCAGATAAATAGATATCTTCCGAACCCGTGCCTTGAAAAAGAAAACTGTTATTTGAATCAATATCGCTACTACCTCCCAATGCTAAGTTTTCCGCCGCTGTTGCTCTTGAGACGAATTTACGAGAGCGCAACTGATTTTGATGCCTTCTCAAAGACCCCTGTACTGTCTTGACCAGATACATTCGACGTCCTAGTGTCAGCAAAACTTCAGCCTCTACCCACCGACTTCCTTTTAGGTACTGTCTGGCAAAGACTGCATCGCCAGGTTTAAACTTCGTCGCTGAAACGGATTTGACTTCACGACTAACGTCCGGTAACAGGGCTGATAAAAGCGTTCTATGTTGCCTGCCATGAAGGTATTCAGCGGGAGACTTCCCTGTCTCATCAGGTAGAGCTCGATAAGTCGACAGAAACGTTTGAAGGGCCATATCGCTATTATCACCATCCTCTAAAATCTTCTGAATAGATGTCTTGAATGTCCTGACCATTCGCTCTGCGGCCCCATTCGATTCCGGATTGAAAGGAGCAGATGTCAAATGACGAATCGACTGTGCTCCGCAGAAGTCTTCAAACTCTTTGGACACGAACTGTGTCCCATTGTCACTCACGAGGGTCTGAGGTAAGCCCTCTAACGCAAATATTGACCTGAGTGCGGCGATGGTCGCTGATGATGTGGAAGAATTCATTTTGATGACATACGGGAATTTAGAATAGGCATCCACGACAATAAGCCACATTTTTCCCAGGAAAGGACCAGCGTAATCCAGATGAACTCTTTCCCAGGGCGCGTTGGGAATCGGCCAACTGCTATACTCCCTTGCTGAATGGCTTGCATGACGCTGACAAGATTGACACTTGGCAACGCTTCTCTCAATATCCTGGTCAATTCCAGGCCACCAGCAATATCTGCGCGACATCTGTTTCATACGGCTAACACCCCAGTGACCTTGGTGTAGCATGGAAAGAACCTTCTGCTGGAGGTGTGGTGGCACCACTACTCTTGTATGCTCTGACTGTAAAAGAATAACGTTAGCACAAACACAAAGACATAATTTTCGCCTAAAGTATGGTAATATAGATTGATACCCTTCGCTGTTTCGACGGATTTTGTTGGGCCAACCGTACTGGATATGCTCAAAAACCCTACGCAACGTTTCGTCTTTAGCCGACGCTTCGGCGATGGTCTTGCTCGTAATTGGAAACTCTTCTAACAACGTGGTGTACACAGTTTCAACGCAACGTCCATCTCTTTCTTCTTCGTCAAATTCCTTATCAGGACCCATCGGCAATCTAGATAAGCAGTCAGCGTTGCCGTGTTGTCCGGTGGGTCGGTAGCGTATTTTATAGTTGTAGCCCATTAGAATGATGGCATAACGCTGTAATCTGTGAACAGTCATTTCAGGCAGCTTCTTGTTTGGGTGGAAAATAGTGATCAGAGGCTTATGGTCAGTTATGAGCTCAAACTCTCGTCCATACAGGTACTGGTGAAACTTACGCACGCCGAATACGATGGATAGTGCCTCTTTTTCAATTTTGCTATACTTCTTTTGACTTTCACTAAGTGTTTTAGATGCAAACGCAATCGGGTGCTCAGAACCATCTGGAAATGTATGTGATATAACGGCCCCGATGCCATGCGAAGAAGCGTCCGTGGCTAGTGATACTGGGTATTGTTCCGAAAAATGAACTAGACGAGACACATTTGCAATGCTATTCTTCAGCGTTTCAAAAGCGCATTTTTGTGCTCGTCCCCAGATAAACTCCTGGTCTTTTGCTCTTAAGAAATTCAATGGCGCCGCGAGCTGAGCAAAATTTTGTATGTACTGGTTATAGTAGTTTATTTTGCCAATAAACGCCTCAAGTCCCTTAATATCTGTCGGAGCTGGTAGGTTCACTAGCGCTTTGACTCGCCCATCTGAAGGTCTTTTGCCTTTAGCATCAATGACGTGGCCTAGATACTCGATTTGTTCCTGGGCGAATTTACACTTCTCTATCTTACAGGTGAGGCCATGTAGTTCCAAACGCTCTAGAAATATTTTCAGATTCTGCAGATGTTCCGCATTGTTTCTACCAGATATGATTATATCATCTACATATGCTCCGCAGCATTCTAAGCCAGCCAGCAATTGATCGATATACTGTTGAAATATGGCAGTCGAACATGCTGCGCCAAATGGTAGCCTCAGTGCTTGATAAAGCCCGAACTCTGTGTTAATGACAAATATTTTCTTCGATTCATCATCTAGTGGGATTTGAAGATATGCGTCCGACAAGTCAATCTTAGTAAAGTATTGACAACCATGGAGCTGATGACACAACTCTTCAAATCTAGGGAATGGGTGCCCGTGTACTTCCAACTGCGGATTAACAGACGCTTTGAAGTCGCCACAAATGCGGACCGATCCATCTGGCTTTGGCACCACCACAATAGGGGCAGCCCACTGACACGTTTTAATTGGCTTCAGAATGCCCAGAGCTTCTAAACGATTAAGCTCAGCCTTCACTGCTCCCTTGAGAGCAAACGGTAATGGGCGATATTTAAAGTACTTTGGCTGCGAATTACTTTTCATTTTGATATGTGCTTTAAAGAACTTGCTGCACCCCAAAGAGTTATTAAATACACTCTTATGCTTTTCACAAATCAGCTTTGCCTCAGCTTGCAAAGCATTTGGGGACTCTATCGATACAAGGTTGACTTGCTGATCGCTATCTGAACCTATGCGAAATTTGAGCGCGTCAAACCAATCCAGGCCTAATATATTTCCTCCACGTGAGCTATTAGCGACTAAAAGTGGTAAACGCGAGACCTCATCCTTCATAATAACCTGCACCTCAATAACACCACGGATGGGAACGTTTGCTCCACCATAAGCTTTGAGAACCTTAGTTGTTTTACTACAAATTGGCCTTCCTAGCTGCTCGTAACCACTCATACCAATTATAGAACATGTTGCTCCAGTATCGACTTGAAATTGCATTGGTATTTTATTTACAATGAGAGAAACAATCATTTTATTCCCTTCTCGCAGCTGCAGCTCATTATGAGTTTGCCTTTGATTATTGCTCAATGCCTTTACGGTTTCCACCGTTGCGACATATGCCTCACTTCTCCCTTCATGCCCTCTGTCAATGCAGTAGACTGAGTGTACCCATTGTTTTTTTCTTTTGTCTACAGCCGCTTGCTGTCTGGGCTTAGAACGACCACGGTTCTTGGAACGATTGTTCGATTTTGAACGGAAGTTTATTGCCTGCCTGCCTCTCTGACCACTACTCATACACACATTGCTTATGTGCCCTTTTCTTTGGCATAAATCACACACTGATTCTAAATGCCTGCACTGACTACGATCATGATTAACCCCACAATTAATACATGACTTCCGATTGAGAAAATTATCTGAATTTGACTTACTTTGGTAACCGCCATGTGAATCCCTCGCTGCCACCTGATTAACTTCCAGCGTCGTTGCTGATGACTGAGTTGAGTTCTTCATTATATTTGAAGCTATCTGCGTTTCTTCGAATGCGGCTGCTATCACCTCAACTTCTTCCAGTGAGGGGTTCTTTTTCTGCGTTGCTGCTGCTCGCACTTGATCGTGCGGGGTGTAAAAGGTGACCATATCCCTTATCATGAATTCCGCATATGACTGTTTGCAATTTTCGTTGGTGCATACAAAATTACAGTGCCTCGCCAGGCCTCTAAGATCTGCAATCCAATCCCCGTACGATTGGCCCGCCGCCATTTTGTGTCGTAGAAAATTGCAACGTGATGCCAGCACGTGCATTTTTTGTTGAAAATGTTTAGTTAGCTTGCTAATTATGTCTTTAAATGAATGTGAACTTACGTTTTCTGATTCTATTAATTTTGTGAGCAGTTCATTTAGGTAAGTACCGCACGAGGAAAGAAAGTGCGCTTTCTTCAAATTATCGTCTTCGACGCCGTGTGCTGAAAAGTGCTGCTGAAGTTGAAAGATGTACGTATCCCATTTGTCCTTCTGCTCATCAAACATCCGAAAGTGTGGAACTGAGTTGGATGGAAGTTGATTAGATTTTCCTTCCTTGACGGCGTATTCCATAGCCTTCTGGTTTTCCTTCAGCATCTGCTCCATCCAAACTTGCTGCTGCTTCAGAATACTTCTAAGCGTGTCTTCGTCCATAGTCCTCGTCGCCAAATGTTATAATTCAATATATTCGTTTAAGATTATAATTCAAAATTCACTTTATTACTTTACAATTAAACAAAAGAAACGTAAGCTTAACGATTAGAAATATTTGATAGGTCTAGCTGAGTTGGCGGCCAAAGTAAAAGTGACCAAAACGTTTTGACGTTTCATGACGTCTGTCATTCAGAGATGATACAGGGTGTATCAACACCATATCGCGAATTCTTATCATTATTCCGGAATTATTTTCCTTGATGCAAAGTAAAACAAATACAATGTTATATTTTATATTATGAGCTTGATGCAATAAATTATATCGAGATGTCTTACACACTTAGAGGGAATCTGTCTGTTTTGGCATATAATTAATTATAATTTTTTTTTTTTTATGACTTATACGTCTTTATACATATAGCTGATAATGGGGACGTTCGGATTTATAGTTTAGTAAGTCTGACAGCTGTCTGACTAGTTGTATTTCAGTTTTGATTGGCCCAGAATGGTCACGTGATTAGTTTTTGCAGTTGACGTTTATGGAGGGGAAGCCGACAAATCTAGTCAAGAAAAACCTGCCTGCATACTCAGTTGACATTTCGAAGAGTCAGATTCAGAGTCGCCGTGGCAGAATTCTGAAGAGTCGAAAAAAGCGCCGGTGAGAGAAAAAGGTTTCATTTCAAGACTACTCTGCAAATTTCGAATTTTCGCACGATATTTAACAACCAATAGTTCGCATAATAGTGTAATAGTATTGTGATAGGCGACCGTGTTACATTTTAAATATACTTATTTGAAAATAACAAATTTTGAAAAAACTATGAGGGGTCTTTTCCGAATAATAAAGGGCAAATTCAAACAAAGGTAACGCTGACCGCGAGAATACAAAAACAATTCACGTTTCTAGATCATCGCGTTCGAATTCCTAGTCACGACGAATTAAGTTGACATTTTACATAAACTAGGTATCCGAACGTCCCCAATAAGTTCGTTTAAAAACTGCTTTTACCGAGGTTAGATGGTGGCACTTGGAAATAATGAAAATGTTGTTAACGAAGATAACTCGGTTCCTTTTATGGGTTCGTGGATTCGTAGGATACCTACCCTAAAGTATTCCAGTTCTGCTTTTCATGTCTTTATCTTTTCCTAATTCCGAAACCATTAGGCATCATAAATAACCACATTTAACAATATTAGGTTGTCATACTTACCACCGACTTACTTACTCCCTTACTCGACGGTAATTCGGCCCCAGCTATTGGCAACAAGTGTAACTCGAAGCTGAGGTAGAAAAATTCCCTAACTAGCTAACTGCCTCGAAGCCATAGCTGTCGACCAGTGTTCGGACTTTACTGCAATTGCAACAGATCTACTCCGATTCTAGAAAAAAACGTTATAAAACCTACTTCGCTGCTTCGCTTGACTAGCAATCTACTGCGATTTTTCGATTTCCCCTATTTTGAACCTTCATCTGAAATTGAAAGCATCTAATTTATTTATTTTTGTTCGGTCCAGCTTTATTTTTAAAAGCTCGCAATAAATAATTGACTATTGGCAGCACTCGGAGAACCATTATCAATATAGAAGGATTACACCGCGTCTTCACGAGTCTGATGTCTGCATTAAACTTTTAAGTCAGACGTTGAGACCTGTTGTCGTCCATATTTGCATTGCTTTGGTTGGGCAATTCGTGTTATAACATTTCATTGAAGGTGACTCTCGCTTCTTCAGATTCGCTCTCAGATATTCGTGCGTCAAATCCAACATAATTCACTTCCTCTTTTTTTGTTGATATTCTTGCGATTGCAATATGCGTAGCCTTCGACACCCAGATCGATTTAAAATATATGTACATAAAAAGAAATAGATCCACCCTATGCAATGCATTTGTTTAGTTGAAAAATTTCATGAAAACGCAAACAAACTCCACTATTTCTTGTCAAACGCACTTGCATTGGTCTGAAGCAACTATGAAAAAAATCATTTGACAAAGCAATTGCTATATTTTATATTTTAGCCAACATCTTCATAAATATGCACATTTATTAAATTTAAAGTACCTATTACTTTGCGAACGTCAAAAATCAGCCATAATTAAATCCACGCACTTGTATTCCCAAAACTACAAAAACAAATTTATTTTTTACTGTCAAACGCTGGGGTGTACTTCAAATGTCAAATTTCAGTCAGATAGATATGGCTGCAGAGATGGCAGGGATAAAAGTCAGACTGAAAAGCAAATATAATGGATACAGAGATATGTATATAACTTTCCAGTGAAAAAGTGAAGTCACGCACACATGCTCATTTCTTTTCTGTGTTCATGAATTAGACTTTTATGCGAGAATTCATTAGTCCGATGTGTGTATTTCACTATTTTTTTATATTTTAATCGAAGACTTAAGCTAAGTATGCTGCTCGAGCTAAACTAAATTCAATCAGCTCTCCAAAATTTCTCTCAAACATTATCTAAAATCCCAGTTCAATTTTGACAGCATGCCGCGGATAAGCGTCACAGAAAACAGCTGTTCGAAAACAACTTAAAAATTCAACACTCTCTGATTTCAACCATTTCCGAATCTAGGTACTCCTCGTCGAGATATGTATTTATTAAAAAAAAAAAACCTTCTTGCATAGTTCACCCATTCCCCGCAATACAAAAACGGAACATAACAACAGAACCCAACGATCTGTCAAAACTTAGCTTGAAGAAATGCCCCATTAAGAGGACACGCTAAATTTTTACAGATACTTGAAGTACATTCTGAAACAAAAGTTTGATTATCTAGCTCGAGCAGGGTACCACTCAACTAAAAGGGTTCGCTTGAATTTAGCTCAGCTACATTTTGGAGAGAATTTCGTATGGGAACGAGAATTTAGCTCGAGCAGCGTAATAAGCTGTAAGAAAAACCAAACCAATTCGATATGAAACACAAAACAATTGAACAAAAGGAGTGGTGGCTGGCCATTAGCGACAAGTTTTTTTTAAAGTCACACGTATTCACAGACAGGTATTGAAATTACAAAAACAACAATGTAAACAAATGAGTTTTAGGGAAATATACGTAAGAAAGATATCAATCTCTTTTAATCATTCATCTCTGCTGAAAATAAGTCTAAATTTCTTTCATGCCCACAAAATCGCGGTCTACACGAGACATATTGTTGTCATGACTGAAGTCTTTACTGAAATTATGTCTCGTAGATAGGTACTGGGTGTTAGGAAGCATCATACTCGCCCTGAAATCAGCTTCGAACAAAAAAATTAGCATGCCACCTCCTTTTTACTTCCTAGACTGAGTCAGTGTTTTTATATTGTGGGGTTTATCCCTTTTTGTGGGAATTTCGATGTCCGAAAAGACTTCCGTTGGATAAAGAAAAAAAGAAAAAAGAAAAAAATCGTCGAATTTCAGGAATCTATTTATTTATTTAACTACTAAACATTTAAGCCACAGTTATAGGGACTACAATACTCAAAACAGGTAGGACTAGAGAATAATATAGAAGTTCGGTGATCTGGGTGCCCTTACATTCTTTTGAAAAGCGTTTTATAATTTCCAATCGGGTTCTTGCCTTACTGACAGTGGAATCCAAATGGAAGTAAAAGTAGAGCTTCTTGTCAAAGGTAACTCCAAGATCATTAAAGTGATACACACCTTCAACAACTTCATCTATACATATAATAAAACTGTAGACATTTTCTTTGTTACCTAATGGCGTGAAAACTACTGCACAGATTTCGATGAAAATTTGTTTGAAATATTCCTTAAGATTCTAAGAAACACATAGACTATTGCTTTCATTGTCATGCCTTTTTTTCTGACTTTACTGCCTTTTACTCGCCATTACTCAAACAATACATAATCAATGCAAACAAAACAAGATACTTAGGAGAGCCAATACTTTTATAGGTATTTCAAGCCATCAATCAGCTTTCTATGTCCTCTAGAAGCTGAGCTACAACCTAAAATTTAACATGAAAAATTAAATTTATTTTCTCAAATCGAACATTATCAGCAGCCGCGGTTCTTGATCGTTGTTCTGCTTTGGGGTGGTTGGGTGGCGCACATCGCACAAGCACGTTCATATGAAAAAAAAAACTGCGTGGTGTTTTCTCCAAATTAAGTGAAACGAAAGAGAAGTATGCGACGTGAATGTGTATGTAATCAACAGCGACAATGTGTTTCTGAGGAAATGCGCAGATGGCTGATGACGTGTGGTGTGGTGGCGGACGTTTGGTTTAGGTGGTGTATATAGAAATTGAGTTCAAGGTTTTTGTTTTATTTTAATGGTTGTTATAGTACCTACTTTGATACCTACAGTAAGGAAGTGGAACTTTAGTACTTACGCTGTTGAATTTAATTTTCTTAAATTTGTGTTTTAGGTAAATAGATTTGTTTGATTTATTGTTTCACATTGACAATGTTCACGGCTTTTATTGGAAATTACACAGTCTCACGCCGCGTACGAAGTTGCGGGCACAGCTAGTCATTTATAAAATAATTCGGTGTAGTTGGATTTTGACACTGTCCCTGTCATGCACCGCTCTAAAGCCAAACTGGTTGTTCGGAATAATCTTATTTTCTTCAACCCATCTTAAAAGAGATCTATTGACGACTTTCTCGAATACCTGCATTCCTTGTGCTTGTAGCGTATTGTGCCCACTTTAGCGAAGACGCGGTGCCCCTTCAAAGTCGAATCTCCAACTTTGGTGACCAAGAAAAACCCGATATATGTCGAACTCTTGTTATTACTGGCGAAAATGCTTAAAATTATTTTCTAACGAATATAGGTAGTAATAATTCGTTAGAAAATGATATACTATCTTAAGATAGGCCAGACAAGATAAGGCAAGGTGCTATTAAATCTCAGGCCCGATAAAAGCGATGTACTGATGACACTGATGGTAACTTCGCACCCAACCCACTGGGTAAACCTGCCAGCGACAGGAGGAACATGGACGTGAGTGACGTTCCTGCACCAGATTGATGGTCACTCGTATGAGACCTAATAATATGTCGGTTATGAAAATTTGTAAAAAAAAAAATTAGTTCGGACGCTTTCAAGAAACCCCAACTCGTATGTGCATCGAATTGAATAGTTAAAAAGATTCAAAATCATAATACAGTGTACAGATTGATACACCTCCCCTAATCAGTTATACTAACTCTCTTCATATAGTTCAACGCAAACATAAGCACGAAACTAAAGGAGAAATTTTAGATATACCCTTTTTTTTTGTTATCATATTCACACTTGGGTAACGTGATAAGATTACTATCGTTACCTCAGTACCTACTGCCTACATCTACTTAAAACAACAACAATTTGCGAATATGTATTTCTTAATAAGTAATTTATATTGCTTACTTTTTTCTTGAATCTTTGACATGACAACTTCAACGAATGCTTGGTTTGATATCACACTTCTCGTTCTTTTTACAGGGACTTCAATGCTGATTAGAGGCCGTCCACATTTGAGCTGGCGAGACAGCCTTATCAGTGAGTCCAACAGTTTGGATTGTGACTTGGCCGCGGTCGTTCGGGCAGTTAAGAGAGCTGCAAGCTGCAACGTTCATCTGGAAAATGTACATGATATAGATACGCGTGTCCGTAACGCCTGAGTGTTTGTATTGTAAAAACTGTGATATACCTACCTAACGATTATATACAAACGTAGAAAGGCGTTGATAAGCGGAGTGTTTGATATTTATTTATGTTCAATTGTTTTCTATGCCAAAGCAAACGGATTCTTAAATATGGTGAAGGTTAATGGAAAACTATTGCCAATCAAGGCGCATTATTTCTTCTTTATGGCAGGTAAGTGGTTTATTGTGTTTTAAGAAATATTATTATACCCTCAACAGGGTGTCCCTTATGTTGGGATTTTTTTTATTTTTATTTTTTAAGGTTCCGTACCCAAAGGGAAAAAACGGAACCTTATTAGTTTCGCTTTTGTCCGTCTGTCCGAAACCACTACAAGAAGGCATCCAGCGTACCTCTTGTTAAACGAAAAATACCAATTGTAGGTTTTAGACTTTAGAGGAATTAATAATTTGATGAACAAAAGATTTTCATTCGCACAAAAAGCTGTGTATTTCCTAATTTAAAAAAAAAATGTAAGTATACTTTTTTGTAGATCATGCTCGTAGCTATTTGAATAATTAAGTGAAACGGAAGAGAAGTATGCGACGTGAATGTGTATGTAATCAACAGCGACAATGTGTTTCTGAGGAAATGCGCAGATGGCTGATGATGTAGGCTGATGGACGTATGGTGGTGTTTATAGAAATTGAGTTCATGGTTTTTGTTTTAATGGTGGTTATAGTACCTACGTTGATACCTACAGTAAAGAATTGAAGAATTCAAGAAGTAAAGACGATATACCTAGGTGAATTATGTTGTTTGATTTATTGAAGTGAAACTTCTAATGTGACTTCCAACATTTCGTATCTTACTTTAGTTATCATAATCCCATTGTAAATGTTATAGATTTGGATATTTCTCCACTCGAATATGATCACTAAAAGATGCGATCAATTGTGAATTGCAAGCAATGTTAATAAAGTTTGTCCTTAAAGAAACAATATGATTTCACAAAAAATCAATTTCTACCCCTTCCTATTTTCATTTTCAAATTACAAAGTTTCACATTTTCCGCGCGGAGGGACTCCACGCACTATTTTTTGTATATGTTCAAGTTATAATTTTTTTTTATTTTTATTGTTTGAAATTACAATTAATACTAATCGCCTAGTACTTTTAATGTTAAGAAAGACATCAGCATGAGCTTAATCAAAAAGATTATCTAAATCGTTTTGAAAATCCTCTTCCATCCTTTGAATATATCCCGAGTTTTTTTTTTCGAATTTTTATACATAGGTATATTTTATAAAGTATTTTCGACAAGAAAACTTTAAAGTATGTGCTACAAGAAAAAAGGACTTTGGCTCGTATTTGTTTAATGTTTTTTAAATAATAAATGATTATAATTCAAGATACTGTAGTTGAAATAATACAATTCTTTAGTAATAAAACAGGCCGCTACAAAATTCGTTTTGCCTTTTTGGAAGACCCATATTAAGGGTAGGCCAAATATAATATAAGTTTATTTTTAAAAGTGAAAACAAATTCATATTATGGCTTTATTAGTAAGAACAAACATTCCAATTAATTATGGAACACAACGTCGTTCAAGTGGCTGAATCGGCTGGCTACGCAGTAGCGCATTCTGTCATTCCAATTTTCCAAGATCTTGTTGATGGTTTCGGGCTATAAACCACGGATTGCTTGAATGATATTGGACTTAAGTGATTGAATCGTTTCCGGATTGTTGGCATAACATCGGTCCTTCAAGGTTACCCACAAAAAAAGTTCAAAGGGGTTAAGTCGCAGCTCCGAGGCGGCCAAATGCGCCTCATCAGAAAACATTAATTTTCGCCCAAAATCGTTGTCTAGTTCTAGCTGCTCTAAGGCCCAAACTGCGAAGCGATAACGAAGCGGATGGTCGTGCGCCTTAAATTTCTGAGTCAATTGCACCTCGAAAGCGAATAGTCCGAGATCAAAGTGCAGAATTCTCCTCAGGCTAATGCGAGAAATGTTGAGCTGTTGAGATCGATGAAGACTTGATATACGTGAATTGACTCTTACACTCTCGGCTACAGCAGCCACATTCTCATCAGTGCGCACCGTACGACGACGGGGACTATGAAAATTGTCCACTAGCATACCAGTCTCACGAACATTTTGCAAAAATTTGCGTAAAGCTGGCCGGTGGGTCCTCCATCTCGTCCAAATACGCACTGTTTGGGCTACACAGCACTCACTTTGGAAATAGGTTTTCAATATTTTCCAACGTTGTTCAAGCGTAAAGCGGCTCATTTCGTTAAGCGGAGGTATGTATGATACTGACTTCCTTTCAAGATTTCAAGCGGGGAAAATGCTGTCAATGCCAAAACTACCTATGATTTTAAAAGAAACCACTAGATGGCGCACCCTATATGCAATTATTTAGGTAAAATATTCACCGCGGCTTCTCAAAGTGGCTCGGATCCGAATGATCCAATTTTTAATGGCGCTATCGTGTAAATCCGGCTGGATTGGAGTCATGGCATTGGATATTTTGGCTTTAATGGTATCGCACGATCTTTCTGGATAATTGACGTTACCTCTGCGAGGGATAACCATAACCTGAAATCGTTCATGCGGAATGTCGATCATAATATCTTCTGTGTAGCACGAGTCCCGTCTTTCTGGAACCACATGCCGCCTTCCGCAATATCGTTCAATTTAGGCCAAAAGGAACCTAATATCGTTCTATGGCGCTCGCCGTTGATGGTGATAGCATCCCGAAAATCAGTTTTAGGAAATGACGCTTACGGCCAAAAAATTCAAACCAAACAGTAACTTTTTGTGGGTGCATTGCCACCTGGTCGTCCCATATATATGTCAATTTTGCTTGTTAACAAAGCCATTTATTAAAATGCTCCTAGTCGCTAAAACTATAGGTTCCTCTTGCAAATGCTCCGGAGCACAGTCAGTGAACAAACGGCCTTGCCTATGTTCACTAACTTTGAGCTGCTGGGTCAGATGGATCTTGTACGGGCACAGGTCCGTGCGTCTGAGCAAAGTCCCTAAGTTGAAGTCTGCGAAAGGGCGACTGCTTCACGGCAAGAAATTGACTGGCTCGGGTTCTCAGGTAGATTTTCTGCTGCTTTCAACCGATCTGGCGTTCCTTTGTCCTACGGCTGATTATTTACCGAACCGGTTGTCTCGAATTTGGCCACCAAACTTTGGAAAGTTGACATTCAAAAGCCACCGCGTCTGCCGTAAAATGGGCACAACGCGCACAACGTTTGCACTGAAGAACACTCATTTGGACAGTAAAGTTGTATCATTCGGGCGTTCTGCTTAATCCTGTAACTTCAAATGGTGATTTGGCATTATTGACTAAAATATAAACCGACGCCACCAAAACTACATGGCCTACAGGTTGCCAACACCGACCTGTACGAATTGGAAAACCATTTAGCACACAACGCAAATAGAGATGCCAGTGGGAAAAAGTAATAGAATTTGCCTTTTGCATCCGTATTTTACGTTTAATCCCTAATCTTCGAACTTGGAGTTACATCTTCGTTATACCGCGTTTTAATTTTCTCACCTCTTTATCTGAAAAGCAATGCATTCCTACGTATTTAAATTTTATAAAACATCTCTACAGCAATGGGCCCGATTCTGCCTCAAATCTCAGTATACGGCAAACAACTTGGAATCGAACCCGAAATTATGGGATATATTACTTCAGTTCTTCCAATAATGTATGTCCTGGCGAAGCCTGTGGTTGGATTTTTGGCAGACTACTTTTCGGTAAGTGTATGCAGCCGCTATGGTTATACTGAAATTTGAATTACCTGTTCTATTCTTTCAGAGTTTTCGCAAGTTTATATTTATATCCCTTATTCTTGTCATGACACTGTCCTATGCAGGATTTTATTTTGTGCCAGCTCCGCTGACACATAGCATCGCTTCGAATGAGGAGTTCAATTTTACCCTGAATGAGAACGATCTCAGTGAGTGCAGGACTCAGGTACGTAGTTAATTTTGAAATTTTCTTCGATTGGTCGAAAGATGCTTCGTACTTTATATTTGCATTAGGAACCCTTTGTATTTTGTGAGCCCTATGAATATGAACACCTTTGCTCTTATAGGGTAGGTAATTCAACGGATCAACAACTTGCGTAACAAAGGGTGGGCCATCTAGTGGTTTCTTTTTACATCATAGGTTATTTTGACACTGACAGCTGTTTTCCGCTCGAAAACTTGATATAAAGTCACCTCCGCGGAACGAAATGAGTAATTTTACGCGTGGACAACGTTGGGAAATACTGAAAACTTATTTCCGAATAATAAAAAAAAAAAATGGTCATAAATAATCTTTTAAAAGACATGCGTGCTCATAGTAGCGTATAAGACTTTTACTCTCACAACTTCTCACAAATTAGTACAAATTTCTGTCGTACCTACTGCTACTATGTAAGGGAGCTTCCACACCGGATGGAACAAAACGCATTTACTATGGGCGCGCGTATTTAAATTTCAGAAGCACACAGAAAAACAGTTTTGTTTGTCTAAGGCGTTTTGTTCCATCCAGTGTGGAAGCAGCCTTAAGTTGTGCGACTTGTCTAGTAATTTTCTTATCACGAGTTTGGATTTTCCGGCAATTATACCTGCGGGATTGAACATTTTTTTTGATATGTAATTTGATCAAAATCGTTAGAGCGGTTTTCGTAAAATTTGGCAGACAAACAGTACCAAATATTGCAATGTTTAGTTTGAGTTTGACATACTTACTGGTTAACTACTAAGCTGAAAACCGATTAAAATTTATTGTTCGGGATGTAAGCATTGTTTGGTTTTTAAATTTTTATCGAAATCGAAGATGGGGTTTTCGAGATATGAGCAATTTTTAAAATTAGCGTTTTCGGTAATTCGAATTGAAAATTAAGGACGCAATAATTAAATTAATTAAATAAGTTCGCATTTTGGTCTAAATAATTGTTGCTGTTTTCAGGTAGACTAAAGAAAACTACATATTTAAGAAATTACTTTTTTCAAAAATCAATTGTACGATAATATAAAGACGAACATGGTAACCCCATCTACTTTAGCTCAAATATCAATTTTGGCTGAAATCGTTCGAGTCGTTTTCGAACAAATCGAACTGGTATGAACATTTTATATGGGAAATACCAATAATATTGAAGGTTACCTTGTAAAAAAAAAGTGGCTGTGGACAAACTCCAATTCCGAAGTTTGAACCAAAGTAGACAGACTGACAGAATTATGCGACCCACTTTTTTAGTTCCTCTTTCATCGTAATATCAGAATTGATTAACATCTCGAGTTCAAAATCTTTCTCTTACAACGTACCTAATGGAGAAAGTCACAAACATTTTTTTGTTTTGGAAATTCTATTAAAATATATGTGAATTGATTCAGTCATGCCTAACTAATCGGGCTCAGTTTGTATAAATTGATAATTGTTTGTCTATACCCGGAAAGTGTCATCTGGTGTTCCACAAGGAAGTGTTCTCGGCCCGTTTTTTTTTTTTATTATTGGTCTACTACTAGTCATCAAACCTTCTGAACACGTTCTATTTGCATACCACCTCAAGATTTATTGTGCAAATCTATTAATGGTTTTTATTTATTACAAAGAGATGTTGCTGCGGTTGATGCTTGGTGTGGCCAAAATAAAAACAACCTTGTTCTCAAAACCACAGTGGTCGAAAGAACGTACAGGTCGGCTGGTTACTACCTCATTCTAAATTCTAACCGTGCCTTAATCTTTCAGCAAAACAAAAGGGCATAGCGATGGAATTTGAAAAAGGGGCCCGAGCCGAAAAAAGGCCTCCACATAAAATACTAATTATAGCAAAAAAAAAAAAAGAGCATCCGAGGCATTTATTTTTAACAAAAAAAAAATGTTTTCATTACGAAACATTTCTTTTGTGTTTCTGTCAAACTTTTTGACTGAACAAAGAGTAAAATCTTAGTTACACTGAAAAAGTTCATTTTTCAAAAAGTGGAGGCCAACAGTCCCGAGTCTCGAAAAGAGGCCAAAACGCCAACGCAGAGGTAGAAGTCATCACTTCGAACAATAGTTTGCAGATGATGAACCTGAATTTATCTACTAACACAACGAGAAAGCAGCACTTGTACAAAAGCAGGATTAGGTAATAGGATGTGCTCTTCCGATAGTAGTTTGCATAATATTCGTTTAGCGTGTCCCTAATATGACTACCCCTTACTGTATATATGTACATTTTATTCGTATATCCAACACATTTTTTACAAGTCCGTAGTCAAGTCCTGATGAACAGTTTTTGCAGATCATGGGAATTTTTCCCTTTTGAGGGAGTTTTTTTTTCTAACAGTTAATAAGAGAATGGGTGGCATGAATAAAACGTACAACGAAGTAGATGCTATATTCGAATTTTCGCACTTACTTCAAAGCAATTGCTAAGGCCTTTTTTTGCTTAAGCCTTTTGCTCAAAACAAATGCTAGTTTTTAATCATATGGTCCAATAACTGTAATGGAAATATTAAAAGCACATCCCTTCAAATTTGCATATGTCAGCGTAATTTAAAAAAAAAATATCGCGTCTTTTTTGCTGACAGTGAGATACAAATTTCTTTGGTTTAAAAACGAAGCACTTGTGGTGTTTTTTTTTATTAGCTATGCCGTCATAAGTGCATCACGCAACTTCCATTCGATTGACCTTAAAGACCGCAAAATTTCTATAACAAAAACTATATTTTCCAAGTGTGTGTAACCTTTTTTCTTTGTTTTCCTTCTAGATCCTTTCTCACAACGCTCAGTGTACGATAACACGACGTCTTAAGTGCCAAACAATAGCGAAAGACTTGTCTCGGACGCAATTTTACGTGATACGCCCCGCTGAAGATGCAACTACCAACTCTACATACACTCCATGCCAAAACGACGCCTGCGAGGTGTGCGTCGAAACCGGCGTGACAGTTTCAGTAGCTCAGCCATTCCAAGCTGTTTGCAAAGTTGATTCTGCCAACTCTCCCGACTGTCTTTACAACACGTCAACATTTTGGCTGTTTGTTTTGCTAATGTGTGTGGGGACGATTGGTTTCAACGTCACCAACTCCATAAGTGACGCAATCTGCTTTGATGTACTAGGTTCAGCACAGGAAATGAAGTACGGTGCCCAGCGACTTTGGGGCACAATCGGTTTTGGATTCACAGCTCTACTAGGCGGAATCGCTGTCGATCTCTGGACAGTGGAAACGATCAAGAGTTTCACGCCTGCACTACTGATCATGCTGATCTTCAGTGGATTCGATTTGCTCAGTGTTACCAAATTGGATTTGCCGGTATTCTCAACCTCCGAGTCGATTTTCCGCGACGTCTGGGGATTGTTGTCGCAGAATTCGATAGCAGTGTTCTTAGTCTTCGCAACGATTGCCGGAATAATTGACTCGTTTATTATTTACTTCATGTTCTGGCACTTGGAGGAGGTGGCCCTGGCCACTGGTTACATGAAAGAGATCAAACTCATAGAAGGATGTGTGGTTGCGGCCGAATGCCTTTGTGGAGAGATTCCTATTTTCTTTTACAGCGGGAAGATACTTAAAAAGATCGGTTATGTGCACTGCCTGAGCTTGTGCTTCTTTACGTACGCGATACGACTGGGTCTGATTTCGTTGATCACGAATCCATGGTGGCTGGTACCAATTGAGATGGTCATGCAAGGGTGCACCTATGCTCTCTGTTATACGTGCATTGTGGCATATGCATCTGCAGTAGCACCAGAGGGCACATCTGCCACTGTCCAGGGTCTTGTTGCAGGCATGGACGACGGCTTAGGGTTCGCGATCGGATCACTAATCGGTGGACATGTATTTAAACACTATGGAGGACGACAGAGCTTCCAGATATTTGCGGTAGTGGCGTTGGTCACGTGCGTCGCACATATTCTTATTCGACCAGCTGCAAAGCATAAACAATACTTGCCGAAAACGGAGTATGAACTCCCGGTGGAGATGAAGGACATGCCATAAGGACTATATTTTAACAATAGTAACAAAGAAAAGAAGATATTAAGTAGCTTTCGTATTTTTAATATTTTTTTGTAGATACCTACTTACAAGCTTTACATAGTCTATAATATGAGAAATATATACAAGTTTATATACTAACGGAGTAGTTTTTGCAATGAACATTTTTTCCAGCCGCCTAAGGGAGTGAAATTTCCCATCTTACGGGAGAAACTAGCGTACCACTGACGAATATTAAAACAGCAATAAATCAACGAGTCAAGGTTGATTTTAAGAGATACCGGGAACACCTAGAAACACGCAGAGTGGCTAAAATACTGGTATAGAAACACCAACCAATAAATTGTCAAAAAGAGTCTTAAACTCTGGAAGAGCGCAATTAAGAATGATGGTGGGACTTATTTCAGGACACATCAACCTTAATAAACACGCAAATAGAATCGGCATTTCGGAAACACCGATATGCCCAAACACCGATATGTCCTCTGGCACTGTCCAGCTACAGCAAGGCTACGTAACA
Source organism: Cheilosia urbana (assembly GCA_946477585.1). NCBI lineage: Eukaryota > Metazoa > Arthropoda > Insecta > Diptera > Syrphidae > Cheilosia > Cheilosia urbana. Next base: position 119,303,695 of record OX297854.1, read on the forward strand.
AAATTCTGGGAGCACACCTGATACCAGACCTTACATGCCTCAGAAATATGGAACTAAGCAACATCATGGAGTTCTCCAAACGAACAAACAGATTCGCTGAAAACACAAGTCCCACACACAGTGACTACCGATAATTCAACCAACCCCTTACCCCCTACATCCTTTCACACATCCTAACAAAACTTATTTTCCAACCGTTTTACAGAATAAGAGCGGACCACAACGGGCCCGCCAGCGGCCTCAGTGAAGAGTGGAAAAATCACCCTTTCTAACCAACCAACCAATATTAACGCGATTGCTTTACTAGAAAGAGGTAAATATTCACATTTTGTATGGACTACGATTTCATTTATGCTTATAATAGCCGTTTTTTATCAACACTCAGCCATCATGATGATCCATATAGATCATCGATTTACATGCACTTTCAACAACAGCATATGATCCTGCTTTTCATCGAGATCACAAATCATGACCAGAACTATACTACTTCTACTACTATTTCTCGCTGCGTTGTTTGTTTCATTCTTAAATGTTGGTATACCTGTAAACGATAGCCGAGCCACACAGTCACTGTGAAAGACTGATCTGGATCTGATCACGGCTAGGGTAGGGTGGGGTACTTTCGACGATGGGACATTTTTGTTAATTTTTCAATAAAATGTTTGAGGGCAAATCGTGCCACACAGTTTCCTCAGATCGTACGATCTATGACTGTTCTTCTGCAGAAGTTGTGGCAGAGTTGTGGTGTGTAGACCGGTTTTTAATTCTTTCAGCAACTTTTTGCAATTTTGCTGTATAAATAACTTAAAAATATTATAAACCCAAAAGTTTAATTCCAACTTATGGTTTTTTTTCCACTGCGCTACCTCTCGCGAACGTCTGACAAACATCCGAGAGTATAACTGTCTTGAAAGAGCTTCTCAATTAGCCGTTTGGAGTCGGCATAAAATTGTAGATCCCTTCCATTCGTTCCAAAAATGAAAAACTCACACAAAACGAATGGTTGTGAGAAGCTAGGCCTATGGTCCCTCCGAACCTGTTGCGCCAACTATTTATTTATTAATTTTTATAGACGTCCACGAAATTTTCAACTTCCGGTCAATAATTGAGTGTTTGTGTGGTATGAATTTAGAAAAGACATGTTTTTCTCATATATAGTCCGTGGCATGTTCAAGTTATAGTCGGCAAACCATCGACTTTATTTGTTAATACGCCTGATAACAAAATGAAAAATATTGTGTAGGTATCACAAGGTGCTTCAGTGAAGATAATAAACCTAAGTGTATCCTATTGAAGCAAAATACATACAGTTTCATCAAAACAAATGTCATGCATTGAAATAGTACTTGAGTTTTGTTTTTTTATTGAGTTTTTATTTCCTAATCGACTATTGAACTTAATTATAATAGTGAATTAAGTTTAGCTTAAAGATATCATTAAATTCATTGATTGTTAGGAGGTACGAAGTTCGCCGGGTCTATATATGTATATAAAAAAAAACATGTATCCAATTGGGCAAAATGGCACACTGAGTTTTTGTCTAAAAAAGCACATTACCTACAGTTTATCATTTTAATTCCAGGCAATAATGGTTGGCCGTTAGACGCAGTGCACTGGTAGGCAGTTGATGTTGAACGCCATAAAAGCCAACGAAATTGATGAAATGGGCTGGCTGAATTTTTAACAAGTTTTTGATTTAATTTCTGTTGTACCTGCCTATGAATTATTTTGTACTTTTATTTCATTGATTAGGTACCTATTTTTTAAGTTTTTGTTTTAAATAACATTTTTTAAAGCCGTTTAAAAAGGATTTGTTTTGATTGGATCTGCGACCTTTGATATGAACATTTCCAAAATTGTTTTAAACACTTTTTGGAGATATTTTAAATTTGTTAACATAAAAATATTTGGGCAATTGGTTATTCCATTCTATGAATGTACAGCTTGAAGTGAAATTCACTTTAAGACCTAGATATCGAGCAATTGTTGAGGATGTGCCATTTTAGGCCACCTTCCCCTATCATTAAAAAAGTTTGAAAGTGCAACTTTTTTTCGCACTACAACAACAAAATATACTGACTAAAATTTCGCTACACTTTTGCACTTTATCTATACGTCTATACCCTATTGTAACCGAAAAAAAAAACAACAGAGTAGCTTTCTTTATCAAATTGACAGTTCGCTAAATTGTCAATTCCTGTGTGCAGCTAACGGGAAAAAAAATGAAGATAATGGAAAACATAAATTGCATGATTATTAATTAATAACATAATTTTGGCTGCATCATCTGCCAATAAACATTGATGGGTTTTTTCCTTTTCTCTTTTTTCCCGCATAATAAACAATTAAAAGTCAATTTTTCAGAATCAGAAAACTGTAAAAGTTTTTTCTTTCAGAACAAATGTCAATTGCGAAACTTGATCTGACATTTGTTTCAGTTTCTCCAGCGAAAAAGTGTGTTCAGGATCTGATATAAAAAAAATCCCATTTTTAATACCCTTCTTATATGTATTAATACGTTCGGATGTTCCGAAGTTCCCGTACACATCATGGGTTTATGCTGCCATTAAGGCCCGTTTGTTGATACTACTCATAGCGACTTAAGTTCCACTTAAAATCTTATGTGATAGTTAATGGCTGAAGGAAATAAGGCCTCAAAAGAGAAAATGAAATAATGACCCAAATTTGGGGTGGTTTTAGGAAATACGGCCCCACTGCGATGAAAAAAGGCTCCAAAACAAAATGATATAAGGCCCCAAATTTGGGGTTTATTTCATAATGAATTTAAATAGATTGAAAACTACTTTTTATCTAATACCTACTAGCTGACCCGGCGAACTTCTTTCCGCCCAAAATCATCAATGTAGGTAATGAAATTAATAATTCCGAGCTTTCGCTTCATTTCGCTTCAAAATACTTGTCGGCCAACCCACCGCTTTTTCACTGAAGTGCTTTATTTCTGTTCTATTTCTATTATCGGGTGCGTACACGTACAAAGCGAGAGCCGACACGTGAAATTCAAGATTTATGCCACACACATCCAGCGATTGTTTTTTTTTTTTTTTTTTTTTCAAAGTGTATTTCCCCATACAAACTTTCATAACCTCTTTCATCCCCTCAAAGTTATGTTTTCGCAACAAAAAGTAAATATAAACCTGGTATACCTACTGCAATACGAACAAAACAAAAAAAGAATTATGAAAATCGTCCCAGGGGTTATCGAGTTACATCATCATCGATTTACACCCCGAAAGAATTATATATGTAGATAGAAGATTGATATTGGATAAACTAATTTAGATTAAAGAATTTTTGTATACGCTTAACCTCGCACCCACTCCGTAATCTAACAGCAAACCCAAGCAGGGGGGTTGCAGGGGGGCAGCATGTCCCCCCATACGCATTCCATATCGGAAGGGTAACAATTAATAAAAAAAAAATTTTTTTTGGGGACAATTTTCATTACACCCCGACTCCACAGGAGATAATTTCTCTCATAATGCTCTTCATCATCGTGTGGAGTTACTCTATTTCATCCAATGGATGCCTGCGATAGCTCCCTGCGATTATATCTTGAGATGGATGCCTGGCATGAATTTGACATATGGTTGTTTTTTTTTTTTTTTTTTGTTGTTTTTCGTTTGGAAATGCCATTTTTTACACCTACAACCTCTCTTGCTGCTGCGAACGAAATGAAATTTCGGCTGCAGGAAATAAGGCCCCAATGAAATAAGGCCCCAAAAGAGAAAATGAAATAAGGCCCCAAATTTGGGGTCTTATTTCATAATGAAATAACACCCCAAATTCAACTATGAAATAAGGCCCCACTGCAATGAAATAAGGCCCCAAAACAAAATGAAATAAGGTCCCAAATTTGGGGTTTATTTCATAATGAAATTAAAGATAAAGAAATCTACCTTTTATTTAATATTGTTGATATTGGATAAACTAATTTAGATTAAAGAAACTTTTTATATACTCAACCTCGCACTCACCCCGTAATCTAACAGTAAATCCAAGCAGGGGAGTTACAGGGGGGCAGCATGCCCCCCCCCCCCCCCCCCCCCCCCCCCCATACGCATTCCATATCGGAAGGGTAACAATTAATAATTCAAAAAAGATGGATTTTGGGGACTTATTTCATTTTCTTTTTTGGGCCTTATTTCATTGGGGCCTTATTTCGCAGAGCCGAAATTTCGTGGCATGATTTGCCCAGTACAGATGTAAGAAAATTGTCTAAGATGGATGTCTGGCATTTAGTCGGAGAGATATATCTCTAGTGGAGTCGGCGTGTTAGAAAATAAGGTCCCAAAAAAGGATATTACACCCCAAATTCTATTAAAAATCGTTGTTGTTGTTTCCTGTATGATTTTTTGGGGCCTTATTTCATTTTATTTTTGGGGCCTTATTTCATTGGGGCCTTATTTCGCAGAGCCATAGTTAATGACATAGAAAAAGTAGTCCATAGGTATTTAAGTGGAACTTAAATCGCTATGAGTAGTATCAGCAAACGGGCCTTAAATACGTTTTATGGCATAGCTATCTTCGAAAGAATGCAGTTTACCTTACCCTAAAGTAAGCAACTGTGTGCCTAATTTTAATTCAGGGGCATATATCTACGAGGTTTGTCGACGGTTGGATTCAATGATGTTACTGTGGAAACGAACATTTTTTGCTCCAAATTTTCATAGAGACGTATTAAAATATTAATCATGAGTAAAACTATTTTTAAATGGTCGTATTTTTTCGATATGCAGCTGTCGCTGTTTCGCTTATAAAAAAAAAAAAGTACCGTAATTACCGAAAATTGTGGTACGTTATTTAATATTACATCCTCAGAAAATGTAGGGTCGATTTTCGAACACAACCGAAACTAGTAAGGGAGCTTCCACATCGGATGGAACAAAACGCCTTATTTTGTTTTCTTGCTTTGTTTTGCCGAGTTCAGTGTGGTCGCGCGTATTTGAATGTGTGTATTTAAATTTCAGAAACACACAGAAAAACAGTTTTGTTTGGCTAAGGCCTTTTGTTCCATCTGGTGTGGAAGCAGCCTGAGAAAAAGAAAAATACAGAAAAAAAAATACTTTATTGGCAATTTGAAAATAGTTACAAGTTGTAGTTTTACAATTTCCAGTAAATTTTTTTAATGCACATCATTTTATACATTAATAAAAAAAACTTGGAACTAAAATAAAAAAAATATGCATTATATTTTTCGTGCTATAATTAACTCTGCTTTATAAAAGATAAATTTTCTGTTATGAGTGAAAATCTTTCAACTGAAGGACATAATCATAGTAAGGCTATTTGTAATTAATTTTGCAGTCACAAATAGTGTTTTATTTATTTTGTGAATTGTCGCTAATTGTGGCTTGTAAACAAATTCTGCTCCAGAAAATTGCGCTAAGGTACTGCGAGTATGTTCACTTTTGTTAAGAGCTGTCTAATTTTGCTTATTAAAAGACACAACATTAATTGAAATTTATAAATCTATTCTTAATTTCGATAGTGGTTAAAGACATTTGTGCATTAAATTGTTTTCATTTAAATTGATTTTAAACAATAACATATTAGTATTCCTTTAAATCAAAATGTTGCTTATGACAGCTGTTTATTAAGTGGCAAAAATAAACCTGCCGCACAATTACTGGCCTCAGGTAGACGAAATCATTTAAAGTTATGAAAAAAAAAATAAAGAATTATATTAATAAAAAACAAAACACTTGTTGTAAGTATTTAGAAACATGGAAACTGATTTGTGAAAAAGTGCCCAGTAGTGAATTTCCTTGATAAACAAAATATATATATTTAAAAATCTCCCACTTACAGATTTGCTTATTTTTAATATCAAAAGAACTCTTTTGTGTATAATTATGGATTGAAAATACTTGATTGTAGCTTACTGCCTTCTAAATTGTTGGTCATATACATTATTTATATTTCTGTGGTCTAGAATGTACTCGATTTTTAAGCGAATGTTGCAGAAAGACTTGCAGTTTTCGAAAAAGAAATTTATTTCGAAAGTTGAACGTCATTGAATCGAATGGTAAGTTATTGCATGACACTACGAATTCAGTTGGTTATTGTTGTTAATGATTCCGCTTCTAAGTGTTGTTTGAATTATCTTTATTACTTTTTTTAAGGTCGGTGGTAGATGACCATTTTTTACTTAGTTTAGGCTTAGGTTTATTCCTTGAACCGGGATCAGAGCATGCAATGCTATTTGAACGTGGTCTCGGAACAACGATAAAGTTCAGATTTCTCAATTTGTTTTCATATAGTACTCTATTCTGGGGATTTTTATCATCACATGTTCTTATTCGTACAACAGAGGACGGAAAGCCTACACCATCGTAATTGCGCAAACGGCCACGGTTCATCCGCCGTCTGACAGCCTCCCCAGCGTTAGTTGTGCCGAGAACTTGCGAATTTAAAGTATCTTCTGGCAGGTAAATTGCAAATGGTACTAAAACTGTATCTGATCGTGCAAGTGCTGCTGCTACCAGCCGTCTATGGTCCAATACAACCAATTTGCCTCCTATAACCACTGCTCTAATTGGATCACCGTTGTATCCACTTTTTAGCATGTTTGCTGCCATATCCCCAACATACAAATCTTTGCTTGTATGATCTTTTATGCTGTCTTGTGAGAGTAATATTTGCTGGCTTAAAATCATATCATATACTTTACTAGCAGGTATTTTAATGACATTGCTCGGCTCGAAGTCACACAAATTTTCCATTTCGTTGGGATCTCTATCACCTCCCGTCCCTTGACCTACCAACGTTTCTTCAAAGTCCTCACTTTCTTCCATTTCTGCAGCTGCTGTTCTAGCATGAGCCCTTTGGATATAACTGTTTAGCATTAACCTTTGAATTGTACTCCCGTAATCAAAAGCTAGTATTTCACTGGACATTGTTTCTATTTGCTTCATAATCATATATTGTTGGGTTTCTACTATTTTTTTCGGTTTTACTATTTGTTTGGTGTCGTCTATTTTTACGGTTTTTAAAAATTCTTTGAATTCTGCTATTTCCTCTTCTTTTGTTGTAGCTTTTTTTCCGGTTGTTACTTTTTTTTCGTGTTCTACTTTCTCCTCGGTACTTCTCATACCTTCCTGGAACGTACTATATAAAGTAAAGCTTCCTCGTAGTACATGGACAATCATTTCTAAATAGTTTTTATTTTTCCACATTTCACGGAGATCCTCAACCCATTTCTTTGCAAAATGCTTCAGTGCCTTAAAGTTGGGTTTACGTTCTTCTTGGTGTTGCTGTTTTTTTTGTTCATATTCTTCTTTCTGCTGATTTTCCTTGTACTCTGTCTTGACATTGTCAAAGTGATCATAGTCATGGTTTCCACTTTGTTTGTAGGATTGGTAAACTCTGCTTGCACTATTTCCAACATATTGTACAATATAGTAGGTAGCAGTCTTCATGATAGGACTAACGATATTCTGCAGTATAATATTGCCAGCTCTTTCCTTTAGCATTTGTTTCCACTCATATATTGTTCCTTTCGTAAAATCGTCACAGCCTTCATCATCTGCCAAATGTATATCTGAGTTAGTTTGATTAGCATTTCTTGACAACTTTTCCATTTCTTGTTTTAATTTTGTTTCTAAACTGTTAAGAAGGTTGTTAGTAAAATTGGTCATTTCTTGTAAATGCTGCAATCGTTTTTCCCAAACTAGTAATGTAGTTATTTTACTAACCGCAAATTGAAATATTTTTCTTTCGCTACTATTTTTTTTTGTTTTAGTAGCGGCTAGAAAAATGTGCTGAATTACGCTGCTAGCAATCCAATCAGCTATATTTAGATACTCTTTTGTAGACAATTTTTCGGTAAGAATGCTCTTGGTTACATTTTCCACAAGTTGTCTGGCCTGTTCTTTTCCTAGAGTTCGATAGGCGTTCTCGAGTGTTTTGGATATATCATGTTTTCCAACATCGCAATCAATATTCGATAAAATCTGCGCACCTATACCCTTAGCAAATTTTGCCAGATGATTTTCTATTAGATAATCTACTCCCGCGTTAGCGAAACCAAATGAAATCGTTTTCAAAGCTTGAAAAAAAAAGCGCGTCAGAATTTCCTTTCCCGCTGAGTTGACAGTCGATTGGCCTGCATTTTGTACGCCTAATTTGTATTGAAATGTTGGGGGTCCCGAATAGGCTGCCATCCCAACAGTAAGCGCTGTGTATGTTAAACTCTCAATTTTATACTGTCCATAATCACTCCAGTCAAAATAGCCGCGGCAAAGAGCGCTAGTAGCGTAGAACATATCACTTATACCTTCGTTTATAAATGCTTGCCCGACATGACTCATAGCCCCAAACGAATAGTAGTCTATGGCTATGCCAACGACTAATTGAACGGTACCCATCAGAAATACTATTGCTGTGTTGATTAGCATTTCTCTTGACCACTTCTCCTCCTCCAGTTGGATGAGATGTTCAAAGGCACTGAGGAAGAAAACACGTATTTCTGCTGTATCTATACACTCATATTGACGAATATGGTCAGTCAGAGATTCGAGCTTACTATCGGGAGACTTCAAAACTTTTAACGAACTTCTCGACTGTGTGAGCAGTGTGTTAATATTTGTAAGAATTGGATCATCTCCAGACAAACCCAAACCTTGACTTATTTGTCTTAACTGATATAGGGGAATTTCGTCGATCTTAATACCTGTAAGTCCCAGACTGGCTTGAACTGTTTTTAATTGTTTACTCTCGGCAAGGGATTTCAGAGAGGCGATGAGCATATTTTTAGATTCGTCCTCTTTTATGATACCCAACCTTTTCAAAATCTCGGCTAGCTTATATTTAGTGAACTTGTTTACAATAACAGGTTTAACGATTGCATCTGTTAATAGTTCCATGAGCAGTATTTGATGAGGCTTGGTCATTAAGTGCAAGCAAATAGACTCGCTGTCTTCCTCCAGCTTTTTCGCGAGTTTTTGAAGAGCTATTCTATAGGCAAAGCAGACAGATAGTAGTCCCTTGACATCTTGCTCGTATAGTGGAAAGAGTGGAAGCTTTATTTCATCAAACTTGTCAAATTGCACTTTTAGCCGGTATATGTTGTCGTTGCCGCATTGACTTTGATCCGCCGCGATAACATTTCCACTTATAAGTTGCTCAAAAATTTGACCAGCTTCTTTTTCGGTCATGTTCAAAAGGTTAACAAAATCAGCGACAGCAATTGAATCAAAGATAGAAAACACAGTGCTGGTTGTGATTTTACTTACATCTGTGTCAGCTTTTCGGTTTGAAAAGATGATTCCTTTCTTTTTCAGCAATTGATATTTATCCTTCGTGACTACTGTCAGGAAGTCGGCCTTTTTGAAAACGTAGTCGTCTTTATTGTGCTGAGACAGTTTTTCAGCGCGTAGAAAAATCTGCCGATACTCACACTTAAGGGTTTGGTTTTCTAAAGCATTTTTTCTTACCTTTTCTTTTAGAGTTTCGAAAAGAGTTGCGTCGAATGCCTCTAGTTTTTGCGTGCTTAAAATCACGTATTTAATTTGGTTACTTAAAATTTCCTTTTCGATTAGAAATTTCCAAAATGCCTCTCTGCTGGGCAGAACTATGTATTTTTTAAGCGCTTTACCAAACTGTTGTTGGTCAATTTCTTTTCCTTCGTATACCGATAGAAAGCCTGTCAAAGTTTCCAACGGAATTTTGTAGTTACAGCTAATCGATTTCAGCTCTATCGTTGTTATACCCTTTTTGACTCTTAGGTTTCTGAGAATACCTTCTGTGAGCAGTTCTTTAAATAGAATGTTGGCCTCCTCCTCGCTAATGCCACACTTGATAAAAGCCTGTGCCGAGACAGGTTGCCCCAAAATGGCATTGATATTCTGCATGTATACGGAATAGAGGCTGCCTAAGCACTTGTGCTGTTCTTCATAAGCATCGATTTGGACCATACTTTCCTTATTATTTTTCATAACTTTGCCAACTATAGCGGCCGCATTTGCAGAAAATTGTCTGCGCTCATCCAGCAGTCTTGCCGTAGCTCGTAGCTCTTGTTTTAGCATTTTCAAATCCTTCTTATTGTTATCACCGGCTGCGAAAGGCTTTTTTGACCAATTGATTTTCTTCGAAAGAGCGAATGCCTTGTAATAATGTGCTGCTTCGGAAAAGTTTGGTTCCTGTTTAATGACTCTGTCAAACAATTCAATTGCTTGAACGTGTTTTTTATTTTCGGCATAGTATTTTCCGAGTTTCACCATGTGAACTGGATATTTCTCAATCCAAGTTACACAATTGTCTGTTTGTAGCTCCTGCAGTGTGGAAATAAATTGATTGAGTTGCCCGTTGAAATGTGCACTTTTTAAATGTTTTATGCGTTTGCTGTTCGTGTCAATCCAAAAAGCCCATTTATCTAGGCAGCTCTGCAATAGAATGTCTTTAATCTCGTTAGGAATTTCTTTCAGGTCGAGATCAAATTTGAGCCTTTTATATTGATCGCTGAATCTTTTAAAGCACTTCTCCTCGGTTATAATTTGAGATTCGTAGTATTTTTTAATATCAGATATACGGCGTAGTTCTTCGTTATCACGCAGCCGCTTTAGGTGCAGTATTTGTGCAGAATTATAGTTTTTCACATCCGATTCGATCAAAATGATCAATTGGCCAGAACCGGGATCTCCACTTCTAGCGGCCCTGCCAAGGGCTTGCTGTTCAATACGTTTATTGTTGGGTAGATAAGTTAGACAAACATGTAGTCCCCCGGCATTCCTTAGTTCGGATGTAAGTTTTATATCAGTTCCCCGACCAGCTAGGTTTGTTGCAATAATAATATGGCCCCGGCCCAATGCTTTGCTGCCTTTGGCAATATCGAACTCTTCGTAGTCACGTCGGTATGTATGCACATGTTGTGCATTTGTCCCTCCGAACGCTTTGTGCAACGTTTCAACATCATTTACCGTCTCACATATGATTAGTACTGATCGTCCTTTTTCTTGAGTTATTTTTTGTGCCTCCGCTAGTATATTTGCAATCCATTGATTGCTATCGACACAAACGATGGTATCATCTTCGTAGAATTTTTTCTCTTTAGCTGTTGGAATTGTGACAAATGCTACATCATGTATTTGGCGTAACAAGTCTCGCTCTACCTGTGATCCCAGGGTGCCTGTTAGGCCGTACAAATGCGAGTACATTTTGAGAAAGGATACATTGGATATAAAAACAGACTTTAGTGTTTGTAGAGTGAGCTTGCAGCCATGTTTGAGCTGTAAAAACTGATGCAGTGCTTCATCCCATTGAGAATTAGCTTGATCTGTTCCTGTATCTCTGTCAATGATTGTTATATTGGGATTTTTGTCTGAACTGGTTCCAGTTCTGTCTACATCTACCACATAATCGTGTCCGGTTTTCATAAAGAACGCAGTTACCGCACTGTTAATCCATGATTCCAAATGTTGTTCCGCAAAAGGCCTAAGGTAGTTAGGTATGTGTACACGTTTCACTCGGTTAATGCACTGGTATAATAGATAATGCAGGCGATCTTGGTAGAGGGAGAATTCGGGTACAAGCAGTTCCTCCAGATCCCCGTTCTCAATGGTTTGCCTCAGCAATCTGCCCTGATCATCTAGTATTCCCGCTTGGACCAATCGATCGAATATGGTTGTTTGTTGAACTTTGGTCAATTCGGGGCCAAGTTTCTGAATGTCCTTCGCTGTTATCACGCCATACAGGTCGTATAGTATTGCTGATTTGATCCGTTTGGGATCAAAAACCCGTTTTGCATCCTCATAGTTATCGGTTGGCTGATTTATCCACTGCCAGATGTAGACATACAGCGATTCAAGCCTATTAAAGTCCGCCAGGTCGTGCGAAAGGTATAGCATATTATTGCCATTGTCCAACAACATGCTGTCTACTTCATCCACAATAACGTTATTAAATTTGTGATTACTCCAAATGTTCTTCCCATAGAATCTGTCCAACAAAAAGTCACGCTGAAAATTGCTCAAGTCACCGTAGATTACCTGGTTTTTTGAATACGCATCCTTTCTTTTCTCAATGTCCTCGTTACAATTATGCGAAACCGTTATACCAAACATACTGTAAAGATCTGCATTTTCTTCGGCATCACGTTTGGCCAGCACCGGCGAGCTGGTTATAATATGAACCTTTTCTCCGAAAAGTGCTTTTAGAATCGATATCGCAACTACTATTAAGGATTTGCCTTCGCCGGTGGCTACTTGAGCTAAGGTGCTGCCATTGTTGGTCAATAATGCCAAAATACTTAACTTTTGGGTATCTCGAAGAGAAAATCGTTTCTTAATCCTTATCGCTCTGTTTATAACAGCAAGTATTTTAGCTCGTGATTCAATACTTTGCGTTCGTGGATAAACGCCCATCTGGAACTCCTGGACCCAATATCGTACTGCATCTTCTGTATCATTTTCAGTGCATTGACGGTTTCGCTGATAGATGTCCTTGATGGCTTTCGCAATTGTTGTCAGACTTTCCGAAATTACTTTCGAAGTGTTTGCATTGCCCTTGACTATATCGACCAGTTTCCCAATGTCCCGATCTTCTTTGTCGGCATTGAACTTAGCATTCAGCTGGTCTGTCCACTCGACTACGGTACAAAATTCGAGAAATTCCAGTTCCAGGGTACCCAAGTTCCACTTTTCAGTGCTAAAATTAACTAAGATACTAGTGAGAGCATCAGGAGACAGCTTCGGGCTTTTACCCCCTAAAATACTAAGGAATTTTTCAACTAAGTCCGTGCCAAATATGTTCTCCATCGATAGTAGATGATATGAAGCTATCAAACGGTTGCCGGGTGTCCAGTTTGTCAAATGGGAAAGTTTATATGACCAGTATTTTTCTTTTAGCAAGTAAGGCCACTCAGATAGTCCGAAGTCGCCGAGATCTATTGACTCGTTCGGTATGCTGCTTAGTAGATACAGGATGTCACCGATACTCTCGACCGAAACCAGATCGCCCGCTTGGTGCTGTTCCAGTTGAACAACGAATAACAACAAAACGTCCTTATTGGTAATGTTCGATAGAAAAGATCTCCATTTGGATTTGTCAGCTAGGAAACCTTTGAAATGGTTCTCCAGTTGCAACAGTATCAACTCATTTATCCAGTTGCGTTGAGGATAGGCAGATATTATCCAGGAAAAGGTGTTCTTTTCGGTTATACTTTTTATACGCGATGTCATAACCGAACTTATAAGGTAGCACAATTCCTGGAACGATACGTGTCTGCCTTCGGTGGAGAAGCGCTCTTGTATGCTATGTAAGACGCCCCGCTGCCCAATAAAGCGAAATTTGATTGCTTCCAGCCGCGTTCTTAGTATCTGTTGGTCTTCTTCGTCGGGAAAATATTTAAGGATTTTTTCTATATCGTGCTGTTCGCTTGAGTAAAGCTCCGATTCCGATATCTCCGAATCTTCGCACCCGAGCAGATTGTCAAATGTGCGATTACTCAAATAGGCATCAAGCTGTTGTTTCTTTTCAAATGCCTCGGTTTCCTTTAAAATCTTTTTGTACAGTAGGTCCTTCAGTTTGCGCTCTTCTTCTAGTCTCAAGTAGTTCTTGTCAATCTGCAAGGGTATAAATTGACGATCTCTACACAGGGCGTGCGTATATTGTGTAGCTGTCGGATTGTGGCAATTGTACAGGGACAATTTGTTATCGTCAGTTTCTGTATATAGCCGAATGTTGGCATCGAAAATATATGCCAATAGTTCTCTGTAACTACCTGAACCGGTGCCCTCTATCTCAAGGTGCTTTAGGTAGTCCTTAAGCAATTGTTTGTCATTGCAGCAAGAATTGTCTAGGTTATCAAAGGATTCGGGAAATATAATGAATCCACGTTTTTGTTTATCCAACAAATTTTGATACTTTTCGTGGTATTTCTTATATGTTTTGTGAGTTCTTCCGACTTCTAAAATGAAAGCTCTCACGGAGGACTTTAAGGTTTTGTTATCCTTATTTATTATATGTTTATTACAAAAGTCGATGATTTTTTTACGCTGCGCTTTGCTGCTTTCGACCTCTTCAAAAAGGTATTCACCTAGAGGTCCCAAAGAGGGATGGTGTATTTGTAGGTAATCATCTTTCTTTGAAATGAGGTATCTTACGGCACTAGTAGGTGTCAGTTCGGGATCTTCTGGAACTTCCGTGTAAGGCTGTAAATGTGTGGCAATAGCATGCAACGTTACGTATCTATATTTATCGAGCAGAATTTTCTCCAGAGCAGTTCGATTGTGTTTTAGTTTCGAAGCCTTAATGAGGGGAAATATTTGTTCAAGTTGAAGTGAACTTAGTTCCACATCTTTCAAATTATACCAGGCATCCAGCGATAAAGGGTTTCTCTTCAGCGCCTCAACAATTTGATTCGCGTTATTGGATTGATTAGAAGTTTGTGCAGTTGTAAGCGTTTCAGCAGTCGAACGCATGGGGGGTTGGCGCACATTTAGGTAGGAAGAACCACGTTGGATTCTCACTTGTGCAGTGTGCGTTTGTTGTTGTTGTTTCTTATCTTCCGTGATAGCTTGAGAAGCCTGTTGCTCGATATTCAACAAGTTTGAGCGCATATTTTGTAGTGATTGTTTCTCTGACGAAGTTGAGGAATGTCTCTGAGAATATCTATTTAAAATACTGTTCTGCGAAATGTTCTTTTTTCGCTCAGCCTGTGCGTGGTGCTTGCGTTCTGCGTTCACTCGGACGTTCCTTCGATTTTCCATTACCCTTTTATTTTCAACGTTGGCAGGTCTAATCGCAGCATACTGTTGTTTGCGTGGGCACCATACACTGTCGTCAGGCATATTACCTTCGTCATAATATTGCAATTTGTATTTTCTACCGTTATCACAATATACCGCCTCTGACCACGTCTGATAATCAACATATCCCATGTCGTTACCATTTTTGCCACGGCTACCGTATTTTCCTCCCTTTCCCGGATCTCCGTCACTGCCATTCTTAAGTGAGGCTGCGATTTCAATTGTCTTGTCGGTTTTCAAATTTTTCACGATAACATCTCCAGCATATCCGCCCTCACCACCGAGCCCATTTGCTCCTCCCGCACAGCCCTCTTGACCAGGTGAACCACCATAGAATAAAAACGCTTGATAGACGCAACTAAAAACAACATGTCTACAAAATGAGAAAGTTATTTCATTTCCCTCATTGGTAGTAGCTCTTATGAAAACATGTCCATCGTTTCTCCAATGTTCGTGTACTGTTGAATTGCTTTCTATCTGATCATAAGTGACTTGTCGTAGATCCGCTCGAGTTGATCGGTTACACGCAAATCTGATAACAGACGGAAAATCATGAATTAATCTTTGCTTGGTTAGGGACTTTCCATCGGCACCATCTTTGCCGTGGCCTCCATCTTGTCCGTTGCTGCCATCACCGCCACTGGAAGTAATAGTTAAATTTACAGCGTTTTCCACATCACCGGTTAGGATCAAAATATTTCCACCGCTTTCTCCAGCAGTGCCATCCTCTCCTTGTTTACCATGACCATTTGCTGCTGTGCCTGCATCGCCAGAATGAACCACACTGCTATCTAGTCCGGATACATTCCAGTTCACTTGGTTGTGTA
Source organism: Cheilosia urbana (assembly GCA_946477585.1). Lineage (NCBI taxonomy): Eukaryota > Metazoa > Arthropoda > Insecta > Diptera > Syrphidae > Cheilosia > Cheilosia urbana. The sequence continues at coordinate 119,319,290 of OX297854.1, forward strand.
TTTTTAGCTTTTTTGTCAAAACGACAATATTCATCCCATGCCAGAATTGGTTGGTAAGGTCCACGTCGACATGCAAAATTTCAGTCACAATAAAATGTACCTCTTCAATCCCAGATGCACGGTTTGAAAGTTTACCCTCTACAGCTTGTAAAATCGTACTGATTAATATATTTTTACCTACAACTTGAAGAACCTTCCTATTATCTGCGGTGGTTTCCTTGATTTCAACAGGCTTAATGTAGTCGCCTATAATTTCCTTCAATTTGCCCAAGAAATACATGTTCCCGCTGATGTTCAAGCTTGCTGTTGCCTCCTGCAGGGCATTGAGATCTGTGCCGTATGTAGCTGTCTTAAGGCCCAATATATTTTGACGTAGTCTATGAAATGATAATTCGCCTGCATGAAAGCTCTTAAGACTCAGGTCGGTAATAATGGATTGAAGATATTTGCTGGTACTAAGAAAATCGATAAAGGTTTCAAGAAAAACTAATTCATGCCTAGCGGAACTGGTATAAGCGATGATTTGATCCAAACACTTCTTCTCCAATGTGGGTAGCAACTTGGACATCACCAGCTGACTAATCACCTGAATAATATGGTACCGACTTGCACCTAGGCGTTCACCGTGTTCGTTCAATATGGTAAATAAAGTTGTTAGAGCCGCCTGTGCCTTTGGACAGAGACTAAAGTTGACAGCTGGGGCTGTATCGGGCGATCCATTCGACTGCAGCAGTTTAGTGAATTTGCACAATGTTAGAACAATAGCTTTGCAGATGTCTTGTAGATTATAGTAAGCAGCGATGTAGGTGGCCTCTTTGAAACCTAAAAAGGCAAAACGTACATAAATCTATCTATATATATATATATGGGGAGCTTGGGTTGAACAAATTACCTGTCAATACACGTTGATATTCATTCTCATTACTTTTGTCAAATAATAGGCTGAATGCTGGTAGCGACGAATGCCAAACTATGCAAAACATTTCACGTCCTACCCTGTTGTTGTCTCTTCTTCCAGAATTTGCAGATTGGCAGTATTTGGCGATCATTTCAATCGTACAAATAAGTATGTCGTTCGATATGAATCGAGTGCTGTCAATACTATTCGAATCGGAGAGCGTTAATGCGGAGAGCAGTTTTAAAAAATCGTCAAAATAGGTGGAGTTATTGTAAGTCCATTGAATAAAGCCGGGGATTTGCCAAAGTTGGTGTATATGCTCTAGAGTTATCTTCAGCTTGGTGTAGTTTTGCCTCGGATTGCAACCGGCAACGAGTTTTGTGAGTTCTAAGAGTTTCGTTAAGTAGCACTCCAGTTGAAATTCTAAATGAATTAGGAGCGATTCAAATATGAGAAAGCCCACTTGCAGAGCCGAAGCAAAGACTTCGATATTTTCGGAGGCCATTAGCTGAAAAAGAAAAATATGTCCATATAAATACTATCTTCTTCAGATAGACAAAAAAAAATCAGAAAAATAATGTTTTCTATAGATATAAATAAGATCAGCTCCATTATGGGAGCATTGTTTGATGTGGGGCACTAGTTGTGAAAGCAATGAGTAAGAAAGTACTGTTGTTCAACTGGCCATTGTAACAACTTACTTGCAGTACAAACAAAAATTTGTGGGAGGTGGTTTTACTTACTTACTTAAGGCGATCTTTGGCTAACTGCCTCCAGTTGCGCACCCCAAGTTGGATGAGGTCCCCTTCCACTTGCGCGCGCCACCTAAGGCGAGGTCTTCCTCTACTGCGTTGTCCCTCCGGGTTGGAATCGAAGACTCTCCGGGCCGGAGCGTTGGTGTCCATTCGCTCTACATGTCCTAACCATCTTAGACGTCTAATGCGTACTTTTCTGACTAGGTCGATGTCGCTGTACAGCTCGTAGAGTTCGCTGTTAAATCTTCTCCTCCAAAGCCCGTCAACGCAAACGGGACCAAAAATCACTCGAAGAGTTTTGCGTTCGAAGCGACCAAGAAGATCCTCATCCGTTTTTGCTAGGGTCCATGCTTCTGCGCCATAGAGCAGGACAGGGATGATGAGAGTCTTATATAGAATCTCCTTAGTGCTTCTTGACAAGGCCTTACTAATCAATTGCCGTCTTAGGCCAAAGAAACAGCGGTTGGCAAGAGTGATTCTTCGATTGATTTCTGAGGTGATGTCATTTTCAGAGTTAATAGCGGATCCGAGGTAGACAAAGTCCCGAACTATGTACCTCAAAGTTATAGCTGTCTATCGTGACGTTCTGTCCGATTCGTCGATGTTGTGTGTCCCTTCTTGCTGACAGCATATATTTTGTTTTACCCTCATTCACCACTAAACCCATTTTTGCCGCTTCTGTACTAATACTAGCAAACGCTCCAGTAACAGCTCGCTGTGTTCTGCCAACAATGTCAATGTCGTCAGCGTATGCAAGTAGTTGCACAGACTTATGGAAAATTGTGCCTCTGGTGTTGGCTTGTGAGTTTCGCACAATTTTCTCAAGAATGATGTTGAAGAAGTCACATGACAGCGCGTCGCCTTGTCTAAATCCTTTTTTGACATCAAAGGTCCCGGTGAGATTGTTTCCGCCCTTTACGGAGCAGCGAGCATTCTCCATCGTCATTCTGCACAATCTGACAAGTTTGGCAGGGATGCCAAAACTAGACATGGCTCTGTATAGCTCGTCTCTATAAACGCTGTCATATGGGGCCTTAAAATCGATAAAAAGATGGTGAGTATCGATCTGGTATTCTTGGGTTTTTTCCAGGATCTGCCGTAGTGTGAATATTTGATCGGTCGTGGACTTACCGGGCCTAAAACCGCACTGATAGGGACCTATCAGATCGTTGACGAATGGTTTCAGGCGTTCACACAATACAGCAGACATGATCTTATACACAGTGTTCAGGAGACTGATGCCTCTATAGTTGGCGCAGTTTAGAGAGTCTCCCTTCTTGTGGATCGGGCAAACGATCCTGAGGTTCCATTCATCAGGCATACTTCCGTCTGACCAAATCTTGGAGATGAGTTGGTGTTTGCTCTCTACCAGGTCATCTCCCGCTGCCTTAAACAGCTCGGCAGTTAAGCCGTCCGGTCCAGCAGCCTTGTTGGACTTAAGCTTAGATATTGCTATCCTCACTTCATTTTGGTCAGGTGGACGGAAATCTTGGCTTTCATCGTCCAGGTTGAATGGTTCGTTGTGCCTGACAGCGGAATTTGTGGTGAAACCGAGCACATCAGTTGCGGCGTTTTTAATGGCTTCTTGGCATCGGCGCCACTTCGGGTCTTCGGCACTTGATGCTGGCAGCATTGGACTTCTCGAGAGGTTGAGGGATACGCGATCGGCATAGGTTCTGGCGGTTTGTTGCGTTTGTAGTCGTCCGACGTTAAATCTCCTCACAGTATTTTCTCGTTGTTGTGGTGTCTGGGATATCCGCATCCGTACCTTGGCTACAACAAGGTAGTGGTCCGAGTCTATGTTGGCCGCTCGGAAAGTTCGGACATCTAGAATACTGGAGGAGTGCCTTGCGTCGATCGCAACGTGATCAATTTGGTTGACAGTTTGATGATCAGGTGACCGCCATGTTCCTTTGTGTATATTGAGGTGAGGAAACCGTGAACTAGCTATGGTAACGTTACGTCCCGCAGCAAAATCAATCAGCCTAAGTCCGTTTCCAGACGTGGTGTCGTGTAGGCTGTGTTTTCCGATTGTGCTACCAAAGATGTCTTCCTTTCCTATTTTTGCGTTAAAATCACCCAAGACGATTTTAACGTCATGCTTAGGACATTGCTCATATGTTTTGTCGAGGAGCTCGTAGAAACACTCTTTGGTAGCATCGTCTTTTTCTTCCGTTGGGGCGTGAGCGCATATTAGGCTAATATTGGCGAATTTAGCCTTTATGCGGATTGTTGTAAGGCGTTCACTTACGTGTCGAAAGCTCAAGACTTCTTGCCTAAGTCTGCCGCTTACAACAAATCAAGTCACCGTAGTAAATGTCACAGTTTTATATCCTTCTTATGCCCGGCCCATCCCACCGCACTTCCTATGGATGGCGGTGATACCTGCTTTGTAGCAGTCTAGGGCCTCCGCTAGTTGTTCGGCTGCACGAGGTCTGTTCAGAGTTCGAACATTCCACGTGCAGATCCGAACGTCATTGTCCTTTTTCCGTCTTGCAGGGTCGTCAACAGTGAATCCGTCCTTATCCGAGGCTTTTGGTTGCTTCGCAACATAATTTCTTTTCCGTGGTAGGGTAGTTAACCCCACGCACAACCCCCAACCTGGAGGACCAGGCTCTTTCTGCGACCCCTTGGGCAAAGGGACCGGAATATTCCGGAGTCAGTAACCCGCTGCGGGGATGTGAGAGCTGCCGTTGACCCATTAAGGGCTCTTCCGCCACCATCTCTATTTCAACACCCTGACTAGTGTTGAAAATCCTCAATGACCTCAGCTCCAAATACGTCGAAGTAGCTCATTGAGGTATCTGCCATGTTGACTGTTGACGCCAACGTTGATTCAACCATGTGAACTCATCCGCCGTACGTCCTCTTTCTGAGGGGCTCATGTAAGACTTCTGAGACTCGAGCAGACAGTCAACTCCAACAGAGCATTATAGTGTTGCTATTTTCTACGTGTTCAACACTCGCACTTATAAGTTCAGCAAGTCAATTCCGGATGGACATAGACCAGTACCCGGTGGTGACCACTAGGAGGTAAAATAAGCACAATTGTTGTATCTGAACAGTTGCAACAACAAGGCATCGCCAAGTTGACGCCAATCCGTGTCTACCCTATTCATCAACACCCATCCACCGGGGGAGGTGGTTTTAGTGAGTAAAAATCTCACACGATTGTCCTCATCATGTCTTTTAGAAGATTTCCACCTACCTCGGAGAAAAAATATAAACTCATATGAAATATTAAATAGAGGAAATTCTTTTTCAAAAGGAAAATTTAAAAATGAAATTAATGTTCATCTATAAATACATACAAATTAATCAAAAATTGCTTGTAAATATATCAACTCATTTTTATAGGTACATATACCTACTTTTTAAGATTTCGTTAAATCTAGTTCTTCAACATTTAGTAGCCAATCCACGTCAAGTGGATTCTTCTAAAGACCTTTGCTGGTAATGGAAACTACCTGAACGCAGTCAAGCGGCTACTTCTCCATCGCAATTGCAGGAAAAAACACACAAAATCAAGGCACAGGTGTTTCAAAAATATTGGATTTTCATACCAAAAGTCGGCAAAAGAGGTCTTGAATCCGCGAAAGACTTCCGACCTATTAAGCTCTTTCATATACTTGACCTTCCTTCCTAATGGCATTCACAACACGCATACCTCAAGGGCAAGTCGACGGAAACCGCTCTTCATGAAGTACTGCGTACAGTTGAAAGGTCAATCTCCCATCACCAATAAACTTTAGCTTCCTTCTTAGATAAGTATAGAGGACGCTTTTAACAACGTCCACACTGAATCGATCCAGGAACCTCTCTTAGAACTAGGGGTAGAGGATGGACTTCATGGATCATTTCCATGCTCAAAACATTTAATCAAAACTTGGTAACACACTTTTAACCAAATCAGTAAGTAGAGGGACACCTCAAGGTGGGGTGATCTCTCATCTCTTAAGGTGCCTGTCTATTTGAGAGTACTTACGCTAGTGGTTTACTAGCTCTCGAAAGTTACTCTCGGTAAAAAGTTAACTCTACGCGAACTACTTTTAAGGCTATGTCCACTTGCGAGAGCTGCTTGAGAGCTTTTTTACTCTCAAATGGACAGGCACCTTTATGGATAATGGTACTTCCATAAAATCCTGTCTAGACTCGACAGGGAAGGTCTTAAAGTCGTTGCCTATGTGGATGACGTGGCTGTTCTAGTATCAGGAATGTTTCCGAACGTTATAAATGAAATCATGGAAAGAGCACTGGGTAAGATTATCGGTCGGGCTACAAGTTGTGGTCTTAGCGTTAACCCAATCAAAACTTAACGGATGCTATTCACCATCAAAACCAAATTACCAACCATCTCACTTCCCCGTTTAAATAACCAAAATCTTACCTTATCCACCAGCGCAAGGTACCTTGGAGTCATGCCTGACCCCAAACTCAACTGGAAGTCCAATATTGAACACCGAGTACGGAAGAAAAGCATAGCTTTCGAAGCCTGTAGTAAAACTTTAGGCAAGAAGTGGGGCTTCAACCAATAATGGTTCATTGGATGTACGAAGCAGTGATACGTCCCATCCTCACCTACGGATAACTGGTATGGTGGCCCGCCTTAAGTAAAGCCTATAACATCATTAAATTAAGTAGAGTCCAAAGAACAGCTGGAATTGGAATCACGGGAGCCCCATGATCAAATCCGACCGAAGCGCTCAATATATGATTCTCAAACAAGAATATATCCAACTATCATCAGCTATTCAAACGGAAGATCAACTAGAAGAAGCAGTGAAAATATTTACACTGGATATACAAAAAGCTGCATGGGCTGCAACTCCCAAAAGAACAAAGAAGAATAAACAAAACTCTTATCCTCGTGAAATATGTGAAATTATTACAGAAAAGAGGAAAGCTAGAAAACTGTGGCAACAGACAAGGGCGCCAAGCGATAAAACCACACTGAACAACTTAAATAATAAGCTCAGAAAATCTATAAGAGAATTTAATAACGAATCTTTAAAAACGTATCTTACCAATCTTACAAATGATGCAAGTACCGACTACTCGCTCTGGAAGGCTACAAAGAAAATGAACAGGCCAATAGCTCACATTCCGCCAGTAAAAACCAAAGAAGGTAACTGGCAAAAAGCAGTCAAGAAAAAGCAAATACTTTTGCAGAGTACCTTGAAAACATCTTCAAACCTTATGAAGATAAAGATTATCAAGAAAACGAAGAAAGGTGCGAAGAAGACAGACCTATTAGGCCGGTAACAGCTAAAGAACTTGCCAAAGAAATCAAAGAGGGCATAAACATAAAAAAAGCCCCAGGGTTCGATTTAATCACAGGGGAAATTTTAAAACAATTTCCTCGAAAAGGTTTAAAAAAGCTAGCGCAGATTATAAATGCTGCACTTAAGTTGAAATATGTGCCAAGCATTTGGAAGGTCGCGGAGGTAATAATGATACCAAAACCAGGTAAACCACCTAGCGAAGTAACCTCATATCGCCCAATATCGTGCATAGAATCACAGATAAGATCGAAAAAGCATTCGAAGAGAAAAATGTGTGCTCTACAATATTTCTTGATATAGCACAAGCTTTCGATAAAGTCTGGCATAAGGGACTGATCCATAAATTACAAAGGCAACTGCCGGAGCAGTATTCAACAATTCTGGAGTCATATATAACAGATCGATTCTTCAGAATTAAACAAGAGACAGAGTACTCAACATTAAGAGGAATTAAAGCTGTTGTACCACAAGGTAGTGTGCTAGGTCCAGTGCTATACCTTCTGTTTACTAGCGATCTACCTGAAAGTGAAGAAACTACTATAGCAACTTTTGCAGATTACACTGCTGTGCCTGCTGTTGGAGCAACTGTCGAAATTGCAACAGAAAAGCTCCAAATGGCAATAAACGCTATTTCAGAATGGACCAAAAAGTGGCAGATTAGATTGAATGACCTAAAGTCAGTCCATATTAATTTTACGTATAAAAACGTACCACACATTCCAGTATACATTAATAACAATGTAGTGGAATACTCAAATACAGCTAAATATCTGCGCATGACCCTAGACGCTAAACTGCGTTGGAAAGCGCATGTAAAGAAAAAGAGAGATGAGCTGAACATGCGATACAGTAAAATGTATTGGCTTATTGGGAGATATTTATCCCTATCCAGCTACAATAAATTACTGCTATATAAGCAAGTCTTGAAACCAGTATGAACCTACGGGCTCCAATTGTGGGCATGCACAATGCACATGCCAATCAAATTTACAAAAAATTCAAGTCTTCCAAAATAAAGTACTAAAAAACATAGTTAATGCACCTTGGTACATACGCAACGCTGATCTACATAGAGATCTAACTATTGAAATGGTTGAAGATGAAGTTAAAAAGGTTGCCCAAAGGCACAGAAGTAGGCTTCTTAACCACGTTAACGTTGAACTTACAGAACTATTAAATACTGACAATGTAATCAGAAGATTGAGGCGGGTAAAACCCCTTTATCTATAAGAGTTAGCCAAGGCCAAGAGATTAGGTAATATCTTCAAACAAAAAAGTTTCGAAATCCGACAAACGGCGGATTCTTCTTTTGAATTTTCCAAATATTTTAAAAATAAATTGCCGATTAGTCGAACGACTAAGTGCAATCCCATTCGGGATGACGAAAGTCAGTCCCTCCCGGGAGGTTTTTTAGAGGTTGTTCGAGTCCCTCACTATTGCAGAAGCATCCCTCGCGTACTTGCTCTGCAATGTCTTTCGATGATTTTTCCTTCCAGCGAACCCCCAAACAAAACAAAACAAAAAAATTCTCAATTTTCTGCCAGTGGATATGCACATAAAAAACATTGCAGCGTGTAGTGCAGTTAGATTGAAGGAATCTAAATGTTGGTCTGAAAGGTCTTATGGCCACACCAGCATCCTACTTTCCCTTCCGGACGGCATAGGTCGTATATCTATCTATCGAATTCGACATACCTATCTTCACAGATGGTTCCAAAATGAACTGTGAAATGGAAGCGGGCATTTTCTCAACCGAATTTGACAGCTCTAAAACTCTTCGCCTTCCTAACGCAGCCAGAGTCTTTCAAGCAGAAGAACTGGCAATTAAGGAGGCGTGCAGACTGCTACTTAACATAGCGACACCCAGAAAACAAAATAGGATCTTCCACGACAGTCAGGCCGCGAATAAGGCTGTCGGTTCGAATTAGTCAACGTCCAAGCTTGTTGTAAAATGCAGGGAGACACTCACCAGGGCTAGTCATCGGTTTGAAATCACTCTCGTCTGGGTTCCCGGCCATATGAACATTGAGGGGAATGATAAAGCTGACGAACTTGCCAGACCAAGCTCTGCTCTGTGTCTCGTGCGGAGGAAGTCTTCCCTCCGCTGGGATACGTAAAGAGAGAAATCCTCCTGCACTTCGCTGCAAGGGCCGCGACTAGATAAATGAACCTGACGAACTGCGTCATTTCAAGGAAGATCTGGCCAGCCTACGATGAAGCCAGAACAAACAACCTCTTAGCCAAAACGCGTGTGGATAAAGAGCAATGGCAATAAGTAAGAGCCGTTGGACTTTAGGAACTCACGCAGCCAAGCTGATGGGCTCCCTAATAGCAACCACTGCAAGAGTGAAACCGTGTTTCATCTTCTTCGTTAGTGTCCGGCATCAGCCAAAACCAGATGCAGTCCACTAGATCAGCCTTTTTATGATGACCTTTCGGCCATCCAAAGTATCCATTTCAACAAGATGATAAAATTTCTCAACTCCAAAGGCTTGTTTTGTGCTCCCTTAACTTCCTCTTCCTCATTTTTCTTCAGGTTCGGGAGACGGGAATACAGCCACTTAAATCAACCAACCAGAATACGTTTTTTTAAATAATTCTGGTGCTGCGATATAACAAATTAACAATAATTTGTTAATTTCACGTCAAATGCCAAAGGACCATTTGAAGAAAAGAAATCACTCCACAGCTTTCGTAATGTTCTCTTATTTTTGATGAGTCGGATATCAGTTTTTCAGTTCCTTAAAGTGTGTTTTTTTTTTTTTTAAGTTTTTTTTTTAAATTTGAAGGGCCGATATTGAATGTGAACCACACCTAAACGTCAAGTTATTTTCTGCATTTCATTTGATATTTCTCAATTTCAGACTAACTCAATCTAAACCATGGAAAGATACACAATCGAGCAACGCGTTAAAGTTATTCAGGCTTATTATGAAAATGGGCGTTCAAATAAAAATGTATATCGTGCACTTCGTGATTTTTTCGGTCAATTTATTCGTCCAAATGTGCGTACAATCGGAAAAATCGTGCAAAAATTTGAGAAAACCGGGTCTGTAGGAGATGTGAAAACACCACTGCATGCTCGTACAGCTCGTAATGCAGAAAATATTGCTCCTGTTCGCGATAGTGTGGCTGAAGAGCCGTTCACCTCAACTCGTCGTTGTGCCCAACAAGTGCGCCTCTCACGGTCGTCGTTGATGAACATTATGCATAAGGACTTGCATTTACGCGCTTACAAGGTGCAATTGACTCAAGAACTCAAGCCTCTTGACCATTTCAAGCGTCGTCAATGGTCGGAATGGTGGCAAGAAACGGCAACAGTGGATGATCAATTTTCGAAGAAAATCATCTCCAGTGATGAGGCACATTTTCCCCTCAGTGGACTCGTCAATAAGCAGAATTGCCGCATTTGGGTGAATGATAATCCAAGAGTGATTGTTGAAAAACCAATGCACCCACAAAGAGTGACTGTTTGGTGCGGTTTATGGGCTGGCGCTGGCGGCATCATCGGGCCGTATTTTTTCAAAAATGAGGCCGGTCAGGCAGTTACTGCGAATGGTGTTCGCTATCGTGAGATGATAACGATCTTTTTTATGGCCCGAATTGAAAGATATGGATGTGGACGATATGTGGTTTCAACAGGACGGTGCCACTTGCCACACAGCTAACGAAACAATGACTCTTTTGCGCGACAAATTCAATGGCCGTGTTATCTCACGTAGTGACGATGTCAATTGGCCGCCAAGATCATGTGATTTGACACCGTTGGACTTCTTTCTTTGGGGTTATTTGAAAGAAAAGGTGTACATCGATAAGCCAGCAACAATTCAAGAGCTAACGGATGAGGTAGTTCAGCACATTAACGGCATAGAAACTCAATTATGTCCAGCGTCACCGAAAATTTGGACCATCTGATGGAGGTGTACCGCCGATGTCGCGGCGGCCATTTGGCCAATATTTTATTCCATTCATAATTGAACCATACCAATATTATCATAATAAAAATAAATGACAATAATTTCCCAAATAATTTGTGTTTTATTCAAAATCAACATCGGCCCTTAAAACTTAACCACCCTTTATATACACAGATACTTTGTCTATGAGTGACCTCTGCATTGCATTGTAAAATCATTCTGCAAATTAGCAAGGTTTTGAGAAAGTCTAGGTACTCTCAATATTTTGCAATATTGCTGCTTAGTTTCTAAAACCATCCACCCTTTACTGACATCGGCATAAATCACGGGATTGTCATTTTTACTATTATAAGAACGAACGAAATACACAACTTCCGGCCGAAAAGTTTAAAAACGTAATAGACCTACGTTACTATTGCCCAAGTACTTATTGTATTTATTTTTTAAAATGTCTGAATACTACATACCGCAACGAGATAGAAGTATAAATGTTCTTCAATCATATCCAGCAGGTCATATTTTTTTCCGATAAATTCTGCTCCCACTTTTAAGGCCACAGTCAAAAGACGCAATCCAATCAGTATCTTCAAATCAGCGTTTTCGTTCTTGTGTGGATAACAGAGATGAATGATCAATGAAAAGCACATATTGCTGTGACTCTTGGAAAATTCAGATGATCCATCAAACATCAGCTCAACCGTAAATTCTAGTACTTCTTCAGCTGCTTGTCTCAGCGATGCATTTAGATATGGCGTGGAATATATTTTCAGACAGCTTTTCATTATATCTTCAAGGCATTCTTCTGGCAAAGCTTTGCAGGTTCTACTCTGTACCAGCACAGGTATAATATTAATTATTCGAAATAGAGTTACACAATCCGATAGCTGATCGGTCGTCAGGAAGCGTGTATTGGTGAAAGCGTTGGCTATACTCTCCATGGTTGAACCAATATTGGCCTGCGTAGCGTCTGTTCAAAACCAAAGTGGTCAATATTTGATAAAGCAATGCAAAATGAACTCACCTATCAAGCCATACCGCAGGAATTTAAAAACAGCTTCCATTGCTACACTGATTGCCGCATCCTGTGCCTCCTCATGTTGGATGACCCATAGAAAAGGTGTCAGGAGGGTTTTTGGACTGATACGTCGGTAGTCTTTGAAGTGGTTCAAGTCGCGTTTTAGGTCGGCGAATAAGTCGTCCTTTTTCTCTCCGCTCTATAAATAAACAATTGGTAAGATTTGTGCATAGTAGTTTTATTATTGACCAATCAACCTGTAATAAATCGGAACTCCAGCCAGTCATAGAAGCGCTAAGCTTAGCTATCTCCCGGTTGATCAGCATCTCCCCGTTGTTCGACATTTCTTCGTAGTCGCTTCAAGTTAGTTTGTAGTCTAAACGTAAAAAAGTAAACGCAATTTCATTAGCTTTAAGGAGGAATTGAATTTTGCTTGAATAGATCTGTGGCCACAAGGAGGAAAAACAGCATAAGTCACTTTTTGCAATTTTTCAGGAGAGCGGTTTGAATGTTTACCTTTGCTTGTGCATTGCATAGTATGACTTATGTGTTTTTCTTTCTTCTATAATTCAAAAATCGTAATAGATAAAAATACAAAAAAAAAATATGGCAAAAAGATGGAATATTTCGCATACGATGGTGTAAAAACTCAATTTAAACATACGTCGATTTATGTTGTTTTTACCTTTTTGCCAGAGTCACAACTGAATGAATTATTAGCAGTGTATTAAACAGTGAAATTGAACAGTGAAACAACGCGCACTTAGATGTTTACACATCAACAAACACTCCTAACATATGCAGAGGAAAATACCCGTGTTACACAGTAAATGAAAGTGTCATTGGAATTTCATTCGGCTTGCATTGCACATTGTAGAGGTGCTGGTCTACGACATTTTTGTTAGTTGTCCAGCTGTGATTTCTGCGTGCCTGGTAATTCACGAAAGATTTAGCACCGAATTTCTTCGAGATGTCCATCACAGGGAAGAAATGTGAGACCATCAAATATGAAAAACATGCTTTATTTCACATCAACAAAAAAATGAAATTAATATGCCCCAGCTCATAAATGTATGCAATGATAAAATGTTAACAATGATAAAACACAGTGACGCATTTCCGTCCCCGCAAGTTAAATACGTGGAAAGTGGAATTACTCCACCAGATTCCAACAACGCGCGCTTAGATGTTTACACATCAAAAAACAAAATATAATAATAATTCATGCACAAAATGTTTGATTCCGTTGTCATTTAAAGTAAGTTGTGGCTTACTTACTTACTTACTTAGGTGGCGCTACAGTCCGGGGTGGACCTGGGCCTCAACCAATACGCCTCTCCAGTTAGCGCGATCTTTGGCTAACTGCCTCCAGTTGCGCACTCCAAGTTGGTTGAGGTCCCCTTCCACTTGCGCGCGCCACCTAAGGCGAGGTCTTCCTCTACTGCGTTGTCCCTCCGGGTTGGAATCGAAGACTCTTCGGGCCGGAGCGTTGGTGTCCATTCGCTCTACATGTCCCAGCCATCTTAGACGACTGATGCGTACTTTTCTGACTAGGTCGATGTCGCTGTACAGCTCGTAGAGTTCGCTGTTAAATCTTCTCCTCCAAAGCCCGTCAACGCAAACGGGACCAAAAATCACTCGAAGAATTTTGCGTTCGAAACGACCAAGGAGATCTTCATCCGCCTTTGATAGCGCCCATGCTTCTGCACCATAAAGCAGGACTGGGATGATGAGGGTCTTATATAGAATCTCCTTAGTGCTTCTTGACAAGGCCTTATTAATCAATTGCCGTCTTAGGCCAAAGAAACAGCGGTTGGCAAGATTGTTTTCTGAGGTGATGTCATTTTCAGAGTTAATAGCGGATCCGAGGTAGACAAAGTCCCGAACTATGTACCTCAAAGTTATAGCTGTCTATCGTGACGTTCTGTCCGATTCGTCGATGTTGTGTGTTCCTTCTTGTTGACAGCATATATTTTGTTTCACCCTCATTCACCACTAAACCCATTTTTGCCGCTTCTGTACTAATACTAGCAAACGCTCCAGTAACAGCTCGCTGTGTTCTGCCAACAATGTCAATGTCGTCAGCGTATGCAAGCAGTTGCACAGACTTATGGAAAATTGTGCCTCTGGTGTTGGCTTGTGAGTTTCGCACAATTTTCTCAAGAATGATGTTGAAGAAGTCACATGACAGCGCGTCTCCTTGTCTAAATCCTTTTTTGACATCAAAGGTCTCGGTGAGATTGTTTCCGACCTTTACGGAGCAGCGAGCGTTCTCCATCGTCATTCTGCACAATCTGACAAGTTTGGCAGGGATGCCAAAACTAGACATGGCTTTGTATAGCTCGTCTCTATAAATGCTGTCATATGCGGCCTTAAAATCGATAAAAAGATGGTGAGTATCGATCTGGTATTCTTGGGTTTTTTCCAGGATCTGCCGTAGTGTGAACATTTGATCGGTCGTGGACTTACCGGGCCTAAAACCGCACTGATAGGGACCTATCAGATCGTTGACGAATGGTTTCAGGCGTTCACACAGCACAGCAGACATGATCTTATACGCAGTGTTCAGGAGACTGATGCCTCTGTAGTTGGCGCAGTTTAGAGGGTCTCCTTTCTTGTGGATCGGGCAAACAATGCTGAGGTTCCATTCATCAGGCATACTTTCCTCTAACCAAATCTTGGAGATGAGTTGGTGTATGCACTCTACCAAGTCATCTCCGGCTGCCTTGAAGAGCTCGGCAGGTAAGCCGAGTAAGTAAGTAAGTTGTGGCGCTTATGCAAAAAGAGTAATTGCATTTTAAGCATAATTCCCCTATTACTAGTGATGGGCGCATTCGAGTGAATTACTCGATTTTAATCGATTCCCGCACCCCGCAGTATCTCGAGATATCTTGATCCTTGATTTCAAATCATTCGAATGATTTTTTCTTTCTCTCAATTTTTTTATATTTTTGTCGCCCGCTCGATTTCTCGAGTGATTGAAACACACAACTACTAGAAAACCAACATCCATAAAACAAACAATATACCTACTTAGGCACTAGGCTTGCAAATTGCAATTGCAGTACACGGTACCTACTACAACTACACTTACAAACCTTGAGAGCTTGATGCTTGAGACTTATGACGTGGGTGTGGGGGTGTGCGAGAAGAAGACCTGTATGAACATGAAGTAGGATGTATAAATAAAGAATAGTAAAAACTCATTCGTAGTCGCAGTGGCTTAGTGTTAGTGTGTTGGACTACTAAGCGAGGGGTCTCTGGTTCGAATCCCAACTTTTGTTTTTTTTCCACTGCGCTACCTCTCGCGAACTTCTGATAAACATCCGAGAGTATAAATGTCTTGAAAGAGCTTCTCAATTAGCCGTTTGGAGTCGGCATAAGATTGTAGATCCCTTCCATTCGTTCCAAAAATGAAAAACTCACACAAATCGAATGGTTGTGAGAAGCTAGGCCTAGGGTCCCTCCGGACCTGTTGGGCCATCTATTTATTTTATTTATTTACTAGCTGACCCGGCAAACTTCGTTCCGCCCAAATTTGTTAATGTAATGAAAATAATAATTCCGAGCATTCACAATGCATTTCCTAATTTATGTAATTCGGCCAATTAAAATTCTTTATTCAAAAGTCATATTAAATGCAATATAAATAAATGATGAATAGATATGTTGATTTGTTTCAATCAAACCGCAATGATTTTGACGTGTCGGCCAACTTTCCGCTTTTTCACTAAATTGACAATATGAGAAACATGGGAAATCAAGATTGATGCCACAAATGCACAAACATCCATCCATTATCCTTGTAATAAATTATTTGTCATAGTGAAAGCGATACGCACGGGAAATTGGAGTCGCACGTGATATCCACATTATGTAGAGGTAAGCCCGGAACGTCTAAATAATTCAAAAATTCAACTAATCTCCATAACGTTTTATTTTCACAACAAAAGGTAGTATAATGTACTTCCTTTGCCCGTACCTTTCGTATTAAATCTTGCTCACATTTCGCAAATTGCTTTATTTGGACAGTGTCCATTAATAATTTTAATTATACAACTTTAGAAATAGCGTTTGATTTTATTTTTGAATGGGACTGAATGGGAAAATATCCCGCTTGTGTTTTTCAAAGTACCACCTATAGGGTCAAAAACTATCCGCAATTGAAAACTGGAAGCAACCATATCCATTTACAAAATTTCAATCAACTTAGTAGAGCTGTTTCGGAGATCGGCAACAGCGCCACCTATCAGGTCCAAAAGTATCCTTTCCTTCAAGTGGGAACGAAGAATATAAATCTATAAAATTTCATTGAAATCGGGTGAGTGGTTTCGGAGATCGATTACAACGCCATATAGCGGGTCAAAAATCCTATCTTTTAAGTTTGCTTTAACCTGAAATACAACAATACGAACAAAACAAAAGAAGAATCATAAAAATTTACCCAGTGGTTATCGAGTTATATCATCATCATCGAGTTTCATCCCGAAAGAATTATAGGTATGAATTAAGAAAATTATTATTAAAGAAAATTTAATTGACCTGAATAACGACATACGCCTACAACGCCACATGTTGAGGATTTTCCGACGATGTGCACTAAGAAATTCAGTTTTTGTTAAAAATAACAAATTAATTATTTTATATGTATTTTATCAATATAATAACTCCGATCGAAGCATCTGTTTTAAACGATATTTATTTTGTTTACATCCTCGTTGACGATATTTGCAGCACGCATTCTGTCAATGTTATGCCAACGCCATAAGGTTACATCAACAAATTTTGAATTGTAAAAGCGCTATGGTTACATTCTCCTGACAATAACAAACACAACAAAAAAAAATTTAGCGAAATCGGTCCAGCCGTTCACGCGTGATGCCGTGACCAAGGGAAATAGGGATTCATTTTTATATAAATAGATTCAATATTGGCACATTTGTTCGAACAGCTTGACTCAATGCGATTCGTTCGAAGTCCATTTCTCGCTGCTATTCTCGATTAAATGTGTCAAATCAAAGCTTTGTTGCGCATTTCATCTGACATCTCCAGTTCATTATCCGATGTCACAGTGCGAATTCGATGCAAAATATCGTCGGCCATAATATCATCTTTGTATAATCAAAGAACCTATCTACTTCATTTCAAAAAGTTACTTAATGTAACATAGTAAACATAATTTATTAGAACAAACTTTTTAGGTACATTAAAAAAAAAAAAAAAACTTCAAAATTGTTGACAACAACAATTTGCTTGGAAAATAATTAAAATAATTGACAACAACAATTGCTTTTAAAATTCAAAATATTTTTTTTTTTATTTGAAGTGTCACTACTTGATTTCTATCCCGTTAATTTTTTTTCAAAGTGTATTTCCCCATTCAAACTTTAATTTTCTAATTTTCCGCGCAATTTTCTTAATTTTTTCTTTCATAACTTTGTTCTCCTGACAATAACAAACACAACAAAAAAAGAATCAGCCAAATCGGTCCAGCCGTTCTCTCGTGATGCCCTTACCAACGAACATCATTTCATTTTTATTTATATAGAAGATTTAATATCTCATTCTCATGGCATGCTATGCCAACTTTCCTTGTATGTTAATTTTTTTTCATTCGAATGATGAGCGATGTAGGCATTATATCTCGTAGGTTCATAAGGCATGACTCGTTGCATGAGGGAAAATTGGAATATTTCATTCGAATGATCATTCTATTATTCGTATCACTCGAATACTGTCATATCGATTATTGAAATCATTCGATTATGCTCAAAAAAAGGTAACGAATTTTATCTTGAAAATAAGTAAACTTCGATGAACGAAGTCAAAGTCAAGGGCCCATCGCCTGTTATCTATACCTTCGATGACTAAGTGCAGTGTGGGCAGTAGAAAGTTTTCTCGTTTTGCAATTGTATAATTGTAATTTTTCCTGAAAAAAAGAGCTGCGAAAACGGGAAGCTACCAAGTGCGCCACTTTCCCACCCCCAATCTTTTCTCTCTGCCAAGATAATGTGTTGCATTTCAAAAATCAAAAACTCACAAAATCCAAATGGAGATAATTTCCAAAATGTTCATAAATACACACACAAATAATGAAAGCACTCACTTTTTTTTTTTTTTCTATTCAATTTGTAATCACAAATGCACTGTTATTCAAGTTCAATAATGTTTCTAAGAGCTGAATATTAATAAAACCGACCACCCTCGCGCGGCGATCGTTGACTGCAATTTGCAGTGCTGCGGCGTACTTGCTGCAAATTTATAGCGTCCAAAGTGCAATACTAAACAGAAATGCATAGCTATCTAATGCGCAGATATTTGTTTATGCTTCGTTCTCATTTTGTTCCAAGCCAAAGCTTTAGATTTCGTTGTCCACGTGGCATGGCGTCTATAGTTCTGCCAGAGACAATGAACTTGATTCTAATGATTTGTTAGCCTAAGTATAGAACTGATAACATTGGTGGAGGCCTAGTGACGTACTAGACACTTAAGCATTTGGTTCAATCGGTTGGTAATGGAATAAAATGAGGGGCCTTTCGTCCGTTATCTCCGAACTCTGATATAAAAACACACACTGTATATGTAGAATGTCTGCGCTTTCTATGATCGCTGCAAATAAATATTATTTTTTAATTCCACTTCGAAACGGGAAACTCCTATATACACATACGCAACCTTCCCGATCCTGATCCGCATCTCTCTGCCCATCTAATGCGCGTCATTTCCACAATCAAACATTATAGGTTTGTTTGACGTGGATAGCACTAGTGCCCACTAGTGCGCACTGAAAAGTATCAGCTGATTTTCATGTCTGCCAAAAACCCTGCCTAACCCTGAATATTCGGCTACTATATCGAACACAAAATATGCTGCCCGGAAAATTCTCATAGTATGACTTATGTGTTTTTCTTTCTTCTATAATTCAAAAATCGTAATAGATAAAAATACAAAAAAAAAATATGGCAAAAAGATGGAATATTTCGCATACGATGGTGTAAAAACTCAATTTAAACATACGTCGATTTATGTTGTTTTTACCTTTTTGCCAGAGTCACAACTGAATGAATTATTAGCAGTGTATTAAACAGTGAAATTGAACAGTGAAACAACGCGCACTTAGATGTTTACACATCAACAAACACTCCTAACATATGCAGAGGAAAATACCCGTGTTACACAGTAAATGAAAGTGTCATTGGAATTTCATTCGGCTTGCATTGCACATTGTAGAGGTGCTGGTCTACGACATTTTTGTTAGTTGTCCAGCTGTGATTTCTGCGTGCCTGGTAATTCACGAAAGATTTAGCACCGAATTTCTTCGAGATGTCCATCACAGGGAAGAAATGTGAGACCATCAAATATGAAAAACATGCTTTATTTCACATCAACAAAAAAATGAAATTAATATGCCCCAGCTCATAAATGTATGCAATGATAAAATGTTAACAATGATAAAACACAGTGACGCATTTCCGTCCCCGCAAGTTAAATACGTGGAAAGTGGAATTACTCCACCAGATTCCAACAACGCGCGCTTAGATGTTTACACATCAAAAAACAAAATATAATAATAATTCATGCACAAAATGTTTGATTCCGTTGTCATTTAAAGTAAGTTGTGGCTTACTTACTTACTTACTTAGGTGGCGCTACAGTCCGGGGTGGACCTGGGCCTCAACCAATACGCCTCTCCAGTTAGCGCGATCTTTGGCTAACTGCCTCCAGTTGCGCACTCCAAGTTGGTTGAGGTCCCCTTCCACTTGCGCGCGCCACCTAAGGCGAGGTCTTCCTCTACTGCGTTGTCCCTCCGGGTTGGAATCGAAGACTCTTCGGGCCGGAGCGTTGGTGTCCATTCGCTCTACATGTCCCAGCCATCTTAGACGACTGATGCGTACTTTTCTGACTAGGTCGATGTCGCTGTACAGCTCGTAGAGTTCGCTGTTAAATCTTCTCCTCCAAAGCCCGTCAACGCAAACGGGACCAAAAATCACTCGAAGAATTTTGCGTTCGAAACGACCAAGGAGATCTTCATCCGCCTTTGATAGCGCCCATGCTTCTGCACCATAAAGCAGGACTGGGATGATGAGGGTCTTATATAGAATCTCCTTAGTGCTTCTTGACAAGGCCTTATTAATCAATTGCCGTCTTAGGCCAAAGAAACAGCGGTTGGCAAGATTGTTTTCTGAGGTGATGTCATTTTCAGAGTTAATAGCGGATCCGAGGTAGACAAAGTCCCGAACTATGTACCTCAAAGTTATAGCTGTCTATCGTGACGTTCTGTCCGATTCGTCGATGTTGTGTGTTCCTTCTTGTTGACAGCATATATTTTGTTTCACCCTCATTCACCACTAAACCCATTTTTGCCGCTTCTGTACTAATACTAGCAAACGCTCCAGTAACAGCTCGCTGTGTTCTGCCAACAATGTCAATGTCGTCAGCGTATGCAAGCAGTTGCACAGACTTATGGAAAATTGTGCCTCTGGTGTTGGCTTGTGAGTTTCGCACAATTTTCTCAAGAATGATGTTGAAGAAGTCACATGACAGCGCGTCTCCTTGTCTAAATCCTTTTTTGACATCAAAGGTCTCGGTGAGATTGTTTCCGACCTTTACGGAGCAGCGAGCGTTCTCCATCGTCATTCTGCACAATCTGACAAGTTTGGCAGGGATGCCAAAACTAGACATGGCTTTGTATAGCTCGTCTCTATAAATGCTGTCATATGCGGCCTTAAAATCGATAAAAAGATGGTGAGTATCGATCTGGTATTCTTGGGTTTTTTCCAGGATCTGCCGTAGTGTGAACATTTGATCGGTCGTGGACTTACCGGGCCTAAAACCGCACTGATAGGGACCTATCAGATCGTTGACGAATGGTTTCAGGCGTTCACACAGCACAGCAGACATGATCTTATACGCAGTGTTCAGGAGACTGATGCCTCTGTAGTTGGCGCAGTTTAGAGGGTCTCCTTTCTTGTGGATCGGGCAAACAATGCTGAGGTTCCATTCATCAGGCATACTTTCCTCTAACCAAATCTTGGAGATGAGTTGGTGTATGCACTCTACCAAGTCATCTCCGGCTGCCTTGAAGAGCTCGGCAGGTAAGCCGAGTAAGTAAGTAAGTTGTGGCGCTTATGCAAAAAGAGTAATTGCATTTTAAGCATAATTCCCCTATTACTAGTGATGGGCGCATTCGAGTGAATTACTCGATTTTAATCGATTCCCGCACCCCGCAGTATCTCGAGATATCTTGATCCTTGATTTCAAATCATTCGAATGATTTTTTCTTTCTCTCAATTTTTTTATATTTTTGTCGCCCGCTCGATTTCTCGAGTGATTGAAACACACAACTACTAGAAAACCAACATCCATAAAACAAACAATATACCTACTTAGGCACTAGGCTTGCAAATTGCAATTGCAGTACACGGTACCTACTACAACTACACTTACAAACCTTGAGAGCTTGATGCTTGAGACTTATGACGTGGGTGTGGGGGTGTGCGAGAAGAAGACCTGTATGAACATGAAGTAGGATGTATAAATAAAGAATAGTAAAAACTCATTCGTAGTCGCAGTGGCTTAGTGTTAGTGTGTTGGACTACTAAGCGAGGGGTCTCTGGTTCGAATCCCAACTTTTGTTTTTTTTCCACTGCGCTACCTCTCGCGAACTTCTGATAAACATCCGAGAGTATAAATGTCTTGAAAGAGCTTCTCAATTAGCCGTTTGGAGTCGGCATAAGATTGTAGATCCCTTCCATTCGTTCCAAAAATGAAAAACTCACACAAATCGAATGGTTGTGAGAAGCTAGGCCTAGGGTCCCTCCGGACCTGTTGGGCCATCTATTTATTTTATTTATTTACTAGCTGACCCGGCAAACTTCGTTCCGCCCAAATTTGTTAATGTAATGAAAATAATAATTCCGAGCATTCACAATGCATTTCCTAATTTATGTAATTCGGCCAATTAAAATTCTTTATTCAAAAGTCATATTAAATGCAATATAAATAAATGATGAATAGATATGTTGATTTGTTTCAATCAAACCGCAATGATTTTGACGTGTCGGCCAACTTTCCGCTTTTTCACTAAATTGACAATATGAGAAACATGGGAAATCAAGATTGATGCCACAAATGCACAAACATCCATCCATTATCCTTGTAATAAATTATTTGTCATAGTGAAAGCGATACGCACGGGAAATTGGAGTCGCACGTGATATCCACATTATGTAGAGGTAAGCCCGGAACGTCTAAATAATTCAAAAATTCAACTAATCTCCATAACGTTTTATTTTCACAACAAAAGGTAGTATAATGTACTTCCTTTGCCCGTACCTTTCGTATTAAATCTTGCTCACATTTCGCAAATTGCTTTATTTGGACAGTGTCCATTAATAATTTTAATTATACAACTTTAGAAATAGCGTTTGATTTTATTTTTGAATGGGACTGAATGGGAAAATATCCCGCTTGTGTTTTTCAAAGTACCACCTATAGGGTCAAAAACTATCCGCAATTGAAAACTGGAAGCAACCATATCCATTTACAAAATTTCAATCAACTTAGTAGAGCTGTTTCGGAGATCGGCAACAGCGCCACCTATCAGGTCCAAAAGTATCCTTTCCTTCAAGTGGGAACGAAGAATATAAATCTATAAAATTTCATTGAAATCGGGTGAGTGGTTTCGGAGATCGATTACAACGCCATATAGCGGGTCAAAAATCCTATCTTTTAAGTTTGCTTTAACCTGAAATACAACAATACGAACAAAACAAAAGAAGAATCATAAAAATTTACCCAGTGGTTATCGAGTTATATCATCATCATCGAGTTTCATCCCGAAAGAATTATAGGTATGAATTAAGAAAATTATTATTAAAGAAAATTTAATTGACCTGAATAACGACATACGCCTACAACGCCACATGTTGAGGATTTTCCGACGATGTGCACTAAGAAATTCAGTTTTTGTTAAAAATAACAAATTAATTATTTTATATGTATTTTATCAATATAATAACTCCGATCGAAGCATCTGTTTTAAACGATATTTATTTTGTTTACATCCTCGTTGACGATATTTGCAGCACGCATTCTGTCAATGTTATGCCAACGCCATAAGGTTACATCAACAAATTTTGAATTGTAAAAGCGCTATGGTTACATTCTCCTGACAATAACAAACACAACAAAAAAAAATTTAGCGAAATCGGTCCAGCCGTTCACGCGTGATGCCGTGACCAAGGGAAATAGGGATTCATTTTTATATAAATAGATTCAATATTGGCACATTTGTTCGAACAGCTTGACTCAATGCGATTCGTTCGAAGTCCATTTCTCGCTGCTATTCTCGATTAAATGTGTCAAATCAAAGCTTTGTTGCGCATTTCATCTGACATCTCCAGTTCATTATCCGATGTCACAGTGCGAATTCGATGCAAAATATCGTCGGCCATAATATCATCTTTGTATAATCAAAGAACCTATCTACTTCATTTCAAAAAGTTACTTAATGTAACATAGTAAACATAATTTATTAGAACAAACTTTTTAGGTACATTAAAAAAAAAAAAAAAACTTCAAAATTGTTGACAACAACAATTTGCTTGGAAAATAATTAAAATAATTGACAACAACAATTGCTTTTAAAATTCAAAATATTTTTTTTTTTATTTGAAGTGTCACTACTTGATTTCTATCCCGTTAATTTTTTTTCAAAGTGTATTTCCCCATTCAAACTTTAATTTTCTAATTTTCCGCGCAATTTTCTTAATTTTTTCTTTCATAACTTTGTTCTCCTGACAATAACAAACACAACAAAAAAAGAATCAGCCAAATCGGTCCAGCCGTTCTCTCGTGATGCCCTTACCAACGAACATCATTTCATTTTTATTTATATAGAAGATTTAATATCTCATTCTCATGGCATGCTATGCCAACTTTCCTTGTATGTTAATTTTTTTTCATTCGAATGATGAGCGATGTAGGCATTATATCTCGTAGGTTCATAAGGCATGACTCGTTGCATGAGGGAAAATTGGAATATTTCATTCGAATGATCATTCTATTATTCGTATCACTCGAATACTGTCATATCGATTATTGAAATCATTCGATTATGCTCAAAAAAAGGTAACGAATTTTATCTTGAAAATAAGTAAACTTCGATGAACGAAGTCAAAGTCAAGGGCCCATCGCCTGTTATCTATACCTTCGATGACTAAGTGCAGTGTGGGCAGTAGAAAGTTTTCTCGTTTTGCAATTGTATAATTGTAATTTTTCCTGAAAAAAAGAGCTGCGAAAACGGGAAGCTACCAAGTGCGCCACTTTCCCACCCCCAATCTTTTCTCTCTGCCAAGATAATGTGTTGCATTTCAAAAATCAAAAACTCACAAAATCCAAATGGAGATAATTTCCAAAATGTTCATAAATACACACACAAATAATGAAAGCACTCACTTTTTTTTTTTTTTCTATTCAATTTGTAATCACAAATGCACTGTTATTCAAGTTCAATAATGTTTCTAAGAGCTGAATATTAATAAAACCGACCACCCTCGCGCGGCGATCGTTGACTGCAATTTGCAGTGCTGCGGCGTACTTGCTGCAAATTTATAGCGTCCAAAGTGCAATACTAAACAGAAATGCATAGCTATCTAATGCGCAGATATTTGTTTATGCTTCGTTCTCATTTTGTTCCAAGCCAAAGCTTTAGATTTCGTTGTCCACGTGGCATGGCGTCTATAGTTCTGCCAGAGACAATGAACTTGATTCTAATGATTTGTTAGCCTAAGTATAGAACTGATAACATTGGTGGAGGCCTAGTGACGTACTAGACACTTAAGCATTTGGTTCAATCGGTTGGTAATGGAATAAAATGAGGGGCCTTTCGTCCGTTATCTCCGAACTCTGATATAAAAACACACACTGTATATGTAGAATGTCTGCGCTTTCTATGATCGCTGCAAATAAATATTATTTTTTAATTCCACTTCGAAACGGGAAACTCCTATATACACATACGCAACCTTCCCGATCCTGATCCGCATCTCTCTGCCCATCTAATGCGCGTCATTTCCACAATCAAACATTATAGGTTTGTTTGACGTGGATAGCACTAGTGCCCACTAGTGCGCACTGAAAAGTATCAGCTGATTTTCATGTCTGCCAAAAACCCTGCCTAACCCTGAATATTCGGCTACTATATCGAACACAAAATATGCTGCCCGGAAAATTCTCAGTTTTTGAAATTGAAAAATATTTATCTTTTAGTGAACGAAGTATAAAGTAGATAACATTTTTTTCCGTTTATTGTTAAAAATGAGAGCACTTAGTTCTGATCTTGCGATTTCCATAATTCAAATAGTTAATAAAAGTGTTTGGAATATAGATGATGAGTTTGAAAATTCATTTAGCTCTGATTCCAGCTTTTTTCCATTCCATTTTCCTATAATATACAATTTTAGTTCATAAACGTGGTTGTTTTCAAACAATTCACTTCTGAATATCAAATTTATTGTATTTATCTTTATCACGATATCATAACAATTGAATAACAGCAAGCGAAATGACAGTGAAACTCAGCACTGAGTTCTTGCCCCGGCTAATTAACTGGGGTCAGTTCAGGGCACAACTAGGGCGCCATAGAAGTCATGTCGAAAGCATGTTTTCAGTACCAGGGTGAGTTCAGTGCTATATCGAACACTTTAGGGTTAACCCAGTGCGCACTAGTGCGCACTGGGGCCCACGTCAAACAAACCTTATGTTTGACATTATGTTTGATTGTCCTGTTAAAAGTTCATTTTTGCTTCAATAGCGCGCCAAATCGGAATTTCCACTGTTGACGTGTCTCTCTCTCTCTCTCTGTCTCTCGCACATCCCCTTAACCTTAAATGCCCAATTCACAATGTCGCGTTGACGCGCGCGTGCGTTGACAGATTATGTAGAAACAAAGCGTTCATATGGTGCCACACAAAATGCAGCTTCAGGCGTTGAGTCGACTTTAGACCGTAAATATCGTAAAGTTCAACGCGACGCGTGAGTAGAGCTACTTTCTACTATCACGCGCGTTTGACAACTTTAGAATTTTGAATTGTTCGATTTGAAGTCATAGAATGTACCGTTTATAGTTGGAGTGGCACAGATTCGCTAATGTTTATTATACACAACTTTTAAAAAGCTATATGATGGTTTTTCAAAGCATAATTAATTAATTCAGTGTGTGGAAATGAGGAATAACATTTTTTTTTGTAGGGAAACTACTAATTTCTTTAGATTTTTTGTAGGACAAATATTAATCAAGGGTCTTGTATCCGTATTAAGGTTGTTGTGTGCTTTGATATATTGTTAAATATGATTTTCTTGTATTTTGGAGAATCGTTTTTCAATTCGTGCATAAAAATTACAGCTTCAAAAAAAAAAAGGAGTAGACTTGAAATTTTAATTCTGCTCTGAATTTGTATTTTTCAGCCAAAAAACAAACAGAACTTTTAGTTTGTCAAAGTTTTCCCTTTAACGCGTATTCGCTTCAAAGCAGCATTTTGTTTTACAAAATTGTTGCTCGCGCGCTTTGGCATTTAAAATCGTAGAATTTCGATAAAGCGTGTCAAAGCGCGCCGACGCACGCACGCGTGCAACGCCGAATTGTGAATTGGGCATAAGCACAAAACTTAAACTGTGCGCATACAAAGTTGCTCGTGCTTGTATATCGTGTATGAGAAATTGCAAAAATGACTAAATGAACTTAAAAATATTGTGTGTGAGCAAAAACTGAAATAATTCTTTATGTTTTATTTACTTACCAAATATTTGCAATTGACGCTCAAATTCCAGCACATAAAAATCAGCCGGTCAATATTCAAGGTCACTGTATAATATAAACGCAGTCAAACTCCAAATGTACCGGTTCAGATGTGGTTATAGTTCTAAAAATCTAATGATGATAATTGAAATGACTGAACTTTTTTTTTGTATCTATGCACTTACCTTATTCACAATGTAGGATAAATCAAAGCACTTGTTGTTGTTTACACTTGTTTTTAAAAATTTTTTGTTTAGTTTGTTATTTTTCACTTTAAAAAAATTGAAAATTTAACAAAACTTTTTTTTCGACTTCGCATTCTCTGATTTCCCATGATATAAAATGTTTCCCTTGCGATTGGCAAATGAGCATTTGCTCATTTTTAAGCGGTTCCATATTTTCATTGCTATGAAGGGGAAATATCGGAGCGCTTTAAAATAGGCAATCGAAACCATTTCAGGCTTCCCTTAAATTGCGAATAAAAAGTGTCCAGTAATGCCGGCTGTGCTCTATTTTATATCACAGGTAAAAAGGGGTGCATAGAATAGATGTGCAAGGTTTCATCGTTTGTAGTTCAACAGTTTTTGAGTTATGAGGACCTTAAGTTAGAAGCCAAAATTTTGCTTAAATTTCATATAAATCATAAACCGTTAGGCCGATTGGTACAATTTGAATTTTATTAGGTTAGTAATGTCGAACACTTTCGAAAATAGAAAATTTTATCACTTTGCTTGCTGCGTTTTCAGAGATAACACGGTTTTAAGGGATTGCGAATTTTTTTTTTTTTTTTTTTTTTCAAATGGTTCTAACTTTCGTATAATAGCAAAAATGGGTGGAAACACGTGATATGCAACTCCGTATTCATATATAGATAATAAATATATTTAATATATAGATCACTCTGATTCATAGTAGGTCTCTTATTTATAACAAAATATTGAGGATGAAAATCTCAGTTTATTTATTTTGCACAACAAAATTCGGTTAACAACATAGTCTTGGATTTATAGTTGACAAGAAAAAAAGTGAACACGACCGGAAAACGTTTAATCATAAATTTTTATCGATCGAAATAAAAATAACTAATATGAATTTGAAAAACCAGACTAAGGCTTTAATTAAAAAGATAAATAAATAGATAACAGTTTGAAAAAAACTAAATCGAACTAAAAACTGAAAAATAATCTTTTAATATAAGAACAAAATGATGAACGAATAATTTTTAGTATAGAATCAAAATGATTAACAAAAAATATAATTATTATTTAAAGAAAAGTGTGGGGTGCTCTGTGCCATATTTTGCATGCCTTTCGCACAAGAACTGATATTATTTTTAGCTAAAAACATAATAATAAAAAAGTTATGTAATTTAAAAAATAAACAAAACCCGACTGACTAAAAAAGAGCTAAAAAGATATGAACAAGACAAGACATTCAAGTATGTATACCTAACTTTTCTGTAGTCATCAGCGTCCCATAAACTTTCAAAAGTTCCGGGTCGTTATTACCAGAGACAATACAGAGACCCCTAACTCGCAATCCTCTGGCGCTGGCCAATTAAGAATCCGTGTGACATGCAAAAACACATAAAAAATATTAAATCACCAACCATGGGGGAATGTGATAGAGTTCGGGAATACCATATTTCAACATAACTGAATGCTATTGATTATTTATCATACATTTCTAAAAAGCGATTAATATAATTTGTTTGGTTAATATAACCATTTGTTATGTTTTATAATTACAGTCGAAACCCTCTAAGTCGAACCTCCTTTAACTCGAATTTCTCTCTAATTCGAATTTTTAGACCCAATTTTTGCATTCCCTTCAATTTTGCTTGGAAAAAGTCATCCTCTAAGTCGAAATCCCTCTAAGTCAAAAATCCCTCTACCTCGAACATATTCTCTTGATTTTTGACGTATTACAATATTCCTATAAGTCGAATTTTTCGTCTGAAGAACAAAAATCAGAAAAAAAAGTAAAAAAAAATTGCAGGTGCCCAACATTATTTGTGTTCTCGGTTGAGTAGAAAATTTAAAATCAAAAATACCTAACTAATTTTGTTCAAAATGTACCTACGTTCCTATTTTTTACCTTCAATAAATTTGCTTAAAAAATATATAGTAAATCCCTCTAGCTCGAATTTTTCCAGAAATCCATCTAATAAAATAAATAGTTGGCGCAACAGGTCTGGAGAGACCCTAGGCCTAGCTTCTCACAACCATTCGTTTTGTGTGAGTTTCTCTTTTTTGGAACGAATGGAAGGGATCTACAATTTTATGCCGACTCCAAACGGCTAATTGAGAAGCTCTTTCAAGACATTATACTCTCGGATGTTTGTCAGACGTTCGCGAGAGGTAGCGCAGCGGAAAAAAAACCCTGAGTCGGAATTGGGTTTTTGCGGGATTCGAACCTGGGACTCCCGCATAGCAGTCCAACACACTAACCACTAAGCTACTGCGACTCCATCTAATCGAACTAATTTGTATCTCCCGTGAAAATTAGACCTAGAAGGATTTGTCTGTATAAACAAAAACATATTAGGACAAACGGAATTGTGTTTTTTCCGCTTTTGAATATCATTAACTTCGATTTGATGCGTGAAGGTACATTTTTTCTCAAATAACTGATGAAAATTTGCTCAAAATGTTTTTATTTTCCTACAACCAATCTACAGTGTTAATTTTTCATACAAATTTTAAGCAAAAGTACACTTAAGGACCATTCACATGAGAGCGAACTGCGAATAGGCGAATTGCGAACAAATCAATTTAACTGCATTTATAAATTGAAAATTTGTATTTGTTCTATCACAAAACCATTATACCTATTTAATTAATCTAACATCTAGTCTAAAAAAAAAAACATTACTCTCAATTGAATTAAACAGCTAAATTAACAATTAAAGCAATTTTCCCGCGAATTGAAAATTCTTACCGCGAACTATCATCTGTCACACTTTATTCACAATCCACACAAAACAGTCGCGATCCACAAACCCACGAATGAAAAATTCGTTCGAACTTAACCTTTAAAAATGAAACTGATACGCGGGTATCTGCGACCAACAAAAGTTTTCATGTGAATGAAGTGTCAGAAACCATGAATATTCGCGTGTTCGCAGTTCGCAATTCGCTCTCATGTGGATAGTCCTTTATTCCTAAAAAAAAATACGATCCACACGTAGGTAACGAATAATTTCAAATTTAACGGATAAAATTCTATGAACGCTGGCAGCAACTTTTCCCGCAGCGGAAGTTGTTCATATTTTTTGAGGGTTGAAGTTTCGTGACATTTCTATGTGCCAATACTAGCGCAAAAAAAAACGTGACAAATCCGCCTATTTATAGGCGTTTTTCTTTTTTAGTTCAGAGCACAACCTGAACTGTTATACAAAACGTTTGAGTTTTTTTTTTAGCTCAGATACATCAGAGCTCGAATTTGTGTTTCTTTTTTTCGTTCAGAGCATGATCAGAGCGCGCTCTATGAGCTCAGAATTAATTGACTGAGCACGAGCAGGCTGAGTAAAATACTGATTACACATATACATTCACACTTCCAGTCATATTTGATTTGAGAGAA
Organism: Cheilosia urbana; assembly: GCA_946477585.1. Classification (NCBI taxonomy): domain Eukaryota; kingdom Metazoa; phylum Arthropoda; class Insecta; order Diptera; family Syrphidae; genus Cheilosia; species Cheilosia urbana. The sequence continues at coordinate 119,349,542 of OX297854.1, forward strand.
AAAAAAAAAAAAACAGGAAAAACAGAAAATCATCAGAATGATCTGAGCACGCTCGGTTCAGAGCGCGCTCATATAGCTCGAGCTCAGTTCAGTGCTCAGCTCTGAACTAAAAAAGAAAAACGCCTTATACCTATGTACAGTGCACTCGGGAAAACGTCAACGCTCGTTTACGTCAACATCCCAAAACGTCAACCCTCTTTTTTTTACATTGCCTACTCTAAAACGTCAACCCAACCAACAAAGCTCTAAAACGTCAACTCTGAATAAAACAAAATTTTGAATTTAGCAGTTAAAATACACAAATTTGTACACACACACATTTATTTTATGAAATCATTTCTGAAATTGGTGATTCCCCTTATAAGTAGAGTAGAAAAGTAGTTGCAACTGCACGTATTATCTTTTTATTTATGTTGAATGCCGTTTTTGTTTCCTTTTTGAATTTGTTTATGTTTCGTTTTAGTTTATAATTAATAAAAACTTTTAAAAGCAGATGTTTTTTATGTAAAAATTTTACATTCGTAAACGTCAACAATTTGTTAAACGTCAACACCCGCGGTTTTAATTAGTTGACGTTTTCCCGAGTGCACTGTATTTAGAATATACCTAGCTTGTAGGCAAAGTAATGGGATATCGGCCGAAGTTGGTGGGCTCGGTATTGTCTCTGGTTCAAACAATTGCTGAGGTTAGGCGATTGAAATTCGCCTCACCCCAAAAGCATGCAGTCAAAATTGTTGCTAACTTTTCTACAGAGCTCTGTGTCAAATTACATTTTGAAGATTCTAGTGCAATATAAGTTCTTCAATGATGATCTAAATTTAACAATCAATAACAACCCGACGATGTCAACTCGAAGACATTTATATCTTACTAGGTGGACATAGGTACATCCCAGCTCATGGATCTCTCGCGAAACACAAGCGCTGCTTCTTCCTTGAGGCCATAAGTGGTGGTTTTGTTCTTAAGGTTCAGGCGCTTTAAGTGTTTAACACGGCGAATTATGCGGGTAACAATGGATAAGATGGCCTTAACATGAGCTTTCTCCCTAGTTTAAGCTGCCGATAGAGCTGAATTTGACGCTATCCTAAAGATACTTCGCGTTTCGCGAAGTGTTAAGGCAGAAGAAATGATTCCTTTATAATTTTTTGCGTAAGACGATGCGTTTTCTAATAAATGGCTGACACAATGATCACTTCGCTTTATTTTTCGGGCTGTAGCACGGCATGAAAGACCGTCAAAGCAATAAACGTATATTCTTGACCTTTATTCCTAGTCTGTTAAACATTTTTTCTTGTCCATTTTTATTAACACTCAATCAAGAACAATTACTTTATAAAATTTACCGTTTAAACCGAAAAAATATGTATTCACTTCACAAACAACGTTTATTTGTTCACTGCTTCTAATCTAATGAACCGATTTATTTCCGCATATTCTTTGTTTAATTTACAATTTGTCTTTAAAGTTCCGTTAGCTAAATTTCTCCTATACACACATTTTATATTTTGTTGTAAACAAAATAGTCTCCCGTATGCCATAGTCCGTTTTTTCTAATCCATCATATAAAGGGAAAATATCGATTTTACTTCTCAAAAATGCCTGCTTCTAATCTTATGACTTGCAGTGTGTGTTCAGAAATTACACTTTTTTTCTCAATGGATTTTTTTTTTACTTTTCAGTATTCTGCAGCGGTCACGCATGGGATTGAGAGAGATAGGGTATGAAATATAATTAAGATTGAGAGGTAGTCACACTCAATTATAAGGAAATTCTGAAAGTTAGTTTCTATCTAATAAACTCCGCAGCAAAACTGTTTTTTTTTTTTTTGTATATAATTTGTTGTATTACTGTAAAAAAAAAAAATACAACATACCTGGGGGTCGATTCTGATTCTGTGAAAAAGTGAAACGAAAATGTTTTCACTCTTTCACGCGCAATTTTGATTCTCGTTCTTTGAAAATGTGAAACCAAACGTCCAAATTTTTCATATGAATAATTGCTTTTCACGGCCCCACTTGCAAGTGAATGTTTTTAGTGAAAGTTTGAAAATTAACAACCCTCTTTCATACAACACAGTGTGCAGTATTGAATTCACCACGATATTTTCACTTATTGAACCAGAATCGCATTTTAGTACAAAGTGAATCGAAAAAATGAAAGCAATGGGTAAAAGCGAATGTGAAAACGATTTATTCGATTCACTCTTTCACAGAACCAGAATCGACCCCCTGGGCTCTAATCGCGTAAGCACAAAACGATTGAACGACATCGTCTCGACGATGCTTCTACATCGTATAGCAACAAAATAACGATAATCGTTGAAACGATTGGACGATCATCTTTTTTTGTTGCTTCACGTTCATTTCAAACGTCAAATACCTCTTAGAAACGATTCAAATACCCTCGTAGAAACGATTCGATTGAACGCTGGCTATTTTGCAATCGTTTCATCATTTTGGTGCATTTTTTTCAGTTTTAGTTACGTCTGAGAGAAGTATTAACAATTATTTAACGGAAAACACGCACTTATGTCCTCTTTGGAGGACTCGCTCGATTCTAAGATAAAAATTCTCAATTCACTAAATCCAAGATCACTTGCATCGGAAACGTTATTCCGTTTCACCAATCCATTTTTGCACAATTCGATGTCAATCAATGACAACAAAGAAAATAAATAAATTCAAGAAGAATAAAAAGAAAAACTATTTCCATATTTTTTTTTATTTTTTAGGTGTCAAACTTTGTTTACAGTCATTTTCAAACTGTTCAAATTTCAAAATGAAAACGATGAACGATTCGATTGAACGATACAACGATGATGCTATACGAAGGAAACTAAAAACGAGATCGTTTTGTTCAATCGTTTCGACGACTATTGTTTCATAAATTACGCGATGAGAGCCCTGCATAATTAATAAATTCCTACTATTAAAAAACTAAGTTGTTGCTTCTCATTGTGTACTTGCAGAATTTTGAAAACCAGAAAACGAAATAGAGGACATAGACTATAGGACAAATCCCATTAAAAAATAGATCTTATACGTACCTACTTGTATCGCTTGTCATGCCGCCTTTACGACGCCCATTGCCCACTTAAAGATCGATGTTATGCGAACAAATCCAAACATTCAAGCCCATTAAGCCAATGTCAGACATACTCATACTCAACAAGGTTTTTGAAAACTAGGTAAATAGATAGATAGGCGCAGTGGCTAAGTGAATAGTGTGTTGGACTACTTAGCGAAGGGTCCCAGGTTTGATTCCTGAAAAAAAAATCTAACTAATGTAGTGACCGTTTCCTAATGGCATATTAGTGCCACTACATCGTTTCTGTGGTAGCTGTGATTGAACTTTGGCTGCGGCCATATTTGGAAAATATTTGCTGTAATTGGGCGTTTTTGTTTTTTTTATCTCTATCGTAAATTTATTGTTAAGGGTTCGCTAAGCCTTTAGGTATGGCTCAGTAACTTGTTGAATGTCAATGAAATGTTTACAAAAACAGGGTTAACAAAACAACAAAATCATATTGTGGGTTTCAATTGTCCGTCAAAATGGAATTGACAGAGATAATCGCATAACAAATCACAACTCGTTTTTTGGTGTTAGTAGTAATGAATGAAATGTTACAATACCTGCTTAGTAGCCTTGAAGCAAATGTCTGAGTTGAGTTCATTGGACGTCAATAATTTAAAGATGTAGTCAAATCTACCAAAAATTACTCGCTAATTTGTCATTTTATGTGGGTAGTCGTTTTTTCCAAATTCGTACATTTTATGACTCCATCTGTTGGATATTCGGTAAATTTTTTTTTTAACAACTGTAGGAGCCTGAAGCGATAACATGTTTAGAAACCTAAGATTATGTGGGTCAGTAATATTGACGCTAAGAAACAAAGAGAACAGCACAAGCCGCAGCAGATGTACATTGGAAAAATCGTACGGGGTTCGAACCTGAGACCCTTCGCTCAGTATTCCAGGAAACTAGCCACTGCATCCATCGATAAATTAAAGACTGGTAAAAGCTTCGGCAAAGATGTTAAAAGCGAAGGTGCTTGAAAAGCATTGTTGGAGTGGCTTCATACGCAGGACTGTGCGAGGAAATAAAGGTTCATTGTTCTTTCATTTTCTTAGGAATAGTATACAGTATCTGCATTAGGCATTACTGAAAGGAAAATACTTTATGCTGAACAGAAAATGTAGGACCGACATAGGAAGCCGCAACTTGCTTGGTTGTGGTAAAATGTTGGGACTGCGGTTGATGCAGTGATTATTATTTACGTACCGTGGGCGAAAAACAATAAAATCTGCCCGCTTTCCTAAAATTTCAAGTTCGCATGTTGCTCCATAAAGACCTACGTTAAGTCGGAGAAATTCATACGGATTTGGTAAGTAGTTTTTACGTTTATATGTGTTAACAAATCCAAACCCACATTCAACCAAACAAACAGAAACATAATAACAAATCTACAGATATTTTTTAAAGCAATCTTAACAGTTAACACTTTTGAGAATATGACCTTAAAAAACGTTACCGTTACTTTATTTAAAGTAAAGGCATTTTTAAAGTTATTTCTTATATTATTATGGCTTCCTCAGAAATACGACCGGAGAGTTCTTCTTCCCACCCCACCGAATCCCAAATTCTCGAAAACCTACTCGGCATGATCTACTGTGTTAAATAGGCATTGAGCCATTGAAACACTGCGTCACGATTAGTATATTGTGGCTCTGTTATCGCTGCAGTGGATATGTAACCACCCACGACGAAATGAAATTACTGCCGGAGCTGTGGTTCAGTTAGCTCTGATCTGATCTATACTTATGCTAAGTTGGGGCAACGAACTAAGATTCATGATATTAAAAAATAAATCGTTCGCGCAACTGTTGCATATAGGTAGAGGTTTCCAAGACCTAGCTTGTGCGAGTTTTAATTTTTCGGAACCTACAATTCTATGCCGAACAGCTGGAGTGAGAAGCCTCCCGAGTCCCGACCGCAATCAGGCGAGTCCTTCATCCTTCGCAATCCCACGAGTTGGGAACTGTCAACACCAATCAAACACAAGACAGAAAACGAAAAGAAAAATAAACAATTTATTTTATTTTAACGAAATAATGCGTTTTAGTCAAAAGCTTAAATAGGACTGCCCGTGAATCAAAATCAATTTAACCTAAGCAATGTAAATATATAAAAGCTATAGTCCGCTGTTCAGATGCTGATAACATTGGAGATTGGAGTATTGTTATGCTGCTTAGCTGTTAATTTGATTATTATGTTCTTCTTGTTAGTACATATAACTCGCGCGAGCTACTTTCTGTTGTTGAGGCAGGAGGTTCTTCGAGGGATCCTTAGCATGACAGATCATAGACATTTTTTGCAAATTTTTTTTTTTTTTTTTTTTTTTGTGCTCTCTTGAAATCTAATTAAAAGATATTAAGTCTCTATCTGATGTTTACTTGACTCCGAAAATGAAAACAAATAAAGTGCACGACTGGGTCGGACGAAACTTTCTTGTTAATCAAAAGTTTGGTTGGTTGTTTTCTTATTATATTTGCTAAAAATACGTAATTGCATTTTTATTGGCAGTGCGGTGTTGAGTTTACAAGAATATTCGAAGTCAGATTTGGGATTTTGGGATTTGGGTAATCATTTTTGATAAATAATTAAAAAACATATGTAGGTATTCGAAGTTTTTTGAGAAAAACTAAGAATGGGATAACAAACAGTACAAACACCCAAAAAAGAGAAGAAAAATGGTCAGAACCAGAGACCATACTGAGACAATTCACAATCCTCTTGCCGCTGGCCCCCTCAGTTTTTTTTTTTTTTTTTGCAAATTCGCCATTTTGTTTTCCTATCGGTGTTATGTCAATCTAGAATCCGTGTGACGTGTAAAAACATACAAAAAATATAAAATCATCGCTGCCAACAGCTACCAACCATGGGGGAATGTGATAGAGTTCGGGAATACGACATTTTAAGATAACTGAATGCTATTATATAATATAATTTGTTTGGTTAATAATACTATCTAAATGAGTTGTTGTTTTATGTGCTAGAAACATATTAGGACATACATTGTTGTGTATTTTCCGCTTTTGAATATCATTAACTTCGATTTTACGAGTAAATTTTTCTTAAATGACTGAAGAAAAATTGTTCAAAGTGTTTTCATTTTCCTACAAACATTCCGCAGTGATAAGTTTTCATGAATATCTTCAGAAAAAGTGCACTAATTCTTCAAATAAAATACTATTCACGCGTAACGAATAATTTCAAATTTAACGGACAAAATTCTATGAACGCTGACAGCAACTTTGCCGACACCAGAAGTTGTTGATATTTTTTGAGGGTGTGTTGGTTCGTTGAAATTTCGTGACATTTGTCAATACGAATTTCTATGTATCAATACTAGCGCACTAGATTGTGTCATCTCCGTACAAGTATTGCTTGTAGGCAAGGTAACGGGAAATCGGCCGAAGTTGGGGGTCTCAGTATTGTCTCTGATCATCGAAAGACATTGCAGAGCTAGAAGGCGAGGGATGCTTCCGCAAAAGTGAGGGACTTTAACCACAGGGAGATTAAAACCTGAACAAAAAGCGCTAAATTGCGCTAGATTATGCAAAAAAGAAATTCCACTGAAAATAAGACGTTAATTTAGCGCCAGTACTGAAATTTATACATATTTTGATAAGCTATAAGAGTATTTATTATACTAGAAAATTTTAAAAGATTTAACTCTCAAAATATATACACCTTGGTGACAAATCAATCAAACAGTGCGTTTATATCAGGTACCTACATCTATTGAACAATACCATAGGGAAATGCAATTTCTTTGTCTTTTTTACAAATCTTTTCCCATTTTTGCATAAGGCTACAAAATTTCCACCGCCTAACCAGAGTTTCAGATGAACTTTACGACGATGCTATGTCAAAATGTAACACCAATATCTTGAAATAAAATATCAAATTTAAAGCGCTAAATAATCTAAGTTGGTCAACTAATCGGCAATTTATTTTTGAATTGTTTTGGATTTCTGACCTTTTTTTGGTCTATTATAGCCACAAATATTATTAAGAATTGGTAAATACATAAATACTTACATTTGAAAGGAAATACAATCTATTGGAGTATTGGTGCATAAAAACCCGTCTTTCTCAACGTCCCTGACGCAAATTAATTGTCGTACAAGAAAGCGGTTTATTTTCCGTTTCATTCGAATTTCAAAATTCGTAGCAGATTTTCAATTATACGAATCCAATTCAAATGGATTCCATGATGTATTTTTTGGGATTCGTAGCGTATTTTCGATTACAACGGAATTCATGATATAAATAACTAAAGGATCCTTGGCTTCATTTACTTTCTATTTCTGTGCGAGCATTTCTAAGAGGTTGATGAAAGTCATGGCACTCATTTATTGCCTGTCTAATGTGTTCAAATAATAAATCCCATTCAATAAAAAAAGGAGGTGAAGAACACATTTTAATCCTTAAGCACGTTTAATTAAAACCTTCTGTATTCTTGAGAACCATTTAGTATATAAAAAGCGGTACGGTCTTAAGGAAGGAAGCACACCATATCAAAGAAAATTCTAAGTCGAATGAACTCTTTCACTACCGCCAAGATGTACGGGTACAGTATCCTGCTGATAGTTAAATGAGAAAAATGTCTGCAATGAATCAGGTTACATTGTTGCAGCTCCTTCACTTCAGAAGTGTAAAGGAACTGTAACTGTAAGACAGGTAGACCAAAAAGGAAATTGGAACAGCACAAAAGTCCATTTCGCAAGTTCTTCCTTTTCTTCATACCATTGCCGTTGGCGAAGGATGTGATGAAATTCAATCTTGTCTTAGTGGTTTCTGTGCTTTCTTTATGAATAGTTCTATAAGCTGTAGCTTCTCGCCTGTGTAATTATTTTACTTTTCACCTGAGCGATTTTTGTTCCCATTTTAATTTTACCTACAGGGTAGGTTAGCAGACAATTTATGTTAGTTTCGTGAAAGTTATATTAACAACTTTGGTTTAAATGATTGTCCAATGTCCATACGAACCAAAAAAAATTAGAATTGTCAACAAAATACAGAAAAAAATACAATTTTAAACAAAATAAGAAATAGAAAAATAATGGATTTCATTTAGTTGCTCGAGAGCATTTTTGTGGTGGATCGTCTCGTTTTCGTCATCGTTTTTTTTTTTTTTTTATATACTTCTCCCCGTAAAGGCGAACCTATAACGCTTCAACAGCGCCCCGAGATACCTGCAGATGTATGTTTGCTCTGCACTTAAATTGCTGCAAATTGTAGTCTTCTGGAAATATACCTCCAGGAAGCGAGTTCCTAAGTTTGCTTGTCCTGTAACAGAAGGAGTTTTGGAAAGTTGATGTCCTCGCGGTTGTCAAGTGTACTGTATGGTCATGAGCATTAGCAGCCTGTCTTGTTGGGCGCCCAAAAGTTGCATTTCGAGGGATAATGTCTTTGAGTTCCTCAGAACATCTACCATGGAAGTACCTATAGAAAAAGCATAGGTCAGCGACTTGTCTTCTGTGCACCAACGGTTGTAGATTCGATGTGAGTGTAGGGTCTCCAATGAGTCGAACTGCTCGTCTTTGTATGCTATCAAGCAGGTTAAGTGAATGTTTTGGGGCCGAGCTCCATATATGGGAACAATATTCCAAGCCTGGTCTAACCTGTGCTTTGTAGAGAAGGAGAAGTTGCTTTGGGCAATGTGATATGTGGTTCTGCCATGTGATTCCTGAATTGACTGTGACTCCTAGAAGGTGCATTGAGTCCTTGTGATGGATTGGATGGTCATCCATTTGGATCTGAGGAACTGTTGATGCATTTTTTCTGGAAAATGTTGTGTCTTGTTGCATTAAATACTACCAAGTTGTCCTTTCCCCACTTCAAGATTTTGTCCAGATCATCATTTAGAGAATTAATTTGTTCACATCTCTGATTGTGTGATGTAGCCAAAATGCCCATTTCAATAATTTCGGGTTCGTTTAACACATCAGGAGGAGAAAGACCACACAAATTTCAAAGGGCTACTCAATTTCAGTAAGGAGATTAATTGTTTTTCAAGGGAAAATGTTTAGGTTTTGATCACTGCTGCTTGCTGCAATTGGTTCCCCAGGGATCGCGATGGACCCTTATGGTGCCTAGTGCCGTATGAGATCTTACTATCTCATACCCCTTTTTTACCTAACCTAACCTAACACATCTCCAGAACAGGCGGGTGCTGAAGAGTCAGAGGTAGCTTCGCGTTTTATTTTATTTTGCGATTCCGAAATCTAGCGTTTCGAGAACGCCAGGCACAGCATCTCTTAAATTAACCAATCTTTTTGCAGTGGACTAAAAATTAGCTCTTCGCTTGCTGTACCGCCCGTCGCGTAGAGCGATCACTTGTTGTTGGTTAATTTTTTTTATCGCAGACTTATAAAGTCGAACCAAACCTATCAAAATTAACAGAATCAATCAATTTATTTTAGTATACTAATACACTTTTTTTTCAACTAACCTTTTTCCATTGCGAGACTTCTTTAAACGGAGGACTCAAAGAATTCAAATAATTCAATAAATCTGGAGATTATTTTTAGTCAAAGTTTTCACAATATCCGGCTCTCTCTTCATTACCTTACCCAACTTCTCAAATTGCACAAAGCAAATCTGCTGGCTGCGCAATTCGCCGCAAGCTCCAACATTCCAGATTGCATCATGTCTCCACCTGTGCTCGAGAGCGTCGAATATTTCATGGGACAAATACATTTCCGCACTCGCACAGTAGCAAGAGTATTAAAAGATCTTAACATTCACAAATCCGCTGGTCCAGATGGTATATCCCCCATAATTCTGAAGAGGTGTTCTTCCACGCTGGCAAAACCACTGCGTAAGCTTTTCCACTTGTCCTACTCTTCTGGACTCTTTCCGAGTAGATGGAAAACTGCATTTGTCCAGCCCGTTCCAAAAAAAGGCGATTCTTCTTCACCCACCAACTACCGACCCATTGCACTTACGTCCATTCTTTCCAAGGTCATGGAAACGCTGATAAACCGTCAGCTTATGAAATATCTTGAATCACGAAAACTTCTTAATGACCGGCAATACGGTTTTCGTAGCAGCAGGTCCACTGGTGATTTGATGACTTATCTCACCGAAAAGTGGAACCAATCTCTCCACCACTCTGGTGAAACGAAGATTGTTGCGCTTGATATTTCGAAAGCATTTGACAGAGTTTGGCACCAAGCTCTTTTGTCGAAAATGCGTGCCTATGGGATCGACGCGTCTCTTCTTCAATGGATTAGAAACTACCTTTCTGGCCGTTCAATTCAAGTTGTGTTGGACGGTTTCAAGTCTGCAATTCACCATATAAATGCTGGTGTTCCCCAAGGCTCTGTTTTGTCTCCGACACTCTTTCTCATATTCATCAATGATCTCTTGTCTGTTACTTCTAATCCAATACATTCTTTCGCTGATGATAGCACCCTCAGTTTTTCATATTCGTTCCCTGACTCACGTCCCTGCTCTTCGGCCGTGGATCTGGAACGGCGACGTATGCTAAACACATTAAATTCCGATCTTGACAGCATTATAAAATGGGGTACAATCAATAGAGTGGAATTTAATGCTTCTAAAACACAATGCTGCCTTCTATCATTAAAGCGAAACTTGAACCCTAACCCATTATCCATGAATGGGACTTGCATCGACGAAACCGAACGACTTTCCATACTTGGTATATGTGTCAACGACAAACTCCGTTGGAATGACCACATATATGAAGTCGCCAAAAACGCTGCGAAATGTCTAGGTTTCTTAAATCGATGTAAGAAATACTTTACACCCTTCGACTTAGCTACAATATACAAGGCCTTTATTCGGCCTAAGCTTGAGTACAACGCTCATATCTGGTCAGGTGCACCAAAAACTTCATTGCACCTACTAGACAGAATTCAAAAGCGCGCGATAAAACTTATAGGTGATAGAAATATAGCGGAGTCTATTGACCCGCTCGAACATCGCAGAAATGTTTCTTGCCTTTCTTTATTTTATCGATATTTTCACCATCGATGCTCTGATGAAATAGCTAACTGCATTCCGCCCCTTCAACAAATCTCTCGCAACACCCGTCACACATCGAATGCACATCAGTTCACCCTTAAGCCTACCTTCGGACGTACTGTAAAATATAGAGATTCTTTTGTGAGCCGAACAACACGCATGTGGAATGCATTGCCTCACACGGTTTTCCCCTCTCATTACAACCCACAATTGTTTAAGACCAATGTGCACCAGTACCTCTTCTCTATCCTCCCTATCAACCCTTCCACTCGTCCTGTGCATTAGCATTATAAGGGAACGAAAACCCCTTGAGCACTAGTGAATTATAAAAAAAAAAAAAAAAAAAAAACTTCTCAAATTGCACTCGAGCTGTTGTTCTTTTTCTGCATAAAACAAAAAACTATATTCAAAAACTCAAATCTGTATGAATTAAAACGTACTTTTTGGTACTTTCCACCTGCTTTCCACTATTTTCGTTGCTTCCGCAATGACTTTGGTGCGGATTTGAAATGACAAAAGTTATATGGAGTTCGGATGGGGTGCGTATTTCATAATCTTGAAATTTTCAAACTACGTTACCGACATGCCTGCATTTTTTTACAGCGGATTCTATAATAGTTAAAACTGTCAGAAGCCATCCGCAAAACATTCATCGGATTCTGTAATCGGGATGAATTTCATAATTTTTACCGCGTCCTTTACATTGACCGAAATCTGGAAAGTTTTTAAATCCGGTCCAGTCGCTAAATGAAGCGTACAAATGCACTGTTCTCTTCGGAGAACGGTTGCCGTATTACTCTAAAGATGGCATTCTCAGCAGTAAGCTGATTTCCAAGCACATAGATGCGACTTCTGTCCATAAAAAGTAAGTGCGGTTCAAAAGGCAAAAGTTTGAGTGCGGGAACTTTTATTTGTAAAATATGGTTCAGATAATCTGTGCAGCAAAAAAAATCGTATCGGGTATGATATTTAAAATATTTTCACTACGAAAAATATGAATTTGTTGTAAAAGAGCTGCCGTCTTTTCAGGAAGTCAGCAAAACAACATAGGCTTTCTTTGTTTGTTGCCAAAAAAGTGTGGCGTCGCATTTTTATGAGCTTGGAAAGACAAGCGCGAGTTATGTACGGAGTACCCCACACAAAACATAACAACATAACATTCAACGAGCGGCCTGCAGGAGATAACATTCTTGCTGATAACGATGAGCTTGGGGAAATTGCTTTTACATAATATTGTAACAGTTACGGAAAAAGACGCCAAGCTCATGGTACGAAAAATTAACATTCGATGAGGCAGCTAGATGAGTCCAGATTCGGCAGTCAGTGCATAGACACACAATAGAAAAAAAAAAAGGAAAGAAAAAATAAATGAATTGTAACATTGTTCTTTGGAAATGTGTTTTTTTCTCTAAGTAAAAGCTACGGGATTCTTATCCCATAACTGGCGCAGTCGAGACTTTGTCAATACGGAGGTCGCGTATCCATAAAAATAATAACTTTTATCAAAAAGTGGAAGTGCATATTGCAAAAAAAAAAAAGAAGAAGAAAGAAATACCAAAAATACAGACTGTACGTGAACCTCGCATCAAGTGAATATTGGTGTAAAGTGTATTGCAAAGAGGACCAGGGCACACCAATAGCGTGGAGAATTTTCATTTTTGGCCCAGGACGAACCTATACAACTAGCATTCCGGCAGAAACGTGAGTCAAGAAAAGAGTAAAAAGAATAATAATTACAAACTCATCCCTTCCTTAATATCCCGTGTATACTTAATTATTTATGTCTAAAAGAAATAATAATAGAAGATCAGAGTCGAATAGAAAAAAAAAATCGTTTTTGTATAGACCCTATCGTGTGCAGGACAGTGATATTGAGGAAGAACAAGCTTTTAATAATATGGCTCTAAACACAAGCATTAGCGGAGTTTCTGGTACGGGTGTAGGAAGTATTGATACAAATGACTTATCTTTAAACGGTACCGATGTAAACGGTGCGTTAGGTATAAGTAGTAATATAAGTCAATATTTAATAAACGGTGTAGCTTCTTCAATACCTACAAATGCTAATATTAACTCAAATGCAACTGTACCAACAGTTACATGTACTAACAATAGAGCAAGTTCCAATTCAAATTCGAACGAATTAGAAAACATAAATTATATTTTTAATGCTTTAAAGATCCCAGACGCCATAAAAGACCTTCCACAATTCAATGGTAGTCACCGGTTATTGTACGAATTTTTAAATAATGTTGAGGAGATTTTAGGCGTAATGCAACCAATTCAAAATTCTGCTTATAGTCGCATCATAATGAGGGCCATACGGAACAAAGTTACGGGTGAAGCAAACGAAGTCTTGAACATGTTTGGAACCCCATTAAATTGGCAACAGATTAAAACAAACCTAGTTCTACACTATTCCGACAAACGGAATGAAACGTCGCTCATTAGGGATCTCCATCAAATCAAACAATCAAATGATAGCATAGAAAAATTCTATTCTAAAATAATAGAGATTTTGTCAACTCTTAATAACCATTTAAAAATTCATGAACTTGACCCCAATGTTATTTATGCAAAAACTATGCTTTATTCGGAAATGTGCTTGAATACATTTTTAATCGGTTTAAAAGAGCCTCTTGGGTCTACCATCAGAGCAATGAGACCAGGTACCCTTCAAGAAGCATTTAGTTTTTGCATAAAAGAACAAAATTCATATTATATGAAATACAATAACCCAGCATTGAATATTCGAAATTTTAGACCACAATACACACAGTTAACATACCAGCAACCTTATACCAACAATAATCATACAAATACAGTTTACCCAAACCAAAGACCACAAATGTTTCCTCATTCAGAAATCATTCAACCAATCACTTCAACTAGTAATATTTACCCTATAGGCCCAATTAATTACCCTCAACAACAAAATAAACAAATATACAATCCAAATAATTATCGTTTTCCGCAAAATTCACAAAATCAAATTGCGGTTGCTACTAGGCCGTTAAGTACCGCTCAACCAACTCCCATTCCAATGGACACATACAGCGGGAACACTCGGAATTCTAGAACCCAACAATCAAATATGTCACGACCATCTACCTTTACTAGCCAAAACAACCATGCATACAATATGAATAATAGCCCTACTCCAAACCGTAATAATAATTACTCGATCAGGGAGGTTCATAATGTACAGACATATCCAATTGATTACCTAAACCCATCATCTTCATTAGGTACAAATCAATATAACCCAGATCAAGAATATTTTTCTGAGCTAGATCGGTATTTGCCTTTTCAGCAAGGAACAATAGATGATGATAATAATAATTATTACCAAGACCATGAAAAAAAAAATGAAATAGATGACGGAAATTTTCAATAAATTGCCTCGGACAACAAATTGGATACCTTGAGATAAATAAACATAGTTCAGGTATATTGCCCTATATTAATATTCTCTCTAAAACTGGAAAAGTACTAAAATTTTTGATTGATACTGGAGCTTCATCAAACTTTATAAACCCTGAATTAACAAACCTTAATGAGCATAAAATCATAGAACCCATTTTCATAAATACAGTTTTTTCCAAATATAGTTTAAATAGGCAAATAACTCTCCCTGCATTTAAAGAATTTAAATCAGACGAGAAGTTTCAATTTCTTGTTTTCAAATTTCACTCCTATTTTGATGGGTTAATAGGTCTGGATATTTTGAAACAACTAAAAGCTAATGTCAATTTAAAAGACAAGATTTTAGAAACAGAAAACGCATTCATACCTTTACATTTCAAACCCAACTACATATCAAACATTTTTAATGTTCTTCCAAATTCAAAAATTATAGCTAAGCTCCCAGTTGATATCGAAAAGGGTGACATTTATGTGCAGCCAACCATTGTAAATAAATTTCTTAAAATTCCTGAAGGCATTTACAAAGCGGCAGATTGGTATGGTAATTTCGAAGTTATCAATTTATCCGAACAAGAACAGAAATTATTCCTAGAACAACCCTTAAAGGTCGAGCCTTACAATAGTTTTAACGAAGTTAATAATATAAATATAACGTATAATTCTGACCAATTAGAAACAATACCAAGCAAAGATTTGTCAGATATACTCAGAACGGATCACTTAAATTTAGAAGAAAGAAAAACGCTTTTCAAGTTATGTAGCCATTTTGATGATATATTTTTCAGAGAAGGTAATATACTCTCTTTCACAAATGCTGTAAAGCATCGAATTAGGACAAATGACGATATACCGATATATAACAAGTCATACAGATACCCTGAAATTCACAAAGCAGAGATAAAGTCACAAATCCAAGAACTCCTTAAGCAAGGTATTATACGACCAAGTTACTCTCCATGGAGTAGTCCAATATGGATTGTCCCTAAAAAGAAGGACGCGTCTAATAAACAAAAATGGCGGATGGTTGTGGATTACCGCAAACTTAACGAAAAGACAATTGGTGATCGATACCCTCTTCCTAATATCACAGATATTTTGGACAAACTGGGAAGGTCTACTTACTTTACAACCCTTGACTTAGCTTCTGGTTTCCATCAGATCGAAATCGATACCAGAGACGTAAATAAAACTGCGTTTACGGTAGACAATGGCCACTATGAGTTCATTCGTATGCCGTTTGGCTTAAAAAATGCCCCTTCCACCTTCCAAAGAGTCATGGATAATATTTTAAGTGACTTACAAGGAAAAATATGCCTCGTCTATATGGACGATATAATTGTCTTCTCTACTTCCCTGCAGGAGCACAAAGAAAATCTCTGGAAGGTATTTTCTAAATTACGGCAGTTTAATCTGAAGGTTCAGATGGATAAATCAGAGTTTATGTGCAAAGAAGTGGCATTTCTTGGCCATATAGTGACTTCGCAGGGAGTAAAACCTAACCCTGATAAAATCCTCGCAGTAAAGAACTTCCCTGTTCCTCGTACTTCAAAGCAAATTAAATCTTTTCTCGGCTTACTAGGATATTACCGAAAATTTATTCAAGACTTTGCTAAAATAACTAAACCTCTTACGGAATGTTTGAAAAAGGGAAGAGAAATCAAATTAGACCAGAGATATATAAGTTGTTTTGAACATTGCAAGGACATTCTAAGTAACGATCCACTTTTGCAATATCCTGATTTCCAACGACCGTTCAATTTGACTACTGACGCAAGTAACTTTGCGATTGGTGCAATTCTAAGTCAAGGTCCTATTGGAAACGATAAGCCAGTATCATACGCGTCACGTACTTTATCCGAAACAGAAACAAAGTACAGTACTGTGGAAAAGGAGCTACTAGCTATTGTTTGGGCAACCAAATATTTCCGCCCTTATCTATACGGACGTAAATTTCTCATAGTTACCGACCATAAACCTCTGACTTGGCTCTTTTCACTAAAAGATGCAAATTCCAAACTAGTAAGATGGCGTTTAAAACTCGAGGAATTTCAGTATGAGATTCGCTATAAAAAAGGTAAGGCAAATACCAATGCTGATGCGTTGAGTCGAGTAGAAATTAATATGAATGAGTCTTTGGAAAATAATATATCTGATTTAGAACAATGCTCTAGCCTTTCGACTGTCCACTCTGCCAAAGAAAATCTGGACGACGGTATACCTATTTCCGAAAGATCATTAAATGAGTTTACCGAACAACTAGTTCTAGCCAGGACAATCCAAGTAATGCGTCAACCTATGATTTACAAAAGACTATTTGAGTCAAAGCATCGTAAAATTTTTCGACAACCAAATTTACATGAGGAAAAAGTAATAACATCGATACTTAAAAACCACCTTAGTCCGAAGAAGCTTACGGCAGTGTTTACTGATGATGAAACTTTTAAAATAGTTCAAAACGTCTACGCAAAGTTTTTCGCAAACAGTAAAATTTTTAAATTGATTCGTTGTTCAGTAAAGCTAACAGATTTAGTTAATAATGACGACCAGGATAAAGTTATAACTGATTATCATGAAAAATCCAATCATAGAGGAATAAATGAAACACTGCAGCATCTTCGACGAACCTACTATTTTCCAAATATGAGAAATAAAATAACAAAGGTCATTAATAATTGCGAAACATGTCAGTTATTAAAATATGATAGACACCCTCCAAAAGTGAAGTATGAAATAGCAGAAACACCAGATTTACCTTTAGATATCCTACACATAGATGTCTATGCTATACACAATAATCAGATCCTTACTATAATTGATCGATTTTCAAAGTTTGCTTCAGCTTTCATCCTATCAGCTAGAAACAGCATACAAATTATTCAATCTATAAGAACATTTTTCGCTCACCACGGCACCCCCCAAAAAATAGTTTGTGATTCAGGCACAGAATTTAATTCAAGTTTGTTCAAAGAATTTTGCAACCAACACAACATTACTGTACATATTGCGACACCTCAGAATTCTACGGGTAACTCGCCTGTAGAAAGGTTTCACTCCACTCTGACAGAAATCTATAGAGTAATATATGAGAAAAATAAAAAACAAATATGTCAGGATGTTTTAAATGAAGCTATCACCACCTATAATACAAGTATCCATTCAGTAACCAACCTCACACCAATAGAACTTCTTACAGGCAGGACCCCTAAGTTCAAACAATTCATAAACTATGAATCCGAACATGATTACTTAAATAAATTACAAGAATTCCAGAGAAGATTATACGAACAAATTAAGGGAAAAATAGAAAAACATAATAAAACAATAATAGATAAATTAAATAGAAACCGAGACACACCACCAATATTCGAAAAAAACGAAACGGTTTATGAGTTTAATAATAGACGTAATAAGCTTACACCCAGAGCAAAAAAATTAAGGGTAAAGTCCGACAAAAAAGTTACTGTTATAACAATAAATAAAGATAGGAAATCTCATAAAAATAAAATTAAAAGGAAACGTAAATATAAGATTTCTAACTCAGAATGTGTTGATCAGTTAATTCATAATGTTAATGTAGAAGATACGATTTAAGACTTTTTTTAATGACAAGTGCAATGCACCAGCAAGATTGGCTACTGAAATGTCACTATGTGTGCGATATTTCTGCACCCATCCCAGAAACCGCATATATGTAAAAAATGCTTTAAAAAAAAAAAAAAAAAAAAAAAATCCCTACACTTAATATCCTTTTACCTTGTTTCTTCTCAATCCTGATAAGCAGACAATAGCTAATGAATTTATAATATCTACCTACCTATTAAAAAAAAAAAAAAAAAAAAAAATTATTATAGTTTTTCGAACAGTATAATGAGTATACATAATTTGCCCTACGAATATCCCCATGCCTATTTTCGATCCCAATTCCCATGAGTCACTGTAATTGAATTCTTTTTCTCTTGATGATAAAACGTTTTTGCTACGGGTGTTACTATCAGCAATCGAAAAGAAAACAAAAACACCTCTTTGCAACATGTATACGAGTGGAAGTAAAGCACTGATGCATCAACATTAACCTCAAGACCAGCATCATATGCATAACATTCAACATCGCTTCAGCTGCCCGGACATCATTTTATTTTTAACTGAGCAGCCTACACTTCAATCTGGGGGTGGAGAAGTTATGTACGGAGTACCCCACACAAAACATAACAACATAACATTCAACGAGCGGCCTGCAGGAGATAACATTCTTGCTGATAACGATGAGCTTGGGGAAATTGCTTTTACATAATATTGTAACAGTTACGGAAAAAGACGCCAAGCTCATGGTACGAAAAATTAACATTCGATGAGGCAGCTAGATGAGTCCAGATTCGGCAGTCAGTGCATAGACACACAATAGAAAAAAAAAAGGAAAGAAAAAATAAATGAATTGTAACATTGTTCTTTGGAAATGTGTTTTTTTCTCTAAGTAAAAGCTACGGGATTCTTATCCCATAACTCGCGCGCACAAAATGCAAACGCTTCTATTTTAGTAGGCTGTGAATGACGATGTAGCTACCAATACTCAATACTTTGTCTAATTTTGACCAAACTAAATTGGTCTTGAAAGGCAATAGATAGACTTACGCATCTATTCCTATATATTAATTAGTGCGATTTAATATTTACAAAGAACGTGAAATCCGTTTGAAAATATCACCAAAATCTATTATTTTGAACAACATAATTACATTATTTCGAAAATTAATACAGGTGTACGAGAATGAATTCCTTAATGAATTACTTACTTACTTAAGGTGGCGCTACAGTCCGGGGTGGACCTGGGCCTCAACCAATACACCTCTCCAGTTAGCGCGATCTTTGGCTAACTGCCTCCAGTTGCGCACTCCAAGTTGGTTGAAGTCCCCTTCCACTTGCGCGCCCCACCTTAGGCGAGGTCTTCCTCTACTGCGTTGTCCCTCCGGGTTGGAATCGAAGACTCTAGGGGCCGGAGCGTTGGTGTCCATTCGCTCTACATGTCCTAACCATCTTAGACGACTGATGCGTACTTTTCTGACTAGGTCGATGTCGCTGTACAGCTCGTAGAGTTCGCTGTTAAATCTTCTCCTCCAAAGCCCGTCAACGCAAACGGGACCAAAAATCACTCGAAGAATTTTGCGTTCGAAACGACCAAGGAGATATTCATCCGCCTTTGATAGCGTCCATGCTTCTGCACCATAAAGCAGGACTGGGATGATGAGGGTCTTATACAGAGTTTCCTTAGTATTTCTCGACAAGGCCTTACTTATCAGTTGCCGTCTTAGGCCAAAGAAACAGCGGTTGGCAAGTGTGATTCTTCGTTTGATTTCTGATGTGATGTCGTTATCAGAGTTTATAGCGGAGCCGAGGTAGACAAAGTCCCTAACTGCCTCAAAATTATAGCTGTCTATCGTGACGTTCTGCCCGATTCGTCGATGTCGTGTGTCCCTTCTTGTTGACAGCATATATTTTGTTTTACCCTCATTCACCACTAAGCCCATTTTTGCCGCTTCTGTACTAATACTTGCAAACGCACCAGTGACAGCTCGCTGTGTTGTACCAACAATGTCAATGTCGTCAGCGTATGCAAGTAGTTGCACAGACTTATAGAAAATTGTTCCTCTGGTGTTGGCTTGTGAGTTTCGCATAATTTTCTCAGGAATGATGTTGAAGAAGTCACATGACAGCGCGTCGCCTTGTCTAAATCCTTTTTTGACATCAAAGGTCCCGGTGAGATTGTTTCCGCCCTTTACGGAGCAGCGAGCGTTCTCCATCGTCATTCAGCACAATCTGACAAGTTTGGCAGGGATGCCAAAACTAGACATGGCTCTGTATAGCTCGTCTCTATAAATGCTGTCATATGCGGCCTTAAAATCGATAAAAAGATGGTGAGTATCGATCTGGTATTCTTGGGTTTTTTCCAGGATCTGCCGTAGTGTGAATATTTGATCGGTCGTGGACTTACCGGACCTAAAACCGCGCTGATAGGGACCTATCAGATCGTTGACGAAAGGTTTTAGGCGTTCACACAGTACAGCAGACATGATCTTTTACGCAGTGTTAAGGAGACTGATGCCTCTATAGTTGGCGCATTTTAGGAAGTCTCCTTTCTTGTGGATCTAAATGAATTGGTAAGAGTTAACTAAGTTTTAGGTTTTACAACTGGTAGAAAAATTTGTGGAGCTAAGCGGTAAGCCTACCTAACATTTTCATTTCCGTCAACAGACTTCCGCCACATACATACGCTGCGTATTACGTAGGTATGCTATGTTTTCGATAGGAAAACGTTTTCTGTATGTCGTATTTATACCGCTTTACGGGCTTTTGCAGTTTGCATTTTGTTTGAAGCATTCCAAAGTTTTTGTACTTTTTAACCACCACACTATTACTAAGCATCACCTTTGATTTTTCCGAACTTATTATAAGGCTACACATTTTACAAAACTTATAAAAAGGATAAGGCTGTGGTTCCGGAAAGTTCACATTCAATGCCATATCGGCTGCAAATATATCAACGGTATCATTAACAAAGAGTGAGGGCACTGGAGGGCGTTTTTGCCTAACACCAAAGTGCAAAATTATACTCATCGATCAGGAGAGATTAGTAGATACCTACTAACTAACAGAACTCTAACTTCAAAACCGGTAGGTACCTATCTTTTTAGTTAATTATAAACGCTTTGTAACCTACCTCCAACTAGTACCTACCATCTACCTAAGAACGGGCGCGATGCAAATTTTTGTCAAACAGACCCAAGAATTTACGGCTTGAGAAATTAAACGTAGTTTGGGAAATTAAATAAATTTTACTGAGATGACAGCAAAAAAAATAAAAATGCAGGAATGGAATGAACAGTTTTTTACTGAATCTGTAGCGATCAAAACTATTCGCCATCAAAATCTTAAAAAGGATTTGCCCGGGTTTTATTTTTTTTTTTTTTTTTTTTTTTTTTCTTAAAAGCCCAAGCATTTCGAGATCTTCAAAAATATTAATATATCCTGGGAAAATTTTCCTTAAAAATCTTTAAAAAAAAATTAAATTTTCAATTTTTCAATAAAAATTACAGAAGATGGATTGAGAGACCATACTAAGGGATAAATTGTACTTTTAGTGGTTTTAAATTTAATACGAGGTAATAACGATAAAGTTGGTTTTATGTCGATTTTAATTAGTAAATTACTGATACGGACGGAAAATAATTTTAAAGTGGGCTTTATCCGACTATAAGTTTGCGCATCGCTACTTGTTCGAACGTATTGAAAATAATGATTCAACCAACAGTATGTTCAGCCCTCATCCCAATCATTCAAGATGACAAGAAAGACAGAACCGACGCACGTTGCAGGTTGCACAGAAGAATCCTTCGGAGTTTGGTGAATCAAGAGCACATGGTCTCTACAAAAGGAAGCAATGTATACGGAATAAGAGAGAATGCAGCGGCGTCTAATTCGGAGCTTCATCAATCATCACTCTCCACTGGTCGGAAGTCGATTTTGAGCTATCTTATTCCATCTGTATAAGTTGTGATGTGCTTTTTGTCTAGGGCTGGTGTTATCTCGCCAAGTCTCTTCCTAAAGAAACACGAACTTCAGTTAGAGGAGTTTTCTTTATTACGTTTTTGTCTTAGATTTACAAAATACATTTTCAAACATTGAATTATTTACAGTTCAAAAAACTTTGCAATTATTAACCTGGTTTTTCTTACCTAAATCTACTGTTCTCTGTTGTGACTCTGGTGGGCGTTGGTTAGCCCCGGCTGTGTACGGGTCCGTTACGACAGTCCCGGTGGTCTTCAGGTCCGTTAATTCGCGAAGTCTATCTGGAAAAAGAAAATTATTTTCCCAGTTCACCACTGAATCGATCATTGACAGGTTGACAGAAATTAAAAGAAATCTTTAGCCATTCAAGATTCAACCAAGCTGACGGGAGACTATTTCTGTCCAAGCCCTTTTCTCTATTGATTGCGCATGTTTGTACCTACTTACCACTTATGTATATCGTAATCGTAATACCAACATAAGGAAATCGCTTCGAGAAGCCAGCTGCTCACACAACTATCGTTATTTAAATAAAATGAAAAAGCCTCACAAAAAATTACAATCAAAAAAAGTGCACAGTAATTATCACCAAAAAATGTCTGATCGAATTTCTTAACAAAATGTATGCTGCAATGCGTTATGATCTTCTTCGAGGAAATTACAGCCACTGTGCGCAACGAAGAAGCATCGTGGACTTGGTGTATGTACACGCATTGCGCGCGAACTGATTTCACGGAACTAATTTCCGGTTACGAAGGTTACGCAATTCCCGACCAAAACATCCACATTTCCCACTACACCCATCAGCCATCAGCATCACCCATTCAAGCAACAGCCGCAACCTAACCTAGCCAACAACAGCTCAATTTACAAACAATAGACTTTTCGCAAGCTGCATGATCGTCATCGTCATCATCTGTGGAACGTCTTCATGATTTTCAAAGCGCCGGCCGTCGTTATTGACTTGTTCATCACACTACTATACTATACTATCATCACCGGCTACGAATACTATGCAACTCTTGAACACAGGGAACGGGTTTACACACGACATCGACAGTACACACAAGGTGTATTTACATACTTACACCATTGCCAGCAACAAACAGCGAAGACGCAACGCTAGCGATTCCGGATCCAAGCTGCGAGCTGCGATGTGCGAGATGTTAGCTAGACGAAGTCAATCAAATGATCCGAGGTTTAATAAAGGTTTTCATTTCGTTCGGTTAACACGTTACCCACCACATCTCTCTCTCGGTGTCGCTAGAGCCTGTTAGTCGTTGCCTACTCCCGCGATCGGTACCGTGAATGTACAAGCATTTTACCAACTACCAACACCTACTGTCGGTGTTTGTCAATGAAAATTTTGTTTTGTCTTGCGGATAGAGCGCGAAATATATTTTATTTTTCGGAAGATACGAATAATATAATTAACATTATTATCGGAGTTTTTTGTTTCTTATTTTATTTTAATCGAAGGCACGACGAATTGTAATCGGAAACGTGATTCCTGTGTTAATTGAAGTCGAACGTCGACTTTTCATTTAAATTCAAAAAAAAAAAACTTTAAACAATTGCATAATGACGGCGGATGGATTTCATTTGTGGATTTTAGCTGCGATTCTCGTCTGTGGTTTTATAATCTCTGGATATGGGGTATCTGGTATACCCATTGATATTGGTACCTATGGCATTCACAACTTATTTGTACAATTTTAATAGGTGTGGGTAGCTCTAAGCCAGGGTGGAGGAGTGTGAATTTATTTAACTTTTCATAGTTTGCAACATTTTGTAAACATTGGAAAATATTAACAAACTCATATTTTTTTTATTTCTTACTGGTTAACATCGGGGGACTTAAATATGTATATAATGGGTGTCACTTTGTTTTTGAAAAAAAAAATTATAATAGTTAAAATACAGAAGAAAAATTTAAATGCCAGAGGAATATGGGTGGTTTAACGTATTAAATTTATACAACTTTTAATAAACTGGTGTGCACAAAAATTAATAAAAAATTTCTGGGGCCCTATCCAATGAAAAACAAACTCTTTTGCCAGTGTCAAAAGCAATTATCAGTCTGACAGTAATTAATTATTTCGTTTACAATCCTTTTGTATACTACTTTTAATATTTAACAAGGAATAACGTTTTATTTAACTTAACTGTAAACAATTCTATTGACGCTACGCCTAGGGTTTTATACGGATCTGCTCCGCCAACTTCAGAATTTAGATTCCTGTAACAAAATTCCGACATCGAAATCGTTTTTTACAGCTAAGTTTAGCTAAAATAGTTTTATTGAATGCTTATAAAACACAATGGAGTCTTCTGTCTAAATTGTAACCCGAATCTGAGGCCAATTTCCATGAATTGCATTACCGGATCCGATAGATTCTCCATTTTCGGTATGTGTAGGATGATTAAATAAAATAGATATACCTACCCACATGAAGTCACCAAAAACGCTACGAAATGTCTAGGTTTCCTTGAATGGTGCTAGAAGTACGAGTATTTTACTACTTCCGATTTACCTATATAAGGCATTTATTTGCCCCAAACTTGAGTACAACTATCATATAAGGTCTGATGCGCCGAAAAGAACATTGCACCAACAGCGGATTTGCGTCCAAAGTTCCGTGTTTGAATTAATCGGACGCACGAATATTGGGTTTTGAATAAATTCGTTTTAACATTTTAGAAATCGTTCGTGTATTTTAGAAATCGTTAGAGTTTTTTTTTTTTTTAACAAATAGTGCCCAAGAGCTAAATTGCCAACTGCATTCCTCCAATTCAACCGCAATGCAATACGCGTCATTATGGAATTGGCCATTAGTTCACACTTAAGCCTATTTTCGAAATTCGAGGAAATAGAGGTAGAGACCCATTCGAAAGCCTTTCCAATCTCAACTTTTCCATCGATGAAAATATAAATAAATACACTTACTATAGATCGCCCAGTGGTAGAAATTCTACCATTATATTGAACTGGCTTATACACACCATATTGGAAAAGAAATTACATAATTGCACCATCTTCCCAAAAAAAAAAAAAGGAATTATGTTGTGGTCTTAACTATTTCCCTTCGCATACTTTTATATATACGATTTTAAAAAGACAATGGGACCAAACATAGAATCATGTGGTATACACCTATGGTGGTGGAAACTTTTGGACTTAAAAAAATTAGAAACTTAATTCTTCGACTACGATTTTATAAATAAGAAGTAAACAGTTTATGAATAAAACCTCTGAAGCCTTCGTTGCCAATTTTTTAAGCAGTATTAGGATCTACTATTTCAAAGTTTTTATTGGTAGGTATAAATAAAGAGATTGCCAAGGATATTAGAATCACAAAGCCAAACTGACAATTAACTGAATAATATGCTTTAATCTTAGTAAGACATAATTTTTGATTTCATGCTTAAATTAAGTAATTACGGTGGACAGCCGATTCCGCTAGTCATATAGAGTAAAAAAAATTGGTGCGACTGTATCCAACAGTCCCGAAATATGTGCATGTGTAAACACCGTGCGTGCGGTATGTGTGTGGCTTGATACACGTCATAGAGAAAAGAGGGAATTGTAATATGTGTACGTATTCTTGATATATTATGAAATAACAATAATTTATTCGTTCTGTGCTAGTTTCGGTAGAATAAATACAATCGGATTGTGGTAGCTGAAGTAAGATATGTACATTCGAGACTGTAATCTATCTAGATTACGCTGAAAGACAGCATCGATGGTTGTTCCATATCGTGTTGTTGAAATTTTCCGGTTGGAGTTCATTTGAAGATTAAATTTTTCTTGCATAAAATCAATAAATGGTTAAGCTTCTGGAGTTGCAAAATTAATATTGAAGTCTCCGCTTATGATCATTGGTAAAAGATGATAATCTCCCTGCAGAATTCTTGAAATTTCTTCTGAGTACGGTGCAAGGATGAAATGGAGAAATTTTATTTCACATCAACAAAAAGCTGAAATTAATATGCCCCAGCTCATAAATGTATGCAATGATAAAAACGTATGCAATGATAAAATGTATGCAATGGTTAAGCACAGTGACGCATTCCCTGTCCCCGCAAGTTAAATGTGTGGAATTACTCCACCAGATTCCAACAACGCGCGCTTAGATGTTTACACATCAAAAATGATCATATAGTCTTTCTTTTTTTGGTCCGGACCTACAGTTCATGCCCATTTAGAACGGCTGGTCTTAAAAGAGTTCTAAATACAAAATATAGTTGTACTGTCCGACGTTGGTCAGGCGTTCGCAAGAGGTCGCGGCAGTAGCGGCGGGACGACCGCCCAGGGCGCCGGACAGAAAGGGGCGCCGCAGCCTCATCGAGACAGGGAATTCAACGGTTGTAGGGGTCAGGGGTAGGTATGACAACGGGGCAAACATGAATAGAAAAAATATTTGTGTTCAAAGGAGAATTCAGGACATAAATTCCTTAGCTATTTGTTGTACTATATGCGGGTGTCATAGCTACAATAGGCGTTTTTCTTTTTTAGTTCAGAGCACAACCTGAACTGTTATACAAAAAGTTTGTGTTTCTTTTTTAGCTCAGATACATCAGAGCTCGAATTTGTGTTTCTTTTTTCGTTCAGATCATGATCAGAGCGCGCTCTATGAGCTCAGAATTAATTGACTGAGCAGGCTGAGTAAAATGCTGATTACACATATACATTTACACTTTCAGTCATATTTGAGAGAAAAAAAAAAACAGGAAAAACAGAAAATCATCAGAACGATCTGAGCACGCTCGGTTCAGAGCGTGCTCATATAGCTCGAGCTCAGTTCAATGCTCAGCTCTGAACTAAAAAATAAAAACGCCTAATGTGGTACTATGCGATACCGCTTAAAGCTAAGTCTTCCGTAAAATCGGTGACTTTGCTTGGGCTACTTCAGAGACGTATTACCTATAAAAAAAAACTCAGTGACACACGTTGGGAAGCCAGAATAAACAGTGTTAAAGTAGTCCGTTATCAAATTAGTGCCATCTACGACGCTTTAATTACCTTGGCTATTGAATTGAAACACAGAAAACTGATATTCAGTCTCTCATGAGGCTACAACTCTAGTCAAACAGTTAAAAGATCTCAGCTTTATAGTTTCATGGGTTGCTTTTGCTTGGTATGACATAGATACATTTTAAAATTGATGTAATTAGTAAATCGCTTCAATCAACAGATATGGAGCTCGGTAAATGCACAGAATTGTTGAAAATATGCTCCACATTCTTGGAAGATTATAGAAATACAGGCCTTAAAAGCGCCATTTTAACTGCGAATGAATTGTCTGAAGAACTTGAAATTGAAGAATTTGACGTATTAAGCGTCAGGCTGATGAAAATTCCTGCGCTGAGTTATAACAGTAGAGAAAAAAGTTTGAGGTTGAATTTTTCAACTGTCATTTGGACACCACGTTAATTTCAGTCAACGAAAGATTCGAAAAATTAAATGAGTAGGTACTCAGAATCTTGGTATTTTTAAACAATAATAATAACAAATTTGTTCTTTTAGTTTAAATAATTTCGAGGTTCTAACTTTTGCAATCGATAACAGATGTATTTTAATTACTGATGGAATGTCACACAATACAGAAACTCTCGTTCCACCAAACGTTAGCCTTCGTAAACATTCAAAAACAACCAAAATTATTTTCAATTGTTAGCTGATAGTTGTCAAAAGAACTTAACGAAAATAAAATGACATACTGAGACTGCCAAACTATAATTTTGTGGTCACAGTTTCTCAAAACTAAACGAATGTAAACAAAAAAACGTTACGAGTTACATGAAGCAAATTTTCGCTGTCGCGTGATTTCTTTCGTTTTTTGAAATGCGAAAGTTGTTTTTCGCGATTCATGTGCGCGAAGCTGTTCATTCATTTCGACGCGTTTCTCAGGGGTTTGATTTAAACGGCGTATCGCCAATGTCCGTGAATTGCGATTATTTCGGCCAATTGATCTTCTGATCGGCCGCATAATGTTTGCGTAACATTAAAAGTTCAAAGTCGGAGAATTCGAGTTATTATTTGAGAAAGAAAATTTTGTATTTGCAAATAAAACGTTGAATTTTTCCTAAACTTACCACGTCACCACAAACCAAAAATTATGCGGAAGACTAAACAAAATTAGGCTACCGGACTGAAAGGTAAAATACAAATAAATTGAACAATTAACTATAAATTAATAGGTAATCAATATTACGCAAATTATACCAAAAAACCCAATTGCAAATAAAAAATAATAATTTTCGTAAAGAAAATCTACTAAATAATTAGATTCATGTAGAATGTTTGACAAATACAATTTCACTTTATATTGCGATCAAAATTAAAAAAAAAAATCCCATTGCATGTATGAATTTACCAATTTGCTTTTCCAATTTTCTCGATGTATGAACCTTCCTCTCAATTTAGATTGACAAACTTGGCAACTTTGACAGTGAAATTGCTGAAAACATCGAGTGCGAGAACTTAATAAAAGAGTTCGCCGACGAAAGGCTAGGAAAGTATGATTTTATTAGTTTTTTTTTTTTAATAAATGGTTGTTTCTTTTAATAAAAAAATATTATTTCGTTATATTCCTTGCCTTTTTTCGTATAAGTTTGAATTGCAGTGAGGGCGCCGTAGAAATCTCGCCCACGGCGCTGGTAGTGCTAAAACCGGCCCTGAGTGGCGGAGCTAAAAAATACCTCAGGGTATGATTTCAGTTTTTCTAGCGGTAATTGAACCTGAGACCCCTCGCTCAAAACCACTGCGCCCACCATTTCCTCTTTTCCTAGATCCATGATAAGACGATAGAAATTTGAATGTACCCCCTAACAATGCCCGCTTCTTACCTTGTCACGAGCAGTGTAAACTGATTTGTGAATTTAATTGAATACTAGAGTTCGCCCGGTTGTAGAAATTCTACCATTGTAGTGACCTGGTTTGTAACGGCACACTCTATTGCTATTGCATCTCTGTTCAATCCCAACCAAAAAAAAAATCAAGGGAACATTTTAGGCCTTACTATTAATCATTTTTAACCTTCATACCATACCTACCACATATTTTGTAGGTCACAATATGCAATTTTGTAGGTATGGAAATAATCTTTGAACCGTATGGCATTGATAATTAGCGCTAATAAAGGTTATAAGACACCATCCGCTTAAGTTCGAAAAACTTTATTTGCAATTTCGAGTCAACTCCACATGGCATAGGTCAATAAATAGATTCCTCAAACTTAACCCGTGTAAACTGAGTTTGCCCTTGCAGACAAAGCACACGCACTCTTTTGTGGCCGATAAAATGATTCATAATATATTTTAGCAAATTACGTAATTTCTTGTATATATTATAAGCCATGTTTGGCATGCAAAGTGGAATGGTGACATTTTTTTATACCGAGATGGCCATAAAAATGAATTCTTGATTGAAATGACAGCTTGGATAGAGTGTTGCTTGAAGATCGTCCGCTTGGCGGGGAAACCGAGGTGTGTTTATTTGAGTTCGATTGTATTTGAAAGTGGGTGAACCCATGTGGATTTATGGCCGAATTATTAACTTGTTTAAACAAGAACAAAACCATAGAGATCCGGTTAGAATTCTGCACCACAGAATGCTAATTCAAAATTCAATGTCAATGTTGTCTGTGCTAATTAACTTAATTAAAGGCAGAAAACAAAATCCAAACCCGGTTTAGCTGCCTCACGAAAACCAGTACTGCAAGTTTAACAGTCATAAATCTGCCAAAGCTACGTCTACAGAACACGACAGATCTCATATTTTGAATTTCATTTAGATAGCAATAATAAAAAGTAACAATAGCGCAATGAATTGATGGCACCATTAGTACGTACTGCTTTTGTTAAGGAGACAATAATACTATTTATTAGCTGCTGGTGAATCAAGATTGGGAGTATAAAGTAATCAAAGCGCTCTGTGTCCAATTAGTATTATTTTTTTTTTTTTTTTTTTTTTAATTTAGCGCACCCGCACAGTTTTAATTAGATGGATCTTTTGGGTGCACTCTATTTAAGATGGTTTTCCTACGAAATCGGCATAAGGTCGGTAGTTCAAAATATTGAGAAGCGAATAGCCTACTCTCCTATGGCTTGTATGTACATATTTTTAAGTAAATTTCGATATCGAAGCAACTTACCATGGCTGCCCAGGCAGTGCCAAGAAAGTTGCAGTATTGCCAACCAGAGTTTTTATATCGTGGGATTTCTATGTCCGAAAAGCCTTCCGTGCGGGATAGAGGGAAAAAACAGCAAAAGTCGTGGGAATTTTAGGAATCTAATAAAAAAAAAAACATTAAAACTACAGATTTTTGCTGGAATTTCATCAAAACACCAATACACACTGAATTGTTCATAAAAAAACCGATCATGTAAATCGTATTTTATAAAAATGCTCTAGTACCAACAAATAGTCATAGTAATGTTAACAAAATTGCGATTTTTATACTAAAGGTTAATTTAACTTGATTTTCTTTCCGTGTACAAATACAAATTCTTCTTTAAAAAAAAAAAAATTTTACACATAAAAGTACCGTGGTATTTTCAAAGGGACTTTGAGTACGGTGAAAAGGAAAATAAAGGACCACGCTTCGTGGGATAAATGAAGAGAGAGTGCTAAGAAGTAACAACACTGTTGACAGCTTCAAGCTCAATAGCTACTCTATTATCCGGCTAATTTCACGCTACCATTATGAATGAGACTGAAGTCATAACTTGGCAGCTGGTACCCTTTTCACGGCAGTTAAGTCTGGTCGTGGGACATTTTCTTTTCTCGGGAATTTCGACAGTAAAAACCGTCTCATGGGAGGAAGAAGAAAATAAATCGGCGCCAAAAAACGTAGTTAATTTATTAATATTATTATTATTTATTCATATTTGCACATTAATATTCAACTGGAATGGGTAATTTTACTTTTGCCAATAATTTCTCTCTCCGCGGTACTAATAATCATTTTTAATGTCCAGACTAAATTTTTCCAACTCACAATGGTGAAATTTCCCTTACAAAATTGCATATTGTAACTTAAGAAATATTTAGTGTGAAGGTTACAAAATAATTATTAGTAAGGCCCTCTGTTATTAAGTCTGACAATCTCTTACATGACAGCGAAATAAATTTTAGAATTCGTCTCAATATTGTTACACTACTACTGAGACCCCCAACTTCGGTCGATTTCCCGTTACCTTGCCTACAAGCAATACTTGTACGGAGTAGAGTACACAATTTAGTGCTAGTATTGATACATAGAAATTCGTATTGACAAATATCACGAAACTTCAACACACCAACACACCCTCAAAAAAAATCAACAACTTCCGGTGACTTCCGGTGTCGGCAAAGTTGCTGCCAGCGTTCATAGAATTTGGTGGGTTAAATTTGAAATTATTCGTTACGTGTCAATA
The DNA here is from genome assembly GCA_946477585.1 of Cheilosia urbana. Classification (NCBI taxonomy): domain Eukaryota; kingdom Metazoa; phylum Arthropoda; class Insecta; order Diptera; family Syrphidae; genus Cheilosia; species Cheilosia urbana. Next base: position 119,381,012 of record OX297854.1, read on the forward strand.
GTATTTTATTTAAGGAATAAGTAGTAGAACAAGTAGTATGTTGTATGCACAAAGATGACCTAGTCTTGGATTAGTCTAGTCTAATCTAATGAGTCTAGGCTAGTCTTATATATTAAAATGAATGTGATGTGTATCGCTATTTTTGTTTTGATGAATAAACTTTTTCTTATGTTTAAAAAATAGTTTTTTTCTTCTTTCTGAGAACAAAAAAAAAGGGAATAAAAACGGGAAAAATCGGTGTCAAAAAAGGGAAACAAAATAATTTTGGATGAAAAAAAAGGGAATCCACATGCTAAAAGTCTGGCAACGCTGGTTGGGGGTCTCAGTATTGTTTCTGGTTTAGAAGATCGACAACAGCGCCCAGGTCGCGCCTATAAATAGTTTCCATAAAAAAAATCTACTTAATATTTAAACTCATGTAGAATTTTTGTCAAAATACTATCTCACTGTATAAATTATGACTAAAATTAAAAAAAAAGAATCCCAGTGCAACATGTATGGAAAATAATTTTTTATGAATTTTGTAATTTCCTTTTAAAATCCTTCAATTTTCTCGTCGTATAAACCTTCATTAGGCGTAGACAGGCACATCAAAGAAAATATAGCTCTAATCGGACTATCCGTTCTTAAGTTATGGGCGGTCTTACGGATGCAACATTGTTTTTATAGACTAGCTGTTCCCACACGGCTTTGCGGCAAGTTATTGTCAAGACATTTTTAGTATCGATTCGACTCAAAATTAAAGTAGTTAACGGTGGCTATATTTTCCATACAAATTTCGGAATTGTGAGCTTCCGTACATTTTAAAGTCGAAACAAACATTTGTTATTAGCACGGCGCCATAACAATAACAACTCTTAGATTTTTCATTATGTCGAATTACACAAATATTTCATCATCGGACTCTTTTAAAGTGATTGAAAAGTCCGGAATTGGAAATATCTCTGTTTTTCTATGTCAGGAAATGAATCTCGCCCTTCATTTTATTAGTTACGTCTGCCGAACGCCAACTGAGCGATAAGCACAAAGCCACCAACTTAGCATAGAGTGGGTATTACACTTCGTTTGCCAGCTCAATATTCCAAATTATTCGGAATCTTTATGAGTTTATTTATCACGTTAAGCTTTCGTTCAGCCGGCCTTGAATCGTTCTAGTATCTAGTGGATAACGGTGAGATGAAAGCTGCGGTCTGCTATCTGAAGCAACGACATAATAAATCAATTGACGCCATACTAAACAAAGAGCAGGCATTTATAGTTAGGTAACTATTCAATCGAAATCTGCAACTTGTACCTACAGCCATCAACATATACTGGTTAAATTTAGAAATAGGATTTCCAATGATTTTCTATTGGAACTTGGATACACATCGGCTTTGAGCTATAGAAATAGTAGAGATCGATTTTCCATACGAGAATGGCCTCCAAGTGTTAGTGAAGTGATAGAGATCGCAATATATGACAAGCTTATAACGGTACCGTACCGTGAACTAGGGCCATATGAACTGACGCCATAATGGCGTTAATTCACTTTCAAATGCGAATTAACGCCATAGTCCACCTATGACTTAAAATCACTTTGAAATGAGTATGTATTGTATTGCAACCCCCCTTCTTGGGGTCATTGTTGGACTTGGAGTGGGTGCAAGTTTCGGTACGTAATTTTTTTTTTTTTTTTTTTTAATGAAAAATAATGCAGAATCCATCCTTTGCATATACCCAAACTCCAAATAAAACTGTGACCTCAAGCAGGAAGGTTGCAAGGGGGCAGTATGCCCCTCTTATATACCTCACTGTGTATTCGCCTTAAACCTTATATACATACCTATGCTATATATTTTTTTTTTTTATATATACTTCTCCCGGGAAAGGCGAACCTATAACGCTTCAACAGCGCCCCGAGATGCCTGCAGATGTATGTTTGCTCTGCACTTAAATTGCTGCAAATTGTAGTCTTCTGGAAATATTTCCCCAGGAAGCGAGTTCCAAAGCCCGCCTGTCCTGTAGCAGAAGGAGTTTTGGAAAGTTGATGTCCTCGCGGTTGTCAAGTGTACTGTATGGTCATGAGCATTAGCAGCCTGTCTTGTTGGGCGCCCAAAAGATGCATTTCGAGGGATAATGTCTTTGAGTTCCTCAGAACATCTACCATGGAAGTACCTATAGAACAAGCATAGGTCAGCGACTTGTCTTCTGTGCACCAACGGTTGTAGATTCGATGTGAGTGTAGGGTCTCCAATGAGTCGAACTGCTCGTCTCTGTATGCTGTCAAGCAGGTTAAGTGAATGTTTTGGGGCGGAGCTCCATATATGGGAACAATATTCCAAGCCTGGTCTAACCTGTGCTTTGTAGAGAAGGAGAAGTTGCTTGGGGCTAAAGTACCTCTTCGCTCTAAATAGTTAGCTCAACTTTGCGGACGCCGATTTTGCGATAGAGGATATGTGGTCCTGCCATGTGATTCCTGAATTGACTGTGACTCCTAGAAGGTGCATTGAGTCCTTGTGATGGATTGGATGGTCATCCATTTGGACCTGAGGAACTGTTGATGCATTTTTTCTGGAAAATGTTGTGAGCTGTGTCTTGTTTGCATTAAATACAACCAATTTGTCAATATAGATAATAATCATAGTATCCTTTTACCGCATATTTGTGAATGTAGCTCTAGTTCTAAGGCGCAATAATAGCGATGCTTTCTCAAAAGTTCACCTTGTTCTTCTGCGCGCCAGTGGTTTTTGATTTGATATACGGCGAGCTCCCTTTATTAGGAGAACTGCTCGACTTCGTGCAATCTGTGCTCGTTTTATTTTTCTTAGCTTGCATATTTTTCAATTGATAGAACACAAATAGGTAGCAATTTAATTTAGTTTAGGGCGTCCACGACTGAGTAGATCTTCAAACTCAAGCGCGCAATGTAAATATTTCTCATATTTGTGGAATGTGAACCCTTTTTCTACTGAGTGGTTAAATTTCTTCCTACAGAGTTTGGAGGAGCACTTCACGCCGGATTTCATTTCCGTCTAGGGACCGATAGATATGATCGCTCCACTTATGCGATCGATCTCAGTTGAGAAATACGCACAGAATAAAGCTTGTTTATTCCTCGTAATGCACAGATTTTGCATGACTTGTCACAAGTTTAGAATAGACCGGTAACTTTCCTTGTACTATTTGAAAATAGAACTATAGCCGACAATTCGCATTGTTGATAAGGCAGTGTCTTTCCACTCCCACAAAACAACATTTCAACGGCAACAACAAGTCGAGTGAATCCGATCAACGTGCCAATGCCAATCAACCTTCATCTGGCTTAGTGCTTCTGAGTTCGAACTTGACTTGAATATAATTTCAAATGGTATTTCCGTATATACAGATTGCATGATGCTATTAAAACCGGGCTGAGGTTTTGCCCATCATAACACTGGCATGAGTATTTATGAGAGATTTGTACATCCCAAAGCGGCCTAACCTGCGGTGCAAACTTCCAAACACCTACTCGCACCTCAGATTGAACATTCAACTGTCTGACAACGCAAAAAGAGTCGTGTGTCCAATTAATCATCATCTTTGTAAGACCTTATAGGAATATGCTTAGGTAAATTGCTCATATTAAATATGTACGAGTAGATGACTTGCATAAGAATCTGAAACAAGAACCGGTAAACCTAATTATTGTATCAATTAAATGCACATGATTTGAAGGAATGGATAAACCCCACTTCCTAGAAGCAACTCAAATGTAAAAATGCTAATTTTGCTCACTTGATTTACTGCCAGTGCAGCTGGAAGTGGGGGAACCAGCGGATTAATTGCAGTAGCAAAATAGTTTTAGTATGCATGCATATTGATTTTAAATTTTATTTCCTATCTGAGGAGAGAATGTAGACGGGGCTTTCGGAATGGGAAATATGACGCACACACCTATTTTAATTATTTTAACTGCAGGGAACAAGCCACAGACATTGGAGAGAGCACTTTGTTATAAATCGCGCGAAATCGAATGCCAGGCGAGGTAACACAAACAGCGGGGTGTATTTTATTTATATTGCGCATAGCGGATTTGATTTGTTGTGAAGTCTTGTCCCTGGTTAGAGACGGATAATATGGTTCTTCAGTTTCAAGTGAAGATAGTTTCAAGGACGATATAGCTGATGAATGTAATTTCAGACGATGTGATGTTGCTTCACTTTATACGCTTGACCCGATTTTGACGAATAATTGCAAGGTTGATTGTGGTAGTGTTAATGAACTCGCATAATCAAAGAATCAGGCTACACATTGAATGCGCTGACAGGGTTGCCAGAATTTAGTTCGCTATAAGCGCCCAAACCTTTAAAAAATGTAGCTCAATATCTTTGCTCAAAAAGAAACCAAAAAATCGTTGAACATTTTTGGTATTTTTCAGACTTATTCTCACCGCGGTTTTTTGACGCCTTGGATTTTATTTGACTTTTTTTCTGCTATTGGCTTTTGTGGCTTGTGTCAAACCAAAAGGCCTGCAAAATGAATTGGTGTGCGTGCAACTTGAACGACTGTTCAATGTCACTTGACTGCAAGAGTGCTGGCGAGTTTTAAAAGTGCGGGTTTGTTCGAAAATATTTCTTTTTCTAGTTTTGTGAAAGAAGAAAACAAACAAAATGAACTCACAGTTTGTAAAACGATATTTAGCCCAAAATTGTGTTAAGCGCTCATGGAAGAAATTTCTATCGTTTTTTAAGTAAAAGGATAGCCCAAAACACGACAAAGCGCCCAATCTGGCAACCGTGTGCGTGGATGGAGTTTTTTTTTTTAATTATTTCAAGTTGCAAATAAAATAAAAAAATAAAAAAGTTCCTGGTCGAATGGCAGTTGTTTTCTCATTTTCTACCTTTTCTGAAAATGATATAAGAACGAGTAAAAACTTATTTTAAGAAACAATTTCTCTAATTGGGCCAGAAATATTTTCTCGGAAATGCTCGAAATGTATCGCCCCATCGGAAGATGCTAAATGTTATTAAAATGGCGGAACGTGTCAGTTTTTTTGTTTTGATATTTATAAAGTAAATAGATGCAGAATATTTCTCAAGAAGAAGTTGAAGACTCATATAAATATGAATGCTTTAACCCCGGGTGGGGCATAGGGCAGCAACAAATTTCCCTCCATCTTTCTCGATCTGAGGCCAAATACTATAGCTGGGGCCACGTTTTTCGCTGTGTTGCTGCTTCGGCCAGTACCTACTGTTGATTTCCACTTAGTTCTTGGTCGACCAACTCGCTATGTAGGCCAATGCAGCGCCACTTCCGCTGCCTAATTTCGTCATTCAACGATTTATTTATTTTTTTCCACGAGGTAGATGGAAATCTTCTAGAAGACACTATGAGGACACTCGGCGCGTGCTCTTGGGTGTGTGAGATTTTTACTCACTAAAACCACCTCCTACGAATTTCTTTTTTACTGCAACTAAGTTATGACCTATCAAGCAATTTTTTTATCACGAAGCTATACACGTTTGGCAGGCAACTTTCCGGGGAAAGTACCTGCTCGTTCCGCAATTTTAACGCGGTTGATAATTATCGGGCTAAGTCCGAAGGTTCGTTGTAGACGTCGCAATAAATTTGTTTGATCGAGAATTACACGGTACGAGTTATTAATGTGTCCTAATAATCGATTTCTATGCTTTCGAGTGCATATTTTCGTTTCGTCCTTAACGGTGGAAACTCCGAGGTTTCTATGGAGATCTTCATTTCTAATGTACCACGGTGCACTGACGAATGATATTAGCACTTTATTTTGAAAAGTTTGTAAAATTTTTAGATTTGTTTCGCTCGGACAGCGCCACAACTATATACCATATGACCATACAGGCTTTATCACTTGCTTATATACTAAAAGCTTGTTCTCGAGGGTAAGCTTGGAATATTTTCCAGGTAATAAAGTTCTCTATATTCGATTTTAAGTTCTTCGCATTTTCTCTTTACATGCGGATTCCATTTCAATTTTGTATCGAGAGTCATTCCGAGACATTTGGCCTCATTTGCAAACGGAACTTGTACCGTATTTATAAACACAGGCAACTTATTTGTTTTTTTTAAATGTAAAATCCACGTGGACCGATTTCGTTTCGTTAAGAGCGATCCTCCATGAATTTGTCCATTCATAGACCCGGTTAAGCTCGCCTTGTAACATTTTGTTTGTTTCTTTGGTCTTTGTACCAAGTGCTAGTATAGCAGTGTCATCGGCAAAGGGTTCAACAGTTTATGATCCGTTATATGCCACAGTTGTTGGCTCGATTTACTTATTCTTTTTTTATTTTTTTTTTATAATTTTACTCGCGCTTAAGGGGTTATGAATACCCTTATAATGCGGGGCACGTCACAGCGCGGGCATTCAAGTTTTTAGGAAGAGAAAGAGGGATAGGAAAGAGTTTGTGGCGCAGTGGATATTCTCCACGAGTGGCGTCCTAATAGCTAGGGGAGAATTGTTGATATTTAGTGTTCGCTTATAATTCACTTAAACTTATTCGCAGTTTTTTCTTTGTGAAAAATGTTTCGTGGTACTGGCTCGGATTTGAGCACGTAACCTCCCACTCAACAAGCGAACACTCTATCACTGCGCCACGGCCACCCACAATTCTGCTGTGAACATCCAGATTCGTTCCTCCGTTGGACGATACAAGACTGCCTAGATAGTTAAACTGCTCGACCTCCTCAATGGGCGTTTGTCTCAGAATAATCCGCTGATGCGTTGAGCGCCCAGTGTGCATTATTTTTTTCTTGTTGCAATTGATCCTTAGACCAGCCATCTCTCAATTCACTTGCAGTGATTGACACATCTCGTTCAATACGCTGTTGGTACTTGCCAGGAAACAGATATCGTTAGCATGATCCCAGTGGCTTAGCCTCTCAAACGGTCTCCATTGGAAAGCACGTCTCTCAGATGTACCTACTGTGACAGTCAGTACATCATCTATCGCCGCAAACAGAAGGCAGGCGACAAAATATCCCCTTGTCTCACTCCCTGTCGCACTTCGAAGGAGTCAGAAAGCTGTCCATTATGAATAACGAAGCATCTTGCGGCGTGATATGTCTCCTTTATAATAGCATCAATCTTCGGGGGAATCCCTCTCCTCGCTCAAGAGTTCCAGATCCATTCGCGGTTAACTCAGTCAAAGGCCTTCTCACAGTCTACTAGCATAAGGTAGAGCGGCCACGTAAACTCATGAAGACTCATGACTATTAATACTATTAGTAACAGAAGAAGAAGACAGAAGTCTAGAATATCCATTAAAGCAGTTTTGAGTTCAAAACGAGGTAAAGTTTAGTTAAAACGATCATATTATAAAATCTGTTTTTGGTGCGCATCCACAAAGGAGTGAGATTCACTCTCCAACTTTTATTATCCTTCAAATAGCGTAGCGCATGGCCGATGAACTCACCAGACAAGGCACTACTATGTCGATTCTACCGGAAAAGGAGAATCTCTACATGCCTCTTGCTACTTGCAAGCTCCTAATTAAGCAAAACGCATTAAGCGCTACAAATCGCAGATGGTCTAATTGTACAACGTGCCACACCTCGAAACAGATCTGGCCTCAGCTGGATCCCAATCGCGCAAAAAGTCTTACTACACTGAAGACCCATAATAAGCACTCTAGTAGGTGTCATCACGGGACACTGCATCAAATAGAGACATGCTCTCAGGTTGGGCCTCCCTTCAAACGATTTCTGCAGAAGCTGTATGGACGGGGAGGATGAGGAGACTATTCTTCACCTTCTCTGTACGTGTCCAGCACTGTCATTCCGTAGAAAACTATACCTCGGAGAATATTTCTTCGACAATCTCAGCGAACTCGCAAACATAGGAATAAACTGCCTCCATCGCTTCATTCTTAGCTCCGACTGGTTCAACGGGTAGATAAGGAGAACATCGATCCTGTGGTATCACAATGGGCCTACTTTGGCCTAAGTGTGGCTGCACTTGAGGCGGCCTGCCACTCTAACCTAACCTAACCTAACCTAGCGTTGTGCATTGTCTATCAGCCAGTCACAGAACTATTTTACTATTTTCCCAACAGCTGTGAGGAAAACTGAACAATTTGTCATAACTCCCAGTTAAACCCCTTTAAAACGTATTTCTCACAATTTCGACTCCTATAAATTTTATTGATTTGCAGAGACCAATGAATTGACCAATGATTATGAAACAAAAAAAAAAACAATTTGCTCTTTTTCCTTAAATCGGAGTTCGAAATGATAACGCACCAATGATCCATAAGATGTTTCACTGCAAAAAAAAATAGTAAACTCGAAGAACGCAATACGTATGAGGTTTATGGCAATGGGAATCCCGGGAAATAAATGTGCGCGGAAAAACAAAAGACAATCACATATAAACACAAGGAAATCGTTCACACTTTTCCAATGCAGCGCCATTTAGAGAGGTGCATACTGCAAACATACATCTGCAGGCATCTCGGGCGCTGTTGAAGCGTTATAGGTTCGCCTTTCCCGGGAGAAGTATATAACAAAAAAAAAAAATACTGCAAAGTACAACTATACTGTCTATTTTTTCATGTACGTCTTCACTCATATGTCGTATTGGTTATAACTTATAACCATTAATAATGGTATGTACTTGCATAAAAAAAGAGTAAGCCTCAGGTGCCGACGGACAAGCGGAGACGGATAGAATTGCGAGACCCACTTTTTTGAGTTCCTCTTATCATCGTAGTGTCAGCGTTGATTGAAATCTCGAGTCGGAAATTTTGTACGAAAACAATATCTTTCTCTTACTACGTAATGGAGAAAGTTTAAAATACAGTGCGACCTCAATAAAAACAACTAATAGAAATTTGGGCAGTTGCTTTTATTGAGTTTGTTGCAATAATCGAGTCAAAAAATTGTAGATGCCAAAAATGAGGCAACAAGTTAAACACCTCAGAATAGTAAAAAAAAAACCTGTCTTGCACTGGTAAAGAGACCAAAACTGATCATTTAATTCGTAGGTATCAGAAATAAAAAAAAAAAACAAATTTTAATTGTTTTTTTAAAAATATCTACAAATAGCGAACGAAATAAGAGCTCATGAACCAATAGTTGCTTTTATCGAGTCACATTTTTTTAAGGAGTTGCAATTACTGAGTCAACAATAGTAAGATTTAAGGTGTTGCTTTTATCGAGGAGTTGCACGTATCGAGGGTTGCTTTTATTGAGGTCGCACTGTATATAGATATATGAGACCTTCACCGTATATTTATTTGCAAATATTTATCTATTGAATTCATCGCACTCATACTTCACCCGCTCACATTTAACATTCCATCTAAACCTTGGAAACATCTAAAATCTTCGATGTACTGTATATCAACTTAATGTGCACGAAATTCCAGTAAAAAAAAAAGAGCAACAATCCAAAAAAAATTCCAGAAAATATAAGAAATGCTGGAAATGAATTGGGATTTAAAAAAAAATGCTTTCAAGTTGTCGAAAATGTTAGATCTAAAATTAGAAATTCCAGAATGGCATCTCTGGTAAAGCCTCAAGCTAGAAACAATTTTTGGTGTTAAACTCAGTGAGAAGGTGGTTAGTATCGACCTAAGTTGCTGAGCATTTTCAAAATATGCCTTAAATTCACAATGTTGTCTTTGGTCGATATATGAAGCTGTCAGTCCAGGCGCCTGGAATGCTTCCATCCACCCATACTTAGTTGACAATTCAATAAAAGCGACCTAAAATCTGACCTTGAAGTGCCCAAGCACAACCAAACAGCTTATCGCCTTATGAAATATCTTGAATCACGAAAACTTCTCAATGAACGGCAATACGGTTTTCATGGCAGCAGGTCCACTGGTGATTTGATGACTTATCTCACCGAAAAGTGGAACCAATCTCTCCACCACTTTGGTGAAACGAAGATTGTTGCGCTGGATATTTCGAAAGTATTTGACAGAGTTTGGCACCAAGCTCTTTTGTCGAAAATGCGTGCCTATGGGATCGACGCGTCTCTTCTTCAATGAATTAGAAACTACCGTTCAAACTACCTTTCTGGCCGTTCAATTCAAGTTGTGTTAAACGGTTTCAAGACTGCAATTCACCATATAAATGCTGGTGTTCCCCAAGGCTCTGTTTTTTCTCCGACACTCTTTTTCATATTCATCAATGATCTCTTGTCTGTTAATTGTAATCCAATACATTCTTTCGCTGATGATAGCACCCTAAGTTTTTCATATTCGTTCCCTGACTCACTTCCCTGCTCTTCGGCCGTGGATCTGGAACGGTGACGTATGCTAAACACTTTAAATTCCGATCTTGACAGCATTATAAAATGGGGTACAATCAATAGAGTGGAATTTATGCTTCCAAAACACAATGCTGCCTTCTATCATTAAAGCGAAACCTGAACCCTAACCCATTATCCATGAATGGGACTTGAATCGACGAAACCGAACGACTTTCCATACTTGGTATATGTGTCAACGACAAACTCTGTTGGAATGACCACATATACGAAGTCGCCAAAAACGCAGCGAAATGTCTAGGTTTCTTAAATCGATGTAAGAAGTACTTTACACCCTCCGACTTAGCTACAATATACAAGGCCTTTATTCGGCCTAAGCTTGAGTACAACGCTCATATCTGGTCAGGTGCAGCAAAAACTTCATTGCACCTACTAGACAGAATTCAAAAGCGCGCGATAAAACTTATAGGTGATAGAAATATAGCGGAGTCTATTGACCCGCTCGAATATCGCAGAAATGTTTCTTGCCTTTCCTTATTTTATCGATATTTTCACCACCGATGCTCTGATGAAATAGCTAACTGCATTCCGCCCCTTCAACAATTCTCTCGCAACACCCGTCACACATCGAATGCACATCAGTTCACCTTGAAGCCTACCTTCGGACGTACTGTAAAATATAGAGATTCTTTTGTGAGCCGAACAACACGCATGTGGAATGCATTGCCTCACACGGTTTTCCCCTCTCATTACAGCCCACAATTGTTTAAGACCAATGTGCACCAGTACCTCTTCTCTATCCTCTCTATTAACCCTTCCACTCGTGCTGTGCATTAGCATGATAAGGGAACAAAAACCCCTTGAGCACTAGTGAATTATAAAAAAAAAAAAAAAAAAAAAAAAACAGCTTACGACGGTTCTTTCAGGGAGTTAATGGAACTCTGAATTAAAAGGGGATTTAAATAAAATATACTGCCAACTTATCAGCACACCCGATTTTCCCCTAAAATTTAGAAACAAAATCCCCTTTCGAAAAAAAGTATCCCATGGTATTTACAACAAACTGTCAAAATTCTTTAATTCGAGTGGTTGTGTATACAGTTAGTTTAGCATGGGTGTACTTCACCACCTACACCTAGCAACATGGCACGTCGGCAGTGCCTCTTTTATCTTCTCATCTGGCGGTAGTTTGTGGTCTTCAGCCTCTTCGAAAAATGTTATTGATGGCGATACTCAATTTCCGACGAATATCAATTAACCTTTTATGGCCAACTGATATAAAATGTGGCAATTTTCTGCATACCCTTTTACCTGATCGTATTTTATTTGCGGCGTACCGCGTGACTATTTTTAAGAAACACGTGTAGTGTAGGTTACGATACATACTGCTATGAAACCAGACACTTTGAAGATAATAATTGGGGGAATTAAACTCCTGCAACTCCAGCCCAACAGGGTTTGAAAATACATTTTTTGAAATACGTCTCTCAAAAAGGTGAGTCTATCTTCTCAACTATGAAACAAAATCTAGATACACATCAAAACCAACAGAAATTTTTAGTGAAACCTACAACTTTCTACTGATTATTGCGAACCTATGTATTTTTCAAATAACTTATGATTATTGAATTAAATAAAACAGCTTAAATTCTACTATGCATATGGAAATATTCAACATGAACGATATGATTATACTATACTCCTCTCTGACATAAATTATGCATACACATATATATCATACAAACTCATACACAACACATGCAAATGCATTGCCTATGACAACCTCAGCAACATATTGAAAGCTTTCAATATTCTTGAATACTACTATTGCCTAAAATTTCAAACTTATAGGTATTTTTTTTAGAATACGATTCTGAATTGAATGTTTAAGTTAAATTAAAAAAAATCTGCAACACCTCTTTGAGTTCTTTAAAACCGTATTTTCCAAGATCACTTCTCATCGAGGGTCTTGAGCACACAATGAACTTCCGGGACTCATTTTGAAATTCAAGGGTGTTGAGCAATTTCTAGGTTTTTTTTGGATATTACATATGTAAATGGTTAAAGTTAAATAAAACACATGTTTCCTTTTCGTGTTGAGCGTTTCTTTCTTTGTCCTCTTCTCTAAACTTGTGATCGACGAGTGGAGTATCTCCCATAATTGTGTACAAACAGAAAAGTCTCTGTGAGCACTTAGAACTAATAGCTTCCTTCTCTGAAATTCTCTAGACATGAACTGCGCGATTACAGACCATTCCCAAAAACTTTACTCGACAAAGAGTTATTCCTTTTGGATATACCCGAATACCGGAGATAACAGCGAAGCATTGGCCAGCAATAGCCCACCATACTACCAGATCGGATTAAAGTGTTGTACGAATGGTTCTAAAATATAAATAGGTGTGAGAGCCAGTTTTCACGGGCCGAACCATGACGTCCCAATACCGAAGGGAAAAAGTCGCGGTCTATTTCAAGCAGAGCTCTAAGCCATTCAATAATTCCCCAACCACTAGTCAAAGGCATTCATGTCCATCTATCCACGGACAGTCAAAAGCAGCAACTGACTCCAATTCAGTTATACGCTGCAACACCCTTCAAATATACTCAGAAACAAAACCAAGCTATCTTGATGGCCACGAAAAAAAAATAAGTACGCGCTCTCCACAGGACTTGAATCCTTCTCTTATTTAGCCATTAAAAGCAAAACATCATAATACTAAGACGGTCCAAACGAGCTATCTGCCATACCCTTAAAAACAATGCCCAGAGGAGTTCAGGTCACCACGATTAATGACATCACCTGATCAAAATTCATCTCGCGACTCTTTGCGCTCATCACCGCTGAACATTTAATGTGTGAACCTCCCGGCTCTTTGCAAAAATAGTAAAAACTGTTCAGACCTGAAGAAGTATAAATAGTCCTCCGCTAATCTCTAGGTACCCAGCTTAAAATAATTTTTCAGACAATCCCCTTACAATGGATCTTCTTTTTTAGGTCGACGTGGTTTTTAATCGGTTATAATGAGGCAGAAACTTAAGAGTATTTTTTTTTTTAATTTAAACTCTGAACTAAAATCCGCGCAAGTTTTCGGGCTCTGCGAAATAAGGCCCCAATGAAATAAGGCCCCAAAAAATTATACAGGAAACAACAGCAACGATTTTTAACAGAATTTGGGGTGTTATTTCCTTTTTTGGGGCCTTATTTCTTAATGAAAATTTGGGTCTTACTTCATTATGAAATAAGACCCCAAAATAAGAAATGAAATAAGTCCCCAAAATTTATTTTTGTATTATTAACTGTTACCCTTCCGATATGGAATGCGTTTCATTATGAAATAACACCCCAAATTTGGGGCCCTATTTCATTTTCTCTTTTGGGGCCTTATTTCCTACAGCCGCAAGTTTTCGTACTAGTTGAAGTAGTCCCTTTTTTACCTGTCAAAACTTACCTCGACCCAATTGTTTTAAAGACAAATAAAAGCAAAAAGTTCACTTATCTGCATGGGTACCTAAATGTTGCTTATTAAACTATGTACTAACAAAAACCATCATGAATAAAAGAAATGAAAAAGATAAACACGGCATGAAACGAAAACGACTGGATGAGAGTAGGTATATCAAATATTTGATAGTAAGCTCTGCCTTTGTTTTAACCGATTTAATACTAATGCTGTTTATAAAATCGAGAAAATCTTTTTCTGAATAGTGGGAGCCACCTAAATCAAATGATGTTAGCCTCGTATTTTCTGGCATTTAGTGCGTAGAAACAGATCAACTGCCTAGGGCAGGTGAACTATTTCCTAAACAAATGTGACTGACTTTAATGTTATTAGCCTCCTGTAGTAGTCCTAGACGTCTTCCTCGTTAATTTAATATCACGATTAACTCCTTTGACTAACCATTTGCACTTTACTCTGTGTCCTTACACCCTTGGACTGTATACCCAACTCTTTCTGTAACAATAATCCAAAGAATTTGAAAAATGAAACACAAAAAAAAATCCAAATTTGCAAACATAATGTCCTCCTTTTCAGAGCATAACGAGACGCCATTCCCATTAGAACTACAACCACCATTAATTGACAATTTACAAGACGCCGTCGACAGCTATGGCAATCCAATAAAATTCTCCCAACCAATTGAAACACCAGATGGCAGAAAAGTCATTAGCGCTCAGGGCGTTCAATTCGAAATTCCCAATTATGCCTCCGGCATAACTGAGATCAAGAAGCCAATCGATAGTCTTCTTCCACCAGCTTTTGGTGAGTCATCCATTGAACAATCACGACAATCGACCAGCACGACGTTGACGACGACAACAACGAACACGATCACAACAACTGACAACGATAACACGCATTCCGAATCGGCACAACAATTAAACTATCAGACAATACCTCAGCTTACCAACAACAACAACAACTTACATGAACAAAAAGAAATACTAATCGGTGACCTTGCACTAGCCCCCTCCTCTGCCGATCTGCTAACTCACGACCCCACCCAGCCCCAAGACAACCCCAATATTAGTAGTAGCGAAGATCTTTCTTTTGTATATCAATCGAATCAGCCTATTAATGGTGGCAGCATTAATAATTTTCCTAGCTTTCCTACTGATCAGCCGTCCATAATTAACAACTCCCCTCCCCACACTTTAGATCCCATTGCCGTTGCACTGCCAAATGAAGCCGAGAGCAGCAACATAGACAACAATGATTCAGCTCCGCTGCAGTATACATTGCCCGATTGGTTGGCCGATTTTAATGATCCCGATGTAGGACCCGGCGTTCCATACATGCCCAATGATGATGAGAATTCGTTGAAAGTAATCTCCTGGGACCTGGTGCCACCACAAAAGCAAGCACCTGAAATAATAACGCACTCTGGTGTTGGGCAACAGAAGAAGTTCAATATTGCATTGTCGCCGGGTCAAACGTTCTCATTTAATCGGGATCTTCCTGTGACTACTACAACCACTACAAGGAGAACAACAACCACTCCTAGGCGGACAACTACTACAACAACTCCTAGGCCGACAACAACAGCGACAACAACGACGACGACAACAACAACCACCACCACCACAGCTCGTCCTCCATCGACCACAACAACACTACGCCCGCTGAGGGCATCCAGCAGCAACTCTGACGAGTATTACACCCTGCCTGGAGGAAATTCTCAGTTCTTGCCCTCGTGGCTGGAGGGATATGATGACCCGGAATTGAACGTAGCCCTTCCGTTTGAGGTTCCCGAAGATAACAACGAGTATAACCACACCCTGTCGTTGGACTTACTGCCACCTTTTGAGCCATACGAAGACCTTAAGACACTCAGCGTTCCTGGACTATCAGAGAAGCCACTGTCACATGAGCAAGGGCAAACAGTTGCACCAATATCCGTCGCTTCTTACCCCAGCACCACCATCACAATTCCCACAAACATTCGCACCACAACCATTAGACCACCCCCATCAAGCCCCACATCATTTCAATTTAAACCCTTTTCAAAGCAAACTATAAGCCCACCAACACCCACCACTCAGAAGCCTAGTTTTTTCACTGCTCCAACAGCAACAACAACCACCATCGAACCGAGCACAACCACCGAGAGCGCAATTTCAAATCGCATCTCCCAGATCACTCTGAAATCAGCCGCACAACCCACCGGATTTAAATCCAATGTCTTCCTGGCCGCACAACCGACGGTTGCTGTTTACGTCAAACCAACAGTTCCACCACTTCCTGTGCTCAAGTTGAAAAGTAATCCTTTCTTCTCAATACGTGGTCAACCAGGTTTTGCATCGTTCCAAACAACAACGACCACAACAACAAAAGCCCCAACCACATCCACTTCGAAGGAGTTCCTCTTCGACAGCGCTACCATTCCAGCGTGGCTAAGCGATGTTAAGGACCCCGCACTTGCACCAGGAATTCCATTTACTCTCGCCGGGGGCAGTGATCCGCAACAAGTCCACACTGATCTTCGGCCACCATCGCAGCAAATCGAAGAGCAAACCATTGACGGAGTAACAATCCAAAAATCCATTTCATCTGAACTTCCACCATTTAGTTTCCCTCATAACTCTGTCCCTACCCAGTCCATTCCCACGACGCAACCCTTTACCGCGATAACGGTGCAGGAACCGTCGAGACTTTTCACGCCGCCCGTAGTAGTGGTGTCAGACGATGACGATAACGCCAACTCGGATTCGCAAACAAACTCAATTTCAGTTAACAATTTTCCAGCCGTAACGGAACCAACCACGAAAACAACCTCCAAAGTCACCTTCAACAAGAGCGACCAAGGGAAAGTGATCTCGAACTCGGTGTTCGCACCGCAACCCACACAGCAAACCTCAAAATCGATATTCGTCCAGGCACAATCTGCTGCTCCGAGTGGTAACATCCAAAACCTGATCATTGTCGAATGTCTCTCTAAAAAAAAAAAACGAAGAGGGCCATTTTTGATCTCGATTCTATATTTTCTCTAATACCACTTCTACTTGCAGGTTTTACTGTGCCGACGACAACAGCTCCGGATGCGTACAAGAAGCCAACAACGGCGTCAGGTGTTTTCACCGGCAAGTATACAGGCGGTTTCGGAGGAGCCCCCGGCACTCTGGGTGGCCAAAATAAGCCTGGATATGCCATTCAACCCGACGGCTCGATTGTGGATCCTGATTACACCGTACGTCCGCGTGTCGTCAAGGTTACAGCCCCACCATTACCAGTTCTGGTTGGTAAGCCGCACATAGATCTGCCAACTCAACCGAAGCCATCCGCCGCCACCAATGCACCCAGACGGGCATACACCGGCACATTCGGAGGTCCACCAGGTATCCTTCTGCCCTTTGACAATGTCAAGGGAGGCCAATAAGTGACCAGAACTCTTATGAGTGGATTTCTTTTTTGTACTTATGCTCTTGTATATACCCAAAAACTAATTTTATATTTTGTAACATATTTTATAATTAAGATTAGTCGCTATATTAATTATGAGATGTTAACGTAAAAAGTGTTTGTTTTTATTGTCTTCCATTTGAAAGATTAGACAGTCAAATGAAGCCGTTATTATGTTTCAGTAAGTGTCCTTGTACTATTGTTACCATTTTTAGTTTTTCAGATACATTTATAGGGTGCTAGCTGTGCCTGCAACTGTACTCGCGGCGTGAAATTTAAGTTGTTAAATTACCTGATGATACCAACTCAGTTATTTCAGATTAGTTTTAAAAAAATGTTAGACTAGCTGAAGCTGACCCGTGCCCGCCTTGCTGCGCCAGAGTTCCACTTCTGAAATTTAAAACGAAATAATTGGCGTTAGACAAACCCGAAGCTGTCTTATAAAAAAAGAGCCATTAATATCGGTTTAGCTGCTATAAGTGAAGTGTAGCCAGAAACAAAGGAATCATTGAGCTTTACCACTAAACACCTTTAGCTTCGACTCTAAGTTTTAGTAATTCTCAGTGGTTATATTTTCTATACAAATTTCGCAATTGTGAGCTCCCGTAAATTTAAAGTCGAGACTAAAATCTGTTATTAGTACGACGCAATGACTTCGGGCGGTATTTATAGCGCTCTTAAATCGGTTATTAGTTTACGAGGCTCATATTTGCAAATTTTTTCGATGTACTCACCAAGCTCTATTAGGGTTGTATCTATGCTATTTCGAATATGCGAACAAAAAATTACTGCTCTCAACTTCAGAGTGGTCGGGACCACTCGTAAGTCTTATGAGCGCTCCTAAATATGCTATGCAATAAATAAACCATTGATGAATAGGTTTACCAAACTCTTAGTCTACTACTGATAGGTGAATACCGCCCTTAGTTTTATAATAGTAGGGATTTATTAATTGAAAATCAGTAAAATAATGAAAACGCTGTAAGTTAAACTAACTTAAAAGCAATACAAAAAAAAATATGAAGAATCTGAAGCTATAATACATATAGGTATGTGTCAGTGGCGTCGCGCAAATTATTTAGATGAGCGTGCAATTCTTGAAAATTATACATATTTTTAAAAATATCAAATAACTGCCTGAGAACACTTGTCATTTACTGTTTTCTCAATCATTGTTCTGATGTTATTAGGTCTGTTCCCTAACGATAATGCATTCGAACACATTCGCCAAATTTAGTCGAACTTCGTTCCCTCACGCAAAAGTTGGGCAGGACGCAGGAGAGAGCCAAAAAAAGAGAGCTAAACATTTCCCCTCCATAAAAAACCTGCAAATATTAGCCCAAGAAATTTCTTTGGGTTAGTTGTTTATTGCTGACAGATGGTTGTCAAATCGTTCAAATTCTAATTTGTAACTGACTTTTTATTTAATTTCATTTATATTTACTGCTTGCATAGCATTAAAATAGATGTATGAAACAAAAGAATTGTACTTTTTTAATTTCTGCAACAAAAGCAATTCAAATCGGTCTTAAATATAAATTTGAGCTTTTTTCTACTGAAATTTGAATATTCCCGCCTAGAAAAAATTCACATTTTTCGAATTTGTGGTTCAACGCGTTCCTTTTCTTTTTGCTTATATTTAATTTAAAATAAAAAAAAAATAGTTGGCGCAACAAGTCTGGAGAGACCCTAGGCCTAGCTTCTCACAACCATTCGTTTTGTGTGAGTTTTTCATTTTTGGAACGAATGGAAGGGATCTACAATATTATGCCGACTCCAAACAGCTAATTGAGAAGCTCTTACAAGATATTTATACTCTCGGATGTTTGTCAGACGTTCGCGAGAGGTAGCGCAGCGGAAAAAAAACCCTAAGTCGGAATTGGGTTTTTGCGGGATTCGAACCTGGGACTCCCGCATAGCAGTCCAACACACTAACCACTAAGCTACTGCGACTACTTATATTTAATTTGAGTGAGCATTTTCTCTCGCAATGAGAGAAATGTGACATATTGCCAAAAGTGAACCAGAAAGTAAGGGAACAGACCTATTGATATCTTATTTTATTTTCGAAATTAAATATAGAAAACTAAAACATTCGCATTCGAAATCAAAAGCCAGATTCGCAAATGTGCTCTGAAATCAGAAAAAGTTAACTTTTTTTCGTACCAAACGAACATAAAAAGTGACCTAGAGCAAAAAAAAAGTGCTCCGAGAGTGCCCATCGAATACCACATTAATGTCTCTGGTTCACTTATTGTTATCTATGTGGTACATTCGATTGGGCTCTCTCAGTTTTTAAGTACGTTTGCTACAAAAAAAAAGCAATCTTTTTCAGATTTCAGAGCACTTTTGCGAATCTGATGTCGTTTTCCATTGGGATTTTCAGATTTTGCTCTCAGATTTCAGATTTTTCGTGCCCAATGGAACATAAAATGAGATTTTTCTTCCTTTGCATCTGTGGTGGTGCGTGTTTTAAAAGTCATCTGTTCTTAAATTGTAATTTGTGTTTATAAAAATCCATTCAATTTATTTTTATAACTTTTGCAGCGGCCAAATACAATTTTTTTTTTTTTCTATTTTTCACAGACTTCTCGTCTAAAAACGTAAGTAAACACACTTTAAAGTTTGACAAACGACAAATGTTTTGGTGTTAGTGCAAATAGGTGTGAATCTTGCTCGGATATCGAGATTCGCAAAATTGCTCTGCTTTTTTTGCGCCCAATGGAGCATGAAATCTGACAGCTAGCTGATTTCGAGAGCAGAAAAACTGCTCTGACTCTGAAAAAAGTGCTTTTTCTGTCCCAATGGAAAACGACATGAATATTTTCTCAGATTTACCAATACAAGTGCGTTTGAGTTTGACAACTGGCGGAGTTTATTTACACTTTCGTGAAGTTTTTCTTCTGCAAAGATAGCCATTGCATCGGTTGAATCTATTTCTGTAAATTTTGTGTGTATAAATATTTAGAAATCAATCGGGACGCAAATTTCTAATGTTTTAATATAAAATTTAACCAGTGAATGGAAAATGCTTTGAAAAGTGTTGAAGGCTACACATATTCGAATCGCACGAATATCTATGCAAGAAAGAGCAAGTGACGTTTTTATGTTCGATTAGCCACACGAAATCTGAAATCTGAGAGCGGATCTGAAGAAGCCCAATCGAATACCACATTAGTGTCCAACATCAATTTGAGTATAAGACATTGAACTCTAATGTAAAATGTGATTAGATGTGGTTAAAAACATGGCGGTGGAAAATTAAAATCAACGAAACTCACTCGAGTAAAGTTTTTGAAAAAATACCTTTGACGGTTAGGAATAATTAATTTAAATTTCCACACAGAATAGCCAATTCTATTTTTCATTTTGTCTTTGGTGTTAACTGCGTCTATTAAAATAATTAACGCGGCAAACACTTTTCTGGAAAAAACATAATCATAAAGCAACTCAAAACTTAAGTTTTGTATTGAGCCTCTATTCGATTGAAATAAAAAACAGACCCCATATTAATAAACGACAAGCAGCCGATTTAGCTTTAACACACATGTTACCTTAAAATTTGTATTAATAAATGCGGTTAGCTTTCATTGACATGAAATAATAAGCGGATAACTTTTAGATTCAATATTCTACCCCCCCAATAAGAAAATAACGAAGCGTTAGTTATCTTCTAAAAAAATGTCTATTAATAGCAATTTGAGTTTAACGAATTTGTTATGTGTTATTTTTATATTTTATGTGTTGTAATTAACATGTTCATCGACAAAAATTATTAATACGGTTGCTAGCGTCTGTTCAAGATAAGAGAATTAAGTCGAATGAATTAAAAAATGTTTATATTCTATCTTTCAAACTACAACCAACCATCCACAAAATGTCATTGAAATCGGTTGAGCGGTTTAGAAGATCGACAACAGCGATCCTATCTTTCCAGTTTCAATCAACCATATACATTACACACCCACAAAATTTCATTGAAATTGGTTGAGTGGCTTAGGATTCAAAAGGGATGACAGAGTGATGGCGATGGCGACAGGCCAATTTCCGCCGTCGCTACGAAATTTCCGTCTCGGTCGAGTCGATTTTACTCCCAATTCGCGCCTATACAGATGTTTCACATCAAAATATAAACATGATCAAAAGCCACCGTATAATGCTACTCAGTACTCACATCAGATAATGTGACAAAGGATAATAGCAAAAGCTACTTTCCACACTCCTAAATTCAAAAACTAAATGCCCTCATGTGCAGCACCATCGAGCCAGAGCCACACTATCAACTAAATCCTTGTGTTTACCGCCTGTATTCAATATCCAACGTATTGAGAATTCAAAGGATTCAAGGGATTCCTTGGATGCACATGCACAAGACTATGTATATAGATATATATCTGTTTATTTGATTATGGAATCCTTGTGCAAATTTGTATTGCATCTTAATGCGTATGTGTTGAAATTGATTTTCCATATTATTGTCCACAAATGGATTTCAAAACGCATAAACTTGATCAACCAATTGCACCATCACAGTATTTGAGACAACATTCTACTTAGGGTAGATGAGCCTGAGCATTTTACCGAGTTGTTGTGTGACTGTGTTCCTTGTGGAGGCGGAAATGTCTTAGGTATATTTCTATTATGTGTATGTGATGTTTTACTTAAAAAGAAAGTATAGTAACAAGACGCCGGTGCAGGTGCTGCCAAGTCACCATGAAGTGTAGTGCCTACCAATAAATATAAATGTTTCTAAAGAGATTTACTTAGCGGAACTATAAATGCGTCTGGCTGGGTATGGATCGACTTCGATCTCAGATTCTCATTATCATTTTTATTTTATATCTTTAAGCACAAATACGTATATTATTAATGTTCTCTTTTTCTGTCTCTAGACGCTGTCATTCATTGTGAATTGATATATTATATAAAGAAAATTGAAATTGTCTACCTACCCCTACCTATATGGTAAATGACATATTATCTGGCTATTTGTCTTATGTGAGTTCCTATACAATTTATTCGGTTCTAACGAAACATCGCATCATATTTAACGTAGGCGGTATTAAGCAAAGGGGCCAAGTGCGAATTTAACTGGCGCACCGAAAGTTTTGTACTTCTTTAGAGTTGGAATTTGGAAATCGCGAATTTTTTTGCTGATGAGGTAAACTACATGAATGAAAGCGTAAGAGTAGATAACACGCTCTACTCTAATAAATGAAATGACCGAGAGCCACGTTTGTGGTTTGTATGGACTGTCGACCTGGACGGGCAGTGGACTGTGAAGGTGAACTGTGAGGTCTGGAATCTGGATGGAGTGTGGTATCGGTGTGTAAATGAACATGAGTAGATTTCCAAGGTCGGTTCCCTTTTTTTTTTTTTTTTTTTTTTTCCTTTTGGTACGGAACCTTAAAAACAACATATCTCGACATATGTGTCAGATTTTGTCTCGCAGTTTAGGAAATAGACATAAATTGCCTATTGAAAGGAATTTTGAAAAGTTTCAACTTGGAACTATATTAAATAGGAAACACTTAACAAAATGTGGGCAGTACTAAAACGTTACGTGGCACCATTTACATTTATAAGGCAAACCTATTGAACGGAAATAACAGTGAAACTGCTCTTGCTTTCGAAAAACAGGATGTCCGACAATTTTATAATGAAAGTTATACCCACTTCTGCTGCGTAACGAACCTGATAAACTCTGTAGGAATCCAGCTTAAGTATTCGCAGACGGATTCGCCGGTCAACAACCAATCTTCGTTATAAATAAGCGGCGGTATATAAATGTGTGTCACGCGTATTGTGATTCTGATAGAGAATTAAGTTGTATTATATCCGATCCGAAAGTCGCGCTAGTAAACCTTACAAGCACTCCACGCCCCCCAGAGAAGGAAAAGACGACGCCAAAGAAAATTTCTACAAGCTCCTCGACATAGCCTATATGAGCATTTTCCTAAACGATGTTAAAATCGTACTAGGCGACTTTAACGCCAGAATAGGAAAGAAGGCGGCACGTAACGTCACTATCGCAAGCACGCGGTTTCCTCATCTCAATATCCACAGAGAAACTTGGCGGCATCCAAACGGAAGAACGGTCAATCAAGTTGACCACGTTGCGATCGACGCTAGACACGCCACCGGTATTCTTGATGTTCGCACCTTCCGAGCGGCCAACATTGACTCGGACCACTACCCTATTGCAGCCAGGATACGAATGCGAATATCGAACTCCACAACAACGGAGAGCTACTATGAGGAAGTATGACGTCGGAAGACTGCAATTGCAAAAGACCGCCAGAGCCTATGTCGATCGAATATCCCGCAACCTCTCGAGAAGTCCAATGCTGCACCCGCATCAAAAGCCGAAGACCATAGTGGCTACGCTGCCAACATGCCATCAGATATGCCGCAACCGATGTGCTGGGTTTCACTTCACCACCACCACGAAATCCCAGGTTTGATGACGAATGCAGACAGGCCCATTCAGCAAAATAAACGACACACAATACGACGTAGGCACGGAGGACGAGAGCTGCTCGTGAGCTCTACGATCAGGAAATGCGGGAAGAACATCAGCTTCTCCAAAAGAAATAGAGAGAGTATGAGAAGCGCGCGATCGAAGATATTGGAAGATTCTACTCCAGGAAGAATGTGCGGAAGTTTTACCAGAAGGTAAAAACAACGTGTCAAGGCAATAAAATCCGCACGGAAGCCTGTAGAGATAAGGACGGAAACCTCGTATTAGAGTCACAGTCAGTGCTGAGGATATGGAAGGATCACTTCTGCAGACTGCTTAACAACAAAAAGCTCAGAATCCTGCTGTCAGGCAAAATGAACCATTCAACCTGGACGATGATGGCCAACAATCCCATCCACCTGACCTAATGAAGGAATGATAGCAATATCCAAGCTTAAAAATAACAAGGCTGGCCCTAATGTCCTACCCGCCGAGCTATTCAAAGCAGCTGGGGAGGAGCTGGTAAAATACATACACCAACTTATCTCAAAGATCAAATGAAAGTATGCCTGATGAATGGAACCTCAGCATTGTTTGTTTCGATCTACAAGAAAGGAGACCCTCTTAATTGGGCCAATTATAGAGAAAAGTCTTCTATACATCGCGTACAAGATCTTATCTTATCTGCCGTAATATGTGAACGCCTGAAACCTTTCGTAAACAACCTGATTGGCCCCTATCAGAGCGGTTTCAGGCCCGGAAAATCCACTCTCGACAAAATATTCATATACAGGCAGATCCTGGAATCAACCCAAGAATTTCAGATCGATGATCACCACCTTTTAATTGATTTTAAATCCGCGTATACGATATTTTTAGAGACGAGCTGTACCTACAAAGCCATATCTGGTTTTGGCATCTCCACAAAACTCGTCCGCCTATGTAAGATAACGATGGAGAACTCTCGCTGCTCTGTTAAGGCTGGTACTGACCTCAAAGAAGTTTTCGATGTCAGAAAAGGATTCCGACAAGGTGATGCGCTTTCATGCGACTTCTTCAACCTAATACTTGAAAAAATTGTAAGAAAGTCACAAGTCAACTGGCATACGCTGACGACACTGGTGCGTTTGCTAGTATTGAAGATGAAGTGGTAAAAATGGGATTGGCAGTTAATGAGACAAAAACCAAGTATCTGCTGTCGACAAAAAGGGGCACACAACATCGACGTATTAGACAAAATGTCACAATAGATAGCTACAACTTTGAGGTAGTCAGGAACTTTATCCACCTCGGCTCTGCTATATACGATCTGACAGCTACATCTCGTCAGAAATTAAACGAAGGATAGCTCTTGCCAACCACTTTTTCTTTGGGTTAAGAAGGCAATTGAGTAGTAAGGCCCTCTCCCGAAACAACAAGCATATACAAGACCCTAATCATTCCTGTCCTGCTCTACGGCACTGAGGCATGGACTTTATTACAAGAGGATGAGGATATTCTTGGTCGTATCGAGTGCAAAATCCTTCGCAAAATATTCGGCGCTGTTTGCGTTGATGGGGTTTCGGAAGGAGATTCAACGACGAACTTTACGAGCTGTGGAGCGACTTCGATCTAGTTAAAAAAAAAAAAAAAAACTGCGCATTGGGCGGCTAAGATGGCTAGGACATGTAGAGGCTAGGACATGGAGAACAACGCTCCGGCCCGCAGAGTCTCCGACTCCATCCCAGAAGGACGATGCAGTACAGGAATAAGACCTCGCCTTAAGTGGCGCGCACAAGTCGAACACGACCTCGATCAACTTGGAGTGCGCAACTGGAAGCAACTAGCTAAAGGCTGGGCTTGTTGGAGAGGTATGTTGATTGACGCCCAGATTCAACCCGAACTGTAGCGCCACCTAAGTAAGTAAGTAAAAAAAAATGTCCAACAACATTTAATATTAGATTTTAGATCTAAAAGAGAAACCATGGAGTTGTTAATATTCAAGTTGTTAATATTATTAAAAGAATTATTATATTATATTTTTAAATCCAGCCAGTAAGAAGGCGAGCAAAATCATCACTTGAAGGAACAGTCCCGATTCATATATTATCATTTAAGACAATCAAGAATGATATACCAAATCAGCTTTACTTCCAGGACTGACCTACACATCATGAACATCTTTCCTAAGCCAAACCAGGAGTTTGCCTTTTGCGTCCTCGAGCTTGTTCGTCCGGCAGGCTATGCTCCTTATTTGTGGAACACAAATTTTACGCACAAACTGTTTCACAGAAGGGATTGTAGTTATTTGTCGAAGTGTCTAAAACCGTGCCTTGTCAAAATATGTAAGCATCTTCAAGAATCTCTCTACAAACCTGAATGCAGTAAAGCTGCTGCCTTTCGTTCTCCTTATTATGAGCTCGTCTTATTAACGCATATGGCAGTTCCACGAGCTCCTTACAGCACCACAAAGACTTGTGACTGCCAGCAGTTGCGCTCTGCAATGCCTGCACTACAAACTCATGTGTTTCCAGTTGTTCGTCCATTAAAATCTCATACAGCACATGAACTCCATTCGGATCTGCTTTGTCCAGCTTGTCCTGGCCTTCCTTGCTATTAAGTAGAAATGCGAAACATTTGATCAGAATCTGTTGGTTGGCATGTTTGTGCGACATTTCATGTAAAATTAGTTCAAAGAAGCCCCGGTCGATTGCCATTTGGGGACAGTGTTCCGAAAAATGTCCAAAATGCTCCAACAAATGCCAGTCTAGTAGTGGCATACGATTAGCACTCAAAATCTCAGATAATTCATTGAACCAATTTGTTTGATGAATGAAATAATCGGCAACTGGAATCAGATGGGACATCAGTTAGCATTGGTCCGACAATAGGAAAGAAGCTTACCTTGTGGATGTTGCGTCAGGGTGCATAGAATTTTTGAAGCGAGGCTATGATGGTCACCCCTTTTGATTATTGTGTAGAATTCGTGAATTAAATTTGGCCTGACAGTCATTTGAAGTGCCGCTCGCAACTTGTAAGCGAGGATACCTGGAAAAGGACTCTTTTTGTAGACAGACGAAATTCAAACGCTTTTAAAACTTACAGTAGCATCTCAGAATAATGGGGACCAATTTCTGATCTTTGTGTTTCTGCAGACGTCTTCGTAGCAAGATATTTTGTAACCTGTAATGCAATAAATATCTAGCAAATTTCAGTCTTTCAATTGCTGTCATAATTTAATCGCAAAGTCAATTCTGCGAAATAAATACAAATTATCTGGTTCGTCTCAGAAAACCCTGTCTCTGACCCTGAATAGGGAAAGCCCTAAAGCTTTTTTCTGCAGTACTTAATTGCAGATCTTCAACTCGAAGGAACCAGGACCGATAACGAAGTATCTACGACACCGTTGTAGAATCACTTTGTTGATCAAGAATTTTCGAAAGTTCTAGAACATTTTCCATAAATTTAACTCTCTATGTACCTAGTTAAGTTCATTTTATTTGAAGCGACTCTGGATGCGAAGTCACTAAGGCAATTGGTAAATACCACGGGGGCTCATTAAGGATCGAGAATGGCAAATATGGTGTGCATGACATGGCATCTGCCGAAATCGCTGATAGACAAGCTAGCCGAGTTCTAACGCCTGAACTACAGCAGCTAATAAAAAAAATGTTTACGTATTTTCCAGTGAATTTGAAGGCTTTTACCATTTGCCTTGCTGAGAGCCTAATATTAGAGGGAAGAATGATCAGGGCTCATACCAAAAGTAGAAGGTTTAAATTCTCGGTAGTATCCTCAACTCCCGGGTCTCGTAGTGTATGAGTTTCTTTCTGCTCGCGCAATGTAATGTCACAGCGCGATTGCTACATTCCCTTGTTTTTAAGTTATGACAGTGGATCTGCGGTTATTGTAAATTCAAGTCACCACTAATCGTGAACCGCTCAATTTCAATAAAGTCCTCCCCAGGGTACTGAGTAGAGTATAAGATCGGTCCCCAAAAACTAAGCAAATCTTGTCAAAAATCTGCTGCACTCTCCTCATAAGACGGAATTAACCTGTGCAAGGCTAAGGGAAGTAAAACATTAAATTGAATATCTGATCACTGGAGAAAAAAAAAATTGTTTGAGATAAATGATCGGATATTTATTTCATAATAAAGAGGAAGGCATGCCGTTAATAATGAAAAACAACATCAGTCAAATGGCCACCACGAGCACGCATACAGGACCATATCATTGCAATTCTTAAAATTTTGAGAACATGAAATTAATTCTATGATTGTATTTTGGTCAATATCGTTACTAGGCATGTTTTTTTAGCTTCAATCTCAGCAAAGCCAAGTAAAGTGTGATTTTCAGCACGCTACAACAACTACGCTCTACTTCACTTCGTCTTCGATAACTCTCAGTAGTTATTGTACCTAATTGCGTGCTGAAAATTTTTCTTTACTTTGCTTTGCTGAGATTGAAGCTCAAAAAAACAGGCCTATTGCCGTTTTCAGGTAAACCAAAGAAAACTAAGTTTTACAAAATTACAGACAGACGGACAGAATTTTGCGACCCACTTTTGTTTGAGTTCCTCTATCATCGTAATGTCAGAATTTATTAACATCTCGAGTCCAAATTTTGTACAAATACAATATCCTTTTCTTATTACGTATAATCGAGAGATTTAAAAATTTAATATCAGAATACAGAAGAGGTGCCACATGTTTCGTTCTGCAAATATGGAAGAAAAGCCTCTAGAATTTACAAAATGTCAATGTGGAAAAAAATACAAAAAATATCTTAAACTTGTTGTTGCTTTATTTTTTAAGACAAAGAATAGAAAGGTGTTTGTAGTCTGCTCAGCACCTTTCTATTTTTATTGAAACCACATGTGCATTTTTTTCCGAAATCAGATATATGTAAATCATGTGGCATAAACCTAAGTACCTAAATTTTAAATACGAGTGCAAACTTTGGAAAAGTGAATTTAAAAAATCCGAACGTTTCCAATAAATAGTTTTGTTTTTCAGGAAATAAATAAAGGAATATAAAATACCAAAGCCAATAAGTCGGCGTCCGAAGGATTTAAAGTTTCAATGCACTGATCTTGGCAAATGGATAAACATTTAAAATTTTGCAAAATGAATATTAAAAGTTATTCGGTGTTTATACTAAAAACAGTTTTCTTACCTTCGAACAATGTCATACTCTGAAATCGCACGCTGGCATTCCAAGTCATTTATAACTAACTCCGAGAGCATATTCATAGCACATAATTGCGTTTTTGAGTCATCACTGCAAATTTCTTTTATTAATTTTGACAATCCCCAAAAGCCAAATGCTGTATTTGTTTTCTCATCGCCAAGTACTCTCGACTTCACAGTATGAATACTCCTCGGCCTTACAACTGGATAATTTGTCTCCGAAATCGTCTGAAATTCTTTAACAAAAAAGAGGATGACTATGTTATTTTGTGTACATTTTCCAACAAACCATTATCGATATAGTCATTGATCGCTTGGGCCTTGTTTTGCAGTTGCAACTGCAAAAATTTGTTTCTCATTTGGCTGTTCTTGTTCCACATTTTTGTTGAAACAAAAACAATTTCCAAAAGATGTCAAAACTTTATGTGACTTATTTGGAAAACAATTAACACAAGTGGCTCCGGAACGAACATTTTATTTGAAAACTGGAATGAATAATTATTTAAACTAGAGTTCGCGCAGTGGTAGAAATCATTACCATTATGTTGTTGACCAAGCCTGAACACAACGTATCGGAAAACAAGTTCGGCTCCATTTTTTCTTCATTTTATAGACGAACATTTCGATTTAACGAAAATGGACGATTGGGAATTGTATTGGGACAATGAAACCAGAATTTGGTGCGCCGCTGTCATGCCTTAGAGTCCATAAATTTAGTACAAAGAAAATTTAAGCTGACTTTTTGGCGGCACTACTCCAAGCAGATGGCTGGTTAACTCTTTTACCGAACGTGGGACAGTTACAAGAAAGCGAGATCCATTAGTTAGGACACAGGAAAAAGATTGCTGCTGTAGGTCAAAGACTATCCAAACTAGACGGTCAACTTCCGTGCACCTACCCGATTTTCCACGCAAATTTTGAATGACAGTCTTATTTTTCCTGGCTATGAATGTGTAATTACTGGCCGCCGATTGGTACTATTTCAATAACAAACAATTTTTAAATGAATTTATAACAATAAAATGTAAAAAAAAAATGTTGAGTGCGTTTTTTTTATAGGTAAAGACCTACTTGATCTCTATCCATCTTCAAAAAGTTTTTAGTACAGGGTGCGCCAGAGAAACTTACTTATTTGAAAAAATTCCCGCGCGATGAGTTGGGCGGGTAGAGGGGCGAGAGGGGGCGCATCTGGAGGGGGAAGTTCCCACATTTGTTGCTCCTACCAGTCAGTTGCCATCATGCTCTGGTCTAGAGAGCAGCGTGCCTTCGCAGTAGAGACCTTCTTTTCTACCGGTCGCTCAATTGTTGCTACGCAACGTGCCTTCCGCGCTCGCTTTGAAATTCCTCCTCACAGACTCGTTCCTGGCCGTAATTCGATTCTGTCGTGGGTTAACTCATTTCGGGAGTGTGGAAGTGTCGCTAAACCCAGAAATGGACTTCAACGGACCATCAGAACTCCGGAAAATGTCGAAAGAGTGAGGCAGTCAGTTGTGCGTTCTCCCCGGCGTTCGGCTCGCAAACACGCAGCTGCTATGGGAATTTCTGAAACCACTGTTCGACGAATTCTCCATGAAGACCTTCACTTTCATCCCTATAAATTGGCTGTTGTGCAAGAATTAAATGAACGCGATTTTGTTGCCCGTCAAAATGCATGTGAAATGCTGGTTGACAACCTGCCTGAAGACGCGGTCGTTTTTTTCAGTGACGAGGCTCACTTCCACATTTCCGGCTGCGTCAACAAGCAAAACATGCGTTATTGGAATGATGTAAATCGATCGACCACGGACCATAGCACACCTCAAGAACAACATTCACGACCAATTGATATGCTGCAAAGAGTGGATACGAATTTCAAAAATCGACTTCATCAGTGTATACGCAATGGGGGTCGCCATTTACCCGATGTCATTTTCAAGACTGTATGAAAAAAAAAATGGGATATTGTATTCTCAAATAAAATAAAAAATTAAAACAATAATTGAAGTACTTTTGTTTTTATTGACCTTTCAAATAAGTAAGTTTCTCTGGCGCACCCTGTATTTCATATAAATAAAGGGCGATCTACGAGGATTTTTGTGTTTTGGCATTTAACAGAAAATCCCAAATACATACCTACATATAGCTAAATTTGAGAACAATGGTCTAAAAAGAAAAAAATATTGAATTTATTTGTTTTATTTAACAAATGGATTCTTGCATATTTTATTTTTCAAAAATGTGCATTTTACGTACCAATTATAGATTATAAGTTATGCTGAAACTGAAATATGTTTTTCCCAACACGTAGAAAAAAAACCTTTTCCCTAAACTGTGTCACTCATATATGGCAACTTAGTCTGGTGGCAAGCCGCGGACAAGGTAACCAATCTGAAAGAAATG
Source organism: Cheilosia urbana (assembly GCA_946477585.1). Classification (NCBI taxonomy): domain Eukaryota; kingdom Metazoa; phylum Arthropoda; class Insecta; order Diptera; family Syrphidae; genus Cheilosia; species Cheilosia urbana. Next base: position 119,412,130 of record OX297854.1, read on the forward strand.
ACAAAAATACAAAGATTAGCATGTATAGGAACAACCAGTGCAATCAGAACGACACCAACCGCTGGGTTGGAGGCCATTCTCAACTTGCTCCCCCTGGACCTATATATGCAAGAATCGGCCGCCAAAAGCGCCCTCAGGATTAGCCAAACACAAGACTGGAATCCTAATGCTACAGGACATGCGCAGATTTTGAAGAGATACGTAGAGAACGATGTTAGCTCTGACTACATGTCTCCCTACCTAGATTTCGACAAGCCTATCTATATCCATCTACACAGATGGATCAAAGATGGACTATGGCACTGGAGCCGGTCTATTCTCGGAGGAATTAAACAAACATACGCCGCTCAATCAGGCTTCCTGATCATAGCAGTGTCTTCCAGGCCGAGGTTCTGGCAATTATGGAAGCGGCAAAGCGGGTATGGTGTCAATGAGGGCAATACCACGTAATGATATTACCATATTCATTGATAGCCAGGCAGCCATTAAAGCTATTTCGGCTACTGAAATCAAATCAAAGCTAATTCGCAGTTGTCGCGAAGAGCTCAAAGCTTTGGCTCGCAGCATAATATAAATCTCTGCTGGGTTCCTGGACACAGGGACAAAGCCGGCAATGAGATGGCAGACGAACTGGCAAGAAAGGGGTCTGCAATACACCATGATCAGGCACTACAATCGATCAAACCACCACTCTGTAACCTCAGAGAGCGGGTGGAAAACAAGATCCGAATGAAAGCCATTGTGCAAATGGGAATAGGCAGACAATCACTGCAGACAATTTTGCACAAGAATTTAAACTTATTTGCATTTAAAGTTCAATTAATGAGCAATTCAACCCAGCAGACTTGCCGATTCGCCTGGAAATTTGCGAGAAAATCATTCTAATGGTGTGAGAGGATAACACCATGTTGGACCAGTGTTGTTATATCGTGGGATTTATTCCTTTTCGTGGGAATTTCGATGTCCGAAAAGCCTTTCGTGGGATAAAGGGAAAAGGCACCAAATCGTAGGATTTTGAGGAATCTAACAAAAAACATTAAAACTACAAATTTTTTGCTGAAATTTCATGAAAACTCCTACATTTCACCATGATTATTAACACACTGAATGTGCATAAAATCTACTTATATAAATTGTCTCTTATCAAAATTTTCTAGTACCAAAAAATAATCGTAACAATGTTACAAAATGTGATTTTTATACTAAAAGTTAATTAACCGTGATTTTCTTTCCTTGTATAACAAATTTTACTTCTAAAAACTGGATTTTGAGGCGAAAAAGTGTCGTGGGATTTAAAAGGGATTTTGAGTACAGTGAAAAGGCAAAAAAGGGAAAAATTACCACGCTTCGTGGGATAAATGAAGAGAGAGTGCTAACAACACTGTGTTGGACATAATGTTTATGCCTATTTTGATCTAAAAGGCAATGTACCAGCAGAATTGTCGAATATGGAGTAAGACCAATCCAGAGATACTTCACGAGACCGCATCCAGCGGGTCAATTCTGGTTCTGTGAAAGAGTGAATCTAATAAATCGTTTTCACATTCGCTTTCACGCATTGCTTTAATTTTTTCGATTCCCTTCGTACTAAAATGCGATTCTGGTTAAATAAGTGAAAATATCGTGGTGAATTCAATTTTCAAACTTCACTAAAAACATTCACTTGCAAATGGGGCCGTGAAAAGAAATTATTCATATGAAAAATTTTGACGTTTGGTTTCAGCTTTTCATAAAACGAGAATCGAAATTGCGGTGAAAGGGTGAAAACATTTTTATTCCACTTTTTCACAGAACCAGAATTGACCCCCAGATCGAGGTACAGTGAGGTGCGCAGTTTCATCGAGATGAAATCGATTAATTCTGCCAGACATATTTGTTCAATAGACAGTTTTTACCTTGTGAACTGTATTTTATACCTGCTTTTGTTTGCTTCTGAAATCCAGAGAAAGTCGTTTTCTGAAAAACCAATAATGAAACGTCTTCAAGCTAAAGCAAAACTGTAATTAAAAAATAGAAATAAACCAAAAAAGTATAACAAGAAAAAAAACGAAAGCTTAGAAATAAAATTTAAATAACAAGTCAATTTAAGTACAGTGGATTTAATTGAAGCTTCGCTTCTACGCTGCCTGTAACTATGATTATCGTGTTTCGGCGTTAACACAATTTCATTATCCAGTTAAAAACAATTATAAGCACATTTGTGGCATTTACGATATTAATCCTTTCCCCGCTCATTTGAGACAATGCACATCTGTATTCACACATCCTCTTTGTTCTTCTATTCAGAGTTTCAACTCATTACCACATGATTCGTGCTGTTTTTTCTGCTGATATTATTTTTAATCGCTTGTGATCCATTTGCTGTATACTACACAAATGTACATACCATCCATCCATATACGATACTGAGGTTTTTGTGAAATATTATTCCTATGATAAATTCCGTTTGTTCTGTTTCCCGGCTTGGGGTAAAGTGAGACCCGGCAAATTGATGAGTTCATTTTATAGATAAATCAAAACCTTCACTCTTGTCTGTGTTGTAGGTACACTTTGGGCGTCATGTGTTTGGTTTCCAAAAGCGTATGGGAATCGAGTTTGGAATTCGAACAATGCATTGCTGGGAGATTTCGCAATTAATCCCTTTTGCTAAGCTTCAAAAAGAATAAAGTTCTTTGAAGCGTATTTGATTCGTTCGCCCGAACGTGTATTACAAGTGTGATGCATTTGAATTTTGTGTACGGAATGCATACAATTTATGGAATTTTTATTTTTAACTGTAGTTTAGCAGAAGGATGGGCACTACTTTGTTATGTATGCACTTCAAAAGGGAGCCAAGGCAGTGGATACTTGCGTGCGGATTTTTGATTCCAACAGACCGAAGGCACGAAGGTACCTGAATCCAGTGGATATCTGCTCTCATTCACAAAGAGGAGATCAATTAGGCAGCTAAGTAAGCCTTTGACGATCTCTTCGAGGGTATAAAAGGTAAGGAAATAAGATGTTAAGGTTGTTCTTAGGTAAGGAGGGCATTTTTGGCTTTGTAGCCGAAAACCACAATCTACGCGGCAACAAATCTCGAAACGAGCTCGTACTAATCGGAAAGTTCCACGCTGAAAACTGCAAGGATCTTCTTTTTTTGTAAAACCATGTGCAAAAATATGAGCATCATTCAGAAATATTGTAACTTGTTTTTTTTTTCAGCTGCTTATACCCGTCAGTTAAATTAAATCTTGTTTTACTGGAGTACCTCATTTCTCGAATAAGGCTACAAAAAATAATGTGCACGACTGCGTCGCACGGAAACCTTCTCATTCATCAAAAGTTTGGTTGGTTGTTTTCTTATTTTATTAGGTAAGAATCTGAGAACCGATGCTAGATAATAGAAACTGTTCATGAAACATACGAATAGTGTTAAATAAAATCCACTTTTGGGTTATTCATCTGATACGGTATACCTTACATATCAATCAAATCAAATCAAATCAAATCAAATCAAATACATAATAAAAATCAATTGCTGTGCGTTAGTCGGATAAAGGCTCAAGAACGGCTCGACCTTGAATGATTTTTGTTTTGTTTTGTCCTACTTGAATCAGGGATGGTTTAGAAAAAAAGATGATTACGAAAATTCTCAACATGTGAAGCTGTAGGCGTATATTTCGTTTGTCAGTTCAATTCAATTATCTTCAATAATAATCTTCTCTACCTATAATTCCTTGGGGGTGAAACTCGATGACGATATAACTCAATAGCCACTGGACCAATTTTCATGATTCTTTTTTTGTTTTGTTCGTATTGTTGTATTTCAGATTTAGGCAGTCTTAAAAGGTAGGATGCTAGGTGGCGTTGTTGTCGATCTCTGAAACCACTCAACTCAACACATTATATATATAGTTGGCATCAGGTTGAAAGATTGGATATTTTTGGACCCGATAGGCGGCTCTGTTGTCGGTCTCCGAAAAAGCTGCGCCGAGTTGATCAACATTTTGTGGATGGGTAGGTATTGGGTATGGTTGCTTTCAGTTTGAAAGAAAGGGTTGTGGCACCAACTCCCTTTCAAAAATGAATTCACTATTTCTAAAGTTGTATAATTAAAATTATTAATGGACATTGTCGAAATGAAGCATTTTACGAAACGTGAGCAGGACTTAATACGAAAGGTACGAGCAAGCCGGGTGGGTACAGCTACATATAAAAGAGACAGACGTGTATGTGCATAACTCGGAAACGGATCGTTCGATTACTATGATTTTTAGTTTAAATTCGCATGGGCCAGAGGAAGGAAATATGCTACTTGTTGTCGTGAAAACCAAGCTTTATGGGGATTAGTTGAATTTTTGAATTCTTTGGATGTTTTTTTTATTTCGATCGTAGGTAGTATTTTATTTTTAGTTAGTAGTAGTAGTTATAGTTATAAAGTAGTAGTTTTTTTGTACGGTGAATTTTGTTATTTATTTTGATCGTAGTACAGTGAGATCGTATTTATCAAAAGATATTTTTGATCAAAAAAATTAATTTCAGGTCGAATAGTGAATGCTGCAATTTATTTTATTCAAAAAGTCAATTTTGGGCGGTACGAAGTTCGCCGGGCACGCTAGTATCAAATAACAATCGAGTTTTTTTAAGTTTTAGCTCTCAGTAACAGGCAATTTTCAAAAGTTATCTTTAAGGAATTACAAGCATCTATTGTAAAGGATGGTCCAGTCCAACCATAATGCATGTCGTTAATTGTGAGTCACACCTTAACGTCAAGTTTTTTTCCCAACTTAATTTGACATTTCTTTGTTTCAGTGCTTGACAAATTCAACCATGGGGAGGTGCACAACTGAGCAGCGCGTTAAGATCAAATCAAAATGCATTTCGTGTACTTCGTGATTTTTTGGTCACCCTATAATCGACCAAATTTTTCCACAATCGGGAGAATTTTTCGCAAATTTCAGCAAACCGGATCTGTAGGAAATGTGAAAACACCTGTTCATCGGGCCGTACTTCTTCAAAAATGAGATCGGCCAAGCAGTTACCGTGAATGGTGTTCGTTATCGCGAGATGATAACGGTCTTCTTGTAGCCAGAAATTGAGGATATGGACCTGGACGACATGTGCTTCCAACAGGATAGTGCCACTTGCCATACGGCCAACGGAACAGTGTTATCTCACGTTGTTGCGATGGTAATTGGCCGTCACGATCATGTGATTTGACACCGTTGGATTTCTTTTTTGGGGTTATTTAAAAGAAAAAGTTAACGTCAATAAGCCAAGAACAATTCAATAGCTAAAGGATGAGATAATTTGGCACTTTACCGCGATTGAACCTCAATTATGTCTCATTGAGAATATGGAAAAAATTGTTCACACATAATTGTCATAGATCCTTCTCTCATAATAAGAAATATTAAGATAATTCTCTCCATTTTTGTTTTATTGATAATTAACATCATGCGTTTTGTTGGACCACCCTTTACTATTTATAAGTTCTAACACTGTATAAGAGTTCTATAACTTTATTTGTTTATTTCCGAAATTTTTTCTTGTAGGGAACTCCAGAATTTGTGGTGTAGTGCATTAGTTTAATAAAAAAAGATTTTAGTAAATGGGCAATTTTTTTGAAAAAAAAAAAAAAGAAAACCATGAGGAACTCTAGAACTATGTTAAGAATACAGCGCAGCGTTACATTAATAATTATATTCTTTTATTGCAACAATCTCATACGTGAAAAATTGGGAAAATGTAATCGCATCCGCATCCATGAACTTGTTTTTGGTCTGTATTAAAAATTGGTGAAATTTAATGACGTATTGCTTACTCACGAGTGCGGTAGTACCACCACAGTTTTGGAAAAAGCTTTTTATAGCCAATTTTTTGTCTCTACTAGATCTATTCGGGATATATCCGTACATGCATTAGTATGTACTAAAACTGTCCTAGAGACCACAAGAATATACGTCTGCCATAAGTTTCTATGTAGACCAATCACATGCAAGAACTCTTCTCATTGTTTGTGTTAAATTATAACTAATCCCTTCCTATGTTTTCCTTTAGTGCGCTATAAGTTTGAAAAGCAAAATCTCTGTTAAAGAATTAACAAGATACATATTTATATTTAAAGAATTGCATACAATCCTCCAAGGACTCGTTTGTACACTTTCTTAAATCGTTATTATTGTTCTTTGAAGGAGTTTTCTATGGAAACTCTCATTACTTTGGGAATCACTTAAATGCCAAACTGTCAGCAAAGAAAAACTTTTGCGTTCGTCCTTTTCGTACTCGTATATCTGCTTTTCTCCGGAGACACTATTCGAATCGAGGAGCATAGTTGGGGACACTTTTATTAGTAAAACATTGATGTGCCTTAAGTTCTTGTGTAATTGAGGTTGTGTCCTTGTAGCCGAGATGCGCTGCAATTTAAATGCTAAGCGTTTGCATCCACTAGGCCGATCCCTTGCTCTGGATATCACACGGATGCGTCACCATAAATTTCATGGTTAGTTATAAAGTAATTCAAGTTGGGAATTACATTTGAATGCGATTATGGCGAATTTGAATTTTGTGCCAAGTTACACCTTGGACAAACTACGAAGGCGGTGGTGTATCAGTCCATGAAGGTGATTTGTCTACGAGCTGTTGGCCGGTCTTGGTATAGCTAAGTTTTGTGTCAACGGTGTGGTATTTCATAAATCTGAGAAATTTACGTTCTTCGCAGGGAATTGTTGCCTTAGTTACATTGTACACAAGAAGTTTGCGATTCATGGCGCTCTCAAACTGGTAGCAAAGAAAGTTTAATTGGTTACGAGAAGTTAGTCGACTGTTTCTGCAAGCGAATCCTAGAGGGGGAACTATAGTTATTTCTGTAAGCCCGATTGTTTCAGAACGAGAAATTGTTTTCTATGGAAGTGTGTTACTCATGAGGAGTAGTTTTTTTTATACGTTTTGAAAATAGTATAGTAAAATATTTGGAAAGCAGTTACAACAACTATACTCTACCTGCCCTTTCTCGGACCAATGACGTTTGCTATATCAACAGTCAACACTCTTGTTACAAATTCTAAATGGCTTTGTTAAATGTATACACAGGCAGGCGACTTTTTAGTCGTAATGTGGATTGCTTCAATTATATGATTTTTCTATGCACTAGCTCTAGCTTTTAAAATTAGCACTCCAAAGACATAAGGGCGGTGCACTGTTTCGATCTTATCATTTGTCTTTCCACAAACCGACTGAGAAGTGTACCGCTCACCTGGACCTTCACATTAATATATTGAAATGGTTTTGCTATTTCAGTCAGCCTTAACGCCTTTTATTGAATCGCTACTCGTACTTCGCTTGCTCCTTACTTAAGTGGTATCTCTATAGGCCTACAAGCTACAACCATGGTTTAAGTTTATCTTGCTAAACAGCCACTTAACCTAACCTTAGATGATGAGACGATGAAATACCTTACATGACCTATTAATACACTTGACATCGGCGAGGAAATCATTTTACCATTTAGAACAATTACGCTCGCTTCCTGGAGACAAAGCGATTCAGGGTTGCCAGATCGGGCGCTTTGTCGTTTTTTGGGCTATCTTTTTTTTAAAAAACCGATAGAAATGAAAAAAAAAAGATCGACCAACACAATTTTGCGCTACATATCAAATTAATTAACAACATTCAACAAAACTATCAAAAAGTGGGTAAAAAACGCCAAAAAAAATTAAAAAAATGTTTTGTTCAAATTCGACTTAAAAACAACTTTAATAAATTCTTACTTTAATGCGATTACTAATTTATTATTATTAATATTTCACTTGGTGTATATTTTGTTTGTTATTTTACCCTTTTTAGTTCATTTGTGTGTTTGCATTTTTTCTTTTTGTACTTTGCGGACCCATCTACATACCAGGATGATGGAGGAAGCAAAAGCTGACTGGGCTAGAAAGACACAGTCAAAGCAAATTAAAGCCGAATGGTCAGATGATCTCATCCGCATTCCGACAGAATTCGGCTGTCGAGCTCTGACACGGATTTTACGATGTCCCAAGTCGTATATGTATATCGGGCCAGAAAGGATCAAGCATGGAAGGAGGCGCCATGACCCATTCCTTCACCCAAGCACAACTTTGTCTACGTGAAATCAGTGTTGCCAGTTTCGTGGTTTTCCCAGATTTAGGGGGTTTTTTGGTCGACGGGGGGGAATCTGGGGGGAGATATTGTTTAGGGGGAAATCTTTTCTGAGAGAAAATTAGCAAAACAGGTCTCCTGTAATTAAAACTTTAGGAATGGTTCAAATAATATTATTTTCCCCTTATTTTAAAAGTGAGACACTTTAGAAACATATTCCAACATATTCCTCAATTGGCCGCAATATACATTGATAATGAAGATAAATAAAAAGCTATTCAACGAGGGCGCTTTTTTTATTGTTTATTTAACAGAGAGAAACCATTGACCATGGAATCATCAACCACCCAACGGGTGGTAATAGCACAACATCTGCAACAATTTTGCAAATATTTACAATTTTACATGCATGCGCACTCAGAGCACAACAAGCTGCCACAGCCACTAGGTACATGGACAAGGTATTACAAATGTTTTTGTATTGTACTCCTTTTGAGTGAAATATTGAGTAACGTTGAACTGTTACCAGTTGTTCTAAAACGTTGCATGTTAATTTTATTCCATTTCCTTCGGCAACATGTTACCTTTTATACAAGTGAAACATAAGAACATTATAAATGATAAATTTACGTTGATGTTGCCCCAAGCACTGACACTCTAAACACCTAAATATTTTCGTCCCGCTGTGGAAGTTGTCTAAGTCGTGATAGAAAAACTGCTGTAGCATAAAGGACATCATTATTTACAAAACAATCAAACTGAGTAAATAACTAGGTTGTGTACGAAATATGCACAATAATGTTCGTTGGATGTTGTATGAATATAGGGTAGATACTGGCTGGCTTCAACGTGGCGTTGTACAGTATTAGATATAACTTCTTTCATACATAACTGTGGCCACAAACTTTAACCGCTTAACTCGAGATAGGACAACTTTCAGTTATGGCCTTATGGGTGCCATCGTAAAGCATGTTTTAATGTACTACCACAATTTTTTTTTTTTTTTAATCATGCTTTATAAGACGTTAGTTATTCACTTAATACCTACATACAGCCTAACCCTTAAATGCATGATTTTTCCAAAATTAAAAAAAAATGTTTTATGGTAACAAACAACCCGTACAACATTCTGTTATTAATAATTTTTGACAGAAATTGTTTTAAATAATGAAAAATTGTTAAAAAGTATTTGTGCCATATATGGCACACCATGCATTAAGCACGTTTGAAATTAATAAAATATATTTGAAATTTAAATTGCGAAATTCATACAAATACAAACGTTTAGGATTTTTATAATATTGATATTTAATATTCATTTGATCAAAGTAGGTCTATTAGGGACAAAAAGTAGTTTTCAATATTTTTCAAAACAAAACAAATAATAATAATTAGTGATATTTTCAATAGAAAAAGAAAATAAGAAATATAAATAAACTAGCTGAACCCCGCCGGCTTCGAAAGGCAGTGATTTTTTTTTTCTGTTTTTTGGCTTTGTTTTAGGTATAATAAATACATTTTTATGAAAACTGATCACTGCAGAATGTTTGTAGGAAAATGAAAAGATTTTGGAAAATTTTTCTTCAGTTATTGAAGAAAAATTTACTCAATGAATCGAAGTTAATGCTATTCAAAAGCGGAAAATATTCAACCATGTTTTTCCTAATATGTTTCTAGTATATAAAACATTTCATTTAGATAGTTTTATTAACCAAATTGTATTAATCGCCTTTTGAAAATATGTAATAATAATAACCAACAAAAAATGCAGTTTTGTTAAATAGCCGTATTCCCGAACTCCATCACATTTCCCCACGGTTGGCAGCATTGATTTAATATTTTTTGTATGTTTTCGCATGTCACATAGATTCTAAATTGACAGAACACCGATAGGAAAACAAATGGCGAATTTGAAAAACAAAAAAAAATGAGAGGGCCAGCGGCAAGAGGATTGGGAGTTGGTGTTTTTTTTTTTTTGAAAAATAGAAAATCAAGTCAAATAACGATCTATTTGCTTTAAGTCTTACACAGAGCGTTGACTGAATTCTACTTTTCTTTAGACACCCGTCTGAAACTGTTTTTCAAGCTCAGGCAATGTGACCAATGTAACATATTTTCTTCTAAATTTAGTAGGATTATCTTATATTTTTTTTAAATCGTGCAAGCACTTTTTAGCAAAATTTCATGCTGCATCAGAAAAAATTAGCGGGATTTTGGTTTAGCCACATTATGAATTAAAACAATAAAATATAATCAAAGTTGTAGACGCTTAGTGTGAGCAAGCCATTACAATTCTCATTTGACAGTGAACATAGCCATTTCACGAATTCAGTTTTTACACATTTATTAATGTGGAAAATGAGCTGTGTACAGTTTCTTTTTATGAAGTCAAATAATGTAGTGGCAGTGGCTTAGTGTTAGTGTGTTGGACTACTAAGCGAGGGGTCTCAGGTTTGAATCCCGCAAAAACCCAAATTCCAAATTATGGTTTATTTTTTTTTCAACTGCGCTACCTCTCGCGAACGTCTGACAAAAATCCGAGAGTATAAATGTCTTGAAAGAGCTTCTCAATAAGCCGTTTGGAGTCTGCATAAAATTGTAGATCCCTTCCATTCTTACCAAAAATGAAAAACTCACACAAAACGAATGGTTGTGAGAAGCTAGGCCTAGGGTCCTTCCGGACCTGTTGCGCCTACTATTGTTTTTTTTTTTTTTTTTTTTATTAATGTTTATTTATGTAAACGTTTAGTTAATTTTTTTTATGATTTCGAAAATAAAATATTTTGGATTCACTTTTTTAAACGAAAAAATGTTTTCAATACAATTGGCTCCATTTCAGTACAATCTCGTATTTTTTTAGTGCAAATGGAAAATGGCATTTTCTATCCCTGATACCTCCATGTACTTTATGTTTAGAATCGCGTGAAAGATAAGTTATGATACACACAAAGAGATTTTCTCATATTTCACTTCAAAAAATGTTTTCAGTATACAATTCTTACAAGATAAAAATAAAATCATCTATAAGTGTCATGAGAACGTAGCAATCAAGTTTAAATGTTGTGAAAATTATCCCACGACATATTCGTAAATATTGAGATATATTTTATGTTAGTAGAACTTTCACGGAAGCTTACAGGTGAAAATTCTTGTGTCAGATACTCTAGGTTAGGTGCTCTTCTTTTCAGCTGTCAAGCGACTTCGCAAATGGCATATCGCGATATCACATATCACATAAATGGCAATATTCGCTTTAGCAGTTTGGCATTTGGTGATTTGAAAAGAGCGCAGCTGTAGCCTCAAAGAGATTTTCAGTTGCATTATTGATGGCGCACATAAGCAATCAATTTGGTTAAAGGAAGTTTTTAAATTCAAATTCGAGGTAATGAAAGTCGAAAGTACAGATTTGAATAAAAAACAGAGAGTGTGCTTGTGTTGTGACCACACACACACACACCAGATGTGAAACTTCTATCGCTAAATGATATGAATTCATTCAATTAAAAAGTTCTCATAACGCAATCTAATCCAACGTTTTCTATTGGGTAAAGGCTCTAGTAAAGACTCTAGGCTAGGTTTATAAATAAGGCTTTTAGGCTGTTACCATTTTTTAGGTGTATGATAGATGCCACCGCACCCTAAGATTGGCTATTGTACGCACAGGGTTGATTCTGGGAGCTCACCATTTTCAGTCCAAGATTGTCTTCTACACACAAAATCCAAATACCACCAAGACCGTACGGATATTGAAATCATTTGTTCATCTCCCTTTTGATATTTGGCATGATAACAATTTTATTTTTAGTAATATGTACATATATGAGCAGCTAGAATACTACGCGTGTTTTCTTGAGCTTCGACCTCAGCAAAGCAAAGTTAAGTAAAGTAAGAAAATGTGAAAATAAACGGTTTTTAGCAACTGTTCAGTCGATTTTATCGCTGAAATGTTGGCAACCTGTCCTATTTTTGTCGCTTCTTGACATCTTGTAACGTATAGGTTCACCAAACACAAACCAATTTAATCACAGGAAACAAAAGCAACCGCGAGGATGTTCGTTAAGTGAAAACTGCAAAACAATAGAATTGAGGTAAATTTTTAACGATACATTTATAAAAAGTTTGTAGATATTGCATATACATAGGTTAGGTTAGGTTTATGGGTGGATACGGCAGAATTAACCCCGCAGTATCCATTGTGATGCCCTTGTTGGGGTGTTAGCCGATGTTGTTGGCGATGGTATTTGTTCCCTCTTGGTTACTCGACCGTGTCCAGCCATCCTGATGTATTTATGAACTTGTAAAGATTAGATAAATTAACATCTGAAAGTTCTTGTATGTCATGGATAGAGGAAGTGAGGTGTGTCCTCATGCACCTCCTCTTCTTCGCAGCCCCTGCATATATCGTCATTCTTGAGTTTTAATTTCATTGTATGGTTTCTCAGGAAGTTGTGACCTGTTAGGGCACCTACCAGTTTATGTAGCGACATTCTATCAAACCGCATAAGCTTGCTAGTTCGACTTTTATTATATTCCGGCCATAGCTTCCGTGAAATTTCGCAGGTAGTTAATTCCTTCCACCTGTTGTTTTCATGCGAATCTTGTTTTTCACTCTTTCTCTGAGATTACAGAGCGGTGGATTGATCGATTTGATCGCCCGATCTTGATCCATAGCAGATCCATTTCTTGCCAGTTCATCAGCTTTGTCCCTGTGTCCAAAGACGCGTGGTATGCTGCGAGCAGAGAACCTTAAGCTCTTCACGGCAGCGATGAACTAGCTTCGATTTTATTTCAATAGCAGACACTGCTTTTATAGCCGCTTCCCAAGTAGAAATTGATGGTTATAGTGGGGGCGCTGATCCTACATTTCGGAATGTTTCCGTAACAGTAACAGTGTGTATAGGCTCTCAATGTGCGTACTGTTTCCACTGCAGGGTGTAACGCTGACCAAAGTGGGGAATCAGTTTTACCTCTTTAAATTACTATTTCGGGAAACACACATAATGGTATTTCGGCTATGCTTTGTAACCAAAGTGTGACCGAATCTTAGTGAGCTGTCAAATTTGTTTTCATGTGTTTGTATGTTGCTTCACATGAAAAAGAAAATGTGAAATAGAAATACTGCGATAGCAATATAAAACGTGCACACATAACCTATCCTCTTTAATGGGGATGCTAAAATACCTAAACGAGCATATGACATGAAAATGGTAAAGCAGGTAATATTATGAGAATTTGATAATTATTGCATTTCTTCGTACCAGAATGCTAAATATTCAAACGAAAATCAGTTTCACCACAAATATCAATAAGTTGTAGTGGCAAAAACTCACGCGCTCAAGAAATATTGAGTATTTAAGAAATTAATTTTATTTCGAAGCTAGGTACTTTCATTTTTCCATGGACTATTTTTTTTTTTTTTTTTTTTTTGACAATGAATCCCAATTAGAATCAGAAAGCGACCACTTGCCTGCCATTTGCATTTCTTTAGGAGGGAGCACAGGGTGCATGCACATAAATTGAGGAAACTTTTTTTTTTTTGCGTTTATTATTATTAAATCGTAATATTTAAATGATTCATTCTTTTGAATTCTACATTTTAGACTAGAGTATATGAGAACATGCACAAAAGTTTGAGGGGAATAATAAGAAACGGATTTGCAAATTTTAAAATATTTTCGCTTCTAATTTTTGTACTGCTATTCTGGTTTGCTAAGACCGACATAATAAAGTTAACATGTTTACCTACATGTAGGAAATACAATTGAATGAATACAACGTTTGTTGTCCATATATGGGAATATTTTCTTACAAAACCCACCCCTCATACGCATTCACTTGGCTGGTTTAATTTTATTGTACTAAGTCGCTGCAGAAGGTTATGATATTTCTACCATTATTTCATTTTATATACGTATAACATGCTATTTATTCAAAAATATTGGTACCATTTGATATAATGTGAATGATAGAAGTTAGAATATTGTTTTTTTTTTTTTTTTTTTTTTAACTTTTTCAAATCAAATATAATTATTTTATTATCTCGCACTTCATTCTTGTTTCCAATTCAATCTGCTGGAGTTAATGTGTAGTAAAATCGGAAAGCATTCTCATTTTTCTCCTACAATACTATTGAAACGTCGGAAAGCAGCGTAGCGCACAAACTAAAAGTACAATGAAAAGTTTATTCGATGCTGCACTACAACGGCAAACAATTTTCAATACACCTTTTAAAATGAAAAATAATACTTTAGGAGGAAAACTCATGAAAAGATATACGTATTCCAAAATAATGAAGTTTCTAATTTACATATTTCCATTCTATTAAGAAAGATTCATTGTCCATCATAAAACCATTCGCGGTGTTTTTTTTTTTCCATGCCACCCTATATTCCCTTTTACGCTTGATGCGCCATAGTTATAGAATTATCCGTGCACGCCTGGTTGGTAACAATCAGTGGTCACAATTTCGACTGTGCGCAGTCGATTTGCGTAGCTGTTAAGTGGTAACCAGGTGGTAATATTAAATAGTAACCTCACAGTTTTTGTGTGTTTGAAATGTTACAGTAAAGGACATTTGTATCTTTGAGACACGTAATGGTCACAAAAATGTCAAATCGTTACCATCTTATTGGAATGGAGTTAAGCGACACAAAACCGAGTCGAATATACCGTTTGGTGACTATAGTTTAAAGTAAATGTGGATAAGAGTCACAAATTTCTACTTGGGTTGGCTGTCAATAATTATGGTAATATCATCATTTGGTATTGCCATCGTTAACACCATATGGGCAGCTTCGGCGATTGCCAGAACCTCCGCCTGAAAAACACTACTGTGATCAGGCAGTCTGATCGAGTGGTGTATATTTAGCTCTTCGGAGAAAATTCCAGCACCTGTTCCACAGTCCATCTTAGATCCATCTATGTAGATGGATATCGATTTCCTATTTGTGGGTTCGTCTGTATTCCATTCCTCCCTGCTGGGGTAACAGCAAGAGAATGGTTTATCAAAGTCAAGGTTTGGAGACAAGTAGTCAGAAGTGACAGAGACTTTTCCACGTATATGTTCACAATATGTGCATGTCCCATTCTACAGGGTTTCCAGCTTTTGGTTTGGCTGATCCTGAGGGCACTTTTGGCTGCAGATTCTTGCATGTGTAGGTCTAGTGGTACCAGGTTGAGGATTGCCTCCATTCCAGCAGTAGGTGTTGTCCTTATTGCGCCGGTTGTACCTATACATGCTAGTCTTTGTATTTTGGTCATTAGTTTTAAGTTCGATGTTTTGTTTGTGGCTTGCCACCAGACTAAGCTTCCGTATGTGAGTATTGGACGCACAACAGCCGTATACATCCACAGAATTATTTTAGGGTTTGGTCCCCACCTTTTTCCGAAGATTCGGTTGCATGCGTAAAAAGCATTTGCAGCCTTTTTTACACTCTCATTGACATTTAATTTCCAATTGAGCTTCCTATCCAAGATCGTATCCAGATATTTAGCACTCTCGGCTACCCTGAGAGGTATACCCTCAATAGTTGGAGGATCGAAGTTTGGAATCACTCTTTTGTTACTGAACAAGACTAGCTCAGTTTTTTTGTGGATTGACTCCAAGACCGCTTTGTTTTGTCCACATATTAAGTGTTCGTAATGCGTTTTCTAGTAGTTCGCTTATGGTAGGTAGGAATTTGCCTGTAGCAAGTAATACTACGTCATCTGCATAAGCAATTACTTTGACCCCTCTGTTTTTGAATTTTAGTACCTAGTATTTCAGATATTGCGTATAAGAGATTCTATTTGTAGGCTATATTCATTTTACAATAGATAACAACTGTAAAATGTGAGCCCTTATCATAATGACTTATCATCAGCACATCTAATAAGGGTATTGACTTAATCTCATAATTCTATGCAGCTCGCAAATTCACAAATTTCTGCGGTGCTTTCAGTGAACACCCCTCGGAAATGTCATTGCGTAATTCGCTTAGATCGACTGTCAAATCTCTTGTCAAACTCAGCTGTTCTTAGAACTCCCAAAATTATCAAAAATCAATCTTTTTTTTTTGATCTAAATCACTTTTTGCGTTGCAATTTCCGAAAGTTGTTTTCGTAGAAATCGGAGAAAATTCCGTTCCGAACGGATACCAAGTGTACTTTTATAATAATCGATTGACATAATTTTATTGATTTCCAAGCCATAAACAACAAAAAGATTTTGTACGAGTTAATTTATTTACTGTTTTTTTTTGTTTTTTAATTTTTTTTTATTCACAGTTTGACATTTGAAAATTTGCGTAATTCTCCGCAGTCGATTTCCGAGTCAAATTTATCGCGGAAAATTATGAGACGTGGGTAAACTATTTTCCATGCCAAGTCTGAGAGTTTATTTACGAAGTGGTAAACTTCTGCAGACTTCTGTGAATACCCTTAATATATTAGACCGCAACAAATTTAATTTGTGTAGATAAATCTAAAATTTGAGCAATGATCGTTTACCTATGCACTTTTCTATATACATTTCCACCAATCTCAACCATTTCCTAGTATATATACAGTAAATAGAGACACTCTGCGAACAGATCCAAATTATACAAAGGTGGCTACATAAAAAGCTCTCCCCTGGTGTTCAGAAAGTATCAAGTAGAGCGTAGTTGTTATAATCTATAATTAGTAGAACGTGCTGAAAATCCTACTTTACTTTGCTTTTCTTAAATAGAAGTTAACAAAAAAACACACATATTAGCTATTTTACTCTAGGTAGGTATGTTATAACTTATAAGTAAAAATATTTCGCTAGATTGTCGCTTTGCCCAAAATATAGTGCTCGTCAAAGCTACTTTCCTTAGAAGGGAGCTCGCTGTAAGATAAAAGAAATATCCAAAGTAAATTATTTGTAAATCATGTTATATACGTAAAAGTTCAATTATACACACCCTGTTATTTCAGCAACTTTATCCGATACACTGTTCAACAAATCCTTGATTGGTAAATTGGTGGTCACATTTTGATCTATTCCATCACATAAAATCCTTATGAAGTCACTTTCGTGATTATTATTCCATGCATGATTTAATGAACACCCTGTTAAAGTAAAACAATCAATCCACATTTCATGTGCTACAATATTCGGGATCCTACCTTTCGAAGTTGAATAGTAAGTTAAATCTTTACCCGGGTAATATGTTCTGCCTTCTACAGTTTTGATCATCTTTGGAATGTCAGTATCAAAGTTTCTGTTATTTTGTAGTATTGAGAATCTGAGTTTGCCTTTTAAGCCTTTGTTTCTTTTTATTGCTGTGATTAAATCATTGTTAAGCCGAAATGTATTTTTATCCGTTGTGGTCCACATTTTATCGCTGTCATTCTTATTGTCCAATATTATGATGACAATATAATTAAATCGGGAAAAGTCGGCTTCAACAACTATGGATAATATGAAGAAGACAAAAATAGCTACAGTACTAAGAAGAATTTGTAAAAATTATTCACACAGAAATAATGATAAAAGTGAAAGCGTGCCACCCCTAGCATACAGTACAGCAAGCATGTCAAACTCGCTGCCCGCGGGCCACATGCGGCCCACTACGAATAATTGTGCGGCCCAGCCGGTGGTATTTATAATTTTGAGGTTAAGTTTATAATTAGCTTTTTTTTGTTTTTCGAAATTTTTCTTAAAATTATACGGCGCTAGCGAGGTATCCGGAACGAAAAATTCTCCGGTTTTATACGATTCGGAGATTTTTGCTTTGGAACAACTGTTCGGAGAATTGTTCCGACATTTTGTAACGCAGACCTGCGAATTACGTAGAAGTGCGATGAAGTGCATTTTTTTCTTAAATTTTTGACAGGTAGATTCCGATATCCTCCGACAGAAATTGGTTGCGGAATTTGTTTACGATTTGGAGTACGATGGCCATCGCAACTGTTTGTTTCTCTTCTGAAGTCGGACACCTCGAATGGAATTTGAGCCTCCGAAAGAGTATCTATGCGTCGCTTAGAATTTTCCGTTCCAACGCCGACGCGACGGCTACCTCGCTAGGGCCGATCAAACAAAAATCAAGCGAATAAAGTAATCTTGTTAATATGGAAAAAAGTAAAAGTGGTTCTTGTTTTCTTCTTCTTCTTTTTTTTGCACATACAAATACATACAAATTTATATCCTGCTGGGTTGGCCCGTTGTGGCCATTGAGTTTGACATGCTTGCAGTAGAGCATAGTACAAATAATTAAAAATCGAAAATGAAAAAATTAAATAGAGTATTTAAGAATAAATTTAGAGGGATCTTTGGTCAAAGGCGGAAAAGAAATTACTTATTTTTGTTGATAGGGCTCTTTGGCGTCCCAACCTATTCATGTGGATACACTGGCCATTAGTTTTAGGTATCTACCCTTAGAAAAATTGGAATCTTCTAAGTAATTTACGTCATACCTATGGGTTATACAAGCCATCATTTTTTTGAAAGTTATTTTTTTTTATAATTATAATTATATAGATAAACATGGCTTAGATTTTTTAGTCAAGTATTCAATAATTATTATTAAAATAAACTAGGTTTAAATTTAATAAAAAATAAAAAAAGAGAAAAATATCAGTAACTATTTATATTGTGATTTTAAAAGTATTTAAATTGATTATTTTTTTTATGTATGTGTATGTCCGTATAATAAATAATAAGAAATTAAAATTATGTACCTCTTGGTTCTTTTTTGTATGTCCCTGCGCAAGAAATCTTGATTATATTTTAGGGGAATGCTGTTTAAATACGCGAACTTACACATGAACAAATTTTAAAAACAAAAAAAAACTTAAACTTGATTTGGTTTGGAATTGCTTACAAAATTTCATTTAGTATTTGATCATGTTTGAATATTTTTCTGTTTTGATTTTGTGTGATTTTTCCCGGAGTGGGGGTTGCTGTAAGTTTTCACATTTCACGTATTAGCGGATTCAAAAAATTAGTCAATCGAGAAGTGACAACAAACTTTCAATATTTTCTGTTCTAATCTCGCATTGGCTATCACAACACTATCAAAGCGAGCTAATGCTTGTTAAATATTGACATAAATTTGCAGAGTAGTTTCAGCAATGACATTTATTTATTTCATGTGCATTGCATTGGTTGGTACTTCTCGTTTGAGAAAATAAATTCACTTACAGCTTTAGAATTTGACACTAATGTGCTAGGAAAGTTGGTATTATTTTTATTTTATTTTGCTTTTGGTAAAAAAAATGTGTGTAACATGGGGTTTGGACTTTTTTATGGTAGCATATTCTTCTAATTACAAAATATTGGAATTGTGTCCCATTTTTGAAAAATAAACTATGGACTTTTGAGGGAAATAATTCTACAATCAAATTTTGAACTTATGTCTCACCGATGGGGGGCAAAAGTCCACTATGAACTTATGTCTCGTAGTCTTATGTCCCTGAACCTATGTAATTGTATTTGCAAATTGTGTGGCCCAAAGTGAGACATTTTGCTGTTCCCAGCCCCACTGAAGTCAAGGGACGAGCGGGGAATACACTCTAAAAGCGGGATGAGTCCATTTTTGTCTTATCATCATGGTGAAAAGAAACTTGTTGTCCGTGAACTTATAGGGTAAGTACTGTTTTACTGATAAGTTTACTGACTTCTTCGATATCATTCATCGGTCGGTCGGTCTTTATTATCTTATCTTATAATGACTAATGCTGACAATTTTCTAAGAATACTTACAACTTGCAGCTATCTTCCGATATCAACTGATTTTTAGTGATTAAAGTAATTTAACACTCTCAAAATGAATTGCTGATTGACAACAAAGTTTTAATATAATATATGTATCTACCTATAGTATCATAAACAAATCTACTTACTTAGATCAGCAATGGTTAGTAAATCCTTATAAGACTGATTTCCCACTACACAAACTTTGCAGCTCAAAGCGGAAAATGTTTGACACAGACGATCTACATCTTTGGCATTATTTTCAATGTTATTGAAAATGAAAACATTAGACTCTTGAACCGCAAACATATTGTTTTCAATAGCTGAATTTGTGAAGCGAGAAGATAAAGACTTGCGGACACGACTACGTCGAAATTGGAACTGGCGATTTTTTTATCATTTTGAAACGCTGCAATCTGCGCACTGTGCTGCACGTTGATCGAGGCAGTGCTCCCAGACTTCGAAGTCTTTTCCAAGATATTGCCTTCGTCACTTTAATGGGTCAGTAGAAATGCCCAGTTATGAAGAAAGATGTCGGATAATAACCTTAAAGTCCCTGGAAACGAGAAGACTTATTCAGGACATAACGTTTATAAAAGACATCGCTATTGGAAGAATAAACTCAACGTTTTTACTGTCCAATCTCTCTTTTTACGTTCCGGGAAAACCGTTGCGTGAGCATGAGCATGGCTTGTTTTATGAACCTAATCATTCGACAAGCTATGGAAGGAATGAGCCTTTAACAAGATGCATTAGGAGTTTTAATTCAATATGCAATTCCGTTGATTCCAGTATTGATATTTCGATCAGCAGAACTGCATTTAAAAAAAAATTAAATGAATTGTTATAATTATTGCTCAGAATTTTACGAATGTAATTATTAAAAGCACAAGTTTTTCCCTTAGGGTTATTGATTACATTTTTTTCTTGCACACTAGGTAAAAGCTTTAATTTATTTATTTATTTTTTTTTTCTCTTCACTTGAGGAGTTTTTTATCTTAATATTGTGGTAAATCAGGCACTTAGTGAATCAGATACTTAGTGAATCAGGCACTTAGTGAATCAGGCACTTAGTGAATCAGACACTTAGGAATTGTGGTGAATCGGGCACCTAGTAACCCTCCATGTTCCACTTCCAATTGGAGACTGGAATCTCCCATGTCAAGTTATTCTAGTACAATCTAGATAGGAGTTGGAATATACATCTGGAATGTATACCTCTGGAATATTCGCTGATAGGTGGCAGCGCGGATATGAAAAGGGCGCGTTGACAACAGAGAAGGCAGTTGGTTTTTAACTTGTGATTGATGTAGTTCGAAAGAGTAATCGGTTGTGAGATAACAGCCGTATTTATTAGATTCCCTTACGACGCCTTTACGATGTTGTTCAGTTAAACATCGCGTAAGGATTTACGCAGCCTCTACGTGGCTCTCCTAAAATTGTTATTTATAAACATTTTTCCTTGCTAACTTTACTAAACAAGGTTTGTGTCTAAAAAGGTAAGAATTTCGATAAACTATTACAGAAAACACTGAAATCTATTACTTTTTGCTCTGAAAACAACATGCTGTGATTAGCTTCGTAGGTACGTAAAATCATTTGACACAAAAAAAAAGAGAAATTATCTGGCACAATTCCGAAATGTCTTCGAAAGGACTGCTGAAATATGAACCTGCTTTCATGTATCTATGTCTCTTCCTTTATACATATACCTCGTCCAATTCCACCAACCACCACCAAATCTAATGCCTGGCCATAGGTAGACATTGTTCACACACATTCTGAAACATTCCCTACAAGCAACAACACTGAAGAAGAAGAAATAATAACACAAACGAATAATTTGATTTGATATTTTTTTCTTTATTGAGTATAATTCGTTTGTCGCAAATTTATAAATATGCGGAATAAATGCACACACAAAAATTAGTTCCACTTTTTGGTTTTGTTTACAATTCGACCACAACCAAATGACATTTGATGCAAAAACATATTTACGTAAGCTCTAAGCAGGCTCTAAACGCAAATTTTCGCGTTTAACTTACGCAACCCTAAAGCAACGTTGCTTAAGTTCGAAAAATGTTTATAAATCACATTTTCCTGCGTAAGGGCATTTTAGAGGGTGCGTAAAGATAAGCAAACTCTACGGTGAGTTTATAAATAAGGCTGTAAGTGTAAAGTAATAAAGTGAATAAAGCGATTGGATTGAAACGTTTAAGAATTGATTAAAGTGATATTGTTTTGGAGATAAATAAGTGATTGAGTAGAAAGTGTAAATAAAGTTATTTTATTAGAAAAGTTGAACAGAATAGTGTTTTATCTTTTCGAATCCCAGCCTGAATGTAACAATATTTAATTTATTACATTTTTCAGTTTTTATTTATTTTTGATACATTTTTAAATTCATTTTTTTTTCTCTTCGCTTGAACAGTTATTTTACCTATTAAATTAGATAAACATTTTTAATTTTTTTTATTATTATTATTTTTAGTATCATTATATAGGTATGTATATGCTTTTTTATTTATTAAATATTTGTTCTCTTACTTTAAGAGTTTCTTTTTTAATTATGTAATTATATAGGTAGTTAATTGTAAAATGGACTGAAATAAATAAACAAAAAGACTGTTTTATCAGGAAAAGCTTAAGCTTTCCCCTAAAAAAAATCCACTTTTTCTCCGTTCACAGCAACGCGTGGCTGGGTCTTCTAGTATGTACTTACTATTATAAAGCCTCACTTTGAGTATTGTTCAATAGTTATTTATATGGGAAATATTTCGATGATAGATAGATTGATTTTTAAATTTTCCGAATTGTATCTTCATTTATAACTTAAAGATTATATTAGTCTAATGTAAATGATGTTTATAAATAATTAATAAATAACTAAAAAAAAAATTGCAGAAGCTACAAAGTAAACCGATGAAAATAATCTTGAGGTGTAACTAGCGGACACCGATTGTTATTATGTTAAAGTACTAAAATAGTTAAGTGTAAGCCAGAGAACTATAATGATTTTGTTGATTTTTCTTTTTAAAATGGAAAATGGGCTCTTGCCGAGGTATTTGTGTAATAAATTAATATATGTTGGTGGTGTAAAGGGTTTTTCAATAAGAGGTGTTATTTCGATATTCAAAGAAAAATGCCTGATTTCAATGCGTTGTTGAAGCGTGTATCGTTAAATTTTTAGTAATGGCGTAGTTTCTACTTGGCAAATGTCAAAGAATAAAAGCTTCAAAAATGAAAACTACCGAAATAGCGGGTCATTCACAACCTCTTATTGGAAAACCCTTTACATAGATAGTATTTTAAGGAACAGAAGCGATATAAGGCTCCCTCTATTCGGAAAGCGGATTGTCTAAAATAGTTTATTTTACAATGGCTTAAAATTATCTAATGAACTTCCCAATGAGCTTAAAATTAAAAATAACCTTTTTCTATTTAAACAAAATCTTTTTAATTATTTTAAGACAAATTATAAATAAGTCTTTTATTATATATGTATTTATTTTAATTTATATCTGAAAATGTTTAAATAGCTTTTTTGTTTTTTTTCATTACTTTTGCTAAATAAAGTAATGAAATGAAATTAAACTGCATTTTCCCATATTGAATGATTGAATGATTTGGATAATTTATCGAACTTTTTGAATTATTCTTTCTGATTTATTTTCTCAACATTATAAGCAAACAGTAAACATCATCAAAGGATTAATTAAGGCACAAGGTTTTGAAAAAAATGAACAACGTAGCTTAACAAATTTTTCGTCGCTAGAATGCAGAACTAGTCTAAGTCCAAAATTTCGAAATTTACGAGTTTTACATAAGAAATAAACTAAAATAAAAATGCTTCTTCAAAAATCTGTTGCCGTTAAGATAGAGCTCAAATAAATAATGTACCTAATGTCTTTCACGCCAAGGTGTTTCATAAAATTGTTTAGAAGTAAATAAATTTTCAAATTTAAAAAACGCTCTACTGAATTTTTGTTTAAGGACTTAGTCTAGTTCTGCATTGTAGTGACGTTTTGTGCTTATTCAGTTGAAGCGGGTGTAACGTCGTTTTCCATTGTTTTCACTTGGGAATCCACTCATTCTGCAATCCAATGGAACAGGAAAACTGCTTCTGGTTGATTCCACAAAAGTATTGGTGAAATGCCAAAAAATAATCTACGGCAGCTCAGCATCAGCTGTCATCTGACAGCTGTATAAAATACATAAATTACACTTGTGTGAGTGCTTCTTGGGTGGATTTTACTTCAAATCGAGAAGCAAATTTCTCTTCTCAGAATCAGCAGAAGAGTATTTTTTGTGCCAATGGAACAGTTTCAGAAGCGAATTTTTCGATTCTGGACTCTCCCGGACGCTTCTTTTTGTCCAATGGAAAAAGACATAAAAATGGAAGTGCACTTTTTATTTCAATGAAACATAGGAAACTTATGTCGTTTTCCATTGGGATTTTCAGATTTTGCTATCATATTTCAGATTTTTCGTGCCCAATGGAACATAAAAAGAGATTTTTCTTCCTTTGCATCTGTGGTGGTGCGTGTATTAAAAGTCAGCTGTTCTTAAATTGTAATTTGTGTTTATAAGAATCCATTCAATTAATGCTAATATCCATTGCAGCGGCCAAATGTAATTTTGTTCTCTATTTTTCACAGACTTTTAGTCTAAAAACGTAAGTTAACACACTTTAAACTTTGACAAACGACAAATATGCAAATAGGTGTAAATCTCACTCGGATATCGAGATTCGCAAAATTGCTCTGACTTTCAAAAAAGTGCTTTTTTGCGGCCAATGGAACATGAAATCTGACATCCAGCTGATTTCGAGAGCAGAAAAACTGCTTTTTCTGTCCCAATGGAAAACGACATTAAAAAGGGCACTTCTGGATTTGATCTTTTCATAGAAAGGCCAATTCTTTTCTTTAATCGAAAACGCCATAAGTAGGTATTTGTCTTTTTTTTATAAAGTAGGTAGTATTCGAATAATTGCGTTAAAATTTGTTAACTTTTTTATTCTTCATTATTTAGAATTCTGAGATATGGGACCTTACCAAATACCAATACACATTTTCAGTTACACTTTAAATTTAAGTATATTTTTCATACAATTCTTGCAATTGTGAGCTTCTGTAAATTTAAAGTCGTTACTAAAATTTGTTATTAATACGGCGCAATAACAACAACAACTACTATCAAACTTCGATTCGGCTGATGGATTTGAATAGCAAAGTAACCGAATAAATATTTAAAACATTTTAAACTAAATTAGAATAAAAGCGACACTCTCTATCTGTTATCGGATACATTATCGTTTGAATCCAATCAAATCTACAAATGGTCTTTTATTCCATTGTTAAGTTTATGGGTTTCGATCTAAGAATTTTCATAACCCCGATAGCCGTGATCGTCTAGTGGTTAGGACCCCACGTTGTGGCCGTGGTAACCCAGGTTCGAATCCTGGTCACGGCAATGTTTGAAAGCATTGTCACGGAGGGGTTTGTTTTTTTTTTTTTTTTTTTTTGAACATTGTACAACAACGAATTCAGTCAGTAATAATTGCTAGTTTTTTGTGTTCTAAAATTCGTTAGAAACAAAGGAGATTTCAAAGTGGCATCTGGGGGATAACACATGCTTGGTTAGTTGAGATTTTGTTCACTAGCGGCGCATGCTGAGTGAGGTGGTGGATACTTTACCGAATATAATCTAACACCAGTTAACAATTTTGGTCCGTGGTCCCCCCGGACTGTAACCGCCACCAAAGGTAAAGTAAAGTTGACGGTTTGAAAGTTGAATAACAATTCAAACCTGGATCAAAACAAATCGTCACCAATTTACACAATTTAAATTTTATTTACTCATTGTTTAATTTTTCTTACATCATTTAGCATAGTATAACATAACTTCCTGGATGCAATTACACTGTATAATCATTATTAAATAAAATTGACTAAACATTTTTTCTGCATACGTAAACTTTCTGTTTTTCTATATATCCTTACCGAGTTTGTTGTGACTTTCTTCATTTGAATACTATATACACGAATAAAAGCCGCTTGTGGGTGGAGTAGGGGGAGAAATCACAAAGAAAAATAACAAAAAATATAAACGCTTGATAAAACACATACGTAAGTAAAACTATTTAACAGCTAGGTACAAGGAAAGGAAACAAATAAGCTAGCTTTGTGTGGAGCTCTCTCGTGCTAGTGGAATGTTTCGTGGCAGGAAAAAGCACCACCAAAGAAAAGATTGTTGAAGAAATAAAGTTCGAATTTAAAACAAAAGTCAACAACTAATTATCAATCCAATTCTAAGGTTGTCCGAAAAGCATTTCAGAGCCAGGGGGAATGGAACTGGGATCTACATTCGTTCCGAAATAGTTTGCCGACTGGAAAACATTTGTTACTATTGGTTGGGATGATGTCTGGTCGGTGCTGTTGCTTGTAGGCGGATGCTGATGCTGCAACGTTAGATTATAGGGATTCTGTACATATTCTGTGTAGATATCCGAGTCTGTTGCCGGTGGCTGCGATGGGACATATACCGGTGAGAAACTATGAACAATCGATGATGTGGGCAACTTGTTGAGACTAGGATATTGATTCCCCGCAAGCTCGTGACTGATGGGCACATTTGGCACTGAATGTATAGGGGAACTGGTATTCGCTGATGCCCCATCTTGTTGTTGGCGTTGGAAATGCTGATAGTATTCTGCATACTGCTCTTGCATAATCATTTGAGCAGAGTAGGCCTGTGCACTTGAAACTGATGTTGGTGGTGGCGTTTCAGGTAGCTCTATGGAGAATTCATAGCCACTGCTTTGAGCTTGATAAGAAGGTGGTGGTGGAGCAATAAATGGTGTTGTGTCGGAACTGGGCTCGGACTTCGGACTTGATTCGGGTGAGATAATTTGTTTCTCTTGGAATTGTAGTGAATCGGGTGTATTTGCAGCTGGAGAGACAACTAATGGCATGACTGAGCTAACGGTATTGGTTGGGGTTGTCAGAGCAGCAGACGCAACGATCGGAATGGGTTGAACGATAGCTGGAGTAGGCTGCTGCAGGAGTGGACTGCCAGTGCTCATGGTTGACGGCTGTTGTGGTATAAGAATAGGGATGTGCGCCTGAAATGAAAAATAAAAATGCAGTGAGTTAAAAAAAACAAGCATAGGGCAAATAACTAAGTCTGTGACAAAGAGGAAGAACTTCAAAAGACTTATTTCAAAATTGATGCAGCGAAGACCGTACCCAGCGGCCAAATTACCACATTCGTGAGCGAGCCATACGTCACTAAATTTTGTGGATTTTACAAGCAAGCAAGAACAAATTCAGCCACGTATTACTCGATCCCGGATGCGGTAATTCAACACCTGTACGTCATATTTTGTTCATTCAAATATATCTTGCTGTGTTATCGATCAGGAAAAAAAACTCATAAGTCGTCTTCCCACATCTGAAGTCAAACCTATAACCTGCGCTCCTGAAAAGTGGCTAAAAATGGCTTGTGGTGTTTTACTCGTTGCCACAGTAGTATTGAAAAGGTTTCAATACTCATGTTACAGTAAGAGGGACGGCTAGCCAGTGAAACCAATTAACACAATTTTGCCAGGATAAATAAAATATTCAATCTGAAAATTAGCAGGAAGGTCTTCTCAGTGATTCGATTGGTTTTAAGCTGGGAAGGCCCACCTGCTGCCAGTACACAATACCGTGCTCAACTTCCATGATCAAGACGGAACAGAGAAGTTAACAAAAAATATAACACAAAACACTGACATAACATGCAGAGTCGTTGTCAGGAGAATGCATTGGAGAGATAGAGATTACCTGTCCCAATACAAATGACTGTCCCTGTGTAATATCCGTTGGTGGCTGCAATATGATGCTCGACTTTGGCGATCCCAATGATTCAACGGGTAGCCCATTCGGTACTATAACCTCGCCACTGTTACCGTTCGATCTGCCTACGGGCATCTGCGGCAGTATGGTTACATGAGGTATGCTCGCGATATTTTGCTCATTCAACTGAGTCATCATTTGAGGACGTTTTGCTGTAAAGAGAGAACGAAATCATAACAGCGGTTGTTTGTTAAAGACTAACCGCAACTAACTCACCTTCGTCACTAAAAAGTTCGGCTTGTAGGTTGGGCAGAAACTCGCCGATCCTCTTCCAAGTTAGCTCCCAAAGTGGAACATGCAGCGTACCGTCGTTGCAATGGAATACCCTCACCGAGTGCATCACCAAAAGCATATTCTTTAGAATCTCCAACATTTGCTCGTACAACATATCAGAGCCGACCTTCGTAAACTTCTCTATGTAGTCCAGAATCTCGAGCCAGAGATCATTGAATGCTTCAAGCTCAATTAACGGTGTCAAGTGATGGAGGAACACCTTCGACATTATGGTGGCGGTTCGAATGCGAGACTCTTCCAATAGAACTCCATCGATTCCATTAATCGACGAACTCTCTGGCAGGAGTTCATTGAGCAGCGGGAAAAGGACCAATTTGAAACAACTCGCCCACTCTGATCCGCTCAGAGTTTGTAGATCATGAACGAGTAACGCTCTTTGCTGTAAGCATGAAATGGCGTAGGTCCTCACTTCCCGGCGATGATCCATTGCCAGGCGAGCGATGCCTTGTAGCAGTGGGCACCATCCTTGCGCCCATAGAGCCGAACATTGTGGCACGGCACATCCCTCTTCAGCCCACCAGCGGAAGATCTGGGCGGTCCGTGTATACAAAGTATACATCAAATCAAGTAATTGTATGGATAGCGTCTCGTAGCGCTGGCTCAATTCATCATCCTCGCTGTCACTTTTGTGATCAGTTGACTTCTTATCCTTCTTGGTTGACTTTTTCTTATGATGCAGCGGTCTGGTGTTTAGTTTCTTACGAGTTTTCAAGCCACCATCCCGGCATGCCTCGACAAATGTACGTATGCATCGCACACACGACTCGAAATTGTAGGGCGTAATGTGAGCCACATTGCGTACAATAAACGTTAAACTATCCCAACACTTGAATAGAGCAAAGGGCGAGTGTTCCATTAGTTTGCAAGGGTAAACGAGGGTGCTCGGTGGGGGTGGAGACTGCGGTCTTGAGCTCATAGACAGCTCACTGTCCTTATTCACAAGGATCCAATTTTCGGCCGATGGACTTGGAAATGGTGTACTTGTAGTTGAGCTTGCAGTTGGTGCTTGTTGCTGTTGATGTTTTATAGTCACCTCTGAATCTGAAATGTAGCCACGATCAGGTAGTCCCGAATCCTCTTCACTGCTCAGTGCACCATCAGACTTAGTCCCAGGCGGTGGCAATGTATCCTCAAATTCTGGCGGCACAGCACCAGCTCCAACACACTCAAGGATCGTGAATATAATCTGCCAATCCAACTCTGAATGGATATTCTGAGCACTAGTCTTTAGCAGCTCATAGATTCCAATGGAAATCTGTTTAGAAATCCTAAAAATCACACTCGGCTTCAGCATGAGGAGCATTTTCAGGCTCTGCAGCACAATCGGGCAGAGTTCCTCATTTCGCATTAAATATATAGCCAACTTCAAAATGGCTACAATGCTTCTATTCAGCAGATAATCATAACCGCACGATGAACCACCCATCAGAAGCAAATACATTTGATCCCGTACAGAGCCCCACAGCGGAATCATGCGATCTCGGTTATGGATCACGATTTTCACCAGAAATTCCATCCAAAATACTACAATGTCCTCAGAATAGGGCAGTCCGACTGACTTATGAGCATTTGGCGGCTTCATCAGCGACAGAACACACTTGATTAACTCCTGCAGCGACTCAAACTGAACGAACTTTGATTCTTGGATCATTTGATCCAACTGACATTCCTTTATGCATTTTTTACCAATTTTAATAAACTCTTGTTCTTCGTACGTCGGTTCTCGTTGGCCCTCAGAGCTGAGATACGAGTAGAGACTGCTGAAGAGACCGACCTCGGGCTTAGAACTTGGTTTTTCTAGAATAAGTGCAGCCCTACCGCTGGCCTCACAGAAATCTTCAACTTCTACCAATGATTTGGGTAGCAATTTTAAGCGAAACAGTTGAATAAGAACTTCGAGAATATTTTTCCAGCTCTCACGTAAGCAATCACCGTAGTCGTGCAGCAATGTAAACACTGTTTTAATGGCCGCCTGGGCTTTGGGATTCAAGCCAAAGTTGACTGCAAGAACTATATCGTTGGACGCATCAGGTTGGATATTGAGCAATGTGGTGAATTTGCACAGAGTAAGGACGAGAGCATCGAAATCTTCGTGAAGATTGTAGTATGCTGCGATACCAGCGCATTTTGTGAAACCTGTAAGCCAAAAAGGTTTAAAATGTATTCTTATCTTGGAGGTGTTTAAGGTTATCTTCATTCATTCATGGATCATGGGTGGATCATGCATACATACCTGCCAGTGTTCGCTGATATCCATTCTCGCTGCTTTTGTCGAACATAAAGCTGAGTGCACTCAGCGATGCTCCCCATATTATATGAAAGAGCTCCTTGTCATAAGCCGAATCCTGGACATGATTAAAGACTCCATCCGAACCAACACCACGTCTCAAGAGAACTTTCCATAGATAATTCTCCCGTACGGTTCCTGTTTGCTCTGCTGGCATAACAATCTCCTCATTCCTGAAAGTAATACGCATTGAAAGGCAGTTTCTAATAGCGGCAGTGGTAAACTTACTTTATTGAGCTAAAAACATCAGCCAGCATCTCCTGATCAAAGTCCTTACCACCGTTAAGCCCGCGTAAATTTTTAAAGAAATCTTCCGGTGTCATGGGTACGTTCAACCGTTTCGCATTCGAATTGTGCTGATCCATATTCAACATAATTATAGCATAGGCTAAACTAAATGCAGAATCGGTGTTGGAAAAAGGTTCGTTGTTTTGTTTCTAAAACAAACAAAAACAGAAGCACACATTTAGAAAATATTGAAAGGGCTTAAACAACATTTGAAACTTACATGCCAGTGGTCAGCAAAGTGCTCGAGAACCAGAAAAATCAATGGAGCCTCGCCGGGCAATCGGAAAGTCTCTAAATACAAGCGTAGCGCCTGATCGACTCTCAGTCCGGTAAAGTCAAAACTTTCCACAAAGTTCTCCAGTATCTTACTTTCGACATTCTTCTTCTTGCTGATGTACTCGCCGATCATTTTCTTGTCTAAGCCAGGATTCTCTCGCAAGAACAGCACAACCTCCATTGGATCCAAAACAGTATTTAAAATGCCGTTCTCCTGTAGGTATTGGATGCCCTTATCGGGGCGTTGATTGAAAAGCTCCGTGCCTTGAGTAAGTAGTCTCTTTTTATTTTTTACATCTGTAAGTTGTTCTTTGGAAATCTGCTGCGACCGTGAATGCGTTCTGATGCGAGTAGATGTGTTAATGAATTTTGAAATATTCTCCACCACCATTGTCGAATCCGTTGCAGTAGACTCATTCAAGTCGGGTTCAATTACTATACCCTCCAGTCCCGAATTCTGTCGAGAATGTCGATTTGATGCGGGTGGCAAAGCATTTGCTCCCTCTCCACTCTTGGCAGCTACGCAGTTTCGTTCGATTATTTCTATTACAGATATGAGTGTATCCATGGAGAGTAGGTGGGTACTGTACACAGCGTTCGTTGCCGACAGGGTATACTTGGATAGCAATTTTGTTAAATTCTCAAATAGATCACTACAGTATAGATCACAATCGTAGTTTATGTAGAGCTCTGCAACAAAGCCTGGAACACGCCACAGTTGAAGCAAATTATCCAAGGCGAGTTCACGCATCTCGTAGGGTGTCTTTGGATTGTCGCTGGCAATAATTTCGGAGAGTTTCTTCAAATACGCTTCGAGTTGGAATTTCAAATGGTCACGCAGCGATTCAAAAAGTAAGAAACAAACTTGCAGGTCGGAAGCAAAGATCGATAGACGCTCGGAGTTCATAAGCTTTAAATGAAAGAATCAAGTAATAATGATCTATGAGAGAAGGAAGGTTTTCCCTAATTAAGTACACCTAAAAAACACCTTAAGTACACACAAAATTAAGCGCCGATCGTAATACCAAAGCAAAGGTGTCAAAATAAATGCATACGCAGACTAAATACTTACTGCAAACAAATTCCTGCACAAATCGTCCTTGACCAGCTCCAGCAGAGTGTCGTACTTTCCAATGTTATCTGCTCCCACTTCGAATGCAACTGTCAATAGATTCAAACCCATATGAACCATGATATCGGTGTTTTGTTTATCCAGAGGGTTGCAAAGTAAAATCAAAAATCTGAACAGCTCCTGAATGCACGGCAGCCCATATGGTAGCAGGGGATTAACGCCACCATTGTCAATCGAATTTTGTTGAGTAAATCGAACTCCAACCGAGTTGACATATTCACTATCCCCTTGCTTTTCCTCAGCATCGGTAGCGGCTTCGTTGTTTTCGCCATTAGTTTGCTCTGCACTCTTTTTATCGTGATCGACTGCAGTTTCACCCGAACTTGTTGTTTCTTCATCGCCAACTATTCCACTTAAAGCTGTTGTAGGGGTTTGTGTCAATTTTCCCTGCATATCAAGAATGTTTCCAGCTGGGGTTGCTGGAGTAGTAGCCAATGGCGGCACTTTTAGCGAGGCACACAAATTTCCAGGACTCTGTGGATCATCGGCATTAGCAGCAACAAGTGGTGACTTTTCTTCAGATTTAATTGCATTTATGCGAGGTACTTGTGTCGGTTTTGCTATATGCTTGCTCTTGGTCTTCTTGTTATTCTCCTCGATTGATGCGGCCATCATTTTGAATTTCTTCAATAGTCCAGCATCACTGCGATCTTCGGAGAACTGTGGCAATCGCATAAACAAGAGTAAGACCATATCTTTTAAGGCTTGTTCAGCGAAACGTCTCAACAATTCGTTTAGACGCGGCTCAAAGCAGATCTTAAAGCAACTCAACATCATTTCACAGACACTTTCGTTGGTCAATGCACTGCCTTCTGGACTTCGCATTAGGGTATGGAGTACTTCAATCACCCGAAATAGAGCGACACCGTCAGATGATTGATCTGTTCCCAGGAACCGTGCATGGGTAACAGCATCAGCTATGCTCTCCACAGTGATCGCCAGGGTTGGGTGTGTCGGATCTGTTAAAAAAAAAGTTTCGTCATTCGAAAATTGAAAAAAAAAAGAAGCCATAAACACAAATCACCAATCAGTCCATAGGAGAGAAATTTATTAACTGCAACCAGTGCCAAACTTGTAACAGCACCTGTCGTCTCCTCAGACCGAATAACTTCTAAGAACGGGGCTAGAAAAACATTCGGATCGATTAGCCGCAAATCTTCGATGCGATTCAAAACTTGTTTCAGATCGACAAACAGTTTCATAAGGCCGTCTTTTTCCTCGTCCTGAAATTGTAATCATTCAAATTAGTAAAATTTCGAGTTGGATTTTGTTTTTTTTTTTTTAGATCACCACGTATGATGTGGAACTCCAACGAGTGCCCCTTCGCATTGCTGTCATAAGAGTGGACATTTCGCCACGCACAACAAAGATTCCATTGCCTGGAAGCGACATTTTTCGATAGCACTTGTTTTCCCACTAATTTATTCTACGTTTCGCTAATGAATCGAATTTTTATACTATTTATTTAGAGATTTACGTTCCCCATTATTGTTCTTGTTCCGATAAATTTTCCTTTTTCTTATTTTTATTTGACAAATGACAACTGAAGACGACGACAGTTTTTGTGTGCGTAATTTGGGACGTGTTGACGTTTTGTGTCAAATATCAAATGACTGCTGATTTTGTTAAAGCTATGGCGCGTATTATTTGGGTCGAATTTATTTGACGTCATGCAGAATTTCCTTGTTCGAAAAATGAATCTTCGAATAGCAATAGGTAGGTACCTACGTAAAACCAAACCGTAAAAAAATTCTTTTGCTTTTTTTTGACCACTTAAACTTGATGGTTGAATTCAATCTTGATCTTAAAATGTTGCTTAAGCTAAGATTAGACTGTATGCCAATTATGCATATGAATTCCAACAGGCAAATGACCAGATTAGCTGCCAAATGACCAAAATGTCAAGTTTATCAAAACTGTATATTAGACTATAGATCAAAATTATCAATATGGTCATATTTGCTTTGATGGTCATTAAGGGCATTTTTTATTATTTACCAAAAAATGTTGTAGTAGGTTTCCACAAAAAAAGAGAACGAAAATCAAAATAAATAAATCACAATCCCACTAACTCAAACACCGATGACATTAAAATAATTCTTATTCCGTCAAAAATGTCAGCAATGCCACAACGAAATTTCACTAAAATTACACTATAAAGGACCATTCACATGAGAGCGAACTGCGAATAGGCGAATTGCGAACAAATCAATTTAACTGCATTTATGAATTGGAAATTTGTATTTGTTCTATCACAAAACCATTATATTTAATTAATCTAATATCTAGTCTAAAAAAAAACATTACTCTCAATTGATTTAAACACCTAAATTAACAATTAAAGCAATTTTCCCGCGAATTGAAAATTCTTGCCGCGAACTGTCACACTTTATTCACAATCCACACAAAACAGTCGCGATCCACAAACCCACGAATGAAAAATTCGTTCGAACTTAACCTTTAAAAATGAAACTGATACGCGGGTATCTGCGACCAAAAAAAGTTATCATGTGAATGAAGTGTCAGAAACCACGAATATTCGCGTGTTCGCAGTTCGCAATTCGCTCTCATGTGAATAGTCCTTAAGGGCAAGAATTATAGAAAAAGAGATTACGCGTTTACTGCCATTCCAAAAAGCAATGAACTATTTTATAGTTCAAACGTATATTATGTAATATAAATATAAATAGTAACTGCACTGTACTTTGTTCACAGGCATTATTCAGTCCAATAATGCATTGCCAATGCTGCTGCAGGATTTAAAGGAACGCTTCGGATACAAGTACATTTTGATTACAGCCTCAACCAAGACGTACCAAGGGAGGATTTCACGTTTCACGATCATCCAGATTGTCAAGAATTTAAATATAGATTGCGTGCATATACCCTGATGGCCTACGACGGCTTTGAAAATTTGGCTGGATATATCTGCCATAAACTAAAAGCCGAGGTGCCTAATATACGAGCTGCACCGGAAAATGATATCTCATATACATGGGTAAATCATTTGTCTGAAGGTATTCTTGTCAAATATTGATTTTTTGTAGTTAATTAAAGTTTGCAATTTGTATTTCTCATACATTTTTAAGGAGGTCTATCGAAACCAACTAAAGACATGATGATACACATGACGGCACTGGAGGCAATATTTAAAGAGATGAACGGGAAAGAGATTTTCATAGCAACAGATTTTATAAAACAACATCTCGCTATGGCAAATAATATTAACTGCGATGTTAAAGTGAAACAATTATTTTTTAGGTCGAGAATGTATTTTAGAATAAGAAAATTGAATAGAGAAATGACTGAAAATACAATGAAACGAAAATAAAAAACAAAACAAAAAATCATAAATTGAAACCACAATGTTTTATTTTTCATAATAAAAAAAGACAGCGATAAAATATTCGTATGAATATGTGTGTCAAACACAACACACTACACATTATTTAATTTTTTAATATTAAAAACAACACATTTTAATAATGAAAACAAAGAAACTAGAATCGTGCCAGAGATATTCTTTAGCTAAAATAAACTGAGCTGTCAAATTGTTCATCGCACGTGACGTAGATGCGCAGAACGAACAAAAATTGAAACCCGGACCGCGCAATTTCTTATTCTATCATTCTTGATATGAACCCATGAAAATCCTATTTAACTATACTTCGCTGAAATCGAAGCTCAAAAAATAAAAAAAAACACACACCAGATAATAGTAGGCATGTTCCACAATTCTAGCGAAATATTTTCGTCGCTGGATGAACCCAATGGAGATTGTGCCATATCGTCTTTGAGCGCAGCCATTTGGTGACAGTTCTTATTGCGTTACGTTTACGTGCGTGGCTCTAAAAATTAGTTTTTATTTCCCAACACCAAGCAAAGCCAATTATTTCGTGTTTTTTACTGATTTATTCAGATTTAGCATATCAAATATACACGCAAAATGCAAATAAATCAATTGACTCATCCCATAATGTGGCATGTGACTAAGTACCTAGTGCTTTAATATCGTGCAATCAATTATCAATCCAAATCATAGTGATACATGGTTTATATGGATTTCAAGTGCAGTGACACATTTTAGGAAGTGAAAAGTAAATGTATAATAAGTTTATAATCAGTCTTCATATAATTAAGTGTATATAATGTACTCTTCTTTTAACCTAAACCTTAATTTAGTGAAATAAAAAGTGGCCTCTAAAAACCATTTGCATTTATTTGTAAAACGTGTTTCAGTTCCACAATTCCGTGTGCTAAGTTAAAAATTCCGTTTGATATGACATTTCGTTACGTTATAGTGCCATAAAAAAAATTTGCTATCGCTATCGCAACTTCGCCAGTCACTTTTGTCGTCACTTTTTCATTCGTGTCGAAGTAGGAAAAAAAAAATCCAAATTAAAGCGAATTTGTTGAAAATACAATATTTGAGTACACATTTTTTATTCCCACAAGAACTGAAGAAACCATGGGCAATTCCGATTCAAAGTTAAACTTTCGCAAGGCCATCGTCCAACTCACAACCAAGAACAAAACTATCGATTCCGGTGACGAGGCATTCTGGGATCAATTTTGGAACGGTCACAACACAAGCTTAGAAGATGTATTCGCGTTGGTAACTGAAATGGAGATACGCAATTTGCGAATGCAAAATCCGTCCAATTTAGCTACCCTATGTTACAAGTCAGTAGAGAAACTAGCTGCTGCAGTGGACAGCAGCTGTCGCACTCAAGCCGAGCAACAGTGTGTTGCGAATTGCGTCAGGTTGCTTATTAGAATTATACCTTACATCTTTGAGGACGCCGAATGGAAACATTTTTTTTGGTCATCGTTGCCGCGCGCTAATGGACAGAGGGACGCCGCAGAAACACCACTCGCACAGAGTCTGCTCAATGCAATTTGCGATTTGCTCTTTTGCCCGGACTTCACAGTTATGAGTACACGCAAATCCGGACCTGAAAAAGCAGAAGAATTGGCTAACATTGATTCATGTGAGTATATCTGGGAAGCGGGTGTTGGATTTGCTCATTCTCCGCCAAAGAATTCACATATGGTAAGGAGGCGAATGGAATTATTGAAATTGCTGCTAACCTGTTTCAGTGAACCAATGTACAGGTTGCCGAGTCAAACAGAAGAGCCAAATAAATGGATTGCTTATTTCACTAGCGCAGACAATCGCCATGCTCTGCCACTGTTTACTTCATTTTTGAACACAGTCTGCGCTTATGATCCAGTTGGCTTTGGTGTTCCTTACAACCATTTGCTTTTTTCGGATCACACCGAATCGTTGGTAGAGGCGTGCTTGCAGATTCTAATCGTTACTCTTGATCACGACATGATTATGCAGCCGGGGGTGAATTTTGACGAAGGCTTCGGCGATAACCTGTTCATTAACTACTTGTCAAGAGTGCATCGCGATGAAGATTTCCATTTTATTTTGAAAGGCATAACACGACTTCTAAATAACCCACTGGTGCAGAACTATCTACCAAATTCAACAAAGCGCTTGCATTGTCACCAAGAGTTGCTTATACTCTTCTGGAAAATCTGCGACTACAACAAAAAATTTCTCTATTTTGTTCTCAAGAGCAGCGATGTGCTGGGAATTCTCATTCCTATTCTCTATCATCTTAACTACTCCAGGGCCGATCAATCACGCGTTGGGCTGATGCATATCGGGGTGTTTATACTGCTCTTGCTCTCGGGTGAGAGAAATTTCGGTGTTCGGCTGAATAAACCCTACACCGCGACAGTGCCAATGGATATTCCAGTGTTTACAGGCACACATGCAGATCTAATCATCACAGTATTTCATAAGATCATCGCTACTGGGCATCAACGATTGCAGCCATTATTTGACTGCTTGCTTACCATTCTTGTAAATGTGTCACCATATTTGAAAACTCTGTCTATGGTTGCCAGTGTAAAACTACTACATCTACTAGAGGCCTTCAGTACACCTTGGTTTCTGCTGTCGGCTCCATCGAACCATCATTTGGTATTTTTTCTTCTTGAAATCTTCAACAATATAATCCAGTACCAGTTCGATGGCAATTCTAATCTCGTCTACACCATCATACGAAAGCGGCATGTGTTCCATGCAATGGCGAACCTTCCTTCAGATATGTCGGGCATTGCAAAGTGCTTGAGCACAAGGAAATTTGGAAAATTCAACCTTCCACCGGTCCCTGAGGGTGTGGTGAAACAAATCGCAGAAAAAATAGATATATCAGAGGAGAACCCAACCGATGACACTGAGGAATCAGAAGTCGAGTCTGTCGATAACAAGGATGAGTCCACTATGGAAGGCTCGCGGCCGGCTCTCCCAGCCGAGCCTGGAACCCTTAAAGCATCTTTGCTGGATACACCTGGAATCAATCAAATGACGGAACGGGAAAGCGCGCATCCAACCGGAGCGGCCGAACTTACACCCACCTTAGACGAAGCAGCAGCCGTAGTTGCAGTGCAACAGTCTCCATCTGAATCGCGTGCAGGCTCACCGCCAGTTCCAAAGGAATCGCAACCAAAATTGTCAATCACTACACGTGGTAGCATTCGAATGGCACCTTCAAATCAAGACCGTTGGACACCAACTCCTGAATGGATTGTCTCTTGGCGTTCAAAGCTACCCCTCCAGACCATTATGCGACTGTTGCAGGTGCTTGTGCCGCAAGTGGAGAAGATCTGCATCGACAAAGGACTCACCGATGAATCAGAAATTTTGAAATTTCTTCAACATGGAACTTTGGTCGGCTTGTTGCCAGTGCCACATCCCATTTTGATCCGGAAGTACCAGGCGAACAGTGGAACCACCGCATGGTTTAGAACCTACATCTGGGGAGTGATTTATTTGCGGAATGTTGACCCAGCGATATGGTATGACACGGAAGTTAAGCTGTTTGAAATTCAGCGAGTCTAAGAAAACGATTGTAAGTGTGAATTGAAATAAGAGCTTATTTTTTAGATTGACATAAACAGAGAGATACGTGTCCAACGGATGCATTTATTTATATAGAGTCAGTACTTTTTGTGTTCCGATTATGATTAATTTTTTTTTTTTTTTTAATTCTATTGTAGTTTATTTAATTTTATTCACAAGTAATATAGCTTCTTTCTGTAAGGAATTGTAACCACACAGGCTGTTCACTCGGAAGGCAATGGTTTGTCAACAAAAAAGCGTAGCCATTAATCTGCTTTATTAAACTAAGCTAAATTTATTAATCGACATGTTTTGTTTGTTTATTATTTTTGTCGTTTTGATCAGTCGCCAGCAGCCCAGATAGCTTTGAGCAAATTTTATAATAAACTGGATTTTTTTAGTTTGTCATAAATAAATTATAAGCTGTATTCATTAATCGTATCCAGATCCAGAGGGATGCCATTATTCTTTTCTTTATATGCGACACAAACAAGATTCTTTAGCGCAAATCATAATCGTGAAGACATTTTTTATGCCGCAGTTCTAAAATAGCAATATTATGAAGAATCACATTCCATTACTTTATTCAATAAATAATTTTAGGCACGAGATTTAATCCATCAATTTACGATAGCGTTTACACTTTGATTGAATATAACATTCCACATTCTTCAGATATACTGCCCAGCGAGTACCCGTACTGGTTCAAAAAAATGCAGCGAACATCTAGTAAGCTTAGATTTTCTAGCTCCTACTGGGTGAATTGAATTGAATTGAATTTATGTAAGACTTTTTGTTTCGATACAAAGTACATATCGATGGATGAATTGCAGAACTTCGTAATTCGTAATGTTCTTCAGAAATACAAAAAAAAACTTTCAATCAATTATTAAAAATGAAAAAAATAAGAATGAAATTGATTTGAGCTATCCATTAATCAATTAATTATATTTCTTAAAATGTATTTTGAAATAATACGTCGTTTTTAATTTACGGGCATTTCGAGGTAGACATTGCATTAATATTTACCAATACTTACGAGGTATTGAAGCTGTTTCATTTCTTTAATAAACCATTATTTTTGGATTTTAAAATCGAAACACAAGTATTTTAAGCTCATTTTTATATGTTATCATATCAGAACAACAAATTAAAGGTAGCTATTTAAAAAAAAAAAAAAAAAAAACATTAACAAATAAACTAATAAATTAAAATTGCACACTAAATTGCAATATAAAATTGAACACATTTAAAATTTTAGGTAAAGTGAGGAATAGAAACATAACAAACAACAAAGTAAAGATAATAATAATAGCAATTTTCAATAGTTTAAGTTTCCTTAAATTACAGTGAGTCATAAAAGGGCCAAAAGTCTCGCGGTATTATCGCTTTTATTTCCTGCAGATGGTTATTATTATTTTTTTTTTTAATTTTTAATGGTGAAGAATGCAGTTGTTCAAAATGATAGATTGTAACAAATTAACTTACCTTATAGGTAAGTCTTCGTACTCTTCATCTAAATCTAGTTTGTATAAAATCGTGCCTTTGAGGTATCGATAACTTTTAACATTTGTTACACGGGGCGCTCACTTCGGGCCTCAGTTTTATACAACTGCTTGTACACTTTTGCCTCTTTTGTCAACCTAATGATAGGGGTGTAAATTTCCTTATTTTTCAATTTAACATGACCGCAAAGAATATGGGCAGTACGGCTTCATATACCCCGCCTTTGAGCAATTAAAGCATAGTACGGCATTTTTGTCGGCATTCGGTCTGGTAACAACGGCAGATTTAGTCGATACGGCATTATAATTACATCTTGACACACTCGTAGCATTTTCCATCAAATATTTCTGCTGATAACTGTTAATGAATAGTTTTAACTCGTCAATGGTGCGAGCACCCAATAGCAGATCAACATTGGATATGCCGCTACCCATCCCATTTATAATGAAGTCAATGACCTCTGTTTCACTGAAATCCGAGCGCTTGGCAATCGCCTTCATATTTAAAATATAGCAATGCAGCGACTCTTCTTGCTTTCTCCATTTCCTCAAGCTCAGCATTCTATATACATCTTGGCGAGACACCGCTATGTCGAGTTCCTTTAGAAGTCGAGAGCAGGAACACTTTGGCAGTTCCAATAAGTGAACGTCGCAAACTTAGTAACTTAAACCTGTCATCGGCATTCTCGCCGAATTCCGATCTTCGTTCGGCAGGCGGTGCGGCATTCTCTAGCTCCCTAATTTGGTTACGGAGCTTCAACACTTCGAGATGCTTCCATAGCTCGCACAATTCCTCATCTAATCCGGTCTAATAAATCGTCTATTAGTGGAATAGAAAAACTATCTTTAGCTGTCACTTTGTTTAAAGTTCGATAATCGACGCACGTTCTCAGTTCTCCTGTTTTTTTCTTTACTAAAACTATAGGAGACACAAATTCTGACTCACTTGCCCTGATGTACCCTTTAGCTAAGTATTCATCTAACAATTTATTTAATTCTGACTTTTCCGCGTACGACAATCTACGAGGTGGACCATAAAAGGGCTTAACATTATCTAGACTCAACTTCATTTCTGTTTTCGTTATT
This sequence comes from Cheilosia urbana, assembly GCA_946477585.1. Classification (NCBI taxonomy): domain Eukaryota; kingdom Metazoa; phylum Arthropoda; class Insecta; order Diptera; family Syrphidae; genus Cheilosia; species Cheilosia urbana. The sequence continues at coordinate 119,453,613 of OX297854.1, forward strand.
GGTTCACTGGGACGTTGGGGCACCAAATAGTGTTTTCTATAAATTGTAACGAAATTGCGGGTGCAGTGTTCTGATGTAAACTTCACTATGTTGAATCGTAGTTCACCGTGACGATGGGTCTGCCCAAAGAATATCCTACGACTGTAATATGTCGCGTCACCCTGTGATGGACCTCGGGTAAGACATCTCTTGGCACCGCACCGACCTTCCCTACCTATGGCCTACCCATATGACGGTTGGGCTACAGGTCCTTCCGTCAGTCCGGGCAGAGGCAGTGAAGGGTGTCCAAGCATGAGAAGCGTAGGCCTGCTGGTGGTTGCACGTCCTAGCTCGCCGGCTTTGGGGGGGGGGGGGGGGGGGGGGGGGGTGTCTTGCTTCCCACCTCGGACTGCCGTCACGTTGTTTCAGGCCAATAAAAGACAACTATATCAAACTAACAGAGTGATCCCTTCCTTTATGTAAGGTGATCAGTCAACAAACTACTCCGCGGACCAGAAATTTTACCCTCCCATTTCGCATCACGTCATTGGTGAGAGATTGCGTACTGCAGGTCTTGATCTCACCTGCGCATGACCCACCCTACGTCATTGGAACCAATGACCGTTCCTTGGTCATAACCATTGCGCGTCATTCTACTCGGGTATGACCCCTGACGAGCGCTCCGATTCCGCTACCCTCTCCCTCTACTTTTCCCCCATCCTTTCCGGGTCTCACTTAGGCCACCATCCCCTCCATCTCTCTACCGAGTCATCTTGTTAGACTGGCACTACTGAAAACGAAACCAAAAGAAAACCCCTCTCGTCCTTTTCCTCGACCAACGTTGGATCATGAACGATCACCCTTACTCAGTCCTCGAGTAAATTTCCTGAAAAAATAACACCATGAGCGGAAACGTGAAGAATAAAAAAAAACCAACTAGATAGAACTAGACTGTCCTACGAAAATCCGTGACGACCCAAAATAAAAATATACAACATTTCAATTTGGTGCACAATTCGCCTGTACCATGGCTCGCAGATTTATTTAGTTTTCAGCTCTTTTCTAACTACAATGACTTAAAGAGAAAATCGTTTTTTTTTTGCAGTGTGTTCGTCACAGTGATTGGACGTGTTTATCTGCTATTGTGTTAAATCATACAGTTTTTCTATTAATTTCTAAGTGTACTATAATGGTTACATTACAGTGCCCTAAATGTCGCCTAAATCTAGTTGACAATGACTTATTATTTGCTAAAATTAATCAAATGCATAAAGAGCTTATTGAACTAAAAGATTTTGTTTTGCGTTCTTCAACAAATAATTGCACAAAGTCTCAAGTGGTTACGCGTTCGCAAACAACCGGTAGGGTCAATGCACCCTCTCGTGCCAAAGTGTCCAACTCGCAACTTCCTACATCTCATAATAGTCCGCGCACTCCCCGAATTGTCGTGGCTGCCGCTAATGCAAAGTTAAGCAAAAAAAACTCGTCAACCGCTGCCAATGTTGCCTCTGCTTTGCCTCCAGACTCAGACTCGATTATTTCGATCATCAACGACGCTGATCGGGCTGATGCTGTAACCCCCGCTGTTGCTACTGATGCTGATACATCTAATGCTGTTACAATGCATTCAAAAACTGCTGCTGATGATCCTGTTGCTGGAACATCCTCATCCGTAAATTCATTAGAAAATAATCCTAATGTTTGGCAAACAATTAAATCCAAACATTCTAATAAGCGTGATAGAGCAATCGTTGGAACTAACAACAACTCTACAACAGGTTTGGAACTGGAGATCGTTACTCAATTCAAATGGTTGCATTTATCGTCATTCAAACCTGCTACGACATGTCAGTCTATACTTACATACGTTTCATCTGCGTTTAATGTGGACATGTCTAAACTGAAATGCCACAAGCTGATTAAAGAAGGTATAGATGAAAATGCTCTTAATCACATCAATTTTAAACTAGGCGTGCCGGAAGATTTGATTGACATATTTCTTAACTCCAATATGTGGCTCAATGGTGTTCGAGTGCGCTTATTTAAATTTCTTCCAAAAATTTCTTATCATCGCTTGATTCGAGTACGAGTATTGCGCCCGATAATTTCCCCCCTTTGTTTTTTAAATCATGCAAATATAGTTTAGTTCAACCGCTTAAGATTATTTTTAACAAGTCTCTGAAGTCAGGCAATTTTCTTGATTGCTGGAAGCATTCTTTTATCACCCCAATTCATAAATCTGGATCTAAAAGAATAATTGACAATTACAGACCTATAGCTAAATTGCAACTAATTCCGAAAATATTCGAAGCTATTGTTAAGAAACGGTTATATGCCGCTGTGTGTAACCAAATCTCGCAAAACCAGCATGGTTTCGTGAATGGTAGATCAACTACTACCAACTTAGTAATCTTCACAAATTACTGTCTTCAGAAAATTGAAAATCGTCTTCAGGTTGACTGTATTTATACGGATTTTTCGAAGGCTTTTGACAGAGTCCAACACAATGTTCTGTTAAAGAAACTTGAAATGTTTGGATTCCATTCTAATATTTTAAACTGGATCGGTAGTTATCTGCAAAATCGGAAACAGTATGTGAAGATTGGATCCGCTCTGTCTAATGAAATTTTAAATCTCTCAGGAGTCCCCCAGGGAAGCCATATTGGTCCGCTCCTCTTCCTTCTTTTTATAAATGACTTACCAGCTTTTATATCTGAATCTAATTCTCTTTTATATGCTGATGATTTAAAAATATATAAATCTGTAAGCTCGCTTTCTGATGCCATTCAATTGCAAACAGATCTGAACCAAGTTAATCACTGGTGTACTTTGAATGGGTTATACTTTAACATAAAAAAATGCTCTGTTATGACATTCAATAGAATAAAATCTTCGATAAACTTCGATTACAGTATACAAGGTAAATTACTTAAAAGAGTAACTGATCAAAAAGATCTAGGTGTTATCTTTGATCCGGAATTAAATTTTGCGTTACACATAGATTACATCATAAGCAAGGCTAATTGTATGCTGGGTTTTCTGTGTCGCAATTCTAAAGACTTTAATGATCCCTTCACACTTAAATCCCTTTATAATTCTTTAATTCGTTCTATATTAGAATATGGTTGCGGTGTTTGGAATCCCTACTACAGCAATGCTGAAGTTCGGATTGAAAAAATTCAAAAACGATTCACGAGATATGCTCTCAGAAAAATAAACTGGAATGATGATATTCCTCCTTATGAAGCAAGATGTGCGCTTATGAGTTTGAAACCTCTTGCTAAAAGAAGAACATATTACTCCGTACTTTTTGCACATGATGTTATTACCGCTCATATTGATTGTTCACTTTTATTATCAATGTTTAATATATACACTCCTTTTCGCATTCTTCGGCCTAGAGAACTGTATTTTTTGTATGTTTCTCGGCACAGAACAAATTATGGTCGTAATGATCCCATAACTAAAGCTTGTGTCAATTATAACTTATATGTAGACTCAATTGATTTCAATATGAGTAGATCACTTTGTAAAACTTCTATAATGAATTCACTGTAACCTGTCAATTAAATATATACATTTATAATTTTTGTATTAGTACTAGAAGTAGTCTAAAATAAGATAAAGCTTGTAAGACGAAATAAGAAATAAATAAATAAAAAATCTACTTCTAAAGCAGTGACCCCTTGACCGATTCCAAAACATCAAAAAAACACAATATGTCTAGCAACTTAATCAATTACGTTATACATTTCGGTTTGGGGTGATCACGCTATTTATCATTATACAAAAAAAACTAACCCTCCAATGAGGCTTCCTAATAGTAAAAGGTCCCTATTACCCTGCTCGCGGTGACTTCCAAATACTCGAACAACGGTGTCTTGCCAGAAGGGCCAACTCATCACCCTCGTGCCGAAGACGAAGGAAGAAGAATAAAAAAAGTTTTCGAACATAAATCCGAAACTACTATATGGACGTCAAACGACGGCCCTCGGAATCCCCAATGAAAAAAAAAATATTCAAATTAAAAATAAAATCCCCACAGTGACATTGGGTGATTCCGGTAAAAGCCCTTCCCTTAGCCCTTAACCATGTAAGGCGGCGTACGTACAACATTAAAAAGAATATATATATTTAGAATTTTTCGGTACTCACCAATCTTCAATAATTTTGGGTAAATTTCCTTCCTGGAACGAGGTGCACCGCGTCTCCGGGATCCATTCTGCAACTTTTTAAACAAAAAAAACCCAAGAAAGGGAGAAAAAAAACGAAAAAAAAAATCCCAAAAATCTTATATATATATTTTTTTTGTTTAAGGAAGAGTTGTTTCCTTTTTTTTTAATATACTTCGACTTTTCACCCCTTGGGCTAGCTCCAATCGCACTTTTTCTCTTATTTCCTTTTCTTTTCTTTTTCCCTTACCTTCGCACTCTACACATTTTAATACTCAGGTATTAAATTTACTTATTTTTTTTTTTGTTTTTTATTTTTTTTTCTCGCTTTTTGTAAGGAGCTTAGAAGAAAAATTTTAATGCCGAAGAAGAAAAAAAAATCACAAAAAAAATAAACGAAGTTAGCCAAGCACCACTCGCGAGCTACACTATCTAACTCCTGCCTAGAGCTGTACTATGACTACGAACTTATAACTACCGCTCTCGTAACACTCGTAGACTCCTGGAACCTGCTACTCGTATGTCAATCACCGGGGTAGTTGTTTTCCCACTGGACGCACGGTGACGCTGCTGATCAGGGGGGGGGGGGGGGGTTGAGAGGTGTCGATTAGTTTTTTTTTCTCTTTGGTCTTTTGATTTTCTAGCCTGGGTAAAATATGCACTCCTAGGCTCACTCAGGGGAGGGTTTGGGGTTTGCACTTCCTTCCTTTTCGTATAGGTTTGCGACTGCCAGGGCGTTAGGCTGGCAGAATCTCGCGAATTTCACAATTAGAAGCGTTTTCGACACTTTTTGTTTTCGACTGCCAGGGCGTTAGGCTGACAGGAACTCGCGACTTTCACAATTAGAAGCGTTTTTCGACACTTTTTGTTTTCGACTGCCAGGGCGTTAGGCTGACGGGAACTCGCGACTTTCACAATTAGAAGCGACCGAAGCAAGGGAAAAAAAACCTTTAAATCACCAACCCACACAACAAGAAAATAAATCAACGTTTCCTACTTCCTTCTACTCCTGGCGGAGCCAACCGCCTGCGCCAAAATCCAATCACCCACTGAACTAACTCTACGACTTAATTTTTAGAGATGCCACGAATATTCGGCAACTATTCGGTATTCGGCTATTCGGCCACATTTTTCACTATTCGGTATTCGGCCGAATAGTTTGCAACATTCGGCCGAATACCGAATAGTGAAAAGTTAATAGAAAATCATGAAAAAAAAGAAACACTCAGTACGTAAAGAAGCACCAACAGACATACAAATAATAAGTGTTATGACACGACCGCGACCTAATCGCAAATGAAACAAAACTGGCCACGCCTACATACGTACAACTTCAGCGATACAAGTTTAAACTCGTAAGTGACGAGTTGTGACTTGTCACTCACGGAAATTACTACAAAGTGTCGCCGAATATTCGGCCGCCGAATATTCGTCGCTTCGGCCACGAGCCTCGCCGAATATTCGGTATTCGGTATTCGGCCAAATTACTATTCGTGGCATCTCTATTAATTTTCCTCGAAGCGTCGGCCCACTACCATCACGCCATATTCCACAAAGAGGATCACACAAAAAAAATTGAAGCAAACAAAAAAACTTCGTCGCCTGATTATCTTTCCCGTTTCGCACACAAAAAAAAATGTTTACGGTTGGGGACTGTAACCACGCCACTCCCAAGAACAAAGAATAATCTCTTTCAGTCGGCTCCTTCAGCCACCACCTAGCAAAAAAAAATTGTACCCGCGCATATCTCGCTTGTGTATTTACCCATGCGAAACTCGCTCTGGATACCTACCCATGCGCTTTACCTCCTTGCGCGAAAACACTCCAGACACCTGCCCCACACTCTTCTGCATTTACCTACACACAACTTGGCCCCCTCACCATCGACCGAATGGAAAATTCCATTTTTGGTCGCTCATGCCGGTGCATGGATTTGCGTCGCAATACCCATGTGCTGGTATAGTGGGGTTGTTGTTGTTGTGGTTTACTTTTACCTCTTGCTTGTGCGCTTGGTGGTCGAGTGAATGCTTGTGTGCCGCCACAGTGGGTCCGCACGTATTTTTCAGAGGGTAACACACAGTGGAACCGAAATTGTTTTAAAGGGGTAGTAAACTTTCTGTCGTGCTGGAGGGACTGCGACAAAATATCATACAATCGTTTTTCTGTAACACTATCAACATTTTTTCCCACAACAATTGTTTCATTACCACAATCATTCGAAGGGTACTCGATCATTAACAAGGATTTTTCAAAACTAATTTCTTCATTTATATTACAATTATTTCTATCATTTTTCAAAACTTCAAAATTAACATAAGTGTTCTGATCATTGGCACTCTTCTTAGACTCTTCATTGTGTTCAAAAGTTTCGAGTGTTAACAAAAATTTAAATTTACCAGCCATAAAAAAATTTCTTCCCAAGATTACCTCATAGCCCATTGACTCGTTATCAACCACGAACATCTCAACTTGAATTTTGAACAAAACACCACATTTTACCAAACACTTTAAGCTTACTTTTATTCAAACCAAAAAAAGTTACATTATTTATTGTTTTAAATTTTACTCCTTTAGGAAGGCACGATAAACGGACAAAGCTGATGGGGCTTCCTGAGTTTATGACGCACTCTAGGGAGAAAATAATGTTATTATCACCCTCTAAACAAAAATATAAATGTCTTACATAGTCTTCAGCTTCCTCTTCGACGAGCTGCACCGCCTTCTTCCTCTCTGGGCACGTTGACACTCGGTATTCCATCGAACCGCACGCATAGCATGCTCCATATTCCCGCTTGGGTTTTTTGGGTTTTCTATTAAATTTAGAGAACAGCCACTGTTTTACCTTGCCCTTTAGTTTGGTGACCAGCAGGGTGCGTAGCATATTCCCCTCGAGTTGGTAGGTTTTTCGGACACTTTTTAGCTGTGACAACCACACGTCGAACTTGGGCCCACCGTCGTACTCTGGCAAAATCTCTTTGCATAAATTATATTTTCGATCGTTACCATCAGTCAATCCTGTTTCATCCCCTTTCGATCCTGTCGCAGTATTTATTTCTCTATCGTTTGTCAATTCTTTTTCTCCATCATCCTCTTTTTCACCTTCGCTCGTTCTTTATTGTTGATTATTCCAAGGCACCATCCTTTGTAACATTTCATTTTCCTTCTCCATCAATTCTTTTTCTTGGCGTATCAACGCAATTTCTCTTTTCAATAATTCTCGTTCTTTTTGAGAATTTTTTTCGCTGTATCCATTGTCTGGTGCCAAAAGTTTTTTGTTCGTTCCTTTTGCACTTCGTTGTTCTGCATCCCCAAATTCGTCATCGTCACTTTCGACCATACCTTCTGTTCTTGTCATGAAGCAAAGTTATAAAAAGTAAAACCACGCAGCTTAGAATTAAACGTAATATATTTAAGACGAAGTAAAATGGAATGGGGTGAACAATGTCATCGGGTTGGCACGAGTGAAACAAATTAGTGGTGCCAGATAGCAGATAAAATACATTCGAGTTTCAACAGTTCTTCACCGCTACTCGTTGTCTCTCGATCATTTTTTTCAAACCGCAGCTGCTCTTTTCCCGTCGCCGTTTTCTCGTCGCGACTCTTAGGTGCCTCGCCCCTTTCCTCCACTGGCACTTCACTAATTTTTGCAACCGCAGCGAACTTTGTGCCGGTGGTGGGTAAGCCAAGTATATGTGCCCACTCACGCAACTGTGCGGCTGTATGTTCGTTAGCATTTATTGCTTCCATTTTGACTACTTTCAACGCGCGATACACATAAAGCAACAACAAAAAAAATATTTTAACTTTATTGTAAATAAACCAAAAACGTGTTAACAACTGGGCGTATATATTATATTATTTTAATCCGGTATCCCACTTCTGAAAACTGTGGTCAAGATTTAAATTACTTCCGCCGAATAAAACACGTATTCACTCGTTGAGCGACGAAGTTAAACTGCGTCTTTTCTTTATTCATATTTCTTAATGCTAAGGGATTATTTACATGTGTCTGTGTGGAAGTTATTTACAAGAGCGTTTGTTAAAGAATATATACATCAATGGAAATGGAAATGAAAATAACTAATACTAAAGAGGGTGACTGTATTGTATGTACACTATATATAATTAAATACAGGTGGCCGTCTATCTGACTATGGTCGTTGCCATTTACGGTTGCCGCTATACTCTTATTACTACATATTGTAGCTCAGCTTGAAAGCACCGAATGTAAAAATTCCAAAATAAAACACATTCACTTTATAGTGGAAAACTTAATAAAAACCACTTCTTTCGCTTTATTTTTAATCACACCTCTCGTTCACGTCTGACTTCTTTCCTATCACATCGAAAACTAAAAATAACCATCGAACACGAACCACAGACGCTTGTCACAAATACATTCAAGCTTGAGGCTAGTGTTTTCAACCCTTTCACATTTTATTTAAGCTCTCTCATGTACAAATAAATATAATTCATGTTTGAAACATGATACAGACCTTCTGGACTGGTCTCGTGAGCTGATTGGTGGCGGTCCGCACAACAGCATTCCTTGCTAATCCATCTTTGCTCACAATCAGTTTCAGGATTCGGCCCAGCGCCCATGCCGAAGGTGGAAAATTCTCGCTCTTTATGATAACCAGCTGTTTCTCTTTGATCTGATGTTTCTCCCTTCGCCATTTCTTTCTCTCTAGTAAAGTAGATAAATACTCTTCTTTCCATCTTTCCCAAAAATGCTTAAACATCACCTTTCGTTCTTATCATAGCTTAACTCTCTTAGTAGTCGGAAGCTCTGTAGCTGTGAATGGAAGTGGCAACACAAGCGGCTCGCCTACCAGGAAGTGTCCCGGCGTTAGCGCCTGCAGATCACTCGGATCATCGCTAAGAGGGTGCAAAGGTCTGGAATTCAAAATTGCTTCTATCTCAGTTAATAGCGTAAGAAATTGTTCATACGCCAGCACTCTAGCCCCAACTACTCTTGTGAGATGGTACTTCATTGACTTGACTGCAGCCTCGTATATGCCACCTTGGTGTGGTGCGGCTGGTGACATGAACTTCCACTCTGTGCCTTTCATATTTAAATGATCTAATATCTCTTTCCCAATCCATATCTCCTTTGCCTTTCTCAACTCTTTCGCCGCTCCCACAAAGGTTGTACCATTATCGCTGTACATTCTTTCGCATCTCCCTCTTCGAGCTATAAATCTTTCGAAACATGCGATAAATGCTACCGATGTAAACCTTGATACCAAATCAATGTGTATCGCCCTCGTCCTAAGACAAACAAAAATCGATACCCAACATTTCTGCTTTGTAATCTGCTCGCCTGCTTTATCAATCATCTTGATCTCAAACGGCCCAGCATAGTCAACCCCAGAATGCAAAAAGCCTTTTCGGGAGTTACTCTGTCACTTGGCAAGTCTGCCATCAATTGCGTTTCGAAACGATGATTGTAACGAACACAGACAACAAACTTGTGTGAAAGGTTCCTCAGCTCATTCCGTATTCTTGTAATCCAAATTTTCTGTCGGATGTGCTGCATCATAGCTTGCACAGCTCCGCTCTGTGAGCACTTTCCATGATCAACCAAGCTAATCAAGAACCTCTTGGAACGATTGCCGGGTGTTTTCTCTCGAATTCAATTTCCGCTCTTTCCAAACGTCGTCCCCCAACTCTCAATATCTTTCCATAATCTATTACAGGTTTCAAAGACTCAATCGTACTTTTCTCTGGTAAACACTTATCTTTCGCTCTATGTGTGATTTCTTTCCCAAAATATTCTTCTTGTTCTTTCCGTACTAAATAATGAACCGCCTTCGTCTTTTCTTCAGAAGTCGGTTGCTCAAGCCCCGGCTCCATTCTTTCCATCGTACAGCATTGTGTGCTGACGATGTCATACCATATGTAACCACTGTTAACCAGTATTCTTTCAATATTTTCTTTGGACTCTCTCTCCAAAATATACGCTGCAGATCCCATTGTATCCTTTTGTAACTTCTCTCCCAGCATCTGCACTTCTTTTAATGAAATGCCTTTTATTGTTTTGCAACTGGCGTCAAAAACAACTCTGAATTTTTTGGTCACACAATGGTGAGATATATGATACATCGTGCTGCCTTAAGTAACTCCAGTTACTGGTTTCATATACCCTGAACTCTCGTATTCTTGCATGAATTGTATATATTTCTCTCTTAGCTCTGAGTCTCTTTCCAATTTTCTTTCCAAAGCGAAGAACCTTCGCTTAGCTATAAGCTCCGAACTACCAATATCTTTCCATTGCTCTTTCAGTGGAATCGTAACAATAAATCTCCCCGATTCGTCACGCAAATGCGTGTTCATGAAAATCTGTTCAACTAGCTCCTCTTACTTCGGCCGTATGGATGAGGGATTGATATCGTTTAATTGCCATAATCTTCTCAAAGATTCATGTAATTGATCGTTATCCATACATACTAAATACGTGTGACAATTGCCTATTCCCTTGCTCGTTTACTCTTTCCGCGTGTTCTCCAAAAATTATCTTTCCGAATATGGTTTGCATACATAGCGTACCACATGATGGTTTACCAATGACTGAAACCATATCGTGTCTGCTAAAAACTTGCATCCAAATAACAAATCTACGGGACCCGTTTTCCTGTATTCAGGATCAGCGAGTGGATTCCCTGTAGTTACATCTTTCCTTACTTCACTCAGGTCATATTCTGGCACCATTGGTCGCCATTGATTGTCTTTCGGTAGTATCCAAAACCCTTGCTCAATTGAATCCGGGGACTCAAACCATGGACTTATTTTGAGTGTGGTTTTGTATTTATGCGAAGCGATTCCCCATCTGTTCCAATTATCTTCTGGGTTATTTGTGCTGTTGGTATTGACAACTTCCGTTGAAGCTGATGGCTAACCAAATTAGGCTGTGAACCAGTATCCATCAAGGCACGTATTGAATCCTCGCTCCTGGCGTGCTCTTAGGCTCAGCACCTGGAACTCGGGGCAACTCCAAATCGGATGGTCCATGGATCTACATGAATGACATGGCATCCGCTTCTTTCCAGTCAATCTTTCCTCTTTCTCGTAGGCCTTCTTCATTGTGACCGCGCTATCACTCTTTCCTGTATTGGTCCGTACTTACTGAGAAGTACTCGGCTGTTCCCTGCGCCTATTATCGCTTGCTCTTTCCAGTGCCATGGCACGTCTGTCCAAAAATGCACAAATCTCTTTCGCGGTGGGCTCCTCAGTAGTGCGAGACTCTTCCCACTTGCACACTGTCTCTGGATCCAACTTCTTATGTAAGATGTGAACTATAATCATATCCCAGTGCTGTGTGGGAATACCCTGGGTGGCCAACTGTCTTAAGGTCTCGTGAGTCGTATTCGACATTCTTTGCAGTTCTGTCGCCTTTGGAACCCCTTGCAACACTGGTAGCCGGAAAAATTGGCGCAACAGTTCTCGGCAAGTCACATATTTCTTGTTGTATATTTCATTTAGCCGTTTCCAGGCCTCATGATAATTTTGTTCGGTGAGCTGCCATTCCCCCAGCGTAACCTCTGTCTTTCCGATGAGCGAGTTTTTCAGGTATGAAAATTTGTATGCGGGTGACACCATGTCGTTGTTATGCATGGCCGCAACGAACCTGTCATGGAAACCTTGCCATTTCGTGATGTTCCCGTCATACACACCCCAGATGTTTTTCACGTCATGCTCTTGGAATGGCATGTTCACCTGCACTGCAATATAGGCTGCAGTTCTTTCTCCCCTGAAGCTGGGGCCCTACCACAGTATTCGATTCTACTTTCCATTCTATTCGAAAGTTATTTTCGATTCTACTTTGAAATGGAACTATCTATGAAAACAGAATCCGATGCCGGTAATGCCAACTATTTTTCAAAAGAATTTCCACTTTCGAACGAGTCTCGCGCTATTTGACAAGACTCAATCCTTAAAAAAAAAAACAAACAAACAAAACTTCATATTTACGGAAAAACAAAAATCATTTGAATTCCTTTGGTAGTTTATTTGATTTTCTACTTGTCTTTCCAATAATGTTGTTTGTTGATTTTTGGTTGGAGGTTTTCGCTGAGGGATGTTTGCACAATAATCTTCTTTTTCACTTTGCATTTCGTTTACAATATCGGCATCCACGAAATCGTATATGCTTATCACGTCTCGATCATCTCCGGAATCAAGAACTTCACTGTTTCATTTTGTGTTCGTGCTGTTATTGGCCAACCCGTAGCTAGTAGTTCCCGGCATTCCCTCGACGGCTTGTACAAGGTCAAGCAATTCAACCACCTCCGTCTCTAATGGATTAAGAGATTTTTGCTTGAACGGACCGCCACCGGTTCCCGATAAATTGGCCTTATTTGACCTCAGCTTTCCCTTGGTGGTGTTCTTAAAATCCGCCCACACCTACAAAATGAAACATGAAATTAATAATGAGCTAATGGTTAACTTGAATATTCTTACTTTCTTCCATCCTTTAATGTCACGCTGCGGTGGACCTTCAGCGTTAAGGTTTTGAGTTAATTTTGTCCACATTTGATGAGATTTTTGTCTCGCTTCTGAACTTTTAATATATCCCTTGGATAAGTCTCTATGAGTTTTCATGTAATTGACCAGCATTTCGAATTCTGATGGCTTGTTGTTTACTATTTTTGTTGATTGCCTTTTCATAAAAAGTAAAGTTAGTGACTGAGTAACTAATTGAAATGCAGTAAATTAATGTTTTTATTTACTCACATTTTTGATGCGACAAATTCTCTTACCTCCTCCTCGCAAGCACATTTGATATCGAATGAATTATAGCAAATTCGAACGATTCTGACATTAACTTTCGAATTCGGTAGGTCCACAAATATGCGAAAGTACACAAAACTGAGTTGGCACCACTTGAGCTGAATACTAAAACCTTTTTAAAGTATTACATAGTTCAGATTGTGCGAATTCAAACATTTTTATTATAGAATCGAATTACATAGTTGGCCCCCTGGAGTCAGGTGGGTCTCTCTCCTATTAAGTGCTGCGTAGGCAGAGAAGTAGCACTCTTCCGCCTCGACAACCTTTCTTTCGGTAGCGGCATGGACGAGCACGTCGCTGGTCATAACCGCTAATCTTTCATTTGTTTTTACCTGTTCCCAGGCATCTTTTACCGCATGGGCATCATATGTATGTATATTATTACTTCATCATCATGTCCTACATAGTAGTCAGGCAAAACATGAATTAGAATTTCAATATGAATTCCATCTACGACTACATTAGCTAAAATTTGAATAGTACTTTTAATACTTTTTTGACCAATTCCAGTCATGCTCAAAACACTATTAAAACGTTTGCCTCTAAATTTACAACTGATTTTACAATTGAGCACTTGGAACCTGAATCATAATAAAATAATATTTGCTTACCGAAATGTGTAAGTATACCTGAAGGGGAATCAATCTGACAAACGTCAACTCTACGCACACCTGCAGGAACTCCAGAACTGCTTCCACTCCTGCCACTCTCGCCAAGGCATCGTGATGCAACGTGTCCAGCTTCGCCACACTTGAAACACGTAATATTATTGTTAGTATACTTTGCGGATGGAACTTCCTTGGGCGATGATTCTGCATTCGGTTGATCAGGATCATATCCAGACAGCTTTACACTGTTACTTGAGGGATCCCACTTCTGATGTCGAATTCTTACTCATCTTGTTTTGCGAAATGCAGCAATCCCAGAGCAATCCAACCAACCTTTCCCCATCGTCCGTTTTTCTCTATGCTGTTTTTCTATCTTTTTCCAAACGCCCGCGTCATCTCGTTCGATACTCTCAAGTCTCTAACTGTTGACGTCTACGGCGGTCGAAATGTGTTAACATAGACAAGTTAATGCTCCGGTTTCACTTAGGCATGAGGAGTAGTGCCTAGCATTTCACACTGCGACATATATAGTTTTTGTTAAAGGAAAATGTGTTTTAAAAAAAATAAATAAAACTCTTTCCTTTTTCTTTTATTTTCTTATCTAAAGCTATAGATCCCTTACCGTTGGTCGGGGGAAATCTTAGAACTTACTCTAATGAGATCAAATGATCCCTGATGATATTTGTCTTTGGTGTCATATGCTGATGCAAAAGTGTTACATTGTTGATGTTATGATTCTTTTATGCTGGTGATTAGTTTATGGCATAGTTAACGATGTCCTGCCGAGGACATATAAAAAAAACGCGAACTGTGCCAAAGGCACACCCACTTGTTCGACTTATACTCAAATAAATATACAACCGCCGTACGTTATAAAAATGGTTTCTTTATTAATTCCGACCTTCTCTCTATGAATGAAAATTAAGACTAAACTTATCCTAAAACGTCTGCCAATAGACAGCCGCATGCACCATGCCCAATGTGCTGAGTCGCCAATAGTATGCGGCGCGTGTATCCGGTGTCCAATACGTAAGTGCAAATCGTGAGAATGCAGCGCGTGTATCCGATGTCCAGAGTGCATTGGGTCCGCATCGTGGGAAAGTGCTGATGCATACTTTTACCGTATGTGCGTGTCTGATCGTGTTAACTGGCATTTTAATGGCCGTAACATTGTGTTTATGTTGTTTCCCATTTGATTTTTGCTATGGTATTTCACAATCACATCATTGTATAAAATGTATTTTGTATCACTGTATTCAATTGACTTTATTTAATTGAATTTTAAATCGAGCGTTTGCTCACAAGCTTGCTCTGATATAACATATATATATTTTATTATTCTTACCCTTTCTCGTTCACCGGTTACCTAAACCTTGCTTGGGTACAACGGAGGTGAATTCTTTGTTGCATTTTTTCTTTTTTCTTTTTCTTTTTCTTTCTTTCACTCTTTCCCGAACTTTCGATGCACTGCAGGAATTTGAAATTCCTAAATTAAACACTTTTGTCACTTCACTGGGATTTATCCGGCTCGAAGGACCAAAATGTATCGTAGCTCAGCTTGAAAGCACCGAATGTAAAAATTCCAAAATAAAACACATTCACTTTATAGTGGAAAACTTAATAAAAACCACTTCTTTAGCTTTATTTTTAATCACACCTCTCGTTCACGTCTGACTTCTTTCCTATCACATCGAAAACTAAAAATAACCATCGAACACGAACCACAGTCCACAGAAGCTTGTCACAAATACATTCAAGCTTGAGGCTAGTGTTCGATACAGGCGTAGTCATTCCAAGTGGAATTCTGATGGATAGAGTACTATTCATTGAGGATGGAGTTGTTAATTGCAGGCAACTTGGCAATTGTTTTTTTATTAATGATAGAGAATAGTTGATAAGAGGGACCAACTCAGACTCGGAATAAAGGTACCTGTTAGAATATCTTTTCGTTCACGATTCGAAGTTTTTGTTAATGCATAATCTTAGTATATTTCTCTCTAGACGCTCTAGTTCCTCAGCTACAGTCGGGGAGATAGAAAACCATATTTGAAAGGCGTACGTGAGTATATAGGCATAATTAGGGTTTTGTTAATGAGCAGTTTAGTTTTCTTGTTAAGACCGTTGTTCCTTAGAAGCGGCATGGTCATGCTGGTAATCTTCTGAGCTTTGACTTTGGAAATTCTGGCATGTTGATTAAACTTAAGCAAGTTATTCAAGTGTACGCCCAAATGCCTTTAGACTTTTCACTATTAATTTTCATGCCCCATTTATCGTAGTAATCATTTATTACGATGAGGAGTTCTTTAAGAAGATTAAATGCTGTCAAATAGGTTGATAAGATACCTGGGGTATTCCATTTGTTTTATTTTAAAAAGTAAGCCATCTCTCCACACACTGTCGAAGGCCTTTTATATATCCAAGGAACAAGCTATGGTACATTTTCTTTTCCTTAACCCTCAAGGTTATGTCATTATGTATTTTCAACAAAGCATGAATTGTAGAGTACTCTTTTCGGAAACCGAATTGATAATCGGGAATGAACTCCATGTTTGAAAGGTTTTCTATTTTGTTTAGTTCATCAGAGAGACTTGCTGCTGGGAAGTTCGATGGTATATGTAGGTTGCTGCAACTTGTAGGAAAATGCGAACACAGTACCAATTTTGTAATTTGATTTTATTCATATAGTTATTATTATACTATTTACTTAATACTATGGTCGTTCTCGATGTTAAAATTAACTTAAATAATGACTTCCTCCGGTCGCTCTAGATACTCAGCTACTATCTTTCATCATCCTCAATCAATCAATACGATCGTTAATCGCTAGGCCTCTAAAAGTAACACACTCACCGGATGATTACCACATAAACATTGCAATCTCGTTGTGTTCCGTGGTCCTTCAGCGGGTCTCTCATTTGTGTGAAACATTCTTCGAGCGTGTGAAACTTGATTACTGGTAACTACGGAAGTACTAGATTATGGCAATAGTTGTGTTATTTTTGCTTGCTCAAGTAACCAAACAACAAAGTCCTTTATTGTTGCATATGGAGTAATGTCCGATGCCTTCTTAGCCCATTCGAATCTTCTGGAAAGCGGCAGTTTCAATACCAGTTCTTCGAGAAGCATTGGGTTGGCTAAATGCTGAATACTGTTGTATTTTTTGCAGTTGGGCTTTCACCAAAACATCCGTGCGTCCAAATCGAAATTACAGCGTTTTAATAACCTGTTCCAAATTGCTAGGGTGAATTAGGAAAGCTAGGACTGCTTCCATAGCTTCCCCCTGTAGACACTTCTGCAACCGGATGGTGTTTTCCATAGCGGTGTATTGGAAATTCCTTGTTGTTTCTTCGTAGTTTGCCAGGATCAATGCGCGTTATACGGGGTAGTTTTCGTTCGTTTGTCCATCTGTCGGTATATGTCTGTGTTTTCCTCTGTCGTGACTGTATTTTTTGCAGTTGGGCTTCACCAAAACATCTGTGCGTCCAAATCGAAATGACAGCGTTTTAATTACCTGTTCCAAATTGCTTGGGTGAATTAGCAAAGCTAGGACTGCTTCCATAGCTTCCCCCTGTAGACACTTCTGCAACCGGATGGTGTTTTCCATAGCGGTGTATTGGAAATTCCTTGTTGTTTCTTCGTAGTTTGCCAGGATCAATATGGGTTATACGGGGTCGTTTTCGTTCGTTTGTCCATCTGTCGGTATTTGTCTGTGTATTCCTCTGTCGCGACAGCCAACAACTCGTTGATGCGTACCATTGGTGTTTTGCATGTTTTGTGTTCGTCTTGTCATTCTACTTGTAAATGTTCTTGTGTATGTGAGCGTTCTCTAGTCGTCGTAGTAGATAGTAGTCCGTTGATTGTATCTCTGGTCTTGTTGTTTCGCTGTCTGCTGCACCACAAAGTACCCAAGCGTTCTCACCTCCTTATTCCCCAACCCTGTTAGAACATTCGGCTGTTGAATTAATTCTACGTCTGGAAACCTTAATAGCAAATCATATCTTAGAAGTGACAAGTCACATCCTGTGTCTACCAACGCCGTTATCTCAATTCCATTCACTGTGATGTCTTTCATGAGGTGAACTGTCGTACTGCCAAGCTTTGGCCTTCGTCTCATTTTCGGGTTGCTTTCAGCGTTCAAACGACCGATGTCCCATCTCTCCGCATCAAAAACATATTTAACCCTTAGGACATGACTTAGAGAAGTGATTGGGGTCCCCGCACTTGAAGCATTTCTTCAGACCTTCTTTTTTTAACTACGGCTTGTTCACGTTTAATAGAAGTTATCGGTAAAAACTTTGAATAGTTATCTGCCGATTGTTGCTTCACACGCATGTATATTTTAATTTTCCCCGTCAGTTCTGCTATTGTCGTTGCTTCGTAGAGTATAATTTTATTTACCCTTTCGTCCTTCAGGCCAGCTATGACGTATTCGATTAGGGACGACTCGTCGATCTCGATCGGTTTGGCAATTTGTATCATTTTGTACAAATACACGCGCGTTGTCTCACCCGGCTGCTTTCGGCGACTTGTGAGCTGCCTATGATTTCTCAACGCTTCTTTTAAACTTGCCCAACATGATATCCCCGTCTCTCCCTGCACGAATAATTTCGCACCGCCAACTATCATCCTTCGACCGTAAGCAAATCTTTGCAAACTGTTAAAACGCAAGATCGAACATGCGCTTTCGAATTCTTGCATCCAGGCGTCTACATTTTGCGATGTTTCCCCAGAAAACGGCGTAATGCTCTCTTCGATGTCTTTAATATAGATAGATAAATAAAAATATAAAGATAAATAAAGTAAACTAAAAAACGAATTTTTATGGTGTCTTTGATTGAAGCACACCGGAAATCAAATTTCCCAGTTGAGAAAACCTCTCCATTTTTTCCTTGTGCCGTCTTTCTTTTTGTTCTTCTTTTGCAGCAGACCGCAGACGTTTGTCCTCAATTAATCGGTCGACCATCCTTTCCATTTGGCATTTTTGTTTTTTCTTTGGCGCAGGACTGCGACTGACCAGCAAAATATCATCGTCATCAGCTTCATCGGAATCCAATAAAGGCACAATGTTTGGGGACTGGTTTTCTGCATCATGATAGCTTGTGGATGGTTGACTTCGACCTGAACTATATGAGCTAGATGATGATGATGGTCGATTTTCAAGTGGCAACAGGTTTGACTGCTTCCTTATCAGCTTATTAGGTCCCATAAAAACCTCCGGAACCAATGAATCGTCATCTTTTATGATATTATTCATAATACTTGCATATGGAATTTGTTTTCGTGATGCTCCACTGGTTTGATTATTTTTTATAATGGCTTTTGTTTTTTTAATAACGGTCTTGAAGCGACCCTCTACCTGCTCCGGTGTTACTGTTATGGCATAGTTCTTAAAGCAAGCCTCGGCGACGAATGTCCACATATGCTTCTTAGTTCTGAATTTTTTCATGGGACCTACTTGTTTGCAGTTTTCTTCATACAGCATCAGTAGAAAATTTGTTTGGTCATTTGACCATTTAAAGATTTCTGTAGATATACAAATTAAAATGCGCTATGAATTTATTGGTCTTATGAAATGCTAATTGTACTATGTACATGTACGATTTTCGATTTCCATTTCGTCTATGAAATCTCGGCTTAGATTATAAAACTGGGCATGATCTTCGTAAGGCGCCGAAACCATTTCTTGTGCTGAAATAAAGCGTATGTTCGTAATTCTTTTTTTTTTCTAAATAACAGGTATTCTTACTCAAAATGTTTTGCAGGATAACATTTCCATTAATTTGGGTAACTTGCCCATTTTCATCGACCACAACTTTAAAATTCTGAAGATCTGAGTATGCCATTTTCTGCCAATGAATAAAAAATTGTGTGCAAACAGCTGATGTCTCTTTGACGTTTTAACTAACACAAAGACAAAACTTAAAAATTTGAGTAGAAGCAGTTTTGTTGTTCCATTGGATTTCAGAATGAGTGGATCCCCGAGTGAAACCAATGGAAAACGACATAATTCTACCTCTCGAATTTCATTTATCGAACTACTGTCACCCTCGTCGTCATAGAAAAGCATCAATCTCTGTTGTAATTCATGTTTGATGCCTGTCACTGTCAACCCTACTTCCCTGAGCTGATTTTTTAACTCCTCGACCGTCATCCGCAAGATGCGATTTGCATCCATTCTAAACAATCTTATCTTAATCTATGAACTAATAGTTATAATATTTAATATTTTGATGAATATAAAAAATTATTATCCATTGGAATTAAAAGCGGTAGCGGTAGCAGCAACCATCTGCGAATTCCAGTCGTCTTCTTCTTCCTTTTTATCGTCTTTCGTCTTTTTCTTCGTATTTCTCAGCCGCATTCAACGTTGGAGCAAGTAACGGCGAAACAATTATTTTTCACTTCTGCACACACACACTTCACTGCGAACTGATGAGCGATGAGACTTGCGAATTTACTGAATTTACGTCCGAGTCAAAGTACCTTACTAGTAGAACGAGACATTTTTTTTTTTTTGAAGAAACGTCTGTGGTTTCATCGACTATTACGATAGATTTTTTTATGAATTAAGTCTTTTTAAATGGATACCGAAGCAAAAGGCCCCAAAATCGTGTTATCCATGACGTTCCCTTTTTCCACCCACATTTGGCACGTTCAACAGAAGTTGTATTTTTCAGGTATCCGTTTATCAGAGCAGGGAGAAAATCCATTTGAGTTAAGGGCAAGGTATGTTTAACGCAGTAGGTACATAACTAAACCTAGTTCTCCCCTGAGCTTACTATGATCAGTCAGTTTATTGTCGTAACATTGTTTAATTGTTACGGTTTTTTTTGCTGTTCTTGGTTTCGAATATTTCATTTTCGTTTTTCATGTCGATTTTTCCAAAGATGATTATATCGTCTATGTAGACGTAGCATGTTTTTCCTATAAGAGGTCTTAAAACATCGTTAATCATTCGCTGGAAAATAGCGGGCGCGTTTTTAAGCCCAAATGGCAGTCGAGTGAACTCATATTTGCCATTTGCCGTAGAGAAAGCTGTTTTCGGAATGTCGCTAGCTTTCATCTTGATTTGATGAAAACCGGATGTAAGATCCAGCGTTGTAAAATATTTACTTTCTCTTAAGCTTGTAAGAGTGTTTGTTATGTCGGGTATGGGGTAAGCATCAGGGATTGGAACTATCCAAAGCGGCGAGTTGTCCGTACTTTTAGGTGGTCTTATAACACCATCTGCGAGCATTTTCCGGATTTGGGTTTCGACTTCTGCTCTTAAATTAGCAGGATAAGGGTAAGATTTAGTTTAGATTGGTTCAGAAGACGTGGTTTTGATTTCTGCTACGACGTTAGTGTCTATAGTTCCACTGTCGGAAATGTTTCCAAATAATTGTTTGTGTTTAGTAAGTACATCTTGAATGTCATTATCTATGGCGGAATTAATCTAAATGTTGTTAAATTGCGTAGATTTCTTTTGGAAAAGGTGTATTTTAATGTTAGGGCTTATAGTAAGAATATTAGTTTTCCTATCGATGACAGCTGCGAGCTCCTTTAGAGTGTCATCGCCTATGATTCCATCAATTGAAGTTAGCCCTGGCAGAACATAGAAATTGATTGGTGCATTATTGCCAATACTTCTGAAAAAAGGACCAGATCTTCTTGGTTGTTTCCCTCGATTCCTCACTTGCAAAGAGGCGCTGTTGTTTTCTTGGTAAATTTTCGAAATCGTTATATCTACGCACAAGGTTATTTGCAGGTCGATTCATGTAGTTCACCTGTCGCGTTTGCACTGACTGGTCTGATTCCATCGGTTGAGGGGGTTTTTGGATTTGTTGACCTTATATTGAATGGGATGCTATTCAGTACGCTGGGGTGTATTATAGATAAGATTTTGTTCGTAAGGGGACAGCTGCCTGGTTGGCATCCTAGACCTTTGCTGGTATCTATTTGTGAATATTTGGTTTATAGGTGCCGAAATAGTGTTACCTATATACCTTTGTTACGGATAGGAAGGTTTCTGAAGTTGAGGTTTTGAAACTCGAGGCGTGACGTGTATGCCTCCGGCAATGTCTTGGGTTTCTGGATGACGAGCATCCTAGAGACGTCACTGTTTAATCCTCTGATAAATATATCTAATGTCCTATTCCTATAGTTCTCGGTTAGAGCACAAATGGTTTCTTCCGAGTGATCGTCGGTTTTAAGTTTATTTATTAGTAAAGAAAGCTGATGATTGACCTTAGCATAGAACTCGTCTATGCTTAGTCTTTGCTGGCTCATTGTATTGAGCTCATTTTCTAGAGTTTGTCCGCGTAATGTAAAGACAGACATTGTTTAATCTTTGACCAATCGTCATCAAAGATGTTATAGGATATCAGTGCTGTATCAGCTGGACCACTTACTTTTTGTCTGATGTGTTGGATTATTGCCCTATAAATTGACTTTGATTTGACAATTTCATAGTCCCTTAGGATGGACTCCACGGTGTGGATCCATGAGATGTATTGTACAGGCTTTCCGTCAAAATCTTGCATATCTTTAACACAATCAGGAAGTCTCCTGATTTCTTGCAGATCCTCCTCCGTTTCAGGGGTGGAGAGTGTTTGAGTGGAAGGTTTGGGAGGGCTTACTCTACATCCGATTTGCTGTAGGCGATTATTCAGAAATTTAATTTGCTCCATTTGAGTATTAACTGCACCCGTTAATTGGGTTATTACCTCTTTTATTTGTTCCATTTGTGTCCACCAGAATCGTTGTTCCTTAGTCGGTTGCCCGAATTAACCACAATTTACACGCAGATTGTATTGAGTTTATTCTCTGTGAATTAAGAGATGATAATAAGAGATTTTACATTATATAGAACTTACTTTTCGGCAACTTTTCTGGCTGCTTGTGGACTGGAACGAATCTGGTGGCAAAATGGCGGGATAAAAAATTTGCCAAGTACACGCGGTCAAATATTAGACGTCAAATATCAGACGTCATTCAAACGTCAGTTCGAAGACCTGTTCGCCGAAGTCCACAAGCGGTCGTGTTTGTGCCATTGTTACACTAAGTATTTTATACATTATTCGACAATTAGTTTATAAAAGGAATGTGTATTAAATGGATAATATAATAGGGGATACAAGGAATTGCCTAATAGGTGTTGTTTCTACACTTAACAATTCAGAATTATTGTTTATACCTCAGATACTATACTTTTTTCGCAAGTGAAATGTTTTATGAATTGGTTAAATTATTTGTATCAAAAAAAAAAATCCTCGTTCTTATCTTAAATACTACGATAATTTTTTGGTCAAATATATTATTATTTAATTTATAAAATAATGCACTTGGATGGCTTACAGTATGATAATGATCAGTTTAGACATCTGGAGTTGCATCGGGTGGTCCGTAGGTTTCCCTTTTGGCTGGTTTCGGCTTACTCGTTGACGGTGAACGACTTTTGCGAATGTCACTTCACGTGTTTTTATGGAACGTCTTTTGTAAATATCACTTGAGGGTTTTACGGGATTTCATTTTTACCGGTAGTTAATCGGACTTTATTTTTAAACTGCTCGGGCGCCAGTTATCGCGTCGACGTTACGGGCGATTAAAAAAAAAGACAAGTGACCCTTCGGGTGTGAACAACAAGTACGGTTTATTGTTATTTCTTGTTCCTTATATTACCTTAAACTAATTACACAGCAATTTATTGTCATAATTGAATTTCTTAGAAATATGTTTATAGTTTTGAGTGCAATGGCACAATGCCGCGGCAGTTTTCTGATTTTACTTTAAACATCCAAAAATGATTAAAAACATCGGCAAAACCTACAATGTCATGATATTTTTTTTCTTTTTGTAACCAGAAACCTGTTTATCTATTAATTTTGATTTTTAAACCAAGTTGTTTGAGCAAATAGTTTTTTTAATTAATTTTCAAACTCAAAATTTTGAAAGAAAAAACACTATTTTATTGTTCAACCTGATTTTTATTTTTATTTTTTTCAAAATATTAGATTAATAAGAACTGTTTTTGTTCTCAATATTCAATACTCTTACCAATTTTAATTCAAACACTGAAAAACAAATGTATGATATATGTATCACGAAGTTGAATCTAGATACATATATCAAAATAAATTAATCATGGTGAGGGTCGTGAACCACGGTACGACGTCATAAAAACACACGATTTAGTTATTTTTCTTAGTTTATTACAAAATTATAGAAAGACTTATGTACTAAATTACTTTACGTTAATTTTTGCTTTTGGCCAGCAGGTCACCACCACCTTGACGATTAAACGAAGAATGCTTCTTTTTTTCTTGTGCCACACGAAAGAAAACGCGCACTTTTCGGAATTGACAGCGAGGCCATGCTTGGTCTCATTCTCACCCGCCGTATCAGGTGTAGAATTCATACAATGATTATGACAATAGTTACAAAACTAACAATTTTTTTTTCTCTGAGTGTACTATCCACGTTCAATAATTGAAAATGAATGTAAGAAAAAGGAAAGGAAAAAAAACTTAAGGTGCCACCTGACCTTCGAACATGGCAGAGAATTCCATAGGCGGATTGTGTTTGTGTACTAGAAACTGCCGCTCGGATGTAAGACAAGGAAAACGTGGATGTATAAGTTGAAATGATCTGTTTGACATACTAAAATATAAAATATTGATCACCCTAAATTTAAATTTAGCTGACTCGGCTTTTTCTTTGAGCTCGTTTATAAATTTTGTAGTATTTAAGTTAAACACGAAAATTGGAGGGCAAAAATTGCTACTTACATGTTTATTCCCTGCACAAGTCCGATGAAGCTGGTGTCGTCAATATTGAGTCTGATTTGCTGGTACTGTCCCAGTTGAGGTCAAAGTATTTTTTTTCTTCTCGATGCATTGTTACTGTATTCAATTTCATGGTCGCCTATGGCACTTCCTTGGCACCACAAAGTCGTCTGCATCCTGAAGATCATTGAAGATATCTTCTGCACTGATGTTGAGCTGATTGGAGCTCATTGCGACTATTAGCACGGTTGTTTGCTCTAATTTGCATTAGCAAATCTGCTGCTTTTTTTTTCGGTGGAACTGAACGGCTGAGAGTCCATTGCTGTGGAGCGTTCTTCACCTATCATTCCAATAATGAGCCCTCATTTGCACATGGCGTGGTGAACACAATCAAAGTGGGTGTACAGCGACTTCTTGGCACGTGACGAAACACTATGCAGAAAAGCAAGTCAAAAATGACTGCTTTTGTTTAAATAAATCACAATTGCTTTTATATGAATTTAAGTAACCGTCCACAAAATAGCGGCAAGCTGTCACTGCTCTTGCTGGCAGGCCAATGCATCTAAATTTCGAAGTTAAAAATGTTATCCAAAAAAATCTAGAACTGCGGACACCATCCGTAGGTAAAATATTGCCTGTTATTTTTATAACTGATTTTACGTTAAGTTACTAGGAACAGACTTGGTACTTTACCATGATGAAAATGTTAATTTTACTGAATATTTGGACATTTTCAACAGTGCTAAAAGTAAAAAAATAAATTGATTTCACTAAACACCTCTTCTGACTTACACCCGGAATGCAATCCTCTTAGAATGAGGTTGACCGTTTTGTCGTCTTCGAGAGTGAATGAATGCGATTGTACATTCGGATTATTTTTGAATTCTCCATGAGAATTCTTCTGCCGTTCAGCCCACTTATTTATATATTGTACGGTTTATTTTTACCCTGCCTAAACTCAAAATTTAACCTTACTAATTTCGCTTTTTCTCTTAAGTCAGCAGAAAGCTGTATAGTGTCTACTTGGCGGGCAAAACTTGTCCCTTTTCTGTCATTGTTGGGATCAGGATTCGTCGGTGTTTGTTGGTTCCTCGTGGTTTCCTTTCTCATGCTACTTTTCTGGGTGGTACTGGTGAAGTCATCGGTGACTGCGTCTTCGGTTCTGGCTTGCGTGGAGTCCATTGCGTCTCCGCCGATTAAACTCGGTATGTTTTACGTTTATCCAACGATGGCCAATTTACAGTTGATAGCACAACTGTTGGATTGGCTTCGGAGAACTGTAATTTAAGAATGTTGATATTTTCCATGATGGCAAGAGGATTACGATCTTCCATCGAAATAATTGACGTAAGGGTAGTTTCTGGGGTTAATGTTCCTGATTTCCTTTTTTTTTGGAGTTGTTACGTTGTGCCACTCACTCGGATTGGCGGTGTTCACGTTGTCAGTGGTTGCTTAGGAAAAACCCTCATTATTGACTTCTGTTGAGATAAATACACAAAGGAGACTTCTTTTTCTAGTTTCGCTTTTTCTCTTAAGTCAGTAGAAAGCTGTGTAGTGTCTACATTGTACAAAATAATTGGCGGGCAAAACTTGCCCCTATTGTTTTCGCTGTCATTTGGTTTTTGTTGGTTGGTTCCTCGTGGTTTACTTTCTCGTGCTACTTTGCTGGCTGCTACAGGTGAAGTCTTCGGTTTTGGGTTGCGTGGAGTCCATTGCGTTTCCGCCGATTGAACTCGGTATGTTTTTACGTGTATCCAACGATGGCCAATTTACAGTTGATAGGACTCCTGTTGTTAGTGTTGGTCCTCTTAGCTTCGGAGAACTGGCATTTAAGAATGTTGAAATTTCCCATGATGGCAAGAGGATTACAATCTTAATTTTAAGTCTACTTAAGATGTCTTACCTTTTCAGTAGAGATTTATTCTTATATTGTTCGTAGGATTGTATACAAATTGTACGTTCCGACGACTTTTTTCTGTTGCTGCTGTCGGTGTAAGTGTTGTTGGTCGACTGACTTGAAAACGTAAAGCGGCAGAATGAGATTTATGTTCCAGCAGCCAATCAGGGAGCCGCTTCTATTTGTTTAGGTCAAAATACGCCACTTTCGCGGCGGGTGATCTGCAAAGTAGAGTTTATTTTTATTTTTGTTTTGCTTACAGCTTCTGGCGCTACCTATGTATCCATAGTTCTGGTAGTGGTGGTAGCGTTTAGCGAAATCTCACCCCACATTAATCTTTAAAGAGACTCACCACTGATTCGGCAAAATAGCTACTTTCGATGCAGGACGACGATGTAATGTCTTAACTTCAGCACTCCTGACTTGACCATCTGCAGCTGAATGTACTCAAATGGTTCTCCCACGCTGCCATTTAAGCATTTCCCTTTTAGTTGGTGGTCTTGCTGCGATTAGTAAATCAATTCCACTCGATGAAACTTGAGATTGAATCGAAACGTTTCGTGTTCCGTGTTCCAGTACATTCCGAGTACTTTTTCGATATCTTTTCTAGGCTCCAAGTTGACGGATGGTTGGATGTGATCTTCAACTGTGCCGTTTAATTTTCTCGGAACTGCTTTATCATTGCTTACAAAATTACGTAGTCGAAATCCACCCTCCGCGGGGACTTTCTTGACTTCCAGCTTATTTTTTCGGCTAGCACTTCATCTTTGAAGCTAAGCACATAATCAGCCACATAATGGTTGTTTATTATTGCATTAACTGCTTCCGGGGTCTTTTTCTCATACGCAAATGCGTTATTATTTATAATATATTCTGCAGAGCATGGAGAACAAACCGCACCGGATATCATTGATGTCATCACAAATGTTTGAATTGGCTGGTCTTCTTCTACCCTCCTCCATAAACGCTAAGATGACAATTATCCAACTCAATACGGTTTACGGGCTTGGCATTTTTGTAATTATGTATGGTCCTGCACTGAAGATGTGGTATTCCTTCCTTTTGAAACGATTGACTAGGGAGATTCCGATTTTTTACTGTCGTCACGTTTCGCATTCTTAGTTCCTCGTACCTTCAGGGATGTTTCCATCTGGATATTTCAGTAATTACTTTAACTCTGTACCACTGGAAGTTTAATGGATGTGGCTGACCTCGGAGTGCCAGTTTTATTACTTCCTTATCGCCTATAAATGACACTGACGAACCTTCGTCGAACATGGCATACATTTTCTTTTCCTTTCGTGGGCCAATCAAAACAACTGGCAATATATGAAACAGTTGGTTACTCTTATACTCTGTGAAACAGTGTACATTGGTGTTAATGGATGAGCAGACTGTTCGTTGCTTTGAGCTGCTGATATATACGGCATAATGAGATTCCATGACCCCTATTGAGACAGCAGAAGCACAGAACTCTTCTCTTGATAAACTCGCAACGCTCAGCAATAATAAGATCTTTGAATTTATTTTCTCTCACCTGGTAATCTAAACCGCAGCAACTGCAGGACCGTCTGCCTTTCGTGTGTTCAGGGATATTTTTCTCAATGGCATGCATAAATCGACATGGCTAGGCAGCTTGACTTCATGTGGGAACTGAGTTCGTAGGTATGAGCAACGCTGCAGCTGAAAAAAAGTGCAGTGTTTAATCCACGAAAGTTTACGAAAAAATTCGATGTGGATGGGTATTTTATTTTTAGATATTTGTGCAACGTTTATTTTCGCGGGCTTCTTCACGAAGGCTAAAATTAAAGATGGATGATTACCTATATTTATTTAATTTCGGTGGGGGCAATACCCCATATATTTGGCTTAATACAAGCTAAAACATTTAGGCTTAAAGTAACAACTTAAAACTAAGATTCTTAAAATTAAGACATGAAAAGCCTTAAAACTTAGACTTTAAGATAAGGAGAGTGGTGAAGGAGATTAAGTTTGAGGTGGACAGAGCTCCGGTTGAAATCGAAAATTGAAAGGTTGGAATTAACCTTTCGCAGCATACGGGAGATTGGTTCATTGGAGCCATATGAAGTACGGTGGTTTGATGGGTAAAAGAGTCGAGGGCGACATCATTACTGACCTCATTGACTTCGTTTATATTGTCAAACAGTAGTGGATCGACGAGTTGATGGGATGGAGCACTCGGTTTTGAAGTGCTTTGTAGGTTTAAATCCAGGTAGGTTCGGAAGGAGTGGTTAATCGTTGATATATGTGGGTTCAGAATTGTGTTAATGTCAGATTTCAGCTCACTTTTCAAGTTCAGAAAGGTTGACTGAAGTTCAGCCGGTAACTTTTTGCTTATATCACTAAGACTTGCCAGCTGCTTGTCTATGTTTTTGAATTTTGTTTTGCAAAAAGTGGTGGAGACATCTATGCTGTTAGATATTTCTTCCACACTCTTAAACAACTCATCATACTTTTCAAATTGTGTCACGATTTGCTTGTAAAAGATTTTGCATTCGGAGAATTTGAATTAATGGAGTCACTAATGCATTTTATCGCGAGCATAACGTGCGAAAGGGATATGCCTTTGCATTCGTCGCAAAAGAAAAGGAAAATATCTGTTAAAGTCATTGAGGTAGGTAATGGAGCGCTTTCTTAACCCTATGCAAAGAGCATGAAATGACTTTCCGCACAGCCCATTACAATTTACCCAATCAGCACTAAAGTCTTGCGATTTTAACACACAATCAGTATTACCGCACTGCTTTGACATAGTTCTTAATTGGGCCGATTAATTTTTCGCGATCGAAAGGCAACAGGGAAAAAATTGCAATTATGCAAATAAATAAATTGGAATTAAATTTATTTAAACTCGCGAAGTGGGAGCAAAAGAAAAACACGTCCGAACGGTTCGAGGCTTACAAATGAAAAAAAAATGAATGAACAACCTGAAATTGGCTGTATTTCATTATAAGTTGAAACTAATAATTCCACATTTAGGTGGCGCTATAAAAGTATTAAGGTATTTGAGTAACATCAAGATGGCGCCATAAAGTAGTTTACAAGTGCCAAATTTTTTTTTTTGATAGGTGCCAAACTTCGAAAACCAAACCATAAAAAAGACCCTAGAACTATAGCTGTGTACAGTACAGGATCAGAAGTCAACGCACGTTTTAGCTCATCGAATGCCGCCATCTCCGCAGATCCCATTTTGAACTCTTCGTCCTTTCTCAGCAGTTTCGTTAACGGTCGGGCTATGATTGAATAGTCAATGACAAATTTGCGGAAAAATCCTGTAAGTCCTAGAAATCATCTAACTTCGTGTAAGTTTCGTGTTGGTGGAAACTTTAAGATTGCTGTAGATTTATCTTCGCCGGGCCGTATGCCCTTTTCGCTTACTAGGTGACCAAGGAATGCTATCTCCGGTTGCAGGATCATGCATTTCTTTAACCGTAGTATTAGTCCATGTTTACTGATAAGATCCAATACTCCTTCGAGTCGCTCCAAACCTTCGATCACCGTTCTGCTTGGTATGACAATATCGTCTAAATAACCCATTGCTATACCTTTGGGAAGACTCGATAGCAACTTGTTGATCATGTGCTGGAAAACACTTGGTGCATTAATGAGTCCAAAAGGCATCCTATTGTACTCATAATGACCGTCGTGTGTGATGAATCCCGTGTATTTCCTAGATCTTTCCTCGATTTCTATTTGGTGGTATCCTGAGAGTAGATCGATTGTCGTGAAAAATTTGTTGTTGGCAAGTTGGGACAGCCTTTCATCCACTGTCGGCATCGGAAATATTTGCTTCACGGTAATTAGGTTTAAGTTTCGGTAGTCGATGCAAAGACGGTCCTCATCGTTTTTCTTTCCAACAAGTACGACTGGTGAAGCATAAGATGATTGACTTCGTCGGATAATATTTTTCTCCAGCAATTCCGAAACTATGACGTCCACTCGTTCTCTTTTGGCAAACGGAATCCGTTAAGGTTTCATTTGTACCGGTTGGCTAGATGTCAATTCGATCTCCATTTTAACTATGTCGCACTCATGGTGCAATCTTCATTTTCCCAAAATTTTTGTGACATTGGGTCTCGTTGAAGCATTGGTGTTTGGACAATCGTTTGTGTTATGGCCTACTCGGCGACACGTTGCACAGCGTTCGCGTCTCTGATCGTGAGGACAATTTATCGAGATATGTCCCGTCTCGTTACAGTTATAACAAAGAACGTTTCGTCTCCTTTGGTATTGTTGCTCGTTCGTTGAGCTCGCAATAGAAACTGATGTGTTTCTTGGTGTTGTTGGTGGAAGTCGAGTTCTGCTTACAGGATTGATGGTATTGCTTTCGTAGGAACGGATTGACATGAGTAGCTCTAGCAGATTATTGAAGTGATGACAGGACATGGCATGCTGCATCTGCGGATTATTTAATCCACGTACAATGTACTTTATTATAGCTTGATCAGATAACCTACCCCTATGCCCGATGGCACACATTTTGTAGTGGTAGTGCTCTAATAGTTCATTGTCGTTTCGGATGTTTTTTTGTCATCTCAAAGTGTATATCTGCCTCATCAAAACTGCATGGAAAATCTTGGACTATTTTTGACGCAAATTGTTGCCAAATCGTGAAAATATATTGCAGGATCCACAAATTAGCTGCTCCTTTTAACTTTGCCGTCACTGCCACCAACAAGCTTTTCTCGGGCCAAAGATACACTTCTGTTAAATTGTTTATGCGTGTTGTGAATTGTACGGAATTAAGCGATGTTGGTGATAATGGATCAAACTCTGGTATAATGTCTATGATATCTCGAACACTCGAACACACTATTGCTGACAGGTATGTTTGTACTTGCGGAATATGGTGGTTTTATATGTGTATGCCACCCATGTGTGGGCGGAGGGGCATGCATTTGGCTGTACGTTTGTGGTATATACTGTGTAGAAACATACTTTGCTTGTATAGGTGCTTGTGTGTAACATGTCGGAACGTGTTGTGACATGGGAAACGTTTGTGGTTGGATTAGTATATTTGCATGTGTTGAACTATGAACGTAATATGACGTCGTTGGATTCGGAGCTGTTTATTTAACTGTGGGCCATCTTTAATGTTGGCTTCTGGAAAATTTGCTATTTTGATGCAGACAAAAATTGATCTCCGTTGAGATGCGTGCTGCTAAATTTTGTTGAGTTGAGCACGACTTGTTCAACTATGATTTCAGGTCATCAAGTTTCTCGTATAAAGCGTCTATCCTCGTGTTTGGATTATTTTCGTTAGCATTTTTTTCGATGCATATACGGGCTATCATTTCCGCTTTCGTACCATTTTCAGGTAAACCGAGCGGTAATTTTTTTAGATCTGACATTGCGCGATGGATATCTTTATCCCACTTCTGAAGTTTTAAACTAATTTCAAAATAACGACCGTTTTCAATTTATATCTTTTATTATTCTTTTCTCAAAACAATTTCGCTTCATCATCTCTTTAGCACCACGCCATCTTCTTTTTCTTTCTCCTCCTTCTCTCACTCGTCCGAATCCGAAACGTCATCCGACTGCGTGCGTTCAGGTGGCGTTGCAATTGGGTTTGGGTTACAATTGCTTCAATAAAATAAATTTTATGTATAAACGAAAAATATACAAGATTCAATTATGGGTATGTGAAGAAATAAATACCTTGCTTATATGCACCTATGTAACGGACCTCTTATAGTCCGAAGTCGAGCAAACAACTTTGTATTTTAATTTTACGACTAATGCTTTATTTACAAAATTAAAATTGCTTCGCGTAAGCCGATTCGCATAGAGCAGAGAACTAAACAAATGCTCCTGTGCCTTAACTTATGCTGTCGTGGACTGCAGTAAGCACCGACAAGGAGTGTTTTCTTTCGCGCTGGAGTGTGGCAACTTTATTGGGTGACGGTAGTGTACGGTCGACCTAGTAATATGGCAAACGCCAGAATGATCAGCCCGTACAGTCTCGGCTGCCGGTATTTATACCAAAACCCATGGGAGCTTTTAACATTTGGTAAGCTTTGAAAGCTTCGAATCGGTTCACGCGGTTTTTTTTGAGAGATAGTGAAAAGAAAATAGAAAACAAAATATTTACTTTGCAGATTTACGATTTTATGTAATGGAGTGTGGTTTTTATAGATACCTATAACTTAAAATGCCAATTTATAATTGACTTCGATGGAGTCTAACAAGTTAAACTAGAGTTTTTTATTAAATGTTTTGTTATTAGCAAAGCATTAACTGTGGTAATTCTTATAACGAAATAACGGAACTATACTTTCTCCCAATTTTGGGAATTCAGTTTCTGCAGGTGCACTAATGTTACATCTTTGAAATTGAAACGCTTCAATACTTCACTACAAAGCTTGATATAATATTTTTTGCAGTTGTGTTTTATATCTTTAGTAACCTCAATTGAATTTTCGTTTTTTGTTAAAATAATCCCAGCTTTTCGCCCAACATATATGTTTAGATTATCCAAAAAAAAATCAGATTTAAGATTAATTTCATTTAATTTGTTTTCATTAATAAATTCCTTTTAAACAAAACTTCCATAACATAATAGAATGCGTATTGACTCTATACGTTTACCACTTTTAATTGTCTGTAACATAGATAACAATGCGATTTACAACTCCTTCTAACAACAACCATCTAGTGGTCGATGTTTTTAGGATTTTGTGAACCGGCAAACTAAAGTGTCGGAAACTCCATAAATTCTTTTTGTCTTTTTGAGCTGTGTGAAAAAAAGAAATAAATGTTTCTTGCCAATTTCTCACATTCCGAGGTAAGATTTTTGCCTGCAGCAGATGAACATAAATGCATCGAATCGCATGAACATCGAAGGGAATAAACATTTGGCCTTTAACAACGTTTGAACTCCACTTGTTTTTCCTATCATAACACTGGCGTTATCCGCCCCGAAACCGATACAGTTATCAAAAGGAATGTTATTCTGAGTTGAAAACATCCTGAGCATCAGAGTTCTCTAGTTCCAGAAGCCCAAGAAATGCATCTTTCGTTTAATCATAGTATCTGGCAACTAACGCCAACGATTTTATGGTACTGACGTCAGTGGTTTCATCAATGATTTGATTAATGAAAACTGCTGCAATCGCAAAATATTTGTAATCTCCATTGTGATATCGTGCTGAAGTATTTTGACTTTCCCGTTCCCCAAATTGGAAAGAACGACTGAAGTGTCCGGGATCGTGTAACGATCTGAAGTAGTTTTCTGGTTAAGTTTCCGAAAATCAGTTACTAGTCGCAGTTTCTGCATTCCAAATTCATCGTTACTGTTGCTCCAAAGCAAAGCGGGCTGACCAAGTCCTAGTACCAAATACAAATATTGAATCCGCCAGTAACGCCAGTGACAGTAAAAAACTTCAATTTTATTTCTATAGAAAAGTACATAACATTAATTTGTAGAAAATTCTAGACAACTTAACCACTTACGAATTTGGTATCGAAATGTTTTCCAACTACTTATTCCCGCGATGCAGAGTGCAACGATAAACTCAATATATGCTGCGCGTGAGAAGCCTGAAACCCAAACCAAAATTAATTTAAAATATTAATTATTTCTGTAAATTTACCTAATATGTAAATCCGGATAGGCAACAAGAACCAAACGCAGATCAATTCAGTGAAGGTCAAAAGCACGTTTATGACAATTATTAAAGATTTAAAACCCTATTCTCTTTTCTCTTTTTCACGCGAAAAAAGGGAGACACGAGACAAACTTGATAAAAATTATGAAAATACGATAAGTGTTGCCAAAGTCACATTTCCGACACCTGAACGTAAACTGACTAAATACAAGTACGTTTTATTGCAAAATGAATAAAGATATAAATTTATTTTTAAGTAAGAGACTGGCTCGATGACAGTTACCTTTTTTATTCACTACCCAAATTAGGTTTTTATATAAAGAGCGGCTTTCACGGATGATTCCATCCTGAAGTAAGGACTTGACTTCGTTTTTAAAGAAGCCCAAAGCGGACATATGATAAGGATAACTTCTTGAAAAAATTGGTTCTTCTGTTGTTGTTTTGATTTTAGCAATAGGGCTAGTATTGTATGTGAGAGTTTTGTTGGGGTCTGCAAAGACTTCCATATTTTGATTAATTAAGGTCTTTAATTCGTAGCGCACAGATTCGGGAATATCCTTGATATTTGACAGCAAATTAATGACTTGGAGAACAAGGCATAAATATGTCAATTAACATCGGTATTGATTCTCCACATTTTAGTTTTTTTGTTACGGTAGCTGAGAATTTGTACCTCTTCACGAAATTAATTGATCATCATACGTCTGACGTTTCGCTAAAATTATGGCTTTCTATATTTATTTTTTTATGTTTGTAATTATTATTGGTTTTATTACCATTTGTAATAACATGATTAATATACGTTGGTTTTTATGGAAACCTGCACTTCTATCAGATTCTCTATAACTTTTCACTGTACGAGAATTGAAGTAATCTTGATTTGGACTATCATTTCGACTAAATCTACCACTTCGTTGTTGGGGTTCGAATGATCCTGTCTTGGATTTTGCCTAAATCGCGAAGAGGTTGGATCCTTTGGTTCATGTTTTTGTTGAGGATGAGAGTAATTATTGCTTTGTAAAGCTCGGTATTGGGGATAATTGAGCCAACACAAAGCGCATCACTTCTGTACTTTTCATTAAGAGAATTCAAAACTTCCTATCGTCACAAAATTGATTGATAGCCTTGTTTGTTATTAGCGTTAATTGCCTCGCTTCTCACTACCGAGTCATAATTTTCGGTAATTGAAGATCGTCCTTGACGTAAGGTTGAGAGCTCTTGCTCCAATAAGTAGAGTGGTCTCTTATCGGCATAGGTGTGATCGAGTCGAGCTATTATAGCATCGAAATTCATAGAAGTGTTGAAAAAAGAGAGTACTGCCTCAGCTTTCTCTATTATTTTATTTCTTATCATGGCTACAGCTTGATGGTAACGATTTGAACCAGTATATGGCTTCATCGCTACCTTGGAAGATTGTCTTCAAGAAGGGTATCTTTCTGTCGAATTTGGGAACGGTTTTACCACATCCAAACTAATGTCACCTTTCACATTTTCATCGATCTCAATATCTTTGTACGGTTCTTTAATAGGACTGGACTGCGTAGAACCGACACAAACTTATGTACTAACACAACTTAATACACTACTTGTTAGAAAAAAGTTAATATCGTTTGCTTAAGCACCTTTACTTACAGTAAAATAATCACTTTCATTATTTGTATATTTTGCTGCGATGCTCTTTGATGTTGGTTAATTCTTCTGTGTTCCGGTGGTTTATTCCGATGGTTTATTCCGGTGATTTGTTTAAAGTAACAATTTCAATTTCTAGTATCTTTTACGTTGGGCGCCAATAAAACCGGAGGTTCGGTAGTAGACCTGTACAGGTCGAATCTTTATTTCAAACTGACTTTAGAACTAGAAAATGAAAATGAAAACTTAAACAGCACGTCGCGTCGCATTGTTTTTTTACTCATTTTGATGTAAACTTCGTTGTTTTTATCAATAAATACACGTATAGAAATCAAGCCGAAGACTTTTGTGATGTTATAGACGCGATAAATCATGAACGTTTAAAAAGCTGTCGTCTATCATATAAAGGAAATTGACTTTTTGTTTTAACCATTAAACAGAATGCGAATTTCAGTTGCAAAACGGGGGGTTTACATAGAGGAGAAACAAATGTACCAATTTTTGAATTTATTTTGGGAAGTTTAGTTCTTGTTTTTTTTTTTAAGAGTGCCAGATTAAAGATTTTAAGTGCCAATATGTTTGAAAGTGCCAGTTTGGCACGAAAGTACCTTATCCTGTTGCTGCAGCGCTGGGTTTGAGTTGGACGATGGTCGCCAGTTCATTTAGCCAAACTGAAAAAATTCTTACTAGAAGGATATGGTTTTATAGTAGCTGCATGGCTTGCCCAATCCAGTTTTTTGACAACGTCATCTTGTTACCTAGATCTTCCAAGAGGGTTAGCGAGATGTTGCTCACACTTAGCGGACTTCAGAAAGCTATACCCATTGCCCACCATTGTAGAAAATGGTATAATATTTTCAATATGAGCCTCGCTTATCGATGCGAATTGCTGAGCTTTATTAAGTTGAACTTTTACCAGCTGGTCTGTGCGGACAAAACGCGAAGCCAGAACATCCATGACCTTTTGGTCATTACTCGAGTAAATTAATAAGTATGGAAATGCGTCTCTGACTGCCCCTTGCAAGCACTTCTGTAATCGAATCGTGTTGTCTATTTTTTCCGTAGCCTGAAACAATGCTGTTGTCGTAATTAAGTTTACTTTTTCAAAAATGTTGTCAACAAATATCGTAGGGAGTCGCAGATATCGTATCTACTTGAAATTTCAAATATTTTTCAAACAATTTTAATTTCATCAAAAATTGGTTACATGTTTTATTTGATGTTATACTTCACAACTTGTCGAAGGTTACTCCAGACATAGTTAGTTATATCTGCTTGATCGCAGTTTACTTAAAAAAAAAAAAAAAACAGTTTCTTTATATTCTTATTTCATTTTATTATTATTCTAACAAGTGAGGCCGCTGTGCAAAGCAAGGCTGCACCTCCCAGGTTAGTTGTTGAATTATAACTAACATCAAAAATATATCTTAAGTCTAACAATGCCTTTGCTTATGATATGGTATTTCTTAATCTATCTCGTTGGTTTCAAATAACCGTGCTCGTGTTGGGTAGAGGGGAAAGGGGGTGCATCCGTTTAGGATTGGTTTTTGCAATGTATGCAAAAATGGCTTGGGAATCCGTTGTGGAATTTAAATGGGAGCGTGGGGAAGGAAAGTGCCGTTGTCCGACAAAATGCCGACTAAGCAGAAAGGCGTATGCCGTTGAATGTAAGGGGAAGTGACGTATCCGACGTAACTAGCTATTACAAATTTGTCGATCAACCCCAACGACTTAGCGAGAGTATGCAAATTAATAATTCTAGACTTCTTGTTGAATTTTAAAAAACTTTATTATAGATTTTCAATTGACCCCTTACCACGGGTGGGGGGAAGTCAATGTCAATCCTCTCAGTTATAAAATAGAAGTGAGCTTACAAAATGATTTGCTCTGATATTTATACAGATATTTTGTTATCGTTTGCAAAACGTTCTGTGCCTCAGAAGGAGGAAATAGATTTATTAAATTTATGAAATTCGATACTGACCAATTATGCTTATAAGCAAGAAGTGGCAATGCCTCAGAAGGAAGCTGTTTCTTTGTAATGATTCAATTAGTGTGGTATCTTAACTACTGGGGTATCTTAACTCTTTGTTATGGTTCAATTATTGTGGTATCTTAACTTGCAGACGTAATACATACTCCTGCGCAGTTTCAGCGTCGTCTTTTTTTGCTTCGTAGAACTGCCTGCGTTCGCAAAACAGAATCTTGGGGATCGTAAAAGCCTCATCTATTAATTTGATCAACTGATCGTATGTTTTGTCGCCTGGTTTATCAGGACTGCACAAACCGTGAACTATTTCGTATGTCTTATCGCTCAACAAACTCAAATAATTAACCAAAGCTACTATAGAAGTCAGATCACCCACGAAGAGAAATATATACGTACAGTTTTTGTCCAATGAAATCAGGAGATACATTATATGCTAAAGTGGATATTTGGGTGGTTCTGGCATAAGAAGTGGATCTCTTTGATTGGTGTTTGTGACTGCGCCGTGTCGTTGATATTGCCGTGTTTATTTACAACTTCGCCGGGAACCCAAATTTGTTTATTTCCCTTGAAAACCTTTGCGTAGATTGGATCCCCTGGATTAAAACTGCGGTGCTTTACGTTGTTCCTCTGGTTGAATTGTTCTTCCATTTTTCGAATGCGAAAGACTGGCGGCTTCTCGGGTTTCTTCAAGAGATTAATATTTGCTCTTCCGACGAGACTTTCGTTTGGTGACTTGAAGTCTGGAGCATTACGATTGGGAGTTGATCGATATGCCAATAAAAGTTCTTGAAGATGCTCGAGATCCGTTCCTCCTTCTGCAAGTGTCCTCTTCAGTGTGTCCACAAAACGTTCTGCTTTTGTTCGAGTGTGCTTTGTTCCTCTGGATTTGCAGAACTCCTGGAACGAAACACTGACAAATTGTGTGCCGTTGTTTGAAACAATCTCTTGCGGTTGACAAAACTGTGCAAAAAATTCAGAAAGTTTTTGTATCTTATTATTTGATGTGATGGTTCCTGTTTGAAAAATTTCTGGATATTTGGAATAAGCGTCCACTATAATTAAATAGTATTTAGAGTTGACTGGTCAATGTGAATGCGTTGCATAGGGCCATGAACTCAGTGGCGATTTTACTGGAGTTTTTGCTTCCAAAGCGCAACCTTGACATTGTCGTACCCAGCTTGTGACTATTTTCTGTAATAATGTATCTTTTTGTGTAGCTGCACTTACCATGTGAAAAGTGAGAGACAGTGCCTTGATGTTGTCCTGAAGAATTGACTGGACTTCTGTCTCTAATTTGGTGCTGGCTACCACAAACTCTTCATCTGGTTTCATATGACTGTTGATGAGGGGGAAAAGTACATCGACATAACCAAAATCGTGTGTTGAGATGTATTTGATTTCGAAGTCGTAAGGCATTAAGGTTAATGCCCACCGTTGGAGTTTGTTTGCCGTGTGGGTTATGGTATCCCCTATTTGGATCCAAAAATCGACAAACACGGTTTATGGTCGGTGTAAAGGCTGAATTTCCTCCCGTAGATCATTCGGTGGAACTTGGTGACTGCAAACACTAATGCTAAAACTTCTTTTTCGACTTGACTGTATTTTTTTCCTGCAGCCGTGAGTGAACGGGAAGCGTGATAAATAGCTCTCTCGGATCCATCTTCCATATTAATTTTGAATTTGGTGCAGTGACCTGGGCCTTCCCGGAATACTTGTGGAAATTGATTTTTGATTGATGATATGACTGTTGCTCCGTCGGCTGCGTTAATTGCTTTGCAAAACGGGCTGATCGGTTGATGACAATGTCATCGATGTAACAAGAGGCAAAATCGAGATCCCTGAATATGGAGTCCATGAAGCGTTGGAAGGTCTGAGACGCATTTCGTAGACCGAATGGCATGTAGAGGTATTCTATGAGTCCAAATGGTGTGCAAATCGCAGTTTTCTTGATGTCTTCATCTGCCATTGGAATCTGATGGTAAGCTTTTGTGAAGTCAATAGTACTGAACACTGTGTTGCCAGATAATCTCTCCGCGAAGTCCTTGATATGAGCAATATGATATCTATCTGGGACAGTTTGGGCGTTTAGTTTACGGTTGTCGCCACACGCAAGTTACATATTTGTATGGTGACCTCCACCAGTAAACATGTAGATTATTGCGTATACATGGCAAGCAACAACCCTAAGTCGTTGCCCCATTAAGATCAGCATAATTTTTATCAATAGTAGCATTTCCGTTTGCAATAGCAGCATTGCCTTTCTTGGTTGAATTGTCCAGAGTTATTGACATTAGTATTTCGTCGCTGTCCAGGGTTACTATAATTATTATTTTGCCTTTCTTGGTTGGTTTGTCCAGAACTATTAAAATTCGAATTTCGTCGTAGTTGGTTTGTCTGTCGTGGATTATTGTGGTTAGTGTATTGTCTTTCTTCGTGGACCTGTTCAGAAATATGGAAGTTAGTATTCCGTCGGAGTTGGTTATTAGGTATATCCTTTCTTTCTTTATCCCTGTAATTTGTATATGCCCGATTACTACTTCGGTCCGTGATTAAGTTCCCTTCATCAAACCCTACATATGAATACAATATCGTTTTTATTTTATGTAGATCATATTCATCTCTAATTTCTCTAGCTAAGTTCCCTGTTGCTAATTCCCTAATCTTATTCACTACTAAATTATACAAGAGAGACTTGAGGCTATCCTTCTTATTTTCATACATTATTATTGTATGAATATCTGTTAATAAGAATTCGATTTTATTATTGAGATCTAAAACTGAAATTACCCTTAAATTATTAATCTTTCTTGTTATTTCTCCCTGGTCGATTATCGGTCTAAAGGTCAATCCCAGTAGATTCTTCGCTTCATCCCACGATGTTGTTGCATTAGTCAGCAGTAGCTCCTTTGCTCTCCCAGTCACTTTGCATTGTGCTATCGCTGTCCATGTAGCGGGTCTTCTATCCTCCGGTGTTAAGCTAATGTGGTTGTCCACCACATTTATAAATTGTGTCAGCTCTTCTCTATTTCCAGAGAATTCTTTTATATAAGCAATCTCTTTCATTAGAACTAGGGCTATCTTCTTGTTGAGTATTGGCCTCTAGTCTAGCGAGAATTTGCGCCATCGTAGCCAGTAACGTATTTGGACCAGCTGCCATTTCATTTACTTCCTCTTCTGCTGGTAAATTCCTTCTGGAGTCGTGGAGTACTTGTCGCGAAATTTTGGTGGTTTCGGATAGCACTTCTAATAGACACTTATTTCTTTATTTTATATATATGCTGCGACTGATTTTAAGTCTGCAACAATCACTTGAACTCTATTTTTATTCTATCTCTTTGCTACAACTGATTTATAGTCCGTAATAATCACTGAACTTTGTTTTCATTAACGACTGATTTTTAGTTCTTTAACGTTCACTTTTGTTCGTTTTCTTTTTCCCGACGTGTAGTTTTTACGACTTTATTCGGTTGGAGGAGGGGACGTCTGCGCCAATCAAATAAAAGTCAAGTGATTTCGTTTAGTGTCTATCGCTGACTTACTTTATTATCATTCATTCAATTTTTTATTACAAATGCTGAATTCGATTTTTTCATTACAAAATGTTGATTAATTAAATTTATAAAAGTGACGTTTCAGAATCGTCAAGTCGTTTGCCTTTTAAATCGACTAACAAGTTAAAATGTGTCAAAAAATCAGCTCCGATAATTGGAGTTTGAACATCTGCAATTAGAAAGGACCACCTAAAGTCTCTGCGTAAACCAAGATCTAATTGAACGATATGTTCACCAAATGTTTCTATAGGCGTCTGATTAGCCGCGTACAACCAGGCTGACAGTTTCTCGCTTTAGCATTAAATCTTTTGTGAAAAAAACATACATCTCTCTTTCTCGAATGACTTCCTGAGGGTTGATTACTGCTGCCTCTGACTCTGATTTTTTCTGGGGTCCTGTCAATTTGAAGCTGATACTTTATATGCAAGTGCTTTGATCGAATGACAGAGATCAGCGAGAGTCATTGAGTCATGAGACATGGCCGCTACAGAAGTTGATGGCAAGCTGTACGGTATAATAGAAGCTATTGTCAGACTTTTGTTGACCACAATCAT
Source organism: Cheilosia urbana (assembly GCA_946477585.1). Taxonomy (NCBI): domain Eukaryota; kingdom Metazoa; phylum Arthropoda; class Insecta; order Diptera; family Syrphidae; genus Cheilosia; species Cheilosia urbana. Next base: position 119,495,177 of record OX297854.1, read on the forward strand.
TCTATCCACTTTTTTTGCCAGTTTTTCGACCGTCTCTTGCTCCCATAGCGACAAATGTGTTTTAATTGTGTGAGGCATTTTTCCCAGAAAAAGTGATTTGACGATTTTATCACTGCAAGGATCTGGTGCCAACCTTTTAATAAAGTCAAGTATTTCGGATGGTTTCTTTCCGACTATCCCTCCGCTTTCCAGCATACGACTGAGTTTCGATTCTGTTGATTCCTCAAATTTGGAAATTAGTCGTTCCTTTAATGAGTCAAACTTGTGCGCATCCGGTGGATGCGTGATGATGTCTTCCACTGCTAATAGAACATCTTCTTCCAATCGTACAGCAACGAGATCGAATTTATCAGAGTCATCAGTGATGCTACCAATCCGAAAAGATCGTTCAAGTTGGGCAAACTAAAGACTTGGATTTGCCTTGTTAAATTTAGGGATGTGAATTTTGTTGTTGAATTTTGTGACCAGAGGAATTGCGTTGGTTGAAGAGGCTGAGGTACATGCTGGTGGAAAGTTTAGGAGAGTATTTTCTTGCTACTCCCTTTTTAGCCGAAGCACTTCCCACTTCAGCATACCTACCTGACTTTTAAGCTCTTCATCCATCTCCCTTGTTGCAGATCGTGTCGCTATTCGCAAAGGTTGCGAGTCTTCCAGCGTAGAATCCTCGATCATCGATGTTTTAGTAAAAAATTTCAATAAGAGAACTCTTGGAACTTTGTTCGCTTAGGTAGGGTTTCCAGAACATCTCTTTTAAAGAGAACATGTCCTCTTTTTTGTCAGCGATCTATTTTACACTTTATGTCCTCTTTATTTGTTCTGTCTTTTTTTTTGTTCTCTTTTTTAAAATATGTATATACCTATGTATATATAAATAAACGCCCTTTACAGAAACAAACACGGAGGCAGAAGAAGCATTTAGCAGGGCACACAAAATAACTAGGAGCCATGTTGAAAGGTGTATACGCGTTAGGCTTTAGGCTTCGGTGCTTGTCAGCAGAAAGGGTTTTATTTTACGCTCCTGGTAAAGCAGGAGTTATTATTAATGCGTGTATTGTTTTGCATAACATGTTAATAAGAGCTAGAATTCCTTTGCTCGAAGAGGCATCAACTGAAACTGGTATTGGAGCTGGTGAGGCGGATGTTGCTGCAAGTTATAACTATAATGAGCCCAATGTTTTAGCTGAAGGGCGAAATGTTCGAAAGCAAATTGTAAGAAATCATTTCTCTAGTAATTAATTTTAATCGAAGAAAATAAAAACATTTTATTTCAGATCAATTTGTTTGTTCTTTTATTAAATTAAACAACTCGGACAACGTTTTCTCTATCCCCTCTAGAGCTACCACCTTCCTTTCTTCCAATTTTAGGCGCTCACACCTTATATCAATGCTTTTTTGCTGCAACTGTAGGAATTTGTTTTCCTGATTTAGGGGAAACAAAGGTGCCCGCCTTTTCTTTCACCGTCTAGTTGCCGCTTGTCGCGCGGCTGCTGAGGTAGATGGTTGAGCTTCGTCATTAAACATTTCATCGTTTTCCTCTTGAAGCAACTCCTCCAATTCTGCTCTATACTATGAAATAAAGGAAAGAAGATTTATAATACATACAACTACAAAAATTATGTATGTCTGTACTTACAATGTCCGAGTTATATATTCTCCCATAAAACCAAGTGAAGCTGAAGCTTCACCTATGTCAATCCAATTGTAACGGATATTGGTTTCTTTCTAAATAATTTATATCTTCGAATTTGAAGGGAGCCTCATACTCCTTACAGATAATTATTTCATTACCATTTATAATCAATTTATTATTTAATAAGTCAATTATTGCACCTATTGGTGTTAAAATATTATTACCTAATATACAATCGAAAGGTTTATTATAAAAATTGGTTAGTTTAACCGACATAGTCTTTTTACTGTCTTTAAACTCACTGGGAATTGATACGATAGCTTCATGAGAAATTATGGAATATCCAGTCATGGTATTTATTTTAATTGGTTTTTCTAAAGCACGAACTGTTTTAAATTGTTCAAAGACTTTACGATCCCCTAAACTGATGGCAGATCCGGTATCAATTAAGCATCTTACGCTAAGATTTTCTATAATTAAAGGTATTATTGGTAGTCGAAATCCGGGCACGGTTCCCGAAAATTTTGGACTTGAACAGCGTCTACTTCCATATATTCTGGTTGTCTGAAATTTCTATTTGCATTATGGTATCCATTTTGATACCCTGTTTGGTTTCTGTCGTTTGGATTTCTAAAATTTTGTGACCTGTTTTGATAACCTTGCAATTGACCTCTTAAATTTGGTACCCTGTTATTCTGAGTATTTTGATTTGGCCTAAAATGGTTATTCGGGTTATAATTGCGATTCAAGTTATAATTATTATTGGGGTATTTATTTTTTGTTGAATCTTCATAAGTTTTTCTTTCATAACATTTTTTCAAAGTAATATCCTTAATTAAGTTATTCTCTAAGAAATACGAATAAGCAGTGTTTATCGAACTTATATTATTTTGCAATAATAAGGATTTAATGTGAATTGGCAAAAAGTTTATATATATATCAAAAATTATAAGCTCGTTGTTTGCGGGAGTATTCATTTCATTTGGCTCTAAACTATATTTCCTATTCATATCACTTAGTATTTTTCTTAGTTTATAGTTAAGTTCTTCAAAATTTTTTGCATCAATATTGAAAGCATCACTTCTTAAATTAAAAAAAGATCTTTTAACGCCAAACTCCTCTTTTATTTTAGTTATAATTTGCTCCCAACTTGGGTTAATTAAAGATTCTATTACCTTTAACGCCTTTCCCTGAAGACGATTGCTGAGCACTGTTTGAAGGGTTCCTTGGTACTCGGGTAGGGTCAATGATAGTACGGTTCCGACATCCCTCAGGTAATTTCCTATGGTGTATTCATCTGCCCCGTTGAAGAACGGTAAGCTTCTAGCTTCTTTTAGACTTTCTGCCAGAGTTAAAGCCATTTTTTTTTTTCTTATTTAGTTGTTACTTCCTTAATTTATCGCAGTGCGCACTTTATTTTTTAATTTTATTTTTTTATATTATCGTTTAAGCACAATTTAGATACTTTAAACACAGTATTAGTGGTTTCACTTTGTATGCTGCAATATTTATAAATTATTTTTCGTTGCAGTTTTTTCACTCTGTATCTGTATACTATTTATAAATAATAAAAAAAAATATTGGGATAACAGTTTTTCACTCTGTATCTGTATAAATTATTGGGATTGCAGTTTTTCACTCTGCATTTGTATAAACTATTGGGATTGCAGTTTTACACTCTGCATTTGTATAAATTATTGGGATTGCAGTTTTACACTCTGCATTTGTATAAATTATTGGGATTGCAGTTTTACACTCTGTATTTGTATAAATTATTGGGATTGCAGTTTTACGCTCTGCATCCCATCCTCGTCGCCAGTTAAATAAATTCAAACAAGTCCGTTTTGTTCAGATGGTCGGATACGACTGACTTTATTTTTCAAATGAATATACTAAAGCTAATTCTCAACAGTGTGAGGAACAATGAAAGACGAAGTTATCAAAATAAACAAATAATGTCTTCTCCATATCTCTGACCACACACGACTGCTTAATCAGCATAAATCCCTTTAGGATTTCATCATGACAATAGTCAGATGATCGTGCTAAACAAATTGCCAACCAGGCGAAAAAACGTTCCTTTGTTCCTCACAAAGTTGTTGGAACTCGAAGAGAAATATTATGAGTGTAAACAAGATAAAGAAAGAAACCAATATCCGTTACAATTGGATTGACATAGGTGAAGCTTCAGCTTCACTTGGTTTTATGGGAGAATATATAACTTCCGTATTGTCAATGCCTATTTCGAAAACTGGCTCATCACCCTCAACATTCCTTTCGTACATTATATGAACAACTCTTTCTTCAAGTTCACTTAGCTGCTTGATTCTGGCTAACCCGTTGATGCCACTGCGGTTTTCGGCTTCTTTTATATCAGAATATTTTTCCTTGCTGTTTCGTCTGAAAACACAAAACTTAAAAACTTTAACAAACAATATCTCGTATGTATAATTACTTTAAATCGCCCCAAGTCTTCCTCCACTGCTCATCGCTCTTATAAGCTCCCCCCAAGAAATTGAGGTCCTTTGCAAGGCTTTTCCATGCATTAGTTTTTGCGTTTGCTCCGTCTGCTGGAATAAATCTACAAAAAGAGTTAAAAATCGTTGTATTAAGTGTTTAAACTTTTTTCTTATACCTGTCATGGGCAATTTCCAAATTGATTTCTAAGAAGCTCACTAAGTACTCCTTTTGAGCTTGCGTTACGCTTTTTCCTTTGTTTTTTTTTTTTTTTTTTTGTTTGTCAAAGTCTCCATTTTCACCCTTTCACTTAGAGATTCACTGGCAAATTGGGCCGTGAAAAGAAATTATTCATATGAAAATTTTTGACGTTTGGTTTCACCTTTTCATAGAACGAGAATCGAAATTGCGGTTTCGTTTCAGTTTTTCATAGAACCAGAATCGACCCCCTGGTATTTAAAAATGTTGGAAGTTTCACAAGACGGAAATACACTCACTGCCTTTTTGTTTTTTTGATTTTTTTCACTGCGCACCCAACATGGAGGTCGACCGCAAATAAATTCTTAGAGAGATATAGAAAGATCCGTAGGAATCCTCTGGATGCATTTCTTTTTTTTAACTTTAAATTCCGGGAAAGGATAACACTTACCCCGTATTAATAAAACAATGTAAGTACATAATTTATCTAGTAGACGTCAGATACAAACATTTTTAAGTAACTGCTCAGTAATTAGTAGTTAAATTTTACACATTGTTTATTAATACGGTGGTTAATGTTTCTAATAATGTTTAAAATAATTTATTTCAAAGATTCCTTAAAGATTATTAAAGTACCTAATTCATTTTAATTTGTTTGTTCTTACGCCGTCTGGACTGGTCGGCTGCTCGCAGAGCTCGGTCATAATCAGAAATTAACGAACTGAACCGTTTCATTAAAAAAAAAAAAACAAAGCGTGAATAGCGGAAAATGGTTATGGTAAACATATATTTTTGCCTTTTCGTCTAAAGTTACAGTTCCTTACAGTTTTAATGAAGGATGCTGATTTTATAACCTAAGAGCATTTTCAAATTTCCTTTTGCTCTCTAATTGTAAGATTACTCAAATTCCACTACTAGTAATGCTTTTTTTATTATTTTTATTATTTTTTTCAAGAATCGAGTTGTGTGCTACGTCATAAATTAAGGTTTCCTTTTACAAAAGCTTTTGTTTTACTTGACTCGTGTCCTTAATTTATTTACTTCTATCTTCGATTTGTTATTCTATTTTTAGTTACAAATTATTTAAGCTACAAAGTAAAATATTCAAAATAAGATACACTATTATGAAACTACTAATATTATTACTAAAGAAATATACATAATTTATATAAATTATAAATCCATATACATTCACCTTAAATAATCCTACAAGTACCTAAATTATATTCTACATACATACTTGTAAATAAATAAAAAATAAAAAACACATGTGTAATAAATCATAAATAAAATTAATGTAATAAAAAATATGTATGTGCAGCTAAAGAAATGTGCGTTTTTCTTTGGGGGGTGTAGAACACAAGCAATACTGGTTCTTCAAGGAGGCAGACGTGTATTTTTTGACTACAGTTCAGCAAGGAAGATGCATAGGTACTTCTCACGGAAGATTGTTACATTTTTTTTATAGAATCTTTTTCTTTATGTTCTATTTAATGAAGAAGAAAATTTAAAAAATTAAAGGGACTATTGCAGTAACCTTTCCGCTAAAGGAGTAAATGGTTCATGGTAGAAAAGTAGCGCGACTTAGATTATATATTAATCTAAGTCGCGCTACTTTTCTACTGCTCTTTTTTTGCAGGAGCTATTGAGGTAATGGGTCCATTATTAGCGACTTGACAACTTCAAACTTTCAGTGTGAACGCCAACGCACTTTTTAACCGATTACCGAACTGTCAATGTCAAAATATTCTGTAAAATTTCATTTCAACATTTTCATCATGGTGAAGTACACGAAGGAACAACGTTTACGAATAATTAAAATTTACTACCGAAATTCAATAAGCATAAAACATGTATTACTGGACAGGGGAGAACCCTCATGTGCTTCATGAAACAGCACTTCATCCGCAATAAGTCACTGTTTGGTGCGGTAAATGGTATTCGCTTCATCTTGGAACGTTATTTCTTTGAGCAATCGCTTGAATTGGACATCAGTGATATGTGGTTCCAACAAGACGGTGCCACAAGGCACACATCGGGTGCAGCAATCGAGTTATTGAAGCCTCACGTCGGTGAACATGTTATCTCGAGAAACGAACCCGTCGATTGGACGCCGAGATCGTGCGAATTAACGCCTCTAGACTTATTTTTATGGGGAAAATTGGGCTCAGCGTATCGACCGCTGCATACGTTCCCGTGGTGGGCATATGAACGAATTTGGATATTGATATTTGCATATTTGGATGTGGGTTTGTTAGGGTTAACTTAGAAGCATGCGTTCAACTTTAGTGACAAGCCAGGCTAGTTTGTTGTCAAAGATTATTTCTATGAATTCCTCGACAATGTCCTTCGTTAATGTAGCTTAAACCGGCTTTGAAAGAAATAAAGAGATGGTGAGTACCTACCTATTTGGACTTTTTGGATTATTTGCAGGATCTGTCTAATTGCGAACATTTTAACGACGCTAAACATTCCTGGTTTAGAACCACACTGATAGTTTGAATAAGAAAACATTTTGGAAACGTACCACTGAGATTTAATTCATCAGGCTTGCATTGACGATTGCCCAAATCTTGGAAAAAAGTTGGTACATGCGGCATGTCATATAAAAAGTCGTCTCCAGATGCTGTAATTACGTAGGTACGTCGTTTTGATCAGGATCACAGAAGACTTTTTGACCGTTGTCTAAACTTCGATTACACATGCCACTTTTGATGTCAAATTTTGACATGCCGACGTCAGTATCACGTAAGGATTTGTTATAAATTTGTCACCACTGGCGTTTTCGATTGAAGAAAAGTATTGCTCTATCTATCAAAAGAAAAAAAAATGTTTTTTTTCTTAAAAAGATTGATATTTTTGCCAAGTCGAACCCTACATAAAAGTCCAGAGACATACGATTTTATACCAGTTTATACCACTCAAGCACAAATGTCACTGGAACCGTTTTTTGCTCAATTGTTTACTTTACTTTGTAGATAGGTATTCAAAAAACGAGCCTGTTGTTATGTCGTTTTCTATTGGTTTCACTCGGGGATCGACTCAATCTGAAATCCAATGGAACAAGAAAACTGCTTCTGTTTGAATCCACAAAAGTATTGGTGAAATGCCAAAAAAAAATCTACGGCAGCTGTCATCTGACTTGTATAAAATATATAAATTGCACTTGTGTGAGTGCTTCTTGAGTGGATTCTGACTTCAAATCCAGAAGCAAAATTCTCTTCTCAGAATCAGCAGAAGAGTATTTTTTGTGCGGCCGCTTCTTTTTGCCCAATGGAAAACGACATTATAGTAAACCGCTTTATCGCAAATGCCACTCTGAACTGATTCTTGTATGTATTGGGTTGGCCTCAAACAATTTTTTTTTTTTTACTTGCAATGGCAATCCATTTCAATTGATTTTCACACATTTCGAATTAATTTGATCGAAAAACTCGCTTCCACACGTGTAAAATGAATAATGGGGCATTTACACGGTCACACATCCCTATCACGGAAAATTAAAGGGATGCCCAATACTAAACAGCCGTCTGACCCAGTGTTGCCAGGCGCAGTAAATGAAATTCCCCATCACGGACCTTAAAATTCCCCTTTTTTCCCCATTTTTCGTGGTTGCATTCCCCATGGATTCCCCACAATCAAAATATTGAGTAAACTGAATGATTCTTATGAATTTTTCACCCAAGTTGAAATACAAAAACTGAAATGCAGGTAGAATCAACCTTTGCATATTGAATATGGCTCATTTTCCAATCTGTCATACGATTATAATGACACCCGCTACTTGCACACATGCGCAAAAAGGTTGTGTTCCGATCAGCGTTGTTAAGAAAATTTGTTTGAGTTGAACCATTTTCCGAGTCATTCCATACAAGAGAAATTCTTGTAATTTCTAAAAAAAAAAAAATTATTGGGTGCGTTCTCTTGGTTCAAACTTGTAACCAGCTATTGTTTTTGTGACGGCGTTAAGTCGAGTTAATTCCAATTTTCCTGATAACATTTTTTTATTTTTGAAATTTTTTTTTTATAAAAGTTATGTTTAAGTTTTGAGACACATGTGTCTCGGAGCATTGAGCCAAAGCTAAAATACTTGAATCATAAATTTCCCAATTGGGTACTCCAGCAAAACCCTGGTTTCATTTAAATGGGACTATAGGACTTAAGTATTCACATTTAATACATATAATTTTTTTTTCTTACATTCCCCACATTTTGTTCTAGAAGAGGAAAGATTCCCCTTTTCCCCTTTTATCCCATTTTTGATTGAAATCCCCCACAAAAAGGGGAATTCCCCACGATCTGGCAACACTGGTCTGACCGAAGCGGACAGCATTACCTAACACGCAAAAAAACTTGATACGTTTTTTGGTCGGCCATCTTGTTTACGTGGTAGGAATTATGGGAAAGCTATGCAGGTTGATATTTTTATAGCGATGGCTTGCGAAATTTCGTTTTCCTACAAAACAAAATGGCTTCCGGAAGTTATGAACGTACAAATATTTATTTATTTCGTATAAATGATTGATGAATTGTTGGTTTAATTTACTGAAACTAATTAACACTCTTATTTCACATATTTTAAATCGGAAATAGAAATGTTTTCATGTGATTGCAGAAATGTTAGTTGCCGGAACTTCCGCTTTACGTATCTGTAATTATGGGTAGAACATCCATGACACCTTAGGCGTCTCATTCCTACGCCTTTATTAGCATTGACTGCGGACAAACGGATCTCTCTGTCCCGTCTCGTGCAAAAGTGCGCGTGCGTGATAGTGTAAATGCAGTATAATTCTGCTCAAAAAGCAATGCTTCCAAACGTGAACAATACGTAACACCAGCTATGTGTCAGAAACATTGGTGTTAGTGAAAGTACCTATGTGTAGATATGAGAAAAAATAGAGATTTCTCAGAAGTGCCACAGATCGAAAAAGATTGATTGAAAAGCAATCACGATAAAAAAAATTTTTTTTTCTCAAACAAAATTATCTTTTTGCGTAATTTGAAAACGACATAAACTAGATACCTACTTGAACGTCCCCACTGAAATCGATGATCAGCGAAGCGCTTTATTATTTGCGTATCATCTCAAACTCGCTCAACTGTCAACTATGCCATTCTGTTTCGAAATTGAATAACAGCTGATGATGACTTAAAACAAAAGTAAAATGTCATACTTCTTGTAAATTGAATTTGTTTTGGGAAGACAGTTTTTGTTTTTGTTATTATATTTTTGTTTATTGTGTATATATTACACTAAAATGACTTTAGATACGGGGAAGACAGAAGAGCAAATATTTTCTAAAATTCAACAGGAGTACAAAATTCTAGCCGAGTAGTGAGTAATTTTCGATTTGAAGATATGCAAATCACACTACTTGTGTGTTGTGCCTGAAATGAATTTTCTTTTCAGCAAAATGGTTGCAGCGGAGAAAATTTCCGGCATTTATGTGATCCCATCATTCGGAAACTCACTCTGTAACATTGGTATTAGATGTACTTCTGAATATTTTGATTTATTAATTCTCTTTTTAGTATGGTTTGGAGTAATATTTGTTCGGTCGGGTTATTATGCTGATGCTGTCCTTCGTTTTAATATTTTGCTACCCGATAATTTTCCACAGGACTCCACATTACCAGTAAGTATGAAAGGCATAAATATATGCGTTTAATGATACCAAGTTATACTACCATAGACAATCATCTTTCAAAATGAAATATTTCATCCACTGATTTGTCCCTACACTCACACGCTGGACATCACGGGAGATTTTCCCGTATGGAAGAAAGGTGAAGATCACCTTTGGCAGATACTTAAATTTGTGCAATTTATATTTCACGATCCTTGGGAGTCCGTAAAAGCCAGCCCATCAATACCTAACCAAGATGCAGCCGATTTGCTTGCACAGAATCGTGCAGAGTTTATTGCACGCGCAAAAGCATGTGCCGAGCAAAGCAAGGAACGGGTATACGATGAACCCACAACCGAAGATCCTCATTATATAATTTTTGAGAAATTTGACAGCGATACTCATGGCTCAGCAATAGAAAAAATAAAAATGAAAGCTGGAGGAGATTCGTCGTCAGGCTCTTCAGCGGGGCTTTCGTGGGTAAAGGAGGGTGAATTCAAATCACTCAGCGTGGAATAGTGTGTTTTTTTTTTAAATACATATTGTTATTAAAGCTTTGAGTAACATATATTTATCTAAAATTATTGATTGCTTCTTTCGTTGAGTATGGTATCTTTCACCCAACCAATATCCAATTGGAGCCTTTGTCCGTTCCATGTAAAGTGGGTTGGTGGATTTGCTTCACCTTTTTCAAATTCAAAGTGTTTACTAAGCTCTATCGCCAGTTTGGACCGAATGAGACCTATGTTGCCCACTTTCTCCCATGCTGGATGATAAACTCTTCCAGAATCTGGATTCATGTAGATCTTATCCGGTTGGAATTCAGTTGTGAGCTGGTCGTAAGTGTGGGCATATGATAGCATATCATTTCCTTAAAAATATAAATCCTTCATATAAAATTGCTTTTAATACATCCTACAAACCCTTTGAATCCTTCAGTACATGCGTGAATACAATGGGCAGATCATCACAACGGATAAAGTTTCTCTCCCTGCCGCACAATGATATAAATGGAAACGCCTCGCGATAGCGGTTAGTTTCATTGAGTTTTACCCGAGTGAAGAAAAATTTCAAGAATTGCTTTTCTTTGAAGCACGATGTGAAATTCTTCATTTTAGCATCATCTAAAAACAGCTGTTGATATTAACGGTTTAAATGCATTGTTCATAAGCCTATTAACAAAGTTGCGATTTACAAACCATTCCTTCGTGGTCAATGTAGTAAAAGTATTCTCTAATTTTTGGTTCTGGTGCTTGCCCTTGAATGTAGCTAAGAGTACGAAAAAGACACGACCGATATTTAAGGATATTGGGGATATTTTTAATTAAAAACACTGAGGAATACATTGAAAGCGACGGTGCGAATATACTTAAACAAATAAAAATTTGGGTTGTATTGATAGTTAAGAAACGATGAAGAATTGGACCAGTTTTGGGAATTCATCTTCTGTTCTGTTTGAACCGTCAATTCGTATTGACCACATTACGGTCTTACAATGGGGGCGTTCAAGTATCTAGTTTACGTGGTATTCGTTTGGGCGCTCTCAGATCACTTTTTTTGCTCTCAGATCAGTTCTTATGTTCGTTTGGTACAAAAAAAGCAATCTTTTTCAGATTTCAGATCACTTTTGCGAATCTAGATATTTTCTCAGATTTACCATCACAAGTGCGTTTGAGTTTGATAACTGGTAGAGTGCGTTTAGGTTTTCGTGAATTTGTTCTACAGAAAAGAAAGGCATTGCATCGGGTGAATTTATTTTAGTAAATTGGTTATGTATAAATGTTTAAAAATGAATTGAGAATTTAAAACTCAAGCAGTGAATGGAAACGTATTAAAAAGTGTTGAAGGCTACACATATTCGAATCGCACAAATATTATCATAAAAAAGAGCAAGTGACGTTTTTATGTTCGATAAGCCACACGAAATCTGAAATCTGAAGAAGCCCAAACGAATACCACATTAGTAATGTCGTTTTCCATTGGGACAGAAAAAGCACTATTTTTCAGAGTCAGAGCAGTTTTTCTGCTCTCGAAATCAGCTGGCTGTCAGATTTCATGTTCCATTGGGCGCAAACAAATTTTGCGAATCTCGATATCCGAGCGAGATTCACACCTATTTGCCCTAACACCAAAACATTTGTCGTTTGTCAAACTTTAAAGTGTGTTGAACATGAAATCTGACAGTCATTTGAGAGCAGAAAAACTGCTTTTTCTGTCCCAATGGAAAACGACATAATACCAATGTTTATGACACACAGCTGTCGGTTACAAATTGTTTATCGTTGAAAGGATTGTTTTTTTTTTAGCTGAGTGTTTCCTTTTACACGTTATTATAAATGTGTACAAATCACTCGAAATGGATTTCCAGTGTAAAGCCTAGTATCCTGCTCGCGCTAAATTTTATCTCCCATACAAAAATGTCTACAAAGATAAAATTTAGCGAGGCAGTTTAGCAAAGCAGTATCCTGTTCGCACGCTTAATCCTTAACTTCATGTAGATGGGCCGATGACAAGTCTCCACTCATTTAGCTCGCGAAATAAATGTCCGGTACATTAAATCGAAGATAAATTCTGACATACAAAACGAAGGAAAGAGTTTGTCTTGTGTTTGCTATGATTTTTTTTGGCGGAAAACGCAAATAATGTTTGGGTAGTAAATAAAAGAAAATGCAAAGCCAAACAAAAGAGCCAAAACAGATATATAAACATAAATAAAGCGAATCGCTTTTCAGAGGGGCTTATGCTTTCATTTTGCCTCGTCTTTTGGGTAATAACAAGTGTTCCACTGTGGTAAGGAGATTTTGTTAAGTTTGAGGACACGATATGTGGAAGTTCTTCTTATAATTTCTAGGTTTCTTACGTCTTGAAAGTTTGTAATTCGAAATTTCGATTAAAATTACGTTTACTGATATCTGTTATGGTACTCATGCTTCATAAACATATGGGTTTTCTCCCATCTATATCATGTTTAATAATAATTTAGCGACCATTTATCTTTGGTGTGGAGAAACGAAGTGGAGACTAGGGGCGCTAAAATTTAGCGCGAGCAGGATACTAGGCTTAAGTGGAAACGTTTTCTTAGTTTAGTAAGTCTGACAGCTGACTAGATGTATCTCGGTTTTTTTTTTTTTTTTGCTGAAATCGGTCATAATTATGAGCAGCTGTTTCAGACGAATCTAGTTAATAAATTCGTGACTGAGTACTAAAGGACTATTCACATGAGAGCGAGTTGCGAACACCGAACACGCAAATTTCGTAGTTTCTGACATTTCATTCACATGAAAACTTTTTTTGGTCGCAGATACCCGAGTATCAGTCTCATTTTTATGCCCAATTCACAATTCGGCGTTGCACGCGTGCGTGCGTCGGCGCGCTTTGACACGCTTTATCGAAATTTTACGATTTTAAATGCCAATGCGCGCGAGCAACAATTTTGTAAAACAAAATGCTGCTTTGAAGCGTATACGCGTTAACAGAGAAAAGTTTGACAAACTAAAAGTTCTGTTTGTTTTTTGTCTGAAAATAACAAATTCAGAGCAGAATTAAAATTTCAAGTCTACTCCCTTTTTTCTTGAAGCTGTAATTTTTATGCACGAATTGAAAAACGATTCTTCAAAATACAAGAAAATCATATTTAACAATATATCAAAGCACACAACAACCTTAATACGGATACAAGACCCTTGATTAATATTTTTCCTCCAAAAAATCTAAAGAAATAAGTAGTTGCCCTACAAAAAAAAAATGTTATTCCTCATTTCCACACCCTGAATTAATTAATTATACTTTGAAAAAACATCATATAGCTTTTTAAAACTTGTGTGTAATAAACATTAGTGGATCTGTGCCACTCCAACTATAAACGGCACATTCTATGACTTCAAATCGAACAATTCGAAATTCTAAAGTTGTCAAACGCGCGCGATAGTAGAAAGTAGCTCTACTCAGGCGTCGCGTTGAACTTTACGATATTTACGATCTAAAGTCGAGTCAACGACTGAAGTTGTATTTTGTGTGGCACCATATGAACGCTTTGTTTCTACATAATCTGTCAACGCACGCGCGCGTCAACGCGACATTGTGAATTGGGCATAAGGGTTAAGTTCCAACGAATTTTTCATTCTCGGGTTTGTGGATCGCGCATGTTTTGTGTGAATTGTGAATAAAGTGTGACAGTTCGCGGCAAGATTTTTCAATTCACGGGAAAATTGCTTTAATTGTTAATTTGTCTGTTTAAAACAATTGAGAGTAATGTTTTTTTTTAGACTAGATGTTAGATTAATTAAATATAATGGTATTGTGATAGAACAAATATCAATTTTCAATTCATAAATACAGTTAAATTGATTTATTCGCAATTCGCCTATTCGCAGTTCGCTCTCATGTGAATGGTCCTTTAGTTGACAGTTTGTATATCTGACTGACGTAGAAAAAGTGACGTTCCCGACCAATCTAGTGTGTGCGTTCAGGTTACATCTTATCCAGACCAATCTAGTCGACTTAATATAACTAAATTCTTGAACGTACCCAAATAACTACCTACGATTTTCTGTAACAAAAAAAATGGTTTTGGTATTGTCTCTGGTTTGGTTCTATCTTCTATGGTTGCACTTGTAGATTGGAGTAGTGGGTGTAGTTGGAGGCAGTTTGGAATTTGGCAGTGTCTTTTTTTGCTCTCGGTTTATTTACTGATTATATTTTTTAAATTTTAAGCTAAATCAAATTAAGAGGTCAGGAAACAAAACTAAAATGCCAGTGAGTATGAAAATGTTTTCAGGTTGTATGAAAAAATAATTAATAATTATGCTTTCCAGGTTCATCAGTTCAAAGTTGAAATGACCTGTACTGGGTGCTCCGGAGCGGTAGAGCGTGTATTAGGGAAACTAGGAGGTGAGATAACATTTTTTTCTGTATTTTAGTATGTTATTATGTACAATTTTCTACATGCATATTTATCTGTTTAGATAAGATTGAAAATGTTTCGATCGATTTGGAAGGTAAACAAGTTGACATTACCTCCGATTTAACGTCCAATGAGCTATTGGAGGTTTTAAAGAAGACCGGAAAGGAGTCCAACTATTTGGGATTAAAACAGTAAATGGTAGCACAATGCAAAGCGTGTTTTTTTTATCTATATTTATCTTAAAGCTGTCGACTAGAGCATTAAAGTATAATAATACATAAAAGATATTCAATTTTTCTCAAGACAAAAATGTAGTTTGTTTTTAGAGGATTAATAATCGCTATCTCGATTTTACGTTGTACATATACACTTCTTGCTTTGATTGCATAATGGTGTGATGTATATTCCGTTCATCCTATACACGATTACCGCTCAAGAAAAGTACGAAGGGTTATTGGATTTGACCTATGGCCTAGGTGGGATACTGCCAATTATTCACCTAAAGGCACCGGAAAACGTAGGACAAATATGAACCTATTTTTAATAATGCTTAATCAAATTATGTTTTTGTTGTAAACGCAGATAATACATTCTTATTTATTTAACATAATGTATTTACATAAGGCTTAGTAAGTGTGTTCTGTGTTCTTATTTTATGCCGCAGTTGCATTTTTGGGAATGTTTCATATATCATTGAAATGCAACACGGTCTGTTACAACCATCAATCGGGTCGAAGTACGATTCCGATTTAATGCTGGTTTACTTAGTTCTATTCCAGAATAGCTTCCCGTTAAATGCTATATCAATCCCTTTTACGAGCAGTGTTTGAATTCCAATTTGTTGACCTGATGCGGAACGAAAGTAGCACTCGAAGGTGGTTATTGAGTTGCTAAAAAATAGCTGATCAAAATTTTTAAAGTCAAATAAGCTATCCTGTTGAAAATTTATGAGAACAGTGCATGTTTGAAGATGTATATAGTTAAAAGATAGCTCAACGAAAGAAGTTTCCCATATGTAGGTATGCAACACAAACAAGAATTATTTTATTTTCGAAACGAACAACCGGCAGTTTTCGCTGGAACCATTCTGTACAAAACATCTTAAATAATGAATAGGTATCTTGAAATTGGATAATTGTTAGATAATCGTTTACTGTATTGTCTGCTACACTTTGTATTTGAATTAGTTATCATGTTTGCAGGCTGTTTATTGCTCTTCGTTATTTTTATTTTTTATCACTACCCAATAAAACTTTAATAACAATAGAAATACCCCTTATAAGAAGTACCGTTGTAGTACATTGTTTTTGAATGCGCTTAATATTTGTTAATGTTAAACAATCGAACTCCATGAAATTGTGGTAGCTTAGGCAGAACTACGACAACCAACGATATAAAGTTTGCAATGAAATGGTCAATATCATTTCTTGTATAAAGACATGTTAAAAGAAACCTGTAATTGGAAAAAATTATTGTTTACGGATGTTCGATTTGATTCTAAAAAACTTACAGAATTATTGGGACAGCTGTAAGGAATTTCCGGGTGGATGTGAATTGCTCGCCATCATCGATTTGCTCCCAGTGGGTTAATTGAGGAGCACTGTCACTTTCCGTGCTTATCCAAGGGGTGCCTTTTATTATGTGAAGAAAATAGAGATGTGCCTTTTGAACGGCAAAGATAAAGACTACTAGGACGTTCAAGTTTTAAATGATTGATACTTACTGCATTGTTGAGAATATTTGTAAAAGTCCACGCCATAGGAATGCTTATAAAAGGGACTGATAAAAATATTAAATGAGCTGATAGTAGTCCTAAGAAATAAGCCAGCCACATTCCTCTGGCGCCCAGCCATGACCTATTAGGATTGGGATCGCCGTGCCCCCCGGCAATCATTGTTAATATTTATTTGATATAATAATTTCAGAATTCCTTGCAAAAGGTAATTTTCTACAATCTTATATCTTCGATTTTGCTGATGCGTACGGCTATGTTTTTTATTGAATGGATGTGTCATAGTTGTTTATCAACATCTAGATTGAATACGTTTAGTTGTCCAAAGCGCACAGCGATTATTTAAGCGCTTAAGAGTATCACAATTGAACGATTTGCTTATCGACGACTGGATGTTGCAAATTGATGGTTAAAGAAAGAAGTTGTATCGGATTTTTAACAAAAAAGGGAATATAAATTGACAGTCAATAAATATAATGGGTCGTATGAATAAAACCTAGCATTTGCTTTGAGTAAAAGGTTTTAGCAAAGTAAAAGCCCTTAGCAATTGCTTTGAATCAGTATGAATAAAAACCTAGTTTGCTAAAGTAATTTCGAAAATTCGAACATAGCTTTTCCTTCGCTGCATGTGTACTTGCCTTGCAATTCCTGTCAAACCTGACCAGTAAATTTGAATTTTTGGATTTTCCTTGGGAATCTAACGACTTTTGTGGAAATTGAAATTATAAAAAAAAAAAAAAAAAATATGCATGTAATCTATAGGTATCGGGTATCAGTACAGCGGTATAGGCTATCATTCCAATTGCACATGGAAATATGATTTTTGTTTGCCAAATAGGTTGTTGATGTTTTATTTCTTCTTCAAGTGCCCATGACAAGAAACACATAATTGATTTTTTCACAGGTATTTTGATGATTTTCCTGCACGAACAAAACTTCATTTAACTATTTATAGACAAACCACCGAAAATTCACATTGCTTACTTTTTTTGTGTGACAAATGTGCGAAGGAATGAGATCACAAATCAGACGCCTAAGGTGTCATGGATGTTCTACCCATAATTATAGATACGGAAAGCGGAAGTTCCGGCAACCAACATTTCTGCAATCACATGAAAACATTTCTATTTCCGATTTAAAGTATGTGAAATGAGAGTGTTAATTAGTTTCAGTAAATTAAACCAACAATTCATCAATCATTTATACGAAATTAATAAATAAATGTACCTTCATCCCTTCCGGAAGCCATTTTCTTTTATAGGAAAACGAGATTTCGTAAGATGGCCGACCAAAAACCGTATCACGTTTTTTTGCGTGTTAGGTAATGCTGTCCCTTTCAGTCAGACGGCTGTTTAGTATTGGGCATCCCTTTAATTTTCCGTGATAGGAATGTGTGACCGTGTAAATGCCCCATTACTCAAATTGTTTTTTATTCATACGAAACGTAGCAAATGCTACGACTTTGACATTTCTCTTGAGTAAAAGCAATTGCTTCGCTTTATTCATACGACCCAATGTCGTTTTTCTTGTCACCACAAGATATTTTTTTTTCTGATCCCAGATTTTACGCGGGTCATGGAACATGCAACGTTGCTCTGCTTTTGTAAATGTATTAGTGCGCTATTTGGAAGTTGTTTATAACTTTTTTGTTTCATATTCATATTTATGAAATGATTGATTGTTTTGTTGACAGCAATTTTTGTTTTTGTCAGCGGGCTGAAAAGTCAATTAATGATGTGCGGATTTTGTAAAGAGCTTTGTTCGATTTGACAGATTAACGAATGCAGCGACGAAATTCTATATTTGGAATTTTGAAAAAAGAAAAAAAAAATACCATATCAAAAATTTTCCAACATTTTGGCAAAATCCTGGACATTTG
This sequence comes from Cheilosia urbana, assembly GCA_946477585.1. Lineage (NCBI taxonomy): Eukaryota > Metazoa > Arthropoda > Insecta > Diptera > Syrphidae > Cheilosia > Cheilosia urbana. The sequence continues at coordinate 119,513,603 of OX297854.1, forward strand.
GCCTGAAATGTTGAATATAGCCGAAACGATGAATCTATATGCGGTGTGTACTATTATTCTGTTATTCAGTTCCGGCTTTAGGGTGGGGTGAAGGGGGTGGTCGTCCGGGGCGCCGGCATCTGGAGGGCACTGAAGTTTACAGGACACTGCGCGCGCCAGATTAACTTCCCTGAACTTGAATAGCTATTTATATCGATATAGAGAAAAAATCAATTCAGCGTATGCAATTTTATGAATTTATCTTGTGGGAGTGGATATATGAGTACATACTCAGCATTTATTTACAGCGACCTGTCATTTTGTTGTTTGTCTTGTCATATCTTTGACTAATTGATTGCGAAAGGGAGGCCACTGAGCAACAATTGAGCCCATTTAGTCATAAGATAAAACTTTACTTGAATTGAAGACTCTATGCATACAACGGATGTAAAGTCATGTGATTTACTGATATACTATAATAGCGAACCATATCAAAGTCTGTGATTTATCAAATAACATCTAACTCATATCAATTTGCTAACCGACGCACAACAATTTGAATCTCTGCAAAAATAGAACTGGTTATTGTGAAGCTAAATACAATTTTTTATAATTGAGCTTGATTGTGATCGACACATGCTAGAGATCTGCATCCTTATCAACAAGTATTATGACGTGTGAATAAGTTGCCTTGCGAAGTAGTCATTGTTGCTTACCTGATTCACCTGCCCCACGATTCAGTCTCTTTACAGACCATATCTTATCACTGTCGAACTAACCCATTACTGATTAGGATTCAATTTCTTGCCGCTGTGAATCGGGCGAAAACTTTTTGTATTACCAATTAGTTGAACGTGAAGTTTCGCCGCGGTTCGGGCTTTGCACATTGATATTTTATAAAAATCATCTGCCTATCTATGGCAAACTTATATAATGCGTATCTTGTTTTTGTGTTGGCTGTAATATCACTTGCAGCCTATACAAGTGGCAGTAAATTTTGCATTCGCAAGGATTCGTTAGATGACCATCAACAGTGTGAAATTCTAGCCACAGCTTTGACTGACAAAGAGAAGGTGTGTGTTAGAATTATTGTTCTCAATCACATGTATCATAATCATAAATTAATGACTAAGTGCTTGTCTACTGATTTTCGCTCATTTTGGGGTAGGATATAATTTACAGGACAGTAAAGTTGGAAATTGTCTGTCATCTATAAAAATTAAACAAATCTTTCTTTATGTTTAAAATGCTGGATCGGGTGCCAATAAAACTAAACATACTTTTATTCCTAAATTTGTGAAAAGTCAAATACTCCTTCATTCTCCTTTGTATATTGGGAATTTTCGATATATTTTTTGTAAATTGTTAAGTTTGTACAGGAAAACCAACAAAATACATATGAAAAAAGAAGCCACGCCACGCGAAGTATTGAGTGTGAATTATTTGGCTATGTAAATAATTTTTTTTAGAAAGAATCATTTCTAAGGTACCTATATTTATGAAATCCTTTTTGGTTTATAGTACAAAAACTTCTTGGTAATTCATAGTTCTTCTTTATCCAATAAGCTGGCGGGTCAACAAATACTTCCAACAAGCCTATTGTTTTAGCCCTTTGCTATAGAATTCATTTTCCTTCTTTTGCAAATAAAAACACCTTGCAGGCCTAACTAATGACAAACACATTCGTTAAACTCAAATTGCTATTACTAATATTTTTAGAAGATAATTAACGCTTCGTAACTTTCACATAACTAACTTACGGTAAAAAAAATATGGTTCCCATAAAAATGACAAATTTAAATTTGAAAAATTGTGGAACAAAATGGCTCACCGTTTTCCAGTGTTTTTAAATACATAATGTGAATATGTTAGGGGAGGATCCGGTTACCATCGTCCCAACTCGAAAGAAAAGTGTACAAAAAACGAAAAAATCCTTTGACAAGGTTTGCAAATAAAACATTCAAAAATAAATATACCTATGTAGATTTTTACAGGAAAATATGAAAAAAATGTGAAAATTTAAATTTATTAGCCAGCCGTGATGACAGCCAATATGTAATAGTTTTAAGTACAATTTGTTTAGATTATGCCAGCTCTTTAAGAGAAAACATCAGTTATAGTTATTATATGAGCTATTTTCATTTATTAATAAGAAAATTTAATTAATACGTTATTTATTTAACTAGGTGCTAGGTAAAATACGAGTTATAGAGTAGTTGCAGTTTTTTTTTTTTACAAACACGGGGGCAACTTTCTTACGTTATAATAAATTCTTTTATTTTTTTGAGCAAATCGCTACGTAGGTACGCTTTGAAGATCAACTGTCGAGTCGGATACTTTGTTTTAATATTTTGTTTTAATTGAAAAGGAATGGTAGAATTTGGGGAATGGTTCACAATATAGTGGGATAATGGACACCTTCGATGTTTGGGACAATTAAAATTTTAAGCGCCAACATTTAAATCTTGTGCGCTAACACCTATGACCTGATAGAATTCCCTTCACCTGAAGAAGAAACAAAACATCAACAACCTATTTGGCAGATAAAAATCATATTTCCAGGTGCAATCGGAGCTATAGATTGCATTCATATTTCTGAATTTCTGAAATTAATGTACAGCGAAGTAGATACCATGTTCGAATTTTCGAACTTTGACAAAGTAAAGTTTAAAAAATACGTCAAGAAAAGAGCCACCTGTATTACTATTATTTTCACAAATTTAGTTATAGTTAAAATAATGGGTCTGTTCCCTTACTTTCTGGTTCACTTTTGGCAATATGTCACATTTCTCTCATTGCGAGAGAATAGGCTCACTGAAATTAAACATAACCAAAAAGAAAAGGAACGTGTTAAACCACAAATTTGAAAAATGTGAATATTTTCTAGGCGGGAATATTCAAATTTCAGTAGAAAAAAGCACAAATTTATATTTAAGACCAGGATTTGAATATACGTACAAGCAATATAGTTATATAAATGAAATTAAATAAAAAGTCAGTTACAAATAAGAATTTGAACGATTTGACAACCATCTGTCAGCAATAAACAACTAACCCAAAGAAATTTCTTGGGCTAATATTTGCAAGTTTTTTTTATGGAGGGGAATGTTTTGCTCTCTCTTTTTGGCTCTCTTCTGCCAAACTTTTGCGTAATGGAACGAAGTTTGACTAAATTTGGCGAATGTTGGGAACAGACCTAATACTAACATCTATTTCTGCAAAAATAAAAATATATATAAAATTGAGAAATAAAGCCGAAGCACATGTTTTCAGAAATGCCGAGAACTTTGACTTCGGCTTTATTTCTCAAGCAACGTTCGGCATTTTTTCACTTTGTCAATGTGAAATAACGCCGAATTCTAAAATTCGATTTCGCTTTCACAAAGTGAAATAAAGCCAAGTTTTGGAATTCGGCGTAATTTCGCTCGGCGTTATTTCACGGCACCCATTCATTGGTGTCTTATTCGTTGTATTTGTTTCTTGACGCTGCTGAAATATTTGGCACATTCAAGTATCCAGTTATCTGAAGTCGACTAGATTGGTCTGGATAAGATGCAACCTGAACGCAATAACTAGATTGGTCGGGAACGTTACTTTTTTTTCTACGTCAGCTACATATGCGAACTGTCAACTTAGTACCTACTCAGCCACGAATTTCTTGACTAGATTCTTCGGCTACCCCTCCATAAACGTCAACAGGAACAGCTGCTTAAATGACCGATTTTAGCCAATCAAAACCGAAATACATCTAGCCAAACTTACTAATCAATACACTCTTTACTATGGCACTCGTTACACACAAGCTATTTCCTGGCAAGAAATTGAAAGCCAGCCCCATAATACAAATTGCTGAATCAAAAATACAGTCTTTATGGTTATACCTAAAAATATTTATTTTTACACTAAAACTTCTCAATATTGTAAGTGTGTTTCGTAAACTTTAACGCGCTCTACAAAATATCAGGTGGCAAATTTTTAGTCTTCTGTTGCCCCTTTTTCACTTTTCGAAAGATATAAAGAAATTTCAGTTGAGGTACTTATACACATGTCCTCGAACAACCCGGCATTGCATTTTTTTTTTAATTGATACTTTATCGTGTCAATAAACGAACAGATACACAAACCATATAATTGCTTTCCCATAGCTCTTCATGCGAGAGGCAAAGCGATTGATATCATTCAGATACAAGATTGATTCAGTTTGCTTTGGATGCGACGAGCCAACACCGAACACCATAATGGCAATTGACTTCTGTTCAAACGAACTTGTTTTATTCAGTTGCAGTTTTATATCAGTTTCTAGAAACTGAGTGCATGTAATCAATTAAAATTTTATTGAATATAGAACGGTGACGCTACTAGTCTGATAGCATAGGTATAGTTTACACTTCAAACTGCTGTCGTCTTATTTCTACCAGAGTAGACCCGTAAGATCCTCAGCAACTGTTGGGATTTTCAATCATAAAATAATAGCTATACTCTGTTCAATTTATATTTTCAGTACAGGCCTTATGGGAAGCTCTTTTTTCTACCAGTGGTGCCTGTAGCTACTCTCACGGCACTCAACACAAGATTTGCCACTGAAATAAAAGCGAAACCACTGGTGATTCCAAAGAATTTGTTGTTGTAATTTACGAAAAACCCAACCAATTTTCCTCAAAGGCGCATACATCCCACCATGACCAGTCTGCCGCAAAGTCGCGAGCAGAATGAGGATGACGACGAGGGTGATATTCTCGTGTGCGGTTGCTATTTTATCGCAGAAAATAAACATGTGTGTGTCAGAAGAGTGTTACCATAATCTATTTGCAAAAATATCTTTACGGGTTTTTCTATGGATATTTTCACAGTACTTTCGGTTTTGGTGCTTTTTAAAGCTTTTGAGAGCGAATAAATGAATTTGATTATGTGGGATGTTGCCATACAGTTTTTAGGTACTCCTTTAATTATTTTGTATTTCTGAAGGATCTGTTAACATGCAGTTAAACCAATTTTTCTTAATAAAGGGTTGGTATTTGGTAGCCCTACCGATATTTGTGAGAGAATTATGCCAATTTATAGTGCTCACTATGGCAACCATGTGAGAGCTTTAAAATCGAGACAGCTTATTAAAATCCCTAATAGTAAGGGTAAAAGGCAAATAGCCTATCTTCCCTGTACTGAAAATATAAATTGAACAGAGTATAGATAGCTACTGGAAGGTTAAGTGGTGTGAGTGAGACAGATTAACTGACAATATGTTGTGTTAGAGCATAGCAGATAGTCATGTTCAAAGCTTGACGTTTATCACTAACCGTTTTAGTTTCAGTGCAAAAAGGTTCAAATAATTTACAACGGAAAACTCTAATTTAATGTCGTTTTCCATTGGGACAGAAAAAACACTTTTTTGAGATTCAGAGCAGTTTTTCCGCTCTCGAAATCAGCTGGCTGTCAGATTTCATGTTCCATTGGCCGCAAAATAAGCAATTTTTCAAATCCCGATATCTAAGCGAGATTAACACCTATTTGCACTAACCCCAAAACATTAGTCATTTGTCATTTGTCAAACTTTAAAGTGTATTTACTTACGTTTTCAGACGAGAAGTCTGTGAAAAATAGAGAAAAAAATACATTTGCATGGATCCACATGGATTTTTCAGCTGACTTTTAAAACGCGCACCAAATACAAAGGCAGAAATGTCTCGTTTTATGTTCCATTGGGCACGAAAAATTTGAAATCTGAGAGCAAAATCTGAAAATCCCAATGGAAAACTAAATAAGAATTTTCTAAAATAAATAAAAGTGTAAACTTCATGAGAATCAAAACAGTTGTAATAAATATTTGTAACTAACCTTTCTGTTTTGTGTACGATTTTGTTTTTTATCATAGAAAGTATGTACCTTTTGGAGCCTGAATCTTCATTTGATATCTGCATTTTCCCATTGTACATAATGATTAGGTTTCTTTCTCACTACTCTTTCTTTCCTTGTTGGGTTGAAGTAATTGTTTGCTAATTCCTCTTCTTCAATAATAATATCGTCAATACTGTCGAACAATTCCGTTTTTACAATATGAACATATTTCCCCTTACAAAACTTTGTAAAGTAGAATTTTCCAATTTGACAGTCCGCTTTCTTTAACTAGAGATTTATATTTAATTCGTCTCAGAAATGGGCAGATAACTTTATGAGACAGTTAGCTGTTATATTCTTCGAATAGCTGCTATTCGACTATTGAAAAATGAATTTAAGTCTTATCTGACAGTTAACCTATATCTGATTTTATCTGACTTTTGAAAAATCGGCCCTTAGTGTCTAGGCTAGATTTAACGAACTCACAATGGCAACATTTTCCGTATAAAATTACCCATTGTGACCTAGTAACTAGTTAAGGCCCAGTATTGCATGTCATGTGATTATAATTCTTATTGAAACTACTTTGAAATTTAAATTTGCAGGACGTGCTCAACCGGACAATATGCAAGGACCACGTAAAGAACATCAAGGGTTACTATTCTTACTTCAGGATACGGCATGGGATATTGGAAGATCGTCCATCTTACGCGAAACTTTGCAAGGATCAATCGAGTTCGCTGTTGGCTTGGCTGCCATTCGCAACTGTCCGGGATCGTATTGCACAAGGACTGAATAAAACGGAGGTACGTTTATGTTTTCATACTTTTGTGCATATTACATGTTTATTTAATTTTGTTTTGAATCCGATTGAAATGGCGGTAGGTAGGTGTATTTAAACCACCTTTTGATAAGATAAATACGATAATTTCAATCATTTTTTTTTCTTTATGAAATGATTCATCGTCGTCTACGCATTTGGTTATCTTAACGGCGAATACTATTTGAGTTTACGATGAAGAAGGTACCTATAGTCTGACGTAAGCGAAATCTCTGCCTCATTTAATTATGTCATAGGCTTCAAATGACATGTGCCAGACTAATGATTACTAATAATTATAGAAGTGTGGTAAATGAAATGTGATAGGGAAATAAATAGATTACGCGATACAAATAATCAATTTTAGTGTCCACGCTACATTTTTGAAGCTCACACAAGCGAAATTATGGATACAAATTGTGACCTACAAAACAAATACGGTGAAAGTTAAATTTTATTATTAGTAGGTAGGGTCCAATATGTAGGTAGGTTAGGTAGGTACTCTTTTAGGACTGCACTAATAGGTTTATTTGCGTACGCGGGTTAAATCGAAAACACACAATATAAATCGATCGCAATCGCACACAGTCTATGCAAGTTCTAAACCTAATAAAAAATTACAGAAAAAGAAAAAAATAACGAGTAACGAGTAGTTCCTCTCTTGGCTCGAAAAAGCTCTGAGAAATTCAACCGGCAGGTACTGATAATTGAGTCAAATGCACAAAGTTGACAAAAACCAAATTTAAAATCCGTCTGGAAAATCAGTTGCACTCAAAAATAAAATCTGTGCGAATAAAGAAAATTTGGCGGTGTTCGAAAGTTCTTCCAGAACGTTACATATGTTTCTAAAAAGTAAAGTTATATTATCTGTGACATGGATTAGATGTCAAAGACGAAACTGGCTCAAGGTAGCTCGAAGTCTATCCAGGGTTGCCATAATTTAGTTCGCTTTAAGCGCCCAAACCTTTAAAAAATGTACCCCAATATCGTTGCTTAGAAATAAGCCCAAAAAATGTCTATTTGAGTCTATCCACGTATTTTGGGGTATTTTTTTCAGCTCACCGAGAGAGTTTCGTTCAATATTTTGAGTTTGACATATTTTTGGTATTTGGCTGGGGAAAGTAAGCGAATAGACATATTTTTTGTTACAAACAGAATCAAAACGAATGAAGTTATTTGAGATGTATATCATTTATTTTTAAGGGCGTGTGGCAGATGAGCTAAATCATTTTTTGACACTATCATAATACATTTTTTTTTCGCGAACGTCTGACAAACATCCGAGAGTAAAAATGTCTTGAAAGAGCTTCTCAATTAGCCGTTTGGAGTCGGCATAAAACTAGGCCTAGGGTCCCTCCGGACCTGTTGCGCCACCTATTTTTTTTTTTTATCATAATGAAAATTAAAATTTCAAGTGCCAAATTTTTCCCGTTGGCTATTTTTTTGGCCATTCCTTTTTCCCTTCCATAAACCACAACTGAAAAATCTGTCAATGTGAAAAGCTGCCAGGTACCTGACTATTGACAGATGTTTCGAGATTTGTTGTTTATTTGACATACCCGACCCGGGCTTATGCTGCATAACAACATCACGGAAGATTAAGGGCCGTTTTATTCACTCGAAGTTGAACACAACTTGGGAGTTTTAATTTTCAACATGAGAATTTGTAACTTTAGGGCCGTTTTACTCACTCGAAGTTGAACACAACTTGGGAATTTTTATTTTCAACTTGAGAATTTGTAACTTTAGTATCCCGAAGTTGGGAAAACACAAAGTTGGTCAACTTTGGATTTGCTCAACTCCCCGAAATAGTAGAAGTTAGGATAGGAAAGCAAACTAGCGATTTTATACATAAATTTACTTTTTGTTTGGTTTTTGACTGCTAGCTCTTCAAATTAAATGTCGAAAGTAATACAAAAGTAATTATTATTAATTTCTAAATTTGGAATAATATACAGTTTAAATTATTAATGGGATTGCATAGTGCATAGGCCTAGTCTGATTCGAGCAGTGAAGATGATAGAGAGGAATGTGGTCTGTGAGAGAGTGCAATACAAGATGATACCACATACCACGTAGTGTTTGACTTGAAAAATAGGACGACATAGCTTCATCTATCGTTTCCGTCTCTCAAAGCGGACTTTGGTGTTTCATCTTATAATAAATTCATTGCCGTGCGTCTAGAAAAGGTATTGTGCATCGCGAAAGAGTTGGAATATATTTTAGATTTTGTTGCGTTTGTTCGTTTTCTTCTTCGATAGATCGCTTGAATTACGACCCCCAACAAAAATCAAGTGAATCCCGACCAATATCCCAGTTATTAATCGTATTACGCTACTATGGACTTAAGTTAATTAAATTGGCGTAAATTGTTTGATGAAACAAGTGTGCTGTTTTTGTATTCTCTCGCAGCGGGTAGCTAGGCGCTTGAGAAATTTCCCTCAAAGGAATATTTCACAAAAAGTTCTAGACGTCTAGTGCAAATGGTGCAATGTCAATTTTTCTTATATGGATGTTCTACTCAAGATTGTCAATCGTCTATCAGTTTCGCTTTTTCCTCTTCTTGAATGCTGTTAGTTTAGTTAATGCAAACTCTTCGACATACTTGGATTCATCAACAAGAGGTTCGATTAATTCCGAATTACTTTCATCACGGTATTAACTAATATTGTTAATAAACTAACTAGCCCATGCGCCGTGCTCGTCTTGCTTCGCCAGAGTTCCACTTCGCACACACACACAAAATTTCCTCCACTGAACGCTGAGAAAATCCAATGATCTAGCTTCAATCGAACATTTCACTTTTTTTCATTCTATAAAATTTATAGTTTATTGCTTATTGTTCGACTTCAGGATATCGTACAAAGATTATTTATATTTTAAAATCCTTGTACATAATTGAACTTCATATTAAAAAAAATCATTTTTTATTTGGATTAGTCATTCCAACGCTGGGAGCTAGAAGCCATTCGAGAATTGCAGCTTTTCTTAGATATCAGCTTAGATTTCCACTTCCGGATAGCAGATAATGGTAAAACATATTTTAAAGACTTTTCTGTACAACGTTTTTTGAATAAGGTATCAATCATTTTTCATAAATTACTACAAAAGCTTTCCCTAACATTTTGGTAAGTATCTCTCTTTCTCTTTCTCTCTCGAATCTAACCCCTTTCCCCACCGCCACCAGTGCCATTTTGAGACCCATTCTTACTAAAAAAGGAAAGGAACAAACATATTAAGTCAGACTTATACTTAACTAGATACTTGAATATCACCAACTTATTAATTATCCGCTCCTTTACGGACCTGTTCACCTGTTTCGCCAATTTTCTAATTAGTTAGTAATTAAAACAAACGGCAAAGGGGACTTATTCCTTTATCTCTTTTCTTTGTGGCTAACTTTGGTTTGATACCGTAACGAATACACACAGCGCACCGAGCGAACAAAGTGCATGCAATTTTTGCGCTAGTTACCTATCATATTTAGTGTTAATGCTAGATTTTACGAATTCACAATAGCGAATTTGATTGGCCCCTTTTTGAGCCTCAAGACCCTTATCAAAATAACTCTTTTCTTAGTTTTCAGTTTTCCATTACATTTACATACATTTTTTCGTCTGACACAAGCATATTTTATGATTTTGGCATTTTTTAAAACTCTAATAAAATTTTAATATTATTTTCAGCGAAACTTTTATATAGCTAAAGCAACGCAAAAAGCAAAAGAAAAAACTGAACTTTGTTACTTTAGCCAAACCGATTTATTATCAAATGGCACCACGAAGTTCGGATGCACCCAAATGATATTTGAAGACAATTTCGTAAGTATTCTTTGGCACCATGTTTCACATAAGTCAGTAGCCATATTTTGCCTCTCGTAATGAAACTATTTCTAACCCAACGCATGTTTTAGTTCGGTTTAGATTCCGACATCAATGTTTTAGTTGACATTCTACCTATACTCTACGAAATCCGAAATGTTACCTTCGAGCCTTGGACAGTCATGACATCTGGCTATAAAACTCTTCTTGGGAAGGGTGTCCTCAAGAATCCCAGCAATAAACAAGAAACTGTTTATGGCACTATTGACTACGGTTTCCTTGAAAATATCAAAATAAACATGACAGAATTTGACAATGGTACCCTTGAAAAGCTACCGCTTTCCTTCGATCACCACGGCCAAGTGATTCAATTAGACAATGGAATCGCAAGCGTTGAAGTTAGAAAGGTGAGTCAAATTTTGACCGTACTCGAAGTTCTACTTATATAAATTAACAAAATAAAAAAATAAAATGTTTTTTCTTAGAAATCTGTTTTCAGTCGACCAATGGGTCCCAAGTCTTCAACAAAAGTTGATCTTATCGGTCAGTGGACCGAACATCGACGAGAGTTTCGCGCTGATCTGTACGAGAATTTCGGGCATGGGTTTAGCCACTACAAACAGCCGGTGCAGCTTACGAAAATTACTTTTTTGAGAATTTCAAACATCGAACAGGTCTATGACAATCCAAATATGGTACATGCGGTTAAAAGGATTGATGAGTCAGCGCGACTAACACAAGGCAGTGTAGGCGAAATCATTACATCAGTATCTAGCAGTGAAGGCAGTTCAACGGAATGGCGGCATCCGTATCCAGGGTTTTTACCCATCTTTGTGATTGCATGTGTAATTGTTGGATTGGGTTTGCTAATTCCAACTTTCCGAATTATATCGACACTTAGGAACGAACGCAAAGGCGTGAAGCGCACGAAACACTAAACATTAAATTAAATTCAAAAAACCATACCGGACTTATGTACTTCTGAAAATACTTCTGCAATTTTTTTTTTTCAAATTATAGATATTAAGTTAAAGTCCTGTTAAAGGCATTTGTTTTTATAATCAAGTGTGGATGTGTGTACATGTTTTCATTTGTGTTTTTGAGGCTATCAACTAAACTGTAACTGGTAAGCAGTTCGTGCTAAAACTGAGCCACAAAACGTTTTTAGAAAAATTTAAGCTTACCAATAAAATAGCAAAATACATTTTTCCATTTTTCATTTGAACTAATTAAGTGGATTAAAGAACGTGAAAAGAAAATATAAATTGAAACACATTCACCAAATGGATGATTAGACGACTTTATTTATTTTCCCTCAACATTTTGTGATGGAGAGAAAAATTGAAGATGAGTACTAAAGTCTTTTAAATCAGATTAAAATGGTCGTAAGCTCGTAAGGGTCCCCTTCGGGTAGGGGACAGAATATACCCGAGGTAGGCATGCCTGTCGTAAGAGGCGACTAAAATCCACACTCCGCCGTGTTACGGAAGTAGCATGCCGGTCCCAAGCCCGGGTAAAGGAGGAGGGTTTGAGGTAACGGTTTAGCCTATCCTCAGTGAAATCAACTGTTAGTGTACTCTAACCCACAGGAGCTAGTGGTTAACACTCAATAACGCTATGAATGGAGAAACAAAAGGAATTGTCTACTCCAGGTGGTAATGGCAATAGCCATAATCCACCCGTAGTCTTCTCGACTACGGCCGGGGCACGGATTCTGGAGGCCCCAACATTCATACCCGAACCTACAAGCGACTCTTGTGGCTCTATGTCCGATTCACTCGGCAAATTGAGCATGAGACAGGCTGCTGCCCACTGCACTGCCACTGACGGTCAGACTCGGGATACCTTCATGGTTGAACGGGCTCCTGAGGAGGCGGTCCTTGAGCTGCGCCTGTCTAAGGGACAGCGGAAGAGGAAAATGAGGAAGCTGTTGGATCTGCGGCGCAAAGATGCTTTATCTGCTGAAGGCGCAAGCACATCTATTAGCTCCTTGGCGGTGCCTTTGAAAAGGAACAGGTCGGTGGAGGTCTTACCAACTGAAGCTAACCAACCCCTGGGATCGGGCTCTGCCTCCTCTTCTGCCGAAACGAAAAGCAAGAAGAAGCGACCCAAGCTCGTAAAGAGAATAAACCTCGCTCAAGTCTGTGAGTCTGTACGCGCACGGTCGCCAAATGAAGCCGGTGCTACTAACAGCAATGGAAGTAGTACTGGCGGACGGAAACCGGACGTCGCGATCACACTTACAGGCGTGAGCACCAAACCGACAAGCGACTCTTGTGGCTCTATGTCCGATTCACTCGGCAAATTGAGCAAGAGACAGGCTGCTGCCCACTGCACTGCCACTGACGGTAAGACTCGGGATACCTCCATGGTTGAACGGGCTCCTGAAGAGTTGGGCTTTGGGCTGCGCTTGTCTAAGGGACAGCGGAAGAGGAAAATGAGGAAGCTGTTGGATCCGCGGCGCAAAGATGCTTTATCTGCTGAAGGCGCTAGCACATCTCTCAGCTCTTCGGCGGTGTCTTTGAAAAGGAACAGGTCGGTGGAGGTCACTCCAACTAAAGCCAACCAACCCCTTGGATCGGGCACTGCCTCCTCTTCTGCCGAACCGAAAAGCAAGAAGAAGCGACCCAAGCTCGTAAAGAGAATAAACCCCGGAGGCGCTCCTATCGCTGGGGCTGCCCGTGCACTGGTAACGAATGATGCAGGTGCTGAAACCAACTCAGGTTGCAGTACCAGCGGACAGAACCTTGTTGTCGCGGATGGCTCTGGTGGTCGGAGTGCTTCTTTTGAACGCAGAACAGCTGAGGTGGGAGATATTAGGCTGTCCTATAAGGATGCTGCTGTCTCCTCTTTGGCAGTTCGTATAGGGAAAGCAGGCAATGATAATAGCATGAGCGATGCAGAGTGTAAACACTGCAAAGCTCATCTTTTGGAGCTTGCCTCGGAAACGAATGCGTGCATCCAGGTTGAGGGCTGTGAGTTCAAGGACGGAACCTTCATGGTGAAGACCTCCTCGCAGCAAACCTCTGAATGGGTCAGCAGTATTGTGCCGAAGATCCCTCCCCTTGGGACCACAATTTTTGAGGTCTACAAGCCACCCAAGCTCACGCGCGCAGTCTGCTGGATCCCTGGGAAACTGGGGAAATCGGCGGATGTGCTAAAGCGTTTGCACGCCCAGAACCCTGGCCTCGACACAAAAGCCTGGATTGTCCGTTCTCACAGGCAGAGCAAAAACCGTCACGATGAAGATGGTAGCTCTCTGGTTGTGAGCATAGACATGGCTTCTGTCGAGACCATCAAGTCTAGGTACGACATGCGTCCCTATCTGCATCTTGGTAGGATTCGTTTCCATTTCAATGCCAAGTAGTGCAAATAGTGGTCGTAACCCAGAGTTTACATCCATTTTGTTCACTCAGATAAACCTACAGCACTGCAAGGCTGCTACCGCTCTTTTAAGTAGGAGGCTTGCTGTAAGTAGAACAAAGAATCGCATAACATCCATCCAGGAACCATGGGTGTGGAAAAATCGCATCTGTGGCCTTGGTGAGTTGAGTGGTTCGCATAACGTTCTTTACGATAGGCTGTCCGATAGACCTAGGACATGTCTTGTTGTATCGAAATCCCTCACGGCAGTTCAATCAAACGCTTCTGTTGCCAAGATTTGGTTGCTGCAACTATTACTTACCATGCAAACGACAGTTGGGAAACCTTTGTCGCCGCATCGGCTTACTTTCCCTATGACTCTTTAACTCCTCCACCACCAAAGGCGGTTGTTGAGCTCGTAGAGTACTGTGAGTCCAAAAAGATAGGTCTTATTCTATGTTGCGATGCTAATGCTCAAAACACTGTTTGGGGCAGCAGCAAATGCAATATACGAGGAGATCGTCTTCTGGACTTCATATTATCGTCTGACATTACCATCAACAATGTGGGTTGTCGACCTACATTTGTTACAGCCAGGAGACAGCAAGTAATTGATGTTACCCTGTCAAACCGGCATTCCAAGACTATCACGAATTGGCGGGTATCACCAGATAGCACTTTGTCAGACCACAGATACATCGAATTTCAAATCTTCTGTGAAGTTTCGCCTTTGCTAGAGAGGAGAAATCCGAGAAAAACGGACTGGGCTCGGTTTGGGGAGGAGCTTGGCAACTCTGTTAAAGTTCCACTCAAACTAAGATCGATACTGGGGGTAGAGAGGTCTGCTCAGGATCTGAGTAGCACCCTTATCCGCTGCTTCGAACTAGCGTGTCCAGTTACAAAAAACTCCTGTAGAAAACCGGTACCTTGGTGGAGTACCGAACTGCAGTGTATTCGCAGAGAAACCAGGAAGCTCCTAAATCGGTCTTTAAAAACCAACTTGGAAGAAGACTGGAATCTATATCGATCGAAACAAAAAGAATTTAAGAGACTAATTCGTAAATCGAAAAATGACTCTTATAGGAAATTTTTAAGTAGGAGGCTTGCTGTAAGTAGAACAAAGAATCGCATAACATCCATCCAGGAACCATGGGTGTGGAAAAATCGCATCTGTGGCCTTGGTGAGTTGAGTGGTTCGCATAACGTTCTTTACGATAGGCTGTCCGATAGACCTAGGACATGTCTTGTTGTATCGAAATCCCTCACGGCAGTTCAATCAAACGCTTCTGTTGCCAAGATTTGGTTGCTGCAACTATTACTTACCATGCAAACGACAGTTGGGAAACCTTTGTCGCCGCATCGGCTTACTTTCCCTATGACTCTTTAACTCCTCCACCACCAAAGGCGGTTGTTGAGCTCGTAGAGTACTGTGAGTCCAAAAAGATAGGTCTTATTCTATGTTGCGATGCTAATGCTCAAAACACTGTTTGGGGCAGCAGCAAATGCAATATACGAGGAGATCGTCTTCTGGACTTCATATTATCGTCTGACATTACCATCAACAATGTGGGTTGTCGACCTACATTTGTTACAGCCAGGAGACAGCAAGTAATTGATGTTACCCTGTCAAACCGGCATTCCAAGACTATCACGAATTGGCGGGTATCACCAGATAGCACTTTGTCAGACCACAGATACATCGAATTTCAAATCTTCTGTGAAGTTTCGCCTTTGCTAGAGAGGAGAAATCCGAGAAAAACGGACTGGGCTCGGTTTGGGGAGGAGCTTGGCAACTCTGTTAAAGTTCCACTCAAACTAAGATCGATACTGGGGGTAGAGAGGTCTGCTCAGGATCTGAGTAGCACCCTTATCCGCTGCTTCGAACTAGCGTGTCCAGTTACAAAAAACTCCTGTAGAAAACCGGTACCTTGGTGGAGTACCGAACTGCAGTGTATTCGCAGAGAAACCAGGAAGCTCCTAAATCGGTCTTTAAAAACCAACTTGGAAGAAGACTGGAATCTATATCGATCGAAACAAAAAGAATTTAAGAGACTAATTCGTAAATCGAAAAATGACTCTTATAGGAAATTTTGTGAGGAGGTCGAATCACTAAGTGCGACCAGTAGGCTTGTTAAAGTCCTCAAAAGGGACAGACCAAGCAAACTGGAATCGCTCCAAAAATCTGATGGTACCTACACTGAGACAAAGGCGGAGACTTTCAGTCTCCTGCTGGAGACTCACTTCCCGGGAAATCAGGTTACTACATGCTCTTCAGTGGTACCGGAAACGGTGGCCACTCCTGATCTGTCAAACACCACGCGGCGTAGCTGGTATGTTGCATCCAGAGTAGTGACGGATGAGGCCATCAAATATGCAATTGCATCGTTTGATGGTTTCAAGTCGCCTGGTCCGGATGGCATCTATCCGGTTATGCTGAAACAAGGTTGTAGTCAGCTGTTGCCGGCGCTGAAAAGAATTTTCACCGCTAGCTTGGCCTTGGGCTACATACCATCTCCTTGGCGTATGGTTAAAGTCGTGTTCATACCAAAAATTGGTAAGACTGACTACACTCTCGCCAAAAGTTTCAGACCCATAAGTCTGTCCTCCTTCCTGCTGAAAAGTTTGGAGAGACTGGTTGAGCTGCACGTGCGCAATGTCGCTCTTCGATCGCACCCTCTTTCAGAGATGCAACATGCCTATCAGCGCGGAAAATCCTGTGAAACTGCGCTTCAGAACCTTGTTGGTAGGATTGAAAGTGCTCTTGATCGGAAGGAGTACGCGTTGGGCATTTTCGTCGACATTGAGGGGGCTTTTGATAATGCGACTTTTGATAGCATGTGCACTGCAGCCAGACATCATGGTATAGATGAAACATTAGTGTTGTGGATTAAATCAATGCTAATGTACAGGACGTTGATTGCCGAGGCGGATTGTGGTAAATGCGTCGTGACAGGGGTTAACAGGGGCTGCCCTCAAGGCGGTGTTCTGTCTCCCCTTTTATGGTGTATGGTAGTTGACTCTCTGCTAACGCTTCTCGATCTTCCTGGAACCTATACTCAAGCATACGCGGATGATGTCGCCGTTCTGTCTGTCGGTTCTGACCTAGGGACTGTCTGCTCTCGGGCTCAGAGATCCTTGGGCTTGATCGATGGCTGGTGCACAAGAAATGGGCTTTCAGTGAATCCTCTTAAAACGACTGTTGTTCTCTTCACGAGAAGGAGGAAGGTCACTGGTCTGACTCAGCTTGTGTTAAAAGGTGTCACTATTCCGATCTCCGATGAAGTCAAATATCTGGGAGTAATCCTCGATAGAAAGCTTCTTTGGTCCAAGCATGTCGAATCGAAAACCGATAAAGCGCTGTCAACTTTCTGGCAGTGTAAAGGCGCTTTTGGCAAGACATGGGGCTTATCTCCTAAAAGGGTCCTTTGGATCTATACGGCAATGGTAAGACCACTCCTCTCATACGCGTCGGTTGTATGGTGGAACAGGCTTTCACGGAAACGTGTTACTGCCTCTTTTGCCAGACTTCAAAGAACGGTTTGTCTCGGCTGCACGGGGGCCTTCCCCAGCACACCGGGCTCCGCTCTAGACGCTATGATGAACCTCCCCCCCCCTTGATATTTTTATCATGGGGTGTACGCTGAAAACCATCTCTCGTTTAAAGAGAGGTGGCTTTTGGTACCACGCGCATTGGAGTTTTGAAGAACTTGTGCGAGAATTATCCTTTGACCCCTGTCTTATGGATATGCCCTCTGACGCAATGACTCCAGAAGTCCTACTGCGACAAAACTACCACGTCAACTTTCCTCAGGCAACGGAATGGCTTAGGCCAGACTCTGAGCCAGGGAAAGAATGCCATCGTATTTTTACGGATGGCTCCAAAACCGGACAGGGGTCTGGTTCTGGAGTCTTCGTGGAAAGCGAGAACATTAGACTTCACTACCCCTTAGGAAACCATGCGTCTGTCTTCCAAGCGGAGATATTCGCTATCCTTATGGCTATGCGCTATATTGTGACAAACAGGTGGAGGGGTAGGAGTATATGCGTTTGCAGCGACAGCCAAGCTGCATTAAAAGCGCTGCTTAACCCTCTTACCTCGTCTAAATTAGTGCTCGAACTCAAGCTTTCTCTGAACTTGGTCGGAAGGCTAAATACAGTGTATCTTGTTTGGGTCCCAGGTCACACTGGTATCCTTGGAAATGAGATAGCTGATGAGCTTGCCAGGCTGGGTTCAGAGGAAGAATTCTTAGGACCTGAACCTGCGTTGGGTCTGCCTTCATCGGTGGTTAAGTCATCCATTGATACTTGGGTTTCTCGCAAACACGAGTGTCGGTGGCGTGGCTGTGCTGGGTGTGGGCAGACCAAACGACTGCGTCCGGACATCTGCAAAAGGTCGGCGGCCTTCCTTCTGTCTCTCAGAAGAAGCGACTGTAGACTGCTTGTGGGCGTCCTTTCGGGCCACCAAGCTTTTGCCAAACACTTAAATGTTTTGGGCTTTAGCATCTCCACCATCTGTCCTGCCTGTGGAGAGGATGACGATACAGCGGAGCACTTCCTCTGTAGCTGTCCTGCCTTTGCTCGCATCAGGTGGCGGATCTTTGGGGCTGACGTGGTGAGTGCCGAACATCTAAGCTCTTCATCACTGAAGCTCCTTCTCATCTTTCTTCGAAAGACGGGAAAACTAAGTACATAAATGTAAGGTGTCTGTTTGGCAGTACAATGGACCAGTAGTTGTGTCTGAGTGCTCCATCGGATAGTAACAACCTCCGACAGAAAAAAAAAAAAAAAAAAAAAAAAAAGCTCGTAAGGTCGTAAGTAATCTCTATTCTATACTATCCTTAATACGTGAACATCCGAGGTTGCCGTACACTTGTTAGGGTTTCGTAGCCAAATGGCAAAAACGGAATCCTTATAGATTCGTCATGTCTGCCTGCAACTATCAATCGGTTGACAATTGACAAATTTATCAATTAAAATAGATGTTGGTATTGCGAAAAACAATTGATAAAAATATAACCTGTGAACATAACGCCAAAAATAAAGTTATTGTGAATGAAAATTAAACTTTGACAGTTCTAAAATATTTTAAATTTGAAGAGTGATCGTTAAGGATTTCGCAAACAAGTTAATTAAACAATAATTACGAGTGTTACAAATCTGTAAAATTTATTGAAAACTCGAATGGCAAAATGTATATACATAATAGCCCAAGTATGAATGGAAGAAAGCATGCCCGATCCCCAATGGCTGGACTATCAGCTCGATATGTTTCATCTACAAAAAAGGCGTTCATATGCCTTGCAAGAACTATCGAGATATACCTATCCCTGCTAAATTTTGCATATGAGATTGTAATTGTGTGAAAATTTCAAGCCGATCTGCAACCCACTATTTGGCACATATACACTGCCCGTCAATAGAATAGGTTCAGAGCCTTAGCAATAGTTAAGAGCTTTGTTCTCATAAAAAAAGCTCTAAGGAAAGCTTTTGTTGATGCATTTTCAAAGTTTGTTCCATTGTCTATCTATTTGCAAGGAGAAGATAAACATAAAATCTTGGTAACGGTTCTTTGTAAATGTTTAAGAGTTGCACTGCGAAAAAATTAGCCTTTTCAATGCGTCATTTGAATAGGTTCACTTGCTTCAATTAAAAAAAGATTGGGAAATAAGAAGAATTATACCATTTTTTGTTATTCATATTTTATTTATTACTTATTTAATAATGAGTACTACCTCCTTTGTTGGAAATAGTTTCAAAAATTCGACTTGGAATGGATTTATAGAGCTGCATCAAGTAGTTTAAGGAAATCTCATTCCAGGCTACCTAAATAGCTGCAATAAGCGACTCTCTGTCCTCATATTGTTTGCCGGACTCGTAAACTTTACGAATAAGCCACCCCCATACGTTTTCAATTATGTTAAGGCCCGGTGAGTATGGTGGACATTCTAGCAACTCAACTCCCTGTTCGCTACTCCAGCTCTTTATAGCTCGGGCAGTATGGATTGGAGCGTTATCTTGTTGGCAAATCCATTGTATCGATCCAAAAAGTTCAGAAAACTTTGGAAAAGCCCTCTGGAGTATATTTTTGTAAGAGCTTGCTGTCATTCTGGACGATGGAAACTCCAACTCTATGGTTCCATAATAGGATATGGCACCCCAAACCATAACTCCTCCCTCCCTACTATGATGGCGGTCCAAATAGAGTTTCTCTTTTCTTATGTCGTGGAAATAAAAATTATATCCATCCGGCCCATCTAAATTCAACTCATTTTCGTCTGAGAAGATCACAAACTGCCATTGTTTCTCCAAAGTCATATGGTGTCTACAGAAATCCAAACGTTGTTGCTTTCGCTGCGGATTTAATGGTGGTTTTTTTTGAAGTTTCAGTCTGTTTAGATATGGGACGCTTTTTATCATCCGACGAACAGTCGAAATGCTGGCACTAATCCCAGTTTTAGCCCTGATTTTTGGCACTGAGTCGCAAGAATTTGAAGCCATCCGCAAAATTATTCGCCTATCGGTAGCGGTGTAGCTGTATTCGTACGTCCTTTCATATTTTTTCCGTAGTTTTCTTTATTCCTTAAAAAATTACAAACCACGTTTTGCGATCTTCCGATTTTTTTTAGAAATTTCCCGGGTACTCAGTCCTTGTTCTATGTACACTTCTATTTTGACCCTTTCCTGCGAGTTCAAAGCTTTTGATCGTACCATTTTTTCCAAAAAGTACTTTAGATGACTTAAAATAAATACCCCTTAACAAATTTGCACCGAACTTTACGAATCCAAAAGAAACACTAAATACATAAATAGAGAACCTATTCAAATGACGCATTGAAAAAGCTAATTTTTCGCAGTGCAACTGTTAAACATTTACAAAAAACCGTTACCAAGATTTTATGTTTATCTTCTTCTTGCAAATAGATAGACAATGAGACAAACTTTGAAAATGCATCAACAAAAAGCTTTCCTTAGAGCTTTTTTTATGAGAACAAAGCTCTTAATTATTGCTTAGGCTCTGAACCTATTCTATTGACGGGCACTGTAAGTGTGGCCCGGCAGATCGACTATGGATTGAATTTTCACACTGAAGAAAATCCTGGAAAAGAGCAACGAACTTCAAGTGTTTTCATCAATTACAAAAATGTACCATAACCCCTACTTGCATTCGCCTCTGATTAAAGAAGCCGACAGCACAATTTTATAGAAAAGACATCAGTATTTTCACCTGATGAACCCAAACGGTAAAGCAGAACAAATTGTTGGAATTCAATTGAAAATTGTTTGCAGGAATGTGGTTATTGTACTTCGATATCATCATTACCTACATTAATAAAAGCAAATGTGCAAACTGTCTTTTTTCCATTCTCAGCATTTCGTGGAAGGGATGGTCGTCCATTGTAGTTAAAATGTTCTCACGCCAGTCAATGGATTTAGGTAAAGTGCTATAAGAATCACGACGAGATGCTAGGACGAATATTTCCTAGATAATAATCTTCGTCTTTGAAGGAAACATGTAAATATTTTTGTTTTATCTTTTTAATCATTTATGTGTTCATATCTTCAATCCACATAATTTTGTCTGAAGCATCTTCCAATAGACACCGAGACATTGAACCTCAACTATGTCTCAAAGTCATTGAAAATATGGACCATCGGTTAGAGGTATGCCACCGAAGCCGTGGTGAGCATTTGGCCGGTATTTTGTTTCACATATAATTGTCATAGATCCTTCTTACTTAAGGTGGCGTTACAGTCCGAGGTGGACCTGGGCCTCAACCAACACGCCTCTCCAGTTAGCGCGATCTTTAGCTAACTGCCTTTAGTTGCGCACTCCAAGTTGGTTGAGGTCCCCTTCCACTTGCGCGCGCCACTTAAGGCGATGTCTTCCTCTACTGCGTTGTCCCTCCGGGTTGGAATCGAAGACTCTACGGGCCGGAGCGTTGGTGTCTACTCGCTCTACATGTCCTAACCATCTTAGACGACTAATGCGTACTTTTCTGACCAGATCGATGTCGCTGTACAGCTCGTAGAGTTCGCTGTTAAATCTTCTTCTATATGACTTAAGCTGTTTTAAACAAGCTAGTTATAGCTTCCTCAATATTTGAATCACCTGGTTTGGCTTAAAAAATAGAGTAAGGAAAACAGAATTAAAAAAACGTTTATAGCTAAAACTACTTATGTCGACTTAAGATGTTTTGCCTTTTAGGCACAGATATAATTTGACTTAAGGTTAGTTAACAAATGGTGGTAAATAAAGAATACCTATTTAAATGTGTTGGGTCAACAATAATGGCCCAACGGTATTCTATGTTTGTTTTCTTAAATCTATTTTAGATAAATTTTAGCTGTCTTCTCGTTATTACTCGTAGTATGCATCGTTGGCTGCGTTGTCCTGAGGGTATCGAGTTAGGCTGTTGAGTCTAATAATCGACAAAAAAGAACATGCCACCCAAAACTGATAAAAAAATAACACTTTCCTTCCTTCCTTAAAGTTGGGTTCACTAGTAAAAATCTCATCGGCACAAATGAATTCGATGTTTCATTTCCCACGCGTCTCGACTTTCGATTCGGTTTCTGTAGAGCGAGAAAACACATCAACATCACATAATTAAATCAATAACGGTTTACATAGCTGCGCTCTCTCCAGAAACAGAAAAGAAAAAATGTTTTCCTCCTCTATACCTCTATCTATTTCACTTGTTAACAATTCATATCATATCCTTATCGCTTTCTAACTAACACAATTCGTATTCCGTTTCCGTTCCGTACCCCCCATTCCAATGATCCAACTCAATACCCAAAACCAGCGTTGCCACTTACATCCTTAGCAAATGTAGTACATAAGAGAAATAAAAGTAGTATTTTCAAACAAAATGTAGTACATGTTTTTTTTTTAATTGAAATTAACTTTCTCTCATCAGAAGCACTACTGTGTGGAAGACAGCATAAGTCCAGCATATATGCAGATAGTTCTTCAAATAATTAAGTTTCCTAAACTATTTTTTGTTTGTTTAATTTCACCCATAATTGCCACAATGTCGCTATTTTGAGGTCCACATTTCAAAATAAGATCGAAAATACCAATCAACAAGCGCCACTGGTCATTTAAAATGTTCAAATTTGCTTTCTTACAGGGAGACTCCTTTAATAAATTTAAAATGGTTGGCTCTTAAGAAATGTAGTACTTTGGGAAACGAATGTAGTATGTAGTGCGACGTTAAAAAAGTCAGCAAATGTGTAGCATTGTACTACATTATGTAGTACAAGTGGCAACGCTGCCCAAAACCCAACCCACCTCAATCCTCATCGTTTTTTCAATTATACAAATTTGTTTGTGTGCGATGATAAACGAGACGGCAATGGCGACAGACAAGGTGCAGTAGATAGAGCCGCAGAAAATAAAAGATAGAATAAGAAGACCCAATTGCGAAATGCGACAGGCGTATTAAATCGAATTTTCCTTCAGTCTTGTATGGGATTTCTTCTGTGACGAATGCAAAGTTTTAGTGACGGGATTCGTCACCTGCATTCGCTTTTTTTTTTCAACACTGACGCAGAAGAAAACTCAAATTGATTTTCACTTCTCAATCTAAAGTGATAAATTCCAAGTACATAGTGATCAATATTTATATGCTCAAATAGATTTGAGATACAAGAAAAAACTCTGAAAATATTTTTCACTATCCGCTGTAAAAAATGTCTGTGAATCCCTAAGAAAAAAAGAAAATTCAATGTGAGTTGGTGTAAATGTATGTATGTGCACTTGTGCTACCAAGTCGGCCATTGAAATATCTGAAAAGTTTTCTTTCTCGTTTTATAATTTCTTTAACCCAAGTTTTTTTTTGTATTAAATTTGTTTTTTGGTGAATGTAATTTTTAATGATTTTTTTTTTTATTTTTCTCTATTTCATGTGAATGCGCGCAGTGAGATTATCTTTCTTAAAATAATTTTGTGAAAGAGGTAATTTCTACAAAAAAAGTTAAATTTGTGCGCAAAATTATTAAATCACGGATAGAAATCATCAAAAGGATACGACGTTTTCTTAAATTTTCAATGAGGTAAGTTTTTTGTTTTTTTTTTTTTGTCTAGAACTTATTTAAGTAAAATTGGGAAATGAATATACGTCTATACGAGAGACGGAGACGGTACACGGTACTGGTTGGTGCTATCTCCGTTTGTCACACGATATCTGTCTCTTTTAAACCTTTTTGAATCGCTGATTTATATGAATGCCTATCAGCTGGTGAAATGGAGAAAGGTAGGTTTTCCATCGATTTTTCTTGAAAAATCAAAAAAAAAATGTTTTTTTTTTGGGGTGAACAACTACACAGCACAACATTGTGCGGTGTTGTGATTCGTGAAGTGATTCTGATTAGGTATGTGTGAAAGGATTTTCCGGGTTATTTTTAGGCAGCGAACGGCGAACCATATTCGACGAATGACAATAATTGACCAGGGTGATGTAGGGTTTGAAAAATGTGCGTGCTCTGCTTTTGCGCAGGAATTTCGCAAGCTATTCAATGGAATTTAGTATCATAAAAAAAACAATGCACGTGGAATTGATCCCAACAAAATTATAATGATTGCTATATAGCTAGCTTTATGATATATGTTATATGTACATACATACATCTCATACAAATTGCGCTTTTCGTTTTAAGGAGTACAATAATATAGGAAACGGAAGGCAGGGGAATACAGGGAAAATAATGTTTAGAAGTTTAAATAATTGCTTTAGGCATACATACATATATACGGTGACCATATTTTTAAGAACCAGAACCGGGACAGAAAAAGTGAAAATGTATAACAGCACACAAATTTCCAAAAAATAACAAAAAATTGTATGTATGTCCCGTATTTCTTAAAAAAAATCTTTAAAAAAAAACGGGACAGGCTATTGAAATACGGGACTGTCCCGGGAAATACGGGACGTATGGTCACCGTATACATATAGGCCTTTTTTGTTATGCTAACACGATCTCTATAGATAGCCGACAACAACAACAGCTCGATCTCGTACTATTGTAAACCGTGGATATCTATGAATTTTGGAAAAGGGGTCTCTTGCCCAAAATAGTTTGAGAGTCCCTGATCTAGATCATGTGGGCAAAGGACCGTTTGCTGATTGATTACTTGATTACTTTTTCTATGTCATAGGTACCTACCTAACCTGTCACATAGGATTTTAAGTGGAACTTCAATCGCTAAAAGTAGTATCAGCAAGCCTAAATGTCACAGTTGAGTATGGTCGTTTGGGTACCTATACATAGACCTAAAGTACAAGTTTTAAATGTATAGGTATTTATGTTAAAAAATGTCTATTTGTTTACTTTGTAATACTGATTCCTCTGCGGGATCCTTAGTTTATCTTTGTTCGAGTTTCTCTATAGTAAGATGAATTCCCTTCGTTTTCAGCTTCTTCCTAGCTGACTGATAATTAAAATTGCCTAGGTACTTGCGATTGAGTGCCAGACGGTACTGATATCTCCAATCTCTATGACTCCATATCTTAGATTTCGGGATTTCTCAGACTTGGCTATTTATTAAGTCATATACCTATGTAGATTTCGCGCATTTTTTTATTATTATTATTCGACGGAATGAAATTTGAGTTGTACTTTGACAGGAGTCACTTAAGTAATATGATTAAGAGATACCCAGTATCTGAAGTGATTATTATTAACCACCTACCTGCTTAGCGAAATTGATTAAAATCTGTGGCGTGAGTTTTGATAAAGTTCCGAGGGTCAACATACCAAAATAGGGTGGTGACATAAAGTCTAGACATTCTACGAATAGAATTTTTTTTTTATATTTTTACAGACCTTTACTCAGCTGAAAGTACGGTCTAGAAGGTTTTTCGTATTACCATGTATTTATCTCAGCAGTCGCAACACTTCTATGATAAAGGCTAAATATATTATCTATCCTTAGTGGCAGAGCGCAGGGCTCTTTAACTCCGTCGAGAAAGGTATTTCTTTGTGAAAAACACCTCTTCGCAATCAATTTGTAAAGTCTTTCCTCAGCAAAGGTTTTCCATTCCGGTCGCTGCTGTCTTTTAAGCCGTTGAACTTGAAAACGATTTAGATCTTTTCCGAGATTCGTATATCCTATTCACACAGCACCAAAAACCGAGTGTTCGTCGAAAACTAAAAGATGCATTCATACCAAACACCAACTTGTTCTCGTTTGACGTTTCAATCAGCTGTGCGACACTAGTCGTAAAACTTCTGTGTAAACCATTTTTGTTATAAATTTCGATCACATTAATTAACAAATAAAATTACTTTAGAACATTTAAAAATAATATTACGCCATAAATTTAGTTTGAAAAATGATTTTAAATTGCGAGTTGTGACTTTTGTTCAGTAAGCTGTTCTGCTGAATATGCGGAACATTGCAAAACGTGTGTTTGTCTCAACAACCCAACCATTGGGAGTCGTTTTCATGGTGTTATCGTGTAAAAAAAAAAAACTTTAAACGACTCGTTTTGAAAACTGAAATATGTATGGGAAAACTTCTGTTTTCGATGAAGTTTTCGAGTGTTTTGGGGAAAACCCGGTTTTCGGCTCGGTGTGAATAGGATAGGTATTAGACTTTTGGATTTAGCAAACCTACAATTTTTACATTAAAAACGCCTTCAACCGATTATGTTTGAATGCCTTTAAGAACTCTTCAGTTCGCTTTGTCTTCCTTAGTAAGAAAGAAGGATTGTTGACGATCACTAGTGTCCCCATGGGCCAGTTCAGGCCAGTTCATGAGACTTAAACGTAAAACCTTCAACCCTATTGGTGATGCTCTAATGCTAATTTCAATAGCTGCTTGTTATAATAATGTCAAAAGCTGTCTCATGCTACGTTTCCACCACATAAATCCCGAGATTAAGTGGGTACAAGAGGTTTAGAATTAATCCTAAAGTGTTTTCACCAAATAAAAGAAGATTAACTTGACGTATTCTCTCTGGCTCTGTCTATTCAAGAGAGGATGACGTACATTTTTCCATTTTTGACTTCCTATTTTTTAATTCTGGCAAATTCAGCTCTATTTGCTTTGTATTTTTGACATCTCGAGCTGTGGAAAGTGTGTTCCTTGTTTTGGTATATTGTTTTTTTTTTTGTATTAATTAAAACTTGACTGCAAATGGTAAATAAATTCCACGACTGATTGTTGTCGGAGGATATCGGTAACAATTCCTATGAAGCTGTCAAAAATGTCACTCAAAAACAAACTTTTTATCGGAACAATTCTCCGAATAACTATTTGAAAGAACACCTCGCAGCAAAAATCCTCCGAATTGTATAAAATCGGAGAATCTTCCGTTCCGACGGATACCTCGCTTGGGCGGAATATAAAATCGAAATCTAAAATCAATGGACAAATCGGTTTATCATTTTTATAAAAATTCTTTTCAAGACAGCGATTGGAAGTGTAGATCCTCCGTTGAAACAAAGTCCTTTATGTCGTTTTCCGTTAGGTCCTCTCGGGGATCCACTCATTCTGTTATCCAATGGAACAAGAAAACTGCTTCTGATTGAATCCACAAAAGCATTGTTGAAATGCCAAAAACTAATCGACGGCAGCTGTCAGCTGACTTATATAAAATACAAAAATTAAATTTTTGTGAGTTCTTCTTGTGAGGATTCTGACTTTAAATAGAGAAGCGAAATTCTCTTCTCAGAATCACCAGAAGAGTATTTTTTGTGCCAATGGGACGGTTTCAGAAGTGATTTTTTTCGATTTCCAACTCTTCCGAGCGCGAAAAGTCTTCAACGCCAAACCAGAGGGAGTCAGAAGCCAAGGTAGACAGACCTCCACCTCCAGGTGGAGGGAGACCTCCGACAACTTGGAGTGCGAAATTGGAGACGGCAGGTTACAGATCGAGCCGGCTGGAGGGGTATATTGAGCAAGGCCTAGGAGCACCACGCTCTAGTTGAGCCAACAAAAGTAAAAAGTAAGACTCTTCCGATCGATTCTTTTTGCCCAAAGGAAAACGACATTAGTTTTCATGACCAAAAAGGGGTAAGAAGCCCCCTTCAAAATAAGTGTATCAAACAAGAACATTGACATTCGATTAAATTGAGTTTCCTTGTATTTAATGCCAATACAGTAGAAACCTTTGGCTTTATGTACTACATCCAGGGGTCGAATCGCGTCTTCCGTGATCGAGCATTTCGTGACGGAATTTGTTTTTGTTTCACATGTAAAACCAACTAAATTCCGTGAACGGGTAGCTCGTTCACGGAAGTGGCGATTCGACCCCAGATTTTTTTTAGCTTTGGGAATACATTTTTAATATAGGATAAACGCTTTCCTATCAATAAAGTCTTCTTAATCATAATCTGAAGCTTGTTTTTATCTCTGTTTTCATAAAGCAATGAAAATTCCCAAATATCTATCACTTTAAAGTCAGACATGTGACAGCTGGAAAGAACTTTCTGTAGAAGAAAAAAAACCTTCTTCGATGCGATACTGCCTTTGTTTCGCTCTCACAAACAAAAGTCCATTGGCTTGGTTTGCATATATCTTTTCCCAAATCCATAAGATAAAGTGAAATTGCTGAGATTATACAAACGAAGCTAAGAATGTCAATGACCGCTAAGCTGATGTCTATTTTCGTGCAATAATTGCTTTCGGTTAGGTATTGTCTATGTTCGGAAATCTGAATATTATTCAAAGTTTTTCTTTAACTTTGAGCAGTTCTTTAATTGGCGATCTGATGGCGAGCGTAGATCCATTTCGTTTGTGAATGGCTTCATATCTGCGATGGCCAGCCTTAAAGTTTATGATTGATCTATTTTTGTCATATGTCGTCGGACAAAATTTTATAAAACTTGTTGTTTTTCCTATAAGATCAAACGATGGGTGATGATGCAATAAAACGGCTTCTTACCTAATTTTGATGCCTTAATTTAAAAGTAGGTGTCTGTGGTAAGCGCGTAACAATATTTGACCCAATTCGAAACAACAACATTTAATCCATACAGGAAATTTATGGTACTTTTCCATGAATATGTAGTGTGTGTACCTACAATATCTGCTTAAGTAGGCTTATCGTGTGTGTAACTCTGCGAACCATAGTAGAGCACATGAGCTTCCTTAATATTTACATCCAATAAAAAACAAAAAATACAAAACTGCAAACAAGAGCATTTCAGAAGTGTGTCGTTGTGTTTATTTTTCGCAAAGCAGCTTTTTCTCTAAGACCCATTTCCGCTTGTATTTGCGAGCCACATTTGAAATCCAACAAAGACAGCACTGGGGTATATGCTAGATAATACTACTGCTGCTATACTATGTAGATGTATGTACTACTTACGTTCACTGTCAAGGCGACTCCAAGTCGATATGTCGCATAAACATCAGAAACAGAAAAAAGCTCAAAGAGGTAGCCAATCCCCTGTCTCCACGCCATCCTCTCATTTACCGATCAATGTAAAGTGGTAACCGGCTTATAATACTCAATTATTTAACACTGTTCATTTTCTCATCGCCACTTGCACCACAGAACCGGTTACTTTTCCACAGTGAAAACAAATCAAATGGGATTAAAAGGCGGAACAAAATATAAACAAGAA
This sequence comes from Cheilosia urbana, assembly GCA_946477585.1. Lineage (NCBI taxonomy): Eukaryota > Metazoa > Arthropoda > Insecta > Diptera > Syrphidae > Cheilosia > Cheilosia urbana. Next base: position 119,542,997 of record OX297854.1, read on the forward strand.
ATTGTAAATTTTCCCTCGGTTTGTTTACGTTTGCAAAAAACACATTAATTATGCTCTTGTGTTTGTTTAGGCGCTTAATGGCTTAAAGTGGCACAAGTCGTGCTGCGTTTATTTTCGTAGTAAAAGTTGAATGCGACTGCTACAGAAAAGAATATGGATACAAATATCTTATGTATATAAATAGGCGAGGGCCGATAGTTAAGAACCACTTTCAATACCTTAAACACAACATATTTGCTTTGTTTTTTGTTGGAAAAATTGTACAGAGATTTTTTGTGTATAATAAGTCAGGTTACTAAAATTGGCCAACTCTAGTACACAATATTTAGGTATAAATATTAACAGGATTGCTACGTTTAAAATTTACAGGTATAGCTTATTTAATGAGATACCGGGGGCATTGCGATGACCACCATGATGCACATTGAAGGTGCCTTCGATAAGATATGCTTTGAAAGTCTGAAACAAGTCTTGGAAAAACGTAGTGTTAACCCACTGGTGGTAAGATGGGTGGACAATATGTTGAATACAAGGGCGATAAATATTTAGACGGGAACTTCAAAACTCAGAGGAAGGGTTAACAGAGGTTGCCCACAAGGAGGTGTTCTCTCACCTACACTATGTAATATCACTGTGGACTCTCTTCTCGATAGACTTGGGCGACTGGCATTCACATAGTGGGATATGCCGAAGACAAAGCAATAATGGCCAGAGGCAATTTCATAGACATCACCGCAGATATCATGAGGAATGCACTCAAAGTGGTTGAACGGTGGTTTCTGAAACAAGGGCTTTCCATTAATCCGGAGAAAACAGATCTAATAATCTTCACAAGGAAGTGGAGAAATCTGGGGCCAGATTCGCCTTACAGAATCCGACCCCTGTAATTTCGACTCTTAACACTTTTCAGATCGGAACTAACAACGACCAAGAAGGTTAAGTATCCGAAAGTCTATTTAGATACTAGACTTACTTGGAAATACCATGATGCGGAGAGGGTCAGGAAGGCAAAAAGGGAACTACATCAGTACAAACGTGTATGTGGAAAGAGGTGGGGACTCTCGCTTAGCTCAGCATACTGGATGTATACGATGATAACTAGACCCATTATCACCTACGCCTCTGTTGTATGGTGGGCGAAAGCCTCAAAGAAAACTGTGAGGAAGCACCTGGATAGGGTCCAACGCTTAGCATGTAAAGGAGTTACAGGTGGACAACACTAACATGCGCTTTGGAAGTGATCCTGGGGATCTTACTACTAGATTTATTTATTAAGCAAATAGCGGCCCTAACGGCACTTCGTTTGCATCGAGATGGGAAATGGCACAATTGTGTTACCATCTATGGACAGAGGAAAATTCTACGTTAACCATACTACGGCCAGGTGAAGGTTTTTCTCGATAAATGCAATAAAATGAACAAAATTAAAGTTTGTCCATGTGTTATGGCTTTGTTAAGTAAGATCAAACATTACCATTAATTATGGAACACAACGTCGTTTAAGTGGCTGGCTTCGCAGTAGCGCGTTCTGTCACTCCAACTTTCCAAGACCTTGTTGATGGTTTCGGGCAGTAGCTCACGCTTGATGATGGATGACATTGGTCTTAAGTGTTTGAATCGTTTCCAGGTTGTTGGCACAACATCCGTCTTTCACGGTTCCCCACAAAAAAAAGAAAAAAAAAAAAAAGGAAAAAAGAAGAAGTCCAAAGCGGTCGAAACTCAGCTCGGAAGCGGCTAACTGATATCGCCAAGACGGCAGATAACACGATTTGGGAATTTGGTGCGCAAAAAACCAAATTGATTTTGGCATGGGCTGTGTGGCATGGCGCGCCATCCTGCATCAACCAGAGGTCGTCCAAATCCATGTCATCAATTTTAGTAAAAAAAAGTCGGTTAACATGGCTGTGTTACGTCCACCGTTGACGAGATGAAAATGCGCCTAGTCAGAAAAAAATATTTTTCGCCAAAAATCGTTGTCCAATTCAAGCTGCTCTAGGGCCCAAACTGAGAAGTTATAAAGAAGCGGATGGTCTTGCGCCTTCAATTGCTGAAAAACCCCACTGTATGGGCTACACAGCACTCACTTTGGAAATAAGTTTACAATATTTCCCAACGTTGTTGTCAAGATTTCGATCGGGAAACAGCTGTCAGTTTCAAATACTTACTTACTTACTTAAGGTGGCGCTACAGTCCGGGGTAGACCTGGGCCTCAACCAATCCGCCTCTCCAGTTAGCGCGATCTTTGGCTAACTGCCTCCAGTTGCGCACTCCAAGTTGGTTGAGGTCCCCTTCCACTTGCGCGCGCCACCTAAGGCGAGGTCTTCCTCTACTGCGTTGTCCCTCCGCGTTGGAGTCGAAGACTCTCCGGGCCGGAGCGTTGGTGTCCATTCGCTCTACAAGTCCAAGCCATCTTAGCCGACTGATGCGCACTTTTCTGACCAGATCGATGTCGCTGTGCAGCTCGTAGAGTTCGCTGTTAAATCTTCTCCTCCAAAGCCCGTCAACGCAAACGGGACCAAAAATCACTCGAAGAATTTTGCGTTCGAAGCGACCAAGAAGATCCTCATCCGTTTTTGCTAGGGTCCATGCTTCTGCGCCATAGAGCAGGACAGGGATGATGAGAGTCTTATATAGAATCTCCTTAGTGCTTCTTGACAAGGCCTTACTAATCAATTGCCGTCTTAGGCCAAAGAAACAGCGGTTGGCAAGAGTGATTCTTCGCTTGGTTTCTGATGTGATGTCGTTATCAGAGTTTATAGCGGAGCCGAGGTAGACAAAGTCCCTAACTACCTCAAAATTATAGCTGTCTATCGTGACGTTCTGTCCGATTCGTCGATGTTGTGTGTCCCTTCTTGTTGACAGCATATATTTTGTTTTACCCTCATTCACCACTAAACCCATTTTTGCCGCTTCTGTACTAATACTTTTAAACGCACCAGTGACAGCTCGCTGTGTTGTGCCAACAATGTCAATGTCGTCAGCGTATGCAAGCAGTTGCACAGACTTATGGGAAATTGTGCCTCTGGTGTTGGCTTGTGAGTTTCGCACAATTTTCTCAAGAATGATGTTGAAGAAGTCACATGACAGCGCGTCGCCTTGTCTAAATCCATTTTTGACATCAAAGGTCTCGGTGAGATTGTTTCCGATCTTTACGGAGCAGCGAGCATTCTCCATCGTCATTCTGCACAATCTGGCAAGTTTTGCAGGGGTGCCAAAACTAGACATGGCTCTGTATAGCTCGTCTCTATAAATGCTGTCATATGCGGCCTTAAAATCGATAAAAAGATGGTGAGTATCGATCTGGACTTCTTGGGTTTTCTCCAGTATCTGCCGTAGTGTGAATATTTGATCGGTCGTGGACTTACCGGGCCTAAAACCGCACTGATAGGGACCTATCAGATCGTTGACGAAAGGTTTCAGGCTTTCACACAGTACAGCAGACATGATCTTATACGCAGTGTTAAGGAGACTGATGCCTCTATAGTTGGCGCAGTTTAGAGAGTCTCCTTTCTTCAAATAGCCTACGATTTAAGGAGAAACCACTAGATGATCCATCTTTTATAAATGTAATTTTAAAATCTTCAGAAACTCTCATTATTCTCATTATCTCAGGATCGAATTAGAACTACATAAAGGTCGAAGTATTAGTTCTTATCTGAAAACGGACCATGAACCTGGAGCAAATCACACTTCACACGCTTTTATCGTTATTCGTGCTGCCAAATAAACAAATAAATCAATATATTGAGAGCTCCAATTAATTTTTGTCAAATTACTGCCGCAGTAATAAATTGGTTGTATACAAATTGCTGCCGTGGCTGATACCGCATACAATACAATTTTAGGTAATAAAATACAAATTTTAGTCATATGATTGCGTTAGTAAACAGAGTCGTATATAAACAAAATTTTATTTAACGTGGTTAACAAAAGAAGCCTTTTTATCACTACTGTGATAATCTCTTATCAAAGGATTTAAAATGAGAATTCAAATATTTGTTTAACTCTGGATTTGACAGAGCACTGGAGCACTTATCTAAAATTTAAGTCGCTCCCGAAAATATAGAGACGCCTGCCAACAGCTATCAGTTCTGTTCTGCAATTTGCAGATTTTAATCCTCTGGAAAATAGTTTGTTTGTTTGTCGCAAAAGACAGTTTGACGTATATTTCGAAGTGATAAAAAAGTTTTAGCTTTGAACAGCGCGACGTAATTTAGAAACGATTTTATCCAAATGAGTTTCGGTATAGCAAAACATTTGGACATTTGGTGGACAATTGTGACCCATTAACTTTGCCATCAATATATCCAGTGTTTTGTTCGCTTTAGGAATTGTTGCCACTACATTACCTCTTGAAAACGCTAGAGGCTAGACAAACTTTCGAGAGTATAAGGCTGTGGTCCCGGTGGAAGGGAATTTCACTCGCGCGAACTAAGCGAAATCAAGCGAGTCAATTTTCCTTTGCTTTCATTTCTATTTTAATCGCGTGATCTAAGCGATTTTACGTAATTTCGTCAACTGAATTTTGCAGCTTTTCTGTTGATTTTCTGTTGAGTCACGCATCTATCAGTTGATAGAAGAGCAGTGTCGTCTGCGAATGTGGCTATCATCGTGTCGTTTGTATGTGGTATATCACTAGTATACAATAAGTAAAGGGTTGGTCCCAGAACTCTTCCCTGTGGAACTCCTGCTTGTAGTTCTTTAAGTTCAGAATACGCTGAACCATAACGAACTCTAAAGAATCTATTTGAAATATAAGATTTAAGTATCTCATAGTATTGTCTAGGTAGGCCCCTATGAAGTTTATACTCTAAGCCCTTATGCCAGACCTTATCAAAAGCCTGAGCAACGTCTAAGAACAATGCAGAACAAACTTGTTTTTCTTCTAGTGATTTTTCTATAATATTTGTTATACGATGTACTTGGTCTATTGTCGAGTGCTTATTTCTAAACCCGAACTGATGGGTGGGAGTAAGACTTCTCTGCTCTATGATTTTATCTAGTCTTTTAAGAAGCAGTTTCTCAAAAATTTTGGATAGTACAGGTAAAAGTGAAATTGGCCTGTAAGAGGTGACTTCTGATGGAGGTTTACCTTGTTTAGGTATAACTATAATTTCTGCTATCTTCCAGTGATGTGGAACATATCTCAGCTTAAAACAAGCATTAATTAAAAGCTTAAATTTAACCAATGCTATGAAGGGTAGTTCCTTCAGGATTTGGGCAGTTATTAGATCATAACCTGGTGATTTTCTATTAGAGAGCTCATGAATACATGTGCTGATCTCTTTTAGCGAAACGTAAGTGATTACGTCCTCATCAATTCTATCAGAGAATTCAAGGCTCTCGCCTGCCACGCTAGGTGGAAAAGGTTTAAAAACATTTGTCTAAATTATGAACTAAAAAATCGGGCCATGAACATAAAAGACTTCTACAAAAATGCACAACTGTTCACAAAATTAGCGCTTTTCCCCACAATCTATGATCACTGCCTGCAATGGATAGTGTAAGAAAAGGACGCACGGGCGGGAGGTTGTTCGAAAAACACAACGACATAGTATTTTTTTTTTTTCTTTGGACTTCATCCACATCTTCACATAAATAAATAAATTCATCGTCTTTTTTAAGACATATAAGTCACGAAATGTGATTTTATAAATTACGAGATTCGCTATCAATCACTTTTCATTATTATTTCAGTCCAATCACAAAATAATCTCGCACGCACCAATTATTCAGCACAAACAAACTAACATCAAATTGCTCACAAGTGTGGATTTGCATTTACCTTAATATATATACATGTTAAACAGTAAGACATAAACTAAAACACAAAGTAAAAGTAGTCGAAAGAGGGAGTATAGATGCAGTTGGACACTAAAAGAAACTTTTGTTTGAAAGTTTTGCAGCTTATGTCAAAGTGATTCCAGATGTGGAAATTGAATCTTTTGTTCGTTCCAAGGAAGCACCTCAAGAGATTTATAAAACTTTTTGTTAAATCGAGCAGTGGAAAGAAATATGACTTGGATTCAATATTATGCATTTAGTTTATGTTTTTTGTATTTTATTTTAAATTTTAAACAAAAAGCTTGACCCTCGAGGCTGGTGATTTGAATAAAAGTTTAACAGCTCGTATAAATCAGTCAATCGGTTATAATGAAACATCCAATATAAGGAACAAATTTTAGCCAGGCCCTTAAAAAGTAAAGTAAAGTATATAGATTCGAGAGATATTCGAATCAGTCCACCTTTGTCGGTCAAACCTACGCCTAGCTTCTCATAACCATTCGTTTTGTGTAAGTTTTTCAAGTTTGAAACAAATGGAAGGGATCTACAGTATGCCGACTCCAAACGGCCAATTGAGAAGCTATTTCAAGACAAATCTAATCTCGGATGTTTGTCAGACGTTCGCGAGAGGTGGCGCAGTGGAAAAAACCCTAAGTTGGAATTTGGGTTTTTGCGGGATTCGAACCTCAGACCCCTGGCTTAGTAGTCCAACACACTAACCACTAAGCCACTGAACCTACTAGCCAGGCCCTTAAGTTCTTTATACTATAACGAATTTGCACCGCGTACTTTTATATTTCAACTGCAACATATATATAATATTAGAGCGGTTTATTTTTCAATAAGTAACTCCATTTTTGTATGTTTGACCTTTTCACCGGAATTTTGAAAATCTGTCTACAAAACAAGAAAATCTGTTTGTCACAAGGTGTTGTCATAGAAAAGCGACATTCGTTACCATAATAAAAAAAAAACTTTGGACATCTACATACTGAACATCATGTTATTTCCTTGAAAACAACTCTTGAATGAAAATACCACCCACTTTATAATTATATAATTTTTTTCATTCGTCTGCTCGTTTAAGCTCGAGTGAGTTATTTGTGACAAACAAATGGAAGATTAACGAAACACCAAAAAGGTGTTTCTTAGAAAGTTAAGAGAAGTAAAAATACTCGTAATTGGTTCAAACACAAAACCATTTTTTTTTTTTGTAATGTAAATCACCTTTGCCCGTACAAGTCAGATATGAATGTCATCGAAATGCCAAGGGGAAATCTATAAATATATAAATTATTTCCAAAACCGTCAATTTGCAATTTTATACAATCTGCGTGTACACTTTTCGTTTGAGATCTATTTTTGTCGAATTGGGACTGCTAATCAAACGATTTTCTGATGCAAACATCTCATACATCCTACATAAAGTAAAGCTTGCTACTTGGAAGAGGGATTTTTCTGCTGGTCATGGTGATCTGCACATTTTTTATTCGAAAAAGCAGTGATAATCTCTAAAAAAAACAACAATCAGCATATCAAATAAAGCATGTGCTAATCGATGTTAGGCACGCATCCAAAAGCTTATCATTAGAATATTAATTAATTCAACTTTGGACCGTGTAGAAAATCGGGAGTAACCAGAGTCGACGAAGATGCTGACTAAAAATCTCTCATTCGCATTCATCTATATAGTACAGACAGACGCCAACAAACAGTCCTTACAGTATCGCAAAACTACCAAAAAGGTAGCCGAAAACACAGGAGGCTATCAGATCAGCCAACCCAGGGAAAGGGGCCCATGTTACGATGATAAATATATTTTCGGGGAAAGATGGTCGAAAATGCAGATATTGTAAGAGTAAGTTAGGTTATGATGGAGGTACGCAAGAGCATGTGCTTTGATTCCAGGGGCCTTTCGGTTTATTGTTTTCCGTTGTGTTTACGTTGCCCCAGATTATCTTATGGGCGAACAAAGCGTCTTCTACGTTCTTAACATTTTACCCTCTTCCTCTTTCCTTTCGTGGAGTTGCTCTATGACTGAAACCATCCTCTACTGTTTACAAGCCGAATTGTGACCTTCAGTGGTACCTGTGCTGGTCCTTTAAATTTCTAAAAAAATCTGCTTTCCCAGATCGACAAGTCGACGTGTTTGGAGATCTCCGAGTTTACAAAGCAGGTGTTTGTTTATTCTCTAACCGCAGTAGTTTGGTGAATTGATACCTACTCTTACTGCCATTGTGCATACTTGTTTATTGAACGAGGTGGTCTTAATGCGTTCTCTCTATTTTTTTAGACTTACCCAGTTGAAAAGAGGTTGAGTTAAATAGGGTATGTGATGCCCCATACGCAATATCAGGCACCATGAAAGACAAATCGTTGTCCCTGCAGAACCAATCGAAGTTTTAAAGTCGAAGGGAAACACTTTCTCTCGAAAAAGCACTTAGTTTTGGAAGTCACTGCTTTTATTCAGGTGTCGTGTACTCCACTGTAGGTCTGTAGGATCGACGGAGAATTAATGTTAAAGCCAAATAAAAGATAGACCCATTTCCGAATTTTGAGCGGGTTTATGCGATGCTAAAATTTCCTAACTAAGTACAATTTCAATTTCAAATTTATACTTTAATTATAATTAATTCTTACGTTTAGCTTGGATCTTTGGATTAAACAACGCTTATTAATATGCGAATTAATTGTAAAATTTAAGTTTTTACGAGGTTAGTTTTGGCTTATGATGGTTTCTTTGATTTAATAGAAAAAAGGAAGATTTTTTTTGACATTTGAATGCATAGGGAAAATAAGTTCACAAAGCGAAATAATTCAAGTATAAGTATAAGTGTATAAGTATGCGCAATCTACCTCTCAATAGCGCCAATGTTGCCGATGTTGCCGTGATTCTTTTAAATGTCAGACGTTCGCGAGAGGTCGAAAAAAATCTTACGATGTAATTTTTTTTGTTTTTTTTTTGAGGAGTCAAACATGGGATCCCTCTCTTAGAAGTCCAGCACACTAACCACTTAGCCACTGCACCTACTTCAAACTGACTTGCATACGAACTTTTGTACCCACATTGAGAGCAGCGCCATACTTTGTGTGACTTGTTTGAAATTGATGTGGTAGTCGACTGGGCGCTTTCAGCTCTATGTTCGTTTTGTGCAAAAAACAAAACAATCTTTTTCAGATTTCAGAGCACTTTTGCGAATCTAGATTTTTTCTCAGATTATGTCCAGATTTACCATTACAAGTACCACCACCTCCGCTCCACTTGACATCCTGTTTCATCTGACACCCATTGACATCTTCAGCAGGCAAACGGCAGCTTCTGCAGCCGTATGCCTCAAGGCTACTTCACAATGGACAAGCAAAACAACTGGCCATGCCGCTATCCTGAATAACATTAGGAAGCTTCAAGAAAACATTTACCTACTATAACACACCAGAAATACAATTTGATAGAAACTTCCAGGTCTCCATTCCTACTAGATTATTCTGGGAGGCATGAATCAATCCATTTCTTCACAGATGGTTCGAAAACTGTGGACGGTGGCGGTGTCTTCTCTGACAGACTAATTCTTAGTCTCTCCTACCGTCTTCCTGATCACTGTAGCGTTTTTCAGGCGGAAATAAAGGCGATAAAATAAATCTTATCTTGGCTAAGGGAAAACGTGGTATCTGCTAAAGATATCCGTATCTTCTCGGATGTTCAAGCTGCTATCAAGCAGCGAATCATGTAGGTATCGCCAGGGATTCTTAGATGTACTCGCCGACGAACGATTTCTTCTTCCAGAGAACTTTAAGCGAATGACACTCGAACTGTTTGGTATTAAACATGATTTGCCAAGGCCAATAGTGTAGATTCGAAAGTCATCCGTACAAACATAATAACTGATATAACCAAACCGTGAATTCACGCTATGTCTTCAACAGATCGGGGCTATATTGTGCGTGTATTGTTTTTTTGGTTTTGCAATCATCTGCTGTTGTCCAAATTAAATATTTATAGTTTGGGGCCTTTGCCTGCGATTCTTCTTCGAATCTTCTTTGAATCTTCCCTGAATCTGTCTTCAATATTTGCCGAATTACCTCAAATCAAAGTATCAGTTGATTCCTTGTTAAGAAACTTCGTTTGGTCAAAATCGTCATATAAGACAAATTTAAATACGGCAACAATTTAAAGGGAATCCAGATCTCTTTACATTTTGAAAATACTGCACCGAGTGTGGTTTCATCGGATTTTATTTTCTCGAAAACGTGAACCCACAGCGCTATAATGTCATTGGTTTTCGGAACTGTCAAACGATGGGTTCCTTCAAGAATTTTGGCAGAAATATAAAAAAAATCTATCCATCTAACCATCCAAAATAATGATGATCCCCATTCAAGTGCCTGGAATCAGTGTCCACAAATTCCATAACAGCCCAAGACTGTCATTCACCTCTGTTGGGTGCCGGGGCATAGGGACATCCCAGTTAACTGCAAGGCTGATGAACTCGAACCTATTCTCCAACTTCTCTGTACTTGTCCGGCTCTCTCACAAAGACGAAAACTTCACTTGGGAGCGTTCTACTTTAGTGATCTGAACGATCTAAAATACAGACAACTGGTGGAGTTTGTTTACGTTTTCGTGAAGTTTTTCTACTGCAAAGAAAGTCATTGCAGCGGGTGAATCTATTTTTGTTAATTATTTATGTATAAATATTTTGAAATCAATCCGGCTGCAAATTTCGAATGTTTTAATAAAAAATGTAACCTGTGAATTGAAAACGCGTAGAAAAGTATCATACAAAAAAGAGCAAGTGACGTTTTTATGTTCGATTAGACACACGAAATCTGAAATCTGAGAGCGAATCTGAAGATGCCCAATCGAATACCACATGATATCCGCACATCTGTGTTATCTGCAATACAGCTTACATTGTTTTCGGCATAAATTTTCATTTTTTGGAACGAATGGAAGGGATCTACAATTTAATGCCGACTCCAAATGGCTAACATCAAGATCAATATTTGCTTCCCCAGTGAGAGCCAAACTTTTCGTCTCCAATTGCTTTTTCATGTCAGACAGAAGAGTTGTTTGGGGTCCAGGAAAATGTTCTTCCACTAGAATTTCCAAAACCTCGACTACTTTGGGCTTATATTTACTCTGTCCTGTCCTTCTCTTTTACGTAGTTTTGCTTCTGCACATAGTCTTTCATTATTCAGCACTAAAAAATTTATTACCATTTCCCTATCAACGACAATTCCAGAAATAGGAATCTACTCGCTTTGGAAAATTTCCGAACATATTTTTAAAACACATTAACCTATCGTTTTTGAGCACATAAAAACATACACGCTTTTCGCCAACTTTTGAAGTGCGACTTTGTACGAACATTTGTTTTTTTTTTTTAAATAATTGCTTCTACGAAATTCGCCATGTATCCACGCATTAAAAAAAAAACGGAGATATTTTCTAATATTTAAATATATAAAAAAACATTTCATCGCCTACCGGAAAGAGAAGATTAGCCGATTCTCGAAAACAGGTGTTTCTAACGCCAATATATAGGTACCCGAACGTTCTCAACTCATTGCGGTATCTCTCTATTCAGTGCCAGAAAATATGTACCACATATCGTTGACTTTGGCAAAGACACAAAAAAAAGAGAAAAAAAAAAAAACGGTCAACGTAAAAATTTCATTTCAAGTTCAGACCATGAAAGCATCAAATTCTTACTCACTCGTTTGATTGTTATTTTCTTCAATTAAAAGATTACTTAAATTGTTTAAATTGTTGTACACATTTTAGTTTAAACAACTTTTCTGTTGTGTAGTGTCTTAATTTATGCATAAAATTGTGGCGTTAAAAAAAATTCCATTAGATTTAGTGGTCAGTCAAATTAATAAATAATTTTGCATTTTCGAATGAAAATTTGCCGCTGCAAATTAGTTTGATGACGCATTTGAATTCTGAATGCAAAATTCATTTTTTTTTCTTTTCAAATAAATTGGTATACCAATAATGTTAAATGTTCAACGCAATTACATATTTATTATCTTTTGGCAGACTGGGTACATAAAATGTGACTGCTTTGATGACGAATGTGGCGGAGAAATATGGGCCTCATTAAAATATGCACAGAAGAATGCAATTTGGCGAAGCTTTAAATTATGTTTGCGTATTGAAACAAATCGCTCGTAAGATTGTCGTCAGTTGTGTAGGTATTTTATGTAAATGGAGCATTAATGAATAGGGAGTAACAAATTGGAACTCTTTGACCCGAAAATAAAACTGAATAAAATATCAGTGAATATTTAGAAGCTTCTAAATATAGGAAGGCATGAACAGGCATTGTTAGGCGTTGTCTTTTATTTTACATATATGTACATGATCTGTACCGATCATTGATTTCCATGCTTTAACAACAGCGGTTCGTGTTGGTAAAATAAAAAACACCTATTGTAAACGATGTAAAATATTTCTTGGCATTCCCTTATCTGATTTTTTATACCTAAATTTACGTTGAACTGCAACACCATCCAGTGAGAAAGTAGACAATTATCAAAATGAGCGTGGGAGCTAAACGTGTGTGCTAAACTTGTCATTTGTTTCCAACGAATTTTGAATTCATCGCGAGCTAAAAATACAAATTTTATTGTGGTGCCGAAAATTTAATTGATGACACATGGAAATACCACGTTTGGAACTAGACAGTTGGCGTTCGTCCAGCATAATTTGGACATTGTTATACTAACCCACTGTGTTATCATTGAAGCTATTTATATTTATACAGCAGATTTTTTTTTTGTTAATTATGTACTTAGAACCAAACTTTTCATCGACTGTATCAGTCATTTCGTTTTAAGGTATCTCGATACTTCAGTCGACGTAAATTCACTGGGGGCGTCAAAGACCGAAAAAACTTCGAACACTCCATTTTAGCATGGACTCTTTTTTTATGATGTAGTATTTTGACTTAGAAAAGGTTGTATGCATGTGGGTTGACTTTGGTATCGTATACAACCGATGCTTCCAATTAAATTTCGAAACTTTTGTTTTAATGTAGTTAGTTGACTAATAATTAATATAGGTATATTAGGTGAAATTGGTGGGATTGCGAGGAGTTCTCCTTGAGACTTAAATTTGTTGTTAAAAAAAAATTGGTGCGACTGTATCCAACAGTCCCGAAATAAGTGTATGTGTAAACACCGTGCGTGCGTTATGTGTGTGGCTTGATACGGGTCATTGAGAAAAGAGGGAATTGTAATAACCGTATTCTTGATAAATTATGAAATAACAATAATTTATTCGTTCTGTGCTAGTTTCGGTAGAATAGATACAATCGGATTGTGGTAGCTGAAGTAAGATATGTACATTCGAGACTGTAATCTATCTAGATTACGCTGGGAAGACAGCATCGATGGTTGTTCCATATCGTGGTGTTGAAATTTTCCGGTTGGAGTTCATTTGAAGATTAAATTTATCTTGCATAAAATCAATAAATGGTTGAGCTTCTGGAGTTGCAAAATTGATATTGAAGTCTCCGCTTCTGATCATTGGTAAAAAATGATAATCTCCCTGCAGAATTCTTGAAATTTCTTCTGAGTACGGGGCAAGGACGAAATGGAGAAATTTTATTTCACATCAACAAAAAGCTGAAATTAATATGCCCCAGCTCATAAATGTATGCAATGATAAAAAAGTATGCAATGATAAAATGTATGCAATGATAAAACACAGTAACGCATTTCCGTCCTTACTTATGTACTTACTTAAGGTGGCGCTACAGTCCGGGTGGACCTGGGCCTCAACCAATACGCCTCTCCAGTTAGCGCGATCTTTGGCTAACTCATTTAGACGCATTTCCCTCCCCGCAAGTTAAATGTGTGGAATTACTCCACCAGATTCCAATAACGCGCGCTTAGATGTTTACACATCAAAAAATCGGGCGGAATATAACTTCTAATGGTGATTAAAGTTTCAAAAACGATGTCGTTCAGACGATCGTTGATATACGGAAGCTGCCCCCTGTTGACATAGACTCGTGACGTAAAAATTAAAACCCACAAAAAGAAATCTGGAACAGTTAAATCAGGCTATCTTGCCGGCTAGTGAAAATCGCCAAAACGAGAGATTAGACTTGATAGTAGGTTCCACGCTGATGCACTGTATTCACTTTGTACGGGATCATCTTCAAGTCTTTCGTCGTCTGTATCGGAGAATATTAAATGCAGGGTTTTGTTTTTCCTTCAAATATACAAAATATTAACTTGGAAAGGAGTTGTCGAGGGCGTCCATTAGATTTCTTTTTGACCAGATTGGCTGGAAACTCCTACTGGCTTTATGTATGCCATGCGCCTGAATTGAAATTTTACAATTGCTTACTTTTAGGTGTAGCAAGATTTAATTATTTTATGGTTAAATGGGGTGCTCCATCGAAAACAGGTTATGCGTCTTGTATGGGGAATCGTTAACTTAATTTTAGCAGCCTTAATGGCGACATATACCCACGATTTTTTGTTTTTGCACATCACCTTTCGAATGACTGATATCGTTCTCCTTATTTCATAATAAATACAAAAAAATCGGAAACTTTGAATGTTCACATAAAAAATAACTAATGTAATCAAAGTAAACGGTGGCCATGGTGTAGTGGTTATTGAGTTTTACAAAAATATGCGACGACGGATCGGGTTTTTGGTAGTCATTTTTGAGAAATAATTAAAAAAAACGGTTTTATTCGAATTTTTTGAGCAAAACTAAATATGGATTGGATCTTAATTAGAACTACATCGAAAATTTGGTTTTCGAGATTTGTACATGTGTATGAGCTATTTACAAAATTATCGTTTTCGGTGATTCGAATTCAAAATGAAGGACGCAATAATATTGGAAACATCAGTTTTAGGTACTCTAAGTATGCATTTTGGTCAAAAGTGCCGTTTTCAGGTAAACTTATAAAAAAAAAAACTAAATTTTATAAAAATGACTTAATTCGAAAATCCAGTTTACGATTTTAAAGTGAAAAAACTGAGTTTGCTATTAAGTTAGAAATGAGAGCTTACCTTGCAAAAAAAATGGACCCGAACTGTAAGCCGCCAAACTCAAATACCAATTCCGGAGATTGAACGAAATCCGGACAGCCGTTTAGGCTGTATGCCTCTGCACAGACGGAGAGAATTTTGCGACCCACTTTTTTGAGTTCATCTATCATCGTAATGTCAGAATTGATTAACATCTTGAGTTCGAAAATTTGTACGAAATCAATATCTTTCTCTTACTGCGTAATCGAGAAAGTGAAAAAGTCGAATGTCAGTTTTTGCACACTATATAGGAGAACCTTTTGTTACACTAAGATTTAGTCCAAGACTACCTATGCTAAATACGCATTTCCTCCGTTAAAATCTATCCTGTTAAAGGAAGGCGTCAGCTTTAAATAAACAATGTCAGAAACAATGACTTTGTTACATCTTTATTACACGGCCGTATGCAAATAAAAAAAGTCACACGCTACTGGGACGGTACTCACAGAATTAATTATTTAGGTCGAAAACTGAGAAGGCGTCGTCACTCTTTTATCAGCAAAAATAGCACAAAAGTCGTTTTTGTGTTTCATTTGTAAATTTCATTCTCACACTTTAGGTGAATACAAAGACAATTCTCTTTGCAATGAGTATATTATCATAGTGTAGAACGCAGATCATCTCTTCTTTGTTGTGGCATATATTCCCCAAGGACCGTGCGTTTTGATGCGCATTTGCCATCTCCAATCTCTAGTTCTTTGTATAATTTAATTAAATAATCACAAAGTCCGAAAATGAAAAAAACTGTGCCACAATAGGAAAACGTGGCATTTTGTTGTAGCTGACCTATTTTTACTCAATCTACGCAATCAGTTTCCATTCAAACGCAGTTTGGGACAGTGATTGCAAAAGACTTTTGTGTCAGTTTTAAAGTGCACACGCATTTAATCGTTGCCTCTGACTATTAAGAGTATTCGTTTCAAAGTACAGGGTGTCCGCCAGGAAGGTATACCTACTACTTTGTTTATAATTTTTGATTAAATGAAAGAGAATGGATCTTATATTGATAAATGTTTTATTTAATGTCGGCAATTATGTATGGAATACAATATGAGGTAAATGTCCGCCTCTGTTAGTCTCACAAATGCGAGCCCTTTTGAGCACATTTTTCATTACATTCTCACACATTTCACGCGGTATTTCATAAATTTCATCAGGAATATTTTGTTTGAGTTGCTCAAGCGTTTCTGGTTTGTTTGCATGAACCTTGCTTTTCAGATATCCCCACAAAAAGAAGTCCGGAGCAGTCACATTAGGCGACCGTGGAGGCCAATCAACATCACCATTTCTTGAAATAACTTGTTCTGGAAAGAGGTCTCGCAGTAATTCCATTGTAATCCTGGCTGTATGCGATGTGGCACCGTCTTGTTGATACCACATTTTTATCAAGCCCAAAGCATGAAGTTGTGGCGTTAAAAAGTTTTCAATCATATCACGATATAGCTCCCCATTCACAGTTACCGTTACGCCGTTTTCATTTTCAAAGAAGTAAGGTCCAATGATTCCTCCTGGCCAAATTGTACACCAGACTGTAACTTTCAATGGATGCAAAGGTGGCTGATGAATAATTTGAGGGTTTTCCATTGCCCAGAACCGATTTTTGTTGTTTATTCACATATCCATTCAAATGAAAATGTGCCTCGTCACTCATTATGATTTTCTTTCTCGTCGTCACAGTAATCGATGATTGATTTTGATTTAACGATTAAAACACGTTGGTTTATCGAATATTTTTCCATAATAAATTTGCCACGTGTCTACTTCACGACTGTCACATATGAACTGTCAAGACAAATGTTTACAAAAATGGCGGCAAAACGAAGTAGTATACCTTCCTGGCGGATACCCTGTACTTTGTTGGTCGCCATGATTGCCTTTTGAAAGGTGACACAAGTTTTTGGCCCCGTTTTTGTACTTGATAGAACTTTACATTTATTCACTTTACCACAATGTTTCAGTGAATATACCAGATCCGACAAAATACGCCCTACAATACAGATAAATTTATCTCTGCGGGTATAAATCTGGCGCCAATTCATGTGTATAACATCAAAAAAAAAAAAAAAAAAAAAAAAAAACGCCTTGGGAGCCAAAAAATCCCTCACTCAGCGCATACGTGTTGAACAAGTTGCCAATTATGGCCGATAAATCAACAGCATCAGCACACTCGTTTGGGAAAATCCCCAAACTGATTCAGCTGTTGACCGATTAAAATTCATCCATTCGTCGATTGCTTTGATGTATCGATAACTGAGTGATCTTTAAAAAAAGTTACACGTCATATACATACAGGAATGCCGAAGCGAATGCACTTTAATGGGCAGCTAATGCATTTTTATTTTGCAGACCATTAACCCTTGCCTTTCACCTCAGCTGCTCTTAATTTTTATTTTTGGCGTACAAATGGTTCAAGGTGCCACGAAGATTGCGCCAATTTACGTCCGTTGTTCGCCATTAAAAAATTGGGATGAACGAAAGCGAGACACAGAGAGCGTGTTCTCCTTTCAAACATCGCGTAATGTGGTCATCCAATGTGAATGTTGTGGGTCAACACGCAGACGATTGTCAAATTTATGTAGAATGTAGAAATTTCGTTATAATATAGGCGCAAAAGTGTATGTTAGAAATGTTTAGAATTTGAATGGTGAAAAGTGGAATTTGTGTATTCAATTGCCTATAGTTTGAGGTTAGTTTCTGAGTCGTGTGACTAAAAGCGAATATTTGATGAGGGCTACTTGTAAACCCAGTTGATTTAAGGACACTTGTCGTTGCAGTGTATTCTATTACTCTATGAATTCCATGCAGACCAAAACAGGCTACTTAGAATTGGTAAATGCCTTCTCGTACATATTGAGCTTAAAATGTTAAACTAAAAATTAGGCCTTGCATTGTTATTTTGCGAATAGCTCAACAACAATAGCTATTGTTAATTAAATTATTTATATTATGTATATATATTTATATATTAATTAATTTTTTTTAATGCTTATGGCTGGATCTCGAAGAATTTTTACGACCAAGAAGGTGTTGAGATCATCAAGTTTTGCTATGATCTCAGGTGTGATTTGATTTTACGTAAAAGAAACAAACTCTTAAAAAAGACGTTTGTAAAAAGTAAAGGGTAGCTCATACCTTAAATTATAAGTTATTTTGACAGCGACAGCAGTTTCCCTTTCGAAAGTTTACAGAAAGTCAGTATCAGACCTCATAATATATAAAAAATAGAGGCACTCCGGGAGTGCCGACAGAAGTGATAACTTGAACAATTACGTGCGTATTTTTTGAATCGTCAGGAAATATTTTATTGCGCAGGAAGTACTTTTAAATAAATGTTTTTTTTTTTTATTCATTATTATAAGCTTCTACTACAAAAATTATGTTACATTTTTCATTTTCATTTAAGTTATGAATTCCCCAAACAAAACAGGTACCTAATTGAAATAATTTTGGTGACAATCAATTTGTCGCCGCCATAAATTACCATAGTAACATATTCAAATAAAAATCATAGTAGATCAGAATCTGTTTATTTTTTTGATATCTAGATGTCGCTCCTTTCGTTAGGGAGAATCATATACCCAAAGGTATGCAATGCAATTACCCCTTAATGTAAGTGTCGCATATGCAAAGACATCGATCTATCACGAACAATAAATACTTCCAATCATTGACAACTTAACCCAGCGTCATTAATCAATTCCAGTCAAAAAGAAAATCATTCCCAAACGGATCAAAAATCAGAAGTTCCTACTACTCCTACTTGTTCTCGTACTCCAAAAACTTATAAAGTTTATAACTCTCTAACAAGAACTTGCGACAATTGTCTGTTTCTAGAGTTTCGACTTTTTCTATATTTCATGAACCGGTTCTTTTACCTAGCGTTACTTCATGAATATTACAATTATTTGTATAGTATACCTACTCTTAGGGTGGCAAGTTTACCACAGTTTTCTTTTTCTTGTTTCGGTAATTATAACACAAGCTACTGTGCCGTAAATGTGCACAAACCCAAAATCGTGGATATAATTTGTCGGAATTAAGCCTGGTAAAATTAAGTTATGAATTCCCTATACAAAACAGGTAATTGAAATAATTTTGGTGACAATCAATTTGTCGCTGCCATAAATTACCATAGTAACGTATTCAAATAAAAATCATCGTAGGTAGATTAAGCTATAAATTACCTACCCCTAAAAGTAAGCAATAGTATAAAAGTTTACAACTAAAAGTATGCAATCGGTGTCGGTGTCGGTGTCGCGAGTTTGCTAATTTTTGCCCATCCAAATAGTGCCCAACGCGCCTTAAGAAGTTATCACTTCAAAAAAAATTAATTTTGTTCATGTTATTGCATTTTTAAAAAGAAACTTGCATTTGGCCCACCCTCTGTATACAGTTGACTCCGCTTAACTGAAACACCAATTTGCCAAAATTATTTTTATCAGCGATGGGTAAGTTCTCTTTAAGCGAAGTTGGGATAATTGAAAACAAATTTCCGTGACAAATTTTGTTTTTCAAATAACCGATTTTTCAGTAAATTTCCAATAAGCGGAGTCTGCTGTATCTTAAAGCTTGAATACCGTAGCTGATACTTTGATTTATCAACGAACTTAGTTGGGCAGTATAGTCCGGTGTGGGCCTGGGCCTCTACTATTGCGCCTTTCCAGTCAGCACGGTTTTTGTGTAATTGCGGACTCCGAGTTGTTTGTGGTCCCCTTTTTTTACTTGTTGGTGCCCCACCTAAGGGGAGTTTTCCTCTACTGCTTTGTCACTCTTGGTTGGATTGGAATGCTCTAGGGCCGACGCGCTAACACCTATTTGCTCTTAGGTGACTAATTCGATTTTTTGTTTGTTGGCAAGTCAATGTCGCTGTACAGTTTGTAGAGATCGCTGTTAAAACTTCTCCTCCAAAGGTCGTCAACGCAATCGGGACCGAAAGTCAATTAAAAACATTTTGTCCATTGTTTTTCGCCAAATGTTGCAGGGCTGGGGTGCTGAAGGTCTTGCAAAAAGTCTTTTTACTGTTTCTTCACAAAACCGTACCTCAATTGCCTTTTTTAAGCTTGTGTAATTCTTTTCGCTTGAATTCTGAAAAGATGTTATCTGCAGAGTTAATTGCGGAGATAAAGCCTTACTATATACAAATTTATTTCTGTCTTTTATGACGTTCTTTCCGATTCGTCGATGTTTTGACTCCTTCTAGTGCAAACGCATCAGTGACACACTGAGTTCTGCAAATGATGCCAATGTCGCCGGATCTGCAATTAATTGTACATGCTTGAGAAGATTGTGTCGCTTGTGAGTTTTGTACAATTTTCTCATCTATGATGTTGGGGAAGTTACGTGACAGCATGTCAGCTTGTTTTACATTTTTTTTCTGTGGTCTCGGTAGGACTGCTTCCGACCTTAATGGGATTCTGAGTTAGCCTCTACCCAGTTGATAGCAAACTGCATGACCATGAAAAATAGATGAGCGACTAGTTCTATCACAAAATTTTCATTCCCATCTTATACTAGCCTGTGCTTTATTTATTTTATTAAGGATATTCTTATAGTACGTAACTGAAGTGGCTAATTTAGTCCTTACTGCTAAACGATTCATTCAATGTGTGGCTCGGATTTCTCTATACAAAAAAAGTTATCCATTCACTAGAATAAAAAATAAAGTCCACGACTGGGTCGAACGATTTCGTACGAAAACAATATCTTTCTCTTACATAGTAAATGTGAGTTTTTAAAATTCAGATGAATAAACCAAGAGTGAACTTTATTTAACACTTTTTATTCTCCTATATTTTATGAACCGTTTATTTTATCTAGCACTGCTTCTTGGATCTTTAACTAACTATCTAATAAAATAAGAAAACAACCAACAAAACTTTTGATGAACGCGAAAGTTTCGTTCGACCCAGTCGTGCACTTTATTTATTTTAAGTACCGCATTAAATTTACAGAATGAATTTTAATTAAAAATTCCCACTATTTCTAAATCGTTCTTTTATTACTTTACATTAATAGAACACATATGTTCAATATTCCTGTAAATATTGAGTTCAGATTATTCGTGTGCGTCTATCTAAGCAACGAAACAGATGTCGAAGCATTTCTACATAATATCAAATTCTACAGCGACCGATCGTGCGCTACACTTCGGACCCTCATAAATCGGATTCGATAAACTACAGCTGAAGTATACAGACGTGTCCTTTGAATTCATGCGTCGAATAAATACAGCTCGTGTTTTGTCCACAAATTAATTTCAAAGTTCTCTTTTCTTTTGATTTAAAACATAGTTTACAGTCCACTAGCTTCCAAACCCACAACTGAATTTTAATTAGATCTGACAAACGGATTCAGTGGACAAATTACCAGCCTACCATTATACTTATTTATTACATCCTAATCAATATTAACCAACATCTGAACCATACATTTTTTTTATTAATAGACATTCATATCAGCGACTGATTTTTATAAAATAAATTCGTTAACACGTATATGGCCTTGAATGAAAATAATTGCAACCGGAAACATTGATAAGCTCTCAAAATGGAAATTTATTGCTTCAATAATTATTTAATGTTTCTGTTGTATTCGCACGAATATTTATATACTCACTTTGCCTCACATGAGTGAATCTTTTTAAAACGATGTACATATATGCATAGTGTATGTTATGTCTAAACAAAATCAAATTATCCGAAAAAAAAAAGGAATTCGAATAAGTAATTGTTTTTTATAATCGTTTAATCAATTAATTGGGCTGCAATCAATTTTAAGTGCCCAAATTAGATTTTACGAACTCGGAAATTTCCCATATCGAATTATCGATTGTGATCTACAAAATATTTAAGGTGGAGGTTAAATCTGATGTTTATTAATAAAAACTAGTCTCGCTTGTGGTCGAAAATCGACCCTACTTTTTATTAGCATGTACCTAATACTATAAAAAAACGTATTACAATTTTCGATATTTAAGTTTTTTTTTGTTGTAAATGAAAAAACGACGTTTAGATTCGAAAAAATACACTTCTTTGAAAATGTATACACTCCTATGAAAATTTAGACCTTAAAATTATGTCGAAAAAAGTTCGTTTTCATAATAACATCATTGGAACAAAATTATGCAATTGGTAACTTTTAGGGGTTTGTAAATTGCATTCCTTCGAAAATAGGTTCTAATCTAAGATAAAAACGTAACTATGGGAATATGGTGGCAACGATCTGAATGCTGTTAGCTCAATTTTGCCAGCCTTAATGGGGACATATACCCTCAATTTTTTGTTTGGGCACATCTATGGTTGTAGGCGCAGTCGCTTAGTGGTTAGTGGGTTGGACTACTAAGCAAGGGGTCGAGGTTCGAATCCTGCAAAAAACCCAAATTCCAACTTAGGGTTTTTTCACTGTGCCACCTCTCGCGAACGTCTGACAAACATAAGAGAGCATAACTGTCTTGAAGGAGATTCTCAATAAGCCGTTTGGAGTCGGCATAAAATTGTAGATCCCTTCCATTCGTTCCGAAAATGAAAAACTCACACAAAACGAATTTCAATTTCAATTTCAATTTCAATTTATTAACATCTTCAGTTTTGAGTTGTACAATAAGACTTGGTCTTTTATAGTACAAAAAGTAATTGCATCTATGTATATACATTGAATAAATATAAATAAATATGGCGAAATTAACTAAATCAACGTGATAACGAATGATTATCAGAAAAAAGAAGAAAAAAAAAAAGTTCAAAAATTCAAGGTTAAAGGTAAGTAAGTAAGGAGAAAATTATAGTTATCTTGAAAAATATTTTATATTATTATTATCATCATTGCTGCACTGAAAGGTATTTAACAATTTTATATTTGAAGTTCTTGGGATTACGAATCAATTTAATATGTATAGGCAAAGAGTTCCAAAGCCTCGCGGAGTGGACGAAAAACATACGGGAGGAATTTAAATATTTAAAGGACGGAATATTGATATTAAGTGTTCTCTGAGACTGTGAAAAAGATAGTCTGTTATAAAGGTATCCTGGAGTTCTGCTATGGAGGAGTTTATGACAAAATATGAGATTACGAGCATTTAAGAATTGGTTTAGAGTACAACCTAGGACATTACTAGATAGAACAGAGATTCTATCATATCTCTTCAGTCCATAAATGTATCTAACGGAATCATTAAAAGCAACTCGTAGTTTATACTGAGATAGAGAATCTAAGTCACTATAAACTACCTCGGCATATGTGATGATAGGTAAAATCAGAGCAATTACAAGTTTGCGACGAGTTTCTCGAGGAGTAAAACTAGCAGACAGCCACAGTTTTCTAAGACACCCATAAATGCGGCCAACAACAAAATTAACGTGATCATAAGACGACAACGTACGGTTCAGTTTAAAACCTAAGCAAGTAACTGTATCAGCGTAACTAATAATTACGTTTGATAGATATAAATTTGGCAAGATGTTTGGATCAATTGGCTTATTCGCAATTGCAATAATCTGAGATTTAGTCAGATTTAAAACAAGTCCATTCGAAACGGACCATCTAAATATCGCAGACAAGTCTTCATTATACTTACTTGCAAGATCAGGGATATCACAAAGAGGACGAGATAGGCACAATTGAACATCATCAGCATAGAGGTATGTAGTCACATATTTACAGACAGTTGGAAGATCATTAATAAACATACAAAACAGAATTGGACCAAGAATTGAACCTTGAGGAACGCCCTTGGTGATAGACTTAGACGAGGAAGACTTACCTCCAACTACTACGTTCTGTTGTCTGTTACTTAGAAAACTCTCAATGAGCTTAGTAGCACTAGGGCTAAAACTGAAAAACTGTTGCAACTTCCAGCACAAAAGATTATGATTAACCGAATCAAATGCCTTGGAAAAGTCAAGCAGACAAAGAAAAGTAACATGACGCTTATCAATATTTAACCTGATATCATCCATAATGTTTACCATTGCTGTAGAACAGCTATGACCTTCTCTAAAACCAGACTGAATGTGATGGATGGATGGAATGGTTGTGAGAAGCTAGGCCTAGTGTCCCTCCGGACCTGTTCCGCCAAATATTTTTTTTTTCTACGGCAGTACCTTTTTAATGATTCATTTCTCCTCATTTCATAATAAATACTTAAAATACGGTGATTATAAGCACCGATTGGAATGTCTTTCGCATCCGTTTGTTGTTTTCACTTTCACTATTCGCGGTAGGCGGTACCCAGAGAGTTTTTTTTTTTTGACGTCTAGGTCTTGGCCTGCTCTTTGTTGAAGTCCATTCAGGCGTGATTTGTAGCGTTTTTTTTTACTCATACTTGTAGGCAGTGAATTAACGCGGATTTAAATACCCTTGGGACTGTTCGATCCCTGATGTAAAATTAAAACATTTTAGTATCAGTTTTTGTTCTTAACAGTTTTCTTGTTTTTAATTTTTTATTTTTATCCTTTGGGATTCCCAATATACAGTTTTGAGTAGGTATCAAGTTTACTTGTTGAAAACTCACACTTGCAAATTTTAAATGTATAAATCTACCTATTGTGTACAACTTCAATGGCCCAGTTCCATGGAAGCATATACTTTCGCATTTTGTACAATTGCAAGGTTTGTATTTTCAAATGTTTTAACGAATATCTTATTGATTTGTTAACCCCTTAATACAAGTACATTTTACAAGCTCTTGCAAAGCATTATTTGCAATAGTCTATATGAACTCTGTAGCTTATTACCATGGCACACATACCAGACAACCGATTAGCACCCCTTATGCTTCGTGTTTTTGGAGTCTAAAATCAGCCAATCAAAAAGACCTTTTGAAATTAATGTCTCGCCAATGAAAGTTTATAATATTATAAGCGAAAAGCAAAGATAGTTACGGTAGTAACTTATTTAATAACAATATAACAGATTTTTAACGAATTTAATGTGAAAAATCTACTCTTTTTTTTCAGACATTTGATTAGCACCCCCACTTGAAAATGTTGAATAGCATTAGGAAATGAACACAAAACATGCCTAAATATTTTTTTTATTTTAAGTACATAAACTTAGAACATATATATAAAATAATTAATAATAAGTTGTGCCTCCACGGTTAACTATGACCTCGTACAGCCTGTTGAGTCATATTTTCATATAAATTCTTTATAAAATCAAGTGAAATAGCCTCCCAGGTTACACTTTTTATCCCTTCAATTAGTTCCGATTCAGTCGGGTATTGCCATCGAGACTATTAAGACTTTGCGTGTTAACCATCCCCACAAATTTTCTATAATGTTAAGGTCGGGCGAGTATGGCGGTTGGTCAGTAAAGGCACGTTTTGGCACTCAATCCAAGACTTTACGATCCAAGCAGCGTGGATAGGGGCGTTATCCTGCTGGAACTTCCACCCAAATATATTTTTGATTGCAGGGAAAGCCGTTGGCTGCAGAGTCACGCGATTCAGACGCCTGCCTCAAAATAATTCGCTTGTCAGCAGGTGTAATCACAGAAGAGGGCCGGCCCTTCATATATTCTTTCCATAATTATGTTCATTGCGTAATAATGAGGAAATAACTTTACGGCTTCGGTTAATTTTTTTTGGATATTCTATGGATTGAGAGGCCACAGTCACTATAAGCTTTTATTTTGCCATTTTCACCTTCACTTAACGGTTTCGCTTTTCCCATATTTACTTAATTATATTGAAAGTTGTTCAAATTAGACTAACTATAACTTTAGTGAACCAAATACGACTGCTTACACAACGAAAAATAATACGACAGCGAAGAGGCGCTAATTGGCTGTTTTCAAAGAAAATAGCAAAACAAAATAGCGGTTCACTTCCTGAACTAAAGGTTATTTTTAGAAATAGAGTATATGGAGAAGAATGAAAGAAAAAAATGTTGAGCATGATACATGTTCTAGGTCCGAGTTATTGCCATTTACGCTAAAAGATTAGAGGGGGCGCTAATCGGATGTCGTAGCAATTTGGTTATATCGTAGGTGCACAAAAAATTATAGAATAATTGATGTGAAACATCTATTGGCGCGACTCCTAAACCATTCGCTGCTGATCTTGCAGAAACTAATCTTGTGATTAATCTAGCGCAAACCTCGCAGACATACTAGCCATCCTTTGTTCTGTGACCTGAATATGCTCTCTGTTCGCCATTTATATTGTTTCAAGGTATTAAAAACGTTTTTCATGATGTCTGGTCACAAGGTATATAGAATACATGGTATGATATTCCGCGTTGAATTTTTTTTTCGTTCTGCGCATGTACGTCACTCAATGACAACAAAATCAGTCACTTTTGAGTGGAATAAATTAAAAGAAATATGTTTATAAAATTGCACTTGACGAGTGAAATAATGCAATCGGCGGAGCATTTAAGCTCATTTTGTTGGTTCCATGATGTGTTATGTTTACTTAAAAAGTTGTTATGAGCTTGCTATTGCTATGTATGTATAAGAAAAGAAGTAATGTTGCTTTTTATTTCTGTAACTAAACGAAGATCTACTTGATAGTTTTTAATTGATTGTTTTATTCAGTTTCCTTTTTTTTTAATTTACATTTAAATGTGACTGTGCATTTAGTATTTTGATTTTAAAAAAATATCTTGCAACGAAAGAATAATTTTTGTATCTCGTGCTCTAATGTATTAATTTTCGACGCGGTCATTAACTGTTGAATGAAATGTTGACCAGTTTTAAGTGTTTTTCCATTTATTTCATTGAATACGTCCTCTAGGTACTTCAGACTTACTTGTCATTCGGTTTCTGAAGTCCTCCTTCAGACAGCTGATCGGTCCAAGAAAATGAGCTTGCTGGCTGGCAATAGCTGAGTAACATATTTTACTTTCTGTCTTTTACCACGTTGTACTGAAAGATGCGTAGGAGTTAAACGACCCGCAATTTTGAGGTCAGCATTCGATTGAAGTGCCAGCAGTTCCTCGAGCGGTTCTTTAGTCAAAAGTTTATCTTCGATTAGGACCCCAAAGTCTAAAAAAATGTCCGATCTTTTGAATTAATTTTGTAAAAATGATCGGTGTAAGATTGCAGTCATAATTATAAAATAGTGGTTGCTTCCAATTCTCGAATAGACCTCTTGCCATTATAACCTGTACATAATTTGTACAGTGTCGGTTTTTTGGTCATACTCATATGATCTCTGAATTTTTATTTCATCGGCCATCAATGCACAAACTTTTTGAAATAAGCGTTTTTCATCAATTTGAAAACAACTCTTAAGATGCCTGGGCTAATATCGATTTTTGCTGCCCATGCTTTTTTTTTTAAGAAGAAGCCTGTACGCTTTCGGGCCACTTGCGTATATGGCAATTGCTTGAGATACATCGTCTATTTGCCACCTAACACGTTTAGCTTTTTGCAACAGTTTCCTTTGGCCTGGTGTAAAGATTTTGTTTGCAGCATCATTTTATGTTTTTAAAATGTAGTTTTCGGCCAGAACTCTCTTGGGTTCTAAGAGTAGCTCTTCCAGGTCTGCTTGCGTCTTCAGAAGTCTAAATATATTTAGATATTATCCGATTGAAAGATGAACGGAGTAAATATTACCTTTCATAATCATCTTCTGTATTTGTTGGTTTATCAATTGTCAGGACTCAGGACTCTTGGGGCTATCAGGAACAATTTCGTCGGAAATTGTATTTTCTCTACAAAAGGAACATTTTGTTTATTGATTTTCATGCAGTTCAAGAACTTACAATAATTCACGTAGAACTTTTTTTGATTCTCGTTTTTTTTTGTCTTTGTTCCCGCCCTTTGGTCTGTTTTTCAGGAAATGGGAGGTTTTCTGTTGGTATGGCGTCTTCTTAAAGCTTTTTGCTACTTTTGGCTGAATAATTTAGGAGCTCGTGCTGGAGATTACAATAATAACACTCCGCAGAAAAATGCCTTGAACAAATTGCAGCATATTTCACATTTATTTTTTCTTTGCGACCACATTTATGTAACCATATTTTTTCGATGGTTTTGTCTTTTGGAAATTTAAAGAACTTGAACTTCTCAGAATTTTCACTTTGATTTCTCTTAAGCTTTTTATTATTATTGCTCTTGCAACCGAAAATTGCACATTGTACCATATTTAGTTGCAAAATTAAATTCCGCGCGCAAAATTAACAAACAATGCACTAGTAAAATGTCACAGTAAGAATTGTCACCCGATGACGTATGATGCGAGACAGAGATAGGAACACACGCGCAATATCATACCATGTATTCTATATACCTTGTCTGGTCATCGCAATTTTCGTGTCATTTCTAATTATGGTTTACGTGTTAACTCCTTAAGCATGTTATCTGTTCCCAATTTCCGTACCACCGCATTTCGTAATTTTTTCTCTATTATATCTTATCGCTTGTTTAATAAACTGCCGAATTCCATCAGAGCATTATCAGTTCTTGGAACATTATAAACCAATCAAAAATTTGGCGTTTCCGTTTTAACTATGCCAACTTGGAATCCATTATTTTCTGAACTTCTGGTTTAACTTTTAGTTTTATTATTTATTTAATTTTGAGCTCCTGTTAACTTTTTCATATATTTTATTTATTAATTTATTTATTTATTTACTTATGCTGTTCCTTATATCTTATATCTTGCCTCTGTATGCTGTAGTACCATTTAGTGTATCTGTATAGTACCTAGTCCTGCCATAAGTTCTGTTACAGAATTTCCATCGCTTATTGCAAACAACTTCTTGCGGGAATAGAACCGTTAACTTTTTTTTTCTGAACGCATGCATTGTGTAGTAAAGAAAACTAGCCGGTTTGGTTTCAGCTTGCGATTTGCTAACATGGAGTGGGGCGTTAAAGAAAATCGAATCGCGATAATTGCGTTGCATAAGTGCGGGAAGAGTGCTGGCCAAATTTTCAAGTTGCTAAAACCACTCGGCATATCGAGAAATTTCGTTTATCGGGCTATTGATCGTTTCTCCGAAATGTCCAGAGTCGATGACAGGCCAAGAAGTGGTCGCCCACGCGTCGTCCGTACAAGTGCGGTAGTGAAGGCAGTGCGTGAGCGAATTCGGAGAAGTCCCCTTAGAAAACAGAAAATAATGTCCAAGGAGTTGGAGATATCAACCAGATCGATGTCAAGGTTGATTCGGGACGATTTCCATATGAAAGCCTATCGTCGGTCCACTGGTCATCTCTTAACTCCCCAACTGAAAAAAATTAGGCTGGAAAGATGCAAGAGACTTCTGCAGTGGCACGCGACCAATGGCCATGAAAATATTTTGTTTACGGATGAAAAAAATTTTACCGTTGAAGAAGTTTTCAATAAGCAAAATGATAAGATTTATGCCACTTCATCTAAGGAAGCGAAAAAAAATGTTCCTAGGGTTCAACGAGGCCATCATCCAGCGTCCGTAATGGTTTGGTGGGGGTGTCCCACCAAGGTGTCACATCCCTCCATTTCTGTGGAAAAGGCGTGAAAACTGGGGCAAAGGTCTATCAAGAGGACGTGCTAGAGGGTCATGTTAAAGGCTTTACCAATACCCTTTTTAACGAAAACAGGTGGATCTTCCAGCAAGACTCTGCTCCAGCGCATAAAGCCAAAACCACGCAGGAGTGGCTCAGGCTCAACATTCCTGGCTTCATAGCAGCTGAAGATTGGCCCTCGGGGAGTCCAGATCTGAATCCACTGGATTATGGTTTGTGGTCAGAACTGGAAAACATGGCCTGCAAGACTCCCCACAGAAATTTGGAAAGCTTGAAAACAGCATTGACCAAAGCAGCGTCCGAGATATCCATGGATACCGTGCGTGCCTCGATAGCCCAATGGCCACCACGTTTGAAGGCTTGTGTAAAAGCAAACGGCGGCCATTTTGAATGAACCATTTTTTTCAAATAGCCAATAATGTGGGCTAATAAATAAAGAAAAATTAATTCGATATGTTTACTCGTTTTTTTTTCTATGGGACTTTGAAGTTGTAACAGAACTTATGGCAGGACTAGGTATATACATATTTGTTTCCAACTCATCTAATCATCTTATCTATTTTTATTACTCTTGTATGTAAAAATAAAAAAATGTCACAAACTTTTATATTTTCCTAAGTAGGTATTGAATATACTGCTTAACTATTAAATTGTATTGTACTAAAAAATCATAAGAAAATAAATATTTAATCTATCTATCTATTTTATAAAGATTTGGATTTTAAATTACATTTTTTAATACAATTCAACTACAACACGTTTTACATCAAAAAAGTTTCACGTCTATTGTGGTCACAAGCACACTTTCAGCTATTTTATAACTTTTAGCAGTATATCATTATATATAAAATGCCTCAGTTCCTATATGGATCGGTTGCGGCCGCACTTATTCGTTGATATGCATTGTGTCGCCTTTCAAAGTGCACCTCTTGTCAAACTGAAAATCCACTTAAGTTGGAATCAGCGAACAGATCTCAACTACATGTGTCTGTCATCAACTGCTTCCATTTTGATTAACCCATATCATATCGCTCTATAAAACACATAATACTATCTTGAAAAGATTTGTTTGAGGTGTTCGCGTCTATATTAAAACAAGATTTAACAACTGAACTCATGGGGAACACTGTATTGCTTTATAAGTGCGTCAGAGTCAATTCAAAGTGGTCTAAACTTATCAGTTGAATCGTTCTTAATTCTCTAAACCTTGTTCTTGAATATACACTCTTTACTTAGTCTAATCATAGAAAATATGGAGTACTTGTGCTTTATCAAAGTCATAGACGAACAATTTCTAATATAACATTTAAAACCGTCACAACGAAAGTGCGGTGTACAGATAACCAGATAGTTTCGCGTTCATTTGGAACTTCTGCGCAGCAGCATATTGTGGAGTGTTAAGATAAGGAAGGCATCATCCAATGGATTGCACCTTCCAATTAGGCGATAAAACAGAAGCGACCATGGCCTACATTCATTCCTGTTTGCATGCGGAAAATGCGACTCCCCTATCCTCTGGTTATATAAAGTACCTAATTCTACTGAACTCTGCCTTCCCTTTCTATTAGAGCTATTGCTATCAGCGCTCCTCATTGTGTGCACTACACAAACAGTTGAAACTACGACTCCTATGATCTAATTATCGGCACGACGAAGTAGGTCAAAAGGTTTTTTGTGAATGGATTGCTTTGTGAGTATAGTATGTTGTAGGTACTTATGACAGGGTCGCGTGGAAGTCACTAAAAGATAATTTTGGTTTTATTCTCCAAAGCGGAATGGATTTGAAAACCAATTCAAATGAATGCCATCTATTCGGATCCGTTTAGATGAACTCGTGGCGCGTGTGACAATTCTCCCCATGCCTTGCGCAACTTTGTCTATTCTCCGCGGTACTAAAGGGTCTTCCATTAAGGATTTGACAAATTTTTTTTTTTTTAATAAAATGCAAACTATACTTGATATATCTAAAAAAAAAAAAACATTGGCTTGAATTATTATCAAAACATGTATGAATGAAATTCGACTTCGTTCATATGTTCACCACGGGAAATCAAACAGCGGTCGATACCAATTCGATGACTCGGCCGCTACGGCCGCTATTTCTCGTTAATATTGGCTCTGAGCTCTTCGTACTTTGCCGCCTTGTTGGCATAGACCTATGTAGCTCCATCAAAAAAGGTCTAAATAGTTAGGCTTTAAATAGTACGATCTTGGCGGCCAATCCACGGGTCCGTTTCTTGAGATCACACGTTCACTCAACTGAGACTTCAATAACTCGATTGGTGCACCCGCTGTGTGGCTTGTGGCCTCGTCTTGTTGGCATATCACTGATGTCCGATTCATGCAATTGCTAGAAGAAATAACGTTCCAACATGTCTCTGTAGCGAATACCGTTTATCATAACGTGACGGTCAATCGGTCATTTTAATCGACGAAAAAAAAAAAAAAAAAAAAAAACGGCCAAATGACGCCACCGCACCGGTATGAAAACCGCACCACAGTTACTTTATGCGGATGAAGTTCCATTTCGTGAAGCACATGAGGGTTCTCACATTTCTAGTGACCCACATTTTGCTTCTTATTGACGAAGCCGTTTAATCAAAAACGCGCTTTATTCCTGAAGATTGAAAATTGGCGTTAACACTCTTTCAGTTGCGACAATCGACTTGGAATTTGGGTAGTAACTTCTGATTATTTGTTGTTGTTGATTTTACTGAATATTTTGACATTGACAGTTCGGTAATCGGTTCAAGGGTGCGTTCACACTGAAAGTTAAAAGTAGTCAAGTCGCTAATTAAAGACCATTTATTTGCGGACATTTAAATTCAATATGCGCCGGCACCTTCGATCCTTAACCTCTTTAGCGAGTGTTAATTGGTTACAAAATATTTTTCAAACAATGTAAAATTTATGAGTAAATCTTGCCACGGGAATCTTCTATATTAAAACACCACAAAAGAGCGGATGTTGAGTTGGTCTATAAAAGAATATTGAAACTGGCGGATTAGTTAGTCATTTAATTAAATTAGTCAATTAGTGTTTTTGCTGACAATCCACTAGTCAATGAACTAACAAATTGTATTCCGGAAAGTGATTAAAGTCTATTATATGAATGTATTTTGTACTCTACATGTTTTTATTTTATTTGTTAAACGTTAAGTCAGGAATTATTTTACTTTACATTTAATTATTTATTTAACTATATATTTATTTATTTGTTTATCTCTTTATCTATTTAAATATTTACTTATTTATTTATTTATTCATTTATTTATTTCTTTATGAACTTATTTATTTATTTTTATTTTATTTATATTTAGTGTTAACATCTATCAAGGTATCAAACATTAATTTGTTTATGTCCATAAACACATATAAAGGGTTTTTCAACAGGGACGCTACAAAAGTAAAGCGACAGGGACAGCAAATGACGCCGAATTTCTTGCCGCTCTTTTGACATTTCTCTTCAGTAAGGTTTGCCATTTCATGATGGAAAGATATACGAGCCAACAACGAGTCGAAATTCTTAAAATTTACTACCGAAGTTCGGAGTCAGTGGCCTCAACGTTAAGAGCGCTACGTCCAATTTATGGTCGTCATAATCGTCCTAGCAGATCAACAATTGAGCGTCTAGTGGAGAAATTTGAATCCACAGGCACAGTACAAAATATTCCCGTGCCAGTGAGACAAAGAAGTGCTCGTAGTGTCGAGAATATTGCTGCCGCTGAGGCTTCAGTTGAAGAAAGCCCAAATGTGTCTCTTACACGTCGTTCTCAAGCGTTGTGCATCTCTGTGACGTCGTTGTGGCGAGTTTTGCGATAAGATCTTGGCCTATATCCTTACAAGACTAAATTGACGCAAGAACTGAAGCCGCTTGACCACCAGAAGCGTCGTATGTTCGTGAACTGGGCTGAGCAACAGCTTGAAAATGATTCGGATTTTCATCGAAAAATCATCTTCAGCGATGAGGCTTATTTCTGGCTGAATGGCTTCGTCAATAAACAAAATATGCGGTATTGGTCAGGCAGCAATCCACACGTACTCCATAAGTCATCATTGCATCCCGAAAAAATTACGGTTTGGTGTGGTTTATGGGCCGGCCGCGTCATTGGGCCGTACTTCTTCCGTGATGATCAAGACCGGCACGTTACTGTGAATGGGAATCGCTACCTTTCAATGATAACCGAATATTTTTGGCCCCAATTGGATGATATGGACTTGGAGGACATGTGGTTCCAACAGGACGGCGCCACAAGCCTCACAGCGAATGTCACAATCAATTTATCGGAAACCAAGTTTGGAGAACGTGTTATTTCACTAAATGGTCAAGTCGCTTGGCCGCCTCGGTCGTGCGATTTGACGCCGTTAGACTATTTTCTGTGGGGCTACGTCAAGTATATGGTCTATGCCAACAAGCCAGTGACGATTGATGAACTTCGTAGGAATATCGAACGTGAAATTGCAGCAGTATCGGCCGATTTATGCTGGAAAACTGTCGAAAATTGGGTTCAGCGTCTGGACTTCTGCAAGCGTGCCCGTGGTGGCTATGCAAAAGAAGAAATAAAAAATTTCACTGATATCCAAAACCGTTTTTGTTTTATTTAAAAAAAAAAACTTTTGTAGCGTTCTTATTGAAAAACCCTTTACCTGTACGTATAAAAAAATATATATATATACCTACATTTGTTTTTTCTTTTATTTTACTTGAATTGAAGGTTTCTTATCGTATTTTCCTTTAAAATTGTTTCAATTCTCATTAATTTTTATTGATTTAAAATATGTTAAATACTTTTTCCAGAAGGTAAGATATGTATATATGATATATCAAATCTCTGTAATAGATACTGAGCGATAGCTAAAATCAGTGTAAGCATTTTAATACGAAATGAATATCTAGTTATTTATCTATCTATCTATGTACCTATCTATCTTATGAGAAAATAATTCGAAATATAAAACCACTCTCATCCAGGAAAAGTGAAAATAATCCAGTTTGCACTGAAACGTATGTTCCAATCTGATGAGGATGACTATGAGCATATTTTTTCATCATTGAGACTGTTTGAGGGGCAATTAACATCGCTTTTCATGAGGTCATCGTATCTCTAGCTGTGCTTTATTTAAACCAAGCGTGCTTTATTTCCACCAAGCAATAACTTTTTGGTTCATTGATTCGAAAGAATAAACACACTGATCAACGATCAACCTTTATTGGCAATTAAGTAACTCACTTCTCGCTTCTGAGCACGATTGTAATGTATTTGAACTCGTTGGTCATACTATTTTGTTTATTTGGTAGGAACCGTCCGATTGGTAAGCAAATGCGTTGTTTTAACTCATCGCTGTCCCACGAACAAGACTAATTTCACCCGTATTCCCATATTCACACACCACAATTGCTAAAGTAGTAGGTACTTCTAATACATCCGTATGAGTGAGGATCATCGTAACGCGTTAATTGTTTTCCCACGGCCGTAATTTAAATACACCAACTTTATATTACGTAATTTCGTAAGATTTTGTCTCTCAAGGTCCATTTTGGTAGCGGAATGTATAATGTTGACAGTTGGCTAATAAATTGCATGTGCCATTTGTCATGGGAATTTGCTCGGTATTTTTTTTAAACACATTTAAATTTGTAGTTTGATTGCATGCACCTATAATAATTATACTCAAGATTGTTTGTTAATTTCGTGTGAATGTCAAAGAGTTTGGGAAAAATACGACATTTTTCTTGACATATGCCATGCGGAAGGCGTCTATTTGATGATGGTATACTCGCAGTTGCGCAACAGAGCTTGGTCGCTTTTGGTGAACACATTTCATTGGAATTTCGATGATAGAAATGCTGTCTTTGATGGGAACGATTTTCCATGACTATCCCTGGTGGTATATTTTTTTTCAAGTCAGTGCAACATGTCAGAAAGACGTCGTTATGGATAGGTTCGTGGAAAGGTATACTGATCTTAATTACCTACTCTTTCAAATATACTGCCGAGTGCGAAGAAGGCTCATAGGAAATGTACAAATTATTCCTCCCTTGCAGCTTACAACTCTTACAAAAATCGTATTGGGGAATGCTTAATCATGCCATAATTTTTTTTAAGGAAAAGCAGGAAAAATCAAAGATATTTCTTCATTTTACAGGTTTTAATATTCAAAAAACCGTATTTACATAGGATAAATATAAACGAGCGAATATTTAAATTAAACCTGAATGGCACAATCTGCCGATTTAAAACTGTCATTTGACTTCATAACCTGAAAAGCCCATGTAGCTTCAATTGCAGCTGTGGCGCTATCATTTGTTGGAGTGAAAAAGTTCACAATTTTTTGGCTGGACGAATCTGCAGACAAAGCAGGTTGGTTGTTGTTTTTGTGCGTCGAACAATATCTGTGTTTCCCGCTGGATCGACAAATTTTACCTACACTTTTTACAAAAAACATCACTAAAGCTTTTTCCCAATATGAATATTTTTCGATTAATTTGGCGTTGAGAACGCATTTGCCTTTTAACGGATATAAATGAGGACACCACTGCTACTTAGGTTGGATTCAATCGTTTAATTTTTAGTTGTATGAAAAGTTGCTAATTAATGGGAATAAAACGGCATGATTACAGGATAATGCCAGGGTTTTTCACAAAAACACAGGAGTCAAATTTCTCCAGGATTTTCGTTGAAAATACAGGGGTATCGTGTACACAGGATATATGGCATGCTTAGGAATGCTAGATGCACGTCTTTGGACATGCGCCTTCTGTGATAAGTTAAGTACAGGTATGGTTATGACTTCCATTAGTTGGGGTCATTTTAGGGAAATGGTATCGCGTCAACCCAGCCGACGTTTCTCATCACAGACATGTAGTGGGTCTTATATTTAGCGGGTAGTTTTTTTTTTCATTTGTATCGAATGATGCTCCTCTAGCCAATATGTCAGCTTCCTTATTCCCTGGAATATTCCAATGAAGTGGAACTCAGCAAAGAGTGATGATAAACTTCTAATCTAAATCTAAGATTCGGCGGGTTTTCACTGCCTTCTATTTTATTGCCACAGATAACAAAGGACATCACTTTGCGTTTCCGTATTTACCGCCAATTATTCAGAGGCTTATCGAATGACCGTGACGTCGGCTTGGAAATCGCTGCAATGATTCGAGAAGTCACAGTAGAGATGGGTATCCAAGAAGACACCGACTCCATTTCGTGTTCGTAATCCTTCGGTGAATCGGGACAGCGGTCCGTTGTAAAGAACATCCGTCCACTTTGATCACTTCGATCTGGTAAAGTGTCAACCTGCATTTAAATAAATTGTGGTAGGCCGGCCATCTATAAATTTGGAAACATATTTTCGCATCATAACCATCCGTGTGCTACCATGATTAGTTCTCTCTATTATTGAGAGTCTCTCAACCGTAACACGTAGTTGGTAGCTTGCCAACTCTTTCGCATGGAAAAAACTGTTTGAAGTGCCGCTGTTGGAGAAGTAAGAGGTTTTCAGTGCCAGTGGTGATGGTGGACTATGCAGCTCACTGTGAATGACCAATCGGTGTCAGCTATCTTCTCAAAGCACCCTACTACCAAATTTGTTGTTTTGATGACAGCCAACTAACCTAACCTAACATTGACCCTCCTGACAAAAGCTCTCCCAAAAATCTGGCTCTAAGGAAAACACCGTCCCTCGTTAGAAAGACCTCGAGGTTTTTACACCTCTCCACCCGTTCTAATGGGACTACTTTTAAACCAGAGTGCATTGATTAGAAGTGATGACCGTCACTTCAAATTTGTTTATGCTTACATCAACCCAGCTTAAAACAGTCGCCTACACACCCTTCGAGTGTGTGCCGGAGTTCAGTCACCTGTGTGAGCGAGCAGTATACGCGTTTCATGTTTTAGTTAACAGATGGTTTGCCTGCAAACAAATTTTCTGACAACCAACCAGTTGACATGATTCGCAGATGTTTATTTACAAAATATTTGCAGATCTGTTTGCAGGCATTGACAGACAGTCTTTTTTGAGAAGCAAGTAATAATAGAACAACAAAATTGAAATGGAACAAAAAGATGGAATTGCGATTGTTTTGTCCGCTTACGTATTTGAGAGCAGCAAGGAGGATGAATTGCCACACAAAAGTCGGCGTGTTTGGACGAAGGATTGGGTGGCCCGCCGACAGCAGGAGGGACTTTACGCAAAATTGCTCGTATTGTGTCGTAATTTTTTTACGTATTGATTCCAAACAATTCGATGATATCCTTACTTTGGTGACCCCGCATTTCCTAAAGCTATCAGTTGCGAAATGTGAGTGAAAAATAAAATAACAACAAAAAAACACTTCAGCCAATTGCATTTAAGCATCTACTCGAACTTCCTGACGAAAAATTGAACAATGAAATAAATATAAAAAAAAAAAAAACAAAAAAAAAACAAATAAAAAGGATCACAAAGATTTCCAGAAACTTATGCAATCATCATAAAACGGAAAATACAAAATATATCTAAAACAAAATGTGATTGCAAGGGATCATAAATATTTCTAGATCCTCTTAGAAGTATAATCAAAAAAGGAAAGGGTTATAAACTGTCCTAGATCCTGTTCGTTGATATATCGACTTCTTCGTCCACATATTTGAAATTATTTAAATCACACATTTTGCACCAATCTACAGAAAAATCAATAGAAACTTCGTTTTGTTCATTAAAATTATGAACAATATTTGTCTACAAATGAAAATTTTGCAGATGTCATAACTCATAACCACAGCACATCTGCCAGAAGCAAATGAGTCTGCAAATGTCCTAAACGTCTGGCAATGGTCTGAGAATGATTAAATTGGCTGATTAGAAAATTTCATTGTCAGATGGCGATCTGGTTATTATTTGACAATGACTTTTCTGCAAATATTGGTAGTCAAAATTGCCAATTCACACGTTTGGCAGACTTTTGGGACAATTTTTTCATTTGTAGACCTGACAGTATTGCCAGATTTGGCAATCGTCTAAGCTTTAGCGCTTACGTTTTTTTTAAATTAAAAGTAGAGTTTTTTTATACGCGTTCTACTAATTAAATAAAATACGAGATTTGTTGTTTACTTGTTGCTACATTGTTTTCTTTTTTTTCTTTTTACGTGACGCTTTCACCTGGTCTAGAACCATGACGCAACAAATCCTTGACCGTTCCCACTATATTTTGATCGCCCTTCTGTGATTTCCCTCATTTATTTACTCTAACCAAGCCTGCTGAAATGAACTTTCTCTCACAAATCACAAATCGACGAAAAAAAAAATGTTGGCACTTAAACTTTTGACGTGCGCTTGCATGGTAAATGTAACGAAACGTCAACAAGACGCGTCGCCAAAACTAAACAACTCGCAGACGTCACTATATTCGGCTCTCGAATCTTAAATAAAAATCATCACGAATTGCCTCATCATCTTCTTTGGTTGGGTTGGTTTGATGTGGTCTATTTACGAGTACACTAACACCGTTCTTTCGATTTCCTCAAGGCGGCGACCGACGAAGTTTATTTTTATCTTTTCAGAACATGGTTCCTAGTTTGTCTGTGCTGCGTTGACATTTTGGTCAATCGCTTTCGAGAGTCGAGACTATGAATGGCAAGCAACCTAATTATGCACGCGATGTTCACCAACCAATCGCATGCAAACAGATCACCGCCGAATATTGGTCATAATTAGAAAAGTCCAATATTTGACTGTGTATTATTTTAAATGTTAAATTCCATCTTAATGAGCCTTGTTGTGGCTGTGAATACCAGCTGCTGCCATTGCTTCCGGGCTGCAACGAGTACATTTTCTTTATTTGGGAAGAATTGGGTTTTTTTTTTTTTTTTTTGTTAACAAACTGACGATGTCGTTACGCCCCGCGGCAACGGCTGTCCATTTAGTAGTAACAACCGCCTTGTCGTTGGTATGGTTTTAATTTTCTATTTGTGCTGGCGGTGGTCCAGATGTACGAGTACGAGTGTATTGCGCGATGTTTGTTATGGCTAGCAAAATTAAATTGGTGCTCTTTAGGTTTTGGTTTTTATTTTTTTAATGAATTTTCTGGTTTATTTCTGTTATGGCAGTGCCAGCGTTGTTGTACAGTGGTGGCGCACAAAGATGGTTTCATTAATTATTCTGTGGTTTTGCTTTTTGTTCCACTGAAATTTGAGTGTGACAATTTATGAGCGTTTTCAGTTGATGTGGTCAGATAAAGAGATTTACAGTTGGGCCTGGTGTTGATTGGCGGAAATATGGTCGGGGTAATTTAGATGGCATCGATGTGGTGAGAACACATGTTAATATTTACATTTACATATGGTTTTTGTGTTGTGTGAATAAACAGATGGCATGATATAATTATTATCAGTGATGTCAACATTTTGCAAACCATGTAGTTAAATCCATCAAAATTTTTATGATCGACTTGCCTTGGAACTGTAGTCCGAACCGGCTTTTTGCTAATTTAATGAGTTACGTATTTAGGTGGTACAGTTAGTCTGACGCAACTTGGCTCTTAGAGGTTGATTTGTTGAAATTGTTTTCGTAGGGAAACATTTTTCTGACAGAGTTTTCGCTATGACCGCTTAAACGAAAAAAAAAAAAAAACTCATTTTCATACTGTTCAAACTTTTTCGGTTGCACTTTACGTATGGCTATAACTGAGGCCGTAATAAGAACGTAGTAATTAGGTTTATTTTTTGTTTTATGGAAAAACTATTTATTAATATTCTTTAACAATTTACTTGATACATTTGTTTTTATTTTTATTTACAGGTAAGGACTTTAAATATTGAATGCTTCTGGAATTTTACTTTTACCACATGAAGGTAATTTGTGATGGTTATGATACAATTTGGGGAATCTTAGGATCTATACTAAGAACAGTGTTTCACCGCGATACACAACCGGAAGTGTAATGGAAATAAGTGTTGGCTACATGACTGAAAAGCTAACCGTTTTGGATTTTGGTCTCCGTTGATCGATACATTTAGGACCGTTTTATTCACTACTGTCTAACTTCCCGATAACTCCTAGGTTGACCAACTTCGGAGTTGATTTGAAACTGAGAGTTGAGCGACAAGTTGAAAATTGCTTTTATTCACTACTTTAATTCTCGCTATGTTAAGGAGTAGTCTACATGTCACGTTAATTGCCATCTGGAAAACGCTGGCTGCGTTGGGAATACAAGGAGTTTTAGAGATGTCTAATTCTGTTGAGAAAATGCCCGCTCCCGCTCCCACTCCACAGTTAATTTCGGAACCATCGTTTACGACAGCATTCTCCTCCCATTCTGACCTAGAGGGAATCGAAAAATTTGTTTTATGGAAGTTCAGTTTGGGTACTATGTAGTCCGTAGATATACGACCTATGCCGTCAGGAAGGGAAACTAGGATGTTGGTTTGGCCGTAAGGCCTTTCGGATCAACATTTAGATTCCTTAATCTAACTGCGCTACAAGCTGCAAAATCATACTTTGTATACTTTTTGTTCTTTGTCTAGGATTTTCGTTTTCAGGAGTAGATATACTTACATATAAAAATTAAAACTGGGGTCGAATCGTCACTTCCGTGAACGACCAATTTGTTGTTGTTTCGTGTGAAAAACAGGCATAATTCCTCGAACGTGTAGCTCGTTAACGGATGTCGCGATACGACCCCTGTTCGATGAAATTTCGCTCTCGCAACACGTCACGTGCTCTTCGCAGCAGCTCCCATTTACCGGCATTTGTAGCGCAATTAATGGCAATTGCTTTCGACGCCCTTTTCAACAAACAATTCAAGGTTGCAATTCTTACCCCAATTGAATTGATCAATATGCATAGTAGCGTAATACAGTCAATACCTGGGCTATTGATCGTACTTCACGGAACTCAAAATCACTAAATAGTATAAAGCAAAGTCGCTTTCTCTGTCCCTATGTCCCTATGTATGCTTAAAACTTTAAAACTGCGCAACGGATTTTGATGCGGTTTTTTTCAGTAGATAGAGTGATTGAAGAGGAAGGTTTATATGTAAAATAACATCCATTAAATAGTGGAGAAATACTGTTATTTTTGAGGTTTTTAATGTGATGTCGTAAATAATTACATTTTTTCCGCTTACATTGCAAACGCAGGCTGAACCCTACGTGCGAAGCCGGGGCGGGACGCTAGTATATAATAAATTCCAACTTCTTCGCGATGCACAATACGGAAAGACGAAAATGAGGGATGAAGGAAGTTGGTCGTTTTTTAAGTCCAATGCGTATGATATTATCTTGCATTACAGTCTCTCACAGACCAAGTTCTCCTCCTCTCCATCATCTTCACTGCTCCAATCAGACTATGGACAAATCTCCAGCAATAATACTACATATGTATTATTTTTAAATTTTAAAATTTAGAATGGTTACTTGCGTCAATTGATTTGAAGAGCTAACAGCCAAAAATCACAAAAAAATCTAAATATACATAAAATCTTAAGTTTGCTTTCCTAACTTCTGCTATTTCGGGGAGTTGTGCGAATCCAAAGTTGACCAAATTTCGGTTTTCTGAACTTTGGAATTTCTAAAGTTGAGCCAGTCAACTTTGAGTGAATAAAAGCAACTTCTCGAGTTGAAAATAAAAATCCCCAAGTTGTGACATTTTTTGACAATTGACATTTATCAAAAATTGATGTCAATTGACAGTTGCAAAATACGCCTTTGACTCTATAAAATAAAAATTTACTTAAATTGTTATTACGACAACCATCTTTCTTCTTTTTTTTTTTTTTTTTTTTTTGCAACAAACGTCTTTTTTTTTTATCAGTAAAGGCAACCGAAACAGACATGATTCCGCAAAATATATAACCTAGAATAATCCAGTTTTGGTTAACTATAGCAGCACAGTGCAGATGTTCACTTATTTCGCGAGCACACTGTCCATCGTTCCAAGCAACACTCATCACTAGGGTTCGGATTTTCATGCACTAAAGATTTCAAAATATGCGCTTA
The DNA here is from genome assembly GCA_946477585.1 of Cheilosia urbana. Taxonomy (NCBI): domain Eukaryota; kingdom Metazoa; phylum Arthropoda; class Insecta; order Diptera; family Syrphidae; genus Cheilosia; species Cheilosia urbana. The sequence continues at coordinate 119,585,260 of OX297854.1, forward strand.
AAATATGCGCTTAAAAATGCAAAATATGCATTTAAAATATGCACTTAAAATTAGTTAAACTTAATTTCGGTTCAATTTAAATACACATTTTCTTCAGTCTATAAGAATACGTTCAATTTTTTTATTTTTATTATTTAATAAAATAATAACTTAAAACGAGATCAACATTTAAAAAAAAAAAAAAAACACAGTTAACGTAAGCATAAACATCTTCCTTTGTTTAATAAAAATAAACAATTTAAAATAAATTGCTTAATTGCTTAATTCATTTTGAAAAGTTTTATTTGCATAGATCATGAAATTTTTTGTTTTTAATTTTCGAATTCAAAACGTTGGCGATTCGGTCTTAAGAATACCTTATACAACGAAAAAGATCTCTCGACGTCAACTGAAGTTAGTGGAGCATTTTTGAAAAAAACAAATCTCATCGCCGGTAAAGTTTTTTGTGTAATTTTCGTCATTGCTCCAAAAATATGAATTAATATTATAAAAAATATGCAAAATATGCAAATATAGTAAAATATGCACAAAAATTGCAAAATATGCATTTATAGTAAAATATGCAAAAATATGCACTAACGGTTAAATGCCATTTTAAAGGAAATTTCATGATACGTATACATAATAAGTTGCCTTGCATCCAAGGTGTTCATAAAAAAACATGCATTTGCATGGAAATCCGAACCCTACTCATCACCATCAATTAAATTCTCACAAGATTTTCTTTATTTCGTCGTCTTTTCTCCTTTCTTTCGAATCTTTCTTTTATGCGCAAACTCCCCGATGGCGTACGCTCTTAAAATCAGCAGTAGGTATCGGCGAAAATTTTCCACGCCAAAATACACACTAGAGCGGCGGCGATCCACTTCAGTTCTTCAAAACTTTGATCGCAATCATCCGCGGGTATATTTCCTTTAGCGTATATTTCCATTTTTTTTTTCTCTGTTTTTTATATTGCCAGTTGTGTTTCTCCATCATTCATTTGTGTTTCGTATCTCTCAGTACGGAAGCTATTTGCTAAAAAAAAAAGTATTTATTTTTGTGCGAAGAAAAGAAAATCAGCATCGCTGTTGTTGTCTTTTCCGGAAGCTTCAAAAGAAAGAGAAAGAAAAACTTTTTTTTTTTTGTTCGTCAGCAAAGTTCAAATTTTTGTGTGTTGAGTGTGGGAAAAGTGATTCAGTGATTTGCTTTGTGAGTTTTTGGAAATTGCTTTGAAGCGCTAAAAGAGTTGACGCTCAGCGTGTGTACTACCTTAATTAGCATCTCCTATTGACATTCATATTCAAGGAACGTACGTGTTATCCAAAAAAAATTAAAATATAAAGTGACGTGTGGAGGAAATTAGATATTCCATGAAAGAACAATTTTTAAATCTAAGGTATGTTGGCGAATGTAACACTAAAGGAATACATCGCGTAGGTATAACTTGCTTGTCGCTTAATTGCAAAGTTCACTTCGATATTTATTCGATATTTAAATGTGTCAAACCAAAACGAGGGAATTCCACTTTAATTCAACCTTCGCTATAATTTCCACGAAAGTCCTTGGCACAAAGTGGCTCCTGAGCTCTCCAAAGAATGTGGGGTCATTATTAATAAGTTATTTAAAAATAAAATAATATGGAAAGCGTTTTAAAATACTATATTCAAATTTAAGGAACATTTTTTTATTTCTCGAATACTTCTCTTTGATGATTTCGCTTTCGAAAACAGTTTTTCATACAAGCATTTGTTTTTATTTATTGGGTTATAAAATATATATGGAACAGTTTGAACGTCGCGTTTTGTTGCAAAGCGGTTGTTGACTTCTAGAGGGTGGTTTATGTTTTTTGCGATACAACTATGAGTGTATCGTTCAACCTCCTCACCATGGTAGTCCTTTTAATCTTGCCATGGTTTGATATGTGCAATCTGCATCTTTGCGTTTGCTGCAACTACATGTAATTGTCCGAGTTGATTTATGCACCTTGGTACTTTTGTTCGTTCAAAAATGCTGAAGAAGAAGAGCAATCTTGTGATTTTGTGGCGCATGCTCTTTAAGTTTGACGCAATGCTTCAGTCTAAACTCGATTCCAAATTTCTGATGTCGTACAACCTCTTTTCTGTGCTTTCCAATTGGCCTTATTTGCTTACCATTTTGAGTAAGGCGTTAAAATCTGAGGGCATTACTAATAAATACAATTTTGTAGATCACAGTAAATAGTTTTATATGGAAAGTTTTTCATAAAATCTAGCGGTCACTAAATAATGATTATTAGTACCGTGCTGAAAGAACAACCTAACCGTCTCCTGACAACTCTGCGAATGTCGTGAAAAGAAAGGGACTCATATTACTTTTAAAAGTTTTTTTTTTTGTTTGCTTTAATACTTTTGGAAAAGACGATTTATAACGCTTTAACAGTGCCCAGAGATCCTTTCAGATCTAAGCTATTTTGCACATTAGTTGTTGTAAGTTGTACCCCACTAAACGTTTGTCTCAGATAAACTAGTTCCAAAGTTTGGTTGCCCTGTTCCTATATCATATCTCATATCTTCGCAGTCTTTCTTTGGTCGTCACTCCTGTAAGGTGGCAGTATCAAGAAGATTAGCCATAATACTAGCGACTAATTTTCTGTGCAAGCGTTTTATAGATTTGATGTGACTATCGAATGTCCTATTAATCCAAATGTTTGTCTCTAAATGATGTCAAGTAGGTAAAGTGAATTTTTTGGGCAATATTCAAGGCCTGGTCTAAACTGCTCTTTTTAGAGCATGAGGAACTGCTTTGGGCTGAAGCACCTCTTTGCTGCAAATAGGTGAATAATCTTAAAATACCTCTCTTAACAAGTCGTTTAAGTGGTCTCTTCCATTGTATTCCCGAATTACATCTACATCCTCTCAGACAGCCAGGTAGCTCTTAAGGCCCTAAGATCTTATTCAATCAGTTCAAAGCTGGTTTGGGAATGTTTCAACCTCCTCAAAGATGTGACCAAGGACATCATAGTCACCGTTACTTGGATACCAGGTCATGAGGGTTTTGAGGGCAATGAACGAGCGGATTGTCTGGCGAGAAGAGGCGCATCACGCCTGCTCAATCGTCCTGAGGCCTACTTCGGGTTACCTTTCAGTTGCATACACTCAAAACTAGAGATGCCACGAATAGTAATTTGGCCGAATACCGAATACCGAATATTCGGCGAGGCTCGTGGCCGAATATTCGGCGACACTTTGTAGTAATTTCCGTGAGTTTCAAGTCACAACTCGTCACTTACGAGTTTAAACTTGATCGCTGAAGTTGTACGTATGTAGGCGCGGCCAGTTTTGTTTCATTTGCGATTAGGTCGCGGTCGTGTCATAACACTTATTATTTGTTGTTATTTGTATGCCTGTTGGTGCTTCTTTACGTACTGAGTGTTTCTTTTCTTTTTTTCATGATTTTCTATTAACTTTTCACTATTCGGTATTCGGCCGAATGTTGCAAACTATTCGGCCGAATACCGAATAGTGAAAAATGTGGCCGAATACCGAATAGTTGCCGAATATTCGTGGCATCTCTACTCAAAACTCAGGAAATGGGAAGATGAGCCGAATACTGGGCAGAATCAAAAGGACAGAGGCAGGCAAAAAGATTCATAAGCCCAGCTCGTAGTAAAACAAAAAGGTACTTGAGCTAAGCAAGGAAGATCTAAGGATCCTAAAGGGTTATCTTACTGGTCACTGGCCACTAAGATACCATCTCAAAAAAATGAGACTCGGACGATGACTCCTGTCGAACACATACTCTGCAAATGCTCTGCTGTGGCAAGGGGCAGAGCGATCCATATGCAAGGGGCGTTTTTGAGTCCTGCAGGCCCTATGTCTGCATGGAACCAAGAAGGGTACTGAGGTTTATAAAGATCCTTAGCAGCTCCCTGGGTTAAATAATAGAAGCCAACACAATACATCTCTTCTGGGCGCAGTGTACAGGACCTATTACTTACAATGCAATTCAATTCCCTAATTGACTGCGGCTCCAAGAAGATACATGGATTCTTAGTTATATATTCCCGAGGAAATTTGCAAATAATATTGTTCGTAGACGTTAGTAGATAAGCGAGGGGTATCAGGTTCGATCCTCGGAAAAACGCAAATTCCACCTTAAGGATTTTCACAATATAACTGTCATGGAAAAGCTTCTCAATTAGCCGTTTGGATTCAGCATAAAATTGTAGACCCCTCCCATTCGTCCCAAAATGAAAAACTTTCACAAAATGAATGGTTGTGAGAAGTTAGGATTGCGCCAACTATTAGTTGCAATTTTTAAGCATATCATGGATATTGAAAAACAAAACAGTTGAAACTCCTACGTTTTTAGCCAAGAAAATCGACTACAACTTTAATCGATCTAGCAAAAGAGTTCCATCTGATTGCAGCTCACACTTAAACAAATTGAAAACATAAAGTCAGTCAGTGGCACCGAGCCCTTAAAGCGAGTCTGTCATAGATCTATGGTTTCTATTACTTTACGTTCCCAGTCCACTTTTGTCAGTCAACTCATGTATATAATAATACCGAATTGATAACGATAAATGTGACGCCAGCTTCTTACGTTCTTATCATGTTGTAGCAAACTTTCACTAAAATACTTCACTAAAATGATGATTAAAGCTGACATTCCAGTGAATTATTTTAATCATTTAAGTTTCAGTGCCTTGAATTTGTGGATCTATATATTTCGCAGAGATTTTTGAATCAAATGGCATTCCTAAATCTTCTTTGAACTACTTTTTTCACTCTGTTTTCGAGCGATATACTATGCCCCTAAATTCATGTGACCTTGATCATATTCAAGCTTCTTCTTTACCTTTCCCAAATAGATTTCAATCTCATCACTGTTAATAAGGAGTTCGGTTTTCCATCTGGTTCAAATTCAACAGTTCTACATGGGTTCGCTAGCTTTTTAATTATCCTTTAATTCATTTGATGATATTGCACAAAGGTTTTATATTTTTGCGAATGTCTACGATTCTCTAGTAAAGCCCAAAAAAGTGCTGGTGATCAAAGATCTTACTGCCTCAGTTCTCTGCGTTCTTTCAATGCTGGACCTGTGACTTGTGTTGTGAAACAAGCTACTAGCTTGTTTCCAAATAAAGTTTTAGTACTGAAGACTATTTATTTATAATCATAAAAAGCTTAAAAGAAAACCCTTCGGTTGAACTAAACCCTCTTCATAACCTATAAAATGAGCTGTTTCACCACAAGTCTGTGGTCAGTGCGGTCTTTATTTATTTTTATACATACCAAGTGATTTTCCTCTTGACGCTTTAGTTTTGAAATACGTTCCAGAAAAAAATGTCAAAAGTTTGCATCAGCAGATACCAAAAATACAAATTCGAAAAACCAACTAACTCCGTTCTCCGCTATCTTTGAATCTAATCCCGAGTGACGGTGTATTAGTCTCATGTGGCGCACGCAAGTGGAAGGGGACCTTAAACAACTTAACTTGTGAAACGGAGACGCTGACTAGAGGTTGGGCTGGTTGAAGACTTGTTGATTGAGGCCCATGTCCATCTCGGACTTAGTAAGTTCTCCCCTATTCAATCTTGTTTGCAAAAGAAGCCAACATATTTTTTGTTCAGTAGATGTTTTATTTATTTAGTATTTAGTATTTATTTCACAATTAAGAATATATTTTTATTGTAAAAAAAATATATATTGACTTTAACTGTCTTAAAATACTGTATCTAGCGAATTCTGCAAACCTACCATGACACAGATGAATGTATTGACTCCTTCTACTACATCTTGTCACCTCCCAAGCTGCCCAAAAATTTTCTCTCAAGTAATAGTAAAACCTATCAACATTCTCCACATCATTGACCAAATTGACGCTTCAGTTAAAATTGTTTTTTTTTTGCATTCCATACGATGTTTCGCCGATGCACGTTCTACTGTATTTTGCCAAATTTTCTACCTTCTGTCGTGGGAGCAAATACTACTAAACAAAAATGCTTTTTGTGATTCGTTTTCATTCGTGTTTCACAAAGATCAACGTCAAAAACGTGACATTTCATCTGAATAGATTTTTTTTTAATCTGTAAATAATGGAAGAAACCTAACCTAAAAATCACTCTACACACAGACAAATTAAGTCGTCCAGTTAGCAGAGTGGGTGGCTAACAAAATCTAATTTTACCATACTGATCAAAATTGTTTTGGTACACAAAAAAAAGGGGCTTGCAAACAGCTTTGTACACGTTCCGTGCGAAAATGGGAGAACAAAAAATTATTCCAGAATATGAAATCAAACACGCTCCACAACACAGTTTACCTAATAAATAAACAGAGTTACTCTTTTTCCATAGACAAGTCGAAGATATAAATTTGCAATTTCCAAACGAAAACTTGATGTATTTTTTGATTGTTTGTACATCTCTTTAAACTTTACTTTTGCTTGTTGGCCTTCTGACTAAAACTGTCTTAAGCGAATCTTTAAAATAGATTAAAGGGTATTTCCCTCATTCCAGCCTGGAGTTATCATAACATATGTTGAAGGCCTCTGTCCCTAGGCCATGTGTAGCTTATTCATTTAAATTTGTGGTCTTGCATTTATAAATATGTAATTGACCTTTTTAGAAAACGAATAATCGTATGCGTTGTTTTTGTTGTGAAAGCATGTGGAATATCCGTAACCTTTTGCGTTCTACTGCGAAGAATGTGTTACGCCTGTTGAAAAGATCAAATTTATTTAAAGTTGATGGGTTAATTGGGGTAAGGACAACAGTGGTTGTGTGGGTGGCGCTTTGAATGTTTTTATTCTTCAATTTCTAAAACATGATATCAGACAACGATCAACAAGAACAGTCTTAATTTTTGCACACGAATTTATTGACGTCAAACGTTCTATGAGCGTAGGTACTTTCAGGTACCCTTAAATTCTTTTTTCACATCTAGACACTGGACTTCTGTCAACAGTAATGAGAACGCTATTATTTTATGACCTTTATTTACGGCCACCGTCTGCTCATAATTGGGCACAGATATTTGTATGGCTGGTTTTTTCGAGTTTCATTGTAATTAATAATACGAAAATTGCCTTTTCAACCAACCCTCGAAAATAAAAAAAATGTTTTTTCTTTTCCAAAGACAGCTAAGACAAACACAATATGGAAAAAATGTATCAATTGAGAGACGGGTGACAATGCAGAAATACGTGAAATATCACGGAAAATCCGTGACATTTTGTTTGATCACTAAGTCAGACATTTTACTTGACATTCTATCGTTACATTTTAGCTGTGTCACTTGAAACAAGCGCTGTGACAGCCCGCGTGACCAAACGATTATCAGGCAATCACTCCAAGTGACAAATTTAGAGCAAGTGTTTACGTCACAATGACGTCGTCATGTCAATATTTGCCACCATCACGCATATAATGCTTTGTCACTTCAATAATAAATGTAACTGAGACAATTCGAAGAACATTAATTGTTCGTTGTGTTTTAGTAATACATTTTTTTTTTGTTCAGCGTCGTCTTTTTAATCTAAATCTTTATCAATTGTATTATTGTTTTACGTTAATGATAAAAAAAAGTTGTACGTTCAAATCTTATAGTTCCATATGTGTGCACACAAAAACTTGGAAATACTTGAAGAATTTTTGTATAACTATTTCTTTCAATTCTAATCAAACTGAGCGTTACTGTATTATCCAAATTAAAGAGATAAACTTGAACGTGCCATGTGAGCACTGACATTGAAATTCGTTGGTGGTGATAAGAAATTCGTGCTTGAGGTATTCATTTCGTGAATAAGCTATGAGCGTAAAATTATTTGGCAAGTTTTAAGCGCTGCCCCACATCGTAATGCGCACCACCAGTTGTACAAGGTGGGCCAAAAGAGATCACCCTATTGATGCTCTTATTTTTGCAAATGGCCGCCAAAGTCAAATCTGTCTTTGTGGACTAGACAGATGTAGAGTACAAGTGCACAAGCCATGGAGCCATACACTCCCCAAGAACGCGGAATAATCTTGTCTATTTTTTTCTGCGTAACAATTCGTCTGTAGTGTTGGCGCAGCGCGAATTCCGTCGTCGATTCCACGGCCGTCCGACACCGACTGCGCAAACACTGCGCCGTTTGGCCACCAACCTTGAAGAATATGGGACCACACGAGGCGTTGTCAAGAGTGGCTGGCCCGGAGCGCCCGTTGTGCCGAGAATATCGCCGCTGTTGACGAGGATGTCCAGCTGTCGCCGGAAACATCGACCAGACGCCGTGTCTCGCAATTAGCCATCAGCCGGTCTTCCCTAAGGCGAATTTTGGTCAAAGTCTTGCGCATGTTCCCGTACAAAATCCAGTCCGTGCATCAGCTGCTGCCTGTCGACCGTCAAACGCGTCAAGCCATCCTCAATCTCGAGGACGAAGTGGACGATTTTTCGACCAAAATCATAATGAGCGATGAGGCTCATTTCCATCTCAGCGGGTGAAAAAATCGCTTCTGGGGCACCGAAAATCCACGAGTAATGCACGAGGAGCCATTTCACCCGCTTAAAGTTACCGCATGGTGCGCTGTTCACGCTGGAGGAGTCATCGGGCCATTTTTTTTTTTCGAGAACGCCGCTGATAACAGTGGACGGCGCGCGCTATAGGGCCATTTTAACCGAGTTTTTTATCCCGCAATTGGACGAATTAGGACTGGAGGACATGGGGTTCCAACGGGACGTAGCTACGGCACACACTGCGCAAGCCACAACCGATTTCACTTTCAAATGAGAACTAAAGTCATATTGTGGTAGTTCGTTTAAGAAAGTGGCCTTAGTTCTAATTTTTTGAATGTGAATTAAAGTCACTCGCAGCATTGTCAATAATTTAAATTATGTAACTTCAAAAAGGAATAATGTATACTTCTTAATACATACGTTTATCGACATAGATCGTAGGTATATAAGGGAAACAGTGAGGTATCTAACCCCCCTGTTTGGGGTCACTGTTGGATTTCGAGTAGGTGCGAGTTTGGGTATATGCAAAGTTTCTTTTGGATTCTTTTTCATTTAAAAAAAACATTTTACATACCCAAACTTGCACCCACACCAAATCCAAAAGCGACCCCAAACAGGAGGGTTGCAGGGGGGCAGCATGGCTCCCCATACGTATCTCCTTGTTTATGTATGTATATGTATATGGGACCCTATATGTATGTAAGAAATAGAGTTCAAAAACATGTTATGGCATTATTTCACATTTAATTTATGGCTTGAGTACTCATTTGAAAGTGATTTTAGGCCATGGTGGTTTATGGCGTTAATTCGCATTTGAAAATGAATTAATTCGCATTTGAAAATGAATTAACGCCATTATGGCGTTAGTGTTCATATGGCCTTAGTTCACGGTACCGCCTGAAACATATTTTGTACACTTGGTTAAATATCGCGAAAGTGACACGCCATGGTTTTTTTTTTCTCTTCAAAAGTATACCCCATTTGTGCTATATTTACATTTAATCCACACGATTCATTAAATATAAATGCATCACCAATTCACCATACATCGTTTCATTTATTAAAATCAAATTATGAGACACGAAACGATTCGTTGACATACAGATTTACATCGCTTAAAAGTGCATTAAATGTCAAGTTCATTAATTTTATAAATCATGCCAACGAATTTTAAGAATTATATTTTTTATTTTTTGTTTGTCTGAAAACAAATTTTGTATCAACGTTTTTATAATGTACTTAGATATATTGTTTTTAGAAAAATCTGTCTAATGCGACTATTTAAGTGTTATAATAGTTGATGCGATTACAAGTCGTAGGACACACATAACCAAATGATGTTATCGTACATGTTACTCTATAAATAAATATCGTCCCGATGTGTATTCAACTCGAGCGTTTCTGTATGTTAGTTTTTTTGTTTTTTTTTTTTTTTTTTTTTCATAACTTACGAGTGCCTTGAATTATATGGCTAATCAGGCAGCTTTGTTGGCATGCTCTTTCATATATATCTGGCTTGTGGTTGGACATACCGCACTGTAGTTAAAATTAAAGATTGCTGTGTAGATATTTGTATTTTTTTCTGATTGCTTATGGTTTTGCAAGAGAGCAAACTTATTTAACATCGGGTAGAAACCTAATCTGAAAGTCTTTTTAAACCCCAAATCTGAGGTAAAATCAACAACCCAAATGGATGGCAATTGAATTGCCATTTAGTAAGTACAGACTGTCGAGTGTCGAACTTATGTTTTTATCTCATACTGACTGTATGAGATCAGCTTTGGACGTAACGAGGAATTGTATAGCTTGGATCAGTCACGCATCTTTGAACACGCTCTTTTTCTCAAATCAATGAAAAAGATCGAAATGGGCTTTAGGTGTTTAAACTAACAGCTTGAACCGCCGGAGTGGATAGTTTTTTTTTGTCAAGCCAAAGTTTTGGCTGTCAATTAAAAAAATCTCACCCTTTACTCGGTTTCCGGTCACTGTGTCATCCCAAAAATTTGTCCAGTGGACTAAGTTGGTAAAATAGGCTATTCTGGTGTTTATATCGAAGGCTTGTATCCTCATATTACTCCATTGTCCTATTGTAAACAAACTTCTCATGATGTCGATCGAAAAATACTACTACATAGCTAGGCTCCCTAGGCCAATTCTAGACCCAAAGATATGCAATGGAGCTCAAACAATTTTTTACTCAATATCAATAGTAATATTTGTGTCTAGGATAGATTTTACTAAATTTGTTTGTTAGATTTTTTTCATAATGGCGAACTTTTTCATATAGGTAATATTACCCATTCTGACCTACAAAATATTTAGTATTGAGTTTGGTGCTAAAAATAATTATTACTTAAGTTTTCATTTTTCATTTATTTTCTTAAAAAGGTTTGTACATTAAGATATAAAATCTTTTTTAGTACTTAGTGTGATGTAAATACAGAAATGATTTCATTAAATAACTTAAGACTAGTATACAGAAAATTTCTTAAAACTAAGTTGGGGAGATATGGATAGGAGATACAGTTGGGATTTAATGTTGATGAGTGGAAAAATATAGGAGAATTACACTTTTAAAATTAGAGTGATTGGATATAGCTCTAATGTGCGGGGGTAAGGAGTTCCATAATGAAAAATAAACGCGAAGAATTGAGAAAATAGCAGCGGTATGGTATTAGGCTGGTGGTTCGTTATGACCGAGTAAATTTAAGCCTGTTGTACAAATAAGACGGACTTTGATTTATAATTATGTTATGTAAAAATATACAGTTCCTGGCGTTGATATACTGGTGCAAATCACAACCTAGCAAACTCCTAGTGTATGCTGATATATGGTCATATCTACGAATGCCGTGGATGTAACGCACCGCATCATTGAAGTCTACCTGCAATTTATGCTGGGATAACGAGTCTAGACTACAATACACAACCTCGGCATACATTATGAGGGGCAGGTTTAGAGTTGTTACCAATTTTCGTCGTGTTTGCAGTGGAGTAAAGTTAGCAGTAAGCAGTAACTTGCGAAAGCAGCAGATAGATACGACCAATGACCACGTTGGTGTGATTGTAACCAGACAAATTACGATTAATTGAATATCCCAGACTAGTGGTTGATTCTACAGCTTTGATTTTATTACCATTTAGATATAGATCAGGTAGAAGTTTAAGGTTAAATTTTTTGTGGGATATAGGAATTACTTGAGATTTTACAGGATTTAAAAGTAAACCATTTGCAACTGACCAGGGGTAGATGCGCTTCAGATAATCGTTGATGAGAGCAGTGAGTTCGTTAAGGTTAGAGTATGGTTTTGCTAGATGTAATTGAATGTCGTCTGCATACAAATGTACTGAAGCATGTTTGCACACAGACGGAAGGTCATTGATAAACATGCAGAAAAGAATCGGTCCCAGTATTGAGTCCTGAGGTACACCTTGCTTGATTTTCATTAGGGACGAACAACTTTCACCAGAAATAACCCTTTGCGACCTACCCGAAAGAAAACTGTATAAAGGGTGTTTTTTTTTTACAGGTATATTACTTTAAGTTGGCAACACTATTTTAACTGCCGTTGATCCCAATTTTCATAAGCGAATTCTGTTTAGCAATGGAGCTCACTTTTGGTTGAATGGATACGGCAATAAACAAAACTGCCGTATTTGGAGTGATGATAATCCTCAAGTGGTCAAAACGTCGTTACATTCACAAAAACTGACTGTTTATAGTGTGCTTTATGGGTTGGTGGAATAATTGGTCCGTACTTCTTTAAAAACGATGCTGGCCAGCACTTTACAGTCAATGATGACCGCTATAGAGCCATGATTACTGACTTTTTCGTTCTTCATTTGAACAACCATGATGTGCAGGAGCTATAGTTTCAACAAGACGGCGCAACATGACACACAGCTTGTGTCACAATTGAAACGTTTGGTAACCGCATAGTTTCACGTTGCGGTCCCGTGAATTGGCCTCCAAGATCGTGCGATAACGCCACTTGACTATTTTCTGTGGGGATTATTTAATACACAGACATAAATAAAAAATTTCACAAATTTTGTTGAAAAAAGGTTGATGAAATATGCCACTGACCCTTCCCAATTTTTAACCTTCCACTGAATATATATAATGTTGTAGGTACGAAAAGGTAATACTTGAATGGTTTAAAAAAACATCGCAATTGTGTCTTAAATTTAACCCGTACCTACACCAAAAATTGCTGTAGTACCACGCAATCAGTTGTGATCCCGCCATGCACATTTTTGTTTGTTATTTTTTTTAGACGTAAATTAAACTTTATGCGTACTCGCCACTTCTGTTTACTGTGCGCAGTATTGGTATAATTTTCATCTGGCAACAACAGACCTTAAAACGCACATTCAATGTGTTGGCTGGATAAAATAAATCTAAAAAAAGAGTAGCAAACCATAATAAAATCATTTTAAATGCTAAAAAACACTATTCCAACTACATAATGTAAACATTAAACAAAAATACCTTTGCTGACGCAACCACAGACCAATTGTTTACGCAATTATTAAATAACAATAATAAACTGTTATACTGATGACTGACCCAGTGAGATAGCTCCTTTCAAACGTCATGTCGAGAATACAAGCAATTAAAACAGCGCAAGACTACAATTCGAGTTATGCATGGACAAAATCGCGTAGTAGTTCGTGATTCATTCCATTTGTCGTATTTATCATCACCAATTAAAGCTAAAGAACAAGTTTCTCCATATCTTGGGAGTTTTTGTTCGAATTTAAATATTGAAAGATTAGCTCACATTCAATAAAAAAAAGGATAAGAAGTTCAATACGTTCGATCCGGTGACGTCGGTCGTTAACCAATTACGTTTGAATGCAAATTTACTTTGTCCATAGTCTACTATTTTTATTGATTACTTGTCCCAGCACACTTAGTGAGTGTATTCTTTTTTAAATTGCAAACGTACCCACGTTGTACTCTTCTGAGTAAACCTATCTGTGTATATAGGGAGTTGTATTATAAGCACTTCAACCTTGAATGTAAAGTATTTGGTTGGATGGAACGTTCTTCAATTTTCTCGAAGCAACATTTAATAGCGTATGGCGTATACGTAATATTTGTTGTTTGTTAAAGGGTACCCTAAGTCTGAGCGAGTAATTTGGGGATTTCTGGTTTTGATTTTTTGTTTATTATTGAATGTTCATGCGTCAGTAAGTGAGGGAATAAAATTTCCATTTCGCTTTACTGCTGAGTTTGTAGCCTTCTGTCTTGTAGTATTTATTTAATTTTATTCGACCGTCTTAGAGGCGACGTACTGCCTGTAGATAAAGATTTTCTCTGAAGGACATATTTTCTTTTGCCACAAGGGGCAAGGTTTCAGCTTTGAAAGGGTCACAATTGAGATGGGTATAATCTTTTAAAATGAACAAACAAATTCTATGAGGATATACACTAAAAGGATATAAACTCATATTGCTTACAATTGGGGGAGTGACAGAAATTTGTACAGACAGTGAGTTGAGAAAATATTTGTACCGTGTGGCCAAATACAAGTTTATTTTTATATTTCTTTCTTTCTCGATCAGTTGATGTATTTCTGTCGTAGATCTAAATAAATAAATACTAAAATGAACATAATTATATGTTTTCCTTGTATTATGGCTTTATTAGTAAGAGCAAACATTCCAATTAATTATGGAACACAACGGCGTTCAAGTGGCTGTCTCGGCTGGCTTTGCAGTAGCGCATTCTGCCACTCTAATTTTCCAAGACCTCGTTGGCTGTACCTCACGGATTGCTTGGATGAAATTGGCCTCAAGTGTTTGCATCGTTAAGATTTCTTTGAGTTTTTCTTCCCACATCTGTTAGAAGAATTTAAAAAAATTTAAAGTACACGAGTCGTGCGACCAAAAATGGCATATTAGACATTGAATCCATTCATCTGTTTTTTTTTTTTAGTTCTGAAATTTACTTCATTATAAAACTAATATCTGGGTGACCGAGCTTTGCTCGGTTATAACTATTTATTGTAATTTTAAAAACAATAAAAATTTAAAAAAATATATATAAACTTGAACATATAAAAAAATTTAAGTCTCCTAAATGCCGGTAGATGTCTTACTTTTTTCCTTTTACTATGGCGCGGACGGCAAGAAGAAACGAGTGTTACAAGTTCGAATCCCGCTCGGTGACTTACTTTTGTTTTTTTTTATATGTTCAAGTTTAGATATATTTTTTTAATTTGTATTGTTTTTGAAATTACAATTAATACTAATAATCGCCCAGGTACTGATGTCTTAAACCGATGAACCAGACGGACAGTGGCCGGAAGGACGAAATTAGCGACCATATTCTGCGTGGAAAGAAAAACGCATGAAAACTCGAGAACACGTGTTTTCCCAAACATAAGACTAATCTAGATAAGTGTTTACCCCCGAAAACCCCGATATACCAAATTTCAGCGAAATCGTTAGAGCCGTTTCCGAGATCACAGAAATAAATTTATATGTATACATACATACATACACGAATTGCTCGTTTAAAGGTATAAGATTAAAACAAAAACCTTGAACTCAATTTATATATACAGCACCTCCACCCAGCGATGCCAACCTAGGCTTTTTATGCCTTTTAGGCATTATTTCATTAGCTAAGGCTTTAAGGCTTTTTTGTTTCCAAAAACGCATCTTTTTTCTATTTCAAATATTTATTTATTTTTTGATCTGATGGACTAAAACTGTGTTTGTTTTGTTCAATGCTATTTACCTACCTACTCATGAAACTAAAGTCATGAATTTTGTTCCTATTTCTTCTGTGATTTATACATAATTTAAGTTTTTTTTTTGGAAATAAAAATTGTTGTTGTTAATTTTGTTATATTTGTGTTTAATTTTTGATTTATTGTTCCAATTTACATAAAAAATTTTTTTAGGCATTATTTTATTGAAAAAGGCATCTTTTTTTCTCAAGTTAGGCTTTTTTTCGTCAAAATTGGTTGGCAACGCTGCTCCACCATCCGTCCATCACCACACCACACGTCATCATACATCTGCGCATTTCCTCAGAAAGACATTGTCGCTGTTTTTTTTTTCCATATGAACGTGCTTGTGCGATGTGCGCCACAAAACCACCCCAAAGCAGAACAACGATCAAGAACCGCGGCTGCTGATAATATTCGATTTGAGAAAATAAATTTATTTTTTTCGTGTTAGATTTTAGGTTGTAGCTCAGCTTCTAGAGGACATAGAAAGCTGATTGATGGCTTGAAATAACTATTAAAGTGTTGGCTCTCCTACGTATTTTGTTTGTTTGCATTGATTAAGAATTGTTTGTGTAATGGCGAGTAAAAGGCAGTAAAGTCAGAAAAATAAGCTTAAAACGCATAAAACTCGAAAACACGCGTTTTCCCAAACATAAGACTAATCTAGATCAATTGCTTACCCCCGAAAACCCCCATATACCAAATTTCAGCGAAATCGTTAGAGCCGTTTCCGAGATCACAGAAATAAATTTATATACAAGATTAGCTCGTTTAAAGGTATAAGATTAGCGGGTCTACGATGACAATAAATGTAATAGATTCTTAAAAAGTTTTCGCGCACTAGGAAATGAGGAGGTATAATTGTTTATCGGTCGGCTTCTATGCTTTCTCGCGAAGCTTCTAGTTTCAGTTTCAATTGTTGGAATTCCGAGATCCCTGTGGATATCGTCGTTTCTCATATACCATGGTGCTTGTACAATTTCTCCAAGCTTGAAAAGTTTGTACAATATTGACATTTGTTTTCTTGGTACAACCCCAGAGTTTTATACCGTACGTCCACACCGGCTTTAGCACTTGCTTGTATAGAAGCAGTTTGTTTTCGGTACTGAACTGGGAATATTTTCCGAGGAGCCAGTACATTTCTCTATATTTGATATCGAGTTCTTTACGTTTCATTTTCACGTGCGAATTCCATTTCAGCTTTGCGTCGAGTGTCATTCCCAGGTGTTTGGCCTCGTTTGCAAAGGGTATTCGGGCCAAGTTTAGGCAAATTGGCAAGTTATTAGTTTTCTTAAACGTGAAATTCACGAGAACAGATTTAGTTTCGTTGAGGGCGATCCGCCAGTCGCTCGTCCATTCATATATCTTATTTGCAGTCGTTTCTTCAATTGTTTTACCTACTGCTAGGATAGCGGTGTCATCGGCGAACGTAGCAAGAGTAGTGCCATCTTCTCTTGGTATATCGCGAGTATATAACAGATAGAGAAGCGTGCCAAGGACACTTCCTTGCGGCACGCCGGCCGAGATTTCCTTAAGTTCAGAGAATTCGTTTCCATGTCTGACACGGAAGAGTTTATTCCCGAGATATGATTCCAGAATATCACATAGGCGTATGGGAAGAACTTGTCGTAATTTAAATTTCAAGCCGTCATGCCACACCTTATCAAAGGCTTGTGAGACGTCAAGGAATACGCTTGAGCATATCTTTTTTTCTTCAAATGCTTTCTCAATTACGTCAGTAATTCTATGCACTTGGTCAATCGTCGAATGCTTGGTTCTGAACCCAAACTGGTGGTCAGGGATAAGATTATTATATTCTATAACCGGTTGTAGGCGCGTTAGTAAAATGCTCTTGCCCCCCTCGGGTAGGGGTTGTACTAAAATTCAACCTTCGTATACCGAGCGAAATGGCGTATACAAAAAATGCAATGAACAAAACAAAAAGATTAAGTACCCCAGGTGGCAGTCCAGCTTTACTGGAAAATCCACCCTCTTCGGAGGTCGGCTCTACGGATTCTGGGGAGAGCCGCTTATTGCAATCTATTAACCCTTTTATTAAAAGCACAAGGGTATCTCGATCTCCTCCAACAAGATCGAATAACCCCGGGAAAAGAAGTCCGCCGGGAGCGCTAGCGCGTGAAAAACAGGACTCAGTGAAAGATAAAGGTATCCAATTTGTGATTTTTGATAGGTCTTAGAGTGAAATAAAAGTCTTCAGACTTAAGTCCTCTTAAGACTAAGTGAACTTATATTCCCATTAGGTAGAAAGGGCTCTGCAAACAGAAAAAATGTCGACCTTCCTATCTTTAATATTAAATGGACTGAAATTATTTGTGAATCAGTAACTTTTCCTTGTATCATGTACAAAATAATAAAATAAAATAATAAAATTCAAAACGCTTAATGTAAATATTGTTTAAAGGGGATACTAAAACCAGCTTTGCACTTTCAGCAGGCGTAGTCATTGTGATTGTGACCCTTGCGCTTGCTTGTGACACAAAAGAGAACAGAACTTTTCAATTTTATTGTTAAACGCTTTTTTGGACGAAAAGTTTTTTGCTTGGCATTCCTCTTTCTCTAAAATGATTGTTTGAGATTGTGCTATTGTTTGTAAAAGACTTTCGTGTGCCTTGAACTTCAAAACTAATTTCAAATCTAATGTTATAAAAGTGAAAAGCGACATATACAATTCTATAGGCCGACATGCTGACCTCCATTCATTTCAAGCACCATCTCCAGTCGGCATTAAATGTTAAGCACCAAAGCCTCATTGCCCAGCATTCTTTCCTTAAATTGCTTGAATCTCAGGCAAAATTGTGTAAGGAACAAATTATTTTCCTCTCGATTTCCCTCAAGAAAGAAGCAGAGAAAAAAAAAAAAAATCTCCAATGGTCAAGGTTGCTGGTCTTGAAAATAAAATAAAACGTATATACTCATCAAGCAATGTCGTCCATTTCCTGAACGCGAAACCCCGCACTGTTTCCATGGAAAATGTAATGCACTTAAAATAAATGGTGGAATTACCACCGTTGCACATAAATTTGTTGTCCTGGAAATAAGAAGAAGCTTTATTCTCCTCCGAGCATTCTTGGAAAGTGGAGACAATTTAATTTTAGCTGAGAAGTGATTTGTATTACCTCATAGTTCCAGTTAATAAACTAAACATTCGCAACATCATTTATTCCTTTTCTCTTAATTTTTTGTACCACTGACATTTTACACACTCAGCTTAAATTGATTTCTGTTTAACTATCTGTTCAGCCATGGCAGTGGGCATGACACATTGATTTGTACGATGTACGTAGGTGTCTGTTTCGAAGAAAACTAAATGCCAGATTATGCTCTTGCGGGAGTTGTCTGTTCAATTGTAAAACAAGCTCTTTGCCTATCTGGCACTTGCTTTCCGTCATTTGATAGAACTTGTTACTTTTTTTTCATAAGAGAAATAGAAATATCCGTCATTATGATTGTGTTGGTACATAAAATGCAGAGATACTCTTGCGACTAGGGGAAATTGTTCAAGTATTCGATGAGATTGAACTGGATTTTTATAAATAGCCGTCCTATGTAACCCTATTTAATTATTGACTCAATTGAAATTCAACAGTTAGTGTTGCGGAATTGTAATCATTAGAACTTTTTTTTATTATGCTCACATGATCAATAAAGATCATTGAATTCCATTAGGTAATAGGCGTTTTTTATTTTACCCATAGATATTAGAACAGATCATCGATTTCCACTGTTTAAACAGTTGGATCTCTTACTATTGTTGTAAACATTGGAAATCAATGATCTATTCAAATCATGTCGAAAAGAGGTTTCTGTTTCCCTGCGTACTGTGAGCAACAGCTTAACCAAACAGCTTAATGTGCTCTTGTCAAAAGATAATCCTAGAACAGCGAACTGGTGCAATTAATACAACTAGGATTTTGAACATTTTTAAAGTCGGACACTTCTTACCGCAGAAAACTTAACAGACGGAAGTGAGGCTAATCACGTAATCACTTTTTTGCCGAAAAATCACATTCCAGCCGAAGAGAGACAGTAAATCCCAGCAAATCCATGCTAATGTTAAGATTTGTAAGCTGGTTATGGTCTTTGAAAAAACGACGTCGTCCTACGTAATTCTGGTTTGATACCTGTTTTTTTATTTTATTTACCAATGGCCATTCATCTACCATAAACAGAAGTCTAATTGACGTATATGGTATACGGTAGAAAAAAAAATAGAGAAAGAAAAGGAAAAACACATATAAGATATAAATGACCAGTGATGCCCACCTTTGATCCGGGATGTTGTGCCTAAATATGAAAAAAAAAGTATGCCTATTTCAAAAAAATTATGCCTTTTTGGTAAAAAAGTTAAAAATTGCATATTTTACAACGCAACTGACCTACAGAGTGATCAAAATTTGTGAACAAAATGTTGCTCGATCTATAGGTAATTCAACATCCATCGATCTCTATAACCGAAGGTGGTTTGGGTTTGGTGAGTGAGTCAAGTAGAGAATAGGAAAATAATCATGACGCACAGTAAATTTTTGTATTTAAGCTTAGTCGCTGCTCGAGCTAAAAGAAATTTTATCTGGTCTCCAAATTTTCTCTCCAAACATTAGCTAAAGTCCTAGCTAAATTTTGACATAAGGAGCGCTGTGGATAAAAATAAAATAAAATAAATAGTTGGCGCAACAGGTCCGGAGGGACCCTAGACCTAGCTTCTCTCAACCATTCGTTTTGTCTGAGTTTTTCATTTTTGGAACGAATGGAAGGGATCTACAAAAATGGCTAATTGAGAAGTTCTTTCAAGACATTTATACTCTCGGATATTTGTCAGACGTGGCGCAGTGGAAAAAAACCTTAAGTTGGAATTTGGGTTTTTGTGGGATCCGAACCTGAGACCCCTCGCTTAGTAGTTCAACACGCAACACACTAACACTAAGCCACTGCGACTACGAGCGCTGTGGATAAATGTCACAAAAAATAGCTGTTCTTTGACAATAACTTCCTTCCTTCATTCAATTGTGCAAAAATGCTGAGTTTAATAATTAACAAGTATGGACACAAATGCAATTGAAGTAGAGTTTATTATTTGTGCAGCTGCGCAAGTTAGTGCAATATCTGCAATAGAAAAAAGCTATCGTATCTATCTGCAAGGCTCCATATCGAGGGATGTTGCTCAGCGATACCACTTTACTTATATTGAAGAAGATTAACTTCATTTTTGAAAAAAAAAAAAAAAAAAAAAAAAAAAAAAAAAAAAAAAAAAAAACTCCTCCCTCTTCCAACTATTGTTAAATTTTTGATGTGTAAACATCTAAGCGCGCGTTATTGGAATCTGGTGGAGTAATTCCACACATTTAACTTGCGGGGACGGAAATGCGTCACTGTGTTTTATCATTGCATACATTTTATCATTGCATACATTTATGAGCTCGGGCATATTAATTTCAGCTTTTTGTTGATGTGAAATAAAATTTCTCCATTTCGTCCTTGCACCGTACTCAGAAGAAATTTCAAGAATTCATCTTTTACCAATGATCATAGGCGGAGACTTCAATATCAATTTTGCAACTCCAGAAGCTCAACCATTTATTGATTTTATGCAAGATAAATTTAATCTTCAAATGAACTCCAACCGGAAAATATCAACAACACGATATGGAACAACCATCGATGCTGTCTTCCAGCGTAATCTAGATAGATTACAGTCTCGAATGTACATATCTTACTTCAGCTACCACAATCCGATTGTATCTGTTCTACCGAAACTAGCACAGAACGAATAAATTATTGTTATTTCATAATATATCAATATATCAAGTATACGGTTATTACAATTCCCTCTTTTCTCAATGACGTGTATTAAGCCACACACATACCGCACGCACGGTGTTTACATATATTTCGGGACTGTTGGATACAGTCGCACCAATTTTTTTTATATATATCTGCTTCACTTTAGAAATCCGTTATTTAATTCGCTTCAATTTTGGTATAAAAAACCTTAATCTACTTAAAAAAAAATATGCGAAAAAATTATTACAAACGATATGAAAACTATGATTATGAATTCTACTTCCATTTTATTGAATCTTCTTCACGTTTTCGCTCCAAATCGACTTCGTTTTTTTTTTTTTTCGTTTTTATTATTATTATTATTATTATAATTATTATTATTATTATTATTATTATTATTTATTATTATACTCCTCGTCCATATATTTATTAAAATCAGTCATCTTTTGAAGAGCACAAACATCTGTCAAAATTTAGCTTGAGAAAATGTCCCGACCCATTAAATGGGCGTGCTAAATGTTGACAGCTACATGAAGGACATTCTGAAACAAAAGTTTGATTATTTAGCTCGAGCTGCGTACCACTCAGTTAAATTCGCTTAAATTTAGCTCAGCTAAATTTTGGAGAGAATTTCGCTTGGGAGCGAAAATTAAGCTCGAGCAGCGTAGTAAGTAAAAAAAAAGTTTAAATACGACAAAGATAGCATACAGCGAAAGCAAGGTTGTAAAAAATGTTGAATACATATTTTTTTAAAAAGAACCAAAATATTTTATTGCGAATGCAGACAAAATCTGAAATCGCAGATTTCTGGTTGTTAAAAGTCTGCAGCTAGGTTGAAAATGTACAAAATGAAGAAAAATCTACACTTATGGCAACGCTGACGGTATACCCCCCACTAAGAACATCTCATGGCCACAAGACGGATCATCTATTTGTCAGCAAATACAAATCCGGTAAATCTTGGCGAAATCCGCTAAACCAGCAATAAGCTCTTACTGATTTAACTAATATCCCACTTGTCATTACATTAAGTTGATTTGATTTCTAAATTACCACAACGACACCGAAACCAATCAATTTTGTTCACTAATTTGCGTTTTTGCAATTTTCCCATCAATAGTCGTTCACGTGCAATTTAAATAGAACACAAGTACGAATATTTATACTTATGTGACTCTTTGTATCTATTTGTATCTATTTGTATTTATTCGATTCTATTTTCGAATCCTTAAGGCTATTTATATGAGTGCGATGCAATTAATCACCGTGATTTATTATCCGTTTGGCCGACAGAGAAGAGGCAGTCGTTATTCTTTTTCTTTTTTTCTTTTTTTCTTCCCATCTTTATGTAATTCTAATTTTCGTAATTAGGTGACAAATTTATACCTACAAAATATTTATATATGTGTCGAAACTTTATAATTGCTAAAACCTGAACTAAGTATATATACGAGTATGCATATCAGGTACTGACTGGTTGCTTTTAAAAACCAGTTAGCGAATTTGAATACATACGTTTAGTGGTTAAGTGTCCTTGAAAGTTTAACACCTAAAATTGATAAATACTACAGAATGAGCTAATAAATATCCAATCACCGCAACGTAAAATACATTTTTTTTAAGGTGTCGGTGGCGTATACGTAACAATTTCCAGTTTTTTTTTTTTTAACTGGCGCCAAACTTAACCACGAAATGGTTGCGCACTCTGTTTTCAAGTAAATGGTTTGTTTCGTTAATTTATTTGTTTATCATATTTAAATTGGAAATTGCATTAACATACCAATGTCGGAGGTAGATTGTTTTTTTTTTTTTTTGTTAGTAGTTTTGAAATGATTGCTAGAAGTTCGGGAACTTATTTTTTTCTTAATATCCATAAGCAGTTTGTGGCAACAATTTCGAAAACTCGGTCGTTGTTAAGAAATAACTGTTCCTCAAATCAGAAACAAATTTTGTAATATTGGTGAGGCTCCTATGATGTTTGATGCACAGCACGAGTGGAAGAGGGAATGAGGTACACATTACACACTACACACTTCACATATGTAGTGCTTGTCTTGTTTATTGATTTCAATATTGTCAGTTGAATCAAAGCAGACCCTAAATATTTCAACTTCCTAAGCTCATAACTCCATTTCTTTTATTTTTCAGGTCAGGTCGTAAAAGTATATTTTTATTTTGGAACTCCAATACCTACCCAAGCTAATAGTTTCTGTTGTATTTAAATCTAACTGATAACAGAATGAAAACGTGTTCTGGAATTTATTTTGTTATATCAGTTGTCTAAAGAAGGAGTAGGAAGAGAAAAGTGCATCACTTTGAGACAGCTTGACGCACTACTCAAGAAACATCCATTATTGGCCTTTCCTAGAGACGATATCATCTAAAGATTTGATTTTCAAAAGAACTTTGTTGCTAACCTCAGCAATAAGAAGAACTGGAGCAACGAATCCACAATTCACAGATTGAGCAATCACACAACGAAGTGGTACACAGATGGATCGAGAACTGATGAGGGAACTGGAGCGGGACAACCTCGACAGAAACAAAATCAACTGTGATATAGCTATAATGTCAGACAGCCAGGCTGCTATTATGGCACTTAAATCCTACATCATTAAATCCAAACTTGTGTGGGAATGCCTACAAAAACTTAATGAACTGGGTAGGAGAAACAAAATAACCCTCTGCTGGGTGCCTGGCCACTTAGGAATAGAGGGTAATGAAATAGCCGAATCCCTAGCAAGAAAGGGAGCATCAGAAACTTTCAAAGGTCCTGAACCATTCTGTGGAATAGGGGATCACACCCTCAAAGAAGAATTTAGGAAACTAGAGAAAGAAAACAGGGCAAGAACCTGGCATAACACTCAGGGCATGAGGCTGGCCAAGAAACTACTGGGGCAATACAACCGGAAAAGATTCCAAGCTTGCATCGGCATGAGCAAAAACAACATCCGTATCCTAACGGGGTTCCTAACGGGGCACTGTTAGGGTATATCTGAAGAAGGTCTCTGCAGATTCTGCGATGAGTCCAGTGAAATCCCAGAACACTTGCTGGGATCATGTGGGGCACTGACCCACAAAAGATTGAAATACTTGGGCAAGTACCAACTATCTGATGAGGAAATACTGTCACTGGAGCCAGCTCTCATCCTTAGATTCTTAAAGGAAACTGGACTGGAGAGAGTGCTATAGGACGGATTTCTTCCGCCAAGGAGAAAGAAAAGTACAAGAACCTCTAAAATGATTCCGAAGGGAATTATATTATGAGGGAAACTCTTAGGGATTATACCTCTCTGAGGCGTAAGCAGGGGGGGGGGGGGGGTACAATAGACCAACAGTTCGCAGTACAACAAATCCTTTCACATAATAATAACATCAGTTGTCACAAATAATAAAAGTTATACCAATAACCAATCCTACCCTATATAACAATGTTACGTGTTTTTAATATTCTTTTTATTGGCAAACGAGTGCGGTTTGTGAAAAAGTTATGTTTTTTTCTTTCTTTTTGTATGCCCACATGGCCTACCAATTTAAATAAAAAAATAATCGATGTTGGCTTTCTACTTAAAGTAGGTTCTATGAAATACTGTTGTTTTTTGTTGTCAAAGAATGTTTTAGCACTTTTTAGAAGAAACGCCAGCTATGTCTGAAATTAAAA
Organism: Cheilosia urbana; assembly: GCA_946477585.1. NCBI lineage: Eukaryota > Metazoa > Arthropoda > Insecta > Diptera > Syrphidae > Cheilosia > Cheilosia urbana. The sequence continues at coordinate 119,609,925 of OX297854.1, forward strand.
CACAATAATTTCCCTTTTTTCACTCAAAAATTGATTTTAATGGCGGCCCAACACTGTTCGAGCAATGCCATAAATATTCCAACTAAATAATGGCGGAAATATCGCAGGGAAGATCTAGCAAAAAATTCCCCCAAATTCTCATTCACGATATGTATTTTTTTCCAGGGAATTATTTTCCCTCATTCGAAAATCATTCACGATAGGAATATTTAGGGAAGAAGGAACAATTCCGAGTGAATTTTTATTGACAATAAAGCTAACTGTATTTTTTTTTTTTTTTTTCTTATCGTTTACCTATATCAAATTGGCGAGTTCTTCTTTTGATTTTGACTGTTGTGATCTTTATGAGTGCCTATTTATATAGTCGTGTATTAAATTTTTTTTTTTTTTTTTGTATTCAAATATAACTCAGTTCAACTGTGTTTGCCATATGCAAATAGCTCTTGTCGAAACGTTTCCAAGAAAGTAAAACTTATTTGTCAAAATAATTATGCCAAACTTTTTAAGTTAATTTTGTCCATTTTAATGTAATTAAAATTAATGTATTTAAAAATAAAAATGTCCTATGTTCACCCGTTAATGAAGTCAGTAAACTGTGTCTTCACTTTTTTTTTACTTCTTCCTAGAATTTATAAAATTAAACTTTTAGTTTTGTCGAAATACTTTTGGTCGATGAGTGTACTTTACGGGCTCTTGTCCCGTGAAGATTCAATGCCTAAGACACTGCAGCCTTCCAGTCTCTACAATCAGTGATATATTTCTTGATCAGCAGCATATTTACTTTACAAGCTCTTGTCCCGTATGACACTGTAGCCTTCCAGCCTCTGCAATACCGGGCACGCTGATTTCAGTTATCTCGACCAAGTGCTCTGGCGATGGCTTGATCTTTGATTCTGAGGTTCGGTTCGTAGATTCAAAGGTCCTCTTAGCTGGAGCATTATTGTCCATTCGTTCGATGTGGCCGATCCAATGTAGTCGACGTATTTTGCCTTTTTGGACTACATCCACATCTTAGTACAGCTCATAGAGCTTGCGGTTGTATCCTCACCTCCATTAGCCTTTCTCGCACACAGGTACAAAGGAGCCCAGTATATGATCTCCCATCCTTCCTATCATCTAGCGCTCGGCGCCTTAAACGAGAACTGTCAGGATGATGGTTTTGTAGAGCAAACATTTCGTCCTTCGAGTAAGAAGTTTTGAAAACAACTGTTTTGCCATTTCGAGGTAGCAACGGTTTTCTTAGGAAATTTTTCGCCGGATCTTCACTAGGGTGTCTTTCGTGGAGTTCATGTTTACTCCGAGGTAGGATGAAAAAGTTGGTGCTTTCCGTGTTGACACCTGCGATACACATTCACTTCAAAATTTACCCAGGCCTTTTGCGCTTGACAACAAATGTGGATTAACAGTAATTTATTGCAGACAAATTGCATAATATTTGTCAGCAAACACAATTGAAAATTTCCCGAACATATATATTATCTGCTATCTACATAGCTTATCGCGACTGGTATGTTACCTATAGCAGTATGTAACACTCTGCAGCAATAATAATTATTCGGAAGTTTGAATTTATCGCGCTTACAGTGCTAATATAAATATTTATTTTTTCTAGTATCTGCAAATATACTTGTAGTTTATGTGTATGTACGTTTAAGATCCACTATTGATTTCGCAACGTTTGCACTATCAACAGGTTTTGATTGGTATGCATCGTCTTTTAACTCTACGGCAACATTCAAATGGAAAAGTTCAATGTTGTCATATGCATAAAATAAATAAATAAATAAGTAAATAGTTTGCTAATGCCAATATGTTTGCATTACTTTTCCAAGTCACTCATACGCGAATTGTGGCGCGAATTGATATGACAAACAGGCGTCAGACTTTGAATTGAAAATGGTTAACTAGAGGAAATCAATTCGAGGAAGTTGCTGTACTTGAAAAAAAAAAAAAAAAAAAAAATGCTATCTTCAATTTCTGCTCAATTCGCATAGAAATATTGTGTTCGCATGTATGTTAATTTGTTTTTTGATCGATTTATTTGTTAATATTCCGTGAGTGTAATTAAGGTAGACGTGTTTGAGGTTTGTAAAATGTATACCATCAATTAATAAATGGAGTTCTATGTTCCTCATAGTAATCGTATGCTAAAATGATTTTTTTCTGTAGAACGGTTGTCAATCTCAATACTATTTGCATTTCCGATGTTTGAAGGATTTCGTATACATCCTTGAACATGTAGAGATAAGTGACCTCTGCGAGGGGCGTATAAAACAGAACTAATTGTCGTTTGTCATTTTTGACTTGCTTTGAGTTTGTATTTACTGCCGGTTAGGAAAAGTATTTTTTAAAGGATTAACCGCATACAGAATATAGTCTGGACTTTAGAGAAGTTAACTTGAACGATATTTGAAGGCAAACGTCTTCTGAAACTGTTAAGATATAAAAGTAAAAGTAGCAACACTGATCTATTTCTTTTGAAACTTTGAATTCGAATTAAATTGCATTGTGCTCCTCTTTTCCTTCTAACACGCACACTTTGTTTTTCTTCTTTTTATGTTTTGTCCGTTCTGTCAATAAACATTGTTTAACACGTATGTGCTGCGCAAGCTATTTTTTCTGAAGAAGTTGGGCCGGAAAGATTAATTCCCTTTAACAGAAACCAATTCATGTAAATTAAAGGGCAGATATTTCTCGACGAACTCCCCAAAAAAGGTCAACTAACTTCTTGAATTTGGATAGGTATTTATTCTACTTTTTTATATATACCTATATATTTTTCTAAGTTCTAAAACCATTCTGTGTATATGTATTTCGAAAATAATTTCTGATGCAAAGAACTTCACCTTTGGAGCAAAAAAGGTGCTAAAAGGTAGTTTGTATTTTTTTTAAATTCATGACAGCTTTAGAACTGTGTCATGAAAAAGTAGTACAGAAAGCAGCGTAGTCTGAAACACTTAAATAAAAGCATGCAAACGGCCGGGTAGGTAGTTTCTAAGCAATTGTCGAACGGACTCTTCGATTCCATAAGGTTCGATTGGTTCCAAACGCTGGCAACATCATTTTTTTCGATGCGATTTTTGTTTCTACTTTGCGGTTAGGTAAGACATTAACTTAAATCGCTATGAGTAGTATCAGCAAACAGATCTAAATCACAAAATCACCAGTGGACCACTTGCCACATAAACTGTCCCACCGATCATTGGCAAGTTTTAGTGATGCAAGATTTTTCATAAGCTGACTTTCAGCGTTTCCATGATATAAGAAAGATATAGGGTAATTGGTGAGAGGTAAAAATCCATGCGACGCGCTAATGACGGGCTAGACAAATGATGACATGAAGAACAGAAATGCTCAAAAAATTACGAGGAGGAGCATTTCTTTGAAGTTATGGAAAAATGGGAAAATAGCATTTGGACAAGGAGATCAGGAGGAGGAATCAGGATCTGTACGTGCTCTGCAATTTTAGTGGCTGACTTTCCCTATCCTCCGACAGAGGGTTGTCCGAGTATATGTGAGGATCCTTACGTGCTCTGCAACACCGCGAGTAAAATAAAATTCAAAATCATTTCATCTCTCTTGAGGAAGAGGTAGAAACTAGAAAATCTCTGATGCAGTTCATTTCTGTTTTATAGTCGGTATTGTAGAGTATTGCTGTGCTCATCAATGACTCTAACCACTTGCTGTGCACCCCTGGCGGCCAGAACGGCGTATTTGATAAGTTTTTTTCAGGGCAGTTAAACTGGCGGATTTTTTATAGACGTTCGCGAGAGATGGCTCAATATTTGTGTTTTTCTGGGGGTTGAACCTAAGACCTCTCGTTTAGTTCATTTTTGTTGGCATGATCGTTTGATTTTTATTTGGAGCATGCCAGTCATCAGTAAGCGCAATGGCGAAGTGGTTAGTGTGTTGGACTACTAAGCGAGGCTATTTTTTTTTTTTTTTTTTTTTTTTTTGTATGCCACTCATCAATTTACAATTTATTAAATGCCCCGCAACTGTCATTGCTGCTGTGATCGGTGTCTCTGGTTCTATGATCGCTTTTGTTGCAGTCTTTTTTAGCTGGAACACAAACTAAACCTCTTCCGGTCCCTCAGTGGACTTAGTTCCCGCGGACTTATTTTCCTAAACCATTCAATGCGTTCGTCAACTCGACTACGATAATATTATGAACGAGGATATGAACGCGTAAATCAATTAAAACCGCAACCGCACCGAATGTACAATTAACCAAAACGAGCAGTATCTGTGTTTTTTTTTTTTTTTTGTGTCAAAATCCCAAAAGTTGGTGAACTAGTTCGACAAGGCTGTTCAACATTTGAATAAGTTGATCAACTACATTTATATGAATGAGGTTATTTAGAATGCATTAAACACAAACATGTTCATTGTTTAATTTGAATCGAATTACGTTGCTCAGTAATAATAATCTTTTTGTAATAGTACCCAGTGTTGCCAGGCACTTTGAGTGATATTCCCCATCACAGACCTTATAATTCTCCTTTTTCCCCATTCTTCGTTGTGGTATTCCCCATGAATTCCCCACAATCAAAATATTAAGTAAACTGATTGCTTGATACAAATTGTTCACCAAAGTTCTAATATAAAAACTGAAATGTAGTTAGAATGAACCTGTGCATTTTTTTTCATTTTAAATTCATTTTTATTGAAAATTTTACATAAACTTACATGCTAGACAAAAACGATTAAATCTAATTTAAAACTAACATTTATCTTATTCTAGCTTACTGGCTCTAAACGAGCGCTCTAAACTTAAGCTAATGAACCTGTGCATATTGAATATCGTTCATTTTCCAATCAGTCATCTCATATCATGCCGATCACTAGGATGAGGCCATAAATTTTGCGATTTTCACTCTTTATAAATACTTCCGAGAAAACACTCGAAAACAGAAGTTTTCCCATACATATTTCAGTTTCCAAAACGAGTCGTTTTCCACGAAAACGACTTGCAATCGTTTAGTTGTTGAAACAAACACACCTTTTGGAATAATCAGCAGCTGACAAATAGCAGACTAAACAAATGTCACAACTTAAAATCATTTTCCACACTTAATTGATGGGCTAATAATATTATTTTTAAATCTGAATTAATTTTATTTGTCTGTTAATGCGATTGAAATTTGTTACCAAAACAAGTTTACACAGAAGTTTCGCTACTAGTGTCTAAAAGCTGATTGAAATGTCAAACGAAAAATAGTTCGGTGGGAACGCATCGACGACTTTTCGGTGCGGTCTGAGCAGGCTATTACGTTTTTTTTTTTTTTTTAAATTTTTAATTTTTTTTAAGAAAGTGATGTTTAAGTTTTGAGACAAATGTGAGCCATTTTTCTTTGGCTCGGAGCATTGAGACAAAGCTGGAATACTTGAGCCAAATTACACAATTGGGTACTTCAGCCCCACCCTGGTTACATTTAAAAGGGAAAGGGAACGTTCGAGCATCTAGTTTAGTAAGTCCGACAGCAGCTGTCTGAACAGATGCATACCGGATTTTAATTGGCTGAAATCGGTCATATGAGCAGCTGTTTCAGTTGACGTTTATGGCGGGGTAGCCGACGCATCTAGTCAAGAAATTCGTGACTGAGTGTACTAACTTGACAGTCCGCGCATATGTGGCTGACGTAGAAAAAGTGACGTTCCCGATCAATCTTATCCAGAAAAATCGAGTCGACTTAAGATAACTAGATTCTTGAATGTGCCCAATATTGGAGTTAAGTATTGACATTTGGTTCGCCCTTGCATCAATTTTTTTATTGAAATTCCCCACGATCTGGCAAGACTGTATTACACGAGGGTATAAATGTTGTCATTCAATTTATGAGTTGAGTAACGAATTGAACTCAGTTGCTTCAATCAAGTGTACAATAATCGACTATTCGATAAGGCATCTTTAGTGTTTTGATTTTTTGTTTATAAAAATAACCGTGCTGCAAATTATTCCTGCTATTTTAGCAAACATCAAACCGAACTAAGCTGTCTTTGCATCCAGACATGACGGGCACATTTGGAAATTGTCTTCTCACACCGCCTTGTTAAAACTAACAATTAAATCGAAAAAGTAAACATTTCGCGAAATAATTTCTAAAATTGTCTACAATGAGTCGCCGAAAAACGTATCAATTATGTTTCGGTCCAACGCATCCATTCATTTCGATTTGTGTTTACTTATTTTATTATAAAGAGCTCAATTTAATGTAGACCAACAGCTTAAGCATGCCAAACAGTCGAAATTGATGATATTCATTTATAATTATGATTGTATCCGACTTATAGTCGTTATCAGCAAATATAAACTGACATTAACTATGCGGCAGTTAGTCCACAGTATCCGCCTGTAAGTAGCATACGTTCATACGTACATTCATTGTTGGAACTAAAGGGTGGTTAAATTTTAAGGGCCGATGTTGAATGTAAACCACACCTTAACGTCAAGTTTTTTTCTGCATTTCATTTAACATTTCTCAAGATACACAATCGAGCAACGCGTTAAAGTTATTCAGGCTTATTATGAAAATGGGCGTTCAAATCAAAATGCTTATCGTGCACATTGTGATTTTTCGGTCAATTTAATCGTCCAAATGTGCTTACAATCGCAAAAATTGTGCAAAAATTTGAGCAAACCGGGTCTGTAGGAGATGTGAAAACACCAGTGCATGCTCGTACAGCTCTTACTGCAGAATATATTGCTGCTGTTCGCGATAGTGTGGCTGAAGAGCCGTCCACCTCAACTCGTCGTCGTGCCCAACAATTGCACCTCTCACGCTCGTCGTAGATGAACATTATGCATAAAGACTTGCATTTACGCGCTTACAAGGTGCAATTCACTCAAGAACTAAGGCCTCTTGACCATTTCAAGCGTCGTCAATGGTCAGAATGGTGGCAAGAAATGACAACAGTGGATGATCGAATTTTCGAAGAAAATCATCTTCGGTGATGAGGCACTGAGATCACGTGATTTGACACCGTTAGACTTCTTTCTTTGGGGTTATTTGAAAGAAAAGGTGTACGTCGATAAGCCAGCAACAATGCAAGAGCTAAAGGATGAGGTAATTCGGCACATTACCGACATACAACCTCAATTATGCCTCAGCGTTATCGAAAATTTGGACCATCGGAAGGAGGTGTGCCGCCGAGGTCGCGGCGGCCATTTGGCTGATATTTTGTTCCATACATAATTGAACCATACCAGCATTATCATAATAAAAATGTATGACAATAATTTCCTAAATAATCTGTGTTTTATTCAAAATCAACATCGGCCCTTTAAACTTAACCACCCTTTATTTGTTGAACCTACGTCCTACGTATGTGCTTATCTATATCGCAGTTCCAGTTAAATTTCGAGAACAATAACAAACCAAAAAAAAACAGAGTCATAAATTTCATTCAGCTAGCTAGTTCACACTTTAGACATGACAAGGAATTTATGCTTGAGATGAATTAGTAGGCAACCCACCACTCGGTGTCTGTTGTCTAAATAAGACGACGAAATTCAGCTAAGGAATCCCCGCTGATGTTTTTTTTTTTTTATATTAATGGGTGTCTCACTTGCCAGAGATTTTAGTTGTTTTACATGCCGTCACGACAGAATACACTAAGTGTGCATATCAAAGTAAATAGACACGGAAACAATTGGCAGCCACTAATACCCACTTAGTACGAGTATCGCTATAGACTCGACTAATTGTTAGCGCTATGCTATTTCGTGAGTTTAATATTTTAGTGGCTGACTTTCTCTCTCGCCCGACACAGGGTTGTTGTCCGAGTATTTGTGAGATACTCGCTCGTCCGATACACTAATACTTGCGTTTAGTCTAATCGCATTCGTTTGTATCGTAAACGTAATTCACAGATCATACAGGTAGATGTTTTTTGTGTTCAACTTTACTGTGCCCGTGCGCTCTCTCTGTCTGTCTCTCAGTAGGGTACAATCAGTCTAGCGGCGGCCATCACCTGATATACACGGACTTGAAAATTGTTATGCGCATTTATACGCGTGCCGTGGATACTTTGATATTTCTATATATATATACATATATAATACAACCAGTTAAAAGTGCAATAATCTTTTCGGAAGTTCTACATAACAATAGTACACTTGCATAGACATTTTATTGAAAGTTTAATTGGAAATTTTTAAGGTACTACATTTTTTTGTTTAGTCTGGTTCGAGTGATTGGAAATTTTCCTTTGTTTTCCTCCGAGCTGATCTTATCGCCCAAGTGTTTGACTTGAAGTTAGTCATTAAAATTATTCCTTTTTTATATAATGGTTTTTCTTTTTTTTGTATTTGTTTTGTTTTAATCAAAACTATGTGGTATCAGAGCTAACAGCTGATGGTTCACTGGTGTATCGGTAGACTGAAGAAACGAGTTTAACTTGATTTTGTCTTCAGTGATTTACCTCACATTTTGTGCACACCGTTTGTGCAGTAGTGTGGATTATGAGAAGAACCTACTTAAACAAGAGGTTATGTACTTGTGTAGTGCGGCATGGTGGCATACGTGCCGATACGTTATTTTTAAAATAGGTTTTTAGTTCGCGTTTTGTTTTGTGAATTCGTGCGGTTTGTTTCTAGATCTTTACCTAACAGGTTAAAGGTTTTTTTTTTTATACACGGTTATTTAATTTGATTTTGCTATAACTTTCCGGGTAAATATTTTGTTGGGAATAATGTGATTGACTCGATTGAAAACAGCTAACAATCTGTTGAATTAAAACCGCGAATTGGATATAATGAAACATTCTTAGCGCAATATTGATTTGTGGCATATGTTCGGACAAAGAAGAACCGAGTAATTAAATCGGAAATTGTGCGTTAATCGACTCGCGAATACTAAACATAGAAGAGTGGTACTAGCAAGTGCTTGGCTCTGTGCGATATATGTATTCGTTTTGGGAAATCAAAAATGTGCCTCTAGTGCTGTATAAAAGAGAAAACATAACAAAAGTGTGAGGAATGGCAATCTCAAAACGTGGCTGTCTGAGTCAACCTCTTATCTTTTTGTCTATCGCTGAATCTCTATGACAAAGTGAGCCTAATAATCAAATCATTGACTCATGCTACATCAAAAATAGTTTAAGTTTTTGGATATAAGTAGTCTTTTCTTAGCACACTAACTCTCATTCTACTTGAACTTGAGGTTGGCCATTTTCAAAAGGTGAACTCCAAATACCAACATAGTATGAATAACCTGTTCCTTTTGTATGCAAACACAAAAATAAAGGTCAGTGGAGGGCTGTATCGAAAGGTTCTTAAACGTTTTGTGTATAAAATCAAACGGTCGCAGACAGTGTAAAGAAGAGCAACCTGTCGCGAAGTGAAACCTTATAAAGTCACACAAAATTTAAATGTTTCGAATCATAGAAAGCAGTTTCTTTCGAAACCTGTTTTAAACCTACCACTCAAAAGGTGAATAAAGAAAACGAAAAAAAAAGAACAACACCGAAGGGATTGTCTATAAACCCTCAAGAAAATACGTGAATCCCATCTACACAAAGTCAACTAAATTGGTTCATTATACCCGTTTTCGTGATGACGTCTGTCATGATTTACAGACAGCCTGCCGTGACGATAGACACACGCAGGCAATTTACATTTTAAGCTTAATGATTGGTTAAACTCAGCAGAAAAATATAAATACGGATTTGAGGATACAAATACATATAAAAGATAAGTGGATAAGTATATCAAGAGAGTAGGTCTAGGTATGGTGTTGCAAAATTAATTTACACCAACTAGGTACACAAATGGGAACTGCGCCAACTGCTGTAAATTGATGGTTTAATTGGATAGTTAAATATAAATATTTCGTTAACCCTCTATAAATGAGACTATTAGTGGTAGTGGTATTTATTGTGTTTGACTATTTACTAAGATGATAGCGAATACGTGTATTCGTAATGTGCACCAGATAAGAGGGCGTTTGTGTGCTTATACCTACTTTTGCTAGATAGTTTTGTATAGAACACAACGTTTGCTGTTTGCGTTGCTTTTGGGGCAGTATCCAGTCTCTGGATGGAGTATGGCTGGTCTGGTGCGAATTATTCTAGGTAGTACATTTGAGTAATTTATTTCATAATTAGGTTGGCAAATGTCTGTACTTATCTCTGCCGCGCTGAGATGACCCAGTATTAAGCGAGGTTATCGTCATGCTTTTTTATTAGAGAGTATATATAACTCATTGATATAATAACGGAGTGTTCCGGTGTCAGAAATGTCTCCTAAACGTCTCGTACGAATTTATGTTTGAAACAGCTTAAATGTACAAATATACAGCAAGGCTTCGCACCCATATAATTGATGACGTAAATTACAAAAAAAAAAAAAATCGACCGACTATCTAAGGAAGGGAACTTTTATGCCAGTAATGACCCGATGGCAAAAACGGTCTAACAACAAAAACGGTTATTTAAGTTCTCTGCTTTTTAACTTTCTGGATTACGTAGTATGTAATACTTATTTACTTTTGTTGGCTCAACTAGAGCGTGGTGCTCCTAGGCCTTGCTCAATATACCCCTCCAGCGGGCTCGATCTCTAGCCTGCCGTCTCCAATTTCGCACTCCAAGTTGTCGGAGGTCTCCCTCTACCTGCTCGCTCCATCGAAGATGAGGTCTACTTTGGCTTCTGACTCCCTCTGGTTTGGCGTTGAAAACTTTTCGCGCTGGAGCATTGATGTCCATTCGCACTACATGACCCAGCCATCATAGTCGTTGAATTCGAATTTTTCTGGCTAAGCTCATCTCGCAGTACAGCACGTATTGTTCGTCGTTGTATCTTCTTCGCCAAATGTTGTCTTCTCGGTTTACGCAGACAGGAGCATAAATCGAACGATCGAAGTATGTACAGTGCGACCTCAATAAAAGCAACTAATAGAAATTTGGGCAGTTGCTTTTATTGAGTTTGTTGCAATAATCGAGTCAAAAAATTGTAGGTGCCAAAAACGTGTCCTGCACTGGTAAAGAGATCAAAACAAAAGATAATTTAAATCGTAGGTATTAGAAATAAAAAAAAAATCAAATATTAATCGTTTTTAAAAAATTGAGAAATTTTGATTGTGTCTTTTTGGACGCAGAATTCTTTTCCACAGCTGACTCGTAAGTTTTGCAGAGCTAAAATGAAAAATATATCTACAAATAGCGAACGAAATAAGAGCTCATGAACCAATAGTTGCTTTTATCGAGTCACCTTTTTTTGAGGAGTTGCAATTACTGAGTCAACAATGGCAAGATTTAAGGTGTTGCTTTTATTGAGGAGTTGCACGTATCGAGTGTTGCTTTTATTGAGGTCGCACTGTAATAGTATCGCGAAAACGATCCATTGTGATTGTGACAAAAATTCTTTTCTAAGGTACTATGGTCATATCTAACTTAATAGCAAACTCGGTTTTACTCTGTAATAGCATAGAATGGATTTAAAAAAAGTCAATTTGTAAAAATTAAGTTTTCTTTAGCTTACCTTAAACGGAAATAACGATTCAACTAATCAAACTTTTGATCAACGAGGAAGTTTCGTTGGACCCAGTCGTCCACTTTTTTTGTTTTTTAGATGCGAAAATGCTTTCGGTTTTTTTTTTAAACCTCCTATCTTCGGTTATTTACAGATGATCCAATATGATGAAAGTTATGTCGATTTATTATCCAGAACAATTTTTAATGCTTTTGCAACATAAAAAAAAAAAAAATTGAAGCCTAGTTCATAACAAGTGTTCTACTGACTGATTACTGTTGTGGGGCTTTTGTTACATAGTTGTCTGACATTTTCCAAGCTCAGATCTTTTGATGGCGTGATACACATTAACATTATCTTTTTTGCTCAGAGAGTATAGGTCTCTGTATGTTGTAGTGCTCAATAGAAACAGTTCTCCTCTTATTTAAAAAGTATTCTTAATCGTAGAACACATTTTGTTGCCTTTTTTTTTATGCGACTCGTCGAATTTTCAACTTTCTGTGGTCTGTAAATTGTAAAATGGTAGACTTTAATAAATAAATAAATAAATAAATAAATAAATAAATTATAATAAGGGTTCTTTCCAGCGTTCTGAGGATGTCATCCGCATGTCATTCAACACCCCCAGTTTGCACTGTCGCCCATTTTAGATCTGCTGCCAGTTAAATCGATTCTTTCTATTTTTTATTTTTATGCCAAACTAGCTGTTCCTGTGCGTTTTTGCCCGTGCTAAACAAAATTGCATTTACATTTTCATTTTCTATATGAACTTTCATTGTTTTATCAATTTGTTTTAATTATTTTGCACAAATGTGGGTATACAGGAAAATTTTTGCTAAAACCTGGCCCGGCTACAGATCTATACACTTCGAAAAAGAACCTGTAATTTAGATCAGTGATTCTCGAGTTAAAGGCAGACGAAAAAAAAAAAAAATGTGGGCTTAAAAATATGTTTAAAAGTATGTTTAAAAATATGTTTAAAAATATGTTTGAAAATATGTTTAAAAATACAATTTGTTTTGAACAATTCAAGCGTCATAATGTCACATTTTATCAAGTCCCTGGAATCGTAATCGGATATAAGTTTTAATGTAGGACATAGCGCTTTAATTGTTGCATATATATTCAAACATTTAGGGATTTAAGTTTACTTAAATACAGTAAAAGCTCGTTAATTCGGAATGGTCGGGGGGAAGGTCAGTCCGAATAAACGAATTTTCCTAATTAATGAGAGATTTTTTTTATGCACTAAAACGCGTTCCTATTGATGCAAAAACTTAAAACGAAAAAAATTTTTTTTGTAACAAAAGATTGCAAATAATATATAAAATTTAAAATTGTATAGTTTTTACCGATTTTTATTATGTGAATTTCCGGAAATCTCCCCAAAGACATTTTGATGATTTGTTCCGACTTCTATATATTTGAGGTCTATTTGCTACCTTTACGTGTTCAATCATTGCGTTTATTAAATTTTTGCTAATTTTATTTAATGTTTTTTTTTTTTTTTTTTTTTTTTTTTTTTTCGAATAAACGAGTTTTCCGAATTAAAGGGCTTTTACTGTACCTTATGGGATACTTTTTCTAAGTCATAAACTGTCACATAAGATTTTATGTGGAACTTAAATATCTATGAGTAGTATCAGCGTAGTAACGGGCCTTAATGTATTAAAATCGAAATTATTGAGGGTCTTGAATGGTTTAATTTATTTGCACGATGACGAGTTGATGTGCTTTTGCTATCGTATCGCCTTTCTTTCCAGTTCCGCATCACATATATGCTACTGAGCCAGTTTCTTAGAACTTGTGCACCAGATTGAAATTGTGTGCTACTTTGGTCGATTATTAACACCAACAAAGTCACGTCATGCAAAATATGCATTTTTCTTCTTCTTCTTTTTTTTTTTTTTTTGAACAACCATTTTCGTGCCACAGAGTATCAATCTATCATGATTGTGGATGAGAAATGTCAACATGAAAACATTTAAAATTTCGATTTTATTACCCACTCTCATCGTCGAATACCCATTTGTATTTTACTCTTTTTATCGGGAATTATAGTAGCAACATTGTCATTTTATCTCCTTAATTATCTTCCCAGCCGCCATCGTCGCCACTGACTTCGCAATATACAGGGTGTGCCAAATACAAGTTTCTTTTTAAAAATGCAATTAAATTTACAAAATTAATTTCTTCCCAAGTATAGTATGGCCTTATTAGTAAGAGCAATCTTTCAAATTAATTATGGAATACAACTGCCTCGACTGGCTTCGCAGTAGCGCATTCTGTCACTCCAATTTTCCAAGACCTTGTTGATGGTTTCGGGCTGTAGCTCACGGATTGCTTGGATGATATTGGCCTTAAGTGCTTGAATCGTTTCCGGATTGATGGCATAACATCGGTCCTTCACGGTTCCCCACAAAAAAAGAGTCTAAAGGGGTCAAAAGATCGATAGTGGCATAGGCTGGCTGTGTGGCATGGCGCGCCATCCTGCATGAACCAGAGGTCGTCCAAATTAATGTCTTTAGTTTCAATAACAAAAAAGTCGGTAACATGGCTCTGTAACGCCCACCGTTGACCGAAACGCTGCTACCAGCATCATTTTTTTTTTTTGAAGAAAAATGGTCCAATGATGTCACCACTCCACAATCCGCACCAAACTGTCACATTCTCGTCTGTGCGCACCGAACGACGACGAGGACCATGAGTATTGCCCACTAGCATACGCGTCTCATGCCAAACTCGTCTCGTTTTGCCAAACTTGCGTATAGCAGGCGCGTTGGGTGCTTCATTTCGGTCAAAACTTTTTTTTTTTTTAAACGCAGTGTTTGGGCTACACAGCACTCACATTGAAAATTAGTTTTCAATATTTCCCAACGTTGTTCAAGCGCAAAGCGACTCATTTCGTTCCGCGGAGGTATGAAACTAACTTTCTGATAAGATTTCGAGCGGAAAACAGCTGTCAGAGTGAAAACAACCTATGATTAAAAAAGAAACCACCAGAGGGCCCACCCTTTAGGTCATCGGTTGATATGCATATTTGAATAGACGGTCAGTCGTGCCTCCTAAAAAAATCTAATGGAAATTCCAGGGTGATGTATCCAATCTTTTGCTACATGTTAAAAAAAAAAATTACTTGCGTCTCATAGTAGCATCCGCTTCATACTTTGTAAACACAATCTTTGGGCACGAAGAATTGTATACCGTTCTATAAACCATCAAATTCGAGTGTGAACGTTAAGTATCTACATGTTTATTGTTTAGATTGCAATATTGTTTTTGTGGTCTGCAAACGCCAACGTTTTATTTTTACCAATTGTCATGTTGTTCTTGAGTTGGTTAGGCCGGAAATGTTGGACAGCAATACGTATATGTAAAGATGCTCGCTAAAATAAATAATAAAAAAAAAACTAATAGTTTCTAGGCGGAAACTATGTTTCAGTAGAATTTATCCACGGCTGGTATTGAGGTTGGAATTAATTAATTTGTTGTCTTGAATAAATACCAAAGGGAACCGTCCGGATAGCTGCTTACTTATCAATTCAGATCACACGCTGGGTTTGATATATGTAAAAACATTGTGTCTTATCTGCTTTAATGGAAGTTCTCACTGGGACTGTGGAGAGTGGAGACATCATTGAATGAATGTTTTAAACAATTGTATAGTTGGATCGAGATGTGCTTATGACTTATGAGCAAAAGTTGTATTTGTGACCTGTGATTGAATAATAACGACTTTCGCACAGAAATGGGGGAGACATTGTTATGCATTTGGTATATTTTTATATCTGAATATCTTTGTGACTCATTGGCGCTACATCTCAGCACATTTTATTTTAAACAATTACAGTTTTACTTGGTCGTTGGTGAAAGTATAATAAATGTAATAATTCGAAGAGTATTTTCTTAAAATAAATGTTTTAATAAACGAGAAAAAATAATTTCATTGAAAATAATATGTGCCACAGTGATCTGTCTGTCTGTTTACAGCATAATACTCATAGTCACTTGAGTTTTTTTCTCCGAAAACATCTTTGCTAGCTTGTCGCAAACATTGTCCAACTAATATTTCCCATCATGCCGCTTAAGTGACAGATCTAACATATAAAATTGCCAAGTATATCTGTCTCCGAAACTATTTCCATCATTCGTTTGCAACCTAAAAATAGTACGCCGAGTGCTGTTTCGCAGTAGCTCCCCACTCCACGTATTTCTGGATAATGGACTCTTAAATAATAGTTTGCTGCTTCGGTAACTACTATTTATTTCATGTGTGCCGATTACGGGAAAATAGTTCGTCCTAAAAATGACGACATTCAATCAACTTGAACGGCTTCGAGATACAAAGCATTAGTCACAGTCTCATATGGGTTTTAGTGCTTCACAGAAAAGTCATTATAAGCATGTTCCCTTTCCCCTCCATCAGCCTGTAGTAGGGAAACTAATCAACCGTAACTGGTAATATTGCCGCCACTCATTTATTTCAATTACCAATCCTATAAAAAAAGAGCACCCAGCTTCGGCAATTAAAATGTCAAACACTTTCGAGTTCAATAGACCAGTTTTGTGACAATGCCGCACCGAATGATAAGAGTGGCACTTATTGCAGGCCATACAAGTAAACCAGCTCTATGACATTGAATTCAACTGTGAGAGATAATTGACCTTTACGTTTGGGTGATCAAACTTACTACCTTGCCGGTGTACTCGAACTTTAAACGCTAGATTGACTCTTCTTTTCTATTTAATTTATGTTAAAATATGACTAATGGTGTTATTTTTCTTCTTCTCATTTTAGATACAAAAGAAAAACCGCGTAAAGACTACAAAAAGGATAGTGAATTAATTTTTTAAATTTTCATTTATTAGTTGTGTAGAATTACATTTGATTCCACAACGAAAACCAACAAAGATACACAAGCTACAACAGCACGGAGCAATTAATTAAACTATCTCATTAAGAAGGGAATGGTATATTTCCTGGGGGACTGGGGCATGGGAGATTCTGACTGTGCGTCATATCAACATGTTCCAAATATACAAAATTCACACATTAACCACCAACTGCATCATCACCACCGTCAACAACAGGAGTTGCAAAGACAGTTGTCAGCAACAACAACAGGAGATGCAAATGTTGGCCAAACAGCTCCATCATCTTTAACCCATTTGCCAATTCAGTTTGGAACTAGTACCACAACTGTTCAGCAACTACACCACCACCAACAACAACAGCAACATCAGCAGCAGCATCATCAATTGACTGAACATTCAGCTGGTTTTTTGCTAAGTCAACAATCGTCGCCGATCAATTCAAGTAGCACCTTAGTGACGGCAAATCTGCAACAGTTGTCTGTGAGTAATACCCCAACTTCGGCTGCGCCGACGACATTAAATGTTAACATCGCCAACAAGTTAATTGCATCGAATCAAGGTGTAACCGCAGCAGTTGGCTTAGCTGGAATAGCATTACATAAGTACTTGGGTAGACCAAGATCGGAATCATGTGCGGGAAATGTTGGTGCTGAAAATAATTTATCGAAGGATCTCCTTGAAAGTGAAGATGAAGTTGCACTGCAGCCACTTTCCAATCAGGTTAGTGTTTTTTTTTTTTTCCTCAATTTTTGTAAATGTATGTATACTTTGTGTTTGAGCATTTTTACATCAAATCCCACAAGGTTATTAAAGTGAGAAACGGTGACACAAAAATTAAATGGGGAAGGTTGAGATCCTCATTGGGCTCTACTTATATATTTATTTTTTGATCCTTCTTAACATGCTGTCATTGGAAATGGGGTTTTAACAAGTCACTTGCTAGAACATTAATCATTTAATGGCATTTTTCATTAACAAAATGTCCCCTAGAAAAGGCTCTGTCAAATTGGCATCTAATGTCGTCTAATTTAACGTATTTCATGAAGCATTTTCTTGCAGACTACGATAGACGTTTCACAAAATGATCTTTCGAAAAATACCAAATAAGTTGTCATTCGGCATTTTGATATTAAATGTGCTTACTTCATTTTTATAGTTTTATTTCGCGCATACCAATTGTCTTGGCAATGCCAATGCGGCGACCTAAATCGGTGCGACCGTCAACATGGTTCTTGAAATAGAATCGAGCTTGCATGTCCTCCCGCAATCGGTTGTTAAGTTGTACTGTTGGCATGTATTTTAGGTATCGCAAAATTTAATAACTGAATATAAAAGCTGCAAAACAAATGTTTAGTTATTGTTTTCAAACATGAACAATTGAACATCTAGCAAATTAGTGCAACAAACCAACCACTATGCTAACGAAAATCTTGCCCATCCATAACTTCCCACTCTTAGGTTTGTTGTTCTTTAGTTAATTTACGAACACAGTTTCTCTATTTGAAAACGCAGCCGATTACCATCAAAGAACTAAGAGAACAGAGACGTTTTTTTTGTTCGCAAATTACACGTAGCCAAAAATCATTCAAAACAAACCCTTAAATAAAATTCGCAATAACAGGATGTTATTGATTTGATCTTATTCTCCTCATAATGATGACTATTCCTGTCAAGACGAAAATAACTCAGTTTATTTTTCAATTGAATATGTTTAAAAAAAAATAATAATCTTCGACTTGCCAATTGTTGTTTATTTTCTGGTCGACTCCATTCATTTAGAAAGAGTATTATTTTCTAATTGCAATATCTAAAAACAACCTGTCAAAGTTGTTATTTATTTTCCATATAGATTGGGACAATAATATGAGTGTATTTTTAAAAACTGTGTGCTAAATATTGTGGACCGTGAATATACATTTAGTTTAACCCAGAAATGTGTTATTTTGTTTTTAAAAATAGCAAAGAAATCTTGTTTTTATCCGTCCATCAACCTTTAAACCATGAAAGCAATTTAAATGAGTACACAATGTTGGACATTTAATGTTTCATTTAAAGTTACATTCGTGGAGGACGTAAAAAGAGTATACGCTATAGAGAAGTAAAGAACTTGGAACTGCATCATTTCGAATAGTTTTTTTCAGTCTTGTAATTTAGTTGACAGATTTGAATCTTAGATCTACCGGTTTGTATTTTACCCTTAGGTTAAAACTCGAGTTCATAATATGTAGGAATATTCAATAATTTAGTAGGTATCTATATCAACAAATTAAAGTTAAGTTGACAAATGCTCAGTAAAACTAGCAAAAAGAGTCATTACCTACTTTTCACGAATCAATTCGAGAGATATTCGAATCAGACCACCATTGTCGGGTCTCTTTTCGTCTCTCTCGTTCTCACCTGAGCTCAATTACTAGTGTTTTCACGCTAGCAACGAATCGACCTAAAGGTAATCAAACATTTGTGATAAAATGTTACAAAATTTTTTATAAAGTCATTACAATTTCAACTTATTGTATTACGAAGTAGCAGCGTAATAAAAAGATTTGATTACTGCTCCCAATTCACTCGTCCTTGTAATAAATACCTGAAGATTCCACTGTCCCTTACAAAGAAATGGACTGCCCTATTGTCAATGTTGTTGTCAAATGTCTAAATTTCAACAAAAAATTTGTTTGTTTGTTCAGTATGACTCTCATACTTCAAAGAAATTCCCCCATTTTAGTCCTTTTATGTCAATGGAAAATAAATTTTCTTCAATGCTAATGGAAATCTAAAGCTCTTCGCTGGAATTGTGTTATTTATTATGTACCACCCTTTGCATCCGAGGGATTTGATTTGATTGACTCTATAAGATGGTTTTCTGAACAATCATTTTTATTTTCTTTAAAAAGTTTTAAATGTCACTTCCAAAAATTTTAAAAATTGTTCACCCATGGTTTAATAAAATATGAAATGAAGTAAGAATGAAACTGCCAACCCGTTTACCTAACCTAACCTAGAATGAAGCTGTGCATATCGAATATGGCTTATGCTCCAATAATGACGCCCGCTACTTGCGTACGTACCATTTTCCGAGCCATTCCACACAAAAGGGAGTTTTGTTATTTCTAATAAAAATAAAGCAAACTTTTGGGTACGTTCTCTTGGCGAATCTTTTAACCGGCTATAGGGTGGTTCGCGAAAACGTCAGTGTCAAATAATAAGAAAAAAAAAAACAAAAACTTGTAGTAAAGCAAAACGGATTTTATATGGTTGTAGCATAATTATGTTAAAAATTTACTGAAAAGTTTGCGATAAAGTGGAAAAACAAGATAAAAGCATTGTAGAATTGAAAAATTATGTTTATCAAACGTATTTGGTAACAGCTGAGAAGATAAAGTAATAGGAATTCGGCGCTTTTTAGAAGTATTTGAACAAAACACTATTATGGTCAGCTTTAAACCCGCTTTGTTATGAACGAAAAATATAGCCTATCTGTGGAAGGATGGGCTTCGCCAAACACTCTATTGTTTTTCTGACGCCGTTGAGTCGAGTAAATTCTCATTTCAGCGATTATGCTCTATTCATGCCGAGCCGAAAACCTCGTTTTCACGAAAACTTCATCGTTTAGTTGTTGAAACAAACACACCTTTTGCAATATTCAGCAGAACAGCTGACCAAACGTTAATAAAGGGTGTTCGCGAAACAATTTTCGAATTTAAAATTAAATAATAAAAGATTCACAGGTTTTTATATAATCGTTTTTATTTTAAAATAAAACATACAAATGCGGATTTATGTTTTGAAAATAATTGAAGTATTCCCCATAAAAAAATGTCCGCAGGTGTTAAGTCTGGCGATCTGGGGGGCCATGGGATATCACCATAACGACTTATGACTTTTTCGGGGAAAATGCGCCTTACAATGTTCATTGATGCCTCCATCCTGTTGAAACCATGTCGATCCGTTTACCCATTCATTGTTCTCCAACTCAGGTTCCAAAAAGTTTTCCAACATAGACGAATAGGTTTGGGAATTTTTTTTCTTAGTGAAAGACGTGGATTTGCAATAACATCACGACGAACTGCTTCAATTGTTTCGTCAGTTCTCACAGTTCGCGATACACCTGGCCCGTGTCCCACTACAGGTCCTTGTTCACGAAAACTTCGCACCCACTTGCCAATAAGTTGCGTACTAGGACAATCCCGTATACGCCGAATATTGAAATGTCTTGCGAATAGCCACGGGAGAATCGTTATTTTTAAAATATGCCTCTACAGCAAACGCACGATGCTCCGCCGACCAACGATCCATGGCTAATAAAATCCGCACGACGCGTAAGTGTAATGAATACGCCTCCCCCCTCCGCCGATACCCCGCTCGCCGTTTATTCAAATTCAAAGTCGAAAATTCTTTGGCGGACACCCTTTATTACTTTTAAATCTGAATTCATTTTATTTGTTTGTTAATGCGATTGAAATTTGTAACCAAAAAAAGTTTACACAGAAGTTTCGCGACTAGTGTCTCACAGCTGATTGAAATAGACGAGTTTTCGATGCGGTGTTAATAGGCTATTACGTTTTTTTTTTTTTTTTATGTATGTATAAGAAAGTGATGTTTAAGTTTTGAATCGACGAATTTAGTCAAGAAATTCGTGACTGAGTACTAAGTTGACAGTTCGGTTTCGGATTCGGATATGTGGCTGACGTAGAAAAAGTGACATTCCCGACCAATCTTGGTTTTGCCTTCAGACTACATCTTATCCAGATCTTAAGAGAATTAGATTCTTGAATCGACCCAATATTGGAGTTAAGTATTGATATTTAATTTTTTTTTTTTTGTTCTAGAAGAGGGAAGATTCGCTTTTCCCCTTTCATCATTGAAATGCCCCACAAAAAGGGGAATTCCCCACGATCTAGCACTGCTTCCAGGGCCATAGTACTTGTATTCCATAGAGTATTGTCGTTTTCCATTGGGACTGAAAAAAACACATTTTTCAGATCGTTTTATGTTCCATTGGGCACGAAAAATCACAAATCTGAGTCCAAAATCTGAATGGAAAACGACATACGTCTAAGATTTATGTCTTCCCTTTCATTAAAGACCAAGATTTGTTGGATTAGTCAATAGGATTTTATATCTTTTAAGCCTAGTATCCTGCTCGCGCTAAATTTTAGCGCCCATAGTCTCCACTTCGTTTCTCCACACCAAAGATAAATGGTCGCTAAATTATTATTAAACATGATATAGATGGGACAAAACCCATATGTTTATGAAGCATGAGAACCATGACATATATCAGTAAACGTAATTTTAATAGAATTTTCGAATTTCAAACTTGAAAGACGTAAGAAACCTAGAAATTATAAGAAGAAGTTTGACATGTGTCCTCAAACTTTCCACAATCTCCTTACCATAGTGGAACACTTGTTATTACCCAAAAGACGAGGCCAAATGAAAGCATAAGCCCCCCTGAAATGCGATTCGCTTTATTTATGTTTATATCTCTGGTTTGGCTTTGCGTTTTCTTTTAATTATTACACAAACATTATCTGCGTTTTCCGCCAAAAAAAATCATAGCAAACACAAGACAAATTCTTTCCTCCGTTTTGTATGTCAGAATTTATCTTCGATTTAATGTACCGGACATTTATTTCGCGAGCTAAATGAGTGGAGACTCTTCATCGGCCCATCTATATGAAGTTAAGGATTTAGCTTGCGAACAGGATACTGCTTTGCTAAACTGCCTCGCTAAATTTTATCTTTGTAGACATTTTTGTATGGGAGATACAATTTAGCGCGAGCAGGATACTAGGCTTTATGCATGAAACGCAAAAACTGTCAATTCCCTCATATCGCATCATCTACCATGTTTTGTTTTTTCTTATGGCTACTTACTATTTATTTGTTATTACCTTTTCAGGTTGGTGGACACACGCGCCTGCTCCTGCTTAACCAGAGTACTGTCATAAAACCATTGAATCTGCGTGAACTAGACTTTTATCAGAACATTCCTCAGGATATTCAGAAGTTTGTTCCAAAATACAAAGGTAAGACTATAATGACCAAGGTTTATCTTAAATATATACACAAAAACATTTATGTTTAGACAAAAAAAAAAAAAAAAAGTGTTTCGTTTGTTTGTATTGTCGTCGCATAAAAAATCACATTGCTCATGAAGTTTGCTTATACTTTATGTGTGTTTCATAATATCATTAACAAAATAAAATAAAAGAAAATAAAAAAAAAAAAATAGAAAAAGAAAAAAAAAAACAGAAAACGAAATAGAATTCATTTTTTTGTTTTTTTAATTTTTACTGACTAGAATTTGCTTACACAATTTGTATTGAAATCATTATTGTACCTGAATATACATATTATATTATGTTGTGATTATAGTTTTTAAGAAATAAGTACATTGTAATAATAATGATATCAAAGATATTGAAAAGAAATATAAAAAAAAATCACTTAAGAATGAGAAGAAGGAACAAAAATAAAACGAAAGTATTTGAAAACAACAAAAATCACACATCTTGACAATTGACGTTGTCGTTTGGTAAGCGAATATGTACGAAAGTCGAGAGTTACGAAAAGTAATTTCAATTGAAAAGTTAAAAAAAATTAAAGTGAAGTTTAGTAATAATATATAAACAAGGGCCTAATGGGTAAGTCCTTTTTTATTTAAAGTAATTAGTTACTATTGTTTGATATTTTTGTTTTTAGATTTTGCTGCTATTTAGATAATTATTTATGGGTCTTATTTCTAATTCATCGATCAGTTAAATTTGATTCGATGTGTATTATATAATCATTGTAGCAACATTTTTAATTAAAATTATTCAGATGTTTCGTAGAACAGTGGATATTTGTTCCCCCGGCACTGAAGACATTTTTTCGTTGACATATTGTGCAATTTCTTTTACTGGTACATAAGGTACCTCTGTAAGCAACATCAAGTTGGTGTTTACAAATCCGCCAATCTGCCATTATTATAAATGATAACATCCACAATTATCTCACAATTGGCCTTCGCTAAGAGCTACCGATGTGGATTGTCAGACAATTGTGTGTCAAATTGTCCATAAACTTGTACATACAACAAAAAAAAGGCGTGAAAAACCTGTCGAAGTGCAATTTAGGTTTCAGGTCAGTGTCATATCAATATCAGCCACATTCGGCATTCATTATCTTTTGCATCTGCTTTGGAAAACAACTGATTATTTGTAACCAATGTAAGTAAGTCAGTCGGTGAGCTGGCGTCGAAGTTATGCCGCTGTCGGAAAACTAAATTCTGTCCAACTTTTTTGTTGGTTGCTGTTGGTTCTACTTATTGTATCGCTAGATTGCGTACAAGCTCTTATCAATCGGTTTGGTTTTACACACGTTCCATCAATTATTGTCTGTGATTTCTTGATTGTAATTTTCTTCATACTTCTATGTGCACCATCGAGCTACAGTTACGCAAAATACCTCGCCGAATCGAATGTAAAGATGACCTTAAAAAGACTTGTCTTGAGGAAGTTGAACAATCAGGGCGGCTAGACCTGACCAAGCCGTTTATTTTTTAAGCTGGTAATCTTTCTTCAAGAAGTTATCTTAGGGTATAAGCTCTATTACCGATACCAACTTAAGTCTGTCAATGACACGTATTCGGTGATTGTCAATGTGGATTGAGTCTAACTTATGCCAGTGTTTCCTTATAAGACTATACCATGCTTTGGCACGTTCAAATTTTAAGTTTGAACTCCAAAAAGTGGAAAGATATTTTTTATCCTTGCAAGGGGTTAGACGAGAATACTTTTCTTGAGTTTTATCATTTGATTGACAGAGCTCTATTAAAAATAAATAATTTTGTTGTTCGCGACAAGATTTTGTTCGACATAAATTAAAAACAAAACCTCCCTCGTTAATTGCCAGCAAATGGAAGAATTCGTGCGTTATATAAGCTTGTTTGATATTTATTAATTTTGTTATATTACCAAAACAAAATATAAAATAAATAAAACAAAAACCAAAAGGAGGTAAATTACAATTATTTTGAGTGTAAAATTTTAAGTGATCCGTAAGTGGCGGTAGTTTAATTATTTTTGTTTATTTTTATTTTCTCTCTTTCTCTCTCTATTTTTCCTTGTCTTAAGTCAAGGATATCCACTCTTGTAATGTGAATTGAGCGGAATGTGAGACTACATGATACGAATGGATAGCTAACAGAAGGATGCGCTCGAAAATCCACACCGTGGTGTCACGAAAATTACTAGTAAAAATCGAAAGTCGTAAAATACAAAAAAGTCGCAAGCAAAGGTTTACATTAAAAAATATATAATATATTTATATATATACAAACATATAGAAACAATAACCAAATTGAGTTTTAAAAAATATTCTATTTTTTAATAAATCAATGTGAAGCGCCCTCTGTTGGTGTGTGTATGAATTATAATTTCAGCCGCAATAAAAATAAAACACACACACACACCCCCCAAATAATTGATTGACAACTGTGTGTCTAATCTCATCCTACATGTGTACGCTCTCTGCTTAGGTGAATGTGCTTGCAAGTGCGTTCAACACTCTCCACTCCATCCCATTCGTTGATCCTTATTTAAGGGTTTGTATGCATATATTTCGTATATATACATAAAATATTTTATATTATTATTATTATTATACATTTAAATTCTTATAAACTTATCAAAACTATATAAATAATTATAATATATATATTTGAACAATTATCGGTATTTAGTAAGAATTTATTTATTTGTTATCCTCAAAAGTAATTTGTATATTATTTATAATTAGTACCGAAATACTTACACTGTTGCTTCTTGTAGGCGTGGTGATAGTTAAAATGTATCCAACCCATTCATTATAGACTTTATTTTTATTTAAGTATATGTTGCACATTTTAACGTGAAGCGCAAGTGAGACTTGCTTACTTTATTCAAAATTTGATTCTTTTTCATCGATTTCCTTTAAAATAGTCACCGCTTTTAACGAGCTTAAACGTTTGAGCTTTGAGTAAAGCTCTACCATCACAGCTAGAAGGGTTTTAAAGTTAATCATTAAAACTGGGTATACCTTACCCCTACAATGAGGACCAAGGGACAGAAGCAGTTCTTTTTTGTTCCTAGTATGTTTAGTAGGTTTTAATTCAATTTTTGATTTCGTTTGAGAATCGATAGTCTCGTTGATCAGTGCGTACCAATAGTTTCAGTTTTAAAAATTGTCTGCTCGAATTTTTGAAGATTCAAAGACGATTCGCCCCATTAAAAGTGTAACCTCTTTTCAGTCCAATGTCAGATTTACGATACCGATGTGGACATTCTTAATAGTTTTTTTATTAAGAGCTTCTGATTAGAATTCTTAAACAAAAAATGACTTAAGGTAGATTAAGAGCCGAAGTTATTTTTACGGGTTATTTCTGACGCCTATACTGCTTAAAACAGACATCACCCAAGATTAATTTCAGTTGTTGGTAGCTCAACTGTGATGGTGGACTGTATTATCGAAAAATATAAGACCTGGTTATGTCGATGTCGCCAACCCAAAAATCATACAAAACTATTACTCGTTGAGGATGGAGATTTTATATTTCAGTTACTCTCCGGTTTTTGGTGCCCCAAATACAACAGTTCTAATTAATAAAAAAAAACCTTGGAGATATAAATATGACTTTTCGATCACACTGATTTTCTTGAAAACCATCAGCTGTCTTGTTTTCCTAACAAGTGATCGCGCAGCTTTCTCTGTAGTAATCTTTTTCTTTTGTGCTAGTAAAATAGCTCCGCTTACACAGCACTACCAATATAAGCTTATTCATCTAGCAATAAATTTAATTCCGAATTAATTGAACAATTTGAGTAGGTATGTTGATAACTTCCTTGTGATACAAATGTTCCACCTTCGTAAGTAAAATAGAAAAACAAAAACCCAAACGACGAGACCGAATTTGAAACTTCATATCTCTAAACGACCACTCATTTGACAATTCTTTAACTTTTCCATAACAAATCTGTTAGCATTAGGTCTGTTCCTCAGAGATTTATATACCCCAGCAGCGTCGCGTGAATTATTTAGATGGGTGTGCAAATTCTTTAAAATTATACATTTTTTAGAAATATCAATTAATTGCCTGAAAAAACGTCCCATTTATTGTTTTCTCAATCATTGTTTTGCTGTTTTTGATATCTTATTTTATTTTCAAAATAAAATATAGAAAAATAAAACTTTCGCATACAAAATCAAAAGCACCGCACGAAACTGCAACCCCAATCCCCAACCACTTAAACGAAAAGCTAAGTTCAACCATTCATTCATCGGCTTTCGTGCACAGCTTTTATTTGCACGAGTATCGATGTAATACATTGTATATTTGACTTATGACGCTTTACGGAAACAGAACAGAACAGATGCAAAAGAAGAGAAAATGAATACAGCCCGTGCACAGAAAACCTTCGCACAAGTTCACTACAAGTTCATCAAAGTAAAGCGATTTAAGTACGGCGGCGTGCGGGTCACGAATGACGATGGGGATGAATACTGGAGAAATCTTGTAGAGGGATATAGTTTGGAGTTGGATGAATTTATTTGATGAAATCAACAGAATGGTGGATGGTGCACAGCCAGTTTTTGTACGAGTTATTTTTTTTTTTCTCTCAGCGGTGAAGGAATTTTGAAAGAAGAATTATAATTTATAAAGGATGAATATGAATAGGTATGGTGTAGGCTGTAGCTGTTGGCTGTGTTATGGAGGTTTTATGGGTTATGGAATTGTGCATATCATTATTTGTGTGTTGTTATTATTACACAGTGTTTGATGAGGGACTTATTTCCATTAGATCAGGGTGTGCAATGCACACCTTGCACACCCTGACGAGACGCCACTGATATACCCTCATAGGAGTTCCCCTCGAGTATAATTCCTTTCGGAATTATTTTAGAGGTTCCTGTACCCTTCTTTCTCCTTGGCGGAAGAAATCTGTCTAATTGCACTCTCTCCAGTCCAGTTGCCTTAAATAATCTGGCTCCAGTGACAGTCTGACAGTATTTTTAGTATCAGATAGTTGGTACTTGCCCAAGTATTTCAATCTTGTCGGTTACGAAGTTCACATTTCATACCTATCATTATAAACGCAACCGATCCGCAGTTCATACAAATGTTGTTGTTCTCAATCCGCATCGATGCGTACCTCGAAGAGATAAATAAAAGTTTTATTTTTCGAAAAAAAAAGGATAAATTTAAAAAGTTTACGAACAGTTAATTGATCTTTTGAAAACAAACAACCCTTCCTCAGTTCCAGGCAATGCTGGAAATGATGAAAAAACATCCAGACATCTTTTCTTCGCATTCTAACACCTCTTCTAATGCTCCTAGTATCACTATTACTAGCTATTACTTTAAAATTTAAGAAAAATCCAATGCTATTCATGTTTGTACACTTTATAAAAACAAAATCGAATAAGAAAAGATTTTCATTTGACAGCTAACTCGCTGGACTACAAGCAATCGGTAATGCGGCTTTGCGGACCGAAATGTAGTCCATCCGCCGTTTTCAATGATAGGTTTTCACTTTTGAGTGATCAACTGCAGATCGGATTGAATCCGTCCGCAGAGCCTGATTATCTTCATTGTGTTCCTCGTCATCTGTAGACTACAAATCACCAAACATACTTCAGGGGAAACATTTTTCAAGTCGATATCCATTTGTGATTTTGCCAAATAAGAATGCAATTTGAACAGCTGATATTGTTCTCAAACAAGGCATTCATTTACAAACGCAGGTCAATTTCGTTGCACGTAGCAGCGTAAAATCTAAGATCTGAAAAAGATTGCTGGTGGTCCTAATGGAAAACGACATAAGAAAATTAGTTCGGTACACCTATATCACATAACCTAAGTAGCAATGAAAGTGATCTGGAATTTCGAACTTCTTTTTGATGAATCCTAGTATGTGGAAGAGTTTGTACTACAAGCATTCGAATGGAGGAGGTTGTTCCTTGTTACAACGAGGACAATTTTCGTCGCCACTTTCGAAAGAATCTTCAATTTTATTGTGCTGCCTGTTGATACCATTTTAATAGGCAAGAATTTTTCGAGTTAAGGAAGGGCACTGAGTAAAAATTATGAAGATCTAAAAGTAAAGGAACAGACTATTATGTGGTAAGATTTTCAGTGGAGAGTAATGTATCACTCCCTGTAACGAATTTGTCAGTTCATCATTTGTAAGCAAAGAAATAGACAAAAAAATGTTGAGGAACTGTCAAAAATGAAAGCACAATTTGAAAGTTATCTCAATTTGAAGATCTATTAGTATAGGTAAATTTGTAGCTACATATATGTAAAACTTTGTTTAACAAAATCAAATTTGCAATTTGAATAGAATTTCATTTAATTCGAGTATAGCAAAAATCACATTTTCCAATATTAACAGTTTATATAATACGAATGCAATTCATAATAAATTATTCACAACAATTGAATGCTTTTACATGAAACCACTCATTACTGTCTCATTTGTGACGTTGAAATGTGCAATTTTTATAGGCTTATATTCATCATGATTTTCCGTTTAAATAAAAAACCATTACCATCACCAAAAACCATAACGCAACAAATCCAATCTCACAGTTTACATGTTCTACTTCGCATCCATCCATCAAAATGTTCCGTGTTCACTTATTCAAAACAATAATCAGATTTAAAATAATAATAAAAAAAATCTCTATTTTTTAAGACAAGCTTAATACCTTCCAACTTGAGAAAAGCATTCTAAAGTTTGGCTGATACTCTCATTTTAGGTGTAATGCAAGCAACAACAATGGGTGGCACCAAACTGGAAAAACGTTATTCGCCAAGTTTTCGCGAGGAGCATGTCCGCAAAATCAGTGCTTCCAAGAGGAAACGCGAAGATGTCTTACGGTTAGTATTTATTTATTCGCAACTTAATAACAGACATTGAAAATGTGTATATTTCTTATAGATGAGAATAGAAAAAATATGACATAATTGAAATTATTATCAATCATGGGTAAATAAAATTAATAAACAATTTATATAATTTTTTTATATCATACTTCATTTATTCTCTAAAAAAAAAAATAAACAACTACCAACGAAACCAAAGAACATGAAATATTATTTTTTAGGAAAGTAACTTGCGCACCTGTCATCTCGCACGTTCGCCCTATTCTCTAGCCGTATCAAAACGACTTGACACTTGAATATCTCCCTTTTTCTTTCTATAAAAAAACAAGTAGAAATATTTCCCCTCAACGGAAAGCGTACAAAATTGGTTTCCTATGATTAAGTGTAGTTTTAAATTAAAAAAAAAAAATACATATGTAGCTCTCTGCGATACGATGAATTAATTATGGATTTTTTCTTTTCTTTCTCTTACAGGATGAAAGTACATAAAAATGGAAATGCAGCCGATGTTATTAAGAGTATTTCACAATTAGACAACTCTAACAAACAATGTTAGTATCAGATAAACGATAACAAACAAAAAAAAATGCTTACCTACTAAAAAACAAACAAAAAATAACAGACAAAAACCAAAAAAGTAAAGTCAGCACGAATGGATCTGCCAACATTAGAAGCCATCCTTTGAAGGAGGCATTCATCAAGATTTTCTTTGGTTTCTTTTTTTTTATTATTTTCAAGTTACACTTCATTTTGTTAAACCTTTGTTGTCGAGATCTATTGGGTCTCATAGCACAATGCATATGGGTCCAGCAAATAAAATGGTTAACTTATAACGCTTTCGCCACGCTATTCCAATTTGGCCACGATTACTTGGGCCCTTGTGCATTGCGTTTAAACTAGCTCGAACTCTTTCCCGGTGAGCACCGTTTTTCTATGGCGGTCCGCTAAATGGGGGAATTGAGTTGTTAATAAAGTAGGTTGATCATGCCACTTCCGACTTAGCATTTTATTGTTTTTAAGGTTCTTACGCATGGGTCGAGAAAGGGTTGGGAGAGAACATGCTCGAAGGACTGCCGATTGCTTGCTTGTCGCAATGTTCAGCTTGCCGTAATCCCATGTCTCCCAAGTTATAACAGCAGCAACGTTTGTTCTTTGACAGTTTTTAGAAACAATTTTTCGATTAAATATCTACATGTGTACAAGATGATTTTACGAGTTAACCTCTCAACCGAAATAGTGGCGTTCATTGGTTTTGTGATTGTTGAAGCATCATTGGGTCACGATAAGTATGCATCAAGGCTTAAAAACTGATATTCATTCAAAGGGCTGAAATGCTGATATTTAGTCAAAAGTCTTCCTTTTATTTGGGAACTTTGTTTGGTTACTCAAACAATGGGGATGGCACAGCGTTTCCCGTTTTTCAATATGTAATATGGCAGCATCTCGTGTTGTGCCAGTCTCTTGGAGGCGAGCGGCTAAACGTCGCACTGTTTCACCAGTAGGCGTTGGACGGCTAGGAAATCTGCGACGAAATTCACGTTGTGCCAAAGCCACCGACCGATTATTGCTCAAATAAATAGTCACCAATATTCCGTAACATTGTTTATTAACGTGTATTTCGCATGTGTTTACTACACAAATGTCAAAACAGAACTGACATTAGGGGCCAATCGCAAAATTTATAGCATTTTCTGATAGGACGATTACTTTTGCGCCACCTTGTACAAACCGTAATATATATCAATATCAAAGAATGGTATGTCATTGCTTAGCTATGATAATGTTTAGAACACCCCGGATGTATCTTATTTCGAGTGTAAAGACATTCAAAGTTTCTCAAAGGCTTTCGAGTCCTTTGGGAGCACAGCTCTGTCTTAATTGTCTCAAAACATACAAGTCAATTTATTTTTTTGACTTTCGCGAAGGGTTTTTAAATTCAAACACAGCAAAACAGGCGATTAATGCTTAACCAAAGCGCTGTTTCTGTCTTTAAATTTTAAACATTCTGAAAAGTACTAGCTTCTCTCAGTAAGTAATGTGCAAGATGTATGCATGTTATGTATACGATGATCATGTCTAAACAGCTAGCTACTGTTGCAGATGATCTTCGTTCTGTTTTCGTAAATGACTTATCGCTATACATTTTTTATTACCCAATAGTTAAGAGTGATAACAGTAAATCTTCTCGAATTACAGAAATCATATTGTTGATATTAATATTTCACCCCTATCGAGGTATCCGTTCGGATACAACTTTCGGAAATATTCTCCTTTGACATAATAGCACACATTGCCGCATTGCGCTGTACCGCGTTATGCCACACTTTTGACAGTTAAACGGCAAATGTTCTCCGAAGCTCTAAGACAAGAAGTTGCTGCGGAAAATTTGAATATCAAAAGAACGCGTTTATAATCTTCTCATATTTCGTTCCGAAGCGGACACTTTGAACGACATCTGAGTTCCGAACAGAATTGACTTTTATTTGGGATTTTTTTCCGAACGGATTCCTCGATAGGGGTGGCTATTTTTAAATATCAAGCTCCACAAAACTAGTACTGCCACTGTTTGTTGTTCTTGTTTCACATTATTTTGCTCGTGTCGGATGTGAAGAAGGTCTGCACGAAGTCAATGTCTAAAGACAGCTGATATCCTCTCCTTATTCACTGTAAAGGACGTAACGATTACGTTGGCATTGACCAAAGATCAGCTTTGTCTGCATTTACAATACCAGCGGGATGTTATGTTATTGCGATTAGTTTAGGTGCCGTTTCAGTTTTGCAGGAACAACTTCCAATTGCTTGTCATCATTTTTCAGCTCATCTGCCGACACAACGTGACCATGGATCTTTCTTAACCGAGCCCGCTTTTGTGCGAAATCCTTTAAAGACAATCTATACTGAACAAAGTTTTTCTATTTTTACTTGCAGATTTTCTTATGCTTGAGAATATTACATCGCAATTCAAAAATCCCTGCATATTAGACTTGAAAATGGGCACCCGTCAGCACGGAGATGATGCATCTGCAGAAAAACGCACCAAACAAATGGCAAAGTGTGCCGCAAGTACTTCTGCCTCGCTGGGAGTACGCCTGTGCGGAATGCAGGTTTTCCAAGCTGATCTGGATCTATATGCCAAGCGCGACAAGTATTGGGGTCGTGAACTCAACGAAGGTGGTTTCAAACAGGCTCTGCATGATTTTTTCTACAATGGCTACAGGTTAAGAACTCGAGTTATAAAGAAAATCATCCAACGATTGCAGCAATTGGCCCGAGTGATTGAGAAACAATCCAGTTACAGGTTCTATTCGTGGTAAGTTAAAAAACAAGTCTTAACGTATGCATATGATTGATGAATATTTTTTATTTGCAGCTCCCTTCTAATTGTGTATGAAGGATTTGAAGAGAATCCCATGATTCACCCATTGGATACCTTTTTCACACTAGCAGCACCCGCTGGTGAAATTTCCAACGAATGCTGTGCTCCCCCGACGTACTATAACGATGCAATTGTTGTCGATCATCCGGATAACAGTGTCGATGAAGATGGTGACGACGAGGAAGCAGACAACGATGATAATGATCTCAGTAGCTGCGGCCGCACGCCGACCTCCAATCATTGTTGCTACGATGCTGATGCCTCGAATGACTCCACAGAGTTGAATCTCTCTTCATCGCACGAGGACAGCGATCACAATCATCGTATTGCAACGCCGGTTAGTACAGTATGTCGCCACCACCGACACCAGCGTCATAATCAACGCCATCAGCACCAGCGCCATCACCAGCACAACAGCCATCAACATCATAATCATCATCGCTATCAACGCCATCACAATCATGATGATTCAGTGGATGGAGATGTAGACGAAGATGATGAGCATCACACCAGCATCGAAGCTAGTACTGAGGCACATCATCGAGGCTTCGCTGAGGCGGTGGCTCGTGGAGCCAAAAGTAGCAGCAGCAGTAGCAGCCCGCCGTCATCTCAACAGCAACAACAGCAGCAGTCGCCGACACAAATGCAGCAGCAATCATCTCCGTTCATTCCAATTTCTGAAGAAACAGTATTCTTAGATCCTGAACCTGCTCTGCCGAGTATCTCCACTTCAAGCCCGCACTCTGGTGATTCCTGGATGAATTACAGTAGCAATAGTAGCGATGATTTCTCTGGACTTTCCGAACAAATAAAAGCGGCGACGTCCGGTCGCCAAACTGGCAATAACAGCTCTGACGAAGGTAGTTCTGATTACGACAACAGCTTAATTGGACAGACAGAAGCAATGATGAAACGGTACAAGAGTGAAGACTCCTCGCCAAAGTCAACTCCCAAGGGAGCAGTTAAACGCCTGCGCTGCAAAGACGATGAGGAAAATTCAATGGACAAAACTGAGTCGTCTTCGTCGGTGGCAAAGAAATCCACAACCGCTGCTGTTGATGGAGAATCTCCTCTAAACGAACCAAGTAGAGAGTCTGTAGGAGCGTCCACACCCATTTCCCTACCTACAACACCGACAGGTGGACAATCGTCCATGGATACTGTTCAGCGAGAGGCGGATGCTGTTGTCACTGAAAACGATAGCCCGTTTCTGATCCCAAATGACATCGCCCGCCGTCATTCTCATCCGCATGAAGACCCAATCCCAGCCACCACACCCCATCAGTTCATTCAACCCCAACAGCAGAGTCAGCGAAAGTTATCTTCCGCGTCTAAGCGCCAAACAACCCATCAAACACAAAACCACACCTACCAGCACCAACAGCATCCCCCTCACCTGCCGCACTCTTCCAAATCCCTGGACATTAGCAACACAGCCACAGATGATTCACGCTGCCTCGTTGATGTTCGCATGATTGACTTCGCACACACCGCCTTTGTGCCAAGAAATGGATGTGGTCTTCTGCCATCGCCGCCATCCATGCCTGTGCATCACGGCCCTGATGGAGGATTTCTCACCGGTCTTGACAGCCTAAACAAGCTGCTCAGTGAAATTCTTTCCGACGAAAAGATAAACTAGAAAATAACTTATTCGTCGCAGAAAAGCACCAGTCTGACAATGGTAATTATTTTCCCGAAGGCTTGTTCTGTGTTTGAAAAACAATTAAACTTTTTTTTGTAAAACAAACACTGAACAAGAAATCACAAACAAAAATGAAACCAACTCTATTTAAGAATAATCCAATCCACTCTACTGTTAGTTTTAGTATATTTCTTATTTTGTCATGTAGAAAATGTAATAAAAGAAAAAACACATGAACTTCAAATAAACAAAATCTAAAGTGACACTAAAAACATTATATATATTTTGTAAAAAAGAGAAAAGAAACAAGAAATAATTATAAATCGGACGAAAATATCCCTCTGGAGGGAGATTCACAGTATTTTTTGCATAGGTGTTTTATTGCTCTTTTTTCCTTAATTTAATAGTTTTAAAGATGACTTACTATAACAAATAAATATAAAACAAATGTTTTTCTTTTTAGATTAAACAAATGATAAAGAAAACCTAAATATAATCGAAACAAATTTCTAAAATAAATACAAAAAAATAAAAATTACATAACTACTGTTTCAATGTATTCAACCACTTTTCCCCTGTAGACATAGTTGAATTGTAAGTGAAAAATAAGCATACCTAATAACACTACAAAAGGGTAAATTTGTCTGTAATCTCAATATATTTCTGACATTCGTTAAGTGGAATAGTATATGGATTGATGAACACTACATTATACTACTCATGTGACGAGTGATGAATGTTTAAAACATTTGAGTGAAAAATAAACACACCAGATGAGTATAAACTAAATTTTAATAAAGTAACGTAAAATTATAAAAAAAAAAAACAAAACACAAATTGAATTAGATTTAAAACAATAGAACAACAAATGAATAAGTATAACTAGACAAAGGCAAAATAAGTAAATGAAATAAAATCTTGAAAATTAAAAATATATAAAACATTGGCGTTTTATTTATGAAACTGGTTGTAGTCACTTCGTTTTCCGCTTCAATTGCAGACAGCCGTAGGAAAAAAAACCTCCAACAATCATTGGCATTTTTTAAATGAAATTCAAAATAGGGTTTTAAACAAATCGGAAATAAAAATTGTGCCAACTCTATTAATCGTAGATGTTTTTTTTTGCCGTTGCTGTTAAAACCGCATACAAATCGATTCAGTTGTTCTCGAGATCATCCATGTGGATATCCCTTTCAAAAAGAAATTCACATTCAAGAATCTAGTTATCTTAAGTCGACTAGATTGGTCTGGATAAGATGTAACCTGAACGCAAAAACTAGATTGTTCGGGAACGTGACTTATCCTACTTCATCCACATATCCGAACTGTCAACTTAGTACCCAGTGTGAATTAAGTACCGCATCACTGGCATAATGATGTTCATTAATGCAAATTATTGGCATCACTTTCAACGTCAAGTGTTCATTATTGTAAAGTTGATGAAACCGATGCGCAAACATAATGAAAAAAGGCATCACAGGAATGCTGTTGAGAATATTACAAATTTTTACTCAACAAATTTCTTGGTATACTTACTTACTTACTTAGGTGGCGCTACAGTCCGGGGTGGACCTGGGCCTCAACCAATACGCCTCTCCAGTTAGCGCGATCTTTGGCTAACTGCAAACTGCCTCCAGTTGCGCACTCCAAGTTGGTTGAGGTCCCCTTCCATTTGCGCGCGCCACCTAAGGCGAGGTCTTCCTCTACTGCGTTGTTCCTCCGGGTTGGAGTCGAAGACTCTCCGGGCCGTAGCGTTGGTGTCCATTCGCTCTACATGTCCCAGCCATCTTAGACGACTGATGCGTACTTTTCTGACTAGGTCGATGTCGCTGTACAGCTCGTAGAGTTCGCTGTTAAATCTTCTCCTCCAAAGCCCGTCAACGCAAACGGGACCAAAAATCACTCGAAGAATTTTGCGTTCGAAACGACCAAGGAGATCTTCATCCGCCTTTGATAGCGCCCATGCTTCTGCACCATAAAGCAGGACTGGGATGATGAGGGTCTTATACAGAGTTTCCTTAGTATTTCTCGACAAGGCCTTACTTATCAGTTGCCGTCTTAGGCCAAAGAAACAGCGGTTGGCAAGTGTGATTCTTCGTTTGATTTCTGATGTGATGTCGTTATCAGAGTTTATTTTCTTGGTATAAGAAGTGGAAAAGCTGTCAGTCATTAACAGCTGATTTGAAATTTGTTGTCCCATTTGGCATATGCGCGGATTATTTTTTGATTTTCTTGCGTATTAAAATGGTTTCAACAGGCGACAAAATAAAATGAAAGTGGCGACGAAATTCTTCTTCGCTGGAGCAGGGAATAATCTCCCCCATGTAATTCTTCATGCAGTGTCGCTTTTTCCACTTTTCTCTTCCACATACTCGGATTCATCAAAATAAAGTTCAAAATAAATGATAGTGTAAACTTATGTAAAAGCGCCATCTGTGCTTTCAACGTATGAAGGTGTTTGCCAGACGCACCCATTGACGACTACTTGTCAGACGCACCCATTTCGACGACAACAGCTGCACCCAACTTAACGACGAAGGTGGGATGACAGCTGTTGGGAATTTAAATAGTTGTTGGACGCCGTCGTTTTCTTGGATAAGTTGATAGTTATTAATAAAGATTTTAATCGAGTGTAATCCTCTAAATTAATAAATAAAAACGTGTTTAAAACTCAGATGTGGGGTCAGAATATCACTGGCCTGTGAAATAAAATAAAATTTAATTAAAAATTCTGATAATAATTACATTAAACGTGTTAAAATGCCGCGTGTCTTGTCAAAACAGCAGTTGGTAGAAGCGCTCAGGGAAGCTGGCGTAGAATTCCCCGAAACAGCTACCACGGCCCAGTTAAAGAGACTGCACCACAGTGAAGTCAACAAAAGCAACAATTTATCTGCGGCAAGCGAGGAAGATGCCGATGCCGATGCCGATGCCGATGACGTTGCCGATGACGTTGATACCGAAGCCGACGATGCCGAGGAACTGAGAAGTGCCGCGTTGGATGAGGAATTAAGCGAGCTACGTAAGCGTCTCGAAGTGCTGAAGCTGCGGAAGCAGATTAAAGAGTTGGAGAATGATGCCGCCCCTCCTGCCGAACGACGATCGGAATTTGGCGAAATTGAGCACGCCATTCCAAAATTTGATGGCGATGACGTAAGCCATTCGGTAAAACATTTTTTCCGTGATTTTGAAGAAATTATGCAGACGGTAAATGCCGATGAAAGGTTTAAATTATTGAGCTTGAGACGTTCACTAATAGGAACCGCTAAAGTGTTCCTACTCTCGACGGTGGCGCTTAATTATAGCGAACTGAAGGCAGCACTATTAAAAGAATTCGACATAGCTGTGTCTCGCCAGGATGTGTACAGAATGCTAGCCCTAAGGAAGTGGAAAAAACAAGAAGAGTCGCTGCATTGCTACATTCTAAACATGCAGGCGATTGCCAAACGATCCGACATTGGTGAAACGGAGATCATTGACTTCATCATAGACGGGATGGGTAGTAACATATCCAATGTTAATCTGCTGTTAGGTGCTCGTACCATCGACGAACTGAAACAACTCGTTAATCGCTATCAGCAGAAATATTTGATGGAAAGTGCTACGAGTACATCAGGATGTATTTCTAATGCCGTATCGACGAAACCTGCCGCTGTAACCAAGCCGAATGTTAATAGAAATGCCGTACTATGCTTTAATTGCTCACAGACGGGGCATATTAAACCATACTGTCCACACCCTTTGCGCCGAAATGGGTCGTGTTTCCGATGTTGGGAGATGGGACATGACCACAGGACGTGCCCGAACCCGAAGAAGATGCTGTCTGCCGCTGCCGTTCCGAAGCGTAATCAACAAGTTGCTGCCGTTTCGAAAGTAGGGTCTGATAACGATGAAAGTTTAAGCGAAGTAGTTGGTGCTGTAAATTGGGTGAGTGTCGCTTTTGAAGTTGATTTGGCAAAAGATGTAGAATTCATGAAGTTCCTTTCTCTTTTTGATACGGGCAGCCCAACTAGTTTTATAAAGTCTTCGTATGTCCCGGTTAAGTTGCTGCGACGATTGAAAATTCCGAAATCCTCATTTTACGGGGTGGGTGGAAACAAATTAAATGTTTTAGGAGAAATGAAATGTAAAGCAAAATTTCATAATAAAATAAAGACGATAAAAATTAATATTGTCCCAGATGAAAGTATGGCTCTACCGATTATTTTTGGACGTAATTTTTTGTATGCTTTTAGTATCCATTTGACAAGAGTAAAGGTTAGATACTCTAAAGAAAAGTTGGTTGCTATAAATAGAAATAATAAATTTGTTTTGCCAAATGAACTTCTTACAACTCTTAATAGATATAGCCTCATCGGGAATAAGTGTTCGCTAGTTGGTAATAAACCAGAAAGATTTGAAATGGTATTGGAAGTTGAGGCAACTGAGACTAATTACGAGTACTATAAAATGCCGGATATATTTAATATTGAAGTTGTGTCTGACGAATTAGATTTGAATATTGATCATAAATTGGGTAAATTGTGCTGTGCCGAACTGAATAGTTTAATTATAGATGCTTATGTGTTGCCGAAAGATATTGAAGTAGAACCGTTAGATTATGAAATGAAGATTCATCTGACTGATAATGTTCCGTTCCACTGTTCTCCCCGACGACTGTCTTACTTTGAAAGAACTCAAGTGCAGGCAATAGTGAATCAGTTGGAAAAAGACGGTATTATTAGACAAAGTAACTCGCCGTATGCGTCTGCTATTGTGTTAGTAAAAAAGAAGAACGGAGAACTTCGAATGTGTGTGGACTATCGTGGTCTCAATAAAAAAACCATTAGGGATAATCAACCTTTGCCGCTTATAGAAGATTGTATAGAGTATCTTGAAGGAAAACAATATTTTACGCTCCTAGATTTGAAAAGCGGATTCCATCAAGTTAGGGTTTCTGAGGAATCTATTCCTCTTACTGCGTTCGTTACTCCAAATGGCATGTGGGAGTATTTAAAAATGCCGTTCGGGTTGAAAAATGCTCCGGCCGTTTTTCAGCGGTTTATTAATGTTATTTTCCGAGATTTAATTGATTCGGGTAAAATAGTTGCTTATATGGACGATATATTGATTGCTACAGCAGACTTTGAGGAACACAAATTATTGCTAAGAACCGTTTTGAGACGTATAACTCAACGGAATCTTAAACTAAATCTCTCGAAATGCCGGTTCGGTCATACGGAAATAGAGTATTTGGGATACGCCGTTTCTTCGCAAGGTATTGCGCCAAGTGATTCTCATATTGCCGCTATTAAAGAATATCGAGTGCCGACTAATCAGAAACAATTGCATTCTTGTATTGGGTTGTTCTCTTATTTCAGACGATTTGTGCCGTCATTTTCCCGAATTGCAAAGCCGTTGCAAAATTTATTAAAGAAAAATGCCGACTATGATTTTGACAAACCATGTTTGGACGCTTTTAATGAGTTAAAATGCAGACTAATTGAAGCACCGATTTTGGCTATTTATAGTCCTATAAAGGACACAGAACTGCATTGTGATGCCAGTTCAATTGGTTTTGGTGCTGTCTTGCTTCAAAGGCAAGATGATAGAAAATTTCATCCGGTGTCTTACTTTTCTAAGACAACTTCCGCTGCCGAATCTAGGTATCATAGCTTTGAACTAGAGACGCTTGCTATAATTTATGCTTTGAGACGATTCCGGGTATATTTGGAAGGAATACCCTTCAAAATAGTTACGGATTGTAGCTCGCTGACGATGACATTAGAAAAGAAACAAGTTAATCCACGGATTGCCCGCTGGGCCTTAGAACTTGAAAATTATAATTATAAAATTCAGCATCGTAGTGGTATATCTATGGGACATGTGGATGCCCTTAGCAGGTGCCAGGTTGCTGCAATTTGGGATGTTGATGATACGGATTTTCAAATCCAAATTGCGCAAGGACGGGACAAAATAATTATGGAATTACGGGATCGAATGGAGGTCGAAGAAGTCAAAAACTTTGAATTGAGGGATGGACTTGTATATAGAGTGAAGAGAAGTGGAAGAAAGGCATTATTCGTGCCGAATGAAATGGAAGATAATGTTATACGGTTGATTCATGAAAAACTAGGTCATCAGGCGCTGGAGAAATGTTACGATAAGATTGCTATGCATTACTGGTTTCCGAGCATAAGACGAAAGATTGAAAGATTTATCCAAAATTGTATTAAGTGCATTATGTACGCTATGCCGGTCCGTTCTAGCGAGAGGAACTTGTATAATATTCCTAAAAACCCTCTGCCGTTTGACACAATTCATGTGGATCACTTTGGTCCCTTGCCGTCCCTTAGTTCGAAAAGGAAGCATATTTTGGTAGTAATAGATGCTTTTACAAAATTCGTAAAGCTATATCCTACGAACTCGACGAGTACAATAGAAGTAATTTCCGCATTAGATAAATACTTTCAGTATTATAGCAGACCGCGACGCATTGTGTCAGATAGAGGTACATGCTTTACCTCTTTCGAATTTGAGGACTTTCTAATAAAACGAAATATAGAACATGTAAAGGTTGCCGTGGCTTCACCCCAGGCAAATGGGCAAGTCGAAAGAGTCAATCGGGTTATCAAGTCTATGCTGGGAAAATTGAGTGAGCCGGTAAATCATGCCGATTGGTCGAGTAAGTTACTAAAGGTGGAGTACGCTATTAATAATTCTATTCATAGCACGACGAAGAACTCACCTAGTATGCTATTGTTTGGTGTTAGCCAAAGGGGTGAAATAATAGATGAAATGACGGAACATCTAGAGGAAAAGATGGCTTCCGAGAGCTGCCGTAATTTAGATCAAATTCGTGCCGAAGCTTCAGGAGAGATTGATAAGTCTCAGAAATATAATTTAGACTATTTTCTTAGGCACAGTAAAAAAGTTAAAGAATATAAAGTCGGTGATTTTGTTGTTATGCGTAACGTTGATACTGCCGTCGGGACGAATAAAAAGTTTTTGCCGAAATTTCGTGGCCCTTATGTCGTATGTAAGATTCTCGGACATGACAGATATGTATTGCGGGATATTGAAAACTGCCAGTTGACTCAGCTTCCGTACGATGGTGTTGTTGAGGCGAATAGAATGCGAAAATGGTTGTTAGACCGAAATGAAGAGGCTGTTTCTATTGAGAGTCCAAGTGACCCTCTTGCCGTAGATATAAGTTTGGAGTAATATGTAGAGATTATTGATAAGTATTTAGTTTATCTTTTGTTCGAGGTCGATCAATTGTCAGA
The DNA here is from genome assembly GCA_946477585.1 of Cheilosia urbana. NCBI lineage: Eukaryota > Metazoa > Arthropoda > Insecta > Diptera > Syrphidae > Cheilosia > Cheilosia urbana. Next base: position 119,651,463 of record OX297854.1, read on the forward strand.
TTGGCCGAGTTGTAAACTTATGTAAAAGCGCCATCTGTGCTTTCAACGTATGAAGGTGTTTGCCAGACGCACCCATTGACGACTACTTGTCAGACGCACCCATTTCGACGACAACAGCTGCACCCAACTTAACGACGAAGGTGGGATGACAGCTGTTGGGAATTTAAATAGTTGTTGGACGCCGTCGTTTTCTTGGATAAGTTGATAGTTATTAATAAAGATTTTAATCGAGTGTAATCCTCTAAATTAATAAATAAAAACGTGTTTAAAATAGAACTAATTTTCTTGGTAAATTAACAAATTCCTTGAGTTTATCAGGCATTTTAACGATTTTTCGTACCATTTTTTGAATATTTGAATTATGTATGTGACATTTTTCATAAATTACTACAAAAGCGTTCCTTAATTTTTCGTAAGCATCTCTCTCTCTCTCTGTGAGAGAATTTATCCCCACCACTGCTATTTTGACAGTCTTTCCCATTTTTACTACAAAAGTAAAGGAACACCTATGGTTTTGACAGAAAAATGTATACAAATTTAACTCTGTAATTCTGTTATTGGTAGCATCATACTTTTTTGTACTTTGTAGTGTAGCCCACACGTACGTCATTCAAAGCCAGGGATTGAAATTACCTTCAAAAAACAACAGAGTGTAGTCCTAGCCAGAAATTAATTCATCTTCTTAAATTCATTCACCTGTCTCCACAGCAGCCGCTGTATAATGGGTTTTGACGTACTGTCATTGAAGTGTCACTTTCTCCAACGAATATCGAAGTGGTCTTCGGATTCAGAGTTCAACGAAAAGTTATATTTTCCTCATCGTATATTTGTGCATTTTGGTATTTAATTAAATAATGTACTGCATTTTATAATTGTTTAAACATTGGGATCTTCAACCGGAGATAACTTTTCTGCTTACTATTGTTGATACAAGAAAATAAAAACACCTTATGTAACACCGAGGTTATCTCCGGGACAACAAATTAATGACGGCGAACTGCAATGCGATGGTAGCGCTTAATTTACATTTTCTAATTCTTACAGCTCCATCATGGGTGGACATGAACACGGTCATGGTGATCCCTATAAAGTTCCGGATCCAAAAATTTATAAAATCGAAGCACCACAGTTACTGGAAGTGCAAACAGCTTTAGCTAGATTAGGATTGAAAGATCCGTGGCTAAGGTATGTAGAATGTAGCAGTTTACGGAGGAAACTAACAATCTAATATCTTTCTAGGAACGAAGCCTGGCGTTACGATCCCATGCATGGCACCCATGCATCACGCGCAAGAACATTTTTCACGCGCGGCATTGGTTTGGGTCTTGCTGCCGCCCTCGTTACGGTTGGCATTCAGTATGCTCTTTCAAGCGATGATGGTCATGGACATGGTCACGACGAACATCATTAGTTAAGGAAAAAAACAAACAACTGTAATCCATAAAAGCGGTTCGGCACTGTTTAATCATAATATACGCAATCGGGGAAACCAACTTGAATTGTTTCTTAGTTGATACGCGGTTTCAGCTCTTCGTAGCAAGGTCGCAGGAATATGGAAGGCTTTTTGGCGGCGTTAAAGTATTCATGTCCCTTTGACCAATCATATCCCACCGCATAGGCGAAGATCTGTCCATTCGCGTTGAAACCGCATTTAGTTATCGACTGATCCATAACTTCGGAAGATTTCAATTTAGTTCGAGCGTCTTTGTCCCAGAAACTGAAAGTACCATCGGACCCGACTGTTACTAAGGTTCCATGAATGGGGTGAAATGCAATGTCGTTAACGGCATAGATATCCTGGTATCCAGCAGCTCCGCTGATGCGATGACACTTGAACGTGAAATTATCCTTTGGATTGAGCGGATTCACATACTGAATGGCCACACGACCTTCAATGCTTCCAAGAGCGTAGCCTAATAAAAAATAACGTTAAATCTAAGACAAATATGTGGAAGCAGACATGCAGATGTTACCAGTTGGTGCCTTCTTTTTGTCTTTAAAGATGGATATAGTGCGATGTTGATACTTCAGGGGGCTTTCCAATCGTTTAAATTCTGTTGGTTTCTGGTCAAGGGAGTAGACTATCAGTGTGCGGCCAGCCGTTCCCACTACAGCCATCGGATAGTCGACATCGGCGCAGTAACATCTCTCCGGCAAATTAATTACCATCATTGGGTTGGGCGATCGAGTATCCCAGAACTGAAAATCGCATAAGTCAGTCGAAAGTTTTCAAATTGTCTCCAACTTACCTTCATGGTCTTGTCCCAAGAGCCGGTCATGAGACATGTGTAGTTCGATCCTTTGACCCAGTGACATGTTTTGACTGGAGCATCATGCGCTGCAACTTGCAATACTTGATCGGATGCTAAATCCCAACACTTGACTTGTTTGTCGCATGATGCCATAAAAACTTTGGTTCCATCGTCTGACCAGCATACATCCAATGCAGGTCCGCCCAGTGTCTTCATTGATTTTGGCACTGTCTTACCAGTGTGCTCCACTTCCCAGCAGCGTACCTGTTACCAAAGGTTAATCAGTAATGTAGATATGAATTCGCTTCAACTTACACTACTATCCCAGCTTCCGGCAATAAGAAAATTCTGCTGCAATGTTGCTGGGCTGAACTCTAACGCTGAGACGGAATCTTCAGGTGGCGAGATAACTTCAAAATCCTTCATCGGATTTGGAGTTGTTGTTGTTGTCGTGGTGCCAAAGGTATTCCCACCACCAATGCTCGATGTCCCAAACATGATGCTCTATAAATTCTACGAATGGCGGTGCAACTCAACAAAGATTGTGAAATATAATTTGCCGCCTGAATAATGCAACCGATTAGAGTCGTTTTTTTGATTCTATTCGGGGATTATGTCAAAGATTATTTTCACAGTAAGAAACACTTCGGTTATTTGTTGCTAAATTTATTATTTAAAACTACTTTATGAAGAAATCGTGGAATTGTGTAGATGGAATTTATTTTAATTTTTATTTTTTGTTGGAGATTTGACGGCGCATGCAGTGGCAGTCGCGAACTTTGTTGACAGTTTAGCGACATCTGGTTGTGGATATGAGAGTTAAGGAAAATGTGTACAGCTGTATCTGTGCAAAATTCATTTCACAGGGTGCCGGTGTCTGAATCTGTCCTAAATTCAGAGAATTTTTAATTTTTTTTTTCTCAAATTCGCTGAGGCTTTTAATTTATTTTCTCAAAAAACTTTTTGCTTTGGCTTCAAAATTAAATTTATTTTCATCAGAGATCTCAGATTTTTGCTGCCAAATCGAACATGAAATCCGAATTTTATTGGTTCTTGTATGTATTGAATTGGCCGAAAAAATATTTTCTTTTACTTGCATTGTAAAAATCATCATTTTAATTGATTTTCATCCATTTATAATAACGCGTTTCGAAATAATTTAATATAAAACTCGCTCCCACACGCGTTAAATGAATAATTCAGCTAAAAAAGCAATCCTTCCAAAGGCAAACAATTTCGTAACCGCCAGCAGCTGTGTGTTATACGCATTGGTGTTAGTGAAAGTAGGTATGTGTAGATCTGAGAAAATATTGAGATTTCTCAAAAGTGCGTCAGATAAAAAAAAAGATTGATTTTCTTGGCAAATCGAAGATCGAACATGAAAAGCAATCTCGATCAAAACAATAAATTGATTTTTTCGCAAAAAAATTTATCTTTTTGCCAAATCGAAAACGACATAAATATTTTCAGCCTTGAAACTTTATAACTCTTTTCAAGTACAACGAACAAAAGGTATTTTCCACACGCTTCTAAATTTGGTATCCTTCCCTTATCAAAAGTGAGAGTTCAAAAACGTCTCGGTAATTTAGTTTTTTTTTTTATCCAATTGGCTGAGGTGTCAAAAAATATTTCCAACAAGCCTCTGATCTGATACAATTCCCGGCACATGAAGAAGAAATAAAACATCAACAGCCAACAAAATCATATTTCCAGTTGCAATTGTAGCTATAGATTAATTCCGGACTAGGGTTAATTTTAAGAAATTCACCAGGAACATGGCGGATTTCCTGGTGAATTTAAAGGCAGCGTTCGACAACACTGAAGTGAAGTCGAATTTTCCGATACTTTGGGGCAGAGAGACAATGGGTCGTATGAATAAAGCGTAGCAATTGCTTTAACTCAAGAGAAATGTCAATCTCGAAGCATTTGCTACGTTTCGTATGAATAAAAACCAATTTGAGTTAGTTCCAACTTTTGACATGTTCGAAAAGCGGCGGCACTGACCTTTTAGGCTGCTTCCACACCGGATGGAACAAAACGCCTTAAACAAACAAAACTGTTTTTCTGTATGTTTTTGAAATTTAAATACACACATTTAAATACGCGCGCCCACACTGAATAAGGCAAAACAAAACAAGGAAAGCAAAAACGTTTTGTTCCACTGCCTATGTCAAACATTACACGTGTCCTTATGGAGCAACGTACACCGGATTAAGCAAAAAATCATTTTAAGCAAAACAAACGAGTTAGGCAAAAACACTATCAAACAGATAAGGCATGTTTAGGCGAGAAACACACGCAATCAAATGAGAGTGCCCACAGCAAACTAGTCAAACAGGCAAAACAAAATAAAATGCTTGAAGCATGTGAGCGACGACTATCGGTATTTATGTTTCATTCAATCATTTTTTGTGAAGAGCAGCATCAACATATGTGACGTCGAAAAATTACCATTTTTTAACTGAAATTTATTTAATTTTAATTTAAATGAAAACTCATTTTTGGAAATTGCTGAGGAAATTAAAAAAACCAAGTGAATGCTACATACTAGGAAGAAACGAATAAAGCTAACCCACACCAAAATAGGCAAATCAAAAAAAACGTATTTGTTTTGCCTTCTCTGGTGTGGGTTAGCAATAGATGTTTTTGCTTTATTTGTTTCTGCTTTATTTGGTGTGGGCTCAGCCTTAATTAGATCGGAATGAATAAACAAAGCAAATGCTATGCAAATCCTGAGTCTGCTATTTAGTTGACTCAGGCCCGTTTGCTGATACTACTCATAGCGATTTAAGTTCCACTTAAAATCTTATGTGACAGTTTATGACATGGAAAAAGTAGCCCATAAGGAATTTAAGTAGAACTTAAATCGCTATGTGCACGTAGGGTGTCCCGTCGTTGTATGAAGAAAAAAATTTCGACAGGGAAAATTAACTAAGGCGCTTATATCTTTCAATTTTTCTATTTGTTCAAAATATTATTATTATATCAAAAATATTATACAAATATAATTTGGTACTAAATTAAAATAATAAAAATTCGTTGGCGTATAATCAACAAATAAATACAAATTTTACATTGAAAATTGGCTTTTGAAATTAAAAGATGACATCCGATTTTTAGATTCAATTTTGTTTTATATCTGGCAGATCTTTTAAGATAAGTGGAGGAATTTTTCTGACATTCATTTTAAAAAATAATGTCTGTGGCATGGACCTTACTAATAATCATTTTTAACATTCAGACTGAATATTTTGTAGGTCACAGTATGCAATTTTGTATTTCCAAAATTTCATTATTGTGAGTTAAAAAATATAGCCTGGCCACGAAAAATGTTTATTAGTATCGTGGTATGTAGCCCTTAAAATTTATAAAACGAATCTTTGAATTGCATATTTCTTCCCCTGTATAATATATCGGAGAAATATTGTAATGTTCTTCTAGGAGCTCCTTGTGATTATGACGATTATACTTTTGATTTGAAACAAGGGTTTTATCTTTCCGTCCTTCAAAATAAATATTCTTAGGAATGGCATCATTGTATTGGCATCTTAGATGCTCTCTTGATTTTGACAAAGCTCTGTATCTCTATTTTATTTTTGTCAATTACAAGCCTTGTGTCAGTGTTATTTGCGAGTCCAACATCGTGCAAAACCACTGAAGCGACTGTTGAGGCAGATCGTACCGATACTCCATATCGATCAAAAACTCTTGCTACAGATGGTTGAAGAATTTTAAAGTTCTGAAGAACAAAGTAGTGACCTTACTATCTTGACTAGCTCCACACTTTCGTCTGTTTCGTTCGGATCTACTCTCTAGAGTAAACTTGGAGGGGCAATATTATTCTCAATGCACTACGTTCTTTTCGATCTAGACGCTTTTGCATTTAATTATTGTCTATTGTCTTTAGCTTATCAACCCTTATCCTCTAAAAATACCCTTTCATTACTAGGCAATTTTTTTCATTAAATCAAAATCAAATTTACATGAGGCAATGTCAAACAATTTTGTCCTAGAAAATGTTATGAAATCTCTATTGTGATAGTTTGCATTTTTTCATACTTGGGTATCTTCATTCTTAGCTTTTTGGAGTCATATATTTATGGAAGTTAATTTTAATAAGTTCTAGTATTTGATTGTGGCATACAATTGGAATTGAAGACCTCTTCAAAATCTGTTCGATATCTGCACTCAAAATAATAAACAATTCGGAATTGGAGGGACTTTTTTCACCGTATTCTGTTTTAAGATTTCTTTGGATCAAAAGCATAGGTATACTTTTTTACATCTCTTACAGACGGTAAATGATTTTTTTTTAAATTCACTATAAAGGGATCGACAAAAGGACAGAATAGCTCTCGGAGATGAGGTCCGGAACTCATTTTGCTTACAGGTTTTAATATTTAAATTAAGAAATTCGAATTTACTTATTTTTGTGAACATATAGAATTTTGTGGTTGAGACAAAACAAATGTATTTTTTGATTCCAGCATTTAAGATATATCAAAATAACCTCTCAAGTGCTCAAATGCTACCAAAAACACATTTAATTTGAGAGAATATATTTTAACTTTACAAATTCAAGCATTATTAAAAAAATATTGAAAAAGAAAAATGTAGGGAAAACATTTTTTTTTCCAAAACTTCAACGGCCGGTAGAGGCCCAAAAGTAGCCTTGAATATTTTTTATGTTATTTTTCTTGTAATGAGCTCTGCAATACGCAACTTTTGCGGGGCCTTTTGTTAAGATACAACAAAAAAAATTTGTACGGGACACCCTAATGTGCAGTATCAGCAAACGGGTCTCAGACCTTTTGCTAAATATTTTGTACGCATATTTTTTACACAAAAAAAAAGAAAGCAATGTGAATTTTCGATGGTTTGTCTATAAATAGTTAAATTAAGTTTTGTTCGGGCAGGAAAATCATCAAAATACCTGTAAAAAAATCTGTTATTTCTTGTCATGGGCACCTGAAGAAAAAATAAAACATCAACAACCTATTTGGCAAACAAAAATTAAGGTGCAATTGGAGCTATAGATTGCAATCATATTTCTAAATTTCATTTTTTTTAAATTTCAATTTCCAAAAGTCGTTATAATCTCAAGGAAAACTCAAAAATTCAAATTTACTGGTTAGGTTTGACAGAAATTGCAAGGCAAGTACACGTGCAGTGAAGTAAAAGCTATGTTTGAATTTTCGAACTTACTTACTTACTTACTTCGTATTGACAAACACATATCACGCAACTTCAAAAATTCCGGCTCACGAACATACTTGCAAACAATATGAGCCGCCACCTCCGCTGTCAACAAAGTTGCTGTCGGGGTTCATAGAATTTTATCCGTAAATTTGAAATTATTCGTTACGTGTGGATAATCTTACGGTTCACTAAATACACTTACAGACAAATAAACTGGAATAATAATTTCCCTCCTTATGAAGCAAGATGTGCAATTTTGAATTTAAAACCTCTTGCTTAAAGAAGAACTTATTACTCAGTACTTTTTGCACATGATGTAATTACCGCTAATATTGACTGTTCGTTTTTATTATCACTTTATAATATTTTTTCATGTCTCCAGGCACAGAACAAACTTTGGGCGTAACGATCCTATAACGAATTATTGGCCTTCATCGGGGAGGTCACTTAGATTAAATTTTCCCCACTGATACAATAGATCTTTCGATCTTTAGGTCGCAGTGTCAGTCATCGGAGCAAGGGATTTACTAATAATAATAATAATAAAAAAAAAAAAAAATGTAGGTACCTACTGCCTGATCTGATTTCAGATGAATAACCCTGGAGTGAACTTTATTTAACACTTTTCCTTTTTCTATATTTCATGAACTGTTTCTTTTATCTAGTATTGCTGCTCAGATCTTTACTTAGCTATCTATAATAAAACAAGAAAACATCATGCCAAACTATTGATGAACGAGAACGTTCCGTTCGACCCAGTCGTGCACTTTCTTTCTTTCTTTTTTTCTGTGTGCAGTTCCCAGAACAGTTTGTGTGATCCACTCTGCAACGTTCTTCACCCTTTTGGCCTCATTGAATAATCGTTGTTTGTTGTAGGTATGTATTTCATTTCTCAGTAAAAAAATTACGACTTTGTATTATGCAAAAAAAAAAAAAAAACTTAGAAAGCCATGAGTCCATAACCAAAGAATCACATTTCGTTTATCAGTATTTGAAGAACTACGTACCTACGTTAAACCCAGTGTTGTTAGCACTCTCTCTTCATTTATCCCACGAAGCGTGGTAATTTTTCCCTTTTTTCCCTTTTCACTATACTCAAAATCCCTTTTAAATCCCACGACACTTTTTCCCTCAAATTCCAGTTTTTAGAAATAAAATTTCTTATACAAGGAAAGAAAATCACGGTTAATTAACTTTTAGTATAAAAATCACAGTTTGTAACATTATTAGGATTATTTTTTGGTACTAGAAAATTTTGATAAGAGACAATATTTATATAAGCAGTTTTTTATGCACTTAATAATCATCGTGAAATGTAGGAGTTTTCATGAAATTTCAGCAAAAATTTATAGTTTTAATGTTTTTTGTTAGATTCCTCAAAATCCCACGATTTGGTGTTTTTTCCCTTTATCCCACGAAAGGCTTTTCGGACATCGGAATTCCCACGAAAAGGGATAAATCCCACGATATAACAACACTGGTTGAACCTACAGAAAGCCCCCACAATATCAACTTTCAGCACCGTCCTCTAAAAGGTGTGTAGGTATTGCCCAAAAAAATATTGGGCGAGTGCATTCTGTTTTGCATATATGCAGTTATATTTCATAGTATTGTTTTATTTCTAAATTCATTTCGAAATACTTTGATACATATTCATATTCGTATGAGCTAATCCATTAGAAATTGCTAATGTGGAATTCCTCCTGATGCAATGTGCACTTTATTTGTAAATAAATTTGGTATAAAATGTTTTCGTTAAATTGCGGCGGGAAATAATTCGTTATAGAATTAATGAGCGACCAAGCGATATTATCTGCAAGGCCAAAGTTGTCTCATGCATTTGATGGAGTAGATAGGCACTTTGGAAACAAAATTGAATTGATTGACTTCCAAGATTCATCAAAGGTAGTGAAATAAATAAGAAGGTAACTAGCTGAATCCCGCCGGTTTAGGTATTTTTTTTTTTCAATTTTGTTTGGCTTATCAATTGACCACCGTAATTATAATTACCAACGTTTAAAAAAAAATCAACTAAATTGGTTGAGAATTACGGGCGACAGAGGGAAACATAGGAAGAAGATAGAGATACGTGCAGAAGTAACATTATTAACAACATTGTTTATCAGCGTGTGATAAAAATCAGAAGAAAGTGGTGGTGTATGGTTTTCGGCGCAAGCGAAGACATAATTATGTTTGTGCTTGGGAATTTTTTTAACTATCCCAAATATGAAGTAAGAGAAAGATATTGCATTTGTACAAAATTTTGAACTCGAGAAGTTAATCAATTCTGATATTAAGATGATAGAGAAACTGGCCTGATTTGGTTCAAACCTCGAATTTGGAGTTTGTGAGCCTACAGTTCGGAGTCGTCTTTTTTTGAACGGTTATCTCAATATAAAGGGTGGTTAAATTTTAAGGGCCGATGATGAATGTGAACCACACCTAAACGTCAAGTTTTTTTCCGCATTTCATTTGACATTTCCCAATTTCAGACTTCTGGCTTATTATGAAAATGGGCGTTCAAATCAAAATGCATATCGTGCACTTAGTGATTTTTTCGGTCAATTTAATCGTCCAAATGTGCGTACAATCGGATAAATCGTGCAAATATTTGAGCAAACCGGGTCTGGCCACTGCCAAACAGCTAACGAAACAATGGCTCTATTGCGCGACAAATTCAATGGCCGTGTTATTTCCCGTGGTGGCGATGTCAATTGGCAGCCAAGGTCATGTTATTTGACACCGTTGGACTTCTTTCTTTGGGGTTATTTGAAAGAAAAGGTGTACGTCGAAAAGCCAGCAACAATTCAAGAGCTAAAGGATGAGATAATTCGGCACATTACCGGCATAGAACCTCGATTTCGATTTAATAGTAAATTTCCGTAATTGTACAAAATACAAGTGACAACTAATGCACGCTCATCAGTACACTTGACGAATGACAACTGCGAGGACAACAGTTTTAAAAAACTCGCTTCCTGTGGAAATATTTCCAGAAGGCTACGACTTATGTGGTTTTCCATTGGGACAAAAAATCAATCTTTTTTTTGATCTAAATCACTTTTTGCGTTCCATTGGGACGAAAAATCAATCTTTTTTTCGATTCGGATCACTTTTCGCAGATCTCGATATTTTTTTCAGATTCACGCATACCAACATACTTTGTACAGCTGTTTAACGTCAGTTTAAGAAGTTTCATTTCGAGGCAAATGCGCAAAGTTTCGTGAAAACCAAAATAACAAAATACATAAATAGCTATGGATACGATTTCGGAGGAATTATTATCTTCATTATCTCCCTCGTCATCTGAAGACTACAAACCACCAATAATACTTCATTTGTATCTACAAGAAGGAAAACATTTTTGAGGGCGATATCCATTTGTGATTTAGCCAAACACGAATGCCATTTGAACAGCTGATATTGTTGTCAATTAACGCACTAATCCATTTACAAAAGCAGATCAATCTCGTTGCGCGTTCCATGAGCACAGTAAAATCTGAGATCTGAAAAAGATTTGTGGTGGTCCCAATGGAAAACCACATTACATTACAACGATTGAAGTGTAGAATTAACGCCTGTCTGCAATCATTTCGGGGTGCTGTCTAGTCTATTCGAACTAATGATAAATATGTGCATTATATTCTTAATTAAGTTTTTTTCGCTATTATTTCAAAATATAAATATCACATTGACATTAGCAATTAATTAAGAAATCTCCACTTGAGTAAAGTGAATATCTTAAATCTTTACATGTATTTATTATTCTATAATGGATTGCGTCGAATGCGAAGAAAAACTACGTAACCAATAGATAAACAAAATCTAAATCGTTCATTTTATATACATTACTTCCATAAACAATAACAAAAACGAAATCGAAAAAGCACACGGTCAAGCGTTAGGAAAATTATACTCGTATAGCTGTCGTTAAGTTTACATGATGCATTTTTGTTTACAATAACAAGTCGGGGAGTTTTACAACTAGAATTAGCCACTCGGAAGAAAATAAAGCTATAATTTGCGATAGCTTAGTTGCGTATGTAATTATATAATTTAAATTATTGACATTAACAATAAAGGCACCTGTATAAGAAGAACGACTATAATATTTCCCGAAATGGACTGTCAGATACTCGAAAAAGGTAATTATTTCATAAGCTTATAAAGATTCATCAATATCTTGTCAAATTTTTCCTAAGCAGTATTTTGTGGATATGGTAGAGCTTAGAACATGCGTCTAACAATATTATTCGGTTCAGTTTTTGGATCTTTAAAAATCGGTACGGGTATCTTTGTCAGATCGTCCAGAGCCAGAAGGGCCCAGGTCAAAATCGTTGACCAGAAGAAAGTCGACTCTTCAACGTTTGGTATACCCAATTTAGATACAACCGGTTCGGCAACATTTTTACCACTCGGATCCATGCCAAGCCGCCGCGGACATTTAAACGATGTTATGTTCATACATTAAGACATGAATCGCCCTTCCAAATTAAAAAAAAAAAACATTTCTTTATGCCTCACACACAACGTTGCCAGACGTTAAAAATAATTTCCCCCAGATTACTCTGAAAAATCCCCAGAAATTAATGATTATGTTTTCACATGTATTTAACGAATGCAAAAGTGTTCGAAAAATAAATAGAACGCAAAATTTCAATGCGTGTTGCATTTTAAAAACATCTTGTAATCAATCGATTATTTAACTAAAGAAATACATATAAGAAAAAATTAAAAACAAAAATCCTCAGAATTCCCTAAGATTTCTCCCGTCGAAAAAAAAAAAAAAAAACCCTAAATCTGGGGGGAAAACCCCCAAACTGGCAACACTGCTCACACACAGCTTATGGCATTCCATTTCAAATCATTAAATGTGTAGTGGCAGAAGAAAGGGAATTTCCAGTATCCGCAAGAGATTGTTCGACGCGAATGTAACAGAATCGAATAACGAAAAAATTGTTAATAAAATATTCAGAAAGTAAAATTTGTTTTGCAATATGTGTACTAGCTAAAGAAATGTCAATACAAATGAAAAATAGTTCAATCCAAAATTAAAAATAGGAGTAAAATTTGTCGTTGAGGAGTACCGGAGTACGGCCGTCGAAAAAGGAGTACAACAATACTCCTATTGTAGTACTTTCGGCAGCGCTGACCCAGAGGAAACTGCGTTACAGTGTTGCCGGAGGGAAATATTATAAGGTAGTACTGCAGCCCCAAAAATGGGGATTGTTTTTAAAAAAAAGAATAGGATACAGATATTTTCTAGTTTTAATTTAAATAAAGTTAATTTAATTTAAAAAAACAAATCATAAAAATAAAACAACATGAATAGCAGCACAAGAGACATTTACATCCTTGTTTGCCTTTACCGCCTCCAAGGAATTCAATTTCACTAAATATCTATAATAATAGTTTACTAGTTTAGGACAATATTTCAAGCTTTAATTTAACAAAACTTTTTATTTTATTGCACTATACTATATATACAAATTCACGGGACTTAAACAAAAAAACAGAACCACCAAACCACAATCTTCAGATAACAATAAAATAAATACCGAACTGACACTGACAGATGAAAATTGCATGAAGCTAACGAGAAACAACGAAACAAAACTAGATGAGGGGAAATTTCTCTTTTGGCAACGGTTTGTAAAATAAAAGTGCTGCCAAATTTGCGTTAAATTTGAAGTGAATTAAATTTACTAAGGTTGAAATTGCACTTTGCTGCAAGGGTAAGAATTTTGGGTATTTAAAAAAAAAAAAAAAAAAATTGAGTACCAATGTGAAAGGAGGAGAACGGAGGTGAATAGTCCTATGGGACTATGGGAGTACTCTCGGCAACACTGTGTGCGTATCAGCATAGCGCTTTCAATCGAAGCATTTCGTTTAAACGTATACAGCAGAAAAGCACATCAAAGTAAGATACAAATGATTGATATGATTATGATTGATGTGAAGTCTTATATGTTTTTGGTGAATTTTTCCACAAGCAATTTGCAACTTATCAGATTCCACTTTAGGAAAACAAATTACACCTCATTAATGCAACTTCATTGATCATTTTTACAGAGCAAAAACATTTTTTTTATAATAATCCACCAACCAATCTGAAAATACAGCACCAATCATGTACATGCTGTCATTAAATCAGAATATCGATTCAATGCCGATGACGCTATCCATTTAAAAGAAGATTCACCATATCAAAAGTACAAAATAGGAGACAGCCAGAAAAACCACCGCAAAAGTTTTGCACATTACGACAAAAAAAAAAAGAGAAGAGAACATACACCGCCACCAACGACGAGACGCTGAAAATAGAAATTTAGTCGCCGGTTTCGGAAGCACCCTTCTCTGACCTAAGTTCAACGGAACACACCCACGATTAATGCATAATTACAAATAAACACATATTTATTTCCACATAAAAGCTATTTCAGTTTTTTCATTCACAGAATGATACACAGGACTCAACATTAATAAATCTAGCTCTCACTTAAATGCTAACTTTTGTTTAATAAATTAACTAAGAAAAATTGATTTAAATACTTTGACGTCGATGCAATATTGAAAATGATTTAACAATATTAAAAGGTTTTTTTTTTTTTTTTGGTAGGAACATTAATCACATTAGATGTATGAAAGGCAAGATGACGTTAGAACAGTCTCACGAAAAATTAATAATACTACTTGTCCATGTCTAAATAGCAACGTTGATAGCGTTTTGAATAATAATATTTCCAGTGCTGCTGGAGAGGTTTATGGAATTGGTTATGTTAGCAGATTTGCGACACCCGCTGCTGGCTAGATTTGGCAGCGAAATGTTGTTTCTTATGTTAAATCCACAATACGATGCAGAGGCAGAGCTGTGTGCTGAGGAAGAGCTCTTTGACTTTCTGCCACTTTCGGTATCACTGCTTGAGGAATAGCACTTTTCCTGTCGTTCAGTTGGTGGGTCTGTCCGTAAGTCAACTGCTTTCACAACTTTCAGTATTCCATTGCAGCCGATGTAATCCACACTCTGCTCAGATGATTCACTTCCCAGATAGATACGACCACTATTCCCAGTGTACTTGATCGATCCGCTGTTGTTGGTGATTTTCACACGTGTGCCATTGCCCACGATATCCAGGTTGCCCGAATTGCGATTGATGCGGATCTTATTCCCATTTCCAATGATCCTCAGATTGTTTTTGTTGCAGTCGATGCGGACCTCCTTGCAGTTGCCAACCAGGTCCTTTCTGCAGCTTCCCATTACCTCCGACGATTGGGTGTGCTCCTGTTCTGGTTGCTTTTCTGTCCTCTCCTCACTGGGTTCATAACACTTGGGTATTACGTTGTCACTATCCACGACTGGTATGCCCATTGTTATTGTCTAATAAATTGCTGTAGTAGCCGAGCGCGGGGGTTTACGCTTTCGTTTGCGAACGAGTGGTATACAAGTAGTTGAAACGGAAAAAAAGCTTTCTAGTGTAGGTATATTTTGAATTCTAATTGTGTTGTTAGCTTAACTCGCGACCGCCTCCGAAGAGGCTCTCTTTGTGAATGAGTGAACACATGAGGTCTGCGGTTGTTTTATAGACATCATCGGTAGCGGAAGCGTCTGAAAAGCTTCGCGTCGGGGGTTTTCGCAACGAAACGACGAATCTCGTTCTTCTATTGTCCTACGATTTTCGGTGGTTTTGTTAGACTTTGCAGTGCTGGAGCTTAGAGGGCGTATATAGGTAAACATTAGAAGAGTGCCTTCGCAATTTATCTTTTCCCATATGCCTTTGTCTTTGGTCTGGTTTGGTTGGCTTTGGCAGAACCGATTTTTCACGTATGAACACCTACAACGAGGTGCAGGAGGGGGATCGTGGTGCGGTGCGTTATCTACGAGTGAATTTTGCAAGTAAATTGAGCGATAACAAAGATTTAGATAAACAAACGTTTTGGTTTGTTTTTTTTTTTGTTCGGGAATTCGTTGTTTGTTGATAGAAACGTAGTGATTGCTGAGCATTAGCATGGATTAGTGGTTAGGAAAGTAAAGCCGCTGAATAATAAAGCTGTCAATCAATCAAATCAGGTTAGTAGGCAAATTTCAACTGTAATGAGAGCTTACTCAACCTAGATCTATTCTATCACACATTCGTATGATTTTTTAGGACACCGTAAGTATTTGAAATAAGATACAGCTGTTAGGAATGTGTTGCATTTTGAGCTAAACTAAATACTTGAGTGTGTCACCCGGTATAGATGGAATGTATAGGTACAGCTGTTGTGACCATGAAATTGCGACGGCAAATAGGACTAGTGGGTATTTGTTGACTTTTGTTCAAATTGCGCATCTAGTTAGTAGACGAAGATAACAATTTCGTTCGTGCAACTTTAGCATATAGAATATAATGAAAAATTTAGATACAATGGAGTTAATGGGCACATTTAAGAATCTATAGTTATCTTAGGTCGACTAGATTGATCTGGATAAGATGTAACCTGAAGGGAAAAGTTTAAAAAAACTTAAACTTTCGGGAAAGTCACTTTTCCTACGTCAGCCACGTATTCGAACTGGCAGTCACGAATTTCTTGACTAGATCTGTCGGCTACGGCTACCCCTCCGTAAACGTCAACTGAAACAGTTGCTCATATGACCGATTTCAGCCAATCAAAATTGAGATACATCTGGACTGACAGCTGTCAGACTTAAGAAACTAGATACTTGAACGTCTCCTATTATGCAATTGTTCATGCTGTTAAGCACGTTCAAGAGCGGTTGTCTCACTCCCAGCAACGTGAATGCATCATGCGCATCAAAGAACACTTCTTTCACAGTCATATACTTAAATCGTTTTCCTCCAAATCTAGGTGACTTGGAAGACAATGCGTTCTAAAACTCAAACGTCATATTCAATAAGCAACGCCTCAGCATAAACTGTGCTTCATATCAGCATCGCAAATAACCAGTGATGCCGCATCACTGCGCAAATGTTTGACGTTTCTGAATTTACACTATACGACAAATGATGTGTCTTTGTTTACTTTTATCGGGGGAACTCCTCCGTGAATACATTTGTCTGACGAGGAAATTAAGGTGTATGGACATGGCAGGTGGCGGTTTGTCATACGGCTCACTGTAGTACTACTTATATGTTTTGGCTATTCATACACCGAGGGAGAGATGTTTCAGATATCAAGTTTTCGAACGACATCTGAACAAAACGCTATAGGAGGTAACGCTCCACTTTAACTAGGAACTTGTTATCTATCGATCACTGCAATAGATCAGTGCTTACTCTAATTTCCACATAATTTCAAGACAATATGGTGTTTAGAATTTGAGGGCATGAAGTCGAATCAAACAATTATTATGAACCTACCTGAACTAATTATAATTACTGATGGGTGAATAAGGGAATTTAATAATTTATTCGATTTTAATCTCAGAAGGCGCGTTGGGTGGAAGTATATAAATACAAATTTATTTACGACCTTCCTCAACTCAAAAAGCTTGGTTTCCCCATAGAGCAAAAGTTGTGTTCATCTACTGATGAGCCTACCCATACCCACCATATCAGGGCGACACAGTGTCTCTTTTTTAATCTTATCTATTTGCAAAGGAGCTATCTATGCTGGAAGGCAAATGAAAGCAAGCGCACATAAGTCTGCTAAATAATTGAAATCGATCCTCAGGTTTCACAGAACTTACTTGTTACTTAGTTATATCTACTTTTTTTTGTCAAACACACGTTTTCAGTACCAGGGCATATTCAGTGTTATAGCGGTCACATAAGACTTAACCCAGTGCGCACTAGTGAGACGTTTTTACACCCAATCTATACAATTAAATTTTGTATTTTGTAAATCAGGTACTTTCATCAAAGTCGCATCACTCATTTTCATCTGCAACTGTGCGTCATGGCTTATTTTGAAACTATAGACTTGACTTACTTGATCTTACTTACTCGATCGATCAACATTTTGTTAAAAAATTTGAATCACTGTACGATTTTACCTTGTACTAGGTACCATGCAATTTTTATCTTTTTCACCAAAAGGCATTCTTTTTTTTTTCTGGGAAAGGCTTAATTTTTTTCGGGTCAAGGTATGAAAACTTCAATCTAGGTTGGCATCACTGGGCCCACGTCAAGCGAACCTATTGGCAATATGTCACTTTTCTCTCATTGCGAAACAATTCGCTAACCGAAATGAAATCCAACCAAAAAGAAGAGGGACGTTTTAAGCCCAGTGTTGCCAGAAGATAATGATGCAATATCCCAGATTGACCGAAAAATAATCCCTTTTGGATGGACTTTATCCCTTTTTCTTATAGAATAGCGCACTTTGAAAAACATAAACTGGATAGAAAAACAAAAAGTGTCACTTCAAATACAACACAAATTGTTTAAAATTTTTAAATTATATTATTATGTAATTGATTGCGGCGGTTCCCGGACAGTGTTGCCGGTGGTAAATATTATTAGGTAGTACTACTGCCAAAAAAAGGGGAGTAGCTATTTAAACAAAATAGTAGTACAGACATTTTGTAGTTTTCAAAAACAAAAATTTTGTTCAACTCTATTAAAAAAAAAGTCATAAAATTATCAGTAAGAAATTACATAGGCAGACTCAATTGTTTTAGAACCTCCAGTCACACAAGACACATTTATGTACAGCTTTTTTTTTGCCTTTACCGCCTCCAAGTAATTCAGGTTCAATAAATATCTATAATAATAGGAATAACAATATTCCTAACATTTTAATATAATAAACCTTTTCATTTTATTGCAAATTCAAATAAATTCACGAAGTTAAAAAAAAAAAAATGGAACCATAAAATAAATACTGAACTGACATATAAAAATTGCACGAAGAAAACGAACAACAAAAACAAACTAGAAAGAGGGAAATTCCCTTTTTTACGTAAGTTTGGAAGATAAAAGTGCTGCCAAATTTTCATTGAATTTTAAGTGATTTAAATTTACTTAGGCTGAGATTACACTTTGCTGCAAGTGTAAGAATTAAAAAAAAAAAAAAAAAAAAATAGTACGATTTCGAATGTGAAAGGAGGAGTAGTACAACACTCATATGGGAGTACTTTCGACAACATTGGTTCAAAGTCTCATTTGATAATGCCGATACTGGAAAGGTCAAACCTAAAACGTCGCAGCTGTAATGCACAACGATGGCGATGGCGACTGTATATGACAGACAATGGAAAATCGACACGAAAGCTCATATCGGAGTGTTATCGCATTCGAGCGAACATTTCGCAACTTCAAGAAAGCTTATCACAAAGAACAACGTGCGGTCGTTCAATCTGAATAACGAGATATACAACAACTTAATCGCGGAACCAGCAGAACTGCACATGTTGATTTTAGTATCTACATTTGTTCGATGACGATGAATAGATGACGCTGCACATCGACTTTGAGATTATGTTGATGATTAGAAAAACCAGTTGATCCACTTGCCATTGTCCTTTTTGTTTCGTAATTCCAATTGAATTGGACGGACTTGCTTTTACGTGCGATCAGATATCTTTCGAAAAATCGCATTGTATGAAGAATAAGTTTAAAATAACATGTGCATGCTCGGAATTACTATTTCCATTACATTAACGAATGTGGTCGAAAGGAAGTCCTCCGGTTAAACTAGTAACCGTTCTGGATTTTAAGTACTTTATGATTGATTGATGAGTACATTTGTGTCGTAGTAAGATCCCTTTCAAAATATTCAATAAACGGAACACAGTTAATTAGAATGCTTTGATGTCAATCAAACCTTATTGGTGATCTAAAACTAAAGAACAATTAATTACCTAATCGTTAGCGAGTGAATATTTTTGAAAATAGAAATAGCCTGCTAGTTCATTTCAGAAATATTACGTAGGAAGTCATAAGTATTTTTATTTTAAGAACCTATCGCTTCCATTTTGAATTTCAATTTGCAACGAGACAGTGCTTACCAAAGTATATAGAAGTGGGAAAATAAATACAATTTGATCTTTTGAAAATTGTATAGATTATTGCTTTATAATACTTAATTGGGGAAACTTAGAAACCGACAAAATTTTAAATTCTCGCAAAAAAATATAGTTACATTCAGGCTGGGATTCGAAAAGATAAAACACTATTCTGTTTAAATTTTCCAATAAAATCACTTCATTCACACTTTCTACTTATTCACTTATTAAGTACCAAAACAATATCACTTAAATCAATTCTTAAACGTTTCAATCCAATCGCTTTATTCACTGTATTACTTTACACTTATTTATCTCACAACAGATTACTCTTTCGAACTTCACCATAACTGGTTAAAAATCAACTGTACATCTCTGTTCTCAACGCGCCCATTTTATATCCGCTCTGCCACCTATCAGCGAATATTCCAGAAGTATATTCCACTCTTCTCTAGATGGTTCTAGAATTAGCTAACGACAGATTCCAGTCTCCGATTGGAAGTGGAACTTGGAGGGTGAATAAGTGCCCGATTCACCACAATATAAAGCCGTGGCGCACATTTTTATTGATGAAAACTGTCATGTTCCCGCCTCCATGAATTCACGGCTCTGCGAAATAAGGCCCCAATATATAAATGAAATAAGTCCCCAAAAAAACTATACAGGAAACAACAACAACGATTCTTAATAAAATTTGGGGTGTTATTTCCTTTTTTGGGGCCTCATTTTCTAATGAAAATTGGGGTATTATTTCGTTATGAAATCCCTACAGTTAAGCGTACAACCCGTAAAATCCGTCCTGTCTGTTGCGGCAACGTTTTCGACTGACAAGTTGATAGAATACACGGTAGCTTATGGAAGGTGACCCATAAGCAGCGCACGTGCCGGATGCGACCGATTAAGCAGGTTTATTTTCTAATTTTCTGTCCGTCGCACCCGTTGACAGTTGGCACAGCGTGAGAGAATGCCTTTTCATTGGTGGAAATATTGAGAGCATAAGAGATACTGTCATTGGCTGTTATAAGTGCTCGTATATCGTGGGATTTCTTCCTGAAAGCCTTCGATGGGAAAAAAGAAAAAGATGAAAAAAACATTCAAACTAGAATATATTTTTTTTAATTTCATCAAAATATGTATGTCCATTTTGCCATGATAATCAGCTCATAAATCTACATAAAAGAGCTTAATTAAATCGCCTTTTGGCAAGATTTTTTAGTAAAAAAAAAAAGGTAATCATAATTATAAAGGGTTTGCCAATAAGAGGTGTTATTTTGGTATTCAAAAAAAGAAAAAGAAAAAAAGAATCCATTTTTTGAGATAAATGATCAAATGTTTATTTCATAATGAAGAGGAAGGTATGCCGTTAATAATGAAAAACAACATCAGTCAAATGGCCACCACGAGCACGCATAGAGGACCATATCCTTTTCATGAAATTTTCCATAACCAAATCGCAAAGTGGCTGCCCTATGTCCTGGATAGCCTCACGAATTTTATCTTTGAGTTCTTGAATCGCCGCTGGGCTGTTGATGTAGACCTTATCTTTCACGTGGCCCCAAAGGAAGAAGTCGCAAGGTGTTAAATCACAAGATCTCGGTGGCCAATTGTGATCACATCTTCGAGAAATAAATAACACGGTCCGGAAACTTTCCCCGTAAAAGATCAATGGTTTCGTTGCTTGTGTGGCAACGTTGTCCAGATCAATACCATCCAACTCCGACCATAAAAGATCATTAATTATCTCTCGATAGCGCAATCCATTCACCGTAACTGTTGATCCAACCTCATTTTCGAAAAAGCAAGGTGCAATGACCCCGTCGGACCATAAACCGCACCAAACAGTCACACATTGAGGATGGAGAGACTTCTCAACAATAACTCTTGGGTTTTCCGAGCCCCAGATGCGACAATTTTGCTTGTTGACGTAGCCACCGAGGTGGAAATGGGCCTCATCCGTCAAGATGATTTTTCGATGGAATTCGGATCATTTTCATGCATTTCAAGGACCCAATCAGCAAAGACACGACGTTCGGCCGGCTTGAGTTCTTGTGTTTACTTAACTTAATAAGCCTTAAGACCCAAGTCTTTATGCAAAATACGGTGTAATGACGTTTGTGGAATGTCCAATCCAAAGAACGATAGGAATGGACAAACCTGGGTTTATTCAACACTTTGGGCTACAGCAGCAATATTCTCAGTTGTTCTTGCTGAGCGACGTGCACGGGTTTTATTCTTCACATCACTAACTTTTCCCAACAGCTCGAATTTTCCACCAATTTCTGTATTGCGGTCCGACAAGGTCCTTCGCGACGACCAAAAAATGCTTTAGTTTTGCGAAATGTGACTGCAAGATTTTCACCATTTTTGTAGTGAATTTTAATAATTTCAATGCTTTGTTGAAGCGTGTATATCGTTCCATTTAGTATTTAGTATCCATAGTAATGGTGTAGTTTCTAATTGTCAAATGTCAAAGAATAAAAGCTTCAAAAGTGACAGCTACCGAAACAGCGGATTCACAATAACACCTCTTATTGGAAAACCCTTTATTAACTAATATTTTTAGACCAAAGTGGGTTATTTATTTAATGTGATTATCGTTCCTTATAATAGGTATAAATTTTACTTTTAAAAGTTAGATTTTTTCACAAAAAAATGATCTAAGGAGGGAATTATTTAAAAGGGTATTTAAGTGCGGTGGAAAGGGAAAAAGGACCTCGTTTCATGGGACAAATAAGGATAGAGTACTTAAAACACTACCTGACCGATGAAATAGTAATAATAATAACAAAAAACTTAGCAAAACACCCTCGCACTAATACAGTCAAATAATGAAGTATTGGCGCAGTAAATGGTGTATACTGGACTGGAAGTTTTTGCTGATGCAATTCTTCGAGAAAAATACTGATAGCTGAGTAGCAGTAGTAAAGTAGGTACAATTTTCAATTTAATACAAAGATGAAAAATAAATATCATTAGCGAATAGCTATGAGTAAAAGGTGGTAGATTTCGAGTTCTGGTTGGTAGATTTTCCGAATGTGTAAAAAGTGGTAGAAATACCACTTAAGTGGTAGAAGTCCCATCACTGGTGACACCCAGCGACCTAGCACGCGCAAAATGTATTTGCGCACCTCGCCTAAGCGTCAACAACATTTGTTTTTCACAATAAAATAATCACCCAGAGCTATCGCCAACGCCAGCTTGATCAATATTGAAATGAATCTTGCACGCCTAACAGCGGCAACAAACACGAATTAGCAAATATGAAAAAAAAAAAGAAAAAAGTACCGCAAACACAGTCAAATGACTTAATAATCAACTGCGTTCATTATCATGCCAACATGCTGACAACACAACTCTTTGACTTCTAGAACTCAGCTGTTTGATCAGAAAGCTCTGTATAGAAACTTTATTCAAATACGACCTCATGCGGAAACTCAACACGTGTTCACTATCAACAAGACTCTGTTTCATTTCTGAATGATGGTATTTATTAATTGGAACAAAAACGTTTGACCTCGATCATGAGTGTAAGCCCCCAAACTACTCCTTGATCGATTAATTTGCCAGTTCTTGTAAACAAAACAAACAATTTGATTTATAACCTAAAAATTAAACAACCGAAATCACAAAGGTGAATAGCATTAACAGACCATAGCAATAAAAAAATAATAATAATAAACCAGCTCTTGGCACGGCAACAACAACGAGGGAGTCACTATATGTCGAAACAAGTGTGTGTGTGTGCGTTTTAAATTAAAAAAGTTAATGAGCTTAAATACTGCTGCCCGCCGACGGGAAAGCACCGAAATTAGGTGGAATATTTTGTTCTCTCGCGTGTACACTCGCTACTCGCTGATGGGTGCAAATTTAATTTCTAAACATAACGTTTCCACATTTATCAATACATTTCTCATTTGTTTGTAGTTCAAAATTGATAATAGATTATCAGGGGTTGGTGGCGCGCGAACACTAAACAAATATCAGCGCAAGAGCAAACGTAGAAATTGTACAAGGAAGTTGTGGAGATTGCGCCAGATAAGATATGCACCAGACCATGAAAACGGGCAAATAAACACGGAATCCGTTTTAAAATTATCTTATAGGAACGGGGGAATTTTATGTTGAATGGGACCCGGTGGCGTATGTGTAACTTTATTTTTGTATGTCGATTGCATCGATACTACAAATATTAAGTATTCCTATCACACTTTGTTTGTACTTATCGAATGTTAAGGCTGGAGTGTAGGGCTTTCAATGTTTTGATAGCTACAGACTGACAGTCGATTAAAGTTGAGTGATGTACACGCTTTTGTCGAAATGGGGGATATTTGCAACTAAATGGAGTTAAGGTCCCGAGATACACCACAACTTTGTTTGCGCCAATGTCTGTTGTTTGTAAATCATTTTCTTATGGGATGGTAGGGGAGACTGGGTACGGTTGAAACAATTTCGCTCATACCATCGATACCATTGCCGTTTATAAGCTAAGCGGTGCTAAAATTATGTGAACTGTAGGAGCATGTTTCTATGTATAAATGGAAAGAATGGAAAGTGTTTTTTGAGTACTCGGTGTGATATTTTGCGTAGTACATCATATTTAAAAAAAATAAAATTTGTTTCAACCGTACCCATACCAGGGTCAGTTGAAACACGAACACAATCTTCCGTTGTTACATATTTAATTAAGTTTTATTTTAAATAAAAACTTTGTTTGACAATATTCATCACATCATTGTTTTATATAGAATTAAAAAAAAAAAACTATATTCCTAAGCATAAAAAAAATTAAAGAAAAAAAAAATTAATTCATTAAATTAATTGAAAATAATGAAAAGGAACATAACTTTAATTTCGATAATGCAATCGATAAAATTCAGTTTTTCCGAATCACAATTGTGGCAAACATAACTATTGCAACCTTCTGTGCACTCTTTGTGAGCCCACATTTTACAGGTGATACATTTGTATCCAATTTTCACTAGATCTGCTCTCTGAATACATTGACAAGCAGAAAAGGCAATAAAACTCCTCTTTCCCCTTCTTCTGAATAAAATAATAGAGCACTGGAATGCTGCATTATCTTTTTTTTTACTTTCGTAACTTTTATTTTCTTTTTTACACCTTCCAACCTTTTCTTAGCTAGTTTGTTTCAGTCTTGCTTCATGCTCCTTTTTTATTTGATCTTTCTCTGGTGTATCGGTTTATATTGTAGACTTTCTGGTTCTTCTGATTTCGTTAAAATAATATATAATAATAGAAAAATAATTAAACACATTGTTTCAACCGTCCCCTGAAAAACTGTTTCAACCGCCCCCAACCCCCCATTTAAGTAAACAAAATTATAAAGTAACGAAAACAACACTGAAACGTTTAAACTAGTCACCATACTGTACTCTACACTCTTTACTGCATACAAAAAAATACGCACAGCAATCTCGCTTGGATAGAAACACCAGTAAAATGAAAAATAACCAAACAAAAATACTTACTTTTGGTAGTCTAAATAGAACATACGCTTTCACTTGATGACATGACATGACTGCTACTCGTCTACGGACTTGTTTTTGCTTCATTCACCCCTAATACTCATAGACGCTACGCTGCGCGTATGGCTCTAGAGATATTTGTGTTGTTTCAACCGTCCTGTGTTTCAAACGTACCCAGTCTCCCTACTAAATTTGTCGTTGGAGTGTTGATGCTACACTGCCCGACAACCGATTAGCGCCACCTCTAATCTTTCAGTGTAAATGACAATAACTCGGACCTAGAACATGCATCATGCTCAACATTATTTTCTTTCATTCTTCCCCATATACTCTATTTCTAAAAATTAGCTTTAGTTCTGGAAGTGAACCGTTATTTTGTTTTGCTATTTTCTTTGAAGTGTTGCAAAAAAAAAAAATGCATTTTGCGACAGCCGATTGGCGCCTCTTCGCTGTAGTATTACTTTTCGTGTGTAAACAGTCGTATTTGGTTTACTAAATTTACAGTTAGTCTAATTTGAACAACTTTCAATATGATTAAGTAAATCTGGGAAAAGAGAAACCGTTAAGTGAAGGTGAAAAGGCCAAAATAAAGGTTTATTGTGATTGTGACTGTGGCCTCTTAATCCATAAAATATCCAAACAAAATTAACCTAAAGTTATTTCCTGATTCTTGTACGCAATAAGCTTAATTATGGAAAGAATATGAAGGGCCGGCCCTCTTTTGTGATTACACCTGCTGACAAGCGAATTATTTTGAGGCAGGCCAATTCTCGTGACTCTGCAGTCAAAATTAAAGAAAAAACCGGGTAAAAGCGTGCATATGCGGACAGTGCAAAGAATAATTTCTAATGCTGAACATTTTAAAAGTCTTAAAATTAAAAATAAAACCACCTCTTAATCAAATTTGAAAGACGCAACGGCTGGATTTCTGCAGAGCGAATATGACATAGACCAAGGAGTGGCAGCGTGTAGTCTTTTCAGACGAAGAAGACAAAAAGTATTTAGGGCGTTCCGATGGCTATGTCTACTACTTTCACGATCTTCGAAAGGAAGAGCATACTTAAGACAGACTGCATAGCTGTGCTGATGGTGTCATGGTATAGAGAGCAATTACATATCATGGCACCATTGAATTACAATTTATCACTCGTCGTATGAAAATGAATGCCACAACATACAATGGAGTATTAAAAACGGCTTTCCCTGAAATTAAAAATATTTTTGGGTCATTGGAGTGGAAGTTCAAGCAAGATAACGCCCCTATCCACACTGCTACGTTCGTGAAGTCTTGGATTGAGCGTCAAAACGTGCCTTTACTGACCTGGCCGCCATACTCGCCTGACCTTAACATTAGAGAAAATGTATGGGGATGGTTAGCAAGCAAATTCTATGAGTCTGGATGGCAATATCCTGACTATATCGGAACTATTTAGTTGAAAGGATATAAAGTGCCTGAGAGACTATTTTACTTGATTTTGCAAGGAAATTATACAACTCCTTAACAGGATATACGATGTCATAATTAACCGTGGAGGCACAACACATTATTAATTATTATATATATATGTTCTAAATCTATGTAATTAAAATAAAAAAAATGTTTGGGCATGTTTTGGGTTCATTTTCTTATGCTATTCAACGTTTTCAAGTGGGGGTGCTATTCAAATGTCCGAAAAAAAGAGTGGATTTTTCATATTAAATTCGTTAAAAATCTGTTATATTTTTATTAAATAAGTTACTACCGTAACTATCTTTGCTTTTCGCTTATAATATTATAAAATTTCATTGGCGAGACATTAATTTCAAAAGGTCTATTTGATTGGCTGATATTAGACTCCAAAAACACGATGCATAAGGAGTACTAATCGGTTGTCGGGCAGTGTATGTTTGCCTGCATAGCACTGTTCCTCAGTTAGCATTGGTCGCTTCTTTATATGAAGCCTCCAAGGCGTTCCTCAAACTTGCCATTTGCAATCAGTACTATATCATAATAGTTCCTACCAAGGATGGATAACACAGCATTTCACAGCAGTTCGTCTACGATAGACTTAACATAACTTGCATAATGCCGTCCACGCCTAGTGCCTTCAAAAGCTGAAAGGAACGTATAGCTCATTGCAGTCTGACCCTAAGGGATGCCACATTCTACTCCGCATAGCCTGCCTTCTGGGGCTTGGTTTAATGGTTGCGTTCCGACAGTCGGTCCTAAGCGAGCTTGATGAAATAGATAAAAGCTGTAGTGTCAGTGTTATCTCTCTTTCTCTTACGTCATTGGATAATATTCATGTCTTTCAAGTCATGTTTGGAACTAGATATTGAATCCAGGCCTATAGTCAGCAAGATTTTTGTAATGGAGCACATTTTTCACTGAAATGGACCCTCAGTTGACTAGCCTGAAGCAACTGTAGGCATCTACTTGTAGTAGTTACATTTTGCGCCAAGTGCTTGCGTTTTACGCGCGGAGTATAAATAATAAATCATTACAATTTTTACTAGCCAATTCAACTGCCAAGAATACAGTACAAATAAATCGCAAATCCCTCTGGGGATTTACATACTGGGCTATCAATATGGGCGGCAGTGGAAGATAAGTGCTCATTGCTCATTATAAAATATAATTTTTTTTATCGCTGTTAATGACAATATAAATAGGTACTCGTAAAATAATACTTACCTAACACTTGACCAAACACAAGTTCAAGTGTATTTTTTTTTTTTTATATACTTCTCCCGGGAAAGGCAAACCTATAACGCTTCAACAGCGCCCCGAGATGCCTGCAGATGCTGCAAATTGTAGTCTTCTGGAAATATATCCCCAGGAAGCGAGTTCCAAAGTTTGCTTGTCCTGTAACAGAAGGAGTTTTGGAAAGTTGATGTCCTCGCGGTTGTCAAGTGTACTGTATGGGCATGAGCATTAGCAGCCTGTCTTGTTGGGCGCCCAAAAGTTGCATTTCGAGGGATAATGTCTTTGAGTTCCTCAGAACATCTACCATGGAAGTACCTATAGAACAAGTATAGGTCAGCGACTTGTCTTCTGTGCACTAACGGTTGTAGATTCGATGTGAGTGTAGGGTCTCCAATGAGTCGAACTGCTCGTCTCTGTATGCTATCAAGCAGGTTAAGTGAATGTTTTGGGCCCGAGCTCCATATATGGGAACAATATTCCAAGCCTGGTCTAACCTGTGCTTTTTAGAGAAGGAGAAGTTGCTTTGGGCTAAAGTACCTCTTTGCTCCAAATAGGTAGCTCAACTTTGCGGACGCCGATTTTGCGATATAGGATATGTGGTTCTGCCATGTGATTCCTGAATTGACTGTGACTCCTAGAAGGTGCATTGAGTCCTTGTGATGATTGGATGGTCATCCATTTGGATCTGAGGAACTGTTGACGCATTTTTTCTGGAAAATGTTGTGAGCTGTGTCTTGTTTGCATTAAATACAACCAAGTTGTCCTTTCCCCACTTCAAGATTTTGTCCAGATCATCATTTAGAGAATTAATTTGTTCACATCTCTGACTGTGTGATGTAGCCGTATTCATAGGCCCATTGTTCAAGATGGAGGATATAAGAGTGCTGTCATCTGCAAAGCTGTAGATATTATTATTTGTCGATCCAAGCAAATCGTTGATGTGGAGAAGAAATAGAGTTGGAGAAAGAACAGATCCTTGGGGCACTCCTGCATTTATAGCAAACGAACTGGATGATACACCATCTACAACAACTTGGATCGATCTTCCCAGAAGAACATTTTGCATCCATCCGCAGAGTTGTTGTGGTAATCCGTAAGACGCTAACTTGCCTAATAGGGCTCTATGCCAGACTCGGTCAAATGCCTTCGATATGTCCAAGGCTACGGCTCTGGATTCGCCGTGTTGTTCAATTGATTGATAAGTGCGTTACGTAGCTTAACAGGTCACCAGTGGAACGACGGCTCCGAAATCCGTATTGCCTGTCGCTTATTAATCGATGGCCTTCTAGATATTTGATTATTTCGACATTTATTGCCTTTTCCATTACTTTAGAGAGCATTGAAAGTAACGCTATTGGACGATAGTTTTGTGGCACCCATTAGAGCGCATTCACTATCAATAAAATGCAATTCTTGAGCTTGGTATTGGGTCGTATTAGTAGAACGTAGCAATTGCTTTTACTCAAGAGAAATATCAAAATGGAAGCATTTGCTATGTTTCTTTCGTATGACTAAAATCCATTTTAAGTTAGTTCCAACATTTGACATGTTCAAAAGGCGGCGGCACTGACCTTTTACTCAGCTCGGTATGAATAAAACTTATCAGACAAAGCAAATGCTATGCAAATTCTGAGTCTGCTATTTAGTATACGCTTTCGATTGAATAAGGGTTTGTCTTGTTGCTCTATAAGAATGTAATTAATTAAAATAAACGGTTTGTATGTCGGTAACGGTAATTGATAATATTGTACTTACATTTATTATTCGAATATCAACAAACGAAAAATGTACATTGAAAGCGGTCAGCTTTTAGCCGCCAAAACAACATATTTTGATGTACCTATATAGCTTCTCAAACTTTAACTTTTTTGTCACTTGTTTCTTAAGCCCTTGCGAATGAAAAGAAGAAAACGAAAGCAGTTACATGAAGCAAATTTAAATTGCAAAAATGGTTTTCGTTTCGTTTTTTTTTCAGAGTCCCACCCCTGTTTTACTTCTTGTTAACGTTTCTATTAGTAAAAAACAGTACATAAACAAAGAAGAATAATTGGTGACGATAATAACTTCAAACACTTGTTTCGTTTCACGCCTGAAAATGTTGACTTTTGGCAATACTTTTTAAAATGATAATTTTGAGACACGTGGTGGTGCTTGAAAGAGCATATCCAGAAAATTAGATCTTTCTAGAGTATTTAGGAGATCCGGGCTTTCAGGTAAACATTTCAAAATTCATGAAAAATGTATGTTTCTAGGTTGGTGTTGGAGAAGATCTTGGTGTTCATCAGTCAACCGTTTTGTTAACTAATTGGTACGTGTGTCAAAAAGTAGTTCTACAAACCGATGATTAGATACATTTTCCGACAACTGAGAAAGAAATCAAACATCACAAAGCAATTTGGCAAATAAAATGTACATTTCCAGGTGCAAAATTGAACATTTGACAATAAAAAGTCACACATTTTAAGCTCGGCGTTGTTTTTTAAGGTCTTAATAGTTGGAGTTTGGGATTTGCTTCGAAGAATCGTTCCTACAGCTTCTATAGCCTGGACAAACACCAACTCATTTTGGTCACTCTTGGATGTAGACAAGGTAGATGGAAGTTGCTTATGGTCTGATAAAATTCAGAAGAGTCAATTAAAAATCGAATATACATTAGGGCTTCCCTTAAAGCCCCTCAAAATAGTCGTCTTCGTCGCTCAGCATATTTGTTTCTTTTCTATTTATTTATTTTCGGTTTTTTCTTTGAATTTGGTTCACTTCTGACAGTTTTCCCACAAAAATCTGAATAGAAATTGAAAAATTAACAAACTACATGATGTCACTTGTCAAGTTTGACAGAAATTTCAAGGCACGTACATGTACAGCGAAGTAGAAGCTATGTTCGAATTTTCGAACTTACTTTAGCAAAATAGGTTTTTATTCATGCCTTTTTTTTAAAAGGTCTTTTACGTTGCTAAAACCTCTTACTCAAAGGAAATGCTAGTTTTCATTCATACGACCCATTATCCATCATTCCGTAACAAAAGCAGGTCTCGTGAAGTCATTCAAAAAAATCACACCATATTACCCACGTGTAGATAAACTTTTCTAATCTCGCAACTTGATGAGTGTGCACAAATTCTTCAAGCGAGTTTTCGCATACGATATCCGGACTCTGATCACCCATTCAGGTGATTCCATCAATTGAGTTGTTCGGTTTTACTATAGTTTAATCGCTTGTGCGCTATGCGCTATTGACAATATAATTCTGCGGTTAGGCACAAATGCGATTAGCGAACATCTGTTCTCTGAATAGGTTGTCAATTGTCATTGGTGATTTAATAATTTGAGATCTGTGGGAATATTGTTTATGTCCCGTGTCGACGAGTTTCATGCTCTGTGTTTCTATTGCGGGGGGAAGTTCGCCAAAGACAATATTAGCAGTAGCTCAAAGTTTTTTTGTTTTTGTTTATGTTATATTACTATGTATGGAAGTTGATATCCTCCTTTAAGTGAGAAAATCGTAAACATCTGAATCACGATGACGCCTTCAGAGAAACACACATTGAGTGGTTGGTGAAGTACCCTGTGAGTTCGTTTTCAATAAATGTTCAGATAACGCATGCAAACGGATATAACGTTTCGAAAGTGGGACAAGTTTCCGGCGAAATGGAGCCAAACTTTGGATGTTGACAAATTGACGACCGAACACCGAAGATCAGCGGTGATTATGTGACTACGTGCTGTCAGTAATGTTATGTACCTATAGGTATATTTATGCAACGACCTGTGGTTTACACAGTTTACGCATAATCGTTTAAGGCTATGTGAAACTTGGCATGTGGGCCTTGGATGCTGAACCTTGAAATGAGGTTTGGACTGTTTTATTTATTGGGTTATCGTAGAGGGCTTTCCGATTTCTTAGCTGAAAATGTTTGCTGTCTGTGCCTTGCTGCCGGCATGATATATCAGAATAGAAAATGAAAGCAATAGAAAATTGTATCCAGACTCATCATATACTAAATCGTCAGCTGGATAAAAGAGCACTATATCGCAATCGGAGAGAGAAGTTTTCTGTTTTTTTTTTTGAATCCGCCTAAAAATCCATGGGCCTTAGTAAAAATCATTTTTAGTCTTTTTTAGCTCACAATATGCAATTTTGTATGGAAAATTTCGCCATTATAAGCTCGAAATCTTTAACCTGGACACTAAAAATAATTATTAGCATCACACAATTAGTCTTATGTCGTTTTCCATTGGGATTTTCAGATTTTTCTCTCAGATTTAAGATTTTTCGTGCCCAATGTAACATAAAACGAGATTTTTCTTACTTTGCACCTGTGGTGGTGCGTGTCTTAAAAGTCAGCTGTTCTTTCTTCTGTTATTATTTGCGTTTATAATTATATATCCATTGCAGCGGCCAAATGTAATTTTTTCTCTATTTTCTTTTAAGTTCGTCGCTAACAAACTGACGTTTATTATTAGCTGATATAGATTTAGGATAGCCCAGTCTTGAAAACATTTCTTCAAGTGTACCAATTATTATATTTGATGTAATACTCATTTTTAAAAATGTAATTTCGTGGTATCTGGAGTAATAATCAATAATCAAATCGTGATTTGGGGCCTTACAAATCCATTGCTAAGCATAACCAAGGTCCATCTAGAAATATACGTCTTTCTATTGGAGTAGGTGGTGTGGGTCTCGATATACAAGCAATATCAGCAACTTGTAAAATATTTCTTAGCATACCTGGCAATCAACGGCCACCATACTTTTAAGCGCAGATGTCGTCATCATCACAGTTTCTCCCGGATTACCTTCATGTGCTAGTTTAAGAACTCTTATTGTTAAGTTACCCGGTATAACAATTTTTGTTGCCCTCAACAGAATATTTCCTAAAGTGCATAATTCCAGCGGAAAAGGAAAAAAACCTATTTGTTGTGTTTTAAGGTCATAATTCCCTTCGAAGAGACATCGCTGCCTTGATTAAATCGGAATCAGAATTGTTACTTTCGACAATTTCAATAATATTTAAAGCTCGAGGTACGGATTTTTAAATTACCGTGCAAATGTTCTGTTCGCATTGTTTGCCAAAGTTGTCTGAAATTTCAAAATAACACAGCCTAGCCAAGGAATCAGCTATATTCAACTTATCTTTCAATTCGTCGTGCAGGTGGTCTTGAGGTAGGTTTAAAAATGGCTTCTAAAGGCTTTTGGTCCGTAACTAGCTCAAACTAAATACCGTCCAGACAATAATATAAGCTTCCCACAAACTATACCAGAGCAAGTTCCTCCTTTTTTGTTTATAAGTATGAAGGTTCCATTATATCCGCCAGATCAGGGGTAAACTTTCCAAGATACGTTAGTAATCCTAGGAAGCTCCTTGTTTCCTCTTTATTTGTTGGTAGCCGGAGTGTTAGCACCGCTTTTACCTTTTCTGGGTCCAGACTTCCCCGTGATGTAGAATAAATGTGTCCCAAACATTTTAAGGTTGAAATACTTTCCAAATACATTTGTCTTCATTAAGCACGACAATATTTTCATTCAATGCTGTAAATACAACTTTTAAATTTAGATTGTGTTCCTCCTCAGTATTCCGGAATATAATTAAAAAATAAATAAATTAATAGTTGGCGCAACAGGTCCGGAGGGACCCTAGGCCTAGCTTCTCACAACCATTCGTTTTGTGTGAGTTTTTCATTTTTAGAACGAATGGAAGGAATCTACTATTTTATGCCGACTCCAAACGGCTCATTGAGAAGCTCTTTCAAGACAGTTACACTCTCGGATGTTTCTCAGACGTTCGCGAGAGGTGGCGCAGTGGAAAAAAAACCCTAAGTTGGTATTTGGGTTTTTGCGGGATTCGAACCTCGATCCCTCGCTTAGTAGTCCAACACACTAACCACTAAGCCACTGCGCCTACAATATAATTAAGTCATTTAAATAATTAAGTGCATTTTTGCAAGCAGCTAGAGTACCCTCCAATGTTTGTTGAAAAATTTCAGCAGCAGAGTTGACCACCAATAATAGTCTTTTGTACCTGTATTATATATGCCTTTTGATCCTCTTTAGTTCCCATTCAGGTTCCAACTGGCGGTATTCGTTCTTAAGATATAATCGAGAAAAATATTTAGTTCTTTTTTTATCTGGTCATAAGAGAATCAGATGTAGGGAGAGGACTATTTTCTTTCAGGATTGCAGCATTAGGTCGTCTCATGTCGATACAAAAGCAAATATCACCACTTTCCAACAATAAACGGGAGGTATCCAATACCTGGGATCAACTACAGGCTCTCTAACGTGTTGTGAAATTGCCTCCATTTATGTAGCCTCCTCTTCATCCAGACGCTATCCTTCACGAAGGCTTTTGAACTGGTCTAACTAATTTATCAATCGAAGGTTAAATTTTGTATAACTTTTATTTTAGGAAACGGCTCAATTTTGCTTATGTTGTTGATTTCAACACCCAATTTCAGAACGTTCAATTTGATGGCGGTGTCTCGACATAGCAAAGACTGATTTCCATTCTTAATAACATAAAATGATGGAATAGAATCTGAAATTTTCTTACTACTTATATAGCGATTTTAAAAACTTAAAAAATCCTATATTTTTATCAAACCCTTTCCTGCATAACCCCGAAATTGATTTTCAGATTTTATTCTAAAGTTGCAAAGAGTAGCCTTTTGTTAATGTTACATTCAGGCTGGGATTCGAAAAGATAAAATACTATTCTCTTTAACTTTTCCAATAAAATCACTTTATTTACACTTTCTAATTATTCACTTGTTTAGTACCAAAACAATATCACTTAAATCAATTCATTAACGTTTCAATTCAATCGGCTTATTCACTGTATTACTTTACACTTATTTATCTCACAACCGACTACTCTTTCGAACTTCAACAATCACTGGTTAAGAATCAACTGTACTTCTCTGTTCTCAACGCTCCCCTTTTATATCCGCTCTGCCACCTATCAGCGAATATTCCAGAAGTATATCCCAACTCTTTTCTATATGGTTCTAGAATTAGATAATTTGACAGATTCCAGTCTCCAATTGGAAGTGGAACTTGGAGGTTGACTGAGTGCCCGATTCACCACAATTCCTAAGTACCTGATTCACCACATTTACAAAGATTTTCCCATCTTCTTTACTGAGGAGACAATCAGAATCGATCGATCAGCATAGACACTACAAAACCTCCAATGGAAGCTTCAATCTACTCGTTCGAACCACCTACAGTTTCGTTTTTTTGTTTTTTTAATATTTTAAAACAAATACTCTCGTACAATTGTTCACCTAGCTCTTTATTATCTGATTTATTTTCTTCACTGTTAAAACGGATTCTTGATGGCTGATATATATACTTTTTTTAAATCATGATTTTCGAAATTTGATGGTTTCCGTTTAAAAATACTTTGTCCTACATCTAAACCATCTTCGTTACAAATTTGGATCCCATTAATAAACAATTAAAATGAATTCAGAGCATTTAAAAATAATATTAACCCATCAATTAAGAGGGGAAAATTATTTTAAGTTGTGAATCCTGACATTTGTCCGGTCAGCTCTTCTGCTGAATTTGCTGAATATTGCAAAAGGTGTGTTTATTTCCACAAACCAACGACTGGAATCGTTTACGTGGTGTTGTCGTTGAAAACGACTTTAAACGACTCGTTTTGAAAACTGAAATACGTATGGGAAAACTCCTGTTTTCGATGAAGTTTTCGAGTGTAAGTACTACTGTTCAGTATGGAACAAAAGACAAAAACTGTTCGCAGTTAACTGTTCTTTAGAATGAAAAACGCTTTAAGATTCCGTAAAATAATTATATCCACCGCTTCTTTACACGTTATAAATTTATGTGTTTTATTTCGAATTCAATGCTCTTTTAATATACAAATTTGTTTAAAATATTGACATTTGATAGTTCAGATGGGTGAGTTCAGTGCACCTGCGCCTTTGTTGATGTCATCAACAACTACAAATGATCAATTTGTTGATGAACAAATTTTATTTTGCTTCAGTCTTTTAAACTATTAATTAGCGTCATGCAAATTGTCGTACTTACGTAGGAACGTTAAATAATTTTAATAATTACTCCACGCGCAGCAGTAACAACAATATTTTTTTCTCGATTTTATACAGAGATTAAATTCTTTGTCATTTTCATAACATGGAATTGTGTTGCTCATTTTAAGCTCTCTTTCGCTGGATACTGATTTTATTTGCGGGGCTTTTTTTACGAAAAAAAAAAAAAAAAACGAATAATGGCTTATAATTATTGTTGTTAATAATTTGCGCTTTAGCATAGATTACTATTATTTCATGAATTACTATATTTGTGTTTCAAATGCTTTGTTTTGCACCAGATTAAGTTATCTAATCGATAAATGGTCTTTAGGAACCGAATTTATTGTGCCTTTTAAAAGAAAAACAAAGAAAATATAATAAGCAATGCACGAACTATCTATAAAGACATAAAATCCATCTCATATCTGATAAAAGAAATGTATTTTAAAATTGTGAATTTCTAATAAGTTCCACTGTAGTGTTGTCAGAACTGAATGTAGCATTAAAAAACATGAAAAATAATAAAACTTCAGGACCTGATGGTATTCCAGCCGAGTTATTTAAACAATGGACTCAGACGTTTCTCGTATACATTCGAGAGCTCTTTAATTAAATCTTTTTTTTACGAGATTTTTCCGATATGTTTTAACACCTCTAAAATATGCGCCATTTTTAAATAAAAAGGTGATCCATCTCCAATTCCGAAAACTATAGAGGAATCTCAATGCTTTGCTCGCTAAGAAAACTGTTCACCCAAGTTCCCTACCATAGGCTAGTGAGTTGGGTTGAATGCAATACCATTCTAAGCATTTTCAGACTGGGTGTCGAGCTAATAAATAAAATAAATAGTTGGCGCAACAGGTCCGGAGAGACCCTAGGCCTAGCTTCTCACAACCATTCGTTTTGTGTGAGTTTCTCATTTTTGGAACGAATGGAAGGGATCTACAATTTTATGCCGACTCCAAACGGCTAATTGAGAAGCTCTTTCAAGACATTTATACTCTCGGATGCTTGTCAGACGTTCGCGAGAGGTAGCGCAGCGGAAAAAAAACCCTAAGTCGGAATTGGGTTTTTGCGGGACTCGAACCTGGGACCCCCGCATAGCAGTCCAACACACTAACCACTAAGCTACTGTCGAGCTACACTCAGAAAAATATCGCAAGCTAAATTCTAGTCCGATTAGGCTTATTCTTGGTTTTCTTCATTCTTACGTGGTCAATCTCAAAATAAATCGAATGAATCTTAGAGCAAGATAAAAATTCAGAACTCAAGCTTTTTGTTATTAAATCAAGCCTATAAAATTTTAAAGTCGGAATAATATCATCTGAATTATTATTTTTGCACACAAATGCAGGATCAAATAAGAATAAATACTCTCCAACCAAGCCGAAAAATCTTAAACTTGCATGACGGTAAAGTTTATACGAGTACCTACCAATTAAGATCATGATATTCGTTCGTAGTCGCAGTAGCTTAGTGGTTAGTGTGTTGGACTACTAAGCGAGGGGTCCCAGGTTCGAATCCCGCAAAAGCCCAAATTCCAACTTAGGGTTTTTTTCCACTGCGCTACCTCTCGCGAACGTCTGACAAACATCCGAGAGTATAAATGTCTTGAAAGAGCTTCTCAATTAGCCGTTTGGAGTCAGCATAAAATTGTAGATCCCTTCCATTCGTTCCAAAAATTAAAAACTCACACAAAAAGGTTTTGAGAAGCTAGGCCAAGGGTCCCTCTTGACCTGTTGCGCCAAGAAAAGACTGAAAGTACAGATTTGAAAAAAATACAATTCAGATATTCTTACAGTGATCTAAGGTTTAGATCTTGAATACTTAAAATAAATTTGTTTCAAGCATAATCTAAGAACCACCTTCTTAAAATAATCGCGAATTAGTATTGAAACAAGCCGCTTAAGCTTACTAAAAACAATCTCAAATTTAGATTTTTGCTATTGTTTAAGGAATTTTCTACTCATTTTAAGGTGGATTCATTCTCATTCGCGGCGTTTTCGAGCTTAATTTAAGTAAACAATGGTCCAAAACGTAGCTTTTGTATTCTTAAAATAAACTTGTTTCAGGCATAATCTAAGAACCACATTCTTAAAATAATAGCGAAATAGTATTGAAGTAAGAATGTTAAGTTAATTAAAATTACTTGGGTTATGATTTTTCGAGCTTACCAGACTTTCGTCAACGAATAGGCTTAAAATATCACTGATATTCTTGATTTTAGGTCGACAGTGGATCAAATATTTATCTAACCAACTATCGAAAAACGCTTTATATAGAAAATAAAAATAAGTTGTAGGTTTTTTTCGTTCACCTTAAAGCTGCTTTTGATACCGTCAACAGAAGTTCACTGCTATTTAAGCTACCAACGTTAGGCCTATCGACAAAAGTGGTTAGAATCTAAGAGCAACTTCTTGCTAACAAGTCTGCTACTGTGTGTAGTGGTAAACTGAAATTATCCACTTTCCCTACAGAATCTGGTGTACAACAAGGTTGTCATGAGTCCTTTATTGTTTTCCATTTTTATGGATGACGTTTGTAACAGTATCTCAGGAGGCAGAGTTTAAATGAAAACAAAGCTTGTGAGTGGAGGAATGTTCTCTTCAGTTGCATATCTGTTGTTGACACCGATCTGCTAAAGCTTTGCTTGGACAGAGCAAAAGAGCCATCAGGCAGATCAGTATATAGGGGGCTTAATCTTTCTTTGGGATCTAAGAACTATTTTAATAATAATCGAATAGTTCAGGAGATAACTTTGATTTTTAAAGTTCGAACAGAAATTCTGTAATTGAATTGCAGACCGCATAGGAGTGATTTAAATCCCAGTTGTCAACTATGTAACAATGACAGAACGAAAATGTTTTTCATTTCCTTGCACTATGCCTCATTATTCAGAAGTCTCTTAGTCTCTACTTTGACAAAAGCCTCTTAACCTTTCAAATTTTAATGGTGTTAGTGGGTGGAGATTGCTTATTCTATTTGTCGTACATGCCATGATTAACCGAAACTCTTTTGCATCTTTGTAAATTAACTTTTACCTATTGTTTAAGGTTAACTAAAAGCCCGGTTTCATCCAACTCAGTTCTACATCAAATAACTTTAATATCTGTTTTCCTTTTTCAATTTTTGTCTTAGCTAAACTAAAAGCTAATTTGATCTCTTCCCAATCGGTTATTTTCAATTAGTCATAGATTATTTATTCAAATTAACTAATTATTTAGATTCAGAAAAAAAAAAATGTTAAGATGAGCAAATGTGATCTAGATTAGTTATTTTGCTCATCTAAACTTTGTTTTTCTCTAGTTTATAATAATTAGGTACCTATCCAATTTACAAGAAAAATTAAAAATTAACTCATTAACCGTTTACCTATAATTCATTTGTGACACAACCGTATTTTATAGTTTTTAAAATCTGAACGTCAGGCGGCGGATAAGCCACGCTGTGTAGGTAGTATTTATTTTGAAAATTGTTTTCTAACCTCATATAAATAGGAAATAAAGATTATAATCTAATCTAATAATAAAATTTATGGAAAGGGTATATCCCCCTGAAAATTTCTAAAGCTTTCAAATCAGAACGAAAACATTAATGTCATAAAAATAGAGCCAAGATCTTCTATATAAAAGTTAGAGCTTTTAATAAGTCGGCCGTGAAAAGTACTGGGATCTAAAAGTTCATGAAGGTTCAATACCAAATATTTAAAGTACAACAACACCGAAATTACTATAAATTAGGAGATAAATTTTATTGTATTATGATTACTGACTAAAATTTGGTGGGTACACTGGTTGAGTATTTAAAACCTTTCGAATTGGGCGTAATAAAAAGAAAACTTGCCAAGTAAACCCAATAAATTTTTGTCAGTAATCATTAAAAAAAAAAAATGCTCTCTACAAGATTTAGTTATTTCAGTATTGTGCTACTTTAAATATTTGGTATTTAACCTTTTCATGAAGTAAGAAGTAAGAATTTGGCGTACTTTTAGATCTCAATATTTTTGACGTATGACTGGTTACATAAAGGTTTTTATATTAAAGAACTTGGCTCTTTTTTTAGCATTTATGTTTTTGGTCTGATCTCATTCCTTTTTGCAAAGATTTTAATATTTGTCATGGCAAAATCTCGAAAGATACTGAAAGATAGGAGTGTGGAATCTACTAAAATCAAGTCAGTTTATATCTTCGTATTTCTTGTGGTATATTTTCTTTTTGTTATTGTTTGTTCTTGTCTTGCCTTGTTTTTTGAAGATAAAATGGCCCACAAGTGCATTCTTAACTTACACTGAAGTGAGGACAAAACAGGTCTATATAGATACGTTTCAATCTATTATACTCTAAAATAGCACATTCTTGGGCTTTGATTTGACTTGTGTCAAAATTGTGTAAATTGTGTAAATAAGAGTTTTTACTCTAGAGTAAGCTACGCAATCCTGGCCGCAACAAAATAAGGATGACCCAATATTAATAAGAGCATTTTCGAGACTGAGCCCTTGGCTTTTATGTATATTGTGATTGCATATGCGAGGCAGATCGGAAATTGTTCCCGATGTACGAAAGCTCTATTTATGACTTCTACTTGGTTTTAACAGGCACTGTATTGTAGATTTCTGGCGTTGGTACACTTATATGTTAAATCAAAAACGTTTGGCCAGCCATTTTATAGTTTAAGTGAATTATAAGCGAACACAAATATCAACAATTCTCCCCTAGCTATTAGGACGCCACTCGTGGAGAATATCCACTGCGCCACAAACTCTTTCCTATCCCTCTTTCTCTTCCTAAAAACTTGAATGCCGCGCTGTGCCCCGCATTATAAGGGTATTTATAACACCTTGAGCGCGAATAAAATTATAAAAAAAAAAAAAAAATGTTCCTAAAGCTTCTTGGGCTTTCTTAGACAAGTAGCGAGGACAATCTATTGAGTCAATAGCAATAGGTTTAATGTTGGGGCTCGAACTAGTGCTAAGCATGGCAATATTAAGTTGATTACGCGTATAGTTTTTGAAGTTGGTAAGCAATATGTTGTGTCAGGTTGTTTGGAGAGGAAAGAAGAAATTTCGTTCAACATGTCGTTGGTAGAACTAGAAGAAAGGGGGATTTTGCGAGAGAACAGGGTATCCCGATTTTGTTTTCTTGTTACCGCCGCTCTTGTTCTTTAAAAGTCACGAACTTTCAAGATGCGTGTATAATTTCATAATGACAATAAACAGACACCTCGAAAGAAAATTCTTAAATTTTCAAGCTCCACCGCTCTACCAAATTTCGTTATCCTACGGCAATCGGAAGTGCTCGAGAACGGCTAAGTGGAAGACGGATAAGTGCAAAAATTGCCTAAGTGCAATGCGTTTAAATATCCCAAGCCTTTTCACTCGATTTCTGTAAAAATTTGTTCGTATAAAAGCAAATTTCTCATAAGTGAACAATTTTGCAAAACCACGAAATGCAATTTTGTACTGTTTTTGAAACCGAGAAGTGCAAATATTTTTTTTTCATACAAATTGAATTTGGCAGCACTTACCAAACACATGCCTTACAGATTATCAATGACATAAATCACTATGACATTCCAACTGACACTAGTACTTTCATATTTAGAGTATAGGTTAATCTGAACTCGAAATTGTTCACCTTATTTAATGAGCACGTGTAAGTGCAAAAAATTTGAAGTCCCGACGTTATTCACTTATCCGTTCTCGACTGCACAACAATTCTGAGAAAGTGGGTGGACACCACGCCCCCTTATAGAGAAACCTCAAATTTTTGATTTATTTTTTGCTTACATTTGCTTTTATTAAACTTTTTGTATATACAAAATTACTTAAGGCTAGGTAACAAATGGTGGTGAATAGGTTATACATATAAAAATGTGTTGGCTCAACAACAGGAGCCCAAAGTTATACAGCATTTGTGTTCTTAAATCTATTTCGCATATATTGCGGCTGTCTTCTCGGATACATACTGGTAGTATGCATCGTTGTCTGGATTGACCTCAGGGTGTTCAAGTCCGGGTGTTGATATTTTGGATTTATTCATTTGCTTCCACCTTTTAAACCTAACTTTTTGCAAAATTACAAGATTCTACGATATCGATAATTTTGATTATCTGTCAGTCAGTCAGAAATCGAGTGTAAGCAGGCCTTTTTTGTTCTTCGGAAAAGGTGAACTTATAACGCTTAGCCATGGCCCTAGATGCTGCAGATATGTGTTTGATCTGCACGATTTGTAGTCTTCCAAAATTATGTCATTAGAAAGGTTCTCGGTAGTTTCTCCTAGCACCAAGGGTTTTCGTAGAGGTTGTATCCTCACAGTATATCCACCGCTAAAGTACTAAGATTTGATGGCAATCTGCTAGACTTTTTTGGGCTTCAAATTAGACGTGATTCAAAGAGACATCAACATTTTTATCCCAACGTACCTACGTACCTACCAACGTACCCTACATGTAGGAACCTACAAAAAATCGATTGTATGTGGGTGTGGATGTGTTGTTGAACTCAATCAATTTGAATTTACCACCCACAATACAAGGCTTTAGGGCTACTATTGGTTTAAACAATGAAAAGGAAATAATGCCAAATTAGCGTGTTTCATTTTCAGTAGCGAAATTCGAAATATATCGATATCACAATAGTGCCAAATTTTGGTAACTTGCTTTTATATCGCTTGGATTTATTTCACGCCACCTCCACGCACGCAAGCTTTTGTTCGTTTCTATGCTAAGTATATTATATTTTTAGATGTCAGCTCTAGGGGTCTCTAAGATATGTATATGTATGAAAATGCTTACAGTGGGTAAACGGGAAATAGTAAAAAATAAACGGCCTCGGTGTAGGTATATTTTAGGGGCACAGCTAGTTTAACGTACAAACTCGAGTCCTCTTCGGAAGGATAATTCAGGAGTTCAATTTGCCCATGCCGATGTGAATTACCAGATATTTGAAAACAAGTTCAAAGTGTCAGCATATACCATTTGAAAAGCCACCGTCCGATAAAGAGCCCACAATCTAACATCAATATGCGGGAATTAATAAATGTTCACAATCATTAATAATATGCACAGCTATACCTACCTACCATCAGGGGGACTTTTCCAATTTCATTAGCTATATCGACATCTATTTATTTATCTATCGGGTTATTACCATACACACAGTATGTACTGGTACATGTTAAGTACATGTACATGTGTCTGAAAGAAATGTTTCTTGAGTTTGAGTTGCGATAACTCAATTTGTGTGCTTTACTATATCGGCAAGAGAAACACCTTTTTGTTTGAAATTCGAACACCTGATTTTTAGCTGTCACTTAATGACGGATGTCATCAATATATTTGATGTTAGCTATAAATTGGGTCAATATTTGTTGATGGGTCGAAAAAACCCCGCCAAAAAGTGATTGGCAATGACAACGGTATACCATCCATACACAAACATAGACGTGGCTATTTCCTATCTGATAAGAGCAGGGTATATGAATCAGTTACACTTCGTATTGATGGGTACTCATGCGGTATCCGAAGGGCAGTTGTGCAAATTTTCTTTCTGAACACTATCGCTGGTGTCCATCCGTGTTGTGCGATTCATGGAAATTCTTGTGAACAAGTCAAATAAAAAAATTCCCTTTTGTTTTGTGGCATGACCACGGTATTCGGAAAGAATTCGAAAGCAGCTGTATTCAGTTCAGACAGAGGGGGGCTGCGGAAAGCTGTGAACATTGAACAATGACCGCCAAAATAGGTTACTGTATGCGAGGGAATTGGATGTATCAACAGCAAGATCTTCACAGGGGGGATTTTCTTCGATTACAAATTCCAATCTGTTCGTGTTCGAATTATATGGTCGAAGTTACAAATGAATGGATTGCTGTTTCTGTAGATAGTGCTTTGTTAATTGCCATTTTCAAATGGTTTGCTACGACAATCAGCGTTGCTTTGTTCGTTGATTGAACGAATTTCAGTTCATTTTGGTAAATATGAATGGGTGGGGAAACCGCAGCAATTAGCACATGCTATAAAAATTACAGCAAGAATTAGGTGGTTAGGTTATATACATTTTGAATAAGAATCATCATAATTTCCAAGGCTCTTAGTTCATCATAGTTGCACCTTAATGGTACAGTTTGTATAAAGAGACTGTTTAGATAGATTCACCTCCATGGGATTGGTCGTACTTATTTGCTTTTCTCAAATCCACGAAACATGTGCAGCTGTAGACGTACTTTGGAACTTTTTTCAGTAGGTACTGCTGGGTTAGTTGCTGGTAATTTCGCCTGGACCAGCGTTGCTAGAGTTAAAATATGTACCCCCAAATAAATCTGAAAACCCCAAGATTTGCATATTACAAAAAAAAAACCCAACTTTTTATCAATATGTATTTTTTAACATAGTATGTACGACTTAAGGGTAAGAGTTTAGAATTTGAAATACAAACGTGAAAATGTAGTTTTCATCTTGTACGAA
Organism: Cheilosia urbana; assembly: GCA_946477585.1. Taxonomy (NCBI): domain Eukaryota; kingdom Metazoa; phylum Arthropoda; class Insecta; order Diptera; family Syrphidae; genus Cheilosia; species Cheilosia urbana. Next base: position 119,695,557 of record OX297854.1, read on the forward strand.
TTTGTAAAGCCCTTAAACGAATATGATGAAATTGTTGTTAGTACAGTTTACAGATGAGGTTGGCGCTTCAATCCAGACAAATATTTAAGGAACTCTTACAAAAAACTATAACTTTTTCGTAATTAAAACTGACATTAGCTGTTTTTCAAAGACTTGTTTTGTAAACAAAAATATTTCAATTTTTCATTTTCAATTTTCACTGCAAATCTAGCTTTGGAGGATCGATCTATTATCTTAAAATAGATCGATCTTAAAATAACACACACATTTATTTCATCCTCGATTGTCATGCTCAATTTTTAATGACTTTGTTGTAGACAGAACGAAGCGAAGAATCTCGGTGCCGTGAAATAACGCCGAGCGAAATAACGCCGAATTTTGGAATTCGGTGTTATTTCACTTTGTGAAAGCGAAATAACGCCGATTTTCCTTGTTCGGTCTTATTTCACCTTGCTAAAGTGAAATAAAGCCTAGTCGGCCTTATTTCGCTTTGAATTTATAAATACATTTTAAATTTCCTCCTCTGTTACTTCAGCATTTAGAATTTGAGAAAATAAAATAAAAAAAAAAAAAAAAAAATTTTAAACTATTATTTTCTCAAACTTCCCGCTAGTTATCTTAGCATTTAGAATTTGAGAAAATAATAGTTAAAAATTCGCGCGAATTTTCCTTCTAGAATTTGAGAAAATAATAGTTAAAAACTCGTGCGAATTTTTAACTATTATTTTCTCAAATTTCGCGAATTTTTAACTATTATTTTCTCAAATTTTCCTTCTATGTAGTTATTTTAGAATTTGAGAAAATAATAGTTAAACCCTCGCGCGATTTTTGAACTATTGAATTGAATTTTTAACTATTATTTTCTCAAATTTTCCTTCAAGTTATTTTAGAATTTGAGAAAATAATAGTTAAAAACTCGCGCGATTTTTGAACTATTATTTTCTCAAATTTCCCCACTAGTTATTTCAGCATTTAGAATTTAGTTATATATAAAATAATAGTTGCATCTATTTCTGCAAATTTAAAATATACTTTATATATAGTTCTCGGCAATTCTGAAAACATTTGCTTCGGCCTTATTTCTCAAGCAATGTTCGGCATTATTTCACTTTGTGAATGTGAAATAACACCGAATTCTAAGATTCGGCTTTATTTCACTTTAACAAAGTAGAATTCGGCGTTATTTCGCTCGGCGTTATTTCACGGCACCGAAGAATCTCTACGCTACATCATTCTTAAGTTTAAGTTACTCTGTGTTTGTTACGTTCGCAGAATGCCAATAAATTTATTTTTTCTGTGGAAGCACATTTTAAGGTTACCAAAAAGTATTATAATGGAAATCCAAATAAAACAACATTTAAAAACAAAAACCGAATTTCCCTCTTAACAACTTCTACCCACAGATTTCCCCCCGTCGCGTCGATCAAAAAAACCTCCAAGTCTGGTGCGGAGCGGAAACCCCCAAACTGGCAACGCTGGCCTGAACGCAAACCGCAGTACTCATTCATCACCATTTACTTGACCACACACCACAGATCTGCAGAGTTGCATGAAAGGGTACTATACTCTGTTCAATTCGTATTTTCAGTACAGGCCTTATGGGAAGCTCTTTTTTCTACCAGTGGTGCCTGTAGCTACTCTCACGGCACTCAACACAAGATTTGCCACTGAAATAAAAGCGAAACCACTGGCGATTCCAAAGAATTTGTTGTTGTTATTTACGAAAAACCCATCCAATTGTCCTCAAAGGCGCATGCATCCCACCATGACCAGTCTGCCAGGCTGTCGCGTCGCGAGCAGAATGAGGATGACGACGACGGTGATATTCTCGTGTGCGGTTGCTTTTTTATCGCAGAAAAAAAACATGTGTGTGTTTTAAGCACCTCAGAAGAGTGCTACCCTAATCTATTTGCAAAAATATCTTTAAGGGTTTTTCTATGGATATTTTCACAGAACTTTCGGTTTTGGTGCTTTTTAAAGCTTTTGAGAGCGAATAAATGAATTTGATTATGTGGGATGTTGCCATACAGTTTTTAGGTACGCCTTTAACTATTTTGTATTTCTGAAGGATCTGTTAATATGCAGTTAAACCATTTTTTCTTCATAAAGAGTTGGTATTTGGTAGCCCTACCGATATTTGTGAGAGAATTATGCCTATTTATAGTGCCCACTATGGCAACCATGTGAGAGCTTTAAAATGGAGACAGCTTATTAAAATCCATAATAGTTAGGGTGAAAGGCAAATAGCCTATCTTCCCTGTACTGAAAATACGAATTGAACAGAGTATAGATAAGGACTTGAACCAAAAAAGTGGCCTCCACATAGAGTACTAACTTAAATATAAAAACAAAAACAGCAGCAAAGACACTATATAAATAAATAATTGTTCATTACTTAAGACTGTTTTGTTATAATGCTTGCATTCTTTTTCGTTCAATAATGATTCAGCAAAAAAAAAAAAAAAACGAAAAACGCACTCACCGACACCGAGCAGCATGAGTGCCAAATAAATAGGTAGACGGTAGACGAAAGACGACACCGCCATTACGCCATTATTCGTTGTCATGTCAAGTGCTATCGTTAACTTGAATTTCGGCCGTATTGACAAACATACAAAAATATTACGTAGAAGTTCGATAGGCTCTTACTTTCATGTTTAGTATGAACATTTAATTTTTTGGAAATTCGTTCGTATCGTAACCCGGGGACTCCACAGGAGATAATTTCTCTCATAATGCTCATCACGAGATGGAAAATATCGTGTGGAGTCACTCTATTTCATCTCATGATTGGATGTCTGCGATCGCTCTCTGCGATTATTTCTTGCGATGGAGATGGATGCCTGGCATGAATTTGACATATGGTTTTTTTTTTTTTATTTTTGGTCTGGAAATGCCTTTTTAGGGTTCCGTAGCCAAATGGAAAAAATCGGAACCCTATTAGATTCGTCATGTCTGTCTGTCTGTCTGTCCGTCCGTATGTCACAGCCACTTGGATTCGATGCATCGAATACCTAAACATCGATGTTATCGATGAATCGTTGTATTATGAGCAACCCTAGTCGGAGAGATTTATCTCTAGTGGAGTCGGCGTGTAACGGACTTAGGAAGTACGTTTTAATTTTGCTCTAAAGCAATTTAATATTGCATTCGATTGGGCGCTCTCAGAGTACTTATTATGTTCGTTTGGTAAAAAAAAAAAAAACATTTTTTTTTCAGGTTTCAGAACACTTTTGCAAATAGATTTTTTCTCACATTTCCTTCACATTTACCAATACAACTGCGTTTGAGTTTGACAACTGGTGGAGTTTATTTACGTTTTCGTGAAGTTTCTTTACTGAAAAGAAAGGCATCGGGTGAATCTATTTTTGTATAAATAGATATCTAGAAATCAATTGGGAAACAAATTTCGAATGCTTTAATATAAAATCTAGCCAGTGAATGGCTACGCATATTCGAATCGCACGTATGTCAGCACAAAAAAGAACAAGAGATGTATTTATGTTCGATTAGACACACGAAATCTGAAATCTGAGAGCGAATCTGAAGAAAAACAATTGAATACCACATAAGTTTCATACAGATTTTTTTTTTTGTTTTTAATGCTATTCCTCGTTTTCCCCTTTTTCTTAAAATAAATAAATAAAGCGCTTTTCCCCTCAGTATGGGATCACTGGACTGCCAATTGTGTGCGAGTTCGAATTCGAACTTCAGAGCCCATTTTAATAACCGATAACGATCATTCTTATTAATAACCAATGCATACCCTTAGGATTGCTCATGTAATTTTTTTACAAGTGCATACGCTAAGGCACATGAACGCTGTAAATAGAATAATTATTAACAAATACAAATGTTACGAAATTTCATATAGGAAATGAGAAATTCTTGCCAGAAAACTAAGATCCTTTCTAACCTGTAAGCATTAAGCATAAGCGTTGCTTCGTAAATAAAAGTGAAACGAAATAGCCACCATTCTTATTTTATTTTACAGATTTAGATTTCAGATAATGAATTCAGATTATATGAAAACGAGCAATTGGGGGATGAAACAAGAATTTGGACTGCCGCTTTTCGGATTATGAGATAAAGTTTATTTACAATTATACGCTATTCACAGCGAGCCGAAAACCTGGTTTTCGTGAAAACACTCGAAAACTTAATGGAAAACAAAAGTTTTCCAATACATATTTTAGTTTTCAAAACGAGTCGTTTAAAGCCGTTTTCCAAGAAAACACCACGAAAACGACTTCCAATCGTTGAGTTGTTGAAATTAGCACACCTTATGCAACATTCAGCAGAGCATCTGACCGAACAAATGACAAAACTCAAAACTTAAAATCATTTTCCACACTAATTGATAGGCTAATATTATTTTTAAAGGCTCTGAATTAATTTTATTTGTTAATTAATGCGATCGAAATTTGTAAACAAAATAGTTAACATAGAATTTCCGTTTCCGCGGCTAGTGTCTCACAGCAGATTGAAACGACAAACGAAAACTAGTTATTGTTCGGTGTGAGTGTTAGTGCAATTTCAAGTTTTCGACGAAAACACGCTTCTCGCTGCGGTGTGAAAAGGGTATTAAACTGTTGATCTCCTTTCTCTATGGCATTCCATTTGGAAGGGGATGGTTCGATTTGCATGGGAATAGGAGATTTTTTTTCCGGAATTTGGTTTATATGGGAATAAATGAGCGGAAATAGAAATAATAGGTTTTGATAAATTTTTAGCTAAATACTTGGATGAAGGCCCTTCTAAAAAACACTTTACCATATAATACTTAACTCATTTTTGAGATTTTTTTTTTGGAAAAATGAACTGAAATATTTTTTTGGAAATAAAACTTCTTAGGTGGCAGTGAACTTTCAAGGCCATATAACGTTTTGAAGAATTTCAGTCAACTAGAGAGAAGACAATTCGTAACGTAGTGAGAAGGAGCAGGAAAGCTATATTATTATATTATGAAATATAGTAATATCATTGTATAGAAACGTGGTTATTGACCTGTTGGTGGTGTGGGGGTAGGTAGAATTCTTTTAGCATGATGAGTTTCTTTATTTTGAATTTTCTTCATTCTTCATTCAACTTATTATCTAACTCTTTATAGTCAATACTTCCCCGAGTATTTTGAGCTAAATCAGATCGCAGTTGATCAAATTGCTAAATAGAAAATTTTGCATTTTTTTCTGTGTTTTGGGGTTGGCAGGCGCACATTACAAACATTAAATAATATGCCTCGTATGTTTGTGTAGGCCATACGGCGCGTACCGCTTGGTAAAAATAATGAGCGGTACTTTGTGTTTGTTGTTCATACTATACATATTTTTTATTTGCAAAATTTCATTGCTGTATGAGGCTGTGTGGCAGTAGACTGTAGGGTGCATCTACATATCGCTAAGTAGAAAGATTGAAAAGTACATGCTTTTCGTTATTTATATTACCTATAAAAATGTTAAACAAAATTTTAACCACTCGCTCAAGTAGTCCAGCACAATAAACAACACTGAGCCACTGTGTGTATTATATTTACAATTCTATCGGAAACTAAAGTGATTTAGGTAGGGGAGAGAGGGGCAGTTTAGGACAGGGGCATTTTAGAACAACTTAAGAAAAAGTACTACAAAAAAAAAACTTTTTAACACTTTAATACAATTTTACAGTGGCAAATCCACTTCAAACAAACATCTGATGGATATTGAAACGATACCAACTTTAAAAAATAAGATAAAAAGAAAAGTGTGTTTCCAGACGACGGTTGTAATTTTTTTTTATTCCTAGACGTTAGCATATTATTCTAGCATTATGCTAAATTTACAAATTAAAAGTGTTCAAGTATAATGTTTATATGTGTTGCGATGTTATTCAACCAAAATATTAACAATTTACCTACATTGTTTCTAAAAAAATATAAAGTTTTTAGTTTTTTATCCCTCTCGGGGCACTTTTGGACAATGCGCGATGGGAACTTTTGGGGTAGTCCTAATCTGCCCCCTTTTATCACTTTGAAAAATCTATTTCAGTGTGATCGTTTTTGGTTTTATTTGTTTAGGTTTATCTCTGCACTAATGGCCAGAAATTAAAAAAAAAAAAAAAGGAAACCGCTCCTAATGAACGTTTTTTTAGACATGTCTAAAACTGCCCCATGGTTGTCCAATGGGACACTTTAAAGAGATTATTAAAATAAATAAAAAATATATAAATCATAACTATACATTTAAGTTTGGACATAAGATTCAAAGATAAAACAACATGTAATAATAATTTTCAAGATCCGAAGGGATACTCCGCTTTTTAATGGATCTAGAGCGATTTTTGTAAAAAGTGTCCTAAGGTGACCACCTCTCCCCTATTTCTTTCGGTAAATTGTTACAACATAATAATATCCTCTATACTAGATAGGTACCTACTATTCAATTCCTTTAGTTAGGTAGGTATGCAGAAAAAAAAAAAACACCTGAACACGATGAAATTTTGTGGATAGGTATATTTGTTGCAGCTTAAAAAACAGGACAGTTTCGGATCCGATAGGTGGCGCTGTTAAAAATAGAACTTTAACATTAAATCTAAAATATTAACGCTTTAAATACATATTAACAAAATATTTATCAAAATATTAAGCTTAGGTAGGTATAGCTTCGGAGTTTTACTTCTGATGATGTGTGGTCGAAGGCACACTCTATTTTTTTTTAGAATATCGATTTTGAAATTGCAAGGACTTTAACCTATAACGCTGTTAATATGTTGATTTTGTATACATAAAAATTAGGTAGGTATAGCATTCTACAACAGTGATTGTGGTCTTAATATCTTCATGACATGACTGACATCAAAATGCTAAAAATACTACCTATAGCTGCAAATCTTGTTCAACTATGCATTTAAGTTGATTTCAACAATCAATCAATCAATCAAATTCTCATACATTTCCACTGTGTAATCAACACCAACGTCCAAATCCTATGAACCAAAACTACCCCCATAACCATTGCATAACTTTTACCATGTGCCAGCCAGAACTTCTAAGACAAAAACACAGGAGATGCGATGCCATGCCAACATTCCACCCCATCCCGTTATAACAATGAAATTATAACTTTTTGCATGCCTAGAGCCAGTCACACAGTTAACACTCGGTAAAACAATTTCCAGCGCCAGTAATTCAATACCAAGAATGCGCTCCTGCCTGTCATTCATGGCGTGACTCTCCGGCAGTTACCTATCTGTTCCATTCATAAAAAAAATCAAAGCAACCAACAGGTGTCGGTGTCAACGTAAACCACATCGTTCAGCACTTTCCAGATATGCCGGCGCCAGCACCCGGCGAATCTAAAGCAAAGCACCAACCAGCAAAGCAAGTAGCAACCAGCAACCACCAACAATTCGAGCAAAAAAACTTGACGAAAAAGCTTCAACTGGGGAAACTGAGAGCCGCAAATATAGATGATCTCCGTCTCCAGTCCAGCTCCATCTCCATGCTCCATGCTCCATCTGGTATTGTAGAGAGTGAAAGTGATATGGAATTTCTATCTAATTCGGTTTCCTCCTCGAGCCGTGCTAGATTTTATAGCGCAAAATTGACTTTAGTCCTTCGCCGTGATTTGACGAGGTCTGTCTCATACCGACTTGCTCCAAGTGCTTCGTCGGGTGTCGGGAAGTTCTTCCGAAGTACCATTAGCGTGATATCGCAGCTTTGCTACTTTTGAATATTGTGTAACGTACGAGTACCTGCGGTTAGTGGAATCATTTCATTGCCCTCTGCACTTGAAAAATAGATAAGGATTTAAATTTGTTTCGCAAATACCAGACTCATAAACGAACACCCAATCCAACTCGAAAGCAACTATTCGGCGTGTTGTACTAATTTAAAACAATGAATTAGAGTGCGGCGCTCATTTGGGTGGGTGATAAACTCGAACGTGAATATCTAGTTTGGTTTTCTGTGGAAATATGCAATTTTTAATGTGATTTGTTTTAGCGAACGTGATTAAAGATACTCGCACATTTCTTCAGTATAGTGCTACACGATACGGAGAACGGAGCGTGGCGCGGTGCGTTGATAGCGCGCGAAAAATTAGACGCATTCAAAATGCTTGTGAGCGCAGAAAGTGCTGTTGTTTTTTATTGAAAATTTATTTGCGCTGGGGTAATAATTGAAATTTAATCGCATTGAAAGTGCGACCGAGAGTTTTGCCTAAAATTTTGTGCATGAAATTGGATTTGTTACCGCAATAAAATAAAAAAATATATATATATAAGAAAAATAAGTGGAAAAGTGATTTGTTTTGCCCCTGTTCGTGGTGGTTGTTCGTGTTCTGATTTGTTAATTTCCTGCTGATTGGATAATTGAATGGTTTCGTCGAGACGACCACAATAGAGCAACACAGCAAAGTAGGTAAGTGACATCCACTTTGATTACACGTTAGGTAGGTAACTGGCTACTGTTTTTTAAAGGTGATGGCGGTTATGTGTTTACATTACCTACATGACTTGACCACAAATTTTTCTTTTATTGGGAGGAAGGCAAATTGGTTTTGGGGACACCTTTCAAATTTTCGAATTACCGTGAATCTGTGTTGGGAAATTGACTTGTTGGGGTTGTAAAATAAGAAAAGTTAACCTTGGTGATAAGTTTGTATATGCATTTGTTTGATTATCTAACACTCCAAGGAACGTGATCGTGGACAAATCGAGACAGGATTAATAATTTTATTTCGAGGGTTTATTGAAAGCTGTCACCGTTTTGAAAATTCCAAAATTGCAACATTTTAAATACATAGTAGGTAAAATAAAAATTTGTATTTATATTTAATTTACATACTAGCTGCACGGACGAATTTTTAAGATCCAATCAAGAAAAATAAGCGCCGAATCACGAGAATTTGGCCTAGTTAAATCGAGCCGTTAATATGTTGCCAGAAGCGCTATACGATAGACATTGAGCTCAGCTCAGGATTTACTAATTCAAGGCTTTTTATTCGCAATTCTAGAAATTGTAATAAGTGAAGATATTGACCCTCAAAAGTCGTCAACACTTCTCAGTGTCAATAATGCGATCAAACGAGAAATACATATTGCTATAACCGATCCCAATTTGACACAAATAGTTATCTTTGATATTACCATGGTTGTGAATCGCAAAAACAATTCGGAAGTTATCACTTTTCTGTTGCAAATAACGATTTCATACCTTTGCAAATTACAACCATTTAGTCATGAATTGCAACTCAATAGTGTTAATATTCGAACAATAGTGGTTGATTTACTGCTTCAGTTGTTGCAATTTACAAATTCTTAATCGTTAATTGCAACTTATTTTTACCAATTTGCAATTCTTGAGTAGTAAAATTATTACTTATACAATTACTTATAGTCGATTTGTTTTCCTCTTGATATACACGAGACTCATGCGACGCCATTTTGTCCGGAGACAACGGGATTTGTCTGGGGTGGTTTTTCTGTCAAAGCTGAAATTTAAAACACGTACAAATTGTTAAAAAGAACTTGCCATTGATTCGAACCTTAACAATCCTTTTCAATTACATATTTCACTATACATTCCAATTTACTTCCTTTCGAAAAACGAAATGTACAGTCTAAAAAAAAAGCAGATTTATAAACCAATTTCAGTTTTTTTTTTTATAATCAAATAGGTACATACTGCGAATGCTGTAAGCAAAGATTGAATACCGAACCGGCTGTCTGTCTCTGCCCATTATTGCAGCTGTCCAGCAAAACCACATACATACATATCCATCCATAAAAAGAAAGGATTTAATTTAATGTCTGGTACAGTGCAACATGTGACTAAAAAAAATCCTAACTTAGGTACTACCTAGTTAGTTCCACGGAAAATACAAAACACATTTTTCAATTTACGACTTCTCTACGTCAATAAACGTTTTCAATTTACGTGTGCGAAATTATTATAAGATTTTGTTGATTCATCATTCAGTTGGGGTAACATTTATTGCAAAGTGGTTCTTGAGAAATTGACCTATTAAAGTGGTAAATTGCGCTAAACAATGTTGCAAATCACTACAGATAAAATAAGCTCCAACTAATACTTCTAATCGTAAAATTCAACAAACAACATTTTGATATTCTTCGCTGTTTCAATTCCAAATTACGATTTTTTTTTATTAATTCAAAACAAAATCGTGATTTGCGAAAAATATATAATTCGTGAATTGCAACTCAAAATTTTGCAATCGGTGATTTTCAATTCCTTCCGTGTGTTCCGGCCCGGCTTTGCCCCTGCTAAGGAACTTTATTGCATAGTAGAGATATTAAAAATTAATAGTCAACCTTTTACAAATTACCGTAAACCAAAAAGAGAAAAGACAAAAAAAAAAAAAAAAAAAGCCGTAGTTTAAGTTAAGCAAATTTCCACAATTATGAAACTTTTGACAAACACAATCTCACTGTATATATATAAGATTTCGAGAGGTATTCGAATCAGACCACCATTGTCGGGTCTCTTTTCGTCTCTCTACCACTATTAATCTTACCCACAGAGACTCTCTGGATTCCTCCAGAGTTCTTCCCTGAGCTCAATTCCTAGTGTTAACGCTAGCATCTGTTTATGGGAGATCTGTTTCATCGACTGGGTTTCGACTCAATGGTTTCCCAAGATCTTCATTCTTTAACCAGCCAACGCCGGACATTGACACAGTATATGCGCCGCTGTCTCAGGTTCCTCCGGCCATAGTTTACAGGTATCATCCTCTCTAAGGCCCATCTTCCTTAAGTGATACCCGAAATTACCATGTCCTGTTAACAAAGTCACCACCCATTTCAATGTTCCTCGACTCATGCTTAGAACCCTTCTTTGAGTGGAGCAGGTCGGCCACTTAATTGCCATTTTAGCCTGTCTACATTGTTCCACGGTTGACCACCTTCTCAGGTGTTCTGCCGTGATCCATTCAGCTGTTCTACCATTCCTTTGCCAATTCAGTTGCAAGGGAGTCCGCCTTTTCGTTGCCTTCGATCCCTATATGAACACTTATTGAGCTTAAGTACACATTCCTATGCCAATGATGTTGTGATGTTTGTTTGTTCCATGCACCTGATCACCGCCTGATTGTCCAGTGCTATAAGGGTATTTCTTCCCTCCACCTGACTCTCAAGCAAGTAGTCCAACGCATGCAGAAATGCAATCATCTCAGCCTGGTATACAGAAGTGTAGCTCCCGAGGCTAACGTGACGGGCTAGTTCCAGCTCTGCTGAATAGATACCGGCACCCGCTCTCACTGTGTATATTACGTTTAAAATTTAAAGAAAGAAAATTCCAAGTACAAAATGAACGGAATATTGATTTTTACGAATTTTTCAATTTCCTTTTAAAATATTCCGTAGGGAAATAGGGTAAGAAAAATACAACAATGAAAATATAGTTCAAATCCGACCATCCGTTTTCGGGTTTGGAAAAGAGTTCTGATTTCAAGAGACTATACTTTTTTTGAATTGTGCCTTGCAAAGGATTACACTGAGCGCTTGCGATCTAATCGCACGTTCTTCGTCCATGGCACTCTCCTATGGAACTCATTGCATTAAGGAGAACGACAAACACAAGCACATTTAAAAATTAACTATTTAAATACTTGGCCAATGATATATCGTAATTTCAAGGAGATTTATGGATTACTAGCTTGTTTATTTTATCAATCACTTCAAGTACACTAAAGGTACACTTTTTCTGTAGTTCTTATTCAAAAAGATTGAATACCGAAGTTCTTGTAGTTCTTATTCACAAAAAACAACAGGAAGAACATTTTTTTTGTTGTTAGTGGGTTCGAAGGAAGGAAACTTCATCGAAAGACATTGCAAAGCTATTACGCGAGGAATGTTTCTACAATAGTGAGGGACTTTAACCCGATCTAAAACTAGTTTGACCGGCGTTGGAAAACGCATGTAAAGAAAAAGAAAGACGATTTGAACATGCGATACAGTCAAATGTATTGGATTATTGGGAGATACTCAATACCCATCCCTATCCAACTACAATAAGCTATTGCTATACAAGCAAGTTATAAAACCAGTATGGACCTACGGGCTCTAGTTGTGGGCATGCACATGCCAAACAAATTTACAAAAAATTCAAGTCTTCCAAAATAAAGTACTAAGGAAGATACAAGGTGGGCCAAAAGAGATCACCCTATTGGAAGATGCTTTTACACTCCTCAAGAACGCGGAATAATTTCGAATTTTCGATTTTCGACCAAAATCATAATGAGCGATGAGGCTCATTTCCACCTCAGCGGGTACGTGAACAAGCAAAACTATCGCTTATGGGCACCGAAAACCCACGAGTAATGCATGAGGAGCCATTACACCTGCTCAAAGTTACTGCATGGTGCGCTGTTCACGCTGGAGGAGTCATCGGGCCATTTTTTTTCGAGAACGCCGCCGGTCAAACGAAAACAGTGGACGGTGCGCGTTATAGGGCCATGTTAACCGAGTTTTTTTCTGCCGCAATTGGACAAATTAGGACTGAAGGATATGTGGTTCCAACAGAACGGAGATACGGCACACACTGCGCGAGCCACAACCGATATTCTGAAGGCGCCGTTCCCGGGTCGCCTCATCTCTCGTTTTAGCGATTTGCACTGGCCCGAAAGATCGCCCGATTTAGCCGTTCCAGACTCTTTTTTGTGGGGTTTTTTGAAGACCTTAAGCCCTCAAGGACAGCATTCGACACGAGTGCGAGAATTTGTCGCCCGAAGTTCTGGCCGAAGTGATGAAAAAAACGAGCCCGTATGGCAATCAATTGTTACGGCCGATATCATCTTCTCGACTTGACCAATAAAATTCTAAAGGTTCAAATAAACAGAATCCAAGTTTTTCATTTAAAAAAAAAAAAAAAAAAAAATGAGAGCCAAACAACATCGGATGACTTCTCTTGGCCCATGTATATATATTTTTTTAAACTCTTTGAACGATGCCACAACGTCGCTCTACTTTCGCTTCCTCGCCAAAAAAATAAATTTGTAATAACTGTGGCTGTCCATTTGAAACGGGCAGCAAAGATCCAATTTTATGGTAAACTTAGACAGTTAAGGTTGGAAAAAAGCCCGGCATGGAAATAACTTTATCAGCCCCAAAAGATGTCATGTGGAAGCACCCATTGTTTTTTCGGATATTATTTATAAAATACCGCGATTCGTCAGGTGGTCAGTGCTTAATAAAAACCAAGTGATTACATCTTTTCCTTCAGAACAACACATCCCTGTCGTTTCTTCTTTTCATTTTGGAGCTCCGCAGAATCTACACGTAGGCGCAGTGGCTTAGTTAGTTGGACTACTAAGCGAGGGGTCCCAGGTTCGAATCCCGCAAAAACACAAATTACAACTTTTTTTTTTCACTGCGCCACCTCTCGCGAACGTCTGTCAAGTGTCCGAAAGTATAACTGCCTTGAAAGAGTTTCTCAATTAGCTGTTTTGAATCGGCATAAAATTGTAGATCCCTTCCATTCGTTCCAAAAATGAAAATCTCACACAAAACGAATGGTTGTGGTTGGTGTCGGCGGTGCGGGCGGTATCGTTGGTATCGGCGGTGTGGGTGGTATGGGCAGAAGCTAGGCCTAAGGTCCCTACGGACCTGTTGCGCCAACTATTTATTTATTTATTTTATTATAATTAAATAGGTAATCAATATCCCTTTCGAAAGTAGAGCCTCTCTAGGAAAAATTAACTTCTTTTGGAATTAAATTGAGTTCAATGCATCAATGTTCATAGATTTCCGGCCGGCTTGGTCGGATTTTCTCAATGTGAGCAGGCGTCAATCCTTCTGCCAGACGGAGAAGATACATCTAGCAACGCGCTTATTAGGAAGCAGCCGCTTTTGGATGCGGCTTTTTAATTACTGTGATGTCCACAATAATCATCTGTTTAGATTACCCACCCGTCTCGTATTTGTATTGCGAGCTCCAATGTACTGATCGTCTTATCGGCGGCATTATAATACTTACACAGCAAAGTCCTGAATGAAAAATGTCACAACTGGCAATCAATATTGCATAAAACATAAATTATTGGTGAGTTTTGTGTTAGCTTGTTGAAATTCGTTCCCCATAAAGTGAGTGAATAATTTATAATAACAAATCGCAGAAAAACAATGGAAGAGTAAAGGAAGTTTGTATTTTGGTAACTCCAGATTCGATCTGCCTATAACCTCACTTTTGGAAATCACAATGTTCTGCAAATACTTTCGTCGATTTAAAAGTGCAAAAAAAAAAAAAAACAACTCAATAGATTCCCCTTTATAATATCGCTGATCGCTCACATCATATGTATCAACCTATCGTCAATGTGGAATATACCACAGCTAGATTCACAATGCCATCTGTTGGCGATTCCATTTTCGAAATTTCAAAGTTAGCCAAATTGTGTGGGGGCCACCCCGAAACATCTAAGGCAAACATGTTAAACTCGCGGCCCACGGGCGGTATTTATAATTTGCATTTTAAGTTTTCAGGTTTTTACACACCTTATTATTTTTTTTTTAATGAGAAGCTACCATCCATTATCCAGTAAATAATTTAAACAAAACGGGAAATTCAATTGTTTTCAATTGCTCCATTCCAACCTTATGCACACAAACAAATTTCGAGAGCGCTAAAACGATCGTCTCTTCTATGTTTATTATTCTTGTGTTTTTTGAAATGTTTTCTAAAACTTTCACGTCGGCTTTTTGCTGCGATGTAGGTACCTATTCTTCGGAACAACTGTTCGGAGAATTGTTCGGACATTTTGTAACGCATATTGGCGAATTACGTTGAAGTACAATTGAGTGAATTTTTTTTGTTAAACTTTTGACAGCTGGGTTCCGATATCCTCTGACAGAAATTGGTTGCGCAATTGTTTATTTCTTTTTCGAAGTCGGACACCTGGAATGGAATTTGAGAGCCTCCGAAAGAGTACCTATGCGTTGCGCAGAATTTTTCGTTCCGACGGTTATCTCGTTAGAGCCGAAAAAAAAAAAAAAACAAACGAACAAATTAATCTTATATAAATTAGAAAAAAAGGGAAAGTGGTTCTTGTTTTTCTTCTTTTTTTTGTTTTGCGGCCCATACTCATTAGGTCCTGCTGGTTTGGCCCGTTGTGGTCATTGAGTTTGACTTGCTTGATCTAAGGAATTCATAAAATTTTAGAATGATTTTGAATGAAGAAATTAAAATGACCGACATTCTTGTTTTTCTCAGCAAAAATCGCTCGTGCATTCAGCCAATCATGGTCAACATAATTTTGAGCGATATTCGGGAAAGCATTCGTGATGAGCGCGGCATTTCACAATAACCGTACCGGCTCAATTGATAGCCAGTCACCTGATCATTTCTATCAGGGCCCTGAATCTCGAGCACCGCCATATAACTGCCTTTAGTCACGTATTTTTAAACATATTTGAATCAACATACCTCAACATTGATAAGACTCAAAGTGCGATTCCCCATTGTAAGGCGGGAGAGCTTTCAATGAGCTCTGGCACTGCGGCTTCTTAGAGGAGCCTATTGTGCCTTGCGCATACAAACTTTCATAATTTTTTTTCAACGGGAAGATTTACTATATTTTAATAGTTATTCTGCTATTTGGGGCGAAGTCGAATCCAACAAATCAGAGATCATCAAAATTGGTCCAGGCGTTCTTGAGTTATAAATAGTGTAACTAACCCGACTTTGTTTTATGTATTTCGCTGGTAATTTTCACAAAAAATCGTTTCAAAACAATGAATTAAATCAAATTGAATTGCAATAAATTTCGAAAGCTGATAAAAATTTGATAAAACGTGAAAAAATGCTGATAAATCGCAACCCACATCTGCACAGCACAATAGTATGCGATGGAAAGACTGTGCAAATGAATTAGCTTAAGCTGTCAAAATTTCATGCACACAACGCCATCTACTGGCAATATCGGAACCAGAATTTGAATACATGTTTGTTTTTAATGTGTGACAAAAAAAAAATCGCTTCAAAGACAATTGTCACACAAACGTCATCTATCGTTAGATGGCGTCGTAAAATCGCTCCATACAAAATGTATGGTAAAATGAATGAATAATTTTTTTTTTGTTCGGAAATTTTCTTGGATATTCTTCTTGTTTGGCCGGAGACCAGCCCGAATTGGTGCGAATCATCGAAATCGGTTTAGGCGTTCTTGAGTTATAAAATGTATAATGAGTAGATATGAGTAGGTATCGAGAAAAAGCGTTTTCAATATTCTTACACTCGAGGTTATGTTGTTGTTGCCGCTAATATTTACATACTGGAGATATCAATGATAAATAATCGAAAATCCAACTTAAAACTAGCACAAAAAATGGTTTCCGTAAAAAAATTTCCGAAATTATCAAAATCAGGCCCGAACATTTGACAAACACGATCTCACTGTACGTATATAATTATTATTATAGGTAAAATTAAAAAACAAAATTCCCAGCCATTTTTACGAGTTTTTAAATGGCACTTTAAATGTTCTTGCCGTATGTAGTTTCCTTGGGCGGAGACAAATACAACATTGAAAAAATAGATCAAATCGGACAATCAGTTCTTGAGATAAGGCGAATCGCCAATCTCCGTACAATTCCTTCCGATGAGAAGGATATTTAGCGCAGATATATCTGCAGGAAATGTACCTACCAAGATAAATAGATCTGCCGATTTGTACGGGTGGAATTAAGGGGGGCAGTCTAATGTAACAGCCTCGAAATCGGTCATTTTTTAAACGTATTTTTGAAGGTGATAAAATAATTTTATTGCTTTTAAACTTTAACACAATTTATTTAACCTTTCTAGAATACAAAAAAACAAACTGATTTTTTTCCTTTCAAAATGGCGGCTGAAGATAATTTTTTGTCTGCTGCCTCCGGCGTGAAGTCCCAAACTGCTCTATTTGTCACTCATCAACCATTGATCTGAAACAAAAAAAAATAAAGTGTTTTCTTTTTAGGACATATTAACGGAAAGGATAAACCTATAAAATCAAAAAAAAAAAAAAAAAACTTATAAAATTCAAGTCAGAATTTAGGGCTATTTTGTTAATATTTTTGACCCCAAAAAAATATTTTATTAACGCGAAATATCTGAAGTTGTAGGTTTATCCTTCCGATAGTAATCTAGAGAAAGGCCTCACCAAATTTCAGACAAATCGGTCAATAACTTTTTGAGTTACAACACGAGCAGTTTTTAAAAATACGTTTTACGATTTTCTGAAAATTTTACAGGGCCTCCCCCCCTTAACTGGAAAGAAGTAATTTTTGTGATGAAATCTCTGAAACCCGACCAGAAATTCTGCAACTGGTTGCGGTTGTCGTTCTGACAGGCATATACAACTGAAAAGCTGTTCACACTTAGAATGGTCCTAGACTCCTCAACACCCTCGACTTCGAGGTCAACTCAGAAGCATAGGCCGCTATAAAATAAAATTAATAATTCTTCCTTTCATTCGTTAAAATCCGAGAAAATATAATTATAATTTAAGAGTTTTTCCAATAGTCGTTTAGACTCGGCATAAAATTGCCTAGAGTCCTTACGGTACGGACCTGTTACGCAAACTATTTCTCTCAAATATACTTATGTGGTGTTCGATTGGGCTTTTTCAGATTCACTTTCAGATTTCAGATTTCAGATTTCGTGTGGCTAATCCAACATACAAACGTCACTTGCTCTTTTTTGTGTTGATATTCGTGCGATTCGATTATGTGAAGCCTTCGACACTTTCCAAAGCGTTTTCCATTCACTGTTTAAACTTTATATTAAAAAATGTTAAACTTGCATCCCGACTGATTTTTGAATAAATAAGAATAAATAATTTACAAAAAATAGATTCACCCGATGCAATGCCTTCCTTTGCTGTATTCACGAAAACCTAAACGCCCTCCACCAGTTGTCAAACTCAAACGCACTTGTGTTGGTAAATCTGAGAAAAAAAATACAGATTAGCAAAAGTGCTCTGAAATCTGAAAAAGATTGCTTTCTTTGTGCCAAACGAACATAAAAAGTGCTCTGAGTGCGCCCAATCGAATACCACATTAAATTACTCTTACACACATTTTTACCTACCTATATTTTTCTTTTATTCGAAAATACCCACGCAAAGGAGTACACATTTGTATATCATACAGGATGTCAAAGGACATGAACAGAATGTCCCCAAACTATGAGATAATCATGAGATAAATAAAAAAGGACGCAAAAAGAAAGTGCAAATTTATGTAAAATGGAATTTAATATTTTGTAAACAACTCTATGTGAAACGGGTATTGCGTGATTCCATTTTATAAATCTCAGCAACTTCATTTTAGCGAGTTTCGATTCAATTATTGTCTGAGCCAAAAATTTCACGACCGATAATCGAGTGATTGAGAAATAATTGAAAAAATCTATTTTCGTCGATAGATGGAAATATGCGCTGATGTTTTTGTTTTTGCATACTCATTATTATGTTTACGGGTGAGCAACTTTGTAATTTAACTAGGCAAATATTATGTTTGCAAGCTTGTGCTAGGTTTTAAAATTTTCGGTCACTTCGCGTAGGGGTTGTTTATCCACGTATCGGCAGTGAGTGGATTAAATCGAGCTGGCAGTTTTAATTTAATCAGAACTCTATTAACAATAATACATCTAATGTCCTTATATTGAGGCTTTGCGTTGCATCATTCAGGATGGACATTTTCTCCGCTGCAAATATAAAGCTAAATGCATGTAGTTTCATTTTTAAATACAAGCACAATTTTTCAACAGAAATATAACAACTTTCAACAATAAATAATATTGATTGACTTTTACTGAATGTGCAGGTAAATTTCCCTTTGCCTCTGTTGGATCTGTTTTTGCTTTGGTTAGATTTGGTTGGTATTATGTTTCCTACTTTTTGTCCCCTTTATTTAGTAAATAGTAGCGCACTTTGGTCCGTGATTGCTAAGATTACATGTCTTCTCCACCCGATTCCTTAGATGAGAGTACATCAATGACTTTCTGCACTTAATATACGAACATTACGAACCAAACAGGTCATCAGCAGCGATACCACTATACTACAATTGATGTAGATTTACTTCTCAAAAATGACTGCCGGTCTGTGTTCATATATATTTTTTTTAAACTCAACACCGCACTTCCATTAAAAATAGAATAATATTTTTTTTTTCAACCATATAATCAATATTGCAACTTAAAATATTTATAACCACTTGGAGTTTACTTTACTTACTTACTTAAGGTGGCGCTACAGTCCGGGGTGGACCTGGGCCTCAACCAATACGCCTCTCCAGTTAGCGCGATCTTTGGCTAACTGCCTCCAGTTGCGCACACCAAGTTGGTTGAGGTCCCCTTCCACTTGAGCGCGCCACCTAAGGCGAGGTCTTCCTCTACTGCGTTGTCCCTCCGGGTTGGAATCGAAGACTCTCCGGGCCAAAGCGTTGGTGTCAATTCGCTCTACATGTCCTAACCATCTTAGACGACTAATGCGTACTTTTCTGACCAGGTTGATGTCGCTGTATATAAATCTTCTCCTCCAAAGCCCGTCAACGCAAACGGGACCAAAAATCACTCGAAGAATTTTGCGTTCGAAGCGACCAAGAAGATCCTCATCCGTTTTTGCTAGGGTCCATGCTTCTGCGCCATAGAGCAGGACAGGGATGATGAGAGTCTTATATAGAATCTCCTTAGTGCTTCTTGACAAGGCCTTACTAATCAATTGCCGTCTTAGGCCAAAGAAACAGCGGTTGGCAAGTGTGATTCTTCGCTTGATTTCTGATGTGATGTCATTATCAGAGTTTATAGCGGAGCCGAGGTAGACAAAGTCCCTAACTACCTCAAAGTTATAGCTGTCTATCGTGACGTTCTGTCCGATTCGTCGATGTTGTGTGTCCCTTCTTGTTGACAGCATATATTTTGTTTTACCCTCATTCACCACTTAACCCATTTTTGCCGCCATGTCAATGTCGTCAGCGTATGCAAGCAGTTGCACAGACTTATAGAAAATTGTGCCTCTGGTGTTGGCTTGTGAGTTTCGCACAATCTTCTCAAGAATGATGTTGAAGAAGTCACATGACAGCGCGTCACCTTGTCTTAATCCTTTTTTGACATCAAAGGTCTCGGTGAGATTGTTTCCGACCTTTATGGAGCAGCGAGCGTTCTCCATCGTCATTCTGCACAATCTGACAAGTTTGGCAGGGATGCCAAAACTAGACATGACTCTATATAGATAGTCTCTTTAAATGCTGTCATATGCGGCCTTAAAATCGATAAAAAGATGGTGAGTATCGATCTGGACTTCTTGGGTTTTCGCCAGGATCTGCCGTAGTTTGAATATTTGATCGGTCATGGACTTACCGGGCCTAAAACCGCACTGATAGGGACCTATCAGATCGTTGACGAAAGGTTTCAGGCGTTCACGTAGTACAGCAGACATGATCTTATACGCAGTGTTAAGGAGACTGATGCCTCTATAGTTGGCGCAGTTTAGAGAGTCTCCTTTCTTGTGGATCGGGCAAACGATGCTGAGGTTCCATTCATCAGGCATACTTTCGTTATCTCCCGCTGCCTTAAACAGCTCGGCAGATAAGCCGTCCGGTCCAGCAGCCTTGTTGGACTTAAGCTTAGATATTGCTATCCTCACTTCATTTTGGTCAGGTGGACGGAAATCTTGGCTTTCATCGTTCAGGTTGAATGGCTCGTTCTGCCTGACAGCGGAATTTGTGTCGTCTTCGCCGTTTAGCAGTTTAGCAGCCTGCAGAAATGATTTGGAGTTTACACAATCAGAAAATCTCACTTCTGTATTCATTTGCCATCGGGATATTCACTTTATAACTGAAAATGCAAATTCAAAACCAAATCCGGGATCTCTTACATATATATCTATGTAAAGATATCAGTCTATCGCAAACCCTACACAGGCACAGACTTAAACGATCGTCACTAATCTATTCCAGTCTATCACTTCTCAGATTTTTACCCACCTACCTAATAAAATATGAAAACAGCTATTAAAACTTTATATATAAACGAGAAAATTTCGTTCGACCCAGTCGTGAACCTTATTTGTATATGTTCTAAGTCTAAGGCATCAATTGTGTGGCTTAGTCAGCATTAATCTCTTACTGCTGGGGCGTTTATGCAATAAAATTTATTCAGTCGCAAGCTATGTTTAAATAATTCTCCCTGGACTTATAGATCACCACACTTCTTGATCTGCTTCGGGGATCTTCGGTATTCCAACGAAACCTGCCTTTAAACGCATTAACTAGAAAAATGTTCCCTCCTCATGCCATTATGCCAATGCGAATGACAAGCTGACGAGCAGTATTTAATGTTGCATATGTAATTAACCAAACCAACAGTTTAAGAAAATATAGTGAAACTCAAAACGCAAACCATCTCTATTTGATTGCGTCTTACCGGCCGTTTTGGCCCGGAAACAGAGCGCGCTCATATGTAAATAAAGACATAAAACCACTGAAACGTGAACAAATTAATGAGACTGATTTTGATTTATTTTTATCTTTGGGATGTATAAACTTATGTCATTAGGTTATTTCGGCTGTTTTATTTGATTTATTTAATTTAAAATTATAACTCGGAGAAGGGTTCCTTTTTCATGCCTCATCAAACATGTGAGAAGCTATATCGTAATAAAACTGTTTTTTTTTTTTTTTTTGTTGGTGCTTAGCAAAACTATTCGGGTCATAAATATTATATCGCACACAAGAGCTAGTGCCCTAAATGGACTTTTTACGCTCCGGACAAAAACTGTGTAGGTGGGTCGAGGCCCGTTGTTATACAAGCTTGATAAACAGGCAAGAGCGGGAAGTTTTTCAATCGTTTTTACATGTATTTGATATTCATTTTTGCGTTATACATTTCCGACATAATCTTGCTGTCAAAATAAGGTTAATTGTAGAGTTTTTATTTTGTTTTTGATATGGGCAATAAATAGAGTTAGTGGAATTTTAGATACTTGCGGTAATCCTTACTACTAACGTAGGAATCAGAATTTACACTATCCACTACTATTTGAATTGAACTTCATAAGGCTAGGAGCTTTACACCCATCTGCAGAGTTCTTAAGGTAATAATGGAATCCATTAAATAAAAATAAAAAACAACTTTTTAAAATAGAGAGAGAGAGAGAGAACATGAAAATTAAGAGGACAAGACACTGTTTAAAAAAGTCTTACTATATTTCTGATTTCAGTACAACCTATGTGACTTTCCCGAGAAGCGAGAACGCAAGTACCACTTCTCAATTTTAAGTAGGTGCTACTTGTACTATTTTTAATTTTTGGAATAAGTCGAATATGTATGCATGCAGTTATTTGACTTGCAGCCATATTATTCACTCCAAAAATTAAGCCTAAGTCCAAACTATTCAGTCATTAAACCCGAACATAAACTGAGCTTATGAACTCGTCGTTTAATCCGATTTAATTTAAACTGCAATTAAGAGCCCAGTTAAAGTATTTGAATTCGGATTAAAGTATATTTCATAATACTTACGTTTCTTCGTTCGCAGTAGACAGGAAATAAGTAAAAGTGAAAAAGAATATAAAAGTAGCGATACGCTAAAATAAAGTGCACGACTGGGTCGAACGAAACTTTCTCGTTCATCAAAAGTTTGCTTGGATGTTTTCTTATTTTATTAGATAGATAGGTAAAGATCAGAGAAGCAATGCTAGGTAAAAGAAACGGTTCATGAAAAATAGAAAAAGGAATAAATAGTGCTAAATTAAAATTTTAATTTTTAAACGTTGAAGCTCTAGAAACAGACAATTGTCGCAAGTTCTTGTTAGAGAGTTATAAGCGCCTACTGTACTATTTTATTGCTTTTACACTTTAGAACGAGAGCAAGTGTAGTTGGAGTCTCTGATTTTTGATCTATTTGGGAATAATTTTCTTTTTGAATGGAATAGATTAATGACGCTGGCTTAAGTTGTTAATAATTGGAAGTATTGTTCGTGATGAACGTAAGGGGTTGCAATGAAATGGGATATTCTGATTGTTGGAATTATTTTAAGGTGCATATTCAAAAAGGTTGAAGGTTTTGCGTTGCTATGTTATTGCATTTTTAATGGCTAGCAGTATTGAGTTTTAAAAATATATATGAACAGAGATGTGCTTTTGGGTATCCATTTTTGAGAAATAATTAAAAAACAGATTTCTTCGAATTTATTGCGAAAAACTAAGTACGGGATTTTTATTAGAATACTGATATTATCGTTAATATGTACTTTGATCAAGATCGTTATAGCGTTTTTTGGAAAATTTGGCAGACAAAACAGTACCAAATATTGCAATTTTTAGTTTGAAAAACACTATTTGTTAACTATATAGCTAAAAACCGATTAGCGATCTAATCTAATCTAATGGTTTTTCAAGTTTTATCAAAGTCAAAAATGGGGTTTTCGAGATATGAGCAGTTTTTAAAATTAATGTTTTCGGTGATTCGAATTGAAAATTAAGGACGCAACAGTTTTAAGAACATCAATGTTAGGTACTCTAATTGTGCATTTTGGTCAAAATCGTTATAGCCGTTTTCTGGTAAACTAAGGAGAACTAAATAAAAAAAAAAAATGTTTTTTTTTCAAAAATCCATTTTACGATAATACCGAGAAAAAATGAGCTTGCCATTAAGTTATAAATGACCATTTAGGGTAATACTAGAAATGAATTTTTGTTTCAGTCGCATGGACCGTTTTCGAGATATGTATGTCCAAATTTTAAAATTATCGTTATTTGAATTTTTAGCCAAAAACTGGGTATGCAGTCATAGTAACCTCACCTACTTAAGCTTAAATATCAATTTGGTTTGAAATCGTTAGAGGCGCAAACTGGTACGAACATTTGATATGGGAAGTACCATTAATATTGAGGTTAACTTGCAAAATAAAAAACGGCCCAGAACCCTAATCCCACAAACTCCAAATCCGAAGTTTAAACGAAATCCGGTCAGCCGTTTAGGCTGTGGGCTTATGGGACAGACAGACAGACGGACAGACGGACAGACCGGACAGAATTTTGCGACCCACTTTTTTGAGTTCGTCTATCATCGTAATGTCAGAATTGATTAACATTTCGAGTTCGAAATTTTGTACGAAAACAATAAATTTCTCTTACTACGTAATGGAGAAAGTTAAATTTTGATGGCTTCGTTGTAAGAAAAGGAATTTATCGAAGAGCTGATGGAAAAGCACATTGTGAATCAACGTCAATCGTCCTCGTCTTTAACTGCATCGAATGCACAGGCGGGCTAGCGTTAATGATAACGATTTCGTGGATTTTCGTAAATATTTCCGGCTAAAAAATGAGGCATTTTGGAGACTAAATTCATAATTAATACAATAGAAATAAAACTGAGCACACAGCAAATCAAATCGATTTCTAAGTGACAAACAACAAAAATAATTGTAATTTTATGTGAAATTTGACATTACGAAGGTTTAAGTCGGCTAAAATCGGTTTAAACTCCGGTTTTAAATGCTTCTTTATCCAACTGGTTTAATGCCCGTTTTTGAGTGATTATTTTAAATATAGAATTAATTTCTAAACCCGATGATTGGGATTAAAAAATGCAGATGAAATGGTGGGGCGTAAAGTTAACCTAAACCTAATTAACAATCGGAGTGAATAATATTGAAAAAAATAGTACCTATACATCATTTTCGTTTGTTTTTGTTATAATACTAGCTGACCCGGCAAACTTTGTTTCGCCCAAATTTGTTAATTTGTTAATAAATTCCGAGCATGCATCAAGCACTTGCTAATTTATGTAATTCGACCAATTAAAATTCTTTATTCAAAAGTTATATTAAATGCAATAGAAATAAATGATTAATAGCAATGTTGATTTTTTTCAATCAAACCGCAATGATTTTGACGTGTCGTCCAACCTTCCACTTTTTCACTAAATTGACAAACATCCATCGATTATCCTTGCAATAAATTATTTGTCATAGTGAAAGCGAGACGCACGGGAAATTGAAGTCGCACGAATGGTAAATCGTTCTTAATAAGCGAAATCTGCGGAATAAGAGTTTTGCTTTTGAATTTTCCCCTTAAAATCATCACTTGTATGATATTTTATGTGAGATCCTTCATCATAAAACAAATGCGATCCGTTGTAAAGTTTCGGTACATTGATGTTTCGCAACAAAATTTTAACTGAACCAACTTTCAAATCCGAATTATGTAGAGGTAAGGTAGCATAATTTCCTTCCTTCCAACCAAAAATTATAAAAATCGAACGATCCGTCCATACGGACGTCAGTCTCATTTATATGTAACTGTACCCAACCGGCTTTGCCCGTACCTTTCGTATTAAATCATGCTCACATTTCGAAAATTGCTTTATTTGGACAGCGTCCATTAATAATTTTCATTATACAACTTTAGAAATAGCGTTTGATTTTATTTTTGAATTGGACGTGCCACAATCCGTTTTCTTATCCCGCCTGTGTTTTTCAAAGTACCACCTATAGGTCAAAAACTATCCGAAATTTTAAACTGGAAGCAACCATATCCATCTACAAAATTTCAATCAACTTGGTAGCGCTGTTTCGGCGATCGGCAACAGCGCCACCTATCAGGTCCAAAAGTATTTTATCCTTCAAGCGGGAACGAAGAATATAAATCTATTAAATTTCATTGAAATCGGGTGAGTGGTTTCGGAGATCGATTACAACGCCATATAGCGGGTCAAAAATCCTATCTTTTAAGTTTGCTTTAACCTGAAATACAGCAATACGAACAAAACAAAAGAAGAATCATAAAAATGTACCCAGTGGTTATCGAGTTATATCATCATCATCGAATTTCATCCCGAAAGAATTATAGGTATGAATTAAGAAGATTATTATTAAAGAAAATTTAATTGAACTGAAAAACGACATACGCCTACAACGCCACATGTTGAGGATTTTCCGACGATGTGCACTAAGAAATTCAGTTTTTGTTAAAAATAATAAATTAATTATTTTATATGTATTTGATCAATATAATAACTCCGATCGAAGCATCTGTTTTAAACGATATTTATTTTGCTTACATCCTCGTTGACGATATTTGCAGCTTGCAGCACGCATTCTGTCAATGTTATGCCAACGCCATAAGGTTACATCAAAAAAGTTTGAATTGTAAAAGTGCTTTCAAATTTTGCGCGAAATTTTCTTAACTTTTTCTTTCATAAGATTCTTCTCCTGACAATAAAAAACCCAACAAAAACAAAATTTAGCGAAATCGGTCCAGCCGTTCACGCGTGATGCCGTGACCAAGGGAAATAGGGATTCATTTTTATATAAGATTATATATATAGATTCAACATTGGCACATTTGTTCGAACAGTTTGACTCAATGCGATTCGTTCGAAGTCCATTTCTCGCTCCTATTCTCGATTAAATGCGTCAAATCAAAGCTTTGTTGCGCATTTCATCTGACATCTCCAGTTCATTATCCGATGTCACAGTGCGAATTCGATGCAAAATATCGTCGGCCATAATATCATCTTTGTATAATCAAAGTACCTATCTACTTCATTTCAAAAAGTTACTTAATGTAACATAGTAAACATAATTTATTAGAACAAACTTTTTGGGTATATCTACCTACCTGTATTTAAAAAAAAAAAAAACTTCAAAATTGTTGACAACAACAATTTGCTTGGAAAATAATTAAAATAATTGACAACAACAATTGCTTTTAAAATTCAAAATATTTTTTTTTTATTTGAAGTGTCACTTCTTGATTTCTATCCAGTTAATTTTTTTTCAAAGTGTATTTCCCCATACAAACTTTAATTTTCTAATTTTCCGCGCAATTTTCTTAATTTTTTCAATTTTTCTTTTTTCCTAAACCTTCGCGGAGCAATTACGAACAAATCCGCAGAAGGAAGTATCCAATTTGGTCCAGTCGTTTTCGAGTTTTAAGCATCCGAACAAACCAAGATCCATTTTTATATATATAGATTAAAAAAATGTATATAAAATTTTTTACGTTTTGGTACTATTTCTTTTCAGTTTTAAGTACAATTTAGAATGTCGATTTGCATCATTGAAACTAGACGAGAGGGCTGTCGGTGACTGTGTAATAAAATAGAGTTGCAATTTCGTTTAAAAGTAAATGCCATAGTGAATTGTCGGTACAATAAAACGTAAAGTAATAAAGGAAATATGTGTATTAATGTGTTTTCTATTTTTTAAGCTAGGCAACTTTTCATTAAAAGCATCGGCAAATATGTGCGACTAGCTTTATGCTTCGGTTGCTTCTATTAAGGAGACTTATGAAAATGTACAAATTTACATTGCACTAGAATGACTAGCCCCCTTATTAATAAAAAAATGTGCACAAGTAAGTTAGTTAGCAAACGTCAGATAGCATACAAAAATTTTACATAACTGCTGAGTAACAAGTTGATAACTTGTACACAGTGTTTATTAATACGGGGGTAGATGTTTAGCTTGTTTCCCCACCTCGACCGTTTCATTGAAGTCGCCGTGAATATTTGGTCGATTTTCTAAACAGTATTTAACCGCACACATCATCTGAAGTGAACAACACATTTTCACTACTCTGCGGGTTACTTTTCTCTATGAGTATTTAATATATGCATATCTTAGACGAAATATATTATGTAGCATAAAAAGGCGGGTTCGAGTCGTTAAGCCTATGGAAATAGGGAAACAGGGTCATAAAAAACAAATGTTGTCACATGTGACCGCTTATGAATTAATTTTGTGGCCCGCTCCAGAGGAGGTTACAATTTCGATTGTTTTTGTGAGCGGAATGTGATCCCAGAAAAATCAGTTTCACCTTACCTTGTAAGGGTTGCGTGACTTTACTGGTATAAGTGAGGTTATCGGGGTGTTAATATCAAATTCAAAGTAAAATAAGCTCCCGCCCCCAAAGAATAATAATTTATTCAGCTCCATTAAAGCATATTGAAAACTTACTGACCACGAAAATGATCTATATTAAGACCCTCACTCTGCAGTCGAATAGACCCTTTCGCCTTTTGGGAACTAGAAATATTTTCTTGTCGTAGAAAAACGCTTTAGTAAAAAATATTCCTGTCGCACAAGGGATGACCTACTTACGATTAAATAAAACAAGGCTACGAAAAATGTAATATTATTGTCCTTGAAATGGCCTTAATGTCCGTCAACAGCTTTTTCTTTATATACCTACTCTTCCTGGATATAAATTTTATTTCAAATGCGGACATAACAATTTATCGCAAGAGAACATCAATCCCTTATGGATATTATAAACCGCTTGTTTTGTAGTCACGTTTCAACATTTTTTCCAAAGTGCCAAGCATTCCACCGTGAATTTTTTACCTCAATAATCCATGCAAAAACAGTTGGTATAGGTAATGGTGTTATCTTCATTCCTTTATCAACTTTGCGATCCGAACCACAAGCGAACGTAGTCTGCAAAAAGTTTCACCGAGTTTTAAAAAAGCCTCATGAAGCGTAAAAAATATCTAACTTTTCAATTTGCAACTTTTAACACTTGGCGTCTGTTGGTATTGGTTAGTGAATTAGCGAAGCGAGGTGAATAATTTCCTTGAAACAATTTTTGCACGACTTTGAGAGGAAAGATAATGATGTAGAGTAAAACGCCACACTAATAAAAAATATTTTTGTTTGAATTACCATGTGTCCTATTTTACTAATAATTTAAAAGCGAAATTCTACAGTTTTGTTTTGATATTTTGATGAAGTAAACACGTCACTCCGACAAGCCATGGAACGTTTACCTATTTCTAATTGCGGGATAATCGCGTGTATTGGATTAGAAGTGTCAGACAAGAGATCATCAATAAATATGAGAAAAAAAGTGCCTTGGGGACTACCAGCATTTGTACGGTGAGTTGCAGACTTGAAACCTTCCAGGATACAACTTGAATTGAACGGCCAGAAAGGTAGTTTCTAATCGATTGAAGAAGAGACGCGACGGTCACATAGGCACGTATTTTCGAAAAAAAATACTATATAATATAATTTTCCACTTGTTGGGAAAGATTCCAGAAGAATAAGACAGGTGCAAAAGCTTATGCAGAGGCCTTGCCAGTAGAACTTCAGAATTATGGGGGCTATACCATCTGGACCAGCGGATTTGTGAATGTTAAGATCTCTTAATGCTCCTGCCACTGTGCGAGTACGGACATGCATTTGTCCCATGGAGTCTTCTACGTTCTCGAGCACAGGTGGAGACATAACCTAATCTAGAATCTTAGAGTTCACAGCGAAGTGCGCAGCCACCAGATTAGCTTTGTCTAAAGAGCTGACAACTGGAGTGTCATTGAAAACGAGTGTATGGATTGACGACTTCCTGGAGTTTCTAATGTTTTTCAAGAACGACAAAAATTGTTTTCTTCCACTAGGACAATGGAGTATTTTTTGTCGCAACTTGCAGTCATTGCCCGAAAACTCAAGTCTCTCAACCTGGTGGCCTCTTACAGCACAAGTCGCAACAACCGTTCTCATTTGGTTTGATACTCTTTATTCTATTTGGGAATAAAGGATTTCATACAGAGGAGAATGATGTTTGGTAACATCTCAGCAGCGTCATCTACGTCACTATCGAAGAAGCATAGTGATCAGTTATAGGTTCTATAAAAAGGAATATGAGGCCGTTCCAATTGACTTTCTCATATTGCCGTACAGTTTTTTTTTGTGAGATGGTTATTTAACTGAGTGGTTAATGTATGAGAATTTAGAATTTAACAATGGCCCGATGAACCTAGAGGCGAAAACTCCAAAACATTGCTTAAGAAATAAAGCCGAAGCAAATGTTTTCAGAATGACAGAGAACTTTTAGTACCTACCTATATCTATATATATAATTCTTTCGGGGTGTAACTCGATGGCCACGTAACTCGATAACCCCTGGGACGATTTTCATAATTCTTTTTTTGTTTTGTTCGTATTGCTGTATATCAGGTTTTTATTTACTTTTTGTCGCGGAAACAAAACTTGGAGGGGATGAAAGAGGTTGTGAAAGTTTGTATGGGGAAATACACTTTGAAAAAAAAAAAGAAATTTGATAGAAATCGAGTAGTGACACTTCAAATAAAAAAAATATATATTTTAAATTTTAAAAGCAAATTGTTGTTGTCAAGTATTTTAATTATTTTCCAAGCAAATTGTTGTTGTCAATAATTTTGAAATTTTTGTTTGTTTTTGAAATATAGGTACCTACCTAAAAAGTTTGTTCTAATAAATTATGTTTACTATGTTACATTAAGTAACTTTTTGAAATGAAGTAGATACTTTGAAGTAGATATTATAAAGATGATATGGATGACATTATTCTGCATCGAATTCGCACTGTGACATCGGACAATGAACTGGAGATGTCAGATGAAATGCGCAACAAAGCTTTGATTTTGATCGAGGATATGTGTCTGCTCATGAGTGGCAATTTGTTGTGCAAATTGGTGATGCCACAGCCAAATCGTTCAATGCAAGACGCATTTAATCGAGAATTGGAGCGAGAAATGGACTTCGATCGAATCGCATTGAGTCAAGCTGTCGAACAAATGTGCCAATGTTGAATCAAGAACAAAAGAAAGTGTACGATGAATTGATGCAAGCAGTCGATAACGAAAATGGCGGAATTTTCTTCCTTGATGCGCCCGGTGGAACTGGAAATGCATTCCTGATTTTACTTATTTTGGCTACAATTCGTTCGAGATCTAAGATCGCTTTGGCCCAAGCCTCTTCTGGGATAGTGGCTACTTTGTTAGAAGGCGGTCAAACAGCGAACAGTCGAACTGCATTGAAATTGTCATTGAATCTGCAAGTGGATGAAGAACCTACATGCAACATTTCAAAGAACACTGCGATGGTGAAAGTACCTACGGCAGCAATGTAAGATTATCATATGGGACGAATGCACAATGGCTTACAAACGCGCATTGGAGGCCGGAATCGTTTACGTAATGATAAGCGACCTTTCGTTGGAGCAATGATCTTGCTATCAGGCGATTTTCGTCAAACGCTGCCCGTCATTTCGAGATCAACTCCGGCAGATGAATTGAATGCTTGCCTGAAGGCGTCTGTTTTATGACGATACGTCAAGAAATGGCATTTGAAACAAACATGCGAGTTTCTTTACAAAATGGCCAGTCAGCTGCAGAGTTCTCCAGGCGATGGGCAATGGTGTGTTGATTTAGTTTCAACAACATTTTTGCAACTTTACAACGACACCGAAAGAACAAATCATGAATGTTTTCCCGAATATCGCTCAGAATTATATTGACCATGATTGGCTGAGTGTAAGAGTAATTTTGGCTGCGAAAAACAAGAACGTCGATCACTTGCATTTCACCATTCAAAACCAAATCGCTGGTGAGTTGCATTCATACAAATCAGTCTACTCCGTGATGGATGAAAACGAAGCCACCAACTATCCCACTTTGTTGCGCATCCTAAACGAACCAACATTTTGTAACGGTACGCGTTTGATTGTGAAGAATTTAATATCAAATATTATGTGTTCGTTTGTCGCCGAATCACGCCTTAACGCATTTACCGATTTTAACAAAACTTTCTCACATCTTTGGTATTGGTCTAATTATATGACTTTTGTGAAGTTTGGTTGCAATTGGTAAAATATTTATTTTATTTTTGGTCTTATGAGAAATACTTTTTGTTTTGTCAAATTACTTTTTTCGAATTTCCAGTCGGTTTTTTTTTCAGTTTTCTCAACATTTTGAAAAATTTTAGTTGTACGGTTCCTACGCTGGAATCGGAAAACTTATCCGTGCGTGAAAAAAAAAAAAATGAATTTGAGTAATTTTTTGTTTTTTTCCTAAACCACTCAACCGTTTTCAATTAAATTTTGTGGCTGTGTTTGGTTGGTTACAGTTTGAAAGATAGATAGATATTTTGGACCCCATAGGTGACTCTGTTGTCGATATCATAAGCCTAACCGATTTGAATAAATTTTGTGGCTGTGTATGGTTGGGTACAGTTTGATAAATAAATAAATAGTTGGCGCAACAGGTCCGGAGAGACCCTAGGCCTAGCTTCTCACAACCATTCGTTTTGTTTTTTTTTGGAACGAATGGAAGGGATCTACAATTTTATGCCGACTCCAAACGGCTAATTGAGAAGCCCTTTCAAGACGTTTCGGATGTTTGTCAGACGTTCGCGAGAGGTAGCGCAGCGGAAAAAAACCCTAAGTCGGAATTGGGTTCTTGCGGGATTCGAACCTGGGACCCCCGCATAGCAGTCCAACACACTAACCACTAAGCTACTGCGACTACGGGTACAGTTTGATAGATAGGACTATTTTCGTGTCCAAAATAGTCCTATCTATCACTATTTTGGACACGATAGGTGGCGCTGTGTTCAATCTCATAAACCACTTAACCGATTTCAATGAAATTTTGGGGCTGTGTATGGTTGGTTACAGTTTGAAAGATAGGACACTATTTTGGTATGGTGGGTACGGCTATATGTAAAAAAGACTGTCGTCCGTATGTGCACTCATAACTCGGGAATGGATCGTGCTTCGTGGATTCGTATTGACCCAAGGAAGGACATTTATGCTATTTTTTTTTTTTGTCGTGAAAATAAAAGTTTACGGGATGGGATTGGGGATGGAATTTTGCATGAAGAACCGCATTTAAATAAAAAGAAGATTGAATAGAAATGCGGGAAGTGTCACTTCCAATACAACAAAAATTATTTAAAATCTTTATTTTTGAATTATTTTGATATGACAGGCTTACCGCTACACAATTTGAAATTGAAAGTCGGCTCGATTATAATTTTGTTGCGCAACCTCAATCCACCGAAATTTTGTGAAGAATCTCAAATCAAATGTCATGGAAAAAGCGACGATTTCGAGTGAAAAATTCAAAGGAAATCATTCTAATTCCGCGAATTCGGCTTATTCAGAAAGATTTGCTATTCGTATTAAAGCGTAGCAATTTCCCGTTTCGCTATGACAATTAATAAGTCTCAAGGACTATCGCTGGAATTTTATGGAATAAATATTGAATTCCCATGTTTCTCCTAAAGTCAAATGTATGAACTTCCGCTTTATACATCGTGTATCGTAATCGTAAAGGACATGTGCATAGTGCATGCTGAGTATTATTATTTTCATTACATTAACGAATATGGGCGAAACAAAGTTCGCCGGGTCAGCTAGTTTTTAATATTTTTAGTTTCCAGAAACAGGTGTTACTATTATTTAAACTTAAACTAAATTCTAAATGCTAAAATAACTAGAGGGGAAATTTGAGAAAATAATAGTTCATAATTCCTATTCAGTCCTATACTAATACTATGATACATTGAGCAGGAGGGATTTCCCTGAATCGATATCAGGCTTCCTGGGGGTAGATTCCGTATATCAACGAATAGATCGTCTGAACGATATCGTTCGGAATGAGTGCTTGTACTTAAACATAAAATTAAATTCATCTGGAAGTGGAAACATTTTTCCCAAATCAGTTAATGCAAAGCTTATCTTGCGGCGCGATGTTGCGTAGCGATAGCAAAACTGTAGCAATTATGTTACCCCGCAGAAGACGGAACATTAACCTCAAATCGAGCTATTAAAATCCGAAACCCTTGGGTAGTGTGTATTCATTCATAAATATCCATTACATTTTGTTTAGTATACAAGATTCGTTTAGTCACGGAACTACAATTAATTTCCTATCGGAGAGTTTTCCGCTTTCATCGGGAAAAGATTGAGTATACTATGGCAAAACTCACTCATTACACTGATGATTAATTCTAGGGATAATGTTGTTGATACGGAAAAATTCGCGCGAATTTTCCATCCCAATTTAAAAATTCGGGCTAGTTTTGAACTATTATTTTCTGAAATTCGAAATGCTAAAATAACCAGAGGGGAAATTTGAGAAAATAATAGTTCGAAATTCGCCAACATTTTTAAATTCGGATGGAAAATTCACGCGAATTTTTAACTATTAGTTTCACAAATTCTAAATGCTAAAATAGAGCGACATTTTGAGAAAATAATAGTTAAAAATACGCGCGAATTTTCTCAAAGCTAAAATAGTTAAAGTAAAAGATATACCCATTTGTGCTTAATGACCTGAGTGTAATTATAAATGTAAAACGAAATAAGGCCGACTGGGCTTTATTTCGCTTTAACAAAGTCAAATAAGACCGAATTCCAAAATTTATTTCTTATTTTGTTGGGCGTTATTTCACAGCACCGACGTTATGTCAATGGATTATTTATCAGGATGAGAAGTGATAAATAAGTCCAAAGTGTTGGCGGCAACATTCGGAGTCGGTGTTGGCTCGTTTACGAGCAGATTCAAGTTGTTAATCTCAGCAAAAATCCTAATATACCTTCCATCGGGTGTTGTCTGTGCAGAATGGCGAAGCCAATCGGAATTGTGTATATTGAATTCAGTTGGATACTGGGATACAATTCCTAACGAGTTAGACAGCTCATCGAACTCGTTAAAAGTTGATAGACAGTCAATGCGTAGACTTCTGTAATTAAATTCCGCATTGGAGCAATGGTTATACTGTGTTGGAGCTTCGTGAGCGATGTCATGCGAACATAAATGGCGAGCCCGCGATGAAAGTAGAATAGTGGCATCAAGAGATACCCAGGCAGATCAAAATTAGAAGAAATCGAATTTGGATCTACCTGGGTGTTGCTTAAAGCCAGAACAGCTGGTCTGAACTGGAAAACACGGACATATATGCAGCGAAGAGTTTCCTCTCAAGCCTTGAATGTTGCAAAAATCAACCCGGAATTCACCCCAACCCCTAGAAATAATCATCAGTGCATTGAGTGCGTTTTGCCATAGTATACTCAATCTTTTCCCGATACCCGATGAAAGCGGGAAACTCGCCGACAGGAAATTGATTGTAGTTCCGTGACTAAACGAATCTTGTATACTAAACAAAATGTAATGGATATTTATGAATGAATACACACTACCCAAGGGTTTTGGTTTTTAATAGCTCGATTAGAGGTTAATTTTCCGTCTTCTGCGGGGAAACGTAATTGCTAAAGTTTTGCTGTAGCTACGCAACATCGCGCGGAAAATGTTTTCCACTTCCAGATGAATTTAATTTTATGTTTAAGTAGAACCAGGCCACTCATTCCGAACGATATCGTTCAGACGATCTAATCGCTGATTTACGGAATCTGCCACCAGCATTCGCTGGAAGCCTGATATCGATTCCAATAATTTCCTAATTAAATTAAAGTTGTGTACCCGCACTCATTTATCGTTATCTTTATTCAACTACATGGATTAAAATGAATTGTTTGAACATAGTTCATAAACACACAACAGGTTTGTTGGTGTTTATGTTTAACCAAAGCGTCGTTTAATGACATGCACACGTTTTGTTCACAACGGTTTTTTTTGCGTTTAGTAAACTAAAGATTTACGAGAAAATAAAACTTAAATAATTAGAAGGGGTAATTTAAAGATTCTCCTTGCGACACATGAATAGTCGGACCGACTAGACGACTGATAACAAACTGCTACAAACATAACTAATGCAAGTGGACAGGTACGCTTGAAGCGGAGAACGCAGCTAATCGACTGGAATGATATTCATTTTACTCATCTCCTTTTAGATATATAGTCAAACTTGTCTTAGTGGTACCTGGCTAAGTCGAATACCTCCAATTCTGGTGCACCTTCATTTTCCTATGAGTGCAATTTTTTCAAGCTCGATACGTGAAACTTATATATTATAAATTAACCGCTCTAATTTATTTTACCCTCTGTAAGTGAGACAGACTTGGAACAAAAATCGTTTTATTTGGTAAACAATTTTGCTGGCTTACCCAAACACTTTTTACTTTGAAGGCCTCCTTTGTAAGGCGGGAGAGCTTTCAATGAGCTCTGGCACTGCGGCTTCTTAGAGGAGCCTACTGTGCCTTTATAGATACGAGTAGATAGATTGTAAGGCCTCCTTAAGTGAAACAAATATTTGCTCTAACTGGATAAGTGAGAAACTGGGTAATTGGAATACCTCCATAAGTGGGACTGAAATAAATGGCACATTAGAACTAGGTTCTAGTGAGTTTAGAATTAATTTTAACAATAATTTTAAAAAGATCGCTGTTGGACGCTTAAATTCAAATGCTAATTCTCTCTGTAATATTTCTGTAGAATAGGTCGCTTTGCCGTACTAAAATTGCCAAAAGACAGAGACTTTCCTGGAACTGGGGTAGCCGACGAATCTAGAAAATGTTTTCGTGATTGAGTACCAAGCTAACCATTCTTATACGTGGCTGATATAGTTTTTGAGTTCAGGGGTGGAATCCTGTAAAAAACGAAATGAAAACCACTTTCGCATTTCAAAAAAGGGAATAAATCACGCGAAAGCGAAAATTTGCTTCAGGTAACTCCTTTCGTTTCCTTTTTCTCTTTCGTATGGGTTTAAGAAACAGTGTGACGAAGAAATTAAAGTTGGAGAAGCTGAATATTTATCATAACGAGCATAGGACAGCCAAAATATTTTATGGGTTGATAAAACCTTCTCTTCGAAATGGGACGAATCAAGCTTACATATGTGTTCCATCAACACAGCCAATGACTAAAGCAATAAACATAGTTTTACAGAAACTATAATACAATTAAAAAGCTGTCACTTACCGCCGGGCGCCGGGTACTTTAAATTTTTGGAAAAAGTAACTCTTAGTAACATTTTCTTCCAGTTCTAATAGCCATTTTATCCATTGAGGACACAGAACGTTTTCCATTATATTAAGAGTTTCATGTAGTATTTTCGATAAAGTACTCTGTGCGAGAGGAGAAGCAAAATCGTTGCCAACCATCCACTGGTAACCACCTCCAGCCATTACCTCAAATGTTTAACACAGCCTTAAAATAGGAAGGACGTATGTGCTTCGTGTTCCTGTACGAAGACAAATGTTGTCCAGCACATACCTAATATCACTTTCATTCAACCGAAAACGTTGAAGAAAACCAAACAAAAAATTAAGAATATGTAAACTTACAATTCAATGCACATCAATAAAACAAACCTTTCATTGGGCAGCGTAAGAGGATTGGAATAATCCCGAAGCTGTTTTCGTTTTTTTCTTAAATTTTGATATTTTACATCGCTATCATCAGTATCACTTGCTATTAATAAATAATTCGCCAGCATATTTTGTGTCGAATAAATAACATAACCACCAATTTAGCAATCAGAGAAAATGATAAACGTCAATGAATAAGCTGTCGTTGTTTTCTTTTCGCACTGAACGAAAATGTCATTCGTTTTTACAGTTACGTGAAGCAAAATAAACGAAAACGTAAACGAAATGGCGTTCGTTTTTTTGCTTTCGTGCAAACGAAAATTCATTTCGTTTTTGTAGTTACATAAAGCAAACCGTTCGTGCAAACGAAAACGATCGAACGTTTTTATTTATTTACAGAATCCCACCCCACACTTCTTCCATTCAATGTTACCTTAGATTATGAGCGTGAAGTCGTGAGATCAATGTAATCCGTATACAATTAAAACAAGGACACAAATCCCTCATTCCTTCAGAAAAATCATTACAATAAGTTACACAAAAAACGAGATTTACCTATAGATAGCTAAGGATTAGAAGACTAAAACAGTTAAGGGTGCTTCAAAAGTCAATTGTTGTACCAACACATTGCTGAGCGGGTAATCCCTATATATATAGTGAACGCAAAACTTTCTGATGTCAGAGAAGCAATGCTTTTGCCATTATTAGCAAGCAGATGCTAAGGATGACGATAATCGACTTCTTTCATTAGTGATGGAGATATGGTAAAATACAATTTTGTGAAATAAATGGAGGAGGCGTGAAATATCAGTCCTCCGTATTCAGACACACATTTTGTGTGGGTAAAATGACTGTCCTCTTTCTGGGATACATTTTTAGGATCAAGTGTATGTTTGTACAAGTTTACATTTCTTCTCATTTTTGGGGAATTATTTCCATTAAACGAAAGAAAACGCATTGTTCAAGGATAACCTACATCTTTTCCTTATTTAAAATAAAACCATTTTTCTGTTGAATAAGAGCATGTTTATAATTTTCATAAAAATGTTGCTTTGCTTCAACTATAATTGCCAATACGTTGTTGACAAAATATGAAAATGTAAAATAACTTTTTTCATATTACAATTTGATTCTTTCCAAAGTTACGTTCATTCGGGAATGTCGTTCGATACAAGATTTCCCAATTATAAAGAGGTTAATCCAAAGGTAGGACCATAGGAGGGTTTCTGAACATAAAATCCTGGTATATACTTGATAAAAATTAGGCACAATTCAACAATTTGTGTGTTAATTTAACATATTATTTTTGTACGCACAAGAAACGATTTTTGTTAACACAACAATTTTTTTTATTATCGCAACAAAAGTTTTTAAGACAAGATAAAACTTAGTAACTACTGGTCCAAACATTTTTCTATCAGATTGACAAAATATTGATAAGTTGTTGAAAAATGTTTAGTAAGTTATATCTTGTCTTAAGAACTTCAAAAAAACGTTACGTTGTGACGTTTTCTTTTGATGCTTGGGTTGTCAACTAAGTAAGATTTTTTTTCTGTAAACAGGAAGTAGTTGTACCCCTAAGTATAGCTTCCAAACTAGAGAACCTTTCCTTATAAAGGGTGGTTAAATAGGCAGATGTTGAATGTGAACCACACCTAAACGTAAAGTTTTTTTCTGCATTTCATTTGACATTTCCCAATTTCAAAACTCAATTTAAACAATGGAAAGATACACAATCGAGCAACGCGTTAAAGTTATTCAGGCTTATTATGAAAATGGGCGTTCAAATCAAAATGCATATCGCGCACTTCGTGATTTTTTCGGTCAATTTAATCGTCCAAATGTGAGTACAATCGGAAAAATCGTGCAAAAATTTGATCAAACCGGGTTTGTAGGAGATGTGAAAACACCAGTGCATGCTCGCACGCTCGTACTGCAGAAAATATTGCTGCTGTTCGCTGAAGAGCCGTCCACCTCAACTCGTCGTCGTGCCCAACAATTGCACCTCAATTATGCCTCAGCGCCATCAAAAATTTGGATCATCGGATGGAGGTGTGCCGCCTAGGTCGCGGTGGCCATTTGGCCTATATTTTATTCCATACATAATTGAACCATACAAATATTATCATAATAAAAATAAATGACAAAAATTTTTTAAATAATTTGTGTTTTATTCAAAATCAACAACGGCCCTTAAAACTTAACCACCCTTTAGGATGACTTCATAACTTCATTTTTAAATTATTGTTATTCAAAAGCTGTTTTAATGAATATTTTCAGTAATTTCAGACTCGAAGTCGAATCCTCGGTACGCAAGAATAACAACAATAGCAATTTATTTGAAATTTCTTCATTTCATGTATTTATTCCAATTGGAAGCGATTTGGGAGCAACGCTATTTTCAGCGCTATGGAAAATGCATGAAATGTATCAAAAATTGTGGGTGTAAAATTGTTCTATAAAGTGTACGATTAATTTCTGAGATTCAGATTGATACAGCATTTCAACATTTAAAGT
Organism: Cheilosia urbana; assembly: GCA_946477585.1. Taxonomy (NCBI): domain Eukaryota; kingdom Metazoa; phylum Arthropoda; class Insecta; order Diptera; family Syrphidae; genus Cheilosia; species Cheilosia urbana. Next base: position 119,735,083 of record OX297854.1, read on the forward strand.
CGAATTTCCAGTCATTGATTGTTGTGTGACAGCGGATCATACTGTAAATCTGTATACAATGTATGCGATGTACGATCTGAGAAACAGGCCCCTGGTGTGCATTGAGAATGATGATCCATCGAACGTCATGGTTCGCATTGTTTGGTCTTTGGTTTGCTGAATACAGATGTAGGAATATACCGCCCAGAATTTATTATGCAAACATCAACTTATTTGTTTACATAAAAAGTGAAAATAAAAATAGTGAGCAGAAAATAGTCGGTCAATCCGTCGGATATCGTTTTTTATAGTCGCAATAAAATGTAATGTGTTTGATGGGCGGTATCAATAGAATGTGGTTGTTCTGTTAACCAACTACAGTCGGATCTGGTGAGAGTATTTTTTTTTTTTTTTTTTTAAATAAACAAGACTTTTTTCACTCGCCAAAATAAACGGTCTCAACTTGGGATAGGTACTTTTACAGGCATCTGATGAGGTTTGGTCAGTGATAAATTATTTGAGGATATTAATAAAGGATTGAAAATACACAACGTCTCTCTGTCATATTCATTAAACTCATTCATAACCTACTCTATTCGATGACAAGCTTCCCCTTTCTAAGGACAGCAAGAACAAGAAGTCATGGAAAGTTTGTCCATGACTTCATTTTCTTGCCAAATTAATTCATCTTTAAGGTTCACATGTTCGAACGTGAAATCGATGTCCTTGGATACCCTCTACTTGCTTTAGATATGATATATGAACCGGTCTCGACTGCTTATTAATCAAGTCAAGCGTAAGTAGTGCGGAATCAGATGGGAGATCCTTTGAAACTCCATTCACGCAAAGTTAGAAATTCCTATCCTTCATTTAATCCTTTACGTGGGAGGAGCAAAACCCACCAACTGACATTATGCTGACATTTAAAATTTATGGGACGTAACCCTCCAGGTCTGATGTGAATGCATGACAAGTAGGGTAGGTATTTGGTTCGCCCCGAGGATAGTTTCCTGACACGTAATTTGCACATGGTACACGTGTGACTGGGCTTTATCAGTGGTTTCAGATAGATAGATGAGGCGTTGCATGGAATATGAATAAGTGAATTTTTTACTATTTTCTGTTTTTAAGATTCCAATTTAATAAGTTGACTAAAATAGAAATTAACATCGCATTTTTCACATGCCTTAAGTCCCACCCACATTTCGCAAAGTGCTTTATAAAGTTCATTAATAATTCAAATTTTAGAACTTTAGTTACTTCTGTGACAAACTGGGCGACCTGCATTTTAAAGAGAGCTTTAAGGCTCTTGTAGGCGCAGTAGCTTAGTGGTAAGTGTGTTGGACTACTAAGCGAGGGTTCGAGGTTCGAATCCCGCAAAAACCCAAAATTCCAACTTAGGGAAGACGCTTGAGAATAGGCGTAAGGACATAATGTGTATTATGGACTTCAACATTTTATTATGGATTTATGTCCTACCGAAGTGGGACATAATTTCATAAGAACGGATTTATGGAATTGTGTCCCTTTTAACATGTTTTGATTTTCGAAATGCTGTACCTGTTGCTTAAGTTAATCGAAATTAATAGCAGAGCTGCCACGCCAGACTCATAAGCATTCAGCGGCACCCATTGTAGTTTGGCCGATGGCTCATTATTCATTTAGGCTTCGACTATTTAGTTAATTTTTAAATTTTTGCTATTTTTCATATTATAAGTAAGTTATTCATTTATTTACAATTCAATATACATAAAGAGTACAAAATATGAATTTAAGAGCTACGGCTAAGCCGTTAGCCTGGTTGGCGTAGTTATAAAAAAATGTATATTTTATTAATAGTCAATTTTCGATAAGTTACAAAATGTAAAGATAGAGATAAACATTTAAACGTATTCTGTTATTAATAAAATTCTATAAGTACTTGTAAACTGTTTTTAAAAAGTTATTTAAGGTTTTCCAGTCACACTCATTTAGAAGTTGGATAGTTTCCTGCATAGTTAATGATTGTTTTCCAAAGAAAATTATCCTCTACGGTCTGAATATAGAGCATACTCGTATAAAGGATGTGTTTTTTATTTATTTTAGAAATGCAATAAAACAAAGATAATTTTTTTAAATTGACATGAAATTTACTTTATTCGACACGGCTGGCTCGGACGTAGTCTAATCTTGAGGTCCAATTTTCGATGACTTTTCCCAACATTTGTAGCCGTGTATCGGCAACAACGCGGCGAATGTTGTCTTCCAAGTGGTCAATGGTTTCGGGCTTATCGGCGTAGACTAGCGACTTTACACATCCCCACAGAAAATAGCCAAGCCATCTTGGAGGCCAATTCACGGATCCGCAACGTGAAACTATGCGGTTACCAAACTTTTCCTTCAATAAATCAATTGTGGTACAAGCTGTGTGACGTGTTGCGCCGTCTTGTTGAAACCCAAGCTTCTGCACATCATGGTTGTTCAATTGATGAACGAAAAAGTCAGTAATCATGGCTCTATACCGGTCACCATTGACTGTAACGTTCTGGCAAACATGGTTTTAAAAGGAGTACGGACCAATTATTCCACCGACCCATAAAGCACACCAAACTTTCAGTTTTTGTAGATGTAGGTAACGGTGTCTCAACATACACTTGAGGATTATTATCACTCCAAATACGGCAGTTATGATTATGTAGACCGTAAAATGGACGTAGAGCGCGATACGTATTTCGAACAGAACCATGATTTTTAAAATAATTCGCACAGTTTGCGTTGTTCAGGCGTCAGTCTATTCATGTTGCAATGCCAAACCAAACTTAAAATAAATCACTTGACAGCTAACAAAACGGCCGCCAGTTAAAATAGTGCTGCCAACTTCAAGTTTTATACCTCTAAATAAAAAAAAATACACCCTTTACTTTTAGTCTTGTTACACTCGTATTTAACTTCAGATTGAAGTTTTTTTTTTCAAGATTTTATCATTGCTATTAAATCCAAGGTCATAAAATGACTCACAGCTTAGGTTTTTTTACTTACATTTAGTTAAAATTATACCCTTAATAGTTTCGGGTAAAAGTCTATTTCTCTCCTTTCCAATGTCCATTTTGAGTTTATTAATTCCGAGTGCTATAATGTTTTTTTTATTTTTAAAATTATGTGCTAGGGGAATAAAGAGGACAATTGCTTAAAACGTTGGAGAACGTTCCGCGCCGGGATTAAGAAGAGGACATGTCCTCAAAAAATAGGACGCATGGCAACCCCACTCAAACACTTATCCGGCGCAGTGATTTAGTAGCAGGTTCGAATATCGAAAAAACACAAACTCCAACTCACGTTTTTTTTAACTGCGCCACCTGTAGCGAACGTCTGATTGATGAAATAATATTGTAGATCCCTTACATTCGGCCCAAAAATGATGAATATATCCAATCCACCAATTTGCCAAATTTCAGCTGAAACATCAATTTTTATATAAAACCCCTGCGGGGTAAGGAATCAGCCTGAAGGATGATGAGTGAGTTCATATTACATTTTTCTCAACAATAATATAGAGTGTAGGGTTACAGTCGAATTTATTTTCAATTTTTAAGGGGGAAAACATTCGTGCCAAAAAATAAATATGAAGCATTTTTATATCTCCTTTTTTGTAAGTGGATTGCTCAAATTAAATGAAAGTTTCAAGAACATTCTGTTATAATATGTAACCCATAGGTATTAAACAAATACAAAGAACTTCTATATCTTTATACCTACTACGAGACGAGCCATTGATCTTTGACTTGACAACCAAATATTAGAAGAACGGATGCGAAAAATATGCCCTTCGTGCAAATTGAATTCCTTGATAACCATTGTCGGATGATTGATGACTTCTCATAACAGCAAACAAACAGTGTCCGACAGATGGCCAAAAGGTACTTTAAAGATATGACTAGGTATCAGTGACGTGCCGTGGTACTTTCAGAAGGGTGTTCACTATATTTTCTTCCGTAGTAAGACAGTGTATTTTTAGTTCTATTCCAGGTTCCTGGACAGTACGAGGACGTGATAGAAAAGGATGCCTATTCTTAGTTTTTTTTTTATAGGTACCTATCTATACATATTTTTTTTCTATTGGAACACAATGCGTTTATTTAAGGTAGCACTAAATTGGTCAGATAATTTAAAAAAAGAAAAACGGGCAAGGCTAACACAACACTTTGCTTATAGAAGGGCAAGCGCACATCCAAACCTTGGATTCGTCATTTTTTTCCTGAATGTGCCTTATAAAAGATTAATTTTATTGGGAAAAAGTGGTGTTGGTCTACCATAATGTATTTCCAATTTATCAGCTGAACACAGCTGTGAAAATGGCTCCACAAGTAGCTTTTCAATTAAAGCAGTTGCAAATTCAAATATTCGAATTCATATTTTGTCAGTTGTTTTCACTCTGTTTAACCGTAACCAACCTCTATTTAAATTCCATATCTTTACACTCAGAGGACAAGAATGGAAATGAATATTATTGTATAATGCGAGACACAGATTAACACAGCGACTTTGACAGCAACAGCAACAGCGAATTTAGGATTAGCTCTAACGTTGATGTCGCTGTCGATGTTGCTGTGCTAATGTGTTCAAAGTAATTAAAATACAGTGGTTCTAAAAAGTTGTCAAAGTTGCTGTTGCTGTGTTAATCTGTTTCTCGTATAAGAAAGCTACCCCTCCCAGTTTGTATTTGAAGGTTCGGTAAAGAATAGCGCACCACAGCAGAACAAAGCAAAATGTGGGGCGCTGGCTGTGGCATGGATGGGGATGATCTTATGTTGTGTTTGTTCTGTTTCTTGTTTGCGCACACACCACACACAGAGAAGGCAAAGCCACGCACAACAACTCTACCTTGGCCAGGGTGAAACGATAACGAAAATAAAACTACTTATGCGAAGACGAATTGCGAGGAGGTGCGCGGATGTAGGAGAACACCAAGCGAGATAGATTTGTGAGGGAAAAAGATTTTTTATTTTTTACTTAGGCCTCAGTTATGACGTATAACTACGTAAAATGTAACCGAAAAAGTTGGAACAGTATGAAAATGATTTTTTTTTTCGTTTAGGCGGTCATAGCGAAAATCTGTCAGAAAAATGTTTCCCTACGAAAGCAATTACAATAAATCAACCACTGATTTGATTCCATCAGAAAAAAAAAAAAAAATCCTGACAGATGAAACAGTAAATAAATGAAATATTTCAGTGGAATGATTCGGTTTTCTTTTGTGGAATTAACTGAGAAGTTGATCACAAAAAGTTTTTCGTACGGAAAAGTTAATAAATTATTTTTCTAGAAAATTTAAAGATTATTTGCATTTTTTTTTGTGATAATCTAACTTTATAATTCATAAGCAACATTTTAAGAATAATATTGAGTTTAACCATCAAGTTTAAATGGTCAAAAAAGCTAATGAAGATGTTTATGGTTTGGTTTTAGGTATTGCTATAACCAGGGCCTCAGTCTTTTGGTTTGTATGTTACTTTGCATGTCCAGTCCATGGTGTTTTTAAAGCGAGTTGAACACATGGTTGTCATTTGCAAATAAAATTTGCAACCAAAAATGGAAAAAAAGTTACCAGACCAAGCTAAAAGTTACCAAAAATCTGGAAAAATTATAAGACATGAAAAAATCATATAATCGTCTTGAGCCAGTATGAATATGACTTTTCGGTATCGTTGGATTTTTTCTCTGATTTATGAACTTAATATTCAAAAATGTCATAGCAGTGGAAAACTGTACCTAGGTTTAAGCCTAGTATCCACTATATGCATTACACGTAAAGCCTCTCAAGTGAAATCCAATTTTTTATACAATTTTTGCCCCGCGAAATGTCAAAATTAACTTTCCACGTGAAAATATCAGTATAGGCAGTACGCCGTTCGAGTGAAAAATAGCTGCATCAAAGACTGATTTGGCAGACAGTTGGGTTTTATTGTTAGTCGCATTAAATTTTTGACATTTCGGTGTGAACAAAATTTATAGAAAAATGTGAAATTTATTTGAATTTCTGATGTTTCCTTATGTCTTCAGGAAAACTAAAAGAGTGTACATATCAAATCATTTTACTGTAAGTCTTTTAAATTCAATTAGCATTGTATTATAACAAGTATAAATTTTGCAGGACCTTATAGGCAGTTAAGCAACGGCTACTGTATAAAAGGAAACAAATAAGACGTAACTTACTAAATTACAAGTAATATTTTTAATTTTATTTTAATTTAAACTTTTAATCCTTTGCTCCTAGTTCAAAAAGTTACCCAGATAAAAATTACCAAATTACCAAAAATCAACAACTCAGGAAAAAGTTACCAAATTTGGTTAAATATTACCAAATTGGCAACCGTTGGTGAGTTTCATTTCCACCAAGTTACTTTGACTGTGGTGGAATTATCGATACAGGACAGGGAGTTTCGGATTTTGGTTCCATATGATTTTTGCAACATCTTACGTAGATTTTATTTTCAACTATTCATTTACAAATACTGATTAGTTAATATCTAAATAAATTATTGCATGCAACATAAATGTGTTTCATAATGAACTTGGGTTAAATACCTACATGTAATAATTTATAGATTTGGATACAGTGCACAACTGTGTACCTTTGAATAAACGTCACTGCAAGGTATATTATGGGTCGTTTTCAATATTCACCTTGAATTTATTGAAGGTCACTGTCGTATCTAAAAGGAATAGGTAACATTTTGTGATGTAGTTATAGCAACCCTCATTAATTTATAATACGCCAATAGGGATAAAATTTCAGAAAAATAAAAAAGGACTACGGAGCCGAATGGTTGGCAGCAGTTGCAAGATATTTAATTTGAAAAAAAGTGTACCGTTTTGAGATTTGGGGGAATTTGTTTGGTGTTACAACAAAGAATAAAAAAATCAACAACAGAAAGGTAAAGATAAATATTATTCAAACAATCCCATAAAGCACTTGTATTAAAAGAATGAAAGGTCGTCCCTTCATAAATCTTAATATCCTCATTCATCTCTCAGTAATTAAGTAACATAATTTTTTTGCCAAAAATATTCATAAATTGTGCTGCACCATTTTAATTTATCAGTGTTCTGCTTTGTTGTATGAAAGATAATCTTATTTTTCATTTTTAGTAATTGAAATATAAGAAGACACAAGCGGTGGCCTACCTTTAGCATTAAAACAAAAGGAACGTGTTCTACTTTTGACCTTTGATGATTTCAAGGGTTTCTTCAATTTCAGGACTATATAAGTGAATTACCATAATCAATTCGAGTGGACAACTTAATTAAACAATTCTGTATTCGCACACAATAAGGAATGTACTTACGTCTTTCACTAAGCTTGAACTCTTTGAGTGGTTTATGCTGATAGAACATTGTAGTTGGTATAGCAGTGTTCCTTAAACATCGATAGTTTTACATTTCGATAGTATCGATAGTTTCGGGATAAAACTATCAATAGTTTTATATGTTTACGATTTTCGAAGGACAGGTTGTATATTTGTCCATAATTTATTAATAAACAACATTTTAAAACAAACATATTTTATTGGAATACCGAAGCAGCTGTGGTCAAGAAATGTTTTAAAAGAACTAGCATTTGTATTTTATTATAGTTTAAGCTATAAGGCTGTATGCTAATCACGCATATGAATGCCAACAGGCAAATGACCAGATTAGCTCTCAAATGACCAAAATGTCAGGATTATAAAATTTGTATAATTAGACTATATGACCAAAATTACCAATATGGACATTTAAAGCATTTGTTATTTATTAACAAATGTAGTAGTAGGGTTCCACGAAAAAAAGGGAACGAAAATGAAAATAATTCACAATTTCACGAACTCAAACACCGATGAAAACAAAATAATTCTTGTACTATCAAAAATGTCAGCAATGCGGCTGTAGGAAATAAGGCCCCAAAAGAAAAAATGAAATAAGGCCTCAAATTTGGGGTTTATTTCATAATGAAATTAAAAATAATGAAAACTACTTTTTATTTAATATTTTTGATATTGAATAAACTAATTTAGATTTAAGGAACTTTGAATATACTCGACCTTGCAGTTGCAGGGGGCAGTATGCCCCCCCACACGTATTCCATGTCGGAAAAATAATTTTGGGGACTTATTTCATTTCTTATTTTGGGGTAAATAAGGCCCCAATAAAGGAAATAACACCCCAAATTCTATTAAAAATCGTTGTTGTTGTTTCCTGTATTATTTTTTGGGGCATGATTTCATTTTTTTTGGCTTTATTTCATTCGGGCCTCATTTCGCAGTGCCCAGCAATGCCATAACGAAATTTCTATAAAGTGCATATGGGCACATAGGGCTTTATGCTGGCATTCGTGCTTATTGTCCGATTACACTATATGCTATTTGGGCATTTTTATCTGTCAAAATCAGCTGGTCATCTGTGGCATTTAGGTCATTAGAGCATATGAGATATGCCCAAGCCCATTGCATTCGGCCCTAGCGGGGTATGCTTCGGAACGGACAATTCTCCGCAACGCATACTCTTTCGAAGGCAAAAATTCCATTCGAGGAACCAAGCTGTCAAAAATTTAACAATAAAATGCACTTCATCGCACTTCAACGTAATTCGCCAATATGCGTTACAAAATGTCGGAACAATTCTCCGAACAGTTGTTTCGAAGAAAACCTCGCAACAAAAATCCTCCGAATCGTACCAATAAAATCGGAGAATTTTCCGTTTCGACGGAAATTGCCAACTGCATTCCGCCCCTTCAGAAATTCAACCGCAATACTCGCCATGCTAGGAATGCCCATCAGTTTACCATCAAGCCTATCTTCGGACGTACTATGAAATACAGAGACTCTTTCATAAGACGTACAACGCGAATGTGGAATGCCTTGCCCAGCTCTGTCTTTCCTCCCCAGTGCAGTTTACAGACATTTAAGACCAATGTACATCGGTATCTCCTATCTCCTCTATCCCAATTTCCTTAATGCCCGCGCTGTGTAAAAACACTATAAGAGAAGTCATAACCTCTTTAGCGCGTGTTAATTATAAATATAAAAAAATAAAAAATACCTTGCTAGGGCCGATGGTATGACCATTTTTTGACAGGAGAACTGTCAGAAATTGGCATTTTATGACCACTTGACATACAGTCTAATCTTAACTTTACTTAAAGGCGCCTATCTTTATAGATTTACTTTTGACGTATCAGTACTTTACTTCAGTGTAAAGGCGCTACATTTTTTAAAAAGTAAGAAAGAGATGGGTGCTTCACGTGTTCTTATGTACAGCAGGTATATAACTTTTTGCCCAATCGCCTATCCTTTGTCAGTGGAAACAAAGTACGATGGTAAAAAACTATATACTATCGATAGACTATAAATGTTTAAGGAACACTAGCTCACTCTTCGGATTTGGAGTTTGTGGGCTGTATTAACTGTAGGTATACCACTTATCATATAAAAGGTTCATACCAGTTTGTTTTGTGCAAAAACGTCTCCAAGATTTCAACCAAAATTTCAGTTTTTCCCTACGATATCTTTCAACGGTACTTTTGAAAATTGGTCATATCTCCATACGGTCTATACGATTGTAACAATAATAACCACTTTGACCAATATACAAACTTTAGAGTAAAATTGATATTCTCAAAATTTTTGCGTCCTTAATTTTAATTCAATTAAAACTTTAAGAATCAAGTTATGCTTACATCCCGAAAATGAACTTATATTCAGTTTTCAGCAAAATAATTCAGCAATAGTATTTTTAAAACAAAACATTGCAATATTTGGTACTGTTTCGTCAAAATTTACAAAAACCACTCTAACGATTTTAATCAAAATACATATTATAGATAATATCAATATTCTTAATAATATCCCGTACTTAGTTTCCGTTTCTTTAATTATTTTTCAAAAACGACTACCCAAAAGCCGATCTGTTTTCATATATCAATATATTTTAAAACTCACTACCGCACTTCCATTAAAAATGATTCTTCTACTTCTTCTAACTCAATATGATTTAAAGTATTGAATACCTATATGCACTTTAAAATAAATCACCCGCTTGGAGTTTGCAAAATCCTACTTCATTTGCACCCCCATTCTCGTTCATCGGGATATTCAGTTTATACCAGCGTCATTAATCTATTCCAGTCAAAAATAGAACCATGCCCTTACTGAGCTGAGAAATATATCTGTAGACATTTTTTGTATATCATACTATTTCCGGTATCCATTGGCGATTTCCATAGTATGATATATCGCAAGCTATAAAATATTACTCGTGGAGACACAGGATAACAGATCATAAAACAAAAACTCCTACTACGCTTGTCCCCGTACTCATAAATCTTGTGAAGTGTAAGAGCTTATAAAATATTACTTTAGGCGCTTATCACTCTATAACCAGAACTTGCGAAAATTACCTCTTATTGAAAGCTTCAACCTCTAAAAACTCACATTGTTATTTGATATGTGGGTACTGTCATATCAGATGAATTACCCAGCATTTTATTTAACACTATTCAATTTCCCATATTTTATGAACCGTTTCCTTGTCGACCTATCTAATTAAATAAGAAAACAACTAACCAAACGAGAAAGTTTTGTTAGATCCAGTCGTGCACTTTGTTTCAATATCTAGATGTCGCTTTTACGCTTATAAAGAAAATACAGCAATAAATATACAAAATTGTAGTACGATTATTACGGCGCAGAGTCATAAGTCCACAGGCCAATAGTCCACAATGGTCCTCTGACCAACCTAGGTGAGCCAAAAGTTCACACAAAATTCTTGTGGACTTTTGACTCACTGATTGTGGTCCTATGGCTCCAAATTCTAGTAATGACCTCATTTGTGGTATTTGCAATTTGAAAATTAAAAACAAACTTCATACAAGCAAAAGACCGTGCGCCCAGCCCGAAATCCAAAAGAAACCCAAGCAGGGGCATCGCAGGGGGGCAGCATGCCCCCAATCCACATTTCATAATACAATGGTAGCAATTCGCGTGCGCCATTAAAATATAAATCATTCCCATACTTTTTGAGTTGCTTTAATTTATCTATCTATTCTATATATATAAAAATAAGTTGTATTGTGTTTGTCGCCAATGTTATCTGTAATGCGTGAACCGATTTTGATTCTGGAAATTTCCCATGAAAGGTGATGTTAATACCATGATTCGTACGTGTATACGGTCCTTGTAGGTGTATTGGCTCATGAGATATAAGATTTGTAATGTTTTTTTGTTTTTGTATTGGCGGTGCCACTCCCCGCCGTGTTAATTTGAGCTCAATATATTCTGTGGCTTTCGAAATATACGATTTTAAATGTTTTTTTTTTTTTTTTAAGCTTTTTATCTTATCTATACTTATAATAAAACTGTAGGCAATTTTTTTGTTACCTAATGGCGTGAAAACTACTGCACAGATTTCGATGAAACTTTTTTTGAAATGTTTCTTAAAATTCTGTGCAACATATAGGCTATTCCTTTCATTGCCATGCCTATTTTTTGAAACGTTTTTGACCAAAATGTGTTTTTTTTTCTGACTTTATTGCCTTTAACTCGCCATTACTCAGATAATTCTTAATCAATTCAAACAAAACAAAATACTTAGAAGAGCCAACACTTTTATAGTTATTTCAAGCCATCAATCAGCTTTCTATGTCCTTTAGAAGCTGAGCTACAACCTAAAATCTAACATGAAAAAAATAAATTTATTTTCTCAAATCGAATATTATCAGCAGCCGCGGTTCTTGATCGTTGTTCTGCTTTGGGGTGGTTTGGTGGCGCACATCGCATAGGCACGTTCATATGAAAAAAAAAAAACTGCGTGGTGTTTTCTCCAAATTAAGTGAAACGAAAGAGAAGTATGGGACGTGAATATACATATGTATATTGAATCAACAGCAACAATGTGTTCCTGAGGAAATGAGCAGATGGCTGATGACGTGTGGTGATCAGCGTTGCCATAAGTGCAGATTTGTCTGCATTTTGCAGATTTTCAACCTTGCTGCATATTTTTAAAAACCAGAAATCTGCGCTTCAGATTTTGTCTGCATCCGCAATAATATATTTTGTTCTTTTTAACAAATTTTAACATTTGGTGCACACTTGATTTCGCTGTATGCTGTCATTTTCGTATTCCGCTTTTTTGTTTTTTTTGTTTGTTATTGTTACTGTGGTAAATCAGGCACTTAGTGAATCAGACACTTAGGAATTGTGGTGAATCGGGCACCTGGTAACACTCCATGTTCCACTTCCAATTGGAGACTGGAATCTCCAATGTCAAGTTATTCTAGTACAATCTAGATTGGAGTTGGAATATACATCTGGAATCTATCTACTTCTAGAATATTCGCCGATAGGTGGCAGCGCGGATATAAAAGGGGCGCGTTGACAACAGAGAGGACAGTTGATTTTTAGGCCGCGATTGTTAAGTTCGAGAGAGTAATCGGTTGTGAGGTAAGTAATAAAGCGATTGGATTGAAACGTTTAAGAATTGATTAAAGTGATATTGTTTTGGTACTAAATAAGTGAATAATTAGAAAGTGTAAATAAAGTGATTTTATTGGAACAGTTGAACAGAATAGTGTTTTATCTTTTCGAATCCCAGCCTGAATGTAACATTACATACATAAAAAAAAAATTTGTGAAGGAAGATTTTTCTATAGAAATCTGCATTGCATTTTTTTTTTTTTTTTCATAATTGCAGATTTGTAAAAACGTAGTCGCAGTAGTGGTTAGTGTGTTGGACTGCTATGCGGGGGTCCCAGGTTCGAATCCCGCGAAAACCCAATTCCGACTTAGGGTTTTTTTCCGCTGCGCTACCTCTCGCGAACGTCTGACAAACATCCGAGAGTATAAATGTCTTGAAAAAGCTTCTCAGTAAGCCGTTTGGAGTCGGCATAAAATTGTAGATCCCTTCCATTCGTTCCAAAAAAATGAGAAACTCACACAAAACGAATGGTTGTGAGAAGCTAGTCCTAGGGTCTCTCCGGACCTGTTGCGCCAACTATTTATTTTTATTTATTAGATTTGTAAAAACATTTTTATGGCAACGTTGGTGGTGATGGTGATGGACGTATGGTGGAGCCGTGGAGGTGGTGCATATAGAAATTGAGTTCATGGTTTTTGTTTTAATGGTTGGTATAGTATCTACGTTGATACCTACAGTAAAGAATTGAAGAATTCAAGAAGTAAAGACGAATGTAGGTGAATTATGTTGTCTGATTTATTTATTGTTCGTGTAGATACAAATTTCCGTTAAGGCTTTTGTCTTAGTAGTTGTTTTGATATTACTTACGTTGATACCTACAGTAAGGAAGTGGAACTTTAGTACTTACGCTGTTGAACTTAATTTTCTTAAATTGGTGTTTTAGGTAAATAGATTTGTTTGATTTATTGTTTCACATTGTCAAATCGCTTTTATTGGAAATTACACAGTCTCACGCCACGTACGAAGTTGCGGGCACAGCTAGTACATTATATAAAAATCACGTGTCACAGGTTGCTCCGTGATGGAATCCTAAACTACTGAACCGATTTTAATCAAATTTTGCACACAGTTTGATCTTACTTGAGAGATGGGATAGTATTTAACTCAATTTATAGTCGCATTATTTTTCTATTACAAATTATTTGTTTATTATTTAACAAAGTGGTTAACAAATTCGACGACGTTATAAAAGGTAGGGTCGATTTTCGACCACAAGCGAAACTAGTTATGTATTATCAAATTACCAATTCCCAATCGTATCAGAATTGCGGTTTCAGTTCTTTCTACACTTACTACATATTTATTTGCTTATTTCTATTCCCAGGATTTCTTTTCCCACGACACTCTGGCAAGGAAATGTCGAGGGATTTCTCCCTTTTCGTAGGAATTTCAATATCCCTTGAGTTCGTCTAATAAAAATTTCAACAAACCGTAATTTTTGTACTAAAAGTTAGGTAAATGATTTAGGCTATAGAATAGGCACTAAACTCCCTACCGTTTTATTTAATGTATAGATTGCGGGCCAAAAGTCATTGAACAACTTCATCCTCTAGAGGTCAAGGGTAAAGGTAACGGTTAAATGTCAGCAAACTGAGGAAGAAAGTTCCTGCTATCGTACTATATTTTGTTTGCCCAGCATGTAGTCGGGACAAGAACGTGCCTCTCTAGGGAGTATCCACTACTATAGCTATAGCATTGGACGACCCATTCAAATTGTATAAGGCCATACATAGCGCCGTCTAATAAACATTACAAACACGAACACTAATGATGAGGTATTTCGATGTTTACGACTGAAAACAAAAATATATACACATTAATATGGTTATGGTAATCATGATGCCAAACTCTCGTACGAATTTAATTATGGATTCTGTCAAATTGTCAACGTACTGAGGGCAATTAAAATCGTGCTCTCCCAAGTTGGTATGCAACAACGACCACACGAACCACGAACTCGAAATTAACAACCCATAAACGGTGCTCTGACCAAATCTTCATCATGTCGGTGGACTATAATAAATAAAGAAACAATTGAACACGCCAAGCCGTCCAAATGTTCTTACTCAATATTGGTCTCAGCGGAACTACCCAGCTTAGTCTATATAGACAATTGTCGGCAATCGGTTCGCGGCTAAAAGTTGACAATTTTTAAAAGTTTTGGAGTGTGTCTTTTGCAATTGAATTTGTTGGGGTGGCTTTATAGAGGGAATACAAAAAGTGCCAGCTATTTAAGTAGGTAGCCTAGTGCCCTCAGTTTCGGTTACAATGCATAAGCTGTCTTAAATTGAGGTACGTAAGTAAAATGTACCTTAGAAATATACAGAAAAATTCTGCAATTTTATCGCACGAATGAATGAATTACAAAAATTAGAGTTTCAGCTAAATTTGATGGCATATTAATGAATTATTTTTTATATAGCAAAAATGAGCTTTTTAACAATTTAAATACCTTAAAACTACGGAATTTAATAATTATTTCTTACAAAATTCAGGTTTCCGTGTTTATATTTGTTAAAATTTGTTTTCAGTTTCACATTTGTAATTTGCACTGCATAGGACGACGAGGTTGTCATTTCATAACTTTAGTACTTTCTTACTTTCTTGTTGAATGTTAACTTACTTTTCTTAGTTTGGAGCCAGAAACCTCTTCAAATTTTGTAAACTGCAAGAAGATCGTTCCGGTAGTTGTATTTGGTTGTTAATTACTTTTCATAAGTTCCGGGCCAACGAGCCGTATGAACATTCAACATCCCTGACACCAGAGTCAATCAGAGCAAATTTAGTGCTGAAAGTTGAGGAAATGGTTTACATTCCCTGGGAATGCTACTTAACACAAAACATATTTCCACGGGCGGAAAACATCACTAAGTAATGAAAATACACCTACCCCAAAATTGTCAGCGAATTGCGAAACCATTGATGTGTTTAACTAAAAATCATCCATGCCAGTGTCAATAGTGAATTTAGAAAAAAAACATTTATAGCTCAAATTTCAACCCGCACATTTCACGAAGTCATAAAATCTCTTTAATATATTGAATGTGCTAATGAAACGTGTTTGCTACTTGATTCTTTTATTTTGGAAAAAAAAAAAAAAAAAAAAAACATGGATACTGGGCTGGCAATAAACAAACCGATACTAATTTTAATTACAGCGAATAATTTGAAGATTCTCGACCGAAACGAGAAACAGAAAAACCTACACATATCCGAACCTTACACCTTTTTGCAGAGACATTCGAAAATGTGTAGCTATTAGCACCGACCCTCAACTGTTGACTTAAACAAGTTTCAATCATCGCTAAAATAAATCTGCAGGAATATTTTTATTATACCCTCACGAGTTTGGTTATATTGACGTGGATGGCTTATATTTTTGTTTAATTGACATGTAGAAAATAATTTAGCGATATTATTTGTTTGGCATTTTGTAATCAAATCAATACAACCGGATTTTGGTATGAGGCAAAAAATAAATACCGACATACTTCCAAATACAAGTAGAATAGATGGTGCCGTGACATTGGGGGCGTTCAAGTATCTAGTTTAGTAAGTCTGACAGCTGTCTGACTAGATCTATATCGGTTGTGATCGTTTTAAATCGGTCACGTGGGCACCTGTGACATTTGACGTTTATGGAGGGGTAGCCGACGAATCTAGTCAAGAAATTCGTGACTGAGTACTAAGTTGACAGATCGGGTATGTGGCTGACGTAGAAAAAGTGACGTTCCCGACCAATCTAGTTTTTGCGTTCAGGTTACATCTTATCCAGACCAATCTAGTCGACTTAAGATAACTAGATTCTTGAATGCGGCCATTGTGCCAAGCGACATTGTGCCAAATATAAAAAAATTTGGCATAATGACGCTTTTGAAAGTGACATAGGGCCAAATTCTAGTATTTGGTATTATGACACTTTGAGAAAGCGTCCAGTGCTGCCAACCGTGAGGTACAGTTTTGCGCTGAAACTGCATGAAAAACCGACAAAAAAGCGCTAGATTTCGCAAACTTGCCCTAGATTGTTGTTTTGCTAAATAGGTTATGTTTCTTGAGAGTGAAGAGTAAATACTTTTTTCCCATACATACATATGTTATGTTATGTAGGTAAATATTTACATATTTCATTTAAAAAGAAAAAATATGTAGGTGTCTCTGATTGTCAAAGGACAAATTAACAAAATACCTACGAAATTTTTGGTATATTTGATTTTGCGCTGTGCGCTAAAAATATATTTTACGCCCGAAATTCCGCTAGATCTGACGCGTTTTCCGCTAAGTTGGCATCAGTGAAAGCGTCATAAGGCCAATTTGGCTGTATGACACTTTCTTGGTATATGCAACCCCCCTGCTTGGGTTTCCTGTTGGATTACAGGGTGGGTGCGAGTCTGAGTATATGCGAAGTTCCTTTAATATTTGGCGTAATGTCACAAACCAGTTTGGCCTAATGACACTTAACCTAAGCGACATTATGCCAAATGCTAATATTCGGCCCAGTGTCACTTTCAAAAGCGTCATTATGCCAATTTTTTATATTTGGCACAATGTCGCTTGGCACAATGTCACGGCACCGAATAGTTCAGTCAGCTAGGCAAACATAAAATACTTTACATATGTATGTCACCAACTGTTCACAGCAAAATCTCAACTGCAAATGATTTTTTTTTTTTTTTTTTCTTTTAATATTATTGACAAACTTTTCACGATTTTAAATTTAAAGTGCAAATCTAATTTGTTTGGTGTAACAAAATGGACGATTTCTTTGCAAATTTGCAAAAACATGCTTTGCACTTGAAAATTTGTGTTTGGTGAAACGAATTTTGCAAAGATAAAGTGAAAAATCGCAAAATGCAAAGTGATTGGTGAAATAGGGCCCTGATCTCTTTTTTAGAATTATTCTTATTTGTTTGTTTTAAGAAAAAAATCCTTTTCTTTTTCAATTTCTCCCCATCCATCCAATCACAACTTGTCTTTCCCTTTATTTGATCTAACGATTTAAACATCTATTATGAGTATAACACTATCACGAAGAGATAGCAACAAAAAACACTACCTAGAAGAGTTGGGGTCATAAACTTCTTGCCCAATTTCTTGATTTGTTCCCTTACATCTTCGGCGTTAAGTTTAAGCCATAAGGAACAGTCCTTCTGTACGGGAGTGCGGATTGGGAAATACCCTAACCAGGAGCGTGCATACGACCCATCTTGTCAGATTTTAGATGTACACCGAAAAGCAATTGTCAAAACAACACTGCAATCTTAAAAAAAAATGTCTGTACACTTTATGCTTAAATAAGTGAGAGGACTTTCCAAACCTTTTTTTATTGTTTGCCGAATTTTCTAAAGCAGCATTTTGAAAAGCAGAATTTTGAAAGCAGAATTTTGTAAAAAGAATTTTGACCCATCCAGAATTTTGACCCCAACCCGCATGGTTATCTAGGATTAGTAAGAATACCAATTTAGAAAAAAAAAAAAAATAGTGCGTGGAGTCCCTCCGCGCGGAAGAAGTGAAACTTCGTAATGTGGAAATGAAAATAGGAAGGGGTAGGTAGAAATTGATTTAGGGTAGGTAGAAATTGATTTTTAGTGAAATCATATTGTTTCTTTAAGACAAACTTTATTAATATTGCTTACAATTGATCGCATCTTTTAATTATCATTTTCGAGTGGAGAAATATCCAAATCATAACATTTACAATGGGATTATGACAACTAAAGTAAGATACGAAGTGTTGGAAGTCGCATTAGAAGTTTCACTTCAAAAATACCTACTATCCTATTAAATTATATGTGTATCAAATCAAACTTAAACAAGTAAATGAAATAATGAGGACGCTACTCGTTGCTAGCGCTCGCGCTGGCCTGTAACAGGTATACTACGCGCATGCGTTCGAGTGCCACGCATTCACTCTCGCTCTGTCTCCTTCTGTTCCCCTCCCCAGGAGCGTTGAACGTTTAACGCAACAGTGCTTTCATACCCCCTCCATGGTAGCGTTAAACGTTTAATGCAACCTTGTTGGAAGTCGCATGAGAAGTTTCACTTCAACAAGACATTAATTGCCGATTTATTCATTATTTTTGGAAATTAATCTTCACCACAGAATATTCCTCTCCCAGCATTTGGTGCCAATATACTCACTCGCCGTTGCATACTCTGAAGCGTGAGCGGTACCCTCACACCTTTGAGTATGCAATGCTTATAGTAGCGTTAAGCGTTTAACACAACCTTGTTGGAAGTCGCATAAGAAGTTTCACTTCAATGAATCAAACAAAATAGGTACTTCACCTATATCGTCTTTACCTCTTGAATTCTTCAATTCTTTACTGTAGGTATCAACGTAGGTACTATAACAACCATTAAAACAAAAACCTTGAGCTTAATTTCTATATACACCACCATACGTCCATCAGCGCACGTCAACAGCCATCTGCGCATTTTCTCAGAAACACATTGTCGCAGTTGATTACATACATATTCACGTCGCATACTTCTCTTTCGTTTCACTTAATTTGGAGAGAACACCACGCAGTTTTTTTCATATGAACGTGCTTGTGCAATGTGCGCCATCTTCACCCTCTCTCACACCTTTGAGTATCCAATGCTTTTATTAGCGTTAAACGTTTAACGCGACCTTGAGTCGGAAGTCGCATAAGAAGTTTCACTTCAAAAACTCCCAATAAAATCGTATCGGTACATGTTTTACACTAGGTATACCTAGCCGGTCTCAGCTGTACCACATTAGCCGATTGTCTCTTCTGGTGCAAAAATATTTAAAAAAAATATAACCTACCCAACGATTGAAAAACTCACTTTTGTTTCATAAAATTGCACTCTTCAAATGGCAGTATTATTTAAAGGTTTTACAATATAACTTTAGTTTTTCACATAAAAAAATCAAATTTCCGTAGTCATAAAAAAGTCAGCCTATTTATTGAATTGACACCTTTTACACGACTGTCCAAAAAATTAAAGGAATTTTCACACGTCAAAACAAATCATGCTTCTTTCTTCTGATTGCACAGCTATAAAGGGGTTCAGTTTTGCAAGAAAGTTCAAGGGAATGGAGATATGCCACTGTACCAAATTACCCGGCTATACCACAATACCTGACTTTACTCATGTTTTTTTGTTAATTTCACTCATTTTCAGTGTATACCGACTTTGTTTTTATGAAATAACTAGCAAGCCCATGCCCGCTTCCCTAAGCACGTTTCCAAATGAATTTTCATCTAAAAAAATTCAGTTTAGTTAAGAGGCGTAAAATGCCTTCAATTCGTCAGGCTTGTGAAATGCTGTAACTTAAGAGAGCAGAAAGAAAACTTTGAATAAAATTTGTTTTTAAAATATCTTGCTAATTGCTTTCTTATAAACAACATTGTTGGTTTTTCTATCTTTTACATAAATAAAGTGTAGACGATCTGATAAAATCGTTTATTTGTTGAGTTGTTTTTCCCCATTTTAAAGCAGCCAATTGGCCTGATGATAGTTGGGAAGTGATTTGCGAAAGATTCAGAGATATTTGCGATCTGCTTGCCGATGGATTTTTCGATAAACGGCGCATTTGAGAAAGAAATATAAGAACAAATAAAAATATATATTGTTTGATTTAGTCGATAAAAAACGTATGGATAATCCAAATTATCTTACCGAAAGAATTATCACTAACTTAAAGTTACTCTTTATCTGGGATGAATCTGTAGAATATACAAAATGAATTCAGTATCCAAGAAACATGCAAATGAATTAAAAACTAAAATCTTAGCCGGTTGTATCGTTGCGGGGTGACGATGATACCTGTTACATTTTTTGCTTCAATTTCGGTTGTATCGTTGCGAGATGACGATTTTAATGCTTCCAAAGCAACATTATTTGCTGATTGTTATTCACCACTTTCTCCATTTTTCTTGTCGTTGTCGCCTAAATAGTCCATTTTGAACTAATTGGATCGGACAAAATTCACTTCAAATATTTGAACAAAATGTTTCACAAATATTAAATCTAACCGTGAATGATGTTCGCCAAAAAAGCACAAAACGCTAATTATGGCACTTGATTTAGATTTACAGAAAAGCAAAATCACTTAAATTGTATAATGTAACTAATGAAAAACGAATTTGAATTGACCAAATTACATAAAGTAGCATTCGTTGTGCAGGCTCGGAAATATTATTTTCATTACATTAACGAATTTATGCGGAACGGAGTTCGCCGGGTCAGCTAGTACAAAATAATTCATAATGAACATGGTCTTCAAATACAGAGCTGTTCATTGTAATAATGAAGTATGGTATGGATGGGGGATGTTTTTTCAACAAACCATAAACACCATGGTCTGTCGTTCAGCACATAAAGTCTGGATATAACTTTGTTCATTTAACTTTAATTTTGTTAGCCAATAAAGACGGAAAAAGGAAAAAGTTTTCCACAAATACTCAAACTATTGAAGTTGCTTAGTTATTGCTATAAAAAATAGTCCTTCCGAAAATAGTTACACAAAATTGCATGCTTGTTGAAAAAGTTACGAAATCCCAGATATTCAGAATATTTTAATTTATGAAGTTGAATCTCGCAATCAGTAGAGAAGTGAGTAGGATATTAAATTAAAATCCATCAACATAAGGCGAAGTTTGTATTTACAAAATTTGGAACAGGTCTTTGGCCATAAGTTGGGTTTGTGTAGAGGTTGCGGTTGTGTGCACAAGCAAATGTATGAATGAATATTGTGTGGAACGGGAATGATTGGACGAATATAAATGAAATTTAATATATTGTTCTGGTACTTGAACTAGTGAATGACTTTTAGCGAGTTTGGAATAAGCTTGATATGCTTGTGTATTAGTAGGATTCCTAGGGTACGTCTTGTGTGCTTGCATTTCCAGTGTCATTGATGAAAGAAATGTATCACACAACAAAAACCATAAGGGATTTGATTAACTTTAACCGGCTTTCAATAACGTATCCACTTAAATATTTGCTCTGTAGAGGTTAGGCCAACTGGAAGTGATGAAGAGGTACGTGGAGATTTGCAATACAGATAACTCTAGTACTAGTACTATGATTGTAAGGTATCCTCAAACGCTGTTTGTCACTGAGCTATCTATCTTCCGTCTACTCCGGAATCATATATTCGACAAACCTCTGCTGAATATTGAATCAATTTTATTGGTTTGGTTACGCAAAAAATTATGATTTCTCTCTCATTTGTTTACCTTACTTATCTGGCTCCCGACCCATGAAGAGTCCCTGCTCTGGCATCCGCGATGGCTTGGTCTTTGAAACGGAGGTTCGGTCTACCTTGTCTTCTCGAACCTGGGGGCTGGGACTCGAAGATCCTCTTAGCCGGAGCATTATCGTCCATTCGTTCGATGTTGCCGAGCCAATGTAGTCGACGTGTTTTGACTTTTTGGACTGCATCCACATCTTGCTACAGCTCATCGAGTTCGCGGTTGTATCTTCTCCTCCATTCGCCCTCCTCGCACACAGGACCAAAAATCCGCCGAAGAATTTTTCTTTCGAAGAGCCCAGTATCAGCTCTTCTTTCTTGCCTATGGTCCAGCACTCGGCGCCATAAAGCAGGACTGGCAAGGTAAGGTTCTTGTAGAGAACACATTTCGTCCTTCGAGTTAGGAGTTTTGAACCCAGTTGTTTTGCCAAACCGAAGTAGCAATGGTTTCCTAGGGTAATTCTTCGCCCGATCTGCACTATGGTGTCATTCGTGGAGTTTATGTTTACTCCGAGGTAGGTGAACTTCTTAATTACCTCGAAATTGTTGCGATCAATAGTGACGTTTTGTACCAGCCGGTGGACAGATGCTTGTTTGTTTCGATTGCATCTACTTGGTCTCGCCCTCATTTACTTCAAGGCCAACGGATTTTGCCTGTTCTTCAATCGCCGTGAATGCTTCTATCACGGCACGCTGGGAGCGACCGATGATGTCAATATCGTCCGCATAGCCCAGCAGCTGGACGGACCTGTTGGAGATAGTGCCTTCCATGTTGACACCTGCCCTGCACACTATCTGCTCCAGTACGAGATTGAAGAAGTCGCATGATAGCGCGTTTCCTTGTCGAAATGCATTGACTGGACGTGGGTTCTCTTCTTGCCCTATCACTCTCTCTACATGATGCCCCTTTAGCAGCTGCTGGAAATGCTGCTTTAACACATCTACTATTCCCTGCGCTTCGGTGACTAGGTTTCCTTCGCTTTCTCGAAGAGCTTGCGTTCCTGTTTTGTAACCAGCAGCCAGTTGCTTGGTTCTTTTCTAAAACCTCCGGATGTTATTGCGCTAAGGGTTTAATCCTCTCACTCTGCTAAATGTTGTAATATAAAATGAAGAAAGCAATGATTTCACTGAACCCCTCCAGAAAGGCGAGTAGGCATTTTTTGGGGCCTTATAACCCAATAGTATACAATGTATGCACAGTGTATGCGATGATATGTTTTCGCATATAGGCCCAATCGGCAATAAACAAGTTGCTACCCAATCAGCTCTATGCGAGAAAGATCCTTAGTAACAAAGAGAATAAGATATTAGCCACTCAAACAAATTCATGAAGCCAGCTGCCAGCATCTTCTCTCAAATAGTGTTGTGTTACTCATACATGAGGCAATACAAATGTCCCATACATCTGAACAAAATGTCCCAACACCTCAAAACGAAAATTTGTACCACCTCTTAAATTTGTCACATGGAGCATGGAGGAACACAAAACAAAATTTTGTCACAATAATACATTTTCTTGGTTGAGAAAAAGAGACACCATAAAATGTAAACAAACACACTTGCATTCGCATGATCCATATTCCATATTCCAATTATCCATAAAGGCTCACTCTCAAACTCAATTCAACGTACGCTTTCTCTCTCAACTCATTTTATGAGAAACACAGAGAACAGACAACAGAGTATAGATCCAAAAAGCGTCGCTTCTCGCTTGCTTCACCATTAATTTGAGGATTTTCACTGAGTGAGGCATTTTTAACTTCAATTGAGTTAGTGAGGTAAAGATTGAGGAATACCTCACTACCTCATATGAGGTAAAGCGTCGCTTCACCATTCATTTGAGGATTTTCAGTGAGTGAGGCATTTTTAACTTCAATTGAGTTAGTGAGGTAAAGATTGAGGAATACCTCACTACCTCATATGAGGTAAAGCGTCGCTTCACCATTCATTTGAGGATTTTCAGTGAGTGAGGCATTTTTAACTTCAATTGAGTTAGTGAGGTAAAGATTGAGGAATACCTCACTACCTCATATGAGGTGAAATACAGAAGAAAACTCATTTGAGCTTTGAGGAGAATTGAGATTTGGTGCAACACGAACACCTCATTTGAGGTGGTACATTATACCACTTCAAATTTCGAAATGAGTACCTCATACAAACTCATTTTAAATTCGTGTCCTACCCAACACTACTCTCAAAGCCTACTGAAAAAAGTTCAAACGCAATTTTTAAATACTCCTTAATTTTTACAGAATGAACTTTGGTGGTATGTAATACAATGGGACTGGGACCACTGGAAGTTGGCTTTTTTTATACTTTGATGTACAGTGGAAATTTTCTTACTCATTTGGTTTTTGTAAACAGTGGTACTTCTGAGGGGTTTTCAAAGAATGTGTAACAAAAAATATACAAATAACATATTTAATGAGCTCACTACCCTTCAAAGAAATAAATCAATAAAAGTAATGAAATAAATACGTCAATAGGAAACAAAAAGAATATTGTAGAATAATATCTGTGTATGTATGTTAAAATTAAAAATTAAAACTGAACTAAACAACAAACAGCCACGGGAACAAGCAGGATTCAGGGAAGGAATCTCAACAACGGACCATCTACATAACCATTAACCAACTGATTGAAAAATGCAACGAGTACAGACAAACGCTATATCTTCTATACATCGACTTTAGCGAGGCATTTTACTCAATAGAACACAACAAAATATGGACGGCTTTAGAAAACCAAGGGATTCATGATTTATACATCAAAACTCTAAGAAACATATATAAAAACAACACTAGACAAATAAAAACAGAAAGAACAGGACGAATGTTCAGCATAAAAAGAGGTGTACGACAGGGCGATCCAATATCACCACCATTATCCCTGCAGTACTCGAAGAGATATTCAAACAACTTGACTGGAATCGATTTGGAATAAATATATGGGGACAACATTTGAACAATTTGAGATTTGCTGACGATGTTGTCCTTATATCACAAAAAGCGGACAACATTCAGACAATGGTAACACAGCTGGATTCAATTTGTAAAAACTACGGACTATGCATAAACCAGTCTAAAACAAAAGTGCTGATGACCAACTCTACACATAAGGACATTACACTCGATGGCGTAAATATTGATTATGTTGAGGACTATATTTATTTGGGACAATTAAAATCATTCAAAAATCAGGGAGAAAAGGAGATATATATGCGAACATCAAACGCGTGGCGACAATTCTGGAACGTGAAGGAGATACTCAACGCAAAACTGAAGTAAGACACAAAAATATATCTAATGGATTCAACAATTTAACCAGTTCTGACATACGGACTTCAAACATTGGGCTTAACAGCAAAATACAGCAAGAGAAATTAAGGATCTGTCAGACAAAAATGGAGAGCAAACTTCTCGATATAAGACTAATACAAAGAGTGCGGAACGAAGAAATAAGAAGACAAACGGACATCATCGATGTAATAAAAAGGACGAAACAACTTAAATGGAACTGGGCAGGACACATATCAAGAATTACAGATAATAGTTAGATGGACAAAACTTCTGATTAAATGGACTGTCAAAGTCTAGAGAGGGAGACATATAGTCAAAAATGACAACAACTATTGGTTGATCATTTGCTCAATTCTGGATATTAATTAACTTTTGTGGGAAAAAACAATTCGAGTTGCAATTCAATTGACAATGGTAAGGAAAATGTGTCGGGCAGTTTTCCTGGAATATTTTTTTTCGCCTCAGCTCGTTTACCTCCGTCAGGTCAGGAAAGATATACCTACCAATATTTTAGGTATTTGCAGAAAGATATGCATCTAAGATTATTGTTGCAAATATGCATAAATGTCCAATGGGAAACACAGCCAGTAAATTCGAACAGACGCAGCTGGAACAATAGTTAATTTCATTAAGTTCTGCTGCTCTTAAATCTTAGGTGTTATCTGGTTGACAGCCATTGTCTTAAACTGCGTACAATCAAAGCACTGCTCAAGGGGGCTTTCTTCGATTCCACAAAGAAGAACCAAGCGACAAGAAGAGAAAATTCGTCCTTTAATACCCCAAAGTGGTCAGCTTGCAGCAAGGAATCAATTAGATAGCATCTGCTACGTTTAAACCTCCCACATGGATACAGCAAGTAGTTTGTTTACATTCAATATAAGTTGGATTTTTTCCACTTCCTTTGCCATGGTTTGGAAAAAAACTCATTACTGTCAAGAGGAAGTAAACGAATTTCATCGAGAGACGAAGGCGACGAAAAAGAAAGCAATAAACCGAAGACAGATTTCTAGTGTCTGTATACCCTTTAAGGGAAGACATCCTTTTAGCATGAGTTCATACAGATTCTTTCGTCCTTCCATAAAGTTCCATAAGACACAATTTGTTTTAGATTTTCTCCATCTGCGGTCGTTATTCATAGGGTGAGAGGCAAACTTTGCCCACAAAGTCACTGACGAATATATTTCAGACTATCAGCCATTGTTCGGATACTTGGCATAGTGTTTTTTTTTTTTTTTTTTTTGTCTGTATATAAGGTTGCATTTTTGTTGGAAAAAAATTCATTCGGGGTGGTCCTCAACGACGTCATACATTTTCCATGGATGTGACAATTTTCAAACAAATTATCAAACTCTTTAGCATAATAGAAACATTTGAAGGATGGCTTAAAAGTTTTTTGTTTTTCTTTTCAGGTAAAAGTGGATGATTGGATTTAGGGACCGCAGATTTGTCTCTGAGAAGGATATTAGTCGGCGACATTAACACGTTATCAATGTAAGTTTTGTTTCTTTTGAATAAACTGTGTATATCCATATAGGATGGAAGATGCTGGAATCTTTTACAAAATCGTTAGTAAACGATCCCAGTTCACAATTTAGACATGATAAATGTAACAACTTTTTTTTATTTGCGTGTGCTAAAGTAAAATAACTATTGCCGGTGTCTATTTCTTTTAACGTTCTGACGGCATATTCCCAAATTAATTTGAACAAAAGTGCTGGCTTAAATCAACTTTTAGTCCGTCATATATCTCGAATCGAACATTTCGTGGATTTTACTGAACGTTCGTAAATATTTACTTTCAGTTTAGATTTTTTGCCAGAATTTCCTTAAAGATTGTCAACGCAGCTTTGCCATACGTTATGGTTTCCAATACCAGGGCCAGGGGGTATTGGGAGGTTAGGGATTTGTAAAGTATGTCCTCTTTTTTCGTTTGAGGTATATGGACACCCTACCATACGTTCAGTTTTGTCTGCATTTTGTAGATTTTCAACCTATCTGCAGACTTTTAACAACCATAAATCTGCGCTTCAAATTTTGTCTGAATTCTTTCATCATCACATTGAGCCCTTTTTTGATTTGTCATTGTTACTTAAATAATTTTTTGTCATAATTGCAGATTTGTCCAAATATTTTTGTGGCAACACTGGGTTCAGTTACCTTTTGATTAATGAATGCACAGCAACTAAGTGAATATTGCAGGCAGTGTTCCCAGACTTTGAAGGCCTATTTAACCATTTTTTGTGAGTAAAAGCATTAGTTCTCCCGTAAATTGAAAAAAATAGATAACCCTGAGTGGAATTTGAATTTATTTTCATATAAAAAAACTAGCAGTTACCCGCGACTTCGTCCGCGTGGGACTCTAATAAAACGTGTACTTTTTCAGAAAAATTGTTAGGTACTTTAATTTTTTTATTTGTTATCTCTGAATGATTTCTATATATGTTGGCAATGCTTTTTGTTTTTTAATTGATCGGCAGTATTATTACCAGACTTGAGGGTGAACTTACACGAAAGCAAGTTACGTAAAATTGACCGTGCGTGAAGCAATCTTCCCTGAAATCTACACCGAGAGAAAAATAGAGTGATAGTAAGCAAAAACACGCTTAAATTAATCAATTTTCGAGTCATATTCATCGCTATCCGATCTGTGCTTAAATCAAGTACGGCGATTTGAAACTGGTAACACGGCATTCTTACTTGTGGAATTCGCATGTTTAATTTAAGAACTTTTCAAGTAATGATACGTCCTTAAATTGATACCGATATTTTCTTATTCTTAAAGCGCAGGATTATTGAATTAAGAACGATAAGTACTTAATATAAGTATAATCATTATTGTTTTAATATACTAGTCATTTTTAATGTGATAATGATTTTGATTATTACTAGACCGCCTGCTATTGATTTTGGAACGTTCTTTCTTAATTTAAGTGAAAACAATCCATGTTAGATTGATTTGACGTTCTCAAGGTAGTAATTATATTTCTTGTCTCTATTACAAAGCATTATTGATTTAAGAAGCACGTTCTTAATACAAACCTTTCATAAACGGGCCTGCTATGTAAATTAAAAGAAAAAACTACATTCATTTTATAAACAATTTTATTTTTTATTAACAAAATTTTAAAAACAAAACATATTCATTTTCATATTAATTAGGTAGGTATATCGAATAAATGTTTTTTCTTACCAAACAAAAACAAGAAGCGATGCTTGATGCACATTGGCTGGTAGAACGCTCCTTCCCATTGGCTTTCGTATTAAGCCAGGCACTCACCTTTGAGCTCGCTGATATAGTGTCGTCAATATTGTGCTTAAAATGAAAAACATGGAAAAATTATTTTTTTATTCAAGAAAAAGAAAATATATCTAGATACTTACCACTTTGTTCTTCCATATAAACAGTTTTTGCCGAAATTCAGCCCTCAATCCTACATGTGGAATCGCCAACAGGTCGTCTTTAGAAAGATATGGAAGACCTCTAAATGTAATATTGCCAGCTAAATTAAAAAAATATATATATTTTTGATTTGCAAATTAGAGCTGCAGGTCAATGATAAAGGTACTTACCCAATAAATATTTGTAGATATCTTCAATATCTAACTCCTTTAACAGATTTAAAAGTCTTTCATTATCTACTTCGTTATTATTATTATTTTCACAATTCTCAAGTACATAATTATATGAAATCACTAGACTGACCAAAACACAACACGACGCGACACGAAAACGAAGACAGAATGAGCTCGAAAGATCGAAGATCGAATGCAATTAAAATTGAACTATCAACACGTTCGACCCTTAAATGCTAAAATTGCATACTTGATTTAATTCAGCACATTCTTAGTTTACTCTTAAACGGAGTAAATTTGATAGCGCAAAATATTACTTTTACTCTTAACATTTATAACATAATAACGTAGCTGTAATAGTAAGAAGAAATAGAGTAAATAAATCATATTCACTCTGCATCTGCTCATAAGAGAATACGTATAAGGATGGATTGTAACTGTAATTTAGGAACAAGAAATAATTGACTCATTCTGAATCCAACTTTCTTAATGTGAGTATGTACGTACTTAAGAATATTTTTTTTACTCTGTGCATTCTTAGATTGAGAATGTACGAACTGTAATAGCTTACAAAACAGAGTAAAAACCAAAGAGAGTAAGAGTAATATTTACTCTGAAAATATTCAAGTATGACGAAAAGTTGATCCACTTTTAACACTTTATTTCTTATTTTGAACCTAAATGTTTTTAGAGTTAGATTCACTGCGTTAATTTAACTTCGCATGTTTTTAGATTAAAATTTTTTTGATTGAATAAAGAAAAATCAGTTTGAATTGTAAGAATTTTGATTAAAATGTGTGCTTTCTAAATATAATCTTAAAAGTACTTAAATTCGGGTCGTGGATTTTCCCTCAGTGTATACCAGCGTATCTCAATGATTGGCCCTGAGACTTATTATTCGTCATGGCGAACCACACTTTGCGGGAAAATTGTTATCTCTTAAAGTTAAAGCGGAGGACATTAGGTGTAAGAGGAATGCGCGGCACGAATACTTTTTCCCTTTGAGCAACCCAGATCAATATAATAACTTCGATTAAATTTGAATGCAAAGTTTTGATTTGCAGTCTTGTGCCATTACATAGTTTTGGTGGTATATTGTTTTCGTACAAAATTTTGAACTCGAGATGTTAATCAATTCTGACATTACGATGACAGAGGAGCTAAAAAAAGTGGGTCGCAAAATTCGGTCCGGTCTGTCCGTTCTTTCACAGGCCTATAGACAGCCTAAACGGCTACGGCTGAGTCTGTGGGCTTACAGTTCGGGGCCGTTTTTTTAGTTTTTTACCGATTTGGTTACATCCTTAGAATTCGAATTTATTTGACAATTTAAAATTAAATCAGATGGAATTTTGAGCTGGTGAAACGCAAGCGAGGTGGTATCTATTTATTTGTTAAACTTGGGTTAGTTATTCAAAAGTTTTTCAGTAACTTCGTGCAAGTAACCCAAAGAAATCTTATAACTATGCAATTCATAATTATTTAAAAAAAAATTATTTCAAATAAAGTACCTACTCATAACCTACTCGTTGGTCGTTGCTTTCCTCCTGAGGAAACCTCAGGAAAGAGGAGCGATTATATATAAAGAGAGAAGGAGGCTCATTCCATTTTGCACATCTCAGCTCATGCACCTCTCGCGAAACACAAGCGCTGCTTCTTCCTTGAGGAATTAAGTGGTGGTTTTTCTTAAGGTTCAGGTGCTTGAAGTGTTAAGCACGGCGAATTATGCGGGCAACAATGGATAAGATGGCCTTAACATGAGATTTCTCCCTAGTTTTAGCTGCCGATAAATGCCGAATTTGACGATATAAGGATAAATCGCGTTTAGCGAAGTGTTAAGGCAGAAGAAATGTTTCCTTTACTATATTTTTTTTGTGTAAGACGAAGGGTTTTCTAAATAATGGCTGACACAATGATCATTTCGCTTTATTTTTCGGGCTATAGCACGGCATGAAAGACCGTCAGACCGTCTATTCTTGCCCTTTCCTACTTTGTTAAAAATGTTGTCTTGTCCATTTTGATTAACACTCAATCAAGAACAATTACTTTATGAAATCTGCCGTTTAAAGCGAAAAAAATATGTATTCACTTCACAAACAACGTTGATTTGTTCACTGCTTCTTATCCAATGAACCGATTTATTTCCGCATATTCTTTACTTAATTTACAATTTGTCTTCAAAGTTCCGTTAGCTAAATTTCTCCTATACACGAATTTTATATTTTGTTGTTCATAAAATAGTCTCTCATATACATATGTCATCATAGTCGTTTTTTTCTAATCCATCGTGTAAGGGGAGAAATAGCGATTTTACTTCTCAAAAATGCCTGCTTCTAATCTTATGACTTGCAGTGTATTATGTGGTAGCCTATTTCCATTATGTTCTCTCTAGCTGGATTCATTCGTTGATGCCCTTAATTTACTGGATTAACATTAAATAATAAATGGTTGAAGAGACAATTTATTATTATATTTGAAAGTGTGTAAGGTTCAGGTACTCACACTTTTACAATTCCTATATATGTAGCATCTTAATTAATCAAGTCCATACTCTTGCTTTCTTCGAACTACTTTATGAATTAATTTTGCGCAATGAAAGTAAAGCAGCTTACCAACCTGCATTCAAAGGTAGGTATACCTTTAATTTATGTGAAAAGCATCTGAGTTCCCCTATGCGGTATGTTTGCTTACTAACTAGGGGTTAGGGAATTGGTTAGGTATATGTTATAATCTTACAAACCACTGCACCGGAAGGTACCTCTGTTGCATACTCATGCATTATTGAGATCGTTGATGTAGTTTATAGTGAGAAATGACCACTCCCTACTGCAAAAACACACATTTATCTGACAAAGTGCGATAGTGACGCCTTCAATTTTTACTTGTCATTGTGACACTAAGCTTGTTACAGCTTTTGTACGTAGATAAATATTCTACGAGCTCCTTATCCTTATATTATCATTCATTCTTTTGAAAAATGACCGTAGTTTGGTTGAGCGTTTGAGGCAATATCAAATGATTAGTTCTGACATTCGAACAAATCACGCATAAATTTGAATATCAACATCTATTGCCATCTATTCGTACGTTACGCCCACATTATTATTCATGGGCATAGTGCGTTTCCTAGTTATAGTCCCACTTCCCACACAAAGCAGTTACTATTTGCAGCAGCCTACGTAAACTCTATTCAAACATTTGCTACAGAAATTGGATTGGTACGACTGCGGTCGTATACCTACTCGTTTTCATACGCAGTCCTTTCGATATTATTAATTAGGATATTTTCATCGTAATTTGTGGCTTAATATTCATTGCGAAGCCTACTGGTAATAACATGAATTGGGCTGATGCCCAAGGGTTTCCTCATCCCACGCTTTGGTGTACCAGAGAAATGCTGGTGTTCACAATTTCCAACGGACTTGCATAAATTATTATCTGCTGTAGCTGGAAAGACTTACATAAATTAAAATTTAAATTGCGGTTCACTCTAAAAATGTTTATGGCCCTAAAGTGTTGCGTGATTTCGCAGTAGATGGCCACCGAGTGCCCGTAAAGTCATAGAGCAAAAATTGAAAGCGAATTCCCCACTGTTCATGTGAACACTCGAGTGCGAAGGTTTGTTCAATGGGAGCAACTTAAAGTTGTGGGACAACATATTGTAGGCCTTGTATACAGTTAGGGGATTGTTGAGCTCGGTATAGGGTTGTCAGGACTCAGGACCGCAGTACCGATATAGCTTCGATATGAAAATGTGCTTCGCCAGTAAACAGATGTTTGAAAACGTTACTTTGAATGCATAGTTGTGCACTTGGTTCTTACCCCATTCCGGGATATGGAACATCATCCTTTTGCTACCATCGCTGTAGTCGTTGTATTTGTATTGCCATTTGGCAATGTTCAGCATGTAGCCTAAGTCCCGAAAAAAAGACCATCCGAACTCCCGGCGTCTGCCAGCAGAATTTGCCGGAATCAACATCAGCAACACGCTAAGGTAAATGGTGCCGAAGACTACCAATATCCATACGCCAAAGTGGAATGGCCTCTTGAGGAACATATAGCTTGGCACTTTTTCAATCATCGGCATCATGACGCAAATATCGTTAAATATAATCGGGTAACTGCTTTGAATTCCCTTGGCCTGCGGCAGATTGAATGGGTGCAAACTTACCTCAATTTCTCCGTATACGTTATCAGATGGAAGATGTCTGTAAGTACAACTTCAGATGAGTTTCTGTCATCGCGGATGTGGTACTCCTCGAAGGCGGCATTCATGTACTGCACATAGACCATGAATAACTGATAGGTGTAGCCGACGAACTGGCTTGCCGCCCTTAAAGGATGCCACCTCACATACCCTCGGCATATCGACCTTCACTGGTGACTGTATTTTGTACTGGTTTATATTCCCAATAGGTTTCAACTTGAAGATATCCAGCACCCTGTAGTCGTCCATTACGTTTTTTATTCTGAAATTGTCGTACACGTCGTATGAGACTAGGTAGTCCTGACCCTGATTCTCGCTATAGAGCAGAATGGCCCGCATATAGTTGTTCCTCCACGCGTGTTTCGAATTGCGATCAAGCTCACGATTCGTCATCGCCGGAGAGTTCACCACGAACAAAACACAAGGAAGACGCCTATTCCTCGAGTAAATGTGTCAGTCATTTTGAAAATGTTGTCACCAACCCCACGAAAGAAGACTATGGTGAGGATTTCGTCCAGATACGTGAAGGGCATGTTTGTGTTTTGTCTGACAACGGTCAGAGTTTGTGTGGGCCTCCGTAAACTGATGATGAACTCCTCTATCTCGAACATTGTCTGCTGGGTGGCTAGAATGGGAATGACATTAACCTGGTGGCACTTGCTAGCGCAGTTGATTATATCTGTGAGGAGAGTAAAGTTCACTTTGTGTGGATCCTGTGATGCGGCTAGGAGAATGAGGTTCAATAACAGAACAAGTTGTGACACCATGGCGAACGTTTCGAATGAAAGTAGCAACTATTGGGTTTTTGGTGGAGGGCTGCTTTTATATATGCCTGCTGGTGGTGTAATTAAGGAGTACCGCTCCTAATGGCGGCTGGGAGAATGTGTGAATAATGTGTTAATCGTTCCATTAAAGCGATATGGCAACTACCTACTAATCGAAAGCATTAGCCGAGGAAACGTTTTAATAACCTATGGTGCGGAAGGAAGACTGATTGACTACCTACTTAATGGGTGTCACCTTGGTAGAGCATTTAAGAGATGTGCGTGTGTCCAAAATAACTATTATAGAATGTTGGGCTTCCAATTAAATGGATTTCAGAACTCGCACGAGTTGCAGCCCACCTAGGAACAAGTTCCTCGGAGTTGACAAATTTATGGAAGTTAAAAACCAAGAAATGGCTGCGAAGACGCACGCAAAGGGAAAACCAAACCAAAACCATACTCTAAAGTCTGAAGTAATGTTGAACTATTTCCTTAGTCGATACTTTCCAATTTGGAATGGATTATGATAAGAAGTAAGAAGTAGTGTATACTTGAAAGAATGTGAATGTGGGCACATTCGTCATGTTGTTTCACCCCGTCAGTCGGCTCATCTGCAGCAGGACAATCATAGGTTCTTTTTACCGAAAGATATATTACTTTCAAAGCCTCAAAAACAATTGCACAGAGCTAAAATACAAAGCACAGTTCTCCATAACAATAGAGTTGTCTCTTTCCGTTTTTAACTTTCTCGATTACGTAAGTAGTAAGAGAAAGATGTTGTAGATATTCGTACAAAATTTCGATATCTAGATGTTAATTAATTCTGACATAACGATGATAGAGGAACTCAAAAAAATGGGTTGCAAAATTCTGTCCGTCCGTCTGTCCATCTGTGCCGCGGTCTACAGCCAAAACGGCTGCCCGGATTTCGTTCAAACTTCTGACTTGGAGTTTGGAAGCTTACAGTTTTACAGGGGCTGTTCCTTTTATTTTTGCAAGGTAACATTCAGACATCAAAATCATGCATGCATTAGCATCACAGGTGCACTGAGGACATCTCCTACCGCCGCTCTACAAATAATGCTCAATCTTCTTCCTCTGGACATCGTCAGCAAGGAATACGCCGCCAACGCGGCAATCAGACTAAGGGAGGGTAAGCACTGGAGAGGACAACCAACTGGACATGCCAGCATCCTCCTGCAGACAAGCCCCTTACCTAATACTACTGATCATCTGCCTATGAAAATCGATTTCAAAGAAGGCTTTACAAAGGAAATACCGAACAGATCCCAATGGGACTCACGGAATGTCCTACACGTAGGAGAACTGTCAATATTTACGGACGATTCCAAAACATTAGAGGGAGTCGGGGCTGGTGTATTTTCAGAAGAACTGAGCTTGCGCCTCTCCTTCTCCCTTCCGAAACACTTTAGTGTCGTCCAAGCCGAAATCACAGCTATTCGTCAAGGCGCGGCGTGGCTGTTGATTAATAGTACATATATCAAATAAGGATATTGTTATTTATATTGACAGTCAGGCTGCAATCAGATCCTTAGCGAAATAAGATCCAAGGTGGTGGAAGATTGCCGCGTATCTCTTAACGAGATAGCTGGACAGTACAACCTTACCCTTTGCTGGGTTCCGGGACACTGTGATATCCCAGGAAACTGTGCAGCTGACGAACTTGCAAGATTAGGCTCCTCCGGTGTTGATAGCGCTAGTCTGTACAACGTGCATGCACCGCTGTCTTATGCTAAACAAATCATTAACGCGAAGAATGGCAAACCATAGATGGAAACATCTGGGATATTGGGACGTTGCCAAGCTTACCTGACCGATACTGGATACTAAAAGATCCAAAGAGCTTCTGCGACTAAACAGACCTAGCTCGTTGGTTGCTAATGTCATTAACGGTCATTGTATTCTGGGCAGACACGCGCAAAGGCTTGGATTGCCATACAATGACTTTTGCAGAAGCTACAGGGATGAGGTAAAGGAGGAGTCCTTCACTCTCCTTCTCTGCAGCTGCCCTGCCCTATCCCATCTAAGGATGGCGTACTTAGGACACTACTTCCTCAATGATCTTAGTGATCTATGCGACACCAGCGCTGCTAACATTCTTAGCTTTATCAACGGAAGCAAATGGTTCACATGATTAACCAGATAAGGTTCTGATTTTTAGTCTGTTAAGGAATGACTTTCTTTTTGACTGAAATAGATTAGGTAATGATGCTGGGTTAAGTTGTTAATGATTGGAATTGGAAGTATTGTTCGTTAGATCGATATATTTACATATAAATATATGTTTGTATATGCAAGAATTCAGAGATTTGTTTTTGAATTTGAAAATGAAGTGGGATTTTCGGATTGTGTAAACTGCAAGTGGTTGGAATTATTTTAAGGTGCATATTCAAAATTATTGAAAAAAGAAAAAGAAAAAAGAACTGGGTAATATGTTCTAAAAATAAGTTTTGCGTTGCTGTTATTGCATTTATAATGGCTGTTGAAATTTGAGTTTTAAAGTGCGATATTGAGTTTGCAAAATATAGCTATATGCACAGAGATCGGCTTTTGGGTAGTCATTTTTGAGAAATAATTAAAAAACGGATTTATTAGATTTTTTTTGAGAAAAACTAAGTACGGGATCTTATTTAGAATACTGATGTTATCCCTAATATGTATTTTGATCAAAATCATTAGAGCCAATATAGTTTGAAAAATACTATTTGTTAATTGTTATATAGCTAAAAACCGAACATGTTTTTTTAAAGTTTTATCGAAGCCAAAAATGGGGTTTTCGAGTTATGAGCATTTTCTAAAATTAGCGTTTTCGGTGATTCGAATTAAAAATTAAGGACGCAACAATTTTAAGAACATTAACATTACTCTGAGTTTGCATTTTGTTCAAAATCGTTATTGTCGTTTTCAGGTTAACTAAGAAAAACTAAATTTTAAAAAAATGACTTTTAAAAAATCGATTTAACGATAAAAAATAAATAAATAAATAGTTGGCGCAACAGGTCCGGAGGGACCCTAGGCCTAGCTTCTCACAACCATTCGTTCTGTGTGAGTTTTTCAGTTTTTGGAACGAATGGGAGGGATCTACAATTTTATACCGACTCCAAACGTTTAATTGAGATGCTTTTTCAAGACAGTTACACTCTCGGATGTTTGTCAGACGTTCGCGAGAGGTGGCGCAGTGGAGGAAAAATCCTAAATTGGAATTTTACGATAATACAGAGAAAAACTGAGTTTGCAATTAAGTTAGAAATACCATATGTCATATAACCCTAGAAATTAATTTTTGTTTCAATCGCATGGACCGTTTTCGAGATATGTCGAAATTTCAAAAGTACCGTTACTTGAATTTTTAGCCAAAAACTGGGTATGTGGTCGTGGTAACCTCACCCACATAAGCTTAAATATCAATTTTGGTTGAAATCGTTAGAGGCGTTTTCGATAAAATCAAACTGGTACGAAAATTTTATATGGGAACTACCATTACCTTGAAAAAATAAAAAACGGCCCCGAACTGTAAGCCCACAAACTCCAAATCCGAAGTTTGAACGAAATCCGGGCAGCCGTTTAGGCTGTAGGTCTGTGGAAGGACGGACAGACAGACAGACAGACAGACGGACAGAATTTTGAGACCCACTTTTTTGAGTTCGTGTATCATCGTAATGTCAGAATTGAGTAACATCTCGAGTTCGAAATTTTGTACGAAAACAATATCTTTCTCTTACTACGTAATGGAGAAAGTTTAAAAATGCTGGCACGATTTAAAAAACAGGCTTAAGATAAAACAATTCTGCCAAATTTAGCAGGAAATATGCTAAATCGGTCACACTGAATACCGAATGAATAACCTAGACGCGAATTTTATTTTACATTACCTGTTCGTCTTATTAAACTTATTTTAAGCAAATATCATCCAAAGATATGTTGGCAAAGAAGACAACGACATTCCGCCATTGGCACCTCTTCGACAAATAACAAAAACAGAACTCGATGTATTGAAAATTGTAATTTATTTCCAAAAAAAAAAAAAAAACTGTTTCTTACTCAATTTCTAGCCCACTCATTGGGCAATCCTCCCGAAGTGGGCCAGAATTCTTCTGCGATGTTTCTGCAACAAATGCAACAATACCTCGGCTAGAAAAACGACAACACTCACAACCAGGCCAATTTTAAACACCCAAAAGGCCAGAAATAGATTTTCGGTACGCAATGGTGTAACGTTGTGTTGGTCCATCATAAGTTTGACATATCCCTCTTTAGCTGCTTGCCGAAAGTCAGAGAACATCCAAAGCTTAGGCAAACCCGACTCATGCATATAGAGGATGAAAGCTTGCAGCGAGTACTGCAAACGTGAATCGTCAGCCATTGGATAGGTAATAAAGCTCTTCAGGAAACAGATGTTTGACCTTCGGAGAATGGGTCTTTTCGAGTAGTGCTGCTGCAGACTTAAAAACCACCAACGATCTGTCGATATCATGTATGCATACGAGGTGTTAAATTCAGTTCGGGCTTTCGCCAATGAGTCCACGTCCAAGGGAAAGCATCGTTTTGTAAATTCCATAGGCAACTGGCTCAGTCTTTGTATTTCGTCTAGGTCCTCTTCTTTCACCGGAATCGTCAAGTCCGAATTTAGGAAGTCGTACATGGTGTCGATTTGAGGACCAAAGATAGTGGTGGCCCAATAGCTCTGCAGCAGAGCGCAGTACCATGTAGTGACTATGAACCCTAGAATCCAGCCTGCAATGTGCACGAACTTGTACCTCCATGTGACGTTATGACTGTGCTCCCACGTAGTAATGTTCAGCATGCGGCCCATACTTGATAGCAGCGCTAGCCCAAACTCCTGCCGACCGTCACTGGGATTTACAGGGATCCACATGAGCGCAAACGATAATCCAATTGTTCCGAATAGCACTAGCAACCACACACTTGGCTGGAACGGTCTCTTGAGGTACATGTAGCTTGGTATCTCATGGGCTATCGGTACCGTCAAGCAAATGTCGTTCAATCCAATAGGGTAACTGATTTGAATACCGGTGCCGATGGAGCGATCATACGGATGCAGACTGATCTCAATGGTTCCGTCCAGCAACAATTGTTTAATGTCGTTCATGATGAGGTTTTTAGAGTCTTCGTGCACTCGCATGTGATACTCCTCGAAGGTGGCATTCATATACTGCAGGTAGGCCATGAACAACCGATAGCCGTAGCCTATGAATTTCCTACCGCCCTTGGAAGATGTCACTGCGAATACTCTTGGCATATCGATCTTCACGGGTGACCTAATCTTGTAGTGCCTCATGTTTCCGCTAAGTCTCAAAGCGTATATATCGGTGTCCTTGTAGCTGTCAATTACGTTTTTCAGTGCGAAATAAACGTATACATCATATGTAACCAGATAGTCGCGGCCCTGGTTGTCTTTGTATAGTAGTAAGGCACGCATGTAGTTACTGCGCCACGCGTGTAACATAATGCTGTGGATTTGTCGATGGTTCACCGTAGGACGGGTCAGCACGAATAAGGTGCAAGCAATGCGTTTTCCCCGCGTAAATGTGTCAGTCATTTCGAGGATAACATCAGCTACTCCTCGAAAGAAGGATATGATCAGCGTTTGTTGGTAATAGTTAAAGTGAAAAATATCATTTGAATGCACATAGGACAGGATGTAGGTGGGTTTCTGAAGACTGATAATGAAATCCTGTATTTCAAATAACGTCCGCTCAGCGGCTAGTATTGGAACAACGTCAAATCGATGGAACTGGCTGGTACTGTTTATGATGTCGGCGAGAAGAGCAAGATTCATTCCAGTTGGGCTCTCTGATGCCACTAGCACCAGGCCGAAGTGGAGTAGCAGAACTAGTTTAACGGACGACACCATGTCGTTGGCTTCAGCAGCGAGTGGTTACTGTTCACTTTTAGGAGGTTATACTTCTTTTATATCCTTTTTAGCAGTTGCCGAATGTATAATAGTTCTTAATGGCATTGGGGGCGTTTCGTGTGCTCTTTTATTTGATTGATTCCCCCGATTGACACCTACTCGCTAGATTAATTGTCGCAGTAATGGACAGCAATTTGTTATAGCCCATTAGACTATAGGCACAAAACTTAATTGTTCCAAATGATATTGTGCACTGCGTGGACCCCCTATCACTGTGCTTCTAATGAGTGCGGCAAAAACATAGGGAACGTTGTCACTTCTGACTACGATACAAATATCTCCTAATTTGGACTTTCCATAAGAAGTAAGGGATGAATACCTTCGATCCGATCCGGACCTGGGACTCAACCAATAAGCGTCTCCAGCCAGCACGAATTTATCCAGCTGTCACCAGTTTCGCTTGCTAAGTTGGTTAAGGCCCCCCTTCCATTTGCGTGCGCCCCTGAGTCACGGTCTATGCAGACGGGATCGAAAATTACTCGAAGAATTTTCCTCTCTAAGCAACCAAGAGTAACCTCATCCGCTTTTGATAGAGTCCATGCCTCTGCACCATAAAGAAGGACTGGGATGATTAAGGTCTTATAAAGGGTCACTTTAGTTGTTCGAGAGAGGGCTTTGCTACTGAATTGCTTTCTTAGCCCAAAGAAACACCGATTGGCAAGAGTTATTCTTCGTTTAATCTCAGCGCTGGTGTCGTTGTCTGAGTTCATAGCGAGGCCTAGGTATAGGTAGACAGAGTCCTTTAACACCTCAAAGTTATATCTGTCTTGATAGACATTCTATCCAAGACGTCGGTGTTGGGTGTCCTTTCTTGATGACGTCCCAATGTTCATGAACGCGCCAGTGACATCACGCTTCGTTCTGCCGATCATGTCGATGTCATCGGCGTAGGCATAGGCGAGTAGGTGGACGGACTTTTGGAAGATAGTGCCTCTGGTTTTAGTGTTTGAGCTTTGCATTATTCTTTCAAGAACGATGTTGAAGAAGTCAGAAGTCAAATCACCTATATAGGACAACTTTAATGTCATAGCTATGGCACTGCTCGTATGTCTTGTCTAGGGTTGTAAGATCGTCACTAAAGACCAGGCCCCAGTGCGGGCCAATCGCCATCCCCAAGCAACCATTACGATTAATAACCTAAACCAAATCTCCAAAACAATCAATTTCCATACAGAATTCGATTATGGAGGAACAAACCTCCTCTAAGTTATTTAAAAAGTACCTGCCTAGGTGCTTCCTTCTACTCCGAGCAATTGCTTGACACTCACATTCACATGGCAGGTGGGAGATGTCTTCCGTATAGCAGTACCTGCATTTATCCGTATTAGCTAAGTCTAGTCTCATGGCATGCTTGGTTAGAATGCAATGTCCAGAGAGTATTCCTACCGTTAATCTAAACTTTGATCTACTGAGATTGATTAATTCTTCCGACTTCTTTCGATTTGAACGGGCCACAACGCCTTTGAGACCATCTGCCCTTCCCAGTTGTGGCCATACTGTGGTTGTTTTATTGGAGGTTTTCAAGATAACCCTCCTAACAGCGGCTAGATAGGTGGTCTGATACCCTCAATAATTGTATTTAGTGGGAGTTCCGCTCCTTCTTTAGCCTTTTCGTTACCCTCAATATCACAATGCCCTGGTACCCAACATAATCTGATACAGTACTGCGAACATAATTCCTTAAGCACTCTTGACGAATTTTATCCTTGATGCGAATGGTCGTGAGGCGCTCGTTCACACAGTTGAAACTTAAGACTTCTTGCCGAAGTCTGTTTCTGTTGTTGATAACAGTCGCCATAATAAATATCGTAGTTTTTCATCCTCGTGCAGATCCGAAACTTGTCAACAGTAAAATCATCCGTATCCGAGGCTTGTTGTTGTTTCGGAACTGGGTTGGTTTTCCGCAGTCGAGCAGTTACCCCGGACCCTGACTAGTCCTGAAAAAGTCTAAAGAAT
Organism: Cheilosia urbana; assembly: GCA_946477585.1. Lineage (NCBI taxonomy): Eukaryota > Metazoa > Arthropoda > Insecta > Diptera > Syrphidae > Cheilosia > Cheilosia urbana. The sequence goes on from OX297854.1 coordinate 119,776,526, forward strand.
TCGTCCGCCATACGTCCTCTTTCTGAGGAGCTCATGTAAGGCTTCTGAGGCTCGTTCAGTCATTCTTTTCGACAGATCATTATAGTGTTGCTTGCGCTTATAAGTTCAGCAAGTCACGCGCGGATGGACAGACCAGGACCCGGTGGTTAACAGTGGGAGGTAAAATAAACACAATTGATATGTATGAAAATTTACAAACTCTGGGCACCGCCAGGTTGATGTCAATCAGCACCTTCCCGATTCATACACACCCGCAAATAAGAGCGCGTGACAGATTATGTAGAAACAAAGCATTCATAAGCTGCCACACAAAATACAACTTCAGGCGTTATCGACTCTTTAGAATGATGGTAAATATCGTAAAGTTGAACGCGACGCCTGAGTAGACCTATTTTCTACTGTCACGCGCGTTTGACAACTTTGGAATTTCGAATTGTTCGATTTGAGGTCATAGAGTGTGCCGTTCAAGTTTATTCCTTGCCTTTCGTATTTAAGCGTATCAATTTCCCGTTTTGATATGAGACATGACAATAATTAGTTAGTAAGTCGCAAGGACAATCGCTGGAATTTTTTTGTGGAATCAATCTTGAATTCCCATAATTATATTTTCCATAAATTGTATGTTGCGTAAGATATTTGCGAAAAGGCTTACAACTGTACCGAATTCAGTACTATTTGACTTTCCGGAGCACGCAAGTACATACCACTTCTCAAGTTTCAGTACTATTTATATTATTTTTAGTTTTTGAAATAAATTTACTTAGATTTAAAAAAAACAAATTTTTATTTGCTTTAATAAAATATTTGTTTTTGATGTTTGGTTTCGTCTTATACTTTCCAAAAAAATAAGTACTATTTTGTACGTTTCAGCACTTTTTAACTTTCTCCATTACTGACATTGCAATGATAGACGAGCTCAAAAAAGTGGGTCGCAAAATTCAGTCCGGTCTGTCCGTCTATCTGTCTGTCTGTCTGTCCCGCAGCCTAAGCTGCTGAACGGATTTCGTTCAAACTTCGGATTTGGAGTTTGTGGGCTTAGGGCTCGGGCTGTTTTTTATTTTACAAGGTAACCTCAATATTAATGGTACTTCCCATACTGTTCGTACCACTTTGATTTGCTCGAAAACGGCTCTAACGATTTCAACCAAAATTGATATTTAAGCTGAAGTGGGTGAGGTTACCATGACTACATACCCAGGTTTTCGCTGAAAATTCGAGTAACGGTGCTTTTGAAATTTGGGCATATCTCAAAAACGGTCCATACGATTGTAACAAAAATTAATTTCTAAAGTTATATGGGCATTTCCAACTTAATGACAAACTCAGTTTTTCTCGGTGTTATCGTAAAATGGATGGATCCGGCTGCAACCGGCAGTAAAGGGTTATTCAATAAGAGGTGTTATTGTGACAGGATATGGCTCTGTATAAGTGCTCATGGTGGCCATTTGGCTGATGTTGTTTTTCATTATTAGCGGCATACCTTCCTCTTTATTATGAAACTAGCTGTGCCCGCAACTTCGTACGCGGCGTGAGACTGTGTTATTTCCAAGAACAGAGATTTGACCGTTTTCTCTAAAACAAAGCGGTGAACATTGTCAATGTGTAACAATAAATCAAACAAATCTATTTACCTAAAACACCAATTTAAGAAAATTGAATTCAACAGCGTAAGTACTAAAGTTTTACTTCCTTAATCTAATCCTTACTGTAGGTACAACGTAGGTAATATCAAAACAACCACTGAAACAAAAGCCTGAACAGAAATTTGTATCTACACCAACAATAAGTAAATCAAACAACATAATTCACCTACATATATCGTCTTTACTTCTTGAATTCTTCAATTCTTTACTGTAGGTATCAACGTAGGTACTATAACAACCATTAAAACAAAAACCATGAACTCAATTTCTATATACACCACCTCCACCATACGTCCATCACCATCACCATTCACCACACGTCATCAGCGATCAGCTATCTGCGCATTTCCCCAGAAACACATTGTCGCTGTACGCAGTTATTTTTTATTTTTTTTTTTTCATAATGAACGTGCTTGTGCGATGTGCGCCGCCAAACCAACCCAAAGCAGAACAACGATCAAGAACCGCGGCTGCTGATAATATTCGATTTGAGAAAATAAATTTATTTTTTTTTGTGCTAGATTTTAGGTTGTAGCTCAGCTTCTAGAGGACATAGAAAGCTGGATGATGGCTTGAAATAACTATAAAAGTGTTTGCTCTCCTGAGTGTTTTGTTTTGTTTGCATTGATTAAGAATTATTTGAGTAAAGGCATTAAAGTCAGGAAAAAAACACATTTTGGTCAAAAACGCTCCAAAAAATAGGCATGGCAATGAAAGGGAATAGCCTATATGTTGCACAGAATCTTAAGAAATATTTCAAAAAAAGTTTCATCGAAATCTGTGCAGTAGTTTTCACGCCATTAGGTAACAAAAAAATTGCCTACAGTTTTATTATAAGTATAGATAAACATCCGATTTATCTCAAAAAATTACATTTTTATTTAAATACCAAAAAAGCACCTATTTTTGGAAAACCCTTTATAGGCAGTTTTTCTTCAAGCATGCATGTGCCCCGTTTGATTAACATGGCCTTTGGTTTCTATTTAATACTTAGTTTATAACTAAAACCAACAAAATAAATACATATTGCAAAAAAAGCAACAATTGTTTCGTGTCACCCGAGGAGTGGACTATTTATTGTAGGTGAAAATGTTTCGACACATTGATTTCTAAGGTATATAGGACATCCGGGCTTTTAGGCTCACAACATTTTAAAAAGCTCTCGTGGTGTGCCAACAAAATACTTCCTACAAGCCGATGATTGGATATAATTCCCGCCACCTGAAGAAGAAATAAAACATCAATTGAGAGTGCAATTTGGTTCAGTTTTCCTAAATCTCATTTTTATAGAATAAAATAACAAATACAGCTTTCTTATTTCTATTGTTAACCAACAGTGTTATCGACTTCACTTCCCTACTGTAATGAGTGGTGAAATCCCAGCCACTCATGTTTGAACTACGTATTATTTAGAGTAGATCCTGCACATGCAGCTCGACTGGGTGAAGTTGGTGGATGGAGTAGACATATTCATTCCATATCGACGGTGATGGGCGCTCGGTCGAGTTCGCGAGGTGTGCGGGGAATAAAACGTGTGCGGTTTATAAATCAGAAGTGGGATTCTTAATCCATATACGCATCCAATCCATATATTTTAGTTAAGCAACATAATATCTTTATTGCTTGCAAAATTGCGTCGTGTTCGTGTTGTGTTTATCTTTTATGTGAAATAAAGATCAGTGACGTGAAAACGCACGAAAAGAAAATTAAGCACTCCAATGCGATGTAACTAAATGGAAAAAAAAGTCCTAGTCATTTATTGTGCAGTGTTTATCTCTTGTTTTTGTAAGTGGTACCTGCGCTCTGCGTATGGTGTAGTGTTGTGTTCGGTGGCAAAACTGTAAAATCCAAGGGTACGCGTGGCGTAGCAAAATCAAGCACACATCGCTTTTCATCTTTTGATGGCATGAAGACACCCTATCGGTCTACGGCGCATGATTAAAGGGATAAGTATTTATCTTGTTTTCAATACCTTTATTTTTTGTGTGGTTCGTTGCCATCGGCTGCCATGTGGCAGTAGAATAACATATGAGTGTCGTGTTAGGGGTGGGCACGTAGAGGTTATCAGTTATAATGTAGTTGACTGAATGCCGGTTCGTTGGGATATTTTCGCTGCCTGCTTAGGTAATTTTGACTGCGGCATAAAGATTTGTGCACCTAGCGTATCTGGGTATTGGCTATACTACAGCAATTGTGTGTTTGTAGTGTTTAGGTATACGATAGGAAGCGGTGGAGGATGCATTGATAATTGTTCCGTGTACATAGATATGTATTAGAATTTGGATTCATGAATTGCATCCGTATGTGGGCTGAATGAAGACAGGCTACTTCGTATTTGCGCCTTTGATATTTTTTTTTGTTATGGGATGGTATTTCACGTAGGTGATCGATTGTTGTTCACTGGTGCCGTGAGATAAATTCTTGGCAATCTTTTAAAAATACAAAATTGAAAGCATAGAATGAGTGACATGATGCTCTAAAGAGGAAGGAGTATGGAAAGAGATTCTTATTCCTTATTGTTCGCGAGTTGAAATGCAACTGACTGATAAAATCTTATCATCAAGAACATTGCTTCGGTTTGTTTGCACAATTGTTCGACAGAGTGAGATCGAAGAATCGTTAATACGGGTTACGATTGACGAAGTATTTTAATTGCTGAAGGCAATAACATCGATAAGAATGTCAATCCAAAGATGTGCTTGTTTACACAAGTATCCAACATAGTGGATAACTATTATGAGAGATCACATAGTATTGCTTTACCTTGTGTCGCACATGAAAAGGGCAATTATGTGAATATAAGGAATTAGCCCAAATTGCATATCATTCGTTGATATATCTCGCGCGGTACAATCTTCGACAAGTCATGTGGGTGCCTCGGTAAGGCGAATGAGTAGTGACGAATTGAAGAAAAGTGAGTTATTGAGTTTTAATCCTTCATTGAGTGTTGGCGTGACCACGAGTGTGTGGGTGAACACTATAGAAAACATCAGTCATTTGAGACAATATAGTTGACAGTACATTGTGCGTCCGTGGGATTGGACAAAGCAGCTGAGCAATGGCTGAAGGTTCAAAGAGGTCTGATTATCACTTCAAAACTAATTTGGTGACAGATTTCGAGTTATTGATTATGTTGGAAAGTAAGAGGACCCAAATGAAAGCTACGAGCAGTATTTTTTTTATAGCAGATCAGCACCTAACTGAATTTATTTTGTTTTCCTTTGTTGTCTTCTTAATTTTACATGAATTGAGTAAATTTGATTTATTTGTTGAATCAAACTTTATTTTAGTTCGTTTTGCCTTTCTCAAAGTCGGCGTTTTATTTTTTGTTCTTACTATTGAACTGTAATTTGAATTGACTAAATTTATTTGTTGAATCGAACTTTATTTTATATCGTTTTGTCCCTTTCAAAGTCAACATCTTACTATTTTCACTGATCGCAACTCCTTCAGAATGACCCAGAGAAAAAAGGTGTGGTGTGAAGTCAGACCAAGCTTTTTAATTTCTGGTCTGTTAGTGGAGTCATTGACGGACAACGTTATTATGGCCAAGACGGTTGGCAAACTGCTAGTGTTGCCTTAATCGTTTACCAATCGTGATAAGGCGATCTATATACAATCGAGATGATGGATGGTTGATGAGGTTGGTACGGGAGGGTGATTCCACTGTCACCGCATTTTTATATCTTGGAGCCGTTTGTTCCACCATGAGGCTCGATGGAGCGGTCCTGGGGTGTCTGGTCTACAGTCTGACAACCATCCTATGCAAGGGATACAGATTTAATCGCGAATACTTTTGGCGAGATTATTAAAAATACTTGTAGGGCTCTTAAAGAAATGTTGAGAATGTCTCGCAGCTAAGCTAAGTGAACTTAAAAAAAAAAAAAAAAAAAAAAAAACTGCACGTATAGAATGTGCGTTTACTATCGAAGTTTGAATAGTTCGATAGATCTGATGGTTAGCTTTTTGTTGTACTTGATATGACGTGTGGAGTGTATACTATGAAGTGTCATTTGGCGAAGAAATAAATATTTAACAGTTTTTGATGTATCCTTTCGTTTGAACTATGCCCCTACTAACTTCATTAGACTTTTAGATTTGATAATCTGCCGCGAGTTGAATGGATTCAGACTAATTCCCTTTTTGTTTTTCTTTCTAATCTTTATTGGTTAACCGCCAATTTAAAACTAAATTCAAGGTAACAAGTCATAAAAAAAAAACATATCTTCCGCTATCATTACACATCGGGGTCTGTGGTTGTTGTTAAACTGTGCTTGCTTACAAGCCGTGGATGGTGATAATGCTGCCGACTGTTAGGTACTTCTCTTGATTAGTTAGATGCGTGTAACTCGCGCAACATTCAGAACAACAGAATGGATGATATTCTGTTATTTGGTAAATACGATACCACCGTTTTTTGTCAACTTTGAAAAAGACTATTAAGTTAGCTAAAAGAATGGAAGTTCTTGGCGAACAAAAATTGTGTGCCTACCTAGGCCATGAAATTAGCAATGAAAGTATTAGCTCAGAAACTGCAAGGCGGAAGCTGTTACTTCATTCCCTATTCCCACCGGAATTAGACCTGTGAGGCAATTCCTAGTTCTATCCGGGTATTTTAGACGTTTCGTTGCGAACTTCTCCGGATAACAGCCCCTTCGGATATTTTGTTGGAGAAGAAGGCGAGGTTGGCTTGAGCACAGGTTGAATAATGTGCGCTTAAGAATTTAAAATTAAAGTTAGGAATCGCTGGAGTTTACTATAGATTTGCATATCGGGCGGAAAGGAAACAGTACCATAGCAGCTGCGCAGGTTTAGTTGTGGTAGAATGCCTACATCGTTTTCGATATTATTTACTTGGCAGACGTTTAACAATCTGCACCAATTGGAAGTTGGAACTCCTTGATAATGTAGCAGAATAAACTAAAAGACCTTGTGCCTAGAAGGGCTCACTTGTGGCTTAAATACAAGAGTTCGATTCCGATCTGCAGTATCGGACAGAAAATCAAAGGCTTTGAGAGTAAATTCCTAGAGAAAGAACGTTGTTTTAAAACTGGTCGAAAAAGAATAATCTGATTTTCCTAAAATGCGTACTGTCGTTGACAAATAAAACAAATATTGCAGTGCTGCCTGCCTTTAAGTATGTAGTACTGGGAAGCTTGCAACTCTTTTTGTTAACGAGGGGGCCACATCTAGATATCGAAGAAGTATGCTTCTCTGAAGATAAGTTTTGATATTCATTAGGGTTTTCGGTACATCACTGAGAGGTTGTGGTCCACGAAATTTGGGTCGAGTGGTGCTCGTTTCCATGGTGGCACCACTGAAACCAACAGTCAATTTTTCACAGACACGGTGCCCCTGAGCTAGGGACTCCTTGGGAAAAGGGTTCTGGTCTAAAATGTATTTGGATACGTTACTACAGTAATACGGCGGCGACTGTCACCAGAGTGCGTTCAATTGACTGATGTGTGTTTTGTATGGGGAATGCTGGACTTGGTTTTGCCAGGCTTGGTGGCGCCATGTACCCATGATTTTTTGTTGTGCACGGGTACATTTCGAGTGATTTAGGTTTCATTCTACTCATGTCGTGGTTGATGCTTGAGGGGTGTTCCTTCCGCTTTGGAGGTTCACGTATTAATGTTATGATGGTCAAATCGAAAGGTATTTCTGCATCGTAGGAACCGCTATATCAATAATGACCATAAGGGCGGTTGGAAGAGATAAGGAAGTTCATCTTATCGGTAATGCAATTTGGAATATATTGTCAAGTCCACCCACGTGTCATCAAGACCATTTATGAATCCGTTCATTTGTTTAGAAGTTGTTACTCGTTGGTCGATTATTTGTCCCCTTGATGAGTTGGACGAGGCGGTAGATCTCGAAAACGATTGTGATGATGACGAGGAGATAAGTAACTTATTGAATTTCTTGTTTTCTTTTGCTACATTTTATATGAGCTGAGCAATTTGACTACTGATTAACGTTTAGTTTATCCTTGTGAATAAACATGTAAGGTAAAGCTGAAGGGCTTTGAGTGTGATACCGATGTTTTAAAGTTTAGTGTAGTTTATAATATTTAACAGCACACAATAAATTATAAAACATAATCGCTCAGGAGTAAAAGCGAACAACAGTTGGTTAGGTATCAAAAATTGAACAGATTACATAGGTATTTTTAGTTTAAAAATGTTTAGTATTTGTCGGTACCTGTCAAGTTTTTAGATAGTTACGGTTTTATGGTAAATATAAAAGTGCAAGTATTAAAATATTAAAGAGAAAAGGCTGTGACCATGCCGTAGGAAGCTGTGATCATGCGATTATGATAAGAAAAGGGCTGTGACCATGCCTTAGAAAAAGCTGTGATCATGCGATTATAAGTAGAAAAGGCTATGATCATATTGTAGAAAAAGCTGTGATCATGCGATTATGAGTAGAAAAGGCTGTGATCATGTCGTAGAAAGGCTGTGAACATGCCGTAGAAAAAGCTGTGATCATGCGATTATGAGTAGAAAAGGCTGTGAACATGCGAGTTAATAAAATAGGAGTAAATACATTTTCGGATAGAGAGATAGAGAGATAGATAGACAGGTATTTTAAATCACTGAGGGCAGTGAAGCGTCGGATGGCCGAACTGTTAACCAACAGTGTTATCGACTTCACTTCCCTACTGTAATGAGTGGTGAAATCCCAGCCACTCATGTTTGAACTACGTATTATTTAGAGTAGATCCTGCACATGCAGCTCGACTGGGTGAAGTTGGTGGATGGAGTAGACATATTCATTCCATATCGACGGTGATGGGCGCTCGGTCGAGTTCGCGAGGTGTGCGGGGAATAAAACGTGTGCGGTTTATAAAGGGAATAAAACTTGTGCGGTTTATACTATATAATTATCAATGCCATTTTTAACGAATTCTCTGAGCTGTTAATCTCCTCCAATGCCTGGGTTGTATTGCCGACAAAACCTCTATCAAGAAAACGGCCACACTTATAGCCAAGCAGAATTCAAACACCCAAAAGACGAGCAACAAGCTCTCGTAAGAAAGTGGTGCCACTTCATGTGTGTCCGTCATAAGCTTGACATATCCCTCCTTGGATGCGCAGCGAAAGTCAGTGTACAGCCAATAGTTCAGCAAACCCGATTGATGTGCAAAAAGAATGAACATCTTCAACGGATACTGAAGTAGTGAGTGGTATGCCACTTGAAGCGTTAAAAAGTGTCTCACAAAGCATATATTTGACAGCCTAAAAATGCGTTTCTGCGAGAACTGTTGCTGCAAGTTTAAGAATTCCCACTGATCGGTTGATATCGTATACGCGTATGTTGTATTAAACTCCGTCCTGTGCTTTGTTAAGTTGTCTGCATCGGTTGAAATGAAACGATTCTTGAACTCCACAGGTAGGTGCGGCAGTTTGACGAACCTCTCGTAGTCTTCTTCTCTTCAAGTCCGAGGCTAGGAACTCGTCAATCGAGTCGATTTGGTGACCGTATTCAGTGGCTGTCCAAAAACTATCCAGCAGAGCACAATACCATTGGGAGACTACTAACCCCAGTACCCAACACGCCTTGCGAACAAAGAAATACCTCCACGTGACATTGTATCTGTGTTCCCCGCCGGAAATGTTCAGCATATGGCCTACACTTGTCAGCAGAGAGACAGTCCGAATTCCTGACGTATGTTGCCTGATTTCGCTGGAATCCACATCCAGACAACTGCCAAGCTGATGGTTGCGACCAGCACGAGCAGCCACACGTCCAAATGGAACGGCCTCCAGAAGTGCATATAGCTCGGTATCTCTTGGATCATCGGAATCATGACGCAAATGCTGTTAAACCAAATGGGATAGCTGCTCTGAATGCCATTGGCGACAAACTGATCGTAGGGATGCAAGCTCATCTCAATAGCTGTAGCCCGTTAAGTGCTTATGTCCTTTGGCGTCGGTTATTCTAAATACTCTTGGCAGATCACTTTTTATTGGAGTCCTGATCTTGTGGTGGCTCATATTTCCAAAAGATCTCAGTCGCATAATGTCCTTGCGCCGATAGTCTTCGATTAGGCTATACACTCTTAAATGATGGTAAACGTCATATGAGACAAGATGGTCCCGACGCTGATTATCACGATAAAGCAGCAAAGCCCGCATGTAGTTGTTGCGCCCCATATGCATCTCGAGGCTTTGCACCTCGCGGTGCGATGTTATTGGATAGATCTGGACAAATATAACGAAAGCCAAACGTCTTCCATACGTAAAGGTGTCGGCCATTTTGATAATACCGTCGGAGGCTCCCTCTCCCCGAATGAAGACTAAAACTAGTGTTCCTTCGAAGCTGTTAAACTGAAAGCGAGTATTTGGTCTCACCTCGGACAGGATGTAAGTTGGCCTTGGCAGAGTGACGATCAAGTTTTCGATTTCAAAAATTGTGTCTTGGCCAGCGAGAACTGGGATAAAGTCAAACTTGTGGTACTCGCTGATGCAGTTAATAATGTCTGAGAGAAGAGGAAGGTTGACTTGAGTAATATTCGCATCGGTTAAGGTGCGGCTGACAAGATTAAGTTTAAGGGCAGAAGTGCTAACTGCACTGCTGGCACCATGTTGAAATTTTTCCAGCGAAAGTTCCAACTGCAGGTCTTCATTGCTAAACATCCTTTTATATACCTCTAAGCAGAGATGGCGTAATGGTTTTGTAATGCTCCTAATGGCGGTGGGCGTTTTGTGTGTGATTGATTCTCCGTCGATTAACGGCTCATTATTTCGAATTGAAGTGTTGGTGTGTACAATTACTTGACTGTACAAAACACTAAAGCGAACTTGGGCGTAAAGTCGAAAGAACTATTTTATTGCGCGAAACTAATTGCCGCCTGAAATTTGATTTGGCGGGAGTGCTGTTACTTTTTGGGGCGGAATCCATTAGGTCATTACGTACGTTATAATGATTATCGTAGAAGTATTGAACAGACAGGGACTACGTGACAGAGACTTGCTTCTTCGAATGTACTGTTTAAGCAGCTCAAAAGAGCAGGGTGAGAAACACGGTTTACGCTGATGAGGTTGTGCCACTTCCAACGGGTATATTCCCTGAAACACTCCCCGCCACTGTTCCAGGACCTTAGCAATCACTTGAGATTTATATACGAAAAAAAAAGTCTGCCGAATGAGTAAAAGAAGAGCCTCCTAGCTCCTACCACTGAAGTAGAATATTTTAAAGGAAACTGAGTACCATATCTTGCGAAATTAAACTCTGCATGACTAAAGTTAGACCTTAACTTACCTATGACTCTCGATTGCGGAGCAGCATCATTGGCGCAAACGGTGGTGGCAACTTCAACTGTTATTGCTGTGCCTATCAAGCGGATAAGTTGGTAGTGAGACTGAGAACAGATGGACGTGAGTCCGCAATACCGCAGCAAGGTACTTCCATTTTTATCGACAGGCACACAAGCAGTAATGAGACTTTAAATTGAATCGAAGCTTGTAGAACATTAAGCTCATGTCTCTTTGAAAACAACACAAGCTGTCGCTCTGCTGCGGCCATGGATATGAAGGCATTTCACAAGAAAGCAGTCGAACTAGCCTTATAAGGTTCGTCAATTGTTGGTTTCTTTGTGAATATCCAACCTTGTATGCCGAAATTTGAAGGAAAAAATTCACACAAGACAGGCGAACGCCCTGAAAATGTGTGGTTTTGTTTTTAAGAGAAAGCTATGAAAGAAACTCATTCAACAGGATTGAACGTCCTTTTCCTATGTTGCTATGCTATGTTGTAGTTCTTATCTAATCTGTACCACATATAAGGAAAACGCGGCTGATAAGAGAAGCATATTGGTGAGTCCGCGGTTAAGTGACAGTCCACCTTCTTTGTCACTACTCTCCCCTCTTCTTCAACACACCAGGAAAAAAAATCCTTATTTTGTCGATTTTCTACGACCTAAACAAACAGCAGCACATCCGCAGAAATGTAATGCTACGTTTCCACCGGAGATTAACTGCGAAGCTTTAACAATTTTCTGTAAATCCCGCATAAATGTCGGGATTTATCATACAAAGGTTATTCTCATGAAAAGGGAGATTAGACATAAATCCCTATTACCAAACAGGTTTGCATGTACAGTTCGGTTTGTGAACACACTCTTTCCACAGCTCGAGGTCTAAAAATACAAAGCAAACAGAGCTGCATTTGACGAAAATGACAAATAAGACGTCAAAAATGTAAAAAATGCCTCTCTGAAACATGATCTTCTCTCGAATGGACAGAGCCAGAGAGAATACGTCAAGTTAATCTTCTTTTATTTGGTGCAAACACTTCAGGATTAATTTTAAATTCCTTGTACTTAATGTCGGGATTTGTGTCCGGTGGAAACGTAGCATAAGAAATTCATTTAAATACTCAGGGTTGTCTATGTGAATATAAATAGAATTACAGTTGGTAAAAGACAATCGGCCTTACCAATAACCATCTGGTAAGTGTGAGTGTTGGCCTACCATCCAAAATAACGGTGGGAATACAATGCACCTTTCATCAAATTTCTGATATCAAGAATTTCTTAAATCTAACAAATTAAAACAACCTTTTCTATTGAAGAAAAACTTTTTCTATTTATTCAACTATTATGTATAACTAGCTGAACCTGCGAACTCCCTAAATTCGTTAATATAATGAAAATAATATTTCGGAGCATGCACAACGCATGTTGCTTGCTTTAGGTAATTTATCAATACAAATTCGTTATTCAAAAGTTATATGAAATAAAATAGAAATAACTGAAATAGGTATAGCAATCGATGTGTTTCCTCTTTTGCACTAAAGTGGTATGGTCGCACGTGAGCACGCCACATACAATTTACCATGTGAAAAACGTGCTAATTCAAGATTGATGCCATAAATATTCAGAGATTATCCTTGCGACTTATTATTTGTCATAGACGCTTAAGTGCGTTTTGAATAAGCGGAGTCCGCGATTTTAAATTTTAAATACTTTTTGTTGTATTGGAAGTGACACTATCCGTTTTTTGTTCCTTCTATTTTTTTTTTTTTTTTTTTTCAAGTGCGGTTCTATTATCAGGTTTGAAGACAAATCTGCGATTGTCTGAGTTCATTTCCTCCATCGCCGTTTTAAACATCGAAATCAAAGCGTTGTTCTTGTTTGCATTAAATAATTGTTGCAATTGTCAAATGAGGTTTTTTTGTCATTCCTGTTTGCCCGCTGTACCGCCTATCGACTTGATCATCCTCCGACGAAATGAAGTACACCTGCCGATATTGGTGTACGGCTTCGTTAACGGGCAAGAATGCACCCATCAGATGGTAAATTTGGCCTTGAATCTGTTAATCCGAATTTTGCAGCGTAGGATCCAGGCCCATTGTTAGAAAATGTGTCTTTGCATGATGTATTAGAGAAAATATTGCCCTACAAGTCGGCATGAAACCCAGTTTTAAGAATGATTTTTGTTCCGAACGAAGGCATACGGAAACAGTTGTTGTACTGTCGAATGTTCTTTAGAATATCATCCGATTCAAATGATTTTAATGGCTCTGGAGGTGCATCTAATGGACTAAATTTCACTTTGCCACTCGCACAGCAAAGGCCGGTCTTTTCGCCTTAAAATTTCAGCGCGTTTCAATGGTGGCACACAATAAAAGTCAATCGCTCCAATATCGAAAATCGCATCACCGCCATCATTTTCTATTGGTTCATACTGAAATTCCAGTCATTCGAATGTCGACTACGACGCGCGTCTTGCCTTTTGCCACTTTTCGATTAGAACTTGTTCTCAGCAGCTGTACAAATTGACGCAGTTGTCATTACTTGCACTCTCAAATTGCTTGCCTATTGATCTGGTCTTATGCCATGCGATGTCCCATTCTTCGCATTCTTCTTCAGTTTGGCTTCATTGATATGTCGTGCACGAAAGTATGTAAAATCGACTTAGGTGGTTATGGCTAGTGGCCACATTTATACTTATTGAAAGCAAATTTCAGTTATTTTTTGCCCGCCCATTCGCTTTGACATTTTCAAGAAATAACTGAAATTTGCTTTTCAATAAGTATTTTGTCCGCGTTTAAGCTGTTTACATTTAATTTTTACCTTATCAACTGTATAAAAGAAATGAAACTGTTTGAGCGATGCACAAAATCAAAAACAAACCAAACCAATTTAATAGGAAGTATTATTGGATGCCATATCAGGACCGCACGGCGATTTTCCGGAATTTTCTCTCTTCCTAAACCTGATATACAGCAATACGAACAAAACCAAAAAAGAATCATGAAAATCGTCCCAGGTGTTATCGAGTTATAACATCATCGAGTTTCACCCCGAAAGAATTATAATATGTAGATATAAGATAGAAGAAGAGATTTTTATTTTTTTTTGGCAAATCTCGGTTTTTTTCTCAGTTTTACACATACCTTCACTAACACCAATGAATATGACAGACAGCTGGCAGTTACGAATTGATTATCTTTGGAAGGATTTCTATTTTAGCTGAATCATTGATTTTACGCGTATTCGAACGAGTTTTTATATTAGATTATTTCGAAATGCGTTATTATAATTGTGTGGAAACCAATTAAAATGGATTTCCAGTGGAAGTGAGAAAGTTGTTGTTTTTGCGGCCAACTCAATACACACAAGAACCAAAAAAATTCGGATTTCCTGTTCGATTTCGGCAGTAGGAATCGGAGATCTTTGATCAAAATCTGAGAAGCCAAATCGAAAACGATATACCTACGGATTCCTTTAACAATTGAATGTGTTGGTCCCGAAGCGCGTTTAACATGAATTTCTTTATTGGAATAACGTTGCACAACATTAGGCGTTTTGTTATGCCCGCATGATCCATATAGATCATTCATTTTTCATGGTTAAGAACAATAGCTGGATCTCGTATCATTGTTGTAAACTATGGAAATCAATGATCTATATAGATCATGAGGGCATATTAAAAAACGCCTTTTATCAATGTGAGCTTTTGGGAGGATAAACGATTTTTTGTTCAACTAAAGAGCTGAATAAAGTCTTGGACAAAAAGGGTTGATGCGCAGGTTGTGTGCGACCGCCAAACATCGTCTTGTTGTTTTTTTTGGAAAACAAGTTCTTTTTCCGCTCATATATTTATTTAACACAGATCCTTAAATTTACTTAACTTTACAATATTTTTGCTTAAACTAACTATCACCACACTCAGCACGCAACCGTCTTACCTGGTGTCTGAATGGCAAGAGAGGGAAGTTTCGCGGAAAACATCGCATCGGAAATTGGCACGCCATCATTACTGTGCCTAAAAGGCAAAACATCTTAAGTCGACATAAGTTGTTTTAGCTAATTAACGTTTTTTGAATTCAGTTTTCCTTACTCTATTTTTTAAGCCAAACCAGGTGAGAAAATTTCAAATATTGAGGAAGCTATAGCTGTTTTAAAACAGCTTAAGTCATATACTGTAGTGCAACACTTAAAGTTTAAAATGGCTCTCCTGAAAAGTATACAAAATTGACATAAGATGTTTTACCTTTTAGGCACAGTTAATCGAGTTGATTATGGAGTTGTTTAGTGGATTGATCGAGTGTTTCGTTTTATGGATGGGTGTTGCTGCGCTCTCTTACCGACGCGGCGCCCGGATGTGTTCAATAATGTGTCGCCATATGTTTATCAATTATTTTCCAAATGTCGTTTTTGGCGTCATTCACGGTTGCTACATCTCTTAAACTTAAATAAGACCACAATCTCGGACAATAAAAATAGTCAAGGTCCTCCCCCGACTATTAAAAATCATTTTTACTTCCTTACACATTCAGAGCGATGAAATTAAATTTGGTTCAAGTCCATGAAACAATTGGTTTATTTAAGTGTTTTAAAATTGCAATTAAATCTATATACATCTACACACACACTAGAATAACAGAAGAAACAGCTTTTCCAGTAATGACCTGTCAGTGAAAAGCGTGATTGTAAGAAAACAATAGAAATTTTACAAATTCTGTAAACGCAATTGTTTACGACTCTGGAAATGTTTCAATGCAAAACGTGACTTTTGCTAAGTGAAATTCTTTTTACAGACGTTTAACCGCATGAATAATATGACAGATCGAGCGTAAATTACCAAATTATACGTAAATTGCATGCACAGACAAGAGCGAGTATTTTTAAATATTTCATTACTGCAGCTGTGATTTTAATTGTTTTCGGCACAAGTGCGCATTCTTTTATTGTTTCGATGATTATGAAATTTGAAATAAGTGTTTGACTGCTTTAATTAGGTTTTTTTCGCTATATACGAGGAATACTTTTCAGGTAGTTCGGGACTTTGTCTAAATCAACTCCGCTATTAACTCTGACAATGAGATCACGTCGGAAATGAAGCGAAGAATCTCACTTGACAACCGCTGTTACTTCGGCATAGGACGGCAATTGATTAGCAAGGCCTTGTCGAGAAATAGTTATTGTGCAGAAGCATGGACGTTATCCAAGGCGGATGAAGATCGATTTTAGTTGCTTCGAACGGAGTGGTTTTCGGTCCCGTATTCGAGTGATTTTCGGTCCCGTATTCGAGTGATTTTCGATTTCGAAAAGTACGCATCAGAAGTCGTCAAAGATGGCTGGGACACGTAGCGCGAATGAAAACCACCCTCCGGTCCGAAGAGCCTTTGATTTCACCCGGAGGGACAATGCGCAGTAGTGGACGACTTCGCCTTAAGTCGCGCGAGTTGCGAATTACACATAACATTATACTCCAGTCAAACCTGTCTAAGTGGAACCTGGCTAAGTGGAATTAGTGGGCCTAATTCTGCGGCACCTTCATTTTCCTTAAAAACAACTCTATAAGTGAAACTTATATTTTATAAATTAACCTCTGTTATTGGTGAAACAGACTTGCAACGAAAAGCGTGTTTTTCGCTACAAATTTTTCCATGTGCTTGCCCAAACATGTTTTATTTTAAAGGCCTCTTTAAATGAAACAAATATTTGCCTTACCTAGATAAGTGAGAAACTGGGTAACTGAAATACCTACCTCTATAAGTGAGACTGAAATAAATGGCCCATTGTTTGTAATGTGGGTACTTATTACTTAAGATTATTTTTGGAGAATAAAAATGTTTGTTAATCAGGCAATAACGCCGTATTAATAACAAATTTAAGTTGCGACTTTAAATTTACGGAAGCTCACAATTGCAAGATCTGTATGGAAAATAAAGCCACTGTGAACTAAATGGATAGTAGGCGCAACAGGTAGGGAGGGACCCTAGGCCTAGCTTCTCACAACCATTCGTTTTGTGTGAGTTTCTCATTTTTGGAACGAATGGAAGGGATCTACAATTTTATGCCGACTCCAAACGGCTAATTGAGAAGCTCTTAAACTCTCGGATGTTTGTCAGACGTTCGCGAGAGGTAGCGCAGTGGAAAAAAACCATAAGTTGGAATTTGGGTTTTTGCGGGATTCGAACCTCGACCCCCTAACCACTAAGCCACTGCGCCTAATAAATATTTGTACAATGTACATAGATAAAATAGGTCGGGGTTCAACCGAAGCAACTCTACAATAATTTGTATTTTTCTACCATCGCTTCAGAAGACTATAAATAGATTAAGTCTCAGACCCATAAAGATTCCTTCTACCTAGTCCTGCCATAAGTTCTGTTACACAATTTCCACCGCTTATTGCAATGCAAACAACTTCTTGCGGGAATAGAACCGTTAACTTTTTTTTCGGAACGCATGCATTGTGCAGTAAAGAAAACTAGCCAGTTTAGTTTCAGCTTGCGATCTGCTAACATGGAGTGGGGCGTTAAAGAAAATCGAATCGCGATAATTGCGTTGCATAAGTGCGGGAAGAGTGCTGGCTAAATGTTCGAGTTGCTAAAACCACTCGGCATATCGAGAAATTTCGTTTATCGGGCTATTGATCGTTTCTCCGAAATGTCCAGAGTCGATGACAGGCCAAGAAGTGGTCGCCCACGCGTCGTCCGTACAAGTGCGGTCGTGAAAGCAGTGCGTGAGCGAATTCGGAGAAATCCCCTTAGAAAACTGAAAGGAGTTGGAGATATCAACCAGATCGATGTCAAGGTTGATTCGGGACGATCTCCATATGAAACCCTATCGTCGGTCCACTGGTCATCTCTTAACTCCCGAACTGAAAAAAATTAGGCTTTAAAGATGCAAGAGACTTCTGCAGTGGCACGCGGCCAATGGCCATGTTTACGGATGAAAAAATTGTGACCGTTTTCAATAAGCTTCATCTAAGGAAGCGAAAAAAAATGTTCCTAGGGTTCAACGAGGCCATCATCCAGCGTCCGTAATGGTTTGGTGGGGGGTGTCCCACCAAGGTGTCACATCCATCCATTTCTGTGAAAAAGGCGTGAAAACTGGGGCAAAGGTCTATCAAGAGGACGTGCTAGAGGGTCTTGTAAAAGGCTTGACCAATACCCTTTTCAACGGTAACAGGTGGATCTTCCAGCAAGACTCTGCTCCAGCGCATAAAGCCAAAACCATGCAGGAGTGGCTCAGGCTCAACATTCCTGGCTTCATAGCAGCTGAAGATTGGCCCTCGGGGAATCCAGATCTGAATCCACTGGATAATGGTGATTTGTGAAATTAGAAAAGAGTTAATTTAATAATACGAGTAAAGCTCCATCAACATGGACTGGACAGTGTCGCAATTTGGTTTGGAAATATCGAAGAAAATCTGGATCGCTATGATCAAATTGAGCGGAGACGAATTCGGGATAGGTTCAATATAATGGAGCTAATCAAAAAAAGTTTTGTAAAGAATTAAAAGCATTAGTGATTGTGATGATAAAAATCATTTCATTTCAGTTTTGTAAAAAAAACTCCAGTGAGCAACTCAGCAACCTTCTCTTCAAGTTTTGTTGACGAACAATGTTTACACGGTCCACCAGCAGTTCCGGACAGATGAATTTTATTTTTCCTGAGCTTGCCCTTTGTGTATACCTACAGGGTGTCCGCCGGGAAGGTATTACTTTGTTTTGCCGCCATTTTGGTAAACACTAGTCTTGACAGTTGTAAAGTAAACACGTGGCAAATTTAGTATGGAAAAATACTCGATAAACCAACGTGTTTTAATCGTTAAGACATTTTATCAAAATCAATAATCGATTACCGTGACGATGAGAAAGTTAGTTTTGGGAGAAACAACGTGCCAACAAAATGCACTAATTATCGTGTAGTGAATGATTTTGAAGAAAGAGGGTCTGTAGGTGATAGGCACAAGCATGGACCAAAACGTACTGCAAGATCGGATGAAAACATTACTGCTGCTCAAGGAAGTGTTCAAAACAATCCATCAACCTCAATTCGACGCCGTGCTCAGGAGCTTGGTCTTCAAAGAAAAACTTTGGCGACAATTTTGCACAAGGATTTGCATTTGTTTCCATTTAAGATTCAGTTGACACAAGAGCTTCTTCCACAAGGCCATTTACGCCGCCGAATATATGCCAATAGGATGTTACAGCTAGCCCATCAAAAGGCCGATTTTCATGAAAAAATCATAATGAGTGACGAGGCACATTTTCATTTGAATGGATATGTGAATAAACAGAATAGTCGGTTCTGGGCAATGGAAAACCCTCACATTATTCATCAGTCACCTTTGCGTCCATTAAAAGTTACAGTCTGGTGTGAAATTTGGTCAGGAGGAATCATTAGACCTTACTTCTTTGCAAATGGAAACGGCGTTACGGAACCTGTGAATGGGGAGCGATATCGTGATATGATTGAAAACTTTTTAACGCCACAACTTCATGCTTTGGGCTTGATTAACATGTGGTATCAACAAGACGGTGCCACATCGCATACAGCCAAGATTACAACGGAATTACTGCGAGACCTCTTTCCACAACAAGTTATTTCAAGAAATGGTGATGTTGATTGGCCTCCACGGTCGCCTGATTTGACTGCTCCGGACTTCTTTTTGTGGGGGTATCTAAAAAGCAAGGTTTATGCAAACAAACCAGAAACGCTTGAGCAACTCAAACAAAATATTCGTGATGAAATTAATGAAATACCGCGTGAAATGTGTGAGAATGTAATGAAAAATGTGCTCAAAAGGGCTCGCATTTGTGAGACTAAGAGAGGCGGACATTTACCTGATGTTGTATTCCATACATAATTGCCGACATTAAATAAAACATTTATCAATATAAGATCCATTCTCTTTCATTTAATCAAAAATTATAAACAAACAACGTAGTATACCTTCCCGGCGGAAACCCGTACCTACTTTAATAAAAGTCAGCCTAAATCTATTGAAACCAAAAAAAATGCCCGACTGTCTATAAATAACAGTCCCGAAATATGTGTAAACACCATGCGTGCGGTATGTGTGTGGCTTGATAACTCCAACTCCAACTCCAACTCCAACTCCAACTCCAACTCCAACTCGAACTCGAACTCGAACTCGAACTCGAACTCGAACTCGAACTCGAACTCCAACTCGAACTCGAACTCCAACTCCAACTCGAACTCCAACTCGAACTCCAACTCGAACTCCAACTCGAACTCGAACTCCAACTCCAACTCCAACTCCAACTCCAACTCCAACTCCAACTCCAACTCCAACTCCAACTCCAACTCCAACTCCAACTCCAACTCCAACTCCAACTCCAACTCCAACTCCAACTCCAACTCCAACTCCAACTCCAACTCCAACTCCAACTCCAACTCCAACTCCAACTCCAACTCCAACTCCAACTCCAACTCCAACTCCAACTCCAACTCCAACTCCAACTCCAACTCCAACTCCAACTCCCACTCCAACTCCAACTCCAACTCGAACTCGAACTCGAACTCGAACTCGAACTCGAACTTGAACTCCAACTCCAACTCCAACTCCAACTCCAACTCCAACTCCAACTCCAGCTCCAACTCCAACTCCAACTCCAACTCCAACTCCCAATTCCAACTCCAACTCCAACTCTAAGTCCATTAGAAGAAAATACACATCAAAAAACTATCGCATTTTTCGTTGCCTTAAGTATTTCCGTTGCCTTAAGCATTTCCGTTGCATAATGTTTGGAATTACTATACCAGATTCCAATATACCAGATTCCAATAACGCGCGCATAAATGTTTACACATCAATAAAATAAAAGAATTTGTCAATGTTGAAACTTTGTTTACCTACCTTTTTCCATCCCGCTGCGGTGGACCTTCAGCACTTAAATCTGAATGTTTGGACCTTTGTCCGGCTTCGGGTGTTTTTAAATACCCCTTGGGCTTGGACAAATCTGAATGCTTAGTCATTATTGCACCATCATTTCGAACTTTGACACTTTTGTGTTTGTACTTTTAGATGATTCCCTGGTTCAAAAATGCTTATGAAATATTCATGAATTATTCACTTATAACTTTTATTTACTTACATTCTGACAAAAAAAAAAAAAAAAAAACTTTTTAAATCGATGTTCTCGCAAACACATTTTTGATGTAGAATGATTATTTACGAATTCGCACGAATCTGATATTAACTTTCGGAAAAGGTAGTACCAATTTCGTACCAAGAAAACAAACAAATTGTTGGAACTTGGCAGTACTAGAGCTGTTTGATTTTCCTTTTCATAAGTTACTTACAGAATTACCTACAGAGTTGCGATTTTGCGAATTCGAACAGTTTCACTTTAGAATCGAGTTTCATAGTAGGGCCCCTGCTGACCGAACAAATGTCACCACTCACAGCTTAAAAAATCATTTTCCACGCAATATTATTTTTAAATGCTCTGAATTAATTTTATTTGTTAATTAATGCGATCGAAATTTGTAACCAAAATAGTTTAAACAGAAGTGAGACTAGTGTCTCACAGGTGATTTAAACGTCAAACGAAAATTACTTGGTGTTCGATGTGAACGTATCTTCGAGTTTTCGATGCGGTGTGAATAGGGTGTTATATGACCACTGACATTTTCATTTGCAGAGCTCCTTTCTTACTACTTTTTTTTTTCGACAGTATTCCTCGTACTTACTTACTCAAGTGACGCTACAACCCGGGGTGGACCTTGGCCTCAACCAATACGCCTCTCCAGTTAGCGCGATCTGTGGCTCACTGCCTCCAGTCGCGCCCTCCAAGTTGGTTGAGGCCCCTTTAACTTGCGTGAGTCATATATCTTATGTTTATTTAAAAGAGAAGTGTAGTTCAAAATAGCTTTACCAATAAATATTTTTAGTTCCGACTTTAAATTTAAGTAGTCCTAGTAGGCGCAGTGGCTTAGTGGTTAGTGTGTTGGACTACTAAGCGAGGGGTCGAGGTTCGAATCCCGCAAACACCCAAATTCGAACTTAGGGTTTTTTTCCGTTGCGCCGCCTCTCGCGAACGTCTGACAAACATCCGAGAGTATAACTGTCTTGAAAGAGCTTCTCGATTAGCCGTTTGGAGTCGGCATAAAATTGTAGATCTCTTCCATTCGTTTCAAAAAATGAAAAACTCACACAAAACGAATGGTCGTCAGAAGCTAGGCCTATGTTCGCTCCGGACCTGTTGCGCCAACTATTAAAAATTAAAATTATATTTATCTCCAGAGAAATGTCTTCACCTTCAGGCGCGGTTAACACACAAAATTTAAAACGTGATACGTGAACCAAGCTAATTTATTTTGATTCTCTAATTTTAGCAAGTTTTTTTTTTACTATGTTTTTGTGATGTTGAGGCTAGCTCCAGCAAACATCTTAAATTGGTACCGAATATAAAGAAAAATTCGGACATAGTTCCATAGTAAAGTATTTTAAGGAGTACTAGCACAAAAAAAAAAAAAAAAAAAAACGACTGGACTATATAAGGCTTGGGTGAGATAATTCAAAAAATCTTATTGCATGCGTACTGTCTGCCTTATTGTTCGCCTTCATAGACTTATTTTATCGTTCAGTAAATCCAATATTGATCACTTACGAGCAGTGTTGCTGAAAGTACTCCCATAGGAGTATTGTAGTACTTTAACACCTCCGTACTCCCGTATTCCTCCTTTCACATTCGTACTAGTATTTATTTTTAATAGACCTGAAATATCTGTTGGCAGCAAAGCGTAATTTCAACCTTAATAAATTTAATTCACTTCAAATTCAATGCAAAATTGGCAGCAAACTTCTTCCAATCTGTCGTCAACAAGGACATTTTTCCCTCTTCTAGTTTGTTTTTACTTTTCGTTGGCTTCATGAAATTTTCATCTGTCAGTCGGTGTTTATTTTATTGTTACCTGAGATTGTGGTTTGGTGGTTCTGCTGTTTTATTTGAACTGAACAACAAGTTTTGTAAAATTAATGCTTGAAGTATTGTTATTCCTATTCAAATAAATCAAAGCAATCTTGTATTATAGATATGTAGTGAAATTGGATTGTTTGGAAGCGGTAAAGACTGATGTTGAAGACTAAAAAATGTGTGTCCCAGGTACTATTTTCAAAACACTCCCCTTTTTTGCCTGCAGTACTACCTTATGGTATTTCTATTCGACAACACTGCCTACGGGCATGTCGTAAAATGATTTCATTGTTGTCAGGGTTGATTTTGCATAATGGCGTAGGATGATGGCAGTGTACATGAAGAGTAATTTGCATTTCTATTATACAAAGAATACAACTCCAGCGATTTCGACGCGTGACACCAAAAGTCAATAAATTAAATGGCGGACACGTTTTTCTAAAGCTTTACAGAATTAGCTGTACAATATTTTGGGAATAGGAACTTGAACGGCAAGCAGTCGAGCGGTAAAAGGTACGAACAGTTTCTGATATATCCTTATTTGGTATTCAAATTGTGTTATTAAATAACCTTTGTGCAAAGTGGTATGTATGGTTCTATTAATCCTGAAAATCACAGATTCAATTAACAATCGCAACATTTAAGTAAGAAGAAGTTTTAATGAACAATTAAATAGCCCACATAAAAGTAATTCATGTAATGTCAAAGAGATAGACAGGCTAGTACAATCGTCTTTCTTTTTTGTTGCATTAATGAACACACTTATTCTGCACCAATTTTGCAGGCCTGCTTTAGTACAATTTTGAGTAGTCACTAAATGTTCATAAACGTCAGACAATAATAACAAAAAAAAAAATCATTACAATAATTTGGTTTTCGCCACATTCCACGCCGCAGCTTCTTTCTCTATTAAAAGTTGAGTTTAATTGTCAACATTTTTTTTACTTCTCGCGCTTTCTGCAGTCAAAAAAATGTGGATGCATAATCTGCCAGACGCTGATGACATTTACAAACATATCTTCTGCCATTCATCTGCGTTTGTTCGGTCAAAAATCTGACTTTATGAACACGTCTTACGCAGATCTTAGTTAGGCAGACGTTTATGAAAACACCAATACTTAATAAACAAAAAGATAATTCATTTAACCTCGTTGCTACTTTTGGGTATAATAACAGTATATGTTTGTTGTCTGAAGATGCTTCTGGGAAATATCCATTTGGAGCTATTTGTTGGCATTCTTGTTATAAATATAGTTTGTGTTCTTACAAGAGACTCGGAGTCGTCTTTTGGTGCATAACCTGCATGTAGCTGAATTTTCCAAGGTGTGAGTGGGAAGTCAAAGAACAGCGCTTCACATCGCCTAAGTTATTTCTTTTGTTTTCGAAAGCTTTAGTTATGAAGAAGTTTTGCATTGCCAATTTGGACTTTAATAGAGATGCAAAAGATCGTACATCGCTTTGCACAGCTCGTCCCGATATATATGCTATCAGCTATCCTTGTTCTTGTGAATATCCATGATCTGAAGAAGCTCTTTCCTTTAGGACGCAACAAAAGTATGAGTTAGTATAGGTACATGTTCCCATGAAGTGACCTTCTCCAGCTTTAAGAGTTTGGCGCCTAAGATCTTACGTTTATATTGGTTGAAAAAAAGAAGAAGCGGGTGATACCTATATGATAAAAACAAGTTTTATCGTACCGTAGTTGTAATTGCATTTTTATAAGTAGTGCGGTATTGATTTTAACAAAAAGAGTGAACACAGGTTAGGATTTGGCCATTTGGGTAATAATTTTTAAGCAATATGTTTCGTATGGCTTTCTTTGCATTTTTTTAGAAAAACTATATTGATCAAAATCCTTAGATCAGTTTTTTTAAAGCTATAATGTAATGAAAATAATATTTCCTAGCATGCACAATGAATGCTACTTTATGTAATTTGGTCAATTCATTCAATTCAAGTCAATTCTTTATTCAAAAGTTATATGAAAAAAATAGAAATAACTGAAATAGGTATAGCAATAAATGTGTTTCCGCTTTTGCATGCACGTGAGCACGCCACATACAATTGACCAGGTGAAAAACATGGGAATTCAAGATTGATGCCATAAATATCCAGAGATTATCCTTGCGACTTATTATTTGTCATAGACGCTTAAATGCCAATGGCAAATCATTGTGAATTAGCGAAGACCGCGATTTTAAATTTTAAATAATTTTTGTTGTATGTATTAAAAAAAAAAAGTTCATCAAAGTAAAGCGATTTTATGTACGGCGTTTGGGTGACGAATGACGAATGGGATGAATAATGTGGAAATCTTGTAGGTACCTATATAGTTTGGAGTTGGATGAATCTATTTGATGAAATCAACAGAACACGAGATAGCGAGATTTCGTGCGAGTTTATTTTTATTTATTTATTTTTCTCAACGAGGAAGGATTGAGAGAAAAATTAGGAAGGATGAATATGGTGTAGGCTGTGTGATGGAGGTTTTATTTGTTGCGGAATTGTGCATATCATATTTGTGTGTGTTATTATTATTTATTACACAGTGTTCGATGAGGGTTTTTTTATTTCGTTAGATCAGGGTGTGCAATGCACCCCTTGCACACCCTGACGAGACGCCACTGCCTTAAATGTATGACTCTGTTCATTGGTTTTACGAAGGCGACCAT
This sequence comes from Cheilosia urbana, assembly GCA_946477585.1. Classification (NCBI taxonomy): domain Eukaryota; kingdom Metazoa; phylum Arthropoda; class Insecta; order Diptera; family Syrphidae; genus Cheilosia; species Cheilosia urbana. The sequence goes on from OX297854.1 coordinate 119,802,036, forward strand.
TAATTTACTCCGTACGCACTAAGTTAAGGCTCTTTGAATCCACTGTCAAATCCGTACTGTTGTATGCCTGTCGAGAAGAGTGCAGGCATGTACCGCTGCCTTGTGCGATCAGGGTTTAAAAAGGAGAGATATGCGTCCCTTTCCCTTTCGTCTCTTTTGGTGTAGTTGTAGTGGCATAGAAACTCTTACGTCTTTTAGAAGGCAGCAGAGTATTACTGTCCCCCGCCACATCTCATACCTGATAATGATAATGATAATAAAGCAATGCATCTTACTAAGTACAACTGACAGACAACTACAACTACTTAGTGATAAAAGTCGCGTTTCGCCAAAGTGCATAACATGATGTACTTTCCCCCATCATTTTGTTACTACTTTGCAGATCTATCCATGTCTGCTACTTCAAACTAAATATTCCGTCTGTGTTCGTTATTATTCAAATAAATACGATTTGCAAAGAACGCAGATGCATCAAAACATCCATTTGTCAAAGGTCAAACTAAGCATTAATGTCAACGTTGTCGCTCATTGCACAGGACTGCATAATACATTCTTTGTGTGTGCTTCCTTAAAAAAAACAACGTTGGCAGGTACATAAATCCGCTTTGATAAATGTTTTCAACTTTTTTACTTTTACTACGTCAATCTGAATAGCGGAAATATCCATAAAAAAAAAAAACAACTACACATTTGTGTGTGGAACAGGGAAAACCTCTTCGACGGTTGATTCATGACGAAATTTCCTTATAGTGTCAGTCTCTGAGGGCTGTGGCCCAACGAGAGTGTTCTCATGTTTACCAGGAGCTTAGTTTGCACAGTACAAAACTGTATAACAATGCGATTGAAACGTGATAATTGTGTGAAATTGTACGTTATGTATAGTTTGAACGTAAACTTCATTATAGGAGAATGTCCTTGTTGTATTTGTTTCGGAAGATTCTCACTCGGTCTCGGTGTGCGCTATAGTCGATGGTCGATAGTCATTTAGAATCTTCTTATTTATTTGGGTACTTTTCTGCGCCTTTGGGTGGTTAGGTCTTTGCTTTAGTGTGTCGATGATATTTATAGTAAATATTGAGTGCTTTCAATTCATTGGAGGGTGGCTTCTTATTAGTTTGGGATATAATACAGCTAGTTATACTTTGATCTGGGTTTAGTGGCATGTTAGTTGAGGCCCAGCTTTGTTCTGATTGTAGCTTCTGTAAAGGAGCAATAAAGTAGGACATCCACCGCAAAGCATTTTATGGATTGAATTGCGACATGCGCGTCCAGCTCAATTCTATCGAAAGGAATAAATACTATCTAGACCTACATAAAAAACGGATTCCAAAAATGTAATGTCCACAAAAATCTCACTAACTATTGCACTGATTTATACATTGTTGTAAATTAAAATAACTAAAATTATTATGTCGATAAGATTTGTGAAAAATTTGATTTCATAAAAAATGCTTTCTCCAAAATGTCACTATATCAAACAGTGAACCAACAGGCTTCAGAATTCCGTATTTTCATTTAGCAACGATCTATCAGCATTTAACATTTTTTTGTTAATGTTTTTTTTTTACTATTATTTTTCGTTAGTTATAAGTTTTGTGATATTATTGAAGTCCCTGAAAGTCCTTCGTTTATGTTTGGTTATTTTTTTTTATTGTTCTTATTACTTTTTGTTGCTTTTATTACTTATGTTTTTGTATTATTTACTCTTCTTAATGTTAATGTTAAATAAAAAATAGATTTTTATCAATTACTTGTTGTTGCTCTTTATTTTTATTGAAATAATAAATAAACACTATAAGTTCACCGTAACCGACCCGGTGGTTCACTGTACTCACCCGCTAGTACACAGGGAATCAATTGACGTGCGTTTTAAAAAACTAAAAATTTACTATTTTGGGCCAGTTTACCCTATATGGGAGGTACCGTTCATAACGGGGCTAACGTCCAAAGAAAAATTTGCCCCCTTCTTTAAGCCTAAAAACTCCAAATTCGAAGTTTCAAACAAATTTGTCCAGCCGTTTAGGCTGTAGATCTCAGGAGGCGGCAGACAAGCGAACAGACTTGCGAGACCCATTTTTTTTTTAGTTCCTCTACCATCGTTAGGCCAGAATTGATTTAAATCTCGAGTTCGGAATTTTGTACGAATATACCTACCTAATGTTTTTCTCTTACTCTTAAAAATGGACATTTTAAGAATAACATTGATCGACATGGTATGTAAGTTGTTATCCCCACTGGCCGACTCCCGATTGTCAGAAAGTGATCAGAACAGAAAGATGCAAATTTAATAAAAAATCCGTATCAAACACCATAAATATTTTTCGAAGCTCTTCGTCTTCAGGGTAAGCTAGTTGGATAATAATGGTTGTCGGAATTATTACCCGCACACGTTTTATTCCCCGCACACCTCGCGAACTCGACCGAGCGCCCATCACCGTCGATATGGAATGAATATGTCTACTCCATCCACCAACTTCACCCAGTCGAGCTGCATGTTGTGCAGGACCTACTCTAAAACTAAATAATACTTAGTTCACTTCAAACACGAATGGTTGGGATTTCACCACTCATTACAGTAGGGAAGTGAAGTCGATCACACTGTTGGTTAACAGAATGTTGGTCGCATATTATTTTCCTTCCGAGATCTGAGTGAGCTTATCGGTGATTTCAATTCTTTTGCTCTTTAAAGATGAATGTCCTATGTGAACATGTTTTATATATTTTAGAAAGTCAATTCTAATGGCTGCCTTTGTCTTCCTTGGAAGGGTGTCGCGATTTTTCATCGAAAATTTGGATATAAGAAATTGAAATTTTTTTAAGGGGTAGAAGTTCACTAAAATCTCATACAAAGTTCTTGAAATCTTTGTAGGAGTAGATGTACTATAACATTCTTGTAAAATGTCCATAAATATTTTTGGACAAACTTGTTTTGTCCTTAAAAATTGAATTTTTACCGAAAGATCCTTAAAATTTTAACTTCTATTTTTTTTTTAAAGTGCCCTTAGAATAGAGCTTTAGAAAATTATTTTCAGTTTTGGCATACCTGCTGAACTCAGCGCAAGAATAAATATGCTGATAGGAAAGTAACAGCTAACATTTTTGATGACCGATGCGACTTCAAAAAGAAGTTTACTGACCTCTCAAATGGTAAAATTCGGGAAATAATGTAAGCAATGTGTGGTATAGGAGAATGAAGGCAGGTATGTGTTTTTGAATAAGTAGTAAAACAATTCCCACATTTTAAACCCCATTTGAAATTGAACCTAAAGATAGAGCCTTAAAGGTTGCTTACAATTAACTGAGCCCGATTACCTACATAAAAAAGGTTGGTTATTATTTTTGGTTGTTATTTTTCAAATTATTAACATAAATTGCTTTCGTTTTTATTTTGTTGTTACATAGATTTATTATACAAAATTGAATTAAATTACAAATTGATATAGTATGTTGTTGACCACGTTGTGCCAGCAAATTTAAATATTAATGTGTTGAATTTATTAAACGCATTTGGTAGCCCAAACAATGTCTCTATTCAAATTGGATTTATTGAAGCGGAAAGCGATTTATGTTGTATGAGTACGTAGGTCTAATACGATATCCAGTTAGTGTAGTTTCAGCCTGCATTTGTCACAACAAATGTGCAACTCACATTTTGCATACATCGTGGTGATTTTAAATGCATTCCATTGTAACGTAAGTACGGTCGAACGGCGCCGCGATCCGCTAATGGATGTATCTACATACACGAATAATGACTTGCTGAGGCTTATGTACTCTAATCGATATTTTTATTAGAATTATTCCATTAAAGTTAAACGTATTTCCGAGCCAGTATTACTATGAAATGCGGATCCATGATTTATAGGAATTGCCTTGTAGCGTAAGGGTGCATAGATATATAGTTATTTTAGAGTGGTCCAAAATGGCATAGTACTATATGAAATACACCTGTGGTTAGACTAAAAACCGCCGTCTGCATTAGAACCCAAAAGGGAAGTCGTGTAGGTACTATATTAATTCATATAGTAATTTAAATGGTACTTTTCTATTCAGAGTTATTTTCTTATTATAAATTTTTTAAGTAGTTCCATAAACTTTTTCAATGTAGGAAAAGCCCCTCTATTTCCTAAACTCGGTCGGAAGGATTCGGCAAACAAATTTAGTTCCCTTCCATAGGTTTCATAAATTAAGTTTCATAGAAACATGGGTCATGTTTCGTTCGTTGGACAGCGGAAACTCTATTGACTAAAGCAGTTGAACCTATCCAAATTTGGGACGGGAACATGTTCACTATTCAAATGGGTTGACAAAATAGCTTGTTATGACCGATCTGCATCGTACATTTTTTTTCTGTTTAGGCTTTTTCAAAAAATGTAAGCAAGTAACCGGCTTGCACTGTCAAAAGTACCTACAGATGCAACTGTGGTCCCATATGAACGAACAAGCTATTGGCACCCCGTGTCAATAATTGATTCTATTACTATTCTTTGATACAGTTATAATATTAATACTCAAACTTAAATTAATTATAATATTTTATTATGCCATTCGAAGTAGCTATTGCACATTTTTTGAGAATTTCAGAAAGAATCTTTACTAACAAAATATGACGTCCTTTTTAAAATTCACAAATCACAAAATACTACAGACAGGTGTTTACAATTTGACTTACAAGTATCTAGTATCAATTGAAGAGAACTTTCAATACAGCGCAGTAGATAAGTATATTCCTTCATTTTAAAAGTTCTCATAACGCAATACAATCCAAGGTTTTCTATTTTTAGAGTTTTTGATTTAATTATTTATATGTACCATTGCATTTATAGATTGAATTTAATCAACTGATACAGAAGTCTTTTGTTTGTGACAGTTTTTTTAGTTCACTCCCCAGATCCAGCGTGCGCATATATTTATTCAATTTAAAATCTAAGTTGAAAGAATTGAAAAAAAAAATGTTTTTATCTCGGCAACAGCGCCACCTATCGGGTCAAAAACTATCCTATCTTTCAAGTTTCAAAGCAGCAGTACACACCTACAAAAATAAGGGGTCAACTATTGTATCCGTTACGCTAATGTCGAGCTAAAAATGTTGGCAAGAAGTTTCAATTTTTCCAGTCGGCACATACTGGCTGAGGACAACATACTTAGACTACAGCCCTGAACGGGTCACTTCAACCAACGCTCCTCTCCTTTAAGCGACACATTTGACAAACTATTGACAGTTATGCATTCCAACTTCCAAGTTGACTGAGTTTGTTTTCCGTTTGGGAGCGCCACCCAAGGCGAAGTTCTTACCTACTGTGTTTCTTCATCTGGTTAATGTTTGCAGACAAATTCAGACTTCTCTTCAAGTCCATACCGCTGTACAGCTCGTAGATTTCGCTTTTAAATGTTCTACTCCCAATTCCGTCAGTAAAAATGGCATCGAAAGTCAATCAAAAACCTTTGTGTTTAAAACGACTAAGGGTCCCTTCATCTGGCTTCACCCAAGTTATACTTTTGCAGGACTAAGAAGATGTAGTCTTTTGTTGATAAAGACTTCACTCATTTGCATTTTAATTTGTTGCTTATTGATGCGTTCTTATATAGGGTGGACAAAGTCCCACCAACTACCTCAAAATTATTGCTGTCTGTTATGTCGTTCTGTTCAATATGTTATTGTAAGTTAGAGTGCCCCTTCATGGTGATAGCTTATATAATATTTAGTTTTTCCTTCAATCATTCATTCCCCACACAAAATCCTCATCAGTTAATTGAAATTATTTCGGTGACATTCAGTTTGTCGCCGACATATTACCATAGTAATGTATTCAAATATAAATCATCTAGAACCTATTTTCGATGGAGCTACTTATTTATATATGGTGGAATGAAATTTACCGACTCCTAAAGCCTAAAAGTAAGTAATTCCATAAATTAAATTCAAGGAAATGTATCTACGAGGTGTTTACCAGCCACTTAACACTTTCGTTTCAATGATGTTACTATAGAAACGAATATTTTCCGTCATACCCACGTTTTTGCTCTAAATTTTCATAGTGACGTATTAAAATGTAAATCATGAGTAAAACGTATTTTCAAAGGGGCGTAGTTATTTCGATATCTAGATGCTGCTTTTTCGTTTGTAAAAAAAAAAAAAAAAATATCGAGAATTGTGGTGCGTTTTTGAGTTACATTACATACATATGAAAGGAAGGGTCGATTTTCGAGCACAAGCCAGACAAGTAAATATAAGTAGATAATTTTTCAGACTTGAGAAAAGTTTTACACACCTTTCCCCAGAGTGATGTAGCGCATGGCAAATCACAGGTTACTAGCACATATTTTAATTGTGAGATTTTTGCCAAATGTAATGGAGCAGTTGACGTTTTTCATCACAATTTTTCACAGTTTAAGAAGTTTGACAGAAAACCACTTTCGTATTTCAAAAAACGAAAGAAATCACGCGAAAGCGAAAATTTGTTTCATGTAACTCCTAACGTTCTTTTTTGTTCACATTCGTTTAGGTTTGAGGAATTGTGTGACAGTAAAATTATAGTTTGGTAGTCTCAGTACTTTCAGTATGTCGTTTTGTTTTCGTTAAGCAACAATTAATATTTGAAAATATTTTGTTTGTTTACGAAGGCGGAAGTTTGGAATGAAAATGTAATGTCTTTTTCCATTGAGATTTTCAGATTTTGCTCACAGATTTCAGATTTTTCGTGCCCAATGGAACATAAAACGAGAATTGTCGAACAAGACAAACAATAAAATGGCAGGTCGTGCTATAGGTATATTTAAATGCTGAGTTATTATATCTACACTCCTACAAAATAAGTTCATAAAATTTGATTCGCTGAATTTAGTTTTTCTTTATATCGATAGAAAAATAGGTATTCAAATTCAGTGAAGTTACGTTGATGCGCGTATTCCTGTATAAACTTCGGCGCCCCCGGGAGACCACCCTGGTCGCCCCCCCTAAAGCCGGCACTGGTCACAGTAGTCAATACGAATTACGAATAATAATAGGTACGAGCAAAGAGAATACGAATACGTGCTTGTAATTGTAGATCTAAAAACTAATTTGAGACCATACAAAAATAAAATACGATGACATGAACAACGGAAAATGTTTGGAAGCTGGGTTTTCTTAGAATGACAATGAACAGAAGAAGGTATGTGGTGTTACCCTATTTACCGCATTGTTTATAGGCTCTTCTATGTATTGAACTGGCAAACAATGTTAAGTCGAGCAAAGGATATTAAAAGACCCTCCTTTCTCCTTGCGTATTCAATTTGTACGAAGAATATTTCAAAGATTTATTTGCGCAGTGACAAGATACAAAAGAATTGAAATACAAAAAATATTTTCAAGCTACAAGCGTACACTTTGAACACATCCCCCTCGAAGAGACTGCAGATTCAGTCAACGGTCAATCAACATGGATTTCATTTTGAACAGATTTCATGACAATACTCCCAATCAAATGCCATCCTCGGATGAAAGCTTTTTTTTTAATGTAGGCCGGATCTTCTTACACAATCCTCGCCATTATGTCTCCCATGGAGAGAAACAAACATCGCCAACGACAAAGCCGATTAAAGTCACAAAAACTCCATTAGACGCCAGAGCCTATAGCCATAACTCAATTGAGTTGTTCGTGATTGAAACAGCTTCGACAGTAGAGAGTAGATTAAACTTCTTGGGCGCTAATTGCATTTTAATGCCATGAAAAACTTCTACGTAGCGTCATTTAATGAGAAAAGCTATCAACCACGCCAAGTGTCAACTTCTTAACTTTGATGATTTGCTGAGTGCGTTCCGAATGAATCTCCAACCTCTGTCAGATACATTGCTTCAGTCAAAGCAATTAACCGTTAAACGACACGCCGAGGATTTAATTGGGCGTGATATAAAATTAGGTACTTCCCCAAGAGTAATTTGTTAGATATTATATCCACGTCCTTAATCCATCTCTCGAGATAAAATAATCTTTTACAATTTTTTAATACAACCGTCAACTAATCTCGCACATTTTTCTGGATTCTTGTTTTTTTAGATTGCAACACCAACAGCTCTAACAAAGCGAATCAAGTAATGCCCTTGGGAAACTCCAATCTCCGACGTAATTGCTTAAAAGCAAGAGCCGACGACGCCAAGAAACAAATGATACACATTGCCACACAATTCACAAGGATATCCGAGAAGAGGCTGTTGCTTTATTGAATTAAAAACGAAATTAAGGGCTGTGAAAAATGACACTACGACTTCGAGACATCCTGTACCTTGTGATAATTTACGTAAAGGTTCAAAGTTTGACGGGTAATAGTGAACACCACTCGCAAGCGATATCCTTGCAGCAGGTGGGCGCTGCTTCCCAGGCGCATAGAACTGCACCGGCAGACTTTTTGCTGTACTCAAACCTGACGGGAAGAAGACAAAAGACACTCAGATCGGACGATGCAATTAGCAAGCGGGCTGTTGGTATCGATCGCGAAGTGGGTGACAATGGAAAAGCGGCTGCATACGGTATTAATGATACATCCTTTGCCGGAGCAGCCAATGCGTCATTGGGTTACGCTCTGATGGATGGCGACGTTGACAACAATGATAATCAATTCGAGACAAGTCATGGTGAGGAAATGCAAATGCCATGTGCGGCGGAAGGAAATGACAACAATCCGAACTGCACTGTTTCGAACCAGACGTGTTTCGATGACAACCTTCCGTGCAATGCAACGCAGGCGGAGTACATGCAATTTCTCTACGACTACATGTATCCGAAGACGTCCGAATGGATATTAATTTTCGTGCACGGAATTGTTTTCATCACAGGACTGGTGAGTACGGAACGACTTTATTATTTGTGTAGACTTTCAACGAACAATGTGCTGGTAAACAATGTGTGCCCACGTAGTTCAGCAATTTTTCGTTTCTTATTCTGTTCTGGGAGGCGGCTTTGTCATGTCCATTGTCTGTGGTTGTAGGCGAAGTGCCTACATATGCTTTAAAAGGAAACAGACAGCATGTGGGTGGGTTTCCATTTAGTACACTTAATCGCCATTAGGGCTATTTGTGGACTGCATTGTTTGTTACAGTTTTGAAGTGAAAATTCTCGGACAATACTTCAAAACTAAGGTGATTAAACAGGTTGAAGTATAGGCCAGAGTGTTACCTTCGGGACGCTTTAGAGTCATTTTGACTCCTTTTTGAGCGCCTAGACTCTGGACTCATCTTCTTGAAAATTGGTGAATTCGTACTCCTTTTAAAAATGTATGACGTTTTTGCTATAATTCACAATCGCTTAGCCTTTTTAGTTGAATTCGAAAGAATTTGTTTTTACCTGAATCTGAACTCCAATTAAGTACATCGCTAGTAAATAACAGTGCGTTACTTTAAATAAATACCGTGCGTGCGGTATGTGTGTGGCTTGATACACGTCATTGAGAAAAGAGGGAATTGTAATAACCGTATTCTTGATATATTATTTTTCAGACTCTGCGTGAGCCTTAACATATCTGGGGTACTCTTCGTGGGGCGGAGTGACTACTTGTGGTTGTAAAACTTCATTGATGTCCGTTCTCCTTCTTTTGGTTCGAACTGACGATAAATCCACGTCATTTATCATCAGAACATCATTTACAGTTGATCCTGATGTCGTCGGTTCATTGTCAGTATTTGTCGCTCCAGTTTGGTTCGCGAGACAAGTTCTCCATTCGCGCGAGAGTTCAGTACTCGTTTTCCCAATCTTTTTTCCGACTTTCAGAGGTTTACTTGCACGTAAACGCGCCCTGTAATCTTTTGCACGTTCTGCATCTGTCTTTCCCATATCTGAAAATATTTTAATGCATCTTCAATGACGGCAAAACATTGCATTAATGTCAGAAATATGGAACTGTACCAATTAAGTAATTTCCTGTATTTTTCTGCGTTTTACTATTGAAACGCATGTAGGTACCTACAGATGCGATTTGGATGACAGTTGAGGTTAAGGAGTCACAACCGAATGAATTATAAGCAGTGTATTAAACATTGAAATCGAACAGTGAAACAACGCGCACTTAGATGTTTACACATCAACAAACTCTCCTAACATATGCAGTGGAAAATACCCGTTTTCATTTCCATCCCCGTACGTTAAATGACATCAACTGTTATACAGTAAATGAAAGTGTCATTGGAATTTCATTCGGCTTGCATTGCATATTGTAGAGGTGCTGGTCTACGACATTTTTGTTTGTTGTTGTCCAGCTGTGATTTCTGCGTGCCTGGTACTTCACGAAAGATTTGGCACCGAATTTCCTCGAGATGTCCGTCATAGGGAAGAAATGTGAGACCATCATATATGAAAAACATGCTTTATTTGACATCAAAAAAAAGCTGGAATTAATATGCCTCAGCTCATAAATGTACGCAATGATAAAAACGTATGCAATGATAAAATGTATGCAATGATAAAACACAGTGACGCATTTCCGTCCCCTCAAGTTAAATGTGTGGAATTACTCCACCAGATTCCAACAACGCGCCCTTAGATGTTTACACATCAAAAAGAAAAGAAAATATTCAGGTCGGAATGGGAATCCTTTTTTCATCCAGGAACCAGGACCCTTTTTTCAGAGATATCACTGGTAGGTATAAGCTATTCGACAGTGCAGTATCTCGGCTGTATTCATATGAGAGTGTTGGTGCCGTGAAATAACGCCGAATTTCCTTGTTCGGTCTTATTTCACTTTGCAGCCCAGTCGACTTTATTTCGCTTTGAATTTATAAATAGATTTCAAATTTCCCCCTCTGTTACTTGATCATTTAGAATTTGAGAAAATAAAATCAAAAAAAAAAAAAAGAAGACGATTTTTGAACTATTATTTTCTCAAATTTCCCCTCCAGTTATTTCAGCATTTAGAATTTAGTCACATCACATCACATCACATCACACTATTATATAAAGAGGTAATGTTTGTTTGGGGAAGGTAATCTCCGGAACTACCGAACCGATTTCAAAAATTATTTTACTTATAGAAAGCTACGGGATAGAGTATTGCGATAGGCTACTTTATTTTTTAATTTTTCCATTTTAGATTTTTTTGATTTTCTGCGCTATTTATTTTGACTTTTCTATATCAAAAATCAATTAGAAATCTACGTAGGTACCAACTATGTGCGGAATTTTTTTTCAAAAAGTGGATTGATAAAATCGAGATGAAATTAATGTATTATACGTTGGTCAACAGTGATATGGTTTGTTTTTGATTTTGTGCATCGCTCCAACAGTTTTATTTCTTTTACACAGTTGATAAGTTAAAAATTAAATGTAAAAAGTTTAAACGCGGACAAAATAGTTATTGAAAAGCAAACTTCAGTTATTTTTTTAAAAATGCCAAGACGTATGCGCACAAATATTGGCCGCCGAACAAGGCAAGCAAGTCAACAACAAATATCAACGAAGCCAAACTACAGAAGAAAGCGAAAAGTGGGACATCGCATGGCATAAGACCAGATCAACAGTCGAGAAAATTGAGAGTGCAAGTAATGAGAACTGCGTCAAATCCTACTATTGCTGGGATGGGAGCAAGTTCAAATCGGAGTGGCAAGATGCACGTCGTTTCTGACATTCGAAGGACTGGCATTTCAGTAGAAAGAACAGAAAACTATGTCGGTGATGCGATTTTCGATATTGGAGCGATGACTATAATTGTGTGCCACCATTAAAACGCGCTAAAAAACTGCTGTGCGAGTGGCAAAGTAAAAGTAGCACCTGCGGAGCAATTTGACTCGGAGGATTTTCTAAAAAACATTTGATAGTACAACTACTGTTTTCGTAATATTTCGTTGGGATTCTACGCCGCAAAATTCAGATCAACAGTTTCCAGGCCAAATTTACCATCCTTCTGCCTTCTTGTCAGTAAATGAGGACGTACAGCAATATTCGCAGGTGTACTTCATTTTGTCGGGGGATGATCAAGTCGATAGCCTGTACAGACGGCAAACAGGAGTGAAAAAAAACGTCATTCGACAATTGCAACCATTATAAATGCAATCAACGCTTTCATTACAATGTTTAAAACGGCGATAGAGAAAATGAACTTAGAAGATCGCAGATTTTTTGTCTTCAATCCTAATAAAGGAACCGCACTTTGGAAAAAATGGAATGGATAGGAAACGGGTGGTATCACTTCCAATACAACAGAAATTATTTAAAATTTTAATTTTCTAATTCGGATGTTCCGGACCTACCGCTTCACAATTTGAAATAAAAAGTCGACTCAATTATAATTTTGTTGAGCAACCTAAATGCACCGAAATTTTGTATCTGATCGCGTTTGACATGATTGTCAAGAAACTCAAATCAAATGTCATGCAAGGAAGATTTTGAGGGGAAAATTAAAAGGCAACATTTTCATATCGCGGACTCCGCTTATTCAGAACGATTTGTCATTGGCATTTAAGCGTCTATGACAAAAAATAAGTCGCAAGAATAATCGCTTGATATTTGTAGGATCAATCTTGAATTCCCATGTTTTTCACATGGTCCAATTGTATGTGGCATGCTCACCTGTAGGCAAACCACTTTAGTACAAAAGCGGAAGGTTCGTCGGCACGTCAATCATTGCGGTTTTATTGAAATACATCGACATTGCTATACTTCAGTTATTTCTATTGTATTCAATATAACTTTTGAATATAGAATTTGAATTGACGGAATTACGTAAAGTAGCATGCGCTGTGCATGCTCGGAAATATTATTTTCATTACATTTATGAATTTGGGCGGAACGGAGTTCGCCGGGTCTGCTAGTTATATATAAAATAATAGTAACATCTATTTCTGCAAATTTTAAATATACTTTATATATAGTTCTAGGCAATTCTGAAAACATTTGCTTCGGCCTTATTTCTCAAACAATGTTCGACATTATTTCACTTTGCTTTATTTCGGCGTTATTTCACGTCACCGAGAGTGGTGGGTTCTCATGACAATTTGCCTTTTTTTGCGGTTTTTAAGAAGGTCTGATAAAGATGTAATTGAAAATTTATATAGGAGGTTCTTGAAAAACTAAAAATTAAAGCACATCTCTTTAAAAAGTGTTTTAAGGTTGGTATTTTAATAGGTCTGCCTTTAATCAAAAGTCCTTGAAACCTTATGAACGACTTCTTATCAAAATGTCAGAATCAAAAAAGAACTGGAAATTTTGGTTTTCAAATGAACTATACCCTGATGTACATATGTACATGTGCAATCAAAAAAATAAAGTGCACGACTGGGTCGAACGAAACTTTCTCGTTGATCAAAAGTTTATTAGTTTATTAGGTAGGTCTAGGTAAGTAAAGATCTGAGAAGCAATGCTAGGAATAGTGTTAATCTTGATCTTAAAATGTTGCTTATGAATTATAAAATTATGAGATAAAATGAAAAAAGTGTCAAATTTTCGCACAACGGTCACGCTGGTCTAGCGCGCGGTGCACTCACACATTCAAATCCGATTCGGAACGTTCTCTAGCGCAATTGCGACAAAAACCGCACAAAATCAAGGCACTGATTTATTTGAATTTTTTGAGAAAAGCTAAGTACGGGATCTTATTGAGAATACAGATATTATCTCTAGTACCTATGCAATTAGATCCAAATCGTTAGAGCGGTTTCTGTAAAATTTGGCAGACAAATATTGCAATGTTTAGTTTGAAAAATTCTATTGGTCAACTATTCACCTGAAAACCGAGTACAAATTATTGTGCGGGATGTAAGCATTGTTTGATTTTTAAAGTTTTATCGAAATCTAAAATGGGGTGTTTGAGACATGAGAAGTTTTTAAAATTAGCGTTTTCGGTGATTCGAATTGAAAATTAAGGACAGGCAGTAATTTTAGGAATATCAATTTAACTCTAAGTTTACAGTTTGGTCAAAGTCGTTATTGTCGTTTTCGGCTAAACTAAGGAAAACTACATTAAAAAAAATCCTTTTTTTTCGAATGTATTGCTTAATAAAACAGAGCAAAAATTAGTTCACCATTAAGTTAGAAATTACCACATTATTTTAGAAATTAATTTTTGTTACAATCATATGGTTTGTTTTCGAGATATGTCCACATTTCAAAAGTAACGTTATGCGAATTCTTAGCATGGCAATCTCACCTACTTCAGCTTAAATATCAATTTTGGTTGAGATCGTTTAAAACGTTTTCGAACAAATCGGACTGGTACGAAACTTTAGGAGGAGTCTTTAAGCCCTTGCTCTCCAATTCTGACCAGAAACAGTATTTGAATGTATTCAGATTTGGATTCAGACGGCACGAATCTTCTGACCCTGAGCCACTCCTACGTGGTTTTGGTGTATGCACCGGAGCAAAGTCCTTTTGATAACCCCATATTCCTCCAACAAATTTTGATTTTTGCTTTGCACCCGTTTTATTTTATTTTTGACAAAAATGGAGAGATGTGATACCTTGCTAAGAGATCCCCCAACCAAACCTATACCATTACGGAACCTTGATGATGGTCACGCTGAACCCCTGGAACAATTTGTTTCGCTTTTTTTTTATGAACAGGTGGGCCAAAAGAAGTCATCCGATGTTGTTTGGCTCTCATTTTTTTGCTAGGTAAATGAAAAACTTCGATTCTGTTTTTTGATTATGTTTATTTGAACCTTTAGAATTTTATTGGTCAAGTCGAGAAGATGATATCGGCCGTCACAATTGATTGCCATACCGGCTCGTTTTATGTCATTTTTCATCACTTCGGCGAGAACTTCATGCGACAGATTCTCGCACTCGTGTCGAATGTTGTCCTTGATGGCTTCTAGGGTCTCGGGCTTGTTCACGTAAACACGGGACTTCAAAAAACCCAACAAAAAAGTCTGGAACGGCTAAATCGGGCGATCTTGCGGGCCAGTGCAAATCGCCAAAACGAGAGATGAGGCGACCCGGGAATGCCGCCTTCAGAATATCGGTTGTGGCTCGCGCAGTGTGTGCCGAAGCTCCGTCCTGTGGGAACCACATGTCCTCCAGTCCTAATTCGTCCAATTGCGGCAGAAAAAACTCGGTTAACATGGCCCTATAGCGCGCACTGTCCACTGTTGTCGTTTGACCAGCGGCGACATGACTCCTCCAGCGTGAACAGCGCACCATGCAGTACCTTTGAGCGGGTGTAATGGCTCCTCGTGCATTACTCGTGGGTTTTCGGTGCCCAGAAGCGATAGTTTTGCTTGTTCACGTACCCGCTGAGGTGGAAATGAGCCTCATCACTCATTATGATTTTGGTCGAAAAATCGAAAATTCCAAATTATTCCGCGTTCTTGGGGAGTGTATCGCTCCATGGCTTGTTAACTTGTATTCTACATCTTTCTAGTCCACAAATGTCAAAACAGACTTGACATTGGCGGCCATTTGCAAAAATAAGAGCATCTTCCAATGGGGTGATCTCTTTCGGCCCACCTATATCAGATCAGAAATCGATCTTATATAGCCTCAAGGTTATCAATGGAGACCTATTTAAGGTCGGGTCGTTGTTTGGCAGGTAATAGTCTCTGCTCAGGAATGAAGTACGAGTAACAATTGTTGCAAAATTTAGAAGTTGATGAGTTTGTGTTTACATTATTTTCAGTATGGCTTTTGTACAATCTGTAAGAAAGTGGTCCGCCAGACTAATCTTCCAGCTGTCAGTTTAGCCTAGCTGAAGAACGCTATTTGCGGCAGATTATTGAATGGAAATATTGAGGCTTTTTAAATGTAGTACAGGTTTCAGATCTATGTTATACAGAGGTACCAATCTTAGTCTTAAGTTTGGTGTCCTTAACCATCTTCTGCTACCACACAAAACTGCCATATATAGTGCGTTGTCCCTCTAGGTTTGGAGTCGAAAACTATATAGGTCGCATCTTTAACGTCCAT
This sequence comes from Cheilosia urbana, assembly GCA_946477585.1. Lineage (NCBI taxonomy): Eukaryota > Metazoa > Arthropoda > Insecta > Diptera > Syrphidae > Cheilosia > Cheilosia urbana. Next base: position 119,817,902 of record OX297854.1, read on the forward strand.
TCACTCTTCAAGTCCGAACCGCCATCTAAGACCTATATTTCTATACAGCTCGTATAGTTTGTTATTGAATTATAGGTATTCCAAAGCCAATTGAACATTTTGCATGGAATCTTCCTGTCGATGCGACTAAGAATATATTCACCCACTTTAGATAAGGTCTAACCTCCATATAAAGCAGCGCTGGGATGATCAAGGCCTTCTAAAGAATTTCATCATTTCTCCCAAATATATGCCTCTACCACTCCTTTGCCTCCTCAGTCCGAAGAAGCAGAGGTTGACAGGTTTTACTTGGTATTGCCCTCATTTATTACTAAAACCATTTTGGTAGCTTCCGATTGAATGCTATTGAATGCACCAGTGACAGTTGCTTCTGTGCTCTGCCAAGAATGTCCGTATGGTCGAAGGTCGTAGGCTAGCAGTTGTTCTGACTTTTGAAAGATTATGCCTGCAGTGTTAACTTGTGATTGTCGCATAATCAATGACTCTATATAAACTATCATATAAGAACTATCATATGCGGGCTTGAAATCGATAAGGAGGTCGTGAGTATCGATTTGGACTTCTTGGGATTTTTTTGAGGATTTGTCGAAGCTTAAAAATTTAATCGACTGTGGACTCTTCATCCTGAAACCACACCGACAGTGGTCGATCAAGGTGTCGATGAGGGGTTTCGGCGTTCCAAAATATGGCAGATACGATCTCGATGTTTGAGAAGCCTAATCCTTTTTTAATATTTTAGCGCAACTCAGTTAGGTCTCCTTTCTTGTGAATCCCACAAACACTTATGGTGCGGTTTCATTCATCAGGCAATCACTCATATGACCACAGAGTTGGTTGCTAACAAGTCTACCAGTCGCTGGAAATGCTGTGTCATTTGCATATTCTACCGCTGTTACCCGACTCCATTTTAGTTTATGCTATATAGACCTCTTTTCCCACAAAATTCCAAGAAACATTTAGTCCGTTTTAAGGCGTACCCATTACTCAGTTGATAATACCTTTTCAACGACAAATCGTTAGCTAGGTTTCATAAATGCTCGCCTTAGCACGTATGTATATAAAAGATCAACCACAGCACTAATTCATGAGGTGAAATACGTAGCGTAAATTGTACGAGTATCATGCCAGTTAATTTGTGTCCCTTATTTGGTTGCTTAAGTTCATTACATCACTCTTGATTCCTTCCACAACAGCGATTTAATCTTCCTGCTGTGAAATATTATGAATTTTGTATGGTTTTGCCAAAATTATAGGTTTCATTTGAAAGGACATTTTCACTTCAACTTTTCCCTTCCTATTTCGCCATAAATCCTTACAAAACGGTAGCTATGTAGTTAAAAAACGGTAGCACGTACACAGTTATAATCACGAGAGGCCACAAACGTCGTAATCCCAGAAAGTACCTTAAAAACGGATAAGGTAATAAACAGGACATAAAGCGATTTATGCAATCTACATCTATCGTACTTTCCTACAACATGTGAGTACAGAGTACACACACTTGCGAAGATACTTTCGAATTAAATTGGATGTTGGATGCTTGGATGAAAACTCCCCAAATGGAGTACATTAGAATATTGTGCATACCGTGGTAAAATTAGAATAAAAAGAGCATAAATGAATCGCTCGTGTCTTAACGAGGTTTATTTCACGCGTTGAACCACGGGTAGTGCCTGCCGATCGAGCAATTGACTGTACATTAAAAGCTTGCTGCTGGATGTTTGTGTTAATAAAATGGAATTAGGATCTTTTTGAGCCATGTAAAGGGCAAAGAGTTTTCCACATCGAAATGAAATTGACGCCTACACTGAAATCGAACCAATAATTGGTTTATTTACAGAAGGTTTTCTTGGCTCAGTAAAAGGCCCATTATGCAAATTAAAATTTGTGCAACAGATTAGTTATATTTTCATAGGTAAAAAAGAACCTTTAACTGAAAATTTAAGTAGCTCCTCGTAAGCGACTTAAAATATACAAAAATATCTACTTTCTTGCGCTAATTCATGAATAAAGTCATGAAAGATAGTGATCGGTGTGCATCATTAGGCGGATCTTATGTTGCTCGAAGTTTAGACTGCTACAGGAGAGCTTCACGGCCTTAGAAAATGTCTATACTCAATGCGGCAACAGAAGTTCGAAAGACAATCGAGAGTGTGGTAGAAATTCTTATGGACAGGGCAAAGAACTGGACTCGAATCGCCACTTCCGTGAACGAGCTATACATTTAGGGAATAAAGTTGATTTGATAAAACAAAACCAATTTCGTTCACGGACAACGCGACTCGACCCGTGAGTTTTGTGTAAAAAAGGCATATACCTACTAGGTTAGGTTATAGGTAAGCAGATGTGTAGAGTTGGGTGAGACCTGCAATACCTCACTTAGGTCCTCGTGGACACATTTTTTTTTTTGGGTTAGCCGTTGGTGTAACATCGGTGGCCTGCTTCCCTTTTCCCTTTGTTGTTATCTGATGCTGTCTAGCTATCCCGATGTCCTCAGAAACCTGTAAAGATCAGACAGTGAGATATAAGAAAGTTCATGATTCATGTACATCATGAAAGTATAATAGCTTCCATGTGTCCTCTTCCTCAAATGACAGAAACTCGGGCAATGACAAAGGAAGTGAGATGTGTCCTCACGGATCTCCTCGTCTTCGCAGATGTCGTCCCTACTAACTTAGATAGCGATGACCTATCAAACTGTAGACGTTTTGTGGTCGGACCTCTGTTATATTCTGGCCAAAGCTTCTGTTATATTTCAGAGCTCGAGATTTCCTTCCACCTGTTGTTGATTTTCATTCGAATTTTGTTCTTCACTCGCTCTCTGAAAGTGGTAGTGCTCTATCAAGATCCTTTACGGACCCCTTTCTTTCCAGTTCATCCGCCCTCTCATTGCCGGTTTAGTCTCTGTATCCAGACCAGGGATCTAGCAGAGATTCGTGATGTGCTGCGTGCAACCAACTTTGAGCTCTTCGGGGCATCGGTGAACTAGTTTGGATTTTATTTCATTTGCGGAACTGCTTTCATAGCCGCCTGACAGTCAATGAAGGTTATATCGCTACGAGGTATTGCCAATATTGACGCCTTCTGGGCCGCTTCAGCGATAGCCAGAACCTCCGCCTGGAAGACACTACTACTATCAGGTAGTCTGATGGAGCAATGAATAACTATTTCCTCAGAGAATATGCCGGCACCACAGTCCATCTTTGAACTATCTGTGTACACCGAAAAAAAAAAGAGACAACAAAATGAATTTTTTGTAATAGTAAAATCACATTTTGCAATTTTCGTATTAAATCGACCATAAAACAAATTGGATAAATGTAAAAAATGTTATGCTAATATTATATTATTGCTTACTTGAAATTAAAAATGTTATATGAAAAATATGTATGTAGTTGGCGCATCAGGTTCGTAGGGACCCTTGGCCTAGCTTCTCACAACCATTCGGTTTGTGTGATTTTTTTAAAAAAAATTTAACGAATAGAAGGGATCTAAAATTTTATGCCGATTCTGAACGGCTAATTGAGAAGCTCTTTCAAGACAGTTATACTCTCGGATGATTGTCAGACGTTCAGAGATGGCGCAGTAGAAAAAAAACCCTAAGTTCGAATTCTATTTTTTTGCGGGATTCGAACCTGGGACCTGGGGCCCCTCGCTTTTAGTCTAAGAGCTAGCAACGTTTTTGAGAGAGAATTTCAGTACAGCCAGTTTTTAGATATGTTATCTCTCTCACTCTCCCGGACGTCGTAAAGGCTGTCTGGCTGGCGGTAGTGGTTGCGTTCATCAGTGAGCATCGTACCTGTACAGGTAATCAATCTGTAAAGGTAATCAATTTTTCAAATAATTTTAAGAAGTTTTTTTTTTTATTATTATTTTTATTGAACTTTTTGCAATATGAACCTATTATTGCCAGACATTTTTATTGTTGTTTAAACTGTGCCAAACAATAATTTTGAATTAAAAAAAAAAGTTTTTCAAAATATTTTAGTATGGCTGAAATCTATATAGGATGTTATTTAAGTATCTAAAAACCTAAAATGAATTTGCCAAGCAATATTTCGATTGTTAAACCTCAGCCAGACCGATATAAAAGTGAGAAGTGATGTGGTATCATTGTGCTGTACAGGTACGATACGCACTGATGAACGCAACCACTACCGCCAGCCAGACAGCCTTTATGACGTCCGGGAGAGTGAGAGAGAAAACATATCTAAAAACTGGCCGTACTGAAATTCTTGTTTTCTCGACGTTGCTAGCTCTCGTACTATTAGTAGTTCAACGGACTAACCAATAAGCCACTTTTTTATTTTTGATATTGCTTATAACAACTAACGAGCGATTACAAAATAAAAGCGTAGCCAGAAAGGTCGCCAAGACAAAATCAAAACTGAGGCACATCAAGTCAGCCAGCTGTCAGACTTTCTAAACTAGATACTTGAAGTTGAACGTCCCAAATGATTTCTTTAAAAATCGAACTCGTGTATTGGAGCAAATGTCTCCCCCTCTTTGTTTTAAATTGTGTAGGTACCTAGTTAATTTTAAATTGAATAAAGTATCGAAAATAATAAAAAATATTTTGTCTCACGATTCACTGAAGGCAATAACTATGATTATACTCTGTTCAATTTATATTTTCAGTACAGGCCTTATGGGAAGCTCTTTTTTCTACCAGTGGTGCCGATAGCTACTCTCACGGCACTCAAACAAAAGATTTGCCACTGAAATAAAAACGAAACCACTGTACTGTACAAAGAATTTGTTGTTGTAATTCTCCTGAAATTCGCATACATTCCACCACAACCTGTCTGCCACACAGCCTCGGGCAGAATGAGCACGATCGTCTTGCGTTCGCTTGCTATTATCATCTACCAAAATAAGCAGTGTGAGTGACTGAAGCACATCAAAGAAATGTTACCATATGTCAATTTTGGCATATCATTAAGGGTTTTTCTTTGAATTTTGTCAAAGAACTTTCGGTTTTGGTGCTTTTTAAAGCTTTTGAGAGCGAATAAATGAATTTGATTATGTGGGATGTTGCCATACAGTTTTTAGGTACTCCTTTAATTATTTTGTGTATCTGAAGGATCTGTTAATATGCAGTTAAACCATTTTTTCTTAATAAAGGGTTGGTATTTGGTAACCCTACAGATATTTGTGAGAGAATTATGCCAATTTATAGTGCTCACTATGGCAACCATGTGAGAGCTTTAAAATGGAGACAGCTTATTAAAATCCATAATAGTAAGGGTGAAAGGCAAATAGCCTATCTTCCCTGTACTGAAAATATAAATTGAACAGAGTATAGATGCCAATGTAACGTCAAACGTCACGAGCAAGCTAAAGGCGCTGTCTGCTACTCATTCCGAAGCTACGGTGGTCGGATGGCGTATCGTGCAAATAATTGTAGAAGTCCAACAGCTTTTGGATTCCTATACCTATAATATTTTTTTTTTTTTTTTTTTTTTTTTTTACCGAGGGTAGGTGAAAATCTTCCAAAGACACTATGAGAATAGCAAGCGCGTGCTCATAGTAGTGTCAGATTTTTACTGACTAAAAACACCACCCTTCGAAAGATTGTTAGATACTGCAACTAAGATATAACTTATCAAGCAATTTTTCTATAACGAAATAACAACTTTTGACAGGCTACTTTCCAATGAAAGATCCTGCATGTTCCGCAATTTAGACGCGGTTAATCTTATCTTGCCAAGTCGAACGGTTTCGTTCTTTGTAGCCGGCGCAATAAATTGTTCTCGTCCAAAATTTGTCGGACTGAATTGTTGACATGTCCGATTAGTCGGTTTCTATGCTTTCTCGCGAAGCTTTTTGTTTCAGCTTCAATTATTGGAATTCCGAGATCTCTGTGGATATCGTCGTTTCTAATATACCATGGTGCTTGTACAATTTCTCTAAGCACTTTATTTTGAAAAGTTTGTAGAATATTGACATTTGTTTTCTTGGTACAACCCCAGAGTTGTATACCATAGGTCCACACCGGCTTTAGCACTTGCTTGTATAGAAGCAGTTTGTTTTCAGTACTGAGCTGAGAATGTTTTCCGAGTAACCAGTACATTTCTCTATATTTGATATCGAGTTCTTTACGTTTCATTTTCACGTGCGAATTCCATTTCAGCTTTGCGTCGAGTGTCATTCCCAGGTATTTGGCCTCGTTTGCAAAGGGTATTCGGGCCAAGTTTAGGAAAATTGGCAAGTCATTAGTTTTCTTATACGTGAAATTCACGTGAACAGATTTAGTTTCGTTGAGGGCGATCCGCCAGTCCCTCGTCCATTCATTTACCTTATTCAGCGCGATTTGAAGTTTCGCAGTCGTTTCTTCAATTGTATTACCTACTGCTAGGATAGCGGTGTCGTCGGCGAACGTAGCGAGAGTAGTGTCATCTTCTCTTGGTATATCGCGAGTATATAACAAATAGAGAAGGGGCCCAAGGACACTACCTTGCGGCACGCCGGCCGAAATTTCCTTAAGTTCAGAGTATTCGTTTCCATGTCTAACACGGAAGAGTCTATTCCCGAGATATGATTCTAAAATATCATATAGGCGTACGGGAAGAACTTGTCGCAATTTAAATTTTAAACCGTCATGCCACACCTTATCAAAGGCTTGTGAGACGTCTAGGAATACGCTTGAGCATATCTTTTTTTCTTCAAATGCTTTCTCAATTACGTCAGTAATTCTATGCACTTGGTCAATCGTGGAATGCTTGGTTCTGAACCCAAACTGGTGGTCAGGGATAAGATTATTATATTCTATAACCGGTTGTAGGCGCGTTAGTAAAATTCTCTCGAAAACTTTGGATATAACTGGAAGAAGGGAAATCGGTCTATACGACTTTACTTCATTTGGTGGTTTTCCTGGTTTTAAAACCATTATGACCTCCGCAACTTTCCATTGGCTCGGCACGTGTTTTAGTCTGAGCGCGGCATTTATAATATGAAGAAGCTTAATTAATGCTTTTCTTGGTAGAACTTTTAGGATTTCTCCCGTGATCAAATCATAACCAGGAGCTTTCTTAGGTTTTAGGGATTCAATTTCACGTTTTAGTTCCCTTAGCGTTGCACTTGTGAGTACTAAATCGTCGGATAGTAATTCCGCCGCAATAACACTGTCGTGAACCGCCCGACCATCGTACGGTTTAAAGGTTTCTTCTAAATGGGCGGCAAAAACGTCCGCTTTTTCTTTATCTTCCCTTGCCCATTCATTTTTTTTAATTGGCGGCGCGGGGATTTTGGGCCTTTTGGTGCCTTTTACAGCTTTCCAAAGTGAATAATTGGAATCTTTTTTAGCCGTTAAACTTTCAAGGTAAGAACCTATCGCACGATTTTTAAAGTCCTTGATAGCTGTCTTCAACAAATTGCACAAATAATTCAAATGTGTTTTATGTTGCGGGGCGCGACTCTGTTGCCATTTTTTACGCGCCTTCCTTTTTTCGTTGACCAATTCTTTTATTTCGGGAGGATATCGTAGACCGTATTTGGCCGGCGTTTTCCTTGGATTAGGCGTATTATTCCAGGAAGCGAGCTGTACGATCTCAACGAAGCGATCTACTTCAACCTCAAGTTCATAGGGTGTCGTAAGTGGAACGCTCAGTTCAACATTCTCTTCAATTTCGTTCCTAAAGCCTTCCCAGTTAGTTGTTCTACCAGTTAATCTCGCTGGCTGAAGGTTATTTACTAGTTTTACGCTCAATGTTAAAATAACCGGTGAATGATCAGATGACAGATCAAAGCTCTCTTCAACTTTAATGTGGTTGGTAGATATTCCTTTCACGACGAAAAAATCGATCAGGTCAGGTATTTTTGAAGTATCAGTTGGCCAGTAGGTCGGTTTGCCCGTCGAGTGGAAATCGCAACTGTACTCCATACCTGCCCCATAGAGCATTCTTCCTTTTCGCGAGATGTATCTAGAACCCCAGAACGTGTGTTTCGCATTAAAATCGCCGCCAATAATGAAGTTTGGTTTGAGCGATTTAAGCAAGTTAGTATAATCAGTTTTTTCAAGCGCGGAACGCGGTGGACAGTAGATAGATGAAATTCTAAGACTACGCTGACTATTTTTTACTCGAATCGTGCACAGTTGCATAGTTTCAAGCTCTATCTTCAGGTCTTCGTATTGTTCAATGCATTCTTTAATAAACAATGACGATCCACCTCTCGCGTTTCCCGAAGGGTGACAAGCGTGAATGTCATTATAGCCTTTTATTTTTAAGCTCGATCCCTTTTTCACGTGAGTTTCAGAAATCAAGCAAATGTCAAGATCTTTCTCGCGTATGAATATTTCCAATTCGTCGAGTTTTTGCAAAAGACCGTTTGCATTCCAAGTGCATATTTTTAACATTGGTTTGTCATTCATATTTTATTTGATGTACGCGTTTTCCGTGGATTATTTTCGAGCTTAACCAAGCGATCGAGAATAATTTTATTTATTTTGCTTTGTTCCTCAAGTTTCTGCAAAATAACTGAGAAAACATGTGAAGCAGGGTCCGGCGAAGTTTCAACGTTTTTTGCTCCTTCGGATGCCGCGGCCTGAGCGTAGGTCTGCACTCTGGCTGACCGAGGGCCACTATTCGCCACTATTGGCTTTCCTGATTTTAACTTTTCAGTAGCGTTTCTTTTGACAACAGAGGTCGAGGGCTTTTCTGTTGTCTCTCTTTCTTTGACATTATTACGCTCTTGAAGCGGAGGTTTTATATTGCCTACTACCTCCTGGGCGGTCTTACGCTTTGTCTTTGTTGGCGGCTTTGTTTATATTTTGTGGCTTAAGGAGCGCATCTCTCCGTTTTTGCAACTCCTTAGCTACTTCGCAACCTCTATAATTTGCCGGGTGCTTTCCATTACAGTTGGCACAGGTAGCGGAGGATTGTTTATTTGCTCCACAGTCTTGGGAGAAATGATTTCCGGCGCATTTCACACATCGCGGCTCTTTTTTGCAATACATTTGCGTATGATTAAATTCTTGGCAACGTTTGCACTGTGGAATTATTTTTAAATTTCTGCGCATGGGCTCGATTTTTACCACAATATTTAGTATTGTTTTAATTCGGTAGATATCTTCGATATTATCAGACCTATCGAAAGTAAGCATAAAGAGCGGCAGTTCACGCCTTACCAGGACATCCCTATCTTCTTCCGATTTCTGTTTCTCCTTCTTGATGATATTAACGGCATCAAGAATTTTAAACCCTTTGGCTTTAAGGTCGTTTATAACATCTTCTTTTTTGCATGAGGGGTGGAGTCCCCTTGCTACAACACGATGTGGCCTTTCTGACTTTATTTCGAAAGTATACCACTGGATCTTCTCGATATTTAGCTTTTGGGACACTGCCCGGTAGTCTTCGTGGTTATCGATGTTAATTTTCCACGCATTATTTCTCGAAAATGTAACCTTAAATTTCGATGTAATCGTTCCTTTAAGGAGGCTGTTCAATTTATTATAATCCGTTACCCCAACGACGTTTATTGGAGGTGGTGCGGGCATATGATTTCGGAGTTGTTTTTCTTGCGGTACTTTACGCGTTAGTTCTTTTAGGGGCTCGACTTCGGGCGAAGAACCGGCTCTCCTTTTCTTACTAGGTCTTTTCTTAGTTACCCAATTCGTTTCGCGTGCTAGCTCTTCTTCGTCGGTGTGGTATTCCCGACTAGCCAACCGTGGTGGAGTACATTCGCGTTCTTTCTGCAAATGGGTGTTCCTTAGAACCTTATTTTGTTCTTTTAACTGTTCTATCTCTTTCTTAAGATCTTTATAGAGTAGATCCATTTCATTAAGCTTGATTCGAAGTGCTTTATTTTCTTCCTCAAGACTTTTATCTTTCACTGAGTCCTGTATTTCACGCGCTAGCGTTCCCGGCGGACTTCTATTCCCGGCGTTATTCGATCTTGTTGGAGGAGATCGAGATACCCTTGTGCTTTTAATAAAAGGGTTTATGGATTGCAATAAGCGGCTCTCCCCAGAATCCGTAGAGCCGACCTCCGAAGAGGGTGGATTTTCCAGTAAAGCTGGACTGCCACCTGGGGTACTTAATCTTTTTGTTTTGTTCATTGCATTTTTTGTATACGCCATTTCGCTCGGTATACGGAGATTGGATTTTAGTCGCCTTTTACGACAGGCATGCCTACCTCGGGTATATTACAATATATCAGATTACAATTGTGTTGTCGTGGGGTACACATCACAAAATATTAGCTCCATAAGTCAAAATGAATTGTTCTGTCTGTATACAAAAAATTGATCGCAATTGCCTTGAAAAAATAAATTGTGGTGACTGCAAGTGTTTTTTTCATTTAAATTGTGTGAATATCACCAAAGACGATGCTGAATTTTATAAATTAAGTGGCAATGCATATCGGTGTGATAAGTGTGCAGTTTTACGACGACGCTCTCTGCATGATCAAATACCATCATCGTCCAAGAAGCGCACCAACAACAACACTCCATCTAAACCTGATACTCTTCCAACTGGAGAATCCAACACTCAGCCGTCAATTAGTGAGTCATCTAACAGTGACATCAATAGTGAGAATCAATTTACTCTCCAGATGATTTATGCTAAACTGTCAAAATTGGAAGACTGTAACACCCGCTTTCTTCAAGAATTGGCCGAGTTGAGAAAAGAGAACGTGGAGCTTAGAGCGAAGGTGCAAAGTCTGGAGTCCAAATTAAATTGGCAACAACAAGAATCGCTAATGAACTCTATAGACATTGTTGGTGTCACAAATGTCAATGGGACCAATGCAATAGAAAAGGCAAAACAAATCTTCAATAATGCCCTATCTATAGATGTTGCCGACTGTGATATTGCGAGTTGCTACGTTAAAAAAATGCGCTCTAAATCTCAGCCAAAGTCAATCATCTGTGTTAAGTTCTCTAACCTTACAACGAAGCAACGCATAATGCGGGCAAAGAGGACAAACAAAAACAAACTTATCTCTCAAGTGGTTGACCTCTCCAGTGAGGATGTAAGCAGAAACAACAGCAAGAACAACAAAGGAAGCAGCATATTTGTCAACGACTCCCTTACTCGTTACACGCAAGCTCTCTTAATGAAGACGAAAGAGATAGCAAAGAAAAAAGGTGCAAAATACGTATGGTTCAGTAAAAATCAAATTTTATTAAGAAAAGAGGAGGGTGGAAGAGTTATCTCGATTAGATCATTTAGTGATATCTCACTCATTTGAGTTTGTTTTTCTTGTCTTTTTCTTTTGTACTTAGTAGTATTATGAATTCCAAAAATGATTTAATTGATAACTCTTCTTTCCTTGTTCAATGCAAACCTCACTGTGATGCTGTTCTAACTAATAGTTCTTATTGTAATGAAAAATTATTTATTGTTCATCAAAATATTAGAAGTCTGAGAGAAAACTTTTCTGCGCTCGTCGCACATATTAACTCGTTTGCGTGTGTCCCGGATATTGTGTTCGTGTCTGAGATCTGGATCTATGAGGTTGAAAAAAATGATTACTTCCTGCCTGGTTTTAGTTTCTTTGCTAAAACAAACGAAAATTACGCAGCTGGTGGCGTTGGCTGCTTTATAAAGAACACTTATAAAATCAGTAATGTTTCCCAAGTCGATTGTCCTAGTGCAGACGTTTTAAAGGTGTCCATCGAAATAAATAATGAAATGTTTGTTTTTTTATGTGTTTATAGATTGCAGATGTTTAATGTGACGATGTTTATTAATGATTTTTCTATTGTGTTAGATAGGGAGAAATCCAAAAACTTAATTGTTGTTGGTAATTTTAATGTTGACTGTCTAGATGAAAGTCCTACGGTATCAAATTATAATTCCATGTTAGCTTTAAGTGGCTTGACAAACTTCATCAATGTGACTACTAGGCCTGCATCAGGTACTTGTTTAGACCATATTTATGGACGTTTTCGAAATGTTGCTTCCAAAGAGTGTGAATATTGTGCTTTTGACTTTTTTATTACTGACCATTCCATGACCGGCGTTCTATTTAGCGTGACATCCAAAAACAATAGCCCTATACCGAAAAGTGACCAAAGCAAGCCAAAAATAAGCTATGCTAGGCTTCGAAATAAGTTGTGTTTTGAGTCCTGGGACAATGTTTATAACTGTAGTGACGTATCGAATGCATATTTTAATTTCTTAACCACTCTTAAAAGTCATATTGCTAGCTGCAGTTTTCTGACCACAAGAAAACCTATTTATAAACTTAAACCTTGGCTATCTAATTATTTATTAAATAAAGTGACAACTAAAAATAAACTTAGAGTAAAGTGCAAAAAGAACCCTAGCAATGTATTTCTCAAAATGAAATATAAGAAGATTTGTGCTGATTTGAAAAAGGAAATACCAATTTGCCGTGACTCTTATTACCGTGCCCAATTTTGTTCAGCTGGAGGTAATCTTAAGAAAGAGTGGAAAGTTGTAAATACCATTCTCAACAAAAAATCGTCCATTCAAAAAACTATTGTTCTACGTATTAGTAATAAGGAAATAACAAATAAACATGAAATCGCTGACGCTTTTAACAGACATTTTTCAAGTATCGGACTTAATTTACATAGTGGACTAACTCAAAATCTATGTTCTCAATGTTGTGCTATTGGTGGTGTAAACTCTGTGCATTGTAGAAGTATTGTTTTTGACTCTATAACTCCCTTAGAGATCTTAAGTATGATTGGGAGTTTGAATAACTCAAATTCTTTTGGTGTCGATGGTATTTCTAATGTAGTCCTTAAAAATATTGCTTGTTTCATTGTGGATGTATTAGCTGATGTTTTCAATCGTAGTGTCTTTTCTGGTATTTTTCCTGACGGTCTAAAGTGTGCAGATGTTATTCCTTTGTTTAAAAAAGGCTCTCCAACTGAAATAGGAAATTATAGGCCGATTTCTCTTCTGCCAAGCATAAGTAAAGTTTTCGAAAAACTTATAAAAATTAGGTTAGTAAATTTTTTAGACAAAACGATGTTCTTTCATCCCTCTCAATTTGGATTTCAAAAGGGCAAATCAACCGAGGACGCACTTTTAGACTTTTGCTCTCAGATAATGTGTAACCTTGACAAAAGAAAATGTACAGCTGCGTTATTCATTGATATAACCAAAGCCTTCGACATGGTTGACCATAAAATTCTGTTAAGTAAACTGGAAAGTGCAGGTGTGCGTGGTTTTATGCTTGAATGGTTTAATTCATATCTGAATAATAGATCACAGAGAGTAAAGTTAAATGAGACGATAAGTGACGTGCAATTAATCAGGCTTGGGGTACCACAAGGTTCGGTCTTGGGTCCCATTTTATTTTTGATCTATATCAACTCACTCTTCCACCTCAATCTAAGAGGCTCACCTACTGCTTTTGCAGACGATGTTGGGTTATCGTATGGCGTAAACAGTCCCTTAGATCTTATCTCTGATATAAATTGTGATGTACATACTCTAAGACAATGGTTCGCTGAACACAAACTTGTAATAAGTCCGAAAACTAAATTAATGTTCTTTAATTTATCTCCTTCTATTAATCCAAAACCGGATGTATACTTTCATGCACCGAATTGCAAAAAATTTAAATTATATCAATGTAAATGTGAAACCAGTGTGCTTGGTCAATTATTTTGTGCTAGTGAAAATTGTAGTGATGATTGTTTTTTGATAGAAAATGTAGACGAATTTATGTACCTAGGACTCTTACTTGACTCTAATATGAAATTTTCATCCCACGCTACTGCATTGAAGAAGTACTTTATCTCCACACTTAGGCATTTCTATTACCTTCGTAATATATGTTCAACAAAGCTCCTAACCACAATTTATTATGGACTTTTTAATTCTAAGCTTCAATACGGTATAAATTGCTGGGGAGGTGGCTATCAAAACAAAATTCAGCCATTGCTAGTCTTGCAAAAGAATGTTGTCCGGAAAATTTGTCGTAAACCTGGTAGGTATCCTAGTTTTCCTTTGTTTTGTCAATTAAGGATTCTTCCTGTTCGTCACTTATAATGTTTTAAGGTTTTAAAAGCGTTCTTTATGAAGTCTGGTAACCGAAACTTTCGTATAATCTCAAACTATAACCTACGCCATAACTCACTTAATATGTTACAAGTGCCAAACTATCGAACCACCGCATATAGAAATTCTTATTCAGTTGTACATAATATTTTATTCAATGTCCTCCCGGAAGAAATCAGATGTGTTCACAGGTCCGAATGTTTTCTAAAGCGCGTAAAAAATTGGCTATTTTCTCATGATTATTATAGTTTAAACTCTCTTACTTCTAATATTTTGATCTAACTTTTTGCCTCAACTTTGATGTTATTACATAGATTACATGAATTCTTGCATCCTTTGTGAAGTGATAACTAATTGATATAATGTTAAATGATAAAATCGGCTAAGAATTGTTTTTTCTATAATTAGTATTTCTGTTTTTGTTTAACACCCCACCCCATCTAATTGTTTTGTTCCTTTTGAAGTGGCATTCAACACTATTTGAACTCAATCTGAATAAAATATCGAATGCCACCAGATTTTTCTTACTTTACTTTGTAATTCCTAACATATTGAATTTTATATTGATTTGTACTTCATATTATAATTATAAGTAATTTAAGAGAAATAAATATCATACATACATACATACATACATACATATTCTAACCCCTACCCGAAGGGGGTAGTGTAAATGGCTGAGTTGGCCAAATTCTGTGTCAAATGACAACTTGGTAAAACTGTCCCGTTCGTTTTTACATACCTATATATTTTCGGCTGTTCGAACCAGCGTTATGCAGCTGAAATTTTTCAAAAAAAGGCGAATAAAAGGGGGCCCGAGCTGAAGCAAGCAACAAAAAGAAAGAAAAGAAAACAGAACAACAAAGACATCATATATTTTTAAAAACATTTTTTTTTTCATTACGACACTTCTTTTTGCATGTTTGCAGCCTTTTTCGTTCAATCTGTACTTATAATAAAACTGCAGTCATTTTCTTTGTTACCTAATGGCGTGAAAACTACTGCACAGATTTCCATGAAACTTGTTTTTGAAATGTTCCTTAAGGTTTTGTGCAACACATAGGCGAATCCCTTTCATTGCCATGCCTATTTTTTTGAGCGTTTTTGACCAAAATGTGTTTTTTTTTTCTGACTTTACTGCCCTTAACTCGCCATTACTCAAATAATTCTCAATCAATGCAAACAAAACAAAATACTTAGGAGAGCCAACTTTTTGTTATTTCAAGCCATCAATCAGCTTTCTATGTCCTCTAGAAGCTGAGCTACAACCTAAAATCTAACATGAAAAAAAAAAATTTTATTTTCTCAAATCGAACATTTTCAGCAACCGCGGTTCTTGGGGTGGTTGGGTGGCACACATCGCACAAGCACGGTTATATTCTCCAAATTAAGTGAAACGAAAGAGAAGTATGCGACGTGAATGTGTATGTAATCAACAGCGACAATGTGTTTCTGAGGAAATGCGCAGATGACTGATGGCGTGCGCTGATGGACGTATGGTGGTGTGTATAGAAAATGAGTTCAAGGTTTTTGTTTTAATGGTTGTTATAGTACTAACGTTGATACCCACAGTAAAGAATTGAAGAATTCAAGAAGTAAAGACGATATAGGCGAATTATGTTGTTTGATTTATTTATTGTTGGTGTAGATACAAATTTCCGTTAAGGCTTTTGTTTTAGTGGTTGTTTTGATATTACCTACGTTGATACCTACAGTAAGGAAGTGGAACTTAAGTACTTACGCTGTTGAATTTAATTTTCTTAAATTGGTGTTTTATGTAAATAGATTTGTTTGATTTATTGTTTCACATTGACAATGTTCACCGCTTTTTTTTTTAGCTAGATTGTTAATTTTAAACAAATATGCCGTTGAGAAAACGGTCAAATCTCTTTTATTGAAAATTACACAGTCTCACGCCGCGTTCGAAGTTGCGGGCAGAGCTAGTTAAGAATGAAATCTTACTTATATGTTATTCGTATGGGATTCTTCAGATACGCTCTTAGATTTCAGATTTGTTACATCGATGTTAGGGTCCTTTAGTAGTGTAAATACTCAAGGACTTTGACGCGGTATTTGCTAGTTAATTATTCACATGCCGATCAAAAATCTCTAAATGGAAGAAAGTAAAGGAAAACAATAGTTGTACATGTACAGCTCTCTCAAGACTGCATCTGCGTGATTTATACCCCTCCTACATACATTCAAAAGATCCATTATCCGATGGATTACTGCCGTTGAAACTTAAACATTCATTGCTTTCACCAGATGTGTTTCGAAAAAACGCCAAATAGAAAATTCCACATTTATACCTGCGTGATAGATACCTTTGTATAAAGGATTACAAAAAAAAAGCCATATGTACCTCCAACTAGTTGAAACCTTTTTTTGTTACAAAAATTAAAGACAAAGTTTTCGATGAATGTTTGAGGGGGTATTTGGGGGGAATAAATTAAATTTTCTAAATTATGTGTGAATGGGTACAATCAATCGGAAGCCAAACTTTATTCACGAACTTTAAAATTAAACGTTACTCCTCCTCCAACCGACAGCCAAAAATCCCCCAGAATGTTTGCATACGCTCGAAGTTGGTTAGCAGTTCATTTTGCATTCCATACCGCCCTCATTGTGTTATATAGGATGTCGCGCAACAGAACATCAAAGACATTCATTAATAAAGTTTGCTTGCACACAGAATGGTTAAGACATTGAAAATGCTATGACAAAGGTATGCTATTCCCATGGCAATTCTGTCCCCGTAATGAGTTACTAATGATACACGCCGATTAGTTTCAATGAATTATTAGGGATGGACAGCAAACACGACACAAGAAATGTCTGTTCGTGTTGCAGTTAATCGGAAATTATGTGGCTTCACAAAGTTATGTAATTGAATTAGTGATTTATGTTTTACTAAACTTAATGGAATTGCATTTTTCCATCGCACATGTCAGGATTGTATTGATAAAGTTGTCAGCTCTAATACGAATTTTGTGAAGAAACACCCCCCGCAACCAGACTGGCACTGGCTACGTTTCACTGACTTATCTGGTGTAGATCGAAGGATATTTAAATACCAACTCTTTACACAGGATACAATCTGCGGTTATGATACGTTCTATTATTCGGTAAACTATGCAAACGGTATACGATAACAATGTGGTTATATTGTTTGCTCAAAACCGGGTTCGATGTTTAAATACCTTCGCCAGAGGGTCACGGTTTTGATAGATTTAAATTTGATTTGATATCAGGGGTCATCCCAAAAATGTCTGAAAGAAACTAAAACTAGCAGAGAATTAAATAAGGGCCGTTTTACTCACTCGAAGTTGAACACAACTTTGGGATTTTTATAGTTATATCAAATCCCCAAGTTGTGTTCAACTTCGAGTGAATAAAACGGCCTTAAGAAGATTTCTGCTCTAGATAAAGACAAATAGAAGTTGGTGTACCACAAGGAAGGGTCCTACGCCCTCGTCCTCTGTTATACCTTTTACTAGCTGTAATCGGCTTTGCCGCTGTCCAGGAACTTTGTTGAAATATGTTATTTTGAACCTTACTTACTTACTTACTTTAAGGTGGCGCTACAGTCCGGGGTGGACCTGGGCCTCAACCAATACGCCTCTCCAGTTAGCGCGATCTTTGGCTAACAGCCTCCAGTTGCGCACTCCAAGTTGGTTGAGGTCCCCCTC
Organism: Cheilosia urbana; assembly: GCA_946477585.1. Taxonomy (NCBI): domain Eukaryota; kingdom Metazoa; phylum Arthropoda; class Insecta; order Diptera; family Syrphidae; genus Cheilosia; species Cheilosia urbana. The sequence goes on from OX297854.1 coordinate 119,835,576, forward strand.
CACTTGCGCGCGCCACCTGAGGCGAGGTCTTCCTCTACTGCGTTGTCCCTCCGGGTTGGAATCGAAGACTCTCCGGGCCGGAGCGTTGGTGTCCATTCGCTCGACATGTCCTAACCATATTAGACGACTAATGCGTACTTTTCTGACCAGGTCGATGTCGCTGTACAGCTCGTAGAGTTCGCTTTTAAATCTTCTCCTCCAAATCCCGTCAACGCAAACGGGACCAAAAATCACTCGAAGAATTTTGCGTTCGAAGCGACCAAGAAGATCCTCATCCGTCTTTGCTAGGGTCCATGCTTCTGCGCCATAGAGCACGACAGGGATGATGAGAGTCTTATATAGAATCTCCTTAGTGCTTCTTGACAAGGCCTTACTAATCAATTGCCGTCTTAGGCCAAAGAAACAGCGGTTGGCAAGAGTGATTCTTCGCTTGATTTCTGAGGTGATGTCATTTTCAGAGTTAATAGCGGAGCCGAGGTAGACAAAGTCCCTAACTACCTCAAAGTTATAGCTGTCTATCGTGACGTTCTGTCCGATTCGTAGATGTTGTGTATCCCTTCCCTTCGCTGTGTTCTGACAACAATGTCAATGTCGTCAGCGTATGCAAGCAGTTGCACAGACTTATAGAAAATTGTGCCTCTGGTGTTGGCTTGTGAGTTTCGCACAATTTTCTCAAGAATGATGTTGAAGAAGTCACATGACAGCGCGTCACCTTGTCTAAATCCTTTTTTGACATCAAAGGTTTCGGTGAGATTGTTTCCGAACTTTACGGAGCAGCGAGCGTTCTCCATCGTCATCCTGCACAATCTGACAAGTTTGGCAGGGATGCCAAAACTAGACATGGCTCTGTATAGCCCGTCTCTATAAATGCTGTCATATGCGGCCTTAAAATCTATAAAAATATGGTGAGTATCGATCTTGACTTCTTGCGTTTTCTCCAGGATCTGCCGTAGTGTGAATATTTGATCGCTCGTGGACTTACCGGGCCTAAGACCGCACTGATAGGGACCTATCAGATCGTTGACGAAAGGTTTCAGGCGTTCACATAGTACAGCAGACATGATCTTATACGCAGTGTTCAGGAGACTGATGCCTCTGTAGTTGGCGCAGTTTAGAGGGTCTCCTTTCTTGTGGATCGGGCAAACGATGCTGAGGTTCCATTCATCAGGCATACTTTCCTCTAACCAAATTTTGGAGACGAGTTGGTGTATGCACTCTACCAAGTCATCTCCGGCTGCCTTGAAGAGCTCGGCAGGTAAGCCGTCTGGTCCAGCAGCCTTGTTGGACTTCAGCTTGGATATTGCTATCCTCAATTCATTTTGGTCAGGTGGACGGAAATCTTGGCTTTCATCGTCCAGGTTGAATGGCTCGTTCTGCCTGACAGCGGAATTTGTGTCGTCTTCGCCGTTTAGCAGTCTGCAGAAATGGTTTTTCCATGTTCTCACCACCGACTGTGACTCTACTACAAGGTTTCCTTGTTCGTCTCTACAGGTCTCCGTTCGGGTCTTGTTGGCATGACACGTTCTTTTTACCTTTTGGTAAAACTTCCGAACATTGTTCCTGGAGTAACACCTCTCTATATCCTCGATCTCGCGCTTCTCATGCTCTCTCTTTTTTCTCCGGAGAAGTCGATGGTCTTCCCTCCTTTTTCGCTCGTAGAGCTGACGAGCTGCTCTCGTCCTTCTATGCAGCGACGCTTCGTAGGCACTTTGTTTTGCTGCATGTGCTTGCCGGCACTCTTCGTCAAACCAGGGGTTTCGGGGGGGTGGCCTGGTGAAACCGAGCACATCAGTTGCGGCGTTTTTGATTGCTTCTTGGCATCGGCGCCACTGGTCTTCGGCACTTGATGCTGGCAGCATAGGACTTCTCGAGAGGTTGAGGGATACGCGATCGGCATAGGTTCTGGCGGTTTGTTGCGTTTGTAGTCGTGTTATTTTGAACCACTATCCTTAAAAGGGCGTGACTTAAATTTGGTATGCAGTCTACCTTCATATCGTTCATTTTATGGGTCAAAATCGCCGTTGATGGCTTTACGGACCAACGAGGCTGCGGGTTCAAAATCCGCACCAAACAGTAACTTTTTGTGGAATAATCGCCACTTGGGGTTGGCATCGTTCCGTTTTATGTAGCAAGAGAAAGATATTGTATTCGTACAAAATTTCGAACTCGAGATGTTAGTCAACATAATGATGATAGAGGAACTCAAAAAAGTGGGTCTCGAAATTCTGTCCGTCTGTCCATATGTCCCGATGCCTAAAGCCTAAACGGCTGCCCGGATTTCGTTTAAACTTCGGATTTGTAATTTGGGAGCTTACAGTTCCGGCTAGTTTTTTTTTTTGTTTGCAAGGTTACCTCAATATTAATGGTAGGTATACCTACTTCCTGTAGTCGCAGTAGCTTAGTGGTTAGTGTGTTGGACTGCTATGCGGGGATCCCAGGTTCGAATCCCGCAAAAACCCGATTCCGACTTAGGGTTTTTTTCCGCTGCGCTACCTCTCGCGAACGTCTGACAAACATCCGAGAGTATAAATGTCTTGAAAGAGCTTCTCAATTAGCCGTTTGGAGTCGGCATAAAACTGTAGATCCCTTCCATTCGTTCCAAAAAATGAGAAACTCACACAAAGCGAATGGTTGTGAGAAGCTAGGCCTGGGGTCTCTCCGGACCTGTTGCGCCAACTATTTATTTTATTATACCTACTTCCTATATATAAAATTTGTATACTAGTTTGATTTGTTCGAAAGCGGCTCTAACGAGTTCAACCAAAACTATTTTTTGAGTTTCAGTAGGTGACGTAAACATGACTGCATACTCGGTTTTTCGATAAAAAAAAAAAAAAAAAATCGAAAACCGGTACTTTTGAAATTTTGACATATCTCGAAAACGGCCCATGATTGTAAAAAAAATGTATTTCTAAGGTAATAGGGACATAACCTCATAACTTATTAGCGAAATCAGGTTTTCTCTATATTATCGCATAGGTACTATATAAAATTTAAAAAAAAAGGCATTTTTTAAAAATGTAGTTTTCTTTAGTTTACCTGAGAACAACAATTTCGAACAAAATTCATACTTACAGTAACATTTTTCAAATTTAATGCTTCCTTAATTTTTGATTCGGACCAAAACTAATTCTAACAACGGTTCATATTTCAAAAACCCCATTTTCAATTTGGATAACACTTTAAAAACCAAGTAATGCTTACATCCTGAACAATATCTAATGCTAAGTTTTTAGCAAAATATATATGTATGTACTATACATAGTTAAGCAATAGTATTTCTCAAACTAAATATTGGGAAATTTGTTACTGTTTTGTCTGCACAATTTTACAAAAACCGCTTTAACGATTTTGATCATAATATATTTAAGATAATATAAGTATTATAAATAGTGGCACAGTGACTTAGTGGTTAGTGTGTTGGGCTACTAAGCGAGGGGTCGAGGTTCGAATCCCGCAAAAACCCAAAATTCCAACTAAGGATTTTTTCCACTGCGCCACCTCTCGCAAACGTCCGGCAAACATCCGAGAGTATAACTGTCTTGAAAGAGCTTCTCAATTAGCCGTTTGGAGTCGGCATAAAATTGTAGATCCCTTCCATTCGTTCGAAAAATGAAAAAAAACTCACAAAAAACGAATGGTTGTGAGAAGTCCCCTCCGGACGTGTTCCGCCAACTATTTATTTTTAAGTATTATAAATGTTCATATCAGTATATATTGTATTTCCCATAAATTACTAAAAAAAACCTGAGCTGTGTTGACATATTCTATTCAAAAAAAAAAAAAAAAAAACATTCCCTAACAGATCAGAAAACAGAAAATCCCACTATACGCTTGTCCTTGTACTCAAATTTTGTAAAATATAAGAGCTTATAAAATAGCACAGTAGGAAGGCGCTTAAAATTCTCTGACTAGAACTTGTGACAATAATTGCTTGTTAATGAGAGCTTCAGCTTGTAAAAACTGTTATTTGATATATATCGCCAAACTGAATAACCCTAAAGTGAATTTTATTAAACACTGTTCGGTTCGTAGAGTAAGTGCTGTAAATATGGCCCACCCTTAACATTTTTTTTAAATAAAACCATAAATTTAAGTCTAATACATTTATTATTTTTTTTAAACAGTTTTACAAATTATTTTTATTTCAGTCTTTAGAAACTTTAATTAAAAAAAACAAACATAATTAAAAGTTAACAAAAACTTACGGGAACTCTATAATTCAGTTTTGAAAAAAGTGCGGCTAGTATGGCCCACCTGGTGTTAAATATGGCCCAGGGTGGGCCTTCAATGATCCCATTATTTTGTTGTAGATTGCCGATATGGCTTTCATCATGTCCTCCTTCCGCCAAGTCTTCTGTAGTTGTGGACTTTGTTTAGACATTTTAGCCTTCAAAAAAAAAAAACAAAAATTAAATTAAATAAATAAATAAACCAAATTTCAATCGAGAAAACGTGTCAAATATGGCCTACTTGGTCATATTACCAACGCATGGGGTGGGCCATATTAAACACACTTTGATTTTTTTACTCATTTTAATTTTAAACACACTTCATAAACTTTCTTTTAAATTTTAAATTCACACAAATTAAGAAAATTTTTAACACTCTTTAATTTTAGAAAAAACTTACCAATATAACACAGAATTTTATGTAAAAACACTTAAAAAAGCTTACCAAAAAATTACAACGAAAGTATAAAAAACAAAATGCCCCGTATATCTTCAACACCCGTCGCGCCACACTCACCACAAAAGACTGAGGCTAAACAGAGTTGAACGTGTTCGCAGTGAAACATTTTTTATTTCGCTGTGGGTTATGGTTTGAGAAATACAGTGGTGGGCCATATTACTCACATGGGCCATATGTGCCGCACTTACACTATATTTCATGAACTGTTTCTTTTATATCGGTTCTTAGATTTTGGCCTACCTACTAAAAGAAAATAAGAAAATAATTAACCAAACTTTTGAAGAACGAGAAAGTTTCATTCGACCCAGTCGTTCACTTTATTTTTATAAAGCGTTGGCTTGTTTAAGTTTAATTGACATTTTTGATTCAAATCAATGAATTTGCGGTGGCCATCTGACAAACAACCGAAAGAGGAAGAGAGGGAGAGATACGGTCCTGAGGATGCTCCTTAGAACTACATTTACAGTATTGAATTGAAGGTCCCTTCCATTCGCACCTAGAACTAATGTTTGTGAGAAGCTGTATGGACCTGTTGCGGGAAATATTTTTAATTTATTTCTGTTTTAAATACTGTTTTCGAGATATACAACTAGATACATCAGCTAAAAAATGCAATGCATTCATGATAATCGATATTCTATTGACTTTGATACACAAGGAGGGACTTCCACTTTGACATGCTTTTACAAAAACAAAAAACAAAAAAAAATGGTTCAACAACTGCGTTCTTTTTCTCATTTTTTTCAGGTTGGGAATGCACTCGTTTGCGTTGCTGTTTACACAAACTATTCCATGAGGACGGTCACGAATGTTTTTATTGTCAATCTAGCAGTTGCTGATTTTTTAGTGATACTAGTTTGCCTGCCACCGTCTGTTGTGTGGGACGTCACTGAAACATGGTTCTTGGGCCAATCGATGTGCAAGATTGTTCTATATTTTCAGGTGAGTTGAAACTAACTATAAAATGCAAATAATGACACTGGGGTGGGTCGGTGGGTGTGGTACAATGGGAAAATTCGATGTAGTAGGTATACGTGTGCATGTGCATAAATAATATGTTTACATAGAAAAAATGTTGATATCTGCACAAGGAATCTGAAAAAAAACAAATGTTGTCGAGAGGGAACAATTGCTTGTCACTCAATGTGTGGATACTCGTGCACAGTGGATGAAGATGTTTTCTTTATTTTCATAGGTGAATCAGGGCACAAAGCCTCTATCAATAGGGAAGAGTGAACGTGTGAGAATATAAGGTCTGTGTGATATTGGACTGCAATTTGAAAAACAAAACTCGTGACGCAGATTCATATTTTCCATGATGTAACAGTGGGTAGATACATTAAATTAACAAAAAAAAAGCATGTTAAGTATCAATATAATGATTTACTTCTAGTCAATTAGTTTACTTCTAGCGCAACCGCGCTCTCGCAATCGAATGCTGCCTTCATTCTCTCAAAATTGCGAGTGAAGATTAATTTTTTGATGTGTTAACATCTAAGCGCTTATTTGAATCTGGTGGAGTAATTCCACACATTTAACTTCCGGGGACGGAAATGCGTCACTGTGTTTTATCATTGCATACATTTTATCATTGCATACGTTTTTATAATTGCATACATTTATGAGCCGGCGAATATTAATTTCAGTTTTTTGTTGATGTGAAATAAAGCATGTTTTCATATATGATGGTCTCACATTTCTTCCCTTTGAGCAAAACAGGAAAAAAATTATAACAAGAAGTCATTTACATATTAAACGCGGTGGGTTTCGACTTGGAATTCTTTAATATTTTCCTAGTTTTGTTTCGTGGCAATGGCTTTAGAAATATTGAATTTGTCCAAGTATTGAGTGCACTTGGGCCGCAGAAGCATTCCTCGCGCAGTTATTTCTGAGAATTCAGCTTTTTAATTTTTATATTTTATATTTATATTTATTATCGAACCGACAGCCTTAATCGCGGCCTGACTGTCGACGAAGATGCCTATTTTTTCCTGTGTATCGCTAAGTTAAGTAGCATTCTACACGCCTCCTTAATTGCCAGTACTTCTGCCTGAAAGACACTGGCTGCGTTGGGAAGGCGAAAGGTTTTGCAGATATCTAATTCTGTTGAGAAAATGCCTGCTCCGACTCCACAATTCATTTTGGAACCGTCTGTGAGATAGTAATGTCGAATTCGTTTACGACCGCATTTTCCTCCCATTCTGATCTAGAGGGGAATCTAACAGAGAAGTTGATTTGGGGTATAGTGTAGTCTGTAGATATACGACCTATGCCGTCCGGAAGGGAAAGAAGGATGCTGGTGTGGCCATAAGGCCTTTCGGACCAACATTTAGATTCCTTCAATCTAACTGCACTACACGCTGCAAGACTTTTTATGTGCAGATCCACAGGCAAAAAATTGAGAATCACATTGAGCGCCTCGGTCCAACTTGATCGTAGGGCTCCCGTGATTCCAATTCCAGCTTTTCTTTGGACTCTACTTAATTTAATGATGTTATATGCTTTGCTTAAGGCGGGCCACCGTATCAGAGACCCGTTGGTGAGGATGGGACGTACCACCGCTGTGTACTTCCAACGAACCATCTTTAGTTGAAGCCCCCACTTTTTGCCGAATGTTTTACCACAGGCGTAGAAAGCTATGCTTGCCTTCCGCACTCGGTGTTCGATATTGGACTTCTAGTTGAGTTTTGGGTCAAGCAGGACCCCAAGGTACTTTGCGCTGGAAGATAAGGTAAGATTTTGGTTAATAAAGCGGGGAAGTGAGAAGGTTGGTATTTTGGTTTTGGTGGTGAAAAGCATCAGTTCAGTTTTGCTGGGGTTAACGCTAAGACCAGTGCTCTTTCCATGATTTCACTTATCACGTTCGGAAACATTCCTGATACTAGAACAACCACGTCATCCGCATACGCAATGACTTTGATATCTTTCCTGTCGAGTCTAGACCGGATTTTGTTAAGTACCATAATCCATAAGAGAGGAGAGATCACCCCGCCTTGAGGTGCCCCTCTGCTTACTGATTTGGTTAAAAGTGTGTTACCAAGCTTTGCTTGAATGATCCTTGTTTTAAGCATGGAAATGATCCATGAATTGACGAAATCCTATGTTGCTTCTCTAAGCTAACTAATTGGCAGCCGGAGGCTGTGCATATTTTTGTCAAATTGTGTAGGTAGTCTCCGATTGTCAATTAGTAATACTTGAAAGCATAAACAAATCATACTGAGACCCCCAACTCACAATCCTCTTGCCGCTGGCCCCCTCAATTTTTGCCAGGAATCCGCCATTTTGTTGTCCTATCCGTGTACGCCAATTCCTATCCGTTTTGCTTTGTCCACAGTGAAATGTAAAAAGATTAGGTGCGAATGTGTTGGTTGAGAGGATTTTTGACATTTGTCAATACGAATTTCTATGCAACAATACTAGCGCACCTAAACTTTTTGAGAGCGTAAAATTTAGCTTGTAGGCAAATAACTGTTAATCGGTCGAAGTTGGGGGTCTCAGTATTGTCTCTGCTTGAAAGTGTCTTGTTTTAATCATTTAAATTCTTTTTTTTTTTTACAGTCGGTCGGGTTTTTTTAAATTGGATTTTTTATTTTGTGTTTTTTTATTTAATCTTTATTTTTTTTTTGTTTATTTGTTTAGCTAATAACATTCAGGAAAGAAATACCAATTTAATGAAACTCCACTCTTCAAAATCGGTCAAGCCGTTTGGGCTACATGGCGTCACGTAGGAACGTACATATAGGATACGTGCGAAACACATAACCCTTCCTATGTCCAGTAGGGTAAAAAAAAGGGTGTCCCATACAGTATCCCTAACGATAAATAGGTTGTGAAAGGGAAATCTGGCCTGGAATTTCCATAAACAATGCGGTAATAGAACAGTCAGTATTGACATTTTTCCGATCAGGAAACCGCTCACACATTTATAGAATCCGTCTATACGCGAACTCTTTCCTTAACCGCAATTGCGGGAATAACCGTATACAAAATCAAGATTTGTTCCACACTAAATCATAGAAAGAGGACAAAAGTCCATCATGTGCTGAGTAAAATTCAGCGTTTCTACTGAGGGGACAATTAAGCACAAGTAAAATTATAGCTGTACTGAGTGGACTCCCTGTCCTATGCCTTTTGCCTTTTGCGCAGAAATATTTCCAACAAAGGTCGTTAAAATGAAATAAATGTTTTAGCTACGAATTATTTAAATGAAAATGTGAGATTGGATTCTTGCTTATAAATCTCTCTTCACTCCCTCATCTGGCTTTTCAATTAAAATTTCGTATAATAAACGCACAGATTCTGATTACTTAATGACTGGCTATAAATAATTAATTCTTATAAAGACAAACACTAAACCCAACGTCTTGAAATTCTCAAATAGAAATCAGCTGTCTTCTAAAAAAAACAACTCTTATTTTGGATAGGGGGTTCTGTTAAGCGGCTGAGTCTACAAGCTTTAATTGAAAATTCAACTTGTTATGAAAACGCCAAATTGAATTCTCACCCAAATTAGGCAATTTTCTATGGTCTCACGCTAAACACGAGATACGTTAACGTAAGTCGTACGTTTAAAGCAACAATTGCGCCTTTAAGCATTTTTACTTCAACTCCTTATTGACACTTAACCGCTTTGCACATAAAATTCCTTGAGGGCAGCATTCGAATTTGCTGGCGAGGTACTTTATTCCTTTCCGCCAACTGATTCAGCAATCTACGCGTGACTTGCCTTTGGTCTTAATTCCGACACAATACCTCCAAAGCGCACTTACGAAGGATTTCTAGAATTTTCACGCGATGATGTGAGGTGAGGCGTGAGGAAAAAAAATTAACCCCAGTGACGCATTAAGAACGTGGCCTTTGTCTCCACCTCCGCGCTCGTAAGTGTTACGAGAAAAAATGTTATAGCTGAGGGGCTGAGAGGTTCGAGATTCGAGTTCCGACACGTCCGCAACCTTGTATCGCGCTATAACAAAATAAGACGTCATTATTCCCTATCATATATCCAATGGGGAAGGATAAAAGGAAAACGATTTCTTCACTATTCTGACCTAGTTTTGAAAAAGAATGAATTTCCTTGTTTGTACTTTGCAGTTTTATACATTTTTTTGTACATTTCTTCTCCCCACAGACTGTAGCGGTGACTGTATCCGTCTTGACACTAACATTCATATCGGTGGACCGGTGGTATGCTATCTGCTTCCCACTCCGATATAGGACGAAAATTAGCCGTGCAATCGCTTCAGTATCATTCATATGGCTTGTTGCTCTTTTATCTGGTAAGTGGTTTTCATTTTCCCAGCTCGAAGGATTAAATGAGTTTTATTTACGAATTCATCTATTGTGTATGTATCTTACAGATATACCAGAGTTTCTCGCTTTGCACTTAAAGAAGCCAACATTACGATTCGAGTCTGTGCTGTTCACTCAGTGCGGTACTACATGGGATCTGCAAACGGAGATGAATTTTTATCTGACACAACTTGTGGTGCTGTATATGTAAGTCTAAGTATACAATATTGGGTGGGTGGATGAAAATATAGTTCTGCTTCTGGCAGCCTTAGTAGCAGTAAATGGTAATAGTAACCGTACATTTTCATTACTATCGTTGTGGATTCATTCATAACGGACTCTGAACTGGAAGTGATGTGAATTGGTTTCAGCATTTAAAACAAAAGCTTCGCATGACTTTTTGTCCTTGCTCTTGGTATGGAGAATGTCATGATGTCAGCACCATCATTCGTCGTGCTCACGAACTTGGTTTCAAATTCGAAGTAAGAAGGATTCGGAAGCAAAGTGCTTGGTATTTTTTTTATGGTTGTGCGCCAATGTGTATGCTATTGTAATGCATATAAGAACGTCTTACTCCCAGATAGAGAAACATGAGTCGAGAATGGAATACGCTTGGCATCAAACGTATATCTACAACAAATTTACTTTATCGGTCTTTTACAGCTACACATTAAGTATTTTTATTTATTCTTATATTGCATTTACAGGATACGAAAACTTGTGCCATCTTCTGCTGAAATGAATGAGTTTATGGGTGTAACACGAGCAAGGCGAAGAATATTAGAATATTGCCTTTCAAGACGTCAAGACGTTTTACCACCAGTATAGAATAGAAAATAAAATAATCCACATTCAGAATAATTTCTTGAAGTTACCTTCTTAAAAAAAAGTTACCTTCTTAGCTACCTTTTTAACTCAATAAGTCGATGGTTGCGGTCGCGTCACGTCCGGGTACTCCCATTTCATTATCAATTTTATTTAAGGTGTTTGAGATTTAAATGTGATCGTCTTTGACGGTTCTCGGGGTCTCACACCAAAAACCATGCATCCATTTTTAAAGAGTATCGTAACGTCAAGAATTCCGAACTGAAAAATAATACTCCAAAAGCAGCCGCCAAAAATAAACAAAACTTAGGTACCTAAAGGGTCTTACATTAGCGACTTGACAACTTCAAACTTTCAGTGTGAACGCAGCCCTAAACCGATTACCGAACTGTCAATGTCAAAATATTGGTGAGGTACTCGAAGGAACAACGTTTACAAATACACAGCACATTTCAGTGCCTCATCTTTTAACACGGTCGATGCAGTAGGGGGGAGCGGGGCTAGTTGGCTCAAAATATACGCACAAAGATTTTTTTTCTTTTTCTCTTGAACCAAGATTGTTATCAAAGAAATGTTCAAATGAAATGAAATGAAAAAAGATGTGAAAATGCACAGGGCGCCAAGTTCTAGGGGCTCATTCCTAAGAAAGAAAAACATATTTTATCTTGTGCGAACAAATACTACCATTTGTGTTTTAAACAAAAACCTTGTTCAAATAAGACCAATATAACAACATCCATCAAACCTGTGTTGAACTATCTCTTGCCCATTAACTCACATCACTTTGCAATGTTGCAATTTCAAGGAGAATCTAACTCAAAATATCGCAAAATAAAAAATCCCACAGACCTATGCAAGTTCATTTCTAAACTACCAAATCTGAAAATATTCTACCCTGTTCGGGTACGTAAATTCCTTGCACATCCACTTACATTTTCAAAGAGCATCTGGTTCAAAGATCTCAAAACAAAAAAAAGTTCCACTTCCACCTCGTATGTGCTGTGCAGGTTTTATCAGAGACAATACTGAGACCCCCAACTTCGGCCGATTTCCCGTTACCTTGCCTACAAGCAATACTTGTACGAAGTGTACACAATTTAGTGCGGTAGTATTGATACATAGAAATTCGTATTGACAAATGTCACGAAACTTCAACACACCAACACACCCTCAAAAAATATCAACAACTTCCGGTGACTTCCGGTGTCGGCAAAGTTGCTGCCAGCGTTCATAGAATTTCGTCCGTTTAATTTGAAATTATTCGTTACGTGTCAATAGTATTTTATTTTAGGAATAAGTGCACTTTTGCTGAAAATATTTATGAAAAATGATTACCGCAGAATGGTTGTAGGAAAATAAAAGCATTTTGAGTAATTTTTCTTCAGTTATTTAAGAAATATTTACTCATGAAATCGAAGTTAATGATATTCAAAAGCGGAAAATACGCAACAATGTTTCTCCTAATATGTTTCTGGAATATAAAACAACTCATTTAGATAGTATTATTAACCAAACAAATTATATTAATCGACTTTTGAAAATTTACAATAATCAACCAATAGCATTCAGTTATGTTAAAATGTCCTATTCCCGAACTCTATCATATTCCCCCATGGTTGGTAGCGGTTGGCAGCATTGATTTTATATTTTTTGTATGTTTTTACATGTCACACGGTTTCTAAATTGATATAACACCGATAGGAAAACAAAATGGCGAATTTGAAAAAAAAAAAAAAAAACTGAGGGGGCCAGCGGCAAAGAGGATTGTGAGTTGGGGGTCTCAGTATTGTCTCGGGGTTTTATTTCTTGCACATTACCTCGCAAAATGTTCATATGAAAAAAGTAAAAAAAAAAAAAAAATCATTCCTACGGAATCCTTTGTATTGAACGTACAGGTTTTTGACTCTGCACATATGGATGGGATAGGGATTTGTCATCTACGAAAGGAAGTCACAAAATTCTTTACATTTACAAAGAGAACAAGTAGCTTCGTAATATGAATTATGAATATGACATGACAATATAGTATTCTCTTCCAAAACAGTGCATTTGAACATTTATTGTGAAAAATGGAAAGCTGGGACCTGTGACCTCCGAGGGATGAACGCTTGGAATCGTTATTGCGCAGGCGGTTCTGCATGGAATTTCTTTGGCCTTGACTAATGGATTTTTTTTTTTTTTTGACAGTTAATTGCTGACGACTAGGTATACTATTGTAAAAGAATTTCCCTACTTATACCCAATACTCACTGTCACTATTAGTTATACTCTGGTGAAGATTGAAGCGCAAGTGTTTATTTATTTTCTAAGTTGTGTTCTTCTTTTAATTCTTCCACTACAGACAAAAAAAGCAGGGGGTGGGGGAGGGCATAATTTAGAAAAAGGCGAAGGCTTTTTGAAACCGATAATAAAAAAACACTAGTCGCAGTAGCTTAGTGGTTAGTGTGTTGGACTGCTATGCGGGGGTCCCAGGTTCGAATCCCGCAAAAACCCAATTCCGACTTAGGGTTTTTATTCCGCTGCGCTACCTCTCGCGAACGTCTGACAAACATCCGAGAGTATAAATGTCTTGAAAGAGCTTCTCAATTAGCCGTTTGGAGTCGGCATAAAATTGTAGATCCCTTCCATTCGTTCCAAAAATGAGAAACACACACAAAACGAATGGTTGTGAGAAGCTAGGCCTAGGGTCTCTCCGGACCTGTTGCGCCAACTATTTTTTTTAATAAAAAAACAAACCAAAAATTTCCTCAAGTTTTGAAAAAGCAGTGAGGAACATGCAGAATTGCAGATGGTGTAAATGTAACTTGTGTAATTAATTTAAAATATCGATGAAATATAGGAAGGAAACACATTAGGGCCTGGAGAAGAGGTACCTATCTTTAGTTTTCTTCTAACGGATGATGTTCTTAATGATCCCAACAACTGGGAAAATTCATCTGATGAATTTTATAAAGAATAGTTTTAAAGGGTCCAATGCAAATTCAGGATCAAAATTTTACAAAAACGAATAATATAACATTTTCAATTACAATTTATCAACGAACATTATCCAATGGCACGGTAGTTCCGAAGAGTAAAAAAAAAACGCAGAGAAAGTCTACCACCTGTGTTATGTGGAAAAGATCTATACATGTGTGCAAATGTGGAAAAAGGGCGCTTCTGTAAATCTTGCACAGGGCGCTAGTTTGGCTGGAGCCGGCACTGGAGTTGACACATGCCATGCAGAACTGAATTTAAAAAATGTTGGTTGTTTTTGAAAAATATTCAACTTTACAATGCTCTTCTGTGTTGGAAAATATGTGACAAGTTTTTGTATAACCCACTTTTTGCAAAATTAATTCACCTAATTCCTACTAGGATTTTCTTCCTTTTTCCTTAGATGCTTTTGTACTACATACCTATGAAGGGTTTTGCACGGAATTGTCTCTTCTTTTTTAAACTAAGCTTATACTGAGGCCTTCCATCAAGACAAGACTGCAGGCACGTTCCATCACGCATTTGTTGTATATCCCGAACAATTTATTGACAGGCAACTAGCCCAAAAAAAAAAAAAATAAGGCAAATTTCCACTCCTTACCATTTGGCAAAAAACATGATTTTTTGGGAGCACAAACGGAAAATAATAAAAAAATCAAAGCCAAGCATGGACAACTACATAGTACATGCTCAAAAATGACCGGAAAGAGGAAAACAAGTGGAAAAAAAGTTAATTCCGGTTGGAAAAAATCGTTTTTCCGTAAAATTTCTGGAATCACATGCACGTGCGACGTGATACAAAAGGTCTAAGTCTCTGCATTTTGGGGTTCCAACAGGGTACTGGTTTTCATAACTTAATTTATTAAATAAAAAAAAAATTGATTGATGAAATCAGGTGATGATGATCAGGTTTTAAAAAGTATTTCGTCCCATTCTGAGTTTATCTATTAAGAGTCAACAGACTTGTTCTTCTCTGAAGCCTATCCAGTTATTTTTTCGCGGGTTTCTCCTCTCCATCAAAGTAAAGTCTTCACATTGGGTTTGGGAGGCTATGTACCTATGAACCGACAGGAACACTTCCAATAGAACTCCCCAGTTTGTAATCGACTTGAAGTATCGGTTAGTTTACGTCCAGTCAGTTACCAACAAAAGTTATCTGAGTACCAGAATTGTTAATGACCGAGGTTGATGACATATTTTCCCTACATTGACTTTGCAGCTGCCACTCACTGTATTCTGGTCCATCATTCTTGTATTTCTATTCAATAACTTTTATTGTATTAAGTCTAGAGCCAAGCTTGTGTAGTAGACAATAACTGGCAAATGATTCCATTTTCGAGGTATTGGTCTTCAAACAAAAATTTTTGCAATCTTTTTTAATGAATTTTTGTGAAAATCGCAGTTACCTCAGTAGAAGTATGCTTACGATTTTGTTGTTAATATTAGTCATTTTAAGTGCGCCGAAATGTTACGTACGAATTTCCTATACAACTTTTTAACCTATGGCTTAGAGTTCAGTGCTTCCCACGTGACGGCCGTCCGCAATATTTGCTCGACAAATAAACGTTTATGCAAAAAGTTACCAGCAAATAATCCAAAAGTTCGTTGTTGGAGGAAACCTAAGCCCACATGCTAACAACAGCTTCTTAAAATACCTAGTACCTTCACAGATCCACACGGCTCCATGAAATTATGCCTCAATGAAAAAGGCCCAAAAATGAAAAAAAATGAACAACAAAAAAAAAAATGAAAAAAGTTCTCAAAAATTGGGGTAATATTTCATAATGCATTCCATTTATGCAGTGTTGCCCCAACTAAATGCATAATGGGCCCAAATTGTTAGCATACAAAATGAAAAATTGCCTCAAAAAAGTGCATGGCAAACAGCAACAAAAAATATTACGAAATTGGGGAGTGTTTTCATTGTTTTGGGGTCGTCTTACATATTTTAGGGGGCTTTTTTATGATTTTCATTAATTGAAAATTGTTTGAAAGTCATTTGGGGTCATTAATTTGTCATTTTCTTTATTTGGTATCAAAACAAAATTCCTAGTAAAAACGCCTAGTATACCGTTGTTACAATGGCGAGCGCAAGCCAATCCACCTCCACTTTGCAGGAACTTAGGAGGAAAATTATGCATATCGTATAACTCTCTGCATTCAAAACGATCGACCTTATCAAAGAAAATGTTCCTGAAGGTGAGTGCCGGATTTTAATGGATGTAACTTTTAAGATTCGAATTCATGTTTAAAACAATTACACTCGAATATTTTGAAAAGGTACGTCTTCAATATTTTTTTCACGCAGAACGCCTGATGTGCCTTATTTTGTTTTTTGAAATTCTTAAGAAATTCTAAAGCTAAAATTTAAAGCTATGTATTTGGAAACCTGAGCTGACTTTAAGGTTTAGAAAATTTAAGACAGTTAAGAATTAAAAACCAGCTGAGGTTTTCAAATAACTTTTAATTTTAACTTTAGAAAATTAAAGAAAATAAATGTTAAATATTCGCGCGAATTTAGCGATGGAAATGACTGCACTTGAAACGGACAGTGACGAAAAGGACGAAAATGTGTCATCCCCTGTACCAGAAGAGTCAGGCCCATGTGTAATTTACTGGGACTTGTAAAATATATCCTTTTTTTGCCTTCCAGACACTTAAAAGTGGCCGAGGTAGTAGTGGTGGATTACAGGCGAAACTATAAGTGACCGTAATGCGGGAAAAACATTGAAAACACAATTCGAGCTTTTATTTAACAGACAATTTTTTTCCTTTTATTGAATAATTGTTGTGATTTGGGGTAGTAGCCCTATACATTGATTTTTGGGCCATTTTTCATTACTTTGGGGTGATATTTCATCTGTTACAAATTATTCATTTCCATCATTCTTAAAAAAGACCCCAATAATATCACATTGGGGTATAATTTCACAAACGAAAATGAAATTGTACCCCGAATTATTATCAATGATAAAATGCTCCAAAAGAATGAAAAATCACCCCAATTAGACAATAAAACTTTGATGTTGCTTACAATATAATTTTGTGGGGCCTTTTCTTAATTATTTTTTTTACTGCCATTTTTCATTGGGGATGCCAGATTGAGGGATTTTTCCCGTTTTTCGGGATTTTTTGACCCCAAAGGGAAAAAGGGAAAACTAACCCAGAAAACGGGAATAATAGTCACTTCAAAATCTTTCACGTTTTAATGCCCAAACTACTTTCATCGTTCAGAAAACAGACACGATAAATTCAATAAAAAAAAAAACACTTTATGAACATAGCCCTTAGTATTGCCATGCACTTCAAACTTATGTCGTTTTCAATTGGGATATTCACATTTTGCTCTCAGATTTCAGATTTTTCGTGCCCAATGGAACATAAAACGAGATTTTTCTTCCTTTGCATTTGTGGTGGTGCGTGTTGTGAAAGTCAGCTGTTCTCAAATTGTAATTTGTGTTTATCAGAATCCATTCAATTTATGCTAATATCCATTTCAGCGGCCAAATGTAATTTTTCTCTATTTTTCACAGACTTCTAGTCTAAGAACTTAAGAAAACACACTTTAAAGTTTGACAAATGACAAATGTTTTGGTGTTAGTGCAAATAGGTGTAAATCTCGCTCGGATATCGAGATTCGCAAAATTGCTCTGAATCTGGAAAAAAAAGTGTTTTTTCTGTCCCAATGGAAAACGACATTAATTTGTACACTGGGTATGCGTATGGCCATGGGTTTGAGTTTGACAGATTTGTCATTTGTGGAATTGTGGCTGTGTGCTGGGTGGGGTGGAAAAAAATCGAGTCCCGTTTGTGTTGTTTTATTTTACTTGCTAAATTTATTTATTATTGATAAAAGACCACAATTGTATGGATATATGGAATTAGAAATAGACAGAGAATGTTTGCGATTACATACAAGCAGTATGTTGTATGCACAAAGATGACCTAGTCTTGAATTAGTCTAGTCTAATCTAATGAGTCTAGGCTAGTCTTATATATTAAAATGAATGTGATGTGTATCGCTATTTTTGTTTTGATGAATAAACTTTTTCTTATGTTTAAAAAATAGTTTTTTTCTTCTTTCTGAGAACAAAAAAAAGGGAATAAAAACGGGAAAAATCGGTATCAAAAAAGGGAAACAAAATAATTTTGGATGAAAAAAAAGGGAATCCACATGCTAAAAGTCTGGCAACGCTGCGGGAGACCGCATTAGCTATGTTCCATTAGTAGATATGTATGTGATTAATCTACTCACTCACTCAGAGCTTGAATAGAATTGACAAAAAAAAAGTTAACGTAACTACTGTATTACATAATTACGTCGGCACTTAATCCGATATTAATTTTGTTTATCTAATTTGCAGACTGCCGTTGCTCCTAATGATGATTGCGTACTTCAAAATCGTTCGAATCTTGTGGAAATCAGACACAATACCCGGCCACAGGGAGTCCCGTACTCACCACCAGTACTCGTGTGGATGTAAGTATCTTTAAATTATTAACGATAATTGACAATGGTAATAATTTGATTGGAAAAAGATAAGCTCATAATTACCCTCAACGAAAGGCACTTACTTCATTATTCTTATACTGATACGGGTATTGATATATGTCCTTGGACTGAATTTAACTAACGAACGAATTTAAAGAGGCACGAACTTAAATTGTCCTTTTCAAAATGCTGCAAATTAAAGTTGCTTACTTTTTGAAGCTGTAAACATGATTTTTTGTTTTCAAACTTGTGTCGTCAGTCAAGTCAAGTACAGTAGGCAGTGAAACCCACAAACACCACAAAGACTCGCTTGGAGAGAAAAATGTTATTCGGTCCTTGGATACAAGGATGTCGGCACTCGGCGCTCATGACATACTCTCGTCAAAGTAAGGTTAATTGCAGCATTCCATTCTAAGACGTTGCAGTACGTTGGTATACTTTTGAGGTTTTTTGCTTTGAACTCTTGATCACAATGGTTGTTCACGCAGTGTCATGGATACCGTTTGTTTGAAATTTTATATTGACATATTACCACTGTTTTTAATAGGGGTTCAGGGTTCACTGTATGTAAAGGAAGACGGCTTTTACTTTTAAAAAACTTAGGTGGTCTTCTGAGAGAGATGTTTTTTATTGGAAATGTCAAGGATTCTTTAGCCTAAATAAGTCTTCGATGTTGCGCCGAATACTAAAGAAAGCAACTTGAACAATTGTATCACGTTTAACATACACACCATCTCGTTGATTGGTTTTTGAACTTTCTCTAACACGTAGTAAGAGGAAGATATTGTATTGAACTCGAGAAAGATGTTCATCAATTCTGACATAAGGATGATAGAGAAACTCAAAAAAGTGGGTCGCGAAATTCTGTCCGTCTGTCTGTCCGTATACTCCTGAGGTCTACAGCCTAAACGGCTGGACGGATGTGGATCAAACTTCGGCCTAGGAGTTTGCGGGTAATGGTAGGTTCTTCCCATATAAAATTTTCATATACAAGTTCGATTTGATTGAAAACGAATTTGCTATTGATATTTGAGTTTAAGTAGGTGACTTTACCATTTATTTATTTTTTTATATACTTCTCCCGGGAAAGGCGAACCTATAACGCTTCAACGGCGCCCCGAGATGCCTGCAGATGTATGTTTGCTATGCACTTAAATTGCATGCATGATTGCGTTCTCCGTTTTTCGCTAACAAATCGAGTAACGTTACTTTGGAAATATTGAAATTTGAAATCAATCAAATAGACTCAACATGTTCGGTCTTTTACACTTTAATTTTCTCTTTTAATGCAGAAAGCTACCACCATAAACTTTGTTGGTTCTTTAGAGTGGAACATTAGACAAGTTTAAGAGACAGGATTTTGCTGCAGAGACTTTACAGTTATGATTTATTTCCATTTTGCTTTGCCTATGCTAACATGAATTGCGATCACAAGAATAGACTCAGAGGCTGTTATTTTCGTTTCCCATTAGCTGTGCAAGTAATAAGGTGAATTTTGGTGCCTCTCGCAATTTTTAATTCAGTGAACACAAAATGGGTCGTGGAGCAGCACTACCTTCGGAGGGAAAAGGCAAAATATTGGCCTATCGAGACAGAATCTTACAACCAGGCAGATAGCAGAAAAAAATTGGTGCTACTGTATCCAACAGTCCCGAAATATGTGTAAACACCGTGCGTGCGGTATGTGTGTGGCTTGATACACGTCATTGAGAAAAGAGGGAATTGTAATAACCGTATTCTTGATATATTATGAAATAACAATAATTTATTCGTTCTGTGCTAGTTTCGGTAGAATAGATACAATCGGAATACAGTAAATGAAAGTGTCATTGGAGTTTCATTCGGCTTGCATTGCATATTGTAGAGGTGCTGGTCTACGACATTTTTGTTAGTTGTTGTCCAGCTGTGATTTCTGCGTGCCTGGTAAAAAAAGAGACACGCGGGAGTGCCGACAGAAGTGAAAACATGAATATTTGTGTTTGTGTATTTTTCGAATCGTCGGGAAATATTTTAATGTGCAAGAAAAACTTTCAAATGAAGTGTTTTTTTTATTCATCATTAAAATTAAATTTCAATTGAAATTCTTGACAAAAAAAAAAAAAACACTAAAAATTCTTATAATCGTAAAACTTTAGGTCATTGGGAGAAAATACTCGACAAATTTGAACATTTTTCTACATAAAGAAACGTTAAGTCCTTGATGATGGTCTTAGGGGATAGTTTTTTTTGAAGAGTATATCTAATGCGCCTTCTCAATTCTGTCTTTTACCTCAGTTCTTCCATATTTCACTTTCAAAGTATTTAAGAATACAGATGGCAGTCCGAGAACTAGGTTGCTGATATTTTTCGCGATTGTACTGCTCGCCTTTAGCCAGGTTGATATACCCGATACTGTGCCTATAATATCACACTGACTACATATATGCCCACAGTCATCAACTCTAAAGTAGTCCAGGGCTAAAGCGGTGGTAATAATAATTTATTTGTACGAATAGGAAGGAACGCCCTTGGTTTCAGTACTCATCGAGAGAAATCTCAAAAATCGTTAATCCTAATCAGCCCTTACCCTTACATCCAAACACAAACTTAGCGCTTATTTATAAGATAAAAGACCCCCTATTCACTTTATGACATCTTCCTACTTAAATTTAAAATGTCAAAAGCACTGAAATGTTATTCCGGCCCATTGACATTCCACTGCTAAGCTAACCTGCCTACAAAGCAAAAAGTCAAAATGTCTGTTATCTTGAGAACATGAATAAACTCCATTTTGTCACTGTCACACTTTGAAGTACAAAAATGTATGCCTTCTAAGAAGCATTGTATAGGTGTACCTAGCCTACATTACATCCCTTGTATTAAATCACATAAGTGACATCAACATCCGGATATTGAATAAAGACGTTGACGCCTTTTAAAGTTCATGTGTAGGGGGGAAAAAATAACAAACCAGAACATCAATTTCCGATGTCCTTTGTGCAAACGATGGCAAACAAGTCAACTGAAGTGAACATCGGGTCAAACAAACCCACCAACTTGAGGATATTGCTTGCGGGCGGTATCTGTCATCCGCACACAGTTACATGACATCTTCGAAAGCTTTATATAGGTAAACAAAGGTTGCTTTTAAAATAATCGGCTTAAATTGACCTCACAGCAATAATAAACAAATTAATCACTATTCACTAGTAAAAAGGGTTCTTGAAGGTGACCTTTTTAAAAATAATGGACTGTACCTGTCAGTACTGATTGTATAATTTAGATAAATTATTTTGTATACTAGCCTAGCCCGTCATGCCAAACGGAATCAAGTGCCTTTTCTATGGCTAGTAAGACCATACCAGCAGACTTTCCTTCAGACTGATTGCTTTTTATATGGTTTCATATTCGCAGATCGCAGTGCCTGATGGGATGTACTGCGTGATGCGGACTAAATCCAAACTGATCGTTGGGGTGAGTTTCCAAGAACTTTTTCCTTTAGAATTTTTCATGTGTAAACATCTAAGCGCGCGTTATTGGAATCCGGTGGAGTAATTCCACACATTTAACTTGCGGGGACGGAAATGCGTCACTGTGTTTTATCATTGCATACATTTTATCATTGCATACGTTTTTATCATTGCATACTTTTATGAGCTGGGGCATATTAATTTCAGCTTTTTGTTGATGTGAAATAAAATTTCTCCATTTCGTATTTGCACCGTACTCAGAAGAAATTTCAAGAATTCTGCATGGAGATTATCATCTTTTATCAATGATCATAAGCGGAGACTTCAATATCAATTTTGCAACTCCAGAAGCTCAACCATTTATTGATTTTATGCAAGATAAATTTAATCTTCAAATGAACTCCAACCGGAAAATTGCAACAACACGATATGGAACAACCATCGATGCTGTCTTCCAGCGTAATCTAGATAGATTACAGTCTCGAATGTACATATCTTACTTCAGCTACCACAATCCGATTGTATCTATTCTACCGAAACTAGCAGGGGACGAATAAATTATTGTTATTTCATAATATATCAAGAATACGGTTATTACAATTCCCTCTTTTCTCAATGACGTGTATCAAGCCACACACATGCCGCACGCACGGTGTTTACACATACACATATTTCGGGACTGTTGGATACAGTCGCACCAATTTTTCTATACACTTTACTAAGGTTGTTTAGGAAGCTGATAGGTCTGTAGCTTTCTGGCCTCTCTGAAGCATTTTACCAGCTTTTAGTATGGGTACCACTTTTGCGAGTTTCCATGCGTCAGGGAGGTATTGCATTTTAAGGGAAGCGCTTACAATTAATGTTATGAATTCTATACCGCCCTTAGACAATTGCCTAAGGTAAACTTTTTTAAACTTATCAAAACCTCCTGTTTTTTTAGGGAGCAGAATATTTACTACAAATGCAACATCTTCTTCGGTGATGAAAGTTGTTGGATTTGTTTCTTCGACTATAAGTCCTTGTGTGGTGTTGCGGACTATAGAGTGTTGGTATGTGGCATGTGGGTCCCCTAGATTTTGGGAGACAGTAGATATGGTTGTTGAAAAAGTTTGCGGTTGACTTTTTCATTGTCTGTTTTTATTTTTTACTAAATTTACCATGTTCCAAAATGGTTTTCAGTTTCTTTTTTCTTACAGTTTGAGTTTATTGTTCCATTTTTTATTACGTTATTCCAAAATTTGTTTGCTTATTTGTTTGTCGGGGTATGACATTTGGGGCCGAAAAATAATTTGTCGATACCTTTGCCTATTGATATTTCGCAGTTTAATTAAATGCAGAGTATGGGGAGGAAGGTTTAGCG
Organism: Cheilosia urbana; assembly: GCA_946477585.1. NCBI lineage: Eukaryota > Metazoa > Arthropoda > Insecta > Diptera > Syrphidae > Cheilosia > Cheilosia urbana. The sequence continues at coordinate 119,858,659 of OX297854.1, forward strand.
AATAGATTTTGTTTTTCTAACTATTGGGATGCTTGACTCAGCCGAACATAAAACGCGCTCTGTGAATTCGTTAACAAGGCGATCAACATCTTCCTTGGTTGAGACGCCTTCCACATTCAGGGTAATATTTTGGAGTTCTAGCTTCACTTCAAAGCGAAATCGTTTCCAGTTTGCGTTTTTCAAATCTTGAACATATTTCACCTTCGTTTCCCCTGACACTAAAAGACGGCACAAAACTGGGTTTTGGTTCGAATTAAGTTCATTTAAGGATAAGTATTGGCTTTTGTAAAGAAAGAGGTTACATTTGTAAGGAACTTTGGTTGGTTACCTTTTGTTCTTTATGGACTGTTTTTATACCATCAGGGGCTGGACATTTCGAATCATCTTCATATTCGCTTTTCTTCTGTTTCGGGCATCTAAGAGGTGACTAACCTTGGCTGATTGCCAAATGATCAGTTGGAATGGAGGATGATTGCATGCTGCCTAACAGCCAGGAATGTGCAAAAACATAGGTCCTCCTCTAACTGTCCGATTAAAGTTACAGAAATCTTTAAAATGCTTATAACTGTCATTGCGATCGCAGAAGCCATGTTTCTCCCAAGCTCCTTCTTGTTGTCGCCTACCATTGCAGTAGGGTCACAATATCTAGGTTTGTCTCCGTTGTTGGGATGTTATTATGTAAACCGCTTAACTGGTTGTTAAAGTTGAAATCTTAGTCTCCAATCGATAGTTCATTACATTGCGTAATAAGGACTACTCTAGTCTGATGGACTCAGATATTACCCCACCATAATGTAGTATCCTACCATCAGTTAGGTCTCTAAGTGTTGTTATTATCATCCCCAATCGGTGTTAGACAGAAGAATGCCGGAGAACTCTCCGGAATAAAGTAAAACTAATTGCTAATTAAACTCTGCCCCCGCCCTGAAGCACCCCCCAACGACTGTTATGTTGTTTAGTTAAAAAGCATTCCCCTAAATACACTGTGCTCTGAAATTAGCCCCAACAGATTGAAATTGCTCCAGATCCGCTTAAGGGAAATGCGAAACCTCAATCACAGAACTGCAATCAACTATATGAATCCAATTAACTTTATAGCTGGTGCATTCAAGTGTAAATTAAATTCTCTGGCGAGGCGTTTATCCGCTGTAGTTCTATATAAATGCGTTTTGTATTTGCAACCCTTCGAATGGAAGTGGTATCGTTTACCCCAAACAACAAAAAGGATTGCTTCCGCCCATCCAACTATTCGTTTTATAGTTGTTGGACCGGAAGGATGAAGTTCAACTGTCGCTGCATGTGTGTCCTTAAGCAGTAAGTTACTGTCATCCTATCTAAACATATACTTCGTTAAAGAATCCCCTGTTATGCGGGCTATAAGTCACATAAGGGCTGTCTATCCTTGTGCTATATGGTTGGGCAGATGACGACCACAATCGTTTGGGTTGTCGGTTGTGTACTTATGGGATAACAGTAGAGTTTTTACCAGTTTAATAAAAAGTCATCCCTTGGGAAAATATACCGTTTGACTTTTCGGAATTTTTCGGGTAGGGTTAATAGATTTTGCCAATTTCCTGTTCACCTTCAGAGTTTAGGACGTACAACAATGTGACACCTACAAACCAGTGGCATGAAAAGGAAAAGCCGGTACTCGCCGGGATTGTCCAGATATTTTTAGCCGTGCCCAGAGTTCCAGTTAAAAACAATTTGTCCGGTCAAAAGCTCAAAGGTCTCAGAAAACCATATTTCTTCAAATATCTAAAACTTTTAAATGTCAAAATCTTCACTTGCATGACATTTGATTTGTGATCCTTCACCCTAGATAAAATGCGATCCGTTACAAAGTTTCGGTACATTGCTGCTGCGCAACAAAATTATAAACAAGACGACTTTCAAATCCACATTATGTAGAGATAAGCCCGGAACATCCAAAGAATTAAAGAAAATACAATTTTGTGTTCACCAAAAGGTAGCATAATTTTACCTGCCTTCCAACCAAAAATCATAAAAATCGAATCCGTTCCCGAGTTATGAGTGTACTTACAAGAGTCAGTCTCTTTTATATGTAGCTGTACCCACCCGGCTTTGCCCGTACCTTTGGTATTAAATCTTGCTCACATTTCGCAAATTGCTTTATTTGGACAATGTGCATTAATAATTCTAATTATACCTACAACTATAGAAAAAGCGGTTGGGTTTATTTTTGAATGGGACAAGCCACAACCCGTTTTCATATCCCGCTTATGTTTTGCAAAGTACCACCTAGGGTCAAAAACTATCCGAAATTTAAAACTGGAAGCAACCATACTCATCTACAGAATTTCAATCAACTCGGTAAAGCTGTTTCGGAGATCGGCAACAGCGCCACCTATCAGGTCCAAAAGTATCCTTTCCTTCAGCGGGAACGAAGAATATACATCTACAAAATGTCATTGAAATCGGTTGAGCGGTTTCGGAGATCGACAAAAGAGCCTCCTATCGGGTAGAAAATCCTATCTTTAAGACTTCCTTAACCTGAAATACAACAAAACGAACAAAACAAAAGAAGAATCGTACAAATTGGCCCAGTGGCTATCGAGTTATATCGTCATCGAGTTTCACCATGAGAGAATTGTAGGTACCTATATAAAAGAAGATTATTATTGAAGTAAACTGAATTGAACTGAAAAACGAAATATACGCGTACAACGCCACATGTGGGTAATTTTCCGAAATTACTTTTTTCCAAAACCATCCCTGATTCAAGACGAAAAAAACAAAACAAAAATCATTCAAATCGATCGAGCCGTTCTGGAGCCTTTACCCCACTAGCGCACAGCAATTGATTTTTATATACATACATAGAGATTACTTTTTAAAATTCTATTGTTATTTCAAAATTAAAATATGAATTTGTATTAACATAATAAAAGAAACAAAATAATAGGTAAACTTTTTTATTAATACAAACATGAAATCTTAAATGTCCAGACGAGTCCCGGAATATCAACATAATGTCCAACGATGTTTTCATTCCGAACTGGCAACCCTAGGTATGACGCTCGAATGGTTTTTCAATTTATATGTATCTACCTGTTACCACCGGATCTAATTCAATAGCGGATATCCCCAAAATGTATACCGGAGATAAGTCATAATAAGGCTTTATCCAATCACCTAATCCTGGGCCTACCTAGAGGATGTCTGCCCAATTGCGCCAATTTCACAGCAGGTATTTAAAACTAAATCTCTGAGACGTACCTAAAGGGTTATCCAATAAGAGGTGTTGTTGTGAAAGGATATGGTCCTGTATGCGTGCTCGTGGTGGCCATTTGGCTGATGTTGTTTTTCATTATTTACCGATTTCGAGGCACCGATCATTTATCTCAAAAAATGTCATTTTTCTTTGAATACCAAAGTAACACCTCTTATTGGAAAACCCTTTACAAGGTGACCAATCTACTGAAGCTGTGCAGCTGCTCGAGATTAAGTAGGCATCTACTTCGATCTTAGTGGTTTATGTACAATAACCATTTTTGAAACTTGTATGCGCGATCTCAATCTTTCAATTAGTTTCTACCCACATGTAAGAGTTGGAACTCATACGGAATGAACGACTTCAACACAAACGGCTACACACCTTTTAAGTATGTGCATGGAAGTTCAGTGTGCTGGTACTCAAAGGTTAATCAAGCCTTCAGCAAAAACTATTGCTTCGACCTTTATTATTGAAGTTCAGCTCGATGGTCTTATTATTTAAGATGCAATTAAAAAACTGCTCATGACTCCACAGAACATAAACACAATAAATAAATAAATAATAATAAATAACACTAAAGACATCTTACTTACTTACTTAGATGGCGCTACAGTCCGGGGTGAGCCTCAACCAATACGCCTCTCCAGTTAGCGCGATCCTTAGCTAACTGCCTCCAGTTGCGCACTCCAAGTTGGTTGAGGTCCCCTTCCACTTGTGCGCGCCACCTAAGGCGAGGTCTTCCTCTACTGTGTTGTCCCTCCGGGTTGGAATCGAAGACTCTCCGGGCCGGAGCGTTGGTGTCCATTCGCTCTACATGTCCTTACCATCTTAGACGACTAATGCGTACTTTTCTGACCAGGTCGATGTCGCTGTACAGCTCGTAGAGTTCGCTGTTAAATCTTCTCCTCCAAAGCCCGTCAACGCAAACGGGAACCAAAAATCACTCGAAGAATTTTGCGTTCGAGGCGACCAAGAAGATCCTCATCCGTCTTTGTTAGGGTCCATGCTTCTGCGCCATAGAGCAGGACAGGGATGATGAGGGTCTTATATAGAATCTCCTTAGTGGCTCGAGTCTCAGAAGTCTTACTGAAGACATCACTAATATAAAATATCACAACCTGATTGCTTCGACCATTTTGGTGGTGTTACGTTCTGTCCGTAGAAAAAATTAAATAATCCTTCCCATTTAAAATAATTCATTTATTAATCCAAATTCTTAATATGCGGAGATAACTTGACCTGACGGGTTGGAGGTTAGGGAAAAGAGAACTACCATGAGTATTTATATTTGACAGTAGGAGTTAGAATTCGGCGAAGTTAAATTCTCTCTAGGGTGCGTTGATGTTGGCAGAAGGTTGGGATGTGTCCGCAAATACACAACAGTCCTCCCTCTAAATCGCAGAATATCCCAAACGGTCCACTGGTTTCCTGATGCGACTACTTTTGCGAACCGTGGATGAGTGGTTAGAAACTCCGTTCCCACAATGCGTTTCTGCTAAGCTTGAAGGCCGCTGTGCTACTTCCTTATCAGATAGGTGTGGATCGGCTCCCGGTGTTGATGGTGACAGAGGTGACGATTCGGTAACAGAACCGCCACCTGATGATTGGCTCGTCTGCGGGTCTCCATACTTTATTTCTTGCGTTGGAGTATTTGCGACCGAATCACTGCCTGTAGAACGAGAACTCGAAGAAAGGGGCTGTCAGAGCTACCTCAGAATATCTTGGCACTTGTTTTGGATCCACTCTGCACTTCAGTATCTGGTCTACATGCCTTCTCCAAAGGCTTCCGTGAACATCGATAATAATGAAGCAGTCCGTCTTGACGCACAATTTTGCCAAAAACCCACTTTCGGTCCTTGCTGGTATAATTCCTCAGTTGGACTTTATCCCCCGGGTAGTATTTTATTCCACTTGGATATGGGCCGCTCAGCTTTTCCTTAATTTTGTCGATACTGTTTCAACGCACCATATCCAATCTAATACGAATATCCCGCTGCAGAAATAGTGTACACGGCGCTACTCCGGTTGTAGAGTTTGGGGTCTTTCTATAACGCATGAGATAATTAGAAAATATATCAGAGATATTACCTGGATCTATTATTATTTTCATATTTCATATTTTGAACAAACCGTTCGGCTTGACCAATAGTTGCGGGGTGGTACGGAGCTGTGAATTTGTAGTTGATTCCGTTTCTTCTAATAAAGCTCCTAAACTCGCTTGAAGTAAAAGTGGGCCCGCTGTCACTGACCAATGTCAGTGGTAGGCCATACCGCGCGAAAAGGTCCCGTAAGATCTCAAATAAAATCAGAATGGGGGAGTCATCTACCTTTATCCAGATTAACAAATTAACAAACATCTAGCGCTTTGATTGCACAAGTGGCTTTCTCTAATGGGTCCATCTTCATCAATGCCATGTTTTGAATAAAGCTCAAAGAGGTCCCTGCTCCATCCGCGCAAGATGTCCCTCGCTTCTAAGAGGTACACCATACATGTATTGGATACCCTCAATGATAGTTCACTTTCTTCCTCTAAGAAGGCGGATGGATTTCTAGAAAATCTTGCTTGCAGGTCAGTGAACTCGCCGAACTCTTTCCAATATTGTTCTTTGGCTGACTTCGAGAAGCATATTCCCCCGAGTAAAACCACAGATTTAAGATCGCCCTTCTTCTTCCTGATGAAAATTCAAATTTTTGGTGCGTTTTAAGCCATGATATTTTGTAATTCACCACAAAGCGCCATAAAAAACCTTTTCAATTCCTAAAAATCATTTGCAGAGTCAATGACTTCTGTTCAAAACAACCGCCATTCTCCACCTACATTCAAGGGAACAATATTAAAAGTTTGAACCTTCCACAACTGGGAAGTTACGTCCGCCAAAATTTAGAAATTCCAAAAAAATATCGACCACACGAACTTCAAAAGGTTGCTTTGTTTTTTTTTTTAGAATTTCTTGTCATTTACCGCTCAAGAGTTTCCCTTATAGAAATAGATTCCTAATGCCAAAGTCTAGTCTCTCAAACACATTTGTAACTTAACCTTCCTTAACCTCCCACAGCATCCGTCTAACCATCCTTCGTTTGCTCTTTGGCATCAGTTATGTAATTTATCGTTGAGATAAAATTTGGCAGCCACGTGCAGACCCTCTGAAGACGGGAATATTACAAACCGTCGTCTACAAGGGTCCAACAAAAAAAAAAAAGTCTTTCAACGACTTCTGCAGAAGACTTCAACGCACAACGGTAGCATCTTATATAACTATAAATAGGCGAAGGGAAATAGTTAAGAACCACTTTCACTACCAAGCTCAACTCGCTTGAATATTTTTTGTTGGGAGGATTGTTCAGAGATGCAATGCTGTCTATAATTTGTTTTCCAATATGTGGCGTATAAGCCAGGTCAATATAATGGTAGAAGAATTTATACCACTCGGCGAACTCTATAGTTTTTATAAAATACCTATATGTGAAAAACAAAACTCGTAATGGACATATCATTTGCGTAGCAACAGTCCAACATCTTCCATTTATCCCCTTCCTCATACTTAACACTGTTCCTTAAAATAAAGATAACCTATATCATTCACAGCTAGGTAAACTTTGAAGTCTCCCATCATGATATAATAATCCAAATCGACAACGGTTTGAAGGCAACTTCATAGGACGGCACTCCCACTCCAGACAGCTAAAGTTGACCTTTGGAGCTTAAGCTTTAAGATCCCTTCCAATGCATGCACTTCAATACTCCTTCTGCCAGCTTGGGACGTATGATGGTACTTCTATTGACGTGAAGGGTTTCCACCCAACCGCTAGGTCTATAGCTTTGAAATCCCTTTGCACCGTTGAGATGATTACAACCTATGTCTAGTCAATATTTATAAAACCCTTCTCAGCAAACCTAATCCCTTTTCAGTGCGACTAAACAGGTGTTCTCAGTATCTATCCTATGCGATGCCATTGTCCATGTCCACTTCTGCCTCTACTGGTGGATATCGCATCCTCCCTCTGACCTGTATAAGGATTTGCGAGACCATTAATGCGAATCTCGTAGCCGTTTTGAGTTAGGCCCATCTAGGTGACAAGCAAACCGACCTCCAAACTATCGCAACATGTCATACTTAAGTTTCTTATTACAAGGTGCGCCCTAATTTTAAAAGCTTGTCGAAACGTTTTACGCTCAATTTAATTCCCTTATCTGGTTAAACAAAGACATGTTGTCATTCACTCACTGTGAGGAGGGTGGCATCATGGTGAGGCTTGCTTTCGAAATGATCAAAAATGATAAACCGACAAACCAACCAATATTATTGGGTTCAAACCACTGTGCCATGCTGCAAACCCGCACAATTGGAAAATCAGTCCTGGTTGACTGGGCCAATTAAAATTTATTTTCCGTTTTCAATTATCCAACTTGTCCACTGATTTATTTCTCGCTTCCTTTTATTTCTTTGCAGACCTCAGAGGAACCAGCACAATGGTCAACACCAGCACCATGGGTCAATTAAGGGCGAGAAGAAAAGCCGCCAAAATGTTGGTTGCGGTCGTGGTTATGTTTGCTACGTGCTACTTCCCAGTGCATGTTTTCAATCTCCTAAGGTACGATATACAATTTGTGGCTAAAAGATTAAACTCGTGTAATTGGTTGTGAATTTAAAATTGCTGGTGGTAGGTGCCGTGCCAGCAGTCTATGTTTGGTTTGCCTTTCATCTACCATTGGATTTACATAATAGGTGCAAAAAACCGATTAAAAAATAAGGCAACTGTTAAAGTAAAACGTAAGACGGACATACGAGTCTTTAAATGGAAATTTGAAGGCCGATAGACTTAGAAGGTTTTAAAACTGGTTGATAGAGGCAAAAGGAATCATGATGGAGTTACAAGATATTGATATTTAAATTCATTGATTTTTTCTTCATCAGGATCACATTAAATGTATTTTTTTTTTTATAAAATTGAGTTGGGACTTCCGATGTTTTAAAGAAAGCCGACGATATGTTGGTTATCGCATCATAACATTACCGGAACTCAAGGAAACAAAAGTAAAGGAGCTTCTGTAGACTGTAGGGCTGTAGGGATAGAGGTCTGCTATTATCTGGCACCGTAATAAAAAAAAAGTAATACAAATGAATCGAAAACTGTCTTGAAAAATGGATTTGTGGCTAGAACCGCAAAAACCAATAGACATGAAACCTTCGTGCCTACTTCAGTTCATTTCTGGAACTTCAACCACAAGTTGAGCTGCTTCAACAATCTACGGCTTCGCTTTGTTTTCTGCACCACTAGCTTTCGCAGTTCGAAGCGCGCTGTACAATATCAAATTTTAGCCTTGACTTAAAATTTACGGAAGCTCACAATTGAAAAATTTGTATGGAAAATTAGCTACATATTTTGAATTACTACATTTAAGGTCGAAACTAAAAATTATTATTGGTGAGGCCCATAAGTTACACCGACTATCTTCAATCGGCGTGTTCAAAATGTTGTTGCTCTTTTGTAAGTGGTACATTTAATGTCAAATTTAGGTTTACTTAAGTGTGGTCTTGGACCTCAATCAATATGCCCCCAGTTGGCTAAGTTGCGGTGCACCAAAAGTCCTACACCCGAACAAGAAAAGACCCAATGGCCCGAGGTTCTCAAAGTTAATGACCATAGACAACAACGGCTTCAAACGCTGGGCGTTTGGAAAGGGAAACAAATTTCGGCCGAAAAATAATCTTTATCGTCGAGGCCCATTTTTGGATGAATGTTAATAAGAAAATTTGCCGTTTAAGGGAAGACGTCTTGGGCCGGCGGCGTTATTCGTCTAAGTTTTTTTGAATATGACATTGGCGAGATCATCACCATTAACGGCCAGCGCTACAGAACGATGCTAACCGATATCTTTTAGCAGAACGGGGCTACATGCCACACAGCACCCGCCACGATGGCCATTTTGGATGGCAATTGCGGAGCGTATGGTTAGCGAGATGGGTACAGTAGTTATCATCCTTCTTGGATACAGTAGTCGACACCTCTCTATTCAATAGCGATTTCCTCCCTTCCAGCTACTTTTTTCGAGAAAAAAATTGTTTTCTTCAAATATAATAAATTGTTTACATACCCATCTGTGAGTTTTCGCCCAGTGGTAAAAACTCTACCATTATAGTAATCTGGCCTATATAACGGGTGATTTTTTAGCTGGTTTGGTTTTGGCAACACTGGTTTTGAAAGCTGACGTGTGTTTAGTACCTTGTGTCACTGTCAAACAGCTTCAGTTTGGCTTGCAATTTAACCATGGATCGTCTTACAAATGAACAACGCTTGCAAATTATTGAATTTTACTATCAAAATTCGTGCTCGGTTCGAAATGTTCATCGCGCGCTGCTTCCATTTTATGATCGGCATTCTCGACCTTCTGAGCAGTCTATTCGGAAGATTGTGACCAAATTTCGCACCAAATTTACTTTGTTGGACATTAAACCACCAACACGTTTACGTACTGTGCGTAGTGAAGAAAATATTGCGGTCGTATCAGCTAGTGTGACAGAAGACCGCGAAATGTCGATTCGGCGCCGTTCCCAGCAGTTAGGCCTTTGTTACAGCACTACGTGGAAAATTTTGCGGAAGGATTTGTGCGTAAAGCCTTTTAAGATACAGCTTGTGCAAGAACTAAAGCCAGCCGACCTACCACAACGCCGAATTTTTGGTGAATGGGCTCTTGGAAAGCTGGTCGAGGATCCGCTTTTTTATCGAAAAATTGTGTTCAGCGATGAGGCTCATTTTTGGTTGAATGGGTACGTAAATAAGCAAAATTGCCGCATTTGGAGTGAAGATCAGCCAGAAGCATTGCAACAGCTACCAATGCATCCCGAAAAAGCCACTGTTTGGTGCGGTTTATGGGCCGGCGGCATTATTGGGCCATATTTCTTCAAAGATGATGCGAATCGCAGCGTTACTGTCAATGGTGAACGCTACCGAGCGATGATAACAAACTTTTTTTTGCCAGAAATGGAAGTTCTTGACTTGCATGATATGTGGTTTCAACAAGACGGTGCCACATGCCACACAGCACGCGAAACAATGGCGCAATTGCGAGGCGAGTTTGGTGAACAGTTAATTTCACGTTTCGGGCCGGTCAATTGGCCGCCTAGATCGTGCGATTTGACACCATTAGATTATTTTTTGTGGGGGTATGTCAAGGCTAATGTGTATAGGGACAAGCCCGCTTCGATTGACGCACTGGAAGCCAACATCCATGCATTCATTCGTGAGATACCGGCCGATATGTGTGAAAGAGTATGCCAAAATTGGACTCAGCGGATGGACTACCTGAGACGCAGCCGCGGTCAACATTTGCATGAAATTATCTTTAAACATTAAATTGCAAGGTTCAAACTATCGATTCAAATAAATATTTCATTCATTTTTTGTGTTTTTTTTTTAAAAAAAGTTCTAAACCTCTTAAAAAATCACCCGTTACAACATACTAGAAAACAAATTTTACACACCATTAGATATCTGAACAGTCTTCCCAGCAAAAAAAGAATCAATCAAATTCAATTTTTGTTTTTCGAGGGAACAACAACTCGTAGACACAGTCAAAGGGTAACTCCCAAACAAGCGAGAATCGTTGCTACTCCTCGCTTCCCCCACTCACAAAATCAATTTCATATAACGTTTTTAAACTGTCATACATTTGTGGTGGCTTGTGTGATGTTGAGGTTCATTTAACAGGCTTTTGGTAACGGATCAACTCCCATTCAATAAAACCACCTAATGGTGATACATTCAAAAGATAAAAATACCTACCACAGCTCCAAAAAATCCCTACCGACGTTAGATTCCCCCTACAAATCGCCTGCCTACAAAATATTTCGCAAAAATAAAATAAATGAGTTGAAATGCCCATATTGCTGTATTTGTTTTATTTATTTATTTTTTATTTGAATGCCCAAATTCGGTAATGTAATGAAAATAATATTTTCGAGCATGCACAACACATGCTACTTTATGTAATTGCGTCGATTCAAACTCATTACTCAAAAGTTATATTAAATACACTAGAAATAACTGAAGTATAGCAATGTCGATGTATTTCAATCAAGCCGCAATGATTGATGTGTCGGCCAACTTTCCTCTTTTGCACTAAAGTAGTTTGCTCACACGTTAGCACGCCACATGCAATTGACCATGTGAAAAGCATGGAAATTCAAGATTTATGCTACAAATATCCAGCGATTATCCTTGCGACTTATTATTTGTCATAGACGCTCAAATGCCAATGACAAATCGTTCTGAATAAGCGAGGTCCGCTATATGAAAATATTTGACCTTTAATTTTTCGATCCGACCCGATACAAAGTTTCGGTGCATTTAACTTTTAATTTCAAATTGTGAAGCGATATGTCCGGAACATCCAAATATTACAAAAATTAAAAATGTTAAATAATTTGTCTTGTATTGGAACTTGACAGTGACACTACCCGTTTCCTATCCATTCTATTTTTTTTTTTTTTTTTTTTTTCAAAGTGCGGTTCTATGTATTATCAGGTTTGAAGACACATCTGCGATCGTCTGAGTTCATTTTCTCTATCGCCGTTTTAAGCATTGTAATGGAAGTGTTGATTTTTCATTATATAATTGTTGCAATTGTCGAATGACGTTTTTTGTCACTTCAGTTTGCCCTCTGTACAGCCTATCGACTTGATCATCCCCCGACAAAATGAAGTACACCTGCGAATATTGGTGTACACCAAAACCTCGCTTTGCGTCGTTTCGATTTGCGTCGTTTCGATTTGCGTCGTGTTTTTCTGGTCCCAATTAACGACGCAAAGCGGGGTTTTGGTGTACTTCCTCATTGGCAAGAAGGCACCCATCCGATGGTTAATTAGGCGTTGAATAGGTTAATCCGAATTTTGCAGCAATCCCGTGCCATTGTTATAAACTGATGTATATAAGAGAAAATATTGCCCAGCAAGTCGGCATGAAACCGGTTTTTTGAATGATTTTTGTTCCCAACGAAGTCATACGGAAACAGTTGTTGTACATGTACAGTCAAATGTTCTTTCGAAAATCATCCGATTCAGAGAACAATTTTAATGGCTCCAGATTTGATAATTTCACTTAGCCACTCGCACAGCAAAGGCCGGTCGTTTTGCCTTTAAATGTCAGCGCGTTTTAATGGTGGCACACAATTGTAGTCATCTCTCCAATATCGAATCGCATTGCCGCCATAGTTTTCTGTTCGTTCATATACTGAAAATGAAATGCCAGTCGTTCGAATGTTGGCAACGACGCGCGTCTGTCACTTTTCGATTTGAACTTGTAGGATTTGACACGGTTCTCATTATTTGCACTCTCAAATTGCTTGCCTGTTGATGGTTTTATGCCATGCGATGTCCCATTCTTCGCGTTCTTCCTCAGTTTAACTTCGTTGTTCTATTTTTTATTGACTTGCCTTGTTAATCGGCCAATATTATGTGCGCATTCGTCTTGGCATTTTCAAAATATCACTGAAATGTGCTTTTCAATAGGTATTTTGTCCGCGCTTAAACTTTTTACATTTGAGATAGAAAAGTCAAAATAAATATTTAATATTAAGAATTATTGGTTGCCAAATCAGCACTTTCAGCATTTCCGGAATTTTGTCTCTTCCTAAACCTGATATACATCAATATGAACAAAACCAAAAAAGAATCATGAAAATCGTCACAGGGGTTATCGAGTTATAACATCATCGAGTTTCACCCCGAAAGAATTATGTATATAAAAGATAGAAGATTAGTATGCTACAACAACTTAAGTGCTTATGTAGTAAAAAAAGCATGTAGTATCTACAAATAGGAACGAAAAACAGTAAATTAGTTAATTTATAGAACGCAGAAGTAACTGTATTTATTAAATTAAATAATGATTTAGCCGTAAGCCCTGGCAGCTAGTGCTATAAAAAAAGTTATTAATTTTGTAATTTACTTACTAATTAATAAAATTATAATAATAATAATAATAAATTAAATAATTCTATTTAAATAATGCAAATCGCTGGACCAAATTATCGTCAAAAGTTAGTTTGAGTAAATAAATAAATACAAACATTTAAAGAAGAGTGTTTTTTGGCAAGAAGAGCTAAGGTAGAAATAGAATTGTGAATTCAGGGTAGGAAGCATGTAACAAGATCTCAAATCTAGTAACAAGAAACTTTGGGAAACTAAGAAAAAAAAACACAAGTTCTCGTGAAAATATAGCCGCCTTCCTCTAGGGTCCCCAACAATACGGTTTTCCCTTTGAGCATACTTCGTTTATATTCCCACAGAATGGATTATATTCACTATCACCATCGTTGACTTCGGTCCTTTGGTTGCTTTATTTTATGCCATCACCATCAAGCAAAATGTCAACTTGTCTACAGTCATCCTTATTCTGACTGCTGCATAACCCAAAGGACATTGGATATACCCACCGAAATTGTCGGTACGCTTTCTCTCAGACAGAGTTACAGACTGTGGCATTTCGCCGTCCATAAAATATGTGCTAATTGAAGAAACAACTCTTAGGTCACTTCTCCGCTATTGAGGCACACTCGACCAGGGAGTGCTCCCCACAGCGAGTTGAGGGGTTGGGTTCATAGCAAGTCATCCAACTGAAAGAACTACAAAAAACTGCATTTCAAACGAATTTGAAATTTTAGCAATTATAAAGAGCTGGCGGCGTCTTATTGATTTGTCCCTTATTCTTCTTTATACCATGCTAACAGTTCCCTCTACAATCAATTCGTGAATAATACAGCATTTAATAACTATACCGTTACAGGTACACGGGCAACCTGCAGGGTGGCGAAATAACGACAATTTTCTCGCTTTGTTCGCACTGGCTTTGTTATGCGAACAGCGCTGTGAATCCAGTGATTTATAACTTTATGAGTGGTAAGTACTTTTGTGTAATGAAAAATAAATAAATTTACCAGCCCGCCACAGTTTGGAGTGAATGTCTTTGTTCGTTTTTGTGAAATTGAAGGCAGGCGCTTGAAAAGTTATCGATGTCATAATTTGTAGACGTTTAACTGGCATATGGCAAAGAAATAGGAAAATTCTCAAAGGCAAATTAACGGTAATTTCCCTCGTGATCTTAATTTTACGGATGACAGATAGTTCAACAGGATGGCGGTACCTATGGCATTGCCGAAATGAGGGTGATGCTTTGAAAACTTTTTGATGTCGGTAAATACTTTATACCTACTGCGAAACTTGTAAAGGAAGTATTGTTTTGTATTATACTATTGTAGCAACAATCGAGTATTTTTTAGTTTGAATCAATTGGAGTGGTGTGCAGTGAGTTGTGTAAAACGTAGTAGCAACTAGGAAATGATTGATTTTACTGTTGAAAACGACATTTGAAAATGGCTACACGTGCTAACTTAATTTGTATTTTCCTTTGACTGTGGTTGGGGCATCCCGTGGGGTCTCTTCAACTTTTTGTCAATGACTGAGGATTCTCTCAAAATTGTGGAAATATCAGGAATCGGATGAAAAGACATTCGAACTACATTTCAACACACTAAATGATTTGATGATGAATTCCCCTTTATCAAACAATTTCTAGTACCAAGAAATGATCATTATATTGTTAACAAACTGCGATTTTTATAATGAATGTTAATTTAATGTGAATTTCTTTCCGAATTAAACACATTTTATTTTTGAAAAAGAAAGATTTTTGCATAAATAAATAAATCGAGGGAATTTGAGTTCGAAAAGGGAAAAATAAAGAGAGAGTAAACGTCAAGTTTATTTCTGCGTTTCATTTGACATTTCTCAATTTCAGACTAACTCAATTTGAACCATGGAAAGATACACAATCGAGCAACGCGTTAAAGTTATTCAGGCTTGAAAATGGGCGTTCAAATCAAAATGCATGTCGTGCACTTCGTGATTTTTTCGGTCTATTTAATCGTCCAAATGTGCGTACAATCGGAAAAATCGAGAAAAAAATTCAGCAAACCGGGTTTGTATGAGATGTGGAAACACCAGTGCATGCTCGTACAGCTCTTACTGCAGAAAATATTGCTGCTGTTCGCGGTAAGGTGGCTGAAGAGCCGTCCACCTCGTGCCCGATAATTGCACCTCTCACACTCGTCGTTGATGAACATTATGCATAAAGACTTGCATTTACGCGCTTACAAGGTTCAATTAACTCAAGAACTAACACCTCTTGACCATTTCAAGCGTCGTCAATGGTCAGAATGATGGCAACAAATGGCAACATTGGGTGATCAATTTTCGAAGAAAATCATCTCCAGTGATGAGGCACATTTTCACCTCAGTGAATTCGTCAATAAGCATAATTGCCGCATTTGGGCGAATGATAATCCAAGAGTGATTGTCGAAAAACCAATGCACCCGCAAAGAGTGACTGTTTGGTGCGGTTTGGTTTGGGCTGGCGGCATCATCGGGCCGTATTTTTTCCAAAATGAGGCCGGTCAGGCAGTTACTGTGAATGGTGTTCGCTATCGTGAGATGATAACGAACTTTTCATGGCCGGAATTGGAAGATTTGGATGTGGACGATATGTGGTTTCAATTCAACAGGACGGTGCCACTGGCCACACAGCTAACGAAACAATGGCTCTTTTTCGCGACAAATTCCATGGCCGTGTTATCTCACATGGTGGCGATGTCAATTGGCCGCCAAGATCATGTGATTTGACACCGTAGGACTTCTTTTTTTGAAAGCAAATGTGTACGTCGATAAGCCAGCAACAATTCAAGAGCTAAAGTATGAGACAATTCGGCACATTAACGGCATAGAACCTCAAGAACCCAGCGTCATCGAAAATTTGGACCATCGGATGGAGGTGTGCCGCCGAGGTCGCAGCGGCCATTTGGCCAATATTTTGTTCCATGTAAAGGGTGATTTTTTAGCTGGTTTGGTTTTGGCAACACTGGTTTTGACAGCTGACGTGTGTTTAGTACCTTGTGTCACTGTCAAACAGCTTCAGTTTGGCTTGCAATTTAACCATGGATCGTCTTACAAATGAACAACGCTTGCAAATTATTGAATTTTACTATCAAAATTCGTGCTCGGTTCGAAATGTTCATCGCGCGCTGCTTCCATTTTATGATCGGCATTCTCGACCTTCTGAGCAGTCTATTCGGAAGATTGTGACCAAATTTCGCACCAAATTTACTTTGTTGGACATTAAACCACCAACACGTTTACGTACTGTGCGTAGTGAAGAAAATATTGCGGCCGTATCAGCTAGTGTGACAGAAGACCGCGAAATGTCGATTCGGCGCCGTTCCCAGCAGTTAGGCCTTTGTTACAGCACTACGTGGAAAATTTTGCGGAAGGATTTGTGCGTAAAGCCTTTTAAGATACAGCTTGTGCAAGAACTAAAGCCAGCCGACCTACCACAACACCGAATTTTTGGTGAATGGGCTCTTGGAAAGCTGGCCGAGGATCCGCTTTTTTATCGAAAAATTGTGTTCAGCGATGAGGTTCATTTTTGGTTGAATGGGTACGTAAATAAGCAAAATTGCCGCATTTGGAGTGAAGATCAGCCAGAAGCATTGCAACAGCTACCAATGCATCCCGAAAAAGCCACTGTTTGGTGCGGTTTATGGGCCGGCGGCATTATTGGGCCATATTTCTTCAAAGATGATGCGAATCGCAGCGTTACTGTCAATGGTGAACGCTACCGAGCGATGATAACAAACTTTTTTTTGCCCGAAATGGAAGTTCTTGACTTGCATGATATGTGGTTTCAACAAGACGGTGCCACATGCCACACAGCACGCGAAACAATGGCGCAATTGCGAGGCGAGTTTGGTGAACAGTTAATTTCACGTTTCGGGCCGGTCAATTGGAAGCCTAGATCGTGCGATTTAACACCATTAGATTATTTTTTGTGGGGGTATGTCAAGGCTAATGTGTATAGGGACAAGCCCGCTTCGATTGACGCACTGGAAGCCAACATCCATGCATTCATTCGTGAGATACCGGCCGATATGTGTGAAAGAGTATGCCAAAATTGGACTCAGCGAATGGACTACCTGAGACGCAGCCGCGGTCAACATTTGCATGAAATTATCTTTAAACATTAAATTGCAAGGTTCAAACTATCGATTCAAATAAATATTTCATTCATTTTTTCGAATTTTTTGTGTTTTTTTTTTTAAAAGTTCTAAACCTCTTAAAAAATCACCCGTTATAATTGAATCATACCAATATTATCATAATAAAAAGAAATGATAATAATTTCCTAAATAATTTGTATTTTATTCAAAATCAACATCGGCCCTTAAAACTTAACCACCCTTACAACCCTAAAAGTATTAAATTTAACGCCAGGATTTTTAACCGTGTGCCAACAGCGCCCACATATCGGTCCAATACTATCTTCCAAGTTGCGGCCAATCATGCACATCTACAAAATTTCAATGAAATCGGTTGAATGGTTTAGAACATCGAAAACCGCGACACCTATATCGGGTCCAAAACTATCATATCTTTCAAGGTGCAAGCAGTCATACACATACACACCCACAAAATTTCCTTAAAATCGGGTAAGTGGTTTAGGAACCGAGAGACGAGAGCGGCGACGCAGTGATGGCGACAGACCAATTTCCTTTATCACCCCGAAATTTCCATCTCGGTCAAGTCGATTTGAATCCCAAGTCGCGTCAATGGATGTTTCTCATCAAAATGTAAATCGTAACAATCAAGTCAAAATGTCATTAACATATTTCATTAATTTAAATTTGAAACTACAATAACTATGAAAATGTTTAATTTGCATCTTCAATGTTTCAATTTTGTCTATTCGAGCTTCCATTTGGTGAAGGTGACCATTCGTCATCTTTTTAAGAGGACCGTACTTTTTTTCGCTACTATGTCCTCTCTGACGTTTTTAATAAAAGAGGACATCTGTAGGTAGGTCAGTTTAAAAAAACATCTTTTCACTTCTAAAGCCCTCTTCTACGATAAGAAATATCCAAGTAGGTACTTCCTCAATTCTTACAAAACTGGAGTTGGACTATAATCTTTGATTGATTTTCAAAGACCAAGTGGATTAATTTTACTAAACCCACAAACGTTGATAATAACAATTTGCTTCAACCCCCAACCCCATTCGACTGTATTTTTACTGAAAAAAAGTTCCTCTCTTTTGTGATTGTGAATGGTAACCGTATACTTTTGGTATACAACCTTTCTTTAGTACGTCGTCTAGTGCGAAAATAAACAAGTTGATTGATAGCGCGAACAGGTGACGTATAACTGACCATGTGTAAAGAAAGGATTATCCAGATTATCGACGCAATGAGCATTGCCAGATGGTCGAATTATTTCACCCCAGTTAGATCTGAAAAGCATAGGAAGCGCTTAATGAAAACCCTTTAGTTCCCATTCCATTCTCTTTCATTCATTCAAAGGCCTCCATTTACGATATCACTTACCAGACCTAATCTGTTTGATAGATTGAGTCCTAAAATACCGAAGTTGATGGAGCAAAAGTTCAGATTTATTATTCGAAACAATACGGTTCCGGTTTACTTTTGTTAAAATTCACTAATGCATGGCTTCCGCATTCCATTTGCTTAAGCCTACACCACAAAATGATAGCAAACCTTTCACGCCAACAAAGTGCTTTCGATTTTGCACAAGACCCTGAACTTTAGGTGTCATTTCAGCGGCGTTTAAGCCCGTCCCGGGAAACCAACCGCCCACCATGTAACTTCATAGCCGTGTACATAATACCTTCTTCGTCTACGCCAATTATTTGTGGCGGGCTATTGTTTGCTGTTTCAAAGGAAATGCTGAATGGGCCCCCATTACTTAATTGTCTGTCGTTTTCCGTTTATACGCGCACCAATATCCCTATGATGGCAGAAACTTTGCCGTTGCCAGCCGAGCATAACTTCTTGCATAATCAGCCATCTGTACACTCTGAACAAGGACGCTATACCATCAGCTTAGTGTAGACTGTACATTGTACATCCTTGAACTGGTGGAAACTTTATTCTCAGTCCGCCATGGTATGACGCCCAAGAAAAGGGAACATTTGTCGTTTTAATTAGTATAAATTGCCTGACAGAAGACTTGCGGTGGGTGGTATCCATGTATAGCACACCAGCGCAATGCCATAAAAATGTCCGCCATAAATTGTATAGGAATGTTAAATGTTTTGCTGCGCTAAGACCGGTTTCCTGTGAACAGGGTTCCTCCTTACAATGGCCCATTTATATCTGTGTTTTCATTTTGCCCGACTCAATGCTCATTACAACAACGCCGATAACTGCCTGCAGCTTCAACTCATGTGCTCTAGGCCTAGAGTCAAGAGTTAAATTTGCTTTAAGAATCGAGGACTTGTCGTGTGAATTTATAAATCAACTTAATGCAGCGAAAAGGAGGTCGCGGAACCTCATAATTATTATTTTAAAGGTGAACGTGTGTGTGTGTGTTGAGAGGGGGAGGCTTAAACCAACAACTTAGTTGACAGGGGATGGTGTCTTGCGGTTCACTTAAAATCAACATACATATTAAGTTCAATTTGTCGACTGATTACTTTTTATGCAAAAATTGTGGATTCAGGATTTTTGTTTGCCTGTGCATGTCATTAAATATGATTTTAAATTTATCATTCAATCCGGGGATGATGGAGCTTGTTACAGCGGATGATGAGAAGTCGAAGTCGGTACATTATACACTTCCGTCACGTGTACGTAATTTTCCAAAGGATGAAGTACGCAGCTTCCGAGAAACCGCAAATTCATTATTATGCTTGTATGAAGCTTTATACGTGCTCCTCGTGCACGTACGGGTTATACAAAGTAAGATTTAAACTTACAGTAAGCCAGTTCACAAAGACGATGTCAAGAACTAAAATTGGACTTTTGAAAAGGGATTCATTTAGACAAACCTTATGGTAATATTTTAGTCACCTATATCATTGAATTTCGAGGAAGTTGAAAACCACTGATGATGCTCTATATATCTGACACGTGTCAGGAAATCTCATTATTTGTTTTGAAGTGAGTAAGGCAAACAGTAACGCGGAGGTTTTCGGTATTGATTACTTTGCGAATAGAACTAACAAGTTCTGGGAAATGTCATCGAAGTCGATTTGAATTCGAAACGACTGCAGGCATACAAATTCGAGAAGCATGCTGTGTCCACACAGCCTTTGGAGTGCGGTATATGACAGCCATTCAAATTTGTACATTTCCGCGAGAATTAACTATTTCTAAAGTAAATATTTTCCGCAGCCTATTTGCTCCATATGCCCCATTTGCAAAAAAGGCGATGCTATCGAAGCATATCTTTACTTAATTTCGTATATAAGATTCTATTAAATGTCTCGAGCTGGGGTGGCAGCACGTAATTTGATACAATTTAGTTCAGTCAAAGCAGTCGAACTCTGGCAGCACCTAATTTGTCTCATTCGATTATCCTCGATTGTATCGTCGAAGTTGGCAACATACAAACTAGGAAATGACGATTGTACCTATCGCTAACTCATTAAAAATGGAAAATAAGCAAAATATGGCTGTTAATAAAAAAACAGATACAAATTTTAACAAATTTTAAATGAAAGAACTTCGAAATTGTTGTCTGTGCCATACTTTTAATAGGTATTTGGTACATTTGTACCTACCGACATTTTATTTTCTTCGAAGTGGCTATTCACACGTTTGTCTGGCTTCGGGACACGGCTACGTATTTGACGTAAAGTAATTTTATTTTCATTAAAAACAGTGTTTTAAGAAATAAGTTGGGCCTTAGATTAAAAAAATACCCAATTTGACACTTTATGTGACACTTTTAAGTACAAGTCACAATCAAACTCGTTTCAAGTTACGTGCTACCGAAATTTATTTGTTTCGAGTTGGCTGACGATGAACAGTCCTCGATTGTATCAAGTAACGTGCTGGCACCCCTGTTCTGCAAGCTGCAACACCCTATCGACACGTTCTAGGAAATCAACTACATCAGTGTTGCCATTAGATAAATGGATTTTCGGTCAAAACCTAACATTTGACCGAATTCCATTTTTCTAAATTCGGTCAAAAATTCAGGCATTCTAATATAATTCAAAAAGGTAATAGACTAGTAATAAATCTTCACAAATGCATTATATAAGTTAGCCAACACCTTTATCCTCGTGTAAATGTATTGTATTTAATTGTATATTGTAAACAATTAAACTATTGTAATAAAATTCATTTTTTGTTAAATGATGACCTGAATGCAAATGCCGATAACCTACTGCCGGACATACGTAGATCTTCCAGAGGCATTAATATTGACTCCCCGTCAAGTGAAGAGTTAAGAACCGCGATCTTACTTCTAAAAAACAACAAAGCAGCTGGACTGGATGGCATACCTGCCGAATTCCTCAAAGCAGACCCCGACTTGACAGCCGTTATATTGTTGCCACTTGTTGAGGCTATTTGGGAAAACGAAACCTTTCCCAAGGAATGGAAAGACGGAGTTATCGTCAAGCTACCGAAGAAAGGTGATCTTAAGAATTGTAACAACTGGCGCGGTATCACCATTCTGTCCGTATTTCCGAAGTTGATGGCAACTATTATTCTCGAAAGGATTAAATCTAAGATCGAGTCTACTCTCAAGAGGCATCAAGCGGGATTTCGCAGTGGTCGATCATGTGTCGATCACATTAACACCTTGCGAATTATCCTTGAACAATCATCGGAGTATCAATCGCCGCTTTACCTCATGTTCGTCGATTTTGAAAAGGCCTTCGATCGCGTTAGTCGCGATGTTATCTGAAGATCGCTTGGTGCTAGAGGTATCCCGGATAAAATTGTTGCTCTTATAAAAGAATCACACAACAACGCAAGATGTTTCGTTCTGCACAGTGGACAGCTTTCCGATGCATTTGAAGTTCGACAAGGAGTGAGACAGGGTGATGTTCTGTCACCGATCTTATTCTTACTTGCAATTGATGATGTTATGACTGCCACGGTAGGTGAAGGTGAAAGACTTGGTATCCAGTTTTTTTTTTTTTATATATACTTCTCCCGGGAAAGGCGAACCTATAACGCTTCAACAGCGCCCCGAGATGCCTGCAGATGTATGTTTGTTCTGCACTTAAATTGCTGCAAATTGTACACTGAAAAAAAAAGTCGGCGTCGTATTGATGAATGGCGTTCATCAACATGATATTCATTGATATGACGTAATTTTCATAAATATGATGAACAAATTCATGAAAACTTTTTGACAATTGATGAACAGTTTTTCAATATGATGAAAATGAATTCATCAATTTTCTCAACAGGATTCTGAAGAGAATTTAGCGTATGTTTTTACGAACTACGTTCATTATTTCATCAAAACATTTCATCAATATGACGAAAACACTTATTTTGATGAATTTAGTCATTTGTTCATCCAGTTGATGATTTATTCGTCTTATTGATGAATGGAATCATCATATTCAAGTACGATTGTCAAGTTTTGAATTTTTATCATATTGATAACGACGTTCATCGTTTTGATGACGGCTTTTATTATATTGATGACAGCGTTCATCAAAAAACAGACATTAATTTTTATTAAGGAGAACGTTGATGTAAACCTTCATAATATAGAAGAACTAATTCGTTATATTGATGAAAAAAATTAAATTCATTGTTATATTCATCATATTGATGAATGGAATCCTCATATTGATGAACTTTTTTCATCGGTTTCTTCAATGTGATGCACAGATTGTTAATATGATGTATGCTGTAGGTGTACACACGCGATGTTGGTAGGTACAGCATTTATACTCACACACACATGATGAATCTTTTAATGTATATATGCGTAGATAATTATATGTCATTGCTCATCAAGCGTAAAGTATCTACACAGGGTGGCATAGAAGAAAATTGTGAATGGTTTTACGATGAACGATGAATATCTTAAAAGATTCGATATATGTGATTTAGAAATTTCATCACATAATTGTTTGTTTATCTTTTAATTATATTCCCCCAAAAGTATCCATTTGCATTTTAAGCAATGTATTGACAAAAACTGCAGTATAATACAATTTAAAACAATTAATGAAAAGTGAAAAATTCAATGTTAGTGTAAGAATGGTGGAAATATAAAAAAGCTATAGTCTTACTTCGATTATTAACATTATATAAAATGTTATGAATTTTGCATAAATAGCTTTAATACATTAATATATTTTAAGTATTTATTATGTTATAAGTATAATGAAACTTATATAATATATATATATATATATAATATATATATATATATATAGATATATCTGGGAGGTGTTGACCAAGTGATTTCGTTCCTATGATTTTACTATGTAAACGAACGTTTTTCGGTATAAATTGTTTGCTCTAAATGTTCATAGCGACGTTTTAAAAGCTAAATCATGAGTAAGACTATCTAATTTTCAAAGGGGCTTATTTTTCCGATATCTTGATATAGCTTTTTCATTTGTAAAAAGTAAAACGTAAATATCGAAAAATGTTGTTGTACGTGTTTGTTGCATACTTCTAAAAGGTAGGTTAAGCTACGTTTCCACCGAACACAAATACCAAGATTGAGTACAAGAGGTTTAGAATTAATCCCGAAGTGTTTCCACCAAATAAAAGAAGATTAACTTGACGTATTCTCTCTGGCTCTGTCCATTTGAGAGAAAATGACATTTCACGAGAGAGAGAGAGAGAGAGAGAGAGAGAGAGAGAGAGAGAGAGAGAGAGAGAGAGAGAGAGAGAGAGAGAGAGAAATTTTTCCATTTTTGATGTCTTTTATTTCATTTTTTTTTTTTTTCACTTCTGACATATCGAGCTGTGAAAAGTGTGTTTGTTTTATTTTTAATCTCCCTTTTTATGAGATTACTTTCGTATGATAAATTCCGGGATTTACGGAAATTTTTTTAAATCTCGCAGTTATTCTCCGGTGGAAACTTAGCAGTAGGGTCGATTTTTGACGTTAAATAAATATGTCATTAAAATAAAACTACAATTATCATGAATTTTCTACAACGATTTTCCTTTGGTAAAAAAAAGAGTTCGCTATATAATTATAACGTTGTGATTTCATTACACACATAAATGTAAATAAATATTTACTTTTTAAAAATATTTTCAAAATCAATGTAATATTGTTATTTAACCAAACTTTTCTCGTACATTGTTCTCTCACGCCTCAACATTATAAAATTCAACAGAATGAATCAATAAAATTATAACTAAATAACAAAAAACGCAAAAACACATTTCAAACACAAATGTATACACCTGCACCCTGTAACTCTACGCATATGGCAGGCAAATGGCCGTTCTCTGATTCTCATTGGGATCCATTATGAAAAAAAAAAAAAATTGTCCCAGTAGTGATAAAAGTAATTCAGAAATAAAATTTATTTTTGTAAATCTTCAATATTTCTTGAGCGCGTGAGTTTTTGCCACTACACTTTATTGACTTTCGTGGTAAAACTGATTTTCGTTTGAATATTTTCCTTTCGGATGCGAAGAAATTCAATAGTTAAATTCACATAATATTACCATTACCATTTTCATGACATTATGCTCGTTTAAGTATTTTAGCATCCCCATGAAAGTGAGAAGGCTATATCTTTACGATTTATATTGGTGTCAGTATTTTTATTTCATGTTTTTATTTGTGTGAATAATCTTACAACTACATGAAAACAAATTTGACAGCACAGAAAGTGTGCATCATATTGATGAACAAATTTGTCAATATAATGAATACATTCATCACATTATGAAATTAAAGGGGAATTTGGGTTCATCATATGGATGAATTTTTCATAATATTGAAGAACAAACTTGATGAATGATGAACAACATCATATTGACGTAATCGGTTTCATCATACTAATGAAAAAGTTCACTGGACTAAAATTGTTGATTTTTTCATCACATTGATGAACTTTTTCACTACTATGGTGTACCTTTTTTTTTCAGTGTAGTCTTCTGGAAATATATCCCCAGGAAGCGAGTTCCAAAGTTTGCTTGTCCTGTAACAGAAGGAGTTTTTGAAAGTTGATGTCCTCGCGGTTGTCAAGTGTACTGTATGGTCATGAGCATTAGCAGCCTGTCTTGTTGGGCGCCCAAAAGTTGCATTTCGAGGGATAATGTCTTTGAGTTCCTCAGAACATCTACCATGGAAGTACCTATAGAACAAGCATAGGTCAGCGACTTGTCTTCTGAGCACCAACGGTTGTAGATTCGATGTGAGTGTAGGGTCTCCAATGAGTCCAACTGCTCGTCTCTGTATGCTATCAAGCAGGTTAAGTGAATGTTTTGGGGCCGAGCTCCATATATGGGAACAATATTCCAAGCCTGGTCTAACCTGTGCTTTGTAGAGAAGGAGAAGTTGCTTGGGGCTAAAGTACCTCTTTGCTCTAAATAAGTAGCTCAACTTTGCGGACGCCGATTTTGCGATATAGGATATGTGGTTCTGCCATGTGATTCCTGAGTTGACTGTGACTCCTAGAAGGTATATTGAGTCCTTTTGATGGATTGGAAGGTCATCCATTTGGATCTGAGGAACTGTTGATGCATTTTCTGGAAAATGTTGTGAGCTGTGTCTTGTTTGCATTAAATACAACCAAATTGTCCCTTCCCCACTTCAAGATTTTGTCCAGATCATCATTTAGAGAATTAATTTGTTCACATCTCTGACTGTGCGATGTAGCCGTATTCAAAGGCCCATTGTTCGAGATGGAGGATATAAGAGTGCTGTCATCTGCAAAGCTGTAGATATTATTATTTGTTGATCCAAGCAAATCGTTGATGTGGAGAAGAAACAGAGTTGGAGAAAGAATAGATCCTTGGGGCACTCCTGCATTTATAGCAAACGAATTGGATGATACACCATCTACAACAACTTGGATCGATCTTTCCAGAAGAAAATTTTGCATCCATCCGCAGAGTTAAGTTAAGCCATTTGGACTATGCTGACGACATCTGCTTAATGGCAAACGGAGCTGAAGCCCTTAACCAAATGTGTCATTCACTTCAACAAAATGGTGAGGCAACTGGCTTAAGAATTAACGCCAAGAAGACAAAAATAATGCACACCAGCCAGAACCAACAACAGCAGGTTATTGTGAGGCAGGAGACAATAGAAGAGGTCGCTCAGTTTAACTATCTGGGTAGTTATCTGTCACCCGACGGTGGAACAGACTTGGACGTCAGCAATAGAATAAATAAAGCTCGTAGTGCATTCGGAATGCTTTCTCCAGTGTGGAGCTCTTCAAAAATATCACTTCGTACTAAGTTGAGACTCTTTGAATCCAATGTTAAATCTGTGCTGATGTATGCCTGTGAAACGTGGAAATGCTCTTCTTACATCTCGAGTAGGTTGCAGGGCTTTGCCAACCGTTGTCTGCGGTACATCCTAAAGATCCGATGGCCACAAACAATATCCAACAATGATCTGTGACTGAGGACTTTACAAACAAAAGTGGATGTTGACATCAAGCAAAGAAAATGGCGCTGGATTGGCCACATACTGAGAAAGCCTGATGACAACATAACAAAGCAGTGCTTTGAATGGAACCCTCAAGGTGCGAGACGGCCTGGAAGACCAAAAGGAACATGGAGGTCAACTGTCATGACTCATGAAGGAAGCTCAGTCCCAGAACTTGCAGACGTGGGCACAGCTGAGGTATCGTGCTAGGAATAGAGAGAGATGGAAGGATCTGATTGCCGCCCTATGCTCCAGGAGGAGTTAAAGTGTTGCCAACAGCAACCGGAAACTAAGAAGAAGAAGAAGAATAAAATTCATTGAAGTGGCATTTGACACTATTTTAATACGTATAGTATACAAAATACAAAATGTCACTAAACTATTTCAAATAAATCTATCTAAATCTAATCTAAAAAAAAAAAAAAAATTTATGTAATAGTAGAAAAGGCAAATAGAAAGATTTTTTAACTAAGTAACATTTGTTATCAAAATATTTGTTTATAAGGGAACTAACAGCCCGATTCTGCCGATGCGACACCCTTCACAAGTCACAAGACCTTGTGAGGTTGATTTCTTTTGAGGTTTATTGTGATTTAATAACTTTTTCCGAATTCTAAGATGATCCTCACAACAAAACTAAAAAATAGTCATATTCAGCACAAATTGATAAAATTTTCCGTAAAAGCCCGACCTCGTATACGAAGTTAATGAAAACATACAAAATAATAATTCTTTGGGCAAAATACGCGAAATATTAACACGGAGATGTTTTAGAACTGATGAAAATTAATTATTTACGACATTTGTTATAAATTGAATTCCCCACCTTCCTTAGTTTGTTTTTTTTTTATATATACAAATAAGACCTCTGCATTCGAGCTTTCGGTGTTTACCTATTTGTTCATTGAGAGTTTTTTCCACTGACTACAAATTTTGTCTTTAGTTAACCTGTCGATATTTAGGTCGTCTAAAATTGGAGGCAGTGTGTTTTTTTTTTTCTGCAAACGAATGCACTCTTCAATGCACAAATGGCGAATTTGTGTAAGTATATTTTTGCGCATTCGAGCCTGCAATTCCTCAATGAGCTTGATGATAAAGTTCTTGCAATTAGAACGTGGTACACTAATTTGTTCTTCAGTAACAATCTTTTTAGATTGGAGTTGTAAAATATTTTCCTCGCAATCAACTCCTAGGTATGGTCGCGTCTTGCTTTTTTATTTTTTAGATATTTACGATATAAAATATATTTTGTGATTAACTGGAAATTCCGTCAAAATGGATTGCATTTTCGGTCAAAAAGAATTTGACCGAATTCGAAGATTTTCTTCGGTCAAAACACTTTCAATTCGGTCAAATTTGACCGAAATTATGTCCCTGCGAACTACCTGTAGGAAAAGTTTTCACTCTGAGGCCAATGTCGGAGAAGACCAACGCATTTCAAGTCAAGACCCACCATTTTTGCAACGACTTTAAGGCCGCATATGATACCATTCATCGTCTGAAATTCTATATAAAGATGGCCGATTCCGGTATTCTGGCAAAACTGATCCAGCTGTGTCGCGTGACGCTTTATGTTTTTAGTTCGTTAATTAAAGTGTACCTAACATAAAATTAAGTTAATAACAATAAAGTGATTTTAAGCAATATAATCCAAACCTACATTCATTTTTGGTAGTATTTTTCTTACGGTCTATGTTGGCAACTAACTAATTCATAAATAGATAATTTTTCCACGTTTGTGTGCATATTTAAACACTAATTGGAATAAAATGGTTATTAATATTTCACCATGCGTAACATTTCAAATTAAATACAAACTGAGTGTTTTATTCAAATATTCGTCAAATATTTACCAACAGAATTATTAAATACAACGCTTTCGAAAGTATTTTTTTCAATTTTTCTATTTCCTCGCAATTTTTATAGATTAAAATTTAGAGTGACAGTTTAATTGCAATATCCGCACCAGATGTTATAAAAAAATACCATCGCTGAAAGTTGTCCTCCTTTGGTTCAACCCAAATGCGGGCTATAATTGAAATATATTTTATTCCGCTTTTAACCAACTGTACAAAAAAAAAGGTGCAAAGCTTATGGATGATTGCTTGAATTCCAAATATGTGCGCGCTATCTGTGCGTCTGTTAACAGAACAACTGTTTATAGTTTCTGAAAGCAATGAGGTTTCACTTTTCTTTTTTTTGCGGCCAGTTGCAGACGAACAAACGGCCAATTATTTACCAATACTAAACATAAATTCGTTTGAATACTTTTCTTTTCATACAATAACTTCATAAATGAAACATTTACACCGTCACCCATACCTATCGCTTACGATAAATGGTATAAGGCTCGTATCTATATCTAAGTATACTATATTCGCAGTATTATACTGTTTTTTTTTTTTAGACTCAAAAAACTGCGTTTAACTGCGTTATACTGCGAAAAAAGTAAAAATTAAATTTTTTAAAGTGTCAGAAACAAGAGATAGGTATGCGTAAACAGCAGCAGACAAAGACTATAGGTTAGGTTGGGTTAGGTTGAGCGGAGTTGTGAGATCTACAAAAAAGCACCAGGACCAAAGCGGGCCCATCGAAATCCCCAGGGAACCATTACGGTTAAGAACCTAAACCCAATCGCCCGAAAAATTAGTTTCCCTACAGATTTTGATTGGTCCCAATATTGTTTGAAGGACCAACCTCCTCTAAGTTATTAAAAAAGTGCGTGTCTAGGTGCTTCCTTCTTTCCCGAGCTATTGCTTGACACTCCATAGCATAGCAGTACCTGAAATTATCCGTATTAGCTAAGCCTAGTTTCATGGCATGCTTCCTTAGAAGGCAATTTCCAGAGAGTATTCCTACCGTTAATTTTAACATCGTTCTACTGAGACCACAGTGCCTTTGAGACCCTGTGCCCTTCTAGTTGTGACCATCTTGTGGATGCTTTATGGGAGGTTTTCTCAAAGATAACCCTTCTAGGAACGGCCATAGGTAGTCTGATGCCCTCAATCATTGTATTTATTCGAAGTTCCGCTCCTTCCTTAGCCAAAACATCAGCTCTTTCGTTACCCTTAATATCACAATGCCCAGGTACCCAACATATTCTGACACGGTTCTGCGAACATAATGCCTTAAGCATTGTGCGGCAATTCCTGACTAGTTCAGATTTAGTGGTGTATGACTCTAGTGCTTTAAGCGCAGCCTGACTATCAATTTAGGTGGCGATATTATTATTGGATATCGATCTTATCTCAAGTACCACCGCAGCTTTGAGTACGGCCAGAATCTCTGCATGGAACACACAGCATGTGTCCGAAAGTCTCAGGGCCATACGTAGGTCCAACTCGTTGGCGTATATACCTGACCCCGTACACTCACTAGTTTTAGATCCATCAGTATATATACCGAGATCTCATTTCCCCTCGAAACTAAGTCGGTCAGGGTACGACACATTGAACGGTGTGTCAAAGACTGTAACTAAGCAGTTATAAAAACATAAAAGAATTTCTTTATCATTACCATTTATTGTGAAAGAGCTAATTTCACAGTCGCCGCACTCTCATACTTCCATCTATGGACAGAACCTTTTGACCTTTTGAGCCGCTGAAACCTTTTGCATGGGAAACTTTAATAAAAACAAACAAATGGAAATATGTCGAAGCGGTCATGAAGTCAAATACCATTTGTACAAAGCCAGTGAAAATAGGGCAAATTTGCACATGCAATTCAGACATGCAAAGAACTACTGTGCGAGCGACAAAATCAAGGAATGGAAGGATGACCAATGGCCATGTTTCGAATGTAAATCGCTGGGTAGAAATATTCAACCACCTTTGTCACCTCCGGAGTGCCACCACAGGGTAGTCACTTGAGCCCTTTACTTTTACTTTTATTTATTTTTTTATTAACGACATACCCGATCTGTTATTGAATTCACAGCGTTTGATATATGAATAGCCTCCGACCGCCAATAATTAAATTAAAGTGTTTTCTTTTTAGGACATATTAATGGAAAGGATAAACCTATAAAACTAAAAAAAAAAACGTATATAATTCAATATAAAATAAGCCTTTGAAAAAAAAAAAAAAAAAAAAAAATTTAGGGCTATTTTTTGACATTACCCCAAAAAAATTATTTTATTACCGCGAAATATATGAAGTTTTAGGTTTATCCTTCCGATAGTAATTTAGAGAAAGGCCTCGGCAAATTTCAGACAAATTGGTCAATAACTTTTTGAGTTACAACACGAGCAGTTTTTAAAAATACAGTTTCGAGATAATCGCGTTTAAAGTTTAAGTACAAGAAAATGACCAGTTTTAGTTTCTTACCGATTAATCTGCAATCGCAGGTCCATATAATAGTCCTTCCTCCTCTTCAAAAAATTGATTTTCGTCCATTTGTTGTTGCTTGCGAGCAACAACGATTTTCAGAAAATTTTACATGGATTTGCCACCTTAGTGCAGGATCATTTACTCAGCTATCGTTTTGTAAGCAAAGTGACAAAGAGAGAGATACCATAAGAAGGACAGAGGACCGGGGAGGAGTCCTCTTCCTCTCTTTTTCCATAAAATCCAATAAAATCCTTAAAATCTTCACGCAGGAGAATATTGTAACTTTTGCAGATTAAAGGAACATTTTTGGCAACAATCAGTTAACTCGTGGACTCTGCTGTTGAGCTCTCTTTATCGGCTAAGCTTTATGGCTGGGGACCTAATCCTTATTTGATCTCACAACTGATCTCTCATCAGGTGGGAAATTTCTTGGCGTTATTCTTGACTGTGATAATTTTGATAAAAGAAAAGTAATGAATGAACGGTCTGCCTTTTAGAAGGCATTTATGTAGTACTAGCTGACCGGTGCTCGCCTTGCTTCGCCAGAGTTCCACTTCTCAAATTTAAAACAAAATAATTAGCGCTATACAAAAAGTAGCTTACCCGAAAAAAGAGAAGAAAAACTGCCAGTAAAACAATCCAAACAAATACCTTGGTAGGCTAACTTCTATCTTCTACTCAATCTCATTTACATTCCACTTGTAAGTTGTTACATTTTATACCCCATCTCAATCCCATAACAACTCGCTCACTTACTACTCAAACACAAACATCCTCAAGTTCAAATTAAAAAAAGAGAAAAAAAAACATAAAGCAAAAAAACTGCAAATGCACAAACAGGTTTTAGCATGCACATGAATCAGTATCACTAATAAGATCAGAATCACTATAGCGCATTTTAAATATCACAATCACAATTAACAACTGAGTGTGACTCCGTCAATCTCAATTACATACCTATCTCCCTCAATCCCATGCACAACATTCGCTCTACTCAATTTTTTTCTAGTTATTTTGTACTTTCTTTTACAGGAAAATTCCGTCGGGAGTTCCGCAATGCATTAGACAAATGCCGATGCGGTCGTGTTCGAGTCGAGGATCGTTCATTTAATCAAAGTAACCCAACGTCTAGGCTGCACAACATCAGTCCGAGTACAAGAAGCAATTACAACCTCACAAGTGTAAGAGACATCACCATAACGAGGGATCTTTCCCGGCAGGTAAGACTAGGATCAGAAATATTACTTACTCACTTACTACAGTGGACCTGGGCCTAAACCAATATGCCTCTCCAGTTAGCGCGATCTTTGGCTAACTGCCTCCAGTTGCGCACTCCAAGTTGGTTGAGGTCCCCTTCCACTTGCGCGTGCCACCTAAGGCGAGGTCTTCCTCTACTGCGTTATCCCTCTGGGTTGGAATCGAAGACTCTTCGGACCGGAGCGTTGGTGTCCATTCGCTCTACATGTCCTAGCCATCTTAGTCGGCTGATACGCACTTTTCTGACCAGGTCGATGTCGCTGTACAGCTCGTAGAGTTCGCTGTTAAATCTCCTTTTCTCCAAATCCCGCCAACGCAAACGGGACCGAAAATAACCCGAAGAATTTTGCGTTCAAAACGACCAAGGAGATCTTCATCCACCTTTGATAGCGTCCATGCTTCTGCGCCATAGAGTAGGACTGGGATGATGAGGGTCTTATATAGAGTTTCCTTAGTGTTTTTTGACAAGGCCTTATTTCTCAGTTGCCTTCTTAGGCCAAAGAAACAACGGTTGGCAAGTGTAATTCTTCGCTTGATTTCTGATTTGATGTCGTTGTCAGAATTTATAGCGGAGCCGAGGTAGACAAAGTCCCTAACTACCTCAAAATTATAACTGTCTATCGTGACGTTCTGTCCGATTCGTCGATGTTGTGTGTCCCTTCTTGTTGACACCACTAAACCCATTTTTGCCGCTTCTGCACTAATACTTGCAAACGCACCAGTGACAGCTCGCTGTGTTGTACCAACAATGTCAATGTCGTCAGCGTATGCAAGCAGTTGCACAGACTTATAGAAAATTGTGCCTCTGGTGTTGGCTTGTGAGTTTCGCACAATCTTCTCAAGAATGATGTTGAAGAAGTCACATGACAGCGCATCACCTTGTCTAAATCCTTTTTTGACATCAAAGGTCTCGGTGAGATTGTTTCCGACCTTTACGGAGCAGCGAGCGTTCTCCATCGTCATTCTGCACAATCTGACAAGTTTGGCAGGGATGCCAAAACTAGACATGGCTCTGTATAGCTCGTCTCTATAAACGCTGTCATATGCGGCCTTAAAATCGACAAAAAGATGGTGAGTATCGATCTGGTATTCTTGGGTTTTTTCCAGGATCTGCCGTAGTGTGAATATTTGATCGGTCGTGGACTTACCGGGCCTAAAACCGCACTGATAGGGACCTATCAGATCGTTGACGAATGGTTTCAGGCGTTCACACAATACAGCGGACATGATCTTATACGCAGTGTTCAGGAGACTGATGCCTCTGTAGTTGGCGCAGTTTAGAGGGTCTCCTTTCTTGTGGATCGGGCAGACAATGCTGAGGTTCCATTCATCAGGCATACTTTCCTCTAACCAAATCTTGGAGATGAGTTGGTGTATGCACTCTACCAAGTCATCTCCGGCTGCCTTGAAGAGCTCGGCAGGTAAGCCGTCTGGACCAGCAGCCTTGTTGGATTTAAGCTTAGATATTGCTATCCTCACTTCATTTTGGTCAGGTGGACGGAAATCTTGGCTGTCATCGTCCAGGTTGAATATATCGTTCTGCCTAACAGCGGAATTTGTGTCGTCTTCGCCGTTTAGCAGTCTGCAGAAATGGTTTTTCCATGTCCTCAGCACCGACTGTGACTCTACTACAAGGTTTCCTTGCTCGTCTCTACAGGTCTCCGTTCGGGTCTTGTTGCCATGACACGTTCTTTTTACCTTTTGGTAAAACTTCCGAACATTGTTCCTGGAGTAACACCTCTCTATATCCTCGATCGCGCGCTTCTCATGCTCTCTCTTTTTTCTCCGGAGAAGCCGATGTTCTTCCCTCCTTTTTTGCTCGTAGAGCTGACGAGCTGCTCTCGTCCTTCTATGCAGCGACGCTTCGTATGCACTTTGTTTTGCTGCATGTGCTTGCCGGCACTCTTCGTCAAACCAGGGGTTTCGGGGGGGTGGGCTGGTGAAACCGAGCACATCAGTTGCGGCGTTTTTGATGGCTTCTTGGCATCGGCGCCACTGGTCTTCGGCACTTGATGCTGGCAGCATAGGACTTCTCGAGAGGTTGAGGGATACGCGATCGGCAAAGGTTCTGGCGGTTTGTTGCGTTTGTAGTCGTCCAACGTTAAATCTCCTCACAGTATTTTCTCGTTGTTGTGGCGTCTTGGATATCCGCATCCGTACCTTGGCTACAACAAGGTAGTGGTCCGAGTCTATGTTGGCCGCTCGGAAAGTTCGGACATCTAGAATACTGGAGGAGTGCCTTGCGTCGATCGCAACGTGATCAATTTGGTTGACGGTTTGATGATCAGGTGACCGCCATGTTCCTTTGTGGATATTGAGGTGAGGAAACCGTGAACTAGCTATGGTAACATTACGTCCCGTAGCAAAATCAATCAGCCTAAGTCCGTTTCCAGACGTGGTGTCATGTAGGCTGTGTTTTCCGATTGTGCTACCAAAGATGTCCTATTTTGGCGTTAAAATCACCCAAGACGATTTTAACGTCATGCTTAGGACATTGCTCATATGTTTTGTCGAGGAGCTCGTAGAAACACTCTTTGGTAGCATCGTCTTTTTCTTCTGTTGGGACGTGAGCGCATATTAGGCTGATGTTGGCGAATTTAGCCTTTATTCATAAAAAATTGACTAATTTTATCAAATCGAAAACTATCAGAAAAGGCTGTTTTTTATGTTCGTTCTGCTGTATGGTGGTGGGTGCATATCAAAAGTACTGGAATAGCTCATTCACGGATTCTATTTGATTTTACATGCGAAACAAAAGTCACTTCCTTCCCTTGCGATTCGACCCCTATTTGTCGTGTTTTTCATAATTGATCATAAAAAACCTCCGTCAACTTGGCAGAGCACATATGTCAAAAATCGATTTTGAAAAGCTCTGAATTATGTGCTAATTATGTGCTAATTTTGTGCTAAGTTTTTGATTTTTGTGCTCCAAGGGTTTCGGAGAAACTCGACCTTGAAAAGTGCTCTGCCAAGTTGACGTCAAGCCAGCAGAGCACATAGTCAAATCGGCCGAAAATTAAAAAATTAATACTCCATACTAATGCCTGATTTATGTGCTTTTTTGTGCTAAGTTTCCAGCTTCGTAGCTCAAGTCGTTTAGCTAGAAATCGCATTACTAATTATCTATTCTAGTAAGTGCATAGAAAACTGTTAACTCAAATCCTAAAAACGGACGCAAATCAAAAAAATTAAAAGCACATACATATCTCTGATTTATGTGCTTTTGATTTGCTTAGTCGTTGATTTTTGTGCTGTCCTAATTTAGCCTCTAATCAATTTTTTAGGTCTATCTCTGTTAATAAAAGCCCTTTTACAGCTCTGCTAAAAATGTCAGTTGGAAGAAAACAAAATCACAATGCAGCACGTGTCGACATTGTGGCGCCATAACAAAAACGGCATTTAAAAATAGAAATTCTCAACATCTTAAGGCAAATACAATCCATATAACCAGGCGCACAGCAATTTTAGTATGTATGGGTAGAATAATTCTTGCAAAATAAATACATTCCATTGCGCACTGTTAGGTAGGTTTTTTAGTATGCGTGAATCAATACATATGACCTCAGCCAAATACTACCTGGGTGGGTAGCCATGCATGGAGGAAAAGGAAAGCATATTGTGTGAATATGCGAGGGTGAGAATGTTCCTTGAAAATTAAGTTACGGTAGGTTGCAAGTATTATGTTTGCCTGGTATATTATATTGATAGCATATGAAAAAGGATCGACATTCTTCATACAGAACCGATTTACCAGATTATTTGCGGGTGGAAGGGGGTGGGAAAGGAAAGGAATCCACAAACCATGGCCATTGCGAATTTCTGGTGGATGTGCGCATGTGTTCGTAAATCAAAAGAACGAACGAAATTAACAATCTTTTAATTCTTAACAGGTATGCCAATTCCATGTTAAACCTTTTAAGCGAAATCAATATTGTTATTATTTATGTGCTCCGAGAATTTAAACACATGCCCCATGGTATTTGTTTTGATTAATGTGTATTGTCGTTTTAAGGTTGCGTTTTTAGCTGACCAACCACGATCGTAGGTACCAGGCAAACAGCTGAAGGACACCTAAATTATAGAATTATCTGGGAAAGCACCGTATCGGGGTTGATATTTGGGGTGTGTTTACGTATATTGGGCATCGTTCCGTAAAGGAAAACTTCATTGACCCACAATTTTTGTTTAACCCTTTGAAAGGAGAGAGAATAAGACGGGACATTTAGCGAAGCATTAAGCAATACGATTTCTTTAGTGGGTAAAAAAATGGTGGCTGGGTGTGTAGTGTAGGTAGCTTGTATCTTCTTCTGATCGTTGTTGCTATTCGTTTAGCACAAAAATCGAAGATGTCAAATGGGTGGAGCTTAGGCAATAGGTATACAATCCGAATCGAAATTATTGTTCTAGAGGTAAGTATGTACTATGTAGGTTGGTAGATATTATATTGTGCTTCTGTCGTCATTGTCACTTAAGTTCTATCATAATAATCTTCATTGCTCATATCGGTGTTATATGCGTGTCATTTTGCCATAACTGTGAATTGCCGATGGATATTAATTTCAAACCTACCTAACCTTGCTGATTGTGGCTACAAAAGTGCTCCTAATTTTTCCACTACCTATATTTGGCATAAAGCTTATCGCTCAATTGTGCCACAAAATAGACTTGGACTATAGGAATTGATCGTTAGATACTTACATATATCCTAATGATACCTTACACATATTTTTTGAAAGAGAAGATCTATACTATATCTTTTATATAATTCATTCGGGGTGAAACTCGATGATGTTATACCTAGGTACCTAACACGATAACCCCTGGGACGATTTTTATGATTCTTTTTGGATTTGTTCGTATTGCTGTATATCAGGTAAATGTATCACCGTGATACTTTTATCACCATCAGTATCACCATGGTGATACTTTTATGGTGATAAAAGTATCACATTTATGGTGATAAAAGTATCACGGTGATACATTTATCACCATGGTGATACTTTTATCACCATAAATGTATCACCGTGATACTTTTATCACCATAAATGTGATACTTTTATCACCATAAATGTATCACCGTGATACTTTTATCACCATAAATGTATCACCGTGATACTTTTATCACCATCAGTATCACCATGGTGATAAATGTATCACCGTGATACTTTTATCACCATAAATGTGATACTTTTATCACCATAAATGTATCACCATGGTGATAAAAGTATCACCATAAATGTATCACCATGGTGATAAAAGTATCACGGTGATAAATGTATCACCGTATCACCATGGTGATAAATGTATCACCGTGATACTTTTATCACCATAAAAATATCACCGTGATACTTTTATCACCATGGTGATAAATGTATCACCGTGATACTCTTATCACCATAAATGTATCGCCGTGATACTTTTATCACCATGGTGATACTGATGGTGATACATTTATCGCGATCGATCGCGATACTGATTAATACTGATTAACTGGTTTAATATCTATGCTGATGTTGATAGCGATAATGATGGTGATGGTGATACTGATAGTGATACTGTGTTGATATTTATGCTGATTTATAAACAGAAAAAAGATCAATTATCAATTCTGAAACTAGTTGTCACCTGAAATGTTGAATTTTTTTTCCAGGAATGTGGAATTTAGGTGCGGTGTAAATGCAATACCATGTTCGATTTGGCAGCAGAAATTTGAAATCCGAGCTCAACATCTGAAAAGCCAAAATCGAAAACGACATTAGCGTTATTGGAAGCAAAATAATTATTGTCCTTTATTTTTTTTCAGCGAATATGGTCACCGTAAATATATGCGAGCATTCGTCAAAAGTGCATGCAAATAAAAACAAAAACAGTCACGTTACGCACATAAACAAAATGCGAACTCAGGAACAACTTTAATACTTTGATACTTTGATACTTTAATATTTTGATACTTTGATACTTTAATACTTTGATACTTTGATACTTTGATACTTTAATATTTTGATACTTTGATACTTTAATACTTTGATACTTTGATACTTTGATACTTTGATACTTTGATACTTTGATACTTTGATACTTTGGAATCGGCTGAACATCCAACCCCATCAACCACTACAACTGCAATGCCCACACAGACCCCGACAACAACATCAACAACGACTACAACCACAACATCAACCACTAATGTATCTACAGATTACCAAACTTCAATCATTCCTCAACCACCAACATCGACCACTACAGCAACAACAACAACCACTACCACAATAGCATCACCCATAACATCATCAGCAGTGGTTATACCATTACCGCCCATTTCGCCAGCTACTCAAAATGGTAACTTTTCTACCGTCCCTACACTCCAAGCTGATTCAACGCCAACTCCTCCCGTCGCTGCCCCACGTAAGCTTATCAAGCATTTTGGAACTACGTGGTCACCTTCGGAATGGCAACAGAGAGTTAATAAACTACGTGAAGAGAATCAGAAGACTATTCCCTTCTTCATCAAAGGCGCTCCCCAGCATGCTGATGTTTCTTGGATATCGGAGTTCTTCAATAAGAAATTTGGTATAACCATTAGCCAATGTAAAATGTTTCTACCATCTCACCACAAAGACATGCGGAACTTCAAATTTGACATCCCGATCAAATATGAATGGTTATTTCAAAGTTCTGCCGGTAAAAACCTCAAGCTTGGCAATATGATTATATCTAGATGGACGGACAAACCTACCAAAAATAAAAACAAAAATAAGTCTAGAAATAAGTTACCAACACCCGTTTCAAATTCCCTTCCCAAATCCGACTCTAACTGGAGCCTCAAAACCAACATATTCCCCAACTTTGCTCCTCCAACTCATATTCCCAATGAGCCTCCTTCGGCTTCTTCTAATCCGACGCCCAAACCTAAACGAGTATCCTTCAATCTAACCGAAACCCCTCTCACTCCCTCCTCTCAAAATTCCCCGCAATCTTTAACCACTAATTTCCCCAATTTCGACCTTCAAACTGGAGCTAAGTACCCTAATTTCATTAGGTCCCATATTCTAAATCCTTCATCTGATCAGATGTCTAAGGTCCCATCTTCATCCCATACCCCTATTTTTGACCCCCTTCTGCCTCCCACAGTTAAACTAACACAACAAACTAGTGATACTACAGAATGTCGCTATGCACTTTCAAGGCTAAGAGAAAAAAAAAACATACGAGAATATACGACTCCTTCTAGCATATCTACACGACAAATCCGACTCAGTCTGCTATGAGGGAAAAACGAAAACAAGCGTCATGGTCTCCATTCAACAGGAAGGGCTCCCTACTGATCTAAATACTCTCAGGAACATATATATCAGGTTCCACGAGATTTTTAATATGTCTCCCAAAAAAGTCTCGGATGACCTTGCAGCTTTTGGTAACTATGTTCACTCCAAAAGGATTTCACATCTTCAACGGAGCAGAGTTGACCACAACAAATTTTTTCGTCCCTAATATGTCAAAAAAACCAATGCTTCAAATACCCACTCCCAAAAATATTCCTCTTACCTTCTACTATCAGAACGTAAGGGGACTACGATCTAAAACTAGTGCTGTTTTGCGCCAATCTCATGCTCTCCCTTTCGATATCTACGCTCTGACTGAAACCAACCTAATTCCCGATATAAAGAACCAAGAATTATTCCCCCCTACATTTAGCGTTTTTCGAGACGACGATCCTACCCACCCAAAGGATAACTCTCCTTGCCGAGGCGTGCTACTGGCCATACACAACGACTTCGACTCTACCCTTATTTCCATTTCTTCTTCTCCTAAGATTGACTTTGTTTCGATAAAAATAGTACTCCCCCGCAGATCGCTGTACCTTATGTGTTTTTACATCCTACCAGCTCAACCTATTGAATCCTACCAACTCGCTATTAATGCGATTGATGAAATAATCGAGTTATCTGACTCCCATGACGATATCCTCATATTTGGCGACTTTAATCTGCCTCTGCTACAATGGGGCCCATCAGATGATGAATCATTTTTCATAGCTTCAAATCCCAAGTCAATAAAGGAATGCCTCTTCTTAGATCACCTAACCGACTCAAGTCTATGCCAAGTTAGTGGTATTACAAACTTTATGGGTAGGCAATTAGACCTTATCTTCACCTCTGATCCCATTAACTCCTCTGTCTCACTTACTCCTCTATTGCTGTCAACTATTGATAACTTACACCCCCCACTTCTTCTCTCTTTTTTTCATAACACTCCACCGCAGCCCACACCTTCTACAGCTCACCCTTCCTACGATTTTCATAAAGCCAACTTCCGCAAAATCAATGAATACCTTAGCAGAGTCTCTTTTGACTTTACCAATCTGTCTTTAAATGATGCCCTCTCCATGTTTTATAGAGAATTATTTAGCTCTATCTCTCTTTATGTCCCCATCACTCGCCCTAAAACATCTTCTACATCCCCGCCTTGGTATAATCGAAGACTTCGCTCATTACGCAACAAGCGTAATAAATTATGGGCTGTTTTCCTTCGCACTAACTCTTTTTCTGACTTTTCAAATTACCTCGGCTCATACCTTCAATTTACTCAGGTTTATAACTCTCTCTACCAGCGATATCTCCATAACGCGCAAGCCAACATTATTAATGACCCTAAATCTTTTTTCCGATTCGTTAACTATAAAAAAAAAACCGATGGTTACCCATCTTCTCTCTCTTACGAAAACATTTACTCAAGTGATCCACACACAATTGCTAACTTTTTTGCCACCTTTTTTAAACAATCTTTTGCCGACAACTCCTTCGTACCGGATCCCTCTTATTTTAAATACCTACAGAACTTCTCCATTGGTCCCTTTCTCTCTCAAACTTTTGAACCCTATTTAATTGAAAATAAATTACAAAAACTTAATGATGAATATTCACCTGGTCCTGACGGTCTTCCCGCCATTTTTCTTAAAAAATGTTCCTTCAATCTCTCCATCCCGCTTTCAAACCTCTTTCAGCTGTCGCTTTCTCAGGGCGAATTCCCTCAGATATGGAAATCTTCCTTTATAACAGCAGTTCACAAAAAGGGATTAAAGAGCGAGGTTACTAACTATCGACCTATTGCTAAACTTTCACATATACCCAAACTCCTCGAAAGTATTTTGTACGAAGCCCTAAGCTTTCAGTGCAAGTCTTTAATTTCCCCTACCCAACACGGCTTTCTTAAAGGTAGGTCAACTACTACTAACCTCATCGAATTTGTGTCCTCTACACTCTCAGCCTTAGAAAGTGGTAAAGAAGTCGACGTCATTACAACCGACTTCAGTAAGGCCTTTGATAAAATATCCCATTAATTAATCCTTTTCAAATTGTCAGCACTTGGCTTTGAACCTATTTTACTAAAGTGGTTAAATTCATACTTGGAAAATCGCTTTTACAGTGTTCGCTTCAGGTCCGTCCTATCGGCCCCTTTCCTGGCTACATCTGGCGTGCCCCAAGGCAGCCATCTTGGTCCCCTTCTCTTTATCCTAACCATTAACGACCTTGAAACTGTCATTCAGCACTCAGCACTTTCTCTCTATGCTGACGATACAAAATTTTTCAAATCCATTTCCTCACATCACGACTCCCGTCTCCTTCAAATAGATCTAGATAATTTTTCCACCTGGTGCCTCAAAAACTGCCTTGAACTCAATGTCACCAAATGCCAATCTATTACCTTCTCACGCAAGTGCAACAAGTCTCCTCCTCGAACTTACCTCCTCCACGGCCAAGCTATATCCATAGCCCAATCTATTCGTGACCTTGGTGTATTATGCGACAGGGAACTTAATTTCCGCTCGCATATTGATGAGATAATTCTTAAAGCCAACTCATCGCTTGGCTTCGTTAAAAGATGGTCCAAGGAATTCTCCAACCCGTACGTGACCAGTTCTCTGTACGTCACATTTGTTCGCCCCCTGCTCGAGTACGCTAGCCAAGCATGGTCTCCCTTTCAACGTGTTCATATAGACAGAATTGAGAGTATCCAACGTCGTTTTCTTCGATTTGCGCTTCGGGGGCTTTCTTGGAATGATCCCTTAATCTTACCTCCATATCAAGACCGCCTCAAACTTATTAACCTCAATACTCTTGAGGAACGCAGAGACGTAGCAGACATACTCTTTATCCACCGTCTACTCTCAGGCTCCATCGACTGTATGTCTCTTTACAACTCTATCTCCTTTAACACTAACCCTCGGAATCTTCGTTGTCCCCGTCTCTTCTATTTACCAATTCACCGAACCTCATATGGGTCAAACGAACCTATCTCCCGTATGCTGCGGAAGGTTAATTCAAACCATACTGTTTTTGACTTCAACCGCAGTAGTCCTTCCCTTAAAATTGACCTCCTTCACCATCCTTAGCTTTTAGTAGTAGATTTAAGTTAGTCTTAGTTTAATTGTAATAGCTTGTAAGTTAGTAGTTAAGCAATGTTATAGCTTGTAATAAGCCGAATAAATGGGGGCGTTTGCCCCCACCAAAATTGAAATTGAAAAAAATTGATACTTTGATACTTTGATACTTTGATACTTTGATACTTTGATACTTTAATACTTTGATACTTTGATATCAAAGCCAAAATCGAAAACGACATTAGCGTTATTGGAAGCAAAATACTTTAATATTTTGATACTTTGATACTTTAATACTTTGATACTTTGATACTTTGATACTTTAATATTTTGATACTTTGATACTTTGATACTTTAATACTTTGATACTTTGATACTTTGATACTTTGATACTTTGATACTTTGATACTTTGATACTTTGATACTTTGATACTTTGATACTTTGATACTTTGATACTTTGATACTTTGATACTTTGATACTTTGATACTTTGATACTTTAATACTTTGATACTTTGATATCAAAGCCAAAATCGAAAACGACATTAGCGTTATTGGAAGCAAAATAATTATTGTCCTTTATTTTTTTTCAGCGAATATGGTCACCGTAAATATATGCGAGCATTCGTCTTGGCATTTTCCAAAAATAAAAGTATCACCATGGTGATAAAAGTATCACGGTGATACATTTATGGTGATAAAAGTATCACGGTGATACATTTATCACCACGGTGATACTGATGGTGATAAAAGTATCACGGTGATACATTTATGGTGATAAAAATATCACATTTATGGTGATAAAAGTATCACGGTGATACATTTATCACCATGGTGATACTGATGGTGATAAAAGTATCACGGTGATACATTTATGGTGATAAAAGTATCACGGTGATACATTTATGGTGATAAAAGTATCACATTTATGGTGATAAAAGTATCACGGTGATACATTTATGGTGATAAAAGTATCACCATGGTGATAAATGTATCACCGTGATACTTTTATCACCATGGTGATACTGATGGTGATAAAAGTATCACGGTGATACATTTATGGTGATAAAAGTATCACGGTGATACATTTATGGTGATAAAAGTATCACATTTATGGTGATAAAAGTATCACGGTGATACATTTATCACCATGGTGATACTTTTATCACCATCACCATGGTGATACTGATGGTGATAAAAGTATCACGGTGATACATTTACC
Source organism: Cheilosia urbana (assembly GCA_946477585.1). Classification (NCBI taxonomy): domain Eukaryota; kingdom Metazoa; phylum Arthropoda; class Insecta; order Diptera; family Syrphidae; genus Cheilosia; species Cheilosia urbana. Next base: position 119,902,538 of record OX297854.1, read on the forward strand.
TGATATACAGCAATACGAACAAATCCAAAAAGAATCATAAAAATCGTCCCAGGGGTTATCGTGTTAGGTACCTAGGTATAACATCATCGAGTTTCACCCCGAATGAATTATATAAAAGATATAGTATAGATCTTCTCTTTCAAAAAATATGTGTAAGGTATCATTAGGATATATGTAAGTATCTAACGATCAATTCCTATAGTCCAAGTCTATTTTGTGGCACAATTGAGCGATAAGCTTTATGCCAAATATAGGTAGTGGAAAAATTAGGAGCACTTTTGTAGCCACAATCAGCAAGGTTAGGTAGGTTTGAAATTAATATCCATCGGCAATTCACAGTTATGGCAAAATGACACGCATATAACACCGATATGAGCAATGAAGATTATTATGATAGAACTTAAGTGACAATGACGACAGAAGCACAATATAATATCTACCAACCTACATAGTACATACTTACCTCTAGAACAATAATTTCGATTCGGATTGTATACCTATTGCCTAAGCTCCACCCATTTGACATCTTCGATTTTTGTGCTAAACGAATAGCAACAACGATCAGAAGAAGATACAAGCTACCTACACTACACACCCAGCCACCATTTTTTTACCCACTAAAGAAATCGTATTGCTTAATGCTTCGCTAAATGTCCCGTCTTATTCTCTCTCCTTTCAAAGGGTTAAACAAAAATTGTGGGTCAATGAAGTTTTCCTTTACGGAACGATGCCCAATATACGTAAACACACCCCAAATATCAACCCCGATACGGTGCTTTCCCAGATAATTCTATAATTTAGGTGTCCTTCAGCTGTTTGCCTGGTACCTACGATCGTGGTTGGTCAGCCACAAAACGCAACCTTAAAACGACAATACACATTTCCATTCTTCCTACTAAAAAAATAATCAAAACAAATACCATGGGGCATGTGTTTAAATTCTCGGAGCACATAAATAATAACAATATTGATTTCGCTTAAAAGGTTTAACATGGAATTGGCATACCTGTTAAGAATTAAAAGATTGTTAATTTCGTTCGTTCTTTTGATTTACGAACACATGCGCACATCCACCAGAAATTCGCAATGGCCATGGTTTGTGGATTCCTTTCCTTTCCCACCCCCTTCCACCCGCAAATAATCTGGTAAATCGGTTCTGTATGAAGAATGTCGATCCTTTTTCATATGCTATCAATATAATATACCAGGCAAACATAATACTTGCAACCTACCGTAACTTAATTTTCAAGGAACATTCTCACCCTCGCATATTCACACAATATGCTTTCCTTTTCCTCCATGCATGGCTACCCACCCAGGTAGTATTTGGCTGAGGTCATATGTATTGATTCACGCATACTAAAAAACCTACCTAACAGTGCGCAATGGAATGTATTTATTTTGCAAGAATTATTCTACCCATACATACTAAAATTGCTGTGCGCCTGGTTATATGGATTGTATTTGCCTTAAGATGTTGAGAATTTCTATTTTTAAATGCCGTTTTTGTTATGGCGCCACAATGTCGACACGTGCTGCATTGTGATTTTGTTTTCTTCCAACTGACATTTTTAGCAGAGCTGTAAAAGGGCTTTTATTAACACAGATAGACCTAAAAAATTGATTAGAGGCTAAATTAGGACAGCACAAAAATCAATGACTAAGCAAATCAAAAGCACATATGTAAATCAGAGATATGTATGTGCTTTTAATTTTTTTGATTTGCGTCCGTTTTTAGGATTTGAGTTAACAGTTTTCTATGCACTTACTAGAATAGATAATTAGTAATGCGATTTCTAGCTAAACGACTTGAGCTACGAAGCTGGAAACTTAGCACAAAAAAGCACATAAATCAGGCATTAGTATGGAGTATTAATTTTTTAATTTTCGGCCAATTTGACTATGTGCTCTGCTGGCTTGACGTCAACTTGGCAGAGCACTTTTCAAGGTCGAGTTTCTCCGAAACCCTTGGAGCACAAAAATCAAAAACTTAGCACAAAATTAGCACATAATTCAGAGCTTTTCAAAATCGATTTTTGACATATGTGCTCTGCCAAGTTGACGGAGGTTCATAAAAATCGTAGTCCGACTTTTTGTTTTTATGTTAATCACTGTGTTGCAATTGTAATTTATTTGTATATTTTTCTCTTTTAATAGACTATGCAAACAACATTTGTCGAAAATGGCGGCAATGGACATACAGCTGTCACACCAATGCTAAACGCAAACAAGGATCTTTGACGCGAAAAACTAAGAGTGTCATGGTCGAAAAACGTACCTCCGAGAGACTGTTACATTTCGCCTAATTCTAAGGATATAGTAAATTAAATTCTCTTCTGCTCACCTCAAATTAAATTTTAATATATAAAAATGAATAATCTCTTGTACATAGTTAAAAGAAATGTAAATGTTAATAAGAAGTATTAATTACGAAATAAGAATGAACAATTATTAAATATTGAAGAAGTAATTATGTTAAGACATTAGTGTGTTTCACTTCCATCAAACTTGATATTAATTAAATATTCCCTTCGCTACAAAACTTTTGTTACAATCATAGTTTTAATTTCAAAGGGGTGAATACATATGATTTAAATAAAGCCTGACCGAAGTAAATGAAGTTTTGGTAAGAAAGCGTACCTACTTATAAAGTACGGGAAATTGTTTAACTGGTAATTTATCTAAAAAACAAGCTGGTAAGTTATACATATAAGTAAGTTGAAATCTTAAATTATAATAAGCAGTATCCACAAAAAGCAAACTGAATCCTTTCAGTTGGTGATTTTATTTAACAGCAACATTATTTGCATATCGACAAAATGCAACAACCTGACAGCGTCACTGGAGTATTGACAAGCACTGAGAAATAAAATCTTGGAGGTACCGAGACATCGGAAGGCGGAGGTCAGCTCTTTGAATCCAAGTTTGCAGACAAAGGAATAATAATAAATAATAATAAAGGTGTGCATCGGCTTTTTATTAACCAACTGAAATACGTAGATACCCAGGCTTGCTGATAACTACTTATTTAAATTACCTTAGCGATGATGCACTTTTATCTAATGCCATCAATTTTTTCCTATCAAGCAGGGCAACCGAAACTCGTTCGGATTAGTACTTTTTCTATACAAGCTCTATACTACAGAGAACCAGGTGGGCTACTCTCTAAAATTGACCGCCTGAATTATAGGAAGAACAAGCCAACCTAAGCCTTATCAGGTTTATCGTTTATGGTATTTTTTTTTATAGATCGGTGGGGACGGAAAAATTAAATGTCGGTTAAACTTCGAAGTGGTGGGACACTAACAATGCACTTTGCCACTACATAAATAAAATCTGCTCCACATCAAACACATAAATTTACGATCACCCTCTCGATCTGGTCAAAAGAAAAACCGTACATCATAAATAAAGTAAACGGAAAAGTACTGATATAACTATGAAATATGTACTAAAAAGAAGTAGGTACTTTTTTCCCACTGAAAAGGTATAGGCGCTGGGCAAACACTCAGTTATATACCTTCTATACATAAGAATACATGAATATCATCATCTCTTTCTAACATATTGAAAAAAGTACTGCTTTGAATCTATGTTTCTTCGTAAAAGGAAGTACTTCAGAAGTACTTTGTTCCAACGAAAGAGGAAATACTAAAGAAGTACATCCTACCTACGTAAAGGGAAGTACTTCGCAAGTACTTTGCTCCTACGTAAAAGGAAGTACGAAAAAAGTTCATCATACCTACGTTAAGGGAAGTACTTCGCAAGTACTTTGCTCCTACGTAAAAAGAAGTACTTCTTTTCAAAGCATAACACCGTACTAAGAAAGCACTTTGTATTTGCTGGTGACTTCAACTATTTAGAAACAATAATACAAAATTAACAAATTAACATTAACATTCTTAATTGAATTATTTTTGTTCATTTTCTTTTTTCTCTGAACGCCTGTTCGAATTTGCATGCACGCACTGAGAGCCAACAATGATTCGATTTCTTCCAAACGTTGCAGCTGCTTTTGGATACCGCGATTCTTATTGTCCAGGCATAAGTCGCACTTGGATTATAATAAATAGCAACAACAAACAACTGGCAAAATAAAAGTTTGCAGAAATAAATCCGATTACTGATACTCTAGAGAACGATAACACATTCAAAAAAAAAATGTTTCTCTGTGGTATAGTGTTTGCGAGAAACTACTGACTTTTGATTTACAGGGCGCTATACCTTCCTACTCATCGACGGTGATATGACAACTCAAGAAGAGGATTTCCAGAGTCATTGTCTCTGAATTGTGGGATACTGTTGGTGAATGATGATTATTAGTTCTCGCCCACTTTTTTACTAAATCGATACAACCGACATAGTTACTAAGCCACTCGAAGTATGATAGCGAAGTGAAATATTTACTTATTAACCATCAGAGACAGAGTTCAATTCTGGGAGATTTTATCAGAAAAAAATCAATCTATTGATGACAACAGTAATATTATATGGCGTGTTCATCGCAAGTAGGTATGATGTTTCATAAATTAATGATGGAGAATTAATTGGTTCAGTAAATTTGAAAGCGAAAAGTCAGAATACACTGGAGATGGACAAGGACGCGGGCACCAGATAAAGTTTCTTTCTTGTAATGGATGTGATTATGAGCTAGGTTGGGAACGTGAACGTGGTAAGGCGAATTAAAAATGAATGAGTTTTGGGAAACTAACTGGTAAGTAACACATAGGTAAGTTAAGGATCTACGCGCTCCGGGGGAGTAATGTATTTGACTCCTGTTTATGTTGCAATATAATGAACAAAAAATGTTTTTCAAAAATGTGACATATTTATTATTAACCCGGCGAACTCCGTTCTGCCAAAATTCGTTAATGTAATGAAAACTAAAAATTCCGAACATGCAAAATGCACATGCTGCTTTACGTAATTCGGTCAATTCAAATTCGTTATTCAGAACTTTTACTTTTTCAATAGAAATATTTGAAGTACCTACCTATAGCAATGTCGATGTGTTTCTTTCAAACCGCAATGATTGACGTGTCGACCAACCTTCCGCTTATTCACTAAAGTCCTTTATTTATGGTACACAACGTACAAAGCGGAAGGTTCGCTACCACGTTGCCACGCCACAACAATTGACGATGTGAAAAACATGGGAATTCAAGATTGATGCCACCAATTTCCGGCTATTGGAATAGCTAAAGCGAGACGCACGGGAAATTGAAGACGCTTAAATACCAATGGCAAATCGTTCTGAATAATCGGAATCCACGGAATGAGAACGTTTGCCTTTCAATTTTCTTCTCATTTGAGATGCTTCACAATCAAATCAAACGCAATCCGTTACAAAGTTTCGGTGCAATGATTATAACTGAGCCGGCTCATAATTTCAAATTGTGTAGCGGTAAGCCCGCAACAGCCAAAGAATTCAAAAATCAAAAATTTTAAATAATTTTTGTTGTGTCTATCCAGTCCATTTTTTTTTTTTTTTTTTTTTTTTTTTTTTTCAAAATGCTATACAAACTTTTATCCCCAATCTTATACCCATAAAGTTTTGTTTTCACGACAGAATAGCATACGTCCTCAATTGGGCCAATGCAAATTTAAACCAAAAATCAGAAAAATCAAACGGTCCTTTCCCGAGTTATGAGTGCACATACGGCCGTCAGTCTTTATATGTAGCTGTACCCACCAGGCTTTGCCCACACCTTTCGTAGTAAGTCCTGCTCAAATTTCCCAAATTGCTTTATTTGGACAATTTCCATTAATAATTTTAATTATACAACTTTATAAATACCGTTTGATTTTATTTCTGAATGGGAGGTGCCACAACCAGTCTTTATGTCCCGCTCATGTTTTGCAAAGTAGGTACCACCTATAGGGTCCAAAACTATCCCGTCTTTCAAACTGGAACCAACCAACTTCAGTGAAATCAGTAGAGCTGTTTCGGAGATCGACAACAGCACCACCTATCGTATCCAAAATTATCATATCTTTCGAACGGGAACCAGCCATACGCATCCAAAAAATTTCGTTTAAATCGGGTGACGCCACCTATCGGGTCCAAAAGTATAATATCGTTTAGGATTGGCTTAACCTGAAATACAATAATACCAACAAAGCAAAAGAAGAATCATGAAAATTTGCCCAGTGGTTATTTTATGAATCTACTTTTTGAAAAAAAAAAAAATCCGCACATAGTACGTAGTTATCTAAGTAATTTTTGAGATAAAAAAGTCAAAATAAATATTTAATAGGAAGAATTATTGGATGCCAAATCAGGACCGCACGGCGATATTCCGGAATTTTATCTCTTCCTAAACCTGATATACAGCAATACGAACAAAACCAAAAAAGAATCATGAAAATCGTCCCAGGGGTTACCGAGTTATAACATCAGAATTTACTCGACTGAACTCTTAAATTTAAATTTTGGATTTATTTTTTTAAGACGTTACAAAAAAACTCCCCCCTACTTTTCATTCAACTAATGTGACTCAAACTTGTGTGGAATGGCTCGGAAAATGGCTCAACTCTAAAATTTCCTTGGAACAACGCTGATATCGATAGAGATAGGCATTCAAATTCAGTGATGTTAAGCTGGCGCGCGCAGTGCCTTGTACTTTGTACACCTCGGTAACCTCCAGTCCCGACGCCTCTGCGACCGCCCAGAGTCACGTAAAGTTTATGGATCCTCGTTCGAAAATTTTTCATAAAATTATATTTTTTCCAAACAAATACGTTTTAAATATAACAGATTGCTTATCACAATTTTTGGTTTTTAAATATTGTACGAAGATTCTAAGTTTGCAGAGTAGCTTCAGAAATTACACCTTTTTCTCTCACTGGCACTTTTTTTTACCTTTTAGAATTCTGCAGTGGTCACCCTGTTTTTTTTTTAATTTGACTCTTAGAATTGTCAACCGAGTATGCATACAGGGTTATTATGACTAAATTATTTGTAAAGTTCCTCTCCATCATAAACGTCAACTGAAAAAAAAAAAAAACTATTCACGTGATCAATCTGGGCCAACAAAAACTAAAAAATGTACAGCTGTCAGACTTATACTAAACTATGAATCCGAACGTCTCCAATTGCACGTACGTACAGCGAAGTAAATGCTATTTTCGAATTACTTTAGCAACGAAGGTTTTTATTCATGGTACCAACAGATGTAAAAGGATATGGTCCTGTATGTTGGTCTTTTCGCTGGTGTTGTTTTCTATTATTAACGGCATACCTTCCTCTTTATTATGAAGTAAACATCCGATCATTTGTCTCAAAATATGGCTGGATGAATAAATACCAAAATAACACCTCTTATTGGAAAACGCTTTATAATACAAAAAAAATGAATTTGAAATCATATTAGGAATGGCCATATTACGTGAGGGATGAATTTTTGTTAAGTAATTATGGGTCGTTTTTGAGATAAGTGCGATTTTCAAAAACAAAGGTATTCGATTTTGTATAGCAAAAAAAAAAAACAAAAAAACAGCGGGTGGCCGTGGCGCAGTGATAGAGTGTTCGCTTGTTGAGTGGGAGGTTACGTGTTCAAATCCGAGCCAGTACCACAAAACATTTTTCACAAATAAAAAAAAAACTACGAATAAGTTTAAGTGAATTATAAGCGAACACAAATATCAACAATTCTCCCCTAGCTATTAGGACGCCACTCGTGGAGAATATCCACTGCGCCACAAACTCTTTCCTATCCCTCTTTCTCTTCTTAAAAAAACTTGAATGCCGCGCTGTGCCCCGCAATATAAAGGTATTCATAACCCTTGAGCGCGAGTAAAATTATAAAAAAAAAACCGTTATGCAGCAGAAGCAGTGTAAACCCCACCTATTTAAGCTTAAATATCCGGATATTCTCAAATTCACTAACAGCACCAACTGGCTTAATCGGTCAGAAAGATGAATAGCCCACCACCACCTCGTTGTTATTTGGGGTTTATTTAATCTTATGAAGGGAATCACAATGGGCGTTAGGGCCTCCGAGTGGAAATGGTGCTGGCGCACCACACACCTTTCCCTAAGTTAGTACCGAACTGAGTGTGGCACGCGGTTTACTCCTCGCTAGCCCCATACCTAACCTAACCTAACCCTTATTATGTAAAATTTCCGGCATTTGTCATTTTGTCAAATAAGCCAAATGGACCATTTGCTTGTTCTCTTTTTATTTTATTGATGTATCATGATTATAAATGACGTGGGTACCTATCTTTGTATTTCCCAAACTTACATAAGAGTAAGCGAAATCTACGACACTGCACTTGTTTGTATGGCCAATTTAATAAAAGCATAGGTACCTACAGCAAAGCCTCCGCTGGCCTGTAAACATAATAAGCACATACAGCAGAAAAAAAATTCAAGGCATAGGAATCATGTATCAGCTCAGCAGCCTGGCAAAAATCCTTTTTGTTTTTGCAATAGTAGGTATATCTCAGACTCAGACGCACTTTGTATGCGTAGCATGAACCATGAACGTTATAGAAGCAACTCCATGCATAGAATGCGAAATAGCGAACCAGGCGACAGGACATGTCCCTGTGGGTGTTGTGCATCTGAGAGTACTACGTAAATTATACTGTGGTCAACTTGGTGGCTATCACGCTCCCTATCAATATGCGGAAGCTGCTGCTCCATAATTTGATCTGCGCTATTGCAGTAATTTCAGCACTTTTCCATAAACAATATCGTAATGATGCATCATAGGTACATTACTTGCGATGAAGAGCAATTATACGGAAAATGAAACGCAATACAAATGGTAGTGGCTTTGTGGGCGATATCCTGACTTTGGCCTTGTAATAAATCCTTCAGCAGAAAGTACGTACGCATATTTGGGGAAAAGTCATTTACTTGGTTAAGCGTTTCTACGGCAGTGCACACTGAATATTTTGAAATCATTAAACTAATGTATCTGCTCGTACTTGTATGCCATCATTTGGGTTAATGGTGATGCTTTTTCTTCGTTTTGAGGTAGGACCCGCTTTTGTGTACCAAAACATGAGGGTAAAATAAAACCGACATTGGGTGAACGTTGAGGAGACCCAACGCCAACGTCTAGTGAAAGCAATTTTCGTAAAACAGCATTTATCTCTAAGTGTTTGAAATTCGATATCAATGTGATTGATGATTCGATAAAATTACCAGGTTCCAAGAAAAGTAAGTACTTCCTTTTTGATATGTTGGCGTAGGTATTCAAACGCGAAGAGCAATAAGGACATTTTTACAAAGGAACATTATCCATGAATAAAATAATTAATTTTTCGTTTTGAAGTATTAAAACCGAGAATTCGGTACCGCCACCTGGTGGATAAAAATAAATCTGGCGCACGATTTTCTCATTTTAGCAAAAATGTTTGCATTGTCGTAGGCGTAGCAGCTCGTAGGGGTTCAGGGAAATAAGTCCACAGAGGGACTTAGTTCCTACCTATTGGAAAATAAAACCCACTTTCCTGAAGTGGACTTAGTTTTCATGTAAGATGAGAAATAAATTCCGAGAACTGTGAATGGTTTTATTTCCCTTTTAATGTGAAGCAAATGCTCACTGTCGACTAAGAACAAAGTAAAATTTGCAATTTTTATTAACAAAAGAGAAATTAACTTTACTGAGGCAGAGTAATATACAAAATTTAATTAACAAAATTTTCTAAATCGAAATTCGGTTTGCAAGATTCTAAAAATAATCAAAGAAAAATCGCCGCGCACCAAGACTGGTAACCAAGAAAAATCGGCACAGGGACATAAGCCCACGAGACATAGGTTCATAATGGACTTTTGTCCCACTATGGTGACACATAAAATAACTTAAAAAACTGACTGACTTTAAAAAAAGAGCTAAAAAGATATCAACAAGACACATTCAAGTATACCTAACTAATAATTGACAATCGGAGACTGTACTTATATAGCCTAACAAACAAATGAGTAAGCTCTGACTGCAAAATAGTTAGGTATACTTGGATGTGTCTTGTTCATTATCTTTTTAGCTCTTTTCTTAAAGTAAGCCGGATTTTTTGATTTTTTTAATTAACTTAGAAAATAAAAGTTAAAAATTCGTGCGAAGCTAAGAGCAAATGGATTTTCTCAAACAACTTTTTTGTTTTAGCTTCCCCAAATTTGAGAAAATAAAATTCGATTATTCAATATGTAAAATAGCGCAAATTTAAAATTCACAAAATAGTCCAAGGTTAAGTGAACCATCGGCAAAAACTACAATGGGCGCCGCTGGATTTCATTATGAAATAAGACCCCGAAATTAATTTTTTATTATTTTGTTACCCTTCCGATATGGAATGCGTACCCCCCTGCTTGGGTTTACTGTTAGATTGCAGGGTGGGTGCGAGGTTGAGTATATAAAAAGTTCCTTTAATCTCAACTAGTTTATCCAATATCAACAATATTAAATGAAAAGTAGTTTTCATTATTTTTAATTTCATCCTTACTATAATAAAACTGTAACTTTTTTTCCGGCTGTAATCTGTGTGCTAAGAATAGATTCAAAAAGTACTGCACGAATTTGATTTAGGTTTTCACAGTTGCATAGGAAATTGTTCAGATTTGCACATAGGATATGTTTTACCATTATTCGCTGTCCGGAAGTGCAAATCTAAGCTGATATCTAAGAAAAGTTGTAATTCTCGGATGCCTTCTAGCTCCTAGCTTCGGAATCACTCATCCAAATGAAATGGGATTTTTGTTTGTACAAAGTTCAATAATGAACAAAGATTTTAAGATATAAATCATCTTTGTACGTTATCCTGAAGTCGATCAATAAGCAATAAACTATAAATTTAATACAATTGAAAAAAGCAAAATGTTCGATTGAAGCTAGATCGTTGGATTTTTCCAGCGTTGAGTGGAGGAAATTTTGTGTGCGTGTGCGGCAAAACCTGTTTCTCTCTCTATACATTTTCTGCCGTGTGCTTTTTCTTTCTCTTTTTTTATGCACCTTTTGGGCTTTGTGTTGTGTTTTTTTTTTTTTGTTCACGTTTTTAAATTGAGCTGGAGTATTATGCGAGAAACAGATTAACACAGCGACAGCAACAGCAAATTTAGGATTGGCTCTAACGTTGATGTCGCTGTCGATGTTGCGATGTTGTTAATGTGTTCAAAGTAATTAAAATACATTGGTTCTAAGGTTCTGTCAAAGTTGCTGTTGCTGTTGCTGTGTTAATCTGTTTCTCGAATTAATGAATAATGAATTGAGTAGTAGAGTAAATGAGATGAAAGGAGCATGGGATTGAGAGAGATAGGTCTGTAATTGAGATTGAGAGGGCGCCACACTCAGTTGTAATTGTGATTTAAAATGCGTTATAGTGAGTGATTCTGATTTTATAGTTATTCATGTGCATGCCAAAACCTGTTTGTGCAATTGCACCTTTTTTGCTTTATGTTTTGCTTTCTGTTTTTTTTTTCTTTTAATTTGAACTTGAGGTTTGAGGATGTTTGTGTTTGAGTAGTAAGTAAGCGAGTGTGGCGCATATGGGTTATGGGATTGAGAGGGATGGGGTATAAATTGTAACAACTTACAATAACAAGTGGAATGTAAATGAGATTAAAAGGGAATAATAGAAGTTAGTTAGTTAGTTAGTTAGGGACATCAACGTTGGAACTAATCCTAAATTCGTTGTTGCTGTTGCTGATAGAGTCGCTGTGTTAATCTGTTTCTTGCATTACTGACAGTTTTTCTTCTCTTTTTTCGGGTAAGCATCTTTTTGTATAACGCTAATTGTTTAGATTTAAATCTGAGAAGTGGAATTCTGGCGAAGCAAGGCGAGCACGGGTCAGCTAGTTATGAAATAAACCACAAATTTGGGGCCTTATTCCTTTTTATTTGCGTTTTGTAAGAGGTTTTTATTCCCAAAGCAGGCAAGCAGGGGCATACAGCCGCGAAGGATTTCAGACCAATCAGTCTGTCATCTTTTATGTTGAAAACCCTCGAACGTCTTCTAGAGGCACATATAAGGAGTATATGGAGTATTATCACCTCTTTTGGGGGTACTGGTTATTGATGGCATTTTGAAGAAATTAAGTTCTATGGGGATAAGTGTCACAGCGTATGCAGATGATGTGGTTATCACTGTTCTCGGAAAGTATCTTAACACTCTAAGTGAAATCATGAAGGGTGCTTTAAGGATGATTAGCCAGTGGGCCAAAGGGTGTGGGCTCAATGCCAACCCATCCAAAACGGAACTAGTACCCTTCACCCGAAAGTACAAGATACCGCACTTCAATCTTCCGAAGCTGGAAGGAGTAGAATTACCCCTATCAGCCAGTGCGAAGTATCTAGGGGTCATCCTGGACAGGAAACTAAACTGGAATCTAAATGTGGGGGAAAGGATAAAAAAAGGCTAATGCTCTCTTTACTTGCAAGAAAATGGTTGGTAGGACTTGGGGTCTGAAACCTGCTATGATGCACTGGCTATACACGGTGGTAGTCAGACCCATACTCACATATGGCGCACTAGTGTGGTGGAGGGCCATTAAAAGGAAGACAATAGTGGGCAAAATGGCGACCGTGCAGAGGGCGTCATGCGTAGCTATAACGGGTGCACTTCGCAGTACTCCTACAGCAGCGCTAGACATTTTTCTGCATCTTATTCCATTAGATTTACACATAAAACCACTAGCAGGAAATAGCGCCTTAAGGCTCAATGCTCTAGGCTACTTAAAGGATGGAAATTTCGGACACTGTTCCATATTGTCAGAACTGTTGCCCGGTAATCAGATACAAACGGATGAAATCTTCCCTTTGGTTGATCTCGATATTCCCTACGATGTATCTTATCCAGAAAGGGATGAGTGGCATTTAGACAAGGTCACCAAACAGTGTGAAATAGCAATTTACACAGACGGCTCGAAGACAGGGGAAGGCACTGGTCCTGGCATCTACTCTGTAGACCCACAACTAAAAGTGTCTATACGGCTACCGGTTACTAGCAGTGTCTTTCAATCAGAAGTTTTAGCCGTTCTGAAGGCGGCAGAGCTTTTGCAGATGAGATCTATATCTGGGAGGGATATTGCCATCTACATCGATAGCCAGGCTGCACTCAAGGCACTGAAATCCCCTAACTTCAATTCCGAAATAGTCAGGGACTGTCGCACAATGCTCAAGGCATTATGCAGTCAGAACCAAGTAAGACTGTGTTGGGTGCCAGGACATTGCGGTATAGCAGGAAATGAGGAAGCTGACGAGCTTGCGAGAAAAGGAGGGGAACTAGGTACAGAAGTGGAAGCATGGCCCAAACCACCTCTAGGTATACTAAAAGGTTAAATCAAAAACCAAACCGAAATGAAGGCTGATCTAAGGTGGTCAAATATCAACGGACATAAAGTGTCCAAGGCACTTTGGCCACAACTCAACATCAAAAAATCTAGGGAAATTCTAAAATTAGGTAGGGAATAACTCAGAACATTGGTTGGAATCCTGTCAGGGCACTGTCTTCTAAGAAAACATGCAAAAAGACTTAGACTGACAGACACGGACACTTGTAGATTCTGCGACGACCTGCAAGCCGATGAGGATATCAAGCACATACTGTGTGAATGCGAAGCAGTATCTCGCAACCGAATGAAGTTTTTGGGTAGGTACTTTTTCCAACAGCTGGAGGAGATAGACCACACAAATTTCAAAGGGCTACTCAATTTCTGTAAGGAGATTAATTGTTTTTCAAGGGAAATTGTTTAGGTTTTGTTCACTGTTGCTTACTGCAATTGGTTCCCCAGGGATCGCGATGGGCCCTTATGGTGCCTGGTGCCGTATGAGATCTTATTATCTCATACCCCTTTTTTACCTAACCTAACCTAGCGGAAAAACTGAGTATGCAGTCATATTTGCCTCAAAAAAGGCCTCCAATTGTAGGCCCAAAAACTCTAAATCCGAAATTTGAACCAAAGCACGGCAGCCGTTATGACTGTAGGTCTCAGAAGCATACGGACCGATGAACAGAATTTAGCGACCCACTTTTTTTTTACTTCCTCTATCATCGTAATGTCGGAATTGATTAAATCTCGAGTTCGAAACATTGTACGAATGCAATATTGTTCTTCTACTACGTTTTGGAGGAAGTTAAAAGTCTATTTCCATTCGAAAATAACATTTGCGTTCTTTGATTTCTCGCTTTAATGCACTTAAATTCCATCCAAAAGCTATTTAACAGAACAAAAAAAAAAAAAAAACGAAAAATCCCATCCATCCACTTATTTCTATCCACATATTACACAATCCATATTTTCGTATCTGGAAAAGGTTCATCCTTTATCATGTACCTAATTTTTTTTTTTTTTTTTTTTTTTTTTGTTTCCTTTCCGACATGAACTTTTTCACCGACTATGACTTTTGGAATATAAAGATGTCATTAATAAATTCACTTTGACGCGTGACATTTGCGTTACTTGCAAATAAAGAGTTCAATCCTTGCAGAGGAGCTTGATGTGATGGTGATCTCCCTTTGTCAATACGTAAGAGGATATAGCTATTTATTTTGTTGAAGGGTAATTGTTAAAGCATTCACTTAGGTTATCCATGAACTGGAGTAAGTCTAAGGGCAGAATATCAGGCTGTTTGCATTGATTCAGGAACCTGAGAAAGACAGTCCGGGAGGATATGGCCTCAACCAAGACTTCTTGAGGCAAGGTCTTCGGCTAACTGGTTTCAGTAGGTCACTCTAAGTTGGTAAAGGTAACCTTACCTTATATGCTGCTGCGCGTCATACAAGGTGAGGTAATTTTATACAGCCGGCGTCGCCCTATGGATCCGTCCGAATCGAAACTGTTATTTTCAGTCGCTATACTCATGTCCTAGCCACCTTATACAACTGCTGTGCAATTTCTTTCCTAGGTCAATCTCTAGTCTGGCATAGCATAGTTTCAGTGAATCCGGTGAGATTAACGAAAACAACTTCGAGCACCCGCGTCGCGAATTCGTGTAGGGCGAACTATGAGACCCAATCGAAGTTATTTTAATCAAAAAATCTATTTTGGGCGGGCCGAAGTTTGGCAGGTCCGCTAGTACTCTATAGAGGTCGGTTCGGTTGTGCAGAGAATAGGAATTTTTGAAATTGCAACTGCTTAATTATTAAAAAAAATTAAATAAGGCCCCAAAAATTATACAGGAAACAACAACAACGATTTTTAATAGAATTTAGGGTGTTATTTCCTTTTTTGGGGCCTTATTTCCTAATGAAAATTGAAGAAATGAAATAAGTCCCCAAAAAACTTTTTTATTATTAATTGTTACCCTTCTGATACGGAATGCGTATGGGGGGGCCATGCTGCCCCCCTGCAACTCCCCTGCTTGGGTTTACTGTTAGATTCCGGGGTGGGTGCGAGTTTGAGTATATAAAAAGTTTCTTTAATTTAAATAAGTTTATCCAATATCAACAATATCAAAGAAAAAGTAGTTTTCATTATTTTTAATTTCATTATGAAATAAACCCAAAATTTGGGGCCTTATTTCATCGCAGTGGGGCCTTAATTCATAGTTGAAATTGGGGTGTTATTTTATTATGAAATAACACCCCAAATTGAACAGGTCAGAACTTGTGAAACCATTTTCCCAGCTATGTTCAGCTAAGGAATTAGAAATAATTTATTCCGGTAAGTCAACACTACCTTTTCCAAATTTAACTTCCAAAACATCCGAAAAAAATAAAATTTTTGATTGGAAACTTTCATAAAAAAAATAATGAAGCTGGCCGCGTGAAGTGTGATTCAAATTATTAAGAGAGTGGTATAGACTTCAGTTTACTCTGATTATTTTACAATTACTTCCAATAAGCACGTTGCTTCCCAACAACAAAAAGGCGACCAAGAAAATAAGAAGTGGGATCGTTGACTATCACGTCCTCGTAGTAGTCCTGTAGAATATACAACCTTACTATACTGAACATTCTACTGAAAGCACCGTGGCACGTCACTGGCATTCACCTTTTACGGTGTGGGCCTCCTTATTTCTAATTAAATTTAAATAATTATCAATTTTCTCAATTTAAAATTGCTACTTCATAAAACATAATCCATCAGAAGATGAAAATAATCTTCATTAAACATTAATTAAGTCACCCCGACATTTCTCCTAAGCCGATTACCAGTTACAATTATTTTTAGAACGACTTTGTCTGCAAAATATTATTTAAGGTCGTTTATTCAGTTGGGCAAAATGTTAATCTAACAACGTCTAAAATGCGTGCCATAATTGATTGCCCCCGTACTATTGTCACTGTCATTGCCGTTATTATAAAATCCGTCACGTAACTTTGGTCAACAGGGTTCGCAACATAGCATACATTTTTAATTTGCTTGATAAGAATGTTTAGCACGCGCCTAAGAATACGTGCCAAATACTGCACAGTGGCAAAGATAGTGAAAAATGACTGTGGAGGTAGAACTGTAAGGAATTCTGGTGCACACAGATATTTTGGTTGTTAAATTATGCAGGATATCTCACGAACTGTAAGAAAAACAATACACACGAGTACGTCCATTTCAAAGAGAATTACACTACG
Organism: Cheilosia urbana; assembly: GCA_946477585.1. Classification (NCBI taxonomy): domain Eukaryota; kingdom Metazoa; phylum Arthropoda; class Insecta; order Diptera; family Syrphidae; genus Cheilosia; species Cheilosia urbana. Next base: position 119,919,056 of record OX297854.1, read on the forward strand.
GCTTAAATGGAATGCAGAATAAACAATAAGTGAGATAATACATTTTGAAAGAAAAAAAGTATATGAAATATCAATATTATGGTCTTCCGTCGTACTGAGCAAAAAAAAAAAAAAACTTGAATAAAAAACAAAAACCTATTTGAATCAAATTAAAGCGTAACGATTTGGGACCAAACCCGAAATTTTTTAAATCAAAGTAGTGCAACTTAAACAAAAATATTAATTATAAAAAAAAAAAAATTAATTAAATTGAGGGCGTAGCTGAAATAATGAAGTACACATGATTTTAATCACATTTATCTTTGATTTAAGTGTGACTTCCGTTTGTTTCAAATGCTCGTCGACTTTGAATGAAAGTAATCCTTATAAAAAACAAAAGTGAGGCAACTTTAGATTTAGTTGCAATATTTTTAAATCAAAACAGAATCCAACTAAATCTATTACAAGAACAACCTAACATCATATGCAATTCGATTTTGAATCAAAGTCGTAGACGAGCTTGAAGTTTATTTGCTGATGGGGTAAACTACATGAATGGAACCGTAAGAGGAGAAAACACGCTCTACTATAATGAATGAAATGACCGAGAGCCACGTTTGTGCATAAGTTTATGTCTAAATCTGTTTGTGTGCATAAGAATGAATTCCAATGGAAATAAAACATGGTCTTATGAAGGGAGAATCGGAGAATGGAGATGACCGAGAGCACAATGCATAAACACTAATATGGACTGTGGAGTGAACTGTGAATGTGAAGGTGAACTGTGAAGTCTGGAATCTGGTATCGGTGTGTGAATGAACAGGAGTAGAGTTCCAATTAAGAGAACACATCAATAACGAATGACAAATGGTTAAAAGAGTCGTACTTTAAATACTCGTAGTGATGAATTGTTTTTTTTTTGTAAATATCCTTTAAAATATTCACTTTTCGGCATAACGTTCTTCGGCACATTATAGCTACAAGCATAATCCACTTTTTGTAAATCAAGAAATAAGCAATTTTTTGTACGAATGAAATAATTTTGTTCACCAAATTACTAATTTCTCTAAAACCAGTCGATGTATCGCTACCAACAAGAGATTATACCGGATGTTATGTGCAAATTTCAGCCTTCTACGTCAATTAGTTTCTGAGATAGACCTAGGAACGAAATTGGTCTATTGGGTCGGACAGACGGACAGACATCGTAGCGAAACTAATAAGTTTCCGTTTTTTCCTTTTGGGCACGGAATCTTAAAAATTATTTTGAACTAAGACAATTTTTATAAAAATTGAGCTGAATGAATGGTTCATCCTTTATGAAGTCAAATGCTATTCGGTTTCATTCTTCAGTATATAGTTCTTTAAATAAATTTAAAACTTTTTCGCAGAACGCGAAACTACAAGGAATAGTGTTTGATTCAAGGAAATGCAATATTATGACATTCCCGTGTAATTCCTAGTTCGTGCTTCAAATTTAAATATAAATTCTGTTAAATAGAACTAAAGGGTTTTTCAATAAGAGGTGTTATTGTGAAGGGATATTGTCCTGTATGCGTGCCATTTGGCTGATGTTGTTCTTTATTATTAACGGCATACCTTCCTCTTTATTATGAAATAAACATCCGATCATTTATCTCAAAAAATGACATTTTCCTTTGAATACCAAAATAACACCTCTTATTGGAAAACCCTTTATTTAACTTTTCCCTGGAAAATGTGATCAAAATATTATCCGTTGGATTTTCCCAATAATTAAATAATACATCGCTGAAAATAGGGCAAATTGGTAGACGAAATATTTCACATAGTAACATAAATCCAATTTTATACTTTTTTTCCGCGAAAAGTAATACCTACCCTTGGTTGTCGCAAATTGGCAAAGTTTATTCACAATCGACAACACCACAGTCACAGTTCTCATTCTGACGAAAATAAAAATTAAAAAAAAAAAAAACAAAATTTAGACTTGTGTATTAATATATTAAACGTTTGCACTATTTTCTTAGAACTGTGTTTAAGATTTTCTTTTTCAAACTTATTCAAATGAAATACGAATATGACATATCCCAATTGCAACCTCGAACGGCTCTTATGATTTCCGGTAGATATGTACTTCTCTTCTCTATTCTTCTCTTTGCTTCTTCTTCTTCTTCTTCTTCTCTTCTACATATATAAAAGAGAGTTGCAAAAGCGTTGTGACTTTATAACTCACGAACGGTCAAACCGAGTTCGATCAAATTTTTAGAGTTTGTTTGCATAGTCGAGTGGTTGGTTTATCTAAAGTTTAAACGAAATTAGTCAACTCGTTCGTGAGTTGTATCAACATTTGATTTTATCGATATAAAAAAAAACATAGGCGCGCGTGTGCTGTATGTTACCGTTTGTGGCATTAAGAAATAAAATCAAACGATATGTCTTAAGTTGTATAATTAAAATTATTAATGGACATTGTCCAAATAATGCAACTTGTGAAATGTGAGCAGGATTTAATACGAATGGTACGAGGAAAGCCGGGTGGGTACAGCTACATATAAAACAGACTAACGTAGTAACGTCCGTATGTGCACTCATAACTCGGGAACTGATCGTTCGATTTTTATGATCTTTGGCTTGAATTCGCATGGGTCCAAGAAGGATATTTGCTTCTTTTTGTCGTAAAAGTAGACGCAGTAGCTTAGTGGTAAGTGTGTTGGACTACTAAGCGAGGGCTCCGAGGTTCGAATCCCGCAAAAACCCAAATTCCAACTTAGAGTTTTTCCACTGCGCCTAGGTTTGAGAGACGAAAAGAGACCCGACAATGGTGGTCTGATTCGAATATCTCTCGAATCTATATACTTTACTTTGTCGTAAAAACAAAATTTTATCGGGATTACATAGTTGAATTTTTGAATTCTTTGGATGTTCCAGGCTTACCGGTATAACTACACAATTTGAAATTGAAAGCCGGCTCAATTATAATTTTGTTGCACAACCTCAATGCACCGAAACTTTGTAACGGAACGCGTTTGATCTGGTGGTGAAGGATCTGAAATCAGATGTCATGCAAGTGACGGTTTTGAGGGGAAAATTCAAAAGCAAAAAATTCTCATTCCGCGGATTCCGCTTATTGAGAACAATTATTAGCCATTCGTATTTAAGCGTCTTCAATTTGTACGTCGTGTAATGCATTTTAGTAAAAAAGCGGAAGGTTGGCCGACACGTTTTGATAGAAACACATCGACATTGCTATACTTAAGTTATTTCTATTGTATCTTTGTATCTATATATATAAAAATGGATCTTGGTTTGTTCGGATGCTTAAAACTCGAAAACGGCTGGACCAAATTGGATACTTCCTTCTGCGGATTTGTTCGTAATTGCTCCGCGAAGGTTTAGGAAAAAAATTGAAAAAATTAAGAAAATTGCGCGGAAAATTAGAAAATTAAAGTTTGTATGGGGAAATACACTTTGAAAAAAAATTAACTGGATAGAAATCAAGAAGTGACACTTCAAATAAAAAAAAAAAATATTTTGAATTTGAAAAGCAATTGTTGTTGTCAACAATTTTGAAGTTTTTTCGTTTTTTGTTTAAATATAGGTACCTAAAAACTTTGTTCTAATAAATTATGTTTACTATGTTACATTAAGTAACTTTTTGAAATGAAGTAGATAGGTACTTTGATTATACAAAGATGATATTATGGCCGACGATATTTTGCATCGAATTCGCACTGTGACATCGGATAATGAACTGGAGATGTCAGATGAAATGCGCAACAAAGCTTTGATTTGACGCATTTAATCGAGAATTGGAGCGAGAAATGGACTTCGAACGAATCGCATTGAGTCAAGCTGTTCGAACAAATGTGCCAATGTTGAATCTATATATATAAAAATGAATCCCTATTTCCCTTGGTCGCGGCATGACGCGTGAACGGCTGGACCGATTTCGCAAAATTTTTTTTGTTGTGTTTTTGTTATTGTCAGTAGAAAAATCTTATGAAAGAAAAAATTAAGAAAATTGTGCAGAAAATTAGAAAATTTAAGAATACTAAACCACCATATTAAATTATATCTAATGTAACCATAGCGCTTTTACAATTCAAACTTTTTTGATGTAACCTCATGGCGTTGGCATAACATTGACAGAATGCGTGCAGCAAATATCGTCAACGAGGATGTAAACAAAATAAATATCGTTTAAAACAGATGCTTCGATCGGAGTTATTATATTGATAAAATACATATAAAATAATTAATTTATTATTTTTAACAAAAACTGAATTTCTTGGTGCACATCGTCGGAGAATCCTCAACATGTGGCGTTGTAGGCGTATGTCGTTATTCAGGTCAATTAAATTTTCTTTAATAATAATCTTCTAAATTTATACCTATAATTCTTTCGGGATGAAACTCGATTTTGATGATATAACTCGATAACCACTGGGTCAATTTTTATGATTCTTCTTTTGTTTTGTTCGTATTGTTGTATTTCAGGTTAAAGCAAACTTAAAAGATAGGATTTTTGACCCGCTATATGGCGTTGTAATCGATCTCCGAAACCACTCACCCGATTTCAATGAAATTTTATAGATTTATATTCTTCGTTCCCGCTTGAAGGATAGGATACTTTTGGACCTGACATATAAAAGAGACTGACGTCCGTATGTGCACTCATAACTCGGGGACGGATCGATCGATTTTTATAATTTTTGGTTGGAAGGAAGGAAATTATGCTACCTTACCTCTACATAATTCAGATTTGAAAGTTGGTTCAGTTAAAATTTGTTGCGAAACATCAATGTACCGAAACTTTACAGCGGATCGCATTTGTTTTATCGTGAAGGATCTCACATCAAATATCATACAAGTAATGATTTTAAGGGGAAAATTCAAAGGCAAACAACCTTATTCCGCAGATTTCGCTTTCGCTATGACAAATAATTTATTGCAAGGATAATCGATGGATGTTTGTCAATTTAGTGAAAAAGTGGAAGGTTGGCCGACACGTCAAAATCATTGCGGTTTGATTGAAAAAAATGAACATTGATATTCATCATTTATTTCTATTGCATTTAATATAACTTTTGAATAAAGAATTTTAATTGGTCGAATTACATAAATTATCAAGTGCTTGGTGCATGCTCGGAATTTATTAACAAATTAACAAATTTGGGCGAAACGAAGTTTGCCGGGTCAGCTAGTTTAATATAATTTTGAATAGAGTTTAAATTGAATGAATTACCTACATAAAATAGGAAGTCATTGTGCATGCTTTGAATTATTATAATTATTCCATATTGCAAACAAAGTTGCATCCGTAAGACCCCATAACTCGAGAACGGATCGCCAGGTTTAAGCTATCTTTTCTTTGTTGTGCTTGTCTACGCCTAAGGTAGGTTCATACGGCGACAAAAGTTCGTGAAAATTTATTTTCCATACATTTTGTACGGAGCTTTTTTTAATTTGATCGTAGTATAATTAATTTCAGGTGGAAAGTGGAACAGTGAATGCTCCAAATTATTTTAGTCAAAAAGTCAATTTTGGGCGGGACGAAGTTCGCCGGGCACGCTAGTATATAAAGAAAACAAAGTGGCAAAAAGTGTATGCTTCCCTCTGTCGCCCGTAATTTTCAACCAATTTAGTTAATGATTTTTTTAAATGTCGGTAATTACGGTGATCAATTGATAGGCTAACAAAATTAAAAAAAAAACACTTGAATTCTATCAGTGCCTGGCAAAGCCGGCTTGGTTCAGCTAGGTGTTTTATATAATGGTGATTGTAACATATTTGGCTACGTTCAAATTAGATCGAATTATGACTTTTCGGCCACGCCCTCAGGTTCTATTCTGCCATACATAAGCAACTTTTTCTTTGATGAAGCCCTCCTTGCAAGTCATTCGTTATTTATAAGGTCAATCTGTTTGCTATTCAATTAACTTCCTCAATCCAATTTGAGCTGGCCACTAACAAGGCGTACTGATTGTGCTGACATAAGAACTTCAAGGAGAAAAGAAGAAAAATGTTGCTTCTACTACACCTTGTATAGGTGAAATGATTTAATCGGCTTTTCGGCAAGACGACAGGACATGTTATAATTATAATACCTTGGGTGGTCCGCCAAAAAATAACTAGGGAACAGTAAGTACACATATATATTTCAATATACATACCCACTCGTACATATTAAATTTCTTTGAAAGCTTCCTTTTAAAATGGATTGCAAAAAGGCAAAATGTTAGTTGGGAACTAATATGTCATCTATACGAAGGTAATGAATTGGACATGAAAGTTGAAACAATCGCGTGTCAATGTAGTAATTAATTGGACTTTAGAGTCAAGTATGTACTGACAGGGGTAGCAGGCTATGGAGGAAAGTAGGTGGCATAAGATTGTTGTTGGTATACTTCGTCCCCCTACAAATTAAGCTTTATGATGAACGTGCAATATCCATGCACTAATTTGACCTTTGATTCACGGTTTGAGGTTTGGTATTGGAGATTCATTTCAGTATCTCCTCTGTGGCTGGAACTTACCAGACGCAGAGAACAGTGCATTTTTATTCGATGAAATGGGCTGGGAAAGCCGCCAGCGCACTGTTTGCGTAGAATGAAATTTTCATTTTAAATAAGCGGAAACACAGTCGCATTTGGTGGAGAGCTAGAGGAAGTTACCAAAAGTACCAAACGATCTAAGATTTAAATTCATGCGATAGTGAAACGAGGGGTTGAACTGGATTGGTGATGTTCCTTGCGGAGTCTGAACCAGGTATTATATATTATACCTACATCAACGGAATTGAGGTACAGACAACTTTTTGTCAAAGGACTCTTAAATGCAGAAATTTGGCTTTGAATGGATTTCTAGGCCGCATCTATTGGAGACTACACTACTCAAACTCTATTGATTCGCTCTATCCTCTATAGAATAAGCGAGAGAAGAATTTTTCGGTCTGAGAGGTAAACGAAAGATATTTGCACTACTGACAGTCTAAGTAGGGAGTATACCGAAAATAACAGTCTGGCAGCAAATCATGGCAGCCGAAGCGGGTGACAGCGCGTTGAATATGGGTCATTTTCCGAAGTAGAAATAATAAGTGTTACCCATTGATACCACTCCTAAGCGGTGCCGTGAAATAAGGCCAAGTGAAATAAGGCCAAATTCAAAAATTTGGCCTTATTTCGCTTTGTTAAAGTGAAATAAGGCCAAATTTCTACGTTTGGCCTTATCTCACTTTGTCAAAGTGAAATAAGGCCAATTTGGCTTTATTTCACTTTCTATTAGTTTTAATTTAGCTTACCCGACATAAATCAATTACCATCCTAAGAATTTTGAAATGAATAAAGTGGAAGAACTAACAACTTTCGAAACAGTCGGTTGGCTTCCTTGTTTTTATTAAGTGATCCCACAAATGCTGATATTTTACAAGCCTTTCTTCTAAGTGCTTGACAGTAGTGGAACCAACATGTAGTGCATTTAACCATGGGGTAAACATTTTTCAGACTGTTCCTCAAAGCCTTCTCAAAATCTGACACAAACGAATTTGGTTTCAATTGAAACAAATTTGCTTCAATATATTTAAATACATGAAGATACGCTTGCTCTGTTTTATTTGTCATGAGAATGTAAATGAATGGGTAAACCTGAAATGAATTTTCGAAATTCTTGCTATTACTTGCCCAATAACTAACTACATATAAGTTGTTGTTTAAAAAAAAAAAAAAAGTTTTAATTTATTTGTGTTTTAAACAATTTTTTTATCAGTTTCTTTTAGCGTACACATACTCAGGCATTTAGTTTTTCTTATTGAAAAAAAAAAAAATAATAGCAAAAAATTCGCGATGGCTACATGAAATTTGGCCCCAATGAAAAATGGCCCCAAAACAAAAATGAAAAATTGCCCCAAAAATTTATATGAAAACCAACAACAAAAATGAATATATAAAATTTTTGTTTATTGGGGTGATATTTCATATTTTGGGGCCATTTTTCATTTTAAATTTTGGGGTGATTTTTCATTATGAAAAAACTGTCATTTCCTTCCTAGGACTACAAAATCGAATTTTGTAATGTAATGGAAATGACAGTTATAGTTGTCCTTGTTGTAGACAAAATGTTGACGATACTATTGAAGTGTATTCATAAATTATTTTCTAATAAAAACTAATATTCAAGCTATATAATGCAGTTTGGGGCTATTTTTCATTTTTGGATTTTTAATTTTTATATTTTGGGGCCTTTTTTCATTTTGTTTGGGCGATATTTCCATTTTGAAATTGGGGCCATTTTTCATTATGAAAAAACGCCCCAATTTTGGGGCAATTTTTCATTTTTGTTTTGGGGCAATTTTTCATTGGGGCCAAATTTCATGTAGCCAAAGCTATTATTTTTTTTTTTTCAATAAGAAAAACTAAATGCCTGAGTACGTGTACGCTAAAAGAAACTGATAAAAAAATTGTTTAAAACACAAATAAATAATGTTCACTTACATGGTCGTCATGGGCGAAGTGTACAATTAAAAGCTGCTTATAGCCGCAAGATGGAACAACACTGAAGGTGCCATCCAAAAGATAGTTTCGGGCAGTTGCGCCACGTAACTTATGGTTTGCAGTTGCAATGGTCGGAGACAAAAAAATCGAATAAGAAAAAGTTTCCTCAACGACTGTGCCCCGGTAAAACGGTTCGCTATTTTTATATCGTGACATCCCAAAACTACACATTACGCTTTCACTTTTAAATAGGTTCGACACCTCCTTTGGCGTAGCTGGAGCTTTTGGAAACGATTTATTCCTAATATTTATAAGCTGCCTGCGTACTTTTCCGAATTGAATCATTTGGCCTTATTTCACTTTAGATTAACAAAGCGAAATAAGGCCAAATTTTTGAATTTGGCCTTATTTCACTTGGCCTTATTTCACGGCACCCTCCTAAGCAACAGAGTAGATTAGATAAAACATGAAAATGTACGTCCAAGACATTTTTCGCGCAGCCAAGTCCTTGCCAGACGCGAGAAAAGTACCGGATTAAACCCATTTCTTATTGTTTTATGTAAGCACCCATTTTTTTTTTTTAGTCTAGAGAAGACTCTGCTGAACACAGAAATATAAGTCCAAGACGTTTACAGGTAGCAAAGTCCTTGCCAGACGCTGTAACATAAATATTTTTATGTTTTTAGCCTATGACGCTCCGGGGAAGAATACGAATCTAGTGACAGCTCATGGAAGGAACTACCCTTCATAGCATTGGTTAAACTTAAGCTTTTAATTAATGCTTGTTTTAAGCTAAGATATGTTCCACACCACTGGAAGATAGCAGAAATTATAGTTATACCTAAATAAAGTTAAACCTCCATCAGAAGTCACCTCTTACAGGCCAATTTCACTTTTACCTGTACTATCAAACATTTTTGAGAAACTGCTTCTTAAAAGACTATAGATAAAATCATAGAGCAGAGACGACTTATTCCCACCCATCAGTTCGGGTTTAGAAATAAGCACTCGACTATAGACCAAGTACATCGTATAACAAATATTATAGAAAAATCACTAGAAGAAAAAGAAGTTTGTTCTACATTGTTCTTAGACGTTAGGGATCTACCTAGACAATACTATGAGATACTTAAATTTTATATTTCAGATAGATTCTTTAGACTTCGTTATGGTTCAGCGTATTCTGAACTTAAAGAACTACAAGCAGGAGTTCCACAGGGAAGTGTTGTGGGACCAACCTTGTACTTATTGTATGCTAGTGATTTACCACATACGACATATACGACGATAGCCACATTCGCAGACGACACTGCTCTCCTATCAACTGATGACGTGATTAAAACAAGAAAAGCTACAAAATTCAGTTAACGAAATATGTGATTATACTTTTTTGTTTAAAGTTCTTGAATTTTTTCATAAATAGGAACGCGTTTTAGTGCATACAAAAAATCTCTCATTAATTCGGATAATTCGTTTATTCGGACTGACCTTTCCCGCAACCATTCCGAATTAACGAGTTTTTGCTGTAATCAGATACTAAGACCTATTTAGACATATGGTATCCAGTTATGGGCTTGTACAAAGAAAACAAATGTAAATATAATACAGAAAGTCCAAAACAAAGTCCTTCGGGGAATAGTTAATGCCCCATGGTATATTAGAAATAATGACTCGTGATTTGCAGATTGATCTTGCAACGGAAGTAATTAAAAAGTACGCAATTCTTTAGAATGAGCGTCTGCAGAACATAATAAATCCTGAAATGAAGATGTCTTAAATTTACGATATAATATTCGTAGATTAAGATCTAAGAAGGACTAAGCCCCACGAACTTATAACCTAAAAAATATGAGAACCCGTATTTAAATTGAAACTAAAATCATTTATCGATCTCTCTTTGATTGGTCATGATTAAGGAGGTGTTTTTAGTGCGGTTAGAATCCCAAACTTATTGTGTCTTTCGAGATTTTCACCTTCAATAACAAAAAAAAGACGTTTCACACATATTCTACGGTAATGGGAATGATTTTGTGCTCAGGATATTTGGACGGTTATAAAACTTTTGGCTAGTACTGACTAATTATAAAATGCACTTCCAAAACCTCACTTATAAGGCCTCATATAACGGGTGATTTTTTAAGAGGTTTAGAACTTTTTTTAAAAAAAAACACAAAAAGTTCGAAAAAATGAATGAAATATTTATTTGAATCGATAGTTTGAACCTTGCAATTTAATGTTTAAAGATAATTTCATGCAAATGTTGACCGCGGCTGCGTCTCAGGTAGTCCATCCGCTGAGTCCAATTTTGGCATACTCTTTCACACATATCGGCCGGTATCTCACGAATGAATGCATGGATGTTGGCTGCCAGTGCGTCAATCGAAGCGGGCTTGTCCCTATACACATTAGCCTTGACATACCCCCACAAAACATAATCTAATGGTGTCAAATCGCACGATCTAGGCGGCCAATTGACCGGCCCGAAACGTGAATTAACTGTTCACCAAACTCGCCTCGCAATTGCGCCATTGTTTCGCGTGCTGTGTGGCATGTGGCACCGTCTTGTTGAAACCACATATAATGCAAGTCAAGAACTTCCATTTCGGGCAAAAAAAAGTTTGTTATCATCGCTCGGTAGCGTTCACCATTGACAGTAACGCTGCGATTCGCATCATCTTTGAAGAAATATGGCCCAATAATGCCGCCGGCCCATAAACCGCACCAAACAGTGGCTTTTTCGGGATGCATTGGTAGCTGTTGCAATGCTTCTGGCTGATCTTCACTCCATATGCAGCAATTTTGCTTATTTACGTACCCATTCAACCAAAAATGAGCCTCGTCGCTGAACACAATTTTTCGATAAAAAAGCGGATCCTCGGCCAGCTTTCCAAGAGCCCATTCACCAAAAATTCGGCGTTGTGGCAGGTCGGCTGGCTTTAGTTCTTGCACAAGCTGTATCTTAAAAGGCTTTACGCACAAATCCTTCCGCAAAATTTTCCACGTAGTGCTGTAACAAAGGCCTAACTGCTGGTAACGGCGCCGAATCGACATTTCGCGGTCTTCTGTCACACTAGCTGATACGGCCGCAATATTTTCTTCACTACGCACAGTACGTAAACGTGTTGGTGGTTTAATGTCCAACAAAGTAAATTTGGTGCGAAATTTGGTCACAATCTTCCGAATAGACTGCTCAGAAGGTCGAGAATGCCGATCATAAAATGGAAGCAGCGCGCGATGAACATTTCGAACCGAGCACGAATTTTGATAGTAAAATTCAATAATTTGCAAGCGTTGTTCATTTGTAAGACGATCCATGGTTAAATTGCAAACCAAACTGAAGCTGTTTGACAGTGATACAATGTACCTACTAAACACACGTCAGCTGTCAAAACCAGTGTTGCCAAAACCAAACCAGCTAAAAAATCACCCGTTATAAAACATCCAATATCGAAAATCGAGGTAAATAAATAGTTTCCAACGATCCCATAGCAACAGTTGTTAGAAATCAGCACAACCCTTAATCGATAATAGTCAAATGTATCGATAGTTAGATTTCGAAAGGACTGTTTAAATTTCATATCAGAAGATATTGAATAATTAAGCATTCCAATTAAATTTGACTTATATTCCGATCGATGAGAACATTTTAAAATTGAGTTTCTGTATATAGCGCAAGAGGTGCGTTGTTGGTTTATTTTGCAATGGAGTCGCTCCTCAAATTCTTCGGCGTATGCGTGTTTCTTTTACTTCAGCTGCCCACTTTCACTACATCATTCGATATCCCTTTGCATAAATAGTATAGTCCTCATTTGAAAATGATTCCTTGTTTCTCAGTAAACTTATGGTTTTTTGCTTGCACAGAAGTTTGTATACATTTGAAATACAATCTCCCAGAGGGGCTTCAAAACTTTATTCAATTATTCAATTGCGTATCAGACATCATGAGAATGTCTTCTTTTCAAAAAAGTAAACAATAAAAAATAAAAAAATACCTGTAAACGAAGAACGTATATTCACTTCCAGGGATTTTAAATTATAAATCACTTTGCCCTGCGAGTAAATGAACAAAAAATAATTAAATTATAATTAAATAGTTGGGGTTTTTTCGTGATCCCTTTTTTTGTCGAGTCCCTTAAGAAACAACCGCTCAGAAGGATGGCGTCTAACTGCAGCTACAAAGACGAAATTAAAGTGAATATGCAAAAACATTTGGAGAGGATAACGCGTGAAGAGGACTGGGCGTACCTCGCTGAACATCCTGAAGTAAACCCTTTGCATGAACAAATATCAAACATGAGCAAATTAAATTTAAAATTGGCATTTGAAATTCCAGATACGCACTATCATCAGGTCATTCTTACGCCAGGTTTTCGCACAACGTCCGGCAAATATTCACAAATTCGCAGCCGAATTCGCAAAGTTCCTAAGGGATGAACATCAAATAAACTAGCGCCAAGACCCTTCAAAAGGTTGAAATTTGTTTGTGAATTATTTAAATCGTTGGGGGTAGCGGGTAAAATTATTATTACGTAGGTATTCCCTTGAAGTTTTCAGTTTTTGTGGCAACGAACTAAGGAGCTTGAACTTCCTTCAGAGTTGAGAAGAAATGTGGGCTTGAGAAGAAGAAGCGGTGGAAATTTTACTTCTGAATAATCATTTCCTCATTATACCACTGCAAAGCCAATAACACAGCCTCTCCACGTCCTGTGCAAATAAGTGCTCCCATCATAAGAATAACCCTTTCTCGTCTCGAATTCCACAAGAGAAAGAAAAGAATTAAAATTTACTAGTGGGAGCGAGTATAGACTGTAGAGGCATTTGGCTTTGATTGAGAAACCCAATATACTGCACTCCTCAGTCACCTCATCCGGTGACATTTATCTAAAGGGTTTTCCAATAAGAGGTGTTATTTTGGTATTCAAAGAAAATGCCATTGTTTGAGATAAATGATCGGATGTTTATTTCATAATAAAGAGGAAGGTTTGCCGTTAATAAACAACACCATCCAAATGGCCACCACGAGCACGCATACAGGACCATATCCTTTCACAGTAACACCTATTATTGAAAAACCCTTTATATCCTTTAGCTTATCTGAAACAGATTTTCATCACAAAACGTATCACTGACGCTATAAATATTAAATCCGAAATGAATATCACTTATCCTTCCGACCTGTTATGATAATCTATTGATGTTTGGGTTTCGTAATCCTTAGGATACCAAATATAAGTGCGTGGGAGTGTGCTATTGTTGAATAAAACAAATTAAGCCATAAACACCCAATTCGATGTGGGTTGGATCTGGTCCTGATATACATAAAAGGCTCATTCAATGGATGCCAGACTGTGAAGCTGTATATGACTGTCAGTAAAAAGATGAAGTGTTTTATTTATGTCAACACACATAAGTAAGAACAGAACAAGAGACATGCGACCTTGGCAAGCTTTTGTCGAAGCATATACCAGACATTAGGTGAAATTTTGGGGTCTAATTGGAAATAATTGCAGCTTTACTGTCGAGTCATCTTGGCATGTCTATTTATCCAGCCAAAGCCCATCGTAACATAGTCGAGTGTGCGTTAGGGAACGTATATATGAATATTGTTTAACAAATGTGCAGTCGGTGTAGTGGCAGGACTACTAACATTTGCTGAAAATAAGTTTTGCGTTGCTGTTATTGCATTTTTAATGGCTGCTGCAATTTTAAATTTAAAGTGCGGTTTATTGAGTCTTAAAAATACATATGTATGAACACAGATCGGCTTTTGGGTAGTCATTTTTGAGAAAAAATAAAAAAAACGGCTTTATTCGAATTTTTTGAGATGAACTTAACTCATTTGGAATTCTTATATTATCTTCAATAGATAAGTATTTTCATCAATATCGTTAAAGCTGTTTTTGTAAAATTTTGCAGATAAAACAGTACCAAATATTGCAATGCTTAGTTTAAAAAATACTATTGTTGACTATTTAGCCGAAAAACCGATTGTTCGGGATGTAACATGTAAGCATTACTTGGTTTTTGAAGTTCTGGCGAAATCGAAATTGGGGTTTTCGTGATTTGAGCAGTCAGGACACAATAATTTTGAAAACATAAATTCGACTCAAAATCGCCATTGCCGTTTCAGGCAAACTATTGAAAATAAAATTAAAAACAAAATCCTTTTCTATCTAATCTATGAACTTAACTTTTTTTTTGGCCTATTTAGAGATCGAAAAAGTATTTAATTTAATGGAGTAGTAGCCTACAAGAATACGTTTCTTTTAATATATTTGGCGTGGTCAAATTTTAACGAGTTAATCGCAGCGTTGCCAGACGGTCAAAATGTTTCCCCCCAGATAACTCTGAAAAACCCCCAGATTTGGCTACTTTTTTAAAAAAAAAAAACCCAACTTTTTTTCATTATTTTTTTTTTAAACTTTTTTTGTATGATTTAAAACAAGAAATTTCGAATTTGTGTGCGTCAAAAAAAAAACAACAGTGTTAACGCATGTTACATTTTGAAACATCTTGTAATGGATTGATTATTTGACTGCATTTTAAAATAACATGCACAGTTTAAGGTTACCAAAAAGGATATGATAACAAAATACAAAAAAAATTAAGTTTTTAAAAACACCTAGATTTCCCCCTAAACAATTTCTCCCGCCAGATATCCCCCCGTCGACCAAAAAAAAAAAAGGCACTCCGGGAGTGCCGACAGAAGTGATAACTTGAACAATTACGTGTGTATTTTTCTAATCGTCAGAAAATATATTATTGTGTAGGAAGTACTTTTAAATAAAGTGTTTTTTTATTCATTATTATAAACTACTACTACTACAAAAATTATGTTACATTTTTCATTTTCATTTAATGTGGTATTTTACATCAAAAATAATACATATTATTTTACATACAAAATTGCAATCTATTGCTTAAAATGTAAATTTACAGATACATGAAATATTAAATTTAAAAATTAATGGGTATTCTTTGAAATGAATACCAATGACACTTATGAAATTTCATCAACAACTTCAAACTCTTCCATCATCATCATCATTATTATCATTATATTTGAAAACGGATACTATAGGTTTATGGTAGGTAACTAAAATAGGAAACAAACAATTTTGATTCGAATCTATTTAAATATCTTGTAAAGATGGCATCAATTGTAGTTTTATGTCTAGTCGTGCTAAGATTGCGATCATTGCTCATCTTTAAATCAAATTTGCTATTTAAAAATTCAATTAATGGTAGTTTTTATCATCTGCAAAGTTGATGTTGAAATCCCCACTCAAAATGATTGGAATATCATCAAATCTCTTCCCAACTTTATCTTGAAGTAATGCAATATTATCTTTAGCATATATAAGTAATTTTCATCGATGCTGTCTTCCAGCGTAATCTAGATAGATTACAGTCTCGAATGTACATATCTTACTTCAGCTACCACAATCCGATTGTATCTACTTGTATTCTACCGAAACTAGCACAGAACGAATAAATTAATAATAATTATACTGAAGCTTAATTGAATATGAATTTCTTTCCGAAAAATACAAATTGTACTTTTAAAAGAAAAAGAACGAGAAAAGACAACAATATTTTTCTGTCTTGCCGCATCGCCATTGATAATGCTCTAGATCTCGTGGTACGGCATCAATTGTAGTTTTATATTCATTATTTTACACAAAAATTACTAATCATATTTTACAGTATACACTAAGGCGACATGAATATTACAATTATTTATATAGTATACCTACTCTTAGGGTGGCAAGTTTACCACAGTTTTCTATTTCTTGTTTCGGTAATTATAACACAAGCTTCTGTGCCGTAAGTGTGCACAAACTCAAAATCGTGGATATAATATGTCGGAATTAAGCCAGGTAAAATTAAGTTATGAATTCCCCATACAAAACAGGTAATTGAAATAATTTTGGTGACAATCAATTTGTCGCTACCATAAATTACCATAGTAACGTATTCAAATAAAAATCATCGTAGATTAAGCTATAAATTACCTACCCCTAAAAGTAAGCAATAGTATAAAAGTTTACAACTAAAAGTATGCAATCGGTGTCGGTGTCGGTGTCGGTGTCGCGAGTTTGCTAGTTTTTGCCCATCCAAATAGTGCCCAACGCGCCTAAAGAAGTTATCACTTCAAAAACCCTATGTATGGGGGGAAAACCCCCAAACTGGCAACACTGAGTTAATGATTTGCTTAAATTGTTCTTGAATGTATTTATTTTTTCTCTAAAAAAAAAACGAGAGTTTTATTGCGACTGTTGTATGAAAAATCGTATTGTTGGCGAAAGACTTATCCGATTAAACATCAAAAGTGATTAAATCGGTGATAGCTGAAGGTATGCACTTAAAAAAATCCGTCAATCGTTACTGTGGTGGATACAGCTTTACTGGTAAGCTAATTCTGCCACTAAATCGACCCACGGTTGCCAACTTGAAACATAACTTCGGACAAATATACCGAAAGAATGGGACGGAGAAATTAACATTGGGACAACGATTTAGTTTTCCAACTGAAATAACAAATTTTAAAAATTTTATAAATTGCACACCCAATACGTATTTTAGTACTACCTAAAAATAGACTAACAAATATTTTCTCGCATAACCAATGTTAATTGTGTACGTTCTGTATACATTACCCTTTTCCCAAAAGTGGGTCGCAAAATTCTGTCCGGTCTGTCCGTCTGTTTGTCTGTATTTCTGTCTGTCCGTCCTTCCACAGGCCTACAGCCTAAACGGCTACCCGGATTTCGTTTAAGCTTTTAATTTAGGGTTTGTGGGCTTACAGTTCGGGGTCGTTTTTTATTTTGGATTTTAAAAAAAAGTGTTTTTTTTTTTTTAAATGAGTTTTCCTTAGTTTACTAGAGAACGGCAATAAAGACTTTGACCAAAATGCAAACTTAGAGTAACATTGATGTTCCTAAAATTGTAGCGTCCTTAATTTTCAATTCGAATCACCGAAAACGCAAATTTTAAGAACTGCTCATATCTCGAAAACCCCATTTTTGACTTCGATAAAACTTAAAAATCCAAGTAATGCTCATATCGCGAACAAGAACTTATAATCGCTTTTTAGCTATATATTTAACAAATAGTATTTTCCAAACTAAACATTGCAATATCTGGTACTGTTTTGACTGCCAAATTTTACAAAAACCGCTCTAACGATTTTGATCAAAAAACATATCAACGATAATATCAGTATTCTAATTAAAATCCCGTACTTAGTTGAAATGACTACCCAGAAGTCAATCGTTACTGTGGTGGATACCGCTTTACTGGTAAGCTAAGTCTGCCACTAAATCGACCACTTCTCGAAAAGTTAAAAATCAAAACTATATAAAATAATAAAAAGCGACTAATGTTTGACGCAATTCCAATGTGGTGAACCCATTAGAAAAAACTGACTCCAAGAGCTGTGCAACTGTTCGAAAGGGTCATAAGAATTATAAAATACCATACAACTTGAAACCATGTTTCAGATTATTTTCAACATTAATTATGCAAAAAATTGCTTGAGCAAGTAAATACCTTTCGCGGTTTATGAAAAACTATTGCGATTTTTTCAGTCGCAAGTTCGCTGCTTAAATTGTTAGTACCTAACTCAATAATCTCCCCTGTATTAGTAAAATAATTTTAAAGCTTGAATGTGAACCACCTTTAACTTTTTATTACAGTCCAACATGGGGTGGATTTTTAAATAAAAATTGTTAACTGGAAAACGGAAAAAATTACTCAACTAATAACAAAAATCTGGGCCTGTAAACTTTGCCTCACATTATCTCTGCTTAACATATTGCGGAACCTAGTTGCCTGCATCTGGGAGGAAACACTTATCTGTGATTATCCCTTTAGCTTGCATAATATTTCTTTTGCAAGCAAACAATAGAAGATGTATTAGTGCCATATTTAAGTACAGGAAACACTGACTCTCGCAGTAATCCGCTTCCTATACCCTAGTTAGAGAGGAATAAATGGAACAACACAAATATAGCATTTTCGAACTGAATACACAATACACGATATTGCAAATCAAAACTACGCCAACAATTATAATAATAACATAAAAAAAACTCACCAAAATTATAGACGACACTTTTTTCTAAATACTTGTACAACACTTTACACTTTGACTTACTTAGTAAGAAGAGTGAAAGTTAACAGAGACCTGACTGTTTGTGCTAGGCATTTTCAAACTCGAAGCAAGACACAAAAAAATGTGCTCGTGCACGACTCCTTCGAAAAAGACAATATTAAATCAATTGGTTCTTGTTTGTAGTTTATATAAATCGAGGAGATTGCATGTAAGTGTGAGTACAGATTTGTTTGTATTCGTCCTTGTTTTCTGTAAAGTAGAAGTTGATTCTTGTATGGATTGTATAAGGAAGCACACTCAAAAAAAAGTGACCCAAAATAAAGATAAAATATCTACTGTTGTGCATGCTTTTCTCGATATCAGAAATTGTTTCTTATAAGCAGTAAATATCAAGTTACCCCTTTCTCTCTCACACCCTCCCCCAGCCACTTCACCTCAATGATATCAATGTAAATAAAAGACGATAATCTTCTGAAATATGATAGAATTAAAAGCTATTTTATCTAAGCCGCTGCAATTATTTTCTTGATATTAAAAAAAATCTGTCCTCTTTTAAGTTTAAGTTAAAAATTCATAGTATATCAAATAATTGTAGATATCACATAAAATTGCGCGCAAACTGTTTAACACAGCGAAACGTACTGGAGACTGGCAGAGCTACAGCATGGCAGTGGCTTCATACAACAAAGAAATAAGAAAAGCAAAACGAGAAAGATTTAAACAATTCTGTGAGACAATTGTGCTTGTGCATGTGCATACTCCTGTTGCAGCCAGAGTGTATACAGCACCAGAAAAAACAGAAGGAATATTAATGTCCCTCAGAAAACCGGATGGAAAACCGAGCACGGACAATAGAGACACGATCAATATTCAAAGACCTCGGAAAGAGGATTGGAAAATAGCAACCGAAATCTTCTCGAGAGGGCGACTACAATGGGCAATTGACTCCTTCAACCTTTTAAATCACCGGGGGTGGATGGAATTACACCAGTCCTACTACAAAAATGGCAAGGTAAGGTATATTGCTTCCACATTTGGCAATGATTTTCAAAAAACATTCTGGCTCTGGGCTACATATCAAACCAGTGGAGACGAGCGAATGTTGTGTGTTCATTCCGAAAGTGGGAAAAAAGGACCCAAGTCTACCGAAGTTCTATAGACCAATCAGCCCTACTTCGTTCCTTCTCAAAACGATGGTAAAGGCTGTGGACAACTACTTAAGAGAAGACGTACTGAGTATATCGCTTCTTCATCATCGTCAGCATGCCTACAGAGCGGGCAGATCTACGGAGACTGCTCTGTACCAGCTAACTCAGATTATTGAAAGCGCTGAAGCGAAAGAAATAGTATTGTGTGCCTTCTTGGATATCAAAGGAGCATTTGATAATACATCGCATGATGCAGATATACGATAGAAAAGGAGTAAATAACACAGTATCGAGGTGGATGTATGAACTCCTGAGCACAAGATCAGCAGAGACTCACACATCAGACGGTATTATCAAGGTTAACACAGCAAAAGGATATCCGCAAGGAGGAGTTCTATCTCCCCTAATGTGGAGTGTTGTAGTGTTGTAGTGGATGAGTTCCTTGAAAAATTGACGAATCATGACATCAACTGTCAAGCATATGCTGATGACATAATAATTATTGCCGGGGGTAAATTTGAGGGAACTCTTTGTGACATTGTACAAATGGGACTCGAAATAACTCGGGACTGGTGTGAAACGGCTAGGCTAAGCCTCAATCCGGCAAAAAACAATAGTACCATTCACTAGGAAAAGAAAACTTGAATGGCTGAAAGCTATGTCAATGAAGTTAAATATCTGGGGCTAAACCTGGACAACAAACTCGTCTGGAAAAAAACACACAGAGGAGATAACCAAAAAAGCAATGTGGGCTTTAATGATTTGCCGGAGCCTAGTTGGCAAATTCTGGGAATGTAGCCCGACCATCCTCAAGGAGATGTATATGGCTATTGTGAGACCAATGATCGCGTATGGTGCAATTGCATGGCAAAAATAACCAGTCTATCCACCACAAGGAAGACTCTCAATAAAGTGCAAAGACTGGCATGCCTATGTATAACAGGGGCCATGAGAACTTGCCCAATCGCAGCTATGGAGGTGCTATTGGAACTAACTCCATTGCACTTCGTAGTTGAGGAATGTGCAAGTAAAATGGTTCTTAGAAGGCCAAAGAAGGAGTAGGAAGAGAAAAGTGCATCACACTGAGACAGTTTGACGCACTACTCAAGAAACATCCATTATTGGACTTTCCTAGAGACGATATCATCAAAAGGTTTGATTTCCAAACGAAATTTGTTGTGAAGCTCAGCAATAAGAAGAATTGGAGCAGCGAATCCACAATTCATAGACTGAGCAATCACACAACGAAGTTGTACACAGATGGATCGAGAACGGATGAGGGAACTGGAGCGGGAGTATTTGGGCCTGGAACCAAATATTCTGAACCTATGGGCACAATCACCAGCATCTTCCAGGCTGAAATCTCTGCCATAGACAGATGAAATCTCTGCCATCTGTCAACCTCGACAGAAACAAAGTCAATTGCGATATAGCTGTAATGTCAGACAGCCAGAGGCTGCTATTATGGCACTTAATTCCTACATCATTAAATCCAAACTTGTATGGGAAATGCCTACAAAAACGTAATGAACTGGCTAGGAGAAAGATATCCTGAACCATTCTGCGGAAAAGAGGATCACACCTTCAAAGAAGAATTTAGAAAACTAGAGGAAAAAAAAACGGGCAAGAACCTGGCATAACACTGAGGGCATGAAGCAGGCCAACACCCTTTTGGGGCAATACAACCGGAAAAGATTCCAAGCTTGTATCGGCATGTGCAAAAATAACGGGGCACTGTAGACTCAAGAAACAACCTAGGAAACTGGTTATATCTGATGAAGGTCTCTGCTGATCCTGCGATGACTCCAGTGAAATCCCAGAACACTTGCTGGGATCATGTGGGACACTGACCCACAAAAGATTGAAATACTAGGGCAAGTACCAACTATTTGATGAGGAAACACTGTCACTGGAGCGAGTTCTCATCCTTGGATTCTTAAAGGAAACTGGACAAGGAGAAAGAAGAGTACAAGAACCTCTAAAATGATTCCGAAAGGAATTATACTGTGTGGGGAACTCTTATGAGGGAATATACCTCTCTGAGACGTAAGCAGGGTGTACAGTAGACCAACAGCCCGCAGTACAACAACCCCTTTCACACATTAATAATAATAACATTAATAAAATCAATTAAATAATTAAATTAAACTTAAATAAAGAAGAATTTGTTACTTTTTGAATTAATAATTATTAAAATAATTAATCATTTTCTTTCCGTAACTATCCCGAATCGATTTTCAGCTACAGCAGCGCCCCTTACAAAGGAGTTAAATATTCCATTCGCATCTCAAATAGTGAATCACTGAATTAACATTTTTAGCTTGCATTTCAAAGCTAATCGTTGGGTTCGCTTATCTTTACATCCACCAAAGGCACTCTATATTTATAAGTTTCTCTCTGTATAAAGTACCGTCTACGCGGGAAATAGTCCTACACAGCATAACTCATATAAGAAAGTTTAAACTTTTTTCTAATAAAACTTCCAAACTACTTTGCAAACTTTTCGGAACTAGTTGAAAAGCAGGCAAATGGCATAACGTTAAAAACAGACAATTCTCGGTGCGCCTTTCAAAAAGATGAAATCTCCAACATGTCATTTATCTCTTTATGCCTTCTCGCTTTATATTTCACGGGGACAACCATAGCACCGGCTGTAATGAATTCGGAGGGATAATAAAATGGGAGTGTTCTTGAAATTGACCTCCTTGTAAACGTTCCCAGACCCATCAAAGCTACAATAATGAAACAAAATAAATTAATTTCTGTAAGTATCTAATTATCGGCTGTTTGGCGGGAAGGAAGTTGTTAAACGTGTCAGTTTAATGACCAGAGACTTAAAAGCAGTTTTTTTTTTTAATGTAATATTAACTTTCATTGAAAATATGGTCAATCAAAATGGAGACGAATTAATGCAGAGATCGAATGTTGAATGTTATTCAGGTGATATGCTGACAGGTCTTCGAAGTGGGACGGAATATAAAAGTTTATTTTTGGATACGGGATTGGGCTGGCCTAGAGAGCATGGTTTTTGAAATACGCAAAAGCAGCTAGCGCTGAGTAAACTCAACCGTGTGTTAAACTGGTGTGGAAGGATTCCAAAAAAATTTAACTAATTGAACTGGAATTTAGGGTTGACATGAAATTATGTGCTCAGTGAAATGAATAAATCATAAGGTAGCATACGAACCAGCGATTGATTGCCTGACTAATGCAAGAAATAAGTATTACATGGATCACTTGCTAATTTAATACAATTACCATGCGATTCCAAGAATCAAGGGTATCCGAACGATGGCATTGGCATCGTAATTTTCATCGCACAGTGGAAATGATTGCATACTGTGACCCATAGAACAGCTGAAATGATTCTTGCGAAATTCGTATGAAATTCGTTTTAGAATTAACTGAGGATATAATGATTTCCCGCAAAACCCCACAATTCTAACTTAGGGTTTTTTTCACTGTGCTACCTCTCGCGAACGTCTGACAACCATCCGAGGGTATAACTCTCTTGAAAGAGCTTCTCAATTAGCCGTTTGGAGTCGTCATACAATTTTAGATCCCTTCCATTCGTTTCAAAAATGAAAGAAACTCACACAAAACGAATGGTTGTGAGAAGCTTGGCCTAGGGTCCCTCCGGTCCTGTTGCGCCAACTATTTATTTTTATTTTTTATTATGATTTATGAATGACTAACCGAAACAAAACTCACCCATATCCCTCTCACTTTCATAGAGATTACTCAAGCCTAGGGCCTGGGACTCGAAGATAATCATAGTTGGCGCATTATTGTCCATTCGCTCGATATGGCCGAGCCATCAGTGCAGTCGACGTATTTAAGCTTTTTAGACTATACATCCACATCTTGGTACAGCTCGTTAAGTTCGCGGTTGTATCTACGCCCTCCTCGCATATACATCAGGACCAAAATTCAATAATTTTTCCTTCGCAGGGGCCCAACATTAGCTCTCCCTTCCTGCTTATCGTAGAGCACACGGCACCATGAGTCGGAGCTCGCAGAATGTGGGTTTTTTAAATCCTAAACTTTGTTGGAAGTTTTGAACCAATATGAACCGAAGTTGCACCGGTTTCCTAGCGTAATTCTTCGTCGGATATCCACTAGGGTGTCATTCGTGGAGTTCCATGTTTAGTCCGATCTCCAAGGTAGGATAACTCCTTAATTACCTTGAAATTGTAATGATGTTTTGTCCTACGCGGTGGAAAGGTGTTTGAAGATAGTGCTTCCATATTGACACTTGCCCTGCTCACCATCTCCTCCAAAACGAAATGAAGAAGTCACGTAAGTCACAAGTGCATTTCCTGGCCGAAACTGGTTGCATATTTGAAAAATTTCGGAGGAGCCACTTCTAAAGGGTGCGTTGCAGTGCAAGTTTTTCAGCGTCACGCCACACAACTGGATCAGTTGTGTCTATCGCCATATAGATCTCCTGACGATGAATGCTATCATGTGCGTCTTTAAAGTCGATGCAAAAAAAACTGCAGCCTTTGTACAAATCTCCAAACCGAAAACTTTTCTCTTATCAAATATTAAAGTTCAAGTACATGGAGGTTTTGGGCAAGCTTAAGATGAGTCTTCAAAATGTGGCTCGCTCTGCTGTAACGACAGATATGTGGACTTCAAATAGTAACATAGCTTTTTTAACAGTTACTAGCTATTTTATAATTGACCACGTTCAGCAGTTCTTATGCTTCAAAATAATTACGCCATACAGCTGAAAATACAGCAACAGCGTTTAAAAAACATTTTTGATGATTGGTAGACTTGTACCAAAGTTGTTCTTATAGTAAGTGACAACGGATCGAACATGAAAAAGTTATTACCGACATTTTGAAGAAATATCACTATCCATGTGTTGCACATCACCTGAACTTAAGTGTTATCGATGCAATTAAGATAAATGCTGAAATTGGTAAATTGCTAGTAAAATGCCGAACAATTGTCTTACATTTCAGTCATAATACTCTGGCGACACGATTTATCTTAATATTGAAAGATTGGCCCTTTTAAAGTACCGATTTTTCTTTTTCGTCTTTTACTACAATGATTTTTTTTTAAATCTCTTGAATCAGAGACACTCATAAAGAAAAAACACCTTCTTCACTTCACTCTTTGAATATTTGTAGACAAATGTACTAAAATGCGGAGCTATTTTTAAAATAGTCCTCGTTCCTATCGCTTCAATTTTAAATAGCTCATAAGACACTCTTAAGACTCATAGGCAGCAGTGATGGACATACATAATTAAAAAAAAACTAGAGGCACTCCGGAAGTGCCGACAGAAGTGATAACTTGAACAATTACGTGCGTATTTTTTGAATCGTCAGGAAATATTTTATTGCGCAGGAAGTACTTTTAAATAAAATGTTTTTTTTTTTTTTATTCATTACAGTCACAAATAAAAAAAAAATCAAGTTTTTGTTTTTATTTCTCTAAGTCGAATTTTCTATAATTCGATTTTTTTTTTTCTTATATTTTGAGAGTTCGACTTAAGGAAGTGTATCAGTATTATAAACTACTACTACAAAAATTATGTTACATTTTTCATTTTCATTTAAGTTATGAATTCCCCAAACAAAACAGGTAATTGAAATAATTTTGGTGATAGCAATGTAATATTTAAATAAAAATTATAGTAGATTAGAATCTGTTTATTTTTTCGATATCTAGATGTCGCTCCTTTCGTTAGAGAGAATCATTTACCCAAAGGTATGCAATGCAATTACCTCTAAATGTAAGTGTCGCATATGCAAAAATATCGATCTATCACGAACAATACTTCCAATCATTGACAACTTAACCCAGCGTCATCAATCTATTCTATTCAAAAAAAAAATCATTCCAAACAGATCAAAAATCAGAAAGTCCTACTACTCCTACTTGTTCTCGTACTCAAAAACTTATAAAGTTCATAACTCTCTAACAAGAACTTGCGACACTTTGTCTGTTTTTAGAGTTTCAAATTTTAAAAACTAAAAGTGAATTTTATTTAACACTATGTATTCCTTTTTCTATATTTCATGAACCGGTTCTTTTACCTAGCGTTGCTTCATGAATATTTCAATTATTTATACAGTATACCTACTCTTAGGGTGGTAAGTTTACCACAGTTTTCTATTTCTTGTTTCGGTAATTATAACACAAGCTACTGTGCCGTAAATGTGCACAAACCCAAAATCGTGGATATAAAATGTCGGAATTAAGCCTGGTAAAATTTTATGAATTCCCCATACTAAACAATATAAAAAAAATAATTTTGGTGACAATCAATTTTTCGCTGCCATAAATTACCATAGTACCTAATGTAATATTCAAATAAAAACCATCGTAGATTAAACTTTAATTTACCTACCCCTAAAAGTAAGCAATAGTATAAAAGTTTACAACTAAAAGTATGCAATCGGTGTCGGTGACGCTGTTATACATGTCGGTGTCGCGAGTTTGCTAATTTTTGCCCATCCAAATAGTGCCCAACGCGCCTAAAGAAGTTATCACTTCAAAAATATTTCGCTTTTTTCCTAGAAAATTAGAACAACAAAAACTGTTCGACAAAAAAGCATGACCTGCTTTTCAAAATGGAATTTTAATATTAATTCTAATTTAATCAGCTGGATTTACCTACAGCCATTCCACAGCTTTTACGTCTATTGTATTAGGCTTGTTCTACCCTTAAAATTGTTATAAGCCTTCAGGCCCACAAAATTCGAAAGTGGATGAACTTGAAGGAAAATTCCAATTAGCAATCGAAAACCTTTATTTGAACTTTTATTTTCAGAATAATAAGCTGGATGCTGGAAGGGTTGAGCTGTGAGTGATTCTGGTGCTTGCGATGCTTGTGTTCTTTTCATTTTCTCTCACTCTTCACGAAGAAACTGCAAATAGGGAGATTATTGGGACAGTACAATTTAAATTTATCTCCGACTGGGTTGGATCAGGGCGCGGTGATTTGGTTCTTTTGAGTTCTATGTCACTTTGTTGTGGACTTGGGGTAAATGTCAATAATTTACGTTTGAGTAGATACACTCTACAGGGGTTAAGGTGAAATAAACAACAATAATTTATTTTACATTTCAAAATGAGCAATTGGGTGAAAACTAATCCTATTCGACATCGCGCTCAGTTCTGTAAAGTTTTTGCGAGGGTATTAAGCATTCAATGGTATCACTTTTACATCTCCAAGCTTTGATCTCCCATCCGGGTTGTTGTTTTTATTATAACACATTTCTGCTCAAAAAGCCTTTGAAAGATATCTGTTGCGTGGATTAAATTGCGATAATTTATCTATTCCTTTTATTTAGAATAAAATCTTCGTTGTGAAAGAATCCACTGACCTTGTTTTCCACGAAAACAAATCATGAAATCTGAATTCTGCGATAACAACAAATGTAGTAGATTCTTAGAAAGTTGTCACACTAGGTAATCTGGAGAATTGTTTATTGTTACCGTTTCACAAATGCCGTAAATTTTTACTACAACCGGTAGTCAACTAATTGTCGACACTAGTGCTTGGTTTTTGCTTAGTAGTAAGGCCGATTGTGTTTGTTCGTTAGCGTTTAGCTGCAATTCTATTTGATATCTGAAAATTTCAGACTGAAAATAATCCGCGATACTTATAATATTTTTAAGTGCCACAGCTAGATTCGAACTCACAATGGCGAAATTTTCCATATAAAATTGCATATTGTGACCTAAAAAATATTTAGTATGAAGGTTAAAAATGATTATTAGTAAGGCCCAATGTCACTAAGATGGTCAAAGAAATGAAAAAACGAATGGTATGTCGTGTAGATTACAAAAAGGAAGTGTATCCACTTATTACTTATCATAAATAGAAGAAAATAAGGTGAACGACTGGGTCGAACGAAACTTTCTGGTTGATCTCAAGTTTGGTTGGTTGTATTCTTATTTTATTAGATAGTTAGGTAAAGATCTAAGAAATATAGGAAAATTAATACAGAAAAAAAGATCGGCTATTGGGTAGTAATTTTTGAGAAATAATTGAAAAACGGATTCATTCGAATTTTTTGAGAAAAACTAAGTACGGGATTTTATTGCATTTTGATCAAAATCGTTAGAGCGGTGTTTTTGTAAAACTACGCAGACAAAACAGTATATTTGTATATTGCAATATTTAGTTCGAAAAATTCGATTGCTTAACAATTTAGCTGAAAACCGAGTATGAGTTATATTTTCAAAATGATGATTTCGAAATTTGAGCACTTATTAAAATAAGCGTTTTCGGTGATTTAAATTGAAAATTAAGGACACACTAATTTTGAGAACATAAATTTTACTCAAAGTTTGCATTTTGGTCGTTTTCAGGTAAACCAAAGAAAACTGAATTAAGAAAAAAAAAAATACTTTTTTTCAAAAATCCATTTTACGATAATAGAGATAAAAACTGAGTTCACCACTAAGTTATAAATGTCCATATTACCTTGGAATTCTAATCCGTTTCCGATCGTTTTCGAGACTTGTTCAAATTTCAAAATTCGATTTTTAAGTCAAAAACAGAGAACGCAGTCATATTAACCTCACCTACTTAAAGTCAAAAATCAATTTTGATGAAAATCTTTAGAATCGTTTTCGAACAAATCAAACGGTTACGAAAATTTAATATTGGGAAGTACCTACCATTAATATTGAGGTTACCTTGGAAAAAGAAAAAAATAAACTTTCCGAACTGTAAGCGACCATTAACCTAAGTTTGAATAAAATCAGTGCAGCTCTTTAGACGAACATGCGGACACGCTGACAGACAGGCGGACAGACAGACGGACAGAAATTTGTGATCCACTTTTTTGAGTTCGTCTATTATCGTAATGTCCGAATTGATTAACATCTCGAGTTCGAAATTTTGTACGAACCCAATATACTTCTCTTACAACGTAAGGGAGAAAGTTAAAAATATTTTTGCTGTGTTGTTGGCACATGTCATACACATGTCGCAGAGGTGGTGTAAACATTTGTTGGGTCGTGTGCGGATCGTCATTAAAAATATTATCTATAGTTGATGTAAAAATTGCTTTTCCGGCATAGAGTGCCGTAGAAAGCAGCCTTTCGTGTTGCATCATGTGTGGCCTATGAGATCGAACTAGATAACCTTCTCTACCTAAAATGCCGCACGGGTATTCCTAAATTGTTTGCATTCCCCATCTAACTGAGTTGCTTGGGAAAAGTCCAGGAAATAATTGCTACCGTACCGACTGTTCACAGAAAAGATTAGTGTGGCATCGGTAAGCCTCCAATAATGATGTGGGTAACCATACTTTGAATGTACGCTTTGTCTGTGGTAGGTAACAGCTACGATTGCAATCAATCTACCGTCATTAATAATTAATAAGGTACTAATTGGCTGATAAAGTTATTTTAATATCACATACTAGAGTATGGTATGTTGTCTGGAAAGAATGCCTTTCATGGCAGCCGATTTCATTAAAATTTGTACTCCTTAACATACCACAACTGCCTTGAACCGACCTACATGCTACATGCGATGCTCGCCAAAGGTCATAGAATGTACAATGTACGTACAGAAAAGTATTTGTATCTTGCCCACATATTCCTCCGACTAGATAACAAATAAGAGAGGATAGCTCGAGGTCATGAATTGGAGAAAAAAAAAAATAACAACAAACCAACAACTCAAGAGAGCGTTAAATTGGAAAACAAATTTTACTAGATGAAGGATACTGAAACATGCAGGGGAATGAATCGATTATCTGTGAATATGTACCCGCGCTCGTGTATTACAGCAGCATCCACTGGAGAACAATGATAAAACTTTTCCATGGGTAAGGGTTCAACCAGAGTTCTACGTTCGCCACGTTCATTTGAGTGGTGCAATTTGCTGCTCGCAGTTATTTGCGAATGCATTCTCGAGTAAATATCAAGGAACAATGCGAAAACTATACGAGTATTCTGCAAAACAATCCCACACCCTATGTGTGCATTTATTAGAGACCCAGCGCCTTGGCGCTTCTTGGCTCCCTTTTGAATTGGACAGGTAAGATTTTTCTATAGAAGTCTTCTCATACAGACTTCTTCGCTGATTGGGTTCGCATCGAATGATTGAATGGAATCAATTATGCGAGAAACAGATTGACACAGCAACAGCAACAGCAACTTTGACAACTTTTTAGAACCAATGTATTTTAATTACTTTGAACACATTAGAACAGCAACATCGACAGCGAAGTCAACGTTAAAGCTGTCTAAAATTCGCTGTTGCTGTTGCTGTCGCTGTTTTTAATCTGTGTCTCGCATTAGAGAATTTACTCACAATCGGTATTCGCTGGTGGTTATCTCACATTATACAGCCGCGCACCGTGCTCTGAACGAGGTGACTCTAAATGTGGTCCCTGTGCGATTACCATGGAGCTACTTTCTCTCTAAATTGTGTTGGATACAATCTTTGGTGATACATATCTCGTAGGTAGGTAGGTAGGTATCCACCAAAGAAGCACATATCTGCTAAGTCGTCCTTGTTATGTCGCATATTTTGTATCGGACCACCTTGAAATTGCTAAATCGGACCACCTTATCTTACAGTTGTAGTTATGACATTCCTCTGGGGATAGGTACATTCGGCAATATTTTGAAAGTTATATAGGAAAATGTCTCTTTCGAATTGGTTAAGGTATTAGATAAGACAAAAGTTATTCGAGTGTGTATGTAGATTGTAGATACAGAAACATTGGAAAATTTGCTCCTTTTCCAAGGCGACTGTTATTGTTGTGTAATCTTACGTCCCAGTCACGCTAAAAACCATTGAGGTTCTTTTTCCACGCGAGTATGTACTGCTTTGTATTGAAAATCCATAGTTGTTGTCCAGAAAGTCCTTTCAGGCAACCAACTTGAAGTGGAAGTGTGCAGGAAACATATTAATAGTACTTTTATTAAAACTTAAATAAGAGTCAAACGAAACTTTCTCGTTCATCAAAAGTTTGATTGGATGTTTTCTTATTTTATTAGGTAGACAGGTAAAAATCTAAGAAACGATGCTAAATAAAAGAATCAGTTCATGAAATATGCGAATTAAAATCCACTTTTGGGTTATTCATCTGATAGGGCAGTATTTATATCAAATAACAATGTGAGTTTTTATAAGTTGAAGCTCTCAGTAACGGCAATTGCCACCAGCTCTGGTTAGAGAGTTGCACGCGCCTACTGCAGGGGCGTAACCGCCGTATCAATTATACGAGGCCCCCAACGTGCGTAAGCAAAAATTAATAAAAACTTCCCAATTTTTTATTTTTATTTCAGAAATGACAAAAGTCAAAAAAAGCAATTTCATTTTTTCCCGCGTAAGGCGTGCGTTCAAAAGTTGGCAACACCCTATATCGGTTATCGCCAGTGATGTGCCAAACCTTAAATTTAGAATTTGAAGCAAACCGAGTTGAAAAATTGTTAATTACCCTTAAAAAGGTATGTCCTACCAGATGGGCTTCCAGGAACGACGCTTTATTCGCGGTAAAGAAAAATGATTTATTAATCATGAAAACTTTGTAAAAACTAAATTTAATTTCGAATAAAAAAGATGGACGTGAAGAATGTAAAAATATAATTAACATTTTAGAGAGTTATGATTTCTTAGTAGGTACTTGTCACTTCTTTTTTTTTCTCACTATTTCTAAAGCGGTACAGCATGGAAATAATGACTTGCATAAAACTAGTATTTTATTTAGTAAACTTTTGAATAGACCGTGCAAATTAAAAAATCAAAAGTCATTCAATAGTTTGCTAAATGAGTCCAAAGACTTAGCAAAAGAATGGAGGGTAACAACTGTTTTTAAAAACAAAAGGCGAAAGATAACGAAGCGTTTTTTTTTTTTTTTTGTAAATTGTCACCGTAGGAGCAGTGGCTTAGTGGTTAGTGTGTTGGATTACTAAGCGAGGGGTCGAGGTTCGAATCCCGCAAAAACCCAAATTCTAACTTAGGGTTTTTTTTCCACTGCGCTACCTCTCGCGAACGTCTGACAAACATCCGAGAGTATAAATTTCTTGTGAGAGCTGCTCAATTAGCCGTTTGGAGTCGGCATAAAACTGTAGATCCCTTCCATCCGTTCGTTCGAAAAATGAAAAACTCACACAAAACGAATGGTTGTGAGAAGCTAGGCCTATGGTCCCTCCGGACCTGTTGCGCCATCTATGTATGTATGTTTGTATGGTTTCGGTAATTCGAATTGAAATTTAAGTAGGTACATAATCATTTTGCAAACATAAATTTCATTCTTAAAATTCATTTGCAATCAAAATGGTTATTGCCATTTCCAGGTATAGGTAAACTAAGGACAACCAAATTTTTTTTTATTTTTTTTTTTTTTTTTTTTCAAAAATTCATCATACGATATATTAGAGAGAACTGAGTTCGTTATTAAGTTAAAAATGATCACATTACTTTAGAAATTAATTTTTGTTAATCGTATGGACCGTTTTCGACATACCTACATTTCAAGAGTACCGTCATTTGACTTTTTAGCGAAAAACTGAGTACCTATGTAGTCATGTTAACCTCAACTACATAAGCTCAGATATTAATTTTGGTTGAAGTCGTTTAAGCCGTTTTTGAACAAATCAAGCTGGTGCGAAAATGTTATAATGGGAAGTACACTCAAAGAAAAATACTATAATTTTAATATGAATTCTTTTAATGTGTTTTTGCTATATTTTGCTATTAAAATTAGTCAATGTGATTTTTCCTATTATTAGTATAGTTCAAAAACTATTGAATCTATAGTTCTTTTAGATATTTATTTTAATTATTTTATAACATTAAACCAATAGTGCATACGATTAAAAAGTAATAAGATGTCCTATTATTTTAATAGGTTCCCTTTAATGTGAATATAATATCAAGTAAACTATTATTGTTCCACATTAATTTTATAGGAGAAGTACTATTAAATCAATGTAATAATGTTATTAAATCAATTTTCCGCATATTAAAGTTTTGATTAGTTTTCAATATTAAATCAATGGTGCATCCAACCTTAAAGTAATAAGATGTGCCATTATTTTAATAGGTTCCCTTTAATGTGAATATAATATCAAGTAAACTATTATTGTTTCACATTAATTTTAAAGGAGAAGTACTATTAACTCGTGTGATTCAGCTATAATTAGTTTTTATAATAAAAACAATAGTTCATATATGTAATTGAATCAAATACCCAAATCGATACTTACATTTTAAAAATATTAAGATCAATACTTTGCTGAAAATAAAATTAAGCCTTTTTAAACATGAATAAGTAAAAACATTTTTTTTTTCATTTTTAGCTTCAAGCTAAATTAAATTTAATTTAAATTAAATATTTTTACAAAAAAAAAAGTAATACTAATAAAACTTAGTTCTTGTTTACTTCATGTTTGGCTGGAATCGAAAAACAAAATCAATCATATTCTGCCAATAATATTAATATTCTAAAATAAAGATATTACCAAAGAATGTAATAATAACACAGAACACAACACAATAATAATAGAAAAAAACTTGCTGTTTACACTTCCTATTTCACAAATTAATTTAAACTCCAAATTACACCGATCTGCACTCTAAACCGGATTCTGATAGAATGCAATCCCTTCAAAAAATGTTAGCGAACAGTAAAACACGGATTAAATAGCAAATCACATGAAAAACAAGTATTCGTACGATAAACGAAAGTGCAAATGTGCACGATAGAACATGCAAAAAAATGGGTTTTACTATTGACTCAATAGTTCGAACACCATTAGTTCCAGTTAAGCTGAAATCTTAAGTATTATACCATTCGAGCTATATGATCGTAGATTATTATTAATAACATTGACAATATTGAAAACTCATGGTATTTTACTATTGCCGCTAATAGGGTAATACTTTTAATATCAAAGTAAATTTATTACTACATTAAAAGTATACCTATTTAATTGAATAGTATCTCTTTTGCTTCTTAATAATAGGACAAAATCATATGAGAACTATTACGTTAATGGGAAAAACCTATTATTTTACGTAGATTTTTTTCTCTGAGTGTACCATTAATATTGAGGTTACCTTGCAAAAAAAAAACTTCCCCGCACTGTAATACCCCAAACTCCAAATCCGAAGTTTGAACGAAGTCCGGGCAGCCGTTTAAGCTGTAGGCCTCAGCACAGACGGACAGAATCTTGCGACCCACTTCCTCTATCATCGTTTGTCAGAATTTATTAACATCTCGAATTCGAAATTTTGTACGAATACAATATCTTTCTCTTTTTTTTTTTTACATATACTTCTCCCGGGAAAGGCGAACCTATAACGCTTCAACAGCGCCCCGAGATGCCTGCAGATGTATGTTTGCTCTGCACTTAAATTGCTGCAAATTGTAGTCTTCTGGAAATATATCCCCAGGAAGCGAGTTCCAAAGTTTGCTTGTCCTGTAAAAGAAGGAGTTTTGGAAAGTTGATGTCCTCGCGGTTGTCAAGTGTACTGTATGGTCATGAGCATTAGCAGCCTGTCTTGTTGGGCGCCCAAAAGTTGCATTTCGAGGGATAATGTCTTTGAGTTCCTCAGAACATCTATCATGGAAGTACCTATAGAACAAGCATAGGTCAGCGACTTGTCTTCTGTGCACCAACGGTTGTAGATTCGACTTATTTTTATTTCTTACTACGTAATCGAGAAAGTTTAAAAGAGTATCTTTATTTTTCTTGTCCAATTGCCTCCTAGCATAACTCGTGAATCCGTAATAAAAATCGTTTAAGCTCAGATATCAATCAACTTAAAGTACAAAATACAACATGTTGCATTTCCTCAAAGGAAAACAGCGACTCGGATTACAAAACGATCAACTTATTATACAGTGAGTTACGGGACCCCCAAATATGCTAAACTACTGTGGAGCACCCTGCGTTGAAAAGCGTTATTTATTCCTATAATCTCTCATTCTATTTGAACCTTGTTTATGTATTAGTAGAAGCTGAATTGTCGAATATATTTTGTAAGAATAGTTGTAAGATGACCATGAAATAAAAGTTAGTCTTTAGTAGAACTTGCTCGAGTCTAGTCATTTATTCCACAGGTCGACAACGAGGTACTATTCGCGGGCAACTTCCACATTGGTGACCCCGAACAGAAAAATCGAACGTGCAATTCACCGAAATGTCGAAGAACGAATCAAACTCAGACGCGAACGAGAACAAAGATGTACCAAACCAACCAACGGACAACCACAGCGAAATATCAAAGATTTCAACAAAGATCCCCGCATTTTGGAATGCGCGCCCAGATCTTTGGTTCAAACAGGTGGAATCACAGTTTTACACTTCAGGCATTAGAAACGACATCACAAAATACCACACTGTCGTTGCCGCAATCGAAAGCAGTGTACTAGCGCAGGTTAGCGATATAATTCTAAATCCGCCAAAGGAAGACCTCTACAACACACTTAAAGAGAGGCTGATCGAACAATACGCCGATTCAGAGCAGAAAAGACTCCGAAAACTACTTCAAGAAATCGAGCTTGGGGATAAAAAGCCATCTACTTTGCTACGAGAATTAAAAGACGTAGGAGGAAAAAGTATCAACGACGAACTGCTGAAATCATTATGGTTGCAACGTCTACCCCAACACATGCGTAGCATAATAATGGTAAGTAAGGAAAATCTATCAGAACTCGCTGTATTAGCAGACAAAGTCGCAGAGGTAAATGATTATCCATATGCCGCAACAATCAGTCGTCAATCAGCAACCACATCGATCGAAAGCCAAATTTCCGCATTAACCAAACAAATAGCGGAATTAAGGTGCAGTGTTTCAGCATTTACTCGCGCTCCAGGCCGACAATCCCGTTCGAGTTCGAGGCAGCGAAACAAAAAAAACTCATCCAACGCCAACAACGATAACCAAGACTATTGTTGGTTCCACAACAACTATGGAGTGAGAGCGAGAAAATGTCGTTCTCCATGTATTTTCAATGCGCAACAAAAAAAACGGGAAAACTAGCGGGCTTGTCACTTGATGCGGCAAGTGACAATAGCCAACCGAATTACCGCTTATTCATCACGGACCCAGTCACACAAACACAATTTTTAATCGACACCGGTGCTGATATCTCTGTGCTCCCGCCAAGTTACCAGCAAAAACGCCAAAACGTATTTTCGACTTTTTTATACGCAGCGAACAACACGAAAATTAAAACTTACGGTGAAAAAACAATTGTTGTAAGTTTAGGTTTGCGCCGAAACTTAAAATGGCCTTTTATAATCGCTGAAGTTACGCGCCCAATAATCGGTGCAGACTTCCTGCACTACTACGACATTCTTGTGGACATAAGGAATAAGCGATTGATCGACACAAAAACATTTTTAAAATCGTCCGGTACATTAACTAGAGAAAGTTCTTTGAATATAACAAACATATCTCGTACAAACATTTATCATTCTCTTCTTCTAGAATTTAAGAAGATAACGAGGCGATCGCCAACGCACACCTCTTCAGCACCGACAGCAGATCCGAAAGTCACGCACCACATCATTACCAAGGGACCGCCAAAATATTCAAATGCTCGTCGTTTATCACCCAAAATGTTGCAGATTGCCAAAGCCGAGTTTCAGCAAATGATGGAGTTGGGGATTTGCCGCCCGTCGAAAAGTCCATGGGCCAGTCCGCTTCATATGGTGCAAAAGAGCAATGGAGAATGGCGGCCATGTGGGGATTACCGGGGAGTGAATGCAGTCACCGTACCGGATAGGTACACGATCCCACATGTCCACGACTTTACGTACTTCCTTGACGGACAATCGGTATTTTCAACTTTGGACTTACAACGCGCGTATAACCAAATACCCGTGGAGGAGTGTGACGTGCCAAAAACAGCTGTAATCACGCCGTTCGGACTGTTTGAATGGCCTTGGATGCCTTTTGGGCTCCGCAATGCCGCTCAAACGTTCCAACGACACATCGACAACATTCTTCGTGATTTCAAATTCGCACGCGCCTACATAGACGACATATGCATTGCGTCCGACAACGAAAAGGAGCATTTAATACATCTTCGAATGGTATTCCAGCGTCTCGAACAGCATGGATTGGTGATAAACGTCGAAAAATGTCAATTCGGACAACCAGAGGTACGTTTTCTCGGTCACGTGATAAATGCAAAAGGTATCAAACCGTTGACAGAGAAGGTGGAGCGGATAAAAAACTTCAGCCCCCCGAGAGAAGTCGCCGAACTACGTCGATTTCTCGCCATGGTTAATTTTTATCGCCGTTTCATCCCACATGCAATAGAATCCCAAGCCATACTGCAGACGCTAATAAAAGGTAATAAGAAGAACGACCGAACGCACATCGAATGGACCAGCGAAACCACAGCAGCATTTGAAAGTTGTAAGCAATCACTCTCAGAAGCAACGATGCTGTATCATCCTACCCCATCAGGCCAACTGGCGTTGATGGTTGACGCATCCGATTTCGCTATTGGCGCTGCTCTTCACCAGCTCGAGGGTAATTCCTGGCGCCCACTGGGATTTTTCTCCAGGAAGCTTACACCTACGCAATGCAGATACAGTACATACGATAGGGAGCTTTTTAGCGCTTATTCTGGGGTAAAGTATTTTAAACACATGCTCGAAGGACACAGTTTTGCTATCTTTACAGATCATAAGCCGCTAATATTCGCATTCAATCAGAAGTCCGAAAAAGCATCTCCACGGCAACAAAGACAACTCGAATACATCAGCCAATTCACAACGGATTTGAGATATCTGCCGGGCGAAGAAAACATCGTTGCTGATGCTCTGTCTCGCATCGAGGGTATAACATCAACCGATATCATCGACTATGCAGCTCTAGCAAAATCTCAGCAACTGGACGAAGAATTGAAAAATCTGACGACAAACAACACGACTTCGTTGGTGCTTAAGAAGTTACCAGTCCCTGGTAGTGACAACGTGACAATTTTTTGTGACATTTCAACCGATCGAATAAGACCGTTCATAACGAAGGACCTAAGGCGATCCGCATTCAACACAGTCCACTCAATGGCACACCCAAGCGTCCGTACGACAGTCAAAATGGTCAGCGAGCGTTTTGTGTGGCCGAACATGAACGCCGAATGTCGATCTTGGGCAAAAGCGTGTTTGGCCTGCCAGCGATGCAAGACTACACGACATAACGTCACACCCATTGGTGAGTACACTAAAACAGAAAATCGATTCCAGCATATAAACATCGACATCGTTGGACCACTCCCGTCATCCAGAGGATTTCGCTATTGCCTTACGATGGTCGATCGTTTCTCCAGATGGCCGGAAGCAACACCAATCGAAGATATTTCAGCAGAGACGATTTGCCGCGCACTCTATACGAACTGGATTTGCCGCTACGGTGTTCCTGAAAAGATAACAACAGACCAGGGTAGGCAGTTTGAAAGTGAGTTATTTAGGGAACTATCCAGGACACTTGGTATTAAACACTTGCGGACGACACCATATCACCCCGAATCAAATGGGATAATCGAGCGATGGCATCGCACGCTGAAGGCAGCAATCAAGTGCCATACGGACACAAATTGGGTTGATGTCCTTCCCACCGTCCTCTTAGGACTTCGCACGGTATACAAGGAAGACATAAAAGCCAGCGTCGCCGAAATGTTATACGGCACCAATCTGACAATACCAGGTGAATTCGTCCTTGCTGAAAAGCGAAAAGTAAACCCATCAGACTTTATCAAATCCTTACGCCTTGCTATGTCCAAAATCAAATTTCCCGAAACATATGCCCATTCTAAAAAATCATTTTTCATCCAAAAAGATCTGCCAGAGGCGAGCCACGTGTTCATAAGAAACGACGCAGTAAAACCACCACTACACCCACCGTATACTGGACCTTTCCGAGTCCTAAAGCGAGCAGCAAAGTACTACACAATTGACAGAAACGGAACCAAAATCAACATTTCAATAGACAGGTTAAAAGCTGCCTACGGATGCGACAACACTGATACAGTAAGTGGACCCACAGCGATTGAGAAGCCAAGCGAGGAAACTCCATCGTATACGACAAGATCGGGACGGAAGGTAAAATTTAGAAATTACGACAGCTAGTCACAATTATTGGAGGGGGAGTACTGTGGAGCACCCTGCGTTGAAAAGCGTTATTTATTCCTATAATCTCTCATTCTATTTGAACCTTGTTTATGTATTAGTAGAAGCTGAATTGTCGAATATATTTTGTAAGAATAGTTGTAAGATGACCATGAAATAAAAGTTAGTCTTTAGTAGAACTTGCTCGAGTCTAGTCATTTATTCCACAGGTCGACAACGAGGTACTATTCGCGGGCAACTTCCACACTACCAACTACTTTAGAAAATCATGTGCGTGTGTTTACTTGCCTTTCAACCAAGAGCCAAGGACTTCATTAGTGCAGTCGATTCACGATTCACGAGGATTGAGTTCGTGACTTGTAAGTTCTTATGTACTTAATGAACTTAGATGCGTTGAAAGTTGCTCGGTTCATGTTCGCGAGAAGTTTTATCGTTTCGTTGCACAAGGCAGTTGTGTAAAGTTAATGAAAGTCACTCGCATGCAATTCACTATTGCACAATGCATTCTAATTCCATTAAGACTTTATATGGCAACTGTCAGCACGAACTAAGAGACTACAAAAAATGTTACCTATATATGAAATGTTCATTGCCTGCTGCTCATCTATGACAGGAGTACCACGTACTACCTCTCGCGTGCGATGTAGTATTTTTCCAGACTGTTGGTCTTGTATTTAATCTGTGAAAATGCATTGCAATCACATACTACGTGGTTAACTGGTGTACTGTGCTTTTGATTCGGTTACAAGGAAGATGGGTGTCACCATCTTATATTTAAAAAAGGGGGAATTAAAAACATAAGCTGACACATTTATTTATAACAAAAAACAAATGTGTTCTCTACACAAAAAAAATAAAATTGTTTTCACTATTTACATTCTTTTCAATCGATTAAGAATAAAATATCACCTAACTGAAAAATGGGCCTTTCAATAATTTTTAAAAAATTGGGGCCATGCGTCTTGAGGCTCTTATTGTCCAGACTAGGTCTTACGATATCATAATGACAACAAATATGTTATAGCTTACTTACTTACTTAGGTGGCGCTACAGTCCGGGGTGGACCTGGGCCTCAACCAATACGCCTCTCCAGTTAGCGCGATCTTTGGCTAACTGCCTCCAGTTGCGCACTCCAAGTTGGTTGAGGTCCCCTTCCACTTGCGCGCGCCACCTAAGGCGAGGTCTTCCTCTACTGCGTTGTCCCTCCGGGTTGGAATCGAAGACTCTTCGGGCCGGAGCGTGTTATAGCTATTGGACTTTATTAAAAAGACGCGACTCCAAATTCAACTTTTTATTATCATTAATAATTAACTTAACACTAAATTTAATAGTAAAAAAAATGTGAAGAAACAACAAGGTGGGCCAAAAGAGATCACCCTTTTGGAAGATGCTCTTATTTTTGCAAATGGCCGCCAATGTCAAATCTGGTTTGATATTTGTGGACTACACAGATGTAAGATACAAGTGAACAAGCCATGGAGCGATACACTCCCCAAGAACGCGGAATAATTTTGAATTTTCGATTTTTCGACCAAAATCATAATGAGCGATGAGGCTCATTTCCACCTCAGTGGGTACGTGAACAAGCAAAACTATCGCTTCTGGGGTACCGAAAACCCACGAGTAATGTACGAGGAGCCATTTCACCCGCTCAAAGTAACTGCAGTAAGTGCGCTGTTCACGCTGGAGGAGTCATCGGGCCATTTTTTTTTTCGAGAACGCCGCGCCGCTGGTCAAACGACAACAGTGAACGGTGCGCGCTATAGGGCCATCTTAACCGATTTTTTTCCCGCCGCAATTGGACGAATTAGGACTGGAGGACATGTGGTTCCAACAGGACGGAGCTACGGCCCACACTGCGAGCGCCACCACCGATATTCTGAAGGCGCCGTTCCCGGGTCGCCTCATCTCTCGTTTGTGCGATTTGCACTGGCCCGCAAGATCACCCGATTTAACCAGACTTTTCCAAACTTTTTTTTTTTTTTTTGGTTTTTTGAACTCCCGTGTTTACCTGAACAAGCCCGAGACCCTAGAAGCCCTCAAGGACAACATTCGACACGAGTGCGAGAATCTGTCGCCCGAAGTTCTCGCCGAAGTGATGAAAAATGCCATAAAACGAGCCCGTATGGCAATCAATTGTGACGGCCGATATCATTTTCTCGACTCGACCAATAAAAAAGGTAAAGGTTCCAAAGGTTTAAATAAACATAATCAAAAAACTGAATCGAAGTTTTTCATTTAGAAAAAAAATGAGAGCCAAACAATATCGGATGACTTCTTTTGGCCCACCTTGTATATTCAGGCGGAGTTTGGGGCGGGAATTCAGTAAGTTCCATTTGACAGCTTTCTTTTTTTCGGCTTAAAGATTGCCTATTGATACGCCGTGGCAGTGGTGCCAGATCACATCAAAATGGTTGCAGATAATGCCCACATCACGAATAGATGAAACAGTGGAGACTGTTGAATGAGATCTCGTTTACGAGAGAAAGTATTAGCTTGACATTTTTCTAACATTAAGTTCTTATCGATTCTGTTGACACGATCAGGTGTGAAAGTGCTTAAGCTCAGATTATAGTGAGAGGGAATCAGCGGTGCAAGATATTTGTTTAGATAATCTCATACCATCTGCGTAAATCTCCAGGTGTGAGAGTAAAATCACATGTACCACATTTGTAAAATTGAAGATCAAAGGTCCGAAATTACTCCCCTGCGGTACACCTGAGGACGCTTTGATTGGCTTGGAAATGACAAATCTAAAATGACACTATATTTGGGATCTTCTAAATAGGACATAATCTATGAAGTAAACCGCGGTGGAAAACCGATCGCTTTAAGTTTGAAGAGTATGACATTGTGACAAAGCTTGTCGAACATCAACTTCCTTACCATTTTCCAAGGCACATAATGTGTTAGAAAAAAATCCGTAAGGTTTGTGGTTGTAGATCTACCCTTAAAAAACCCATGTTGCTTAGAGTAGAGAATTGATTTACAGTGGAAAAACATTGAATCGTAAACGATGCTCTCAAAGAATTTTGGTATAGAAGACAGCTTAGCAATGGATCTATAATTGGAGATTTCACTCTTGTACCCCCTTTTGTGTATGGGAATGATAAATGAGTTCTACCATAGTTAAGGGAAAATACTTTGAGTAATTGAAAGCTGGAAAAGGGCATTAAGAGGCAATGATAGTTTGTTAACACATTTCCTTAAGACTATGGCAAGGCAATACCATCTGGATTGGAGAATTAGTCGTTCTTAAGAAGGTTTATTTTTTCAGCTAGATAAGCTTAACTTCATGTAAAATATGTTTGACCAAGGCCATCCATGTAACTGAAATAGTTTGAGTCGGGTACTCGGGTCTCGGGTTCAAAGTTGTCATTGACAAACGCCTGGCTAAAGAAATTGGCAAAAAGTTGGTGATTGTTTTAGGATCTGCAGACAAATAGCTTTCGAATTTTAAGGTAGCAGGATACCCATCCGATTTCCTATTGGTGTTCATATACAGAACTGGCGCCAATTGCCTGTTACTGAGAGCTTCAACTTTCATATCAGATGAATAACCCAAGAGTGAATTTGATCTAACACTATTCATTCTCCTCTATAATATGAACCGTTTCTTTTATCTAGCATTGCTTCTCAGATCTTTACCTACCTAATAAAATAAAAAAGCATAGAACCAAACTTTTGAGGAACGAGAAAGCTTCATTCGAATCAGTCGTGCACTTTATTTTTAAATGGGTGACAGTGTTATATTTTTAATTTGT
This sequence comes from Cheilosia urbana, assembly GCA_946477585.1. Taxonomy (NCBI): domain Eukaryota; kingdom Metazoa; phylum Arthropoda; class Insecta; order Diptera; family Syrphidae; genus Cheilosia; species Cheilosia urbana. The sequence goes on from OX297854.1 coordinate 119,961,624, forward strand.
CCATGGAATTTTTTGGAAAAAATGGAAGAGCTGGTTTTTAACGACCTTATATAAATCCAGAGCGAAACATGATATTGCTAACTATCGTCCAATCTACTATTGTTTGAAAAACTACTTTGTGACAAACTTACACCTCTCTTAAAGAACATTTTTCTCCCTTCTTTCAGCATGGCCTCGTTGCAGGCAGATCTACTACAACAAGTCTCTCAATTTTCTATAACTCTGTATTGAATTAACTTGAGAATGGCTTGCAATGTGATGTAATATTTAAGGACTTTACTAAAGTTAACCACAGTATATTAATTTCCAAACTAACTGGCTTAGGACTTAACTCCATTTACCTAAAGGGAATTCATTCCTACTTAACGGTATGTCTACATAAATGATACGTTCTCGTCACCATTTGACGTTACCTCTGGAATACCTCAAGGTAGTCATTTAGGCCCTCTGCCCTTCCTTTTATTTGTTAATGACCTTCCTGACTTGTTTTTGGGTTGTTGGTTGCTTTCTGTTGTTAGGCTTTGGTGGTCGTTCTTAAGTATATTTTTGTATTGAGTAATGTGCTTTTTAGGAAAAGAACCAAAAAAAAAAAACTGTCCTCTTTTTAGCCTTCAGTATATTCCGCATTCAAACCGTTACAGATAATTTTCGATTCCAACAACCTCCTTCGCGATGTGAGCTCCGCCTTTCTTAAGGTTATCCTTCACAACCCTCCCATTTACATGATTCTCCCATTTTCCTCAAAATCTTTGACTTAGCCAAAGTCTTGCAAATATTTAAACTGTTGTAATAAATTCAAAAAGAAAAACCCAATTTCCATCATTTTAAGGAAATTCCAAAAATAGAAAACGATCGAGTGGCCATGGTTGGGGGTCAACAAGTGGCCAAATTATAAAAGTCATGCATGCATGACCATGACCACAAAAGCCACATAAGCAATATTCATCTGCTGGTTTGAGGCAACATAATATTACATAAAAGCATAATTTATCACAAGTAGGTACATTATATGTGCGACCCTCGTCACTTTCATTTGACAACAACACTAAATATTAAAAAAAAAAAAACATTGAAAAATACGAATTCAGCCCTTGGGGCTTCATGGCATTGCGATTGCGATATGATGTCCATTCGCATTATTTTCAGTCAATCGTTAAAGCAACTTATCATCAGCCACTCAAAGAACAAACTTTCCAACCCTCGTCGCAACGTAAATGGAATAAGTTCCAGAATAGGTACATATAACAAAATTTGATTTAACACATCTTTCCCCTTAGATTAATGCCTACGCCTAAACCACATTTTATACTTCGCTCATCCACGAAGGTCACGAAACTTTCTACACAAAGGTTACTAGCAATCGAATGGGAAAAAAATCCAATTTCCAACTTAAAACCATTCATGCGTATACTTAGGTCCTCATCCCATGAAAATAATAAATGTTCCCATTTGATTGAGTGTGCAACTAATGAAATGGAAAACGATTAATGGCTGTTCTACGCACATATGCTAATGCTAACACCTTAATTTCAGACAAGGGTATTTGAAATTTACCGTACTGCGTATTTAGAATTTGGCGTAATTCTGTGTCATCAAATTGATGTGTATTTCTGAATTTAAAATAGAGGTAGGTAGTCGTACGTGGTTAACATACATTCAATGGCAAAATTATTTGCACAATGTGTTTTTCATATTGTATCTCTTCAAGTTAGTGGTACCTACTACTTTAAAATAAAATATTTTTTTGCAAATACTTACTTACTTACTTTACTTAAGGTGGCGCTACAGTCCAGGGTGGACCTGGGCCTCAACCAATACGCCTCTCCAGTTAGCGCGATCTTTGGCTAACTGCCTCCAGTTGCGCACTCCAAGTTGGTTGAGGTCCCCTTCCACTTGCACGCGCCACCTAAGGCGAGGTCTTCCTCTACTGCGTTGTCCCTCCGGGTTAGAATCGAAGACTCTTCGGGCCGGAGCGTTGGTGTCCATTCGCTCTACATGTCCCAGCCATCTTAGACGACTGATGCGTACTTTTCTGACCAGGTCGATGTCGCTGTACAGCTCGTAGAGTTCGCTGTTAAATCTTCTCCTCCAAAGCCCGTCAACGCAAACGGGACCAAAAATCACTCGAAGAATTTTGCGTTCGAAACGACCAAGGAGATCTTCATCCGCCTTTGATAGCGCCCATGCTTCTGCACCATAAAGCAGGACTGGGATGATGAGGGACTTATACAGAGTTTCCTTAGTATTTCTCGACAAGGCCTTACTTATCAGTTGCCGTCTTAGGCCAAAGAAACAGCGGTTGGCAAGTGTGATTCTTCGTTTGATTTCTGATGTGATGTCGTTATCAGACTTTATTGCGGAGCCGAGGTAGACAAAGTCCCTAACTACCTCAAAGTTATAGCTGTCTATCGTGACCATGGTTGCCACTTGCAAAACAAATTAGCTACCAAAAATGGAAAAAAAAGTTACCAGACCAAGCTAAAAGTTACCAAAAATATGATTCAGTATGAATATGACTTTTCGGTATCGTTGAATATTTCTCTGATTTACGAACTTAATATAAAAAAATTTCATGGCAGTGGAAAAATGTACCTATGTTTAAGCGTAGTATGCACGATATACAGTACACGTAAAGCCTCTCAAGTGAAATCCATTTTTTCATACAAATTTTGAGCCGCGAAATGTCACAACTAACTCTCCACGTCAAAATATCAGTACACAGAGTGAAAAATAGCAGTTTAAAATTTACTAGGGGTCGCCCCGTGGTCGAATTTCGACCAATTTATTCTATAAGTTCATTTTTGAAGGGGAAATATCGGAGCGCTTAAAAATAGGCAATCGAAACCATTTCAGGCTTCCTTTAAATTGCGAATAAAAAGTGTCCAGTAATGCGGGCTGTCTCTATTTTATATTACAGGTAGAAAAGGGTGCATAGAATAGATATGCAAAGTTCCATCGTTTGAAGTTCAACAGTTTTAGAGTTATGAGGACCTTAAGTTAGAAGCCAACATTTTTCTTAAATTTCATATAAATCATAAACCGTTAGGCCGATTGGTACGATTTGAATTTTATTGGATAAGAATGGGGAACACTTTCGAAAATAGCATTTAGATATTTTATCACTTTGATAGCTGCGGCTTCAGAAATAACACGGTTTTAAAGAATGGGATTTCACTACAAACAACTACAAACGATTGTCTATCGAACTGCATTTCACGTTTTTCATTCTAGAAAAAGTGCGAATTAACTTCACGTGGGTGCCTGTTGTTGTTGTTGTAATTTCATGCAATCCGCTTAAATTTACCTGCTTTAATTCATAATTTGTGGATAATTTTTGTATTGTGCACTTCTATGTATTGTCCCCTACCCAAATATATATAGTGTTGGCATATTTATGTGACTTATAATAGGAAAAAAGGGGGGAAACACGTTTTAGGCAACTCCGTATTAATATATAGATAATTAAAATTACAAGTAATACTTTAAATCCTTTTTTCTGAAAAATTAGGCAGCATGTACAAGTGATGATATCGAGTTCTTCTTTTTGGTGTTTCTGGTTCAAAAAGTTACCAAAACCATATACAAATTACCGAATTACCAAAAATTACCTACTAAGAAAAAAGTTACCAAATTTGGTAAAATATTACCAAAGTGGCAACCATTTCGTGACGTTCTGCCCGATTCGTCGATGTTGTGTGTCCCTTCTTGTTGACAGCATATATTTTGTTTTGCCCTCATTCACCATCAAACCCATTTTTGCCGCTTCTGTACTGATACTTGCAAACGCACCAGTGACAGCTCGCTGTGTTCTGCCAATGATGTCGATGTCGTCAGCGTATGCAAGTAGTTGCACAGACTTGTAGAAAATTGTGCCTCTGGTGTTGGCTTGTGAGTTTCGCACAATCTTTTCAAGAATGATGTTGAAGAAGTCACATGACAGCGCGTCACATTGTCTAAATCCTTTTCTGACATCAAAGGTCTCAGTAAGATTGTTTCCGACCTTTATGGAGCAGCGAGCGTTCTCCATCGTCATTCTGCACAATCTGACAAGTTTGGCAGGGATGCCAAAACTAGACATGGCTCTGTATAGCTCGTCTCTATAAATGCTGTCATATGCGGCCTTAAAATCGATAAAAAGATGGTGAGTATCGATCTGGACTTCTTGGGTTTTTTCCAGGATCTGCCGTAGTGTGAATATTTGGTCTGTTGTGGACTTACCGGGCCTAAAACCGCACTGATAGGGTCCGATCAGTTCGTTGACATATGGTTTTAGGCGTTTGCACAGTACGGCAGATAGGATCTTATATGCGATGTTAAGGAGACTGATGCCTCTCTAGTTGGCGCAGTTTAGAGGGTCTCCTTTCTTGTGGATCGGGCAAACAATGCTGAGGTTCCATTCATCAGGCATACTTTCCTCTAACCAAATCTTGGAGATGAGTTGGTGTATGCACTCTACCAAGTCATCTCCGGCTGCTTTGAAGAGCTCGGTAGGTAAGCCGTCTGGACCAGCAGCCTTGTTGGATTTAAGCTTAGATATTGCTATCCTCACTTCATTTTGGTCAGGTGGACGGAAATCTTGGCTGTCATCGTCCAGGTTGAATATATCGTTCTGCCTAACAGCGGAATTTGTGTCGTCTTCGCCGTTTAGCAGTCTGCAGAAATGGTTTTTCCATGTCCTCAGCACCGACTGTGACTCTACTACAAGGTTTCCTTGCTCGTCTCTACAGGTCTCCGTTCGGGTCTTGTTGGCATGACACGTTCTTTTTACCTTTTGGTAAAACTTCCGAACATTGTTCTTGGAGTAACATCTCTCTATATCCTTTTGCAAATAGGATTCATAAATAGTGGTTAAAACCATGAAAAATAAAATGGTAAAATTATTGTTACATTGAAAAATAAGTGCACGACTGGGTCGCATAAAACTTTCTCGTTCATTAAAACTTTTGTTGGTTGTTTTCTTATTTTATTAGGTAGGTAAAGATCTGAGAACGAGAAGCAATGCTAGATAAAAGAAACGGTTCATAAAAAATAGAAGAATGAATAGTGTTAAATAAAATTCACTCTTGGGTTATTCATCTGATATGAAAGTTGAAGCTCTCAGTCACAGGCAATTGGCGCCAGTTCTGGTTAGAGAGTTCTAAGCGCCTACTGTAGATACTATTTTATAATCATCTTACACTTTATTATTCACCCCTATTACAGAATCCGATGAATGGTCTGCGGATGGCTTCCGACAACTTTTTTCAGTTTTTGCTCTTATAGAATCCGCTGTTAAAAGTGAACGGATGTCAGTTACGTACTTTGGTTTTGTTGAGATTATGAAATACGCAGCCCATCCGCACTCCATATAACTTTGAACGTTTTAAATCCGCACCAAACTCATTGCGGATGCAACATAAACAAAAAATGAAAAGCACCAATTTAAGTTTTTGAATATGATTTTTAGTTTTATGCAGAGTGCAATTTGAGAAGGTGGGTGAGGCAATGAAGAGAGAGTCGGTTATTGTGAAAATATTTATTTGAATTTTTAATAAAAAAATGCAAGATTTATTGAATTATTTGAATTCTTTGGGTTTCTTTCCGTTTAAAGAAGTCTCGGAAAAAAGGAAGTTTAAAAAAAAATATTTATAAGTATACTTAAATAAATTGATTGATTCTGTAAATTTCGATATGTTTGGTTAGACTTTATAAGTCAATAAAATAATTTAACCAACAACAAGCGATCGCTTTACGCGACGGGTGGTACAGCCAGAGAAGAGCAATTTTTTTAGTCCACTGGAAGAAGATTGGTTGATTTAAGAGATGCTGTTCATGGCGTTCTCAAACGTTGGATTTCGGAATCTCAAAAAAAAAGAAAACGCGAAGCAACAACAATAACTACCTCTGACTCTTCTGCACCCGCCTGTTCTGGAGATGTATTAAACGAATCAGTTAAAAATATTTAACGCAAAAAATGGATAACTGTCTTTTTTCCAATTTAAATGTCTTTTTCTCAAAAACATTATGTATTTAATAAATATTTGTCGCTTTTTTACTCTTTTAACTTCAACTAGTGGCGCAGTACAAATTATCTTGTAGCTGTGTCGGAAATAGATAGTGAAAAAGTCGTTTAAATAAGAAGCAAAATGTTTTTTGCCGATTTCTCAAAAGTTTGGAAAGTGAAGTTACCCACTTTTTGCATTCAGGTGACGATATATCCTCCTTTTTCGCTTGAGGTATATGGACACCCTACCGTAGGGCGGCAATCGCTATACATCCCAGCTTATTGCCATTTCATACCTTTGCAGCCATATGGACATTCCGTCCAGTTGTAGAAACGCATAGGACAAAGTTTAGAGAAAAGGTTCTGTCATAATTGTACAGTATAAATGCCTGAACATCTTATCCAAAGCTTTTTTCGTATAATGGTGGATGATATGTCTCACAGGTCACAGATGAGTTGGCCCGTAGTTTAGTTGTATTATGCGAAGGACGTCTTTACATTTATAGACCCGACTTCCCCTGCTATGCATTTATTTCACAATAATGATTCGGGGGACGGTTATTTCCCAAACGACTGCATTCTCTGTTTCTTCGTTGCGTTGTCGGAATTTAACAATTCATTTAATATGCCAATATGGCATCAACTTAATAGAGATTGTGTTTTAAAATCCCACTAGGAAGTACCAGAATCCAGGAACCAATTAAGTATTCCAATTTTATTTGTAAATGTTCGCAGAATTAACCCTTCCGGTTCCAAAATGTCAGTCCTATATGTACATTTTTACTCACAATCGCTCTGCAGTGTTCTTCTTGCCGTACAATTTAATGTCAATATCATTGTGTTCATGGTAATGACATAAACTGGTGAATCCATTGTGGACGCTGTTAGTCATTTGGGACTACTTTATCCATCATACACCGTTCTTTTTCTCGGGCATATCAATATAAAGGAACACGTGGAAGGATGACAAAAGTATTGGGAGATAATGGCAATGGAATTGTTATTACATAGTATTTATTATAAGAAATCAATCAATGGTTAGGTATTCGGGCTCTTAGCTTGCGGTAGCAAATTGGATTCCTGGGATACGGTAGTATAGCGCGTCCTAATTAATTTGGAATTACAATAAAAAAGTTATATGATCATTATTCGAGTGTTGTTAGACACAAGGGGCAAGGTCCAATATGCCTGATCCAGTTATTACCACTGGCACAACAAACAATTTAAGTTTCGCGTTTATACTAACTTGTTCCTCACTTTCCCGTAAACGGTTTTCAATTTTTTGTTTCCTATTTTGTTCCATTGACTGACTAAAATAGGCGTTTTATCATTTGCATTGGAATTGGAGCTTTAGGCCAAGAAATTCAATTACGAGTAAACAGATTTGAATAATCAAACAAAAGTTGTGTTTTAGTTCGAAAGGTCTAGCGGCCGCATTCCTACATTTGGGCTATACCTACGTGCTAGACGTCTAGAGGCCATTGGAAGGTGTTATTATATTTGTTTATAAAGGGTTTTCCAACAAGAGATGTTATTTTGGTATTCAAAGAAAAATTACATTTTTTGAGATTAATGATCGGATGTTTGTTTCATAATGAAGAGGAAGGTATGCCGTTAATAATGAAAAACAACATCAGTCAAATGGCCACCACGAGCACGCAAACAGAACCATATCCTTTCACAATAACACCTCTTATTGAATAACCCTTTATGAATTTACATACCTACTTCCATTATTCGTTTTTGAAACGAAACAAAACTTCTGAGTTCGAAAACTCCTGCATATTTAAATTTAACTTTAAAAAAAAAGTCTCATTTTGGACATCTCATTTGTTAAGATTGGTAAACATGGTATGACAATGACAACCAACCCTAAAACGGATATGTACTACAGAAATAAACAGCGGGTATTTTACGTGGGTTTTTAATTATTACCTACTGTCGCTTCCACAAACACCAGAGGGTGTAAGTACGAACATGTACCTCTTCTTACCTTGCGTTACGTGATAAAATTTGTTAAGAACATATGAACATTTGTTTGAGCGAAATCTTCTCGACCTTGGATATACTTACGATAGTAATATACCCCATCTCCACATCGCGTATCACCTCACAAGAGAGCTCTTCGTTAAACCATTTGTCTATCCAGTATCCACCCTGATTTAATATTTTGAGTTTATTTTCGGGGTTTGAACTCGTCTTTCATTATATTGTTATACGGCCCAGTCTTAGGGGTTATGGGTATACTATACCCACAGTATTCTCCAATTATTTGAAATCGCATGCCATTAACTTCGTTTGGAGTCGGCATTTAAAATACAATTGGCAACAGCTGCGGTTTGATAAATGTAATGTAACAATGATAAATGGCCTCAACTGAATCTGGGGCGTAAGGCTCGTTGGACCCAATTGATCCATGAAATCCATGAAATACAGCTACTTCTTGAAATTACGATAGTTCCCATACATTAGGCAATGCCCTCCATCAATTAAAGATGAGCAAGCTTGGAGCAGACCAACATTCGTATTATCGGAATCCGTTGTCAACAAATATGTCCAAGTCTATTCCACTTTCAGTTTCAGTGTGAAAATGCCCATAGGCAGAATGAAATGTTTCCTCACTCATCAACGGATCCATATCCGCACGCAACGCAACGAAGCCAATCGGAATGGATGTGCTTCTGGGTGATGTATTTATGAGACAGTTAAATGAACAATTCTGTGGCTTGCATCGGTTTTCGTTTCAACGTTGACAAATTGACTGATTTGCGAAATTGCCTTCTGGGCTTGAGCGACAGGCAATAAAGGACCCCTTTGCCGTGAACTCTGATGACCGTTCAATTAGTCTCACACAATGATTTATGTGGAACCGTGTTACCAAATGTTTGCAAAGCAACTAGTGTTATATGTTATGTGTTATTCAATGAACTTCCTGCTTAAACGTCTAGGACGTGTTAAACTTTCAACAAGTTGGCACCGCAGTTAAAAAGTGAATTTGTTTAAATATTGTTACCTTAATTATGCATAAGATACTTTCGAAAGAGTCGCTGCATTATTATTTCCTGACAAAAGGATAATTTATTTCCCTATTTCCTCTCTTGGGTAAGGACTCCGCTTTACAGTTGAGGTACTTTTGAAGTTGAGAAATAATTCCTCTCTGGTGGTAATTTTGAAGTTTTTTTTTGCGGTGGGTCACCCACGGGCGTGAATATTTTTGGTTCACTGTTGATTGCTTGTTTGAAGTGTTTCCAGAAGAAAGGATAATTCTTGTCTCCCCGAATACCGGTGTTTTTATTTCTTGTCTTATTTTTCTTTTTGTGACACTTTCCTTTTTTTCACAATTCCCAAAGTACCCAGCCCAATGGAAATTCATGTAATTACTGATGGATATCTAGAAGCTCTATCTACAAGCTACAACCGAGTATAAGAGAAACAGATACCTACATTTGTGATTGGTATGCATTTTTGAGTAGTTAATTGTTTAGCTGGTGGGCGGGTGTTGAGGTATATATAATGGTGTAGACAGTGGTTACAGGCGCGTGATGACCTTACGGGAAACCGGGAATTTTCCTGGGGCGTTTCGTTTTTATTGGCTTTTATTTTTCAGGAAATTTTTGGACTGGGAGATTTTCAAAATAATTAACTGACTAAATTAACCGACAAATTCACGGTGGATTTATTTCAACTGCGATGTTCCCCCTATTTTTCTGTGGTGAATTGCTGGCATATTGATCCTTGCAATTTTTGTGTTGGTTGTGCTTTTAAATTAATAGTTGATTATGGGATTTCAAAAACTATTCTAACAATCACTTCAAAAGGAGTCTGATGATGAATTAGTGGTGTAGTTCGAAATGGCTATTATTCCTACCAAACTGTGTCTACGAGTTGTTGTTAAGAGTTGTTCCCTCGAAAAACAAAAATTATAGGATTTATTCTTGTTAATATAAAAACTTATTCACAATTTACAAATTTTTGCCTACCCTACCAATGACACAAGTAAAGTGTAAAAAGAGTTTTTCCAACTTGAAAGTTATAAAAAAAATAGATTAAGATCAACCATAACGGCTTGCGGAAATGACATCCTTCAACAAATCAGTGAGTACTATTATAGTTAAACTATGTGAAAGTATTTAGTTCTATAACGACGAACGAATAAAAGACAATTCTTATTTAAGGATAAATGATTATATTTATTTATTTAATATTTTTTAAGTCGTTGACATAAATGTTCGTATTCAATATGTTTAACTTCAATATGCTGAGACAAAGACCCAAAGGTGCTGTTGTGCTCAGTTTGGAGGAAGAAACAAGAATGCTGTTGTTGATTTTTATCCTTATATACTGCGGTCGTCAGTAATTATTTGACTGTGGATGGTTGGTAGTAGGCTATGACTTTGTATATTTGCCTAGGCTACTTGGTCAGCGATGAGATGGTTGCAGGAGGGCGATTTATTTAGTACTAATAGTAATTGATAGTATTGTGTTTGTTACAGTTCCGAATTCCGTTTTTCCGCTTTTACAGTAGGTAATGTAATACGAAAACATATGAAAAAACTAGCGGACCCCCTGCACACTTCGTAGTGCAAATTAGAAATAAAAAAATAATTAAATTAAATTCAGGAACTCAAAAAAGTGGGTCGCAAAATTCTGTCCGTCTGTCTGTCTGTCTGTGCTGAAGCCCACAGCCTACAGCCAACCAAACGGCTGTCCTAATTCGGTTCAAGCTTCGGATTTGGAGTTTGGGGGCTGACAGTTCGGGACCGTTCTTTTTTTTGGGGCACGTTCACCTGAGTTTTAATGGAACTTCCCATCAGAGACAATACTGAGACCCCCAACTTCGGCCGATCTCCCGTTACCTTGCCTACAAGCTATATTTTTATGGAGTGTACACAATTTAGTGCGCGAGTATTGATACATAGAAATTCGCATTGACAAATGTCACGAAACTTCAAAAATTCCGGCTCACCAACACACCCTCAAAAAATATCAACAACTTCCGGTGATTTCCGGTGTCGGCAAAGTTGCTGCCAGCGTTCATAGAATTGTGTCGGTTTAATTTGAAATTATTCGTTACGTGTGAATAGTATTTTATTTAAGGAATAAGTGCACATTTGCTGAAAATATTTATGAATAATGATTACTGCAGAATTTTTGTAGGAAAATAAAAACATTTTGAGCAATTTTTCTTCAGTTATTTAAGAAAAAGTTAATGATATTCAAAAGTAGAAAATACGCAACAATGTTTGTCCTAATATGTTTCTGGAATATAAAACAACTCATTTAGATAGTAGGTATTATTAACCAAACAAATAACATTAATCGTCTTTTGAAAATTTATAATAACCAACCAATAGTATTCAGTTATCTTAAAATGTGGTATTCCCGAACTCTATCACATTTTCCCATGGTCGGTAGCAGTTGGCAGCATTGATTTTATATTTGTTGTATGTTTTTGCATGTCACACGAATTCTTAATAGACATAAGACCGATAGGAAAACAAAATGGTGAATTTGAAAAAAAAAAAAATGAGCCGGCCAGCGGCTAGAGGATTGTGAGTTGGGGGTCTCAGTATTGTCTCTGCTTCCCATATAAAATCTCTAACGATTTCAACCAAAATTGATATTTGAGCTTAAGTAGGTGGGGTTAACATGACTGTAGCTTTTCGCTAACAATTCGAATGACGGTTCTTTTAAAATTTGCACATATGTATCTCGAAAGCTGTTCATACGATTGTAACAAAAAATAGTTTCTAAGTTTGTAGGGTCATATCTAACTTGACAGAAAATTCAGTTTTTCTCTATATTATCGTACAATGGATTCTTGAAAAAAGTTTTTTTTTTTTTAAATATACCTAGTTTTCAGTGGTTTCTGTAAATGGCACTAACGCTTATGACCAAAATGCATACTTACAGTAAAATTAATGTTTCCAAAATTATTGCGTCCCTAGCTTTTAATTCGAATCACCGAAAAGGGAACTGCTCGTGTCGCAAAAACCCCATTTTCGATTTTAAATAATAGAACTTAAAAAAAACAAGTAATGTTTACATCTCGAAAAATATCTAATATTCGGTTTTAGCTTAATAATAAGCAATAGCATTTTTCAAACTTCAATATTTGGTACTGTTTTGTCTGCGTAATTTTATAAAAACCGCTCTAACGATTTTGATCAAAGTCAATATAAGTACCTATTCTAAATCAGATCCTAAGTACCTACTTTTCTCCCAAAACTTCGAAAAGAATCCGTTTGTTTTTTTTTTTTTCTCAAAAATGACTTCTTACACAAATCCCGATCTGTCTTCGTATATCTTTTTAAAACGCAATACCGCACTTCCATTAACAACAGCGATGCAAAGCTTCCTTTTTAGCTTCTATTTTTTTCAGTCATATTGACTATGCACCTTAAAATAATACCAACCACATGGAGCTTAGACAATCAGTGTCACCGAGCAAATTCCTTGAAATCAATTATATTTATTTCTGAAAATAATAAAATTGAACAATATTCATTTTACATTTACTTTTCTTAAATTTTACTTTACTGAAGTCACCTCCTATCGCCCCATATACTACCTATGTTGTCCAAGTTATTCGAAAAGATGTTGATTAAACGTCTGAACAAAATAATTGAAGAAAAATCGCTAATCCCAAACCATCAATTTGGTTTCAGAAATGAACACTCTACGATCGATCAGGTGCATAGAACAACAGATAAAATCGAAAAAGCATTTGAAGAAAAAAAGATATGCTCTTCTATATTTCTCGATATAGCACAAGCTTTCGACAATGTATGGCACAAAGGACTGATCTATAAATTGCAAAAGCATCTGCCAAAACAACTTTCAGAAATTTTAGAGTCCTATATATTAGAGAGATTCTTTAGAATTAAACTAGGAATTGACTACTCCACATTAAGAGAAATAAAAGCTGGTGTACCACAAGGAGGTGTGTTAGGCCCTGTATTATATCTCTTATTTACTAGCGACTTGCCGAACAGTGATGAAACAACTGTGGCAACATTTGCAGATGATACTGCTGTACTTGCTGTGGGAGAAACTGTCGAAGTAGCGACAAAAAAACTACAGAATGCAGTGAACAATATAACAAAATGGACGAAAAATTGGCAAATTAAACTAAATGACCTAAAATCGGTCCATATAAATTTTACAAATAAAAATGTTCAGCACATACCTGTATTCATAAATGATAAAGAAGTACATTACGCAAATACAGCCAAATATCTAGGCATGACACTAGACGCAAAACTGCGCTGGAAAGCACATGTAAAGAAAAAAAGAGAAGAACTAAATATGCGCTACAGTAAAATGTATTGGCTTATAGGGAAATACTCTTGTTTGTCAAATTACAATAAATTACTGCTTTATAAGCAAATTCTAAAACCAGTATGGACGTACGGGCTCCAGCTGTGGGCATGCACATGCAAAACAAATTTACAGAAAATTCAAACATTTCAAAACAAAGTTCTACGGAATATAGTAAATGCACCATGGTACATAAGAAACGCTGATCTGCATAGAGATCTAGAAATAGAAATGATTGAAGATGAAGTCAAAAAAGTAGCTAATAAACATAAACTTAGGCTTCTCAATCACGTCAGCTCAGAAATGAAGGAACTATTAAATACTAGCAATATGACTAGGAGGTTAAGAAGAATAAAACCTTTTGAACTAGCTACATAGCTCGAAAAATAAAACAAAAACAGTATTAAATCCTCTATGGACAAATACCTAGAATATGAATTTTAAAATATGAAAGACAAATTGCTGATTAGTTTAACTACTAGGTGCAATAATTGGAAAGGTGGCTAATCCCCGCCCTGCGACAATGAAATACCAAGAAGGTTGTATCGCAGGGAAAACGGGAAGACGGGAGAAGGGGTTAGTGGGTAAAAATCACCACACTGTTACTGAGTAAGGGCTCGGTTTCGTCTTTGGAAGATTACCACCTCCCAGCGTAAAAAAAAAAAAAAAAAAAAAAAAAAAAAAAAAAAAAAAAAAAAAAAAATTTACTTACCACAGTTTTTCCCTGTCGCTCGGCTTCCATTCAACTAAAAATCATTTCAAGTGAAACGGCAACCAATTTGACAGGAAAAAACTGCGGCAACATTCACCGAATATTGGTGTTGCGGTTTTACTTTTTAACGAAGGCTGTATTCAGCTCCGCTCCAGAAACTGCCACTTCATTTGCACGAACAACTCTACTTCCCAATTCCAATCATAGACATGTTAAGCCATCAGGTGGTCGTATAAAAAAAGGATCAAAAGATAATAGCATTCTCATTACTGGCGAAGGAAGTCCGGATGTGAAAAAACGGTTTAAGGGTACCAGCGATAGTCATTTTAGGACAAGGATGGAGGCAGTTATTTACAACTAAAGTTCTATACTGTCGACTCGTGTTCGCATGTAGTAAAGTTCCTCTCCAAACAAATCGTTTCGTAGCCAAATGGATATAATATGTATAATGAAAAAAGCCGCATAACACATTTATTTGCACCGATAAAACGCTGTACAACATTCACCGCAAAGGTAGGTATTAACATCAAACGGATGGTACCACTAAAGCTTGTATTCAGTTCATTGACAAAGATTGTATAATGTGCACGTTCAAATGTATCTGATAACAATAGTCCTTTTTTCGAAAGCACTCTGTGATACTTTTGTCTTCTTATATCGTTAACACAACACAACACAACAACCTCTCTTGGAGCTTGTGAGTGATGCTTAAAAGATTTGAAAACATATGATTCTCCTTTAAGAGTGGACCGAAAGTCCTGAAAAAGTTCACAGTGATATACACAGAGGCAGACTAGACATTATTATAGCGTAGTACTTAAATACTCAAAAGAATTCTCATAAATAAAGCGAAAAATGGAAAACAATAATTAAAAGCACCCCTAAAGACTCTGCGATGTAAACGAGTATACCTGGTACCGCATTCTACATAAATCTGACGTGGTACAAGAGTATACCATGCCTTCATTAGAATACTTATATCTGGCAAAGGATTTTTCTTCTCATTACGAAATGCTTATTTTTGCTAATGACATACAAGAACATCGCCCTACCTAATTGCTACGGGCCTCTCTTGTTGTCTTGCCCCAATCTGGTAGGTTTTTTAAAAAAAAATAATAATAATCATTGTTACCTAAAGTAAAGACTAGACTAGACCATTGCTCGAAATTCGACGACAAACACAATACACTTGAACCTTGTCCTTGCTATGGGACGGTGACTAATTCAAAAACCATCATCATCATTATTTATTGTGGTTTATTATCTTCCAACGTCTACTATGGACTGTGAAAGCAACTGTGAATTGTGATCTGTGAAGTCGGGAATCTGGATGGATTGTGGTATCGGTAATCGGTTTGTGAATGAGCAGCCACAGCCGGCTTCCGAAACAGGGTAAACGGTTCTCAAGTCAGTAGGTAGTGGATACATAAAATCCAATTGCGCCTTCACCATACATGCCCGGTTCCCGTAATTGTTTTTCAGTTTTCCATCTGCTGTGGACAAGATTGGGGTTTTTTTCGTAACCTGTTTTCTTTTTGTGAATTTGGTTATACATAATACTTTTCTTATATGGATACTGACATCGAACATAAGGACCGAAATACCACAAAAAAAAAATGCGTGGAAGGAAGTGATGGATGAAAACATACTGTCGATCGCCACGAATGGAACAAACTTTACATTTCATAGCTTACTGTCTGTCGGCTGTCGGACGTGTGTGAAACATGCTTATTTTTTTCAAGAAACCGGCTAACCGAAAATGGCTTTAATACAATCGAGCCGGTAGCGGCATCATTCTTTTATACTTTTTTTCAGGATGCTAAATGGCAGCTGTCGGGACATATCGACAAAAGTTCTATCTCCCGAACTGGGCAAATTTGCTATAAAAAACAAGTGATTCCAACCAGAAGGCTTGACAGATATTTAGGTAGAAAGGGCATTAATACGGCTGGTCACAGGGCACGTGAAAACAATAGAGATTAGCGGACCTAGCTTAAGGTGGCGGGACTATTGGAAGGCAGTTTGACGATGGCTGACTATGATTAAAAAGACTTGTCGGTAGCATCAGGAACACCCTATAAGCTGTTACACTAAACAAGAACATTTTCCATATAACTTCTTCTACATGGTGAAGAGGCAACTCTGGCAGATTACATTGGATTCATCCACCTTGAGCCAACATTTCAATTAGCTTGTATGGTTACATATTCCGATCATAATGGAGTCCATTCCAAGTCCATTTGTGCAAACTTGAGAGCCCTATCTTGGTTGCCCCTATAACCATTCATCCTCAAATCTCGAATACGGATAGAGCAAACCATTTTCCTCTCTTTAAATCAATAAGGGGTAAGCTACATATATTATATTATGAAGATGTTTCTCAAACGTCCTTAAATCGCTACAACCGCAATATTTAAAACTGCTGCGAGGGGAGCTATCGCCTCAGTACGCATATATGCAAAATCATATTTCCGCTCATACAATATATTGACTTGAAGAATTTAAAATATTTTTTTGGCAACGCTCGTTCCAAAATCCACAACCATTGAATTACGTTATTTTTTCTTCTTCTTTTTTGATGGAAATCAAATATCTTCCCCAGCAAATACAAGATGAATGACTTGTTCTGGTATATGCAAATAGATTAGACTCGCCCTTGAGGGTTCAACACCTCAACGCAACACAAGCTTTTCGGTAAAAAGCACCACAACGTTTTGTGGAAAGAATTACCAAACTTTCAGATGAGTTTGTTGACTGATACTATTCCACAAAAGGATTTAATCTGCAGCATTGATATTCAAATTTTTGACACTTGACTCAAATTCGCAATCGAAACTTTTTCAATCTCTGAAAGAGCAAAAAGTACAATAAGAACTTTCTAATCAGCTAGTGCATGTGCAAGTGCACGTTTTGAGAATTCAAAGTGTTCGCCGGATGTTGATGGGGGAAATTTAAAGTTGTGTTTTTTTAGAGCGGAGTTTCTAAACAGATGCTAATACGTCGTGCAGTTACACGTCCTTATAGGGATGTACATAAATGTGCAGTACAGTGCTGTCGAAAGCAATGACTGTACATTAATAACATTCTGACTGAGAAGTCCATGTGTTTTTTATTTTTTGTTAGCTCCATTTTAACTTTTGACTGTTCAAATTTTACGATATAAAGAAAAGAAACACTTTTGTTATAAGTCATTCCATAATGAATTTTGGAGACATAGTGATATGATATTCATTTAAAAAAATCCACTTTTGGGTTATTCATCTGATATGGCAGATATATATCAAAATGTGAGTTTTTATAAGTTTTAGCTCTCAATAACAGGCATTTTTGGCAGGCTTAGTGGTTAGTGTGTTTTGGACTACTAAGCGAGGGGTCCGACTTTTCGAACACCGCAAAAGCCCAAATTGAACTTAGGTTTCTTTTTCCACTGCGCCACCTCTCGCGAACGTCTGACAAACATCCGAGATTATTGTCTTGAAAGAGTCCATATTCTCTAATTTTTATATAATAGCAGCTAAAATGATTGAACCAGAAACTGGAGCTTCTACATGAGGTAATCATAAATGAACTAAAAATACAGGTATTTTTACTAAAAAAATATAAAAAAAAAAAGTGCGTGGAGTCCCTCCGCGCGGAAGAAGTGAAACTTCGTAAAGTGGAAATGAAAAAAGGAAGGGGTAGCGCCCCTAGTCTCCACTTCGTTTCTCCACACCAAAGATAAATGGTCGCTAAATTATTATTAAACATGATACAGATGGGACAAAACCCATATGCTTATGAACCATGAGTACCATGACAGATATCAGTAAACGTAATTTTAATAGAATTTTCGAATTTCAAACTTGAAAGACGTAAGAAACCTAGAAATTAAAAGAAGTTCGACATGTGTCCTCAAACTTTCCACAATCTCCTTACCATAGTGGAACACTTGCTATTACCCAAAAGACGACGCCAAATGAGAGCATAAGTCCCCCTGAAAATCGATTCGCTTTATTTTTATTTATATGTATCTCTGTTTTGCTTTGCGTTTTCTTTTATTTACCAAGCAAACATTGTCTGCGTTTTCCGCAAAAAAAAAATCATTGCAAACACAACACAAACACTTTCCCCCGTTTTTTTATGTAAAAATTTATCTTCGATTTAATGCACCGGACATTTATTTCGCGAGCTAAATGAGTGGAGACTTTTCATCGGCCCATCTATATGAAGTTAAGGATTTAGCGTGCGAACAGGATACTGATGCTTTGCTAAACTGCCTCGCTCAATTTTATCTTTGTAGACATTTTTGTATGGGAGATAAAATTCAGCGCGAGCAGGATACTAGGCTTTAAGACAAACCTTATTAACATTGCTTACAATTCACAATTGATTGCATCTTTTAATTATCATTTTCGAGTGGAGAAATATCCAAATCCATAACATTTACAATGGGATAATGACAACTTAAGTAAGATACGATATGTTGGAAGTCGCATTAGAAGTTTCACTTCAAAAATACTACCCTATTAAATTATAGGTATGTGTATCAAATCAAACTAAAACAAGTAAAAGAAATAATGAGGACGCTACTCGTTGCTAACGCTCGCGCTGGCCTGTAACAGGTATACTACGCGCATGCGTTCGAGTGCCACGCATTCACTCTCGCTCTGTCTCCTTCTATTCCCCCTCCCCAGAAGCGTTGAACGTTTAACGTAACCTTGTTGGAAGTCGCATTAGAATTAGAAGTTTCACTTCGATAAGACATTAATTGCCAATTTAGTCATTATTTTTGGAAATTAATCTTCACCACAGAATATTCTTCTCCCAGCATTTTGGTGCCAATAAAATCACTCGCCATTGCATACTCTGAAGCGTGAGCGGTACCCTCACACCTTTGAGTATGCAATGCTTATAGTAGCATTAAGCATTTAAGAAGTTTCACTTCAATAAATCAAACAACATAATTCTCCTATATCTTTACTTCTTGAATTCTTCAATTCTTTACTGTAGGTATCAACGTATGTAGGTATGTCCTATAACAACCATTAAAACAAAAACCTTGAACTCAATTTCTATATATACACCACCATAAGTCCATCAGCGCACGTCAACAGCCATCTGCGCATTTCCTCAGAAGCACATTGTGGCTGTTGATTATACACATTCAACTCGCATACTTCTCTTTCGTTTCACTTTTGTTGGAGAAAACACCACTCATTTTTTTTTTTTTTCATATGAACGTGCTTGTGCTGTGCAATGTGCGCCACCCTCACCCTCGCTCACACCTTTGAGTATCCAATTATTAGCGTTTAACGTTTAACGCGACCTTGAGTAAGAAGTTTCACTTCAAAATTAAAGAAAGTTGAACTCCTTCTCACAAATTCTTTTCCTCATCGGACTTCTACGAGTGGTAAAAAAAGTTGCTTAATCCTACTTCTTAATTTTCATAAATTTATTTCTCGGAAAAAAAAGTAAAATAAGTAATAAATTGTTTTGCCAAATAAGTCAGGCACTTGAACATTTTAAACGTCACCTACAACATCTTACCGTTGCGATAACGAAATGCAGATAAATGAAAATGTTGTGATATAAATATCAGACACTTACTTGCAGAGATAGATCTCTAGTGGATTCGGCGTGTAATGATGCAGTCATCAAATATCAATTTACTCAAAGTTCGCCTCACCATAAAACAAGTAATTTTCTTACTTCCAACCTCAATTTTTGTTTTTATTTTTTGTGTATAAGATGAAAATATGACCTTTTTGGAAATCCGATTCCATTGCCCTTTGGCAGCCACAAAATGTTGACCCGGAAATAGCTACGTTTCCCAGAAACCTTTTAAAACACACGCGCCACTAACAAAGCTTATTCCCATAATGAGAAGAATTTTAAGCTCTGTACAGCAGTATATTCGAGCAGAAACAAACAAAAATCAAAGAATCCCTTTAACGTGTATCTAATGAGTTCAAGAGTGTTTCAAATTTATTAAGAGTTCAATGGTGCAATCAATTAACGTCCCTTTTTGACAAAGCGAGGCAAAAATCAGCTTATGTCAGCGGCAACGGTTCGTCCCCTCATTTCAGTTATAATGCCTTGCCTAGTCGTCATTTTTCCTGGAACGGTGAAGAATATCATTATGAAGTACAAACAGCAAAACCATTCCTCATCGCAAACACTTTTACAAACAAAACATTTAGCTAAACAGAAGAATAAATATAATTAAGTGAAGCACGGCACGATTCCAATAAGGGGGTATCAACGTTTTCCATTTTCCTCTTATATTGTCCTACTCCAGGACTGGAGATCAACAGCGAAATCAATATTATAAAAATATTTATTTTTCCTGATGAAGGACTGGTCGAGTCCTGGAGACTGTGTATCCTGTTGAGAGTTCATTAAGACTCATACGATTTAGCGTGTTTAATTATTATTGCTGTTTTTATGGGATGGCATAGGTATTTAAATCGTAATTTTCTAAAATCCCTGAATTAATGATAAGTTGCTACTTCAGACACTGCTGCCATTCATCACTGATAATCCTGGCAATCAGAACCAATTGGCTCGTTAAAGTACTAACTAAGCGCTCCTCGTATTCTGGTGACTTATGAAAGAGAAGGAAGTTATTTTCATTCTTCCAGTATTTCACATTTGATATTAAGCTAAGTACCTACTCGTATGAATATTTGCGTCCGTCTTCCTGGAATTACATTACTCACTCAATTGATTGTGGTTACTCGACCTTGCCCAGACAACTTATTGTGACCGCCATTTCTGAAGCCAATTTTATTCTGGAAATTTACAATTTTTTAACGATATTTAACAAGCATTGACTCGCTAAAAACTATAAAAGTTTTGAGAGAGGCAAGTGTGCTACATTTTAAATGTTTTTATTTGATAACATAATTTGCAAAATTTTTGAAGCGCCTTCTCCAACTAAAAAAGGCCCAAAACAGCAAAAGTTTGTGGCAGGCTCTCAAAAAAGTGCCAAATTGCTACTTAAGTCGCACAACAGTCACGCTGATTATAGGTGAAAGCAATGCTGTCGAAATGGATAGTATAGTATCATTTGGATACTCTTGCGGGGCTCTGGATACTGGGATACCCAACACTCTGAAATGATACCCTTACATTTACAATCTATTGTTTTTTTTTTTTTTTTTTTATAATTCACTAGTGCTCAAGGGGTTTTTGTTGCCTTATAATGCTAATGCACAGCACGAGTGGAAGGGTTAAAAGGGAGGATAGAGAAGAGGTACTGGTGCACATTGGTCTTAAATAATTGTGGGCTGTAATGAGAATGGAAAACCGTGTGAGGCAATGCATTCCACATGCGTGTTGTTCGACTCACAAAAGAATCTCTATATTTTACAGTACGTCCGAAGGTAGGCTTAAGGGTGAACTGATGTGCATTCGATGTGTGACGGGTGTTGCGAGAGAATTGTTGAAGGGGCGGAATGCAGTTAGCTATTTCATCAGAGCATCGATGGTGAAAATATCGATAAAATAAAGAAAGGCAAGAAACATTTCTACGATGTTCGAGCGGGTCAATAGACTCCGCTATATTTCTATAACCTATAAGTTTTATCGCGCGCTTTTGAATTCTGTCTAGTAGGTGCAATGAAGTTTTTGGTGCACCTGACCAGATATGAGCGTTGTATTCAAGCTTAGGCCGAATAAAGGCCTTGTATATTGTAGCTAAGTCGAAGGGTGTAAAGTACTTCTTACATCGATTTAAGAAACCTTGACATTTCGCAGCGTTTTTGGCGACTTCGTATATGTGGTCATTCCAACGGAGTTTGTCGTTGACACATATACCAAGTATGGAAAGTCGTTCGGTTTCGTCGATGCAAGTCCCATTCATCGATAATGGGTAAGGGGTTCAGGTTTCGCTTTAATGATAGAAGGCAGCATTGTGTTTTGGAAGCATTAAATTCCACTCTTTTGATTGTACCCCATTTTATAATGCTGTCAAGATCGGAATTTAATGTGTTTAGCATACGTCGCCGTTCCAGTTCCATGGCCGAAGAGCAGGGACGTGAGTCAGGGAACGAATATGAAAAACTGAGGGTGCTATCATCAGCGATAGAATGTATCGGATTAGAAGTAACAGACAAGAGATCATTGATGAATATGAGAAAGAGTGTCGGAGACAAAACAGAGCCTTGGGGAACACCAGCATTTATATGGTGAATTGCAGACTTGAAACCGTCCAACACAACTTGGATTGTACGGCCAGAAAGGTAGCTTCTAATCCATTTAACGAATTAATTGCACACATCTAGGTCTGTCAAATGAAAATCCAAGAGAATTGCACCCGAAATTCATTGGACGACTTTTACTATAATGGGATAGACACCATATTATGTGAGATTTGTTTTTTTGTTGCAAATTTTTTGTTGTTTTCATAAAATTGGGATACTAATAACATTTTGAAAACAACAGCACTGGGTGAAAGGCGTCTGGAAGTTTCTGATTGTCATTGAAAGTTGTTATTCTTATTTATGACTGAAAGACCCAAGTCAGGGAAAAAAACGGAATCTGTTCAAATTTATTTTGAAAGAAATCGTAGAAGTATATTCATTTCAGAATTTCATTATTCAGAACAAAAATGATGTCAACATTTTGTTTATGTTCGAAATGTGCACAGTGCTCGATCAATTTACCAGTCGGATCAGTTTTTTAAACTGTGTTTGATCAGCACGCGGAAGCTGGAAGACCTCTTGCAGTTCGAAAGGATGTAAGCACTGCTCAAGTTGCAAACAACTATTAAGCACAACTCGGAAACTTTCACCAGACAACGCCCTCAGCAGTTGGTGTTGTCTAGGCGGTCTTTGCATAGAATTTTACACCTTTTTCAATATAACCTTCAATTGCTTCACAAACTAAATCAAAATGATCAACAAATAGGTACGCATCCAACTATGGCTCTCTGGAGGTAAATATATGGCGATCTTAAAATATCGCGTTCATTTCTGATTTTAACTGTTCACCGTGTTCGGGCTAGCTCAAGGGTAGACCAATAAGCCAAGAACCATGGAACAATTTAAGGCGAATATCGGAGAAGAAATGAGGGCGATTTTACAGGAAATTCTAAGAAAAGTTTTGATAAATGCTCTGGAAAGAGCACGTCAGGTCGAAGCAAATGAGGGGCACTGTCATCCAGATTCAATGTGAATATATTTCTAAACTATAATTTAAATTTGAAAAAAAATCTGATGATGTTATAACTCGATAACCCCTGGGACGATTTTCATGATTCTTCTTTTGTTTTGTTCGTACTGTTGTATTTCAGGTTAAGGCAATCTTAAACGATAGGATTTCTATGAAATTTGTTGGATGCGTATGGCTGGTTCCCGCTTGAAAGATAGGATAATGTTGGAATGTTTTTTTTTTTTTTTTTGTCATTCCAAACCTAAATATAAACTATTTTATTAATATGATACAATAAAGAATCATAAAATAATTTACCTTTTTCCACTAAAAAAATGATTTTGATGGCGGCAGTACACTGTTCAGTTAACTTTCGAACATTTTCCTAAATCGAGCAACTTCACCCTTACTCCTTTTATAAAATCCTCTGGCAATGTCTGGACTTGCATCCATTAAATTAATTAAAACATTGAATTGGGGTTTATTTGTTGTTTGTGACAGTCTATTCACTTAATTTTTTTAATTTTTGAGAACCAACCAACTTGCTTTTCATAAATTCTCCAACTAATTAATGACGGAAACATCGGAGGGAAAATCCAACAAAAATTCCCCCGAATTCTCATTCACGATAGGTATTTTTTTTTTTTCCAGAGAATTATTTTCCCTCATTCGAACATCATTTACGATAGGAGTATTGGGAAATACGAACAAATCCGAGGGAATTTTTATTCTTAAATCAGAGATAGAAGTTTAAGAAGACATTTTTCTGGTACACGAAACAGTGAAAGGATGTTTTACGAAATTTGAAGTGTCCCGTTCTTCAAAATGACATTTTTATGGAAATTGCTTAGTTTTTATTCCTTAATCTCTGTTAAGGTGGTCTGTTAGTTACCATGTTTCCAATCAAGTGCTGCAAAAGTATATTACTCTTTTAATAAAAAAATTGGAATTGGAAATTGCCGATTGTGTCCCTTTTCTTAAACTGACATCCACCTGAGTTCCATAAAAATGTAGACACAACTTCGTTGACAACAACTACATAAGGACAATAGAAAAAGGTACAAATGATTTTCATATTCGCCTGCTAAGAAATTCAAATAAATGTCATAGTTAACTTTGAAGTAGGCACTTTCATCGCCATGGGAGATTGTGTATCCGAAAATCAGACACAAAACGTAAAGGAGCATGGCATTCACTTGTCGTCCCATTCCAAGTGCTTGCAATAAAAACAATAAAACTTTGATTTGATACGTATGTAAATAAGAAGGACATTCA
This sequence comes from Cheilosia urbana, assembly GCA_946477585.1. Lineage (NCBI taxonomy): Eukaryota > Metazoa > Arthropoda > Insecta > Diptera > Syrphidae > Cheilosia > Cheilosia urbana. The sequence continues at coordinate 119,986,046 of OX297854.1, forward strand.
TCCTGAATTAGGTACTAGAACAAAGTGTTTGCGGGGCTATATTTCGATCCCTAATCGTTTCCAAATTTGATTCGTACATATTACAAGTGGGAGTGTTTAAAGGACATCTGTGTCGCGTGGCATCGTTTTAAGGGAGTTAGTCGCAGGGTGTTTGTTTGGTTGAGTATAAAGGTATAGAAATTCATCCCCAACACAGCCATTTTGACAGTCTTTTTCATTCATTCATCATACTTTGAATTTTCCCCCTAAAATCGTCACTTCAATGACATTGGATTTGAGATTCTTCACAATCTAATGCTTTCCGTTACTAAGTTTCGGTACATTGGGGTTGAGCAACAAAATTATCACTGAGCCGACTTTCAATTTCAAATCGTGCCGAAACGAAATCAAATGCAGTTGGTTAACCTTTTTCTTCACAATGCAATTTCGATAAATGTCTGACTGCACGATCACGCAATAGCAAGTCCGTTTAGTTCAATTGGAATGACGAAGCAAAAAGGACACCTGTCATATTGCGGAAATTGAATTGCAATACTGACAGATACCTAAATGTGAAGTAAATAAATCCCCTGGTCCAGATTGTATCTCCCGTAAGGTTCCGCAGGGGTGTCCTCCCATTGTATTAGCTTTTCCATCTGTCCAACTTTTCTGCGCTCTCCCCGAGAAGGCATAAATCCCCTTAGTTACCGTAAGCTCCTTAATAACCGGCATATGGTTTCCGTGGAAATAAATCCACTGGTCCATTAACCATTAATCAATTTGGTGAAACGAAGACTGTTGTGCTTGATATTTTAAAGGCATTTGACAAAGTTTGGCATCATGCTCTTTTGTCCAATGTGCGTGCTTATGGGATCAATGGATTAGAAACTACCTTTCTGGCATTTCAATTCAAGTTGTTTTGGATGGTTTCATGTTCTAAACTCGCCATACAAATGCTGCAGCTTCCCCAAGGCTCAGTTTGGTCATCATTTCTCTCTCTCATTTTCATAAATGGTCTTCTTCTTCTTTCACTGATGATAGAGATAAAACCCTTACATTTTCATTCTCGTTCCAGGACTCATGTCCCTACTCTTCGGCCGTAGAACTGGAACGGCAACGAGTGCTAAGCTCATTGACCTCCGACCTTGACTACACACAGAAGGTTTCTTTAACATTCTAAAATTTCATCACAGAAGGCACATACCCCTCACTCGAGTTAGGAATATTTTCGAATCTTACCTTTTAAAATACATCGGCGTTTGCATACAATAACATCTTTGATAACATAATATCAGAGTTGAAAATTACACAAATGACGCCGTGCGGGTTTATCTAGCACAGATTATCGGATCTGGGGGACTTGGAAAAATACATCAACAATTATTCTAAATAGGTACCTACGTGTTAGTCATTAGCATAATATGTCATGCATGGAGAAATTGTTATCATAACGATACAACTTGATGATCCATACCGAAAAGGAAGGAAACGCATACCTCCGTTAAATCAATTCGCAACCATCACTATCCAACTCGTAAATCGTGCTGTAATATTGTAACATACAAGACGTTGGCAGATGACGACGAAACGAACTTTGAATGTCATTCATTTGCGTTGTCGGTATGTCAACGTGTGTCTACGTACGACAACGTACGTCTAGTCGTCTACGCAAGAAATCTAGGTAGAGTACAGTGGTTGGGTTTGAGTTTGCTATATGCTCATTTGAAATTGGATTTTTATTTAAATATCTTAATATATAAAAACGTTCGTGCGTATGTATGACCGACGATAACGGCTGAACCACTGAAGCTATACCCCTTATATTCACACCATATGTTTGTGTTGTGCTCCGGATGGTTTATGTTTATTTTAGACCCTATAGGGGCGCTGGGATCGCTTTTTAAAAATTCTTATTTATGGACCGATTTGGCTCAAATTTACACCATATAACACTTTACAAAATAGAAAGCTTTGGCCAAAATTTGGGCCCGATAGGTGGCGCTAGGATATATTTACGACAAGTTAGATTTCCCTGCATATCAATTTTGTATCAACAAAAATTAAATTTGTAATAATGTAGTTGGCGTTGGTTGTCTATACTTTTTTGAATTTGACATTTCAGTAATTCATATTTCATTTAGCTCTACAATTGTTCGGCGAAAGCTCCTAATTAGTTTTTAATCAATTTTAAATAGGTAAATAACATTTCCATTCGATTTCCGGCACATACACTCCTTTTCACTTGAATAGCACATTTCATATATTTGTTGTTATTTGCTTATCAATAAATATTCTTCTTCCTCACTGTTATTGTTTTTGTTTGTTTTGTCTTCATCTTCATTTCAACTTTCATAAAAAAAAATATGGTGCACTGGAAATGTACCGTTATATGCTTTCTGCTGTTTTCTTTTAGTGTTGTGTATAATTGAAGCGAATTTTTTGTTTCACTTGAATAGCACATCGTGGTTGAAAGTTTATTTACTCAGTGCAAGTTTTCAATTATTGATCAAAGCTAAATTTAATTATTATTTGTATAACATTGTGTTTAATTTAAAATTATAATGGGCCGCGAAAAAGCTTTAACGGGCGAGGAACAAGGCAAAATAAAAGCCTATAGAGATTGTGGCCTTTCTGTGAGTGATATAGCGGAAAAAATCGGAAGAAGCAGAAAAGTAATTTGCAATTTTATTCAAAATGAACTCAAGTACGGGAAAAATATGAAAGGTCGTACGCAGAGTGTACTTTCTGCTGCAGATAAGCGGGCAATTCTGCGCAACGCTTCGAATTCGCATGATTCCTTGGCCAAAATTAAAGAAAAATCAGGAGTCCAAGCAAGTAAAACAACTGTTTGGCGGGTCATTTCTAAAGCACAACACATCAAACATCTTAAACTAAAAAAAAAACCACCACTTACCCCTCAACGTAAAGAAATGCGATTAACATTTTGCCGATCGAACATGTCATGGAAAAAAGAATGGCACCGAGTTGTTTTTTCAGATGAGAAAAAATTCAATTTTGAGGGTCCTGATGGCTTCCATTATTATTTTCACGATTTGAGGAAGGAAACTCATCAGTTAGATCGCTTACACAGTCGAGAGGGTGGTGTTATGGTTTGGGGGGCCATATCATATTATGGAGTCTGTGAGCTTCAAATATTAACAACAAACATGAACGCTAGAACTTATATAAATGTTCTAGAGAAGTCTTTTCCGACATTGGACGATCTCTTTGGGCCTCTATCGTGGACTTTTCAACACGATAATGCTCTTATACACACTGCCCGTGTGGTAAAATCGTGGATCGAGCCCAAAAATGTCACGCTTTTGAGCTGGCCGCCATACTCGCCGGACCTTAACATTATAGAAAATGTTTGGGGATGGCTGGTCCGGAAAGTTTATGAGTCGGGAAAGCAGTTTTCAACAAAAACTGAGCTAATCGAAGCAATTCAACGAGCCTGGACTTTAATTTCCCTTGAATATATAAAAAGTTTGTATGATTCAATACCAAACAGGATCTATGAGACAATATTAAGCAAGGGAGGCTCCACCCATTATTAAATATTTTTAATTTTTTTTTTAAATTCATATTAATATGTATATAGGTATTTGTTCATACTTAAAATATTATTAAGTGTACATAATAATATAATATGTTGAAGTGTGCTATTCATGTGAAATAAGAAACAAGTCGTATTTTTTCAGTATTTTTCTTTTCTAGCTTGGTTTTGAGAACGTGTTGGGCATTTGAAAGAAATGTTACTTTTTTCTATAAGATTAACTTTTATACTTGCAGCTAAAAAATAAAAACAAATCTTGGCTTTATTATTAAAGATAATATAAAAAGAATAATGGCAGTTTGCATGGTGTGCTATTCAAGTGAAACGGAGTGTATAACATAACCAAGGAAAATGTTATTACTGGGCCAAATTTTATGATTCTTCTTTTGTTTTGTTCGTATTGGTGTATTTCAGGCTTAGGCAGTCTTAAAAGATAAACATTTTGGACCCGATAGGTGGCGTTGTTCTCGATCTCCGAAACTGCTCAACCGATTTCAATGAAATTTCGTGGATATATATTCTTCGTTCCCACTTGAAGGATAGAATACTTTTGGACCTGATAGGTGGCGCTGTTGCCGATCTCCGAAACAGCTCTACCAAGTTGATTGAAATTTTGTAGATGGATATGGTTGCTTCCAGTTTTAAATTTCGGATAGTTTTTGACCCTATAGGTGGTACTTTGAAAAACACAAGCGGGATAAGAAAACACATTGTGGCACGTCCCATTCAAAAATAAAATCAAACGCTATTTCTAAAGTTGTATAATTAAAATTATTAATGGACATTGTCCAAATCAAGCAATTTGCGAAATGTGAGCAAGATTTAATACGAAAGGTACGGGCAAAGCCGGGTGGGTACAATTACATATAGAAGAGACTGACGTCCGTATGTGCACTCATAACTCTGGGACGGATCGTTCGATTTTTATGATTTTTGGTTGGAGGGAAGGGAATAATGCTACCTTTTGTTGTGAAAAAAACTTTATGGGGATAAGTTGAATTTTGTTTGATGTTCCCGGCTTACCTCTTCATAATTTGGATTTGAAAGTCGGCTCAGTTAAAATTTTGTTGCGCAACATCAATGTACCTAAACTTTGTAATGGATCGCATTTGATTTATGGTGAAGGATCTCACATCAAATATCATGCAAGTAATGATTTTGAGGGGAAAATTCAAAGGCAAACACTCTTTTTCCGCAGATTTCGCTTATTCCGAACGATTTACCATTCGTGGGACTTCAATTTCCCGTGCGTCTCGCTTTCAATATGACAAAATTTGTTGCAAGGATAATCGATGGATGTTTGTGCATTTGTGGCATCAATCTTGATTTCCCATGTTTCTCAAATTGTCAATTTAGTGAAAAGGCGGAAAGTTGGTCGACACGTTAAAATCATTGCGGTTTGATTGAAACAAATGAACATAGCTATTCATCATTTATTTATATAGCATTTAATGTAACTTTTGAATAAAGAATTTTAATTGGCCGAATTACATAAATTAGGAAGTGCATTGTGCATGCTCGGAATTATTATTTTCATTACATTAACAAATTTGGGCGGAACGAAGTTTGCCGGGTCAGCTAGTATATATATAACAATGGTTGGCACCTACGTGGAGTAATACAAGCCGATAGGTGAACTACTGAACAGTACGAGAGATGTGAAATGGAATGTTCTTATTTGCAATTTTCCAAATAAATTGAATTTATTGAAATATTAAATGGGTATGGATTGGGTAGGTACATCAAAATTTATATTTTTTTTCGGCGTTCTGTCAACGTATATGCCAAAGGGCATAAATTATCTTCGGTAACATGTTCAGGCTCATTCTCGTAAAAGGCTGACGACCTTGGCAAAGCTTATTTGTGTGAGGTTCTGGAAAGGACAGGCGGCTTTTGTTCGTAAGCAATATAATGCCGGACGACATATCATGGCACTAAAATAGAACTTTCAAGCACAAGAGGAATATAAGAACGGTGAAAAAAAAAAACAAATTTTAAATTCATATTTAAGCTTTTTTTTTATTAAACATAATAATTATTAATAGTAGACGCAAGTGGCTTAGTGGTTAGTGTGTTGCACTACTAAGCGAGGTATCGAGGTTCGAATCCATCGAAAACCCAAATTTCAACCTAGGGTTTTTTCAACTGCGCCACGCGGAAAGAACTGCAAATTCACTAATTGCATAATTTTGAGTTGCAAATCACGAATTATATATTTTTCGCAAATCACACCGATTTTGTCTTGAATTGATACAAAAATTGGTAATTTGACATTGAAAACGGCGAAAAATATCAAAATCTGTTTTTTGAATATTACGATTAGAAGTATTATTAATTCGAGCTTCATTTATTTGTAGTGATTTTTGGCGCTACTTCAATAGGTCAATTCCTCAAACACCACTTTAAAATCTCAAATTGCAAGAAATATGTCGTAATTTACCACCACTGAATGATGAAGTCGTAAATTGCAAAATATGAATTGCAAAATGATAAAAATAAGTTGCAATTTACGATTAAGAATTTGTAAATTGCAACTACTGAAGTAGTAAATTAACCCCTGTTGCAATTTACTCAGGGATGAAATCGTAATTGCAACAGAAAAGTGGTAATTTACGATATTTTTTTTGCATTTCAAATTGTGTCAAATTGCGATCGGTTGTGGCAATATGTATTTCATGCCCGATCGCATTATTGGCACTGAGAAGTGTTGATTCACGACTTTTGAGGGTCAATATCTTCACTTTGTACAATTTCTAGAATTGCGAATAAAAAGTCGTGAATTAGCAAATCCTGAGCTAAGCTCTAAAATGAGACAAACTTGTCGTGATTCGGCGCTTATTTTTCTTGATTTGATTTAAGAATTTTTTCCGTGCACCTCTCGCGAACGTCTGACAAACATCCGAGAGTATTACTGTCTTTAAAGAGCTTCTCAATTAGCCGTTTGGAGTCGGCGAAAAATTGTAGATCCCTTCCATTCGTTCCAAAAATTAAAAACTCGCACAAAACGAATGGTTGTGAGAAGCTAGGCCTATAGTCCCTCAGGACCTGTTGCGCCATTTATTTATTTTATTTTTTTAATTATTATTAAATTAATATTAAAGCAGTAAATGCAATTAACAGGAGTCTTTAGTTTCTCTATTAAAAGTTTCCAGAGCTCAATTTTTATGAAAATGTTTTGATTTTTTTCGAAAATTGGTAGGTACGTCTTGTGTACCTTTTATTTTTCTTATTATCGAACTATCTCTTGCCTTCTTAGAGGAGATCATATTTGTTATTTCTGTGTCACCGTATTTCGTTTTCAGTGGTGGTTCTGTCACTTTTTCTTCGTCCGATCTTATAAATCGTATAGTAGGCAATTAGATGTACCCATTTGAAGTTGAGGAAGGAGAAACTCGAGAAATTGATTTGGTCTGTTGTCTTGCCTTTAATATTCTTCGAAGATTATGTGTGATTAATCGTCTTGCAATATAGCCAGCAACAGTTTGTCTGGATTTACGAAGAACGAGATTCTATTGACTGTAGCGCCACCTTATGTTAAGAGTTTCTTTGTAAAGTTCTTAGGGCGGTGCTCTTTTAAGTTTTATTGCCATCACTTTTTAGGTTATAAACTTCATAGCAGATGGTCACACTAATTACTTGGGTACGCGGGAGAGAGGATTATTTACATTTTTTTCGCACGTCTTTTTTAAGGCGGGCTGGAGTTGGATTTTTATCAGCACTGTTGTGTGATTTATCCCGTTTTGTGGGATGTCCTGAAAAGCTTTTCATGGGATAAAGGGAAAAAGCACCAAATCGTGGGAATTTGATGAATCTGACAAAAAAAAAGCATTCAAAATATAAATTTTTGCTGAAATTTCATGAAAACTCCTACAGTTCACCATGATTATCAACTTCTTCTTCGTCTTTTATCAAAATTTTCTAGTACCAACAAGTAATCGTGACAGTGTTACAAACTGTGATTTTTATACTAAAGGTTAATTAACCGCGATTTTCTTTCCTTGTAATACAAATTTTACTTTAAAAAAAAAAACTGGATTTTGAGGGCAAAAAGGGTAGTGGGATTTTCAAAGGCAATTTGAGTACGTTTAAAAGGGAAAAAGGGAATAAATAAAGAGAGAGAGAGTGCAAACAACAGTGGTTAGCAGTTGTTGAATATCATCAAGCAGCAGTAATGTTTTCAGCCGATCTTGCAGTCCATGCTTGGGCGTATCACCTACAGACCCTCCTTCGTCGAAATCATTCACTACACGATAAATAAAGCGTTTTGTTGGCACGTTGTTTCTCCAAAAAATTTCACGTAACTTTCTCATCCTCACAGTAATCGATGATTGATTTTGATAAAATGTTTTAACGGTTAAAACAAGTTGGTTTATCGAATATTTTTTCATAATAAATTTGCCGATGTTGATTTTGAATAAAACACAAATTATTTAGGAAACTATTGTCATTTTTACTATGTATGGAACAAAATATCGGCCAAATGGCCGCCGCGACCTCGGCGGCACACCTCCATCCGATGGTCCAAATTTCCGATAACGCTGAGGCATAATTGAGGTTCTATGCCGTTAATGTGCCGAATTATCTCATCCTTTAGCTCTTGAATTGTTGCTGGCTTATCGACGTACACATTTTCTTTCAAATAACCCCAAAGAAAGATATCCAACGGTGTCAAATAACATGATCTTGGCGGCCAATTGACATCGCCACCACGTGAGATAACACGGCCATTGAATTTGTCGCGAAAAAGAGCCATTGTTTCGTTAGCTTTGTGGCAAGTGGCACCGTTCTGTTGAAACGTCCACATCCATATCTTCCAATTCGGGCCATAAAAAGTTAGTTATCATCTCACGATACCGAACACCATTCACAGTAACTGCCTGACCGGCCTCATTTTGAAAAAAAAAAAAAGGCCCGATGATGCCGCCAGCCCATAAACCGCACTCTTTGTGGGTGCATTGGTTTTTCAACAATCACTCTTGGATTATCATTCGCCCAAATGCGGCAATTATGCTTATTGACGAATCCACTGAGGTGAAAATGGACGATTAAATTGACCGAAAGAATCACAAAGTGCACGATATGCATTTTGATTTGAACGCCCACTTTCATAATAAGCCTGAATAACTTTAACGCGTTGCTCGATTGTGTATCTTTCCATGGTTTAAATTGAGTTAGTCTGAAATTGAGAAATGTCAAATGAAATGCAGAAAAAAACTTGACGTTTAGGTATGGTTCACATTCAACATTGGCCCTTAAAATTAAAACACCCTTTATAATAATATTGAACTTCCAAACTTTGAAAGGCAGGTGGAACCAGCAAGACAAAATAAAGACAATTTGATAATTTGTTTTACACCTTCAATGCGGAACCTGATTATAGGTAAAACTGTTGACCTGGGTATTGATAATGCATTTTATTATTTCGCAGGTTATATTTTGAAGAAATACAGTCTAAACCACAAGTGTGAACTGAAATTAAATCCATAACTTAACGTTTCCTCCGTTTTTACAGATTTCAAAGAATATGAAGGTTTGAAATCGACACTAATTTTTATGATATGAAAGCAAACTTCTTTCGATTTTAGGTAACAGAGCGTACAGAATTGATTGAAGCTTCAATTGTAAGGGTTACCATTTAAGGAAAGGAGTTCACATCTTGCTTTAAATATCAAGGGTATTTCATCAAGGCTTAGAGAGTCTTGAAAGTAGTTTTTGTGGCTTAGATTAAAGTTAAGCTGTAATCTATTTTCAGACTCCCTAGCCTTTATGACGAACGCATCTCGAACGCGTCTTCATTTTTCTGAATAATGCGGTAAAGTTGGTCTTGAGAAAGTTACAAAGCATTCATTTAGTTCATCACCGTCAACATTTTCAAGGAGGCAGTTCTGCTCCTTTCCTACACCAATTTTCTTCAAAATTTTCCAAAACTGTTTAAAAAAAATGATGCTTTTAATCGTACAGAGTAAAATTTTCTTTTGGCAGCGCAAATCTTACAAACCACGTTATAACAGAGAGTATGATGTGAGGTAACCGAATAGGCTGGTTTGGTTCAGGCCGTTTTTTCTTGTTGCAAGTGTAAGCAACCTGTCATTGTTGTCATCGACAAGTGTTTGATCAAAATTATTATCTAAAAATCTATGCTTTTCCTGTATGATAGCCAAAGCACGTTTCGTAATCAAAAGGTTCATTGTAATCACAATCAAAAGGCGAATTGTAATCACTGCTCTGTAACTATTCCTGTATAAACATGAGCCATCAAAGGACATTCTTATGGTTGAAATTTCATTAAACTACGTATACCCGATAATTTTTCCTGATTGCACAATATTTATCATTTGTGGCGCAATGACACCAATCTAGGCCACTATAGATCACAAATGTTGTTCGTCTGTTTCAGCCGCACCTGTCGATATTTGTTCATTATACATCTGTAAGGACTTCTTGAAGATTAACTCCCCAATCCCGAGTATCTATATTTAATAGGCATTATTAATATTACATGCTAATCATCATTATGACGTCGCCTGTGCTTAATTGAATTAATTAAACGCATTAACGCCTATTATGCCCCAACATGTTTCTATCTATAACCACGTTGAATGTTGGGACAAGGGAACGACACCCAACAGATTGGCTTTAATTACGGCCGTTGTCAGTGGCATCCTGTCCTGATATCCACAAAACAAATCGAAATCAATATGTCAGCAGTCAGCCATTTAACGCAGTTCTCCTTGCCAAGATAAATGCATAACGCATCAGTAGGCGAAGTTATACCATGGGATGGGGTGCGTGGCATTTGTACTGCTTCCCGGATTATTCAGAAAATGCTTGTGCAATAAATCGGAAAACATGCCGATGCGGTGGTTTCAATAATAATCCCAACGTGAATGAATTTGATTCAGTGACTTAATATTGCTGTCTCTTTTCGAATACCAATTCGATTTTCAATTCCGATTCCGTTACCGGTTTTATTAGTTTAGAATGTCGGACATTGACAAGTATGTAAATAGTTCTTGGTGTAAGAGAATTTCGTATTCCGAACTTGAGATGTTAATCAATTCTGACATTACGATGATGAAGGAACTCAAAAAAACTCGCAAAATTCTGTCCGATTGCCTGTCTGTCGGCGCAGCGTCTTAGTGGACGGCCTTATGTTGAACATATCCCGTCATACACACATGAATGACACGGCCGTTGTGGAAATGTTGTGATTCATATTTGAAAATGTACGAAAATATTTGAATTTTTTTAGTAAAACTTTTAAAACAGATCCAACAATTTTCCAATGTCACCTTTAGATATGTTCCCGAAATTGGCTTGGCACCGATTGTGATAAAATTACCTATTTTCCTTCCAAAATCAATTCGACCTACTCAATGTACGAGTACTGTCTTCAAACTTCAACACCAAATAAAAGAGATTCGTGCATCTTTTGCAATTTAAGCAAATCCTTATGATAAAATCGACCTAAAGTCACTGATGCGGAATTCCAGGAATCCCACCAATTAACTTGCCTTGACAATTGTTTTTCGATTAAAGTAAAAATGGGAAAAAAATCACTACATTTATAATGTCTACCAACCACCGTTGCAGAGCGAACGATTTATTATGTATACACAGAGCAGCGTTGCCAGTTTGCGGGTTTCCCCCAGATTTGCGGGTTTGTTTTTTTTTTTTTTTTATTTCGTTATTATAATCCTTTTTGGTAACCTTAAAAAGTGCTTCCACAGAAAAATTATAGGCATTCTAAGGACGTAAGAAACGCTGAATAACTTAAACTTAACAATGAGGTAGCGTAGAAATTCTTCTGTTCGGTCCACAACCAAATGATTCAAAATTGAGCATGACAATCGAGGATGAATAAATTTGTGTGTTATTTTAAAATACTGTTAAATAATAAATCTATCCTCCAAAACTACAATTGCAGTCAAAATGATATGTTTTTCCAAAGATATTCGACTATTTAGGTGTACAAAACAAGTCTCTTAAAAACAGCTTATTCATTACGAAAAATTTACAATTTTTTGTAATAGTTCCTTTATCTTTTTGCCAATTTAAGCACCAACCTCATCTGTACATTTTATAAACAACAATTTCATCAAAGTTGCGTAAGGGCTGTGTAAATTCTTTCAAGATGGTTTCAAACTGCAACAAGCGTTGACAATTTGGATTGTGTTTATTCCCCGCACATTTTTGCATTCGGAATACCAAACATACAGTACATTTACACCGCACCTAAATTCATCGTGTAGGCGAAATTCAACATTTCAGGCCAAATGTCCAGCATTTCATCATACATTTTGCAACATTTCCAAATGTTGAATTTCAGCGAAATGTTGAAATTCGTCAATGCATTTGTAGGTTTGTCAAATCGAACAAACCTCTTTACAAATTCCGCACGTCATTTAATGACTTCAGTCCGCTAACAAAAAAGAAACAGCTGTCAACAAAGCAATCAATCAAAATGAGTCAGATATATACATAATATGTCTGAATTAGCAATTAAATTCTTGTTTAAATTAATATGGCTAAAAAAATAAGTCCTATATGTTCAACCACTCCTGATTTCTAAACAGAAAAAAAAGCCATCTGTAATCAATTCAGACAGTAGCCGTTAATCCAAATGTTAAAGTTTCAGTGGGAAGTAGGAACGCAAAATTGGATTTTGTAATTCTTTTGCCGAAATGTTGAATTCATAGTTTACTTTACACGTTCGCGTTTGAAATTCGAAATTTTTACTTTCACGTCGAACATAAAATAGTGACCAAAAATTGTGTTTCTTTTATTTTTTTGCACCAATAACCAAATCTGAGGATTTTTCATAGCTGGGGGGAAATATTGTTACCGTCTGGCAACGCTGATATAGATTTAAATGTGCTTTATCGGATGAACTTGGAGAGATATAAAAATAATTTGACAATAATCCTAGCAGTTAAGAGTGCCACATCCTTGAATGAATCCTTTCGCATCGTCCTGGGAGATTTACTGCAAATAAATCCTGTATCGTAAATAAACAATTTGAATGAAATTGTACAATAAAATTGCTTACGTGTTACGTTATTTTGATTGCGAACAAAGGATTAGATAGATACGTAAAAATCAATTTAAATTTTTAAAAATGTTGGTTGGTATTGAATCTGAGAGCAGCTGTTATTTTGATTTATACTGAGTGGAATCTGAATATTTTATTTTACAGTCACCTATGCTGCAGTTGGTGGCCTTTTCGAATCACAACCATTTAAATGTTGGCTTGATTTTATGGTAGTTAACTTTAAAATACATTGAGAGTCGAGCCCGATTTGTTGACTTGCATAGCGTTCAAAAGCCCCTGTTGTAATCTTATTCCTATACCCTCTTTTCCTTTTGTTTCGTTATTTATCTTAAAAGTGAAATAGGTGGATATAATTATTATTATTATAACTTTATTGTTATATAAATGAATTACATAAAAAAATTGGTGCGACTGTATCCAACAGTCCCGAAATATGTGTACCTATGTGTAAACACCGTGCGTGCGGTATGTGTGTGGCTTGATACATGTCATTGAGAAAAGAGGGAATTGTAATAACCGTATTCTTGATATATTATGAAATAACAATAATTTATTTTCAATCTCTTCGTGAGCCCTAACATGTCTGGGGTACTTTTCGTAGGGCGGAGTGACTACCTGTGGTTGTAAAACTTCATTGAAGCCCGTTCTCCTTCTTTTGCCTCGAACTGACGATAAGTCCACGTCATTTATCGTCAGAACATCATTGACATATGAGCGTGATGTCGTCGGTTCATTGTCAGTAATTGTCGCTCCAGTTTGGTTTGCGGGACGAGTTCTCCATTCACGCGAGCGTTCAGTACTCGTTTTCCCAACCTTTTTTCCGACTTTCAGAGGTTTACTTGCACGTAAACGCGCTCTGTAATCTTTTGCAGATTCTGTATCTGTCTTTCCCATATCTGAAAATATTTTAATGCATCTTCAATGACGGCAAAACATTGCATTATTGTCAGAAATATGGAATTGTATCAATTACGTATTTTCCTGTATTTTTCTGCGTTTTACTATTGCAACGCATGAAGATACTGTTACATTCAGGCTGGGATTCGAAAAGATAAAACACTATTCTGTTCAAATTTTCTAATAAACTCACTTTATTTACACTTTCTACTCAATCACTTATTTAGTACCACGACAATATCACTTAAATCAATTCTCAAACGTTTCAATTCAATCGCTGTATTCACTTTATTATTTTACACTTATTTATCTCTCAACCGATTACTCTTTCGAACTTAACACAATCGCTTGTTAAAAATCAACTGTCCGCTCTGTTGTCAACGCGCCCCTTTTATATCCGCGCTGCCACCTATCGGCGAATATTCTAGAAGTAGATAGATTCCAGTGCCTTGATTTTGTGCGGTTTTTGTCGCAATTGCGGTTGCGGAAAGGGCTCACGTATAGGCGGATTCTATAAATGTGTGCGTGATGTCGAGAACTGACAGCTTCCAATATTCCCTGTTCTAATATCGCTTTGTTCCTGGAAATTCCAGGCCGGTTTTCCCTAACGCAACCTATTTAGGTAGCGAGAAGGATGTCGGTTGTCGACAATTGACATTTGACAAAGAAAGTTTATGGTGATAACAACAATAGATGACTAGTAGTGAATACTGTTTATTTTTTAATTTTAGAAGGAATTTGTTTGTCATGAGTTCAACAGTACGTATTTTTATTTAAATAAATTAATTGGACTTGTGTCTTTATACTATTTAGCTGTGTATTCCTTTCATATTTATTTATACATATAGATAACTTAAACCGTATCGCTAATCTGTGTTTTGTTTTTCTTTATTCTAAAAGAAGATTGAATTCTCAACAGCGTGACCTCTTGTTGGATATGGTGGAAGAGCATAAGGGTGTTTTGCTTGGACAAATGTCTGCCCAAGGAAACCTAAGGAAAAAGGAAACTTGGGCGAACATAAGTACTCTGCTTAATACAATGGGACCTGCTAAGTCTGAGGATCAATGGCGAAAAATAAGTTCATAAAATACACAAAGGTTTATTAACTAATCAACTTATTTACCACCACAGGCGTGGAGTGACATCAAATCTGCTGTGAAGAAAAAGGCAGCAGACCGGCGAGTTGCGGTTAATACGACTGGAGGCGGAGAATTGCCTGATGGGCTAGATATGACGGACGAGGACCTACAAGTTATTAGGATATGTGGTACGGATGCAATAGACGGTCTTCAGGAACTGGGAGATTTAAGTGGTTCCCATTATCATTTGGTAAGAACTCGGAAAACTGTAAGATTTTGCTATTTTCTATAATTATTTTTTAATTCTTCAAATAAAAACTCTTGCAACACCACAAGCACAGCTACAAGACAACGATATTCCCTACATGGACGAAGAAGATGAAGAGGAATATGATGATGGTTTGCTTTTGCCTGCAACAGATGAAAATGCTGCGCCGACATTAGGTCTCTCTGTTCCTGACCTCGATGAACTGCCATCAACAAGCAACCAAAGTCGGCAACCGCTTCGTCAAGAGGTAGAGAAAGGAATACTTTACCTACAAACCATTTGGTAAGTTTGCAAACTTCCGAAATGCTAATTAAAGTATTATAAGTTGTTAAGTATATAATACACAGTATCGGGATGAAGAACGTTCACCTTTTGAAACTGTAAATGTAATTTCGCTCGCAAACAAATTTGCAGCAACGTCAACAATCAAAGTTTGCAAATTAAGAACCCAATATACCTGACGTATGTGTAATTCATTTTTATTTACATATTCTATTATTCAGAATTTTCAAAAATTATTTGAGTTAATAATAGTCGATTTTGATTACAATTTTCAATAGCAGCAACAGCAACTGCATTCGGAACAACATTTTCTTCATCAACTACGGCAGCAACGATTAGGCAGCTGTCGAGTGCAAATCCACTGTCCCCTGAAATCAAAATAAAGTTAGGGAAAATAACTTTTAAGTTGTCTAATGTTTGTTACCAAAAAGCCATGTTTGAGGAAAGATTTCTTGTATTGCCCGAAGTAGTGGCACTATTGGACTTGTCCGCCAAATCAATGAATCATGTGTTGATTCTGCATATCTTGCATTAATATACAAAATTCGCAATTTGAAATCACAAATCTATTAAACGGATAGATACAACAGAAATAAATAGTAGCTTATAATATCAATTATACTTACAGTGAGCACATTAATGGAATGGTATCCTTTCCTATTTACATATGAAAACTCAATTTCTTTCGGTAAATGACTAATAGCAACATGGGTACCATCTATTAATCCAATGATTCCAGGTACTCCAGTATTGATAAGAAACTCTCTTTCAATTTCATCCCTTTTTTTATCCGTGTTTGGGAATTCGATGTAAGAATGCATTAAATTATGTACTATCTAATCCGATACCAAGGTAACAGCCTTGGAGACCATGGCTTGGGACATAATAGCAAAGGCATCCATTCCTATCCGACGTTGATACGATCCACTTGCAAAAAAATACATCGCAGCCAAGAATTTCAGATGAAATGGTACAGCATTTCCATTGTCCGAAATAATAACGAAGGATTGAAGAGTATCAATGAGTTCCAACGCTAATATTTTTGGCATCAAATAGTTCTGTTGAAACCTAAGTAGATAATAATTTTGATAACATCACATTTCTTTTAGTTTCATTTTTATTTCACTTAACTTACACTCTATCCGATATTTCGAATGCATTCATATAATCTCGTAAATATCGATTATAAATTTTAGTTTTTGTTTTAAACTCGTAATACAATACAGACGGTAAATTGATCATTTTCGCACAAACCTTAATTTTTATTTTATAAATAAACACAAAATAACCCAAATGTCATTTGATGTAATTAACATCGTTCAGCGGGTGAGCTATGCACCACTATGAAACGTTAGATGCAATTCTTTTTCAAAAAGAAAACTTTAAAATGAAAACGTTAAAGCCTTAATGTTCTTCTATAAATATAAAAAAAAAATAAGCATTAGTTGTAAATATATCAACTCATTTTAGATCTAGTTTTTAAGATTTCATTTAATATATTTCGTGAACATTTAACAGCCAATCCGCGTCGAGTGGTTTGCTATGCTGGTAATGTGAACCACCTGAACGCAGGCAAAGCCCGTGGCTCACTAACACATTCAAATCCAATTCGGAACGTTCCCTAGCGCAATTGCGACAAAAACCGCACAAAATCAAGGCACAGATGTACACTCCATATCTTCTCCAGATGGTTCTAGAATTAACTAACTATACATTTCCAGTCTCCAATTGGAAGTGGAACTTGAAGGGAAACAGAGTGTTACCAGGTGCCCGATTCACCACAATTCCTAAGTGTCTGATTCACTAAGTTCCTGATTCACTAAGTGCCAGATTCACTAAGTGTCTGATTCACTAAGTACCTGATTTACCACAATACCTACAGATGCGAGTTGGATGACAGTTGAGGTTAAGGAGTCACAACTGAGTGAATTATAATGAGCAGTGCATTAAACAGTGAAATCGAACAGTGAAACAACGCGCACTTAGATGTTTACACATCAACAAACACTCCTAACATATGCAGTGGAAAATACCTGTTTGCATTTCATCCCCGCAAGTTAAATGACATCAACTGTTATACAGTAAATGAAAGTGTCATTGAAATTTCATTCGGCTTGCATTGCATATTGTGGAGGTGCTGGTCTACGACATTTTTGTTAGTTTTTGCCCAGCTGTGATTTCTGCGTGCCTGGTAATTCACGAAAGATTTGGCACTGAATTTCCTCCGTCACAGGGAAGAAATGTGAGACCATCATATGTGAAAAACATGCTTTGTTTCACATCAACAAAAAGCTGAAATTAATATGCCCCAGCTCATAAATGTATGCAATGATAAAATGAATGCAATGATAAAACACAGTGACGCATATCCGTCCCCGCAAGTTAAATGTGTGGAATTACTCCACCAGATTAGATGTTTACATATCAAAAACGTCATTTTGACAATTGCAACAATTATTTAATGCAAACAAAACGCTTTGCTTACGATGTTTAAAACGACGATGTAGAAAATGAATTCAGACACGGGTAGTGTCACTTCCAATACAACAAAAAGTATTTAAAATTTAAAATCGAGGACTCCCCTCATTCAGAACGATTTGCCATTGGCATTTAAGCATCTATGACAAATAATAAGTCGCAAGGATAATCGCTGGATATTTATGGCATCAATATTCAATTCCCATGTTTTTCGCATGGTCAATTGTATGTGTCGTGCTCAGAAATATTATTTTCATTATCAACAGTAACGAATTTAGGCGGAACGGAATTCGCCGGTTCAGCTAGTTAATAATAATAATATAGGTATAAGTTCATAGTGAATTTTGTATATTTTATTTCTACTTTGCCGGTTTTGAACACCGCATTCACCATGACGATTTACAAATCAGAAAGTCAATAATTGAGTGTTTCTGGTCTGAATTTAGAAAATATACGTTTTTCGCATGTTCAATTGTACGTGGTATGTTCACGTGCCGGCAAACCATCCACTTTATTTGTTCCTGCGCCTGATAACATCTCGAAAATTATTGCGTATCACAAGGAGCTTCAGTGAAGATAATAACCGCAATAAAGCAAAATACATAGCCTCATCAAAGCAAATGTCTTGCTGGCAGGCCATTGAAATACTTGATTTTTTTCACATTTACTGCCGATTAAACTAAGTTAAATTAGGTTTAGCTAAAATGTATCATTAAATTCACTGCCCATTTCAACGAAAATCAAATCAATATTTACCTTCGAGTCAATTAACACTTAAGACCAACGTGAAATGCTTTAAAGTAGGTACTCAATTATCATTTAAAGAGATGATTGATTAAATTAACAACCTGCCTCAGATAATTACCGTTTAACTGGTTTTGGCTTTGCAGTGATTGGCGACACTTTTCCATACAAGGATGCACTTTCTAATCAATTCGATTACACAGGTCCTCCTACGGTATAAGCTGTTATTGGTATATAGATTTATCTTAATTAAACACTTTAAACACAATTTACTGGAAGGATTAATTTCACGCATGTATGTCCCAGCTGTAGATATATCTAATCTTATCATACACAAACACTTTATGGTCGTTCGTTGTACACATTTTCTGGTTTCGTGTTATTTCATACTCTATGGCTGTTGAATCCCTTATATGAACTGCCTTTGTCTCCCTTATATGGTATCAGATTAAGTCGTGTTGCATAAATTATGGAACGTGAATCGCTCACCTTCCTCTTCTTATGGCAAATGCGTGCTATTATACGTTTCGGTGGAACATCCTGCTGGTAAAGTTATCCTTGTAATTTATTCCGGACACGAAACGACCTGTCTACTGTTTTAATGCAGACACATCTCAGCTAATGCGATCAAATTATTTGTGTAGAAAAATAAATCCACCATGGTTTAAGGTAGAGGTGTTTAATTGATCCGTAGGTTCAAGTCGGTTAAACGTATTAGTTTTATAGACCTCGTTCGCGATAGAGATTGGCAAACCAGAGGGCTCTACCCATTTTCTCATATGATGCATTGCTTCTTTTAATTAAAGAAATTTCATTCACTCAAACAATTTCCAAAAAAATTCCAAATAATTAAAAAACAATAATAAAATGAACGACTGTGTCGTACGAAACTTTCTCGTTCATATCAACAGTTTGGTTGATTGCTTTTGTTTTATAGGGTATGTAGGTAAAAAAAAATCCGAAGCTATTCTAGAATCTAAACCACCATAAGAATATTTTTAAATAAAGTGCATTTTCGGCTTAAACATACAATAATGTGAGGCTCAAGCTCTCAGAAAAACCAAGTTCTGTTCACAGGCGCTTCAATCTTACACGACATTTGAGTATGTTCCTACAAGAGCAAGCGTAGCAGTTTCTGATCTGTTAGGGCAAGTTCTTGTTTTTGATTGGAGTAGATTGGTAATTCTGGGTTAAGGTGCCTGTTTTTTGAGGTAGGGTTCATGATATGGCCAATTTTTTAGACTGATATATTATAATATGTATAATTTTGTGTTTTTTTTTTTAATTTTCGTACAAACAGGCTGATTAAAGTGTACAACAGTTGAAGTACCAATGGAGTTTTTTCAAACGTGTAAGTTATATGTGTTTGCTGGTTATTTTATTTTATGGTGTGTGTTCAGAAGAAGAGCAGAAGTGGACGATTGTTACTTGAACGGAGTTGTGCGTAGTTGTTATAATAGTTTTATTGAAAGTGAGTCATTGAAATAGGCAAAAATATAGCGTTTTTGAACAAAGATCTAGATTTGGGTAGTCATTTTTTTTTTTTTTTCATCTTATTAAAATTATTTTATTATTGATATGTATTTCAATCAAAATCGTTTGAGTTAGTTTTGAAAAATTATGCTCAGAAACTAGTAGCAGGTATTGGGTTACATATTATAAGTTCGAAAAATACTATTAAGCTAAAAACTGACTACAAGGTGTTATTTACGATGTAAGCATTACTTGATTTTAAAAGTTTTCTCAAAATGTAAGCCTAATGGGGCTTCGGAGATATGAACAATTAAAAAAAACGTTTTCTGTGATTTTAATAGTAAATTAAGTACGCAGTAATTTTGAGAACATCGATTTTACTCTAAGTTTGCATTTTGATCAAAATTGGTATTGCCGGCAAACTAAGGAAAACTAAATTTTTAAAAAAATACATTTTTCAAAAATCCATTTTAAGATAACATAAAGAAAAACTGAGTTCGCCATTAAGCTAAAAATGACCACAAAACACTGGAAATGATTTTCGAATTTTTGTTTTAATCGTATTGACCATTTTCGAGATATGTCCAAATTTCAAAAGTACCGTTATTCGAATTTGTAGCCAAAAACTGGGTATGCAATCATGGTAACCTCACCTTCTTAAGCTTAAATATCAATTTTTGTTGGAATCGTTAGAGCCCTTTTCGAACGAATCAAACTGGTACGAACATTTTATAGGTAGGTATATATTTTATTTTATTAATATTGAGGTTGCCATGCAAACAAAGAAACGGCCCATAACTGTAACCACAACCTCAAAATCCGAAGTTCGAACGAAATCCGGGCATCCGTTTAGGCTGTAGGCCTGTGGAAGGACGGACAGACAGGCAGACGGACAGACCGGACAGAATTTTGTGACCCACTTTTTTGAGTTCGTCTGTTATCGTAATTTTTTACGAAAACAAGATCTTTCTCCTTTTACATAATGCAGAAAGTTAAGAAAAACAGCGCCGCCGAAACATCAGCGATATTTCAACACACTGACACTGTTCAACGAGCCATTTCAAACCGGAAATCGTTTCCTGTATCTGTAACTTCTTTGAGCCCCAAATGTAAATTTAAATAATACCAGCAGATGGCCCAAGCTTCTTTCACATATTTAGATGTCATCTTTTACGCGACTGGACACAGGGAGGGTTAATTATTACTATTATCATGAAGAAACAAATCGACTTTTGGCATAAGAAACTTTTTTCCAACCCGCCAATCCCTCAGTGGAAAGTTCTTGTGACGTTTGCTTATAGTTTTTAAATGTTAAAAAATGTTTGGTTACCAAAAGTCATCTACCCGTACCCATTCTGCAGTTTGTTTATACCCACTGTTGAGGGTCTTGCCAGAAAGAAATCCTGTTTCTCTGCCATTAACGTGTTCTGTTATATCTTCTATTCGTTCATCGTTCTCACATAGGTACTTCCCCGCTCCCGTCATGATATTCCGCGTTAAATTGGTAGATAATTGCCCTTATTTCGAATCAAATCAAAACTCGCACAACGAAGGATCTTAATTTTAATTAAAAAGAAACTGTTTAGGGTGATGGACTGATGGTGCGTAAATCCGTTTACCTACTCGCCTTTAGGTAATGCGTACTTATTTTCGTCAATTGTCTCCCTTACAATTTTTAATCTCATTAAGTACCTATCCTGGACATGGTTAATAATTCCGGCCACGTCTCCATTTATTTACCTTCAATCTCACAATTAAGGAGGTATATGAATAATTTAAAGAATCAGGCATCTACATAAAAGGAATCTGCTTCACATTTCAAAACAAAGCGGTTTTGCCTCAAAGCTATGGACTTAATTCGCGTGTAAAGAAAATCCCCCATTGGCTCGCAGCCAACACACAAAATAAATTAAATAATGTGAAAAGTTTGAACGAGCAGTCGGCGGCACCCGCTTAAATTTAACTGCCTGTTTAGAGTCGAAAAAATGTAATTAACGCGTTATCAATTATCATGAAAAAAATTTGTTTTGCTTTCGGATTTCCTCTCTCATTTTCGTTAATTGAATGTTTGTACTACCTCCAGGGGTTTATTATTATTTTCTTCTGCCACCTTCCACCTATAATAGCCTATTTCGGAACTTTTAGGGTTTTTATTTTCAATTACTGCAAAGTAGCGCAGCTACAATTTTTTCTTTCGAAACAATGCTTGGCAATTTAGAAGACACATGATCAATTACGGGAAATCACCTGGCGACGAACTGGGTATTTAATTTACCAGGGTAGGTAATAAATCCTGTAAGGTGCTTACTGGGTACGAAATTGGTCAAACACGAGAGTTTAACAGAAGAGGAGGACTGCAAGAAATTACAGAACATAGATAGGTATCCACGATCCACTGCACATTGGAAGATGTCACAGTCACAATTAATTAATTTAATCCCGTAAAATATTGTTCTAAGCCATAACGATTTTGACAAATAGTCAGTAGGTATCTACACTAAACCTGTACACAATATCCAAAGAGCGTCTTTGGGTGATCAGCCTAATTTGGCAATAATACCGTTCACCCTTGTGCTGACGTCTGACGAAGGCCTGGACATTTTCAGAGAGTTTTTGAGCCAATTGGAGACTTTTTTTTTTGTCAAATTGTTGGGAGTTTTCTATGTTTGTTTTAAAAGTCTTACGTTTAAATGTGTCAAGCGCGTTTTACCGATATCAATTTAAAGGCAATTTTTGGTAAGATTTTCGGGAGAAAGTTTTGGTGCCGATGTTGCCGGGAATAACCTTTGTGTTTTTTTAATTTTCGAGGGGCTTAATGAGCATTTTGGGGAGTTTTTGTAGACTTTAGTTTGGGAAGTTTTTCGGCCGAATTTTTGTTTGGATGTTGTGGCCTTTCTTGCGGTTGTAGATATTTCAGTAGATTTTTGGTACATACATAATTTGAGCGTGACAAATTTTTAGGGGTTTTTTTTCGTATGCATTATACGTTATACGATACCTTATACGGAGCCTTGTTCAGTCGATTTTTGAAGCATATTTCGTTGAAGAGTGTGTGTTTTTGGGGCCAATTTTATGAATTTTGTGGCCTATTTTTGGTGTCTTTTTGTTTGTGCGTCATTGGCGTATTTTGGGAAAGTTTTTTTTTTTTTTCTTAATTATGGGAAAATTTGTTTGGGATTTTTTCGTTTGCATTTTACGAAATCATTCTCTACATTTACGTGGAGAGCAATTCGGGGGGATTACTTGAAACATTTTGTTGTGCAGATTTTTCGGAGACATATTTTCGGGCTATTATGGTAGCTTTAACATTTTTTGGGAAGAACTTTGAGGCAACTTTTGGGCTGTATTTCGTGATGTTTCATAGAGTTTTTGTAGGCGTTTATCTGGCAATGGTTGGTAAGGTATTCGTGCCGTTTTTTTTTTTTTCAGTCAAGTCTTTGGGCGATTTACGGCGGCAGATTTTGTCAATTTTTTTCAGCTGTTTCTTGTGGATTTTTGAATCGATCTTTTGTCCGTATTTTAGGAGTTATTTTGGGCGTTCTACGGAACCTTGTTTTCGATATTTCCACGGAAAAAATCGTCGGGTGATTATTTCTGTCGTTATTTTGAACAGCTTTTGGAATAAACTTTTAAAGCTACCTACGTCTGAAGAATATTTTTTTGGGGATTTTTGACGTCCTTTTTTCGGGTGTTTTTATGGGTGATTTTTCATGGAGACTTCAGTATTGGCTTAGTGTGATGGTACGGAAATTGACTCGGATTTTTGGAGCGTCTGAAGTTTGTTTGCTTGCATATATATTAAAAATATTTAACTTGCTAGGTGGTTAATCCTTAACTTTATCCATTTTAAATCGACCTTTATTAGAAGCATCATATATTATTATTATTTCATATCTTATTTCGGTTATGACGCCACCCTAAAATCAAAAAGTTGAGGTTGATCCCATAAACCTTTTCGATAGAGGTCACTACACTCGATATTGTCAGATTTGTAATAAATGATAATTGATTATGACTGCTTTTGAAATTCTTGCATTTTCCTACTCACAAAGCCATACAGTTGACATATTTTCATTTCTTTTGTTCAGAGAAAATATCCAAAATAAGGAACAAAGAGTGCTGGTGCTTTGATTTCTTTGAAATAAAATGAGACGTAAAACACAAACGCTCATCTACTAACGATACCCGTATCAAAACACATAATGGCGATGCCAATGCCATTCAATTTACAAAAGCAAACCAAAAATAACTGCCATGACACCAGACATTGATAATGATATTTAAAAGATTATTTCGACGTGTAGGTATGCTGATTTCTATTCAAAGGATCCCCCTTTCACTGTTTTACCTCAGAGTAAAAAATTGCAGGAAATGTGGACTGAGTAGAGCAAATATGAATTCTCGTAATTTAGGGTCGTAAATAAAATCAAAGTCATCCCATAACTTAAAGAGTATCATACCCAAGTAATGAAAGACTCCATCTCTAAACCTACACGCAATATTTGGAAAATTCCCCTTTTAGAGTATAAGAAGCTAGAACAGTTTATGGATCCTTATAAGGGTACATAAAAGATTAGGAGAAAAGCCCTCAAAAAAAGGGACCTCTATAAAAATATTATTGTCGGTAAATCGTCCAAATGAACTATAATTATATATTTGGGTTGTCATAGTGTGTTGGGTTTTGGGTATAGTGCTCTAGGAGTAAGAAAAATGTTCAGTTAAGTGTCCTAACTATTACGAGTGAGGTTAGGTTCTTAGATCTTTTTTGGTATTAAGCACTGAGTGTAGGGGCTTAGGCTGAATATCTAAGTGGGATCCTAAATTGTTGTTCGTACGGGGTGGCTTTTTGATGATTTTGTTTGGAAGTTCAATAATCGAATATTAGAAATCACTGTATGAATTTGACTTGTTGTTAAATTGTCAATACATAAATAAAAAAAAAAAAAGTTGATACCTTTA
Source organism: Cheilosia urbana (assembly GCA_946477585.1). Lineage (NCBI taxonomy): Eukaryota > Metazoa > Arthropoda > Insecta > Diptera > Syrphidae > Cheilosia > Cheilosia urbana. Next base: position 120,010,814 of record OX297854.1, read on the forward strand.
CTTACAGTGGATTGGATATTCTGTGCAAAAAAAAAAAACAGATAATTCCTAGGGTAAGAAATGAAGACAATCAAATCGAGTGGAATAACATTTTTGGGAGGTCCTCAACTACTAAAATGGGGCAACACAACACTTTTGCAATTTGTATGAGAAACGGGTAAATCTGACATTGGACTGGGCATTTTTAGTCAAGGAACTTTGTCAGATTCACGGACAAAAAAGTCATGAAAAAATGCATGTTAAAAACGAAAAGAATCTGTATTAAATTAAGTGGATTTCTTTTTGCATTTTTGCTAAGCAGACTTCCTGCTTAAAATAAGTTTGCAAATCACCTTAATTCCTAATATATGTATGTGTATTGCAGTTCTCTTTCAAGAGAATCCGTTTAATTTTATAAGAAAGCCATTCAGTTTTGAGACTTAAAACAGGTTAATAATAAGTAAAGCCCATGTCAATTACAAATTCATTCCTATACGAATGATATGCTCGGCATTTTAATATCACACGTGCTACCTGTACATTTTTCTGGAAAATCATTTTCTTTTCAGAATTCTAAAAGGTCGATTTGGTATTGCATTTCCGTAACAATGAAAACATTTATTTGTTTATTTGTTTATTTATTTAAGTCCACCATTATACAATCTACAGACTATATACCTAATTACATCATTTAAAAAAAAGAAACTCTTAAGGTAAGAGAACAAAATATTTATTAAATAAAAAAAAATATATATATATATATCGTAGATGAATAAGTATCTAGAATGATAAGCGTGTATGGTGCACACGAATTTAGAAAAATAAACTTTGTGAATCTGGAATAATCTTTGTTTCATATTTAAAAATTAAAAGACATGTAAAGAGAGCGGGGCAGAGAACATGTTTCTCTGTCGAGTAGGGAGTAGGTCTCGTTGTGATATGTGATGTGGTGTTCTGTGAAAAACATGGTAAAGAATAAAAGCGAAGAAAGAAGACGATGGATGTGTTGAAGAGGACCGTGGTAGTCAGTCTTATTGTTAGTGAAATTTTCACGGCAGAGACAATACTGAGACCCCCAACTCACAATCCTCTTGCCGCTGGCCTAGGGTTGCTCATATTACATCGATGCATCGAAAACATTGATGTTTAGTATTCGATGCATCGATTCAATCCGATGCATCGAAAGCATCCGATGTTTAACGATGCATCGATGTATTTCATTCGATACATCGCCGCATGGACTGTAAACAGTACACAGAAATTGGAAGACGAATAAAAGCGAAGAAAGTGCTTGCGATGAGCTTTCCGTCTACTTAGAGCACCTTTTGGTCGGCTCAGTGAAAATCTTTTGGACATTTGCTCCAATTTCTAAAACTGTTTAAAATTGCTTGTAAATATTTAACTCAGTTCCCTCGGAAAGGCTTTTTTTCGAAAGCTTATTGAGTCAGCAACGGAATAGAATTCAAGTAAGGCGGGTAAATAAAATATTGTCTATGCAACGTTTAGAGCGGAAGTATTGGGATTTGTAATTTTAATAAAACTCAGTTAATTTAAAAACCTTGGATTAATGTCCTATTTTTGCTTTCCTATTTTTAGCTCATAGAACACAACGCGTCGATGTTCTTAATCGCGAAAACATCGATGTTTTTAGTCGATGCATCGGTAATAATCGATATAATATTTCGATGCATTACATCGAATAAAACATCGATGTATTTTTTGAATGAACATCCCTACGCTGGCCCCCTCAGTTTTTTTTTTTTTCAAATTCGCCATTTTGTTTTTCTATCGGTGTTCTGTCAATTTAGAAACCGTGTGACATGTAAAAACATACAAAAAATATAAAAAAAAATGCTGCCAACAGCTACCAACCATGGGGGAATGTGATAGAGTTCGAGAATACCACATTTTAAGATAACTGAATGCTATTGGTTGGTTATTATTAATTTTTAAAAGACGATTAATGTTATTTGTTTGATTAATAATACTATCTAAATGAGTTGTTTTATATTCCAGAAACATATAAGAACAAACATTGTTGCGTATTTTCCGCTTTTGAATATCATTAACCTCGATTTCATGTGTACATTTTTCTTAAATAACTGGAGAAAAATTGCTCAAAATGTTTTTATTTTCCTACAACCATTCTGCAGTAGGTAATCATTTTTCATAAATATTTTCAGAAAAAGTGCACTTATTCCTAAAATTAAATACTATTCACGCGTAGAGAATGATTTCAAATTTAACGGACAAAATTATATGAACGCTGGCAGCAACTTTGCCGACACAAGAAGTCACCAGAAGTTATTGATATTTTTTGAGGGTGTGTTGGTGTGTTGAAGTTTCGTGACATTTGTCAATACGAATTTCTATGTATGAATACTAGCGCACTAAATTGTGTACACTTCGTACAATTATTGCTTGTGGGTAAGGTAACGGGAAATCGGACGAAGTTGGGGTCTCAGTATTGGCTCTGGTTAAGAATGCCGAATATCCAGATGCACTATACATTTCTATGAAACGCCGGCTTGGGTCATCGGCGGAGAAAATAAAGCCTTATCAAAGGTACCACTGCGTGATTTGGGTTGTCAACAATTATAAAAAGCATCAGTAGCAGAAGCAACAACCTCGTGCATAATCATTTCATTTTAATAATAAACTAACAGTTCAGGAGATGAGCTTGATTTTTAAAGTTCGAACAGAAACGCTTGAATTGAATTGCAGACCGCATAGAAGTGACTTAAACCCCAGGTGTCCATTATGTTACCTTGACCAGAACGAGAATGTTTTTCATTTCCTCGCGTTATGCCCCATTATTCAGGAAATTCGTAGACTGTACTTTGACAAAAGCTTCTTAACGTTTCAAGAATGTGGTCAAATTGTTAATGGAGATAGTGGGTGGAGATCGCTTATTCAATTTATCGTGCATGCCATGAATTATCGAAACTCCCTTGCATCTTTGTAATATCTTTTGTTTTAGCTAAACTAAAAGCCCAGTTTTTATCCAACTCAGTTCTTCTTTTCAAAAAAACTTAAAAATCTGTTTTCTTTTTTTCAGTTTTTGTTTTAGCTAAACTAAAAGCCCTTAATGTTATTTGATGAAAATCATTTGATCTCCTCTCAATCGACAAATTGCAATTGCAATTTTTTTTTCCTTTTTTTTTAACTTAACTATTTTTCTCAACTTAACTTATTTTTGTTTCTCTTCTTTATAACTACCTAATTTAAAAGCCTTATGTTAGCAAATTTAACTCATTTTTAAATTGTTTCCATTTGTAACACAATCGTGTATTCTCTCTTTTTCTATTTAAAGTTTTTTTTTTATTTCTAAACGGCAGACGGCGGTTAAGCCAAGCTGTATCAAAATGCTTTATTTCAAAAACTGTCTTGTAACCTCACATAAATAGCAAATAAAGAGTATAATCAATCAATCAATCAAATAATCATTTCGCAGCTTGTCGGCTTATCAGCAACAGTTGCACTGTACAGGTACGCCAACAGCATCAACAGAAGCAGCAAAAACAACATTAACCAACTGTTGGCAGAGTCGCTTGGGGAAAAATCTACGGTACATATGTACATGTTTGCTCTTATAACCAAGTCCAAGCGAAGTTGTTTTTAGAAAATAAAAAATAATATTCATAACGTGTAAATGTTTCTTTCTTTTTCTTTGATTTACACGAGAAGTCTTAACTCGCGCTTAGCCACATATAGAAATGTTCATGGGTTTGGCCTCTTACGACATTTTAAACCAATCTCTATTTATATTCAAATTCATGCACCCACCTGTCGGTAGAACTGAGGGGAAAAAAAACCGTCTGCATATGCATATGAATCAGTTTTCAATTTACATTTTGTAAGCCCAAACGCCCACAAAACCAAACCAATCAAATCCGAGCCATTAAACTGAAATCAATATTTCATTTTCCGATGAACATAAGCTTTCCATTTATACCCCATGGAAATGCCGTGGACGTCGACATCGTAAAATTAATATCCTCCATAACCATGAAAGTGCTACAATAAAGAAATTATGAGGGTCATTCTTCAAGTGCATACCACGGTCATCAAAGGAGGTCACGATTTCCCATTAAACTTCATAAAATTGAAACTGAAGATGACATTCTCGCACTAAATAGCATCCAATCAAATTGATGGTACTAAAATAAAACACAATGGAAAGTTTCGAAACGATATTGATACTTGCGTGTTTTTGTCAAATCAAATATTCTTTAGTGAGATTGATTGATTTCATTTTAAATGCTGCATGTTACGAACAGGTTCGCATCGTTTCCTGGATTCGTCCGGACTATTCATGTGAAAACGAATTGCGAACAAGCGAATATTCGTAGTTTCTTTCATTTCATTCATATGAATTTTTTAAATGCAGATACAAGTGAATTAGATTCATTGTTAAAGGTTAAATACTCAGGCTTGCCAGATTATGTTTAGGTATAAAATTTGATCTTAAGGTGTCAAAGTAGATCGTATATTTGCGATATTTTGTTTCATTTTCTTTTTCTTTATATATAATTCTTTCGGGGTGAAACTCGATGATGTTATAACTCGATAACCCCTGGGACGATTTTCATGATTCTTTTTTGATTTTGTTCGTATTGCTGTATATCAGGTTTATCGAATGATTCTTCCTATTAAACTACGTATATGCGTTATTATTTTGTTTTCAAAAAGTAAATTGAGAAAATCGAGAATTTAATTTCATACGTTTGTTCTAACAATGGCACGGGATTCTACACTGCAAAATTCGGATTATCTACCAGATTCAAGGATTCAATTTACCATTGGATGGGTGCTTTCTTGCCAGTAAATGAAGACCCACACCAATATCTGCAAATTGCTGTATAGGCTTATATTTAGAAATCGAAAGCCTGTTAAGGCTCCGTCAAACAGAGCGCGTTTTACCACCGCGTTTGGCAGCTGTAATGTAGGTAATGATATGCAATTAATATCCCCTGACACACAGATTCACGACGGTGAAAAAGTACACATTATTTTGATTGACGCGGCGCGCTAGAAAGGATTTTGAATTTGTCGTATGAAAAAATTGATTGAATGTGTACGAAATGATATGAGTGATGAAATGAAAAAAAAAATCTTTGTTATAAAGGGAGCAATATGGGAAATAATTTAAAAAGAATTGAATAAGGACGTAAAGCAACAAACAACAGGTGGTATTCTTCGACTTCTTTCTCCTTCTTTTTTTCGCGAACTACGGATAAAAAATAATAATTCTTCTTCCGAGCTGCTTGACATTTTGCAAAAAATGATGACAGTTACAATTCTGTTTGACGTCCTCTAACGCGGCGGTTGAAATGTGCGTCACATTCAAATAATACCGTAAAATAATAGGTCTGTTCCTTTACTTTTAAATCTTACGAATCCTTACGAATTTTTAGTCAGTGCCGTTCCTTAACTCGAAAAAATTCGTAAAAGAGAGCGTCATCGAGAGAGCAAGAAATTTCCCCTCCAGTGAAAATCTTACGAATTTTTACTCAACAAATTTCTTGGTGTAAGAAGTGAAAAAGCTGTCAATCATCTTACAATTAATAGTTGATTTGAAATTTGTCGTTCTATTTGACATAAATGCGTGCATTTATCTTGATTTGTTGCGTATTAAAACAGGCCGAAAAATAAAATCAAATCTTCTTCTCAAGATTCCTTTCGAAAGTGACGACGAAATTCTTCCTTGCTGTAATAAGGACAAGGCCCTAGCGAGGTATCCGTCGGAACGGAAAATTCTCCGATTTTATACAATTCGGAGGATTTTTGCTGCGAGGTATTCTTCGGAATAACTGTTTGGAGAATTATTCCGACATTTTGCAACTCATATTGGCGAATTACACTGAAGTACAATGAAGGGCATTTTTTGGTTAAATTTTTAACAGCTAGATTCCAAAATTCTTCGACAGAAATTGGTTGCGGAAGCCTCCGAAAGAGTATGCGTTGCGGAGAATTTTCATTCCGAAGAATACATAGGTACTTGGATTCATCAAAAATAAGTTTGATTAACTCATTTCGTAGTAAATTAGCAAATTACTCGAGTTTATCAGATATTTTAACGACTTTTCGTACCACTTTTTTTAAAATTTGAATTATGTATCTGTCATTTTTCATAGATTACTACAAAAACGTTTCCTAACTTTTTCGTAAGTATCTCTCTCTGTGAGAGAATTTATCTCCACCACTGCCATTTTGACAGTCTTTTCCATTCTTACTTTACAAAAGTAAAGGAACAGACCTAATCTCACTGCGGCGTTAAAAACGCGTTCTGTTTGACGGAGCTTTAAGTTCGAACGAATATTTTATTCGTGGGTTTGTGGATCTTGACTGTTTTATGTCGATTGTGGATAAAGTGTGACAGTTCGCCGCAAGAATTTTCAATTTCAAACAGAATATTGCTGTATATTTGTAAGTTTCGCTAAGTCAATCAACTAACACTCAGGTTTATTTTAGATTAGGTTTTATATTAATTAGATATAATGCTTTTGGGGTACATAGCACAAATAGCAGTTTTTTCAATCATAAAAAATATTCGCTCCCATTTGAATAGTCCTTTATTTGTCTGCATTTTGCAGATTTCCAATCTAGCTGCAAACTTTTAAAAACCAGAAATCTGCGCTTCAGATTTTGTCTGCATCCGCAGTAACATATTTTGTTCTTTTTAAGAAATTTTAACATTTGTTGCACACTTGATTTCGCTGTATGCTTTCATTTTCCTACACAGCTTTTTGTTTTTTTGTTATTGTTAGATATGTAGGTATATAAAAAAATTTTTGTGAAGTAGGATTTTTCTATAGAAATTTTTTTTTTGTATTTGCGCAGATTTGTAAAAATATTTTTATGGCAACACTGAGTACGACTGATATGAGCTACATAAGCAGGTGAACTATATGATGCATAGTAATGAATGGTGCTATCATCCGAGGGAGGCATTCACTGATGGCCATCCTACTCAATTTTAAAATATTATCTCTACCACAAGGTGAGGTATATAATTTATATTAGCGAATTTTATCAATCAATTGATTTTGTTAATAATACTACATGTCTTAAATAAAATAAAAAGAAAATACCTTTCCCTTTCTTGCGGTGCGGTGGTTGCCTGGATCTTTGGATTAAAAAATCAGCATTGATCCACACAGAAGGCATACGCATTACCAATTCGTTAATTCAAAGAAATAAAAAAAAACCCTTAGTGATGCGGCATGTGGCTCTTCAAAGAATGTGATTACGGATGGATGAATTACTTGAATGGGAGTTGGAGCTAACCATCAAACCACCGACAAAATTGTATTAGTTTGGATCTCTTATCTGTGTCCAATCGATGCTAATGGAAATTCCTTTTTATCTCAGGATAAGCAGATGTTCTTCAAGATTAAATCAAGTGTCAACGAGGGCTGACATTAACATCATTCTATCGATTTCCTTTTCATTTTCCTTCGTTAGATTTTCAATTTTAATCTTCATTTAATTTATTATTTTCATCTCCATAGCTACATTAGGAATTGCCTTCTCATTGAGAGTATTTAGCTATATGTATGTATATAGTGCGCGATACTAATAATCGTATTTAGTGTCGAGGCTAGATTTAACGAACGCACGGAGGCGGAATTTTCCATGCAAAATTACCAATTGTGACCTATAAAATATTTAGTGTGAAGGTTAAAAATTATTTTATTGGTCAGGCCCAGTGTGGTTTAGTTGAATAGTCGTGTTAAACTGACAAATTAGCAACAATTAAGTGCTCTTACAAAGAGAAGTGAAAAGGTAATTTGAAAGTGAGACAATTATTTTTGTTTTAAATAATCTTATATATAAATAGGCGAAGGAAAATAGTTAAGAACCACTTTCACTGCCTTAACCACAACATATTGCGCCGTACTTTTAGTGCAGAGATGCAATACTGCCTGTAGTTAATTTTCCAATTTGTTGTGCACAAGCCAGGTCAATATAATGGTCGAATTTCTACCACTGGGCATACTCTAGTTATATTAAAATGGATAGAAAAGAGTAACAGAATGTAACAACATAGACTCCCTCCTTTCTTGAAGACAACACTTGATACCATGGCTCTTGTTAATTATCTTATCGGAGCTGTCCTCCCAATTATCTTACCTATGACTATGATGTCAGCAGCTGCCTCTATTTTAAAGTGGGATGGACGCTTAGGTCACTTTTCCCAGGCGGCGAACACCCCACAGAAACTCGTTTCAAATACCATTTTAAAGAAATGAATCCTCAAGTTTACCAAAAAACTTTGTGAATAACCTGATTGTTTCTTCAAAAGTAATGAAGGCCATTTAAATGAATGAAACCATATTCTTATTCTCAATAAGAAATATGTCAAATTATTGCTGACAGAAATCAGAAAACGCTGGCAGCAGGCAAGGGCGATGACTAAAACAAACTTAGTACATATACGGACTTAGCAATAATCAACTTTAGTCTGGCAGTTTACGCAAACACACTTTCCAAAATCGCTTTACCAATAAACAAATACCTATAGTTGCCAGAATATCGCTAACTGTAGAGTCAAAAAATGTTAATTTGAGAAAGCCATGTTTATCTCGGGCACTAGCTTATGTCATTTTCCAGTAGGACAAAAATAATCACTTTTTTCCGATTCGGAGCAACTTTGCGAATCTCGATTTCTGAGCAAGTTTACACCAACTTACACAAAACCAAAACATTTTACATTTGTCAAAGTTTAAAGTGCGTTATTAATTTTTTTACATGTGGTCGCTGCAATGGATATGTATTAACATAAATTGAAAAGATTTTTATAAACACAAATAACAATTTAAAAACCACAAATGCAAAGAACGAAAAATCTCGTTTTGTGTTCCATTAGGCACAGATCTTAGTAGATTCTAAGAATTGTATTGTAAGTGATAGACCCTCTACACTGCGCCCAGAAGAGATCTATTGTGTTAGCCTTTATTATTTAACCCAGGGAGCTGTTGAGGCTCTTTATAATTCTCAGCACCCTTCTTGGTTCCATGTTTCCAATATCTGCAGGACTTAAATTCGCCCTTTGCATATGGATCGCTCTGCCCCTTGCCACAGCAGGACATCCGCAGAGTATGTGTTTCGTTGTCTCCTCCTCTTCTCCGCAGAGTCGACAGGGGTCATCGTCGGAAAGTCCAATTTTTTTTGAGATGATATCTTAGTGGCCAGTGACCAGCAAGATAACCCCGTTAGGTTCCTTAGATCTTCTTTGCTTAGCTCAAGTAACTTTTTTGCTCTACTACGAGCTGGGCTTATGAATCTTTTTGCCTGTCTCTGTCCCTTTGATTCCGTCCAGTATTCGGCAAGGTGATCATCTTCCCATTTCCTGAATTTTGAGTGTATGTAACTCAAAGGTAACCCGAAGTAGGGTTCAGGACCGGTGAGCAGGCGTGATGCACCTCTTCTCGCCAGACAATCTGCTCGTTCGCTGTCCTCAAATCCCTCATGGCCTGGTATCCAAGCAACAGTGACTGTGTTGTCCTTTGCCAGTTCTTCGAGGAGATTGAAACATTCCCAGAGTAGCTTTGATCTGATCGAAAACGATCTTAGGGCCTTAAGAGCTGCCTGGCTGTCTGAGAGGATGTAGATACGGGCACCTTTAGTGCGCCTCCGTAAGCATTCCCGGACACATATCTCTATGGCGTGTACCTCCGCTTGAAAGATGTCTGGTGATTTTCCTAGTGCTACGGCTCTTTGGAACCTAGGTGCATAGACCCCAGCACCGGTGGCTTCATCTTCCATCTTTGAACCGTCGGTGAACCAGATTTGTGATCCTGGTCGTGTTACGAATTGGTTGGTTCTCCAGGTACTCCTGTCAGATATGACTATCTTAAATTTTCTGGAGAAACGAAGTCTTTTAAGCATGGTGTCTGATACTTTGATCACAGGATCATCTTGAAGCGTTTGTAATACTCGAAGGTGTCCTGTCAGATTTCCTGCTTTAAGATTTGATATATCAGGGAGCCTAAGGGCACTGAGACTCGCTTCCTTCTTTACAGAAATATGTAAAGGCAGAAGGCTGAGCATTGCCCCTATGGCTGCAGTTGGACAAGTTTTCATTCCCCCCGTTATACCAACACATGCTAAGCGATATATCTTGTTTAGTTTTTTCTGGGCCGTTAATTGTTCGATTTTTGGCCACCATGATATCGCTGCATAGGTGATCATTGGTTTGATGATCGTGTTGTATGACCAGTAGATCATTTTTGGTTTTAAGCCCCAGGTTTTGCCGTGGAGACGCTGGCACATATAAATTGCCTTTGTCGCCTTCTTGATGACTTGATCAAGGTGTGAGTTCCAGGTGAGAGTCTTGTCCAGGATTACTCCTAGATACTTTACCTCCCCAGATAAGTTAATAACTTCGTTATTCAGCTTGATCGGTTTCAATTCTAGTTTTCTCTTTCTTGAGAATGGTATCATGACTGTTTTTGAGGGATTTATGGTCAATCCTTTGTTCTGACACCATCTATAGGTTAAGTTTAGGGCTCCTTGCATGATCTCCGACATCGTGGAGTCATGTTTGCCCCTAACAGTGATTACTACATCATCTGCATAACCTTGTATTATGTACCCCGATTGTGGGAGGTGGAATAGGAGTTCATCTATGACTAAAGTCCACAGAAGGGGAGAAAGTACTCCACCTTGAGGACAGCCCCTAGTGGCCTTAACAGTCTTTTGTGAGCCTCCATACTCCAGATTAATGATTCTGCTTTCTAACATGTTTAGAACCCATTTTATGATTAGTGGGGCAATGCCTTTCCTTATCATAGCTTTCTTTATGGCATCGAAGGATGTATTGTCGAACGCTCCCTGGATGTCTATGAAGGCACAAAGAGCCGTTTCCTTTACTGTCAGAGCCTTTTCAATCGTCGTTGTGAGGCTGTGTATGACAGTTTCGATAGACTTGCCGGTATTCGAACTGGCTCGCATGAAGTGGGTTACCTGTAACGAACTGATCCCTTATATATTGGTCTAGAACTCTCTTCATGGTTTTTAGGAGAAAGGAGCTAAGGCTGATGGGGCGATATGATTTCGCTTGTTGTTCAGATTTCCCACCTGCTTTTGGTATGAAAATCACCTTGACCCTTATCCAGCTCAATAGATTCTAAGAAAGTTGTCGCACTAGGAAATCTGGAGGTCTAATTGTTTATTGGTACCGTTCCACAAATGCTGTACATTTTTACTAAAGCTGGCACCCAACTAATTGTCGAGATTAGTGCTTGATACATGCTATTAGTAAGGCCGAATGTGTTTTGGATTGTTTATATCGTCGGTTGACAGGTAAAAGTCAACAAGTATAGACATATTAGCTTAAATTACTTTTTATCACTAATGGCGTTTTCCATTGGTAAGAAAATTACTTTTTTTTTATCTTAAACTGTCAAAAGACCGATTTTGACAGTTGTTGTGTTCCATTGGTCAAAAAAATAGATCTTTTTTTTTATCTCAGATCAATTTTGCAAATCTGAATTTTTCGGCAGATTTACCCCTCCATGCACTAACACCAATACAATTGACAACCGTCAGATTGAGTTGAGTGGTTTTTGTTTTGATTTTATTATTTCGGTTGTGAGAAACAAGAGTGGTTTACGTTTTGATCACGGTTGCCAACACGGTACATTTGGGACAAAGTATTTGTCATTCCCAATGGTTCTTTGCCCTTTGTCCTTCCCGCCGATTGCTCAGTCCGAAAGTTATTTTAAGGTAGTACGTTTTGCCGTGTACTAAAATACGAGTTGGGTGAGCAATTTATAAATTTTTTAAAATTTGTTATTTCAGTTGGAAAATTAAATCTTTGTCCCAATGTTGATTTCTCCGTCCTACTCTTTCGGTATATTTGTCAGAAGTTATGTTTCAAGTTGGCAAGCCTGCAAAAACAAACTAGTGTGTTTTGAAATTTGACAGCTACACCATACAATGACAAAACAAAATCAATCTTATGTCGTGTTCCATTGGTAACGAAAAAGATCAAATTTCAGATCAAAATCCAGATTAACCAATAGAAAACGCCATAATGCTATAAATTTCAATAATACCGGACTTCAATCGCACTAGAAAAATTCAGTAAATCCATTAATAACCAATCCCCAAAACCTATTTCAGAATTTCAAACTTTTTCGATTTTTAACTTTCTCGATTACGGAGTAAGAGGAAGATAACGTATTCCTACAAAATTTCGAACTCGATATGTTAATCAATTCTGACATTAGATGACAGCGAGGAACTCAAAAAAGTGGGTCGCAAAATTCTGTCCGTCAGTCTGTCCGCCCGTCTGTGCATAGCATAGCATAGCATAGCATGAGCTGTCGGGACTTCGTTCAAACTTCAGTTTTGGTGTTTGGGGGCTTACACTTCGGAGCCTTTTTTTTTTTTGCAAGGTACCTATTCTCAATATTAATTGTATGTACCTACTTCCCATATAAAATGTTTGATTTGTTCGAAAACAGCTCCAGTGATTTCAACCAAAATTGATATTTGAGCTTAAGTACATAGGTGAGGTTATTATGACTGCATAATGTGTAGACAGTTTTTCGCCAAAAACTCAAATTATTCTCTAATTCCTTTTTTATATTTTATGAACCTCAGATCTTTCTTTTTTTTAAACCTTCTTACTCGCCTGAGCGATAAAAGCGATAAAAGGCACTTCGACCTATAAGATCTTTTGTGTCATAGGGCCAGAACAATTTTTAGGCTAGCAGATTCTCCACTTTCCTAATAAATTTAGTCAAGCAGCTACTTCTTCTTCTCTTCAAGGCTGAGATGCTCTCTGTAGAAGATAGTCCTTCTGATTCCGCATAGGGCTGAACATTCACATAATTTGTGTCTTCTTCAAGACACAACCGACAAAGCGAAGAGTCGGTTAGAGATCTCAGATCTTTACCTAAATATCTCTTAAAATAAGAAAACAACCAACCAAACTTTTGATCAACGACAAAGTTTCGTTTGACCCAGTCGTGCACTTTATTTTAAATTTGTACGGCAGGAAAAAATCATGAAAACCCGATTATTTGCAATGAGCTCTAAATGCACTTAGTGAGTTTTACTTCAGAGATATATTCGCTATGTTTCTGGTTTTTATCCTTTAAGAAAAGTGAATGGCATCAACATATTTTGAGGCTTATCTCTCTTTCCTTATAATACATGCGAGTGTCCATTCACCCAACCCCCTGTCATATAATATAAGCCGCACATTTCTTGACTTTGCACACTCTCTAGATCAATGTCTCACTATCCAACGTTCAGGTTGCATTCTTGACTATTTTAGACTATGCTTCCAATTGTTAAAATGAAAATTTAGCTTTCGTAGTTCTGAATAGAACTGATCCATCTTCAAATATGATTCCGTAGTATCTATACTTTTCCGTATGGAAGATTTTCTTCAGCCAATTGAGACTATATCCTTAAGCTTAATGCCCTCGAAAACACTCCTCAGTCTCCCTTCGCAGCTTCTCTACCTTTTATGCCTTGTATTCGTTTTATACATCCATTTTTTAAATATAATTTTCTTTACAAAAATGTAAACAAATTAAAAAAAAAAACAACAAATGGAAACTCAAATTTACTTGACTGAACGCCATAACAAAACCACTATAGCTGGTTAAAACGATTCACCAAAACGAACGCAACCAGCGCGTATTTGTTGCAATAAACTATGGTGCTGTTTGGATAGGTACATAGGTTAGGTTACGTAAGGTGGCTGTTTAGAAAGACACACTTAGACCAAATTGGTTTAGGTGCTTTGTGATTGGTCATACATTTTGAATTTACTTTTTTTAATAAACCACAAAAAACTTCCCCATTTAATTAATGCATCAGCTCAAGCTTATGTGAAATGACTCGGAAAATGGCTCAACTCCAAAATTTCTCCAGTACAGCGCTGCTTCGAACTTATTACCTATTCATATCCACAATTTTAAATTCCGATTTCTGGGAACTGGATTAACTCCCACATTATTAGCAAGTATCCAGTTCCACGTACCTAATTGCTTCAAAAAGTTCCCGTCGTCATAAGCCTCATTTTCCCTGAATTCGGAAACATAATTATATGCTCTTAAGGCTTCCCTTAAAACTCAATTTAACTCAGCACTATGCAAGTACTAAATTTAGCATGCAGTTATGCAACACTTTACCACTGAAAGAGCTCATCAAACTGGGTATGGATTATGCAAGATACAACGCATAGCTTAAGCAAACCCGCAGAGATGCAATTTTAGTTGGATAATCCTAATATGGAAACGTCAAAAAGTTCTGCCAGATAGATTGAACCATTTACTGCGAAGGGACTCGCTTCAGAAACCAAATAATATTCGCAATAAATCTCACATCAGTCCGGTTTAAGAACTGTTAATGACCAACGGAACGATATATCGTTTGATGCTTGAATTGAATTCCCCTTGAGGGATGATGGCTCACAAAACTGAACGACAGAGTGATGCTGCACAGGGAGTGCCCATAAAAATGAATTCATTCTGACTGAACTGAACTCTTTCGGAAAAAAGGGAACGCCTTTAAGCAGAAAACTTCTTGTAAGCACTGCTCTTTGTCAGAGGGTCATCAAAAGAAAAAGGTCAGAACGATAACTAACAAGGCGACGATGCAGGGATACATAATTCAATGAAATATTAGATTGACGTTGAGCTTGTCGATTATTCTAAATGTCTCTTGAGCGACCATGATTTTTGCAAGTTAAGGTAAACGTGCTTTGATGACCTGTCTATTTTTCCCCCATTGAATACAATTTGACGAGGTAAGGGTATAGAGAATGGAATTTATTGAACTGCACTGTCTGGCCATAGTTCGAACGGCTTTTAGGTAGGTATCTTCATTAAATGTTTTCCACACTGACTGGCATGTTCTACAATGGGGAATCATGTTTGCCACCGCCTTTTAGCCATCACCAGCGATTGTTATTTAATTTAATTTATTTTTACAAAGAAATACCGCAACGGAAATGCTTGGATTTAAAGGGATAACCTAGGACATACCTAAGTTATTTATAGAGCGATGTTCCTACTACATCGAGACACACCGATTTGTTGTGAAAATTGAAAAAAGAACTTCGGAAATCGCTTCGTATTCAAATTTAACTGAAGCAGAAAATTCGTTGAATTCGTTGCCAATCCATCATCAATTACAATTCCATCAATAATCTCCAATAAATCTTGTTTTCCCAAGTTTTGTCCGTTTATTTTTAAATTTTTGAATAGCTGAAGTGTGCGTAACGTTTATTTAAAGAGAACTGAGGACTTGTTGAGCTTGTGGTGTATGGTGTGCCATCCGTCAGCTTTTCTTTGAACTTTCTCTCTAAATCAATGAGCCGATCCACGAACAATAATAACAATTTGTCTGAAATGTTCCTTCTTGAACAATGGGCCTGTAAATGCAACTAAATACCACAGTAAACGATTTAAACAAACAACTTAACTCTCAATGAAGCCTGGATAAGATCTTGAAATCACAAGATCAGCGTCCACAAAATTATGTAACCTAGCTAGAGTAGAGTCGGCGCAGTGGCTTAGTGGCTAGTGTGTTGGACTATACTAAGCGAGAGGTTCGAGGTTTCAACCGCGCAAAAAAAAAAATCCAACTGCAACTCCAAATTTCCACTGCGCCACCTCTCGCGAACGTCTGACAAACATCCGAAATATAACTGTCTTTAGCTTTTTAGATCCCTTCCACTCGTTCCAAAAATGAAAAAGCTCACACAAAAACAAAACGAATGGTTTTTTTTTTTTTTTGTGATAACGGGTGATTTTTTAGCTGGTTTGGTTTTGGCAACACTGGCTTTGACAGCTGACGTGTGTTTAGTACCTTGTGTCACTGTCAAACAGCTTCAGTTTGGTTTGCAATTTAACCATGGATCGTCTTACAAATGAACAACGCTTGCAAATTATTGAATTTTACTATCAAAATTCGTGCTCGGTTCGAAATGTTCATCGCGCGCTGCTTCCATTTTATGATCGGCATTCTCGACCTTCTGAGCAGTCTATTCGGAAGATTGTGACCAAATTTCGCACCAAATTTACTTTGTTGGACATTAAACCACCAACACGTTTACGTACTGTGCGTAGTGAAGAAAATATTGCGGCCGTATCAGCTAGTGTGACAGAAGACCGCGAAATGTCGATTCGGCGCCGTTCCCAGCAGTTAGGCCTTTGTTACAGCACTACGTGGAAAATTTTGCGGAAGGATTTGTGCGTAAAGCCTTTTAAGATACAGCTTGTGCAAGAACTAAAGCCAGCCGATCTACCACAACGCCGAATTTTTGGTGAATGGGCTCTTGGAAAGCTGGCCGAGGATCCGCTTTTTTATCGAAAAATTGTGTTCAGCGATGAGGCTCATTTTTGGTTGAATGGGTACGTAAATAAGCAAAATTGCCGCATTTGGAGTGAAGATCAGCCAGAAGCATTGCAACAGCTACCAATGCATCCCGAAAAAGCCACTGTTTGGTGCGGTTTATGGGCCGGCGGCATTATTGGGCCATATTTCTTCAAAGATGATGCGAATCGCAGCGTTACTGTCAATGGTGAACGCTACCGAGCGATGATAACAAACTTTTTTTTGCCCGAAATGGAAGTTCTTGACTTGCATGATATGTGGTTTCAACAAGACGGTACCACATGCCACACAGCACGCGAAACAATGGCGCAATTGCGAGGCGAGTTTGGTGAACAGTTAATTTCACGTTTCGGGCCGGTCAATTGGCCGCCTAGATCGTGCGATTTGACACCATTAGATTATTTTTTGTGGGGTATGTCAAGGCTAATGTGTATAGGGACAAGCCCGCTTCGATTGACGCACTGGAAGCCAACATCCATGCATTCATTCGTGAGATACCGGCCGATATGTGTGAAAGAGTATGCCAAAATTGGACTCAGCGGATGGACTACCTGAGACGCAGCCGCGGTCAACATTTGCATGAAATTATCTTTAAACATTAAATTGCAAGGTTCAAACTATCGATTCAAATAAATATTTCATTCATTTTTTCGAATTTTTTGTGTTTTTTTTTTTTTAAAAAGTTCTAAACCTCTTAAAAAATCACCCGTTATATATTTCGATCAAAATCGATAGAGCTGTTTTTTAAGATTATGCTGAGAAAATAGCAACAGGTATTGCAATGTTTAGTTTGAAAAATAATATTAAGCTAGAAACTGAGTACAATGTATTGTTTAGGATGTAACCATTACTTGGTTTTTAAAATTTTCTAATGGGATTTTCGAGATATGAACAATTTTAAAAAGTATCGATTTCGGTGATTCGAATTGAAGATGAATTCCAATTCCAATTTTGCATTTTGGTCAAAATCGGTACATGCGTTTTCAAGTAAATTATAAAAAAAATTAAAATACATTTTTCAAAACAACTTTTTGTACGAAAAAACTTAGTTTACTGTCAAGATACAAATGACCATCTTACCTGCGGATTGCATTTTTGTTACAATCGTAGGTATGGACCGTTTTTGAAAGAAGTCAGATTTTCAAAAATAGGTACCTACCTACTGGTATTGCTTTTTTTTAGCCAAGAACTGCGTATGTAGCAATGTAAACTCCACCTACGTAAGCTTAAATATCAATTTCGGTTGAAATCGTTAGATCTGTTTGCAAAAGAATCAAACTTGTTTAAAACCGTTATATATGGGAAGAACCGTTAATAATGGGGCCAACGTGTAAACAAAAAGTGACTCCGAACTGTAAGTCCACAAACTCCAAATCCAAAGTTTGTAACAAATTCGTCCAAACCTCGACAAGCACGCGGTCAGACGGACAGAATTTTACGACCAACTTTTTTTAAGGTTCCGTACCCAAAGGTAAGAAACGGAACCTTCTTAGTTTCGCTTTTGTCCGTCTGTCCGAACCCAGACCATTTTCGTACCTAGGTCTATCTCAGAAACTAATTGACGTAGAAGGCTGAAAATTGCACACAACATCCGGTATGACCGTATGACCTCTAGTTAAACGGAAAATACCAATAGTAGCGATACATCGACTGGCTTTAGAGTTATTAGTAATTTGATGAAAAAAATATTTTCATTCGCACAAAAAGCTGTTTATTTCTTGATTCGAAAAAAAGGGTTGTATACTTTAGTCCGGTCAATTTAGACATTCGAAGCTACATAAACTCCCACCAAGCTGAAAATCAGTAAAATTGTTTAGAATATAGGTAATTACAAATCAAATTTAAAAGTTCCCCATCATTCCCGTGTATGGAAAAATTTGTATTCAAGGTCAAAGGTAAAAAAAAAAATAGTTTTCCACGATTTCCAGCAAAACGCTAGTTTTATCATAAAAATACCTCATACAAAAATTGTAGATCATAAAATTATCTACAAAAATGTCCTTATACTTTTTTTTCCTACGAGCCACCGTTTTTGAGATATAACGATTCAAAAAGTTGTAAAAGTTGTAATCGTCATAATATGCACACGTTTCCACGCCACCTATGAGGTAGTGTACTTAGCGCGTTTTTTTTAACGTGGTTTTTATTTGATGAACTTATGACAGTTCCAACCAGTCAACAACTTACAAATACATACTCACAGGTCTCGGTTCATTCCAATGTTGAAAGAAAAGTTTACTGCTGAAAATATATTGGTAAAACAAGCTAATAATGATGCTGATGTATTGATTATTGAAACAGCAATAGAGCAATTTAATTTGACAAATCCAACTATTGTTGTTGGTGAAGATATAGACTTACTCGTATTACTCACTGCTCGAACTCCAACTGAAAAAAACTATTTTCTTCTTAAAACCAGGAAAAGCTCAACATCAATTGGAAATAAATATTCATCTAAAAGTTTATCCACCACAAAGTGTCAAAATCATGTACTATTTTTACACGCAATAACTGGCTGTGACACGACATCTGCATTTTACAGGAGGGGTAAAATAACAGTTTGCAAAATGTTTGAAAAACAAGACTTGGTTCAATCTGCTGAAGTTCTTAAAAACGGTAATTTAATTCGACAAGAAGTTAAAGTAAAAAACTAGTTCAACAAGCTTGCCTTCCTCCAACCTCAGTTGCTGCTCATCAACAAATTTTTCGGGTATATTACCAAGTTCAAGTGTGGCTTGGTTATCAGCTAGACCCTACAGACTGGGTTTGGAAGTTGGTCAATAATACATAAGAACCCATTCAAACTTTACTCCCCCCTGCGCCGGAAAAACTGCTGAACACAATTTTTTGCAACTGCAAAAAGGGATGCAGTGCTAAATGTGGTTGCAAAAAAGTCGGACTGTTTTGTTCTCTGGCATGTACACATTGTCAAGGCTGGTCTTGCTCCAATATTTAATCAACAACAGTGGAGAATCCGTTTGATTCCAACGAGGCTACATGCGATATATCACTACTGACGCAATTTACATGCACTAAGAATGAGGATGAAGAAGAACAAGAAGAAGAACAACAAGAAGATCAAGAAGAAGAATTTGAAAGTTACGACTCGGATGATTAAATTTCACTACTTTTTTTTTTTAATTTAAATCACTTTTATCTTATAAATCTCTGCTAATCTCCATTACTTTTCAATAGTTTCTAATTAAACAGGATCACAACTAACCCGTGGAATAGGCCTACTGGGGAAACCACGTTAAAAAAACGCGCTAAGTACACTACCTCATAGGTGGCGTGGAAACTTGTGCATATTATGACGATTACAACTTTTACAACTTTTTGAATCGGTATATCTCAAAAACGGTGGCTCGTAGGAAAAAAAAATCCTTAGACATTTTTGTAGATAATTTTATGATCTACAATTTTTGTCTGAGGTATTTTTATGATAAAACTAGCGTTTTGCTGGAATTCGCGGAAAACTATTTATTTATTTATTTTTTAACCTTTGACCTTGAATAAATTTTTTTCCATACACTGGAATGATGGGGAACTTTCAAATTTTATTTTTAATTATATTCTAAACAATTTTACCGATTTTCAGCTTGGTGGGAATTTATGTAGCTTCACTCTTAATTTTTGGTCTAATTTGACCGGACTACATGTTCGTAGCTATATATCGGCCAAAGAATGTTTTGGCGAAAAGTTACTATGTAAGAGATATTTACAAAAAAACAGTCAATAACTATATAAAGACTCTCGGTCATCAGAGTGCTTTCTACTCTTTCGCTTGCATTAATGAAGTTTACATCATCTGCAAAAAAAAAACTTCGCTATTTCCAACTCTAAAGATGTATGGAACCTTCGGTGCGCGAGTAACACTCGCACTTGGCCGTTTTTTTTTTTTTCTATCACCGTAATGTCAGAATTGATTAAAATCTCGAGTTATAAATTTTGTACGATAAAAATATCTATCTCTTACTACGTAATCTAGAGAGTAAAAAAGCATTCAATTTGGCTCAAAAACTAGTAGGTAGATACCAAAATAGTATACCTACACAAAACACAAGCAGCGCGGTTAAATGCGGCAATAAAAGAAAGCAAATGCAATCAGCTACGGAGTCTTTTTTACAACTCTACTTGTGTATTCTGTCCACGGAAAAGATAAGTAGTATCCTGTTCCTGAACAGTATTGATTGACCTTTGGGTAAAGTACATCAATGAGATTGCCTAACAACGATCGGCAGTAAAATTACATAGTCCGGCGAATGTCATGACAATGACATTAAGTAAAGATCTTAAATAAGCCCTGCAATAAAACCGCACTAAACAAGGTTCAAAATAAATATTCTCTCGCATTGTTTGAGTTATCGGTATCGCCTTTGACCATTCGCCCGCAAACTTAAAGCCATTATTCTCCATCACCCATTCGCATTCGTTAATAAGCAAAAATGTTAAGTGACAATGTTAATTTTGATTTAATAGCCAAGCATATAAATCTTAATCATGGCATTCGTAATAAGAAATAAAATGGATAAATAGGGAAAGAATTCAAGCAATAAAATAAAGACGTTGACGAGCAAATAACACAAAAGCAATAAAAAAAAAGTATGTACTGTGATAACAAACGAAGGACTCTTTTTTTTTGCAAGGATTTATTGCAACATTCATGTTCTTTTTTTTTATCCATGTATAATGTATGATTCTATGAAGATTCCCATCCCAAAAGCAACAGCACCCATACGGACAGTAAGTGAATAACATGAATTTAAAGTTTTGTCTTTTTATCGAATGCATGAAGAAGGACGGACAGACTAGCATGTGTACCACAAAGCAGCGTTCATGTTCGACTGAGAAATGTCGTTGGAAGTTACCAATACATTTGTTTCACACGCTCCTTCCTGAGCCCATACCCACAGTACCCATGCCACCCACACCCGAGACCCGACCCAAGTACCAACTACCAATATTAAAAAGAGCGTTTCTCAATTTCCCCGGCAAGAGAAAGCTTCCTCTGGAAAATGCCAGCCTTTTCGTCGAGTTTCCCCTAAAAGTAAAGGAGACATTTTTCGAAACAGAAATGTGTGTTCCATGCTTAAACTTTTCCTTCCAATTTACCGTCCGTAATATTCGGTCAGACATCATCATAGCAATTTTTTTTTTTTTTTTCTGTTCTAAGGTTGACTTTCCCTTTTTCTTTGTTTACTGACCTTAACTGGACATCAGAGTTCCTCGATATGCCATATACTTCTATGATCCAAAACACGTTCGAATTTAGGGTACATTGACCCAAAGCATTTATGCTCCCGAGTGGACACTTGGACAGTGCTTTTGAACACTTTTTCGCGCTTTCAAACTTTTACTATTTATATTTTGAAAGTCGTTATAAAGAAGGAGGACTTCTTGCATTTTCCTCACATTATGCACATATCTATTATCATTATCTATAACATTTTTATTAGTGTTTTTTGAGGAACAAAAATATATTTTTTAAATCAAAAAACTTTTAATTTTTTTATATTTTTTTATTAAGCTTCAGATCCCTTATAGCTTACTTACTTACTTAAGGTGGCGCTACAACCAATACGCCTCTCCAGTTAGCGCGATCTTTGGCTAACTGCCTCCAGCTGCGCACACCAAGTTGGTTGAGGTCCCCTTCCACTTGAGCGCGCCACCTAAGGCGAGGTCTTCCTCTACTGCATTGTCCCTCCGGGTTGGAATCGAAGACTCTCCGGGCCGGAGCGTTGGTGTCCATTCGCTCTACATGCCCTAACCATCTTAGACGACTAATGCGTACTTTTCTGACCAGGTCGATGTCGCTGTACATCTCGTAGAGTTCGCTGTTAAATCTTCTCCTCCAAAGCCCGTCAACGCAAATGGGACCAAAAATCACTCGAAGAATTTTGCGTTCGAAGCGACCAAGAAGATCCTCATCCGTATTTGCTAGGGTCCATGCTTCTGCGCCATAGAGCAGGACAGGGATGATGAGAGTCTTATATAGAATCTCCTTAGTGGTTCTTGACAAGGCCTTACTTATCAGTTGCCGTCTTAGGCCAAAGAAACAGCGGTTGGCAAGTGTGATCCTTCGTTTGATTTCTGATGTGATGTCGTTATCAGAATTTATAGCGGATCCGAGGTAGACAAAGTCCCTTACTACCTCAAATTTATAGCTGTGTATCGTGACGTTCTGTCCGATTCGTCGATGTTGTGTGTCCCTTCTTGTTGACACTAAACCCATTTTTGCCGCTTCTGTACTAATACTAGCAAACGCTCCAGTAACAGCTCGCTGTGTTCTGCCAACAATGTAAATGTCGTCAGCGTATGCAAGTAGTTACACAGACTTATGGAAAATTGTGCCTCTGGTGTTGGCTTGTGAGTTTCGCACAATTTTCTCAAGGCCAGGTTACTATAATGGTAGAATTTCTGCAACTGGGCGAACTCCAAAAAAAAAAATCAATTAAACATAATAAGAAGTCCTGCAAATGTAGGACATTCCAAACGATTAAAAAAGTGCAGATTGTGGGCTCTTTTAAGTTATTTGCGTGTACCTATAATTTATTGCAATCCTTTCTTTAAACAATTTTCATAAAAATAAGTAAAAAAATTAACAAAAACAATTATTTATGATTGTTATTAACTAAATCCAGCTAAACAGGAAAATTGTCACACTGTGCGCCGCCACGGCGAATTTGACGTGACTTTAAAAACGCGCTCTGTATGTCAGGTTATATGTATTGCAGTATATTACGTTGCAGTTGCAGCTGTCAAACACGGTGGTAAAACGCGCTCTGTTTGACGGAGCCCATAGGGATAATGCTCCTGTCTGAGTAGTTAAAGTTCTAACTAAAGAATCGTTTAAACTATTTTGCCTTTCCAAAGTCTTTTAGCCAATTTAAGTGGGAGAATATTATCAGAAATCGAGATCGTTTCCTACAACTACGCCTGTTGTTTACGTTTCCACGTATTGGCTAAGTATTGAAACTATCCCAAACAATACATTGTGAATCATATATAGGCCAATCCCCAGATATCCCTTAACCCAGTTAACATACCAAAATAATAAGCACGCCTGTGGTGCGCAAATTTCCTGAAATTCCACAATGTTGGTCTCAGAAATGCCTCACAAATGTTGTGCCATTATGTACATAAACCATAATTATAGCCACGTATTCGTGTTCCCTGAAACGCTGGGCGATTAATCCGTATTCAAATAAATTGATTGTATTTCTTGCGAAATGCTTCAGGAAAGGATATTCGCAGCGTATGCACGATGGTCCCAGCGGGCGGCATAAACTTGTTCGACACGTGCGCAGCACACGATCTAATTTCTTCTTCTTTACGGATTTATTTCTTTTGACACATATTGAGGCTTGAAAGGAAAATTCTCTCTTCGATTATTATGTATCTTGCGTCAATGCATACTATTTGTGTGAATCAGTGCGATATATGAGTGTGTAGATTTAATCCGTTGAATAGAGAAACCCCCTGCCAAGGGACACACTTTATTAATATTGTGCCAAAGGCTTGGATGTACTGCGAATGCATAGTCTCTTAGACGTCAAAATCACTGCCAAGCTCCTAGGTAGCGTGCTGCTTCAAAACCAAGAAATCCCATTGCCAGGGTACACCTGCACCTTATAGATGCTGTCAAACGTCATGCTGCAGCAGTAATAACTGTCAAAATATAAAAATAAATTTACGTCAAACTCGTTGCCACTAAAGTGTGGAAAGCACCTTTAACAGCAACAACAACCAAGAACTTTTACATTGTGCGAGTTCGCCTCTTTGACGGATTTAGTCGTAACAACATAATTTAAATATGCTGTTCGTTCAGTCCTAGGCTGCACAAAGAAGACAACTTTTTTTTTAAAGTTAACTGATCTGAAACTGACATGTTTGCTGGGGATAGAAAGTTCAATTAGTTTTCCGATAAAAAGTCTCTTGTTCTATTTGCTAGTTTTATTTATACAAAATCCCAACAAGTGCATTCAAGGAGATAGGACCGAGTGTCCTGCTAACCATCATTGAGGAATAACATCGAGTAGTTTGAATACGGCGAAGCGTCCGACCAGCCAATTGACAGCCAGATTATTACGAGTCCTGCAAAAATGAAATTTAAATTAGCTAGGTGAATTTCAGGAACAATTTTAAATACCCAGAATAGCTTCGTAAAGTAGTTGTAACTGCATTGTGATGTGTGACTGAAAAATAGATGGTGAGTTCTGGTTTAAATAAACTTGGCGTTGGTCGTGATTTTGTAATTAACAAAGTTGATATTTATATTCACGACAAAAACTTCTAATAATGTCATATCTATATTAAAATCAGCTTGAGTTGAACGTTTACCTTGTCATTGCAGGGTAGCAAGGTTAACAACAGGAGAACAGGGTGTACAATTATTTTTCGGGGAATCGCTGTTTATTTTAATCGGTAAATATCTATCAAGGAAAACCCAAGACGATACGCATCAATCATCGCATACACATTCATTGAGTTAACATGCATAGATGTCGTATCGGTAAGAGCGGGCATTTTGGACCCGGGGCTGAAATTCTGAAAAAAGTTGCAATAGATACAAGCACAAGACACAGTGTCATTAAATTGGTACTCTTTCCCGGAGTGTCACAGGCTAAACAAATAATAATAAATTAAAAAAAAAAAAAAAAATTAAAAGTTAATAAAATTCGTTTTTAAAATACCTTCCATTTTATTCTATTGCTTTCCTATAAACAACATTTTTGGTTTTTCCATCTTTTACATAAATAAAGTATAGGGTGGTATTTTTGAACGATCCGATAAAATTGTTTATAAGTTGAGTTGTTTTTCCCCTTTTTAAGGCAGCCGATTGACCCGATGATGCTTGGGAAGTGCTTTACGAAAAAATTCAGAGATGGTTGCGATGCGCTTGCCGATGGATTTTTCGATGAACCGCGCATTTGAAAAAGTCTTTCCACCTAAAGAACGCTGTTCGAGCTAAACTAAATTTTATCTGCTCTCCAATTTTTCTCTCCAAACATTAGCTAAAATCTGAGTGGGGAAGCTAGGAGTAACAACGATTCTCGCTAGTTCTTGAGGTTTTGCGCCCTGACAATTTCTGTTAGGAAATTTTATTGAATTTCAGTTTATAAATATTTGTTTGAGAGAATAGATCTTAACAACAACTCGTGAACACAGTCACTTTGGTAAGAATGATAGCTATTTCAAACTACACCACTAATTCATCATCAGACTCCTCGATGTTAAGATTGCAGCTAAATTTTGACATAGAGCATGCCGCGGATAAGTGTCAGAGAAAACAGCTGTTCTTTCAAAATAATTTGCTTCACAAATTCAACACTCTCTGATTTGAATCATTTTCGATTGTAGGTACTCCTCGTCAAGGTATTTATTAAAAAAAAAAACACATCCTTGCTTACTCTTTCCATTCTCCACAATACAAAATTGCAACAAAACAACAGAACACAAATGTACTGCCCCATTAAATGGGCACGCTAAATTTTGACAGATACATGAAGTATTTGATTGATTATTTAGCTCCAGCAACTCAGTAACTCAGCTAAATGGGTTCGCTTGGATTTATCCCAGCTAAATTTTAGAGAGAATTTTGTATGGGAGCGAAAATTTAGCTCGAGCAGCGTACTAAGCTTAATCGTATGAATCTGAAATATAAGGACAAATGAAAATGTATATTCCGTAAAACGGGGTGACGAGCAACAGCGGGGTGACTAGCAACAATCTTCAGCAAAAAGTTAAATCCTCTATGCTCAACATCATTCCACACTTGCACACAATTGTGCGTTATATCGACAAAGGAGGTATTGGTGTAGCAAATTGGCAGCACTAGTACCAAGTAGCAAATCTGCTTTCGCTCCAAATTGACTTCAAGTATCGATGTATTTTGAAGTGTTTTTTATGCATGTTAAAACCTTATGTATCTCAGTGTTAAAAAGTAAAGTTTTGATACTGCAGTTGTGTTTGTGGCGAATTCTATTTGTTTATGAAAGAAATAAGACCGAAAGTAAGTGATTAACTCTATTAAGCAATGAGTTTTAGTCAATAGTTTTAACTTATATATTTTCCTGATATAAATGGGGTGACAAGCGACGAGAAAGGGGTGACTAGCGACGGCAAAGGGCTGACTAGCAACAACACTAGGGTAAAGAAAATTGCAACACCCAATAAAAGACAGGATTGTTCCGAGGTCTATGTGACTACTTGATTTAATGATATGTCATCGTTGAAGTACTTATTTAGATTCTTATACACCTACTTATTCCGTATTGCACCCAAAAAACATTTAAGAAACTTTTAATGTTACATTTGTTGTTTTTCTTTACCCTAGTATAGTTCCTTGTCACCCCTTTCTCGTCGCTAGTCACCCCAGTGGCTGGGTGACTCGCAACATGGTGTATTTGGCTTAAAATATAATAGAAATGCTTGTTGTACAGCAACGGGGAGACTAGCAGTGAAAATAAGAACCACGACTCATATTTAGGTGTACTCACATTGAAGCTACAGTAAAAGCTTCAGAAAATACAACCAAACAAAAAAATCTTGCTTGTCACCCCATTTTACGGTTGTTGATTTAGTCGATAAAAACCGTATGAATAATCCAAAGTATGTTCAGTACCGAATAATTTATCACTAACTACAAATGGCTCTTTATCCCCATCTGTCAAATATACAAAAAAGAAGTAAGTTCCAAAAAATGACAATAACATGCAAATGAATTACAAAATAAAATCGTTGCCCTTTGTATCCTTGCGGGGTGACGATTTTAATGCTTCCAAAGCAACACTATTTGCTGATTGTTGTTTACCACTTTCACCATTTTTCTTGTCATTGTCGCCTAAATAGTATCTACGTTTTGAACTAATTGACACGGACAAAATTCACTTGAAATATTTGAAAAAAAAAAGTTTATTAAATCTTATCATGAATGATGTTCGCCAAAATAGCACAAAACGCTAATTATAGCACTTGATTTAGATTTATACAAAAGAAAAATCACTTGTTGCCAAAATTTGGTTTGCTTTAAGCGCCCAAACGTTAAAAAATTGTAGCCCAAAATTCTTGTCCAGAAAGAAGCCCAAAAAATCGTGAAAAATGTTGGTATTTTTCCCACGTGCCGCTATTTTCTGCAAGTGGCTTTTGTCGCTTGTGTCATATCAAAAGGTCTGAAAAAGAAATTGGTGTACGTGCAAGTTGAACGACTGTTCGATGTCACTTCACTGCATGAGTGCTGCTAAGTTTAAAAAGTGCCGAAAATATATTTTTTTTTTTTTAGTTTTGTGAAAGAATAAAATGAACAAAATTAACACAAATATTTGTTAAACGATATGAAGCCCAAAATTGTGTTAGATGATCATTTTTCCATTTCTATCGCTTTTTGAAAAAAGAAAGCCCAAAATACGACAAAGCGCGCAATCTGCCAACCCTGAACACGTCCATAGCACAGATGCTGGCTTTACTAATGTGTGCATTCACTCGAATGAATTTTGACCAAAATGCAAACTTAGAATAAAATGGATGTTCTCAAAATTATTGCGTCCTTAATTTTCAATTCGAGTCACCGAAAACGCTAATTTTAAAACTGCTCATATCTCGAAAATCCGATGTTCGATTTCGATAAAACTTTAATAACCAAGTAATGCTTACATCCCGAATAATAACTTATACTCGGTTTTCAGCTAAATAGTTAACCATTTTTTTTTTTTTTTTTTGCAATATTTGGTACTGTTTCGTCTGCCAAAATTTAAAAAAACCGCTCGAAATATTCTGATCAAAATTCATATTAATAAAATCAGTATATTCACAATTTTAAGGGTCAAAATTTTTATATAGATTTGGGCGGAACGAAGTTCGCCGGGTCAGCTAGTTCTAAATAAGATCCCGTACTTAGCTTTTCTCAAAACATTCGATTAAAACCGTTTTTTTTTTTAATATTTCTCAAAAATTACTACCCAAATACCGATCTGTTTTCGTATATTTTTCAATACAATGCCAATAAGCAATAACAATGCAATTTCAACTACGAAAAACTTATTTCAAGCAAATATTTCACCCTCCTTCTTTTCTCAACCGTATTGAATATGCACCTTAAAATTATTCCAACCTTTTGCAGCTTACACAATCAGAAACTCCCACTTCATTTGCTACACACACTACCATCGGCATATTCGGTTTGTAACTGAAAATTCAGAAACAAACCTCTAAAATCTTACATATATATCAATGTAAAGATATCGGTCTATCAGCTATTACTAACCCTACTTTCAATCATAGACACTATAAACCAGCGTCACTAATCTGTTCCAGTCAAAAATAGATCAATTCTCGTTCTGTGAAACGAAAATGTGTCTATGAAAAGGTGAAACCAAACGTCAAAATTTTTCAAAAGAATAATTTCTTTTAACGGCCCCATTTGCAAGTGAATGTTTTTAGTGAGAGTTTGAAAATTGAGGACCCTCTTTTATATAACGCGGTATTGAATTCACCACGATATTTTCACTTACTGAACGAGAATCGCATTTTTGTACAAAGTGAAACGAAAAATGCGTGAAAGCGAATGTGAAAACGATTTATTCGATTCACTCTTTCACAGAACAAGAATTGACCCCCAGAAAACAGAAACTTCTATTAAAATATCTTGTAAGGTGTACGAACTTGTAAATAGTACTTTAGAACTCTTTAAGCAAAACTACCGAAAGTTGCCTGTTACTGACGTCTTCAACTTATTAAAAGTCACATTGTAATGTGATATATACTGCCGAAAGTGGATTTTATTTAACACTAATCCTACATTTCATGAACCGTTTCTATTATCTAGCACCGCATCTCAGGCTTTTACCTTCTACCAAATAAAATAAGAAAACGACCAACCAAACTTTCGATGAACGAGAAAGTTTCGTTCGACTCAGTCGTGCACTTTATTTTCATATATACTGACGAACGCCAAATAATTGTGCTGAATGACACTTGAGTTCACTTTGATTTCCGCAGCAAAACGGTAGCTCATCTATGATTTTGGGACACACGTGAAGTTGGTCCTTGCAAAATCAGTCAATGGGCGAACCAAAGTGATTACAATGAGCTGTCAGCTGCAAGTTGGCTTCAAAAGTGTTCCAACAAAATAAACGTTTAGGAAACACCCTTATTAAGCCGTATAAATGGTGTCCTCTATCATAGGTATGCGGGTTGGCGAAGAGTACCTCTGTGCCACACTCAGGTCAAATGTTGTCATCCCAATGATTTCGTTATGGTACCTGATACCAGCACGACTAACACAAGGCGGTCTAGCCGAAAACATTACATCAGTATCTAGCAGTGTAAGCAGTTCAACGGAATGACGGGGCACCCATATCCAGTATTTTTAAAATTTCGTATTTAGTCAAATTTCTCTTTACAAAAAGTAAATTTGTCGATAAAACATCACGTACATGCAAAGTACCTCAGAAGAGGTAAATTTATTACCCCTGAAGCTCCCATTTCAGCACGACTTCAAATAAATGAGCTTGCAAAAAGGCGCACCACAATTTATATTTGATCTTTAAGCAGGCACAAGTGGCGTGTCAATTCGAGATGTTAGAGTTCTGCCTTTGAAATGCCTTAACATACCGACAAAGGATCAAGACTACTATAAGGTCGCACTCATGAATTCATCAAAGAGCGGCAGAGATTTCAACCACAATTTGAAGAGTCGGATATTTTAATTGAAATTCAAATCCCCTTTCGCGATATTAAAGAGTCTTATATGATATCGCTTTGGCCCATTTAAACCCTTTCATGGTGTAGGTACATTGAGCTGCTATCATCAGGTACGTCGAACGACGACCTCAAATCACACTGAAGTGTTGGGAATAATCAATTTGACTCGCAAATCGAATTGTGTATAAAAGCTAGATAGACATTCGTGTGTGAAAAAAATTTCATTTTCCGCATATCTATCTAAGATGTTTCCAGTTCCACCCTTTTTATTCCCGAATTCCATTCATCCATCGCCGCAACACAATATTAAGTCTGACATCAGATGGGTTTATCCCCGATTTGAATTTTATAAATAAAGCATCAGCTTCCATAGTCTAAACTCTAAAGTGTCTTCAATGATAAGAAGGTTTATCATTTCCGCAGCAACGCTGAAAGAATCCTTTGACAGCAATTGTGCCTGCCGAGATAACAATGTTCGTATGCAAAAGCCGATTCATGCGGTGGAGCGGAGTTTCGTGCAAAAAAGAAGAGTGTACGTGGTGAAACTTGTGGGAATCTATACCCGTTGATGATAATTAAATATTCTAGGTTTTTAATCTGTCAATTATATTATATTATTTTAATATTTTTATTTTGTGTTAGTTTTACGTGATCATTCGATCAATAAACATCAACTTTATAGTTTTAAAAAATAATTATAGCTTTCAAGTTTAAGGGTTGATACAAAACTTATGTAAGATCATAAAAGTAAGTCCTTCAAATTTAATGTTACGGTAATTTTCTTTGTTAACGTAGCGTACAGCAGGCGCAGTGGGTGCTTCATTTCGACCAAAACTTCTTTTACAAAAAACGCATTGTTTGGGCTAAATTTAGAAATAAGTTTTCAATATTTCACAACGTTGCTCAATCGTTAACCGAATCATTTTGTTTCACGGAGGTATGGTACTGATTTTCTGTCAAGATTTCGAGCGGGAAACAGCTGTCACTGTCAAAATAACCTATAATCTAAAAATGGCTTACTCCTTACGTTTACAGATATTTGTATGCTGTTTTTTTTATGATAGGTATCTCTGTGTTTACTAACAGGTCTAACAAAATAAGAAAGCAACCAACCAAATTGTTGATATGAATGAGAAAGTTTTGCGCGACCCAGTCGTGCACTTTATTTATTTTTTTGCTGCTATACAGGAGAATTTATTGGCAAAAAATGAATACTCACTCGAAACTTTGAAATTGTCACTTATTACCTTCTCTTGCTAAGTCCTTGGAAGAATATATTCACTAAAACATTTTTGCCTCCAAATTTGTATGTCTATTAATCACTGACTCATTGCTCCCGCTGCTCGTTTCACTTTCGTTTTTGCTTCATCTGTTACGAAACTCATTTAACGAAACAAATTTCTTCAATAAAAACGATTAAAAATAATTTTGTCACTTTATGAAACTTATTTAAGAAAATCCATCATTTATATATTATTACATCTCACATACGCTAGTACTATTACTATTTCATCACTGACATTCGTCTTTTTTTATGATCCTTGGAATCGGAAACACACATCCGAATTTGTTCAACTAACCATTGAACACCTTCTTCTAAGCCTTCACCGGATAGTGCATTGCTGGAACTGATATGCCATGGCTTGTCTTCGATCTTCTCCAGCCCTAAAGCTAAGAACGAGATATTTTTTTAGAAATTGATCTGTGTGATATTTGTCATGAGGAATGTTTTTACCAGCAGCAATTTTAACACTGGATAGGGCGTCGTTGCAGTCCATTTTATTCCCATAAAATAGAATAGGCACTCGACGATTCGCCAGATCTGGATGTTGGAGTAATAGCTCAAGTTCGTCCTTAACAACCACTGGAATGTGATAAATTGATCATAAAATGAACTTTTAAGGAGCAGAACAGATACCATTAGAAGAACCGAGTACAAAGAGGAAACCAGTGGGTAAACGACTAACTAACCAGGAACAAAATACGAAACGTCACGTCCGCCATGCCATAACGCTAGGAATAAGATCGTAGAGATCATGAATAAAGTGATGACCTAGTGCAGTTTTTCATATTTAGGATGAATGGAAGGGATCTACAATTTTATGCCGAGTCCAAACGGCTAATTGGAAATATATTAAGAATATAGAAGAGCTCTCTGAAATGAGTCATTTTGTTGTAACTAACTATTCACCGAGTTTTGTAATGACGATATGTAAATTGTAGACAGAGTTTTGAAGAAAACAAAATTTCAGATTGAGCAGTCTTCGATTTTTGGGGTTCAGTGTTTCTACCTGCTGTATAAAAATGATCTTAACCTCAAACTATACCCAGCTCCAGTTTCATGCTGCCTTTTGATTACAGAACGAGTCTTATATCGTAGCGCCAAACGCCGTGTAGTGTTAAGCAGGACATATACTAATACTTGTCTAATCTGAGTCTGAGAGATTCGCTATATTCGAAAGTGTCAACCGCTTACTTAAGTTTCTTATCGCTGAAAAATAGGTCGGAAGAGTTGTGTGGTGGAGCAGTGATCACTGGGGTAGCTCAAGGCAAGATGGCATTGCAGTGAGTGTTCAACAGATGATTTAGCTACTCCTCCTAGGATTCAGTCCATAATCGATCTGGATTCATAGGAACATACTTTGTGTGATTTAGAATAACTTTTAATAACGTAGAGGTTTAAGTAGTCATCTAAAAAAAACAAACTGAAAAAATACCTTTTACAAGTTAACAAAAAACAGCAACAAACGCTACGAAAGTTAGCTAAGAATAGTTAAAAAAAAAGGCTCGAAAAACAACACCAAAGAACTACGAATACCTTAAAAAAATCAAAAAAATCTTCCCAATAAAAAAACCCCCGAGGAATAAACCAAAATGAGCCATAAACCCCTAAAAAATGGTCCAAAACATAGCACCGAAAATAAAACTGCAGGAAATGATTGTAAGAACCGTTTTGAAAGACAAGGAAAATCCGAGAAAAACCTACAAAAAAAAACATCCTGAAATACAACCCATAAAATGCCCCAAAAAATCCGTAAAAGGTGTCCAAAAAATCGACACAAAAAACGTTAAAAGACGACCGCGAACAGGCCAAAAATGGTATCAAAAAGCGCCGAGAATAGGGTTACCAGATTTTGCTCGCAGTTCGACGGGACAAATGACAAAAATATGAAAAAACCCGGTATTTCCAAATTTCACCCGGGACAAAATAAAAAATCATTCTTATTCATTTGAATGACAGCTGTCAAATTGCATAAATTTCATTCTTATATGCTAATGTATGGTATTCGATTGGGCATCTTCAGATTCGCTCTCAGAGTTTAGAGCGTTCACTTGCTCTTTTCTTTGTTGATATTCGTGCGATTGGCATATGTGTAGGCTTCGGGCAAACAGGGACGTCTGGCAACGCTAGCCGAGAAACACCTCAAAGTTGCCCAAAAAAAGTGCACCTCGAAAAAAATAAAACACAGAAAACGCGCCAAAAATTGCCTGAAAAACTGAAAATTCGTCGAAAAAACGCGGAAGTCGGTCCCCAAAAATAGAGTCAGAAAAAGTGCCGAAAAATGGGCCAAGATTCCCCACAAAAAAATGCACCTCGAAAAACTAAAAAAAATCCCAAAATAGACACGCGTAATCCCCGCAATGGACCTCGAAAAATTTCAAAAAAAAACATCCTAAAATGAAACTCAGAAAATACACCAACTAAAAATCCGTAAAAACCCTTTCAAGAAGAGCGACAGGAAAAACGACAAAAAATCGCAAAAAGAAATCAAAAAAAATGAAAATTTGCCCAAAAACGACCCACGAAATTACCCACAAATCGAGTCAGAAAGCGCCGAGAAATATTCCGAAAATTTCCATAAGAAACGCGCCGGCTAATACCCCAAAGACCTACCCTAAAAGCACTCAAAAAAAACACCATTAAACCGTCCTAAAAATCACTCCAAAACAAGACTGAATTGCCAAACACAGCCCCAGAATGATATCCCACCTGGGCAACTTAAGTTCGTAACAGAGCGTTGGAAATTGCTCCAACTGATTTTCGAGTGTCACTTTAATGCTCTTCTAATGTAGAACCACTAAAATCATCAGTTATACTCATTCGTGTACAATTTACTTCACGCCTGACAACAAGCGAATCTCTATTCCTCTCTATTTAAATGTACTTACTTCACATCGCCTTATTATGTACAAATTAAAATCCATTTAACATCGCGAATTTTCGCAGATTACTTTAGCAGACAGATAAGCATTCCATTTCGAGAAACTTATATCGCTCATTTAAAGTTTCATCGCTTTACACAAATTTTGCGTGCTCATCTCAGATTTAATTGCAATCCCATTAGGATTACATTAAACAATGGAGAAAATATTTGCTGGAAGAGAGTGTCGACGACGCACACTGCCATGAAACGCCACGCAATGAAGATTCTGGATCTGGATAGAACATTATTGTATAAGAGGAGTACACTGTTTGTGTGTATAGCTTAATTAAAAGTGACTTTATAGCACGATACGATTAAGGCTCCCAATAATGTGCGGGAATCTTCTTATAAAATGCTAGCTAACGGTATTGCAAATATCAAGCCACGAGAGAAATCTCAAATGGATTTTCGTCTGACAAACAAATTTTATTGCAATTAAAGTGTGAAATCCTTCTGAGGAGAAGTTTCTCGTCGAGCTTCGAATGTTTGATCTAGAGCAAGCAATGCCAATCTATTTTGTTTGTGTAGATAATAGACACCCAATGGGGTAATTAATATCATCTTTTGTATTTTTAATGTCCCATCTGTGAATTAGAAGAGTTATGCTTGAGCTGACCTTCTATAGCTCCCGGTCAGCGTTGCCACTTTGCTGCAATAGCAGTAGATCTACTGCACTTTTCGCAAAAAACAAATCTGCTGCCACTAAATCCAATCTACTGCACTTTTTTTGTTTGATAAACCTTCTCTTGGACAGCTGTACAAAACTGTCTTTCAAAATAACCGCTGCAGAGAACGTCTGAAGGAAGCCAACTTATTTTGAACTTGGCCACATTCTCTTTTGAAATGAGTTCACCTTGGCTGCTTTCATTCAGGATATCATGGATCATGAAACCAATCTCTGTCTCTGTCTATATTTCTCTTATTTTCTCGTTTTCTGCTTAACTAACGGGATTTTGATCTGAGAGGTTTTTTGAAATTTAAATTCTTGTATCGCCCATCGTGTCAGTGTGGAAAACACTTACCTATTTTACAAGAAGAAAATTATTTAAAAAAAAAGGATAAATATTTATTGAAAACCACAAACAAAAAAGTTAAAATTGTTCTGGCCATAGTAGTGCTGCTGCAAAGCGAAAGTTTTCGATTGTAAGGCATTTAATAAATAAATTACGAAACAAACTTAACGTAAATACTCGTGAAAATGTAATTTTTTATAGGGAAATGAATGTCAGAAACAGAGAGCTCACTCTCCTGGGCTTTAGTATTTCCAAAATGTTAATTTAATTAATGGAACGTTTATAAAAACAATATTAAAGTGATTATTTATATAGCAAAAAAAAAACTACTGCTGAAAGATCCAATCTACTGCATATTTTTGTATGATCTACTGCGCTCCTCTTTTTTTGAAGTGGCAACGCTGCTCCCGGTCCCAACATTCTGTCATCGTCTTTAAATCTTCAGCGGCTTTCAATACAGAGTTGGGATGTAGGACATGCTTCAACCATTTCATTCTTCGACTACCTTTAGGACGCCTGTCTAAAAGCACGGACTCCAAGAACTTATAATCTGAGTTGGTGCTCCGGTAACCGCATACAATACAATCTACTCCATTTTTTTAGAGGCTTAGTGGGTAGTGTGTTGGACTATTAAGTGTGTGGTCCCAGGTTTGATTTCCGGAAAAAAAAAATTCCATCTTAAGATATTTTTTTCCTCTGCGCCACCTGCGAACGTCTAGCAAACATCTGAGAGTTTAATTGTGATGAAAGAGCTTCGCAATTGGCCGTTTGGACTCGGCATAAACTTGTAGATCCCTTCTATTCGTTCCAAAAATGAAAGACTTACACTAAACGAATGGTTGTGAGAAGAAAGGCCTAGCGTCCCTAAGGACTTTTAAGACGTAGGTACAAGTACATAAAATATGTTAAAAAAAAATAATGTAACAAATTTGAGTTTTTTGTTTTGGAAAATATAGCTCAATTTGTGGTTTTCTAGATTTATCTGGTGGGGAATATTTTGACCATCTGGCAACACTGAATGCAAGGATTTACTTTCACCTCCAAGAGGTTTTTAAAGCTTGGAAAGAAAATATGAAGATTAAAATCCATCAGTGGCATATATCTATATCCCTGATTCTGCAGCTATCCCACACCATCACTGTATATTCGCGGATACATTTAACATGTGAAAAGACTGCTGCTTCTACCAAATGGAAACAAATCTCCACATCATCCTATCTCGTACATCTAGTGTCAATGAAGTGGTCACCACAGCTAAGTGAGCCATCAGCGAGACGACGGTACGGCGGAAGCAAGACATAATGCGCGCCATCATCACATTAGATGTAGGTATAAAGCGCTTTTAAAACTTAAATCTTGAAAAACATGTTAAACCTACTCAATATAAGGACTTTTTCAAAAATTGGGTTTTGCTGAAAGGTACAGTTTAAATGGTATATAACAGTATAACGTTTAATGTACAATGATATTCTAGGACTAAGGATCCCAAAGTCACATTCACCGTAACTGCAACCAGCGGTGGTAGTGGTATTTTATTTCTGGAGGAGATTTGGAAGGATTGAATGCGATGCGATCAAGTCTTTTCCTAAATTCCTGTTTTCAAATAGCGGATGAGAAGACAAAAGTTGTTGCTCAGCAGCAGAAGAGTGTGGTAGGCTGTGAGTAATCTGACAGTGGTGAAGTATCTTAGTATTTTCATAGACAAGAGATTATCATTTGAACCGCGACGTCCAATCAGGGCTGGGATTAGCTAGGGATAAGGATTACGCCTAACGTTGACGTCGCTGTCGATGTTGCTGTGCTAATGTGTTCACAGAAATTAAAATACATTAGTTCTAAAAAGTTGTCAAAGTTGCTGTTGCTGTTACTGTGTTAATCTGTTTCTCGTGTAATGCTTTTGACAGAGAAACTTCTCGTCAGGGACGTCAACAGAGTAATGGCATCAAAAACAACAGAAACCACCATCAGGCTGAAGATGGACGCACTTTTCGTCCCAACATTTGAGCAAAATCTTTTTCGGCAAGAAGTTAAAGTGATACTTGGTATAACCCCCCTGCCTCTTTTATAATTCATGTAAGTCCTACATCGTTTCTGGCCGTTTCTACTACCCAATTGAGATGCAAATGAATATACATGTTTATTTCAAACGGAATAAATATATATCTTACCCAATCTCATGCGATCACTGGAATCAATGACGTACACAATGCCTTGACAGTTTTTAAAGTGATACTCCCACAGATTTCTATACCTGCTGGCTCCAGACATGTCGAATGCGGTAAACGAAATACCTTGGTCTGAAAAGAAACAAAATAAACATTAGCTATATTAATAATAACAAAAATATCAAGTTAAACGGACTTCATTTGCGTAAACTCCACCGACATTTTTAGTTTTTGAAGCGACTGAAACTAATCCGCCTAAACTAATGTGGTATTCGTTTGGGCGCTCTCAGATCACTTTTTTTGCTCTCAGATCACTTTTTATGTTCGTTTGGTACAAAAAAAATCAATCTTTTTCAGATTTCAGATCACTTTTGCGAATCTAGATATTTTCTCAGATTTACCAACACAAGTGCGTTTGAGTTTGACAACTCGTGGAGGGCGTTTAGGTTTTCGTGAATTTGTTCTACTGCAAAGAAAGGCATTGCATGGGGTGAATCTATTTTTGTTAATTGGTTATGTATAGGAATATTTAAAAATCAATCGAGACGCAAATTTCTAATGTTTTAATTTAAAATTCACCCAGTGAATGGAAAACTGTTTGAAAAGTGTTGAAGGCTACACATATTCGAATCGCACGAATATTATCACAAAAAAGAGCAAGTGACGTTTTTATGTTCGATTAGCCACACGAAATCTGAAATCTGAGAGTAAATCTGAAGAAGCCCAAACGAATACCACATAACTAATTCCTCGCCACTCCACACCAGCGTTACCACTTGTACTACATATGTAGTACTGTGCTACATATTTGCTGGATTTTTAACGCCGTACTACATACTACATCGTTACCTAAAAGTACTACATTTCTTAAGAGCCAACCATTTTAAATTTATTTCCCTATTTTGAAATGTGGACCTCAAAACAGCGACATTGTGGCAATATGGGTGGAATTAAACAAACAAAAAAATAGTTTAGGGAACTTAATATTTAAAAAAACTATCTAAATAAATATTTATACAACTAATCGATCTGTCCAAGATATGATTCTGAAATCCAGGAACAGCATAGCTGAATATGAACTCACTAGGGGATGGATTCAGTAGTACACTAAAATTCAAATGCAGGGTCAATAAATAACATTAGCTTAATCCTTAATTACTGTGTTCCGAATAAACATTTTAAAGTACCGCGTAAAGTGAAGTCGGAGCCAAAAGTTGTTTGTAAGCTTGTGCTTCTTTATTTCTTGCCCGGTCAGGTTTCCAAATTTTCTGTCCGACGTGTTAATAGTTTTATAAGCTAGCTCTTGGCTATCGAATGGTTTGAAAGTTTCCTCCAGATGGGCGCCAAAAACTTCTATAATTTCTCCGAGGACAAAGGTTTACTCCAAATGCCTATAAACAACATCCCACTATCGGTATCGTGACATCGAAAAAGAAGTAGATCTAAAGAATGCACGTGGAGTTCATTAACTTATCGGATATCGGATAAGCGTTGCCAGACGTCCCGATTTGCCCTGGGTATCCCAGCTTTAGGAGCGAATCTCGATTGCAACGCGGGTCAACTGTGGTCCCGAGTTGCGACTTAAATTCACAAAAAAAAAAAAAAAAGCTACTGCTGAAAACTTTGCGAATTGCCTTTTCCAACTAACAAAAACGAACAAAGACGCAAAAAATTGTAGCAGGGTTCTCGAAAAAAGTACCAAATTGTCAAACAACGGTCACGCTGTTGTCAGTTGTTCTCATCCAACTTTCTTCGCTCTACCTAAATAGGTTGCGTATGGAAAATCTCGCCTGGAATTTCCAGGAACAAGACTACATTAGAACAGGAAAGAGTGGAAGTTGTCAGTTCTCGGTATCATTCACGTACTTATAGAATCTTTCTGTACGTGAATCCATTCATTCCGCAAGCGCATTGCGGAAAAAAAACCGCAGAAAATCAAGGCACTGGCAACCCTAAGTCGGATTCAACTTCAGTTTTAAGATATTGTGTTGTTAGCACTCTCTTTTTATTTATCCCACGCAGCGTGGTAATTTTTCCCTTTTCACCGTACTCAAACTCCCTTTTAAAAAACCACGATAGATTTTTGCCTCAATATCTAGTTTTAAAAAGAAACATTTTTATTACACTGAAAGAAAATTACGGTTAATTAAACTTTAGTATAAAGGTCACAGTTTGTAAAATTATTACGATTATTTTTTTTTTGTTCTAGAAAATTTAGATAAAAAACGATTTATATGAGCTATTTTTTATGGACATTAAGTGTGTTGATATTCGGCGCAGGGTCATAAGTCCATAGGCCAAAAGTTCACAATGGACTCTTGACCCACCCAGGCGAGCCAAGAGTTCACAATAGGTTAGGTTAGGTTAGGTTGGGAGGGCAGTTTTGCAACCAATGCAAATTTCACCCAGAAGCCATGAAGGCCCATTGTGAGTACCCTGTTTGTACATGTAAGGACATGTGGCTAACAAAACCACTTCGTTCTGTTGAGGAATAGTTTTATGTCTGATAGAGGTACCCTTGCCAAGTCGTCCAAACTTTCGAAGAACCTAGTTCCCATACAGGATGAGCGGCGTTCTTGTAAAGCTGGGCAGTGGCATAGAAGGTGTTCCACGGACTCTATTTCCTCCTCGTCTCTACAGCTTCTACAGAAGTCATTTGCGAAAAGTCCCAGCCTTTTAGCCATGTTTCCTATGATACAGTGTCCAGTTAAAACCCCGACGAGCATCCGGATTTGGCTTCTATTTAGGGAGATTAGGAGCTTTGATCTTTTGGTGTCAACCACAGGCTTCGGGTTATGACGCAACCGGTGGTGTTGCTCCATTGTTCCTTAGCCAGTTGTGTGGTGACATCTTCAATAAAAGTCTTAGCAGTGTTGAAAGGCGGTAGCACCTCTCCGTCCGCAAGTTGAGGGTCCATATCAGAGCCGTATCTGGCCAATTCGTCCGCCTTTTCGTTCCCTTCCACCCCAACGTGTCCCGGAACCCAGCAGAGTAGAATTGAGTGATGACGTATAGCCCTGAGCGCCACGAGGCAATCTGTGACACATTTCGCATTGATAAGATTGGAGCCGATAGCTTTAAGTGCTGCTTGACTGTCCACACAGATGGTTATTTCCATTGCTGGTAGTCCCATCGATAAGATAGTCTGTGCTGCTTTTTTAACCGCATATATCTCAGCTTGGAAGACACTGCAGTGGTCAGTCAGTCGGAACGACTGGCTAATAGCAAGCCTTTCTGAGAATATGCCGGCTCCTGTTCCATTTTCTGTTTTTGAACCATCCGTGTAGACGGCTATACCTTTAATGATGGTACTGGGTGATTTCCAGTCCTGCCTTTTGGGTATAGTGATTCTAAAATTTTTCTCGAAGTCATATCTGGGTTTCTCGTAATCGGTGAGTGACGTGAGTCCCTTCCGATCGAAGATTTCAAGTATGCTTGAGTGTCCGCAGTAACCAGGCTTCCAAGTTTTGTTCTCTCTTAATCTGAGAGCGGCCTTGGCTGCCACGTTCTTAGTGAATAGCTCAATGGGTTGCAGGTTCAATAGTGTTTCCAGAGTTCACAATAATTTGGGTCATAGTTCACAATCCTAAAATGAAAGTAGGCCATAAGTCCATAATTATCCATATGACTATAACAAAAAAAAATTAAAACAACTCAAAAAGTATGGGAATGTTTTATAATTTAATGGCGCACGCGAATTGCTACCATTGTATTATGAAATGTGTATGGGGGGCATGCTGCCACCCTGCAACCCCCCTGCTTGGGTTTCTTTTGGATTACGGGCTGGGTGCGCGGTCTTTTGCTTGTAGTTTGTGTTTAATTTTCAAATTGCAAATACCACAAATGAGTTCATTACTAGAATTTCGAGCCATAAGACCACAATCAGTGAGTCAAAAGTGGGTTAAGTCCACAACCGATTTGCGGACTTATAACCCACCTAGGTGCTAGGTGGGTCAAAATACCATTGTGAACTTTTGGCCTGTGGACTTATGACCCTGCGCCTTGATATTCCTGTTGTAGGATTTGATGATATTTTAGCAAAAAATTATAGTTTGAATGTTTTTGTTACATTCCTGAAATTTCCACGATTTGGTTCTTTTTCCCTTTATCCCACGAAAGGCTTTTCGGACATCGAAATTCCCACAAAAGGGATGAATCCCACAATATAATAAAACTGGTTTCAAGTTTCGTTAAGTGGAGGATTTCAATAAAACTTTTACTTTTTTAAATAAAAAACATTGCAAAGTTATAGGAATTTGAAAAAAAAAAATGTTTTACCGAAGCCTTTGAGCTTTTGACTGGAAAAATTGTTTTTCACGGCGACTCTAGACACGGCTAAAAATAGGAAAGTTTTTAAATTGTACGTAGGTATCTCTTACTTACAAACATCTCTTAAATGGTCAGAGCTCCTTCTGCACTTTTACTTAAAGCTCTTGTGAGATATATCTTTCACTTTCTTGGTACAAATAATACCGATCGTGGAAACATAATTGACTAACATTCGGTAAGTAATTCGAGGAAGTAATTCTGAAACAGTGAGGTTGGCTTTCGTTATTTATTTCACTAGAAACGTTTATCCTTCATGACAAAATCAATAAGTTGTTAGCTAGGTATACTATGTGAACAAATTTCTACAAAAAGATGTGCACACATATAATATGACTATTATAACTAAAACTTTCAATTCGGTTAGTGTTAAAAAAAAAAGAAGAAAACATTTCTCACTTTGAAACTGCTCGACTGTGAATCCGACAGTTGGCACTGTTATTGCAGTGCGTTCATCTGGACACCTAAAATGGTTGACTATCGTTGACTTGCCACTGTTGTTGAGGCCAATCACCAGAATAGTCATCTGTTCCTTCTTCAGCTTTAGGATCTCTGCCAACTTGTTAAAAATTCCCATTTTGCTTGTTGAACTGTGTGGGGTTCTTCTGTGGAATGCCTTAAACTTCCGGAGATATTTCACGCCACTGGGAACTGCTTCGAAAAGTTGCCTTCTATCGCATACCGTTCCTTCCTTGTGTAGAAATTACAAATTACACGCTATGATACAACTTTTAGTTGTATCCAGCACAAGATTCCTTTTCAGCTTGACGTTGAGTTGCCGAATCAATTTCTACTTGAGGCATTTGATTTTTCTTCCGCGTCAGAAAAACTTTTGTAGGAAGTCCGGATTTATGTAAAAAGTACAATCCTTTTGCAGTCTCAGCCCGCACTAGAACATACGCGAGGGAATATAATATAAATAAGGAGAATACTGCGAAACTCATTCGCAACAAAACACTTGGAAAACGTTGTTTGGAACGAGTTGTCCTAGCAACGGGCTGGTGGTTCTGTTATCATATCTGGATAGTAGAGCTAGTACCTAAACGGGAAACAGATTAACTACGTTGTTGTAAGAGCAGTGTTCCAACAAATCAAGTTTGTAAGCAAAACAAACTTGAAGCGCTTAAACAAAAACTTTGAATTGATTTTAATACATCTATAGGAGCTGACTCGTTAAGTACTTTAGGTTAATTTGTTGGAGTTCAATGTTTAAAGCTGCGTACACAAAGTTGAACTTTGTACAAACTACAGAGTCGAGCGTTAGTCTATAATAAATTAATTGAGGACCCCTCTGATAGGGTGTATTGTATAGTTCCCCATTATAAGCATAGAGCCATCCATTCAGAAATTACGAGGGCCTGTTCATATTTGAAACAAATTTACAAGACCTTTTAATAACTTCAATCTTGCGTAGCCACTGATGCCAACCCTACAGAATTTTCCGTATATCTACAGAATTTTCACCTTGCCTACAGAAATACAGAATTCAAACTTAAATATACAGAAATCTCAGATTCCAGTA
Organism: Cheilosia urbana; assembly: GCA_946477585.1. Taxonomy (NCBI): domain Eukaryota; kingdom Metazoa; phylum Arthropoda; class Insecta; order Diptera; family Syrphidae; genus Cheilosia; species Cheilosia urbana. The sequence continues at coordinate 120,054,093 of OX297854.1, forward strand.
AAAACTTGAATTCCTTAGTTTTGCGTTGGTATATTTTTTCACTGACCTAAACAAAGAATTGCAATCGGAGCACCCAAAACTCATCCTGCTGTACGAAAAAATATTCATTATACCTAATTAAAGACTGTTATTTTATGCCATTCAAAACTTATATTTTCAGCACTTTATGTATGTTAAAAAAAAAGTCTAGATTTCTACAGAATTTCGACAGACATAAATACAGAATTCTAAAGAATTTTTTGACTTTCATCTACAGACTTTTGAAAATTAGGGTTGGCATCACTGCCAGTCGGGTAAAAAATAGTATTTCTCATTAAAAAAAAACCGGGACAGGCTTGTTAATGATTAAATAGGTTCAGAGAAAACTATGGATGTGAAAAGAGCAGACCGCAGACAAAAGGCAGATTTTAAATGAAATTAATTGTAATATCTATATTTATTTTACGATACCTATAATAATTGTTACTACTTGAGATTGCGGAAACAATTTCGTATTGATCCCATTTTATTTGACTACTTTTCACGGGACGTTCATAGCTGTGAGCTGTCATAGTTGGATTTTGAAGATAAAAGTTGGGTTCTTTCAATTGTATTCGCTGATTGACATCTATTTCTTTATGTAATCCGTTTGTTTTTGTATTTATTTCCAAAAATAAAAAATAAATCTTCATGGGAAAAAAGGCTGATGGACTTATTTGCTTAGCCTTAACACAAATAAACAGCATTTGGAAAAAAGCAATGAGGCGTGTCAAAGAAGCAACCCATATCAACAAGGAAGAAGGATTAAATTCATCCCCACCGTAAGTGGGCTTAAAGATCCCGAAAAAATAATGACCTTCACCATAATAGAGACAGTGCCTTATTATGGTGTATATAAAGACGATGTAGTCGACGCCATTTACATTTAAATTGCTGGTGTCCCAGAAGATATTCGTAATAGTTTCTTATACTGGATATTGTGACGGTGAGGGTGTGAGAGTTTCTGATTATAGCAGCTTACTGATTCTTGTTAGATTCTTCAAACTGTAATCCCAACTTTTTTAAACGTGCCGCTATCGATATGCTGGGCTTTACTAGGTGACCACTTCTAATTTACTGTTTGAATGAAAAGTGCGGATTGGCATATGCGGTTAAGGCTGAAGAGAAAATTTAGGGCTACTACAAGAGCTGCCCGTGAGATCTATAGACGAAAAAGGGGGTGTGGAACAGTGACTTCAAAAAAGTTGATGCTAAGAGCCAAAAACTCGACTGATTGTAAAAAATTACTTAGAAGATGTAAACAAGACATTCAAGTATATAGGGCAGCGCCCTTAACTGACAGCGCCATCTTGGTGGGCCAAGAGTAAACGCTGACTCATTGGATGAATTTTTTAGTATGATGGGAATGGCTCAGGGGGTCATTATTCCCCCATATATAACTGTTAAGAGTTTTTAAATTGTGAAATAAAACAACAATTAACGGTTTTCTTTAGTTATTTTTTTTGTTTTTTTTTTTTTTTTTTTATTATCACCTTCTCTCTTGAATAATACTTCTAGAGCGGATGTAATGATATGCATCATGAATGTCAGGTGTCAACATCAGAGACAATACTGAGACCCCCAACTCACAATCCTCTTGCCGCTGGCCCCCTCAGTTTTTTTTTTCAAATTTGCCATTTTGTTTTCCTATCGGTAGTATGTCACAAAGCAGGTATCACCGCCATCCAGGAAGTGCGGTGGGATGGGCCGGGCAAAAGGAGGATGAAAAACTGTGACATTTACTACGGTGACTGCTACAGAGAACAAAAGCAGCGTCTATTTGGATGCGGATTTGTTGTAAGCGGCAGACTTAGGCAAGAAGTCTTGAGCTTTCGACACGTTAGTGAACGCCTTACAACTATCCGCATCAAGGCTAAATTCGCCAACATCAGCCTGATATGCGCTCACGCCCCCACAGAAGATAAAGACGATGCTACCAAAGAGTGTTTCTACGAGCTCCTCGACAAAACATATGAGCAATGTCCTAAGCATGACGTTAAAATCGTCTTGGGTGATTTTAACGCCAAAATAGGAAAGGAGGACATCTTTGGTAGCACAATCGGAAAACACAGCCTACACGACACCACGTCTGGAAACGGACTTAGGCTGATTGATTTTGCTGCGGGACGTAATGTTACCATAGCTAGCTCACGGTTTCCTCACCTCAATATACACAAAGGAACATGGCGGTCACCTGATCATCAAACCGTCAACCAAATTGATCACGTTGCGATCGACGCAAGGCACTCCTCCAGTATTCTAGATGTCCGAACTTTCCGAGCGGCCAACATAGACTCGGACCACTACCTTGTTGTAGCCAAGGTACGGATGCGGATATCCAAGACGCCACAACAACGAGAAAATACTGTGAGGAGATTTAACGTTGGACGACTACAAACGCAACAAACCGCCAGAACCTTTGCCGATCGCGTATCCCTCAACCTCTCGAGAAGTCCTATGCTGCCAGCATCAAGTGCCGAAGACCAGTGGCGCCGATGCCAAGAAGCCATCAAAAACGCCGCAACTGATGTGCTCGGTTTCACCAGTCCACCCCCCCGAAACCCCTGGTTTGACGAAGAGTGCCGGCAAGCACATGCAGCAAAACAAAGTGCCTACGAAGCGTCGCTGCATAGAAGGACGAGAGCAGCTCGTCAGCTCTACGAGCAAAAAAGGAGGGAAGAACATCGGCTTCTCCGGAGAAAAAAGAGAGAGCATGAGAAGCGCGCGATCGAGGATATAGAGAGGTGTTACTCCAGGAACAATGTTCGGAAGTTTTACCAAAAGGTAAAAAGAACGTGTCATGGCAACAAGACCCGAACGGAGACCTGTAGAGACGAGCAAGGAAACCTTGTAGTAGAGTCACAGTCGGTGCTGAGGACATGGAAAAACCATTTCTGCAGACTGCTAAACGGCGAAGACGACACAAATTCCGCTGTTAGGCAGAACGATCCATTCAACCTGGACGATGACAGCCAAGATTTCCGTCCACCTGACCAAAATGAAGTGAGGATAGCAATATCTAAGCTTAAATCCAACAAGGCTGCTGGTCCAGACGGCTTACCTGCCGAGCTCTTCAAGGCAGCCGGAGATGACTTGGTAGAGTGCATACACCAACTCATCTCCAAGATTTGGTTAGAGGAAAGTATGCCTGATGAATGGAACCTCAGCATTGTTTGCCCGATCCACAAGAAAGGAGACCCTCTAAACTGCGCCAACTATAGAGGCATCAGTCTCCTGAACACTGCGTATAAGATCATGTCTGCTGTATTGTGTGAACGCCTGAAACCATTCGTCAACGATCTGATAGGTCCCTATCAGTGCGGTTTTAGGCCCGGTAAGTCCACGACCGATCAAATATTCACACTACGGCAGATCCTGGAAAAAACCCAAGAATACCAGATCGATACTCACCATCTTTTTGTCGATTTTAAGGCCGCATATGACAGCGTTTATAGAGACGAGCTATACAGAGCCATGTCTAGTTTTGGCATCCCTGCCAAACTTGTCAGATTGTGCAGAATGACGATGGAGAACGCTCGCTGCTCCGTAAAGGTCGGAAACAATCTCACCGAGACCTTTGATGTCAAAAAAGGATTTAGACAAGGTGATGCGCTGTCATGTGACTTCTTCAACATCATTCTTGAGAAGATTGTGCGAAACTCACAAGCCAACACCAGAGGCACAATTTTCTATAAGTCTGTGCAACTGCTTGCATACGCTGACGACATTGACATTGTTGGTACAACACAGCGAGCTGTCACTGGTGCGTTTGCAAGTATTAGTACAGAAGCGGCAAAAATGGGTTTAGTGGTGAATGAGGGTAAAACAAAATATATGCTGTCAACAAGAAGGGACACACGACATCGACGAATCGGGCAGAACGTCACGATAGACAGCTATAACTTTGAGGTAGTTAGGGACTTTGTCTACCTCGGCTCCGCTATAAACTCTGATAACGACATCACATCAGAAATCAAACGAAGAATCACACTTGCCAACCGCTGTTTCTTTGGCCTAAGACGGCAACTGATAAGTAAGGCCTTGTCGAGAAATACTAAGGAAACTCTGTATAAGACCCTCATCATCCCAGTCCTGCTTTATGGTGCAGAAGCATGGGCGCTATCAAAGGCGGATGAAGATCTCCTTGGTCGTTTCGAACGCAAAATTCTTCGAGTGATTTTTGGTCCCGTTTGCGTTGACGGGTTTTGGAGGAGAAGATTTAACAGCGAACTCTACGAGCTGTACAGCGACATCGACCTAGTCAGAAAAGTACGCATCAGTCGTCTAAGATGGCTGGGACATGTAGAGCGAATGGACACCAACGCTCCGGCCCGAAGAGTCTTCGATTCTAACCCGGAGGGACAACGCAGTAGAGGAAGACCTCGCCTTAGGTGGCGCGCGCAAGTGGAAGGGGACCTCAACCAACTTGGAGTGCGCAACTGGAGGCAGTTAGCCAAAGATCGCGCTAACTGGAGAGGCGTATTGGTTGAGGCCCAGGTCCACCCCGGACTGTAGCGCCACCTAAGTAAGTAAGTAAGTAAGTATGTCAATTTAGAATCCGTGTGACATGTAAAAACATACAAAAAATATAAAATCAATGCTGCCAACCGCTACCAACCATGGGGGAATGTGAAAGAATTCGGGAATACGACATTTTAAGATTACTGAATGCTATTGGTTGATTATTATAAATTTTCAAAAGTCGATTACATAATATACTTTGTTTGGTTAATAATACTATCTAAATGAGTTGTTTTATATTCCAGAAACATATTAGGAGAAACATTGTTGTGTATTTTCCGCTTTTGAATATCATTAACTACGATTTTTCTTAAATAACTGAAGAGAAACTGCTCAAAATGTTCTTATTTTCCTACAACAATTCTGGAGTAATCATTTTTCATAAGTATTTTTTAGCAAAAGTGCACTTATTCCTAAAATAAAATACTATTGACACGTAACGAATAATTTCAAATCTAACCGACCAAATTCTATGAACGCTGGCACCAACTTTGCCGACACCGGAAGTCACCGGAAGTTGTTGATATTTTTTGAGGGTGTGTTGGTGTGTTGAAGTTTTGTGACATTGTTCAATACGAATTTCTATGTATCAATACTAGCGCACTAAATTGTGTACACTCCGTACAAGTATTGCTTGTAGGCAAGGTAACGGGAAATCAGCCGAAGTTGGGGGTCTCAGTATTGTCTCTGGTCAACATGTCATGGTTGATTGTTGGATGTCAGTTAAGAGTAGGTACTTACATCGATAAGCTTTAATACGTATTAATAAAGTAAAGCAAGTTGTTGAAGGGCTTATGTTCGCGAAAAAAAAAACATCAAATTATTAAAGTGTAAAAAAAAAGTGCACGACTGGATCGAACGAAACTTTCTCGTTCATTTGGTTTGGTTGTACGTTTTCTTATTCTATGAGGAAGATCTGAGAAGCAATGCTAGATAAAAGAAACGATTCATAAAATATAAGAATAAAATAAACTTTCAAGTGAAAAATATGTTTTTTTGGCGGCCAACTCACAAAAGAAACCAAATTCGGAAATCGAAAAAGGCATACCTGTTTAGAAAGTTTTAGTTATGCGAAAAGAGTACCTAAGTTCGCAATAAAATTATAAAGAATAGAATAAAGAATTTTTATAAATTCCTAAGAATCCTAAAAATCGCAAGACTTTAAATAAAGTGAATCGCGTAAATTACGATACATCCGAAATGACAATTTTAAGTAGCCAAATTTGAAACAAATAGCCAGTGCTGGTAACACTGCTACTTGTGTATCAGTATCAGCTGATGGAAATCTACACAAATTATTTTCCGCTGCCGCTGCAGACGTTTCCCTGTCCATTTGGAGACCACCGGAAAATTTCGTTTCAGAAGAGGTCCGTACTACGCTTGAGTTTGGATATTTTCGGCTTCAGTATTTCTCATTTTGGCTCCAGACTCTTATGAAAGCTGGCAACACTGCAGCACAAACGCCAAATTTCCACAAGCAATTAAAATACCAGACAATAAATGTTTGCGAAAAGAGAGTGGGAATTGTACCAAGCAATCTACTACAACTGCCCACTTTTCCGCCATCATTTCGTAGCAGCTGCGTACTGCAAAACGAAAAGGAGAGCGAAATTTTTCGTTCATGATTTCGTTGTGTCACTTTTGTATGGGATATTTCGTTTGTGAAAAACTGCATAGGTACCACGCTTTAGCATTAGCAGTTATAAACTGAATATGCCGATGGACGTGTTTGGAATGCAAATAAAGTGGGAGTTTCTGACGGTGTAAACTCCAAGGGGTTTAAATTATTTTAAGGTGCATATTCAATTTGAAAAATATTTGGGAAATATGTATTTGCTAAAAAGAAGTTTTTCGTAGTTGCAACTTCATTTTTTTTTTTTTTTTTTTTTTGCAGTATGGTATCGAGTTTTAGTAAACTATACGAAGACAAAATTTGGGATTTGGGTAGTCATTTTTGACTTGTTGTTGTAGTGCGAAAAAAGAGATGAACTTTTGCAGTGATAAAGGACCAGTTTGCATCGGATCGTGAATACCCATGCTATATTATTTAAGATGGAATATGTGTTTTTTTTCGGGAATTAAACCTGGGACCCGTCGCTTATTAGTCCAATACACTAACCACTTAGCCACTGCCCCTTTATATTTATACATATTATAAGAGAATTTAATTTACCTCTCTATTATGTATTATTGTTAAAAAAGAGGAACTTACACAACCGCACAATTAGATTGTTAAATATTGTCATTGTCATTCATATAAAAATATACTTCTTTTTTTGAAATTGTGAAACTTTCGGCCGAAATTTTATTTGCTGGCTTATTTCATTTCATTTACTTCAAACTACCCAACTGCACAGCTCGTTGAGAAAATGACAACTTATATATCAGTATCACACTTTCATGCGACTACTTCGACCTACCATTATTTACTTATAAAACTAAGTACAGGGTGTCCGCCGGGAAGGTATACTACTTTGTTTTGCCGCCATTTTGGTAAACATTAGTCTTGACAGTTCATATTTGGCAGTCGTGAAGTAAACACGTGGCAAATTTATTATGGAAAAATATTCGATAAACCAACGTGTTTTAATCGTTCAAACATTTTATCAAATTCGATCATCGGTTACTTTGACGATGAGAAAAAATTATAATGAGTTACGACACGAGGCACATTTTCATTTGAATGGATATGTGAAAAGCAAGGCTTATGCAAACAAACCAGAAACGCTTGAGCAACTCAAACAAAATATTCGTGATGAAATTAATCAAATGGTACCGCATGAAATGTGTGAGAATGTAATAAAAAATGTGCTCAAAAGGGCTCGCATTTGTGAGACTAATGTGGTTTTCCATTGGGACAAAAAATCAATCTTTTTTTTTGATCTAAATCACTTTTTGCGTTCCATTGGGACGAAAAATCAATCTTTTTTTCGATTCGGATCACTTTTCGCAGATCTCGATATTTTTTCAGATTTACGCATACCAATATACTTTGTACAGCTGTTTAACGTCAGTTTAAGAAGTTTCATTTCGAGGCAAATGCGCAAAGTTTTGTGAAAACCTAAATAACAAAATACATAAATAGCTATGGATACGATTTCGGAGGAATTATTATCTTCATTATCTCCCTCGTCATCTGAAGACTACAAACCACCAATAATACTTTATTTGTATCTACAAGAAGGAAAACATTTTTGAGGCGATATCCATTTGTGATTTAGCCAAAAACGAATGCCATTTGAACAGCTGATATTGTTGTCAATTAACGCACTAATCCATTTACAAAAGCAGATCAATCTCGTTGCGCGTTCCATGAGCACAGTAAAATCTGAGATCTGAAAAAGATTTCTGGTGGTCCCAATGGAAAACCACATAACAGAGGCGGACATTTACCTGATATTGTATTCCATACATAATTGCCGACATTAAATAAAACATTTATCAATATAAGATCCATTCTCTTTCATTTAATCAAAAATTATAAACAAATAAAGTAGTATACCTTCCCGAGGAACACCCTGTACATGTAAATTCCAGAGTTTTGTGTTTACTCGCTTATCGACCAGAATTCTGCGAATTACCTCTGCACTATACTGCTACGGCGCGCCGTGGGAATGTTTAGAATGTCAAGTTTGAGTGCAGTCAGCAAGCAGTGCAAATTATGAAATAAAATCGTTCATTTGTCGTGAAGAGCAGTAACCTCTAGCCATAGTCACACACATTTTTAACAAAATCGCTTACTCGTAGTTCTTGGCTGCAGTTGAAGACTTATGGGTATGTGTTTACCTACATTATACTCGAGCGGTTTTTGTAATAGGAGCTTTGCATTGTTTTGGAAAACTTATTTCAACACTGCCCTTTACAGGCACTTTACTGAGGGTGATTTGTTTAGTTTCGAACCACTAAGTCTGATTTTAGCCGTAGCAACATCTGAATTGGAGATAAGCTTAGATACAGATGTTTAACTTTGTCTTTTCCTACGAAAAAAGTTTACACCACACATTTTACCTTTTTGCTGGTGGTATGTATATATTGCTATATAGTTTCTTTTTATTTTTATTGCATCTTAAAAATATTACCTACTTTAATTTCTACATTTTCGTTTCAATGATAAATTCGTTTGAAAACAATTGCTAGGTACCCCTTTCCTAATACACTTTAAGGCCGGTGTTTATCAAGTGCACTTAAGTCGCTCATAAATGTAAGTTTCTTCGACTCATTCACCAAGCACTATTCGGGTTAAATCTATGCTTCGAATATTCGAAAAAAAAAAAATTGGAATTTTCAAACACGTACTAAAACGGGTGTATGAACTCTTTTTTAACAATGTAAATTGTCAAAAATCAAAACTATAAATCATCAGAAAATTCTTCGGAACAGTATTTCTTCCTCGGAACTTTATATTCTTTTCTATACTAGAAGAAAGAACATAAAAAATGTACATACATTAGGTATGTGAAGAAATATATTTACTTCTCGAAATAACTGCTACTGCTGTCATATGAGTTGCAAATTGGGGTGGTTTTTGAGAGGACCAGACCCATTAAAGGATTGTTTTCATCTGCTATGCCTCCATTCTATCCGCAGCGGGATCTCTTTTCAACTGACTTTTTGAATTTTGTATATACGCTTTTAATTGTTTTTAATTTCTGAAGCATTAAACTCATCCATTAATTGCTCCCAGCACTTCTTTTTTTCAACGGTGCCTAAGCAGTCGGTTTCTTTTGCAATTATTTATAGCTGAGTATTAAAGTATCCTACTTAAATTGTTATTTTTCCATATCGGAAAGATTTGGCTTCTTTCTCTTCCCTTTCCTTTTTAAAACGACAGCTGATTTCGATATTTCGAAGTTATTGCTGCATTGATGAATAGATTTACGAAGCTCTTAGTTTAATATTGGTCGGTGAATACCGCCCGTATGCCGACATTTATCAAGCGCTCTTAAATCGATTCATTATGTTCAACTAATAGGTACTGTAGCACAGTATTTATTCGGATCTAGGGTATAATAAAGGGTTTTCCAATAAGAGGTGTTATTTTGGTATTCAAATAAAAATGCCATTTTTTGAGATAAATGATCGGATGTTTATTTCATAACAAAGAGGTTAATAATGAAAAACAACATCAGTCAAATGGCCACCACGAGCACACATACAGGACCATATCTCACCATATTTCACATTAACACCTCTTATTGAAAAACCCTTTATATACAAAAACTATTCGAACTAGGTATACCTACAATTCTATTAACTTTGCTTTTGCTAATTTATTATAATTTTGTAGGTACTTAAAACGCAGTGTAATTTGTGTAAAATGGACCAAAGACAGTTTCAAATCTTATCCGAAATCGAAACAACTAAAGTGATTGAAGTTTGGAAAAGCTACATTCGAGAACTCCGAGGTTACAAACGAAACTCTTTAGTCATGCTAAAAATGTGCAAGGAGCTTGAGATTGTCCACAGTCTGAAGTTGAACGCAGCAGAACTTAGAGCCTTAATAAACAGTTTGAAAAAAAAGTTCAGGTAAATGATTTAGCTATATAGTACCTACTCCCAGCACATTTGAACTAAAATTTGTGTTTCCATTATATTTCAGATCGGAGAAGAAAAAGATTGGTCTTAAAGGCGGCTCCCTATCAGGTTGGGTACATTATAAGAAAATAAGCTCTTTCTTCGTACCTCGTCAACGCCTCTACCGCCCTTATCTAAAGTTCAACGGTCAACAAAGAAAAGGGAGGTCATCAACGATCAATTTGTTTGAATTGGCTTCGCAGGAGCCAGCTAACTTTAAAAAGTTTTGCGCCGAAACTTTGCAATTGATGGCTCAAAGCTACTTTGTTGCTCGGAGTCAACTACCAACAGGACAACAATAACATTCTCTGTGAAGGAATCTTAGTACAGAAATAAAGATATACTCGTTCCTAACTAAGATTGAAGCTTGTTTGGTGTTATTCGCATTTAAGTTGAATGCTCTTTCTAATTAAATTAAAATACATTTTTAACAGAAATACAAAATACATTTCTTGAAAGTCTATTAACATCCATCACCTTGATTGGCAAACCTCACTGGTGCCCATATCTTACAAGTTACAATACACAAAATCCTTACAAGGTGAACTTGAACTTTGTTGGGATTTTGTATTGCTCCTACTCCCAAATTGTGAGGTCCAAAAAATTCGAAGCGATTGATAGGCGCTCATAATGCTTAATTTGTGACAAATGTCTGTAATATTTTATTTTCTTCACTAGTTAAACATTTTAGTGTCAATAATTTGCATATTTTTACACATATATTTTTTTAAATCATTTTATTAATTTCGAGCTTAAATTCGAATTTTCTACGGCAAAATTTGAATTTTGTATGACAATTGTCGTAGGAAACGTAATCGAATCACAAGAAAGAAAACTGGAAATTAGCCTCACAAGACCTTGTGACAAACTTGTGACCCCTCAGAAGTCCAGAATCCGGATTGGAAATGTACCATTTTGCACAGTTCACGAAGGATATAGGAAACACTATATAAGACCACTTTGACTGTAGGAAATGCATGTGGAAACACCGTCGAATTTAATTCGATACAATTTGCAAAATATTTGTTATACAATCCGGTACGTTATTCAGATAAAGACCAAACAATGGTGGAAAATATAAAGGCGTAGTATTTTATGTGGTTTTCCATTGGGACCACCAGAAATCTTTTTCAGATCTCAGATTTTACTGTGCTCATGGAACGCGCAACGAGATTGATCTGCTTTTGTAAATGGATTAATGCGTTAATTGACAACAATATCAGCTGTTCAAATTGCATTCGTTTTTGGCAAAATCACAAATGGATATCGACCTCAAAAATGTTTTCCTTCTTGTAGATACAAATGAAGTATTATTGGTGGTTTGTAGTCTTCAGATGACGAGGGAGATAATGAAGATAATAATTCCTCCGAAATCGTATCCATAGCTATTTATGTATTCTGTTATTTTGGTTTTCACGAAACTTTGCGCATTTGCCTCGAAATGAAACTTCTTAAACTGACGTTAAACAGCTGTACAAAGTATATTGGTATGCGTAAATTTGAAAAAATATCGAGATCTGCGAAAAGTGATCCGAATCGAAAAAAAGATTGATTTTTCGTCCCAATGGAACGCAAAAAGTGATTTAGATCAAAAAAAAAGATTGATTTTTTGTCCCAATGGAAAACCACATTAGTTTCGCCCACGTCGGAAAAATCGCTAAAAACGATACTCAACTCACAATCATTTAGCGATATATCGATAACAAGATACTTTTCAGCGCATCACTATATCACGGAGTGACACTAGCTACTAGCAGCGAACCTGCTGATTGTCAAAAGGTCTCCTAGTCGAATTGCGGCAATTCAATCTTGTTCTTGTGCTTAATTAAAAATGACTATTCTGAGAGGATGGAAATTCCTTGCTTTTATTTCGGTGATTGTTGGAGGAATTGGAGCAACAGTTTACCCGGTTGTTGTTGATCCAATGATTAACACCGAAAAATACAGTGAGTATTTCGATCTTCAAAAGGCGAATAAATGCACTTGTTTTCATAAGCAAAATCTCTCCACCGTCTTTAAAGCATGATACTAAAGTGCTGCCATTTTGTTTTACAGAAAAAATTCAAGCACAAACTAGAGCCAGCATCAACCAAGAAGCAATTCAGCCGGGAAGTAAGTAATTTGTATTAAGTGGATTTACAGCGTTAATAAAATCTGTCCAGTTTGAAGATTAAAGAAAAACCTTCAACTGTTGATCAATTTTGAAAAAAAAAGTATCCTTAAAATATGTACACATAAAACATGCTTAGTTTGTACGTGTTTCTAAAAAAAAAACCTTACATTTTTATACTGTTTCTTTCTAGATATGAAAGTTTGGTCGGATCCATTTGGAAGGAAATAGGATAAAGGACCTAGTTCTACCTATCGTTTTACAAAGTCCGCTGCTAGATATAAGGAAATAAAAATAAGTACCTTCTGAAACATCTTTTTTTGTTTTTAACTCAACTGGGAGCCTACTCTGTATTTCGTTCCGAAAGGCAATCCTATTCAAAAGTGTTTTTCGTTCTGCTTTTGATTTTGTACTCTGTTAAACATTCGAAACGGAAAAAAATAGTAATTAATACTTTCCCCTTTTACGGATTGGTGTTTTCAAGTCTCGAATTATTTCTCATGCGATCTGTCAAATCAAGAAATCAAAGCAAATAACAAACAAGCCGGAGAACAGATTACGACTTCTAAGGACAAATAAAATAAAGGAAAATGGATTCGGTTGCATTTTGGATGAAAGCAGAAAGTAATGAAGAATTAAACAAAAAATGATACGGGGCAAATCAGATATTATGGAAATGTGTGATAAAAGGTCAAATTTGATTAGTGGGAAAAATTAATTTCAATATTTACCTATTGTTAAACTGTAACTATTCCCTTGGCGTAGCACAATAAACAACATTAAGTTCTATTGCAAAGGTATGCAGTACGACAGAAAAAATATTTCGTCCAAAACACATAAATTTCATTAAAAAATGTACATTTTAAGACATTCGTTGTCACTTCCGTTATAACATTTGTTGTAGAAACAAATTTTCCGTTTTCGAATGCTTTTGACATTCGAAAACGAGCTGCCAGGTACGAAAATTCCACTTTCGGAATTGTCTATTCGAATGTAGTAGATTTCATTCCGTTTTAAAAATAGAAAATATAAATTATTCGTTTTCGGAGATTTTCATTATCGGAAGGAAATACAGAGTAGGGCCCCTGAAATTGTTTTTCGGGTACTGGTAAATACGTCTCGATTACTTTCCTATCTTTCATAATACAGCTACCTATAGCTTATACCCAATTAATTAATTAATTTTTGCACCAATCGCGCCATTACAAACACGTAAGTGTTTCATAAATGGATTAAATCACCTAATTTCATATATCATAACAAAATGGATATCCTTCTACCGTCGTATAACGTCGCCTTAAATAAAAGCAGACCCTACTCCATTCAAGAGTAATGCATTTTCACAAAAAAATTAAATGGCAGTACTCGTATGCTTTCATTTCGTAATTCGTAACTCTCCACTTTTTAAATTCTAATTTCTATCAGTGCTGCCACGGTTTTCTTTTTGAAACCAAACATTTTGCAGCCATTATTTTATCTACCAACCCCTATCGGGAATAAGATTTCCCCGGTAATCTTTTCTGTTCAGCAATCTGACTTACATTGCTGACAAGGGAAACACTTTCCACGGAATTTATTCGCGATAACCCCTACTGTCTCTATTTTAAATGAGTTCGTCTTCTTGTTCTTTGTTAAGCTTAAATCTGAAAAAAATAATTCTTTCAGCAGCTGGGCTGCTATGTGGAAGAATGAGACGTTTTTTCATTAAATTGGAAACTTTAAAAGCAGTGGCTCGCCAGATTCCAGTCAAATTCAAACACTTACTCATCCGAAGAAATGGGTACTTGTTGGATATGGTAGAATAGAATATAAGTTGGTGTGGGAAAGTGAGTAAAGATTGAATATACTTTTGTTTATTATTATTATTTTGTTTTTTTTTTTTTTTTTTTTTGCAAGAAAAACTCCAAGATTTTATATTGACATTTCGTGCTTTAAAAAAAAAAGTAGCAAAATAGAAGTTTTTAGGGAGAGTGCGTAGCACGTAGCAAATTGGAAATCGCGTACCAATTTTGCTACGATCGTAGCGAAGTGGCAGCGCTGTTTCTAATAAGACATTTCTTTTTTTTATGCACCCCCTCACGAGAAATCAAGTTGCGTTTCGGTTGACTGTTGCTGATTGCCTTTCGGTGCATCGTCTGTGAATCATATTTTTAATTATTATTATTTTTATAAATTTCTATTACTCTTATTTTCAAATAGCATTTACATAGTTCAAGTTAAAAGAAATTACACGAAAACAATGGCCACATACGTTAGTAAAATCAATCAAGTGTCGTCGATCGTCGCTGCCAACCTTCGCCGCAATGGTAACATTTTCAATTAAATAAATAATAAAGTTATCACATTTGCCTATTATTTTATTTATTAAATTGTGCAGCAATAACCTTACAAAAAGAGTTAAATTACTAACATATTATTAAAAGCAGAAACCCATTTTAGCAATCACTAGTCACTGGGAAAACTCTGCGTCCAAAGTCCAATTCAGAGAGATATCAGAGTCCATCATGATGTTTTCCCTTTCGTAATCGGTATTTATGTACATATTCCTGCCGTGGCTAGTTCTATGAATAAGCTGAAGTTTTTTACAAGTTAATTGATTCGTGTTATGATTTTACTAGTTGCCGGTTTATTTTTAACAGCAAATGTAATGGAATTTCAGTGTCGGGGGGATTTAATCCTAGACTTCAGTTTAGAAATGAAATATAGTTTTTAAAACGTTAGTTGAAGTTTTTAATCATTGCACCAACAAATGTTTTGAAAGAAATTACAGAAGTTTGCGGTGGGAGTATAGGTAAGCTAGGTTTGTCTAGGAAAAGTATAAAACCTCAACCGGTTGAATGTTGCTCATGCATTTAGATAGAAAAAATGTATTTCCGATAATGCACGCTAAGAACAACTTGCTTTTTGAGTTACGTTTCTTCAAAGATACAATACGCTTTAAGTTTGTCTTAAACGGACGTTCGCACCTCACTATTTAAAGGACCTGACCGCTACCAATAGGTTTTGGCGCGTCTTGAAGTCAGCCCTGTCCGCTCGCGGATGTGTAGTCATGCAGGTTATGTCCTATGTATACCAACCGAACTGCCAGAGTTGACCTCATTTTTTGATTGGACATTGAAATCAATTGAAATCGTTATTCGAAGACTGTCAGTGGGCATACGCTTTCATGTCTAAACCGCAAGACCTTCTGACTAAATCATCTATCAATGACAAAAAGACGATGATTCTTCTCTCGCTAAAAACCAACACAGTAGGTAGATATTCTCAATACTCTGTCTATTTTATCGCACCTCTTCAATGTCGGTGATGTCAGCTTTGTAGACCCACAATACCTTAGTGATGTGTTGAGGAGCACATGGCCTATTAATGGTCCCTACACTCCATCGGCATATTCACGTCAATTGTGAAGTAAGTATTATCCAAGGCAATTTGCCTGTTCTGCACAATTTTTCCCTCAGGGCTTGAGTGTCAATTTGTAATCTTGTTACTGTACCGATAAATCTAGTTATTGGTAGATTCATCCGTTCAGGGTGATAAAACTCGTTGCATTCCTCTTTCCTGCAGGTCTGCATTCACCACTGCATCCAGAGAATAACTGCTTCAGCACCGCACCACCAAAAGCATTTTTTTTTTTTTCGAACACCATTTTGTTTTATTTATTTGTATGCACACCAAACAGAAACTAGATACTTACCATTTCATTTTAATCCCTAGGAACTCGCTGCTTGTCAACGACTCCAACAATATACGAAAAGAAAACACTACCCTCCCCCGGTGGCAAAAACATCGTATTGGTCGATGGTGTACGTTCGCCATTCTTGATGTCCGGCACAACATACTCAAAGTTGATGCCACACGAACTGGCTCGTCATTCACTTTTGTAAGTACCGCCCATCGTCGTAAAGTTCTCAAACTAAATTTCGTTTGTTTTTACAGGAGCCTTCTACGAAAAACCAATCTTAGCAAGGAGCTAATCGATTACATCATTTATGGTTCAGTTATTCAGGAAGTCAAGACCTCCAACATTGCTCGAGAATCAGCTCTAGCTGCTGGATTTAGTGAAAAGACACCAGCGCACACCGTTACAATGGCGTGCATAAGTTCCAATGCGGTAAAAATAAAACCTTAAATGTCAAGTATTTAAATGATTAGCACTTCCATTACCTTGTACAGGCTATCACAACGGGAATGGGTTTCATTGCGACTGGCACCTACGATATAATTGTTGCTGGAGGTGTTGAGTTTATGTCCGATGTACCGATTCGTCACAGTCGTAAAATGCGCGGCCTAATGCTTAAAGCCAACAAAGCAAAGACACCTTTGCAGAAACTTTCCCTGTTGTCTTCAATTCGGCCAAATTTCTTTATACCAGAGGTAGACTCTTTGACAGCAAATTTAACTAAATGACATTGTTTCAAGAACATCCTCTTGTGCAGCTTCCTGCTGTTGCTGAGTTCTCGTCTGGCGAGGTGATGGGTCATTCAGCAGACCGTTTGGCAGCTGCCTTCAAGGTTAGTCGTAAAGAACAAGATGATTATGCACTGAGATCTCATACCTTGGCCAAGGAAGCCGAAACAAAGGGATATTTCACCGATGTAGTGCCATTTAAAGGTAAGTGATTTTGTAAAATATGTGTCAGCGGTTTTTAAAGTAAAATAATTATATTCGAGAGATGGGAATATCGTTTTATCGGTGTGTAGACCATACTTCTTTCGTCAGTCGCATTTTCCTCGTGTGGTACTAATACCTCAGAATGTTGTGCTACTTTAAGATCCCTTATAACATAGGAAGGGATTTTAGATTATTCACAGAAGGATGACCATCGTTTTCTGGTGGTAATAAATGTAGCATGGCGGTCCAGGTATTCGCCTCTGCTTTTCGTACCGCTTCGACGGCTATCGCCCTTTCCACTTTACTACCAATCACTCGTTGCCAACGATTGAACAATGACCCAAAGTAGTGGGAAAATAAACCCGTCCTGAAGAGGTTTTTCGGAGGCGTCAGCTTCAAGGCTGTAGACCCCAAGTTTGACTATTATGTGTCGTCTTTTCTAACGTACTCTGTGTTGTTATGCACAGTAAAGGTCTGGAAAAACGTCTCGAGACTGCGTATCTACACAAAAAAGTGTCTGCTTTCAGACTTTCAAAGCGACGATGAGAGGGAGGTCTTCAAATGATAAACAAACGGTTGTGAGTGACAGTCTTTTTAGTACTACACACGTGTTTCCCAACTATTTCCAATTTTTAACGAAACAGTCTTCGTTATCAGCTGGCTGTGTCCAGTGTTTGGCCTAAAGCCCCTTGACCTTAGCCAATTCTCAGCACCTTTTTAACGACTTAATAATCCTTCATCTTTAAATTTAGTATCCGGTGTAGATAAAACAGTCGACAAGGACAATGGCATCCGCGTTTCTACCCCCGAATCATTAGGAAAGTTAAAACCTGCATTTATCAAGCCACATGGAACAATTACAGCCGCTAATGCATCGTATTTGGTAAGTAACAATCGCCTGCGAATTTATCACATGAAATCCAAGGAAAAGGTGTTTTTTTTTTTATCTTAGACTGACGGATCATCCGCTTGTTTGGTAATGACCGAAGAAAAGGCAAAACAACTCGGACTAAAACCAAAGGCATACCTGAGGAACTTCCTGTTCGTGTCACAAGACCCCGTTGATCAACTTCTTTTGGGGCCAGCTTACGCTATTCCCAAGCTTCTCAACAAAGCCGGTCTCACCACAAAGGACATCGACTCGTGGGAAATTCACGAAGCTTTTGCCGGACAAATTATTGCCAATTTGAAAGCATTGGACTCGGATTGGTTCTGCAAGAACTACATGGGATTGAGTGAGAAATATGGCGCTCCAGACCTAAGTAAATGGAACAACTGGGGTGGCTCTCTATCGATTGGTCATCCCTTCGCCGCCACAGGCGTTCGTCTCTGCATGCATACCGTAAGGAGATAGTTTATTGTACGCATGTAACTTTTGATCACAATTTTGCAACATTTTTTTTTAAGGCTAACCGTCTGGTTAGGGAAGATGGACAGCTTGGAGTGGTGGCGGCGTGTGCGGCCGGTGGACAGGGTGTGGCTATGCTTCTCGAAAGATACCCTGGCGCAACTGCAGACTGAAAATTAAATCTACTCACATAGACACCTAAAAGTAGCTGATAAGCTGAATGTAGTTAAAGAAAAGTTATTATTTTTGTATTTAACTAGTCAAACGCTAAACGTTTGTTTGACTCTAAATAAAAGAAAGTCTTTGCACTAGATGCACCACGAATAGCCATAATAGCTTTTTTAACAGGGATTTGTTCGGCAAACCATGCACAAGAAGTGTCGGTATTTTGTCAAATGAAAGTTGAACAGAGGCGCTTTAGTCCAGGCGCAACTGCTTCATTAGCGAGGAGCTTAATTCAACAGCCAGAACAAATTTTGCTCCTAAAGAAGTCGGTCACAAGAGGTAATAGGTAAATGGGTACACTCTGAACGAAGTTCATTTAACAAAAAAAAATCTGGTATTTGGCTATCATTTTAACATTTGCTTTTATTAAACTTTTTGTATATACAATTTGACTTAAGGCTAGGTAACAAATGGTGGTGAATAGATAATATTTAAAGGTGTTGGCTCAACAACAGGGGCCCAACGGTATACAATGTTTGTTTTCTTAAATCTATTTTACATAATATATTGTATTTGGCTTGTCGGATTCATACTCGTAGTATGCATCGTTGTCAGGGTTGACCTCAGGGTGTTCAAGTCCGGGTGTTGAGTTTGGCTATCATTATCACTTTATCTTGCTTTTATAACAAGCTCATGCTCTCGTAGCCTCTTTCTATTACTTAAGTCCCCCATTTACCTGGTTACGGTTGAGAAGAAGTTGGTTGCCAGTTGGCGCAGTATAAGGGTGACAGAAAATCAAGCCGCATTTGGATCTTGTATCGTAGCTCAGAGAAATTAGTAGAAAAAAAATATAAAACAGATCGGCACAAAAGTAACACGCGTCAGAATAAATAAAACACAAGGCAATTATAGTGGAAAAATGTTATAAAAAACCACTCGTATTTATTCCGTCTCAGTAATGCTGTTCCTCTCGCATTGGTTCCTGCTGTGTATCTGACTTTCGTCATACAATCATTAGAACCATCTCGGTCTTTCGTTAAGTTTTATATCCTATCTCAATACATCGACCGCAGAGTAGCAATACTCATGCAGTTCGATACAGTCCCGGCGAAAACCTACGGTTTTCCACCCTTTCGCTTTTTATTTAAATATATTTCTGCTAAAGCTAAACATAAATTACAATAGTTGTAGATCATTCCAGCTCATCGATTGGCAGGATGCAGATCTTCTGTACCGGCCTCGTAAGTTGATTGGTTGCTGTTTGTAGAACCACGCTTCTAACAAGTCCATCTCTGCTGGGTATTAATCTCAAAATTCGCCCCATCGCCCATGTCGATGGTGGGTAATTCTCGCTCTTTATTATGCACAATTGTCCTGCTCTCAAGCCGTATTTCTCCTTTCGCCATTTCTTTCTCTCGTACAGAGTAGATAAATACTCTTCCTTCCACCTGCTCCAGAAATGCGCAAGCATAGTTTTGCGCTCCTTCCATAATCTTATACCTTTTGTATTTGGCATCTCATTGGTTACGAAAGGTAACGGTAACACAAGTGGCTCACCAACCAAAAAATGTCCCGGCGTTAACGCCTGCAGATCATTTGGATCATCGCTTAATGGGTGTAGCGGTCTTGAATTCAAGATGGCTTCTATCCCAGTCAGCAGTGTTAAAAACTGCTCATATGCTAAAACCTTCACTCCAACAATTCTCGTCAAATGATATTTCATTGACTTTACCGCTGCCTCGTATATACCACCTTGATGTGGCGCGGCAGGAGCCATAAATCTCCATTCCGTCCCTTTCAAACTTAAGTGTTCGAAAGTATCCTTCACTAGCCAACGCTCTTTTGCCTTCTGCAATTCCTTCGCCGCACCGACAAACGCTGTACCATTGTCGCTATATAACCTTTCACACCTGCCCCTTCTCGCTATGAATCTTTCGAAACAAGCAATAAACGCCACTGACGTAAGATTTGATACCAAATCGATATGCACTGCTCTCGTTTTGAGACAAACAAAGACGGAAACCCAACATTTCTGCCTTATTATTTGCTCACCTGCTCTGTCGATCATCTTGATCTCAAACGGGCCTGCGTAGTCTACCCCCGTGTGTAGAAAAGCTTTCCCTGCTGTTACTCTCTCTGATGGTAAGTCAGCCATTAATTGCGTCTCAAAGCGATGATTATGTCGCACACAAACCAAGCACTTATGTAGATAATTTCTCAGCTCACTTCGCAGCTTGGGAATCCAGAATCTCTGACGAATGTACTGCATCATGACCTGCACTGCTCCATGCTTAGTTGCTGAATGAGCGCTATCCATGATTAACCAAGCTAATCGCGAACCATTTGGCACGATTGCTGGATGATTTCTCTCGTATTCCATCTCTGCTCTCTCTAACCTTCTCCAACTCTCAGAATCTTTCTACCACCTAGAATTGGCTTCAAGGATTCTATCCTGCTCTTGTCAGGTAAACACCTGTTGTTCTCTATACAAGCAATTTCCTTCGCAAAATGTTTTTCCTGCTCTTTTCGTAGTAAGTGACCAATTGATTCCATCTTCTCTTCGGAAGACGGTTGATCAAGTACCCCTGCTATATTTCCAGCTCTATTACCTGCTCTTTCTCTCCTTCTCACCTGACGTACAGAACGTCTCCGTCTCTTACCATATCTCTTTTCATCATCCTTCCGTTGTTTTATCTTTGCTCTAATTGCATTGATAAAGTGAAGCACATAGCCGATTATATTTATAGCCTTCTCTAATGTAGACGTGTATTCAATCAGTGGAATACTCCTTCTCCAGCAGCTCACATAGATAGACAACGGTTCTGTGACTTCCTTGATCACAAAAACCTTCATCTCATCCCTCCCCCCATCTGAAACATTTGGCACAAACTTTTCAGATGACCAGCTCGACCGAGGTTTTGTCAACCATTCCGGCCCATGCAACCACAACTTGTTATCAGCCAATGCTGCTGGGTTTACTCCTCTACTTAGGAGATCAGCAGGATTATCCTTCGTTCCAACATGTCTCCACCTTTTGACTTCGGTGTTTGTCTGTATAGACGAGACTCTATTCGCTACAAATGTTTTTAAATTGCATGGTAATTTGTTTATCCAATGCAACGTCACGAGTGAATCTGTCCAGAGATCATACTCCACACTTTCCCATTCCATTGTTTTGATGACGCTAACAACTAATCGTCCCAATAGTTCGGCTGCTGCAAGCTCCAAGCGCGGTATTGTCACTGTTTTAAGTGGTGCAACCCGTGTTTTTGCTGTGAGGAGATTTGCTGAAATCCAGCCATTTGCCCATATCGTTCTCACATAAATCGCTGCTCCATATGCTCTTTCGGAAGCGTCCGAAAAACCATGAATTTCCTTCCATACCCCTTCCGAGGTACTTATCCATCTCTGAATTCTTACATTCTCTAAGAATGTTATTTCCTGCCAAAATTCTTTCCATCTCACCTCTATCTCTCTTGGTAATTTCTCATCCCAATCCACGTTTAAACGCCATATGTCTTGGATAAGAATCTTTCCCACAATCGTAACGGGAGCTATGAATCCATTAGGATCATAAAGTTGCGCGACGCAGCTCACTACCCTTCTCTTCGTCATTCCCTGCTCAGTCACTGGTGTTTTCACTACAAATGTGAATTGATCCTTCTCAAGGAGCCACTTAAGGCCTAAAATTTATGCCTTCTCGTCATCTTGAAACAAGATTGACTCCTGCACTTCATAGTTCATATCCTTCACTAGAGCCGTGGAATTTGATTTCCATTTTCTGAGCTCAAAACCTGCACCTTTTAAAACATGATCGATATCTTTCGATAATTCGATCGCCTTCTCTTCGGAGTCAGCACCCGTGGTACAGTCATCCATATAAAAGTCTTCCATAATTGCCTTAGCAGCTTTTGGAAAGTCCTGCTCTGCTTCTCTTGCACATTGTATTAACGCTCTTACAGCATTATAAGCTGATGAGGTCATACCATAGGTGACTACCGTCAGCCAATACTCTCTCAAATCATCTAGCGGGTCTTCTCTCCAGGATATGCGCTGCAGATCCCACTGCTCCTTCACAACCTTCACCATTCTGAACATCATTTTAATATCCGCACTAATAGCAACTCGATGCCTGCGGAAGCGCATTAAAATTTCGTGCAGATCCTTCTGTAGCTTCTCGCCCAGCATTTGCACTTCATTTAATGAAATGTTCTTATTTGTCTTGCAACTCGCATCAAATACAACTCTGAACTTCCTAGTGACGCAATGGTGTGGTATGTGGTATACCGTTTTGCCATGCGCTGTACCGGTTACTGGTGTCATGTGTCCTGCTCTTTCGTATTCTCTCATGAATTCCACATACTTCTGTCTCAATTCAGAATCTCCTGCTAACTTCCTTTCTAAAGCAAAGAACCTACGTCTCGCCGTAAGCTCTGAGCTTCCAAACTCCTTCTCTAATTCCTTTAGAGGAATCGTAACAACAAACCTGCCAGAGTCATCACGTGAAAACGTATTAATGAAATTTTGCTCCACCTGCTCCTGCTCTTTTGACCTGCTTGATGCCACTTCAATGTCATCCAACTGCCATAAACGCTTAAGCGATTCATGAAGTTGATTATTGTCCATGCACACGACATTCGACACCCGCTCAAGCTCAGTGCCCCTGCCATCGTTCTCGCTTCCATACTCTCCGAGTATGATCCTGCCGAAAATAGTTTCCATCTCTAGAACACCACCTGGCTGATGCCCTAAAACCGAAACAAATGATTCTGCTATAAACCTGCACCCCAGCAATGAATCTACAGGTCCTGCCTTCCAATAACCTGGATCAGCAAGTGACAACCTTGTAGAACTGTCCATCTGCGGCGATCCCAAATTATGTGCAGGCACAATAGGCTGCCATTTACTTTCCTTGGGCAATACCCAGAAGTCCTGCTCGACTGAAACCTGCGAATCAAACCATGGACTTACCAGAAGTGTGGTTTTGCATTTTATGTTGATGGGCTCGCCCTGCACACCAATCACTCTCTTTGCTATTTGCACCTTTGGAAGGGCCAATCTCTGAGCAAGTTGATAGCTCACCAGATTAGGTTGTGCCCCTGTATCTAAAAGCGCCCTTATTGGCCCATACTTCCTGCCGTCCATCTCAACTCTTACCTGTGCCGTAGGCATCAAGGTAAACTTTTCCTGCTCTTGCTCATTATAATTAAGAGATGTTAAGTAAATATTATTTATATCTGATTCACTCTCTGTTTCCTTCACACCTGCTGTACCTGCTATTTGCTCTGTCTTGGTTTTGTCCAACCGAAGGCGTCTCTCGGGAGGGACAATTATTCAATCTCTCTTCTGCTTGTTTTCGTCTTCCTGCTTACTCCTTCTCTTCCTGCCCTTTTCCTGCGTATTGAAGACCGTGGCTTCACCCTTCTTAGACTCTCTCATAAGGACAGAGTACACTGTTGTGCTCCTACGGAGTATGTCCAGTCTTAAGGCAATTCGAGCAGAGTGCCTTCTTCTTTACGAAGTCCTGCTTGCCCCGCAAGTTCAACACCGCAAACTCCGGACAACGCCACATTCGATGACTCAAAGATTTGCACGAGTGATAAGGCAATGGTCTTTTACCACCTGCTGCTTCCCTCTGCGGGCATTGCTGCCACCTGCTCGCACTTTCTCACACCTGATCAAATGTCATCATCGAAAGATCCCCAGGTGTTCTTCACATCGTGTTGGGTGAATGAGAGACTAACCTGGACTTCGATGGACTGTCCTGCTCTGCCTGCCACACCTGCTGCTGGAGTTGTTTCAGCTACCTTCTCTTTTAGCGCTGCATAGGCGGCCAAATATTTTCCCTCCGCTTCAGCGGTCTTGCGTTGCATCTCGACGTTGATCAGCAAGTCATCGGCCAGCGCGATCCTATTCTCAGACACCTTCACCTTCGCCCAAGTATCCTGCAAGGCTTCAAGCCTAATCTGCGCTGCTGCCAACGTGCAAGTCCCAAAGGTTGGAGATTGCACAAAGGCCAGCATCCTGCTCACCGAAAATATTCCGGCATCCAACACATAATTATCGTTAGGTTCCTGCTCTTTTACCATCTCTTTTACCTGCTTGCCTTCTCGTTTTTTATTATTAATAAAAAATGCCTGCTTGCTTTTCTTTTCTTGAGAAATACCTATTAAAAATCGTATTGCATTAGAAATCATGTCTTAATAATGCTCTACTCTGCAAAAAGAAATAAATAAATAATTGTTCGCAGTAGGTACTTCAGTGCAAAATTTCCCAGTATGCGACAGAAAAGAAAAAAAAAAAAAAATATGTAAATGTAGTAAATAAATAAAGCAAATATGGGAGTAGTCAATAATGCTCTACCCTGCAGCAAGAAATAAATGAATAATAGTTCGCAGTAGGTACTTCAGTGTACAATTTCCCAGTATGCGAAAAGAAATAAATATAATAATATAAACAAATGGGGCGGTAGATTGTTGTTGTTTGTGTAGCTGTTGTCGTTTTATACTCCTATTTTTGCTCCCAATCTCACTCACAACAAATTAAATAATTTGTTGTGTTTCAGAACTCAAGTCAAGTTGAGCATTCTGAATATTTATTCCTGCTGCTTGCAAGCATCCCTTCTCTTAAAAACTAGCACCGTCGTGCTTTAAGTTTTTTCCTGCTCCTGCTATGTCTCCTTTTTTTTTTACATATAAAAATCAAATTATTTCATGCTATATGGCAACTGGTGCATTTGCACTCGAGTTCCTCCTTCACTCCTTCTCGTTTACTTTGGTAACTCGCACACAAGTGCTCTGAGTTCCTCCTGCTTTCTTTCCCATGCACATTCTTTGTCTCGACAAAGTAAATAACTTGGCAAGAAAAAAGGTGACAACAAAAAAAAAAAAGCTTAACTCAAGTAACCTAAAATGACAAATAACATTTGTCAACCCCTATCTCACAACAACAATCACCATTATTATTATTTGTTATTTGATGAATATATAATTATTATTTCTACCATTACAATAATGAAATAAGAAAGAAGAAGATACGGAATTATTATCATTCCCCATCGCACACGCACATAACAGAATATGGAATTATTATTATTCCCGATCACACAAGCACAAAACAGATCATGCGAAATTATTAATATTCCCGATCACACAAGCACAAATCAGAATATGGAATAATTAATAATAATATTCCCCCTTCACACAAGCACACAAAAACAGAATGCGCACACTCGTTTCATTTATCGGCATATTTCCTTCTCCATCACTCCATCTGAAAGGTAAATGACAAAAGGACACCCTGCTTTCATCCCGTCTCACGTTGCCGTCGCCTGCACACATTCACTTATGAAAAGAAAACAAAAAACAAGCTCGTTGCTAAATAAATTACTGCAAACCGTTTTCCTGCTGTAAATGTGGACTGTATTTTTGACCTATATGAGAAATATTTTATTAATTTGAATATATTTCCTTCTCTAAATGTATTTATTATTTATTTTTCAATTAATTTTTCGCCTAGCAAAGCACGATCGCTCGCTGCTTTTTGCTTTTCGATGGACGAAACCTTCTCGTTTTTTGATTCTCGTTTCTCGCTCGCTGCTCATGGTGATGGTGAGTGTGTAATTTTTCGCTGTGAGGTGAGAATACAAACTCTCTTACTTGCTCCTGCTCTCAATTCTGGATGAAGAATTTGTATCGGTCGCTTCTGGTTTCCATAAGGGGAAAACAACGAAACAATATCTCTTCGCTTACTTACATGCTGGTAGGTAGATACTGACACTGTGTAGAGGGTCGTATCGTTTCTTCGCACTGCCTGCTGGCGGTAGCGGTATGTAATTTCCTTCACTCCCTCACGTATCATGTCTGAACATGATTCCTGCGCACATTCTATTTTATTTTGCGACTGCGTAGTTTTCATCGCAGCGCATTTCACAATCACAATTTATGTTCGTAATGAACCGAAGCCCTGTTCACTCACAAATCACAATGCACTTATTATTGTTTTTTTTTCATTCATTTTTTTTTTTAACAAAGAAAACCTGCACCATCCCGTCACTGGTACAATATCCTGCTCGACACGGACCAAAATGTATCGTAGCTCAGAGAAATTAGTAGAAAAAAAATATAAAACAGATCGGCACAAAAGTAACACGCGTCAGAATAAATAAAACACAAGGCAATTATAGTGGAAAAATGTTATAAAAAACCACTCGTATTTATTTCGTCTCAGTAATGCTGTTCCTCTCGCATTGGTTCCTGCTGTGTATCTGACTTTCGTCATACAATCATTAGAACCATCTCGGTCTTTCGTTAAGTTTTATATCCTATCTCAATACATCGACCGCAGAGTAGCAATACTCATGCAGTTCGATACAGATCTAAAAATCTTACTTCGGCTGAGGTTCCGGTGCAAGGGAATTTCACTCGCGCCAATAGGATGGTTTCGTTTCAAGAGAGTTTTCCTGATGCGAATTTAGTGATTCATGCTTATTTTGACATTCGAACGAATAGCCAATTCGAACGAATGTCTATCAAAATACACGAAGTTCATTCGAACGAATAGAGAGAGACGAGACGAATGTCAAAATAAGCATGATTATGTAGCCGTGCCAAATGCAAATAGAGAATAGACGCGTTTTGAAATGCCGTGCTTGGGAATGTTTAATCATATCGGTGGCTTTGTAAAAAAGAAAAACAATTTTTGTTATAAAATGGCTTTTTGAAGTATAAATCGCACTTCCACTACGATTTTTGCAATAGTCTTTCATAACGATGAACGATTTCATGAATTATCTCCACGAATCCATTTTGCACGAAATTCAGTACACAAGAAAGGATAAAACCCTTAGGTTAGGTTAGATAAGGTGGCTGTTTAGGAAGACACACTGAGATCAAGTTAGTTTAGGTCCTGTGTGGTACCACTTGAGTTAATGGAAGGGGGAGTTGGGAGGGGATGGCCAGAGTGCTATCGAAGCCGGTCATGCTAGTGGGCGCATTATTGCTGGCTTTCTGCTTATGCCAATTTGTCTTCGTCTACAATTCTCCAGCGTCTCGTAGAGAGAATCGGGACAGTTTATACTCGGATAGGGGAAGGGTGACCGAAACAGTCTCCCCTCGCCTGTAGTTCTCAGACAACTCATTGAAGAGGGGAGTCTGCGGATAGATATTGAATGAAATGTCTTCGGATATACGACGGGTGGCCGAAACAGTGAGTCCCTGGTGTGACGTAAACCGATATGCGTCATCGGAGATTAGTAGATCTAAACATATATGTGTACTTTTGAATGAGCTTAGCGAACTTTGCGAATTCGCGCGAGTGAAAACGCAACCACAGCCTTCATCTCCAATCCAAACTGCAGGAGTCTCATTGAAGTAGTAGAACCGGGTTCAATTATAACAGCTTTCACTTCCTGACTCGTGCCCGTACGTCCTCAAATGCCTACGACTTATGGAGCAGACACATGGGGTCGAAATATCACATCAGTTATCGAGTGAATTAAATGTATACGTTGTCGAGTGATCGAGTAACTATATTGGGAACTGCGACTTTAATTTGGGGAAATGAATCGGCTTTTGGTTGTTTACGTTTAGCACTTACTCTGCTTCAGTCCCAGTGTATAAACGCAAAAGTCGATGGCACCAGTAGTTAGCCCTTTAACTTGTTTTTTGTATTTGATTAGTAGTTAAACATCTATTCTTCAACTATTTAATCATGTATTTGGTTCTTCTGAATGACTGAAGTCTGTAGATTGGAAAATACTAAGCTTATTAAGTATAATGAGCTGTCTAATGCAAAATATTTACAAAATAAGTGAAGAGGGTATGATTTGGGAGTAGTCAGCCCCCTCAGTTCCAGTAGTCGTCCATGCAAGTATCCGCTAGTAGGCCCCAATTCAATTTACACATTTTCATAAGAACAGGGAGGACTGACAACTGGAGATGGAGAACGTTTAAAGGAACCGTGTATATCATAGTCAGTCCCCGTTTCTCTAGTAAATGCACTAATCCCCTGACTACTGAAAAACAAAGAAAATTGATCGAAATCAGATTGAGGTTCCCTTTCATTTTGCATTTGTATTCCAGAGGCTGACTACTGAAGGGGGATGAACTCACTAGCGTTGCCAGAGACGTCCCGGTTTGCCCGGGACGTCCCGGTTTTTAGACAGAATTTTGGTTGTCCCGGCCGGGACAGCTTTTGTCCCGGGTAACGACTCACTCACAAAAAAAAGAAAACTTGTGCAAGCATCTTTTATTGTTTACGCACACTGAAAAAGATCCATACAAGGTATATTGTCATTTGTGCAAGAGAGAATTTTCTTGTAGCCACGGAGGGCAACATGATTTGAAAGCACAATCGTTCACAAAATCTCACTTGAATATTGTTCAGAACCTGGCATCTTCAAGTGTATTGAATTATTTTTCAAAGCCGGGAACATCTGGAGCACATTCAGATTCGGAAGAAAAGATTACTGTTGCTGAATTAACATCTGTTTTTCACACCGTAAAACATTCGTTAAGCTACAACAGTATGGATTGCGGGCACAAATTACTGCCATATATTTTAGGTGATTTGAAAATAGCCCAAAAAATTAGTTGTGAAAGAACAAAAGCAGAAGCTTTAGTGAAACAAGTTATTGCAAAAGAATCTGTTAAGATTGTTTTAAACAAAATTCAAGTTAATTATTTTTACTTCTCCATCGCTACCGATGCAAGCAATAGGAAAAATCGAAAAATGTTTCCAATTTGCATTCGATATTTCTGTGATACAGGCGTTGAGAATCGGCTTCTCGACTTTGTAGAAAACAACGATGAATCTGCAAATCAAGTTTCAAAGGTATTAGCGGAAACTTTACAACAAAATGGACTTTCTAGCTAAAGTATCCGCTTTTTCTGCTGATAACACAAATGTGAACTTCGGCAAAAACCATTCCATTTACAAAATTTTAGCTGCAAAAAACGATAAAATAATAAAAGCAGGCTGCCCAGTCCACATATTACACAATGCTGCAAAATATTCCACCGATAAATTAGAATACATACGACGTAGAAAGTCTCATACTGAAAATATGCGGTTACTTCAGCCGATCGGCTAAAAGAAGAGCCGATTTGCAACAACATTTTGAAGCTAAGGAAATGGAGTGGGAAGAACTTATAAAACATGTAACTACTAGATTCTTATCTTTAGGCCCAGCAGTTGAGAGAATACTTAAGATATGGCCTGCATTTAAGTCACATTTTCAAGAATCTAATAATGAATGCCCCCGTCTTATAGAGAAAGCTATTGAAACAGAACACGAAGAACAAAAAACACTTACGTATTTATCTTTAATTCATAATGTGATGTTTTCGGTCGAAACAGATTTTTCGGAAGCAGGGCAAGACAATGTCTTTCTGATTTAATGCCGGATGCCAAAGAACATGTTCAAAATGATTTATTACGATTCTATACTAATTTTATTGAATATGCTATGCGAGGGGTCGAGGTTCGAATCCCGCAAAAGCCCAAATTCCGACATAGGGTTTTTTTCACTGCGCCACCTCTCGCGAACGTCTGACAAACATCCGAGAGTATAAATGTCTTGAAAAAGCTTCTCAAATAGCCGTTTGGAGTCGGCATAAAATTGTAGATCCCTTCCATTCGTTCCAAAAATGAAAAACTCACACAAAACGAATGGTTGTGAGAAGCTAGGCCTAGGGTCCTTCCGGGCCTGTCGCGCCAACTATTTATTTTTATTTTTGCATATGTTAAAATTCGTACTAGTCACTTGTTTAAATAAAAAAAAAACACAAAAAATTTTAATAGATATTTTATATTATAAGTTTTAAGGTCTGTTCCTTTACTTTTGTAGTAAGAATGGAAAAGACTGTCAAAATGGCAGTGGTGGGGATAAATTCTCTCACAGAGAGAGACGCTTACGAAAAAGTTAAGGAACGCTTTTGTAGTAATTTATGAAAAATGACAGATACATAAATCAAATATTCAACAAATTGTACGAAAAGTCGTTAAAATGTCTGATAAACTCGAGGAATTTGTTAATTTACTAAGAAAATTAGTTCTATCATTTATTTTTTAACTTTATTTTGATGAATCTGAGTAGGTACGTGGAAGAGTTTGTACTGATTGAACTACAAGCATTCGAGAAGAGGAAAAAGCGACACTGCATTAAGAATTACATGGAAGAGATTGTACCTTGTTACAGTAAGGAAGGATTTCGACGCCAATATCGAAAAGAATCTTTTAGAGAACATTCAATTTTATTTTGCCGCCTGTTGATACCATTTTAATAAGCAAGAAGTCAAAAAATAATCAACGCATTATGTCAAATGGGACAACAAATTTCAAATCAGCTGTTAGTTGTAAGGTGACTGACAGCTTTTTCACTTCTTACACCAAGAAATATGTTGAGTAAAAATTCGTAAGATTCTCAGTGGAGGGGTAATATCTTGCTCTCTCGATGACGCTCTCTTTTACGAATTTTTTGAGTTAAGGAACGGCAGTGAGTAAAAATTCGTAAGAATTCGTAAAAATTCGTAAGATTTAAAAGTAAAGGAACAGACCTTTAATTTTGTCCCGGGAGAAATTTGGAAATCCCGGGTTTTTTCCATATTTCTACCAAATGTCCCGTTGAGCTGCGAGCAAAATCTGGCAACGCTAGAACTCACGTACCACTTTTGTTCGGAAAATGTTTCCAAAAATTAAAATTTTGATAAGAAATGCTGCTAAAACTTTTAAATGTACCGAAATCCTGGGAATCGAATCGCGTTGTCCGCGAAAGAGCATTAGGTAGGCGTGACGGAATTTGTTTTTGTTTCACATGTAAAATAAACTTAATTCCGTGAACGTATAGCTCGTTCACGGAAGTGGCGATTCGACCCCTGTTTGTTTCTTGTAGTAAAGTTTTGGCTCATTTTTCTTGCTTCTCCCAAAGCATGGACGTGCGTGCTGCTCAAATTGTGCTCGTTAATCACCCATATCGAAGACCCGTTTCCATTCGGAACAGAATTTTCTCCGATCTGAACGAAATCGGAGAAATTCCATTCGAGGTATCCGTAGTTCCCATACAACTTTCGGAAAAATTCTCCGATGGCATATAGCGCATCTTGTCGCATTGCGTGGAACCGCGTTATAACACTTATTTTTGATAGCCACACGGCAATTTTCTCCGACAACGAATTGCTGCGGAATATTTTCATGTGAAATGAACGCGTTTGTATGCTTCATTTATTTTATTCCGACACGGATACTTCGAACGCTATTTGTGTTCCAATCGGATTTTATTTCCTTTCGGAATTTTCTCCGAACGGATACCTCGATAGAGGTGAATAACTTCGTTCCTTTCCGCGTAAGTTGGTTAGAAAGAAACGTAGTTTGACTAAAATTTGACTTATGTGTTCGAATGCATTATCGTGGGAACAGTAATGTATACTCGTTCTTACATTTATAACTACTACTTTTGAGTAATCAACGATATCCGTCCATGAATGGTATCTATTCTGTCCAAGCAGCCTGGTTGCAGCTTTGCGCTTGTGTGTTTATAGTAACCAATCTGAATACGTTCTAAGGAATGTGTTTCCACACCAATAGTTGTTGCTATTCTCATATCACAGATTGTAAAGATGCATGAGGGCCTTTTGAATTCAGTCATCGCCTTGAGGCACAAGTACTCACTGGCGTTAAAATTCGAGGACATTTGTTTTTACCACTAGAAATCGCTTCCCTTGATAGAATATGCGGAGAACAAACGCTTCTACATAGACGAAACCAAACTAAACCTCTGCACAAGCTATTTACTGTATCCACACAACTTTATTGGGCAAAGTATTCTGCTAAATATCATAGTTGCGGCAAATTACGCATTGTTGAAACCGCAAGGCAATAACCTATTGCGGATACCGGCGATTTCAAGCCACGTGCATTTGTCGCTGTCATCCTCAGCTCAGCGACTTCCACATAAACTATCACAGCGGATGCCTACCTATCGCACATTACCCGGTTATGATTTTCGTATTGTAGCAGTGATAATCTGCCGATTATACCTACAATACTTTCACATCTTTCTACGGTACTGAACTTACACCATGAGTCTTGAATCTCTCAGTCGCCACGCTGAGTTTGAGTGTATGGCGGAAGACTCCCCGCTCGCCCACCAACCTAACCTAGCGCTGAGTTGATAGGTAAAGCATGCCTTGCAGTGCAGAGCTTCATCATGCCAAGCGGATGCTCAAAGATGTATCTAGTTGAGGCTCTTCATTTTAATCTTTTGTCTGCATTACATAACATGACCTCCAACTGCGGTTAAGTGAATTTTTGACCGGATGCTAACCACTTTCCATCGCACATTTGACCAGTTTATCGTCCCTTGCGCTGCGATACTATAGCACCCATGTACCTTTGTCCCTCGACTTTTCGGTTTGACAATGTAAATAAGAACGGGCTGCAACGAAAACATTTCGCAAATCAAATATCAACAAATAAACAGACGACTCCCAGATTCCAACTATAATTCTGGATATATATTTAATTTCTTTGTTTTGATTTTATTGAGAATGAAGAAAATATCTCAGACATAATATAAATAATAACATTACACATGAATTGAATTCTTAATGTTCTGGCAGCCAGCCCCCAAAGAGCCGCTCCGCTTTCCGTTCAATCGCATTCATTCGGTTCTCGCTTCACCGTCAGGCTGATGTCGTCTTGAGCAGTTTGCCATCGGATTCGCCTTCGTTATCGTCATCGTCACACGTTCGCTTTCGGTTGAGTAGCCAGAATTTCCACTTCAACTTGGATGTGGACATCTGTTCCATGCCTAGAATCTTGTAAATCTGTTTGAAGGCAATAAAACGCAGAAACATCTGACCACAATGCGTGATATCTTCGCGCTGTTGAGGAGTCAGACTCTGTAAAACATCGCGTGGTTCTTTTTCACAGGGATCGAGTAGTCCGGGACCGTTTATAAGTAGTCCCGTCGAAACAGCTTCCATTATGCGACGCAAACTGTCCGACGGACCGAGAGGAAATCGTGCCGAGCTAATGACTTTTTCAACAAGTAGTTCAATTGCCCATTGGCTGAGAGCCTGCCAAGCGGGGAAACGCTGACAAATGTCACGCATTATACGGATGACCAGCACACAAGATGGTAGTGTGGCCGCCTTAGCCTGGAACCACTTTGAGTGGCGCAATTCGGCGAGAGCCTGCAATGCTGCTTCACGAGGAAAATCACTGGTCTCCTCTTCGGGTTCCTGTTTGATTGCACCATGGCATACGTCTTCCTCGCGAAATAGTGGCGTGGTTAAGGAAATTTTTACCGTCATTGTACCATCCGTTACCGAAACAGAACCCTCGTCGATGCTGACGGATACTAGGTACGTCTTGTTGGGAATCGACAGCTGTTTCAGTTGAATGGTTAATTCGGAGGCCACACGTTCCAGCAGCGAGAGTCTGGGCTTTTCGGAGCACAGCACCACTAATTGCACGCAGTTGTCGCCCTGCAGTAGCAGGCCCTTGGCCAACGGACCTACACGCATAACGCCCTGAAGCACACGCAACTTACCATTGTCGCTTATCTGTTGGAATGAAACTTTAGCCATGCCGTTGTTGGATTCACTATCATTTGGGTCTGTGTCTCCACCGGCATCGCTGGATTCGCCGAATCCAGCCAGGACATCGGAAACAATACGCAACGCCCGTTCGGTGTTAGATACTATCTCGTGTATGTTGTGTAGACTCTTCTCCTTGGGGTAGATTTCCGAGTGGCGTGCAATCGCGTAGAAGTCGTTGATGCCCTCTGGCCGCACGTTAGGCACTATACCGGCGAATCCGCCCCAGCCCATGAACGGTGGGCCGCCACGCATGTTACCAGGCATGGGTCGGGGAGGCATTCCACCTGGTCCCATGTCAAAGTCGGTGTATGGACGACGTTGGGGCCATCCACCAAGTTCTACCGGGTTTCTTCGCATGTTCCACAAGTCACTTTGAAGCAGCGCCAATCGCTTTTGGCGTGCCGTTGGTTTTATATCGACGACCAAATCAGGTTCCACTTTTCGCTTGTATTGCAAACGATGACGACGCCCTTTCATGTGCATCTCTTTTGCATTTGGATCGCTGAACTTGCAGTCGCACAGCTTGCAGTTAAACATTGAGACCTTTCCATCCTCTTTGATCTCTTCGATGTACTCGGCACCAACGGGTTTCACCTCTGGGGCGTCGTCATCATCCTTTGCAGATGTCACTTCGGCTGCTCCGGCAGCAGCTCCTTCTGCAACAGCAACAGCATCTTCTTTCTTCATCTCACCTTTGCCCAATTTCAATGCATCATCTTGTGGAATTGGTTTACCAAGCTTCGTGTGGAGTTTCACCACTTTCTGGTGTTTCGAACCGCGCACGTGGGCAGCATACGCATCCTTATCGGTACAGATCACATCGCACAGCTCGCAATGGTATTTATTTTGACCAGCTACCGGCTGACTACCAGCAGGCGCATTGAGACCAGCTTCCCGCTTCTTGTGCTTCTTCGATTCTAGATGTTCAGTGTAAGCACGAGGACAAGAACAAGAGATCTTACACACTTCGCAGTAGTGCAGTTGCTTTGGACGTGGTGGCTGCAACTTTTGGCGCTCTCTATGGTGGGGATTGTGGTTAGAGGGACGGGGCACTGGTGGTATATTTCGGGTAGGTGGTGCTGAATAATGAATCTTCGTCTGTTGTGACACACCGCCGGCATCGTATGGATGATTAAAAGCCGGCATTGGACGGCCATAGCCAAAGCCCGGGTACGGAGGTGGCGGTGGATTTGCTGTATGATAGGGCGCAGCCGGATATGCTGCAGTGGTTGGGCCATAGGGGAATGGTGGAGCGCCGGCAGGAGCTGATGCTGCTGCAGCGTTGTATTGAGTTCCATCACCGTACGGGAAACCGGAATAACTATTTGCCGCCATTCGGGGGTAATTTGGTGGGAACGGGTTGCAGTTTTTTTGTAAGGGATACTCGCCTGTGAAAACCTTTCGCGGATTTCTTTTATTTATTTGAGATTCTCTACACGAATTTTTCATGAAATTAGCGATTTCAACTTTTTTGACGTAGCGTGTGCGCCAGGCAGCAATTTAACCAACAGACAAATAAAATATTTCGTTCATCTAGTACAAATAGTGAATGGATTTCGATATACAATAAAATTCTTATTAGGAACACTAGTACAATTTTCCAACAGGGTGGTAAGTAGGTACCTACTACGCTAAATTTTTGCAGCAGGTCTGTCTATTACAATTTTATACCTAGTTTGATGTAACATACAGAGGCAAGATAATAAGATACAGCATAATGGTGGAGTCGGTGGCGATTCGGGCCATGAATGTTATTTTAAATGCAATTGTGAATTGTACCTTATGTCGTTTTTGATTTGACAAAAAGATCTATTTTTTTTTGGAAAAAAATTCCATTTTTTTTTATTGAGATTGGGGACGTTTTTCTATTTTCGCGCTCAGCTTTACCTTTAACGTTGCCCTTTTTCTTATTCCGAAAAGGCCCATCATACATTTTTCAAAAATTTCTATTTTTAAATGAGGTATCTACATTTAAAATGTAAGACGGTTGCCTATCACAACACTATTATACTGTTATGCGAAGTAACGGTTGTTAAATATCATGCGAAAATTTAAAACTTGCAGAGGAGCTTCAGAAATGACACCTTTTTCTCTCACCGGCCCTTTTTTTGACCCTTCGGAATTCTGCCTTAGCCTCTCTGTTAATTTTAAATTTGAAACGCCAAGTGAGTATGAAAGTAAGATTTTCTTGACTAGATTTGTCGGCTTGCCCTCCATAAACGTCAACTATAAAAACTGAAAAAGATCTAGTCAGACAGCTGCCAGACTTAATAAACTAGGAATCCGAACGTCCCCATTGTTTTTCATGTTCGATTTGCCAAAAAAATCAATATTGTTTTTTGATCTGACGCACTTTAGAGAAATCTCCATATTTTCTCAGATCTACGCATACTTTCACTAACACCAATGTTTATGACACACAGCTGGCGATTACGAATTGTTTACCTTTTGAAGGATTGTTGTTTCAGCTGAATTATTCATTTTACGCGTGTGGGAGCGAGTTTTTATATTAAATTATATCGAAATGCGTTATTATAAATGTATAAAAATCAATTGAAATGCACTTTTAGTGCAAATGAAAGAAAATATTGTTTTGCCGCCAACCCTGTACATACAAGAACCAATAAAATTAGGATTTCATGTTCGATTTGGCAGCAAAAATCTGAAAATGCAGATTAAAATCAGCCAAATCAACCTCCATGCAATCCCATTATGACTCGCCCTTACATACATTATTTTTTTTTTCGAATTTCTTCCCGGAAATCCACACTCATAAAATGTATAGGTACACAAATCTCCACTGAGCACATGCTGTTTATTTTTACGAACGTCAAATGTCATATTGTGTGTGAAAACAAACAATTTTTTTTCGTGCTGAAGAAGGAAGCCGAGTTGATTTGATAAATTAGGTATTGAAAAATTCTAAAAACGTGATATTAAAACTAATTTAGTTATGATTTTATCACCCTGACTGGAACGTTATAAAAGTGAAAGTGTTACAAGTTGTTTTAATTTGATTCTAAACATTTGTTATTTCATAACTGATCGGCTTTTCGGTTTCGTTTCGAGAAAACGCGTCCACTATTACGGAATTGAATTGAAAATCTTTAGAGCACGGTATGTATTAAAAGATGAAATGTTAAATAGTTCTTAAAATAGTTGAAGTGTGTAATATTAATGAAATACGATTGGCTATTCAGAAATCAGTCAACTTCCCATTTAGAATAAAGCCGAAATAGAAAAGGTATGGATATTTTGTTAAGCTGTTGATCGCACAACAATTTATACACACATAAAATGTATATTGGTATTTTCTTTGAGACAGAATAGTTTTAAGTGACCAATTGAGTTACAAATGTTCATCCCATAAACTTGGCTGGGAGCCAGAAATTTCTAGTGGGCTGACATAATAGAGAGGACTCATACACAAATGCGTATTTGCCATTGTAAATTGGTCCCTCTTGATGAAATATCAATAAAAACTGTCATCGTGGTAATAATACATAATAAGCTTTCTATTGTAATAAAAAGAAAGTTATATCACTACTTAACACGTTGAAATAACGAGGTTCTCACCGGTAAAATTGTAAAAGGAAGATATAAGTATTTACTATCAACCAAATCCTACTGGATTTAGACAGAGCAACAGCTTCACTGCAGCAAACGTAACCTTGCCCATCGCCGCGTATAAACTGTCATTTAAGTTCAATCGACTCGCCAGTGCTTTGGATGCATTTGAAAGCAATAAGGGTTTTGTCTATAGGA
Source organism: Cheilosia urbana (assembly GCA_946477585.1). Lineage (NCBI taxonomy): Eukaryota > Metazoa > Arthropoda > Insecta > Diptera > Syrphidae > Cheilosia > Cheilosia urbana. The sequence continues at coordinate 120,091,807 of OX297854.1, forward strand.
GCCTAGGCGGCATTAATTTGGAGTAGTTGATTAGGACAAGACATTGTCGGACTGCGTCAATGTCAGTTATACCGTAGTTGCGTTAAAGAAAATGCGGTCAGTGTTACACGAAAGCTGCAAAACTAACTACCTACTAACTACGAAAGAAGATGGATCGAAACGCTCATAATAACTTGAACAAATCATGCGAATGGACATAAATGATAAGGTTCAAAGAATCGTTAACTATACTTCAGAGGAATAGCGGTCACTAAAATGTTTAGTAGTATCGCAGAACATATTCGCTTGTTGGGAAGATTTGCAATTAAAGTAGTGATAAGATACATTGTACAGGGTGCAACAAAGAAAATTGTATTGGTTTTTGACAAACGTGTAAGATTGCATCTCGTAAGTAGTCATTTTTGCTTTGCAAAACATTTTATCTTTCCAGCGCTTATTCCGTTCAGGTTAGAAACGTTAGTTTCCATAGATGGAAAATGGTCGCTTTTATCTTTCGTCGGAACTAAAAATGTTTATTGGTAAGGCCCATAGTCTCCGTAATAACGTGGTCTGCAAAGTTCGTGCTGCCAAAAAACGCTTTTATCCTGAACGATTAAATGCATCATTCTCTGGTTAAAAATTGTGGAAGAACATGAAGGAAATTGGTGTAGCAAATCAACAGAACTGCCTCCTTAATAATGTTGACGGTGATGAACTAAATCGATGATTTGTGTCTTGCACTCGTCCTGCTATTTCATCTTCCACGCATGTACTTAACCTCAATAACAGCACCATCTGTCCCCATGAAGCTTTCGAGTTTTCTCTCGTGGAACGGGCAGATTTGGTTGAGTTTATACTCTCGATCAAATCTAACTCTGCTGTAGTCGATGAAATTCACCCTAAGTTCGTAAAGGTTATTCTGCCCATTATGCTACCATATGTCACCCATGCCTTTAACCACATCCTTACAACAGGTGTGTTCCCTTCAGTCTGGAAGAAATCTAAAATCTTACCTGTTCCCAAGAATCGTACAGAAAGATTTTCGTCCCATTGCTATACTTTTTTTTTTGTTCATAGTCTTTGAAAGAACTATGCCGAAGCAAATTAATAGGTATCTTAATTTGAATAATTTATTGTGTTCTCATCTGTCTGGGTTCCGTGTTAAGCATAGTTGTACCACTGCACTTTTAATTGTGCTTGACGACATAAGACAGAACTTAAATACAAATATCACGTTTCTAGTGCTCCTTGGTTTCTAGTTTCTCCAAGGCACTTGACACTGTCAATATCGCAATATTATGCAATAAGCGTACAAGTATAATATAGAACTTCTCTTCTTCTTATCTTATTGATCGTCAGCAGGCTGTGTTTGTGACGATATCCAGCTATACATGAACTGTTCACCTAACACAATAGATCACTGCGTGCGTCAGTTGCATAAATTTTGATTTGAATAAAATTTCTCATGGGTCGCACCAGAATTCGCTTCTGATGAACCCTAAAAAGTCGGAATTTATTGTCATATCAAGGAAAACCGTAAGCACATCATTCTTTCCATCTATCTGCCTTAACGGAGTTCCGATCGAATATCGAATACACCGCAAAAAATCTGGGTATTGTATTTAAAAAAAACGTTAACGTGGGGTCACAACTACTTAATAGTTGGCAAAGTTTATGGTATTCTTCGTTCTCTTTGGACGACTCAATACTTTACTCCTATGAAAACGCGGGTCCTGCAACTGTTAGCTATGTCAATTTTTTGTTAATGCCACTAGACTCTGGAACTCCCTACCGCGCCAAACCAGAGAAATAAGATTGAAAAAGAGATTTTCAACTGAATTAACGATCTTTCCTGTCTGTCACTTAATTAAACTTGTTCCTTGTAGTTTTGAACTTGTGTTTTTTTTTTCTCATTTTTTTGTACTTAACTCAGCTTATCACTATTTTGAAAGATATAATATATCTTACTGTATAAGGCTTCAACTATATGTATACATAAAAATGAATTGCTGTTCGTTAGTCTCGCTAAAACTCGAGAACGGCTGGACCGATTTGAATGATTTTTGTTCTGGTTTGTTCGTCTTGAATCAGGGATGGTTTAGGAAAAAAGAAAAGTTGGCAAATTCTCAACATGTGGCCTATAGGCGAATATTTCGTTTTTCAGTTCAATTCAATTATCTTCAATAAAAATCTTCTATACATATATAATTCTTTCGGGGTGAAACTCGATGTAGATATTGATATTCGATAACCACTGGGCCAATTTTCATGATTCTTCTTTTGTTTTGTTCGTGTTGTTGTATTTCAGGTAGGCAGTCTTACAAAATAGATGCTTTTGGACCAGATAGGTGGCGTTGTTGTCGATCTCCGAAACCTCTTCCCCGAATTTAATGAAATTTTATGAATGTATTTTGTTCGTTTCAGTTTGAATGATAGGATACTTTAGGACCAGATAGGTGGCGCTGTCATCGATCTATGAAAGAACTTAACTGATTTCAATGAAATTTTGTGGGTGTGCATGGTTGTTGCAAGTTGCAAACACTTGGAAGATAGGATACTTTTGGACCCGATAACTCGAGTTGTTGTCAATCTCCACTAAACCACTAAAGCGACTTTAATGAATTTTTGTGAATGTCTATTATTCGTTCCCGCTTGAACGATGGTATTCTTTTGGACCAGATAGGTGGCGCCGTTGTCGATCTCCGAAAACAATCAATTGATCTCAATGAAATTTTGTGGGTGTGCAATTGTGCATGGTTGGTTGCAACTTGAAAGATAGGATACCTACTTTTAGACCCGATAAGTGGAGTTTTTTTCTGTCTACCAAACCACTCCACCGACTTTAATGAAATTTTGTGGATGTATATTGTTTGTTCTCGCTTGAAGGATAGGATAGTTTTGGACCCTATAGGTGGTACTTTTCAAAACATAAGCGGGATAGGAAATCGGGTCGTGGCACCTCTCATTCAAAAATAAAATCAAACGGTATTTCTAAAGTTATATAGGTAATTAAAATTATTAATGGACATTGTCCAAATAAAGCACATTGTGAAATGCGAGCAGGACTTAATACGAACGATACTGGCAAAGCCGGGTGGGTACAGCTACATATAAAAGAGACTGACGTCCGTTTGTGCACTCATAACTCGGGAACGGATCGTTCCATTTTTATGATTTTTGGTTTCAATTCGCATGGGCTCAAGAAAGGACATCTGCTATTTTTTGTGGTGAAAACAACATTTTATGGGGATAAGTTGAATTTTTGAATTTTGTGGATGTTCCGCGCTTAACTCTACATAATTTGAAATTGAAACTCGGTTCAATTATAATTTTGTTGCGCAACCATTGAGGTACCGAAACTTTGTAGCGGATCATGTTTGATTTGATGGTGTAGGATCTCAAATCAAATGTCATGCAACCGAGGGTTTTGAGGTAAAAATTCAAAGCAAACATTCTCATTCCGCAGATTCCGCTTATTCAGAATGATTTGCATTCGTATTTAAGCGTCTTGAATTGACAAATAAATTGTTGCAAAGATATTTGTGCATTTACATAAAGTAGTAGGTCATTGTGCATAATCGGAATTATTATTACATAAACGAATTTGGGCGGCACGAAGTTCGCCGGGTCAGCTAGTCTACTTAAATATATAAATAAAAATACAATTAAAAAAAAAAAAAACACTTCTTCCGAAAAATAACCAACCAGATGTTGTTTTAATGGCTTGGTGGATAGACATACACTTGCGAAATAGTTAAGGGAACGCTTTTGTTCGAAGAATTTGCTAATTTACTAACGAAATTAGTTGATGCATCTACCTCGCGATGAAAGTGATCTGCAAACTGCAATTAATCGAACTTCTTTTTGTGATCCGAGTATGTGCTCTCTCGATGACGCTTTCTTGATTCAATTTCAAATCTCTGCCTATCTCCCGCCACATAATTGATCTGTTCCTTTACTTTTAAATCTTACGAAATTTTACTCAATGCCATTCCTTATTTCGAAACAAACCGTAAGATTTAACAGTAAAGGAACAGACCCATTATGTGGCGGGAACTAGGCAGAGATTTGAAATTAAACCAAATTCACATACATGCTCTGAAATCGTAAAAGGATTGTTATATATATATATATTTTTTTTTGTAGCAATCACACATAAAAAGTGACCTAGAGCAAAAGAAAGTGCTCTGTGAGCGCCCAATCGAATACCACATTAATAACCTACAACCTACAGAAAAATATACTTTGAAAAAAAGAGTCGGATTTCACTTATTTTCAAAAGGATGAGTCCGGAGCAGCGATGCCACAATGTTACAAGTGTAACAAAAGTGATACACTTTTTATTTATTTCATATCTCTGTTACAATGTTACTTTCTCTTCCGCTTTGTTACATTTTTCCCATTAAAATCCTGTTTTGTTTTCCTTGTTAAAAATATTGAAACGTGGAACTGGAACTGGAACTTCTACCAATTTCTATCAATGTATTTGTTTGTTTACACAGAGCAAAAGTTGTGCAAAACGTTAAACTGCGAGTGGGAATGGGAATGAGAGGAAACGAGAAAAGACAACAATATTTTTCTGTTTCGCCGCTACGCCGTTGACAATAGGCGTGTTTTTTTGAGCTTCGATCTCAGCAAAGCAAACTTAAGTAGGATTTTCAGCACGCAATTACAACAACCACGCTCTACTTGACACATCGAAGAATCACACTAGTTATTGTAATCGAAGCTCAAAAAAACAGGCCTAATGTTCTACATCTCGTGTTAAATAAAGTTTGTGAAATAGAAATTGAAATCTACTTCGAAGGTCAATAATTTTGTTTCTTTTTTATTTATTTTTTTATTTGTTAAACACAAAATGGACAGGTAGGTCAATAAAGAGCTTTTTTTTTAAATGTGATAAAGTGTTCCTAATAGAGATTTTTTGAGTTAAGAAACGATAATTTTTTTAAAACAATTTTTTTTCCAGTTTGTTACATTTTTATTCCATTTGTTACGCTTTTTGAAAAAAATTGTTACACTTTTTAAAAAACTTGCGGCAACACTGTCGGACTTCAGGCTGTCAAAAAGGAGTCGAAAATACTCTAATGTCGTTTTCCATTGGGACAGAAAAAGCACTTTTTTTCAGAGTCAGAGCAGTTTTTCTGCTCTCGAAATCAGCTGGCTGTCAGATTTCATGTTCCATTGGGCGCAAAAAAAGCGCTCTCTCACTCTTTTTTTGAGAGTCAGAGCAATTTTTCGAATCTCGATATCCGATACACCAAAACATTTGTCGTTTGTCCAACTTTAAAGTGTGTTTACTTACGTTTTTAGACGAGAAGTCTGTGAAAAATAGAGAAAAAAAAAAACATTTGGCCGCTGTAATGTATATTAGCATAAATTGAATGGATTCTTATAAACAAAAATTACAATTTAGAACAGCTGATTTTTAAATCACGCACCACCACAAAGGCAAAGGAAGAAAAATCTCGTTTTATGTTCCATTGGTCACGAAAAATCTGAAATCTGAAAGCAAAATCTCGAAATCCCAATGGAAATCGACATTAAGCATTCCGAAGGTAACACTGCCCAGTCTATTCTGGGTGGAATTGGTGATAGTTGATAATCAAAATTCACGCATTTTTGCCACCGCTTGCCTGTGACAGCTATTTAGGTGTCCTTTTCATATGTTTTGTGTCGTTTTCTTGAACAATGAAGGTTGGGTTGGGTCAGCTTCGACTCCACCAAAAATGTAAAGTCTTGTGAAAAAAGTGTTTAGAGATTAAAATTTTAGGGCAATGTTTACTTCAATGGAATTTGTCCATGCCGAAGCGAGAACTGAAGAAAATAATTAAAATTCTTGTAAAAGTTATTATTATCAAAACATAAATTATTTACATATTTAAATTCTTGAACATTTTTCGACTTAACAAAGAAACGTTCATGTTAGTTTAGGGACTGCTTGATTTACCAAGTGGAATAAGGTCAACGCATGTTCCACGTTCCACCCATACTTCAATTGGCTGCAACTTTAAATCTTCTTTGGGGTGGTGGCTATCAAAGGCAAGTTGCGGCTGACACCAATGGGTCAACATTTTTGACATTTAAAACTCTTAAGTGCTGTCAATAAATCTATCATTTTTTAGTGATCGCTTTATGCAGAGCAAAGAAGAGTTGATAGTCAAAAACGAAAATAAAAAATGTCCGATTGCAATGTTTGTTGTTTTGTTTGAAAGAAATGTTGCGTTATGTGATTTGAAAACATTCAAAATTCAATCGAAGACTGCAAATGTATGTATAAAGTCGTTATATTCATATATTTTGTAACACTCTTCAGATAAACCGCAACGCACGTCGTCTGATCAATGTACATCCCTTGAAACGCAGATCTCCCTGTCATTATTTAACCGTTTCCACCAATTAAGCGAAGCTCACGATTCCGCATCTAAAGATCATTGCACATATTCAGAAATATTGCTTCCAATTAAAGAAGTCTGGAGAAGTCTGGCAATTCCAAAGCGTATTTAGTGTAGGAGTCTGTTTTCCAGACCTAACTAGTTCGAGATGTTTTTGCTTTACGGCAAATCTTTTTATCCGTCTGCGCAGTTTATTTTTCTCATATCTTGTTTGGCGAGAATAAATTATAAAAAAGTCAGTTGACACTGTTGTAGTCATATCTTATTGTCTGTAACTAAAAATAGCCTACACAAATTGCTATTCCGACGTCGAAAATAAGTTCGCAATAGGCCGACTTGAAATTCCCCTCTTTAAGTATGCATCCTTGGTACATTGCTAAGATCAACTAAGTCGATTCAGTTATTTTTAGACAACCTCCCACGCATCGTTCAATTAATCACAGATCAATATCCCCCACCAGTCGGTTCTCGTTGTCAGGTACAAAGTGTACCATACAAAAAAATATCATAATTACCATTCTCTCAAAGACACTGGGCAAACGTAGTCATCCTGCACTGCTCAGCATATTTCGAAGCAAAGCAAACTACGAATTCCTCAAATGCCAGTCGAACAATAAACAAAATAACTTAATTATATTCTTATTCATCTACCTACGGGAAACTAGGACATTTATCTCCCTTTGTCAGGGGATACACAAATTCTTGTCGGAAAAAATAACAATACTCGTAGTTTGAAAATAAATACCACACATCTAGATACCTCAATTGTGTTTTTTTTTTTTTTGTAGATAAACAGTGAAGTGATATTTAATTTATGACTGCATACTGTATAGTGTATAGGCGCGACGACGTTGGCGATGAAATAAAATCCAAGCCACCATCAGTCGTCATTTAGCCATCAGAAATAGAACTGATATGATGTACAAGTAGATTTAAAATACACAAGTGTTTATTATGAAATACAACATTGTGTCTTGAGAAGAATATTGTGTCGCAATCGCACCATTCAACAAGTGGGCACTGTCCTTGTGCCGAGTGGTTGTATATTTGTTATTATTTATATTCACAAGCTGTGTGTTTGCTTGATACTACGTTGCAAAATCCAATTTTACTCGAGTGTCAGTGCATGGCATTGTGGAAGATACCATTCCTTCTTAAGGTAGGTGCATATTGAAATATTGCCCTGTGTAAGCATAGCCTTTTCTGATTGCTTAAAAATTAAAGTCGTAGCGTTTCTACGCATACATCTTAGATTTCCTCATCCCCTTTGCATCTTACGGGATGTTATCTCGATTGAGTTTAGAAGGCTTCTTTGTATCACCAACTATATTCTACATAAATATATGGCTTCCAAGGCCGTTGTTAAATTTATTGCTTTCGCGAAATATTTGAACTTTCTTTGTTATTAGCTGAGTAGATGTAAACAGCGTTTTATAGTAGCTGATATATTATTTTCAGGTCAGGGCCAGTGATTCCTTTCTGGCATTTTCGAAGACTTGAAAGCATTTTTTTTTTTTAAGAAAAATGCCTGATGCTGTTTTAGCATTTTTTTTTGATTTTATTATTTTATTTGTCGATATTTGCTGTGGAATTTTAGGCATTCGTGTACATTAAGCTGATATACAGTGCATCGAAGTATAATGTTTCCCACCACTGAGCGGATAATGTGTGAGTGCGATGAATCAAGTCTATTGGGAACGTGGAGATACCTAAGTAGATCAGACCAAAAACATAAATGTTAAAAAAAGAGCCAGAGAGTTTTTCTATATGATAACCTCTATGTTTCTAACAAAGTCAGCCGTGAAAAGTACCGAGATCTAAGAGTACACCAAGTTCTTACTTTATTAAGGTTAAATACGAAATATTAAAAGTACTGAAATAACTACAAATTAAGAGAGAAATTTTATTACTTAATCATTACTGACTAAAATTTGTCGGGTTCACTGATCAAGTTTTGTAAACCTTTCGAATTTAACGTATTAAAAAGAAAACTTGTCAAGTAAGCCCAGCAAATTTTAGTCAGTAGAAGATTCTTAGAAAAGTCATGAACTTTTAAGTTTCATGTTGCATTCGTGGATGATGAATCGATCCATTTCTTTACAGATGGTTCGGTGGCGGTGTCTTCTCTGATAGACTAAATCTTAGACTCTCGTTCCGTCTTCCTGATCACTGTAGCGTTTTTCAGGCGGAAATAGTGACGATAAAAGAAGTCTTATCTTGGCTAAGGGAAAACTTGATATCTGCTAAAGATATCCGTATATTTTCTGATGTTCAAGCTGCTATCAAGTGCCTGGAATCAGTTTCCACGAATTCTATAACAGCGCAAGACTAGCGTTCGTCTCTCACAGAGATGGCGGAACAGTTCAGCATTCACCTTGTTGGGTGCCGGGGCATAGGGACATCCCAGGTAACTGCAAGGCTGATGAACTCGCCAAACACGGAACTACACTACCTATGCTTCCAGTTAAGGATTCTCTAGGTATTCCAATCGCTACTTGCAAACTCAAAATAAAGCTGGACGCTATCGAAAGAACAAATCTTAGGTGGACACCCGGCTCGACTTGTCGAGCGACAAAACAGATCTGGCCAAAGCTGGATCTAAAACGTTCTCCCTCAATAGGAAGCATATCAGTGCTACAATAGGTGTCATTACGGGACACTGTCTCTTAGGCAGGCATGCAAAAAGGCTAGGCGTATTCTCTAACCATTTTTGCAGAAGATGTCTTGACGAGGAGAAGGAAGAAATTGTTCCCCATTTTCTCTCACATAGACGAAAACTCCATTTGGGAGCTTTCTAGTTTCTACCCTAGTGATTTGAACGATCTAAAAAACTCAGACATTCGAAATCTACTACGCTTCATCAGAAGCTCCAACTGGTTCAACGGACAGGAGGAATAAATATAGATTCATGTGGAATCACAAGGGACTTATAATTGTCGAAGTCGGCTAGATGAAGGCCATTTCAACCTAATCTAACCTAAGTTGCATGTATATTTTCAAAATGCCAATAGGCAGACACTTCGAATGAAAAATCTAAGATTTTCGAGCTCTACCGGTCAACTAAATTTCATTATTCTACAGCAATCGGAAGTCCTCTTTATAATTGACAATAATTCTGTGAAAGTGGGTGGATACCACGTCCCCTTATAGAGAAACCGCAAATGCTTGATTTATTCCTTTGCCTGCACCACAGGACGTACCTTTATGCAAAACTACAAGACAATACATACAATCATTCATTTACGGTTTTTGTGATTTTTGAAGCCCTATAGTGCAGGAACCACTAATGCTAAGAATTTTACTGAGGCGCTTGTGCTTGATCAGCTTAGTAAATATTCCGAATTTGAAGTTTCTGACTTCATTGGTACTGACGATAGAGGGGGATCGAAAATTGCCTGAGTTGGTTCCTGTAAAAAGGGTGTAGAGCCAAAACTTGTTTGGTGATGGGGAAAAAAGCAAAAATAAAAATAAAAAAATTGCAGGTGCCCAACAGAAGCAAATTTGAAATCAAAATAAGTAATTTTGTTCCAAATGTACCTACTTTCCTACTTTTTACCTTAGATAAATTCGCTTAAATAAAATCAGTAGGTACATCCCTCCAACTCGAATTTTTCCAGAAATCCCTCTAACTCATCATATTTCATATTTTATATAGGTATTTCAGATCATATTTTATTTAATTCGACTTAGAGGGATTCGTCTGTATTAATAATTCTAGTAACAAAAGTTGGCTATCGCTGGCTCTTTCAGAAGGTGATTTTGCTATATATAAATTTACTTTGATTTATTCTAATAGGAATAATAATATTTCAAGCATCAATTTAACAAAGCTTTCCATTTTATTGAACTTTACATAAAAATTCAAGGAGTTAAAAAAAAACAGCGTCACAAAACCACAACCTCAGGTAAACATAAAACAAATACCGAACTGAAAGTTGAAAATTGCATGAAGCCAACGAAAAACAAAAACAAACTAGAAAGAGAGAAATTCCATTTTTAACGACAGTTATGTTTGGCCGATAAAAGTGCTGCCAAATTTGCATGAAATCTTAAGTGAATTTTATTAAGGTTACACTTTTGTGCAAGTGTATGATATTTTAGGTCTTTAAAAAAAATAGGAGTACGAATGTGAAAGGAGTACAATACTCCTATGGGAGTACTTTCGGCAACACTAAAGCGAACACAAGACTCGTTTTCGTGCTCATTCTGGCCGCGGCTGTGTGGCAGACTGGTTGTGGTGGTATGTATGCGAATTTCAGGAAAATAACAACAACAAATTCTTTGGAATGCCAGTGGTTTCGTTTTTAATTCAGTGGCAAATCTTGTGTTTGAGTGCCGTGAGAGTAGCTACAGGCACCACTTGTAGAAAAAGAGCTTCCCATAAGGCCTGTACTGACAATTTTTCTTGGACAGAATATACCTATTCTTGCGTTTTATATAAGGTTGCTTCGGAGCTTTTTACCTACCTACCAATTGACTCAACCAAACTTTCAACTGAAAGTTTTATATTACCCCTATTATTTCATGTACATAGTAGCTAGATGTTATGTACATATTAATTTCAACAATAGGTTCTAATTCTTCGTCTATTTGTAAAAGCACATTCTGCTTCTAATCCGTCGTGGCCTGCAGTCATTTTTGATGTTTAGGTTTAGTTTTAAAACTCATAATGACGAAAGTCTTAATTTAAAATGATCTGCCTCCTGTCATCTTCAAAATATTTATGATGAAGGTTAAATACGACTGATGGTAGCACTGGTAGTACGCATTGATTATTTTTCTTGACTATTATAACTGTCAGAACCAAAACTCTGCCCCCATTATGCAATTTTTAAAAATCGCACCGCCTTGTAGCTTGTTTTAAAATTATTAAATACCACATCACTAATAATTTGTTTTTGAACTCTGCGACCAAATAAAACTTTTATCAAAAGTGCGCTACATTAATGTTAAAAAATATATATTTTACTTGTCTTTACTTGATATTTTCGGAGACTTATTCCTTTTTTTCCACAATTGTATATTAAGCATTAATTATTGTTCATTATCAGGGGATTGTGCTATATTTCATTTGCATTGAGCATATTATTGCCATTCGAATTTAATTGCATTTTTATCAAGTCTACCCAAAGTCTACCGTTGACAAGCGGTTACTCACCCAATTATACGATGCGAAGAAACGAGTGCGAATGCCCACAGTTATCATAATTACTAAAATATGCCAGACCTTGCGAGATGCGAATATTATTTTAGCCAAACGCAAATGTTTAAATAGCCAGCTAATTTATTAGACGGACAGAGACACATACACATGGCTAGTGTATACATATTATTATGTGTGAATATCAATATTTTCAAAAGCTAAATTTAAAAACCATAAAACACTTGTGTGTATTGTTTGGAAAGTTAAAACACAACTCCCACGGATCGAATAGTTGGCCCAGATGGACGATCATTTAACACTTTGGCAACTGGATAATGTTCTTCTTACATAGAAGAAGAAAAGAAAACTTGAACGGGGAACATTTGCTTACAGAATATGTCTAAGTCATGTGCATAATTCAATTAGTTGTAAATAACAATTATTTGAATGAAACAAAACATGCAGTCTACACAATCATTTCGTGCGCATTTATATTTTGTTTACGGGGGATCGGAAAATTGTTGATAATTTGCTGGGAAACAGAAACCGTTGATCGATGGTAAACGATTTCAATTAAATTAGTATGTAGTTTCAAAGAAAATTTGACATAATCCTTTTTTTGGCAGGGAAAAAGTTAGCCACAGAAAAAAAGTTAGATGACCTATATGTCTAACGAAACAGATGCTAGTGTAATAGGAACGTCGAGGCATGAGCTATACGCCGTTTTCAGTTTCCCAGGTCAAATAATTATATCAACAATTTTCGCAATCCTAACAACAGCTGGAGGTTTATATAACAAAAGCTATACATTCATTTGGCTGCTACTTTAGGGCCGGAACCTAGACTCTTTGGTAACAGCGAAGGAAACCTAGCCACTGCAGCATTAACCGTATTTTATTATTACCTTAATCTGATCATTAGATAAGATCACGGAAATAAAACAATACGGATTATAGAAAAATTCAATTTCGGAGTTGTAGCAACAGTTGCTCTCAAAAGAGTTTGACAAACTTCACATTGCCACTGGCCATATTGCGAACATTATGTCCTAATATGAAGTCAGTTGACACGACATTTCACATGCTTGTTGGGGGTGCTACCATCAAATCAAATCTGCATAATTTTTATTATCGATATTGTATTTTAAAAGCTAATTTAAAATTTTATTTTCATATATGTGAGATATTTTCGTCTTGCTTCAGAAACATTTATAACATTATAAACATTTGTCAAACATTTCTAAAATGTTTTTGTCGGTGGGGACGCCGATAAAGGATTTGTTAAATGCTTATGATACGTTTTTTACTGGTGCGTTTTATTTCTAAAAGGAAATAGCTTACAATAAGTTCTCTGGTCCGCTTAGATTGGAATTCTTAGAAAAAGTAAATGGCATCGGTTTAAGCGCGAAAATCCAGAAAAACAAACTGAAGTTAGTTACAACTAAACATTCTACGTTTCATAATGGGGACGTTCGGATTCCTAGTTTAGTAATGACTAGATTTGTCGGCTTCCCCTCCATAAACGTCAACTGCAAAAACTAATCACGTGACCACTCTGGCCAATTAAAACTGAAATACATCTAGTCAGACAGCTTTCAGGCTTACTAAACTAGGAATCCGAACGTCCCCAATCCTAGTCTTGAACCATCTAGTTGGCGTTTTACATAAACTAGGTACCAAAACGTCCCCAATAATACTGATAGATGGCGTTCTCACAAGTTCAGTTCGTTGGCCTGAGGGTGGTCGTTCCGATGTTACATTATTTAATAATTTTTGCATTAGAAGAGGATAAACTCTAAAGTAGTAGCTACGAGTACGATTATTAGCAGCAGTGCGTTCGGTTTCTCAACCATGGTTTATCCCGTCATGACCGTACCATAGCTCTCTCTCAGACTTGACTTATGATCAGTGTTGCCGGAGAGAAATATTATAAGGTAGTACTGCAGCCAAAAAGGGGAGTATTTGGAAAAAATGGTAGTACAGACATTTTGTAGTCTTCAAAAATTAAATTTGAAGTGAATTAAATTTATTAATATTGAAATTACACTTTCCAGCAATTAATAGATATTTTAGGTCTTCGAAAAATAGGAGTACGAATGTGCAAGTTGTACGGGAGTACGGAGGTGTTGAAAGTGAGAGTGCGTCTGAGTACACACCAACCTTATTAATGTATAAATGTCAAAAAATGCATTAAAAATTTATTGAAATTACATCAGCAGCTTTTTTGACATTTCAAGATTATTTGAAAATAAATTCGTATGAAAATTTGTGGTTGCTTTGCAAACAATTGGGCCCATTCTGCGAAATTTTTTATTCTGTTATTAATCATAAAAGAGTTCGCCCATAACAGATCTTTTATAAATCGTATTTTGGGTTTCGAACTTTTATTGAACTCAGTTATTAAACTTCGAAAATTGAAATAAAAAAAACAGCGCGACAGCTTGATCCAACGCCGTGCCATTCGTTGCGAATTCTTTGATGGTTTTCTCTATCGTTTTCATTTTCGTTTGCTGTTTCTGTCTTTTGATCTGTTCCAACTGCTGAAACAATACATAGATGCAGAACTATAAAGAGATCCATTTCAATCCAAATCTTTCTATTAAATAAAAAAATCATAAAAGATTTTTAAACAAAGAACACCAATTTTTTAGCCCGTAAAAGATTTTTGACAGTTCGAACATTTGTATGGAAATTCATAACAGAATAAATGGATAAACGATCTTGCCGAATAGACCTCTTTCGTAATCCACTTTTAGTTTTATTTACTCGCAGCTGACTCTTTAACCTGTTTTAATGTGATAAAAATGAGGAAAAAATTAGAGAAAAATGTAATGCCATACGGGCTTTAGTGGGCTGATCAAATTTTGAAAAAAAACATTAAAATGCCGGCTGAAAACAGTAAGTTTTGTTTGTGTAGGGGTCTACTCGCGCATTTTTTTTTTTCGTTTGTCAATTTATCATTTCGCCATGATCATTTCCCAACTTGTTGTCTTGCATTTTTCATTTGCATTACTTTCATTTCACTTTGTAATTTTATCGCAAGAACATCATTTCGCATTTGTCATCTCGGAATTTTTTATCTTGAAGAAATTTCGCGGCGAAATAGAAAAAAAGTGAACTAATTTTATAATTCTATTCTCAAAAAAATTCAAATTATTCTTTTTTTTTTTCTTTTTTTTAATATAATATATTTTATAAATACAAATTAATATAGTTTTATTGCAAAACAACTGTGTGCCAAGTTTCATTTTGTCAATAACATAAATAACGGGAATTAACAGTAAGCGAAACAAATTCTTTCAAAACGGCAACATGCTGTCCAATCATAAGCGAAATGCAAAAGCGCGGGAAAAACGTTGCGAAATAAATACGTTGCAAAACAATTTATAGACGGAATGGAAATTCACGAAACAACTATGGCGATATAAACTAAATTTATTTCGATAAAAATGCAAAATAAAATTTGCGAAATGAATTTTGTCGAATAGGCCGGCACCCGTTTTGCTTTATTACGCACATCAGGAAGACCAATTGGGTGACTATTATAAATCTTAGTTGCAAAAAAAGTACTCGGTGTTTTCGGCTAAACAAAAATATAAATGTATAGATTATTTTCAATTATTATATATGTACTTTCTCATACACATTTATTACATTTTTCTCCTTTTGTAAGAATTTCGTTGGTGAAGAGTTATGTAGAATTATAAAACTTTGTATTTAATAAAAATCTTTTATAATAAAAGTCACAAAATTCTATCTTTTATTCTGTTATGATTCTTAACAAAATTTATAAAAGATTTTTCCATACAGAATTCCAATTCTAGAGACCGTAAACGATTTTTTGACAGTTCGTACTTTTGTATGGAAATTCATAACAGAATTAAAGGATAAAAAATTTTGCCGAATCGGCCTGATTGTTTTGTGACGGCCGGCGTTCAGGCGAGTAAATTTTCATTTCCTCGATTTTTTATTTTTCAAAATTTTTTTTTTTTTAAGAAAATTATGTTTAAGTTTTGAGACATTTCTCAAAATTGAGCCAAAGATAAAATACTTGAGTCATATTTCCCAATTATGTGTACTTCAGCACAACGCTGAACACTTCATTTAGTGTGAGCAAAAATTACTTTTGTCAAGTTAAATGAAGGCAGTCCAGATATAACACTATAAAGTTCTGGGAGGCACTTCGTCTATTTTTTGAGTTCACATTTGTATTTTCGATTGCTCGTCGACTGTGTAAAAACGTTCAGTTCGGAAGACTGGAACACACTTCCAAAGAGATGTTGCACTTACTTAATACGAATTTTTACATGACGTGTACATAGACTGAGTCCTTTGACTGCATGTCCAGGGAGACGTATTCTTAGACCTCATTCCTCATATGTCATATCAGTCTTTTATATATGTACATACATATAAATCAACGAACCATAAAGCAAGCACAGCACAAAACGCAAATCAAGGTTAAGGGTAATTGTCTTAATAAATTGTTTTTTTTTTTTCTTTCTCTTTCTAATGAGTGCCTCTTAACGATAATTATCATTCTGAATTAACAATGCCAATGAAGGTCAATCAATATACTTCACTATATATGGTATATATCTGCGCGTTTGATTGTGTAAATTTTAGCGTTGGGCTTAGCAACATAGTAAAAGTGATTTCTGTACCAAATTGTGCCTTATTCCAACTTGGACTCGCTTTGTTTATAGTATAAACTTTATGCAATACGTTGCAATCGTATTGATTGAATGGGAACTGAAATCACAGAAGCATGTCAATTTGATTAGGTTATAGGGCGTTGCTGAAGTAAGCTGATATTTGATTGTGCTGGTTACCGTATAATGGATATATATCGCATATTACATAACAGAATGCAAAGATTGTAGTAGACTTTCGTAATTTAGCAAATTTACATTGTTTGTGAAGTGTTACTAGAAATGCTGTTAGCTATGAGTATGATTTTATAATAGATCGCTGTACAACTCGTAAGATTCGAAATTGGGACTGAATATATTTTACCAAATGTTTTCTCGACCGCATTGTCATCCACTTTTGAAATAGTCCATACTAAGTCCATACAATTTCCAGACATTATTATTGAATGGCTAAATTGCAATTTTGGCCTGTCTAAGACTTTCCAATCTGTGAACCAGCTTTTTTAAGCTGAATTTATAGTTGCTTCGGGAACTACGCAGAATAGTTCTTGTCCAATAAAGGGGGTTTCTAAAGCTTCTCTGGTCAGTTCGTCAGCTCTTTCGTTTCCCCCAAAATCACTCAAAAATCTACAGAGCTACGATAGCCCTACGATTAGCGTCATCTTTACTAAAGTAAGGTGTGATGCCCTCAGTTACATGGGTACAGGACATTAAACAGAGCTGCGGTAACCAAAAGAAATATGTATGAAGACATCCAAGTTAGCTTTCAGATAGTAGTAGTCACACACAGAGCTTTTATTACCTCATTGAGAGGTTGTGAATTGATATTCAAGATGAGAAAAAACTGTATTAAAATAGGTATTCAAATACTTCATGGAAAGGGCCTACCTTGGTGGATCTTATAGCCGTTTAATAGCTTTATACGACGCTTTTACTTATCCTGTAAAATAACTTTAAGAGAAACGTTGTCCAAAAAATACAAAAAAAAAAAAAAAAAAATATTTTAAATAAATTCAAAACTTTTGAATTTTGAAAAATACATTTTTTTTTTAAATTCTTACCTTACGATATTAAAAACACACCTGAACGGCAGGATTTCTTCGATACTAATTGCAGTAGAAACAAAGATCGGATTGCTTTGCCCAACGCAGAGCTGTCATCCTCATAGCTGCAACCTGCAAGTGGCTTACGCTTTATATAGAAACGACACAGTTGCCTATTGTTGTATCAGTCAGAGCAACCTTAACACAATCAGAGCTTGTCTTACCTAACCGTATGGCAGTTGTTGTATAATATAAGAACTAGGTGACGCAAATGACAAAGGGTTGTGGTAAACAAGCGTAGGGTTTCTGTGTGCCAAAAGTTCCAAATCTTGGCTAACCGGGTAACTGGGACGGTGTTCATACCCAAATTAAATTCGTTAACAATTGTTTTTTGAAGAGCTATGGTTTCTCGTTGTTAGCTACAGCCTCGATTTAGGGATGATATCCAAGATATGGGTGTAGGAAACGAATTTTCAAGTTTGGTACCCATAATCTTAAATTCAGTTTTTAACTCAATCTTGGTCTTAAAATGTTGTTTATGAATAAGTAAGTTTATCAATAAAAAAAAAAAAAAAAAAAAAAAATAGTAAATTACCTTAAACTTTTCTAAATTTTTCCGTACCAAATATTTTTTTTCCGATTACGAAAAAACTAATAAATTCATTTTCTAGAAAATGTAAAGTAAGTTAATTTGTTAGTTTAACTTTAATTCATAAGCAACATTTTAAGACTATGATTGAGTTCAATCATCAAGTTTAAGTGGTCAAAAAATGCAAAAGAACATTTTTACGGTTTCGTAGTACGTATGGCTATAAAAGGGGCCTAAACCTTCTTGCTGCGGGAAGCTATCATATTTTAGTTCTGTTTTTGGAACCGAGTATTTGGAGACTGTTGAAGTGTTAAAGCAGCGCAGTACTGATTCAGAGGAAATAATTGGTGTGACTGTCCGTGAATATATTCCTTAGTGGCATGTATAAATGTTCAGGGGCTTTTCTCAACGTTTGATTCTATGTGGTCTCAGAGCAGCGTTTTTTCTACCAGGTTCTAATGTTCGCTTGGTACACAAGAAGCAATCTCTTTTTTTCATATTTTAGAGCACCCTTGCGAATCTGTATTTTTTCTCCGACTTCCTTCAGATTTACGAATACAATTGCTTTTGAGTTTGACAACTGGTGAATTTTGTTTATGTTTTCGTCAAGTTTTTCTACTGCAAATTAATGCATTGCATCAGGTTAATCTATTTTTTTAAATTATTTATGTATAAATATTAAGAAATCAACCGGGATACAAATTTCGAATGTTTTAATATAAAATGTAACCAGTGAATGGAAAAAGCTTTTAAAAGTGTGGAAGGCTACACACACCTATTCAAATCGCACGAATATCAACACAAATAAGAGCAAGTGACTATTTTATGTTCGATTAGACACACAAAACCTGAAATATGAGCGAATCTGAAGAAGCCCAATCGAATACCACATAAGTGTTGCTTCTCCAATTAGTCGAACTGCTCATCGCTGTGTACTGTTAAGAAAGTTAGGTGAATGATTTGGTGATGGTATGAGATGAGCTGTTGACGCCAACATTTATCGCAGCAACAGAACCTATCCGCTGCCGCCTGGACGAAGAGGATGTGCACTAGTGTTCCTTAAACATCGATAGTCTATCATTCGATAGTAAAAAACTATCGATACAATCGATTGTTCAAAAAAACAATCTATACTATCGAAACGCATTATACGAGGACATATTCAAAGCAAACGTAAAAGTACTGATAAAAGATAAAACCGGTGAAACATGTACGTAAAAGAAGTACTTCGTTTCCACTGACAAAGGATAGGCGATTGGGCAAAAACTCAGTAATATACCTGCTGTAGATAAGAATACGTTAAGCTACCATCTCTTTCTTACTTATTAAAAAATGTAGCGCCTTTACACTCAAGAAAAGTTCGGATATTCATACGTCAAAATTAGATACTTCCGTAATAGGAGTATTACTTTTCTACGTATAAAAATAAGCGCCTTTAAGTAAAGTTAAGATTAGACTGTATGCCAAGTGGTCATAAAATGCCAATTTCTGACAGTTCTCCTGTCAAAAAATGGTCATACCATCGGCCCTAGCGAGGTGTCCGTCGAAACGGAAAATTCTCCGATTTTATAGGTACGATTCGGAGGATTTTTGCTGCGAGGTTTTCTTCGAAACAACTGTTCGGAGAATTGTTCCGACATTTTGTAACGCATATTGAATTACGTTGAAGTGCGATGAAGTCCATTTTATTGATAAATTTTTGACAGCTAGGTTTCTCGAATGGAATTTGAGCCTCCGAAAGAGTATGCGTTGCGGAGAATTATCCGTTCCGAAGCATACCTCGCTAGGACCGAATGTAATGGACTTGGGCATATCTTATAATGCTCTAATGACCTAAATGCCACATATAACCAGGCTGATTTTGACAGATAAAAATGCCCAAATAGCATATAGTGTAATCGGACAATAGGGACGAATGCCAGCATAAAGCCCTATATGCCCATATGCACTTTATTGAAATTTCGTTATGGCATTGCTGGCATTTATGATGGAACAAGAATTATTTTGTTGTCATTGGCGTTCATTTCGTTCTCTTTTTTGTGGAACCCTACTACAACTTTTGGTAATAAATAAAAAATGCCTTAAATGACCTTATTGGTAATTTTGATCTCTAATATACAAATTTGATAATCCTGACATTTTGGTCATTTGAGAGCTAATCTGGTTATTTGTTTACACACTCTTAACTTCAACAATAATAAAATATAAATGCGAGTCCTTTCAAAACATTTCTTGACCACAGCTTGTTCGGTATACCAATAAAATATGTTTGTTTTTAAATGTTTTTTATAAATAAATTATGGACACTATTTGGTTTAACAATGTGAATAGAACGTACTTTTCTCCCGTCTGTTGTAAGTAACCTTCTTCCAAATCAACATTCACATTAAAGAACTGCATATTAATTTGTCTCCCACGGTATGACCAATTAATGGAAAAATACCCGAAGCAAAATAGTCGCTGAGAAACCCCAACTCACAACACCTGCGAAAATATTGGATGCGTCGTGAAGTAGATCATTTCTACGAAGCGCCCACGATGCCAAATCAAACGGGCGCTATTTTCAAACTAAAATATACAAAATATAATGAAAACAGCAACAGAGTCACATCGACGTCCCCTGTACCCCCCTGTACACAGCATAAAAACAAAAACATGCTATAAGTATTTTGACACCATTTAGATAAAGTCTATTAGAGATAAAGTCTATTTTTCTATAAATTCCGTCTCAATATTAATCGATTGCAACACATAATTCAGAAAAAAAACAAAAACGTCAATTAACAATATAAGAATTTTGTAAATAAAATTGCATCAATAGGGCTGGGTATCAAATCCAAAAGTTTCACAACTCATATCGTATGCATTTCTCAGTTTTCAGCTTGCTGTCTATAGCCTGTCTCAAATTTAAACATCATGTACTAATAAATTTTATTAACAAACATGCAGCAAGCAACCTTATGGTCGAGATCAAAAAGTGAAATCGAAATTATGCGCTCGTACCATCCGAACGGCGTGTTTTCAAAATGAAAACCATCTTCGCGTAGACATAGACAGCTCGTTGCCAAATTGTAGACCGAAATGTCATTGTGGCTGTGTGCGCTTTTAATTTTGTTTCGTTTTCATGCAATTACTCTTGAATCTTGAGACATATCGAATGAAATCAGAAAAAAGGCAGAGACATTTTTTTAAATGAAAACTAAAAGTGTGTTTCGATTTTACTTGGCCGTGATCTTATCATGAAGTGATCCGTGCGATCTCAAGTCACCATGCCAAATTCGAAAGTCCGAAAAGTGACTCACTATCAGTATGCAAGGAATTTGTTTGGGAAAACAATTAAAAGTATAAATTGGGAAAATGTATATTTAAATATATTTCAAAATGAAATTAAATTTGACATCGCAATTAGTGGTGTGTAGTAGGTAAACAATTTCCATTGAATTGCAAAATATAAAAATAAATACTTTAATTTATTCGAAGAGTCTTATCAAGACAATTTGGAAGAAATAAATAACTGAAAACAGCAGAGAATCCGTGTTTTTGTGTTATCGTCATAAAATGACTTTGGGAATAGAGACAGATAATCACAGCAACTCTGACAACAGGAACAAATTCAGCCACGAAAATCGTATTAAATATATTCTCTATCTCTATGTCAATTGACCGCTAAACGTCTAGCGCATGATAGGAGTTTTTTACTTGGCCCACATTATTTATATAGATCAATGATTTCCATGGTTTAAAACAAAAGTTGGATCATGCGGATAAAATAAAAAAACCCTTAATAGCCCAGATGTAGGAATGACCGCTAGTGCTCCAGAGGCAGCGGAACAAACATTTGCTTGTTTTGTCAAGATTAAATATAATTTCACACTTAATAATTCACTTTATTTCAAATTTAGTTAAGGAACTTCATAGCTACTTTTGTTTTGGAACGCAGCCATTCTGCAGGTTCATACGTCTGATGTCTGACAGCTGCCTGACGTAATGGCCGCGTTCCACTGCCAGCTAGATGACTAGCGGTATGTCAAACTTTTTGTGAAATATCCTTTACAGGGAAATTTCTCAATCTAGCGCAAAAATACCCGCTGCATTAAAAAAAAAAAAAACAACGACCTGTCAAAGGAAATCGTCAAAACGTTTACAAAATGAAAATAAATACAAAGTCGAGCAAGTGTAAGTGGAATTGGTAATAATTCAAATAAAATAGCAATTCAGATATTATTTTATGATATTTTTATCATTTCTTTAATTGTAGTGGGGACTTTGCGGTCTCTGCCGCTAGTGTTATAGGCAGCGCGAGCGTTCCTTCATCTGGGATATTTTGTGCTAGACGTCTAGCGAACCCGACCCGGAATTCGGCCAATGTGTCTGAGTTTTTGTAGGGTTCAGTTGACTTTTGGTGAGGGGTATCCGAAAAACCTGGGGTCAGATTCTGTAAGGCGAAACTGTTGATGAATTTATATTATTGTACATACACACATAACTGAAATATGAATTATGTACTTCTTCTAATACAGTTTTAAAATTATACTCTCTTTACTTTTGCTAAATGAATAAAGAAGTCAGTCTTTGTAAATCACTCAAACGAAACGGTTGGTCTCTTATTTATTAACAGGTTATGGGCCCAGGTTCGCGGTAAAAGCGTTTGGGTAGTATTAGTTTCCTTACATTTTTTTTTAATTAAAATAACGTGGACAGTCGGAAACCGTTTTTTTTAATTGTTCGATACCAAGAAAATCGGGCAGGTTAGTTACAGTGGTAACATAGAAAGACTCACTTAAATTCGTCGCGCCGGTATATCATCAGATTAGTTAAAATGACGGATGCTGATTTTAAAATTGAAAAATTAGCAGGTCAAGAGCAGTGGAATTTGTGGAAATTCCAAATTAAGATATGTAGTTCTTAATGCTGCTGATCTATTTAGGTTTGTAAATGGCGAATCTAGTTATCCTGTAGTTGGTGGTACCATTAAAGAGGAAAATTTGGCTGCAGCTGAGT
Organism: Cheilosia urbana; assembly: GCA_946477585.1. Lineage (NCBI taxonomy): Eukaryota > Metazoa > Arthropoda > Insecta > Diptera > Syrphidae > Cheilosia > Cheilosia urbana. The sequence goes on from OX297854.1 coordinate 120,114,608, forward strand.
TTGCTTGGAAACGTGGGGACAGCAAGGCACAAAAGATTATTGTTACTTCCATGGCAACGCAGCCACTCTTGCACATAGTAAATTGCACAACTGCTAGAGCCATGTGGTTAAAATTAGAGACAGTATAAGAAGCAAAATCGAAAGAGAGCATTCATATGCTTCAACAACGATTTTACATGTTCTCTATGGACCCTGCGGATGATGTTGCAACACATGTTTCAAAATTGCAAGCTCTTGTCCAGCAATTAGCAGATGTTGGAGAAAAAATTTCGGACTCTATGATCATCACAAAGGTTTTAATGACATTGCCTGAACATTACAGTCATTTTTACAGCGCATGGGAGTCTACTGCGAGGGATGAACAGACATTGGATAACCTAACTTCCAGGTTAGTCATGGAAGAGGCGCGTTTTAGGTCGAGTAAGGTGGGTAGCGGGGCGGATGGTAGCAACGCATTGATGGCGAGGAAGTTCGGTCAAAATTCCAAGAGATCGCAGGAGAAGGGAAGGCGGCCGGTCAAACCAGGCAGATGCTTTTTATGTAATAAAAGTGGGCACTGGAAGAGAGATTGCCCAGAGAAACTAGCAAAGGGCAGTCAAAGTAACAAGAGAGGCGAAGCACTTATTTGCGAAGCAGCAGCAGCGGAACAAATTGGCAAAGAGGATGAGTGGTTCTTGGACTCAGGCGCGAGTGACCACATGACGAATAGGAGAGAGTGGCTCATTAACTACACATCATTTAAAATGCCGGTAGTTGTTCGCATAGGAAATGGAACCACGATCTATGCCGTTGGTAAGGGTGATATTAATGTGCTCGCTTTTGTCGACTCAACCTGGAAACGAAACCATATGCTAGATGTCTTGTATGTTCCAGACATACATGTAAATTTGTTCTCTTTGAATACGGCTCTGGATAAAGGCCTTCGTTTTTTTTCTGACAACAACAAATGCTATTTGACTAAGCAAAATACTACTGTTGCAGTGGGAGTGCGTGAATCAAAGCTCTTCAAGCTTTTAATAAAAATTGCTGTAAATAAGCTAGATCGTGTTTCGGCGAACGTCGCTGTGAAGAGATCGGACACATTACAGTATTGGCATGAGAAACTAGCACATCAAAACATTTCTCATGTAAGACAAGTTTTAGGAGATCTTCAAATTCCGTTTGTCGATAAAAATGAATTTGTATGTGATGGTTGCATGTATGGGAAGCATCATCGCGCCGTGTTTAATCATAGCAAAAGCAAATGCACATCAATTTTGCAACTGGTTCACACAGATGTTTGTGGACCTATGCAGCAGAAATCAATTGGAGGGTCAAAATACTTCCTTTTAGTCAAGGATGATTTTTCTCATTACCGGAAGGTTTACTTCATGAAAGAAAAATCGGAGGTGTTTCGGTTTCTTAAGGTTTACTTAAATGAAGTAGAGGCGGAGACGGGAAGTCGCGTGAAAGTTCTTAGGAGTGATAATGGGCTGGAATATGTGAACAAAAATGTGGAAATGCTTTTGAATATGAAATGTATTGTGCATCAAAAAACCGTGCCCTACACACCGGAGCAGAATGGTTCTGCTGAACGTGAAATGAGAACCATAATGGAAGCAGCTAGGTCGATGATTCACGCCAAAAATTTGGGTTATAAGTTCTGGGCGGAGGCGGTGAGTACTGCTGTCCATGTTTTAAATAAGACTGGCACGAGTACAGTTCTGGGGAAAACACCACACGAGCTTTGGTTTGGCTCGAAGCCTGAAATCAGATATTTTCGCGTGTTTGGTACACAGGCGTTCGTACACATACCAGATCAGAAGAGGAGGAAGTTGGATGCTAAGTCCAAAAAGGGGATCTTTGTTGGATATGAATACGGCGTAAAAGGTTATCGAGTGTATATACCAGAACAAAATAAGGTTGAAATATCTCGAAATGTAGTCTTCAACGATCTTGGCACTTCACCGCAAGTCGAGAGCACAAATGGTAATAAAGTTACAATGCCTATCGACGAGAAAGGAATAGATGTTGAGGATTCTGAATGTGAAAGCGCTGCTGGTGAAACTGCTGGTGGTAGAACGCAGTGTGAAGACGCTGCTGTTGAGACTGTGGGTAGCAGAGTAGCTGGTTGTCAGGATGCTGGTGGTGAGGCGCTTGAGGAGGTTTTTTCTGGAGAGATCACTGATGTTGATGACGATGACTGCAGTGAAGGTATTGGCTGTTCAGATAACAATATCGTCACTGAATCTTCTGACGACCAAAGCTATTTAACTCCCGATAAACAACCCGACAGCATCAAGAATAGGCTCAGAAACAGAAACGCGAATCAAAAGACAGGTAGTGTAAATTTTTCTCGTTTAGAAAGTTTCGCTTTTGTTGCGGAAACAGATTCTCCGACGTGTTATGAGGATGCCATTTGCTGTCAAGATTCTGAACACTGGAAAGCAGCAATGAATGAGGAAATTTCTTCATTAACAAGAAACGATACCTGGGTTTTGGTACCTCTTCCCAAAAATCGAAAGTTGGTGGATTCAAAATGGGTTTACCAGAAGAAGAATGCCACGGAAAATGAAAAAATGCGATTTAAGGCAAGGCTTGTTGCTCGTGGTTTTAGTCAGAAGTATGGAATTGATTACTTTGAGACATTTAGTCCGGTGGCGAAATTCTCTTCAGTAAGGGCTATATTGAGCATCGCTGCAGCAGAAAATTTGAACATTATACAGTTCGATGTAAAGACGGCATTTTTAAATGGTAGCATTGAAGAGGAGGTTTACTTGCAGCAGCCTGAGGGTTATAATGATAACAGCGGGCGAGTTTGTAAGCTCAAAAAGAGCCTGTATGGTCTCAAACAATCCTCTCGATGTTGGAACCAGATGTTTACAAAACTCTTAAAGGATTTTAATCTAAGGCCCTCTGCTGCTGACTCATGTGTTTTTGTTAGCCATCTCAGCAGCAAGAAATTGTTCTTAGCAATTTATATTGACGATGGTTTGATGGCAGCTACGGACGAGAAGGACATTGTGGTCCTGTGCAATTATTTAACAAGGAACTTCGAAATAAAAGTTTTTCCAGCAAAACACTTTCTGGGACTGGAAATTAGACGTCTTCATGATGGTTCTATACACGTTAATCAGGCGCAGTATGCAAGAAGGGTGCTCCACAAATTCAATATGACGGAAGCGGCCGTGGTATCAACTCCAGCAGATCCATCGATCAATGCAGCGGAATATGCAGAAACGACGAAGCAAAATACCGACTTTCCGTTCCGGCAGGCTGTTGGGAGCCTGATGTATTTGATGGTGGGAACGCGTCCAGACTTATCGTTTGCTGTTGGTTGCGTTAGCCGTTACCTAGAGAACCCATCTAAGATTCATGTCAACATGGTGAAGCGGATTCTCAGATATCTTAAGGGGACACTGGATCATGGTATATTTTTTGAAAATAAACTAAATTTAACTTTAAATTGTTACAGTGATGCGGACTATGCGGGAGATATAACCACTCGGCGATCCACAAGTGGCTTGGTTTTTCTCATGGGCTCAAGTTGCATCACATGGGCATCGCAGCGTCAAAAGTGCGTTGCCCTTTCTACAACCGAAGCGGAGTACGTCGCAGCGGCAGAGGCAGTAAAAGAATTGGTTTGGATTAGGCAATTACTAGGCGATTTACTTCCGGATGAAAACATCAAACCAGTTTTGTACATCGACAATCACGGCGCCATCCGGTTGGTTAGAAATCCAGAATTTCATAAGAGGACCAAACATATAGACTGTTGTGCCCACAATTTGTGCAACGCAAAATAGGTTAGTAATGAATGACAATGTCAATTACACATTGTCATCCAAACTGAATGACCTAGTTGAACACGAATGGGAACCACACAACACTGACCCACTCAAGTGCCCCGATTGCACAGCAATCAATAACAATATGCAACTACATTTATGTTGACACCGTGGGCCCAATAACGAAAAGGTCACAAAGAATTCAACACCAAATGTTACGTATTCTTGCGACCACCCGTATAAACAAACGAGTGCAAGAATACGTAACACGGATAGAATTACTTTGTTGACCCCGAAGCGCACAATGGGAAACGAAGCACATAGGCAAGGAGGAAGCATTGAGAACGGCTAAACGACAGTCAATACTCCACACACGAACGGGCAAGTTGCCGAAAATAAAACCTTTTTTTGCGAACATTCTCGAGTTGTGTTTTTTTATTACCAACAAATGGTGGCAGCGGTGGGATAGTTAAGGGTAAAGCATCTACCTTAACTCCCAATACGAAATCAGTTCAAACATTTTTTTTTAAATCAAATCAAAAAAAAAAAAAAAAAATAAAACTTTAAGTGCGAAAGTCGAAGTAAAATTAAAACAAAAAAGGAACAATAAGTGAAAAAAAAAAAAAAACAAACGTGCAAGTGACTGGAGGAGCAACACCAAAAGCCCGAAGAAACCAAGTTACCAAATCCCGAAGAAACCAAGTTACCAACAAAACAAACGTACAGTGACTGGAGGAACAACACCAAAATCCCGAAGAAACCAAGTTACCAACAAATTACCATCATTATGAGGAGCATTATGTAAGCAACTTAATAGAGACTACTTGTTCATATAAATAAGCTAAAAAAAAAAAAAAAAAAAAAAATTTTGTATTCATTTTTTTTTTACGTGTCTCATTCAAAATCCTCCTTTACAAAACCTTATTTTTTTAATTTTTTGTCGGTTAATGTCGAATTTAAATCTGAACATTTCGCTCAGAAACAGAAAAGTCCGTAGGTCGTCTGATAGTGAAGTGTCCGAGTCCCTTGCTAAACCTTCCCACAAACCAATGCCTATCGGACATTCTCCACCACGTTCGGTACCACCAAAAGAAACGATTAAAGTTTTAACTAACCAAGTCGGTACCTTTGATCCATCCTCTTCAATAAACCCTCCAGAATTACAACCCCCAGTAATAAAAGCAACAATGTCGTTCAATTCTTCGCAAACCATAAAACTCGTACCCGAGTTTGACGGTTCTGCCAACGCTTTGGATAGATTTATCCAATTGATTGACCTTCAATCAAAAAAAGCAACCACTGAGTCCGATAAAGCGGAACTAGTAGACATTGTAAAATCTAAATTAACAGGCCGGGCATATAACGTTATTGTGAAATATAACGATTATAATGAATGGCCACAGTTAAAGGATGCACTTATTAAGAATTTTAGAAAGACTCGATCGCTTCAGGTAATACAAACAGACATCTTCCAGTTTCAACAAGGCTATACTGAAACAATAGCTTCCTACACGGAGAGAGCTAATGCATTGTTTGACGAACTGAACAATGCAAACGCTAACAGCACTGACGAAGCTGCAAATAGAGCCATCCGAGCTTTAAACAGCGGAATGATCTTAAACAGCTTCTGTAATGGGTTAATACCACAGATAAAACTGTTGGTAAAAAGCGCCAGGTGCACTGAGCTGGATGAAGCCGTCGACATAGCGATGGAAGAAGAGAAACTCCTTACTTCTACTCCTAGACACCATCCGAACTACCAAAATAGGTACTGTAGAAACTGTAAAACGAAGACACATAACACTAATGAGTGTCGGTTTCTACAAAACCCAAACGGTGGCGTGCACAGAACCCAAAGACCAAGTCCCAATACTGGCCAGCCCACTAGAATAAATACAGTGCAAAATCCAGTATCATGTAGATACTGCAAAAACCTCGGGCACACGATAGAACAGTGCAGGAAAAGGCAAATTAATAATAACCGAAATAATCCTCAACAATCCGCCCAAAACTCGGGAAACGATTCAAGACCTGGCACTTCCGGCACGCGGAGTCAGGTAAAGGACATAAATCAACGTGCCTAAATTCCAAAACTGCCCAAAACCAAAATAAAGAATTCAACTCTCTGTATCAAATTAATAACACTACCAATTCTAAGAGAAGTCAAACAAATTTACTATATCAAGTCGAGTTTTCTCAAAATCAGAAATCGCATTCACCGATTCAAATTTCCAAATCTTCTAACTCAAAATGCGATTCCCGTGAAGAGAAAAATTCGAATTTTAGTCCACTGTATCCAACTTCTCAGAATCAGAAATCGCATTCACCGATTCAAATTTCCAAATCTACTAACTCAAAATGCGATTCCTGTGAAGAGAAAAATCCTAATAATTCACTGAATCCACTGTATCCACTGTCTCAAAATGAAAAATCAAATTCACTGAATCCTCTGAATCAACTGTCTCAAAACAAAAAAGATAATTCTCTGTATCCAAACCTTAGAAACCAAACACATAAAGGTTTACTGAGTCAAGAAAACAATTCTCAAGATCGGAAATCGCATTCACTGATTCCAAATTCTAAATCTACTAATTCCAAATGCGATTCTGTTCTAGAGAACGATTCTCGACAAATATCAAAACCACTGTCTCAAATCACTGAAAATACTAGTTCAAAAGCCTTATCCAGATTCCCAAATCGAGATAACAACTCTCAAAAGCAGAGCAAAAAGAGCAGTCCTCAAAAACAAAGCGATAAAAGAGATAAAATACACCAAAAATCTAACCAGTCATGCCAAAATTCAAACTCATGCAAAATTCAAAAGGAAATTGAAAAAAATAATTCATTTCTAAATCAAAATCACCGCCAAAATCGAAGCCCTGTGCAAATCGAAAACCTGAACCAATTCCTCAACGGATCATCAAATTCCAAGTCAAGCAATTCCACAAACGCTCCTCAATGTTCCAGAAATCGAGCGGACAAACTTTCCAAGCTTCCGAAGCAAATAGTAAATATCGGTTGCCTAAACAGAGCATCAAGCTTTAAAAGCGAAATTAAAATGAACTCAAAAGATATCAACAGCAAGCTCAATATAATGCTCCTCGACACTGGCGCTAGTCTTAGCTTGATAAAGTTAGGAAAACTAGAAAACGATCTATGGGTACACACAGATACAATCATAGAATTAAAGGGTATCACCGACATACCTACGTCAACGCTAGGTACAGTACTAATGAATATAGAAATTACTCAAGGAACAATTCTAAAGCATCTGTTCCACGTAGTATCAGACAATTTTCCTATTACACAAGATGGAATATTAGGTGAAGATTTCTTTCAAAAATTCAACGCGATATTGAACTATAAAGATAAAACATTTATTTACCATTTCAAAGAAAAAAGGTACGCAACAGATTTCATATACAAACGAAATGCAATTACAATACCCGGTAGATCCGAAAAGGTGATTAAATATGGACCAATACAGGAAAACTCAAAACAAATATATTTTTCCCAAGAAATCTTACCTCAAGTTTATACTTCGTCAGTTATTACTGACCCAACAAACGGTTTTATATATATATCAATATTAAATGCTAACAGTAAAGACATTACCCTACAAAACCTCGATCTAGAAGCTGAAGACATAAATAATTACCATATAATTAACCTCAACTCTATCAAAAACGAACCAATTATAGACGACAGGTTGGGACAAATCCAAAACCAGCTTCAACTCGAGCATCTTAACATCGAAGAAAGGAAATCAGTAACCGAAATTTGCCGTAACTACAACCATTTATTCTTCCTCGACGGAGATACTCTATCATCGACGACTGGAATCACACACTCTATAAAAACTAACCCAAATATAGCACCAGTTAACATTCGACCATATCGTTTAGCACAGATACACACACAGGAAATAAAAGACCAAGTGAACAAAATGCTCCAAGACGAGATAATTAGGCCAAGCTCAAGTCCATGGAATGCTCCTCTACTAGTTGTACCAAAAAAGGGAAAACAGAAATGGAGAGTAGTTGTAGACTATAGAAAACTTAATGAAGTCACAATCGCGGACGCCTACCCTATCCCTAACATCGAAGACATTCTCGGACAACTAGGCGATTCAAAATATTTCACAACATTAGATTTAGCCAGTGGATTCCACCAGATCGAAGTGTCTGAGGAAGACAGAGAAAAGACAGCTTTCAGTACACCCAACGGGCATTTTGAGTTTACCAGGATGCCTTTCGGTCTACGGAACGCCCCTCCTACCTTCCAAAGGCTTATGAATAAAGTCCTCACCGGTCTACAAGGCATAAAATGTCTGGTATATCTAGATGACATTATAATTTATGGCAAAAATCTAGACGACCACAACAGAAAGTTAATCGAAGTATTCGAAGCTTTAGACGTTTACAACTTGAAAATTCAATTAGACAAGTGTAAATTTCTGCAGAGGGAAGTCATGTATCTAGGACATATAATCTCAGAATCTGGAGTTAAACCAGACCCTGAGAAAGTTTCAGCTATCCAAAATATAGAAAAGCCTAATACCCAGAAACATATCAAATCATTTTTATGCCTAACAGGATACTACAGAAAATTCATAAAGAATTACTCAAAAATAGCAAACCCATTAAATAAACTCCTCCGCAAAGACGTCGCATTTAAATGGGATGCATTTTGCGATGAATCCTTTAAACAACTGAAACAAGCCATTACCAATCCACCCATACTGCAATACCCAAATTTTGACAAAATCTTCTACCTCACCACGGACGCGAGTAACGAAGCCATAGGCGCAGTAATTTCACAAAGAGATCGTGACAATAATGATCTACCTATAGCATACGCTAGTAGAATATTAAATAAAGCAGAAAAGAATTATTCCACAATTGAAAAGGAAGCTCTGGCAGTAGTTTGGGCAGTGACGCACTTTCGACCATATGTCTACGGTCGGCACTTTGAAGTTATTACCGATCATAAGCCGCTTGTATGGATGTTTAACCTAAAAGATCCCTCTTCAAGGATAATGCGCTGGCGCATCAAGCTAGAAGAGTACGACTTTACAGTAACCCATAAAGCTGGACACCTGAATACGAACGCAGATGCCCTGTCACGTTTAAACACAGTTGAAGTTAAAGTAGTGACCCGCAGTAAAAGTAAATCCCCTCCAGAAAACGTTATGCACGAAAGTCAAGAGCCCATGGAAATTACAGACCCAGAGAAAATCAAGCAAATAATACATGAATTTCATGACACCCCTTTAGGAGGTCATCAAGGAGTCAAACGAACTCTCAACCGAATCAAGAGACAATATAAGTGGAAAAATATGCACGCGGATGTGAAAAGATACGTCAAATCTTGCGACCTATGTCAAAGAAATAAATTATACTTGCGTAGTAAGATACCAATGGTAATAACTACAACAGCCAAAGCCCCATTCGAAAGAATAGCCCTTGATATTGTGGGACCACTCCCGATTACAGAAAATTATAACAAATACATACTCACATTTCAGGACGATTTAACAAAATTCGTCCAAGCAGTAGCAATTCCCAACCAAGAAGCTCAAACGGTAGCTGAGGCTTTAGTAAAACAAATCATTTGCACATTCGGAATCCCACAAACCATTCTCACAGATCAAGGAACGAACTTCACAAGCGACCTATTCAAAAACGTTTGCAAGCTCTTAAAAATACAAAAGATACAAACAAGCCCATACCATCCACAATCGAACGGTGCACTTGAAAGGTCACATCGAACCTTAGGCGATTATCTGAGAAACTATGCAAGTAATGACCAAACTAACTGGGATAAATATATCAAATATGCCGTTTTCTGCTATAATACTGCAGAACACACAAGCACTAAATATAGCCCTTATGAAGCTCTCTTTGGATTCAAACCCCCACTCCCCTCAGTCCTAAATAGACAAACACAACCTGTATATAATTACGATGACTACATTACGGACATCAAAACCAAACTGCAAACAGGATATAAAATCATACGCGAAAACCAATTGAAAGCTAAAGAAAGATCGAAGGAATATTACGATCGTAACTTAAACGAAGTCAACTATAAAGTAGGGGACATGGTACTATTAGAATCAAAAAATCGGTCGAATAAAAAACTAACTCCAGTTTATGAAGGACCCCATGAAATTGTAGAAATCCTATCACCTACGAACTCTAAAATAAAAATAGGTAGGAAAGAAAAGGTAATACACAATAACCTAATAAAGCCTTATACACAATGAACACACACTACACACAATATAACAATCACATAAAGCACTATTAAAATTCCTGGCTTTATGTCATGCCTGAGCCAACGAGCGTACGTATATTGTGCGGTAACGCACCCCAGACAATCAAAGTCCACGACAGTGGAATTCTCAAAATAAACCCATATTGCAAGGCAATGACTAATGCTAATGAAGTATACCTTCAAGCCTCAAACGACGTTTACAACAAAATCCCTATCACATACAACTACTTACAAGAAACACACCTAACCGAAGCCGTGGAAATCCCTACCAACCTATCCCAAATTCCACCCCACACGATACACGTAGAAAAATTAGACCTAGATAAATATAGCATTAGTACTAAAAACCTAGTTAATGCAAACAAAACATTGTTATCTTTAAGACAAGAACACATGTACATTCCGTTTTCTATTATATCTTTAATTTGTATAATTGGAATATTAGTAGTAATAATAAACAAATACTTTAAAATAAGCCTATCAATTAATAGGACAATAGCAAACAACACTATAGGGCAAGAACACCTTAATGATCAACCCGTTGTAATCATAGACCAATAAGAATATACTTATATATTTTAAACAAACAAGAATAAATATATAGACTTAAAGAAAATATTTTGTAAAACATTACATAAATGTATTGGAATGTGTAAACTTACTTATACCTAGTAACTGTTAAAGTACCTAACTAATAATGTTCAAAAAAAAAAAACTAGCAAAACATTGTAAAATTCCATAATAAAACAAATCATAACCGCATCTTTTTACATAGTAATATTATTGTAAAATAAATAATATAAATGACCAGTTGTTAACCAATTCGTAAACAAATCCTGATCAGATATAATTATACATAAACATTACTGTAAAATAAACAATGTAAACAACCTGTAGTAAACCAATTTAGTCGCTCACAATGCATTCCACCAAACGCCGAAAGACTTCACTCCTAACGTCATGCGCCTTTCGTATTTTAAGGGGGGAGGACTGTTGTGCCCACAATTTGTGCAACGCAAAATAGGTTAGTAATGAATGACAATGTCAATTACACATTGTCATCCAAACTGAATGACCTAGTTGAACACGAATGGGAACCACACAACACTGACCCACTCAAGTGCCCCGATTGCACAGCAATCAATAACAATATGCAACTACATTTATGTTGACACCGTGGGCCCAATAACGAAAAGGTCACAAAGAATTCAACACCAAATGTTACGTATTCTTGCGACCACCCGTATAAACAAACGAGTGCAAGAATACGTAACACGGATAGAATTACTTTGTTGACCCCGAAGCGCACAATGGGAAACGAAGCACATAGGCAAGGAGGAAGCATTGAGAACGGCTAAACGACAGTCAATACTCCACACACGAACGGGCAAGTTGCCGAAAATAAAACCTTTTTTTGCGAACATTCTCGAGTTGTGTTTTTTTATTACCAACAAGACGTCCGATTTCATTTCATACGTGAAAAATATTCCGATGGGTTATTTGAATTGGAATATGTGCAGTCAAACGATCAACTTAGTGACATATTTACAAAACCATTAGCTAAAGATAGATTTTTTCGTCTTCGACATCTAATGAATATAATTAATCTTAAAGACGCTATGAACTAAATTTTTTTTTGTATAATCAACAGTTTTCATATTTTTATTTGTAGATACCTACATATATTGATACATTTTGTGAATTAAATATGTACACGCATATAAAGTGGGAGTGTTGATGAATTTATATTATTGTACATACACACATAACTGAAATATGAATTATGTACTTCTTCTAATACAGTTTTAAAATTATACTCTCTTTACTTTTGCTAAATGAATAAAGAAGTCAGTCTTTGTAAATCACTCAAACGAAACGGTTGGTCTCTTATTTATTAACAGAAACGTTCAAACGAAGAAATTTGCTTAAGATGACTAACAATTCGCACATTAAAAACACCGAAGGGTGCTTTTTTAATGATAGAAAAATATGTATTTACTGCAATATTTAATTGTTGTTTTAAAACCTGACAAAAAACAAAAACCAAAAAAAAAAAAAAACAGGAAAAATGTGGAAAAGGAAAATTTGTTTTCGTTTATTGATGAGATCTTTTTTTAAAGGTTTCTGGTAACTCTGCCACAGCAATGCAATATGTGGCCATTTGAAAATTGAGAAACTGTTAAAAGACACATTAGCGTTGGTAGGTAATACTTGCACAGCAGGATACGGGTCAAACGCCAAAGTGGGCCCATTAACAAATGCAACATTTGCACTGCGCGAATTGAAGTTGAAAGTTTCCTGCAAAGTATGCGCTTGCAAAGCACATATCAGACGTTTATGAACGAACAACCGCACGTAAAAATGGAAGTTACGTCGATCGCTGTCATTTTAATAAATAATTGGATAAAATGATGTCAACCATTACATACAAGAAAACAAAAACAACTAAAATTTTAAGAAAACTAATAATTTGAAGAATGACTGAAATGAAACGCAGCATTCGCAAAGCAATAGGATATTTTCGGATGACGTTTTCCGAAATCCTTTTTAGGATGAGTCGCAACACATTTTTGGTATGAATTCTTAACAATATGGACAACATTTTTTAAACTTATTATTTTGTAGTCTTATTGGAGTCTAGAATCAAAACCCAGGCCTTTTTTTAAAACTTCAGAACAAGGAAGACCCGGAGTATGTTTCAAGCAAGCTTTGCTGTATGGAAATGGACATCACGATGCAAAATATTCCGTTAGGGGAAAACACTGCGAAATGGTTCAGTTTGTCTTCCTCCAGGAGCACATCTCTTGGACATTTAAATTAACATCGAAGAAAGTTCAATTAGGGAGCTTCCACACCGGATAGAACAAAACGCTTTATTTTGTTTTCATGCTTTGTTTTGCCTTATTCGGTGTGGGCGCGCGCACTTAATGTGTGTATTTAAGTGTCAGAAACACACAGGAAAATAATTTTGTTTGTCTAAGGCGTTTTGTTCCATCCGGTGTGGAAGCAGCCTTACTGTTTAAGTTCAACGAGAGTATCGATTGAACAAGCGTTTGGAACGCTAAAAAATAAGTTTCGAATTCTAAAGTTTCTTGAAGTCTACAACCTGAAAGAGCCCAAGCATATTGTTACAGCTTACGTTGCCCTTCACAACGACCGAAGCGATCAACCCCATAGTCGAATTAAACGGGATGCCATTATGACGCGCTGTTTTATGCGTTTATGGATAACCATAAGGTTGTTTCACTTTTAAAGAGAAACCAAAAAGTGGACTTACTTTTACGATTTCCCGCAAAATTATAGACCTACTTGCGTAATATTGCATTTATAAATGTCTCAATGTATGGAGTTGACGCTATTTTCCATGCGCCGATAGCCGGCCACTGATATATATTACTAAAGCGGTGTACACTCTACACCCAGAGTTTAATTGAAAGTGACCTCCAAGGTTATTTTGAACGGCTATCTAGCTCTAGTGCAAATGTATACACCAAATCTGGAGTCAGGCTTAATAGTTTTTAAATGAAGTTGTTGCAGACCTTGAGTTTGTTGCAGACTAAATGTCGTACATTCTGATTAGCGTAGGTGTGGACTGTGGATGTCATTAGAATAGACAGTTTCATTGGGAGGAACGCGGTAACGCCTACATTTTTAAATACAAGCTAAGTACAGGCGCAGTGGTTTAGTGGTCAGCGGGTTTGAGGGGACCCTATAGTTCCATTCTCGGAAAACACAATTCTCGCAAACGTCTGACAAACATCCGATCTAATAAGACCTTTTCAATTAGCCGTTTGGACTCAGCATTAACACTCACACAAAACGAATTATTTTGAGAAGCTAGGCATAGGGTCCCTACGGACCTTGTTGCGCCAACTATTTATTTTATTTTTTTTACTTACTTACTTAGGTGGCGCTACAGTCCGGGGTGGACCTGGGCCTCAACCAATACGCCTCTCCAGTTAGCGCGATCTTTGGCTAACTGCCTCCAGTTGCGCACTCCAAGTTGGTTGAGGTCCCCTTCCACTTGCGCGCGCCACCTAAGGCGAGGTCTTCCTCTACTGCGTTGTCCCTCCGGGTTAGAATCGAAGACTCTTCGGGCCGGAGCGTTGGTGTCCATTCGCTCTACATGTCCCAGCCATCTTAGACGACTGATGCGTACTTTTCTGACTAGGTCGATAGAGTTCGCTGTTAAATCTTCTCCTCCAAAGCCCGTCAACGCAAACGGGACCAAAAATCACTCGAAGAATTTTGCGTTCGAAGCGACCAAGAAGATCCTCATCCGTTTTTGCTAGGGTCCATGCTTTCGTATTCAACCATTTCGATATTTAGATCTCTATAAAGATCAGCGTTACGTACATTGACTATGTTCCTTAGTACTTTATTTTGGAAGACCTGAATTGTTTGTAAATTTGTTTGGCATGCAACTGGAGACCATAGGTCCATACCGGTTTGAGAATCTGCTTGTACAGCAATAACTTATTGTAGTTGGACGGGGAATAATATCTCCCAATAAGCCAATACATTTTACTGTATCGCATGTATCTCACTGCCCGATATAAGCATGGCTTTCTCAACGTTAACATTTGACCTTGCAGTTAAGCCACCAAGTGACAAAGAACAAAAACAGGAACAGAAACAGATCTCCATACATTTGCAACAGAAACAGAATTAGGAACAGAACTTTTTTTTTAGCAACAGAATTTAGCCACAGAAAAATGACTGTTCGACGACAGAACGTAAACAAGTCTATGTTGATTGTTTCTGTTGCTGCCACCAACATGACATGAATAGGCGGCAGACATGTTTTTATGGATCTGTTTCTGTTTCAGTTTTGTGTAGCTGAGCGAACAACGTAAACAGAACCAAAATTTACTACAGAACGAAAAAACTTTCTGTTCTGTACAGTTTCTGTTCTTTGTCTTTGGTTATTCTGGCAACTATTTTTGTGTCTTGGTAAAGGAATTTTGGAAAGTGTGGAGTCTTTGCGTAAGCTGCCAGACTAAAGTTGATTATTGTGAAGGCCGATTACCAATTAACACATCAGTTTCGACTCTAAGTTCTTGTGGATCGTAGTGACTATATTTTTGTACATAAATTGAAATTACAAGTCGCAATCGTTGCGTAAATTTAAAGTCAAGAATAAAATTGCGTACTGTCTAGTACGGCGCTATGTGAATAGACTGCGGTAATATTATAAATGACTTCATATTCATAGTGACAGGACAATCTACGAAGTTGTGAGTTTCCCACGGTAGAACCACTAACTATCACAATTTATTCCGTCTACTCCTGCATAAATATAACCCTTTAGTTGCAACTTTGATATTGCCCTCAACGTGCGTATAAATATTTCACTATAGGATACGTTGGTATCCTTCTGCACTCATCCTTTAAGAAATTTCTTCTATACCGGCAAAGTAAGGTTTCACCCCCAACAGATATAGGTAGTACACTTATCCGCATATGAACTCCCTCCGAATGGATTCATTTTCTGTGCCGATTGTTCATTTCCAAAGAATACAACGCAATAGAGCGAGCAAATATAAAACACACGTCCAATTGTCGATAGTTATTAAGTTCATGTATTAAGCATTCTGGATCCCCTTACTGAACTGTACAGATTAGCCCATTAATCCAAAAGCTATATTTGTTGTGCCACGACTTCACTATAGTGACCGAAGGTTATAACCTATCCGTTCTCTTCACCTGAATGTATTTGCACTAAACCTTATTATTGTAGTATAGTAATGAAAAGCGGTTGGATTGGAGTGCTCGCTCGTTAAGAACAAACCTCGCTGGAAAATTATTTTTTAATTAGTCGGCATGTAGATAGGCATTGATTTAGTGCTGGGTAGTGTCAGTCGTTTCTCTTGTGAATGTGCATACCACAGGTATGTGAATTCTGTTGAAACCATTTAATCACTGGGTTTTGTAAACTCTGTCAATGGTGTGTAAATTTGCGTGTACGTTGGTGAGTATTGCTTTAAAGTGCACTACTCGTATTCCCTTTTTTATACACCTTTAGCTATAAAATGTACTATTCTGCACTATTAAATTGAGTAAATCACAAAACCAAATACAACACTATTTTTACTACGTACACAAATTTCACGTTTTCTTGTATTTTATACATAAAGTAATAATGAAGTTGTACTTCAGTTCAGATATCTTGAATTCTGAAACAAAATTGTAACTATTCTTCTATAAAATGTAGACCAATTGGTAAAAAAGTTGATCTCTTTTCCATTGAACTATATTTTTAAATTTCCTATAGTAACAGTTAGTTGAATAAGGTACAAATTTAGCTTTGAGTGACAATATAATCACAGTAATCTTTTCTTTCTTTGTCGCTAACATTGCGATAATTACAATCCACTTGACATTTATTGTATTAATAACAAATCACCCCTTGAGTTAATTTCGGTCTTGTCTTTTATTTCATGGGGAATATTAACAAAGGGCAGTTAAATATTTTTTCTGTTAAGTAAAATATCAAATGAATTTGAATTTACTAATTCAACTTGGAAACTCCGTCTCTCATTGGAATTTATAACACTTGTAAGACTAAGACTAGGTACGTATATCATTTTTATTAAAAGCTATGCAGTTTTCACTATAAGTTCAAAGATGGTCGCCTTTCATTTACAAAGTTTAATATTTTCCTTAGTTCTTCATCTTTGTCTTATCTCTCTTGATGACATTTGCATCCTCTTTGTGACAATGGCAAAAACTATTCAATCCTGCAGCTTTTTTTTTTCTCCTAATGAACACTCGTTTAGATGCATATGATTTTCAAATTGGCAACACTTTCTCCAGCGACAGTTTGTATGACAGCTGACAGCTGATTTGTGCTTATTTCGGGTTGTCATTGCTGATATAATCTGGAAACGACCTGCCCTATATGAAATTTGTTATGTGGGCTCTATAAATATAGTAGCACTTATCTAGGCGCAGTAGCTTAGTGGTTAGTGTGTTGGACTACTATGCGGGGGTCCGAGGTTCGAATGCCGCAAAAACCCAAATTCCAACCTAGGGTTTTTTTTTCCACTGCGCCACCTCTCGTGAACGTCAGACAAACATCCGCGAGTATAACTGTCTTGAAAGAGCTTCTCAATTAGCTGTTTGGAGTCGCCATAAAATGTTAGATCCCTTCCATTTGTTCCAAAAATGGAAAACTCACACAAAACGAATGGTTGTGAGTAGCTAGGCCTAGGAACCCTCCGGACCTGTTGCGCCAACTATTTTTTTTTACTAATCTAACGTTCATGAAAAGTATTATACACATTATGAACGTATTTGGCATAGTTGCGTTTGACGTTTATTTCAAATATTTTGCGTACAAAATCGGCTGACACAAAAATGGAAGAAAAACTAATAGAATTTTTCAACGAAAATATTATTTCAGCTAATTGGCACATGTACAAAAAATTCCAGTAAAATACAATTTTGCAAATTTTATTGAATTTTTCAATTTTTTACAAAACACATCAGCTGCTTAGTCGCCGAATGACAGTTGCTGATGCATGCATGTCAAACATTTTCTGCACATCTGTTTTACTTGCAGTACTGCATGCTTCACTGGACTGCGTTCAGAAATTCTGCACATGTGTTTTGGGCATTAGTTTGGAATTGATTTCCTCTTCTAATAAACATGAATACCAACTAGGAATTACATTTAGGAATTTTGTTCTGATTGTAAATTATATTGGTTTGTGCGTATGCTTATTATTCGCACCAAATAACCACTTAACCTACTCACGTCTGAATAAAATACAATAAAAATAAACGCAGAGCTTTACTGAAGAATAAAGAGGCTTTCTTGGAATAGAATAATAGGGCTCTGCAACATTTTTTCATAAACTTTTCTTGGAAAAAAGGGGAAAGCAATCCTCTGCCTTAATTAGTTTGTTTTATATTTGACATTTATTTCAAACCATTTATTGGAATCTCACAATCACAATAAATTCCAAATTCGAGTAACAAGTGAACTTTCGATCAGTAGAATGAACGCTTTTTGTGTTCGAATTTCAGATACAGACTTTTTTCCAATTCGGAAATCGAAAAACTACTAAAACAAACAACCCAACTTTTTTGATAAAGAAATTACTGTTCAATTTTATAACAATTTAATTTTTAAACCAATTTTTCTAAATATTTGTTTATCTAAAAAACTCTTTTTTTTTAACAAATTGCTGAACATATTTCATTGACGCAAGGTGTACCTATGTCTTGCACCTATAAACGAATATTGGAAACATTTTGTGATAGCATAATCTATGATCGAATATTCGTGTTAGTAGGTATAGCATAGACATACGGCATACCTATCTGCTTTTCTAAATGTTTTTTTTTTTTAGATTAATGTCCGGGGGTAGCGCCTGGAGAGTTACTCGTGTCGAACTAATTGCAATGATATTGCAAAAATGTTTACTCAGCTTTTGAAAGTGTTAGTGACAAATAAAATGATTTGTGGAAACAAAAATATAATTACCAGCCTAGAGTGATGACGATTTAGTTATTGTTATAAATGAGCACTCGAAAATTATCATTTTTATTTTATCTAACTTTGTGTTTTTTTTTTTTAATCAGCCGATATTTTCATGCACGTAATATAATGGTGAGAGCTGACAGGGCAGTAATTAAAACTACTGCGATAATGATGTGATCAAACTGCGCAGTAGTAAATGTATTTACAGATTCAGAGACTTTGACATCATCTAATTTTGATCATTAGCGACATTTTATAGGCAAGGGGGCTAGTTATATAATTTTCATAATTATTTAACACGCCGACTCCACTAGAGATATATCTCTCCGACTAAATGCCTGACATCCATCTCATACAATGTTCATATATCTGTGCTGGGCAAATTATGCCATGACATATCATTTTATCGCAAGAGAGAGACAATATGACATTTCCAGACGAAAAGCAAAAAAATAACAACCATTATGTCACATTCATGTCAGATATCCGTCTCAAGATATATTCATAGAGAGTGATCACTGACATCCACTCATGCGATAAAATAGAGTGACTTCACAAGACATTTTATCTCATGATAAGCATTATGAGAGAAAGTGTCTCCTGTTGAGTTAGGTGTCACAAAATCAAGTTACCAGGGTGACTCGATTTATTTTAATATTTTTTAGACAGGACATTTTTTTTTATTTTGTAAGACAAGGCTAGTAAGCCCGAATCGAAGCCTATTCGTCGAAGAACCCTTCTGTATTATATTAAAAGGCGAGGATAACCAAGATCTCGCTGTCAGGAAGTGGGCACCATACAACATTGCCTATCAGCCTGCCGAATAAAAATAATGGCAGACATATCCAACAAAGTTGCTGTTCTGGAAACTACTTTCATTTGGTGGATGACATATAGGTATACCTAACTAACATTTTTATTTTGTCAGATGGGAGTACTTGATGCTTGATGATTTGTTTGTGTGATACATAGGAAATAAGCTGAACTATACGTACAGTGTGAGCGAAATACGTATATTAGGACGAATCTTAACAATGACTGATGAATTCAAATTTGATACTCACAACCTGGTAAAGCATTTAGGGTATCTTTTGATATCGTAGAGAAAAAAAAATAGTTGGCGCAACAGGTTTATATGAACCTTTGGCCTAGCTTCTCACAAATTCAGCGAAAATTTTTATGACGGAATAGGTCTGAGATTATTAAAAATAATGTTCGAAACCCGCAAGTCAACTCCAGAAGTGCAATCTTTCAAAAAGTTTGGACAATTATAAGCACAATCGGAATCGAACTGTAAGGTTGGGTTAGGTTGTATGAAACTGTAGAAAGATTGCGGCTTGCTGTAAATAAAATACACACAAAAGGCAGAAGAAAAGAAGACGCGGGTAGTCGACTAAAACTTTGTAAGCAACAACAAAAATGGCGGCTGCCGAACTCTCCATTGTATTTATATTGGCCTAGTATTTATCGCTTATAGGGCCCATACACGACACAGACACCTTGCTGCAGACCAATATATTTGTCTCTATCTGTGTCGTGTGTATCCTATGTCGATCCTTTGCAGCGACCGTCTGCGTGAATTCAAAACTTTTTGAATTTTCCTTGGTCTGCAACGACATGTCTGTATCGCGTATGGGCCCTATTAACTGACAGCTGCCACTCATTTCCTGACAGAGGAAAAACGGGTTACCTACGATATCTCGAAAAAAAAAATCTCGAAAGCTAAAATCTCGAATGCAAAAATCTCGAAAAAAAAATCTCGAATTAAAAAAATCTCGAAAGCAAAAATCTAGAAACCAAAATCTCGAATAACAAAAATCTCGAAAAAAAAAATCTCGAATTAATATTAATTTTTGAGACAATGGTAACATTTTGCGCGCGCAAAATATTACCATTGTCTCAAAAATTAATATTAATTCGAGATTGCTACAATTATTAGATGTCTTGTTTTTTTATTTTTCCCAGGTAATCTATATAGATCATTGGTTTACATGCAACAAAACAATTGTAAATGAACCCATAGTTGTTGTAATGCATGAAAATCAATAATCTCTATACGTATATCATCTGAGGAAAATAAAAAACGCCTATTCTCTCAACAACAATCAACCACGTGCAGTACCTACATTGTCCATGATGGGCGCTAGTTATCAGCTGTTATTTTTATTTTATTTAGTGATTTTTTTTATCAGTTTTTTTGTATTGTTTTGATATTTTTTACTTTGTATAGTTAGTTGTATTTATGTATATATTCGATTTTGAAATTACTAATTTGTTATAATGAATTATCTGTTAGTTTTGTTTTGTTAAATTTTGATATTTTGTGATTGTTTTTCAAAGATGAATAAATTATTTAATAAACAGAACATACAATTTTATGTTTTATACGAATTTTAGCTCTTAAAGTAGAAGCAAAAAAAAATCTCGAATTCACTTCTTATTTTCGAGATTTTTTCGAGATATAGTCTTTCGAGATTTTTGTACATTCGAGATTTTTGTACATTCGAGATTTTTGCATTCGAGATTTAAAAAAAAAAAATTCGAGATTTTTAGCATTCGAGATTTTGTCATTCGAGATTACGTCATGATCCCAGGAAAAACAATATTAAATCTATTCGCGTACTTTCCCGAGTCAAGCACAAAAATCTGTCAGACTCAAAACATTGAGCGAAACTCTCTCAGAGAGCTGAAAATATGAAAATATATACTCCAGTCCAAAGTACGTGGATAGACTTGGAGCAATTTTGAGCCACTTAAACATCTTTGACATCTAATCCATATATAAAAAAAAAATAAAAATAAAATGTATATAGGTAACTCATCTTTTTGCAACATACGAACAGAGCTGCCGATTCATATTTTCTTTGGGGAGCATAATCGATTTTGTTTTGGGGAGTACCGGGGAGTACAGAACAAAAATCAGGTTTTCATTTTAAGCTAAGCGTTTTGCAATTGAGATGGATCGATGTTGGTAAGCTGTGATGGGCATGTTGTTTTGGTAGCGTTTGCCTAATCTGGTTTTTATTATTTAGTCACTAATGCGAAATCACTATGGCAAGTTGCACTTTTTCTCCGTTTTGTATAAATTACATTTTTGTCGCTGCTTCTCAGTAAAACTGTCAGTAATGGTAGTAGAATTTTTCGATAAAACGATCCTTGAATTGGTCTTTGTTAATTTTTCGTACTTCTCAGCACACTATAGCATCTTAATTACTTTTCCTAATGGGATCCCGACCAGTGCTCCCAGGACCTGCAGAAAGGCGAAAGATTTATGTGAAACTTAAACTGCTTAAAAGTACAATTAAAACGAATTTTAATTACAAACAAAAATGTCAAAGTTTACTCTGAATGAAATTTTCACACTACATGTGAAAGAAAAGAGCCCATCTAAATCTATTCACTCGTTTTGATACTTTGTCTAATAGAAAAGGAAATCATTGCCATTTTTATGTTATATATTTATTTTAAGCTTGTTAATAAAACCGGCTTAGATTTTTTCATCTTTTCAAATGAAAATACAGCAAAATTTTAACCGGGGGGAAAAGGGGAATTATTTTTCGAAATTAAAAAAAAAATACTAATACTTTTGATTGATTGATTGATTATTCATTTTATTCTTATAAAATCATAAATTTAACAAAATACTACATTCAATATGAAATACTTCAAGTAAACAAAATATAAGAAAGGTTGGTGACATTCATTATTTATATAAAGGTAATAAATAGCTTTGAATTCCACTTCAATTGGCTAAGATAATACATAATAACATAAATTGGGTGGGGTGACCCATTAAGAATTCAAAATTAAAAAAAAAAAAAGTAAAAAATCAACTTAAAAAATAGCAATAGGAAGAAAAAAAAAAAGATTAAATAATTCAAATCAAACAAAAATAAAAACTGAAGCTTAATGTACAAAATCCACAATAAAAAGAAAAGAAAGAAAGCAAATATTAGACCAAAATATTCGAAATTCGAGATTCTAAGGCAACATAATCAAAGCAGAAGAGCCACAATTTAACACGTTTTAAGAACATTCCAGGTATTGTTAAAGTCCTGATAGACTGAGGGAGTTCATTAAATAACCGAAAGGCTAAAACTGAAAAAAAAATTACGATAAGCAATGGTGCGGAAATGGGGTAAAGGTACAATATTTGACAAGTTACCACGCAGATTGTAACAGGAAATTAAACGAAAATTACGATTACCAGACTTCAAAAATAATATTTTTAGCACCTTAAAACAATACAAATGACGAACAGGAAGAATTTTCAGGGCACAAAATAACGGAAAACTAGAATGTCTACCACCCTTACGACAGATTTTTCTTAGGACATACATATTTTTGTAAAATCAGCAGTGGTTTAATTTTATTTCGATACACCCCGTACGTGCATACCTTATTTCGTAAGATTGTACGTTCAACTAGCTGAACCCCGCCGGCTTCGCCAGGCACTGATAGATTAAGTGTTTTTTTTTTTTTTTTGCTTTTGATTACCTACATTTAAAAAAAAATCAACTAAATTGGTTGAAAATTGCGGGCGACAGAGGGAACCCTACACTTTTTGATAGAGATAGAGTCAGAGATTATACATACTCGTATCAATCGTATTGCGACGTTACAATTCTACTTTTAAGTAAAATAAAACTTGATTGAAGTCTAATCAATATTTCCAATAATATTTCTGCTCGATTATATTCGATATCGCATTAGTAATCAATTTTATCAATTACTGTTTTAATATTGTTTTCAATCGAAAAGAGTTACAAAATCTTGTATTTTTGCACACTTGTCACTGGTCTTTTAATGGCCACAAAGTATTTGCTTCAATTTCAAAATAATTCATGATTAAACTCCTAAATATTATTTTTGCTGTAAATAGAGATATAATGTAAAAATAAATAAATAGTTGGCGCAACAGGCCCCGGGGGAACCTAGGCCTAGCTTCTCACAACCATTCGTTTTGTGTGAGTTTTTATTTTTGGAACGAATGGAAGGGATCTACAATTTTATGCCGACTCCAAACGGCTAATTGAGAAGCTCTTTCAAGACAGTCATACTCTTGGATGTTTGTCAGACGTTCGCGAGAGGTGGCGCAGTGAAAAAAAAACCATAAGTTGGAATTTTGGGTTTTTGCGGGATTCGAACCTCGACCCCTAGCGTAGTAGTCCAACACACAAACCACTAAGCCACTAAGCCAGAGATATAATGTACTCATTAGAATATTTGTTTTTTTTTTATTTTGTTTGAGTAATTTTTATTGTCTTATTAGCTGACTTCGTTCCGCCCAAATTCGTTAATGTAATGAATATAATAACTACGAGCACATACTCGACTAATCGTACGAATTTTCACGATAATTTGTTAAAACGAAAGCGTTTTGTTTTTTATTACCTTTTCTAATTCTAAAAAACAAAACACTTTGGTCTTAAAAATACCTACCTATATTTAAAAAATATGAACAAATTTATTTAGTTTGAGCCATCAGCTAGGCTCGTTAAAATTAAAATGATCATGTAATTTTAATTACCTGCTAATAAATAGTAATAATAATAATAGTATTTGATTTTTGGGAAGGAAACATTATGTAAAGCCAAGTACCATAATTTGGCCTAATAGAGCTTTCCTAAAAGTCGTAATACCTTGATTCAATAAGTCAACTTTTATTATGGACCAAACAAGTTATCATATACCGTAGGTTAAATTTCTTTTAAACCTTAGTAGAAATAACTATTTAAGCGGCAAACTCTTTAATCCGATTAAGGTTACCTAACAGGAAAAAGTAGTATTTATTGCAAAACCAGGTAAAAAACTTGTAAACTACTTGAATTGTACTGTACTAAGCTTGGCATCGTTTCAAAAAAAAAAAAAAAAACTTATTGAGGGATTAGTAGCCGCATATCTCTATCCCCTTTTCAATATACTTAGCAGAAAGATGAAAGATTGATTAAAACAATGTGCTTAATTAAAGTTGCACTAAGTTGCATTGAGTTTTTTTTTTGCCGATATTAAGAATGGCAGTTTTGACAAAACAACCACTGTGTCGAACTGTATGAGTATTGCAACTCTGCGGTCGATGTATTGAGCGAGGATATAAAGCTTAACGAAAGACCGAGAAGGTTATAATATTTGTATGACGAAAGTCAGTCTTATAACAGGCACCAATGTGGCTGGCACGACTGGGTCGAACAAAACTTTATTTTTCGTCAAAAGTTTTGTTGGTTGTTTTCTTATTTTATTAGATAGGTAGATAAAGATCTGAGAAGCAATACTAGGTAAAAGAAAATGAAATAAAGAAAAAGGAATGCTAACATAGTGTTAAATAAAATTCACTTTTAGTTTTTAAACGTTGAAGCTATAGAAACAGACAATTGAAACAAAATAGAAGTAGGTACATAGGTAATATTTGCTGAAAATAAGTTTTGCGTTGCTTTTATTGCATTTCTAATGGCTGTTGCAAATTTGAATTTAAAAATGCGGTATTGAGTTTTAAAAATATATATGAACAGAGGTCGGCTTTTGGGTAGCCATTTTTGAGAAATAATTAAAAAACGGTTTTATTCGAATTTTTTGAGAAAAACTAAGTACGGGATCTTATTTAGAATACTGATATTATCGTTAATATGTATTTTGATCAAAATCGTTAGAGCGATTTTTGTAAAATTTGGCAGACAAAACAGTACCATATATTGCAATGTTTAGTTTGAAAAATACTATTTGTTAACTATGTATATAGCTAAAAACCGATTATAAGTTATTGTTCGCGATACAAGCATTACTTCTTTTTTTCAGTTTTATCGAAGTAAAAAATGGGGTTTTCGAGATATGAGCAGTTTTTGAAATTAGCGTTTTCGGTGATTCGAATTAAAAATTAAGAACGCAAGAATTTTAAGAACATCAATATTACTCTAAGTTTGCATTTTGGTCAAAATGGTTGTTGCCGTTTTCTGGTAAACTACGAAAAACTATATTTAAAAAAAAAAAAAACATTTTTCAAAAATCTATCTTACGATAATTGTTTAATAAATCGATCATAACAAAAAAAACTGTCGAAAGAGAAACCGCTGGCGAATATCGAAAAAAAAGTGGGAATGTAAAATGAAAACAGGTTGGGAAATTCTATGGCAAATATGCGAACAGTTTTTTGATATCATAAAAATGATATCTAAAGGGTGTTCGCGAAACAATTTTCGAATTTAAAATTAAATAATAAAAGATTCACAGGTTTTTATATAATCGTTTTTATTTTAAAATAAAACATACAAATGCGGACTTATGTTTTGAAAATAATTGAAGTTAAATGTTTACGACGGAGACGAACACACTCATTTAAACGAAACACCATATTTTTTGTGAAAACTTTTTTGCAAGTTTCTTGCGAAATTCCTCTGATTTCGTTGCGAATATCTTTTCAGTTGCAATAAATTTCGCGGTTTGTTAACGTAGACTTTAGATTTAAGAAATCCCCATAAAAAAAAAGTCCGCAGGTGTTAAGTCTGGCGATCTGGGGGGCCATGGGATATCACCATAACGACTTATGACTTTTTCGGGGAAAATGCGCCTTACAATGTTCATTGATGCCTCCATCCTGTTGAAACCATGTCGATCCGTTTACCCATTCATTGTTCTCCAACTCAGGTTCCAAAAAGTTTTCCAACATAGACGAATAGGTTTGGGAATTTTTTTTCTTAGTGAAAGACGTGGATTTGCAATAACATCACGACGAACTGCTTCAATTGTTTCGTCAGTTCTCACAGTTCGCGATACACCTGGCCCGTGTCCCACTACAGGTCCTTGTTCACGAAAACTTCGCACCCACTTGCCAATAAGTTGCGTACTAGGACAATCCCGTATACGCCGAATATTGAAATGTCTTGCGAATAGCGACGGGAGAATCGTTATTTTTAAAATATGCCTCTACAGCAAACGCACGATGCTCCGCCGACCAACGATCCATGGCTACTAAAATCCGCACGACGCGTAAGTGTAATGAATACGCTTCCCCCCTCCGCCGATACCCCGCTCGCCGTTTATTCAAATTCAAAGTCGAAAATTCTTTGGCGGACACCCTTTATGTGTCCAAAATTCATTATGGTATGATTTAAGAAAAAAAGAACTCCTTTTCTACAATTTGAACATTCATCGCAATTCAATTATTTCATATGTTTGTTCTAAGTTTCTATGAAATACTTTTTGATTAATGAAATGTTTTTTTTATTTTCTGGTGCTAGTTAGTTAGTTAGTTTCACTACTTGATACCAAGAAATAAATAAAAATTTATTTATAAACCGGACGTGTATTCTCTTTTTTTCAAGTATGCGTATGGACACAAATCCATGAATCCAAACTGGGATGCATTCAAGGTCAAATTTAGCTTGTAGGCAATCAATCTTTTTTGGCTGAAGCTGTCAGTCTACATAATACTTTGTTTATGGTGAGAAGGTCAAACCTTTCACGTCGCAGTAGTAGTGCACGACGTATGGCAACTGTTCGTGAAAACGAAAATCCAGACGAAGGCTCAGATCGAGTGAACATGTCGCAACTTTAAGATCTTTGATACAATAGATCTTTCAGGTCGCAGTGTCAGCCAATTGGGCTAAAAAAAAAAAAACGCCGAGAAAGATTGTCACAAGAACAACATGCAGTCGTCCAAACTGGAGACCGAAATAGACAACAACGCAATCGGAATCAGCAGAAAAGGTGTTTTTAGTATCTACATTTGTTCGAAAACAGATGACGCTGTGGTGGATCAACAACCGCCAGGTGGCCTTGTTGATCGTAGGCCATCTGGTGGTTGTTGATCCACTTGCCATTGCGCAATATGATAGGTGTCCTTTTCGTTTCGTCACTCCATTTGAATTGGACGGAATTTCTATTGCGTGCGGTCAGATATCAATCGAAGAATTGCATTGTGAAGAGTGAGATGATTAACCGACTGCATTTGATTTCGTTTCGGTACAATTGGATTTGGGCAATTCGGCCATTATTCGCCAATTCATTTATAATTTTGTTGTGCAACCTCAATGCACCGAAACTTTGTAACGGAACGCGTTTGATTGTGAAGAATCTCGAATCAAATGTCAATCAAGCGACGATTTTGGTATGAAAATTCGTAGTCGAAGATGTTCTCATTTCGCGGATTCCGCTTATTCCAATTTCACATTCGTATTTAAATTTCCCGTGTGCCTGGCTTCCGCTTTGACAATTAACATGTCGCAATCGCAAGGACAATCGCTTAATGTTTGTGGCATCAATCTTGAATTCCCATGTTTCTCACATGGTCAATTGTATGTGGCTTGCTCACGTGTCACGTGTACCATAAAATGAAAAAGCGGAATGTTGGCTGACACGTTAATCATTACGGTTTGATTGAAACACATCGCCATTTTTATACTTATATTTAAGTTTTAAATAAATCACTTGAATTGACGGAATTACATGAAGCAGCATGAACGGAACCGCAGCAACGAAACGAAGTACCTACGCCGTGTTTGCAAATAATTCCACGAAATTCATTCCATTACTTGCGAATTTAAAAAGTCCCCGCCGCTAGATTGTCAAATGACTTGCTTGAATTTTATCGAAGACATTCATCAATTAGGATTATAACATTAAACACATGGCAATGACTAAACAGGCAAATATGAATGAACAAAGATTAACAAAAATGAGCATAAATATGATCAATCAGTGATAGACCTGGCTACAATTATCACGAGCGAGTAAAGAGTTGATTAATTTGCACACGCTACGATTGCACCGCACCAACATTCAAATATTTGCACAACGGTCGTGTGAAATGAGTGTTGAGTGCAGTGCGATATATTTTTCAATTGGAGTTGTTATCCGTAGTCACATTTTGTGGGAATCAATTTCTCAGAAGGAAACGTAGATTAAAGCTTCTACTACTATATTTATGCACCGATTGACTCACTCACATTTCCCATTCGCTTGAGAAGCGCAAATTTTGCGTCAGAGCAATATTGTAGATTGGTTTACAATTACGTCATGGGCGGGTCATTTGCATTTCCAATTTAAATACCATATAATAGACAACTTTTTCTCTTATTTCTATTCTCGTGAAACGTGATACTCCTGCTTCTGATCTGCTTACAAAAAAATGAATACGCAAGTGTTTCTCAAAAACTGTTTTGCAAAATTATGTATTCGGTGTCGTATACGTAACATAAAAATTATTATGATTCGAAATTCAAGTGACTACCGGATTTCGACGCTCCAGTCTAGTAGCTTCACTTTTTAAATCAACTGACTTGAGTCCTTTGATCACAATCCCTTAAATTGGATAATTCAAGTTCGCGTGTATTCTATTGGGTGTTGATATTCTCTTTGCGGCGAAGGCGACACGAATTCCTTCAATTGCGCGATAATATGTTTGATTGAACTTTTTAGAGAACGATTGAGTTGACTGCAAATAACAAGTGGAGAATACTTAGTTTTCTAAGTTCTAAGCTTATACCTTCAGCTCTAAGCCCTCTGGTGAAATATAAATCCATGGAATCGCTATTTGTCGTTCAATATTGGCTCTGAGTTCCTGTAATGTCGCACGCTTGACCAATGATTTAATGGAGCCCAGTCTAGGGGCGTTAAATCACATGATCTCTCGGCGGCCAAGCAAGGGTTCCGCTTCTCGAAATAACACGTTCAACGAACTGAAACTTCAAAAACTCGATTGTTGCACCCGCTATGTGGTTTGTGGCACCGTCTTGTTGGGACCACATATCACTGATGTCCAATTCATGCAATTGCTCAATACTTTGTCTCTGATTGCGACCACCACCGGCTCGAAATTTCGGTTGTATGTTTTAATTATTTGTATAAACGTTGTTCCTCGGTGTACTTCACCATGATGAAAATGTTGATTTTACTGAATATTTTGACATTGACAGTTCGGTAATCGGTTTAAGGGTGCGTTCACACTGAAAGTCACTAATAAAAGGCCCTTTATAAGGCGAACAGAACTACATAAATTGTATTTTTATTTATATGACATGATGGGCATATGCTTCAACAGATAGTCAACCAACTTGACCACATTACCCGAACCGTCCAGACGGTTGATGTTAAAGACGTTAAAGTTTGACGTCAAAAAGCTTAACAACAGGGACAGACAAAGTTTGCTCACATATTCCCTATGTCTCTGTCTTACAATGAGTAGAACCGCAGCCATAGCTAGCGCAAGAAATCAGTAAATACTGTCAGAATTCCAAATCTCGGCATAATTTCACTTTGTCAATGTGAAATAACGCCGAATTCCAAAATTTGGTTCTATTTCGCTTTCACAAAGATTAGCAACTTCGGTTCTAGCTCATTGTCTGAATTCTCGAGAACGGTTATAGATAGGAGATTCCTTCTACCTTCAAGCATAGTGGGCACTGTTGATGAATAAAAGGTTCGCATTTGTCAAGTGTTGTGTGGTGAAATTGGTTTGCCAGTTTTTTTTTTTTTAGCTAGAAGCATGAAAAATAAACAAAATGTTTTTTAAGAGGCATAAAAGCGGTCAAAAGCAATTGTTTTGGAATTATTGCAGAGTATTCAGGCAGATTCAAATTTCTTTAAATTTGCTTCGAATATATTTATAAAGTACTGCTTCGACCACAGGCGAAAATGAAAATGCATTTATGTGCAAACCGCTTAAAAGCCAATTTGCGTCTATTCCACTTCAATGTCGAATCAGTGCTATTGCACTGGAAAAAGCATAGCCACAGAAAACTGCAAGCGTTCGTTAACCTGTGTCTAGGAAATCGAAGGAACCGGTCATGAAAAAATAGACATACCCACCATACGAATATACGTTTACCGATATAAAAGCCGATACTTCCTACTTAAACATAGTATCCAATGGAACTTGTTAAGCAAATGTGGAAGGAGCGCTTGTCGTGCAAGAGAGACATGGCACAAAACAGTTTGAGAGAAGCCACGGCACTTGAGGAAAAATTGCAAAGAGCCAAGGCATATTTAAAAGGACTTATTAGAGACCATTAAACCCACAAGCGGAAATATAACTTAAGTTAGGAACAAACGACCTTCAAAAGGTATTGGTCACCCAATATCCACGCAATCGCTTGACTGACACTTGAACTATCCGCTTTCGATTTTAGAGAAACAGCAAAATCGTAGTCAATCACCCTTATTCTACGTGGCGTTTATATTAAACGACAACTGGTGTTTTTTGTGTCGAGTTGCTTTATTGTCGTTTTAGTATCGGTATTCTATTCCTTCAACGCCTCCACTCTCATTTACTTAACACTCCACATGAGATCCAAACCAACAGCTGATAATTGACAGATAGGTAGGTATTTATGTTTTGGGTTTTAAAGTTGAATTGAATATTCAAAAATCAAAAGTATTTCGAGTTGTGGTAATAATATATACTAAAAAAAACCATCGACAACTTTTTAATACCTGAACGGTGTTCATTTGGTTCTGCAAAACTGACCTCGGCATCGGTATTCCTCGATCTTATTGGAATCGTGGGTGGTGGATGTAAATTTGCAGATGAAAAGGTAGATAGGTCGCTTGATGTGGAGGGAATTGCTGCTAGGAAGCTTGATGCGGAGGGAGTTGTCGGTTGATAGCTTTAAATGGATGGAACTGAAAGTATGGAACTCGATGCAGGAACTGTGGGTAATGGATGACACACACTGGTAGCTGGAGACTTTGGCGGTTTTTTATTCCCAAACACTTTCCATTCGGATTCATAATGAAATAACACCCCAATTCCATATATGAATTGAGGCCCCACTGCGACGAAATAAGGCCCCAAAATAAAAAGAAATAAGGCCCAAATTTGTGGTTTATTTCATAATGAAAACTACTTTTCATTTAATATCGTTGATATTGGATAAACTAGTTTAGATTAAAGGAACTTTTTATATACTCAACCTCGCACCCACCCCGCAACCTATAAGTAAACCCAAGCAAGGGGGTTGCAGGGGGGCGGCATGCCCCCCCATACGCATTCCATATCGGAAGGGTAACAATTAATAATAAAAAAATGATTTTGGGGACTTATTTCATTTCTTCTTTTGCACATTTGCATTAAGAAATGAGTACCTAGCTCATATTTTTTGCGAGTGTGTTGGTGAGCCGGAATTTTTGAAGTAACGTGATATTTGTAAATACGAATTTCTATGTAACGATACTAGCGCACCAAATCGTGGCCACTCCGTTTAAATAAAGCTTGTAGCTTGTATGCAAGGTAATGGGAAATCGGCCGAAGTTGGTGGTCTCTGTATGGTTTGTCTCTGGTGTTCCTTCACACGATGTACCTAATCTATAGGGCGAATTCCGTAATAAAACCAGTAGCTGGTGCCATGACTTAATTCCGTCTTCGAGTCTTAACTCTCCCAATCATTGCATATATTGTGAAATAGGGCAACTCCTGTCGTAGGTACCTTTTTGATCCGAAAGCAGTGACAATGTCACATGATAGCACTATCTCTTCCAGTCTATTCATAATAGACTCCAAGAAGCTAAAACGCCGACAATCTATAGACCAGCCACATTCAATGCCAATTTCCATTCGCCAATATATCCCCTTTCCCACATCAGAGCTATAAAACCGTCGCGCGAGCAATTAATCTAAATATATATACGCACACTTGAGAACTAAACCAACCATAAACACAATTCCGCTTCCTCATGCTCTCTCGCCGCGCCGTATTATTATAACAAAAAAAAAAATACCGCTCTCAGAGCGATGAGTAACATTATGTATGCCATATAGATGTACACTGTACGTGTACAGTCGGGTTCGGACTTCAACAATCCATTTATGCAGTAGATTTTTCGAAAAAGCCCAATTTTGCGGAGTAGATTTTTGTAATTATGGATAAAGTGTCACTACCTATGACGGAGTTTAAATAAATTATGTATATGTCCTTTTTTTTGTTCATTATTTTTGTATTTATTAACAAGAATCAAGAGCATAAGAATAAATTAAGCTTAAATTGCACAATTCAAAATAAATATACGAGTATCAGTATATAAATAAATATTATATTATACTCTTTTACTCTTAGGTTCACTATAATTTTTTAAAAGTATAGAAAGTCAATCTCCTACAGACAGGCTACAGCTTCGCAGGAACCTATACAAATTTTCATAAATAAATTTCTTAAAAAAAAAAAAAATAAGTATAGATCACAAATCTTTCATTTGATCGTTCGTAATTCATTTTTCGTGTCATTCCTAACATATTATATTTCATGTTTTCGAAAAACTTTACAAATATACAAACAACTCAGAATTTAAAATAAATTTTTTATCGATAAACTTATTTTTTTTTTTTATATATATATTTTAGGAACTTGATTAATTGTAACGAAGATTTATAAATTTTCGTTATTTTTTTCTGGACATTTATACCATGTTCCCACCAACGTGATTTTGCCGAAGTGATTTATAAATCTCGAAACGCGTTTCCACCGAACTTTAAGTGTTTTAGTGTGACATTTATGTCAACTTTGCCATATCAGTGATGGGACTTTTAGCACTTAAGTGGTATTTCTACCACCGTTTCACTTTCCTCAAGTCCCATCACTGATTTTTGATTTTTTTGCTGAATGAAGTGCTGAACATAATAGAGGCATGTTCGATGTTATTTTGTGTGGATTTTCGATACGTAATTAAAATTTAAACACGCCTAAGTTACGTAAATCTTAATCACGAAAATGTAAGATAAATCACGTTGGTGGGAGCATGGTATTAGCAAACATTAAGTTTTAAACGTTTTTAAAATCTTGTTTTTAAAATTAAAATTTGTATTAGATACACGGAAAGAAAATCATGTTTAATTAACCTTTAGCATAAAAATCGCATTTTGTTAACAATATAAATGTGCTACGATTATTTTATGGTACTAGAAAATTTTGATAAAATACGACTTACATGGGTTGTTTTTTATAAAAAGTGTCTTGATTATCACGGTAACGTGTAGGTGTTGATTAGATATCTGGTGGACTGTATACTTACTTCTGTTGAGTGCTTGAATATTTTTTAAAACATTTCTTCTTTATATTATTTTTTTACTGCCTTTTCAGTCGAAAACAAAGTATGTAACTAATACAGTGCGACCTCAATAAAAGCAACTAATAGAAATTTGGGCAGTTGCTTTTATTGAGTTTGTTGCAATAATCGAGTCAAAAAATTGTAGGTGCCAAAAATGAGGCAACAAGTTAAACACCTCAGAATAGTAAAACGTGTCTTGCACTGGTGAAGAGACCAAAACTGATCATTTAATTCGTAGGTATTACAAATAGAAAAATCAAATTTTAATTGTTTTTAAAAAATTGAGAAATTTTTGATTTTTGAACCAATAGTTGCTTTTATCGAGTCACCTTTTTTTGAGGAGTTGCAATTACTGAGTCAACAATGGTAAGGCTTAAGGTGTTGCTTTTATCGGGGAGTTGCACGTATCGAGGGTTGCATTTATTGAGGTCGCACTGTAATAATAAAAAATAATTTGGAAAACATATTTGTCGGCAGAGTTGATACTATAAAATACTAAAAGGAATTTTGTGTATAGTTTCTACTTTATTTTTTTATGAAATTTCAGCAATAAATTGTAATGTTTTGTAAGATTCCTGAAATTCGGATAGTTTTGCTGCTCTTTCTCTTTACCCACGCAAGACTTTTCGGACATCGGAATTCCCACATAGTCATAAAGGGACAAATCCCTCGATATAAAAACAATGATTCTGTATTATAAAATTCAATTTTTTTTTTAAAGTTTATAAAATTTTTCTGTTGTAAGATATAGTTTAAATATCAAATATCTAAACAAGCTGCTTATTATTGCGTATAAAAATATTGTAAAAAGGCTTTATTAATGAAAAAATAAAAAAGGAAGTGAAAAGGTGGTGGCATGCTCTTTTTTTTTCGAAGCTGATTGTGTCTGAGGCTGGGCGATATGCTGCGCTGCTACCTGCTACTTATGGCTACTATATTGAAAATGGGGGTTTGAGTGTTGCCAATAGTCGATAGTGAGCTTTTAAAAATACAGTCGGAACAAAAATGACCGGAATCGTTCAATTTCAGATGAAGGTTTAAAATACGGGATATCGAAAAATCGCAATAGACTGCTTATTGCTAGTCAAGCGGAGTAGATTTGAATTTTTTTTTTTTTTTCGAAAATCGGAGTAGATCTACTGCAATTGCAGTAAAGTCCGAACATTGTTCGTCTCATTTTACCTAGGTAGTGTCATGTCTTCTTTCTTTTTACTTCTTTTTTGATAAATTTAATGCCAGTCACTCTGTTTACTTTCAGATAAAATATCAACGTGCCCGAACCTGTTTTGAAAAGCCTTATCTCCTCCAAGCACCATTTAAAACTCCGATCTCTGAATCTAGTTTGTGTTGTTATAATCGAGAACAGATAAGAGAGTGCCGCTCAAAATCGTCACATCCACCTGACGGGTGCACAGTTTATTTCCACGCCAAAAATCAGTACCTCTACCTGGGCGCTTGGAATTGGAAAGTGTGATTGATCAAGCGGCGAATTTCGAAGAAAAAGACAGATAAACCAACCAAAGAGAAGGAGAACAACAACAATACGATCGTCTATCTGTCGATGGAAACGTTCTCAGAGAAATCGATAGCCAACAAGCTCAAGCAGCGCCACCGATGAGATCCCGCCACCGCGGTATAAATAAAACACCAAGCAAACGCGAAGCTTAGTTCTCTCGCTATATCCGAAGCGTGTACACAACTTTCGCCGCGAAAATTGAATTCGTCGGCCGATGTTCGCGTATCGTGTCGCGATGCAATCAATTTGACTTCACCAACAACCATTAATGGAATTGCGTACAACATACGTTTGTCATTGTCACAGGAGAAGCTATTTAATGAACTACCGGCTTAACGGTGCAAGAAAAAACGATAAATACAAATTAATTTTGAAATAAAACAAACCAGCAAATAGAAACTAAATCAAAATGAAAGATATCGGCGTGCGAAACATCCCCACTGAGACTATTTACAAAGATGTTGTAATAATCGGTAAGTTATTGCATTTGGCAAGTTGTTTCCGTTTGTGCAGCTATTACCTTTTAATTGGCAGAGGATTTGTCTGCTTGCGGTATACCTACGTGCCCTCCCTCTGTCATAACGTTATACAGCGACTCAAACAGTTTTCCATAGGAAATAGTTATTCCTTTGAGATAAGCGTATAGAACCAACGTTCCCCGGTCGACTTGTGACACAGTGTGGGGTGGTGAGTCCAATTCGCAAACGAATAAGGAGCAGTCACTCATTTTGGACTATCTATCGAGGGTATTTTTGCACTCAAAACTCGACTGATAAGAGGTATTTAGCAAAGTTTCCAATATAGCTCCTCAAAAAAGTGCCTTCCGCTAATCACCCAGTGCGCTGTTGCTTGTTTAGTATTTTAAAGCCGACTGACCTTGTTCGAATGGCAACAGAGGAGCAGGTCGAAAATGTAATTTAAATTATGCGTTCGTTTAATTTATAGGCCGTCGTGACTAAGCTTTTTTATGTTTTAATCGCGTTGACTTATTCATACTTTAATAGCTCATTGTTAATGCAAATTGTTAGGAAAAAAAAATTCGCAAAACACGATGAAGATGAGAGAAATTAAATTCACATCCATTGGACA
Organism: Cheilosia urbana; assembly: GCA_946477585.1. NCBI lineage: Eukaryota > Metazoa > Arthropoda > Insecta > Diptera > Syrphidae > Cheilosia > Cheilosia urbana. The sequence continues at coordinate 120,150,777 of OX297854.1, forward strand.
TCAGTGTGTAGTTGGAGTGGGCGAACTTTTAATTATACCGTCTAACGTGGCCAGTCAGTTTAAAATTCACCAAAAAGTGTGTTAGAAACGAGGGAGACGCGCAATTCTGAACGAACTGTGTTTAGTTTTGTTTAAAGGACGGGAAGATTTCGCGCAATTCAATAGTCCTACAGAGCAACAGTTTGAGGCGCGTATAGTGAAAAATCTGTGAAGACTCGTAGAAAACCTTTCGCATCATCGTTGAGTCGAAAATATTGCTGCTGTGAATTTGACTGTGTGCGCGACAGTATAAAAACGATTAAGGTGAGGCGGTAACAGTCTATGGTAAGCTTTATAAGCGCATAATGACCGATTATTTTTGACAAGGCATTTCAAATATGGATGTAGAAGAAATTTGGTTTCAGCAAGGCGATAAAACCTGCAACTTTCGTTTGGACAGTGTAGCGTACGAATTTTTTTTTTTTTTTTTTTTTTTCTGTGAATTGCGTACAAACCAATATTTTGAGAAGTTTAGAAATAAAAACCACCAAGTGGTAGGCGAGTTAACTCCCCAAACGTATCTCGAACGAATCAACTGTCCACTAGCGGTCATTTGACAAAAGACGCGTTCAACTGTATCAAAAGGGAAATCTTAATTTATAAAAAATATAATATAGATGACAAAAAAACTACTCGTAAAATGCCACAGGAATTTATTTTTTATTTGCCAAAAATACAGGATTGACAAAAAATTAACCCCCGTATTAATAAACGCTGTGTAAAAGTTATCAACTTGTTACTCAGCCTTTATGTCCAATTTTTTTATGCTTTCTGACGTTTGCTAACTAACTTACTTGTGCACTGTTTTTTAATAATAAGGGTAATAGTATAAATAATATTAACCCAAATTTGTCAGTAACACGATCAAATTTGATTTCATTTGCCTTTGTTTCACAATTAAAATTTAAAAGCAAAAACTATAGCCCTTAGAAATAAAACAACAAAATTCGACTCAAAGTCCGCTTTTGTTACAGTTTCAGCTGGTTAAAACCTTGGTTAAGTTACCATCGATTTAGGTTAACCAATGACTACAAATCAGTGGTAACCATGAGTGTTTTTTGATTTCGATCACCAAACCATAGATTTGCGACAAATCGTTCCACTTCTCCAGGGCGCAGATTCCGTATATCAACGATCGTCTGAACGATATCGTTTTGGAAACTTTAATCACCATTAGAAGTTATAATCTGCTAGAATTTTTTTGAATATCGTCAGATTTCATTACATTTGTGGGAAATGAACTGGAATAAGCTCTCGAACTTGTAATTTTAGCACTTAGTTGCTAGTTTTGGGTTCTATCGTTTCGACGATAATCGTCTGAAAAGTTAGGGAATGAGTACCCAGTTTAATTGTCAATTCAGGGATAAGCCGAATCTATGGTTAATTTTTAACTTGCTCCATTACGTGGAGTATGAGAAAGATATTGTATTCATACAAAATTTCGAACTCGTGATGTTAATCAATTCTGACATTACAATGATAGAGGAACTCAAAAAAATTGGGAAAATTCTGTCCCTCTGTCTGTCCATATGCTCCTGTGACCTACAGCCTAAACGGCTGCTCTAATTTGGTTTAAACTTCGGATTAGGAGCTTGTGGGCCTACAGCTCAGGGCTCTTTTTTTTGCACTGTAACCTCAATATTAATGGTACTTCGTATTAAACATTTTCATACCAGTTTAATTTGTTCGAAAACGGCTCCAACGATTTTAATCAAAATGTATATTTAAGCGTTAGTAGATGGGGTTACCATGACTGCATACCAAGTTTTTGGCTAAAAAATCGAATAACTTTGAAATTTGGATATACATAATCTCGAAAACGGTCCATACGATTGTAATAAAAATCCATTTCTAAGGGAATATGATCATTTCTAACTGAATGGTCAACTCAGTTTTTCTCTGGATTATCGTACAATGGATTTTTGAAAACAAGAAAGTATTTTTTTTTTTAAATATTTTTCTTTATTTTACCTGAAAACGGCCATAACGATTTTGACCAAAATGCAAATTTAGAGTAAAGTTGATGTTTTCAAAATTAGTGTGTCCTTAATTTTCAATTCGAATTACCGAAAACACTGATTTTAAAAATGGCTCATATCTCGAAAACCCCATTTTCGAGTTCGATAAAACTTTAAAAACTATTCCAAAAAAAATGAGTATAATAAGTAAAGGGTGTTTTTTATTTTAGGGGTATATAACTTCGAATTGAAATAAATCACAAGAAAATCGTTTTAATGTCCGTCAATTTGGCTTTATTGGAAGGATAATTTTATGTCATTAATGTTTAAATATGATTTCGGGCATGTGGCCGCCGCGGCTGGTTCGAATAAAGCCAAGTTAGAGGTTCAATTTTCAACCACTTTTTCGAGCATTTGGGGCCGTATATCGACTCAATGCACCTTCTAGGAGTCACAGTCAATTCAGGAATCACATGGCAGAACCACATATCCTATATTGCAAAATCGGCGTCCGCAAAGTTGAGCTACGTATTTAGAGCAAAGAGGTACTTTAGCCCCAAGCAACTTCTCCTTCTCTACAAAGCACAGGTTAGACCAGGCTTGGAATATTGTTCCCATATATGGAGCTCGGCCCCAAAACATTCACTTAACCTGCTTGATAGCAAACAGAGACGAGCAGTTCGACTCATTACCCTACACTCACATCGAATCTACAACCGTTGGTGCACAGAAGACAAGTCGCTGACCTATGCTTGTTCTATAGGTACTTCCATGGTAGATGTTCTGAGGAACTCAAAGACATTATTCCTCGAAATGCAACTTTTGGGCGCCCAACAAGACAGGCTGCTAATGCTCATGACCATACAGTACACTTGACAACCGCGAGGACATCAACATTCCAAAACTCCTTCTGTTACAGAACAAGCAAACTTTGGAACTCGCTTCCTGGGTATATATTTCCAGAAGACTACAAATTGCAACAATTTGAGTGCAGAACAAACATACATCTGCAGGCATCTCGGGGCGCTGTTGAAGCGTTATAAATTCGCCTTTCCCGGGAGAAGTATATAAAAAAAAAAAAAAAAAAATAACGCCACAAATGTTGGCTTCCAAGTCCCCTGACGTTTTTGGTTTGTTGGCGTAGGCGAGCGACTTCACATATCCCCAAAGAAAATAATCCAATGGTGTCAAATCACACGATCTTGATGGCCAATTGACAGGTCCATTCTGCAAAATTATGCGCTCATCGGATGTTTCCTTCAATAAATCGATTGTGACGTGCGCTGTGTGGCATGTAGCGCCGTCTTGTTGGAACCACATCTCATCCACATTGATGTCATCCAATTCGGGTACAAAATAGTCGGTTATCATGGCTCTATACCGGTCTCCATTAACGGTAACTGACTCTCCAGCATCATTTCGGAAGAAGTATGGCCCAATGACTCTACCAGCCCATAGAGCACACCAAACAGTCATGGATGTAATGGCGTCTCAAGGGTCTCATGTGGATTCTCTTCACTCCAAATGCGGCAATTTTGCTTGTTGACGTAGCCATTCAACCAAAAATGAGCCTCATCACTGAACAAAATTTTGCGATGAAAAAGCTGAAAAGCTGGATCTTTTAAGGTCGTAAGCCAAGATATTTGCGCAAAATCTTCCATAAAGTTGATGGACAAAGCTCCAATTGCTGTGTACGGTGGCGAATCGATTCATTCGGGTTACTCTACAGCGACAATTGTTTCTTCGGTGCGCACTGTTCAACCTGGTTCAACCTCTCTGCGGATACGTATCATCACATAGAGTAAACGTAGTGCGAAAACGATCCATGGTTAACCGAATTAATTGCTTTGATGGACGATTATGTCGACCATAAAATGAACGGAGCTTGCGGTAAACTTCGCAAACTGAACCATTATTTTCGAAATAAATTTGCACGATTTGCAAGCGTTGCTCATTTGTCAACCTGTTCATGATGAAATGGCAAACCAAGCTGAACATAAAGGACATTTGAGTTGCCCGATTTGACCACAAAATCTCAGTTTTATCTCTATTCGAAAAACCAACCTCTAAAAAAACACCCTTAATAATAGGGATGTAAGATTCCGAACAATAATTTATACTTAAGCTCGGTTTTCAGCTAAATAGTTAAGCAATAGCATTTTGCTAACTAAACATTGCAATATTTGCTAATGTTTTGTTTGCAAAATTTTACAAAAACCGCTTTAACGATTTTGATCAAAATACATATTTAAGAGAATATCAGTATTCTAAATAGGATCCCGTACTTAGTTTCTCTAAAAAAAATCTAATAAATCAGTTTTGTTATTATTTTTCAAAAATGACTAGGTACTTAAAGCCGATCTGAACATAGATATACATTTTAAAACTCAATACCGCAAAAATGCTATAACAGCGACGCAAAACTTATTTTTCCTTCATTGCTGGTCTCTTTAATGGTTTTCCTTTAAAAGGGAGCTTTTTAAAAGGCTGACTAGTGCGGACCGTTGCATCGCGTAAGGATTGCTGGGCGACTTTCAAAAAAAATCCTAAGTCCTTGTTATTAAAGTTGTAATATTAATTTAAGAAAAAAATAAGCTTACCAAGCTATATCCACTTGGCTGCTTAAACCTACTCATGCCAACAAGAAAAGTGGTAGATAATGCTATTTTACTAATAATAATAATAAACTAATAAATTTTGTTAATAAACTAATACTTAAAAATTTTCCACGTATTTTTTGTATACATTTATTTACCTTATGAATGATACTTAAAACAGTCTAGTTATTTCCTTTTTTAAACTCTAAACTGAAAAATCACCAGGAAAAATCCGAATAAATAAATATTAAACGATTTACGAATGAATAAAAATCAGCAACAAATTTGCATGCGACTTTGATTATTTAAGTTTGTTCTTTAAAGAAATATTAGATTAAAGCAAGTAAACAATGTATGAAAAGATTCATACGGATTATAAAAAAAAATCAGAAACGACAAAAAATGCTTGCTTCGAATGAAACCATTTGTTCGATAGCACGAGAAAGGGAAAAAAGGAAATTATAAACGATATTTTAATCGTTTTATAATTATTGTTTTACTTTATTACAACTTAGAGAATCGACTGATCGCGACGCGGTAAAAGATAAGAATGACGAATACAATAGGTATGCTCTTAAGTGAGGAGAAATTGGATTGGCTGGAATGATGTAAGGAGGAATGGTTGTAATGGATCATAGAGGTTTGATTGAGGGCGTTGCCATTAGTTAGGAAGAAGCTTTGTGGCATAAATAAAAATATAGTTCATAAAATGCAATAAATATATAAATCATATACTTACAAGAATTAACTTACTTACTTACTTAAGGTGGCACTACAGTCCGGGATGGACATGGGCCTCAACCAGTACGCCTCTCCAGTTAGCGCGATCTTTGGTTAACTGCCTACGCACTCCAAGTTGGTTGAGGTCCCCTTCCACTTGCGCGCGCCACCTAAGGCGAGGTCTTCCTCTACTGCGTTGTCCCTCCGGGGTGGAATCGAAGACTCTCCGGGCCGGAGCGTTGGTGTCCATTCGCTCCACATGTCCTAACCATCTTAGACGACTAATGCGTATTTTTCTGACCAGGTCGATGTCGCTGTACAGCTCGTAGAGTTCGCTGTTAAATCTTCTCCTCCAAATCCCGTCAACGCAAATGGGACCAAAAATCACTCGAAGAATTTTGCGTTCGAAGCGACCAAGAAGATCCTCATCCGTTTTTGCTAGGGTCCATGCTTCTGCGCCATAGAGCAGGACATGGATGATGAGAGTCTTATATAGAATCTCCTTAGTGCTTCTTGACAAGGCCTTACTAATCAATTGCCGTCTTAGGCCAAAGAAACAGCGGTTGGCAAGTGTGATTCTTCGCTTGATTTCTGATGTGATGTCATTATCAGAGTTTATAGCGGAGCCGAGGTAGACAAAGTCCCTAACTACCTCAAAGTTATAGCTGTCTATCGTGACTTTCTGCCCGATTCGTCGATGTTGTGTGTCCCTTCTTGTTGACAGCATATATTTTGTTTTACCCTCTCATTCACCACTAAACCCATTTTTGCCGCTTCTGTACTAATACTTGCAAACGCACCAGTGACAGCTCGCTGTGTGGTGCCAACAATGTCAATGTCGTCAGCGTATGCAAGCAGTTGCACAGACTTATGGAAAATTGTGCCTCTGGTGTTGGCTTGTGATTTTCGCACAATTTTCTCAAGAATGATGTTGAAGAAGTCACATGACAGCGCGTCGCCTTGTCTAAATCCTTTTTTGACATCAAAGGTCTCGGTGAGATTGTTTCCGACCTTTACGGAGCAGCGAGCGTTCTCCATAGTCATTCTGCACAATCTGACAAGTTTGGCAGGGATGCCAAAACTAGACATGGCTCTGTATAGCTCGTCTCTATAAATGCTGTCATATGCGGCCTTAAAATCGATAAAAGATGGTGAGTATCAATCTGGACTGCTTGGGTTTTCTCCAGGATCTGCCGTAGTGTGAATATTTGATCGGTCGTGGACTTACCGGGCCTAAAACCGCACTGATAGCGACCTATCAGATCGATGACGAAAGGTTTCAGGCGTTCACATAGTACAGCAGACATGATCTTATACGCAGTGTTAAGGAGACTGATGCCTCTATAATTGGTGCAGTTTAGAGAGTCTCCTTTCTTGTGGATCGGGCAAACGATGCTGAGGTTCCATTCATCAGGCATACTTTCGTCTGACCAAATCTTGGAGACGAGTTGGTGTATGCTCTCTACCAGGTCATCTCCCGCTGCCTTAAACAGCTCGGCAGTTAAGCCGTCCGGTCCAGCAGCCTTGTTGGACTTAAGCTTAGATACTGCTATCCTCACTTCATTTTGGTCAGGTGGACGGAAGTCTTGGCTTTCATCGTCCAGGTTGAATGGTTCGTTCTGCCTGACAGCGGAATTTGTGTCGTCTTCGCCGTTTAGAAGTCTGCAGAAATGGTTTTTCCATGTCCTCAGCACCGACTGCGACTCTTCTACAAGGTTTCCTTGTTCGTCTCTACAGGTCTCCGTTAGGGTCTTGTTGGCATGACACATTCTTTTTACCTTTTTTTAAAACTTCCGAATATTGTTCCTGGAGTAACACCTCTCTATATCCTCGATCGCGCGCTTCTCTCAGCATCTTTTTTTTTTCTCCGAAAAAGCCGATGTTCTTCCCTCCTTTTTTGCTCGTAGAGCTGACGAGCTGCTTTCGTCCTTCTATGCTACACGCTTCGTAGGCACTTCGTTTTGCTACATGTGCTTGCCGGCACTCTTCGTCAAACCAGGGGTTTCGGGGGATGGGCTGGTGAAACCGAGCACATATTAATACCTATTGTAATATTGAACACCGTTCATAAAATCAAACAATTTTTCATATAAAATATAAACTTACTAGCTGAACCCAACCGGCTTCGCCAGGCACTGATAAAATTTAAGTTCTTTTTTTTTTAAATTTTGTTGGCTTATCACTTGATCACCGTAATTACCGACATTTAAAAAAAAAATCAACTAAATTGGTTGAAAATTACGGGCGAGGGAAACATACAATTTTTGCCACTTTGTTTTATATATATAGTATAGATAGATATAGTGATTCTTAAAATTTTAGTAGAGTTAGACGCTGATAAATGAAACTGTACAATTTTGCAAAAATGACTCATTCTTCATAAGGGTTGTAGTTTCCAGTCAATGAAATACTACATTAAAACATGTAAACTAACGGTCGCCTTCATAAAACCAATGAATAGTCACATGCATTTAAGGTTATCATTCATAAAATAACACAATCGAGACTAGAGCAACAAAACGACGCTTTTAAAAATCGTTAATACACTTATGAACAATTTTATTGAAATTCGGACACATCATTTTCCAAAAACAATTCAGAATCGCAATTATTAATGAATCCAAATTTATGAAGCCAATGTTGTGGTCATAAACCCAAGCGATATATTCAAGAATTTATCATTTATTTAAAATTTACATTTCGTTAATGAATATTTCATTAAATGTAAGAATTTCAGTTCTATAAATTTCATTCATCGATATTATGGACGAGAATTTTTTCAGTGCACCAACCTTATAAAATAAAACCACCAATCTTTTGATGAACGAGAAAGTTTCGTTCGACCCAGTCGTGAACTTTTTGTTTTTTTTCTCAGTCCTGAGCTAATGGTTCCCGAAGTTGTCAAACATATTTTAAACTAGCGGACCTTCGCAAACTTCGACCCGCCCAAAATATATTTTTTGATGTAAATAATTTCGAGCATCTAACCTTTGCGATGATTGATTGAATGACACACAATACAGAAACTTTGTACTGAAACTTGAAAAACATTTAAACTACACGTTTACTAACCTATCGATGGATTGATCATCCTCTTCATGGCAGAACATGAGTGAATTGTACTGCGTCGTATGAGCTATGGGTCTCATACAGTTCGCCCTGCACGAATTCGCGACGCAGGTGCTGGAAGTTTTTTTTGATAATCTCACACCTTTTTATATGGACAAAATTAGACGTTGACATAACTCACGAACGCGTTGACCAATTTCGTTCAAACCAACTACACGACCATGCAAACAAACCCTAAAAATTTGATTGAATTCGGTTTGGCCGTTCGTGAGTTATAAAGTCACAACGCTTTTGCAACTCTCTTTTATATATATAGAGAAGAGAAGAAGAGAAGAGAAGAGATATAATTTTCAATTCTCCCTTCTACAGAACTAATCGGACACCGATTAATGTCAGGAAAAAGTAAAATCTATTTGCTGCATAAGCTGTAACTGTATCTCTCAAAAATAAAATATTAGGCCCGTTGCTCATGGCGATTTAAGTTTTGTCTTTGGTTCTACTTAAAAACCTTATGGGATACTTTTTCTATTTCATAAACTGTAGATAAGATTTTAAGTGGAAATAAAATTGCTCTGAGTAGTATCAGCAAACGGGCCCAAGTCAGATATATAGTTCGTAGAACCTATATTTCATGAGGAGTGTCCATATTTATAAACACTTTTCCCATTTGTTCCTTCACACGACCTTAAACATATAAATCAAACAGTTTTGTTTTCCAATAGATGCCTTAGAAGGCATAAGTCATGCTGGACAATTTGCACTCATCAACTAAGCACTTGTGAACAATTTTTCTATCACTTGTTTTTAATTGCACAATTAAAGAACCACGTCGCATTCAGAGTTCTTACTAAAACTGTAGATGGGAGCGGCGGAAGGTAATCTTCCTCCCCCCGTCTTAAAGCGTGAGGGCTATCTCCGATAATGGGCCTGAGCAATCTTTTGCCGTTTTTAATTGCCGGATCGAGTATCAAGTTCTTACAAATTTCTTTCCTGTTTAACTGGTTTTGATTTATGAAACGTGTCACACTAAATATTCAACATGCATTCAAATTCCCCATTTCGTCAAACTTCGCGGGTATATTTGGTGTAATAAATGTGTTGGTTGTATAGGAGGTGCCGAATAGCTCCAAAAATTAACATCCATATATATCAGCAACAGCTGCCGAGATATATTTTTTCTTTGTTTGTATATAGCAGTTCCCACGGCCCTATATCTTAAACGGCGTATAGTGCTAGAAACACGGAGGCTCGATTGTTTATTAATATTAGTTTAAATTATTAAAGACATTCCGTCAGTCAAACTTTTATATAAAACATGCTAAAAAAAAAATTGACAATTATAAACTCTTGAACTTAAAAATAAATAAATAGTTGGCGCAACAGGTCTGGTGGGACCCTAGGTCTAGCTTCTCACAACCATTCGTTTTGTGTGAGTTTTTCAAGTTCGAAACGAATGTGGAAGGGATCTACAATTTTATGCCGACTCCAAACGGCTAATTGAGAAGCTCTTTCAAGACAGTTATAATACTCTCGGATGTTTGTCAGACGATCGCGAGAGGTGGCGCAGTGGAAAAAAACCCTAAGTTGGAATTTGAGTTTTTGCGGGATTCGAAACTCGACCCCTCGCTTAGTAGTCCAATACACTAACCACTAAGCCACTGCACCCACTTCTTGAACTTAAACTGAAAAAATTGCTTCCAACAAAAAGCGACATCAAGAATCCATTATGCATTGTAAATGTAATAATTTTTTGATAAGGATAAGCAATTAATAACGATGTGTTCAGCGTTATCACTTTTTGTTAGTTTATCATAAAAAATAACGTTTTTGTGATACGTTTGGTTAATGTTTTTTTTTTACCGCAACGAAATTGATAAGATAATATACCCCCGAAGCCACCAGCAAAGCATTTAGCAAGATAAGGGGTTTCTTAGCTTAACTTCTCAGAGTATGTTTATTTCAGCGGTAGTTTGTTTAACTTTCCTCCTATTTTATTTGAAATTTGCTTAGAATATATTAAGTAAGCAAAGGTATTCTCTAGATTAGGCGACCTTGAAACGCAGTCCTCAAAATGTCGGTTGTGGCTCGTGCGGTATGCGCCGCTGCTCCATCCTGTTAAGACCAGATGTTTTCCAGTCCCAATTCATCCAATTGAGGAAGGAGACTGTCGTCGAGCATGGCTCTCTAGCGTCTGTTCAGTACTCCGAGGTCCTCTGCGATGTTTTCGGCAGAACGGCTGCTCCAGAGCCACCCAGACAGGGCATCTCGTGTTGTCCCATACCCTATTAGGTGAACGTCGGGTCGTAGTCTTTGCCCAGTTGGTGTCGGACGACAGGGAAATCTGAGTTGAAATTAACACTGCGCCAACACCACCGAAGAATTAAAATTATAGCCATCTATGTCTTATGATGGGTCCTTTGTAAAGGGTCATTCATTTTTCTGTTTCGAAAGTAAAGCTAAATAAAACACACACAGCGATACATTTTTAATGAACATTTTATTTCATTAGAAGTTTGGACTTTGCCTTGCCATTAAGTGTGAAAAACAAAAGCATTCAAATGGCCGCTTCGGAATTCGCAGCATGCGAATATTTTGAAATAATTTTTAACCACTTTTTCGCACATTCCGGGCGGTATCTCGGCCACAACTTGAGTAATGTTGGTTTTTAATGCGTCTAGAGTTCGGGGATTATTCGCGTAGACACCGTCTTTTGCGTAGCAACACAGAAAAAACAAATCTAACGATGACAAATCTCATAACCTTTCTGGCCAATTGACGTCGACAAAACGTGAAATTACGCGACCAGGAAACTTCTCACGCAATAAAGCCATAATTGGTCGGGTTGTGTGGCTTGTTGCCCCGTCTTGTTGAAATGTAGAATGACATTTCCGATGACTTTTTCGGCACCTCGTAAATTTAGAACACACTCCACTATAGAGAGTAGCCCAATTATGTTTTCAATGATCACACCTGTGAAGGTATGAATACGATTAAGATTTTTTAAATGATTCAACAGCGCCTTAGATTCCTTGAAGGTTGATGTTACTTCCTCACGAGATGACCATTTGATGACCGTTACATTGATTTGATTCAAGCGACTTGGACTTATTCAGAGAATAATTAAAGTTCAGCTCCCGCTTGATGTATGATGTACTTCAAAAAAGCTTGCGAATTTTAAATTTCAAATGGGACAACATCGCAAGCGTTGTTTAACGACATGCATGCGGTATACTTTGCTAAAGTTTTCAACTTTAGTGTGACTCTAAAGCCGGGATTTATAAACGAATCATAAGCCATATGTATTTCATAAACCTTTTCAGTAACGTTTAGTAATGTTTCCATCTATCTAAGTTATCGTATCTATCACATTGTATTGTGTTGTAGTTGAATTGTATTAAGAAATTTAATTTTACAACTAAATCTTTAAAATATTATAATTTTAATACATCGCAGTATATAGTAAGTTTATTTATTCATTTAAAAAGTTTTCATAACGCAATCCAATCGCAACGTTTCAACGTTTTCTATTTTTAGAGTTTTTGATTTAATTATTTATATACATACTGCATTTATAGATTTAATTTAATCAACTGATTCAGTAGTCTAGTTTCTACGTAAGACCAAGCCTTATCAGTTACACTCCCCAGGTCCAGCGTGCCCATATAAGTATTCACTTTAAGAATTAAGTTGAAGAATTGAAAAAATGATTATATCCTATCCTTCAAACTTAAACCAACCATATAGATGCATCCCCAAAATGTCATTGAAATCAGTTAAGACGTTTCGGAGATCGACAACAGCGCCACCTATCGCGTCCAAAACTATTCTATCTTCCAAGTTGCCATCAACCATACACATCCACAAAGTTTAATTGAAATCGGTAGAGTGGTTTAGGAGTCGAGAGCGGCGACGTAGTGATGGCGATGGTGACTGGCCAATTTTGTTTTTAAAATTTTCCAATTTTTTCGTCGGATAAACCTTCCTTTAGGAATAAACAGACGCAACAAAGAAAAGATAGCTCAAATCGGACGATCCGTTCTCGAGTTATGGGCGGTCTTACGGATGCAACTTTATTTTATATATATAGAGAGAGAGATTTATGTTTTTGCTGTCAATGTTTTCCAAACAGAGCAACATTTGTGTTTATTTCACAAATTTAATTATTCCCATTAAATTTTGTATAGTTTATTCGAACAATGTCAGCGCTTATGAGTTGCCTCGCAGCTGTTTTGAATTTAAAATTTGTTTTAATCAGTGTGCCGACAGAATTACGCAATTACGCGGCGTTTATTTTTTTGCATGCACGTTCGCACCTTACATAACCTTACTTTTCCCTAAACCTAAAAATTCTGAATATTTATTTCTACAATAAATTTTAAAACTATCAATATTGACTAAAGTGGTATTCGATTCGATTCGATTCGATTCGATCTCAGATCACTTTTTTTGCTCTCATTGTCAGAGCAGTTTTTAGGTCTGTTCCTTTACTTTTAAATCTTACGAATTTTTACTTAATGCCGTTCCTTAACTCAAAAAATTCGTAAAAGAGAGCGTCATCAAGAGAGCAAGATATTACCCCTCCACTGAGAATCTTACGAATTTTTACTCAACAAATTTCTTGGTGCAAGAAGCGAAAAATCTGTCAGTCACCTTACAACTAACAGCTGATTTGAAATTTGTTGTCCCATTTGGCATATGCGTTGATTATTTTTTGCCTTCTTGCTTATTAAAATGGTATCAACAGGCGGCAAAATAAAATTGAATGTTCTCTTTAAGATTCTTTTAGATATTGGCGTCGAAATTCTTCCTTACTGTAACAAGGTACAATCTCTTCCATGTATCTAATTCTAAATGCAGTGTCGCTTTTTCCTCTTCCCAAATGCTTGTAGTTCAATCAGTACAAACTCTTCCACATACTCAGATTCATCAAAATAAAGTTAAAAATAATTGATAAAACTAATTTTCTTAGTAAATTAACAAATTCCTCGAGTTAATCAGACATTTTAACGACTTTTCGTCCAATTTTTTGAATATTTGATTTATATATCTGTCATTTTTCATAAATTACTACAAAAGCGTTCCTTAACTTTTTCGTAAGCGTCTCTCTCTGTGAGAGAATTTATCCCCACCACTGCCATTTTGACAGTCTTTTCCATTCTTACTACAAAAGTAAAGGAACAGACCTTTTATGTTCGTTTGGCACAAAAAAAAACAATATTTTTCAGATTTCAGAGCACTTTTGCGAATCTAGATATTTTCTCAGATTTACCAATAATACGTTTGAGTTTGACAACTGATGGAGGGCGTTTAGGTTTTCATGAATTTGTTCTAAAGCAAAGAAAGGCATTGCATCGGGTGATTCTATTTTTGTAAATTATTTATGTATAAATATTAAAAAATCAATCGGGACGCAAATTTCGAATGTTTTAATTTAAAATTTAACCAGTGAATGGAAAACGTTTTGAAAAGTGTTGAAGGCTACACATATTGGAATCTCACGAATATTATCACAAAAAAGAACAAGTGACGTTTTTATGTTCGATTAGTTATACACGAAATCTGAAATCTGAGAGCGAATCTGAAGAAGCCTAAACGCATACCACATAATATTCGGTGAAAGTGAATACAATATTTGTACCATAATGTTCTATTAATTCAAGGGTGGCAGGATGGATTTTTCGGTACAAAGGGCGCAAAGAAAAAATTATCCAATGGACGTTTTAAAACTAAACTACTGAGATGACAGATGTCCTGTCAGAGACCGAATTGAATAAGAATATTAATCAAATTTTAGAAAATCGAAATAATAACTATATTTTATATTTGGTTGGCGATAATTGATATCTCAGTTTTTTTTTTTTTTTTTTATATACTTCTCCCGGGAAAGGCGAACCTATAACGCTTCAACAGCGCCCCGAGATGCCTGCAGATGTATGTTTGCTCTGCACTTAAATTGCTGCAAATTGTAGTCTTCGGGAAATATATCCCCAGGAAGTGAGTTCCAAAGTTTGCTTGTCCTGTAACAGAAGGAGTTTTTGAAAGTTGATGTCCTCGCGGTTGTCAAGTGTACTGTATGGTCATGAGCATTAGCAGCTTGTCTTGTTGGGCGCCCAAAAGTTGCATTTCGAGGGATAATGTCTTTGAGTTCCTCAGAACATCTACCATGGAAGTACCTATAGAACAAGCATAGGTCAGCGACTTGTCTTCTGTGCACCAACGGTTGTAGATTCGATGTGAGTGTAGGGTCTCCAATGAGTCGAACTGCCCGTCTCTGTATGCTATCAAGCAGTTTAAGTGAATGTTTTGGGGTCGAGCTCCATATATGGGAACAATATTCCAAGCCTGGTCTAACCTGTGCTTTGTAGAGAAGGAGAAGTTGCTTGGGGCTAAAGTACCTCTTTGCTCTAAATAGGTAGCTCAACTTTGCGGACGCCGATTTTGCAATATAGGATATGTGGTCCTGCCATGTGATTCCTGAATTGACTGTGACTCCTAGAAGGTGCATTGAGTCCTTGAAATGGATTGGATGGTCATCCATTTGGATCTGAGGAACTGTTAGCCATTTTTTCTGGAAAATGTTGTGAACTGTGTCTTGTTTGCATTAAATACAACCAAGTTGTCCTTTCCCCACTTCAAGATTTTGTCCAGATCATCATTTAGAGAATTAATTTGTTCACATCTCTGACTGTGTGATGTAGCCGTATTCACAGGCCCATTGTTCGAGATGGAGGATATAGTTAGTTCATTTTAACTGAATCCTAGCACTGGTATTAGAGAATGAAAACGTGCATGCCAATTTATCTCGTTTTCCATTGGGATAAAAAAGTACTTGTTTTCAGATTCAAATCAGTTTTTCTGCTCTCGAAATCAGTTGGCTGTCAGATTTCATGTTCCATTGGCCCTTAAAAATAAAAATAAAAATTTGAGTCAGAGCAATTCTACGAATCTCGATTTCTGAGCGAGATTCACACGTACTTACACTAACACCAAAACATTTGTCATTTGTCAAACGAAAAGTGTGTTATTTTAGTTTTTAAGAGACGACAAGTCTGTGGAAAATAGAGAAACATTTACATTTCGCCGCTGCAATGGAATAAATATTAACGTAAATTGAATAGATTTTTTCAACAGAAATTTTTAAAATACGCACCACCACAAAGGTAAAGAAAGAAAAATCTCGTTTTATGTTAAAATCAGTTTTATCCTAAAACTGAGAGCAAAATCTGAAAATCAAAATATACAACGGCATAAACTCTTGGATCGGCAATACAGTCAATGCGTTTAGAATTGCCACAATTGTATTTTGTATTTACATGTTTGTAGTGATGATGTTATGTTATGTTATGTTAAAGTGGCTCTCGATGAGAGAAACACTTAGGCCGTTGATCGGCCCATTGTGCATACCACTGGTGTTTAGGGGTTCCTTATCTGGTTACTCATGTGAACCATTTGCTTCCGTTAATAAAGCTAAGAATGTTAGCAGCGCTGGTGTCGCATAGATCACTAAGATCATTGAGGAAGTAGTTTCCTAAGTACGCCATCCTTAGATTGGATAGAGCTGGGCAGCTGCAGAGAAGGTGAGTGACGGACTCATCCTCTTCCTCATCCCTGCAGCTTCTGCAAAAGTCATTGTATGGCAATCCAAGTCTTTGCGCGTGTCTGCCCAGAATACAATGACCGGTAATGACATTAGCAGCAACCAGCGAGATGCTAGTTCTGTTTAGTCGTGGATCTTTTAGTATCCAGGGTCGGCCAGGTGAGCTTGGCAACGTCGCAATATCCCAGATGTTTCCATCTATGGTTTGCAATTCTTGTTGCGTCCGCGTTAATGATTTGTTTAGTGTGCGATAGCGGTGCCTGTACGTTGTACAGACTAACGCTATCAACACCGGAGGAGCCTAATCTTGCAAGTTCGTCAGCTGCACAGTTCCCTGGGATATCACAGTGTCCCGGAACCCAGCAAAGGGTAAGGTTGTACTGTCCAGCTATCTCGTTAAGAGATACGCGGCAATCTTCCACCGCCTTAGATCTTATTTCGCTGGAGACTAAGGATCTGATTGCAGCCTGACTGTCAATATAAATAACAATATCCCTGTGTGATATACTATTAATCGACAGCCACGCCACGGCTTGACGAATAGCTGTGATTTCGGCTTGGAAGACACTACAGTGTTTCGGAAGGGAGAAGGAGAGGCGCAAGCTCAGTTCTTCTGAGAATACACCAGCCCCGACTCCCTCTAATGTTTTGGAGCCGTCCGTAAAAATTGACAGTGCTCCTACATGTAGGTGATGATTGATTATACACATTTTTTCAACCAAATTCTATTTACAAATAATTTATTATTTTTTTCTCTCTAGGAAATGGACCTAGCGGAATTTCCCTCTCATATATGCTTGCGGGCAATTGGCCATATTGGCATGCAGACAAAATTCAAAGGCACCCCGATGAAATGTTGAGAGCGCGCTTAAATTATGCCGATAACAGCAAAAGCTTGGTAGAACAAGATTTAATTACACTGGCCGATGGCCTTGAGGGCCGAAGTACTAATCCCGTCTCACTACTGGTAAGAGAGCAGTCAATAATTTTGTTTTTTAAGTAGATGTCTAATTTGTTTTTTTTTTCAGTTGGACAGCTTAGAACACCCATGTGCCGATTTGGGTATGGAACTACCATCCATGCTGGAATATCGTTTTGATGCTAACAAAGAGGTAGGCATACATATACCATATACATGTCGACTCAAACACAGATTTGTGTGATTTACTCCAATACCGGTTTATAGTTTGTTGAACTGTTCTCAGAAAAAAGAAAAAAACGTTTTTTTTTTTTGTTTTTGCAATTAATCGCGGTCAGAATGTGTTGAGTAATCGTATTCAGAAGTGGATACATAGAATTCCCCGTCGGCCGTCACAGTTGTTTCAAGTTTCTGTGATGCAATTTTGTATAATTAAGAAGATAAAAAAAGAACCGCGACGACGGTGGAGTATATGAATGAATGAACGAATTCGAAAGAGTCTCGTAAGACATTTGACATTTAAGCGTGCACCATAATGACTCAACACGGTTTTCCACAATCAAGTTGTAGATTTCTTCGAAATTACTTGTATTTGTTACATTGCGATAGAAAGACGTGATTCAACACTCTGTCAGTTTTCGTGTTCCTATATGTTATATTAACTTAACTGGTGTGGACTATGGAGTTTTTTGGCTTTCCTCCAATGTAGACGTATGACCTTGGCAATGGTGTTGATTTATATATGATTTACAATAAATTTACATTAAAGTTCAGTTAATCTTTTATGAACTTATTTATATTTTTTTCACGCTCAATATAGTGACACGCAAAATTCGAATGCTTTTATAATTTCTTATATTACAGTTCGACTTAAAATATTTTGTTGTGTGCTAGAAATAAATATCTACAATCGTTTAGCACTTCCGCAACCCATTCTGAAATTCATAAACAAGTCTATGCTATTTATTGCCATGATTCCTCTCACGCAAACGTCACACATTTTTGTATTTTTATGTGCCCCGATTTTAATGCACGAGACTTATGGCTTTTTGCACTGAAGAACCGACGGAATTTCCCCTGAAATTCAGAATGAAATTTATTGGAGCTTCTCTGCAATAGCGGTAGACAGCTAATTTTTATTTGTTTTCTACTAAAATGAAGGTTTTTATGGACCAAAAAGAAAATATTTCAAATAAAGTTTACATTTGCACGCTTGCTTTAATATTTTCGGATCGTAGAGCGTAAAATTTGTTTCTAACAAATTAACAAACATTGCAATTTTACATTTTGCGAGTGTGTGTTGGTGAGTTCAAGGCAATTCTTTAAAAAATACCTACGATTCTTTGGTCTTTGAATATAACACATAAAAAAAGAAACAATTTATGTCAAATGTTAATGAATCAGTTGAGTAGTTTGACAGTTTCCTACTAGCCTGTCATCTACCCGAATACCCCAACCACAACCTTATCGGGGCTCCGAAACCACCGTGCAACAGAATAAAATTAACCACCTTACACAACAAGTACACTTCAACTCAGAACAGTACTCTGATGGCAAAAACCACATTCACCAAAGCCTTGTGTCAAACACGATCGCCAGCTATAAAGCGAAAGTGGTACTCGGCGGCAGACCCCCACCTATTGCCTCCGATAATTGACTGACGAATGACGCTCATACAATAACAACAACTGGGCAATTCTTTAAAAATATCCCGGACACTTTTGTCGTGTTAAGAATGGACCTGTGCCCTTTTTATTTCAATGAAACATAGGAAACAGAGAAAGAGCACTTCGAGATTTGATATTTTCATAGAAAGAGGAATTCTTTTCTTTAATCGAAATCAATTTGTGACGTAAGCATGTCAAAATGTGCCTTCAAAAATGGCACGTGTAATCTTAGCCTAATAATAACAGGTTTCTTTTCTCAGTGAAATGAATTTTAAATGAAATTTACTGATATTACAACAAGATTCGATACAAATTCCTGTTATTGTATGAATTCTTAAGAAACGCTCCTCGACACTTGACTTACACTCGAACGTGCAAAAACACCAGGAAATAAAATACACAATCGGCGATATCTCTATTACATATCTGTTTCCTTAAATCAAATCAATTTGAATGCTGTCGCGTGAAATGAGTTATATGGTCGAAAGCACTCATTCCTCGACAGGTATTTTTTTAATGCAATTAACATTTTTACTCGTCGTAATAAATCCGTTCATCAATCAATTACAAAGAGTATCTAAACACGTTTCCTAAAGCAGGTCCACGCGCCCCTCCGTAAACCGCAACAATCATTTGTGTCTATACAATTGTGACTAATCACTTGTTGAATATTTATTCGGAAGCGATTTCTCTGGCATAACGTTTGATCTCGCTACCACCTAGTCAAAATGAATTCCAAGTAGAAATTCTAATTCCCCGCGTTAGCCTTTTGGCCACCTGGACAGGTAGTGAAATAGTGACAGCGCGCGATCAGTGTTTCTTTTGTTTCCCCTTTTAAATTAAAAACCGGTCTTATAACTGACAAAATGTAATTTATTATTCATTTATTGGCATCGGTTTTATCACGCTGAATCTATTGTTAATCATTGTGAATCACAATATCCAAACCAAGCAAACTCAAAAGCAAAGCATCGAGCTTCGAAGTATTTAATTTGCTATTAAAAAGAATATGCACATGTTGACAGTAACCAATTAACTTTATGACTAATATTTAATATGGGTTATTTTGAAAATACCGGTAATTTGCACGAGGACAGTGTTCTATCAAGTGGCATTTTATTGTCGTGATCTCGTGATTTGAAAGCATTGTTTATGAGACCTTGTAGCTTTATTTGCATTGCAGAGTCATAACTAATATCGAAATTTGCACACACAATTTAAATTCCATTACATTTGGAATTGAGTAGCTTTAAGTGCAATTGAATGACAGTTTGCTAGATACACCGTGAACTCCGACGGGATTGGTTGGTTGTGATTGGAATTCACAATTCGGCGTTAAACGCGTGCGTGCGTCGGCTCGCTTTGACACGCTTTATCGAAACTTTACGGTTTTTAATGCTAAGGCGCGCGAGCAAACAATTTTGTAAAACGAAATGCTGTTTTGAAGCGAATACGCGTTGAGACAATAGATTATGATTATGACAGACTAAAAGTTCGGATTGTTTGTTGGCCGAAATAATAGACGAGAAGAAAGTAGCCTGGGCAATCAAAACATTTGCCCACTTCAAAGAACCTATAATATTCGACCCATAATGCTACAGAAGTCAAAGGAAGCTTTTATTCAATGGCTAAAATGCATCTACGCGTGCTGTCTAAGGCTATGCTACGTTTCTAGGGCATGGCGTGAGGTCGTTATTCTGGTTTCAGGTAAATTCCCTCCAATTCTCAGCGAAAGACTTAGTTACGCACTCCTACTATAGTCAATAACTGGGTTACGGGCCGTGGACTTGAAGTGACAGAACGTTCTGAGCACGCTCGGTTCAGAGCGCGCTCATAATGCTCGAGCTCAGTTCAGTGCTCAGCTCTGAACAAAAAAAGAAAAGCACCTTATGAAGAAACAAAGCGTTCCTTCATAATGCTGCCACACAAAATACAATTTCAAGCGATTCGACTTTAGATCCGTAAGTTCAACGCGACGCCTGAGTAGAGCTACTCTCTATTTTGAGAATTAAGCGTGCTACCAGGATACTCCTCTGCTAAACTGCTTCACTAAATTTTATCTTTGGAGACATTTTTGTAATGGAGATAAAATTCAGCGCGAGCAGGATAATAACTCATTTGACGCAAGTGGTAGGGACAGAATTAAACTACTCCGTTTAAACAAGTAAGCAGTCTCAAAAGAAGTGGTGTATAGTTTAAAACTAGTATTCTATAAATCCAGGCGAAGTATATGTAGCCAAGTTGGTTTACTCTCAAAAAAGCGCATCGAGTAAAGTCAATTTATTGTGAGAATATCGGTAAAAGTAAAAAAGAAATTTAATTTAATTTTTATGTTGAATTGAGAGCAGCAAATATTTGAAATCTCGGATCAACAATTTCAAAAATGACACTAGTAAACTTTAAATTCGCGCGAACATCTGACAATCCGGGAATAAAACTGTAATGTAAAAACAACGTCTTCGAACTGGATGTTCTTCTTATATTCATTGCAGACTTACATATTGGGTCGTACGGATAAAAACTAGTATTTGCTTTGAGTAAAGGTTTTAGCAAAGTAAAAGCCCTTAGCAATTGCTTTGAATCAGTATCAATAAAAACCTAGTTTGCTAAAGCAATTTCGAAAATTCGAACATAGCTTTTACTTCGCTGTACATGTACTTGATTTGCAGTACATGATTATTGAGGATGTCGATTTCTCCTTACCACTAAAAAGTGGGCGCCCCATGTCCAATGTCCAATATCTACTCTTCAATCGCGTTTGCCTTGATGAAGTGTAATAAATCAAAAATGAATAGATTTCTGCTTAAAATGTATTTTCCCTTTAATAATAATAATGCCCCCCGCGCATTAAGTCACACAGTCTGTCAACAAAACTTATCTCTACGAATAGTGTACAGGTAATTACCGAAGCTTTAATACGTAGGTACTTGACACGAATGAGATTTGCAGATAAAATATCGCAACGTTTTCCGTAATAAACTTAACCTAGAAAATGTGAACACGCACTGTAAACTAATCTCTTCAATTTGTTTGATTTCAGATTGACCACATTGTTTTGGGTAAAGGTCCACCGGGTGGATCATGGCACAAAATGGATCCCAATCTGCGGACATTGTCGCTTGCCGGGTGGATGTCACTGCCCGGTCTCACATACGGTAATTGGGAAACCATACAACAAAGAAAGAAATACCTAAAATACGAAAAGAACTGTTCGTCATACATGCGCAAGATGGCTTTGTCAAACACAAACTGCCCGAAGTGTATTAAACTCCGTTCGGCTAGACAAAACAAGACCAAAGACGACAGCTTAATTTCCAACAACAACGAATGTGAACCAGAAGCTTTATGCTGTAAGTGTACAAAGAAAATATGCAGTGGCAGTGAAGTACCGGCCACTGATACCAGCATCGAATTGGGTTTGTCCGACAGTAATGGATTGAGTAGAACTTCGCCACCGCGCAGAAATCTCTCGCTAAAACGGCAAGTATCGAAAGAGGTACAAACAAGAGCTCTTGTATCAAGAGTTGCTGAATACTATGAAGACTATGTTCATCATATGAATTTAGATAGGTTCTTTATGAACAATGCAAATGTGACGTTTATAGCTCCATTGAGTGAGGATTGTGCTAAAGTGGGACGGTTTCAAGACGCCAGATGGATTGTCACGGGGTTGGTTGTTTGTCTTTATTTCAGAGGTTCAACGGCTAATCATTTGTTGTCTTGCAGAATAGATGAGTCAACGAGGCGTAGCTTTTATTATGCGTGTAAGAATTTAGTGCTGGCCAATGGTGTGTCTGACTTGCCAAATCGATTGGGCCTAAGGAGCGAGCAACAGGGAATCAATCGGACTTGGGTTAAGCACGAACTAAGGGAACTGGAGACTGCTTTAGAGGATTTATCAGAAAATGAAAGGCAGAGTAAGTGGACTGCTGTTTGTAGTGAGTGAACTAAATGTCTAATCGTTTGTGTTTTGTTTTTTTTTTAGAACTTAAGCCTGTGCTTGTTGTCGGAGCTGGGCTGAGTGCTGCTGATGCTGTGACTATTTGTCGATCGTCAGATATCGATGTCATTCACGTATATCGAAGCAAGAGTGCAGGATTGGATCGATCACTACCGGAGAATGTTTATCCTGAATATCATGAGGTAAATATAACACAGCCGCACCACAAAGTACATCTACACAATGTAGACTCGTGTCGTAATCGTAACACGTCTGAAGTGTTGTCAAACATAGTTTTATGAGTACAGCACTTGAAATACGTTGGTGGTGTTCATTCTCACGTTATTCAAGTTCAAGGGTACACTTGTAATATCAACGCAAATACGGGACGGCTTATAATCGCATTGCTGGTGTATATGCATTAATCGCTAAGGGTTTGAGGGCGGAGTTTTCTTATCGCAATCAGTTTCTGCAGTCACGTGTTTTTGTGTGTGTAGTTGGGTAGATTTTGCTTATTATCCGGAATGTGTTCTGTACGGAAATATAAAATCTAAAATGGAAACTATATTTACTTACTCGTACTCCCATTTGGGACTTGCTTGGGTTGCTGTCCGTATCACCCGTCTTAACGTCTGCAGCCAAACGATCATATGAACGCACTGGCGGGCGTTCCTGTTCGCCGACCAAACAGATAACTAAATATGTCAATATGTGATTCCCGAGTATTATAAATCGTCCATACATCTTTAGATGTATGAATAATGTACATCATGTACATAATGTAAAATGATTTGTTAGGATTTAGATCGAGTCCATTGCATAATGACCAGTTGAATATTGCTGACAGATCTTCGTTTATTCTAACAATAAGATCCTCAACGAGCCCTATTGGTCGCGACAAGTAAATCTGAGCATCATCAGCGTATAGATGAATGTTCACATTCGAGCATACTTTAGGTAGGTCGTTGATGAAGATACAAAAGAGTATAGGTCTTAAAACTGATCCCTGTGGTACTCCTGCAACCAATGATCTAAACCTTTGGAAGCAATTTTCTAAAAAATTTTAAAATTATAAAATAAAATTATTTGAACTGAGGTGTGTACGTTTGTCCAAAAATGTTTTCTTTTACAATGCTTCCTGTTTTATCACTCAATCAGCTGGCTGTCAGATTTCATGTTCCATTCCATGAGTCAGAGCAATTTTGCTAATCTCTGAGCTAGATTCACACCTACATACACTAGTCCCAAAACATTTGTCATTATGTCAAAAATTAAGTGTGTTATTTTACGTTTTTAGAGAGAAAAATTTGGCCGCTGCAATGGATATTAACATAAATTGAATAGATTTTTATAAACACAAATAACAATTTAAGAACAGCTTACTTTAAAGACACGCACCACCCCAAATGCAAAGAAAGAAAAATCTCGTTTTATGTTCCATTGAAAATCAGGGTGTGAACTTTCTATGTTTTGTTTATAAATACTTAGTTAAATTTTGTTTTTGCGGGAAAAACAACTAAATATGGTTGCGATCAGTTGACATATTTTACATAAACGATCGTGAAAAAAACAGCAATTTTATTGTTCATGACGCCATGGTTCGGGTCATGAAAACCGACTCATACATCGGATTCTCTGATTCCATTTTAGAACCATACTATTTTGATCTGGAAGTTTGATAGTGCTACCGCTTAGTTTGATATAGTCCACCATATTACTAAAGCATACTTATGTTATGACGGGCCTTATCATTATTGTTTAGATCCATTCTCCAATTTTAATAAAATACTATATTCCTACATATTAGATAATGTATAAGAAATTTTTTTTTTTTACAATACAGTAATGTATTGCTAATCGGAATCAATTATTGCAAGGAAGCATTCGGATTATCAAATTGTTCGGACTAATGAGTACAGAACGAGAAAAATAAAAACGTTGATTGCTGAGTGGGGAAGCGTAGACTACCAACCATTCTCGCTTGTTTGGAGATTACCCTGACAATTTCTGTTGGGAAATTATGTCGAATTTCAGTTTGTGAATTAGTGTTTGACAGAAACAACTCTTAACAACTCGCAGACACAGTCACTTTTGGTAGGAATGACTCCTTTGATGTGATGGTTTGAATAGTTTTTGAATGCTGAGTCTTTTTTTTTTTTTTTTTTTTTTTCTGTCGGAGGTTGTTACTATCCGATGGAACACTCAGACACAACTACTGGTCCATTGTACTGCCAAACAGACACCTTACATTTATGTACTTAGTTTTCCTGTCTTTCGAAGAAAGATGAGAAGGAGCTTCAGTGATGAAGAGCTTAGATGTTCGGCACTCACCACGTCAGCCCCAAAGATCCGCCACCTGATGCGAGCAAAGGCAGGACAGCTACAGAGGAAGTGCTCCGCTGTATCGTCATCCTCTCCACAGGCAGGACAGATGGTGGAGATGCTCAAGCCCAAAACATATAAGTGTTTGGCAAAAGCTTGGTGGCCCGAAAGGACGCCCACAAGCAGTCTACAGTCGCTTCTTCTGAGAGACAGAAGGAAGGCCGCCGACCTTTTGCAGATGTTCGGACGCAGTCGTTTGGTCTGCCCACACCCAGCACAGCCACGCCACCGACACTCGTGTTCGCGAGAAACCCAAGTATCAATGGATGACTTAACCACCGATGAAGGCAGACCCAACGCAGGTTCAGGTCCTAAGAATTCTTCCTCTGAACCCAGCCTGGCAAGCTCATCAGCTATCTCATTTCCAAGGATACCAGTGTGACCTGGGACCCAAACAAGATACACTGTATTTAGCCTTCCGACCAAGTTCAGAGAAAGCTTGAGTTCGAGCACTAATTTAGACGAGGTAAGAGGGTTAAGTAGCGCTTTTAATGCAGCTTGGCTGTCGCTGCAAACGCATATACTCCTAGCCCTCCACCTGTTTGTCACAATATAGCGCATAGCCATAAGGATAGCGAAAATCTCCGCTTGGAAGACAGACGCATGGTTTCCTAAGGGGTAGTGAAGTCTAATGTTCTCGCTTTCCACGAAGACTCCAGAACCAGACCCCTGTCCGGTTTTGGAGCCATCCGTAAAAATACGATGGCATTCTTTCCCTGGCTCAGAGTCTGGCCTAAGCCATTCCGTTGCCTGAGGAAAGTTGACGTGGTAGTTTTGTCGCAGTAGGACTTCTGGAGTCATTGCGTCAGAGGGCATATCCATAAGACAGGGGTCAAAGGATAATTCTCGCACAAGTTCTTCAAAACTCCAATGCGCGTGGTACCAAAAGCCACCTCTCTTTAACCGAGAGATGGTTTTCAGCGTACACCCCATGATAAAAATATCAAGAGGGGGGAGGTTCATCATAGCGTCTAGAGCGGAGCCCGGTGTGCTGGGGAAGGCCCCCGTGCAGCCGAGACAAACCGTTCTTTGAAGTCTGGCAAAAGAGGCAGTAACACGTTTCCTTGAAAGCCTGTTCCACCATACAACCGACGCGTATGAGAGGAGTGGTCTTACCATTGCCGTATAGATGCAAAGGACCCTTTTAGGAGATAAGCCCCATGTCTTGCCAAAAGCGCCTTTACACTGCCAGAAAGTTGACAGCGCTTTATCGGTTTTCGACATGCTTGGACCAAAGAAGCTTTCTATCGAGGATTACTCCCAGATATTTGACTTCATCGGAGATCGGAATAGTGACACCTTTTAACACAAGCTGAGTCAGACCAGTGACCTTCCTCCTTCTCGTGAAGAGAACAACAGTCGTTTTAAGAGGATTCACTGAAAGCCCATTTCTTGTGCACAAGCCATCGATTAAGCCCAAGGATCTCTGAGCCCGAGAGCAGACAGTCCCTAGGTCAGAACCGACAGACAGAACGGCGACATCATCCGCGTATGCTTGAGTATAGGTTCCAGGAAGATCGAGAAGCGTTAGCAGAGAGTCAACTACCATACACTATAAAAGGGGAGACAGAACACCGCCTTGAGGGCAGCCCCTGTTAACCCCTTTCACGACGCATTTACCACAATCCGCCTCGGCAATCAACGTCCTGTACATTAGCATTGATTTAATCCACAACACTAATGTTTCATCTATACCATGATGTCTGGCTGCAGTGCACATGCTATCAAAAGTCGCATTATCAAAAGCCCCCTCAATGTCGACGAAAATGCCCAACGCGTACTCCTTCCGATCAAGAGCACTTTCAATCCTACCAACAAGGTTCTGAAGCGCAGTTTCACAAGATTTTCCGCGCTGATAGGCATGTTGCATCTCTGAAAGAGGGTGCGATCGAAGAGCGACATTGCGCACGTGCAGCTCAACCAGTCTCTCAAAACTTTTCAGCAGGAAGGAGGCTGAGAGTCAATTCTCCGTATATAATTCCACTTGGGAAGACATTTCTGTTTTTCCCCTGTCAGGAAATGAATTTACATTTCGATTTTTCTCCAATTGATCAAGTGACTACCACTTGCGCCAACTGAGCGACGAGTACTAGCCCGTCAAGCGACAACTGGTGATTAGAACCAGTAATGCCAACACGAATCGAAGTTTTGATGCCTAAGCTTGAAAAAAATCATATTTTACAAAGGAACTGCAACGGACCTCCAATGTGATGAAAATTTGTTAACAGAATATTGATCGATCGATAGGTATTTAAACCTTTTTCTTGAGTAAGTCAAGTAGATAATTAGAATATAAGCATGACGCACAGTTGTAAATAAAAATTAGTTATGCGATATCTAAAATTGTATGCCGACTCCAAACGGCTAATTGAGAAGCACTTTTAAGAAAGTTATACTCTCGGATGTTTGTCAGACGTTCGCGAGAGGTGGCGCAGTGGAAAAAACCCTGAGTTGGAATTTGGGTTTTTTACGTTATTCGAACCTGGGAACCCTCGCTTAGTAGGCCAACACACTAACCACTAAGCCACTGCGTCTACGTATGAGAAAAAACATAGGTTCGCATTATCGCGATATTCGGATTAGCGAGACATTACTATTTGTAAAAAGTATGGTAAGGAAAAACTTAAAAATTGGTCAGGGATAGTCAGGGAAAATTGTTTCGAAAAATAGGCGAACTATGGACTGGCATTTTTTTCTTTGTGAGCAATATGCCCGTGTAACGGAATAAACATTTTTTGTTTTCTTTTTGGTTGACGTCTCTCAATGCCTCATAAACAGTCAAAAAGGAGGTATTCGTATCTACTACTTTGACTGCATGCTCGTACAGTACTGCAGCAATACGCCAGTCATTGTGCAGATAATTATCTTCCTAATTTGTCATTTAGACAAGGTCTGCAGCTGTTCATTAAATAGATCGAATCCAGTAACGCAATGCCTTCTAGTTTTGGGGCGAAGTTTTGCAGTCATTTATGTCTTTTCTGTTTTTTTTATGGTTCCAAATTGCCTATACAGACAGTAATTATATTGCAGAAATGTTGCTTATAATTACTTAAGCTCCTCAAAACACGAATCAGAACATCGCCCTAAATATTTCTTAATCACTCAAAATCTTGAGTGCTACTTGGGTTTTTGAAACCGCCACTCCTACCTACCTACCAACTTTAAAACATTTTTTTTTAAATAAACCTTTTTTATTTCCTTTTCAGGTGCACAAAATGATGAAAGATCCCAGCCAAACTTACAACTGCTACACTCCTGTTCCCGAACACACAATCTCTAATCTGTCAACAGATGCTTTTGGTTGTCATCATGTTACAGTAAAAAATCTAAAAAGCTCAGAAACAAAAACCTATGAAGTCTCCTACTGTGCCATACTAATTGGAGCTAGACCCAATCTCCGCTTCATTTCGGGCATAAGCAAGCACCAAACTAGAAACATTTTATCATCCAAAAGCTGCTATCCGCATGTGGAGCAATACCAAAATCACATGACGCGAAAGTTAGCTTGGCTGAAAAGTCTTTGTGAAAAGTGCAAGCACTTTAATATTTGCGACTGGAATCGCAGGCTAACACCAAGCGAGTTCCGCAATCGTGTCTGCGGTTATTCGACAAGTAAAACGTGTGAATTCAATAAAAGCTGCAATAATGAAGACTCCTTCAGCTACTGTCAAGTTGATGACTCAGGCATTGGGTTGGGCATAGAACCATCCAAACCAATCGACAGTAAAACCAATCAAATTGACGTGGACAAATACACTAACGAAGTGCAAGGGATGCCAAAGGGAATCTTTGCCATGGGACCATTAGTTGGAGATAACTTTGTTCGATTTATACCGGGCGGAGCGCTAGCAATAACCTCTACGCTGCACCAGGAGAACGATTGAAATCGACCATCACTTCTGATGATAACATCTTTGTGGGTTTTCGTCTACACAAGACTGCCAGCATTGCGGATAAATCGTGTCTATTGGAAACTCACACGTTGTTCTATTTCTTTTCACTTTGTTAAAAATATTTCTTTTCGGCACAAACTTTATTGTATAATTGACTGTTGTAAAACACAAGCTATCCTCATAAAGTACGTTAAATTATTAGCGCTGGAACGAAATGGAAATGGAACGCATTGCTGTTGTTGTGTAGTTGTCGTGTCTGCTGTCGAATGTTTGGCATATACTACGTAGAGAGAAGGAGAGATGTTGTTGGGAAGCGAAATGTTTATACTTTAAACTCTTGTTCGTAAACCATTGTTTATTTTGTTTTTGTTTTATTTTTTCTGTCAAATTGTAAAATACATAGTTTACTTTTTATGCAATTGCATTTGTTGCTACACACCCAAGTTAGTGCATCTTGTTTTACAACAGATACTGCTGGTGGGTACTACCTAGTAAAAGAAATTTTAAAATTTTTAAATTGTTTTGTTGTTTCAATTATTGCTTGTTGTTCTGTTGACAGTGTTTATATTACTCTGTCTGTATGTTGATTGTTAATTTATAAATGGAAAACAAAATAAAAGAATATGTAAAAGGGAATTTCTGTTTTTTTTTTTTTTTTAAATCCAATAACCGGGTAATATTTCACTCTTTCGCTCTCACATTGTCACATTGATAAATTTGCATTTCATTTCCCATGCACCTTACCTAGGAAACAATTAAAAAAGTGAACACTCTTTGGTCAACATATAACCAGGTGGTAGCCAAGACTAGTCCGGTGGAACTGCAAGATTCGTTTCCGAACGAACTGCGACTTTACCTTCAGCAACCTTTGCTACCCAGACTACTAAGTGATCCATTTTTTTTTTTGGAAGCAGAGCTAAACTTGCATGCCGGGATTAGCATTTACTGCTAAAAAATATTTATCCCTTGTCGGAAGATCTGTGGCTTCTGAAAGACTGGTTTATACATTAAAGGATGTTGTTTCCGATGAGAGGAGTCGACTCACAGACCAACATATCATCGAGAGGGTTTTTATGAATAGGTTGCAACAATATTGGCCAACTACAACCCGTTAATTTCTTAAATGTTTTTATACATGCCTACAATTTTTAATAAAAAATTATATCCAGTTTTAAAAATGTTTTTTTTTCGTGAAAAAAAAAAAAAAAACGGAATCCGGTTTTACCGAAAACCGGTTATTTTAAGCGGTTAAAACCGCCCGGACTTTTTTGTGATAAATAAAACCGGAATAACTGAAAACCGTTTTTTTTTTTTAAAACCGCCATCCCTAGTACATTGTGTCCAAATTTAGGGTTGGCCATAGCATTCTTGTGGTACGACAAGTTCCTAGTGCAGTCCATCTTGTTGCATTTGTCCCTTCTCAAACCTAAGTGTGCAAGGTGAAATATTCACGGAGGAATCAGTTTGTTCTGATACAGCTCTCTCATTGCCAGGAATACCTTCATGTCGCGGAACCCTCCCGGAACCCAGCAGCACAATCCTTTGTGCTGAATACCAAAAGCCTTGAGTTCTTCGCGAAAGTGTTTATTTTGTTGCTGTTGTAGTTAAGTTAAGGCATTTATTGTTGCGAAAAAAAGTGATCCCTTCAGGGGGTATTGCATTTAGCACAGACTCACGGGCCGCTACTGTCACTGCCAGGACCTCTGCTTGGAGGAGGTCCAAGAAAAATTGTCAGTACAGGCCTTATGGGAAGCTCTTTTTCCTACCAGTGGTGCCTGTAGCTCTCTCACGGCACTCAAACACAAGATTTGCCACTGAAATAAAAACGAAACCACTGGCATTCCAAAGAATTTTGTTGTTGTAATTCTTCTGAAATTCGCATACATCCCACCACAACCAGTCTGCCACACAGCCGCGGGCAGAATAAGCACGATCGTCTTGTGTTCGCTTGCTATTATCATCAACCAAAATAAGCAGTGTGCCTGTGAGTGACTGAAGCACATCAGAGAAATGTTACCATATGTCAATTTTAGCATATCATTAAGGGTTTTTCTTTAAATTTTGTCAAAGAACTTTCGGTTTTGGGGCTTTTTGGAGCTTTTGAGAGCGGCATATTATGTGGGGTGCTGCCATTCGGTTAAAGTTTGTTTGTACTTCTGAAAGATCCAATAATATTCAGTTAAAACATATTTTTTAATGTTGTCTTTTAGAAATAAGGTTTATTCGTGAGGTGTTTTAATGCATTCATTTCATTAACGCAACAAGTGATCCTATGTGCGTTGTAGAGATATTGCAACAAATTAATAGTGATTACTAGGGCAACTCAACCATGGGGCATAGGGCAACTCCAGCATGGTATTTTTTGGGATAAAATTTGATTAAATACCTATTTTAATATAGAAAACTAAGTATAAATTTTCAGCCTTATTCGTTAGGGCATATTTCTGCATGTTTTGGTAGGTATAAATTCATATTTCACTTTGTAGAGCATATTTTTCACACTGAAATATCGAAATGATGAAGCAAGTAGACCTATACTGTTTATTTTCGGTCGTTGGGTTTTACCACATCCGGTCACTCCTCTCCAGTAGAGCAAATGCCTTGAAAGGATTTTATGATCCTTTTTTTGCTACTGTTTCCGCGAAGTTCTGCATTGACGGGTAATAGTTTTTTAACAAATATGTAATCTTGGTATATATGTCTATATTAAAAAATGTATGTAGAGCTGCACAAGTGCAGTCCTTTTACCATCTGTTTAGGTATATGACATTGCGTCGTGGTTATATAATTTTTTTCTAATTGCCTGTTTGTGTATATAAGGCGGAAACAATGGTTGTTATCTCAATAGCGGATAGTGCATCTGTTGCTGACAGCGCATTGCGCTGAGATTGCGCTGAGCACAGCCATTTTGCGCTAAGCACAGCCACCATTGCGCTGAACACAGCCACCAGAGGAGAATCATTTTTAATTTTAGTTTTTTCTTTTCTGATTTTATTTTGCTTAAATAAATGAATTTAAAGTCACAGTTAAACTAAAATTGTTTGATCTCGGTAAACAATATTTCTAAAATTAAAAATAAACTAAAGAATTCCAAAGAGACGGTCTTACTGATAAACCTCAAGCAATAAGTAGCCCCAAGGTCAAGGAGCTGTAAGTATAGTTTTTATTGCTCATTGGACTAATTGCAACTGCCCTAAGGATGACGGATAAAACCAAGAAGAATGCAGCAGATTGTGCTAAATGCGACAAACCCAACAACAGCGAGGATATGGTCCAGTGTGATGCCTGTAAAAAATGGTATCACTACAGCTGCGCTGGAGTAGATTCGTCTGTGGCAGATAGGAGTTTCGAGTGTGTAGCGTGTGCTGAGCTCAACGAAACAGTTCGTGGTAATGTGGCATCTGTCGATGCTAATGACGACAGGATGATGTCAGGCAGCAAAGGGCCAAGCGTTCAACGGAGCGTCGGCGCGACGGCACACTCAGCAAGAATAAGTGTTGCATCATCGAGCAGGAAAAAACTTGAATTGGAGCTAAAGCGACTTGAGGAGGAGAAAAAATTGGATATGCAGTTAATAGTTGAACGGCAACAAAAGGAAAAAGAATATCTTATCAAGCGATACGAGTTATTGGCTCAAGAGGATGACAACAGCAGTACTGAAGGGGAAAGCTGTCTAGGGAAAAGCAGGACGTCGGAATGGGTGGATCAAGTGAGGGCAAAGGGAGCCCCAGAAGATCTTAAGACCGGCGCTGTAATTCAGGCGGAGCTAGTACCGAAAGTTGCTGTTGAAGAAGTTCCAGAAGTTGGTTTGAGTAGGAGCCAGATATCAGCTCGACAGGTACTATCAAAGGAGCTACCAGTTTTCTCCGGGCGACCAGAAGATTGGCCGCTATTTATCAGTAGCTTTGAAAACAGTACACGTATCTGCGGTTTTACCAATGAAGAAAATTTGTGGCGTCTTCAAAGAGCATTGAAGGGCAATGCTTTGGAAGCAGTGAGAGCACGTTTACTGCTCCCGTCAATGGTTAGCGAAATAATTTCTACTCTTCGAATGCGGTATGGACGTCCGGAGTACATTGTCCACACGCTTCTGGTTAAAATACGATCGGAGCCGCCACCAAAAGCAGATCGCCTAGACACTTTGGTTAACTTTGCTTTGTCAGTGCGCAACTTGTATGGAACGATGGAGGCGTCTGGTCTGAAGAGTCATTTGAACAACCCCGTTCTACTTCAAGAGCTTGTGGAGAAGCTTCCAGCATCGATTCGACTCAATTGGGCATTGCATCGTGGGACTGCGGAATTAAATTTAGCCGACTTTGGTGATTGGCTCTATAAGATGGCGGAGGCTGCGAGTTCTGTGACAGCATTCCCTCCAACTGATGGGAAAAGCGAAAGGCGACAGGCGGGATTGCATGCTCACTCTGAGATGCAAAAGACAAGGAATATACAAAGTAGCTCAAGAGGAAGATGTTTTGTGTGCGGAGCAGATCACAGACTTTTGGATTGTGGTCAGTTTAGGTCGCTTCCTATCTGGAAGAGATGGGAGGTAGTAAGAGGTAATGGAATATGTGAAATATGTCTAGCCCATCGGAAGAGTTCCAAATGTCGAAGTTCGAGCAACGGTTCGTGTCACAGCCTGCTGCAGACAGAGGAGCAGGCTAACCAAAAGGCTTGTATGGCTCATCAACGGAGTGATGGAGTAAATACGGTGTTCAGGATTGTACCAGTGATGCTGTATGGGAATGGTAAGTCGATAGAGACCTATGCATTTTTAGATAGTGGCTCTTCTCTGACTCTGGTGGAACAAAACATTGCGGATACATTGGGGCTGAAAGGAATTGCAAAGCCATTATGTCTAAAGTGGACAGCGGAGACCGTTCGCTACGAAGAGGCGTCAGAAGTAGTTCCAATGGAGATATCATCAAGAGGTCAAATAGATGAGGATCTTGGTCATAGGTATAGACTACAGGATGTTCGAACAGTTGAGAATTTGGCATTGCCAAGGCAGACAGTTCAAGCAGAGGCTGTGCACCGTCAGTATCCACATTTGAGAAGTGTACCACTAGTGACATTTGAAAAGGCAAGATGTGGAATTTTGATTGGCCTGAACAACCAGAAGCTGACGTTGGCTTTGAAGACTAAGGAGGGAAAATGGAACGATCCGGTCGCTCTTAAAACTCGACTAGGATGGTGTCTGAGTGGGGGCGATGCAAGTGGTGTGGAGAACAGTGGCGTATACCACATCTATAAAGCCTGTGACTGCGATCGAGAGTTGAACGAATTGGTACGTCAGCACTATACCTTGGAGGACCAGGGGATCGAGAGCGCTTGCTACGAGACTGCGGAGGACGTTCGAGCTAGAAAAATCTTGAAGGAAACGGTGCATAGAAAAGGGGATTCATTCGTCAGCGGTTTACTGTGGCGATATGATAACGTCATTATGCCGGACAGTTTTCCAATGGCTCTCAAGAGGCTGACGTGTCTGGAGAAGAAGTGTATCAAGGATCCAAGACTTTTGAAAGTTGTCAACGACCAGGTGAAGAATTTAGTAGACAAAGGATATGCCAGGAAGCTGAACCAACATGAGCAAGGTGTGCAACATCCAAGGGTCTGGTATTTGCCTACGTTCATGGTGAGGAACCAGAACAAACCAGATAAGAAACGAATGGTGTGGGATGCAGCAGCCTCGACGCAGGGAGTTTCGTTAAACAGTATGCTTCTAAAGGGTCCGGACGAGCTAAAAGCCCTTACTGATGTTCTTTATGCTTTTCGAGTTAACAAAATTGCAATAGCTGGAGACATTCAAGAAATGTTTCACCAGGTCGGAGTGCGGGAACAAGATCAGCACTGCCAAAGGTTTTTGTGGCGTGGAGGTGAATCCAGTTGTGAACCGGAAGTCTACATGATGAAGGTCCTCACATTCGGTGCAACGTGCTCTCCCAGTATTGCGCAGTACGTTAAAAACATCAACGCA
Source organism: Cheilosia urbana (assembly GCA_946477585.1). Lineage (NCBI taxonomy): Eukaryota > Metazoa > Arthropoda > Insecta > Diptera > Syrphidae > Cheilosia > Cheilosia urbana. Next base: position 120,185,532 of record OX297854.1, read on the forward strand.
ATGGAATACGCCGATATATTTCCACGAGCTGCCGAAGCCATCATCGATCATCATTACGTCGACGATATGTTGGATAGTGTCGATACGATCGAGGATGCTATCCAGTTGGCAAAGGATGTGAAATATATCCACGCAAGAGCAGGTTTCAATATCCGCAGCTGGTTGTCGAACTCTAGGAACGTTTTGCGAGCATTGGATGAACCAGAAGATCGAGAAACTAAGATGATTGACAACATAGGAGAAGGCGCACGTACGATGAAAGTGTTAGGACTTTGGTGGAACACACGAGAGGACTTTCTTGGATTTTCGTTGCAGTTTGTCAAGATGCAGGAGGACATTATGAAAGGGTCGCGGATGCCAACGAAAAGAGAGCTGCTGAGGGTTCTTATGTCCATTTTTGACCCGCTTGGATTTCTCGCGTTCTATCTGGTTAGACTAAAGGTGTTGCAGCAAGAAGTTTGGAGATCCGCCATAGGATGGGATGATGTGATTCCCCAAGAGTTGCATGAGAAGTGGGACAGCTGGCGAAGGTTGCTAACGAAGGTGGAAGAGGTACGAATTCCAAGGTGCTACTTTCCTGATGGCTTCTGCAAGAAAGCGAGAATTCAACTTCATGTTTTTGTGGATGCCAGCGAGGACGCTATGGCAGCGGCAGCATATCTTCGTTTCATGGAAAGCGGTGTTATCCGGTGTGCACTTGTTTGTGCGAAGAGTAAAGTTGCACCTTTAAAACCAACATCGATACCAAGGCTGGAACTACAGGCTGCCGTGTTGGGGTCTAGGATAGCGAATTCAATATTAAGGACTCATGCGGGAAAATTGAAAATTGAGCGAAGGTACCTGTGGACCGATTCAAAGAACGTGATTTCCTGGCTGAGGTCGGACGCAAAGAAATTTAAGCCGTTCGTGATGTTCCGGGTAGCTGATATTTTGCAAAGGACTAAGTTGGACGAATGGAATTGGGTCCCAACAAAGTTGAACGTGGCCGACGAAGCGACGAAGTGGTCGAAGGAGCCTTCTTTTGGAAAAGATGTCCGATGGTTCTGCGGGCCTGATTTTCTTTATGAGGGTGAGGAAACATGGCCAGCAATGCCCGGTGAGACTGAGCACTATAAGGAGGAGATGCGTCCAAAGTATCTGTTAGCGACACATTTTAATTACGATGGACCTCTAGTGGATGCGGATCGGTTTTCGTCTTGGACGCGATTGCAGCGCAGCATGGCACGAGTTCTACGTTTTATCGACAATACAAAATCGAGAATCTTTGGACATTTGGCAAACAATGGCGTTTTGACAGCAGACGAACTTCATCGATCGGAGCAGATCTTATTTCAAATGGCGCAAAAGGAAAAATTTGGCGATGATTATGCGATGTTGTTAGCTGGAAAAACACTGTCCAAAGGTAATTGTTTATATAAATTATCAGCTTATATGGATGAAAATGGGGTGCTGCGTATGCGAGGAAGGATTGATGGTGCCTGGTGCGTCGACGAAGGGACGAAGCGTCCTGTTATCCTACCTAGGGATCATCGTATAACCTTCTTGATTGTAAGGATGTATCATTTGAAGTTTCATCATAAATGCCAGGAAACAGTCGTCAATGAAGTTAAGCAGAGATTTTGGATTGCAAGCTTACGTCCTCTTGTGAAATCAGTACGTCGAAAATGCCAATGGTGCCGATATCTCCGAGCTGAACCAGTAGTACCCGAGATGTCTCCGTTACCAGAAGCTAGACTTGCGGCATATACTCGACCGTTTAGCTATGTCGGGGTAGATTACTTCGGGCCGATGTTGATTAACGTTTGTAGGCGATCGGAGAAGCGTTGGGGAGTTATTTTTACTTGTCTGACTGTGAGAGCAGTCCATATTGAAATGGCACATAATCTTTCAACGGACTCTTGTATTATGTGCATAAGGAACTTTATGGCAAGGCGAGGTATACCAAGAGAAATTTACTCTGACAACGGCACAAACCTGAAGGGAGCTGAGAGAGAGCTTAGGGAGGCTTTTCATCAAATTGACTGCAACCGTATCCAGGAGAAGTTCACTAGTTCGGACACAAAGTGGTACTTCAATCCACCAGCAGCCCCGCATATGGGAGGAGCCTGGGAAAGACTAGTAGGATCAATAAAAAACGTTCTGAAAGGGCTGATGCGAAATCAAAGGTTGACCGACGAGTCCCTGCAGTCGATGTTGATTGAAGTTGAAGGAATTATCAACTCGAGACCACTTACACATGTATCGGTAGAGTGCGATGATTTGGAAGCGCTGACACCAAACCACTTCCTTTTGGGATCGTCAAACGGAAGCAAGCCACCAGGTCAGTTCTGTGACAAGGACCTAATTCTTCGCAAGGAATGGAGAAAGTGTCAGCAGTTTACCAACTTATTTTGGAAACGGTGGGTGCAGGAGTACCTGCCAACACTTACACGGAGGACAAAGTGGTTCCAGAACGTCAAGAAAATAGAGGAGGGAGACATAGTTATTGTCGTAGACGAAAATCTTCCAAGAGGATTTTGGCCAAAGGGATTAGTGGTGGGAGTCACAAGGGCAAACGATGGCCAGATACGCAGAGCAACAGTGAAGACAGCGAATGGTTTGTACGTGCGGCCTGTGGCGAGGTTGGCTGTTTTGGACGTCAGAAAGGAGTATGGTGAAGCAGCGGCAGAGCCAGCTGTATCACCGGAGGGGGGATATGTTGCTGACAGCGCATTGCGCTGAGATTGCGCTGAGCACAGCCATTTTGCGCTAAGCACAGCCACCATTGCGCTGAACACAGCCACCAGAGGAGAATCATTTTTAATTTTAGTTTTTTCTTTTCTGATTTTATTTTGCTTAAATAAATGAATTTAAAGTCACAGTTAAACTAAAATTGTTTGATCTCGGTAAACAACAGCATCTAAGCAAGTGGTTAACTTTATTGTGCATATGAATAAACAGAAACATCGCTACAAAGTCTTCAAAGGATCTAAGTGTAGAAAAGAAACAACAAATTGTTAATGCAACTGAAAAATTCAATGGCCTTTTTAAAAGTAAATCGGAAGCCGTAGGAAATGCAGCTACTGTTTTTCCTGTTACGGAACAAACTGTATACAGGCTTTTAAGGGAAACAGCAATCGAAGGCCACAATTTACCACCAAAGAAGAAAATTATAATTCCGTTATCAAAGCAAGGTGGATGATTTGGGCAAATGTGCGATTACGCGGATAGTCCATCAGTTTTTTATGGATAATGACCTTCCAACGCTAGACAAGATATTATTGGAAGTACAAAAAAGTGAAAATATAACAAAACTAAGCAGCTCAACCTTGCATATAATATATTGCAAAAAGATCTCGGACTTAAATTCGTCAAACGTTAACGAAAGAATTTGTTTTTGGAAAGAAGTGACATTATTTCTTGGAGACGAAGAGAAAAGAAAGATTTATTTAAGCACGATCGTCTTGTGTTCGCTTGCTATTATCATCAACCAAAATAAGCAGTGTGCCTGTGAGTGACTGAAGCACATCAGAGAAATGTTACCATATGTCAATTTTAGCATATCATTAAGGGTTTTTCTTTAAATTTTGTCAAAGAACTTTCGGTTTTGGGGCTTTTTGGAGCTTTTGAGAGCGGCATATTATGTGGGGTGCTGCCATTCGGTTAAAGTTTGTTTGTACTTCTGAAAGATCCAATAATATTCAGTTAAAACATATTTTTTAATGTTGTCTTTTAGAAATAAGGTTTATTCGTGAGGTGTTTTAATGCATTCATTTCATTAACGCAACAAGTGATCCTATGTGCGTTGTAGAGATATTGCAACAAATTAATAGTGATTACTAGGGCAACTCAACCATGGGGCATAGGGCAACTCCAGCATGGTATTTTTTGGGATAAAATTTGATTAAATACCTATTTTAATATAGAAAACTAAGTATAAATTTTCAGCCTTATTCGTTAGGGCATATTTCTGCATGTTTTGGTAGGTATAAATTCATATTTCACTTTGTAGAGCATATTTTTCACACTGAAATATCGAAATGATGAAGCAAGTAGACCTATACTGTTTATTTTCGGTCGTTGGGTTTTACCACATCCGGTCACTCCTCTCCAGTAGAGCAAATGCCTTGAAAGGATTTTATGATCCTTTTTTTGCTACTGTTTCCGCGAAGTTCTGCATTGACGGGTAATAGTTTTTTAACAAATATGTAATCTTGGTATATATGTCTATATTAAAAAATGTATGTAGAGCTGCACAAGTGCAGTCCTTTTACCATCTGTTTAGGTATATGACATTGCGTCGTGGTTATATAATTTTTTTCTAATTGCCTGTTTGTGTATATAAGGCGGAAACAATGGTTGTTATCTCAATAGCGGATAGTGCATCTAAGCAAGTGGTTAACTTTATTGTGCATATGAATAAACAGAAACATCGCTACAAAGTCTTCAAAGGATCTAAGTGTAGAAAAGAAACAACAAATTGTTAATGCAACTGAAAAATTCAATGGCCTTTTTAAAAGTAAATCGGAAGCCGTAGGAAATGCAGCTACTGTTTTTCCTGTTACGGAACAAACTGTATACAGGCTTTTAAGGGAAACAGCAATCGAAGGCCACAATTTACCACCAAAGAAGAAAATTATAATTCCGTTATCAAAGCAAGGTGGATGATTTGGGCAAATGTGCGATTACGCGGATAGTCCATCAGTTTTTTATGGATAATGACCTTCCAACGCTAGACAAGATATTATTGGAAGTACAAAAAAGTGAAAATATAACAAAACTAAGCAGCTCAACCTTGCATATAATATATTGCAAAAAGATCTCGGACTTAAATTCGTCAAACGTTAACGAAAGAATTTGTTTTTGGAAAGAAGTGACATTATTTCTTGGAGACGAAGAGAAAAGAAAGATTTATTTTACTGATGAGACCTGGCGAAATTGTAAGATGGTAACCCTAACAGTATTGCTCTCTGAGTTATGGTTAATTATCATACACACTACGGCAACCCTGTGAGAGCTTTAAAAAGGGACCGATTTATGTAAGTCATTGCAACCAGATTGAGAGGCAAACATCCTATCTTCCCTGTACTGACAATTTTTCTTGGACAGAGTATAGTGTTGACTAGTGTACCTACACTTTGAAGCAGAGACAACCCATACTGAGACCCCCAACTCACAATCCTCTTGCCGCTGGCCCCCTCAGTTTTTTTTCAAATTCGCCATTTTGTTTTCCTATCGGTGTAAGCATCAACAAAAAAAAGCAAACCAAAAAAAATGTGGTGAAATTCTTTTGACAGAAGTCGATTGACATAAATGTCAAAAACGTCATAATATGCAGAACGTATTGTGATCAGATTGTGATTTCACATTCCAAGTAAGTACAAAATTTGTAATTGAGCTTTGTAATTGAGTATTGTCTCTGCTTTGAAGTCTTATTTACTCGCAGCTGACTTTTCAACAGTTTAGTGTGATAAAAATGAGAGAAAAGTGTAATGTCATAGCTCATAGGGGGTTTAGCACTGCTGACTTTGCAAAAAAAATTGAGATATTTTAGATTCCGTAGACTGTGTCTCAAATACTACCTATTGCTTATTGATAGTTAACAGCAGCGCTTACTGACTCTGTTCGGACTCTTTAAAGTCATTGATAACAATATTGCGTTATCAGAATGGTCTTGAATGTCGTTTTCCATTGGGCTAAAAGAAGCGTCCAGGAGAGTCCGGAATAAAAAAAATCGCTTCTGAAACCGTTCCATTGGCACAAAAAATACTCTTATAGTGATTCAGAGAAGAGAATTTCGCTTCTCGATTAAGTCAGAATCCACTTAAAAAGCACTCATTCAAGTGTAGTTTATGTATTTTTTAACTACAAGTCAAAATAAATTGTTTTAACATTTCACCAATACTTTGTGACTTTATTCAGAATCAGTTTTCCATTGGATGACAGAATGAGTAAAACCAATGGAAAACAACATAGGTATTAAAAATGACAGATACATAATTCAAAAATTAAATAAAGTGGTATGAATAGTCGTTTAAATATATGATAAACTCGAAGAATTTGTTAATTTACTAACAAAACTAGTTGATTCATTTATCTACCGATGAGAGTGATTCCGAATTAATCGAACTTGTCTACTCGGAAGAGATTGTCCCTTCCTACAGAAAGGAAGCATTTCGTCGCCACTTTCGAAAAGAATCTTGAGAACATTCAATTTAGGACAATAAATTTCAAATCATTTGTTAATTGCAATTCTCTCGAATTTTCAATGAAAAATGAAAATAAATAAAAATAAATATACTGCCTCAGTTCCTTCATTCGTTCTGAATTCATCTGTGAACCACTTTATTGTGTGTATGCTCAGTTTATATAGACCGTGGATTCATCGCTCCAATATGTATTAGGTAATATTAATTAACCTTAAACTTTTCTATAAAAAAATTAAGGAAGGTATTGCTATAGCTAGAAATTTCAGTGTCCTGCGCACCTAGATAACAAAAATGTCTATGTAAATGCACCGGATGCAGTCGAAATATTTAGGAAACTTCAATGAATTTGTGTAAGCGATTCTAGCGCCATTAGTTGGAATATTAAAGTAAGCTGAGTCCTAATTCTAATTCCACTACCAAAGAAGGTAGGATCATTGTTGCCTCGACTCATCAATGTAACCTCATTCTCAATACTCAATCATAAAATTTGGAGATCGTCGCTCTTAATTGAACAAACGAAAGGGCTAAAAGCATCGTCAATTGAACAATTTCTTTAAAATTCAATTGTAATTGGGTTACAATAAATAAGAAGCGTTTCCGCATTTACAGTGAACGAACATCAACATGGGTAAGGGTATAATAATTCTCAATTATCAAAATGTCATTATCTTATCATAGGGTTATTACCCTCAATCTCAATCAGAAAATCGATTGATTATAAATTTCCGTGTCTTGTTGCGTGCAGATGAATAGGGGGTTGGAAAATAATTGTTAAATGGATTTTCCATTTCCAAAACTATGTCAGGCAGTCATTGTCCTCTGCAACGTATAGGTAAAAAGTTACCCATTTGTCACATGCCTATTTATTTCCTGTTGGTCATTAGAGGCTTTTAACTAAATTATAAACTGAAAACTGTACCTACTCTTACATCCTATGTTATTTTACACGTTATGCCCGGTTGTAGTTGACAAAAGGGAACACAAATACAAACAAACGAAACTAATGAATTGTTTTCTCTGGCGAACATTTAATTTAAATGTGTTCAATATCTGAATCCACTCATCGGGCTGAATTCAATCATCTTCATCCAGCTCTTGGGTTTTTTTTTCAAAAACGGCGTGGTATTTTAAAAAACCAACAACTTCATTCATACCATAATCTGTATCGCTCGATGTATTATTTTTAAATCGAATATTATAATAAACAGTTTAGAATAAAATCAGTTTATTGTCTTAAACAAATCACCACGGCAAGTTAATTAGCGACTTGACAACTTCAAACTTTCAGTATGAACGCACCCTTAAAGCGATTACCGAACTGTCAATGTAAAAATATTCAGTAAAATCAACATTATGATTAAGTACAGAAACAACTACAACATTTACAAATTATTTAAATTTACTACCGAAACTCCGAGTCGGTGATCGCAACTTTTAGAGCGTTAACGCCAATTTTCAATCTTCAGCGATGAAGCGAATTTCTGGTTAAACGGCTTCGTCAAAAAGCAAACAAAACAGCTCATAAAACAGCACTTCATCCGCAAAAAGTCACTGTTGGTGCCAGAGACAATACTGAGACCACCATTTTATAAATATTTTTAGCAAAAGTACCTACACTTATTCCTAAAAAAAAAACTACGTACCTATCCAAACAAAACGAATAATTTCAAATTTAACGAATAAGATTCTATGAACGTTGGCAGCAACTTTGCCGACAGCGGAAGTGGTACACGCAAGGTGGGAGTGTGTTGGTAAGCCGGAACTTTTCAATTTACGTAACATTTTTGTCAATACGAATTTCTATGTAACAATACTAACGCACTTAGCAACCAACCCAACCAACCCATAAAAATATAGCTTGTAGGCAAGTAAGGGAAAATCGGCCGAAGTTGGAGTTCTCAGTATTGTATCTGGTTCGTGCGGTTTTCATGCCGGTGGCGTCATTGGGCCGTTTTTTTTTTTTTTTCGTCGATCAAAATGACCGTCACGTTACGGTAAATGGTATTCGCTTTAGAGATATGTTGGAACATTATTTCTTAGAGCAATTACATCAATTGGACATCAGTGTTATGTGGTTCCAACAATACGGTTCCTCAGGCGCACTGCGGCTGCAACAAGTTCGTTGAAGGTGCGTTATCTAGAGAAACGGTAACGGACCCGGCGAGTGGCTGCCGAGATCGTGTGACTTTTATTATGGGGCTACATTAAATGATTGGTCTATGCCGACAAGCCGGCGGCCGGCGGCGGCGTTAATAGAGAAGCTCAGAGTCAATATTGAACGAGCGGCCGTATTGGTGGAAATGTGCGGCCGAGTCATCGAAAATTTGGTTTCACGTATCGGACGCTGCATACGTCCCCGTGGTGAGCATATGAACGAAGTCAAACTCCATTCATAAATGTTTTGATAGTAATTCAAGCCAATGGATTTTTTTTTTTAGATATCTCAAGTATTTTGCATTTTATTTTAAAAATAAGTTGTCAAGTCCTTAATGAAATACCCTTATTTATAAATTCTGACCAATGACTTCATAAAGCAAATTGTTACATTTATACAAATCGAAGTTTTTCTTATATTAAAATCTATGAGTGACTTTCAGTCGTGTGTCGTATGAATAAAAACTAGCATTTGCGTTGAGTAAAAGGTTTTAGCAAAGTAAAAGCCCTTAGCAATTGCTTTGAATCGGTATGAATAAAAACCTAGTTTGCTAAAGTAAGATCGAAAATTCGAACATAGCTTTTACTTCGCTGCAAGTGTAGGTACTCGCCTTGCAATTTCTGTCAAATCTGAACAGTAACTTTGAATTTTTCTTGAGATTATAACGACTTTTGTGGAAATTGAAATTTAAAAAAATTTAATTCAGAAATATTATTATGCAATCTATAGCTCCAATTGCACCTGGAAATATGATTTTTGTTTGCCAAATAGGTTGTTGATAGGTTGCTACGAAACGTAGCAAATGCTTCGGGATTGACATTTCTCTTGAGTAAAAGCAATTGCTACGCTTTATTCATACGACCCAACATTTAAACAACATTTTAATGTTGCTAATAATTGCTTAATATTATATTATATTATCCTCCTGTCAAAAGTTCAAATTGAAACAGTTTTTCTACAGAGAATATTTTCATGAGGGATGATGAATATTTGATGGAGACTTTCGTAGAATTAGAATCCGATGGAAAAAAATAAAGCAATGCAAATATAAATAATACAATAGGTCTGTTCATTTATGTGGTTTTCCATTGGGACCACCAGAAATCTTTTTCAGATCTCAGATTTTACTGTGCTCATGGAACGCGCAACGAGATTGATCTGCTTTTGTAAATGGATTAGTGCGTTAATTGACAACAATATCAGCTGTTCAAATGGCATTCGTTTTTGGCTAAATCACAAATGGATATCGCCCTCAAAAATGTTTTCCTTCTTGTAGATACAAATGAAGTATTATTGGTGGTTTGTAGTCTTCAGATGACGAGGGAGATAATGAAGATAATAATTCATCCGAAATCGTATCCATAGCTATTTATGTATTTTGTTATTTTGGTTTTCACGAAACTTTGCGCATTTGCCTCGAAATGAAACTTCTTAAACTGACGTCAAACAGCTGTACAAAGTATATTGGTATGCGTAAATCTGAAAAAATATCGAGATCTGCGAAAAGTGATCCGAATTGAAAAAAAGATTGATTTTTCGTCCCAATGGAACGCAAAAAGTGATTTAGATCAAAAAAAAGATTGATTTTTTGTCCCAATGGAAAACCACATTACTTTTGTAGTAAGAATGGAAAAGACTGTCAAAAAGGCAGTGGTGGGGATAAATTCTCTCACAGAGAGAGACGCTTACGAAAAAGTTAAGGAACACTTTTGTAGTAATTTATGAAAAATGACAGATACATAAATCAGATATTCAAAAAATTGTACGAAAAGTCGTTAAAATGTCTAACAAACTCGAGGAATTTGTTAATTTACTAAGAAAATGAGTTCTATCATTTATTTTTAACTTTATTTTAATGAATCTGAGTATGTGGAAGAGTTTGTACTGATTGAACTACAAGCATTAGAGAAGAGTAAAAAGCGACACTGTATTAAGAATTACATGGAAGAGATTGTAGGTACCTTGTTACAGTAAGGAAGAATTTCGACGCCAATATCGAAAAGAATCTTAAAGAGAACATTCAATTTTATTTTGCCGCCTGTTGATACCATTTTAATAAGCAAGAAGTCAACAAATAATCAACGCATATTTCAAATGGGACAACAAATTTGAAATCAGCTGTTAGTTGTAAGGTGACTGACAGCTTTTTCACTTCTTACACCAAGAAATTTGTTGAGTAAAAATTCGTAAGATTCTCAGTGGAGGGGTAATATCTTGCTCTCTCGATGACGCTCTCTTTTACGAATTTTTTGAGTAAAGGAACGGCAATGAGTAAAAATTCGTAAGAATTCGTAAGAATTAGTAAAAATTCGTAAGATTTAAAAGTAAAGGAACAGACCTAATAATTAGGTACTAATAACCCGATTATAATATAAGCGATTGTTTTTGTTTCCTCTCAAGTCTCAACCTTAAGTGAGTCAACTTTTAGTAGTCAGAATTAAGCGAACATTTTGCTATGTGATGAAGAGAAAAGTTGAAGATTAGTTTAGCTTTGTTGAAACACCGATTACAGAGAAGATTTTCACAAAATTGCATTTTCCAACATAAATCTGATTATTAGTGCCGTACGCGTTCATCTTTCTTTTAACCATTTGTTCAGTAATTGTTGGCAAGTTGCAAATGTGGAATGGAACCGGGGGTATACAACAAAAAAAAAGATATCCAAATCCTTGAGCTTACCCAATCTATCCATCGGTAAAATTTAAAGCTATATGTGATATAGAGGCACATCTAAATAAAAATTAAATAAATTAAGCAAGACGCTGTCCAAGCACTTTAAGGATTGCAGAGATACACTGATGTGATGACTATACAGCCTTAGCCATCTACTCAATTTTGTCTAAGCTCTCACGAGATAGTCGAAGAACGTTGTCAAACTGAGGGTCATAAATATGGGCCAAAGTCTCTTGAAAAAATATCTTCACCGCATTGGTGTCTCACCGGATCTTATCTCTCTGTCTTCATACTCACAGAATGTCCGGCTCTATGTTGTCTCAGAACAAACATCCTTGGTGATGAAATCGTCAATTCAGCAACCCTTCCTGCATCCACCCAGAGAAGGTCCTTGTCTTCCTAACTGCCTCTGGAGTGAAAATATGGATCTAGGATTTTACCGGGGAAGGCACAATATGCTCCTTTAAGAAGCCGCAGTGCCAGAGCCTCTTGAAGGCTCTCCCGATTCATAATCTATCTATGTATGGGCCAATTATATTCACATGCCAGACAGGTTAGCAAGCATCCCCCGTAGTACGTCTGCTACCGAAGCAGGAACGTTAAAAAATATTATTAGTTCTTATTTTATTTTCCAGTTGTCTAGTCAGACAAAGCTATAAAACATTGCACACTTAGTCAAGTTGAAGTATTAAGGAAATTAAAGAAAGGAAACCGAGAAGAACCTGTCATGACACTCAGGGCATGGGGCAGGCCAAGACACTCCTGGGGCAAAGTATTTGGAAAAGATTCCAACCATAGATCGGCATGAGCAAAAATAACCTCCGTTTCCTAACGGGCTTCCTAACGGAGCTGTATACTCAAGGAACACCTCAGGAAACTGGGTGGGTAGGTCTGAAGAAGGTCTTTGCAGGTTTATGTGCTGGGATTGACCCACAAAAGACGGAAATACTTTCGCAAGTACCAATTATCTGATGAGGAAATACTGTCACTGGGGCCAGCTCCAATCCTTAGATTCTTAAAAGGAAATTGGACTACAGAGAGTTTGCTAGGACGGATTTCTTATGCCTAGAAGAATCAAGAATGCAAGACTCTCTAAAACGATGCCAAAAGGAATTATAATGTGAGGGGATACCCTCTGAGGCATAAGGAGGGGTACATCAGACCAGAGGATCACACTGCAACAACCCCTTTCAAATAATAATAAATTGGGAGACTGTTCTATATAGCCTCTCTTTTTCATCTCACCAATTTCAAATTGCAATTTCTTCATTTCATATTTAAAGTCCCGCGAGTATTATCGTAAAGCGACGCTTATTGCTTTTCCTGACAGAAAGTCGGAATTATATAAAAAGAAGAGTTTTCAACTATAAAGCCCCACCAAGATGAGTCTTCTCTTATGTTTCAAGCCTCCGATGCTGGTCATAAGCTTTTAAGCTGATGCATAAATGTGTCCTAGATTATGTATTGAAATCCTAGCGGCAATAATCACTCCAATGTAATTTATAACCGGTTCAGACACAACCCGGTGCCCTCCCATTCTAAGGACAGGAGTAATCATTTCGAACTTCCCCATTCCGTTTTGAAAATCAGCGAGTCTACAATCCCATCGCCAGTTTTTCACCTTCGCCATCGGGATGCTTTTTAAAAATGCATCATTTGATTCCGTGATGCTGTGTATACATCATATCACGTTATGCCTTTCGTAGGTACCCCCTCTCATGATAATTCCATATTTTCCTTTTCCTTGCCCGTTTCAAAAAGAAAGCAATATTATTGCGTAATTTCAACGAGGCCCTGTTATTTTATACCTACTTACTTCTCCCACCCCACATGCCACTCCACTAACCACTACTGCGCTGCTATCTCTCGTTTTATTGCTTTAAAAAATTTAAAGCTGCTTTAATCCAGAGTCATGTGGAAGGAATTTCCCCTTTCTGGTGAAAAGTGCAAAGACTACGCCCAAAAATGAAAAATTACTATGTACTCTGCACAACTTGTTTGAATTCGGCGGAGCCAAGAACTATCTAGATCTACCCCATTTATGGTTATCATGCGATTTCAAAAGTTTGTAGAATAAAAAAAAAATACCAATGACGACGGCGATTTTATCCGAATGAGTAATCGCTGATAAGGGTGGCAAAAACTACCCTCTCACCACTAACGAAATGACCCAGACGGCTAAGCAGAGTCACGTCTGGTGAAAGGTGAGTGAGTCATGATGGCTCCAACCAGCTCCAACAGAGGGGTAGTGCCATAGTAGCGTTATACGCGAACACTTAAGTACACACTTGTATACAATTCCTCTGAATATAGAATTTTGAATCAACCCCTAGGGTTGGTTTCCATTGTGCAGAACCTTTGCAGCATAGAAACTCGCATAAAACATGAACCCCTTACGGTATTCTGCAAATGCAAGGAGTGGAATGGAGATGAATCGATTTTGCTTGGGATTACGTCATGTATTTACTCGTTGTATATAATGTACCGTATACCTATCCGAGACTGAGACAGCAATCTGCAAAAATGAATCGCTTAAGGAGCAGGTTTTTTATTTTTCTTTCGTCCTTATTTGAATGCGCTGTTGGAAATGATGACTCAACAGAGTAGGTATTATGTTGAGTCGTAGATTACTTAATTGTTTCTGAAATTTAAGGGATGTTCTTCCGCTTTTATTGTTGATGGCAGTATGGATTGGAGTAAGGGCCTTTTTACGACTTCGGCTGAAATGCCATTGCGACCCTCTGATTGGATTTCGACGAATATTTTTAAATCGAGTGGAGGACACAGACTGTGAGGCAGGTGTAGAGATTGAAATGTTTTATCGATTTTGCTGTGGAAAAACATATTATTTGTTACATAAGGGCAAGTGTCCAAAAGTGTTTTAACCCTTGGAGGACAGGTGCTCAATAAAATTTTCAGTGTCCTTAATAAATCTGCCAGGTTTGTTATTTATTGGACTGAGCAACCCTTGACTGTGTTTGCCTTTTTTAATAGTAGGTACGGTTGACTGATTCTAATAACCATTCAGACTTTCGTTAAAACAGACGTAATTGCAGGTAGGTAATCTAACATCCAAGTTTTGCAACAATTAAAATCAAATTGCCTATCCGCAATACATGCCACTCTAAACATATACAACTCTACATCGATAATAGAAAGAATCAGAGACAACCTTATCAAAAACAAAAGCAGACTTAAAATTATGTGGATTCCTGGTCATGCCGATATCATGGGAAACGCCGAACAAGCTGACAAGGCTGCTAAAGCTGCAACAACAGAACCACTGATCACCTTCCACACAAAAAAAAAAAAACTCCAAAAACATTTAAAAACCTCTTTGTACAACAATCGACAATATATGTGGAAAGAGCTCACCCATCACCCCTTGTCTAAAAAGGTCTCGGTAAGATTGTTTCCGACCTTTACGGAGCAACGAGCATTCTCCATCGTCATTCTGCACAATCTGACAAGTTTGGCAGGGATGCCAAAACTAGACATGGCTCTATATAGCTCGTGTCTATAAGTGCTCTCATATGCGGCCTTAGAATCGATAAAAAGATGGTGAGTATCGATGTGGACTTCTTGGGTTTTCTCCAGGATCTGCCGTAGTGTGAATATTTGATCGGTCGTGGACTTACCGGGCCTAAAACCGCACTGATAGGGACCTATCAGATCGTTGACGAATGGTATCAGGCGTTCACACAATACAGCAGACATGATCTTATACGCAGTGTTCAGGAGACTGATGCCTCTGTAGTTGGCGCAGTTTAGAGGGTCTCCTTTCTTGTGGATCGGGCAAACAATGCTGAGGTTCCATTCATCAGGCATACTTTCCTCTAACCAAATCTTGGAGATGAGTTGGTGTATGCACTCTACCAAGTCATCTCCGGCTGCCTTGAAGAGCTCGGCAGGTAAGCCGTCTGGACCAGCAGCCTTGTTGGATTTAAGCTTAGATATTGCTATCCTCACTTCATTTTGGTCAGGTGGACGGAAATCTTGGCTGTCATCGTCCAGGTTGAATGGATCGTTCTGCCTAACAGCGGAATTTGTGTCGCCTTCGCCGTTTAGCAGTCTGCAGAAATGGTTTTTCCATGTCCTCAGCACCGACTGTGACTCTACTACAAGGTTTCCTTGCTCGTCTCTACAGGTCTCCGTTCGGGTCTTGTTGCCATGACACGTTCTTTTTACCTTTTGGTAAAACTTCCGAACATTGTTCCTGGAGTAACACCTCTCTATATCCTCGATCGCGCGCTTCTCATGCTCTCTCTTTTTTCTCCGGAGAAGCCGATGTTCTTCCCTCCTTTTTTGCTCGTAGAGTTGACGAGCTGCTCTTTGTTTTGCTGCATGTGCTTGCCGGCACTCTTCGTCAAACCAGGGGTTTCGGGGGGGGGGGGTGGGCTAGTGAAACCGAGCATATCAGTTGCGGCGTTTTTGATGGCTTCTTGGCATCGGCGCCACTGGTCTTCGGCACTTGATGCTGGCAGCATAGGACTTCTCGAGAGGTTGAGGGATACGCGATCGGCATAGGTTCTGGCGGTTTGTTGCGTTTGTAGTCGTCCGATGTTAAATCTCCTCACAGTATTTTCTCGTTGTTGTGGTGTCTGGGATATCCGCATCCGTACCTTGGCTACAACAAGGTAGTGGTTCGAGTCTATGTTGGCCACTCGGAAAGTTCGGACATCTAGAATACTGGAGGAGTGCCTTGCGTCGATCGCAACGTGATCAATTTGGTTGACGGTTTGATGATCAGGTGACCGCCATGTTCCTTTGTGGATATTGAGGTGAGGAAACCGTGAGCTAGCTATGGTAACATTACGTCCCGCAGCAAAATCAATCAGCCTATGTCCGTTTCCAGACGTGGTGTCGTGTAGGCTGTGTTTTCCGATTGTGCTACCAAAGATGTCCTCCTTTCCTATTTTGGCGTTAAAATCACCCAAGACGATTTTAACGTCATGCTTAGGACATTGCTCATATGTTTTGTCGAGGAGCTCGTAGAAACACTCTTTGGTAGCATCGTCTTTTTCTTCTGTGGGGGCGTGAGCGCATATTAGGCTGATGTTGGCGAATTTAGCCTTTATGCGGATCGTTGTAAGGCGTTCACTTACGTGTCGAAAGCTCAAGACTTCTTGCCTAAGTCTGCCGCTTACAACAAATCCGCATCCAAATAGACGCTGCTTTTGTTCCCTATAGCAGTCACCGTAGTACCTAAATAAGAAATAAGAATAAAGAAATAATAATAATAATAATAATTTTTGTACTTAATGTATTTTCCATATTTGCGGAGACTTTTTGTACTTCGGATCTTGTATTTTGAATCAAAGTACACTTGTACCTAATATTATTATTTAGCTTAAATTGAGTAAGGTACCAAAGGTAACTAAATATATATAGAAATTCTACTGCGTTCCTAGCTTGAACTTATTGATTCGAAATTACGAATGTAGAATTATCGCGATCATGACTATACGATTTCTACCACGTGCAATTGAACGCGTCCTTAAAGAACTTGGCCCTGTATCCTGACTATGTTAGTTGTTCAACACGACGTCGTACTCCCAAGAGGGCTGCCAATTAATATTCCAGTACATAACCGGGAGGACATAATATTTCCAAAACTCCTTTGGCTACCGGGATTTAGAGCACCACCTCTCATATCTCAAAGGAAATCGACGAAATTTGAATCATATAATATTGATGATCGCACATCAGAACTCAACACATCTTTTGATTCTCATAACTGGTACAGTGTACAGACTTCGTCATTTGCATTCATGTTCATCGGTCGCCTCATCACCGATGGTGCTCCGAAAAACCTCCGATGTGATTATATCGTAACCGAAGCCGGATTCGGAGGTGCAATTTAAGCCGGAAGTTCCGAAATATCGGATTCGGAGTCGAAGCTCCGTGCTCATTGATCCACTTCCCATTTTCCTTGGCAATCTTGTAGAATTGTGCACCAGATGTGCAGCACTGTCTATAATGGACACGAATGAATATACCCTGAATAAACCATCGTACTCAAGACAGTTTAGAAATGAATTTGAATGAATTTCAATCAAATACCTAAGAGTATGCAATACAAGTCGAATCGAAAAATTGTACTAGACTTTTATAAGTTGAACAATCGCATTTCGCACAATATGGTAAAATGTTTGTGGCGTATACCTACCTATTCCTTGTGCGCAAGGACCATCGACGATCAGTACACTTGAATCCGATTCGGATTCAGTATAAAACCTGTGCCTTTTATTCGCCCTAAAAAGAGTAGAACTTACAAACTACTGGAAACTAGGCTGGCCATTCAAGAAATTTAATTGTATTGCTTGTTAGGGATGACTTAATTTGACCCCAGCAGTCATTTTTGATAGCTTTTGAGTGCAGTGTTAAGTGTTGCGAGTCGATCTCACTCCTCCCTAAAATGTCCCATTCCCAAGCATCCAGCATATAAGTATGTATTTAACTGGAATAACTAAGATGGGCAATAGTCCGATACAAACTTCGATGTAATTTTTGTGATTCCAGGGTGATGTTTTTGAAATGCCGTCTGTTGAGATCTGTCTCTTTCCCAGTATATTCTATTGGAAAATACCAGCCTATTTCGCTTTAATAACTACCAAGGATAGGCAGCTGCTTAGTGTTTTGGACTACTAAGCAAAGGGTCCCAAGATCGATACCCTGGAAACCACACAAATTACGTCGCAAGGTAACGCGATGCCTATCCCTAACGTCTAACAAACATCCGAGAGTTGTTTTTAACTGTCACGAAAGAGCTTCTTTTGTCGTTTTCCGTTGGTTTTACCCGGGGATCCACTTAATCTGTAATCCAATGGAACAAGAAAACTGCTTCTGATCGAATCCACTGAAGTATTGGTAAAATGCTAAAAAATAATCTTAGGCAGCTGTCAGCTGACTTGTATAAAATACATCAATTACATTTGTATGAGTGCTTCTGGAGTGGATGCTGACTTCAAATCGTGAAGCGAAATTCTCTTTTCAGAATCACCGAAGAGTAGGTTTTTTTTTGTGCCAAAGGAAGGTTTCAGAAGTGATTTTTTCGATTCCGGACGCTTCCTTTTTTGCCCAATGGAGGAGGACATACCCAACTGTCATGAAAGAGCTTCTCAATTAACCTTTTGGATTCGACATAAAATCGTAGATCCCTTCCATTCACAAAAAACGAAGTCCTAGCTCAAAGCGAAGTCCGTACTGACTTTTAGCGCCAACTACTTCGGTCGTAGCGAGGTATCCGTCGGAAAGAAAAATTCTCCGCAACGCATACTCCTTCGGTGGCTCAAATTGCATTCGAGGTGTCCGACTTCGGAAGAGAAATAAACAATTGCGATGGCGCACCGCACCGCACTCCAAATCGTAAACAAATTCCGTAACCAATTTCTGCCGAGGATATCGGAACCTAGCTGTCAAGAATTATAAAAAAATGCACTTCAAGGTAATTTGCCGATATGCGTTACAAAATGTCGGAACAATTCTCCGAACAGTTGTCCCGATGAATACCTCACATCAAAAATCCTCCAAATCGCATACAATCCGAAAATTTTCCGTTTCGACGGGTACCTCGCTAGGGCCGACTTATTTTTTAACTGCCCGGAAAATCTTCCGATCGCAATCAATCAAACCTAACAACTAATTCTCTAAAGAACCGCTGAGCAAAAGGGCTATCAGAGCGAATCTTCCACACAACAATGAACAATGAAGTAGAAACTACGTCTACTTGCAGCAGAACACGAACAATTAGCAAAGAAAACAGAACAGCCAATGCTTGTTTTTTTGTTTTAAATTAGATGTTCAAATATATATTTAATTTTCTTTCTTTTCCAATATCTGTTGATGTTTTTTCTTTGATGAAAGTGCAAACAAAAGACCAAGAAATGAAACAGATAGTGCGTAAAACCAAATTTAACGAAAACGGTACATCTTTCGACACTTAAATACAATTACAAACTGCCTGTAATACAAATTGTGTCTTTTCTTGTGCAAAATAAATTAGTAATCTACGAACAAATACGAAATGCAATTTTCCTGCCTTATAAATTATACCTAAAACGCTACAGTTTTTAGCGATTACAAAGCAGACTGCCCTTCTTATTGATTAGAGATACGAGCGAGTGACAAACCCAATCTGAAACGATGGACCGAGATAGGGCCGCGCATGTCAAGTGCTGCTGCTGTACAAATTACTTTAAACAAAAAAGATTACTAATAGTTAACATAACTTAATTTTATCGATAGGCAGCACTTAACGGAGAGAAATCAACGAGTAATGGCAGTGTCTAATGGACAGGAAGGAGGGGATGAAGAGGGAGGAACACAGAGCGGATAAAAGTTTAAAAAAATAAATAAATAGCTAAACCAACAAAAAGAAGATACATTTTCATTTCAATTTTTAAATCTTTTCGGAATTTTTATTTTTTTGTTTTTAATCTGTTTTTTTGATTTGTAACTTTTTGCTTAGTTCTCATCGACTTCGGCTTCTTGCTCTTCCTCGAATTCGGCGTCCTCATCAGCGGTAGCCTCTTGGTACTGCTGGTATTCGGATACCAAATCGTTCATGTTGCTTTCGGCCTCAGTGAATTCCATCTCATCCATACCCTCGCCAGTGTACCAATGCAAGAAAGCCTTGCGACGGAACATAGCGGTAAACTGTTCGGAAATACGTTTGAACAGCTCTTGGATAGCAGTGGAGTTACCAATGAATGTGGCAGACATCTTGAGACCTCTTGGTGGAATATCGCAAACGGCTGTCTTGACGTTGTTTGGAATCCATTCGACGAAGTAGCTGCTGTTCTTGTTCTGAATGTTCAGCATTTGTTCATCTACCTCCTTCATTGACATACGTCCACGGAAGATGGCAGCAACCGTTAGATAACGTCCATGTCGTGGATCGCAGGCAGCCATCATGTTCTTGGCATCGAACATCTGTTGTGTGAGTTCGGGTACGGTCAGGGCTCTGTATTGTTGTGATCCGCGGGATGTCAATGGAGCAAAGCCGGGCATGAAGAAATGCAGACGTGGGAATGGTACCATGTTGACAGCCAATTTACGTAGATCCGCATTCAGCTGGCCGGGGAAACGAAGGCAGGTGGTCACGCCAGACATAGTCAGCGACACTAAATGATTCAAGTCACCATATGTTGGGGTGGTCAACTTCAGGGTCCTAAAGCAAATGTCGTACAGGGCTTCGTTATCAATGCAATAAGTCTCGTCTGTGTTTTCGACAAGCTGATGCACCGATAATGTGGCATTGTAGGGTTCAACAACGGTGTCTGATACTTTTGGCGATGGTACGACCGAGTATGTGTTCATGATTCTGTCGGGATATTCTTCGCGGATTTTTGAGATGAGAAGGGTTCCCATACCGGAGCCGGTACCACCACCCAACGAGTGTGTCAGCTGGAATCCTTGCAGGCAATCGCATGACTCGGCCTCTTTGCGGACAACATCCAACACTGAATCCACCAATTCAGCGCCCTCTGTGTAATGACCCTTAGCCCAGTTGTTACCAGCACCAGATTGTCCGAACACAAAGTTATCGGGGCGGAAGATTTGACCAAATGGACCGGATCGCACTGAATCCATGGTGCCAGGTTCTAAATCCACAAGAACTGCACGTGGAACATATTTGCCACCGGATGCTTCATTGTAGTACACATTGATGCGTTCCAATTGCAGGTCACTATCGCCATGGTATGCGCCAGTGGCATCAATTCCATGCTCATCGGAGATGATTTCCCAAAACTGTAAAGAAAAATTCAAATGCAAATCAATTAGTTTCTGTTGGTAATGGGGTTTTGGGTGAGAGTAGTGAGTGGAGGTGGTCGAGTGTAGAGGGAGAAACATTTCCATTCTTTTTATTCTGTTTTAACAAGTTGTGCGCACATGCCCGGGATGGCCACACCTACAAATCGATAAAATGTCACTTGATTCTGTAAGGGGTTACAGGATTTTGTTGTTTTTTATCCCCGCTATAGGGAAAGGACGAACAATAATGTACATAAATAAATGCATGTATTCACAAGTGGCTGAAGGTTTCCCTTGGCAACAGCAAGCAGTTATGTTTAAAATACTTTTAGCTGTGGCGAGGGTTTTCTTGCAAAACGGAACGACAATGAACATAACCTTGCAAATGGGAGATCTAAAAAAAATCGATTTCTTAGCAAAAGTAAGAAATTTCTTCAGACTACTGCATGGACTATGCGTAGAGTTGATTCGGAAAGTATTCGAAAGAACACTTCGTCGAAACAGTACAACAAAATACTCGATCGAACATGGGGAATGAGGATGTTTTTGGCACTAAAACTCTGAATATGGCGCCCTGTTCGTAACAGGTAAATATCTAGTACTGACATTTCTTGTTAATATGTTCGTATTTTCCAAAAGAAAATGGCATTCTCTGACGCAGAGAACAAGTTTCCTCTTCCATCACAAATCGACTCGAGTTTCAAATCGAAAAATCTTTTACAATGCCTACGTATCCAAATTATTTGCTAGATGACCAGCAGCACGCCAAACTCTGGTCAAAAACCAATATGAACAACAAAATTGTCATCTTGCACCAAAGGTTGGATGTAAGCATATCGCTGCTCGCCACCTGGCAGATAATGGAAGGGCGGCAGGCAGGCAGTAACTACCATTTGCAAATTTGTGGTTCCAATCGGAGGCTTTCATGAAAGAAGGCCATTACGCTTTACTCTGCTCTGGCGTATTAAATACTAATGAATCAGTTCCTGCACCTTCTTTCGTCCAGTTAGCATATTTTATGCAAGTGCTTGTTCTATTCATACTTTTTGATGTTCTTTCGCTGATAATTTGCATTTACACACATCAAATAGACCAAACTGGAACAATCAAGTTCATAATTTTAGTGCCACATAATGACGAGTTCCTAACAATGACAAGAGCAATCATCATTATCATTACCAACCGCACTTATCATGTCATCTTGTGTCAAAAAGCAACCAAATTATTACGTTTGCTTCAGTCAGTAAAATCAAAGCTTTTATACGCATTACGTCAGTTGTTTTGTATGTTACAAATAGCGACGATTTAACATGACGCGATAAGAGCAAAGCAAAGTAAAAACATTCAATTTCAATTGTATGCTATATCAGCACCCACTTATAAAGCGGCGAGAAACACAAACCGGTCTTGCAAGTTAGAATGACTAATTATTGATATTGATAACTGGTATTAAAATAGACAGAGAAGCATACTCTAATCGTTGGTGTTAAATGAGGTCATCTTTATAACAGGCGAACGGGGCAACCAAAGTGCATAGAATTTCTCAGAAAGTGTATGAAAATGAATCGAAGGCAGTGTCAGAGCGCGAGTGTGTGGAGCCAGAAAGAAAATACCTCAAGCAAGTGATCTCATTCGACGGCTCTACGATGGCATGGCAATGCTGATGATGACGATAGCATCAGCCAAGACTGCTGAGAGACTGTGTTGCGGCTAAGACTTTCCATATAGTTGATACGTGTCTTTTTATGACGGTGATATCATTGGCAAGAGCTTGTGGTAGTGGTAAAGAGAAAGAACGGCATTACTGACCAACAAAACACACTATCTGAATTAGTAAGTCTCTTTCTCTCTCTATCTGTCTGTCTTGTTCGGTGAGAAGACAACAGATGGGATTAGAGAAATTTTGATAAGTTTGCGGCGATCAATGAATATAATTATATATTCTTTGGAGAAGGTGCGAGAATTAACAGGTAGTTTTGGTGCCACGCTAACTTAACAGATGTTTAGACTGATCCGCGAACTGATGGCAGCGTTTGCGTTGTAAATGGAGGTTACAATCATAGTGTGTGGTACCTAGTTTCTTTGGAGGCTTGGTCCATGTAACGCAGTTGCGTTATTCTAATGTTCAGAATCGATACAACTAAACTGCAAACTCCCCCTCCCAAAGAAATGTCATCTGGGCATCGATAGGAAACCATCTGCTTTGCATTAGCAATCTTTCCCAAAGGCCCACTCCTTAATCGATTTCGTTGCTGAAACTTGTTTGCAGGAGTAACTCAAACACAATAAGTGCTCAAACGAGTTGTTACGTCGGTTGTAAAAGTGCCACAAAGACGACGCCATATGGCGCGTCGAATCCAATACAGAATACACATTCCCATTCCCACATCACCGATTGCCTTCTTGTTTAGTTTGCTGTTTCTTATTTTTAATTAAATCCAATTGAGGAGTAAAACGTACAAAAACCAAAAGAAAAATGCCGAGCCAACAACTTCATATCAAATGATGTCAACATGTTTTTTTTTTTTTTTTTTACCCACGCAAGAAAAATCACTGGTGTGGTGGCGCGACCATAAGCCGACTATGTGGGCTTGCCGACTGGCTCCGGCTTGAATGTGTGAGCGGAATGTTGTTTACCAATTTAACCATATTTGGTGATGTGCTAGTTGGGGGTTTGTACGCTCTGTATTTGGAAAATCAAACAGGAAAGACACATCGACATCGGCAATAAAATATAGCTGTGAGCTAATATGTTCCGAAAATGAAAGACAAGGTTTACCTCTTATTATACCTCTTTGCTTGGAGAGACTGATTGATTGATTAATGGAGTTCTTAATGGATCGCATGAGACGTGTCATTAAGCAACTTGTTCCGACATTATGTACGTATGGTGCTAAACAGAAACAGATTTTACAACTCAACCAACACAAAAAAAAAAGTTTACAATTTATGATCAAGATAAAAATAAAAGTTGTGACATGTGAAGACATAAAAACTTCTTTACACCGAAATGTCAGCGAAGTTTTATAAATTTCAGAAAATGACGTGATACCGTAGAGGCAGTCTACATATGGCCAGATGTGCCTATTGCTGTTTACAGCTATTTCAGCCAGTTGGCTGTGTTTAGGCGACATTTCGTCATCAATTTGGTGGGCTTTGGATGAGGGATTGCAATAAGTCAAACTTTGTTGTGACTGAAATGAAACAGAGCAAGTTTTGCACTCGTATAAATAATTATACTTGTTACATTTTCACTTCCAGAGGGCTTACTATTGAAACGAATTAAAAACGCAACAAACGTCGTGTGGATTTTAGTGAAAAGGAATTTATTTTCTATTTGAAGCTGCGGTTCAAGGTGGGGACCCAGCTTTGTTCTCTTTTCAGTTTAGGACCAACTTACCTAAAATCGAGCAACATTGAAAGGGAAAAGCAAAAGCAAGGCGTTGAAAAAGTAAAAAACTCACTGAGAAATACAGGAATTAACTTCAGTCAAACAGAAACTCATAATTCCGATAATAATTGGCGACCCAGAGTTATCCAAAGGCTTCGAATTTCAATAGGTTCTATAACACATTGCGCGTGCCAAACTTTGTACTAGAAAATTGTGGAATCTAGTCGACAAAAACTTTAAATCGCGAACATGTTCCTATAGGTATAATCGAGAACAAGTGCCTATAGCTAAGTATATCAGTTGAAAAATGTCGGAATCAAGCAATTACTTACTCTCGAATCATTTTGAAGTTCTTTCTCCGCTTTGCACCTAGTCTGTTTAAGAAAAAAAAAAAAACCCCATGTGACAATTACAAAACTTCGCTCGTGTCAACGTCTGTGCTTATAAATTGTTGTCCATCAGGGCTCCTGTGTGGCATCTCTGGCGAAATTCCGAGTCCATAAAACCATTCGAAATGTTTAAAAATAACCACATACGGCTCCTTTCGCACATGAACGTCAACTCTAATGGTTTTTGCGACACATGCAAGGAACATATTTAGCATCTCAGACGAAGCGCGTTCAGGTTATTGACATTGAATTGCAGGGAGCAACCACATTACACACGTCTTACTTTGAATGGTTAAATGCTGCTGCATTTCTTCACACTGTTGCCATGGCCTTTCCGAAACGGAAAAAAAAAACATCTGCCTAGTGCCCATGTACATATCACTCTTCTCCTCTGTCATTTAAATGGGAAACGAATGGACTGACGAAGAAGAGGGTAAACATTAAACAACCATTATCATCATAATCGCCATGGCAATGGTTGTGTTGTGCTCACAAACATTCCAGAATTAGGAATGACAAACACAACAAAACTAAGTATTGTGTTATCGATCAAGCACGCTAAACTCTCCCCTAGCTCTATTTGGATCTATTTCCGCTACAAAAACGCAATGCGACCGACGTCTGCCGTGCGCTCATTTATGTGAGTTGGCACAACCAACTATAAAACATTTCTCGTTAGGAATAGATATATATATATATATACAATCTAGATAGCTTATACGCGACATCGACAACGATGAGGCGCGCTCTCGCGGACATTCACCCGATGGGGTTCTCTTTTTTTTTTATTCTAGCACATTCTTTATGCATTGTACGCGAAAGCTACAAGCTACAACTACAACATTCAGCATTGTTCTTAGCGCAACGGTACTAAGTAGTCAATGGAAATTCATTTGGGAAACCTACACAATCGAATGGACAATGTTTTTGTTTGTTCTCTTCTATTCTCCAATTAATAATAAAATAGCCTTCCCTAACTGTACCCTCCGTTCCCATTATATTTATCGACTGATTAATGGAGGGAACAGGTTTTCTTTCCAATGTGCGCTTGTGTTTCGGTTTGCTTCAATAAGTTTAACTTTCCGCGGTCTGATGGGCAAACACATTATCTAGGTTTTTCCTAGAAGCGATTACTCTTTCAGAACTCTATGCTTAACTTGATCTGAAAGGACGGGGGTATAGAAAACAAAAAAAAACTAACTCAGTTCCGGAATGTGAAAGGCAGCTTTCGAAAGAAAACACACGCTTGACCTCAGAGCAGATGCAATGTCTGTTCACGTATTAATAGAGAAGAAAAATGTTTCCAAATAATTGAAACAGCAATGCATACGTTACGTGTACCGTAGGAAAAAATGTATGTGGGTGGTGCAGTAAGATTACTACGCCTACTGTACTTATGAGTGAAGAAGTTGTGTGTGACGTCTGTAAATGCCCAGTTTAACATTAGGAATGCATACCGAAATGTTTCACATATAACGAACTATAAGAACCGTTGGGTACGTTAATGGCCCAATCACAATCCCTGAAACGAACAATCATTTAATTATAAAAATTTAAGTGAAATTCAATTACTCGGCATCTACCCGCATGAAACAGCCGGATCTATAATGGAGAATAGTTGCTAGTTTTCAAAGAAACGTATTTCCATTTTCTTTTTTAACAAACTGTAGGTAGGACTTACAGTCTGCATGTTGAAGTAGGTACAACTTATATAGCTATTACCCATTCAACGAGCTACACCCATGAAGCATGCTTAGCACAGTCATTGTTTTATAACAATCGGCCTTACCAATGATCAACTTAAGTCTTGCAGTTTACGCAAAGACTCTAGACTTTCCAAAATCGCTTTGTCAATTAACAAATACAGTCGCCAGAATATCGCTTACTGTAGGGTTTAATGTTAATGGTGAATGTTTTTAAATAACATTTTAGGTCTCGCTATTTTCGAAAGTAGCTTCCTAGAATAGAGACGAAGGGAATCTGGATGTCAAAACAAAATTGTTAAACCGAAATCTATTTCGAATAGGAGAACTTGTATTTCCTCAGGATTAACAAAAGTTCAGTTGACTGTTTTAATATTAGCATTACCTATGGAAATTTGTATTAACAAAATAGGTCGATTTTGAATTTACGTCGGATGATGGTTCTTCGATGTTTAAAATCGCATTTGAAAATGAAAAAAATCACCGACTCGATTCAAGTACGTTCTGGGCAGTCCACATTGAAAGAGAAATATTTTTTTTACAAATATCTCATCCACGAAACAAATACCGTACTTGTTTAGACAAATAGCACCTCTGATAGTTTCCAAAATGTTTCTAGGCATGTCTCGGTGTACCTATGAATTGTTTCCAAATCTCCGTGTAGTGGAGAAACTATCATATTATTAGTTTCTTTTTATGTTCGGTGACAGAAACAATTCCAATATCGTATCGTATAGTACATTTACACCGCAAATAAATTCAACATTTCGGGAAAAAAAAAAATCTAAGTCCAATTTTGTGTTCCCACTGAATTTTCAACTTTTCAAATGGCAGCTAGTGTCAGAATTGATTACTGGGGTCCTAAATCTGTATTTTGTTCTGAAAGTTTTTTTTTTTTTTACCAAAACGAACGTTATTTACGTTATTATTCGACGTACCGATTTGTACGAAATCGGAGAAATTCCATTCGAGAAAGGTATTCGCTCCGATACAACTTTCGAGAAATTCTCCGATGACATATTGTCGCATTGCGTGGAACCGCAATTTTTTTGACAGCTATACCTACCTAAATTTTATTTTTTTTTTTTTTCGAAGCTCTCCGACAAAGAATTGCTGCGGAATATTTTCATGTGAAACACAAACGCGCTTATTTGATTCATTTATTTTACTACTTCGAACGCATATTGAGTTCCGATCGATTTTGACTTTGGAATCGAAATTTCGAATTGGATTGATTTTTGGAACAAAATGGAGAGTCCGTTTTTTTTTTTTGTCTGCTGAGACATCAAATGTGGTTGAACCTAAGGAATTTTTGTTTAGCTATATTCGTGTAAACATGAATGGAAGTGCTAGTTCAGATATATTATCAATTATCCCGACAAGCATTTTAACTCAGTTGCTGCTGCATTTTTTCTACAAAGTGGCTATTCGCCCGACACTTCTGTACTGACTGACGTTTGTGTGGCTTCGGAACACGGCTACGTAATTGTAGTAACGTAATTATATTTTCATTAAAAAAAAAGTGTTTTAAGAAATATGTTGGGCCTTAAAACGTACAGGATCGTGCCCGAAAATGTAATACTGGAGTTTAGAATCTTTTTTGCGAGCGAAGCGAGCCCTTATTCCACTGTTTTACCTGATTAAACTTTGACATTTCGTTGCGTAGGTAGCCGTGTCCCGAACGTCGGGCGAATAGCATCAGCCTGTAGCATTGTATAAAGAAATATGCCAAATGAGGTAATCACCCTCAAAAATTCTTTATTGCATAGAATTCCATTCAGATTAAAATTTGAAGCTTCCGTTTCCTTTAACGGATGTTAATGGTAAAATGCAAATTTTCTTGGGATACCTGCCGTGCACAACAGCTGTACATTATTATATTCTCAGAGATATTGGTTTCACTGCTGTTGGCAACGCCATAACTACGCCCATATAATATTTACCTTATATACCCCTATTTCTTTCTATTGCAATTGTGTTGGTGTTTGGAGGAGCAAATCTAGTGTTGCCAGTGTGTAGTCAGTGGGTCTTTCGGTATTTAGTCGTATGTAGCAATAAAAAATAAGGAATTCACAATGTGGCAAGTGCAAAAACATTTCTAATAACAAATTCATTCTCGACTTTAAACTTACGGGGGCTCAAAATTGCGATTTTTGTATGTGAAATATAGCCACTATGAACTACTAAAAATTTTTAGCCGTACGGACATATGTTTTTTGCAAATGGAAGCAAGTGCAATGTAATTTAGTACAACCAGTTGCAAACAGAAGAATGCAATACTACTGAAAATCGAACTTCAAATATTTCAATGGAAACATTTAATAAGCTAAACTGACTGTTTTTACAGTATGTATGTATTCATTTCCGTTTTTAATAAACAAATATGCACTGCCGAGACCAGTTGTCAGTGCACGACGTTGTTTACTCATTTCGTGCGAGTTTCTTATCGAGCACACGGCAACACTAGAACTTCAAAATGCCTTCACATCTGCCGTATACCGGCTGGTTGCGTACCTATTGCGTTGCGTTGCGGTATCGCCAATTTTTTTCCTATATACTCCACCACTACATGGCAAGTTTTCAAGAAGAATATAAGATCACAGATGGTAGATGGACATGGAGTATTACAGCACATTATATATTCGCATACATATTTCTCCATCACATAAAATTATGCGCAACTTATATTCAAGAAAACTTGTATTCGTATGAAATCATTTTCGAAAACAAATTTTCCACAGAAACAATCATTCACCATCAAATTACTTTTAGATAGATGAGTAATTTATTAGTATTCAAAGTTCACACATAAAGGAATATAAGCCGGCCGGTTACTTTACTTAATTTCGCATGCATGTGTGTTTGAGATCGAAAATATGGCGAATCTTTTGTTCCACTTGGATTCCACTTAAACAATTTTTTTTTTTTTTTTTATCAGCCAACTATGCAATTTAGATTTAACAATAATTATCTCTTTTTCCACTTGAAATGCACTTTTTTTCACAATTTGTTGACAAAATTTTATAAAAAGAACGAAAAGGAAGTTTCCCGAAGTAGGTACATAAAAACTGAGCGTAATTAATCAAGTCCTCTTACCTTAGCTCCAATTTGGTTTCCGCATTGACCGGCTTGAATGTGAACGATTTCCCTCATATTTGTTGTTTATATATTTAATAATAAATAAATTACAGAAAATTAGCTTTTCTTTCTTGTTTTAGAAAAAAATAGCTCAACAGTAGAACACGACACAACTTTACACTTCGAACGTCGCTGACTTTATGAAGACTGCGAATTTTCGAAGCGATTCAACGGATTTTTACACAACAGACAACGCCCAATCTCGCGTTTTGATTGGTTGGCAACGATTTCAGTCTGCAAAGTGCAGAAATGACTTCATCGGCTGCGCGGCTGCATGGCTGCCACAACACGCAAGCCAAAAAAAAAAAAAAAAAAACGGAACAGCATAATGGGCTGTTTACACTGCGGTAGATTGGAGCGTGGGATATGTATCAGCTTTTGTTGTTATTTTTGTTATTTTACGTCGTCATCGCTGCGAATGGCGTAGAGTGGAGAATGGAGATTAAAATATTGTTGGCTTGGCAGTAGAATTTTGTGGGTAAATTTTTGTTGCTTTTGTTTGTTTGCAGATATTTTGGAATAAATGAGGAGTAGTGTTTGGAGATATTGTCTGCAAAGGGGGCTGGTTGAAGTGGGTGTGGGGGTTTCTGCTGCCATATTATTCTTATTCTATGGGGGCAAATTGAGAGAGTGGGTAATTTTTGAGGTCGCTTCGCAAATTTGCTGCCGCTGCCAGGCTGCCACTCTTCCAAATCCAGTGCCATATAAAATTTGCATATTTTCCTGTATTGATTTAAATGAAAACGTTGCGATGCATAGGTATACGATTTTATAATAGCTAAGTCGCTAGATGTGTATAGGTAGTAGGTATACCTAGTTAGGTACATTATGTATGTATAGGTATGAACTATGGACATAGTTCTTGTCTTGTTAGGAGTTAATTTGGCTATGAATGAGTCAATGAGTTTCCTATTTCGGAAGGCTTAAAGCAGATGTTACGTCAGGTACCTAGTATGATGTATAAATGACTGACGTTTACTTTCATTTAAAGGTGCTAATGACCACCTATTTAAGAAAACCTTCTATGTGCGGAGTTGGGATGGGATTAGAAACGATTTCATAATTATGATAAATCGCTGAATTAAGTAAAGATTTTTCGCTTTGCATTTGGTAGCTTTTTCAAAAGTCTGGGGTCAGATTCTGTAAGGCGAAAATGTTGAAACACTTTCGTGCAAACGAATGATTTGCTCTAATTTGCAGAAGTAAATCCTTCGTGCACAAGAAAATGTTTGAACGTTTCGCCTACAGAATGCCGACACAGGTGTTGCAGCAAACATTTTTTTTATTTATTTGGGAACATGTTTCACTACCAGCGCTTTCTATATTTTGTTATTTTAGAAGAAGATCTAGAGGGAACCATTTTTTGATGTGTAAACATCTAAGCGCGCGTTGTTGGAATCTGGTGAAGTAATTCCACACATTTAACTTACGGGGACGGAAATGCGTCACTTTGTTTTATCATTGCATACATTTTTTTTTGGAATCTGGTGGAGTAATTCCACACATTTAACTTGCGGGGACAGGGAATGCGTCACTGTGTTTTATCATTGCATACATTTATGAGCTGGGGCATATTAATTTCAGCTTTTTGTTGATGTGAAATAAAATTTCTCCATTTCGTCCTTGCACCGTACTCAGAAGAAATTTCAAGAATTCTGCAGGGAGATTATCATATTTTACCAATGATCATAAGCGGAGACTTCAATATCAATTTTGCAACTCCAGAAGCTAAACCATTTATTGATTTTATGCAAGATAAATTTAATCTTCAAATGAACTCCAACCGGAAAATTTCAACAACACGATATGGAACAACCATCGATGCTGTCTTCCAGCGTAATCTAGATAGATTGCAGTCTCGAATGTACATATCGTACTTCAGCTACCACAATCCGATTGTATCTATTCTACCGAAACTAGCACAGAACGAATAAATTATTGTTATTTCATAATATATCAAGAATACGGTTATTACAATTCCCTCTTTTCTCAATGACGTGTATCTAGCCACACACATACCGCACGCACGGTGTTTACACATACACATATTTCGGGACTGTTGGATACAGTCGCACCAATTTTTTATCTTGTCTTCACATTTATTCCTGCTAACCTAACTTCAGTTAAGCTTAAATGCAAAAACAAAAAATTCTTAAGGTAAGCTCCGTCACAAATTGTCCAATTGGGATCGTTCCTGCTCTCATAGAGGATAGTTGGTGTACGGTGTAACTTCAGGCTTAACGGATTACAGATTCAGATGTGCATACCTATTCATTTTGAAAAGCTCTTTATTGTTGGTCAGGTTGGTCATAGGTATAATAACTAACCGTATGAAACAACTGCAACTGCAACTGCTTACGCAGAAACCCATTTTAAGTAGATCGAAGAGTCTCGTGATCGAGACAACACCCAGAGATTCTATAAGTAAGCCAAGCAATTGGCTACTGGCCTTAAGACCGGAACACAGGCTCTTCGAAACAGCGATGGAAACCTAGTCACCGAAGAGCAGGAAATAGTAGAAGTGTTTAAGCAGCATTTTCAGCAGCTGCTAAATGGGCATCATGTAGAGAGAGTGATAGGACAAGATAAGGGATCCCACGGCCAGTCAATGAAGAAACTGTTCCACCACCTAGCATACAAAAAGGTGACTTACCTATAAAAAAGCTTAAGAACAACAAGGCCGCAGGCTCTGATGCTGAAGCGGATCTTTTCAAATACGGTGGCGATGTTTTGGTTAGGCGCATGCAAATCATCAACTAAGTATGAGTGAAAGTGAAAGAAAGCATGTCCGATGACTGGACAATCAGCTCCATATATGCCCCATTTACAAAAAAGGCGATTCCTGCTTAATGTCGCATATAAGATTCTATCCAACATACCTACTGTTTGAACGTTTCAAGCCGTTCTGCAACACACTAATCGCCATGTAGGTACCAGTGGGGCTTCCGATCCGGCAGATCGACTATAGATCAAATTTTCACACTGAGACAAATCCGGCAAAAGACCAATGACTTTCAAGTCGAGACTCAAAACTTATTCATCGACTTCAAAGCCGCATATGATAGTATTCATCGTCAAAAGCTCTATATGGCGATGGTCGATTTCGGGAACCCGGCAAAACTGATCCCGTTGTGTCGCATGATACTGGAAAACACGCACTGCAACGTGTAGTTTGGAAGTTGTTCCTCCGAACTATTTCAAACATGCACCAGATTTCGACAACGAGATGCATTATCATGTGACTTTTTCAATATGGTGCTGGAACTGATAGTGCGCAGGGCAGGTGTCATGACGGGTGGCACTATCTTCAACAGATCCGTCCAACTACTGGGTTATGCGGACGATATCAACATCATCGGTCGCTCACAGCGCTCCGTGAAAGAAGCTTTCACGGCGACTGAAAAGAACAGGCGAAATTTGTTGCCCTTGAAGTAAATGAGGACAAGACTGAGTATATGCTATCAACAAACGAACAAGCATCTGTTTACTGCCTAGGACAAAACGTCGCTATTGATAGCAATAATTTCGAGGTAGATAGTTAAGGAGTTCATCTACCTCGGAGTGAACATGAACTCCACGAATGACACCCTAGTGGAGATCAGACGAAGATAAACTCTAGGAAGCCGTTGCTACTTCGGTTTGGCAAAATAATTGGGTTCAAAACTCCTGACTCGAAAGACAAAATGTATACTTTACACAACCCTTTATCCTGCCAGTTCTGCTTTATGGCACCGAGTGCTGGACGATAAGCAGGAAGGGAGAGCTGATACTGGGCTCTCGAAAGAAAAATTCTTCGGCAGATTTTTGGTCCTGTGTGCGAAGAAGGCGAATGGAGGAGAAGGTACAACGGCGAACTCTATGCGCTGTACCAACATGTGGATGTAGTCCAAAAGGCCAAAATATGTCGACTACTTTGGCTTGGCCACATCAAGCGAATAGACAATTATGCTCCAACTAAGAGGATCTTCGAAACCCAGCCGCCAGGTTCGAGACGACAAGGACGGCCGAACCTCCGTTTCAAAGATCAAGCCATCGCGGATGCGAGAGCGCTTGGTCGGATAACTGGAAGCAGAGTGCCCGGGATCGCAGAGGAAGGCTACGGTATCTCAGGCAGAGACTCTTCACGGGTCGGAAGCCCGTTAAGTAAGTAAAGTAAGTCATATACCGTATTCTATTCTATTATGTTTACCTGGAATTTGTAATTTATAACTTGCCTCAGGCTGAAGTACCTTTTGGTTGTTCATAAGAAAATTTAACTTTGCGGGCGGTAGTCTTGTAATATTAGACAAGTGATCCTCCTGCCATGGCTGAATGGTATCCTTAGGAGAGTCCATTTGACTTTGTAGTAGCTGTGTTAACAACCACTTTTTTCCCACTTCAAGATGTAATACAGTTTAATCCATAGAAGATATAAAAGTATAGAAGATTGACGGATCACGTGTTTTATAACAAAGAAATCGGAGAATACTCCGTCTAATCGACAAGGTACTATACTTAAAAAGATTATAAATCCACCTGAAGACTTGTTGTGTTAGTAGCTGAAGAGTTGTTGTGTTAATATATTATACAATACTTACTTGGCTAGTAGAGCTCCAATCCAGGCACAATCGAAAACGTTTGAAATGCCTAAGGATATAAGGATACGGCTCCAAATTTGGCATGTTTTTCGATTACCTGGAAGTGGCTTATTAACATGTATCCACTAGAACTATGGCTGCAAAAGCCATACTGAAGTTGAAAACAAAAAGCAGCACAAGCTAAGGCTTTATTTTGTCTTTGCCATATGCCGCAGAATGCACGTAACCTATATAAGAAGGTGTTTGTTTCTGATTTTCCCGTCCTTTGGAATGGTTTAGTTTAAATGCATCTGTTTCAGAGACTTACAAATTTCGATAGATCTGTGTTGACATGATTGGGTTCTCTGTCGAACCTGGGCTTGCTTAGCCAACCGCCTTCAACAGTTATTAAAACACGTTAAGGTTTGGTACGAGTACAAAATTCTAAAAACTCCCTGTCGTATCTTGAAGCGGAACTTTTGTGACCCGCAACTAGGCTAATTATAGATAGGTGAGAACAGCGCAGATAACAGATAATAATTTTCCAGGACTTAAGTCAGATGAAGAATGTACATTGTACACATCCATTTGTTGAATAAAGCAGCTTAGCAAACCGTATGCCCAACCGCCAAATGCGTTAAACACTCACGTCTCCTCGAAACTAATGGTGCATTGAGCATAAAAATAGCAACATAACTCCACTAATTTGTCATACTCCGTCTTAAATGCCATATTTTCCTTTTATTTATAAATCTATAGAAGTTTTGTTTATATTTATAGCGTGTGTATTATTAATGTGCTGCTGAAAAACCATTAAAGCGAATCCGGGTGAAGAATTTGTTTCTCTGTTGGAGTAAGGGATAATCGATACAAATTGTTGGCATCTCTGAAAAATGTGCCCTGCGTATACACATATAGGTGCCTATATAATAAGGACAAGGCTATATTTGGATGGCACCTCCTTACGTTGTATTTTCGATTTATTCTCTTTTTGTATAGATAAGAATAGTTTTGGTATATGAGTTGATTTATTTGCCTAGGTTCAAGGATTTGCGAAGGTACGTATTCTATTTCGAAGTTTGACAATGGAAATTACTTCTATTTACATAGGAAGGATATAAATATACTTATACCTAAACGTCAGCAAAATGTTAGGGAAAAGCTTTCGCAATTTGTTGACGCACCAAAACGTTTGATAAATATTTGCGTTATTATTAGGACTCACATAACAAATACAATTTTCCTCATATTAGATTTGGTTTTGATAGAAATGTCATCAGTCACCAATCATCACATATGGGGATGGAATGACAGATGACTATGCGGGTGTATTTTCTTCAGCAAACGAACCCCTGCTGAACACCGAAAGTAACTTAAAATCCATGGAGTTGTTGTTTTTGTGCGGTGTTCCCGCCAAGCATTTAAATTTATTCTTTCGATCGAGGTCTAGATGCATTACATCCCTGTGCTAACAGCAGATTTTTCATCGCATGGCATTGCATCGGGTGAATCTATTTTTTTTTTTAATTAGGTATTTTTGGATAAATATTTAGAAATATATAAAATTTAACCAGTGAATGAAAAACTCGTATAAAAGTCTTGAAGGCTACACATATTCGAATCACATGAATATTAACACCAAAAAGAGCAAGTGACGTTTTTATATACCTACCTATTCCATAAGACACATGAAATCTGAAATCTGAGAGCGAATCTGAAGAAGCCCAATCGAATACCACATAAGTCACAAGCCACAACTTGAAAAAATCAGAGGATGGGAAATTAGACCAGCACCAAATGTTTCAATTCAAAACCTCACCTCAAGCACACGAATCTACAGTAATATCAGTCAAATATATGTATGTCAGGAAAAGTTTTAATTTAAAAACCAAGTAGAATGATAAGATGTCGGAGCTATAGCTGCGGTCATGAAATATGGCACAAAAAGTCAACGAACACCATAAGTAAGATCCGAACACCGAACGGCAATTACACAAGAAGATGATACTTGATTATATTAAAGCAGGAGCTCTTAGCTGTCAGTAGAACCCACCCCATAATCAGCGTTCGAAATAATTAGTTGCAAATAAATTAATGATAAATGGATCCATTGAAACAAAAGAAAGGAGCTAATCAGCGGGCATCGCAAAGGAGAAGAGTTTCTACAGATTGTATACAGAGAAGCAATGAGCGTGATAAATTTGGAGTATGAAAATGTTATGAAAATTTAGATGGAGATGAAGCTAAATGATGCTTTAATCGAAGGAATGGGTATGCGTATGACAAGTATTACTTTCCAAGCTAGCAAGATTCAACTAAGAACAAACAATTTGGTTAAAGCACTAAAAAAAAATATATATTTATTGGCATGGGCGTCAACCGCCTATGAAGACCTGCGCCGCGTGAGTCAAATGGAGTTTAAACACCCAAAAATAAAAGGTTCAAAAGCCGATCTGAATTGAACCAGTATTCCCAGACTTTGAAGACTGTTTTCTACTTTTATACCCAGCAAAGGCAATAGTTTTCCCCTAAATTCGAAAAAAAATATATTCCCTCTTTTTTCCCCCACGTAAAATGTGCATTTCTTTTCATACCAACAAAATAAAAAATGCAAATGCACTGAGACTTCAATAACTCGATTGTTGCGACCGCTGTGCGGCTTAAGGCACCGTCTTGTTTTAACCACATATCACTGATTTCCAATTCAGGCAATTGCTCCAACAAATAATGTACCAACATGTCTCTGTAGCGAATACCATTTACCGTAAGGTGACGGTCATTTTCGTCGACGAAAACAAACGGCCCAATGACGCCACCGTCATGAAAACCGCACCAACAGTGACTTTTTGCAGATGAAGTGCTATTTCATGAAGCACTTCAAGCAGGTTTTCGGAAAGGTTATTCAATCGTAGACAACATTTTCCTACTGCAAAACATTGCTGGGACATTCCTCAAACAAAAAAAAAGAAATTATTCGCCTTTTTCGTGGATTTTAAGGCAGCCTTCGATAAAATCGATCGAAAAGCGTTAATATTCAAACTTTATAACGCTGGAATGAGCCAAAAATTTGGGAGGGTTATCGAAAATATATACGAGGACAACCAATCGAGTATGTGGAGCGGGACTGAAACATCAGAATGGTTTGAAACAACTATGGGAGTAAGACAGGGATGTACACTAAGCCCATATCTCTTTGCTTTGTACATCGATGACCTCACCGATTTTTTACCTGGAGGAATAAAGATAGCAGGACACTTAATAAAGCACTTTTATTTGCAGATGATGTGGTTGTATTTGCATACTCACCAAGGTCCTTACAATTAATGATTAACCGTCTTGATTTGTACTGCCAATTATGGAATCTGACGGTTAAACTAACAAAATCAAAAATTATGCTTTTTAAGAAGGGAGCTGGTAGAGAGTGCAGAAATTAAAAATTGGCATCTCAACGGACAGTCCATTGAAATTGTGAAAACCTATAGATATCTCGGGGTGACACCAGCTAGTAATCTCAGTATGGAACCTCATCTAAAGGAAAGACTAATAAAAGTGCCATGTCGGCTACATGGAAAAATTGTTTTTAAAATCAACTGATTCACCACAGCGTAAAGTAAAAGGTTTTTCAAGCTAAATCAGAATCTGTTATGATGTACGCAGCGCAATCTTGGGGTTATTGCCAATATGAAACAGTAGATAAACTCCTTAGATACTACATAAAACGATGCTTTAGCATCAATATCGAAACAGGACTATCACCGCTTTTCATTAAATCATTAAAATTGCATGTAGATTATATAATGAAAGTTTTGAACTGTCGGACGAAAGACTTCCAAAATAATTGCGAAGAAGGTAGTCGAAAGGAATACGCTATGGTATAAAACTCGAAGAGCTAAACTCGAAGAGCTAGCAATGTATACTGCAGATTCGAATGTAATTTAGCTTATGGAACGAAAGATATCGTAAGGATGTGCTTGGCAATCTGATTGCCAAGGTAGATGAACAATACAGAGCTGATTGCGTAAATATGGCTTCATCGTCCGTTCACCAAGCTACATACATCATTTTAAAGCATAATCTGTCTGAAAAAACAAATATTTTCACAATGACAACAGCAAAGAACTAATTTCGGCTATATTTAAGATGAGAGGTGAACTAATACGCCTTAATTATATCCCACATCGTCCAGACCTACCAATTTATTGTAGGCTTTGCAACTGAGAGAGAATATGTTATACATTTCATCGGCAGATGCCCCATCCTTAAAGAAAAAATAAGAAGATATTTTCTAGGAAACGACACAAAATCTGAAGAAGAAGTTATAGCACATTTAAACTGCGAAAGCGATGTAAAACAACTTTTTTACTTCTATAAAGCAGCAATCAATTACCGTAGTAAAATTATTACTGAGAACTTTTAAAATCAAATTAGTATACATTTTTTTTTTGCAGGTTACATACCTTTAAATCTATTTAAATTCAATAATTGAATACTTTAAAAAAAAGTTATCACATGTTTAATTCCATGTCAATCCGGCAGACGGCAAAGCCATGCTTAATGATTTTTTTGTAACATTAATTTGTATTATAAACAAGACAACAATAAATCTAATCTAATCTAAAATCTAATCCATGATTAGAATGTTGATTTTACTGAATATTTTGACATTGACAGTTTGGTAATGGATTTAAGGGTAAGTTCTTACTGAAAGTTTGAAGTTATCAAGCTGCTAATGATAATGAAAAACCCTTAACATACCTACCTATATTGAGTACACTCCGATTTAATACAAATTAAAGGGGATACCTACAATGAAATTATACTCTGTAGTGACACACATTCCTTGCACAGACGCTTAATTTATTTGTGAAAATGACTTTCACCTATAATTAAGATTACTTGAATTAAGTTGGCAAATAAAGGTATATTAGTCTGTGATTGAATGCATTTTGAAAACTAGGTGTAGGTCTCTCAACCTGTCTCTTATGCAAATGCATATGCATCTGTAATAGGTATAAATTAAAAGATCCACACCCACTCAATATACTTGTCACATACTCTCAAAGTAGTTTTCAAGTTTTGTCTGTACGATGTACGTAGGTACTGTGCGAGTAGGTAACAGGCATGGTTAGGTTAGTTTAGGTTGGGAGGGCAGTTTTGCAACCGATGCAAATTTCACCTAGAAGCCGTGAAGGCCCATTGTGAGTACCCTGTTTGTACATGCAAGGACATGTGGCTAACAAAACCACTTCGATATGTTGAGGAATAGTTTTATGTCTGATAGAGGTACCCCTGCCAAGTCGTCCAAACTTTCGAAGAACCTAGCTCCCATACAGGATGAGCGGCGTTCCTGTAAAGCTGGGCAGTGGCATAGAAGATGTTCCACGGACTCTATTTCCTCTTCGTCTCTACAGCTTCTGCAGAAGTCATTTGCAAAAAGTCCTTGCCTTTTAGCCATGTTTCCTATGATGCAGTGTCCGGTTAAAACCCCGACGAGCATCCGGATTTGGCTTCTATTAAGGGAGATTAGGAGCTTTGATCTTTTGGTGTCAACCACAGCCCACAGACTTCGGGTTATGACGCAACCGATGGTGTTGCTCCATTGTTCCTTAGCCAGTTGTGTGGTGACGCCTTCAATAAAAGTCTTAGCAGTGTTGAAAGGCGGTAACACCTCTCCGTCCGCAAGTTGAGGGTTCATATCAGAGCCGTATCTGGCCAATTCGTCCGCCTTTTCGTTACCTTCCACCCCAACGTGTCCCGGAACCCAGCAGAGTAAAATTGAGTGATGAGGTATAGCCCTGAGCGCCACGAGGCAATCTGTAACACATTTCGCATTAACAAGATTGGAGCCGATAGCTTTAAGTGCTGCTTGACTGTCCACACAGATGGTTATTTCCATTGCTGGTAGTCCCATCGATAAGATAGTCTGTGCATGTGCATAGATCTCAGCTTGGAAGACACTGCAGTGATCGGTCAGTCGGAACGACTGGCTAATAGCAAGCCTTTCTGAGAATATGCCGGCTCCTGTTCCATTTTCTGTTTTTGAACCATCCGTATGGACGGCTATACCTTTAATGACGGTACTGGGTGATTTCCAGTCCTGCCTTCTGGGTATAGTGATTCTAAAATTTTTCTCGAAGTCATATCTGGGTTTCTCGTAATCGGTGAGTGACTTTAGTCCCTTCCGATCGAAGATTTCAAGTCCACAGTAACCAGGCTTCCAAGTTTTGTTCTCTCTTAAAATAGTGAATAGCTCAATGGGTTGCAGGTTCAATAGCGTTCCCAGACCTAATTGTGGTGTGGATTTAATTGCGCCTGTTCTTAAGATGGGATTTGGTTTTAACCGCCTCCCACCAAACAACTGAGCCGTAGGTAAGAACAGGCATGGTTATTCCAAGTACCTGCAACTGTATGAAAACGCCTCGATAGAAAACCAAGACCCTTAAACAAGCATTTAAAAAAAAAACATTTTGCATCGATTGCATTCAATGTCCGCGCCTACGACGATCAAATCACCTGAATATTAAACGCAACTCAAGAAATATCCACTTAAAGAGTTAAGCCACAGCCACCTACCACTGTTTTGTGCAGGTTTTCTGTTAACTTCTGTTTTTATGCGCTCTTCCGGCGAATTATTAATCATTTTCATTTATAATCGATTCGTTTTCAGTTTTCGTTAACGGTGACGATTAGATGACATCATACGCTCGGCAAATGGTCATAAATGTAAGACCTTGATATGCAGTCATTATTGTTTGCGGTTTTTGTGTGATATTTCCTTCTCATTTTAAAATGAGTGTGTATCGCGCCATAACTGCACTTGTAGTCTGTAATTATTTTTCAATAAATTTATTGGAGTTCATTTTCGATTACAGAGGCGCCAATTGACACCTTGTCTGCAAATTTGCGTGGGATTATGTAACAATTTACCAGCTTGTCTGATGGACATGTGTGCGAAGTCGGTAAATAAGCAGTACATGTACAGTACAATGTACCTACTGTATTGTACACAGTACACAACACACAAGGCGTGATCATGACATTTAATTGTACAAAACTTATTCAACAGCCGCCCAAATGGTGTACAGTTTATGATTCACTGCTTGGTTCTACAGAGCCAGAGATGCTACCACAATAAAAAAAAACATGGTTGTAAGTGTTTTTT
Source organism: Cheilosia urbana (assembly GCA_946477585.1). Taxonomy (NCBI): domain Eukaryota; kingdom Metazoa; phylum Arthropoda; class Insecta; order Diptera; family Syrphidae; genus Cheilosia; species Cheilosia urbana. The sequence continues at coordinate 120,226,643 of OX297854.1, forward strand.
AGACGCCTTGCATTTGGTATTAGGCACCAGTTAGGCACGCTGAAGTAGTCGGAGTGAAATGGAGACATATTTTCTTTTAATCTCGCTAGTTGAAGGAACTTTTCTGATTAAAGGAATGTATTTTCGTAGACCAGTAGTCTCCGCAAAAATATAGAAGGATAATCCTTCAAGAAAGACGGTAGGTATAGTAAGACGTACACCTACCAAAATTGCGAGCAACATCAAGAGGGATTCCAATAGCGATAACTTTTAGTTCTTAAGCTTAGATTACAGATGTCATTTTTCTTGTTAAATTTTGACATGACGACGTCATCAAGCGTCTGGTCACGATGGCTGTCGGACAGTTGGAGCGACGTAGCGTACTCTCACGAGAGATGTGACGTCAGCATGTCAAAATTCGCCGCGAAATATGTAACGTGTAATCTTAGCTTAACTGTGATATTTGACAGTCCATTTTATATTTATGTTCAGCTGGAAATCTAGCATAAATGCAAATGAGTAGGTTCAAGTATCTAGTTTATTATGTTTGACAGTTGATGTATCTTATTTCTGATTGGCTTGAATCGGTCATATGAACAGCTGTTTCTGTTGCCATTATTTGTGGAGGGATAGCCGAAGAACCTTGACAAAGAATTCATGACTGAGTACCTACTAAGTTGGCTTTTCGCATAAATATGGCTATAGTAGGAAAAGTGACGTTCTTGACTAATCTAGTTTTTGCGTTCAGGTTACATCTAGTCCAGACCAATATAGTCGACTAACTAGATTTTTTAATGTGCGCAACGTGTCGATTTTTAATTCGTTGGTCGTTTGCTTCAGTTTGAAAACTTTTGTGTTTCAGTAAGTTTTAAGATCTAGGTACATATGGGTACGTTAAGCTGATTGCTATATCTTTCATAGAGCCTTGGTGGATGATCTGATGCAAGCGTCATACCAAAACATCACCTCTGTATTAAAGAGCTTCGCTGATGGGCTTTGAATTAACGTTTGCTTGGGGCTAAAGTACCTCTTTGCTCTAAATAGGTAGCTCAACTTTGTGGACGCCGATTTTGCGATATAGGATATGTGGTTCTGCCATGTGATTCCTGAATTGACTGTGACTCCTAGAAGGTGCATTGAGTCCTTGTGATGGATTGGATGGTCATCCATTTGGATCTGAGGTACTGTTGATGCATTTTTTCTGGAAAATGTTGTGAGCTGTGTCTTGTTGGCATTAAATACAACCAAGTTGTCCTTTCCCCACTTCAAGATTTTTCCAGATCATCATTTAGAGAATTAATTTGTTCACATCTCTGATTGTGTGATGTAGTCCTATTCACAGGCCCACTGTTCGATATGGAGGATATAAGAGTGCTGTCATCTGCAAAGCTGTAGATATTATTATTTGTCGATCCAAGCAAATCGTTGATGTGGAGAAGAAATAGAGTTGGAGAAAGAATAGATCCTTGGGGCACTCCTGCATTTATAGCAAACGAATTGGATGATACACCATCTACAACAACTTGGATCGATCTTCCCAGAAGAAAATTTTGCATCCATCCGCAGAGTTGTTGTGGTAATCCGTAAGACGCTAACTTGCCGAAAAATACTACCTATACAAGGGGCGAACGAAGGTATAGGTTTTGGGGGTTGAAACCCCTTCCCCGAGATATGTGAAATTAATAAATAAGGAATGACTATTTTCCTTAAAAGTATAGGTACTAAAAATCATGTTTTCTTACATTTTTTCCAATTGATGAAAAGACGGTGAGTGTTGACTTGATTAGTTCGTCTTTTCCAGGTTTTGCTTCAGTGTGAAAATTCGGTCTACAGTCGATCTGGCGGGCGTCACTGATGGGACTGACCACACCGCATATGGAAAAATAAAGCTTAATGGAACCTTATGAAAATTACACACTTTTTTCAATTTTTTTCCTGCGTTCGCCCAGTCTTAAGTCTTGCAGGCAGCACCTCGGACTTCGGAATTGCACATTCCCGCCTTGTGTTGTTTTTAAAAATCCATCAGTCATCCACCTGTTTGTTATAACTTTGTCATTTTGATAGGTACCTACCTCTTTCGTTTCCTGGCGGCCTTCAATATTAAAGCTTTTTTTGTTCGTTTACCTATATTATGTAGCTATTGCGACTTCTTTGTATTTAAATGTTAAATTGTCACGACGGGACAGTCCGATAACTTTCGAAATGCTAATTTGTGAGCATGAGTTAATAAATAACACAATAGTAACGGGTGATTTTTTAAGAGGTTTAGAACTTTTTTAAAAAAAAAAACACAAAAAATTCGAAAAAATGAATTAAATATTTATTTGAATCGATAGTTTGAACCTTGCAATTTAATGTTTAAAGATAATTTCATGCAAATGTTGACCGCGGCTGCGTCTCAGGTAGTCCATCCGCTGAGTCCAATTTTGGCATACTCTTTCACACATATCGGCCGGTATCTCACGAATGAATGCATGGATGTTGGCTTCCAGTGCGTCAATCGAAGCGGGCTTGTCCCTATACACATTAGCCTTGACATACCCCTACAAAAAATAATCTAATGGTGTCAAATCGCACGCTCTAGGCGGCCAATTGACCGGCCCGAAACGTGAAATTAACTGTTCACCAAACTCGCCTCGCAATTGCGCCATTGTTTCGCGTGCTGTGTGGCATGTGGCACCGTCTTGATGAAAACACATATCATGCAAGTCAAGAACTTCCATTTCGGGCAAAAAAAAGTTTGTTATCATCGCTCGGTAGCGTTCACCATTGACAGTAACGCTGCGATTCGCATCATCTTTGAAGAAATATGGCCCAATAATGCCGCCGGCCCATAAACCGCACCAAACAGTGGCTTTTTCGGGATGCATTGGTAGCTGTTGCAATGCTTCTGGCTGATCTTCACTCCAAATGCGGCAATTTTGCTTATTTACGTACCCATTCAACCAAAAATGAGCCTCATCGCTGAACACAATTTTTCGATAAAAAAGCGGATCCTCGGCCAGCTTTCCAAGAGCCCATTCACCAAAAATTCGGCGTTGTGGTAGGTCGGCTGGCTTTAGTTCTTGCACAAGCTGTATCTTAAAAGGCTTTACGCACAAATCCTTTCGCAAAATTTTCCACGTAGTGCTGTAACAAAGGCCTAACTGCTGGGAACGGCGCCGAATCGACACTTCGCAGTCTTCTGTCACACTAGCTGATACGGCCGCAATATTTTCTTCACTACGCACAGTACATAAACGTGTTGGTGGTTTAAAGTCCAACAAAGTAAATTTGGTGCGAAATTTGGTCACAATCTTCCGAATAGACTGCTCAGAAGGTCGAGAATGCCGATCATAAAATGGAAGCAGCGCGCGATGAACATTTCGAACCGAGCACGAATTTTGATAGTAAAATTCAATAATTTGCAAGCGTTGTTCATTTGTAAGACGATCCATGGTTAAATTGCAAACCAAACTGAAGCTGTTTGACAGTGACACAAGGTACTAAACACACGTCAGCTGTCAAAACCAGTGTTGCCAAAACCAAACCAGCTAAAAAATCACCCGTTATAAAGGCTTGTACTTTTACATTATCGCGTGACTACCTGGCACTTTTACACTTAAGCAGGGTTGCCAGATTGGGCGCTTTGTCGTATTTTGCGCCATCTTTTTTCTTAAAAAACGATAGAAATGAAAAAAAATGAGCATCCTACACAATTTTTGGCTATTTTATTCCTTCACAAAACTTAAAAAAGAAATATTTTCGAACTCACGCCCAGCTCCCACCATTTTATTTTGCATGCCTTTTGATTTGACACAAGCCATACAAAACCCAATTGCAGAAAATAGAAGTCAAATAAAATCCGCGGCGCGCATACGTGAGATGGGTAAAGTTGGAAAACACCAGCATTTTCCACTACTTTTTTGGCTTCTTTCTGGGAAACGATTCTGGGCTACATTTTTTTAAGGTTTATGCGTATAAAGCAAACAAAATTCTGGCAACCCTGAACTTAAATACCTCCAACAAAGGATGAGGCCAAATTTGGGTCATGTTGGGTCATCCACTCCTCTATCTACCTATACCTAGTTCTACGGTACCTTCTATGAAAATAGAACACATTGAACATTGCTGAAAATTTTGGGAAACTTTTCAGCTGCATGACTCAGTTTTGACGCCTACAATTTGGTTGACATTTAATTAATTGTTTGTCTTATTTATGTCTTTAGAGGACCATAAATTCATTTGTTCCTACGTCGGTTTATGCGACGTCGCTTAATTCGGAAAACAATGCGTAAGCATCATAAAATAAATAGGCTCTCTCCTGGCTCTTTAGTGTATGCAAATTAAGCAATAAACCGTTTTTAGAAGCCATATACGTGCAGAGACAAAGACTTTTTTTTTGCAGAAGCAAATTTTTGTTAACGCCACTTTAAGTGTAAAGGACTGAGCTATCTAATATAAAAAATCTCATTTAATTATATGTTTAACAGAGCTTCACACCGCAAATGAAGCATTTATAGCCTACCCACCCTTCCATATGCTCAGGAATTGAAAAATCGATACAATATACCACACACAGGTCGCGTTTCCCCGCCTGACCACACCCCACATATTTGTCCTGAAAAGAGTGAAGCAGTAGTGACAGGAGAATTCGATAAAACCATGAGGATAGTGTATTTGTCAATTAAATTCGTCAGAACTCTATATAACCTCCACCATTGGGATTGATTTTTATATCACAGTCAGATACAGACATATCGAGAACAGGCAAGGATACTGGAGAATGGGCGGAGGAGGCAGTATGTCGAGCCTTGGCGGCGACTACGTTACGTGCGACAACTTCAAAACACTGCATTGCAGGGAAACGTAGTCGTCGTCGCCAAAACAGCTGACCATAGACACATACAACCATACATACATCTCTATCGATTGTGAATGCAGTGTGCGATTATATCCATTCCAGAATTGGCATCGGTGTTATTCACCCGATGATGGGGCACGCCTAGTCATTTGTGTGGACGTCAGAAACTAGTTTCGTGTGTTGCCTACAAATAAGTCAACATGAACAGTAAATATTGTCATTCTTAATTAGTATGGTTTGGCGGCAGCGAAACAACACTGTGCGCAGTCTTTAGAATGATCGCTTGTGGGCACCGCCTAAAAAGGCAAGAAACGGCCTAAGCCCGTCACTTACGTGAGTAGGTGTTTATTGCAGCATTATAATATAGATGATGGACTGATACTGAGAGGCAGGTGGGTGTTGTAAAATAACTTTCAACTCAATTTACCTATCTTGTTTGTGGTGCGTGCTGCAGTAGATACAAGCATGTATTGGTGCTGCTTCAAAAAGAAGCTTTAAGTGATAGTTTCGTTAATATTTTCGAGCTGAATATCCACCCACATGATGGAGCATAGTCATGCAGCAGCTCCTCCGGTCGGAACACAAATTAATTAATTTAGTTTCAAGCTCGGCCTGGCTACATAATTCTATCGTGTTGGTTAAATAATTTAATTCGCTAAAGTGGGTTACAAGGCCGTAAAAGGCGTGCTTTGTAAGAAATGAGATTACGAGCAATTGCGAGTTGTTAATGTGGACACTTTTAGTGACCCAAAATTAACTCTGAATCGATATACTTACCCACGCCTAATAAGCACACTTTGGGCGTGACGTCGAAATTAATCAAACCTCTCGTTATCACTAATGGTAGGAAAATAGGTAGGTACACCTTCTACGAGCACATCGCTAATGTCAATGAGATCTGATTGCAGGAATAGTGTTTGAATAATCGATTTATAGATACCTATGCATAGGTATAGAAATTAAAGGCGTTCCGAATCACGATTTTCATATAATGGATGGCGGCCAAAAGTTCAAGGGAGGTTCAACGTTCTAATAAGAGTAAAATTCGTTGAAGTATTTTGAGGAAAATCAGTAGATTGCAATGTTAAAATAAACATAAATGCAGACAACTACTACGTAAACTCATGTGGTATTCGACTGGGCTTCTTCAGATTCGCTCTCAGATTTCAGATTTCATGTGGCTTATTCGTGCGATTCGAATATGTGTTGCCTTCGACACTTTTCAAGAGTGTCTATTCACTGATTAAATTTTATATTAAAACATTCGAAATTTGCATCCCGATTGATGTCTAAATCTTCTTCTTCTATCTTCTACATATATAATTCTTTCAGTGTGAAACTCGATGATGTTATAACTCGATAACCACTGGGACGATTTTCATTATTCTTTTATGGTTTTATTCGTATTGCTGTATATTAGGTTTAGGAAGAGAAAAAATTAATGAAAATCGCCGTGCGGTCCTTATTTGGCATCCAATAATTCTTCCTATTAAATATTTATTTTTTCTTTTCTATCACAAAAATGAACTAGAAAACTACGTATTATGTGCGGTTTTTTTTTCAAAAACTAGATTGATTGAATCCAGAATTTCAGATTAATGTATTATACGTTGGTCAACAGCGATGGTTTTTTTTTTTATTTTGTGCATCGCTCCAACAGTTTCTTTTCTTTTATACAATTGATAAGGTGAAACTTAAATGTTAAAAGTTTAAAAGCGGACAAAATAGCTAGTGAAAAGCAAATTTCAGTGATTTTTTGAAAATACCAAAACGAATGCGCGCATATACTGGCCGATGAACAAGGCAAGCAAGTCAACAACAAATATGTCAATAAAGACAAACTGAAGAATGTCACATCGCATGGCATAAGACCGATCAACAGGCAAGAAAATTGAGAGTGCAAGTAATAAGAACGCACCTGGATAGGGTCCAACGTTTAGCATGAATAGGAGTTACAGGTGCAATAAGGACAACACCAACATGCGCATTGGAAGTGATCCTAGGGATCTTACCGCTAGACTTATTTATTAAGAAAACAGTAGCCCTAGCGGTACTTCGTTTGCATCGAGATGCGAAATGGCACAATCGAGGTACCATCTATGGACATAGGAAGATCCTGGAACTTGTCAAAAACGAGATTAGGGAGCTGAACTTGCCTATGGATGGGATAACAAGGGTGCGTGTTATGGAAAGGAATCACAAAACTCGTATTGAGAACGGATTACTTCCAGAAAAAAGGAGTGGTGAAATAGTGATTTTCACAGATGGATCCATGATGGATGACGGAGCGGGTGCCGGTATCTATTCAGCAGAGCTGGAACTAGCCCGTCACGTTAGCCTCGGGAATTATACTTCTGTATACCAGGCTGAGATGATTGCATTGCTGCATGCGTTGGACTACTTGCTTGAGAGTCAGGTGGAGGGAAGAAATATCCTTATAGCACTGGACAATCAGGCGGTGATCAGATGCATGGAACAAACAAACATCACAACATAATTGGCATTGAAATGTGTACTTAAGCTCAATAAGTGTTCATTTAAAAATGAAGTAACATTGACTTGGGTACGAGGACACATAGGGATCGAAGGCAGCGAAAAGGCGGACTCCCTTGCAAAACAGGGGTCAACTGAAAAGTTGCTGGGACCAGAACCATTCTCTTCAATTGGCAAAGGAATGGTAGAACAGCTGATTCACAAATGGATCACGGCAGAACACCTGAGAAGGTGGTCAACCGTGGAACAGTGTAGACAGGCTAAAATGGCAATTAAGTGGCCGACCTGCTCCACTCAAAGAAGGGTTCTAAGCATGAGTCGAGGAACACTGAAGTGGGTGGTGGCTTTGTTAACAGGACATGGTAATTTCGGGTATCACTTAAGGAAGATGGGCCTTAGAGAGGATGATACCTGTCAACTATGCCTGGAGGAACCTGAGACAGCGGCACACATACTGTGTCAATGTCCGGCGTTGGCTGGCAAAAGAATGAGGATATTGGGACATCATTGGGTCGAGACCCAGTCGATGAAACAGACCTCCCATAAACAGATGCTAGCGTTAACACTAGGAATTGAGCTCAGGGAAGAACTTTGGAGAAATCCAGAAAGTCTCTCTGGGTAAGATTTATAGTGGTAGAGAGACGAAAAGAGACCCGACAATGGTGGTCTGATTCGAATATCTCTCGAAATCTATATATAATGAGAACTTCAAATCGTTCAAATCGAAGAGTGGCAAGACGCGCGTCGTAGCCGACATTCGAATGACTGGCATTTTAGTATGAACCAACAGAAAACTATGGCGGTGATGCGAATTTCGATATTGGAGCGATGACTATAGTTATGTGCCACCATTAAAACGCGCTGAAATTTCAAGGCGAAACGACCGGCCTTTGCTGTGCGAGTGGCAAAGTGAAATTGAGTCCATTCGATGCACCTCCGGAGCCATTAAAATCGTTTGAATCGGATGATTGTCTAAGGAACTAATTTTCCGTATGACTTCGTTCGGAACAAAAATCACTCATAGAACTGGGTTTCATGCCGACTTGCAAGGCAATATTTTCTCCTATATAACATATTATGCATCATGCAATCACAAATGTCCTAACAATGGTAAGGGATTCTACACTGTACAATTTGGATTAATAGATTCAAGACCCAATTTACCATCGGTTGGGTGCATTATTGCCAATAAATGAAGCCGTACATCAATATCCGCAGGTGTGCTTCATTTCGTCCGAGGATGATCAAGTCGATAGGCGGTACAGAGGGCAAACAGGAGTGACAAAAAATGTAATTTGAAAATTGCAACAATTATTTAATGTAAACAACGCTTTGCTTCCGATGTTGTTAATGGCGATGGAGAAAATGAACTCAGACAAAACCAGATTTGTCTTCAAACCTGATAATAGAACCGCACAAAATTAAATATCGCGGACTCCGCTTATTAAGAACGATTTGCCATGGGCATTTAATCGTCCATGGCAAATAATAAGTCGCAATGATAATCGATGGATACTTATGGCATCAATCTTGAATTCCAATGTTTTTCACACGGTCAATTGTATGTTGCGTGCACAAGTGTGAGTAAACTACTTTTGTGAAAATGCGGAAACACGTCGATTGCTATACCTATTTCAGTTATTTATATTGTATTTAATAAACCTAACTTTTGAATAACGAATTTGAATTGACCAAATTACTTAAAGTGTAGTCGCAGTAGCTTAGTGGTTAGTGTGTTGGACTGCTATGCGGGGGTCCCAGGTTCGAATCCCGCAAAAACCCAATTCCGACTTAGGGTTTTTTTCCGCTGCGCTACCTCTCGCGAACGTCTGACAAACATCCGAGAGTATAAATGTCTTGAAAGAGCTTCTCAATTAGCCGTTTGGAGTCGGCATAAAATTGTAGATCCCTTCTATTCGTTCCAAAAATGAGAAACTCACACAAAACGAATGGTTGTGAGAAGCTAGGCCTAGGGTCTCTCCGGACCTTTTGCGCCAAATATTTATTTTTAAATTACTTAAAGTAGGTAGCATTCATTTTGCATGCTCTGAAATATTATTTTCATTACATTCGAATTTAGGCGGAACGGAGTTCGCCGGGCCAGCCAGTATGATATATTTATGATGACTCGTCGTACAAGACCATGTGTTACCATACCACCTTTTAAATAAATACAGCGTAAAAGTTATCAACTCTTTACTCAACAGTTTTACCGTCAAATTGTATGCTAGCTGACGTCTACTATTCAACTTATTTGTGCACATTTGTTTATTAATACGGGGGATAATATTTAGTTAATTAAACGGCATAGGTATGTTAAAACGACTTCAATTTGGGATGGTTCAAAATAAAACTTAACCTAACTTACTAAAATCCTGTCAAACCCAATATGTAAGCTCTTAAATGAATTTCATTGAAACTAGCTCATAATATTCAACGAAAATCGCCATAATACTCTAAGCATTTCTGGTGACAGTAGGCTCCTGCTCCGCAACAGAACAGATCTTAAAATAATATATTCACCATCAATCACTGTCAAAGTATTTCTAAAAACTCTTATCTCTGATGCTCCTACGCGTAAACATTTCATCAGATATATCAAAACACCACCGACTCAAACATACAAGGTGACGTTTATCACATATTGGCAAAATATATTATACTTTGTATGAAAGTTGTATGGAAAGTTGAACAAAAGCCCAACACCATATATGTAGTGGTCGCTACATCAACGCGTTTTGTGAGAAAATGTGATTCCTCGCATCTGTGAATGAACTCTGCGATTACTGTAATCCGGTTTGACGGAATCGTTTATAGTTCTATCCGAAAAAGTCAGCAACCAGTAAAGTAATGATTCTACCCATTTTCAAATGATTTCGAGCCAGATTTAGCTTAAATGGTGTTCGCAATTCGGACGACAAATGTTGACGGATTTGCGATACTTACTTGGGTTGTTTATTACCTCATTCGTGCAATCGTGCGTTTACTTTTTTTGTAGTTTCTCTTTCGTTGCAACTAGCAGTGGCGGAAAAATAAAAACAAATTCAAAAACGAAAAATGAATTCATTAGCATAACTTGATGTCACTGAATGGGGTTATGGAACAACAGTTGTAGGCCTGTTGGCTGAGATTGCAGATTTTGTGTTGGTAATTTTGTAAGCGTTAAATTCGTATGGGTGGTTGGTTGGCATTTCCTTTTATGTGGCTTTGCAAACGAACAGTGACAGCGAGTGATTTGCAAAAGCATCTTTTTATAAATGAGCAACGATGATACAAACTAGATGGCCAACTGAGAGCAGAAACGGTACATTTGCCTACAAGCTGCTAAAACCGCCTCTTCCTCTCTGTAAATGAGTCTAGTGCCACCTGAAAAACTTATTGTATTTATAATGAGGGTGTTATATGGCTCGCAAGAGAAGATTTGCTGGTCAATGTTGTGTCAATTAGACTAGTTGACACGGTTTTGCAGAGACAATCGAGACAACAGATGGCGCGGCAGGTGGGACATAGTAAGAAAAATAAGTCTAGCGCCGTTAAATCTCACTAGGATATCCAATACAATTGATTATATTGTTGCTTATGTACAAGCGATAACTTATTATTCCCATCAGATTCCCATATTTGTGCCGTTGTTATACATTTATGATGCACCTACTTAAAATAAAATATTTAGGTATATGTATTGTCGTATTGACAAACCTGCAACGCAATTAACTCCGAAAGACAGAAGCAAAACTTGGCATAACCACGGCAACGAACTGTCAAAACATCAAAACATCAAAAACGAAAAATACTTTGTTTAACCTTTTGAAGGACATATTTCAAAACGAAAATGTTAGTCTCTTTTACTTGTCTTAAAGAATTTTAAAATAAAATTTCTTTTAAACGCTGAATTCTAAAATGTTGGTCTTTTTATATTTTTTGATTGAAAAATACTCCAGCAACAATATGAGAATATTAGAATTGAAAATACATTTTTTACGTATAAGATGTAACTGCATGTATCTCTAGTTAATTATGTTGTCCTGATACATGCACATGAACATTAAAAAAAATATATTACGGGTATTTACGATTCGGTGTAACAGACCTAGTAAAATTGCGAAATTTTATTTTTTTTTAATCAGATCCTGAACACACTTTTTCCATCTACAGCAAAACTGAAACAAATGACAGATCCAATTTGACAATTGACATTTGTTCTGAAAAAAAAAACAACTTTTAAAAAGCGAAAAAGAACGACGATTCAATGTTTATTGGAAGATAATGGAGACAAAATTAATTAGTATTAAATAATGAAAACTATGATTTTCCCTTCGGCGGCACTTATTTTTGTTTTCCATTCTCTTTATTTTTTCCGATAGCTACACACAGGAATTAATAATTTAGCAAACTGTCAACTTGATAAGGCTACTCTGTTGTATTTTTCGGTTACAATAGGGTCAGTGTATAGATAAAGTGCAAAAGTGTAGCGAAATTTTTGTCAGTATATTTTGTTGTAGTCCGAAAAAAAATTGCACTTTCGCATTCTCGCAATGATACAAGACCAGTTGCACCGGATCGTGAATACCCCTATTATCACCCCTATCGATGTATCCGTTCGGAAATTCCATTCGAGTTATCCATTCCGAATTCAGTTACAACTTTCGGAAAAATTCTAGGATGACATATAGAGCACCGTATTGCCGCCTTGTGTCACTTTCTTTTGACAGCTACACCGAAAGCTCTCCAACAACCAATAGGGTAATTCACGACAACGTCACTGTCAAATAAGAAGACGAAAAAGCCTAGTGACAGCTAAAAGCCGTGTAGGAAAACAGAACAGATTTTATATGACTGTAGTATAATTATGTTAAAAAAGTATATAATAAAGTAAAAAAAAAAAATGTTGAATTGAGAAATGATGTTTAACAAACGTATTTAGTAATAGCTGACTGAGAAATAAAAGTAATGGGAACTGTTAGCTTTTTAACAATACATATTTGAATAAAACACTACTCTGGCCATTATTAACCAGTTTTGTTATCCCACATATTTGTTTGACGTTCAAACAAAAAAGATAGCCCATCTGTGAAAGGATGAGTTCCGTGAAACACTCTATTACTGCAGAACATTTTAATATTAAATTAACTCGTTTATGTGCTTCATTTATTTCGTTCCGCAAAGGATACTTCGAATTTCGAATTTATTCTGAATTTCGAACAGAATTGAATTTCGTTTGGAATTTTTTTCCGAACGGATACCTCGATAGGGGTGTATATTGTGGTGAATCAGACACTTAGTCAACCTCCAAATTCCACTTCCAATTGGAGACTGGAATCTGTCAAGCTAGCTAATCCTAGAACCAGAGAGGAGTTGGAATATGTAGGTATGTGGACAATTTTAAGATATGGAAACGACGTGAGTTTATAGATAAGGTCTAAGACGTTTCAGATGTCGCAAAGTTCTTGCAAAATTAGGTCAAACTAGGTACGTAGGTACTAAATTTTATTATTTATTTATTTATTATTAAATAACAGGTACTTCAAAGTAGCCTGGTAAATATGAACATAGGAACCTAGCTGCGAGGACTATTAGCTCTTACTAAATTTTATTTTATTTAACTCACAGCAAACCTATTTCTGATTACAAATACATATAAAATATATTAGTTCAAGGTGTTTGGCTTGTGATCAAATCCTTGTCAAGCGTAGGAAAGATCAGACTTAGCTACGACCTACACCATTAAACCATATTAAATATAAAAGTAAACCTTACATCTAATTGATGTAACCGCACGAAACTTCTAAAAAACATTAAAGGAAATGCCGGATCAATAATTTTATTGTTCAAAAGGTTTCAGTTGTCGGCAAGTGCTTGTAAATATTTTTTAAAATGTGCCAATTCTTAGGCCTAAGTTACATCAATTAATCCTCCTTAGATTGTCTGCCCTTGGCTTTGAACCTATATTGATAAAACAGATATTTGGATATCTTCCTACCTTGAAAATAGCGAAATAGCGTTCGTTATCGTTTTAGGTCCTTCACGGAAAGAACTGCAAAGTAACTAATTGCAATATTTTGAGTTGCAAATCACGAACTATATATTTTTCGCAAATCACAACGATTTTGTCTTGAATTGGTACAAAAATTGGTAATTTGACATTGAAAACGGCGAAAAGTATCAAAATCTGTTTTTTGAATATTGCGATCAGATATATTAATTCGAGCTTCATTTATTTGTAGTGATTTGCGACATTTTTGCCACAATTCACCACTTCAATAGGTCAATTTCTCAAACACCACTTTACAATCTCAACTTGCAAAAAATATTTCGTGATTTACCACCACTGAATGAAAAATCAACAAAATCTTATAATAATTTCACACATGTAAATTAAAAACGTAAATTGACGTAGAGAAGTCGTAAATTGCAAAATATGAATTGCAAATTGATAAAAATAAATTGCAATTTACGATAAAGAATTTAGAAATTGCAACTACTGAAGTAATAAATCAACCCCAGTTGCAATTTACTAAAGGATGAAATCATAATTGCAACAGAAAAGTGGTAATTTACGATTTGTTTTTTGCAATTCACAACCACAGTAATATCAAATTGATAACTATTTGTGTCAAATTGCGATCGGTTATGGCAATTTGTATTTCACGTCCGATCGCATTATTAACACTGAGAATGAGAAGTGTTGATTCACGACTTTTGAGTTGACCCTCAAAAATCATCAACTCGTACAATTTCTAGAATTGCGAATAAAAAGTCGTGAATTCGTAAATCCTGATCTAAGCTCTAAAATGAGACAAACTTTTTGTGATTCGGCGCTTATTTTTCTTAATTTGATCTAAGAATTTTTTCCATGTTACTTTCGTCCTCCTTCTTAGCAACATTTGGTGTCCCACAAGGCAGCTATTTAGGTCCCCTTCTCTTCAAACACTCGTTTCTCTCTATCTACGCAGATGATACTTAATTCTTCAAAATCATCTCTTCACCTCAAGACTCCTGTCTCTTTCAACAAGACCTTGACCGCAACAAGCCTCCTCCCCGACTTTACCTTCTCCACGGTCAACCAATCTCTCTCGTTCATTCTCTTCGCGATCTTGGCGGCATATTTTATATGACACGGAGCTAAATTTTCATTCGCATTTTGACGAAATAATTTGTAAAGCCAACTTATCACTAGGCTTTGTTAAACAATGGTCTAAGAATTCTCTTTATATCACCTTAGTTCGTCCCCTCCTTGAAAATGCTAGTCTAGTGTTGTCTCCCTTTCATCGTGTTCAAAATGCTCCTTATTTTTAAGTCTTAGTTTTAAGGCTTTTCATTCTTAGTTTAGTTTTAAGCATTGTAGTTCTAAGTTGTTACTTTAAGTCTAAATATTAGTTTAAGCTTGTATTAAGCCAAATATATGGGGGTATTAAAAAAAAAATAATAATAAGTAAATAGTTGGCGCAACAGGTCCGGAGGGACCCTAGGCCTAGCTTCTCACAGCCATTCGTTTTGTGTGAGTTTTTCATTTTTAGAACGAATGGAAGGGATCTTCTGTTTTATGCCGACTCCAAACGTCTAATTGAGAAGCTCTTTCAAGACATTTATACTCTCGGATGCTTGTCAGACGTTCGCGAGAGGTGGCACAGTGAAAAAACCCTAAGTTGGAATTTGGGTTTTTGCGGGATTCGAACCTGAGAGCCCTCACTTAGTAGTCCAACACACTAACACTAAGCCACTGCGAATACATAATGGGGGTATTAGACCCACCAAAATATAGCCATATGTAAAATGCAACCAAAAAACAAAGTTGGAACAGTATGAAAATGAGTTTTTTTACGTTTAGTTCGGCGGTCATAAAAAAAAATATGTCAGAAAAATGTTTCCTACGAAAACAATTACAAAACAAAAAACAATCAACACTAATTGGATTCCATCACAAAAAAAAAAGAAAGAAAAGAAATGATTTGAGTGGAATGATTTGTTTTTTTTTTTTTTTGGAATTGACTGCGATTGATCGGAAAACGCCCCAACGCTTTTCGTACGGAAAATTAATAAATTTTATATTATTATTTGATAAACTGACTCAATAACTTATTGCAACATTGTAAGAGCAAGATTGAGTTCAACCATTAGGTTATGTGTTCGAAAAAAAAAAACTAATTCCATTTTTTACGGTTTCGTTTAAATATGGCCATAACTAACATTTTTCCACGCTTCACGTTGTAAGTTTTCTTTCATCATTTAATAAGTGCGTTAATAAGTTTTAATATTCTTCAAATATTGGTTTGTACGTGTGTACCTTTGTAAGTCGGCTTTAAAATGGTACGAAAAAAGAACTGATTTTGTCAAAAAATGCCGAAGATATAACGAATTGATAATTAGTTGTCCGACAGTGTTAAATATAAATATAATTAAGTACTGTACAAACAATAATACCACCTATAGGCTATAGGGCTCTAGGTACTCTCTGGGTACTGCCGGCACAAATGAGAACAAACTTGGTAGGAGTTTTTAAGCTTTTACGGCACACCAATACGAACAGAAACTTGTATTTAGTTAGGCTGCTTCCACACCGGATGGAACAAAACGCCTTAGACAAACAAAACTGTTTTTCTGTGTGGTTCTGGAATTTAAATACACACATTTAAATATGCGCGCCCACCCTGAATAAAGCAAAACAAAGCAAGAAAACAAAATAAGACGTTTTGTTCCATCCGGTGTGGAAGCTCCCTTAGATAAGAAATATAACATAATATCCTTTACAAGTGTGAGGTTTGCCAGTAAAAATAAATATATAAGTAAATCAATATTTCTCTCTGTTGCAGATTTGAATACTAAGATCCTCTATAAGTCGCCGTTATCACGCCTATGCTACTAAAACGTTAAAAGCAGGCGTAGGGTGGTTGGTCCTTGCTTATTTGTGCCCTAGTTAGGTTAGCCTGTCGTATATGTCAAGATCAATTTATTTAATGCACGACACCCAAAACTCTCTCGCCCGTTCAAAGTTAATTGCTTCCCAAAATAAATTCCAATTTTTGAGGTCACATCTCGAAGTGCACTTCAGCATAAATTACGTCAAACCGTGAATATTGGTTAATAAAAATAATGAACGCATATTCTGGCTACTGTCTGATACAGATATTTTGTGTGGGCTCACATTTAAGAAAACTAAGAAATATAGTTCTGATTGCGTGTATTATTCAGCAAGAGTCACGAATCATAACTAAATTAATTCAATTACCATGTCCTCGTGCACTATGTCGATGTCAGCTGTGTCAGTGATTAATTCACCAAATGTGGTCCGTTGTGGGCATCTTTTTACTTGCCTAGACTACATGCAGACTGAAGTGCTGATGTAGAAATCGAACTTTAACATAGTTTATCAAGAGATCGCTTGAAGTACGCCCAATCTGGATTCCACTGAGTGGGAATGAATTTTATTAAATTCAAACGACCACAACGCATTGCAATTGTATCTTTTATCTTTCGTTTGGCACAATACATTAGACAAAGTTGGACTTGTGTACACTGTTCATAAGAGTATCTTCGAATAAAATGACAATAAATAAAGAAAATACAGCTATTGCTTGTTTGTTTGTTGTGTACGTCGTTTGCGTTGCGAATGTGTCGAAGAGACGGAACTATAATGATTGTAAACAAACGTAAATTTCAATTTTTATTATTTATTGTTTTCTTTTTCTGACAGTTAGAGGAGGTACCCGCGTATGGTTATTGACTGCCTAATTTGTGATTTGGAATAACAAAGGTACCCTGAATAAACTAGAAAAATAATGCCAACTAAGACGCACCGTAGTTGTCGTTATTAGAGTTCAAGAAAATATCTGCAATGCTAAAGCCTAAACCAGTTACTAGCTAAACGCATTACAGTCGGGCTTTAGAATCAGAGACAAGCCATACTGGGACGACCAACTTCGGCCGATTTCTCGTTACTTTGGCTTCAAGCTATATTTTTACGGAGTGGCCACGTTATGCGCTAGTATTGATACATATAAATTCGTATTGTCAAATGTCACGTAACTTCAAAAATTCCGGCTCACCAACGCACTCGCAAAAAATGTGAGCTACTTCCGCTGTCGTCAAAGTTGCTGTTAGCGTTCATAGAATTTTTCGTTACGTGTGAATAGTACTTTTTTTTAGGAATAAAAAAATTTTTAAAATAATTATGAAAAATAAACAATGGTTGAGGGTTGCTTGAAGGAGAATAAAAATATTTCAAGCAATTTTTCTTGAGTTATTTAAGAAAAATTTATATATGAATTCGAAATTAATGATATTCAAAAGCAAGTATTTTTCTCGTATACCTACAGAAAATCCCCTTTAAATAATTATATTAACCAAACAAATTATATTATTCGCATTTTAAAAACAAAAACATTTATAATAACTAACCAATCCCAGGATGACCAACTGGGAAACATTCTTCATAGAGGTGGAGAAGAATAACCGGAAACTGCACCGCCACACAATAAATACACCTAAAGAAATCGATGCTATTACAGAAATTTTAAACAAAACTCTGAAAGATGCATACGAGAAAGCATGTCCGTTGCGAACAATAAAGAACAGGAAGTCTCCACCATGGTGGACGAAAGATCTCCTAGAGATCAGGAGGAAAACTAGAGCTCTTTTCAATAAAGCGAAGGCCACAAATTCTCAGACAGATTGGGATATATATAAAGATGGTCAGCGGAAATTCAAAAGCGCAATAGCAAGTGCTAAACGCACAACCTGGCGAACGTTCTGTAGTAGTATTGAAAACACAACAGAATCAGCCAGACTTAGAAAAATTTTATCGAAAGAACACACGGTCCCAGGATATCTCAAAACCGATGATGGGACGTGGACAAAGTCCTGTGAAGAGACACTTAGTCTCCTATTGCGAACTCACTTTCCAGGATGTGACCCAAGTCAAAATAACACTCAGAATACGCATAATGCCTCAACAACTGTAACGACAGTTCCAGAAGGAATTATAACAGAGGACAAAATAAACTGGGCAATTGATACCTTCTCATCCTTCAAATCCCCTGGAGTCGATGGGATATTTCCGATTATGCTCCAGAAGGCAAGGACCATCATCACTCCGGTTCTTAAAAGGATTTTCATGCGCAGTTTGGAATTAAGCTATATTCCGAAAGCTTGGCGGGAAGTGAGGGTTGTCTTCATCCCAAAAGCAGGGAAAGCTAGCCAAACCACTGCCAAGGATTTTAGACCTATAAGTCTAACATCCTTTATTTTGAAAACCTTCGAAAAATTGATAAACGTCTTTATACGCAGTCCGATAGATAGCAATGTAATCTCCACTACACAACATGCTTACATAAAGGGCAAAGGAGTAGAAACAGCACTACACGAAGTCGTTGGCGTTATAGAGAAGTCATTAAAAGACAAAGAATATACACTAGCCGCATTTCTAGACATTGAAGGGGCGTTTAACAATGTCAAAACATGCGCGGTGAAAAGGGCATTACAAAATTCCAACGTTGAACAATCACTCATTAAAGTGATCATGAATCTACTCAATGAAAGGAATATCAATGCAAAATTAGGTGACACTGACCTAAGAGTTACTGCCTCAAGAGGTACACCGCAAGGAGGGGTCATTTCCCCATTACTCTGGGTCCTTGTCATTAACGAAATACTAATGAAACTTGGAAACAGTGGGGTCAAAGTAGTTGCATACGCAGACGATGTAGTATTGCTTGCGACAGGCAAATTCTTATCGACCATAAGCGAACTATTGGAGAACTCACTACGTGCACTCAACTTGTGGACAAAACAATGTGGTCTGGGAATCAATCCCCAAAAAACCGAACTTGTGCTATTCACAAATAAAAGGAACATACCGCAATTCGAGCCACCAGCTATTGAGGGAACTCCCCTAAGAGTGGCAGAAAATGCGAAATATCTGGGAATAATTCTAGATAGGAAACTAAATTGGAAACCAAATATCAAAGAAAGAGTAAAAAAAGCCGCAAATGCATTCTATGCATGCAGCCGTATCTTCGGCAGAAAGTGGGGACCAAACCCTAGAGTAATTCTGTGGATGTACACGGCTATAGTGCGACCGATACTCACATATGGCAACTTAGTCTGGTGGCAAGCCGCGGACAAGGTAACCAATCTGAAAGAAATGACAAAAATACAAAGATTAGCATGTATAGGAACAACCAGTGCAATCAGAACGACACCAACCGCTGGATTGGAGGCCATTCTCAACTTGCTCCCCCTGGACCTATATATGCAAGAATCGGCCGTCAAAAGTGCACTCAGGATAGCCAAACACAAGGCTGGAATCCTAATGCTACAGGACATGCGCAGATTTTGAAGAGATACGTAGAGAACGATGTTAGCTCTGACCACATGTCTCCCTACCTAGATTTCGACAAGCCATTCTCCTGCTCCTTTCCGAGCAGGGAGGAATGGGAAACAAACGAACCCGCTAAAAGGAAATCTATATCCATCTACACAGATGGATCAAAGATGGACTATGGCACTGGAGCCGGTCTATTCTCGGAGGAATTAAATATACGCCGCTCAATCAGGCTTCCTGATCACAGCAGTGTGAAGCTTTGGCCTGAATATGACAAAAGACGGACCAACAAACTCATAGACGACGACATCTGCAGGGGCTGCGGTGATGAGGAGAAGCATGAGGACACACCTCACTTCCTCTGTCACTGCCCGAGCCTCTGTCACTTGCGAAATAGGACACTTGGAAGATATTACTTCCAAGACATTCAAGAACTCTCAAACATCTCACTTTTTGATCTTCACAGGTTTTTGAGGACATCAAGATGGCTGGACAACATCGAATAAGGAGAAGGAAACGTGGCCGAAATACAACACGGCTAAACCCCACAAATAAAGGGTATCACAATGGGTCCACAAGGACCTGAGTGTGGCGAAGCGAGGGTCACCCGCTTCGTCATCCCAAAAACCTAACCCTAACCAATAGCATCCAATTGTGTTAAAATGTGGTATTCCCGAACTCTATCACATTCCTCCCACGGTTGGCAGCGGTTGGCAATATTTATTCTATATTTTTCGTATGTCTTTACATGTCACACGGATTCTAAATTGACATTACACCGATAGGAAAACAAATGGCGAATTTGAAGAAAAAATTGAGGTGACCAGCGGCAAGAGGATTTCGAGTTGGGGTCTCAGTATTGTCAGTTGTCACTAGGGCTGTTCCTTTACTTTTAAATCTTACGAATTTTTACTAATTCTTACGAATTTTTACTCACTGCCGTTCCTTAACTCGAAAAATTCGTAAAAGAGAGCGTCCTCGAGAGAGCAATATATTACCCCTCCACTGAGAATCTTACGAATTTTTACTCAACAAATTTCTTGGTATAAGAAGTGGAAAAGCTGTCAGTCCCCTTACAATTAACAGCTGATTTGAAACTTGTTGTCCCATTTGGCATATGCGTGGATTATTTTTTGATTTCTTACGTATTTAAATGGTATCGACAGGTGGCAAAATAAAATTGAATGTTCTCCTCGAGATTCTTTCGAAAGTGGCGACGAAATTCTTCTTCGCTGGAACAGTAAATAATATCCTCCATGTGTTTCTTCATGCAGTGTCGCTTTTTCCTCTTATCTCTTCCACATACTCGGATTCATCAAAATAAAATTCAAAATAAATGATGGAAATAATTTTCTTAGTAAATTAACAAATTCCTCGAGTTTGTCAGACATTTTAACGACTTTTCGTACCATTTTTTGAATAATATTTGCATTATGTACCCATCTGTCATTAATCATTATTCATAAATTACTACAAAAGCGTTCCTTAACTTTTTCGTAAGCGTCTCTCTCTGTGAAAGAATTTATCCCCACCACTGCTATTTTGACAGTCTTTTCCATTCTTACTACAAAAGTAAAGGAACAAACCTACTGTTTAGAATAATCAGTTGTATACTGCTACTACTTTCTTCAGCGTTATGCGGTAGTGGTATTCGTATTCGCTCCTAGAGCACTTTTATTTTGGTACAACCAAACAAACAATCTTTTCAAGATTTCAGTTTTCAGAGCACTTTTGCGAATCTGGATTTTTTTGTCAGATTTTCTTCAGACTTACGAATCACGTCAATCATTGCGGTTTGTTTGAAACAAATCGACAATGCTATACCTACGAGTACTTCCATTATTTCTATTGTATTTAATGTAACTTTTGAATAACGGATTAAATAAAGTAGTAAGTGCATTGTGCATGCTCGGAATTATTATTTTTATTACCTACCTACATTAACGAATTTGGGGGGAACGAAGTTCGCCGGGTCAGCTAGCTTATTTATAAATATTTAGAAATCAATCGGAATACAAATTTCGAATGTAAACGCTTTGAAAAGTGTCGAAAGCTACACATAAATTTGGATCGCACTAAAATCAACACAAAAAAGAGCAAGTGGCATTGACACACAAAATCTAAAATCTGAGAGCGAGTCTAAAGAAGTCTAAATGAATGAATGACCGTGGTAGCGACCACTGCAACCTGCAAGCCTCTTGCTCATCTGCTGTTTATTGCAAATCCCTACCTAAACATAAGCTGCTTTTGTAACATACTCGTAGTAAATGTCACATATTGTCATACATCTTCTGCGCCATCACACTTATGGATGACGGTAGTTAATCGGGTGCACACCTGTTCATTGTTCCTTTTCGTTAACCAGTGAATCTCATTATATGAGGCTCATGTTTGTTTCGTAATTCGTAATAATTTTTGTTGGGCATTAAATCGAATGCTCCCTATAGTCCCTCTTTGCCGACGTCGGCTTTTTACCCTTTGGGTCTTTATACCTTTTTGTAAAACTTCGAAATGACATCTGCATCTCTCCTTTCATTAATATCGCCGATAATAATTTTTCTTACATCAGAGATCAGAGTTCATACCCAAAGGGAAGCGGATCAGATCATACGATTTATCATTGAGCCCCACAGATATAGGGGCACACATTCAGACTTACATAATCTTCCCCGGAGCAGTGGAGTACAGTATATCGGTACAGCACAAGCACACGAGGAACAACAAATAGAAAGAATTTTTAAATGAAATGAAAATTGTAATGATGAACATAATTAATGATCCGTAGAGAGTGGAATGATCTCTCCGCAATAAGTAGAGTAAGTGGCCTATTAAAATTGATTGCATCGCTTAGGCCGATAGAATGAATTCATGTTCGATGACGCCGTGCAGACTTATGCTGTCTTTATCTATGCATACTCTTTATAGAGACACTCCCATTCTCATCAGCATCGTCGTCATCATTGTGTCTGCCCGCCATTATGATGTAATTTCAAATATTGAATTCGCGCTCTGAAAGTCTCAAATGGATTTTTAATTTTATTCGAGAGACTTGGGTCTCCATAATCTTAACTTGGTCGCTGTCATCTATTTTGAGGAACGGCTGTGTGACTATATACGCAAATCGGTGTAGGTTTGAGATTTATAATTATATATATATTTATAAGCCGATTGTGATGAGCATTGGACTATGACTCAGAGAGTGTCGAGTCCAGACAATATATGGGCACACCGCACACGTCTGCAACAATAGGCAGAGTCAAAAGCTGACAACAGACTAATTAACTCGAGTCTGTAGGAGAATGGAATCCTATTAGCCGGGCAGAAAATCTATAGAGGCAATGAAATCAGAAGCAAATAGACAACCTTGGCTATCGAAGGTTGGATATAATCTTGAGACAGCATCTTGTGCGGGCGGTAAGTGAATTTATTTTTATTTACGAGTAATTGCGGGAAATTGTCCGTACTTTCGGTAATATGGTTTCCAAATTAGGTAAGTGGAATTACAGCACCAAATAAGGATTGAGAGCTGCGCAAATGTGGGTACTGGTATTGGGTGTTCATTTGTGTTATACTCAAGGCAGTTTCCACACCACTTCTGCAAATCGAATTTAGTTGCCATATGAGATCGGTCCAATTTTCAGTTTCAATCAAGAGCATCACAGATCACAGGTACTTGTACGAAACTCGTTTCACAACACATGCGGAGACCGTTGCCATTTCCACTGAAGGAGATTTGCCGCAAAGATCTATGAACCTCTTTGATGTTTCTAAGCGAAAGTGATTTATTTTAACAACTAGCTGTGTCCCCAATTTCGTAAGTGCAGGCCAACGATGTGGTTTATGTATTATTGAATGCTCTAAGAGCGCTCAATCAAATAGTACATTAGCGAGACTTACACCTACTTTCACTAACACCAAAACGTTTGACGTTTATTTACGTTTTTAGACGACAAGTCTGTAAAAATAGAAAACAATTTACGAATTTACATTTTACCGCTGCAATATATCAACATTATATTGAATGGATTTTTAAAAACACAAATTACAATTTAAGAACAAGTGACTTTTAAATCACACACCAACACAAATGTAAAAAAAAAAGTTAATTTTAGGTTTGTTTGACGTGGCTAGCACTAGTGCCCACTTCAAGCGCGCCCTGAAAAGTGTCCGCTAGTTTTCACGTCTGTCAAAAACCCTACACAACCCTGAAAATTCTGTTACTATATCGAATGCAAAATTGTTGCCTTTAAGACTCTCAGTTTTTGAAATTGTAAAATATTGATCTTTTGGTGAAGGAAGTATGAAGAAGATTACACCTTTTTCCGTTTGTTGCTAAAAGCGAATGCACTCTATTCTGATCTTGTGCTTTCCATAATGTAAATAGTTTATAAAGGTGTTTCGAATGTACATAGATGATGCGTTTGAAAATGTATTTAGCTCTGATTCCAGCTTTTTCCCATTCCATTGCCCTATAATATAAAATTTTAGTTCATAAACGTAGTTGTTTTCAAACAATTCACTTTTGAATATCCAATTTATTGTATTTACCTTTAGCGTCTAAACAAATGAATGACAGCAAGCGAAATGTGTGAAGCTCAGCACTTAATTCTTGCCCCGACAAATTAACTGGGGTCGATCGACTTTGTTTCTATAAAATATTGGAAGTACATAATGTCAAATTTCGTCAGTTTCGACTTTCGATCTTATCTCCAATTATCTTCTTGGACCCGATAGGTGGCGTTGTTGTCGATCTCTGAAACTGCTCAACCGATTTCAATGAAATTTCGTGGATGTATATTCTTCGTTCCCACTTGAAGGATAGGATACTTTTGGACCTGATAGGTGGCGCTGTTGCCGATCTTCGAAACAGCTCTACCGAGTTGATTGAAATTTTGGGATGGGTAGGTATGGTTGCTTCAAGATTGAAATATGCTATAGTTTCGGACCCTATAGATGGTACTTTGAAAAACATAAGCGGGATAGCAGAACGGTTTGTGGAAGTATTAAAATGATTAATGGACACTGTCCAAATAAAGGACTTTGCTAAATGTGAGCAGGACTTAATACGAAAGGTATGAGCAAAGCCGGGTGGGTACAGCTACATATAAAAAAGACTGACGTCCGTATGTGCGCACTCATAACTCGGGAACAAATCCTTCAATTTTTATGATTTTTGGTTTAAATTCGCATGGGCCCAAGGAAGGACATTTATGCTACTTTTTGTCCTGAAAACAAAACTTTATGGGGATTAGTTGAATTTTTGAATTCTTTGGATGTTCCGGACTTACAAGATTACAATTAAAAGTCGGCTCAGTTATAATTTTGTTGCGCAACCTCATTGCACCGAGACTTTGTAACAGAACGCGTTTGATTTGGTGGTGAAGGATCTCAAAGGCACTATCTTCAACAGGTCCGTTCAGCTGCTGGGCTATGCGGACGAAAATTACATCATCGGTCGCTCCCAGCGTGCCGTGATAGAAGCATTCACGGCGATTGAAGAACAGGCAAAATCCGTTGGCCTTGAAGTAAATGAGGGCAAGACCAAGTACATGCTATCAACAAACAAACAAGCATCTGTCCACCGGCTAGGACAAAACGTCACTATTGATAGCAACAATTTCGAGGTAGTTAAGGAGTTCACCTACCTCGGAGTAAACATAAACTCCACGAATGACACCATAGTGGAGATCCGGCGAAGAATTACCCTAGGAAACCGTTGCTACTTCGGTTTGGCAAAACAACTGGGTTCAAAACTCCTAACTCGAAGGACGAAATGTGTGCTCTACAAGACCCTTATCTTGCCAGTCCTGAACGAATTTGTACGTCGTGTACTGTAAACCATTTTAGTCAAAAAGCGGAAGGTTGGGCGACACGTTAATCTTCTTTGTTGCGTTTGTCTACGCCTAAGGAAGGTTCATACGGAAGTTAGTGAAAATTAATTTTCCATACATTTTCTAAGGAGGGTTTTTTTTTTTTAATTTTGATCGTAGTAATCGTATTTATCGTAGTGAGATTGTATTTGTCAAAAGCTATAGTTGGGATCAATAAAATTAATTTCAGGTGTAAATGATTTTAGTTAAAAAGTCAATTTTGGGCGGGACAAAGTTCGCCGGGCACGCTTGTAGCGGTATAAAAGAGTAATAATGTCAACCGTTTTAATTTTCATTTTAATCAATTGAAGCTATATTTCAGTAATCGACTTTATTTCCCAACTTAAAAATAAATTTTCGACTTTATTGTTAGCAATATTCCACTTTATTTCCAAATACAAAAGCGCTAACGCCACGATTTCCGTAGCGGTAAATGCAGCCAAAATTTGATAAGTTCTGAGAGAACAACGTTGTTTACAAAGAGAAATATATTTCTTGCCCACTTTTTGTGCATGATTTTTATCATTTGCATTAGACTGCATTTCGATTTTATTCGTCGTCGTAGTGCAAAATAATAATAATTTATTATTTAAAGAAATAATTTATTTGGAATGCTCTGATGTGAATGAATGAATGCTCAGTGTTACACAACATTTATCGTATTGCCTAGATAATATGCTTGTGAGGACATTACGTTTATTGATATGCAATGTTACATTGATTTTACAATTTTACAAACTTTGGTCGAAGATAAGCATTTGCGATTTTTTTTTATGGAATACGCCACACAACTTTGTCCAATATTGACCAATCTTTACAGGAACACTAACAGGACAATACCTATGATTATTTATCTATAAATTTGAACTCAATCGATTCGGTGGCTTTCGAAATATAATATATTGAGTGCATTTTTTGTATGGGATTTGCCACGCCCCTAGAACTCATGAGCCAGTACACCTATAAAGACCGTATGTACTCACAAACCATGGTATTAACATCACCTTTAATTGGAAATTTCCAGAATCAAAGTCGGTTTACGCATTACAGAGAACATTGGCGACAAACACAATACAACTTATTTTTATATATATAGAAGATAGAAGAAGATAGAAAAGAAGAAGATTACTTATTACCATTTTTTTTTTTTTTTTTGTATACTTCTCCCGGGAAAGGCGAACCTATAACGCTTCAACAGCGCCCCGAGATGCCTGCAGATGTATGTTTGCTCTGCACTTAAATTGCTGCAAATTGTAGTCTTCTGGAAATATATCCCCAGGAAGCGAGTTCCAAAGTTTGCTTGTCCTGAAACAGAAGGAGTTTTGGAAAGTTGATGTCCTCGCGGTTGTCAAGTGTACTGTATGGTCATGAGCATTAGCAGCCTGTCTTGTTGGGCGCCCAAAAGATGCATTTCGAGGGATAATGTTTTTGAGTTCCTCAGAACATCTACCATGGAAGTACCTATAGAACAAGCATAGGTCAGCGACTTGTCTTCTGTGCACCAACGGTTGTAGATTCGATGTGAGTGTAGGGTCTCCAATGAGTCGAACTGCTCGTCTCTGTATGCTATCAAGCAGGTTAAGTGAATGTTTTGGGGCCGAGCTCCATATAATATATTATGGGAACAATATTCCAAGCCTGGTCTAACCTGTGCTTTGTAGAGAAGGAGAAGTTGCTTGGGGCTAAAGTACCTCTTTGCTCTAAATAGGTAGCTCAACTTTGCGGACGCCGATTTTGCGATATAGGATATGTGGTTCTGCCATGTGATTCCTGAGTTGACTGTGGCTCCTAGAAGGTGCATTGAGTCCTTGTGATGGATTGGATGGTCATCCATTTGGATCTGAGGAACTGTTGATTCATTTTTTCTGGAAAATGTTGTGAGCTGTGTCTTGCTTGCATTAAATACAACCAAGTTGTCCTTTCCCCACTTCAAGATTTTGTCCAGATCATCATTTAGAGAATTAATTTGTTCACATCTCTGACTGTGTGATGTAGCCATATTCACAGGCCCATTGTTTGAGATGGAGGATATAAGAGTGCTGTCATCTGCAAAGCTGTAGATATTATTATTGTTCGGATCCAAGTAAATCGTTGATGTGGAGAAGAAATAGAGTTGGAGAAAGAATAGATCCTTGGGGCACTCCTGCATTTATAGCAAACGAATTGGATGATACACCATCTACAAAAACTTGGATCGATCTTCTCAGAAGAAAATTTTGCATCCATCCGCAGAGTTGTTGTGGTAATCCGTAAGACGCTAACTTGCCTAATAGGGCTCTATGCCAGACTCGGTCAAATGCCTTTGATATGTCCAAGGCTACGGCTCTGGATTCGCCGTGTTGTTCAATTGATTGTGTCCATAAGTACGTTACGTAGCTTAACAGGTCACCAGTGGAACGACGGCTCCGAAATCCGTATTGCCTGTCGCTTATTAATCGATGGCCTTCTAGATATTTGATTATTTTGACATTTATTGCCTTTTCCATTACTTTAGAGAGCATTGAAAGTAACGCTATTGGACGATAGTTTTGTGGCAGACATTTCTTCCCTTTCTTTGGAATAGGTTGAATGCGAGCGGTCTTCCAGCAAGAAGGAAACGTCTTCTGGGAGTATGACATGCTAAACAGCTTACAGAGTACAGGTGCAAGTTCTGGTGCACAGTTCTTGAGTACTATAGCCGGGATTCCATCGGGTCCCGTTGCCTTATTGCAATCTAGTTCTTTAAGGATGCGTTGAATTATTCGAGGCCGAAATTTCACTTCTGCCATCGATGATTGTATCCTCGGGATATTTGGTGGCTCTAGCTGTGCAGAATCTAGGGTGGAATTCTTTGAAAAGATGCTAGCGAAAAGATCTGCCTTTTCTTTAGGTGTTGTTGCTAGCGTGCCGTCTTCTTTTACTAGAGTTGGAAAAGAAGAGCAACTAAAGTTATTACTGATTGCCTTTGCAATGGACCAGAATGATTTATACATTATGTATTGCCAAACATAAATTATTATTTTCTTTTTTATACATAACCTTAGTTAATTATTATAATATAATATAAAACTACACACATTTCTTAAAAATAAATAAATGCCTCCAACACCCTTCTCAACCAGTTAGTTTCTGATCCTTTATTGCAATGTCTTTCTAGCGTTCCGCAACGAAAAGCGCCGCCGACTTGGTACTCTACTAACGTTCTCTTCCGATGCATTGCCTCTTGTAATACTATTCAATTTCAGAACTTGCTCCAACGGAAGATTATAGGGAAACTCTTTGCCAGTGGGCACAAAAACGTCTCCGGAAATAAGTCTGAAAAAATGCAATTATTAACTGCGGTCTTAAGTATTGCAAGGTGCACTTACAGTTTACTGTCTTCAGTGTATCCAACAGTATAGTTGCTCGGTATGAAGATAGCAGGATTTCTTGATGTGCACCTATTTGGCTGTAGCCCAGCGTAGAAAGGATAATCAAATGAATTTATATAATATGACACACACAACCCGTGCGATGATATTAAGGAATTTTCAGCTGGCTGACTATGTCCACAATTGCCAAATCGTACATTCTGATGGCATGTGTAGAGACGTGTTCCCTTATTACGGCTTGTGTGCCAACAGTTGACTTGTTCAGCAGCTTCGCGGTGATTAGTAGATCGTCGGAAATCAAACCCAGGTCCAGCCATATCACAAGCTGCAAATTAGAAAAATTAAATTGTTAAATATTAACCACCGACGCAATGAGAACTATTCAACTTACTGTGGATTTGTTTGAAAAGTGTTGGCCCAAATTGCTTGCCAATGGTCGTTGCCATTTGTCCACCCAGACTGAAGCCAAAAATGTATCCTCTGCTTGGTTCGAAGCCTTGAGCTTGCATTAGCTCCAACTTGTCGGTGAATATGTTTGTAATAGTTCTAAAATATCGTAGTAGGCGGAGGTACGAGTCGTTCTTAAAAAAGCCATAGTCAACGCAAACAATGCAGCCACCTCGATGAGCGGTCAGTTCTGGAAAGGGATTTCAATTAATGCCATTTAGGGGTGAAGCTTAAATAACTATCGTTGCAGATTGGACAATAGTTTCTAATTTCTTTAAGATAGTAGACGAACTGACTAAAGGATGACTATACGGACCGCATGCAAAAGATAAACATGTCTGAGGGAACATTTAATCAACAAGAGTGCATGGGTAGTGATCATTTGTTATACAAACTTTCTCTTAATGTCTCCATCCATTCGACTTCACAATGTTGTCCCCATCCATGGATTAAAAAAGCAAACTTGTCCGATGGCAAACAACCGGAATCCGAAAGGTTTGCATTCAATCCCTTGTCTTCGAATGTTTTACTTCCATTCCTGGAAACAAAAACAAAAAAAATATAATTTAAACAAAGAAAACTAAATTTTCAAAACTTGCATGAAAAATGTTGCGTATACGACACCGTACTGTACCGTACCAAACGTGACATTACCAATGAAAGAAAAGAATGGTACTAACACTTTTATAAGTACTTTATCTGTATTACGTTTAGTGTTTTACAACAGCAATAAAACCTTCTCTACGTCTTAGCTGAGGACAATCTTATTAGGCAAACAAAGTGGTTTGGGGACGCAATCCCGAAAATTTCAGAATGTCATTGTTCGCAAACCCGGAGCGAATAAGTTTTTTACATAAAATTATTTTATTTTTTGATCATGACTTTTCTTGAAAATTCTACAAATGTAACTAACCAAATGCGTTTTATAAAAGGATGGCAACTAAATATATAAATGCCTTAATTGGTATTTTTGTTGCAATAAAAGAAGACAATGTTAAGTTTCTTTTAACAAGAAGTCTTAATCAAGATTGCTTGGAAAATAGGTATAACAAGTTGGTAAGTTTAAAAGATATTTTTCGGCAAAGTATGTATATGGAATATGTTACCCGTGGAAACTGTGAGCCAACTGCAAACATCGAACTTTCAGACATTGAAGTGCAGAGGAACCAGCAAAACAAAATAAGAACAATTTGGTTTACGCTTTCAAATACGGAACCTGATTATAAAACTGTCGACCTGGGTATTTAAAATGCATTTTATTATTTCGCAGGTTATAATTTTGAGGACATACAGCCTAAACCACAAGTGTGAATTGAAATTGATTTCAAAGAATATGAAGGTGCGAAATTGGCACGGCTGTCACAAGAAAACCTTGAACAAAAATTTGTTTCTTCTTTTCCCAATATGTAAGGAGTGTCCGCCGGGAAGGTATACTACTTTGTTTTGCCCCATTTTGGTAAACATTAGTCTTGACATATAGTGTAAATTCAGTAACGCATCACTCGCATCATGTTCATTAATGCAAACTATTGGCATCACTTTTAACGTCAAGTGTTCACTATTGCAAAGTTGATCGAACTGATGCGCAAACATAACGCAAAAAAGCATCACAGAAATACCTGATGCGCTGTTGATTCGCCGGCAAAAAAGTAAGAAAAATGTCGGAAGTGAAAGAAATATAAGTAAATATACATTTTTATCAATTTGAAAGACAAATTTATACATTTTTGTTGAAGTCGTTATATTAATTTTTTCACAAACAATGCGTTCTAAAACTCAAACGACACATTCAATCACCAACGCATCAGCATAATCTGTGCATCGCATCATCATAGCAAATAACTGCACAAATGTTTGACGTTTCTGAACTTACACATATTGACATATTTGGCGGTCGTGAAGTAGACACGTGGCATTATTATTATGGAAAAATATTCGATAAACCAACGTGTTTTAATCGTTAAAAAATGTTATCAAAATCAATCATCAATCGAACCCCGATTTGCATGAAAAAATCATAATGAGTGACGAGGCACATTTTCATTTGAATGGATACTTGAATAAACAGAACAGTCGGTTCTGGGCAATGGAAAACCTTCAAATTATTCATCAGTCACCTTTGCATCCATTAAAAGTTACAGTCTGGTGTGCAATTCGGTCAGGAGCAATCATTGGACCTTACTTCTTTGAAAATGAAAATGGCGTAACGGTAAATATGAATGGGGAGCGATATCGTGATATGACTGAAAACTTTTTAACGCCACAACTTCATGCTTTGGGCTTGATTAACATGTGGTATCAAAAAGACGGTGCCACATCACATACAGCAAGGATTACAATGGAATTACTGCGAGACCTCTTTCCACAACAAGTTATTACAAGTAATGGTCATGTTGATTGGCCTCCACGGTCGCCTGATTTGACTGCACCGGATTTCTTTTTGTGGGGATATCTTCAAAGCAAGGTTTATGCAAACAAACCAGAAACGCTTGAGCAACGCAATCAAAATATTCGTGATGAAATTAATCAAATACCGCGGGAAATGTGTGAGGATGTAATGAAAAATTTGCTCGAAATGGCTCGCATTTATGAGACTAATAGAGGCAGACATTTACCTGATATTGTATTCCATACATAATTGCCGACATTAAATAAAACATTTATCAATATAAGATCCATTCTCTTTCATTTAATCAAAAATTATAAACAAACAAAGTAGTATACCTTCCTGGCGGACACCCTGTATTTTATAAATAATTTTGAGGCGTATATTTCTAACATTTTGAAAAATGAATTTTCTTACAAATCAAAGTAAGGAATTTCTTGTTAAATTTTATGTCCGAGTACCGACGAGTTTACCATAATTTTAAAAAAGATAACAACAAAAGTAACAATAAACAAAAATATTGAAGTGTAGCATACATGTGAAGATATATTTTATAAAATGTTCAAAAAAAAATATTTTTTTTACGTTACACCCTGTGACACATTTCGGAATAGTTTTTCTACGCTTCCATCCCTCTATTGCCACCTACTTCTCGTGTAGGTTTATGAGACATATTATAGCAGTACTCCAAATTGTCAAATGATAAGAATCACGTGAAGAGTGTCCCTACTCACTGTAAGTAGGCATACTCTGTTCTATTCAGCTTGCAAGACCACTACGTATCAGAGTAATAAAACAAATAATGCGTAATATCAGAAACATTTTTATTTCGAGTTGATTGCAGTTTTATCTAATGGATTCTACGCAAATGAAAACTACATTGCACAAGGCAAACTTCTTTCTGCTGAAAAGTAGGTGCAGAAAATCGTGTTCAAAGTAGGATCAGTAAACAAGGAGTATGACAACCGGACACTCAATTTGGAAATTTCACCATGATGTCATACAATAGCTCTCCAGGTTAGGGTTACAGTCGCATGCTTCCTAGACATGAAAAAGGCATTCAAATTAAAACTGCCAAGTTTTCCCAACGCTCTTATAAATATTATTTTTATTTTCACATATGAAATGCATCAGAGCTGGTTTCACCCGAGGTTCGTTCGAAGTTAGGACCACCGCTTTTTAACATATACACATACACATCCGACCTACATCAGCTAGAGAATGCAACTAACATCTCCCTTTTCGCCGATGACTGCGCCATAAACAGCAATTCGTTCTCCCAAGCCTAGCAACACGAAGATTAGAAGGCCACGTTAGGAAGCTATTCCAGTACTACTTAAGATGGGGCATAGAAATCAACACTGACAAATCTGAACTGATTTGCATAAGAAGACCCATCAGACGAAATAGAATTA
Organism: Cheilosia urbana; assembly: GCA_946477585.1. Lineage (NCBI taxonomy): Eukaryota > Metazoa > Arthropoda > Insecta > Diptera > Syrphidae > Cheilosia > Cheilosia urbana. The sequence continues at coordinate 120,259,745 of OX297854.1, forward strand.
GGACAACCACCGACTGCCGCAACATAAGGATAAACTTGCATAACGGATCATCATTTTCAACCACAAACAACATCAAGTTTCCCGGACTCCAACGATAGACTTAGATTCAAACCACACTTGAACGCAGTTCTCAGGAATGCATCACTAGCATTTCAACGATTTTACCCGCTGATGAATAAGCAAAACGGACTAAGCAAACGGACAAAACTGCTGCTATACAAAAAAAACTCATAAAGCCCGTAGTGACCTTCGCCATTTGGTATACTGTCTCCAAGACAGTGGGGGTTTTTGAACGAAAAATCTTGCGGATATACTCAAGACTCCATAACGATCCAATCCGGAAGAAAAACATCAGAAGAATCTAAGAAGAAAAAAGTCATACCGCAGGAAAAGTATATAAATATATGGTCACACTTTTCCGGAAATTCACCGGTATTCGTTCGGAACGGAATTTCGTACAAATCGCAGAAATTGGATTCGAGATATCCGTTCCGAAACCGAAACAACTTTCGGAAAAACACTTCGATGGCATATAGCGCACCTTGCCGCATTGCGTGGAACCGCGTCTTCTTACATCTATACGGCGCATTTGTTCCGAAGCTCTCCGACAACTAATTGCTATTTTAATGTCAAATGCACGCGTTTAGATGCTTAATTTATTTTGTTTCGAAACGGATGCTTCGAACGCAATTTGAGTTCCGATCGGATTTGACTTTCGTATAGGATTTGACTCCGGAGGACTGCACACCAGCCCACATCCTAGAGCATCAGCACCTTCACGTACTGGCTCTGCTAAACGAGCAGATACGGACAGGGCAACCCTAAAATCACCACCATCGAGTTTAATACCAATATGACCAACCATCTCAATACCCTGACTTGAACAGCCTGAGGTCAACCTAGAGAACGATGCATAATACAAGTGTGACTCCGAGATGACAGCTTAAATGTATGTAAAATAGATTTGAGAAAACAAACATAGTATACCGTCGGGCCCTGTTGTTGAGCGAACGCATTTAAATATAAATTATTCGCCACCATTAAGTGAAATTGTATTCATACCAACAGTTCAATAAAAGCAAATATTAAAGATTAAAGGAGTAGGTATGACAGTTTCCGAAAGCACTTCTATGAACGCAAGAACCGATACTTTTATGTTCTCTTCATTTTATCTTTATATTTCTTCTAAGATCTCCACTATTTTTTACTTTTCACACATTATTTAAAAACTGTTTAAAACAATTAATTAGAAAAAGTGTTTTAACAAGCACATGTCACTGGTAATAACGAAGTTCACAGCCGCCAGCAGTATATGCCATATGCCCATATCCACTGATGTTATCTAGTGAATGTGTGTGATTTTCAAAATCCTAACTGCCACACAACTATAAAGAACCTGTCTGCATATAACAAAATCTACATTTATCCTTATTCGTTCGACGAAAATAATACTCACTTGTAATAATGAAACACCAAGTTGCTTTTGATGACACTCTCGCGAAGAGTTCTCATGGATATCTCGTTTGAAAGCGGTTCTCCTTTCCCGCCATCAACTCCTTCACTCGAAAAATCACTATAGTCATTATTTAAACCTTCCAAGAACTGCACCGAAAACACAGATAAAACCGCCGCGCACCACAACGTATAGCAAATCATTTTGCAATAAATCCGAAATAAATCCCTCGTCAAAATTGTTACCTCTTTGCTTTTATACGAATATCTCCTTTATTCGCATCCAATTCGGTTTTGTTTGCATTCAGAAAAGAAGTTAATTTCACTAACTAAACGACATTCATTGTTTGATCAGGTTTGACCCAATTTTAGCTTTATTATTATTTACTTCATTGTTTTTTGTTTTTTTTTTTTACACACTTCTTTGTTGTAACTCCTCCCGACTGAACTCATTCACAATAATAGGTGGGTATCCACTGTGCTGGAAAATATATGACATGCATAACAAACGTCGCTTGCTAATATCGTGGATCAAGTTCGTTGTGCTTTATGTTAATATGATTAATATTTTTTGTTCGGTTAATTAGCATAATTGTGTGGTAACCACTACAGTTTTTAAAGCAACTTTTTACAAACAAACGAAAAATTAATCATTTTGCGCAATTAAAAGTTTCGGTTGTGATAAGTGCGAAATTAAATAAATTAAGTCGGTGGATTTCCAAAAACACTGGATTAGGATTTACCTTAATGCTAACTATATATTTTTGAAACAGGTATGATGACGCGTCAATTAGCTTATGTGTGTTCTTTTCACAGGTGGAAATGTATACAAGGTTCACCTGGGCAATCATTCCGTAACTTTTCAGACGATTATCGTCGAAACGATAGAACCAAAAACTAGCAACTAAGTGCTAAAATTACAAGTTCGAGAGCTTAATCCAGTTCATTTGCCACAAATGTAATGAAAGCTGACAATATTAAAACAAAATTCTAACAGATTATAACTTCTAATGGTGATTAAAGTTTCGAAAACGATATCGTTCAGACGATCGTTGATATATAATCTGCCCCCTGATAGTCTTATACAATTTCAATGTGCCACAGGACACCAGAATGATACATTGGACAGACCCATCTCTCTTCATTAATTTATTCAGGTTGTACGCACTTTAAAGTATGGTAAAGCTGCAGGTTCGGTCGCTATACCGTCTGAATTTTACAATTATTGTACCAATGTGCTTTTTTTAATACCATCTTGGAGTCAGTTGTAGCCCCCCCCCCCCCCCCCCCCCCCTACCCTAATCACCTGTTCGTTTTAAAATTGAATCCTTTTGCCAGCAGGGTTAAAAAAAACTCTACGCATTCTTCATTTCAAAGCAGCCTTTGATACGGTAGATTGCAACTCCTTGTATTAAAATTTCTACAACATGGGTAGGGTATCTCAAGGAAATATAAACGTGCTATACAGAACCTATATAGCGACTCTAGAGCAGCTGTTTGGAACGGTGAAGCATTATCGGAATGGTCTGAATCGTCTTTAGGAGTAAGGCAGGGTTGCTCTTCAAGTCCAAGTATGTTTGCACTCTTCATTTAGGACATAATAGACTTCTTGCCAGGAGGAAGAGTATATGCAGAAGTGCTGATCAAGGCCCCCCTATTCGAATATGACAAAGAGATATTGGCGTATTCTCCAGAAGCTTTACAGGTTATGATCAACCGCCTAAGTAATTACTGCCGGTTATAGATATTAATTGTACATTTGGATAAATCAAAGGCGTTCGAAAAAAAGACAAGGCAGAACCAGTGCCAATGAGAAATTATAATATAGAGGCTACATGATTGAAGTTGTTAAAAAAAATATACCAATAATTTTAGTATGAATGCGAATCCCGATTCCCGAGCAAGAACTCGTAAAATCAAAAACAGCTATCAATTTAGCTGTACTTTAATAATAGGTAGATTGCCCAAATACAAAGTTTTTTAGGCGGTGTCGGAATCCATTTGGTTTTATGCAGCCTCAAAAGAGCATTTCATCTCCCGCCCAACACGCCAAATGGCATACTTTTGTTGGAAACATGTTTATCACCCCTTTTCAACAAACTTTTTGAGATCAGGACTCTTGGCCCCCACTTTTTGAAAAATGATCAAAATGGACCCTTTTTCTGTTTAAGTCAGATTTTATTCTTCATTGAATGAAAAAGACTGCAAACATATGAAAAGAAGTGTTTCGTAATGAAAAAAATAGTTTATTATTCAAAATAAATGTTTCTCTGTTTTTCTGCTTTGCGGCAACGCTGCCTCTTTTCACAAAAACGCTGAAACTCCAAGTCGATTATGTAGTGAAGGTGCTAATGCCGGATTACCGACTTCTAAAAAAATCAGCCTTACAAGCTATACAATGTAGAACTGATAACTGGATGGTACAAAGAGTGGTAGTCAATCAGCCCTAGCGTGGTATCCGTCGGAACGGAAAATTCTCCGATTTTATACGATTCGGAGGAGGCGCGAGGTATTCTTCGGAACAACTGTGCGCCATCGCAATTGTTTATTTCTCTTCCGAAATCGGACACCTCGAATGGAATTTGAGCCTCCGAAAGAGTATGCGTTGCGGAGAATTCCCGTTCCGACGGATACCTCGCTAGGGCCGATTAGCTCAAAATTGTAATATCCAAATTAATTACATATTATACATATTAGAGATGAGTACAGCATTCATGAAATAGCGAAGATCTTGAGACTGCGTGGCGAACTTCTGCAAGTTAATTATGTACTAAAGAGGGAAGATCTATGTCAACTATATAGCTTGTGTAACTTAGCAGAATGGAGGATACACATCATTTCATTGGCAGGTGTCCAATCTTGAGAGAAACGAGAAGGAATGCCATCACAGAGAATCAAGTACCTAATAACAATTCTCAACGATGTTAATGTTCCTAGTTTATTCAAGTACTGTAAAATCGCATTTAAATATCGGGAAGAATATTATCGAGCAACTTTTAATAAATAGTAATTCATTTTATGTTGCTACTAGATTTTTGTTTTTTCATGTAGGTGCAGATACATTATCATATATATTGCTAATCAGCAGACTTTATTTTCTATTGAATTAAAAAAAAAAATCTAATCTAATCTATGCAAGGTTCACAGCGTTTAATGGACGCATTAACTGATAAACTACTTTTTGCATTCAATCATGTATGTCTTATATGTTTCGCATTGAAAAAAGGACAACTTATAGACTTGGCCAGCATATTCGCTGGATTCTACAGAATAGTAGCGAGATACTACGGAAAATCCATGACCAAACAATTAGAAGACAGGAAAGGTAAACCCGAACGAAGTTCCAGAAAATAAGATACAAATATCAAGAGTTCCTATTCCAAACAAATTTTTTGTAGCAAAAAGACTTGCAAAAGAGCGAATGCTGCTACAAAAGGTGGTAAGTGAAGTCACTAAGGACAATTCGGTATGGTATCCCGCACGACTGTAGTTCATTGAATAAAACGAGCCTTAACATCTTTAAACATAAATAAAAAAAAAGCAGAGTAAGGTTCATTTGTACAAGCTACCTCGCCCTCATTGGGCCTTACTAACAAAAATGTTCAGTTGCGACTTCAAGTTTAAGTTATGACATGCCAATTTGAGCTTGCGTCTAAAAGAATTGCAGGGAGGGATGATTGGTTCTGAGTCCGGCACACACGTGGAATGTGATGCTACACATAATACTGGCATGAAATCTGGCAAACCAGTCAAATCTCGATAGACAGAAAAGTTAAGTATTAAATAAAAGATAAATATGTGTGAAAACTTTCATAATATAATATACTAAAACTGAACAGCTTAATCTTTTACAGTAGTCTTGTGATAATAGTGCGGTGCCAGCTCTGTCAGCCATTCACTTTGGATAACGGTGAGATCCTTCATGAACAGCTTTGTCGTCTGCATAAGTTCGCAATAAACAACGAACTGCGGCGATCGCAGAGTATACAGTGTTGACAGTGGATGGACATCGAGTTCCGTGTTCCCGCGTACTGTCTTATAAACACCGGAATGATGTAGGTACGCTGCATTGGGGAAGTACCCAGCTGTTATGCACTTGCATATAAGTTCGACGTTTCCTTTGCACGAAAACATTGGAATGCCGAGTTTGGATTGAATCAGATTCTCTAATTGCGTCCGTAGCTCATAGGCTCGCTTAAGACTTCTGTATATAAGAAAGTATCGCCCACAGAACTCCTTGGTCCGACCGTTTTCAACAAATGCCGTGTAAACATTTAACAATGTTATGAGGTCACCTTCAGCAGCTTCGAAGTTTCTTTTGGCAACTTTCTGTTTTATTTGGCCCTGGCCGGTGGCAGGTTTTGAGAATACCGAATGCACCTGAAGCATTGCAATGATAGTCAGTATTTCTTCGCTACATCCTAGTTGTCCGGCCACATACAGCATTTTGCCCATCATTGCTGTGAAGGGCATCTCCGCGAGAAGGTATCCAATTGGTTTGGTCAAGTCGCCTTTCTCATCGAGAGCATCTGTTAAAGGATTTGAGATTATGTTTACCACTACAGAGTCAGAAAAGTTACGTAACTTACCTAGAGCGTAAAGGGATTCCAAGGCAGCTAGTAAGTTCTTTGCTGGAGGAGGCGAGGGAAAGTTGAACCGCAAAACGTTATCGATCCCAAGTGCCTTCAAATGCAGGACAGTAGAGGACAAGTCTGTCCGACGCATTTCAGGCGGAGTCTGGTCAGGTAAGTTATCATGGTCCGCCTCCGTGTAAAGTCGATACACTTTTCCAGCACGCACTCGTCCAGCTCTGCCAGCCCTTTGCTGAGCAGCGGCTTTACTTACGGGAACAACAACCAAGCTGTCAGTATAGCTCTCTGGATTAAACCACTTCAATTTAACGAACCCACAGTCGATAACTGAAAAGAATTAAAACTATTTTACACGAAAACTCTCCTCCTCTCATTTAAACTTACCGTATACAATTCCAGGAATCGTTATAGAAGTCTCAGCGATATTTGTGGCAATAACAATTTTGCGCGTATGCTTCGGTGGAGTGAAGAAAACTTTCAATTGATCATTGTTCGGTAGCGTGCCGTACATTGGTAGTATTTGTAGATTATCGAGATTTTCGGCAATCCTGAACTCATGCAGCAAATCAATAGCCTGAAGAACTTCTTCCTGTCCGGTTAAGAAGGCTAGCACATCACCAGGTCCCTCCTTTTTGTGGATTTTCCAAATCGTGTTAACTGTCTCTTTAACGTAGTCTGGACAAGATTCACGTAAATAGAACGTGTTCACCGGGTGCATACGTCCTTCAACCGAAAGAATTACACTAGTGTCCTGGGCTGATTTCTTAGACGCCAAATTGAAGAAGTCCTTAAAGAATTCCGCATCAATAGTCGCTGACGATATGATGACCTTTAGAGATGAACGTTTCTTGATGATTTTTTTCAGCAGACCCAGTGCAGTGTCGGTTAAGGTATTACGTTCGTGTGCTTCATCGATTATAATTACGCCGTATTGAGTTAGCAGGGGATCAGCAAGCATTTCCCGCAGAAGAATTCCTTCGGTCATGTACTGTAAAAGAAACACGTTGTAATAGTTCATTTGAGTCTTTGTTTTGTGCTTACCTTAATAGCAGTATTATTTGAAATCTTGTCTATAAATCGTACTGCTAGTCCAACTGTGTCGCCGACTAATTCGCCACGCTCTGCTGCCACTCGATCTGCTAGTGTCACAGCGGATACCCTACGGGGCTCCGTTATTCCAATTAAACCCTTTGTATGCCATCCGAACTCGTATAGGTACTGGAAACAGATAAATTAAATTCATTAGAATATTTGTTTGTACAGGTCCAATATCGAAATGCATTTTAAAAAATATGGTCCATCTACTGCCCACCACAATGCAAGTTAGAGAAAAATGATTATTCAAAACTAATCAGTTCCCTCGGACAACATTTTATAATTGGAGGTGATTTTAACGCCAAACGTAGTTTCTGGGGATCTAGATGACGAAAGGGAAGAATGCTTTAAGAAGTCAGTATGCAGTACAATTGCGATTCCCATTCGACAGGCAAACAAACATACTGGCCAACTGATGTCGCTAAAATACCTGATTTGATTGATTTGTTTTTTACAAAAGGACTACCCGCCAATCGTTTTAAAATTGAAGAATGTTTTGATCTTTCTTCTGATCATTCTCCGGTAATTTTAACAATGACTGGGACATTAATAAAAAATGAAGTACCACCGAGGCTAACAAACGGGTAAACAGACTGAGAAGGCTTCAAAAAAGATGTCCAGGACAATACTGAACTGTGTGAATCACTCAAGACGCCTTACGAAATAGAAGTCGCGGTCGACCGCTTCCGCAATGTCGTACAAAAAGCTGCATGGAATAATACTCCTCACCAGCAGAGAACATCGAACTATAACTGCGTCAAATACTCGCAGGAAATAATTAATATGGTCAGAGCAAAACGAAAAGCGCGAAAAAGATGGCAACAAACTCGAGCCCCGCAAGATAAAGCGCACTTAAATCGACTGACTAACTTGCTAACAAAGTCGATTAAAGATTTTAAAAATGACGAGGCCAGAAATTACCTCGAAAGCCTAACAGCTGAAAAAGAATCCAATTACTCGCTTTGGAAGGCTATTAAAGCCACAAAATGGCCGAAGATTGCAGAGCCGCCTATTAAGATAACCCAAGGTGTTTGGGCAAAAAGCGACAAAGAGAAGGCGGATGTTTTCGCCACTCATCTAGAAGAAACTTTTAAGCCGTTCGATGGTCAAGCGCTTAATGGAAATATTTATACATCAGACATACCTAATAAAGAAACTTAAGACCAAACAAGTTCAAGGTTACGACCTGGTCACGGGTGAACTCCTAAAAATGTTACCTCGGAAAGTACTAACTAAGCTTCTTCACATTATAGACGCCGCGATCAGATGACAATACATTCCGAGTTAATGGAAAATAGGTCATAATAGTTCTAAAATCAGGCAAACCACCGAATGAAAAAAAGTCTTATAGACCCATCTCGCTCCTTTCAATTATTTCCAAAGTTTTTGAGAGGATATTACTCAGACGCTTACAACCAATTACAGGAGAAAACCTTCTTATACCCGACCACCAGTTCGGGTTTAGAAGCAAACATTCGCCCATCGAACAAGTGCATCGGATAATTGACGTAATAGAGAAAGCTCTAGAAGAAAATAAAATTTGCTCTGCCGTATTCTTGGACGTTTCGCAAGCATTTGATAAGGTTTGGCACGAAGGCCTGCAGTACAAATTAAGACAAGTTCTCCCCGAACGGTTATAGAAAATTCTGGAATCGAATCTAGATAATAGACTCTTTCGTGTCAAATACGGAAACGAATATTCGGAATTTAAAGAAATAAGGGCAGGTGTGCCGCAAGGAAGCGTTCTTGGGCCTCGCCTGTACCTGCTATTTACGCGTGATATTCCGCAAAAAGAAGGTACTACCGTAGCCACGTTTGCCGATGACACTGCTATACTAGCAGTTGGTACGACGACCAAAAAGAAACAAACAAAATATTACAAGGCGCGCTTAACCAGGTCTATGAATGGACAAAAACATTAGAAATGAAGATCTCCATAGAGACCTAGGAGTTCCCACAGTTAAGGATGAAAGGACAATGTGCGCTCGAAAGCATTGAAATCGATTACTAGGACACATTAATAACTCGGTCCGTGAAATTCTCGATGAAACAAATTTATTGCGCCGTGTACAATGACCTAAACTTTCGGACTTAGCCCGATAATTATCAACCGCGTTAAGATTGCGGAACGAGCAGGAACTGTCGCCGGAATGCTACTGCCAAACGTATATATAAATTCGTTATAAAAATTGCTTGTAAATGACTTATATTACTTAGGTGCAGTACAAAAGAAATTTGTGGGAGGTGGTTTTAGTGAACAAAAATCTCGCACTAGTAGTGTGAGCACGCGCCGACAGTCTTCATAGTGTCTTCTAGAAGATTTCCACCTACCTTAAGGACTATTCACATGAGAGCGAATTGCGAACTGCGAACACGCGAATATTCGTAGTTTCTGACACTTCATTCACATGAAAACTTTTTTTCGGTCGCAGATAGCCGCGTATCAGTTTCATTTTTAGAGGTTAAGTTCGAACGAATCTTTCATTCGCGGGTTTGTGGATCACGACTGTTTTGTGTGGATTGTGATTAAAGTGTGACAGTTCGCGGCAAGAATATTCGATTCGCGGGCAAATTGTTTAAATTGTTAATTTAGCTGTTTAAATCAATTGAGAGTCATGTTTTTTAGACTAGATGTTAGATTAACTAAATATAATGGTTTCGTGATAGAACAAATAGCAATTTTCAGTTCATAAATACAATTAAATTGATTTGTTCGCAATTCGCCTATTCGCAGTTCGCTCTCATGTGAATAGTCCTTTATAAGCTTATAAGTTGAATCATTGCAGTTATATGGGTACAGGAGTTAAAATTTAAGGAACTGCATCAATCAGGGGTTGAATTACCGCATCCGTGATCGAGTAATACGTAACTGAATTTGTTATTGTTTTGCTTGTAAAATCCACAAAATTCAGTGATGTATGGCTCCATCACGGATGCGGATGCGGTAATTCGGCCCCAGGTCTTGTGTCCGTAAAATTGAAGCTTCTTTTTCAAGTTTAGAAATTATTATGATTTATTTTTAGAAAGCTGTCTTATCTTGCCGAAGCCAGGGAATATTTTTACAAAAGCAAAGATACGCTTCGTTGCAACAGTTTTAAATACCCAGTTGTATTAACTGCTAAATGAAGGATGTGGCAGAAAGGAAAAGCCTGTTAACTCGTCGGCTATTTTGATTCGCTCTGCACCCTCACCCAGAAGAATTTACTTGGGAATACGTTATGCAGTATTGCTTTACTGTCCGTCAGTAATGGATGGAGATACCTCTCATTTACGATTCCAAGATATTGCTAGCACATTTTTTAATGGCACAGAGTTCAGCTTAAAATGCATTGGCTCTTTTTAATAAGGCGAATAGATTTCGGCTCATACTCTCGTTCACGTTTCTTTTGCTAACAACACTGGCATTTGGCAACTAAGTCATCATTCACGGCGACCACTTTAGCTATAGGTCTGTTGCCATACTTCCTGGGTCAATATTGGCTCAATAAAACACGAATCTTTTTAGTGTGAGAGAACCCTCTCATCCCTATTCAATATAACAAAGAGTAACGTAAAGAGGAAGTCGTTGAACGACAAATTAGCAAAATATGAAGTATTGAAAAATTCAAATATTCGCAGAACAATTTACAAATTTATATTTAACAGCATTTACACGCTTGCTTATATTACAGAAATTGGAAAGCTCAAATTTACACACAATCCTAGGTATTGGGCCAGAAGTATTCCTGTGAAGATTGGTCGAAATTAGACAAAGGGGCGTGGCACCGCCCATACAAAACAACATTAAAAATCGTATATTTCAAAAGCCATCGAATCGATTGAGTTTAAATTTAAAGATAATCTTAGGTATAGTCGCAATAGCTTAGTGGTTAGTGTGTTGGACTGCTATGCGGGGGTCCCAGGTTCGAATCCCGCAAAAACCCAATTCCGACTTGGGGTTTTTTTTCCGCTGCGCTACCTCTCGCGAACGTCTGACAAACATCCGAGAGTATAAATGTCTTGAAAGAGCTTCTCAATTAGCCGTTTGGAGTCGGCATAAAATTGTAGATCCCTTCCATTCGTTCCAAAAATGAGAAACTCACACAAAACGAATGGTTGTGAGAAGCTAGGCCTAGGGTCTCTCCGGACCTGTTGCGCCAACTATTTATTTATTTTTATTGTCCTGGGAGTGTTCCTTTAAAGATTGGTCAATATTGGACAAAGGAGCCTTAGAATTGTGTTCGTTTGTCGCCGATTCACGCCTTACCGATTCTAACAAAACTTTCACACATCTTTGCTATTGGTCTATATTTATATGGTTTTTGTGAAGTTTGGCTGCAATTAGAAAACGTATGTGTGTGTGTGTTGTGCGTGAGTGAAAAACACATGAATTTCAGTAAGTTCTGGGTTTTCTCCACACATCAACATTGCGTATACAGCTCAGGACTATTTCCGACACGATAGGTGGCGCAGTTGTCGATCCCCTAAGCTACTCAACCGATTTTAATGAAATTTTGTAAGTGTGTATGGTTGGTTACAGTTGGATAGAAAGGACACTATTTTGGTATGGTTGGTTAAAGTTTTAAAAATAGGATAGTTTTGGACCCGATAGGTGGCACTTTGTAAAAGAATATCAGAATAGGGGTTAAAAAATAGAATATTAACAACAATTTAAAGAACTTTAAACAGTTAAAAAAGAGTCTTATCCAAAAAACAAAGTTGTTTACACGGAACCAACACAAATTTTTCATTCCACTTTTAAACGATTCAAACATATTTTATTGACCGGGGATTATTTTATTTTTCATAAACAGTACTTGAATTTTAGACCGACAAGGCATTTATATCAATTAAAATAGTTTTTCATTTATGAAATAAATAAATTACCTTTACAAAAATACACGTACCGCTTACCGATGGCAGATTCCTGTATGTCTAATAGGGTTCATTTCTTTGCCACCAGATATCGCAGGCCAACTTGTACATTTGTCAATTATGAAAATGGGCGTTCAAATCAAAATGCATATCGTGAACTTCGTGATTTTTTCGGTCAATTTAATCGTCCGAATGTGCGTACAATCGGGAAAATCGTGCAAAAATTTGAGCAAACCGGGTCTGTAGATGTGAAAACACCAGTGCACTGCATGCTCTTACAGCTCGTAATGCAGAAAATATTGCTGCTGTTCGCGATAGTGTGGCTGAAGAACCGTCCACCTCAACTCGTCGTCGTGCCAAACAATTGCACCTCTCACGCTCGTCGTTGATGAAGACTTGCATTTACGCGCTTACAAGGTGCAATTCACTCAAGAACTAAAGCATCTTTTTACCATTTCAAGCGTCGTCAAGGGTCAGAATGGTGGCAAGAAATGGAAACAGTAGATGATCAATTCTCGAAGAATATCATCTTCAGTGATGAGGCACATTTTCACCTCAGTGGATTCGTCAATAAGCAGAATTGGCGCATTTGGGCGAATGATAATCCAAGAGTGATTGTTGAAAAACCAATGCACCCACAAAGAGTGGCTGTTTGGTGCGGTTTATGGGCTGGCGGCATCATCGGGCCGTATTTTTTCCAAAATGAGGCCGGTCAGGCAGTTACTGTGAATGGTGTTCGCTATCGTGAGATGATAACGAACTTTTTATGGCCCGAATTGGAAGATATGGATGTGGACGATATGTGGTTTCAACAGGACGGTGCCACTTGCCACACAGCTAACAATGGCTCCTTTGCGCGAAAAATTCAATGGCCGTGTTATCTCACGTGGTGGCCGCCAAGATCAAATGATTTGACACCGTTGGACTTCTTTCTTTGGGGTTATTTGAAAGAAAAGGTGTACGTCGATAAGCCAGCAACAGTTCAAGAGCTAAAGGATAAGATAATTCAGCACAAAAACGGCATATAACCTCAATTATGCCTCAGCGTCATCGAAAATTTGGACCTTCGGACGGGGGTGTGCCGCCGAGGTCGCGGCGGGCATTTGGCCGATATTTTATTCCATACATAACTAAACCATACCAATATTATCATAATAAAAATAAATTTAATCAAAATCAACATCGGCCCTTAAAACTTAATCACCCTTTATTTAAGGAAAGATTGCTTCACGCACGGTCAGTTTAACGTTGCTTGCTCTCGTGTAAGTTCGCCCTCAAGTCTGTTAATATTACTAATATTACTACCGCCCGAAAAAAAAACACTGTCGTAACTTCGTGTAATGTGATATAGTTTTCTAACAATTATTCCTAATTTGTATGAAATAGGTTTTGCCGCACTATTGTAGCGTAAGCCAAGCTGCAGCTATTTACAAAAAAATGAAAAAATCTCTGTAAGTCCCCTTAATTAAGTTGGCGGGTAATGTGATATAGTATGTCACTTTACCCAATTTTAACTATATCACATTAGCCTCATTTGACTTTTGAAACAATCGAGAGATTTTTAAGAAATGCACTTCATCGAATTAAAAACTCACCCAATATGCTGTCAGCTCTATTCACACACAAACAAAAGTTATTGCTTCAGTTTTTAATTCTGCTCAAATTTTTGCTGAAATATCACATAAAGCTCACACAAAAAAAATTTCGACTGTGCACCTGAGACAATTGCGATGCACTGACACATAACACATTGAGCGCGAGCGACCCAAAAGCTGCAGCACATGTTCTTCTCCATTGCCGTCATGTTGACAGGAAAATTCTTGTCGAGAATTGATTGTTTTGGAAAATAAGCTAGCATATCACATTTCCCGACCATATCACAATACCCGAAGTTACTCTATAAGAAATCCTTTAAAGAATAAAAAAAAAAAAGTTCAAGTAACAATTTTTCTGAAAAAGTACATTTTAATAGAGTCCCATGCTTCGTTAGTCGCGGTAACTGCTAGTTCCATACATAATGACATACATGATCCTTTAAAACAGAAAAAAAAAGAATTTCTTAAATACCCATCCTCGTTGAAAAACCCTTTAGAATAACCTTTTTTGCACAAATATTTTTTTTTTTAATTTAATGCTGGAAAACACAAAATGCAATGTTAATGTTTATATATTTTTTATTTGAAAACAGTTTTTTTATGTGTAAATATTTAGCTTCGAATTTGTTTTATAATTTAAAAATATTTTTTGTTTTGTTTCTTTATAATAAAGATTAATAGTGGACTGATTGTATACAGGATATTTTACTCGTTAATACATATGTTATATATATAACTTCTGTCTTGTTGTGATGAATATCGCCCATCCAAGCATCGATTAAATTATTATTTCTTTTACTTTTCATGAATATACACCTTAGGAACAATATTTCATTATAGATAATTATATAATAGGGAGATAATAACAATAAATAAGAAACAATAAAAAAAAGAAACAAAAACATACTTCCACTTCTTCACTTACATAAATTGAGAAAAAAAAATCAAAATTATTACATTTATACAATGTTTTGTATATTGGTGTTGTTATTTACTAAATGCAGTGATAAGCTTATTTTTTTTATACATTTATATACATACTTAAGCTATTAATTTCTTTTTGTGAATAAACGACGACATCAGAGCCTTTTTGGAAGATCTTTTCATTTTCAGAGGCAATGACGTTACAATGGAAAATAGAAAATAACACTGACTACATAATTAAACGAAAAAAATCATACATTATATACAATTGAATAGAAGTGAGAAAACATTTTCCTCAATATCTGAAAGTTTATATTACAAGAGGTGAAACATCATTCAGTAATAAAATTTAGTGCAAATATTGCTCACTTTGAATGCAACACTTAGAGGTTAATTATACATTTTTTTTCTTTATTGGTTTTGGACGGCTTTGTGCGGTAAAATAGAAGCACTATATGCCAACATTTTATTGTTTTTATTGGGATTTAATTTTTTATTAATTATTTTTTAATGAGCACTTCGGAATTCTTTGTTATTATTTTTTGTATATCATAAAATATGATGGTAGTACTCTAAATTGCGATTTTGATGTTGAGGCAATTTTGTGTCTGTGTTAAATTCAGCCAGAAGTGCACAAATTGATATGTTATTCGCAAAGAAGACAAAGAAAAATATGGAAATAAGGTTAATCATTAACTTTCAGGAGTAATCAGAAAAATTCGAAATGCCTTTTTAGCACCAGGAATATACTTAATTCATCAAATGTACTTATCGATATAAGAGAGACAACAGGCGTCACCAAAAATAGTACGCACTACGCCACGAGAGTGTTTCTGGAACGTGCATATGAACCGCATGAAACATACATTCCAAAACTACCGCCGATATATCAAAATATTTGGGTGAAAATAATCACTGACGATTGGTATTTCGGAAATGGTTTAATTAATTTCTTAAAGATATCTGTCATAACATCATATATCCTTTTTTTACTGAGCCTTTCTGTTGAGAATACCGGTTGAACTTCTGCCCCGAGACAGAGGCTTGCTTTCCCGAGGACAAAACGCATTAAGGACAACTGGTCTAGGCCCATTATTAATCTCTCAACAAAGCTGTTCCTGATCTAAGAACTAATAAATGTTCAGCGTTATTATTTCGCCCGTGTGGATGTGGATGGTATACCTTAGTCAGCAAATGTTCAACAATCGAATCGAACTTTGTTGCACCAAATGTACAAATCTTTCCAACCAAAAAAAAACCTACAACGAGTAGCTGGTGAACAGAAAGAACTAAACTAGATGGCAGGGGGATTTTTACAGCACGAACTCTGATCGTAACCAGCAAGGACAATGACAATTAAGGTAAAAATAAATCACTTCTATGAGTTGGTAAACGGCGAACTTTTGCGTCCGATGATTCCTCCTCTTTTGTTCCACAGAAACCTTTGGAACTATTAATCATTGCTGAAAAGATCATCCTAAACCACATAA
Source organism: Cheilosia urbana (assembly GCA_946477585.1). Lineage (NCBI taxonomy): Eukaryota > Metazoa > Arthropoda > Insecta > Diptera > Syrphidae > Cheilosia > Cheilosia urbana. The sequence continues at coordinate 120,275,747 of OX297854.1, forward strand.
TAAACAAATAGTTAAAATGTCATCTGCCACAGAAAGGTTAACCCCACGTACGCACAATCCGACACACAATTCCGGAACGTACAGAATCTGGGCGGCAGCCTCAATTCAATGGAGGAAGAAAAGGCCGTTTCATTTTACAAAACAAGCTTCTAGCAACTAAATGACCGCATACATATTTCAACTGCATGAAGGCACCACCACCAACCAAGCCAATGGCACAAAACGAAAACAAACACAAGGCCCAATTAATTGAAATAATTTACCTTGATGTCCCTCGTCATTCACAAAGTTTTCACTTCGTGTTTTCCCTTTTATTGTACTAAACAAAACTGTAAACAAATACAAAATTAAAAAAAGAAACTCAACAAGTTAGATTTGTTTTCTAAAACTACATACATAGCTATAGGAAGCGAAACAGAAAATAAAAATTAATATAATTAAAATCACAAAGTGGTAGTATTACCAGTCAATGAGTTAAAAATAAAGTTGTGCGCCTCCAAGATATGTATCTCGGTGACGCAGATAGCTACCAGCAGAACAATATAACCACTATATTGGACCAACTTGAGGAAGTCCCACAGCTTATCACAAAATATGCTCAACAGCAGACAATGAATCATGGAATGCACGTTGACTACCCGCCATATCCATGCCACCGAGAAGAACCAATTCGATTTAAAAACTATGTTCTGTCGAACGAACTGCGCCGGTGTAACATCGTTACGCTCTAACATATCTTGATATATGGCAATATAACGATTCCATGCTGTCGAACTGAGGAGTAATTGGCCCGCAAAACAGAGCACCTTCCGTACGACCTTTTTTGTTGTTGTCTTCACTTTGTAGATGACTCCGGTTTCGGCGCTCTTTGATTCGCTTAGCGGAAGAATTGCCTGCAATTGGGAGTATCCTCGTCGTGGTGGATTGTTTTTAAGGTAGAAAAATATTCCTATCAGCAACGCTATGCATCCTAGACCATCACAGAGGCCGTCAATGTAGTAACCAGGCGTGCCAACTTCTGAGCGTTCACCGCGAATATTTTTCTTCGCACGCGCTACATGTCCGTCCAAGTCGTCGAGGAATGTTCGAAACTGGAAGAGCACTACGCCCAATCGCCGGTAACCCAGACTGTCAGATGCAACCAGTCTACCCGACAGACATGCAACAAATACGTGAAAAAACGAAATCATGTTCGGCGTGATGAAGGATGATCGCGAAAACCCAATAACGTCGTCAAATAACTTGGCAAGCGGCGCAAACAAATAATGATTCGTGTGATCTAGCAACAGTGCTTTCACGGTCAGATGGCACAATGGATTCAGATTGCATGAGAACCATGTACTGGCTTCGTATGATCCGGGTGCCGCACCATTGACCCTGCTGGTGGGCGGCGCAGTCTTATGGTCAGTGGTGGACTTCAAATTCATCGGGGCGGCTGAGGTTATCGTAAGATCAGTCTGGAGTGATGGCATTACCGATGGTAGTAAGGCATATTCACCAGGATATGCAACAGCATCAGCTCCCACTCCGGCGGGAACTGACATATTGAAGTGATAGTCCCGTGAGATTGGATAGTTCTGTATCCTTAGATATAGATGTACATCCATTAAGATGTAGCAGATTATCAGTAAGAATAACAAAGTTAAGAGTAGTTTGCTTATTTGTGAGCTTGGACCCACCATTTTCGAAGATTGTCGGCCTTTGTTCTTAAAAAATATATATAATATGTATACCGATTAAGTGACCGTTGATTTAGTTATTCGCGATAAACTCCGACTAGCGATTAGAGTCAAAAATAAACTTGATAAAGCTCGTGTGTTGTTTTGTTGGTACTTGTCTAGTTATTGTTTTATACTTTGTCCTGAACAAAGAGTTGGGCTGTGTTTTAGTGGACTAGTGCGGGATTTGATTTGGTTTGAATAGTTGTCGTTAACAGGCCCAATGGTTCCAACTGTGCAATCTGAAACGAACAATAGATAGTTGGATTTTCATTTAGTAACGCACGTGTTTTTATGATCTGCTGTTATTACAAATGGCATGTTACAAGTTAGATGTTAATGATCCACGTCATGAACTACAACACATCTCTCTGTTCGGGAGAGTATAAAACAAATAAACAGGCACAACCACGAGGATTTAGTCAAATATACTGTTGTGCTCAATATAAATTAGAGGAATAGTCGATGTCTGGCACTCATACTCAAAGTGTGAGTATCAGTTTGTCGGTCTGCAAACAACAATCCGGCCAGAACGACAACCGCTCGACTTTATCTGGCAATCGAAGAACATTTCGCAAATGAATCTGAGAAGTTTTCCTGATCCATCTGGAAGGTACATCATAACCACGGAAATATTGTCAGGAAGTTGGCGTGATTGACATTTTCCAACTGACAGCACTGGCACGTTTAAAATTGCGAATCAAAGTATAGAAACGATGCACAATAAATCAACGAATCGGACAGAATGTTATAATAGACAATTTTAACTTTGAAGTAGTTGTGGACCGCGGTGGGGACTGCACCACCACATTACCAATTAAGCGATGAAAAATTCAGTTATTATAAAAAGGCCTTGCCAAGAAACATTAACACATCTCCATATAGAAGACCCTCATCATCCCAGTCCTGTTCTATGCAGCAGAACCACGCACTTTCACGAAGGCGGACGCAGGGTATTTTTGTTTGCAGTGAAGAGTCTCGCTTTAGGTGGCCTCACAAGTTAGAAGTGTAAGGATCTTGTAGAACTTTTTTTCAATAAATTTTTTGCGTTCGAAGTGTCTCTTAAGGAAAAGTTAGTCTCCTAAAGAGATTAAGTAAATTTACAGCCTCGTACTCTAGTGCACAAGCTTACGTTGATCAACAAAGACTTTGACGTTAGGTAACGATTGTGGTGGCTAGTGAAGTACTTAGTCAAAGTTGAATATCTCCACCTTCAGAATTCTCTGAATCGGCTGCTATCCAATGTTCTTCAGCAGTGCAGAGTTGAGTTTGGTTTTCGTACTATTTCAGTCACTTAACAAAACTATACTGCGGTTACTTATCTCTGTCAACCATGCTTAAAAAATGGTCGCAATCGGTGACAAAACCTTATCTTCTCTAATAATCTACCGCCGATAAGCTTCACGATTTATCGACTAGAAAAATGTACTGAACCCTATAAACAAGTTGAACAGACTGTTCCTGTTCTGATACTGATCTGTTAATAAATGTATACCCTAGGATACGAGACTTCATCTGGCGTTCCCAATAAATTGACAGAAAACCGTTTACTGCTCCTCATTGAATGCACGTGACTTCTGTGCAAACTTTTGTTTCCGGGAGCACCTAAAACACACGATAAACCTTTCGTAAAGCACGCTGCTCTATGGGGTTGATAAAAACAAAGTATATTTGTCGAAGTACGCCGCATTTTACGACCAGTAAAAATATAAAACAACCATAAAGTCGTTGGCTGAACAGACCTTGCAGTGACACCCGCTAAATCATTATTAGGCCTTTTAAGTTGACATAAGAATTGATAAAATAGCAAGACTAACTGTGAAAAGAAAATGTTATCTTTTGAACGATAATATTAGTAGGTGATTCATTGACTTATGTTAACAATAAAATTATCATTGGCACGATAATAAATAGTGATAAATATTGAAAATAAAGGGAAACGGAACAGCTGAACTGGCCTTAAATGAGTGTCATGTAAAGCATTGTCAGGAAATAACAGTCCGCTGAATCAGTAATAGGCCTTGCCTGGTGAATTTATCTAAGCGGTATTTCCCCTCAACTAGATAGTCAAATCGAGACAAAATTTATAAAGAAATGCAAAAAAAAAGAAAAAGAATTACCTGTGGTACTTGTGTACTCTTCCCGCTTCCAGTTTCACCAACAAGTATCAGCGTCTGATAGTTCTCCAAACAGTATAGAATGTGATCACGGAATTTTCTTATCGGAAGACGTTCACGTTGTGCATCGATGGAGAGCGAATGGTGAGCGCTAAAGACAAACGTAGTCACCTGGTCATCGGTTGCCTGGGCGTCCTTTTCAGACGCAAAATAATCGTCATCTGAAAACAAACACATACATATCTGTTAAATTGCACTCAAGATAAGAGCGAAATGTGTGGCGTTTGAAAATTATTGGAACCTATTGCAAATTTTGTTACTTTGCGTACGCAATCTGATTAATAGTAAATAACCTTTCAAATGAAAATGACTTTGCACATTTTGTTGCGATAAACACTCGAGAAATTCAACAGTAATAATTATCGATAAGAAATACTTTTGCGATGACGTTTTGATTACAATCGTTGGTCGTAGCAGAGCTGGGGTGCGTCGGGTCGTAGTAGCATGAGGGTTATCAGAGCAACACTATGGCTCTAGGAGGAAATGCTCTACAGTAGACATACGCTGTCAATATGGCAGTGAAAGCAGTATGAATTGCCGTCCACAGTAGGAATGGCGGTGCACAATATTAACAGCAAAACAAATGCATCATTCACCTCTATAATTGACGGGATCCTAAAAGTACTCATGAGAGATGCGAGATGTATCATTCAATGAGCATCTTCCATACACATAATGCGGGCGCTGCGCTGCCATAGGTATCCATGAAGATAGCCCTATTTGCCCACTGTTCCTGTCATGCAATTTCCGTACCTTTATATCGTATTGCTGAAAGACGAAGGAAGAAAACTAACAACAGATTTTGTGAATGGAATAAATAATGATATCGCACTTTTTCATTTGGAAAACACACCCTTTATACACCCAAAATCTACTTAAAAGCTTCGGTCTGTCCTCACATGAGACACTTCAGCTGTAACCTACAAACTAGATTTTTTTTCAATCAAATGAGTACATCTACTGTTCTCGATGGATTACGATCACCAAAGCCTAACAACAAAGAAAACAACACATGACAAACAAACGCTTCATACACCCAACAGCCGCTTAAAAGCTTGAGTCTGTCCTCATATACAGATATAACCTACAAAGAGAATTCACGGATCAAAGAATTTACAATTCTAGGTGTCTGGTGTCTTCTAGTGGCAGAGTTTTTTGGATTCCAATGTAAATAGCTGGCGCAAGAGTGCCATGTAGGACCTAAGGCTTAACCAGTGTTATAATATCGTGGGATTTATCCCTTTTTGTGGGAATTTCGATGTCCGAAAAGCCTTTCGTGGGATAAAGGGAAAAAGCACCAAATCGTGGGACTTTGAGGAATCTAAGAAAAAACATTCAAACTGTAAAATTTTGCTGAAATTCCATGAAAACTCCTACGTTTCACCATGACTATCAACACACTGAATGTCAATAAAAAACTGCTCGTATAAATCGTCTTTTATCAAAATTTTCTAGTACCAAAAAATAATCGTAATAATGTTACAAACTGTGATTTTTATACTAAAGGTTAATTAACCGTGATTTTCTTTCCTTGTAATACAAATTTTACTTTTAAAAACTGGATTTTGAGGCAAAAAGTATCGTGGGATTTTAAAGGGAATTTGAGTACGGTGAAAAGGGGAAAAAAGGGAAAATTACCACGCTTCGTGGGATAAATGAAGAGAGAGTGGTAACAACACTGGGCTTAGCTTCTTAAAACCAGGTAAGTACATGGATTGTTCGTTAAATTTACCGCCAGTAATACATTCTGGCGTTAACAAAAAAAAGTACCAACCACCATTAGATGGTTGCGATATTTGAAAGGAAGATGAAGTCGGTTACTTTATATTGGAAAGTTATGCTCCATTATTCAGGAAATTCGTAGGCTGTACTTTGACAAAAGCTTCTTAACGTTTCAACAATGTTCTCAATTTCTTAATGGCGATAGTGGGTGGCTGGAGATCGCTTATTCAATTTATCGTTCATGCTATGAATTACCGAAACTCTTTTTCATCTTTGTAAATAAACTTTTGTCTTTTGTGTTAGCCAAACTAAAAGCCCAGTTTTTTATCCATCTCAGTTCTACTTTTAAAAAATTAGACATCTGTTTTGTTATTTCAATTTTAGTTCTAGCTAAAAGTCCATAATGTTATTTGATACAAATCATTCGATTAGTTTCAGATGCAATTCTTTTCTATTTTCTATTCTATTTTTTCTCTTCTTTCTAATTATCCAACTTAAAAGCATTTTGTTAGCAAATACAACTCATTTTTAACCTGTTTACCTATAATTCATTTGTAACACAATCGTGAATTCTCTCTTTTTTTCTAAAATTTGTAAATTCTAAAGACGGCTGATAAGCCCAGCTGTATATAAAATACTTTATTTTGAACGATTTGAAAGAGATTATACCTAATCTAATCTAAACCAAATTTAATATTGGAAAGGTTTGCGTGTACAATAATCTGCGGCTTGACGCTACTCGATGGTTACTGTCGGATGCTTTGAAAAACCCAGGATCATGCCACCACAAATGTGAAGCGGGCGACGGCACAGCCGAGTATTTTCCCAGTGGTTGTCCCCAGACTTTGGTGGATGGTAGGGTATATGCTGACTAATTAAGCTCTTCATCACTGCAACTTCTTGTTTGCTTTCTTAAAAAGTGATATATATGACAATCCACATAGGAAAGAGGAAGTCTAGACTAGAAGACTTATGACCCATTTTTGAATCAATACCATGCTCACAATTCATTTTTCACTCGCATGACATGAGATCTGCCTTCTTGACTGAATGACTCGAGGGGAATAGACTGGTCTCCGTTTGTGAAGTGTTGGCTGCCGAGATTCAATCGAATCGAGCGGGGGCAAATGACAAAAATGTTAAAGAACTAGTTATCTACATCGCTAAAATTATTTACAAGCGAGTTTAGCTCACTCATGTCCAGCACCTCTTCAGGACTTTAGGAATCAAATTCATTTACCAATTTACCTACGGACAACAGAAGAAGTACCGATCACTGCAAGCTTTAGCACCAGGCGTCTGAAGACTTGCAGCATATCTAGTTGTGTTTATGCGGGATACTTGGACTATTCAGGAATACATGATGACAAACGCATCAGGTTGCGGGGGTACAACGATCAGTAGCATGCATAACCCTCTATTAGATACTTTTCACTGGAACTCCTATTGCATAACCCGCTGGTTGTTGTCAGAGATACGGACATGCATTAGCTAATTGATATTTACATCACGAATGTTTATAATCCTATCCAAGTTCAATGAACCAATTAATCGTTAAAAGTAGAACAGTATGTTGTATTTAGATATGTATCTGCTATTTTATTGAGCAAAAGCTTCACAAATAACAACGTTTGTCGACAAGTACTACTTACGCGATGTCAATTTAGTTTAATAGTGGATATCCCGAAATAACGATATCTCGACTGGAGCAATGCAAAAATTAAGGCACGTATTTATAAAATCTGCGAAAGTACAGCGGAAACAAGCAAACAAATCGAATAAATTCTTTGATTCGTTTCTATTCTCTTGGCTATAGAACAATTTCCACAGCACCACTACAACCTGAACAAACAAACATCGTCCGACCAGCTTTACTATATTTAGAAATTAGATTAATCACTCTAACTGTATGCTCCCTCGCTCGCTGACCAAAGTGCTGTAGTTACACGGTGCGTTGGGGGATAGTTATAACTCTGTGACTGATGGATTTATACTCTGTCCAAGAAAAATTGTCAGTACAGGCCTTATGGGAAGCTCTTTTTTCTACCAGTGGTGCCTGTAGTACTCTCACGGCACTCAAACACAAGATTTGCCACTGAAATAAAAACGAAACCACTGGCATTCCAAAGAATTTTGTTGTTGTAATTTTCCTGAAATTCGCATACATCCCTCCACAACCAGTCTGCCACACAGTCGCGGGCAGAATGAGCATGATCGCTTGTGTTCGCTTGCTATTATCATCAACCAAAATAAGCAGTGTGAGTGACTGAAGCACATCAGAGAAGTGTTACCATATGGCAATGTTAGCATATCATTAAAGGTTTTTCTTTGAATTTTGTCACAGAACTTTCGGTTTTGGTGCTTTTTGAAGCTTTTTGGAGCTTTTGAGAGCGGCATATTATGTGGGGTGCTGCCATTCGGTTTTAGTTTGTTTGTATTTCTGAAAGATCCAATAATATTCAGTTAAAACATATTTTTGAATGTTGTCCTTAAGATAGGTACGTTTATTCGTGAGGTGTTTTAATGCATTCATTTCATTAACGCTACAAGTGATCATATGTGCGTTGTAGAGATATTGCAATAAATTAATAGTGATTACTAGGGCAACTCAACCGGATTCATGCAAAAGCATGGTATTTTAAGGGATACAATTTGATTAAATATTTTATTATAGAAAACTAAGTACAAATTTTCAGCCTTATTCGTAAGGGCATATTTCTGCATGTTTTGGTAGGTATAAATTCAGAGCATATTTTTCACACTGAAATATCAAAATGATGAAGCAGGTAGACCTATACTGTTTATTTTCGGTTGTTGGATTTTACCACATCCAGTGACTCCTCTCCAGTAAAGTAAATGCCTTGAAAGGATTTTATGATCCTTTTTTTTTTGCTACTGTTTCCGCGAAGTTCTGTAATCTAGGTATATATGTCTATATTAAAAAGTGTATGTAGAGCTGCACAAGTGCAGTCCTTTTACCATCTGTTTCGGTATATGACATTGCGTCGTTGTTATCTCAATAGCGGATAGTGCATCTAAGCAAGTGGTTAACTTTATTGTGCATATGAATAAACAGAAACATGGCTACAAAGTCTTCAAAGGATCTAAGTGTATAAAAGAAACAACAAATTGTCGATGCAACTGAAAAATTCAATGACCTTTTCAAAAGTAAATCGGAAGCCGTAGGAAATGCGGCTACTGTTTTTTCTGTTACGGAACGAACTGTACATATACAGGCTTTTAAGGGAAAGAGCAATCAAAGGCCACAATTTACCACCAAAGAAGAAAAATAATTCCGGTATCAAGAGCAAGGTGTATGATTTTGACAAATGTGCGATTAGGCGGATAGTCCATCAGTTTTTTATGGATAATGACCTTCCAACGCTAGACAAGATATTATTGGAAGTACAAAAAAGTGAAAATATAACAAAACTAAGCAGATCAACTTTGTATACAATATTGCAAAAAGATCTCGGACTTAAATTCGTCAATCGTCAGCGAATGAATTTGTTGTTGGAAAGAAGTGACATTATTTCTTGGAGACGAAGATATCTACGCGAATTAAAAAAAATTAGAGAAGAGAAAAGAAAGATTTATTTTACTGATGAGACCTGGCTAAATTGGAAGATGGTAACTCTAACAGTATTGCTCTCTGAGTTATGGCGAATTATCATACACACTACGGCAACCCTGTGAGAGCTTTAAAAAGGGACCGATTTATGTAAGTGATTGCAACCAGACTGAGAGACAAACATCCTATCTTCCCTGTACTGACAATTTTTCTTGGACAGAGTATAACTGCAAAAAGGTCACGCCATGACGTCATTTTCATAATTATATTCGATCACAAAGCCAGACAAATTACACAGCCATTTCAATAGAGCAAACATAGACCGTTACGTTATTAACTTATTTTCGTGATAATTCGGGACAGTAATTGGTAAATAAAACTTCACTAATAGATGGACATTTGAAGAAATCAAAAGGCAGTATATTATAATTATATGAGAATGCATTATAACTCAAATTATAAGGCCGCGCAAAAGGGTAAACAATGATTTTCGATTATCGATTTAGGGTCAAACAACAAAAAGTGTATTTACCCGGTTTCAAGAATTTCGGTTTCTGTTGCAGGGAGACCATTACGTGTTGTCTTCGAATTTAGGTAATATTCAGTTTCCCATTATTTTCGCACTTGGCCTTCAATAGCTAAAATATGTTCGTTTACTTGCTGAAAGTCGTCGGCCGTCGATTTTGGGTTCGCGAACAGAATTTGTGTATCTGTGTAGTGCACAGCGAGCAGATGCAGATTGTATACGTTTATTTTCTTGTTGTTTGATCAAGGACGAAAATTTCCTTCACTATATTGATAACATATTGTTCTAGTATTTATTAGATATTGTTTTTATTTTTCAAGTTAAAGCCAACTTTAGAAAAAACACGTTTTATAGTTGCAAATGCAAACAGGTAAAATTCCTCGACAATCGACACAATAACCATCTGCTCAGCACATAACTTCAAAATTCGCTTTGTATTGTACACTGGAAGGGAAACAGTGGGAAATATTGGAATGTCGGCATGTCACTTTTCATTAGTTTTAGTGATACCAGACCATAACAATAAATAAAATTGGAAGCAATGTACAAAAAGTATGGAAATCCAAATCCAATCCAAAAGCGAAAATAATGTCGTTTTCGATTTGGCAAAAAGAATAATTTTTTTGATCGAGATTGGTTGGGATTGATTTGAGGCACTTTTGAGAAATCTCGATTTTTTTTCTCAGAGCTACACATACTTTAACTCTAACACCAATGTTTACTTTCTTGACACACAGCTGGCGGTTACGAATTGTTTACATTTGGAAGGATTGCTTTTTTTAAGTTAATTATTCATTTTACGCGTGTGGAACCGAATTTGTATATTAAATTGTTTCGAAATGCGTTATTAGTGTAAAAATCAATTGAATTTCCAGTGCAAGTGAAAAAAAAAATATTTTTTGCGGCCAATCCAATACATACAAGAATCAATAAAATTCATGTTCGATTTGGCAGTAAAAATCTGAGACCCCAGATAAAAATCTGAAAAGCCAAATCGAAAACGACATAAAATTTTTCTCAAAAGTTACAAAATTCTAGTTATCCTAACTCGACGAATTACTTACTTTAAATTTTCAACACTTAACAAATACATTTGAAAAACACAAAATGCCAATTTTTCGAGGTATTCTTCCTGTACTTTGCCCTTTATTATACACTTTATGTAATTTGTTGATTAAACTGATCCAGACCAATAAAATCTGCTTTTACTCATAGCATTTGACACGGGAATTACTCTAGTCATGTCCGAGCCGTCGAATTATTTTAATATTCCAAACATTTATTTTTGTTTGCGTATCTAAAACATGCAAACAAAGATAATTCAGAGTATTTTCCTTTGCTCTGAGTTCCCTGAAAGAGCCTATCGATTTTTATTTTTGCTTTCAATAGCGCTGTTGAGGATATTGGACGATTTAAATTTCGCGTGAATTGTTTGACGTGGTAGAGGCTTATGCACAGTTTATTGCCTGTCAAAATAATTTGGAGTGGAACTGTACATTTCAAAAATATTAATAAATGCAACACATAAAAAGTAGCCTTGGTTTTTTGCAATTTGGATGGCGTTCGTCTGCATCCTATGGCTTGCTGTATAGTTAGCGAAATTGGAGAAACTATATATACTACATTTATTTTTTTACCTTCATTAAAAAATAAAAAAATAAAATTATGCTAACGGCAGTTATTTCAAAAAAAAAAAAAAAAAAAATATTTTATTGAAAACATTGTTACACTGCTGATGGAAGATGTTTCTGCAACAGATGGCGCAATTCGCTGTTCTGCCGCCTTAAGAACTCACACTCCATATCAAGTTGTTCGCGCTCCTTGAGAACATCCAGGTAGTGATCCAAGCCATGCTCAAGGGTTTTCCACAATTTTTGTTTTTCCGCTGGCATTACATGTAGAAAATTCGACCAAAAATTCTCTACAGACTCTTTTGGAAGAGGACGAGTTATCTTGGAGCTCCTTACGATAGCTTTTTCAAAACTTCCTCTAATAATAAGAAAACATCGAAAAAATAAGAAAGTTTAGAAAAGTTATTACTGAGAAAGAGACTTAATGCATGTTACAGATTGGGTCCATGATCTTTCTTTAAATGTTTCTCTGTGAAGTTTCGCAGAGCTGTCAGAACAAAGGCTGGTTTAATTACCATATAATGATTACCACATGATTGCTTCGACAAGAAGTAGAACATTAATTTAGTCGGATAACACATATAATCCTATAAATACAAACCTTTATAGTGTTTGCTTCCTCACTGTTCGTCTTTTTTGTTTTTACGGTTAAAATGACGTTAATATTCCGTTCAACATCATCTGTCGACACCGAGCAAATGTCAGATATGGAAGAGGAAACGGTGTCATCTACTGCTTTCTCTAGCTCTTCTGCTAGAGATGGTCTTTCTCGGCGAGAATGTGCTTGCTCAACTTTTTCACACAGCTGATCGACGACATCAGTGAAAAGTCCACTAGAGCAGTTGGGACACCAGGCATAAGGCAAAAAGTATTGAGTCAAGGATGTGATATCAGTATATTCTGTGATCCTTAGTGCCTGTAATTATGTGCTTTAAGAATTGCGAAAATCCCTAAAATTCGTTTATTGCAGGTAAAGTTGCTGAATATTTAGGACATTGGAATGAATTTTCATACCTCTTTTGAAAATTGGCTAAGAATAACTGTATTAGACAGTGTTTGACAGTTTCTATGAACCTTTTAGGTGGATGTAAAAGCAACTATGCCGAATAATGTACTTGCAGTTATATATTTTTCAATACTTACGTTAAAAATATTATCAATGCGAACGAGACACTTTTCGCTGTCAGTATATGGTTCCAGGATTTCAAGTAGTTTCTCTTCAATTAGGAAGCCGCCCCGATCAGAAATTTTCTTTAGTATACTTCGCAGAAACCGAGTTTCGGCAAGTCTTTCGCTGACAGTTTTCTCACCAACAGAGGATGATCTTTTCTTCTGCAGTTCTTCCTCTTTTTCTGGACCTTTGACCGATAAGCCTTAAATGAGGAAACGTAACAACAAATTGTATAGAGATAGGTACATATTTGTTTAATATTGAATACAATATTGGCAAGAAAGAAAAGAGGCAACCAGTGTGATCGTTGTGCGATTTGGCATTTTTTTAAGAGCCTGCCTATTTTAGCCCTTTTAGTTGAAGAAGACACTTCAACAACCTTTAAAATGTAACGCAGTTGCCTATCACAACATAAGCATAGATAAATTAATATACAGATGTCTCATCCTAATGTAAAAGAATGCTCTACTTTTTGCGATCGTCCAACAAAGATCGTCCAACAAATGGAAGGTGAAAAGCAAAACCCACCACACCTCATTTGAGAAGGATTGAGTTTCTGTTTCAATGAATGCTACTTTCAGTTGAATTATGACCACAGGCCGAAAAGTATGTATGCGGCGTGCTGCCGTATGGGGTATTGGGCAGGTAAATTTCCTTCCACACTGATAGTGGGTTAAAGGGTAAGGAGACAAGGTAATAAGAAAAGGGGAAAGAAAAAAATCGCCTTTATTTCTATAATCTTTCTTTCTATCTTTGGTATTGTCAATGCCTTATGATTGTACGCCGGCGGGGGTGTGTGTGTGTGCCGTGAGGAAATCTTCGGTTATGTAATGCATGATGGTTTTTGTTGGGAAGAGCCGCCGATTTACTTTTGGATTTGTTTTGCTGAAAAAAGTATCTCTTTGCGATATGAACAATTTATTTCATTTTGGCGATACAATTTTAATGTTTTTGTTTGGGTAGGTGCATTCGCATTATTTTTACGGCTTTCATTATTCGATACAAATGTATGTCAAATTTTATACATAATTTTCTTTTGAAATTAATTAGGTAATTCATTAATAGGTAGGTACCCTATTATAGGTATCAACAATAATATATGAACTGAAAACTGTTCTAGGTATATCACTCACTTATCTTATTTCCAAATGCTGTTGGGTTTTCTTCTCTGTTAATAAATAAAGTGGGATAACGAAACAAGAATTAAAACTTTTCAAGTTTACATGTCTGTCAAAACGCTCTGACTTGACTGGGTCTGACTTTGAATTATGAATACATTTTAACATCGATAATAAAACAATCAGTATTTTTAGCTTTCTCGATTAGGTATGTAGTAAGAGAAAATACTTACAAAATTTTGAACTCCCGATGTTAATCAATTCTGACATTACGATGATCGAGGAACTCAAAGAAGTGGGTCGTAAGATGCTGTCCGTCTGTCAATCTGTCTGCTTACCTGTCTGTGCGTACGCTCCCGAGGCCTAGAGCCTAAGTGGCTGCCATAATTTTGTTATAGCTTCAGATTTGGAGTTTAGGTTCGGGCGGTTTTAATCATACTAAAAAAATTGAATAACGATACTTTTGAATTTTGGACATATGTATTTTGAAAACGGTATATTAGATTGTTAAACAAATTAATTTCTAAGTTAATACATGTAATCATTTCTAACTTAATAGAAAACTCGTACAATAGATTTTTGAAAAAATACTTTTTTTTTTAATTTGGTTTTATTTAGTTTATCGGAAAACGGCGATATTTAACGATTTAAACCAAAATGCATACTTAGAGTAAAATTGATGTTTTCAAAATTATTGTGTCCCTATTCAAAGAAAAACTTATACATATTTCGAAAACCCAATTTTGATTTAAAAAAAAAGCTTTAAAAACAAAGTACCTAGGTAATGCTTACATCCCGAAAAGGCTGAGGTTTCCATTATGCGCACTAAGCAAATTATTTTTTTTTTTTTTTTTTTATTTAAATTGACTTATTCTAAGATGAATTTTTCTGAGGAAACTTTTTTTCTATTTTTTTTTTTTTTGTATTTTAAAGTTTTCAGTTTTCAGTTTTCACTGAAAAGTGCATGTATACAAACTACACAAATGGACGCGTTACTTTAAATACACCATACATTCTTACAGGCACCTGCCTGACAGTTCTTAATATACACTTATTTAACTATTTAACTGGGCTAAAACACATAAATATTAAATATACCTAATATTTTTTTCTTGAGGAATGAATTTTTTTTTTTATTAAATCTTAATAATTATTTTTTTTTTATTTTAATTAAACCAGGAGATTTTGCAAAAAAGGTTTTAAATCTCGGTGTATAAATCACGTTAACATGGTCTCCTTAAAAAAAAAATTATTAAAATTTAGTAAAAAAAATAAAAAAAAATAATACCTACCTAATAAAAATATTAAAAAAAAAAAATTTCATTTCCTCAAGAAAAATATTATACATATTTATTTATTTACTGCACTATTTTATAACTCTTACATTTTACAAGTTTTTGAGGATGAGGAAAATCGCAATAGGAATTTCTGTTTTTTTATCATGCATGATTTTATTTTTGGCTGAAATAGATTAGTGACGATCGTCTATGATTACACAAATCAGAAATTTGTTTTTTGAATTTGCATTAGCAGTCACAAACTGAATATCCCGATGGGGTGCAAATAAAATAAGATTTTCTGGCTGGTTGGTATTATTTAAAGTGCACATTGAATATGCTTGAAAAAAGAAGAACTTGCTAATATTTGCTAAAAATAGGTTTTACGTTGCTGTTATTGCATTTTTAAAGGCTATTACAATTTTAATTTTAAAGTGCGGTATTGAGTTTTAAAAATATATATATCGACACAGATCGGCTTTTGGGTAGTCATTTTGGAGAAATGATTAAAAAACTGATTTATTCGAATTTTATGAGAAAAACTAAGTACGGGATCTTATTAAGAATAGTGATAGTATCTATTTAATTCAAAATAGTTAGATCGGTGTTTGCAAAATTTGGCAGACCAAATATTGCAATGTTTAGTTTGGAAAATGATATTGCTTACCTATTTTGCTGAAAAATGGATTTTTCGGGAGGTAAGCATTACCCAGGTACTTTGTTTTTAAAGCTTTTTTTTAAATCAAAATTGGGTTTTCGAAATATGTATAAGTTTTTCTTTGAATAGGGACACAATAATTTTGAAAACATCAATTTTACTCTAAGTATGCATTTTGGTTTAAATCGTTAAATATCGCCGTTTTCCGATAAACTAAATAAAACCAAATTAAAAAAAAAAGTATTTTTTCAAAAATCTATTGTACGAGTTTTCTATTAAGTTAGAAATGATTACATGTATTAACTTAGAAATTAATTTGTTTAACAATCTAATATACCGTTTTCAAAATACATATGTCCAAAATTCAAAAGTATCGTTATTCAATTTTTTTAGTATGATTAAAACCGCCCGAACCTAAACTCCAAATCTGAAGCTATAACAAAATTATGGCAGCCACTTAGGCTCTAGGCCTCGGGAGCGTACGCACAGACAGGTAAGCAGACAGATTGACAGACGGACAGCATCTTACGACCCACTTCTTTGAGTTCCTCGATCATCGTAATGTCAGAATTGATTAACATCGGGAGTTCAAAATTTTGTAAGTATTTTCTCTTACTACATACCTAATCGAGAAAGCTAAAAATACTGATTGTTTTATTATCGATGTTAAAATGTATTCATAATTCAAAGTCAGACCCAGTCAAGTCAGAGCGTTTTGACAGACATGTAAACTTGAAAAGTTTTAATTCTTGTTTCGTTATCCCACTTTATTTATTAACAGAGAAGAAAACCCAACAGCATTTGGAAATAAGATAAGTGAGTGATATACCTAGAACAGTTTTCAGTTCATATATTATTGTTGATACCTATAATAGGGTACCTACCTATTAATGAATTACCTAATTAATTTCAAAAGAAAATTATGTATAAAATTTGACATACATTTGTATCGAATAATGAAAGCCGTAAAAATAATGCGAATGCACCTACCCAAACAAAAACATTAAAATTGTATCGCCAAAATGAAATAAATTGTTCATATCGCAAAGAGATACTTTTTTCAGCAAAACAAATCCAAAAGTAAATCGGCGGCTCTTCCCAACAAAAACCATCATGCATTACATAACCGAAGATTTCCTCACGGCACACACACACACCCCCGCCGGCGTACAATCATAAGGCATTGACAATACCAAAGATAGAAAGAAAGATTATAGAAATAAAGGCGATTTTTTTCTTTCCCCTTTTCTTATTACCTTGTCTCCTTACCCTTTAACCCACTATCAGTGTGGAAGGAAATTTACCTGCCCAATACCCCATACGGCAGCACGCCGCATACATACTTTTCGGCCTGTGGTCATAATTCAACTGAAAGTAGCATTCATTGAAACAGAAACTCAATCCTTCTCAAATGAGGTGTGGTGGGTTTTGCTTTTCACCTTCCATTTGTTGGACGATCTTTGTTGGACGATCGCAAAAAGTAGAGCATTCTTTTACATTAGGATGAGACATCTGTATATTAATTTATCTATGACATAAGTATATTGGTTACCGACATAATACTTGTTAGTGCTACATTTCCACCGGAAATTAACTACAAGACTTAGAAAAATTTCCGTAAATCCCGCATAAATCTCGGGATTAATCATACAAAAGATAATCTCGTAAAAGGGAGATTAGAAAAAAATCTCTATTATCAACCAGGTTTGCATGTACACTCACAGTCCGGTTTGTGAAAGCAATTTCCACAGCTCGATATGTCAAAAATACAAAGCAAACGAGCTGCATTTGACAGAAATGACAAATAAGACGTCAAAAATGGGAAAATATCTCTCTTTCCCTCTCTCGTAAAACGTCATCCTCTCTCGAATGGACCAGAGAGAATAAGTCAAGTTAATCTTCTTTTATTTGGTGGAAGACTTCAGGATTAATTTTAAATCTCTTGTAGGTATTTAATCTCGGGACTTATGTCCGGTGGGAACGTAACATAAATGTCGTTAAAAAAAAGACTAAATGTGCAGAATGGCTTCAGATAAATATGGCACTTTTTTTCTCATTGGCCCTTTTTCTTGTTCAGAATTCTGTAGCGGTTACGCTGTTTCTTGAAACCGGTAGGTATACACGGAAGAGCGACTTGCAAATTAGTTGTTAAAGCAGTCAATGAACAGTCCTAGAACGTATTCGGCGAAAATGTAGACCATGACCATTGAACTTTAAACAAGGTCTTCTGACCAAGCAATAAGCCTTAATTTAAACAAGTTTTTTTGTAACTTACTCAGCAAATTTCGCCCAGTAGTAGTGTTATCTACTGGGTTGTGTGTAATCCCCTTGACGTGCTGTGGCATCCAAGTGACCCCCAACTGCTGCTCATGTAACAAACGATCTATTTCGAAAATTCTATTAGTCAAGGACAGTGCTTCCTGGTAGTTAATATTCCATACATAACGATACTGCAAGCAAAAAATGTATATACCTATACGTCAAAAAATTATACAGACTTCATCATCAATATCATGGTACCTTTTTCTCATTACCACGCAAAAACTGCTGTGACTTTTTCTCTAGTTCTGATATATTAGCATACAGCTTTTCAACTTCTACTGACATTTTTTTCACAGACACATGTGCATTGGCCCGAATGGTGTGAATTTTTGCTTTCAAAGCTGAAATCGTTTCTTTGAACTTGGCCACTCTTCGTTTTTGTTGATTGTTTATAATGACATTCTCTTCGTTTCTTTTCTGCAGGACCTGATAGTTGTAGTCAAGTTTTTCGGAGTTCATAAGAACGTTATTTTGCGTATTACGCAGCTCCAACTGCAGCGCTTCAGCATCGCGTTCTAGACGAATTCTTGTAGCCCTAGTAATCTCTTGTTGCTCTCTACAGATTTTTTCAATCTCATCAACGTATAATTTTTCCTTCTCCCTTTCAATTTCAATCTTGTGTTGTTCATTCTTTTTCATAGACTCAAAAAGACCTTCCCATTTTGTAGCTCCAGTTTGGGCAATACTAAGACGTTCTTCTTCAATAGCGTCTTGCAAAAGATCCAGATGATTCTTATAGGATTGTTTTATGAGCTCGACCTGGTTATCGATTCTTTCGACCAAGCTGCAGATTTCAGCAGCTTGCTTCTCCTGATCTGCATAGTATTTGTCGCTTACGCGGTCGATTTCCGATTGACATTTTTCAATGATACCATCCTTACTGGCCATAAGTTCGGCAATGCGTTCTTTTTGTCTCTCCAATTGATTAAACATCGCAACTGGTTCTTTGAAGTTCTTCAGCTCGGACCATTTGTCAGTTATGTTATTAAAATTTGCGACTGCGTCTTTTGATTCCTTGCTTAGATCATCCAAAAGGGCTGTTTGAAGAATAAAATCATAATTGGATTATCTTTGCTTTGCTGGGATTAATGTTGAAAAGAAAACGCCTAATGTCAAAATATTGTCTAAACAACGATTTAAATTGAATGATTAGCAGCACCGGATTTTAAATTGGAGTGATGAAGAATCCAGAAAAATATTCGTGAAATGCTTAAAATAAACTAGGTACGGCTGCTATCAGCTGACTTGTATAAAATACACTTGTGTGAGTGCTTCTCGAGTGGATTCTGACATCAAATCATTGCGGCTTTAAAGTATATAGCTTCGGGAGATATTCAAATCAGACCACCATTCTCGGATCTCTTTTTTAGTCTCTCAAACCTAGGCCTAGCTTCTCACAACCATTCATTTTGTGTGAGTTTTTCAAGTTTAAAACAGTTTTATGCCGACTCCAAACGGCCAATTGAGAAGCTATTACAAGACAGGTATACTATCGGATGTTTGTCAGACTTTCGCGAGAGGTGGCGCAGTGGAAAAAAGTTGGAATTTGGGTTTTTGTGGGATTCGAACCTCGGACCCCTCGCTTTGAATTACGGCTTTAAGCCCACTGCAGGTGCCGGTGCCGCTCCTTCTTTCAAGTTTTTAGATTTATTGAATGTCATTTTGACGTTTGTTTATATGTCCGATCTGAACTCGAATGGGTATGGAAGTAAAAAGTCTCACAGGAGTAAATTTCATTTTATCAAAGAAGATTACACAACGGTTTTTCAATTGCTTAGTGTGGCGTGCGCGTGGCATATGTATTCACTGCGGTATTGACATTTAAAAATCTTTCTTCAAGCTCAAGCTCCGAATAACCTTGGATTTGGCTTCCGTGCTTTTCAAACAATAGACTTTTTTTTTTAGCTTCGATCTCAGCAAAGCAAAGTAAAGTAGGATTTTCAGCACGCAATTACAACAACTACTGCGAGCTCTCGAAGTGTCAAGTAGAGCGTATAGTTGTTGTAATTTGCCGAGATCGAAGCTCAAAAAAACACGCCTAGTGTCAAATTATTGCAGAATGACTTACCTTTTTTTCGAGCGTCTTCAAAATTTCGTCGTTGAATCTCGCGCATTTCGCCTGCAACTTTAATATTTGTCACCAACTCATCGCCGAACTCCATCAACTCCTTAAGTTTTTCATCGCTTTCTTCTAGGCGGCCTTCAATACCAGTTTTCGTCTGCTTGGCTTTCAATCTAATCCAAAATTAATTTTTCACAGTTGAATAAATTTAGTTTAGGAATTCTTACATATTATCCGCGGTTTTCATTCGCTCATTCACGAGCGATTGAACTTTCTCCCTACGTTCATCCAGTTGTTCACATGTTTCATAGTTAATTGTATTTTCTTCAGACATTTCGATTTAAATATAATTTTTAGTTTCACAAAAGCGGCATACAAAATAAATATAAATTTTCTTTCAGAATATCGATCAAACAAATTATTATATTTCCACAGTACTGAATTCCATCTACTTGGTTGTCGTCCACACTAACGGAAGTCAACAAATTTTATGCCCGCCATGTTGTATGAAATGTCAAATTCTCTCTCCATCGGACTTGTTTTCCCCTTTTGACGTTTTTCTTTCTTTCCCGAATATCGCAATGTCGGTAGGTGTTGGATTTTTTCATGAATTAACTTTATCCTTTTGCATCGTAGTTAAATCTAACCCAATCCAATATGAATTAACATTTAAATGGAATGTTCAGATTCCTGCTTGCGATTCGAATGGATATTATGTGGATTTTTTTGTGAAAACTTTGTATAATCGAGTGTCTTTGTGAATTTGTTCTAGCCCGCCGTTGAGAAGAAGGACGCCCCTAAAAAGGTTAAGAGGGATCCCGCAAAGAACCCGATGCGGGAACTTCACATCAGGAAACTATGTTTGAACATTTGTGTGGGTGAATCTGGTGATAGGCTGACTCGTGCCGCTAAGGTAAGTACACCAACAAAACAATGTGAACGTGAACTCGAATAAATCAACATTTTCTCATACCAGGTATTGGAGCAGTTGACTGGCCAGCAGCCAGTGTTCTCAAAAGCTCGATACACCGTGCGTTCGTTCGGTATCAGACGTAATGAAAAGATCGCTGTCCACTGCACTGTCCGTGGCGCCAAGGCCGAGGAGATCTTGGAACGTGGTTTGAAAGTGCGGGAATACGAGTTGAGACGTGACAACTTCTCTTCCACCGGCAACTTTGGTTTCGGTATCCAAGAACACATTGATTTGGGTATAAAATACGATCCATCAATCGGTATCTATGGTTTGGACTTTTACGTTGTCTTGGGACGACCAGGTTAGTTTCAACATTTATTTCAAAGCTAGTGGTTGCACTTAATTAGATGTCAACGGTAGCTACTTGACCAGTGACATTCAGTCAATGTGCATATAGAAATCGCATTTTGCTTAATGGAGTTGATTGACTATATACACCAGCTCCACGGTGATTTGCTAACAGAATCCTCCAAAAGTCGTGGTTTTTGCTAATACGTTTGTTTTTATTTGCATTGCAGGTTACAATGTAGCCCACAGGAAGCGCAAGTCTGGCACAGTTGGCTTCCCACATCGTTTGACCAAGGAAGACGCCATGAAGTGGTTCCAACAGAAATACGATGGAATCATCTTGAACAGCAAAGCAAAGTAATTCCCAAGTTTAAAACTATTTTTTAAATAAAAGTCAACAAAAATCTAAAGTAACTCAAGTTTTTATTCAATCTTGGATGTGTCTGGTGTTGGAGTTTCTACAGCGATAGGCGTGGGAGTGGAGCAGAAATAATTACTGGTTGAGTGTTCCCTAAAGAACTCGCCACCCTTTTCAGAATAGTCTGCTTTAGTTGTGAGGTAGTCGTCGAGATTGGGACTACGAGCGATGTCTCTTGCGCCGAACCAGGCGTCCAATGATGCAGAATCAGCCATATGGATGTTGTGAGGCGATTGGAAGGGACGCATTTCTTGAAGTTCCTTAGAGATTCGCTCCTTCAGACCTAGGGGATATTATCTTAGCTGTTAGAGACAGAAGTGCAGTGCAAAAGTACATGTATTTACCAGGTAGTAGCGCACATCCGCCGGTCATGAAGACATTTTCAGCCAAAAGCAGCTGCTGCTCGGGAGAAAACATTTTGAGCACAAAGTCTATTAGTTCAGCGAGACCGGCTTCAGGGCTTCCAATCATGCTGGGTTGGAAGAGGAGTTCAGTTGCACGGATCGATTCCACGCCAACATGGAGCTAAAAGTAAACAACAAAGAGATAGAAATGTCTACTGTGCAAGAGATAATCATCTGGTGTTCGGAATATTTATTTAATGCACAACTATGCAACTGGGTCTATTGCGAAGCTTTCTGCTGACAGTAGTTGTCGTCGTATGGTTGGGTCATACATTGATTGACTAATCACGTAGTGCAAATTGCATCCAAACTTCTGGGGTCGAATCGCGTCCTCCGTGATCGAGCATTTCGTGACGGAATTTGTTTTTGTTTCACATGTAAAACCAACTTAATTCCGTGAACGGGTAGCTCGTTCACGGAAGTGGCGATTTGACCCCAGATTTTCAACCTGTTTACGCTGTTTTAAGCGCAATTTTCCGTGCAGCCGCTCGTGTATTTCACAGGGGAAAACTTGGGCTTCAACAAAAATCCGCTTGGGAATTCTTGAAACATGTTATCATGATTCATGAGGTGTATGCGTATACGGTATTACACATAGTTATGCTTGCACAGGTTCGATTCACGTTATGCGTGAACGAGCAATAAATGACGGATATTTTTCAAATTCGATGAAATTGGCCGTACCTATAGCTTATTCAAGGAGAACGCGATTCGTCGCCTAGGTCCTGTTCGAATTTACCTAAATTTAGAGTTTAGACGTATTGTCTCTGGCTTAGACTGTATGCTAATGTGGTATTCGTTTGGGCTTCTTCAGATTCGCTCTTAGATTTCAGATTTCAGGTGGCTAATCGAACATAAAAACGTCACTTGCTCTTTTTGTGATAAGATTCGTGCGATTCGAATATGTGTAGCCTTCAACACTTTACAAAAGGTTTTCCATTCACTGGTTAAATTTTAAATTAAAACATTCGAAATTTGCGTCTCGATTGATTTTTAAATATTTATACATAACCAATTTACTAAAATAAATTCACCCGATGCAATACCTGCAACACCTTTCTTTGCTGTAGAACAAATTCACGAAAACCTAAACGCCCTCCACCAGTTCTCAAACTCTAGCGCACTTGTATTGGTAAATCTGAGAAAATATCTAGATTCGCAAAAGTGCTCTGAAATCTGAAAAAGATTGCTTTTTTTTTTTGTACCAAACGAACATAAAAACTGCTCTGAGAGCAAAAAAAGTGCTCTTAAGGACAATTCACATGAGAGCGAACTGCGAATAGGCGAATTGCGAACAAATCAATTTAACTGCATTTGTGAATTGAAAATTTGTATTTGTTCTATCACAAAACCATTATATTTAATTAATCTAACATCTAGTCTTAAAAAACATTACTCTCAATTGATTTAAACAGTTAAATTAACAATTAAAGCAATTTTCCCGCGAATTGAAAATTCTTGCTGCGAACTGTCACACTTTATTCACAATCCACACAAAACAGTCGCGATCCACAAACCCACGAATGAAAAATTCGTTCGAACTTACAAAACCTTTAAAAATGAAACTGATACGCGGGTATCTGCGACCAAAAAAAGTTTTCATGTGAATGAAGTGTCAGAAACCACGAATATTCGCGTGTTCGCAGTTCGCAATTCGCTCTCATGTGAATAGTACTTTAGAGCGCCCAATCGAATACCACATAAAATAATATATAAAATGGAATTACCAAAAGTACCTACATAATGGAACACACCCAAATTCCTGTCTTTGCACCCGCTGAACTCGGCACATGCAGAATACTGACATATACGTCAATTTCCTGATTTTATAAAAAAAAAAAAATCGCTATTGCCGATGTAAATACGAATCGAATCGACGAGTTCAATTCAATTATGTAATTTAAACGATTGCTGTATTTAAAAAGGAATAGTTAAACAAATATAAATTCCGCTCGCAACAAAATAAAAAGTACCATTTCAATGGCTCAATTCACAATTCGCGCACTACGTGCACTATCCGCGGTTAGATCGGTTGCACCTCGTCCTCGTTTACTGACTGCTCCCAGATGCTGGAAACCTGCTCTTGCGACAAGTAGACACTATGGCACAGCGTATGAAGCAGACGGCAAAACAAAGGTCAACATTCTTAATAAGGAACTCGATTTGGGACTGATGATCAATGGCTTCAGCCGGTATGGATTTCGCCTGAACAACGAAATGGTTATAATGGGTCCTATGGCTATATTCCCAAGGTAAAATGCAAACAAACATTGTTATTGATGGTAATATTATGAATTTCAGATCTGTACTGTCATGGAACATAAATACATGGGAGGACATCAATGAAGATAGTTTAAGCATATTCTACACTTTGGAACCAAAGATTGATATCCTGGTTATTGGAATCGGGGATCAAATGGTCACACCCGAACTGTCTGTCACAATAATACAGTTCATGAAGAAGTATAAAATAAATGTCGAGTTATTGCGCACTGAGCAGGTATGGATTGTAATGCGCTCCACTTATGTTTTAATTGAAAATTCCTCTTTCAGGCTTGTGCGACATTTAATTTCTTGAGCGCTGAAAGTCGAATGGTTGCTGGTGCATTGATACCTCCCTTACATATATCTTACAATGAGAACGACATACTTCAAACTAAACTGCGAAATAAGCAATTGTATGAAGTGGATGATAATGCATAGACAAATTATTGTGATAACAATGAAAGTAGTCAATAAATGAGATTGATTTAAACAACTCGGTTTCCTAAAAATGCGTATGTAATTGAAATCGTTGTTCCCCTAAAAATCAAGGTTTTTATCCATTTTCAAACTGGTTCAGGTAAACCAAACACGGATCTTCAGCTTATCGCCTTGAGAGTCGCCCTCGAGGCCTGATAACAATCAATTCGCAAGTAAATCTGAGTTCTACAGCCAACCAATCTAATCCCAAAGTCTTGAAACGATCTTACCTGATGACACTCTGCTGCACCACCCATTACTGCAACAGGCTCTTCAAACATCGGGTCGTAGTGGCGCAGAATGTCCTCGAACTCTAGAAGTTTCTCATTCTCAGCATCGCTGTCGCTTTCACAATCTTTGCTAATCGCTTTGTACACGTCCCAGTCTTCGTCACGCATTCCGAAATTATCCGAACCTTTTTCCTTGCGAGCCAATTGCGAAATAATGCGCATCCGTTCTTGTGCTGCTGCTGTACGCCTTTTGGCCAGATCCTGGCGACGTACTTTTCTCGAGTGCTTCTTTTCGATTATCTGAACTCGCTGTAGTAAAAATTTGAAATCAGATTTGAAACACATTTATTGCAAACAAACCTTATTCCGAGCAGAAACAACCCAGTCCTCAATGGACACATTTGCTGGCGGTGTGGGCGCCACAGCAAGTTTCTCATCTGGGATGACTACTTGTGGTTCGGGAACAGGGGGCAATAGCATTTTTTGTTTTGTCTTTTCGATTCTTGATTTGGCACTAGACATTAGTTTCTAAATATAAAATAAAACAACCTGAAAACCGCGAAAAATTTGGGGAATGCCTTTACAAACCTCTAGTTCCTGCAGATTGGCAATGTCATTCTCCTTTAGTGCTGCGCCAAATCGTTCCATATCTTCTACCTCGTACAGATTTTTAATGTTCCTCATTATCTTGATCTGCTCCTCATCCTCGCAAAGCTGTTCCTCTCGTTTGCGGGCCTTGATTTCCGTCAATCGCTTGGACAGCTCCCGGCGTTTTTCCAATCTTTGTTCAGCAGTCATGGTTGTTGGGGGCGTGGGCAATGTGTACGGTAGTTGTATTTTCTTAACGTTCTGCTCATAGTACTCTGCCTGTGCCCACTTTCTCAGATTGTCAACGTAGTCCACTGACACCGAGCAATGACCCTGCAGAAGAGCTTCCATTCTGCTGATAGTAATGGCATTTAAATGAACTGGGTATTTGAGCTGCATCAAACGAAAGAGGAACGTGATTATGTGATAGCCACCGATGTTAACTCGGCGTGCCTTAGTCGCAATCATTTTGTTTCCCAAAACTGGTATCACTTGCGTTGTGTGGTAGCCAAAGGAGAGTATGAGGCCATTTGAGCCTATGTTATTTCGTTTGAAACTGTTCATTGAATCGATGGAGTAACATACCGATGGTACATCATAACATTCAAACAACAGTTCAGACAATACTGTAGAAGAAATATGTTCAAGGTAAGCATGCTATTTGCAACTAAAGAACTTACGCTGTCTGGAAAAATTCGGATTTCCTAGCGGTTCGGTCATTACAATCGGATGAGAAACACTTCCATCGTTGGTGATGCCCAGGTGAGTGAAAATGTAGTCAAATATCTGCTCCTGGTTGTGGAAGTGAGTCACGACATTACGATCAAACTAAAATAGAGTCAGATTACAGAAATAGTATGCAGTATAGTATGTGTACGGATATTAACTCCCAGAAGCTGATAATCACCTGAGTTTTTAATTGAAACCTCATGGCTTCGATGTTAACGATATCATTGCCAATCTGGATTGGAGGTTTGACTATCACTTCAGTACCATCTTTTTTGGTGCGATCTTTTCTTGGCTTGGCGATAAGGTTCCGAAAAACTAATAGAGGATCGTCGTTGGTGCACCATCCAACACGGCACTGATAGGACCCTACGAAGGAGAAATATTTTTATGAAGGCAAATATATAAAAAAAAAAAACACTTGTTTACCATTGTCAATGACGAGTGGAATTTGATCTTGTTTTAAGGAGGGCGAATATTCATGAATTATATCCGGTATGGCTTTGATATCGTGTAGTTTTATAACATTCATTTTCCTCAGCGGCTTCCAGACTATTTGTTTACAAATGTTTTGACGTTTTTGAACTGCCTTGTTGTATCATGGAAGTGAACAGTGAAGTAAAGAACGGATGTGTTCAACTGTACTGCCCACAGATGAAGAACCAATTTTTTCAGATTGGGCAAAAATAACTTTTTTTTTGTAACTCTTTATTTTATATGTATTCGTTTTGGCACAAAGATCAATTTGTTTAAAAAAAATCAATTTTGTTTGATCTAGATTGCTTTTCATGTTTGATTTGCCAAAAATTATCAATAACACACACCTGGCGGTTACGAATTGCTTATCGTTGGAAGGATTTCTTGTTTTTAGCTGAATTATACATTTTACACGTATTGGAGCAAGTTTTTATATATTTCGGTATGCATCATCACTACATAGTATAAAGCAAAGTCGCTTTCTCTGTCCCTATGTCCCTATGCTTAAGTCTTTTTTTTAATAGATAGAGTGATTGAAGAAGAAGGTTTATATGTATAACAACATCCATTAAATAGTGGAGAAATACTGTTATTTTTGAGGTTTCTAATGTGATGTCGTAAATAATGACATTTTTTCCGCTTACATTGCAATCGCAGGCTGAACCCTAAGTATTAATGTGTAATATAAAATTCATGAATTTTTCTGGAAAACTACTTGCAGGCATCCGCCTTTCCACTGGAAAGATATTAATCTCTGTATTCCAATTTCTCTAACTACAAAAATAAAAGATACAAGCGGTTTTTCAGAAAAATTCATGAAGTGTCGCACATTTGCTCATTTCTTTGGTAATTTATGTGGGTTCATGAATTGGACTTTAGTGCAAGAATTCGGTATTCTTTAGTTTTTCACTTTATTCAAAATCTCCACAAAAACCAAACAACAGAGACAATACTGAGACCCCCATCTTCGGCCGATTTTCCGTTCCTTGCCTACAAGCTATATTTTTATGGGGTGGACGTGGTACCTACACGCTAAGTATTTATACATAGAAATTCGTATTGACAAATGTCGCGTAACATCACACACCAACACTCTCGCACCTTGCGTGTACTACTTCCGCATTCCGCTGTCGGCAAAGTTACTGCCACCGTTCATAGAATTTTGTCAGTTAAATTTGAAATTATTCGTTACATGTGAATAGTACTTTATTTTAGGAATAAGTGCACTTTTGATGAAAATATTTATGAAAAATGAAAAATGTAGATTGTGTGAAGGAAAATAAAAACATTTTGAGTCATTTTTCTTCAGTTATTAAGAAAAATTTACTCATGGAATCGAAGTTAATGATATTCAAAAGCGGAAAATATAGAACCATATTTGTCCTAATATGTTTCTAGTATATAAGACAACTCATTTAGATAGTATTAATAACCAAACAAATTATATTAATCGTCTTTTAAAAATGTGTAATAACCAACCAATAGCATTCAGTTATGTTATCGTACTCCCGAACTCTATCGCATTCCCCCATGGTTGGTAGCGGTTGGCAGCATTGATTTTATGTTTTTTGTATGTTTTTGCATGTCACACGGATTCTAAATTGCCATAACACCGATACGAAAACACAAAACAATTGAACTGCGCGATGCCCGTCAAAAGCAAGATGCTTTGCGGTCGGCCATTACGAACATGTTTTTTTGTTGCTTACACGCGTATTCATAGACAACAATGGAAACAAATGGGTTTTGGGGGGATAGACGTACGAAAGATATCCATCTCTTTTAATGATTGATCTCTGCCCACCGGAATGTGCTTAAGGTTTGTTCGATTTGATTTTGAACTGTTCCATATGATGTACATTATATTAAAGAATTCTTGAATATTTTTCGCAATTATGACTGTAATTTAGAAATACGGAAATGCATTTGAAATTTGATAACTTACACTCGTATTATTTTAGAAATGTTCGTGTCGGCCATAAGTAAAAAATAAATAATGAAAAAATAAAAATAAATAAAAAATCTTCTCGGGGTGTGTTCTTTAAGTTCAGGTAGACATCAAATCAGCCGCTGTACAGGTACAAATCTGGATACGATCTTCTGTTTCCTGCTTAGCATAAGCTTAATTACCAATAATTATTCCGCCGAATTGTTTTCTATTCAGCAATCTGAATAATATTGCTGATAAGGAAGGGAAACATTTTTATTGGAATTTCATATGAAAAAATTAAAGACGCGAACTTGGGTCGGACATGCGTCAAATCTCAAATATTTGACAGTTCAATTTTTCTTTTCTCAAGTTTCGGGTGGTTTAGTGCAGTGAAAAAAAGTTTTTAGAATAGTGGAAATTGCTGAAAAAAGTGCTTAAGTGGAAATAAAAGGTGTGTAAAAGTGAAATATTAGTAAAGTGAGTGGTAGGATTATTTCTATTTTGTCCATTGGTCGATATTTATATTTTTAATGGTTATATTGAACTGTCGACGTCGCATAATTTTTTTAGGGAAAAAGAAAGAAAAAAAAAAAAAAAAAAAAAAAATGAAACAAGTGCCTACATTTATTTAAGATGAAAATATTTTTTTTCTTGTAAGGTTTCGTGAAATATGTCGGATTCTGAAGCAAGCAATATGTCCGAAAGTGGGTCGGAAGACGGTAGCATGGCTTCCAACAAGTCTCAACATAGTGCTAGGTCACGTTCAGTATCACGATCCAGATCGAGGTCGAGATCGCCGTCTCGGTCCAGATCGAGATCACACTCACCGTCACACGGTTCCCGGTCAAGATCTCGTTCAGCATCGGCTGGATCGGGATCAGGATCTGATGATGGTGTCAATCGGCGTCGTCACAAGAGCCGTTCAAGAGATGAGGAAGAGGACGGTGAAGAAGAGCAAGAGCCTGAGGGTGAGGATTTAGACTCAGAGGAGTACGACGAAGAGGAAGATGATGAGGTCGGACCTAAGAAAAAGAAGAAGAAGGAACGTTTCGGTGGATTTATCATCGACGAAGCCGAGGTGGACGATGAGGTTGACGAGGACGACGAGTGGGAAGAAGGTGCCAATGAATTGGGTATCGTTGGCAATGAGATCGATGAGCTTGGACCTACAGCTAGAGACATTGAAATACGTCGACGTGGCACAAATCTTTGGGAGTATGTTTTTCAAACTCTGATAGCTTGAATATTGTTTCTATCTATTTGTTGCTTTTAGTACGCAAAAAGAGGACGAATTGGAGGAATACTTGCGCAAGAAGTATGCAGATGAATCTGTGGCGAAGCGTCACTTCGGAGATGGCGGCGAAGAGATGTCCGATGAGATAACTCAGCAAACTTTGCTTCCCGGGATCAAGTAAGTCTGTATGTGCATTTATTGAAACGTTTCCTAATTCGCTCGTTCGCTTTAGGGATCCTAATCTATGGATGGTGAAGTGCCGCATTGGCGAAGAAAAGGCAACTGCCTTGCTGTTGATGAGAAAATTCCTTACCTACTTGAACACCGATGAACCGATGCAGATCAAGTCTGTTGTTGCGCCCGAGGGTGTCAAGGGCTACATTTACATTGAATCTTTCAAGCAAACACACGTCAAGAGTGCCATTGAGAATGTTGGCAATCTTCGCGTCGGCAAGTGGAAGCAGGAAATGGTTCCGATTAAAGAAATGACTGATGTGCTGAAGGTGGTCAAAGAACAAGTGGGTTTGAAAGTAAAGCAGTGGGTTCGTTTGAAGCGTGGCTTGTATAAAGACGACATCGCTCAAGTGGATTACGTCGATTTGGCCCAGAACCAGGTCCATTTAAAGCTGTTGCCGCGTATCGATTACACCCGCATGCGTGGAGCTCTACGAACTACTCAAAGTGTAAGTTTGAATGCCACAGTACAAGAAATAGTCGAATGTTTCCAATTTCTTATGTAGGAATCTGATGATGCCAAACGCAAGAAGAAGCGCAGGCCACCAGCAAAACCTTTTGATCCAGAAGCTGTGCGGTACGTTAATTTTTGTTTTTTGTCCTTTCTTGGCTGTCACAAATTGTATCTTGATTTTTTATGATCATCGTTTGAGTCGCGCTACATCCTTTAATATTTATTCTCCTTTCTTCTGCAGTGCTATTGGAGGTGAAGTTCACTCCGATGGTGACTTTTTGCTATTCGAAGGAAATCGCTATTCCCGCAAGGGTTTCCTTTACAAAAACTTCACGATGTCAGCAATCCTCGCTGAAGGCGTCAAACCGACACTTGCAGAGTTGGAGAGATTCGAGGAACAACCCGAAGGTATGCGTACACTTAAAAAAAACCCATCATCTGTTAAACTTGAATTTCTCTTTTACCATCAACAGATGTCAACTTGGAAATCGCGGCCGCCTCTAAGGATGACCCAACCGCATCTCATTCCTTCTCAATGGGTGACAATGTGGAAGTATGTCTCGGTGATTTGGAGAATTTGCAAGCAAAAATCATTGCAATCGATGGTGGCATGATAACTGTGATGCCAAAGCATCAGGATCTTAAAGATCCGTTGATCTTCAAGGCCAACGAGTTGCGTAAGTACTTCAAGACGGGAGATCACGCTCGTGTTTTGGCTGGTCGCTATGAAGGCGAGACCGGTTTGATCGTTCGGGTGGAACCAACTCGAATTGTTTTGGTCTCCGATCTGACAATGCACGAATTGGAAGTGCTGCCGAGGGATTTGCAGCTGTGTTCCGATATGGCAACTGGAGTCGACTCGTTGGGTCAGTTTCAGTGGGGCGACTTGGTTCAATTGGAGTAAGTACTATCGATTAACAATAAAACTTGAATTTGTTGTAACTATAAAGTGATTATTAGTCCACAGAATGTTGGTGTAATCGTTCGTTTGGAACGTGAAAACTTCCACGTGCTCAATATGCATGGCAAGGTGGTTGAATGCAAGCCGACCGCACTACAGAAGAGAAGGGAGAATCGCAACACGATCGCTTTGGACGCCGAAGAGAATCAGATTCGTCGCAGAGATATCGTCAAGGTCATGGAGGGACCACATGCGGTAAGATACGAAAATGACTGGGAAAATGCCAAAGAGTCAACGTTTGTTTTTTCTTTCTTATTAGGGTCGTTCTGGAGAGATCAAACATCTTTACCGCAGTCTCGCGTTCTTGCATTGCCGCATGTATACAGAGAACGGTGGAATATTTGTGTGTAAGACCCGCCATTTGCAATTGGCCGGCGGAAACAAATCTCAAGCAAACACAATGACAACGCTTGGCGGCATGGGCGGTTTCATGTCGCCAAGAATCCAATCGCCAATGCATCCTTCTGGTGGACGAGGCGGTCGTGGTGGCAATCGCGGCGGCAGAGGAGGCTTCCGTGTAACTAGAGATCGTGACATTTTAGGAAAAACTATCAAAATCAGCGGTGGACCGTACAAAGGTTCTGTGGGTATTGTCAAAGATGCAACTGAGAGTACAGCTCGTGTGGAATTGCACACATCGTGCCAGACAATTTCGGTCGATCGCAATCACATTGCTATTGTTGGAGTTCCCGGCAAGGAGGGCGGCAATGTGTCTACATATGGACGCACACCAGCTCGTACGCCTGGCTATGGCTCACAGACTCCAGTTTACGCTGCTGCAGGCTCGAAAACACCACTTCTTGGCAGTCAGACTCCCACTTGGGATTCGGAGGGTCGCACTCCTTATAGCGGTGCTATGACTCCATCTCACGATGGCAGCATGACTCCTCGCCACGGCGCTTGGGATCCAAATATTACCAACACGCCAGCAAGGAACACGGACTACGATTATAGCATTGAAGAGCCCAGCCCTAGTCCTGGCTACAATCCAAGTACTCCTGGCTACCAAGTTAGTACACCATTCGCACCGCAGACTCCAGGCACTGTTTACGGTTCGGACAGAAGTTACAGCCCATACAATCCAAGCCCAGCTCCTTCACCATATCCGGTGGGCTACATGAGTACCCCATCGCCGTCAAGCTATTCACCGAATACTCCCGGAGGTGCGCCACAGTCTCCATATAATCCGCAAACACCTGGCGCCAGTTTGGACTCGCACATGGGCGACTGGTGTACCTCGGATATTGAGGTCAAAATTCACACTCATGACGACGCCGATTTGGTCGGACAAACTGGCATCATTCGTACTGTGTCGAATGGAGTGTGTTCTGTCTTCCTGCGCAAGGAAGATCGCAGCGTGTCGATTGTAAGCGAACATTTGGCACCAGTGCCTCCAGAAGTGGACGATGAATTTAAGGTTATCTATGGCGACGATCGTGAACTAACTGGAAAAGTTATTTCGGTCTCAGACAAGGACACAAGCATTTGCCAACTGAACGGTGAAGTAACGATGATACCCACATCACATCTGTGCAAGATGAAGTCCATCGATTAGATGTTGACTCGACGCTGTTTACTAAACAACATAAATATTTACAATATTCACATTGTATAACCATCTTTAATGTTTTTTCTCTTTCTGCTGGGTCGTAAATAAAAGCACAGTTGAATCTGAATTATGTCTCATGCTAAGTTTTATTTCCAGTGTATTTTCTGTCAAGTTCGTGATGATATATTCGAAAGCCGAACCTCGTTTTCTTGTCACAACGCTACAGGTTGCCTTTTCTTCTTGTTTTGTGTCGTTTTCCATTGGAACAAGACAACTGCTTCATCTGTTTGCCCTGTATGAAGTACATAAATTGCAATTGTGTGAGTGCTTCTTGAATAGATTCTGACTTCAAATCGAAAAGTGACACTCTTCTCAGAATAACCAGACGAGCATTTTTTGTGCCAATCGAACGGCTTCAGAGATAACTTTTGCCAACAACATTACCATCCATGTAATGATGAGCCACTTGAAGGCTCTCCCGTTTCACAATCTATCTATCTATCCATGTAATGCCCTTCGTCTTAGGTATTTCCGTTGTGTCTCGCTGGGCGGGTAAGGGATACACTTTTTCCTCCTACGGGTATCCCAAAGGGTCACTGAAATGAGTTTTGCGCGGAATATTCCTCGCCGGCCTACAAACCTAACCTTACCGATCTCGGTGGCAAGAATGTGAATGCCAATGAGGATTATTTGTTTTAATCGCAGGCAGCTGCATCTGCAATTATTTGGAATCCGCTTATTGCGCAAAGCCTGTATGCCCAGCCCGGACTGGTACAGTGTATAGAAGTATTGAGCCGACTATGGGCATGACCAGTGCGTCGAGTTAGAGGCGTCTTTAATGCCGAGCGCTACTACCGCACAATATTTTTTGTCGCCCATCGCCATCCTTAGCCAATTGTTGCTTCAGCAATACGGCAGTACCATTCTACCCTAATTATGTCATAGACAGCTTTGCAAAGCTTAAGTTGCCGGGTTTAAAAAATGCGGATTAATGGTCGGCTGTAAAATTATGTTAAACCTGAGTTACACCCGGAGTGAATAGTATGGACGTTACTGTTGAATAACCGCTTCTGTCAGTTATCATTGGGTCAAGTTTTTTACTAATGTGGTTTTCCATTGGGACCACCAGAAATCTTTTTCAGATCTCAGATTTTACTGTGCTCATGGAACGCGCAACGAGATTGATCTGCTTTTGTAAATGGATTAGTGCGTTAATTGACAACAATATCAGCTGTTCAAATGGCATTCGTGTTTGGATCCTCTATGTTTTTGGCAAAATCACAAATGGATATCGCCCTCAAAAATGTTTTCCTTCTTGTAGATACAAATGAAGTATTATTGGTGGTTTGTAGTCTTCAGATGACGAGGGAGATAATGAAGATAATAATTCCTCCGAAATCGTATCCATAGCTATTTATGTATTTTGTTATTTTGGTTTTCACGAAACTTTGCGCATTTGCCTCGAAATGAAACTTCTTAAACTGACGTTAAACAGCTGTACAAAGTATATTGGTATGCGTAAATCTGAAAAAATATCGAGATCTGCGAAAAGTGATCCGAATCCGAATTGAAAAAAAGATTGATTTTTCGTCCCAATGGAACGCAAAAAGTGATTTAGATCAAAAAAAAAGATTGATTTTTTGTCCCAATGGAAAACCACATTACTTCATTGGTTTAATTTCTTAATTTTTAATTTTAAAAGCACATATTCTTACAACGCAACATTATAATCTGTTATAATAATTATCATTTCAAATAAAAATAATTTTTTGTTCGCTGCGTATCAGGTAAGAGAATTTACCGATTCTAACGAATAATTGATTTATTCGAAATACTGTACAAATTTGAAATACAAAACTTGATGCACTCTAAACTGGAATAGGAAATAAATAGGAAGAATATTAGTCATTGTAGTAAAGAACTATTACGAATTAGAGTGAAAAAGAGCTGAGGTAGACAGTTGTAAGTGAACTTGTTATTTTTTTGACAGAACAACAACGAGATCTATAAGCCAGTAAAATGATTGTCGCAAATCACCCTCGCACAGATATGGTGCTTTCGTCCATGATTCAACCTTGAAGCCAAAGTTTTCCAGCATCTCGAAAAATACAGTCGCTTCGGCATTGAATGAGAGTTTTTTGGCTTGGTCTGGCCAATGTGACATCAGTGGCCGTATTGGTAAGTGCGATGTATCTTTAATGAAGAGATGTATTAGTTTTACACTACAAAAGATTGCAAACAACAAAATTCTAAACATACTAAACTCAACATAGTGAACATATGGTAATACTAGGGCGATTATAACACGACCGTTTGGGGCTAAGACGTCGTAGATGTCTTGTAAAAGTTCAAACGGATCTATGCATCTGTCCAATACGTTTAGGCACGCAACCAAAGGAACATTCTGCAGGTTGCTTATCTTCTCCACGATTGTGAAGTTGCGCTTTTGCAATCGGTCGCGCATAGTCCAGCTTGTTTCAGTTGCGTACACTCTTACTTTGGCATCTTTATTCATTCCTATCACAGAATTAACTAAACGTACTGAGATCTCACCGTCGCCAGCTCCTATGTCCAGGATGTCGACCTGGAATATAAAATTGGAATCTTATTTTTGTAATTCATGGTGCATAAACAAAATGACTAACGAAAAACATCGAATATAACACAAAAACTTGTTCACAGCTTTCCTGTAAATACTCGTCCATTGTGTTTATGGATTTTTCTCGCTGTTCCTTCGAATTTATTCCACCACCAATCCCACTTACCGTGTTATATCCATTGCTAAGGAAATTTTGCACATTGAAATTTCCGATTGTAAGCAAATTTGCGAACTGATTCTCTGACAATATAAACATGGAGCCACGCTGAAGAAATCCATTAATATCAGTCTGCGTCATAAAGAATTGTAAAAATGTTCTTGCTATTGTATGCCATATTTGCAGCCAAATATTAGCCGATAATTGCTTTGCTTTTTCAATCCAACGAACTGTAGTATCATCTGGTTCATCTAGAGGCACAAACTTCGATTGAAAGGTATCGGGTAACTTATGTACTAGTCGGTACCACTAAAATAAAATAAAATAAAATATGTATGTCTCAATTGAGATAAAAAGATGTACGAAGTAAGCCTTACCAGTCGGGTATCGTACTCATCAAGATACTGGTCATTGTGGACCTTTTCAAATATAGCCCTAGCTAAGGTACCGCGAGGTCTATGACTATTCATGTTTTAGTTGTGGTTAGCTGTGAAAAAAAGATTAAAATTTAAAGTAATATTTTTAATGAACAGAATATTCGTTATCGGATCGCTTGTTAAAACAAGATAAAAAGCTATTTATCGGTTTTTATCAGAGGTAAATAAAGAATGAGCTACATATAGGGAACACGGTTCATGTTTTTAAATACGAAGTGGCTATTCGCACGTCGTTAGGGACACGGCTTAGGTCGACGGCTTATGAATTTTCATTGAAAATAGTGTTTTAAGAAATAAGTTGTGCCTTAAAACGTACAGGCTCGTGCCCGAAAATGTAATACTGGAGTTTAGTCATTTTTGCGAGCGAGACGAAACCTTATACCACTGGTTTACCTAGTCGTCGACCTAAGCCGTGTCCCTAACGACGTGCGAATAGCATCAGCCTTTTAAATAATACAGAATACCACATGCAAATACAAAGGTAGTTAAAACCTGATTAATACTTCAACTCACTTGTTAAAAATATTTTTTTTTAATTATCCCTATAACATTTTCGACTTAACATAAGGTAAACAAACTACACAAAAAATATATTCAGCTGGAAAATCCCAACCCAAAAAATTCGGTACACCTACACGGTGAAAAACTGAAAACTTGACACTCCAGTCTGACAGGTCACAGTTCAGGAAAAAGACAGGTATGTTTTATTTTGCAGTATAGCAACAGCTAAACTCTGCAGATTGTTGACATACCTAGGTGGTTAGGTAGGGGCACATTCAAGAATCTAGTTAGTTTTCTTACCGTTGTTTTCGATTTGGCAAAAAGAACAATTTTTTTGAGAAAAAATCAATTCTGTAAAACAACAGCAACAACTCATTGGCCTCAATATACCAAAAATTGTGCAATAGGGCAATAAATGCATTACAATACGATTTTTTATTCAAATTTGATTGGTTTCTTCTATTATTAACAATTTGATCTACCATATTTTCGATGAAACAATTTGAATTTCAATCCTTTTACTTAGCAGATCTATTAACACCCAATAGATGTCTCTAGCATTATATGGAGACATCCACGATGATTGGTATTTTATTACACTTTTTATTTGCTTTGAACCAAGAGCGCTAGTTTTTATGGAACTGACATTTCACTAGCAGTTGATTTGATATAAGGCCTGTTTTTTTGAGCTTCGAACTCAGCAAAGCAAAGCAAAGCAGGATTTTCAGCACGCAATTACAACAACTACTATGATTCCTCGAAGTGTCAAGTAGGGCGTAGTTGTTGTAATCGCATGCTGAAAATCCTACTTTGCTTTGCTTTGCTGAGATCGAAGCTCAAAAAAACACGTCTATAGTAGGTATATCAATCAACCTACAGCTAAACTCTGCAGATTGTTGACGTATTAAATGACATGAATATGAATGACCAAAGGAAAATCAGATTATCTGTGAAATTACCAATAATTAAGCGTTCGCAATAAAACTAATATACTACGTGATATAAGCCCTGCTTATTTGAGTTGATTCTGATAACACTAGTATGTTCATGTTAATGACCAACATAAATCGGGTGGTGCGTAATCTGATGTGGCAAACAAGAGATAATAAATACTTTTTCATGTCCTAGACTACTTTTTTACTTTTTGTGCTTAGCTAAATATGTACAGGCAGATGGTTGTCTAGTTTATTAGAGCATGGTAATGAACACCTTAATGGTTTCATTATAAATAGTTGCTGTCAAGCTAGTTATACTTGCGATAAATACCTACCTAGTGTGAATTTCGAAAGTGTCAAGCAGAATGTGTAGTAGTTGTAATTGCGTGCTGAAAATTTGATTTGCTGAGATAGATGTGCAATAAAACACACCTATAGTTACATTATGATGCCGAGTCCAAGTTTTTTAATCGAATTATCACATATATAAATTAAATTTGGGAACTCCATAGAATAGTTGACTAAGTACTTGTGCTTTACTGTGGGACTCTGGGAGTAAGTGCATTTAGTAAAGCCGTATAATGTGGTATTCGATTGGACTTCTCTGATTCTGCACTCAGTGCCTTGATTTTGTGCGGTTTTTGTCGCAATTGCGGTTGCGGAAAGGGTTCACGTATAGGCGGATTCTATAAATGTGTGCGCGATGTCGAGAACTGACAGCTTCCAATATTTCCTGTTCTATTGTAGCCTTGTTCCTGAAAATTCCAGGCGGGCTTTCCCTTACGCAACCTATTTAGGTTGCGAGAAGGATGTCGGAAGAGAACAACTGACAACAGCGTTACCGTTGTGCGACAATTTGGTACTTTTTCCGAGGACCCTGATACAATTGGTTCCTTTTTGTTAGTTGGAAAAGACACTTCGGGGAGTTTTCAAAAACTGTGATTTCAAAATAAATATGTTTAAAATATAACGCTGTTCCCTATCACAACACTATTTAAACGAGCAAATAATTGTTAAATATTGTGAGAAAATTCTAAGTTTGCAGAAGAGCTTCAGAAAAGGCACTTTTTTCTTCCTTCTTTTTTTTGCAACATTTTAAAACTAAAATGAAACGAGATCTTAAAATGTTCGAAAAATTCGAAAACGAATTGCATCTATTTTTTTATTATTATTTTTTTTTTTTATATGAAAATTTAGATGAAAGTGATCAATTTACCGTCTGTATGTATTACGAGCGTAAAACAAAAACTGTAATTTATAACCTTTCTCTAACACTCAGGGCGGTGAAACAATAAAGGGCAACATTACTAAGGTCCAAATGTCATACGTCAAACGAAACCGTACCAATTTTCTTTTTTTCTTTTTTCGACCACTTAAACTTGATGGTAGACCTCAATCTTGATCTTAAAATGTTGATTATGAATTATAAATTTAGTTTATCATATTCATTTTTCTAAAATAAGAATTTATAATTTGTTCCGCACGAAAATCATTTTCCGATCACAGAAAAATTAATAAATTCTATAAAATTGAAAGATAATTTGCTTATTACTATTACTTTTTTTTATAAACTAAATTTATAATTCATAAGCAACATTTTAAGACCTAGATTAAGGTCAACCATCAAGTTTAAGTGGTCAAAAAAAGGAAAGGAACATTTATCTATAACGGGGGCCTAAAACTTCTCTGCAAATTTAGAACTTTCACACAATATTTAACAAG
The DNA here is from genome assembly GCA_946477585.1 of Cheilosia urbana. NCBI lineage: Eukaryota > Metazoa > Arthropoda > Insecta > Diptera > Syrphidae > Cheilosia > Cheilosia urbana. The sequence continues at coordinate 120,315,259 of OX297854.1, forward strand.
TATTGCCTCGCTTAACGTTATAATAGTATTGTGATTCTCAACCGCGTTTAATTTAAACATATTTATTTGGAAATCACAGTCGTTTAAAGAATTTGCCAAGTTCCTTTTTCAACTAAATAAATGGAAAAAGTACCAACAAATTGTATTAGAGTCCTCGAAAAAAGTGTCAACTTTTTGCACAACGGTTACGCTGGTCCAGCGCGCGGTGCACTCACACATTCAAATCCGATTCGGAACGTTCCCTAGCGCAATTGCGACAAAAACCGCACAAAATCAAGGCACAGATTTTCGATTTCGTGTGACGAAGCGATCATAAAAATGTCACCTGCTCTATTTTGTGTGATTCAAATATAATGTAGCCTTCGACACTTTTCTACGCGTTTTCCAATTCACTGGTTAAACTTTATGTAATGCTTATCATTAAAAATTCGTTCCCAGATTTAAACATTTCTAAATAAATAATTATTAACAAAAATATTATATCCACCCGATGAAATGTATTAAATGCACTTGTAAAAAATTAAACGTAAACTAGCAGTGATCCTAGACTTTAAGCTACAAATTTCCCACAAGAATTACGAAAAATACCATTTTCCCCACGTCGCGCTTCGTTGGTGGAATGCCAAAAAATGCTTGATAAAACAGTTTTCTCTGTCCACATGGGAATTTCGTACCGCAGATTTTGCAGTCGTCCATTAAAACTGTAGCAAATTTTGCATCATCTACCAAGATCTTGAAAATCATTCAATTAAGTTTTTCCGTCGACGTCATTTAAAAATAGATTTCCAGGAACATCAACAATACTTACCATATTTATAAACAATATAAGCAAATTACAAGAACCCAGAACACTCGGCTTTAAATAAAAAAAAAAAGGGTGTAGCGGTTTACATTTTAAATTGGCGAAGTGAAGCAACCATGCGTCCGCTATGATAACAATAAAAACAAGCTAAAGAGATATACCCACGTAACTAAACAATTTCGAATACAGAAAGGATTCGGGAGAATTCAACGAGGACTATTTTTGACGTTTCGCTGATCAATGTTTGTTTTTATGTGAAAGAAGTTTCCCATTTCTTATGTGGTATTCGATTGGGCGCTCTCAGAGCACTTTTTTTTTGCTCTCAGAACAGTTTTTATGTTCGTTTGGTACAAAAAAAAAAGCAATCTTTTTCAGATTTCAGAGCACTTTTGCGAATCTAGATATTTTCTCAGATCTACCAATACAAGTGCGCTTGAGTTTGACAACTGGTGGAGGGCGTTTAGGTTTTCGTGAATTTTCTCTAAAGCAAAGAAAGGCATTACTTCGGGTGAATCTATTTTTGTAAATTATTTATGTATAAATATTTAAAAATCAATCGGGACGCAATTTTCTAATGTTTTAATTTAAAGTTTAACAAGTGAATGGAAAACGTTTTGAAAAGTGTTGAAGGCTACACATATTCGAATCCCACGAATATTATCACAAAAAAGGGTAAGTGACGTTTTTATGTTCGATTAGCCACATGAAATCTGAAATCTGACAGCGAATCTGAAGAAGCCCAAACGAATACCACATTAATAAGTCCAATCAGTAGACGAATTCGCGTAGGTTGTTTTAGAGTATGGTTATATTATATAGCTGATTGCATTAAAATAATAACTAAATAATTACTTTTTTTCTAAACAGAAAATAGCAATATTTTTGTTCTGGTTATGAAAATACCCCTTCCCAAATACCCATCAAAATGGATAATCATACCCACGATCTGATATCACTGAGATAATAGTGAGTTGGATGTTGCTTAATGGATGAACTTGATTGATTAGTTGATTCTTTATTAATTATTATTCAACAATTGCCCTACAGTTTAACTTATGTGATAAGTTACATAAGCCTTCATTTGTAGCTTAAGAGAGGCCGCAGTGCCAGAGCTCCAAGAAGCTTAGGCTTCTCTATTTCAAGATCTAGATAAGCCCAATCTATTGAAAAAAAAAGACTCATCTTTATTGAAATTAATTTATTTTCATATAATTTTAAAATAATCATATTGAATTTATATGGTAACACGTCTCCATTTTGTTTGTAATTTGCTTTAGTGTGTCATGATTCAAAATCAATTGCATTTCTTATGCTCCATTTCTTTAAACAATTCAATTTGTTATTGGCAGAATTGCGCCTTAATGAAGTTTTTTTTTTGTTTAAAGTATTATTCTATTTGAAATTGTTTTGTTTTCTATATAAATTGTATGCTTAATGAATACTTCTTATTGAGGCTGTTTTTCTTTCTGTCATCATTTCCTTTTCTTTTTTTTTGTTGGTAAATTGTTGCTCTTATTTGTAATCAAAGATCGTGTTGTGTGTATGTGTGTTTTGCTTTCTTGCAGTTTGTTTGTTTTTATGTTGGGATGTAGAATGTAGATATTAGTTTTGTGTTTGTTTCTTGCATATAAGTAGTCTGTATGTCTGTATAGTTGTCCCTTTTATTTATTGTTAAAATTTAAAAATGTTCCGACTAAATATTCTCATATTAAAATGTAGATATTTCTTTTTTATTAAAAAAAGCTTTATAATAATTTTTGTTTTTATTTAAACGACTTTGTTTTAGTAACGATTATTTTACAATTTACAATTTGTATTATTGTTAATAGAATATATAGAAAGTGGTATCACTTCTGCATTTCTTAGTTACGAATATATGTTCTAATCGAATGTTTTGTATTAGGGTTAATAGAAGACAGGTAAAAACGAAACAAGACAGCGATTTTAGCCTTCTTACCGCGTAAGGACATGGCTCTCAGTCGATTTAGGCTATGGTGATCGTGATGAGTCTCTGTAGTTATTAAGGCTCTGGTTCAAATTGAACTACATTGAAATCTATTTAAAAAAACGACTTAATTGTAATTGCGGTAAATAAACTGAACAATGGCTTAAAACTACGAGAATGTACGCGAGTATATACATTGGTTTAGATAAATTATTTTCCCGTCTTCCTCAACTTTCTAATGCGATGCGTTTTCTTTAGTTACATTTTTGGAGTTCTCCTCAAACCATCGCATATTTTATTTAAAAATAATTTTAACTACGTACTTTTATTATTATTATTACAATAACTATTTTTGTTTGCTTTAATTTGTATGTATACGATATAAATATTTAAATAAAATTTACTGACCTGTGTTTTTAATTGGTTTTCCTATTGCAAAATTAGATTTATTACTTGTGTATTTACCCTATTGTTGCGGGGCATTGTAATTAATATAATGTCTGTCGATGAAAACATTTTTTTTTAAATTTTGTTATAAATATATATAATGTCGGCTAGATTTGGGGTTATTTTAAGAAAAAATAATTGAACGAATATAATTTGTGGATGAGAGTAGGGCGGATAAGAATATGGTTGGTTTGGAAAACGAGACTAGCAGAAATAGTGGGACTGCAAAAAAATATTAAAGCTGTTTTTTTTTAATTCTTGTAATATTTTCAGATTAAAACAGAGCTGATCGTCAAAGCTCTACAAGATGGTGCCAAAGTTCGGTAAATACAACTAAGTTGGCATTTTAAGACAGTGACGTTCTATTTTAATATAATTGACACTTTTTTCCATATTTCCTTTCGGATTTTAAATTCTTGGATAAGGAACAAATTAACGCAATGTCAAACTTAATATTAAAATCAATCCTTTCGGTTGACAGATTCGGTTTTGGTTGATCTTTCGTGTTCAATTGGGAAAATCCACATACAAACAGACAATAATTTTTTTTTACATATGAAGTGATAAGAGGTCTGTTCCTTTACTTTTAAATCTTACGAATTTTTACTCAGTGACGTTCCTTAACTTGAAAAGTTTGTAAAAGAAACCGGCATCTAGAGAGCAAGATATTACCCCTCCACTGAGAATCTAACGAATTTTTACTCAACAAATTTCTTGGTGTAAGAATTGAAAAAGCTACCAGTCACCTTACAATTAACAGCTGATTGGAAATTTGTTGTCCCATTTGGCATGAATCTGTTTTGAAAGTGGCGACGAAATCCTATCGTCGCTGTAAAAAGGGACAATCTCCTCCACGTAGTTGTTAATGCAGTGGCGATTTCCTCTTATCGAATGCTTGAAGTTCAATCAGTACTTACACTTCCACATACTCGAATTCATCCAAAAGAAGTTCGATTATGATCACTTCTATCTGGATCATCCCTATGTAGATGATAAATAATTTTTTTGTGTCGATTTCCATTGGGATTTCGAGATTTTGCTCTCAGATTTCAGATTTTTCGTGTCCAATTAAACATAAAACGAGATTTTTCTTCCTTTGTCTTTATGGTGGTGCGTGATTTAAAAGTCAGCTGTTCTAAATTGTAATTTTTGTTTATAAGAATCCATTCAATTTATGCTAATACACATTACAGCGGCCAAATGTATTTTTTTCTCTATTTTTCACAGACTTCTCGTCTAAAAACGATAGTAAAGTTTGACAAACGACAAATGTTTTGGTGTTAGTGCAAATAGGTGTGAATCTCGCTCGGATATCGAGATTCGCAAAATTGCTCTGACTCTCAAAACTTTTTTGACTTTTTTGCGCCCAATGGAACATGAAATCTGACAGCCAGCTGATTTTGAGAGCAGAAAAACTTCTTTTTCTGTCCCAATGGAAAACGACATTAGTAAATTATTAGCAAATTCCTCGAGTTCGTCAGACATTTTAACTTTTTCGTAAGCGTCTCTCTCTGTGAGAGAATTTATCCCCACCACTGCGATTTTGACAGTCTTTTCCATTGGGACCAAAAATCAATCTTCTTTTTTTTATCTAAATCACTTTTCACGTTCCATTGGGTAGAAAAATCAATTTTTTTTTTCGATTCGGATCACTTTTTGCAGATCTCGATATTTTTTCAGATCTTGCTCTGACTCAGAAAAAAAGTTTATTTTTTTGCGGACAATAGAACAAGAAAATTGGCTAAAGTTGATTGCTTTCTTTTTCTGTAATACACTCCTACTGCAAAACGATATTTTATTCTCTGAAAATTTGAGAGCTTGCGATGCTGATATAAGCTCAGGATCGTCTGTATCTAAATCCAATTAATGTACCAGAATAATACAACAAACTGGGTCTCTTACGAGTGTATGGTTTATCGTTGTCCTTTGTCCGAAAATGCCAATTAAAAAAGGAAAAAGTCAGCGTTTGCACGAGCTTTTGAAACGTGTTTTATTTTTCGATGAATGAACGGGTCCTAAAATTTTATGCCGAGTTCGAACTAAGTAGATTATTGGGACTATTAATGTCGTTTTCACACGGGGATCCACTTGTTCTGTAATCCAATGGAACAAGAAAAACTACGGCAACTGTCATCTGCCTTGTATAAAATACATAAATTACACTTGTGTGAGTACTTCTTGAGTGGATTCTGACTTCAAATCGAGAAGCGAAATTCTCTTCTCAGAATCGCCAGAAGAGTAGGTATTTTTTGTGCCAATGGAACGGTTTCAGAAGCGAATTTTTCGATTCCGGACGCTTCTTTTTGCTCAATGGAAAACCACATAAGGCTCCGTTAAACAGAACGCGTCTTAGCGCCGCGTTTGACAGCTGTAATGTAATATACTGCAAAAGATATCCTCTGTCACACAGAGCGCGTTTTAAACGTCGCGTTAAATTCACCGCGGCGTTGAAACGCCGTCAAAAAGTTATACTTACATAGTTTTGCCACTCCGTGGAACGGAACATAGGGTAGTTTTTTGAATAACAGTTCTTTTTTACCTTTTCCTGTTGTTCTTTTCTTACATACTAATGTAATGTGGTATTCGATTGGGTGCTCTCAGAGCACTTTTTTGCTCTCAGAACACTTTTTATGTTCGTTTGGTACATATAAAAACAATATTTTTCGGATTTCAGAGCACTTTTGCGAATCTAGATTTTTTCGCAGATTTGCTAAGTGCGTTTGAATTTGAGAACTGGTGGAGTTTCTTTAGGTTTTCTTGAATTTTGTCTACAGCATGGAATGGCATTGAATCGGGTGAATCTATTTTTGTAAATGTACAAATATTAAGATATCAATCGGGACGCAAATTGCGAGTATAATTTAATATAAAATTTAACCAGTGAATGGAAAACGCTTTGGAAAGTGTCGAAGGTTACACATATCCGTTTCGGTGTATTACACCGTCACACCGTAACATTTTTTGTATCATACTATGTTCGGTCTCCATTGGCAACTTTCATAGTATGATATATCGCAAGCTATAAAATATTGCTCGTGGAGACACCTGGTTAAGGCATATAATCAGAGAGGCAGAAATGCCTCTTGTTTTTTGAATTACTACATTTTTTACGTCTGCTACGTAACTGAGGTAGTTAAGTAGTTAACGTAGTCAAATGTAGCAAACGTAGCGGTAACTGTCAAAATGTAGGTAGCGTTGTCAGATCCAACCGTAAAACTGACAAACTGAAAAATCCAAAATCTGTTCCGCTTTAATTTGTATTGAAATTCAAATTTTTCTTGGTACATAAACATGTAACAAATGCAGGTAGTAAATGAAACAAATCAGGGGGGTAGTTTACTCGATTTACTACGCGTAGTCAAGGACAAAAAATTAAGAATCATTTGAAATTTAAACTCATGTCGTTTTCCGAACTAGAATTCAACTAAAATTAAAGTAACCTATGCATTAAAGCACTTTGGTATAGAAATTCTTTTATTTCACAGAAATTTTCTTAGCTTAGCAATTTCGTCCTGGATCATATGGCGTTTTTCATTGAAGATCCGACAGAAATGCCCCGAAATTCAGAATTGCTTTTTAGGGTTCCGTAGCCAAATGGCAAAAATCGGAACCCTATTAGATTCGTCATGTCTGTCTGTCTGTCTGTCCGTCCGTATGTCACAGCCACTTTTCTCCGAAACTATAAGAGCTATACCGTTGAAACTTGGTAAGTAGATGTATTCTGTGAACCGCATTAAGATTTTACACAAAAATAAAAAAAAAAACGGTAAATTTTGGGGGTCCCCATACATAGAACTGAAACTCAAAAACGCTCCTATAATGATCATCAAACCCATACGTGTGGGGTATCTATGGATAGGTCTTCAAAAATGATATTTAGGTTTCTAATATCATTTTTTTCTAAAGTTAATAGTTTGCGCGAGAGACACTTCCAAAGTGGTAAAATGTTGGTCCCCCCCCCCCCCCCCTAACTTCTAAAATAAGCGAACGATAAAACTTAAAAAAATATATTATATACATTACCATGTAAACTACAAACGATAATTTTTTGAACGAGATCTAGCGAGTAGTTTTTAAAATATCGATCAAAGTTACAACGAACTACAAGAACTTTTATGTTATGTTACTTGCTGTTTCGGAACCCTTCATGAGCGAGTCCGACTCGCACTTGTCTTACTTTTTTCAATTAAATTCGTTGGAACACTTTTGCAATAGGGTGGTAGATACCATAAATGAGATTTTGTTTTCTGTTGCTAGGTACTCTTTTGTTGTTTTCTACAATAAATATGAATGTTTTAATAAGCCAAGTCAATTTATTTCAATTAAAGTTTACATTTGCACGCTTAATTGCATATTTTCGGATCACATAGCGAAAAATTTGGTTCTAATAACACAACAAACATTTTAATCTGACATTTTTCTCGGGTGTGTTGGTGAGTTCAGGCAATTATTTATTTATTGGAATGGTTTGCATTAATTCAAAATATTAATACCAATTCTAGAGCCCGAAACGATTTTTTGACAGTTCGAACTTTTGTATGGAAATTCATAACAGAATAAATGAATAAAAGATTTTGCCGATTAGGCCTGATTGACAATACTATTGTATCGGTAAACATCAAAATATGTTCTCTGCCAGTTTCAATCGTCATATGCCGTACTTTTCTTTACTATTACTGAAGTGTAAATTTGCAAGATGTTCATTAATGCATTAACATCACTTTCAACGTCAAGTGCTCATTATTGCAAAGTTGATCAAACTGATGCGCAAGGCGCAAACATAACGAAAAAAATCATCACAGAAATACCTGATGCGTTTTTGGTTCGCCGGCAAAAAAAAAGTGAGAAAAAATGTCAGAAGAGAAAGAAAAGTAAGTAAATAAATATATTTATTAATGGATACATTATGCTTTTGACAGAAAATTTATAGATTTTTGTTGAATTCTTTTTTTTAATTTTTTCTCATAAACAATGGGGATTGGGGACGTTCAAGTAATCTAGTTTACTAAGTCTGACAGCTGTCTGACTTGATGTATCTCGGCTTTGATTGGCTGAAATCGCAAATACTTGACGTTTCTAAATTTACACGAAAAGTACGGGAATGGTTTCATCAAAATGTGTTCGTGGTTCTAAATTTTCACCTTTTTTTTTTTAAGTGCATTCTAATGATCAGAATCATTTAATCATAATTGATTAAATTTTACAGTTCGCGGCAAAATTGCTCTAATTGTAAATTTTCCTATTTAAATAAATTAAGACTCGTTTTTTTTTATTTTATGATTAGATGTCGGATTAATTAAGTATAACGCATTTTTGGTAGAACAAATAGCAATTTCCAATCCATAAATATATACAGTTAACGACGGTTGAAAATATTGCACTTCAAAGGTTGAACATGACCTTATTCCTTAATTGTGGGCAAAATGAGAGAATTAAACTCTTAGCAACACTTCCCTTAAAAAACAAGGCACTATTCTGTCCTTATCCGGCCCGAATTAAAACACCCTTATACGTAAGCCCCCTGCATTTGCTTTCGTTCCATACACATTCGACTGAAAGCACCAGCAATAACCAGCAAATGAAATACAAGAATGCTGGAGAAAATAGAGGGACGGAGGAAAACGAAAATAAATAACAACAAAACGTGAGTTTAAGCATAATATGCATACATTTGAAAGCCCAATACAATGTTTGTATTTTCTAATTAATAATAATTACATTCTATGAAAAAACAAACACATTTTTTGTTCTTCTCTGTATTATGTACTAGATATTTTTATATCCGTTGTGTGTTCATGAAAAAGCATACTATTATATCCAAACCCGTGTTCACCCCGAATGCCATTTAAAATTCAATTAGCTAAGGTCTCTGCATGGCTTCTATTTGCATGAAAAACAACATACAACCGGAAATTGTCTGCGAAATCTTGTTTTCCCGAAGCGTTTTATTGTGGAATAAATAAAATAAAATATTTTTTATTTGAAAATTGAAAAGTGTTTTCGTGTGTACGCACTTGTATGCGTTTATTATTCTGTATTTGGATGGAATGAATGCGTCTTTCTTTTCTTGTCTACGTTTTTGTTTTAAATTTAATTGTTTTCTTTGTGTTACGTACTATATACTCTAATTTGTATTTTAATAACCCTATATAATGTAATTAAATATACATGTACATAGTTCTTTGTTTCATTTTTTGTTATGTAAAAATTTTGAATCTAATTTTTGTTTTCATTTTAAAGTTAATATTGGTATTTTAATTACTACATATATATATATAGCAATATGTTGTGTTTTTCCTGATTTTTTTCACTAAAGAAAAAAACTTTCTTTCTTTTATGTTTTTTGTTTTTTAGGTTTCGTTTTTTTCGATTTTTTGTTTGCTTTTAGTTTTGACCTAACATTTGTCCATTTGTTTTAACAAGCACTTTATCTGTAATTTATTATTTTCTATTTTTCATTTTCTTTTAAAATTAGAACAATTTATTTATGTGAATTTTTTGTTTTACTAACTTATTACTCTGATTCCTCATTTGTTGTTGTTGTTGCTGATGATTACATGCTTTGTTTTTGTTTTTGTTTTATTTTTTCTTCAACATAACTTAAACGTAAATTCATAATAAAAAAATTGGTTTTGGTGTTACAGAAATTGTAATACGTTTGTAATTTTTTTTTCTTGTATTATCTTAGCGAACATCTTAAAATAAAAAAAATATTGTATTATTTCCCCTTTACAGTATGTATAAATGTATGACTATATTTCATTTTGCTAAACAAACTGTAATTTTATATTATATAAAAGTGTTTTTTTTTTTTCTTTTTCATTATTTTTTGTTTTTATTCGAATATAATAGAACGGAAGAAAATTCAATTGCGATAATTAAACCGAAGAGAAATAAATCATTTAAATTAATAAATTTACAACGCTCCTATAATGATGATAATAGAAATATTTAATAAAAAAAATATAGAAATAATAATAATAATAAATAAATAATTGTTTGCGTTTAATTTACATTATTATTACAAGAATGGTATAAGTCGCGTCATTCTTAGAATCGTTTGCAGAAAGGCGGTCCAGAGGTCGTTAAGTTTTTTCGAACGTGCCATAAGGAAGCGCCACGTAAAAATTATCACGAGCATTTTTGACAATTGGTGCAGGTAGTACAATCTAAAAAGAAAGTAAGAAAATGTACAAATGTGTATTAGATTAGTTATGGCAAATGTTATGTTTTGAGAAGTAGCCACAAGAGCTTCTGAAAATTGTATAATAATATTCGGCCCTAGCGAGGTATCCGTCGGAACGGAAATTTCTCCACAACGCATAATCCTTCGGAGGCTAAAATTGCATTCGAGGTTTCCGACTTCGGAAGAGAAATAACCAATTGCGATGGGGGGCACGAGTACGAAATGGAGTTTAGAAATGGTTAAGTACTTTATTGTAAGCGTTGCCGTTGTTTTTATAATATATTTATGTGTGTCAAGTATACGAGTAAACGCCACCTACCCGCTAATAGGATAGTTAGTTTTAAGCAAAATTGTTAGCATTAAGAGGAAAGTAATGTCGTTTTCCATTGGGACAGAAAAAGCACTTTTTTCAGAGTCAGAGCAGTTTTTCTGCTCTCGAAATCAGCTGGCTGTCAGATTTCATGTTCCATTGGGCGCAAAAAAAAAAAAACACTTTTTTTGAGAGTCAGAGCAATTTTGCGAATCTCGATATCCGAGCGAGATTCACACCTATTTGCACTAACACCAAAACATTTGTCGTTTGTCAAACTTTAAAGTGTGTTTACTTACGTTTTTAGACGAGAAGTCTGTGCAAAATAGAAAAAAAAAAATTACATTTGGCCGCTGCAATAGTTATTAAAATAAATTGAATGGATTTTTATAAACACAAATTACAATTTAATATAGGGTGGCTTTTAAAACACGCACCACCACAGATGCAAAGGAAGAAAAATCTTGTTTTATGTTCCATTGGGCACGAGAAATCTGAAATCTGAGCAGTGTTGCCAGAATTTCAAAAAAGAAAATGCTAGATTGGAAAAAAAATATGCTAGAATGTATGGAGACAAAAAATAAAAATGCTAGACAAAAAAAAAAGTGTTTTCACCAGCTTTAAAAAAAAAATAAAAATATTATTTTGTCTTTTTAGCTTCAATTTCATCTGAATGCATTTTTTTACTTATCTATATATTGAGTATATATATTTCGACCCTAAAAATATCTCTGAAAATAAAAAAATATAAAAATCATGTTTTTTTAAACAATGAATTTTATTTTATTTGAAACATTAAAGTATCAGTCTTCAGAAAAAAACAAAACAAAAAAATATCAACAGTAGATAACTACAGTGGGTGCATTTTTTTTGGTGTTTGAGGTCCACCATAGATAAATAAATCCTTCACCACATGTCTCAATTAATAAGCCCATGTATCAAAGGGCATGGTAGTACCCAGCGAAGTTCTGGCACTACACCCTTTTTACAGGAACAAACTCAGGACATTTTTGACCCTCCTCTATCTCCAGTATCAATGAAATCAGAATATTCAAATTCGGAATATTTGCTAAGTTGATCAAGCACAAGCGCCCCAGTAAACTTTTTAGCATAAGTGGTTCCTGAAATACAGGGCTTCAAAAATCACAAAAACCGTAACGTACTGACTGACAGATCATCAAAATTATGGAGTACTCCCCGACATCGTGATATCTTCTAATTTTGTACAGCGGTACGTCTTGTGGTGCAATCAAAGGAATAATTGAGGTTTCTTTATAAGGGGACGTGGTATCCATCCACTTTCTCAGAATTGTTGACAATTAAAAGGAGGACTTCCTGTAGAATTATCTTTAGAATAATGAAATTTGGTTGATCGGTAGAGCTCAAAAATCTAAGATTTTTCATTTGAAGTGTCTGCCTATTGTCATTTTGAAAATATAAATGCGACTTAAAAGTTCATGACTTTTCTAAGAACTTATTGCTGACTTAAATTTGGTGGCCTTACTTGGGAAGTTTTCTTTTCATTACGCCAAGCTCGAAAGGTTTTAAAAACTTATTTTAACTTGATTCCACCAAATTTTAGTCAATAATGATTAAATAAAAAAAATGTGTCTTTTAATTTGTAGTTATTTCAGTATTGTTCTACTTCAAATATATCGTATTAAACCTTAATAAAGTAAGAACTTAGTGTACTTTTATATTTCGGTACTTTCCACGACTGGTTCTTTTTTTAATATTTATGTTTTTGGTCTGATACTTATCTCCACGTACCCAATAGACACGATTAATCGTACTAACACTTTATCCGTTCGCACGTTTCTCATTTCATATGCGTGGGAAAGTGGTGGGAAACATCTTAAACTTCTATACACTGTATATCAGCTTAATGTACAAATTCCAGAGCAAATATCAAAAAATACAAAAATTCGAAAAAATGCTAAAACAGCATCTGGCATTTTTCTTTTTTAAGAAAATGCTTTCAAATCTTCGAAAATGCTAGATCTAGCATTTAAAATGCCAGAATGGCATCACTGAATCTGAGAGCAAAATCTGAAAATCCCAATGGAAAACGACATAAATGAAATAAATCAGTTCACTTCCAACGTCCAACCTGAGCACATCACATAAATTGGCGACGAGGATAAACTCATAAGCAACGCAAAAAAAAAAAAAAAAACGAGTGCCGTTGTAACGAGTGCAGCAAAGCCGTAAATTTTTTTTTGTGGCGTGTTGCGCAACCAAGTCAGGGAATTATTAATTCCGTTTTAATATCGTTCTAAACAACAACTATTGGAGTCAGAAGTTAAATTCAGAATCTGATATCATAGTCAAAATGGCAAACGAAAGCGTTCTAACTACGGCAATGTCGATGACAAGCAACTTCCGTGAATTTCGACCACATGTCGATAATTGGGGAAATTGGTGCGAACTATTAGACTCGCATTTCCTGGAGATTTCATGCACGGACAAACGTATCAAAGTGGCAGTATTAATAAAATCGATCGGCTTAGAAGCATTATGGTCTATTGAAAGATATTTGTGATCCCGTTTTACCAGCTAAAAAGAAATACGATGAACTAATAGAATTGTTGGATACGCAATATTCAATACCAGTAATTGTGTTTCGGGAGCGACGCAAGTTCTTAGATGCAAGCAAAATGGAAACCGAAACAGCGTCACAGTGGTTCGCACGTCTTAAGAAATTGGCGAAAGACTATAAATTTGGACAGCAGTTGGACGAATTTGTACTCAATAAGTTTGTGTCCGGCTTCGATGTAAAGTATTTGAACGTTTGTGCGAAGAAAATAAAAGTTGAAGTTAGGAGAAGCATTGACAAAGGCGATGGCAGCAGAAGTAAAATTAGGCAACCAGCAACTACAGCAAACACATAATGAGGTTAGTTTAATATCGAAGAAGAATGCAATAACAACAACAACAGCAGCAGGGACAAGGAAAAGGGAAATCCAAGGTGTTCACATTGGATGGAAGAATCACACCAGCGACAAATGCAAGTACATGACAAGCACGTGTCATAAATGCGGTAAAGTTGGTCATTTGGCGAGTGTATGCAGCGGTAACAAACAAATAAATTTAATGAAAACATCAAATAAGTTAAGCAATAACTCGTGTTTAAATAATGTAATGAATTCTTCTGATGTTATTTCGAACTTTTCGAATTTCTCTATTTTTAGTGTTATCAATTCTCGGCGCCAAAGTTATCTTACTCTCCAAACAGATTCCGCAACCAATTTCTGTCGGAGCTTGGAAGATTGCCAATACCTATTGCGGCAAGTTGTGCCAATGCCAGTGATGTAAAAGTGCAAGTTACCAGCGACCAGTAGTGTACAATCCTTTGGTTCGTTGGAGATTGATTGACAAAAGCAACGAATATCAACTCCTTAGTTTTGTATAGAACTTTTACTATTCCTTTTCGAACAAGATTAAGAAAAATGCGTTCCCTATTTTCGTGCAATTCTCTTTGCATGTAATATTTACACACCGATAACCGAACAGCCTGTATTCGGGTCAAGGTCAACTCCTAAGCGGACTTTATTTTAAATGTTCTTTAGAAACGGTACGGACAAAGTAACATCGAACAGTCATATATATCTAGTCACTCATACCAACACAAATTTCGCAGTCACATCCTTAAAAAGAAACATCAAGTCTTACCTCAGCATATTTTTCCTACTCGAGGGTAGCGACTCTGGGCGTTGTTTGAATAAAAATTCTCTAAAACCTAAAACGTATCGCTCCACGTATTTTTCCCAATTGATTGCTGTCACATCGAAGACGAAAGTGTCACGATCCTTTTGACTCAGAGTTTGTAATAAAGTCTGAACATTGTCATCCCTAAATCTCCACTGATTCGTTGCGAAATATTCAAGACAGTCAACAGCCTTCGCTATCTTGTTCTGGACGCTCACCATCCTGGAAAAAGAAAAGAAACGTTAAAATCATTTCAAAGCAATCTGTTGCGCTCAATTTACATTGGTTTTCTTCCCGTTAACCGAGCGAGGATATCCAAAACGTATGCTGGAATGTAGTGCACCAGGAATCCATGCATCGCGTTCAAAGGCCGACTCATTCGCAACACTCCCGTGGGGTACCAAAGACAGCCCTCTATACATTAGGAAACGAAGTAAGTAAGTTGTAAACGAAAGGATTAGAAGAAACACAGATTGTGTTTCGTGTGGCAATCCTTACCTAGAGGATGCTTTCGAACTTGCGCGATTGCATAATGAACGAATTTGCCCCATGTAATCGGATGCCGCTGACCCGTACAACAATTGTATATAGTCATGCCGTTCGGTTTAGCGGTTGCAGTTCTCCATGCGGCCGTAATCATGAGGTTAATCACAATGTCAACAGGTACCATGTCGGCGACGAAATTCTGCTCGCACATTATAGTCCGGAAGAGACCTTTGGCCACAGCTGAAACGAGTCCGGTTGGACCGTTCCAATTGTCCACCCATCCGGCAAATGGTTCATTTAAGCTTGCAATAACTGTGAAGGGAGATAAGTGTTAGCGACAGGACTAGATCATGGAGTTTATCTTACCTATTGAGGGTCGTACAATGGCTACAGGCAAGTTGCCGGCTTCCTGAAGTAGCATATGTTCCGCTAACGCTTTTGTGAAGGTGTACGTGTTGGGGCGTTTCCCGATCAAAGAAGGCGTTAGCTGTTAGGGACAGAGAAAGAGTTAAGTTTGTTTTTGTCGGGACATATACATGCAGAAATTACCTTGTCGAGCATGTCTTCGGGAAGCCAGTTAATAAGGGATATAATGTCGTCGGGATTATAGGGTGGAGCGTATATAACTTCGGACACATCTGTTCGATCGCAATTACAATAGGCAGTGGATACATGAATTAGAGCCTAAAAAAATCGCAATTACATGTGGACAAAGATACAGGACACGGCAGTATAGGTATACTCACTTCTAAGTACTTCATTCGGTGGCACAGCTCCACCAAACGTTTCGTCCCAAGCATGTTAATTGTGACTGACAGTTTGAGTTTCTCGTCGAATTTCACTGTGGCAGCTGAATGAAAAACAATTGATACGTTCTTACACAGCATATCCTGAAAAAAATGGACAATTTGTTAGATATAGGGTTCGAGTAGCGTGAGACAGTACGACTACTTACTTGATCACTTGCGGATATTCCCAGTTCTTCTGACGTAATGTCACCTGATATTGGAATGACTTTACTCAATTCCTTAGCTGTTTCTCTTCGCAATGATTCAAATAGCTGGAAAGTGAAATAAGGAAATAGTTATATTAGTTATTCAAATAATCATCAATGTAAATATCAATATCATCATTGAAGAACTTGGGTCTCAGCAGCCCTGTTCAACAATAAGGACGGGAATTATGGCCAAATACACGTAGGGTTTCTGAACATCCACAAAAAGACAATATTTCGCTGATGTGTGATCACGAGCTATGTGAAATAAAGGCGCACAGTCAGTAGTAGACTGGCTCAAGGACGTGCTTACTTCCGGCTCACGTTTTTTCATCAAAGTGAAGTAGGTCGAGCACAAATACTGATCCCCTTCCTATAAAAATCGAACTCGAATTGCAACGTGTATGCTCTGCTGCCTCACGTGAAGCAAACCGCACTCACGGAACAGCTATAGGACATCTACGTTTACTTGAGCAGATCTGAAGGATTCAAGGAACTCCCAAATCCTAAGAGTCCCTACATTTCGAAGGTCGGTAATCCTATTACCGGGCAATGCGTGCTAGGCAGGTATTAACAGCAGAAACTGTTTCCCTAAAATCGACTTTAGAAGAAGCTACATCTAATTATCCCCTTACTGTCTTTCTTATAAAGACCTTTTTTCAAAGATATCAGTAACGAATAAATTCAAATTTAACGGATAAAATTCTATGAACGCTGCGAGTAACTTTTCCCACAGCGGAAGTGGCTCATATTTGTTGCAAGTGTATTGGTGAGTCGGAATTTTTGAAGTTACGCGCGACATTTGTCAATACGAATTTCTGTGTAACAATACTAGCGCACCAAATCGTGGATACTTTTTTTTTTTTTATAGCCAAATGACAGCTATACTCTGTCCAAGAAAAATTGTCAGTACAGGCCTTATGGGAAGCTCTTTTTTCTACCAGTGGTGACTGTAGTACTCTCACGGCACTCAAACACAGGATTTGCCACTGAAATAAAAACGAAACCACTGGCATTCCAAAGCATTTTGTTGTTGTAATTTTCCTGAAATTCGCATACATCCCTCCACAACCAGTCTGCCACGCAGCCGCGGGCAGAATGAGCACGATCGCTTGTGTTCGCTTGCTATTATCATCAACCAAAATAAGCAGTGTGAGTGACTGAAGCACATCAGAGAAGTGTTACCATTTGTCAATGTTAGCATATCATTAAGGGTTTTTCTTTGAATTTTGTCAAAGAACTTTCGGTTTTGGTGCTTTTTGGAGCTTTTGAGAGCGGCATATTATGTGGGGTGCTGCCATTCGGTTTTAATTTGTTTGTATTTCTGAAAGATCCAATAATATTCAGTTAAAACATATTCTTGAATGTTGTCGTTTAGAAATAATGTTTATTCGGGAGGTGTTTTAATGCATTCATTTCATTAACGCAACAAGTGATCATATATGTGCATTGTAGAGATATTGCAATAAATTAATAGTGATTACTAAGGCAACTCAACCGGATTCATGGTATTTTAAGGGATAAAATTTGATTAAATATTTTATTATAGAAAATTAAGTACAAATTTTCAGCCTTATTCGTTAGGGCATATTTCAGCATGTTTTGGTAGGTATAAATTCATGTTTCACTTTGTAGAGCATATTTTTCACACTGAAATATCAAAATGATGAAGCAGGTAAACCCATACTGTTTATTTTCGGTCGTTGGGTTTTACCACATCCGGTCACTCCTCCTCCGTAAAGCAAATGCCTTGAAAGGATTTTATGATCCTTTTTTTGCTACTGTTTCCGCGAAGTTCTGCATTGACGGGTAATAATTTTTTTAACAAATATGTAATCTAGGTATTATGTCTATATTAAAAAAATGTATGCAGTCCTTTTACCATCTGTTTAGTTATATGGCATTGCGTCGTGGTTATATAATTTTTTCTAATTGCCTGTTTGTGTATATAAGGCGGAAACAATGGTTGTTATCTCAATAGCGGATAGTGCATCTAAGCAAGTGGTAAACTTTATTGTGCATATGAATAAACAGAAACATGGCTACAAAGTCTTCAAAGGATCTAAGTGTAGAAAAGAAACAACAAATTGTTGATGCAACTGAAAAATACTATGGCTTTTTTAAAAGTGAATCGGAAGCCGCTACGGTTTTTCCTGTTACGGAACAAACTGTATACAGGGTTTTAAGGGAAAAAGCAATCAAAGGCCACAATTCACCACCAAAGAAGAAAAATAATTCCGGTATCAAGATTTTGGTGGATGATTTTGACAAATGTGCGATTAGGCGGATAGTCCACCAGTTTTTTATGAATAATGACCTTCCAATGCTAGACAAGATATTATTGGAAGTACAAGAAGTGAAAATATGTATAACAAAACTAAGCAGATCAACTTTGCATACAATATTGCAAAAAGATCTCGGACTTTAATTCGTCAAACGTCAGCGAAAGAATTTGTTGTTGGAACTTATTTCGTTCAGCAATATTTTTATTTCAAATTGGAAGATGGTAACCCTAACAGAATTGCTCTCTGAGTTATGGCGAATTATCATACACACTACGGCAACCCTGTGAGAGCTTTAAAAAGGGACCGATTTATGTAAGTCATTGCAACCAGACTGAGAGACAAACATCCTATCTTCCCTGTACTGACAATTTTTCTTGGACAGAGTACTCTGTTCAATTCGTATTTTCAGTACAGGCCTTATGGGAAGCTCTTTTTTCTACCAGTGGTGCCTGTAGCTACTCTCACGGCACTCAACACAAGATTTGCCACTGAAATAAAAGCGAAACCACTGGCGATTCCAAAGAATTTGTTGTTGTTATTTACGAAAAACACACCCAATTATCCTCAAAGGCGCATACATCCCACCATAACCAGTCTGCCAGGCAGTCGCGAGCACGAGCAGAATGAGGATGACGACGAGGGTGATATTCTCGTGTGCGGTTGCTATCTTATCGCAGAAAATAAACATGTGTGTGTTTTAAGCACCTCAGAAGAGTGTTACCCTAATCTATTTGCAAAAATATCTTTACGGGTTTTTCTATGGATATTTTCACAGAACTTTCGGTTTTGGTGCTTTTTAAAGCTTTTGAGAGCGAATAAATGAATTTGATTATGTGGGATGTTGCCGTACAGTTTTTAGGTACTCCTTTAATTATTTTGTATTTCTGAAGGATCTGTTAATATGCAGTTAAACCATTTTTTCTTAATAAAGAGTTGGTATTTGGTAACCCTACCGATATTTGTGAGAGAATTATGCCTATTTATAGTGCCCACTATGGCAACCATGTGAGAGCTTTAAAATGGAGACAGCTTATTAAAATCCATAATAGTTAGGGTGAAAGGCAAATAGCCTATCTTCCCTGTACTGAAAATACGAATTGAACAGAGTATAGTAGATTCTTCGGCATAACCTCCATAAACGTCAACTGAAACTTAGTCCAATAAAAAAAAAGACACATCAGCCAGCTGTCAGATTTACTTAGCTAGATGTTTTGATTGTCCATAAACTACATATATTATATATATAAGATAACAGACCTCCCATTTCCGTACACCTATCTACTCTTTTTTTCCAAGAAATTTTGAAATCAAATTCTCGGTAAAGCCTAGTACGCAGCTGTTCCGGAACGAAATTTTCCGGTGGTCTCCAAATGGACAGCGAAACGTCAATCATCTTGCTTTTATTGGCATCCAGGTGTTTAATTGTTTTGTGTTTCATATTGAATTTCTTTGGTTTTTGTGGAGCCTTTGATTAAATCGCAAAAAAAAAAAAAAAAAATAAGTGAAATGCACATTAGGTAATACCGAAATCATGCATTAAAGTCCATTTCATGAACTCACATATACTACAAAAGAAATGAGCAAATATGCATGAATTCATGAATTTTCTTGGAAACAGATTGTAGGCAGCCGCCTTTCCACTGAAAAGATATCTATCTCTGTACTCCATTATCTTTGCTTTTCTCTTTCTTTTTAAAATTGTCATTTGGGAATTATCCTTATTTAGTCAAGTTACTTTAAAATTTAGCGATTTTTATTCCGCTTAGGTATTTATTAAAAAAATGCATATTACAATTGCGAACGTACTCTTTTTATATACCTAACTAAAGTTGATTGAAAATAAGCCAACATTATTTTCATATAGTTTTTGAACAGACTCTCACATCTCAGCAGTAAAATCATGTCACAAGATATGCATGAATATTAAAACACACTGTTCAAGTATGCATGTATGCCCCCTTCCAGAAAAATTTTTTGGTAACATTTGGAAAATGGAAACTAGAAAAGTCTCTCAATTACGAGCTTGCGTTGTTTTTTTTTTGTAATTTAATGTTGTCGTCTTTAAAAACAATTTAATCAGAATAAGTGTGCCTATGAAATACAAAAGAATGCACATTTTTGATCTTCAAATTGAGTTGGCATATTTTTGGCTCCGAAATTTCTAAATTTGACTCCATACCTCTTATAAAAACTGGCAACACTGTAGTAAAATTGATGCAATTGATGTCCCGGACACGTTTATGTGTGCGAAAAGAGAGTGGAGAATTGTACCAAGCAATCTACTACAATTACCCACTTTCCCGCCACCATTTCGCAACAGCTGCGTACTGAAAAACGAAAAGGAGAGCGAAATTTTTCGTCAATATTTTCGTTATGTCACTTTTGTATGGAATTTTTCGTTCCGGAACAGCTGCGGACTAGGCTTAAAGCGAGGAATGCGTGAAGCGTGAGCAAGTTTCTTCAACAAACTGTCAAAATTCTCAGGTGCAAGTGTATGTGTGTTCATTTACTTTCTTAATTTTGCTGGCAGCTTGTCTCTTTTTACTCTCGGAATATACGAGAATTTACCAATAAAATTTTCCAGTTGAGAAGGTGGAAAGCTCTTATTGACAACAACTAAGCCATTTGGCTCTACGAATAACCATTTTTTAGTCTTGGCTTTAAATTTGAGGATTTCACAACAGCTATATCTCCATATAAATTTCCCAATTGTTCGCTTCCGTCATGCCATGCCTAGAATTTGCTGTTAGTAAGGCGCATTGACATCATTATCCATTTTCAATTAATCATGCACTTCCATCCACGTATTCTGAAAAAGGTATCAGATATCAAGGACGAACTCTTTTATTCCAAATTTAACTAATCGCTCCGACAACCCCTTTCCATAAAAAAATTTACATTTGTAGTCAAAACAAAAGAACTACAAGTCGCATTCATCGAATAAGGAGCTGTTTAGTTTCATATGGATGAGGATGATAGTTATTCCTCTCGATTCTCGGTACGTATCGATTAACATTACGGTATTAAAATAATGTAAGCGCCCCACTATTCTAGTTACGAGTATAGGTACACCCTAATTGCATATTATAGTACGTGTATATGTAGTACGAACTGTAATCAACTTTTAATGGGTCATTGACACACCCTATTATCCCTGCAATAATTTATCACTTACACGACATAATATTTATGCGAGCATGTTACGAGTCCATGTTACGAAAACAACTTACCGGCGCATTAAGGAGCTCATTTAGTCTAGCAGACACCTCCTGACCTCGTTTAGGTCGTATCAACAAATAGATATTCTTGATGTCTGGACACGATCTTAGCAGCTTCTCAACAAGTACCTGAAAGCAAAAAAAAAAAAAAATTAAAGTCAACCTTAAGATGTTTTTTTTTTCTTTTTCTTTTATAAATAATTCATTGTACGCAGCCTATACAAATAGGAGAGCAACAGATAAGTAGGTCTTGAGCATGCTTATGGGTGCTCATACTCAGTGCTGGCATTTACACTTTCAATTTTGTAAAGTTTTCTTATTTCTTGTCAACAGCGTTAATAATTAAAATTCTCTTACCAACCATCAAATTAGAATTGAGAACTATACCTGCACTTAAATGGGCGGGATATTATGGGCCAATGACGTGACGTGACCACGCCAAGGAACATTTTTTCCACCGGCCCAGAACGATGACCACGACGACGACTACCAAAATGAGTAATTAGTGTTCTGAAGAAATCGTTTCCATCTCAAATAATAATTTCGTGACAACAACTTACGGTTGACGGTGGTTGTTGGTTGCTTATTCAAATATTCGTAATGGGCTCCGCCACCTGGCCGCCTCACTGACGGCTGCGAGAGGGCGCTGTGGTTTAATGAAAAGACAAACTAAAAGCGATGGCCGGCCGCTCCTTAGTTTATGGTGTGTTTCTGTTCATGCAAGGGTGTTATAAACATTAGAAGCAGCATTTTAATGAACCTCTAAAATAACCTAGTGATTCTCTATGTACATAGTATAGGATTGGCATGCCGGACAATGAATGGAGCACGTGAAATTCGGCACGATACGATCGATTAACCTTTGGTTGGGCTTGGGGTCGAGTGTTTTATGGTGAAGTTCAAGAGCACAGCAAATCGAAGGGTATTTTTAGGGATTTATTTTTTGTTTACCAGAAACAGTCGTGGTTGACTGTTGGACTTTTTGATCGAACATTTCTTATCAGTCAATAGTTCACAAACTTATATGACCAAAAGTTGAGGCAAAAAATACTACAATGTCCCAAGGGTAGTAAAAACGTTTGGTCATTTGTAAAAAATATTAAGAATTCGGCCTCGGCAGCAATACCAACGCTCATTTACAATGACACTCCAGCTGTCAGCTCTTTAGACAAAGCTAATCTGCTCGCTGCACATTTTGCAGCCAGCTCTATGCTTCCAGATTGCGCTTTGTCTACACCTGTACTCGAGTGCGTAGAATTTACCATGGGACCAATCCACTTTTGCATTCGTACAGTCGCAACAGTACTTTACGATCTCAACATAAATAAATCCGCTGGTCCAGATCGTATCTCCCCCATCGTTCTGAAGAGGTGTTCTTCCACGCTGGCAAAACCACTGTGTAAGCTTTTTCATCTGTCCTATTCTTCTAGACTCTTTCCGAGTAGGTGGAAAATGGCATTTCTCCAGCCCGTCCCTAAAAAAGGCGAATCTTCTTCGCCCACCAATTACCGACCCATAGCACTTACGTCGATTCTTTCTAATGGAAACACTGATAAACCGTCAGCTTATGAAATATCTTGAATCACGGAAACTCCTCAATGACCGGCAGTACTGTTTTCGTGGCAACAGGTCCACTGGTGATTTGATGACTTATCTCACCGAGAAGTGGAACCAATCTCTCAATCACTTCGGTGAATCGAAGATTATTGCGCTCGATATTTCAAAGGCATTTGACAGAGTTTGGCATCAAGCTCTTTTGTCGAAAATGCGTGCTTATGGGATCGATGCGTCTCTTACTCAATGGATTAGAAACTACCTTTCTGGCCGTTCAATTCAAGTTGTTTTGGATGGTTTCAGTTCTGAAACCCACCATATAAATGCTGGTGTTCCCCAAGGCTCAGTTTTGTCTCCGACTCTCTTTCTCATTTTTATAAATGATCTCTTGTCTGCAACTTCTAATCCAATCCATTCCTTCGCTGATGACAGCACTCTTAGCTTTTCATATTCTTTCCAGGGCTCACGTCCCTGCTCTTCGGCCGAAGAACTGGAACGGCAACGTATGTTAAGCTCATTAAATTCCGACCTTAAAAGCATTTCAAAATGGGGTTCAGAAAATAGAGTCGAATTTAATGCTTCAAAAACACAATGCTGTCTGCTTTCTTCAAGCGAAACCCGAATCTACAGCCATTATCCATGAATGGCACTTGCATTACCGAAACCGAAAGAGTTTCTATTCTCGGTATATGCGTTCATGACAACCTTACTTACTCACCATCTTTTTATCGATTTTAAGGCCGCATATGACAGTATTTATAGAGACGAGCTATACAGAGCCATGTCTAGTTTTGGCATCCCTGCCAAACTTGTCAGATTGTGCAGAATGACGATGGAGAATGCTCGCTGCTCCGTAAAGGTCGGAAACAATCTCACCGAGACCTTTGATGTCAAAAAAGGATTTAGACAAGGTGACGCGCTGTCATGTGACTTGTTCAACATCATTCTTGAGAAAATTGTGCGAAACTCACAAGCCAACACCAGAGGCACAATCTTCCAAAAGTCTGTGCAACTACTTGCATACGCGGACGACATTGACATCATTGGCAGAACACAGCGAGCTGTCACTGGTGCGTTTGCAAGTATTAGTACAGAAGCGGCAAAAATGGGTTTAGTAGTGAATGAGGGTAAAACAAAATATATGCTGTCAACAAGAAGGGACACACAATATCGACGAGTCGGACAGAACGTCACGATAGACAGCTATAACTTTAAGGTAGTTAGGGACTTTGTCTACCTCGGCTCCGCTATAAACTCTGATAATGACATCACATCAGAAATCAAGCGAAGAATCACACTTGCCAACCGCTGTTTCTTTGGCCTAAGACGGCAATTGATTGGTAAGGCCTTGTCAAGAAGCACTAAGGAGATTCTATTTAAGACTCTCATCATCCCTGTCCTGCTCTATGGCGCAGAAGCATGGACCCTAACAAAAACGGATGAGGATCTTCTTGTTCGCTTCGAACTCAAAATGTTTCGAGTGATTTTTGGTCCCGTTTGTGTTGACGACCTTTGGAGGAGAAGATTTAACCGCGAACTCTACGAGCTGTACAGCGACATCGACCTGGTCAGAAAAGTACGCATTAGTCGTCTAAGATGGTTAGGACATGTAGAGCGAATGGACACCAACGCTCCGGCCCGGAGAGTCTTCGATTCCAACCCGGAGGGACATCGCAGTAGAGGAAGACCTCGCCTTAAGTGTAAGGGGACCTCAACCAACTTGGAGTGCGCAACTGGAGGCAGTTAGCCAAAGATCGCGCTAACTGGAGAGGCGTATTGGTTGAGGCCCTGGTCCGCCCCGGACTGTAGCTCCACCTTAAGTAAGTAAGTAAGTAACAAAAATGGTCTGGATTCGGACAGACGGACAAAAGCGAAACTAACAAGGTTCCGTTTTTTTCCCTTTGGGTATGGAACCTTAAAAAAGAGAAACTATTTTCTTGTATCCTCTTCGCATATGCCATATGCTAGATACGATGTCGCCAAATTAGAAAATGTATCTGCACAGATCAGATCAACATAGTCAATTCAAAAAAACTCGCAGTGAACAGGAAAGTTTCGTGCGACAAAGTCTTGTACTTTTGTTTTGGTCTACAAATAAATTTAACTTACATTAGCCCATAAAACATTTAATGAGTGCGTTTGTTTTTTTCCCAAACAACTTACCTTAAGTTCTATCAACAATAAAATGTTTTTCTTAGCCAACATACTCAGAAAAACCGAGACCCAGCAGTGATAGCTTGAATCCGCCACCCCTTCAGACGATGAGCAAGAATGCTCTAACATGCGAAATTTTTAGTTGCTAGTCCACTTTTTTCTTATTTACTAGTCTATTTATATTTCTTTACACTGTAGAACATTTTTCTCAAATGTTTTTTTGTAAAAAAAAAAAACTAAAAATAGATAAACGCCACACACTCAGTCAATGATCTGTCAAAGCATTCCATTATATACGGGATCAGCATATTCTATGAGAATTTAATTCCGCTCGAGAATTCACGAGGAATTTCATACCCGGGTAAAAAAGAATTGGGCGCCAAATAAATCCCAGTGGAGTTAATGATATTAGTGATTGCAACAAACACACATTCATTGAAATGTGGGTGAGATGTAAATGGACCTTGAGCTGACTCAGTCAATTAGTTGTAGTGTTTTCGTGTGGGATCGAATTTTCGAGGAGGGTGCATTGAAAAGCGAAAACAGCGCTGAAACTGAAACTGCAAGCGTTGGAACGTGTGAACCGTGGGTGGCGCTCAAAAATAGAATGACGGTATTAAAGGTGAGTACGGAGTAGGGTTGCCATATTTTGCTCTCAGCTCGACGGGACAAATTGCATAAATGTGGAAAAAACCCGGGATTTCTAAATTTTTCCCGGGACAAAATAAAAAATAACTTTTATTCATTTGAATGACAGCTGTCAATTTGAAAAAAAATTACATTTGGGACGTTCGGATTCTAGCTTAGTAAGTCTGACACCTGACTGACTAGATGGATTTGAGTTTTATTTGGCCTAGAGTGGTCAGGTGTATAGTTTTTGAATTTATGGAGGGGAAGCCAACGAATCTGGTCAACAAAATCCTGCCTGCGTACTCAATTGAGATTTCGAAGAGTCAAATTTAAAATAAATAAACAGAGTGGCCGCTGCAGAATTTTGAAGAGTCGAGAAATGGTCCGGTGAGAGAAAAAGCGAACAAAGTGTCATTTCTAAAGCTACTCTGCAAATTTAGAATTTTCGCACGATATTTAACAACCATTAGTTCGCATAACAGTATAATAGTGTTGTGGTAGGCAATCGTGTCACATTTTAAATGTATTTATTTCAGAATAAAAATGTTTGAAAATATACGAAGAGACTTTTCTAAATAAAAAAGGGCAAAATCACACAAAGCTAACGCTGACCGCTAGAATATAAAAACAATTCAAGTTGTATCGTCAACGCTTTCGGATACCTATACCTAGTCCCGACATATCTAGTTAACGGTTTACAGAAACTAGGAATCCGAACGTCCCCATTCCTATATACTAGGTGTGCTTGGCTGAAAATTTTAACGAGCATTTTTTAAGCCCGTATGATACGCCATTTTTCTCTCATGTTTTCATCTTTTTTTTTACATTAAATCAAGCTAAAAAGACAGCTGCATGTAATAGAACAAATTTTCAAACGAATTTATTTTCAAATAATCTTGAAATGTCAACAAAAAAAAAGCTGCCAGCTGATATGTTTACGTTGATAAGGTTGGGGTGCACGCACTCGCTCCATATCGGGAATTTTCGTTGTCGTTTCTCGTACTGCTCCTATTTAATTTTAAAAGTCTGAAAAATGTAATAAAAGATGTTTGCAGTAGTTTTTTTGTTTATGAATTTTAGTCGCAACCCGGGACAAAAGCTGTCCCGGCGGGACAACCAAAATTCTGTCTTAAATCCGAAGAAGGCTTTTGGTTGAGCATAAATTGTTTGTCCTTTCCACTTGCCCCAAAAACAGAAAAATCATACAAACTAAAGGTAATGACAACCAATTGTTGCGTCCATAATTTTGATTGCGTTTTTACCGGCCTAGATGACTCTTGAGTTGAAAAAATGCAAATTCCTATCAGGGTTGCCAGAATTTAGTTCGCTTTAAGCGCCCAAACCTTAAAAAATGTAGCCCAGTATCGTTGCTCAGAAAGAAGCCCAAAAATCGTTGAAAATATTGGTATTTTTCAGACTTATTCTCACCGCGTTTTTTTTTTTTTTTACTTCTACGCCTTGGATTTTATTTGACTTTTTTTTCTGCTATTGGCTTTTGTGGCTTGTGTCAAACCATAAGGCCTGCAAAATGAACTGGTGTACGTGCAAATTGAACAACTGTGCGTCGTGTGATGTCACATGACTGCACAAGAGTGCTGCCAAATTTTAAAAGTGCGGGTTTGTTCGAAAATATTTCTTCTTTTAGTTTTGTGAATGAATAAAACAAACAAAATTAACACAAAATCTGTTAAACGATATGTATCCCAAAATTGTGTTGGGCGCTCATGGAAGAAATTTCTATCGTTTTTTAAGTAAAAAGATTGCCCAAAATACGACAAAGCGTCCAATCTGGCAACCGTGATCTCAGGAGCAACTAAACAAATACTGTATAAGACCTTTGTAATCGACGTCCTATTATTATGCTGTAATCTGAAAACTGAGTACATTGATCATTGTTCGGGATGTCATTACTTGATTTTTAAAGTTTTATCCAAATCGAAAATGGGGTTTTCGAGGCATGAGTTGTTTCTAAAATTAGCGTTTTCGGTGATTCGAATTGAAAATGAACGACGCAATAATTTTGGAAACATAAATTTTACTCTAACTTTGTATTTGTATTGTATTTTGGTCAAAATCGTTATTGCCGTTTTCAGGTAAACTACAGAAAACTAAATTTAAAGAAAATGACTTTTTTCAAAAATTCATTGTATGATGATATAGAGGAAAACTGAGTTCAAAAAGGCTGTAGGAAATAAGGCCCCAAATGAGAAAATTAAATAAGGCCCCAAATTTGGGGTTTATTTCATAATGAAATTAAAAATAATAAAAACTATTTTTTATTTAATATTGTTGATATTGGTTAAACTAATTTAGATTAAAGAAACTTTGTATATATTCAACCTAGCACCCACCCCGTAATCTAACAGTACACCCTAGCAGGGGGTTGCATGTCGGAAGGGTAACAATTAATAATAAAAAAATAATTTTCGGGACTTATTTCATTTCTTCTTTTTGGGTCTTATTTCATAATGAAATAAGACCCCAATGTTTATTAGGAAATAAGGCCCCAAAAAAAGGAAATAACACCCCAAATTCTATTAAAAATCGTTGTTGTTGTTTCCTGTATAATTTTTTGAGGCCTTATTTCATTCATCAATCAATCAATCAATCAAAATCAATCAATCAATTTTTTGTTTGGGGCCTTATTGCATTGGGGCCTTATTTCGCAGAGCCGTTCGAAATGACCACATTACCTAAGAAATATTTTTTTACAATCGTATAGACCGTTTTCAAGACAAACTGAGTCAGCAGTCATGTTACCCTCATCTAAGTATAGGTTAAATATCAATTTTGGTTAAAATCGTTAGAGTCGTTTTCGAACAAATCAAACTGGTATGAACATTTTATATGGGAAGTATCATTAATATTGAGGTTACCTTGCAACAAAAAAAACGTCGCCCTGAACTGTAAGTCCAAAACTCCAAATCCGAACGAACAATGAACGTATGAAAGAAATTCGGGCAGCCGTTTAGGCTGTAGGCCTCGGCACAGACGGACAGACAGACGTGCAACATTTTGCGAGCCACTTTTTTGAGTTCCTCTATCATTGATTAACATCTCGAGTTCAAAATTATGTACGAATGTAATAGTGTTAAACTAAAATAACTACACAACAATATAAATCTTTATAATTGACGCGGTCGCGATCGCGAACTCGGGAAGATGCCCTTATCGGTCAGACGCATAAAGACAACTTAACACAATATCACTGACACACCCACGGAGCAGCGTTTGCAGTCCTGCACTAACACTAACTAATAGACAGGAGGGATTTCCGCCTGTCTATATTCATTGGATTTGTCTTTGTATTTGTAATGAAGTGTTGCCGCTTTACAATAGGTAGGTATCTTTTTCTTACTACATAATGGAGAAAGTTAAAAGGCGAGGCCACAACATTTCACATTCTAATTCTTTCCTCCTAACCTTCATTTGCAAATATCCGCCCTACACGCGATTGCTCTACTATCTGCAGGATAAAATATTTTGAGTCAAAAACTCACCTTCCCCATGAATCCGGTTCCTCCAGTGATGAACACACTTCTACCCTCATAGAATTGTGGTACTGGAATGTAGTTGGACTCGTCGATAAAATTGTCAATTTTTGATGTGGAACTGGGGCTGGAACTGCTGCTAAACAAGTGTGATCCTCCGTTCATCAGAATCTGATCCGCTGCGTCCACCACTTCCACCAATGAGTGCGCCATCTTTAGTATTTATTTTTTATTTATTTTCCTCGAAAGATTCGACGTCTTCAAGTGTGTAGTCTATGCTTGGGGATAGCTCTCTTTAGATGTACATAAAAAAATATTTTCCGCCTTCTTCTAACTGTAGTCCAAAATCAGTTTAGATCGACAGTGTTGATGTTGATTTTAGTTTTAGTTTTAAATTTAAAGGAAGCAGTATTTTGTGTGCGATTCGGTTGTTTCTATTTTCTTTCCTTAGAATTTACATTTACATATATACCTATATAATTATTTTGTTGAGTTTTTCCTTTTTATTTGTTTGCTAAGTTAAAATTTTATTGTTGTCCTTTTGAGTACTATTCTTTTTTTCGTTTATGCTAATTTAGTTTAATTTTGTAATTTCTTACTATATTAGAAGAGAAGTATTTATTGTAATAATATATTATCAAAAGTATTTTTATTTATTGCGCTTATTATGTTTCACTCTTTAGTGGTTTGCTTGTTTTTTTTTTTTTTGCTTTGTATTCTCCTGTTGTCTGTTAAACGATTTCAGTTAAAATATTTTTACTTCTGTTTGAGTAGGTGTATATTTCTTCAGAACAAAACAAACAAAAAAATAATTGTGGAAGAAACTCGGAAGATATTTGATTTTGGTTTCGCTATTGAGAATTAGAATATGGGTTGTAATTTTAATTTAAAAAATAGGTTCAATATTTTATATTTTCTATGGATTTTCTTTTGCTTGCTATGTTTTTTTTTTTTCGTCTATCCGTTCCAGATTGTGTTTTTTTTTTTAAGTAATTTATTTTCATCAACTGCGTAAGAATGTTCTTTTAGCATCTAGTAAATGCTCCATTTTGTTTAGATTAGGCGCACAGTTTATTCATAATCCTTGAAGAAGTTGAGGAAATCTGAAAAGATAAGAGACAACAATTTGTTAGCATTTAACTGTAATTGCAATTATTTGTAAGTAAAAGGGATTGTTCTTCGATAAAAGTTATGGTAAGAGACCTACTAACTTAGATAAATTTGTTGAACAAAAAACGACACCCGTATAGATCTTTATCAGTCACCGAAAAGTTTGAGATTTAGAGATTTCAAAAATATTTTTTTTTACCCTTGGGATTTATGTTGGAACCTGTCTGACGTTGATAATAAAGTTGCTCTGGTCGATTCTATGGTTACAGAGCTCTTCGATAAACATGTCCCAATAAAGGAAGTTATCGTAAAAGATCCAAGACGCCCTTGGTTTTCCGTAGAAGTAAAAATGCTTATGAGGCTTCGTGATAAAGCCTATTATAGGTGGAACACTTATCCTTCACCCGGAAATTGGAATACCTTTATCAAGTTAAGAAATGGCACAACTGGCGAAGTACGTAGAGAGAAAGAGCTCTTGTACGCCTCTGAGCTCAATATTAACTTAAATAGCCGTGATCTACGGAACGAACAATTTGCGTAAGCTTAATGTTACACATAAAAAAAGACATTTATGTAAAAATCGATATTAGTCCAATTTCATTAAACGACTACTTCGCTTCCCCATCTTTGTCCAAACCGTCTCCTTTGTCCAGTGTATCGGATCCAAATTTCTCATCCGATGTCAACCATAGTTGCCCAGAGTATTTGGGACCGAAATTCGTTTTTAAAACGGCAAACAGCATTGATGTTATTTTTGCGTTAAGATCTTTTAAGTCCGTTGCTATAGCGTTGGATGGAATAGCATTAAAATTTATTAAACTTATCATACCATTTTTGATCGATACTTTAACGCATATCTATATATTAATCGCCGACACGATTTCTTTCAGAACATATTTAACCTGCTTAATGAATACCAATTCCATTTATTTTTTTACCAATTTGAAGCGTGCCACTCATAGATCGGTCGAAAAATATTGTAATTTCAAAAAAGGATTTGCAAAATAGGTAAAATAGTGCTTTAAATTACCTTGATTACAACAACAACAATAATAATATTTCGCCTTCTTTACTCTGTTGCCGGTGTGGTGTGAGATGATGCAGTGTTGCCAGAATTTCAAAAAAGAAAATGCTAGATTGAAAAAAAAATATGCTAGAATGTATGGAGACAAAAAATAAAAATGCTAGACAAAAAAAAAGTGTTTTCACCAGCTTATTTTGTCTTTTTAGCTTCAATTTCATCTGAATGCATTTTTTTACTTATCTATATATTGAGTTAGGAATTTCGACCCTAAAAATATCTCAGAAAATAAAAAATATAAAAATCATGTTTTTTTAAACAATGAAGTTAATTTTTTTTTGAAGTGATAACTTCTTTAGGCGCGTTGGGCACTATTTGGATGGGCAAAAATTAGCAAACTCGCGACACCGACACCGACACCGACACCGACACCGACTCCGACACCGACACCGACACCGACACCGACACCGACACCGACACCGAAAATTATTTCAATTACCTGTTTTGTATGGGGAATTCATAACTTAATTTTACCAGGCTTAATTCCGACATATTATATCCACGATTTTGGGTTTGTGCACATTTACGGCACAGTAGCTTGTGTTATAATTACCGAAACAAGAAATAGAAAACTGTGGTAAACTTGCCACCCTAAGAGTAGGTATACTATATTAATAATTGTAATATTCATGTCGCCTTAGTGTATATACTGTAAAATATGATTAGTAATTTTTGTGTAAAATAATGAATATAAAACTACATTGATGCCGTACCACGAGATCTAGAGCATTATCAATGGCGATGCGGCAAGACAGAAAAATATTGTTGTCTTTTCTCGTTCTTTTTCATTTAAAAGTAAAATTTGTATTTTTCGGAAAGAAATTCATATTCAATTAAGCTTCAGTATAATTATTATTAATTTATTCGTTCTGTGCTAGTTTCGGTAGAATACAAGTAGATACAATCGGATTGTGGTAGCTGAAGTAAGATATGTACATTCGAGACTGTAATCTATCTAGATTACGCTGGAAGACAGCATCGATGAAAATTACTTATATATGCTAAAGATAATTCTGCATTACTTCAAGATAAAGTTGGGAAGAGATTTGATGATATTCCAATCAATTTGAGTGGGGATTTCAACATCAACTTTGCAGATGATAAAAACTACCATTAATTGCATTTTTAAATAGCAAATTTGATTTAACGATGAGCAATGATCGCAATCTTAGCACGACTAGACATAAAACTACAATTGATGCCATCTTTACAAGATATTTAAATAGATTCGAATCAAAATTGTTTGTTTCCTATTTTAGTTACCTACCATAAACCTATAGTATCCGTTTTCAAATATAATGATAATAATGATGATGATGATGGAAGAGTTTGAAGTTGTTGATGAAATTTCATAAGTGTCATTGGTATGCATTTCAAAGAATACCCATTAATTTTTAAATTTAATATTTCATGTATCTGTAAATTTATACATTTTAAACAATGGATTGCAATTTTGTATGTAAAATAATATGTATTATTTTTGATGTAAAATACCGCATTAAATGAAAATGAAAAATGTAACATAATTTTTGTAGTAGTAGTAGTTTATAATAATGAATAAAAAAACACTTTATTTAAAAGTACTTCCTACACAATAATATATTTTCTGACGATTCGAAAAATACACACGTAATTGTTCAAGTTATCACTTCTGTCTGCACTCCCGGAGTGCCTTTTTTTTTAAACATTAAAGTATCAGTCTTCAGAAAAAAACGAAACAAAAAAATATCAACAGTAACTTCAGTGGGTGATTTTTTTTTTTTTTTGTGTTTGAGGTCCACCACAGATAAATAAATCCTTCACCACATGTCTCAATTAATAAGCCCATGTATCAAAGGGCATGGTAGTACGCAGCGAAGTTCTGGCACTACACCCTTTTTACAGGAACAAACTCAGGCGATTTTTGACCCTCCTCTATCTCCAGTATCAATGAAGTCAGAAACTTCAAATTCGGAATATTTGCTAAGTTGATCAAGCACAAGCGCCCCAGTAAACTTTTTAGCATAAGTGGTTCCTGATATATAGGGCTTCAAAATCACAAAAACCGTAACCGACTGACTGACAGATCATCAAAATTATGGAGTACTCCCCGAGATCGTGAAATCTTCTAATTTTGCACAGCGGTATGTCTTGTGGTGCAATCAAAGGAATAATTGAGGTTTCTTTATAAGGGGACGTGGTATCCATCCACTTTCTCAAAATTGTTGTCAATTATATGGAGGACTTCCGATGGCTGTAGAATAATAAAATTTGGTTGATCGGTAGAGCTCATAAATCTACGATTTTTCATTTGAAGTGTCTGCCTATTGTCATTTTGAAAATATACATGCGACTTAAAAGTTCATGACTGTTGCTGACTTAAATTTGGTGGGCTTACTTGGGAAGTTTTCTTTTCATTACGCCAAATTCGAAAGGTTTTAACAACTTGACCAGTGAACCCACCAAATTTTAGTCAATAATAATTAAATAAAAAAATGTCTCTGTTAATTTGTCGTGTTCTACCTTAAACCTTAATAAAGTAAGAACTTAGTGTACTTTTATATGTCGGTACTTTCCACGACTGACTTTGTTACATAGATGTTTTTTTTTAATAGAAGAACTCTCTGGTTCTTTTTTTAACATTTATGTTTTTAGTCTGATACTTATATCCACGTACCCAATAGACACGATTAATCGTACTCATTTCATATGCGTGGGAAAGTGGTGGGAAACATCTTAAACTTCTATGCACTGTATATCAGCTTAATGTACAAACTCCAGAGCAAATATCGAAAAATAAAAAAATTCGAAAAAATGCTAAAACAGCATCTGGCATTTTTCTTTTTAAAAAAAATGCTTTCAAGTGTTCGAAAATGCTAGATCTAGCATTAAAAATGCCAGAATGGCATCACTGATGATGGTGGCAGTTAAGCGAAGGAAGAGAAAAGAGAATTTGCACAAGGGTAATTCTAATTCGATTAGTCACATTTTGCTTTCGCTTAGTCGAAGTCCTGTCCCCTGTTCCTGTATGAATGTGATATGTGAATCAGAAATTTAAAAAGAGTATCACACTCAGAGAACGTTGCTATATGCTAATGCTATAATTGCGTACAACTCTTTTCTCTATACCACCAATACCTTCGTGAGGGGTAAATGGAATGGTATGTGTTAAGCGAATGATGAAGAGAAGAGAATATGCGCAGGAGTGATTGGATTAGTTTGATGAATGAAAGTACATTTCGCCTTCGCGATTCGCCCAGTCGATTCCCTGATAAGCCATAAACATTTTAGAAGTGCAAAATTTCCCAAATTTCCCTTTCCTCTGGAGTTGAAAAATGTGTATTCTTTGCAAACGTCAGCGACGATGCTGTGTTGAAATCAGTCTTGTGTATTGTGTAAATCGATAGAGACATTTTTGGAGGTAGGGTATATTAATTGTTTAAAGTACACACACGTTTTTTTTAGATTTATTTGTTGTCGCAAGACTCTATTTTGTGTCTCAAGGAGAGCTAAATATCTCCTGTAAGCTTGCGCGTGCAAAGTTCCATTAAGTTCGGACGGACTCACATAGTCCAAACTTAATTGTGCACTTCAAATATTAATATACCCCTGCTTCCGAAATTGTATATCGATCGCCGATCGACACAAGAACAGGACTGTAGACTGATTTCAAAACAGCGTCGTCGCTGGCGTGAACAAAGAGTAGATATACATTTTTCCACCCCTGAGAAAAGGGAAATTTGGGAAAATTTGCACTTCTCAAATGATTATGGATGAACATTTGAGTTTTGTTATAAGAATTGATTGAGAATTGAGTTGGTAGGAACCTACTATTAAAAAGGGTTAACAGAAATCTTTTGTAGAATCACATTTTAATAGACTTCTGACGGAAAAACCTTTCTTCGCAAGTGAAGTCAACAGGTAGATTTGGCGGGTCTTTATAATTTATTTTTACAAATAATGGTAAAAAATTACAAAGTGGAGAAAAGCATTACCAATTTCATTTCATCAAAAATGAGTCTAAGAGAAAATATGCCTTTAATTGTGCGCAGATACTTTCATTGCTGTTTTTTCGCGATTTTAAGAAATAAGGGATTAGTCTTTCAAGATTTCAACCGACTGTCAACTACTCTTTACTTAATCGAGTTTCTGGCATCAAATGCAGCAGCATCAAATTCAGCTGCAACCACTTCAGCTGCATTTAAGCAAAAACTTAAAAATACAGAAACCTACATTTTTTTAAATTTTAGTACTACCTTTTTTCATCATTAAAAAAGTTTAGTACAATATTAGCTACTAATATTTATTCCAGCATTGCCTCGAATACGATCAGTAATTATTACGAATTGTTTATTTAAAGACAGATAGTAAAATTCGCTTCAAGTCAAATATTGCTACACCAATTTTCTCATCATATAAATAATGTAAAAACTGTGTGGTCGATTTTCGACCACTGGGCGAACCTAGTATGTATAATAGCTGCCTAATAAAATCTTGTTTTCAATCAACTTGGAAATTTTTTACCCTCAGAATGGTCTGATTTTCAGCCAATCAGCATTCGCTCTGATGGTTTGTCAAAACCAAAAGTCTTTGAACAAGCACTCATTCCTAAAAAAGGCGATTCTTCTTCACCCACCCACCTCCCTATTAACCCTTCCACTCGTGCTGTGCATTAGCATTATAAGGGAACAAAAACCCCTTGAGCACTAGTGAATTATAAAAAAAAAAAAAAAAAAATTGACACCCAAAACTTGATTATCCCGCACCAATCTGCGTATCGAAAAGACCAGAGCTGCACTATTATAATAAAGGGTTTTCCAATAAGAGGTGTTATTGTGAATGACGCGCTATTTCGGTAGCTGCCACTTTTGAAGCTTTTATTGTTTGACATTTGACAAGTAGAAACTACGCCATTACTAAAAATAGAAGGACACACGCTTCAACAACGCATTGAAATTATTAAAATTCACTACAAAAGGGTGAAAATCTTGCAGTCACAGTCCGCAAAACGAAAGCATATTTTGGTCGTCGTGAAATACCTTGTCGGACAGCAATACAGAAATTGGTGGAAAAATTCGAGCTGTTGGGACAAGTTAGTGATGTGATAAATAATAAAACCCGTGCACGTCGCTCAAGATCAACTGAGAATATTGCTGCTGTAGCCCAAAGTGTTGAAGAAAACCCAGGTTTGTCCATTCCACGTCGTTCTTTGGAATTGGGCATTCCACAAACGTCATTACACCGTATTTTGCATAAAGACTTGAGTCTTAAGGCTTATAAAGTTCAGTTAACACAAGAACTCAAGCCGGCCGATCATCAACAACGTCGTGTCTTTGCTGATTGGGTCCTTGAAATGAATGAAAATGATCTGGAATTCCATCGAAAAATCATCTTGACTGATGAGGCCCATTTCCACCTCGGTGGCTACGCCAACTCAACAAGCAAAATTGTCGCATCTGGGGCTCGGAAAACCAAAGGGTTATTGTTGAGAAGCCTCTCCATCCTCAACGTGTGACTGTTTGGTGCGGTTTATGGTCCGGCGGGGTCATTGGACCTTACTTTTTTGAAAATGAGTTTGGATCAACAGTTACGGTGAATGGATTGCGCTATCGAGAGATGATTAATGATTTTTTTAAGGTCGGAGTTCGATGGTATTGATCTGGACAACGTTTATTTTCAACAAGACGGCGCTACGTGCCACACAAGCAACGAAACCATTGATCTTTAACGGGAAAAGTTTCCGGACCGTGTTATCTCTCGAAGAGGAGATCACAATTGGCCACCGAGATCTTGTTATTTAACACCTTGCGACTTCTTTGGGGCCACGTGAAAGATAAGGTCTACGCCAATAGCCCAGCGTCGATTCAAGACCTCAAAGATAAAATTCGTGAGGCTATCGAGGACATAGGGCAGTCACTTTGCGATTTGGTTATGGAAAAGTTCATGAAAAAAATATGGTCCTGTATGCGTGCTCGTGGTAGCCATTTGGCTGATGTTGTTTTTCATTATTAACGGCATACCTTCCTCTTTATTACGAAATAAATATGAGGTTCATTTTTCGAAAGTATTTGATTCGGTGAATCATAGTCATAGCAAAATTTCTATCAACTACGATTGTCGTGGAAGCAGATGTATTGGTGATTTGGTTGGTTAAAAAAAAGAATAGAAAAATAGTTGGCGTAACAGGTACGTAGGGACTAGGGACCCTAGGTCTAGCTTCTCACAACCATTCATTTTGTGTGAGTTTTTCGCTTTTGCGACGAACGGAAGGGATCAACAAAACTATGCCGAGTCCGAACTGCTAATTGAGAACCTCTTTCATGACATTAATTGAGTTATACTCTCGGATGTTTGTCATTCGTGAGAGATGGCGCAATGGAAGAAAACCCTAAGTTAGAATTTTGTTTTTTTCGGCTTTCGAACTTGGGACCATCGCATAGAAGTCCAACACAATAAAAACTAAGCTACTGCGCCGATTTGGTTGGTTGTACCGAAAAATCGAGTCCCTCTCTTTATCATTTCGAAGAACGTTGCATTTGATGTTTCAAAGGCATTTAAAAGAGTTTGGATTTTTTGTCGAAAGTGATTGCATATACGTTCGATATGAATCTTCTACAATGCACGAGAATCTACCTTTCTGGCTGCTCAATCCAAGTTGTTTTGGATGGTTTCAAGTCTGAAACTCACTATTAACAAATGCTGACGATACCCAAGGCTCTGGTGCAAAGTTTCTAGGTTTCCTTAAGCGGTGCTAGAAATATATGATTTAAATTATTAGCCGCGCTATGATTGCCCATCAGTACAGTTGAAGGGTAGCAGCCTCCATTCCGGTGGTGATCAAAAGCAATCAAACGAAGTTCTTAATACTGTCACCCACCCCAGGAGAGTAATGGCTGACGATAGTCTCCAGACGAGGAAGTATAAAAAAAAAAACGGAATTTCTACATCCGCAAAACAGGTAGGTATACTTGATCGATTAAGTCTCACTGCAAATCGGATACGCGATAACAGACCATACGTATACATCGATACGCGTAAATGATTTCCTCATCATGAATTGCTATGTCAATTCAAACTTGACGCAATGCAATAGAAATAGCAATCACTCAGCCACAATGTGAGGAAAGTAAATACTTTGTCTCTCCAGGTATGACAACAACAAAAGACCAGTGTAGCTTGTAGCTACGTTATGGCAAATGTACGGGGCTGTCATCTTTTAGGGACAACCGACAACGCATGGTTTTGAATATTCTGATCACACTTTAGTCTCGATACTTTTACCAATAGATACTCCCGATGACTTGCATTTCAAATTAAAATTTTATTTTTTTCAAATACCGATTTTCGTAGGAAAACGTCAACAACAACTAAACGATTTGTTATATAAGAGAAAATGAATTTACACTCAATTAGTATCACAAACAATTAGGTACCTAATTATTACACAAAATGATTTGGCGAACAAAAAAAAAAAAAGATCGTTAATTGAATTTTAATCGAAAATACACACAAATTGATTTTTCACACAAAAAAAAAGGTCCACAGAAAGATTATAGCTCGGTACTGCCACTGTGTGGTTACTTAAAGTAGACTAGAAGAATAGTGGTGATGATCTTTGATTGTAACCAACGATTTTGAACTCGCTCCTTCCGGGGCTACGTGTGAAAGTAATAAACCAAACCGAGACTGTGACTTATTTATGATGTATCATCGAATAAGACGTGTGGAACCGTGGTTTATATTATTTATATTTATATGCGACAAATTACGTAATGTGGTAAGCGGGATATAGGGAGCCGGCATTAACTGTCCAAACTGGTAAAGTGTGGTTTAACTGGAGACCTGGGAGGTCACTTTCGATGGCGGACGGGCTGAGCAGAGTGGTTAACTTCCTGATGAGTCTAGTTATTAAATCAGTTGCTAGTTAAGTGTCTACACACAATATTAAGCTATATGCTAAATAAATATTTACTTTTACTTAATAACAAATCACCGCCAAAAACGCATGTGATTCTTTCTATTTAGCGTCAGCTAACGAATGCGGCATATTGGTGAATAATTAGAATCGAAACGAAGCTCAAGTAGGGATGAATCGATTCAAGTAAATACAAGAACATACTCGATACTTTTGATTCGATACCAAGTACATTGGGAATCGATACCTTTGGTTGCGATACCAAGTAAGTATCGCAAGTATCGCTTAATCAATGTTCATGCAATTTTGTATTCCTCTTTGCACAACACTGAAATCACAAACTTTCCACACACATGTAAAAATTCTTGCATTGCTTAAACACATACACCACGCATTTTATATCTCTTTACGCACACTCTTACAGTCTTTATGAATTCTTTTACAAAATGAAATTAACTCTCTAGGAATGCGTTTAGTCTTTCTCTTCAACGTAAAGAGTTAAAAGAGCTTAAGAATTTACGACTTTAGTAAATTCTTAAGTCTTTTAACTCTTTTGTCGATTATCAGTTTGGTCGCTTTTGTTAAATCGTTTGTTGTTCCAAAATAAATATTAATAAATTATTAAAAATGAGCCCGCCAGCTTCAGAAATATGGGCATATTTTACGAAAAAAAGTAAAGCTGCCGCCACTTGCAAAGGATGGGGCAACAATCAGCCAAACCGAAAACCGACTAAGTGGAAAACATCTAGAAAACTGATGTTCTTAGAAAATATTTCACAAAATGAACTTTATTCTTTTTAAAAATAAAAAATTGAAAAATTTATGATTGTTTTCATCTGGAATTTTAATTCGATACAAGTAGGTATCGATACTTTTCATCCGTTAAAGGTATCGTTTCATCCCTAAGCTCAAGTGTTTCTCTAAATTTAAATAATATTTGCTTGAAACTCAGAAGTGGCAATGTTTGTATAAAAGATTGTGTTGGGACAATCCTTTTACAGACTGTGCCTTGTAAATAACATAGAACAAATAGAATGAAAATGTACTGCACTTGTGTTTGATTAGGCTTAGTAGGCAAATGGTTTGAAATGAATGCTTCATGACTGATCCCGCGCACTTTTAGGGTTGCTGTCATCGCTCACCAAAGTAAAGTTGAGAAAGAGACCTATGACAAGTTTGGACTCACTTTACCTTTAGCACACTTAAAGCTTTATCCTATATTCGACATATGGTTTCGTCAAAAGATCATTGTCTTGGACGCGAACCTAAGGCTTCATTCATCTGACGTACTTTTATATGACATATTGACATATCCGTACATATGTAGTTTTGAATACAGTATTGTTGGTAAAAAGTGTTTAAAGGCCTATTCAGTTCAATTTTCAACAAAGGTAAAAAAAAACAAACAAAGAGTACCGTTGTGGCGACACCAAATGTGAAACTTCCCTCGTCAAATGTGGACGTTAAATTGAATGTGTTGTAGTTGAACTGTATAAGAAATCTAATTTAAAAATCAAATCCTTATACATAATATTATAATCTCAATACATCGCAGTAGATAAGTGTAAGCCTTGGCTTAATCAGTCAGACTAACCAGGTCCAGCGTGCCCATATTCACTTAAAGGATTAAGTTAAAAAACAAATGTTTATATCTCGACAACAGCGCCACCTATCGGGTTCAAAACTATCCTATGTTTCAAGTTGCAGCCAACCATATATACTCATAAAATGTAATTGAAATCGGTTGAGTGGTTTAGAAGATCGACAACAGCGCCATCTATCGGGTTCCCACACTATGCTGTCTTTCAAACTGCAACCAACCATACACATACACCCCCATGAAATTTCATTAAAATCGGTTGAGTGGCTTAGGAGTCGAGAGCGGCGGCGGAGTGATGGCGATATCGACAGCGTCATTTCCGTCTCGGTCGAGTCATGTCATTTGACTGCTCTGGGGCTATCTCGTGTGACCCAAACTTAGGAGTTTGTATAGTCGAATTATATTCCAGTCAAAAATAAAAAAAAACCGCCAGCAGTTTTAAACCGCCTCCAAGTGTCCAAATAATAGCTCTTAAATGACAGTCAAATATTCGCTAAGTTTTCTGTAAAAATAGTTCTCAAGGTTTTACCGTAAAATATCATTCAACCCTTTTACCACCTCGTCTACTAAAATACTGCACTGAGTCACATCTGCACTTACATTTCAAACTATTCACAAATTTTTAACAAGAACCATGATTATTGACATTTTGCTAAATCAACACTTTTACGACCTGGTACTTTATTTACTACCGGATAGAGTTTTCTTAATTTTGTTTGACAGAGTGTAATATTTATTTTTTAAATTAAGACGAGCCTCCTAACTTAAAAGTGCCGATCTGTACAAACTACATAACAAAGCAGCAAATGCAAGCTACAGCACACCAACTGTCTGACCCCCGATCGCAAAATTGCTAATGCACGCACGAACACAATTCCCCACTGACATTGCACTTCTGCACATCGATATTAACAATTCAAATGAAAAAGTGTATTATGTTAACAAAGTCTGATAATACAAATTAAATACATTCGCGGCCCTTGTAATGGATTAGTGTGACATTGAAATTCATAGTTCTAGAGAAGCATTGAAGACATTTGCGATGTAGATAATGAAACACGGAATCAGTGACAGGACATAGTCCGCCCAAATGCAGATTCCGTATTGCGGACGTCTCAAAAAAACAATTAAATGGCTGTCCAATCGTCCGGGTTCTTATATAGGTCATCCAGTCCAGACGAGTAAATACAGTCAGCTGATGGGAAATCGGCTTCTTCTGCGGTATATTTCTATGAAATAACGGAAAGCAGGTCCGTAATTATGAGATTTATTCCAAGGAAATAAATAA
Source organism: Cheilosia urbana (assembly GCA_946477585.1). NCBI lineage: Eukaryota > Metazoa > Arthropoda > Insecta > Diptera > Syrphidae > Cheilosia > Cheilosia urbana. Next base: position 120,357,442 of record OX297854.1, read on the forward strand.
ATACGTATAGTTTAAACCTTACTAATAATTGCTTCTATTTCTAGTTCTATTTCTAGTCACACACTTTAGGTCTAGGTCGCAGTAGCCAATTTGATATGAAAAACTTCGTCATACTGAGTTTTTTTTTCATTGGACTGGGTCTAACTAATAAATCACTATCCTTCAATTTATTGTAAGTTCACAGTAGTTTGCTCTGAATGGAGAACATTGACATTAAAAATATTGACATTGTGAGGTAGTAAAAAAAGGGAGTGTGCTTGTGATACTAGATGTGAAACTTCTCTCGCTAAATATGTACCTATGTTAAATTGTATTGTGCTATAGTTGAATTGTATTAAGAAATCAAATTTATAAACCAGTTATTTATAATATTATAATGTCAATAGTAGGCGCAGTGGCTTAATGGTTAGTGTGTTGGACTACTAAGCGAGGGGTCGAGGTTAGAATACCGCAAAAACCCAAATTCCAACTAAAGGTTTTTTTTTCACTGCGCTACCTCTCGCGAACGTCTGACAAACATCCGAGAGTATAACTGTCTTGAAAGAGCTTCTCAATTAGCCGTTTGGAGTCGGCATAAAATTGCAGATCCCTTCCATTCGTTCCAAAAATGAAAAACTCACACAAAACGAAGGCTTGTGAGAAGCTAGGCCTAGGGTCGCTACGGACCTGTTGGGTCAACTATTTATTTAATCTCAATACATCGCAGTAGATAAGTGTATTCATTCATTTAAAACGTTTTCATAACGTAATCCAATCCAGCGTTTTCTATTTTTAGAGTTTTTGTTTGCATTTAGATTTAATTTAATCAACGGATTCAGTAGTCTAGTGTCTTTGTCGAAGACCAAGCTTTATCAGTTCACTACCCTGGTCCAGCGTGCCCACATAAGTTCTCACTTTAAGAATTAAGTTGAAAGAATTAAAAAAAAGAAGTTTATATCTCGATAACAGCGCCACCTATCGGGTCCAATATTATTCCATCTTTTAAGTTGCAATCAACTATACACACCCACAAAATTTCATTAAAATCGGTTGAGTGGTTTAAGAGATCGACAACAGCGCCACCTATCGGTTCGAATACTATCCCATCTTTTAAGTTTCAACCAATCATACACACACACAAAATTTTATTGAAATCGGTTGAGTGGTTTAGGAGATCGTCAACAGCGCCACCTATCGGGTACAACACTATCCTATCTTTCAAGTTGCAACCAACCACGCACAGCCATAAAATGTCATTAATATCGGTTGAGTGGTTTAGGAGTCGAAAGCGACGGCTTAGCGATGGCGAAAGGCCGATTTCCGCCATAACGCCGGAATTTCCGTCTCATTCGAGTCGATTTTACTCCCAAGTCGCGCCAATATATGAGAATGCATTGCTCCGTACTAATAACAAACTTAAGTCTCGACATTAAATTTACGAAAGCTCAAAATTGGAAAATTTGTATGGAAAATAGCCTCTGTGAACTGCTAAAATAAAGAGTTACCACTTAAAATGTTTATTGGTACTGCCCTTTGTCTTGTCGAAAACGGTGTTGATGGAAAGTGATTATGACAGGAGAAAGCAGAAGTTCTATCCCTAGCAGGGAATAATAATATTTTACTACTGACCACTACTTCCAAACAGGGTTTTCCGCTTGGTACTTAGATAGAAAAACATTCAAGCTCCAGGGTTTTATTAAATATCTTTCCCAAAAAGGTCCCAAAAGAGGCCTTAACAAACAAAGTTTTCAATAGGAAGGATATTTTTCGAATTTCTTTGAATTTATTATTCAAAGGTCACGTATATCTCGTTAACGCTGTAATTCGGCCTCTAAGTTTTTCCCAATGCAAGTTTTACGACTTCCCACCAGCGAAATACTTTCAAATTACCTAATGGAAAACTACTGACATTTCAATAATAAAAAACACACGTAAGTAATCGCCTCTGCAATTCAGTATAGACCTCTCCGTCCTTAGATCATATACATATTTTTAAACAATATCGACCTCATTCATCTATTACCTAAACATTTTAACTGAGTCAGGGCCATATTTTGGGAGCTTTTCAATAATATAAAAATCGTTTCATCTTCTGGGACGTGACTAATAAAAGTTAATATGAGTGTAGAGATATATAGTACGTATACGCCACCGAAAATGTATGAAATAAGACGTGCTATGGCTTCTTTGACTGTATGTTATGCATGCATTTTTGGGTTTTGTTTTTTTTTTACTTTTAACTTGGGTGGGTACTTTTGATCTTGCTAGTTACTAATGGAATCAAACAATTCTAGGAAATCTTGTAAGACATTAATACTGGGGTAGACTGAAACAAATAACTCAGCCAGAGGAAAGCTCGACTTCAAACTGAAAAATTGAATATAGTAATTTAGTTTTTAAAATTAAGTATTCACATTTTTTTTATTTATTATTCACATCTATCGAGGTTTGCGTTCTACACGGCACATTTGTTTTAAAGCTCTTTGACAACTAATTGCTGCGGAATATTTTAATCGGCCCTAGCTACGTATCTGTTGGAACGGAAAATTCTCCGCAACGCATACTCTATCGGAGGCTCAAATTGCATTCGAGGTATCCGACTTCGGAAAAGACATAAACAATTGCGATGCCGCACCGCATCGAAACCTAGCTGTCGAAAATTTTACAAAAAATAAAGGAAAAGTGAATAAAAATTGTGGTCGGATGTTATTTTTGTAAATAACACAATCGAACTGAAACTCTGTCACTGCAAGAAAAAAGAGTTAAATTTAAAATGTCTGACATTTTTTTTACTGCCTACTGCATATCAGTGTTGCCCCCCCAAATGGCTGAAAATGTAGCGTATCGGAGTTAAAGTGTAGCAAAACTATAGCCGTGTATTATTGGAAATCTGTGTTAGCAAAGTAAAGTGAAGTAGAATCTTCAACACGCAATTCCAACAACTACGGAAGTGTCAAGTAGAGTGTAGTTGTTGTAATTGCGTAATGAGGATTCTACTTTTATTTGCTTTGCTGAGATAGATGTCCAATAAAACACGATTTATATAATTTACTTGAAAACGCGGAAAACACTTGTGAAAGCAATCGTTTACATAAGAAAAACAAAAGAATTCAACGATAATTTAAACTATTAATTAATTCAAGAAGATTATTAAGAAAAATAAATAATTAATAGAATAGTATGGAATACAATTTCTATGTGTTGCATTAGGTTTAAAAAAGTATTAGCGTAGGTTATAAATGATGGAGGTGTATCTAAATTATTTCGTAAGTCGTCTTTAGTTATACTTAAATTTGAAAAGCATCGTTCTGCAGTTGCACTACTATGAGGCAAACTACATAACGTTATGTAATTACATGAGTTGGTCACACTATTAATCACACTATAACTATTCTCTTATTGAATTTGAGTTTGAGGTATTGATTATGGAATCTGGAAATTGAATTTGACATTGGAATTGTGGAAATAGAATGTTCTGCGTTTGCATGAAAATAATGTGTGCTTCTTGCGAACTTAAGGGTCAAACACAATATGAGTTAAGTTTTAATTTTTCTTTTATTTTCTAAAATTTTGAAATTGTATTGTGTTGTGAATATTTTACGCATTTTCGTAGTGACTTTTTGAGGGCGAAAAATGTAGTGAAAACGCTACAATTGTAGTAGGGGGGCAACGCTACTGCACATGCGAACTCTTTTGGAAACGCGAAACTACTGCAAACTTGCACCAGCATTTCTTTTCAAAATTGCATTAAATAAATACTCTTTCCATGGTATGTGCAACAATGTTGCAGTCGTGAACTAGCGACGATTTAAAATGGCTTCATCAAATATCTTGAAATAAATATAACATATAGCTCAATAACTACAAACTTGCAATGAAGAAGAACATCTTGTGAACCTCAGTCGTACACTCTCTTTAATTTGGCTGCACTGACTGACCTTCTTCTGCGGGATAGCATACATTATACGAAATAATGAATAATGTAAGGCGGGAGAACCTTCAAGGGGTTCTGGCACTGCAGCTTCTTAAAGGAGCATATTGTGCCTTTCCTGGTAAATTCTAGGAGCCATCTTTTCACTCCAGATACAGCCAGGTAGACAAGGATCTTCTCTGGGTGTATATTCGCAAGAGTTGCTGAATTGACGATTTCATCACCAAGGATGTTTTTCCTGAGACGACAAAGAGCCGGATATTCTGTGATTATGTGAAGAGAGGATTCTTCACTCTCAAGACAGTTGCTGCAGATGGGATCCGGTGAGACGCCAATTCGGTGAAGACGTTTTTTCACACGACGGTAGCCACTGATTATTCCTGTTAGAATTCCTAGGTTGTTTTTGTTCAGACTAATCAAGAACAGTGATTTTCTGGAGGAGAATTTGGGGGACAATTTTTCTGGTGCAATTCTGCCCAGCTGTATTGAACCAGATCTCGTTAGACTCGATGCGAGATTGGTTCTTAGCATAGCACCTGAAATGTATTTTCCTGACTCCGCAGAAGGGTTCAGGTCCGACAAGTGGAGTGGTTGCTCCGATTTTAGCCAGTGAGTCAGCCGATTCGTTACCCTCAAATTCTCTATGGGCTGGAATCCAACAGTAATTGCTTGCGAAAATTTGATTTTTGCACTGCATTGTTGCCAGCTTTTATAAGATGTGGAGCCAAATTGAGAAATGTTTGAGCTTAAAATATCCAAACTCAAATACGAACATCAAAAATGTGCAGATTTTTTTTTATATTCTAATCAAACTGTTTTTGAAGACGACAAAACTAAATTAAAAATATCAACTCAAACTTGTAACACACACACAAAAAAAAAAACCTTTTAGTTTTGCATACCGCATACTTGCATACTTAGACGGTGTGTTTTCATATTCATGCATATTTTGTGAGATGATTTAACTGCTGAGATGTGATATGTTCACAAACTTTATGAAAATGGAGTTGACTTATAAAAGAGTACGTTCGCAATTGAAGTATGCATTATATTTATGACGTTTCACTGTCCAGCTGCGTACTAGGCTTTAGTTGTGGAAGACCACTGAGCAGTGTGACCAATTCAGTATTTGAAATCATGCTAAGTTCAGCAATAGGTATAGCATTTTTTTTTTATAAAAAACTGCTAAAAATCATGCTAAATATTTTTTTACATCAAAACCCAAAAAAAAAGTTAACAAAAAAATTAACAAATAAAAAAACAAACTGTTTTTCAGCAATAATAAATTATATTTTACAAAAAGAACATTAATAATCTAATAAAGTGTGTGTTTGGAAAGTTGATTGCAAATGCAAGCTTGCTGAATTCGTTCAATGGCTGTGTTCAATGTCAATTGAGAATTGTAATTGCTTGTTCACACTAAGCTTCGCCTGCTTTAATTTTATTTGAATTTTTTAGTTCATAATTTGGCTAAACCGAAATTCTGCTAATTTTTACTGCTACAGCATGAATATGCTGGTATGATTTAAAACTAAAAGAGGCTTAAAATAGAATAATACTGCTAAATTTAGCAGGAAATATGCTAAATTAGTCACACTGCCACTGAGCGATGAGTCCCAGGTTTAACCCGCGAAAAAACATAACTCCACAAATATTATATAAAGTGCACGGTTGGGTTGAACGATATTTTCTCTATTACAAGGTGTTGCTTTCAACTATTTGTCTTTTATTCAAAGCAATTCTTGCAAGTGGTATAGAATTGCAAACTGAACGCAATGAAAATGGAGTTGTGGTGAGATCTTTTATTTATGTGAATGATTGTATTGGAACTGCAAACATATAGAATTTATTTTTAACCCTCCATAATACTAAGTACATAGTATGTCTTTCTTTGGTGAGTGGTCTTTAGTTATTTTTGTTTAAAAAAATGTTTAATTTTACTAATCAGTGGTTTTCGAATCAAACTAAAAATGCAACCACTTTTTTCTTCTCCCTACGTTTTGTGGGATTTTCCAAGTTTCTCAGGGGATTTGTTACTTTTTATTGCGATTCTAAAAACTTATTTTAATAGCAACAATGACAAATTGACCTACAAATAGATGGGATAAAAAGTTAGTAAGTTAAATAATAAAACACAAGACAAGAATCTTTGATGCTAGTATCGAAGAATATAGATAGATAAATAAATAAATAGTAGGGGCTACAGGTCCGTAGGGACCCTGGGCCTAGCTTCTCACAACCATTCGTTTTGTGTGAGTTCATTTTGGGAACGAATGGAGAGGATCCGCATTTTTATCCTCAAGTTGGAATTTGGGTTTTTGCGGAATTCGAACCTTGGACCCCTTGCTTAGTAGTCCAACACACTAACCACTAGACAGATAGATATTTTTATTACGTTCAATATTACATTTGCTTGGTGCCGCAACAATTTACAATCACAGAGAAATGATATTAATAATCTTACTACTGAACAAGTAATTTAAGCGTATATTGAAATATGAATTTTCTGGAAATAAACATTTTATTTTATTTTGTCCGGAAGATCACATCTTATTTTGAATGTATAGGTGAGTTTTCGTATTCTGTCGAAGATCAATTCAACATTTGCCCTAATATCTGGGTCTGAAGTGGAATGATGCCAGAAAGGATTAATCATCATTTTAAGTAAATTATTTTGCGAAATTTGCAATTTTTTAATATAACATTCAGCACAACTACCCAACCATATAGAAAAATTATAAGGAAGACAGCTTTATAAATAATGATTTTGTTTTCCATCGATTATAGCAACTTTCTGTTAATGAAGGGTGTTTTCAATGGCTCAGATCCTTAGGCAAGTGTGGACTTTATATGTTACTTGAAAACTATCTTTTATTGTCTTGTATATCCAATTTGTAAAAATCTCCCTCATGCTGTTCATGCTTTGAGAAGCAAATTTTGTTTTATAATAATTTTTTCCTTTTTTGCTCTGACAAAGTTCGTAAAGTAAAAGTAACATAAAAACAAATATCATATAGGTTTTAGTAGTAATATTTGCTTTCTTTAATGTGTTCTAATGTGTTCCTTAAATGTTGGTTAAGTGATCACAGACTTTAAATTGTTCGTCTTCTGTAAGCAATCCTCTGTCAAATGAAAAGTATTGAAAACTTGGACCGTATGAGTAGATAAAGTTTTAAAAATAGATCTAAGTGCAGAAATATAATAAATGATTAGTTAAATTCAATTGTTTGACTTATGTGGCTCTTGGTAAATAATTTTGAAAAAAATGTATTGTAGAAGTTGAATTCCCACTTAAAAAAAAAAAAAAAAATTAAAATAAGGAAATGAGTTTTAATTAAGTTAGAAATATCTCCCGCAAGGACAATGAAACAAAAAAAAATACTCCAAACTGTTACCGAAAAACCTGTAAAAAAGTTACAAGCAAATCAGTTTGGTAGCTTAGTCACAAACTGTCGGATAGACGTGCGTGTAAGGAATGAATCGCCAGACCCAGTTTTTGGGCTCAAATATCATCGTAATAATTCCAGTTTCAAATAATGGACGAAAGTTCCGAGTTTACTACGTTTTGAAAAAAAAAACATCCTTGCTAGTTAAAAAAATCCTGATTCTTTGAACGGGTAGATGTGATTTCTGTTAAGACTGGCATAACTCTCCGTTATGTTTGTTTAAAGAACACTTCAAAGCCCCTTCAAAGAAAACAAAATAAAAAAAATTATTAACCAATTGCAAGGTTAAAAAAAAAAAAAAAAAAAATAGTTGGCGCAACAGATCCGGAGGGACCCTAGGCCTAGCTTCTCACAACCATTCTATTCGTTTTGTGTGAGTTTTTCATTTTTGAAACGAATGGAAGAAATCTACAATCTTATGCCGACTCCAAACGGCTAATTGAGAAGCTTTTTCAAGACAGTTATACTCTCGGATGTTTGTCAGACGTTCGCGAGAGGTGGCGCAGTGAAAAAAACCCTAAGTTGGAATTTGGGGTTTTGCAATGAATTTGGGAAGTGCAAGGTTATCAAATTTAATATTTTCTAGTCATCCTGCTTAACTCGACTACCCTCTCGCCTGCAGGATCTATTACTTTTAGTAAGCGAAATATCATTTAAAAATATTTCACTTTCACCATCAACTCACTGAATAATCACAAAAGTCTTAGAATTTCAGAGGCACAGACGGTTTGAAACAAATATAACCTATTAACTTCACCGAGGGACACGGGATTAACACTTAATTGGTTTGAAACAAAAAAAAAATTTAGGATTCAAATTTAACGCAAGCGCTTTAAAAGCCTTAATCCCAACAACATGTTTAAGCTTACTTTTTTTTTGAGAGTTGTTGTGATAGAGATGTTTTCCAAAAAAGTATTCCTTATTCAAGATATTTTTGTACACACTTTCGATAAAAAAAAGATCCGTCAAAATAAAGTCCCCAACTTTGGGCTTACAACACAATTAAAAACAAAGTCACAAAAAAAATAAAAAAAAAATCACGAAAAAGAACAGCGTCCGCGACGTAACGTCTAAATAGGTCACCGTCAGATTCGATACTTGATTGAGTAAAAATTAAAGTCAGCTCAGCCAGGTGTGTGAAGTAGTGTGAGCATGAGCTGAGCAGGGAAGCCTCGTAATCACATCTGCGCCCCATTAGGTTTTACTTATGCATATATACTCCATCGCAATAGGTAAACATTTCGCTGTTGGAGAGTGCAAAGTGCGGGCTGTTTTTTTTTTTCGTTTTTGTTTTTTTTTTCTTCGTGTGCAATGGTTTTGCGGCTGCGTGCATTCCCGCAGAGGGCCGATTTGATCTTGCCTTAATGAGGGAACTCAGCGGAAATAAATAGCATTCTAGCGATGTGCGCATCAAGTGTAAACAGAGGAGCGCCCAATGTCATTGGTCAAACGAAAGGATGTGGCTAGTTGTTTTTTTTTTTTTTTTTTTGTGTAATAATGACATTTGACACAGTTCATAGTAGGTGCAAATAGAATGCAAGTAATTTATTTACTTTAATACCTACGTACGAGAACTTTTAGAGATGCAACTTTTGCGAGTGTTGTTGACACACTCATGTCACTCTGGTAAGGTGTTTCTCTAAAGTCATTGTCACCGATGGCGGATCACTTGTTGACAAATCGTGCAATACAAGCGACTTGTTGCAGGTATGTGGGTTAAAACAGATTGAATAACGCAAGAAAGTAATGCAGCTCGCGTATGGTAGTCATGTGAATATTGATGGTATGATGGAGCTGGTGAAGGTGGTTAATTTAAAACGCAAAATCTGCCATCGATAATTTGCATACTTTGTGTTTTTCTTGGGAAAATTAGCATTTCACTTATGAAAGTTTTACAATGACGAGTTCTTTTTGCGAGGAAGATCAAGTTGGGTCTACGTTTGCGCAATATCATCTAAATATATTTGCATTTCCAAAGAAACATATGATTTGTTTTGTATGGGACTATTGGACATTTAAATGGAGCTTTGACGTCAAAATAGCGTCACAAAGCCGTCATTTTAATGTCGTTCTGTGTGATTGTCATTTGGGCTTTAGGAAATGAGGCCCCAAAAGAGGAAATGAAATAACTGCGATGAAATAAGGCCGCAAAAAAAAAAATGAAATTTCTAGTTTATTTCATAACTAGCTGTGCCCGCAACTTCGTACGCGGCGTGAGACTGTGTAATTTCCAATAAAAGAGATTTGACCGTTTTCTCAACGGCATATTTGTTTAAAATCAGCGGTGAACATTGTCAATGTGAAACAATAAATCAAACAAATCTATTTACCTAATACACCAATTTAAGAAAATTAAATTCAACAGCGTAAGTCCTAAAGTTCCACTTCCTTACTGTAGGTATCAAGTAGGTAATATCAAAACAAACACTAAAACAAAAGCCTTAACGGAAATTTGTATCTACACCAACAATAAATAAATCAGACAACATAATTCACCTATATCGTCTTTAGTTCTTGAATTCTTGAATTCTTTACTGTAGGTGTCAACTTAGGTACTATAACAACCATTTAAACAAAAACCATGAACTCAATTTCTATATACCCCACCTCCACCATACGTCCATCACCACACCACATGTCATCAGCCATCTGCGCATTTCCTCAGAAACACATTGTCGCTCTTTTTTTTTTTTCTTCATATGAACGTGCTTGTGCGATGTGCGCCACCAAACCACCCCAAAGTAGAACAACGATCAAGAACCGCGGCTGCTAATAATATTCGATTTGAGAAAATAAATTTATTTATAGAAAGCTGATTGATGGCTTGAAATAACTATAAAAGTTTTGGCTCTCCTAAGTATTTTGTTTTGTTTGCATTGATTAAGAATTATTTGAGTAATGGCGAGTTAAAGGCAGTAAAGTCAGAAAAAAACACATTTTGGACAAAAACGCTCCAAAAAATAGCATGTCAATGAAAGGGAATAGCCTATGTGTTGCACAAAATGTTAAGGAACAATTCAAAAAAAGTTTCATCGAAATCTGTGCAGTAGTTTTCACGCCATTAGGTAACAAAACATTTTTGGGGCCTTATTTCGCAGATCCGCCATTTGGGATAGGAAAATGGCGGACCAAATGATATGAATTTTGTGCCATTAATATGACGAAAAAAAAATTACAGTGTGATTGGTCTTTAATGACGCCTAAAACAAATGACCGAACTTTTTGGCTGTTGCGTCGTTTACATGCCAGCGTCCAAGAAATGACCAGGCACATGCCATTTTTCTAGGCAAATGAAATGACGCATCATTTAATATGATATCTGTGCTTTCAATTGGTGTTTTTCTCGTGGCGGAAGGACGTGTCGCCTGTGTTTGGCTGCTATTTCGGTAAAAATTAATAAACTGGTTTTTATTTGTTTTGTTGTGGTTGAGTTGATCGGTATTGAGAGAAATGGAATACAAATCGTCGCCGTCAAGTGCCAACAATTTGGACTATTCCGTCAACTACATATGTTGTGAATTTGAATGCACAAAGTACAACAAAATGGATATAATTAAGCAAAATTATTATAATAAATTTTTTTTCTTTCCATTGTTATTTAATTTAATCAAAAAAAGTCTTAGCACACGTATGCGTCTTTGCCGAGAGACAAGCACTAAATGACAGTAGCTATATTTTTCTTATTGGCCATTACCGTCTGATCGCAAAACAGATAAAGGACACGAAATCGAAATAATAGGAAAGGTGACATTTGTCATTTTGATGAGGCCTATCATTACGCAGTGTCCGTCATTTTATTTTGGGACAAAAATTACGATGATAGTCATTTTGTGTGATCGCCATTTTTACGCAATGACGAGTGAAGAATCGTAGCTTGGATGTCAGTCTAATGCGATTTTTTTTCCGACGTCACAGCATCATTTAAATGACTCGAAAAAATGGCAGCGTAATCGTACCTTTAGTTCAAAATTATCTCAAACTATAAGTACACAGAGTGCATCAGTGGATATGTTTACCAATGAACTATGGACACTGATTGGACCTACACAGGTGGCCCCATGTGGGTTCCATTTACTATTTAAGTTAAGAGAGCCTACCCACATTCGGTGTAAGGAAATATGATTTTAAATTTAATTTTTGCTTTTGCCCTTCTTTATGAAAATTCGTTGTTTTATTTTGTTGATAGCAATTGAAACCATCTACAATTCTACATGTGACCGCAAGTTCATTCGCATTTTACTTCTTGGCGTTTTTTTTAGTATCATATATAATTAAAAAAGTTATCATGTGTTTACCAAATAAAAGTTGTAACAAAATGTTACTCAGAGTTGTTAACTTCGAGGGTAATGAAATCGCAGAGATGGAAAATTCCAACCTAGAAATATGAATGCTCACTTTCCGACTGCGAACGAAAAAAAAAAAAACAGATTGATAGGTAACGTCACTTGCTTTCAGCGCTGCCGAAAGCACTACAATAGGAGTGTTGTACTCCTTTTTCACCTGCCGTACTCCAGTACTCCCCAACGACAAATTGTTAGTATTTACTCCAATTTTGAATTTTGGATCTAACTGTTTTTATTATGCATTGGCATTTCTGTACCTATGCAAAATGCAAAACAAATTTTACTTTCTGCATGTTTCAATAAAATGTTTTTCTTGTTACATTTTGTTGTATTCGCGTCGAACAAACGTCGTTTTCACTGACAGACACTTATTTTGATATTAAAGACAGTGAATGAATAATACACACCAGATTAGACAGACTCTACCAAAACAAAATTGCCGCTACATTCGTTCAACATCAGAATTTGAAAAACGCTTCGCTAGAAACAAATTTCTTAATTTTCGTTCTCTACCCCCTGGTACTCCCAAAAAAGTGTTATTATACTCCCCAATGAATTTAGAAAACGGCAGCCCTACTTCTGTCACAGCCACTAATACGAACTGTCAACTTAATACTCGGTAATCAAATTCCTGACAAGTTTCTGCGGCAGCCACTCTATAAACGTCAAGTGAAAAAGTAGTTAATTCATAGGAAGGATACTTATTTAATTCATTGCATTGCTAAATTGAGCTTAAGTAACGAACTTTGGACTTTTTGCAATGAAAAAAAGGTCTTGGTACCCAAATTTGAAAATTGTAAAGTTTTCCTGGGCGGCAATATTCGAATATCAACAGAACAAAGTATAAATTTATATTTAAGAGCAAGGTGCATCGAGATTTAATTGAATAATCGTAGTTCTGTTTGTCATATAAATATCAATGCCCACTCCTCTTCGATATTAAGTCAATCAATAAACGAACAAACGATCAAAAACACCCGAGCTACATTCTAATTGTTTTTAACAAATTTCATTTGATAGTATGATTATTATTTGCAATAAATTCTGTGTCGAATTTATGTCTTTTAATTATTTTAAAGATTTCTATGGCTTAGGCCGATCTTTGAAATACATACACGGTCTTCATGGGCGTTTATTTTCATGACTGATTACACCCCAGAGTTCCCGCTTTAATTATTTAATTTTGCTTGTAAATTAACAGACGCAAGAAATCGAAATATGTACCAGCTTCAAGTACACGCACTTTGGATCCTATATAACGCAATTATTGAATCTCGAGCAAGTTCAAGAAACAACTTGATTTGAAGTTTACAAAGTGATACAAAGCAAATTGTTTATTACACCTTCGGAAGCATTATAAACATATGAATGGTCCAGATCACTTCTGTGTGTACTGTACAGAGAGCTTTAGTACAAGATTGCACCAGTGTTGCCATTTTGGGTGCTAATGCTAATCATAAAAATATTTTAACATTTAAATCCGCTTTACATCAAAAAATGTGTTTCCCCCCGATGTGGTTGGTGGAATCATCAGTGCGAATAATTATTAAGCTAAGAATGAAACTCTCATAAACTTTGTGATATTCATAGTTTTTAATATTATTCCTATTATCTACTTTTAAGGTAAGGTTACGAAGGATTATTTTTTAACTTGTTCCATTAAAAATATAGAAAGCATCAACCTCAATTGCAGTGTTGCTGTGTCCATTGGAAAATGTTTCCCTCGAGAGCTTTGATCGAGATTTAAAATAGTTATTTCATTTGCATGAACAAATTTTATCTTTTAGTCCAATTCCATCCAACGAGTAAAATTTGACATTTGTACGGCAGCACTGCCAACTTTTATAAGAAGTGTGGAGCCGAATTGGTTGGCTTTTTTTTTTTGTAATTCTTAAGGCACACTTATTCTGATTAAATTGATTTGAAAAAAAAAAAAAAAAAACAACAGCACAAACTCGTAATAGAGAGATTTTTCTAGTTTACATTTTCCAATGTTAACAAAATAAAAACAACATAATAAAAAACCTGCATACTTGGTATACAGTGCCCGCGTTCCACTGCCCGCTAGATGAATAGCGGCATGTCAAATTCGATACAAAAAAAAATTGTCATATCACGAAAATTTAGCGGACAAGAGAACGCTGGTAATGTGTTTTTATGTTCATACAAATCCTGTGAAAAGAGTACCTACGTTCGCAATTGAAGTACCATTTTTATGTATGCATTTTTTTTTAAATAGGTACCTTAGGAGCCTAAAAATAGTCAAAATTTAAAGCAAATAGACTAAATTAGGATAATTCCCAGTGAAAAGTTCGAGTATCCAAATCGGAGATAAATAGCCAGTGCTGGTAACACTGCTACTTGTTCTTAATTATTCAAATATTGCGATGGATTTTCAGATTTTGCTCTCAGATTTTCAGATTCTTCGTGCCGAATGGAACCTACAACTAAATTTTTCTTTCTTTGCATTTGTGGCGGTGCGTGTTTTATAGTCAGCTGTTCTTAAATTGTAATTTGTCTTTATAAAAATCCATTCACTTTATGTTGATATCCATTGTAGCGGCCAAATGTAAACTTCTCTCTACTTTTCACAGACTTGTCGTCTCTAAAAACGTAGAATAACACACTGGGTCGTATGAATAAAGCGTAGCAATTGCTTTTACTCAAGAAAAATGTCAAAGTCGAAGCATTAGCTACGTTTTGTATGAATAAAAACTACTTTGAGTTGGTTCCAACTTCTGACATGTTCGAAAAACGGCGGCACTGACCTTTTACTCAGATCGGTATGAATAAACAAAGCAAATGCTATGCAAATTCTGAGTCTGCTATTAAGTTGACTCTGACCTTTTGCTAAATATTTTGTACGCACATTTTTTACAAAAAAAAAAAGTAAGCAATGTGAATTTTCAATGGTTTGTCTATCAATAGTTAAATTAAGTTTTGTTCGTGCTAAGTTTGACAAATGTTTTGGTGTTAATGTAAGTTGGTGTAAGTCTCGCTCGGAAATCGAGATTCACAAAATTGTTATGACTCTGCTTTGTTGCGGCCAATGGAACATGAAATCTGACAGCCAGCTATTTTCGAGAGCATTAAAACTGCTTTGAAACTGAAAATGAAAAATGAAATGAAGATGCTTTTTCTGTCCCAATGGAAAAAGATATAAAACTACGTTTACTGACACAGTGACAACTGAACATTATGGTTCTTGTCCCATCTTTATCATGTTTAATAATTTAGCAGGACACTAGGCTTTAATAACAAATCATAATTCATAAGCTATATTTTAAATCCAAGACTTCGGTAAACTAATTAATTTTAAGTGCTCCATAGCAGCAAAGCAATTTTAAGTTCAAATTATATTAACACCACTATAACCCAACACTAACAGTGTTTACTTTTTTAACAGGTCATTTGTTTAGGACAAAAAATGAACGACAGATGCATCGTTGCAATAGGCGCGCTCTTATCGACATTCGGCCAACTGTGCTTGAAAGAGTCATCAATAACTTCACCAGCCAATTGAGCTTATTCAGAACCAGCTAGGTGGCCGTGTGTCAGAAATCATTTTTAAATAAATGAAATGTTGAAGTTTCATCTTTCTGATAAAACAAAATTTGGCAGTCACGTCGGCTGTTAGTTCAATTTGGAATTTAATTTCTCAAAAACTCCCCAAACTACAAAAAGGATGGGTCATCTAGTGGTTTCTTTTTAAATCACAGACTATTTTGACACTGACAGCTGTTTCCTGCTCGAAATCTTGACAGAAGGTCAGTACCTATCATAAACAAATCATACTGAGACTCCCAACTCACAATCCTCTTGCCGCTGGCCCCCTCAATTTTTGTTGTCCTATCCGTGTACGCCAATTTCCATCCGTTTTGCTTTGCCCACAGTGAAATGTAAAAAGATTAGGTGCGAACTTGTTGGTTGAGAGGATTTTTGACATTTGTCAATACGAATTTCTATGCAACAATACTAGCGCACCTAAACTTTTTGGGAGCGTAAAATTTAGCTTGTAGGCAAATAACTGTTAATCGGTCGAAGTTGGGGGTCTCAGTATTGTCTCTGGTACCTATCATACATCCGCGGAACGAAATGAGTCGCTATACGTTTGAACAAAGTTTGGGACATATCGGGCCTTACCAATAAACATTTTTAATTTCGACTTTTAATTGAAGTAGTTCACTGTGGCTTTATTTATCATACATTTTTTGCGATTGTGATTGTGAGCTTACCCAAATTAAAAGTCAAGACTAAAATGTGTTACTAATATATGGCCCATTGAAAACTCATTTCCAAAGTGAAGTGCTGTGTAGCACAAGCAGTACGTTTTTTGAAAATAAATTTTGGCCGAATGAAGCACCCATCGCGCCTGCTGTATGCAAGTTTGTGCAAAAAGTTCGTGAGACTGGTATGCTAGTCGAAAACACTCATGCTCCTATGCATCTACAGAGAGTGACATTTGGTGCGGATTTTGGAGTGGTGACACCATTGGACTATTTTTTTCTTCGAAAATCAGGCTGGGAACAACGTTTCGGTCAACGGTGGGCGTTACAGAGCCAACATGGCTCCGACTTTATTTTTTACTGAAATTGAAGGCATGGATTTGGACGACCGCTGGTTCATCCAAGATGGCGCGCCATGCCACAATCGATGTTTTGTGCACCAAATTCCCAAATCGTGTTATCAGCCGTTTTGGCAATGTCAATTGGCTGACTTTGTAAAGGCCCAATGTTATGCCAACAATCCGGAAACAATTCAAGCACTTAGGGCCAATGTTATCCAAGTAATCCGTGAGCTACAGCCCGAAACCATAAGCAAGGTCTTGGAAAATTGGACTGACAGAATGCGCTACTGCGAAGACAGCCGAGGCAGCCACTTGAACGACGTTGCGTTCGCAAGTGGCAACATGGAAAAAAAAGTTAATTTTGTTCATTTTATTTCATTTTTAAAAAGAAACTTGTATTGGGCCCACCCTGTATAGTGATGGCTTAGCAAACATTGGGCACTTCGACTTTCAAGCAACGCGACGCACCCTAATGGGCTCTTCGCGATCCCAATTCTGCAAAACGAAGTACACAAGCACATATGAAGAATAGCCTGCGTCAAAGGATGAACGTAGATGCCCAGTTATAACAGAAAGCGATTGTCAACTGAAATCCATGCCTATTTCTAGTTCCAAGGGGACATTCAACAAGAAATGTAGCAGTAAAAGGAGTATTTTCGTACGGAACAAACTTCTATTGACGAATACCAACGACTATTGCGATAACTTTCTCAAAATCTCTCTTCGAGTTAAAAAAAAGTTAAAAGAAGGAAAATTCGTCCAATGGTCACACTAGCAACTCCATGTGATTGACTGAATTATTGGTCAACAAATATCTGAATAAATCCAGCATAAAACAAAAACACTAAACAGCTGTCGTACATTCATAAATTAAGTGGACCAAGGAGCAACGCTCATACGTGCGCATACGTCTTGTCACACACGCAGCTATTGCTGAGGATGAATGCATGAAATTCCATTCCATACCTCTGTGGACAATTATGAAACACACTCTCGTACATTACAACATCGAAAATCCATACGAAATTTGGTTAACACTTAAAGGTATTATTTGTAATTTCGAACGACCGTACTAGATACATTGTTGTCATTATCAAACGGTAAATAAACACTGTGCTAATTCCAAAGCAGCCAGCAACGGTTGTGCCTGCATGTCGCGCACACCACTTCAGAGGTTGGTTTTAGTCATTCATTCAACCCATTGACCAATTACCGTGTCCCCGCCACTCCCCATAACACTCAAACATACTTTTAGCATGAGAAATCCACAATTTAACACATAAATGAAGAAATTACAAAAGAAAAAAAAAAACAAATTCAAATACACAGCATAACTACAGCACTGGGACACAAAACAGGGTATAACGGTCATCCAGATCGAGATTACTACTATATTTAGCCGCTAGTGGTCGGATATTCCCCCCATTCCCACCGTAATCCCACCGTGTGTTGAGTTGACACTTTATTATTATGATTCTGTTCTTTTTTTTTTGTTGCAAAGAAATGGGTCAGTCGTTTCACTTTACTTTGCGGATCAGTAATTTTTTCGCGCAGCCGAAGATACGCAGATACATACCTTGGATCGGAATGTGTTTGATGGTCGATGGCTCGTTATGGTTAATCCCAGACTTGAAGATATTCGGCTGCAGAAGGGAAATTTCACTTTTAAAAATGGAAATCAGTCTATAACCGACCGACAAAAATAAAACCAACCAACGAACGAACGAGCGAGCGAAACTCTCTCGAAACTAGATACAATGCGCGCACGGTGGCGTATCTAGGAAGACAGTGCGCAATCCGACCGAATTCTTCTCATTGACAAACACAGAACGTTTTCCTATTTACTCGCGGGTAGACGGAGGCAGGGGCAAAAGCAGGAGAGCAGCTGTTGTCGTCGTTGTCGAGTTGTCGACGTCGAGGAGGAGAACAACACGATGAAGAAGAAACTTCTTCTTGACCACCGTCTGGTTCTGGTTTCTTGAGACTCTTCTTCGTGGTTTTTGAATTTCTTTGCTTTATTTTTTCGTCGTTATTCACCTTAAACACGGAAGTGGGTCACAAATGCTGGTTTTTCTTTTATTTTCGTTTCTTTTGATTTTTTGTTTTCTTTTTATTATTTTACTTCTTTCCACTGACTTTGGAAGTGGGTCATACAGCACATAACCAATTTTTTTTTGTAATTTTTTCTTTTTTTTTTTAGTTTAATGCGAAAACCACGTAACTATACTTCATACACGGATAGGACGGCCAACGATATTTAGGTGCAAATTATATTGGTAAATAGTAGTAAGTATTTTTCACGAGCATAATTACAATACAGGTGTAAGACCGATCGCGGCGATGGTATAAGCTTAACAGAGAAAGAGAGAGAGAGAGAGAGAGAGAGAGAGAGAGAAAAATGCACGGTGAAGGTTGGTTAAAAAGAAATTTTCAATTCCACGGTATGGAATTTGGACTGAGTTGCGTTGCGCGGTTCCGTTTTGCTGAGGCATGTAAGCATTTGAAGCCGGCCTAAAGTGAACTGAAACCGTGAATGAAGAAGTGAAAGATTTTATGCGTGGAAACCAAGAATGGAAGGGTTCCGCACGCAGAGTTAGGTAGACTTGAACTCGGACTGTTCACAAGCGAGACGACAGTTACGACGACTGCGATGACGGATGAGACGATGATAATGATGTGATGTGATGATGAGTTTCCATTAAACACATCTATTGCGGTGGGGCATCTCCATTCTTCAATTGGACCTGTTACTACACCAGTAAAGCAGAAAATAATGATTCGGATGCAGATTGATCGCGTGCACCCGTTCCCATCATCTAGAATTATAACGAAGATGAACACATGAATGGTCGTGAGATTGCTAATATTTAAGAGGTATTCTGTGGTGGCATTGGAAGCGGAAGTGACTGCAGACGGTTTGGCACGTTCAAGGATGTGAGCTTGATAAAGGGGGCATGGGACATGGGGTCAATGTGCTTGAAATGTGAAGAATCTCTTGATTTCTTATGAATTTTTTTTAAGAAAATGGCCTTGGCTCAGGTTGAAATTTACGTCTGTCGTCATTGAATACTGGATAAATGTTCGGATTGCGCTAACCTATGGCGGAGTTTGGGTTCGAATCCACGTGGTCATAAATGGATTTATTTACAAGCTTAGTATCTGCTTCTGTGGGCGCAATGGCACATTCAGTGATTGTGCTGTGGTAGGTTCACCCAACGGATGAACGCAGATGACTTTGAAAGATAGATTCTCAAATAATTTGTTCGGAAATGGCATCGCCCAAGGTACATGGTAGGTCTTTTTCGTTCGTCCCCAAAAATATAACTCATACTAAGCGAGTGATTCAAGAAACTAAGCCTAGGGTCCCTTCCCAAAAAGAAATTGTCGGTTACAGTTTGTTCTCAGACCAAAAAATAGTTGGCGCAACAGGTCCGAGGCGACCCTAGGCCTAGCTTCTCGCAACCATTCGTTTTGTGTGAGTTTTTCATATTTGTATCGAATGGAAGGGATCTAAAAATGTATGTCGACTCCAAAGGGCCTAATTGAGAACCTCTTTCAAAAGTAATATTCTCGGACTCTCAACCTACTTCCGCTAGACATCTTTGTACAGTCAGTGGCAGCAATAAGTGCCATGAGAATTAGCCAATCAGTGGACTGGGAACAAGATGAAGAAGGACACTTAACGATCCTACAGAAGTACCTTGGCAATGTACCTAGCACGGATTAGATGAAGCCATATTTGGAATTCCGAAGACCCTTCTCTAGCGCCTACCCCAGCAGGGGAGAATGGAGAGATGAACCTGTACCTAACACGCAATCCATTCCCGTGTACACAGATGGATCAAAAATGGACACCGGCGTGGGGTCAGGCATCTACTCTGAATCGCTGGGCATCTCAACATCAATACGCCAAGCGGAAGTCATGGCAGTGACAAGAGCTGCCCGTGAGTCTGCGATAAAGGTAATACCTCCGGAAGGTATCACCTTCTTTATCGACAGCTATATGCAACTATGTAGTCGCAGTAGCTTAGTGGTTAGTGTGTTGGACTGCTATGCGGGAGTCCCAAGTTCTAATCCCGCAAAAACCCAATTCCGACTCAGGGTTTTTTTCCGCTGCGCTACCTCTCGCGAACGTCTGACAAACATCCGAGAGTATAAATGTCTTGAAAGAGCTTCTCAATTAGCCGTTTGAAGTCGGCATAAAATTGTAGATCCCTTCCATTCGTTCCAAAAATGAGAAACTCACACAAAACGAATGGTTGTGAGAAGCTAGGCCTAGGGTCTCTCCAGACCTGTTGCGCCAACTATTTATTTTATTATAGGCAACTATAAAAGCTTTAACTGCCGCAGTAATAAAATCGAAGCTTGTGAAGAGCTGAGAGCTCTTGGAATACAGCACAAAGTATTACTGTGTTGGATTCCTGGACATGCAGGCATTCCAGGCAATGAGAAAGCGGATGAACTAGCACGACAGGGCTCGCCTAATGCTCTAGAACAAACATGCCCCTCTATGTATCCCGCTCTGTACACTAAAACTAGAAGCAGGAAAAAAGGCCA
This sequence comes from Cheilosia urbana, assembly GCA_946477585.1. Classification (NCBI taxonomy): domain Eukaryota; kingdom Metazoa; phylum Arthropoda; class Insecta; order Diptera; family Syrphidae; genus Cheilosia; species Cheilosia urbana. Next base: position 120,378,265 of record OX297854.1, read on the forward strand.
AGGATGAGGCAAACTCTAGATGGATATCCATGGATACGTGCGCGAACACAAGGAAGCTATGGCCATCTTTCTGTAAATCCAGAACAGAGAGTCATGCGGAATAACTGGAGATGTCAGATGTCTCTCTGCGCTTGTAGGTATCCTCACGGGACACAACACCTTGCGATACCACATGAAGAAAATGCGACTGACAGAGGAATAACTTTCCAGAGGCTGCGGTGACGAGGGAGTTATAGAGGACACAACCCACTTCCTATGTCACTGTCCAGGTCTTCAACACTCTAGGTACCAATTCCTTGGAAAATGTTTCTTCAACAATCTGAACGAGCTATCTAGCACACCAACGGACAAAGTCATGAACTTCATCAAATCCTCAAGATGGTTTGTATGCAACGACACAGTAAGTAATTAATTAATTTACAGGCAGAATAGGTTACTACGGGTAAGGGATAAAACCTTTCCCCCGACGGGTATTACAATGGGTCAATTCAGACCTGAGTATGGCGCGGGACACTCCCCGCCGGCCCACCAACCTAACCTAACCTACATTTCAGAAATGTGTCCGTAACAGAGTACATGGGCTATCAAAGTGCGTAATGTTTCCAGTGCAAGATGGAACGGTGACCAAAGTGGCGAATTAGTTTGATTAGTATTTCGGGAAACACACATAATGGTATTTTTGGTTATGACTTGTAACCGAAATGTGACCCAATCCGAGCTGTCAAATTGCTTTCATGTTTTTTTTTTTTTATAATTTTTACTCGCGCTCAAGGGGTTATGAATACCCTTATAATGCGGGGCACAGCGCGGCATTCAAGTTTTTTAGGAAGAGAAAGAGGGATAGGAAAGAGTTTGTGGCGCAGTGGATATTCTCCACGAGTGGCGTCCTAATAGCTAGGGGAGAATTGTTGATATTTGTGTTCGCTTATAATTCACTTCAACTTATTCGCAGTTTTTATTTGTGAAAAATGTTTCGTGGTACTGGCTCGGATTTGAACACGTAACCTCCCACTCAACAAGCGAACACTCTATCACTGCGCCACGGCCACCCGCATGTGTTTTGTGAGTTTGTTCACACGAAAAAAAAAAAAGTGAATAGAAATACTGATAACCAATTTAAAAAATAACCTTCCCTCATTAATGGAAATGCTAAAATACGTCATGAAAATGGTAATTTCCTTTGAGTAAATGGTTTTAGCAATGTCTCAATTAATAAGCCCATGTATCAAAGGGCATGGTAGTACCCACCCAGCGAAGTTCTAGCACTATACCCTTTTTACAGGAACAAACTCAGGCGATTTTCGACTCCCCTCTATCTTCAGTACTAATGAAGTCAGAAACTTCAAATCGGAATATTTGCTAAGCTGATCAAGCACAAGCGCCTCAGTAAACTTTTTAGCATTAGTGAAATATAGGGCTTCAAAAATCAGAAAAAACCGTAACTGACTGACTGACTGACAGATCATCAAAATTATGGAGTACTCCCCGACATCGTGAAATCTTCTAATTTTGCACAGCGGTATGTCTTGTGGTGCAATCAAAGGAATAATTGAGGTTTCTTTATAAGGGGACGTGGTATCCATCTACTTTCTCAGAATTGTTGTCAATTATATGTAGGACTTCCGATGGCTGTAGAATAATGAAATTTGGTTGATCGGTAGAGCTCAAAAATCTAAGATTTTTCATTTGAAATGTCTGCCTATTGTCATTTAGAAAGTATACCTGCAACTTAAAAGTTCATGACTTTTCTAAGAACTTATTGTTGACATAAATTTGGTGGGCTTACTAGACAAGTTTTCTTTTTATAACGCCAAATTCGAAAGGTTTTAAAAACTTGATCAGTGAACCCACCAAATTTTAGTCAAAAATGATTAAATAAAAAAAATGTCTCTCTTAATTTGTAGTTATTTCAGTATTGTTCTACTTCAAATATTTCGTATTAAACCTTAATAAAGTAAGAACTTAGTGTACTTTTATATGTCGGTATTTTCCACGACTGACTTTATTACATAGAGGTTTTTTTTTTATAGAAGAACTTTCTGGTTCTTTTTTTAACATTCATGTTTTTGGTCTCATACTTATCTCCATGTACCCAATAGACACGATTAATCGTACTCACACAATATCCGTTCGCACGTTTTACATTTCATATGCGTGGGAAAGTGGTGGGAAACATCTTAAACTTCTATGCACTGTATATCAGCTTAATGTACAAATTCCAGAGCAAATATCGAAAAATACAAAGATTCAAAAAAATACTAAAACAGCATCTGGCATTTTTCTTTTTTTAAAAAATGCTTTCAAATCTTCGAAAATGCTAGATCTAGCATTAAAAATGCCAGAATGGCATCACTGTATGCAGTCGAGCTAAATAATCAAACTTTTGTTTCTGAATCTCCTTCGGGTCGGGACATTTGCTCAAGTTAAATTTTGACAGATCGCTCTACTCTGTTTATTGCTGTCTTCAGAATATGACTCATTTTAATGAATATATGGATGAGGAGTATCTACAGCTAGAGTCTTTTTTTGAAATAAAAGAGAAGTCTTCAGAATTCAATAAGAAAAAAAAGAAAACGCGAAATTAAACGATTTTTAGTGTCGAGGAGAAAAAATAGTTGGCGATGCTGGTGGAGCAACATCCATCGGTAAGGAGTCTGAATAGATACCAAACGTTTTTTTGTTTATTTTTATTTTAGCTATTGCAATAACTTGCGCAGCTGCACAAATAATCAAGTCTTCTTCATTTTCATTTGTGTCCATACTTGTTAATTATTCAAATTAAAATCGTTGTTCAATTAAATTGAATTTTTGAATTAAATAATTGTCAGATTGTATTTATTCGATTTTTGATTCCGAGTTCAGCTGAGACTGAGAACGTAAAGAGTAAAGAGCAGATTTTTATACGAATTATTTCATTTAAGTTATTCATTTCTTTCCTTTGTATTTAAGTATTTGTTTTATTTATTAACTTAAAATTATAATAAATGCAGAACATTTGAGGAAAACCTCTTCCCGAATCTGTATCTTAAAATTTTCTGTGACACCATTTGTATTTGCTCTCAGATTTTATATTGTTCGTGCCCAAATCAATGTGACCAATTCAATATTTGAAATCATGCTAAGTTCAGCAATAAAGCATGTTTTTTTTTTTTGTATAAAACAGTGCTAAACATTAAAATATTTAGCATAAATAGTTTTTGATATCAAAACCTGCTGAAAATCAAAAAAAAAAGAAGAAAAGAAAAAAGAAGAAATATATTTCATAGATATAACATTAAATAATAATAATAATAATATACTTTATTAATACGTAAATAAATTGCAATATTCATATAAAATAAATATTGCAGCACTAGCTACCAGGGCTTTCAGCTGAGACATTAAATAAAGTGTGTGTTTGGAAGGTTGATTGCAATGGCAGGCTTGCTGAATTCGTTGAATGTCTGTGTTCACTGTTATCAAATTTAAATGTTTCTATATTTATATTTTTCACAGAGTTGTCGTCTCTAAAAACTTTAAATAACACACTTTAAGGTTGAAAAATGACAAAAGTTTTGGTGTTAGTGTAAATCTAGCTCAGAAATCGAGATTTGCAAAATTGCTTTTTTTGCGACCAATGGAGAATGAAATCTGGCAGCTAGCCAATTTCGAGAACAGAAAAACTGCTTTGAATCTGAAAAAAGGGCTTTTTCTGTCCCAATGGGAAACGACATAGCACATTTTTGATTCGGCCTTTTCCATTTAATTTTTATCCTTCGACATTCATTTTTATTGCTTTCACTTCTAAAAATGCCCTAAACACAGCTATTTCCGGCTTATACTGTCAAATCGTTTGACAATATCAGAATACACTTGATTACGCTATGTGAAAAAATGTCAACTGTGTTCCTGCTGTCAGACACTGGGCACATTCAGTAATCTATTTATCTGAAGTCGACTAGATTCGTCTGGACTATAGACGTGCTCTGAATATAACAACAGCCACTTATACAAACTGTCAACATAGTACTCAGTCACGAAATTAGCCGACAAATTAACGTCAATTAAAAAGAAACCGTTCATTTGACTGATCTAGGCCAATCGGAACTGAAACACATCAAGTCAAGTCAGCTGTCAGACTAATTAAACTAGATTCTTGAACATCCCCACTGTCAAACAGCAAATGATTATACTGTTTTTGTTTGCATATGAGTAGTGTCAAACATTGGACGAATTGTCAAACAATCTCTTCTCCATCCAAGTGGTCTGAAAATAATTTTCCTCGGGTTGAAGGGCAATTCCAATTTTTTCTGACGTGCGTACATAGAATGAATAAATTCGTTCAATTTCAAGTTCACTTAACATCCATGTCCCCCACAACTGGCTGGCTGTGTACATTTCTTTTGCTGGTTACCCTTACCTACGACAAGTAAAAAATAGAATGTTCGCAACAACCGTTGTGCCATTTAAAATTTAAAATGCAAAAACTTTAATTACAAAAAATTCATATGAAAAATACTCTGCCTGTTGTTGCATATGTGCAGTCTCGGTAATGTAATCCGCTTAAAAAACGGACGTGTTGCCTCTTCGTGTTCATGATTCACATGACGATGGCCTGGCCATTAACTTGTTCTGGTTCTCAATTCACATTAAAAGTCACTGTCATGGTTGGCATTAAACTTAAGTGGAACACAAGTACGCAAGAGAATACGGTTTCCGAAAACTTGATGATGATGACTTGAGTTGATGAAGTAACTCTTATATAACGTCTAATGGCAACTGTTGGAAATTATGAAATATTCCAGGAACCCTCTACAAACAGTCGATCTACAAAGTCTGGTCTAAATAAGGTCGATACGGAAGGTAGCACAGTATTGTCTTGAAAACGATGAGCAATTTCATTTTCATCCGATGGACAAAGTTGCTTGCTTTTCATTTGTTTGCACATTATGCATATGCATTAGAGAAAATCCTTCATCTTAATGTAGTTCCGTGTAAATTTACAAAATTTACATCTGACATTGTAGAAATCGGACACGCCAGCCGAAGTGGTAATGTTTGTGAAGCTTTTCAAATTACAATCATCAAGACGTAAGTAAAACAAAAATAAAAAGCTAATCACTGGAACTTAGGATAGTGAAGAATAGAACAATAGCCATTGGCAATTAACTAAGGAATGATGTAATCGAAGTTAAATGGAAGTACAGGGCGCGAGAATAAACATTTTATTCGTTTTGAGTAGGGCTAACTATATAAAAAATGGTTTATAATTGCGGATTAGCAAATGCATTTAATGCGTGTTTTGAGACTCAAAAATTCTCACAATCAAGCGAACGAACGTAGTCGCAGTAGCTTAGTGGTTAGTGTGTTGGACTGCTATGCGGGGGTCCCATGTTCGAATCCCGCAAAAACCCAATTCCGACTTAGGGTTTTTTTCCGCTGCGCTACTTCCCGCGAACGTCTGACAAACATCCGAGAGTATAAATGTCTTGAAAGAGCTTCTCAATTAGCCGTTTGGAGTCGGCATAAAATTGTAGATCCCTTCCATTCGTTCCAAAAATGAGAAACTCACACAAAACGAATGGTTGTGAGAAGCTAGGCCTAGGGTCCCTCCGGACCTGTTGCGCCAACTATTTATTTATTAAGCGATCCTTTTAGAGCTGCTTGCCCTTGGAGAATGTTATTTGTGTGCATTTCAAACTGCAAAATAAATCTGTCACAACAAATGGGGCAGCTATAAATTGCCGCACATCAGAGGGTTCGAATGTATGTTGACACACTGGGATTAAAAGGCCGTTAAAGCATTTAGCCCAAGTGCAACAAAGGAGTGGAGGCCACCTGGCCCCTACTTATTTTTTCAGTAGAGTTTTTCCATTATTAATTTATTATGAAACCAAGTAAATACTTTTAGCAAACATAAAGGGTTGGCCACCTAGTGGTTTCTTTTTAAATCATTGTTTGACACTCGAATTCCCTCTCGAATTCTTGACAGAAAGTCAGTATCATTCCTCCGCGGAACAAAATAAGTCGCTTTACGCTTGAACAATGCTGGGAAATATTGAAAACTTATTTCCAAAGTCAGTTCTGTGTAGCCCAAACAGTGCGTTTTTTGAAAAGAAGTTTGACTGTGTGCATTTTCATCTCGGCGGCTACGTTAACAAACAAAATTGTCGCATCTGGGCTCGAAAAACCCTCACGTTATTGTCGAGAAGCCAATGCATACACAGAGAGTGACAGTTTGGTGCGGATTCTGGAGTGATGACATTATTGGTCCATTTTTTTTTTTTTTTTTCGAAAATGATGCTGGGGACAACGTTTCGGTCAACGGTGAACGTTACAGAGCCATGTTAACCGCCTTTTGTTTTACTGAGATTAAAGACATGGATTTGGACGACCTCTGGTTTATGTAGGATGGCGCGCTAAGCCACACAGCCCAAGCCACATGCCGTCGTAGTAATGTCAATTGGCCGAGTCGAAGCTGCGATTTGACTTCTTTGGATTTTTTTTTGGGAACTTTGAAGGACCGATGTTATGCCAACAATCCGGAAACGATTCAAGCACTTAAGGCCGATATCAAATAAGGCCATAATGCATGGAAAATAATTAATTTGGTTCATTTTACTGCATTTTTAAAAAGACACTTGTATTTGGGCCTTCCTGTATACCTAATAATTTACAAGGCCTGATAAACTTTACAGCTCGTTTGGTAACTTTGCAAAAAGGTGTAATGTTAATATAATTTAATTTTTTTTTAAATCGTAAATATTTTGTTGTTTTAAGGAAATTAAGCGTTTTTAGTGGGCGGGTCCTCAATTTTTGTTTTTAAATGTGCCCAGTATCATGCTAGAAGTAATCGTGCATAGTTTCAAGTCCATAGATTTGAAAGTCGATTTAATGCCACCTTTAGTGGGGTTTTGCCCCAGTGTGCGCCGCCGCACAGTATGAGAATTCTGTTATTACTTACTTACTTACTTACTTACTAAGATAGCGCTACAGTCCGGGGTGGACCTGGGCCTTAAGCAACAAGCTTCTCCAGTCAACACGATATTCAGCTGTGTTCAGTTTGGCACGCTAATTTGGTTAAGGTCTCCTTCCACTTACGTGCGCCAACTGAATCGCGGTCTTTCTCTACTGCGCCGTTCATCGGGAGTGGATTCGAAGATTTTCCGTGCCGGAGCATTCGTGTCCATTCGTTCAACATGACCCAGCCACCTCGTCGTTGGACCTTTACTCTTCTGACTAGATCGATGTCACTGTAGAGCCCATACAGTTCGTCGTTGTTTCTCTTCCTTCATTCACCCTCTATGCGGACGGGACCAAAAATCAGTCGAAGAATTTTCCTCCCGAAAGAACCAAGAGTAACCACATCAGAGCAGGACTGGGATGGGTCTTATAAAGGGTCATTTTAGTTGTTCGAGAGAGGGCTTTTCCACTCAATTGCCTTCTTAGCCCAAAGAAACAGCGATTGGCAGGAGTTATTCTCCATTCAATCTCAGCGCTGGTTTCATTGTCTGAGCTCATAGCGGAGCCGAGGTAGACAAAATCCCTAACTACCTCAAAGTTATATCTGTCTATGGTGTTGGGTGTCCTTTTTAGTTGACAGCATATACTCTGTCTTGCCCTCATTTACCGCCAAATCCACCTTCACCGTCTCAGTCTCAATACTCACAAACGCGTCGTTTACATCACGCTGCGTCCTGCCAATTATATCAATGTTGTCGGCCTACGCGAGTCATTGGACGGACTTTTGAAAGATCGTGCCTCTGGTGTTGGCATATGAGTTTAGCACTATTCTTTCAAGTATATGTCTAAATCCCATTTTGACATCGAATACATCGGTGAGTTCTTTACCGATCTTGATGGAGCAGCGTGCATTATTCATCGTCAGCCGACACAAACGGACGAGTTTGGCAGGTTTGTCAAAACTGGACACTGCTCTGTATAGTTCCTTCCTTTAAATGTTGGCATAGGCAGCCTTAAAATCAATGAAAATGTGGTGGGTATCGATTTAAGGTTCCAGGGTGAATATTTGGTCTATGGTAGACTTTCGTGGCCTGCACCCGCACTGATATGGACCAATCAGGTTGTTTAGGAAAGGCTTCAGGCGTTCACACAACACGGCAGATAAGATCTTGAAGGCAATGTTAAAAAGACTGATACTTCTATAGTTGGCGCAGTTCCTCCTTTCTTGAGGATCGGGCATACTTTCCTCCGACCATATTTTTACAGATTAGTTGGTGCATGCTCCTAACCAAATCATGAACAGTTCGACGCCAAGGCCATGTGCTCCAGCGGCTTTGTTCGACTTAAGCTTAGTAGCCATCTTCACTTCGTCTAGGTCGGGTGGACGGTATAATGTTGATCTTCATCGTCCAGGTTGAATGGTTCAATTTTCCCATCAGTTTGTGCAAGGCAATTTTGTATTTAAATTCCGCTAGATACGCCAATTCTGAAATCTTCTGTCAGCCCAAAATCCACACCAAACAGTAACTTTTTGTGGATGCATTGCCAAGTAAAGGGTTTTTCAATAAGAGCGCTACAAAAGTTTTTTTTTAAATAAAACAAAAACTGTTTTGGATATCAATAAAATTCTTTATTCCTGGTGAAAGTACGTTCGATGTCATTATGTATGGAACTCGATTTCTTTTGCATGGCCACCATGGGCACGCTTGCAGAAGTCCAGTCGCTAAACCCAATTTTCGACGGTTTTGAAGCATAAATCGGCATGAATTCAAGTTCATCAATCGTCGCTGGCTTGTTGGCATAGACCATAGACTTGACGTAGCCCCACAGGAAATAGTCTAACGGCGTCAAATCGCACGACCGAGGCGGCCGAACATACGACGCTTCTGGTGGTCAAGCGGCTTCAGTTCTTGCGTCAATTTAATCTTGTAACGATGTGGGCCAAGATCTTTTCGCAAAATTCGCCACAACGACGTCACAGAGATGCCCAACGCTTGAGAACGACGTGTGAGAGACACATTTGGGCTTTCTTCATCTGAAGCCTTAGCGGCAGCAATATTTTTCTTTGTCTCACACGGGAACATTTTGTACTGTGCCTGTGGATTCAAATATTGTCCACTTGACGCTCAATTGTTGATCTGCTAGGACGATTATGACGATCATAAACTGGACGTAGCGCTCTTAACGTTGAGGCCACTGCCTCCGAATTTCGGTAGTTAGTTTTAATAATGTTGACTCGTTGTTGGCTCATATATCATGAAATGGCAAACCTTACTAAAGAGAAATGTCAAAAGAGCGGCAAGCAATTCGGCGTCGTTTGCTGTCGCTGTCGCTCTACTTTTGTAGCGTCCCTGTTGAAACACCCGATATATTGAACTTCGTTTGGGTTGGCATTGTCTCATTTTAATTTTGATTGTTAAAAAAGCGCCTCGTTGCTAAAGGCGAATTTTCGACCAAAATTGGGTCCCTCTTCCAAATGTTTCGAAGCCTCTTGTCATTAACTTTGAGCTCCTGTGTCACTGTGTCAGTAAGATATTATACGGGTGGACGCCCAAGTCCTGACGCAAATTTATCCAAATTGAAGTTTGCGAACGGCCGACTTCTTGTGCACGGCGCGAAATTGACAGCCTCGTGTCTTTGGCGTTCGAGTGTCAGGCTGATTGAGTCGACTTTGAAGAGTCACCTCATCTGCGGGCGCTTAACAAATTTCAGATGAATAAAGTACACTTTACTTATTTTGTTAATTTCTTTCCCTTTTGCATAAATCTTTATGAAAACCAAAACGCAAATAAAGTGCACGACTGGGTCGCACGAAACTTGTCCTACAACAGCGAGTTCCTTTGGAACCGTAACCATTTACTTATTAAAAAATGCACAAATTGCAGCAAATTGTAGAAACACTGGACATTTGTGACTCATCTCGCTCTCGCATTCATTTCACGAAATGATGTTCAACATCATCTGTATACAGCTTGTGCAACTGAGTTGTTTCCATGTTTAATTGGTCACTTAATTTGAACAGCCGTGGCTGCGCGTTCTGTGGCTAATAAAAATGTATGTTGATCACTGCTTCACGCAGTGATACATTGACGCAATAAGTCGAACTAATTACATCGCACAACATGCTCGCGTACATACGGTCATATTTATTCGACACACATGCCAAATGTTCATTAAAAATAAAACCAACCAACGGAAAAGAAATTTAATTACATTCCTTAATTTAGTTCTAAGTGAAATCTCTACCATGGTGTTAAATATTTTATTAAAAAAAAAAAAAAAAACTATTTAAACCAGACAGTTCAAAGTGCGTTAGCATTTTGCTTTCTCTGCGGAATGTTGTGAACATTGAAAGGTGTATCACTTGTCTTTCTCTAATGTCCACAAATGGAGGGGGGGCGATCCATATGTTTAGCGCTTGATTAAGCTGTTGTCGTTATTAAATAGAATGTTCAATACAATGAAACTAACTCAAATAATCGAATGCGTTGAATCTAATTAACGTCGATGAGTCATTGGCGTAAGTATGCGTTTGCTTCTGCCCAGGACTATTGGAATCGCAAAGTGGCATCAAGTAATAAAAAAAATATACGACGTCATAAAGTTTTATAGCCCCAAAATCAGTCCTTATTCAGTGCTACTGTGGATTGAGGTTATGGTACTTAAATATTCATATGCGTATGGTAGAAGTCTCATTTTAATATTCGTATGGTACCCCCGCACTGTATTAGATTAACCGCACACACTTGTAGGTAGTACGCCAACTTCAGTGTAGTTTACAAAGTAATGTAATTAGGGGTGAAAGCATGTATCATGTTCATGTATCGATTGAATGAGCTGCTGACTGCTGAGTTAGACCAACTCTCCGACACTGTGTTTGATGGGGATTCCAACGAGATGTCTGCAGTGTGTTTGCTATTTAAACTTTGCGAACTGGGGCCTGTTTCAACTTGAACTTTAGTTGACTTACATATGAAACAAGAATAAATTCCATCACACGGTTTGGGTGATGAAATTCACGGAGTTCAAACCAAAAAAACAGAACCACCAAACCGAAATCGCAGGTAACGATAAAGTTTGTAAATACCGAACTGACAGATGAAAATTGCATGAAGCCAACGAAAATTTCCTTTTTGACGACAGTTTGGAAGAAGTTTTCTGCCAAATTTCCATTAAATTTGAAGTGAATTAAATTTATTAAGGTGGACATTACACTTTGCTGCAAGTGTAAGATATTTGAGGCCTTTGAAAAAAAATTAAAATTGGTGCTGTTTCCAACAGTCCCGAAATATGTGTAAACACCGTGCGTGCGGTATGTGTGTGGCTTGATACACGTCATTGAGAATCAACAAAAAGCTGAAATTAATATGCCCCAGCTCATAAATGTATGCAATCCATCCCCGCAAGTGAAATGACATCAACTGTTATACAGTAAATGAGTGCCATTGGAATTTCATTCGGCTTGCATTGCATATTGTAGAGGTGCTGGTCTACGACATTTCTGTTAGTTGTTGTCGAGCTGTGATTTCTGCGTGCCTGGTAATTCACGAAAGATTTGGCACTGAATTTCCTCGAGATGCCCGTCACAGGGAAGAAATGTGGGACCATCATATATGAAAAACATGCTTTATTTCACATCAACAAAAAGCTGAAATTAATATGCCCCAGCTCATAAATGTATGCAATGATAAAAACGTAGGCAATGATAAAATGTATAGTAAAAAAAAAAAAAAAAATAGTTGGCGCAACAGGTCCGGAGGGACCCTAGGCCTAGCTTCTCAAAACCATTCGTTTTGTGTGAGTTTTGCATTTTTGGAACGAATGGAAGGGATCTACAATTTTATGCCGACTCCAAACGGCTAATTGAGAAGCTTTTCGAAGACAGTTATACTCTCGGTTGTTTGTCAGACGTTCGCGAGAGGTGGCGCAGTGAAAAAAACCCTAAGTTGGAATTTGGGTTTTTGCGGGATTCGAACCTCGACCCCTCGCATAGTAGTCCAACACACTAACCACTAAGCTACTGCGCCTACAAATGATAAAATGATGAAATGTATGCAATGATAAAACACAGTGACGCATTTCTGTGACGCATTTCCGTCCCCGCAAGTTAAATGTGTGAAATTACTCCACCAGATTCCAACAACGCGCGCTTAGATGTTTACACATCAAAAATAGGAGTACGAATGTGAAAGGATGAGTATGGAGGTGTTGAAAGTAGTACATGGGAGTACTTTTGGCAACACTGAAACAGCTCCAGCGAGCGAAAATCTTCAAACTATAGATTCTCCCTAGAGAGTAAGTTTATAGAAAAAACGATAAACCCTATGTCCGCGTGATACAAAGTCAAAAATGAAGTAAAATAGTCAACTTTTCAAGATTCGGGCATAGATAAATTAATATACAGATGTCTCATCCTAATGTAAAAGAATGCTCTACTTTTTGCGATCGTCCAACAAAGATCGTCCAACAAATGGAAGGTGAAAAGCAAAACCCACCACACCTCATTTGAGAAGGATTGAGTTTCTGTTTCAATGAATGCTACTTTCAGTTGAATTATGACCACAGGCCGAAAAGTATGTATGCGGGGTGCTGTCGTATGGGGTATGGGGCAGGTAAATTTCCTTCCACACTGATAGTGGGTTAAAGGGTAAGGAGACAAGGTAATAAGAAAAGGGGAAAGAAAAAAAATCGCCTTTATTTCTATAATCTTTCTTTCTTTGGTATTGTCAATGCCTTATGATTGTACGCCGGCGGGGGTGTGTGCCGTGAGGAGATCTTCGGTTATGTAATGCATGATGGTTTTTGTTGGGAAGAGCCGCCGATTTACTTTTGGATTTGTTTTGCTGAAAAAGGTATCTCTTTGCGATATGAACAATTTATTTCATTTTGGCGATACAATTTTAATGTTTTTGTTTGGGTAGGTAGGTACATTCGCATTATTTTCCGGTTTTCATTTTTCGATACAAATGTATGTCAAATTTTATACTTTTATAATTTTCTTTTGAAATTAATTAGGTAGGTAATTCATTAATAGGTATCAACAATAATATTTAAACTGAAAACTGTTCTAGGCATATCACTTACTTATCTTATTTTTCAAAGACATGCTGTTGGATTTTCTTCTCTGTTCTGGTAAGAGATTTATAAGCGCTTAATGCACTATTTTATAACTCTTACATTTTACAAGTTTTTGAGGATGGGGAAAATCGTAATAGGAATTTCTGTTTTTTTATCATGCATGATTTTATTTTTGGCTGAAATAGATTAGTGACGATCGTCTTTGATTACAAAAATCAGAGATTTGTTTTTTGAATTAGCAGTTATAAACTGAATATCCCGATGGGGTGCAAATAAAGTAAGATTTTCTGGCTGGTTGGTATTATTTAAGGTGCATATTGAATATGCTTGAAAAAAAGAAGAACTTGCTAATATTTGCTAAAAATAAGTTTTACGTTGTTGTTATTGCATTTTAAAGGCTATTACAATTTTTTAAAGTGCGGTATGAGTTTTAAGAATATATATATCGACACAGATCGGCTTTTGGGTAGTCATTTTGGAGAAATGATTAAAACACTGATTTATTCGAATCGAAACGAATAGTGATAGTATCTATTTGAATCAAAATAGTTAGATCGGTGTTTGTAAAATTTGGCAGACCAAATATTGCAATGTTTAGTTTGAAAAATGATATTGCTTAACTATTTTGCTGAAAAAGGTATTTTTCGGGGGGACGGGTTTCCATTATGCGCACTAATCAAACATTTTTTTTTTTTGCTAAAATGACCTAAAAAACATTGAGGAAATGAAATTTTTTTATTATTATTATTTTTTTTTTTTTACTAAATTTTAAATTTTTTTTTTTGATGAGACCCTGTTAACGTGATTTATACACCGAGATTTAAAACCTTTTTTGCAAAATCTCCTGGTTTAATTAAAATAAAAAAAAATAATTATTAAGATTTAATAAAAAAAAAATTCATTCCTCAAGAAAAAAATATTATATTTATGTTTTTTAGCCCAGTTAAATAGTTAAATAAGTGTATACCAAAAACTGTCAGGCAGGTGCCTGTAAGAATGTATGGTGTATTTAAAGTAACGCGTCCATTTGTGTAGTTTGTATACATGCACTTTTCAGTGAAAACTGAAAACTTTAAAAATAAAAAAAAATAGAAAAAAAAGTTTCCTCAGAAAAATTCATCTTAGAATAAGTCAATTTAAATAAAAAAAAAATAAAAAAAATTAATTTGCTTAGTGCGCATAATGGAAACCTCAGCCTTTTCGGGATGTAAGCATTACCTAGGTACTTTGTTTTTAAAGCTTTTTTTTTTAAATCAAAATTGAAAACATCAATTTTACTCTAAGTACCTATGCATTTTGGTTAAAATTGTTAAATAGCCGTTTTCCGATAAACTAAATAAAACCCAATTAAAAAAAGTGTATTTTTTCAAAAATCTATTGTACGAGTTTTCTATTAAGTTAGAAATGATTACATGTATTAATTTAGAAATTAATTTGTGTAACAATCTAATATACCGTTTTCAAAATACATACCTATGTCCAAAATTCAAAAGTGTCGTTATTCAATTTTTTTAGTATGATTAAATCCGCCCCGAACTTAAACTCCAAATCTGAAGCTAACAACAAAGTCAGACCCAGTCAAGTCAGAGCGTTTTGACAGACATGGCAACTTGAAAAGTTTGAATTCTCGTTTCGTTATCCCACTTTATTTATAAACAGAGAAGAAAATCCAACAGCATGTCTTTGAAAAATAAGATAAGTAAGTGATAAAGAACAGTTTTCAGTTTAAATATTATTGTTGATACCTATAATAGGGTACCTATTAATGAATTACCTAATTAATTTCAAAAGAAAATTATAAAAGTATAAAATTTGACATACATTTGTATCGAAAAATGAAAACCGGAAAATAATGCGAATGTACCTACCTACCCAAACAAAAACATTAAAATTGTATCGCCAAAATGAAATAAATTGTTCATATCGCAAAGAGATACCTTTTTCAGCAAAACAAATCCAAAAGTAAATCGGCGGCTCTTCCCAACAAAAACCATCATGCATTACATAACCGAAGATCTCCTCACGGCACACACCCCCGCCGGCGTACAATCATAAGGCATTGACAATACCAAAGAAAGAAAGATTATAGAAATAAAGGCGATTTTTTTTCTTTCCCCTTTTCTTATTACCTTGTCTCCTTACCCTTTAACCCACTATCAGTGTGGAAGGAAATTTACCTGCCCCATACCCCATACGACAGCACCCCGCATACATACTTTTCGGCCTGTGGTCATAATTCAACTGAAAGTAGCATTCATTGAAACAGAAACTCAATCCTTCTCAAATGAGGTGTGGTGGGTTTTGCTTTTCACCTTCCATTTGTTGGACGATCTTTGTTGGACGATCGCAAAAAGTAGAGCATTCTTTTACATTAGGATGAGACATCTGTATATTAATTTATCTATGATTCGGGTTTAATTACTTTATGACTAAATATCTAATTTTTATTCACTGAGCAGATATACAAATATGCACAATTTTGCGTTGATAATTTCACACTTTTCTTATTATTTTTAAACGTTGATAATAACACTTTTTTGTTTTATAACGTGTTAGTTTAATGAATTTTATTTGAAAAAGTACGGAGCAGCAGAAAATACTTGACTTATTACTTTTTTGTCAAAAATTGTCAGTTTTAATTTATAAAATGTATCATGAAATGCCATTCAATCGGCAGACGGCAATATAAAGTCATGCTTTTCTCTTTATGTAATATATAAAACTATGTACTTTATCATTGAATTTATTTAAATGAATAATAATAATAATAATAATAATAATAATAATACAAATATGCAAAGCCCATTCTCCCATTTTACAGAGAGAGAAACAAAAAATAGTTACTTGTTCTTCCACAAAGATTGCTTACTTCTAGTCATATTTACCTGCAGTTTTAATATAGTAAACAAAATAAATCAAAATTGTGCTTCAATGTCAACCTAGCTTAGTTCATTGGCAACAAAATGAAATCATAAAAAAAGTATTGCCTCACCGGGGCACAGAAAAAAAAAACACATAAAAAGAGGTATTTTGGGTACTTTATGCAATACCAAGTCAAAAAATAAACTTGTGATTCGAAACCTTCGTCTATTTACTGGCTACTGAAAGCTGTCTAATCCGATCGATTATCTTTTAAACCCTGCAACGCCCATCGGGGCTTCAGGCCACCGAACCTGAAGCAACTTTTTAGGAAGCCTAGATAAACAGCCCGGTACTTTCTAAGAAAAGTACATCAAGCTCTAATATGGTACTAACGGGTGATTTTTTAAGAGTGAAGTTTTTCAGGTTGACAGCACTGATTAGTAATGACGTCCAAACGTCATCTGTCAAAGTGAAAAGTTTTTAGTATACTCTGCCATTTAATCATGGAATCCTTACAAACGAGCAACGATTGCAAATTATTGAAATTATGTAATTATAAAAATTCGTGCTCTGTGAAAAATGCTGAAAAGTGCTCTGTGAAAAGACGACCGTGGAAGAAACGTTACCGTCAATGGCGAACGATATCGAGCCATGATTTTTTGCCCCAGTTTTCTGAGTTGAACGTGGTTGACATGTGGTTTCATCAATACGGTGTCACATGCCACACAGCTCGTGAAACAATGGAAATGTTGAAGGATGAATTTGGTGAGCAGCTTCTTTCTCGAAATGGCCCTGTGAGTTGGCCGCCAAGATCATGCGATTTAACGCCTCTTGATTATTTCTTGTGGGGTTATGTAAAGTCGTTAGTCTATGTGGAAAAGCCGAACACGATTGAAGCCTTACAGGATAATATAATACGCGTAATTCGTGGAATACAGGCCGAAAAGTGACACAAAATTGGACCTTCCGAATGGACCATTTGAAACGGAGCCGCGGACAACATTTACATGAAGTTATCATTAAAACGTAAATGGCAAAGGCTTGTTTATCGATTGCAATAACATTTTTGAAGATTTGATGCATATTTGAGTGTTTTATTCGATTTTTAAAAAAACTGCGCTTAAAAAATCACCCGTTACATGTATTACAAATAAAACGCGCGACAGCTATGCGCTACGAGTTATCTAAAGAATTTACGCGACTGCATAACGCAGGACATCGAACTCCATCGAATAACTGTAAAAAATTCAAACGGCCCAGTTGAGCCTTCCCTCATGGAATAATCAAAAGGAATCCTCCTCCCATACGGCCATACCCATTAATTCATTAACACGAACTACGGCCATGATACGTAAATACAACCACACTATGTGTCCCAAATTCAACCAGATTGATTCGAGGCCAGTTTACAGATATCCGCCCTAGTGTCTGTCAATTATTGATCAGCTAGCTGCTTCATGCACTTTTTTTTCGCATGCACCTGTGTCTACCGAAGATGAGCATGTGCTGTATATAGTTTCGTTTAGTATGCTTAAACTCTGGGATTTCATGGTCACTGCGATGTGCATGACAAGTGGGGACTACTACACACAGTACAGATGCACAGCTCCAGCAGTCAGTAGTCAGTACCAGAAGTAAGGTTTCTTGCACTCATCCCGTCCAACTGTGGGCTAATGAAGTGGCTTTCTACGAAAAATATCGACAGTGTGTGTGCAGTTTTACGAAATCAAATATTTGCAGTTTCGTTCTGAGTTTGCATAAGTTTGTCAGCGTGATTTTTTTTTGTTCCCCCCATTTTGTCGAAATTTTTTATTAACGAACTACTGGCGCGAATGATTGTAACTGGAATTTTGAGATTGGCACGCGAACATATACGAAAGGCCCTTTCAAGTCTGAATAATCAATGAGCATGGTGCATGGAGGATGATGTAATACGGATACGTGCGAGTAGGTACTTGCGTTCAAAGCGGAAAATTGAAGTTTTAAGGGGATATAGGATCTGGCAGTGCGGTACCGTATTATGCCCCTACTTATTGTTTTCAAATAATGAATTAATAAAGTTGATTGGATTTGAAAATGATTGCAGAGCAATAGCACATGCTTCATTTGGATTTTCTTTTTCAGTAGATTTGAGATCCTCATGGATGGAGTATTGGGTTAGAGGAAAAGGGAGTAAATCTCTCTGATATAATGAGAATGCAAATTGCCATAGGTTAGCATGTCCGAAATCGGTTTTAGAAGAGAAATATGGGTAGATGGGTAGTGCATTAATTTTCAGGTGTTGACAATACTCTGACGCTCAATGATAAAATTAAAGTGCAGGACCGTTTGCCGAGACTTGCTCGTTCATCGAAAGTTTGCTTGGGGTTCCGAGGAAACAGGAGATAGAGATATAGGTTCCTCTGCCATTACCGAAAAGCACAATACATGGTTTTGCCCTTACAAAGATAGTACATTCACTATATAGCGTAGATACTATATTTTTTTCCTACCCGAAAAAAAAAGTTAAAAGAAAACCACGAAATGTGTGTTGAAGAAGCGCGGAGTAGCGACGTCTTTAATTTTTAGGGCCACTACACTATGCGTGAAATTATCTTCTATCTTCCGTATTTAAAAAGTTTTAGTAACAGTTATCAACTTGTTACAGACAAACGATCCGTCAAACTTCTGAATTCAAACTGACATCGGTCATCTTACTAACCCGTCCAAATTTGTAACTTTCTCGATTACATAGTAAGAGAAAGATATCGTATTGGATGATAGAGGAGAACTAAAGAACTAAAAACAGTGGGTCGCAAAATTTTGTCCGTCGATCCGTCTGTCTGTCCGTATATCCCGAGGGATATATTCGGATTTGGAGTTTGGAGGCTTACATTTCGGTGCAGTTTTATTTTTTTTTACAAGGTAACCTCAATATTAATGGTACTTCCAATGTAAATTTTTCATACCAATTTGATTTTTTCGAAAACAGCTCTACCGATTTAAACCAAAATTGATATTGGAGCTTAAGTAAGTCAGGTTAACATGACTGCATACTCGGTTTTTGGCTAAAATCGAATAACGATACTTTTGAAATTTGGGCATATCTCGAAAACGTCTATGGTATTGTAACAAAAATACATTCGTTATGTAATAAGTATGTTCATTTCTGACTTAATAGCAAGCACAGTTTTTCTTTTAATTATTGCACAATGGATTTGGGTTTCTTAAGTTTATTTAAAAACGCAACTAACGATTTCGACCAATACGCATACTTAGAACAATATCTATGTTTTCAAAGTTATTGCGGCATTAATTTTCAATTTGAATTGCCGAAAACGCTAGTTTTAGACACTGCTCATATCTCGAAAACACCATTTTCTATTTGGATAAATCGAGTAGTGACACTTCAAAAAAAAAAAAAAAAAAAAATTACTTATTGCGAAATGCCCTGATATTGGAAACAAGGTGAAGTAGTTCCCGGATTCCGTGGTGTTTATGCAAGTGATGCAATTGGTAGAATGTACACAGTTCACCCGAAAAACGATGAATGCTTCTATTTGAGAATGCTTTTGGTCAATGTCTGTGGTCCTACTTCGTTCGAAGCGCTGCGGACTGTTGACGGTGTGTTGTGTGCTATGGCCGACGATATTTTACATCGAATTCGCACTGTGACATCGGATAATGAGCTGGAGATGTCAGATGAAAAGCGCAACAAAGCTTTGATTTTGATCGAGAATATGTGTCTGCTCATAAGTGGTAATTTGTTGTCTAAAATTATGACACAAAGATATTTTCAGGAAATCTAGATGGTTTTGGCGTTCATCTAGATTATATGGCCTTTTATAGTGATTTGACGTCTCAAGATGTCGTTCGAGAAGATAAAAACTACGAGTTGGAAGATTTTGACAATTTTTTTTACAAAAAGACGGTGCAGAAAAAAAATGTTTGTTGTATACTGCAAAATACGTTTTTTGATGTGTAAACATCTATGCGCGCGTTATTGGTATCTGGTGGAGTAATTCCAAACATATAACTGCTGGGACGGAAATCACCCGTACAATATGCAATGCAACCCGAATGAAATTCAAATGAAACTTTCATTTCCTGTGTTACAGCAAACGGGTATTTTCCACTGCATAATATTAGGAGTGTTTGTTGATATGTAAACATCAGCAACAGCAACAGCGAATTTTTGACAGCTTTAACGTTGACTTCGCTGTCGATGTTGCTGTGCTAATGTGTTCAAAGTAATTAAAATACATTGGTTCTAAAAAGTTGTGAAAGTTACTGTTGCTGTTGCTGTGTTAATCTGTTTCTCGCATAACGAAAATGTCGTAGACCAGGACCCGTACAATATGCAATGCAAGCCGAATGAAATTCCAATGACACTTTCATTTACTGTGTAACAGCAAACGGGTGTTTTCCACTGCATAATTTTAGGAGTGCTTATTGATACGTAAACATCTAACAATAAGTGCTCGTTGTTTCACTGTTCGATTTCACTGTTGAATACATGCGTTTCAATAGTAAAGCGCAGAAAAATACAGGAAAATACGTAATTGATACAATTCCATATTTCTGACAATAATGCAATGTTTTGCCGTCATTGAAGATGCATTAAAATATTTTCAGATATGGGAAAGGCAGATGCAGAACGTGCAAAAGATTACAGGGCGCGTTTCCGTGCAAGTAAACCTCTGAAAGTCGAAAAAAAGGTTGTGTTGAGCGAGTACTGAACGCTCGCGTGAATGGAGAACTCGTCTCGCAAACCAAACTGGAGCGACAATTACTGACAATGAACCGACGACATCATGATCAACTGTCAATGATGTTCTGACGATAAATGACGTGGATTTATCGTCAGTTCGAGCCAAAGGAAGGAGAACGGATATCAATGAAGTTTTACAACCACAGGTAGTCAGTCACTCCGCCCTACGAAGAGTACCCCAGACATGTTAAGGCTCACGCAGAGTTTGAAAATAAATTATTGTTATTTCATAATATACTAGTTGACCCGGCAAACTTCGTTTCGCCTAAATTTGTTAATGTAATGAAAATAATAATTCCGAGCATGCACAATGCGCTTGCTAATTTATATAATTCGGCCAATTAAAATGCTTCATTCAAAAGTTATATTAAATGCAATAGAAATAAATGACGAATAGCAATGTTGATTTGTTTCAATCAAACCGCAATGATTTTGACGTTTCGGCCAACCTTCCGCTTTTCACTAAATTGACCATGTGAGAAACATGGTAATTCAAGATTGATACTACAAATGCACAAACATCCATCGATTATACTTGCAACAAATTATTTGTCACAGTGAAAGCGAGACGCACAGGAAATTTAAGTCGCTTAAATACGAATGGCAAATTGTTCTTAATAAGCGGAATCTGCGGAATGAGAGTGTTTGCCTTTGGATATTCCACTCAAAATCATCACTTGCATGGCATTTGATTTGGGATCCTTCACCACCAAATCAAACGCGTTCTGTTGCAAAGTCTCGGTGTATTGAGGTTGTGCAACAAAATTATAACTGAGCCGACTTTCAATTGTATAGATGTAAGCCCGGAACATCCAAAGAATTCAAAAATTCAACTAATCCCCATAAAGTTTTGTTTTTACGACAAAAAGTAGCATATGTCCTTCCTTGGGCCCATGCGAATTTAAACCAAAAATCATAAAAATTGAGTGCGCACATACGGACGTCAGTCTTTTTTATATGAAGCTGTACCCACCCGGCTTTGCTCATACCTTTCGTATTAAGTTCTGCTCACACTTAGCAAAGTCCTTTATTTGGACAATGTCCATTAATCATTTTAATGCTTCCACAACCCGTTCTCTTATCGCGCTTATGTTTTGCAAAGTACCATCTATAGGGTCCGAAACAATATTAGGTATATGTATTTCAATCTTGAAGCAACCATACCTACCCAACCACAAATTTCAATCAACTCGGTAGAGCTGTTTCGGAAATTGGCAACAGCGCCACCTATCAGGTCCAAAAGTATCCTATCCTTCAAGTGGGAACGAAGAATATACATCCACGAAATTTCATTGAAATCGGTTGAGCAGTCTCGGAGATCGACAACAACGCCACCTATCGGTTCCATAATGTTATCTTTTAAGACTGCCTAAGCCTGAAATACACCAATACGAACAAAACAAAAGAAGAATCATAAAATTTGGCCCAGTAAGAACATTTTCCTTGGTTTTGTTATTTGTGCCGCAAATCGAATGGAAATGTTGTTTACCTATTTAAAATTGATTAAAAACTAATTTGGAGTTTTCGTCGAACAATTGTACAGCTAAATGAAATATGAATTACTGAAATGTCAAATTCAAAAAAGTATAGACAACCAACGCCAACTATATTACTACAATTAAATTTAATGTTGATACAAAATTGATATGCAGGGAAATCTAACTTGTCGTAAATATCTCCCAGCGCCACCTAACGGGTCCAAATTTTGGCAAAAGCTTTCTATTTTCTTAAGTGTTATATGGTGTAAATTTGAGCCAAATCGGTCCATGAATAAGAATTTTCAAAAAAGCGACCCCAGCGCCCCCTATAGGTTCTAAAATAAACATAAACCATCCGGAGCACCACACAAACATAAAATGGTGTGAATATAAGGGGGATAGCTTCAGTGGTTCAGCCGTTATGGTCGGTCATACATACGCACGAACGTTTTTATATAGTAAGATATGAATACGGTTATTACAATTCCCTCTTTTCTCAATGACGTGTATCAAGCCACACACATACCGCACGCACGGTGTTTACACATAGACATTTTTCGGGACTGTTGGATACAGTCGCACCAGTTTTTTTTTCGAAAGTTCGATTACCAGAATTACAATATCCACCTGAACCATTACGATCATTACTTTCTAGCACAACACCTGAATCAAAACATTTTTTGGATAACATTCAAATGTACAATTCATGCTTCCAAATGACATCTTATGCCGACATTTAAGGTAGGTACCAACCATACACAGTCGCAAAATTTAACTGAAATCGGTTGAGTGATTTAGGATATCGACAACAGCGCCACCGAAAAAAAAAAAAAATTTACTCAATTTCATGTTTTTATTTTTCACGCACACATAAGTTTTCCGATTCCAGCGTAGGAACCGTACAACTACATTTTTTCAAAATGTTGAGAAAACTGAAAAACCCGACTGGAAAACCGAAAAAAGTGATTTGACAAAACAAAAATGTATTTCTCATAAGACAAAAAAAAAAAACATATTTTAGAGTACAA
Organism: Cheilosia urbana; assembly: GCA_946477585.1. NCBI lineage: Eukaryota > Metazoa > Arthropoda > Insecta > Diptera > Syrphidae > Cheilosia > Cheilosia urbana. Next base: position 120,401,403 of record OX297854.1, read on the forward strand.
ATATTTTTTTTTTTTTTGCACCGTTTTTTGTAAACAAGTTACACAAACATACGTTTACCAATTGCAACCAAACTTCACAAAAATCATATATAGAGCAATACCAAAGATGTGTGAAAGTTTGGTTAAAATCGGTAAAAGTGTTAAGGCGTGAATCGGCGACAAACGAACACAATTTTAAAGCTTTCTCTTTATATATATGTATATAGATTTGGGCAGAACGAAGTTCGTCGGGTCAGCTAGTTTATATATAAAAAACAAGCTAATTTCATATTTAGAACGCAAACATAACATTGACTAATTTTTCGTTGAACAATTACGGATTTTAAAGAATAAGTGCCAAAAATTAATAGGTGCATAGTTCATTAGTTTCTTTTAAAATAAACAGGAATATTTTGTTTCATTCAACTTAATTTAATTCAAGTGAATTGTCCTCTACGTCTACATAATAAATAACACAAATTCACACAATATTAATGAAAAAAAAAAAAAAAAATATATATATATATATATATATATATTTATATATATTAAATATTAATACTATAATACTTTGGAAATGGTCATTAAAATTTAAGTTTTTTTAGACGTAGCCTCCGAAACATATTTAAATTTATAAAAATAAGGTATTATTGAAGATGTTCAAATTCTTCCAGCCCAGCCACAAACTCTCTTTAAAGTAAAAGGGAGAAAGCGGTACTTATATCAAGATTATTATTTTTTTTTTTTTATTGTTTTTAAATTTTAAAAATCTGAAATCGTTTCTCGTTTGCTGCACTGCTATCGCTGCCGCATATCAGGCAACACCTTTAACATAAACATATATGTTCTTGCAAATTGAAGGCAAATTGTAGTAGATTCATGCGATGAGTGCATTCGATCAAGCAAATGACTTTTTTGATTTGCAAAAATGAATCAATACAACATACATTAAATTAAATTTTGATCGTTATATAAAAATGAGTCAAACGAAGTAGAAATAAGTTGCCACGTAGCAGATGGATACTAACAAATAAAAGGAGCAGATCTACTACATATGAAGTACATTGGTAGCCCTAAACCCAAGTTTCGTTTGACCCAGTCGTGTACTTTATTGTTTTTTTTTTCTTATACACGGGGGTAAGACTTTAGATAATGAAAGGAAAATCATTTCATGATCTTTTTGAGATTGCATTTATTTTTACGTAATATATTCTTAAAGGGCTTATGTTGCACCCTACTGTGGAAGAAGAACAATCATTCACGTTCCGTCTTACTGATTAAATTTATTTATAAGCTTTGCTTAGCCTCGTGTGTGAAAATAGCTTCATTTATTAGGAAAATTTCTCCATTGGGAGCTCGTAAAATTAACGAATGTAAAGAAGTAGTTGAACACATTACTCTTCTACTTCTAAAAGGAAAGTGCTGCCATTTATCGTCATTTTCGACGGTACCTATGTAGAATAATTAAAACGAAATGGGACAGTTAAACGCAGTTTGTACTTATGACGTTGTTTTTGGTACTCATGATAAAAAAAAGAATAACATTTTAGCGAGAGTTCACATAGAATCCATATACGAAATCAACATAAATTAGGATCCTTGGGAGGGTAAGTTTATCAGATCTTATTTGTTGTATAATGTTCCCTCTTTATCATTAAAAATGGTCTGGGGCAACTTCAGATATCTGCTGCATCGCAACATGCAAACCATTTATTTCTAAAAATCTCCACTTTGCTGCCAAGTGCATTTTGGTGCACAATGCACTCCACTCCGTATGCATGACATTTTTTAGTGTCTGATTCAGCATAAATGCTTACAAAAAAGCGGCGGTTAGCGAACCGCTATTGGCCACAATCGTCTGTGGTGCAGTTTTGTTAAAGAGGTTTTGCTTTCTTTTATTATCAGTTTTGTCAGACAACACATTTGGCTTTTAGGCCTTGCTCTTAGAATTCATGTCACGAATGAATTAATAATACGATTACTTTTAAAGCTTAGCATTTGAGTCACGTTTCTGTCCGGCATACCGTCTTTCAAATATCACATTCAAATGCGTGTATTCTTATTCTTATGATGACGTCAAGGGATTTGAATTTTAATTAATTTGTTGCGCTTTGCAGCCAATTCTGAATAGACATAACAGTTAATGATGAATAATATTTATATTTAAATATGAATATCTGCGACGTTTGTTGGCAAATGGATAAGAGACTAGTAGAAGTATTGAAGTTCAGAGGATTACGATTTACAACAATTCAAGTGCAGAACTAACATCTGTCTTCAAGCATGACGAGCATTGTTTAAGTATGAAAGGTTCGTATCTATCGAGAATGTTATTCAAAAACAAACAAATTTTTAAATGTTATACAAGTATTGTTTACATTCAATTATAAGTAATTGTGCACAGAAAGTATGTACAGGGTGTCCGCCGGGAAGGTATACTACTTTGTTTGTTTATAATTTTTGATTAAATGAAAGAGAATGGATTTTGCATTGATAAATGTTTTATATAATGTTGGCAATTATGTATGGAATACATTATCAGGTAAATGTCCGCCTCTGTTAGTCTCACAAATGCGAGCCCTTTTGAGCACATTTTTCATTACATTCTCACACATTTCACGCGGTATTTCATTAATTTCATCACGAATATTTTGTTTGAGTTGCTCAAGCGTTTCTGGTTTGTTTGCATAAGCCTTGCTTTTCAGATATCCCCACAAAAATAAGTCCGGAGCAGTCAAATCAGGCGACCGTGGAGGCCAATCAACATCACCATTTCTTGAAATAATTTGTTGTGCAAAGAGGTCTCGCAGTAATTCCATTGTAATCCTGGCTGTATGCGATGTGGCACCGCCTTGTTAATACCACATGTTAATCAAGCCAAATGCATGAAGTTGTGGCATTAAAAAGTTTTCAGTCATATCACGATATCGCTCCCCATTCACAGTTACCGTTACGCCGTTTTCATTTTCAAAGAAGTAAGGTCCAATGATTCCTCCTGACCAAATTGCACACCAGACTGTAACTTTTAATGGATGCAAAGGTGACTGATGAATAATTTGAGGGTTTTCCATTGCCCAGAACCGACTATTCTGTTTATTCACATGTCCGTTCAAATGAAAATGTGCCTCGTCACTCATTATGATTACTTTGTCATCGTCATAGTAATCGTTGATTGAATTTGATAAAATGTTTTAACTATTAAAACATGTTGGTTTATCGAATATTTTTCCATAATAAATTTGCCACGTGTCCACTTCACTACTGCCAAATATGAACTGTCAAGACTAATGTTTACCAAAATGGCGGGAAAACAAAGTAGTATACCTTCCCGGCGGGCACCCTGTATAAGGAAGCTAAACACAGAGTCGTGGTTTTGAGTAGTAGGTATAGGAGGTATCCAGGACTCGAGTTCGTAATTTTTGACGAAAACAAAATTTTCCTGTCACTAAGGACATATGTTTAAGAAAACATGGCGCCTACAAAGATGGTTGCCACTTGCAAAAAAAATTAGCGACCAAAATTAAAAAAAAAAAATACCATACCAATGGGTTATTTTCGTTTAATATTATTGACGTTTTTTATGCTTGACAAGCAAGATTTAGTTGCTTTTAATTGCAACAAAGTTAAAAGTTACCCAAAATCAGGAAAGTTGATAAAACACGAAAAAGTCATACATATCGTCTTGAGCCAATCATGCTTATTTTGACATTCGAACGAATAGTCAATTCGAACGAATGTCTCTATTCGTTCAACAAACTTTGTGTATTTTGAGAGACATTCGTTAGAATTCGCTATTCCTTCGAATGTCAAAATAAGCATGACTATGAATATGACTTGTCACTATATAATAATAGTATGCACTTCACGTGAAGTCCAACGCAGTTCGAGTGAATAATAGCTGCTTCAAAGACTGTAGGTGGCGATACTAATTTCTCTCCACAGCTATTTCACTTGGCTTTGATGCAGTGTTTATATATCGTGGGATATATCCCTTTCTCTGGGAATTTCGATGTCCGAAGAGACTTTCGTGGAAAAGAAAAAAAAAAAAACAAATTCAGACTATATATTTTTTCCTGAAATTTCATCAAAACTCTTACATTTTACCATGATCAACACACTGAATATCAATAAAAAACAGCTCATATAAATCGTCTTTTATCATCATTTTCTAGTATCTATACTGCGTCTGTTATACTAAAGGTTAATTAACCGTGATTTTCTTTCCGTGTAATACAAATGTTACTTTTCACAAGATATGCATGATGGTATAGATATCCCGTTCCAGCAAATTGAAAAATGGAAACTAGAAAAATCTCTCAATTACGCGTTTGTGTTATTGTTTTTTAATTTAATATTGTCGGCTTAAAAAAACAATTCGATCAGAACAATAGTGTGCCAATGAATTACAAAAAAAAAAAAATCATATTTTTGATCTTCATAATTTGAGTTTGGATACTTTTAGTTCCAACATTCTTCAAGCTGGCAACACTGCAGTACAAATGTCAAATTTTCTTAAGTAATTAATGTCCCGCCGCGATACTAATAATCATTTTTAGTGTCCAGGCTAGATTTTACGAACTCGTATTGGCGAAACTTTCCAATAAACTTGCATATTGTGACCCACAAAATATTTAGTGAGCCTAGTATCCTGCTCGCGCTAAATTTTATCTCCCATACAAAAATGTCTACAAAAATAAAATTTAGCGAGGCAGTTTAGCAAAGCAGTATCCTGTTCGCACGCTAAATCCTTAACTTCATATCGATGGGCCAGTGAAAAGTCTCCACTCATTTAGCTCGCGAAAAAAATGTCCGGTACATTAAATCGAAGATAAATTTGGACATAAAAAACGGAGGGAAGAGTTTGTGTCGTGTTTGCTTTTTTCCTATGAATTTTTTTGACGGAAAACGCAGAGAATATTTACATGAGAGATAAAAGAAAACGCAAAGCCAAAATAGAGGTATGTATATTGTTTTGCAGATATTTAAATAGTGTACTGCCTTTGAAGTTTAAATTTCGAATTGCGAAAAGTGAGTAGAGAATTGTACCAAGCAATCTACTACAATTACCCACTTTTTCGCCATCAATTGGCAGCAGCTGCGTACCTACTGTAAAACGAAAAGGAGAGCGAACTTTTTCGTTCATGATTTCGTTATGTCATTTTTGTATGGGGTTTTTCGTTCCGGAACAGCTGCGTACTAGGCTTGAACAAAAAAAAATCCCCTCGGGGTTGTACGTTTGAGAGAATTTTCCACAAGCAAAATTAATCAAAAATGCCAGCCTATCATTTGCACTTTAAAAATCATTGATCTGCTAAAACTAAAATACTATCAGCTGACGTAATATATCAATAGATTTAACTTATCAACTTCATAGCACAACTATTCGGCTGCGAGAGTTTCTATATTCTTAAGACGAAAGGAACTTTTTACATTTATTAAATGTGAAATTTTTACCCACATCGCAAAGATTAGTGTAAATGTCAAAATATTATCTCCCGGGACAAAAATCCATACCCACATTTTAATATTGACTTTAAGCGATGAATTTCTTTCTTATAGGCAGCTACTCACAGAATTACAGACACGCTGAAACTTTTTTTTTACATTCATATTTTGCGCAGTTTGGAATAACTAATTTAATATATCGCACATTTGTAGACACTCGCTAAATTAGGTGAATCAATAATGATGGTCGCTTCAACTTGCCAAATCGGCGTAAAATTACGGTATACAACACCATCAGTCTTTCTCTTATTGTTCGACGAAAACGTTTGACATGTTTCGAATCTCAATCAAAATAAACTCGAAATGAATTCCCCGGATATCCGGTTCTAACATTATATTCAAATTCAACACAATGATAATGAAGCATACAATTAGGCGGTGGGAATTTGATTTTTCTTTCATGCCTCACACTGGTTATTCTTGTGAAAGTATGCTTTCCAGCTGCACGTGTATAGCGCATTAATGCTCGAGTACAGCCATTTGTGCCCGTGTCACCATTTAAGTGACCACACTTGCGGTGTAAGGCAAATGAATGAATAATTTCTGCTCAAACGTAGCTGACTATAATAGCCTAGTCACACCACACCGAAAATCGCGTTTTCGTCGAAAACTTTCACACCGCAAACCAACTAGTTTTCGTTTGACGTTTCAATCAGCTGCGAGACACTGGTCGTGAAACTTTTGTGTAAACTATTTTGTTTACCAATTTCGATCGCATTAATTAACAAACAAAATGAATTCAATTAGTGTGGAAAATGATTTTAAGTTGTGAGTTTTGACATTTGTTCGGTCAGATACTCTGCTGAATGTTGCATAAGGTGTGTTTGTTTCAACAACGCAACGATTGGAAGTCGATTTCGTAGTGTTTTCGTGGAAAACGACTTTAAACGATTCGTTTTGCAAACTGAAATATGTATGTATGGGAAAACATCTGTTTTTGGTGAAGTTTTCGAGCGTTTTCGCAAAAGCCAGGGGTCGAATCGCGTCCTCCGTGATCGAGCATTTCGTGACGGAATTTGTTTTTGTTTCATATGTAAAACCTACCTAATTCCGTGAACGACCTATCCGTCCAAGGTGGCGATTCGATCCCAGGTTTTCGGCTCGGTGTGAATAGCGTATAAGGTTTTTGAAAATAAAAATAAAAACAGAAACCCAGACAAAAGAAAAATTATAATAATAAAAACACGAGCTGCCGCTGTACAGCTATACGATACAAGTAGTCTACCACTCAGTATTGAGTAGATAATGGGGACGTTCGGATACCTAGTTTATGTAAAACGTCAACTAGATTCGTCGTGACTAGGAATCCGAACTCGCTGACTTAGCAACTTGAATTGTTTTTGTATTCTCGCGGTCAGCGTTACCTTTGTTTGATTTTGCCCTTTATTATTCAGAAAAGACACCTCATAATTTTTTCAAAAATTACTATTTTCAAATAAGTACATTTAAAATGTAACACGTTTGCCTATCACAACACTGTTATGCGATCTATTGGTTGTTAAAAATCGTGCGAAAATTCGAAATTTGCAGAGTAATCTTAAAAATGACATCTTTTTCTCTCACCGGCCCTTTTTTCGACTCTTCAGAATTCTGCCACGGCCACTCTGTTTATTTTAAATCTGACTCTTCGAAATGTTAACTAATGTGGTATTCGTTTGGGCGTTCTCAGATCACTTTTTTTGCTCTCAGATCAGTTTTTATGTTCGTTTGGTACAAAAAAAAGCAATCTTTTTCAGATTTCAGATCACTTTTGCGAATCTAGATATTTTCTCAGATTTACCAACACAAGTGCGTTTGAGTTTGACAACTGGTGGAGGGCGTTAAGGTTTTCGTGAATTTGTTCTACAGCAAAGAAAGGCATTGCATCGGGTGAATTTATTTTAGTAAATTGGTTATGTATAAATATTTAAAAATCAATCGAGACGCAAATTTCGAATGTTTTAATATAAAACTTAAGCAGTGAATGGAAAACGGTTTGAAAAGTGTTGAAGGCTACACATATTCGAATCGCACGAATATTATCACAAAAAAGAGCAAGTGACGTTTTTATGTTCGATTAGCCACACGAAATCTGAAATCTGAGAGCGAATCTGAAGAAGCCCAAACGAATACCACATAAGTACGCAGGCAGCTTTTTCTTCACTAGATTTGTCGGCTTCCCCTCCATAAAAGTCAACTGCAAAAACTATCACGTGACCACTCTGGGCCAATCAAAACTGAAATACATCTAGTCAGACAGCTGTCAGACTTACTAAACTATGAATCCGAACGTCCCCAATGTCATCCGTAGTAAATATCGGTTTCATGGCGAAGAGCACTCGTTCCCAGATAAATTAGTCTGCGTTAATGGGTGGCTCAGTATCCTCCTATAAATTGGTTAAAATTAGCATGCACATTTGAGTAGGTCTTAATTAGATGGGTATGTATTTCAAAGCCTTTTCAATTTAATCTGAATTTTTCGACTCGAACTGGACAGCACAGGATTCGTCTGACAGCACGCTAATGGAACGACGAAGTGCGGGTACGATAAATAGTTAAATTTATTACGCAACACTGCGTTGGTAAATATTTTATAGAAGCGTCATGCGTTTTATGTATAAGCCAAAACCAATTTAGAACAGCCTGAAACGGTGCGGTCATCGGTCAAGTAGTTTACTTATTGATGAATGAATTGCAATCAATAATATTTGCATATCCACAGAGATCAGGTCCGTTTTTTTTTTTGGGGTGGGAGACTGAAAAGTGGTTGTGAAACTGTGCAAACGATAAATTGGGTCAGTAGGTAAATTGTTACCGAATCTGGTTTGTTGTTAAGGCTTGCAGGTTCAGTTTTACGACATTCGTATTTCCTGGTATATTGTGACTGTTTTAATAAAATCAATTCATTCGAGAAATATAAGAGATGTTTAATTGAAGTTGTTGAAATCACCTTCATATGCAGGTAAACATGGTGCAGGGAAATAAGTCCCCGAGAATTAAGTCCCATGTAAGGTGGGAAATAAATTCCGAAAACTCCGAGTGGTTTTATATCCCTTCTAATGTACAGTAAATTCTCACTATCGACTAAGAGCAAAGTAAAATTAAACAGTCAAGTAGGTATTTTGCAATTTTTTTTAACAAATGTGAAATTAACTTTTAACTGAGACAGACCAAATTTAAATAACAACATTTTCAAAATCGAAATTCAGTAGAAGGGGTATTTTTTTTTTATATACTTCTCCCGGGAAAGGCGAACCTATAACGCTTCAACAGCGCCCCGAGATGCCTGCAGATGTATGTTTGATCTGCACTTAAATTGCTGCAAATTGTAGTCTTCTGGAAATATATCCCCAGGAAGCGAGTTCCAAAGTTTGCTTGTCCTGTAACAGAAGGAGTTTTGGAAAGTTGATGTCCTCGCGGTTGTCAAGTGTACTGTATGGTCATGAGCATTAGCAGTCTTGTCTTGTTGGGCGCCCAAAAGTTGCATTTCGAGGGATAATGTCTTTGAGTTCCTCAGAACATCTACCATGGAAGTACCTATAGAACAAGCATAGGTCAGCGACTTGTCTTCTGTGCACCAACGGTTGTAGATTCGATGTGAGTGTAGGGTCTCCAATGAGTCGAACTTCTCGTCTCTGTATGCTATCAAGCAAGTTAATTGAATGTTTTGGGGCCGAGCTCCATATATGGGAACAATATTCCAAGCCTGGTCTAACCTGTGCTTTGTAGAGAAGGAGAAGTTGTTTGGGGCTAAAGTACCTCTTTGCTCTAAATAGGTAGCTCAACTTTGCGGACACGATAGTGGACTTTGTTTCCACCTTACATGGGAACTAATCGAATGCACATCAGTTCACCCTTAAGCCTACCTTCGGACGTACTGTAAAATATAGAGATTCTTTTGTGAGTCGAACAACACGCATGTGGAATGCATTGCCTCACACGGTTTTCCCCTCTCATTACAGCCCACAATTGTTTAAGTTCAATGTGCACCAGTACCTCTTCTCTATCCTCCCTATTAACCCTTCCACTCGTGCTGTGCATTAGCGTTATAAGGGAACAAAAACCCCTTGAGCACTAGTGAATTATAAAAAAAAAAAGTCCACTTAACGAAAGTGTTTTTACTTCCCAATAGACTATAGGACTTCTTTCCCTGCACTTGTATTTTACAAATGTTGGTAAAATACAAGTCAGGATTGCGCTGGAGGGTTAGGAGGCTGAGCTATCGATATTTGTGCCAATAATCATCCGAAAATGCGACTCGTCGCTAACGACGACGTTTCGGGCAAAATGAAGGTCCTTTTTCAAACGCTCCGAAGCTCAGTCAGAGAACAAACGACGTTGTTCATCTTAAACGGATGGAGGTCCTGGTCCGACTTCTTGTACAAGGCGATGAATTGACTGCCTCGGAGACACAGACTGCGGCAATGTTCTCGCCCGATTTGGTGTTCATTTGATGTAAGGAAGTTGGTTGGTTGGTTACAGAACCAGTTGTCTCGAGTTTGCCCACAAAACTTTTAGAGAGTCGACTTTCAAGGGCAACTGCGTCTTCCGTAAAATGGGCACGAACACTGATTTTTATTATCATCATTATATTAATACGTGAACATCCGAAGTTTCTGTACACTTTTTTAGTTTTAATTCAGGGTTATCGTGTACAAAATTCCCCCCGGATTAAATTGATATCGTGAACAAAAATTCCCAAGGAATTTGATGAAATTCCCCCGGATTATTTCCTTCGTAAATTTGTTAATGGAAATTCAAAATGTGAGCAGTTTCTATGGGAGTTTGAAGTCTTTTGCATTTTTTGTTTAATTTGGTTGGCATAAGGATTGGTATCAGGGTTGTCGTTTGAAGGCAATAAGCAGCAGTACGACCAGTCGACAAAAAACAGTACAAAGTAGTACCTATAGCGTATACGATTATAGCTATGTATGGAGCTACTAATTAACTTTGAAATTAATACACTTAACACACTTATGTAAATTGCTTATACTCTATAACCTGATTGGTATATACTTCAAACAAACAATACATATATGCAACAATTTTTAATCATCCAAGTGTTTTGTTTAAAGTCCTTTTTTTAAATGTACTAAAATAAATTAATAGGTAAACTAATCAAAACAATTTGAGTTTGGAGATGATGGTAATTTTATTCGATGCAAATAGCGACAAATATAATATTCCCAAATATGAACATAATTGACAATTGAATAAATCACAATTGACACAATTGTCAATGGATTCGAAGATGTCTTCGAAAAATTCAGGGGGAAATAAATTCCGATGGAGATTCGCGATAGGAGGAATACTTTTCCAGGGAACAAAAAAATGTTCGGGGGATTTTTTTTCCCTCGGAATTACCGAGCCCTAGAGTAGAATTAAACTTATATCATTGGTAAACAAAATTGGTGCGACTGTATCCAACAGTCCCGAAATATGTGTAAACACCGTGCGTGCGGTATGTGTGTGGCTTGATACACGTCATTGAGAATCAACAAAAAGCTGAAATTAATATGGCCCAGCTCATAAATGTATGCAATGATAAAAACGTATGTAATGATAAAATATATGCCATGATAAAACACAGTGACGCATTTCCGTCCCCGCAAGTTAAATGTGTGGAATTACTCCACCAGATTCCAACAACGCGCGCTTAAATGTTTACACATCAAAAAAAAATTAAGAATTCCCCATACAAAATGCTTATCAGTTAATTGAACCAATTTTAGTGACATTCATTTTGTCGCCGCCATATTGCTATAGTAACCAGGGTTGTCAGGTTATGAAAATGGCATGACAATTTGTTATAAACCAAAATTGGCGTCAAACCCGACAGCAGAAAACCCGGAAGTGATGCCAATTAACCAAAATTTACTTTACTAAGTGTATGCTGCCATCGTTTGGGTTTGGTTTTGTTTGAATATTCGATTTATCATCTAAAGGTACGATAAACATACCAAAACCAACATTCAATTTAAATTTAACATTACATGCGTCCTTCATGGTTAGCCGCGTGCTAAAGGCCGCTGCGAACATGGTTTCAGCAACATAAGTAGCACGTTATATGAGCGTGGGTAGTCGCCAGACATGTTTGAAAGTTCTTGCCAAGTGTACCAACCAACTAAATGAACACAGCTGACATTTAGATTACAAATTCGTCGCCCAACTGGGGTAAATTCACCCAACGCAGAAAATGTAACATCCGCATTTGCATGCCTTGACATATTCTCTATGTGGCTTCTCTCCTTTTCCTCGTTTGTGTATTTATTCTTTCACATTATTCGAAATCGATAATGAGACAACCACCAAGTATTCTCCGCACCCACCCCATGTGACCTAAAGCAAATATGACAACCACTCTGCGCTTTTGTATGGTAAACGTCAGTTCCCGGTAGACAATGGCGCTTGAACTTGACCACACAACTTGAACTTGCTATCGAACATCTTTCTAGTTCAAAAACAATTATCTACTTTAGTTAAATAAGTAAAAATAAACAGAAACAGCTCAGATTCACTGGAAAAGTTAAATTCAAATTGCAAAATGTCACTTGCAAATCGTTTGACAGTTGCAACGTCAACATCGATGGCAACAACAAAAAACTGCACTGCCATCCAGAGATGTCACATCCCCGATATGCACTCATAAACCAGTTAAACGTCGAAATTATCAACCGCATATATACATGTTGGATGAACAATATAGGTAGGTACTTACAGACAGTGACCCTGAGGGATGGAAATGGTAACGTAACGTCAATGATGCTGGCTGCAATTGATGCGGTGCTGCCGTGAGTCGTCGTCGTCGTTGGTCTCATGCAGAAAATGTCAATTCTCTCGTTTTTTCTTCTTCTTTTGTATTACGAAACTTTGACACCCGGAAAAGCACTCAAATTGGAACAAAATAACAAACACACACACACACACGATGACAACGAAGAAGACAATGATGTGACAACGATCCGCAAAAAAAAACTCAATTCGAAGAGAATTCAAAAAAATTCGGGAAAGCAGCAACTTTTTGACAATGAACAGCCGTCAGAAAAAAATGAGATCTCAGTTTTAATCATTTGCAGCGAGTCAGTGATTTTCGTTTTTTTTTTTTGTTTTCCTGTTTCTTTTTCTATTATATTGTTCCGGTTCGAAGGGGGGTTGGGCAAATTCGTCACTCCTATTGTACTGTTGGTGGTGGTTCGCCTCCTTTTTTCTGTGGGTTACACTGACTGCTGCTCCTGACTGGTCTGCGTATAAGAATAAAACTTATTAAACGATGATATAGTTTGCCAGCTCTCCTATATGCCCATACGTCCGTACCCTACATATATGTATGTATATGTTTGCTCTTTTTGTGTGCCGCGTTGCGTGGTAATCCAGGGATGATTGTTTGAGGAAGAATATTATTTTTCTTCGACGGGGGATGGATGATGGAGAGTATAGAGTATTAAAGTACCAACGGACAGAATTAAGAAGCACACCCAAAAAAAACCCGAGATTCTCAATACTTATATGTTAGTGGCACACGCGAAAACTTATATCTGGTACACACACTCCGCCAGAGACGATGATGACATAGAACTATAAAAAAAGAAAACTTTTTAAAAATAAAACTCAAACACGAGAAGAGTGCAAAACACAAATAGAAGATTTTTCGGTAGTTTTCTAGGGTGTTTGTTGAACTTTTTAATTTAGTTTGCACTGGTTTGTGGTGAGTTTTATTTATTTCTTTTCTTTTGTGTACTTGCATTAAGAAGAATGGCGAAATGACATAACACACTGGACACACATTTTGCTCATTCCAAATGAGGATACATCCAGCTTTCACCGGTAATTGCACTTAATTTTTAAATTTTCCTTTTAACACAACGGATGAGCAGAGAAATCAATAAAAAAAAAAAAACGAAAAAATCTGAAACACCATACACTCAAGGAAAGGATGAAGACAAATCAGTTAAAACTCAACTTTCCTCGAGAGGAAGAACACTGAAACGGGGGAACAATAGAAAAAAAAAATCCTACTTTATGCAATCGTCCGCAAGGAGAAATCACAGTCGTGTCGATCCGTTTCCTTTTTTCCGTATCCTCTTCCGCAACTTACTTACAAATAAGGACAAAAAATAACCCGAATCAAACACTAGACCGTTGCATAATTTTTGTTGTTTTTTTTTTTGCTTTTAAACAGTTGCACTTTTTTCCCAGCAACTTACTCTATGAGGAGATTTTTATTCGAATTTTTGTTTGTAAAACTTAACGTTAACTTTTAATTTAGATTTAATAAAATTTGTTTGAACGGGAGCGAGTAAGACCACACACTACCGCACCGAAAATCAATGCAAATCGCCATATTGTGATAGCAGTTCCACACAGTTCTCCTTCTCGGTATGCTAAATGCTACGTCTGCGAGAGAAGGTATTTTCGCATGCTCTCGCCTCTCGGTCTGGGTTTTCTCTCTGGTGGTAAAGTGATGGTGATGGCCTGATGGCGCTCGGCTTAATAATTTGGTTGGAATGAAATTAGGAAGTGCAGTATAAGAGAATGTATTGTGTTTTTCCTTTTATTCCAGTTCCAGCTTCCAGATATCCGAGGGGTGCTTTTTAGAATGTGGGAGGGTAGTCGACTGTCGACACTGATTATGATTGCCTTGTGTTTGTGTTGCCGTTTGCGTTTGACAGCGATGACCATATGACAGTGGTGCGAATGCCAGGGGATGGTTTGCCGGATACAGATGGTGACATTATTTGGATTCACCGATTCACCCTAGTGATAATGTTTAATCAATAGATAAGAATTTTCGCTGATAAGCACATAGCGCAAGGTGTTGCAACTAGAAATTCGGCTGGATTATGAGCAGTTATGGTATTTTCAGGAGTCGCGTATTTGTTTTGTGAAAAATAGATAAACCAAAAAACGTCAGAGAAAGCATTGGTTACTTACATATGAGTACAAAGGTTATTTTCGTAATCTGCTACTAATTTTCAGGAACAAGCTGGGAATGGAAACATCTGTTTAGGCCGATAGCTTTAAAAAGGATATGGGAATGTATGCCTGCACTCGAAAATTATTGGCGGTGCAGTTCGGGTAGAACAGCTTTTCAAATGGCCACCATGTGACTTATCACCACTGGAAGATTCAATTCAATATCTTTTGTTCGTTAGTCAACTTGATTTTCAACTGAAATGATCGGTTTGACACATCCCCCTTCGTAACTTACACCCAAAAGCAGATGCAGAAAGTGCAAAATTTTGAGGGCCAAATCTGGTAGATATATCTGAATTGAGGCTCAAAATCATTCTTTCAATTCAATGATAAAAATGGCCAATATTAATGTTCCTGCAATAAAAACGGAAATCGTAATTAATTTATTATCCATGATGCAGTTTTAATTACTGTGATTATTATAAATTGTCCGGTATCAAAGAGAAACATTCCTCTAAAAACAAAGGGAATTACTAAAAATCATTTTCAAATTCAGATCACAATGAGTAATTTTATATGTTAAATTTCGCCATTGTGAGTTCGTAAAACGTAGCCTGGGCAATAAATATGTTTATTTAGTATCGGACATTGTTACTGAATCTACAGCCAAACATTAGAAAGATTTTAAAAGAATTTCTAAATCTGAACTATGTTTTTGAAGACAACAATTTTAAATTGAGCCACACGGCGTAGATTTTGCTTGAAATAGTGACCAAATGAATAAAAGCGTAATTTGTTGCTTTTTAGAAATTGTTCGTAAAACAGGGTTTCCGCGAAAACACTCGAATTATGGAAAACAGAAGTTTTTCCGTACATATTGCAGTTTTCAAAATGAGTTGTTTAAAGTTGCTTTCCACGAAAACGACTTTCAATCGCTGGGTTGTAGAAACAAATACACCTTTTGCAATATTCAGCGAATTCAGCAGAACAGCTGACCGAACAATTGAAGCACTGAATTGATGAGCTTATATAAATTTTAATGCTCTGAATTAATTTTATTTGTTAATTAATGCGATCGAAATTTGTAACCAAAATAGTTTACACAGAAGTTTCACGACAAGTGTCTCACACCTGATTGAAACGTCTAAAACTAGTTGGCGTTCGGTGTGAATCTTCGAATTTTCGATGAAAACACGGTTTTCGGTGCGCTGTGGATAGAGTATAAGACTTTAGTCAATCAAAATTTCGTTGCAAGTTTTTCCTAGAACCTGGAAGGTCAAAGGCGATATCCCATACTTCAGACCTTACAAAAAATCCTTACCATTCAGCTCAGTGCAGCTTTTAAGGTACAAGCTTAATTAATACTCGTTTTTCAAATATTCCAAAATAGTTGCTGCTGGGGAAGCTATTATTCACATTTACATGTAGGTATAAACAAATTCAATTAGCTATAAGCATTTGGTTGAAACTTTGTCTAGCTCTTGCACTCTTAAAATTATTGGGACTTTTTTAACCTTTAACATAAATACATATATTGAAGGTCCCATCGTAAATTGATGGCAAAGCGAAGTGAACAGTCTAAACAGTCGCCAGAAAAGGGGCCAATAAAAAAAAGTGTCATTTCTGAAGCTATGCAAATTTAGAGTTTTTGAACTATATTTAGCAAGCATTGGCTCTGCGAACACTAACACAGTTGGGAAAGGCAACTGCGTTACATTTAAAAAAAATTTAAGCACTTTCTCCAACTAAAAAAAGGACAAAACAGCAAACAATTATGGCATTCCCTTGAAAAAAGTGTCAAATTGCAACAACGGTCACGCTGAGTGCAGGTTCTCTTCCTATAATATCCTTCTAAGAGGAATATACATACCTACATAGACATACTGCGGATAATTGATCCTCAAAATCTAAGGTCCAAGACTTAAGCTTTGGAATTGGAACTATTATAATATCTGCCAATTTTTTTTTAAATACAAAGGAACATACCTACCGATTTTTTTGAGCTCCATATGTTTTTTTTTAAGATTAAATTATAAATATATCAGTTTTTTAAAAGTACTCCAAAACCAGTAGCTAGATTTTTTATCAGTTCAACATTTCTTAACGCTCTTTCTTTCCAGTGATGCCAACTAAGGCATAATTATGCCTTTTAGACAATTCCGATGCTTGAGACTTGGGGAATAATTAAAAAAAAAAAGGGCTTCAAATTTTTGTGACATGTTTTTACGATCAATACATACAAATAATTTTTGTATTTTGTAAAATTGGTACCTACTGTGATCAAAGTCGCGTCACTAGTTTTCACAACTGTGCGTGATGCTTATTTTTCAATTCTCTATTTTACGTCTACAATCAAACCCGCTTAAGTGAAATGACCAAAAATTAGAGGAAAATTAATTTCAGTTTCAATTAACAGTGTTTTTCAGTCAAGCGAGCCCCGGATAATTGAACAAATTTTCGGTTAAGTAGTCCTCGGATAACGGAATAATAGTTCCGGTAAAGCTTTGAGAAACTGGACAAGTTTCTCATCAAAATGAATTGGTAGTCATAATAAAAAAAAATGTAATAATATCTTTGTCAGAGGTAAAGTGGAATGTGGAAGGTGAATAATGCAAAAAATGGATGCAACGCCTGCTCGTTACTTTATGCCTTTTTTTGCAATTCATGAAGGTGTGCTTACATTTTCATTTCTTTCATTTAAGCGGCGTTTTTCTATTAAAAGTTATAACTTTTTAAAGGAATTGTGTTTCAGATATCCGAGCTTTTCACTTAAGCGGGCTTCAATAAAGCGGAGTTAATTGTATGATTTTTTCTTAAACACAACGGGATTAATTATAAAGTTTAAATCAGCGGGTTTTTCAATTAAACAGGTTTCAGTTAAGCGGATTCGACTTTACTGACCAAACCCAAACCTTGAACTAAATATCAAAAAGGGTATAATTAAAAATCGATCAACCAACACCCTGTTAAGACATTTTAAGCACCTTTTAGCTCGTTGGACTGCCTTTTTAAATAAACAATTTTTATCTTATTTACCAAAAAGTCATAATTCTTTTTAAAAAAAGACATATTTTTTTCGGTTTAGTCATAAAAACTTCGATTCGGGTTGGCATCACTGTTTCTTTCAGTGATTGTATATTGGGACATTCAAGTATCTAGTTTAGTTAGCCTGACATCTGGCTGAATAGATGAATCTCGGTTTTGGTTGGCTGAAATCGGTCATATGAGTTTCAGTTGACGTTTATGTAGGGGTAGCCGACGAATCTCGTCAAGAAATTCGTGACTGAGTACAAAGTTGACAGTTCAGATATGTGGATGGCGTAGGAAAAGTAATGTTCTCGACCAATCTAGTTTTTTGCGTTTAGGTAACATCTTATCCAAACCAATCTAGTCAACTTAAGATTCTTGAATATGCCTTATCTATTTGACTTGAATGCCAAACGAAACCAAATTTAATATGACTATAGCAGTACTTTGTTCAACAATTGGTAAGCATATAACAATACCTATTGCTTACAAATTTCAAGCTCTTAGGCCCAATGCACACGGAGCACCTGGAAAAAACCGGTTGGCAACTCGGGATACAGATCTGTTCAGTTATATTCAGTTATCAGTGTGGTTATGGATGCTTTGAAATCTCCCCTCCCCCACCAGCAACAGGTTGGTCTGTTGTTTGCTCATCTTCGACAAACTAGAAACTGAAATCCATAGGCAACGCGACATGCAAATCAATAGACGACTTGTTACAAACTGTTTTTTGTGAATCGCAAACGAGCTTTCGACCAGTAGCGTCGTGTGCATAGTCCCGTTTGATTATATACAGGGTAGGTACGACTCAAAGCAAACTAGTAGCTTGCTTTTAACCCCTGTACAAAAAAACGTTATCAATTTTTGGCGCCAAAGTTATCGCACTCGTGCCACATTTCAAAATTCATTAACAACACTATGATCCATCCATATTCAATTTTCGTGATTTTAGTAGGTACAAGTTTTTTTAAACTGTCACTTGTTCTTCTAATTTGACAGACTTTTTTAAAAACTTCTCCATGGAAACAAATAGATTTCTTTATCAAAATCATTTCCAAACCTTGAGATTTAGAAAACCGTAAAAGAAAGAAATATTTCTAGTTGTTGGCTCCACTATGTGATGCTTATAATGGTGTAAGTGTGTCGGCTAGTCGACAGCCACTTCAACCTAACCAATAAACCAAAACGATAGCCTCACCCAATCTACTAAAAAATGATAGAACAAACCAACCACTCATTGGCAACACTTTCGTCGAATGGAAGAAATTCCATTGTACACTTTTCCAGAATTGCTATTACCGCTGATTTGACTCATCATTACACACTTGATGGGGATGTTGTATTCATTTTCATAGATACTTGTTCCATCTAAAAACCGTATGGGTGTCAGGGGAGGGCCTTGTGCAGTGTTCTTCGCGTGTGCGGTATGCGCCAGGGAGAGCATAATTATAGAGAAGTTCTAATGCGAAATGTTTGTAATGTAACGGGATACGACATACGAGCAGAGGCTTTTAGTTCTGGCTAAGCGGCCCCACCAACCCCACCAACCCCACAAAAAGTGTCTACTTCTCCAACCGTATAACAGTTTTAAATGTGTGTGTGCATATACTCTTCACTGTTCAGACTTCAGAGATAGGCTAGGCTGCTAGGCAGCTCAGCTGGATCCTTCTATTATATCAAAAATTAAACCGGCAGATTTTCTTGACTCAGTCTCACCGTCGCGTAACCATCCCAAGCGCACGCATCCGCCACCGCAAGCCATCCCCTCCATTGAGTTGGATTTGTGGGATTATCCCCAAGACAAGAGGATACAATAATAATTCATAAAACATCCGAGAACATGGGCCGAGCAGGTATTTTCCCATTCTTTTCGATTTTCATTTTCTTTTACATAAATTAAATAATTTTTTCTTAAAGAGGCGAACAAGAATAGAAATATGCTTTCTATAAATACCTTTTAGCACCTCCATCCCATGCGTATAGAGTTGAAATGCTGTAATTGCTCGGGCGGAACGCTTACGTATCCTTTTCGTTAAATGGTGACGAATTGACGAGTAATTATAGGAGTTAGACCTGCAAGGTTTCGGAATAACTATATCACAATCACAAGCGATTTGAATTAGTTGTGGAGGAGTATAAAAAAAAAAACACAACACACGCGACGGCTAATGACAGCGGGTGACACACTCGGTTTCATGTGTTATACGTTGCACACACCCTTGTGCACTGTGCGGCCGAGGCCGATTCAAGTTGCCCCTAAACGACGTGATTGCGTGTTTTTCGGTATGAGCACCAGCATCTGAGGGCGCATGTGCTAGACTACAGAGCCATACGAATAGAACAACTGTCACAATGCTCACATGGTAAATGAAAGATGACGATAGAGCGATAGACAAATGAGCGGCAAGTTGTCTACTTGGCTGACCTTTTACTGTAAGAATATGTACCACATAATTCGACGAACGACAAAGTGAATGAGTCGGTGCGGTAATTGTAGGTTTCACTGTGATTTAGTGGGCATAATTGACAGTTTTGGCAAGTGCGTATGTTGAGTTCGGAAAGTGGTAGGAATGGGCGTGGTGTGTGAGCATGGTGATTATAGGTTGTGTGCGACGGATGACGGTTCTTGTCTTGGGTGAGTCAAGTTTGAATAGAGCATTTAACGACTGTTTTGGAGCAAATTTTGGCAGCAATTTTTTGACAATTTAGAGCTTTTCTATTTTTTCTCTTAAGGCACTTTAAAATCAAATTTCGAGTATTGACGAATGGAGGCTAATCCCTGGCGGCCAATTTTCGCATCGGTAGGTTGCTATAGATTTTGACAGCTGGTATATATTTGTATGAAAAAACAAGAAGTTGTTGTGAGAAATTGTGTAATTAATTCGAAATATACATTAAATAAAAGAAAACAACTCATTTTATAACAGAAAAATAATATCTTAAAAGTGAGTTCGATAAGTGTTAATATAAAAGTGAATATTAAGTTTTTATTTTTGTAGAAAATGCAGAAAACAGTCGGTTCCGTATTACAAATCATACCGAAAAGAGGGAATTACATTGTACCATCTTCAAAGGAAGTTAGGAACTCTAAAGTTCTTTTAATTAAATGGGGTACTGTACTTAGGATGGGGAAAAAATGTCCCAAGTGTTTTTCCATTTGTAGTCTTCAGTCTTCACTTTAAAGATAAAGACATTTTGCGACCGAATGCACGGGATGGTTTCAGTATAGAACCAAACTTGTGAAAGGAGCATTCCCCAGCCTAGACCTACCGAAATCAGCAATTCGTTCGAAGAAACCTGGCATTATACGTTCAAGGCGGTTACTATCACGTTCAGCTGCTTTTATGAGAAGAAAGTACTACAAGTTTACATTTCGTTTCCATTTATTTAATTATATAATTTTAATTTATCCTCTAGATATAGAAATGTACCTATGACATTTACACATCAACCCACAAGTTTGGCAGAGAATCCAAGTGATACAGAAGAACTATCACACAGCTATACTGAGAGTGTTCGTAGCAAAGGGGTTCAGGCATGCTTAAGCCCATTCACTAGCTTTACTGCATTATGGGATAATATGATTTATGGTGCAGCTACCACCAGCGCAGTAATTTCATCTACGGATGGAGGTGGGGAGAGGATAATCTTATGTATTCAGCCAGCTTTAACTATTTCTTCGCCTTCCCGGATAGACCGTTTAACACCACTGAAGTATTCAATTATTTCACGGACCGATGTTGTGACAACCTTAGAAACTTCTAAGCTGGCACACTTTTTATAAAATAAAAAGCAACCAAAATATACAAAAGCAAATTAATTTTCAATGTGTAAACATCTAAGCGCGCGTTATTGGAATCTGGTGGAGTAATTCCACACATTTAACTTGCGGGGACAGAAATGTGTCACTGTGTTTTATCATTGCATACCTTTTTATCATTGCATACATTTATGAGCTGGGGCATATTAATTTCAGCTTTTTGTTGATGTGAAATAAAGCATGTTTTTCATATATGATGGTCCCACATTTCTTCCCTGTGACGGATATCTCGAGGAAATTCGGTGCCAAATCTTTCGTGAATTACCAGGGACGCAGAAATCACAGCTGGACAACAACTGACAAAAATGTCGTAGACCAGCAATATGCAATGCAAGCCGAATGATATTCCAATGACACTTTCATTTACTGTGTAACAGTTGATGTCATTTAACTTGCGGGGACTTAACTGAGTAGGAGTTAACTTTTTAATAGAAAAATAATTAATTTACTTACACGAAAACACAAGTATTCTTTATTCAAGTCCTGTGCAAAACAAACAAACGTCAAAATTCTATAGGTCCCTACATATTCCTTTTTTATCCACCAGGTGTCGCAGGAAACCTTTTCCATTCGTCAATGTATAGTCGCTTGTGATAACAAGAAGAAGGTTTTTTTTTAGTATCTACTCATCTCGATTGTAATATTATAGAGTACCAATTCCCCGAACGTTACGTTTTTACTTTTTTCGTTTGAAAATTGAATTCCATTTTATTTTGAATTCATATCTTTCGGGTTGGGGTCAAAATTCTGGATGGATCAAAATTCTTTTTACAAAATTCTGCTTTCAAAATTCTCTTTTTCCACTTCCCAAACTTGTTTTTGCATAATTTTGTAGAGAAGAATTAAAAAAGCAGAATTTCGCTAAGCAAAATTTTCGTGTGAGGAGACAAAATTTTGCAAAGCAGAATTTTGAAAGCAGAATTTCGCCGGATCCCATATTTTTCACAAACTGCTTAGTTTTTTTTTCTTTTTGGAATGATAAATGTAATAGACTTCTCCTTTTTCGTACTTTTTCTGACACAAGCCGCGTGTAACTAATATATACATGGGAACATGTTTTATAAATAATAATTTTTAGGATCGTGTGTAAAGGATGTATAAATATTTATACACTGCATAACTATGAACGTATTTAAGAAAATTCTAATAAAAAATGCTGTTACTGTTACCTAATTTCCATCATGCAGAACTTTCAAAATTTGTTGGCAGAAATTAGGTCTTAAGAGAATGTGTGGTGGGGTTTAAATATTTGTCATCTAGACTGGCGGCAAAATCTCTTAACCCTTCATGCTCATCCTTACGAAAAGGCTCCATGTCTGTCGACATTATCCGAAGTTGTATGTTTAAGTTTTAAATGGTCTGTTTAATTTTAAGTATGTATTTCCAATTGTTTTGCACTTTTGGTATATTGGTTTTAGCAAAATTTTAAATGGAACACTTTTCAAAAAACTTTCCACGCTACCGATCATATCCCAAAAGTGCGGGCTGACATATTTTTTTCAAGTGGTTTTAACTTTTCTAACGGTTAAACTAAAAACGAAAAAAAAAAAAATCACTACAAACAGCTAAACAAACGAATGCCTATCGAACTGCGATTCATATTTTTTATTATGGCAACTTGATTGTGAGACTATCGTTTACAGGCACAACTAAATTTAAGAAGGAAACAAGTCACCAGTGGGAAATAGTAGAATACATTTTCAGATCACGATTCGTTATCTCGATGAAAAGCAGGATCACATGTTGTTGTTGTAAGTGCATGTAAATCGATGATCTATATGGATCATACATAGCAACAAATAGCTGATAATAAAAAACGGCTGATGTTCCTTATGATTTGTATTGCAAACAAAAGCAGTTATAAATATTCTGTATTTTAGAAGTTACCTACTCATCATTTGTTCTGTATTTCATTTAACAAACAATATACATAATTAAGAAAACTGAATAAGTAGTTCAGTTAGTTTAGTTTCTTGTGGCGATACCTAGGTATGGATAAGGTGCCGCATTGATTGTTCGTATTAATTCTGAAAAGCACGAATCGCAAGACGCTTTTCACGTACGCATGGCTTATTTTATCTATCCCACTTCGCAGAGAATACCATTTTATTGGAAAAATAACTAACTTCATGTTTGATGATTTCATACGACAAAGGCCTCTATACATCAAATATGAATACAGATAAAATATGCTTGACGATTTAAATCATGTCACTATACTCTGTCCAAGAAAAATTGTCAGTACAGGGAAGATAGGATGTTTGTCTCTCAGTCTGGTTGCAATGACTTACATAAATCGGTCCCTTTTTAAAGCTCTCACAGGGTTGCCGTAGTGTGAATGATAAATCGCCATAACTCAGAGAGCAATACTGTTAGGGTTACCATCTTACAATTTAGCCAGGTCGCATCAGTAAAATAAATCTTTCTTTTCTTTTCTATAATTTTTTTTAATTCGCGTAAATATCTTCGTCTCCAAGAAATAATGTCACTTCTTTCCAACAACAAATTCTTTCGCTGACGTTTGACGAATTTAAGTCCGAGATCATTTTGCAATATTGTTTACAAAGTTGATCTGCTTAGTTTTGTTAGGTATATTTTCACTTTTTTGTACTTCCAATAATATCTTGTCTAGCGTTGGAAGGTCATTATCCATAAAAAACTGATGGACTATCCGCCTAATCGCACATTTGTCAAAATCATCCACCTTGCTCTTGACACCGGAATAATTTTTCTTCTTTGGTGGTGAATTGTGGCCTTTGATTGCTTTTTCCCTTAAAAGCCTGTATACAGTTCGTTCCGTAACAGAAAAAACAGTAGCCGCATTTCCTACGGCTTCCGATTTACTTTTGAAAAGGTCATACAATTTTTCAGTTGCATCAACAATTTGTTGTTTCTTTTCTACACTTAGATCCTTTGAAGACTTTGTAGCCATGTTTCTGTTTATTCATATGCACAATAAAGTTAACCACTTGCTTGAGATAACAACCATTGTTTCCGCCTTATATACACAAACAGGCAATTAGAAAAAAATTATATAACCACGACGCAATGTCATATACCTAAACAGATGGTAAAAGGACTGCACTTGTGCAGCTCTACATACATTTTTTAATATAGACATATATACCTAGATTACATATTTGTAAAAAAATTATTACCCGTCAATGCAGAACTTCGCGGAAACAGTAGCAAAAAAAGGATCATAAAATCCTTTCAAGGCATTTGCTTTAGTGGAGAGGAGTGACCGGATGTGGTAAAACCCAACGACCGAAAATAAACAGTATAGGTCTACCTGCTTCATCATTTTGATAGTTTAGTGTGAAAAATATGCTCTACAAAGTGAAATATGAATTTATACCTACCAAAACATGCAGAAATATTCCCCGAACGAATAATAATTTATCGCAATATCACTACAACGCACATCATGATCACTTGTTGCGTTAATGAAATGATTGCATCAAAACAACTCACGAATAAACCTTATTTCTAAAAGACAACATTAAAAAATATGTTTTAACTGAATATTATTGGATCTTTCAGAAATACAAACAAATTAAAACCGAATGGCAGCACCCCAAATAATATGCCGCTCTCAAAAGCTCCAAAAAGCTCCAAAAAGCACCAAAACCGAAAGTTCTTTGACAAAATTCAAAGAAAAACCCTTAATGATATGCTAAAATTCACATATGGTAACATTTCTCTGATGTGCTTCAGTCACTCACACTGCTTATTTTGGTTGATGATAATAGCAAGCGAACACAAGCGATCGTGCTCATTCTGCCCGCAACTGTGTGGCAGAGTGGTTGTGGAGGGATGTATGCGAATTTCAGGAAAATTACAACAACAAAATGCTTTGGAATGCCAGTCGTTTCGTTTTTATTTCAGTGGCAAATCTTGTGTTTGAGTGCCGTGAGAGAGCTACAGGCACCACTGGTAGAAAAAAGAGCTTCCCATAAGGCCTGTACTGACAATTTTTCTTGGACAGAGATAGTTTCATGTTTGTGGCCCACAATACTGTAGAATCAAAGTGCAAATAATTTCTCTTCATCTTCTGTGTACCATCCTGTAGTGCATTATACGAGGAGGTACTTTATTCTAAATCTGATAAAATGTGTTATTCTCCCGAAAGTATGCAACACATTCACAACGTATGGAATGCACATGGAACGTACGCTATTGCGGGGCTTCACTGTCGGCTGATGAGCAATCGAAATCACACAGTTTTTGTTCGGTTTTATGATAGAAAGAGATTTGTATTGAAAATTCTGCAAGGTACGCAAATAAACAACAGCTGAGAGGTTAAACAATATAATTGTTATACGAGTATATACTCAGCTAATTCTATAAATCAGCGTCTTCTCAAGCAAGCCACAAAAGTGTGAGGGTGTTATTACAAAATGCAAAATCCCCACTTAGTCACATCATACGCGAGTTGAGTTCCCTTCCAAGCTGTCCTCATTGTTAACTATTTGAACAAACAAATTATTAGGATTAGGATTTGCCAGGTAAAGGAGGAGAAACATTAATGAAGCTCTTGTGAGTTGCATTAAGGGCCCAACGGCCCCAACCGCCCAACCCATAGAATCCGTCGCATCAAATGCGGTTGCGGCAACGTATTCGACTGACAGGTTGGTGGAATACAAATATACAGACAGACTACACAGAACACAGTAGGTACGTCCAGTACGTTATGGAAGCTGACCCATAAGCAACGCTCATGCCGGACGCGACGTATAAAGTGGGTTTACTTTCTACTTTTCTATCCGTGGAACAGGTTGCACCCGTTGACAGTTGTCATTGTCACAGTGAAAGAGTAAGCACTTTTAATGGTGGGAATATTGAGAGCATGAGCGAAAATGTATCATCCGCTGTCACAACACTAAGGGGTTTCGTGAAAAAAAAAGGTGCAGAAAAAAACGTTCAAATTAACGAATGACACTTGATTTTTTATTTTTTTTTTTGCGGGCGGGCTTTAAGGAAAGAATTGAACAAAAAAAATTACTGACACGCCGAAAACGTCTGCAATTTGGATCTGTGAAGACGCCTTCTCCTGGCAATACTCGGAGGTGCCTGAAGAGTTCTTTATGAGGGCTGTGAATGTGAAAGACGTTGCTTATACATATACATACATATATGTGACATTGAATAGCAATGAGGGCTCATCGACAGCAATTTTACCTCGTCCCTGCCAGATTCAAGTTTCGCTTTCAAGCCCCGGTTCTTATCGTCATACACCTCCAGGTTAGGGGCTTTCGTCATGTTGTTGTTACAAAATTATACATAACACCAATTAGCAATTACAATCAACCAATTTCGCTAAGAGTGTTTGAGGGTTTCGTTTACGTATTTATTTGTTTCTATAATTTGTTCATCAGGTACCTATGATCTAAAAAATACTGTTTCTAGCATACCCTTAGAATAAGACTTCAATCTTCAACCACAAAAATAGGTGCTGGGAAGACTAATAACCTATATATGAACCTTATTTTTCAGATTTTTATATCGCTGGCGAAATGCAGACTTTGAATAATTTTCTCTAGTAATATTTTACAATTTCCAAAAACATACATTTCGAAAACTCGATACGAAAATCTTAATTCCATATAGCTGTTGGTGTTTATCATAATATACCAACTTTGCTATAATATAAAACACGGCTGATAATAGAGAGAGTAATACCTTTTATTTGCTTTTACTGTGAGTCACCATACGGTATATTTAATCCAATTGAATTTGTAGCAATAGGCATGCTAATGATTGACAACGATTGGTGAAGGTTCACCAATCGAAGGCAGTTTGGGCAACGAAATTTTTTTTGGGTAATTTCGTCGATGATTCTCCTTTGTGACGTCAATAACATACCGGAAATGGAATTGAATTGAATGTAGGTTTAGTCTGAGTGCGTCCATTGAATTTAATAAATAAATTATGCATGACTGGGTCGCACGAACATTTTCCAATTGCTCCATCTTTTGTTGAGTTTGCAGACGAATGTTTTCAAAACTCCTATATGACTTCCGAAAAATACCCAAATATTTACAGGCAATATTGAAGTGTTCCTTATATGACGGCTCATTTTTATTTCGGTTCAGCACTTTTTACCCGACTGTACACACGGCTTCACCGATTTTGAAGAGTGAGGTGTCATTAAATTGCTCCCGGAGTGTCATAGGCTAAACAAATAAATATAAAAATATAAATTAAGAAAAAAACAAAAAAACGAAAAATGTCATCAGTGAGATTTTCTTTACAGTCAGTCGGATTTTTTATTTTTTTTTTAAATTAATTTTTGTTTTTATTTTTGGGTAGGATTTCTCATTTCCCGTCCCCGTCCATTTCTTACTTAGCTGTTATTGGATTTTAATTATTGTAGTGCGGAATCGTAGGAATAATATAGAATAGCTACATTTTTATTGATGGAATTGTTGACAACTTTATTATATTAGTTTAAATTTACAGAACTATTTGTATGATTTTTTTTAGAAATGGCGAATTTTTATACATATACAGCCGTATTAATAATTGTCGCGTAACTACATGTTAGGCCTAACTAATTGCAAACACATTCGTTAAACTCAAATTCCTATTAATAAACATTTTTAGAAGATACGTAACGCTTCGTAACTATCACATAACTAACTTCCGGTAGGAGGTCTGTTAGCGAGTCAATAACTCTTAGAAACATGGTTCCTGTCAAAATGACAAATGAATTAAATTTAAATTTGAAAAAAATTGTGGAACAAAATGGCTCACGTTATTCAGTGTTTTTGAATAATTAAAATATGTTGGTGAGGATTCGGTTACCATCGCCCCAACTCGAAAATAAGTGTACAAAAAACGAAAAAACCCTATGACAATGTTTACAAATTAAACACTCAAAAATAAATATAAATTTTCAAAAGAAAATAATGAAAAAAATGTTTTTTTTTTTTTTCTTTTTCACTTGTCAAAATTGAAATTTACAACCAGTCTGTCATTACGGCCAATGTGTAATAGTTTTGGTTAAGTGATGCCAGCTCTAAGTAGCTTTTTTAGAGAAAATATCAGTTAGTTATGAATTTCGAGTTATTTTCATTTTTATTAATAAGAAAATTTAACTAGTATGTTATTTATTTAACTACATAGGTGCTAGGTAACATATGAGTTAGAGAGTAGTTACGGTACGGGTTTTTTATTAATACGGCTGGTAGTGTATACCTACTCGTGTACCTACATCTTTTTTAAATACTTGTTCTCACACTGGGAAGAAAAACTCCAAGAAAACTTAAAGTACCATATCGCACCCACCTATGGGTGCCAAATCACCCTCCAGTTTTTTAATAGCCTTTTTTTTTTTTTTAACTTTTACGCTTTTAAAAATCTAAATATATTTCGCACTGGTGCGCACTAGGGCCCACGTCCCTCAAACCTAATATAAATGCAAGCACGGTTTTTTCCAGTTCTAAACTGCTTGAGTTAAAAAAAAACTTTTTCCGATTTGCACTGCGCCGTTTCTTTTTGAACGAGAAAAGAAGTGGTATGAACACCACACTTGCCGTTCTAAATGTTTGCTGTTGGGATTAGATTCTCTTAAGGTTCGCCGTAAAAGCAGTAGGTTATGTTCGTTTATTGACTGTGGTAAATTACTGCCATTAATTTGTATATATACTAGGGTGGAGCACGGATGTATGAAAAAATTTTTTTTTTAAGATTCGGAATTGTAATAGGGGGGGATTGGTGCCTTATGTTAAAAGAAAAATGAATGCAGTTTTTCAATTAATTTGGTTAAGATCTTCTGCCCCCGCACTGACTTCAAAAATCAAAATTTTATACAAGATTTTAGAAAATAGATATGGCTGAAAATAATATAAAAGTAAATAGATAGATAAAAGTGCGCAAAATATATTATTATAATTAGAATTTTAATTCAAAATAAACAAAAAATAAGTTCGCTCTCGTAACAATAAACATTAGGTATTTTATAATTAAGATGCTTGAAAATCTTGTTTGGTCTCAAATTTAGGCATTATCTTCCGTGATTCTATTTTGACCTTTATTGCACCTAGTCTGGACTTTTTTGTGTACTGAGAAGTGGCAGCTTCCGTCGTTATCTTTACAGCTCGTTCAACAGCCTGGGTATGGCACGGAAGCCTTAAAAAGAACAATTCACCTTCACCACTAGATTCCACGATGCTCCGAATTTCTTGGTCACACAAGTTTTGCATAATCGGTGGGTCAGAAACCTTTTCTTGCCAATTTATTAAATCGATATACGTTGATGCATTGAAGTTAATAAGCGGCACTTCGAACAGCCTGGGTGTTGAAGACCGAGGCATACTACGTGCTTTTAATATGCGCCGAGCTGCCAGTTCTCTAATGTGTTTATTTTTATCTGTAACCATAGCAAGCAGAATGTTTTCAGGATGCGCAAAATAACCATTCCGCTGAATGACAGGATCGATTACTTTCTTAAGTTCTTCTGGAAGATATCTGGAGGCCATAACTATGTTAAAAAGATGGTGTGTACCATCCTTGCACGTTGGTTTATTTTTTATGGAGAACCAAGATGGCGCGTAAACCTTAACAACAAACGTGGCCAAAGTGATCAAGTTTTCCGAAGGTGTCTCTGTTGTTACATATAAACGCATTATGCGGTTGGCCCGTGTGAGCCAACGCGCATGAGACATTTTGCCTGGAGATTTATTTGACAGATCTTGTGGGAACTCACCTGATATAACCGCTGACACAATCTTGTGCAAATACTGTTGATCTGTACTTAAATGATTAGCCATTTCTGGTAGAACATTCCCTTCAATACGTCGAAAAGGTTTAACAGGTAATTGTTCACAATTTTCAAGTGCCTTTCCCAAAGGTCCAGTGTAACTCTTAGGTCCCGAAGTACATCCATCAAGATGTTGAAATAAGTGTCTTAAAGGTAGTTCATTCATGTGAAGTAAACATATAATCCATTGAAGTGGTTTTTGGAGTTCTGTCTCAAGTAGTCTTATAATACCGCCCGACTTCCCTGTATTCACGTTTGTACCGTCACAACCGATAGCCATAAGATGATGTTGAGGAATCTTTTCATCTGATAGAAAACTTCTTATTCCATTTTGTATTCCCTTGGCCGAACCAGTCTTAGGAACTACATATCCCATGTATATGGATCCTGGCTCTTGCAGCAAAGAGATGTGCTCTTCAAAAATTGTAGTTTTGTATATTTTACCATTTTTTTTCCTCAATTTTATGGTTTTGTCTTTCCTGCCATCAAAGTATAATGCAAATAATTCTGCAGTTGCCTTTTCGTTCATTAACTTCTCTCGGGTTTTAGTTTTCTCTCTTCGTATTTTATGTCTGTCGATGACCCCGACTTCAGACCCAATATCAAACAAAACAGACGATGCTATCGCTGCTGCTGCCCTATCTGATACTCCATACCTGTCACACGTCTTCGATAATGTAGGAAAATCAACGCTTGAGGAAGGTATTCCTTTCTTCTTAGAAATGTGTTTTTCTTTGGGCTGAATGAAGTTATCCGTACTTTTTGAATTTTCAGACGCTGACGATGAGGATGTCGAAGAAGTACTAATCTCCAAAACAGCAGGCGTAGAAGTATTTAAAGCACTAACAGGCATTTCTCTCGAGTCAGTTTTCTTACCAAACTCTTTTGCAGTCTTTTAGTGACAGTAGCATCAATTCCACCGATTACCATACTTCGTACGTTTCTTTGGTCAATTAAAAATGCTTGCTCTTGTTTCGGAACCTTTTTGTCTTTGGTACAGGTGCACTGATTGAATTCCTTGCATTTGCATGCCGTAATATCAAAAAGGAACTTACCACTTTGCTGAAAACTTTTTAATTTTTCTGGGGAGAGTCTCTTGACAGATTTAAGTAAATTCTTGTATTTTAAATGATATGCTTTCAACATCTGTATGATTCTGGTTCTTGTTACAGTCGGAATAGATGCAGATCGCCATATATCTTATATTTTGGATGTTACTATAGCTGCTACTTCTGGAAAGATGGGCTCTTTTGCAGTTTCAAATTCGAATTTAAGTTGATGTCTCGTCCGTTCATAGTACATTATTGCATCTGCATAAGTAGGTAGAACGTTTTCTTTCATTTCACGAGAATCACCAAAAATAGGACATTTAAATACACTTCGCGTTCTTTGCATGTTTTTTTTTTTAAGAGTTAAGTTTAATGTATTTGTAAAAAGACGATTATATGACTGATGCACGCGGAAAACAATAGTGAACTGATATGAAATAAAAAGCGTGGCTAACTAGATATTCAAAAAAAAGTTATGAAATTTTACAGCATACACTCCGTCTCACTTGATTACGAATAGGTAGATTTTTTATTGTGTTTGCGGAGGCAGTTATCGTTACCCAAATCGAATAATATTTTGCATTTATATATTTAAGCCTATAAGGCACCTTCTTTTTACTATTAGATACCAATTAACAAAAATAAAATTTTTCGCTCCACCCTAATATATACCCCCCAAAGGGTTCTAGGGTCCGGTCCAGATCTCTGTTATTTGAAGTTCATCACTCCACTTTACATATATGGGGCCAACGAGCCGATTACGCTTTGTTGTAGATTATTTAATATTGTTTATGAGCAGCTGGATATAGTAACGCCTAGATCTAGATTTAAGGAACTAGTATTGCTAAATTTAAATTTTTGCCGACGGTTGTGTGGCTGCTATAGGTATATCCTGTCATCCTCTTCGCTGACGCATTTTTTTATTCCATTTACATTTTTTGAAGTGATAACTTCTTTAGGCGCGTTGGGCACTATTTGGATGGGCAAAAATTAGCAAACTCGCGACACCGACACCGACACCGACACCGACACCGACACCGACATCGACACCGACACCGACACCGACACCGACACCGACACCGAAACCGACACCGACACCGACACCGACACCGACACCGACACCGACACCGACACCGACACCGACACCGACATCGACACCGACACCGACACCGACACCGACACCGACACCGACATCGACACCGACACCGACACCGACACCGACACCGACACCGACACCGATTGCATACTTTTGGTTGTAAACTTTTGTACTATTGCTTACTTTTAGGGGTAGGTAATTTATAGCTTAATTTACGATGATTTTTATTTGAATACGTTATTATGGTAATTTATGGTAGCGACAAATTGATTGTCACCAAAATTATTTCAATTACCTGTTTTGTATGGGGAATTCATAACTTAATTTTACCAGGCTTAATTCCGACATATGCACATTTACGGCACAGTAGCTTGTGTTATAATTACCGAAACAAGAAATAGAAAACTGTGGTAAACTTGCCACCCTAAGAGTAGGTATACTATATAAATAATTGTAATATTCATGTCGCCTTAGTGTATACTGTAAAATATGATTAGTAATTTTTGTGTAAAATAATGAATATAAAACTACAATTGATGCCGTACCACGAGATCTAGAGCATTATCAATGGCGATGCGGCAAGACAGAAAAATATTGTTGTCTTTTCTCGTTCTTTTTCTTTTAAAAGTAAAATTTGTATTTTTCGGAAAGAAATTCATATTCAATTAAGCTTCAGTATAATTATTATTAATTTATTCGTTCTGTGCTAGTTTCGGTAGAATACAAGTAGATACAATCGGATTGTGGTAGCTGAAGTAAGATATGTACATTCGAGACTGTAATCTATCTAGATTACGCTGGAAGACAGCATCGATGAAATTTACTTATATATGCTAAAGATAATTCTGCATTACTTCGAGATAAAGTTGGGAAGAGATTTGATGATATTCCAATCATTTTGAGTGGGGATTTCAACATCAACTTTGCAGATGATAAAAACTACCATTAATTGAATTTTTAAATAGCAAATTTGATTTAACGATGAGCAATGATCGCAATCTTAGCACGACTAGACATAAAACTACAATTGATGCCATGTTTACAAGATATTTAAATAGATTCGAATCAAAATTGTTTGTTTCCTATTTTAGTTACCTATCAACCTATCATAAACCTATAGTATCCGTTTTCAAATATAATGATAATAATGATGATGGAAGAGTTTGAAGTTGTTGATGAAATTTCATAAGTGTCATTGGTATTCATTTCAAAGAATACCCATTAATTTTTAAATTTAATATTTCATGTATCTGTAAATTTATACATTTTAAGCAATAGATTGCAATTTTGTATGTAAAATAATATGTATTATTTTTGATGTAAAATACCGCATTAAATGAAAATGAAAAATGTAACATAATTTTTGTAGTAGTAGTAGTTTATAATAATGAATAAAAAAACACTTTATTTAAAAGTACTTCCTACACAATAATATATTTTCTGACGATTCGAAAAATACACACGTAATTGTTCAAGTCATCACTTCTGTCGGCACTCCCGGAGTGCCTTTTAATTTTTTTTCTATTATTACTTGCTTCTCAATCAAGACTTAACCACCGAATGAAAAAAAAACAATTTTTAATTTGTCTGACGATGCCTGCAAACGGATCTGCAAATATTTTGTAAACAAACATCTGCCAACCGTGTGAACTGGGAATTTTCTACCTGACAACGTTGTCAGAAAAATTATTTGCAGGCAAACCATCTGCAAATGAAATTGTCAGAGGGACAGGCAATCGTCTGAACTGGCAATTTGGTATTTAATACATTTAACCTAAATTCATCGTTTCGGCCAAATTCAACATTTCATGTCCAGCATTTCGCCATATATTTTTCAACATTTCCAAATGTTGAATTTCGTTGCTGCATTTGTAAGTTTGTCAAATCGAACAAACCTCTTTACGAATTTTGCACGCCATTTAATGACTTTTCAGCTCATTTATAAAAAAAAAAAGCTGTCAACAAATCAATCAACCATTTTGGGTTATTAAAATTATAAATATGGAACAAAAAGGTTATAAACAAAGAAGAAGGAAGTGGTTGTCTATACATTACTTTATTCCTCCATTATTTTTGTTGCATTCTTAAGGTTAAACCACTTCTGGGGTGGGATTCTGTAAGATGAAAACGTTCGATCGTTTTCGTTTGCACGAACGGTTTGCTTCATGTAACTACAAAAACGAAAGGATTTTTCGTTTGCACGAAAGCAAAAAAACCAAAGCCATTTCGTTTACGTTTTCGTTTATTTTGCTTCATGTAACTCTAAAAACGAATGACATTTTCGTTCAGTGCGAAAAGAAAATAACGACAGCTTATTCATTGACGTTTCTCATTTTCTTTGATTGCTAAATTGGTGGTTGTTATTTGTTCGATACAAAATATGCTGGCGAATGCAAGTGATAGTGATGATGCGATGTAGAAGATCAAAATCTAAGAAAAATCCGAAAACATCTTCGGGATTATTCCAATCCTCTTACGCTGTCCAATGAATTGTTTTATTGATGTGTATTGAAGAATAAGTTTACATGTTTTTAATTTTTGTTTGGTTTTTTCAAAGTTTTCGGTTGAATAAAAGCGCTTTTAGGTATGTTCTGGACAGCATTTGTCTTCGTACAGGAACACGAAATACATAGGTAAGGTACGTCCTTTCTATTTTAAGGCTGTGTTAAGCGCTTGAGGTAATGGCTGGAGGTGATAACCAGTGGATGGTTGGCAACGATTTTGCTTCTCCTCTCGCACAGAGTACTTTGTCGAAAATACTACACGAAAACGTTCTGTGTCCTCAATGGATAAAATGGCCATCAGAAGTGGAAGAAAATGTTTCCAAGAGTTACTTTTTCCAAAAATTTAAAATACCCGGCGATAAGTGCCAGCTTTTCAATTGTATTGTAGTTTCTGTAAAACGATGTTTATTGCTTTAGTCATTAGCTGTATTGATGTACCACATTTATGTTAGCTTGATTCGTCTCATTTCGAACGAAGAAATGTTTTTTTTTTTTTTTTTTTTAACAGAAAAGGCCATCACAGCATTAATACTATGATCGTTAGTAAAATTTCATTTGATATAAAAAACAATACATCATATATAATATTTTGTTACAGATTGCGGACCACAAGTACCGGATAATAGCGGTTTGTCCTCAATATGACGGTGCAGCTCATGACTCCTTTGTATCCAGTTAAACAATATATTTTGCTGTGTGTGTTTTGATTTATTCAAATAAATAGTATGTGTGTCGGTAATAATGTATTGTACTTACATTATTATTTACAATGTAGACCTTATTGACTCAAACCAAAATATCAACAAATAAATTATTTTGAATCTGTCAGCAGTTGTTGGCTGTCCTATGCTCATTATGATATATTCAGCTTCTCAAACTTTTATTTCTTTGTCCCACTGTTTCTTAAACCCATGCGAAAGAGAAAAAGGAAACGAAAGGAGTTACATGAAGCAAACTTTCGCTTTCGCGTGATTTCTATCGTTTTTTGAAAAGCGAAAGCGTTTTTCGTTTCGTTTTTTACAGAATCCCACCCCTGATTTCTAAACAGAAAAAAAGACCAATAATAAATTCTGACACTAGCTGTCATTTGAAATGTTGATGTTTCAGTGGGAGCGCAAAATTGAATTTGGAAATTTGTTTTCCCGAAATGTTGAATTTAGGTGCGGTGATGTAAATGTATGTACTATAAGGAGTTTCGCTATTGTCAGGTCATTGCCAGATTATTGCCAGATCATTTGTATACCTGACAATACTGTCAGATCTGACAATCGTCTGAAAAAAGCTTATTCTCGAAGAAAATTTCGCAAAGCACATTTTCCACGACATAACTTGAAATGTGAAGACTCTTTGACGAATCAAATACTTGATCTGCGATTCGAATCGACCAGACAGCGCAGACAAAACTCTGTTGCTATTTTGCCAAGGATGCCAATGTCTCCGCCAGAGTCAGACAGACATCAGACCTGTTTTGGCTACCGGAAACCAAAGCCATACAAAAACAATTCATGAGCTATAAATCGCAATCCACACAAGAGAGACTCTGTCTCAAGCTGAGAACTCTCTGGTCTCTGCCTCTGGCTCTGGCTCTGGCTCTGATGATGATGATGATGATAGTTAATGTAGGTCCACCGTTTACACAGCAATATTCGCTAGGTTTTTGCTCACTCCTCTACTTCGAACAGGAGTCACCGACACCGTCCACACATTGACAAGATTGCTAAGCTAGCAGAAGCAGAAACAAATTGGTTTGGGCTTTGATAAAATACAAACGAACTACGCCTCGTGCTCACACAGCGACAACGCCACACCGCATACAGGTGAAGTCTCAAGTCGGCCGAGGAAATTACCACACTGCATAACGATTTAGTTGAGTGGATGGATGGCAGTTACCAGTTAATGCTATATCTTTTCTTGCTCAGTTCGGCTTAGGCATTTCTTAAAACAATACACATGACTTAGAATGGCTGAAGTGGATTTGGCTTTTGGCATTGCGGATATTTGAACGTGTCGTTTCGTTGTTGTCGTCGTCAACATTTTTAATCATTGCTCAGTCACATTTCAGCGTGCGCGATCGACAGCAGTTTCCATTGGTCGTCTCCAACGACTAGCATTTTTTGTGTGTAGTATAGTGCGTTGTCAGTTACCAGCTCTCTGCAGTTCAATCGCAGCTCAGGTGCAAATATTTCCAAATCCGATTGCGATACCTACTTCTCCGATCGATCGATATAGATACGACGTGTGTCTACAGTGCTAATCAAAGATTGACCATAACCAACGCTAAAAAAAAAAATAAAAAAAAAATTGTTACAAGTTTTGTTTACGAAATGTTTGTCACAAAATGTCACAAATAGTAGTGTAACGTCGAAAGTAAAGAAGATCGTTTTGTTTTATATACCTAGTGCGGAAGTGCGAACTCAGCTTAAAGCCACCTGCGTAGTTTGGTACTACGTGAATACAATTACTGTGACCGTCATTTGGTGGTAGAACTGCGTTTTCCAGAAATAATTTTCACACTTTCTTCATCAAACTAAGGTGAGTGTTGTAATAAATGTCAAAGAAGACACTACTTTTGGATTTCCGCTCTTTAAAGCAGATAACCGATTCCAATGTGCGTGTGGGGCAAGTTAATTGTTTTTTTTTCAAAATTAGTATTCTCCGTCGTGCATGTACCAAAAGTAAGTGAATTATTGTTGTCACCTGTTGTTGTTGATGTCAGAAGGAAAAGAAAAAGAAA
The DNA here is from genome assembly GCA_946477585.1 of Cheilosia urbana. Classification (NCBI taxonomy): domain Eukaryota; kingdom Metazoa; phylum Arthropoda; class Insecta; order Diptera; family Syrphidae; genus Cheilosia; species Cheilosia urbana. The sequence goes on from OX297854.1 coordinate 120,438,773, forward strand.
GAAGCTGTTAGCTCCCACTGCTGGCTGTGAATATACGCATGTCATCAGTCTAGTAGGTTTTCCCCCGACTTTTCAGTTTCTTCATCTTTTCTGCTGTTGATCTCCCAATCCCAATGACTGATCAAATGCATGTAAATTTAAAATAAAATTTATATGTACACAAATTGGCCGATCTGGCAATACTTTTCTGTATTGTGTCGATACGAATGTGGCAAAATATGTTTGTAGCATAATTTTGATTGTTTTTTTTTTTTGGAGGCGAATTAAATTGTTGCTGAGTAATTTTGCGCTCGTGTCAGCGAAAGTCATTAGAGACAAAGAAGGCTATCGGTTTTGTTCATTGACTTGGTTATATTAAGAGACCTTCGGCATGTGCGTCAGTAGGTATTTTATGTGAAATTCTAAACCACTCGGAAGTTGGCTGTTGCGTTTTTCTTTTATTGTTATCGATACCTACATAATTTGTTTAGTCATGGCCATGGTGCAGTTTTTGCTTTGGGGTAGGTTTGAGATCTCTAATCTCTGTAGTGGGAAAGAGCAAGACACATACACATCCGAGGATTGTAAAAAGAAACGAATAAAGGTGAAGTCTATCAAACCTTGAGTCGTATATTGGATTTGAATTGTCCGGATGTAGATTTAGGTAACTTTTATTGAAAATAGCTCACATTGCGTTGTCAAAAGAAGAAAGCCTATGTACATTTTGTTCCCAACGTAATGGTGAACGGTTTGGAAATTTCTGCAAACGAAATCGTCTTGTCACAGAATGCAGCGTGTTTGAGGATGCGGTCAGCCACAGAGTCGGCTGGGTGTCAAGGTCAACTGACATCAACGTCCATCCACTTGATCATTATCGGTATTTTTTTGTTTTATTTTTTTGTTTTTGCAAACATTTGCAATACAAGGTGAACAAGAAATAAAAAGTGGATTTTAAACTTGAACAACCTGCTATTTGTTTAATGACTTTTGAAGAAATCAAAACTATTGAGTAGGTACCCCCAATATCCAATATTGAACTGTTGCTATGACATAATTTGTCGTTTCGCTAAACCTTTAACCTTTCAAAGCGTCCAATAGAAAGAAATATATATTTAACAAACATACTAACAAACATAAATCGAATGTGGTAGGTATTCAATTGCGCTTCTTCAGATTCGCTCTCAGATTTCAGATTTCGTGTGGCTAATCGAACATTAAAACGTCACTTGCTCTTTTTTGTGTTGATATTCGTGCGATTCGAATACGTGTAGCCTCCAACATTTTTCAAAGCGTATTCCATTCACCGGTAAAATTCTATATTAAAATATTCGAAATTTGCGTCCTGATTGATTTCTAAATATTTATACCTATAGATAAATAATATACAAAAATAGATTCCCCCGATGCACGGAAACCTAAACAAACTCCACCAGTTGTCAAATTTTTGTTTTTTTGAGTCGATTTAATTCTTAATTTTATCGCATCCCCATCGATAAATTAATCCAATTATTTGTTAATTACGATGCGTACATTGGCCTCTTTTCAGTATCTGACTACAGAATGTACTTATCTATTTCATGAATATGAATTGTTTTTATAAAAAGAAATTCTTAATTGTGAAAATAAATACAAAAAAATTGGCTTTCTGCGCTGGCCAATAGATGTCTCCATTTTGTAAGACTGTACGCCTTACAAAGATTTTTCAAAAATCCCGGGCTGTTCCGACAGCTGTTAGACTTTTCAATTCAACAATTGGATAGATTTTAGAATATTAGGTTCGTCTGTGTACATTTTTGCAAACGTAAAATTATGAAAATAATTCCTAAGAAACTGTGCGAATGCGACTCCATCCATGCGATCCATTTCCCCTTTTTTTTTTTTGTAACTTTCTACTCACCGAATTTCGACTAAGTGAAAACTGACAACTGACAATGGGGACGTTCGGATTCATAGTTTAGTAAGTTGACAGGCTGTCTGACTAGATGTATTTAATTTTGGATTGGCCCAGAGTGGTCACGTGATTAGTTTTTGCAGTTGACGTTTATGGAGGGGAAGCCAAAAAATCTAATCAAGAAAATCCTGCCTGCATACTCAGTTGACATTTCGAAGAGTCAGATTTAAAATAAACAGAGTGGCCGTGGCAGAATTCTGAAGAGTCGAAAAAGTGCCAGTGAGAGAAAAGGGTGCCATTTCTAAAGCTACTCTGCAAATTTCGAATTTTCGTACGATATTGAACAACCATTAGTTCGCATAACAGTGTAATAGTGTCGTGATAGGCAACCGTGTTACATTTTAAATGTACTTATTTGTAAAATAACAATTTTTGAAAAAAATTATGAGGGGTCTTTTCCGAATAAAAAAGGGCAAAATCAAACAAAGGTAACGTTGACCGCGAGAATACAAAAACAATTCAAGTTGCTAAGTCAACGCGTTCGGATTCCTAGTCACGACGAATCTAGTTGACGTTTTACATAAACGTCCCCAATTAAGGGAGAGCTCCAAAGTCTGACAAGTAAAACACTATTTATTTTCATCTACAACGATATCGGAGGAAGAAGTTGTAATTGAATGTTCTCCTAGAACATATCATCAAACTCAATTTCAACTTAAAGAGAAAATTTGTTTACTTTACAATAATGTCAAACTGACATATCTTAAACTTCTTCTAAGAAAACCGGTAAGGTACTTCTTTTGAAATTGAGAGATTTCTCTCTCGATTTTTGAAGGAACGCTTTGTTGGACAACAAATTGGAAAAATGTGCATTTTTTCTTTATTAGAATACTAGCTGTGCCCGCAACTTCGTAAGCGGCGTGAGACTGTGTAATTTCCAATAAAAGAGATTTGACAATGTGAAACAATAAATCAAACAAATCTATTTACCTAAAACACCAATATAAGAAAATTAAATTCAACAGCATAAGTACCAAAGTTTCACTTCCCTAATCCTTACTGTAGGTACAACGTAGGTAATATCAAAACAACCACTAAAACAAAATCCTTAACGGAAATTTGTATCTACACCAACAATACGTAAATCAAACAACATAATTCACCTACATATATCGTCTTTACTTCTTAAATACTTCAATTCTTTACTGTAGGTATCAACGTAGATAACAACCATTAAAGCAAAAACCATGAAGTCAATTTCTATATGCACCACCTCCACCATACCATACGTCCATCACCACCAATGTTGCCATAAAAATGTTTTTACAAATCTGCAATTATGACAAAAAAAAATGCAATGCAGATTTCTATAGAAAAATCTTTCTTCACAAATTTTTTTTTTTATGTATGTAACAATAACAAAAAAAAAAAAAAAAAGCTGAATACGAAAATGACAGCATACAGCAAAATCAAGTGTGCAGCAAATGTTAAAATTTGTTAAAAAGAACAAAATATATTATTGCGGATGCAAACAAAATCTGAAGCGCAGATTTCTGGTTTTTAAAAATTAAAATATGCAGCAAGGTTGAAAATCTGCAAAATGCAGACAAATCTGCACTTATGGCAACGCTGATCCCCACACGTCATCAGCCATCTGCGCATTTCCTCAGTAACACATTGTTGCTGTTGATTCAATATACATATGTATATTCACGTCCCATACTTCTTTTTCATTTCACTTCTTAATTTGGAGAAAACACCACGCAGTTTTTTTTCATATGAACGTGCCTGTGCGATGTGCGCCACCAAACCACCCCAAAGCAGAACAACGATCAAGAACCGCGGCTGCTGATAATATTCGATTTGAGAAAATAAATTTATTTTTTTCATGTTAGATTTTAGGTTGTAGCTCAGCTTCTAAAGGACATAGAAAGCTGATTGATGGCTTGAAATAACTATAAAAGTGTTGGCTCTCCTAGGTATTTTGTTTTGTTTGAATTGATTAAGAATTATCTGAGTTATGGCGAGTTAAAGGCAGTAAAGTCAGAAAAAAAACACATTTTGGTCAAAAACGCTCCAAAAAAATAGGCATGGCAATGAAAGGAATAGTCTATATGTTGCACAGAATCTTAAGAAACATTTCAAAAAAAGTTTCATCGAAATCTGTGAAGTAGTTTTCACGCCATTAGGTAACAAAAAAAGTGCCTACAGTTTTATTATAAGTATAGAGTATAGATTTATTTCAAAACTCAAATTTTCAACCATACCGAGTTTTATAGTTCACTTCACTGTTTATACTGTTACATTTGGGCTGGGATTCGAAAAGATAAAACACTATACTGTTCAGCTGTTCCAATAAAATCACTTTATTTACACTTTCCAAATATTCACTTATTTATCTCCAAAACAATATCACCTTAATCAATTCTTAAACGTCTCAATCCAATCGCTTTATTCTATTACTTCACACTGCTTATTTATTTCACAACCGATTACTCTTTCGAACTCAACTATCGCTGGTTAAAAATCAACTGTCCATCTGTTGTCAACGCGCCCCTTTTATATCCGCGCTGCCACCTATCGGCGAATGTTCCAGAAGTAGATAGATTCCCGATGTAAACTCCATATCTTCTCTAGATGGTTCTAGAATTAACTAATACAAACTGCAATACAATTCCAGTCTCCAATTGGAAGTGGAACTTGAAGAGGGAAACAGATTGTTACCAGGTGCCCGATTCACCACAATTCCTAAGTGCCTGATTCACTAAGTGCCTGATTTACCACAATACGAATGGGCAATGGCACTATCATTACATTATAATTGTTAATTATTTATGTAATAGAAATAGTTTAAATATTGATTTCGTACAAATATCAAATTGTCATCTATACGTCATTACATAGCTGTCATTATACGTCAATTACGTAGCTGTCATTTGCGTTTTGTTATTCCAAGTCTGATTCTTTTTTGTTATACCACGTTTTATAGTGACTGACGTTTCATGTCAAGTCACACGGGAACGCTGTCGAACGGGTTAAAAAGTATCTTATGTCCGTCTCCTGGCTCTAAGCTACCTCCCTACCAATTTTCACCCAAATCTGTTCTGCCGTTCTTGAGTTATAAGTGGTGTAACTAACACGACTTTCTTTTATATATATAGATTCAAATACCAGTAGAACAAATTACAAATTTATGTTTTAGAGCAGGATTTAAAATGTTTTTATTTAAATATGTAGTTGAATTCTTTTGCTTCTTACATCATATAAATGAGAGCAAATAAAAAGTCAGTTATCAAATTAGAATTTGAACGATTTGACAAACGTCTGTCAGCAATAACCGACTCGCCCCAAGAAATTTCTTGGGCTAATATTTGCAGGTTCTTTATGGAGGGGAAATGTTTTGTTCTTCTCTCTCTTTTTGGCTCTCTTCTGCCCAACATTCGCGTAAGGGAAGTTTGACTAAATTTGGCGTTCGAATGCATAACAGTGATGCAAATCGACTTTTCTCAATTGTACTAAAAACTGAAAAGAAAAAGTACTGAAATGTAAAAAATTGTACATATTTTTTTTTAAACAGCCGTAACAAAAATATTGCATTCTAGCAAAAAAAAAACAAAAAAAAAAAACATATTTTATTGAATCTAACGGCTTTATGGTACTTTTCACTTGGTGTAAATTAGACTCAAACTAATTTTACACCCGTATTGTGTACAATTCGTATTTATAATATTCACTAAAAAATATGCATTAAGCCCGTTGGATAACCGCATTTTAACGCGGAAATAAAACCGGTTCAAGCTCAATTTAAACCAACGTTATGTTAAATTTTACATAAAAATACATCTCTTCTTTGTTGTTTGTCACTTGGCAATTGATTTGATTTGCTGTGTGCTGAATTTCATTTTTAGTGTATTAATTATGAATTTAGCCTCCAATATAACTCTTTTTTTGTTTAGCCAGAAATATTTCCGGATTTCCTCGATATTGTAATGAAGCCCTAGCCCGCTTGTGCATTGAAGACGATGTTGATTTCACCATCCCTCTGTTCAATCAGCTCTTGAATAAATTCAACTTTCAACGACGAAGCCATCAAAATTTCATCCACTATACAAATGGAATCCATTTTTGTTAGCTTCCTGCTACATTTTACTATTTTAAAATTGAGGTTCAACCCGATAAAAATACTTTTTCCCGTTTTCTGATATGATTTCTGATTTGAAGTTTAACTTCAATACATTATGTGACAGTTTATGGTATAGAAAAAGTAGCCCCATAAGGTACAAGTAGAACTTAAATTGCTATAAGTTGTACATATCAGCAAACGGACCGTAAACTGGTCACCGCAGTGCAGTTTAAATTTCATCGGATTAAACGCCGACATATTTAAAAAAAAAAATAGTTTATGTTTGGGTTTAATGACTGAATATTATGCACTTGGGTTTAATTTTTTGAGTGCATAATATGGCCGTTAGTGAAGAAACATAGCTATGTTCGATATATTTCAAAAATTCAAAATAGTACAAATAGTACTCAAAATTGAGAAGTGGTACTTGCGTACTTGGGAAAGTCAAATACATATTACAGAAATCAGTAAGAAAGTTAGCCTTTTTGCAACAGGGAGGCATTATCGTTAGGGAACATACTTATTATCAGACAGTTGGCAATTTTGTCAGATCTGAAAACAGATCTGTACTTAGCTTTATATCTATTTCGAAGTACACCATTAATTTACCATAAAAGCCTTTTAGGTGATTGTTTTTTAATTCCGACAGTGAATTGTCCGTAGGTATAATTATACGTAATCTATTATTTAAGAACGCATTTCTGTGTTTCTCCGTCTTCCAATTTTGTAAATAGTTTGCTGGACAATAAAAATTGAATTATGTAAAATCGTCCGTGGGACGAGCAGCACATCAATATAGAAGGGTGCTCATCAAGCATATGCAACAACCGGACACTGTCTAGTATACAAAATACGTGATGATATCTCTAGGTGAAGCACCAAGGCCAGAGTGCTATCTAGGCCGGACATGCTAGTGGGCGCATTATTGATAATTTGTGCTTGTGACTATTTGCCTTTATCTGCAATCCTTCTTCGTTTCGTATAGAGAGTTGGGGCAGTATATCTTCGGATAGGGGAAGGGTGACTTCGCCTGTAATCCTTTGACGTCGTCGGTGACTTTCAGATCGGCCCTTTCGTTGGGTGCCTTAAGTCTAAGTTACTCAGCGTTTCTTACGTTCTTAGAATGCCTATAAATTTTTTTTTTCTACAGAGCACATTATAAGGTTACAAAAAGGATTATTGGCTCAGGTTTCCATTATGAGCATACTAAACAAATTTATTGATATTTCATAAACTAATTTAGATTAAAGGAACTTTGCATATATTCAACCTCGCACCCACCCCGTAATCCAACAGTTAACCCTAGGAGGAGGACATTAGGAGCTATACGAGCATTAACTGGTGTTTTCCCATCTCCTACAGACCCGGTTTGCTCAAATTTTTGCACGATTTTTCCGACTGTATACGCACATTCGGACGATTAAATTGACCGAAAAAATCACGAAGTGCACGATATGCATTTTGATTTGAACGCCCATTTTCATCATAAGCCTGAATAAATTTAACGCGTTGCTCGATTGTGTATCTTTCCATGGTTCAAATTGAGTTACTCTGAAATAGAGAAATGTCAAATGAAATGCAAAGAAAAAAACTTGACGTTTAGGTGTGCTTCACATTCAACATCGGCCCTTAAAATCCCACCCTATATATATATTATTCAAAATTAATATAAAAAAGTTTTAAAAAAATATATTTTTTTTTTCATTTCCTCAAGGAAAAAATATTGTATTTATGTCTTTTAGACCTTTTTAAGATAGAAAAAATAAAATTAAAAAAAATTGTTTAATGGAAACATGCCCGGATTACTATAATACAAATAAAACAAAATTAAAAAAAAAAAAAACAGATTTCCCCATAAATAATTTCTATGCCCAGATTTCCCCTCGTCGAGCACAAAAACCCCTAAAGGTGAGGGAAACCCCCCAAACTTGCAACGCTGTCTTAACCCGAATTTGTTGCTTATTGAAGGACGAATACAAATTAATGGAGAGTTATGCACGTAAATCCTAGTTTGTGGTAATTGCATAGCCTCAGAGCAGAATGTTTTGTTAGTTGCAAAAATTACTTTCAGGTGCTTTAAAAGGACAATTTCATACAATAAAAAAAGTTTATATTAACTTTTTGACTAACTAACTGAATTGCGGATTCTTTCGAATGTGGGTCGCCCTCACAAAATCACTTACCCCACCTTACCCTATCCCTTGATTTATTCAAAGCGGCAACAAAACTTTCGGTTTTGAAAATTTTATCTATGTGGCAGTTTAGAAAGTTGTTGTGCAGTGGTTCAGTGATGAGTTTGCTGGGTCACAGACCAAGGGGTCTTAGGTTTAATCCCCAGGAAAATGCAAATCGTACCATAAGATTGTTTTAACTGTGTCATCACTCGCGAAAACTCATCAAACATGTGAGTCTTTCCAATAAGCTTTTCAAATTCAAATTCGGAATAAAAATCGTACTTGAATTAGTCACAAAAATTAAAACTCACACAAATGGGTAAGAATAAGGGCAGTAACACCTGTTGCTCAGCGAACTATTTGCATATTTACTAAACATTTTCTTAGGAATAGATGAACTACATACATATTTTAAATACAAACATTGGGGTGATGCACTAGGGGTGATGCACTCGTTTCACTTGTCAGGTAAAATTATATTTCCAAATGACAAAGTTGATTTAAAAGCATGCACTGCCGTGTGTCTTACTGAAGTATGTATTTTAATTTGTCCCATTTCAACTTTTGTTTTCCAGTAAAATTCAGCTATGCATTCGCTTAAATTATGGAAATACGAGAATGCCTACTTTCTATTACACATCACATTTGAAGTTATGTAATGGGAGCCGATTTTATAACAAACGCACATTTGCATTTCTAAGCAATAGTTATTACCTTTGAATGATTTTTGCATGCAAATTTTTTGTCTGACGCGCCCACTGCCCATATATTTATGATACACCAAGTACAATTGGGCAAGGCAAAATTCGGTTTCGATAAAATACCGGATTACAGTGGGTGTATAGATTTTCCAACTCCCAAAGATAAGTGAGGTAGAGACTAGGTGGACACCGACATACCTTTACTGACTTCTACGGGTTCTATTTGACGCTTTGCTTTGGGTCCATTCCCGTACCATGCCGTGTACACAAATTTAAGTAACATTTCTAAGTTTAAATGTTGGCTACTTATCAGTAACTTTATTTAAAAATGCCTGCAAGATGTAACCCGAACAGTTTCTTCAAATTAGCTTCTAGATGTCAACAACTGTCAAATATATTAAAATAATTAGACATGTGAAACTTTTAAGACTTTATTGAGCTCAGAGAATGTTTTGTTCTGATCACAATAAGCTTACAACTACAAACATATGCAACTTCCCTTCTTCGGTGTTTGTTTAATATCTTCTTATCTTATTAGTCGTCTGCAGGCTGTGTATGTGTACAACAGAATGTCAGACTTTCTTCCCAAAACAGGCGGAGCTCCCCAAGGTTCCATCCTAGGACCCCTACTCTTTTCCCTATATGTTAATGAGTTGCGTTCCATCGTCACTAACTCTTATGTTGAAATGTATGCAGACGATACTCAGCTATACATGTGCTGTATTCAACTGACACAATAGATGACGCAGTGTCAGTTGCATAAACTTCGATTTGAAAAAAATCTCTTACTAGTCGCAACATAATTCGCTTCTGATAAGCCCTAAGAAGTCTAAATGTATTGTCATATCAAGGAAAACTTTAAGCAAATCATTCCTTCCACATATTAACGGAAGTCCGATCAAATGTGTTTACACCGCAAAAAAATCTGGGTACACGCAAAAAAGTTTAAGATCAAATCAAGAAAAATAAGCGCCGAATCATGAAAAGTTCGTTTCATTTTAGAGCTTTGCTCAGGATTTACTTATTCACGACTTTTTATTCGCAATTCTAGAAATTGTACAAAGTGAAGATATTGACCCTCAAAAGTCGTGAATCAACACTTCTCACTGTCAATAATGCGCTCGGACATGAAATACATATTGCCACAACCGATCGCAATTTGACACAAATATTTATCAATTTGATATTACTGTGGTTGTGACATGCATAAAAAAAAATCGTAAATTACCACATTCCTGTTGCAATTATGATTTCATCCTGTTGCGTATTTGCGGACACATCCCTTTCCATAACCTCCAATCCGTCAGGTTAAGTTATCTCCGCATATTAAGAATTTGGATTAATAAATGAATTATTTTAAATGGGAAGCATTCTTTCATTTTTCTCTACGGACGAAACGTAACACATCCTTTAGTAAATTGCAACAGGGATTGATTTACTACTTCAGTAGTTGCAATTTACAAATTCTTAATCGTAAATTGCAACTTCTCTACGTCAATTTACGTTTTTAATTTAGATGTGCGAAATTATTATAAGATTTTATTGATTCATCATACAGTGGTGGTAAATTACGAAATATTTTTTGCAATTTGAGATTTTAAAGTGGTGTCTGAGGAATTGACCTATTGAAGAAGTGAATTGCGCCAAAAATTCGCAAATCACTACCAATAAATGAAGCTCGAATTAATACTTTTAATCGTAATAGGTCTGTTCCTTTACTTTTAAATCTTACGAATTTTTACTAATTCTTACGAATTTTTACTCAGTGCCGTTCCTTAACTCGAAAAATTCGTAAAAGATAGCGTCATCGAGAGTGCAAGATATTACCCCTCCAGTGAGAATCTTACGAATTTTTACTCAACAAATTTCTTGGTGTAAGAAGTGAAAAAGATGTCAGTTTGATGAAATTCTTCTTCGCTGCAACAGGGAATAATATCCTTCATGTAATTCTTCATGCAGTGTCACTTTTTCAGTTTTTCTCTTCCATATAATCGAATTCATCAAAATAAAGTTCAAAATAAATGATAGAACTAGGTTTCTTAGTAAATTAACAAATTCCTCGAGTTTATCAGACCATTTTTTGAATATTTGAATTATGTATCTGTCATTTTTTTAAAGATTACTACAAAAGCGTTCCCTAACTTTATCGTAAGTGTCTCTCTTTGTCAGAGATTTATCCAAACCACTGCCATTTTGACAGCCTTTTCCATTCTTACTACAAAAGTAAAGGAACAGACCTAATATTCAAAAAACAAAATTTGATATGTTTCGCTGCATTCAATGTCGAATTACAAATTTGTATCAACTCAAGACAAAATCGTTGTGATTTGCGAAAAATATATAATTCGTGATTTGCAACTCAAAAATTTTGCAATTGGTGTCTATTCAGTTCTTTCCGTGCGTCCAAAATGCTTTATTTGTACACAAAAATCGCCACTGAACCTTGAAAAATTGACACGACCACACAAAATCTTTCCTCAACATAGAATAAAACATCACAAACATAACTACATAACTCCAATACATTTTACATGTCGTTGTCGCCAACTTTTTGCCAAATATGCAATCAAAAACACAAATACATAAAACCATCTTTAATCAGAAGATTTCAATTACAGAAAAAGTCTCAATCCCTCAACTCACTGAAGTGAAGCACATAGTTTCAAACATAATTATATACAAACTGTATATATAATTTATCCACGACTATCTATCAAATTGGCTAACTGTTTAATATTTTTATGCCGTCAAGCCGTTTGATGAAAATTCGTTCAGCCTTATACTCACTCACTCACTTTTCCTACACGACTGTGAATGACTATCATTTAAATTTTAAGAGGTTTTGATCTTAGTTTCTACCTATTACGGATTTCTTTATTTTGATTTGATTTCGTGCTAATAAAAAAACACCACACACCGACTGTTCTGGCATCTGGAACTTAACAGTTTATGTAAAACAGTCAACAGCCAACATGTTACTACGATATCCGAACAGTTTTTTTTTGTTATAATGGCGCAAACTGTCATAAATGAATTTGTATTATGTACGACTTCATTAAAAACCGTTTCTCTATGATGCATGAAAAAAAAACTCTGCTCCTTGTTTCTCTGTGGGCTTATATTTATATTTTACTAGCGGGCCCGGCCAACTTCGTCTCGCCCCAATTTAACGCCTTCAGATAAACTTCAAAATGATAATAAGGATAGTTTAAATTTCAATATGATTTATTTTAATGAAATCGAAGTCAGTAGAGAGCGATATGATGAACAATGTTTTCGATTTGTTTTCCGGTACGAAACCAAACAACGAAGACGGTTTGCCAACACGCGAACAGGCAACGTACCGCTGACCGTGCGAAAAACACGGATATTCGAGATTAATCCCACAGACTTCCAATGATTGCGATTTATTGATTGTCATCGCAAAAGCCAATCGAACGGGGAACTGAATCCGCTCGAATTGGAATGGAAGATCAGTTGGAATAATTGGAATTCGTGGGATAAGGACTTCCTCTCCTTTGAAGTTGCCCTTGATGATCGTCGCTTGAATCACATTGTTCATCAGTTTCTTGACGGACAACCGCGTACCGTTGCACAATTTTGGATGATTCATATTCCGCAACATTGCCGGGAACGATATCAATCCAGTCGAGACATCAACAGGAATTTGGCCATTGCCAAGCTCCAGCAGTTGTCTCGAGAATTCAGCAGCCGATGGGTCGTTCTGCAATGCGACTCTCATGTTCGTGGTCAATTTCAACTTCTTAACGTGCTGCCACAAAGACGATGAATTTAAGCATGCATTGATTTCATCGGAAACGGTAGAATTCGGGATTTATTTGATGAAAATCTCCGGAGAGCAATATCATAGTCCCACCAAATCGTATCGAACCACCTCGTAAATCTTTCATCGTTCGGTCAACTGCCTCCAAAGCTCGTTTATTTGTCATCGTGCATTCATCCCAAATGATGATTTTTCATTCTCGCATCAATTTCGCTGTCGCCGAATTTTGGTCATTGTGCACGTTGGCTTGTCACAGCTTCAAAGCGGAATGTGCAGTGCGACCGCCTTCCAACAATGTGGCAGCAATGTCAGAGGATGCAACAGCCAACGCAATTTGAGATCTTGATCGAATTGTTGCCAGAATCACGAAACGATGAATGTCTTGCCTGTCCCACCGGGAGCATCGAGAAAGTAAATGTCTCCCGTTCCATCGTCAACAACCTTCATCAGCAAATCGTATTGGTATTCCCAAAGTTGACAGCAGACTGCCGCACATGAGCACGCGCATGTCCTTGATCAGAACTAATGCGAGAAACAGATTAACACAGCGACAGCAACAGCAACAGCGAATTTAGGATTGGCTCTAACGTTGATGTCGCTGTCGATGTTGCTGTGCTAATGTGTTCAAAGTAATTAAAATACATTGGTTCTAAAGGTTCTGTCAATGTTGCTGTTGCTGTGCTAATCTGTTTCTCGCATAACACTTCGTTGCGCATCTCGTCGTTAATTTCAAGATCGAAAATGAATTTTCGTTTTTTTCCAATTTTCCGACTTTTCCGGATGGTTTTTCCAAAAATTTTCGTTCGTAAAGACCTTCTCCTTATCATTACGAACCGCTGAAAAAAATTGAGCCAAATCGGATTGTCACTAGATTCGTATTCTTCCCCGGAGTGTCATAACGCATAAGCTAAACAAATAATTATAAAAATATAAATTAAAAAAAAAAAAACTAAAAAAAATAAAAAAAAAAATAATTGTCACACAGTGAGAAATGTCAAGAGATGGAATACACTGAACTGTGGAATAAATTACTTTCTGATATATTCACAATCGCGGTCTTGTGGAGTGTTAGGCCCGATTTGCCAGGGTGTTCACCATTTTCCTGTGAAATAATCCGGAGTTTTTATTTTTATTGAACTGGGACTGTTTTTTCCACTTCGCTCCATGCAAAAATAAAGATTCCCACCGCTATACCGACAGAAATATCAAATTCTGAAAATTGGCTCATTTTTGTTTGTTTTTGTTGTAGGACTTAAAATAAACATCCTATCTCAGCGAAAGTAAAGTACAATAAGTAGTGTCACCTCCTCCAAGTCAGTCTGAAATTGTGCAAGCGTTTGATAAAGTGCTAGTTGATATCTCTGTTTTGTTTTTTTTCATCTCAATTTAGGGAGAAATCTCGTGAATCGTGTCATTAGGGCCCAATTCTGTGTCAAATTATCCGGGTTGCTGGTGAATAAATCCTTAAATATGTACTACAAAAAGTGAACTAATGTGATCTACAAAATTGGGTCGGGCATCAAAAAAATGTTGAGACTCATTGTGGCCTCATTACAAGAAATTACTAGCGAAAATAGTTTTTGAGACTGCGGCTGCCCGGATCTCGTTCAAACTTCGGATTTGGAGTTATGGGCTTACGTTTCGCATTAAGGAAATAGGTACCTACTCGTTTATCAGAGAGTCTCTGCTGTTTACAGTCATAATTTCAATTATTTTAATTGGAATATTATTATTTTTATTGCATAAACATGTCGAACACTATTTGAGACCGGTAAGAAATAAATAGATAGCTACAATCCTAAAACACTGACAAATAAATATACTGCACACCCTTCACAAAAGAAACTTTTTTTGTGTATTCTTCTAAATATATTAAACTAAAAAGCTAGAAATAAGAAAGTTAATTAAAAAAACCAAAAAACCCGACTGACTGTAAATTTAAAAAGATTAAAACAAGACACTTTCAGGTATAACTGATTGGCAGTCGGAGGCTGTGCATATTTTTGACAGATTGTCTAGGTAGTCTCCGATTGTCAATTAGTTATACCTGAAAGTGTCTTGTTTTAATCTTTTTAAATTTACAGTCAGTCGGGTTTTTTCTTTTTTAAATTAACTTTCTTATTATATATATAGATTTATTTATTTTTTATTTCTTGTGATCACTTTTAAGCTTACGGGAATAATAATTATTAATAATAATAATAATTCAACAACTCAAACGTCAAATCAAATCCTCATTTTCACCTGCAATTTTGTCAAATTTTTCAGCGACTGATACATTTCTTTTAGTTATTGATCCTTGACAAACACGTACATATAGAATGAGAGTGACATAAATGTACCTCTATTTAAAAGGAATAATTTACTTTAATTTTGACCGATTCGCAAATGAAATGAATGTAATGACAATTGGCTTACTCATAAACCGCTATAAACGCCGGCAATCATCTCTGTCATTTCATCTTTTGTCTTAAGTTTTATTTGCTCTTATCTTTGAAGCTACGTGATATGAATTTCATCCGTTCAATGACACCATCATTTGTATATATACGAACGAGTAATACGTAAACTGAATATATCAAGGATTCACTGACATCTGGCGTACTCCATTAATCACTTTTTGGTATGAATTTTGATTGCGGCTAATGAAGTAATAACCGTTGTGCGTTTTGCCTCATAAAGTTCATATTAAAATGGAAGTCTTTTAAAGCGCGCACTAATTTAAAAGTTGAACAAGACACCCTTTAAGTTTCTAGCTGAATGATTTTATTTCCACAAGGGAATTATTAGCCGAAGAGCTAATTAACGTCCATCTGCGGCACTTACCAGACGTCACGCCTTGGTGCATTCAACCTTTGCTTCACACAGCAGAAATAATATACAAATAATTCAACTGCTTTACGCTATTTTATCTGTCACTTAAGTATGAGTTGAGTACCTATAGGCCAACTAGCTCGGCATATTTATTGGTGGTAAACAAAAGCTGGATGTCAAGCCATGTGCGATAAAAGCCAAATAAATCATTGAAAAACTTTATTGAGGGACTATACTATTGCGCAAGTATTCATGCTGATCTCTCTGTCACATCTGCAAAAATGACAGAGATCTGCTACCAGTAAACCATGAGCGGTTAAATGCTTCTATTGTAGAGTCTCGCCATGCATTTCAGTTTTTCGATTTCTTTTTGATTCTTTTATGAATTTGGTACAAGCATTTCGTTAGGAATTATTACTGACATAAATATTAAGATTAACCAGGTTAAAGCCACACATGCAAAGACACCTTCTATCTATGTACCTTATGTCGTCACTTGTGTAAAGACCGAAGGTCAGATCTTAAATTGTGTAACGAAATTCGACGAGTTAATGCAAAACGCAGCCGCATGTTGCAGATATTTATTTTTGTTAAGGGCTTAGGGAAAGTGGCAGCAAAATGCGACCTTAATAAATATTTATATATTCATGAATTTGTGACATTATGAATGGACAGACCATTTCTTTATTTAGATCAATTTGTGTAAACGTAGACTTTGTTTATAACTTTCTCGATTACGTAGTGAGAGAAAGATATTGCGCGCCGTATTATTAACGAATTATAGACTCGACTCTAAATTTACGGAAGCTCACAATTGCGGAATTTGTATCGAAAATATAGTCACTTCGCGAAACTAATAATCATTCTTAGTGACTAGGCTGAATTTTTTCGAACTCACAGTAGCGAAATTTTCCATACAAAATTGCACATTGTGACCTACAAAATATTTCGTATGAAGGATATGAATGATTATTAGTAAGGCACACTGTGAACTACTAGAACTTAGAGTCGAAACTAAAAATGCTTACTGGTAGGGCCCATTGTTTTCGTACAAAATTTCGAACTCGAAATGTTAATCAATTCTGACAAAACGATGATAGACGAACTCAAGTAATGTGCACGACTGGGTCGATCGAAACTTTCTCGTTGACCAAAGTTCGATTAGTTGTTTTCATATTATTATTAGGTAGGTTTAGGTAGGTATAAATCTGAGGTACTAGCATCGCTAGGAATAGTGTTAAACAAAATCCATTTTTGAGCCATTCGTCTGATAAGTTAGTATCAAATATAATGTGAGTTTTTGTAAGTTGAAGCTCTAGTAACAGGCATTTGTTGCAACTTCTGATTAGAGAATTTTAAGCGCATACTGTACTATTTTATAAGCTCTTATACTTTGCAAGATTTTTGGGTAAAAGGATTATTATTATGTGAATAATACCTCAGAGAGGTATAATCCCTCATGAGAGTTCCCCTCACAATATAATTCCTTTCGGAATCATTTTAGAGGTTCTTGTACTCTTCTTTCTCCTTGGCGGAAGAAATCCGTCCTATAGCACTCTCTCCAGTCCAGTTTCCTTTAAGAATCTAAGGATGAGAGCTGGCTCCAGTGATAGTATTTCCTCATCAGATAGTTGGTACTTGCCAAGTATTTCAATCTTTTGTGGGTCAGTGCCCCACGTGATCCCAGCAAGTGTTCTGGGATTTCACTGGACTCATCGCAGAATCTGCAGAGACCTTCTTCAGATATACACAGTTTCCTGAGGTGTTTCTTGAGTCTACAGTGCCTTGTTAGGATACGGAGGTTGTGGATAAAAGGATAATCGTATGTAGAAGTTTCTGTTTTCTGATTTGATAGGGCATGTTTTTATTTTTACGCAATCATTTTGAAAACATCAATTTTACTCTAGGCTCGGCGCAGACGAACAGACAGACGGACAGAATTTTGCGACCCACTTTTTTGAGTTCTTCTATCATCTTAATGTCAGAACTGATTAACATCTCGAGTTCGAAGTTTTGTACGA
Source organism: Cheilosia urbana (assembly GCA_946477585.1). Classification (NCBI taxonomy): domain Eukaryota; kingdom Metazoa; phylum Arthropoda; class Insecta; order Diptera; family Syrphidae; genus Cheilosia; species Cheilosia urbana. Next base: position 120,456,260 of record OX297854.1, read on the forward strand.
ATACAATCGGCCCCAGCGAAGTATTCGTCGGAACGGAAAATTCTCCGACACTCATACTCTTGCGGAGGCTCCAATTTCAATCGAGGTGTCCGATTTCGGAAGAGAAATAAACAATTGTGATGGCGTACCGCACCGCACTCCAAAACGTAAACAAATACCGCAACCAAATTCTTTACAAATAATAGTAATTAATTAGTGCGGCCCATCCTAACATATGGTACAGCAGTGTGGTGGAAGGCTACAGAAAAGAAATACCATCTTTTAAGCCTCACCAAAATACAAAGGGCGGCATGCATTAGGATAACGGGTTCCTTAAGTACCACTCCCACAGCAGCTATGGAGGTGATGCTAAACCTTACCCCTCTGGACAACTACTGCAGCAGCAAGGCGGTTAAAACCGCAATCAGGCTAAGAGAGTCTGGATTATGGTCATCCAAACCCTACGGGCATGCCTCCATTGAGTTCCAATGGAGTGCGGCGAAAGAGAGGGTGACTACTGACTACCTACCCCCCACTCTCGTTTTTGACAGGAGATTCTCTACTAGAATTCCAAACAGAAGCGATTGGGACAACAAAGTAGTGATAATAGAAGATGAGCTAGCCCTATATACTGACGGTTCAAAGATGGATATCGGTACAGGCGCGGGCATCTTTAGTTAAGGACTGGACCTAAGGACTGGCGGCGAAGAACCTAAAGAGACGACTCGTCGTCGGCAAACAAATCACCATCTACTCTGACAGCCAAGCGGCCATAAAAGTCATGGAGTCAGTCGTGGTGAAGTCAAGAGCAGTAAGTCACTGCAAGATTAATCTGGACGAAATATCACAAGCCAACGAGGTGACTCTATGCTGGGTACCAGGGCATATGGATATTCCGGGTAATGAACAGGCGGATGAGCTTGCAAGAAACGGGTCGAAAATGCATGAATCTATGGCCCTCAAATCAGTAAGAACTCCGCTAAGCACGCTTGCATGGAAGATTGACATTGAATCCTGGAGTAGAACTAACCTACGATGGACCAATCTCATTACCTGCAGGCATACTAAAGAACTATGGCCAAAGGTGAGCAAAAAGAGATCTAAACATATGATCGGACTAAGCCGCAAAGATATTCGCATACTCACGGGGGTCATTACTGGACACTGTGCGATAGGCGTACATGCAGAACGGCTGGGGATACTGCATAATGATTTTTGCAGAAGCTGTAGGGACGTAGAAGAAATAGAATCTGTTCGCCACCTACATTGCGAATGCCCAGCCCTTAAAAACAGCAGACAGAGAATTCTCAATAGTTACTTCTTCGATGACCTAGAGGATCTGAAGAATGTTGATCTCAAAGTACTCCTGAGATTCTTACTTAGATCTGGGTGATTCTAGGAGATAGACAGAATTCTTATCAGTAGTCACTAACTCGTAGGAAGAACTAGAGGATCAGGTTACAACGGAGCTTTAAGAACCCATGGGATTCACACTAAATCTATGTGGCTCCAATACAAAAGCGGTACCTGTATATATTTTTTTTTCTCGACAGGCTGCACTGGATGGTTCCCGTAACTGGACACAATGGACCCAACTGATGGTCTAAGTGAAGCTGTGGCAACCGCCACAAGAGCATCCATTTACCTACCTCGTAATTAATTAAAAAAAAAAAACAAAAAAACCGACTGACTGTAAAAAAGATCACACTGACATTTGTTTGACAATTATTGTTTTTTTGGATAATTTTTTTTGAATTTATATTTTTATATTTATTTGTTTAGCCTATGACAATCCGTGGAAGAATACCAATTTAATTACACCTCACTCTTCAAAATCGGTCAAGCCGTTTGGGGTACAGGGCGTCACGTAGGAACTTACATAGGATACGCGCGAAACAAATAACCCTCCCTGTGTCCAGTCGGGTAAAAAAAGCACTTCACGTATGAACGTATGAAATCGGAGAATTTTCCGTTCCGACGGACACCTCGCTAGGGCCGAATATCTTTCTCCTCGAATTATTTAAACTCCTCTTTTTACACTTTTTTGTTGATTTAAAACCTACTGGTATTAGCTATGAGTTTTTTTTTTTTTTGTTCTTAATTCCAAAAGAATCACCACTATTGAGTAATAAATTGTGCTATACCCATAAACTTTTAGAAAAAAAGAGCAAAACCCAACCAAAGACAAAGAGGTGGAGTATGATTTGTACTCGATTTTTTTCACACTTTGCCTACGGCTATTGAAAAAAATTAATAGCATTTCGCTGTGCATGCCTATTGGTAAACAATCTTATTAAACGTCTTCGGTCAACAATAAAAGAGTGTGCTTTCGAAATATATATAAAGGTTCTTACACCGGTCACCATAAAATTCATGGCACGTTCTTTTAAACGAACGCGAATCCAGATAAGTGGTAGAAAATTCATATACAAAAAAAAAAAACCGTGTACTCAATCAGTATGTAGCCGGTGTCTTTTGAATGTTTTGGTTACTGCATAAAGTCGGCTCGTAAAAGTGATTTCATGGTCAAGAGCGTGGTATCGTACAGACCATCAGTGAAAAGGCAAAGCGAGCAAAATAATTTCACAACAGCCGGTTATTCTGGACACAATCAAGCGAATAAAGCCTTTAAGTCTTTCCGGTAGGTTTGTTCGAATAAGGAAGTTGTTCTTCTTGTGAAATTGGTCTTCGCGAGAGATTATTTCCATGTGACTATTGGTGTTGAATGTTGAGAATTTGTAAACAAAAGATGATGTACATAACTGAGTCGCATTCGTCCTTCTATCTGCATGTTCTCATATTGTTAACTCGTTAACTGTTTTGTTCAAAAGGCATGTAGGTACGTACATAAAAAGACTCATGAATACAGGTGTAGGTTAGGCAGTTTCTCAGGACAATTTTATTTATTTCGCATGCAACAAACGATGCAAAAATAAAATAAAATAAGACAGATTGTTTAAATTCCTTTGAAAGGACTCTTTTGCCGCAATATAAAAACTATTTGCACTCATCTTCAAAAGAGTGTAGCCGTATACTTCAAGCAGGTACTTAAAAGCTTCCCCGAGTCGAATGAATCCCTATTGAAAATCTTCTCCACTAGTGTGGTGCCATTCTATAAGATCTAGGAGATTTGTACGGTAGGAAACTCCTTCGGTGTATAGATTAAAACCCACCGAGTTTATCTTCGATGAAAATATGTTTTTTTTTTTTTTTGGACAAGGCTAGAAGTAGGAGAAGGTTTTCCCTTGCCTAAAAGAACTGCAAATGTTCTCAAATGTCAATAAGATTAGGTATAGGCGCGTGGTTAAAAACCCAGGTACATAGCGCTTTGTGCCTTTTTGTTACCACGACTCATTCGACCTGGGTGTTGAAGTTTGTTAAAAAGGAAGGTGTAGACCCAGAGGCGGTTGAATTCGAGAAGGTAAATAATTCACTGCTGTTCTTGGCGAAGAGGGTTTCTCCCAGAGATCGTTGTCTTGTCCTAGCTAGTACAGGAGACAGGCGAAGTAGTGAATGACTGTGTTCGTGACGCTGACAGCATGGTTCCATGCTTGTTCCCAGACTTTGAAGACTATTTTCTCCTTTTTTTTTTTAAGGCATTAGTTTTCTCCCAATTTCGAACAAAATTTCGATGTTCGAATTTTTTTTTTCGCTAATCTACATAAATGCTCTTCAAAAATAAAGGGTGGTTAAATTTTAGTGTTGATTTTGAATAAAACACAAATTATTTAGGAAATTATTGTCATTTCTTTTTATTATGATAATATTGGTATGGTTCAATTATGTGTGGAACAAAATACCGGGCAAATGGTCGCCGCGACCTCGGCGGCACACCTCCATCCGATGGTCAAAATTTTCGATGACGCTGAGGCATAATTGAGGTTCTATGCCGTTAATGTGCCAAATTATTTCATCCTTTAGCTCTTGAATTATTGCTGGCTTATCGACGTACACCTTTTCTTTCAAATAAGCCCAAAGAAAGAAGTCCAACTGTGTCAAATCACATGTTCTTGGCGGCCAATTGACATCGCCACCACGTGAGATAACACGACCAATGAATTTATCGCGCAAAAGAGCCATTGTTTCGTTAGCTGTTTCGCAAGTGGCACCGTCCTATTGAAACCACATATCGTCCACATCCATATCTTCCAATTGGGGCCATAAAAAGTTCGTTATCATCTCACGTGAGAGGTGCAATTGTTGGGCACGACGACGAGTTGAGGTGGACGGCTCTTCAGCCACACTATCGCGAAGAGCAGCAATACTTTCTGCAGCAGGAGCTATACGAGCATGCACTGGTATTTTCACATCTCCTAACAGACCCAGTTTGCTCAAATTTTTGCACGATTTTTCCGATTGAACACATTCGGACGATTAAATTGACCGATAAAATCACGAAGTGCACGATATGCATTTTGATTTGAACGCCCATTTTCATAATAAGCCTGAATAACTTTAACGCGTTGCTCGATTGTGTATCTTTCCATTTTCATCAAATTGAGTTAGTCTGAAATTGAGAAATGTCAAATGAAATGCAGAAAAAAGCTTGACGTTTAGGTGTGGTTCACATTCAACATCCCTTTAAATTTAACCACCCGTTATATCAGACACATGGCACATGAGACATGACACATGAAGCGTTCTCAATCAATTTAATTGGAGCCATGTACAGCCAACCTGATACAAAAAGGATTATTTCCTTGGGATATTTATTTCATACCTCATTTGAAGATCCTAACCTACAAATGTGCGAATGTGATTTCATTTGGTTATAAAAAAGGACTGATGTTGCTTCCGTAAATTACTAAGCGTAAAACTACGCTCTTCAGCTGGTCACGTTCGGACTTCAAAATATGTACAATCTAGAAAAGTATGATCAAGATCATAACGGCTGATGGTAATCAATTCACAATATCTCAAAGCTGATCAGAAAAATATAAGACTTGTTGGTATATGCCTATGCGTTATACAAATCTGTTTGGTTTAATTAGCTAAAATGTTTTATTCAGCGCACGTTGCAATCTGGAACTCCAAACACATCGCGGAAACGTGCGATCGATTCCCAATTGAGGGGACGAGTTCATAAATACACATTCGTGCACTCCCTTGTGCAAAGCATATTAGAAACTGTATGATTCGTTGGATTCATTGAAACTTCTTCAAGATACGTCTACGTCATTCGCAACGCATCTAGAAAATTAAGTGCAAATTAAAACAGCCTAGCAAACGCTGTCACATTGTACATAGATGAATTGAATAGAATCTCGTCTTCATTTGTCAATTTTGTGCGCCTTGTTGTTATGCATATATTAAGAAAGTATTCCACCTTAAATCACTAGGAGAACTTCAACTTGTGTGATGAGTTTGCAAAACATACCTTAGGTGTATTTTCAAGCCTATGCCGGCTAGTTCACTCTCGAGTCTCGAGCATCCAATTAAGAATTTAACCTGTTCTGCCCTCAGGTTCATTGATCTGACACTAAAAACTTTGCCAACTTTGATATGTTTGTTTGTGTTTTTTTTTTTTTGTAGAAATCTTTTTAAGCAAAATTTAACAACCATCCAATCTAAAGCCGAAATTATTCAAATTTTCGTCACAACAAAGAAGTTATGCATTTATGATAGAGTTGGAAAGATTTGTCTTCAGACGATCAGGAAGGAATTTCAGTAAGAAACTATCAAAATAAACGATGGTGGCTTTTCTCTTTTATTTAAATTCATACATATAAAATGTATATAACGGCACAATTCTGTGCCTTTCTAGGTCAAACTTGTTTGTATTCGTTGCGTGAGTAATTTCTTTACTGCTTATGCAACTTGAACTGGAATATGTAAAAGGAGACTAAAACTGAGAGGCTGTCTTAGAATTATGCATCTGAGCATCTGGTGCATTAATATCCAGTAGAAGAATGTGCGTCGATCGTTGGAGCTTGAAAAATCGGTCGCAACTCCCTCTAAGAAAAGAAAACGTTTGAAAATCCTTTGTGCTATCGCCAGGAATATTTTTTGGTTTTTTTGTTTAACGTTAAGAAAAATTGCAGAGAATTTTGGTAACTTTTTAAATTGTCTGGAGAGATAGCTACACTTCATAGTCGTGTTAGGTAGCCGTCTTTACAGCAGCCACCATGAAACTGGTGACACCTGCAGTGCAGTCATGAAGGAAAATAAATGACTCTCAGTGACCTATGGACATTTGCTTGATGATTGCGTTTGTGATCAAGTTACGCTATCCAGACAGCTTTAAATAGGCTAACCCTCTTGCTGCAAATTTGTTTAACTTTATTTCTATCGTGAGAGGAATTCACATTTGATGATAATCACTCCGAGGGCTATAGACTCAGTGCAATGACTTTAGCAATTGAGATCAGAACCCGTTTGGATTGCATATATTTCCTGCTGTTAATCTGCGTACTAAAACTCGCAATAATTACAGTAACCCACTTCAAAGCAATTCCGAAAGAGAAGGTGATATGTCATTTAGCTGCCTCAATCCGTATATACGCTGCCAATGGCAATATCAAGGTTATCACACGCGAGTGCCTTGCCCTAAACTAATAAAGAAGCACATTAAATAAAATAAAATAAATATTTTAGTAGTAGTCATCCATTTCATCGCCACATTGCTTTCCTATATGTCTTACACTCAGTGGCCTTCAACATAAAGTAGTTTTCCCCTCTCGTTGGGTCTCAAAAGCAAACTCATAAAAAATCTGTCTATCTTTCTGACAGTGAGATTCCACTGTGTCTCCAAAGAACCATGACCATCAAATAAACAGGTCCATCTCGTCGGGCGCTCAAGTGTAGACACATAGAATCGGCAAACAGTGTTTGCATTGATGAGCAAGCGTCAGACCCACTGAACAACACTGAAATGTGTATATGACAGAAACCGAAAAGTGTCCTTGACACAAATGCCTTATGTCATATTCGGTGATTTCTTACTAATTTCAAAGACAACAAAAAACAGCTGTGCGTCTTGTCTATTTCCTTTGATTCGCGGTATAGTGGCTCATGTTAAACGATTGTGATTGGATCTCAATTTGCATACGAACATTTCTTACTAATTAATTTCTTTTATACACTCAAATTGGACGCATTTTGACCGGTTTAAGTTGGCCGTAAAGGTACTCATAAGGCAACAAGCGTTGTTCGTTAATTGGAAGTTAGTCGACCAATTTAATTCGGAGAGAGAGAGAGAGAATGAGGGACTTGACACATGCGTATTTAGGGCAAAGAGCAGTAGCGTTTACTATGAGAATCCATAAACAAATTCATTAAACGTGAATTGCTGAATGCACCCACTGATCACTGCATTTAGAAGTGCATTCACTCTCTCTCTCTCTCTCTCGCGGTTTCCGGCCTTTCGGCGAGGCATCTTTTTAAGCATCCATATTTTATTTTTTTAATCTCTTTTAATCATCTTTGGCTGGAGGTTGTCGACAGTGTTCGTTTTCGCACAAGTTACGCAATTTTTATAATTATAATAGTAATAAGTAATTTATCGGCTAAGAACAAATAAAAATAAAAGTGAACTAAGAATTCGCTGTTGATATTTTTTTTTCATACGTGTGGCAACATTAGCACGACGTATCGAAACATTCCAGGCAGAAATTAAATAATTATTTTTTAAGGTATTTGTCTCAGATTCATTTATTAACAGATTCACACTGGCTTGTCCTTTTGACAACTGCTTCGAATTTTTTAGCATCACATAATGAACAATGCAAGCTCAAGGAACCACAAAAAAAAAAAAAAAAAAAACAATATGAATAAAATCACGCGGAACTAAATTTCATGCAATTTTAAATGATTTGATATATACTGTAACAAAAACTGGCATCACTGATCCACCTTCTCACTGATCCACCTTCATTTGAAAGCCAATGAAAAGCCAACATACCTAACTAAAGGACTATTCACATGAGAACGAATTGCGAACTGCTAACTGCGAACACGCGAATATTCGTAGTTTCTGACACTTCATTTACATGAAAACTTTTTTTGGTCGCAGATACGCGCGTATCAGTTTCACTTTTAGAGGTTAAGTTCGAACGAATTTTTCATTCGCGGGTTTGTGGATCGCGACAGTTTTGTGTGGATTGTGAATAAAGTGTGACATTTCGCGGCAAGAATTTTCAATTCGCTGGCAAATTGCTAAGATTGTTAATTTAGCTGTTTAAATCAATTGAGATACATGTTTTTTTTTTAGATTAGATGTTAGATTAATTTATATTTAGTTTAGTTTCGCAATTCGCTCTCATGTGAATAGTCCTTAAATAAAAACCTTTTCAGAGGAAATTAAAGGTGTAAAAGAAGACAATCAAACAAGAACTTCACTATTCATTTGGCAGTCAGTACGAGCAAGCCTTGTCTACTCCATAGAACAGTAACCTCCTAATGTCAAATTTGACAGAAAAATAAAGCAAATTTTTTATTTTATAAAAAAATTAAATAAAAACCTTTTAATAGTCTATTCAGATTATCGTTTGGTTTTTTTATACTATCAACTTTCATTTTATTTTAGCCGTTGAAGTACGGCGCGGCATAGTATGTCCCTCTGTTAAATTTAATCGTATTGAACTACAAATAATAACTGTTACTAAAATGACAAAAGTCATAAATTACATTTTTTGTTAAGTTGTTGCAAGGCCTACCGCACTTAGCCTGTCCTCCTTTGTAAGGTGATATCCTCCGCCTTTTTTTTTTTTTTTTTATCTTTCTTGTTTATTTATAAACGCTTTTAATTTTATAATAATTGGGCAATACGCATTGCATTTAAAGTTTCAAAAACAGTTTTATTTTTTTCCTCCACTAGATTTTCCAGAAGGTAGCAAGTCACAATTTTGCAATTTTGAGTCCAAAAACAGTCGCAAATATAAAGCTACTTATTTATAGTGTTTTTAGTAACTTTGTTGTGCGTTCATAATACTTTTTTATCGTGCCACACCCCTTTTCCCGATTTTACCCAATGTTCAAAGAAACGCTCAAGGGTCAATATCAAAGAATGCCGGCAAATCTTGTCCGTTCGGAGTCCAAATAGAAACAAACAAACAAATGCATACTTTAAGGGGTAAAATACAAACATTTTGGGATAAATGAAAACAGTTTCATGCGGTAAATTGAGACGCCATCTAGTGAGAAGGTTCCTCGATCGGCCTTACCAATAATCAAAGACTCCACATTTTCCAAAATCCCTTTACAAATAAACATAAATGGTTGCCAGTAATTCGCTACCTTTAGGGTCAAATGATAATGTTGAGAAAGCCATGTATTATATCGAGCATTAGGTAAATAAATCCTCCCTTGATCTCATTTTGAATAGGAGTTTTGCCCTACCATCCAAAATGACGGTATTGCATTTCGTATTAGGAGCGAATTTAAATACCTACCCTATTTTTCAGCCTCGGCTTTTATCTGCTTTGTTTTGTTCAACCGCTAGTGCTTGCTTTTTGATTCAATTGTAAATAGTTTTTGGAAGTTATTTCCTTGATTCCACTTTATTGATTTTTACTTAATGCTAATTACAAATCTTATACCTTTAAACGAGCTAATCTTGTATGTATTTATGTATTTGTATAAATTTATTTCTGTGATCTCGGAAACGGCTCTAACGATTTCGCTGAAATTTGGTATATGGGGGTTTTCGGGGGTAAGCAATTGATCTAGATTAGTCTTATGTTTGGGAAAACGCGTGTTTTCGAGTTTTCATGCGTTTTGAGCTTATTTTTCTGACTTTACTGCCTTTTACTCGCCATTACACAAACAATTCTTAATCAATGCAAACAAAAATACGTAGGAGAGCCAACACTTTAATAGTTATTTCAAGCCATCAATCAGCTTTCTATGTCCTCTAGAAGCTGAGCTACAACCTAAAATCTAACACGAAAAAAATAAATTTATTTTCTCAAATCGAATATTATCAGCAGCCGCGGTTCTTGATCGTTGTTCTGCTTTGGGGTGGTTTTGTGGCGCACATCGCACAAGCACGTTCATATGAAAAAAAAAAAAACAGCGACAATGTCTTTCTGAGGAAATGCGCAGATGGATGATGACGTGTGGTGTGGTGATGGACGGATGGTGGAGCAGCGGCAGCGTTGCCAACCAATTTTGACGAAAAAAAGCCTAACTTGAGAAAAAAAGATGCCTTTTTCAATAAAATAATGCCTAAAAAAATTTTTTTATGTAAATTGGAACAATAAATCAAAAATTAAACACAAATATAACAAAATTAACAACAACAATTTTTATTTCCAAAAAAAAACTTAAATTATGTATAAATCACAGAAGAAATAGGAACAAAATTCATGACTTTAGTTTCATGAGTAGGTAGGTAAATAGCATTGAACAAAACAAGCACAGTTTTAGTCCATCAGATCAAAAAATAAATAAATATTTGAAATAGAAAAAAGATGCGTTTTTGGAAACAAAAAAGCCTTAAAGCCTTAGCTAATGAAATAATGCCTAAAAGGCATAAAAAGCCTAGGTTGGCATCGCTGGGTGGAGGTGCTGTATATAGAAATTGAGTTCAAGGTTTTTGTTTTAATCTTATACCTTTAAACGAGCAATTCTTGTATGTATATATGCATACTCTGAACTCTGAAGCGTGAGCGGTACCCTCGCACCTTTGAGTATCCAATGCTTTTATTAGCGTTGGAAGTCGCATAAGTAAGTAATAAGTCCGCGTCATAGTAAAAGGAAAAAAGTAAGACATCTACCGGCATTTAGGAGACTTAAAGTTTTTTATATGTTCAAGTTAATATATATTTTTTTTTTTATTGTTTTTAAAATTACAATAAATAGTAATAACCGAGCAAAGCTCGGTCACGCAGATATTTTTATTTTAATATGCGAAGTTTTACCCAAATTCGACGTCCGTGCGCTACGTCTACCACCAAAGAAAAGAGCGATTTTTCCAAGCAAGAAAACCACGTCAGCGGAGCTGCTGAATGATCGAGCTGCGAGTGATGGTGGATAGTCGGCGATATTATCGATGGATGCTTATGTTCTAAAAATAAAAAAATTATGTAAGTTTGGGATCTCTCCAAGACTTTCTTGAGAATCGTCGCAAATATCTGTTGCCTTAAGTTTGGATGGCTCAGCGCATACGTAAATAACAACTTATTTCAACAATTCTCAGCGAATCAGGTAGAAGGGATTTCCCTTGGTTGTATATGAAAATTATATCTAACTGAATGTGTCTTGTTTACAGATTTGTAGTTATTTTTTTTTTACAGTTAATCGGATTTTTTGTTTTTTTAATTAACTTTTTACAAGCCAACCAACCAACGCCTCATCAGTTAGTGCGATCTTTTAACATGTCTTTGCCGTTTCAGACGACTTTTTAGCACTCTACTGACCTAGAACTATTAGCGTTGGCAAACGATATCATTACTCATTTTCTTAAGATAACCTTAATGGAAATACCTATTATTTCGTAATCCCCATCGAAAATGTCAGAACCTCTGCGCCGTGCATGTTTTTTTTCCGTTGGTAAAATTGATATAATTCCATAAAACATATCTAGTCTGCAGATATGGCGATTCAGTCCACGGAGTTTTTATTTTCATATAAAAATTTCGTCTTTTGTGACAGCTCCTAGCAGCAAATCAGTTTGTTTACAAATTTGTTTTAGGCCTTACCAAAGTATGACTGACAGATTTTTATATGCGATGTTGAGCAGATGCTTCTATAGTTGGCGTAGTTACTTTTAGATATCGGGTTCGATTCATCCGTATAACTTTCTTCTGGTACTTCCTATATATAATAGTTCGGCCTCACCCTCAAAGCTCTTCAGGTGGAATTATAACGGTAGGGGCTTGCCAGACAAAGTCAAAATTCATAGAATGCCGCTTTGGTATGATTAATGTAACCACTTATTAATATCTTTTTAAAAAAAACCTTTAACAAACCTACCTGATTACAAATATATTATTCTTAGGATTTTGAGTTGTAACAAGGGCCTTGCCAAGCGTATTCAAAGGTTTAAACTCATCTGCAAAATACCCCCTTTTAAACATTTTTTCAAAACTTAAAACAAAACTGGTTAAGACTAATTTGTTTGCGGAATTTTTGTTTAAACGTACCAAAACTAGTTTTACAAGAAATCAGTATTTGCTAATAAATGTGAGGAGCTAACTCATTATAATTGATAATAGTAATAATTAATAATTCAAATGAATTTCTACCTGTGTGGAGCCAAGACTATCAGAGATAACGACCCTGGCATTGGTCTCTATTGTACGCAGTCTAATTTTGTCTTAAGAGGAAAACACAGCCACGAACGCGATGAAAGATAGGTATACCTATGTATAAATAGTTCACCGTGAAATCTTGTAGCACTGCAAGGCCGGTGATAATAGGCGGTTTTCATTTTGCCCACTTGATCAGGGTCGGCCTTAACGATCTAGGCGCCCCGGGCGAGTCATGCATTTGCCGCCTTTTTATAATTCATTAATTAAAAAAAAAAAAAAGATTTTCAGTTGTGTAACATATTTACCTACATTAGTGCCAGTTAGTCACGAAACATTTAATGAAAATAAAAAAATTAAATGTCAGCAAATTCTCTGACAAGACTGTCAAAATCTAGGTTTCCTGCAATTTGATTTTCAATGGACAGTGAGGTCAAACTAGTTAATCTTATTTGACATTGTCGACCTCTAGTTGCTTTTAATCAACTTTTGAAAAACTCTCTTCGCCACTTGTAACGGTCACTGGTATTGTTAAGAGAATACGCAGCGATATCCAATCCAGATGTTGGGATATAACTCTTGAAGATTGTGCTTTTTGATAAAATTTAATGTCTCGATAGGTGTTGCCTGATTGTCCATCAATATTAGATTTAAAGTTGTTCGTTAATTTTAATGTTACTGAAAAATAAAAATATTATTCGGACATACCAAAAATCAAAAATAATAGCGGTTTTTTATTATCAGCCGTGAACCATATTTATAATTTTATTCTTCTAAAGTATAACTGTAGTATTTGTGTAATTTTTGTAAAATAAAAGGCCTAACAGTGGCAGAAAAGCTTAGAATTGTCTTAGATTTCATTTCAAAATTACCACAATATAATAGATGAGAAAATTGTTTAGTAGGGTTCATTGAACGTGTAGATGCAATAATTCCTGCTCTAAATAAACTGTGCTTACAAAACATAATTATGTAGATCATCAATTTACATGCATTTACAACAACTGCATATGATCCTGCTTTTCATTGAGATCACAAATCATGATCTGAAAATGTATTCTACTGTTTCTCACTGCGTTGTTTGTTTCATTCTTAAATGTGGGTGTACCTGTAAACGATAGCCAGGCCAACAATCACGTTGCAAGACTAAAATATTCAACACCATTCATAACAAATTTCCCGTCCGTTTTTCAAAATGTTACTTTTTCATTCTAAAAAGGTATGGCCAGACCCCAGACCAGCGAAATATTTCATAAACATTTAAAAAAAATCTTTCGCTGGTCTGGATACACCTTATGACCCTAATATGCCAAGAAAAACCGAAATACTACTGCAAAATATTGTTTATTAGTTGCATATTTGAAAATAGGTTTTTAAAAAATCGATTGACCCTAACAGGTATCCGTCGGAACGAAAAATTCTTCGCAATGCATACTCTTTCGGAGGCTCAAATTCCATTCGAACAATTGCGATGGCGCACTACGAATCGTAAACAAATTCCGCAACCAATTTCTGTCGCAGGATATCGAAACCTAGCTGTCAAAACTTTAACAAAAATATGCACTTCAACGTAATTCGCCTATATGCGTTACAAAATGTCGGAACAATTCTCCGAACAGTTGCTGCGAACAATACCTCGCAGCAAAAATCTTCCGAATCGTATAAAATCGGAGAATTTTCCGTTCCGACGTATACCTCGTTAGGGCCGTATTTATATCTGAAAGCAAATGTTGCCACAACTCAAAAATTAAAATTTTCTATAATCTGTATTGTTTTATTTTCGTGTTCGGCCAATATCACGGTCACGACACTCGCTTCAGTCACTATAATTGTTGAATGCGTAGTAATTAAACATTAGTACTTTCGCCTCTCTTTCGCCCTCATGAGCTAGTGAGGGAAGAGGGATACCCACAAGAAGACAGACAACAAAATGACAGGTCGTGATAGATAAATGCTGAGTAGGTACTCATACTCACTCCAACATAAGTTCATAAAATTTAATATGGGTGCTGAATTTAGTGTTTCTCTATATTGATAGAAATACCTATTCAAATTCAGTAAAGTTAAGCTAGCGCGCAGTGTCGTGTACACTTCGGCGCCCTCCAGATGCTGACTCCCCGTTCGCCGCACCCTTAAGCCGGCATACTGCACATGATCTACATATCATTGATTTCCATATTTTACAACAATAATACGAGATCCACCTGTTGTTATAAACCACATATATAAATTATGTGGGTAAAATACAAAATCCCAATATTTTCACATGGGTGCAGTCTTTCACATACCTACCAATAGTACGAACTTTTGGCAAGTACACTATACACAGATAGTCGCATTGAAATTGCATCGCCAACATTTTGTTCGCCATGCATACGCATATTAAAATTAAAGGTTTTTTTTATCACGCCATCTTTTGCGACCGAGAATACACGGTTGTGGAAGGCCTAAGTATACCTTGGAAAATTCAATGGATTGGATATAAGCGTTGACGTTTAACAGGTTTCTAAAGAAGTAACATCCACGTCCAGAAAATATGCTGCGGATTGCTGTATCCAATTATTATTAAAGTTCTTTACCGGATTATACGTAAACCAACAGTGCTGCCAGATAGTTTTGATCACAGGGAGATAAGAACCTCAACAAAAAGCGCTAAATTGCGGTAGGTAGGTTACGAAAAAAAACCATTGTAAATTAAGAGGTAAATTTAGCATCAATACTGAAATTCTGAAATATTTTGATAAGCTATAAAGTAAAGTAGGAAATTTTTAAAAGATTCAACTCTCAAATTTTATATCTTAGTCTTGGTAACAAATCAATTAAACAGTTTGTCTATATCAGGTACTTTACATCTATTGAACGGTAGCATAGGGAAATGCAATTTGTTCGTCTTTTTATAAATATTCTTCCATTTTTGCAAAAGGCTACAAAATTTGCACCCCAACCAGAGTTTCAGATGAATTTTACGACGGTGCTAAGTCAAAGTGCAACAGCAAAATATTTAAATAAAATATCAAATTTAAAGTGCTAGAAATTTCTCTAGGAGATAGCATTTTTTAATCCTCGCTAAAACTGTTTAAAAAGCGCCAGATCTAGCTCCGAAAGCACTTAAATTCCAGCATTGCATTGTCCTTGACGCTTAAATAAGAAGTCAACTGATGTTCCTTTATAGATAATAATCACAAGTCATACCCCTAATTGATAGTAAACACAATTACATTTAATTGCCTCGTAGCCTTTGATAAAAATCAAAGTACGATGCAAATACGATTTTAAATAAAACCATAAACGATAAACTGAGAATAACAGAAATAAAAAAACATTTTTACCACTTTGGAAATGTCTCTCGCGCAAACTAAACTAGGTATTCAGTTAAGAAAAAAATGATATTAGAAACCTAAATATCATTTTTGAAAACCTATCCATAGATACCCCACACGTATAGGTTTGATGAACAATTTTATTTTTTTTTTTTTTAGTTTCAGTTCTAAGTATGGGGAACCACTAAAATTTATTGTTTTTTTTTTTTTTTTTTCTATTTTCGTGTAAAATCTTAATGCGGTTCACAGAATACATCTACTTACCAAGTTTCAACAGTACCTATAGTTCTTAAAATTTCGGAAAAAAGTGGCTGTGACATACGGACGAACAGACAGACAGACATGACGAATCTATAAGGGTTCCGTTTTTTACCATTTGGCTATGGAACCCTAAAAAGAACAATAACAACCACAAAATTGCTAGAGTAGGTACGATTCTCTTTAATTCTGCGAAATTTAACAGTCATGCATTTGAGAGAGTGTATGGTCTTGCAAAGGGATGGTTAAAAAAAAATATTTCACTGATGTCTGAATCATGATTGACGTGACCTGACATTTCAGAGCCAAAATGCGCAATGCCACCGCAACGCAATGCAAAGCATTCTGCCATTCATTTGTAATGGCTAAAATGTCGGTCACATGAATTAAGCCACACTTTGAGATGATGCTTGTGTTTGTGAATTGTGAATCCAAAACAGCCTTTCGATGACCTGTTTTATTTTCCGTTTTTCCTTAAACAAGGCTCCTTTGTGCAGCTGCTCTTTTACGACAGCTTAATATGCAGATCAATATCAGACTAGTAGTCATTAATATTTAATTGGTTTAAGGACTTATTTTCTTGTGGTTTCACAAATGTTGCAAGAACCACAGCAGCACATCAAAAAAAAAAAAAAACTGCTGATTCGCTTTTAGTTTACCCCACTAACAGGTTATAATCGTAAATACCTGTCTGTACGAATATTTTTTCAATCGTAATTGGTTAGCAATAATGCTTATATCGGTCCACCGCCTTATAACCTTGTAATTGTAAAGAAACAAGAAATTTGTTAACACCGCGAAATAACATTTTGAAAAGTATCAGGGAACATGATCAATTAGCGAACAAATTATAAATTCGTTTGCAATTGAGTTTTCCCATTTTATTTTCGAAAAAAAAAAACCTTTCCGGCAAATAATGCGACTTCGTGGTTAAACGTGATGCGCATCAGCAAAACTATATAAGTGCCAAGGCTGATTAGCCAATCTTATAGGCAAACTCGGAAATGCTCCGCTCCTTTCATCCAAAGTGGTCTAGTGTGAGTGGTTCCTATTTTCGATTTCAAGTCCTTCCCGGTTAAAAACATATCTTTATCTATGTATAAATCTATATAATATAAGAGAGAATGAAGTCCGCGTGTGCGCGCACAACTCGATAACGAATCGTTCGATTTTAACAATTTTGATAAGCATTAATTAATTTACTTAGTTCTTTCATCAAGCCCCGATCAGCGTTGCCACTTCAACAAAAAATAAAAAAGCTAAGTAGATTTGACTCAAAAATTGAGTAGAGATTCAAGAAAAGGGAAATAGATTTCTAAATCATAGTTTTCATAGCGTTTGTAATATTGGAATTTATGAAAATTATGGGGACGTTCGGATTCATAGTTAAGTAAGTCTGACAGCTGTCTGACTAACTAAATGTATTCCAGTTTTTATAGGCCCAGAGGCCAGAATGGTCACGTGTATAGTTTTTGCAGTTGACGTTTATGACGGGGAAGCCGACAAATCTAGTCGAGAAAAACCTGCCTGCATACTAAGTTGACATTTCGAAGAATCAAATTTAAAATAAATAGGGTGGCCGTGGCAGAATTCTGAAGATTCTAAACAAGGGCCGGGTGTCATTTCTAAAGCTACGCTACAAATTTCGATTAATTAGTTCAGTGTAATAGTGTTGTGATAGGCAACCGTTTTACACATTTGAAAATAACAATTTTTGTCAAAATTATGAAGGGCCTTTTCCGAATAAAAAAGGGCAAAATCAAACAAAGATAAGGCTGACCACGAGAATATAAAAACCATTCCAGTTGCTTAGTCAACGCGTTCGGATTCCTAGTCACGACGAATCTAGTTGACGTTTTACATAAACTAGGTATCCGAACGTCCCCAATTTTGTATTTAAAGTGAAGTTTGATGCAATTTATTCTCTTGAAATGTGAATCTGGGCTAACATGAAAAAATGTAGAACGTTTCTTAAGTTTTTTTTTTTTTTTTATTAAAATTGAAGCGGATTAAATAGGGAATTTCTAAAGTGAGGTAGATATAAGGAATTTAAAAATAGTGCGTTGTATAAAGTTGTATGAAACACCTACCTAAATCTACTTCAATTGAAGTAAAGTGGTATCGCTGACTCCGATGCCCGTCACGGTTGCCGTTTTAGTGACTTTGTCGCTATATCTAGAGGAATTATCAAAAGTTTATCAAATAAATTTTTGTCACTAGAAAATTCTAGTTACTTTTCTGGTGACTTTTTGGAAAAATATGGTTTTCTAAATTATTAAGCATCTGGTGATGTTACATCCCTGGTATTCGAGTTTGACACTTGCAAATTGCAATATTTAATTTGACTTTTTGCTTCCACATTCAAATGCCGAAGTCAAACGCATTTTTAGTAGGTATGATGGTCATAGTTAAAAATACCTAAGTTGAGAAATAAAATATCAACGAAAACTTTGAACTCAATAATGCTCATCAAGAGTCAGTCGGAATGACAAGCTTTTATTATATAAGCAAGTGATGAAGCCTGTATTTCAAAATAAAGTAATAAGATCATTCGTCAGTGCACCATGGTACATTAGAAATGAAGATCTCCATAGAGACCTCGGAATTCCCACCGTTAAGGAAGAAACGAAAATATGCGCTTGAAAGCATGGAAATCGATTATTAGGACATATAAATAGATCGGTCCGTGAAATTCTCGATGAAACAAATTTATTGCGGCGTCTACAACGAACTAAACCTTCGGACTTAGTCCGATAATTATCAACCGCGTTAAAATTGCGGAACGAATAGGAACTTTCGCCGGAATGTTGCCTGCCAAACGTGTAAAACTTCGTGATTAAAAAATTGCTTGATAAGTCATAACTTAGTTGCAGGACCAAAGAAATTTGTAGGAGGTGGTTTTAGTGAGTAAAAATCTCACACTATATGAGCACGCGCCTAGTGTCCTTATAGTGTCTTCTAGAAGATTTCCATCTACCTCGGAGATAAAAAAAAAAAAAATGCTCATCAGAAATCAACTAAAAATACAAAAAAAAAAAAAAAAATGTCACGAATACGAAATTCCTAAAAAAATTTTAAAATGCCTCCGATATTGAGATAAATGAAAGTGATGAAGATGAAATCGATCTAATTATTTCTGATTTGTATTGTAGTGATTTAAAAAAAAAAAAAATTGTTTTTTTTTATTGTAACACTAGCTGACCCGGCAAACCTCGTTTCGCCCAAATTTGTTAATTTGTTAATAAATTCCGAGCATGCACCAAGCACTTGCTAATTTATGTAATTCGACCAATTAAAATTCTTTATTCAAAAGTCATATTAAATGCAATATAAATAAATGATGAATAGCTATGTTGATTTGTTTCAATCAAACCGCAATGATTTTGACGTGTCGGCCAACTTTCCGCTTTTTCACTAAATTCACAATATGAGAAACATGGGAAATCAAGATTGATGCCACAAATGCACAAACATCCATCCATTATCCTTGTAATAAATTATTTGTCATAGTGAAAGCGATACGCACGGGAAATTGAAGTCGCACGTGATATCCACATTATGTAGAGGTAAGCCCGGAACGTCTAAATAATTCAAAAATTCAACTAATCTCCATAACGTTTTATTTTCACAACAAAAGGTAGTATAATGTACTTCCTTTGTCCGTACCTTTCGTATTAAATCTTGCTCACATTTCGCAAATTGCTTTATTTGGACAGTGTCCATTAATAATTTTAATTATACAACTTTAGAAATAGCGTTTGATTTTATTTTTGAATGGGACTGAATGGGAAAATATCCCGCTTGTGTTTTTCAAAGTACCACCTATAGGGTCAAAAACTATCCGCAATTTAAAACTGGAAGCAACCATATCCATTTACAAAATTTCAATCAACTTGGTAGAGCTGTTTTGGAGATCGGCAACAGCGCCACCTATCAGGTCCAAAAGTATCCTTTCCTTCAAGCGGGAACGAAGAATATAAATCTACGAAATTTCATTGAAATCGGATGAAATACAACAATACGAACAAAACAAAAGAAGAATCATAAAAATTTACCCAGTGGTTATCGAGTTATATCATCATCATCGAGTTTCATCCCGAAAGAATTATAGGTATGAATTAAGATGATTATTATTAAAGAAAATTTAATTGACCTGAATAACGACATACGCCTACAACGCCACATGTTGAGGATTTTCCGACGATGTGCACTAAAAAATTCAGTTTTTGTTAAAAATAATAAATTAATTATTTTATATGTATTTTATCAATATAATAACTCCGATTGAAGCATCTGTTTTAAACAATATTTATTTTGCTTACATCCTCGTTGACGATATTTGCAGCACGCATTCTGTCAATGCTATGCCAACGCCATAAGGTTACATCAAAAAAGTTTGAATTGTAAAAGCGCTATGGTTACATTAGATATAATTTAATATGGTTGTTAAGTATTCTTAAATTTTCTTATTTTCCGCGCAATTTTCTTAATTTTTTCTTTCATAAGATTTTTCTCCTGACAATAACAAACACAACAAAAAAAATTTAGCGAAATCGGTCCAGCCGTTCACGCGTCATGCCGCGACCAAGGGAAATAGGGATTCATTTTTATATATATAGATTCAACATTGGCACATTTGTTCGAACAGCTTGATTTAATGCGATTCGTTCGAAGTCCATTTCTCGCTCCAATTCTCGATTAACTGCGTCAAATCAAAGCTTTGTTGCGCATTTCATCTGACATCTCCAGTTCATTATCCGATGACACAGTGCGAATTCGATGCGAAATATCGTCGGCCATAATATCATCTTTGTATAATCAAAGTATCTATCTACTTCATTTCAAAAAGTTACTTGATGTAACAAAGTAAACATAATTTATTAGAACAAACTTTTTGGGTATATCTACCTATATTTAAAAAAAAAAAAAAAAAAATTCAAAATTGTTGACAACAACAATTTGCTTGGAAAATAATTAAAATAATTGACAACAACAATTGCTTTTAAAATTCAAAATATATTTTTTTTTTATTTGAAGTGTCACTACTTGATTTCTATCCAGTTAATTTTTTTTCAAAGTGTATTCCACCATTCAAACTTTAATTTTCTAATTTTCCGCGCAATTTTCTTATTTTTTTCTTTCATAACATTGTTCTCCTGACAATAACAAACACAACAAAAAAAGAATTAACGAAATCGGTCCAGCCGTTTGTGCGTGATGCTGGGACCAAGGGAAATAGGGGTTCATTTTTATATATATAGATTGAGACTGAAATTGCTTTTTTTTATAAGTTAACATAAATCTATTTACATATTGTAAGTTTTTGACTAATTGTTAAAAAAAAAAATGTTGTTAAAATGGAATATTTTTTTTTTTCATTTGTTGGTAGTAAAAATTTTTTTCTATTGACTTTTTTAAAAATTATAGCATATCTAGTGGATTTTTAGGTTCGAGTTAGTGACTTTTTTTTTTAGTTAACGGCAACCCTGATGCCCGTACAAATGACGCCATGGAAGAGAGTCGACGGCCGAAGAGAGTTACAGTCACAGTCATAAGAGAAGAGTATTCAGTGATGCCATTTTGAGGGATTCATCTTATTTTGAGGGATTTTCTGCGAATTTTAATATGTCCGAGGGATAAAGGGACATATTAGCGAGGTATTAAAGGGATTTTCTTTGATAGCTACAAGTTTCTAATAACAACAATTTTCATACTCTGGTGAACCGAACCCTTAGGTAAAGACAACACATTTTAGTGATAAAGTTGCTCTATGTTTGATTGCTTGGGTACCAGAATTTGTATTCAAGTTCCTGTTTTGTTAATTTTTGTTTATTACTATCGCAATTTTTATTAACTTAAAAAAAATAGAATATGTGGGTATAGTGTGCAAAAAAGAATTAATTAAATGTTATTTTGTGTTCGAAAGGCATTTCTTTTATTTATTATTATTTTTTTTTGTCTATGGTATTCAACTGAAAGGGATAAATATCCATTAAAAAATGATTTTTTAAAGGTCAATCTCGGATCATCACATTTCACAATTTCACATGTTACGGCGGTTATAGATCGCCAAAACAATCAACCTGTTTCATTGAAATTTTGTGGGTGTGTATGGTTGGTTGCAACTTGAAAGATAGGACAGTCTTGACCCGACAGATGGCGCTGTTGTCAATCTCTTAAACTGCTCAAAAGATTTCAGTTAAATTTTGTGGCTCTGTAGCTGCAAGTCGATCTCCGAAACAACTCAACAGATTTTAATTAAATTTTATGGATGGGTATGGTTGGTACCAGTTTTAAGGATAATAAATAGTTTTGGACCCGATATAGTTGGGACTTTGTAAAAGATAAGAAAAACGGGTTGTAGCATCTCCCATTAAAATTTCTATTGTATTCTATTTCGCCGTTTCAGCTAGTATTATACAAAAATTAAATAAATTGGCAAGCACTTAAAAAAACAAATAATAAAACTTTACCCCACTTTTCAGGAAAAACAACAACCCCTTAAAGATGACAGTGGTAACACAAAATGTGAATATAGCAAAACAGCTTTCACGAAACAGCGGCAAACCCTCAGCCATGTCGGTGGGAGAATTTTTCGCAAATAAGAATATTTTCATTACGGGCGGAACTGGCTTTCTGGGAACAGTTTTGATCGAAGCTCTCCTCGACACACATCCAGATGTGGGTACGATTTACGTTCTCGTGAGGGGAAAGCGCAAAATCGATCCCAATGACCGGATAGCGAGACTATTAGAAAAACCGGTAAGCTTATTGGACAACTGATTCAATTTTTTTTCCAAATTTCATTGGCACTTTGTTTTGTTGTAGATTTTTCAAAAGTATTCCAAGGACACCCTGAAGAAAGTCGTACCTATTGTCGGTGAACTAAGCGAAATAAATTTTGGCTTCAGCGACGAACTTCTACAGGAGCTTCTAGAGAAAGTCAACATAATCTACCACAGTGCCGCCACCATCAAGTTCAGCTCACCGCTGCGGACAGCGATTCGAACGAATCTCACTGGCACCATGAGGACCATTGAGTTTGCCAAGAAACTAAAGTCCCTATCGGCGTATGTGTACTGTTCCACTGCCTTCTGTAACAGCAACAGTCGCGGTCTTATTCTTGAGGAAGTCTACAAGTCACAGTTCGATCCGTACGAAATGATGAAAATGGCAGAAGACGACAGCGAGTGGGAGGATTTCACAGACGCCAATTGCAAGGAGATAATACGCGACCATCCCAACACGTACACGTTCACTAAAAATCTATCAGAGAACCTTATGATCTCTGAGATGTCAGGATTGCCAGCGGCCATTGTTCGGCCTTCAATTGGTGAGTGATGGCGAGACTTTTTTACTTACTGATGTGATAAATGTTTCTCCGTGTATAGTCTATGGAACGTTGGAGCACCCGATAGAAGGCTGGGTGGGCAATGCCAACAGTGGTCACCTTGGCTACTTGGCGGGTTTTGTCAAAGGTATCTTCCGAACAATGTTCGGGAAGGCAACATCAATTGTCGACATCATACCTTGCGACTATGTCATCAACTCGTCACTTGTGATGGCCTGGTACGTAGGCACGCGACACATTGACAAGCCTGAGGTCATCCATTGCACTTCGGGTGAGGTGAACCCGTTGACACTGGAGGAGTTTTGTACTATAATGAATGCCAGCGTTAAGCGCCACCCGCCAGATAACTACGTGTGGAAACCTCAAACTAAGCTAAGAAATGGCTGGCGATACCATCTGTTCTTCTATCTGTTTCACATTTTGCCTGCCATGGTCTTTCATATTCCAGAGAAGATATTACCAATTGGAATGCCTCAACATACGTGAGTTTTGTAGATCTGCATTTTGATCAGAAATAATCATAAAACTATTGTCCCTTGTAGTGCCCTAGAGTATATGAGAGTTTTTGAGAAGGGCGCCAAAGCTTTCGACTACTTTTTGGACAAAGACTTTCGATATTCACTCAAGAACGCATTGCGGATAATGTCCGTGATGAGCGACAAGGACAAGAAGCGATACAATTTCGACTCGACGCATTGCAATTGGTCCGACTTCTTCGATCGATGTTTGATCGGAGTGAGACACTTCTACTTTAAAGAGTCAGCTGTTACGACATCGTGGCATCGAACATATTGGATGGTGTGAGTATTTGCAATAATTCGGTTATGCGCTTTGTTAGCTATGAATGAATGTCCTTAGTGATAAGCCAAATGGAACATAAATCTTTGCACCTTTGATCTTTAAGTTTTTAGGTCACAACAGCTACGAGTATTTTTGTATGTCTTATCCTGTTTATTCTTCCATTGAGCTTATAAAATGTTAGAGGTTTTGTCTGTGTTATTTCTTAAAAAGAACTCGTTTGTCTTTTACCACGTACCACTTACGCTCAAATAGTGCTTAGCCTGTGGAGACCTGCGGCCCCGCATCACTCTTTAGTGAAAGCAAGACTTTGAAACACTTAATGAAAGCTAGCAAAAACTCACCCTTCGGTAGGAAACGTAACTAACAGCCATGCAAAACAACTCTATATGTCTATTCGCGTATACTTTTCCGAGCCAAGCATTAAAAACCTGTAAAACTCAAAAAGTTGAGCGAAACTTTCTCTGATGGTTGAAAATATATGCCAAAGTACGTGAATAGACTTCGAGCTACTTTGATCCACTTATATCCTTGACAACTTGTTCATATCATATCTACATAAAGGGTCTTTCATAAAGGACTTGACAACTTCTTTTTTTAAATAAATTTATGAATGGAATTCGCAGCGGTCGATGAGGCCGCACATTTCAAACGATACGGTCGCTATTTCTCGTTCAATATTGGCTCTGAACTTCTCTCTCAGTTACTCGAGATAACACGGTCACCGAACTGAGACTTTAATGTGGAATTCATAACATAAAAACGTCACTTGCTCTTTTTTGTGATAATATTCGTGCAGCCTTCAACACTTTTCAAAGCGTTTTCCATTCACTGGTTAAATTTTAAATTAAAACATTCGAAATTTACAACCAATTTACTAAAATAAATTCACCCGATGCAATGCTTTTCTTTTCTGTAGAACAAATTCACGAAAACCTAAAGCCCTCCACCAGTTGTCAAACTCAAACGCACTTGTGTTGGTAAATCTGAGAAAATATCTAGATTCGCAAAAGTGCTCTGAAATCTGAAAAAGATTGTTTTTTTTTTTTTTTTTTGTACCAAACGAACATAAAAACTGCTCTGAGAGAAAACAAAAAGTGCTCTGAGAGCGCCCAATCAAATACCACATCATAAATTGATTGTTGCACCCGCTGTGTGACTTGTGGCACCATCTTGGTGGAACCACATATCAGAGACAATACTGAGACCACCAATTTCGGCCGATATCCCGTTACTTTGCCTACAAGCTATATTTTTAGAGTTGGTATTGATAGCTAGAAATTCGTATTGACAAATGTCACGAAACTTCAAAAAGTCCGGCTCACAAACACATCCTCAGAAAATATGAACAACTTCGCCGTGGGGTGGGCAAAGTTGCTGCCAGCGCTAGAATTTTATCCGTTAAATTTGAAATTATTCGTTACGTGTGGATAGCATTTTTTTTTTATGAATAAAGGACTATTCACATGAGAGCGACCGAATTGCTGAAATGCGAACAAACCACTTTTGATGCATTTAAGAATAGAAAATTGCACAATTTGCTATTCCAAGGGGAGGATAATTAATTTTCCCATCAAAATGTATTAAGGAAAGAAGTCAATAAACAGTTTAAATAACGAAATTTCGAATTCCAAACCAGAACGGCTTATAATTGACGAGTCTTATTCGGACAGTTTCACTTTCCGATGTTAGTAAATTTTTGTTCGAAGCTGACTCCGCTCAGCAGTCAGAACTACCTAATTTTATGAAGATTTCAATACCACCAAGTTAGTGTTTTAGGATTTACAAAGGAACTAGGATATTAACATCTGTTCTAAGTAGGAAAGTATTAAAGAAAAAATCATGCTCAAAAACCGAAAAACAAAAAAAAAAAAAAAAAAAAAAACGAATGAAGCGAAATTACGTGTAATAATAGGCTTTCAAAATTGAGTACAGTAGGTTTCAAACTCAAAGCCATCAAACGCACAATCGCAGTAAATATAAAATATTTATAAAAATATTTATAACAATATGATATAAACTGCTTCATTTAAGGCGTGTTAGGTGTTACCAACATTTCTTCAATTTGTATTGAGTAATTAACATAGCAAATTAAAAAAATACAAATAATAGATCGAACGTTATAGCTAGGTTCTTAGTTTAAAGCTGTTTGTTACTCATTTGAAGTTAGACTATTATTTAGTTGGTTATAAATTTGTGCCAAAACATTTGTAGCTTCAATGGCATTGTTTTTATATACCTATATATTTTCCAATAAAATCAAATATATTTATAATACAATTTTTTGTTTTTTGTTTTTTTTTTTTTTCATTTCCAGATTTGACATTCTTTACTACCTCGGATATGTAGCGATCTTTGCCGCTTTCTATGGTATTTTTACTTCGATTTTCGGTGTACAAATTGGGCTGACTTTTGCTGTGTTGGTTTGGGGCTTCCTGGTCTGGTTATAGATAAAACCGTTTTAACTTATTTATATAAGTTGTAATAATCTATAATGAAAGTTTTATTACATTTGGTAATGTTCAAATTACTATATGGCAGAATTTATGTAAGAAATGGATATATACACTCTTTTGTTACTTGTCAACTATACTTATATATTGTATTTCACTTATAAACTTTTCAACTGTTGTTTCATACTGTGTTTATATTTTAATGCAATAAATAAGTTTACTTTTTATATTATCGAAATGACTTTCAATGAATGAAACGCATGGACGTACAATTAAAACGTGATTCAGTTGGCCTTACCGTTGATTTTCGTATTCGAAAAAACTGGTTTGTATAAATACTTCAATAAGTATAGCCATTTTTGATCTATCTAATCAGTGCATATGGACCCTTTTGTGTTAGTACACGGTAAATAATTTTCTGTTTCCAACTTTCCAAGTTTGCTGAATTGCACTTAAATAATTTGGTTCTACTGTCAATTTATTATGCCTTAAAGGAGGTGACAAAGAAACTGAACCCAACTTTCCCTATCCACTTCCAACTTTCCCTATCCACTTTTTTTATATTTGAATACACTTGAAGAATATTTCGTTCGCGGGATGTTCGCTTGCGAATCCCTGGTGATACCTTCATCGTGTAAAATAGTTGACGGACCCATTTAACAAAGCGTATGGAGAACGATACGCAATTTAACAGGGCTGCTATGATGGACAACAAAAATATGCAAAATGTGTTAGTAAAAGTTTTAATATTAAAGCCGACTCGCATAGTTTGTATTTAATTTTGTGTCGCTTTGAAATTGTGATAAATTGATCTGTACGCTTATTTTCACATTTATTAAACTCATCATCGTCTCACTCCCCAATAAGAATTCTATGAAGAAAACTAACACCAGGCACGACTTTTCTCCTAACCTCAGAAGATTTGAGACCAACCAGTTGTATATAATCCAGCTGAATAAAGGAGTAAGTTATTAAAATCAGACCACAGGAGTCCGCTGAACGAAAACCTTGGAAATGCAGGGTGCGGTACTATGACCAAAACTAATGATCGGACATTAAAAAAAATTAAGGGACAGGTATTTTTCAGAGTACTATCGATTTTAAGATTTATTATCAAAAAATCAATGTGCCATGTACAATGTGCAATGTACAAATTTATAGTATAAAAAATAAAAGCAAATTCCAATTAACGGTTTCAAAAACTTACCCAAAGCTATAACATTAACATAATGTCAATTGACTGCTTTTGAAGATAGAAGTTGGAAGGTCATGAGATCATGACTAAATTATTGAGAATTAACGAAATTTAAAAAATATGTTGGCCATCATTTAATAAGTTGCGAGGGCATGTTTTGTAGAATTTTTAAAGGTAGTTCTGAGCTGGATTTCCATAGATTTTCTGTGTGTTTTTATTCTTTGCAAACTCAGATGTTAAACACAAAAGCATAGGGCCTTACCAATAAACATTTCTACAGCCCGATTCTGGGAAACCTCACTGATACCTCACAAGTTACAAAACCCTCACAAGGTGAGGTGAAATTTATTTTGTGACGTTTTCGTATTCTGTCAGCACACAGTCCAAAAAACAATCGGGTTTGTGATCTCCTATGGAGCAGGTCACAAAATTAAAAACCATAGTTAAAAAATAAAAAAGTCATAACGGCTCACAAGTAACAGACATTATTGAATTTGATGGTGCTGGTTCTGGTTCCCTATTTCAACAAACCTAATGACCTGGGGTGGCAGCACGTATCTTGATACAATCGAGTTCAGTCGATACAGTCGAGCTCTGGCAGCATCTAATTTGTCTCAATCGATTATCCTCGATTGTATCGTCGAAGTTGGCAGCATACAAACTAGAAAATTACGATTGAAACAAAACATTCTACTCGATAGAAAATACCTATCGCTAACTAATTAAAAATGGAAAATAAGCAAAATATGGCTGTTAATAAAAAAACAGATACAAACTTTAACAAATTTTAAATGAAAGAACTTGGAAATTGTTGTCTGTGCCATACTTTTAATAGGTATTTGGTACATTTGTACCTACCGACATTTTATTTTCTTGGAAGTGACTATTCACACGTTTGTCTGGCTTCGGGACACGGCTACGTATTTGACGTAACGTAATTGCATTTTCATTAAAAACAGTGTTTTAAGAAATAAGTTGGCCTTAGATTAAAAAAAATACCCAATTTGACACTTTATGTGACACTTTTAAGTACAAGTCACAATCAAACTCGTTTCAAGTTACGTGCTACCGAAATTTATTTGTTCCGAGTTGGCTGACGATGAACAGTCCTCGATTGTATAAAGTTACGTGCTGGCACCCCTGAACAGGGCATTTTATAATACACTAGCGGACCCCCTGCACACTGCGTAGTGCAAAACAGAAGTATAAAAAAATCAAATTAAAATTCATTTAAATCAGAAATAATTTATTGTAATGCTCTGTTGTGAGCGAATGGTGTCACGCCCCTTTGTTCAATTTTGACCAATCACAGGTATACTCCTGGGCCAATACCTAAGATATTGTTTAAAATTTGAACTCATTCGATTGGGTCGTTTTCGAAGTATAATATTTTGAATGCATGAGAAAAAATCTGTTCGTTTTCAGTCTGCAGCGACATGTCTGTGTCGTGTATGGGCCCTATAATATTATTTCCAACTAACCATTGGTATCCTCCTCCAACCAGTACCTCTTATGTTGAGGAAAGTTTTAAAATAAGAGGCACGTCGTTCGTGTACCTGTACGCAAATTAATATTGTCCAGCACATACTTAAAAGCGACTTTGTTCAATCAAATTGCACAAAACTAAAAGGAAAAACTAACTTTCTAACTAAGAACCCAATTAAAATAATCTAACATTTTGTCAGGCAATGGGAGAGGATTCGAACAATCCCACAGATTTTTTCTAAATTTTCTAAATTTCACATGCTCACTTTCAACTTCACTTTCGTCGCTATCGCTGGTAGTTTGCTAGCACTAGTTTGCTAGTTTGTTTTTTTTTCGCGGCCACGAAAGTAATTTCTTTCGTTCTTAATGTTATATGAATCAAACCGCTCGTGTGTACGAAAACGTTTGAACGTTATCGTCTTACAGAATGCTAGCCCTAAAATCTCATATCAAACATTTAACAACATTTTACATTTCGAATATGAGGCTGACATGGGAATAGTGGAGTTACAGACTAGTTTTTGCACTCAAGGTACCTTTTTAGTTCAAACCAATTAAAAGTGGACTTAGGAGTCCCAGGATTTGGCATATGCCCATTGACTTCTCAGAGCAAGAGACCAGCATTTTTAGGGTTCCGTAGCCAAATGGCAAAAATCGGAACCCTATTAGATTCGTCATGTCTGTCTGTCTGTCTGTCTGTCCGTCCGTATGTCACAGCCACTTTTCTCCGAAACTTTAAGAGCTATACCGTTGAAACTTGGTAAGTAGATGTATTCTGTGAACCGCATTAAGATTTTACACAAAAATAGAAAAAAAAAAAGTAAATTTTGGGGGTCCCCATACATAAAACCGAAACTCAAAAAAATTTTTTTCATCAAACCCATACGTGTGGGGTATCTATGGATAGGTCTTCAAAAATGATACTTAGGTTTCTAATATCATTTTTTTCTAAAGTGAATAGTTTGCGCGAGAGACACTTCCAAAGTCGTAAAATGTTGGCCCCCCCCCCCCCTAACTTCTAAAATAAGAGAACGATAAAACTAAAAAAAATATATGATGTACATTACCATGTAAACTTCAAATGAAAATTTTTTGAACGAGATCTAGCGAGTAGTTTTTTTTTTATACGTCATAAATTGTAGACCTCAATTTACCTTTAATACAATCAACTCAAAAAAAAAAAAAAAAAACATTTAATTTCATAAACATAAACCTTATACATAAACACTGAACCATTATTTCCTAATAATAAATGATATAAAAATACACTATTATTAAAATAGGTATCGATCAAAGTTACAACGAACTACAAGAACTTTTATGTTATGTTACTTGCTGTTTCGGAACCCTTCATGAGCGAGTCCGACTCGCACTTGTCTTACTTTTTTATGAATGGAATTGAACGTGAAAAAATGTCAATTTCTAAAAAAAGGCGGTAAGTTTCTTATATTCGACAAGTCTTCTTCGTCTTATTCTTTTATAGACAAATCAAGCTTTTGGTGTATTTCAAAAAAGCTGACTTAAATCTATGCTCGAATGCAGACTTGTGACTTAACTGATGTACATTCGATGAGTGGCGGGTGTTGCAATGCAATTACCCATTTTACGATCGCAAAAGTCGTTAAACTTGCAAAATTATTCCTACAGTGTCAATTCTGCCAGAAAATAAGTAGCCCTGCCATTTCCTTGACAAGGACTTTTAAAAAGAAATTTCGTCAAAATATAAAAAAAAATTCTAATGTCGTTGCACCAAAAGAGCAAACAACAACGACCTTCTTCCAAAAAAGAATCCATTAAAGAAGAGGTAAATCAACATGCAGAACCTCTGGAAGGACCGGTTCATAACAACAATCGAAAAGAAGTCGTCTCAAGGGAACTCCTCAAAGACTTGCTCCATTTGATAACCATATCATCGGAGGTAGATACTTCTAAGTGTAGGACTTAGTGCGATGTAACCTTTCTGTCGTTTTAGACCAATAAATCCTTTGCGAAGCTCCGATTTACCAACTCCAACTCGTACTATGGGTGGCTGGGTTCAAATGGATTCAATGGATTCGGCACTTACATTTTCGCCGATGGAACATCTTTTCGAGGTTGGTCTTTCATCAAGCAGCTTCCAAAAGCATTACCATTCTAAACTTCTGTAACAGGATCATTTGAAGCCGGTCTGACAAAGGGCCTGGGAAGGTATAACTACTTAAATGGCAGCACGTATCAGGGTGCATTTTTGGCTGGTCGTCCACATGGCTACGGTCAGTACAAAACAAAGCGGTTCCAATACGATGGGTACTTTCGCAGTGGGAAGTTTCATGGTCAGGGAGTGTGGAAGGTCTGTACATCTATATATAGCTAACTGTCACTTGACCCATCATCCATGTAGTCCAAAACAGAGCAGCAGGAAGGGATCTTTATAAGTGGGAAGCTATCTCACGGAGAGGTTCGTGACTCTAGTGGCGTCTTCAATGGTACCTTCGACGAATCGGGTTTTCGAAAACAAGGAAAATTCACTTTCAAAAACGGCAACACATACAGCGGAGCTTGGGCTGACGATTTATTTAATGGCTTTGGCGTATACAACTGGGTTGAAGAAGGATGTCTAACTACGAGGGCAGAAACGAAGTACGTGGGTTATTGGTTGAACGGCAAGCGGAGTGGACTGGGAATGCTTACTTTCCGACAGAGGAGCATCATCTGTCAGTGGTGTGGCGATAGGAAGTCCGGAGCGGGAGTGATTCTCGCCTGCAATGGGAATTGCTATGCTGGACCGGAGGTATTTCATGACAATCAGTATATAGGGTCGTACCAAGTCAAGTTGTGTGAAGAAAGTCTTGAAATTGTCTTATATATTACCAAGCTACTGTCTCCTAATGGTGTTCATTGCACAGTAAAAGAAAATACGACAGCATTCTTAGGTAAGATTCGGGAGCTCATTGCTGGTCATGCTGATTCCGCCTGCCCAGTCTACCCCATACGTATTCCACATTACGAGATTGGAAGTCTGTCCCCGGGACCATACAGTACTGGCCTTGAGTTAAAGTACCTGCAACAGGTTGTCACTGAGAATTACAAGCACTTTATGGATCTCTATAAGAAATATACACATGGGACCGATGAGTATATGAATAATCTCGGCTTGAACCTCTTCTTTATGGATGTGTTTCACAAGATAAGGGA
This sequence comes from Cheilosia urbana, assembly GCA_946477585.1. Taxonomy (NCBI): domain Eukaryota; kingdom Metazoa; phylum Arthropoda; class Insecta; order Diptera; family Syrphidae; genus Cheilosia; species Cheilosia urbana. The sequence goes on from OX297854.1 coordinate 120,488,461, forward strand.
TGTGAACGTTGCCGATTTCATGGAGGCTAGCAACCTTGCAATATGCCACCCAAGGACCTACATGCATGGCAATGACAGTTCGTGCATTGATCCCTTGGCGCCTGTCCCATTTTACGAGTTCCTTCATCACTTTTTCCGGTTAACCGAAGCTCTTATGGCAAATGAACAACTACAAATGGCTGTGGACAAGTTAAGGCCGACCTTTTTCGGTCATAGAGCCATTCAGACGCTTTATGTGCTGAAGATGTTGCAAGAAATGGAGGCGCCAGCGTTCCTGGTAAGGGAAGCGCTACAAGTTAATCGTCCCGCAGTATTGACTTTGATTACATTGATGAAGGATCATTCGCCTGATGATAATAGTATCCGATGCGCGTACCGGTGTTTGATGACAAAAGGTGTGGTAAGCGGGAGAAGTATCCATTTTATAGAAGCCGTGGCAAGATATTTTCGAAATGTTATTCAGGAAAATACTGTATATGAAGTCGAACTGAATGTTAGCGATTTGGAGTTAGTAGAAGTTGTATTGCTTACGTGTCAATTAAAAATGAAGGAAGTGAGAAGACGATAATAAAGCGGGATTTATTGTTAACTGGGATTTGCCTTTGAAACCTGGAAAAGTGAAGTTATTATATTAAAAAATAAATTCTTTCCGCAATATCTTTTGTTATCCGCCAGGTACTATGCTTATCATGAAAAAGGCAGATCTACAAAGCTTCAAAAGTGCCCCGACGAATTGCTGCGGCAATAACGCCTCAAAAACCAGTTTGAAAACTGTTTCAAAATCACCTCAAAAAATGTCTAAAATTGAGATATAAGACACTCTGAAAATTAGAAACCTTCCCACCCAAAAAATACCCAGAAAGATTTCAAAAATGACCAAAACACGTTATGGAAAACACCACGAAAGTCCCAAAGTGTCTTTTCCAAACTACTCGAAAATCGTTTCGAATACTTTTTAAAAATCGGGCTTTAAACGGCCGCCCAAAAATACTTCCAAGTGGTGAGTTCAAATCGTACGAAAGAGATTTTAATGGGAGTGTGTTTTTTTTAACCTTTCGATCTCCATCAAAGCAAAGTAAAGTAGGATTTTCAGTATGAGTTACGCGTCCGTAAACAAAAAAACGTCATCATTATCGGAAACGGTTACTGCCAGTAAAAGTATTTAGCTCCAATAACAACTGATTCACTACAGAAGCAGATCAGCATCTACAATATACATTTTGAATTGTACTGCACTATCACACCCGGCGAACTTCGTAGTACCGCCTAAATTTGACTAAATTTTGAAAGTTGAGCCTCCCTATTGAAAGAATAAAACTCCTTTGAAATTAACTTGAATTCAATGCATTGTAACGACTCCATAGATTTTCGTGCTGGCTTCTTGATCGTTTATTTTCGCGCTAATGATTGAACCATTACATGCGTCGTACTAATAACAAATTTTAGTCTCCACTTTAAACTTACGGAAGTTCACAATTGCGAAATTTGTATGGAAAATATTGCCACTGTGAACTACTAAAATTTAAAGTCGAAACTAAAAATCTTTATTGGACAGGCCCATTAACTCTGGACAAAATGATCTCTCTGTTCCGACTCGTGCAAAATAGCACTGAATTTAAATTGAAAAAAAAAGCAACTGTCGATGTCCCAGAAATATGAAGGGACCTATAGCATAGTTTTTATACAATTTTGTTCACCTTGTTCTGCTTGAATTTAAACCATCTTTCCCAGCTGAGGCGAGGCATCTAGAATCCAGTTGTTATTAGGCCTCTTTTATTATGCTCACATGATCTATATTATAATCGATTTTCATGGTTTACAACAACAGTCGGATCTCTAACGTACGACTATTGTTGTTAATCGTGGATATCAATAAGGGTACCTATTCACTTAATCTCATAATTTTATGCAGCTTGTAAATTCACTGTACACCTCTCGGAATTGTCATTGCGTAATTCACGTAAATCGACTGTCAAGTCTCTTGTCAAACTCAGATGTTCTTACTTCTTAGACTTCCGACAATCATCGATATGCCGAAAGTAAGTGAAAAGAAACAGCTGGTTAAATTCTTGAAGAAATTGACGGTAAATGAGTAGGTACGTAACTTAACTATATTGGGAACTTTTTGGCGAAGTTAGGGGTTTGTAAAATATGTCCTCTTTTTTCGTTTGAGGTATATGGAGACCCTACCTTATGTGGTATTCGTTTGGGCTTCTTCAGATTCGCTCTCAGATTTCAGATTTCGTGTGGCTAATCGAACATTAAAACGTCACTTGCTCTTTTTTGTGATAATATTCGTGGGATTCGAATATGTGTAGCCTTCAACAATTTTCAAAACGTTTTCCATTCACTGGTTAAATTTTAAATAAAAACATTCCAAATTTGCGTCCCGATTGATTTTTAAATATTTATACATAAATAATTTACAAAAATAGATTCACCCGATGCAATGCCTTTCTTTGCTGTAGAACAAATTCACGAAAACCTAAACGCCCTCCACCAGTTGTCAAACTCAAACGCACTTGTGTTGGTAAGTCTGAGAAAATATCTAGATTCGCAAAAGTGATCTGAAATCTGAAAAAGATTGCTTTTTCTTGTACATAAAACTGCTCTGAGAGCAAAAAAAGTGCTCTGAGAGCGCCCAATCGAATACCACATAAGGGTATTCGCTTAAATGCATAAAACCTTTATAAACTGCGTAAACTGCAGAAATCAGATCAGCCCGGTAATAACCTACGGATTCCCCATCTGGTATACCGTCTCCAAGACATACATGAGGAAGCTGGGAGTATTCGAAAGAAAACTCCTGCGGATATGTACAGGACTGCACTACGATCCAATCCGGAAGAAAAACATCAGAAGTTCAAGACTCTATGAAGAAGCCAAAATCTTACCCCTGGAAAAGTATATGGTCACACTTTTCCAGAAAATACTCAGGAATACCTCCAGTCATCCAAACCCTCTAGTCCGAAGAATTGCGGACCTTCCACACATCCCAGAGCATCGGTACCTTCATGTACTGGCTCTGCTTAACGAGGAGTTATTCCCAAGCGACACAGACAGGACAGCCCTGCCCTTCTACGAATTGACCGAGACAACCCACCATCGAGGATTATTCCAAGATGACCAACCATCTCAAAACACAAGAACATCAACACCCGGACTTGAACACCCTGAGGTCAACCCTGACAACGATGCATACTACGAGTATGAATCCGACAAGCCAAATACAATATATTATGTAAAATAGATTTAAGAAAACAAACATTGTATACCGTTGGGCCCCTGTTGTTGAGCTAACACCTTTAAATATTAACTATTCACCACCATTTGTTACCTAGCCTTAAGTCAAATTGTATATACAAAAAGTTTAATAAAAGCAAATGTAATGTAAATGAAATCAGATCAGATCATGTGCGCATGCGCACAATAAAAAATGCCTATAATTGGTACGACCATGTATATGTATTCGCTATTCACTCGCTTCACACTATGTGGAAGTTCTCCTAAAAGTATTGGATGGCTTTATAGGTGTTGTCTCATTGTCTGTTGCTGTGAAGAATTTAAGGTTCATACGCCCAAAACTAGACGCAGAAACTTACCTACGCTTTTTAGCCAAGACTATAACCGAAAGTTATACAAACATTAACCTGAATATTCACCTCAGCATTGGAAGAGGTGAATAAGTATTTTCAGTGTGAAAGATTAAGGCAAATTACCTAAATATGCTATATCATGCGTCATGCCCAGCCAAACGAATCCAATCGAATCCCCCCAATCAGTGTTGCCAGATGAAATATCTGAAAATCTTGTTTTTCCGAAATAAAAAATCTTTTTTTCAAGATTTTTTCAAAATATAATATGTATCTGTACTTTAAAATTGGAGTAGGTAGATACGTATATATATACATAATACATAAATTACATTAATATCCCTAAAAAAAAACTGCTCAATAAATGTATATTACTGGTTTTTTGAAATATTGGAACGTATTTATATATTGACATATAATTTCATAGCTTATATGAAGGTCATAGCAATTCGGTTTATTAAAGCGCAAGAAATCCTTTGTACAGATTAAACTTCCAACTCTTTAAGTACTCAAACGATTACGAATTTCTGATTTACCTATTTAAATTAACAGCAAAAAATATTCCTTCAACATTATTGCAGTGGAATGTGAAAGCGATAAAATTCGTTGAAATTCATGTTTCGTTAGAGTCGATCGAAGGTTGGAACAACAAAATTTGTGCATGGGCTCTGCACATAATAACGGAATCAATAGAAAAGGTTGTTTTAATTTGATAGATTAGATATAGAAAATTCTTAATCTCAAAAATCTTTAAATTTGATGAATTTGAGGTAAGAAGTCTTGTACATATTTTTGAGCTCAAAAATCTTGAAAAAAAAAAGATATATCTTGTAATCTGGCATCGCTGCCCCCAATGCCAATTCCACAGCATTTTACAGTTTCTGCAAGCTTTTCAAACTTCAATCCATCCACGATCCACCGTACCGTAGTCGTGAGCAGTCAGAAGAAATATATTGCGTAATGGACGAAGAAAACCTAATTGCAATGGCTATAGCTTTGTCGCTTAATAAATCACAAAAAATAAGAAGCAAATGGAGCAAAGATTGGTATTTAAAAAGACGATCCCTATCGCACGTAAATTTAATGAGGGAATTGAGGTTTGAACATGGTGATTGGTCAAACTATTTACGTATGAGTGAAAGCTGAACTGAAAACTTATGGGAATTCCATCAGTTTCAGTCTCAGTTTCAGTTTCAGTTAAACGCTTCAATTTTTGCATTTAAACATCAGTTTAACTGAATGCTTAACTGATAGCTCAACTGAAACTGAAACTGAAATGATCGTCTGAATGGGCCTTAAACACTTAACAAATCACACAACTTCTCTTTTCTCTCTAGTCTCTATCTAGTGTCTACTGTCCAGCGTTGCCACTTCAAAATGAGAGGAGCGCAGTAGATCATTAGAAAAAATGCAGTAGATTGGATATTTCCGCAGTAGATTTTGTATTATACAAAAAACAAAGATCAATATTGCCTTAAACTACGTATATAAATAATCAATTTAATGTTTTTTATAAACCGTCCATTAATTAAATTAAAATTTTGAAAATAATGTAAAAGCCAAGGAGAGTCTGAGGGTGTCCAGACATTATTCATTTTCTTACAACAAATTACATTTTCAAGAGTTTTTACGTTCAGTTTGTTCCATAGGTTATTTTTGAATTGGCTTATAATCGAAAACTTTCGCTCTGCAGCAGCACTATGGTCTAAAAAATTTTACTTTTTTTTGTGGTTTTCAATAAATATTAATCCATGTTTAAAGTTTCAAATAAGCTCTCAAAAACAGAATCCCGTTAGTTCAGCAGAAAACGAGAAATTCAGAAATGATATCCTGAATGACAGCAGCCAAGTTGAACTCATTTCAAAAGAGAATGTGGCCAATTTCAAAATAAGTTGGCTTCATTCAGAAGTTCTTTGCAGCGGTTCTTTGAATGTCAGTTTTGTACAGTTGTCTAAGACAAGGCTTATCAAACAAAAAAGTGCAGTAGATTGGATTTAGTGGCAGCAGATTTATTTTTTGCGAAAAGTGCAGTAGATCTACTGCTATTGCAGTAAAGTGGCAACGCTGCTCACGAGTAAAATGAAAGCTGAACTGAATACCGGACTGACGTCTAAATACAATGCCTTTTTTAACTGAACTGACAACTGAACTGATAACTGAACTGATAACTGATCATCTAAATGGGCCTTTATGTGGTGCTTGGTGCATCGAGCCCGTGTGCCGTGTGTGTTTACGCTTAGGTACGTAGTGGAGTGGTAGTAGTGTAGTACGTACCACATCGAAGATCGAACATGGTTACAGGCAGCGTTGCCACAATGTTACAAGTGTAACAAAAGTGTTACACTTTTTAACTATTTTATAATTTTGTTACAGTGTTACTTTCTTTTTCGCTTTGTTACATTTTTTCCCATTAAAATCCTTTTTTTATTTTTCTCATTAAAAATGGCAGCACTTTTTTCTTTCGAGCAAACTTCTACCAATTTCTGTCAATGTATTTGTTTGTTTACACAGTTCAAAAGTTGTGCAAAACGTTAAACTGCGAGTGGGCTGGGAATGGGAATGGGAGGGAACAAGAAAAGACAACAACATTTTTCTGTCTCGCCGCGTCGCCGTTGACAATTTTTTGACATTTTTTATCCATTTGCTACACTTTTTGAACAAAATTGTTACACTTTTAAAAAAGATTGCGCCAACACTGGTTGCTGGTTGGTATGGTATGGGAAACCAACTAAATACCTACCTATACTATAACATCAACGTTCCGCGTTCCGCTTCCAAGCGTCTCCATTTATCCAACCAGAAAACAGCGGAAAACACAAAAAACGCGTTTCTGCATCCCAGACAAATCCATTTCCCATCATTGCAGTTTTGCAAGTTGCAACAGTTTCTGATCAGCTTTTCGAACTTGCCTCAACTTAAGTCGCGGACGCAGTCCTGCACCTTGCAGCTCCAGCTTCCAGTACACAGCGAAACCGAACCGACAGCTATCTTCTTTTCTATCTACATTACATTTTACCTAGCTTCATCTTGGGGCTGACAGATTCATTCAGTTGTATTTCGGTTTTCGGTGACGTCTGACGCATATATTTATTCGCCGGTTGTGGAGTTATTTGCCGTGTAGTTTTACCAGTTTTGCGACAGAGTTCAATAAAAATAAAATAAATTTTTCTGTTCAAATAGTTTTTTCATCACTTTCAGTACAATAAACACTTCCAGAACAACAAACCAGGGAGCACACTCTTGGAATTCCGAAAATGTCTGAGTAAGTTTATTGTGCTTTACATTTCCATTCCATACGACCGACGATCGACCGTCCGTCCGACCGCGACCGTCTTCAATTTCATCGTTTTGTCATTTGTGGTGGCAATTTGTATTCGGTCGGTTCCGTTGGCTTGCGTTTAATGTTGTTTTTTTATTTTATTTATTCCCCGGGCTTTCTTATTTCTGTTTACTGATCGTGAGGAACGCACAATTTTTGTGTATCGCGTTTGCGTATGGACGATTGACATTGAATGAATATATGCTGTTCGTCAGAGTTGCCGCTGAAAGTTCAAAAAGGGGTACAAAAGGGCGCCCGTGTCAAAAAAAAGGGCTTATGAGCAAAAATAAAAACAGGGCACAAAAAAAAAAAAAAAAAATTATAGGAAAGATGATTAATTTCTATTAAATCATCATCTCTATCACTATGGGTGACAGATGAATTTGACAGAAGCCGTTTGGAGGGGCTGTGAAATCTCAACAAACAAACTTCTACGTAGCATTTTGGGTTTTGCTACCATAATATTTAGATTGAGAGCCCTAAAGAATTATTTTTACGAGAGCGAACTGCGGACAAGCGAATATTTGTAGCAGAGACAATACTGAGACCCCCAACTCACAATCCTCTTGCCGCTGGCCCCCTCAGTTTTTTTTTCAAATTCGCCATTTTGTTTTCCTATCGGTGTTATGTCTATTTAGAATCCGTGTGACATGCAAAAACATACAAAAAATATAAAATCAATGCTGCCAACTGCTACCAACCATGGGGGAATGTGATAGAGTTCGAGAATACCACATTTTAAGATAACTGAATGCTATTGGTTGGTTATTATAAATTTTTAAAAGACGGTTAATATAATTTGTTTGGTTAATAATACTATCTACATGAGTTGTTTTATATACTAGAAACATATTAGGACAAACATTGTTGTGTATTTTCCGCTTTTGAATATCATTAACTTCGATTTCATGTGTACATTTTTCTTAAATAACTGAAGAAAAATTGTTCAAAATGTTTTTATTTTCCTACAACTATTCTGCAGTAATCATTTTTCATCAATATTTTCAGAAAAAGTGCACTTATTCCTAAAATAAAATACAATTTACGCGTAACGAATAATTTCAAATTTAACGGACAAAATTCTATGAACGCTGGCAGCAACTTTGCCGGCAGCGGAAGTGGGACACGCAAGGTGCGAGTGTGTTGGTGAGTGAAGTTACGTGACATTTGTCAATACGAATTTCTATGTAACCATACTAACGCACTTAGCGTGTACCAGCCCATAGCAATATAGCTTGTAGGCAAGTAACGGAAAATCGGCCGAAGTTGGGGGTCTCAGTATTGTCTCTGATTTGTAGTTTCTGACATTTCATTCACAAACATTTTTCAGCCCCAGATGTTTTCGAATGGGATAAGTACATACCAATAAAATAAATATTTCTTAAGGTAAGATAAGACTATGCCAAGTGGTCATAAAATGCCAATTTCTGACAGTTCTCCTGTCAAAATATGGTCATACAATGTAATAGGCATATCTCATATGCTCTAATGACCTAAATGCCACATAATGACCAGGCTGATTTTGACAGATAAAAATGCCCAAATAGCATATAGTGTAATCGGACAATAAGTAGGTACGAATGCCAGCATAAAGCCTATATGTCCGTCTATATGCACTTTTTGGAATTTCGTTATGGCATTTCTGGCAATTTTGATGGAACAAGAATTATTTTGTTGTCACAGGTGGTGTTTTAAACTGCATTTACATTATCACGCACGCGCATTTTTGCACGAAACGGTACACAGAGATCCGTTTGTTCGCAGTCAATGCTAATAAAGTCGTAGGAATGAGATCACAAATCAGACGCCTAAGGTGTCATGGATGTTCTACCCATAATTATAGATACGTAAAGCGGAAGTTCCGGCAACCAACATTTCTGCAATCACATGAAAACATTTCTATTTCCGATTTAAAATATATGAAATGAGAGTGTTAATTAGTTTCAGTAAATTAAACCAACAATTCATCAATCGTTTATACGAAATAAATAAATAATTGTACGTTCATCACTTCCGGAAGCCATTTTGTTTTATAGGAAAACGAAATTTCTTAAGCCATCGTTATAAAAATATCAACATGCATAGCTTTCCCATAATTCCTACCACTTAAACAAGATGGCCGACCAAAATGCGTGTCACGTTTTTTTGCGTGCTAGGTAATACTGTCCCTTTCAGTCAGACGGCTATTTAGTATTGGGCATCCCTTTAATTTTCCGTGATAGGAATGTGTGACCGTGTGAATGCACCATAAGTTTGTGGAATTGTGATTTATTTTCATTTTCGTTCTCTTTTTTTGTGGAAACCTACTACAACATTTGGTAAATAATAACAAATGCCTTAAATGACCATCACGGCAAATATGACCATATTGGTAGTTTTGGTCATATAGTCTAATATACAGTTTTGATAATCCTGACATTTTGGTCATTTGCCTGTTGGCATTTATATGCATAATTGGCATATAGGTACCTAGTCTAATCTTAGCTTTAGTTACATCTGGTTACATCCAGCTAATAGAAGACTTGGCCAGACATTTTGTAGGTATACCTCGCTTATTGGCTATTACTGTCGTTTTGTGTTTAGATTCATTAACGAATTGTTGTTCATTTTTCTTAGAGATTGATTATATTAAATAATTTTACGATAAAATTTTGTATATTCTTCGGTTTTAAGATATGAGAGTTGAAGGCCGCTAGATCACTTTGACATTAATTTTGCATTTTTTTTACATCTTGAGATCGTATTTGGAAAGCTTTGTTCGTGTTCAGCAGAGACAATACTGAGACCCCCAACTTCGGCCGATTTTCCGTTACTTGCCTACAAGCTATATTTCTATGGGGTGGTACACGCTAAGTGCGTTAGTATTGTTACATAGAAATTCGTATTGACAACTGTCACTCACCAACACACTCGCACCTTGCGTGTCCCACTTCCGCTGTCGGCAAATTTGCTTCCAGCGTTCATAGAATTTTGTCAGTTAAATTTGAAATTATTCGTTTCGTGTAAATAGTATTTTATTTTAGAAATAAGTGCACTTTTGCTGAAAATATTTATGAAAAATGATTACTGCAGAATGGTTGTAGGAAAGTAAAGCAATTTGCAATTTTTCTTCAGTTATTTAAGAAAAATGTACACATGAAATCGAAGTTAATGATATTCAAAAGCGGAAAATACACAACAATATCTGTCCTAATATGTTTCTAGTATATAAAACATCTCATTTAGATAGCATTATTAACTAAACAAATTATATTATTCGTCCTTTAAGAATTTATAATAACCAACCAATAGCATTCAGTTATCTTAAAATGTGGTATTCTCGAACTCTATCACATTCCCCCATGGTTGGTAGCGGTTGGCAGCATTGAATTTATATTTTTTGTATGTTTTTACATGTCACACGGATTCTAAATAGACATAACACCGATAGGAAAACAAAATGGCGAATTTGAAAAAAAAACTGAGGGGGCCAGCGGCAAGAGGATTGTGAGTTGGGGGTCTCAGTATTGTCTCTGGTGTTCAGTGCAATGACAGTTTCGTAATGGTAAAGTAAGCGCGCCAATAATAAATTGGGAGTTGGTATAAATGTGATATGACTTCACAATTAAATATACATTCTCCGTCCATTGTCATTTGCATAAGCTTCGTGGGAGTGTGGATAATTATCACACTTACTGCGAATGTTGTGTCCCAAAAATGTTAGCAAATTAAGTGAAAGTGCTGCTTAGATTCAACTTTAATTGACTGCCTTTGGTTAGGTTATCTGTTTTCACCCAAAAGTTTATCAAGCACACACAACACACCACATGTGATGAACAGAAATAAAAAAAAATTGTAACTTCCAGATAAGATACAAGAAGAAGTAGACTGCCCCATAAATCCCAACCAAATAATTATCCATATACATATCTGGTTAAATAAATTTCTAATTTGTGCTGATTTCACGTGATTTTTTGTCTGTGCTTTTTCGGAAAAGTGAAAGGCTTCAACACGCCAGAATGGGAATTTCTTTCACCAGCAGAATAATTATCTTTTCGTTTCTTCTTGAGTTTCAGAGGCCCGGCCCGCTAACAGTCTGGTTCTTTTTATTTGTTGTTCTGGCCATCTTGTCCAACCACGTCTTTTTAAGAGGTACAGATGTACCTACCAATGCAGACAGTTTTCTTGGAATGAAATAAATAAGTGTATCTGCTTGCACTGTATTTCTGCGGATGACATTATAATAATCACTTCGCAGAAGTCAACTCGACGCGATGAACTTGTTGACATAAAAAGTTATTATCGTAGTGAAGTCGTTCACATGGTAGTGGGCAATTTATTAAATATGTAAACGAAATATAAAAACATTCTCAAACCGTGTCACTTAATTGCTGAGCTAAGTGGTAAGTCCACAGGTTCATTTGTTATAGGTAGAAGATGGATTGATATTTTTAAATGGGGTTTACGTATTAGTCGGTTTAGCTGTCATACCGAACGCAAATATCTATATATTCGGTACAAAGATGCATTGCGAGATTATGAAGCAGTGAGTAAATAAAAATTTTAGGTCAAAAACATAACAAAGAGACCGCACATAGTAGGCTCGATATCGTAAGTAAGCTTTTAGGTGTGACAGATGAGACAGCTTGATCCGCTGTCTCGCTTTAAACAAACACAGACCTTCTGACGGAGTGGGCAACAGCGTTGCAGAAAGTACTACAATAGGAGTATTGTTCTCCGTTTTCGTCAGCCGTTACCCCGTACTCCCTAACGACAAACTGTACTCCTATTTTTAATTTCGGATTGAATTGTTTTTACTTTAGGTACCTTGACATTTCTTTACCTATTAAATTGCAGAACAAATTTGATTTGCTGAATATTTCATTAACATTTTTTTCGTGATTCGATTTTGTTACATTCACATCGAGCACACTCTTGCGGATCTTGGAAATCCTTTTTCTTCTGCCACTATTTAAAGATTTGAAATGGAATGAAATATAGAACCCTCAAAGTCGTCAACTCAGTTTAATTCGTGCCCCTGGTCTACATTTCAGTCAGATGCGGACAGATAGACTTCTGCAGAAGGTGTGTAGACGTCAGACGTCAACTGCACTTACTTGACGTATTCTACAGTATGCACCAAAAATAAAAATTGTGCAATTTATATATGGCGGTATTTAAATAATTCAGGCGACATTTTTTCCAATTATACTTTTGTCCTCTCTCTTTTTTAGTAAAGATGTCAATCGCCATTTATGTATGTTATGTGATACTCGGAACATTAAACAAAAATTATTGATCAATTTTAGTATTCCAAAGGCATGGACTGTTGTTTTAGTTAATTACTTACAAATTAGTGCACATTTTTTAAATACGTTACTAAAGTTTTCAAAATAATTTGTAAAACGAAATTAATATCTAAGGCTACAAATATTCTAAGTATGCGAATACCAATAATTAACAAAACAATTTGGAATCTTATACGTTCGATTGAGCACGCGAAAGCTGAACTTGGAAGTCAAATCAGGGAATCCAATCTGGTATTTGATTTTTGCGTTTTGGTACCTATACCTAGTTAAATCACATAACATTTACGAATTTTCTGTGGCACATTGATACATTTTTTTATAATTCGGTTCCCAAAGCTACGTTGCGCTCGACTCTTTTACCCATCAAACCACCGTACCTCATATGACTCCAATGAACCAATCTCCCGTATACTGCGAAAGGTTAATTTCAACCTTTCAATTTTCGATTTCAACCGCAGCTCTGCCCACCTCAAACTTGATCTCCTTCACCACTCTCCTTATCTTTAAGTCTAAGTTTTAAGGCTTTTCATGTCTTAGTTTTAAGTATCTTAGTTTTAAGTTGTTACTTTAAGCCTAAATGTTAGTTTTAGCTTGTATTAAGCCAAATATATGGGGGTATTGGCCACTGAATATAAAATTAAAATTAAATTAAATTAAATTAAATTGTTAGAGCGCATATTTTCCTATGATTACCTCATATTAAAAACATTATACTCTGTCCAAGAAAAATTGTCAGTACAGGCCTTATGGAGGAGCTTTTTTTCTACCAGTGGTGCCTGTAGCTACTCTCACGGCACTCAAACACAAGATTTGCCACTGAAATAAAAACGAAACCACTGGCATTCCAAAGAATTTATTGTTGTAATTCTCCTGAAATTCGCATACATCCCACCATAACCAGTCTGCCACACAGCCGCGGGCAGAATGAGCACGATCGTCTTGTGTTGTGTTCGCTTGCTATTATCATCAACCAAAATAAGCAGTGTGTGTGACTGAAGCACATCAGAAGAGTGTTACCATATGTCAAAGAAAGCAAATCATTAAGGGTTTTTCTTTGAATTTTGTCAAAGAACTTTCGGTTTTGTTGCTTTTTGGAGCTTTTGAGAGCGGCATATTATGTGGGGTGTTGCCATTCGGTTTTAATTTGTTGGTATTTCTAAAAGATCCAATAATATTCAGTTAAAACATATTTTTGAATGTTGTCCTTTAGAAATAAGGTTTATTCGTGAGGTGTTTTAATGCATTCGTTTCATTAACGCAACAAGTGATCATATGTGCGTTGTGGAGATATTGCGATAAATTAATAGTGATTACTAAGGCAACTCACCCGGATTCATGCAAAGGCATGGTGTTTTTTGGGATACATTTGATTAAATATTTTAATATAGAAAACTAAGTACAAATTTTCAGCCTTATTCGTTAGGTCATATTTCTGCATGTTTTGGTAGGTATAAATTCTTATTTCACTTTGTAGAGCATATTTTTCACACTGAAATATCAAAATGATGAAACAGGTAGACCTATACTGTTTATTTTCGGTCGTTGGGTTTTACCACATCCGGTCACTCCTCTCCAGTAAAGCAAATGCCTTGAAAGGATTTTATGATCCTTTTATTGCTACTGTTTCCGCGAAGTTCTGCATTGACGGGTAGTATTTTCTTAGCAAATATGTAATCTAGGTATATATGTCTATATTAAAAAATGTATGTAGAGCTGCACAAGTGCAGTCCTTTTACCATCTGTTTAGGTATATGACATTGCGTCGTGGTTATATAAAAATAATTCCGGTGTCAAGAGAAAGGTGGAAGATTTGGACAAATGTGCGATTAGGCGGATAGTCCATCAGTTTTTTTTTTATGGATAATGACCTTTCGACGCTAGACAAGTTATTATTGGAAATACAAAAAAGTGAAAATGTAACAAAACTTAGCAGCTCAAATTTGCATATAATATTGCAAAAAGATCTCGGACTTAAATTCGTCAAACGTCAGCGAAAGAATTTGTTGTTGGAAAGAAGTGACATTATTTCTTGGAGACGAAGATATCTACGCGAAGTAAAAAAAAATAGAGAAGAGAAAAGAAAGATTTATTTTACTGATGAGACCTGGCTAAACTGGAAGATGGTAACCCTAACAGTATTGCTCTCTGAGTTATGGCGAATTATCATACACACTATGACAACCCTGTGAGAGCTTTAAAAAGGGACCGATTTATGTAAGTAATTGCAACTAGACTGAGACACAAACATCATAAATCTTCCCTGTACTGACAATTTTTCTTGGACAGAGTATAATAGCATTTGCATTTTTATTATATTATGTACCTATTCTTCCTGTGTCATGCCATTCAACGCTGAACAGAATTCAACAACAGAATTTTGAATCATATTTTATATACCTAAAAGTATTTTGTGTAGTCGCAAAAGCTTAGTGGTTAGTGTGTTGGACTGCTATGCGGGGGTCCCAGGTTCGAATCCCGCAAAAACCCAATTCCGACTTAGGGTTTTTTTCCGCTGCGCTACCTCTCGCGAACGTCTGACAAACATCCGAGAGTATAAATGTCTTGAAAGAGCTTCTCAATTAGCCGTTTGGAGTCGGCATAAAATTGTAGATCCCTTCCATTCGTTCCAAAAATGAGAAACTCACACAAAACGAATGGTTGTGAGAAGCTAGGCCTAGGGTCTCTCCGGACCTGTTGCGCCAACTATTTATTTATTTTATTTAAAAGTATTTTGTATATTTTATAAAAAATGCCTGATAAACAAGATCGTGTGTGATTTGTTTTTTTTTTTTTTTTAATTTCCCAATGTTTTCGTATTTCTATAGAGAAACTAGATTTGAGATCTTGCTACATATCTTTTACCTTATTTATATTCACAATTCTATTTCACCTTAACGTTTTTGTAGGTATTCGTTTATTTCGTATATTAACTTATTTACTACAAAAATGAGTGCATTATGCAATAATCACTAGGATGTTAAGTACCTTAATAATAAAAGATGTGCTTTAATTTTAATTACACATAAGATTTGATGTAGACTATTAGGAGTCTTTTAAAAGAATGGCAATTTGATTCATTTTTAATAACAGTTTTAAAATTCACTAAAAAATGTAATGCCTTTATACATAACCATGTTTTGAGTTCTAAATCTAATGTCTCTATAAAGTGGCAGTCTAAAATTGTTATTAGATCTAAGGTTATAAGGTTGAACTTCATGTGTAATATTTAAGTTTAATGAAAGGTTTTCAGGAACCATTTTACATATGTTTAATCTTAAATACAAATACTGCTGCGTTGAAGGTTATCCCCTTTTTGATATTGAGCCAATGTAGGCACGAGAGCATCCAGCTGATTGGTGTATAAAAACTGCATTTAAGAATTACCCTCATCGCCTTGTTTTGAAGTTTTTGTAGCCTGTTGATTTCAGTTGAATTGCCCATGTAAAGTAAAGTGGAGCAGAATTCAAAATGTGGTTTAATTATTGAGTTGTAGATGTTTATAGCGCATATTGTGGATATATTTGTACGTATCCTTTTCAGAAAGTCCATTTTTTTTTTAAATTTTGCTAACGATATAATCTAGGTGGTTTTTAAAGTTTAGTTCACTGTCTATACGCCAAGGTTTTTAATTGACTGAACTTGTTCAATTTGATTAGTGTTAATTTGTATGTAAGATTGAAAATCCGCGTTTAAAACCAAACTTTTCCTTTCATTTGCATTCATTTTCAGTTTATTTATGGCGCAACAGGTCCGGAGGGACCCTAGCTTCTCGCAACCATTCGTTTTGTGTGAGTTTTTTTCTTTTTGGAACGACTGGAAGGGATCTACTATTTTATGCCGACTCCAAACGGCTAATTGAGAAACTCTTTCAAGACAGTTATGCTCTCGGATGTTTGTCAGGCGTTCGCGAGGGGTGGCGCAGTGGAAAAAACCCTAAGCTGGAATTTGGGTTTTTGCGGGATTCGAACCTCGACCCCTCGCTTAGTAGTCCAACATACAAAACACTAAGCCACTGCGCCACTAAAATTAACATTAGGAACAACAGTGGACCTAATATTGTTCCCTGTGGTAATAAATACAGCATTTGAACACTTTTCTTTTAATTTTTCCAAATATTATGTAGGCAAGCAGATTTATAGGGGAAATCTTACGTAGCGTCGGTAGGGAGTTTTTGGACCCGTGTTAGGTTTTTTTTTTTTTTTGTATTATCTGTAATCACTGCTTGCATGTTGTTAACTCATTTTTGGAACAACCCCTAATGCATGAATTATGCTGTCAAAAACAAAAATAAAATTAAAAAAACGAGAAATGTGAATATGGATGAACATTTTTTGGAGCTGAAATTTAATAGAGAACAAGTAAAGCTATCTAAAAAAAACCTATACACTTATTTTTCTACATTTATTGTTATAAATTAAATTCATTAACAAATTGTTTGTAATTAAAATAGAGCGCGCGAGAGAGGAGGCACGGAAGCTGATCGTCTAGTTTGGACAGTCTTTGCCTGATATCAAGTTCATTTAAAAAATGTTCGAAGCTTAGTATTAGTATGGTATTTGAACTGAACTTCGGTCCGGTTTTTCAATCTCGCCCTCTTAGTAAATATCAAGGCAAAGCTTTTATAAATATCTATGTACGAGTATGTATCTTCATTTTGCAACTGAGTCGCACTTTGCTTTTCAAGCCGAATGTCAATAATAACAGACTTGGGGAATCTTCAATCAAGCAGTTGTTGACTTAATGGGTTTTTGTAGGAAAATAATGCAAGTCCCAGTCATATTGCAGTGTTGAAGGTTTTAATAGTGACAGCAGCAGCCAGTAGCTTAAGTGTTGCAATACCGCAATATTAGCTACCTCGTTTATCTACTGCAGCTACATAAAAGCAACGGAAATTAAATCGAAGCTCGTTAAATGTTTGCCCCCCTGCGAAGTGGTTAAAGTCTTAAAACACAGTTCAAGCTTCAAAGTATCGATTGCCCTACTGCTCACTGAACTTAAAGGGATTGCAGTTTGCAGATAGAAGTCTCTAGTATTGCTAACATTTATCTCTTTATTTATAGAAATTTCCGCTGCGCCACCTTTCGCGAATGTCTGACAAACATCCGAGAGTATAACTGTCTTGAAATAGCTTCTCAATTATTGGCCGTTTGGAGTCGGCATAAAATTGTAGATCCATTCCATTCGTTTTAAACTTGAAAAACTCACACAAAACGAATGGTTGTGCGAAGCTAGGCCTAGGTTTGAGAGACGAAAAGAGACCCGACAATGGTGGTCTGATTCGAATATCTATCGAATCTAAATACTTTACTTATTTATAGAAAAAGAAGTTTAGATAAGTGCTCGCCGAATGACTTCATTTACAAGCAACGGTGCTTTTGGCAATTCAACTTTTGATTAGATACGAGGAAACACGATATCATATTGTTTATTGTTGACCAGTACATATATAGAAATTTTTAATTTATTTCGTTGCTCAAATTTTCAAAGTGGAAGTTGATTTCCGTTTATGGAGGTTTTAAATGCCTGAAATGTCGATTTGACATTTGATTTGATTTGACAATGACGACAATTTTAATGAAATTCCATTTACCGACGAGTAAAACGCAAAATATTCAAGTTTTGTTCGGGTACTGCCACAATAATATACTGTTTCTGGGTTCATATTTTTCAAAACAAACCGACCGGTTGTTAAGTTAAGTGTGCTTAACTGGATGATCTAGTTACATACGAGTATTACTTGCGATTTGCGAATAGTATTAGTTACGAATGCATGCTAGAGTGTAGGCAAGGGTGGAATTCTCTAAGGTGATTTGCGATAGTTGATAGTCACAAAAAAATTTGTTTACTCTACGTAAAGTAGGTAAAATGATAATCACAGTGATAGTCCTTTTTTTCGATCGCTTTTGTCACCTATTAAGGTATCATTTTCATATATTATGTACATTTAATTATTATTCGATGTTGGCGATTTTTTTATCAAGTACAAAAAAAAAAAAAAAAAATTAATAACTAGGCTTACAAATGCAGGGTAAGCATTAGTATCCATATTTTCAATACGGTATCCATTTCCATTATTACCTATTAGACTTTTCAAATTTAAAAGAGATCTACGCACATCCACATTTCCTTAACTGGATGAAACCTTAAACCTTTTCGGGGGTGGTGATTAAAAGAGGTCATTTGGTGCTGATTTTGATGTATCAACGAGTCAGCGTATAGTATCCTAAATTGCAGCACGGGCCTCAGTCAAAACTATGCCAAAACATGATACAATTTTTCCCAACGAATGCATATATCAAGTACTAGCTGGTAACCACGACTTTGTTTGCGTAGAAAAATTATAGTACTTCGAGTAGCTCAATAACCAGCTCAACCAGCTCACAATGTCCATAATGTCCTTATTTCTTACCAAAAGTATGGATATCTTGATGAATTTTTATATCTCTAACTTGAGAAATAATTGGTTCGTCATAAAAACTTTCATCTATTACATCATCCCCTTCACGTTTTGCTTTCGCGACAAAAATTAGCCTTCTCAGAGTCCCATCTATCCCTATATCGAAATTCATAAAAATTATGAAAAGGTCGTGAAAAGGTAACAATCAGGGGTTGAATTACCGCATCCGTGATCGAGTAATACGTGACTGAATTTGTTATTGTTTTGCTTGTAAAATCCACAAAACTCTGTGACGTATGGCTCACTCACGGATGTGGCAATTCGGGCCCTGAGTTATTTTCGCATTTCTGATATTAGTTAGTTAGGATAAGGATCATATCAAGGCTACCTTGAGTTTTCTGTCCAAATTACAAATGACAACAAAACTATTTTATGAAATAACAAAGTGGTGCTAAATTTGTATAGTTATTTTGTGATTGCTTTATGTACATATACATATATAGAGTTCGAGAGTTATTCGAATCAGACCACCATTGTCGGGTCTCTTAAATAAATCTTACCCAGAGAGACTCTCTGGATTTCTCCAGAGTTCTTCCCTGGGCTCAATTCCTAGTGTTAATATGCTAGCATCTGTTTATGGGAGATCTGTTTCATCGACTGGTCCTCGATCCAATGATGTCCCAAGATCTTCATTCTTTTGCCAGCCAACGCCGGACATTGACACAGTATATGTGCCGCTGTCTCAGGTTCCTCCAGGCATAGTTTACAGGTATCATCCTCTCTAAGGCCCATCTTCCTTAAGTGATACCCGAAATTACCATGTCCTGTTAACAAAGCCACCACCCATTTCAATGTTTCTCGACTCATGCTTAGGACCCTTCTTTGAGTGGAGCAGGTCGGCCACTTAATTGCCATTTTAGCCTGCCTACATTGTTCCACGGTTGACCACCTTCTCAGGTGTTCTGCCGTGATCCATTTGTGAATAAGCTGTTCTACCATTCCTTGCCAATTGAAGAGAATGGTTCTGGTGCCAGCAACTTTTCAGTTGACCCCTGTTTTGCAAGGGAGTCCGCCTGTTCGTTGCCTTCGATCCCCATGTGTCCTCGTACCCAGATCAGTGTTACTTCATTTTTAGATGAACACTTGTTGAACTTAAGTACACATTCCCATGCCAATGATGTTGTGATGTTTGTCTGTTCCATGCGTTTGACCACCGCCTGATTGTCCAGCGCTTTAAGGATATTTCTTCCCTCCACATGACTCTCAAGCAAGTAGTCCAACGCATGCAGCAACGCAATCATCTCAGCCTGGTATACAGAAGTGTAACTCCCGAGGCTAACGTGACGGACTAGTTCCAGCTCTGCTGAATTGCCTTACGTAGAAGGAGAATGATGTAACTGTTGCATTTGACTATCCAAAAGTGACTATCAACTATCACCTGCAATATTCCAAAAGCTGACGACTGTAGAAGTCGAGCAATGCTGGCAGAACAACACTCAGTCTTCAAGAGCTTTGAATAGCTCCACGCTAAGTAGCTCCTTCTTCTTATAGTTTGCGGTTATTTACTCGGGGTATGAGTATGAATGAATGATGAATGAAAGACAAGTATTCCCCAATCCTCATAATCAAATCATAATTTGAAAAAAAAATTGCGTAGTATATAAAATAATATAATAAGATTTAAAATAATTTTATTTTTGTAATTAAAGTGATGCTCCTCGATTCTACTTAGTTTATTTTTTTCAAACTGCATTTCCCTATACAAACTTTCGTAACCTCTTTCATTTACTTTTTTTTTGTATTGGTTTCGCGACCGAAAGTAGCCCATGTCCTTCCTTGGGCCAAAACGAAACCATCAAGCCAAAAACATTAAAATGGAACTACCCGTTCTCGAGTTATACACGCACACATATTTAGAGTTTGAAAAATTCGAGCGAATTTTTAAAAATAACTTTATGAAATTTTCAAAAACTTAATTTATCTTAAATAATTCGATTCGTTATATAAATATTTAAGTCTACCGTTTGAAAAATTTATAAAATTATTTTGAAAACTTTTTAATTCGCTTAACAAAAATAAATTCGTATTTTTTCCATTTCACTTCTATTTTTGTCAATAATTTCAGTGTAATCCTCCAAGTTGATTTCGTAATTTTGCTATTGATTCGGGAGTACCAATTTAGTCGTTTATCGTTATCTATACTTATAATAAAACTGTAGGCAATTTTTTTCTTACCTAATGGCGTGAAACAGATTTCGATGAAAATTTTTTTGAAATGTTCCTTTCGATTTTGTGCAACACATAGGCTATTCCCTTTCATTGCCATGCCTATTTTTTGGAGCGTTTTTGACCAAAATGTGTTTTTTTTTTTCTGACTTTACTGCCTTTAACTCGCCATTACTCAAATAATTCTTATTCAATGCAAACTAAACACTACTTAGGAGAGTCAACACTTTTATAGTTATTTCAAGCCATCAATCAGCTTTCTATCTCCTCTAGAAGCTGAGCTACAACTTAAAATCTAACATGAAAAAAATAAATTTATTTTCTCAAATCGAATTATCAGCAGCCGCGGTTCTTGATCGTTGTTCTGCTTTGGGGTGGTTTGGTCGCGCACATCGCACAAGCACGTTCATATGAAAAAAACAGCGACAATGTGTTTCTGAGGAAATGCGCAGATGGCTGATGACGTGTGGTGTGGTGATGGACGTATGGTGGAGGGGGTGTCGTGTATATAGAAATTGAGTTCATGGTTTTAGTTTTAATGGTTGTTACAGTACCCACCAGAGACAATTCAAGAAGTAAAGACGATATAGATACAAATTTTCGTTAAGGCTTTTGTTTTAGTGGTTGTTTTGATATTACCTACTTGATACCTACAGTAAGGCAGTGGAACTTTAGGACCTACGATGTTGATTTTAATTTTCTTAAATTGGTGTTTTAGGTAAATAGATTTCACATTGACAATGTTCACCGCTTTTTTTTTTTTGCTAGACTGTGGATTTTAAACAAATATGCCGTTGAGAAAACGGTCAAATCTCTTTTATTGGAAGTTACACAGTCTCACGCCGCGTACGAAGTTGCGGGCACAGCTAGTACTATAATAAGCTTTAACTTTTTGCCGGCTGTAAGGTGTAAGTTCGGAATAGATTAAGAAAGTACCTACTGCACATCCGCTGTTCTGAAGATCTTAGCTGATATCTAAAAAAAGTTGTAATTCTCGAATGCCTTCTAGCTCCTAGCTTTGGAGTAGGATTTTCTTAGTGGCCTTTGTTAAACCCACCATTATTTTTGACAGCTACAAATGACCAAAACGATAATGCCCAATGATATCACTTTTTTTAGTATAGGTTTTATTACACATACTAGGTACCTTGCCAAGGGATTTCGTTACTACGAGTATGTAGAGCAGCCGTTAGTCCATCCATTTAACGGGCTTATTTCAAAGTCTGATCGGTATTATTAAGTCCGGTTTGCCAAAAATGTTCCCATCTGTACATAAAATACCTCCAAACAGCCAAATTTATGGAATAAACAGATGAGTCTCTCAATTTGCATACAATATAGTATAAGTTAGATGAAAGCAAAATTATGTATGTAGTTCCCCCTCCCGGCATTTCTGTAAATAATTCGAAAATTTAAAACCCAAAAACTGCTTTCTCAAATCGTAAACATTAGAGATACAGGTTTGACTTCAAGACACACCTGACGTCTATGAATTTTATTTTGTTTGACGTTTATGCGGATTTACTTGTTACTATATAGAGTTCGCCCAGTGGCAGAAGTTCTACCATTATATTGACCTGGCCTATATACAACATAGTGCAAAACAAATTACAGACAGCATTGTATCTCTGCACAATCTTCCCAACAAAAATAAAAACAAACGAATATTTTGTGCTCAAGGCAGTGAAAGTGGTTCTTAGGTATTTTCCTTCGCCTATTATATATAAGATAAGCACATAAAATGTTGCTAATGCTAATGGAACGAAAGTCTTACAAGCATCCAAAGTCTCGGGTTACATTATGTGTGCTTAAAGGTTTGAAAATCTCACCGCATCAAAGTTCAAATTTGCATTGAGGCAATCATTTTGTTCAACCTTCTGATGGCGCCTGTAAGTGAAATCAAATCTAAGACGCAATTTCTTCAATAAAATGACTAATAACAGTTTTGTGTTCGTGTTACGACTGAGCCCCAAACTATGTCAAGTTCAACCTACACTGCGAAAAATCCAAAAACTTCTACACCGCGTCATAGTAGCAAGTATGGTGGTAATTTGTTGAAAACAATAAATGTATATTAGGTAATATTTGCATATGGTCATTGGTAACACGAACGTATCACATCCAACCGGAGCGCAGTCCATTTAGCCACATCATCTTCGACTTTGTATCTATTGTACGTCAATATTCGCAATTACTTCGCGCCATTTTAATGGAACTAATTATTTATACTTGTTTTCTTCCGCCGCGATGCGGTACATCAACACTGGAGGTAGGTTACCTTTACCTGAATGCTGTGCTGAGTCGAAGCGTATCGCATAACAGGTTTTATGTGGGGATAGTGACAAATTGTATGGAAGTGTAATTTTCTTTACTTTTTAATCAATTTATACTTTCTTTGTGGAAGAAATAATACTTACATACATTTTATCTTGGTCGTTGAATAATAACATAATTCAGCTGTCATATGTGTGGTAAGGCGTTAGGCAATCCAAGCCCCAAGCCATAATAGACATCGTTCATTAAGCTTTCTCTTGATTTTCACTTTATCGTGAATATATAGGTATCTACTCGGCATTGTTTTTGAGCGGTAGGTTATAACGGGTGATTTTTTAAGCGTAGTTTTTTTAAAAATCGAATAAAACACTCATATTTGCATCAAATATTCAAAAATGTTATTGCAATCGATAAACAAGCCTTTGCCATTTACGTTTTAAAGATAACTTCATGTAAATGTTGTCCGCGGCTCCGTTTCAAAAGGTCGATTCGGAAGGTCCAATTTTGCTTAACTTTTTCGAGCATTTCGGCCTGTATTCCACGAATTTCGCGTGTTATGTTATCCTGTAAGGCTTCAATCGTGCTCGTCTTGTCCACATAGACTTACGACTTTACATAACCCCGCAAGAAATAATCAAGAGGCGTTTAATCGCATGATCTTGGCGGCCAACTTACAGGGCCATTTCGAAAGATAAGCTGCTCACCAAATTCATCCTTCAACATTTCCATTGGTCCAGGAGCTGTGTGGCATGTGGTACCGTCTTGATGAAACCACATGTCAACCAAGTTCAACTCAGCCAACTGGGGCAAAAAAAAAGTCGCGTATCATGGCTCGATATAATTCGCCGTTGACGGTAACGTTTCTTCCACGGTCGTCATTTCACAGAGCACTTTCAACATTTTTCACAGAGCACGAATTTTTATAATAAATTTCAATAATTTGCAATCGTTGCTCGTTTGTAAGTCTTTCCATGATTAAATGGCAGAGTGTACTAAAAACTTTTCACTTTGACAGATGACGTTTGGACGCCATTTAAATCTTAAATTCTGTCTTCTCACACAAATATTCTGCTTTTTAAAATTCGTTTTTTTTTTTTAGTTCTGCTTATTCTTTTTTTTTTTTTTAACAAACAAATACAAACAACAGAAATGTAAATAATAAAAAAAACATTTTTAAATTATGCGCCTAAGTAATACCTTTATATTATGTAATACTAATAACAAATTTTAGTCTCGACTTTAAATTTCCGCAAACTCACAATTGCGAAATTTAGAGTCGAAACTAAAAGTAGTTATTGGTAAGGCCGTATTTATCTATTCATAAAATTATAAATTAAAAAAAAAAAAAAAAAACAATTAAAGAAAAACAAAAAAGAAACAACGAAAATTAAATTTAATTTTGAAAAAATAAAATAAAATAAGAAAGCAATAAGGAAACCTTGTAGTAGAGTCACAGTCGGTGCTGAGGACATGGAAAAACCATTTCTGCAGACTGCTAAACGGCGAAGACGACACAAATTCCGCTGTTAGGCAGAACGATCCATTCAACCTGGACGATGACAGCCAAGATTTCCGTCCACCTGACCAAAATGAAGTGAGGATAGCAATATCTAAGCTTAAATCCAACAAGGCTGCTGGTCCAGACGGCTTACCTGCCGAGCTCTTCAAGGCAGCCGGAGATGACTTGGTAGAGTGCATACACCAACTCATCTCCAAGATTTGGTTAGAGGAAAGTATGCCTGATGAATGGAACCTCAGCATTGTTTGCCCGATCCACAAGAAAGGAGACCCTCTAAACTGCGCCAACTACAGAGGCATCAGTCTCCTGAACACTGCGTATAAGATCATGTCTTCTGTATTGTGTGAACGCCTGAAACCATTCGTCAACGATCTGATAGGTCCCTATCAGTGCGGTTTTAGGCCCGGTAAGTCCACGACCGATCAAATATTCACACTACGGCAGATCCTGGAAAAAACCCAAGAATACCAGATCGATACTCACCATCTTTTTATCGATTTTAAGGCCGCATATGACAGCGTTTATAGAGACGAGCTATACAGAGCCATGTCTAGTTTTGGCATCCCTGCCAAACTTGTCAGATTGTGCAGAATGACGATGGAGAACGCTCGCTGCTCCGTAAAGGTCGGAAACAATCTCACCGAGACCTTTGATGTCAAAAAAGGATTTAGACAAGGTGATGTGCTGTCATGTGACTTTTTCAACATCATTCTTGAGAAGATTGTGCGAAACTCACAAGCCAACACCAGAGGCACAATTTTCTATAAGTCTGTGCAACTGCTTGCATACGCTGACGACATTGACATTGTTGGTACAACACAGCGAGCTGTCACTGGTGCGTTTGCAAGTATTAGTACAGAAGCGGCAAAAATGGGTTTAGTGGTGAATGAGGGTAAAACAAAATATATGCTGTCAACAAGAAGGGACACACGACATCGACGAATCGGGCAGAACGTCACGATAGACAGCTATAACTTTGAGGTAGTTAGGGACTTTGTCTACCTCGGCTCCGCTATAAACTCTGATAACGACATCACATCAGAAATCAAACGAAGAATCACACTTGCCAACCGCTGTTTCTTTGGCCTAAGACGGCAATTGATTAGTAAGGCCTTGTCAAGAAGCACTAAGACGATTCTATACAAGACTCTCATCATCCCTGTCCTGCTCTATGGCGCAGAAGCATGGACCCTAGCAAAAACGGATGAGGATCTTCTTGGTCGCTTCGAACGCAAAATTCTTCGAGTGATTTTTGGTCCCGTTTGCGTTGACGGGATTTGGAGGAGAAGATTTAACAGCGAGCTCTACGAGCTGTACAGCGACATCGACCTGGTCAGAAAAGTACGCATTAGTCGTCTAAGATGGTTAGGACATGTAGAGCGAATGGACACCAACGCTCCGGCCCGGAGAGTCTTCGATTCCAACCCGGAGGGACAACGCAGTAGAGGAAGACCTCGCCTTAGGTGGCGCGCTCAAGTGGAAGGGGACCTCAACCAACTTGGAGTGCGCAACTGGAGGCAGTTAGCCAAAGATCGCGCTAACTGGAGAGGCGTATTGGTTGAGGCCCAGGTCCACCCCGGACTGTAGCGCCACCTAAGTAAGTAAGTAAGAAAGCAATATCTATATATTAAAAATCATCATTACAACATCATTGGCATTGGAATGTGTACTTAAGCTCAATAAGTGTTCATCTAAAAATGAAGTAACACTGACCTGGGTACGAGGACACATAGGGATCGAAGGCACCGAAAAGGCGGACTCCCTTGCAAAACAGGGGTCAACTGAAAAGTTGCTGGCACCAGAACCATTCTCTTCAATTGGCAAAGGAATGGTAGAACAGCTTATTCACAAATGGATCACGGCAGAACACCTGAGAAGGTGGTCAACCGTGGAACAATGTAGGCAGGCTAAAATGGCAATTAAGCGGCCGACCTGCTCCACTCAAAGAAGGGTCCTAAGCATGAGTCGAGGAACATTGAAATGGGTGGTGGCTTTGTTAACAGGACATGGTTATTTCGGGTATCACTTAAGGAAGATGGGCCTTAGAGAGGATGATACCTGTAAACTGTGCCTGGAGGAATCTGAATCAGCGGCACATATACCGTGTCAATGTCCGGCGTTGGATGGCAAAAGAATGAGGATCTTGGGACATCATTGGATCGAGGACCATTCGCTGAAACAGATGCTAGCGTTAACACTAGGAATTGAGCTTAGGGAAGAACTCTGGAGAAATCCAGAAAGTCTCTCTGGGTAAGATTTATAGTGGTAGAGAGACGAAAATATACCCGACAATGGTGGTCTGATTCGAATATCTCTCGAAATCTATATATATATACAAGGTGGCGTCATGTAAATGGCCGCCGCCACAGTTGATTTTCATTTGAGCCCTTTTGATGGCATTTTCCATCACTTTGGCCAAAACTTCCGGCGATAGGTCCTCACATTCTTGACGGATATTGTCTTTAAGAGCTGCAAGAGTCTGAGGCTTGTTGACATAAACCCGCGACTTCAAAAAGCCCCACAAAAAGAAGTCTGGAGCGGTCAAATCAGGCGATCTTGCTGGCCAGTGCAAATCGCCAAAACGGGAGATTAGGCGCCCGGGAAATGCATCCTTCAGCATATCGGTTGTGGCACGTGCAGTGTGTGCCGTTGCACCGTCCTGTTGGAACCACATGTTTTCCAATCCCAATTCATCAAGTTGCGGCAAAAAGAACTCGTTGATCATTGCTCTGTAGCGCTCATCATTCACAGTAACCGTTTGGCCCGCGACGCCTTCGAAGAAAAAAGGTCCGATGACTCCTCCAGCGAAAACAGCACACCATACAGTGACTTTGAGCGGGTGTAATGGCTCTTCGTGGGTTACACGCGGATTTTCAGTGCCCCAGAAGCGTAAATTTTGCTTATTTACGTACCCGCTAAGATGGAAATGGGCCTCATCACTCATGATTATTTGACATGACATCTTCGGCTACAGCAGCAATATTCTCTGCAGAACGGCTACTCCGGGGTCTGCCACGCCTGGCAGCATCTCGTGTTGTGCCAGTCTCTTGGAGGCGAGCGGCTAAACGTCGCAGTGTTTCACCAGTAGGCGTTGGACGGCTAGGAAATCTGCGACGAAATTCACGTTGTGCCAAAGTCACCGACCGATTATTGCTCAAATAAATAGTCACCAATATTCCGCGTTCTGGAGCAGTGTAGCGTAACATTGTTTATTAACGTGTATTTCGCATGTGTTTACTACACAAATGTCAAAACAGAACTGACATTAGGGACCAATCGCAAAAACGCAATCGCCACCTTATATATATTAAAAAAAGACAAAAAAAAAATTCGAAATTTAGCTTTAAAAAAATTAAAATTGAGAAAAGATGTTGATTTACAAAAAAAAACCAATTAAAGAAATAATCTTGATATAAGTACCGCTTCTACCCTTTTACTTATAAGAGAGTTTGTGGCTGGGTTGCAAGATCTTGAACCTCCTCAACAATTGTATACTTATATTGTTGTAAATTTAAATATGTTTCGGAGTGCAACTTCTTAAAAAAACTCGACTTTCTGCGGATCGGCAGTTACAATCTCGATTATCTTACAGTCCAAGAGTACTTGATATTGGTACACAATTTTAATTTCGAATATTGCGCTAAAGTCGCTAAAGCCGATTAGCTATTAACCATTCTATCTTTCTTTTTCCCACGAAGCGTGTTAATTTTTCCCTTTTCATGAAAGGGATCTACCCCTCGATTTCTTTATGAAAAAATCTTACTTTTAAAATTAAAATTTTTGTTTTTCGGAAAGAAAATCACATTAATAAAAATTGCACTTTATTAACATTATAATGACTATTTTTTGTTATACCAGAAATGTTTGCTAAAAGGCGACTTAAATGAATGTTTTCTAATCAGATTATTGATATTCCTACAATTTTGATGTTTTTTTTTTTTTCATTTTACACACGAAAACTTTTTCGGAAATCAAAATTCCAAAAAAAAAAGGTAGAGGTACCTACCACGATCTAGGAACACTGCTTAGTGTCGGAATTTTATTACACCTCCGGTAATTTAGAATTTTTTTTTTTTTTTTTTTTGCTGCTTCACACTTATTCACATTTCACACTATTGTATTCATGAATCATGACCAGTAAAATAAAAAGCGGGTGAGAGGGGGTATTATTATTGAACAAATTTACGAGGGAAATCGGGAAGGCGTGGGAAAGCTGTCAGTCTATTTCTACTTATGGATGCGACCACTAGATATAGGTATATATATTTTATTTTTTCAGCTCTCAGATTTTACGCTTCTCATGGAACATGTAACGAAATTGATCTACTTTTGTAAATGGATCACAAATGGATATCGACCTGAAAAATTAGGGATGTCAAATCTGAATCCGTGCGACATGTAAAAACATACAAAAAATATAAAATCAAAAGACGATTAATATAATTGGTTTGGTTAATAATACTATCAAAATGAGTTGTTTTATATTACTTATTTACTTAAGGTGGCGCTACAGTCCGGGGTGGACCTGGGCCTCAACCAATACGCCTCTCCAGTTAGCGCGATCTTTGGCTAACTGCCTCCAGTTGCGCACTCCAAGTTGGTTGAGGTCCCCTTCCACTTGCGCGCGCCACCTAAGGCGAGGTCTTCCTCTACTGCGTTGTCCCTCCGGGTTGGAATCGAAGACTCTCCGGGCCGGAGCATTGCTGTCCATTCGCTCTACATGTCCTAACCATCTTAGACGACTAATGCGTACTTTTCTGACCAGGTCGATGTCGCTGTACAGTTCGTAGAGTTCGCTGTTAAGTCTTCTCCTCCAAAGCGACCAAGAAGATCCTCATCCGTTTTTGCTAGGGTCCATGCTTCTGCGCCATAGAGCAGGACAGGGATGATAAGATTCTTATATAGAATCTCCTTAGTGCTTCTTGACAAGGCCTTACTAATCAACTGCCGTCTTAGGCCAAAGAAACAGCGGTTGGCAAGTGTGATTCTTCGTTTGATTTCTGACGTGATGTCGTTATCAGAGTTTATAGCGGAGCCGAGGTAGACAAAGTCCCTAACTACCTCAAAGTTGTAGCTGTCTATCGTGACGTTCTGCCCGATTCGTCGATGTCGTGTGGCCCTTCTTGTTGACAGCATATATTTTGTTTTACCCTCATTCACCACTAAACCCATTTTTGCCGCTTCTGTACTAATACTTGCAAACGCACCAGTGACAGCTCGCTGTGTTGTACCAACAATGTCAATGTCGTCAGCGTATGCAAGCAGTTGCACAGACTTATAGAAAATTGTGCCTCTGGTGTTGGCTTGTGAGTTTCGCACAATCTTCTCAAGAATGATGTTGAAGAAGTCACATGACAGCGCATCACCTCGTCTAAGTCCTTTTTTGACATCAAAGGTCTCGGTGAGATTGTTTCCGACCTTTACGGAGCAGCGAGCGTTCTCCATCGTCATTCTGCACAATCTGACAAGTTTGGCAGGGATGCCAAAACTAGACATGGCTCTGTATAGCTCGTCTCTATAAATGCTGTCATATGCGGCCTTAAAATCGATAAAAATATGGTGAGTATCGATCTGGACTTCTTGGGTTTTTTCCAGGATCTGCCGTAGTGTGAATATTTGATCGGTTGCGGACTTTCCGGGCCTAAAACCGCGCTGATAGGGACCTATCAGATCGTTGACGAATGGTTTCAGGCGTTCACACAGTACAGCAGACATGATCTTATACGCAGTGTTTAGGAGACTGATGCCTCTATAGTTGGCGCAGTTTAGAGAGTCTCCCTTCTTGTGGATCGGGCAAACGATGCTGAGGTTCCATTCATCAGGCATACTTTCGTCTGACCAAATCTTGGAGACGAGTTGGTGTATGCTCTCTACCAGGTCATCTCCCGCTGCCTTAAACAGCTCGGCAGTTAAGCCGTCCGGTCCAGCAGCCTTGTTGGACTTAAGCTTAGATATTGCTATCCTCACTTCATTTTGGTCAGGTGGATGGAAATCTTGGCTTTCATCGTCCAGGTTGAATGGTTCGTTCTGCCTGACAGCGGAATTTGTGTCGTCTTCGCCGTTTAGCAGTCTGCAGAAATGGTTTTTCCGTGTCCTCAGCACCTCAGTTGTTTTATATACTATGTAGAAACATATAAGGACAAACATTGTTGTGTATTTTCCGCTTTTGAATATCATTAACTTCGATTTCATGTGTATACATTTTTCTTAAATAACTGAAGGAAAATTGTTCAAAATGATTTGTTTTTCTACAAACATTCTGCAGTAATCATTACTCATAATTTTTTTCAGCAAAAGTGCACTTATTCCTAAAATAAAATACTATTCACATGTAACGAATAATTTCAAATTTAACGGGCAAATTTCTATGAACGCTGGGAGCAACTTTGCTGACACCGGAAGTCACCGGAAGTTGTTGATATTTTTTGAGGGTGTGTTGAAGTTTCGTGACATTTGTTGTCAATTTCTATACATCAATACCAGCGCACTAAATTGTGTACACTGACACTCCGTAAAAATAAAGTTTGTAGGCAAGGTAACGGGAAATCGGCCGAAGTTGGGGGTCTCAGTATTGTCTCTGGCCCGTTCCATGAGCAGCGTAAAATCTGAGATCTGAAAAAGATTTCTGGTGGTCCCAATGGAAAACGACATTAGTGATAGTAGTCAACAGGCCACACCACGCAAAACGTCAAAGTACTTGCCTCGAACTCTTAACTCACCAACTCTTAAGTCAATATTGAGATAATATGCCAGTCGCTTTGCAACGTCCAACCGTTCAAAAATCAGTTTGTCAACTTATTCATCCATAAAACTTAAAATTTATTATTTATTATTCTTATGACCAATTTTCTTTTCATTTTTCTTAAGCTTGTCGTCGCCCGTAAAAGAATTTTACGCTGGCCGTAATATATTCATTACCGGAGCCACTGGATTTGTCGGCGTATGTCTGATTGAGAAGATCCTTCGTGATTTGCCGGGTATCGGTAAAGTCTATCTGTTGATGCGGCCAAAGAAGGGAAAATCAATTGAACAACGGCTAGCGGATTTGGAAAAGAATTCCGTCTTCGATAAGCTAAATGAAGGTGACGCCAGTGCTTTGTTTGGCAAGTTGCACGCCATCAGTGGAGATGTTGGCGAAGAAAATCTGGGCATTTCCGATGCGGAAAAGAAAATTCTGGCCGATAATGTCAGTGTGGTCTTCCATTCGGCTGCCACTCTTGACTTTTTCCAATCGTTGAAAGAGACAACAAATATTAACCTAAGAGGTACTCGACGAGTGATGGAATTATGCAAGCAGCTGCCTAAACTTGAAGTAAGTTCCTTACAATGAATTACGTTCTTGAATGACCTCTGTTTCGACTGTATATTTTAGGCTGTTGTTCATGTGTCCAGCGCTTTTGTGAACTCTTTTCTGTTGGAGACAGAGGAGATCCTCTATCCGTCCCCAGACGATCCGGAGAAAATTATACATTTAGCAGAAACCTTAAATGATGAGGCCTTAAAGGAATTGGAACCAAAGTAAATTGTACTGGGCGCTGGTCGTTTGGAAATATGTCTAACCCTTCTCTTTATGCTTGCAGAATCTTGAAAGACCATCCGAATACGTACACATTTACTAAGCACTTGGCAGAGCATGAGGTCGACAAATGCGCCGGCGCTTTTCCGTGTGGTATCATTCGACCAAGCATGAGTATGTTTGCACAGATTGAATATATTTTGGCTGATGCTATTCGCACGTCGTTAGAGACACGGCTTAAGTCAACGGCTAGGCAAAACAGTAGTATAAGGGCTCGCTTCGTTCGCAAAAGGGACTTTAAACTCCAGTATTACATTTTCGGGCACGAGCCTGTAAGTTTTAAGCCACAACTTAATTCTTAAAACACTATTTTTAATGAAAATACATAAGCCGTCGACCTAAGCCTTGTCCCTAACGACGTGCGAATAGCCACTTCGATATTTTACAAGGTCTGTATTATGAATTATTTTCCCAGTTACGGCGGCTTGGAAGCAACCTGTTCCTGGCTGGACAATTTCAAAAAATGGGCCACAGGGCTTCTTCATGGGAGCAGCAAAGGGTGTTATCCGTCGGCTACCGCTGGATCAATCACTGA
Source organism: Cheilosia urbana (assembly GCA_946477585.1). Taxonomy (NCBI): domain Eukaryota; kingdom Metazoa; phylum Arthropoda; class Insecta; order Diptera; family Syrphidae; genus Cheilosia; species Cheilosia urbana. The sequence continues at coordinate 120,521,188 of OX297854.1, forward strand.
TTATGGACTACATTCCCGTGGATGTTGTAGTAAATCAAATGCTGGTCACTGGATACTATGTTAATAGTCTGAAGTAAGTGGTTATAAGTTATTTTATATATAACTACGCTGGAGGTAGTGTGATCAATTGATGTTTATTATGACTGGCAGTATTTAAATTCGAGTCTATTGTGTACTCGCTATGAGTCGTATCAGAAAACGGGCCTTGGAGTCACATTTGAAAAAAAAACATCAACGATCTGGTAATGCTCGAACTCAGTTTAGTGCTCCGCTCTGAACTAAAAAAGAAAAACGCCTCATAACGCACATCATCTAAAGTAAGTCGTCGAAAAGTGTAAGAAAAGTCTTTTCCACGAGTGTCTGAATTTGGACATGCGAGACAAGCAGACAATTTTAAAAAGGGCTAGGTCTGTAACTATTCTACTGCTTTTTTCATCAATTGCTGTTGTAGCGCATCATAAACTGACTCACTGTATTTCAGTAGAATAATTCAAACCAGTCCCTTGGCTCCGTACGCTATGCTATCAATTCAGCCAACATCTTGCATTGTTTCCTTTGCTGCCATCCCCCAAAGTATGCAATATTGAATACGTGGATTGGCTATTCACGATTCACCATGATTTTAGATGTTACGCATTAAACTAAACCGCGCAACCGTTTATTTTTGCAGTTAAAAACATTCATCCTAGTGTTATGCAGTAATTTGTCGTTTGTGTACTGCGCATTAAATTAGGTGACTGGCAGCAAAATCTGAAAGGTGACGGTGGATGAATTGGTAGAGGAAGGCGTTTTTCCTTCAGCGACAATCAAGGTTCGATTCCCATTGAGGGAGAAGACTTTGCAATTTCACCGCACATTTGATCCTCTATTCTTTGGCCGGACTATGCGCTGTTAATCACTTAGTTTGGAATGCTATTGAGAGGTAGAACAAAGTAGAGATGGTTTTTCCTTCGGTGCTTAGAAGAAGACACACTCTGAGAACGTCATCCTCGTAACCAACTACAATTTTTTTTTTTCTTTTCTGTAGTAAATCAGTATTTTACAATTTGAAGGTTTAATTTGTCTGCTGCGGCATGTGTTCTAGGAAAGACCATATCTATTCAAACTTCTGAAGTGTGTTCATTGACTTTTTTGCATTGTTCCAATCTTTCTATTCATTGTGAATTCGTGGCCTTTAAGACTCAGCTATAAATTTAAACTTTCTTCCATTTAGAGTCAAAAATGGTGGTCGGCCAGGTGAATTACAAATCTTTCAATGCACCTCTAGTAGCTATAAACCATTCCGTTTCGAAACGTTGACAACACAAATGAACATGTACTTGCACATGTATCCTCTCAAATCAGCCGTTTGGTAAGTGAAATACGCACCCGTGCGGAAATCCACTGAGAATACAAACGATTTCTACAGGTATCCGCATTTAAAACTTGTGAGGAGTTTGTTCGTCTTCAGACTTGCTGCGATATTCTTCCATTTCATTCCGGGATATATCTTGGACTTTGTCACAAAACTGGGAGGCGGGAGACCTATGTAAGTATTTCACCTTTCTATCCATGTTCACATGTTGACCTAAAGTTCTTGCATTCCATAGATTGGTTCGTCTCCACAAGAGCGTCTGGAATTCACTGAGCACCCTGGAACGTTTCATTTTCACTGAATGGCGGTTTGACAATAAGAAAACGCTTCAATTAGCCAAAACGCTAAATCCGAAAGACAAGGAGGTCTTCTTCATTGATATCGGCGAACTGAAATGGGAAGACTACTTCCACAACATGCTGTTGGGTGTCCGTCAGTATCTGAATAACGAATCTCCGAAGAACTTGGAAGCTGCCCGCAGCAAGCAAAAGATGTGAGAGTCCTAAAAAACCTTTGAAAATGTGTATCTATATTTCCCAACTATTTTAGCTTGCTGGGTCTCCATGTTCTCTTACAGTGCCTATTCTACTTGGGCATCTGGAAGCTGATTGGCTTCGCATTTGGGCTGACTAACGCCAAAGCTGCTTTAATCTTGCCACTTTTCTACGTTTTGTTTGGTACTTTGTAGATCTCTACAAAATATCATCAATTTTCTTCTTCTTAGCTAAGAACAGAACAGGTGGAGAACAGAAAGCAATTGAATGCCTTTTGTATTTTTCTAATATCTATTTATTTAAGGGTGCAGTATAATATTATTTTGTTGCAAGCAACATTTAAAGTGAATTGCATTTGTATAACGTCTAATAAAATTGATTAAAATTGATAACCATCGGATGTAGATATGTTGTGTTTAGTTGTTGAATCGGTTTTATTTCTCTACATTACTTCCGCCATAAAGGCAGATGCCGCATAGGTCATCTTCATGAACTGCAAGGAAATGTTTTCAAAAACATATCTATCTACAAGTAAGGAAGAAGTTTGTATTGTGGAAGGTTGAAGGTCAGTTGCAACTTACCTCTGTAAACGTCTCCAATGATAAATTGTACAATCCACCGGCTGAAAAACCCTTCTCGCATTGGGAAACGGTTAAGAAAACCCTAAAAGTCCGTCTGTCGCGAATTTGTTCGACATTGTACCATTGGCTTGTGTATATAGCAGCACTGGATTGTAATCAACAAGTCGGAAATATACAAGTTTCTCAACACAAACATCGTTTACCTTAACGGCGACAATCTCTCCCAAAAGGCAATATATAAAAAGATGAAAAGCAGCGACAGTCAACATGCAGACCGATTTCAAGACGTTTCCCTAAGAAAAATTACTAACATTGGTCATTGGTCATGGCCAATATCGTTTACACTATAGTTATTGAAAGCTGGTTGCTGAATTAAATCGATTAGAGTTTGCTTATTAAGAAATCATTTCGCCACGATCACGTACGACGTACTGCATAATTGCACAGTCAACAAATTTGATTAATTGAAGTATATACATTACCACAAGCAGCGAGAACAACGCAACCGTCATTAAAGGAACGCCAGTTGTAATAGTACTGACACAACAGTAGTATTGATGGTCGTCATCTTGTTAATAAAACTGGAAATTAAATCGTTTCAGTAACAGAATTGATCAAATGAAATGCAATATTGGTTACCTACTCAAAGATATCTGTATGCAATCTAATACAATTGGTAAGAAGAGTTCTTTGTTTCTTGTGTGTATCGTACAGAGTATGAAGGTCGCCAATCATCTGACAGTAATGGACGCATCGTTCAAGTTCAAACCCAACAAAGCAACCTTGCAAAAACGCTGGAATCAAACCCTTTAAATAAAAGAAACTTAATTTGAATTGAATTCGCTAATTTGAAAGGAAATACTGATCTTGTTTGAAGAGTCGCTTAATGAAATGGTGGGCCCTATTACCTTTAGTGAAATAGAAAAAAAAAAGATGAGGAATGTGACTGCAGTCAGTCTTTCAATTTCAAGAAGGATGGTGTGTATCGCGTTGCTGGCGCTTGATCGGTAATTTTGATTCAGAAAACGTTATTTCATCAATATTATCGTACATACATATCCACTGGCATGCAAATGAGATGAACATTTATGTGTTTTGAAGTATCAAGGCGTAAAGGTCTGTGAGGAACTTGGTTTGTTCCTTTACTTTTGTATTAAGAATGTAAAAGACTCTGAAAATGGCAGTGCTGGGGATACATTTTCTCACAGAGATAGACACTTACTAAAAAGTTAGGGAACTCCTTTGTAGTATTATGAAAAATGGCAGATACTTACTTACTTACTTACTTAAGGTGGCGCTACAGTCCGGGGTGGACCTGGGCCTCAACCAATACGCCTCTCCAGTTAGCGCGATCTTTGGCTAACTGCCTCCAGTTGCGCACTCCAAGTTGGTTGAGGTCCCCTTCCACTTGCGCGCGCCACCTAAGGCGAGGTCTTCCTCTACTGCGTTGTCCCTCCGGGTTGGAATCGAAGACTCTCCGGGCCAGAGCGTTGGTGTCCATTCGCTCTACATGTCCTAACCATCTTAGACGACTAATGCGTACTTTTCTGACCATGTCGATGTCGCTGTACAGTTCGTAGAGTTCGCTGTTAAATCTTCTCCTCCAAATCCCGTCAACACAAACGGGACCAAAAATCACTCGAAGAATTTTGCGTTCGAAGCGACCAAGAAGATCCTCATCCGTTTTTGCTAGGGTCCATGCTTCTGCGCCATAGAGCAGGACAGGGATGATGAGAGTCTTATATAGAATCTCCTAAGTGCTTCTTAACAAGGCCTTACTAATCAATTGCCGTCTTAGGCCAAAGAAACAGCGGTTGGCAAGTATGATTCTTCGCTTGATTTCTGATGTGATGTCATTATCAGAGTTTATAGCGGAGCCGAGGTAGACAAAGTCCCTAACTACCTCAGAGTTATAGCTGTCTATCGTGACGTTCTGTCCGATTCGTCGATGTTGTGTGTCCCTTCTTGTTGAAAGCATATATTTTGTTTTACCCTCATTCACCACTAAACCCATTTTTGCCGCTTCTGTAGATACTAATACTTGCAAACACCAGTGACAGCTCGCTGTGTTCTGCCAACAATGTCAATGTCGTCAGCGTATGCAAGCAGTTGCACAGACTTATGGAAAATTGTGCCTCTGGTGTTGGCTTGTGATTTTCGCACAATTTTCTCAAGAATGATGTTGAAGAAGTCACATGACAGCGCGTCACCTTGTCGACATTTTTTTTTGACATCAATGGTCTCGGTGAGATTGTTTCCGACCTTTACGGAGCAGCGAGCGTTCTCCATCGTCATTCTGCACAATCTGACAAGTTTGGCAGGGATGCCAAAACTAGACATGGCTCTGTATAGCTCGTCTCTATAAATGCTGTCATATGCGGCCTTGAAATCGATAAAAAGATGGTGAGTATCGATCTGGACTTCTTGGGTTTTTTCCAGGATCTGCCGTAATGTGAATATTTGATCGGTCGTGGACTTACCGGGCCTAAAACCGCGCTGATAGGGATCTATCAGATCGTTGACGAATGGTTTCAGGCGTTCACACAGTACAGCAGACATGATCTTATACGCAGTGTTCAGGAAACTGATGCTTCTGGCAGATACACAATTCAAAAATTCAAAAAAGTGGTACGAAAAGTCGTTAAAATGTCTGATTAGCTTGAAGAGTAGGCTATTTTTAATTTATTAACAATATTAGTTGATTCATCTAGCGATGAAATTGATTTTGAATTAATCGAACGACTTTTTGATGAATCCGAGTATGTGAAAGAACCAAGCATCCGATAAGGAGAAAAGGTGACACTGCTTTAAAAATAACGTGGAGGAGATCGTCCCTTTTTACCCCGACGAAGAATTTGGTCGCCACTTTTGGAAAACATCTTGAGAACATTAAATTTGCCGCCTAGATACACAAGAAATCAAAACAAATGCACGCATTGCCAAATGGGACAAACAATTTCAAATTAGCTGTTAATTTGAATTGCAAGTCGACTGACAGCTTTTCCAATTCTTAAAGGCCCAGCCCATAGAATCCGTTGTATTTGTCAAAATTGACATATTCGACGGAACGAGCAGTCCCATATAAACCGTCGCATACGGTGACAGACAGTGTTTTAAGTACTATATCATTATTTTTTGTCCCACGAAACGTGGTAATTTTTACCTTTCCACTGTACTCAAATTCCCTTTATAATCCCCTGGATAGGTAATTTTTTGTGAAAAAACTAAGGAAGCATGACATGAGACTTGGCTTAGCTAATACGGATACATGCAGGTACTGTGAGGACCTACAAGTTCCGGAAGACATCTCCCACCTTCTATGCGAGTGTCAAACAATTGCTCGGAGTAGAAGGAAGCACCTATAAGCAGGTACTTCTTTAATAACTTAGAGGAGGTTGGTTCCTCAAATAATATTGGGACCATAACCAAATTCTGTAGGGAAATTGATTGTTTGGGCCATTTGGTTTAGGTTTTTAACCGAACTGGTTCCCTGGGAATGGCGATGGACCCGCTTTGGTGCATGGTCTTTTGTGAAGATCCCACAACCCCATTCAACCTAACCTTACCTAACTTAAATCCTTATTTAAATGACTGCATTTAAAAATTCTGAATTCACTCAAGAGTTACGCAATTAAGTCAAAAAATGCATCACTTTGGAGTTGCATCCATATATAGGATTTCCCAACGACAACAAAACAATTTTTCGTAAAGCATTCATCCCTGTCCATCGATATGAGTGATTAGTCAGTATTTTGTCAATTAGCAACAACAACTAATCAACAAAAACCCGATTTTATCAAACAAATTTTTCTATTCTTTCGAATAGCATTAAAAACTCCCGTTATAAACAATTTATAACAACAAATACACAATTTGTTTGCCAAATCTGTATTCCTGGCTAACTAATGCAATTTAAATTTTTTGATTCTATCACAAAGAAGTAGATTTAGATGCAACTTAAGCATCCACTACTCTGGCATACAAACTCAATATTTCGGTTATTACGAGTATAAGCAACTCAAAATAAGTGAAATCTATTTTTTTTAATGTTTTCTATTAGGTGTATCTAATGGAACAATCAAAAAGTGAGCTTTTATCGATAGATAATGATTTATTCAAAATTTAAGAAATTCGTTGAAAACGTCCGCGCAACCCGATTTAAGGGGACGGATATTTCAAATGCTGGACAATAACAAACGAAAAAAAAAACTAGTTGTTTGTTAAAAAGCATGTGTGTGCTCTACCAAATAAAAACAAAAATATCAAAATTGTACCAACCAACAAGAATTTATATGCAATTTAAGCAGGCCAAATAAAATCGCGATATCTCCGAAACGGTACAATGCCGCAAGTGATAAAATGTTCTATATTTTCAACAGCTTTCATTTTTAGGCGATCCAATATTTCCATTTCTGTGAAAGGTGGAATATGTTTTCTTCCAATGAAACAGCCCATCTTTTTATAACAAAGTCGGCAAAATTCGTTTTCCCCTCATTGCAATGGAAATATCGGATCGCTTAAAAATGGGCAAACTTAGAACATTTGAGTCTCCCCTTAAATTGTGAATAAAAAGTGTCCAGTAGCGGGATAGTTTTTATTTTATTTCGCAAGTAGAAAAGGGCGCATAGAATAGAATTGCAAAGCTTCGTCGTTTGTAGTTCAACACGAGAGAAGAATGGAGATCTTACCCAACACGCAATCCATAGCCGTTTTTACGGACGGGTTTAAAATGGAAACCGGGACGGGGTCAGACGTCTACTCCGAATCGTTGGGTATATCAAAGTCGATACGCCTCCCCGACCACAGCAGTGTCTTCCAAGCAGAGGTCCTGTCAGTGACAACAGCAGCACCTGAAGGTATTACCTTCTCTATCGACAGCGAGGCAGCAATAGAAGTTTTAACTGCAACAGAAATAAAATAGAAAGCTTGTGAAATGCTGTCGCGAAGAACTCAAGGTTCTTGGTACTCAGCACAAGATATTGCTCTGCTGGGTTCCGGGAGATGAAGGCGTTCTAGGCAATGAGAAAGCGGAAGAATTAGCTAGACTAGGTTCGGCAGCAGTAACAGAACAAGCTGATTCCTCCGTGAACATCCTGCCTTGCTAACTCAAGCTTGAAGCAAGGAAAAAGGCCATAAGAGAGGCGAACGCTATAGATGGGCTGCACTAGAAACATGTCGAACCACAAGAATGCTATGGCCAACCTTTAAAACAGAAAATAGAACCGGGAGTCTCATAGGAAAGGATGGGAAATCTCTTTCCAACCTCGTAGGTATTCTAACGGGTACAGCACTCTGCGGAATCACATGAAGAAGTTACGCTTGACGGAGAAAGATCTTTGTAGAGGCTGCGGTGATGAGGTTGCTCTTGAGGACACAACCAACTTTCTATGTAACTTCCCAGGTCTCCAACATAACCGGCACACATTCCTAAGGAGACACTTCTTCCACAACCTATACGAGCTTTTCAACACACCAGTAGACAAGCAAATGTGCTTTATGAAATCCACAGGATGGTTTGTATACAACAGCACAGTGAGTAATTAACTATTACTATTTATGGACAGGGTTGTTATGGGTAATGCACAACCTTTCCCCCATGGGCATCACAATGGGCCAATGTTGACCCGAGTGTAGCGCGGAGTACTCCACGCCAGCCCACATACCAAACCTAACCTAAATACTCTCAAAATAAAATATATATACGCACAAGTACATTAAAAATAAAAAATAGTTGGCGCAACAGGTCCGCAGGGACCCTAGGCCTAGCTTCTCGCAACCATTCGTTTTGTTTGAGTTTTTTTCTTTTTGGAACGAATGGAAGGGATCTACATTTTTTTATGCCGACTCCAAACGGCTAGTTGAGAAGCTCTTTCAAGACAGTTATACTCTCGGATGCTTGTCAGACGTTCTCGAGAGGTGGCACAGTGAAAAAAAACCCTAAGTTGGAAATTGGGTTTTTGCGGGATTCGAACCTCGACCCCTCCCTTAGTAGTCCAACACACTAACCACTAAGCCACTGCGCCTACAAGTACATTGCACATTGTTATTAGAAACTATATGGGTCGTTTAATATTAAATTCGAATCATCAAGCAAAGGACCAAAAATCAAAAAATGAAATAAAATTTAGAAGAGCATAAATAAAAACGGATGTTCTAAACCAGAACTCAATGGGGATTTTACCTCAATTTGGGCCCGAAGCATATTTGCAATCCAATGCAATGCGTTTGAGGTTGATTATGTGGGCGGACATAGCTGTTTTTTTTTCTTTGTCCTACCTTGACATTGAAATCGCATCGGGCTTTTCGCCCTTTCCATCGAAATACAACCTGTTGATGGGCAACTTCTTCGACTACACCAAGTCTTTCTTCAGTAGTCACTTTTGCTTCCACCAACAACCAACAGTATACCCATTGGATTAGGATATGCTTTTAATCCTATTCAAGGATAATCATTCGGTAAAGACAACAGCGTAAACAAAGCCAACGGAAAAGCTTCCTCCAGTTCCAATGTCATGTGTTCAAGCTTCCATCGATTTATTATTCAACCGAACTGTTGCATGCGCAGAACCGCGAGTCCTTTTTCCTCGGTATACACAAATTTAATTTTCCAACCCACCAAACATCAGAGTTTCAAAGTCCTTCGATACGAAAGCATCACAGTTTTTCGTTCGTGCTCTTAAAATTAATACAAAGGAAATTGTTTTTCTCTCTGCAACCTACATATTGCTCAAAAATAGGATATTTGTTACAATATCCTTGCACAAATCGCATTCGCTTGTAGTTCGATAAAGTCCGGAAAAAAGTAAAAGAAAATTCACACAAAAAACGTTGTTTTTTTTTCGATATCGTCTTTTTCTTCGACTTTTTCATTCCCAAAAAAAAAAAAATATATATATATATCAGTTCCGAGTGTGTTTTTCGATCCTTTAATCGTATTGCTTTATCCTTTCTTTTCTCTTGAATAATTTTTCGTACACATTTTTTTCTCAATATTTTTTTTTAATATTGTTCCATTAAATTTTGTGTATAATAAATCAAAGAAAATATGGAATACAAAAAGTATCTATATCCACATTAAAGTATTTCTGCTTATGTATCCGTTAAATTCCAGTGATTCCCGTACGTGATTGTGTGTGAATGTGCCCTCCCTGTTTACATTATGTTTATTCCCATAAAACATAAGTTTTTTGACAAACTTGACAGTAGTTTGCATTTGCCGTATTTGAAAACGTCTTAATCCTCACAGAGAATTCGTCAACAAATTTCGTTATATTTTCTTTTTGTTTTTTGTACTTTTTTGATTTTTTTATTTGTTTGTCTTTTAATGTATAAAAATGTATAACCGCAGCAGAGAGTGAAAAAGAAACGATTCCAATATTGCAACAGGTAAGTGGAGAATTTGAGTTCGAGAAAAAATATTTGTGTAGAGTTCCAAACATTGAGCGAAAAAAAAAAAAAAATTAGTTGCCAAAAAGCTTTTTAGTGTCCACGACATACGCACGTAAATTAAAGTGCAAGGACTGTCTCTGTCTCCATTCAAGGACAATTGTGCAGAAAAGGTAAACTCTCCCCCGAATCTCTACTCTCCTCCTGTAGCATGTGACGCAATATCCGAAATTTGTGTTTTTTTTTTTAATGCATATTTGTGATTGGAATACATTTTTTCGTCTGTCACCCAGTAGATCTTAGTCTTCTCTTACCTAACCTAGGTTTTCAGAGTTTTGCAAATAATCACTGACAACCTTTTAGACGCACCAATGCCCGAAGTTTTGACATTGCCAGGCATGGGCGACGCCGAGCCAGACTTGTCAACCTTCGAAAATAAAACTGGCCTGGCCGAGGACATGAAGTTTCTGGCGTCAATGCCAGAGCTTTGTGATGTCACGTTCCTGGTCGGTGATACCCGTGAGCCTGTTTGTGCCGTCAAGGTAAGCAATCCATCTCTCTGTAGGACCGTCTTTCACATCTCATTTTCCCCAACAGGCTGTCCTCGCATCACGTTCACGGGTGTTTGCAAAAATGCTGTATTCAGCGCCATCGCCCCAGAGAAAACGAGAACCATCAACCAAGGAGAATAAATTGCGTTTGTTTCTGAAGAGGTCCTCGGAGCCCTTGCTCAACCTGCAGAACGCTAACCAACAGGTATGTATGCATAGAAATGTGTTGTGCCTATGTGCGGAGGGTTATATTTAAATATTGTTTGTTTTCAATGTATTTCGTTATTCCTGTGTGTCAAGGGTAACTTTTTAAGTAAGGGGAATGTGCTGTAACTTGTAACTCATGTGCGGATCCGAAAATGAATCCACTCTAATGAAGCAAAGTTTTGTGATGCTGCGTATTATAAATGTCAACCCCTTATTATATGCCGTCATATTTGAATGTGCAGATTTTTTAAATATATTTTTTGCTAACAATTGGCAGCGGAATTGAAGGGCATTCATTATTTGACGAAAAAAGTTTTCAAGATTTGCTGGACAAGATTTTTACTTATGTATTTATTTTTTTTATCAAGCCTTTTTATGAGGAATTGCTCAAGGTGCAGTGCAGGGAGATATCAAATACCTAGTTCTAGTTGGTAGAGCAGTGGGGTTGAAAGTGGAATATAAAATCTTTTTTTTTTTCTTTCGGGATTTTAGATTTTGATGTAGTCGTACCAAAAGAACACCAGGCCTAGCTTTTTACAACCATTCCTAGTTACAACCATACCTAGTTCTGTTCGACTTATATTCAGTGGAAAAATCTTATGTAGTATTCGTTTGGGCTTCTTCAGATTCGCTCTCAGATTTCAGATTTCGTGTGGCTAATCGAACATGAAAACGTCACTTGCTCTTTTTTATGATAATATTCGTGCGATTCGAATATTTGTAGCCTTCAACACTTTTCAAAACTGCTTAATTTTTAAACTGAAACATTCGAAATTTTCGTCTCAATTCATTTTTAAATATTTATAGGTACATAACCAATTTCCTTAAATAAATTCACCCGATGCAATGCCTTTCTTTGCTGTAGAACAAATTCACGAAAACCTAAACGCACTCCACCAGTTGTCAAACTCAAACGCACTTGTATTGGTAAATCTGAGAAAATATCTAGATTCGCAAAAGTGCTCTAAAATCTGAAAAAGATTGCTTTTTTTGTACCAAACGAACATAAGAACTGATCTGAGAGCAAAAAAAGTGATCTGAGAGCGCCCAAACGAATACCACATTAGAAACTTCTGATTGTACTCTTTTCACAGTTCTGTAAAGAGAGGGGACGTTCAAGTATATAGTTTAGTAAGTCAGCTGTCAGCTGTCTGACTAGAAGAATCTCGGTTTTGATTAGCTGAAATCGGTCATATGAGCGGCTGTTTCAGTTAACGCTTATGGAGGGTTAGCTGACGAATCTAGTCTATAAATTTGTGACTAAGTACTTGGTAGACAGTTCGAATATATGACTGACGTAGGAAAAGTGACGTACCCGACCAATCTAATTTTTTAGGTTACATCTTATCCAGACCAATCTAGTCGACTAAAGATACCTATATATTTTTTTTTTTTTTGTATTTTTCGGTTTAAAAAATGCTTGGCGCATTTAAATATGTATATTGCTTAAATTATGGATACCTATACTGTTATAATATAAGGTATCCTTCATCTGGATAATTTAAGAATAAGTTATCAGTACATTTTTATAACCAAACGTAAATTTTTCTTTTCTTTTTGACGTGAGCCCTAGTGCGCACTGGGTTAAAACCAACGTGTTCGATATAGCACTGAACTCACCCTGGCACTGAAAACCTGTGTTTGACATCACTTCTAGGGCAACTTAGTTGTGCCCTGAGCTGACCCCAGTTAATTTATCGGGCAAGAACTCAGTGCTAAGTTTCGTTGTCATTTATATTTATATTTTTCAATTTCAAAAACTTAGAATCTTCAGAGCAACATATTTTGCGTTCGATATACATAGTAGCCGAATTTTCGGGGTTGTGCAGGGTTTTTGACAGGCGTGAAAATTAGCTGACACTTCTCAGTGCGCACTAGTGCTAGCCAAGTCAAACAAATCTAATAACGCACTTCAATGTTTGACAAATGTCAAATGTTTTGGAGTTAGTGAAAGTATGTATAAATCTAGCTGTGAAATCAATATTCGCTAAGTTGCTCCGACTCTGAAAAAAGTGTTTTTGTTTTTTTTATGGAACATGAAAACTGAACAAAAATTACCTACAGCTGATATCTAGAGCAGAAAAACTGCGCCGGATCTGAAAAAGAGCGTTTTCTGTTCCAATGGAAAACGACATTGGCTATTGTTCCGATTTATGGCGGATAGAAGAGACACGACTTATGCTGTTTGTTAAGCTCACGAAAAAAAAGAAAACATGTAAAACAATAATGTAAAATAGAAGTTTGGTTCGCAAAAATTAAGCCGAAAAATATATTAATTTTACAATTATTAATAACATACGTGATGGTAGTTACTGGCTGCTGTTTGTTAGTTAGAAGCTAACTTTAAAAATGTAAATGAAACTTGATGTACATTAGTATACAAAAAAACACTTTTAGCCATGCAAGAGGTCCATTTTAGCACCCACAATTGAGCAAGTCGCTTACGTCAATATTAGGAGATTGTGGAATATTTCTTGTTGTACAGCAATATGATTGTCTTAGAAAATTATTTTTCGAAGGTTTTTTTTTCATTAATAGTTTTGAAACTAAATTATGCATGAGCGAAGACAAGGACTACAGCACTGCTAGGCTTGGGCCGATTTTCTGTTACTTGCCTTACTTACTTACTTAAGGTGGCGCTACAGTCCGGGGTGGACCTGGGCCTCAACCAATAGTCCTCTCCAGTTAGCGCGATCTTTGGCTAACTGCCTCCAGTTGCGCACAACAAGTTGGTTGAGGTCCCCTTCCACTTGAGCGCGCCACCTAAGGCGAGGTCTTCCTCTACTGCGTTGTCCCTCCTGGTTGGAATCGAAGACTCTCCGGGCCGGAGCGTTGGTGTCCATTCGCTCTACATGTCGTAACCATCTTAGACGACTAATGCGTACTTTTCTGACCAGGTCGATGTCGCTGTACAGCTCGTAGAGTTCGCTGTTAAATCTTCTCCTCCAAATCGGGACCAAAATCACTCGAAGAATTTTGCGTTCGAAGCGACCAAGAAGATCCTCATCCGTTTTTGATAGGGTCCATGCTTCTGCGCCATAGAGCAGGACAGGGATGATGAGAGTCTTATATAGAATCTCCTTAGTGCTTCTTGACAAGGCCTTAATAATCAATTGCCGTCTTAGGCCAAAGAAACAGCGGTTGGCAAGTGTGATTCTTCGCTTGATTTCTGAGGTGATGTCATTTTCAGAGTTAATAGCGGATCCGAGGTAGACAAAGTCCCTAACTACCTCAAAGTTATAGCTGTCTATCGTGACGTTCTGTCCGATTCGTCGATGTTGTGTGTCCCTTCTTGTTGACAGCATATATTTTGTTTTACCCTCATTCACCACTAAACCCATTTTTGCCGCTTCTGTACTAATACTTGCAAACGCACCAGTGACAGCTCGCTGTGTTCTGCCAACAATGTCAATGTCGTCAGCGTATGCAAGCAGTTGCACAGACTTATGAAAAATTGTGCCTCTGGTGTTGGCTTGTGATTTTCGCACAATTTTCTCAAGAATGATGTTGAAGAAGTCACATGACAGTGCGTCGCCTTGTCTAAATCCTTTCTTGACATCAAAGGTCTCGGTGAGATTGTTTCCGACCTTTAAGGAGCAGCGAGCGTTCTCCATCGTCATTCTGCACAATCTGACAAGTTTGGCAGGGATGCCAAAACTAGACATGGCTCTGTATAGCTCGTCTCTATAAATGCTGTCATATGCGGCCTTAAAATCGATAAAAATATGGTGAGTATCGATCTGGACTTCTTGGGTTTTTTCCAGGATCTGCCGTAGTGTGAATATTTGATCGATCGTGGACTTACCGGGCCTAAAACCGCACTGATAGGGACCTATCAGATCGTTGACGAAAGGTTCCAGGCGTTCACATAGTACAGCAGACATGATCTTATACGCAGTGTTAAGGAGACTGATGCCTCTATAGTTGGCGCAGTTTAGAGAGTCTCCTTTCTTGTGGATCGGGCAAACGATGCTGAGGTTCCATTCATCAGGCATACTTTCGTCTGACCAAATCTTGGAGACGAGTTGGTGTATGCTCTCTACCAGGTCATCTCCCACTGCCTTAAACAGCTGTTACTTGCCACAAGCTATATTTTTATGAAGTGGCGTTAGAATTTTATCCGTTAAATTTGAAATTATTCGTTATGTGTGGATTGTATTTCTTTTAAAAACGTTAAGATTGGTTGAGGGAAAATAAAAACATTTTGAGCAATTTTTCTTCAGTTATTAAATGACATTGAAGTTAATGATATTCAAACGCGACATAGCACCGATAGAAATACAAATATAAGTCAAAACTAAAAATGTTAACACTGCACATTTTAACAGCAATCTTGTCTTTGAGAGCACCTATAGGTGCATCTACATCTACAATAATTACAAAGTATAATTGCCAGCAAATCTTGAAAACCCATACGACAATAAGTATTATTTTCAAAACATTTAAATAACACACTTAAAACAATAAATACCTACCTAAAAAAAATATATATTGTTTAATTATTTTAAAATTAACTTGTACATATTTGTTGTATATTATTTATGTTTCCTTTAAATTAGAGGAGTGGTTTCAGCCAACAATTGGCACCAATTCCGGAGGTAATCAAAATTAAGCTATGTATTTCGTTTCTTTTATTAAGATTCTGTGTAAAACTTTTAATGTTAATGTGCCGCTTACATGTTCTTTATGTGTTACTATTAGAACAAATTACATTCTTCAAAAACAAAAACATTAAAAACATGTTATATAATATCTAAACAAACAAGTGATGTACCTACGTAATTTATAATATTCTACATAAATTATAAATTTATTAGCTGATAAAGGGATTGGGGGAAGACCCATGAGAATTATGTGTTTTCAAAAAACAAAAAACTAACAACTGTCTGATGAAGTTTCAGCCACAGCTCAGGTTAAGGTGTCAAAGAACAGACTATTTTTATGATCATTGTGTAGGATTTTATTTCTAATTTAGTGGTGACGCAGAAGAAAAGAATCATTTAATTTGGATTAAGTTGCATTTAATAATAATAAAAAAAAAACATGTTTTCGTGGAACGGCAAAGTAAATTCATATTTTCAGCACTGGGCATCTCTGATATTCACCTCTGATATTCGTACTACCTAGGTATTCAATCCAAGAAGAAGGGGGAACAGCTAAATTCTGTTCTAGTTGGAATCTTTGTGGCAACGTTTTTATGATAATGCTCGTAAACTCCTTTCAGCGCCATTTACTTCCAGCGAGTGGGCACTAGGAAACGAAATCTAAGAAAAGCCAAGATATACCTACACCAAAAAGAAAATGTACAACATTCATCATAAAATCTTGAATATACGAGTGCCTGCAAGTTGGTTGGGATCCTCGTCTCATATACGGCTATTTTGGTTGTTAATATAAACATTCATCCAAAAACGGGGTCCTTTTCCAAACATTTCGAAGCCCAGCGTGTACAATCGGCGATGTCTATGACCAATAACTTGGAGATCCTGGGTCAGTTACGTCTTATACAGGTGTAGGCGATGCAAAATTCCCCAAATTGGGGTCTCCGAAAGGGCGGCTTCCTGTGCACGGCGGAGAATTGACTGGCTTCTTCTGACTTCTGCACACTTCCTTATACATAATCATAATTTTTCTGTTAAGCTCCTTGTGCACATTTGGAACTCTAATCAGAACTCATGGAAACAAAAAATATATTTTTGAATTTTTATCAATTTTCAAAGTTCTGTAACTATTTATTCCGATTTTTTTTTTCCTTTTTAGGGGACTCCAGGAAAAAATAAAAATTTAGTATTTTCACAACTGTGGTGCTTCCTGAATCTAGCAACCCATATTTAAAATAAAAAATTCTAAACGAATATAACTTAAAAAAAATATTAGCAGAACTCTAGAGCTCTTGCTTAGCCACCCGGAACTTAAAAACAAAAAAAACAAATAACATTGGGGGTGCCAACTTCACGCATCTTTGTCCTCATATTATTTATCGACGTCCGTTTTTTTAGCACGAGCTTTAAATAGTCTCACCTCGGAATGTCTAAGAGTTGCATCCAGTTCTACATTTATATTTACTGGTCTTAAGGACTATTCACATGCGAGCGAACTGCGAATAGGCGGATTGCGAACAAATCAATTTGACTGTATTTATGAATTGAAAATTGGTATTTGTTCTATTACAAAACAATCATATTTAATTAATCTAACATCTAATCTAAAAAAAAACATGAATATCTACTGATTTAAACAGCTAAATTAATAATTTAAGCAATTTGCCCGCGAATTGAAAATTCTTGCCGCGAACACTTTATTCACAATCCACACAAAACAGTCGCGATCCACATACCCACGAATGAAAAATTCGTTCGAACTTAACCTTTAAAAATGAAACTGATACGCGCGTATCTGCGACCAAAAAAAGTTATCATGTGAATGAAGTGTCAGAAACTACGAATATTCGCTTGTTCGCAGTTCGCAATTCGCTCTCATGTGAATAGTCCTTTAGAGACGCTGCGTTCTCGTGCCGTTTCGTCTTCCTTTTTCCGGTTTTGGTAAATATATTTCTTTGTTTTGACCAACTCTACAAATTTGCAAGCTGTAGGGTAAAGGCCCCTAATCTGAGCCCCCACCCAGTAATGAGCCCCCTGGATGTTTTTCTCTCAAAAGCTAAGCTCCTGTTATTTAAAATTTAAAAATAAATAATTTTCAATTTCCAGTGCTTTTTTACTTGTATTGTTTTAATTATTTCCCTATATGGGGTCTTTCTAGTTGGTAAAAAAAATTCGATAAGTGAGAACGTTTCATTCGTGTGTTGTGCAAAAGTGTTTTTAGTCAGTTTTGTTAAGAAAGCATTTTTTTAAAGCAAGTGGATAAGTAATTTGTTTATATTTTATATTGACTCATACCTGTTAATATTAACAATTAGCATTCATAGCAATTATTTTTATATTTGAAGTTCTGGAAAATAGTTTATTTATTAAAATATAGTGGGGGCTCATAACTGGGATTCAAAAACAATTAAATCCAATAATGAGCCGGGGGGGCTCACTATTGGATTTGCACAAAAAAAACTTTGTTCCATTTACGAGCCAGGCCGATTTTCATATAAAATATTTTTAAATTTACTCGTTCATCGCATCTCCGTGTATTACTATTAGGTACGGAATTAAATTATTAAAATTGTAGATAAAGTTATTTAGTACGTTAAAAATGACCTTTTTTTGGTTTCCGATTATTACAAATAGCAAAATTAGTCGGAACTATAATATTATTCGTATTAAACCTTAAATACTATGTACTCCCTTTTATATATTTATTTTGTCTAATTTACAAGATATCTTACGTGAATGTTTTTCTGTTGTTTATAAAAATATTATAATTACATATTTGGTAAAACTCTCTTCTTCATACATAACCCTAGGTTTTCCAACTTATATAAAATGGATGCAATAAGAGGTGTTATTAAAATTAAGTTCCTGTCTGTTTATTTTGTTTCGTTGAATAATAAAACGTAAAAAAAAAAAACAATTTGCATTTGAATATTTTTGAAAATAACGGTTATTTTGATAAAAAAAAAAAGAAGATTTATATGCGGGCTCGTTATTGGAACAGGGAGAGCTCAAATTAGGAACATGGGGGCTCAGTACTAGACCACTCCGTATTTTTTTAATATTTTGTTTTTACTTAATTCATATGAAAACTAACGAAAAGATAAGTCATCTAATACAAAAAAAAATAATCAATCCTTTATAAAAGCAAAAACTTGTTTTGATACATGCAAGCAGGTAATTTTGCGGAAGCGGCAAAGTCAAAACTATCGTTAAGGGGGCTCACTACTGGGGTTTTTACCCTATACAGTGTTGCCATACAAATATTTGGACAAAACTGCAGTTATGAAAAAAAAGAAAAAATCTATGGAAAAATCTTACTTCACGATAACAAAATAAAAAAATAGAATACGAAAATGACAGGATACAGCAAAAGCAAGTGTGGAAAAAATGTTGAACTTATTTTTTGAAAATAACATTATTGCGAATGCAGATTAAATCTGAAGTGCAAATTTCTGGTTGTTAAAAGTCTGCAGCTAGGTTGAAAATCTGTAAAATGAAAACGAATCTGTACTAATGGCAACGCTAGCTGTATATGACATATTAACGTAGGTCGTTGACCGTGAACAGCCAACGGACGCTGGAACTAACACGACTTCACGCTTCAAAATATTTTTAAGTTATATTACGAAGATGTCGAAGTTTGGCAATAATTAGAATTCTTACAGTCGGAGTAAAAATCATTATTATAAGTTTTGTCTTATTTAAAAAAAAAAAAAAAAACATGTGAACTTATTAAAATTACGGCTTAACTATCTCTACTTGGCTACCCTTCCTCGAGTCTTCCATCTTCTAAATAATTTTAGCATTTGTGGTTCAATCTTATTTTAATTCTATTAATCCCGCACGATTGACCATTGTCTTGGAATCGGATCTCTTTGTAATGAGGCTGAGCTCTGGCGGTACAGATTCTTGGATGAAGCCTTCTTACCCTGCTTGTCAACCTTGAAAGTCATATTGCGGTTGTAGTTTAACCGAACACCGAATAAATCTTTTACCGAGTTCTTTTTTATGTTCAAAAGTGATAGGCAGCAGGAAAAGAAATATTTACAATGCACTGGCTTCGCTGATGAAGTTTATGGTATTTTTCGTATAGCTTTTTGAAGCTGCACGTAAATCTACGGAAGAGTTTTTGATCACTGATGGTACTGGTAATGTATGATCTCAGTCATCAAAAGCCTAATTCACCTTTACACCATTCTGTTAGCTTGCTGTCATTTCTGAAGCCTAATACCCTATTCACATTGAGCCGAAAAACGAGTATTCGCGAAAACACTCGACAATTTAATCGAAAACAGAAGTTTTACAAGAAAACACTACGAAAACACCACAAAAACGACTTCCAATCGTTGAATTGTTGAAACAAACACACCTCTTCCAATACTCAGCAAATTCAGCAGAATAGCTGACTGACCCGAAGTCATCTAATAACTCCCAACTTAAAATCATTCTCCACACCTAAAAGTTGGGCTAATCGGGTCTATCACAGAATTCGGAATTTTGCTACGAACCCCGAAAGAACAACTGTTACAGAATCCGTCGTAGGGGAATTTAGAAATTCGTAGAAAGTGGTATCACTGAATATACCACGTTCTACGAATTTCGAAAGCAAAAAATGTACTCTACGGCGGATTCTGTGATAGTTCTTTCGGGGTTCGTAGCAAAATTCCGAATACGACGGATTCTGTGATAGACCCGAATATAATTTGTATCTGGTCTGAATTTATCTTATTTGTTAATTAACGCGTACGAAATTTGTAACCAAAATAGGTTACACAGAAGTTTCACGACTATCGTCTCACAGCTGATTGAAACGTCAAACGAAAACTAGTTGGTGTTCTGTGTGAATGCGTTGTCGAGTTTTCGAATAGGGTATAAGACCTTCGAAAAAGCTTGCTCAAACGGCATCCCCCCAAAAGCTTGCCAAAAACTGGAGTTATATGGGATTTGGTTGACCGAGAACCGCGGGTCTCACACAAACCATTAATCTTTCCGCCTCTTCCATCTGGCTTAATTTATTTTTCTTTGTTGTATAAATAAGAACTATGTTATTAACTATTGCGTTTATATGTGTCCTTCACTCTATTACTGTTTCAGTGTCTGTATTCATACCTACATTCGTCTGTCATTTACTCTTGTACTGTGTCTGCCTCTAAATCTATCAGAAATTTAAATTCACGCCATTTTTTTCATTTAGTTGCACAATCACTTCTACGTCACTTTAGGAAATGTATCTAAATGTAATTTTGCGAATAATTTTAGCCATCTGGTCAGCAGCATCAAACCCTGATTATTGAGGAGTTCGAACCGGACGTCTTTCGACAGCTGATTGAGTATATTCACACGGGATGTGTCACCCTGCAACCGAGAACTTTGTTGGGTAGGTATACAACGATTGAACCTCCGTTCAGAAAATATTAGGGACAATTGCTCAAGTCCTGTGCTTTCCAGGTGTAATGAACGCAGCTGACTACTACGGTCTGGAAGAGCTGCGACGAGCCTGTGCCGGCTTTGTTCAGTGCTGCATTAACGTGGACACCGTTTGTGCACTGCTGGCATCAGCCGAACGCTATATCCAGTACAAATGCACCAAGAGCTTGGTACAAAAAGTCCTCGAGTTTGTCGACGAGCACGGTAATGAAGTCCTCAACTTGGGCAGCTTTACCCTACTCCCCCAGCATGTTGTCCGTTTGATATTGGCTCGCGAAGAACTGCGTGCCGATGAGTTCACCAAGTTTCAAGCGGCGCTCATGTGGAGCAAGAAGTACTTTGACAATAATCCGGTAAGTTGAACCCCACCACAAGATCAGATTTCAAGACTTATCTCCGATCATCTCCATTTAGAATGTGGATCTGAAGGAGATACTTGGTAACTTCCTGGAGTATATACAATTCCACAAGATCCCGGCGAATGTTCTGATGCGCGAGATTCATCCCCTGGGACTGGTGCCATATTCCATCATAATGAACGCCTTGGCATATCAGGTATGTAATCCAAACCAAACGAAACCATGTTCCGTTTATTCGACGAAAAGCTACAACAAATCGAACCGAAACCAACAAAAACAAAAACTCCTACGTCGACCCCCTGTGTCCCCCCGTGTCTGATTCTAACCATTGCAGGCAGACCCAGAAAGTGTCGATCCCGGAAAATTGTCTCCAAACTCTAGCCGAGTGAGAAGAGCCCGCCAAAATCAAGGCAGATCGATGTCAGTACAGAGCTCCTTAGATCCATATGGTTCCAATACAACTTTAAGCTCGAGCGGCAGCAGCGATCCGACCAGTGGCCCACATAATAGCAACTAACATAGGTTGAATGGCCCCTCCTCCTCGTCCGCTTCATCATCCCATCGTACAAAGAATCATTCATTGCCAAAAATTCGCAAAGCCAAGTCGCAGAGCTTCCGCACGCGACGCAGTCCCTCAGAGCGCCGGAGTCCCAATTCGAGCACGCTCACCAGTGCTGGCACATTGACGCTGAACACCGGCGACAAGAAGAGAAGCCCACTCACTCCGAAGAGCCCGATATTGCCGCAGCCAGAGTCAAAGAGCCCGGGCAGTGGGTCGCAAAAGACGCCGACCACTCTGTCCAGGCAGGGTACGCTACGTGCCTCGCATCGGCGAAAGAATAGCATGACGGGATCATTGGTATTGAGTCAAGGCCGGCGCAGTCCGGTTGGGTATAGCAACGACCGAAGTCCACAGGGCAGGCGAAGTCCCCTAGTGATGTCGCACGACCGGTTGAAAAGTCCTAATGAGTTGCCAGGGAATACCTTTGATGCGCGCAGCCCGTCACGAAGTCCAACGACGGATCGTAGAAGCCCAACTTTTGGCAACTGCACGCAGGAGCGCCGCAGCCCGGTGGGTGCTCCAGCAGACAATCAAACAAGGCGTAGTCCCACGTCAACGGTGCACGTTCAAGATAGTATGCGACCCTATGAGGGTGCATTGACACCCGAAGAGATCGCTCGCAATCCACTTGGGCTGGCGCAGTCTATCAAGAGACCATCGCTGGGCTTGTTTACACCTATCTATTTTGGTGACAAGAGGAGTCCCATCACGTCAATGCCCATTCCCCCGATAACGGTCTCAAACCCGACGGAGACCTGCAAGATTGTCCAACGCACAGCAGAGTCAAATGCAGCTGCCGCGGCAGAGGCTGCCCGCGAGCATGAGCGCCAACGGGAGAAGGACAGCGATAAGAATAAAGACAAGGAAGTTCCCGAAAAGAAGGAGAAGACCAGCGTGATGAAGGAGATCCTGGCCTTCGTGCGGAAGCCATCAAAACACATCTCGACTCGAACAAATCGCTTTGCGAATGCATTCACCAGGGCGGAGTCAGGCTCTTCGAGTGCGCCTCTAATCAGGCAGAGCACGTTCTCCGCAAGCCCGGCGGCTTCGAGTACTGCCGCAAAGAGCGCTGTTGTCAAACAAATGTCCGAAGTTGGATTTGAACCAAAAATGTCTCTAAAACTGGCACACTATACAAAAATGTCACTCAAACTACGTCGATCTGCCAACGATGACAAGAAGGCGGCGGCGGCGGCAGCGGGATCCAAGGATACGGCGAAGAAATCCAGCGGTGACGAGGCCTCAGGAACAGACAGCGACACCAAGGACCAGCAGGTATGTAAGTCAGTGGTATCTACCAGTCTAGTTGAGCCATTTGAGCTCGCCAATGTCCACTTCGAAAAGGTAGGTGAATCATACATTAAGCACGAACAGATCAAGGAAGAACTTTCGGAGGATGGGAGCGCCAATCAAGCCATTATTGAGGGTTTCGTAGAAGAAGTCACTAATTCCCTGAAAGTTGTCGCTTTGTCGAATGAAAATGTACAGCCGCCTCGGCGGTCAGAGAGTAGGGAGCCCATAGAGCCGCGCATCAGTGAGGAGCAGGAGGACTCGAATGACATAGCCATGGACGAGTTTAGGGTAGAAATTGAACAGCACCTTAAGGTATACAGTGCGGAGCCTATTTATGTAAATTTGCAGGAGCTTCGTAGGGAGTCTGATGCAGCGGCAGCGGCAGCGGCTGTAGCAGCTGCAAGCCTAGCTGCAGCAGAGGCAGCAGCAGCAGCTACAGCTGGTCCTGTATCTGTATCAATTGACGATGACTCCCTAGCACCGGGTACAATTCCACTACAACTACCGACAATAGAGTTTGAACCACCTTCGAGGCGGTCGTCTTTTGACCCTCCGCGGTCTCCGTTTCTTGAGAATCTCCGCAGTCCGGGCGGTGACACAGACACCGATCTGATCAATCTCAATCGGCTTGATTCGGGTGGGGATAGTTTTGAAATGGTCGATGGCGATCGCAATCGCGAGTCGAGCTTCGAAGACAGGTATTCCTCGCGTGACACTAGCTTCGACATATCACGCTACCAGTCGACCAGCTATGAGGACCAGACCTCAAGCTTTGAGATAGTCGACATCGACGGCAGGGTTATTGAAGACAAACGTTCCAACATCGACCTCCGGAAGTCGTCAATTGAGCTGGTTGATGCTGAAACATTCCAGCGAACCGGGGGGTCCTCCGGCCGCAAGTCATCCCTGGAGACCCATTTTGACTACATTCCCTCTGACCACACCCCCGTTCGGTCACCGCACTTCCCGATGACAAAGAAGCAAAAGGCTGATCATTCGCGGTCCAGGGAGCTTCATGTCTCCCCCTTCAGTGGTGGCTTCTCCAGAGCTCGTAGTCCTCTTTCCAACCAAACCTCTTCAAACTACAGCTCTCGTGACAGCTACGACTCCAGTTCCTCGTACCCCCATCCGCATGATCCGCGCAGCCCCTACGCGGATCCCACAAAGCAACACTTCCCCCTGACAATCAAGGCGACCAAGGAAGAAGAGGTCAAGACCTTCCTTTGCACAGACAAGCGGTGCGCCTCAATATTTGAACCTAGATCATCCAACATCCCAATAGTGCCTGGCACATCGGGAGCTGTAGCTTCTACTAGTTCCGCGTGTGGTGGGGGATTCTCGAGTGGCAGTGAGTTTGAACCGCCCTCGCCAAGGCGCGCGGCAAGTGCATCTCCCAAGCATACGTTCACGTTTAGGATAGTCTTGAAAAAGGTCGACAGCTCACCGGATGCTATATGTCCCGAGAAGCGAGGCAGAACAATCGACAGGTATCGAAGGCGTGACAGTCGGCGCAAGCGTTTGGCAGATGCCGGGAAGAGCTTCTAAGCTTATGCATTTACATAAACAGGTTTCTCTTTATATATTTTTTTTTTATGTCGTATACTCGTATGTATTTTTCTAAGTGTCATCTAGATATTTAGCAAACAAATGTTTTTAATTCTAAATGTATTGTAGATATGTGTGCGTAAATCAAGTCTGCCGTTAGATAGGTCGGTACAGTTAAGCACCTGAATAATAGTTTTCTTTTGGGGAATGTTTATCCATATTCCTCCCATCAAGCAACGGTCTGCCATCAAGCATAGTGCTAAGTAAGAGCTAATCGAAAGATTGCCTTTTTCTGCAAATTTTAACCTCGGAAGAGGGTAAGGGAAACCCTTAAGTTTTTATATAAATATCTGGCCACGAGAAGTCTTACTCTCGTCTTCATATGTCGATTTGATTTACTGACATTATAAAAAAGACCAATACCCAATAAGGTGGAATGTTGATTTTAAATCTGCCTCAAACCTTCCCTGAAACGTCCCTTATTCATAAACAAATAATAAAATATTTATCAATGTCTATAGGAAAGAAGTGTTTTCTCCTGCTCTTTACGTAATATGCGTTTTTATTCGCTGAATTTCCAAGTTTCGACTTTTCGATAATAATTACAAATACCTACTCTACCTGAATATAAAACAAACTTCCAAATACCTTAGCCAATTCGACAGGATTGGAAATAAAAACAACTAATTTTATTTGTATTACAAATTTTGAAAGAAATGAAAAAAAAAAAACAGTAAAAACTTTTCATAATAATATACATTTTCACTAAAGTTAAAGTGACAACTTTCACATTAATCAGACCAAGTATTTATTATGTTTATTAACAATGAAATATTGAATTCAGTAAAAAATCTATTTGGATATTTCAACTAAGTATACTTAAATGCCTTGGTATCTAACTTTCTACGAAACACATTCTCTTGAAATCGACCTTCATTGTTAATTTTTCTTCAACCTCAAAAGAATAAAAAAAAATAAAAAATAAAATAAAGAACAGAAGAAAAAGATGCAAACATATACAAAATAAACAAAAATCTCTGTAATGACAAAGGTAAGAAAATAAATATTATATGAAGATGTTAGCTACCCACAAATATTAGTGCTTAAAATAAATTTAATTGTGTGTTAACTTTTAATTTTTAAAATAAAATTAAATTACAAAAAAAAAAAACAAAAAACATTTAATGATGTTTTGAAGCTTTTTTTTGAGTTTGTGTTTTTTTATGTACATTATGCTTACGCATTAATTAAAAAAAAATGTTCATTTCATCAAAGAAAAAATAAAATCACTGTTAAATAAATGCAAATTATATAAATATGTTAATAACATTTTTAAAATATATACACAAAAATATATTTTCATTAATAAGCTGGATTAGGGGCCGTATATGATAATTTAAGTGAAATTACACACAAAAAGAATCAGTATTTTAATTATTATTATAAATTGATTTATTTAATAAATAATTGATAATTCAAAAATAACACTTATGGCTCTCTAAAAACTTGCAGCCACTTAAAATAAAGTCAATGTCTTTTGCTAATAAAATGAATCATAAAATCAGATATTTGAAACACAAAATATACATACTACTAAAGCCACATACTCTACATATTGTAAAAAGACTTTCAAAATATCACTTCAGTTTTTTCAGTTGGTTTATTTTGGACAGAATTACTAACTCAAACATAGGTTGGGGGCTTGGGTTGGGTAAAATAACATGTTCATTAGATCCGGGAAATATACTGAAATAAATTAATTTAAATTCCTCGCCATGGAATATTGATGAGGGCTCTCAATTTTCAAACTCTCACTAAAAACATTCACTTGCTAATTTTTGAAGTTTGGTTTCACATTTTCGTAGTACGAGAATCAAAATTGCTGTGAAAGGGTGAAAACATTTTCGTTTCACTTTTTCACAGATATTACTCTTCGCTCGAAATATAAGCCCAATGCCCAACACAGAAGACGTGTATAATCGTCCTCAATATCGTTTCTTACGTTTCAAACGTCAGCTTCCTAGGCATAAAAGGTTCGAAGTTATTTAATGTTTGATAGCTCATTGCAGACAAAGGAATAGAGAAGCCTCGATAACCTAAGAGGATATTTTTAACTCTTTTATACCGACTGGATGTATTTTCTCATGTTTCTGGTACCAGAAAGTAGAAGTGGCAAAACCTGTTTTCCGCTAATAGTTCTGGCAAAATTTAGTAGGTACATAAATGAATGTTTTGCTAAAGCGGATCATTTTTTTAAAGTATGGGTAAATCTATCTGTCTGATTAATCTATGCCGTGGGAAGTTTAGTACTTTTGGCCAAATAAACCAACAGCTTTTATTTTAATTAGATACAAATTTTATATTTTTACTTTCACTTACCATTGCACTTTTTACTAAATACATCAAAATAATAAAGAAAATGCTAAAATACAATCAATGCAAACACAAAGAAATACAAAACACTTGGAATATTATTATAATACTTATAATGCTGTCGTTTTGTTTGCTGCAGTTGCTAATGTCAATAATTTAAAAAAGAACATGATTGTAGATCCTTTTTTTTTTTTGTAGAGCATTTTTTTTTAAGATGCTTATAAAAGAGCTGCGCAGTGGAATTACGACGTGTAAGTCTTATTTAAGCAATACATTTTGTACTAAATAACTTCGATTTGCAAGAAGTTTTTTTTTTTTCAGTGGTAAAACAAAAAACAAAATTTTATCTAAAAACTAAATATTCAGAATCGACGCTCGAATTTTATTTGACTACTATCTTCTGCAATGGGCTTTTGTGGCTTATGTCAAATCAAAAGGCCTGCAAAATAAATTGGAGTGCGTGCAAGTTGAACGGCTGTTCGATCCCAATTGACTGCAGGAGTGCTGCCAAGTTTCAAAAGTTCGAAAATATATATATTTTTTTAAATTTTGTGAAGGAATAAAACAAACAAAATTAACACAAAATTTGTGAAACGATAGATAGCCCAAAATTGTGTTGGGCGCTCATGGAAAAAAAAATTGCTATCGTTTTTTAAGAAAAAAGATATCCCAAAATACGACAAAGCGCCCAATCTAGTAACACTGTGTAAGTGCGTACAACTGGTGAGGACTGTCAAACAGAAATATTAAAAAGAACTTTATGTATTTGACATTTTGAACACTTCATTAAAATATTACCCATTAAACTGACAGTTGAAATGAAGTATTTTTTTGCCTATCGAGATCGAGTTCGAATCTATTTTAACCATCAAGTGATCCCAAAATAAGCCACCTTTATAATTTTGGGACTGTAGAGTAGCTACAAAGTATTTCAAACAGTTTCTAAGTTCATGCTTTTATAATTAAAACTCAAACTGGGTTCCCATATAAAAATAAATACATAAATTTATTAAGCTTCGGATTCTGGCAGGTTTATTAGTACACAGTATAAACAGTGTCGAATTTACAACTTAAGATAAATCAAGAAATATAAACAATTCGTCAACGCATCAATTATTCGGGTCTATCACAGAATTCGTCATTTTTCGAATTTTGCTACGAACCGCGAAAGAACTGTTACAGAATCCGTCGTAGGGTAATTTAGAAATTCGTAGAAAGTGGTATCACTGAATATACCACGTTCTACGAATTTCGAAAGAAAAAATGTACCCTACGACGGATTCTGTGATAGACCCGATTATATAGGTAGCAGTTAAGACAAAACACAAACGCTACCAGAAGGTCGACTGTCAGATTTCAGGCGTAGCTATTGGACGAACCTTTATCTCCATTTACTGATTTACTGTGTCGTAGGTATATGCAAGAACATTCGCTAAAACTCAAATTTCAGTTCTGATAGCTTAAGCTCGGGTTCGTTTGAAAAACGTGCCTGAGAGTTTCTAACCTACAAGTATGGGCTCCCCATCAGATCGATATGAAGTAGCTGTAGCTATCGGATATTTACAGTCAAAAGCATTTAGAACATAGCCGTTATTTCTTGTTAGCTTCATCCTTCAAGACTCCTTTTTCTCGCTCGTTGACGGATTTTGATTTTGCTCTTGTACCCCTCGCTTTTGCACTGGTAACAGATCATCTTTCACAAAAATCGGTTCAACGAAGAATGTCTTAAAAGTTGTGTGCCGCAATACTTGTAAAAAATGCACCTTCATAAATAAAAACAATCAAATGCAATCCAAAGCTTAGCTAGGTATTCGATTTTATTTGCATGGCTTACAGCAGCAATGAAACAAAACAAAAGCCTGTAGTGCCACCACATAATTACTTTTCGTTACTAGCGCTGCCATTAAAATACACGTGTATCCGCTTTAAATATTTACGCCAAGAAATGTAAGACTTTTAAACATTTTGTTCCCACAAATTATACAAAGTCTCCTCTCTTTCATTTTTTTTTTCAGAAAATGTTCTTTTTTAAACAGCTGGTCTTAGCAAAACCCTATAGTTCATTAATTAGATTAAAAGTGCGTATTTCTGTTTACTAATCTGTATGTGCAAATAATGTAAATTTCAAAATATAAATCCTTTTTTTTTTTAACATAAACAATTTAATGGTAAAAAAATATTTTGTTCGCTATAAGTGCATGGAATTGAGACAAAAAAAAAGAGAAGTAAGTGATAAAAAATAAACGATACATCAGGTAGAAAATTTAAAGTCAGGCTTAAGCTATTAGAAAAGTATATATATTGAAATGGAATGAAGTGTTTTCATCGTCATTTTAGATATCTGAAAGTTTTTGAAAGAATAAATATTTTAAATAGCTAGTAAATATTAATCGATATTTCGACACAAATTTAATTGATGTTTAAATCCAAAAAGATGTACCTATTTTTTTGCAAATATTATTCCAACTTGAAAATTGTTAATAATGAACAATTTATGAGTCCAATGATATGACGTTATTTTTAAAATCAGTATACACGTATCGATGTTTGGTAAATGTTGTTATTTCATGGAACGTCGTTGAATATTATAGAAGATGTCATTTAAAAGTGAATTTGAAAGTTGAAAATCATTTTAATTGTAATTCATAATAATAAAAAGTATTATGTGCTAAATTGAATGGTTTTTTATATTTTTCGTTTTTGTGGTGATACATAATAGATATCTATGTTTTGGTATGTAGAATGTACATACATATATGAAACACGTAAGTAAACAGGTGATGAAATAATCAGCCCAGCGAAGATCAACTATCAATCGGTTGACGATTGACAAATTTATCAATTAAAATTGATGTTGGTATTGCGAAAAACAATTGATAAAAATATAACCTATTGTGAACATAACGCCAAAAATAAAGTTATTGTGAATGAAAACTCAACTTTGACAGTTCTAAAATATTTGATCTGAAGAGTGATTTTTACGATTTTTGCAAACAATTTAATTAAACAATAATAACGAGTGTTAAATCTATGAAATTTATTGAAAACCATGTCATCGGTGGAATTATTTTTTGATGATGACCAAGACGAGACAGAGTACGCGGAATTGGCTGCTATACGGAAGAGTTTGCGAGTCGCATCTAATCCTTTGGAACTGGAAAACCGAAGGTAGCTAATTTCATTTCCAAGGAATGCTTTTGAGGTACATTCGTTGATTTTTTGGAAGATATTGGACCCAAACTTGAACCGATTAATTGCAGCTCTGCTTGGTCTTGCGCAGTCAACAGCAGAAGTGTCCTTTATTCTAAGTGAACTGCTAAACGCGTTATGGAAAATTACATGAGCCGAAAATGGATAAAATTCACATAGGAAGAAATATCTATATTGTATATATCTAGCCCTTAAAAAATAACAACAATAACAATTAAAAACGTTGAACATTTTCTTTTAAGAGTCGTCCTTATCAACTGCGAAATTGCGATTGATAGAAAAATTGACAACTACCAATAAATTTTTTCAAGATTGGCATTCACAATACCGATTTGTCAACCGACAATTTGCTGCACGTTCACAGTCGATAAACACTTAATTGATAATTATTGATCTTCGCAATACCATTTAAAGAAATTTATTGATAAGTATCAACTATCAATAATTGATAGTTGATCTTCGCAAAAGGGCTGAATATCTCGAAAGAGAAGGTGAAATGAAGAAGAAGAAACGCACCGCTCAGAGTACACATAACAACAGGCAAGCCAAACCTACATAAGTACCTATACTCCTAGAATACTGTTTAATCTAAATGTTTGTTATTTTCAATCAGCCATTTGAACTCCGCATACTCGTAAAATTGTAGGTCCATTCGCAAAAAAAGGATGGTTATTTATTTATTTTATTGTTGCAGTTTACAAATACATACCTATATACACACATATATATTTACAATTACATTTCTCTATACCTGTAACTGGCTTTGTTGGGCTATTTTCATTTTTCGAGACAAAGTAATGGTTAAACTATTTACTACTTAGTTTTCTGTTTTTAACTTTCTCCATTATTTAGTAGGAGATGTTTATCAATTCTAACATTACGATTATACACGAACTCAAAAAAGCGGGTCACAAAATTCTTTCCGGTCGACTGCCCGGATTTCGTTTAAACTTTGGATTTGGAGTTTGTGGGCTTACAGTTACAGTTCGCGGCCGTTTTTTATTTTGCAAGGTACCTAACCTCAGTATTAGTGGTACTTCCCATACAAAATGTTCTTACCAGTTTGATTTGGTCGAAAACGGCTCTAACGATTTCAACCAAAATTCAAGCTTAAATGGGTGAGGTTACCATGACTACATACCAGTGGCGTGGCGTCCATGTAACCCGATTCCTACCGACTTCCCTTTTTAAATTTCCACCAGTCAACACTATCTACCAAAAACCAAATATACATGAAACCCTACCAAATGAATTTTATATTCACAAAATGGTACACACACGTAGGCCATCAAATAAATATTGTGTGTATCCATTTTCATCGGTCATCGTCATCGTCACGACAAAGCGAAGCGCGAAGGTTAGGTAACCCCAAATATGTCGGGTTATTAAAGCTCTCACTGGATAGTTGATTTTGAGAGAACATTTACCTGTTATCTCTTTTTTTCTTTCCTGAGCACTGTGTTTGACTGGACATTGACACCTCTTTGTTCAACACCCACTTCGTTATGTAGAAAATAACGCGCTTTTCTTCGAGATTTGAGTTATTCTCAGTCTCACTAATGTCATTTTCCATTGGGAAAAAAGAATCGTCCGAGAGAGTCCGGAATAGTGATGTGTCGACTCGGTTTGGTAAACCGGGTTGCTTTTATTTCAAACCGAGTTGGCGAAAACCAATGAAACGAAACGAACCGACCGAGAACTGAATAATAAAATGCCGCGCATGCATAAACCGATATCAACACACGACTCGGTTTCGGATCTCGGTTCAAAGAAAAATGCCACTTTTTGAGATAAATGATCGGATGTTTATTTAATAATAAAGAGGAATGTATGCCCTTAATAATGAAAATAACATCAGCCAAATGGCCACTACGAGCACGCATACAGGACCATATCCTTTCACAATAACATCTCTTATTGAATAACCCTTTATTATTATATGTGCAAAGATATCGGTCTATCACGAGCACTACTTCTAATCATTGCCAACTTATACCAATCTGTTCCAAATAAAAAATCCTGCCCTAACAGATCAAAAAACAAAAATTCCTACTACGCTTGTTATCGCGTACTCAAAAATCTTGTAAAGTACCCGAACTTGCGAAAATTGCCGTTACTGAGGGCTTCCTTTTTATATATTTCATGAACCGTTTCTTTTATCTAGCATTGCTTCTCAGATTTTTACCTACATGGGAACCGACCTACCTTATAAAATACGAAAACATCCAACCAAACTTTTGATGAAACAGCAAGTTTCGTTCGACCCAGTCGTGTACTCTTTCTTTTTTTTTTTTTTGGTTTTGGCCATTATATAAAAATGAATGTATTTCAAAATTTGCTATGGCACATTAACACGGTTTGTAACTATATTCCGCTTCCCAAAATTTTGTTTTAGAGCGTATTTTTTGTTATATGTATTTACGTTAATAAAATTATAGTAAAAACATTAAAAGCATTTGCATTTTTATATACTGTTCCTGTGTTACATCATTCAACACTGTTCAGCGTTAAAACAACCAAATTTTGAGTCATATTTTGATTTTAGACAAATATTGTGCTGATAAACAAACTTGAAAACTTGTGGGTTTGCCTTATAGAAATATATTAATTTCCGAATATGGTATTCGATTGGGCACTCTCAGAACCTTTTTTTTTTGGCTCTAGGTCACTTTTTATGTTCGTTTGATATTTTTCAGATTTCAGAGCACTCTTGCAAATCTGGATTTTTTTTCTCAGATTTGCTTCAGGTTTGTCAGTATGTATAAGTATTTTTTTTATAGAATCCAGTCAGTGGCGGGTGGTTTTATTTTGTTATAAAAAAAAAAAAACTCATTTTCATAATGTTCCAACTTTTTCGGTTGCATTTTAAGTATGGCTTGGCTATAACTGAGACCTAAGGTCATGGTATTGTGTCAATTAGATTACATATTACCTACAATATTTTCACCTAAAATACAAAAAAAAACTAAATTCTGTAGGTATAATTTTTGTAATCAAATGAGTACCCTCTTTTCGCATATCTAGAAAATAAAGACAACATTTGAATGAATGTTAGCTTTGTCAAATGTCAAGTAGGTACTGATGACCGCACATAGTAAGTCATACAATAACTCAGCGAAGAATGCGACTTCCGAATTGCTCTGATAACCCAACATTGGTGCAATCTAATTCTATGTTATTGTGGACAACAACAGGATACTATTGAAATTACGGAAACTCATCAGTATCCTGTGGTTGTCCACATTGCCTAACAACAATTCAGAGAACTCACCTCGAAATTCCACCGCAAAAGTAAACGAATTTCAAAACCCGTGTTTGCAATTTGATCCTTGCAACAACATGTGAATGGATGTAGGTATTATGATACAGTTAGGCAATATCCCCTGGACAATAAATATTGGGACACCTAATGCAATACCCCGCGCCAGTATCCAGCTGTGCTGACGGCGTCAAAAGGGACGGCACTTGAGTTGATTCATAAATTTGTTTGCTTGTTTATAAATAAACAAACTGACGTTCCTGTCCGCAGGTAACCTGACCCTCGTTAATTTCAAGGACCTGCCTGCCTGTGTTGCGTATTTCCAAACACTGATTTATTGAAGTTGATTTTTTGTTTTCCTTAGCTGATTACATAAACTCTGGAAATGCAACATTAATTATTTTCAAAGAAACTCACACAACATCAGAGGAGGAATGAATGCACTTGACGCCTTGACGCCAGCACAAGTCCCGGCTGTTATGTGCGAATGATGATGCGTCTCATGGATCATCGAATCGTTTACATTTGCGCGGTTATATATGTGTGTCTATGTCTATGTTTATATCCCCTCATCATTTGGGGGAGATTTCTTATGCCTTGACTGACAAAGAAAATGCGAAAATATTATAAATATTTTCGTATGGAAAAGAGTTGGAACTTATAATAAGAACAATCATTCTCGTCGTTTGATGAACGAGGGTGAGATTTACTCATGATAATATATAGTGACAAGGGGAGTACAGTGAATGGAACACAATCTGAAATGCTAACGTTCGCCAAGCTGTAAATAGGAGATTTTGAATTGATTTCGCAGATGTGATGTTTGTGTCATAGAAAAACGAAAAGCCAAGTGGTTAGCTTGCGCAGTTTGATTTAGACAATTTCGTTAAATGGTGGAATCCTTAGACATTGATGGTTTCTTCAGCGCATTCGGCACCAACACCAGAGTTTCGGTCCTGCCAGTACCGTCAAGTGGCTGGCTACAAAATATCCTCGGGAAGTTGAAAAAAATGTTCGAAAGTTATAATTTTGACTCAGTGAATGGTAGCACTTTTTTCGTTGAATCCAAATTGGTTGCCCGGTATAATTTTGAGGTGGCTGCATACATCTTTTACTCGTCGCAGAATCAGTGCTTCCAGTATTTTGCTCACATTTCATAAGAGCGTTATTGGCCTGTATCAAGTTACGTTCCTACGGTCGCCTTTCTTCGGTATGACTATTATCTTATAGCGGTCTTCCACTTTGCGGGAAAGTAACAGTTGTTGAGACAGTTATTCCTCACTATAGCTAGCAGGATCATGGTACGTTTTATATTGCTATCGCAGTATTTCTATCTCACATTTTCATTTTCGTGTGAACCAACTTACAATCACATGAAATAAATTTGACAGCTCACTCCTCACTAAAATTCAGTCACATTTCAGTTACAATAAAAAAAGGTAAAACTAATTCTCCACTTTGGTCAGCGTTCCATCCTGCACTGGAAGCAGAACGCACTTTGATAGCCTATACACAATGTTACTGTTATGGAAACATTTCTGAAATGTAACACTTGAAAACGCCTACAGTTTTATTATATGTATAAGATAGATGAGGATTGATCCTTTAATCGTTGAAAGAAAGACATCGAAGCTAAGTAGCGAATATGAAGGCGCTTTTTAAAGAACGCATGTATACATAGTTGGCTGAGAAGTTTTAAAGAAAGTGGATGGTAATGGAAATGACAGTGTCTTAAGTCCTTTCCAATATTTCCATATGCGACTTTCTTTTATTACAGATAGATTTAGCTCATTAATTATGTCCTCATCCATTTACCTAGTTTTAAAATGTTTTTTTTTTTTATTCAATTTTACTTGTTATATTTATGAGCACTAACAAACTTGCTTACTTACTTACTTACTTAGGTGGCGCTACAGTTCGTTGTGAACCAGGGCCTCATCCAACAAGCCTCTCCACTTAGCCCGGTCCTTAGCCAACTGCATCCAGTTACGCACTCCAAGTTGGTTGAGGTCGTTTTCTACTTGTGCGCGCCACCTGAGGCGAGGTCTTCCTCTACTGCGTTGACCCTCTGGATTGGAATCGAAGACTCTGCGGGCCGGAGCGTTGATGTCCATTCGCTCTACATGTCCTAGCCACCTCAAACGTCCAATGCGCAGTTTTATGACTAGGTCGATGTCGCTGTACAGCTCGTATAGTTCGTCGTTGAATCGTCTCCTCCAAAACCCGTCAGCACAAACGGGACCGAATATCTTACGAAGAATTTTTCTCTCGAAACGACCAAGGATGTCTTCATCCGCTTTGGAGATAGTCCATGCTTCAGATCCATACAACAGGACTGGGATGTTGAGGGTCTTATATAGAGTCTCCTTAGTTTTTCGGGAGAGGGCCTTACTACACAGTTGCCTTCTCAGCCTAAAGAAACAGCGATTGGCAAGAGTTATTTGATTTTTTGATTTCTGATGAGATGTCATGTTCAGATGTTATAGCAGAGCCAAGGTAGACAAAGTCCCTGAATACCTCAAATTTATAGCTGTCTATTGTGACGTTCTGCACGATTCGTCGATGTAGGGTGTCCCTTCTTGTTGACAGCATATAACTGATTTTGCTTCTGTGTCTAAACTTGCAAACGCTCCAGTGACAGCTCGCTGTGTTCTTCCAATTATGTGAATATCAATATCGTTCAAGTATGATGTTAAAGAAGTCGCATGACAGCGCATCACCTTGTCTAAATCCTTTTTTGACATCAAAGGTGTCGGTTGGGCTATTACCGACCTTGGTGCAGCAGCGAGATTTCTCCATCGTCATTCTACACAGACGGACGAGTTTGGTAGGGATGCCAAAACTAGACATGGCTCTATATAGCTCGTCTCTATAGATACTGTCATAGGCGGCTTTGAAATCGATGAAAAGATGGTGAGTATGGATTTGGACTTCTTGGGTTTTTTCCAGGATCTGCCTAAGTGTGAACATTTTAACGACGGTGGACTTTCCTGGCCTAAAACCGCACTGATAGGGGCCAATCAGATTGTTGACGAAGGGTTTTAGGCGTTCACACAATATTGCAGATAAGATCTTGTTCGCGATGTTAAGGAGACTGATTCCTCTGTATTTGGCGCAGTTGAGGCGGTCTCCTTTCTTGTGGAACAAACTTGCTTAGTTACTTCTCTAAAGCTTCTAGAGCCTGTGATACCCAAAAGGGCTGCAAGGTCTTTCTACGTAATTGCAATAACATTTTTACTAGGCTATGCCAGCTTTCAACGTTTTCGCCTTACGGAATGCTGACCCAGATTTGTACCATCGAATGCTTTACGATAAGCAGAAAGGTAGAGCTGTAATTCCTTCAAATGACTAATTTATCGATGGCATAAAAGGCTTCAAATCTGTCGCTGGGCGCCAATTATGTGACGTTTTTATTTTTTCTTGTCGGTTTTTTTATACCTCACAAGAATGCCCGAAAAGTTCGTCCTCCCCAACAAATTATACCTTCTTCATTCATACGTTGTGCATTTGCATACGCCAACTGCCACTGCCACCCAAAGTCGACAGCGGCAATAAAACACAGCACTACTGACTCGTGGATGCATTCCCCATCTTAATTGAAAAGAAAACAAAAACAATGAAAGTATAAAAAAACAAGAAAACATCTCACATCTCTCAGCGCCAACAGCATTATCCATCGAAAATGCGCACGCACAAAACAAGAAGCATTTCCAAAACTATTTTTACGAAATGCTCTCGTGTCGCCCGTTCGTCATGTCGTCGTACGTAACGTCATGTCTCATGGCATATTGCGAGCGGGCGCGCTTATAAGAAAATCTTCTTCAAAAGCAGAAACGACTACAACAACAACTAGAAGTAAATAAAAATAGATACCCGTTCTTCGCTCATCGTGTAGACAGTGTCACACAGTAGAAATACGAAATGTCTTTGGTCTTCGCTAATCTCTTCATCCCGCTTCCCGCGTACTTAAGAAATTCAAAATAATGATCCTGCTCCTGCGCACACATCATAGAATCGTCGAAGACGTTCCCCTGGCTACACCCGATCACCAACCAACGATCCCAATCAGTTTGAATTTTCCCTCTGCTGTGTGCCGTGCGATCCGATGCCGATCCGTTCGTACTTTTCCAACCCCTAGCTAGACCAATTCACATCTTCTAAAGAAGATACAATCAAAAAAACTCACTCCATGATCGACTGCAGTCGTGTTTAGTGTATCGTGTTCTGTGCAGCGCAATCAGTTCCAGATTCCAGTTCCAGCTCTGGGTTTCGCGCTCGGCTCGTACAAGAAAGTTGCGCATTGTTTATCGGTTGCTCTGTGTTTATTGCGGAATATCTTTTAAAATTGAATTAAATCTGTGCCCGTGAGTGAACGAACGGTAATCTTTAACAGAGCCGTATCCCAAAGAGGGAGAGGGTATATATCTGTGTATCTTTGAGTTGTTTGCATGATTTCCGGTCATCGTGCGCCTCTGTGCAATTATACGTGAATATTTCGCATAAAAGATGTACAACGAGTGTAGATGGACCTATAGATCGGTCGAGCGAGATATATACTCTTAAGTCGTAATCTTCTTCTTCAAACTAGCCACGAGAATGTACGTATTCAAATTTGAATAGCGGGGAACGAGAGCAGATATTTTTTGGCACCGTCCCTGACTTTTTACTGAAAGTATATATCCGCCGCCGAGTACAAGCTAACCTACCTACGTCGTAGACAATAATTTGCAACAACAAAAAAATCGTCCTAACGTCACTAATTGGTGCGACTAGCAGTTTAGTAGCAATGTGAGTGTTTTTGTTTTTATTAAAATTAAAATTAATAATAAAATTTTGAAAATATATATAAATAAACCTATAGCAGTTTCTCATTTATATAAATATCGAGTCATAACTAATGATTAAGTGTGAATAAAATGTGCCGTGTTGTTCTCTAGAAATGTTTACTAAGTTTTTCCTTTCCTTCAAATATTAAGGTCTACAACTTTGAATTTGAAAAATGACATCTAAACTGCTTTGAGTAGAGTTACTGGCAAAGGGTTGTTATACTAAATTATAACCCAAAACTCACTACCAAAGTTCAAAGAAGGTATAGGTGTAAGTATAAGCTTATTTGTGATCATTATCTTTTGGGAGCTACATACCTATCCTGTGGTAGGTAAAAGTGGTGCCGTGAAATAAGGCCAAATCTGAATTGGAAATCATTGTGCGTACCACTGGTGTTTAGGGGTTCCTTATCTGGTTACTCATGTGAAACATTTGCTTCCGTTGATAAAGCTAAGAATGTTAGCAGCGCTGGTGTCGCATAGATCACTAAGATCATTGAGGAAGTAGTTTCCTAGGTACACCATCCTTAGATTGGATAGAGCAGGGCAGCTGCAGAGAAGGTGAGTGACGGACTCATCCTCTTCCTCATCCCTGCAGCTTCTGCAAAAGTCATTGTATGGGAATCCAAGTCTTTGCGCGTGTCTGTCCAGAATACAATGACCGGTAAAGACATTAGCAACCAGCGAGATGCTACTTCCGTTTAGTCGCAGAAGCTCCTTGCATCTTTTAGTATCCAGGGTCGGCCAGGTAAGCTTGGCAACGTCGCAATATCCCAGATGTTTCCATCTATGGTTTGCAATTCTTGTTGCGTCGGCGTTAATTATTTGTTTAGCGTACGATAGCGGTGCATGTACGTTGTACAGACTAAGGCTATCAACTCCGGAGGAGCCTAATCTTGCAAGTTCATCAGCTGCACAGTTCCCTGGGATATCACAGTGTCCCGGAACCCAGCAAAGGGTAAGGTTGTACTGTCCAGCTGTCTCGTTAAGAGATACGCGGCAATCTTCCACCGCCTTAGATCTTATGTCGCTGGAAACTAAGGATCTGATTGCAGCCTGACTTTCAATATAAATACCAATATCCCTGTGTGATATACTATTAATAGACAGCCACGCCGCGGCTTGACGAATAGCTGTGATTTCGGCTTGGAAGACACTACAGTGTTTCGGAAAGGAGAAGGATAGGCGCAAGCTCAGTTCTTCTGAGAATACACCAGCCCCGACTCCCTCTAATGTTTTGGAACCGTCCGTAAATATTGACAGTGCTCCTACATGTAGGACATTCCGTGAGTCCCATTGGGATCTTTTCGGATTTCCTTTGTAAAGCCTTTTTCGAAAACGATTTTCGTAGGCAGATAGTCAGTAGTACCTATTAGGTAAGGGGCTTGTCTAACTTGAAGTTAGTCTTATAAAGAGTGTACCATTTTTCAAATTGTTATGTGAAACCGTTCACATGCTACGTTAATTTACGTAAAAGTCTACTTTTTTGACTTGTGTCCCACCTCCTATATTTTGAAAATTGTTTTGTTTTTCCATACACGTGGAACACAAAAAAATGGATATGGCTTTTCTTTAACACAAGTCCACTTAGGACAAACCAATTCTCAACTTCGTAAATATTTTGTCTTGTCGCAGTGATATGCACATGGAACAAAACAAAATTGCAAAAAATTATATGGAAAATTTGTCCCAAACGCCAAAAAATGGTTTATGGCACAAAACTATTCTACAAACTGTTGATTTTGGTGGATATTGGACAAAGTCGATGCTCGGTATCTCAGGATTGGAAAGACATAGAGAAAATCGAATCACAGATTTAAAAAGAGCATACAAAATTACCATAGAATCCGTTCCTAACTCAAAAACGACAAAAGTGGCGTATGGAACAAAACAATTCTCAGGCGACGACATTTGGAAATATTAAATACATACATACATAAAATGAATACGTAGGTATGAAAGAAACTAAGAAATAAGAATAAACAAATTCGCGCGAATTTTTTGCTATTATTTTTATTTCAGTAAGAATGGCGCGAATTTGTTTATATTATTCTTATTTCTTATTTCTTAGTTTTTCTTCATACATACGTATTCATTTATGTATGTATTTAATATTTCGAAATGTTTCAGTTTAAAATTTTAAAATATCATTTACGTATAAATATATATATTGTGCGTTGGTATACCTAAAAACCGATTTTGAATATTATTGTGCAAATGTAATAATAACACTTTGTACTAAGTAGAAACGCTTATTTTAGGTCTACCCATTTATTTACGTGCTGATGAGTAACTGGACAGTATGTATTTTGTAAATAAAAATTGTTCATCATCCTGCTTGTTCTTATACTAACGATAACGATGTTAAACATTCAACATCAACACAAACACATAAGGAATCACGTAACGTATCAAAATTATAAACTGCATGAAAGAAGTAATATTAGTTAATTCAATTTCACAAACGCATTTGGCCTTGTTTCACTTCCAAAATGTGAAATAAGGCCAAATGAGCTCACTATTGTAAAGTGAAATAAAGCCCAATTTTCAGATTTGGCCTTATTTCGCTTGGCCTTATTTCACGAGTGACAGCCAACTAGCACAGAGGTACCCCTGCTAATGCCACAAATTCCCCGGCTTTGCTAACATTCATGGTAAATTGAGAGAGTCACCATCAGTCAAGTGCAAATGCGTTACAAGATCTAGACCTACACATTTTATAGCGCAGTTCTCAAATCATATTTTTAAGGTTACAACTTATCATAAAAAATGTTGGGTGATGCAGTGCGGGGACTTTATTTATAAATATAAGGTTTACAACAATTTTTGTTTAGCAAGTCTCTTATAACCTGGTTAAAAAAACCGTCGCCGTCGGTCAGAATGACAGTACAATAAATTTAGATTTAGGAATTGAATTTGAACCAATTTCACTCTTGCTTTTTTTTTTTTTTTTTTTTTTGATAAAAAGCTTAATTTATCTTAGAAACATTCCCTTAAGATTTTGATTCTTTAATCCATTAAATAAAAATAAATAGTTGGCGCAACAGGTCTGGAGAGACCCTAGGCCTAGCTTCTCACAACCATTCGTTTTGTGTGAGTTTTTCATTTTTGGAACGAATGGAAGGGATCTACAGTTTTATGCCGACTCCAAACGGCTAATTGAGAAGCTCTTACAAGACATTTATACTCTCGGATGTTTGTCAGACGTTCACGAGAGGTAGCGCAGCGGAAAAAAACCCTAAGTCGGAATTGGGTTTTTGCGGGATTCGAACCTGGGACTCCCGCATAGCAGTCCAACACACTAACCACTAAGCTACTGCGACTACTTCTTTAATCCATTGCTATTCGAAAAAGCTTGTCGAGCTTCACCCAGCCCATTGCTCCATTGAGAATTTGTACTACCCCTTCGATAACGAATTGATTTCTTCCGATAATGTCCCGTTGAATATCTCGTATTTCAAGTATTATACTCTGTCCAAGAAAAATTGTCAGTACAGGCCTTATGGGAAGCTCTTTTTTCTACCAGTGGTGCCTGTAGTACTCTCACGGCATTCAAACACAGGATTTGCCACTGAAATAAAAACGAAAC
Organism: Cheilosia urbana; assembly: GCA_946477585.1. NCBI lineage: Eukaryota > Metazoa > Arthropoda > Insecta > Diptera > Syrphidae > Cheilosia > Cheilosia urbana. Next base: position 120,562,805 of record OX297854.1, read on the forward strand.
CACTGGCATTCCAAAGCATTTTGTTGTTGTAATTTTCCTGAAATTCGCATACATCCCTCCACAACCAGTCTGCCACGCAGCCGTGGGCAGAATGAGCACGATCGCTTGTGTTCGCTTCGCTTGCTATTATCATCAACCAAAATAAGCAGTGTGAGTGACTGAAGCACATCAGAGAAGTGTTACCATATGTCAATGTTAGCATATCATTAAGGGTTTTTCTTTGAATTTTGTCAAAGAACTTTCAGTTTTGGTGCTTTTTGGAGCTTTTTGGAGCTTTTGAGAGCGGCATGTTATGTGGGTTGCTGCCATTCGGTCTTAATTTATTTGTATTTCTGAAAGATTCAATAATATTCAGTTAAAACATATTTTTGAATGTTGTCTTTTAGAAATAATGTTTATTCGGGAGGTGTTTTAATGCATTCATTTCATTAACGCAACAAGTGATCATATATGCGCGTTGTAGAGATATTGCAATAAATTAATAGTGATTACTAAGGCAACTCAACCGGATTCATGTAAAAGCATGGTATTTTAAGGGATAAAATTTGATTAAATATTTTATTATAGAAAACTAAGTACAAATTTTCAGCCTTATTTGTTAGGGCATATTTCTGCATGTTTCGGTAGGTAACTATAAATTCATATTTCACTTTGTAGAGCATATTTTTAACACTGAAATATCAAAATGATGAAGCAGGTAAAACTATATTGTTTATTTTCGGTCGTTGGGTTTTACCACATCCGTTCACTCCTCTCCAGTAAGGCAAATGCCTTGAAAAGATTTTATGATCCTTTTTTTTTGCTACTGTTTCCGCGAAGTTCTGCATTGACGGGTAGTAATTTTTTAACAAATATGTAATCTAGGTATATATGTCTATATTTAAAATGTATGTAGAGCTGCACAAGTGCAGATCTTTTACCATCTGTTTAGGTATATGGCATTGCGTCGTGGTTATATAATTTTGTCTAATTGCCTGTTTGTGTATATAAGGCGGAAACAATGGTTGTTATCTCAATAGCGGATAGTGCATCTAAGCAAGTGGTTAACTTTATTGTGCATATGAATAAACAGAAGAAAAATAATTCCGGTATCAAGAGCAAGGTGGATGATTTTGACAAATGTGCGATTAGGCGGATAGTCCATCCAAATTGGAAGATGGTAACCCTAACAGTATTGCTCTCTGAGTTGTGGCGAATTATCATACACACTATGGCAACCCTGTGAGAGCTTTAAAAAGGGACCGATTTATGTAAGTCATTGCAACCAGACTGAGAGACAAACATCCTATCTTCCCTGTACTGACAATTTTTCTTGGACAGAGTATAGACATGATCCTAAAAAATTTGCGATGTTTCCTCTTTCGTGTATTTTTCCTTTGAGATCTGTAAAAACGGAGGAAACGTTAAGTTGTGTACTTAATTTCAATTCACACTTGTGGTTTAGGCGGTATTTCTTTAAAAGATAAGCTGCGAAACTATACAATGCATTATCAATCAATACAAAGATCGATAGTTCAATAATCAGGTTCCGTTTTGAAAACGTGAACCAAATTGTCCTTATTTTCTTTTGCTGGTTCTATCTGCACTTCAATGTCTGGAAGTTCAATGTTTGCAGTTGGTTCACAGTTTCTAAGTTTTTTCACATGGCTCCAGGAAATAAGGCCCCAATGAAGTAAGACCCCAAAAGAGAAAATGAAATAAGGCCCCAAATTTGGAGTGTTATTTCATAATGAAATAAGACCCCAATTTTCATTATGAAACAAGGCCCCAAAAAATAGAAATAACACCCCAAATTCTATTAAAAAATCGTTGTTGCTGTTTCCTGTGTACTTTTTTTGGGACTTATTTCGCAGAGCCAAATATTTCACCCTAGATAACTCTGGAAAATCCCTAGATTTGGATACTTAAAAAAAACCCTCAACTTTTTGTAACTATTTTTTATAACATGTTTTTGTTCGATTAAAAAGAAGGAATTTCGAATTTGAGATGCGAATATGTAATAGGGTGTCCCGTAAAATTTTTTTTTGTTTTATCTTAACAAAAGGCCCCGCAAAAGTTGCAAATTGCTGAGCTCATTACAGGAAAAATAACATAAAAAATATTCAAGGGTACTTTTGGGCCTCTACCGGCCGTTGAAGTTTTGGAAAAAAATGTTGTTTTCCCTACATTTTTCTTTTTCAATATTTTTTTAATAGTGCTTACATTTGTAAAGTTATAGCATATTCTCTCAAATCAAATATGTTTTTGGTAGCATTTGAGCACTTGAGAGGTTATTTTGATATCTCTTAAATGCTGAAATCAAAAAATACATTTGTTTTGTCTTAACCACAAAATTTTATATGTTCACAAAAATAAGTAAATTCGAATTTTGTAATTTAAATATTAAAACATGTAAGCAAAATGAGTTCCGGACGCCGCGCCATCTCCGAGAGCTATTCTGTCCTCTTTTCGATCCCTTTATAGTGAATTAAAAAAAAAAAATCATTTACCGTCTGTAAGAGATGTAAAAAAATATAGGTACCTATGCTTTTGATCCAAAGAAATCTTAAAACAGAATACGGTGAAAAATCCCTCTAATTCCGAATTGTTTATTATAGTGAGTGCATGCAGATATCGAACAAATTTTGAAGAGGGCTTCAATTCCAATTGTGTGCCACAATCAAATACTAGAACTTATTAAAATTAACTTCTATAAATACATGACTCTAAAAAGATACCCAAGTATGAAAAAATGCAAACTATCACAATAGAGTACAAGATTTCATAACGTTTTCTAGTACAAAATTGCTTGACATGGCCTCATGTATATTTGATAACTGCCACTGTACAAAGAAAAAAAGTGCCTAGTAATGAAAGCGTATTTTCGGAGGATAAGTGTTGATAAGCTAGAGACGAATTAAATGCAAAAGCGTATAGATAGAAAAGAACGTAGTGCATTGAATAATCTTGCCCTTCCAAGTTTACTCCAGAGAGTAGATCCAAACGAAACAGACGAAAGAGTGGAGCCAGTCAAGATAGTAAGGTTACTACTTTGTTCTTCAGAACTTTCAAAGTCTTCTTCAGATCCTTCCACGTTTTCAGATAAGCTCAATTTGCTAGTCCAACCATCTGTAGCAAGAGTTTTTGATCGATATGGAGTATCGGAACGATCTGCCCCAACAGTCGCTTCAGCGTTTTTGCACGATGCTGGACTCGCAAATAACACTGACACAAGGCTTGTAATCGACAAACATAAGATACAGATACTGAGCTTTGTCAAAATCAAGAGAGCATCTAAGAAGCCAATACAATGATGCCATTCCTAAGAATATTTATCTTGACGGACAGAAAGACAAAACCCTTGTTTCAGATCAAAAATATAAACGTCATTTTCGCAAAGAGCTCTTAGAAGAACGTAACAATATTTCTCCGATATATTATACAGGGAAAGAAATATGCAATTCAAAGATTCATTTTATAATTTTTAAGGGCTACATACCGCGATACTAATTATCATTTTTAGTGTCCAGGCTATATTTTTTAACTCACAATGGTGAATTTTTCGAAATACAAAATTGCATATTGTGACCTACAAAATATTCAGTCTCAATGTTAAAAATGATTATTAGTATAAGGTCCATGCCATGGACATTATTTTTTAAAATTAATGTCAGACAACTCCTCCACCTATCTTAAAAGATCTGCCTGATGATGAACTTTCATTGCTTGCAAATGCAACAGAGCTCAGAATACCAGATATAAAACAAAATTGAATCTAGAAATCAGATGCCATCTCTTAATTTCAAAAGCCAATTTTCAATGTAAAATTTGTATTTATGCCTTAATAGCTTCTTTTAAAATAATAATTTAAAATTGTTGATTATACGCAAATGAATAATTATTATTTTAATTTAGTACCAAGTTATATTTGTGTATATATTTTTGAAATAGTAATAATATTTTGAACAAATAGAAAAATTGAAAGATATTAGCGCCTTAGTTACTTTTCCCTGTCCTTCAATCGCCGGTAGAGGCCCAAAAGTTATGCCGTAATCGGAAAGTAAGTACACATTCGGAGTCTTCTCGTCAATACGCAACTTTTGATACCCCTTTCGATGAGATTTTCCACGAAATTTTTTTCTTCATACAACGACGGGACACCCTAATATGTAAGCCTGGTTTTCCGAATGTAAGAGTTTGCGCGAAATAATTGCAACGCATGTGTTGCATTTTGAAAACATCTTGTAGTCGATTGATTATTTAACTGCTTTTTAAAATAGCACACATATTTATAGGTTACTAAAAAGGATGTTAAAATGGAAAGTAAATAAAATAGAATTTAAAAAAACCCAGATTTCACCGTAAACAATATGACCGTTAAGCATATTGTTCTCATTTTGTGCCAGCACCCGTTCGAGCTTAAAACAGTCTGAGCAGATTTTACTACTTTCTTCGCCTTCAAAAGATTTCTTTTCTACGTATACTTTTGTGGCCACAATTTCAGCTATCGCAAGTGTAGAAATTGTACACAATCCTTTAAGATGTCGCTCAAATTGATTACAAGGATGTATGCTGGGCTGGCTATAAGAACATTTTGTTAGCTTTTCATTACAATACGCATGTTCCATTATTTTCGTTTCACTCTACTCGATTTTGATACTTAAAGTTATGTATCTTCATATGACAAAAGCTCTTTCTCCGACCAATGTCGTTCGTTGTTCGTAGCGTATTTTGTATAGTAGGTAAGAGTAACGTAAAACATAGTACACCCTTATGAATATTTTTTGTATAATGCTTGACAAATACACAACATGCTTTCTCTTTCACCGGTAGTATTTTCCTGTGTGTGGTTTTTCCAGGGATGTACTATGCAAAATGCAATGCCAGTGCCACGTGTATTGGAAAGATTATTTTATTTATAAACTCATTCGTGAATAGTTTCCACTATTCGGCATTTAGATTTAAGCGGTATTCAACTAAATGTAAATTTAAACGTAGATTTTACTTTGCGTTAACTATTTCGAGCATTTCATATATAGCCACATTGTTATTTATGTTAGAAAAATAGCTACCGGCTAATGTTTTTTTTGCAATTTATTGTGTTGGGTGGAAATTAGATTTAGTTATCTCTTAGAGCCAGAAATGCCTATTTATTTATATACAGGGTGGCGGGAAATTAATCATCCAATTTTGTTTTTTAACTACTTTTCAACCTACCAAAAAAAAAAGATTTTGAGTGATGGAAATGTTTATTTTGACCTTTACAATTTTCTCTGTTAAGCGGAAAATATGATGTCCGTCAAGTGGCTGCAGCCAGTGTTAAAACACATTTTTGCCCGCTTTTTCGCATTTTCCATGACTTTCCGTAAGATTTCCGGTGACAACGGTTTCCTGTCGAATATTCTCCTTCAGGGCGGCGATTGTCTGAGGCTTGTTGGTATAAACCTGCGACTTCAAGTATTCCCAAGGATAGAAGTCTGGGATGGTTAAATCAGGCAATCTTGCTGGCCATGCCGAATCGCCAAAACGGGGGATTCCGCGACCAGGAAACGCTTCCATCACAATATCCATTGTGGCTGGTGCTGTGTGTGCGTTTGCACCGTCTTCTTGAAACCACATTGTTACCACCTCATCCTCATCCAATTCCGGTAGAAAGAAGTCGTTTATTATTACCCTTTAGCTTTCGAGAGTGACAGTGACCGTATTGCCGATGGCGTCCTCGAAAAAAATACGGATTTAATGGCTCTTCGTAATGAAATGGCCGACTCCCTAGCAAGAACTGGAGCATCAGAAACTTTCATAGGTCCTGAACGATTTTGCGGAATAGGATATTACACCCTCAAAGAAGAAAAACTGGGTAAGAAACTGGAATAACACTCAGGGCATGAGGCAGGCCAAGAAATTTTTCTGGCAATACAACCGTACAACCAGAAAAGATTCCAATCTTGCATCGGCATGAGTAAAATAACTACCTATCCTAACGGGGCACTACAGAGTCAAGAAACACCTCAGAAAACTGGGTATATCTGAAAAAGGTCTCTGCAGATTCTGCGATGAGTTCTGGGATCATGTTGGATATTGACCCATAGAAGACTGAAATAGTTGGGCTAGTACCAATTATCTGATGAAGAAATACTGTCACTTTGACCAGCTCTCATCCTTAGATTATTAAAGGAAACTGGACTAGGGCTTTCAAATGCATGTTGTTAAAAATACGAATAGGAAGCACGACGTTTGGTGGCCCAAGAGAGTATTTGCGAGGGGTAGGATGTCCATCTGTGACCCTAATGAAAAGAAAGTATTTTCCTTCTAAATTAATATTAAAAAGGAGAATATTCGTAAAAAAAAAATAGAGGACAAAAAAGAGAGCGAATACAATTAAAAAATGCACTCGCAAACACTCAAACTAGCTATCCTTTATTTTTTATTTAAAAGGAAATAAAAAAAAAGTTGTAGCAATATTTAGTCTATTAGTATTTATTTAAACACATTTATATCACTTTGAATTAAACAAAATTAAAATTTTTTTTAAGCATAAGTCAATATATTAATCCTTTACCGATCCTAGCCAATCTTCTTCCTCATTTTAAAAAGTAGTAAATTTCTGAATTTTTGAAGCAGATTAAAACGAAATAAATAAACACCGCGTAATATGAATTACCCAATCTTTTGAAAAAAGAAATAAAATTTATGAAATTTAAAAAAGGAAGAGTGCTATGTGACTTAAACACGCATAATATTTCATATTAAAATTAGTTCTATTTGTGTAGTTTTGAATGTTTGCATCTAAGTACCATGGTTCTATTTCAAAAAAAATGTCCACATGGTATCAGCAAAATAATATGGGCTAGGGCTATCTATTGATCCATGGTGATATCAGCCTAAACTTTGTTTACTGAATCTCAAACTGAAATCGTGCAAGTAGGACCTTGTTATAGTGAATATCTCAGAAACTGTAAGAGAAAGACAAAAAGTAAGAGCAGCAATCAAAAGAGCATAGGTAGTCGTTTTATTGCGATGCGATGTGTAATTCATTTTTGGAGAAAATGTAAGTTAGAACCCTATTATCCTATGGTCGCGATATTCATCACGTTCACCTGCAATCCGAAATGACCAGGAATCACGCAGTTCTAACTTCTCACAACATCACCGCAGGGTTTTTCAAACAAAAACTCAAAATGATCAAGGCCTTCATAGTTCAGCACAATGTTTTTGGACAAGCGCGTTGCTAGTAAGTTGGCCACCTGCCAAAGTTGTTCATTATAGTAGCACCAAGAAAATTGCATAAAACTGGGACACACATTTCTATATTTGAGTTCATCTATCGTACTAAATAACATACGAAAGTTGGCCATGGTCCGCACTTTATGTGTTTAAAAATTTGTTTCTTTACCTATGCACATGTATGGCCGACAAACTTGCCAGACAAGCCACTACAATGTCGGTTCTACCAGAAAAGGAGAAAAAATCAAATCAAATCAAATCAAACATGGGAATCAACTGCCTCCAACGCTTCATTCTTAGCTCCGGTTGACTCAATTTGTTCGGTATTACAATGGGCCTACTCTGGCCTAAGAGAGGCTGCACTTGATGCAGCCTGCCAGTTGAACCTAACCTAACCTATGTACATGTATGTATGGTGTCTTTTGTGGGACAATTGTAGATTTATTTTAAGGAGACACACCCTTCGAGATTCACTTCGATTTTATTTTTAAAATAAAGATAAAAGAACACTATTCCTATTACGTCTTTTTAAAATGATGGCTGGCGGAAGAAGAAGGAACAATAAGAATGACAGATAAGATCGAGAGTGATATTAACAATATTATATGGATGGGTGGATGTGTTCATTAAATAGGTAGTTTTATCACATATATATTTTATATGTGTCTTGCAGGCCTTTTAATTTTAGCCCTGTTTCTGAGTTCCATTCCTTCGTTACAATTATTTCTTAAAAAGCTTTCATTTTTGAAATAAATCATTTTTATATTTTTTGTTTTTGCAAACATTTTTGTTCTCGGTATTTTATTAAATTATAAACTTTCTTATTTGATATATATGGATCAAATAAACCTACCAAAATCAATTTTGCTTAAGTGCATTCTTGGTGCCAAAACTTTTTCAATACACGCTTCGGACCACAGAGCTTTATTAGTGCTTATATAATAATCATGAATGATTACCATTATATCCGCCTCAAACAACCGGTCTTCCTTCTTTCTGTCAAAATACCCATCTGCCTTAAGTGGAGTAATATTACATGGACTCAAAAAATCTAACTTACACCGGGGCTTAAACGTTAGCATTGAAGATACGGGAGCAATCCCTGTGAAACGTGTGCTGAAAGGCGATAATCGAACAAAAAATCACATTCTACAGGACTTTTTAACTTTATCCATTACGTAGTAAGAGAAAGATATTGTTTTCGTACAAAATTTCGAACTCGAGATGTAAATCAATTCTGACCTTACGTTGATAGACGCACTCTAAAAAGTGGGTCGCAAAGTTCTGTTCGTCTGCCCGTCTGTCCAAGTGTCTGTCTGTGCGTATGCTCCCGAGACTTACAGCCTAAACGGCTGTCCCAATTTGGTTCCAGCTTTGCAGTTTGTGGGCCTACAGTTCGGTGAGCTCAATATTAATGGAACTTCTAAAATGTTCATACGAATTCGATGTTCATTTTTGATTTCGATAATTTTTTAAAAACCAAGTAATGCTTAAATCCCAAACAATCATTTAAAATCGGTTTTCAGCTAAATAGCTAGTTAAGCAATAGTATTTTTCAAACTAAATATTGCAATTTGGTACTGTTTTGTTTTTTTGTTTGCCAAACTTTACAGAAACCGCTCTAACGATTTTGATCAAAATTCATAGTAGAAATAATATCAGTATTCCAAATAAGATCCCGTACTTCGTTTTTCTAAAAAAATCGAATAAATCCGTTCTTTAATAATTATTTCTTAAAATTACTACCCAAAAACCGATCTGTGTTCATATTTATTTTTAAAACTCAACATCGCGCTTTAAAATTCAAATCAGATTTTTACCTACCTACCTAATAAAATAAGAAAGCAAACAACCAAACTTTTGATGAGCGAGACAGTTTCGTTCGACCCAGTCGTGCACAGTATTTTCTCATGCGTTTCTAAGCACTTCTTTTGGGCCCACTTACGCTGTCATTTCAGCTTGGTTATCCTGCTCTGTTCAAAGATCGGCAACATTGATATGTTCCATCAAAGAGTTGGTCATCTTCAGCTTACCCTTGCCCTTTTAGGCGTACATTGAAGCCGAAGGAAGAGTACTACCGCTCAGTAGTTAGTATTGAAACAGAAAATCAAGAGGGAGTCAGTTGCATACGCCAAGCATCCCTGAATGCTTTCCATCAACAGCCACACTGAATGTTTCCCCCTTTAGATCCACCACAAATAATTGAATTTCCACCAAAACGGAACATTTCAGATACAGATACTCGTGTCTTGTTACACGCAAAATTGAATATTTCCTCTCAAGAGTCGTGCTATCATCAGCCGCAGCATAATCGCCTGCACATCTCGAATTGCCAAGCCAAAAATGCTTGCCTCAATGTTATCCATCCTATCCCAACTATGTATACCTATGCAATGGATTTTCCTTTCTACGTCGACATCAAACACAAAAATGTGTACGAAAAGCTTCTCTCCAGCAAAGCTGCGCCAAGCGCCACACCATGCAAACAAAAAGCATCCCAATTCCACCCCGTGCCGGTGGCATCCCAAACGCGAGAGTGCGATGTGAAAATTCAGGGAGAGACCAAGACCATCAGCCATCACAGCAACCACCCCAGACCCCACAGGATTTTCATCCTCGCCAAATCAGTGTTTTTTCCTCTCCCTATTTTTTAAGCTCGAGCAGTTTTTCTTCGTGGAATCAAATCAAATTTTCTATCAGATAAAATTTTCAAAAACTAACAAATCGTGAAAAAACTAACACATACGCAAAGTAAGTGACTGCGGACAGTGAAGTGCATCTAAATTTCATTAGAATTTTGGGGGAAATTTTCCAAAAATGATATTCAATCCTCCGCTATATAAGGATCCATTTTAGGGATGTAGTTTTTTTCTTCTTCGACGCCATCCCGTTCCCACTGCATTAAGTGGTATCTGTGTCCCTGTCTAGTGATGCTGTGCTACTCTGGGGGGTGGCAGGCTGGCTCTCTTAGTCTCAGTGTGTCTGTGTGTATCTGCAAAAGTTTCCAGTGCTATATCTACTTCATTGTATGTTATCCTATCCTGTTGACGCAGTAGCATCCTGTAATAAAATAATATCTCAAACAACAACAACACGAATGTGTAAAAGAAAATGTTAAAAGTGAAAATGTACGACGCCCCAAAAGAGGAATCCGAAAAATATTACCTACCACAAATTATTGTTTTTTTTTCGGTGAAAATATCCACAAACTAGTATCGCAAGTGAATTCGGTTTGAATTTGATTCGAAATCGGTTCGAATACTATCCTAATTCGATGCCAATAATTGGCGATAGTTGGTGAAAATTTGAAAAACGGAAAATCGTATCCCATTCGAGTGAGAAGTTGTTTGTGCAATCAAGAATCAAACGATGAAAAAGTGAAAATTGTGCTTTGTTTTTCCTACAACTAGGGCCGTCCGTATGGTGATTCGCGATTGCATAAAATCGTATGTATAGATATTTTTTCTCCAAAAAATAAGAAAAATAAAAACCAAAACCTGTCGGTCGAAGAAGAAGTGAATACTCAAATATGGAGTACATCGGCGAGTGCACGCAAAATTAAATGGAATACCGAAAATATCTTGAGCACATAAAATGAAACTGCGGCTATATAATTGCGAGCGACCCCCCTTTTGTCCCTAATTCTGCACTTCTTTCGTGTGTTCAATCCGTCTAAATCTCGAGATGCATTTGTAAGCAAAATGTGTGGTAGTATGAAATTGTAGTAGTATGTTGTAGATTGTAGAACAAAAAAACAGAGTCGCGTAATTAATTTCACGTATATTTTCTGGATGCGGCGACCCCTCCCCCCATTTGTTTTTTTTTTTTCTTTGGTTATTTTTTTTTTTCCTGTGCTCTGCTGTATTTTGTTCTTGTAGTACCAGCTAATGTGTGTGTATGAAATGTTAAGGGTGTCCTTTTTTTCTACTGATGCTTGGGGTTATGTTTTGGGGGAGTGGGGGAATTCCCTGTTCTAGCTAGGCATATGTGACGAGTTGTGTTTCCTATATTTTGTGTCTTTTACTATTTGAAGAGTGGATGGGACTGCGGATTCGGAAGAAAATGCCAGCTAGGGGAGATAAGTGCATTTATACCTCGGCGTCAGTCACCTACATAGAAGATGGATGCCTTTCTTCGAAATTAAATATTTTTGTGAACCAGTTCCATTGGGATATTATGTGCTTTCTCGGTGGCTCAACCAAAATGAGGTATTCGGAAGTCGCAACTATACAGAAAATGCCTGCAAAAAGCCGCACATCCGCTGGCAGGGTTTTGATTAACACTATTTGTATAGACACAGGATTAAGGACGTGTGCCAATATTCATTTATGTATACTCGTGCGGGGCTTTAAATTACAGTTCCTGAACTGGAATTCGTTGTCCATTTATTTTCTTCTAAACACTTAAGCCAATTCAAAGCAAAATCAATCGCAGGGATACGCTCTATATCCAGCTGCCGGGGCAGAACCATTTAGAGCCAGTTTACGGATGGCTTAATCGGAAACTATACCTAATCGAATGTGCGGCATCACTTTATTTTATTTTGGTACTACATCAAACCCGACTTTACAACTTCCAACTTTCAGTGTGAACGCACCCTTTAACCGATGACCGAACTGTCAGTGTCAAAATATTCAGCAAAATCAACATTTCCATCATGTTAAAGTATACGCTTACAAATATTTAAAATTTACTACCGAAATTCCGACTCAGTGGTCGCAACTTTAAGATCATTAACGCCAATTTTCAATCTCCAGCGACGAAGCGCATTTTCTGTTAAACGGCTTTGTCAATAAGCAAAATATGCACTACTGGACGGGTGAGAGCCCTCATAATGGTTCATAAAACGGCACTTCATCTGCAAAAAGTCACTGCTTGGTGGGGTTTTCATGCCGGTGGCGTCATTGGCCGTTTTTTTTGTTTTCGTCGATGAAAATAAGCGTCACGTTTCAGTATATGGTATTCGCTGCAGAGACACATGTTGGAACGTTAATTCTTTGAGCAATTTCAGTAATTGGGCATCACTGATTGGTTCCAACAAGACGGTGCCACAAGCCACACAGCGGGTGCAACAATCGAGTTATTAAAGTGTCAGTTCGGTCAACGTGTTATCGCGAGAAACGGACCCGTCGATTAGAAGCCGAGATCGGTTGGTTTAACGCCTTTAGACTTTTTTATGGGGCTTCATTAAATCATCGGTCTATGCCATCAAGCCGGCGACATTAGAGGAGCTCAGAGCCAATATTGAACGAGAAATAGCGACCGTATCGGTCGAAATTTTCGGCCGAGTATTCGAAAATTGGGCTCAACGTGTCGACCGCTGCATACGTTCCCGTGGTCGACATATATGAACGAAGTCGAAAGTCCATTCATAAATGTTTTGATAGTAAATCAAGCCACCAAATTATTTTTCGAAATATCTCAGGTAGTTTTCATTTTATTTAAAAAAGAAATTGTCAAGACCTTAATGAAGGACTCTTTATAAGTTCACCGGTTTAACTGTGCCGCGTCGTCCGTCTTCCAATAAGTTGAATATTCTCCGAGCTGGATCATTGGCGTCCATTCGCTTTATAGAAATGCTCAACTAAGATACTTAGGTATCCATTAAAAGGGTCACTTTTGTAGGATGCTTAAGTAAGCCCTCCACAACTTTTGATCGTTTCAGCCACCGAATCTAAATCATCAACGGCATACGAATAGAGGAGAGGTTTCGAACTTCATCTATCAAGGGTCTACCAATAAAGGATATCTGGATTCCATAAACCACCTAAGAAGCCGAGAGACATATGCCTTCAGCGAGCGAAGCATGGACGCTCCGACCGGAGAAATAGCTGGCTCGTCGTGAAGTACCTCATTTATTTCGGTGCTCTGCATATGATTTCTGCCTGTCACACTAGCAAAAGGAAAGAAGGAATCCCATTTCGTCAGCTTGTATTCGCGATCTCATTCTTTCGGTCATTATCCAAATCTTATAACCATGGCTAAGAGTTGAAACAAACACCTAGTGAAAGACCGAACACTTATGTGGTATTCGATTGGGCTTCTTCAGATTCGCTTCCAGATTTCAGATTTCGTGTGGCTAATCGAATATAAAAACATCAATTGCTCTTTTTTGTGTTGATATTCGTGCGATTCGAATATGTATAGCCTTTAACACTTTTGAAAGCGTTTTCCATTCACTGGTTAAATTATATATTAAAGAATTCGAAATCTACGTCCCAATTGATTTCTAAATATTTATACAAAAATAACTTACAAAAATACATTCACCCGATCCTTTCTTCTTTGCTTAAGAAAAAATTCACGAAAACCTAAACAAACTCCACCAATTGTCAAACTCAAACTCACTTGTATTCGTAAATCTGACGCAAATCTGAGAAAAAAATCCAGAATTCTGAAAAAGATTGCTTTTTTTTTTGTACCAAACGAACATAAAAAGTGCTCTGAGAAAAATTCTCCGAGAGGGCCCAATCGAATACCTTCGCCACCAAGCTGTAAAACCTTACTTTTGATGGCGGTATGATTATACGGTATATAGCCATGGGTGGATATGGAATGGATCTACAAAGATATCTCTCCTGTTGGGCACGCCATGTTGGTTGAGGTCATATTCTAACGCGTTGTCCCTCTGGGATTGAGTTAAAGACCACGGATGACTTGTCGTTCAAACCAACTGATCCCGCCAGATGTTACCAATTTTTTTTTTTTTTTGGCACTAAGCATATATTTTTTTTACGATTGGTGCCATATTTTGTCGCTTTCTTCTGGTTCAATTTTCACAAGTCTACTTACACATGATATAAATACATACAATATGCCTCTCCAGTTAGCGCGGTCCTTGATTAACTGTCGCCAGTTGTGCACTCCAAGTTTCATCCGGGATGAAAACGAATGCTGTTTTGGCCTGAGCTTTGGTGTCCAAGCCTCAACCAACGATTAGACTTAAACAACTCGTTTTAAAAACTGAAATTTGTATGGAAAAACTTCTGTTTGAGAGATGTTTGAGAGATGTTTGAAGGAGGCATTTTCGCCTTACTTCTCTACCACAGTGCATCTTTCCCAGAGAGACTCTGCTTGATCCGTTTAAAAGAGATCTAGGTAACAGCTTTTTACTAGACTTGTCTTAGACTTTCAAAAAATTACTTATCGAAGAAACCTTAAATGTTCAGTATTATAGTTATTGAAAAAGCCTGGAAAGGATCAAATGTTGCTATTGCAAACATAATCGCTTTTAACTTTATCATTCGTTCTGCTTCCTTCCAATTCAGCCTAAAGTCAAATGAATCGTTGGAAAACAAATTAAGCATTATAGTTGATGCTGCTTTGATTTGATAAATTTTTAGATGAGTTACATTAAGATCTTCCCGATAGAGCCCCATCTCCCCAACTTAGACTGACCTCACGATTGATCAAAGATTTTTGTTTAGTTTCCCATTAGAGGCCACAGATACCTCCAACTTTCTCGACGCTTGAATCCTTTGTAGCGTCTTTTCGGCTTCGGACCGGGAAACCTATATCAGCACAACTTCTTTGGTATATCATGGCCCTGTCACTTTAAGGTTAAATTCAAACCAAAGTATAGTTTTTACAAATAAATTACGTGTCAGCTGTTAAATTTGTTGTCTCTGGAAAAGCTTTGTCGATAATAATAACGGTTCTGCTTTACGGAGCTGAGACTTATGAAATGAACTCTAAAAGAGGCTGAAAATACACTCAGCCGTTTTGAGAGAAACATTTTTCGATGATAATTGGTCCCGTTTGCATAAAAAGGTTTTCAGCGGACCAATTCAAGCGAACTACATATATGAAAAACTTTACCAAGTCGAAAAACTGAGCATTGGACTTTTGAGTTTGAGGTGCTCGAGAAATACACAGCGCTGAGTTTTTGATTTTTGATTTCAGCTCGGGGAGGGTCAACAGAGTAGGATAGTAGATAGAGTAGATCATGCTCAAGTTGGCCCACAAATAGCAAAGGCCTTCAACCTACTTTGGAGCAACTGGGGGCACATAGCTACGAAATTAATAAATTAGCTAAGGATATTTGTTGTTTGAGGCCCTGGTTTACCCTGAGGAGTCCCATACTAGCGGTTCAATTAACCCCGAACCTTGCAAAGTACACAACTCCGTCGGTATGAACGATCTGTGACTCTGCAGAAAAAGGTGGATTAAACCCTTCTTTATAATTTACAAAACTTTCTTTAAAATTATATGAAAACAAAATGTTGCCAACCCACTTTCTAACGCCTTCCCTTTGTTCTTTTCAGATCCGCCAACAGTGAGGACAAGTCCTGTGACCACGTATGCGATATCAGTCGATGTGCTTGAATCCATCAACGTCGTCCCAACACCCAAACCGCATTCGAAATGCAACAAATGTCCAAGAACAATGAACTTTCACCGCGCCGGACACTACGAAAAAGTTGCCCAGTGTAAAGTCTCCTTTAAAGCGACCGCCCCGTCATCGGGCGGTGTGTGTGTGAAAACATCCAAAAACCAATTAAAAACAAATTTCCGATAAGCAGGAAACTAGCACAACCCAACTGCAATTTCAATTCTCATTCACCGTGTAACCGGATTTAATTAGCCATCGGACCACTTCGTCATTTATGTTCGCGCACTCTGAATACATCCGACACTATGCCACTCTATCAGCGAATCCTTCTAATGGTCCTTTGGCTGTCGATGCCTATTCTCATATCGGCGCAGCGTCCACTCTTTAATCACTCGGTTAATTCACTATCGCACAATGGCAAGGCACTTGGCCAAAAGCTGCGCAACAGTGGCGGCCTTCGCGAGGTTCTACAGCAGCCAACAACTCAAATGACATTAGTGCATACGCCGGCCAACCATTTGGGATATGATGACTTCGATGTGCCGCCGGAAAGCACACGAGTACCGCCGCAAGGGCGACGAGGCGCACGACGTCGCGAACAAATGCTCTACCAGCGACCACAGAACCAACAGCGGCAATCAACTTTCGACTCGCTGCGGAAGGAACTCATGAAACCCGATCTATCGCCAGCGTATTCATCCTACTCGCAGGTAGCATCGGTGGGAAATATTGGCGGCATGGGTGGCAGTGGCACAGGAAGTGCTGGCAGATTTTCCGAAATCAATCAACTCGCTCCAATGTATTCAACGCGACTACCACCGCCACAGCCCGGTGACATTAGGCCGTCAAGGTTGCGGGGCCGAAAAACCAACCCCATGAATGAGATTCTAAATATAGCGTACAGCCAGCGGCAGCAGCAGGACGGCGAGCGACAGAGTGATGGTCCGGCAAATGGCGGCGCTGAAGATGCCATTGATGGCGTCTACACCAATCCAATGAAACAGATTAAGGATCGAATCATGTCGACTCAGTATGTAAGTAAATTTCCCATGAACTCGTCTTCCATCAGTGACACTGTGACAGTGAGTATCTCTGATGCTCGTTATACTTTGCTTAGTGCTTCGCCTTTGTGTTTGTGGCATGACCACTCTGTGAGTGCAATTCTATTTCCAATGGCAATGTAAGCCGGACGCAAATTGACTTTTACACTTTCTATAGGCGCTGATTTAATTGTGTTTCCTTTAATTATCGCCGGAAATAGGAAGATATTCCATCTTGGTGTTAACCGCTCGAGAGTTTGTGACACATTCAGTCGGCACTCTGCTGGCTGGGAGTTGATGGGTTTATTGGAATGGCACGATGGATAATGTACTACTGCGGTGCAGTTAATGTGCTGCAATCGAGGCAGGAGGCAGGACTTTCTGGGGGTGAATGTTCAAGGAATTCAACTATTAACTTGCCGTTGAGCAAGTTGGTAATTATTGGCAGCCGACACGTTTGGGCTATAAAGGGATGATTCAAATGAGAAACTGAGGGATACCATTATATAAGTTTCTGGTAACTGCATCAGTACTTTAAGTTTTATGACGGAAGGGCGAAATACATCAGAAATCAGATGTCCTTTAAAATGAACTTATAGGATAGCAAATTGAAATGGAATTCCTTTGAAAATAACTGGAGACTTATTTCAAGATCACTTCTGAGAATTAAATACAAAACTATCCTTCAGCTCATTTTTGAAACCTTTTGAAAACGGATGAGCTCAAATGTAGGGAAAGGCTTCAGCAGGGAAGTAACTTCACGGGCAATAACTTCTTTGCTGAACATATTCAGCAGAAATCTATGTCACGATATATGCCTATATAATACCACAAACAAAATTCCTTGCTATTTTGCTGATACAGACTTTAAGGCTTTGCGTTTTTTCTACCATTTTAAAGAAAATACATTTATTTTCAACTAATATGTATTCATATGAGAAATAAATTTGCAGAAAATTATTAAAATGTTACCTCTCTCACTTATCCTCCCTATTTCATCCAATGGGCATCACAATGGATCAATATTGACCTCAGTGTGACACGGTCCTATCCTCCCTAGCCTGTATGCAGCGTACTAAGTCTTCTTAATTAAGCTATTAAGCTGTGCAATATTTAAATCAAAAAATTAGCCTTTTCTCACATTATTTATTGTAAATATTTACGGATCAATTTTATTTCAGTAATTTCTATATTCTTCATTTTTTAATTTTCTCGATTACGTAGTAAAAGAAAGATATTGCATTCGCAGAAAATTTCAAACTCGAGATGTTAATAAATTCTGACCCTACGATGATAGATAGAATCAAAAAAGTGGTTCGCAAAATTCTTTCCGTCTGTCTCGAGGTGTACACTTGTACAGCCCCCAAACTTCGGATTTGGAGTTTGAAGGGCTTACAGTAAGGGGCAGTTTTTTTTTACAGGGAAACCTCAATATTTTCATATCAGTTTGATTTGCTCGAAAACGGATCCAACTATATCAACCAAAACTGATATTTGGATGTAGTTTTCCTTAGTTTACCCGAAATCGGCAATAACGGTTTTGACCAAAATGCATACATAGAGTAAAATTGATTTTTTCGAAATTAGTTTATCCTTAATTTTCAATTCGAATAACCGAAAACGCTAATTCAAAAAAAAAAACTGTTCATATCTCGAAAACCCTATTTTCGATTTCGGTAAAACCTTAAAAACCAAGTAATACTTATATTTCGAAAAATAACTTATACTCGGTTTTCAGCTAAAAATAGTAAAGCAATAGTAGGTATTATCCAAACTAAATATTAAAATATTTGGTACTGTTTTGTATGCCAAATTATACAAAAACCGCTATAACAATTTTGGTCAAAATGCACATTAAACAAAATATCAGAATTCTAAATAAGATTCCGTACTTAGTTTTTTTCAAAAAATTCGAATAAATCGGTTTTTTAATTATTTCTCAAAAATTACTTCCCAAAAGCCGAACTGTGTTCTTAATTTTTTTTTTTAACTCAATACCACATTTTATAATTCAAATTGCAACAGTCATTTTTAGGGATGATACGGAGCTTCGACTCCGAATCCGATATGTCGGAACTTCCGGTTTAAATTGCACCTCCGAATCCGACTTCGGCCCCGATATAATCACATCGGAGGTTTATCGGAGCACCATCGGTGACGAGGCGACCGATGAACATAAACAACAGAGAATTATCGAGTTGCGACATTTTACAATACGACTGTCTTTTCATTCTTTTATGTATTTTACATAACTAGGCGGGATTTGCATTGAAGTTGAGAGTGCGTGCGTCAACTTTATATTATTTTCTAATTTTATATTTTAATAATTTGTGTCTGCGACCCTCTGCGTGCAACCTCCGCCTCCGACTCCGATTCAACTCCGACTCCGCGGAGGTTGGTATGACGCTTCCGACTCCGACTCCGGTAAAACCACCTCCGTAACATCCCTAGTCATTTTGAACAGAGACAATACTGAGACCCCCAACTCACAATCCTCTTGCCGCTGGCCCCCTCAGTTTTTTTTCAAATTCGCCATTTTGTTTTCCTATCGGTGTTCTGTCAATTTAAAATCCGTGTGACATGCAAAAACATACAAAAAATATAAAATCAATGCTGCCAACCGCTACCAACCATAGAGGAATGTGATGGAATTCGGGAATACGACATTTTAAGATAACTGAATGCTATTGGTTGGTTATTATAAATTTTTAAAAGACGATTAATATAATTTGTTTGGTTAATAATACTATCTTAATGAGTTGTTTTATATACTAGAAACATATAAGGACAAATATTGTTATGTATTTTCCGCTTTTGAATATCATTAACTTCGATTTCATGTGTACATTTTTCTTAAATAACTGAAGAAAAATTGCCCAAAATGTTTTTATTTTCATACAACCATTCTACAGTAATAATTTTTCATAAATATTTTCAGCAAAAGTGCACTAATTCCTAAAATAAAATACTATTTACACGAAACGAATAATTTCAAATTTAACTGACAAAATTCTATGAACGCTGGCATCAACTTTGCCGGAAGCGGAAGTGGGACACGCAAGGTGCGAGTGTGTTGGTGAGTGAAGTTACGTGACATTTGTCAATACGAATTTCTATGTAATAATACTAACGCACTTAGCGTGTACCAGCCCATATAAATATAGCTTGTAGGCAAGTAACGGAAAATCGGCCGAAGTTGGGGGTCTCAGTATTGTCTCTGATTTTGAATATATACAACTTAAAATAATTCCAACCACTCGGAGTTTAAACAATCAGAAAATCCCACTACATTTGCGCCCCTCGCATACATGCACCGGGAAATTCAGTTTGTTATAATTGTTAATGCAAATTCAAAAACAAATCTCTGAATTTTTGCATATACATTTATGTATATACCTATTATATTTAAAGATATCGATCTATCACGAGCAATACTTTCACGCTCCAATCAATGACAACTTAAACCAGCGTCATTAATCTATTCCAGTCAAAAAGAAAATCAATATTTTCATATCAGTTTGATTTGCTCGAAAACGGATCAAACGATATCAACCAATTAAATACTTAACCTAGTCATTTCTCATACTTGTTTCTATAAATTTTTGAAATGTTTCTTGTTACATAGAATTTTAATTATTAGTTTTTTTAGATGTTCTTTGTTAACTCTTTAAGTGTTCAATCATTGTTAATTTATGTTTATATATATATATATATATTTATCATTTGCAAATGTGTTATTTATTTCTTTATTTATTTAATGTTTTCCTTATTTATTTATTTATTCATTATTTATTTATTTATTTATTTATTTATTTATTTATTTATATATTTATTCATTTATTTATTTATTTATTCATTTATTTATATATTTATTTATTTATTTATTTATTTATTTATTTATTTATTTATTTATTTATTTATTTATTTATTTACTTACTTACTTACTTACTTATTTATTTATTTATTTATTTATTTAATTACTTTGTTATTATATATTATCTTATTTATATATTTACTTACTACTATGTAAATGTGTTACATATTTATAAATTAATTTTATTTCTGAGCCTTTCTAGTCAACCATTTCCTTCTTTTTCTTTTCTTTTTTTTTTGCTTTTTGAATTTGAGGTTTTTCTTGTATTTTCCTCAAAAGTCGATTTGTCTACATGTTAATTGTCATAATAAATAACACCATATTCCAATAGAAAGATAATTACCATTATCAAATTATTGTATTGTAAAATGTGCGGTTACAAACACCCATTGTAAATCTTATATACTTAATAAAAAATATCTATCTATCTATATCAACCAAAATTGATATTTGGATGTAGTTTTCCTTAGTTTACCCGAAAACGGCAATAACGGTGTTGACCAAAATAAATACATAGAGTAAAATTGATGTTTTCAAAATTATTTTGTCCTTAATTTTCAATTCGAATAACCGAAAACGCTAATTCAAAAAAAAAACTGTTCATATCTCGAAAACCCTATTTTCGATTTCGGTAAAACCTTAAAACTAAGTAATACTTATATTTCGAACAATAACTTATACTCGGTTTTCAGCTAAAAATAGTTAAGCAATAGTAGGTATTTTCCGAACTAAATATTACAATATTTGGTACTGTTTTGTATGCCAAAATATACAAAAACCGCTCTATCAATTTTGGTCAAAACGCATATTAAATAAAATATCAGAATTCTAAATAAGATTGCGTACTTAGTTTTTCTCAAAAAATTCGAATAAATCGGTTTTTTAACTATTTCTTAAAAATTACTTCCCAAAAGTCTGCGTTCTTATTTTTTTTAACTCAATACCGCATTTTAAAATTCAAATTGCAACAGTCATTTTGAATATATACAACTTAAAATAATTCCAACCACTTGGAGTTTAAACAATCAGAAAATCCCACTACATTTGCGCCCCACGAATTTTTGAATATACATTTATGTATGTATGTATTATATTTAAAGATATTGATCACGAGCAATACTTCCAAGTTCCAATCATTGACAACTTAAACCAGCGTCATTAATCTATTCCAGTCAAAAAGAGAATTATTCCCTAACATATCAAAAATCAGAAACTCCTACTAGCTACTACACTTCTCGTACCCAAAAATCTTGTAATGTTAAGAGCTTATAAAATAATACAGTAGGCGCATACAACTCTCTTGGCAACTTTTAAAAACGCAATTGTTAGGTATATGTACTCAGTACTGCCATATCAGTTGAATAACCCAAAAGGGAATTTTATTTAACACTACTCCGTTTTCCATATTTTATGATCTTTACCTACCTATACATAATAAAATAAAAAAACAACCAACAAAGCTTTTGATGAACGGAAAAGTTTTGTTCGACCCAGTCGTGCACTTTATTTTTGAAGTGGTAACGCTGTCGCCCCGCTTGAAGTGGCAGAAGTGGTCTTTCCAGATTTTCCGGACCGACTGTGATTCTCCAACAATGTTCTCTTGTTCGTATTTTTAGGCCCCAAATTGCATTGTAGTCCAGAATCAGTGTTTCCTTCGGGAGGCTCTAAACAGCGCTGCCACTTTGCTACGATCGTAGCAAAACTGCTACGCGATTTCCAATTTGCTACGCTGCTACGCACTCTCCCTAAAAACGTATATTTTGCTACTTTTTTCAAAGCACGAAATGTCAACATAAATCTTGGAATTTGCTTGAAAAAAAAAAAAAATAATAAACGAAACTATATTCAATCTTTACTCTCTTTCCCACACCAACTTATATTCTTTTCTACCATACCCAACAAGTACCCATTTCCTCGGATGTGTGAGTGTTTGAATTTGACTGGAATCATAAATGATATTTTGAACTTTTGGGTTTTGTTACGCAAATTAAGTTTTGCTACACAAATTTGCTACGCAAATTATTTCCCTTGTGGCAGCACTGGCTCTAAAGTCATTTTTACTCCTTTTTGAGCGCCTGAACTCCGGACTTATCTTTTTGAAAATCAGTGAGTCTAGACTCCTTTTAAAAATGTACGACGGTTTTGCTATAATCGCAATTGTTTAGTCTATTTAGTTGAATTCGAAAGAATTTCTTTTTATCTGAAGTTTAATTAAACAGTTTGTTTCCTTATGAAAGATTAGAAAACATTAAAATCGGAATGGGCCTCCTTTTTTCATCCAGGAATCTTTTTTAGACTCTTTCTGAAAATTTTCAGAGGTACACTTGAGTCCAGTGCAAAGCATGTTCTTTTTAGCTTTTGATTAAAATTTCGAACCTCGCTCCTGGAATGATTCCTTCAACCGACTCAAGTGCGTGCTTCTGTTACTTCCTCTTCTTTTTTTTGAGGAACGATGATGTCACTGATTTTCTGAACTTATATCTTGTGGCACGTAAACTCTCACGCAAACGCTCTGGAAGTCATTCCACGTCGCACTGTCTCATAGTCATTTCTTCGCACGCAGCTGTTTAATATGTCAGTGATCCAATTTATGCTGCCACCTCGTAATATTCGAACGTCTGTGGTAGCGAAGCCATGGAAGCTATGGAAAGTGTCTTTTGCAACCACAGCTGTGCCTTAGCCGCGATTTGGGGAACACGATGTTTACTAAGAAAAACCCGGGTGATTATGACTCACTATGCGATTTCCCTCTTATTTCGGTTTTCAAATTAGGCCTCGGGTTTCCTTACTTATATTTTTTTAAGCCCTTGCCTATATCAAGTAGAAAGAGAAACCAACTTCAGTCTTGCAAATGGTGAATCTGACAGATCTTCTTCTATATAGGTACACAAGGGGTACGTACATGTACATATCCCTTATTTTCTGTGAGAATGCCGCTATTCTTATCGTGGGAGCACGGTTCTTCGAAGCTTCAAAGATCTAGCAACGATCCTCTATCAGATCGAAAAAGATTCATCGACAGTTGCGCATGGTTTTGTTATTTCCTGTTATATCCTACCTGCCCATAATGGCCAATTGGACTCAATGCTTTCTGGGTGAAAACTGCGTTTAATGCAAACTGCCCTTCTAACCTAACCTAACCTAAAACGGCGGTCACCCTTCCCTTGCTCGAAATCAATTCTAACCAGAGCTAGAATTCCCCTTTATTATCATTGCAAATAATTTGCCAACCAATACACTTGCTAACAACCACTTTCCATTTCAGATTGGCTACGAGCCACAAACCGACACCATCACACAATCGTCCGATATGGAGGACCTGCTGGGCGTCAGATGTAACTTCGAAAATCCCTGCGCCTGGAAATGGACCGAAAACCTAACTGATGGATTTCAAATTGTAACAGGCACCGAACTTGCCAAAAAGAACATGACCGGTGTCATGCCGGGTCCAGTTGCCGATTCCAAGGGCGATGCGAATGGTAAGCACACCTCCAAACACTTATGTACAACTTAGCATTCCATGGGAATTTTTAACTCACAGGTCACTTTTTATATGCCCGCCTCATGTCCAACACCGACCAAGTGAACCTGACTTCACCACAGTTCAGCACCACCATGGACAAGTGTCAACTCGAAGTCTACATCCATCAGAGCGACATGAGCCATGGACTGTCGCGAATAGTGGTCGAACCGCTCCATTCGTCCGAAAGTCCTTGGGTACCTACGGAGCTGGCTGGCAATAACGTCCGCTACTGGGAACATCAGGTCTATCGTATCGGCCGCATAACACGTGACTTTCGAATTGCATTCGAAATCGTGCCCAAGCTCAGCGACTCACAGCGAGCTCATGTTGCCATTGACAACTTACGTATGGTCAATTGTTTTCCCGAGGGAACAAAGAGTGAAAAGTGCAGTACCTCGCAGGTGAAGTGCATGATGAATAAGGTGCCCGTGTGTATTCCGCTGCCAAGGATTTGCGACATCAACCGTGATTGTGACGAAGCCGAAGACGAACTGTTGAATTGTGGTAAGTATGGTGGCGTCATCGATTGTATGGTAGCAAGCATCGCTCTTATCTTTGAACCTTGGCCTTTCCCAGGCCCATATGCAATGCAACACTGTATATGCGAATATTTCCCACGAAACAGTGTCATCGTGAGCGACATCAAATCGAACTATTAAAAGTCATTAAATGCATCGTTGACTTGTCGGTTAATGAGGGGGAGGGGCAGCGTATTTGTACTAAAGTGGCAATGACTCTGTAATGGGTATTTTATCTCTGGTAGACGAAGACGAAGCTGTAAAAAATTATATTTATGAGGGATGCAAATTTAAAGAGAGCGAGAGGTGTATGAGTAGAGGTGCTGCAGGTGAAGGCAGTTTTTGTTGTAGGTGAACAATCAAACGTGTGAGGCTTATGGTAGGTGTTTGGGGTTGAAGGTAGACCTCCTTTTACTATACATAGAACGAAAAGTGCGGCACTTCAATAGGAATTTTCCGCTTTAACTATGGGCTAGTGTAGTTTTTGCTTATGTTAACCCGATTCTCTCCAGCTCCAGACATCCTGATCTCTTGAGAAAGATTACATATAGTGAGACTTGGGCATTGCAAGTTGTTATTTCCGAGTCTCCTTTACACCCACCATACGGACTGCCTCCGAGATCGTCAGAACCTTTGCTTGAAGGACACTCCTGCATTCCAATGATTATGTGTTTACAGTCAGTCCATCTTGATGCAACTGTGGAGGTGGATGTCGATTTTATTTTCGTGGGTTTGTTTGCTTCTCATTCTTCCCTAGCCTTCAAAATAAAATAAATACTTGGCGTAACAGGTCGGTAGGCCTAGCTTCTCACAATGATTCGTTTTGTGTGAGTTTTTAATTTTTGGGACGAATGGAAGGTATATACAATTTTATGCCGAATCCAAACGGCTAATCGAGAAGCTCTTTTATAACAGTTATACACTCTCGGAATTTTGGCAGACACTCGCGAGAGGTGGCGCAGTGGAAAAAAAATCGAGTTTGTGTTTTTTGAATATCGACGACTCGTTTAGTACCAACTAAGCCACTGCACCTTCCCGACCATTCACTTGCTTTTTAATTAGTTATTGGTCTATAAAAGCCCAGTAAGGGACGAATGTAGTCATATATGAAATAGTTTAGAATCAGGGCCGGATTAAGAGGTCTGGAGGCCCTACAGCAATATAGGAGTGTCGGGCCCCCGGCCCCTACTTATTTTCTAAATAAAATGCATAATTTTTTTCAGTCGAGTTTTTCAACAAATAATAAGTTATTGTGATACTAAGTAAATTATTTTAACAAACTTATATAAATACATACCAGAATTATGCGAAGTTAAATTTTAGTTAAGTTTTAGCATTGACGAACGGAACCTTCCGAGCTTTTTTAGACGAAAAATCGTTCAAGTTCCCGGAGGGAAAGTTGTTTATCTACAAGCGTTTACTCGTTGGAATTTGAAAAATGCCCCACTTTTGTGGAGGGAAAACGACTTAAACAACTCGTTATGAAAACTGAAAAATGTATTTGAAAACATCGGTTTTCGATGAAGTTTTCGAGTGTTTTCGTGAAAACCCGGTTTTCGGTGTAAAAATAGGGTATTACTGACAGAAGAGAGTTTGATCTCACCGCGCATTTATGTTCAAGACCAAGCTATTAGAAATAGGCTCACGGAACAATTCTGGGATGATGCATGCTTTAGGGAAAGCGTAAAATATAGTTTCGACTTATGCTATAGACAGAAAAATGTCGAAACACATTTTTGTTCAGCCGAAAATTTTCATTGAATTAATTCTTAGTCAAACAGGTAATTTTTCTTTTTAGTTTTGTTCAACGTTTTAGTCTTTGCGCCCTTGAGTACGTGCTGGGCAATAGGTGCCTCTTATTTTATAACTTTCCGCAACATTAAGGGTACTGGCTGGAGGTGAATACCAATAAAATGTAAAAATGGTATTCGATCCCCTTTTTCTATGTAAAAAATATTTCTTTCCAGTGACTGAAATATTCTACAACTATGTAGGTACTCGCAGATAAACATAGGTATAGTTAAATATTTGACTCAAGAGGTCCATACAAGTCCTTAACCCATCTTGCGTGATTTTCAAATTTTTATAACGAATGGAAGGGACTTACAATTTAATGCCAATTGTGAATTGCTGAATTGAGAAATTTGTTTGGAAAATTGTTAGACGTTCACGAGATGTGGAGCAGTGGAAAAAAAATTGGAACGGATTAGAGGGTTGAGCAAGGCCTGACTTTCATTGTTCCTAACAATATAGTCGGCAGCCATTATGCAAATATTTTCGATTGAAAAAATAAAGGCATGGTTGTCTAACGATAACGAGTAGTAAAAGTCTAGTGTTGTGTATTTTCATTAAGATACCAGCGCGCCGTTTATAGGTAGGTACGTAAAGATTCGAGTACATCGCAATCCAGGCTCAGACTCGGGCTAAACTAGTCTTGAACGAAAGCAAAAGGGATTGCATTACGGTGCACATAGTAAAAGTACAATTAAAAGTTTATTCGGTATTGCACTACAGGGGCAAGCAATTTGTAATACACTTTTTAAAATGAAAATGAATTCTTCAGGAGGAAAACTCATTAAAAGATATACGTCTTCTAAATATTGTAGTCTCTTAATTACATAGTTCGATTCTTTTTAGATAAATTCATTGTTCATCATGTGAACGGTTTACGTCACGATGTTATTTGCTATGCCACCCTATATGCCCTTTTACGCCTGATGCGTAATGTCATAATAATTCTTCGTCCACGCCTCCATTAAAAGGAGCATGTTGCTTGTGTGAACATAAATGCCTTTGAGACATCTTGTACGCCTACATCAGACATTAGCTGGTAATATGTGTGTGAAGGTTGTTTGCAAATAAAAGCGCCAAAATCCTATGGTAACATTCGGTGGTCACAATTTAGACTGTGCGTAGTAGATTCGCTGTATCTGTTGCTGTTTCATGTTAAAGCGTGGCACGCAGTTCTTCCGAAACGAAATATCCCATACAAAAGTGACACAACGAAATCATGAACGAAAAATCTCGCTCTCCTTTTCGTTTTGGAGTAGGTACGCAGCTGCTGCGAATTGATGGCGGAAAAGTGGGTAGTTGTAGTAGATTGTACCAAGCGTACAATTCTCCACTCTCTTTTTGCACACGTTTATTGCCCGCGACACTAGTTGCCAGCTTTTATAAGAGAGTGCAGCCAAATTGAGAAATTTTGAAGCCGAAAATATCCAAACTCAAATATGAAATTTAAATCTGCAAGTTTTTGGTAGGTAATATTAAATTTAAAAAAAAAACACCAACTCCTCATTGAGAGACTTTTTAGTTTCCATTTTGCAATGTTAACATAACAAACAAACGCAAGTTCGCCTGAGTTTTGCTTTGCGCGATTGGCAGTAGCCAAAAAGATTTCGCCGAGATAAGTAAACCGAGAAAAAACAAGGAAAAACGGATGTAAAGGTTTAGCACTTGATTTATTTTAATCTTTAACAAATTTACAAAAAGGCGGTCAGCTCACCAGTTCGATCGATTGTAAAAAGAGAAAGAGGCGAGCTCGCGCACGATGTTTTATAACAAGTAGTCAAAGTGACAGTTCTTTGTCGAGCCAAACGCCCTCTAGGTTTGAGTTTAAAGTTAGGTGTGGTTTACATTGCATGGTTTACGATTATTTTTGGTGTGAACACTCATATTAAACTACCTACTTCGAAATGGGTTGGTATATTAAATGTTTGAAAATCAATTTCAATGGATTTCCAGTGCAAGTGAGAAATATATTTTTTTTTGCGGCCAACTCACAAAAGAAACAAATTTGGATTTAATGTTCCATTTGGCAGCAGAAATCTGAAATCTCATATCAAAATCTGAAATGCCCAATAATCGGAAAATACATACCTGTTTGGAAAGTGATGACAATTTTAAGGAACGAAATTGGAAATATATATCGAGTGCTGATAACACTGCTACTTGTGTATCAGCTGATGAAAATCTACACAAATTATTTTCCGCTGCCTTTTCGCCGACGACGACGCTGTCCATTTGGAGACCAACAGAAAATTTTGTTTCGGAAGAACTCCGTACGACGCTTAGCAATTGAAAGCAACCTCGAAGCTTTGTGTGTTTTTAAATAATGGTAACAATAATGGACATTTGTATCTTTGAGACACGTTATGGTAACAAAAATGTCAAAAAGTTACCATCTTATTGGAATGGAGTTTATCCACATAAAACCGAGTGGTGACTATAATTTAAAGTAAATTTGGATAAGAGTCAAAAATGTCTACTTGGGTTACATACCCGTATAGACATTTTGAGGAGACAGGCCCCATGCCTGTCGAAAGCACTCAGACCAATACCGGTCAATTCCAGTCCAAGCAGTCTTCGGCTTAACATTCTTTACCCAACTTAACCTATAAGACCACACCCAGATATTTCGCTTCATCGCCTATGTAGATAGTGTCGCCTCCTAGCACTGGCTGTGTCAGACAGGTTACAATAGTCTGTCGAGTGAAGAAAAAACCTTGTTAAAACTGCTGAACATTGTTCTTAGAGAAGCACCTCTTTATATTTTCTTGAGTACCAACCTACGTGCTTCTTAAGTTCTTTTCTTATCGCCGAAAACTGGGTGTTCTTCCCTCCTCTTGCTGTCGAAGAGCTCAATAACCGCTCTCGACCTTTTGTGCAGTTCCTTTCCTTGCGCAATATTATATGTTTGTCGGCATCAAATCACAATACATCAGAACCGGGGTTTCTAATAGCTTCTTGGAAGATGTGCTAATAGCTTAGGACCAACGTAAGGATAAGAAATAAGCGATTGACAAAGGTTTCGGCTTTTGTTGGGACTACAGCTTATTTCTAAGGATTAAGGAATACTTTAGCGTCATGTTAAGCTCACATATTTTTTGTCAAGGAGCTGTGGGAAAAGCCTTTTATAGTCTCATCTTCTTACTTTCTGGGGTGATGTCAGTGAACTCAACCATAAAGCGGATTGTCATAATACTTATGACTTCGTCCCAAAGTTTGTCACGCGGTGCAAGTCCGCACCCAAATAGGCGTTCTGCTCTGTAGCAGTCACCGTAATTCTGGCAGATATCATATTTTATTTCATGGGTGGCTCTGATATCTGCTTAGAAGCAATCTAGGCCCACTGCTATACTAAGTCGGCCACACGCAACCTCTTTAAGCTCCGATCTTTCCAAGGCAGATTCGAATTCCTTCTACTGTAAAAATAAAATTACGTCGAGGTTCTAGCTGTATCCTTAGATAAACAAATGAAAAGCTGTGCCGTCTGCAAGATTTTTTTAAAATCCAATCAATGGTTTAGAGCCAACTGCATACGAGGCTTCGGAACTCATAGCCGATACCTCGTTTGTCAGATTTATCACAACAGACCCAGAACTTAACATAACTTCCCTCGCAAGTGATACGTTTCAGGATCTTCTCGAAAATTAAATTTTGTTAAAAAAAAAAAACTCATCTCTCCTCAATTTGCAGACAAAGTTCCATATGGAGGTCGATGCGACTTTGAGAACGGCTGGTGCGGTTGGCATGATTCCGGCAAAACAGTGCTAGCCTGGTCCCGCCACACGGGCTCATCACCTACGCACGACACTGGCCCGGACAGCGATCACACTTTTCAGCATTTGCTCAACTCAACCGGTTATTACATGCTGGTCGACATGAACCAGCACATAAACAATTCCGAGAAAGGCTCGCTGATAGGCTTCGCCAGCAATGCCATCATGATAAGCAAGACTTTCAATCCGCCACCCATGGTTCATGGCGATACCAATTCACCGTATCGAAACTCCTGCGTCGTGCGCTTCTACATTCATCAGTTTGGTAAGAATCCTGGAAGCATAAACCTATCTGTGGTGGAAATGAAGGAGAAGGAGAACATTACCACCACCCTCTGGTGGAGCACAAAGAATCAGGGCATCGATTGGCTTCGGTATGAGTATGTCCTGCCGAATATAAGCTCGAAGTAAGTTGCTGTGTTGAACCGCTCAACTTGAATGTGTATTCTCAAACCCTCTTTTTTGACAGGTACTACCTTCAGTTTGAAGCGCGAATGGGTATGCGGATCTTCTCTGACGTCGCAATAGATGACTTCTCACTTAGCCCCGAGTGCTTTGGTCTGAATATACCGAAAGACCATCTCAACGGGTACGACTACTGGGACGTTCGCAACAATATGAAGAGTCCGTCGCACAAAGATTTCGAATATAAGCCTTGTATGTGTTGTAAGCTTTCGACTGGACCAAGATGAGACTGACAAACTTTACATTTTTCAGATCTACAACTGACGACATGCGATACACGGGGTATGATAGGACCGTCATCCTCGCAATGCGAGGCTTCCTACAAAGAGCACAACAAGTCGCATGTCTTGAAAGAAGTGCGGGTAATAGAGGATCAGAGCACCCACAAGGGTATGCAGAAGTGGAAGGTGCCAAACGAGGGATATTACACGTGAGTAGCATACAGAGTTTCCGCCTGCAATTTGGCATAACACTGATGCCGTTTCAGGATAATCGCCAAGGGTGCGAGTGGAGGCCTTGGTTCAGGAGGCGTGGGATCATCGCGCGGAGCCATGGCGGTGTCGGTCCTAGAACTGCATAAAAACGAGGAGCTGTACATACTGGTGGGACAGCAGGGCGAAAATGCCTGCATAAAGTCGCTGAGCTACAAGGACGAGGGCTGCCACTCGGAAAGCGATGAAAACACGGATCTTAGTAGGTACAGCTTCAACTCGAAGGCGTATTTGGTGAAGAATATGGTCATCGAGAACGGAGCGGGCGGAGGTGGTGGCGGGTCGTTTGTATTTCTGGTAAATTAAATCAGAAACCGCTCCTGGCTCCCAAATAATACCTTCTTTTGCAGCTAAACTCAGCGAAGAATGAGGCTGTGCCTCTGATAGTAGCCGGTGGTGGTGGTGGTCTCGGAATAGGGAGGTACATCGACGAGGACTTCCAGCACGGGCAGCGAGCAAATCATACGCGGATCGGTGAATCTGGCCAGATCCACGGTGAGAGCGTGAATAAGAAAACCGCCGGGCCAGGTGGTGGCTGGAGGGCGAAGGAAGACACCGCTCTGAGCCCCGAATACGGGGCGGCGCTCTTGCAAGGCGGTCGCGGTGGCTTTTCTTGCTACGCCGAGGGCCAAGAGGCGCAAAATAGGCACGGTCAGGGTGGTTTCGGTGGTGGTGGGGGTGGATGCAATACTGGAGGTGGCGGTGGCGGCTACGCCGGCGGCGATGTTTATCTCAGTGAGCCCAATGGGGAAGGTGGCACCTCCTTCATAAGTAACGGACGCAGCTTGAGAGAATTCAATATCATCTACGAGGGTGCCAGCAGCGGTCCGGGCTCGGTCATCATCATTCCAGCGATTGAGGGATGTGGCTGCGATTATCGCTGCATCGCTACGGATGAGTACCGAGCGACAACTAGGTGCATCTGTCCAGATGGTTGGCGGCTTAAGAAGGACAACACCACAGCCTGTGAGGTTATCTCACAGGATCGTGTTCCATTGCACTACTTGGTGGCGTTCTTCTTCGGCTTGACTGTACTGCTGGTGGCTGCGTTGAGCTCGTTGATTTTGATGCTGTGTAAGACTATTCAAACTTGGAGTTCTCTTTGATGGTATTAAATAATGTCTTTTTCACAGACAACCGTTACCAGCGAAAGAAGCAAGCTAACCTGCGCCACAAGATGCTCATGGAGCAGGATCTACAGCTAAGTCGGTTGCGGCACAGCGCCGACGATCCCGCGCTGCCAAACTTCAATCCAAACTATGGTTGTGATGGAATTTTGAACGGAAGCATTGAAGTCAAGAGCCTGCCGCAAGTTGCCCGCGAAAGCTTGCGCTTAGTGAAGTAAGTTCAGTTCGAGGTTCTTGCAGATCTTTTAATGTCTTACCCCGTCTTATTTAGAGCCCTAGGTCAAGGTGCATTTGGCGAAGTCTATCAAGGTCTATACAGACACCGCGATGGAGACGCTGTTGAGATGCCAGTAGCCGTCAAAACACTGCCCGAAATGTCAACGGGCCAAGCTGAAGCGGATTTCCTAATGGAAGCCGCAATCATGGCCAAATTCAATCATCCAAATATAGTCCATCTCATTGGGGTGTGCTTCGATCGACATCCGCGATTCATTGTCCTCGAACTGCTGGCCGGTGGTGACTTGAAAAACTTCCTACGTGAAGGACGCAACAAACCGGAACGTCCTTCCCCACTAATTATGAAAGACTTGATTTTCTGTGCTCTGGATGTTGCCAAGGGATGTCGTTACATGGAGAGCAAACGTTTCATACATCGCGACATAGCAGCGAGGAATTGTCTCCTCAGTAGTAAGGGTCCTGGAAGAGTAGTGAAAATTGCTGACTTCGGCATGGCAAGGGACATCTATCGCAGTGACTACTATAGAAAGGGTGGCAAGGCTATGTTGCCGATAAAGTGGATGCCGCCCGAAGCTTTCCTCGATGGAATCTTCACATCCAAGACGGATGTATGGTCCTTTGGAGTGCTCCTCTGGGAGGTAAGTTCTTCTCGCTCACATGGATGTGGTGTGTGAAGTTTACAAAATTCTTTCATTGCAGGTGTTCAGCTTGGGATTGATGCCGTACACGGGTTTGCCAAACCGTGAAGTCATGGAGCTGGTAACAAACGGCGGTCGCTTAGATGCGCCACCCGGCTGTCCAGTCATAATATACAGGCTTATGGCCGAGTGTTGGAATCCTACACCGGAGGAACGCCCTCCGTTTTCAAATATTCTCGATAGACTGAGTATTTGCGTACAGGTATGTCAAAAATATATGGTTAGCCAGATCGTAGCTGTGGGCATTCCGAAAAATGACTTTCTCTATAGAATATATTTATAGTCGTGTGGTGTGGGTTGGTGGTTGAAGATTGCTAAAAGAAAAGTCCGTGCCTGGGAATTTATTAGGCGGTGTAAGTACATGTTACCGTTCAGAGGGGTTTTCGAAGAGTTTTGAGACCAAACAATTTGGCAGACTGTTATAGGTTATAATAACCATCCTCTCCATCTCGGAAATATGAGAGAAGAGCAGCTCTCATTAAATAAACTGAGAGAGTTCAATCAAGAAAACATTTTGTGGCGGGAAAAGATTTTTTTTTTTGAAGTATTATGACGTATTCTGTGGGACTGATTGTTTCTTTGAATACGATAACGTTGACATATCCGTCAATGGAACGGAAGCAACGGATTCTGTGGGCTGTCGATGGGCCTCTTAATACTGGAAGCGTAGGCGTGAACAATGAACATGAGCATTACAAACAAATGCAGTCAATATAAGTCTAAATAGATTCAAGACTAAATTTAGGCACAATAGGCTCCTCTAAGAACCCGCAGTGCCAGAGCTCATTGAAGGCTCTCCCGCCCTAAAATGTAAGGCTAATTTTCGTTCATCAAACTACAAATTGTTTGAGACTCATGACTGTCATATAGGCCAATATGCTAAAAGGGTGGGCTTACCTTCTTGACGGTTTTGCAAATCTTCTTTAAAATCAATTCCCAATGCAACTTAATATATAGATAGTACAAACTTCGGTACTTAGTACAATTTTTTTAATTTTTACCATGTCGTATTATCTGTACCATTTTATGGACAGAACCCAAACATTTAAACAGCCAACGATATAATGTAGTAATGCGAGCAGGATTGTTGTCTCCTCGAAACATAAATGATAGTGACCCAAATCCAAAGGGATCCTGGGTTGTTGTAGCTTTTCCTGGGCACTCATTCCGTAACTTTTCAGATGATTATCGTCGAAACGATAGAACCCAAAATTAGCAACTAAGTGCTAAAATTACAAGTTCGAGAGGTTAATCCAGTTCATTTCCCACAAATGTAATGAAAACTGACGATATTCAAAAAAATTCGAGCAGATTATAACTTCTAATGGGGATTAAAGTTTCCAAAACGATATCGTTCAGACGATCATTGATATACGGAATCTGCCCCCTGCTATTATCATTTTGGAAACGAGAGAAGGACTTAGATAAAGGGTACATCGCGGCGACGGAACGAGCGGTCCCATAGATCAATGAATAAAGGTGCTGCTTCTCACGTTTTGTCAATTCTCAGCAGTCGCAACGAACAGAGAAGTGGATAGTAAACCTACTTTAGACCCTGGTTATAGCAATACATAAAATGCAACGGAAAAAGTTGGAGCATCGAGTTTATTTTTTTTTGTTTAGGCCGTCATAGCGAAAATCTGTCAAAAAAAAAAAAGGTTTCCCTATACGAAAACAATTACAACAAGAGACAATACTGAGATCTCCAACTTCAGCCGTTTTTCCGTTACTAGCCTACAAGCTATATTTTTACGGAGTGTCCTCGTTTTGACAAATGTCACGAAACTTTAAAAATTCCGTCTCACAAACACACCCTCAAAAAATGTTAACAACTTCCGCTGTGAGCAAAGTTGCTGATGCCAGCGTTCATAGAAGTTTATCCGTTAAATTTGAAATTATTCTTACGTATGGATAGTATTTTTTAGGAATAAATACGTGTAAAAAAAATAAATAGTTGGCGCAACAGGTCCGGAGGGACCCTAGGCCTAGCTTCTCAAACTTCTTATGCGACTTCCAACTCAAGGTCGCATTAAACGTTTAACGCTAATAAAGCATTGGATACCTACTCAAAGGTGTGAGGGAGGGTGAGGGTGGCGCACATTGCACAAGCACGTTCATATGAAAAAACTGAGTGGTGCTTTCTCCAAAATAAGTGAAACAAAAGAGAAGTATGCTACGTGAATGTGTATGTAATCAACAGCGACAATGTGTTTCTGAGGAAATGCGCAGATGGCTGTTGACGTGCGCTGATGGACGTATGGTAGTGTATATAGAAATTGAGTTCAAGGTTTTTGTTTTAATGGTTGTTATAGTACCTACGTTGATACTACAGTAAGGAATTGAAGAATTCAAGAAGTAAAGACGATATAGGTGAATTATGTCGTTTGATTTATTGAAGTGAAACTTCTTATGCGACTTCCAACAAGGTTGTGTTAAACGCTTAACGCTACTATAAGCATTGCATACTCAAAGGTGTGAGGGTACCGCACACGCTTCAGAGTATTTTTTTTTTTTTTTGATGATATGAAATATGATAAGAAATGTTTTTCTAGTTTAATTTTTTTACTCGCCCCATATTCAATGTCGTCAACATTTTTGTTAGCTTTAAGTGGCATATGAGCGTTTGAAACGTACAGCGGCCACGTCTCTTTGCCCATTACCGCCCAGATTTTCAAAGTGCCTTGTACACATAAAACAAATCCGTGTCTAACATTTTCAAACTATGACTGTAACAGTTGCTTTTTTTTTGTACACAGATGAGCATCTGATGTATAACAGGTGCTCCTATTCCGAATAGTGCTAGGAACACTCTCAGGCGACCCACGAAGGCTCGACCGTTCATGAATTACATATCACACACAAACTTGTATCATTAATTTTTATATAATAGATGTATTTCAATATAGAGGCAAACACGCTTCGGGAATTTTCGAATCGATATTTTTGTAGATTGGGCAATTTCTACCTCTCAGCTATTTAAGCCTCTCAGTTCTAATTTATAGGAATTTGTTTGGGTTCTTATACACAACTCCATTAATTTTCCGAGTACTTTAACCACTCAATTATCACTTTGGTTTTCTTTCAGGACGAGGATATGCTCAATTTACCATTGCCGAGCGTATTCCGACCAGCGTCATCGGAACCCGATCAAACTATCATGCGGCCGCCGGGCAACGACGACTTCTGTCTTCAAGTACCGCACTCTTCGGACTATCTTATACCA
Source organism: Cheilosia urbana (assembly GCA_946477585.1). NCBI lineage: Eukaryota > Metazoa > Arthropoda > Insecta > Diptera > Syrphidae > Cheilosia > Cheilosia urbana. The sequence goes on from OX297854.1 coordinate 120,599,097, forward strand.
CTGCCCGGTCCGCGCAGTGCTACCGAACGTCTACTCCAAGAGACAAACTGTGTCTCTATTATCGACAACATGGCGATATGTACGCCACCTGCTGTCACATCACCATCGGCTCCAGTGCATGCCGACGAAAATGGCTGTTGGGAAACATCCTTCATCATGCCAAACTCAAAGAGCGATCAGCCACTGCTATCCTCATCGCATGACTCCAAATTGAGCATGAATGGCATCGATGATATGTCTGCAGTGGGCAACCATAACCACAACCTTCTCAATCACAACCACAATCACAATAATCATCAGCTCAATTCGCAGAGCAATAGCCAAAACAACAACAACAACAATAACATCAGTCATCGATCACCACCACTGTCATCGACGACGACGACAACAACAGCAACCCTCACCAGCAATGGCGACGATGACGACGGCCCGAGACTAATCAGTTTGGACACACCACAACCCACTCCGACAACAATCAAGCCACCATTGTCATTCAGCCAGCAGCTGGACGGCATCACACTGGATCCATCAGCCCTCAACAAGGGACATCATCACAATAACTCGGCTGCCACAAAGCAGTCATATGCCAACATCCAAATGATGAACTCCGTTAAGAGTGAGATTCCCACTGAGAAGATGAACGGATCAGCTGGCGGAGCACCAATTAGCTACGACCCCAATGGTGTGAATCACACCATGAATGGAAGTGCAACACCACCATTCACGATACAAGGATTCACCGATCGGTACAACTTGGGTAAGGATAACCATTCTGAGATAAGTTGTTGAGAAGGTCACACATTTAAGGTCGAGATTGCAGTCCTTAGCAATGGAATGTAGTGAGTGATGCCAAAGCAAAAAATAAATGAAATATATTTAAACTTTTGAGTGAGAAAGAGAACAAATTATAAATTACTGTAAGAACAAAAATGAAACCCATAATTTCTAAAACACAAAAATATGAGCTAAGAAAGTCGCGCAAGGAAGGTTTTATTTTTATCGCAGACTGTTTGCATTCTAGAATTGCTATCCCTCGCCCAATTTCTTAAAGAAACCCTTAACTTTGTAAAAGTAAAACTATTAGTTCGTTATACCTACTTTGCATAGAGCCTGAAGGCACCTGAAGTAGAAGTCCGACGTCCGTATTAAGTCTGACACTCCACCCCTCACAAAGGCATTTGCTTCTGAGGCCGAGAGTCTTCAAAAGCTCATTTGAGACGCTGATCTAGGCCTCAAGGCAGACTTCAATATACAAACTGAGTGGTACCTATAGCGGACTTCTAACTCAGTTATAAATGTGACTATTAGAAAGCTAAAGCGCTAAAGTAGGTAAGGGGTCCGCTAAGCAGCTATAAGCTAATGACAGATCTATTTATATTTTCGTTAAAGTGTGCCAGGATTTGCCATGGATTGAAAGCTAATGGGACGGAACTTTAGCGGAATATGCAGATTTAGAGGCAAAAAAGACACCCACTTCTGTTTGTTTGTTTGTTTGTTTATTTAGTATTTTAACAAAACTATTCATTTTACAAATGTGTCCAAGGAAACAAGGTATCAGTTGGTTTTAAACGTTATATTTCCCAGTCGCGGTAGCGTTAACTTCTTCTAGTCAAGCTATAGAACTTTATTCAATTCCCATTTCCGTCTCAAGTGGAATAAATTAACTTCAGCGTGAGTCACTTCCGAGGGTGTGTTCAACATTCACCCACAAAAATGACGTAGAGGCAGTTTAACTTCAGGCTTTAAGTTCTGCTCGGGAATATTGATGGAGCATGGCATTATATCATTTTCAAAAGACCCTAGGTGTCCTAATTGTTACTTCTTCCTAGTTGAATTTCCTATTTCTAGACCGACACGTCACTCCAAATTTAACTGGTAAAGGAGAGGAAATTATTCAAGACCTACCAAAAAATGTGAGTTGAAATAGGCTCTTTTCTTTCCACGTTCTCGAGTTGATAATTAAATAGAGCTCGAGAAATTCGAGCATCATCTGAACGGAGGGTAATCAATGCACTCTGATTTATTTATGAAAAGCATTTAAACACTAGCAGTTCTCTGACTTTAAAAAAACATCTCGTGAACAGAATTTGTTGTATTTTTTTGAGTCTGATACACTGAATCTACGTTCAGTTTCGGTACTAGCATTGCTAAGCTGTCAAAATATGATGTGCCATTCAACTTGTTCTGAGCTGTCACCGTGCGCTCCAACAGAAAAATAAACACAAACTCAAAATGCGATTTGTATGATCTAAAAAAGAAACACGCATTTTTTTTGACAGTTCAAGCTCTGCTCTAACCTAAAGATAAGTTGGAATGCATAGAATAATACAAACTCGTTAAGGTAAATACAGTCAATTAATCTAATAGTATCGCACCTAAATTCAACATTTCGGGAAATAAAAAATTCGAAATCCAATTTTGCGTTCCCACTGAAAATTCAACATTTCAAATGACAGCTATTGTCAGAATTGATTACCGACCTTTTTTTCTGTTTACGAATCAGAAGTGGTTGATTGAATTTATTTTTTAGATATATTATAGTTAAAACATGAATGTAATTCAGACAAATTAAATTCATTAGTGACTCATTTTGATGACTTATGGCGTTTTAAATTGAAGGAAAGGATTGTCCTTTCTATCAAAAGATCAAATCAACAAGTGCTCTTTATATGTTTTCTTTCAGGAAAACAAGGGAACTTCCAGGTCAATTCTTAACATGACAGGGGTGTTCCGTGATATTTTCGATTGGCTTCACTCGGGGATCCACCCATTCTGTAATCCAATGGAACAAGAAAACTGCTTCTGATTGAATCCACAAAAGTATTGGTGAAATGCCAAAAAATAATCTACGGGAACTGTCATCTGCCTTGTATAAAATACATAAATTACACTTGTGTGAGTGCTTCTTGAGTGAATTCTGACCAGTGTTGTTAGCACTCTCCCTTCATTTATCCCACGAAGCGTGGTAATTTTTCCCTTTTTTCCCTTTTCACTGTACTCAAAATCCCTTTTAAAATCCCACGATACATTTTCGCCTCAAAATCCAGTTTTTCGAAGTAAAATTTGTTATACAATCACGTTTAATTAACTTTTAGTATAAAAATCACAGCTTGTTCCATTATTACGATTATTTTTTTGTATTAGCAAATTAAGATAAAAGAAGATTTATATGGGCAGTTTTTTATGCACATTCAGTGTGTTGATAATCATGGTGAAATGAAGGTCTTTTCATGAAATTTTAACAAAAATTTTCTAGTTTGAATGTTTTTTTTTTAGATTCCTCAAAATCCCACGATTTGGTGCTTTTTCCCTTTATCCCACGAAAGGCTTTTCGGACATCGAAAATCCCACGAAAAAGGATAAATCCCACGATATAACAACACTGATTCTGACTTCAAATCGAGAAGCGAAATTCTCTTCTCAGAATCGTCGGAAGAGTATTTTTTGTGCCAATGGAAACATTAACATTACACGCCGACGTGATTGTGATGTAAACACTTGTCCTTGATTTGTCAATACGCGTGATCGCCTGTCAAGAGTCTGGTCACACGGGCTGTTGCAGTGCACTCTCACTAAAGAGACACGAATAAATGGTCGAATTTTGTTGACGTCAGTTATCAAAATTTGCCACGACAAACGACACGTGTAATCCTAGCTTAAGTTTTGTGATGAATATAAGATAAGATAAATATAAACAGCCAATTCTTTGAATAAAATCAGTTCTAAATTCCAAATTTTGACGCTAGCTTTCACTTGCAAGTTGCAATGTTGAAGCTTAGTACGCTGCTTGAGCTAAATTTTGGCTCCCATACAAAACTCTCTCCAAAATTTAACTGAGCTAAATATAATCGAACGCATTTAGCTGACTGGTACTCTGCTCTAGCTAAATAATCAAACTTTTGTTTCAGAATGTACTTATGTTTCTGTCAGAATCGGAAATCATTGAAATCAGAGAGTGATGATTTTTTTAAGTAAATTATTTTGAAAGAACAGCTGTTTTCTGTGACACTTATCTGCGGCGTGCTTTATGTCAAAATTTAGCTGGGATTTTAGCTAATGTTTGGAGAGAAAAATCGGAGAGCAGATAAAATTTAGTTTAGCAGCTTAAGCTTGAAAGTTCAATGGGAAAGTAAAATTTTGAACTTGTTTTTAGCCAAATGCTGAACTTGCGTGCGGTGTAAAGGGAATTTAACCCGCCAAACGATTAGCTGAACGTTCCATATTTTATAGCCCATTCACACCGCTCACCGTTTATAGTAAATCAAACTTTTTTACAATTCGTGCTTATATTGAAGGTGATCGTTGTTTTTTGTAAGTCGTATGTTTTTTGTTGTTTAATTTAGTTGCCGAGTTCGTTATGAGTACCGCTGTTCAGCAAAGAGAACTATGTAAGCAATTATTAAAACTTTGATTTTATTTCGCTTTTGAAAACGAAATAGTGCCACTTCAACTAATTTTGTTTCCCACTGTAAAAAAGTTGCTCCAAAATTTCGGCGAGCTAATAAATGCAAATTAAATTTTTGGCATAGGTTAAGGTAGGAAAAATAACTCAGATTTATACATACATGAGCATGGACTTCCCTAAGAGCAATGGAATTACTTTTATGTCAATTTTCATAAAATTCAAATCATTACTAAGGCTCTGCAAAATTTTAGGTCGTCATACCAAAGCTTTATTTAGCCATTGACCAACATTCATCGTTTGAAAGAGCAATTCTACCTTCCTGTACTCAATTGCTATAAAAAATATTTGTTTTTGTTTATCCTCTACCCTTAATGCAACAGTCTATGAACGTATTTATATTTATTTAAAGCCACAGTCATATGTTTTTGATTATCGAGTGAATCTTATTCCGACTGTTATAATTATATGTTGTGTGTACAGAAATAATAACACTGAACGAATCCATAAAATTATAATTAAGAAAAAATAAAATGCATAAAAAATACATGAATAGTGCATAATATACACAAAAAGAAAATATAATACTACTGTAAGTAAATGTAGATACAATAAGTTATTGTAGTGTTTAAAAGATATATATCTAATAAATAAAGGAATATAATTAAGAAAAAATATTATTCTAACTTAAAGTTAAATGAAGTACAAGACAAACGCTCAAATCAAATATTTGAAATATGTAAAAAGAAAGAATTAGAATGAATAAGAATTTTTGCAATATATATTCTTTATTTTTCAATACTCATTATTTAACTTTAATATTGTTTCATTTATTCTGAGGCGAAAACATACATAATTGTTATATACAACACATGAAAAAAGAAAAGTATTATACACTCTATTTATAATAAATTAAATAAATTCTTTAAATAGGTTGTTTCAAAAAGTGCTCATATATTATTTACAAAAGAACACATAAAAAAAAAAATGAAACGATTTTGGCTTTAAAACACAGTTGTTCTTATGTTTTTTAGTTTTAATAAATAAATATGATATGACATTGCGTAATTTTTTCAAAATAAATATAAAATTAGAAAAAACATATATATGGAAGGTTAGTAATTAAAAAATACAAAAAAAAAAACAAGAATAAGTAAATTTGTTAAGTAAACTGAAAAGCGTTTTATAAATATAGAACTTGTGTAAATTTGAAGAAAATAAGGTTAAGTTTTGTTTTCATTTTATTATTTATATTTAATAAATTCTGAGAAATAATTTAATGTTTTATTTTTTATTATGATTTTAGTATATTTGTTGGGTACTTGTTTGTTTAATAGGTTTTGTAAAAAGCTGTCCCAGTAGTAGACCTTCTAACAGCAGATATAATATTCACTTTTGCACCCATTTAAACCAAGTAGCAAGACGATCAAATTTGGTACGATTTTGTTACAGCGCCGGATGCATTCAGTTAGAACATTAAATTTGAGCGTTGTGTCACTTCGGAATGTTGCGATTTGCGAATGCTCATGAACACATTTGTTGTTAGTTAGTTTATAGAATACCTACGCAACACTTCTTTGAACGCCAACCAATTTGAAAGCTGATTTACGTTAATTTTGGTTTGCTTTTTAATAATGACTATAGATAAAGGACAAGCGGACAAGCTGATAGAAGAAATTCTAGAATGCCCAGCCGTAAGGACCGAAATCATACTTTGCATGTTGTATACTTACAATTTATAATGAAGTACATGTATGCCGTATGCTCAGGTGATTGCAAAATGTTTCCACGTCGTAGGTTGTGTTTGCCTTTGTTTCATTTATCTATAAAGTCTGGAGAAAACTTACAATGTCTGATTTGAATTTCTTTCTTACGGTTTTATTAGCAACGACTGCCTACGAACAGATTTCTTTGTCAGCCGCATTAGATTTTGTGATCCATTTACCGGTTCCGAGTCGAAAGACTCTAGATAGGTCGATGACACTTTATAGATCCTATAGATTGTCGATGAAACGGTTCCTTAAAAATCGGCCACATTGAAGGTTTGTTTGACGTGGCTAGCACTAGTGCGCACTGAGAAGTGTCAGCTAATTTTTACGCCTGTCGAAAACCCTGCACAACCCTGAAAATTCGGCTACTATATCGAACACAAAATATGTCGCCCTGAACCCTGTATGAAGATTTGTTTCCACTTATTGTTAAAAATGAGTGCACTTAGTTCTGAATTCTGATTTTGCCATTTCCATAATTCAATTAGTTAATAAAAGTGTTTGGAATATAGATGATGAGTTTGAAAATTTATTTAGTTTTGATTCCAGCTTTTTTCCATTCTATTTTCCTATAATATACAATTTTAGTTCATAAACGTGTTTTTTTTAAAACAATTCACTTTTGAATATCAAATTTATTGTATTTACCTTTATCACGATATCACAACAATTGAATGACAGCAAGCGAAATGACAGTGAAACTCAGCTCTGAGTTCTTGCCCCGACTAATTAACTGGGATCAGTTCAGGGCACAACTAGAGCGCCATAGAAGTCATGTCGAATACAGGTTTTCAGTACCAGGGTGAGTTCAGTGCTATATCGAACACCTTAGAGTTAACCCAGTGTTAACCCAGTGCACAATAGTGCACACGTCAAACAAACCTTATCTGACGAAGAATTCTTCTCTACCGAGTCATCTTCAGTTACCTTAACTAACTCGGCGGGTAAACCGTACGACACAGAAAATTTGCTGATAAGACTTAAGTTTTCGCTGATGCTTTATACTTCGCTTCAGTCGCCTTTGCGGACTTTCCAAAACTAAGGATAGCATCCGACATTGCAGGGAGGCAGCCCGCTGCAGAAAAGAAAAAGGGCCAATGAGAAAAAAAAGTTCCATCTGCAGCTATTCTGCAAAAATTGTAACGGCATTCAAGAACAAAATTGAGGCGCCTTCGCCAACTAAAAAAAGGCCAAAATAGCAAAAAAAAATTGTTCCTCTGCTTATAAAGGTCATGGTTGTTGTTTCTTCTCCTAGTCATTAGTGGACAACAATTTGTAGACAAAAGCCATAAGCAGCTTTTAAAGCTGAGTAGCGTAAAGGTGGATACTTTTGTTCATGTTTTAGCTTTATTTGCTTTAAAAGTGGTTGCAAAGCAATTGAAAAAATATCGGTCAGTGTAAAGTGCCCTCACGTCAAAGGATCATTCGTAATTCTGCAGAAACATCACACCGTTCATACATTTAGGATCTGCCTGTAAACAGATAATGCTCAAGCATAGGGATGTTACGGAGGTGGTTTTACCGGCGTCGGAGTCGGAAGCGTCATACCAACCTCCGCGGAGTCGGAGTTAAATCAGAGTTGGAGGCGGAGGTCGCACGCAGACACAAATTATTAAAATATAAAATTTGAACATTTAAAATTGACTCGCGCACTTTCAACTTCAATGCAAATTTCGCCTAGTTATGTAAAATACATAAAAGAGTGAAAAGACAGTCGTATTGTAGGATGTCGCAACTCGATAGTTCTTTGTTGTTCTTGTTCATCGGTTGCCTCGTCACCGATGGTGCTCCGAAAAAGCTCCGATGTGATTATATCGGAACCGAAGCCGGATTCGGAGGTGTAATTTAAACCGGAAGTTCCGACATTTCGGATTCGGAGTCGAAGCTCCGTATCCTCCCTACTCAAGCATAATGCCAAATTCACAATTCGGCGTTGAACGCTTACATGCGACGGCGCACTTTGACACTCGTTATCAAAACTTTACGATTTGAAATGCCAAAGTGCGCGAGCCGCGAGCAACAATTTTGTAAAACGAAATGCTGCTTTGAAGCGAATACGCGTTGAGAGGAAAGAGTCGTTAGTTTAGTTTAGTTTAAAAGACTTTTTTATTGAAATATTTTAGAAATACACAGTAATACAATGTTTCAATGTACTTTAAAAACAAAGTCGTATAGTTTGGCTAAAAGCCGTCTAGCCGAGAGGAAAGAGTATGACAGACTAAGAGCTTGGTTTGTTTTTTGACTGAAAATACAAATTCAGAACAGAATTAAAATTTCAAGTCTAGTCCCTTCTTTCTTGTAGCTGTAATGTTTATACACGAATTGAAAAATGATCCTCCAAAATAAAGGAAAATCATATAAATGACAATAATATCAAAGCAAACAAAAAACAACATTAATATGGATACAAGACTCTTGATTAACACCCCTATCGAGGTATCCGTTCGGCAAAAAAATTCGATAGGTACAAAAGTCAAATCCGATCGCAACTCAAATTGCGTTCGAAGTATTCGTTCCAGAACAAAATAAATGAAGCATAAAAACGCGTTCATTTCACATTCCGCAGCAATAAGTTGCCGGAGAGCTTCTGAAAAAATGTGCACTGTGGCTGTCAAAAGTAAGTTATATAACGCAGTTCCACGCAATGCGACAATGTCATTGGAGATTTTTTTCCGAATGCTGTATCGGAACGGATATCTCGAATGGAAAATTCCATTCCGAACGAATACCTCGATAGGGATAAATGGTTTTCCTTCAAATAATCTAAAGAAATCAGTAGTTGCTCCACAAGAAAAAATTGTATTCGTCCTCTCCGAATTTATTTATGTGTATTAAAAAGACATCATATAGCTCCTTAAATTTGTGTGTGCTAACCATTAGTGGATCTCTGCCACTTCATCTGTGCCCCTCCAACTATGAACGGCACACTCTATGACTTCAAATCGAACAATTCGAAATTCGAAGGTTGTCAAACGCGCGTGATAGTAGAAAGTAATGTGGTATTCGTTTGGGCTTCTTCAGATTCGCCCTCAGATTTCAGATTTCGTGTGGCTAATCGAACATAAAAACGTCACTTGCTCTTTTTTTTGATAATATTCGTGGGATTCGAATATGTGTAGCCTTCAACACTTTTCAAAGCGTTTTCCATTCACTGGTTAAATTTTAAATTAAAACATTCGAAATTTGCGTCCCGATTGATTTTTAAATATTTATACATAAATAATTTACAAAAATAGATTCACCAGATGCAATGCCTTTCTTTGCTTTAGAACAAATTCACGAAAACCTAAACGCCCTCCACCAGTTGTCAAACTCAAGCACAATTGAATTGGTAAATCTGAGAAAATATCTAGATTCGCAAAACGGGCAAACGTGCTCTGAAATCTGAAAAAGATTGCTTTTTTTTGTACCAAACGAACATAAAAACTGCTCTGAGAGCAAAAAAAAGGGCTCTGAGAGCGCCCAATCGAATACCACATAAGTCTACTCAGATGTCCGTCGCTTTGAACTTTACGATATTTACGTTCTAAGGTCGATTGAACTCCTGAAGTTGTGTTTTGTGTGGCAGTGGCAGCATATGTATATAAACGCTTTGTTTCTACGTAATCTTTCAACGAACACACGCGCGTGTCAATGCGACATTAGGCTCTTTTCCTTTTTAGTTCAGAGCTGAGAACTGAACTGAGCTCGAGCATTATGAGCGTTCTCAGATCGTTCTGATGGTAGGATCTTGTAAAAACAAAAAAAAAAAAAAAAAAAAAAAAAAAAAAAAAAAAAAAAAAAAAACAGCTAATTTCTCTTATGTTCAATTCTTTATTGCTCGAGCGTGTATTTATTTCCAAATAATACCTGTAAACAAGCAAAAGAAAATACCTATAATTTGGTCAATTTGAAAAAAAAAGTCAACATGTTTGCTATGCCTTTTCCATCGTCTACAAATTTCTATTATTAAATTGGTCCCAAAACATTGCAGTCATGTTGTGATTACACACCAATTCCACTTCTAAGTAAAATGTAAAGCAAAAATAATGAAACATCTTGGCTAATATTCATAACAAGTCTTTCTTTCTTTAATATATTAACATTAAAGAAAGAAAAGGTATACCCAAATATATTTATATTTATGCGTATGTACTGTACCAAGTAAAACAAAAGAACAATATTATGCTGCTCATACAGTTTATTTAACTGAAGAATATTAAAATGAAAAAAAAAAGTATGGTTGTATTTTAAAATTCGTTAAGTTTGGAGTAAAAAATTAAGAGAGGATAAATAATTCGATTAAACAAGAAGAACGCTGGTATACACGAACATGATTTTTTGTCCTATTTTCTTAAAACCATTTAATTTTGTTTCCTGTTTCGGTCGTAATTGTTATGCAAAAAAAAATAAAAAATAAATAAACAAATTATATTGTCCAATTGTTAAATACATTGTAAAAGGAAAACAAATATTTTTAGAAACAAATATCATGAGCTTGTAAAATTATGTTGAAAATAACAAGTTAAAAATATATATTAAAATAGTTACTTATATCTACTAAGTTTATAAAAGCATAGCAAGAGATTCAAATTGCTCAGTGTAATGTAGATAGATTATATAAATATATAAATATACATACATAAAGTTTTATGTTATATGTAAATTAAGAAAAAGAAAACGTAAAATTCACAACCAAGAAAATTTTAAAACAAATTAAGAACAATAACTCGTATGTTTCTATTTTATTTGCTTTTTTACAATTTTTTTCTACACTAAATTCGTAATATTTTTTATACAAATTTGATTATAAACTCTCATAGATAAAAAAGAAGAAAAATACATCCATGATCTAAATAAATTAATTTGTAAGAAGATTGCAAATGTATTATTAATACAATAACAACGAAAGTAAATTATTAAAACTAATTCAAAAACAAACGCGACATTTTCAAAGCTAGTACACTGATTTTTTTTTAACAAAGAAATGGATAAGTTTGTGTGGTTTGTTTAACAAAATGTGGTTGCTTAATAAAAATAGCGGCAATGGTTAAAAAAATAAAATTGGCATCACCTTTTCTCAGAGTAGTAATAGAAATAGAAAATTAGACCTAGGAAAACGGTTGCTAGTGTTGGAAATGTTCAAATGAACAAATGGAACTGAAAGACTTGGTACTGGATAGAGAGTGCAATCCGAATAGAGTATTTGCTATTTGACAGTATTTGCCGCCATTGCAAGTTGTTTTTCCTGTCGTAAGACATTGGGCAAACACAAGAATCATAAGTCGACTCAATTGGTATGGATAAGATGTAACCTGAACGTAAAAACTATATTGGTCGGGAACGTCACATTTCCTACGTCAGCCACATGTCCGAACTGTCAACTTAGTACCTACTCAATTAAGAATTTCTTGACTAGATTCGTCGGCTATCCCTCCATAAACATCAACTGATACAGCTGATCATATGATCGATTTCAGCCAATCAAAATCGAGATACATCTTGTCATATAGCTGTCAGACTTATTAAACTGAATACTTGAACGTTCACATTTTCGCAATCTCAACTCGTTTAATTTGCCTCTTAAATAAGGTCTGATAGGGAAATGACCATAATGTTGCTGCTTTATCACAAGAATTATATTTGTCATGAATAGGGATGGGCTCTTAACCTGTAACCCAAAACGAATATGCAAATGCCAAAACCTATCAATCTGTGCTATAAATTGAGATGTTACAAGACCATGTGATTCGAATTCATGTCAAAATTTGTTGGGCATATTAAAAATCCTGTTAACTTAAGTCGACTAGATGGAGATGGGCCTGGACTAGATGTGCCATGACACAAATCCTAGATTGGTCAATATCGTCACATTTTCTGCATCAGCTACATACATATGGATACGAACTGTCAACTATTTACTTTACACTTTTTTTCTATTCAATTTTAAATCCGCATAAAATTTATTAAAAATACTATTGACACTAAAAATATCTGTGTCATAAACTAGTCCATATTTTTTTGGCGTTTACATAAATTGTTTACAACTATTTATTTTTATATAAGTCGATTTCTGAACATCATAAGATAGTCCGGTTTGCCGAGAGACTTTGAGGCATGGGTACGTCAGTTGAGTATTCCGACATTAATTTCTTGACATTTTCCGACATTATTTTATTGACTATTTTCTTGACAACGGCGAAAATCGCTGTCTGTCCTTTGGTACCTCAGAATTCTGGATAATAAACTAGACCAGACCGTATGGCAAAATACCAAAATATTTGATTTAAAACAATATTTCGATGTTCCATAATATGGGGCGTGTCATGTTCTCTTTGTATTCGGAAGACAAAATATGTGCATGATATAGACTGTTTTGTGCTAGGGATCCGCCACAATTGTCAAAAAAAATTGAATAACAATAATAAATCGTAAATTCGGTTGTAAAAGAAGTATTGAATAAAAATCTTTCTGTATTAACAAATAAACAAAATTGAAACATCAATTATTATGTACGTGTATATATATGTAATATTTATATGTAATGTAATATTTATATGTTATGTAATATTTATTACAAAATACTGTTTTTGTTTTATTTATATGCTTTAGTTGTAAGACATAAAATTACAAAAAAAAATAAAAAAAAATAACACAAATCAATGCTTTAAGTAAAATTTATACAAAACAAAAAAAGAAAGAAAGAAACCCTAAAAAATTTAAATCAAATTCATAATTAAGAAATACAATTTTTATGTTTATACATAATCGTAATGCATTCAAAATTTATCTAATTCTAAGTAAAAAAAACATAAAATAGTAACACAAAAATGAAACATAATAATTATTAAGTGGACACAAAAAAAAAAAAAAAAAATATTAAGCACACGCCCTCTTCTCTAATGGGCTATGTGCGTATCATTTCAGTTATAAATCATATCTCTTCATTATCACAGAATACATTGATTATAGTATAAAAAAACAAGAACAAACACAAACACGAATAAGCACTTAAGTAAGTATTTTCAGCCATTCATACATAATAAACGAGAAAATATGAGAATCAATTTTAAATAAAACTTACTTATCTGGGTAAATTAATATAAATATATAGATATATTTAGATGCATATTTAAAAAAAAAACAGAAATAAATGTTCATATTGTAGTAGAAATAACATTATTTTTATAAAAGGAAAACAAAAAACAAATAGAAGACATTACATATACAAAAATATTTTTATTCTACAAATTATTTTGTTATGTTATATTATCCGGTTTCTTTTAATTTTTTTTTTTAGTCACACAATCTAATCATGTAGATCTTTAAATCTTTGAATAAAGAAGTAAAAACGAATATACAGTTTAGTAAAAGTCAAAATATTTACAGCATTTTTTCCCCATTCATCATTTATATATGTAAGGTAATTTGTAAGGGTAAACATAAAGAAGAAAACAAAGCAAATCCAAATATTTATTTATATAAAGAAGGATAAAAATAAGACATGAAACCAAAGTATTTAATAAAGAAAAATTGAGGCGTACATTTGAAAATATAAACACAAAGTTGATTATGTGGAAAATAAAAATTAAAAAATCAGAAAAAAAATGTAAAAAAAAACTAATAATAAAAATGCTAAAAATTATAAATATATTAATATAAAAAAACTTGTTTTATTTGATCTGCAATATAACAAATTAATGAAGCTAGAACTGCTCCATATGAAAATGGATTTCCTTAAAACTGTGCTCAAACAAATTATATTGTCAGCTGTACTCCACTCCACTTCACGCCGGGAGCGCCCATTCGTTCTTGAAGCTATGTATTTTTAGCATGGTTGCCACTTGCAAACAAAATTTGCAACCAAAAATGAAAAATAAAGTTACCAAACCAAGCTAAAAGTTACCAAAAATCTGGAAAAATGATTAAAACACCTAAAAATTGTAAATATCGTCTTGATCTTGAGCCAGTATGAATATGACTTTTTGGTATCGTTTGATTTTTCTCTGATTTACGAAGTTAATATAAAAAAATGTCATGGTAGTAGAAAAATGCACCTATGTTTAAGCCTAGTATGCACTTTATGCAGAACACGTAAAGCCTCTCAAGTGGAATCCAATTTTTAATACAAATTTTTCTCCGCGAAATGTCAGATTTAACTTTCCACGTGAAAATATGATTAGGCAGTACGCAGTTCGAGTGAAAAATAGTTACTTCAAAGACTGATATGGCAGACACTTGGGTTTTATTGTCAGTTGCATTACATTTTTGACATTTCGGCGTGAAAAATAATTTATAGGAAATCGTGAAATTTATTTGAATTTCTGAAGTTCCCTTAAGTCTTCAAAGAAACTAAAAGAAAACTGTTGACACATATCAATTCATTTTAACATAAGTATTTTAAATTCAATTAGGTACATTATAGAACGTTACTTTAAAACCTTAAACGTAGTGGGCAGAAAAAGTAAGGCAGCATTTCCATGTGATGATATCGAGTTCGTCTTTTTGATGCTCCTGTTCAAAAAGTTACCAAAACCAGATAAAAATTACCAAATTACCAAAAATCATGAACTAAGAAAAAAATTACCAGATTTGGTAATTTATTACCAAAGTGGCAACCGTGATTTTTAGTCGAACTATGAAATGTGGAGTTGGATTCATTCACATTGGAAGTGGAATACCTCGTCTAACTATGCCTGTTAGCTGCAGTAAAATTTAGGTACTTTATTAAAACCTTTGTGCATCAGAATCTTCTATCTGTTTTCATCCCAAATTTCTCAATGCTGTGTTAAATGTAAGTGGTTTTCCAATAAGCACGTGTCGATGTTTAAATGGAAGAAAACGAGACGTGTGTGAGGTATTGTTACATTAAAACAATTGTTAAACGATTCAAGCCAATCACTTAATTCACTGTAGTACTTTACACTTGTTTATCTGCACAACCGATTACTATTTCGATCTAAACCAATCGCTGTTTGAAAATAAACTGTTCGTCCATATTCTAAAATCTGCCTTTTATATCCGCTCCGCCATCTATCGAGAAGTTTCTAGTTTATTCCGGTTGTTTCAGCTGGTTCTAGAATTAGCTTACTTTAACTCTCAGTCTTTTATTAGAAGTGGAACTGTTAAAAATCAACTATCCGCCTTTTATATCCGCTCTATCATCTATCGAGAAGTTTCTAGTTTATTACTTTAACTCTTCACTTGATTGACAATTTCGAGTCCTTTATTGGAACTGAAACTGTTTAAAAATCAACTGTCCGCCTTTTCAATCCGCTCTTCCATCTATCAAGACGTTTCTAGTTTATTCCGGATGTTTCGGCTGGTTCTAGAATTAGCTTACTTCTCTTCACTTGCTTGAGAATTTCGAGTCTCTTATTGGAAGTGGAACTTGCCTGGCGACTAATGGGTTACTTAGGCTGCAGCCGCTTGGAACAAAACGCTTTAGACAAACACAAACACATATTTATATACGCGCGCCTACACTGAATAAGGCAAAAGAAAGCAAGAAAACAAAATAAGGCGTTTTGTTCCATCCGTTGTGTAAAGGCTCCCTTACACTCCACCATATTATGTTCCACGCTACATTCCACACCACAGTACAAACGAAAATCTTTGCTGATTCAAAAGGTCCAATGTATGTCTCAAATTAAGGTAGGATTGATCCGATTGGTCCACGAACTGCGAATTCCGAAAATCCCACAAAAAAAAGTGTAGCATGGTCAAATCGCACGATCTTGGTGGCCAATTTACGTCACCTCTGCGGGAGATAACCATACCCTCAAATCGTTCATTTGGAATGTCTGTCGCGGTGTCTGCTGGATCCTGTTTGGCACGTAACCCAGTTCTGCCGAAATCAAATGTTGTATACCTCCATATCGTTAAATTTTGGTCAAAAGAAATCAGTTAGCATTCTTCTGAAGTACTTGATGTTGATCAAAAAAATTCTTTTTAAAAGTACCTATGACACCGCTGGCACAAAATCTGCACCAAACAGAATAGTTTTGTGGATGCACCTGGTGAAATTCGTAAGGCAGGTAAACGATTAAGGGCCGTTTTATTCACTCGAAGTTGAACACAACTTGGGGAGTTTGATATATGAAAATCCCCAAGTTGTGTTCAACTTCGAGTGAATAAAACCGCATTTACACTATCACGCACGCGCATTTTTGCACGAGACGGGACAGAGAGATCCGTTTGTCCGCAGTCAATGCTAATAAAGGCGAAGGAATGAGATCACAAATCAGACGCCTAAGGTGTCATGGATGTTCTACCCATAATTATAGATACGTAAAGCGGAAGTTCCGGCGACCAACATTTCTGCAATCACATAAAAACAATTCTTTTTCCGATTTAAAATATGTGAAATGAGAGTGTTAATTAGTTTCAGTAAATTAAACCAACAATTCATCAATCATTTATACGAAATTAATAAATAAATGTACCTTCATCCCTTCCGGAAGCCATTTTGTTTTATAGGAAAACGAAATTTCGTGAGCCATCGCTATAAAAATATCAACATGCATAGCTTTCCCATAATTCCTACCACGCAAACAAGATGGCCTACCAAAAAACGTATCACGTTTTTTTGCGTGTTAGGTAATGCTGTCCCTTTCAGTCAGACGGCTGTTTAGTATTGGGCATCCCTTTAATTTCCCGTGATAGGAATGTGTGACTGTGTAAATGCCCCATAAAACGCCCCTAAAAGTGTCAAAAATGTCTCTCAAGAATCGACCCTATTCACATGAGAGCGAATTGCGAACTACGAACACGCGAATATTCGTAGTTTCTGACACTTCATTCAGATGAAAATGAAAACTTTTTTTTGGTCGCAGATACCCGCGTATCAGTTTCATTTTTAAAGGTTAAGTACGAACGAATTTTTCATTCGCGGGTTTGTGGATCGCGACTGTTTTGTGTGGATTGTGAATAAAGTGTGACAGTTCGCGGCAAGAATTTTCAATTCGCAGGAAAATTGCTTTAATTGTTAATTTAGCTGTTTAAATCAATTGAGAGTCACGTTTTCTTAGACTAGATGTTAGATAAATTAAATATAATGGTTTTGTGATAGAAAAAATAGCAATTTTCAATTCATAAATACAGTTAAATTGATTTGTTCGCAATTCTCCTATTCGCAGTTCGTTCTCATGTGAATAGTCCTTAAGACGAGAATACGAGAGATACGAGATTACTACCAAAATGTATTTCCACGTTCGGATTTTAGTTTGACAGTATTGGCATAGATAAATTAATATACAGATGTCTCATCCTAATGTAAAAGAATGCTCTACTTTTTGCGATCGTCCAACAAAGATCGTCCAACAAATGGAAGGTGAAAAGCAAAACCCACCACACCTCATTTGAGAAGGATTGAGTTTCTGTTTCAATGAATGCTACTTTCAGTTGAATTATGACCACAGGCCGAAAAGGATGTATCCGGCATGCGGCGTGCTGCCGTATGGGGTATGGGGCAGGTAAATTTCCTTCCACACTGATAGTGGATTAAAGGGTAAGGAGACAAGGTAATAAGAAAAGGGGAAAGAAAAAAATCGCCTTTATTTCTATAATCTTTCTTTCTATCTTTGGTATTGTCAATGCCTTATGATTGTACGCAGGCGGGGGTTTGTGCCGTGAGGAGATCTTCGGTTATGTAATGCATGAGCATGATGGTTTTTGTTGGGAATTGCCGCCGATTTACTTTTGGATTTGTTTTGCTGAAAAAAGTATCTCTTTGCGATATGAACAATTTATTTCATTTTGGCGATACCAATTTGAATGTTTTTGTTTGGGTAGGTGCATTCGCATTATTTTTACGGTTTTCATTATTCGATACAAATGTAGGTATGTCAAATTTTATACATACTTTTATACATAATTTTCTTTTGAAATTAATTAGGTAATTCATTAATAGGTACCCTATTATAGGTATCAACAATAATATTTAAACTGAAAACTATTCTAGGTATATCATCTTTTTTTTCAAAGTTGGGTTTTCTTCTCTGTTAATTAATAAAGTGGGATAACCAAACAAGAACTCAAGTTTCTTTTGTAGGTAATAGATACGCAAGATTGGCTTGATAAACGACATACCCAAAAGAAGTTCATTTATGATTTTTTAACGTTACCTACCTCCCTAATGTCGTTTTCGATTTGCCTTTTCAGGTATTTTATCCGAGATTTCAGATATCTGCTGCCAAATCGATAAAATCCGAATGGCAGTATATATTAAATAACAGTGTAAGTTTTAAAAAAGCTCTCAGTAATAGGCAATCGTCGCAAGTTCTGGTTAGAGAGTTATAAGCGCTTACTGTACTATTTTATAACTCTTACATTTTACAAGTTTTTGAGGATGAGAAAAATCGTAATAGGAATTCCTGTTTTTGTTATCATGCATGATTTTATTTTTGGCTGAAATAGATTAGTGACCATCGTCTATAATTACACAAATCAGAATTTTTTTTTTTGAATTTGCATTAGCAGTCATAAACTGAATATCCCGATGGGGTGAAAATAAAATAAGATTTTCTGGCTGGTTGGTATTATTTAAGGTGCATATTGAATATGCTTAAAAAAAGAAGAACTTGCTAATATTTGCTAAAAATAAGTTTTACGTTGCTGTTATTGCATTTTTAAAGGCTATTACAATTTTAATTTTAAAGTGCGGTATTGAGTTTTAAAATTATATATATCGACACAGATCGGCTTTTGGGTAGTCATTTTGGAGAAATGATTAAAAAACTGATTTATTCGAATTTTTTGAGAAAAACTAAGTACGGGATCTTATTAAGAATAGTGATAGTATCTATTTAAATCAAAATACATAGTTAGATCGGTGTTTGTAAAATTTGGCAGACCAAATATTGCAATGTTTAGTTTGAAAAATGATATTGCTTAACTATTTTGCTGAAAAAGGTATTTTTCGGGATGTAAGCATTACCTAGGTACTTTGTTTTTAAAGCTTTTTTTTAAATCAAAATTGGGTTTTCGAAATATGTATGTATAAGTTTTTCTCTGAATAGGGACACAATAATTTTGAAAACATCAATTTTACTCTAAGTATGCATTTTGGTTAAAATCGTTGAATATCGCCGTTTTCCGGTAAACTAAAGAAAACCAAATTAAAAAAAAAGTGTATTTTTTCAAAACTCTATTGTACGAGTTTTCTATTAAGTTAGAAATGGTTACATGTATTAACTTAGAAATTAATTTGTGTAACAATCTAATATACCGTTTTCAAAATACATAAGTCCAAAATTCAAAAGTATCGTTATTCAATTTTTTTAGTATGATTAAAACCGTCCCGAACTTAAACTCCAAATCTGAAGCTATAACAAAATTATGGCAGCCATTTAGGCTCTAGGCCTCGGGAGCTTACGCACAGACAGGCAAGCAGACAGATAGACAGACGAACAGCATTTTACGACCCACTTCTTTGAGATCCTCGATCATCGTAATGTCAGAATTGATTAACATCGCGAGTTCTAAATTTTGTATGTATTTGCTCTTACTACATACCTAATCGAGAAAGCTAAAAATACTGATTGTTTTATTATTAATGTTTAAATGAATTCATAATACAAAGTCAGACCCAGTCAAGTCAGAGCGTTTTGACAGACATGGAAACTTGAAAAGTTTGAATTCTCGTTTCGTTATCCCACTTTATTATAAATAACAGAGAAGAAAACCCAACAGCATGTCTTTGAAAAATAAGATAAGTAAGTGATAAAGAACAGTTTTCAGATTATATATTATTGTTGATACCTATAATAGGGTTACCTATTAATGAATTACCTAATTAATTTCAAAAGCAAATTATAAAAGTATAAAATTTGACATACATTTGTATCGAATAATGAAAACCGTAAAAATAATGCGAATGCACCTACCCAAACCAAAACATTAAAATTGTATCGCCAAAATGAAATAAATTGTTCATATCGCAAAGAGATACTTTTTTCAGCAAAACAAATCCAAAAGTAAATCGGCGGCTCTTCCCAACAAAAACAATCATGCATTACATAACCGAAGATCTCCTCACGGCACAAACCCCCGCCGGCGTACAATCATAAGGCATTGACAATACCAAAGATAGAAAGAAAGATTATAGAAATAAAGGCGTTTTTTTTCTTTCCCCTTTTCTTATTACCTTGTCTCCTTACCCTTTAATCCACTATCAGTGTGGAAGGAAATTTACCTGCCCCATACCCCATACGGCAGCACGCCGCATGCCGCATACATCCTTTTCGGCCTGTGGTCATAATTCAACTGAAAGTAGCATTCATTGAAACAGAAACTCAATCCTTCTCAAATGAGGTGTGGTGGGTTTTGCTTTTCACCTTCCATTTGTTGGACGATCTTTGTTGGACGATCGCAAAAAGTAGAGCATTCTTTTACATTAGGATGAGACATCTGTATATTAATTTATCTATGGTATTGGTCTCTCATTTGGCTGGGTTCAATTTCTGCATTGACATTGACGGAGGAGTAGCCGACCAATGAAGTCAAGTAATTCCCCAAGAAAGTTCCCAAGTGAGTGTTTTTAATTTAATTAACGAAAATTGTAAGGATTTGCAAGTGAGAGACGGAAATGTTTTACTTTTTGTTGGTAACAATAACAATGCAACACCATTTTGTCCGCCTCAAAAAATGGACGCCAAAGAGCACCGACATTAGAATGAACAGCATGATCCAAGCATCCAAGTAAAGTAACTAAATAAAATATTCCAGTTAATATTAAGCAAGTTGTAACGCTGCATTAGTTGACAAAAAAATTGACAATGCAAGTTTAAGCGGTCCTTAACTACCCGCTAGAGGAATAGCGGCATGTCAAACTCCATTTCACAAAAAGTGCTAGCCGTCTAGCGCAAATGGTGAAATTTCAGTTTTTTTTTATATGGAGTTTGACATGGCCGCTACAACTCATCTAGCGGGCAGTGGAATGCGGGCATTGACATAATAGGTACATTGGGGACGTTCAAGTATTCAAGTTTAGTAAGTCTGACATCTGTCTGACTAGATATATCTCAGTTTTGATTGGCTGAAATCGGTCATATGAGCAGCTGTTTCAGTTGACGTTTATGGAGGGGTAGCCGACGACGCGGAAGTCACTTCCAGCCATATGGTTATGTTGCCGACGAATCTAGTCAAGAAATTCGTAACTGAGTACTAAGTTGACAGATCGTGTATGTGGCTGACTTAGAAAAAGTGACGTTCCCGACCAATCTAGTTTTTGCGTTCAGGTTACATCGTATCCAGACCAAACTAGTCGACTTAAGATAACTAGATTCTTGAATGTGCCCATTAACTAAATATCCGAATTACACAATTCTGATGTCATCGGACAACTATCGAGCTTTTCAGCTACAAAATTACAAAATCAGTACGTTCTAACAATTGTACCTAAATACTCGAACTTATTCTGACTTAGAATGGGATAAGTGCAGTACATCTATAGTTTTTATTGTTTCCAGAAAAACCTTTGTGGAAAATAAAAAAAAGTAATTTGATTGCCTCCTGTGAGGATTGAACTCACGACCCCTGGTTTACAAGACCAGTGCTCTGCCACTGAGCTAAAGAGGCCATGACGATCAATTGTCAATTTGCCGTTTTCCACCGCAGCTTTTTCTATTAACCCCAAACTGTCAAAACGTTGTTTGTAAGCCACTGTAAGCATATGTTCAAATGTCATTAAAACGTCGGTCGGCCACCAACAGGCAAAGGCAACAGCCAACCAAATACCAAATGCTTTTCGGTTTTTCACACAACAAAAAACCATATTCAGTTTATCGAAGTGTTTCGCTCGCCGTCGTCGCTGAATAATTTGTAATCGTTGGAGGCGGTATTTCTTTTGAAAATTATTTTCGTCGTCTCGGTGGATTAAATTGTGCAAACAACAAACGGTGTCTTTAATCGCCTTAATACGCGCGATAAAACGCGAAAATAAAAATCGGAAAATCCCATTACACATCAAACCAGTGATTAAAAGTGTTTCCAATTAAATTAGGTACCTACCTACGTTTCCCCTTCAATTGATAAAGTAGGTTTGTTTAGGATTAGTAGATAGTACCTACATGTGAAATAGTGATTCACCGCTGAATTCAAGGTGTATCTTCGTCAAAATTAAGTGTTTTTGTTTGTAATAGTATGCACATATCTTTTTTGTAAATGTGATCAATTTTGTTTAGGATTTTCGGATGACTTTTACGAAATAATGCGTGTGTCACATTCAAACTCGCAATATGGATTCCATTGTTCTTGGCGACAGTTTCAT
The DNA here is from genome assembly GCA_946477585.1 of Cheilosia urbana. Lineage (NCBI taxonomy): Eukaryota > Metazoa > Arthropoda > Insecta > Diptera > Syrphidae > Cheilosia > Cheilosia urbana. The sequence goes on from OX297854.1 coordinate 120,621,517, forward strand.
GTTTTTCGCATGCAGCATATTAGGTTCAACTGCAAACTGCAATGTTCAATTAGCTGCCATAATTTACTAGGGCTTTGATTGTCAAGGTCGTTTGGTCTACGAGGCTGGGTGGTGTTAAGAGAAAAAAACCCTTGCTTTTCTACTGTGATTGTGACCACATGCGCTTTGAAACAGATCCGCAGAACTAGTAGAAGTGTGGAAGATGCAACAGTTTGCATTCAGGAGCAGGTCTTACTAGTGTTGGGTGAATCCGATTAGTTGTCTAGCATCTCAAACAGATACAGCTGGAGTTACACCGCAAAGCAATCATTCCTAAAGATAGATAGGTATCCTCATTTGAATTGCAAAGAATGGTGATAACTGAAATTTTGTTTGGCATTATCCATTATTTACTATAGTGATGTACTTTAAATGAGTATAGATACCCAGGCAATTTCAACAATGTCCATAAACAATAGAATAGAAATAGAGATTCCAGTTAAAAAATTACAGTCACCATTCCATTCCATGTTGTTTTTTTCTTCGATGTTATTTTCGATATCTTGTGAAGTTGTGATTTGTGAATGACATATAAAACTAATAGTGTTGCCATGCGCGAGCAGAGTGTACTAAAGTGGATAATAGAATTATGATCGATTTTTTTCCGGTTTGAAATTTTATGAACGATTTAAATCGGATTAGGCATTTTCAGATCTTTTGTTTTTGAGTAGTTTGGTTCTTGATTTTTCAATCATTTGTTTTGTGTTAAAAAAAAAAAATAAAACTTCCACTTTTGCTCACTTTGTTGTTTTAAATATTGTTTGTGCGCGTCAGTTTGCGGAAAGTATATCTGCAAACTGCGAATATTAGTAGATTCTGTCATTTCACTCACATGAAAACTTTTTTAGCCGCAGGTACCCGCGAATCAGTTTCATTGTTCGAACGAATTCCATTCGCGGGTATATGGATCGCGACTTTTTTATGATTCGCATAAAAATTGGTATAATTGCAAATTTAGCTATTTAAATCAATTGAGGCGCTTGTTTTTTAGATTAGTTGTTAGATTAATTAAATATAATGCTTTTGTGGTAAAACAAAAAACAATTTTCAATTTATAAATACATTTAAATTGATTTATTCGGAATTCGCCTATTCGCAGTTTGCTCTCATGTCTCATGTGAATAGTCCTTTATAGTTTAAGGGAAGCTATTGGCAAAGATAACGGAATACAGTGATAAATAACTTTCCTGTGGAAAGACGGCTGGCTAGAATCTCTTTTCCAGGAAAAAAATCATGAATTACCCACATTTGCTTATTACTTTTGTAGTATATGTGAGTTCATGAATTGTACTTTGATGCAAGAATTCGATATTCTCTAATGTGTATTTCACTACTTTTTTTCGATTTTATCAAAGGCTCCAAAAAAACAAAACAAATTCAATATGAAACACAAAACAATTAGGTGTCCATAAAAGGAAGATGACTGGCGGCCGGCCATTGGCAACATGCGTTTTTGTACCTCACACGAATTCATACAGAGAGGTTGAAATCAACATATTTCTTGGTGTAAGAAGTGAAAAGGCTGTCAGTCACCTTACAAATAACAGCTGATTTGATATTTGTTGTCCCATTTGGTATATGCGTGGATCATTTTTTGATTTCTTGCATATTAAAATGGTATCAACAGGCGCAAAATAAAATTGGATGTTCTCCTAAAGTTTCTTTTCGAAAGTGGCGAATTCAAACTCTTCCTCGCTGGAACAAGGAACAATCTCCTCCATGTAATTCTTCATGCAGTGTCGCTTTTTCTTCTTTTCGAATGCAGATTGAACTACAACAATCAGTACATACTTTTCCACATACTCGGATTCATCAAATTGAAGTTCGATTAATTCCAGAGGTCGAATCGCCACTTCCATGAACGAGCTACCCGTTCACCAAATTAAGTTGGTTTTATATCTATGTGAAACAAAAACAAATGCCCTCACGAAATGTTTGATCACGGAGGACGCCATTCGACCCCAGATCAATTTCTTAGCTAGCTAGATGATATAACTAATTTTCTTAGTAAATCAACAAATTCCTCGAGTTTATAAGACATTTTAACGACTTTTCGTAGCATTTTTTGAATATTTGAATTATGTATCTGTCATTTTTTAAAGTTTACTACAAAAGCGTTCCCTAACTTTTTCGTAAGTGTCTCTCTTTGTATGATAATTTATCCCCACCACTGCCATTTTGACAGTCTTTTCCATTCTTACTACAAAAGTAAAGGAACAGACATATTGTATCATAAGGCGTATCATTTTGTTGGCAGCCACCCCTCCGTCACCCCTCTAGTCCAACTAACTGTAACCGACAGACTAATAATGTCAGACTGCTGTCAGACTTTTAAACTAGAAAACCGAACGTCCCCATTGATCAGTCTTTTCAGTTGATACCTATTTATGATGCTAAGTCGACTGAGTTTGAGTATTCATTTGACAATTCATTTTTATATGCCTGACGTATAAGAAGTAACATCAACGACCTAAATTGGTTTTGCGTCGAGGATAATTTTAGCCCATGTAAATAGAGTCGAAAAGTATACTGTTTGGGTCTTTCACCAGGTGTTATATGAACCAATTAATAATAATATGCGATGTCTTACAATGACTGCTAGCTGATCTGCAAATATTATTAGTTTTATACGTTTACCACTTGTTCCATATCTGTAATAGTATAAGAAATAGAATATACTTAACACGTTTTGTTATATTAAATACAAAAGAAAGTTTTATTATTCAAGACACGAGACAGAACTGTGCTGTAGCTGAGCTAACGACAGACTAAAAAGAAAAATTCCAATACATTGGTATGTGTGTGTGTGTTCATGTTCAACAAAAAAGAAAGATGCACAACATTGTGAGAGAGAGAGAGACCTATTGACAAAACTCAATACAATATGTTCAACACTCCCACTTTTTGTCAACTATAAAAATTCAAAAAAAATTTCATTACGTTACAAAACACATCACACGTTAATTAAAACAAAATTTAGTTTTCAAAAAAAACTCCCATTAACGTTCGTAGGAACTGGAACCGCTCTCTTGGTAGAGCCTTAGTTAAGACGTCTGCAATCATGTTTGTTGTTGATACATACTGCAAGTCGAAGCAACCCTTTTCAAATTTTTCCCGTATAAAGTGGTATCTAACATCAATATGTTTGCTGCGTCGATGAAATTCGGGGTTTTTTATTAAGCGAATAGCACTAGTGTTGTCCATGAAGAACGTTGTGATTTTGTTAATGCTGTTCGGTGTTAGTTCTGCAAATAGCCTTTGTAACCAAACTAACTCCTTTATCGCCTCAGATCCTGCTATGTATTCGGATTCTGTCGTGGAGAGTGAGACACATTTCTGACGGGTACTGCTCCAACTGATAATCCCATCATTGTACTTGAAAACAAAACCTGATGTTGATCTACGTGTGTCGACGTCACCAGCGTAGTCCGCATCGCTGAATCCGCACAAACGATGATTTCCTTTTGCACTGTATAGGATTCCATAGCTGATTGTACCTTTTATATATTTTAAAATCCGCTTGAGAGCATTCTCGTGTACCACCGTTGGTTTTTCTAAATATCGACTCACGTTCCCGATGGCATAACTAATGTCTGGTCTTGTAGCTATGGACAGATACATGAGACTTCCAACCAATTGTCGATATGGAAACTTGCTTGGCTCCGACTCCTCAAAACTTGAAAGCACTTGGTTTGGATCACTTGGAACGGATACTGGATTGCAGCCTTCGAAATGAAATCGTTGTAAAATCTTCTTGGCATATGCTGTTTGGTGCATGAAGATGGAACCATCAGCCTGATGGTCAATCTCAAATCCAAGAAAACAGCCTACTTTCGTTACTTTGATTTCGAAGTGTTCCTGTAGATGTCTTATTACGGATTCCACACTCTCCTTGTTGTTTCCAGTCACAATCCCATCGTCCACATATATTGCCAAAATTACGGAATTTTCTTCTTGATGACTTACAAACACACATGGATCTGAATCACAAGCTTTGAAACCAAAAAGTTCGATGAATGACTTGAACTTTTGGTTCCAACAGCGCGAAGCCTGCTTCAGACCATAAAGACTTTTCAGCAATTTACAAATGCGTCCGCTTTTGTCGTCGAAACCACGTGGTTGCTGCATGAAGACAACTTCTTCTAGATCACCATTTAAGAACGCCGTTTTAACATCAAACTGCTTCATGTGCATTCCCTTTTCAGCAGCTATGGCCAGAATTGCTCGTAATGACGTGAAGCGAACCACTGGACTAAATGTTTCCAAATAATCAACCCCATATTCTTGATTGAATCCACGACACACTTGTCTCGCCTTGTAGCGTTCAATGGAATCGTCTGGGTTCTTCTTCACTTTATATACCCATTTGTTGTCTATAACCTTCTGGTCCTTTGGCTTCTCAACTAAAGTCCATGTCTGGTTCTTCAAAAGTGAATCAAACTCCTCCTTCATTGCTTTCAACCATTGCTCGCTTTCGTTAGAGTTTATAGCTTCTTCATATGATCTGGGTTCTTCAGTAATTGATAACAAAGCCATCGCCATTGAATTACCTTGACGGTTACGCAGACGTGTGTCCAATATATTGGCTTCATCAATTTTTGCTTCTGGTATAGGTTGTCCTGGTACTCTTACTGCAGCTTGCTGATGCTGAAGTTCTTGCTGATCGTCAGCTTCATCAGGATCACTCTTTACGGAAACATCGTCACTTTCTGGTTCATTGCTGATTTCATAATTTTCCTCGATAATAGTTGCTGTAGACGGTTCCTCTTCCAAAAACTTTACATCACGAACCACAGAAATAGATTTTGATTCGTCCATCATACGAAATCCTTTTTGACATTCATCATAACCAACAAAAACACATTTCTTTGATTTCGCATCTAACTTGCGACGTTTTTGCTTTGGGATATGAACGTAAGCCTCAGAGCCAAAAATGCGAAAATGTTGAAATTGTGCGCGCTTACCGTGCCAAAGTTCATATGGTGTCTTATCCTTTATAGTACTGGTTCCCGTCCGATTAAGAATAAAAACAGCTGTCTGCACCGCCTCCGCCCAAAGCTTTGGACTAAGTCCCTTTGCATGAATCATGGACCGAGCCGATTCCATGATGGTTCGGTTTTCACGTTCGACGCACCCATTTTGTTCAGGCGTATATGCAACAGACCTACGATGATGAATTCCATTTTCCTCCAACAGCTGCTTTAAGGGACTGTTTACGAATTCCAGCCCGTTATCGGTTTGAAGAATCTTAATAGGATGACCACATTGTTTCTCTGCCATCTTCAGAACTACTTTAAACTTTGCAATCACCTCAGATTTATTTTTCAGAAAATATACAAAACGAAACTTTGAAAAATCATCTTTGAAAAGTACAAAATACCTTGAGCCTCCGAGCGAATCCTCCTCCATAGGTCCACACACATCAGCATGGATAATTTCACCACACTTTGCTGATCTCTCCGGTCGCATACTGAAACTCAAACGGTGTTGTTTCCCAAATGCACAGCCATCGCAGTCAAAGTTTTCGTTGACAAAATCAATCTCGTTGCTTTTCAGAAAACTGCGAACGTGAGCCAGATTTTGATGGCCTAAACGTTCATGCCAAACGCGAAGTGATTCGCCCTTCATAGCCACCATCGATCTGTCGTACCCCGGCTGAATTATTTTAAAAAGCATTTGAAACATACCACCTTGTCTTGCTCCCACTGCCACCACATTTTCACCATCTAACAGCTTAAATGAATTTTTATCTGACCAGCTTGTGTGTCCATTATCCATTGCCTTTGTCGAAGAGAATAAATTCGCAAATAGATCCGGTGCAAACAAAACATTTTTTATTGTTTTCTCGATCCACTTGGTCCCATTGTATGAAAGCACCTTCAAATCGCCTCGTCCGATTGCATGCATCAGCTTCCCGTCACCAAGAAGAACTTCGACTGGTTTATCTAATTTATTAAATGTCATAAACCAATCACGCCGTCTGCACATGTGATTAGTGGCTCCTGAATCGACAAACCAGGCATCACTTGTTCCCAGAGACTGAACAATATTGCTGAAAAATGCCTTATCTCCATCTGTCTTCGCCTGTACTTTGCAGTCGCGTTTCCAATGACCAGTTAATCCACACTTAAAACATTTACCTGGTCGCTTTGGTTTGTCCTTCTTCCTATACTCGGATTGAATCTGCCGTCTCACCGCACCAGTATTTCGCTTTGCCAGCAACGCTTCACTCGTTCCTACTTCACTCAGATTCATGTTTTGAATTCCTATTCGACTTTCTTCAACCAAGAGTCGATTCGTCAAGTTGATAATCGTTCGATGTTCCTTAGCCGTTGAATCCCATGCCGTAGAAAAATGTCGGTACTCTGCTGGTAGCGTCATGAGTATTTTTGTGACCAACATACTGTCGTCTACGGTGACACCGGCTACCTTCAATTTTTGAACCAAATTTTCTAAAGTCGATATATGAGTCGCGATATCGTGAGTTGGATCTTTCTGGTATGCGTAATACTGCTCTTCCAAAAGATGCTTGGCTGAGTCATTAGTTTGCTCGTAAACAGAATGAAGTTTATCCCACATTTCTTTTGACGTTGAATAATTGCACAAATGAATGAGAACCTTGGAACCACATGAGTTCACGATGACTTTCTGTGCCTTAGCATCATTTTTAGACCATGCAGCCAAAAGGGTTATATCAGTTGGCTTCCGCGATGTTCCATTAACGTAGTCATAAAGCTCCAACGCCATCAGATTTACTCGCACTTGAAATTTCCACATCATCCATTGAGATGGATCGACAAATTTCTCAATTATAGATATATCCTTTTCCATTATGCCAATTTTGCCACACAAAAAAAACTTTTATATTATTAATGCTTCCCGAAGTATCTCCAGCAATTATCCGAAAAAATATTTTTCAATTGCAAACACAACTACGCATTTAATTTGCAGCAATGGCGTCTCCTTTGATATGCGACGATATGCGACGATCCCCGCGTTCACACAAAACGATTAAAATTTTATTTCTTTTATTTTTACTTTTACTGCGTAAAACTGGGCCTATAACCTATTAGTTTTATACGTTTACCACTTGTTCCATATCTGTAATAGTATAAGAAATAGAATATACTTAACACGTTTTGTTATATTAAATACAAAAGAAAGTTTTATTATTCAAGACACGAGACAGAACTGTGCTGTAGCTGAGCCAACGACAGACTAAAAAGAAAAATTCCAATACATTGGTATGTGTGTGTGTGTTCATGTTCAACAAAAAAGAAAGATGCACAACATTGTGAGAGAGAGAGAGACCTATTGACAAAACTCAATACAATATGTTCAACAAATATTTTGCAAACAAATATTTGCCAACCGTGTGAACTGACAATTTTTAAACTGACAACGTTGTCAGAATATTAATTGCCAGGCCAACAATTTGACAATAAAACTGTAATACTTTGGGATAAAACTTCAAGTCGGACGTTGAGATTGTCATTACTTTTACAGGAAAATTCAAGGGCTCTTGTAGACTTGTTACACAAATCCCATTTGCTGGCAATCTTCGTCAGTCGGTGGCGTTTCCAGACTTTTTTTTTTTTTTTTGTTAGATGTTACAAAATTTGTCATGCCTATGCAAAATCGATCGTATATCGGTGTATAAGGTATAACTTTCCTTATAACTTAGTTTTGTATGCTTTAATGGTTCGGGCAACTTCTGTAAGGTTTTTTTAATGAAAATCTGTCAAAATAAGCAGTCAAAATGATAAGAACAATGTCTGAGGTAGATTTGGTGTAGTTTTACTCACAACTACTGTCTTACTTTGACCACTTTATGGCCTGAAAGTCAACCGAAAATTAAAAATGAAATGATTATCAACTTCCGAAATTGCAAGCCCCCTCAAACAAGTGCTAAATAAGTGTTCCCTTTTTTCTAGCAAAAATTTCTCCAATCCCATTCAATCCAAACGCGAAAAAATCCAAATCAGTGCGTCGTAGCTAATAAAAATGCCGAGCTTCAATAATAATTACTATCCGAAAAATTACGGCGCGAGCGGTATCGGTCTTGTGAACTTGGCCGCCTTAGGCTATTCGGATGGCGAACGTGCAAAGAAACCTGTCGGATTGTATCCATCTCTACCGTATCCGGCTGCAGCCAACTTGTCATACGTGCCCACGGCACCAACGGCTGCAAATACATCTCCGTATCCAACATCCGCTTATCCATCGTCAACACCATATCCAAGCTCAACACCATATCCAGGATCTACGCCTTATCCCACGACCATGGGAGGCATGCCGACACCATACGGCAATGCCCCTTATCCCAGTGCTCCCGCAGTGCCATCCCTTCCTTATCCTGGCGGTTCCATGTTCCCCGGAATGCCAATGCCATACGACAGTGTGTCGCAAAATTCGCAAAGCTCTGGCTATGGCAGCTTGTACCCTTCCATACCATCTCTTCCAGGTAGTGTTTCGACCGCTTCCAGGTGCGCCTTATGACGGCTGGAATATGGCTTCAATTTGTTTTTCCCCATTTTTCAGATGGTGTCAATTCCTTTGGTGATTTGGATCGTCGCCAGCCACCTACCAACTTGTATCCCACCCTAAAGGGTGACGAGGATTCGGATATTTCGGTGCCATCGCAAAGTGAAGAGCCATCGGTCGGCATTCCCGAGATACCGTTCGATACGGTAAAGGTGCCAGAAAATGAAAACATGTTTTGGGTGAGTAACCAAATTTAAGTCTTAAACGAATTTTGTTCAGAATTGCGGGGGCGTTCACAAACTCTTTTCGGAATTTCACTAAAAACCGCTTGCGTCAGAGACTATCTGCAAATGCCGCAGATGAGTTAAACTCAAAAGGCATATCGCATATAGTTAATCCAAATACGGGAAGTGCCTCGTCCGCTGATAACCTTAAACACAAGTATGCTTTGTCACGAGGGTTTGTACAGACAAATAAAAACCACCCCCGCTAAGAGCATGTCGCCGAATATATTTATTTATTTTCCTTGGTTCAAGTTCATTGTCTTTCGAAGTGAATTATTTGGAAGAGATTAACAAAGTCAATCGTTATGGTCGGCCGACAACATTCTCAGATATTTTGTTTTCGCCCGCGACGCCTAATTTTAGATTTGAATCATATCAAGTGTTCCGAGGACACTGCCTGCAACGCGGATTTTTTTTTATTTTTTATTTAACAGTCTTAATCGCCAATCACTCACTATATGAGTCGGTTTGGTGTTTGAAAGTTTTATGTCCTTGCTTGTTGAGTTTGGGAAAATGCAAAACTTGCATTTCGATTTTTCTCCAATTGACCAAGTGACTACCACTTGCGCCAACTGAGCGACGAGTACAAGCCCGACAACTGGTGATTAGAACGGAGGGAAAGACCTAGCTCTGTGCGTTGTTATTGCTACGACCTACGAGGTATTTATTTGTCAATTGTCGTTCTCTTGGGCAGGGATCCCAGATTAATATAAAAAAAATCCCCCATTTTTGACGCCAAAACGAGATTGTTTCCCCTTTTTCAAAAATAAAAATCCTTTTTTTTTTTCCCCAAAAACAAAAACACATATTTAAGTTAAATTTAAACATTTTAAGTTTTATTTAAATATCTTAGAATGAAGCAAACAAAAAAGGTAATAGGAACGCATTAAATTCAGTCATCATTATGAAATGCTAATAAAAAACAAAAAAGAAAACTTACATATAACTAAGTAGTTATTAATTTTAAAATCACATATTCATGTTTAAATCAATAAACAGGTTAGATATATTTAAATATATATATGTACCTTAAAGTTTGTACATTGCGCTATTGTGAAGTTTTAAGCAGCCTTTTCTACCACAAAGTTATAACAATCTTTTTTTTAATAATTTTTTTGTGTACAAAATTCCAAACAAAGTGGAAGTAGACAGTTTGCTTCGTGTTTTTCTTTTATTTAAATTTATTGCTGAAAAAGTTCTTTCAGCATTGGCTCCGCTGTGAGGAAGACAAAAAATAAACTCTATACGTTTTTTTCATGTTCGGAAACGTAATATCGTCTTCTTCAAGACTTTTTTTTAAATATTTCTGTTATATATTTCGATAACTATATAATTGTGTAAGCACCTTTAATGTACTTTTGTGTCATATTTGTATAACACTTCGTTGCGTGTTTGGATTTGACATTTGTCATCTGGGTTCGCGGTCTCTTTTTGCTTAACCTCCAACAGAATAACTTGTGCGCTTAGAATAAAATAAATTATAAGGAAACTGCGTTGTTTTATTTAAATACAGAACAATTTCCCTCCAAAATTCTGTTTAAATTTCTTAGTAGTCTATACTCCCTATCAATTTCAACCCAATTTGAAGAAGAAAAAATATGTCCGAAATATTTAGACAATTCGCAAAGTGAATGAACATTTCTGTTCTTAAGACAACGTGGACTTGTAAGTGAGACGTTACATAGGCCCATTTAAGATTATGATCATTGAATGAGTTTTAAAAAAAATCATGCTTATTTTGAGATTCGAACGAATAGCCAATTCTAACGAATGTCTCTCAAAATACACAAAGTTCATTCGAACGAATAGAGACATTCGTTAGAATTGGCGATTCATTCGAATCTCAAAATAAGCATGAGTGTAGTTTTCGAAGACTTTATTTAAATAAAATGTATGTTAAATGTTTTTTTCCCCCATTTAGATTGTTTTTCCCCCAAAAAATCTCTCCCCCTTTTTTCCCCTTTTCCCCTCGGCAAAATTGCCTACTTTCCCCTAATCTGGGACCACTGCTCTCGGGTCTTCTTCGCCTATTCCTCTCTTTTTCCCGTAAGATGTGAGATTTCAACAGACTCAACGCCTCAACAGACGTTGGGAAGAATTTCTTGGCTTAATATCCATGCCATTGGTTTTGTTAATTACTGATTGAATAATTTGTTAGTTATTGACTGTCAGAATTCAAAACTATTCAAACAATCTAGTTCGAAATGGCTATCATTCCTACCAAAAGTGACTGTGTCTGCGAATTGTTGTTAAGAGTTGTTTCTCTCAAACAATTCACAAAAACTGAAATTCGACATAATTTCCCAACAGAAATTGTCAGGGTAATCCCCAAACAAGCGAGAATCGTTGTTACTCCTCGCTTCCCCACTCAGCAACTCCCGTATTAATAAACGCTGTGTTAAAGTTATCAACTTGTTACTCAGCAGTTGTATCAAATCATACATAGATTATCTGACGTTTGCTAGCTAACTAACTTGTGCACATTTTTTTATTAATAAGGGGCAATTCTTTATATTATTATAATCTTAATACAGCGCAGTAGATAAAAAGTTTTATTTTCATATCGTTACAACTAAGATTTAATTTTTAATCAACTGATTCAGTAGACTAGTGTCTGTGTAAGAATAAGGTATTCACTTTAAGAATTAAGTTGAAAGAATTGAAAAAAACGTTTATATCTCGGCAACAGCACCACCTCTCGGATCCAAAACTATCCTATCTTTCAAACTGCAACCAACGAACCATATACATTCACAAAATTTCACTGAAATCAGTTGAGTAGTTTCGGAGATCGACAGAAGCGCCACCTATCGGGTCCAAAAGTGTCCTATCTTTCAAGTTGCAGGCAAGCATGCATCCACAAAATTTTATTGAAATCGGTTGAGTGGTTTATAAGATCGTCAACAGCGCCACCTATCGGGTCCAAAACTATCCTATCTTTCAAATTGCAAGCAACACAAAATTTAATCGAAATCGGTTGAGCTTGAGTGGTAAAGGAGCCATTACGGCGGAAACAGCGTCATTTCTGTCTCGGTCGAGTCGATTTTATTCGCAAGTCGCGTCAATAGATGTTTCGCATCAAAATGTGGGAAACTTCTTTAGCAATTATTCGGAAAGTTCATTGAAGATAATATTAGGCCTGTTTTTTTTAACTTCGATCTCAGCAAAGCAAAGTAAAGTATGATTTTGTAGTTGTGTGCTGAAAATTCTACTTTACTTTGCTTTGCTGTGATTATAGCTCAAATAAACAGGCCTAGTGTCGTTGTCCATAGGTTTAGCTCCAAAATACACTCTTTTTTGAATTCAAGAAAAAATCCGAAAATGATTTCAGCTCTATAATAATTGTGATTGTTCATAATTGTCAGATTCCAATTTGTTTTTTTATTTATTAAAAAAAAAAAAAAAAAAAAAATAGCAGTCCGATGTAAGGTAATAATTTTGTACTCAGAGTACCCTCCGTGTTAATCCGGAGCAGATAAAAACACCCCAAAGACTTCACTCCGAAGCCGAACCATCATGATTGTTCCGCATAATGTTTGAAAAGCTTGGAGCGCTCAATGAAAATCTACTACAAGGTTTCTTAATACATGATGTAGAGTTCCTAATTGGACACGTCTATATTGTTTTTTTATTCACAGTCAAGTAGTTTATTCTTTCTTATTCTAGCAATATGTCAAACATATCGTCGCCTTAAAAGCAAAGTGACACAAGTCGAAATATGTCATTTTTGAGTTAATTATACAAAAATGATCACAATTTTTTTTTTTCTGCCTAAACGTCTTAGTTCTACTTCTTCTACTTTCCATGTTCTAAAAAGTATCGTTTCGATTTTCCACTAAAAACCCCACAATTTTTTGTTGCGCAATGACATTTTTTTAGTTGTGCGTCGCGATCGGTTGTGTTTTTTTTTTTTTGGCAAAATGGCGTATTGCGAAAAATTTCAAGCGAAAAAAAAACGACACTTTTACAACTCATGAGAAAATAAAAACTTAAATAACTATCAGATTCTTCGCAAAACGTCATATCTTTTTTTTAAATATTGGCTTTTTGTAAAAATTTCTATACCATCTAAAAGAGGGAGAAAAATACTTCAAAATTCTAAATTCAAAAATTTAAAATAATTAAATAGAAAACAGTTTTTTTGTGTGACGCAAAACTTTAAACCAGAGATTATACTGAGACCCCCATCTTCGGCCGATTTTCCGTTACTTGCCTACAAGCTACAAGCTATATTTCTATGGGGTGGTACACGCTAAGTGCGTTAGTATTGTTACATAGAAATTCGTATTGACAAATGTCACGTAACTTCACTCAACAACACACTTGCACCTTGCATGTCCTACTTCCGCTGTCGGCAAAGTTGCTGCCAGCGTTCACAGAATTTTTTCCGTTAAATTTGAAAATATTCGTTACGTGTAAATAGTATTTAATTTTAGGAATAAGTGCACTTTTGCTGAAAATATTTATGAAAAATGATTACTGCAGAATGGTTGTATTGAAGTTAATGATATTCAAAAGCGGAAAATACACAACCAGTTTGTCCTAATATGTTTTTTAGTATATAAAACAGCTCATATAGATAGTATTATTCACCAAACAAATTATATTAATCGTCTCTTAAAAATTTATAATAACCAACCAATAGCATTCAGTTATCTTAAAATGTGGTATTCCCGAACTCTATCACATTCCCCCATGGTTGGTAGCAATTGGCAGCATTGATTTTATATTTTTTGTATGTTTTGCATGTCACACGGATTCTAAATTGACACCGATAGGAAAACAAAATGGCGAATTTGAAAAAAAAAAACTGAGGGGGCCAGCGGCAAGAGGATTGTGAGTTGGGGGTCTCAGTATTGTCTCTGCTTTAAACATCGCTCCTGAAAATCATACATTTGTCACCTTGCCCTTTAAGCGACGATATGCTTCATACTCGACATATTGATCATACTCATTTTTATAATAATAAAGTACAGATTTTGTCGATACAACACATGGCAACACTTTTCTGTTTCGTTTCTGTTTCTCCCATCAAAACATCGCATTTTCCAGCTGTCATCACAGTTTAAAAGCCACTGCACATTGAACAAATATTTTGAAGTTTCGCTTTTGCAGACGTTGAAAAATCAACTTTTGCAGAAATTCTAGTTGTGAGTTGTATCTTTTGACGTTTGCTCGCGAATTAGATTTCTCTTCCAAATTAGAAAAAATAAAATAAAATAGACTTTTATTTGCCTGCCTTTATCGGCAAATAAAATTACACAAAAATATATTTTCATCGCCTGCACGAAAAGCAGTCACAACGAAGAAAATACAATTTTAAGTGAATCCTCGGTGCTGGTGCGTAGAATTGTTGTTTTATTTTTATATTTTTAACAAAATTGTGTGAACTCGATTTTTGGAAAATTTTCTTGGTGTCTGTTTTGTTGTTGTTAAGGTCAATTTATGTGTGGAAAAGTGGTGATGTCATATAAATAATTAAAAACATTTAAGAAAATGTATTTCAATCTGCTAAAAATACTCGAATAGACGGTTTTTCTGTGAAAAGTATTGGGCGAAGAAAAACGTTTCTTGTCATCGTAAACCATAGGAGCTGGGTGCAAGTGCTAAAAGGAGACACCCTCTACTATTGTTATTATTATTAATTTGTGCCAAGATTAAAGTAATCTAGCTAGTACAACAGTAGTAGCACGGAAGTACATTAAATATAATTTGTATACTCCACTAGTCGTGTTATTCAGGTGTGTGTGCTCAAATTTAATTGATAGCGATATGATGTCATCAAATTGGAGACGCACGGCTTCTATATAAATTGTGGAAATTAACACATTCGTGATTCGTCGGAAGAAAGAAACCTGAATAACAAACATTCTCATGCTACTGATACATCCACGGGGGTTCGGATGGAATGTCTTGATTATAGTTGGGAATCAAACAAACTGCTGGTTTGAGTAATGCTTTCAATCAACAAACAGATAGTCATCAGAGAGTCATCTGAGGTGCTATTGTGAACTGGATAAACAAAATGGATATATTTAGTTGATGACTGTGATTTATGCTGCTCCGCTATAATCCAGAATTGTGACTAACCCAGGTCAGTTGTTGCAAGTGTAGTTAGTACATTCGCTTGCAACCTTCTTAATATTCAGGTGATGCACATTAATACAATCTTTTTTGATTGCGCTTCGATTGCTGGCGGAAGTCACTTCCAGCCATATGTTATGTTGTATGTAGTCAATAGGCCACGCATGTTGAATTGTTGATGTCATTCCAGAGAGTTGCGTTTACACTAATGATCAGTCTGTTTTTTTTGCTTGAATTGCTGTAGTGGCTACCGGTTAGTTTCTGCTACAACAGTCCAGCAAGACTACACTTTACGCTGCGTACGCACAGTGTGTTATTTCAAACATCTAGCGGAACTTTATTTGTTTCGCGAATGAAAATATTGTTTTGTTATATTTATTTGTTCAATTACGTTATATTTATATTTCTGTAAGGTTTTTCAGAGTTTTATTAAATTATTTCTTTAATAATTTGGAACTTACCTATAATATGTTACTTGCATTCATTATCTTAATGTCTTATAGAATAATTTCGCTCAGATCTTCGCGAACTTGTTTTTATTTTCTTTTAAGTTTACTTTACCCCTTCCAAGCTGTATGAATAAAAGGCTTAAAAAACTTATAAAACTTAAACAGTAGGTTTTAAGAAACTTTTTAGCTTTCTTTGTTTAAACATAATATAATTTTTGATTTTATTTTTATTTCTATTCGTAAACTAATCAGATTCAAATTTGCTTTCATCTGATCAAGTGTTGAAACCGCTTCTCTCTTCCCGCTGCAAATTTAGTTTTAATGAAGGTTTTTAGTGGCTTTTCCTTCGAATTGTATATTAATCTGAGATATTATTTAGTGAAAAATTGTACAAATATTTTAGTAGTATGGTACCAGACCAAATCTCTGTATCCCTAAAATTGTATTCAACAAATTGTAATTTTCTTGCCACAATAAAATAAAATAATAATAATTTGCATTCATTGTTTTAAGCTGCTGGCGTATATTTTTGTACTCAAAAGTACTTAATTTTGTGTTAACCATCAGCAAAATCTCTTCCTCTGGAGAGATGATTCTTAAGTTTGAAGCCCTTGCAGGAGAACTAAGAACAAGCTCTTGGCTTTCTAGTGCTTATAAGTTCACATATTTTTCGTCTTTGCACTGTGGGTACACATTCTCTGAACGACTTTGAACGTTATTCACGATCTGGCTTCGTACTTGTTGTTGGAACTTGGCTGTAAGAACTCATCCGGCTACTTAATCTCCTCATTCAACCGTTTTTCATTGTCCTTCCGGAATCTTTTCAGATCTCAAACACTACGTTCCCACTTGGCTGAAATTTTGCTATTGAGAGAGCTTACATAAGTTTGTTACACTCCAGGAACACTGTCCATGTCCACAAGACCAAAGCTTTCCATAAAAAAACCGAAAAATCTTTTTTACGGTGCTCTTTCTTGGAGTTTTTCCAATTATCAAAAAAAAGTAATTTTTCATTGTAATAGGCCTAAACAAAACAAAAAAAAAATTGTATGGGGTGAGCACCCAAGAGCAAAAACTGTGAATGGATTCTGACAAATAAAACATAGGAGAACATTTTAAGCACTATTACACGAGGGATACATGTGGATACATTTTTAAAACTCTTCACAAAGTCACAAGACACACAAAAAGAATCCAGGCGTAAGGCCTCCAAACAAATCGAGGATTTCTTTAAATTTTTAAGTTCGCAGAAAATTCTTACTTACCTTAAATACTTTGAATATATCATAATATAATAATAAAAATATCATTCATGAACTAACTTCTCATTTCAATAAACACGGAATGGTCAATTGGAACCGAAAAAATGCAGCTAACTATAAAAAAAATGTTTACTCAAGTTAAGCTTCTGTTTGCGATGTCAGAGAACGGTAAATACCGTTATAATTTTGTTTTGGTTTTTAGCATGTTGTTGCCTGAGGTTCTACCTTTCATATCATACCAAAACATTATCATTTGGGCGACTTTGAATTTTGCATTAAATTCCGCTAAATGTGTGAAATAACACACTGTGGTACGGTCCGAAAACTTCATTTTGTGTCTGCATTAGATTGAAACCACACTGACTTCTTTCAATGTAAACCATAAAACCTCCTATCTATTTAGAAAATGTACGTGCTTGAATCCACCGAAACTACTAACAAACTAAAACCCGCTTCAAAGTTATATACCACATTCTGTTTCCCCATGCAGTTTATTGATCCAGAGATATAGCGTTTCATTATCATCACGCTCCCTAGCAGAGAAGCACTTGTTATCAAAATGAGCGAATTTTTTCAGTCAACCTCATATTATCAAAGGTATGGCAATGTTAGCAAACTGATTGGCATATTGCATCTCACAGAAAAGGACGCGTACCTATAGCCCTACTAGTCGTTTCCAGCAGCAGCATAAAGTCACTGATCAGCAGTACAATTTTGACGATGGAGTAGTCATCTTTGATATGAATGAAACTCACTTTCATCAATCGCCAGAGGGTCAGTCTAACAGCTAGACACAAAGTCTACGTTTCCGAAATCGAACCGAAGGTAATCCAATTCCCAACAAAGTGAAAACCTGATGGACCAACACCAATGTTACCTCTAGCACAGCTTCAATTGTGTAAAATGGAAGAGTGATTTATTTGCTTCTTGACTGAAACATATCAGGTGACGAAAAAAGAGACAATAAAAGTGAATGCCTTGCTTGATCATTCATATCGCTCATGAATACCTTTCAAATAAGAATGTCTGTCTAGATTGGTTTATGTGGGTAGAGTAATCGATTTAAAACAAAACAACACAACGGTGTTACAGTTTCAATTTGTTATATTAAATGAACACAATCCAAGTATGGAAAGGCTTTAGTATCGAAAACACTTGAAAATAACCCCCCCAATAATTATCCTTTACAGCATCTTTCACAAGTTATCCATCCAACCATTGCTCATTTGAATTTTGTTTTCACGAACGTCATTGTGTGGTTTATTTTTAACCCGCTTATTTTGGCCATTTTGTTTCCCTTCATAACCTTTTTTTAACATAAAAAACTAATGATCATAATCGTGCGGTAGTTTAATTTTAGCTGGACGTAGCAAGAAACATGTGTTTTTTTTTTTTTTTTGGCCGGCAATTTGTTCTTAATTTGATCGCCGACAACAGGTTTACTGCGTGTGCTTTTTAGTAACTTGTATTTACGCTGGTTTTAAATAACTTTTGACCGTGATTGAGATCAGCCGCTGATTGTTTTCCTGTTCCCATTGTAAAATCGCTGATTGTTGTCTGAAGCTCATTGAAATTAATCGCAGTTCGATTAACCAAATCAGTATTGCATGCTGTAGTTTTGCTTTCTGTTTAAAGACCTTATCATTCATGTCTCAGAATAACAACGAAAGGAACTTGATGGTTTAGTAGACATCTTCAATACGTAACCACTAGAGATTCGGTTATAATCTCGTTTTTCACTCCATTTTTCAGTCATTTTCAGAGTTAAATTCTATGGAGTTTATCCGAGCCTCTCAGTTCTTCATAAAACGCATTGATTTAGTAGAAGAAAAAACAATCTCTCATACAAACAAACATCCACTCCCTTTTACTATCTGTCATGATGTTGTCCTTCACTTCGCATCGTTCTTCTCCAGGCGCCATCCGGTCAAGGTTACCTCAAACTTGTTCGATAGTTTGCAAAACTTTTCATTAAATCTCACATCAATAAACTTTGGCATTTAGTCAAGTGAGAATTGGAACGTACCTACCTTCTGATTTTTGTTCACTCGTACACATCCATGCAATCCTTGGGTCGCACCAGTTTTCCATGACATACTTAAGGGACAATTGAATAAGGTCTTCGAAATTCTTACTTGATAAAGGCAACTGTTCAATACCTTATTTAAATATGATTGCACGTTGTTGTCACTCGATTGTAAAGATGCATTTCTTATGCGAATTGAGATTAGTATAATGTACCTTTGTATTATTATTTTCTTAAGTTCAAGCTCATTTATTGATCGCACATTCCTTTGCCATCATAATTGTACTTATTGCTCTTTTTGATGTGTTTCGTGGGAACGATTAAGTATGTGGGATTAGCTTTACTCAAACTGTTGTGGGTCACTTTTATTAAACCCCACTCACAGTTAAATAAAAGTGACCCACAACAGTTTGAGCGTTTCACGACGGTTTTAGTGCGGAATTAATTTCTCTTCTGTGAGCTTTTGTATCAGAAATTATAATATGCTTTTAAATACTTCTCGCGGAAAAGGTGGAGCTATATACAGCTTTAAGCATATGAAAGAAATGTTGGCGACCATTTTCGTCATGTTGAAGTATCTAGGTCTAGGTAATGCACGCGAGTTGAAGGAGACGTTAGCCATTTTGAAGTGTACAGCTGGAAGTAGTTGGCTAAAAACCGCGCTAATTTCGGAGGCACATTGGTTAAGCCCATGTTCACCCAGACTATAGTGCTCGCTAAGTAAATGTAAGCTGTAGCCTTTAAAACCACTGCCACTACATCAAGTTGACATTAAGTTCCGAATAGAATAATATTTCATGGGTGAAAAATCGGATTGTCGTTTAAAATATGGGGTACAGTTTGCGATTATAATTATAAAGCCCTGTGCTTTCACGTTTCGTAGTTCAAATAAATACCATAATTACTTGATAAAGGCAACTGTTTTAATCAAAACAAAAGACCTATATTCCTATAGGGGAACCTGTGACTGAAGAACACAATTTGGCAATTTCTTGCCGTTCATAACAACAGGGGTTCTGTGCGTCAACTACTAAAGTGAGTCAAAATTAAAATTGCAAATGTCGTGTAATGATTTCTTGAAAAAAAAAAAAAAAAAATTAGTCGGTATTTGGTGTTCTTCTAGCCATGTTTCAAAATTTGAATTTTTAAGGAATTTTACCTCTTCGGTGTACCTACCCAATTTGCATTGGCCATTGTCTGTCGAAATCACTGCAATTCTTTAGTATATGCCTCTTCTGGGCTACTTTTTCTATGTTTATGACATTTTCACATACGATTTTAAGTGGAAATAAAATCGCTGTGAGTTATATCAGCAAACGGGCCTTTAAAAAAAGTTCAGTACATAAAAAGGATGGATATATCGTCGTCTTTGTTTTTGAGTTAGGAACGGATTCTATGGTAATTGTATGCTCTTTTTAAACCTGTGATTGGATTTTCTCTATGTCTTTCCAATCCCGAGATACCGAGCATCGACTTTGTCCCATATCCACCAAAATCAACAGTTTGTAGAATTCGTTTGTGCCATAAGCCATTTTTTGGCGTTTGGGACAAATTTTCCATACATAGGTAATTTTGTTGCGAGAATTGTTATGTTCCACGTGCATATCACTGCGACAAGAGATAGACAAAATATTAACGAAGTAAAGAATTGGTTTGTCCTACGTAAACTTATGTTAAAGAAAAGTCTTATCCATTTTTTTGCGTTCCACGTGCATGGACAAAAAAAAATCAGTTTCCAAATATATAGCAGGTGGGACCCATAACAAAAAATTAGACTTTTACGTAAATTATAGTAGCGTGTGAACGGTTTGGCAAAACACTTTGAAAATTGGTAGGTAAACTCTTTATAAGACTTACTTCAAGTTTAAAAAAATAAACAAAAAATCCTATCACACGGTTTCGGAGTACCAAGTACGCAAACCTTTAAATGCGTTTTTCTCGGAAAAGTTCCATTGGCGTATGGAACAAAACAGTTCTCAGGCGACGATATATCAAATATGTTTTCATTAGCTCATCTCAATGAAGGCCATAGCGAGCCTTCGTAGAGTGCATTCAGTTTGTCATCCAATTAAATTTAATAAAATGTACTTTTTCCATTTTCTTGTGGTGCACAATTAAATGCTCATAAATATTTCATTCCCCACTTCACTTGAATAGACATAGATTAAGACGGAAATAAGTATCTTCTAATCTAGCACACATCGATAGATAATGGGAATTTCGCAAAAGATCACATGTATACTCCGCTTCAACTGAATAAACCCAAACGTTTGTTAAGCTACGTTGTCCAATTTTTAAAAACCTTGTGCCTTAATATATATTTTGATGATGTTTACCTTATGTTTACTGTTTGCTTATGATGCTGAGAAAATAGATCAGAAAGAATTCAAAAAGTACCGCTATTTTTTCTCTGGCTCTCTTGCAAAGCATTCAATGTGGAAAAAAATGCTGTTTAATTTTGCGCCAACTGACTAGACACAAATATTGAAATTGGAAATAAAAGTTATTGAAACAAGTTTTTCTAAAAATATTTTTTTATTGGTTAATTTTAGTAGTAAGTACAGTTGGTGAATATTACCGCTTTTATTCACAATAACTTCGTAAATTCGATCCGGCATGGAATCGTAAAGCCTTTTTATGTTTTATGTAGTTCCATTTCCCTCCAGGACAATTTCATGGCTGCTATAAGGGATTCTCTGTCCTCAAACTGACGGCCAGACTCATAAACTTTTCGTATGTTTGTGCTTATTCAGTTGTAGCGAAGTGTATGTATTATCAGACACAAACAAATGTCTTTTTCGATTGAGAACGATGTCTTCGTTTCGTTTAAATTCAATATAAATAGCATTACAGTTTATCCAGATGTCTAATCCTCTTTATGAAATAGCTTGCATAAATCCGCGCTGGAGTTGAAAACAAGCTTAATAAAGAAATCCACCGTTTGCCCTGCAGAGCAAGGCCTTTTGTTAGACTGAAAAACAATAATTGACGCTGTCGAGGTTATTTGTTATTGTACATTTTATAAAAATTGTACAATGCCTTGGGTTTTAACTTAGTTAAAAGCAAATAACATGACGCCAGATGAAATCACAAAGCTATAACTTCAAAGATCTAATAAACGGCAAGATGTGATAACAAAATCAACAACAAATTAGGGTCAAGTCAAATAAGTGTAGGTACCTATCATTTCGGTTGAAAGGCTGGTTGCGGTTTATACCACAAAAAGTTGGTGACTTGCTGAAATTGTTACAGTAGGCGTTTTATATTATTCCCACATGATCTATATAGATCATTGATTTCCATGGTTTATAATAATAACACGAGATCCACCTGTTGTTGTAAACCATGAAAATCAGTGATCTATATGGATCATGCGGGCATAATAAAAAAGGCCTAGTACCTATTAGCTTCCACGAAATGTTTAACAAATTCAAACAAAAAAAAGTTGTTCTCCGAATATGGTATTGGCATTCGTTATTTTGATACCGCATGTAATTTGTTGTTCTGCTATATTGCTACGTTAATTATTTCCAACGTTCGTGACGAAGGCAATGCATAGGGAGGAATAAAAATAATCATTTCAAATGAACATCCATTAGGTCATTCATTGATTTTTAACTTTTTACAACTCCATTGCCCAGAACTAGAAATTTTATTTATTTTCAACATTCTTCAAGTGCTGGTGCTAGTTTTTATCTTCATAATTCATTACGAAAATGTTTGCTCGACGTTTTATGCCAAATTCACAATATCGCGTTGACACACTCGTGTATTGACAGATGACACAAAGCGTTCATATGCTGCCACTGTCACACAAAATAGAACTTCAGGCGTTGAATCGACTTTAGATTTACGATCCTAAGTTCGTTAAGTATAAATTCTGCGGTCAGAGTGAAGAGATTTCGGTCAGATAGAATGGCAACACTGGTTATCTTATGACAAAATAGGTGGGGTTGAAAAATATTGCCGTCTTTTAAAACAAAAGGAAGGGGAGGTACATGTATTCGTTAAAGCGATATAAATAAGAGGGGCAAAAGCTCTGCGTCGGTTTCGAATCATAAGTTGGCATTTCTGATGGTGTCTGCGCATTACGTGACACATCTTTCTTGAAAATTTACCTTTCTTGAGCTAATACTCTCCGGGTTATTTATAATCTGACAGACAAATTCTTTCAGAGCTCAAACTGATCAGTATTATAGGTGTATTTGTTTATCACTTCAAAAATCGCTTAAAAAGTACTAGAATAATAATATTAAATTACTTCCTATCCTCAAAACAATATGAAGAAAACTATTTCGAAAGTAACACGGGCAAAGTTAAAGTTAAGTATCATTAGGTACTACTGGTAATACTGTTGAAGTAAACTAGAATTGAATTAATAAGACAAGATATACATTTTTCAAACTTCAAACTCGCATTAAGCTATTTGCCCCAAAAAAAAAAAATATATATATATATAATATATATATAATATATATTATATATAAAGAGCCAGTGCCAAGACTCGCAATTGTCCTGCACTTGAACTACCAAACTTGTTCTGGCCGCTAGCCCGTCAATCTTCATAAACAAATAATCACTGCTACCAATGATTTTTCTGCTATTCATGATTTCTTTCAACGGAATTCCAAATTGTTGCCATTACACACAGAGTCATGTATTTTTGTTTTTCAATCGGTTGTCGCCTTTTTTCTCAGCTCATACAAACAGTGTTGCCATAATTTCAAAAAAGAAAATGCTAGACTGAAAAAATATGCTAGAACGTATGAAGCCCGAAAAAAAATGCTAGGCAAAAAAAAAAGTGTTTTCATCAGCTGTAAAAAAAGAAAATATTATTTTGTCTTTTATACTACACATTCATCAAAATTCTAAATGTATTTTTTTTTTTGCCTATCTAACAAATAAAAAATATCAACAACGATCCCTACAAATAAAAATTACACTTTCAATTCGAGGAATCTAATTACAGTGGGTGTATTTTTTGACGTTTGAGGTTCACCATAGAAAAGATATAAATTTTACGGTGCAGGGAAAAAAAGTGAAATTATTTCCCACTCAAGGTGAAGTTATTTCCCATGTGAAGTTATTGCCCGTGAAGTTATTTTCCTGCACCAAATTTTACAGACGTGCGCTGTATTAGCCCATGGTAATGCCCAGCCAAGATCTGACACTACACCCTTTTTACAGGAACAAACTTCAAACTTCAAATTTGGAATATTTGCTAAGCTAATCAAGCACTCACTACAATTTATAGCATTATTGGTTCCTGAGATATAGTAAATAGTTGTCGCAACAGGTCCGAAGAGACCCTAAGCCTAGCTTCTCACAACCATTCGTCTTGTGTGAGTTTTTCATTTTTGGAACGAATGAAAGGGATCTACAATTTTATGCCAACTCCAAACGGCTAATTGAGAAGCTCTTTCAAGACAGTTATACTCTCGGATGTTTGTCAGACGTTCGCGAGAGGTGGCGCAGTGGAAAAAACCCTAGGTTGGAATTTGAGTTTTTGCGGGATTCGAACCTCGAACCCTCACTTAGTAGTCCAACACACTAACCACTAAGCCACTGCGCCTACTAAGATATAGGGCTTCAAAAATCACAAAAAACGTAACTGACTGACTGACAGGTCATCAAAATTATGGAGGAATTTGAAGTTGTTCTATAAGGGGGCGTGGTATCCACCCAATTTCTCAAAATTGTTGTCAATTATATGGAGCACTTCCGATTGCTTTAGATTAATGAAATTTGGTAGATCGGTAAGCTTGAAAATCTAAGATTCGAAGTGTCTGCTTATTGCCATCTTCAAATTATTCATGCAACATGCAACTTAAAAGTTCCTGACTTTTCTAAAAACTGATTACTGCCTAAAATTTGGTGGGCTTACTTGGCAAGTTTTCTTTTTATTACGCCCAATTCGAAAGGTTTTAAAAACTTGACCAGTGAACCTACCAAATTTTAGTCAGTAATCATTAAATAGTAAAATTTCTATTTTAATTTGTCGTTATTTCAGTATTGTTCTACTTTTAATAATTAGTAATATACATTCATGAAGTAAGAATTTGGGGTAGGTACTTTTAAATCTCGGTACTTTTCATGGCTGACTTGTTACTTAATAATAATAATAATAATAATAGAGAGGGTCTAGTGCACTGCAACCTTGTGGTCTATTGTGCCCGACTTGTTACTTAGAGGTTTGCTCTTTTTTTAACATTTATGTTTTTAGACATGATTCATCGCAATCACACTTAATCCGCTCACATTTCGCATTTCATATGATGCGTGGCAAAGTGGTTTGAAACATCTTAAACTTCGATGAACTGTATATTTATATATATATCAGCTTAATGTACACGAATGCCTAAAATTAAAGAGTAAATATCAAAAAATTCAAAAATCCAAAAATGCTAAAAAACATCTGGCATTTTTCTTTTAAAACAAATGCTTTCAATTCTTCGAAAATGCTAGATCTATCATTAAAAATGCCAAAATGGTACCACTTCATACAAAGCTGAATATTTGTTCACCACATCGTTCATAGTTGGTTGGTATAATATTTATGGATCTTTAATAGAATTTTATTTTTACCGCCGGCCGCAACAAATGTTTGCGTGCATGCAAATGTGTTACACTGGGTATCAACAACAACGTCATCAAGTTACACGCAGCGTTCGTAATTCAAAAGTTCCACATCTGGAAACTTGAATTCACCAAAAAAAGAAGTAATAAAATAAAATAGCGCTCTCGTCATTCGAAAAGGGGAAATTTATCCATAGATGGCTTGTTAAAAAAAAAACTACAATTTATTATTCTCTTCGACAGAAACTCGTTTTATGTTTGTCTGCCATATCGTCGGTATTTAGGTTTTGATTAAAATGTTTAGCACGTTTGCCTGTTGGATTTTATATACATATTTCTTTATTATTGTTGTTTTTTTTTTTTGTGTGACACCAAATTGATTCAATTGGATAAACTGCTTAGACCTTTGCCGCTAATTGGGTGAATAGTTTTTTTTTTTTTCAACACCATGCTTTCAATATGTTTAAAATTATTTAGTCAAGCTACTCGCTGATTATGTCTAAGGAACATTTGCTGATACTACTCATGGCGATTTAAGTTCCACTTAAAATCTTATGTGACAGTTTATGACATAGAAAAAGAAGCCCATAAGGTATTAAAGTAGTAATTAAATCGCTATGCGTATAGTATCAGAAAACGGACCTAAGAAGTTTAGTAGCGGACTTAAACCTGTTTCTACTTTCCGAGATAAATTTAAAATACGTCTCACCGGAGACTGGTATTGTTAGAACTGCAACGTGCTCGTACACCAGTTTCCAATGTTTACAATTCACGTAGTTCAGCGACTCTCAGATTAAAAGTTGTGCAATTATTTTGTTTTATTTACTGAGCGTTATGAGTATAGGAAAGTGCTTTACGGTGATTAGACACGGCAAATGTCAGTGGAATTCCTATTGATTATTCCAACATTTTTAAAACCATCGCAAGTGATCTGATTTTGCAGCTGCCCCAAGGCTGTGCTATACTGGTTGTAGTATGACAAGGAAAAATTCTAGATCTAAGAGGAATTTTAGTAACATGATGAACTGCGACAAAGATGACGCATCAAATGGGGATTTTTTTTTCTAAGTCAAGTATTAACTTGTGATGACAACGCTTTGGCGTTTACGTAATTTAAAGGCATTTCCGGGATTTGTTTAAATATCCTCGAAGGCACATTTATGACCGAAAGGAAGATGTGGACTAAAAATTATGATTGAGGTATTGGTATATTTAAAAGTTTCAAAATTTGTCATTTAAAGATTGCATATTCAGAGGCTTATGTGCTCAACGTGCAGAGTTTGGCGGAACGGGTCCATGTAGGACCGTACGCCTAGCTTCTCACAAAAGTTCGCAAGTGTTGTTTCTTTTGTTTAAAAGAGTGCGGGAGGATGCTTTATGCGTTATTAAATGGGCTGAATTGAAAGCAATAAGGGGTAAACTTTAACTACACATTTTTATATGAAAAATTCCACCATTGTGAGTTTGTTTCTCACGAGAAAGTCGTTGTTTTATTTAATCGCCTATCAGTTCAATCATCAACAACTAAACTGTTTTCTAGATTTACCGCCCTCACCATCATAAGGTCATTGCCGACTTGTAATCTGAATACTTTGTGAAATGTAGGACGACCACGTTTGCGTTGGCCTGCCTTCAACTTGAGTTTTAACATTTGCATGCGTAGAACGTGCCAAGAATATGCTGGCGCCATTTTAGCTACAGCAATGCCCAAAAGATGGGCTTATGTAGTCTGTACCAACCAACCAACTATGTCAAACTCAGATTTATTTCTACTGCAGTTAGAACGGAAACGCGGATTTCCTTCATTTATCTTTCACGAGAGAAAAAGCTAATTTTTATGTTAAATTTGCTTGCTTAGTCATCTCGATTACTGTACAATTGTACATACCACGAGATTGTTCACCAAGGTTATACATTCGTACACGTATGGGCTGATAGGTGCGGTATGTGTTGCCGGTTATCCCATTCATACCTAACAGAGAGTCTAATAAATTTTATTAGTGTCATTTTTATCATATACAGTGTGATTCATTTCAAATAGATTGATGCACGTAAGGGATAAAATTCATTTCAATAACATCGCCAAGCAGAAACAAAACAAATTCCACCAGTCGAGTTTCACAACAACAATTTTTCACGTCAAAATTTAAACAGACAACAATATATCAAAAAAAAAAAAAAAACTACAGAATTTTCAGGCGCCAAAATGGATGAACTCAAAGGCTTCTTCAAGCAGGCCGGCAAAGAGTTTCTCAATGCCGCCGGTGAAGCTGCTGCGGGGGCAGCCAAAGAGATCGTGGGAAGCGTCATTAATGAGATCTTCATCAAAAAAGAAGCCGAAACGAAGCGAATTCTGCCAAGTATAAAGAATATGCGAGTCGTAAGTAATATCCCAACATTTATTATGTTTAAAATTTATTTATAAATTTCGTATCAGTGGACCGTAAATAGGAGAAGAAATAACTTTCGCATTTTTAGATATAAGTTTGTTTATTTATTTTAGACAGTATGTCCGCTTAAAATTTAAGAAATTTGTAAAATGTGAATGTGAGTAATAGAATGGTTTTAACTAATTGGGGGTTTCCAAAAAAAATCTACAGAACATGAGTGTGCATGTGTAACTATATGCGAACACATTTCAGGTTAAGGCGGCAATGCGCCCGTTCCTTCAACAGCGACAATTAAATTGGCAGAAGTGGTAGAGGGGTGTAATAAATTTAAATTTAACTGAAACTCAAATGCGGCGAATGAGGTGGAATTTATAGAAATGTAGAAAGAAATTTCCTATAATGATCGCGCTCTTCTAGATAAATGTACTGCAGACGTCATTAAGTTGTATATCATTTAATTTGATAAACTGTCCTATATTTTGTTTTTTTCTTGAACGGCTGATAGATAAGCTATAAAACGAAATAAGTGTCAAATTCATTTCAAACCAATTACATCAGTTATTAAAATCAAAACAAGCCCTTTGACATGTTGATTCGATTATCATCGAAACGTTCCTCCAAAGACTGAAATACGAACATCATCCTTTGCTAAACATAGAGAAAGACTTTTTTTTATAATACTGCTCCCAAACCTCAAGACTAAAACTAAAAGACAGACAGAAACTAAAAAAAACTAATTAACGGACCACCATCTTCCCGGCGAGCGTTTGGATGAAGGCCTTCTCCCAGATGAATATATCGGAAACATCATAGCGTAGAAATGATTGGAAATTATAGATAGGAATGTATTTGTAATCAGACCTCCATGTAGGGTCTGTTCTCGTCATTTAAGCCATCTTATTCCAATTTGTAAAAATAATAAGAAACTCTCTTGTGCAAAAAGATGAGCAATCGAAAATGTGAAAATATGTGATGAATTTTTTTTTTTTATCTTTGTGCCGGAATATTCAGATTTTCCATAAAAAAGTTCGAACTGTCAACAAAATTTTTACGGTCTCTGGAATGGGTATTCTGTATGAAAAAAATCGTTCATAAATTCTGTTAAAAATCATAACAATAAAAGATGGAATTTGGTGACTTTTATTATAGAAGATTTTTAATAAATAGAAAGTTTTTGTTTGAAATGGATCTCTGTATATTTCTTCGTCAACGAAATGCTTACAAAATAAGACAAATAATGTAATAAATGTGTATTTAAAAAATTATAGTAATTGAAAATAATTTATAAATTTATATTTTTCTTTAGCAGAAAACACCGATCACTTTTGCTGGAACTAAGATTTAATAGTAATCCATTTGATCTTCCTGATGTGCGTAATACATAATTCAAAGCATACTCTTTTCAGTCGGCATATCAAATTTTGAAATGTTCTTAATAGATTTCAATTCTCGAAGTTCTATAACAGTGTTTCAAAAAAGTTTGAAATCCAGAATACGATTTGTAAAAGTTCTTTGATGGCCTTTTCATAAAAGAATAAAAGTTGTTTCCCAATACTATTGATTAAAATTTCCAACTTTGTACCCATTGAGGTAATTGTGAAAACAAAATAAAGAACCTAGTATTGAACCTTGTGGGACACCATTACTAGTTAGGAGAAAGTCTGATAGGCTATCACCTAATTATACAGCTTGCATATTCTGTAATATACGCTTTACAGCTTCTGGTGAAAAATTGTAAGCCCGATAAAGTTTATCTGCAAGTTTGCTACGTACCAATGTGTCAAATGCCTTGGAAAAATTATGGAGAACAAGGACACTTAGCTTGTCCTTCTCGAGTGCTTGCCGAGGATTTTCTATGACATTTAACAGAGCAGTTGAGTTGTTCACGGAAGCCACTCTGCTTTAAGATTAATAAATTATACGCCTTAATAAATTCGCTCATCTGCTTTTTCAATATCACTTTGAAAACTTTAGAAAGGAATGGTAAAATGGACATTGGTCGAGACTCATTGCACTTAGCACTGGCAAAATTTTAGCCAAATTCCCATCGTCTAATCGGTATTAAACAAATGAATGTGTGAATTCGTCAAATTTTAGGATCTTTTGAGATCAAGTACGCGAAATTGACGTAGGCGTAGTCTTTGTCACAACCCAGTGATTTCGGCTCTGTTCTCTAAACATTCTTAACTTGCCATTATCATTATCATTATGAATCGCCTTCCAAAAATCCATTTGCTTCAAAAAGCTGTTCCAAGCTAAGATTTGAAACAGAATAGAATGTGTTAGTAATAACCTTTAAAGTAGGTACCCAAAAAAATGTCCTGAGATGGTATTAGAATTGTTCAAAAATGATAACTTGGCTGTCTGAGGTGGTGTATTCACTAACCGCAATTTGTGAACATCGACAAGGGTTGTTTTAGGCAGAATTTAAGAATTCAGAAGAATATGAATATGCTGTGGCGTACAACAATTAATTCACCAACAGAAAACATTCTCAGTGGACACAGCCACAACAGTGAACAACTTCTCGACAGTCGACAACTTCTCCACTTCAACCATCTTGTTTGAGTTGTCACTGCGACCGAGACCGACTGCGTCTCTCTCTTCTTTCTTGAAAGTGACAGCGAGCAAACGTCAGTAACCCACGTGCGGAAAAGATAAAATTTTATAACCTAATTAAATAAAACATTTTCTAATAGTTTTCTAAATGAATAAAGTTCTTTACATTGCGTTACAATGCCATACGGCCGCTCCCAACTCGGATCCCAAGACGTGCTATGGAATCCGTGCCATCAGGCGTCCCCTAGGAAGATCCAGGATGAGATGGTTAGATCAAGTCCGAAATCTCTCCTCGGTCCATATGGGCGGAAGATCGGGAGTTATCCCCTTAGGCATCCTACACCCGCGACCCTACTAATGAAAGACCGACCATTGAAAGTGAATGAATGAATGAATGAATATACCAATACTTACATCTCTGACCAGATCATCGCATAGACAGGGTTGCCAGAATTTCATTTGCTCTAAGTGTCCGAACCTTAAGAAAATGTGCCCCAAAAATCGTTGAAAATGTTGGTATTTTTCCCACTTACTCACTTATTACTTACTCTCACTTATTCGCGCCGCGAATTTTATTTGACTACTATTTTCTGTTTTCTTTAAGTTTTGTAAAACGATGTGTAGCCCAAAATTAAATTGCGCTCTCATTTTTTCATTTCTATCGTTTTTTAAGAAAAGAGATAGCCCAAAATACGACAAAGCGTTTAATCTGGCGACCCTCCCTACAGATCAAGCCCAGCTAAAAACGTATTTAGCTCTTGAGAAACAATGCAAAAAAATATGCTTGAATCTAAGGGAACATCATATAGTTTTTTTAGCTTTACAGGGTAAGCCGGGCTTAGAACTAGCCTGCTGTACCGTGCAAAGGACGATACATCCGGAAAATAATATGATAATGATCCACCCTTTGTGAAATTCGAAGGAATACCTTCCTCAATAATTTACAAACTGGGTTCCGATGAATACAGAACATTCTAAGCTGTAGTTTCAACTTTCTAAAGAGAGTAAAAACAAATTCTTATGTACCAAATTTCGACAATAGATTTTTGGGTTGACTTGCCCTTCACCCTAATTAAGAGAGTGAGTTACAAGGAATTTAAAACTAAAATTGAAACACACAAACAAATACAATAAAAGGAGCAATAGGGATCTGGGTTTCAAAGAGAAGACATTTTGAGTTGTTACATAAGTTGTGCTTTAAAACCAAAGCTTAGATAAAAAGTTAGTTACCTCTGATGTATGAAAGGCATTCGTACAGCTCTCTTGGCACTGATATTAATAGATCCTAGCGAAAGCAGCACAAACAGGGATATCTTAAGCGAATATTCGCTACAACTCCAATAAGTAATTTGGCTTGGATTCAGTAGGTATACCAAGTTTTATTCATCACACCTACTCCCCTTCACTTGCATAGGTACTCCGAATCACCTACACAAGTTTCATTTGCTTGTCATAAATCAACCGTTTTTACAGCTACGTACAATAATTGTTCTATGAAAACTCTTACCTCAATATTTCTCAAAAATGCCCACTAGTCTAGACCTATCGATGGCGCCTTCCGGAAATTCGTATATAAATGTATTTTGTATAATGTAATGGTCCTTTCTCACTGCTGATTTAAATTAATGAAATCTGCCCACAGAATCCAAAACAAAAATTACGCCCTCTCTGACATCATATACGCAACATGTACTCCTTACGCAGGAAAACATTGAGGGTGTGTTTTTTCATGTTTCTGTGACTTGCAAACTTAATGGAGCCCATAAAACACCACCCAACCCTTGGAGAGCATGCAAACACATGAATAGAACCCCAACTAGCTTACAACTTTTACTTTCACTATCATGCTTTGTTGTCATTTGGGGAGAACGTGTATCTGCGAAAGACTGCGGCACTCCCACATAGATACCACCATTGTCTGTCTCTGTCCACCTTAAGGGTGCCACTGTGTACGCTAGTAATGGCCCCCTTATCCTTGTCCGAATTCCTGGACTCCTCATATCCCTGTGGATATCGCCAAGCTCCCGCTATCCTATATACAGTCTTCTTGGATGGCTCTGCTTCACTTAGTAGTTCAGTGTGCACACAGCAGCTGTCTCGATATGGCACTAGTTCTGTTTGATAAGCAAATTTCAAAAGTTCTATCAAATCTGTGAAATAGTGAAACTCGCAACAAAACGGATTGCATAAACCGCATCTTTTGATAAAATACACAACAATGCCAATGCGCTATCGCGTGGATTTCAACTAGTGGCGATATAAATGTGAAGGAGAAACACAAAACAAACGGCTTTTCCTTGGTTTAACCTGATTAAATCATTTCGTAAAGTTTTCCGTTCTGAATAGCCGTCCCGTCGGTCCAAAATGCCTTATATCGCAAAAATTGAAGTGCCTTTCTTTAAGACCGTTTACAAGCGCGACGAAAGCATCACGCTGAAGATTTTTCCCAAAGAAAAATTCCTAACAGCCGTGAAGGTCGATGTCAATAATGAAGTTCCGTCGCTGACTGAATACGAACCGGACGAGGTGATCTGTTCGAAATTCGATATTCAAAGTCACGAAAATGCGTTTGAATTGTTGAAGACCCCGTATGTTGATTCGTGTTTGATTGATGTGAAATGTGACGTGATTCCGCCCATCGATGGGGTAAAATCTGACGTCGATACCGAGAACGAAAAGACAAAAAGTGCTAAACAAGCTGTGGTAGCTTTGCCACGTAACAAGACCTTCGATGGAAAACCTATTTACAGAGTAAATTATTGTTTTTGTTAGTGATCTAATTGTGTGTGTCAATGCGTTTGAAGTGGATGTCAATATGTGTTAGTAGTTATATTTCGTCATCCTGCATTTTTTTCGTCATTGATAGATCTTTGACAATCGGAGTCTTTGAGTGCATGTTTTTAGAGAATGTAATTAATTTGTTGGTGAGGGCGAAAACCATCATTCAGG
Organism: Cheilosia urbana; assembly: GCA_946477585.1. Lineage (NCBI taxonomy): Eukaryota > Metazoa > Arthropoda > Insecta > Diptera > Syrphidae > Cheilosia > Cheilosia urbana. The sequence goes on from OX297854.1 coordinate 120,654,619, forward strand.
CTCCGCTCGTGCAGCATCGATAAAGTCTGCGATTCGTTTTCGAAGTTTTGTGTCATGCAGTTTCAAGGTAATGCAATTACTCTGAAAGTATTCTGCACCACAATCGAAGTCACCAGCGACATAAAGTTCTACCGTATAAAGTCCTAGCACTGAATACTAAAGAACTCCTTTCTTTCATCGAAACGAACCCTAGGGCTTTCACTCTCGCTGTAGTCAAATGACTTTTTAAAGTCAACTTACAGGTCGTATCGGTTGCCAGCACTTACGCAGGTACTTTCTCGCTTTAACCATTAACCATTTTATTATATATTCTTTCCTGGATGTGAAAAACCGTTAAATGAAAGCTTTGTGCGATTGCAACAGCAAGAACAGCATTATATAAAATTAGTACATACCAACGCAAGTCCTGGGAAACCATTTTTGCTCAGACCGAACATGTTTTGATGGGCCAATTTTCGTTCCAACTCATCAATTGAATATGTAATATTTGAATCAATGGAGTATCCTATTATTTTTACAATTTAGATAAATATTAAGTTTCAAACCGTAATTATATTTACTAATGAATTTTAATAGCATAATATGCTAAATAAATAAATAAACCTAAATCTAAAAAAAATATGCCGACACTAATACCCTATTCACACCGCACCGAAAACCGTGTTTTCGTCGAAAACTCGAAATTGCGTTCACAACGAACAATAACTAGTTTTCGGTTGACGTTTCAATGAGACAAACTAGTCGTGAAACTTCTGTGTAAACTATTTTGGTTACAAATTTCGATCGCATTAATTAACAAATAAAATTAATTCAGAGCATTTAAAAATAATATAAGCGCATCAATTAGGTGGGGAAAATGGTTTTAACTGGTGAGTTGTGACATTATGTTCGGTCAGCTGCTCTGCTGACTGTTGCATAAGGTGTGTTTGTTTCAACAACCCAACGATTGGAAGTCGTTTATTTATTTATTTATTTAACTAGTTATCATTTAAGCCATAGTTAATCAATTATTAATATTTAAAAAAAAAGTTTGTTATATGTTACATTTCTTTTAATATTTGTTTTGAATTTAATTTTGTTAGATTGAAATCAATGGGGACGTTCGGATTCATAGTTAATGTAAAACGTCAACTAGATTGGTCGTGACTAGGAATCCGAACGCGTTGACTGAGCAAGTTTAATTGCTTTTGTATTCTCGCATTTGTCCTTTTTTATTCGGAAAAGACCCCTCATAATATTTTCAAAAATTGATATTTTCAAATAAGTACATTTAAAATGTAACACGGTTGCCTATCACAACTATATTACACTGTTATCCGAACTAATGGTTGTTAAATATCTTGCGAAAATTCGAAATTTGCAGAGTACCTTTAGAAATGGCACCCTTTTCTCTCACTGGCCCTTTTTTCGACACCTCAGAATTCTGCCACGGCCACTCTGTTTATTTTAAATCTGACTCTTCGAAATGTCAACTGAGTATGCAGGCAGGATTTTCCTGACTAGATTTGTCGGCTTCCCCTCCATAAACGTCAACTGAAAAAACTAATCACGTGACCACTCTGGGCCAATCAAAACTGAAATACATCTAGTCTGACAGCCTGTCAACTTACTAAACTATGAATCCGAACGTCCCCAATCACATGAACTTATTAAAATCCGTCGTCAAGTTATTGATTGGGCCATTGCTTCCATAGTTACATCGAGACGTCATTTGATGTAAAAATATTGGATTCCTTGTTGCCCTCGGTATAGTATTGATGTTTATAGAACTAAGAATATAGGTGGCTATGTTGGTGGATGATGTTGCCAGTCAGGACGCAAAACAAAAATAAAGCATTTGATTTTTCTCTTCCTTTTTACAAGGTCTGCATATTCAGCAACTTTATTCGACTTATGTAGGAGGGTAGAAGAAGACTTGCGGGTCCCAATGTAAATCACGTAATGCAAAAAGAAGAAATTGCTTTTGAATGCTTTCAATTCTTGGAATTCCAGATTCATAGTTCGGGCACCAAACAGGACCATAATATTCCAAAACAGGTTGGACTAGAGAACAATATAGAAGTTTGGTGATAGAGGGGTCTTTAAATTCTCTTGAAAACGGTTTATAAGCCCAATCCTTCTTCTTGCTTTCTTGTCTTCTTGCCTTACTGACAATGGAATACAAATGAAGGTTAAAGTTGAGCTTCAGTCAAAGATAACTCAAAGATCATTAAAGTGGTCCACACTTTGAAGTGAAGTTCACCATTAATAAAATAAATCAGTGTAGTTGGATTTTGATGACTTGTGAAGGACACACATTTACATTTCTCCAGGTCAGCAACAAAAATCGTTGATAAATAACAGGAACAGGATTGGACCAATGCGGCTACCTTGAGGAACACCAGAATAGGCGACTATATTTTTTGACAAAGAACCATTTAGTTCTACATTTTGAGTACAATCAGATAGATTTACAGAGGAGGAGATCCATAATATTTCAGTTTTTTTTTTTTAACAGGATACCATGATTGACTCTGTCGAATGCTTTACTAAAATCAGCATTAAAAACATGTAATCCATTCAACATGGTTTCATTGCAATGGGAAGTAAATTCTATTATTTTGCGAATAATAATTTCCGAACAAATGACTTCGGATGTATAATTTTACACTATACACTAACATACCCCAGGCAGTTACGTAAACTCCCTCCCATTCGTACAGAATAATGTCTTACGTCGCCTTCGGCTTTCACGCCACCTCAGATGCCGTGTGAATACCTATATAATGGGCACATTCAAGAATCTAGTTATCTTAAGTCGACTAGAATGGTCTGGATAAGATGTAACCTGAACGCAAAAACTAGATTAGTCGGGAAGGTCACTTTTGCAACGGCAGCCACATATCCGAACTTAATACTCAGTCACGAATTTCTTGACTAGATTCGTCGGCTACCCCTCCATAAACGTCAACGGAAACAGCTGCTCATGACCGATTTCAGCCAGCTGTCAGACTTACCAAACTAGATACTTGAACGTCCCTAATTATTGTCCTGAGTTGATTCGTGCTTAGTTTCTCCAAATATATTTCCTTCACAATGTCGCCAAAGGGCTTAAGGGATCCTACGATCATCAAGAATAAACTACTTGTATCTTCGTTGTTCGGCCTGTTATTGTTATGACACCTTCACTTTTTTCAAGATCCTCTCCTCTTGTCGCCAACTATCATCAGCATACTCAGTTCCTTTTATAATGCTGTGTCGTGGTACCCAAAACATTCCCACTTGGTTTTGATTGTAGGACGCCTTGTGCTCTTGGCTATTTTCAAATTGCTGTTTGTGCTCAGTCGCCTTAAGTAAAGCAAAAACTGCGGACAATTTGTCAAAATAATTCCTTCCGATGGCTTTGAACCATCTGTGTAGATTGCAATCTCATTTGACCTTGTTTTTGCATTTCTTTGCCTTATATGGATATAACGCATCATGGATGAGTTAGTTAAGATCGTACAACCACCGAAGTTGCCCAGATAAGTGAATCTTTATGCCAACAGCGCATTGTTTCATGTGCAATTAATATAAGGATAAGGTTTAGAAATGTATCCAGTGATGCTGAAGGGAACAGCCCCAAGTCGTGCATATTGCTCTTTTGCAAGTGCCTGTTCAGTACTAGTGCCCTGGCGCAACAATTTTAAATAATATCCTCTTTCCCACTCTCAATTCTGAACAAATTGCATATACCCCTTGGATTATATTCTTGATACTAATTACATTTATTTTTCATTGTTTTCAGCTCGGAGAGAAGGCAAGCGGTTTGCGTGTCCACTCAGATGTGCAGGACTTTGACACCCTTCGCAACCAATGCCTTTCAACGGGATCTCTATTTGAAGATCCAATGTTTCCGGCTAGCGATGAATCGCTTATGTTCTCACGCCGACCGGATCGTTATGTCGAATGGATGAGACCACATGTAAGTGATGCGTTTAATTTATAAAACACTCCTACTGATATCCATTTGACTCGTATATCGATAGGAAATTTGCGACGATCCTCAATTCTTCGTCGAAGGCTATTCCCGTTTCGATGTGCAACAGGGTGAATTGGGAGATTGCTGGCTGCTCGCAGCCGCAGCAAATCTAACTCAGGATCAGAACCTCTTCTTCCGCGTTGTGCCACCAGATCAGAGTTTCGAAAACTACGCTGGTATATTCCATTTCCATTTTTGGCAATATGGTAAGTGGATCGACGTTGTCATCGATGATCGCCTACCAACATATCGCGGTGAGCTGATGTACATGCACTCGACGGAGAAGAACGAGTTCTGGAGTGCTCTGCTGGAGAAGGCCTACGCCAAGTGAGATAATCGAATAAATTTTTTTTTTTTTTCCGACCAAAACTATAAATGAAAAATTTCAACAGACTTCATGGATCCTACGAGGCTCTTAAAGGTGGCACCACCTGTGAAGCTATGGAAGATTTCACCGGCGGTGTTACTGAGTGGTATGACCTCAAAGAAGCACCGGCAAATCTGTTCAACATTTTGGGAAAAGCCGCTGAGCGTAGCTCTATGATGGGCTGCAGTTTAGAGCCCGATCCAAATGTAACCGAAGCTGAGACACCAGAAGGCCTTATTCGTGGTCACGCTTATTCCATAACAAAGGTGGCACTCGTCGATATTGTCACACCGAATCGACAGGGAAAGATTCCAATGATTCGCATGCGAAATCCGTGGGGTAACGAAGCCGAATGGAATGGCCCATGGAGTGACAGCTCACCGGAATGGCGGTACATTCCCGAGGATCAGAAAATCGAAATCGGCTTGACATTCGATAGGGATGGTGAATTCTGGATGTCGTTCCAAGATTTCTTGAATCACTTTGATCGTGTGGAGATTTGTAACTTGTCACCAGATTCGCTGACCGATGAGCAACAGCACAATGGCAAACGGAAATGGGAAATGTCCATGTTTGAGGGTGAATGGACACCTGGTGTTACCGCTGGTGGTTGTCGTAATTTCTTGGATACGTTCTGGCACAATCCCCAGTATGTCATCAATTTATTGGATCCCGATGAGGAAGATGATGATGGCAAATGTACGGTTATCGTGGCGTTGATGCAGAAGAATCGTCGATCAAAGCGCAATATGGGAATGGAGTGTTTGACGATTGGATTCGCCATCTACCATTTGACGGGTCGCGACTTGGACACCAAGCCGCAGCCGTTGAGTTTCTTCAAGTATCGTGCTTCGGTTGCGCGCTCGCCGCATTTCATTAACACTCGTGAGGTAGGTGTTGGCGTAGGGTGATTGTGGTCAGTGGAACTCTTGTTTTTCTCAAAATGTTTGCTGAGACGGAAACACGTACAAAAGCTGTTGAATCTTTAGTTTTTGGATAGAAAGCTGATTCACTCTTTCCAACCGACAAATTCTGTACTTCAAGTTGAAACTTAAGCACCTCGGTTACAATCACTTTACTTACAGAAGTTTTTTGCCAACTTTGTTTTTCGTTTATTTGGGTTTGAAACTACGTAAATCAATTACATCTGCAGCTTCCAAAGTACGTGTATTTGAGCTCAATTTGAACAGGTAACACCTTTATAAGTGCAACGGCCAATCCATCTTCTAAGCAGATGAGGTTTTAAAAGCAAGACGGTCTGGAACATAATGTTTTAATGATGCAGATATGGACCACAGCCCAGTACGTCTACCCGCCTTCTGCGTCTAATTTTTAATAATTAAAACAATCTCTCAGACGCTCTTAAGTTTCGTGCCTGGGATGACTGATGCAAATGTAAATGCATATATTCCCAATTAAGCTTCTTGCAGTCTCAATCCATTGGAGGAAAATATGATTCGGTCTCAAATTTGAGCCTTTTCTCTGTTCTGTTTTTAGCCTCGTCAAGTTCATTACGCTTATTACTGAGGTTGCTTCAGTGCGTAGCACTTTTTTATCATTTAGCTTCTGAGCAATATGGTGCGAAGTCTGTGCTTATGAAATACATATCTGTGCAATACAACAAACGTATTGGAGCTGTCACCAGCCGATTTTGGATCAAGGCTTGTTTTGTACACGTATGAGATTAAACTCTTAAAACTTCAGCTGATCCCAAAACTCGAACGATTAAGAGCTTGACATGATCCTATGTGATGTCTGATGTAGCACATCATTAAGAACTAAACCCTATCTTTCAAAGTGAAACTATTCGACTATATGAGAGTTTTCCGCACCGCAATTTCCCTTCCAGCTGCAGTCATAACTTTATTTACTTGTTTTGTAGGTCTGTGCCCGTTTCAAGCTACCTCCTGGTCATTACTTAATCGTCCCATCAACCTTTGATCCCAATGAAGAGGGAGAGTTCATTATTCGTGTCTTCTCGGAGACACAGAATAATATGGAGTACGTATGCAATGCTATTTTACATTTTTCTACACACTTTCTACAAACAAATCTATGGACATTAATGATTCTTATATTTATTTTTACTTTTGGTTTTTTAATTTTTACTAATTTAACTAAAGAGAGAACGACGACCATGTTGGATATGGAGATGTGGATGATAGGGTGAGTAACGCATTTAAAATACTTTTCTCTATTACTATATTTTTTGTATGAAAATAACTTGTAGCGTTTGATAACTTTGATTTGTATTCTTGAGTTATATGTAGTTTTTTTTTTTGCTGGAACATAGCACGGTTTTGATTGAATCGGTTTGTTTGGTTGGAAATTGTATTAACGATTTTTGTTTTTTTTTGTAAATTTGTTATGCGTTCTTTCAGAAAATTTTAACAGCCGCTGTATTATTTGTGCAAGCACGTCGTTACACTTATGTAATAAACAAATTAACATATTGTATCCGTGAATTTAATTACAAAGACGCTTAACACACCCACAAAACTTGTCTCTGACGGTTTAGTTAAGTAAATAGCTGCATGAAGGCCAAGTTCACCGAACTCCCAGTGAGAGATGGTTGCGTTAATTAAGTGAATTTGCTATGCGTTTGGTCAGATCTAGTGTGTGACACGCAAGCCACTAATATCAATGACCTGACCTGACAATTGTAGAGACAGAGGGAGTGGGAGTAACTACCAAGGAAGAAGGGGTCAGATTCTGTAAGGCGAAAACGTTGAAACGTGCGCACGAATGATTTGCACTAAGTGGCACAGGTAACACGAAAAAGTTTGAACGTTTTCTCTTACAGAATGCCGACCAAGGACTGGACAATGAACTGGATTTTATTTGGTTGACTTGTTTTTTTTTTTTTTTTTAGTGGCGTAGTTAAATGTTGGTGCGAAGTAGTGGGGTGTAAGCGAGTCGTTATATAACAGATAAGTGAGGTTCACGCAAACTTGGCATCAACGCAAGCAGAGCCATGCGACTTGAATAATTGTTCGTTCTTGTGTTTTTGTGAGGAAGGTGGAAATTATCAAAAGTGTATATACAAAGGCCATATCTGCCTGTTCACGGTACCAACGTAATGCATTCTGTTACGTGAGAATTTCGAGCGTTTCCCTACAAGAAGTGTTTACTACATTTTGATCGGCTGCTGGGCAGGGATTTTGTCTTGTTCATTTGGCGGAACGTGGGTGATCACGATTAGCGTCTTCGTAGTTGTTCTATAGAGAGAGAGAGAGAAAGTGAGGAGACTGCCCCTAGCTATTTTGTTGCCTTTTAAGCACAAATTACTATCCAGAACTACATCAATTTCTTATTTGTTCATTGACACTCACTCTTGTAGTTAATTTGTATGTCCTTTCTTGTTACACATTCATTCACTGCTGTTCTCGCTTCCATCGAGCATACTACATTAAGATGGGTATGCGATTTCTAGCCCAATTTAGAAGGAACGTGCTTAGAGAGTAAGATTGTAAATTGCGCAAACATCAAAGGTGAGGTTTCTTTCTTTGTATTGCTATCCAGTGTATTCGAAAGAATGTATTCGTGATACCAAAGTGATATCTCGGGGCTGTATAGATGGTTCCGAAATCGTTTTTTTTTATCTATCAAAAAATCGATCAATCATCGATGTAGCATTCTAGCATGTTCTCCTAAGACCTGCAACAGATAGTGTTTGAAATTAACAGACTTTTCATATAAACTATCAAGGATCTTATTATAGTCGATATAATTTACCGGCCAAGATTTTATATGCGCTACTGGAAAAACTGCTACTTCTCTAGTTCGGTTGTGGTGGTCGTTTTTGTTTCACATGTCCTATGGATCTCTCCAAATTTTATAGATAAGTTCGTGTAGCTGCAGTTCTTATCAAATCATTGACTGCTACTTAGAATAATTGTCATGTTTAGTTTGAATATAATTATAAATTCATTCAGATCGTATAATGTTTAACAGCGGGATGTTTGCGCCTGTTGTCTTTCTTGTTGGCAGTTGGGTTAACTTCTCCTATATAAAAAAATCTCGTGCCACGGTGTTTCTGGCCGTACTCCTCCGAAACGACTGGACCGAATTTTATAAAATTTGTTGTGTACCTATATTTGGTAGGTATGAGGATCGGTGGTAAAGTATATTTCATACCGCTGGCGCTAGGTGATTAGGGTGTCCACGTCCACAACATTTTTGCTTTTTACTTTTGACGAAAATGTTTTTTGTCATTTTTTAGATTTGTCATCCAAAAATATCTAGTCGCAGTGGCTTAGGGTTAGTGTGTTGAACTACTAAGCGAGGGGTCTCAGGTTCGGATCCCGCAAAAACACAAATTCCAACTTATTGGTTTTTTCCACTGCGCTATCTCTCGCGAACGTCTAACAAACATCCGAGAGTATAAATGTCTTGAAACACAAATAGCCGTTTGGAGTCGGCATAAAATTGTAGATCCCATTCGTTCCAAAAATGAAAAACTCACACAAAACGAATGGTTGTGAGAAGCTAGGCCTAGGGTCCCTCCGGACCTGTTGCACCAACTATTTATTATTTTTTTTAACAAAAAAATATCTATGACCCCAAATCTTCACCTTCCCACCAAAAAAAAAAAAATGTTTATTCGCAATTTCAATATTATTTTATGAACAATATTCAAATAATTTAGTCATCATTCATTTTTAAAACAGAACAAAATTTATTATGTTGTTGAATGACAGATGGCGCTACTTCCCTCTAATTGAACTTTCAGCCACACATGCGCAAGTCCTTGACGTGAAGTGTCGCGTCACTTTGACATTTCACTCTGCATTTTTTATGTATCACAATTTACAATCGCAACCACAAAAATTTTAATCAGTGAGAACCAGAAATTTTATTCTTTCAGATGTGGATTGTGGGAATTTCTGAAAATTAAATTCTGTTTGAGATGAAAAAAATGTTAATATATGACAATGGGCTCATTTTATCCATCACAAATATTGGATCGCGGTTATTTTTGGTATTATTATTTTATTTTATGATCCTAAACAAGACTTCAACTTTAATTTTTATTGATTTTGTGGTTTGTTTGAATACCTATAGGTAGAAATGGAATCATAAAGGGTCTTAAGATGGCCTCCTTCCCTAACTTGACCTAACCTAACCTTATTTCATTCTACAAAAAAAAAAGAAAAAAAACGTTTCATATCAAAACTTATGTTCTTGCTCTATAAATTAAAGAGAAAAAAATAGCTCCTACAGTTTATCACTATTGTATTATATTGTAAGTGATAGGCCCTGTACACTGCGACCAGAAGAGATCTATTGTGTTGGCCTTTATTATTTAACCCAGGGAGCTTTTGAGGCTCTTTATAAACCTCAGCACCCTTCTTGGTTCCATGTTTCCAATATCTGCAGGACTTAAAATCGCCCTTTGCATATGGATCGCTCTGCCCCTTGCCACAGCAGGACATTCGCAGAGTATATGTTCCGTTGTCTCCTCCTCTTCTCCGCAGAGTCGACAGGAGTCATCGTCGGAAAGTCCAATTCTTTTGAGATGGTATCTTCGTGGCCAGTGACCAGTAAGATAAAATAATAAAATAATAAATAATAATAATAAAGTAAGGTGATCATCTTCCCATTTCCTGAATTTTGAGTGTATACAACTCAAAGGTAACCCGAAGTAGGGCTCAGGACCGGTGAGCAGGCGTGATGCACCTCTTCTCGCCAGACAATCTGCTCGTTCGTTGCCCTCAAATCCCTCATGGCCTGGTATCCAAGCAACAGTGACTGTGTTGTCCTTTGCCAGTTCTTCGAGGAGATTGAAACATTCCCAGACTAGATTTGATCTGATCGAAAACGATCTTAGGGCCTTAAGAGCTGCCTGGCTGTCTGAGAGGATGTAGATACGGGCACCTTTAGTGCGCCTTCGTATAAGCATTCTCGGACACATATCTCTATGGCGTGTACCTCCGCTTGAAAGATGTCTGGCGATTTTCCTAGTGCTACGGCTCTTTGGAACCGAGGTGCATAGACTCCAGCACCGGTGGCATCATCTTCCATCTTTGAACCGTCAGTGTACCAGATTTGTGATCCTGATTGTGTAACGAATAGGTTGGTTCTCCAGGTACTCCTGTCAGATATGACTATCTTAAATTTTCTGGAGAAGCGAAGCCTTTTAAGCATGGTGTCTGATACTTTGATCAGAGGATCATCTTGAAGCATTTGTAATACTCGAAGGTGTCCTGTAAGATTTCCTGCTTTAAGATTTGATATATCAGGAGCCTAAGGGCACTGATACTCGCTTCCTTCTTTACAGAAATATGTAAAGGCAGAAGGCTGAGCATTGCCCCTATGGATGCAGTTGGACAAGTTTTCATTGCCCCCGTTATACCAACACATGCTAAGCGATATATCTTGTTTAGTTTTTTCTGGGCTGTTAATTGTTCGATTTTTGGCCACCATGATATCGCTGCATAGGTGATCATTGGTTTGTTGATTGTGTTGTATGACCAGTAGATCATTTTTGGTTATAAGCCCCAGGTTTTGCCGTAAAGACGCTGGCACATATAAATCGCCTTTGTCGCCTTCTTGGTGACTTGATCAAGGTGTGAGTTCCAGGTGAGAGTCTTGTCCAGGATTACTCCCAGATATTTTACCTCCCCTGATAAGTCAATCACTTCGTTATTTAGCTTGATCGGTTTCAATTCTAGTTTTCTTTTTCTCGAGAATGGTACATCAGTACATCGAATCTGGAATTTCATGAACACTAATTCACTTTAATCATCAACTGTTTTTCTGCGATTTGATAATTTTAATTTGAATAGAATTTAATTCAGAGCCGAAAATAAAAGAATTTGTTAGGGAAATCGTCAAAGCCCGAAATAGTATTTTTTTTTCATGGGTAGTGGCAATGGGGCGATGTCCGAGAATTTAATTTTGTATGGAAAGGAGAAAATAACGGTTCAAAGGAATAACAAACACTTCGGAATTGACAATCGTCTAATTTTGCCCTCCGCTAAAAACACGTTTTCTCAAAAAGGAAGAACCGGCCATATGGAGGCAAATCGTGTAGTGAGAGCCACCCGTCGTGCAAATGATGATTAAGATAAGCGGAACCTTATTTGACGTCAAGACCGAAGGACACGTGCGACGCACCTTACAATTTAAATCGAGCTGCGTTTCGCTATGCTTCCGCACTCGCATACAATTTTCTTCGGTGCGTTAATATTATGCCATTGAATGGCGTCATTCTGTCAGTATTGCAATGAATTCTCCGCAATGTGACAGGTGTCTTTTTCATTTCGTTATTCCAATTGAATTGAGCGGACTTGCTATTCCGTGCGGTCAGACTTCTATCGAAATTGCATTGTGAAGAATGAGGTTACCCAACTGCATTTGATTTGGTTTCGGCACAATTTGAAATTGAAAGTCGGCTTATTTATAATTTTGTTGCGCAACCTCAATGCACCAAGACTTAGTCACGGAAAGCGTTTGATTGTGAAGAAACTCAATTCAAATGTAATTGAAGTGACAATTTTTAAGGGGAAAATTTCAAGGCAAAGGTGTTAAGTTTGTTTTTTTACTTTTGTAGTAAGAATGGAAAAGACCAAAAGACTGTCAAAATGGCTGTGTTGGGGATAAATTAGGGAACACTTTTGTAGTAATCTATGCAAAATGACAGACACATAGTTCAATGATTCAAAAAAGTGATGCGAAAAGTCGTTAAAATGTCTGCTAAACTGGAAGATTTCGCTAATTTGAATTTATTACCAAAATTAGTTGAAGCATCTAGCGATGAAAGCGATTTGCAGTTATTCGAACTTCTTTTTGATAAATCCCAGTATGTGGAAGAAATTTTACTGATTGAACTACAAGCATTCGAGGAAAGGAAAAAGCACCACTGCATTAAAAACTACGCGAAGGAGATCGTCCCTTCGTGGAGGAAGAAGAACGTCATCGGCACATTCGAACAGAATCTTCTTTCAATTTAATCTGGTCACCTGTTGATATCATTTTAATGCGCAGGAAATGAAAATATACGCACGAGTATGCCGAATAGGACAAAAAATTTCAAATCATGTGTTAATTGTCGTAAGAGACACATTTCCAAAAACATAGATTCGCCAATGTTTCCCCCATATTGGGAGGGGGCAGGTAGGTAGAAGTGGCGGTTCAGCAATGAACGAGGAACTTAATATCGTATTTCACTTCATTATAAACAAAACGAACACCAACTGGTCGGACCGACGTAGATCCATTTAGCGAATATGCGTTCGGCTTCAAAGTGGTAATCAACTACTTATTACCGTATAAGTGTTCGATTAATGCAATAACTGCAGTCGTAAAAATTAACTGAACGCCACTATTCACATGGGCGTTATGAATCGTGCAGTTCCTTCCATGGTTATGGATGCAGTTATTGTTAATTAACACTGACTTTCATGAGTGTTTCCCCCAATGGAGCCACACGGCATAAAATAAGGAGCAGTCCATTGACATAGTTTTTTTTTAATCAAATAAAGTTAAAGTTCGTGCAAAAGGGCGCTAGGGGTTTGATTATTTACGAGCCTTCTTTGAAGCAAATAGTTTGCAGTTTAAAAATTATGCTAACACCATTACTCGCAACTGTCTGAAAAGGTAGGACGATCAATTCATTTAGCCAAGCAAGATTTTTGACTATTAAGTGCCAAGTTAATTACATTTAGGTCTGAAAATTTACCCCAAAAGCTTAGACACGCAATTTGTAAGTATGTATGTCGACGGCTTCAACTCTTCTCTTGTTGCCACTACTCCCATTATACTGTTGTGCATTAACCCTGGTCACAGTTGTCAGAAAGAGGAATGCTTAGCACCCTAACAACCCAGAAGTAGCAAGCGCATAGTTTTGATATGAAACATTGGGATTAAAATCGACTCGTCCGAGACGGAAATTACGCTGTTTATGCCGTGACGTCGGAAATTAACCTGTCGCCACTGAAACTGAAAGAGTCCGCATCCGACGAGCTATGCCTCAGCTTTACATAAAAAGCGCATCTCACAAGTTAGCATCCGACTCGGCAATATTTTCTTGCCAGCACGACGCCGCCGCTGCCGACTCCTAAACCACTTAACCGATTTCAATGAAATTTTGTGGGTGTGTATGGTTGAAAGATAGGATAGTTTTTGACCCGACAGATGGCGCTGTTCACTGCATAACAGGGATTGTAGTTGATTTGCATACAGACAGCTGCTTGTGGTAAGTCTTCTCTGAAGAGAAACATAAGTGACTATGCGAACGCAGGTATAGGTTCGCTATATCTTCGTTGTAATTTAAAATTTAATGATGCCTTTGACGAGTGAGGCGCTTACTCGATATCGTTGTACAGATGGTATTGTTCGTCCTTATATCGACACTTCAAAATGCGTTAACGCAAACAGTTTTAATTACTTGACTAAACCTACGCAAATGTGGTTTGTTGCGCAATAGGAGATCCGATATGTTCTTGAAAAAGCTTCACATTTATATTCCCTTAAATTAATGATTGTCAGTTGGCACATAGATGTGAGAATGAGAAGCTAGACATACGCTCCAATTTTGCCATTAAGCTTAAGATTTTACAACGTCTTGAAATAGTGAATACGTTTCAAAATGTTAGTTATGGTCACGTCACGTACGATTTACGTTCATAACGAGCCTCCGTTCGAGCTCACCATTTGCCAAAGTTTATGGAAATCCAGTGGCTGAACGAGCAGCCTCAGCACAAACATTTGGTCGTTGGAATAATTTGTGCAAGAAATGTCACAATTTCGGGTCGTTCTCTAGAACTTGATTTTCTGTATACACATCAACTTTTGAAATAGTTTGAGAACTGAAGACTTTGCCTCTATAAACATCGATCCCAATGCGGGGCAAAAAATTATCTCCTGTGAAGTTGGATTTTTGGGTCAAAGGCTACCTAAACAATGAAAACATTCCTTTTTTTTATAATTTGGGGTTAAGTTAAGTCTCTGTTTTATTGTTGAAATATAGAATTGTTATATTGTAAACAACAGTACGTAACATTATCGAAGGCTATATAAAGCTGCACACAATAAAATATTCTCTCTTTTGTGTTTCCACTGCAAAGCATTTCAATTCTATAGATATTTATGCTAAAAATAACAAAAGCGTTCGCAAGATTGATTCCAGCTTATGGGATTCAAGGCTCTTTAACTTAAGTTAGGAAGAACCGTTTGCTGCAAATACAACTTCTTTTTACTTAACCTCAAGATGTATCGCGCTAGGTTAGGTTAGGTTTATGGGTGGATACCGCAGAGTGATCCCTGCACTGCCCCACTTAGGTCCATGGTGGACCCTATGTGATGCCCTTGTTAGGGGGTTTGCCGATGTTGTTGGCGATGGTATTTGTTCCCTCTCGGTTACTCGACCTTGTCCAGCCATCCAGATGTATTTATGAACCTGTAAAGATTAGATCAATTTACATCTGAAAGTTCTTGTTTGTCATGGAAGTGGTATCTTTCAAGTATTCTGTTCCTCAAGTGACACAGATTTGGGCAGTGACAGAGGAAGTGAGGTGTGTCCTCGTGTACATCCTCGTCTTCGCAACCCCTGCATATATCGTCATTCTTCAGTTTTAATTTCTTTGTATGGTTTCTCAGGAAGTTGTGACCTGTTAGGGCCCCTACCCTACTTGCATTATATTCCGGCCATAGCTTCCGTGACATTTCGCAGGTATTTAATTCCTTCCACCTGCTATTGGCTTTCATGCGAATCTTGTTTTCCACTCTATCTCTCTCTATGCGATTACAGAGTGGTGTATTGATCGATTTAATCTCCCGATCTTGATCCATAGCAGATCCATTTCTTGCCAGTTTATCAACCATCTCATTGCCGGTTTTGTCCCTGTGTCCAGGGACCCAGCAGCGACGCGTGGTGTGCTGCCAGCAGAGAACCTTAACCTCTTCACGGCAGCGGCGAACTAGCTTCGATTTTATTTCAATAGCAGACACTGTTTTTATAGCCGCCTGGCTGTCAATAAATATGGTAATATCATCATTTGGTATTGCCATCATTGACAGCATATGGGCAGCTTCGGCGATTGCCAGAACCTCCGCCTGAAAAACACTACTGTGATCAGGCAGTCTGATCGAGTGGTGTATATTTAGCTCTTCGGAGAAAATTCCAGCACCTGTTCCACAGTCCATCTTAGATCCATCTGTGTAGATGGATATCGATTTCCTTTTTGTGGGTTCGTCTGTGTTCTATTCCTCCCTGCTGGGGAAACAGCAGAAATCAAAGTCAAGATTGGGAGACAAGTAGTCAGAAGTGACAGAGTCTCCCACGTATTTGTTCAGAATCTGTGTGTGTCCCATTCTGTAGGGTTTCCAGCTTGTATCGCGCTAATGTATGATCCAGTATTTTGTATGCAGTTCCCATGCAGGTACTTACTTACGGAAATCGAAACTATCCGAGCGGATCTACAACCAATCGGAATATATATAGCTCAGAACTCTTCATTAAACCTATCAGTCCATTTCCAGAAGCCACTCACCAACGTGCAAAACTTGACTATTTTACTAAAAAAAATTACGCGGTTCATCCCTTTCCACGTTCATGAAAGCCCACTTGTCGATCTGTCTGCGGATTGTCGTATAACTTAGTCTGTCACACCACTACTTGGTGATAAAATTGTTCTTTTTAAGCAAGTTTATAAATTTTTGATTGTAAAAACACTTTTCATCTACAATTTCCAACCAATCGAACCCCTTTTACAGTTTGTAGTTTATTGTTTTGCAGCAATAGTATTTATATTTATAAAAAAAAAACTTTTTTCAGTTGCAAAGTGCAATGCTTTCAATATTGTAACATCTATAACAACGAACATTGCTACTGACGCACAATGTTTGTTATTTGCTTTGGTTTCTTACACAAAAAAATAAAAATTAATTACGAATTAATTGAACAAAGCACTAATTGGTAATTGCATGGCAATAATTTAATTTTAAACTATACACATTGCATGAAGGAAGAAACAATAAAAGCATTCATCTCTACCAACAAAAGTTCAGTATCCGTCGGTTTTATTAGCCAAAAACATTGCAATGAATTTTATTTGAAAATCTTGCATTTATTTATATTAATCAAAATAATTCTCAAATTAAATGTCAATGCCAGGTCAATGCAATGACTTGTGCTAATGTGACCGCCACGATACTGACGCTGCATTTAAAACACGCCTAAATTAATGGTCACAAGTAATAATCCGCTTTAATTAAATATAGGCTAGCAATTATGATGGCAGAAGTAATGGGGATGGAATTCCTGATGTAAGTTTCAACAACGACGCCAACATTGACCAACAAAATTTGTCGAACTCTTCTTTGATAGTTTTGGATTTTTGTTTCAAGTTTGGTCTTTTTTTTGATTACAGTTTCTAAATTTATTGGCAAGCATTTTGTTTGAAGTTTTATTTTCTATTACAAAGGCCTGAGTGCAGTAGAGATTCGGTGGTCTGGGAGATTTTAGTGGAAATAGGTTTTCAGATGTTATTTCTAGGCTAGATGATGGACAAAAGTATCGTATCAGCTTAGCATTGATAGCAATGAATGTTAAAAATGGTTTGTATTTGCAGTTTTAACAACAAAGACACGGCTAATTAATTTGATTCTTCAATAGTGACACTGCATGGAAATTTGAGATGAAAACTGCAAAGCTGTATTGACCCAGTGTAGTACTTAGGCAGCTTCCACACCGGATGGAACAAAACGCCTTATTTTGTTTTCTTGCTTTGTTTTGCCTTATTCAGTGTGGGCGCGCTTATTCAAATGCGTGTATTTAAATTTCAGAAACACACAGAAAAACAGTTTTGTTTGTCTAAGGCGTTTTGTTTCATCCGGTGTGGAAGCACCCTAAGAGAGGATTAAACAGATCGGAAATATAGCAACAGCCCAAATTAAACGCAGCAGATACAAGTTCAAAGTTTGTTGAGGAATAACAAAAGATTACTAGGATGCAACATAATAAAATGACGATTGTCAAAAAATTCTAATTGAGTGCTGAAATTTGAGCGATCACAGACGACTCTGAACTGATCTGTTTACCTGTTTACTGTTTGAATATAAACAACGAAACGACGTTTGAATATAACCAACGAAACGAGTTATCCCTCTGGTATTCTGAATGCGAAAAGATCGAGCTTACAGCATTGACTCGGACTACAAAAGAAGCTATGGGAACACGCTTAATGCTACTACAAAGGATATACCACATACACTATCGAAATTTATAACAATAATCGCAAAAACCACTGCAGAATGTGTATCCAAAAGAGAACACAACGCATCATGTATAAATTAAATGTCGCAACGAACCTATGAATTGTGTCTTACCAAACTGCTAAAAATAAAGAAATTGGGAGCAACGATCATTGAAACGGTTTAGAGACTCTCCACCCGGCGCTTCCGTCGTCAAGGCTGTGTCCGAGATGCAGATATTGAACAGCAACTACGTCGCACACAGTAAAATGTATTTATCAGAGGTTCAGAGGTAAACGTTAGTGCCGGCAGCCAGATGGCCGAGATTCCGTACATTGAGCATTTATGGAAGCACCTTGTCGACATACTACTGCACACTAATATAGCTGGTTTCGAAAAAGAGTTGGGAGCTGTCTGCGATCGGAAAATACTGGAAAGACGAATCGAAGAATTGAAATTCAAGAATTCGACAAAGAACCTCTCGCTCTATCTGGATTATTCCGGATTATTCTGAGATCTCTTAAGTACATTGATGAGTTGGATGAAGGTAAGTTGCGAGGTGGTTTTATCGAATATCTCTGCCGTTAGTGACTCTCAAGAGGAAGTTGGCCTGTGAAATGGGTCAAAAAGAACTGATGAATTGATTCTGAGTAACATGTTCAATGATTTGGAACCAGCTGAGTTTGCCGCGCTGCTCTCGAGCTTAGTGTTTCAGGCGAAGATACAAGGCAAGCCAGTCATTCTCTGAAACAAAAATAAAGGTCACGAGAAGTTCGTGGTCAAAGATAAGGAAAGATGCTTCTTTCAAATCAATGCACAGACATTTACCAAAAGTTCAAAAGAACATACAAGGCGCACAGAAGAGATTTTGAAGGAACTTCTGTAAAGTGTATCGAGGAGACAAAAACCACTGTCAGCTCAGTCAACTATTCAACTAACACGATTATTAAAAAAATTGTCCGCCACCCGCTTAACCAAATTATTAAGACACACAGAGAAGTTCATACAGCATTTGAATTCTATGAAAGTCAGAGCATATGCCCGATTTCCAGCATGATGAAACCTCTCTACCGCACCAGAGTCATCAATCAACCTAATTAGATGTGCGTAAGGTCTTATACAAAGGGTTTTCCAATACCTCAAACAACATGCTCATCGGTCCTAGAGCCGTAGTTTTTGGTGGACATATAACATAGCAAGTTTAAGAGGTGTTATTTTGGTATTCAAAGGAAAATGCCATTTTTTGAGATAAATGATCGGATGTTTATTTCATAATAAAGAGGAAGGTATGCCGTTAATAATGAAAAACAACATACGCCAAATGGCCACCACGAGCACGCATACAGGACCATATCCTTTCACAATAACACCTCTTATTGAATAACCCTTTATGTCAAACTCCTTTAACACTTCGCAAACAATCTAAACTTCCAGTGCGGTTCCAGTTTAAATAGAACATGAGAACATCTAGATTGAGTCTGGAAAAAGCCCAAGAGCAGTTTTATAGAGGCAAAACTGAGCCATCATTAGTTTTGGCTTTCCTAAAAACGGATGAAGGATAGTCAACAGCGGTCGGTGACAAGAGTAATCCTGTGTGCGGCATATCCCTCCGACATAAATGAGATCAAAACTAAGGATGTGATTTCGACAATAATGTATGGAAACCCAACGTAGTCCAAATGGGGATAGCATCGCAATAGAAAGCTAAAAGGTTGATGTACTAAATTGTGTCTACCTCTACATTACATTTGTAAACGACGTTTTATCAGAAACGGGTAATAGTTATTGACAGCCGCTGTTTATTTGCACTAACAATACAATTGTACATGAAGGATCTATACCGAGCAAATACAGACATTTTGTGTAATGATTAAGTCATTTCAGTCATGCTCTATGGGGCTTGGGCTCCATGGAATGTGGATATGTGTTGTGTACGCCTTTCGTATTGACAAATTTGAAATCTGGTACGGAATTCCGCATCCGTGAACGAGTACTGCGGCCAAGTTCGGCCACTGCATTGTACTCTACTATGTTTCTCTTAATTCCGTACCCATAATGTTAAGAAACTTTTCGATTTGCAGTCTTTTTTGTTCCTCCATCGTTTTCCTTGAAAATCGTGGTTAAGGTCAGGAGACCACTAGATATTTTATTTATTTAAGGAATTTAAGGACCTTTTTAGTAGAGAGTAGGTACGTTTGTTCAGGAATCATTTGCATCTACTACAAATATAGTTCTTAGATTCGGCGAAATAAATTATATTGAAGCCAGCAGTGACACGTCAGGAATGTAATGTTCCTTACTGTATTGTTTTGTTTAGTTATTGAATGATTTATTGCTATCGTAGCTAGAACAATTCCCCAATTACTCTATAATTGGAAAGATACTCTGTTTTTCCAACTTCTGATACCGTCATTACTGCTGAGTTGAGTGCAGCAATAGACCGGCCTCTTTTTTTTTATGTCAGTTCATTGGCTATTTATTTTCACTTAACTCGTGCACCGGCTCCTTCCAGAAATTTTATTTATTCTTTTCTTCTTGTTAATGTGATAAGCACGGTAGGCTTGTGGTCAGATTCTGTAAGGCGAAACGTTCAAACATTTTCATGCGCACGAAGAAAATTTGATTGTGTAATATAGCGCAAATCATTCGTGCGCACAAAACGTTGGATCGTTTCGCCTTGCAGAATTTGACCCCTGATTTTCAGTAAGCCAGTTTGTTGTCTAAAGCCCTTTTGCTGCTTGACTGTCTGTAAGCATATGCATAGGGACGTCTATCATTATTTAACAGATGATTGATTGCTGATTGGAGTTCAGCTTAAAAGACTCTGAAACTGTTTTTACTGTTTTTCCCAAGGGTTTCTTGAAAGTTTTGGTGTTCAATGTGCTGAACCTCTAATCTAGTGCAAGTTAGTGCAAAAAGTATTGAGTAAGTGCAGTGGGTATTAAACTTGCCAACTCTGACACAGAAAATGTTTGTGAGGCGAGGTTTGTTCTCAATAGGTTCAGCGGACATTTCTAATACTTAGCTGAAGAAAAACACTTGGTTTATCGATTCATTTATCGGTCCTTTCACAATAAACCCATGAAAGACTTTACTACCTTGTTTTTTGTATGGCTGCTTTGGTCATAGACGTACCCCTTAGGCATATATAAGTGATCTGATGTGGGACAACTGTCGTTTAACTCCCACCCAAGTGGAACTACCATCGGACTATCGTATTAATCCGGAGTCCGTCTTTAATTTGAAAATTGGATATCAGATAACCAGGGGCGGAAATACCGCATCAGTGAGCGAGCCATACGTCACTGAATTTGAATATTGTGATAAAATCACCCCTATTGCGAAGATCAACTATGAATTGATAGTTGATACTTATCAATAAATTTCTTTAAAAGGTATTGCGAAGATCAATTATCAATAAATGTTGATCGACTGTGAACGTGCAGCAATTTTCGGTTGACAAATCGGAATTGTGAATGTCAATCTTGAACAATTTTATTGATAGTTGTCAATTTTTCTATCAATCTCAATTTCGGTGTTGATAAGGACGACTCTTAAAAGAAAATGTTGAACATCAACGTTTTTAATTGTTATTGTTGTTATTTTTTAAGGGCTATACATTCATATATGTATATTGCCATTCGATTTTCTTCCTATGCGAATGAATTTTATCCATTTTGGGCACATGTAATTTTCCATAACGCGTTTAAGAGTTCCCTCAGAATAAAGGACACTATGTTGTTGCTGTTGACTGCGCAAGACCAAGCGGAGCTGCAAGTAATCGGTTTAAGTTTGGGTCCAATATCTTCCAAAAAATCAACGAATGCACCTAAAAAGCATTCATTGGAAATGAAATTAGCTACCTTCGGTTTTCCAGTTCCAAAG
This sequence comes from Cheilosia urbana, assembly GCA_946477585.1. NCBI lineage: Eukaryota > Metazoa > Arthropoda > Insecta > Diptera > Syrphidae > Cheilosia > Cheilosia urbana. The sequence continues at coordinate 120,676,068 of OX297854.1, forward strand.
GATTAGACGCGACTCGCAAACTCCTCCGTATAGCAGCCAATTCCGGTTACTCTGTTCCGTCTTCGTCATCATCAAAAAATAATTCCACCGATAACATTGTTTTCAATCAATTTCACAGATTTAACACTCGTAATTATTGTTTAATTAAATTGTTTGCAAAAATCGTAACAATCACTCTTCAAATCAAAAGGATCAAAAGTATTTTAGAACTGTCAAAGTTGAGTTTTCATTCACAATAACTTTATTTTTGGCGTTATGTTCACAATAGGTCATATTTTTATAAATTTTTTTCGCAATACCCCAACATCAATTTTAATTGTCAATCGTCATTGATAGTTGATCTTCGCAATAGGGCTGAATATCAAATTCAGTCACGTATTACTCAATCTAGGATGCGGTAATTAAACCCCAGATCTAGTTGTATTCCGTGTTCGTTAGGCCTCACCCCTGTATCAGTTTTCATTCGCATTCTAGTCTGTTTAGTGTCCCTCAATTTAATTTTTATATACAATATCCCCCACTGTGTCTAAAATCCTCACTACCGAAACTCTACTGTTATTCTACTAACTTTGCATTATAAGTTATACATATCATTCGTTTTGTCAGTCCTCTTTGTTTTAATTCATTTTTATCTTTTGTTTTCTTTGTTTTTCATACCATATTAAGGAAGAATATGACGAATGAAGCAACTAAAACTCCTGCTAGCAAACTATAGACACAACAGCACCTATCTTTAAAAAAAAAAAACAATAACCAGAAATAAATAAACAACAACAAAATAAGCAATTCTTTTATTAAATTATTTTTAAAATTGTCCCAGTTGATGTGCTTTCCTAATAGCATTACATCCAGACCAACTTACTTCTATGAATGTAAAGCTTTTATGTGCAAAATGTTTGTCATCAGTTCTCTGTAAGCGAAACTCGCTGTTCCATTGACAGAACAATATAAAATTGATTTGTGTTTTGAGTGTGATGCATTAACACACATTGATTAATTGCTTTGCAAAGACTAACAAAATCTAATACTACAGAAATGTCTGAATAAACTATGTAGCCGCCCAATGAGTGCACATTTTAAGTGGTTCACTTGAAATGTGCTTGCTTGGACACAGCTACTTGCTTAAAATGGGTTTTGGTAAATCATAATAAACCATCAACGCTTAATGTGTTTTGAATTTGTGGAATTTCGATTAACTCCAGAGGATACTTTTTATACTCAACCAAGTTGTTCAATCCTTGAAGATAAATCTAGATTCCAAAAATTCAAAATATTTCCCCTTTATTTGAGGATATTTCTAAAGCATGTTTTCACTTTCCTTCTCTAGGTTGGACCAAGTATACCGGCTGCACAACCTCTCGATCCGCAAAGAGAGAGCCTGCGACGTCTGTTCCAGAGCATTGCTGGGGCAGACCAGGAAGTCGATTGGATGGAGCTAAAACGCATTTTGGATCATTCAATGAAAGACGGTGAGTGTGCTTACTTCATGTGTCAACAGAAGTAAGAGGTTAGCACTTGAAAGGTCTTATAATAGTTTCGATATGTTCTGAAATCTTACAACTTTTCGTTTTCATGTAATCAAATTGTTTTGATAAAAAAAAACTAAAGCGTGCATTCAAGTAGAGTCTCAGGTTTCTGTTTTGTCCGATGAGGTAAGAATTGATTCGCGAAGTCGTTGAATTTTTGTAACTTAGATTAGTATGCTTTTATCCTGTTTATAGCTTGAGTTCGATTGCCCTATCCTTGAGTAGTATTGAAATGTGTTTTACTTTACATCTTAAATAAGCTGGCCAGAAGGAGGTCGACGTACAACTTTCACTCTTTTAGAAGTTTTGAAACCAAGTTTATTTGAAATATTGGGCATTTTAGATAAATTTTAAAACCATGCACTTTTGGAAGCAGTTGTCTTTGAGACTGGGAGTATACTTAGACAGGACCACCGCCCGGGAAAGACCAATGACACAACCAGTTGGCTTTTACACATCGGCTTTTAGCCGAATATTTATTGGAAGCATATCTACTTCCCGTTTGCCCGTTTTCCGATGAACGCCGCATCTAGTACATTATACAGCATCTGCATCAGAAATACATATTGCGCGTTAGAATTTTTGTTTTACGTGCTTTCTTAACTCAAGGAAAGTCGTTTATTTGTGGTTATCTTTATTGAGGGTTTTGCAGCAATATTGCATGTTCTTCCTGGCGATATATATTTTCTGTTCCAAGATGGCTGGCTTCATTGTTACAGCTCTTGCAAAAACAGCTACATTTGTCTATTTCGGTTTGGCAGGTATCACCAATAGGCTTTTTTCAGTCCTAGCTAGAACAAGTACCGATTCAAAGCGGGTCCGATTTGTTTATATTAAAACACTGTTGAGAACAAAAGTTGACTAAGTATAAAAATACACCATTTGAACATTAGGTCTGATTCCGTACGATAATAAATTTGATCATTCAAGTCAAATTCGTCTGAATTTGTTCAAACTCAGTTCCCATAAGTTGGGCAAAATCTGTGGCACCAAAAAGGCGTTCCTCTACTTGTTGGATTTTGCATGGCGGTGAGCGAGTTCTTTCGCACTGACAGAATTGTGTCAAAGCTAATATTGGGCCAGAGAGTATGGGAACAGTATTTCTTGTGATTCTCTAACCTGCTACAATTTTTTGCAATATACTTTTTTTTTTTTTTGTAGCAGCATTGGAATTGCTCATTAGCACACAATATGCTGAGCTCATGTTTTTACTTATGTCGTTTTCCGTTGAGGCAGAAAAAACACTTTTTTCATGTCATTTTCCATTTGGGACAGAACAAAAACACTTTTTTCAGGTTTTCTGTTCTCGAAATCAGCCAGCTGTTAGATTTCATGTTCTATTGACCGCAAAAAAAAAAAAGCTTTTATTCAGAGTCAGAGCGAATTTACGAATCTCGATTTCTCAGCTAGATTTACACCTACTTACACTAACTCCAAAACATTTGCCATTTGTCAAACTTTAAAGTGTGTTACTTTCGTTTTTAGACGTAAAGTCTGTGAAAAATAAAGAAAAATGAACATTTGACCGTTGCAATGGATATCAACATAAATTGAATGGGTTTTTATAAACACAAATTATAATTTAAGAACAGCTGACTTTTGAAACACGCACCACCTCAAATAGAAAGAAAGAAAAATCTCGTTTTATGTTCTATTGGGCACGAAAAATCTAAAATCTGAGAGCAAAATCTGCAAATCCCAATGGAAAACAACATCAGACTTTCCAGTTAATGACTCATTAATGTGGTATTCGTTTGGGCTTCTTCAGATTCGCTCTCAGATTTCAGATTTCGTGTGGCTAATCGAACATAAAAACGCCACTTGCTATTTTTCGTGGGATTCCAATATGTGTAGCCTTCAACTCTTTTCAAAGCGTTTTCCATTCACTGGATAGATTTTAAATTAAAACATTCGAAATTTGCGTCCCGATTGATTTTTAAATATTTATACATAACCAATTTACAAAAATAGATTCACCCGATGCAATGCCTTTCTTTGCTTTAGAACAAATTCACGAAAACCTAAACGCCCTCCAGTTGTCAAACTCAAGCGCCATTGTATTGGTAAATCTGAGAAAATGTCTAGATTCGCAAAAGTGCTCTGAAATTTGAAAAAGATTGCTTTTTTTGTACCAAACGAACATAAAAACTGCTCTGAGAGCAAAAAAAGTGCTCTGAGAGCGCCCAATCGAATACCACATAAGTGCCCTCCGATTATGCTCTTAGCTATTATGATGATGATGGTGTGCACTATACGCACTTTGGATGATGGCTTTTTAAAACATGGTCTTTGATTTGATCACGTGAACAATATTTTTCGTTTATTGGTTATTGAAGCAGAGCAGTAACCGACAAAACTAGTCCAAAGTTTCTTGACTGAGTTTTCAGTTGACACTTCGTCCTGATACCTGACATTAAGAGTGACTTTTACCACCAATCTGGTGTTTGCGTTCTGGAGAAATCTAATCCAGCATATTCTTAGGCCGAATATAATTTTATATTAATATATATAGGCGAAGACAAAAAGTTAAGAGCCACTTTCACTGCCTTCACGAAAACATATTCGATTGCTTGTTTTTTTTTTTTTTTTTGAAGATCGTGCAGAAATACAACGCTGTGTTTAATTTATTTTCCAATATGTTGTACGTAATGCCCTATTCACACACAGCCGAAAACCGGGGTTTTGCGAAAACACTCGAAAACAGAAGTTTTCCCGTAGGTACATATTTCAGTTTTCAAAACGAGTCGTTTTAAGTCGTTGTCCACGAAAATACTCGTTAGGTTGTTGAAACAAACACACCTTTTGCAATATTCAGCAAATTCAGGAGAACAGCTGACCGAACAAATGTCACAACTCACCAGTTAAAACCATTTTCCACGCCTTATTGATGGGTTTATATGATTTTTAAATGCTCTGAATTAATTTTATTTGTTAATTAATGCGATCGAAATCTGTAACCAAAGTAGTTTACACAGAAGTTTTCCGACTAGTGTCTCACAGCTGATTGAAACGTCAAACGAAAACTAGTTGATGTTTTGTGTGAATTGAATACAGACGAGTTTTCGACGAAAACACGTATTTCGGTGCGGTTTTCGTTTTTTTAACGAATTTCTACCACTGGGGCAACTCTGGTATTTTTGAATGAAACTTTAAACTAATACTGCAAAAGTAAGTATCTAGAAGCTGTAGGATTTAATAACAAGCCTTGGGCATAGCCTATAATTCGAACCAAAATATTTTTTTAATGAAATTGCAATTAAATTCGACTACGATTCTCAAACTCTCAGAAGTCTTGAACTAATCAGCGTGAAACACTGTTCAAAATCAATGTTTACTTTTGTTTTATCACTGGCTCATAGTTCCGTACTTAAAAATAATTTAATAAAGTCACCATAAAGTATAGTTGCGATCTACAATATATTTAAGTGGGAGGTTAAAAACGGTTTTTCTAATGGCCTTCATCTCTGTATACAAGCTACATGCGTTTAGATATTGTCCATCTCCCATCCTGTAGATAAGAAACATGCTAAAGGTTTATTTTATAGTGAAAAAATAGTTCAAACTTTAAACTGTGTTCCATATATTATGTATTATGTATTATTGGTCTGTTAATTGTGTTTCAATCCTGTTTTTTAAATCAGTAGTTACAAAATAGAAACAAAAACTTGTTTGAGTTTGTTGCTTTTCATTTAATTGATAGAACTTCATAGAGTCATTTAGTAATGCGTATGGTTTTTTTTGCCTTCTTTAATTACATAACAAAAAAATACAAAAAAAAAAAAACAATCCATTTCGAAAAATCAAACACCAACTCATATTGCCTGCGCCAAAACCGTTCAAAAAATCAACAATATTATGAACAATGTAGACTTGCCAAAGAATCCATCTAATGGTTATGCCCAAGCAACGAACAATCAGTTTACAAGTAATGGACCTGGACCTGGAGGTAATGGCGACGAGGGCGGCGGAGGAGGCGGTGGACTATTGGCCTTGATATGTGGTCCCTTCTGTAAGGGAACACCGTTTGAGGGAATGTTTGCACCCGAACAACAGCAGACATACACGAGTATGAATCCTGTGAATGCAGCAGTTGATCCTGGTGAGAAATATTGTGTCAATGCTTTTAGAACCCTTTTCCCCAGTTTGGATTCTGTCTATCTATTCTTGTTTTTCTACAAAATTTAATTTTTTTTTTCCTCCAATGCACATACTATGGGCATGGTACTTAGTTTATATTTTTGTTCACTGGTTTTACAAACATTTTTTTAAATATCTTTCATTTGTACATAATTTTGTGTGTAATAATTTTAAGATCGCTTATACATAATAAGTCGGCTGCTGAAAATTTAATCGTTGAAGACTATGACGTTGATATGTTTCTCTGTTTTGAGAAGATATATTTTATACAGAGATGGCATAAAATAGTTAGCGGAACAGGGTTGGCGTTTGAAACGATTGACGAGTGGATCGACGATAACAATATAATGCGCCCATTAAAAGAGTATGATCGACCTTAAAACCGAAGGAATATTTGTGTCACTTGATAAGACGGTGTGCGAATTGTTTTATTATAGTTTTAGACACCTTACCCCTATTAATCCCGTTTACATTTCATATTTTAATACAATTCACATTTCGCACAGGACCTATTTAAGGGCCGTTTTATTCACTCGAAGTTGAACACAACTTGGGGATTTTTATATGTCAAACTCCCCAAGTTGTGTTCAACTTCGAGTGAATAAAACAGCCCTAAATATGTTGACAGCTTCAATAGTTAAATGTATTTTTTTTTTTTTTTTTTTCATTTATATTATACACTTTTTAACTATTATGAGTTTAAGTTAAAATATACGGCAATTTTTATTCACCGCGTACAAAATAAAAAAATATATCTTAGACCGAAATTGATTGCAAGCTGCTACTGCGTCTCTCTAAGTCCCAGCATACGTGTTATTAAAACGTCATAGTCTTCAGTAGCAATCTTATTTAATATTTTAGACTTAAAACCTATTACCCTGCTGAAGCAAAAAGAAAGTTATCTTCAAATCCGTAGCAACAATTAGGCATTGCCATCAAATGTTGAAGAATGTAAATAAAGCCAGAGACACAATATACAAATGTATATGACGGAGTGTTCTGCATATTATATTTTTTAAATTTTGATTCAAAACTTAGTGAATATTGCAACCATTTCGACTATTTTTATGGAACTTTCTTTTGCTTTAGCAACGCAAAAGACTCATAAAATATTATTTGTGTATTAGAACAAGGAGTAGCATTCACTTTAATTGCGTCCAATATATGTACGTACTTGTGGAAGTAGTGTGGGAGATATGCTATACCAGTAGGCTCTCGATTCATTAAGAAATATACAAGATGCTTTCATGCTGCATGGAGATGTCTTATCGCAATTGATTATTACCGAAAGACCACCAACGTTTCAGTTTCAGTACTAAGTTTTGTTAAACTGAATTGCGATGCTGCAAAAAATAAAAGCAAGCTTAATACAAAGCTGCTTGCCGGTATCCGGAGCAACAAACCGTCAAACAAGCACTGAGTCTTTATAAAACCCGTATTTCTAAATCCCTTAATCCCTATGCCACCAGCATAGAACAAAAGAACAGAGGTAACACTGTCACCAGATCATCAGAAAAGACTGATTTATAGAGTGCCGGTAAAAATATGCAGAAGATCAACAGACATACATGGCATTCCTTGAAGGACAGAAAGTACGTTAACACTTCGGGTTCTCTCTTAAAACTAGAAAAAACAGCACGAGCAATCGAAAGAAAGTGAAATCGAAAATATTAAACAAAGATTTTAAGTACCACGTGGCCATTTTTTGCCATTTTTGGAATAATCAAGAGTTACCTTAGGCTTATGGCCCAAGCAATAAAGGGTAGGTCATCTAGTGGTTTCTTTTTAAATCGTAAGTAATTTTGACACTGACGGCTGTTTACCGCACGAAATTTTGACAGAAAGTCAGTTTCATACCGGCGCGGAACGAAATGAGTCACTACGCTTGAACAACGTTGGGAAACATTGAAAACTAATTTCCAAAGTGAGTGCTGTGAAGCCCAAACAGTGCGTTTTTTTAAAAGAAGTTTTGACCGAAATGAAGCACCCACCGAGCCTGCTGTACGCAAGCTTATGAGACTGGTATGCTAGTGGACAACAATCATCGTCACCGTCGTCGTACGGTGCTCACAGACAAGAATGTGGCTGATGTAGCCGAGAGTTTGAGACTCAATTTCTTCTTCGAAAATGAGGCTGGGAAGGGAACAATGTTTCGGTCAACGTTGGTCGTTACAGAGCCATGTTAAGCGAGTTTTTTTTTTTTTACTGAAATTGAAGATATGGATTTGGACGAGCGACGGCGCGCCATGCCACAATCGATATTTTGCGCCCCAAATTCCCAAAACGTGTTATCAGCCGTCTTGGCAATGTCAATTGGCCGCCTCGGAGCTGCGATTTGACATCTTTTTTTTTGTGGGGAACCGGGAAGGACCGATGTTATGCCAACAATTCGCAAACGATTCAAGTAAGGCCAATATCGTGCAAGTAATCCTACAGCTACAGCCCGAAACCATCAACAAGGTCTTGAAAAATTGGAGTGACAGAATGTGCTACTGCGAAGCCAGCCGAGGCAGCCACTTGAACGACTTTTTGGTTCAAAATTAATGAGAATGTCTGGTCTTAACAAAAGCCATATTACCTGGACAAATTTTTTTGCATTTAAAAAAGAAACTTCTATTTGGCCCACCCTGTATAGCATGGCTATACAAATATTGATTGCGAAAAGACATCCCTATACATTATATTTTTTTTTTCAGTACTATTGCATTAATTTGAATATTCAAATGCGTGTCAGCAAAATAAAATTCATTAACTATGCGACATTCAGATAAATGCATTGTTATTGTTATTCCAAACCCACCATGAGCTCATGGACGTCTCTTACTTTTTTAAAATTATTTGTGCTTTAAAACTGTTTAAAACTACTACACGATTTCAATAAAAAAAAAAACCCATGAAACGAGGAAAAAACGCCTGAAAAGGTGCGTGCAATCAGGGCCTTATAGAGTGTTTTTTAAGAATGTACAGATTGTTGGAATCTTTAAAAATTTCGATTAATACTCGAAAATAATTCAGTGAAAGAGGTTGCTTCCGTAAAGCTGAGTTGAGACTGCATGCCACTTATGCCCAGTTGGATAAAATCATTGATCAACGAATCGACAGCAAACAACTTCATAAACAACAAATAAAGATTAAAAATTAAAATACAAACAATATTAACACATAAGAAATCAACAAGAAACATCATTTATTGTATAAAAAATATCACAACAAATTCCAAAATATGATAAATCTTATATTTAACTCTCAACAAATTGAGAAACAATGGTATAAGCAATTTATGAAATGAAAAAGATCCAACATTCCTTCAAAGAACAAAAGTAAAAATAAAATAAAATTACACTACAAATCTACGTGCCACGTGACCTATTTGGACACAGAGAACTGTCCGAAATGGTCATTAAAGCACCATTTGGCAGCAATCTAATTTTATAGTTTCGTGATTACGACGAAAACAAAAATGGAGTGCGGAAGTAATTGACAACGTCACCTTTAACAGTGTTTTCGAGGTAATATTTAAAAAGGTAGTGTAATAGCCTGTTTCCACCAACGTGATTTAGCTAAATCCACTTGATTTAGCTTAATCATCTCATAAATTACGTGATTTACCATAACTTTTTCGTGATTACTAATTACGTGATTTAGACGTGTTTAAATTTTAATGGCTGTAGGAAATAAGGCCCCAATGAAATAAGGCCCCAAAAGAGAAAATGAAATAAGGCCGCAAATTTGGGCTCTTATTTCATAATGAAATAACACCCCAATTTCAACTATGAAATAAGGCCCCACTGCGATGAAACAAGGCCCCAAAACAAAATGAAATAAGGCCCCAAATTTTGGGTTTATTTCATAATGAAATTAAAAATAATGAAAACTACTTTTTATTGAATATTGTTCATATTGGATAAACTAATTTAGATAAAAGAAACTTTTTATGTACTCAACCTCCCACTCACCCCGTAATCTAACAGTAAATCCAAGCAGGGGGGTGCAGGGGGGCACCATGCCCCCCATACGCATTCCATATCGGAAGGGTAACAATTAATAATAAAAAAATAATTTTGGGGACTTATTTCATTTCTTCTTTTCATTAGGAAATAAGGCCCCAAAAAAGGAAATAACACCCCAAATTGTATTAAAAATCGTTGTTGTTGTTTCCTGTATAATTTTTTGGGGCCTTATTTCGCAGAGCCAATTTTAATTACGTATCTTTCCACACAAAATAAAATCGAACATACCTCTATTATGTTCAGCACTTCATTCAGCAAACGAAAAGTCAGTGATGGGACTTGAGGAAAGTGAAACGTTGGTAGAAACAAAAAAATTTCCATGAAAATACTTCATTTATCTATACCGATGAAATAGTAATAATAACAAAAAAAAAAAAAAAAAACGAAATAAAATAAGTATAAATAAGTCATTTCTAATTTTTAATGTCAATTATTTTTACAAATAACATTTGTTGTTCAAAACAAAAAAACTTAATTATTGCTTCGTATGGCAACCGTCTGCGAATTTATATTTTGAAGCATATTTTACCAATAATTTCGGGGGTTCAAAATCATCCCTTTTCTCCAGAAGTTCCTGACAGCTTTTAAATTTTGAATTAAAATAATGAAAAAAAAAAAAAAAACTACAGAAAAATGGCATAGATTCAACTCATCATTAAATACAAAATATCAAAACTTAATACAGTCAAATAATGAAGTAATGGCGCAGTAAATGGTGTATACTAGACTGGAAGTTTTTGCTGATGCAATTCTTCGAAAAAAATACTGATAGCTGAGTGTGTATGGGTAAAAGTAAGGCGAGTAGCAGTACCTAGGTAAACTAGGTACAATTTTCAATTTAATGATGGAAAATAAATATTATTAGCAAATGACTTTGTTAAAAGGTGGTAGATTTCGAGTTCATGTTTGTAGAATTTCCGAAAGTGTAAAAAGCGGTAGAAATACCACTTAAGTGCTAAAAGTCCCATCACTGATAGGGCAAAGTTGACGTAAATGACACACTAAAACATGTAAAGTTCGGTGGAAACGCGTTTCGTGATTTATAAATCACTTCGGCTTAATCACGTTGGTGGAAACATGGTATAAGAGTAAACATTTTTTTAGATCTTAACAATTTTACAATGACATAAACCATAATTTTAATGATAATGATATTTGGCTTTAGATAATAGAAAAAATAGTTTAAGTCATTAATGTTTAAACATGTTTTCGGACATCACAGCGCGAATGTAACACAATCTAAGAGTGTAGTTTTCGACTACTTTATCGACCAGGTGGCCCCGTATTCCGTATATGCGCAACGCGCAAATGTTGTCCAAAAGGAAAGAGAGAAATTGAAATCGCAAAAGATGCTGAGGAACATGTGTCAACTGTCACCTAGAAACAGTTTTGCTAATTTTAGTATACATATTTATGACAACGTGCCCCAATCAGCACCGTTTTCTGGTTAAAAAAGTCATCCACTAAATTAGGGTTCAAATGATTTCAAGGCTACTAAAAGCATTCTTTCGAGAGATGAACTTTAAAATAATGTCATCCTTGTCAAATCTACCTATTACCTGGATAACGACTACACCCAGACCGTGATGTCAAAAAGAGTTGATAGAGAAGCTGTGTCACTGTCACTAGATTCTATGTATGGCTATGCAGAATTTAGATTTACTACCGCGAAAGCCTGAGCAATTAATTGCAGGATAAAGTCAATTTTTGTGTAAATATGTATATAGAAAGAGAAACTGTTAAAGTGAATGAGGAAACTTTTGCATGCAGTTTAAAGTTGTCTACTCATGCAGTACTAAGTAAAGAAAAGAGTTTCCTAACAGAAATATAAAACAAAAAAAAGAGTACGTTTTGCCAGTCGGTGTTTCTTTGGTCGGAGAACGCAATTGTATCTCTATATCAAGACTCTCAATATAATCTATCAGTCAGAAACGTAACCCAATATAATCCCGTAAATGCACGCAAGCACATAACACCAGCGGATATTAAAATTAATCAGCGTTAGCCACGAGGGAGTAATTAAAATGAGTTATATCAGCTACTGGAGCGAAGTAAACTTTTATAAAAAAAAATTTAAGTTATAATGTTTAAGAATAGGTCATCATAAGTCATCCAGTTTTTTTTTTTTTTTTTTGTACAAATATATTTTAAGTTTTCATAATTTTGTTTTATTTTTAGAACATATTTTTAATTTATTTTATAATATCAACAATTTGCATGAAGAAGTCTAAAAATACTTTTCCAATTTATGAATTAAACTGTTCATACTCATGGCGTGAAATCGAAAAAAAAAAATAGAGGAGGTGATGAATTATCCGGCTATCGAAAATGAATTGAGTGAAAATGATAACATTTACAAGAATTGACGAATCTTGAACTTTGGATCTAAGAATGGGACATGGAATGTCTCTATAGGAATGGTCTTGGTGGCTGCAACCATTGCCATCAGCGTGACTACGTTAATTCAATTCAATTCAATTTTATTATAATACAATTTTTTGAAGTACTAGAAATATTAATATGCAAGGCGTCTTATACAACAAGACGGATTAAATTGAATGGATTAAATGATAACAGAGAATTTCCGTTGAAAGATGTATAAAGGCGGATCACTTTCATGAAAGAAGCTGCAAGAGCAACTTTTAATCATAATACTAAAGCTGAAGTCAGTAACATTGGAGGAACTAAACTGTTTCAAATACTGTGAAGTTGGCCCTTTATGTGAACGTCTTCAGTTGAAGACTTGATTTCAATTGATAATTCTAAAGCTAACTTCTTTATTGATTAACTTTAAGATAGCAATGATGACTAGCTCGGATCATATGCCAACGGAAGTTACGTGTAACCACAGAAAACCTTAAAGTCCGACCTAGATTTTAATTGTCCGTATTTCAAAGTTTCGAATCCCGAAAAAAAAAAAAATTCCAGCTTAGGGGTTGTTTCCATTGCGCCATATCTTGCAAACGTCTGCCAAACATCCGAGAGACGAGAGTAGGTATAACTGTCTTGAAAAAGCTTCTCCCTTCCATTCGTTGCAAAAATGAAAAATTCACACAAAACTAATGGTTGTGACGAGCTAGGCCTATTTTCCCTGTGGCCCTGTTGCGCCAACTATTATTTATTTATTTATTTATTTGTATTTCAAAGTAATTTGAACACGGAGCTTGCAATAATGACCTCCAGGATTGCTCATCACACCTGCCAGAAATCATCATTATACAGGTACACCACAAAACACGTCTATACGAAGCAAATTTTAATTGATGATCCAAAACGGTGAGTGTTCTATTCGGACTCTGGATGTTTTTCGCTACTGGCTTCTTGGCCTCGTTATGTAGAAGCAATAAAGAAATTTAAACGCCTCTTCTAAGGAAAAAAAAAACTAAATATTGCAATAGTAAACACGTCCAAGTTCTTTGCGGTGTTCTGAAAAGCAGTTATTTACATGCACCACAATTAAGCGATCACTTTTATGATTACTCGACTCTCCGCCAACATTGTCAACCTTTCAATTTAAAGCACCATCAAATGTGGATGCGTTCTTAGATGCGGAGTTAATGTCACGCGAAGAGAACTTAAGATTAAAAAAAAAAATAAGCTATGGAATAGAACCGCATCTCAGAATGTAAAATTTTCGAGCGCTTGGTAGCACTAAGGCTTCGGCCACGCAATGAGCGACAAGCGACTGAGCGACTGAGCGACGAGTCGCTGAGCGACGCAAAAAAATTAAAACACATGAGATCGTATGGAGGTGGCCACATAAACCCTGAGCGACTGAGCGATTTTTTAAGCGACAGAGCGACGTCGCTCTGCAATCAAATCTGTTCTAATTTTTCAGTCGATCGCTGAGCGACGAAATAATAAGATGGACAAAATAAACACAGAAATTTAATTTCAGCTGTCTAAAGCCGTCCAGTGTTATGGCAGGACTGGTGAAATTGTTCTAAATATAAACTGCATTCTGGTAACGACATAAGGAGTCAAATTAATGAAATATGAATTGTTATGGCAACTCTGCTACTTTTGCGTTCTTTTAATTTTTCGAAATAAAATGGTTGCTTTAATTGCGTCCTAAAGTTTGTTCTAGAAGGTTCACAGATTTTTTATTCACGAAAAGAACACCCACAAAGACTATAAAAATAGAAATGTCACCGATAAAGAGTGGAAAGAAAGAAAGAACTGACATACGACAATATTGCCGAAATCGATCTGTAAATCTGCGAAGATTTTGATATAAATGATGAATTTCACCATAATTTGCTACGTATTCTCGATCTGTAAATATGAACGCGATTTTCAACTTATAAGCTACGACGAACCGCACTTGACGATGGCATTTTCCCCAATAATCGCTCAGCGACGTCGTTCAGTAAATGGCCACCCATCGCTCAGATTCGACGCTCAGCGACTCGTCGCTCAGTCGCTCGGTCGCTCGTCGCTCATTGCGTGGCCGAAGCCTTAGGTACAGCGGAATTTTGTAAAACAAGTTCAAAAAGTCTATAATTTTCCATTACACAAGAAGGGAAACCTCGCTTTAAACTGCAGAGGGATATCCGTTGTGAATACTTCGACTAAGTGGTTTGGAGCGCTGCTATTTAACAGATCTCACGACGCATGAATAAAGCTGGACTTAAACTACTCAACTGCTAATCAAATATTATACTTGTCAACAAACAAGGACTTTAAAAAAGGAAGCGAACAAAAATGTATGCTATCTTTGTAGACTTTTGGAGATTGCATCAAAATCGTTCGCGAGGTATTGGAGATTAAGCACAAACAAACAAGGTATACTGTCGAAACGGTCGATTTATAAAAAAACAAAGACACTTCACGCAACTCGAAGCAACAAATATTCGAGGAACAGTAAAAGTTTTGACTTCTATGCGAAGCTTAAGCACGGTGCCTTTGAAGAAGTAGCCAACATTTTTTTTAATAAACGAATTTTACCAAGCAGCACAGATAACTCTTTAAAACTAGAAAATACCAACACAGCCTTTTTTCTTGCATTTTAACTATGTATATGAGCTGTTAATATCATGGAACAAGACAGACAAGATTTAAACTTTGCACATTGAACTACTTAAGGAAGCCTTGTTCGAGAACGGGAAATAATAGCTACAGACAGTAGAGGATTTACCTGCATAAGTCCACTGAAAAAAAAAAAAATACTGGAAACTTTACTTCTGACATCTCCGTAGCCGAGATAGAAACTTTAAAATATGACATCCTTGCTCCGGTAATCCGGCGAAGATACTTAACATCATCTTCCAACTAAGAGGGTATTCAATCACCACCCTACCAGATCTTTAAATATATGCGACATCGGCCACCTCATACAGAGTGAAGACATTTTACGTACGCAACAATGGAAGTACTGGATGGATAATTTATGTTTGGCACATGCTGTATAAATATACCATTAATGGTATTCCTTATAGAAAATTGATCATCCTGCTCCCATACATTAATGATACTGCTCTCAATCGAAACTTTACACCAGAAATCAGTTTTGTTTATCGAACAGCTATAATGATAGACATGAGCACTCAAAAATGTAATAAAAAGGTAACGGACATCTAAGTAGCTCCATTTATACGAATTCCCGTCCTTGTCTATGTTTATCTTTATACTACGGTAAGTCCTAGATATTTAGTTTTTTTTTTACAAATTACAATAAGTGCATTCTTTATGGACATGAAAATATACATCGATGGTAAAGGAATTATTATTTTCAGTACCATTGTATCACGGTTGGTGATCGAATTGGTATAGTTTTTCTAGTGTAACAATTTTAGGGAGCATAATGGAATTTTGACATAAGAAAGCCTTTTAAATGTAGGTTTTCAAATCGTAATTGCCTTTGAAAAACACACTGACCTTACTAATAATCAAGCACTGGTATCAAAAATTAGTTGGCTGCCAGCTTTAGTAAAACTGTACAGCATTTGTGAGACGGTACCAATAAACAATAAGACATCCACATTTCCTAGTGTGACAACTTTCTTAGAATCTATTACGGGTGGGGTCCAAATTCTAGATGGGTCAAAATTCTGCTTTCAAAATTCAGTTCTCAAAATTCTGCGCGCGCTTTTGAGCACTTTCCAAACCTTTTTTTTTATTGTTTGCAGAATTTTGAAAAGCAGAGATGGAGAGAACATTTTTTTTTTTTTTTTTTTTTTAGATTCGTTTTTTTTTTAATGTTAACTCCTCTTTTCTTAATACCTATTCATTTTCATTTTAATTAAATTTCACAATTTTTTTTCTTTTTTTTTCATTAGATATTGTTTTTTATCAAAGTGTTGTATCAACATTTAATCTTATTTGTATTGTTTCCTTTTTATTTAAATTTTATTTCTTTTTTTTTTTTTCACTTTTAATTTTTACTTGTTAATTAAACAGACTAAGGTGAATTTTATTGCTTTCAATTTGAGAAACAGAACTAAAAAAATTGAATTTCTTAAGACAAAATTTCGACCCGCTCTCATCTATTACATTTGTTGCCATCGGAGAATTAAAATTTAATTAATTTCTTTTCGTGAAAAACAAGGTCAATGGTTACTTTCACATTCCTAAGCAAACTATATTAATTGTTTTTTATTTCTTCCAAAATTTCATAAAACTTAACTTTTAGTTTTCTCAAAATACGTTTGCCGGCTAGTGTATTTTTCATTTCTTTCTTTTACTTTTGATTAAATGAAATGGTTAATGATTTTCTCTGCTTTATCTTGTTTAGCCGCTTATGCTTGTTTTTGATTACAAGCAACGAATGTATTCTTACTAAAAAATCAATTTTATATAAGTTTGGGATCTTTGCAAGACAAGTCGTCGCAAAGAGAATAGAATACAATGCTCACTTAAGTTTGGACGGCTCATACCTGAATACCTACTTTTCCAACAATTCTCAGTACCTTAGGCGGTTCAGGTAGATATTTGCAACTGCAACTATAATCCTATCAAACTCTTTAAAAAAGGAGTTTATTCGCCGATAATGAGGATCTCTAATGAAACAAACAATGGTTGGTGTGAAAAGGTTGACTTCGCGGAAAACATTTTTAAATATTTAAAATTAAGTTTCCCGAATTAAGTCATATAATATATACCATGCAAGTTTTAAAAGACCAAATTGTATTTATTTTTAAAAACAGAAGCGATAGGTTCTTAAAACGCTTATATCTTCCTATTAACAGGCTTTTATTTCTATTTTCAAAAATATTCACTGGTTAACGATTGTCAATGTTAGTCTCAGTTTCAGAATTAACTGCTTCTTCACACATTTCTAAGAATTCACCTGGTTGTTTCTTTTTTTTTTTGTTAATATGTCCCATCATTGTACTTGTATTACCCGAATAATTATATGACATAGACCATTTTCTGCAAACCACTTTTCCTACAAGCCATAGTCCGAACAAATAAACAATTCGTCAAACGATCGTCATACATCTTTCATTCATGACAATATGTCTCCGAGAAGAGAGGCACTTATTTTAAGATTCGAATGTTCATTGTCAAACCCATGAGGCCATGACTAGTTCAATTATGATCTTTAGACCAATAACAAGTTTTGATTTGCATCATCAGCCGCCGAATAAATCAAGACATTTTAACAAGTTGTTTTCCGTTTATTGAATAATTTAAAAGGGATTTTATTACAATGGAGAGTGTAATTTAAAAAGTACCGAAAATTGTGTTCGATTGAACGATAGGGCATTACTGACTGAATTTGTTATTGTTTTGCTCGTAAAATCCACAAAATTCAGTGACGTCTGGCTCGATCAGGGATGCGGTTATTCGGCGCCTGATTTGCATATCATATCTGACAGATCAGCGGATATTTTTTGCATTTCCTATAGTGTGTTTTGAATGAGCCTCAAAAAGCTTTTGAAAAATATTCAATTTATGTAGGTACTTAATTAACATCTGAACATAGGTAATCTCTACTTTTAAACACATTAATTTAAATTTGTATAGTCCCAGTGGCCTAGTGGTTAGTGTGTTGGACTACTAAGCGAGGGGTCCCAGGTTCGACTCCCGCAAAAACCCAAATTCCAACTTAGGGTTATTTCACTGCGCCACCTCTCGCGAACCTCTGACATACAAGAGTGTATAACTGTCTTGAAAGAGCTTCTCAATTAGCCGTTTGGAGTCGGCATACAATTGTAGATCCCTTCCATTCGTTCCAAAAATGAAAAACTCAAACAAAACGAATGGTTGCGAGAATCTAGGCCTAGGGTCCCTCCGGACCTGTTGCGCCAACTATTTATTTTATTTTAATTTAAATTTAGTTATTATTATTAGTTATTTTGACAAATAAATTTTACTCATCAAAGAAAATATATTTTGAAATTTAAAAAGGAACAAATTGAGGCTACCTGCCTTAGCCTCAATAACATTCTGTAATTGTCTTAAACCGTTTCGACGGGTTTTAACAGCATTTCTGCAGGAACGTAATTCCAAAACTTTGATACTACAAAAACGATTTTCTGTCTGCTTCGTGTCAGACAAACAGTTGCTTTATGTTTAATGCAACATCATACATATTCAATAACATTAAATCTGTGCGTTGGGATGGTCAGTTGTGTGTTTCTGGTTTAGTATCCCGTAAAAGTCAAATCACCATTGGGCTTTTGTGACAAGGAGCGTTATTCTGTTTGAGAATAAATGACTGCCCGATTAGTCTATCGGCATATGGGAATGTGTAATTGAAGTTTGTGCTGGATCATCGTTTCATCGATTGGAAGGAAATCTGCACAACCGTTGGATGGTATACAGCTGGTGGGTATTTTTCACAAGATAATTTCGACATCCCAACAAATCTTCTTTACTGTGATATATGAGGCTCAAATGAACTCTCTTCCGTTCATAAAACCCAGTTTCACACCTTCCGGGTTTATTTTTAAACTCTTGGGCGAACTGTAGGCTCTTTATTTTGTTTTCGTAGTTATATACGGTGCTTTTCTTACTGGATATGTATCCAAATCGAGTTCAGCAAGGTGCCTCGCAACTATCATCACGTTGATCGGATTTTCCGCATATTTTTGTACTTTAAGCAGTTAAGGAGTTAAACTTGGATATTTAACAAACTTCCCCAAAATATATCTTCCATCCTTTTACCTCCAACTTACAACTTTTTCGTGTTTTACCTGTATGAGGTATTTTTTTGCACAGAGATCGTTCTTTTGTGATTATTGATTTGGATAATTATAGTTTGCTTCGACAAATTAAATTCTTCCCCTATTTTCTTACAGGAAGACCGCAATCGTCTTTTGTGACAAAAGATCTTCCAAATGTAGCTATGTCGTTTTCCCCATATTTTAATCAAAATAAACCTGTACACAATAAATCTATCATATTTAATTTAAATTCAAACGATACGAGTATTTTTCGCCAAACAAACCTTGAGAAATGAATTTGTCAAAATACTTTTGCCAGTAAACAAATCGTACTTTAACCACAAATGGGCCTGAGCTTCCCAGCCATGGATCTCAAATGATCTCATTTACATACACAATCATAGGTCACACCATATGCAATTACTGAGTTGAAAACTGTAGCCAGTAAATCCGTAGCCAATAGGATTTATTCACCTTGAAAAGTGATTTGCATTTCTGTCAAAATACTTTTGCCGACTAGTTCAAATATATGCACAGAGATAAATTAGGAGTAAGGCTTAATTAATCGTGTAAACTGTTTACTCGTCTAGAAGCAGAGGTCCTGGGATCATGGCGTATGAGTTTTCGTGTGATTCACGCAAGGTCGAACGCGGGAAATGAACTTAAAGTAAGGTTTGGATTGTTTCCCTTCCGTCCGTCGTCGTGTAGGTTCCAGGTTTTTTAACTAATAGAAATGAAGGTTGGGTTATGCTCAGCAGTGTCTTGTTGCCCTAAGGATTCTAAGCAGTCACCTGTATTTCAAGTAATCTCGTTTCATCTCATGATTGATGATGAAACGAGATTACTTGAAATACACGAGGTGAAACATTCATTCTGTCATGATCATGACTCACGATTCATGAACCATGCCGTTACAAACATCGTATATCCATAAAACCTTGTTATTTACGTCACCTTTCATAAGAAATTTATAGACACAAAATCTGTTCACTCACTGCAGAGAAAATCAATTTCAAACATAATTAACTTATTTTAATAATATATGTACATATGTATATAGATGGTAAGACTATACTTCGAAAAGAGAGGAGGGCAGTAGATCATTAAAAAAATGCAGTAGATTGGATATTTCCGCAGCAGATTTTTTATTATAAAAAAAGAACGAAGATCAATTGCTTTAAACTATATAAATAATCACTTTAATGTTTTTTATAAACGTTCCATTAATTGAATTAAAATTTTACTTTTTTGTGGTCTTCAATAAATATTTATCCATGTTTAAAATTTCCAGTAAGTTCTAAGAGACAGAATCCCGTTATTTTAGCAGAAAACGAGAAAATAACAGAAACATAGACAGAGACAGAGATTTGATTCATGATATCCTGAATGAAATCAGCCACGGTCAACTCATTTCAAAAGAGAATGTGACCAATTTTACAACAAATTTGCATCATTCAGACGTTCTTTGCATCGGTTATTTTGAATGTCAGTTTTGTACAGCTGTCTAAGAGAAGGTTTATCAAACAACAAAATTGCAGTAGATTGGATTTAGTGGCAGCAGATTTATTTTTTGCGAAAAGTGCAGTAGATCTACTGCTTTTGCAGCAAAGTGGCAACGCTGTAATGCCTACTGACACCTGTGCCTTGATTTTGTGCGGTTTTTGTCGCAATTGCGCTAGAAAACGTTCCGAATCGGATTTTAATGTGTGACGCACGCTGGGCCAGCGTAACCGTTGTGCAAAAAGTTGACACTTTTTTCGAGGATTCTAATACAATTTGTTGGTACTTTTTCCCTTTTTTTAGTTGAAAAAGGAACTTGGCAAATTCTTTAAACGACTGTGATTTCCAAATAAATATGTTTAAATTTAACGCGGTTGAGAATCACAATACTATTATAACGTTAAGCGAGGCAATACTTGTTGAATATTGTGTAAAGTTCATATAAATTAGTCTGATCTTTCGATATACAAACAATCCAACACAGGCGGTGTTTAGTGTTCTGCTGTGCGATAAAAAGAAACACAGACTTTACTTCTGAATGCATAAGACGTACCTAGTATATGTACTTATAATGTTTTATTTATATTTACTGGTTTTCTTTATTACACTAACAACACCTCTAAGCAAATCTAATACAAATATTAAATCTTTTCTGTTAGCTCACTAAATAATTTTAATATATATTTTTTTTTCAGTTATGTTCGAGGACAATACGGGCTTCTCCAAGGACGTCTGCCGTTCAATGGTTGCTATGTTGGATACGGACCAATCGGGCAAACTAGGATTTGAGGAATTCGAATCATTGCTAAACGATATTGCCAAATGGAAGGCTGTCTTCAAGCTATACGACACTGGTCATACAGGACGAATTGAAGGCTTCCAATTGCGCGATGCCCTCAAGTCGGCAGGCTACCAAATAAACAATCGAATTCTGAACGCGTTGGCGCATCGTTATGGATCGCGAGATGGGAAAATCGCGTTCGATGATTTTCTCATGTGTGCAGTCAAAATTAAAACATTCATTGGTAAGATATCGCGATGCAACCAAATAAAATACTATCTCTACCCACTTGCTTCTCTCGTTTTAGACATCTTCAAGGAACGAGATACGGACAAAACAGACACAGCCACATTCAGCATGGACGAATGGATAGAAAAGACATTATATTCATAGAATCTAAGTAGCACCAACAATCACAAACATCAACTAATTTCCTTAACACTATTGAGCGTTCAATAATTGAACATGAACACCTATTTAACTATTTCAACCAAAAGTGCTTAGTATTTTCCAACCTCTATGAATCTCCGCCAAACATAAATAGATTTTATATGCTAGATGAGAATAGTAAATGCTATTAAAAATAAAAACCCTATAAACAAAGATCTTCCGTTTTAAATTGAAAGTAAATCGGGGGATACCACCCTGACAAGAATATTGTAACATTTAGTTCATTTTACATTTTGTTTTTATTTTCTTAAAAGTCTATTTGATGATCTAATACTATTTTTATAAATCTATTATACTTGATTATGATTTGGTGTAATTTGTACAAGTTTCTCTTATATAATGTATTACTAACATTAAACACCCTATGTCCTCTTATGATTTATTTTTTATTTGAACGAATATTGTGTCTTACTACTAATTACTTAATTATTTAAATTATTTATACAAAAACTATGAATAAATGTTTAAATAGTATTGGATGCCTTTTTATTTTATTTATTCTTACTTTATGTTTGCAGTTTTCAAACACAAAATATATGGACAGGGAAAATTGGAAACGCTTTTTTTTTGCTTTGGTTTTAAGTACTTAAATTTAATTTATAAATACAGTTGTGACTATCACCCCTATCCAATTTAGGTATCCGTTCGGAAAAAAATCGAATACGAAAGTCAAATCCGATCGGAACTCAAATAGCTTTCGAACTTCGAATAATCCATTTAGGAACAAAGTAAATGAAGCATAAACGGGTTCATGTGTTCAAGTGTGGAATTCGAAATTTCGTTATTTAAACTTTTTATTAACTTGTTCTCTTAATACATTTTGATGGGATATTTAATTATCCTCCTCTTGGAATATTAAAATGTGCAATTTTCTGTTCAAACTGTTCATAAATGCATCAAAAGTGGTTTGTTCGTATTTCAGAAATTCGTTCGCTCGCTCCCATGTGAAAAGTCGTTAAGTGTTCATCCACGGCGGAATAAACAACAATTCCGCAGACTATACACCCAAGAGAAGATCGAACTTCCGTTTAAAGACCAGGCTCAGAGTAACGTATGTAGTATGCATGCATTTTTCAGACTGAGTCAGTAAAATCTTTCTCCTATCTGAACCCGAATACATTGGTTATTCCTAACTTTGTATTTTCTGTACCAAATGTCCATTAAAATTAGATAACTCAAAACAAATTAATCAGTTTAATAAATATTTTTTTAGTAAACAACTAAAACCAGTCAGTGAGATTTTTAAATATAGAAAAAAATAGTGAAAATCGGAAACATTCTGCAGCAAAACATTTATCCTTCCTTAATTCTAAGTAACTTTCTAGAGGTAGGTTTATATTGTTAATTTTCAAAATAATATGAATTTAATTCTTTAAAGTTACAATTGTAGCTAGTTTTTCATCCTATAGGTACTGGCAATTTCAACTTTGGAAATTTTATTTATGTTTTAAAATAACAGATAAATGTTCCTTTACTTGTAAATCTTATAATTTTTACTCAGAGCCGTTGTTAACTCAAAAAATTAGTAAAAAAAGACGTCCTCGAGAGAGCAATATATTTATGTTACCCCTTCACTCAGTGATGCCCACTTTGGCATAATTATGCCTTTTAGGCGTAATTCCGACGCTTGAGGCATTGAGTAATCATTTTTTTTAATTGTTATTTTGCAATCAATTCACACAAATTAATCTTGAATTTGGTAAATCTGGTAGGTATTCTACGATCAAAGTCGCACCACTAATTTTCCAATTCCTTACTTAACTATTCGATTGGGGTTCTTCAGACTCAGATTTGTGTGTCTAATGGAACATGTAAAAATGTAATGTGCTCTTTTTTGTGTTGATATCCGTGCGATTCGAATATGTGTAAAAAAAATTGCGTTCCGATTGATTTGTAAGCACTTTTACATAAAAAAATTAACAAAATGGATACAAACGATGCAATGCATTTCTTTGCAGTTAACAAGTCACCTAAAGCAAAAAAAGAAGTGCTCTGAGTGTGCCAAATCTGAAAATCATTTAGCAAGGCAATTATTGCTATATTTCATATTTTAGAAAATGTATTCATAAATATACATATCTATTAAATTTAATGTGTCAATTGCGAAAGTAAAAAATCAACCATAATTGAATCCGCGCACGTGTATTCCCGAGAATTACAAAAAAAAAGAAAAAAGATTTTTTGCTGTCAAACGCTGGTCTAGACTTCAAATGTCAAATTTCAGTCCAAATTTCAGTCTGCAGATATGTCAGGAAAAGAAGCCAGACTAAAAAGTCTGGATTTCAGTCATGTCCACAAAATCGCGGTCTACACGATACATATTTACGGTGACTATCCGTCCTTTATTTAAAAGGACAGTCCTTTCTTTTTAACCCCTGTCCTATATTATTTTCTTTTTAATAAAGGACGGATTTTGTCCTTTATTTTTGAAACTGTCCTTTAAAACGCTGACTAAAAATTGTTTTTATCCCTATCCCTACCAGTATCAGTATCAGTATCCCTATCCCTATCCCTATCACTATCCCTATCAGTATCACTATCGCTATCAGTGTCACCATCACCATCAGCATCACCATCACCATCATTATCGCTATCGACATCAGCATAAATATCAACACAGTATCACTATCAGCATCACCATCCCATCATTACCGCTATCAAAATCAGCATAGATATTAACCAGTTAATCAGTATTAATCAGTATCAGTATCACTGTCGCTATCAGTATCAGTATCACTACCTATCACTATCAGTTTCCAGTACTTTATGCTTTATGCTGATGTTGATAGCGATAATGATGGTGATGGTGATACTGATAGTGATACTGTGTTGATATTTATGCTGATGTCGATAGCGATAATGATGGTGATGGTGATGCATTTCCGATTTATAAACAGAAAAAAGATCAATTATCAATTCTGAAACTAGTTGTCATCTGAAATGTTGAATTTTTTTCCAGAAATGTGGAATTTAGGTGCGGTGTAAATGTAATACCATGTTCGATTTGGCAGCAGAAATTTGAAATCTGAGCTCAACAAAAAAAGCCATAAAGCCAAAATCGAAAACGACATTAGCGTTTTTTTTTTTTTTTTGTAAACAAATAAATAACAAATACAAAAATATTGGGAGCCAAATAATTATTGTCCTTTAGTTTTTTTCAGCGAATATGGTCACCGTATACATATTGTTGTCATGATTGAAGTCTTGACTGAAATTGAGTTTCGTGGAGACTGGGTGTATGGATCACACGGGCATAATAATATCGATCTGTGCCTTGATTTTGTGCGGTTTTTGTCGCAATTGCGGTTGCGGAAAGGGTTCACGTATAGGCGGATTCTATAAATGTGTACGTGATGTCGAGAACTGACAGCTTCCAATATTTCCTGTTCTATTGTAGCAGTGTTCCTGAAAATTCCAGGCGCGCTTTCCCATACGCAACCTATTTAGGTTGCGAGAAGGATGTCGGATGCAGCGTTGCCAGTTTGGGGGTTTTCCCCCCAGATCTAGGGGTTTTTTTGATTGTTTATTGGGAAATCTGGGGGTTTTTTTTTAACTGCGTTTAACTTTTTGTTCAAAAGTTGTTGTTTTTTTTTAGAAAATAACTAAATCTGGGGGTTTTTCAGATTTGTCTGGGGGGAAATATTTCAACTGTCTGGCAACGCTGGTCGGATGAGAACAACTGACAACAGCGTGACCGTTGTGCGACAATTTGGTACCTTTTTCGAGGAGCCTGATACAATTTGTTCCTAATTTGTTCCTTTTTGTTAGTTGGAAAAAACACTTCTCAAAACACTATTTTCGGTTTAAACGAGTCAATACAATACAGAAAAAGAATTTTTTCTTGCATTTTTTTTCTGTGCATCTTTTTAAAACTAAATTGAACGATATCTTAGAATGTGGATATTAATATGAGTTGATATATTTACAGCCATTCAAAATCAAGGCTTTAAGGTTTTCATTTTAAAATTTGTCATTCGAAAACGAATTGCATCTATTTTTTGAACTATCTTAAAAAAATCTATAATTTGTTTTTTTTTGTTCAAGTTTTTTTTTATTCTATATGAAAATTTCTATGAAAATTATCAATTTTTTTTTTTAAACTATAATTTATAACCTTTCTCTAACACCCAGGGCCATGAAACAGTAAAGGGCAATATTACTAAGGTACAAAATGCCAATACGTAAAACGAAACTATTCCAATTTTATTTTGTTTTTTTTTTTTGACTAGGTGGTTGACCTCAATCTTGATCTTTAAATGTTGCTTATGGATTATAAAGTTAGTTTATCAAAAAATAAGCAAATTATCTTTCAATTTTATAGAAAAATCATTTATTAATTTTTCTGTGATCGGAAAACGTTTTTCGTACAGGAAAATTTATAAATTCTTATTTTAGAAAAACGAATTTTATAAACTTATTTTATAAATCATAAGCAACATTTTAAGACCAAGATTGAGGTCAACTATCAATTTTAAGTGGTCAAAAAAAGCAAAAGAAAATTTGTATGGCTCTGTTTTACGTATGACTATAACTGGGACCTAAAGCTACTCTACAAATTTAGAAATTTCGCACGATATTTAACAAGTATAGGCTCACTTGAGGATACTCGCGTTACATTTTAAATATATTTATTTGGAAATCACAGTTGTTTAAAGAATTTGCTAAGTTCCTTTTCAATTAAAAAAAAAGGGAAAAAGTACCAACAAATTGTATTAGAGTCCTCGAAAAAAGTATCAAATTTATGCACAACGGTCACGCTGGTCCAGCGCGCGGTGCACTCACACATTCAAATCCGATTCGGAACGTTCCCTAGCGCAATTGCGACAAAAACCGCACAAAATCAAGGCACTGAAAGACGTCACTCAATTCAACTATCTCAATATGTGCAGTGCCCTCTTGAAAATAAAAACTTTCCTATAGAAATTAATCTACATACCGAAAAAATATCACCAATTTTCCCTCTGAGGCAACCCTGGATACTGGGAAATTCCCAAACACTTTATATCCATCTTCTTCTCGGATTTCAACGGCAAATTGCTCAACCTCATTTTTGTTCTCTGCGTTCTTCTGCGGCTGCGGCTGCGATGTGTCTGCTTTGGTGCCTAGTCTTCTGCTGTTCTGTGGGCGACAAAAAGAGAAAACCATCTATCATTAAGTCCTCCCCAACTTAGCCAGACGGCCTTCCACTTCCATTCGTTCACCTCTTTCGCACTCCCAGTCAACTCGTTGTGTTGACTCAGAGCCAGAGCCACAGCGCGGCAGGTTCAATCCGAAAGAGTTGAAGGACTTGTATTTGTGTCCCGTTAAATTTTATTCAGTTTAATTGTTGTTATTTCTGAATCGCTTATTGGATTGCAAGTAAAGTCGCGCCAACAGAAAACAGTATTGGAAAACAGTACATACTCTCATTTTGCGAACATAATCCAAATAGTGTTTCCCAAAAATCCGTCGTAATAAAAAGAAAATCCCTTTTCAGTTACATACATAACACATTACACTACACATCTCCTGGTGGCTACGTCATCAGCATTTTCGTCTAAATTTGTATTTTATTCTTCCCTGTGCAGACAATTTCCCTCTGAGCAGACGACAAAAAGAGACCATCATCTAGGAGAAAAAAAAATCGGGAATTTCACATCATTCGGCATCGGCACGGCACGTCAAGAAAAGTCGGTTTTTTGTTTCTTGGCTGTGCACGTTCCGTCTCTGTTTGCCATTAGTACATCGAATAAAAGATGGCTGCCGTTGTTCTTTCCGAGTGGAATTCGTGTGTGCAAATTTGAGAATTCATTTCACAAATAATTGCCGTGCAAATTTAATTTTTTTTACAAAATAAACTCCATTGCGGTAAATGGAACTTAATGTTTAATGGAATTATAAATAATTCATTGTAAGTGTACGTGGAAAAGTGTTTTTCTTTTTTTCTTTTCATCTCCCAAGAAGGAGAGTGGTGTGTATAGTACCTAGTTCTTGTGAAGAAAATTGGAAGATTTTGCTCCTATAAGAGGATTCATATCTTTCACCTTCAACGGCAGAGTGAATTCTTTTCATAAAAAAAGTTCTTACAGTTAACTGGAGTTTTATGTGAAAACTTTTCTGAAGAAAATTAGATTCTATTTCAAATAAAAAAAGTTTCATAGGAAGAACTAAGTTTTTTTCTTTTCGAATCCGTGTTCCATGTCCGTATATATGATGTAGAAAACATATTTGCGATAGTGTTTGTGCGTTTGCGGTTGGCTCGCAGTTGAAAGTGTGTGTAGTTTTGTGCAAGATTTGCGGCAATACGTGAAGAAGGCTCTTTTTCGAAACGCGAGTGTGTGTGTGTTTGCGAGTGTCGATTGTATGGCCGACAATGGGAAAAGTTCTTGAGTAAAAAAATTTTCTTTTTCCTAATTGTTATAACCGAAAACGGCTAAAATTTGCAAAAAAAAAAGTACCTAGTAATTTGGTGTGGTTAGATATAGTACAGTCGGACTTTCCTGGGATGTCTTGTTTCTTTCTTTTTTACGAAAAGACCAACTTGAGTATTTTTCCCATGAAAATTGACCAGAAAAGTGTTTAAAACCGGATTACTGGCTGCAATAGATCATCGTCATTCTTGTGGTTGGGACCTCTTGTCCCAAAGAAAAACTACATACGAAGGCGAACTGTTCAAAGAACCAACATAAAACCCAACGATCAGAGGAAAAAAAAGGAACAAGAAAGAAAACGGTAAGAATCAATAAACGTTGCATATTAAATGGTGGCTATGGCCTTTCCCCAACACAACCATCCAGGCCATATAGGTGGGCTCTGTGGGATGGGGAAGTGGAGTGGATGCGCCCTTATGGTCGTCATATCGCTTGCTGGTTATGTAGGTGGGTAGGGAATAATAGCTACAAAAAGTGCATTTTGTGTAGGTATACCTACACTGAAACTCAAAGTTCATTTATGCTTAAAATATAAATTATCAAATTTTGTGAAAATACTGTGTGTGTTTTTTCGATAAAGTTGGAATTACTATTTCTTTTTTTTTTGTGTGGGACGGACGTGGTCAAAAGTGTCAGACTGGTTCTAATTTGTTTTACTTTTGGCAATCGTTTTAATTAACTTGTATGGTGCTTTTTTGGGCAGATACCTACATACTTTTCAAAAGGTTATATATTATCTGGCAGCTGGCTAGTTTTAAATGGCATCTTCAGTGCTTGGAATCAGGTGGAGTCAGTCAGATACATACAATTTGCCGAACAACAAAGTTAAATGTTTACAGATTCCTAGTCTTTCGGCACGCTTTCTTTGTATCTAGGTATTTACTTTGTCAATTTCATGTGTTAGTACACATTTCAAACCCATCAGATTAGCCAAACAAAAACAGAAGATGTGTGTGGATAGCCACTTTTGACATTAGAGGTGGCGCTGGGAACTCTATGCAAGCGGGAAGTGTTATTGTTATTAATTTAGCTTTATTGTTAGGCTAGAATTGTATTTATTTGATAGGTACTTTGCATTTATTGCAAATTTTTGTGGCAGTCGTTTTTGTATTGATGCTATATTTACAAACTTTTCTTTTTACCTAAGACAGTGCCTATGTCAATAAACAAGCCAATCCACAGTCAAGTCAGTCTGTCATTGGCTGTCCATTCGATTGAAACAAACTAGCACTTGTTGGAAAGCAATTGGAAAGGTGTTTCCTCCTGCCTATCAGCAACTGTGACAGCAATAAATTTGTGGTGCTCCCAGACTCGAAGCATGTCTTCCTTAAACTGACTTGTAAGTTCCCCGATAAACGTTTCTGATTTATCAGTTGCTAAGTCTGCTTTGCATTGTTGCTATCCGCCATCTCTTATTATGCCTTTGACCACTTGTGGAGAACATTGCAATCTTGAATTTTTTATTGGCAAATGGTTTCTCCCTTAACGTTGGTTTGTTGGTTTAAGTAGCTGTATTCGACGTATTCGGGCGAGGGAAATCAAAGAACGCATTGAGCGCCGTTTTGAGACCACAACTAACGGAACCTGAAGATAAAGTGGGAGAACAATGTTAAGGAAGCTCAAAACTAGCCAATGGAGTTGAGCAATTTGATGGTCTTGTTGAAATGTATTCTCTCTTAAAAGTCGACTGTCTTTATGGGCAGAACTTCTCGACCAATTTAGCGTTCATTTAATCGAGATTTAATTTCAAAACTTACGACATTGTCTAGATAGTATTACTTACTTACTTAAGGTGGCGCTACAGTCCGGGGTGGACCTGGGCCTCAACCAATACGCCTCTCCAGTTAGCGCGATCTTTGGCTAACTGCCTCCAGTTGCGCACTCCAAGTTGGTTGAGGTCCCCTTCCACTTGCGCGCGCCACCTAAGGCGAGGTCTTCCTCTACTGCGTTGCCCCTCCGGGTTGGAATCGAAGACTCTCCGGGCCGGAGCGTTGGTGTCCATTCGCTCTACATGTCCTAACCATCTTAGACGACTAATGCGTACTTTTCTGACCAGGTCGATGTCGCTGTACAGCTCGTAGAGTTCGCTGTTAAATCTTCTCCTCCAAATCCCGTCAACGCAAACGGGACCAAAAATAACTCGAAGAATTTTGCGTTCGAAGCGACCAAGAAGATCCTCATCCGTTTTTGCTAGGGTCCATGCTTCTGCGCCATAGAGCAGGACAGGGATGATGAGAGTCTTATATAGAATCTCCTTAGTGCTTCTTGACAAGGCCTTAATAATCAATTGCCGTCTTAGGCCAAAGAAACAGCGGTTGCCAAGTGTGATTCTTCGCTTGATTTCTGATGTGATGTCATTATCAGAGTTTATAGCGGAGCCGAGGTAGACAAAGTCCCTAACTACCTCAAAGTTATAGCTGTCTATCGTGACGTTCTGCCCGATTCGTCGATGTCGTGTGTCCCTTCTTGTTGACAGCATATATTTTGTTTTACCCTCATTCACCCCTAAACCCATTTTTGCCGCTTCTGTACTAATACTTGCAAACGCACCAGTGACAGCTCGCTGTGTTGTACCAACAATGTCAATGTATACGCTGACGTATGCAAGCAGTTGCACAGACTTATAGAAAATTGTGCCTCTGGTGTTGGCTTGTGAGTTTCGCACAATCTTCTCAAGAATGATGTTGAAGAAGTCACATGACAGCGCATCACCTTGTCTAAATCCTTTTTTGACATCAAAGGTCTCGGTGATATTGTTTCCGACCTTTACGGAGCAGCGAGCGTTCTCCATCGTCATTCTGCACAATCTGACAAGTTTGGCAGGGATGCCAAAACTAGACATGGCTCTGTATAGCTCGTCTCTATAAATGCTGTCATATGCGGCCTTAAAATCGATAAAAAGATGGTGAGTATCGATCTGAACTTCTTGGGTTTTCTCCAGGATCTGCCGTAGTGTGAATATTTGATCGGTCGTGGACTTACCGGGCCTAAAACCGCACTGATAGGGACCTATCAGATCGTTGACGAATGGTTTCAGGCGTTCACACAGTACAGCAGACATGATCTTATATCCTCACTTCATTTTGGTCAGGTGGACGGAAATCTTGACTTTCATCGTCCAGGTTGAATGGCTCGTTCTGCCTGACAGCGGAATTTGTGTCGTCTTCGCCGTTTAGCAGTCTGCAGAAATGGTTTTTCCATGTCCTCAGCACCGACTGTGACTCTACTACAAGGTTTCCTTGGAGTAACACCTCTCTATATCCTCGATCGCGCGCTTCTCATGCTCTCTCTTTTTTCTCCGGAGAAGTCTAGATAGTCTGGACCTTGATATTTCCGATTGAAGTTCTTTTGTGGTTGCCTTAACGTCGGTATAGATAGCAATCTTACCTTCAGCTGTTCAGCAGCTCATAAGCTACACGTTCTGCTTATATATACAAGAAAACTGCTTCTGAATCCAAAAAATAATCTTCTCACAATCAACAGAAGAGTATTTTTTGTGCCAATGGAAAACGGAACAGTTTCAAAAAGTGACTTTTTCGATGCCGGACTCTCTCGGACGATTCTTCTTGCCCAAAGGAAAATGACATAAGTCTGGGGTGGAATCCCCTAAGGTGATAGGTGATAGTCACTTTTGTGATAGTCAAATGCTATAGTCACATCATTGGGGACGTTCGGATTCCTAGTTTAGTGAGTCTGACAGCAGCTGTCTGATTAGATGTATCTCGGTTTTGATTGGCTAAAATCGGTCATATGAGCAGCAGTTTCTGTTGACGTTTATGGAGAGTAGCCGACGAATCTAGTCAAGAAATTCGTGAATGAGTAGGTACTAAGTTGATAGTTCGGATATGTGGATGACGTAGGAAAAGTTACGTTCCCGACCAATCTAGTTTTTGCGTTCAGGTTACATCTTATCCAGACCAATCTAGTCGACTTAAGATTACTTGATTCTTGAATGTGCCCATAATCAGATCATTAAAGACGTTCGGATTCCTAGTTTAGAAAGTCTGACAGCTGACTGACTAGATATATTTTAGTTTTTATTGGCCCAGAGTGATCTCGTGAATAGTTTTCGCAGTTGACGTTTATGGAGGGGAAGCCGATAAATCTAGTCCAGAAAGGCCTGCATACTAGCATACCTGTTACTCAGTTGACATTTCTAAGAGTCAGACAAATTCCGCACGTCAATTAATGATTTTTCAACCCGCTGACAAACAAAAAAAAAAACAGCTGTCAACAAATCAATCAATAATTTCAGGTTATTCAAATTATCAATATGAAACAAAAAAGTTATAAACAAAGAAGAAGGAAGTGGTTGTCTATGAGTTACTATTTAATCATTAATTTGCTTTCTTTATGTTCAACCAAAATAACTAGCTGTTATTTGAAATGTTAAAGTTTCAGTGGGAACGCAAAATTAGATTTCGAATTTTTTTTCCCGGAATGCTGAATTTATTTGCGGTGTAAATGTACTACCTATAAATGTCCAGAACACATGTGTAGAATTTCTGGACGCAGTGAAGCGCGCAGAACAGCAAGTAAAGCAGATGTGCAGAAAATTGTTTGACATGCATTGCCCGCGTTCCACTGCCCGCTAGATGCACAGCCGTGATGTCAAACTCTATAGGTATATAAAAAAATTATATTTCACCATTTGCGCTAGAAGTCTAGCATTTTCTGTGAAATGTACTTTTTTTTTGGAGTTTGACGTGGCGCTGTTTATCTAGCGGGCAGTGGAACGCGGGCATTGCATAGACTAATAGGGCTACTGTCATTCGCCGACTAAGCAGCTGATGTGTTTTTGGAAATATGTTTGTAACTAAATTCGCTTAAAATGAAAATTGAGAAATTCTATAAAATTTGCAAAATTGTATTGCTTTTATCGGTTTACCAGTCGTACCTACTGGAAGTTTTTGTACCGGTGCCGATTACCTGAAATTATGTTTTCGTTGACAAATTCTATTAGTTTTTCTTCCATTTTTGTGTCAGTCGATTTTGTACGCAAAATATTTTAAATAAACGTCAAACACACGAAGGCCAACTACGTTCAAATTTAGTTTTTTGTTTCTCTTCAGTGGAGTTGGATACAGCGACAACTTACAGTACTGTAACTGCAACGCATGCTGTATTTACATGTGTTCTCTCCCATTTAAACGTGTGGGTTCTATTGGCGAAGAATCATCAATCAAGCCCCACTTCCAAAAAAGGTTTAAGGTTTAATCCAGTTACAAAAAAGTGGGTATGCGTAGATCTCTACTTATCTTCTACTCAGTTGACATTTCGAATAAATACCTATAGTTCAGGCAAATCTAATTAACGTTTTACATGAACATCTCCAATGACAACACTTCCACTTTGCAACAAAAAATATGAATTGTTGACGCAATATGTCCATATAAGACCCTAAGCCTATGTCACCGATTTGTTTGTTTGAGTTTTATAGTTTTGGGAAGAATGGAAGGGACCTGCAATTTTATGGAGAATTCGAAGGTGTATTTTATACACCTTTTCGGGTGAACTCTTTGATGTTTGTCAGGAGCTCACGAGTGCTGCCTTGAGCTGTAAATGGTTGTAACCTAAGATCCAAGGACCACTTGGCGACGGAAGCAACTTTATGTACCTACCTACGCCACTGCGATAACGACAAAAATGCTGTCAACAGTGAATCAGAAAAAGATCTCTGCATATTAATCGACGTCCAACTAAATCGTGTATGGGTGTGGATACTGTCATAGCCTGTCATGTTCATGATATTTCACAGCCGAAAGTTTAACTGTCTCATTTCTTTTTTTAAATGGCGCCTCAGTTCGGGTTGAACCAGTTGCGCAGTCTAAGGTGGTTAAGGTCCACTTCCAGGTGTTCGCGCCAAAGGGGGCGAGGTCATCCTCTACTGCGTTGTCTCTCTGGGTTAGAGTGGAACACTCTATGCGCCGGGACATTTGTGTCCATCGGGCCTACATGTTAAACGACCGATACGCGACTGGGCCGATGTCGACGTACAGCTTGTAGGCCGTTGTTGAATCTGCTCCTCGAAAGGCAGTCAGATCAAACGTAGACTGAACAATTTGCTAGAGTTTTTCTCCCGAATCGACAAAGGATATTTTATTAGATACTGTACTATGCGGCCTTTAAATGATAAAGGGGTGTCGAGTATCGAGTTGGACTCCTTTGGTTTTTTCCAGAATCTGTCGAAGTATGGCACTTTTCTGGCCTATAACAATGCTGGTAGGGCTCGATCAAGGTTTTTGTAAGTTGTTTCAGGTATTAGGTTCATTCGCGTAGGCGGTTTTAATCGAGCAATCGCACAAAGTCTATACATGTTCTCCTCAAAAATTACAGAAAAAGTAGTTCCTCTCTTGGCTGGAAACAGCTCAGAGAAAAAGGTAAGTTATATTATTTATTTGTGATATGGATTAGTTGTCAAAGATGAAAGTGGCTCATAGTGGCTCGAAGTGTATCACGTTGGAGTTTGACAGATTTTTAGAGTTTGACTCAGGAAAGTACGCGAATAGAAATATTCACAACGTATGGCAGATAAGATGTACGCGATGCTGAGAAGACTAATACCAATTGGCGCAATTCAGGCGGTCTTCTTTCTTGCGAATCGGGCAAATTATGCTGAGCTTCTATTCATTACTTGCCTGATCAAGTTTAGAAATGACAGGTATATGCTCTCTGCCAAGTCATCTACATTTGTTTTGAAAAACTCGCTCTCTAGGCCATTAGATCCTGCAGATTTTTTGGATTTAAGCTTGAATATTGCTGCCCCTACTTTGCTTTGTTAAGGTGGACTACATTTTTGACTAATATTGTCTGTTTCATTGACGTTAGGAATAAATCACATCGGTTTCGGGGAGCTTGAAGCTTCTTATTGTTGGGTTTATGCATGTAAACCCGTCCTTTCCCTCTGCCCAGTATAATATCGTGTTTTTTTGTCCCAAATTAGGCACTTTTAAGCCCCGTCCCGGCTTATTTTAGCAATTAAAGAACGAAGTGGCTATTCGCACGTTATTTTTGTACTGACTGACGTTTGTCTGGCTTAGGGACACGACTACGTAATTGTATTTTCATTAAAAATAGTGTTTTAAGAAATAAGTTGGGCCTTAAAACATACAGGCTCGTGCCCGAAAATGTTATACTATAGTATAGAGTCCTTTTTGCGAGCGAAGCGAGCCCTTATACCACTATTTTACGCGATTAAACTTTGACATTTCGTTACGTAGTCGTGTCCCTTACGACGTGCGAAAAGCATCAGCCATTTAAGAAATCGCTTCCTTTCCGCTTTATATTGGTGACATTTGAGTACCTTTGTTCATGTAAAACGTCAACAAGATTTTTTTGGACTAGGTATACCTAGATACGAACGCGTTGACTGGTCAACTTGAATAGCTTTTGTATTCTCGCGTTTAATTTTAAATTTTGACACTTTGAAATGTCAACTGAGTATGTAGGCAGGATTATATTTACTAGATTTTTCGATTACCCCACCATAAACGTCAACTGAAAACGCTATTCACGTTACCAACATGGGTCAATAAAATTTGTAATAGGTACTTGATGTACCTATCAGACAGTAAGCTGTCAGACTTGATAAACTGGAAACCTGAACGTTCCTATTGTTTGCAAACCAAAATTGTTATTGCAAGTATTTGAATCGTGAATTTGACAATCTCAAAATATTCAGTAATATCAACATCATGGTGAAGTAGGTACACGAAGGAACAAAGTTTACAAATTACTAAAATTTACTACCGAAATTCCGAGGCGGTGGTCGCAACTTTTTGAGCGTTAACGCCAATTTTCAATCTTCAGCGATGAAGCGCATTTTTGGTTAGTCAGAAAACTGTAGAGCTACGATAGCCCTACTAAGTGCGCCACCTCTACTTATGTAAGCACGTCAACTGCTAATTTTGTTGCTGCAACAACTAAAAGTAAGGTGTGATGCCATCTGTAACAAAAAATATTTGAAGACATTCAAGTTTGCTATATCAGACCCGCATACAGAGCTGCTAATACCTCTTCACAGAGCTGATGCGAATGCATTTCAACAGATTTATGGTACCATTATACAGAGCTTTAACAACCTCTTGAAAGGCTGTCAGAACCTCCTGAAAGGCTTTCACAGCCTCTTTTAAGATTTGTGGTAGCCACATACAAAGCTGTTAGCACCCCATTGAGAGGTTCTGCGAACCCAAATGGGAAGCTGAGATAGCCTAGTAAAAGTATGCTAATACCCTCATAAAAAGAGCTTACCTTGGTGGATGTTTTAGTCCTTTAGAAGCCTTATAAGCACCTTATACTTAGCCTAACTTCCTAAAAAAGACCAAAGTATGGCAGTTGTCGCTTGAAACCCGATTCATACCTGATGCATGTGTGTAGTACTTATTTTATTTAAAAAATATTTAAAAATAAAATTCAAAAAGAATCGGTGTCTCTTTTTCCCTCATATTATGACCCAAACGCAAAATAGTCGGTCCATCCACTTTTTTGCACTTGGAAACTTCTTTATTATTAGTTTAACATACATACATATTTAATTTTTACAAAAATAAAAATAACTTTTCTTAGACAATTATACTCTTTGATTGAATTACTGATACAAATAAAAGCAATATCACAACAATTACCGTTAAAACTGTGTGCTTTCTCATTTGTTAATGAGTGCAAAATAGTTGGTCTACGTCATTTGCGATGCAAAAGAGTTGGTCTACTCCACATCATCGTATGACATGGTTGCCACTGTTCTGGAAAGTCAGGGAAAGTCAGGGAAAGTCAGGGAACGAAAATTTGGTCAGGGAATGTCAGGGAAAGTCAGGGAATTTAGAAAACAGTCAGGGAAAATTCACTCTGTATTTTTTTTTTATATAATTTGAAAAAATTATTTATGTCGAGCTCTTAAGTCTACCCACACGTTTACGCAAAAATATAAAAATCAATGCGCCTGAACACTCCCATTGGAATGTTCGCAGTCAGAGGAAATTTTATTTGTGAAAGAGAGACAACCTCACATCGCATATGTTTGTGCAAGATAGAGAAGATAGAAATTTAAATGTGACAGTTCGTTGACGATAAAGCGCAAAAATATGATGAAATCATCCGGCTGTGATTAATTTGTACTCAAATCAAGATAATCAAAGTTAGTGAAATCTAAACCAGTGGTAAGTTATTTATATTAATATTTAGTAAATATTTTTCTTTTAATCAGACCACTCTTCACAGGATTCGTTGTTCCAGATTTGATAAAAATGTCGAAAAAAAACCTTATTTAATGAGCTATGGCTGTCACATGAAAGTTTTAAAAACTGGCTTTGCCGAGTTGAAGGTAAATTCATATTATTTATTTTTCTTTTTTCATTGTATACTAACTTAATCAATTTGACCTGCAATTTACACATATATATAAGTTTGTGTCACAAAAATGTTGAATAGAATTAGTATTTTCCGCAGCCTTTCTTTTAATATAAGATAAATGTGTAAAAACTCGGAAGTGAGTTGTTTTAATATACTCGTATGTAGTTATCTAAAGTACAGGATTATATAGGTGCTTTTAAGTTTTTTTTTTTTATAATGGCGGGCTTGTTCGGTGGAGATGGAACATTCAAAACCATATCAATCCTTTCATGCGCTACTAAAAGTCTGAGATAATGCCTAATGGAAAACCACATCTTCCTGCTATCCGAAAGGAAAAGTATGCAAACCGTGTAGGTGCATCAAAAAATCAAAATCTATTTCGAATGACTTTTTTAGCGAAATTGTTTACCTTTGCTAGGAAAGATTTTCTATAGAATATTTTTTATTTTAAGGCAATAACAGTAAAGCAAGTTGCAGACTATGCAAAAAAGAATTTGAGCTAAGCAACATGGGTCAAAGGGCTTTGGTCTCGCATCAAAATGGACTAGCTCATCAGTCAAATTCCAAAGCTGTGACGTCACAAAAAATTGATGCTTTCTTCACTGCTTCCAATTCATTGGTCGCCTCTACTAGTCAAAAAACACCAGAAAATATTAACGCTCAAAATACACAAAAAAAATATTTTACTTTCGACAAGACCGAATCCATTGTCGCAGAGATAAGGTGGTGTCTCTATATTATTTCCACAAGAGCATCCTTGAACTCGTCTGTGGAAATAAGTGATCTTTTCCGATTGATGTTCCCAGACAGTAAAATTGCGGAAAATTTTAAGCTAGGAAAAACCAAGACTTCCTACGTGATCAACCACGGTATCTCCCCATATTTCCATAACAATCTTTTGGATAAGGTAAATAAATGTGACGACTTTGTTATATGTTTTGACGAAGCACTAAACAAAATAGCTCAGAAAGGACAAATGGATTTAGTTGTTCGTTTTTTTGATGAATCAAAAGGACTTGTTTGCAATAGGTACTTAGAAAGCGAGTTCATGGGATCTTCAAAGTCAGATGACATTTTAAAACATTTTGACAATGGAATCCGATTTTTGAAAAAAGAGAAACTTCTTCAAGTATCTATGGATGGCCCAAATGTAAATTTATCCTTTTTAAGGAAATTAAAACAACAGCGAAATGAAATTGATCCGGATGGTATGCAGCTCCTAGAATGTGGTGTGTGTGGTC
The DNA here is from genome assembly GCA_946477585.1 of Cheilosia urbana. Lineage (NCBI taxonomy): Eukaryota > Metazoa > Arthropoda > Insecta > Diptera > Syrphidae > Cheilosia > Cheilosia urbana. The sequence goes on from OX297854.1 coordinate 120,714,581, forward strand.
TACATGTAATACATGGAGCCATGAAAACCGGACTAGCAAATGTTTCATGGGACCTGCATATTTTTTTAAGGCATCTTTATTACGTATTCAAAGACAGTCCTGCAAGAAGAAACTTATTTACTTCCAAAACTAATTGTAGTCAATTTCCCCTGAAATATTGCGGTGTACGTTGGCTCGAAAACAAAATCTGTTTAGAGAGATGCCTGAACATATTTGATGAATTGAAGCGCTTTTTTTCGATGACAAATTCAGATTTACCAAAAACAAGGCCAATTGAAAACGTAAAAAACTACTTCCAAGACAAATTGTTAGACTGCAAACTCGCATTTTTCCATACAATTACATCTGATTGTGAACCATTTTTATCAAAATTTCAAGGCGAGAAACCATTGATATTTTACCTTTATGAAGATCTCCTCATAATGGTTAAAAATTTATTGCATCGCATCGTCAAAAAAAAGTATATCAGCGAATGCTCCATAGGATCTCAACTTTTGTCCAAAGATCTTTCATGTGAATCTAATCTTCTCGAAATAAAAAACGTTGACATTGGCTTCAAAGCAACTAAAATCATCAATGCAAAAAAACAAAAAGACAATTTTTCGGAAAAAGATATTTTAAAATTTAAACTGGATTGCCGCAAAATTATTATAAGCATAATATCAAAAATTGAAGAACGAAGCCCATTAAAATACGATTTGGTTGTAAACGTAAGCAGTCTTAATCCCAGAAATATTTTGCAAAACAACGGTCTCTACAATAAAAGATTCAAAAATGTGCTTCAAATTTTATATAATGCCAACCGATTGCTTGATACATGCGCGGAAAGGGCTAAATTGCAGTACATAAATGCATGTACAGATGCAAAGACAGTCCTAGAAGAGGAGTACAAACACATTGTAATCAACGAAACTACTCATAGAGTTGATGAGTTTTACTTTCAGCTTTTTGGCAAAAATGAAAATTATAAAGATCTTTGGCATGTAATAAAAATTTGTTGCATTTTATCTCATGGAAACGCCTCAGTTGAGAGTGGCTTCTCAATTAACAAAACTCTGTTGGTCGAAAACCTCCTTGAGGAGTCAACAGTCGCTCAGAGAAGAGTCTTAGATGGCGTGAAAGAAGCTGGGGGAGTATCGAAAGTGGAAATAAACTCAAAATTAATATTTAATGTTCAATCCTCTCATAGCCGCTATACACAACACTTAGAACAAAAACTTAAATTAAAAAAAAAGAAGATGGCGTAAATATATTAAAAAGAAAAAGGGAGGAAGAAATAAAAAAACTTAATAAGGAAAAAGCGAAAATTCGCATTGAAGCCCTGGTTGAAGAAGAGAAAATAAATTATCAGCTCTCCCTTTTGAAAAAATAAGGTATGTCCTGTCCTCAACTGGTTATTTCATGTTATTTTTAAAATGGAATGTTTAGAAGAATACAATTTTTTTGTTCTTATTATTATTTGGTTGCATTCCATAGATGAAATGATTGCTCTCCAATGCTAAGCATCGCTAGAATAAACAAATGTTCAAGCTACTTTAAATGACACGTGTGAGTGTCACTTACGATAGGATAAAGTAAGCCATTCGTTTGCTTAAGAGTTAATACTAAATATAATTCGTTTTTCATTATAAGCACTTCATTGAGAAAAAGCCTTAAGATTTCTTTATAAACATATCTGTTCTGTTTTAAATATTTAAACTAAAAGCTCTTTGCTTATTTTTCACTTGTGATATCCTTTGAACCAAAATGTACCTTAACACAAACCATTTCATATGAAAAAGTAAATAATGTACAACAATATGAAATGTTTCAATGGATTTGACCAGTGGAAAATAAATGTCATTTCGGTAGTTTTCTGTTTAACTCAATTATTGTTTTGTTTTCTTCTTTTAGATATTCATCAAACCAACAATAATGAAAGATTGCAGTGCAATATGAAAGCTGTTCCATCAATAATTTACGAGACTGACAATTACTTTTATAGCTATACAACTGATTAATCGTGATCTGTTTCAAACAAAAATATAAAACCTATATAACTTATTGATCTTAAGGATTAGTGTTTAAATGCGTTGTTTTTTTTTTTTTTTTGTATACATATTTGCAAAATTTGGTCAGGGAAAACTTCAAAACTGGTCAGGGAAAGTCAGGGAAAGTCAGGGAATTTTTTTTTTTAATTTAGTGGCAACCATGTATGATTAAGTTAACGGTTAGCAAAAATTAAGCAAAAACAAGCGTGCTCTTGCTTTGGCAGGCTATAAGTGTACTTGTGCATTAAGTTGGAATTCAGTTGTTGGCTTATCATGGCGTGTGGCGTTCCCTTATCTACAGATCTTAGGGAATCAATTATAAAACCTTTTGAAAATGGCTTTTTAAGCTACAAAATTGCAAAAAAAATTCAATCTCCCTCGTTCATCAGTACAGAATATTATATCGCTCTTTACTGAGATGGGTAACATTAAAACCCGGAAGAAACCTGGGCGGCCACCAATAGCTACAGTCCGTATTGTAGGGTATTAAAAAAAAAGTTAAGGAAAATCGTCGTCAAACTGCTGCTGGGGTAACTGTAGAGTGGAAAAGCCGCATCAAAAAAGAAATATCTGCCGACACTTGTAAGCGCAACATGAAGAAAATGTGATATAAATTTTACAAGGTTTGTTGAAAAAGCTTTTCTTTGCTTTGCATTGTGATTTTTTCAACCCATATTAATAAGCGAAAGAAAAGCCTCTTCTTAGGCCAAGGCAAAAGAAAAGGCGACTTGAATGGGCTAAAGAGCACACAAATTGGACCTTACTTGAATAGATACAAATAAAAGCAATATCACAACAATTACCGTTAAAACTGTGTGCTTTCTCATTTGTTAATGAGTGCAAAATAGTTGGTCTACGTCATTTGCGATGCAAAAGAGTTGGTCTACTCCACATCATCGTATGATTAAGTTAACGGTTAGCAAAAATTAAGCAAAAACAAGCGTGCTCTTGCTTTGGCAGGCTATAAGTGTACTTGTGCATTAAGTTGGAATTCAGTTGTTGGCTTATCATGGCGTGTGGCGTTCCCTTATCTACAGATCTTAGGGAATCAATTATAAAACCTTTTGAAAATGGCTTTTTAAGCTACAAAATTGCAAAAAAAATTCAATCTCCCTCGTTCATCAGTACAGAATATTATATCGCTCTTTACTGAGATGGGTAACATTAAAACCCGGAAGAAACCTGGGCGGCCACCAATAGCTACAGTCCGTATTGTAGGGTATTAAAAAAAAAGTTAAGGAAAATCGTCGTCAAACTGCTGCTGGGGTAACTGTAGAGTGGAAAAGCCGCATCAAAAAAGAAATATCTGCCGACACTTGTAAGCGCAACATGAAGAAAATGTGATATAAATTTTACAAGGTTTGTTGAAAAAGCTTTTCTTTGCTTTGCATTGTGATTTTTTCAACCCATATTAATAAGCGAAAGAAAAGCCTCTTCTTAGGCCAAGGCAAAAGAAAAGGCGACTTGAATGGGCTAAAGAGCACACAAATTGGACCTTACTTGAATAGATACAAATAAAAGCAATATCACAACAATTACCGTTAAAACTGTGTGCTTTCTCATTTGTTAATGAGTGCAAAATAGTTGGTCTACGTCATTTGCGATGCAAAAGAGTTGGTCTACTCCACATCATCGTATGATTAAGTTAACGGTTAGCAAAAATTAAGCAAAAACAAGCGTGCTCTTGCTTTGGCAGGCTATAAGTGTACTTGTGCATTAAGTTGGAATTCAGTTGTTGGCTTATCATGGCGTGTGGCGTTCCCTTATCTACAGATCTTAGGGAATCAATTATAAAACCTTTTGAAAATGGCTTTTTAAGCTACAAAATTGCAAAAAAATTCAATCTCCCTCGTTCATCAGTACAGAATATTATATCGCTCTTTACTGAGATGGGTAACATTAAAACCCGGAAGAAACCTGGGCGGCCACCAATAGCTACAGTCCGCGATTGTAGGGTATTAAAAAAAAAGTTAAGGAAAATCGTCGTCAAACTGCTGCTGGGGTAACTGTAGAGTGGAAAAGCCGCATCAAAAAAGAAATATCAGCCGACACTTGTAAGCGCAACATGAAGAAAATGTGATATAAATTTTACAAGGTTTGTTGAAAAAGCTTTTCTTTGCTTTGCATTGTGATTTTTTCAACCCATATTAATAAGCGAAAGAAAAGCCTCTTCTTAGGCCAAGGCAAAAGAAAAGGCGACTTGAATGGGCTAAAGAGCACACAAATTGGACCTTACATCAGTGGCGGGAAGTAATTTGGAGCGATGAATCCAGATTTGAGGTTTGTGTTGGCAATGAGCGAAAGCGTGTACTTCGCACCTCCAAAGAAGCTTTCCATAAAGACTGTCTGAGACGAACGATAAAGTTTCCAGCATCGCAAATGATATGGGGGTGCATGTCTGGGCTTGGAAGATCATCTGCTTCCATCAATAACACAACTTCAGTCAACCAAGGGAGTCTTCATATTTCAGCAAGACGGTGCATCTTGCCATACGGCAAAGGCAACTAAAGCCTGCTTATCTACTGAAGCCATTCAGCAGCCCTGATCTTTCGCCAATCGAAACTCTATGGCACAAAATGAAACAAAATTTAAGACAGCAACCAGCAAGGACTCGCACAGATCTACGATAGACTATCAATAATATTTGGCAATCATTTACAACCGATGATTGCCAAAAACTTGTTAACACAATGCCACAACGAATCCAAGCAGTGATAGCAAAGAAAGTTGATGTAACGCAGTGGTAAAAACACATTTTAAATTCTTAGACTAACTATTTTGCGCTCAATCAAAAGATGAAAAAAATATTACTTATGTTTATTCACTAATAACTTCAAGTGCTAACAACTTGTTAAACTTTTGTTTTATTTGTAACAAAAATATAAATAAAAATTTATTTTCGTAAACAAAACTTTTTATTTTAAGAAACAAAACAAGTTTGAATTTCTAAACACAATGTATTCGTAATCAAATAGCATAGACCAACTATTTTGCGTTTCGACTCGTATGTTAACATGCATTTAAAAATATTAGAACAGTTTTAAAAAAATGGAAACCTCTTACCTGGCCAAATTAATAACGCGTCTGAACAGCGCGATGTCTTCGATACTTATAGCAGTAGAAGAGAGCAACACAGAGCTGTCATAGCCGCATGTCGGTAGTTATACTTAGAAACGACTCAGTTGTCACTTATTCTACGAGCCAGAACAACCCTACCCTAAGCAGAACGGAACAGAAAAGAGATATCATAGCCGTATGGCAGTGCTTGTGCCGTTGTAAACAAGCATAACAGGCTTAGTGGGTAGTGGGTAACAGGACATTGGTGTACGGTGTTCAATATTTTTAAATTTAGTTTCCTCAGCGTGGGTAGGTGAGAACCCTCATGTGCTTCATCAAACAGCACTTCATCCGCAAAAAGTCACTGTTTGTTTGGTGCAGTTTTTATATGCCATTGGCGTCATTGGGCCGTTTTTTTTTTTTTCGTCGATAAAAATGACCGTCCCGTTACGGTAAAAAGTATTCGCTACAGAGACATGTTGGAAAGTTATTTCTTTGAGCAATTGCATGAACTGGACATTAGTGGTATGTGGTTGCAACAAGACAGTGCCACAAGCCACACACCGGATGCAACAATCGAGTTATTGACCCGTCAATTGGCCGCCGAGATCGTGTGATTTAGCGGCTTTAAACTTTTTTTTTTTATGGAACTATATTAAATCGTAGGTCTATGCCAACTGTCCGACGACTTAAGAGAAGCTCAGAGCCAATATTGAACGAGAAATAGCGGCCGAGTCATCGAAAACTAGGTTCAATGTTTCGATTGCTGCATATACGTTGCCGTGGTGGTCATATGCACGAAATCGAATTCCATTCATAAATGTTTTGATAGTAATTCAAGCCAACAATTATTATTAATATTTTTTTTTTGAGATATCTCAGGTAGTTTGCATTTTATTTAAAACAGAAGTTCTCAAGTCCTTAATGAAAGAACCTTTGTTTTATGAAATTTATGTTGCATGGCGCAAACATAATAACACCTTTGAAAAAAAACAGCTAAGCAGTGTACACATTTACCTAAGTTTTAGTTTATTTTGGCAGTCCGATTACCACCATTTTGTTTATAATTCTTTTCCATTCAAGCTGATAACTGGGTTGCGTGTTATTTTTGTTTGCTGTTTTAGTAAAGCTGCTTACCTTAATACAAAAAAAATCGCCTGACCCTCTGCCTCTATACAAAGTGCACATTTTGCAGAATTCTCTTTCACTTGTTTTTTTTTTTTTTTTTTTTCATTTGTGGTTTTGGCTTTCATACGCGTACTTCTATTCAACAGCAAAACCCATTGGCATTGACCTTAGCTTACCCAAAACGAAAGTCACAGCTTGTCGTGATTTTCTTTCATTAATTTAAAAAGACAGATTGGAAACAAATTGTCATTGTTATTCAACTAGCAGAATAAAGTATTGACTAAGGAGATTTCAGTGTTGCCATAAAAATATTTGGACAAATCTGCAATTATGATAAAAAAAAAAAAAAAAAATGCAAGGCAGATTTCTATTATGGAAAAATCTTCTCTTCTTCGGAATTTTTTTTTTTTAATTTAAGTAACAATAACAAAAAGAAAAATATCTGAATACGATAAAGATAGCCTATAGCAAAAGCAACTGTTCAAAAAAAAAGCTAAATTATTTTTAAAAAGAACAAAAGCGCAGATTTCTGGTTGTTAAAAGTCTGCAGTTAGGTTGAAAATCTGCAAAATGCAGACAAATCTGCACTTAAGGCTAGGCTGGAGTCACAATTAGATACATTTAAATTCCTTTATTTAATCAGTAGTTATTTTTCTCTATATGTACACACATTGTGTCCAGTTTGGTAAATTCTTATGCCTGCTGAAATTTAGTTTTGTTGGAAGTGTGCTATGCATCATCGCTTGACAGTAATTGGAATTTTGTCGAGTAGTCATACTTGACGCAAGTTGATAATAATAACTCCTAGGAATTGTGAAAAAAAATGTCCACCCCTTTTGACAGTAACTTTTGCCATCTAAAGCCTTTAAACATGTATGTACCTACCTATTATATACCGACGAGTTTATAACCATGCGCTCGATTGGAATGAATCACTTGTTAGTCCACATTCTATTTCTGTGAACTTATGACCCACCCATTCGATATCTATATTGTTGAGTGTGTAGCGTCTTTGGGTACAAGAGTGTGTGTATATATACCGAAGGGAGCAGCATGGAGGATTAGACCATTAATAATGCAGCGTTCATGTTATCTCTTAATAGTTGGCTGCGACCCACTTTCCTTCATTAAGTTGTGAAGTTATGACCCGGCAATGTGACGGTTCTGCTTGCATTACAGCAACTGAGGTCGATATGAATTTATGAATTGTGGTAGGTAGAGGTTTACTTTTGTTTTGACTTTGAATTGCCATATCAACTGCCTTTTACCCTGTTCAAATTTGAATGAAAATCTTAGGTCATAAACGTTTTTAGAAATAAAATCCTTCAGAGGGCGGGGTTGAATTCATTTTTTTTTTCCAAATCGTTGTCCAACGTTGGGAGCATAATTGACCAGATTCTTAAACATGTGCATACATATTTTGAGTTCATCTATTTTTGTAGTTTGTTTAATGACAGCAAAATGAACAAAACGAATAAATTAGTCCTCCAATGCCGAATGTATATATATATATACCATCTGTTTTTGCTATTGGGCGATTTTTGTCTAAAATTAGAAAACAAAATATCTACGTAGATAAATGCACAACACCAAGAATACAGTTTGTAATTAAATTAGACTAAAGTAAGATGGAAAATATTAGATAAAGTGATGCGGTCTTTATATTTATTTGTTTTTTTAGTTTAGGTCTGGTATGCAGCCATGTACTTCAGGTCCTCTTTCATAAAAATAAGCTAAATAATAAACTACGTCAAGCTTTAAGGCCACACCGCGAGACAATTAAACTCGACACACTTGTGGAATTATTTTGCCACCAGTTGAATGTCTTGCTGGGATCTGTAATTATAATTGAAGGTTTTTTAATTACGTTTGAAACAGTTAAAGGCGCGAATCAAATTAATAAGTTTTTGTAATAATGATCTGATCTGAGCTGATCTTTTCCTACTTTCTATCTCCTCTTTTTCCATTCTTGTATTGGCGTCCCTGAATATGGGGTCTGTTCCTCCCTATCCTACATGACAGGAGAATAGTTCGAATACAAAATAGTTTGACGACAATGGTCCTTAGAAATAGAAAACAAATTCGACAAAGTCCACTTTTGCTAGTGAACTCTTATAAGTTCCACCTAGCATTTCAAAGAAATAAACCAAATTTAACAAAAGTCAAATTCTGCTAGCTATTGTGACTCAATTTTGTTGTTTCACCAGCGGCGGGCTTCAAGTTGTCGTTGATGTGAACTAAATAAACAAACATTCATATAATTTGACAGATAAAGTAAGAGGAAATTCGAAAAAGTAAAAACGCTTGTGATTTGTTTTACGAGTTTTTGAAAAATGCCACTTTGGATTTGACTTATTCAGCGGAAACATTGTAGGCGTAGTGGCTTAGTGGTTAGTGTGTTGGACTACTAAGCGAGGGGTCGAGGTTCGAATCCCGCAAAAACCGAAATTCCAACTTAGGGTTTTTTTCACTCCGCCACCTCTCGCGAACATCTGACAAACATCCAAAAGTAAAACTGTCTTGAAAGAGCTTCTCAATTAGCCGTTTCGAGTCGGCATAACATTGTAGATCCCTTCCATTCGTTTCAAAAATGAAAAACTCACACAAAACGAATGGTTGTGAGAAGCTAGGCCTAGGGTCCCTCCGGACCTGTTGCGCCAACTATTTTTTTTTTTTTTTTTTAAATACGGAAACTTATTTAGAATGCTGATTTAATTATGTATTTTGATCAAAATCGTTAGAGTGTTTTTTTGTAAAATTTGGCGGACAAAACAGTACCAAATATTGCAATTTAGTTTGAAAAATAATATTGGTTAGATAACTATTTAGCTGAAAACCGAGTGTAAGTTATTGTTCGGGATGCAAGTGTTACGCACTTTGTTTTTAAAGGTTTATCGAAATCGAAAATGGGGTTTTCGAGATATGAGCAGTTTTTAAAATTAGCGTTTTCGGTGATTCGAATTGAAAATTAAGGACACAATAAATTTGAAAACATCAATTTTACTCTAAGTTTGAATTTTTAAATAATAAATACTAATGATTTTTTTTTCAAAAATACACTTTACGATAATATAGACAAAAACAAAGTTTGCTATTAAGTTATAAATGACCATATTACCTTAAAAATGATTTTAATAGTTACAATCGTATGGACCGTTTTCGAGATATGTCCATTTGCCCATATTTCAAAAGCACCGTAATTCGATTTATTAGCAAAAAACTGAGTATGCAGTCATGTTAACCTTACCTACCTTAGCCTCAATACCAATTTTGGTTGAAATCCATGAAGCCGTTTTCGAACAAATCAAAATGGTATGACAATTTTATATGGGAAGTACCATTAATATTGAGGCAACCTTGCAAAAAGAAGAAGAAAAAGCTGCCCCGAACTGTAAGCCCCTCAAAACGATTTCCGAAGTTTGAACGAAATCCGGGCAGCCGTTTAGCTGTAGACCTCGGCACAGACGAGCAGACAGACAGACAGACGGAATTTCGCGACCCACCTTTTTGAATTCCACTATCATCGTAATGATAAATATTTCCAGATCGAAATTTTTGTACGAATACAATATTTTTCTCTTACTACTTAGGCTTAGAGAGCTTACGTGGCTACTGCCTACTATTTCATGTTATATTTTTGTTATATCAACGTCGCTCGGTCGCTCGAAGCTCACTGCGTGGCCGAAGCTTAATCGGCTTAGCAATAAACAATCATCTTAATCAGACATCTCGTGACCACAACGAACTAACCCTCGTTTAGACAGCCATCTACCAGTGAATTAACGCACCACATGGTGTTCCATTAAACAAAACAAACAAAATACGACCATCGAGGCCGTAGTCCGTTTCAACTCTTATCTTCCAAGTCGATAGACACAAAGAATTATGAATTTTTGGCATTATATTGGGGGAAAAAAAAAAACTTCAATAAAATCAGTTTTATTAATGCCGATAACATCGACTGATGCGAGTCCAAACAAAGATATCAATCTTTTGTCAGAAATTGTTTACATTTTCGATACGAATCGCCATTTTTCGTGCCTGTCTATTACTCATCGCTTATAGTTCGTTGACGTCAGTTATCTATTCTTCTTTTTGAACTGGCGAGTAATCTTCTTTTGAAGCAAATCAGTTGCGGAGAGAAAAGAATATTAGCTATACATAAAAAAATACGCACAGAATGGGGAAAAAGAAAACAATCCACCCTTTCCATTGACTGAAAATGTTCAACTTCCTGGAGATAATTTCTTCTTTTTTGGAAGTTTAATTTGTTTTTTTTTTCCTATTTGCATTTTGTCTTCATTTTGTTATGTAGAGTTATTCCATTATACATACACGCTGTCTACTTTTATTGCATATTTCTCGAACCAATAACATTTGAAGAGTGTCAATATAGTGTGCCAGAAGCACATACATATTTGAAAATAACCGAATAGCTTACACCTCGGGACCGTTGCTTTGTTTTCTATGCAAATTCGGGCTTGGGATGACCTCAACTTGAATAAACGTTAGTAGCAATTGGAGAAGAGAAATTCGAAAGATCGATAGATCGAATGTACAGACCATGATGTCTGGACTTTGGTTTTCTTCTTTCTTTGGTGTAGTGCGGGTTGGAGTTGAAACTGAATTTATAGCGCATATATTTAACTCTGGTTTAAAACGTTCACATATGTTTATTTTAGTTATAGATTCGTTTTGTTTGAGTAATTTGCCCCAAATTGGAGTAAAAACAACGACAGACCTATTTGCTTTCAAATTGTTTTACGATTTGCGGATGATTTTGTTGCGACCATACTTCTGAAGACTCAAGTAGAACTATCTACTAGTCAAATTTTAAATAAGAAGAGCATTGGAAACTGCGCTACACTAGGCTTCTCTAGGCAAGAAGTTGTACGAACTACACGGTAACCTCTCTATCGCATGCACTCATACCCTATTCACACCGAGCCGAAAACCGGGTTTTCGCGAAAACACTCGAGAACTACGTCGAAAACAGAAGTTTTCCCATAAATATTTCAGTTTTCAAAACGAGTTTTTTAAGTCGTTTGCTTTTTTTTAAAACACTTTAAAATTAAAATTTCAACAGCCCATAAAAATTCAATAACAGCAACGCAAAACTAAACTGAAGTTAACACAATCAGAAAATCCCACTTCATTTGACGAGCGCCTAATGACCGGAATTGAGTTGAAGATCCGGACCAAGGCATTGATATCAATACCCTCTGTCCATCATAGCCGGCTCAGTTGATTCATATATCTTTTATATTATAAGGTGCTTGTCTTTTTTTGTGACATAGTGTAATTGCGATACTGGTGAAGAAAAATTCTTCTGCTGCAATTGGGTAAGTCTCACTCGAATTTAGTCTCAAAGCTGAAACCGTCAATATTCAAAGAACCTTCACCCTACCTTCGACCACAACATAAATGACCTCTTTCAGGCGGTGGCCAAGGTGTACCCAGTGGTTAGAGTGATTTCGTGTGATCCGGCGGTCAACAGCAATACTCCTCCGCCGACTAGTAGCTACACCTCTATTCTAACATCTAGTTCACCATTTTGATGTGGACTTGTAGAACCTTTTGCATGTCGTCCCACAGGGTGCAGCTGGCAAGTCCTCCGGGACTCAATACTTTATACGTACGTGAAGCACATTCCATCTCAGAGCATATACGTATAATCAGAAGATGCGTGTGTATCTAGTGTATCCATCTGCAGGCGATGTCTTGAATACTTTTCTATAAATTATCACCGCAAGGTAATTTGCCGCAAATACACACTCTCTGATGAAGCACCGAAAATTCGGTCGTGTGCGAGTCACCGTGGGCACTGATTAAAAAAAAAAACAACAAAAAAAGCCAAAACGAAATAAAAAAATATATACATACATAATATATTTAAACACTCGTTCCTCCGCGGTTTGCGCAAATGACTCCATGTCCGTCTCCACACAACTGGTTCCACTCAATGCGCTAGTGGTTTAATGACCGGTTTACATTGGCACGCATACTAAACACATTAGCGAAAAGAAACAGTGAGAGCAGATAAACTGAAAAAAAAAACTCACGAAAATGTACCGACCAAAACAATTATAACTGGAACGACGGACGACAAATCTGTTTGAACTTTCTTGTCAGAAAGTCAAAAATTTCGTTTATTTAGCATCCCTTCAAAACGAAGCGACCATTGACGTAATTTTGTTATTTGTAATCTAAAAATACGAAGCATTCGCGTTTGTGAACAAAATACAAGTGGCGTTCGCCCTTTCTCCTCGCTGGTTTCTTTTTCTTTTTTTTTTTGCGCACCGCAGAGACTAGAGAAAAAAAAATTGTATTCACAAAGATAATTAAGAGAGGTGAAGGCGAACAGATAAGTTCCCAAAAGAAAGTTTCCAAAGTGCGATTGTGCCAAACAAAAAGCGGATAATTTTGAATTATTACTTGAGGCGAGCGAGGGACTGTTTTTTTTTCTCTGTTCTGTTCGTTTTTCCTACGTAATTCCTACCCGGCATTGATTTGATTTGATGTTATTATGATGGATTGCTTTGTTATTTGTTTGCATTTTGGATGTATGCGTAAAGTATAACGTGGGCATGCGATTTACTGTCTATGTTTTCATTTCTGCGTAACATGGTTGCAAACATTTGGATTAAAGCTCAGAATGGGTTGAACGAAAGGCACACGTGATAATTATCATCTCTCGGATGTTTGCAAGTTGTGGGACGGGTCAATAACTTTCAACTTGTGCTGGGATGGGTTTGGAATTTGGAATTTGGAAAGCTTTAACCTGTCATTAGTGTGCAGGTAATCTCGTTTTAACAAAGCCTGAATTGTACTTCCATACGCGAAAGATGTCTTTCGAAGAAAATAGTTACATCAATAAAATGGGTTCCACTCAGACTTTGATTCATTTCGAACTGAAGAAATGCATAATTAGGCTGACACTTTGCCTTAAGTTTAACTTTTTTTTTTTTTAAATAGTTCTTCGGACTGATATCTTCTGATGATTCCTTTTCTTGAATTTGAACTCATTATTTGAATAACCATTTAATTTATAATTGAATCTATACAATCATTGTTAGGCCTACCATTACTTATGATTCCATAGTATGGTGGAACAAAGTCAAGCAGAAAACCGCCATCTTAAAGCTATACAAGATACATCGTCTAACGTGTCTGGGCATTTCCCGATGAATGCGGAGCTAATATAGAAGTCATACTGGGACTAACACGTCTTCACATTTATATAAAGAAGTTGCAATACGCAGCTCAACGAATTTGATACAAACAAAGGAGATATAGAAATCGGTGGTCACACGGACCTGATGACCCCTATTTCGGAGATCCCAGAACTTAACATAATCTGGACATAAAGACCGCCTCCCAAAAACTTTGTTTCAACAGAAAGATTCTTCACGGAGATCACTAAGAGAGAAGCATATATGCTAACCCACCTAAATGTCAAAAAGGCATAAAGTGGTATTATGGATGCTTCCAAAACGGACTCAGGGGTCGTATCCGGTATAGTCGGACCAAATTAAACTGTCCCGATATAAATTAGGGAAAAGCCGAACCGTATTTCACGCAGAGCTCAATGCCGTTATAGAATGCGCAAACCACATCTACAAACAGAGGTGTTAAAGGTGCAAACATCCATTTATATGTACGGACTGACAGGCATCAGTTCAAAAGAACTTAGCTCACTCATCATTGACTCCAAATCAGTGTTGCACTGGTTCAATACTCTCCAAACACAGAAATGAAACCAAAATCTGGCGGGTTCCCGGCCACGAGGGAGTTTTGGGTGGGAAAAAAGCCAATGAACTGGCCAGAAGAGGTTCGAAAACAACCTGAAAAGGACTTAAAGGCTGCTATGCAATTCCCAAATCAGCGGCAAACTTTTCTAAAAAAAAAAAGCTGGAAACACAAAAGTTGTAGGTATATCACGTTGGTAGGGCAACCCAGGCCTAATACAGGCCTAAGGATTTATTCAACCCCTGAATAATAATGCCAAAAATATTTTAAATCTAATCAAGAACTGTAAAAGTAAGGGGCACGACTGAATCGCACGAAACATTCTCTTTCATTAAAATGTTGGTTGGTTATTTTCTAATTTCGTTAGGTAGGTAGCTTAAATTCTGAGAAGCGATGCTAAATAAAAGAAACGGTTCATAAAAAATAGGAAAAGTAGTAGTGTTTAAAAAAAAATTCACTTTTGGGTTATTCATCTCGTCTCACAGTAAATATATTTCATATGTACAGTGTGAGTTTTTAAAAAGTTGAGGCTGTCACTAACATGTAATTTTCGCAATTTCAGGTTAGAGAGTTATAAGCGCCTCATGTGTAAAACTCAACTAATATTTTAAAGTACATTCAATATTCTTGAAGAAATAAGAAGTATGTAATATTTGCCAAAAATTTAAATCTGAGAAATAATTAAAAAACGGGTTTCTTCGATTTTTGTTGGGAAAAACTAAGTATGGGATCTTATTTTGAATACTTACTTATTTTATCTATTTTTTGAAAAAAAAAAAAAAAAAAAAAATCGTTAGAACAGTTTTTGGAAAATTTGACGACAAAACCGTAACAAATATTGCAATGTCTAGTTTGAAAAATACTACTGCTTAACTATTTAGATGAAAACTGAGTATTAGATACTGTTCGAAATATAGGCATCACTTTTTTTTTTAAAGTTTTGTCCAACTCAAAAATTGGGTTTTCGAGATATTGACAGTTTTTAAAATTAACTTTTCGTTTATTCAAAATTGAGGACGCAATAATTTTGAAAAACATCAATTTTACTCTGAGTATACATTTTGGGCAAAATCGTTAATTACCTGTTTTCAGGTAAACTAGAGAAAACCAAATATTTAAAAATATATATATATTTTTTTTCAAACATACATTTTACGATAATGTAGAGAAAAACTGAGCTCGCATTAAGTTATGTAGAAATGACCACCTTACGTTAGAAATTTATTTTTGTTACAATCGAATGGACCGTTTTCGAAATACATATGTCTAAATATCAAAAGTACCGTTTTTGATTTTCTAGCTAAAAACTGGGTATGCAGTCATGTTAAGCTACGTAAGCTCAAATATCATTTTTGGTTGAAATCTCTGGAGCTGTTTTCGAACAAATCAAAGAGGTATGTAAACATTTTATATCGGAATTGAGGTTACTGTGCAAAAAAAAAAAAAAAAAAACGCCTTAAACTGTAGGCCCACAGAGTCCAAATCCGAAGTTTGAAGCAATTTAGGGCCGCCGTTTAGGCTGTAGGCCTCGGAAGTTTTCGGAAAGGCACAGACGGACGTAGAATTTCGCGACCCACTTTTTGTTCCTCTATTATCGTAATGTCAGAATTGATTAATACCACGGTTTGTGATATCACCTCTAACACCCTACACATAGTCGACCCTACGGAGTGACCACCTGAAGGGGGTTCGCTCGAAGAGAATCCCAAAAAAAGACCAAAAAACTAGAACGCGATGAATGCCACTTGCCTATACGTGGATGAAATAGACGTCATTTGCAGAACTCAGGAGGCTGACACAAAAATTAGGTCAGAGCCAGCAAAATATGGGTGAAGTCCTGCATGAAAACCCAGTATATGCTGTCAACAAGAAGAGACACACAACATCGATGAGTCGGACGGAACGTCATAATAGACAGTTTTTTAGATAGTTAGGCACTTTGCCTACATCGAAGCAGCTCTGGCCTTATCGAGAAATGCTACGGAAGATTCTAGATAAGGTCCTCATTACCTCAGCGCAATTTTTTTCCCGTTTACCTTGCTGGAGTAGTTAGATTAAACTTTACGACCTTCACATCGACCTGGCCAAAAAAGAAAAGAAAAGTCCATTAAATCAGTCGTCTGAGATAGTTTGGTCTTGTATAGAGCGAATGAATACTTACGCTCCGGCATTAAGAGTCAAATTGACTAAAGTAACCGTGGAGATGTTGGAATTTGAGACTACAGACTATCATGTTTTGCAGCCAACTCAATGAAACTGAACCCCTTTCCGGAAGTCGCTTTGTGTCCCGATGTTACCAAAGTTTTTTTTTTCCAATCTTGGCGATAAAACCTCACAGGAAAATCCTAAAGTCGCATATTCGAGCACTATACTTGAGTTTTCAAAACACTTTTCGCAATCAAAAACAAGAAAAACATTCATTTCTCCAAACGCCACAAAATGCCCGTCTTGACGGCTACTTAAAAAAGCTTCCCAACTGCATTAATACCCCGGCGCCCGATCAAATCCCATATAATAAGGCAAAGTGGTGGGTAAAATAAGACGAATTAAAATAGTTCAAGTTACTTCCCATAAATGAGCATGTTGATTCGACTTCACCGCATTAAAACTAAGGTTTCATAAAACCTCAGACCAGGGTCACAATATGAATTCCCCAAGAGGAGGTGGCCATACGCATAGAAACCGATATACGAGTAAGTGTTTATTGTAATGTAAGACAAATTGGGTAAACAATACTATAATGGTTGCTCCATCCCAAGTGTATGTTGTGCAACGATGATGACATCAATCCAAGGGAAGACATTTTTGAATATAAAAATTGCCTCCCTGGCCACCAACGCATAGATATATCGATTACTGCCGCTTCAAAGGAACGTCTAAAAATTGCCTTAAATGCTCAGAGAGTACATTATATTTAATTATTTACACAAGATTCGATTCGCGAAAGTTCAAACAAATGCAATCATCGCGAACTGCCATATACAAACTATTCCCTATGAACGCCGCACTGTGGTCCAAAATTACTTTTTTGGTTGCAAAAATCATATTTTTTGAGCGCATGAATATATTGCTATATATATATATATTTGTTCAGGGAAAAATTTATATTTGTTCCTGTTTTATTAGATCATGAAATATTTCAATTACATTACAATTAAATATTTCTTTCAACTTTTTGCAATGTTCAGACAATAAATCAATTATTAATCCCTTTCTTTTGGCAAGTTAATCCATGCTTACGTTTTACGTATACTTTAAGAATAAGAACAATAATGATTTACAATAGTTTAGTATGTAATTCGAAGAAACTCAGGTACAGCATTACTCAAAAACCCTTTTGGTTAAGGAGGAATTTATTCAAAAAGATTCGTTAAAGTGGTGAGTAACAAAAACCAATTGGTATTTGTATAAAAAGGGGCTGCGAAGTGGGAGATTATTTAACGATCAAAATAATAACAAAACTATTTGGAATTGATATAAGAAGAAAATAATATTAATAAAAAAAATAAATTAAATATTCCATAAGGAAAATTGCTTTTAAGACCAAAATCACAGCACTGGAAACAAAGCAAGCAAATTACAACTCCGAACATTGCAAATAGTTACAGCTACAATTTTACATTTGGTTTAACAAATCGTTAAGGTCAACTATCGTGGTCAATTTTCCGGGGGAACTCGCGAGAATTTTCTTGTAGCTCTATTCAAACTAAAAAAAGTGTTAAAAAAGGTTTTTTTTTTGGTTTTATTTATTAAAAATATACACTTTTTTGTTATTAATATTGTAATTTACCTATATATAAAACAACTAGACTACATTGAAGAAAATTAAGATTTTTCGTTTAATATGCCATAATTGGAAACAATTAAAATAAAGAAGTTCGTTTTTCTAGTGTAAAACTAGACGAAAATTGATAGTCAAACTACATAGTTAGCAGAAAATTGTTTTGTTTGCTGTTTTTGAAGCTCCGTTTATATATAAACAAAACAATAAAATACAATAAAAAGAAAATATCGAATTTAGTATTTTTGCCACGAGATTTGCCTTTTTGGACCACAGTGCGCCGGATGTCTATACAAACTGGAAAGTAAACCAAAAGTGTAGTTTGCTGCCAACGGCAGAAGGATAGTTAAGCAGCGTCAATTTCGCCGTATTGGATTTTCCTGTTTGCCCTCTGAAAATACGACATACTAAGTTTCGTTCTGAAAAAAAAAAAAAACCCTTTTGCAGATCAAGTTGCCGTCCAAATATTTACGTCGAAACTTTCGCAACAAGTTGCGAACTCACAATCAATTCTAATTAATGGCGAACGAGAATTTACTATTTGTTTGTGTATATTTGTTTTAATTATCTTAATGTTGCTGTGCAGCGAACTGCGCCGTCCTCTGTATCAACACGAGTACAATTTTCTAAATTGACATTGCTCTTGATTTTCACTTGAATCAAATGTTGTGGCGTTGATTTTACACACGTGGAGGTAGTGCAGGCTCTGCATGCCGAAAGGTGAAAAGGTCAAAGGTGGCATATGTTTGTTTCGTATGCCATTTTGTTTGGGAATTGTTTTCTTGGAAACGTGGGTGCATTTCCTACGTTGCGTAGTAATTCTATTTATGGCTGCATTCTGTTTTTAAAACACACACACACACATATCCTGGCAGTAGCTGGAACGTGGAAAAAGGAAGGAAAAATCAATAAATCCCAGGACAACCAGTTCACATAATGTATAAAAAAAAATCAACCCTAATCACTGAACGTGTATTGGGATTGGGACAAGAGGAAAAAGTGCGACGAATCATTACAACGCTTTAACGGATTTTTCGACAAGGGAAAACGGATTAAATTATTGACAGAGCGGAAACTGATTCAGAAAGTTTTCGGCAGCGTCAACTAAGAACATAATTAGAGAAACTATGGTGGAACGTAACCCTCAGATAAGTTTACGGTATTCTCTTCCACGGATTATCATAGAGTTTTGTGATTTTGGAAAATCAAACGCTCGAGGCTTTTAACTTTTGCGAACTAGGTCGAGAAGTAAATCGGATTTCTTTCGGGATGTTGGTCCAATACCAAGTGACAACTCTTGATAATGGTCTGTGATTGGGAGTGGCTTTCAGGAAACGATTTTTGTTTTTAAATCGCCGATAAACTTTATAGTAGGTAAAAGAAAACAGCTTCCTGACTTTGTTCGGATTACAAGATTTGTTTGGATTTTACCATGAAGATTGAACGTTTTACGGCTGTAAGGCTCTAGAAAATTCCCCAATCATTATTTCAATGAGATTCTCTCACGCGTAATATCATCCTTCCGTCAAAAAATTGCCCTAGTTTTTATTCAACTATCTGAGTTGAAGATTTCGGGCAAAGGATTGCTTCAATCTTAAGTTTCCCTGTACTCTTTTAATGTTCACAAGTTTGACTGGCTTCAAAACCCTTGACACGTTTACCTAAAATTGAGTATCAAATGCCAACAAACTGGACTTGTTTCTTATTTCTACCTGATACTAACTATTTTAGAGAGATAAGTTTTGAGAATCTAGTAAATTCATTCAATTTTAATAATAAATAAATAAATAGTTGGCGCAACAGGTCCGGAGGGACCCCAGGTCTAAAGCTTCTCACAACCATTCGTTTTGTGTGAGTTTTTCATGTTCACATGTAAGAGAATAGAATAATTGGGTAAAGGTTGCGTTTGGCGTAAATGTAAACACTTTGAAACTGAAACAGGATATCGTTCAAATTATTACCATGGCTTTGTTTACGAACCCTATCGCTCCAAATTTTTAATCGGCTAATTCTCTGGTGAATAAGGTTGGCGCCGTAACATAACCACAAGGTGCTTAACAGGCACCTTGATATTGATAATAATGATCTTCATCAACTTTCATTAACAATGTTTTTCTTCTTTTTTTTTCAGGTACGTTAATTGGAAATCATAAACCATATATTGGTAAGAATCTTAAAGAATTGCAACTAAACGTCCAATCGAATGAAGGAGATACAAATGAACAATATTAGAAATTTAAAGGTTTTTAACAATAGGGCTGAGAATTTTGAGTGTTTGAACCAACGTGGTCCGCAGTTTTTTAAAGTCAGCCCTTACCGTGTTCTTTTCTTTATTAAAAGAATGCAAAAATATCAAACACGTGCTCGTAATGAATATATTTTTTTTTTCCAAAAATTGTAATATTTTCCATATAAGAAAGTGACCTATACAATTATACAACCGGTGACTATATTTTTGAGTTCCAAAAAATTAACAATAGAAAATGTCACAAATTTCAACACCATTTTCAATTATGTACTCAATTATTTTTCGTCTGATACTTTATTATAAAAAAAAAACACATACATTTGACTAATTTTTTAGTACTAGATTACTTGTTCTCTCGTTCAACAAGTTATGGTACTTCATCATTATCAATTTGTGCATTGAATTTTGACTTTCCTAATGTTTACGATATTATTTTTAAAATCTAAACAAAATACAGAACAAATAATAAACAACTTCTAAGATACACAACATTCATATGTTATTTTATATACAAAATAATTCACAATGAACATTGTAAATACAGAACCGTACCTTTACTACATATAAAACTAAGATAAAAATAAATATATAATTAAATTAGTAACGCCAATATGTTTTGCCTTTGTAAGTAAGTAAGTCTACTCTCAGATTATAAAGTCAAAAAACGCTCAAAATAGCGAAATTGAAATGAAAAATATCGCTATTGTGAATTGTTTTAATCTGATGTCGAAACTAAATATTGTTATTAGTAAGGCTCTTCAGTTTGTTGTTGGCTGAAGTCTTGCGAATGATGATGTGACCTTACTAATAACCATTTTTAAACTTTACCTTGGATTAATTGTGAGTCACAATGGCTGATATTATATTGAAGATTTTGCCATCAAGTTAAAGTTAAAATTTTTACGAATTCACAATTTTGCATAAAAAAAAAATAGTTGGCGGAACAGGTACATAGGGACCCTAGGCCTAGCTTCTCACAACCATGCGTTTTGTGTGAGTTTTTTTTAGGAACGAATGGAAGGGATCTTTAATTTTATGCCGACTCCAAACGGCTAATTGAGAAGCTCTTACAAGACAGTTATACTCTCGGATGTTTGTCAGACGTTCGCGAGAGGTGGCGCCGTGGAAAAAATCCTTGCAGGATTTGAACCTGGGATCCCTCCCTTAGTAGTTAAACACACTTACCACTAAGTCGCTGCGCTGACGGTGAAATTTTGAATACACGGTCAAAAATTGAACCTAAAAGAGTGCGAATTTTGCTCGATTAAAAAAATTGGCTAAAATTAACTAAGTCTCTGCTAAGAAAAAAAAGAAAAAGAAAAAAGAACAGTATTCGTTGTTAAAGGCTACCGAGATAGAAGGCAAACAGTTAAACTTTGTTTTTTTGCGGTCGAGGGGAAATTGATAAATCGGCTATTTTTAAACGATTTTCTTTGACTCGGTTATTTGGAATCCACTAACTCTGTAAGAGCTGTATTAACAGCAGTGATGGAAATTGACTTTCCTCAGTTGTACTGAAAAGTGAAACTGAAACGTACAAAATAGTAAATACTTCTTTTGATTGTCATAACATAAATATTGCATTCAAACGAGGATAATCGTATTTTCGTAATCGAATCTTTAAATTAAATTATTTTTCTACCCGACCATTTAATCAGCATTTTTTAAACCTTAAATCTATATCCTTAATGTTCAATCAAAATCATACATTAAATCCATTAAAATGCATTCAAACGCTGATTAAAAACAGTTGAAAATGATTTTAGCCCGTTTTAACGTAAAGTCAAATTTCACATAAAATAACATTTATGTACTTTTATTTTTATTATAATTAATAGATTATGAATTTAGCCTCAAAAATGCCGGAAATATTTCCGAAAATCCACGGCATCGTAATCAGAATCACTAACGCAAGCCATCCATGATTCCCTGTTTTGAGCTTCTTCCTATCTTCTTTTTATATTTTATTTAAATAAATGTCAATATTATGAAATTGAGTTTCAACCCGAGTTAAAGTACTTGAGCTGGTCTCCGGAGTGCAAATTAAATAAAATAGGATTAAACGCCGTAAAGTTTAAAAAAAACTGAGTTTATGTTCGGGTTTAAGGACTGAATATTATGGACTTGTTTTTAATTTTTGGAGTGAACAATATATATGTAACCTCATAATATTTACATTAAAAATTAAAAAAAAAAGTAAAATTGAGAAGTGGTACTTGTGTACTCGGGAAAGTCAAATAAATAGTACTGAAGTCAGCACAATATTAAGCTTTTTCCAACAGTGATTAACAGTATTACTTGATAGTTTTTGACCGAAAGTTTGTGGATTTTAAATAAGTGCTTACAAAAAATTCAGAAATCATTTTTAATAATGCCCGCTGTGAATTTGTAAAACTTAAGCTGAACACTAAAAATTATTTTTAGTGCCTCACTTTCTAAATAATTAAAAAAAATATATCAAAAGGCGGATTTGGATTTGATCTGTTTTTTGTAACGACACCAACTGTCGAACTCTGAATCGTTGTCAAGATTGGCGCATGGACATAAGTCCTTATTTTTTAAAATCGATCTCAGCAACAGCAAAAGGGGCTTAGCCGACTTTCTTACCACAACTCAATTATTGCAACAAAAGTCCACGGACAATTTTAACTTGAAAAACGTTTCTATATCTATTTCATCTCGTTTCATAACCGTTTGCTATTCCAGGGCGGGTCTGACGCTCATACAAACAAATGAAAGCCATAAAGACGGGACAAGGAAGCGGATGTGAAATAGACGTCGGCTTCATTAAAAACTCAAAATGGCTCTGTGGACATCATACAAATGTCCCCTAGATCCTTTGGTATTACCGTTTACTTTTCCAAGCGTAGTTAGTTGTTATTGTTCGTATGCCAATTAAACTGAAGATGCTATATTTTGCCTCTCTCCGCTATATAGAAACAGCTATTGAATGAAAGCACGCGGTCAAGCTGGGATCTATTTTTTTTTTTTTTCTGAAATGACAACCCATCATTTGTCAAGCTTTTCCACTAGCCGACACGTCCCAACCCCACCTGACACCATCATCAGGAAATGAAGAATAGCTACATTTCAATTTTAATTAATTTTCGCGCCGTGTGCATCGTTGTGTGTTTGTATTCTTGCTTGGTCAGGTCCTGGGAAATATAATCCACCTTTACCAATTATTGTTCTAATTTGATTTAATCAAATTCACAGCGAACGTTTTCAAGTGTATTCAAGTGTCACTCTGCATAACACACAATTCGAAATCATTTGGAAATTTTCGCACAAATGGAGGGGGCACTGCTTCGTTTGCCAACTGATCCATTCCCGTAGGCAAGTATACAGCACTCCACGTACATGTATTATCTCGGTTAATTGGAGAGGAATCGATTTGTATTCAGATATTGCGAAGTAGGTCACTTAGAAAATGTAAACTACTACTGAAGATGGTATTTTTAAACGCTTTCGGTTTGAAGTTGGCCGCCTCTACAGCTATAGATGATAAACACGGGCTGTGCAAAGGGTTAGATTTGATTTTGTTTTCGCTCTCTTTGAGGTTGTAGATGGTTCAAAAGGCATATATAATATGGTGGTATGGTGAATGGCAAATTTTCAAGTATAAAGGGAGAACAAAGAGCCAAGTGGTCTGTACACTTGGATGTTTTAGTTGATTGGACAACTGCTAACATGCATTGTCTAGAAAATTCTTACACAACAATCAACACATCTGTTTTCCAATACCGATTAACAAGCAAGATGAGCAGTCACCACAGAGATGGTGTTGCATTAGAACTATGCAAATAAAATGCATGCAAAATGTCATGAAAAAATGTGCCTTATGCCATGAAGAGCGTCACAAATGAAAACTACATTAATGTCCTTAAGATACATGATGGACTCGATTTGCCAAGGCTTTTATCCGCTAATAGAAAAACTACATATTTCCATGAAATTGCTGGAACGTCATAGGCCGACTCTGCAGCATCGCGCTGGTGCAATAGGAAAGCATGCTTCAAGTCCGAAAACTCATAACTTCTTTAGGAGTTCTTAGTGATTAGGAGACAACTGTGCTATTATTGTGCACTCGCCAATACCTCCTGATTCACGATCTAAACAATCTAAATGACGCCGGCCGGCATGGTGAACAAATACGGATTCATAACCAAAAGTAATTTGTTACAAGAGCGGGCAGTGTAACCGATCTTTCGTTGTCATAGGTAGAACAAAAACGGCCCATTTTAAATCACTTTAAACTAACCATTAAATCCACTATCGTGTTTTTAGGGATAGTAGTTTTGTATAAAATGTTTTGTTATGTTCTGTCAATATCAAAACGCCCAGTCAGGGTTTACATTTTCATCAGAGTGAAGTTTACGAAAGATCATAACATTTGGAAGTGATAAAAAAGTTACTCTGAATCGGCGGTCGCAGCTTTAATAGAGCTCCAATTTCCGGTCGTAATAGTGAGTCGTCCCACCAGACAGGCTGTGCGTGTAGTGGATAAATTCCTTCAACGTATTCAAAATGTTAGTAAAAAAATAAAATAAATAGTTTGTGCAACAGGTCCTTAAGGCAAGCATTCCTTATGTGTGAGTTTTTTTTTTGTATTTTTGAAACGCATGGAAGTGATCAACAATTTAGGTGGCGAGTCTAAACGGCTAATTGAGAGGAAGAAATCGGGATCGAATCTTCGACCCCTCGCTTAGTAACCCAACACACTAACCACTTACCCACTACGTAGCCATGAGTGCTTCAGTTTAAATTGAGCCAAATCAGTCAATACCACACAGTTCACAGAAATTGGAAAGCCCTCAGTTCACATTGTGAGGAATTTTGCTTAAATACTTGACACATCCTTGCAAGATCAGCACAACCCAAAAAATCATTTCAAGTGACGAAAGATCTCCGGCTAGGGCCTGCAAAAGCTTGAAGAAAGTCGATAAGGTGCATCGAGAAATTATCTCCAAAGATGAAGCTCTTTTTTGACTTGTATGTTAGAGTGGCTCTCGGGGAGGGAAACACTTCGGCCGTTAGTCGACCAATTGTGTATATATCTTTTTTGACTTAATGGTTATGGTTTTGTCAATAAGCAAAATATGTAGGGAAATAAGTCTCCCGGAACTAAGTCCCTCAGTGAACTTAGACCAAATGGAAAATAGAACCAATTTCGTGACGTGGACTTATTTCCCATGTAAGGTCCCACCTTACCACCTTACCACCACCAACCGAAAACTCTGAGTGATTTTATTTCCCTTTGAATGTGAGGTAAAACTGTCGACTAAGAACAAGGAAAAATTAAAGAGCCAAATAGGTACTTCGCAATTACTTATATGGGAACTAAGTCCACTCTCCGAAAGTAGCTTTACTTCTCACTAGGTGGGAACTTAGTCCACTGAGGAGACTTATTTTTCTGCACCATCGACGAAACCGATCATATACTAGAAAAAGTATGATGCCGTCATACATGGCATTCAAAAGTAAAGGACCTGGCACTGAGCCCTGTGGTACCCCACCTGCGATAAATAAAGGCGCTTTCATTAGCGACTTGACAACTTCAATCTTCCAGTATGAACGTGACCTTAAAACGATTACCGAACTTGACAGTCAAAAATGTTCAGTAAAATTTCCATCATGGTGAAGTACACGAAGGAACAAAAATTTACTACCACAACATTAAGAGCGTTAACGCCAGTTTTCAGTCTTCAGCGATGGAGCGCATTTTTGGTTAAGCGGCTTCGTCAATAAATAGTCGATTGGCCACCGTGATCGTGTGATTTAACGCTTCTAGACTTTTTTTTTGTAAGGGGGCTGCATTAAATCTTGGCCTATGCCAACAAGCCGGCGACGCGATGGTAGAGGAGCCAATATTGGACGAGAATTAGCGGCCCTATCGGTCGCAATGTGAGGCCGAGTCATCAGAAATTCGGTTCAACGTGTCCACCACTGCATACGTTCCCGTGGTGGACATAAATGAACGAAGTCGAATTCAATTCATAAATGTTTTGATAGCAGTTCAAGCCAATAAAATTTGTTTTGAGATATCTCATGCATTTTATTTAAAAAAGAAGTCGTCAAGTCCTTAATGAAAGACACTTTATATTTCTTGTAATTGGACCCATCTAGAACAACAAAATTAAGCGAAAACAATAATTGAATTGCTGAAGCCTATACATTATATAAATAACTAGCGACCCGCCCCGGCTTCGCACGTAGGGTTCAGCCTGCGTTTGCAATGTAAGCGGAAAAAATGTAATTATTTGCGCAATCACATTAGAAACCTCAAAAATAACAGTATTTCTCCACTATTTAATGGATGTTATTATACATATAAACCTTCCTCTTCAATCTCTCTATCTATTAAAAAAACCGCATCAAAATCCGTTGTGTAGTTTTAAAGATTTAAGCATACATAGGGACATAGGGACAGAGAAAGCGACTTTGTTTTATACTATGTAGTGATTATACCGTATGTTTTAACAATAAAAGGATGTGGGCCATTTCAAGCGTTCTCTTAAACTTGAATTTCCTTCACATTTAAAACAAGCTTAATCCCATGTAATCCTCTTATGGTTGACCTAAGCTAAGCTTCTTTTTTTTTTTGTATAGTTCTTGTTGTCTTGGTGCCGCATGCTTCTGCGTTGTGTTTTGGAAAACTTTGTAGCGCCAATAATAGCGAACGCTTAATAAAGAATAAACATGTATGCATATATTTCAAATATCCAGGGCGATTGGGAATACCAGACCAGAATTTGCGATTCAAATTGAAATCAAATTCGAAATCGAAATCTAAAACTACCCTCATCTTCTTATAGGGGATGGCAAATCCTTTTGTGTCCTTCTTTCTTCTCGACTAATGGAGTATTCATTTGCAATGCACATTGTTGTCACATTAGCATTGTCGATGTGTTGTCCCGAGTTGCTATTCAAATCACGTAGACCGTCGTCGTCGTTTCAACCGTAAATCCCTTCTGCCTTTCGTTCTCAATTCACTTCTTCACTATCCGCTTTATTCGTTTATTTATTACGTGTATAAAATTTGTTTTCATTTCAAATACGGTTGCAGAAAGATATACAATTTTTATTTGAAGAAAGGACAGTTTTGAGGAACTGAAGTCAAATGTTGTCAAAACTTTGCATAACTCCTACTGGTCAGGCAGCGGTTTTTAAATTTGATTGAAGACAATGGGCCTTACATTTTTAGTTTCGAATCTAAATTTAAATAGTTCACAGTGGATATATTTTCCATACAAATTTTGCAATTGTGAGCTTCCGTAGATTTAAAGTCCAGACTAAAATTTGTTATTAGTACGGTGCAATGAATTTTTAATCTTCTTTAAAGTAAACCAGCCAAATGCAGTTGGACTCACCTGTCGCTGTCTGTTATAAAATATTCATCACCAGTCTGTCATGTAATAATAGTTAACATAAGCAGTTGGGGTGTACGACTGTTAATTCACTGCAATACTTCTCTCCTTTGTTTATACAGTGGGAGTTAATAAAACAAAGACCATAACAACAGATCACCGTTCACCGATTCCAGGTATGTCAAATAAAGTGACTGACAAAAGACGTGGAAGTTTATTTTTTATTTTTTACCTACTCCCTGTCTGACGCTGCGTTATTTTCAGCATTGTCGTGCCGGTAACACACATGTACTATGCCATTCTCCTTTTGTTCCTAATTATCTCATACACAACCGCAGGTGTCATGCCTAGTTATAATAAACTGCACAATGGATATGTGTAGTAATCCGTCAGCAGTGCTGTGTTGTCTTGCGACTATGACGCCAGACCACAAGTCTAATAATTTTCGATCCAACAATGGAGCGCATTTGTTTGGAAAAACCAGTTACGGTAGCTTGAATAAGTTTTTTTTTTTTTTAACAAATGTTTTTATAGTTTAACAACTTTTTAAGTTCAGCACAAATGGTTGCGAATTCTATTAAATGGGGAGTGCATATATATAATGGACGATGGCTTTGAGGGGTGGTTATTCTTCTGGTTGTATGAGTGTCTACGAGTATTCAGTTGTGCAGAGATGGCGCCGGAAGCGCTTATTAAAGTTTTAAACTTCATGCAACTTCCCCAGTAATTAAATTGAACAATCAAATTCCACCCAAGGCAGTTTTGAACACCTTTCATTACACATTTGTTGGAAATGAAATCAGCCAAAAATTAGTTGCTAATGCATATTAAATGCCTTTTTTTGGTGGTAGATATTTGTACTTTTTTCAGGTTCAATAAGTTGACATAGCTAGATACAATATTTTGGCTAAAAATTCTTCAAAACTCCGAAGTGATGACGGATCGATTACGATACTGATGACAATCACGAGGTGTATTACCTAAGGCGTGACCTTCAGACATGGTCGAGATTCCTCAATTAATAGCGAACGAAAGTTACAGGCAGTTGTCACAACTGAAATTTCCAATTTGATAGGTATCACGTTTGCGACATATCGCTGATGAGATTTAATATAAATCACGTATCTGTCGGCGAGAACATCAACAAATTAAAACATCGAACATAGCGTTTATGAAATTTAGCACGCAATCGCTCGCAATTGGAGCTGTGTATTTTTATTTTAAGATGTCG
Organism: Cheilosia urbana; assembly: GCA_946477585.1. Lineage (NCBI taxonomy): Eukaryota > Metazoa > Arthropoda > Insecta > Diptera > Syrphidae > Cheilosia > Cheilosia urbana. The sequence continues at coordinate 120,743,172 of OX297854.1, forward strand.
ATAATTCTTGTTCTTTTGAAAGGTGAAGGTTTCAATTGAATATCGCTTTAAAATAATGACCCTGTCCTTTGAATTTGGCGCAGTGGATAAGTGGTTAGTGGTGTGTTGGACTACTAAGCGAGGGGTCGAGGTTCGCATCCCGCAAAAAGTAGGATTTAAAGTTATTTTGAATTTATTAAGCCTTTCCTAAAATTCAGAAAGTCAGTAATAATTTGTGGCAACCAATTAAATTTGGCTTCTTTGGTTATTAACAAAGAAGTATCACAGCGCCACATCGAGCGATCCTATATCCTATTCACACCGAGTCGAAAACCGGGTTTTCCTGAAACCACTTGAAAACTACATCCAAAACAGAAGTTTTCCCATATATCTTTCAGTTTTCAAAACGATTTGTTTAAGTCGTTTTCCATGAAAACACCACGAAAACGACTTCCAATCGTTGGGTTGGTGAAACAAACACACCTTTTGCAATATTCCGCAAATTCAGCAGAACAGCTGACTGAACAAATGTCACAACTCACCATTTAAAATCATTTTCCACACTTAATTGATGGGCTAATATTATTTTTAAATGCTTTGAATTCATTTTATTTCTTAATTAATGCTATAGAAAATTCGTAAACCAAAATAGTTTACACAGAAGTTTCACTACTACTGTCTCACAGTCAACCGAAAACTAGATGGTGATCGAAGTGAATGCTTCTACGAAAACATGGTTTTGGCGGTGTGAATAGGGTATTGCTATGCTAACATCACATTAAGCAGTAGTATTTTTCAAACTAAATATTGCAATATTTGTTACTGTTTTTTCTACATAATTTTACAAAAACCTATCTAACGATTTTGATCAGAATATATTAAAGATTTAATAAGTTTTCTAAATAAAATCCCATATTTAGTCTCCAAAAATTGGAACAAATCAGTTTTGGAACTATTTATCAAGAATGACTATCTAAATCCCGATCTGTATTCACATATCTACCAGTGGCGTGGCGCCCATTTTACCCGATTCCTACCGAGTTCCCTTTTTAAATTTCCATTATCTCTTTTTTTTTTTTTCTTTTTTTCCCTGAACACTGTGTTTGACACCTCCTTGTTCAACACCCCACTTCGTTATGTAGAAAATAACGCGCTTTTCTTCGAGTTATTTCCAGTCTCACTAAGTTGATTATTTTTGAGTGAACATTTTGTGTGTATCTATTTTTTTTTTCCTGAGTACTGTGTAGGCGTAGGCAGGGGCATGGCGCATGGCCATGGGGAATAGCGAATGGGGATGTGGTTATGAACAAAATAACACGCTTTTTTTTGAATTATTCGATATTCGATTTCATTGCCCTGGCAGGTAGTATGTTGAGGTAGGTAAGGGGAAGTGTTTTGGTTTACATTACAAATTAAGTTGACTGATTGCAGTGCACGACTTAAATTGAATTTAGTATTGTGAACCAAATTTGCAAATGCCCAATGTATGATTTTGTTTCAAGGTACACAGATGTAAGGTTTTTTTTTACATTTGTCTGGGATTAATTTAGCTTCGACTTGCCATTTGAACATGTTAACGCCACGCCACTGATATCTACGGTATATTTTTGTAATAATTACAATGCCCAATGCACTTCCAACAAAAATGCGATTACCACAAGGGTTAAAACTTCTTTTTGGTAAATATTCACCCCAATCATTGAAACCGGCGGATGCTCTGCGGAGGGAGTAGTACCTGTTTTGAACATTTCCCCTATCATTGAAAACGCCTGTAGGTAAGTGAGCGGATATCGGTAGCGAAGTTCACATTTCGTGCCTATCATTGAAAACGCAACCGATCCGCGGTTCATACAAATGTTGTTGTTTTCAATCCGCATCAAAATCGATGCGGATCTCGAAGAGATAACACACATACACGAAATAAAAGTTTTATTTTTCGAAAAAAAAAGGATAAATTTAAAAAGTTTACGAACAGTTAATTGATCTTTCCGATTTAGAAAACAAACAACCCGTCCTCAGTTCCAGGCAATGGTGGAAATGATGAAAAAACATCCAGACATCTTTTCCTCGCATTCTAACACCTCTTCTAATGCTCCTAGTATCACTATTACTAGCTATTTCTTCAAAATTTTGGAAAAATCCAACTTTATAAAAACAAAATCGAATAAGAAAAGATTTTCATTTGACAGCTGACTTGCTGGACTACAAGCAGTCGATAATGCGGTTTTGCGGACCGATAATGTAGTCCATCCGCCGTTTTCAATGATATGGTTTTCACTTATGAAGTGATCAACTGCGGACCGGATTGAATCCGTCCGCAGAGCATCCGGCGGATTCAATGATCGGCCTGATTATCCTCTTCTTTTTTTCAACCCTATCATGCACCTTTTTTAATGCACCTTTACATAGTTTCAACCACTTGGACCTTACACAATCATAAACTTCACTTCCACGTCATTTGCCTATTTAGTTACGGTTTTTTCTTTGGACACTTGACCAGTGTGACCTTCCATCCATAAAATATATTGGGAGTCACCTATTCCAAATCACAGACTCCAAATTAAATTTGATTTGGAACACGGTAACTAAAGTTGTCACTTGATCGTGACATTTGTATCAAGCGCTGTACAGCCCGCGTGACCTGACACTTGACAGGCGATCGCATGACGTCGGTATGTCAAAATTTGACACGAAAAATGACACGTGTAATCTTAGCTTCAGAGCCGATTATGTCAGGCGGCAAATTAGGAAATCGGTCTTCTATACGTATATATTTTCGTTGAAGAGAATACTGATTTCTGAAATTTCATCAATTAAATTTACGGAAGTGTTAAACGTCACGATTTGCCAAGGCTAATTGTGCACTACAATCAAAGTAGAAAACGATTTCTCAACTGGTTTGACAGCTTTCCCAGACGCAAACATTTTATATTTTTAAAACAATTTTCAGTAAGTACCATGTAGTCACAATAAGATGAGAACAAAAGACACATTTTTGACTCCAAAAGACTTAAACTCTACGTAACCACTGTTGTGAAGCATGAATTTAAGTACCCATAGACCTATACCCTATTAAAATTTGTATACACCCTTTCAACTGTCCTCGAGAACTTAATGCCTTAATAATTAACATTTTATTGTTATAGCCGGCTACCGTAATTGTATACATCCTTTATGCGGATAGAGAAATCCGTTTTTATATAAAGCATTGAGCATTTGCATATGATCACTCAACTCGGCAATATGACAGACGGGCTCCTTTATAAATTTCGTAAAAGGCTTGTAAAATATATAGGTAGGTACTTGAGGGCGGTGCAATTATTCCATTGAATAAATAAAGTGCTATAGTAGCGCAGAAAGTTGGTTGGGGACTAGTAGAGGTTGCCACACTCATGCGAACATGATATGGTCTCTTAGTCATTGACTAAGACTTTGTGCGGTCTTTTGAAAATTGCTTGCATGTGTATTGTGTACATAAGATATACTCTTCGTCTCCCTCCCTTCTGTCGACCTTGACTGCGTTTTGTTGGATGGATGTTACTTACCTCACTAGTTTGACTTATCCTCCCTGACGGCATTACTTTTTTGTTTTTCTTTTCAAACAATCCACCAACTGTCGTCCTTTCAATCCTTTCATTCCTTTCAACTTCCAACCCCTAGACTTTGTGGAGCGTGTTGGAGTCTCTTCCAGAGGATGGCATGCACGTCAAAGTCATAAATTTTACATAACAAAATGTCCGCTTGTTATTGAATGCCAGGAACGCTACCAACATATTCACAACTATGTAATGTATATGTATATGGAAAAGGTCGGAAACGTACTGACTCGTTTTATTCATAAATATTTTGTTTCTATCGACCTGAGGCCGGTTGTGGTGATTTTCCAAACCTCTTTTCATAGACGTGACCACCGCCGATGACAGAGAAATTTCATTTACCCGAAATACATCGCTCGCCATCAGTCGGTGTGTGTGTTTTTTTTTTTTCTGCACTTTATCTTCTTTGTTTCAATCAATTTATATTGCTTAAGGCCAATCATACCGGTTAAGTACTTGAGTAATCGGTCTGTCTGTTGTAACAGCAGGCAGGCAACATATCTGCATCTCTATATAGGGACAAGCACGACACGTGTATGCCATTCATCTACTAGCGAATTTCTTTCGGTTTTTATTAGAGTTTGCAACAATTTCTCCAATAAATTAATCCATTGGATACTCGGTCGGGGTGTGTGCAGCATCTTTTCACTCATCTTGTGGTGAAGTCTGGTTTTATCGCTTCACGCCGGGCCGGGGAGAGAAATCATAATTATGTGGCAATTAATGACCAGCCACATATACAATAGAGGAATGTGAAATTATACGAACCCGGAGGAGGCAAAAAAAAAAAACACAAAATACCTGTTTTTGCAGTGGATGGCTGCGCAAGGATTTAAACTAGTTCTTGTAGCTGTGTCTTTATGCCGGACACATGCCAATGGGCTGGGCAAGATATGCCCACTAAAGTGTATATTACCTCTAAGTGCGTGGCACTTTACAACGCGACAATTGACAAATTTGTGTGCGCCGTTTCCATGTTTTTTTTTTTTTGTGTGTTTGAAGTTGACTTTTCTCCTCATTTGGGTATTTACGAGTTTCATTTTGGTGCTGTTTACCGGCGAAAGTTTTTTTAACAGCTTGCGTTTGCCAAACAGCTAAATATTGTCTTGATCTACATGAAAAATCAGAGACGGATGTGTGCGCCAATGCTGGTGCTGATGACCGGTCGGTCCATTCGAGATGTGATCGCAGAGATTACGAGTGGTTTTTTAAGAGCGTATACGAAATCCATGATGGTGGGTTTATGTGTCAACAACAGACGACGCTTGGATTGAAAACTAAACTACATTTTATGTAGTTGATGTGGTTTATCACCTTTTTGGGGAGCCGCACAGTGGCCGAAAAGCTGTCATTAATTCAAATTACTAAATTAGGAATCTCTATATATGTATATATCAGCAGCGTCGCGTGAATTATTTAGATGGGTGTGCAAATTCTTTAAAATTATACATTTTTTAGAAATATCAATTAATTGCCTGAAAACACGGCCCATTTATTGTTTTCTCAATCATTGTTTTGCTGTTTTTGATATCTTATTTTGTTTTCAAAATAAAATATAGAAAAATAAAAGTTTCGCATACAAAATCAAAAGCACCGCACGAAACTGCAACCCCTGTCCCAAATCCCCAACCACTTAAACGAAAAGCTAAGTTCAACCATTCATTCATCGGCTTTCGTGCACAGCTTTTATTTGCACGAGTATCGATGTAATACATTGTGTATTTGACTTATGATGACGGTTTACGGAAACAGAACAGAACAGATGCAAAAGAAGAGAAAATGAATACAGCCCGTGCACAGAAAACCTTCGCACGAGTTCACTACAAGTTCATCAAAGTAAAGCGATTTAAGTACGGCGGCGTGCGGGTGACGAATGACGATGGGGATGAATACTGGAGAAATCTTGTAGAGGGATATAGTTTGGAGTTGGATGAATTTATTTGATGAAATCAACAGAATGGTGCACAGCGAGTTTTTGTACGAGATAATTTTTTTTTTTCTCTCAGCGATGAAGGAATTTTGAAAGAAGAATTATGAAGGATGAATATGAATAGGTATGGTATGGTGTAGGCTGTAGCTGTTGGCTGTGTCATGGAGGTTTTATGGATTATTATAGAATTGTGCATATCATTATTTGTGTGTGTTATTATTATTACACAGTGTTTGATGAGGGATTTATTTTCGTTAGATCAGGGTGTGCAATGCACACCTTGCACACCCTGACGAGACGCCACTGGTATATATATATTTTTCGACGTTATTAAAAAATGAAAATGTTTTATTTTTAGACTTATCTGATTCATCACAGCGCAGCTTAGTTAAAGCTTGATTTTTTCTCAGTTGACTCGGGTGTTTTTTCTTCTTTGTATGAAGACAGAATTTTTGGTAGAAATTTTGAAATATTGCTATGGGGCCTTCAACTTCGGGTATGTAACAATGTGTAAGGCACAAAAAAAAAGTGTTTGTAAAATAGAAGTGATGTCCCGTAGACTTTTAGTTGGGTTCCGGGTTCGTCAGAGTTTTTATTTTTGTGTCATTTAAATGTGCGTGATGTGTATTTTGTATTTCCTTCAACAAATCCTGCTAATTCTGCACTTTTCGTCATATTTGTATTTTTTTATGGTGCCTTCAGTTTATAATTTTTTCCGTTGTTTTACGACTTTCTTCAAATTTCATTTTTTGTTGGTGAAGTGAACTAGTTGGTCTTGGTATGATGAGAAGCTCTGGAAATGTAATTGTTAAAGAACAGTTCAATTTTTTAAAAGTAGAACTCTTTAAAATTACAAGAAGCACTAAAAATACCCAAAAAAGAAGTTGTAAAGAAAACACTATCGCATTTCAAAACTGATTTTAAGACAAGGTTGCTCAAAACTTGCAGAATCGAGGAAACATTTGTTAAGGCTAATGAAAAATGGCTAAACAGTTCTATTGCATTCTATAGACCACCATATTCAGCAAAGAAACCTTGTCGTCCGGAAGTGAGTTTTGAGTTTTCTTCCGAACAAACCAACAAAAATGGGTCCATAAGCAAGATTTGAGTGATTTGGTACCCCTTACTGTTTTCAATTATGCTAACCAAATGAGCATAAGAGCTTCCGGACAAATTTAAATTAATTGTTTTTTTTTCCCATTTATAAGTCTCAATAAATACCTACGAATAATTTAAAACATGGTTTTACTAATTTGTTTTTCTTCACGATAAAAGGGGGCGTAAAAGAGGGTGGGGAAGGTAAGTGTAGTAGCTAAAAATTTGAACTTCATTCAATAAGTCTTCTTTAAGTTTTTAACTTTTTTGTTCTTGAAAAATAGGCAGATTTTAGAAAATTTTTGGGATTGGTCTCAAAAGCTATCTAGAAAAATTGCAGGTTCTTAGCTGTAACGGCTGAATTGATACAACATTTTAGGGCATTGTGCCCCAATGTGCGCCACGGCCAAACACTTTTTTTTTTTTTGAGTCATCGTTTTAGCGGCTTTTTTGGGAAACGAACAGAATCGAAAACATCGACTGCATTTGTTTATATATATACCCTTTAAGATGATTGATTATAACATGGGGATGGAAAATGGGTTTTGTTATTCTAGAAAATGTCGATCGATTTTATTCACTAAAACAGCTTAACTTTGGCGTTTTAAATCACATTTATGTAGTTATGCATGTACACATAAAATGGCTTAAAATGAAATCTCTTTCAATTTTGTTCAACTCTGCTTATATTGTAATGAAGTTGTGTATGCAGTCGAACTTATAACCTATAAAACAAATGTCGATAAACAAATTTGAACCTTATGCAATTGCATGCGGATTTCTAACTGTTTCTTATTAATAACTAATTAAAGCTGCTGATTTCGAATATGCCAATATGGCGGCGACAAATTGATTGTGTAAATTCAGAAACGTCGTTGAAAGTGATGCCAATAGTTTGCATTAATGAACATTTTTGCAAAGCATCATGATGCGAGTTATGCGTTACTGAATTTACACGTTGTCACCAATATGGGTTCAATTAAGTAATAAGCATTTTGTAAAGTTAACTTCATTTTCTCGTATAGCTCGTTCATTGATTGACACAGAAAATGGATTGTGTCCTCAAGAATTCTCCATCATCTTTTGCAAAGTTGTTCTTCTATGGGGGGCATTTTTTCCATGTGATTTCGCATAGTATTGTGTCTTGTTATAGTTCTTACAAGATTAGAAAGGGTTCTCTTTTTAAGTCTCACGGTCCGACCTATAATAAGCTTCCCAAACGGTCTATTTGGTTTTCGTCTACTTTGTGGCTTTTTTCTCTGCTTTGAGTTGAAGCGTTAAAGGCGGGATACTGATCGAAGGATCAGCTTGCTCTGAAAGAACTAACGAATCTTGTCTGGCTAATTCACAGCGAACTGTGCGTCATAACTCGTACGTAGCTAAAAGCGGTATTCTTTTTAAGAAACCGTTTTGATGTGAAACATCTATTGGTTTGCTTGCAACTTGAAAGATAGGATAGTTTTGGACTGTTGCCGATATATAACATTTTTTTCAATACTTTCAACTTAATTCTGAAAGTGAATACTTATGTGCTCAGAATGGACCTGGGGATGGAACTAATAATCTCACATAGACACTAGACTTCTGAATCAGTTGATTAAGTAAAAATAATGTTCATATTTGGAATGAGGCATTAATATTTTGAAGAGCAGAATTTTCGAGGTTCAATTGAGAAGAAACTAAATTTTCAATGAAGGAAAAATTAAGTACATGTTAATTGTATGGCATTTAAAAAGTAGCTGAGGCTTACTACTTTTGTTTTGTGGTTAAGGTACCTAAGCCTCTGTTCAAGCCTGCATTTTCCAAGCTTCGATTTTATTTATGTTGCAGTTATTGTTTTAAACAGTTGTAGGCCTTTCGATGAAGAAGGTGATACCTGCCGGTAGTATTGTCCCTACCACACACTTACGCGTTGCTGCTGTCATTACCGAGCCCTCGGCTTGAAATATACTGCTGTATTCGGGGAAGCGTACCAATTCTGAGATGCTCAAAGAGTCGGAGGTGGTGCCCTATCCCAGTCTCTATTTTTTATTCTTTTGTATAGACGGCAAAGAATTGCGTGCTTAGTTCCTATAAGTCGATTTTATATATTAATATTCATTCCTTCATGCAAAGGTGGTAGAGAACGTTTTTGTAAAGTGTCAATTAAGTAGCCGGTTTAATATAGCCAAAGAATTTTCGTAGGTTTGTTAAATGAACCGTTTTTTGCAATTTGCTGATTCTCTTATTGCACTGATAGCTGCCGATGATTATTTATAGACCTAAAACTAAGAAATGTTTCCTCGAATTTTAGATTAATTCGTTGAATTGTTTCCACATATATCGCCGAGACTAGATTTATAAATAAAAAAGTTCTTCCACAAAGCGGAACAAATGCCAGACAACGATGAACAGAGCACTCCATTTCCAGAATCATTTTTCTCCAATTCAACGCGTAGATTTCCCGCAAATAAATGACAGAACACAAACGCCAAAGAATGACACGCTTTTATAACAAACTACAATCGTTTGCATACAAAGCTATATGTGTGACTGTTGAAATGCCGATTAGTTAGGCTTTCCTAATGAAAATTTGTATTTGTCGTGTACCTAGTCAAAAGCTCCCTTGGCAGGCCTACTGTCAAAAGTGCAAGACCATTGAATTCAACAACTCACAGTAAACGGTACCAAGTTCAAACAACTGATACCACTGTGTTGGTAGACTACAATGAGAAACCATTTTCTCAAATTGCCAATTTAGGAGAATTACGCCAAAAGGTCGCATGGTTTCAAGGGTTTCGACAAATTTTAACCTTCGTCAAGGATCTTTTCAAATTGAGACTTATTTAATAATGATGGTGACTACGCCAAGTCGCCTTTCCTTTTCTTGCTCCATCTGATTGGGCCATTTAATTGCTCTGTTATCAATATGTAATTGAGATAATTGAAATGATCTCATAAAAAAAAGAAAACAAAACAAACAAACAACAAAAACCGCTACTCCCAATTGCGTCGTAATTTCCACATGAATAACCGAAAACAAACAAACGATCTAAGTGTTGGGGGGATTAATTAGCGTAACAAAATGAATGTGCTAATTTTCGAATACAAATCCTTGCAACACTGGCGAAGAGCATATCGTGCACGAAAAGAATTTCGTTTCGCAATTTTGTGTACAAATTCACAGGACCATACCTAACTAACTATGGGCCTAACTACTCGTCTCGTACCCATAGTCCATTGATACTGCCTGCAATTTGGAGGAAAACTAACTAAATCGAGTGAGAGAAATCGATAGAAGGTCGTCACTGTTAGGACTTGCGCTATTGTATGGGTTATAGGACGATATAGCTAGAGCGACAATTGACATGTCAATGTTGAGTTGAGGCTGTCTGACGGTGTGACCTTATTTAGCTAGTCCCCGGCATTAAGTTTCTTTTTCCTTTTAACGAAACCGGAGTAATGATAATTAGCTAACGTACTATCTGATGGGACTGTCAAGGTTACTAAAGTGAAAATAATTGATGAATGCTTGGGGATAGGAAAGAAAAAAATACACGACTTTAGGTTGATACTTTCTAAAAATGCAAACACAAAGTGTCTATATACAGAGGCGTTGTTTATCCATTTATTTGGACATGGTTTCTAGGGAAAGGAATAAATCTAGTTAGGCAAACAAAAGAATGTCAGGGTGCAGGGAATTGGGAATAATTTAGGACATGTAAAATGTTTGTGTGTGTTTTTTTTTTTTTTTTGTATTGACGTTCGACATTTACGAATTAACTGGACTTTATTTTTACATACATACTTACATATTTACATATTCCACCCTGTTTGGTATTGAGAATAATAAAAAAAAGTATCCTTTATTGATTGGATATCGATAGAAGAGCAAGCACACCCTTGAACTTGGGGTATGTGTTACGCCTTGTTTGACCAAGGATAGTTTTTTAATTTGCTGTCAAAACTGTTCTATTATCGTCACCTTTACTTCTAGCTCTGGCTCACGTCGTCTGCTAAGACTGTTTTGCAAAAAGTCAAACCCTGGGAATTTGGCCGCGGCGACGACTAATTAAACTAATTATATCAGCGTTTCTTTATGCTTGGTAGCGCAATGAACCAAAAATCTAGTATAAATACGTAAGGTTTTGAATTCCCCATGAAAGAAAATTTTTAGACCAAGAACGAAAAGCATTACCCTTCAGGTTCAGAGCCGGAAATTATACATCAATCAATCAACAAATGAGATCAGAACCCCACTGTTAACCAGTACGTATCTTTCGATATAGACAAAACAGGACAGCACTATCCAAGCTTATAAAGCTGCTAGGCCTGACAGTTTAGCTGCTGAGATTTTTACAACAGCTGGGTATGACTTGATGGATGGCATACCAAATTTGATCAAAGAAATGAAAACTCAGAATCGCTTTCTGGCTAAATTAAACTGCATACGAAGTTCGCAATAGTTAGAAGTTAAACTATAAATTAGGAATATTGAATTCTGATACAATAGATCTTTCAGGTCGCAGTGTCAGCCATCAGGGCATGGGCTTTATCTTAGAAACTCAAACAGGGATATGCAATATTTCCAACAAAAATGCAAAAAAAAAGATTCTACATCACAAGGTTAGGTTAGGTTAGGTTAGAGTGGCAGGCCGCCTCAAGTGCAGCCTCACTTAGGCCAAATTAGGCCCATTGTGTTACCACAGGATCGATATCGACTCCTTATCTACCCGTTGAACCAGCCGGAGCTAAGAATGAAGCGATGGAGGCAGTTGATACCTATGTTTGCGAGTTCGCTGAGATTGTCGAAGAAATATTCTCCGAGGTATAGTTTTCTACGGAGTGACAGTGCTGCACACGTGCAGAGAAGGTGAAGAATAGTCTCCTCCTCCTCCTCGTCCATACAGCTTCTGCAGAAATCATTTGAAGGGAGGCCTAATCTGAGAGCATGTCTCCCTATGATGCAGTGTCCCGTGATGACACTTACTAGAGTGCTTATTATGGGTCTTTTCAGTGTAATGAGACTTTTTGAGCGCTTGGAATCCAGCTGAGGCCAGATCTGTTTCGTGGTGTGGCACGTTAAGCAACTAGACCACCTGCGATTAGTAGCGCTTAATGCGTTTTGTTTAATTAGGGGCTTGCAAGTAGCAAGAGGCATATAGAGACTCCTTTTTTCTGGTAGAGTCGACATAGTAGTGCCTTGTCTGGCGAGCTCATCGGCGATGCAATTACCTGGAATGTCTCTATGGCCCGGCACCCATATAAGGTGAATTTTGAATTGTTTCGCCATCTCGTTCAGAGATAGTCGGCAATTGAGGGCAGTTGTTGAATTGAAGACGACAGAATCCAGGGATTTAATCGCGGCTTGACTGTCGGTAAAGATGGTGATATCCTTTACAGATATTACATTATACCGAAGCCACGACAGGGCCTCTTTGATCGCCATGACCTCCGCCTGAAATACACTACAGTGATTAGGAAGGCTGAATGAGATTTTACAATTTAGATCATAAGAGAAAACACCCCCCCCTACTCCTGTTTCAGTTTTGGACCCATCTGTATAGAAACAGACAGACTCCTTGCGGGGTACTATTTCGTTCTCCCAGTCACTCCTGGAGGGTATGTAAGTTTCGAAGTTCTTTTCGAATTGAAACTGAGGGAGGGTGTAATCAGTATCTTTTGGAATGCATTCCAATGTATTTAGAATCGATGAGTGACCAGTTTGGCGACTGGTCCACAACTGAATTGCTTTCATCCGAGTGGCTGCATTTGCTGCCACTTGTTTGCAATAGATGTCCAGCGGTAGCAAGTGGAACATTACGTCCATGGCCGCTGTTGGAGTGGTTCTAAGGGCTCCACTTATGCATATGCATGCCGTTCTTTGGACGCGGCTAAGCTGATTATGATGGATGGCCTTTTCGAGGGCAGTCCACCATACAATAACGCCATAAGTGAGTATAGGTCTGATAACGGATACATATAGCCAATATGTAATTCGAGGCTGGAGTCCCCATCTGCTTCCAATGGCTTTTTTACAGCAGTACAGAGCCGTGGTGGCTTTCTGAACTCTCCGCAGGATATTGGGTTTCCAGCTCAATTTGCTGTCTAAAACTAGGCCTAAATAGCTAGCCGTATTGGTGAGCACCAGGAGTGTGCCGTTTAGTTTTGGGGGTACAAAATTGGGAATTTTGTATTTTCTTGTGAAGAGGACCAGTTCAGTTTTCTGGGCATTGACCGCCAGACCGCATTTTTTGGTCCATTTAGAGAGCTTAGAGAGGGCATTCTGCATGAGATCTCTAAGCGTGTTTAGGTGTTTTCCTGAGACAGCGATGGCAACGTCATCCGCATAGGCAATTACTTTGCACCCTACTACTACATCACAAAGATTCTTTTGGTTTTGTGAGATGTTAAGGTTGTCAATAAGTACTACCGCCACTACTGCATACTGCGACGTAACCCATGATTTCGCTTTATGTTATCATTGCGCCGTACTAATAATCAATTTAAGTCTCGACTTTAAATTTATGGACGGACTAAACTATTCCTTTCGAGGATTTTAACATTAAATACAAAGCAATAATCCCAGAATGTTCCGAATGGGAAAATGGCACAATCGAAAATAACTATGCACTTGGAATTTATACAGATGGATCCTAAATGGCGGAAGGCACGGGAGCGGGAGTCTTCTCTCAATCACCCGAGTTGAATATTGCCTTACGTCTCCCAGACCACTGTAGCGTCTTTCAGGCTGAAATAATGGCTGTACGCGAGGCAGCCTGCAGACTTGCCTTGTTGGCGATAGACGGTAAAGCTATCGTCCTCTTCATAGACAGTCAGGCAGCTATAAAAGCCCTGAATACACCAACAACCAGATCAAAGTTGGTAAAACAATGCCGGGAATCTTTTAACGAGATTGTGGCAGATGTTCAGTAACCCTGCGCTGGGTTCCAGGTCACAGCGACATTCCGGGCAACTGCAAAGCAGATGAACTAGCCAGACAAGGAAGCGGCCTTCACTCAAATAACAACAGTGAACCGTACGCTCCTATGCAATCCCTCAAATTCCTCCTATTCACAGAGGCAACAAAGATTGCAAACAATAGGTGGAACAACATAGATACCTGCGTCATATCAAAGCAAATCTGGCCAAAACTAGATGCTAAAAGGACTCAGAGACTTCTCTTTATAGGTAGAAAGAAAATCAGCTCCGTAGTGGGGGCATTAACAGGACACTGTAGGTTGGGCACACCCTACAATGACTTTTGCAGGAGCTTCATGGATGAGGAGGAGGAAGAAACCGTTCTTCATCTTCTTTGTAATTGTCCAACTCTTGCAAATTTGCGCAAAACCAGCTTAGGAGACTACTTCTTCGATGAGCTCAGTGACTTGTCTCGTACAGACATACGCTGTATCAGCAAATACATTGCAAAGACCAAATGGTTTCAATGATCTTCCGCATATACTCAGCGTCAGCAGTTGGTCCTATCGACTACTGCTCGCTCCACCCGCACCTCTTAGACGGGCTGTCTGTGGATTACAATCGTGGGGTGGACTGTTTCGGTCACCCTTCGTATGTCCAAAACAAACCGTCACTCGGTCAAACTCACCTTTTGACCAAGTTGTAATACCCCGCAATATGCGTAGGCTGATTGCTGCAATCGCCACTATTACTACGCGTTTTGCTACATCCGCCCTAATTGACAAGTTGCCAGAGGACATAGGCGAGGGTCTAACCGATACGGTCACCACTCGCCCATCCGAAGGCATACTGTCGACCGGTCACTTCCTCCTTGACCAGACTTTACTAAACCTCAAGAAAGGTACACGACGAAAGGGCCGATCTACTAATCACCGATGGCGCATATGGTTTATGCCATTATGACGAAACGTTAGAGGATTATAAGCGAAGGGCACACTGTTTCGGTTACCCGCCTCATGTATCCGAAGAAATATCGTCCACTAATTATTCCCAGTCTCCTCTCTTCAAGGAGTTGTCTGAGGATTACAGACGAGGGGTAGAATGTTTCGGTCACCCTTCAACTATCCGAGGATAAACTGCCCCGATTCTCCATACGAGACTAAGGAGGATTGCAGTTAAAGACCAATAGTCATTAGCATAAAGATAGCAAATGCGCCCACAAGCATGTCCGGCCTAGATAGTACTCTGGCCTTATTATTGCCACTGTGAACTATTAAAATTTAAATTCGTATTAGCATTGTATATAAAGCATATATAATCTATATACAATGGTATTAGACAACATTTCAAATGAAGTTGCCCCAAAAATCTACCTTTTAGTTTACCTAACACAACAACCGGTAACGGCCATAAAACCCATACCCATTTATTGAATTTATAGATTTTTACCTCAATATCTATAAATATTACGGCGATTTTATTACCAATGCCTTTTGGTTACCCAATTACTGTTCAATAAAATAAAATAAAAAATATAAACAGTAGGTAGATATAACCTGAGTCAAGCTTCTTAAAAATTCGTTTTTTTTTTTCCACCAATGGACGACATCAACTTATATCTACAGTTCGATTCAAATAAGTACCCTCTTTCTGACAGATTTACGAACAAGGGACATTGACTAAAACAAAATAGGTAAACTGCCGTCAAATTTAGCAAATCTATCTATTTGCTTATTCATTCTATGAGAAAGAGAAGAGCGCATGCTAATTGAGGGCTTCCACCGAAACAAACAAACAAACAGACACAAATAAATGCTGCATCGTAATCCGGTTATTATAATGATGACTAATGTAGAGGAGTATGGTTATTCTACGTTCATGTATACAGCGTGGATGTATCTAGGCTTAGATTAATGTTAATATGGCACGCAGCTCCCTTAGACTAGACCGTTGGGTGGGATTTTTTTTTTTTTTAACATGAATTTGATCTTTTTGTTTTTGTCTCGATTTCAAGTTGGTATTGGTATGGGTGGGTTTGATTTTTGTTTTTATTATTCTTACCAGAGATGTATTGCAGTTGTGTTAGTTTGGAAGTGGGTCTGGTTGGTTGTTGTTGCACTGAAATACTGGGAATTTTCAACAGCCATATTGGGAAGATCAGTTTCGATGATTGTGATACTGATGGAAAGTCGGCCGCACAGACAAAGTAGAGATAAGCGATAAGTGGCGTCTGTCTTTGGGAATTGTGGTTGGTGCCACTCTTAGTGGCTGCTGAAATTTTTGATTTCTCGTTGTGCTAATTATTCGATATCGTTTTACCAATGCTACAAGTAAGTGATGTCCTGTTCTGAAGGAGTGGCCAAATCTTTCAGTGGCTAAGAAAGCAACTGAGTGTAGAAAAGTTCTATCATAGAGCCAATATTACTAATGCGAATGTAAACCAATTACTGTCTTAAGCTATCAAATCCTTCTCTGATCTTTGGTCCTGTTTGCATCGAAAGCGTTTTTCTCAACCAACATGGTCCATAACATGTAGAACTGGTAACTGGATCAAGTTATCTGGCATGTAAGGTGAAACTCATTAATCATTTGGTTGGAGCACTCTTTTGTGCTTTGGGATCTTTCAGTTTGGTTCATAGGTTTTTTTTTTTTTTGCGAATTTACTTTGATTTGCCCAAAGACTAAGGTTGCGTAGTAAAGCCGTAGGTTAGGGTGTCCATATACCTCAAACGAAAAAAGAGGACATACTTCTGTACAAACCCCTTACCTTCCCCCCCCCCCCCCCCTATTTGGTTACTCACGGCAAACATTTGTACTATTTGTATAAGTGGACATCTCATACCAAAGGTGACAGCTACAGATGTGGCATGTGAGTGTGGGTGATAAAACAGAGAAGAAATTAAATACCTACATCGGAAAAGTGCTACCACTGCTAATTTTTATGGGCGTACTTAAAAGTTTTAAAATGAAGGACTAGTTTTTATAATGAAATTGAAAAAAGAGAACAAAAAGAGGACAGAACAAATAAAGAGGACAAAAAAAGAGCCAGGCGAAAAAAGAAAGTGTAAAATAGATCGCTGACAAAAAAGAGGACATGTTCTCTTTAAAAGAGATGTTCTGGAAACCGTACCGTAGGTGCTTGTCCGTTAATAAACGTATCCACTGGAACAATTTTTACATAGCGTATACATTGGGTCCTTCGAGCTTCTCAGCTCATATTTTCTATATTTTTTTTGCTGTTTTATGCCTACTATCATAACTTTTGCACATTTGTAATACCTATTACAGCTACATAATTCTAGACGTGAATACCTTAGCTGGTGACAACCACGACAGTGTCTTTGTTCTCAAGCATCGTTAGCAATTGCTGTTTATTGCTAATAAAGTTTGGTCCAACCAGAATGCACGATGTTATTTGTAAATAAAACAAAAAATTCTTCAGAGTATTATCTTAATATAATAATATTAATTAAAATATGATAGAAGGATCTATGACAATTATGTGTGAAACAAAATATCGAACAAATGCACGCCACGGCTTCGGTGGCATACCTCTATCCGATGGTCCATATTTTCAACGACTCTGAGACATAATTGAGCTTCAATGTCGTTAATTCCTTAGACCTTTACTTCTTTTCTGTATTTCGAATATAACTTACATTGCATCGTTTCTATTGTGGAAGGCGTTTTCAGGAAGCAGAAAGATCCATTCGATTTCTGTATAATCAAAAGGAGACCGTTGAGAGGCTCTTCCTGGACCCTTACTAGAGTAAAAACCTCTTTTTACCATAAAATTAGATTGATGCCAGTTACTTACATCAAAATCGCATGGTGGCTATAATGAGGCGGAAATCTACCACGTTCCACGTCACGGTGAAGTAGCGATAACGCAGTTCCATGATCTTCATCATGGCCTCTGTAGACGTCCGAATATAGATTTATTGTGCGGCTCTAATACCTAAAGTAAAAGGGTCCCGGGCATATTGAGCTGGTAATTTGGCTTCTATCTACAATAATCCGAATATTAGCATTTGGCATAATGTCGCTTAGGTAAAGTGTCATTAGGCCAAACTAGTATGTGACATTACGCCAAATATTAAAGGAACTTCGCATATACTCAGCCTCGTACCCACCCCGTAATCCAACAGGAAACCCAAGCAGGGGGTTGCAGGGGGGCAGCATGCCCCCCATACATATACCGGGAAAGTGTCATAAAGCCAAATTGGCCTTATGGCGCTTTCTGAAAGTGTCATAATACCAAATACTAGAATTTGGCCTTATGTCACTTTCAAAAGCGTCATTATGCCAATTTTTTATATTTTGCACAATGTCACGGCACCCATAAACCCTAATCAAGAGCTTGCTTTGGTATCTTCATCTTCTCTGTTTATAGGGTTTGTCAAAACATGGGTTCCTTCGAGACTTGGCCGACGCTCACGAACCGCTCGCCTGGGAGGTGTTAGCCCGCTTCGGCGGCGAATGCTATAGTAGACAAAATCATGTTTGCAAGTCCAAAACATTGGACATGACGATCCTTTTAAAGTCCGCAAGACTCGGTTCTAATTTCGGAAACCTTTGATTTTTTTTTTCAAAGCCATTGAAAATTGCAAATGCGTTTTGTCTAACATAATAACCGTTGTATCTGTGGCACGCAGTAGTTGACTTTATTGAGTCAAGTATTAAAAAACGGAAAACGTCGTCCTTAAGATGGTCAGCTTCGACATAATCGCTGATTGGTCGATGATGAAATACGTTTGTTCACAGATGCCACCAAAACATTAACTTCGAAAATAAGTTTCACCTTATTCAATGGACCAAGTTATAATGGTTGGAAAGTTATAGTATCTACCTACTTGAACATTGCTGTGCCAAGTTTATATAATTTGTCAATTTTCCTTGAGTGTCGTTTTGTAGATCCATTAAAATATTTATTGTAATGGATGGAATGTTACTTGAAAAGAATCTTTGCTTCAGAAGATCGACAGAATGTTGCATCTTTTAAGATGGTGTCTTTATTTAACTAAAAACTTTCAGCTTAAAATATAAATTATATAAACTATTAAGTAT
Organism: Cheilosia urbana; assembly: GCA_946477585.1. NCBI lineage: Eukaryota > Metazoa > Arthropoda > Insecta > Diptera > Syrphidae > Cheilosia > Cheilosia urbana. Next base: position 120,761,739 of record OX297854.1, read on the forward strand.
TTCTTTTATTCCTTAACTAATGTACATTTAATCTTTATCTTACAGGTGAGTGGATTTGGCCTTATTAGCGTACCCTTTCAATAATTATTGGTAAGATCTAGATTGTAGTAGGTATGTTAAATGTTTTTGGCTTCTATAGGGTCTTTTTTTTCTGAAGTGAAACTTCTAATGCGACCTTCAACAAGGCTGCATTAAACGTTCAACGCTACCATGGAGGGACTCCACGCACTATTTTTTTTTTTTTTTTTTTGTGTAATATTATTCAATAAAAAAAGTCTGTCCCCCACTTTAATGGGGTTAATTTCACAAGACACTGCTTAATCGACTAGCTAAGTTTCAAACCTTTTTTTTATCCTTAGAATTCAATCTAACTGTTTTATCTCTGGGTTAATGTCATTCATTTAAAAACAAAATAAATCACGGGAGTCTGCGCTTAAACCAATATGCATTTCCGCAATTGTTATGACTACTCATGCTGACGCCCGGAAAGGACTCGCTTATTAGCTATGCCGCCGCGTAAACACTTTCGACATGAGCCTCGCCAGTCGATCAAATTTGTTTCTATTCTGTCTATTCTGAACACTCTGATGTACTGTTTATTATCACAGAAAATTCTATGTAAATTTAAATGAATCGTATTTAGATTTACTATTGTGTGAGTGCTCCCAACAACTCACCCCGTATTCACCGGCAATAGTGACACTAATTACCTAATTCCCAATTCATATATACAGGGTGTCCGCCGGGAAGGTATACTACTTTGTTTTGCCGCCATTTTGGTAAACATTAGTCTTGGCAGTCGTGAAGTAGACACGTGGCAAATTTATTATGGAAAAATATTCGATAAACCAACGTGTTTTAATCGTTAAAACATTTTATCAAAAATCAATCATCGATTACTGTGACGATGAGAAAGTTAAGTGAAATTTTTGGGAAAAATCATAATGAGTGACGAGGCACATTTTCATTTGAATGGATTTGTGAATAAACAGAATAGTCGGTTCTGGGCAATGGAAAACCCTCAAATTATTCATCAGTCATCTTTGCATCCATTAAAAGTTACAGTCTGGTGTGCAATTTGGTCAGGAGGAATCATTGGACCTTACTTCTTTGAAAATGAAAACGGCGTAAAGGTAACTGTGAATTGGGAGCGATATCGATATGATTGAAAACTTTTTACCGCCACAACTTCGTGCTTTGGGCTTGATTAACATGTGGTATCAACAAGACGGTACCACATCGCATACAGCCAGGATTACAATGGAATTACTGCGAGATCTCTTTCCTGAACAAGTTATTTCAAGAAATGGTGATGTTGATTGGCCTCCAAGGTCACCTGATTTGACTGCTACGGACTTCTTTTTGTGGGGATATCTTAAAAGCAAGGTCTATCCAAACAAACCAGAAAAGCTTGAGCAACTCAAACAAAATATTTGTGATGAAATTAATGAAATACCGCGTGAAATGTGAGAGAATGTAATGAAAAATGTGCTCAAAAGGGCTCGCACTTGTGAGACTAACAGAGGCGGACATTTACCTGATATTGTATTCCATACATAATTGCCGACATTAAACAAAACATTTATCAATAGAAGATCCACTCTCTTTCATTTAATCAAAAATTATAAACAAACAAAGTATGTAGTATACCTTCCCGGTGGACACCCTGTATAACAATAAAAATGTAAATTTCATATACCGGCTGCGTGCAACCAAATTCGTAGTTCAATTCAGCTCGTAAGTGACTCAGATGTGTGTACTGTGCATGCGGTAGCAAAAGTTCCAGATACGGAACGAATATGTCGGCACTATGGCGCGGAAATTGCGTTTGCCTGAAAGGCGATAAATAATTTTCAAACGGAAAAGTGTGAAGAAGCGTAACGTTGTGTCATTGCACTTTGCACGAGATTTGTTATTAGTGTTACGTTTTTTTATTTTTTTTTTGTTATTCCACCTCTATTCATGTATATTAATATAATCAATAGTGCCGCCAAATACAATCTCTTTAGTGCAGACGGCGGGGGACAAGTCTTTACCTTTTTTTTCTGTTTGATTTATGTGATTTTTGTGATTTATTTATTTACCTACCTCTTCCATTTGTGAAAAGCGGGCAGCAACTTGAATGGCCAAAACGAAATCTTTCTTCATTTAGCTCGTTTCGAGTTGGAAAACATAAAAGGAGAATGTGTGTAAAGGAAAACAACTCACTGAAATGAAAAATAACTATTTCACAAAAGTAAATCATGTGCTGACCTCATTAGGGTGTAATATTAAACTCAGTTCCATATTCCATTACTTAGTATGCGACAAGGTGACGTGCGGTGGTATCTAGGCGAAATTATTACAAATGCGAGTGTGTATATACAAGAAGATGAGCAGAGTAGTGTAGACCTTCAAGTGCAGTCGCAAATGTCAAGTGGTGGGGACACAAATGAAATGAGATTAAACTCGCGAAAACGACGCAAGTTTTGTGTGGCACTTTGAAATGGGTATCGTTGGCTTTTTCGTTTGATTTGCTTGCAATTTTTTAAAAATAATAATAAATTTGCTTTTTTTTTTTTAGTTCATCGGAAAACGGCGATAACGATTTTGACCAAATGCATACTTAGAGTAAAATTGATGTTTTCAAAATTATTGTGTTCGTAATTTTCAATTGAAAAAAAAAGAAAAAAAGAAAAGAAAGTGCTCTAATCAAAATACATTTTAAAGATAATATAAGTATAGGTATTCTAAATAAAAACCCCTACTTAGTTTTTCTCAAAAAATTCGAGCAATTTATTTTTTTAATTATTTCTCGAAAATTATTTATTTATTTAATTCATCTACAAGGCAAATAACCCTCACAGATTTCGCAATAATAATAATATACATATTGAATAAGTACAGTAATCCAAAAATAAATTACAAAAATTAAATTGTTAAAAAAGAAGAGAGAAAAAAAAAAAAACAATGAGTTGGCATAATTAAATGAAATTAGAAGATAACACATCAAGAGCATTGCGTTTAAAGCTATCTCGATTTGAGGTCAAATCCAAGGCACTATCGACCGAGTTGAACAAATAGATGCACCGAGTTATGGGTTCAGACAATTAATAATTAGTTCTATGTGCAGGAGGTAAAAATAAATTTCGTTCTCTAAGCGTTCTGCTTGGAGCATAGAATGGTAAGCTAGAAATGAGTTCACTACAATGAGTTCTCTAAGTGACAGTATCCTTAGAAACACCAAGGACTGCATCTTTCTCCTTATAACGAGAGAACTTAGGCCTAGCAATAAACAGCGAGCTTTATACGAAGGCAGTTCAGAATACCTATTGAATCTCCTCAGAGCAAGGCGAGTGAAGCGCTTTTGAACTCGTTCAACTCGGGAAGAGTGAACATCATAAAAAGGATCCCAAATAAGAAATAACACAACAGTATTCTAATCTGGATCTAATTAAAGAACAGTAGAGTGTTTTAAGAACAAAAAAAAAAAAAAAATTACCACCCAAAAACCGATCGGTTTTCATATATATACATTTTTAAAACATTCCAGAGCGGTGGTTGTATCGTTGACGTTGTGAAAAACAAATACTATATGTAATATGTGTGAGCAAACATTCCCATTAATTATGGAACACAACGTCGTTCAAGAGGCTGCCTCGGCTGGCTTCGCAGAAGCGTATTCTGTCACTCCAATTTTCCAAGATCTTGCTGATGGTTTCGGGCTGTAGCTCACGGATTGCTTGTACGATATTGGCTTGAATCGTTTCCGGAATCTTGGCATAAAATCGGTGCTTCACGGTTCCCCACAAAAAAGCCCAAAGGGGTTAAATAGCAGCTCCCGGGTGGCCAATTGATGATGGCGTAGGCGCAGTGGCTTAGTGGTTAGTGTGTTGGACTACTAAGCGAGGGGTCGAGGTTCGAATCCCGCAAAAACCCAAATTCCAACTTGGGGTTTTTTCCGCTGCGCCACCTCTCGCGAACGTCTGACAAATATCCGAGAGTATGACTGTCATGAAAGAGCTTCTCAATTAGCCGTTTGGAGTCGGCATAAAATTGTAGATCCCTTCCATTCGTTCCAAAAATGAAAAACTCACACAAAACGAATGGTTGTGAGAAGCTAGGCCTAGGGTACCTCCGGACCTGTTGCGCCAACTATTTATTTAATTTATTTATAAGATCGCCATCCTGCACGAACCAGAGGTCGTCCAAACACATGTCTTCAATTTCAGTAAAAAAAAGTCTGTTAACATGGCTTTGTAATGCCCAATATTGACCGAAACGTTGTTTCCAACCTAATTTTAATTTTACACAAACAAATATCACTCTTTCTTAACAATAACAAACTTTTAAGTAAATTTCAGTCTGGTTTCAGGGTGTACTTAAAGTTACCGACGACCTAAGGCATTCTATGGACAAAGACCTTGTATCTTTTCTCGGACTGCTGGACTTTTCTAAAGCGTTTGATACAGTTAGTCATAAAATACTTATATCCAAAATGAAGAACTATTTTCGGTTTTCCAACTCTGCCGCCAAACTGAAGAAATTTAACTGTGGCATTTAACAACGTCACCCGATACATATATAATCTTAAACGCTTCGATCACATATCAAGTTACTCGAAAAGCATATTTGGATGTAGTCTGTATACATATCTCAAGTATTGCGGACTTAAGACGTTAAATAACATAATAATGAACAAGGAACCATCCTATCTTTATTAAAAAATAAGTTTTGCCATCTCGTCACGATCTTTAATACTTGTACAGCCTAAGTTCACCTGCACAAATTCAGAACGTCAATTTTTTGTTCGTGTTATCAGACAGTGGAATGCCCTACCCCTAAATATGCGAAGACATCGCAGTACCAAATATTTCGAATACGTTATATTCAGACATCTCACTTTGAAAATAAGTTTTCAATATATTCCAACGCTGTTTAAGCGTAAAGCGACACATTTTGTTCTGCAGAGGTATGATACTGAATTTTTGTCAAAATTTCGAGCGAGAAACAGGTGTCAGTGTCAAATAACCTATGATTTAAAATGAAACCACTATATGGCCCACCCTTTAGTCATTATTTGCTGTTGACCAACCACTTTCGGTTCAATGATGTTACTTTGAAAACGAATATTTTTTGTTTTACATTTTCGTAGTTCAGATTAGAATGCAAAACATAAGTTAATCTTATTTTCAAAGAGACATATTTTTTCGATAGCTATAAGGCGGGGTCTTCTTCTACTGCGTTGTCCCTCCGGGTTGGAGTCGAAGACTCTTCGGGCCGAGTAGATGTCGCTTTATCGTTTATAAAAAAAACAACATAAATATCGAAAATTGTGGTACGTTTTTTAGTATAGTCAAACCCGTTTAACTGAAACTCGTTTCATTGAAAAACCCGCTTATTTAAACTTTATAATTAATCCCCTGTACTTGATTTTTTTTTTTTTTTATATACCTATACTTCTCCCGGGAAAGGCGAACCTGTAACGCTTCAACAGCGCCCCGAGATGCCTGCAGATGTATGTTTGCTCTGCGCTTAAATTGCTGCAAATTGTAGTCTTCTGGAAATATATCCCCGGGAAGTGAGTTCCAAAGTTTGCTTGTCCTGTAACAGAAGGAGTTTTTGAAAGTTGATCTCCTCGCGGTTGTCAAGTGTACTGTATGGTCATGAGCATTAGCAGCCTGTCTTGTTGGGCGCCCAAAAGTTGCATTTCGAGGGATAATGTCTTTGAGTTCCTCAGAACATCTACCATGGAAGTACCTATAGAACAAGCATAGGTCAGCGACTTGTCTTCTGTGCACCAACGGTTGTATATTCGATGTGAGTGTAGGGTCTCCAATGAGTCGAACTGCTCGTCTCTGTATGCTATCAAGCATGTTAAGTGAATGCTTTGGGGCCGAGATCCATGTATGGGAACAATATTCCAAGCCTGGTCTAACCTGTGCTTTGTAGAGAAGGAGAAGTTGCTTGGGGATAAAGTACCTCTTTGCTCTAAATAGGTAGCTCAACTTTGCGGACGCCGATTTTGCGATATAGGATATGTGGTTCTGCCATGTGATTCCTGAATTGACTGTGACTCCTAGAAGGTGCATTGAGTCCTTGTGATGGATTGAATGGTCATCCATTTGGATCTGAGGAACTGTTGATGCATTTTTTGTGGAAAATGTTGTGAGCTGTGTCTTGTTTGCATTAAATACAACCAAGTTGTCCTTTCCCCACTTGTACTTAAGCTCAATAAGTCTTCATCTAAAAATGAAGTAACACTGACATGGGTACGAGGACACATAGGGGTCGAAGGCAACGAAAAGGCGGACTCCCTTGCAAAACAGGGGTCAACTGAAAAGTTGCTGGGACCAAAACCATTTTCTTTAATTGGCAAAGGAATGGTACAACAGCTGATTCACAAATGGATCACGGCAGAACACCTGAGAAGGTGGCCAACCGTGGAACAATGTAGAACAATGTAAAATGGCAATTAAGTGGCCGAGCTGCTCCACTCAAAGAAGGGTTCTAAGCATGAGTCGAGGAACATTGAAATGGGTGGTGGCTTTGTTAACATGGTAATTTCGGGTATCACTTAAGGAAGATGGGCCTTAGAGAGGATGAAACCTGTGAACTATGCCTGGAGGATTCTGAGACAGCGGAACATATACTGTGTCAATGTCCGGCGTTGGCTGGCAGAAGAATGAAGATCTTGGTACATCATTGGGTCGAGACCCAGTCGATGACACAGATCTCCCACAAACAGATGCTAGCATTAACACTAGGAATTGAGCCCAGGGAAGAACTCGGGTGAAATAGTGGTAGAGAGACGAAAAGAGACCCGACAATGGTGGTCTGATTCGGATATCTCTCGAAATCTATATATATATAAGCGGGCTCGTCTGTATTACATACTTATGAAAGGTAGGGTCGCTTTGCGAAAAAATGTCCATTTGGTTTGGTGTAGGTAAATCAGTGTTTCCTTTGATCCGACCTATTATTTCTTTCATTTATTTGTTCAAAAGTTGTTACAGTTGCCCTAACCCCTGTTACTTTTTAACTCCAAACTCACAAAAAAATAAATCAAAGACAAAAGATAAATTCATCTTGTACAATAATTATTTCAATAAGAGCTACCACGTTTTTTTCGAAATAAATTGGCTTTGAGAATGAAAAACGTTTTTTTTTTTATTTTTTAAGGACACAAGGCTCTTCAAAACATGAATATTTATCCCTCAATTTAAAATTTAAATCATTGTCAAAGCACAAGATCTTTCATTTTGCATAGCTTATGAGAAAATTAAGTATTTCATATTTAATTAAATATTTTTTTTTAATACCGAATTTATTTCCACAACTAATTATGTTGTTTCTATTTTTCGAAAACAGACACCATCCTCATTAACCATTTAAATTGTGAAATCAAATGGAAGGATTACTTGAGACACACCACCTGTTCACATTTGCCTCTTCAAAAGTTGTTTTCTCCTTCAAGGAGCTCTTCCACGGTATGCTTCATCCCCACATTTTATAACGAACCACCCGATAAATTTCGTTGTCATCAGCATGAGTCATCACAATTAAACTAGGTTATTTCCGAAAAAGTTTAAATAGACCAGTGAGTAATTGGAAAGCATTCTTGTGCCGGGCAGAACTTTTACATAAAGATAAAATTATTGTTTTTGACTTTAGATAATATTCGCAGTGTTAATGTTGCAGTTAACTGCACCTTAAATAATAAAATTGCTATAAAAAAAAGCTGCGAAGAGAAAGTACCTAAAGAACCGATAACAGTTGCACACCTTAAAACAAGCCCGTGAGACATTTTAAAAGCCCCAATCTATGTTTTCATTGCAACCAGAATGGCCGATATTATTCTGCTAAGCACTTGTTTCGGAAAATTGTAAATCTTCTGCAAGGCGTCCGTAATCAGCTTTTATTAAATTTTTTTAATGGAAAAGACATCCATTAAAATTGAAGATAAGTCCGTTATAATGAAATCTTCACCGTGCGCTCTCAAAACAGAAATAAAAAGAAAATAGAGTCCGAAATATAAACTTCCTGTTTCCAACTAATGACAGATGACAGTAATTTTGAGTTTAATGGGTCTTCCCGCTGTTCTTTGAGGCGAAGCTAAACATATTACGATACCCACGACAGGCAGCAGCAACTAAAAGTATTAATCCCCATTCGCTTTGATGACAGAGTGCGGATGTCATCGCCATGTGTGTTTGAAGCACAAACTCATTTTTCATTCCATTCAGTTAATATCTATTTGTCTTATTCTTTGTAGTATTGGGTGAGAGTATTCTTTTAATGCTCCACATTTTTTAAGTGGATGACCATTTAAAGCAGCATACCAAAGAAGCTCCCAATGAAAGGCGTTTTGTAACACGCTACTTTCATTAGGTAATACCTTTCAACGCAATAAAGGTCACTTCTCAACTACGATTCCATTTCAACACTTCTATTGTTCTAAAAAACACTTTTTCTGCACATGCACTCCTTAGCGTCCTTAACCTTACCACCTCCATCGTTGCAGTATTACACAAGTGGTATACAATAGAACGCCATTCAGTCTACAGGGAAATGCGTTTTAGTGAAGTGAGTTTTATTTATTTTTTTTATTTTTTAGTTTATCCTTAAAATTGAAAGTGCCGTGTATCGCAACATTGTAAAGACTACCACCTACCAGACGTACGTCACCTTATCCGACTTTCCCCTCATAAATACACTTTATATTCTATTGTTTCTGTTAATCCATTGAAAAAATGTTTTGAACGGTATCCTTTTGTTGCAAATAATAACAGGCAGACATTTAGTTCAAGGCTAAATCGAAGAGTGCACTCTGCTTTAAGAATTGTTCCCATTCTAGGGCATTAAATTGTTCGAACCTTGCTTTCATTGAAAACTCGTCGATGCCTTCGCATCACACCAACAAGTTTTCGTTTGACGTTTCAATCAACTGTGAGACACTTCTACTGAGAAACTTCTGTGTAAACAATTTTGGTTACAAATTTTGATCGCATTAATTAACAAAGAAAATGGAAAATGATTTTAAGTTGTGAGTTGTGACATTTGTTCGGTCAGCTGTTCTGCTGGTTATTGCAAAAGGTGTGTTTGTTTCGACTTGACCAAGTTTTCGGCTCAGTGTGAATAGGGTATTAGCCTTTGATACTAACAACCATTAGTTAATTTGAGTTTTATTTTTGGAACCTTTCATTTTTTACTACCTAAATGAAATGCTAAATTTTACGCTCCCAAAAAGTTTAGGTGCGCTAGTATTGTTGCATAGAAATTCGTATTGACAAATGTCAAAAATCCTCTCAACCAACACATTCGCACCTAATCTTTTTACATTTCACTGTGGGCAAAGCAAAACGGATAGGAATTGGCGTACACGGATAGTACAACAAAATGGCGGATTCCTGGCAAAAATTGAGGGGACCAGCGGCAAGAGGATTGTGAGTTGGGGGTCTCAGTATGATTTGTTTATGGTTTCTAGCAAGAAGTTAAAGCGATCTAAGGTCGGGGAATATCGAATAAGATTATTTGACCATGGTAAGTAAGGTAGAATTTAGTAAGGGTTTAAGTCTATAAGCCGACCGATGACCAGTATTAAGAGATGTACCATCACAATCAGCAAGAAGAATGTTTTTTTTTTTTTTTTCAACACATTTTTTTATGTTGCAAATAAAATTTACCTATGTACCAACCATTGTTTTACCTAAGCGAGAACGAATCCATTTTTATTAGGCTCAACAACTAATTGGCGTTATTTTAAATTTCACTCGGCGTATTTGCAAATTAATTTTAAAACTCAAGCTCTAATTTTTAGGGGCTCTGCAATTGTTTTGTAGATGACCAAAGACCACCCTACGGTTAAGGGAATGTGAAAGATAAGTCACACTTACGCCCGGCGCTTCAAAATTACTTCAAAACTGGTACTCTGTACTTGTCCAGCTCTCTCACAAAGACGAAAACTCCACTTAGGAGCGTTCTACTTCAATGATCTGAACGATCTCACAAAGATAGATATTCGAAATCTCCTGCGCTTCATTAGAAGCTCCAACTGGTTCAACGAGTAGGAAGAATAAGTATAGATTCATGTGGTATCACAAGGGACCTGATAAATGGTCTAAGTGTGTCGGCTAGCCGACAGCCACTTCAACCTAACCTAACCTAACCTATGGACAACGATCGCATTTGGCCGTGACGCAATTTTCTATAATATTCTGGTGTCATTACAGCACTTCCATTTTGAATGTCTTCCTTAAGCATCAAGCTTGTTGATGTACACCCCTTCCTTTATACTCCCATATGAAGAAACAGCGAGGCTTTATCAGAAGATCGTCCACATAATTTTAGTCTTAATACAGCGCAGTAGATAAGTGTTTTCATAACGCAATCCAATCCAAGTTTTTTTTTTTTAGAGTTTTTGTTTGCGGTTTGTTTTCATATCGTTAGAACTAAGATTTAATTTAATCAACTGCTTCAGTAGTCTAGTGTCTGTGTAAGACCTAGCTTTATCAGTTCACTAACCATTTCCAGCGTGCTCATATAAGTATTCACTTTAAGAATTAAGTTTAAGGAATTAAAAAAAATTCAATTCAATTAAATCTCGGCAACAGCGAAACTTATCGGGTCCAATACTATCGTATCTTACAAACTGCAACCAACCATATATCCACAAAATTTCATTGAAATCGGTTGAGTTTTTTAGGAGATCGACCACAGCGCCACCTATCGGGTCTTAAATAGTCCTATCTTTCAAGTTGCAAGCAGCCATATACGCCCACGAAATTTCATTGAAACTGGTTGAGTGGTTCAGGAGATCGACAAGAGCGCCACCTATCAGGTCCAAAAGTATCCTTTCCTATCTTTTAATCTGCAACCAACCATACACACCCACAAAATTTCATTGAAATCGGTTGAGTGGTTTACGAGTTGAGAGCGGAGGCGTAGTTTCAGTTTCACATCCAAAATGAAATGCTCTCTAGGTCTAATTGATCCAATTCGATCACAAGAAAGTTTTTCAACATGTGATGATGCCGCCGGCCCAAATGGCGCACCTTTCGGTAACTCTTCGTGCGATGTAGCCATATTCGCTGTATCAAATGAGGGTTTCCGATACCCCATGTCGCGTCGCTTTTTCTCATAAAAGTTAACCGCAACGTTGCTGGAACGCTCTATAATGAAGTATTGTTGACCGCTCTATATGTACGAACGACAAATCTCATCCAAACTGGAATGGCGACCAAACAATGAGTGTGAGTGAGTGATGAGCTTAAGATAATAATCAACACTTGTCTTGTAAAGTAATACATTTCAAAGCATCCTTTTGGATGGATGTATTTCTCTAGCGTCGTAACCTTTATAACGCCTTCCACTATAATAAGCCAATGTTACTCATTCTAATTATAAATTTATATACCCATAGTGAAAATTAATAAAACACTCCTTCTGGATATAGCGGCAAAATTTACAAAGTCGTGAATATCCTTTCCAACGTTAGCGTTATATGAATAAATAAGTAGACAAATATTTCGCCAATAAGCTGTGTTACTTGCTTCCTGTGCACGGATCCATTTCCATCAACTACTTTTAGTATTTTCAATTCGCATGTAGAAAGGTAAAATCAATTCGCAATAATTGCACGAAACTTTTAATTGGTTGTGGAATTGAATTGCAGGTTTTTCAAAGCCAATTAGCAGTTAATGGCTATTTTGGTATTGGGGGAAGGTATTACTTTGAAGTTGACAAATGTCCTCGTCCTTGGGCGTAAATCAATTAAGATAATAATTGAACTTTAAAATTCGAGGAAACTGAGTCGATTCAAATATTTGATACAACCAGTGAGCTGTTTGCATCAGAGTAACCAAAATTGAGTTGAAATATTGTTGCGAATTTATTGTAAATTATAACTCACCCCTCTCGTGAGGCTTTTGTCATTAACAATTCACATATTATATAATTATTGTTCATATCGTAACGCTCGAATCTTTTTTGGGCCAGAAACAGTATATCTGACCAAAATATTAAAAAAAAAAAAAAAAAAAAAATAAATAAATAAAATAAAGTAAATCGGTTTAAAAAAAGACAGTATTTCGCGCAGTATACATTTTATTCAATGAAATGGCAAAATAGCAAATTAACTACCGAGCAATTTATTTTCATCATCTGAATCTTCTTCGTTTTCTATTTCTATATCTCCTTCTGTGATTGATGTTTTATATTTGTCCTTCGATTCAATTTAACGAAGCAGTTCCGGCTTTGTTTTGAGGAATTCCAAGAAATCAACGCATGAATACCTTGAGTTCAATTTGATGATTGGAATCGCCTTCAATGATTCCACTTCCAACCCAGTTTTGTCTGAATTCCGCAAGTTTTGTTAACTGCAGAAATGATTCGTTCCACCGATGCTCAAGTGCCTGGCAAGCATAGAATCTACTCAACGATTGTAGCTATTTATTTGTATTCGTAATCGGCGTTATTAAGATGGTTGAATATTTCTACCCAGCGATTTACAATCGAAACATGGCCATCCTTCTATTCCTTAATTTTGTCGCTCGTGCAGTAGTTGTTTACATGTGCAAATTTGTCGCGTTTTCACTGGCATAGCACACATTGTATTCGCTCAACTCGCTCATGACCGCTTCGACATCCTTCCATTTAGGTATTTTTATCAAATTTGCACATGCAAAAAGTTTCAACGACTCAAAAGGTGCTGTCCATAGATGGAAGTATGAGAGTGCAGCGACTGCGAAATTAGCTCTTTAACATTAAATGCTTATGATAAAGGCAATTTTGTATGTTTTTATACAGTCTTAGTCCACATCCATATCTTCCAATTCGGGCACCATTCACAGTAACTGCCTGACCGGCCTCATTTTGGAAAAAATACGGACCGATGATGCCGCCAGCCCATAAACCGCACCAAACGCAGTCACTCTTTGTGGGTGCATTGGTTTTTCGACAATCACTCTTGGATTATCATTCGCCCAAATGCGGCAATTCTGCTTATTGACGAATCCACTGAGGTGTGAAAATGTGCCTCATCACTGAAGATGATTTTCTTCGAAAATTGATCATCCACTGCTGCCATTTCTTGCCACCATTCTGACCATTGACGACGCTTGAAATGGTCAAGAGGCTTTAGTTCTTGAGTCAATTGCACCTTGTAAGCGCGTAAAACATTGGAAATCGGCCCTTTAAATTTAACCACCCTTTATATTTTTTCGCAGTATAAACGCAGTATTTTACGTAAGCGGTATTTATTCTGAAAAGGGCAGTTATTTTTCGACCGTATATCCCCCCAAAAATATTTCTTTCAAATAGTCCGAGGAGTTCATTCGCCTTCTACAAGTTCCATGCTTAAGAAGTGTTCGGATGCAGCAGAATAAGAACGGTTGAATCTTGTGCAATTGCGTCCTTGGTTTTATGAGAGAGAGCTTTCCCTTTAGGATACAGCGACTGTGATGTTTCTTTAAATCTTATTCGACATTAAAGTGTTTACATGGTGGTCTTTCTTTGACTTTTGTAGAGCAGCGAAATTTGTCGCCGTTCTTGATAGACTTTGGTAGGTAGTGCAAGTTTGTCAGGAATGTTGAGCTTGAGATGAATTTTTTTTTTGTCGGGTAAGGAAACACTGCGCTAGAGCACTGAGACGCATATAGTCCAATGGGCCAACAGGAAGCAAGATTCGGTGTTACCCATTTAAAGTTCTTTGACTTTGAAAGAAAGGCGAGAATATAGTATAGTGTAGTGTAGCTTAATGGTTCAAGAATTACTACCTACATCTGCACCGAAAATCTGAACCTGAAGAAAAGGCAGCGGACTATAACAGGGGAAACGATTTAAAGCAAAGTTCGGACTTTGGACCATTTATTTATGCAGCTTTTTTTGTTTTGTTACAAATGAATCTAAATTTGGACTGTAAACTGCATTTAAATTATTAAAAAAAATACGTTCATCAGTTTAACATATATTCATTGGGTCGTATGAATAAAACGTAGCAATTGCTTTTATACTCAAGAGAAATGTCAAAATCGAAGCATATATACAGGTAGTTTAGCTCGATATTCTAGTAGATTTAATTCTTAATCTGATGATTTTGTGAAGGAATTTTTGTAATCTGACAATTCAAAATATTTTTTTTTATTCATTTTTTTATGTATTAAAAATAAGAACACAAAATAGGGGAAATATGTATTATAAAAAAATATATATATATATTATATTCAATCTTCGTCGTCCGTTGAATCATCTTCGTACTGGAAATTTAAATCAGATTGATCTTTTTCATCGACATCTTGCATATCTGTAACGACAAATAGTTATGATCTTAACAATCTTAAAAACATCCCGCAATCCGAAGTATTTCCAAAAATTTCAGGTGTAACAACAATATCTTCGTACGCTTCTGGAAACTGATTCCCATCATTAAACCATCTCTAATTTTCCTTCAACATTTTTCCACACGAAGTCTGGTGATATTTTTTAACTAACAAGGCGATAGTGTGCATTTCTCCACAGACATGCGATATATTTTGTTCGTAGCCAATGCTGTCTTAGCTCTGATTGACATGGTGGCAGGTTACAAGCTTACAACAATTGTACATACTACAGTCTTTTGATAATTTTAGATGCTTAGGCTTATTAAAATTGGCAGATTATGCTATTTCTATAAACTTCAAAGTATTTTCTTTAAAATAAAAAAAATTGCACTTGAGTATTTCTAGGTAACGATTTTTTTTTTTTTGCAGCTTAGTGATTCGCTCAAATTTCTAAGTCACGCTCAAACCGTCAGATTATTAAAGGGATTTTGTTTTCTGCATGTAATTAACTTGTTTTGTTTAAATCTGATGCACTCGAGTTTTTTTTGAGGATCGATTTTTTTTCTTTACTAATCTGATCGACTGCCCTAGACCTACGCCACTACATTAAGGGACCCTACTTGGTAAAAGTACTCAACCTAGTACAAAGATTCTTCCCTAATATTAAACTGCTCAATTCAGATCACATACAAAATCCCCGCTTGGTCTCCCCTACTATACGTTTCGTATGAATAAAAACCAATTTGAGTTAGTTCCAACTTTTGACATGTTCGAAAAGCGGCGGCACTGACCTTTTACTCAGATCGGTATGAATCAGACAAAGCAAATGCAATGCAAATTCTGAGTCTGCTATTTAGCTGACTCAGACTTTTTGCTAAATATTATTTTGTACGCACATTTTTCACACAAAAGGAGTAAGCAACGTGAATTTTTGATGTCTATAAATAGGTAAATTAAGTTTTGTTCGTGCAGGAAAACTTACAAAAACCTGTGAAAAAATCAATTATTTCCTGTCACGCGAAAAGAATTGAGTGTGGACTATTTATGGCTTATATTTCGTTTAGATACAATTGTTTAGAAATAAACATTTCTAAGGTATATTAGAGATACAGACTTTTAGGTTGACAGTTCAAATAACTGGCGTGTCAAAAAATATTACCAACAAGCCTATGATCTGATACAACTCCCGGCACCTGAAGAAGAAATAAAACATCAATAACCTATTTGGCAAACAAAAATCATATTTCCAGGTGCAATTGGAACTATTGCCTATAGATTGCATGCATTTTTCTGAATTTAATTTTTTTAATTTAAATTTCAATTTCCACGAAAGTATGTAGTTAGAATGTCAAAAATTCAAATTTACTGCTCAGGTTTGACAGAAATTGCAAGGTAAGTACATGTGCAGCAAAGTAAAAGCTTTGTTCGAATTTTCGAACTTACTTTAGCAAACTAGGTTTTTATTCATACCGATTCAAAGCAATTGCTAAAGGCTTTTTCTTTGCCAAAACCGTTTACTCAAAGCAAATGCTAGTTTTTATTCATACGACCCATTATGGGAATTCCTTCTTATCCGGCGCAGTTGCTGTCGAACGCTCTTTTCATTAATAGTTATATTTCATTTGAACATTTAGTATACATAGCTCTGAATATGGTTTTTTAACATTTGAAGTTCGAACCAGATGACGTCTCGCATTCTGATACAGCAGCGAATCCATGCAGCTGGAAGCGAAATTTCCACCTCCGTTATTCGGTAATTTATTTGAATGCAAACAAAATTGGTTTACCCGCCAGAAAATTACGGTAATGACATTTGAACTAGATTAATAAATTGCCACCACCGTGGTGCAGTGTTTACACATTTGAATGCCGGAACCGACAACACTGACCTACATCGGTTGCGGCCAACTTAATTACTTATTGTTATTATTTAATCAACTACAATTGCAAAAGAGAAGAGCTCACCGTAGAGCAGGAACAAACAACCCTAAAAAGCTGCATAAAGGCTCACCCCTGACGACAGATCAATCTACTCGGTGCAATTAAAAAAAATAGAGAGAAATAAAAAACTGCATTAGAGCACCACTCTTAATAGCCTCTACCTCGTCTCTTGGCACATGTACGGGCTTAATTAAAGCCGCCATTGTCGCAAGGGTTCCATTAGTAGTTCTATATAGGTTTAGTGCTGCCCATAGGTATTGTACTGTATAAAGTGCTCCAGCGACGACAGTTTGTCAGGCACGGTTGTTGTCGTCGTTGTCGTCGTCTGCTATATGCCCAAGAATTTCCTTATACTCTACGCCAATCTCTTTAGGGAAATGCTGTTTAGTTTGCTAATGACTCATGTGTTCTGTTTGATATGTGCAGGAGAGCCAATATGATTATGCGAAACGCCTGCTAATTGTGTTATCCAGTTATTGGCTTTCAACTATACAAAAAGGAAAACCCACACAAGACACAACCATATGCAGATAACCCAATGCCAGCTTAATTGATTTTCCCCCGCCAGCACTATGGGTCTAATAATTCATAAGGATCTGCAAGACGTAGTCCAAACGAATTATGTATTCGTGCTTGAAACCAGACACACTTAGATTGCGTATCGAAAAAAATCACACAACATGGCAGCACTATACAGACAACAGGTGCGCTATTCGGTGTTGCGCAATCGGAGAGACTTGGCTCAAGTCGGTCGGTTCTTCTGCGAACCAAGATGAGAACGATATGTTGGCTCTGAGGTGAACAGCAGATTTCAAGCGCTTTATTAATTGCACAAGAAATGCTGGCGAATGTATTTGCTTCTCCGCCAAGGTTTTTCGTACAAAAAATCCTATTCAGCGTTTTTTGTTTTCTTTGAGCATCTGCCGAGGTCAACTAACAGAAGGGCAAAAAAAAAAAAAAAAACGCCAGCGATTAGGCTGTTTCCAAGCCAACCAATCCTAATCGAAGATAAGCGGAGTGAGTTTGCTAGAGACACCCTCCCATACTTGCATAGTGAATTGCTAGACAGACATCTCCAATTGAAGCGTGTCAATATAGCAACAGCTATTATCGTAACCCCATTTGTTCGGGCATCGTGTCGGCTGTAAAGTTGCCAATTCTCGCTTGCACACTTGTGTGTGGCAGGCCAACGATGCGTTATGAAATAAAAAGGAAGTTGAATACAGACCACTGTGTACATACGTATCACGGTGTAGATAGGCTAAAATTATTCATGAAACACTTTTTGAAGTAGACTGCGTCCCCTAATGTAGTTACAGAGAATGGCTTTGCTGGGTAAATTAAATTTGATGCGGGGATTCGCTTACGCAGATTTATGACCACTAAAATATACGCTCGTTGACGTTTCCTAAATGTAAATGGTGGTGTTATGTTGGTTCTAAAGTAGTTCAAAACATGAGCGTTTTCACTTCAATTAAGTCATTTTGTCAATTGCGGGCAGCAAGTCTTTCCTTAGTTGCATCATCGACGTTTTTAATTAAATGTTTGGGTATTAAATGAACTGGCATATAGAGCTCTAAGAAATTCAAGTTGAAAAAATTTGTTTGCTGAAATTTGGTCGTGTATTTTCCGCTAGAGGGAGCTTTCGACTCATTTCCATGAGTGTACTTTCAGTGAGAGACATAGGTGTATTTCATGAACCGATAAGTTGTGAAATGTTAACAACAAACTTGTTCTGAACCTGTTCATAATATATTTCATTCGCCCAGTGGTTTTGCGTGACTGGGCCTGACTTCGCTCATCAGTTGGATAAGGCGGACTGGACTCACTTCAATTTGTAAACTGATGTGAGCTTTTATAAAATGTCTTTCATTAACGACTTGACAACATCAAACATTCAGTGTGAACGCACCCTTAACCCGATTACCGAACTGTCAATGTCAAAATTTCAGCAAAATCAAGAGTGTTAACGCAAATTTTCAATCTCCAGCGATGAAGCGCATTTTTGGTCTTATTTCGCTCGGCGTTATTTCACGGCACTTCCACTATATGGGAAACAGTTTTTTCTTTGGCCACCCAGAAACCATCGGCTGCATTTGAATCATTTTTGTTCATCGTTGTCTTTAGCCAGTCACCATGCTGACATGCTATTGCTTTCCCCATTTTGAGCAGAAAAAAAAATCTCAAGTTCGACCCATGGAAAAAAAACTTACATTTTAAGGTTTTTTCGACTGTGCGATCTTTCGCGAATGTCTGACAAAAATCGGAAAGTATGAATGCCACGAAAGAGCTTCTCATTTCAGCCGTTTGGACTCGGCATAAAATTGTAGATCCCTTCCATTCGTCCCAAAAAATGAAAACTCACATCAGTGGGAAGCTACGTCTAAGCTCCTTACGGTCCTATTGAGCCAACTTTTTTTTAGTCGAGCACCAGTCAAAAATTGATTAAGATAAAAGCTATCCACTACATATCTCCGCTCTGCTCAGTCCGCGATGTTGTCGAGCAGTCTTTCTGGTTCCTCTGCCTCAAGCGTTCATCCTTATCTTAGTCTCGTAACGTTTTTAGCTTTCGGTCCAACCTGACCCATTACAAATGTGCTTTCCATCTTTCACCAGGAGGCCGATAGTGTTACTCCCACCGTCAAATAAAAAAAAAAACACCGGTTCTGATACTGTTCGGTGGGGATCTCCTGTTCATTGCACCGCTGCTATTCGCTCCTTGTATTTTTCTTGGTTGATCGCACCGGCTTAGATTTTGTACTCTATGGGATCCGAAGAATACGTGGCGGAATATTAGAAAATGTCCCCGAATTGGCTTTGGTTTTCTTAAGTTTTGCGTTAAAAGTGCTGATCTTTGAAACTTTTTTCGGATGCAGACTCGATCTGCTAACCGCTTTTTAATTCACTACTATGTACTTAACTGCGTCTTTAGGCAGATCCCCACCAAAAAGTTAGTTGTCTCCTTCTTTGTCTTGGTCTTTTCTGTTACTAGGCTCAGTTGTCTTGCAGCGCAAGCAATATTTGGTTGGGTCCTCTGACTTATTTCAGCCGCATTTGGAGATCTTCGGTAACTTGTGCGGTGATCACTGTTACCGAAGTTACCGAAGATGTTCAAATGCAGCTGAAACAAGCCCGAGGACCCATCCAACTCGGACACTCGGAGGTAACTTCTTATCATCAATGATATTATGTATATATAAGGTGCACCGAAAGTTTTCTCTGGCGGAGTTAAAAGCTTTTCTTAAACCTAGAGTATGAGGATTATTCGTCATTGCGGCAACTACGAAAAGTCAAAAACTCCTGTTCAGACACCGTACCCTGCTCTCAGAGCTGCTGCCAAAATTCTTGTATTGAGGATGTTTTCTATTTATTCTTTAGCAGCATCAAGCAAACAAGGTCCGGAAGGTCGACAGGGATACCTGGATCCCCTTACCACTTGTTGATTAGCACCAGTCGTTTTTTATTTTCCAGTTCTTGTAAAAAATAATTCCTGTAACTCAAGCAGCGGATGTATAAGTTTGGTATAAATTGGGTGGGCAAGCCACTGCCCGTCTGCTCATGGGGTTTTCTTTTTTAATACTGCACACGCAAAGACTCACAACTCTTCCATGTTCAATGGTGGGATTTTTCTCTTGTCGCTCGGGGGTTGGATCCTGCTCACTCGCCTCGGCTTTAAAATTAAGAGCCCAACGTATTCCAAATTCTTAGGCCCATACATTTACTAAACCGGACCTAGAATAGAAGTTTTATTTTGGAGATTTTTTTAAGAGGAATCCTTCTAGCCTTAGTTCCTTCGGCTGAGATTAAGAGCCTTGTAGAATATAGCTCCTAGTATTTTCTACATGATCTGTATTTCGGCATCCTATGCCCACCGGGCTGCAATTCTAAGCAGACAAAATGACTGCTAACTAATAATGTGATTAGACATTTAAATTATATTTATCAGATTTTTGTATACCACCTAATAACGTGTTTCCTTTCTATTTCCAGACCATATGCTTCACTTTTCATGGAGACGTTTCCATTAGCCGGTTACAACAACAAACTCGCCAGCTTATCTACACTTGTCAGCTCGGTTTTTCAAAACAAAATATCACCACCACTTCATCGTAATGTACATACTGCAAACTTCACTGCATACAATCCGCGCGCGCATTAACAAATAAATTTCAACCTCAAAACATTCAAGACCTCGAGTCTTTGTTAGGCATTCACTTGTACATAGATTTTTTTTCTATACAATTCCTCTTTTTCCCATTCAAGTGTAACATACACTCCCCTTTTGGAGAGAACCATCCAAACATCAGAAAATTTTAAAATATAAACAAAACATAAACACCACACATCATCTATGAGTCTTATGAGCCAGAGAGATCAAAAGAGAGAGAGTTACTATTCGTCTCGTGTTTTTGCAAAACAAAAAAATAGCAATAAAGTGAGCGATTCGTTCTAAACTGTCATCGTCATCATCATCGTCGGTCTAATCTAAACATTAAAACAAATAAAAACAGGATTTAACAAAACTTAAGAAAATACTAAACAAAAGAAAAATTTACTCTTAATCGCGTGTATGAACAATTATGTCTGCCACAATGCGTACAACATTGCAAACCGTGCCAGAATCTCTACCCGCCGATCATGTTACCAATGGTGGTACATCGACACCGACTGCAGTGTCAGCTGCTGCCGCTGTGGCAGCATCAGCCGCCATTGTCGCACAACAACAACAACAACAGCAACAACAACAGCAGCAACAGCAACAACAACCAAGCACACACAATAGCAGTAGTTCACTGTATTCGGTTAAAGATAATCACTATCACCATCATCAGCATCATCATCATGATTCGACAAATGCCAATATCATAGCTCCACCACCGCCGACGGGAACTGTCTCAACAGCAACAACTATAACCACAACATCGTCTTCAGTGGTGAATAATGCCGCCGCTGCGACATTGAACTCAAGCATGGGCGGCGGTGGCAGTAACAATGCCTCAGCCACTACCATGCCACAGCAGCATCATGTCAGCAATAATTCGGTAACCGTTGTTACGCAAGCAGGCAATACCGCTGCAACAACAAACCAAACGGCAATCACTTCATCTTCAACATCGGGCTCGGTGTCATCTGCTACTGCTGCCGGAACAACAAATAGTGTCAGTGGTGGTACGGCCGTTGTTGCTCCTGCCGTCGCCGCCCCAACAACAAATCATCATCATACAACGTCAGTAACGTCGTCGAGTGGTGGTGGTGGAGGTGGTGGTGGCGGTGGAGGCGGAGGTAATGTGACCGGCATTAACAAAACCGTTCTATCTCATTCACATTCGAATTCGTCTGCAATGAAACAGAGGTCATCATCGGCTAAGGTGAGTTTTGTTTATCAAATTTTATGTACATAACTGTGTTCCCATTTGTTTTTGTTTATCTAAAATAAGAGAAGTCATCAACTTTCAATTGAGTGTGTTAGGATAGGATATGTATTATTTATGCTTTTGGCTATATTTATGACGTCAGTGGGTAGGACAGCATTCGCGTTGGCCTAATTCAAATGTAGATTTTATGTATTTTAAATCTTGGTGTTTTTCCAATTATGGTGATGGCGATTGTCGAATGAAGCCAATTTTGTGCTTAAAAATCAAAAAGATTGTGTAACAAATTCCTCATAAGGAATTGAGGTACCATTCGGATTTTTTTTCGTTCTTAAAACTGTTCAAAAAAATGTTAAATGTATTTAATAATGTACAGTGACCGCTCTCTTAGCAGTTGAAAATCAAAAATGTTCCCACATCGGTGCATCCGCAGAGGTGCCATAAGGTTGAATCGTCAGGCCGTTGGTGTTTTCCCTCAATGCAAACGAACTTTTTCGAATCGTAAAATCTTAAGCTAAGTTCAACAAATCAAATCAAACAAATCTACTGCCTATCTAATAGATGTCTCTAGCATTTTATGGAGAAATCCAAAATGGTTGACATTTTGTTACACTTTGAACCAAGAGCGCTAGTTATGTTGGCGTAATTTTTTGGGCAGAACTTGTATGGAACTGACATTTCATTTCCGTATATAGTATGTCAATGGCCAAGACCCCTTAGGTAACAGTTCGAATGTACTCCACGCAGTAAAAATTACTGCTATTTGATGGGAATTTTTAATCTTCTGTCAACTATTTTGATCTATATCTTGGTAAAAGACAGGCTGAGTGAGTCCACGTTTTTACTCAACAATAACTGGAGCATTATTGTATCAAAAACAAAAGCCATTTTTACATTAACAAAAAAAAAAAAAAACGAAAGAAATTATACGAAACGAAAATAGGCTTTAACACCTTTCGTTTTCATCTTTCTATTCCCAAACGATTTAAAAGTAGTTTCGTTTAAATTATGTAGTGTTGGGACCGTTTTCATAGTTGTAGGATTCAATGTAATAATATCTTGTAGAAATGGTATTTATACTATGGAAAATGGAAAACGTCAATGAAAAAGCACAAAACGTACTTCTTTTTTTTTTTTTTTCGTTCTTACAAATGCATGAAGTAACGATTGAGCCTTATAGTAACCTGGCTTATAAATTAAATATTGCAAAACGAAACACACACAGCAATGCATCTCTGTCATCAACTGTCATCAACATCTCAATCTTCCCACAAAAATAATATTTTTTTTAAGAGGCAGTCAAAATGGTTCTTAGCTATTTTCCTTGTTCTATTTATTTATAAGATAAGCACATTTATTGTAGATGCCGTGGCTAAGTGGTTAGTGTGTTGGACTACTAAGCGAGCGGTCCCAGGTTCGAATTCCGCAAAAACCCGAAATCCAACTTAGGTTTTTTTTTTTCCACTGCGACACCTCTCGCGAACGTCTGACAAACATCTGAGAGTATAACTGTCTTGAAAGAGCTTCTTCCTAAGCCTACTAAATTGAAAATGGTTTTTCGAGTGCCGCCAGAGCCAGTACCCGATTATTTATTACGAGCTTATAAAAATACAGTCGGAACAAAAATAATTGGATGCGTTCAATGTCAGATGAAGCCATGAAGGTTCAAAATATGGAGATGTGGAGTGGATTTCAAAATTTTTCTAAAATCGGATGATAGATGTACTTCAATTGCAGTAAATATTAAGTAATGGCCAAATAACACTCTTCCCAACAAAGTTAAAAAAACAAACAAAAAAAAGTTGTTGGCAACAGGTTCGGAGGGAGGGACCACCCTTTCGTCGTCCTTCGTTGCTTCTCACAACCATTCGTTTTGTGTGAGTTTTTCATTCTTGGAACGAATAAATGGGATCAACAATTTTATGCCGACTCCAACCGGCCAATTGAGGAGCTATTTCAAGACAGTTATACTCTGGGATTTTTGTCAGACGTTCGCGAGAGGTGGCGCAGTGGAAAAAAACCCTAGTTGGATTTTGGGTTTTTGCGGGATTCGAACCTGGGACCCCTCGCTTAGTAGTCCAAAACACTAACCACTACACTAAGCCACTGCGCCTACTCCGCAAACCTCGGATTTACTTCACTTTTTCGAAAAATCTACTGCTTAAATGGATTGTTGAAGTCCGAACCAATACCAACTGTCCATATAACTATTATTAGAACAATTTCGTTACACATCCCCTACCCAGTAATGTTCCTGAAAAGTGACCATTTTTTGACTGTGTCCACATTTCTTTCCTTGTTCTTTCTCATATTTTATTCCATTAGTTTTAACGACCCTTGTTGGGTGTGCGGTCTTCCTCAAGAGAATTGCAAAAATGGTGAAGCACGAAACTTGTACGGAACATCATCGCCAGTTCAATAGAGGTGACATCATCCAAATGAAGTTGTACTACTTTCGTTAAACATTTTATTGTAAAAACTCCCCAATGAATTGAGTTTCAAATTCAATTTATTTACTATCCATTCAACAGGATTTATGTTTTATGTTGCGAACAAATAATTTCCAACTTGTTAACGAACCATTTTCGCCCTCAAAAGTGTTGATGAGCTTATTTCGACCGTGAACTCATCTCGACGCATGAAATCATCGTTATCCGTCTGTCTGTATGTGATGAACACATTTTAATCCATAAATTTGAGTGAGTTGTCCTCATCCCTCTTGGGGAAGGGGAAAAAAAAAAGAGAAACCCTTATTTCATGTTTGGGGCTACCTGACGCCAATCGTCAGTAAACACATTTATTAATAGGTACATGTTTTTATTTTCAAACCCAATCAGTCAACTGCAAGTTCTAACATTTTTGACAGATATATACGTAGTTGAAAAGTAAATTTAGTTGCTCCGTGTCTGTTATTGTATTTTTCCAGTAATAAAGCTCTCCTTCAAGTGTGTAGTTATCATTTTATCATCATCCACAACAAGGAGATCCTGCGCAGTAGTAGTGTACTGCTACTGCCTTTACAGTTACCACCCGGGGTAAAAAAGTCGAAATGTCAATGTGGTTGTTAAACAATGTTCAGTGGTTATTACTCTTGCATGTCGCTCTGTATTAGGGTTGTTGTCAGAGACATCTGTGCGAGTAGATTGAGTGCTTGATAGAAAAGAGCGAGAGAAAAGGTCCTGCTGTAGCATGTTTTGTATGTATTATATACCCTGGTAGTTATTATATAATATTCGAGATAATAATTGTTAGGTAGGTCATATCGGTATTGGACATAAACTGAACTTGTTTAAGGCTACAGACTGAGTCGCATTGGCACATTAGTGGGTTCGTGCAGTGATGGCATATTGATGTTAGCAGGCCGAAAACCTGTAAATAAACCACCGGAAGGATGTACATTGGTCGGTTGTTGTTCTACTTTAATGACGCAGTTTGAAAAGCCATCATTATGACACGAAGTAGAAAATGGAACTTTTTTCTCTATTTTGTCTGTCTCTATTGCGTGTGTGAAGTAGAGACAGAGCTGAGTGAAAGGTACCTATGAAGGTATACATATATCTGTACAGAACTGATGATACAATGTCTTGAGTTATTTCTGAGAATTGTTGTCATTGCAATAGGTATTGAGTGTACAGTCAAGCTGTAAGGACCATCTCAAATTTGCTATGGAAACGGGAGGATGGACCAAATCCCTTTTTATGTATTTCTGGCAAACAAGAGCAAGCAAGCTCGAAAAGCGATTTAATAACACGGCAGGGGCTCAGTCTGAGGTTGGAAGTTACTGAGACTGGAATCCAACTGACCATTGTTTTTGTCAATGTACAAGTACCTACATGGAATGTACAATTACATAAAGAACGCTTTTGATATATTCTCTCAGTTCTATTAGCAAGTTTTAAATTTTACAGCTGTGTTCTTATTCATACGATTCAAATTACTAACTGCATAAAATGCGTGCACCAATTTGAACTGACTACTAAATAAATAATGACTCTCGATCAGCAATATTGAAGTGGCAACACTGCTTCATATAGTCGCACTTGATTTGACGATGACTGGATTATGTAAGAAACGCCATTGCATGTGAATACATTTTGGACAATTGTGAAAACGATAGGTAACCATTGTACTACCAAACACTTGAAGTACTATTGAGCCACAAACCACTAGTACCTAGTACCATTGTACTGCTCTATGGTCGGTGGTAGTGTATTGCATATTCCCCGCTGACACTCGACCCCAAGCCGTGCGGATCAAAGGCTTACACCACTACACCGTGGTAAACTCGGCACTCATCCTTCCGCTGTCTTTGGTAAACTAACTATGTTCCAGTAAAGTTGCGACGAATGTCACTTTACTTGAAATCAATGCCTACTTCAAGGCGCACGACTATTTCCAAGTCTTTTTTTTTCCGTCTTCACAGAAAAAAAAATGTAATTACTTCACCTTTGGCATTAAGAAAAAAAGTACATTGTAATATCTCCTTGATTTCGAAATGTAATTTCCCTCCCACTAAATACTTTCGACACATAAGTGCAATCCCCTAAAGAACAGCAACATTCAAATCGATTTTCAAAAAGCATACAATTTGTTGTCCCCTCTCTATAAAGCTTCCTTTACATCCACATGAGACGTGTCTCTGTTCGTTTTCTTTCGAATTAATATTTAAATGTCGAAAAGTTCATGTCGTTGAAAAATCTGACAAAACTACACACATCCACATAGCAGATACCACGAACCAACAGTACGACATGGCCCGAAAACTATTTGTAGAATTTTACGCACCCGGAATCAATGCACTAGCATTTTGTAGAGTCCTCCTGAGTTTTGATTTTTTTTTTGATTTAGTGAAACATTTTTATTTATATAAATAACAAAAAATCCATCCAATGTCCACTATACTACACGAATGGGTTCTATTTTTGGAAGGAACAACTTTGAAGAAGGTCTCTTACGGTTTGCGCTTGTTTCGAAAATGCTTTCGGTGATTTGAAGAATTTTCTTTTATTTTCTTTCATTTTCTGTCTTTTACACATAAGACCAAAGGTTACACTTTCTCGATTTATTAATATGGCCGAGTGAATGTCGTCGTATGTTTTTAGTATTTTTATAGAGGACACATGTGTGAGGGGATCTTTAAAAGCAGATGGTCTTTTTTTTTTTTTTTGTAATTTTGAGTGAATGACAGCAAATGCTTCTGCTTAAGTTCATGATTTAAGATCTAAGATCATGTGGGAAGACCAATTAGAGAGGCAACAGTTATGTGCGAAATTTCAGTCCTCAATCGTCTGGCAAAACTATAGTTGGCGATCTTGACGTATACCCGTTTAGAATGTAGTTTTACGTCATTTATGCGATATTGTGGCCGGTATGTTGTGTGACTTACCATCGAAATGTTTAAACTATGTTGATCCTAATCAGGCGTATAGTTTTTGTAGCAATTTTTTTGTATAATGCTTTTGAAAACTTGCTTTTGAAATGCGAAAAAGAGGACTGTCCGTTTTTTTACGAGAAAAGTTTTCTCTAAGTTGGGACTAAAACTCACTCCGCGATACTAATAATCTCCCAGGCTAAATTTTTGGAACTCACCAATAGGGAAATTTCCCATTACAATATTGCATATTGTGACCTACATGTGAAGGTTAAAAATGATTACTAGTAACACCCTATGTATATTTTGCTTACAGTCTATGAAAACGGGGCTAGCAGGGCTGCCGTTTCATAATTTTGCTGTGGAGTATAATAGAATTTTTTTTTTTTGGAGAGTACTAAACAAAAATCAAAATATTAATTTTTAGTAAGTGTTTCGCAAACGAGATGGATCGATGTTGGTAACCGTTTGCGTTTGTCTAGTCTGGTGTTTATTATTTAGTCACAAATGCCAAATCACTTTTGCAAGTTACACTTTTGATCAGCACGTCCAAATGATAAAACTTGATTATCAAAGTTCATGTTGCGCACATTTTACGGTGGGCCTTCAAAGGCTAAATACGAGACAACCCAGTTTGGTAACTAATCAGCCAAAAATTGAACCATTGTCATCCGTGAGAAGCCTCGGCTGACATTATTGACTTTATTGATTTTATTATTACCCCACACATACATGGCCTGTTTTGTTTCAACTCATGTTCAACCCGCTCTTATTGAAAAACCCTTTAAATAGCGTCAGAAAATTGATTTTTAATGATCTACAAGAGTTTGTTCGTGGAGTATATATCCAGAAAGTAAAATTTGTTTAGCAATTTCCTACATATCGAAATGTCAAGACAGGTGAAAATAACTTAATCTGAAATTAATAACAGGGAGTACGGCCGACGAAAAAAGAGTATAATACTCCTATTGCAGTACTTTTGGCAGCGCTTGGCTATAGTCTTCTACCAGAAGCTACCCTATCTCAAAGCTTCTGATGATTGCTTCAATCCTTACGGTCTAAGAAAGAGTTGTGTTAATTAAATTGGTATCCCATATATTTAACGGTAGAGACTGCGCATCATCCTGGGTATGACTTTTACTTAGGGGATTCCACTTCTGGTGGTATCCGAAAATTCGACCTTAAACTAGTCTTTCAGGCGATCGCTGTAACTGCGAATACCCAGCCCAGACTTAGGATTCTCTACAGTTATTTCTTTGATGAAGTGGAAGAATAAGAGATTGTAGATACTGCTGCGATTCATACACAAATTTAGGTAGTTCTAGTAGAAAAACAAAACTCAGTCACTCCTAAAACAAAATGGATATAACAGACCCTTGCGAACTTTATGTTGATATTCGTGCGATTCAAATATCAACCCACTTTTCAAAGCGTTTTACATTCACTGGTTGACTTTTGTATTAAAACATTCGATATTGGCGTCCCGAATGATTTCTATATATTTATACAGCCTTATTAATAAACGTATTATAGAGGGTGTATAAAGTTATGCGATCTTTAAAATGCCTCTAAACGCAAAAACCTTATTTATAAAAAAATCTCAACGGTGTATAGAGTTTGTATAAGCTAAACGCGTTTAGAGGTTTAGTTTTTTTTTTTTTTTAGGTTTTTTAGTACCTGTATAGAGGTGGAATAGTATCGAAATGTCATTTTGACTTCACATTATTGAGTTTATTCTGGATGCATTATTATGGAAGTTTTCATATTAATTTTTTCCTCGATAATGTGTTTAAATATTTTGTTTTAATTGTGTGTTGTGAATACTTTTTTATAAGATTACCTCCCAATTCCCCCGACATTAATTTTCCTTTTTTTCTTTTTGAAATTGAATTCCATCTCATTTTGAATTGAATTCGTATTTTTCAAAAGCTGCTAAGTTTTTTTTTTATCTTTTTGAACAGATAAATGTAATAGACATCTCCCTTTTAAGTACTTTTTTTGACACAAGCCCTGTATAACTAATATGCATGGGAATATGTTTTATAAATAAGAACTTTTGGGAGGGTGTATAGAGGCTGTATAAATACCTATACACTGCATTGAAAATTCGAATAAATAAGGCTGAAATAATTTAAAAAAATAGATTCACCCGATGCAATGCCTTTCTTTGCAGTATAAAAACTTCACGAAAATGTAAATAAATTCTACCAGTTGTCAAACTTAAACGCACTTGTAATGGTAAATCTGAGGGAAACCTGAGAAAAAAAAAAAAAAAAAAAATCTAGATTCGCAAAAGTGCTCTGAAATTTTTTTTTTTTTTCTTTTTTCCGCCGGTTGTCGGATTTCTGAACTTTTTTGGTAGAAAATATAACATAATTTGTATTCTTAGCTAATTTTTATAGATCAAGCGGTTTTATCCGCCTGAAATCTGAAAAATATTTTTTTTTTTTTTTGTACCAAACGAACATAAAAAGTGTTCTGAGAGCGCCCAATCGAATACCACTTTAATATCCATGTACAATCTAGGTGTCTCAAAAAGGATAAGTGGGCTTCTCAGCTGTGAGAAATTCTTGTTTAATTTTGTTTTCTGCAGTAATTCGCACAGGAGCACCCATTTGCGCCTACCTACCAACTGAAACAGCAAACAACAACGGTAGAAGAAGCACTTTAAACGCATAACCCATAAATAAGAAATAATCTGCTGCCAATAAAACACTTATTTTACTTACTCCAAGCCTATGTCTCACTTTTTTTAGCCGAATCAGGATTTCGAAATATGTATAATTTATTTTTCTATTTTTATTGGTTGTCTATTTTCCAACCCCACTGTGACTAAGCTTTTTAAGTTTTCGAAACAAAGCATCCGCCGCCATTACTGTTGCAATGCAAAACTACTGTTTACACTGCACTATCGACAGTACATTCACTAACTCGCAAAGCTCTCTTGGACTATGTCTGTGATAAAATACAAAACTTTTACATTTTATAAAGCTCTTTGTGCCACCAACTCGGGTTCTTGTCTTCACTGTGCCATAAATCGTTGCTCAAATTGTATAACATGCGTGTGCCTATTGACGTCATATTTTTTGTAGTACAATCTAAAAAAAAAAAAAAAAAAAACTATCATAATAATAACAGTATGTACCTAAAAATAAAATTAAAGATTAACCAACAATAATTTATACGCCTCAAATGAAAGTTGTTGCCTAATATTTATTTGGATTTCTCTTTCTATCTAGGATTAAGATATTATTTAGCTTTTAAGGAATAAGTTATAACTGAATTAGCTTTGATTATCCATCGGTCTTGGTTTGTCTTTTTCGTAATGTGATTGTCCCAATGTTTTGTGCTAAAATAAAGTCAGAGGCGATAACTTTTAATTTTAACTTGTACTTTCCTCCGCTGAACGTTTTATCGAAAGCCTTAAAATTGTTATCATGTACATTTTGTTATCATTCCTATAGGTGGTGGGTGAAATTTATTCTAATTGATTGGAAAATTAATTATTTCCGCGTGAATATTTTTTTTTTTCTTTTTATACAGTGTTTTTATTTGTATTTTTTAAACACATGACAGCTGCGGATACAAGCGGATGCGTGTGCGTCAAATACGAGTGTTTTGTGTGTGTTATTTTAAGGAAAATATGTGTAGAAGCGACTTATTCTCGGTAAATTAATTTGAGTGCTTCCTTTACTCAATAGCACCGAGGAAACGGCCTTGATTGTGAGGCAACGTACAGAAAAGTGTTTGAGTAGAGTATACGGACAAGATGTGTCACCCAAGATTGATTATGTGACCAATTTTTCAGTTGACATTTTTCAGGAGGAATTTTTTTTTTATTTTTTTTATAATAAATATGGAAATTTTTTTATTTAAGGCGAAATAGAATAAAATAAATTTAACCTCGGAACTAGTTTTTAATAAATGTTTATAATCATACAACGAGTCAGCAGAGCTGAGCATACTGTCAAAAATAGCGTTGTCGAAAGCGCTCCGTAAGTGTAGTGAATTATTTCCTATCGATGGGATTGTCAACTCTACCATAACTAGGGTTTGGATTTATTTTTCAACTCACAAGAGAAAACTTTGGCCCCGCACTATACCTCCACCAGTGCTTCTTCATTTCTTTAGCTATAAAAAACTCGTAGGACGACGATTCTTGGTGAAAGAGTAGGTAGCTTTGTGACAGACAAATCCCTTGGAATGGAAACCACTTTCACCAATCACCAGAGAGTTGATACCAGTACATAGGTAAAGCTTGTATACAAAGTCAGCAGTGAAGTTTTGTTTCAAATAAGGCGCCTTCTACATTATTGCAGCATTGGTGGATATATTCTATCAACTGTCAGTACCTGTTGTTTTATACCAGCCACGTCGAACTGGTCGTTACGTTATCTGATTTCGAGGAAATTGCGTTTTTAGCAGAAGTTCGAAGGGCATCTCAGGTCTCAGTGAGTTACCCTTTTCAAACTGCTGGTTGTACTAAGGAAACGTTTTTTTATGATCCACATTTCGACTGTCAACTGTCATCTCATAGCTTCGATCTTTGAAGGGTTCATTCTCCAACGAAGTTGTGCTAAAGAGAGAAAAACTATCTTCTATCTTCAACTATGTGGACATAGATCAGTGGTCCATCAACGAAGTGATCTGTCAGTTGCGTATGAATGTTGTAACGATGCGTTCGTTACAATACGATTCTTGCAATCCCGTTCTCCCGCGCCTTGGCGGTTTTGCTTTGCACACCCCACTGTATGCGCTCATGTTGTTTACAAATAATAACATCAGAGTAGCAGTGCAACATGCCAGTTAAACAACTGTGCCGCCCCCCACACCGACACACACGAGATTCCCTCCGCAACAGTACAATGTCTAGCGAGAGCACACCGCGCAGCAAAACAAAAACAAAAGAAAAACAATAGCAGCGCGAGTCTTCAGTCAGTTGACTATGCCGCCCCCCACACCGATACACACGAGACCCCCCGCAACAGCCCAGTATGCGCTTGCATACATCATGCATACTAAAGACATGCAAGTACACCCAATCGACTGCTTCACCCCCATACCGATATACATGAGGTTCCCCGCGTTTACCCAGTGGAGTCTGTCACTGGCATATGGTAAAAACATATGAGACATCGAAATGCAATCTATAACAACAATTTTCTAATTATTGTTCAACTCGTGTAAAATTCACACCGGCTCGCTGACCGAGATTGCTTAAGACCAACAACGAAATAACAAACAAGCGAGCAAGATCACATTGTGGATGTACCAATCTAGTGTACCGTGATTTGTTCCGCCGATAGTTTGTTGCAACAACTATTCCGAAAGTTTTGTGCTAGTGAACCTGCGGGTTACTAGTGAATTGTCGATTCCTCCGTAAGGACGAATCGTCGATTGCCAGGACTGTCGTAAGACGGACCTGTAGGTTGCCAGGACTGCCGCAAGGCGGACCTGTAGGTTGCCAGGACTGCCGCAAGGCGGACCTGTAGGTTGCCAGGACTGCCGCAAGGCGGACCTGTAGGTTGCCGGGACTGCCGCAAGGCGGACCCGTAGGTTGCCAGGACTGCCGCAAGGCGGACCTGTAGGTTGCCAGGACTGCCGCAAGGCGGACCTGTAGGTTGCCAGGACTGCCGCAAGGCGGACCTGTAGGTTGCCAGGACTGCCGCAAGGCGGACCCGTAGGTTGCCGGGACTGCCGCAAGGCGGACCCGTAGGTTGCCAGGACTGCCGCAAGGCGGACCTGTAGGTTGCCAGGACTGCCGCAAGGCGGACCTGTAGGTTGCCGGGACTGCCGCAAGGCGGACCCGTAGGTTGTCAGGACTGCCATAAGGCGGACCTGTGGAAGCACCTGGGTTATCCCACACCCAGTCAAACCCCGTACCGTTGAGTTAAGGAGACTAGAAGCCGTACCCGTATTGAAGCCGTACCCGTTGCCGACATCACCGAGTTAATTAAATACTTGATTGTAATATATTAAAGTTAAAACATTGTTGAATTGATTAATATTTTTGGATTATAATATAGATTAGATTTGACTAAATTTTGAATATCCGATTGGTAAACTGAATTGTAAATGTTAGAGTCACAGGAAAAGCCTATTATTAAATTGTAATACTTTTTCTTGTAATATATTGATTGGCTAAATTATAACTAATCGATTTGTAACTTGAATTATCGCAGAAAAGGTTATAATTGTAATTATATTTGATTGTAAAGTAAGCCGTAGTAATAACGTAATAAAGAAAACTCCTCTGTACCCAAAGTTAGTGTTTCTTTGGGGAAAAGACCCCGGCGATCCGGCGAGCTGACCTCAGCCTCGAATAAAAAGCACATCACATTGGCGCCCGAGCAGGGACCTCAACAGAAGGAGGCCCAAAACTATTACGGACAAGGAAGGATAACCGAAGACCCAGGAATGGACGAGGAAAACCATTTAGCCGTTTTAGAGGAACAAGTAGAAGAAACGACCGTGGGATGGATATACCTACTAAAAAAGGCCGAACTAATCCACGCAATGGAGAAGAAGGGACTGAAGACAGAGGGCACAGTTGGACAGCTTCGAGCCCGAATGAGCCGTTATCTGAAAGCCACCAGAATGCGAGCCTCGACACAAAATCTCTGGGAGGAGCTCGAAGCCAAGACGTCCACTCGAGAATATCGGGACTCGTCCTCAGATGAGGATGATGAGTCAACCATGACCGAAGGGGTAGTGGACGCCCCACTATTCGTCGAGATACCTGTCGCCATCCACCAACCCATCACCGCTCAACCATTGCCCACATCCGTCCCGGCCCCTAGACCATACTACGAACATCAACCGCACCCGACCCCGTCAGAGCCCAGAAGAACCTGCGAAATACCAGCCCCGACCACCTCAACCCGAGCCGTCAGTAGGCCAACACTAAGTTACGAGGCCGAAGTCATGGATACGGTCCGAAAATGGGGCCTAAAATTCGATTCTTCCGGAAATGCTCTGGAATTCATGGAGCGGATCGAAGAACTGACCCGTTGCTATGACATCCGCCCCGACTATATTGTCCGAACACTGCCGGAGATTTTCCGTGGCACGGCCCTAGAGTGGCTCCGGATCAACCGGGATGGCTTCCGGACCTGGGATCAATTCCGACAGGCATTCTTGCGTCACTTCCTTCCGGCACGGTATACCCACAAGCTTGAGGAAGAGATCATGCGGAAGAGACAAGGGCCCCGGGAAAAGGCCAAAGATTTCATTCGGGCCATTCAATACTTAATCCGCCAGCACCCCCGAATGAGAATACAAGACAACGTAGACCGGATATATGATAGTATGCGACCCGAGTATCGTTTATACATTAAACGTAGAGATTTCACAACGCTTGACGAACTCATGGAGCTAGCCGAAGAGTTCGAACATGTCAGAAGTGAGGAAAGAAGTACCCGACCCCCGAACGCCGTCACTGCCCCAGCACCCAGATTACAGGCAACCAATGTCCCCTACAATCGGGATACGCACTGTTGGCGCTGCAGGCAAAGAGGCCATCGGCAACAGGATTGTCAACGACCATTCCGCCTGTTTTGCTCCTATTGTGGAGAAGAAGGCCGACAGCCAAGAGATTGCGCGTGCCATCAGGATCAAGCGGCCTCCGTGTCCAACGCCCGATGGACTGACCCAAGGTATTTTATCCCAACTTACCTCCAAGGGCAGACATTCCAGTGCCTCGTGGACACCGGGGCTTCCAAGTCATTCGTCGGGCCCAAAATGCGCCAAACTCTGCGAAGAATGCGCATGCCGGTCCGGTATCAGAAACAGAGAATCCAACTGGCCAACGGCGATACCACCGTGACTAGAGAACATTACACAGTCACACTACGATTAGGTAACCAAATCCTTACGGGCGAGCTCACTTATATGAAGACGTTGGCTGAGGATGCGATCTTCGGCATAGACTGGCTGGATAAAGCCAATTTCGAGATAACGTTGGGTGGCCAGACGTTGACGAACAGAGAGGTACTACGCCCAAGACCAGCCAACAATTCATGTGCCCTACTTAGAGAAAGACACTTGCCATGGAGCAGCTGGCCGTCGCCTAACGCGTCCGTCAGAAGGCTGACGAGAACTTTTTCTAGAAAAGCGCAACTGTCTACCGTACGTACTACCGTGTCCAACCGTACCGGTAACCGCCAACACAAACCGTAGCGCCCACACCGCCGACACCGCCAACGCCATCCGTACCGCCCACACCGCCGCCACCGCCAACGCCATCCGTACCGCCAACCATACCGCCAACCGTACCGCCAACCGTACCGCCAGCCGTACCGCCAACCGTACCGCCAACACCACCGACACTCACCGTACCGCCGACACCAACTGTACCGCCTACATCGCCTACACCAACCGTATCGCCCACACCGCCGACACCGACACCGCCAACGCCAGCCGTACCGCCTTCCGTACCGCAAACCGTACCGCCAACCGTACCGCCAACCGTACCGCCAGCCGTACCGCCAGCCGTACCGCCAACCGTACCGCCCACACCACCGCCACCGCCAACGCCATCCGTACCGCCAACCATACCGCCAACCGTACCGCCAACCGTACCGCCAGCCGTACCGCCGCCGCCGCCAACACCATCGTCGCCAACACTATTCGCCACACCACCGATCATACCGCCTACGCCGCCAGCAGCCGGCACTACCCCCGTCCCCTGGCCTCAGCACTACACCCGATACAGACCATAACCGACGAACAGAACCAGTCAGTCGCCATAGCCCAGCTGGTCGGACACATCAGCTTACGGGATGCACAACAGAAGAAGAAGCAGAAGGCCAAACGTGGCAAAGGAAGCCGACCAAGCGATCCATTTGAGGGGATCGACGTCAAAGCCCTGGCCAGGAGAAGGCAACAAAATGTAAGGGTATCCAAACCTTGGGGTACCGTACGGGTTCTTTTCACCCGAAGAAACACGGCTGTGCTCCAGTTTCAAGACGAGCAAAAGGTAGTACCACTGGATTAGACCATTTTTTTTTTCTTTTTTTTTTCCTCTTCTTGTTTATTATTAAGTTTTCCATTTCTTTTTCTGCGAATTATCATGAAGTATTATTGTTAAGTTATCAAATGATTGAAGTTTTTGGTTTAATGGAAAAAAAAAAAAAAAAAAAAAATGTTTACATATATATATATACTCTTTCTCAGCCACATCGACATACTCAAACGAGAAGGTTCTCGTTTGAGAAAGAAGAGGGGGAATGTAACGATGCGTTCGTTACAATACGATTCTTGCAATCCCGTTCTCCCGCGCCTTGGCGGTTTTGCTTTGCACACCCCACTGTATGCGCTCATGTTGTTTACAAATAATAACATCAGAGTAGCAGTGCAACATGCCAGTTAAACAACTGTGCCGCCCCCCACACCGACACACACGAGATTCCCTCCGCAACAGTACAATGTCTAGCGAGAGCACACCGCGCAGCAAAACAAAAACAAAAGAAAAACAATAGCAGCGCGAGTCTTCAGTCAGTTGACTATGCCGCCCCCCACACCGATACACACGAGACCCCCCGCAACAGCCCAGTATGCGCTTGCACAGCAGGCATACTAAAGCAGTGCGATTTTTCAGTCAGTTGACTGCCCCTCTGTCCGATACACACGAGACCCCCCGCAACAGCCCAGTATGCGCTTGCATACATCATGCATACTAAAGACATGCAAGTACACCCAATCGACTGCTTCACCCCCATACCGATATACATGAGGTTCCCCGCGTTTACCCAGTGGAGTCTGTCACTGGCATATGGTAAAAACATATGAGACATCGAAATGCAATCTATAACAACAATTTTCTAATTATTGTTCAACTCGTGTAAAATTCACACCGGCTCGCTGACCGAGATTGCTTAAGACCAACAACGAAATAACAAACAAGCGAGCAAGATCACATTGTGGATGTACCAATCTAGTGTACCGTGATTTGTTCCGCCGATAGTTTGTTGCAACAACTATTCCGAAAGTTTTGTGCTAGTGAACCTGCGGGTTACTAGTGAATTGTCGATTCCTCCGTAAGGACGAATCGTCGATTGCCAGGACTGTCGTAAGACGGACCTGTAGGTTGCCAGGACTGCCGCAAGGCGGACCTGTAGGTTGCCAGGACTGCCGCAAGGCGGACCTGTAGGTTGCCAGGACTGCCGCAAGGCGGACCTGTAGGTTGCCGGGACTGCCGCAAGGCGGACCCGTAGGTTGCCAGGACTGCCGCAAGGCGGACCTGTAGGTTGCCAGGACTGCCGCAAGGCGGACCTGTAGGTTGCCAGGACTGCCGCAAGGCGGACCTGTAGGTTGCCAGGACTGCCGCAAGGCGGACCCGTAGGTTGCCGGGACTGCCGCAAGGCGGACCCGTAGGTTGCCAGGACTGCCGCAAGGCGGACCTGTAGGTTGCCAGGACTGCCGCAAGGCGGACCTGTAGGTTGCCGGGACTGCCGCAAGGCGGACCCGTAGGTTGTCAGGACTGCCATAAGGCGGACCTGTGGAAGCACCTGGGTTATCCCACACCCAGTCAAACCCCGTACCGTTGAGTTAAGGAGACTAGAAGCCGTACCCGTATTGAAGCCGTACCCGTTGCCGACATCACCGAGTTAATTAAATACTTGATTGTAATATATTAAAGTTAAAACATTGTTGAATTGATTAATATTTTTGGATTATAATATAGATTAGATTTGACTAAATTTTGAATATCCGATTGGTAAACTGAATTGTAAATGTTAGAGTCACAGGAAAAGCCTATTATTAAATTGTAATACTTTTTCTTGTAATATATTGATTGGCTAAATTATAACTAATCGATTTGTAACTTGAATTATCGCAGAAAAGGTTATAATTGTAATTATATTTGATTGTAAAGTAAGCCGTAGTAATAACGTAATAAAGAAAACTCCTCTGTACCCAAAGTTAGTGTTTCTTTGGGGAAAAGACCCCGGCGATCCGGCGAGCTGACCTCAGCCTCGAATAAAAAGCACATCACAATGTGAGCAGTTGATTTTGCAAGATTTCATTAATTCACAAGAGATTGGTAGTTCTGACGAACTCTGTACCATACTCGGAGAGGAGGTGCCTGTCATAGCTTTCTACCGATCTTAGCAAATAGATTTAAAATACTCATCTGGGTTTTTTTTTGTGCATATTTCGAGGCTCTTATTGATCCAACAAGTAAGAAAACTTGCATTTAATTCACTTTGCAGCCTTATACTCGTCGTCAAAGGTTGACAGCCACATCAACCTGACATGACATGGATTCGAAAATTAATACTTAAGGTTGTCCAAATCCAAAGACGAAACGAGTCGCTGACTTTTTAAGTCACATTAAAAAGGTGTTTCAAAGATGAGCATTACATGTTTGACTGTCACTACATCAGCTTCAATGGTCTGGGGCCAAAACGAGCAAATGTAGCACGAATTCAGACGCTCTCCAACATGGTGTTTGCTGTTTGCATGGTGTCGTTATTTATTTCCAGCGTGAAAAATGTTATTTGATGGTGGACAGGTCTCTGCTAGCTTATTCTCCATACATTATGTGTGGTCGTACTTCAATTCAATACAGAAAAAAAAAGGAATTCAAAACGATTCCAAAAAAATAAAGAGTCTTTCATTAGCGACTGGACAACTTCAAACTTTCAGTGTGAACGCACCCTTAAGCCGATTACCGAACTGTCAATACAAAACAGTTCAAATTTACTACAGAAATTCGGAGTCGGTGGTCGCAGCAGATAAAGCGCATTTTTGGTCAAACGGCAGCGTCTATAAGCAAAATATGTATGCGTTAGTGGGCAGTTGAGAACCCTCATTTGCTTTATTTGCAAAAGTCAAACACAGGGTGTGGTTTTCATGCCGGTGGCGTCATTGGGCCATTTTGTTTTTCTAAGATGAAAATGACCGTCACGTGACGGTAAATGGTATTCGCTACAGAGACATGTTGGAATGTTATTTTTTTTGAGAAATGACATGAATTGGACATCTGTGATATGTGGTTCCAACAAGACGGTGCCACAAGCCACACAGAGGGTGCAAAAATCATGAATAAAAATGAATTTAAAATGAAAAATGGGTGCAACAATCGACTAATTGCAGTCTTAGTTCGGTGAACGTGTTATCTCGAGAAACGGACCCGTCGATTTGCCGCCTAGATCGTTTGATTTAATGCCTCTAGACTTTTTTGTATGGGGCTACATTAAATCATCGGTCTATGCCAACAAGCCGGCGACGTTATAGGAGCTCAGAGCCAATACTGAACGAGTAATAGCGGCCGAGTCATCGAAAATTTTGTTCAACGTATCGACCGCTGTATACACGTTCCCGTGGTGGACATAAGAACGAAGTCGAATTTCATTCATAAATGTTTTGATAGTAATTCAAGCCAATAAATGTTTGTATGAGATATCTCAAGTAGTTTTTTTTTTTATAAAGAAGTTTTTAAGTTCTTAATGAAAGACCCTCTCCAAACAGTATTTTGTTTACCCAATAAAATGTTGACCTCGCAACAATTTCGGACCTACTTTTTAAGCGACAACTGGATGGAAACTTGCACTAAAATATCATACGCGTATTGCTAACTGGGGAAGCTGCCAAAGCCTTGTCGTCAATTAGTAACCCCGAAGCAAAATTCCAATTAACACATCTGCATGGGAAAAATACTCATACTAATGTATTATATATGGACCATTGATACTCACAATTTAATTGCTAGAATAGGCTTGATTACTTTTCCCCACAAACAACTTGATTTAGACAATAAAAAATCTATTTGGCCAATTTGTGAATAAATTTCCAAACACCAGAATTATGCTGATCAAAGATCAATGTGATGGGATGTTCGGTTCCCAGTCCGCGCTGCGACATTCCAATGCGCATGGAATGCATTTCAATTTTAAGATTTCGAATGAAATCCATTCCATGACCGATATCATCTCGAGTTCAATTAAGTCACCGGCGTTGAAAATGGCTACGAAATTCAGCAACTTAAACTCGAAGCAAACCGACGAACTAACCTCCAGAGTGTGCATTTATGTGGTGTGCGCAGGCACATCATTTTTGACTTGGCTTCTTTTTTATTTTTATTTTTATTTTAGAAAATATTGACAAATGAATTATACCCAGTTTTGCACAGCTTCGTGCTTATTATTATCTATTATTATGATGACTATTTTTGGTACGGCAATTCATCAGCTTTGTGCGGGGTTATGCGATATAGCTTGCGGTACGTACAAATTACACTTGTGGCCATGAATTTTAATTGCCAAGAAGATAAGCTTCTGTATATGCTTATCGTATTTAATCCAAGGATAAACATGATTAAGGATGAAATGCGAGTAGACTTGGCACGTGTTTGTGGACAAATATCGAAGGTTCACAGATCTGGACTAAATATAAATGCTATGGCAGTGACACGTGCCGCTGCATGTTGTGGTGGAGCTCTAAATGCAATTTATGTCACAGCATGCGCGGTGACTGAACAATATCGAATTGCCAATTTGTATACGGAGCGCAAAATATGAGCCAACAGGCATGCATATGGGGCATCATTGCTGGTACATTATGAATTATCTTCAAATGAAATGCTGTCAATTGGATATGGGAGACAGGGTGGTCACAAAATGGTTGCAAACGCAAATACACGTTTCCCTCGGTAACCTAACCGAGTATAATTTAGCAGAATTTAGAGTTATTTTGACCTAATTTGGTAGTCCATCTATTGGATGATGGTGGTAGCTAAGGAAATATTTTGCATGATGAGTTCAAGTGTTCCCGGGCATGCTGCTTCTAGGCTTAGCTTGCGCTGGGCAGCTACGATGGCTTCGTTCAATGATGTAAAGTAGTAGCTTAACTTACTCAAACCTGGACTTGTGGGTTGAGCAACTTCTAGGGTGGGATGATTTTTTGGCAACTCGCTTGATGTGGCCGAGGTATTTTATTGGTTCTTTTCACTAAGTCCGTAGCTTAACAGAAGCGTGATTGGTTCCTCTTTTTAAGTTGAGTACCCAAAGGAAAAAAAAAGAAAAAGAAAAGAAAGAACGGAACCTAACAAGTTTCGCTACGATGTCTGTCCGAACCCACTAGACTAATTTTGTTCCTAGGTCTATTTCAAAAACTGTTTATTTCTTGATTTACAAAAAAATGGATACATATAGGTACCTTTTTTGTAGATATGTGCTGAAGACTGCTTTGCCGAAAAGTTAATATTTTACAAGGCATTTACTCTAGCGAATTACGGAACCTTCTTTGTGCGCGAGTGTCACTACGACTTGGCCGGTTCTTTCCTGCTTATCATCAAGTATACATATACTCGACGCCATAAAGCAGACAAATAGTAGATCATGCGTTAAGATTCGAACCCATTTCTTTGCAATGTTTAGTTTGAAAAATACCATTGTTTGACTATTTAGCTGAAAGTTTAGTATTAGATATTTTTCGGGATGTAAGCATTACTTGGTTTTTAAAGTTTAAAAAACTTAAGTTTTAACCCTTTCGACCAAAATTATAAACATACCTGAAAGTCACAAATTGTATATGTACTATTTGGTCGAAATCTGTACCACAACGTTCTGTTAATGTATCCGAATGTGGTTGCAGTTGCTACACACTTGTGCGTGTTTGGTTTTGCCTGTTTTTTGATCGCAGTTGAAGCAATAATTTAGTGGAGTGTTGACGTTTCGGTTGATTTTTGCAGTGTTTTTAAAGTTTTAGCGGTGAAACCAGCAGAATATTGTTATATCAAGTGATGAATTCATGGCTTTTGGCGAGTAGTACGTATATGTACCATTCGTCCTTTTTAGTGGTACAAATGTGAACAA
The DNA here is from genome assembly GCA_946477585.1 of Cheilosia urbana. Taxonomy (NCBI): domain Eukaryota; kingdom Metazoa; phylum Arthropoda; class Insecta; order Diptera; family Syrphidae; genus Cheilosia; species Cheilosia urbana. The sequence goes on from OX297854.1 coordinate 120,803,539, forward strand.
CAGTCATGTAAACGCAAACATTATTCAGGAGTATTACTTTGTTTTATTTGGATAATGGCTCATTGTTTGAATCCAAATGAAAATGAAGATTAATAACGACGATTATTTTTTTAAGTTTTCTCTTGAAATAAATGAAGTTCTAAAATGTAGAAATGATTATTCAATAATCATCATAATAATCAAGTCTAACAAATAAGGTTGGTACAATATTGTACCTCATAGCATCCCGGATGGTACATTTTTGTACCACCGCCCACCGGCCACGCCCTCTAACCTAATAAAATATGTTTGTGCTGGATCATTTCTGCTGAAGGTTTTGATTAAATGCAAATCACAAAACTTGTCCGAAATTGTTCCCCCGAAAGCCGGGTCGAAAGGGTTAAATGGGGTTTTCGAGTTTTTAAAATTAGCGTTTTCGGTTTTTCTTATTGAAAATTAAAGACGCAAGCATTTAGGCTGTAGACCTCGGGACAGACAGACAACATTTTTCGATTCAATTTCTTGAGTTCCTCTATCATCGTGTTGTCAGAATTGATTAACATCTCGAGCTCGAAATTTTGTACGACAACTTACTGCTTAATGGAGAAAGTTAAAAAAAAAAAGCCAAACAAATGTGCTTTTACCTTAAAAAATGGGTTTTGTTTAAAAAACGCAACGTATAGTTCTCGCACGGGATACACAAGCATAATTTTATTTTGTAACCGATTTGTAACCGATTTCAACGAAAAAGGTGTCGAAAGAAAAGGATTTTCCTGGAGCACCGAAGAATTGGACTATTACTTTATAAAAAGTAAGGTGTAATATGGAAAAACATCCTCCTAGACTTGTCGCACGATTATTTTATTACAATGTATACTAGAAATTGTGACTCGTTGGAAGATTCGATTGAGCTTGTGCCCTTGGATATTTTTCAGAAGATATACAAATTATTTCTGACTGAGTTTAGTGATTTTCAATAATCAATTGACTTTATTATAATGAAAGAATTGAAGAATATTCGCTTCGGAGTATGAGTATGGTTGGCCATCAAGTTTCATTTGACAGAAGTTAGGACTGATTTTACAAGATGATAGATGGCAGATGATGGCATAGTATCTCTTAAACGGAGTACCACCCTGTCGACTCACGTGCCACTCTGGTCGAGGGAGTACAATACATTATATACAATTTATCGCAGCAGTAACAATTCTAATAAAATTAATTTATTTATTTTTAATTCTTTTCTTCGGTCGTTGCTCGTCGCTCCTCACTTTGGTTTCTGCATTTTGTATCTGGGCTTGATATCATTACTGGAATCAACGTGACACTTAATTGAACAACGGCCAACGTTTGAAAGCTTGTTGCTTGCTTTTTTTTTCTATTCGCAACCCACTATATGGATTTTCTCTTTCTTGACTCGCACTCGTTTATATTTGAGAGCCCGATACACCTATATAAGCTTGCAGAGCCAACGAGTAGGTGGAACGTGGAACAATAACGCCGTATGTATGTAGACACAACGATAAACGGAGACTCCAAGTGAATTAGCTTCACGGATAAATCGAGAAAAGTTAAATTAACTTTGGAATGACCGTCACACTGAATTGAATGAAAACTATAGCAAACGAAACGAGTGTGAACCGAAGAAGAAGAAAAAAAAAAATTAAATCCACCACCGTAGATATGTATAACAATAATTTGTGCAAGTTCGGTCTGAGATACTAATTTGGTGTGAAAAGGTCGAAAACCTGACATAGACTCCTCCACTCTAAGCGGACGTTAAATTGAATCCTGCACAAGCTTATCAAATATTTAAACTTTGACAATTGCAACAATAAATCATAATTAGTTTAAGTTTTATTGTATAAAGAAGCGTCAGCACTACACATATTTATATGTGCACAAAATAAATTCGAACGTAATCCGTATCACTTGTGTTTTTTGTTTTGGTGCTTGTGTGCTGGAATATTATAAGTATAAACTTTTACAATTGTTGCTCGACGCTGTCTTGCGTATTCGCGGATGATTATAGTTTTCGTACGTCGCGTCGTACGGCATAGTGTGGTGTCGGTGTTGCTTCAGTTCGGATAGATAACAAGTCATGCGGACGTATATATTAGAGGCAGATGTGTGTTTGTCAATCACAAATATGACGCAAATCTAAGTCGTTGTCGGTTGGCTACACGAAATCATCTGCGACGAAGCGTCAAAAAAAAAAAAAAAAAAAATCAAATTGGTACATTTTGGCGCCCATAACTTGCAGCTTAGCATCACCTTCGCGAAATTCACAGGGAATGGGTGAATTCTTTCTGCAAAAGCCGAGTTCTGGCGCTGGTACACATGCTTGTTGTTGTTTATCCGATAGGTGTGACGTTGATAATTTTATGAGCCGCAAGGTAAATAATAATAATGTGACAACTTGAATGGAGCGCGCTGAATGCTAAGGTTGTTTGGTTGAAATAGATTTTCATTAAACAACAACATGTAGGTATAGTTGTCGCTTTGAGATTTAAGCTTATAGCCATAAGCTGCAGGTATAAATATGTCAGACGGTTACCGAAAAGCCGACCTATTAGACAACTTGACAGTTGTTAGTTTGAACATGTCAGGGGGGCTCTAAGTCTCTTCTAAACTGTGAGGCAAGCAACTTTTGAAAGAGTTGGCTTGTGACTTGTAATATTCCAGAGTAGTGTCACCCTTGATGGAAAATTACATCCGACTGTTGAAGTTGTAGTAATCGCCAGAGATATACGATCTTTCGTCTCATCGAAACTTCTTTAAAGTTCATTGAACTTATGATCATGTATACAGTACACTGCAGCTGTAGCAGATAAGGACGAAAAGCTGAGATCCCAACCCAACCAGTGACATGAAGCCATGCGGCATACGGCCATATTTCGAAATATAGCCTTATGACATTTTCACAAAGCGTCATGCTAAGCCGTCATAAGGCGATTGTGGCCTTATTTACTTACTTATTTATGGCTTTTTTATACTTTCGAGTTATTTTACTGTTCTGATTAGTCCACCTGTAGATAATCAAAGCGACAACAAATTGTTTACTATTAATTTCTTCAACAGAAAGTTGATAGAAACATAGTTTTGAAAATAAAAAGCTGTCAACTAGGGAACATAGTTTAGAAAATATTAGTTAAAACTCGAATATGCTATCACCTAGCGAACATTTTTTTTTAGAAAATATTAGTAAAAACTAAAATATGATATCAATTTTCTGTTGAAATTCGCGCAAATTTTTATACTATTATTTCTCTTCAACAGAGAAAGTTGATAGGAACATTGTTTAGAAAGCGACAAAAGGCCATATTTCAAAAGTGCCTTCAAGTTCCAGTACAAAAACCAGTCCTTGCTTATAGAGAGGCATCCATTTGAACCATCACGCTTAAGTCTTACCAAGGGAAATTCCCTCTAAGAAATCCGATTTAGCAGTAAATTTCTCCTGTGAGTAGTGTTTTCTTGACCGCAATAAACCTGGCGTTTGGGAAATTAACTCGACTAGATGTTTGATTTAATCTCCTTTCGAACAACCAACCAAATCGGGGGAAACAATTCCCTCCAAAATGTTTTTGTTCCCTGGAAAATATTCCTCCTATCGCAAATCTCGAATGCATTGACAGTTGTCAATTGTGATTTATTAAACTGTCAGTTGATCTTATAACTATTTGGAAATGTTTTGCAAATAAAGGATTTTTCAACAGGGACGCTACAAAAGTAGAGCGACAGGGATAGCAAACGAGGCCGAATTTCTTGCCGTTCTTTTGACATTTCTCTTCAGTAATGTTTGCCATTTCATGATGGAAAGATATACGAGCCAACATCGAGTCGAAATTATTAAAATTTACTACCGAAATTCGGAGTCAGTGGCCTCAACGCTAAGAGCGCTACATCCAATTTATGGTCGTCATAATCGTCCTAGCAGATCAACAATAATTGAGAGTCTAGTGGAAAAATTTGAATCCATAGGCACAGTACAAAATGTTTCCGTGCCAGTGAGACAAAGAAATGCCCGTAGTGTCGAGAATATTGCTGCCGCTGAGGCTTCAGTTAAAGAAAACCCAAATGTGTCTCTCACACGTCGTTCTCAAGCGTTGGGCATCTCTGTGACCTCGTTGTGGCGAATTTTGCGAAAAGATCTTGGCCTACATCCTTACGAGATTAAATTGACGCAAGAACTGAAGCCGCTTGACCACCAGAAGCTTCGTATGCTCGTGAATTGGGCTGAGCAACAACTTGAAAATGATTCGGATTTTCATCGAAAAATCATCTTCAGCGATGAGGCTCATTTCTGGCTGAATGGTTTCGTCAATAAACAAAATATGTGGTATTGGTCAGGCAGCAATCCACACGTAGGAAACTTCGTACGAATATCGAACGTGAAATTGCAGCAGTATCGGCCGATTTATGCTTGAAAACCGTCGAAAATTGGGTTCAGCGTCTGGACTTCTGCAAGCGTGCCCGTGGTGGCCATGCAAAAGAAATTGAGTTCCATACATAATGATATCGAACGTACTTTCACAGGAATAAAGAATTTCATTGATATCCAAAACCGTTTTGTAGCGCTCTTATTGAAAAACCTTTATTTGATTTAAACCAATCAATTTCGATTATTTGAGCAAAAATGCAAAGAGAATAGGATTTATCCGTATTTAAGCAAAGTAAGTTATTATCATCTCCAATTGTTTTGGATTAGTTGAGCTATTCTTAGTACATTTTGAAAAAAGGGGTTTAAAAAAAATACTTGCATGGTTAAAAATGGTTGCTCTCCGTTGTTTGAAGTGTAACAATCCTAAGGAACTTCTATTTTCTCGGTTCAAATGAACCAAATTAAAAAAAAAATACTTCTGAACTGAATTTCCAACTACAAATTTACGAAGGAAGTATTCCGCGGCGAATCCAATCAAATTCCGTATTTTTGCAAAAATGTTAAATATTTCGGGGGGAATTTTGTTCAAGATAACCCGGAATATGGTGGCCTGTTTTGATGGATCAATTTTCACAAGTGTTACACGAACTTTGTAAAAGGCTCACTCCTTGACAAGGGAAAAACAAAAAGAATTGACCGTCGAAATCAGAGCCTGATGATAATGACTAAAATGCAACTGAAGTGGTAAAAAGTTCTGTAAAACTGTAAAAAAAATGCCAAACAAAAAATTATCAGATGCTGCTACATACAAACTCAAGCAAGGAACAATGGTACTCCTCACATGAAATGATCGCCAAATCTCGGAACCCTCAAAGTGTGCTTTGATTTTGACGTGCATTTTACATATTTTGTTAATTTGCGCGCTACTACTTGAACGGGTACCAATTAAAATATACGACTTCATTTACGGATTAAAATGTAATCGCATGACTTTCTTTGTCTAAATCGAAAATCTGATTTTAAAGCCGAATAAATCAGAATCACCTCAGACAATACATGTGAACCTAAGGCCACCCACTTTGATGGTAGCGTTAACCCATTCAAGGCGTAATTAGATGTGGAATTGTGGAACAATATTTTATTGTCAAATCCAGTGCATGTTATTAAGAGCTGTGCATGTCTGTCAGAACGCTCCACTCATTATCAGCATGAGTGATTCTATTTTTTAGTTGATTCTAAACAATGGACATGGTTGGAACTTTTTGCATACGCAATCGTTCATTCAACAGTTGAAACAGGTTATCAAGCATTATACTGTGGTCGAGATTGTGGGCAACCGCGTTTTAAAGCGATATACATTCAACAAGTGGCTTCTACAGTCTTAATGTGGCCCACATATTTGAATAAATACATTAGTAATGATAACTAATAGTGTAACGACTATGAAAAAAAAAATCAAACAAACAAACAGCAGACAAATTTAACAATATGTAGTAAATTTAAATGTTAAATGCTATACTCAGGTCACATAGTTTTATCTTCCATTTCGTTTCCATATGAGCCGCGAACTGCGTGCAAGTCAGTTGAGTATATTTATAAACAAGAACTTTTATTATTAGTGTTCCCTAAGCATTCGATTGCATAGATGTAACCGGTGATTAAAAAAAAACAGGGTCCTTAGTTTAAATAGAGAAATATAAGACAAACTGTCAGACTATTCACAATCCAAAAATACAAATGCACCCACAGTTCCGCCAATAAAATTTCGTTTAAAATTGGAATTACAACTAGAAATTGTCGGCTAAAATTCGAGGGGTGATGCGACCAAGAGTTATTATTTAACCTAAATATCAGAAACTGCGAACATTCACAATGCTCGGTACTAAAAATATTATTTAGTGTCCGGGCTAGAGTTTACGAACTCACAAAGGGGAAATTTTCCATATAAAATAACACATTGTGACCTATAAAATATTTTGCGTGAAGCGTCAGTGGCGACTCGTGAGTAAAAAGTGTTCAGCTCATTTATTATTTTTTTTTTTAATACACATACAATATATTCTAAATCCAGCCTTCTAGATTTGTCCAAAACATTTTAATGACATTTTCCCACCTACAATATCGTATACACCCAAAATATCCTATACAAATTTACTATTTCGTTCATAGCCTTCCAGAACGAGTAGAACGCGCAAGCAACATATTTCCTCGTGCGTTCATTTCCACTTTATCACACCCAAAACCCAAGCACTACACGAACGACACACAAACCCATAGTCACAGTTGATTTCGTTCACAACTGAGCTGAACGAAATAGTGGGTACGATGTGCGTTACACTTTTTTTTATAGCATTTATTTTTGGTGGATACATTTCGTTTCCAACTCTTCTGAACGAGTTGATGATCGAATGAGTGGAAATGGAAAGTAAATATACTAAGAACTTTACTGAAGTTTGGGGGGGACTTGGATTGAGTGCTGAAAATCCTACTTTACTACTTGAGAACGAAGCTCAAAAAAACACGCCTTAAGTCGAAGGCGAGGACGACGTTGGTTCATCATCTGCTATTCCATCTGCTCTTCTATAAATTCATTTTCTGACGACGAAGCCATCAAAGTTTTATCTACATTACAAACGAAATCCATTTTTTTAGGATGTTGCTACATTTTACATTCTATTTCACTTTTATTTATTTACTGAACAAAGAAATGTCAATGTTAGGAAATTGGGTTTTAACCTTAACTATAAAAAACCAAGTCTTATTGTACAACTCAAAACTAAATATGTTAATAAATTGAAATTGAAACCTGAGTTAACTTAAACAGGTCTCCGCAGTGCAGTTTAAATTCAATCGGATTAAACGCCGACGTGTTTAAAAATTGAGTATGTTCGGGTTAAATGACTGAATATAATGGACTTTGGTTTAATTTTTGGAGTGAATAATATATGCATAATATAACCTCATAATAGGTACGTTCGATATAAATCAAAAATTAAAAAAATAAGTACAATTAGTACTTGAAGAAGTGGTACTTGCGTACTTGGGAAAGCCAAAGAGTACAGAAATCAGTAGGTACAATAGTAAGCCTTTTTTCAACAGTGATTCAACGCCTAAAGTTGTATTTTGTGTGGCAGCATATGAACGCTTTTCGCCATTTTTACATAATCTGTCAACATTGTGAATTGGGCATCATTTTTCCATTAAATTGAATTCCAATATTCAACAGAGCTTTATACTTATTCGGGATTGTAATGAGACACATCGGCCCTGATTATGAATCAAGTAAATTACATTTCTCTTGTAAACCTGGCAGCACTTAAACTTTTAGTTCGTCTTTTCGTCTCTTTCGTGCAACGGATTAAGTCAATTGATTTTGATTAGTGAAAATTTAACTTTTGATAAGGTGGACGGACACTCGATCTGGTAAAGTTTATTCCAAGTTGATTGTATAAGTACTTACTTACGGTCAAATGGGTCGCCTGGCCTGTATGTAGATTTCATCGTGACAACATAAACCTTGAAAATGTAACCAAGTACATACCTACCTACCTACATCCTTTTTTTTTTTTTTTTTTACAATAATTTCAAGGTTTCATAAGATTTACATACTGATGACATCTTCACAATCAGTTGGTCTGACGTTTAGATGCCAACTTTGGTTATAACGTACTTTCATGGCACGACCTAAATTTTCAAAGAAATTTTCAGAGGATACAACTTATATTGAAGACGTCTGGCAACACTATACTCTGTCCAAGAAAAATTGTCAGTACAGGCCTTATGGGAAGCTCTTTTTTCTACCAGTGGTGCCTGTAGTACTCTCACGGCAATCAAACACAAGATTTGCCACTGAAATAAAAACGAAACCACTGGCATTTCAAAGAATTTAGTTGTTGTAATTTTCCTGAAATTCGCATACATCCCTCCACAACCAGTCTGCCACACAGTCACGGGCAGAATGAGCACGATCGCTTGTGTTCGCTTGCTTTTATCATCAACCAAAATAAGCAGTTTGAGTGACTGAAGCACATCAGAGAAGTGTTACCATATGGCAATGTTAGCATATCATTAAGGGTTTTTCTTTGAATTTTGTCAAAGAACTTTCGGTTTTGGTGCTTTTTGGAGCTTTTTGGAGCTTTTGAGAGCGGCATATTATGTGGGGTGCTGCCATTCGGTTTTAATTTGTTTGTATTTCTGAAAGATCCAATAATATTCAGTTAAAACATATTTTTGAATGTTGTCTTTTAGAAATAATGTTTATTCGTGAGGTGTTTTAATGCATTCATTTCATTAACGCAACAAGTGATCATATGTGCGTTGTAGAGATATTGCAATAAATTAATAGTGATTTCTAGGGCAACTCAACCGGATTCATGCAAAAGCATGGTATTTTAAGGGATAAAATTTGATTAAAAATTTTATTATAGAAAACTAAGTACAAATGTTCAGCCTTATTCGTAAGGGCATATTTCTGCATGTTTTGGTAGGTATAAATTCATATTTCACTTTGTAGAGCATATTTTTCACACTGAAATATCAAAATGATGAAGCAGGAAAGTAAATGCTTTGAAAGGATTTTATGATCCTTTTTTTTGCTACTGTTTCCGCGAAGTTCTGCATTGACGGGTAGTAAATTTTTAACAAATATGTAATCTAGGTATATATGTCTATATTAAAAAATGTATGTAGAGCTGCACAAGTGCAGTCCTTTTACCATCTGTTTAGGTATATGACATTGCGTCGTGCTCGTGGTTATATATTTTTTTTCTTATAGTATATAGTATAGTTTGTGTATATAAGACGGAAACAATGATTTTGCGGCTACTGTTTTTTCTGTTACGGAACGAACTGTATACAGGCTTTTAAGGGAAAAAGCAATCAAAGGCCACAATTCACCACCAAAGAAGAAAAATAATTCCGGTATCAAGAGCAAGGTGGATGATTTTGACAAATGTGCGATTAGGCGGATAGTCCATCAGTTTTTTTATGGATAATGACCTTCCAACGCTAGACAAGATATTATTGAAAGTACAAAAAAGTGAAAATATAACAAAACTAAGCAGATCAACTTTGCATATAATATTGCAAAAAGATCTCGGACTTAAATTCGTCAAACTTCAGCGAAAGAATTTGTTGTTGGAAAGAAGTGACATTATTTCTGGGAGACGAAGATATCTACGCGAATTAAAAAAAATTAGAGAAGAGAAAAGAAAGATTTGTTTTACTGATGAGACCTGGCTAAATTGGAAGATGGTAACCCTAACAGTATTGCTCTCTGAGTTATGGCGAATTATCATACACACTACGGCAACCCTGTGAGAGCTTTAAAAAGGGACCGATTTATGTAAGTCATTGCAACCAGACTGAGAGACAAACATCCTATCTTCCCTGTACTGACAATTTTTCTTGGACAGAGTATAATAGGTACCACTTAGAACAATCGACAATATCGGCGGTCGGCGGTCGGCGGTACTATTTCACCAGGAAAACTATGGCGGCCATCACAGTTCACAGAGAAGAACAAATTGTTCGCATCATACCAAAGCCACCAGCAACCAACTCCCAGTCCGAAAGCCTATGCACCAAAAAAAAAAACAACCAGTACATTCGGCATCGGCTCCGGCTGAGAGTATTTTCCACTTGTTGTCTGCCTCTGCCCTGCCCGTCCCCGCGCCCGTCTGCCGTAACCGTTTTGATTTTGGTTCACAAAGAGAAATGTCTGTACTTCGTCAAGTTTAATAAAAGTAAAAGAGACCTATCCAGTGCACATACCACGAAGAGAGAACCCCAACTTGACCGAATCAACTTAATTGAATTAAAACAACAGTTCGTTGGAATAATTTTATTCACTTTTTATTAGCACTTGCATTGATGTGATGTTCTCTTATTAATTTTGCTGTTTGTCGGTGTCCGCCGACGCCGTTTGGTGGAAAAAAACGAAGAGAACAAAACAAATACATAATAGAAACCAAAACCACGTAACATAGCAATGGCAATTTGCATTTGACGTTCAGGGGTTCAGGGCGTATTTTTCTTCGTTAAAAAATAAACTCGTGTGTTCTTATTTCATCAGCAACGAGTACGAGCTACGAGACGAGTTGCTACGAGTGTCGATTGGTGTTCGTGTGCCTGTGCGGGTCTTACCGCCGCCGCCGCCTCACCAACTTCTTACCAGCTAAACAAACAGATTCAGATTCAGACACACCGACACCATACACAAAACACAACACACAGTTACAAAAGTTGACTATGCGAATGCGAGGAAGACTTCACTTGGCTTGGCGGTGGACTTGAGTTTAGAGAGAGCGCGCCGCGAGTCTGTAAAGGAAGAGAGTCCGCGATACGTCGAAGAAAACACATTCTTCGCGGCTCATTGAAGTACGGAACGCGTGCGGCGTTAGATTGCAATTTTTGTTTAATTTATATTTTTTCTCGTTTATATATTATTTCTTTTTCGAACTAATTCGTTAGATTTAAAAAAACAAAAACAAAATTGTTTCATTTGTTGTTATTCTATTTGATTTTCAACGAAGTGTTGTTTTGATCGCATCCCACATTGTCGTCGTCGTGATCGAGAGCGGATTGTAAATTTGTGTGGCCACAAACCAAAATCGTACAGCAGGACTGGATATCACAGAGTTTCCAAGTTTCGCGAAATTCTTTTCCCCTACTCGCCTACCCACCGCCTACCGCGTCGAACCCAAGAAACGCGAGAAACTAGTTTCGGTTTCAAGTTTCATTATTGAAATTACATAAAAGAAGCAAGATGAAAAAATGTTAAAAATGCTAAAAAGTGTGTGATCAATTCTTTATTATTTTTTTTTGTGAAAGTTTCTCTCTAAATTATCTGTCATTACATAGTGCTTATGATGGTGTTTACAATGAGATAAATGCTCCAACAACCTTTGTGTATGAAATAAAAGAAGAAAAAAATCCTGTGTAATACACAAGACAACATCCAATAAAGTTGTTTATACGATCAACCAAGTGTGTAGTTCTCCTTCAAAATAAAACAAAAGATATATACAATTTTGCCCAGCAAAAGCAGAAAAACCAGCACCAACACCGTTAAAAACGAAACAACAGAATCTACTAGATAAATATTGAATCTATATTGGTAGAGGTAGTGTGTGTACGGGCGCGCCGATACCATACATCAAATGGGAGTGTTTATTCTTCGATGCAGATAATTATAGTATAGCAGCATTCTCGCAACTTAAGGAAACATATAGCCGAATGTAGGTATACACTGAAGTAATCACTTAAGAAAAAAAAACACTGAATTCCCCGCCGATTAAATTGAAGACTAAGCGTTAAAAGTAAAATCTTTTCAAGGTCACCATCTGAACCTGTCTCAAAGTTAGTTTCTTCATATTATCGCCATTGTTTTGTAAATGTCAAACAACGTCTTTCGGCTGAGTAAACTGCTGCATGTGGCTTTATGATGATCGGCATCTATCTGCGTGCTGGTATCTCATTTGTTTTGCATATATTGGTGTAAAAATGTCATCCCTGTTATCAGTCAGAGATCTTATTAGCTCGTGCGAAGGATAGTACTCGTATATACGGGCTGACCCATCTCCATCTGGGAATTAGTCATTTGGGGAGCGACGTGTGACATGTGACACACAGCGAGGCCAAAGGAGAAATGGAAATTCGTCCTAACAAGATTTCCATTGTCTAGTCGATTTTTATGTAATCATCTTATCGGGGGATTGGGAGAACAATTCCCCAAAGTTTGCACAGGGTGTGCCCAAAATCATAGGGGCTAAACAATGAAAAATTATATTGCTTAAAATTAATAATTGCGGTTGTAAGTTGCAATTGAAACTGAGAACTGACAGCTCAAATTTTGCGGATTTCTGTAAACAATAGAAAATTGTTAAAGCGAAGGAAACGTCAAAAACCGCGAACATTGGCTCGGTCGCAAAATCTAATTTTCTGTCATATATATGAAGACTTTTTTCTATGCAACTACAAATTGCGACCGCAAAGTGACAAACTGACAGCCCAAATTTTTCGAGCAAAAAAAAAAAATATATATTTATATGTTTCATAGTTACTTATGAAATGTCAAAATTGGTTAAAAGTTAAAATTCTCTAGGTTGCAGTTTTGAGTGTTCACATGTAGATACCTATAGTTCCTTTGGGCTCTGCTCAAAAATACAAATTGAGATCTGACAGCTCGAATTTTGCGAATTTTCACATACAAAAGAAAATCGTTGGCGAATAAAACGTCAAAAAACCGCGAAAATTGTCTCCGTCGCAAAATACAGTTTTCTGTTATATCTCATATATGAAGATTTTTTTTTCAGCTGCAAATTGCGAACGCAAAGTTAAAACTGACAGCTCAAATTGTTCGACAAAAAAAAAAAAAAAAATTATACAACATAGTTTACTTATGAAATGTAAAAATCGGTTAAAATTCGCCATATTGCAGTTTTGAATATTCTTCATGTAGATATAGTTCATTTGGGTTTTACTCCAAAATGCAAATTGCAACTCAAATTGAGATCTGACAGCTCGAATTTTGCGGATTTTTACAATCAAAAGAAAAATACTTATGGGAATGAAATGCCAAAATCCGAAAATATTCGCTTGGACGTTTTCGTTTCAAATGTTTTGCGCTGCAATCCTTTGGCAAATCTAAAAACATAATAACATCAATGATGCTACAATTGCAGTGACTAAAAGTGCATTGGCTACACTTAACGCATTCGTCCTCTTACCAGTGATACCTCCGACTACAACTCAGCGGAATATTTATACAAAGCACTTTACTTAAAAGTAGGACAAAGGTGACCAATCTATGTCTGTGAACTTTCTGATAAGAATCTCTTCTCTGACGTCTGTCATGCGAGACTGATGAATTTTCCAAGAATTGAGAAAATGCTATTGTCGTGATAAAATATCCGTTTCTAAGTGAAATATGCTGCTTATGCAACTAGTAGGTGCTAACAAATATTTTCGGTTTTGAATACAAAATCAAGTTCTCTCGTTTCGATGCGTGTGACTCATCTGATTCATTGATCGATTATAAAATCAAATACTCAAAACGATGACTAACTGTGTTATTTTTTAAGCCGGAGTTATTTATTGAAAACAATTCTTTGTTTGAGGCACATGGTTCTGGCGATTTTATTAACTTTAACAAACACAAACTTGGATCTAATTTTGGGACAGCAGTTCTGGCTTATTTAAAATTTAAAGTATACACAGCAATTAAGTTGCGCTTGCCTTTGGCTTAAACAAATTGAAACATGATATTTAATATTTGTTACGAAAATATGGTCTACTTCGGTCCTGTTCTATCTGTCAGAAAATACCGAAAATAAATATCTTCGAAAAGAGTCTATTGAACGCAGTTTATTTTGTGTTTTTCTTCTGTTTTTGTGGTCAAAAAAATGCAACATAAGCTGATGACGGTTTGTTGTAAGGACATATGAAAATGATGCCCCGTACTAATATTATTTTTCTGTGTAGCAATCGACCATAGTCCAAATTTCGATTGAATCCGTTCGGTAAAACTCCATTATATGCCAAGTCTTGTAATTTTGAAGCTTTATAAGGCTCCTGCGAAACCGCTTTAAACTTCAGTATGTTGGAGGCACTTCTGTCAAATAAAAACCTAAAACTTGATTTATGTCTATTTGTGACAATGATGATGATGTTGATTGCTTTGGGATAACTACTGCTTCGTGAGAAGTTGGCTGTAGGTATAATTAGTGCCCACGGCAGGCTTCAAAATCATTGTTTTAGATTGAAGTAAACCTTGGGCGCCGCCGCCAACATAACAATGGGCTTTAAATCTTTGTTCGAAACAATGGTGAACTGATTTCATTTCTTCTTTGTGACAGCAACTTCATCAGAGCTCAGATTGTAGCTTCTACTGAGTCGTTCCGCATATAGGTGCTTCCAAGTGTGCATTGGTAGAAACAACCCGTAATCTACGAAATTTCAGTGGCCTGTCTAAGGGGCACTTGATGGATTTTATAATTAACACCCCTTTGACTAATCATCACTTCATCAGTCGACCACTCAAATACCTTGTACCTTTCATATGAAATAAGTTGTGTTGAGTGAAATGCGTTCATAGGCGACGCAGGTCGGTACCTACGCTCTTGGTACAAGTGCGATTAGATCGATCTCCTGTTTGGTACGTAATCATGTCGATGTGGCTTATTGACAACCTCAATAGATTACGCTGTTTGATTCCCTTTGAAAATATGTATTTCTACAATCCCACAGTTAACAAATTTGTGTCAGACGGTGCGACCGTATACATTACACCGTTTAAAAGAACTTTGAGCTTGTTACTAAAATAATTTGACAGTTTTCACAGAATGTACTTAGTTATCATATCACCCACCCATGAATGATACTTAGTTGACAAACAAAAAAATGTTCCTATAAGTAAAAATGTATATATCAGTGATCAAGGAGTCTTTATGAGCATCTATTAGTTGGAAGACGTAATGGATGCCTAGAGTGCAACTTCTCAATCTCTATAAGAGAGAAGCGTCCTCTTACTGGGCCACTAGAGGTGGCGCTCAACTATTAAATGTAAATCTTCTCCTTGCTACTAAGTTCGTATTCTTTATTGGCACTTTGATATCTTGGGCATGTAAGTTTCCTAGAAATCTTACAGAATTCAATCGGTCTTAAAAATAGTCAACTTCACTCTGGCAGCTTACCAAGCTAGTTATAGCTATAACTGTAGGGTCAAATGTTAAAGTTTAGAGAGCCATGAACGTTTTTATGCAAAAAGAAAATTGAGCAAACAGTGTCTAGTGCAGAAAAATCATCTCATCGACGTATGGGGTATGTATGTTGCTCTTTTTCATGTTGGTCTCTGGTAACGTCTTGAACGACACAGTGCCTTATACTCGTGGTCAGAGTATACTACTCAACATCGACCGCATGAATTAACACATTCACATGTTATCAGGGTCAAAGGTGTTCCCGTACTCCTGTTGTCAACACACTTGCTATGAATTGCTTAAGTCTCACTGCCCGACTTGTCAGTCAGTATTTGTATTCGATTCGATTTCGAAAGGAATTTCAAAACACGACACACAAGTAGGTATATTTGTTTAGGTCTTAAAATAGTCCAATAAACGACGTGCAGCATATTAATAAAATATTAATTTTTCTCCTCCGCTGTTTTCTGGCTTTGTATTTATTTCTATTTAAATGCATCACGCTACGAACGCGTTTCGCCGTATATATTTGTCGAAAGTATATTTCTAGACTACTCTACGCAGAGACACTACATATAATTGCTTTTTACAATTTTTTTTCCAACACGCGCCAATTTGTGCGCGGTGTAAGTATATACTTGATAAGGGTTCAATTAATCGATTGGGGACGAGGAAGGCATTTTCATTTGTGTGAGTGTTGTTTACCATTAACCACCTGGAAACTACGTTTGATAAAAGAAGCTAATGTGCTGCTTTGGCCGATATGATTTATTAGATCTCTTGGAAAACCTCAAACACAAATTGGGAATTAATTCCATTTCGGATCTACGAAAATATGCGTTATCTTTGATATACATAGTTCTCTACGCGGAACTTGGTGTGTTATAAATTATTTGTTGAGGGATATTATTTATTTATCAATTTTTTATTTCACAACTTTGTGTTTATTTCGTGGTAAAAAGTTCGAGTGATCTTCAATTGGATGTTTGTCTGAAAATTGATCACCTCTGGCCAAAAAGCATTTGACAAAGTTTTTTGTTTTAACTTCATTTGACGCTGTCATGTTTGCTTATTAGCCTGCATATTTAATCCAAATATCGTTGTCGTTGGTCAATATTTGCGTTCATGAACGAAATGAACAATAGGACGCGGCACCACTGGGTACGGCTTACATTTTCATTTCGGTCAGATTTTTTATAAGAAATCATCCTTCCGTCCTTCCTTGAAGGCTTATTTCATAGAACAACTTCAATGTTCCGCAATCAGAAACGGAATCATTGCTGACACGTTGCCTATAGTTACATAGAGGGACTAACCTTTTCGTTGGAATTATCATTAGAAAGCTTATTTAAATTTAAATAGCTAAAGTGACTCTCATAAAATCCGAAAAATTACGTTTGCTTACGGTTCAAGCTAGGTATCCGTCGGAACGGAAAGTTCTCCGTAACGCATACTCCTTCGGAGGCTCAGATTGCATCCGAGATGTCCGACTTCGGAAGAGAAATAAACAATTGCAATGGCGCACCGCACCCCAAATCACAACCAATTTATGTCAGAGGATATCCGACCCTTTAGCTGTCAAAAAATGCATTTCATCGCACTTCAAGGTAATCCGCCGATATGCGTTACAAAATGTCGGAACAATTCTCCGAACAGTTGTTCCGAAGTATACCTCGCAGGAAAAATCCTCCGAATGGTATAAAATTGGAGAATTTTCCGTCCCAACGGATACCTCGCTAGGGCCGATTATCTTCGCATCAAATGACAGGTGAACTCAATGAAGTTGGGTGTGATTCGCTGATAGGTAGTGCTCACTTAGTTGGTGTGTTCTGAAGCAACCGGGTCATTTAAACAGTAATCAAACTACATTTGATTTTAGCCCAAAAATGTGTCTCAACTCCAAAGACAGTCCCATGGGAAGCTGCAACTTTGTGGCGCAATCTTCCTATCAAATTTCACCCACTTTCGCCAGTTTTATGCTAATTATTCAGCTCTCAAAATAAAACCACTAAAATTTAATCTAATTATTCTCGAAGAAGTCCAAGTGAAAGTCGGTCGGAATATAGGCCAGCGCAGCTCAAAAACGTTACAAGTACATTTTATTGGATATTCTAAGTCTGCTCCTTCATCAACCGAGCTTCTAATTATGAAACTCGCTTTGAATTTTTTTTTTTTTTTTCTGTGCAAACAAAAATTATGTTATTGCAATCACAGGCAATCATATAAATTGTTTGCAAAAATAGTTAAAGCAACTCCATGCCCTGAACTTGGATTGTTTGGGTTCGCCGTTTCCGTCAAGTACAATTGAACGAACGCACATGAATGTTAGTATCTATAGCTACCATTAAAAAAAAAGAAGATACAATGAATCATTAAATAATTACCCTCACATTTTTCGTGAGTTACTTAGTTGGTTAATGTGTTTTGTTGATGTCATACGTTTGTCATTGTATGGCAGTAACGCAGCGCCGCCACAATAGTAGCTTAGATCATTTCGGTTTTTATTTATATTTTCGTTAGTTACCTACTTCTAGGGCCAATTATAAATAAATTCGTGGATTTGTTTTCGCAAAACAAACCGACACAATTCCAACTATAGATTGCCTTGTAAATCTATTGCATGTTTATCTAGATCCCATGATGGGGCTGGGTGCCTGTTTTCGTCGTCTTACGTCTTTGAGTACACTTCCAATTTGGGTAACAACCTAGCAAAGACGGAAAATAACTAGTTAGTATCTTTCAATTGTAATCTTGTAGCTAAAGTAGGTAAATAATTATCAGTCCATAATCATTCAAGCATTAGAGGGAAGTTGGCAATTATTTGCGCAAACACACTGTGTGCATGTGCGAAATGCGATGGGAGAGCGGGTTTCCCTTGGTTGTCGGAAATTTTCCAAACGCTCGCGCTCATCAGACTCTATTGTTCAACTTGAACGTAATATATGGGTTAAGTCTGTGATACAATTATCACCATGTAAACTGTAACACAGAGTGATTTATGAATTTCGTCCACATTGGGTGTTGCAGCAGCATGTCTGATGTAATGTTGTACACAGTGTTGTCAACAGAGATTAGGCGTACCTGCACTTTGTGGCGCACATGTTAAGCTATTTTATCCAGCAAGGCTTACGGCATAAGAACGGATGTGCTGTGCTGTTTGGCGGCGTATTTTCATTTGTATACGTCTTAAGGCCGTCTTAACGTGGAATGTGACTTCACTGCTATTGTAAAATGCCGTTAAGGTCTGATTCATGATTTTTTGTCTCTATTTTATATACGCCATACGATGGGTAGGCGACTTATTACGTTCTGTTCTGTCTATCAACACGCTCTTATTCTTCACCGTAATGGCGACTTTCAAATTAAATTGAATGGAAAATCTTGTAGTGAGAATTTTCATCACTACACAAACTTTGAGAGCTTATACTTAAACTTTATAAGCGGCGCAGTAAAACCATTGTTATGTTGGACCTGCGCTCATAATCTACGCTTGCACTTTTCAATGAATCAACTCGCGGTCGCAAATTCTTAACTCGACGAATTGATCTTCGAGCTGCAATTTTCGAGCATTTGTGGGCGTATCTCAAGAACTGTACGTTGGATGTTTGCTTGCAAGGCTGGCATCGTTGTTGGAGTTTCCGAAAGGACTCCATCAGCAGAAAATAGTCTACCAGTGTCAAATTACAAAATATCTCAGGGCTGTATTCATCTTCTTGACAACTATGCCACCAAATAATTTCTTCTATGTATTTGTTCGATGGTTTAATTTGTAAAACTCTAGCTTAAAGATTTTAGAAAATAAAGGTCGCGTCAAGGTGAAAAATACTTGTCTTCTCTAAAGTAAACTACCTGCCGACTTCTGTGGACACCAGCATTATCTCTTGGTTTTCGCCTATACTCGTATTTTTTTTTATATTTTTGTTGAAGTTATTATTCCATTCATGGACTTTCAGCTTAGCTTCTGAAAATAGATTGGAATTTCCATTTTAACGGACTCAGTTTATTGTCGAATTTTTTGAAATGTATATGTATGTATGTATGTTTTGAAATGTATTCAAAAACTCGTAAGTAGACGAGGCGCAAAAAAAAAAAAAACCAAAAAAAAAAATGGAAACTGCTACAGTAAGACGGACTAACGAGTTTTTAAATGGAAATTTTAAGATCGAGTGGACTTAGAAAGAGTTACAACTGGTTGATAGAGGCAAAATGAATCATGAGGGAGTAACGAGGTATTGATATTTAAGATCAGAAATATTTTTTCATCGGCATTACATTAACTGCCATTTTTTCATAAAATTGGGACTCACCGATCATACCGACTTACCGACGATATTTTCTTTGCTATAAACATCCACTGTCAAATATATCAAATGTGTATTATTTATGGAAACCCCTATAACTCGTTTTTCAAGACACTCTCTGTGCTTCAAAATATATGTTCCACTAGAAAGTATATGTAGATCGTAGTATCTCATTTTACATGAAAAATATGACTAGGTATTGTGAATAAGAACTTGGATTAGACTTTAAAAAAAAAAGTTTATTCTAATTTTGAGTCGCTTTGAAGTCATTGCTAATATTTGAAAATTACACATTAAATTGTGCAAGCTCACAATAGAAATATTTTCCATACAAATTTGTCCATTGTGATTGTAGGTCACAATATGAAAATTGAAAAAAAAAAGAAAAAAAAAGTGTTAAATAGCAACACAGTTTTTTTATAAATCAATCGTCTTAAAAAAAATAATTTGCACAAGCGATTGGTTGCTATAGTCCCTACATAGGTTACATATGGTCCTGTTTCTCATACATCCTGGTTTCTAAATATCGTTTGTATAGCGAAACAACATATGAGTGAATCTCTATTGAAAAATGCATCGCCGAAAACAGTGCATCGTAAACACAAATTGACTTTTTTTTTTTGTCTTTTCCAGATGCCAGTGTAGAAATTCCAATTGCACTGCAACCAGTGAGCGTTGAATTTTTTACTGACCGATGACAATCAATTGACCGATGAAATTCGGAACGTTGCATCCATTTGAGATCGATCTGAATGATTTATTTTTTTTTTTTCACAACCGATCTTGTGATCGCAAAATGCTTCTTTTACTCCATCCGGGTTAAATTTTAATGTGCTATCGACCGCTTGATTTAATTAATGTTTTGGACTAAAAAATGTCGGTGAGAGTAGTTGATCGATCAACTGATCGTGGTATGATTTGTCGATCACTTGCATTTACAGAGATTTTTTCGCATTCGAAGTGCGACTAAAAAATAGAAAAAGCCACTACGACAGGGATTGCCTATGGGGTGTTGTCTGGTCATGGGATTGAAGCCTTAAAAGTTCACCATTAAACAGAATTCTCAACAGTATAATTCCTTGGCAAATCTGAGAAGTTATCAGCAAAAACAAATCGTTAAATGCTGCAAGTAAATATTTTTCTAGAACTTAGTTTGAGTGTATGCCAAAAGTGGCATCTCTTCCGTATTTATAGATGTAATAGTCGAAGCGCCATTACGCCGGAATAAATACTTCGAAACAGACCAACTGTAGAGTGCATAGTGACTCAGTAATTCACACACATTTCAAGCGCTTTCTGAACAATAGATTGAACAATAGATCGAATATGTTTCCTAAGAAAATCTTGGTGGCAGTCCCAATTAATATTCGCAACACGTTCCTAATCAAACAACGCAACGAAACGATCGATATAACAATCGTGATACATCGGGCGCCTTGTGAAAATATGACTAAAAGTCGTAGGATTGTTTGATTAGGCCCCAAAATGACAACCAAAATAACCCGCGAAGTTCAAGGTCTAAGTTTAGTTATGGTAACTAAATACAACCAAATGCGCAACCACCTCCTTCAAACTAAACATAAGACTACAAAGAACACACACATCGCATACCTTACCCAAAGTTAGTGAAGGAGCGTTAAATCTGTTGAGTGCGTACCTCGTAAGGGATATATAGCTCCTTCCCTCATAATCAACAAATTTATTCCATTTTGTCGTGAGTTGTCACCACTGCAACTTCCCGTACGGCCCTGGTTATCAAACGCGGGAACTGTTTGTGGCGTGTCCTTGAAATGTGCTTATATTTTGTACGGTAAACAATGGTGTTTTATAGGTAAGGAACCCTGCTTGTTTCATACATATTTGCGCAGTTTTTCATTTTACACATTAAGTACAAATATTATGTTTGCCTAACGCATTTGAAAGCGTCCCCGATAGTAGTCATGTCAAAAGTGCACAATTCTATATTTTCTTATCTCAGCCAGCCAATAACTTTCAAGAGAGATAGAATTTCTTATCGAAAATATATGCCCAGGTCATTGTTGTGATTTTTCTGAAGAATGAGAGGAGTTTACTGACCATCATCGCGCACAACAGATAGATAATGATGTACATCTCCTGGTCGTGTCATGTCCGATAGGGTGATTCATGGATTATCGCTCTGAATTATTTATAATTGAACGTTTTGTTTGCACTTGTGTGTGTGTGTGTGTTTGTGTCATTTTTACACAAAAGCCTACAGAGAAACTGAGGAAAAGTACTGAACGTCGTATTGTTGTTTTTATTGCTAGACACTGTTTGTACTGAATATAGGAAATGTTTGTTATCATCACACAAATGAGAGAAACAGTAACTGGCTAGTAATGCAACTGGAAATGTTTTGAAAAAAACTTGGACCTTCGTCTAATCTATGAGCGAATTTCAATGGAGGTCTGTCTGACTAGTTTGTCTTTCTTAATCATTTTTCGCAACCGTACTTATGGTGACTACGAAATATCCGTATGGTGTTTGAAATTTCTTAATAAACGAGCACTGCGTCACTTAAAAATCACCAAAGGCAAGTAAGTACACGCTACATAGACCTAGATAAAACAAGCCGAATATGTTTGACTATACCGTGACCTTTGCACAGACATACGTAATTTTATTGCTCACGCAAGTATTTTCCGGGCAATCGCGTTTTGTAAGACCAAGAACTTGCACGATAGAAAAATGTAATGAAAAATGGTTTAAAATTTATTATTGCGAAATTTTTCATGTGACTTCTTTTTAAGTGAGATGGTGATCGCCGGCTTCAATAACAAGAAAGTACCTACTTATTACACATTAATGCTTGAAATTGGAACAGAAACCTAATCTCATGAGAGATATTGATGCCTGGAAAAAATTAGAAGCAGATTTTGACGAACTCAAGCCATTTTCATAGGTCTGAAATCGCAAAATGTATTAAACATTAACTCTTATCTCATGAGATATATAGCGCAGAAAATTGTTTGTGACTTAAAATCGATGTTCTTAGAAAATGGTGTTAAAGTGTCGTGAGATATGCTAATACAGATAGGTATATAAACTCCTAATGATAGTACTAATAGGGTGGATTTTGTCAATAATGACATTATTCAATTACATTTTTATCTCATGAGATATAACATAACTTAATAGAAGGTATTTTTTGTCTACAATATGATTTTATAAACTTTTGTTAGGATATCTCGAACTCCCAACGACCGCGTGATTATTATGATGGCTCCATTGAATATTAGTTATATAACCGCTTGTTAGATATATTTTCGCTGATATTTCTGTCAAACTTGTGATCCCTATTCATATGCAAAGAAACTGTACGTAGCATGGCTTTTTGAACATACAGCGACTGTCAGTTAATAGAACAGAACACACTCAACTTGATATAAAAATGTCCCCTTTACAGATCAAAGTCATTTGTCATCCCATAAGCTAAACTTCACTCTATTCGAAACCACATAGACTAGTGGGGTTCTGACTCAGAGCTGTATTCCTACTTTGTCATCAATTTTGTTTCTATTTTATCTTCTCGTTTGGCACATTGGACAAATCACCTATTCCAGTACCTCAACGTCATTTACCCAATTCATATGATCTCACTTTTGAACGTGAATATTTCAATTGAGCGGTTCGCTAATACAGGGTGGGCCAAATTCAAATTTCTAAAAATGCAATAAAATGAACAAAATTAAATTTGTCCTTGTATTATGGCTTTGTTAGTAAGAGCAAACATTCCCATTAATTATGGAAAACAACGTCGTTCAAGTGGCTGCCTTGGCTGGCTAGCGCAATCTGTCGCTCCAATTTTCCAAGACGGCAATTTTGTTTGTTAACGTAGCTGCCGAGATGAACATGTGCATCGTTTGGGCTACACAGCACTCACTTTGGAAATAAGTTTTTAATACTTCCCAACGTTGTTCAATCGTAAAGCGGCTCATTTCGTTCCGAGGTATGATACTGACTTTCTGTCAAGATTTCGAGCGGTAACCAGCTGTCAGTGTCAAAATAACCTTTGATTGAAATAGAAATCACTAGATGGCCCAACCTTTATATCTCGTTCAAAGAGTTTTTTTTTTTTTTACGTGAGGTTCCTCGGCTCTTTGTTTGAACTTCGTATTCAAAACCGCGACGCGCCGTTCCTCAGCTACCGTCGAATGACATTACATTTCTTGTAATTTTTGAGCTTTTGTGGAGTCCTTCTTTCAGCTACGTGACATTTTTTTGTGTTGAGGTGGTACGCCGGCCGTTTTGAAAATGTGATTGAACATTCCATTTGAATATTAACTTTATGATCCCTTGTGCCCTTTTGACAAGTATACATAGATTCAAAAAGTTCTGAAACATTTTTTGTTTTAAGATAGGTATATGCTGCCTTGCTCTCAACTGCGGCACTTATTCAAACTACACATATTCAGTGTGCCACTTATTGCTTTGGTTCATGTGCTTAATAGGCACACGTTGGAACTGGAAGTTGGTTACCAGAACACACACAATGCACGCCTACTGCGAGCTTTCTTTGTGTCTGATTCTTGCAAGACTCCGACTGCCAGTTTTCTACGTGCGTCCCATTTGCGACCAGCAGTATTGTCCTTGGTCACGGTTGCCATGCATCGTGTCTGCACAGCACACATCATAACTTAAGTCCTCTAAGTCACAATAAAAACAATTCCTAAAACTAAGAAGCAACTTAATTCTTTCCAACTTCACGGGTAAACATAAATTGCCTTCTCTTAAAAACGTTTTATGGGTCTACTCAAAAGGCATGATGTAACCAATTTTATTCCCACACTGTTTGCACAGTATCTTAGCGGGTAATTATTTTGACCTGGAAAGACGTCGAAAAATGTCTGCAAAAAAAATCTAAAAAAACAGCTAAAGTATCTTAACATCGATTCAAGAGAATTAATAACAAAAATGTTGTTCGAGGAAAGGGAAATAAAAAAAAAAAACAAAAAAAACAGAGAGGGAGAGAGATAGAGAGAAGAAAAATCTTGAAACTGATTTCTGTATTCGATTAGAGGAGCAACAGCAGCAGTCCACCTCCAAAACCGGTTTCCTTGTTTATTTTAAAAGTGGATATGACGCAAAATGTGCTCCCCCAGAAAAAATAAAAAAATAAAAAGAGATCGAAGTGGTGAGACAACATTTTGAAGTGATTCTCATTTGGCATCATTTTCTTTTTCTGTGTGTGTTGTTTTGTTTTGTTGTATCTGCTTCGGCTGTAGTGCTATAACCTGCTCTCACAGTTTTTTGTGATGGCTGCGAAAGCAGGTGTGCAAAAAATAAAAAAAAATAAAACAAAGACAACAACAAAGAAAAATATAACGATTTTTGTTTGGAATATGTTTTTGAATTTTTATGTAGGAATTTGCTTAATTACTCAAGACTGATTTTTGCTCAAAATAGTGTCCTTCATACAGTTCACATACAATTATTTGGTGTCATAGCTATCACTGGACACTGGTCATTTGAAATAAATTCGTCAACTAGGTACATACAATGTACATCACCTGACTAACTTTTTTTTAAAAACATTTTTGACGCATTCCATCAAAGTATTGTGACAAGTTCTTGACGTCAACAGTGGCTGTTATTTCACGAATCAGTGATTCAAGGCATTTGCGCGTAAGATCAGTTCCGCGGCTTATTTATGTAACATTTGTACCTATAGAGTGTTATAAAAATACAGTCTCATGTGGTATGGCTGTTTGTTTGAAATTTTACCGCCAAGGCCGACACTTTGCCGCAGATGTATCAAAACTTTCGAAAAGAAGTGAACGTTTTTTGCTTCCATTAATGTGTTAAGAAGGACTTTACATTTGAGTGATATATTCGAAAAATTTTGTGATAAAGGGTTTTTCAATACCTAGGTGTTATTGTGAAAGGATATGGTCCTGTATGCGTGCTCGTGGTGGCCATTTGGCTGATGTTGTTTTTCATTATTAACGGCATACAGCTGTTCGCCTTAAAGGCGAAGTTCTGTTGTGAAAAATTGTACTAAGAACCAGTTGACTGTGCAATTTTGTTGTTAGTTATACCTTCTAATAATAAGACAAAAGGTCAAAACAAAAGGGCAAAATTCGCACTAGAATTTAAGACTCTGAGCAAATAAACGCATTGATCACGATATCGCTATAGGTATGTACTGTCGACTTGTGAAATATTCCTTATATTAAATTAGTGGCGTGGTTCGAATAAATTTCATCCAAAGTTGTTTGTTTTTTTAAAACACAACATCAAATGGAAACTACAGAAACTTTAGCAGCTGGTATTTTTAGGGACTGTACCAATTTAAGCTAGGAACGTTTATACTTCTCGACTTCTCTTATTCAAAATTTTAACTTTGTTTAAGTGTTGGGGGGAGTTGTTTTTTGCAGACTCCCTGTTATAACCAGGGCTGCCGTTTTAAAATATCTTTGGGGAGTATAACAGAACTTTTTTTGGGGAGTAGGTACCAGAGAGTACAGAACGAAAATTAAGAATTTTTTTTTTAGCCAAACGTTTTTCAATTGGGGCGGTTCCCATGTTGGAAGTCTGTGGCGGCTGTTGTTTAAGTAGAGTCTGTCTAATCACTGTCACTGGTATTTATTATTAAGTTACTGACTTAGTGTTCGTTAGTGAAAACGGTTCTTTCAAAGTGGACGCTTTTACGTTTGCTGCCCAAATTAGAGACAACCGGTTCGGAAAAAATTCTACCATTCGGATCCGTGCCAAGCCGCGGCGGACACTTAAACGAAGTTATATTTTACACATTAACGCAAAATATTTTTTTAATACTTCACACATAGCTTGTTTCATTCCATTTCAAGGCGATGTAAAAATAGTTGAATCAGTCCAAATTTGTCGTTCGGGAGTACCAGAGTACGGCAGCCGAAAAAGGAGTTCCATACTCCTATTGTAGTTGATTGGTTTAAGTGCCTGTGTTCCCCGTCTTCTAACGAGGGAAAACACAAATAACACATTGACCGCCGTTTTGAGAACACCCAATTGTAGTACTTTCGGCAGTGCTGGTGATAACAGAAACGATTCGATATGTCCAGCATAACCCTTTTCAAATATAAAGTATCATGAAATTTTCTTTTAAAAAATACAATGAAGATGTTTCATCAGTAAGCCATAACCCATACAAAAAAATAAAGATTATAAGACATGACAACATTTTTGTTATAGTGAAAGGTTCCTAAAGAGTTTTTTTTTTCTCATTTTTTACTCTCATGACACATTTCTATCATATTTGCAGACAAATACTTCCTAGTAATCTGTTTATTTTCGATAAAATTTTTAGTTAAAAATACAGATCTCTCCACACAATAAGAATATAACTATCATGAGAGATAGTTTGGTAGCGCGCATTTTGTCGCGGTCAGAATGTTTGCTTGCGGCCGAGTGACATTAGCGAGAAACTATAAACAGAAGCAAATACTATCAGAGTTACCTCAAGAACATACAAAAAGGGGACTTAACTATGAATGGGTTTCTTTTCGAGTCCATGATTTGTAACAAAAAAAGAAGTAGTCATGACAGATAACGACTGATAGTAAAGAACTTACTTGCTGATTAGGCCCTAAATAAATGTCAGACTAGAATCCGGGTAAACAGTTCTAATAGTTGAAAGAATCAACAGGGCCTCTCATGAGAGATGTTGCTTAGAAGTCAAAATTTTACCATTTGCCTTTATCAATTCTCCTTAAAAATGAATCAATTAGTTCGGCATTTAGCTCTTCTGAAATCGGTACACATTCAAATGAATCGCCAGAGTGTCCAAAGACCTCCGCACAAAGGCCAAAGGCTATCTTAACTTCGCTGCATTGATAATGCGTCATAATACTCCTTATTTCTTGGAAACGTATCACGAACTCGTATCGGAAGAAGCTCCGCATGACCCAATTTTTTCTGCTTTGTTTTCGCGTAAGCACTGTCCTTGTGAATATAAATTCCGTAAGACAAACAGGTAACCCAACAAAGCCACCTTATATAAAAGCAATCTGTCAGGATACAAATTTCTACAGTTAAGTGAAATTTTCTTGACAAACTACGCTGTTTCAATCAGTTCAGTGGACAACCATCGATCTGCTACTCATTATCATCTACTTCCTTATGAGTGTGTGTGAATTTCGGTTGCCTAACACTTAATAAATATTGCAACAGTGTTTGCTGTTTATTATAGATACGTTTCCGAGTGTAATTATTCGCTCACAATAAATACAGAAATAAAGAGCGAGAGAGTTAGAGATTGAAATAGGTGTACTACTCCATTATTTCATTAGCATAGTTTGCGTAGTTGTTATTCATTAGACGACCACCCCTACAATTGTGAACATGCATGACTTAAGTTGTGGTTGTGCGAAATAGTTTTCAAAAATCAAATCAATGGAACAAAATTATTGCGAAAACCCACGATGAAGAAAATTCATATGTACAGTAAAAGTCATAGCATCTGTTCATTGAGTGGAAACATTTTGTAAAGAAAATTCTCCATTCAATGAAAATAGAGAAAACTTGAAATGAAGTGTTATAAGGAAATAGTTGTTTGGGCTATTAAAATATTGTTTATTATTGTTTATGCTATCATGTGTGGTGATTAGCGGCTTTCGGCTGGTGGTATTTACGCAGTCTTCCCAAAAAGAAAAAGAAAGAGGCGCTTGCATTATGTAAAACGGTTGGTTTCTGTGTGGTTTTCTTTTATGTCGTTTTACATTTTATTCTTATCAGATGTGCGTTTTGCTTTGATTTTTTTTTTAAAACTTTATCATGGGAAATTAGCTTAATTTGCCACTCATGAGATATTTAGATGCAAACAGATAAATACCAGATAGTCCCAAAATATCATGAAATGTCACCAAATTTGTTACAGATAACGAGTAATTGTAATGGTTGAAGGTTTTTCTATATCCAGTTTAATGGAAAACAAATGTCATGCACTATCGGCATTCTCATGACATCAAAAGATGTATAGTGATACCAGGCTTAAGAAAAACCGTGTCGACTATAAATTGTTTTTTTAGAGAACTACAAACCAAACGGAAGTTAGATGAAGTAGTTGCATCGACACTATCATGAGAGATTGCGGATGGATTCTAAGTTTTCACACAATATTCTCGCAATTTTGGTCTCTGATATTTTTCTATCACGACACTTTTTGTTCAAGAAATTTTTGTTTTTAAGTGGCTCAGAGTAATTCGAAGCATTAAATACTAAAATCAGCTATTTTTTCAATGTTTCGGAAAGAAAAACTAATTTTAGTCTGTGATTTTTTTTATCACGACACTTTTTTGTCAGGAATTTGTTGTTAAATTTCTGTTTTTAAACGGCTCAGCATTAAATATTAAAATCAGCTATTATTTCAATGTTTCGGAAAGAAAAACTAATTTTGGTCTTCGATATTTTTCTATCACGAAACTTTTGGGCAGAAAATGTTTGTTTATTTATTTTATATGTTTGCAATGTTTCTGTGGCCATATCTTGGTTACCCAATTTGCTTATTATTCAAAGATGTCTTGACAGTTCGTCAATATCAATACTTTTGTGAGAAAAAGTAGAAGTTATGTAATAATTGTTTCACGAAATACATTTTAGCTCGCAGTGCCCTTCGTAAGAAGAGTGTCAGGTCCCTTTCACAAAGAATTTAAAACATTTACCAACGCTGATTGAGTAATGTTTTGAAAAAGAAAAACCCTTACTCCGGTTTAAAATAGTTCAAGACAACAAAATTCAAAGTAGAAATATATCAACACTTTCATGAGATTTTTTCGTTGACCATTGGTTTGTGTCCGTACTGTTTTCTTATTAAGCGTTCAACCCAGATAGTACTTTCAGGTTTTTATTGCTACCTACGTAAGTTGTATTTTGTAAGTGACTACGACCACTCTGTGCTCAAACATTTAAGACTTCTGTCACCTTGGAGAGCAATATAAAACGATCGCAACTATTAACAAGCGCGTACACGATAAATAAATCCACAATTCCAATTCGTATTCATGTTCATATTCAGTTCGGCTTTCAAAACTGTGTACAGTTGTGGCGGTTCGTCTACATGTCAAACTCACAACAATCAGGTAGGCATGTACCTTGCCCAAATGGGACAATGGCCATACCATGTTCGGATAAGTGTGTCGTATATTGAGGAAGTTCAAAGATACGTGTCCCATGTTTGTTATACAAGAACTAGCGGTATGAGTTCTCATGGCAAATGTGATAGGCAGTCGAGGAATTTATTCCACTGAATCCATTATCTACGAGTATCTTGTCTAATTGTTTATACAATCACATATAGTACATAACGTAAAGCAATCTAGACATTTTTATGAGAAGCCACCATCGCTGTGGCTGGCAAAATACTACACATATAACAAACCGCATACCCAACACAAAAGACGATTAAGTAGTGCAGTTCACTTATTCAGCGAAAAGCCAACAAAATAAAAAAAAATAAAAAACATTATTGAAAGGAAAGATGTCGCAATAATCCAATTTGCCACTTGCAGTATCCAATTAGTCGACCTTATACCTTGGTTACACACTAACGACGTCGTGGGATCGTTTAGTGGGAGCGCACACTCTGTCAATGTGGTCGTCGACAAACGCACAAACATCACTCAATTCTATTCTATGTGTCTTTCAAATGTCAATTGACATATATATCTCGTTTACTCGGATATATCGCCAGTCGGCTGGATGTCACAACACAACCCCCACATCCTTCCAATGGGGGTAGCGCAAAAAAAAAAAAAAAAAAACTGTTTGACCACCAAAGCTTCTTCGAGCAGCGGACAAACAACTTCCACGGGTCAGTGTTTGAATTTAGACTGCGTCCGACGAATAAGTAATTCTAAATTTACATATTGGCCAGTCCGTGGTCCGCCTTCCACCGCGTAGTCTCTGTGTGAGTGCGCTTAGGAAATGGGGCTGGTATGACAGTCAGAGAGACGGTTTTATTTCTACTTGTCTTGTTCTTCGTTTTTCTGTCTTATTATTCAGATTGCGGACAAATAACAGGCTTTAGTACTTTTGTACTCAATTTGGTGTGGTAATATATTTATCTTAACTATTTGCCTGTCCCCTTGTCTCTCAAGTCGCGCTCCCTGTGGAGTGTGCGTTAATTTCAATTTAAAATTAACAGACAACTACTGTCGGTGAGTGTCGTCCTCTCTCTCTCTCTAGTAATGGAGAAAGAGAAGCTTCTACGACAGTTTTTCTTTGACAGGAGAGGAGAAGGAAGGCCACCACCACAGGACAATCTGAAGAAGGGTAGATTTGTTTGCCTTCTGACTAATTTTATCCCGGTTTAAAAATGACACTTTTAAGTGGGTTACGCAATATTAAAGCGATGACAATATGATTGCGAATTAAGTGTGATTTAAGCGCGGTAGAATTTCATAGGGAAAAGTTATAAATTCCGTAGTGATGTGTTGGTAAAGTAGGCTCGTCCAGGCTCATTGGACTCTTTATCTTGGGGAGGGGTTTGCAATGCGAATATGAACTCTAGAATACGTTGAACTTTAAAGGAACAGCTGCAAGCACACTTGTAATCAGAGTCACTTGATTTGAATTATTTTCGAGAATTCGAAGTCCGTACTGAGTTCTAGCTGAAACCATAGCTTTGTCTCATATTCTCAATTTGGTTAGCTTTAAGCGCCCAAACCTTAAAAACTGTAGCTCAAAATCGTTGCCCGGAAAGAAGCCCAACAAATCGTGGAAAATGTTGATACTTTTCCCACTAACCCATCTCACTTATGCGCGCCGCGGATATCATTTTATTCATTATTATTACTTCTATTTTCTGCAATTGGCTTTCGTCAAATTGAAAGGCCTGCAAAATAAATTGGTCTGGGTGCAAGTTAAACGACTGTTCGATGTCACTTCATTGCAAGAGTGCTGCCAGGTTTTAAAAGTGCTTTGTTTGTTCGAAAATATTTTTTTTTTTAATTTTGTGATGGAATAAAAAGAACAAAACTAACACCTAATTTGTAAAACAATATGTAGCTCAATTTACAATTGTGTTGGGCGCACATTTTTTATTTCTATCGTTTTGTAAGAAAAAAGATAGCCCAATATACGACAAAGCGCATATTATGGCAACCCTGCTTCCTTGCCTGGTTTAAACTTTTAGGTATCATTCATTTCGGTCGGTCATATCTCTGTCAATCGTTTTCAGTGCCATCTTGCGGTGACATCCCATTGCTATGTGTATTTTTGTATTTCGAGAAAAAAACACTGAAGAGCTGTCTATTGTTTTATTTAAACCTATTTTCCTGGTTATCTTTCTAAAAACGAATTTGCTCACAAAAAGTCTTGCCAACAATTTTCTTCGGTTCATCATTTTCTCTTTATATGATTTGATGGCACATTTTTACTTTCATTCACGTATACGTACATCATCTGCTTTGTTTGATTGGTATACACTTTTCTAAAGCGCAATCCCAGTCAAGTCGTGCACCTTGATCTAATAGACTTTCACAGATTGTTATTGTATCAGGGAGCATTTGATGTCAATAGATTATTGACTTAGCTTTTTTCATATGACTCGCATGATAGATAAATATTTATTTTCTTTATTGAAATTTTCTTAACAGTTTGATTGGAGTTTCTTATAAGGAGACTTGAATGGTACAGTCAAACCGGCAACTCTATTTATTAACCGGGAAATTTAATTATAAGAAAAATCGATTACCTGGTATTCACTCTATTATCTGTGATCATTTTCAATAACATTCTTTAATTATATTATTTTATTACAAATAAATAGAAAAACGTTATAAATATGAAGTTGGTTTCTTCTTTGACAATATAATTTTCGATTATACGGGATTTTCGATTCTTCGGTATGAGCTTGGTTCCGAGCACCCCAAGCATTTCCTTTTTGTGAAAATTTAATAGATGATTATGAAATAACTGCGTTTTATTAAATAAATACTTGAAAGACTAGCAAAACACGTGCCATTTTTATTCAGATAAATTGAACTGATCTAACTGGCGACCGGCAACAATTTTTATTTTAAACAACCTCTTTTGCAAATACAAAACTAGGTAAGAAACATTGGCTCTCCCATGAGAGTAACAACTACATATTTGAAAAATTGAATGTTTGACAGTTGAATTCAATTTAAAACTGACGACTGATCCAATTAACTATCGAAAGAAATACTGTCGCAAGTACGTGTTCAGAAATATGTGGGTAAGAGTTTGTAATAGTTCCAAGCTTTAGAGTTTTGATTACTTAAAATTATGATAGCTAAAAAGTTGCATTGAAATTTTGGTTAAATAAATTAAATTCAATTGAAAACTGCGAATGATACAGATGAAATCTGTTATTCATGTCATTAGAAGTAAGCAAGTAAAATTTGTAACACTCTCATGAGAGTTTGTACTTGGTAAATTTATGTTTTAGCAAAATGTTCTCTTAATTTTTCACTGATGTGCGAAATATGTCTCTAGAGAGAACAGTATGGATACTATTATGCAACAATAATATACTTTTTGTTTAAAAGGAACGTTGCTGGTACCCAAATTGTGGCACGCGTGTGTGTTTGATTATTTTCTACTTGTTTTTGCGCCTTGAATAATATGTTTGCTCTAATAAACAAATTATGCCACGAAAGAAGTAAAATTACAAATTTAACGATTTGAATTCGACTGATGTCAACAGTTTACAAGATTAACGTTCGAATGTAAATCACTGCTACTCAAAAAGAACAACAAATTAGCTGCTAAACGGCGAGTTAATCAGAAATAGCAGAATACTCTCATGAGATATTTTCATTTTTTTGCTCGAGGCGACAAATGGCACATCGAAGTCTATTACTGAAATACAGGGTGTCCGCCGGGAAGGTATACTATTTTGTTTGTTTATAATTTTTGATTAAATGAAAGAGAGTGGATCTTATATTGATAAATATTTTATATAATGTCGGCAATTATGTATGGAATACAATATCAGGTAAATGTCCGCCTCTGTTAGTCTCACAAATGCGAGCCCTTTTGAGCACATTTTTCATTACATTCTCACACATTTCACGCGGTATTTCATTAATTTCATCAGGAATATTTTGTTTGAGTTGCTCAAGCGTTTCTGTTTTTTTTTTTTGCATAAACCTTGCTTTTCAGATATCCCCACAAAAATAAGTCCGGAGCAGTCAAATCAGGCGACCGTGGAGGTCCATTTCTTGAAATAACTTGTTGTGGAAAGAGGTCTCACAGTGATTCCATTGCAATCCTGGCTGTATGCGATGTGGTACCGTCTTATTGATACCGCATGTTAATCAAGCCCAAAGCATGAAGTTGTGGCGTTAAAAAGTTTTCAATCATATCACGATATCGCTCCCCATTCACAGTTACCATTACGCCGTTTTCATTTTCAAAGAAGTAAGGTCCAATGATTCCTTCTGACTAATTGTACACCAGATTGTAACTTTTAATGGATGCAAAGGTGACTGATGAACAATTTGAGGGTTTTCCATTGCCCAGAACCGACTATTCTGTTTATTCACATATCCGTTCAAATGAAAATGTGCCTCGTCACTCATTATGATTTTTTCATTTCATTTTCTCATCATCACAGTAATCCATGATTGATTTTCGATAAAATGTTTTAACGATTAAAACACGTTGGTTTATCGAATATTTTTCCATAATAAATTTGCCACGTGTCTACTTCACGACTGCCAACTATGAACTGTCAAGACTAATGTTTAACAAAATGGCGGCAAAACAAAGTAGTATACCTTCCCGGCGGACACCCTGTACCTGCATTTGAATTAATAGCTAGCGCAACAGGTCGGTATAGAACCAGATGCATAGATTCTCGCAAACAACTTGCACAAAATGACTTAAATATTAGTCCCCCTCATGATTTATGAAAAAGTGATTTGTGTTAGTTGAGCACACTCATGAGACAACCAAAGAAGCAGCCATTTTCCGAATTTCTCTTACATTTTCTATTGTATCATATAAAGTTGTTGAGCAACTGTTGCCTTAATAACAGCATCAATTTTCAAACCAATCTCTAGAATCAACGGCCGAATCTGTATATAACTTAATTTGGGTTA
Organism: Cheilosia urbana; assembly: GCA_946477585.1. NCBI lineage: Eukaryota > Metazoa > Arthropoda > Insecta > Diptera > Syrphidae > Cheilosia > Cheilosia urbana. The sequence continues at coordinate 120,837,965 of OX297854.1, forward strand.
CGATTACACCTTGGGCGTACAAATTTACAGAAGAAACTCGGGAACAACGCGTCGGTATGAACAATTCTGAGAAACAGCTTCAGCATACACAGGCTATATCTGGGGAAACCTAATTCTCCTGACACATCATCATTAAGGCAGGTACATATTCCGTCTGTTTATCGCATTGTCGGTCAAAGAATATGTAGATATCAATCTCTTCTCCTTCAATGATAGAGAACTATTTGATTGTCTTACTCTTAACAATGAAATAAGTAACTCCGACCAAATTATTACCCATAATTCTCTTGCAAATGAAGGTTATTTCAAATTAAATCCGGTTTATGAGTTTAAAAATACCTCCTTAGGTGATGAGTCTCTAGACTAGGTGTGATATGAATTTCAAATGCGCCTGAACCTCATAATTCATAATATTATATATATATTTTTTTTTCCGAACGCTTATCTGTCGTTACTAAATTAAATGACAATTATTTCGTTTCTATTTGATTTTTCTGTGCCAAAGATCACTGACGCGTTAACGCTGTGACTTTTTATAAATTAATGACTGAGACACATACAAACATGATGCAGAATAAAATCTGTGTGCACGACACTACCTTCTCTGATATTTGCATTTTCATAAACTGCTGTACGTGTCTCTTGCTAGGTGCATATTGTATATTTATCAGAGCGACCAGTGTGCGCAGCGTATCAAGAGTTGTCAGATAAATTTGTTTATGGAAAATTTCCCCATAAATCACTACAATTATCTGGTAGATAGCACTTGGGTTATCACCGAAAGTTTTTCAATATAATATCTATAAATGTATATTTGTTAAGTTCTATTTGTAACGACAATAGTTTGTTTAATAATGTGATAGTTTTATGATGTATACAATTTTTGAACGGGGTTGCCATGGTTTCGTTAATAGATTTTTGATCAGTACGTCTTTGGAAAAGCATACCATGCTCCTGCATAACATCGGCAACGTCGTATGCGGCCTTGAAACAAATAAAAAAATGCAAGCAGCTGCCTTAATATATTAATTATATTACTTGACAAATCTAACTATCGACTGGGGCAATTTAAATTTTATTTATATTTTTTTATCTACTGATGTACATTAAATGAAATTGTTAGCGTGAAATAACTTTGTTGAATTGCAATTGTTTTGTTATGCAGGTGATGAAGGCAATTTAATGAAATTGATATTGAAGACTGACAGCATGTCCGGATTACTGTTTCAAACAACTTGTCAGTCAAATGGTGATTGGATTAGAAGGAAAATTGCCAAAACATGAACTGTCTTCTAATGTCGATCGATCATTGATTAATAAATTGCTTAAAAATTAAATTATCGATCATCTACTCAATATTTTAATTTTGATCGAATGTCGTTTTTAATAGATTCAGGATATCTGATATCCCTATGGAATATTATTCTGTATGCACTGTGGGCTGTTGATTATCCATCCAAAAAACGACACAGATAACTGACTACAAGTTTTGGTGTAGTTAACTATTAATCTGTCTACTACCTACTTTATTTAAGAGTACTTATTTTGATTTGACCACAGTATTGTAGTATTGAAATCATATTTTATGACAAACTAACTTGGCCCGTGTCTGCTGACAAGATCAAGCGCTTTATTGGTGGGAATGACACAAAAACAACCATCAGTTTAGTTATCTTTACAGTGTTTTCAGTACAGGAAGCACCTCTGGGTGGGGCCCACGAATAATCACTTATATACCCGATTATAAGTGTATAACCTGTTTAAAGAATTTTGTATACAATTGCATGCTGATTCGGAGAAAGTCACTGTTGATCCATCATTTTTTTGCATTGCTTGGAAATAGTTGTTCAATAAAAACAAGTCCCTTGGTTGAGCTATTAATGAAATAGAATTCTAAATCATTGAAAATGTACGTAATGAATATTTAAATTGACTCGATAGGCTACCACCAAGTCAACCTAGTCAGTCATTGGAATGAAATTATGTTCCCCGACTAATCTATAGTTTACTAGTTATTTTCCGCGATACTTATACTCATTTTTAGTTTCCAGACTACAATGGCGAAATTTTGCATACAAAATTGCATATTGTGACCTAAAAATTATTTAGTGTGAAGGTTAAAAATTATTATTAGTAAGGCCCTTTGCCTTCATAATTTTGAGAGAAAAACATCAAATCGAGGTGGTGGTGTTGACCTGAACTACATTCGCGTAGTTCCTAGCATTTTTTTTTTCTGGACTAGATTTCCACCACCAATCTGGTCGGTAACGTTACTTTTACATCAGCCATACAATGGAATTGTGAATGTGGCGGCTACCCCTTCATAATAAACGTCAGTTCAATCTACGTAAATGCAAATTTAGACAAACGACGCCTGCCGAATGTTAGACTTAGTCAATTATCCCCTTATTAATACAAAAAATGGGCGCAAATAAGTTAGTTGGCAAACGTCAGATAGCATACAAAAATTGGACATAACTGCTGAGTAACAAATTGATAACTTTTACACAGTGTTTATTAGATAATACGGGGGTTAGAGTTTTATAGTCACCCTAATTATGTACATAAATAGAAAACAATACGTTTTGCGAACAAAATTCCTTTCTTACCACAATTAGTATAAAATATGTGGGCCAAAGAAATTCAACAGTTCTGTGTAGTTACCAGATATAGAAAATGACTGATTTTGACACTTTTTTAAGTGGTAAATAAATACTCTATTATTTGTAGTAGATACTGAGGACAGTAACGCACATTTTTCACTCTTGATATTTGTATGTTATTATTATTAGACACTAATGTTTTGCTTGTTCCAATTCAATGTTTGAACTGATAATTTCAAAAAGCAAACTTTATTTGCAGCAAAAAAAAAAAAAAAAACAATCGACGTTTGTCAATGTTAAGAGTGATAGTGGATGGCAACCCTACTTTACTAATTGCCGTTTTCTGTGAATAATATGCTTTTGTGTTGACTACCTACCATTTATGTTGTTCATTACTGACAACAGTCTTTGAATAAAACGAAAACCCGTTTTATTGCCCAACTTTGTGTCATACAAATACAAATCGAAATTCTACAAACTAGGTACAGCTTTTGCCCATTTTATTGGACATAAAACAAGAAAGAATTATTAGAATTAAATTCCATCCACTAAAAAAAAAGCAATCAACTAAGCAAAAAAAAAAAAAAAAAACAAAGTAGGCATTACAATAAGTAGATAAAAAAAAATGACGTCCAACACCCATTGTTTGTGAGTAAAAACACCCACCTACCACAGCGGCAGCGGCATCACATTCCATCCGTCATACCAATACCAATACCAACACCAAGCAAAAACCAAAACAAAACTTTCGTTCAGTAATGTTTCGTTAAAAAAAAAAAAATGCTTGAGTTATTTTCTCTTAAATGCTCGTCCATCTCTTACTCGGCCAAGTTAGCAAAAGAAGCTTTTTGCTTTTGGCTCGCTGCTCGTTCCAACTTCCAAGTTCCAACTTGCAGGTTGCAGAGAGAATATTTGGAACAGTGTTGCCGCCACAACTGGTTGAAAATGTAGCGTGGCCGGAATTAAAGTGTAGTATTAATTTAATTAAATAAATTTAATTGAAAGCGCGGAAAAACACTTCTGGAAGCAATTATTGTTTACATAAGAAAAACATAAAACAATTCAACGATAATTTAAACTTTCCATTCAAGAAGATTATTAAGAAAAATAAATAATTAATAAAATAGTATAGAATACAATTTCTTCTTTTAATGATTAGGGTGGGTCAAAAACTCCTTCTATATGCCTTAATAATTCCTTCGATTGCATCCGCAGTAGAAATGCATACCTAGGGTTTATCACACTATTGATGACACTATATAACTATAGCTATCTACATATTTTCTTAATTGAATTTGAATTTGAGGTCTGGATTATGGAACCTGGAAATTGAATTTTATATTGAAATTGTGGAAATAGAATGTTCTGCGTTTGCATGAAAATCAAAAGTGCTCCTTACGAGCTTAAGGGTCGAACACAATATTCGATATAAGTTTTAATTTTTCTTTTAGATTTTTATTTTCTGAAATTTTGAAATTCTAGTGTTTTGTGAATATTTTACGAATTTTCGTTGTGCCTTTTCGAAGGCGAAAAATGTAATGAAAACGCTACAATTGTAGTAGGGGGGCAACGCTGATTGGTGACAAGAGGAAAAAGCTTTACGCAATGCAACATGTTAACAAGTAAACATCAGCTAGACAGGTGACAGTGACAGCATTCTGTTTTATTTTTAGTCACCCTGGAGAAAATGTGCACTAATTTGAAATTCCTCATAATTAAGCATACAAGCTTGGAGTTAATTAAAATTCAAGGGAAAAGCGAGGAAGTCCGAAAAAGCTCTTAAAAAAAAAAAAAAAATTAACTCCCGTCCCGTGTGTATTGCATATCCATATTCGTAGCGTACAAGCTTATGTAACGAAGTCTACTATGCATACGGCACAGGTTAGGCTTTCCGCGTTCGATCTAAAAACCGCCAACAATACGAATATCATTCATTTTACTTAATTTGTACAAAGTTTCTAGGTCCGCCTTTGCGCGCCACAAGTCAATCGTAAATTTATACAAGTTGCGTGACCTATTGTAATTAAAAAAATGTTATTGTTCGTTTGTTCTTATTGTGATAGTTTTTTTTTTCTCTTCTGTTCATTCGGATGCAATCACTTGCTGTTGTTATTAGTCAAGTCTTGATTATTAATTTAGAAAATGTAGGGAGAAGGAAAGTACATGCCATGACTGCTGTTCGAATTGACCTTTTGCATAATTGAAGCGAAGTTTGAATGTGTGTCTTTCAACATAGGTAGATAGCTGTTTTTTTGTGTAATTAAAATGTAATAATGGCACAGTTGTGCCATGGTTCGGTGCACCTACTCAAAATGACTGTGTACTACCTATCAGTCAAGTGGGTAAATTTGAGTATGGAATACCAAATGAGGACACGAACCTCGGAGGCCAGTCTAATATGGACGGTTGTACATTTACATGTACAATCAACTCTCCATTATCCGGCATTCTATAAACCCGCAATTAAAAGAAATGGGCTTTCAGTGAATCCTCTTAAAACGACTGTTGTTCTCTTCACGAGAAGGAGGAAGGTCACTGGTCTGACTCAGCTTGTGTTAAAAGGTGTCGCTATTTCGATCTCCGATGAAGTCAAATATCTGGGAATAATCCTCGATAGAAAGATTCTTTGGTCCAAGCATGTTGAATCGAAAACCGATAAAGCGCTGTCAACTTTCTGGCAGTATAAAGGCAAGGCATGGGGCTTATCTCCTAAAAGGGTCCTTTTGGATCTATACGGCAATGGTAAGACCACTCCTCTCATACGCTTTGGTTGTATGGTGGAACAGGCTTTCACGGAAACGTGTTATTGCCTCTTTTGTCAGACTTCAAAGGACGGTTTGTCTCGGCTGCACAGGGGCCTTCCCCAGCACACCGGGCTCCGCTCTAGACGCTATGATGAGCGCAACTCTATTAACCGCGAAAAACATGTATTAATTTATTAATCGATTATCCGGTATTCAGTCTTATCCGTAATCATTATCAATCATGCTTATTTTGACATTCGAACGAATAGCCAATTCGAACAAATGTCTATTGATATACACACAAGTTCATTCGAACGAATAGAGACATTCGTATGAATTGGCTATTCGTTCGAATGTCAAAATAAGCATGAATAACTTTCTTTAATTTAGTTATTTTATTACAAATAATAAATAGAAAAACACCATCCTCGCAAGGAACGACTTACTTTTCTTTGCGATTGCAGATCATTTTTAATAAGTAGGTATATTTTTACTTTTTTTGTTGCGAATGAGTTTTAAAGTTGGTTCGAAAAAATTCGGAAAAATAAATCCAGTCGGTTTAAATTTGCGGCTTTAGATTTGTTGATTTTTGCGCAAAATGGAGATTAATTGCAATTGCAGTAAAGTGGCAGCCCTGTCGTCAGCTGACGGGTGTATTTCACTAGCTAATTGTGTGCCGGGTACTTTTCGTTCGCTTGTTGTTCCTTTTTGAAGTGAATATGAGCGAAATAAGTTAGTTTACAAAAAAAAAAAAGAAAATGCAAATGTGCATTGTTCTCTGCGTACAATATCCGTAAGTCGTAAATCGCGAGCACAGTTTGTCATTAATAAATAAAATTTTCTTTGAGCCTGATTAATGTATTGGACACATAAATGAGACTCAAAGAAAAGATTTCTTAATTACGGACCCAACACAAAACTGATCTGCAAAAAAAGGATTCTATTTCGGGTTGAGGTCAATCATCTCCGTGGATCAACATTTTTTTATTTAGTGGGAGAAGATCGACTAACGAATCAAGATTTATTCGCCAACGTAATTTCTGTAATTTCTACTACTTTCCCAAATGCATTTCAGCTTAGAAAAACTAAAATTGAATTTCATTCATTGGTTTTCAAACTATGTGACGAAACGTTTACAAATCCTCGAAATGACGGCAGGAGATCGCAAATTATTCCGGTGTTCCTCACCGTTGGTCATTTGGGACAATTTTTATTTTTTTTTTATGTGGAACATCTATTGGCGCGACTTGGGAGTAAAATCGACTCGAATGAAACGGAAATTACGCTGTTTATGCCGTGATGGCGGAAATTGGCATGTCGCCATAACTACGACGCCGCTTTCGGCTCCTAAATCACTTAACCGATTTCAATGAAATTTTGTTATTGTGTATGGTTTGTTGCAACTTGAAAAATAGGATAGTTTTGCACTCGATAGGTGGTGCTGTTATCGATCTCCGAATCTATTCAACTTATTTTGTTGATATATTTATATGTTTGGTTGCAGTTTGAAATATAGGATAGTTTTGGACCGGTAGGTGGCGCTATTGCCGAGATAAAAACATTTTTTTTTTTTTTTCAATTCTTCCAACTTTATTCTTAAAGTGAATAATTATATGCGTCCGCTAGACCCGGGAAGTGAACTGATAAATCTAGGTCTTACAATCGTTTGTTTAATTTAAATCTAAATGCAAACAAAAACCCTAAAAATAGAAAACGTTGGATTGGATTGCGCTATGAAAACTTTAAATTAATGAACACACTTATTATAAAATGTTTCTTTTAATACCAAAATAAACCCTCTTATTGGAAAACCGTTTCCAATAAGAGGTGGTATTGTGAAAGGATATGGTCCTGTATGCGTGCTCGTGGTGGCCATTTGGTTGATGTTGTTTTTCATTATTAACGGCATACCTCCTCTTTATTATGAAATAAACATCCGATCATTTATCTCAAAAAAATACATTTTTCTTTGAATACCAAAATAGCACCTCTTATTGGAAAACCCTTTATATATTAAAAGATTTGATTTTTTAAATTAAATTTCTTAATACAATAATTCAACTACAACACAATACCAATAAACATTTTTAGGGAGAGACGTTTCATATAAATGGTGTGTGGTCAGAAGCACACTTTGTGTTTTTTTTTTTTTTTTATCAACTGAGTTCAACCTCTAGCTTTGAAGTGCTTACTTTACTTTATCAGACTATTGTTTTGTACTTTGGCAGGAGTCAAGTTTGTTGCATCATTGGCTGCTTTCAGCTCATTCATTGACTTATTTTCAATGTAACACTTCGCCATTAAAAGGGTCGCAGGTGTAGGGTGCCTAAGTTAACCCTGCAGAACTCTCAATCTTCCGCCATCGCCAAGGGCAGTCCCCATGCCGGCAGAGGAGAGATAACTGTCGTGTCCTGCGTCTACCGCCTACGCAATGGACTCCATAGCACCGTCCGTAAGAATAGTTGTCTGACGTGAGTTTATTTTGAACTTTCCCTTTTAAAACTTTTTAACTTAGGCAACCGACATACATGGGTTATCTCTGAAGTCTCATGGTTATAAGTTGCATTTATGTGGCTTTTCCAAATGAATATGAATTTCTAACGAAATTTCACACAAAATCTTCTTACAGCTATTCTTTCGTTTTGTATAACCCTTTAGTAAATTATTTTCAAAGCTGCTATTGGGATTTAAAAATAAATCGATTCTAACCAATAATTAAACTTCGACACTAAACAACTGCCTCCGGCAAGCGTGGCGTACAGCAATCCACTTTTAATTGGATATTCTCTATTAGCAAACTGCAAAGTTGCTTACGGACTCGCCTTCGACAGTTTTATTAGCTAATGTTTTAATTGATTTTTAAATCAATTACACTGTGCTACTTTCTGTCACGCTATTGAATCTTTATTTAACTATAAGCTGCGACAAATGTTGTTCGCACGGCATTTCCAGTGTGATTGTTTTTTTTTTTTCATCTTTGCACACCCAATGACCAGATCTCTGTTCCATCTCTTCATCAATTAATTGAAGTTGCTCCTCAGTTGGATGTTCTTTCTTCTTTGCGCGGCGAGGATCCCTTTGTCGATGACTAACGTCTGTCAATTAAGGAAAATAAAAATAAACATGGCCAGCTTGCAGAAAATTTGTTTAAATTTATGTAGTGTGTCATCGAATTGCTTATTAAGATGTAATTTAATCTCTCCGCACATAATACGCTCGTACAAGCATTGTGTGAACTGAGATTTCTGGTTGCAAAATTCAACTTGATATATTATAAATATTTAATCCGATTTGTATACATTTGAGTCTGATCTGAAAGTGATTTTAAAATCATTCACCCAATCATATGAGTAGGTACTATCTGGCCATTTAAAATCTAAGCAACATGCGATATTTGTTTATCAGAAAATTGAGGAAACGTGTGTGTTTGCTGTTCATCGCACTTTGTAAATATTTCCGCGAATTTTGTTTTTCTTTTTTCTTGATTAAACACCTGTAGACACTTACATACGAAAATGTGTGTGTGATGACTGATGAGGATGCTATTTGGCATATCCCATTCATAAAGAAAGAGTAAAAAAAACTTTTTTTTTTTTTCTTAATTCCAATTAATACGTTGCTCCTGTACTGTTTGTGACGTATAACCTTCCCAAGAGAATCTACGTAGTGTTTGTGATTTGCACAAGTGTTTTTATTTTGCAGTTTTAAAATACCATAAATAGTACGGATAAGGCTCTATGTCTGACGGAGCTGACGTTGCACAAGATCGTATTTCACACAAATTTTGCTACTGGCCGTTCTTAAAACATCCTGTCTTCTTTTTGTAAGGATAGTGGCTCATGGTGCTGCACTACTTAAGAAAGATCTGAGGCACAACTCCTAAACAAAAAGTCGACCATAAGTTTTCACTCCGTCACCTTTCGCTAACGTATGAGTAACTCCCAAGCAAGTTTCTGAATGCAGTCGTTTTCTGCAAATATTCGGTTTTGTTGATACCACCTACATAGACGGAGTCTAGAGCTCGTGGTTAACCGTCTCTTTAACTAACAAGCCTCTCCATGTAACTCGATCCTTAACCAACTGTCTCGAACTGTGCCCTCCATTTTAAGCTCGTTTTTGACTTCTACGTGACAACTGGGTCAAGACTTTCCTCTAATGGGTTGACCATTTGGGTTAGAAAGAAGGAAGGTTGTAGTTTTCATGTCTGTTTTCACCGGAAACGCCCAATGACTGAGTCGATGTCAGTGTCGTTGTCCGTATAGTTTCTCGTCTCCTTCAAAAGACGTCAACAATATATCGATAGATCTGCTCCATAACGATGATGCAATCGAACGCATAAGTCAAATTTAGTCAGACTTCGTTCCCTTCTATTTAAATTATGGGCAAGGGGAACGGAGTTTGACTAATGTACTCGAATAGATTAAATACCTAATATTGATCTATCAACAATTTCCTAAAAAAAATTCAGTTCAATAATCAGGTTATCAAATTTGTGCCTCCATTTGCAAATGTGCGTTCCATAGCAAACCGAGTGTAAATCTATTTATTATACTGTCTAACCACAGCGACATCATTCCGACATGTGCATTGCGCCAAAATTTGCAATAAAATTCTTACCGCGTGCCATACTCGTACATCCAAGTAGCGAAAGGACAAACCGAATAAAAATGTCTGTCACCACAATAATGACAGCGGCACTGCTGTAACTCAATAGAAATGTGTCAATTCCGAAAAGCATCAACACAACTGATTACAGGATGACAACAAATAATGTTACATTCCTGCAGTGAATACAACTACCTAACCTATTGCTATATATAATCTGCGACGAGAACAATTAAAATTCAACACAAGTATGCATCCGTGTGTGGTTATGTAAAGCCACCTCCTATAATAGGAAGAAGAAAATTACGCGTAATAGAAAGGAAATGTACACTTCGTGCTCCGTTCAACTTCTGGTTCTCCCTTTTATTTTTTTTAAATACTAAAAATAAAAGTTGAACGTGCAAAAGAAAAAAACAAAAAATACTCAAGAGTGCTAAAAATAGGTTCTAGGATTTTGAGAGACGAGAGTCGAGAGGGGATATAATATACCGTACTTTAGAAAGTAGATTTTTCGCATTTGTCTCTTCGTCTCTTGGTTTGTTAGAGGCTTTAAAATAGTAAAAGAATATAAAAATACTTGAATATCTGTTTGCTGCAATAGAGCTAATTTGTCCTACTTTTTTTAATATTATTATTAGTTGTGACGTTTGTTTGTTCATCTCCTTTATGTATTTTTGCCAAGGAATCACTATATCGCTAAGGCGAAATTAAAACATGACACAGCGTACAACCAGTGACGAAAGCAAAGTTGGAAAGTGTGAATTTTGTTTTATTACTCTGAGAATGCTTTTATTATTTTAAAATGTTTTTTTTTTTTATTTATAAATATATGCGAATATTTATGGTACCATAGTGTGGAGATGACAGTTTATCATAAACAAAAATTAAAAATGATTATGAGAGGAATTTAGAATTCAATCGAGATCACTGACAGATATCACAAAATTGTGAATAATGGAAAATATGATAGACAGATTATCTGCGATTTTATTTCTGAGTTTAATGAATGGGAATCTGTTTTGTATCAATTTGGGTGTCAACTTGAGGTATATGTACGTGTACGGATTTAGTAAAACATACTCATGTTCAGTCTAAAGTGGGCCATGCACGGTGCAGTCGATTGACTTGATTTTAAAATCGAGCAAGCGTCGTTTGTGACCGCGAAAACTGGGTTCAGTGGTGCAGTTTACTATTTGACACAAACAAAACTGATACAACGAGTATGGTATACCTCAAAGCCAGCCTTGGCGTTTTTGCAAAATTTGAACGTAAATTTAAATCAAGGGAACAATTCTTAGCTCAGTTTCAGGATGTGTCGGCATTTGCCTAAAAACATTCGCGTTCCACCTTATAGATTTTAATTTGTGGGAGAAATTATATTTCTAGTCACTGCTTTCATATTTTAGCGAAACTACAGGGTGGCGTATGAATTGGTAATCGCATTTTCAATTGTATTTCTTAGATGATTTTACCCTTTCATACCGAGATGAAATCTTCATGGAAAAGAAAAGTTTTTCCATACATATTTCAGTTTTTAAAATGAGTCCAGCTGATCGAACAAATGTCACAACCAGTGACGCCAACTTAGTCATAATATTATACCTTTAAGGCATAATTCCGATACTTGAGGCATTAAAAAAAAAAAAAATGCATAATTTTTAATGATTTTTTTTTACCATCAATTACAATTTCAGTTTTGTAAATCTGGTACAGTCTTTGATCAAAGTGTCATATTTAATTTTTATGTACAACTGTGCATTCTCTACTTGACTTACTCAAGAAATCTAAGCTTTGAATTACAGAGATCGAAAAAGGTTTAATAACCTACCGATCGACCAGCATTCTGTTAAAAAATTTTAATCACATTATAGGTTTGTTGCAGTTTCTTTTTAAAATATGAAATTTTTATCCTTGGTCACAACTCACAAGTCACAACTCAAAATCATTTTCCACCCTTAATTGATGGGCTAATATTATTTTAAATGTTCTGAATTCATCATGAAATTTACAACGGTTAAATTAAAAGACGAAACTGACACTGGAGCTCAAAAATTTCCCGTGGAATTAAGAAATTAGACCTAAAAGACCGATTTTGTGCCACAACTTATGAGACGTTTAAGTTAAAGGAATAATATGAGAGTGGAGCTCAAAACCTACCACCTGTCGATTTGAGAAAGTCTATGATATGATATGAGCAAATGAAGTCTTTTTGAAGTCTTTCAATGTATTGCAGTCTTTTGAATGCTTGAAGTCTTTTGATTGATTTGAAGTATTTTTTCTTGAAAAAAAAAACTATTATTGATTTGAATTTTTGAAATTCATATTTCAGTTTAAAAATGTACAGGTGCATGAACTACAAGAAAAACAATTTCAAAAAATACTTCAAATCAATCAAAAGACTTCAAGCATTCAAAAGACTGCAATACATTGAAAGACTTCAAAAAGACTCAAAGAATTCAAGCAATCAAAAAGTAATGCAATCTTTTGACTTCAAGTCGTTTGACTGCATCAGGTGATTTCTTCACTTAAGACTTCAAAATAGACTGCGATTTAAGATTTGAAGTAATAGGACTGCTATGAAGTATTTTTACTGAAGTTGCAATAAGCAATCAAATGACTGCGACTTCAGCGAATGCAATACTAAAGTATTGCATTCTTTTACAACTCTGATATATATACAATAAATAGTACTAAAATGCTAAAGGAATAGCTATCTGGCGAATAAATACGAAGAGGGGAAACTCAAGGCGAGGGCTGGCAATTTTCATTTTCAAAAACTTGTTTTTAAACAAATTTTTAAAGAAATTTTTAAGCTTTGATATAGTTGAAGCGATATTTTGTTAACTGACTCGGTGATAAGAGACATATTACGCTCTTTGCAATTTATGTTCATTTCGCCTCATCATGTACTTAGAAATTTGTTCATTTGAAGTTGGTTCAACTGATTTCCACTGTAATTTTAGCTTCCGATACGAAAGTACAATTTTTAGCAGTTCCTTTCCGATAAAGCAAAATTTATATATCTTTCGGTTATAGATGTGTGTATCTTTTTTTAGACATAATTTGGGCTCAGTGATTCACTAGTTAGTGTACTGAACTAGATACTGAGCAAGATTCCTCAGGTTCAATACCCGGAAAAACACAAACACCTCTTGCGAAAGTCTGCAAACATTTGAGGGTATCATGAAAGAGGTTCTTAATTTAGCCGTTCGTAATCGGTACTGAATTGAAGGTCCATTCCATTCGTCAAAGACAAAAAAAAATATATATATATGTATGTACATATTATAAAAAATGAATGGTTGTGAGAAGCTGGCAAATAGGGTATACCCTTACGGTACTGTTGCTACAACTATTTATTTATTTGCATAATTTGGCGTACCTACGATTGAAACTAGCCCTAATGTCTAATTCACAATTCGGCGTTGAAGGCGTGCGTGCGTCGCTTTGACACGCTTTATCAAAACTTTACGATATTTAATGCCAAAGCACGTGAGCAATAATTTTATAAAACGAAATGCTGCTTTGAAGCGAATGCGCGCTGAGAGGGTAGAGTATGACTGACTAAAAGTTCGGTTTGTTTTTTCACAAATTAAGAGCAGAATTCAAATTTCAAGTCTACTCCTTTTTTTCTTGTATCTGTAATTGTTATGTACGAATTGAAAAAGGATTCTCCAAAATACAAGGAACTCATTTCCACACACTGAATTAACTAATTTGCATTGAAAAAACATCAAAGACCTCTTGTGTGTGATAAACATTAGCGGATCTGTGCCACTCCAACTATGAACAGCACACTCTATGACTTCAAATCGAACAATTCGAAATTCTAAAGTTGTCTAATAATGTGTCGCGTTGAACTTTACACGATTTATAAGATCTAAAGTCGGTTCAACGCATGAAGTTGTGCGACAGCATATGAACGCTTTGTTTCTACATAATCTGTCAACGCGAAATTGTGAATTGGGCATAAGAATCTGTATTTTAAAACGAAATGATTATCAATTGTTGAATCTATTGGCGATACAAGACTTACTCTTGAAACGCGCAAAAATATGCTGCATACTTTTAGTTGCGACTTCTTGATACTAAAAATCCATTTCTACTTTTCGAAGACTTTAATATCCGAGAGTCATTATGAGTTTATCGGTTTGCCTCATGAAAAACTGTATATACCATTCAGTTTCAATCTAGATCTAGATCGTCGCAATCGATTACCATCAATTGTCTCTCTTCAATCATATAAAAATTGTGTCATGCTTTCAGAGTTATTATGACAGTGGCGAATTGCGCTCTGCGAATCTGGGAATTCCTCATTTTGTTCAAAAATACCTACTCACAAAGTATCTATCGGCAAAACAAGCTGAATTTAAATAAATTAAAACAATTTCAATAAAACACAAGCAAGATAAAACTTCGTGCGATACAAAAATAGACACTTGTCTCACACGCCAGTGGTGGTTGCCGAAAAAAAAAGAAGAAAAAAAAAAAAAAAAAACGAAAACGACAGAAAATCAAGAAAAACATCATCAAATTCTTTAAGCAAAAGACCACGAGTGCATTTCGTATCTATGCATCTTTCTCTCACCTCGATAAATAATAGAGCAAAGTTCGTTGCGCTATTACATCGTGTTTTCGTGCTGGCACGTCATCAGCAGACGTGTAGCTTTCGATATGCCAAATGCACAAGAGTGAAGTGAAACAACGACGAGTCTTCAATTTAATCGTTTGGCGAATATTTATAAAACAAAATAACAACATCTAGGTAATGGAAAATATTTTCTTTCAATCTCTTTCAGATAAAGCCAAAATTGAAACAAACAAGCCGGAGCAATGTGAACTCAAAAGACTTCCTACCTTGCATTTGTACAATTGTTAGAACTTTTATTTTTGTATTTTTTGCTTTGTTCGAGAGTAGTAGGGATCACTTTCAGAAAGAGACACTTCTAGGACTTCATTGAAGCAAAAACACACACACACAAATAAATAGGGGGAGGATAAGTACTCCCATCGCACTGAGATTAGACCATAAAAATATGTATGAAGTAGCCCCAGTGGCGGGTAGTAAGAAACTTGAAGCTGCATGCGAACTGAGTAGCTTTCGCATAATCATGGGACAAATATCAAGCAACCATAACAACAACAACCAACACACGAACAATAACAACCAATCGGCCAACAACTATGCGAATCGACACCATCCGAGTCAGAAGTCGAAAACCCACTACAGACATTCCGCCGTTCAGCCACTGCGCAAAGAGGAAATGGTCATACTGCGTGATCCGCTGAAAGATCCGTCCGACATATACCGGGGAGCCGGTGTCCGTGAATCCATCCAGCTGCGAAAGAACAAAGATATCATTGCGAATGGACGGCCAGTTACCATCAGTGAGATGAACGCATACAACATCGAAAAGAACGAGCAACTGTCACCGCTGGTGAAGTTGGCCGGTATCCCATCTTCCATCGACAAGGAGATCATCATAAAGACAACAAATGCCTCGGATGAGTCAATACTATCGCCGCCGGTGTTGCAATTGCATACCTCTGCCACAGCTCCACCAAAGGTGAATGAGTTCTACACAGTGGGTGATGGCTACCATAAGACGGAAAGTTGCTATTATCGCAGTCCGGATGGAAACTTTCACAAATTGCCGACAGACTCGTACCACAAGATGGCGGAGGGGTGCTATGTGAAGAGTCCGGAGGGTACATTCCGTCGACTGGAAGTCGCGCGAAACATGGACGGCAGTGGCCAGCTAGCCGGCAATGGTAGTGCGAACGGTGGCGGTCAACCGAAGATGCGCAGTCAAATGATGAAGTTCTTGAAACGTTCGAAGAGTCATACACCCGCTACCATAAAAGAACTGCAAAAGGAGAAGGATCGTCGAGAGCGGGACAGGGAACGGGAGCGCAAGCATCGCGCTTCAACGGTTGCCAATGCTGAGAATAGTATGAGCGGCAGTAGTGGCAGTGCGAACAAGAATAATAAGGTCGTCGTAACAATGATGGAGAATGGTGGACTGCCCATTGTGGCGACCAGCAAAGCGGAACGTGCGAAACACAGTAACAAGGATGCGGGTAGTGGTAGTGCAGCGGACAAGGCGAGAAGTCAGAAAGCGAGGGTATGTTTATTGTTTTCTTGTTTTTCAATTGTTTATTGTGTAAGACAGACACTGCGCGGTTTGGGATTGCATAAGAGAGGTGCTCAAGCGGGTATTTTGTTCTTTTTTTTTTTTTATATGCTCCAGAGGTAATTAAAGTGTCTTAGCTGATTTGATATGTATGCCACTTGTGATGAGAGTGTGGGTAATGAGTAAGTGAACTGCAAGCCTTGACCTTCAATGGCGGGGTAATTTCGTTCTGTATTTTCTGAAAGGGACGCGCCTAAAAACTCACTATGGAATTTGTTGCGCTATTTGATTAATTACGTGAAGATGGCGCTGCGGGTCTCCCATTTGATGTGGGGTAGATTCGGAAATCGAAATGGACGACATGAATTATAGGAGTGTGGAAAACATTCGCAAAATTGGCAGAGCCAGGCGTGTCTTATCAAAGCTTTGGTAAACAGCTTTGCTAGTCCATATGAAATTTGAATAAAAATTCCGGTTAGAAAATCTGTCACTTTGCTGCAAATCTGTAAAAGAGATGTTACGCATCGCTTCCGCGCATTGGATTTCGTTTAAGGGTAAAAGGGACTTAAGACATTCTTTTAGAACAAAGGGAAAGCCACGTTTTTATGCGCACGGTGATTTTTTCCTTTTTTTAAACCGAATTGAGGAGGATTTCTGATTAATGTAAGTTTTGTTGAGGTACACGTTAATAACTCATGTGCGCATGAGAAAAGGTGCGTTCGGAACTCTGGTTTAACTGGTCCGTCGCATTTGTGACTCCTGTGTATTTTTATTCTTTATCCAACCCTTGTATGATTATTTAGTCATTCGTATGTAAAAGCGCACAAAGCTGTGTGCGTTTGACAGTATGTGTCGCTCTTCTTATGAATTAATCTAATTTTGTATTAGTTCGCACAGAGGTAGGTGCGCTTCTAATTAATGTGAGCATGACAAGGCGACAAGGTACATTCGCTTCTCTAAAGAGATGAGTCTTACTGCACATGTTACTTCCAATGATTGCCCGAGACTGACATGAATACCTTTTTAGTTGGCATTACGAGGTGTAAACATTTTTGTGCCATCCAATTAAAGCTCCAATAAACCTAGTGCCAAACATGAGCTCACATTTCGTCATAGTGGTCTTCATGGGCAATGTATTTCAGTTTCAGATCGTTCATTAGTTGCTGAAATTGTCCATTTAAAGCGCCTTATTCATGAATAATTTAGCAATTGATAAACGCACACAAATGTGCGGTCTTTTAACATGAAAATATATATGAATTTAAATGCGCTTTGTATTTTTTATAAAGAGATGAGTTTCCTCGGAAATTTGCGCACACTTGGTGTGCGATACTAAAAAAAACTTTCTTTTACTAGTGCGCTTTGCAGATTTGTTGCTCCTCATGTATTTTTCGTAGCAGAGTTGCCAGTTTGGGGGTTTTCCCTTAGATTTAAGGGCTTTCCCCTATATTGGATTTAGGGATCCCTTCAGATTTAGGGTTTTTTTGGTCGACTTGGGGGGAAATCGGGGGGTAGAATTTTTGTAGGGGGAAATACAAATACTTCCACATCCAAATAAAACTAATAGGCATTTTGCGAATGTAAAAAACGCTGTTAAACTTAAGAATGAGGTAACATAGAGATTTTCCGTTCTATCCTGTTCACAACCAAATGATTCTTCAAAATTGAGGATAACAATCGAGGATGAAATGAATGTGCGTGTTATTTTAAACCGCTGTTAGTGAAAATTATTTGTTCTAATATCTTTGGACTATATTCTCGTTTACAAAAAAAAAAAGAAAAGTCTATTAAAAGAAGCTAATACCAGTTTCAATACGAAAAGGTAGATTTTTGTAATAATTCCTTAAATGTTTTTTTTTTCGGACTTAAGCACCAACTTCATCTGTAAATTGTGTGAACAACAATTTCCTCAAACTTCTAAGGACTGTGTAAATTCTTTCTATATCGTTTCAAACTGGAAAATACGTTGTATTTATTTCCCGCAAACTTTTCTATTAGGAAAACTGAACTTACTTGTTTGCATTTAAAATTCGAAATTTTTACTTTTAAGTCGTAGGTACATAACTTACTTGCTTATCGGGCTCCCGATCCGTGAAGAGTCTCTGCCTGAGATACTGCAGCCTTCCATCCTCTACGATCCCGGGCACGCTGCTTCCAGTTGTCCAGACAGACCAAGCGCTCTGGCATCCGCGATGGCCTGGTCTTTGAAGCGGAGGTTCGGTCTTATTAATAGTGACGTTTTGTCCTAGCCGGTGGACAGATGCTTCTTTGTTTGTTGATAGCATGTACTTGGTCTTGCCCTCATTTACTTCAAGGCCAACCGATTTCGTCGTCCGCATAGCCCAGCAGCTGGACGGACCTCTTGAAGATAGTGCCTTCCGTGTTGACACCTGCCCTGCGCACTATCTGCTCGAGTACGAGATTGAAGAAGTCGCTTGATAGCGCATCTCCTTGCCGAAATCTGGTGCATAGGTAGGTACATAAAACTTGTTCAAAAAACATTAACAAAAAGTTGGGGTGTTTTTTTTTTTTTTTTTTTTTTTTTTTTTTTTTTTTTTTTTTTTTTTTTTTTTTTTTTTTTTTTTTTTTTTTTTTTTTAATTAGCCAATGTAGGGGTTATTCAGATTTATTTTTGGGGAAATATTTTGACCGTCTGGCAACGCTAATTCGTATCATCTAGTCAACTATGGTTATTGAAATTGAAAATGACTGTAATCAGTAAAGTTACACATTTATGTAGGTACAGAGTTTTTAACACTTCGTCATATTTGTATATCTAATACGACTTTATTATTAAACAAGTTAATTCAAGGATTAGGTGATATAGATACTTTAAAATAACAGGAAACGTTTCATTAACTTCATGTTTACTAGTCCAATCTATCACAATAATCTTCGATAACGAATTATATATACGTACATATCTTAAACTTGTATAGTCTCCGGTGTACCCCATGTTTATATCGCCAGGCATGACAACAATAATGCTCAACCAATACTAATGAATGATGATAAATCAGAATCTGAAATGGATATGAAACGTAACATTTTAAACACGTGTTTCAATTTTTGCACGTCCGTAGCAGATAAACAAATATAAAACGTACTTACGTACACAAACAAAAAAGACAACACCTAATTTTCACTTGTAAAAATTAATCATAATTCGAAAAGCATGCGTCATGCAAACTACCTAAGGCGAGCACCGAGCACACGTCTCATTCTCAATGGCCTAATTCAGTCGCGTCTGAGGAAAGTCAGCCGCGCCAATCATCATTGCAGTCCGTATTGCCAAAATGACTCATCGTTTGCAGTTGTTACGTTGATTAAAAATAATCATTTGGGGCATACATATTTTTCAAGTGGTTTTTAGTTTTATTTTATTTTGAAAAGTATACAACTATACTGGGCGTGGGGTGCTAATCGACCGCACTGGTCGTAATACGTAATAATTTTGATGGATGGCGATCGTATGCCAGGTACTAGAATGGCGGATTTAAATTAAAACTAGTAGGCAAGTAAAACTTCCATTGTGGTTAATTTTGGATAATTTGGGAGCCATACCTCTAGATGGTGGTCTTTCACATTTTGGTGAGCTTTTCACCTTGTTGAATCAAATGGTTTGGATTCTTAAAAAAAAAAATATTAGTTCTTCCCTTAGTTCTTATTGAACACAATTTACACTTTCTGGATATTTTTTTCTACTGTGTCAGCTCTCTCAAACGTCTGAGTTATGATGAGTATGTTCAGCAATGCAGATCTGTTATATATTTATATGTTTTTAGGAAATTTTTTTCATCATAATGCGAAAATATCAAATAGATCCTGCAGATCCATTGACCAAATCTTGCAAGTTTTGGATCAAAACACCGACTCTTTCATGACCTGTGTGAGGGGTTGCGGCTTCATTTTGAAATCAAATATGAAGTTTCAAAGCTAAATTTTTCTGATTGTGTACACAAAACGTCAGTTATCATTATCACGTTCCGGCACCACTCGTCATAAGGCGTGACTACCTACATGTTCGTCGTTTTTAACTAAGTGCTATTTTATCACGAAACAAGCTCAAAATCAATACTACCCAGAAAAGACACTTTCTGAGTCATACGGTGCTTTCTAACCTCAAATGTGTGAGTTTTCGTTATTCATTCAGCTCACCGTGGTGGTAAAACGTCAGTTGATGAATCATTTGGTTTATTATTTTGCTTACTTGTTGATTTTCTCTGCATAAGTACAAGGCAGACATATCTACAATTTGAACGTGTAAAAAACAGGATATCACAACGGCTTTCTGTATGCTGTCCTTGGAGAACAAATATTAAGCAGAACTGAGCTCGAAATTCGTTACTATTTTTTTTAAACAGTTGGGAAGCGTCATGATAAAATGGCAAACTATGCAAAATATTGTTGACAGCTCCCTTTGTCGGGCGGATTGACCGCCTAACAGAGCCTGAACTGTTTTACGAACCCAAAGATCTACTCAAAGACTCTATATGAAAATGGCTCATCTTTAACGTCTTTTTATGGTTATAAACGTGTACCTAAAGAGGTTAATTAAAAATACTCAGTGAGGCGGGCGCATCCAGCAAGTTTGGTATGGGAAGGTGCTCATAATTTTCATTCAGGGTTCTGCCAGATCTTCTATAGTTAAACATTCTTTTTAGTACCCAAAAAAAAAAAAAAACTTTCTGGAACGAGGGCAGAATTTGTGCTCATACAGTGGAAGTCCAGTATAACGAATGATTTATAATGTTTGAAGTAATTCACTATATCGTGCGCGTTCGTAATACCGATCGACTTTTTATACTATTTTTATAAAAAGGAAGTCATTCAAAAATATGCTTTTTTTGACGGTTTTATTTGATGTTAAATGCAATAGATGATGGTCCCGCCATTTAAATAATTTTAGGGTTCTTAAGCCAACTTATATGTTAGTTCCTTATATCGGATAGTAAATCGTGGACATTATTCGCTATACAGAGATACTAATGTATATCTGAAGAGCGTTCGTTATATCTCGAATTCGCTATATCGGTTATTCGTTATAATGGACGTCCACTGTACTTTCAACTGAAAAAAAAGTATATACAGTGCGACCTCAATAAAAGCAACTAATAGAAATTTGGGCAGTTGCTTTTATTGAGTTTTTTGCAATAATCGAGTCAAAAAATTGTAGGTGCCAAAAATGAGGCAACAAGTTAAACACCTCAGAACAGTAAAAAAAAACGTGTCTTGCACTGGTAAAGAGACCAAAACTGATCATTTAATTCGTGGGTATTAGAAATAAAAAAATTAGATTTTAATTGTTATTAAAAAATTGAGAAGTTTTTGATTGTGTCTTTTTGGACGCAGAATTCTTTTCCACAGCTGACTCTCGTAAGTTTTGCAGAGCTAAAATGTTTCTCAGTGAAACATCATTTTCTTCAGCCCATTGAAGGC
This sequence comes from Cheilosia urbana, assembly GCA_946477585.1. Taxonomy (NCBI): domain Eukaryota; kingdom Metazoa; phylum Arthropoda; class Insecta; order Diptera; family Syrphidae; genus Cheilosia; species Cheilosia urbana. The sequence goes on from OX297854.1 coordinate 120,859,490, forward strand.
AAATGTTGATTGCTTGAATTGCAGTCACTGCTTTAACTCTTGGCAGTGCGGATTCTTCAACTGCAACTCGATTTTCCAGAAACCATTTGTACAAGGCTTGTGGAAACTCACACGCTCTTAGAGTTACTCGTTTTCCCGGTTCACATTCAGAATTTGCAACAAATTTTGTCAGCGCTCCTTCTCTCCTCTTAATTCTACTTATGCTGGACTTGTCCACCTTATATTTCCAAGAAAGCGATGTAGCAGGGTGTAAACCCTTATTTATTTTGTCTAAAATTTCACTTTTTTGCATTATATAAAGCTTAGGAACACTTTTCACAATAGGCATAACTAATAGCACACAGTAATGCGACCAACGACACTAAGGACTACAGAGGAAAATGCACGAAAAACTACGCCTGCTATATAAAACGCACACATCATGTAACAAACATTTGTAGATATAAAAAGTACAGCAAGATGTAAAATAACTGCCCAGACATAGCAAAAATAAACAAGAAGTAAAAAAAAAATTATCTACAAATAGCGAACAAAATAAGAGCTCATGAACCAATAGTTGTTTTTATCGAGTCACCTTTTTTGAGGAGTTGCAATTACTGAGTCAACAATGGTAAGATTTAAGGTGTTGCTTTTATCGAGGAGTTGCACGTATCGAGGGTTGCTTTTATTGAGGTCGCACTGTATATATAAAACGGAAACGGTTCATCAGACCCCTAAAATTCTCTTTTTGACACAATCGGCTGGACTCTTTATATCTAGAATTGTCTCTTCTGTTTTTTTTTATTTTTATTTTTTTATTTTCTGACGTTCATAAAATTTGGAATATCAAAAGTTACCAATTCACGATAGGTAAGTGGTTGCTCTGTCTTCAATTGGACCACTAAGTAACAGTTAAAGACAACATGACAAAAACTAAGAAATCCGCTTCTCTACCTGAAGATGTAATTTGTGTTTTTTCCGCGGATTGAACCTGATTCACCTCACTCGGTAGTACGTCACGTTAACTCACTGCGTCAGAGTGAAGTTTTTATTTAAAAAAAAAAAAAAAAAAGTTGCTTCTATTCTAGTTCCTCGTAGCTTCAGTTATAGTCATGATCCATAAATTTAATTTTGAAAAATGCCACATAAAATCCTAATCCAAAACTAAGCTCCCCTTGTGTCGTTTTGACACGTCTTAATGACATTGGTCCGTCCCATCAGTTTAGTAATTGTAGTTTTCCTAGAAAAATAAGAAAATAAAAATACTAACACCACATAATTACTTTGCCGCTTCCCATTGAAGGCCGTTTGTATATCTGTTGACGTTTTACGCCTTTCCTTGTCTTGTTTTCATTTCCCGAAAACCATTTGAAATGTATTTTTACTACGCATTTTACTTGTCACGTATATAGCAACAGATCGTATATTATGATAGACAAGACCAAATAATAATAAAAAATAAAAATGACAGCCGTCATTACGCGCTGATTTTGAGAGATTGTCATCAACTGGCAGTACAGTATGAACACACATTTTATATGCATGCAAATTTAGGAATAATAAACATTTAACCAGTGACAGAATTTGGCCCGTGAACTCTATTCGAACGATAGTGTGCTCAGTGGCGCCCAAAACAAATACCGCCCTCGATAATGCGGTGCACTTGACACTCTCCCCCAGTGTTGATGTGTCGAAATTGTGTTGCTAGTATTTATAAACTTAATAAATTTTGCTTATCTGCTGATTATACGTCAGATGTCGAATCCCAAAATTTCCTAAAAGGGTGTAAAACTGTCACGAGCCTTGTGTAGCAAATTTCTCGAAAATTGCATTCAGTAAACGGAGAGTCTCCAAAGGCGAAGCAAGCGGGGTATGCCATGAATCTCCCTGGCTGTACAAACTACACATGTGCGAGTTAACTCCATTTCGTAGAAAGTGGTGTCAAAAAAAAAAGCACCTGTAGATATTCTCCAAAACATCTCCACCGCGCACACCTTCCTGAAGCTCATTTTGTTACACACCTGATAGGAGTAATCGAAAGATTTTTTTTTTTTTTTTCACTTTTATAGGGTACAATCTGAAAACGTTCAGTTGATAAGCTCCCCGGCTGAGCGTAGGACGTGTGTCGTTGTCGTGTTGTACTGTGCTGTGCGCGCTTCGTGTGCTCATAACGTTACGAGTTGCTCTTTGTTCTAAGGCATTTGCGTGTCGGCGTCGGCATTTCAAAAATATTCCATCAAAATGGTAAAATTCGCGTCGCGGTGAATCGAAAAATTTCTCGTGATTCGCGTGGATCTCAAAAGTTAACAAGAATTTACAGAGAAAATGTAAGAACACCCGCTAGACTAGCGTATCATGTACATTATATTTATAACGAATTGCATTTTCACTTTGTGTGTAGAGTGAGAGAGAAAGAGACCAATATACGTTCACGCGCCGACCCACTGTTTGAAAAGCTTATCACGTTGATAACACGAAACCGCACAGATACACAACACACTAGTCCAACCCACATATATCTCCAGACGTTGCGTTGACTTCTCCTATATAATAAATTAAAGTGGAAATGAAAACAAAAAGAAACGGAGTATGAAAAAAAAAAAAAAAAAAAATAGCACGACAACGACAAGAAATTGCGATGCTTGCTGCGATGAAGTAGAACGAGGCAATGCCGCTTACATTTGCCTTTTTTACACTTTTTTTTTTCGTCTTGTAAGACACAATATTTTCTCAATTTTTTTTGTTCTGCTGCTGCTATCTTATCACCGACATTCGTGATAAATATAACAAATTTACTGACGCACACCCTGTGTGCGCTATACGCTGTATGCTTTTGCTTAGTACTCTCAAGGTATTATTGATAAAAATAAATTTATACTTGAATACGGCGATTGAGAATGAGAAACTCGCATTCGTATTGTTGCTGCTATCCTGTAATACTCTCTGAGTGGCAATGTATTGAAGAATTAATTTTAATTTGAATAGAAAGCGTGTGTGTTACAAGGACATTCGGCATGAATGAAAGCAATGGGTAATAATTGGTAAATTGTTATTAAATCGAGTTTGAATAAGTTGTCGCAATGAAAGCAGAGCAAGACCTCTACACGCGTTGGCATAACTGTGCGCGGTTATGCAAAGCTATTTGGGTATCTAATTATTTACAATTTTGCTCAGTGTCGTGATAGGATAATTATTAACGCCATAAATGGTTTACACGACTCTGCCATTGATTAATGCTAAAATAAGGTTTTGCTTATTCAGGAGTCTATATTGGGATGGATATTTACCTTTAGATAGAGAAGTAATTAGGACCAATGGGCTAATTTGCATATCTGTCACCGAAATAGAACGCAAATTGTTGGTTGCAAATTTGATTAGCTAGTGTAAACTTCCGATCGTCAAATGAAACTAGTTTTCACTTATAAGTTATAACGCACATTCATCGGGAGTGTTTGGTGGGTGGCACATGCCAAACGCACATGGTAGTGTGCGGAAAAACGGTTTCTCCTCTATAAAGTACATTTATTATTTTCATTGCAAATGATTACAATCAATAGTATGCTAATAAGCCTGGGAAAATGAGGGTGTTTATCAGCTACATTTGCGCTTGCAGAAACACTGACCCGCACATGTGCGTTTGATATGTCGCGGCAACTTTTGGTACCATGAATAAGTGCGCTTTTTCTATAAAACATTTAGCAACGAATTTTTATAATTTAGAAAGGTCATCCAACTGTTGTGGTTAAAGAGCTTAAACACCTCCTGAGTATTGCCAATGTCGAAAAACATTTCTTTCGCAAACCTCACAACCTCAGCTGTTAGGCCGTTCCGTTGCCTGAGATTGGTACATGAACTTGTTGCTGTACGTGTGATTTGAAGGGTGGGCCATCTAGTGGTTTCTTTTTAAATCATATGCTATTTTGACGCTGACAGCTGTTTCCCGCTCGAAAACTTGACAGAAAGTTAGTATCATACCCTCGGAAATCGAAATGAGTCGCTTGACGTTTGAACAACGTTGGGAAATATTGACAATTTATTTCCAAAGTGAGTGCTGTGTAGCCCAAACAGTGTTTTTTTTTTTTTTTAAATGAAGCACCCACCGCGCCTGCTGAACGCAAGTTTGTGCAAAAAGTTTTTGAGACTACTATGCTAGTGGATAACACTCATGGTCCCCATCGTCGTACGTTGCGCACGGACGAGAATGTGGCTGCTGTAGCCGCGAGCGTGAGACTCAATTTCTTTTTCGAAAATGAGTCTGGGAACAACGTTTCGGTCAACGTTGTGGGCGTTACAGAGCCATTTTTGTTTATGGGCCGCTTGACAGCTAGTTTAATTTGACCTTTCTGTTAGACAGCGTAATCTAATCGGATGCAAAATGATTTGAAAGTTTGTTGCGAACATTCGAACCTGTTTCGAACAATCCAATCGCGTACCTTATGGGTTCTCACAATAAATGAGATACACTTGTTCCCAGCTTTAAAGAGGCAAATTTGATGCCGACTAAGAAGCATTACTAAAGAGTTTCAGTCAGCTAAATGGAGGGTATTCCCAAACCTCTATTGTCCAGTTACCGTCTTTTTTGGGTTACCTCTTATCTACCCCTTGTAGAAGGGTCTACCTTTTTTTGGTAATTAGACCTGTGTTTGTAGGAATCAATGGTCGTGCAAAACTGACTTAAGGTCAATTGAAATCGAGCTTAAGTCATTCAAATCAGTGGACATGGACATCTTTTATACAAAAATTGTAAATGTGGTTAGCAGCTTAACCTTGCCTGGTCCTAGTCATGGACAACCTTTACACGAAAATTGTAAATATGGTTAGCGCGTGAGGGAATTTGTTTAAGCTTCGTATGTAAAATCGACATATCTCCGTGAACGTTCAGTTCGTTTATAAATGTGAATGAGCTCAATTTTTCAGACTTGAGTTCGCTCTGGCACTCTGCGAACCTTTTGTTAAAGAAAACATTCCTTAAACAAAAGATTCTCGGAATGGAAGGAAGGCGAACTGAAATCACGCAAATCAAGTCTAACTTAGAAAATTTGATGAACAGCTATGACCCTTAGGTCGCTTCCACTTATTTTCCTTTTCTAACCACCTACATAAAATTGCTGAGGTGCCACTAATGTTGATTGATATGTGATTGTGATGGGCTGCTGGTCCTACTATGGCCTCTTGATCACTAGTTGGATAGGTTGCAATGGCACTCTTTCACTTGGACTAGGTCACTTCATACTAATTCAATCGAACTTCTACTCCATTTTGGACTTGGATTTTTCCCGGCATCGATCCTAAAACCCTTCGTTCAGTTCTACACCACAGTAAACACTGAATGAAGTAGTCCAAAAAATGTATTGTTGCCCACACGGACTCGCAAACAGCAACGCAAACTTTTCAAACCTCCTGTCTACAATTAAATCTTGCAGTTTATTTAACATCTTACCGTCGATTTTCTTTGTTTCCTCATACATCTTTCCGATCCCAAAGGTAACTGAACGTTTGAGGTATATTTCTCACACGTTTCCTTTAGTTTTCTATTTCTCCATCTGTTTCTGCCCACTCATTTGTCTTCGTATATGAAAGCTTCTTAGATAGTATCCAATCAGGGCTGCCAATGTTGTGCCCAGAAAGTGTAGCAAATCGCATAAAAAAACGAAGTAGATTAAAAAAAAAAGTTTAGCAAACATATCTATAAGAAAAGAAAAATTATTTCATAACAAAACATTTACTAGTTATTCGTTTAACAATAATAACAGCTTTTAAAGGATAAGTTTTACAAATTAATAGGTAGGCATGCATAGTTCATTAGTTTATTTTACAATAAATAGGAACTTTGTGTTTAATTCAACTCAATTCAAGAGAATTCATGTCTAAAGGATACAACAAATTCACACTATATTAATAATACGCAAAAAATACTATAATACTTTGGAAATTGTGATTAAAATTTAATCAGCTTTTAAGAAGTAGCCCTCCGAAACATATTTAAATTTACAAAAATATGGTATTATATGGTATTAATTGTTGAGGAGGTTCAAAATCGTCCAGCCACAAACTCTTTTATAAGTATTTTTACTTAAGTAAAAGGGAAGAAGCGGTACTTAAGTATATCAAGATTTTTTCTTTTTACATAGTTAAAATCTGAAAATCGTCTTTCGGCTGCTGCACTGCTATGCGCTAGCCTAGCTAGTGTAAGAATATAGTCAGGCAACACCTTAAACATATCTTCTTCCAAACTGAAGGCAAATTGTAGTAGATTTTTGCGATGAGTGCATTCAGATCAAGCAAATGACTTTTTTGATTTGCAAAAATGAACCAATACAACGCACTTTAAATTAAGTTTTGATCATTATATAAAACTGAGTCAAACGAAGTAGAAACAAATTGCAACGTAGCAGATACAAACAAAAGAAATGAAATAGATCTACTACATATGAAGTACATTGGTACCCCTGAGCCCTGATCCAATCAAAAGAAACACGGTTAAAATAATGCAATCTAGTGCGAGCGAGACCCACCACCCGATCCAGACGAAGAGAGTGCAAACGCGAAAGTAATAAAATACCAGGAAACACGTCATCGACCTGACAGTGCAATGATATAAGTTGTATATTTCTGGTCTTACAACAGTTACAACACAACAATTAAAAAAAAAAAAAAAAGTTTTGTGCAACTTGTTCTCTATGTCATGGGTTGGTTTCTCAGCCCCAAACTTCGTTTCAACTGAAAGATCACCGGTTTTGTCTGTTCAATTGTTTGTATGTGTCGGGTTGATGGAATTTACCGGCCGAAGTTCATACGCAGACTTTGTTGAAAAGGTTCTTCAGCTCAGTAGTAATGATTTCTGTCACAAAAGGCTAGTTCACTTGACAGACGCCAAGAAACGTGTGTCTGTGCTTAACGTTTATGAATCACCATCTTGTTGTTAATTTGTGGAGAACGCGCTAATTAGACCGGTATACTGTATACAGCTGGCTCTGGGTTATTCCGAAATTTTGTGTTTGAGCTGTCAATAAAAGTAAACAATCAATAGAAGTAAACAAAGCCTTTTCAAGAGTCATGTATTGACATCAAGTGATTCTATTTAAAGCTTGTTTTCCCAGCTGAGTTCTCCTGGGTGGATTAATTAAGGCTTCACCGCTCAGAAATCCTGTGCTGTGCTTTGTCAGTTGTCAGTATATCTACACACAACAAGTTGAGCTTTTTAGAGCAACTTAAGTAGTCTGCACATTTTACTTTGCTATTTCCGTTTGCTGAGAGCGAGAGAAATCTATTATGTATCCGTATATGCTTAGATATTTTATTCGTGTGATGCCACAGAACCAGAACAAAGTATGCAATATCTATATAACTTTGCAATTTTAACACCGCCATCTTCTCCATTTGTATACACAAAGCTATCATATGACTCTTTTGGATTGTACGAGTATGCCTTTGAGATAAATGTTAGCTGGGCATCAGTCAAGAAAAACAACAACAAGAAACAACTTGTCGAAAAAAAGTAGAAAGGAAACTTTGAAAACTATTCATTATGTAGTGTTATGTTTCATAAATTTTAAATGAATTATTTAAGAACAAGTCTATTGCCAACCGCTAAATATAAAAAAAAGAAGCAAAGTTTGCACAGTAAAGGATCCGATATCGGGGGAATGAAGGCACAAAGTACAAATACTGAATCACCATCTAAGTCAAGGCCCTTGTCGTCATTTCCTCCACCTTCTCCTCTTTCTTTTTTTTTTTGCTTTGTGATTGAACAGCACTTCTGTACACATACCTACACGTGCGTCTAAATGATGAACATTTTGTTTAACATATGTGTTTTTTGAGAGCCCCAGAATAAAAAAAGAAAAAAATAGTCTGAGCCCCAAAAAATCGTGCCTACAGTGGGTAACAGTGTAGTTTGATACTCACCAATTTTACTGTGAAAGTAACGGATATTTTGTACGCTTGAAGTAAATAACGGTTGGATGAAGGAAGGTGCACAAGCTGTCCGAATAAAATCTAGTTGATCGTAAATCGTTAATAAAGTTGATCGCTTGAACCAAAGACGATACAAACTAGATGGTCATCTGAGAGCAGAAAAGGTTCATTTGCCTACAAGCTGCCTGTCCTGCATAAGATTTCCCAAGTATTCGTAGCTGTACAAAGGAGCGCTGACGCACGCATACTTAGAAACTCCTATGCAGGGGGATTTGATTGATGTCAATCGGGAGGCCATTTGTTTTGAATTGAATTTTAGGTGGGGGCACTTTGATCGACATTTTTGATGCCCATTTGTTACACGGCATTCACATCAGTGTGATCGCTGCAGAATTCTAAAAATCTCAAAAACAAGGGCTAATGAGAAGAAAAAAATAAGACAAAGGAAATAATAGTATTTGAACATTTTTTTTTAAGCTCCTTCTCCAACGAAAAAAAGGCCACAATAGCTAAAATAGGTTCTCAAAGAAAGTGAGAAATTGTAACTTTGGTCGCACAACGGTCACACTGATTCACATCGCAGCTCAGTTTAAAAGTTTTTAAAGTTTATGAAATTATTGGCGAATACCTTAATATAATAATTTTTGTCAATATCTAGCAGAAATCCATCTCATGATATTAATCAGTGATTTAGATTTAAAATAAAATGTATTTGTTTACTTGGAATTTTGCACTTTAAGACAAAATAGTCTTATAAATTATTGAAGATGAACTTGCACAAAATATATGCAACTATGCATTTGTTAAATTCCAAAAAAATAGTTCAGGTTTTTTTTTCGTTTATACTATAGCTCTCCAATTTAGCTACCTATGTAAAAAAAAAAGGGCATCACAATGGGTCCACAAGGAGGTATTGCAGGGCTCACCCTACCTACCCGGGTTTAACTTGCATGTTATTAACCTATTTTTGGAGCTACCCTAAAGGTTTACATTTAGGAAGTTGCATGAATTTTGCTGTCAAAAATATAATTCATAGGGTTATTCAATAAGAGGTGTTGTTGTGAAAGGATATGGTCCTGTATGCGTGCTCGTGGTGGCCATTTGGCTGATGTTGTTTTTCATTACTAACGGCATACCTTCCTCTTTATTATGAAATACACATCCGATCTCAAAAAATGACATTTTTCTTTGAATACCAAAATAACACCTCTTATTGGAAAACCCTTTACATAAACATAACTAATAAAAAACCTAAAATGTGAATGGATGAACATTTCTTGGCTCCGAAGATGGATAGAGAACAAGTAAAACTATCTAAAAAACCATACTTAACATTTATTTTATTTCACTTACAAATGTTATTAACCATCGCCATTAATAACACGTAGCGCGAGAGAGGCCTGTCATCCAAAATTTTCGGGGAAATTCGGGTAGGCGCACGGAAGTTGACCGTCTAGTTTGGATAGTCTTTGGCTGGATGATTTCTGTTCGGTTTTTGAAAGATGTTAGTTAATGAACAGAAAGTTGTTGTCAAGCTTGTAACTTTAGAACCGAGTTGTTAAAGAATCGTCTTTAAAGCTAGGTACATAACTATAATCAATCATTATTGGTCGCTATTACTATTTTCGTTGTCCTTAAGGCTGAGACTGCTGTATTAAAACTATTGTGTAGGTGCTGGGATCCCTTGCAAGAGATGTACTACCTATCTTACAAAGTCTATTACACCATTGCTGGCAGAGTTTTTTGTTTAATCCATGAAGAAAGGTAAAATTTACTATTTCTTTGTGAAATATAGTCTCCTTATTTCTTAATCAGTTTAGGCTCGTTTGCTGATACTAGTCATAGCGACTAAAGTTATACTTAAATACCTTATGAGCTACTTTTTCTATGTCATAAACATAAGATTATTTAGTGGAATTTAAATTGCTGTGGATAGTATCAGCAAGCGGGCCTTAGCCTCGGAACTATTTTTCTTCCACAACCTACACTACGTCTCAAGTCACCCACTTAACTTTCTTGAAGTATCATGCCCCAGTGAGAATGCTTCTATATAAAGAATTTTCAACATCCCTCGTAACAATTAAAAGAGTTCAACCAATAGGTTGCAAAAAAAATTAGAAATTAAGCAGTAGTTCCTTGTCTCTATGTGTATTGAAATTGTTTGTATTTGTATTTGTTAACACATCACTTTAAAACGACTCACCCAATCCGTATAGAATTCTGAGACATAACATATGGTTTATCGCAGTAGCATTTAGTTTTAATTTCATCGCAATCGGCCAACTCATTCAGAGAATAGGCGATTTTAAAGTTTTCTGAAAGAGAGTAAAAATTCAGAGGATACGCGATTTCAAAGTTTTCTGAAAGAGAGTAGATTTCATTGCTATTATGCTATTACATTTTCAGTGGAACTTGAAACTTGAGAAACAATTTTCAATAATGACTCGCACGCCACTTCAAGACTCCGTTGAATAGAAATACTGTCGTGAACTAAAATACAAGAGTTGACTTTGAGCAGTAGAGAATTAGTACTTTCGAGGAAAGTTCTTCTTTAGATCCTGCTGGCGTCCAATATGACCAAGATTTCGAATTATGATCTCGAACTCTAGCTTATTTGTTACCCGCAAAACCATTCTCTACTAATATAGATCACTATCAAAAAAAAAAAAAAAAAAACAAAAATAAAGCAAAATCTAGTACAATTGATTCCAACTTCAGTAGCGATGGGCGTTAGGTAATATTGCACGACCAACTTGTATAAATAAAACTGCCAGACCGATTCCCATATATCTTACGACTGTATTACCATCAATTATGTGTCGTGATCTAATCGCCCATATTGGTCTAATTGGTTAACATTCGCCCAAATGTGGCTACCGATTCAAAAACAGGTTCTGCAAATGTCGCGTTTCCTTTTGCGACTATGTACATATTCAATTTCGTTATCGTACCTAAATACAGTTTACTGTTCTCTTCTATCTGTAGTCAATAAGTGGCGAAGACTGATAAGAATGGCTTATTCTGATTTCGTGTTTGACTTGAGAAGCTTCTTTAAACTGCACGCGAAAAGAAAATTGGACTTGCTTCTTTTTTCTTTTTTTGTGCAGATTATCACCCATATATTTGTCAAGTTGTGAGCGCTCATAAATATGACTGTACTAATATACTGATAAAGGTATAAAATAAAGATTAACCCAATAAAAATTATACCATTTCGATATTTTTGTCGATGAACTAAGATTGAAAGTTTGTAAAAATAGTTTTTAATCTAAGAGAGTTTTATGTAAACCCATGGACTTAATTAGTCTCGTGTCTGCTAAAGACGAATTAGGGGCGACACCCTATGGGCAGTTAACGGGTGACCAAATATTTAGCGCATGGTGTTCAAATTGTGTGTTATTTTGAGCGTTTTAGGGACTTTTTCTGTCGTCTCTTTCTTTCATACTTTGGAAATGTCAAAATGACTGAAGGTATTTAGATCTCTGTTTAGTCTATTTGCTTCAAAAATGTACAAAAATATCTTCGAAATGTTTGGTTATACTCTGTCCAAGAAAAATTGTCAGTACAGGCCTTATGGGAAGCTCTTTTTTCTACCAGTGGTGCCTGTAGTACTCTTACGGCACTCAAACACAAGATTTGCCACTGAAATAAAAACGAAACCACTGGCATTCCAAGGAATTTTGTTGTTGTAATTTTCCTGAAATTCGCATACATCCCTCCACAACCTGTCTGCCACGCAGCCGCGGGCAGAATGAGCACGATCGCTTGTGTTCGCTTGCTATTATCATCAACCAAGCAGCGTGAGTGACTGAAGCACATCAGAGAAGTGTTACCATATGACAATGTTAGCATATCATTAAGGGTTTTCCTTTGAATTTTGTCAAAGAACTTTCGGTTTTGGTGCTTTTTGGAGCTTTTGAGAGCGGCATATTATGTGGGGTGCTGCCATTCGGTTTTAATTTGTTTGTATTTCTGAAAGATCCAATAATATTCAGTTAAAACATATTTTTGAATGTTGTCTTTTAGAAATAATGTTTATTCGTGAGGTGTTTTAATGCATTCATTTCACTAACGCAGCAAGTGATCATATGTGCGTTGTAGAGATATTGCAATAAATTAATAGTGATTACTAGAGCAACTCAACCGGATTCATGCAAAAGCATGGTATTTTAAGGGATAAACTTTGATTAAATATTTTATTATAGAAAACTAAGTACAAATTTTCAGCCTTATTCGTAAGGGCATATTTCTGCATGTTTTGGTAGGTATAAATTCATATTTCACTTTGTAGAGCATATTTTTCACACTAAAATATCAAAATGATGAAGCAGGTAGACCTATACTGTTTATTTTCGGTCGTTGGGTTTTACCACATCCGGTCACTCCTCTCCAGTAAAGCAAATGCCTTGAAAGGATTTTATGATCCTTTTTTGCTACTGTTTCCGCGAAGTTCTGCATTGACGGGTAATATTTTTTTAATAAATGTGTAATCTAGGTATATATCTCTATATTAAAAGATGTACCTATGTAGAGCTGCACAGTCCTTTTACCATCTGTTTACGTATATGACATCGTGGTTATATAATTTTGTATTCTAATTGCCTGTTTGTGTACCTACCTATATTTTTTCATTTTGATTTACGAAATGTGTATTCTTTGATGGACAACAAACTAAAGCGATTAGGCCTACTGGGGATACCCTTTAAAAGAAGCGAATATTAGAAAAGGAAAACTAAAGAGATAAACGGAATTAATTTCGTTCATCAATATTGTTATTTTAAATTGGAAGATGGTAACCCTAAGAGTATTGCTCTCTGAGTTATGGCGAATTATCATACACACTACGGCAACCCTGTGAGAGCTTTAAAAAGGGACAAATTTATGTAAGTCATTGCAAACAGACTGAGAGACAAACATCCTATCTTCCCTGTACTGACAATTTTTCTTGGACAGAGTATAGTAACAGTTTGAACGTATCGAAAGAGTTTTGTAAAATTTGAGACGTCGGCAAACTTTCTTTTGAATATGAACACTGATTATTTGTCGCGCTAGGGTTATATAAAGTTTGAGGTTAACTTTGGAGGTTATAATTTGACTTTCACAAAGCTACATGGAATTGTAAAATTTCTCTAAGTGTAGGTTTCTGCGACATAGAGTTGAAAGTGCGGGCTTATACCAACTTGTGGTCAAATCAAAAAAAAAAAAAAAAGTACTTCTAGTACGATTTGTCTAATATTTTTGGGTTCAATCCCCTGGATCACATTGTTTGCAATATTTAGGTTCAATTTTAACCGGTGTAACCCATTCTTCCCATAATACAGCAAAAAATGACGGGGACAGTGATTTCTTGGCTAGTCACCAAATATTGAATCAGCCTTGAAGACTTGCCTAAGTAGTCTTATAGAAAGAGGGCACGATTCAGAGAAGCACTTAAGGCTTGAGTACTCAAAAATATAGAACGTATCCCAGATCACCCTTATATAAATAAGAATATTCTTGTCAAACAAGACTGCACGAAGTAGTGAGAACAATTGAGAGGTTAATCTTCAACCACCAGTATTCCGGTTAGAAGCACCTTCTTGGGTATGACTTGCATTGTTCTTTTATGTATCGAGTTCTTTTATTGAGCTAGGTGTCTGTTAGGAGGTGGACTGCCTCCGTACGAATCGTTCAGCGAAAGCTGGCTAACAGTATCTACAAAGTCGTTTAACAGAGGTATACCTCAAGGATATCACCTTGAACCGTTTTAGACTTTATGCCAAGAAATAAACGTTTTAAAAAAAGCTGTCGGTCAATTCTGACCGATTACTCAACATGATTGTGTCGGAGCTGCAAATAAAAACAATTGTATTGTGTTTTGCGTTTGAAATAAACCTGCTGCTGGTTTAATAAATAAATAGTTGGCGCAACAGGTCCGGAGGGACCCTAGGCCTAGCCTCTCACAACCATTCGTTTTGTGTGCGGTTTTCATTTTTTGAACGAATGGAAGGGATCTACAATTTTATGCCGACTCCAAACGGCGAATTGAGAAGCTCTTTCAAGGCAGTCATACTCTCGGATGTTTGTCAGACGTTCGCGAGAGGTGGCGCAGTGAAAAAAAACCCAAAGTTGGAATTTGGGTTTTTGCGGGATTCGAACCTCGTACCCTCGCTTAGTAGTCCAGAACACTAACCACTAAGCCACTGCGGCTGCTGGTTTACAAGAGCCTATTGTCCTTACATCTTCACAGAGGGTTCTAAAGTTGACTTTGGAGAAACCTTGTCTTTAAAACAAAACTAAATAGCCTTCCCAACTCGTCTAAATAAATTTCTATCGCCGGCAGTAAGGCAGCGATTAAGGCAAGCTCGTCGAGGACTACAGGCACTTAAGGCCAAGGTTTCCAGCCATAGATATATAGACAAATTGCCCAAACCTGGCTTTGGTCTTTGCGTGAAGAGAGAAATCTTCTTTCACGTAACCGCACAGACTTTGTCGAAGGTTGTGACGAATTACATCTTTTTCGTAATGTTTTTTCCAGCTTTTCATAGCTAGAACTAGGAACCTCTGTTTCAGACCAATTTTAGACTTAGTACGAGTCAATAGGCCCACCTGCTTGGCAAAATAGCTACTGCATACATACGAGCATACATTTTATTGCTATCCGACGAGTGACGACTTCCTCAATCAACTTCACGGGTTGGTTTTGATCTTCCCTTCTATTTTATAGGTCTCAAAGCTACTCTAAATCAGCCACATAAAGCAACACAAACGCTTAGGTTTTGTGTCAGAGCTCTGTTTTAAGTATTTCCATCAAATGTCTGAAGTTTAGACACTAAGGCCAGGTTGTTGATACTACTCATAGCGATTTAAGTGCTACTTAAATACCTGCTACTTTTTCTAGGTCATAAATTGTGACAAATAGGATTTAAGTGGAACTTTAACTATTTAAAATTGCAACTTAACCTCTCAGATTGTCCTACAAGCAACTCATTTTGGTTCTCAGTTCTTCAATATAGCCTGTGATATGTCAGGTGTTGGTCCGTTAGTAAACTGTCTTTCATTAAGGACTTGACAACGTCTTTTTTTTAAAGAAAATGTAAACTTCTCAAATTTGATTGCGGCTTCAATTACTATCAAAACATTTATGAATGGAATTCGACTTCGTTCTTATGTCCACCACGGGAACGAATGCAGCAGACGATACGTTGAACAAAATTTTCGATGACTCGGCCGCTATTATTCGTACAATATTGGCTCTGAGCTTCTCTAACGTCGCCGGCACTTGTTGGCATACCCCAATGATTTATTTTAGCCCCATAAAAAAAGTCTAGAGGCGTTAAATCACACGATATCGGCGGGCAATCAACCGACGGGTCCGTTTCTCGAGATAACTCGTTCACTGAACTGATGAAAATGTTGATTTTACTGAATATTTTGACAGTGGCAGTTTGGTAATCAGTTTTACACTGAAAGGTTGAAGTCGTCAAATCAGACCCTTTCTATATACTGGTTTGGTGTAAACTGAGATGTAAAAGTTGTGAAAAACGTCATCAAAGCGTCATTCTGTTAGGGCTTTAGACAGCTGTCACATTTATGCCCTGGCTTCTTTCTAGCTGCCAAAAACAACAGTAAAAGATTAACTTCAGTTGGTTTTCCCATTCTAATCACTAGTCCCATAACTTTTGCGATTTCTAAAAAAAATATTTATATAATTCGCTCTATCAATCAGCCTGTTACTCACTGTATGATTAAGTTCTGCCTTCTCCCTCGTTCTTGTTCATTCTGTTTTAACTTTAATACCAGAGAATAGGAACAACAAACCATTTGAACAAATAAAAGTGGGTTTCCACTGCATGTAGTATGCCTACAATCTTCACTCCAGTACGAGTATCGCTCTCTGTTTGGCTGCCTGCTTTCGATGGGGCTTGTGTAGTACAACATATGAGAACTAACTTTTTTTTTTGTCGTCATCAACATATATAATACTCAACATCTATGGAAACAACGACGAGAACAACCTCAGTATACCTACCACCGTCATCATCACCATCATGCGGAAAGCATTTGTAAAGTATAGATATCAGCCAAACCAACCACATAACATAGTTGTTAGGCTTAAAGCCCTCAAGAGGTACAAAGATATTTAAGAAAAAAAAAAAAAAAAAAAAAAAAAAAAAAAGGCATGGGTCGGGTCGAGAGTAGAAGCAGCCACCAGCCGCAGCAGCAGCAGCAGCTCCACCAGTCAGTAGTTGTAGTTGTATCGCAAACAATTGGGAGCGCGTGGAGGAGACACACACTTTGACGACAATAATGACAACTACTCTTTTTTGGATTGTTTCTCCTCGTTACTGCTCTGTGTGCTGCGATTTTTCTTCATTTTTTGTTTCTTTCCCATGTGGAGAGACTTGATTTATATATAATATCTATATATATATGTTTTTTTTTTTCTGTTCATTCCTCCGTTCTCGCGTTACCAATTTAAATTCGTTTTGTCTAGTTTTTTGGGTTGAGATACTTTTTTTTATCTAAAGCTAGTCTACAATCGAAGTGTTGCAGCCGTCGCGGTCGCGCCGCCGCCGGTGATGTAAAAAAAAATATCAAATAGGTACAACAAAATATACATTGATGTGGTTTAAATTCAGTTACTAAGGTTAACAACAATTTTTAGAAATTGAACCTGAGTAGAAGCCGTGCGAACAACACTGTGATATCGTATTTTCGCAATCGGTTCAAGTCGCTCATGTGGTGTTGTGTATCTTTCATCAAATTCATTTGTCTGTTCTAAGTTAGTGTAACTAAAAGATTTGATTCTTACTGTCGTCGTCGTCGTTGTCGCCATTTTCTCTTGTTTGTTCGTGCTTTCTTTCTCTCTCGCGCCATCTAATTCAGTTCAGTTCAGTTGTGTAAAGTCTAATACCGTAAACGATATTGTAATCATGATCAAGTTCACTGTCAAATGCCGGACATGTAGACTTGGCTAATTACTACCTACACTTATTTTGTATTCATTCTATTTGTGTTTGTTACTTTGTGTATTGTCCCGGAAAATCCGACTTCTGTCTCCAAGCTGTAATTCTAAACTACAAAAGTGAAAAAAAAAAAAAAAAAATACTGTGTGCTTTTCGTGTTTATAAACATCATCATTATCATACGCCGCTGGATAAAGGGTTTCTTTCGCGTACAACATTTAACCAAAAAAAAAAAAAAAAAACTTCAACAACCCTTTAAATTTTTGTTATATTTTTTTTTTTCCAGATAAACCAGTTTTGTGTGTAAAAACTGCTACCACCATACTTGCACCTTAAATATGGTCTTGGTCACTTTGGCCAAAACGTTTTGTGTATTGGTGATGATATTGATTTGATGATCATGATGATCTGATAGATGGCGATCGAGACTTAAAAGCGCGAATTGTACGTTTTTCAATGAAAGAAAAAGCAAATAAACGCAACAATAATTGTACATCGTGCAAGACAACCGTCTCTCTATAATTATATATGTGTGCTTTGGAGTTATAAATATTCTGGTTTGATATGCATATAATTTCCGCTGTCCCTGACGGTAATTGGAAGCGTGAAAATGTGAATCGATAGAAAGAAGAAAGAAATTCAATGAAAAAAAAAATTAAAAAAGAAAAAAAAAAAAAAAAAAAAAATTGGGATGCAAAAACTACTGTAAAAGAAGAGAAAACTTTCTGCTCATTATTATAATCTTATGGATATTTAAATACCCATTTGTGCGTTGAGGTCGATTCATTGAATAAATTGTTGGCATTAATTTGACCCAAGTGCCTATCAATTAGCGCTGCCGAAAGTACTACAATAGGAGTATTAGACTCCTTTTTCGGCTGCGCTTTTCCGGCGGTAAAAACGCTTATGGTTGCAAAACGCTTAGCTAAAAATAAATTTCTTAAATTTGGTTCTGTACTCCCCAAGAAAGTTCTATTTTACTCCCCAAAGAAATTTTGAAACGGCAGCCCTGCTATCAATGCCCTCGCACTCGAATACAAAGAAATACGAGTAAAGGTTGTATTAGTGAGGATACGCGTTAATGATGCACCTGATTTTTGTTGGGGGATTGCAGCTTTCAGTTTTGTGTGCATTTTTTTTTTAAGACTTGAACTGACTGTCAACCTATGACATGTGTCGATCTGTTGCACTATAGCGTACCTTCACAACAGCTCTGACTTTTAAGACTTATTTTTTTAAAGTATTTAGAGCATACCTATGTCACAAATTGGCCATAGTCGTCTTAAAAATTAAAAACAAATAAAACGCCAACTTCGCAGGGAGATTGCTTATGTTGTATTTGTAGATGTGACTGACAATTTCGCTCTTGTTTAAAAATAAAAAAAACCGTATATGTGCGGTTCGAATAATGACACCTAGATGGCCTTCTCATGCATGGTAACATTCTCCATGTTGATAATATTCATGTTTTTTAATCAATTACACTTTTCTTATTCGAATGCGTTTTTTTAACAGTTTTCGATGACTGTGTTCAACGTGTCTATCATTTAATTTGGTCGAAAACTTATTTCCTCTATTCCATCAACGTGCAGAAATCATAAAGCAATCAAAACGGCGACAATATGCTGTCAGGTTCATGCATTAGGCACTAGGTAGTGTTTGCATTTATGTTTCCTAAACATCAGCTGTCACTAGTTTTAAGAAATAGCTCTAAGTAAGCACATGCAAAAAAGTTTAAATTTTATTACATTTCATATGTCCTTTGCAGGATTTTGAAAATTGACACTTGGCATTGACCATACTGCCATTGACAGTTAAAAATGATCAGTGCAGAATAAAATTCAAAGGAAAGATTCATTGACCTTTCGCTTTGTTTGATCTTGTCTTTCAAGTCTAACTTCCGTCATCTGTTTCGATGACAAACAGAAGATGCAACCATAGATGGATTACGTGAGCTTATGCTATTGTCAAAAAAATGGCCTAAAATCAACATAAATGTTGAGTCCAAAGAACTTGACCAGTAGACCACCAATTCTATTACGTTTATGACAATAAATGTGAATGTGATCGCACAATGGCTTAAGCTAAATTACTGCTATGCAATCCTATTAATAATCAACGCGAAAAACGGTACTTGTTGTTCTGCGACTCTAGGTCATATGCGTGATTAATTGATTTATTTAATCTTTGGCTTTGGATGGATCAGCCCCATCATTAGCGGTTTTCTGCGTCAATAGGCTGTAGATTGTGAAAAAGATGCGGTGTATCACCGCTGCCACAAGTGGGTTTGTTGCCTCTCTATTTAGAGCCCATTTTAGTTTCAACAGTTTCTGGTAAATAGTATGCAGCTCTACAGGTGAGCTGGGAGCTTTATCTGCTGCTTCAAGGTAAAATTTACCTTCTCGACATTGACGTGTTGTGCTTGAATAGCTGTAGTTGTATATGCTTCGGTGTACGAGTATCGTGGTTGCACATTCTTCAGATGTTGTCCTATGCAATGCGTATATAGGCAACAGGTGCGCTTTGCCAAGGCAAATCCCTCAGCGGGCGACTAATCAAATCTTTGTTACAGGAGCTGTTGCGTTTGAGAACCCGCTTAAGTTAATTCAGTAAATGGACTCATAACTGAACTTCATATTACATAGTCAAGTCGCGTAAAAACCGTAAACCTATCTGTCCTGTCTTAACGCGAACTACCATTTTTTCATTCTTTATCACAAGCAGTGACTAAAATAATTCTATCAAAGAATTGTAGATCAAGGAAAATTCCCCTCAATACACGTCGCAGTCGGAACTTTCATTTCCGAAATGTCCATTCCACACACGGGCTCGACTCCAAGCCGAACAAAGTGACCGCAACTGACATTTGTCTTACGATTTATGTATAAATACTCGTACTTATGCAATCACAGCAAAAATAAAAAGCTGTCAGTTCGACCGATTGAAGTTTGCGGCAGATGTTGTGATTTACAGTGTTTACAATTTACATGGTACTTGTTTTAAAATCATCAATCGGACCTTGGTGTTTAATTATTCTTTTTCTAAAAATGGAAATGACACAATGTGTGACAACAGCTAATTAATTTAAATTAAGTAAGCTTCCAGTGATAATTTCCGCCATTCTCTTGATGTTTATTAACAACTGTGCTTTGTTAATTGTACAAAATTAACGTCTCTCTAATATGAATAGTGTGGACTGTGAACCGTTTTCGTAAAGTTAATTCTTTTGCTGTCTGCACAAGCATGGTCAAATTTTAAAATCCTGTTTGTCATGGAGTAATGCTTGAGGTTGCTATTGACATTGAATGTGGTTTATATTTTTGCTTTGGCAATGCTAGGCTGAATTTTCCTAATGGGAATGTATGAAGATATTGAGACTTTCTCAAAATGCGTATTTTTAGCATACAGTGGACGTCCATTATAACGAATAACCGATACAGCGAATTCGAGATATAACGAACGCTCTTCAGATATACATTAGTATCTCTGTATATCGAATGATGCCCACCGATTTGCTATCCGATATAAGGAACGTATATAAAAATTGGGTTAAGAACCATGAACGTATTTAAATGGCGAACCATAATCTATTCAATTTTAAATCAAATAAAACCTTCTAAATAAACATATTTTTAAATGACTTATTTTATTAGAAATAGTGTAAAAAGTCGATCGATATAGCGAACGCGCTCGATATACTGAATAACATCAAACATCACATCATTCGTTATACTGGACGTCCACTGTATTTTCAATCACCTTTATTGCGTGGTTTTCCATTTAAATAGTCTCACATATTTGACTGAAAAGTGGTCAAAAAATCTCTCCAATGTTTGACAAAGCATTCTGCACCTTGAAACAGGGCAAATTCGTTGATTCCTCACAACGAAGTGTGCGTTTGCATTGGTGTTCCACAGGGTTCTATGCTATGTCCGATATTTTTTCGTATAATTTTATTAGTTCCTTTTAAGTAATTTTGCCTTGTAATACTTTGCACTCTTCTTAATGGGAACGAATCTTCAAGAAGATTATTAAGTTTCAAAAGTAAAAGTAAAGTAAAAGTACTCAAAACTGTTAATCAGCCCTTTCGGGTACAGGAACAAATTGTAGGTCGCTTCTTTTCGTAACAAACTACACACTAAGGGAAGCTAGGCCTAGGGTCATAATTGTGCCTGTTGTTCCGTTTTATTTTATGTTGAACTAAAAATAGGTGGAGTTTGGTAAAACGTAAGTTTTTATGAGATAAATGCGTTCACTTATCCGGAACTCACAAGGTCTTCACTGTAGCTCTCCCAAATATGAAGATTCCCGGCGTGTTTGTCTCTAAGCTTGTTTATTGATCGGAGCTATTTATTTATAAACACACCCGGCATATTGTATGCCTGCCACGTTTTTTGCGAATATACTTTTTTTTTTTTGGCACGTGAAACCATCTTGTGGAAACCAAAGGTATACAGTGGAACTTCCATAAGTCGAACCCTCAAAATGTAAGAAAAAAAAAATTCGAGTTGTAGAAAATTCGACTTAGAGAAATAAAAACAAAAACTTTATTTTTTTTTTTATTATAAGGATACATATTTCAAAGAGAGAAAACGTTTTTTTAAGTAACAGAAGTCTTCAAAAAAAGTTATCAAAGTTATCCATAAAACTTTGAGTTGTGGAGAAATTCGAGTTATGGAAGTTCGACTGTACTGCATGTTATACGGTGATCATTTTTTCAATCACAAAACAGAGGGACATTTTTTTAAGTAAAAATACAGTCGAAAATGTTCAAGCAAATTATTACTGTCATAGTTTGTAGGTTTGATAAAGCAATCGACTTGGTATTTGAAAATCTTTTCATCAAGATTATGATCTAACTCCAGCTTTGTGAGAATTGAGAAAGTACTTAAATATTTCGTGTCGTAGAGGGATGATCTTTAGAGGAAAAAGAGGATTAAACTGACCTCAAAATGTCCTCTTTTACTGAAAACATCAGAGAGGACATAGTAGCGAAAAATGGAGGACTAATGGTCACCGTCTGCATGTACCAAATCACGCATATTTAGGGCGAAATTTGTAACTCCTTTGTTTTTGAAGAACTGCGGACCGATTATAGATCAACCCATAAACCGCTCCAAACTCTGCTCACGCATCACCGGTACCTTTGCATTGTCCTTAATTTAAGTGCAGCAGTTTTTCAAATTTACAATGCCGCCGAGGCAGAAGTTAACGTCCTAATCGCTAACCAAACTTCGACGTAAAAAAAGTGGATCGTCTTCCCAACTTTTCTGACGTCTGATAAGTTGCCAAACTATACTGAATCAAGCGACAGTGTGCTTTCAGATTGAATATCACTCGTATGAGTGTTGCCATGTAAAAAAAAAAATCTCGATTTTGTAAGACGATTTCGCTTAAATTTCAACAAAAAAGTCTTGTAGTGTTGAGTCTGAGATCTGAATGATACAAGATTTTGTTGATCTGATGGTTCCTTTCATTTTAATTCATTTTATTCGCCAACCCAATTATGCGACTATGTCATCCTCTCCCGGCTAAAGCAAAAAACTGCCTAATATTCAAACAACCCCTTAAAAGAGTTTAGTATCGAATTTGTTTTGTTGTTTAAAGAAGCTACAAATCCAACGAAATTTTTTCTTGATAGAAAATTCAAAATAAATAGTCTGAACTGAAGTGTTTTTGAAACTTTTTAATACCAGGCGGCCATACCTAAAGCTTGTACCGCACTTGCCTTTTCCAGAAAAGTATTATAAAATGACTTGCGCTCAAAATTGGTCATTTTGGGTTGAAGTGAAACTAGGACTAGGCTTATTTTCCAATGGGTTTCAAACCTATGGCCGATGCTTGGGAAAATACTTATTAAGTTCGTAGTATTTATAGGATTAAGATGTCAATTTGTTGGTGTCTTCTTGGGATACAAACGCACAGATAAATTAGTTATAGACGAATCCTTAAAAATACCGATATAATTTAAACAAATCTCTAAAAAAAGGAAAAAAAAAAAAAAAATGCACGACTGGGTCGAACAAAACTTTCTCGTTCATCAAAAGTTTGGTTGGTTGTTTTCTTATGTTATTATATAGATAGGTTACGATCTGAGAAGCAATGCTATAGATAAAAGTAACGGTTCATAAAATATAAAAAAAATAATGGCGAAACCATCTTATTCATCTGATATGACAGCACATATCAAATGACAATGTGAGTTTTTAAATGTTTAAGTCAGTAACAGACAACTGTCGCAAGTTCTGGATACCGAACTGTAAGCCCCCAAACTCCAAATCCGAAGTTTGAACGAAATCCGGGCAGCTGTTTAGGCTGTAGGCCTCAGCACAGGTGGACAGAGGGACAGAATTTTGGGACTCACTTTTTTGAGTTCGTCGATCATCGTTATGATCAGAATTGATTAACATCTCGAGTTCAACATTTTGTACGAAAAAATATCTTTCTCTTGCTACGTAATGGAGTAATGGAGGAAGTTAAAAACTGACTGAAATTAATTTAACTCCAAGCGTAACCTTCAAACACTGCGCCGAATATTTGCTTGAAATAGGGTCCCAAAATATCTGCTCTCCTGTAAAGCTCTTTTGTTTACCCTTACTATGTAGATACGCCATTCGTCTTCGGCAGAAATTGGCGGTCCCTTTCATTTGTCCACACAAACGAACCTCGGCTCTTAAATGAGGTCCATTTAGGAGCCGATCTTCGTTTGCTGCGCCATCTACTTACTACCTTTATTATAGGTCCGTTTCCTTCTAATTTAAAATATCTCTTACATTTTTTTTTTTTTTTGCATCACCCTGTAGCGTAAAACTTTTACTATTGCATGCCAAAACGAAAGCACACAATTTTATAGAGAGACAACGTCAAAGTCATTTTGGTCTGTGTGCTGTTGTGCGCGGGCGTCGTGTACATAAAGTTGTTGTTGTTTTTGTTGTTCTGCGCCCCAAACAAAGCGACCTCGACAATAAGAATCGGATCAGTGTTTCTATTTTTGAGTGTCATCATCCGTGATAAAGGTCATCATTTATGGAGCGTAAAGCTCATAATTGAATTTCCTTTATTTTGTTTATTATGCCCCCAAATCAAATCTTTAGAATCCACACACTCCCCTAACAAAACCAATAGAGAATTAAATTAAATTAAAATCAAAAAGGACAAAAAGTGTACACAAATAGAGAACATAAAAGCAAAAATGGATTCCGATTTAAAACGCGACGATACAATGCGAAAAAGTTTTCGCATACCATCGCATCGTAAGGGTGCAGCTCCAGTGCCACCAGCTACAACACAGCAAAAGACGACGGAATTTGTAAAGCTGGCCGACATCGACATTGGGGAGCCGCCAGTGACTCCGCCATCGCCAAAGTCCGTTGTCAGTTCCGATGAAACGTCCGAGTCTTTTGCTCCGTTGGTGGATTTGCGTAAGCCGGCGTACGCAGTTGAAACTTCCCCCTTTTTGACGAGGTCATCGATGCCAGCTTATACGGCTGCTGGCGAACGACATCGAATGATACCGAAACCATCTAGTGCGGGCACCCCGACAGCTCGAATCGAACAGCTGCGTGATAAGGTATTGCTGTCACCTCCTGCATTTCACGACAATAGGCTCATCCTGCCCGACGAAGACGATGATAAAATTTCATTCGCGCTGGGTTCCATTGAGAAACACATCAGTCAGGTCGAAGAAAGTTTCAAGCAATCATCGTCGAAGCAACCCAGCATTGATGAGATCAAAGTTGAGATCATCAAGAAGAGCAAACGCTATGGAGAACATGAAAATCTCCTTCAGCCCGGCATCAGTGATATGGCATCGGGCTTGGACTTTGGCTATCTCCATGGTAATCATAGTGCTGAATCGGATACCGAGACAGAGTTCCAACGTGGCTCCGAGGCGCGTAATTCGACCGGTGCGTATTCGAAGGCCGCTACTAACACACAGAAGCCGAAAATCACTCGAACCGCCTCGGACACTAAGAATTCCGAAGTGATTGCTATACGTGCCGCGTTGAAACAGAAGCAAAGCATTGCTAATAAGGATGTTCAATTGGATGCTGTGTCTGCGGCCAAGAATAACACAAACACCGCAGCGACTGCATCAATGACAGCTGCCAAACG
Organism: Cheilosia urbana; assembly: GCA_946477585.1. Classification (NCBI taxonomy): domain Eukaryota; kingdom Metazoa; phylum Arthropoda; class Insecta; order Diptera; family Syrphidae; genus Cheilosia; species Cheilosia urbana. The sequence continues at coordinate 120,884,449 of OX297854.1, forward strand.
AAGAGAGGAGAACCTAAAGCATTTCGAGGCGCTGCTCCAGCAAAAGCCGCGAGTTGTCTCAACCGAGGCGAAGCAGGCGAGACCGCGTGCTGCGGCACCGATAGTGAAGCCAACTCCAGCACTGCCGACAAATGCAACTCCTAAGGCAACAAGGCATATCGTAGCAAAGCCACCACCTCCGCCATCGGCGACCACGGCACCATCGCCGACTGCGTCGATGCGTAATAATCGATACGCTACCGAAATGCAGGTAAAGTTTCAACTAAGTTAAATTTAAGTTTCATCCATCAGAGCGTAGAAAACATTTTTCTTTTTTTTTCATCAATCGTCGTAGTACGTAGTTGCGGCATCATTTTTTTCTTTTTTTCTTTTTCTATTTCCCAAACGGCACATGACAGTTAATTAGCCGAAGAAGACGCTGTTGGCTGTTCCAGATGGGAGTGTAATGACATTTTCTTGTATTGTTTCCAGTTTTTCAATTCCCATGAATGCCCATCTGAGAGTGTATAAAGAGTGATTTGTTTGAGTGTATGTTTGGGACCTGATTTTCATTTATTCATTCTTGCTCTGATAGTCATAATTTTTTTTTTTTTTTTTACTGTCGGAGAACACAAAACATAAGAGTTCTGTATATTTCCGTTTGGAAAGTGCAGTGACTCAAAAAGATTGTTATAAAAAATTTGGTTAACTTTTTCTCATCATACATAAATCAGCGGACGCGCGCGGAACTATCGCTTTCTTTTTCATGACTTATGATATGAGTTATGACTTATGATTCTTGTGAAGCTGGTAAGGTAAATCGAAGACAAGTTCATTAACCCATTCTGCTCATAAGTTTTTATATATAGAAATGGCAAAAGATGGGGCTTTTTATTTATCTTTTGAGGAAGAGGAACAGACCTTTCCGTGTGGATCGTGTGTGGAACCTACTAATGTTTGAATGTAACAGGTGCGCTGCAGCATATATTGCTGAAAGGCAGTGATGTTGGTACATTTTTTTAAACAGCGCTCAAGTTCAATCTTTTTGAATATAAATTTTGACAAAATCACTATCGATTATAGAAATGTAAAGCGGGGATTTTGGTCTATGTATTAAATGTCCAGGGAATAAGTAAGGAGGGACCAAAAGTCAACGTTTTTTGTACTGTAATAGGAGTACCTAGGTATTTTATTTATAGTCTCTTATAATTTCTAATTTTTTTTTTTTTTTTTTTTACATTTACAAGGCTTATTACATATTACAGTATATTGTTTCTTAAGAACAGAAACCAAAATTATGACACCAAAAACTGAGTTTGTCGCAAAAGACCCCAAAACAAAACAACGTTATCTCATGCATTTGCCAATATAATTTTGTTAATATAACATTTGTGACAGACAACTTCGTCAACCAAACACATTAAGCAAAAGTCCTTATCAGCAATACCACTTTACTTTACTTGAAGTAGAGTTACTTCAATTTTGAAAAATAAAGTCTGCTCCCTACTTCGCACTACTGTTAAATTCTTTATATCTACTCCACTTTAAAAATCCCTTATTTAGTATCCGCTTCAATTTCAATAAAAAAAAAACCTTAAATCTACTTATTAAAACAAAAAAACACTCTTTCATGTAAGCCCAGATTAACATTTTAAAAGAATAAATTGCATTAAACTTCATTTTAAACATAAAATTTATTACAATTGTGTGACCTTTATTATTGTTTTCCTTTTAATTTTCTGTCAAAGAGGTATTACGTTTGGTTTGGTGTTGTTTGTCGTTCCTGTCTGTCTGTTCTGAAAAGTTTAGCCAAACACGTGCAAGAATTATTTATTACAATAAACCCTATCTAAACTATGATTTTGAAATCGAATTCCCTTTTCTTGAATCTGCTTCACTTTTTAGGTCAAATCTAGTACCTTTTTTTTGAAGTGGTAGCGCTGGTAAACTCAACTCAAGTATTTGTTGTCATAAACGTATTTTCAGTTTTCAAAAACTGCTTTTATCTACTATCTATTTCCGAAACCTACTCAACGTAATGTATTAAAAGCAAACACACCTTCTCAGACATTCCGCGTACATTTAGCAAAAAACTGACAGCCAGTGCTGCCGACTCCATTAGATATCCTGTTTGGAATTTTTTGTCATTAGAAATTTCTGTTTTTCTTTGATTTTAAAACGACGCCACAACCTGTTCGAGCGAATTGCAAACAATGAAACTCCGAGCAAATGGACTATTACGCTTTTAAGCAGCGAATCGTTATTTGTATTAAACTTTATCGATCTAACTGCTGATAACAGATAACAGATTTAACCAAAAGGTAAAGAAGACAACACAAATTTTCACCCGAATTGGCATGAACTGTCAGACTTCATTCACAATCACAAACTACAAAATATAGTTCCGACCCCGCTCTACAAATTAGCAAATAAAATGTAGTTTTAACTCAACCTCAAAGTAGTAATTGCAACAAGAAACTGGCAACTGAATTTCGCAAGTAAAATAAGTTTGACAGTAATATCGAGTAATATCTTAGCGCAATTGGCTTAAGGTTGTTACTTGTAAAAACATTTGTAACCTTTTGTTATAGTCAGTAGCTGACTTTGTAGCACCTTCGAGTTTATTTATTTTTATTTATTTATTTTTATTTATTTATTTCCCCAGTTGCAAATTTCATATTAGCCTCACTTATCTGGTACGAATTTACGCTGATCAAGTGCCTGTGATTATTCAGAAAGTCAACATCACGTGAATGTGGTGCTATTTTTTTAATATATTTGTTTGATTAACAAACACCTGCGCGTATGAATCGCAGTGAGATTTTTTTTTTTTATACGGCGACATTTACTTCCCTATTTCAACGAGAAGAAAAATACTGCAAACAATTTTTTTTTCGTTCAGATTTGCTGCGGTTTCATTTCTCTATATAAGATAACATCAAGATAAGATTCTCCAATCTCCACCCTGCTCATAAACCACTATACAAATTGGAGAGATCGAGTTAAAAGCAAATTAAACCACGAATGACGTCAGCGAATTTGTTAAAACAAAACAAACTCAACTCGCACTATTTTTTTGCATCACACTATCGGGAGTTGTTAAATAGAACGAAAATACCCATTTAATCGCACAAACTAATAAATCTCCACACTGTTCTTGACGCAAAGGCACAAAACCTCTTCATCTGTATGAATTTTCTATTGCATAATGAATCCCGTTCAAGCGGGAGTTAAGCCTTATCAAGTTTTATCTGTACATGTGGTGTTAGCTTAAGTCGTTAGATAGTACTGTTTGTTATGTCTGTTCGTAGAAAGCCCTGAGATAAACTTGACTTTCCTTTTGTGTACGAATAAGGTTGCCATTTTACAGAGACGCGATGCCATCTAAAATGTTGGCAACTAGAGTGTAAATAGAAAATGAATTATTTATAGTTTTTCACATAGGATATAATTCTCTTTGTTTGCACTAATCGTTCTCACGTTCTCTTTTGTAAAAATCTTTGTAGAAATGGCAAAAATCTCAGCTAATTGCTGAATTGAATTGAAACTGACTTTTGGAAATGTATAATGGGTCTAGGTGTGAGTATATCGTAATTAAGATTAGTTTTATGCTCGAAATGCAACGACCGTACTTGATTTCCCTTGTCGAGATAAAGTTGCTAAGTAATTGCATGCCAGTTGACAGACTGAATATCAAATGGGAGGGCTTGCAGGGTGCAAGAAACTAGTTAAAGTTAACGAACTTTGCGTCGGGAGTCAGTAAGCATGTCGCGTTTGGCCTTTTCGTTTATCATAGTACGTATGTATTTACAATGTGTGTGCTCTAAATGAAGTGTGGCAGCTATATTTGTTTAAGGTTAGTGACTGAGATGGACCATGGACCCTTGATCGCCTAGCCTGTCCTCTAGTAGTTTGTTTTGTTTGCTATAAATAATATAAATATTCTGTAAGACGATTTTATTTTCCGTTCGATTTTATTCGTGTCTACGCTTGAAAACACAAAAGGGAAGTGCCAGCCATTTGCAAAATGACTGACGACCTCTGTCTCTTAATACCTAGTGAAGTTAGCTACATTTACAGATTGGTTGCGTTCAGCCGCAATAAGTCGAAGTGAGAAAACGATCAGTATTGCAATAGGTGGAGTTGCTAAATATGTTACAATTCATATATTTATTTATTTTTATAACAATACCATTTTGAAGAGTCGAGTCGCGTCTGTAAACGTCAGGCTGATAAGTTCAATATCTTATACTCGCACTTTATCTGTCTCATCTCAAGTTATTTCTTATCACTTTCTTTAATGTTTGCATTATCGTTACTTGCTCAAGCTCAAGTATCATAAAATGACGTCAAAGTTCAAAGAGTGCTCACTGACACAATCGTCCACAGTTTGACAGGCTGGTTAGTTGCAACTTTGGGTTGAGGTAAATTATGATGTAGTTCTAAGAAATTAAAATATTTATGAAAATCATCGAACCAGATTTCAATAAGTCGATGATAGGTTAAATATTTCCCCTTTATCCTTCTTTCTTCGTTAAAAGTAGCCAATTCCCCTCAACTTTTTTTTCGCATTTTGCAGAGACCATGATATAAGGAGGATCACACATGAAGGAAGGAAATCTAGGTATTAAATCACAAATAAATGTCTTCGTCATGGGCGATAGAAACAAAGCCTTCAAACAAGTTCATGCTCTTCTTAGAGAGCACGCTCGCACTTAGAAAAAGCGGAAAAAATCATGCAGAAGCGAAAATGTGATTCCTTTCGTTCTGTTCTTGTCATTTACAAGCGTTATGCCCAAAACACATGTGCAGAATTTCTGGTCGCAGTGAAGCGCGCAGTATACTGCAAGTAAAACAGATGTGCAGAAAATCGTTTGACATGCATGGCATCAGCTACTGTCTTTCGCTGACTAATCAGCTGATGTGTTTTTGGAAATTTGTTTGTAATTAAATTCGTTGAAAATGAAAATTGAGAAATTCAATAAAATTCGCAAAATTGTATTGCTTTTATCGATCTTCCAGCCATACTGGAAGTTTTTGTACCTGCCTGGGCCGATTAGCTGAAATGATATTTTCGTTCCAAAATTCTATTAGTTTTTCTTCCATTTTTGTGTCAGCCAATTTTGTACGCAACATAATTTGAAATAAATGCCAAACGCAATGATGCCAAATACGTTCAAATTTTTACTTTTTTTTTTTCTGTGTTGTGGTGGTATTGTCTTTTGCAGTGGATTTAGAAAAAGCAACAACTTGCAGTACTGCAACGCATGTCCATTTAAACGTGTGGGTTCTATTTCCACTGCATGTCAATTTAAGCACGTGTGTTTTGGGACTTACATTCTTTTTTTAAATTACGATTAGGGATTTTTTTCAATCGCATTTTATTTAATTTTTTAATATTTTTTGAATTCTGATGCCCAAAGAGTAGAAATACTTTTTCTAATGTTTGTCGCTAGACGTCGTCATCAAAATTTTACTGAATTTTGTTCCTCCTATGATTTGGTTTCTAGTGATCTAATGTAGTATTCGATTAGGATTCTGCAGATTCGCTCTCAGTTTTCGGATTTCGAGTGCCTAAGTCTAGAACATAAAAACGTCAATTGTTCTTTTTTGTGTTGATATTCGTGCGATTGGAATATGTGTTGTCTTCGATACTTTTCTACGCGTTTTCCATTCCCTGATTAAATTACTTATTAAAGCATTCGAAACTTGCGTCCCGACTGATTTCTGATAGCAAAATAATTTACAAAAACAGATGCACCCGATGCAATGCCTTTTTTTTTTTGCAATAGAAAAACTTCACGAATAAAAAACTCCACCAGTTGTCAAATTCAAACGCACTTGGATTGGTAAATCTGAAAAAAATCAATATTCGCAAAACTGCTCTGAAATCTGACAAAAATTGTTTTGTACCAAACGAACATAAAAAGTGCTCTGAGAGCTCCCAATCCCAATCGCTTACCATTTTAAAAGGACCAGACTTGCTATGGGAACGCCACCATTTTATAGCATTGTGGATTTGCCTTCATGTTTTTCCTCACAATCGCTCTGAACGATGTGTGGCATATGGCATTACTGTTTGAAACGTCAAAAGTGTCAGCGTCACATGCGGAATATACACAAAAACACAAAATTCATTGCCACTGTGAAATAGTTTTTCTTTTCTTTTTTTTTTGTTATTGTGGTCTTTATTTGTTTAACAATCTGTGTTGTATAAATAAAAAGTGTAAGTATATAGTTTCTCTTTAATAACCTCTTCTACGTCATAAACAATTATATAAAAGATAAAAGATAACCATTGAAGATTTGAGTGAACCAAACCGATGATTTTTGTTTTCTTAGAGTATTTTACATATTTTAAAGTATTTTACAATATCTGATTTTTAAGTTTCATTAAAAATATTCCAAACTAACGTTTATTTTATTTTTATTTTGCAGGGGTCGCCCAATATGCAAATACGTGGTGGTGTGCCAATGCGTTGGCGTGCAACCGAGGAGCATATCGGAAAATACAAGCTGATTAAGACGATCGGAAAGGGTAATTTTGCCAAAGTGAAATTAGCTAAACATTTGCCAACCGGTAAAGAAGTGGCCATTAAAATCATAGACAAAACTCAGTTGAATCCTGGGTCGCTTCAAAAATTGTTTAGAGAGGTGAGTTCATATTTTAATGTATACGATTTGAGACATTATTTTGTTGCAAATACATGAGAAATATGGATTGAATAGGTCTCTATGTACTGTTAAATAAACACTGATATTTTGTAACTTTAATATATTATAATGTTCCCAGATAAAACTTACAAATAGAAATAAACTTACCTTTCTTTTTCGAGTTTTTGGAATTCACTTCAAAAGTGATCTCAATTTCCTGACTTCTAAGTGTCTTCATACATTTATGCTTCACAATCGAACATGATCTAAAGTTCTCGACTTGCTATCGCGCTAATTAAAGTTTTCTGTCGGAGTTAGTTTATCCTATTTACGTTCAGTGACTTTAAACCTTATTGACATTTAGACGACCTTGATGACCTTGTTTTAGTGGCAGCTTAAATTCATCCATCTTATACGAAAGTGTTCGCGATGCATAAAATGAGTAAATATAACTTTACGCCTAGGAACATTAAATTATTTATTAAATCATGTTTAAATGTGCCGTCTTTCTATTATACTAGTGCCACGGATGTACCAAAATCTAACGACCTTACCAAAGGGTTGAAACGAACTTAGAATTAAAGACGACACCAAGTTTGATCCTCCCGATAGCAGAATAGCCTGGCTGACTCAAAACATACTCTGCCTGACTAATAGTACAGAAAAAACTCTGCTTTGCTCCTTTCATTGGTCGTGACACCACACTTCAACTTCTCTACGATTTGTAAATGTAATGGGACTCTTTGCAAATGACCATTACTTTAGATTGGTTTAGATTTACATCCCAACTTCAACACAATCGAAGTCACACCAAAGTTCAGTTCGTGACGACCCTAGAATAACGAAGCCATCAGCGAAGAACAGTGACTTATCCTCATTCCTCCCAATTAGAAACGATCTTCGCCAAGCCAACTTCCAATTCAGGGAAGACGGTGGCAAACGCCCGCAGAAAAATATATTGAAAACAACTCGTACAGTTTGTGTAAAGATAATAAATGGCTCTCACAGAACCTTCATTTCCATAGATAAATAATAATTAGTTGGCGCAACAGGTCCTTAGGGAACCTAGGCCTAGCTTCTCACAACCAATCACAACCATTCCTTTTTCGTGAGTGTTTCTATTTTGTACCGAATGGAAGGGATCTTCGAATTTTATGCCGATTCCAGACGGCTAATTGAGAAGCACTTTCAAGACAGTTATACTCTCGGATGTTTGTCAGACGTTCGCGAGCGACGTTCAATTGCATACTCCTGGACAAACTGCCTTCCTAACTTTATAAACAACGCTGACTAATTTAGGTATTGATGCCACCCTTTGGAGGTGATCCATGTAATATCATAGAAGACCCAACCAATGATCGAAGACAGTTGCCCTACTTATCTACTTGAGAGAAGAACAACTTTGCAATTCGATTAATAGTTTTTTTCAAATTACTTTACTAATAATTTATCAGAAGCTATTGAGTTGGCAGGACCTTTGTCACCTAGACTCTGCCACTTGATACAAATATTGACAATATTGCAGCGCCGTGTGGTGCCGTCCTTAGAATCCTCGCAGATAGTTATGCCAAACACGTTTGCTTTCGAGACATCCAATCGTTATGAGTTAGTTCATCAAATATCTCGAAATCCAGATAGGAAAAGACTCTGGCCCTTTTGCTGATACTACTCATAGCGATTTAATTTATATTTAAATCCTTATGGGCTACTTTTTCTATGTCACAAACTGTCACACTTTCACTTTACACTTTTGCGCTGTATTAAAAGTTCTTATAGGTTTAAAGAGAGTGGTGGTTAAGTACGGCTTAATTGACCTGTTCCTTTCAGCTATTTGCACGCACATTTTCCTAACAAGTAGTACATTGGATTGATGAGCTCGGAATAGCCATCCGTGTAGATTTACATAATTGCACGACTCCCTTCCTGACCTTAGGTAGCTCGTAGGTAATATTCCACCCCAATACGCCGACAGATAGCATAACTTTTTATCTATAACCATTGGACATGCATTCGAAATAACAATTTACTAAATATGTTCCCTTCTATTTCTATTTTCAGGTTAGAATCATGAAAATGCTGGATCATCCGAACATTGTTAAACTATTCCAAGTTATTGAAACCGAAAAGACATTATATCTTGTGATGGAGTATGCATCCGGCGGCGAAGTATTCGATTACCTCGTACTACACGGTCGCATGAAGGAGAAAGAGGCACGCGTTAAATTTAGACAAATTGTATCGGCTGTACAATACTGCCATCAAAAGAGAATTATCCACAGGTATATAATATAGAAAGTAATTATTTTCACATATTAATGCATATCTCTTCTTTCTCTTCCAACAGAGACTTAAAAGCAGAAAATCTTCTTTTGGATAGCGAATTAAATATCAAAATAGCCGATTTCGGTTTTTCAAATGAATTCACACCGGGTTCAAAGTTGGACACATTCTGTGGTAGTCCACCATATGCTGCCCCCGAACTGTTTCAGGGAAAGAAATACGATGGTCCAGAGGTCGATGTCTGGTCATTGGGTGTGATATTGTACACTTTGGTTAGTGGTTCATTGCCATTTGATGGTTCAACACTTCGAGAATTACGAGAGAGAGTTCTCAGAGGCAAATATAGGTTTGTTTAAAAGAAACGAATTGGTTCTCGCCTATTGCGATATTTATCGATTTCTCTTTCCAGAATTCCCTTCTACATGTCAACTGACTGTGAAAATCTCCTACGTAAATTCCTTGTATTAAATCCAGCTAAACGTGCTAGTCTAGAGACTATCATGAGTGATAAATGGATGAATATGGGTTTTGAGGATGAGGAACTGAAGCCATATATTGAACCAAAACAAGATCTAGCCGATCCGAAGAGGATAGGTAAGACGGGTACTGTACACAAAACATATTACCACTACGTGATTTGATTGAATAGAAAAAAATACGTTCAATTTAAATTTTTCGTCTGAAATGTTAATTTGTTTTTCGTTTTGGAAACGAATCTTAGTTCTTTGCTGTTGATGTTGTTACGTATATACATATTTTGAGTTTTTTTTTTTTTTTTTTTTTTTTTTTTTTTACTTTTACTTCGAAATTCGTTTGTCCTTAGAGGATCGTTTTTATCTCTTTTTTCCTTCAAATTAGATACAACTCGTGTTAAATGCTTTTCAAATTTCTTTAATGCGTAATTTCTATTCATTTTTGATTATTGTGTCTATGTCTGCATTTATATGTTAAAAATTGTTTTTTTTTTTTTTTTTTGTCTTACGACGTATAATTATTACAAAGCTCTTATTTAGTTCTTTTTTTTTAGTGATTTCCTTAAGAGTTTTGCGACTGTTACTGTTGCAGGGAATGTGGAATGGCTTTAACATTTTGTTCTTTTAGTTTTATGAAGTAGACTATGTTTAAATTTAGTAGTTCTATAGACGATGTTGTTAAGAGTTACATAGGAATCGCATACACCTCATGGTTACGTTGTCCGACTTGTTTTTGTTGTCTACTTAATTTGAACCGAAGTCGTTTAGAATTTCGTTAGTTTGTTTCGTCCATTTATTTGCGTCGGTTTTAGTTGATGTTTAACACCGCGTCTCCACGAGCAATATTGCTTGCTATCTGTGAATTTTCAAAGAAATAAAGAACGATAGTATGCAATAAAATGTAGGGTGGGCATTTCAGAGCTTACATTTGTTCAAATGTGTCTGAGCAGAGTATTTCGTTGCATTCTCTCATTGGAGGCCTAAAGACTTCGTCCATACACTACTCAGCAATCGTAAAAAAGAGATACAAGTGTCAAACTGCACAGAAATGACAGCTCATATCATACTATCGATATCATGCAATGAGCGGAGCAATATATTTTAAGAAATTTTTAATATCATACTATTTGTGGTCTCCACTGGCAATTTTCATAGTATGATATATGGCAAGATATAAAATATTGCTCTGAAGACACCGGGTTAGAGGTCTTATGACTTCGTCCATCCACCACTCAGCCATCGCGGAGAACAAAAACCGAGTGTCAAACTTCACGGCTGAGCTGAGCTAAACAATATAAGGAATGGTATTGATTACAGCATACTATTTGTGATCTCCAAGATCTGGGGTCGAATCGCCACTTCGGTGAACGAGCTACCCGTTCACGGAATTAAGTTGGTTTTACATGTGAAACAAAAACAAATTCCGTCACGAAATGCTCGATCACGGAGGACGCGATTCGACCCCTGTAGTTGTCAATGTATGCCTTTTAACTAGAGACAATAAATTGCATCCGTCTTATTACTAACTGGATGAAGAAATATGCATCACTCTTAGCGCTGAGACTACTGATCTCCAGAATTTTGTTGGTCAGCCAACTTGGGTGTTCTGACGTTTACACTGGCAGCTAAATATATATATAGTCGAACCTGTCTAACAATAAGTGGAACCTGGCTAAATGGAATACCTCTATTAGTGGGCCTTATTCTGGCGCACTTTCATTTTCCTTAAAAATAACTCTTATAAGTGAAACTTTTCCCACCTCTATAGGTGGAACTTATATTTTATAAATTAACCTCTGTAATTGGACCAGACTTGCAAATTTATTTATTTTAACCTCTGTAAGTGAGACATACTTAAGGTGGCGCTACAGTCCGGGGTGGACCTGGGCCTCAACCAATACGCCTCTCCAGTTAGCGAGATCTTAGGCTAACTGCCTCCAGTTGCGCACACCAAGTTGGTTGAGGTCCCCTTCCACTTGAGCGCGCCACCTAAGGCGAGGTCTTCCTCTACTGCGTTGTCCCTCCGGGTTGGAATCGAAGACTCTCCGGGCCGGAGCGTTGGTGTCCATTCGCTCTACATGTCCTAACCATCTTAGACGACTAATGCGTACTTTTCTGACCAGGTCGATGTCGCTGTACAGCTCGTAGAGTTCGCTGTTAAATCTTATCTTCCAAATCCCGTCAACGCAAACGGGACCAAAAATCACTCGAAGAATTTTGCGTTCGAAGCGACCAAGAAGATCCTCATCCGTTTTTGCTAGGGTCCATGCTTCTGCGCCATAGAGCAGGACAGGGATGATGAGAGTCTTATATAGAATCTCCTTAGTGCTTCTTGACAAGGCCTTACTAATCAATTGCCGTCTTAGGCCAAAGAAACAGCGGTTGGCAAGTGTGATTCTTCGCTTGATTTCTGATGTGATGTCATTATCAGAGTTTATAGCGGAGCCGAGGTAGACAAAGTCCCTAACTACCTCAAAGTTATAGCTGTCTATCTGTAAGTGAGACGGACTAGTAAAAAAACTCGTGCTTTTCGCTACAAATTTGTGCATGGCTTGCCATGCTATACTTGGGCCCATGTTCTGTAACTCATGCGATAAAAGTTCGCATCGAAAACATTGGAAACATTTATTCAATTTGTATTGTTTAAGTGAGAAATATGTATATCGATGTGATAATCATAGAGCATGGGCCCTGGATAAGTGAGAAACTGGGTAATTGGAATGCCTCTAGACTGAAGACTGAAATAAATGGCCCATTAGATCTCAATTAAACAGGTTCGACTGTATTACATGTCGCTACGTAGAATGCCGAAGCTCATCCTCAGCTAAAACTTCTGATGCACACTTTATTTGTGAAATATCCACTTGACAACTAAGGTTCTGACGTTTGACTTTAAACGACGTCTGCTCTCGAAATTATAGGGTCAATAAAGTTCATTCTCGATACTTTGTGTAAATTTAGTAACGCATCATGATGCCCTTGATGCTTTGCAAAATGTTAATTGATGCAAACTATTGGCATCACTTTCAAACGTCAAGTGTTCATTATTGCAAATTGATCAAGCTGATCCGCAAACATGATGAGAAAAAGCATCGCAGAGATACCTGATGCGCTAATTCGTTGATTCGTCGGCAAAAAAGTGAGAAAAATGTCGGAATTGAAAGAAAAGTAAGTAAATAACGATTTTTATCAATAGATACATATAATGCCTTTGACAGAAAAATGTATAGGTACCTACATTTTTGTTGAATTATTTATTTTAATTTTTCTCACAAACAATGCGTTCTAAAACTCGAACGTCATATTCAATCAGCATAAACTGTGCATCTCATCAGCATCGCAAATAAGCAGTGATGGCGCATCACTGCGCAAATACTTGACGTTTCTGAATCTACACTATATCTCGGCGTTTAATTGCTTTGGAACTGTTCGATGTAACCCATCATAGTTTGCCATAATCGGACTATTAACAAACATACTGCGAAACTACCCTTTACTTTAACTTTGTTACTAAGCTCAGCAATGAGAAAAACTGGAGCAGTGAATCCACAATTCACAGACTGAGCAATCACACAACAGAGTGGTGGGTGCACAGATGGGTCGAGAACGGATGAGGGAACTGGACCGGGGGTATATGGGCCTGGAACCAAATATTCTGAACCAATGGGCAAAAGTACCAGCTTTTTCCAGGCTGAAATCTCTGCCATAGACAGATGGTTCCAAATCAACCTCGACAGAAACAAAATCAAGTATGATATAGCTAAAATGTCATACAGCCAGAATCGCTCCGTGTCTGCTGACACCGAAAATCTGGTGCAGACATAAGTTAATCTAGTGTCTATGGGCCGCTTAACACTCAGGGCATGAGGCAGGCCAAGAAACTTCTGGGGCAATACAATCGGAAAAGATTTTAAGCTTGCATCGACATGAGCAAAAACAACCTCCGTATCCCAACGGGGCAATGTGGACTCAAGGAATACCTTAGGAAAGTGGGTATTTCCGAAGAAGGTATCTGCAGATTTTGCAATGAGTCCAGTAAAAGCCCAGAACAGGTACTGGGATGATGTGGGGGCGCTGACCCACAAAAGACTGAAATACTTGCGCAAGTACCAATTATCCGATGAGAAAATCCTTTTATCCTTAGATTCGTAAAGGAAACTGGACTAGAGAGAGTGCTGTAGGACGGATGTCTTCCGCCAAGGAGTAACAAGAGTACAAGAACCTGCAAAATGTTTCCGAAAGGAATTATAATGTGAGGTGAACTCTTATGAGGGGATATACCTCTCTGAGGCGTAATCAGGGGTACAACAGGCCAAAAGGTCGCAGTACAACAATCCCTTTCAAATAATAATAATAATAGGTAAACCTACTGTCAGTTAGTGGCTTAGAAGACCAGTACGTCTAGCCCTTTTTTTTTTTTAATTTCACAAGGAGCCGGGTTGCGTCATCCGTAAAATTAGGAGTAGTTTTTTGTTTGGTGTGTGAAATCGACTTATGCAAGTAAAAGTATGTTAAAATTCAGCCCCAAATAGGAGAACAGCTGCCATTTGGATTATTGTCTGACAAAACAGTCGACAGCAGTTTGTAAGTATTTATCTTGGAAGTGCATTAGGAAGTGTGTGCTTTAAGTTAATAATACCCTTCCTCCACTAAGCATACATTTAAAAAATAAACCCGAATATATTCCAGATCTAGAGGGTTTTGAATTCGGTGCTACCCCATTTTAAAAGATCGTAGATTACCTTTCAACATTTAAAACCGGCAGTTGTCACCATAATCGGACTGTGGGTAATCTTAGCTAAACACATGAATCCCATCTTGGGTGTATATCGCAAAAACGATCTTCTCTTCGAGTTAGCCTTTATAGTATGCTTGCGATTCCGGGTGTGGATGCGAATATTGTGGCCCTCAACACAGCATCCGAGGTACATACACCATCTTGTGATTGATAGCCAAAGTTGCGAGGTTCATTCGTAAAGTTCTGTAGAAATATGACATTCCCCGCGAAGGAGCTAGACTGATTTAATGTCCGATCGCTTAAGTACTTGCGCCGATAGAGCTATTAACTGCAATCTTCAGTGGAAGAGTTAATTTGATTTAGTTGGAACATGTATATTGCATGACTGGTTCGTAGACCAATGACTCACAGTTGTCCACAAAACTTATTTGGAGACTTTAAGATTTGATCTTCTTCTTCAGTTATTGACGTGCTGTTTTCATCTTAGCTTAATTTGTTACACATCATTTGACGAATCGATTGTTTATACAGAAAACCTGCGAGCAGTATGAGTCACGAAAAGAGTTCACTGAGAAATAGAATATAATTGCAGTGCTTTCGCGAAATAAGTAATAAGTTAAATTGAACTCAGAGAGAACGTTTCATTAGCACCATACTTGTATTCACTTGTGACGTACTTTGATGACCACAAACTGAATACACTTTCGTTTCAATAACTGGTTATCGAGTCTAACAGTATATTTGTCAGGCTTTTACAGATATTGGTTAGCATTACTCAATTGGCAGTGTTTTACCAGATTTGCTGCCTAAGGTCGTTTGTCAATTGTCTCAAACAAATTACTCTCAGATAATTAAAGTGCTCCTAAACACGAGGTTCTTTTAGGTTTTGAAATTATTTACTCGAGATTTAACTACACACGAATGATTTGCTGTCCATGTACTGCAAAACGGTTGTCATTTTAACACGAGTTTGCAAATTGAGGACATAGTTGCCTTCCAGCGCGGCAATCGTTGTTGATTCGCCGGTTGTAATTTTTTTCATTCCGATAGATGTTTTTAGAAAACAACACGAGTTTGCAAATTGAAGACATAGTTGCCGGCAATCGTTGTTGGTTTACCACTGACTTAATATATTCCCACAGTTGATAATTCACGGGCGTTAGTTACATCGCATGTTTCTGTGAACCAATTTAATGCATTTCGTGTGAGATTTGTTTATCGTCACAGTTTGGGCACCAGTGTTGCATGTTGCGTCATCCCGTTGAAAACATATGTCTGCTAGTCGAATGTCACGCATATTAAAGAAAAAATAATCGGTGACCATTGTTTGGAGACTAGTATCAGGCTATAACAAGGCAAGGTCTGGGGAGTTTAACCATGTACAACGAGCAATATGCGAATTGTCATGGTCATTTGATTGACTTGTCGTGTTTTTTAGCAATAAACAGCATATCTGGATGTCCTTGTCAGCGTGGACCCTCTCCATAAGCCTTGTAAAATTCTACTCCGTCGCTCACATGCTTCATTTTGACCGCAAATAATGCCCTGAACACCCTTATGTGTCAATAAACACAACCAATTTGTTCCCATTGTTCATAGCTACTATCTCTCTTGAATCTGGTTGCAATTCATTAAAGTTTCTGGAATTTGTGAGAAATATATCTTCCACTTGTAGTCTCAGTGGCTTAGTGGTTAGTGTGTTGGACTACTAAGCGAGGGGTCTCAGGTTCGAATCCCGCAAAAACCCAAATTCCAACTTAGGGTTTTTTTCCACTGCGCTACCTCTCGCGAACGTCTGACAAACATCCGAGAGTATAAATGTCTTAAAAGAGCTTCTCAGTTAGCCGTTTGGAGTCGGCATAAAATTGTAGATCCCTTCCATTGGTTCCAAAAATGAAAAACTCACACAAAACGAATGGTTGTGAGAAGCTAGATCCCTCCGGACCTATTGCGCCAACTATATATATTTCTTGTCAACAATGCCTTAAGGCTTCCACACGACGTTTATAGAACTATTTTGCTACGGACGGACCCGAAGTGATTGGCGTTGCTTTTAGCAGCCTGTGTAGCAGCCCGTATCCAAAGTAGGTACACAAGCAGCGGCAAAAAGTTTAATTTATTCTTACCGGATGTGAAAAGACCGCCCGGCTTATGATACAAAAGTGTGTCGATGTCCCAATACTCGTTTATGGTGTAAAGTTGAGTAAAAAAATAAATAAAACAACAAACTATCACTCTAAGTGAAGAACAGTGTTTTTTGCTTGCATTCTCCCTGTCACAAATTAGTCACTTTCGACCTTATAATCATCATTAGCATGCACATGTAAATAGCAACAAGGGGGCAATTATATTCCATAAACATGCCGGGCGTGTGTTATATTTCGTGTGTATTTTCCACTTTTCTTAAATGTAATGGCTCTCGCGCATCTTTTACATATTTCACCGCAGTCTGATACTCCACTCCAAGCGTAATTGCCTTTCTTACCCAACCCTAATGAAGACGGCAATTACGGAGTACAACTTTCCAATAAAAGGTGTATAACTAAGTTTACAGAAATTCTTAGTTACATGCAGTAGTATATAATTAGTTAAACAATTTGTATATTCATTTTTTTATATCATTTTTCTTCTTATAATCCCTGATTTATGGTATGATGTTGTGTGTGCCTGGATATTGCAATCCACTGCCTAAGGAGTGAACAAATCACTCATTTAAATAAACCATTTTTTAAACATTAAAACATGTGTATACAAGTAGTAGTTGCATCCGTAAAAAAAAACTGTATCTCTTATTGTTTTGTTTATGCAAAGTTATTTAAAATATTTTACAAAAAAAAAAGAAGACCAAAAACAGAAATATTAACTGAATGTTATTACGTTTATTCTTCACTCTTTATATGTATGTTGTCGAAAAATGATCATCTCTTTGTCTGTCATCCACACACATCCACCAAAACAAAAAAGCAGTTTGGTCAAACTGTAATCATAGTGACGCTCCAAAGATTTGGAGTAAGTGCGGTAAACCTTTTCCTATACAAAAAAAAAAAAGAAATTGTGTTTTTTATATTATTTGTTTTCTTTTTCTTTTCCTTTTTAAGTAAAAAATATTTATTCAAAAATGATACGTATATTTTTTGAACTGAATGAGAGCTTTGCTGATAATTATTTAATTTTTTTTTATATACTAAGTTAATATAAAATGTAATTCTGAATATATACGGTCACGGAAAAATTTTGGAGGTAAGAAATAGTTAAGAGGACATGTCCACAAGTAGGCGCAGTGGTTTAGTGCCACTGGGTTCGTGTGTTGGGCTACGAAGCGAACGCTCCCAGGTTCGTTCGCCGGAAAAACACAAATTGCATCTTAAGGGTTTTTCAATGAAAAAACTTCTTTCTAAGCTGTTTGGACTCGCCAGAAAATTGTACATCCCTTCCATTCGTTCCAAAAGTGGAAAACTCTCACAAAATGAATGGGCGTGAGTAGCTAAGTCAGGGTCCTTTACGGAGGCGTAGGGTCATAAGTGTACAGGCCAAAAGTCCACAATGGTCTTTTGACCCACCTGAGTGGGTTTTAAGTCCACAAATCAGTTGTGGACTTACAACCCACCCAGGTCAGCCAAAAATTTACGAAAAATTCTTGTGTGCACTTTAAATTCTTTTAAAAGTGCTTTATTTGCACACTTCTCGTCATCGTTATCTATTCTTATACGGGTCTATCACAGAATCCGTCGACGAATTCTGTAAAAGTTCTTTCGGGGTTCGTAGCAAAACTCCGAATACAACGGATTCTGTGATAGACCCGATAGTTTTCTTCTTATTTCATCTCTCATTTCAGCTTTTTCTTTCCCCCTTCATCTCCCACTTTTTATCTATTTAACTCTTTCCTCTGTATCTCTTTAATCTTTTAATTTAATCATTCATTTAATTGTGCTCCTAATTTTCCAAAATTGATTTAATGTGCATATTCTTGTGAGCTTTGTTGTTCTATTAAAGACGTTTGTTCTTATTTGTACCTTGCCAAATAAAATTGAAATTGAAATTGATTTTTGACTCGCTGATTATGGTCTTATGGCTTAAAATTCTAGAAATGACTTCATTTGTGGTATTTGCAATTTGAAAATAAAACACAAACTACAAGCAATAGAACGCGCACCCAGCCCGTAATCCAAAAGAAACCCAAGCAGGGGGGTTGCAGGCGGCAGCATGCCCCCATACACATTTCATAAGACAATGGTAGCAATTCGCGTGCGCCATTAAATTATAAAACATTCTCTTACTTTTTGAGTTTTTCTAATTTATTTTTTATAGTCATATGGATTCTTATAGACTTATGGCCTACTTTCATTTTAAGATTGTGAACCTATGACCCAAATTATTGTGAACTTTTGGCTCACCTGGGTCCCTTGTGGACTTTTGGCCTGTGGACTTGTGAACCTTCGCCCTTTACGGACCTGTTGCGATAACTACTTTGCTATTTTTATGTGCAGAAGTGGTGAATGGAACGAAAAAATAATGAAAATTTTCTTTTTAATAAAATGTTTTCCCATGTACAATGGTTTTGTTATTGAGAGCAAACATTCCCATTAATTATGGAACACAATGTCGTTCAAGTGGCTGCCTCGGCTGGCTTCGCAGTACCGCATTCTGTCATTCCAATTTTCCAAGACCTTATTGATGGTTTCGGGCTGTAGCTCAGGGATTGCTTGGATGATATTGACCTTAAGTGCTTGAATCGTTTCCGGTCCATTTGTCCTTCACGGTTCCCCACAAAAAAAAAAAAAAAAAAGTCCAAAGGGATCAAATCGCAGCTCCGAGGCTTCCAATTGACATCGCCAAGACGGCTGATAACACGATTTGGGAATTTGGTGAGCAAAAGATCGATTGTGGCATGGCGCGCCATCCTGCATGAACCAGAGGTCGTCCAAATCCATGTCTTCAATTTCAGCAAAAAAAAAAAAAAAGTCAGTTAACATGGCTCTGTAACGCCCACCGTTGACCGAAACGTTGTTCCCAGTTTCAAGAAAAATGGTCCAATGATGCCACCATTCCACAATCCGCACCAAACTGTGACTCTCTTTGGATGCATTGGCGACAACAACGTAGCCGCCGAGATAAAAATGTGCCAAAATCGTTGTCGCGCTGTTTGGGCTACACAGCACTCATTTTGGAAATAAGTTGTCAATATTTCCCAACGTTGTTCAAGAGTAAAGCGACTCATTTCCGCGGAGGTATGATACTGACTTTCTGTCAAGATTTCGAGCGCGAAACAGCTGTCAGTTTCAAAATAACCTATGATTTAAAAACAAACCACTAGAAGCCCCACCCTTTATGAGGTCAAGCATTGAAATCCCTTCGATAAGATATCTTAAAATTAACCGAATCTTACAAAAATGATAAGGTGCTTTATAAGGAGCAGCTTAAAGCACGTAAATGTGATTTAATACGATCATAAATATATGGAACTCAAAGTATTTATATTCGGTTGAGCCAGGCGGAGCCTCGTACAACGTTAAGGAGGCTTTTTGTATACACCTAACATTTTCGACAGACGCTTTCTAGTTATTACCATTAAACAGAAGAAGATCTTGTCTTGTTTATTGTTTTAAGTCGTCGAAGTAGTGCTTCTGCCTGTACGAAACGAGTACTTCTAAGCTACTATTATGGAATGTGGTGTTTTGTCTAACTAGTGGAGAAACGGTACTGCTTATTCTTGCTGATACCCTGGCGCGGCAATACCTTAAATGATAACCCGCTTAACCAATGCAATGCTGCTAAATTAATATGGCAAAAGTTACATCAAAAAATTTCCTATGGAATTTTAATGCATAAGAAAAGCACACACTCCTATACTCAAGAACGTCATAGAATCGCTCTTTCGGATGCAGATGAAAGTCAGCTACATGGCAGGGTTCACGTGCCATACCAAAAGTCTACGCAAACCTTTAGCAATGGTGCTACATTCTAATCCCCCCATGTCCACGAAATAATGACTCAAACAAACAGCAGGAACAAAATTTCTCAACAGAAACTGTCAGGGTAAAAACTCCTCGCTTCCTTGTTTCGACTATGCTAGTCATGTTACATGATTTGGTCTTATTTCTTGACAGACATTAAACTCTAAAGAGGAGCCGCTTCCTGCTCGTCAGCCCTGAACACTTTCTTAGACAAAGTTCCATCGACAGACTAACAGCCCTATTCTAATATTCACGTGATTCGATTCACCCATTCGATTCCCTTTGACTCTGCCTTTCCATTCTGCTGTCCACCGGGTGAACTAGATCATTCACACCAATTTGACATTCAAGTTAACATGTGTTCATATGAAAATCATAACAAATTTATTTTTGGAAGTTGAAATTAATGTATTAAATTTTATCTCTTTTTCTGAAAAGCTTTGGAAAGTTGGATAAATTATTTATTTTATTAAATAAAAGAAAAAATATAAACAAACAGGTATGGATATTCATTGCGGAAATGATTGCTGCAAATTGGTCTCTGTTTGTTGTTCAACCCTTAAAAATGAATAATCTTTATTTACAAACAAATAATCCAGCAATAAATTTGTTTTTACTTACACTTTATCAACCACCAACTAGACAGAAGATCCATTTAATTTCAAATCCGCAATACTTGATCTGAACTGTATAGAAAATAAATGCGTTCACGTGAATAAGAGAATACCGCGCAGTATTACCGACGTTACCGACATTAACGAGGTGAATCTTAAATCAATTCGAAAATTGAAGAAAAATTCCCCCCGATGAATAGAATAAGAGGCTCTAAGAGATTTTATAATTATCTTGAACTTAAAAAAAATAGGACTAAGGCACATTGATTTTTGGGTAAAGAGCTTAGCACCTCCCGGCGTCAAAGGTCTATCGACGGTGAACAATATAGGTATATCCCGGTGGTTGTCTGTTTCGCAACCTTCAGAAGAAAATTCTCAATATAGTAATACTCTCTGGACACTGCCTTTAAGGAAGCATGCCATGAGACTAGGCTTAGCTAATACGGATACATGTAGGTACTTTGAGGACCTACAAGCTACGGAGGACATCTCCCACCTTCTATGCGAATGTCAAGCAATTGCTCGGAGTAGAAGGAAGCACCTAGGCAGGTTCTTCTTTAATAACTTAGAGGAGGTTGGTTCCTCAAATAATATTGGGACCATAACCAAGTTCTGTAGGGAAATTGATTGTTTGGGCGAATTGGTTTAGGTTTTTAACCGTAATGGTTCCCTGGGGATGCCGATGGGCCCACTTTGGTGCCTGGTCTTTTGTGACGATCTCACAACCCCACCCAACCTAACCTAACCTAACCTACTTGGGGTGAGGACTGCCAACCAAGACTACAAAATGTCTATAAAATATGTGTCTCTTTTATAAGACAGATGCTGACTGTTTATCCGATAAGACCAATCATCCATATTTTTATTGTGCTCATTTCGTTCGTCGGCTATGTTCTTAAAAAGTTTAGTGAACACAAAAAAAAAAAAAAAAAAAAAAAAAAAAAAAAAAAAAAAAAAAAAAAAAAAAAACATTAGTACGTCTTTCTTCATGACTAGCATCTTCTGTTCGTTCTAGCAACGTTGTAGGTCTTTCAAATTACCTCACTCCAGAATCGATAAGAAAAACAGCGTTCCCTACATAATGTCGTGGGCAGAGTGGACCATTGGTTAGTCCGTTTTACTGCTGAGCGAGGGGTCTCATACTCAACTCCCGGAAAACGCGAACTACATCTTCACTGTCCACGACTCGCGAAATTAATCACCCGTCTACTTGTCCTTCTTTTCCGTATATACATCTCTGACATTTCCGTGGCAGTATATACAGCTTATTTTCATTTGTTTACTTACATAACCTATGATATTACAGACGCGAAAGAATAAATTGTGTCCTCATTATTATGAATGTTCCATTAAGTATCTTATTATTTTGGCTGAAGCTCGATTTTTTTCCAAGAGAAACTCATTTTATAAATACAAAACAAAATTAAAGCTCATGTAGTGTAAATGTTTTTTGTATAACAAAAAATAAATAAAAAAAAAAAAAGATAAAAATACGTAAAACTTATGTGTATGATTAAATGTTTCAAAATACGATACATGTATGTTTTACTGTATAAATATTGTTGTTTATTTGTGTATATGTATGTTTATTTATTTATGAAAACACAAAAAAAAAAAAAAAAAAAAAACATAACCTTTATTTTCTCTAACCAATATAATTTTTTTCTTCTTTCTTTTTTTCGTAAATTTCAACTTTTGTGCCCTTTGGTAACTCAATTCAAACAAAAACAAAAAATATATTAAACTAAACGAAAAAAAAAAAAACAAAAACAAACACAATCAAACTTTAATGGTTCACGCAATTTGTAGAAGCTCTTGTCGCAATGGGTTACAATAGGCAAGAAATTGAAGCTTCGTTGTCACAAGTACGCTACGATGATGTTTTCGCCACATATTTGCTTCTAGGAAGAAAAAGCACTGATGTAAGTCAACAATAATAACATTTTGTCTATGATTTTTCTTTTATTTATATGATTTTCTTATATAAAAAGTAATGAAAAAAAAAAAAATAAACTAAAATGCTTTTTGTTTGATTATGTGTACAAACGTGTTGTTTTCTTTAATGTGCAACTTTGAACCTAATCCAACCTAATTAATGTTCGCTTAACACAACAATTCGCACTTAAAACACACACACAGACAAGAAAATGCTTAGAAAATAAGAATATAAATAAAAGAAAAATCTACAAGTAAATAATTTTTGAAGACCATTTCTCCAAACACAAATCTAAATGCGAATTAATTTCTCATTCACAGCCCGAAAGCGACGGGTCCCGATCCGGGTCGTCCCTGTCACTTCGTAATATAGCTGGAAACGATGGAGCTGCTGTTGGTAATTCGTCCGTACAGAGTCCAACACATCGCGGCGTTCATAGAAGTATTTCAGCTTCCAGTACGAAGCCAAGTCGGCGCGCCTCATCTGGCGCTGAAACATTACGTAAGTGTATGCGTCATCAGTGGCGCCTTTACAGTGGTTCCGTCTACTATTTTTGTGCATATTTATTCGCCGCCAAGCTGAAGATATAAAGAAGGGTTTTGTTGTTTTGATTTTGGTAAAAGATTGCTGAATATATTTCTTAGGTTTGCTAAAAATGGTTTTCTTATAATTCACAACATCATGTAGTTAGAAATTTGTATTCTATTCATTCGGAGGCTTTTTTTCAAAATCAGAAACAATTTTTTTTTTTTTTTTTACATACATAAATATTATATCGAATCTATGTCGTTTTCAATGAAGTTATTATTTGCATGCTTTTAATTCGATTTTCCTTTCAACCGGATTTCCTTCCAAAAAGTACTAATTTTGTTTTATACATTATTTGCTGTCATATTTTTTTCAATTTTGGTTGTAGATATTTTAATACACAGTTGTAAGTGGAATCTGTATTTCAATATTAGTTTGTGACGGAAAGGGGATTAATTGAAATATATTATCTCACCGAATGCTAATTAGTGGGGGGAGGGGATTCTTAAAAACTATAGCTATTCAAAAGGTAGTGGTGCGATTATTTGAGTGAGCATACAAGCGTTCTCACTTTAGTCTCTCACTTCTCACTTTCGAGTTGATGTAAACCGGGTACCTAGTAATATTAAATCGACTGGTAACCACCCTTTGAAAAGTCAATGCCAATGGTTGCAGCTGAGAAGTGTTATTTAATTGCATGTAATGGAATCGACGGTGTCGTCAATAATTCACAACTATATTAAGTATTCTCCCTATAAGAGTTGCTTGGACACATTCGGACCCCATGTCGATCTCCAATATTAAGCCAAAATCAGAAAGACTTCTTTTATTTGATTGAATTATATAGTAGGGTCGTCAAACGAAATCTTTTTGAGACATGTGCATTATAATTAAGTCTATTCCAGTACTCTTCAAGCCAATTTTGGCTAAATGACAGATATTACTCTGTGAAGAAGAATTATTTCTTTAGGTAAAAATCACGAAACTCGTTTACACCACAAACATTCAAAACGTGCAGATTTCTTTGTTTAATGACATTCAAATTCAAATCTTATACCATGTTCCCACCAACGTGATTTAGCTAAATCCACTTGATTTAGCTAAATCATCTCATAAATTACGTGATTTACCATACATTTTCGTGATTAATAATTACGTGATTTAGACGTGTTTAAATTTTAATTACGTATCTGTCCACACAAAATAAAATCGAACATACCTTTATTATGTTCAGTACTTCATTCAGCAAACGAAAAGTCAGTGATGGGACTTGAGGAAAGTGAAACGGTGGTAGAAAAAAAAAAATGTCCATGATAAATAATTCAGTAAATAATGCAGTAATGGTGCAGTAAATGGTGTATACTGGACTGGAAGTTTTTACTGATGCAATTCTTCGAAAAAAATACTGATAGCTGAGTGTGTATGGGTAAAAGTAAGTAGTAGCAGTAGGTATAGTAGGTACAATTTTCGATTTAATGATGGAAAATAAATATTATTAGCGAATAGCTTTGTTAAAAGGTGGTAGATTTCGAGTTCTGGTAGAATTTCCGAAAGTAAAAAGTGATTGAAATACCACTTAAGTGTTAGAAGTCCCATCACTGATATGGAAAAGTTGGCGTAAATGTCACATTTAATCACTTAAAGTTCGGTGGGGACGCGTTTCGTGATTTATAAATCACTTCGGCTAAATCACGTTGGTGGGAACATGGTATTAAACTCCAGAACAATTTAACAGCTTTCAAGTGACGAGTTTATTTGCTACAATCGAAACTTCGTTTCCTTTTGCATGCCTGGGTTGTTCTGGAGCAATGCGAACCTTTTCCAAAACTGCTAAAGAATATGAACAATAATAAAGTAGTAAAATCCACTACGCAGCTCAGCAAGTTTGAAAGAATCGCTTTACTTCGTGTCGGCTCTTTTTTCTTACTTAGTTTACAATATGGAACTAGTTTTACATGAAACAAGTTGAATAAATAGTAAATAACAGGAACAGATGTCGCACTGTGGTCCAAAATGACTTCTTTTGTTGCAAAAATCATAACGCATGAAGATATCGCTAGATTTTTTTTTCTCTCTTCGTTTTCTTCCTATTAAAATAGCAATTTTTAAGAAATTTGCTTCACAGGGTGTTTCTAAATCTTAGACTGAAGTACGATTTTCTTTGAAAAAGTAACTTACAGAGAAAGGAATTCAAGAAAAATTAAAAAAAAAAAAAAAAACAGGTACAATTTTACGAGTGTTGTAAAAAAAGGTCTGCGGCTATTTAATTTTTCACAGGGTGATCCAAAATAATTTGTTTTACAATAGATGATGCATAAAATTAAGAAGTTTACGATACTATCAAGTTTGATGGAGTGGCTTGTTTTTTAGCTTCCATTAATACATTATAACTTGTCGACGTTGGGGCTTCTTAGTGATTTTCTCATCAAATTGTATTTTTCCTAAGAAAGCCCCATTCCTAACCAAGAACAAGGCTAGCGCAGTGGTTGCATCGTATTCTATTGGATCACTTTGAGGTGTACGAATACTCGCCTTTATCCATTGCACTCGTGTTGGGCTTGCATTAAAAACTACTGTTTTTGTGATGTCCGCTTTTGTGTTTTAGTTATCCTTGTATTATTTTATATTTAGAGCTGTGGAAACACTTTCAGTCGAGATATTGCCCGTAGTTTGCAATAGTTTCCGCCTTTTGGTCGAATTTAGTATTTTTGTCACGAGATTTGCCTTTTTTGGACCACAGTGCGTTGTCTACTAATAACTCAATTGATAAAGCGTTTGTGCGCAAGCCCAAATACTACTTCCTTCCATATACCTATATATTTCATGAGAATGTTTCTTCACTGGGCAAAGATAAAGCTTGGCATTGTTGTGTGCCCGAAGGAAATCATAATCATTTTTCATCTGATCAACAGAATCGGGCTCGTTCGTTTCATCATCTGCTTTCATTTCTTAGTTTTCAAAAATACAAACCCAATTATGGGCACATCAACTCGAGGTTTCCTCTTTATGCAAAAATATAACAATGAGAATGTCTGTGAAAAGTAATGCCAATCACTCGTTAATCAAGTCGTTAATGGCCGTGCGAGTCAATTTGGTCGCCCACTAGAAATAAAAAAGTTTCATGATGACCAGTTTCATTCTGATTAAGAAATACTTGCACCCTATAAAACTGGGTGATTTTTGTAACTTTGCTAGCTCTAATAGAAAATAAATGCAGGAATATACATCTCATAAGCAACATAAGTGTTTACCGATTCGTTCGGTGTCCCGTAAAAATTTTATTTTCTGACATTATGCTAATTCCAAACCTCGATAATATTGAAATATAGATTACAACTACTACATTGACCTACGGAAATACTTTGATACTCTTCTCATTTCATTAAAAACCACAAAAATACATTTTTAAATATAAGACTTTACTTCTACGCAACATTCTAAGCATAAGTTCATAATAATTCTCTAAATACTCGTGACAGTATTACATTCATACACATTTACAAACCCATCATCTATTTAGTTTTATTCTCATTCAAAGCGAATCTGCACAATCTTCGCTTCATAAATTCGACTATACAAAATCAGTGAAATACAATTAGATTACATTTAAATGAAAACAAAATTCAAAATTTTCCCATACTAACAAGAAATGTATCCCCCTCTCATGCGTAGCAACCATAATTCATCGTTTTTTAATATTTAGAAATATTCCATCGTTTTATAACAGGTGTTGGTCCAACAAACGCAGCGGCAACAACAACTCCGTCAGGCAATAATCACAGTGGAACTGGCACTGGTACAACAGCAGATCGATCCTCAATGTAAGTAAACGTTAAATAGTATATTCGATGTTGGTATAATGTTTACGCTTATGCGTGAAGATCGGAATAAATTAACATAGATAACCTTTCGAGACTCAGTTTTTGTACTTTGTGAAAGGATTGTACACTCAGATTGTTTAGTCACTTACTTAGTCGCTACGACTATCCTCACAAAAACAAAGCAGAATAATGAATTACAAACCAAATTATCACAAAATGAAAGAACAAATAGGTACCTATATTGACAGTTACTACTCAAGTAGAAATTTTCGTGTGAAACACATGAAAACAAATCTGACAGCTCACTAAAATTCGGTCACATTTCGGTAACAAGTCAAAGCCAAATAATGGCATTATGTGTGTTTCCAAAAATCGTAATTTAAAGAGCTATAACTAATTCCCCACTTTGGTCACCGTTCCATCCTGCACTGAAAACAGTACGCCATTTGATAGACTATACACACTGTTACTGTTACGGAAACATTTCTGAAATGTAGGAACACTGCTTAAACAATAACCAACTTGGGTAGGCATAAGAAGAAGCTTTGTAGTTTTACAAATGATACCAAATTTACGATGACATTTTGCAAAACTGCAGTTTCTTTCTTCAATATGTCCCACAATGCATGCTGGCAAAGTTGAGATGTTTATTCTGCTGTGTTAATCTATTTCGCGCATTATTTAAACACCAAGTACAAAATTGAATACAGCGTAACACTGCCACTAAACATACAATGGAGTGGTAGACGAGTCCGAGGGTACTGAGTCGTGAAATACGTCAAAGAGTGAATAGGAAATCAAATCCAAATAAAAAAAAAATTGAATTTGGTAACACGATGGTTGTGCGCTCATTATGTCGTATCTATGCGAGAAACAGATTAACACAGCAACTTTGACAGCAACAGCGAATTTAGGATTAGCTCTAACGTTGATGTTGATGTCGCTGTTACTGTGCTAATGTGTTAATCTGTTTCTCGCATTAGGGATAAAGGGTGTTTTTTTTTTTTTTTTAGATGTATGAGCTTTAAGTTGGCAACACTATTTTAACTGGCGGCCATTTGGTCAGCTGTCAAGTGATTTATTTTTAGTTTGGTTTGGCATTGCAACATCAATAGACTGACGTCTGAACAACGCTTCCAAATTGTGCAAATTTATTTTTAAAATCATGGTTCGCTTCAAAATACGTATATCGCGCACTGCGTACATTCTACGATGTTTAGCGATGAAGCTCACTTTTGGTTGAATGAATATGTGAATAAACGAAACTGCCGTATTTGGAGTGATGATAATCCTCAAGTTACATCCACAAAAACTGACTGTTTGGTGTGCTTTATGGGTGGTGGAATAATTGGTCCGTACTTTTTTAAAAACGATGCTGGCCAGAACGTCAATGTTGACCGCTATAGAGCCATGATTACTGACTTTTGTTTATCAATTGAACAACCATGATGTGCATGAGCTGTGGTTTCAACAAGACGGCGGGACATGTCACACAGTTCGTGTCATAATTGATTTATTGAAGGAAATGTTTTGTAATAGCATAGTTTCACGTTGGGGGCCCGTGAATTGGCCTCCAGGATCGTGCAATTTAACGCCGCTTGATTATTATTATTATTATTATTTTTTTTTTTTTGTGGGGATATGTGAAATCGTTAGTCTACGCCAATAAACCCGAAACGATTGACCACTTGGAGGAAAACATTCGCCGCGTTATTGCCGATATACGGCCACAAATGTTGGAAAAAGTCATTGAAAATTGGACCTCCGGATTAGACTACGTACGAGCCAGCCGTGGCGCTCATATGCCAGAAATCATATTTAAGTTATAATGCCAGAAGATTATCTTCCGAATAAAGTAAATTTCATGTCAATTTAAAAAAATCAACTTTGTCTTCAAAGTGCTCTAAAAAAAACACGCTTTAGTATAAAATGTCAGCGATTAGCGTGACTTCTTCCATTTTTGATCCGTCAGCTTAGAAGACAATGCATTCAAATTGTGCAAGCCAGTTATGCATAAAGACTCGCGGATTCCGCCAGCTCCCGTATATACTTCCATTTTTTGTAGGGGAAAGGTGCGAGCAGTGAGACACTTTCCTTTTAAATTGGTATATTTGAGGCATATTTTACCTTAATGTTCCAATTCAAATTTTAGTTGAAGGGCCAACGAGAACATAACAACAAACTAAATCTTAGGAGAAGTCAAACTGTCTCACTGTTTACGAGCGGTGCGATCAATGAGACAGTGTAAGGCGAACAGTGAGACGAACGAAAAAAAAAAAAAAAAAAACAGAAAAAAGTAATAAAACGTTAAATAACTAGGTAATTAGTAGTTTATTAAATAAATTAAGGTTTCGTCAAGGTTATATATGCGAGTTCCTGAAGAAAATCCGTCGGAATATCGTGATGGGACGTCCAACAAATTGTCATAGAACTTGTTCACATTGTGCCTGTTAAACCGAGATATGCTGCTGTGCTGTGAGACATGTCTCACTGTTCGCTTTTTGCCATTTCATAACACAATTGAAACTCGTGTGCAACAGAATCAAAACATGTGGAGGGGGAAATAAACGTTTATACCAATACCGGCATGTCTGTGCATGCTTTAACAAAAGAGAAATATGAGTTGTCTCACTGTTTGCACTGTCTCACTGTTAGCACTTTTGCCCTACATACACTTACAAGCCTGTTAGTTTTTAGTGTTTTCTTTTATATAGGTGTGTTCAGTGCTACAAAAGATAACTAGATACTGATCTATAATGTACAGGCTGAATATTACTTGCAGTGTTAAAAAAAAGGGGAGGTTTATCGACCTAATATATTTTACGTTCGTGTAGTTCATATGTTTTCCAGCTTTAGAAATAAACATAACTCCGATGAAATTGCCTGGTCCCTCAATTTTGTAGGGACTCAACGATTTGACTGCCCAGGTAATTTTGTGCTCTATTGTAATGTTTCTCAATTGCTCTACTCGACTTTGTGTCTGCGGCAACAGGAGTGGTCTAGTGATTTCACTGGACTTTGCAAAGTGAGTGTCTGTGTGACTTGTTTGGCTTGAATCTGTTCAAGTGATTGTACTTCTCGTTCTATTGACAAATTTGCTTTATATATATCGTTACTTCTCGATAATCTGTATTGCTATTCAAGTTTCCCCTTTTTTATTTCCAGAAGTAGTAATTTCAAACGACAAAATACCATTGATTCAGCAACAATAAAAGAAAACACTGCTCGGTTAGCAGCACAAAATCAAAGACCCGCATCAGCAACCCAAAAACCAGTGTCAGCCGGAGATAGTTGTAAGTATTTGTAAACCCAGAGCTCATGCCATTGTAAAAAAAAAAAACTATAATCTAATTTGTTGTTTTTCCCTTTGTAGCAGTTACCAGTCCGGCGAAGCCTCGTTCATCATCAAAATATGATCCAACAAATGGAAATCGAACAGTCGGTCCCAGTGGCATGATACCACGACGATCAACGACTCTATACGAAAAGACTTCATCGACGGAGAAGACCAATGTTCTACCAACAGAATCAAAGTACGTTCCTTGTTCAAATTCGTCCTCAAATCAAATTCCGTTTGTTTCATAAGTTATCTATTTCTCTCCCCCTTGCTGTGTTTTCTATTTTTGTCTTACCCTTACTTTGAACCTTTTTTTTTTTTTCAAATCCTGTTTGAGTGGAAATGTTTGATATCATTTTCGCACCAAGCCGCTTCTTATTGATGTTTCCCCATTAGTTTGTTTCCATAAACAAGAACCGTGCTAGTATTACTTTTATTTAAACATTTGTTGTAAAGGTGTATTATTGTTTTATTTTTTAATACGATACAAACACTTTTACAATTTCTCATTCACTATATAAAAAAAAAAAGGCAAAACAAAATTTATCCTTACCTACGAAGAAACAAAAATTTTAAAATGTTTAAACGTTAAAACTGTCGTCTAAGAACAAATCTATTCTCTCTTCAGTAGCTATTTTGATTTCTCTAATTTTGTTGTTTAAATTTAAATTGAAACTGCAATCACTAAACTGTTATAAGATTGGCGTTCTAATGATATTTATCTGTTTCTTTTTTTTCTTCCTTTGTTTGTATATATTCAAAAAAAAAAAAAAAAAACATTGTTCCTTGCAAAAACCAAATTGCAATCGAAATGCACGTTTTTGCACTTTATAATTACAATTAATTTATCAAAAAACAAAATAATAAATATCAGTTTTGTGACCACCGTTTCTGAATTATCAAGGAGTGGATCGGCCGCTCCAAGTGGTAAGGGCCATGTTAAGAGCGCCTCCGTTTCTAGTCCCGGCCCATCAGTAGCTGACAGTAGTGGCGCTTCAAATGACCCACTTGGATCGAGGTATAAATTTTGTTAATCAACAACACAATCTCTCACATTTTAATGTTTACAACCATATTCCGTTCAGTTTGAGTTTCGTTTATTTTTGTTTCTGTTAGTTGTGCGTTTACATGACTGTTTGACAATCGCTCTTTTGCTTGTCAAATGATTATTATGAGTTCTCCCCTAGATATGTTTTTTTGTTTATCCTTTTTATGTACTACCTATGATTCTGTTTCGTTGTGATTTGTTTACATCTGTGCGAACAAGTAAATCTTCAAAGTCGATATATTATTTTGTAGCTAATTAGTCCGTTGTCTAGGGAAAGATGTGCGTAGCTTACAGAACACTCGTCTATAGACGACCCTTGAAATATTACGACAGTTTTGCCCTAAATAATACTTCTGCGGTAAGAGTAATCGATCTCACGGATTTGTTTCAAGTTGCTGATTTGTATTCGAGAAATGCCTTGTTGCAGATGCAAATCGCTGAAAACAGATTGCTTGCGCATTCTTCTCCTTCACCTTCAACACTCCTGAGACACAAACTTGACAAACGATCACATGGGGGACTATTCGCTCGAAGAAATGGAGTGTATTTTAGAGAATTCACATGAGTTCCAATATGGGCTCTTCTTGTATGCCGTGCCCATGTGTATCTCTTACTGTTCACCATCCGTCATAAGCCTTTTGCAATACCAATTTTTATTGTATAATGGGGCTCACCTACCACACTCTGCTGTACAGTTCCCTGGTATGTCCCTGGGGCCAAGAACTAGCGCTTGACCTATTTAGATCGATTCGAGTGCACTTTATATAGCGTGTGGGACTATTTAGTGAGCGTTTTTAGGTTTTTATTTCACTGTGTCACCTGTCACAAACGTCTGACAAAAATCCCTGAATATAACTATTCTGACAAACCTTCTTATTCGCCATAAAAGCTCCCTTTCATTTATCCCAAAAATGTTAAATTTAGACTTACGAACAGTTGTGTGAGGGTACTTAACGGACCTTTTGCGCCAACCATATATTTATTCGTATGGAAACATCAAAAACTCCAACCAAACTGTTTCAATCTTTGTGGATTGGTATCGAAAAAGTGGCTCACAAACCTTTGAAACCCCAGAAAAAATTAGCGAATGGTTGAGAGGTCTAAAGCACAATTTTGAATTAATATCAGTTGATGAAAATAGATGCTGCTGCTTCAAACCAGTCCAAAAGTCCAATATTATGTGCGGTCTTGACGTTGTTGACTTCTATTTCAAATATTGCATATACCACTTCAGTTCCAAAGGACTTAATAGCAGATAAATAGTATACAGGTATGCACTCATTTTGGAAGCAGCTTCAGCAGCATTTTTCGTCGGTTTTCGGTTTTAAAAAATGACAGCCTTCTTTTTGACTGTACCCAAAGAACATTGGTTACCTATTCTTCATTCGCCACAAATTCAACTACCGTCTATAGTCCACCCCTTACATAAGACTCGACATATCGGGCCATATCAGTGCTGTGAAGTCCAACGTTTGTAACGAAATGCACTACACCATTGATAGATCATAGCATTTAAACAATGGAAAAAAGGAAAAATCTCAAAAGCGTGGCTTGTCTCGCTCTATCTCTCTATCTACGCATACATTTTCTCTTCTTTATATTGTTTGCGAGGGAAGAATATAATTAGGACAATCTCCCTTTCAATAATACAACATTAACACAGTATTACCACTCCCCTTCAAAAACGTGTCTTTCTAGATATATTTTGTTACAATTCTAAGGAGCATTCTCTCAAAGAAGCTTGCATGGTTCAATTTTTTTTAGATTTCCTTTATATTATTTCTTCAGCAACTATATATTATTCATTGTTAAACAGAATTTTTTTTAAGTTAACAATTCTTTTTAGTCGTTATATTTTCTTCTTCGGAAACATAAAACAAAAAATGGAAATAATCACAAATTAATTAATTCTTTCTTTCCATATTCTTCGTCTTTTCAAATATCCACATCTATATATTTTGATGAAAATACACAAAACAAATAAAAAACAAAATCCCAAATAAAAACATACGATGTGTAAATAAATTACGTGCTTCCAACGTCTTGAACACAACGAATTATAACAAATAACACACACTCTATACTTTCCTTTGAAAATAAATTAAAACAAAAACAAACGACTGTTCAAAAATATCACAACACACCACCTAATATCGACGATTTGTTTGCAAATACGATGAATCATCTATTTTTTTTGGTGAGTTTATGAATTCGTTTTTAAGCGATTTATTTTAAAAATAATTTTTGAAAAGAATGCTTTTAACTAAGAATAAAAAAGAAGAACCTGTTGAAACTTACATTAGTTATGTTGTATTACTTCTGGTGCTTATTGTTTATCACACATAAACACTTAGTTGTGATTTCGTTGGTTATCATATAATTTTAGTTTAGTTTTGCTGCATTATATAAATATAAATATAATTTGGAATGAAACTGCATATTAATTCTAATTGAATCGCTTAATTTTGTTGCTTAGAAAATAGAAATGTTTTCATTTGATTCGCTTTTAATTTAATTTAGCTTTTGTTTATTTCATTTAAATTGCACCCTTGGTTGCAGATTAGATAATCTTGTATTTTTATATATACCTAATCGCTTAATACAATAAATCGTCAAATAGAATACTGCATAACCGCCAGTCACATACAGATTCATAATTCATTAACATGCTTAGTGGGGAAAACACTTGTAGAAGTCTGACCCAGCGGTCAGTGGTTTCATTTGTTGCTTTTTTTTCTTGATCACTTACATTATTCATAAATTTTTTGTAGTTTAAGACCATCAAGCAGAATTACGGTTTGTCTTTCGATCGATCAAACTTGACAGAGGGAAACGTCTGTTTTTGTACCTTGATATGGAAAGTCTTGAACTCGGTACCTATTATCTTCATCTGAGATGTCCAAGTATCATCTGGTCTCCAAAGTATGATTTTGCATTTTAGTTCAAACCGTCTTATTGAACTAGCTAGTATTTCGTCATTCGTTCTAAAAAGTTAAGGACGAATGATTTAAGTTTCATATACGCAGGAGCATCATCACGAAACTTCTGTCGGCGCAACAACATGCTTACTGCAAACGCAAAGGTTAATCGGTTGAAACAGTTTCCTTGTTGATGATGAATGAATTCATCATAAGGAATATACAATCAACTCATCTGCTCATCAAGCTAGCTAGATGTGCGGGCTAATCGTTGTGCATTGAGCAAATCCTTTACAAAACTGAAATTATCATTTTTCTGTAGAAATTACACAATTACAGACTTTGACCGTATCCCTATCGATTGCACGTGCTTGACGTTCTATGAAGGTTAATACCTGCTTTTGTTTTTTTTAGATGGTACGTTAAACGGTTGATAAATTCAAAACGCACTTTCAAAGCTTGTGGACTTGTTTAGTTTTGTGTTATATGCTCCATTGCTGACAAATATAAAAGGACCGAAATACAAGCAGAGTTGCAAGTCCGATACTCAACTTATTACCACCAATTGTTGTTAAATTTTACATGCTGTAAGAACTGCGAACATTTTCGTTCTTTATGCAAATGGTTAAACATGGACATCGCTGACTATGTTTTCTGTATGCAGTATATCGTCAGTAAAAAATTCAGCTGTCAACAGAAGATGAATGGAAAAGTGGCCTGTACTTCAAAATTAGTTTTTACCCTTTGATTTGGGCGAGCTATACATTTGCGTTTAAAAATTGACTGTAACTCACAAACGTAAAACGAATATTTGTCTGAAGTTCATCGCAGATGAATTTACTTACTGCCAACTAAAGATATCGTACTAATACCAAAATAGAATTCTATACGACGCGTTTATAATTTGCAACGTCTCTTCAAGCTCTAGGTCAAAAAGCATTTCTCTCACGTCTGGAGGTAAACAGAAAAAAAAAACAGTTCAACAGAATAAATTATCACCTGGGCGATGATTTCGGTTCTCATTGGTGAACTTAGAACTCAAAATACATAGTATGGTCATTGATATTGGCTTCCAGCTCTCGAAAGTTCCAAAGACAGTGTGCGTTACTAATAACGAATTTTAGAGTATTGGTTGCATTTTGCAAACTCGCAATTTTCCATACATAACTATGTATGGGGACACACACTATAATATTTCAGTGGATGATTAAAAAAATTTAAACATTAATAAGGGCCAGTGATTAGGAAGACGATTGTAAATTGAAAGAACTAGCTTGCGATTTTTATTACTCGTTTAAAGCTGTAAGTCTGGCCTATATGTTACATCCTGTTGCAAGATACATACTTACCGTGTTAAATTGTATAAACATTTAGCTTTAGGCTGCGATCGTATTTGACTTCAGCACTAATCCCTTTATGGTAAAGTGGTGGTTTCCCTACGTGTCCTAGATGTGGGTTTATTTATCATCTTGCAAGCTGCTGCATTTGTAGTAGTTCGTGTTATAATGTATTTGTAATCCGTAAAAAGTTGAAAACGTCACATTACATTCATTCACCAAATTTAATCTCGTCATTCACCATCATTTCGTGCTTTGATTTCCCTACGCAATTACTCATTTCCATCATTATGCTTGCGTTATATGTTTTTGTTGCTGCCTACCTTTGCAAGTGTTTATGTCGTCACATAGTAGATCTATCTTTCATTCCATTTCAGCTTCCTTTTCCTCCTAACTCATTCATTTCCCCAACAACACGCCTCAATTATATTTTGCTAATTGGTCTCCTCATCCATATGTAGCTGTAGTTTGTATATATAAATAAATTCATATTTTTACTGCTGCGCAGTAAAATAGTTAAATCTCAAACAAAATCATTGTATATTCTATTTAAAAACTTAATTTTATTTATTTTTTTTAATTTTATATATTTTTTTCTTTCTTTTTTGATTTCTCTCCGCCATTTCATAAAAACAAAAAAAAAAATGCTCCTTGTGAATGCAAAACACCAAAAAAAAAAAAAAAAACTATTACGTTTGGCCTCAACAACTCGCTCTGCTGATCTTCTTTCATCATCCTATAACAAAACAAAAAATGTTCAATCACATTTCAATCAATCATCATCTGATCGTGTTTTTGAAAAATGCAATGCAACCGATCAAATGCCATAATCTTAAACATAATGCGCATGTTAATAATTTTTTCAATGCAATTGTTTGTTTTTTTTTATTGTTGAAAATGCAATTATAACAATTTTCGCACTTTGCCTAAAAAAAAAAAAAAAACATTTTTTTTTTTTGTTTGTTAACTTAAATAATTATTGGAAATGTGTGTTGGAAATTTGTTTTTGCAAAACTACAATTGC
This sequence comes from Cheilosia urbana, assembly GCA_946477585.1. Lineage (NCBI taxonomy): Eukaryota > Metazoa > Arthropoda > Insecta > Diptera > Syrphidae > Cheilosia > Cheilosia urbana. Next base: position 120,921,090 of record OX297854.1, read on the forward strand.
ATATAAAAAAAAATATTAGTTTGCTCGATCGACTTAGAATGACATCGGCTGTTAAATCTAGCAGGCATTTCCCAAGGAATGTACCATCACGATCAACCTTCCATTCGGGTGAGTTTTCTGCTTAATGTGTATTATTTTTATTTCTATTTTATTTTTGTATTACTAACAGTTTGATTTCGTTTATTTATTAGTTTAAGGATCGTGTGAAAATCGTTTGATTATTTGTTGTTTAAGTTTGATCAGAAAAAGTAACAGATTCTCGTTTATTATGACGTTTGTATAACTAAAAAAGTTTTGTTTAGTTTGCCTCTTAATTTTAATTAGTAGTAATAAAATAAATTTATAACTTATCCGAGACACAATCCATCGAAGATATGATTAAGAAAAGAATGACGTTTTTATATTGAACAACAAAATGGATAATTCGATTGTGTTGGCATGAAATTTGTGTTCGAAGTGTGTCTTGAAATTGGAAAGTTTATAATAAAAACCAAATGATGTATAATTGTATACACCAATATTGGATAGGGGAAAATACCAAATTGTGGCAAGGGATTTAGAAATGCAAAGAATTAAGTCTCAATATCTCATTGAACTGTCTTGCGTAGATCACCACGTATGCGAGGTACAGGGTTGGCAGAAAATAGGTTTGATCTTGAATAAATTATTTGTTTAATTATTTTTTGACAAGATGTTAATATTACAAAAAAAAAAAAAAAAAACATGTTCTAAGTGAATGTCATGTTGGTTTCCATAAAAGTACAGTATATTGATGAAGAAATTATCATCTTCTTGAGTAATTATGTTGGCTTTGTCGACCCAAGGGCAATATGTGGGCCTTAATAGGCATGTTTATTTATTTTTTAGTTGGGAGCAGAGCCTGAACTGTTTGAAAAAAAGCTGGTGTTTCCTTTTCAGTTCAAAAGCATCAGACCGCTGCATTTATATTTAGTTTTTTCTTTCAAGAGCACGATCAAAGTGCTCTAGATGAGCTCAAAATAAATCGACTGAATAGTGTAATTGAAAATCTGACAACAGAATATTTTGAAAGCTAATTAAGGTGCTTATTCTGATATAGAAAGAGATCAGTTAAAAAAAAAATAAAACAAGAAATGCAACATGCTCAATGCTCTTCACGTAGTGTTTTTTTTGTTTTTTTTTGTTTTTTATATATATATATATATATTCATTGGCTCAAATGTACTTCGAAAATAAATCAGATCCTTCTGAAAATTCAGAATCTTCTCAAGGTGCTCAAGCTCTGTTCAGTGATCCATTTAGAACGGGGACATAAAACATCTAATGCTCTTTTTAAGGTCTGCACGAGGCTCGAAATTTTATTTATTTAAATTTAAGAAAACCCAAGGGGAATAGGTCTGGAGATATTTAGTCTTGAGAACGAACCAGTAAATCAACGTCTGTATTTTGTTTTTCCATAGATTATTTGCCTTGGCAACATTTTTAGAAGAATTTTCACTTTTTGTGTTTTCGAAGTCTTACGAAAAAATGTTTGAACTCAATTGATCGTATCATTTGCCGAGTCTCTGTCTGAGACACTGCAGCCTTACATTGCCTTCTATCCAAGGCATGTCGCTTTCAAACCAAGTGCTCTACTGTCCACCATGTATTCGTCATGTTTGTTGATAGCATGTATTAAGTCCAACCCTCATTTACTTCGAGGCAAAAGCATTCCACAAAGTCTTGAATCGCGGCTTCTAAATGGCCCGGTTAGATCAATTGATGTTGTTGATTTCATCAGCAGCTATACGGATCTTTGTTGACTCCTATCTCACGAAATCCGTTGCACATTTGAAATTATTTTGAAGAGCTCCTAAATCCAATTGCACTTTGGTCTGTTATCCATCATATCCATATTATAAACCTCTCGATAATAAATGCTATAATATATGCGGCTTTGAAATCGATAACAATTTGTGAATCTCGGCTTGAAATGAAATTTGTTGGACAGTTTTAGGAGACAACTCACGTATGATGATAGTCTGAAAAATTAGATTGCAGTTCATGTTTTGTCTCAGTGTAAACATTTCGGTTGTAGTCAATCTGCTGCCAGGGCCGAAAACCACACAGGTATGTGCCGATTAGTGTGTTTCAAAATGGTTTGAAACGTTTATTTGTAATGTTTGTGAGATTTGTATGAGTACAACACTGGGCAGGGATATGCTTCTTTAGGTAATTCTTGCAGATTGGGTCGCAGTTTTTTTTTTGTAATTGGGATACGGCATTGTTTAAGCTTTTTCGTAGTTGAGTTTCTCTTATAAACTGGTTCTTCATTTACTGGAGGGGGCTTATCTTCTTCCCCTGTTAATGTTTCATTCACTTAAACTGACCTACTTGTTTATTAGGTAACTAAATGCCCTTTCGTTGTTATTTCGACGAGCCTGTGCTTCGGTCTTAACCTTAGGATAGCAACAGGGGTGATACAGCACCCCAGCGAAACAAAAATCTATCCATTTCACACATTCCCGCATTACCATCGCTCTCTTCTTTTCCCTATTCTCAAATTGATAGCTAAACTTTCAGTTCCGGGTCACAGCTTGCTGTGGTAGGTCGTACTTTTTGTTTTACATGCATGTCTGTCTGTCTGTTGCTGTTTATGTTATTATTATTTTTTTAGGTTTTGTTTTAAATAGCTTAAAACTATGGAAAAGTATGTGCAAGAGATTTGCAGAAATATTTCAGATGACGATGATGAAAAATGCGAGTTGCCAATGTAGGTGACAGCTCACCCCTGTTGCTATTCGCGTATGGAAAAAGTGTGTTGCTATCCTAAGGTTAAAGACAGCACCCAGTTGTTTGGCATCTTATATATAAATAGGCGAAGGGAAATAGTTAAGAACCACTTTCACTGCATTAATAACAACATTTTCGATTCATTTTATGCTGTCTGTAATTAGTTTTTCAATTTGTTGTGTGAAGCCAGGTCGTAATAATGGTAGAATTTCTACCACCGGGCGAACTCTAGTTCTTATTAGGCCCCCAAATGCAACTGTGTATTCTTTCAATTTGTCTGTGGGTAGTAGCTTACGCTGCTCCTTGATGATATCGCAATTACTTCATTTGGTTGGCGGTTTGACCTTCTAGAGCCATGTTGTTTCATGGATACTTTGTCTTGGAAACCTATTTATTACCATAAAACGAGCTGCTGCTAAATTGGGAATATATTCCATTTAATCAGAAAGCGCTTGCTAAATTTTCAAGAACGATTCATTGTTATCAAAAAAAAAAAAAACATTTTTGACATCAAAACTACTGGAGATTCCACTTAAGTGCTCCACAACCGTGACCACTGTAATGAATTATCGGAAAATAACTAAAAGAATGCATAAATGACATTGAAATTTAAATGACTTAAGCTTCACCTTAGTTGAGGCAGGATAATAGGTTTGTTAAGGGAATCCGAATTAATAAGGCTGTAGCTGTATCACATTAGATTTTGTTAAGATGTCTGTTTTTCAGTAACGCATTTTGAAAAAGCGTGAAAACGCGTACTTTTACCGAACTTCTGACACACGATATAAACGTTCTATTTTATTTCATTTACTTAATTGGTTTTTTGATTATTATTTTTGAAAATTACAATTTAAAAAAAAAGAACTATTAAAACATCCCCATACAAAACTTTTCTCCAGTGTTTTTTGTTTGCCATAAAAGCGTTCTTCTTCTGCATGAAATGTGAAATCATCATTATGAATTCTACCTTACGTACAGAAAAAAGCACTGTACCAAATATAAGCCTTTTCAAGATGTTGTAAATGTGTGAAATGAAAGAAACAAAATGTAAAAACTGTCGACGTTTGTCTCTCTGATTCTTTGTTGTAAAATTAAAAAAAGAAACACACATTCAACACTATTACTGTGGAATGCATGATAAAAAGCTAATTAATAAATTTATTTAAAAAAAAAAACAATAAATTGTGTCTTGTATAACTGCAAACTTTAAATTGGTGAATAAAATCAAATCAAAACAATGTATTTACATGAACGTAATCGGCTTGCAAGAATAACTGAGCAAGTAGTGGGACCAACATATCCCTATAGCTTCCACCTACCAAAGGTATGGTATTTAAATTAAATATTACATTTGTTTACTTGGTAGAGGGAATCGATTTCGTTGATCAGTATCTTGTACGCCGATGACGTACTCAAACTAATCTGCATGTTTATAAATAAGCATATATAATTTTTTATCTAAACAAACTCCTATCCACTCTCTCTTTCTCTTCTCTTCTCTTCTCTAATTCGCATTGATAAAAAAAAAAAAACATAAAAAACAAACAGGCCAAACCAGAGCGCGAAACAATACTGCACTAGAATATTCAGGAACAGGAGGTGCAACAGGCGAATCACCACATCCGGGGCGCATGAGTTTTTTCTCAAAACTGTCTTCACGATTTAGTAAACGGTAAGTCTTATGAAAAAACTTCCTTTCAAAATATTATAACCTCTCTCTTTTGTAAAACATACATAATTATTATTTTATAAATTAGATATTAAATTTTTTTGTTGCGCCTTCCTCTGTTCTACTTTCACAAAACAAACAAAACAATTCTAACATAAAAGAGCACAATTAATTAAATAATTACATTTTATTTTTTAATCAAGTTTGATTTGCAATTAGAAATCCTTTCGAAATATCTCTGCACACACAAAACAAAAATAATTATTTAAAAAAAGGGTAAAAAAAAAAAGAAAAATTCACAAAAAGGAGAGAAATCTTTTAAAAATCACATCAAAGGTTATCGCAATCTCTCTCTATCTCTCCTTCATTAACCAGAAATTAAGCTTTGTGACGATTGATGTTGTAATTATTAAAACATTTTTTTTTTTTTATTATTATTATTATTATTTGCCCGCATGCATATAATTTAATTCTTGTATGTATAGTTTTTTTTTTTTGCTTTTGGTTTGTATACTTACGAATGTACTGCATAAAGTGAATGAAGACAAGAAAACATATTCAATATTGTTCTATTAGCGACGGCGATTTTTTTTTTTAATTTGTTCTTAAACTTGTGTAATGCGCGCGTTTTGAATAGTTTCATAAATTAACAAACTTAATCAAAATCGACAGGGATGGAAGGAGCGTTTTGTCTCTCGCTCTGCTTTATGTTGTATTGGAATAAAGTCGGCGAAAAGGTGTCCTTAGATGATTCTGATGTAGTGGTTTTCACTAGTCGTTTTCCATAGAAAACATGACATGTTCATATGATTTGATAGCTTCCCTGAGTCAGTCTTAAGTCTGCATAATGCCCTCAAAAAAGGAGCTACATTAAATCGATACCTAGCGTTTGAGTGACGTATTTGTAAGTGATGAGGCAGGTGAAGAAGAATGATATTCTAAATTTTATTGTATTTCCGAAAAAGGGTTCCCTTTTCAAAAAAGTCGGGACCAGAATTTCAGTTACGATCTGTACTTATGGGTCGTTGGTAAAAATCAAAAGTCTATTGAGTTATCTGTGATAGATTTGATATAAACTGCGTCAACTGGGGGCAGATTCCGTATATCAATGATCGTCTTAACGATATCGTTTTGGAAACTTTAATCACCATTAGAAGTTATAATCTGCTCGAATTTTTTTGAATATTGTCAGCTTTCATTACATTTATGGGAAATGAACTGGACTCTCGAACTTGTAATTTTAGCACTTAGTTGCAAGTTTTGGGTTCTATCGTTTCGACGATAATCGTCTGAAAAGTTACGGAATGAGTGCCCTGGTAATTTACCATTGCAGCTGTTTATTCATGGTATTTCTATGAAATAAATTTATACATCCAGCTCATTTCTTCTAACGTGTCTTGCCGTTGAAGGTTCTCAATTCGAATAGACCTTTCATAGTTTTTGTTACTTTCGGACACTTAGGTCAACATTTTCGTTGATTGTTCCGTCGCATTTCCAGAGGTCCCAGCTCAGAAGTTCTGCTTCAACAGCGTTTCAAATACGACCTAAGTTAGCCGTTTCGCCCTTTTGAAACCCCATTTAGTTATCTTAGCTTGATAGGTCAAATATTTCAGTCAAGGTTAAGCTGGCTGGGTTTGAATAAAAAATAGCTTCATCAGGTTTTAAATACCTACCTAAACTGATCAGCACTATTGTCTTACTGTAGTATTCTTCCATCATTGAAACCATCGTCAGTGCTTGGCTTTAGTTTATTGCTACCTTATATAATTTAGGATAGATATTGATTTGGTTTTCAGAGCTTTCAAAATCACAACGTCTTCTCCTTAATGCATGTAGGATTGCAATTCCCAAAGACTCAAAATATGTCAAACTGTGACACAATGTATTTCGCAATGCACAAATGACCTATTGAATACTTCAGTGAATTCTGTCCTCCTACTTCAGAAGGCAGTTAGCCTGAAAGTCTGCAAGCATTTGGGTTAAAGTGGCATAAACTCGTTCGAACGATATCATTTTGGGAACTTTCATACCATTAGAAGTTATATTTATTTTTCATTACATTTGTGGAAAATAACCTCGATTTATCTCTCAAACTTGTAATTTTAGCACTTAGTTGCTATCGTTTCGACTATAATCGACTGAAAAGTTGCGGAGAGAGTTTCGTGGTATATTTTGCGTGTGCTTGATATTATACCTATTTCAACAAACGGTATTACGTCTACGCAGTAGTTGTTTCATGAACACATCCACCCCATGAAGGTGGCAACAGGAATTGTGCATTTAAACTGTTAAGAATATGTTTATAAAAGCAAACACATTGATAGGAAGCCATCCCTAATCGAAATAAAGACAACACTAATGATTGCACAAACAATTGTTGTTGTTTCTGCTATGCGGAAGCTAAAAGTGCAGCTCATATTATGCGGGTATCTAAACCACAAGTGAAACCCCATCAACGCGCCCAAAAATATATTAAATATCGGAAAAAAATGTTAAGTCATTTCAAAGACAGCTCAATGTGCAAAAAACCAACACAATGAAATCACATGTTTTGTGCTTGGTTATAAATTTTAAAAAAGAAGAAACGCCGACCAATAATGCGGGAAAAAGACGAAACGCCCACAAGTCGTCTTTAATCATTGCCTGAATTCAATTAGAGGACATCGTGGAAGACGGTGTGTACCTTCAAGCGAAGAACTTTGTTTTATCTGCATGCCTACTTAATCTGGATTTCAAATAAAATCAAACGCAAGAGACACTCCTTCCTTACAAGTCCCTGTTTTCTTCATTAACATCCCTGATTAAAACCAACAAAAATTAATTCTCAATCCTTGTTTAATTTAATTTTTTGTTAAACACAATTTTTTTTGGCATTTTTCTGTTGTTTATTTCAGGTTTAGGGTATTGACAGCTAAAAACTAAATGAAAAAATTATTTAAAAAAAAAAGAAAAAGAAAATGTACTAATTTTTATAATCAAAAGAAAAATATCGTAAACAAACGAAAAACAGCATTCGCGAATCGTTTTCCTATTTCAATTTAACAGCAATTAATAATAACCATATGCTAGAAATCGCATTCAACAACAATAAAGCGAACCACAATGATTTTGATTAATGCCGTGCGCAGTTATTTAGGTGTCGATTACAAAGCCTTAGATAACAAAGCGCCCGTTACCAGCATATTGATGTTATCACATAATTGTATTTTTTTTTATTATTTAATTTATCAATACCTATGTATATTGAAAAAAAAAAAAAATCATATGTATAGATTAGTTCGAGTCAAATTTGTTGTTCTTTTAATTAGTGCGCAGTGTATTTAGAATTGTGTTTTACTCTATTTTGATTACCTAATGTGTTTCTAATTTTCAGTTAAATAAATTATATCATTTTGATTTATTAAAAGCTAACAATATTTTATTATATTCATATATTGTTACCGCTTCCTTTCTTCTTTAATTTCTTTAAAGTGTAATCTATTATATCATATATTAAAATCATCAGATGTAAACATTCATGTATCTTACTTACATCCATTAGCTAGATCAAGAAGAGAACATTATAATACATATTTTTAAACAAATAAAAATGAAAATTTCGATTTTGGAAAAGAACCAAAAAAATTCCATTATAGTGTTTGTTTATTATATCGTACTCGATGATTATTATTTTTCGGTTGCATGTGTGTTGTTCCATGGATGTAGGGTAAAAGTATTAAAGCTAAATCGTCCATTTGCGGAATTTTATTTTTATATACCTATATTTTGTGCAAAACTGTCCTTCGAATTCTATAGTTTAAAATAAGGTTAAGCTTCCCAATATTTCCAATACTAACTAAGAAGTGCTGAACTTTGGAACTCTATTATAACCAATGCCTTGTATGGACAGAACATCGTTTTAGTAAAGACTGTCCTGTCCTCGGGAAAATTTCTGAAAAGTTTCACTTGTTAATCTGAGGAAATAATAATGGACAAGTATGATTCCTTGCTTGGGTTTGTCATCATAAATTGTTTCCGTTTCAATAGCGGCACTGACAGACCGCCTGTCTGGGGTGGACCTGGGCCTCAACCAATACGCCTCTCCAGTTAGCGCGATCTTTGGCTAACTGCCTCCAGTTGCGCACACCAAGTTGGTTGAGGGCCGGAGCGTTGGTGTCCATTCGCTCTACATGTCCTAACCATCTTAGACGACTAATGCGTACTTTTTTGACCAGGTCGATGTCGCTGTACAGCTCGTAGAGTTCGCTGTTAAATCTTCTCCTCCAAATCCCGTCAACGCAAACGGGACCAAAAATCACTCGAAGAATTTTGTGTTCGAAGCGACCAAGAAGATCCTCATCCGTTTTTGCTAGGGTCCATGCTTCTGAGACCGCCGCGTTATCCCGATTAATAACCATTTGTCGTATTTGTATGGACTCGGTCCAGCATATTTTGATTCTTTAAATTTATTATGTATGCCATAGATGGCGATAACTTCATGATGCTTTGTTGATCTGGATATGATTTAAAGGCCTTAAAAATGCTTTTTTATGCATTTCCTCTACGTGGCAAATCGTCTTATTTTCCAGAATTAACGCCCTAGTAGGTACTTTATTGCTTCCTATAAATAATAATAATAATGTTTTTTTTAATGATATGTCGTTTCACAGTTACAGCATACGGTGTTTTGGCCATTATGTCACAGTTGTCAGAGTATATGAGAATATGCTTCTGGATTATCTTGCATCGAGAGTTTGCGTTTAGACTTTTTGACAGTTCGTAGAGAAGTCTATTCCTATTTGTCGGTCTGCACAACGTCATAGTGTGTCTGTGAATCTACAACGGTTTTTAAAAAAACGACAACACGGGGATGTTTATAAAACTTCGTTACATTAGTTATTAGTAGATAGTAATCATCTCCAGGGGCCATACATTTTATAACAAAAGATTTTATTCTTTTAAGTCTGTCCAATGGACAAAATGAACCTAACTGATGGTCTAAGTGAAGCTGTGGCATTCGCCACAAGAGCATCATTTACCTACCTAAGTCTGTCCAAAAGATGCGGATTTTCCGAGGATAAAATGAAATGTATTGCGAAAATTCAATACTCTGTGCTAAAAATCATTTTTAGTCATGTCGACCAATTCCACAGGAGTTTGTTTTTCTCCAAAATTTTCCAAGACGACTACGCACAGACAGTCGTCCAAACGCTTCAACACATGACTCAAAAACAGGAAAATCCCTTGCACATTTTTAATTGGATTTTGTTGAGGGAAGCAAATCGGGACGTTCAAGAATGTAGTAGTATGCTCTATGCTAGTATATAGTAGTAAGCTAACTTGATGGGTGAACAGTGGTCGAATCGCCACTTCCGTGAACGAGCTTACTTTCACGGTCTTATTACGTTAATGGATGGGAAGTTGAGAGTAAAAAGTTTCATTAACTAATAGGTGGCATACACGACACAGACATGTCGTTGCAGACCAATATATGTTGTTGTGCGCAGACCGTCTGTGTCGTGTGTACCCATGTCGAGTGTTTACAGCGACCGTCTGCGTGAATTCAATTTTTTTTTTTGAATTTTTCTTGATCTGCAACGATGTATCTGTGTCGTGTATGGTGAATTTTCACAGACGAGCAAGAAAATTCAAGGCATCACAATGAATAAAAGAAGCGAAAGACAATTCTGGGTGAAATTTTGTATCGACCCGACGACCACTACGAAACGATACAAAATAAAATCTGTGCAGATTGTCTACATCGTGTATGGCGAAGGCATGTTTGCACAAACTACGGTCTGCAACGACATGTCTGTGTCGTGTATGCCCCCTATAAGTACCTACCTACTGGGGATGGCGATGGGCCCGCTTTGGTGCCTGGTCTTTTATGAAGATTTCACAACCCCGCTCAACCTAACCTAAGTATCTACACTTAGACCTAAAAAAGTAAATAAAACTACGCACTTACGCACACTCAAACTTTACTAACAATTTATTTCAAGTCTAGTAAACAAACCTATTCATAAAATAATGTAAAACCCTCCCATTCTAACCTATTTATTCTGCAAATGGATCGATTATTATTAAGTATTAGTACTTGTCGTTATTATATTGTGAATCCCCTTTCCACATATCATTGCATGTTATTTTTATTTATTTAATTGAAATTTAAACAATTGGCCAGATTATTATGATTTTTTACAAATTTATTTAAATGTAAACACGATATATAAAAAAAAAAAAAAATAATTGGTGTTTGGTGTATTTCTTAAATATTTTCTACCACTATAATTTTGTTACATCTGTTAATTTGTTTTAATATATTAACCTACGTCCTACAAGTGTACGTTCAAAATGTTATATCAAATAATAAAAATGTTACATGATTTTTTGTGCTCATAATATAAATAACAATGAACACAAACATTTTTAATTTAAAGAGAAAGAATTACGATATTACAAATACTGAAAGGGGCTGCACAATGGTTTTTCTTATAGAATACAATTTATTGATTAAGAAATTAAGAACAAATGATAAAGTTGATTTTTTTGTTTGTCATATTGTTTTTCCCTTTACTCCGTTGATTTAGTTTATGTTTACAAAAATATTAGTAATTTATAAAAGAAAATCTCAAAGGCGGACCATTTTTTGCGTATGTGTTTTGTTTTAATTAATTTTATTTAGTTTTTAATTTTGTGTTACACTCAGTTACCTACTACTAGTTTATTTGGAAAAATAATAAAGAAAATGTCGTAAGTTGTGTGATTATTTTACATGTCCTATAGGTAGTTGAGTTAAAAGAGAATTTATATTTTTGTTTGAATCTGTAACTACTTTACTTCTGTTTTAGTTACTTCTTTTCATTATAAATTAATTTAGTTATCAATAAGTTTTTGTTGTGTTTTTTTTTTACGTAAAATTAATTGTTCAATACAAAAGTGGCGTTTGGAATATCAACAATTTTTCAATGGTGGAGGATGAATTATTTATTTATTTATTTATTTTACAAGCAAATGAGCAATGAGTACTAAAGAAATATTTGTGTACATTTCTACTAACATCGGGCATTTTAACTGAGAAGTTTATGTTAAATGCGATAATTTAGATATTAACAGTATTAAATCATAATATAATAATAACTGTGGGTAAATCGCATAATTTTGCCATAACGATTCTTGAGGGTCTGATGTTTTGTGACTTAAACACAATGCTACTATTCAATCTTTTAGAGAGAACTGATTTTGAGGTTTGATCGGTAAAGTTGTCTTCTAAACTTCGCAACAACCTAAGTGACACCAATACCAGGCGATAACAATTTTTAAACTTGGCTTGATTTCTACGGACTTTTACTGTGTAAATTACTGCACGTCAACATCTTATAATATGTATATTAGTTTTCAACATATTATTTACCAGTGACCAAGCTTTATTCTCAACAGCATGGCCTTCTTTGTTCCTATATGGAGTGACGTGGCTTTTTGGCACCTTACTGTTTTTACACAGTTTGATGTCATTTCAAATATCGAAATTGAACTTCTTTGGTAATACCCAGAATGCGTTGCAGAAAATGTTGATTAGCACAGGTATGCAGCTAAACCTAAAACAGTTGCAGACCAAATTTTCTTATATTCGGGTCTATCACAGAATCCGTCGTATTCGGAATTTTGCTATGAACACCGAAAGAACTATCACAGAATCCATCGTAGGGTACATTTTTTGCTTTCAAAATTCGTAGAACGTGGTACCTTTATTCAGTGATACCAATTTCTACGAATTTCAAAATTCCCCTACGACGGATTCTGTAACAGTTCTTTCGGGGTTCGTAGCAAAATTCCGAATACGACGGATTCTGTAATAGACCCGATTAAGCCTTAAAATCTTCACAGTCGTTTAAACTTCGAGCATGTTTTAGCTTTCACTTTTTGAAAAGGTCTAGAAACAAATACATTGAAAGAATTTGTTCCTGGACTTCCGCTAGATCACGTTTTCATCGCATAATTCCTGTCAGCTTCGCAAGGAAAAGTACTTTTTGCACTTCACTCGGCTAAATTTGTTTATCATTGCTTCTGGAAATTTTAAATGTAAACTAAAAAAGCTCTGAGCTTTATAATAACAAATTTAGCCGAGTGAAGTGCAAAAGAACTTTTCCTTGCAAAACTGACAGGAATTTTGCGATGAAAACGTGATCTACTGGAAATTCGCGAACAAATTTTTTTAGGGTCGTTTTATTCACTCGAAGTTGAACACAACTTGGGGATTTTTATATATCAAACTCCCCAAACTGTGTTCAACTTCGAGTGAATAAAACGGCCCTTAATGTATTTGTTTCTAGAGCTTTGCAAAAAGTGAAAGCTGGAACATGCTCGAGCCTTGAAGGACTGAAAATTTTATATTGATTCACTTGTTTGTACTTTTTCCCACTTTTGTTTCGATGTAGTTCAGGCTTTAACGGAAAGGCGTGTACATACTTTTTCTATTCTCTGCTATTCTGCTCTGTACAGTTCAGAGTCACTAAATAGACCTAATTTTGTCAAAGGGTTAAGTACTCTTTTTGACCGTTTGCCATTGAAGAGTGCTCATTAATAACTTTTAGCGAATAAACTAATCGTAGCCTTAGTGGATGCATAGATCGCTATTGGTGTAGTGATCCCTTGATCGTTTGAGGCGATAAATTTTGTTCCAGGTTACCTAACTTAAATATTATTTTAAGGAGCATGTGCTTGTATTTTTTCTTTTATTTAAATATGTTCCTACTCTTACAAATGTTGCAGTTGAACTATTTTTTTTTTTTTTTTTGTAAATAAGCTTTTCAGGTTATTTTCTATTACTATTAAAGAAAACATTTATTTGCATATCTAGAAACTTTTATTGACATTCTAACAAATTAAAATAAACTAAAATCATTGTGCACAGCTTTTTTTTAAATAAACAAAACAGTCAATTTCTCATATTTCAGACTTTTTTTTTTTATTATTTAAAGATAAATTCAATATATATAATTTTTTTAAATAACAAACAACTTTATTTATTGGAAAATAAAAAAAAAAGGAAATATAAAATGAAATTAGGTATCATTATTTCATATCTTCGATTATAAACTTTACAGAGTGACACAGAGTTTTGTCTTCAGGATCTATTTTGTCCTTGTCTATCAATGTCCCCTAAAAAATATGTACCTGCATTAATAAAACGTCTACTATAAAAGGAGTTCTAAATTCACGGTACCATTTGAAGTGTTACCAACCCAAAAAAAAAAAAAAAAACACGTGACAGCTGACAGTTAAACAGTCGCGAATTTCTTGACTTGATTAGTCGACTATACCTCCATAAACGTCAACTGAAACAGATGTTCATATAACCGATTTCAGCCAATCAAAACCGAAATAGATCTAGTCAGATAGCTTTCAGAGTTACTGAACTAGATAGTTGAACGTCCCTACTCTTTTTCATCTTGATGGCCTTCTTCTTAATCTTCTAAACTGCCTGAACAAAATGAGTAGTTGGCGCAATTGCTAATTATAGCACCTTTACACGGGTATTACCAAAAAAGATGGCAATATTTATAAAGGATTGTGAAAGGATTGTGTTAAATGCTTCATTTACACCATCACACATTCCTAATACGGAAGATTAAAGGGATTCCCAATACTAAATAGCCGTCTGACTGAAAGGGACAGTATTACCCATTTCGTGGTAGGATAGGAATTACGGCAAAGCTCCGCATGTTAATATTTTTATAGTGATGGTTAACGAAATCCCGCGTTCCTATAAAACAAGACTGCTTCCAGAAGTGATGAATGGACAATAATTTATTCATTCCGTATAAATGATTCAAGAAGGATTGTTGTTGTTGTTTTAATTAACACACTCATTTCGCATGTTTTAAACCGGAAATAGAAATGTTTTCATGTGCTTACAGAATTGTTGGTCGCCGAAACTTATATCTATTTCCGCTTTAAACTCTAGTTATCTATGATTGTGGGTAGTACATCCATAACACCTTAGGCGTCTGATTTGTGATCTCATTCTTTCGCCTTTATTAGCATTGACTACGGACAAACGGATCTTTTCTGTCCCGTCTCGGGCAAAAATGTGCTTGATTGATGGCGTAAATGCAGTTTAATTTCGACAGAACTTCTTTATTCTCAAAAATGTGAAGCATTTGAGTTTGTATATATTATAAAAAGAAAATCAAACTGTGGTATTTTACAAAATTAAAACAACCTCCACAGCCAACTCTGACTGATACAAGGTGGATATCAAACGTTTGCCCATCTATTTTGCAAATATTCGCTGTTTGCATTTGTGAAAGTTAATTTGTTTTCCATTTCGGTAGGAAGGTTACTTTTAACAGCGTGTGCTCTTCCTGATCTTCAACTCTTTTTGTTCACCTTGTTATTTCCTCACAACGCTCTTAACACGATCTGCTTTAACATTAAATTCATCACTAGCAAAATTGGTCTGTGTCACTCCCAAAATAATCGTAAACAATGTAATTAACAAATACTTTACAAATATTTAATGTGTTTGTTAAATAAAATATTGAAATTCAATATATATATATATATGTATCTTTATATATTAGATAATGTATTATAAGTTTTACAAAAGAACAAAATATTTATAAAATGGTCACGCTGCAATAAAGAATTAATTCTTATTTACAAACAATAGAAAATAAAATGCACGAGAATTTCAGGAAAAGCTAAAAATATTAATTATTACAAAAACGGAACATTTTATGGGAAAGTCATTGTGCATTTCAGAATTCGTAACTCCCGCGGTTTATAATTATAATTTTAAATGTAATTATTTGTGTTTTTTTTTTTCTTCAATTTAATTTTACTATTTTGTTTTTTTTTTTTTTTTTATTCTTTACTGCTATTTTATATTGTCTCAAACATGAATAATAATAAAAAAAAAATAAAAACGAAACTACTCTGACTCTATATTCCACTTTATTCGGAAACATTCTCTAAGAAAACAAAATTATAATTTCTCTATCTCTTCCACAAACACTACACACACACACTTACAATATTTTTTTTCTCTCTTTTAAATCAAATAACATATAATTTCACTGATTTTTTATTTATTTGTTTTTCTTTTATTTTAGGCCAAACCAGTAAAATAAAAATAAATTATAACGATTTATAAATATTCGAAAAAAGAAACGTTTAGTATAATTTTTCTGAAGTAACAGTTAATTTTGATGACGAAAGAAAGAAATCACAAAACACAAAATGAAAAATTTATTGAAATAGGTTCTATTTATCGTGATGGTGATTATGTTATAATTTTATTTTATTTTTTTAATCATTTCTATTTATTATTTTGTATGCAAGCAGATAGATTTTTTTTTTTTTTTAAGTATTAAACTTAGTTAAAAAAAAAAGAAAAATCTTTAACAAAGAAAATAAGAAAGAAATGCTAAACTCTTTTTGCAGCTGTGACCATTTTATTTATATTTTGCAATATATATAAAAGTATATATGTATACCTATATTTTATTTTTGTTTTTATAACAATGAAATTTTGTTTAAGATAATAAGTTAACTGTTTTTGTTTACACACACACACCATAGTAGATCATGAGACTATACAAGTGCTTGTATTTTTATATATATTATATATATAGAATATTGTGTATAATAAATAATACATAAAAATAAATTTGTTTAAAAGAAAAATATTTACGAAAACCATTAAACACCAATTTAAATATGAAATGTTTACTTAGAAAAATTTATTTAAGGTTGTAGTTAATTATGTTTTTTTATTTTATTTTCTTATCAATAAAATCTTATTTTCCTACTTCACTTAACTATATAATTTTTTTTTTTTTTTTTAAATTTAGTTTGAATTATAATCTATAAAAAAAGTTTGTGTTTTGTGATTTGTTTTTAACAAAATAAATGTTTTCGTTATAATCTGTGCTTATCGCGACCACCACCACCACTACTACGACGACGACGACGATGATGACGATGATGATGTTGATGTTAACGATGACAGCAAAAAGGATATTCTCCAGAAGTCTGCAATTTAACTTGTAAACATAAATACTTATACACATACGTAGATAACGCGTGTACAAAAGTTAAAAAAAAAAAAAAAAAACAATTGTTACGAACACGCCAATAAACTACACAGCATTACACCTAGAACACGATCATAGACTTTCGATATTCATATGGTTCTTCTTCACATTATAAAATGTAAATATACAAATGAAATAAAAGGACATATAAATAATTTTTAAACATGAAACTATGTATAGATCGATCAATCGATCGAGGAAAAAGAAAACAAATAAAATAAAGTAGAATAAAATTGGATATTTCCAAAGTATTAAGAAATAAAGTAAAATTTTATCATTATTCACATTCCTTGCAGGTTAGAAATTATTATTTTGTTTGGTTTGGACTTTTCGGTTTTGCTTTTATTTATTTGCCTTCCAAAATCAAACAACTACACACAATCAACGGATATTAGAAGCAATTCATTAAATAATACAAACTGAGTAATTAAGAAAATAAATAGAAAAAAAAAAAATGTTAACGAAAAGAAAAGTGCCTGCAAAATAACCACCTGTCTTTGTGTGGCTATCTACATATCTTCACATTGCCTTTTCGTATTGATAGCAATTGTGGCGAAATTTAGAAGCTTCATTAAAAACTTAAAAACGAAACAAAGAATTATTTGTTACTGCTGTAAGATATTTAGTTTTTTATTTTTTGTTTATAAATTGTTGTGACGTTTATTTTGAGTTGAGTATTTCCCCCCAAAAAAAAAAGCAGTCATTTTTGTACGTAGCGCTGTGATTGGTGTAAAAATGTAGTCTTCCACGAGTTTAATTACAAAAAAAAAAACAGGCAAACTCTAAACAATGTTATTAATTTGATGACAGAAGTTATTTATATTACATGAAATTGTTTCTTGGTCCTTGGGAACTAAAAGTAACGTCATGGCCTAAAGAAAAACGAACACCCTTTTTAGCTGCCTCTAGTATTGCTGGTCAGCGAGCTAAATTTTCGAAAGCACGCTACTTTTTTTATTATTAAAAAAAAAAAAACGACGCTGCACTCTAACTTTACAATTTTTTTTTTTTTTTTTTTTTTTTTCTTATAAAACTTTACCAGTCGTTTACATTTTTGTTTTTCAGGCTATCCCTTTTATGAACACGACATAACTCTAATAGTAGCGAACGTATAGAAGAATTTCAAACACTGATTCCTTTTAATTTTTAGCAACTTTGAAATAGGTTGCATCTTGCAAAATATCAAGTTGAACTATAAGGTTCATTCCTATCCTCGAACACCTGCACACGCAGTATATAACTTGCTTTACTACTGGTAAAGGTGTTACACCTCTCGAAACTTTATCGATTAAGTCGTGAGGCGTAATGTAAGATTCATATATAGGACCTGTTGGATTCGATGTGTATAATACACATAACAACTTATACTTATATGAAAATTTATTCGATTGGATTGCAAAAATCGGTCCGTGGATTTATTTCGATCCAAAATCTCGTCAGATTACCATTTCAAAGCCAAGTATATAGTACATAGTCGTCATTTAACGAAAATATATTTTTTGAGACATTTATATTTGTCCGGGCGCGAACGAATAGTCTACCTTGTCAAACTCGTTGAATTGAAAACTTCACCCGAATTTAAGCCGACTTGGTGGTTCATTCACTTGCTATTTGATTATCCTTTTTTTTTAATTAATAACTAAATTCGAATATCCTACGTTTAAAATAATGCATAGAAATATGAGTTCCATTGTTCGATGTAACAAAACTATGCGGCGAATATTAGTTGCACTGTTCTGGCTTAAAATTCATGGCTACTTCGTGACAAGAAATGACTTTACCGTCTTTTTAGAAGAGGTCACAGATCAGTGCAAATGCAAAAATTCTTGTTTTATGTATAATGAATTCCCAAATTATGCAATGAGCTTTCAGTCCTTTTTATTATTATTAGGAAATCATGGGCTTAATTACATCATCCGCGTTTTGAAAATTGTTTAAGAGGTATTCAGACCTTGTTCGCTATTCAAGTGATCAAGTGCATTTTTCTAAGCTCATTTTTCCGAACCCCATTCACTAGTATCTACGTTCTATTTATGTAAGTAAATCGTAGATTTTAGATCAAAGGGCTACGTTGTTGAAATTTGTTTTCTCCGAGATCCGAGTAAGTAACTCCTTTTTTTCTGTCGGATTCAATAGACTTGTGTTAAAATTTACCCCTATTTTATCTGTCGTTGAACGACTTATGTTGGTTGTATAAACGATATTCAAATTTTGATCGTCCGTTTCAGAAAAATTACTGCCACCAAAATAAAAAGGTAAAGTAATGTTTCAATTTTCACAATTTTCATTGACATTTAAATGTCAACCGAAAACTGCAATTGTTTGTAAGATGGGATGCCACATTTGAATCGACTTTTTGTGCACTTATCAGAGTAGGTAGTCATCTACGATTATATTGTTCCAAAGAGTTCCTTATTCTTATAAAAACAGTCCTTCCCATGCTCATTACATGAACGACTGCAAATAAATTGTCAGACCACTCTCTCTATGACAGCGTAATTCACCTGCGTAGTAAGTGTATATCGAAATTTTCTCAACAAAATGGCCTACGTACAAATTTATGACTACAAGTTATTGTTGCTCCCTAATTCTGTCAATTTAAATATATTGACTGTGCTTTGATTATAAAACAAAATAGAAACCATTAGAATACGCTTCTATATGGGACTCCTTTGACTTGTGACAACCTGATTGTATTACTCTGTTTTTATTACTGTAAAACAGTTCTACTTAATGGCAGTTTTTTTTTTTTTTTTAAATATGTTTTCCTAAATACGAACATTGAATATATATATAAAAAAAAACGCAAAAGCGAAAAAAACTGCACTGAGTTATAAAAAGAAATTAACAAACAAATATATCCCTTCATTTAGTTATATTATATCTCAGTAACGTTTATGTATTGAGAAATAAATAGAAAAACAAAACAAAATGTAATTTAAAAATAAATAATTTCCCTTTAAAAACAAAAATACTGTCTAAGCAAGTATATACAAAGCAAATTACATTTAAGAAAACATTATTATGTGTATGTCGCTTGATAAGAGATTTATAAAATAAACATATTTAAAGAAACAAAAAAAAAACAACAACTTTTGTTATAACTGCTATCGATTTAGTTAGTTAGTTTTTAAATATTATACTTTAATTCAATCATTAATATTATGTACGATTATTATAAATAAAAAACAAAAACTAATTTTTAATTTTAGTTTTAATACACGAGCATTGAATTGTTGTTATAAAGAGAGAAAAAAAAAATAACTTGTCATGATATGAAACAATGATACAAGAAAAAGAAATGAAAAAAAAAAAAAAAAAAAACAAATAAAATCTATATAATTTTAAAACGAAACAAAAAACCTATTGAATTCTTATTTTATTTATTTATTTTTATAAATATTTGTTTTATAATTTCTCCGTATTCTATGTGAATTCGTTTATATGTTTATTAATTTTATGTTTAACTGTGTTCTAATGATGTTTTGTTGCGCCTCTTTGAATGTAGACAAAAAGTGAACGTGTGCATGTTTTCAAAAAAAAAAAAATTATACAGCATCTATCCTATTCACCATATAATAAACTAACTTTAAATAATGTTTATAAATACTTATATTTGCTGCAAGCTTTTCTAATATAGCTCAGAAAAACGTATTCATTATTTTTCATCGTTTAGAATCATGGTGGTACTCTCAAGTTTAGCTAACGCAAAATGTTTGTTCTTGTTAGATTCATAAGGAATGACATGTTTTGAACTAGCTCTATTCCCGTTGTCGTTTGCCGTAAAAGGACTTTAAGGAAAATCGACAAGACAAACACTTGGACTTTTTTTTTTACGTTCTATAACTTTAATGTTTTCAGATAGCAACGGCAGCTCTACTTTTAGCCGTGCACATCAAAAATATTCGTCAGCGTGCATGGCTTATGCACATATATGCGACCTAATCTTCTAGCTATGAAATTATAAGCAAAATAATTTCCATTACAATTACCTTTTCGTCTTTACTATATGAAATTAAATACGGCTGTCCTTTAAATGTTTCTGAAATATCTCTCCGATCTTTTATCCTTGAACCGTCATTCATCCGTGGGTGTGTCGAGCATATTTCTAAAGCTATACTAAGACAGTTAGATTTGTAAAATCGTGTGTATTGTCTGGATCAAGCTCGGTGGTTGGGTTTGGGCATCGGGTGTTAACGTCGCTCATATAAAACACACTATTCAAAGCCCTATCTTGGTAATTATAAGCCTTTATTTTTAGTTCAGAGCAGAACCTGAACTGTTATACAAAAAGTTAGTATTTCTTTTTAGCTCAGAAACATCAGAGCTCAGAATTTGTGTTTCTTTTTTCGTTCAAAGCGCGCTCTATGAGATCAGAATAAATTGACTGAGGCTGATTACACATTATTCATACATATGTACTTCCAGTCACATGAAAAAAAAAAAAAAATCAGAATGATCTGAGCACGTTCGGTTCAGAGCTCGCTCATAATGCTCGAGCTCAATTCAATGCTCAGCTCTGAAGTAAAAAAGAAAAACGCCAATAGTAGTTCAGTTTGAAAAGATTATTGCCTGTCGTATTCATTTTGGAAATAGTCGAATATGGATAACAGTCGTAGAAATTCCTGTACAACTGAAACATTTAAAAAGCTATACATGAATTCCGAATAGCAAGCACGTAATGTGACTGGATTAAATACTGGGGGTGGCACCGATCACAAGGCGGTGACTGTTAAACAGAAAAGGCATTTCTTTAAACTTGACACTCACAGAAGATGAAAAAGCATTGCACTTTGTCATAAAACTGCCATTAAATCTTTCAGATATCCGATTTAAAGAATCCTAACAACGTCACAGTTCTTTAAAATGGAGAGTAAATATTTGCGACAAGTGCACATAAACATTCATTCACCGGGAACTTGGGCACCAGCGGAAATCATTTAGTCTAGAGCTGTTTAAAATCGTTCTCAATCTTGAAAAGAGGTTTGTTAATTGAAAAGGGTAAGCTTTCTGCATTTTACTTAGGGCTTCATCAGGAATGCAGTAGGTACTCTTTGTTTATACTTATGGATAGTTACGAAATGCTTATGGTTGGTTAATAGGTTTGCTCCTCGACAGACTCCACTCAGTAAGTGAAATTAACACACAGATCGCTTATATGATCTGTTACGAAATAAATGTACAGCAGATTCATCAACCACAAGCGTTAAGGTAGGCTTCGTACAGACGGGTCTTATGTTCTAACAAGAAACAACAATGATGTAAAGTACCCCGCTATGAAGCTTAAAATCCAATAGCATCTAAGATATAAAAATTTCCAAAAATTTTATTTAACCTCGTATTTTTTTACCATTTTTGACAATTACACCGGACAGTAAATAACAGTTCTATTGATAATTTTATAAAAAAAATTGCTAATATGCTTCTTTTATTTGAATCCAATAAAGTCAGAAAGACCGAAATTCGAAGTTTCCAATGTATACCTCGATAGGCCAAATCATTTGTATGTGACTGTTCAAGACCATGGTTAAACGTTTAATAAACTGATGCACAATTGCACACGCGTCAAAAATGTAAAAAGAAGCAAAAACATTTATTTATTAAGTATGGATAGTAGTAGGATTTGGGAGGAGAGTTCGAAGTAAAACTCCTCTGAATCGTATAAAATCGGAGAACTTTCCGTTCCGAAGTATACTTTGTTCGGACAGATCAGCGTCAGACTATATATTTATTGTAACTTCGCTTCTGAACGGAGCAGAAGTATGGATCAAACAATACGAACATATTGACAGCGTTTGGCGGCATTTCTAGCTTAGTAAGTCTGACAGCATTAGTTTCTTCTTCAGTTCTTCTAAAATCTAGATTGATCAGATATAAATTTGTCCATTGCTGTTGACGGACGGTTCCTTTTTATTTTAATTAGAAAAAGGACTTGACAGAAGGAGAATGTCAACAAAACAGTCTTATGTGGTATTCGATTGGGTTTCTTCGGATTGACTCTCAGATTTAAGTTTTTGTGTGTCTAATGCAAGTCACTTGCATTTTTTTTTTTGTATTGATATTCGTGCGATTCGAATATGTTCGACACTTTCCAAAGTGTTTTCCATTCACTAGTTAAATTTTATATTAAAACATTTCAAATTTATGTCCCGATTGATTTCTTAATATATATACATAAATGATGTACAAAAATAGATTCACCCGATGCAATGCCTTTCCTTGCTGTTGAAATCTCCACGAGTTGTCAAACTCAAACGTACTTGCGTTGGTAAATCTGAGAAAAAAATCTAGATTCGCAAAAGTGCTCTGAAATCTGAAAGAGATTCCTTTTTTTTTTTTTGTATCAAACGAACATAAAAAAAATACTCAGAGAGCAAAAAAAAAAAAAGAAAAAAAAAAAAAGAGAGCGCCCAATCGAACACCACATTAATGTAGGTAGGTATCTCAGGTTTCAGGTTTTATTGTCCTTGGTCACATGAATAGTTTTTTTAGTCAAGGTTTATGGAGGAGAAGCCGAAAAAATATATTTCATATATTTTGCCCACTTGATCTATATAGATCATTGTTTTCCATGGTTTACAATAACAATTGGATCTCGTATTATTGTTGTAAACTATGGAAATGCGGGTAAAATAGAAAAAACGTTTATTACTATCGATTTACGATGTCTGTAAGTTTTCTCCAATTTTTCACACCACCATAATATTTGTTTATTAATAACACGGAGAAAAAAGAAACATTTGAATCTGGATCTGGATCTTGAAACGACACAACACATGCATTGAATACGGCAAACGACAGCGCAAATCAGAGTAAATATAGTGATACATTTTTTTTTAAACCTGCCGTTGCATATTGTGCACAGAATTATAACATACTCCTAGATATTTAACTGATTAAAACTGTGTTGGTGGTGGGCTTTAATCATCCTCATAAAATTTCATAGCTTTATATATTCCAACTCGCACCTATTTTCCAGGATGTTTCAACAAAATTATTACTGTAAATACATACGCCTCTCTTCTCTATCTATCTCTTTGTTCCTTACAACTAATATTTGCTTTATAATAATTACTACAACAACGCCAATCGAAACAAAAAAAAAAAAATTTTTTTCCTTGTCAAATTGTTTGCCTAATGTGTGTCCACATGTCTTCTTTATCTTTGTGTTTTAACTTTTCTTCGCTAAAAAGATACATACCTACCACAAAAGCAAACAAACTCTCCTGATAGCTTTTATACAAAATTTGATCTAAAACAAAAAATTGAAAATCCATTAAAAAAATCCATTTGTTTTCTGTTTCTGTTTTGTTTTGTTAACTACGTTTTGCGTTCTTTTTTGTATCTTTTTTTTATTTTAGGCCCAACGAAGGCCAAGCAAATACATCCAACAACAGCTTTAGGTAATTATACTGTAAATTTACGATAGACACATCAACAATTTTTTATTTAAATATATATAAAAAAAATAAGAAACAGGTAATTAGGAGCGTGTAGGGGTAATCAGATTTTTGCGTTTATTTAATTTATAAATTTTCTTTCTTTCGTATGCCATTGTGATAGGGTAAAAAAAAAAAAAAAATGCCAAAAGTGATTGTGAAGTATGTATATTGAATATATTTTGTTAATGCTTTCATTTTAACAAAGTGAATATTATTTCATTGAAACGTTGAATGCATGTGTTTTTTCCCTGTTAATAATATAAGCGTTTTTTTTAAAGTCCTTTTTCGCACAAATATTATTTTTATTTTTTTTTTATTTCATACAATACTTAAGATTGGTATTTATGTGTTTATGTTTTTATTTACAATATCTTGTATTTATTTAAAGATCTGATTACATTCCTAGTTTTAATGATTTATGTTTTATGAAAGCGTTATCAGTTTTCAATAGTGAGAACAATTTGTTCAATTTTATTTTATTCGAATTTGGTTACACTAAATAATATTTATAATTTGTTTAGTTATTATTTATTTTTATTTTGTTTACTTATCTTTTTAATCATTATCACAAAAATTGCAGTGATGGTATAATTATATGTATCACATAGATTAAGGGTTTTGTGTTAATTTTTGCATTATTAACTGTTTCAGAAATCGTTTAGTTCTCACATGATTATGAATGTTGTCAGTCATCGTGTTTTGCCGAGTAAAATTCGAAATATTTGGCTATAGAAGTATAAATTTATATTAGGTATCCAATAATATAAACAAACTTTAACAAAATTGTCAAAATGTGTTTTTTTTTTTTTTTCCTGTATAATTCTACTTCAGGCCACCATTAATCAATAGGTCTGTTCCCTAACGATAATGCATTCGAACACATTAGCCAAATTTAGTCAAACTTCGTTCCTTTACGCAAAAGTTGGGCGAGCTAGTTGGTTATTGCTGACAGATGGCTGTCAAATCGTTCAAATTATATTTTGTGATTGAATTTCTATTTGATTTCATTTATATTTTGCGCTTGTATAGCATTAAAACAGATGTAAGAAGCAACAGAATTGAACCTTTAAATTTCTGCAATAAAAACAATTCAAATTTTGCTCTTAAATATAAGTCTGTGCTTCGTTCTCTTGACATTCGAATATTCCCGCCTTAAAAATTCACATTTTTCAAATTTGTGATTCAACACGTTCCTTTTCTTTTTGATTGTATGTATTTCATTTCGGTGAGCGAATTCTCTGGCAATGAAAGAAATGTGACTTATTGCCAATATTGAACCAGAAAGTAAGGGAACAGACCTAAAATAGTGCTATGTTTATTTATTTATTATTTTTTTTTTTTTTTTGTATAATTAGTTTACTTCCCTAACGGTTTCTGTTTCTTGGCAAATTATGCTCCGAATCTACGCTAAAAAGGCATATTTACAAGATTTTATTCGGGTACACAGGAAACACTCCTGATGGTTAATATGATTTTGGAAAAAAAAAAAAAAATAATTTTCAGCTGTCATAAACGAAGGGGAACATTTTTCTATGTTTCAAATAGTTCTTTGAAAAAATTATTCAAGTTACGAACTTAATCGCATCGCGAGGATGCTATTTATTTCAAGTATTAACCTTAATACACAGTAAACGGACACGACGTAATTGTGGCGGAGACGTTGAGGATTAAACAAGTCTTGGTATTCGTGAAAGAGTACACCGCGTTTTTTTTTTTTTTTTTTTTTGTAAAATCAGCACACTATACGATTAATAATGATCTGTGGCCACCTGGGCCTTTATCACAAACCAACAAGTTTTGTACAATAAACTCTTCCCAACGCTACAGGACTTTGCGGTCGAAACTAAGTTTAAGCGCTAATTTTATCGAATGTCGATCAACGCGCATATGGGGCGTATGTATAAATACAATAAATATTCGGAATTCGGCCCTAGCGAGGTATCCGTTAGCACGGAAAATTCTCCGCAACGCACACTCCTTCGGAGGCTCAAATTGCTTTCAAGGTGTCGGACTTGGGAAGAGAAATAAACAATTGCGACGGCGCACCGCACCGCACTCCAAATCGTAAACAAATTCCTCAACCAATTTCTGTCGGAGGATATCGAAACCTAGCGAAAAAAAATTAACAACAAAATGCACTTAATCGCACTTCAACGTAATTCGCCGATATGCGTTACAAAATGTGGGAACAATTCTCCGAACAGTTGTTCCAAAGAATACTTCGCAGCAAAAATCCTCCGAATAGTATAAAATCGGAGAATTTTCCGTTCCGACTGATACCTCGCTAGAGCCGATTATTTATTTATTTTTTAAACAATATTTTTATTGATTTCGGCGGTTCCCATTCCCAATATGGCGAGGGCGGATATATGAAGAAAAATTGCGTAAGTTCTGTTCCATTACTTTTCAATCTTACGAATTTTTATTCAGTACCGTTCCTTAACTCGAAAAATTCGTAAAAGAGAGCGTCACCGAGAGAGCAAGATATTTCCCCTTCACTGAGAATCTTACGAATTTTGACTCCACAAATTTCTTGGTGTAAGAGGTGGAAAAGCTGTCAGCCACCTTACAATTAACAGCGGATTTGAAATTTGTTGTCCTATTTGGCATATGCGTGCATTTGTTGTTTTGCTTATTAAAATGGTATCTAGCCGGCAAAATAAAATTGAATGTTCTCCTCAAGATTCCTTTCGAAAGTGGTGACGAAATTCTGTCGTCGCTGTAAAAACGGACAATCTCCTCCACGCCGACGTCAATATGACATCAACACTTGTTCAAAATGTGTCACGAGTGACAATAGAAAGAGCGAATTTCTGTGACGTCAGCGTGCCGAAATTTGCCACGAAAAATGACACGTGTAATCTTAGCTTAATTCTTCCACATACTCGGATTCATCCAAAAGAAGTTCGATTGATTCCAGATCACTTTCATCTCTATATAGATGATATAACTAATTTTCTTAGTAAATTACCGGATTCCTCGAGTTAATCAGACATTTTAACGACTTTTCGTACCACTTTTTTGAATATTTGAATCATGTATCTGTCATTTTTCATAGATTGCTACAAAAGTGTTCCCCAACTTTTTCGTCTTTTCCATTCTTACTACAAAAGTAAAGAAACAGACCTATTGTGAAGAGTGAAGTTAACCAACTTAACCAACTGCATTTGATTTCGTACAATTGGATTTGGTTAATTTGCCACTCAATTTGAAATTGATCGTCGGCTCAATTCACCGAAAAAATTCCCATGCGTCTCGCTTTCGTTATGACAATTAATAAGTCGCAAGGACGATCGCTGTATGTTTGTGGCATCAATCTTAAATTCCCATGTTTCTCACATGGTCAATTGTATGTGGCTTACGTGTTCGCGCCCGAGAATAGAGCGAAAACTGTACCATAAACTAAATTAATGAAAAAGCGGAATGTTGGCCGATACGTCAATCATTTCGGTTTGATTGAAACACATCGACATTGTTAAACTTCAGTTTAATATTTGAATCAAGAACTTGAATTGGCCAAATTACAAAAAGCAGGATGTGCTCGGAATTATAATTTTCATTATATTAACGAATTTGGGCGGGATAAAGTTCGCCGGGTCAGCTAGTTATTTATTATTTTAATTAATTAATTACTATGTCAAAATTATTACAATTGGTGTACGATAGAAATGTGAGTTTCGTTTCTTTAAGAGGCTGAGTGAGCAGCAGGGCGTTAGCCCGTATGGGAGTTAAATGTTGTCCATTGATTACGGCTTTATTATTAAGAGCAAACATTCCCATTAACTATGGAACACAACGTAGTTCAAGTGGCTGCCTCGGGTGGCTTCGCAGTAGCGCATTCTGTCACTCCAATTTTCCAAGACCCAACAAAGTCCAAAGGGGTGAAAGCGCAGCTCCGATGCGGCCAATTGATATCGCCAAGACGGCCGATAACAGGATGTGGTGCGCAAAAGATCGATTGTGGCATGGGCTGTTTGGCATGGTGCACCATCCTGCATGAACCAGAGGTCGTCCAAATCCTTGTGTACACCAGGCGCGCTGGGTACTTCATTTCGGCCAAAACTTCTTTTCAAATAACGCACTGTTTGAGCTACACATCACTGACCTTGGAAATAAATTTGCAATATTTCCCAACGTTGTTCAAACGTAAAGCGAATCATTCCGCGGAGGTATGATACTGACTCTGTTAAGATTCAATTTTGCAGTAAAACTGTAGTCCAAGTAGACAAAATATTTAACAAGGTTTGCCCCGAGTTTAAAATGTGCATCGTACAGCGACAACAACAAATTTAATGTCTGTAAGCTATTCCAGCCAATTTTCAATTATTCGCGGATTTCCAAAGTCAAAATAATGCAAAAGTTAACAAAAACAAAGCTAGGTTTATAAGTTTCTCAGAATCACATATAGCAATTTAGATATTTAAACAAAGAAGAATACTTGTAACAACAACTATACAACATGCCACATTATGTGTGTTATCATTTTACAAATACCAAGACTTTTTCATGGTAGTGGATCAACAACTGAAGAATCTGCCAAGCCACGAGTGCTTCGCTTCACTTGGTCGATGAAGACAACATCTCCATTGATGCCTGATCAAATAATGCAAAAGATCCGCGAAGTGCTTGATCAGAACAACTGTGACTACGAGCAAAGGGAAAGGTAACCAATTTCCCTTAACCACAATGCTAAATGATATTTTTAACTAACACATATTTTATTAGATTCGTTTTATGGTGTGTGCATGGTGATCCAAATACAGATTCACTGGTACAGTGGGAAATCGAAGTTTGCAAGCTTCCTAGGTTGTCATTGAATGGTGTCCGTTTCAAGCGCATTTCGGGTGAGTTGAGTCTTTGGACAATTTAAACATTCGTTTGTTCAAATTAAAACAAGTAGTCTGAATCAATATTCATATGTCCTATCCTTATAATCAGGTACTAGCATTGGATTCAAGAACATTGCATCTCGTATAGCATTTGACCTACGTCTGTGACTCGATCAAACAAAGAACGAATCATCATCACAAGCATCATCGGACGATCAACAACAATCGTCCTCATCGTCGACGACACACCATCGCTTTAAAAATGAGTCCCATTCAGCTACAAAATCTACAGGGAAAAACCCTTCTCTACTAAAGACTAAAATTGCCGACACCCTAATCAGTAGCAGTTTAGTTAAGAGCAAAAAACCATCTCACATTAAACAGCCAACCATTGTGACTACTAGCTGTACCAATAATATTTCCGGTACAAGTGCAAAAAAACAAAAAATCCGCTCAAACTCGGAATCGGACAAGGTCTCTATAACTCTTTCTTCCGGCGAGCGATTGGACACAGCTAGTAGCTCAAAAAATAGCAGCAATCACAGTCTTCGTGGTCATGGTCACGAACCTTTGTCATTTGAAGAAACAGCATCAGCCATTGCTCCCGCATCTGCCGCTCTTTCTACAAATGAGTGTGCGATCGCACTAGCTACTGCCACAACCGACAGTGGCGCTATACCTCCAGCTGTGGTACCAACAGAAGCTACATCTGCTTCATTCTATTGTCCTCATCCCACTACCAGTAATCGTGTCGATTCGACAATTCAAATGCATGAAGAGATAATCGATCCTATTGCCGAGGAGGAGGATGATGACATTGACATCGATAACATCGATGAGAATGAAATGTGTGGTCTGGCCTCCTCAGCGCCAATCAAGGTTGGTGCTGCTGTTGGCGGGAGCAAATTGTCAACGCCGTGTCCTGGAACACCCAGTACGTCCACCGGACTAACCGCTTTAAAACTCAATGCAAAAGGTAAGACGAAGACTACGAGCGATAATACTCAAGCCAAGATGAATACGAGTAAGAGTCTTAACGACAATTCAATTGTAAATACGAACAAAACGAAGGTGAAAACAAACATGAGGACACCTACTGGCCCCGTCAAGGGTAGACCCATGCTACTGGGCAGAAAGTGTCTAACGAAGGTCGTAAGCTCTAAAACTCCGGCAACAGTTGGTAACGAAGAAGCAGCACAACCAGACGGCGAAACGGAATCAGCAGCCGCAGCAGCAAGCACCACGAGCGGTAACAATAAAAAGGACAATGGTAAATTAGGATATAACAATTTAATAGCATCACTTTTGCGCACAACAACGCTATAAAGAACTGAAAACGAAACATTTGAATATATACTTATAATATGTGTGCAAAATAACTAGTTGTTGTTCATTTGTTCATAATGTTCATCTCTTTAAGCTAAACAAAGAAAACAAAAAAAGCTGACTCAATTGTGTGTCAGCGCAAACAGTAACAATACACACAAACACCTTCGACGGTAAAATATTGTATTTGGAATGATGTAGAATATAAAAACAAAAACAAAACAAAAAAAATGTTTTTATTAACGTATACACAGTAGTAAGAATAAAATTGTAACTCAATTATGTTAACGTAAACTTAAAGTTAAACGAGAATATAATTATGAATAAAACGCTACATAATGTGAAACGCATACCATATTTTGGACAGACACCTCGAAAGCAATAGAATATTGTAAATATAACCCTATGAATTATTAAAGCATCTTCATTATTTGTGTATACTTGTGACGTTCTGTATAACAGGTCGAAGAAATGTGTAACTATTGTTGGTTTGTCACCTCAATATACTAAGAGAATAGTGTATGTGTTAAATATTTGGGAAGAAGGAGCAAAGCCACTTTTAAGATTAATCGAAGGATGGTTGGTGTATACACACCTACTCCAAACAATCGAAGAGCCGAATCGGCAACTAGAAATAGTCTCCGGATATGATACTCGCTGACATTTGTCTCGAAACTCTTAGCAGGAGAATTGTTTAATTACTTCCAGAACTCAGAAATAAGATTTTCCAAGCGTCACAAATACAAATTCAAGAGCGTGCTTTGCATGGCGATGAAAGTTAGGCTAAACCGCATAGGAATGCTAACATAATCGACCCTATCAGTTATTCACTGGCATAAAATCTAGCTATCCCGAATCTCCACACAAATACTTTGGTGCTCTTATTTTCCTTTTTTTTTTTACTTATTTCCTAAATGCGATAGTTTTTGCCTGCAGATAGGTTTGTAGGTGGATTGAGTGGCTGTCTACGAACTGGCACCATCCTCGATTTAAGATTTGGTAGAGTGGTTATTATTCGTGGATTGGCTAGTGTGATTGTTTGACCATTTAGAGGATTTTTTTTAGTCTACTTGTCGAAGATGCTCCTCCGTACGGAGTTCGGCTGTTGGTGAGCGAAAATACATTCTGTAGACACTTTTAGATGCTGTTTAATTTGAGCAGCAGCTTTTAGTCTTCTAAGTGACTATTATGTTCTTCCCGCCGAAGATGTCGCTAAGATATGACATAACTTATTTTCCGATACGAAAATCAAATCCGATCGGAACTTAAATTGCATTCGAAGTATCCGTTTCGGAACAAAATAAATGAAGCATAAAACGCGTTTATTTTACATTAAAATATTCCGCAGCAATTAGTTGACGGTGAGCTTCAAAAAAAAGTGATGTGTAGCTTTTAAATGTAAGTGGTATAACGCGGTTCCACGCAATGCGACAAGGTGGGTACATGTCATCGGAGAATTTTTCCGACAGTTGTATCGGAACGGATATCGCGAATGGAATCTCTCCGATTTCGTACAAGTCGGAGAAAATTCCGTTCCGAACGGATACCTCGATAGGGGTGATTATCTTAAAATAAAATTTCCGACGTTAAATGTCCTTCCACATACATAGACACTTAGTTTTGTTTTCTTCTCCGTTAGTGGTCATTTACGTAAATTTTAAATAGATCCTTATGAATGCAGTTGCTTAAATTATTAAATTTTATAATAAATCAGAAATATCCAATCGGCTGATCGACAGTTTTCTTTTTTAGTAACTGATCGTGAAATCTTTTTTTATCTAAACTGCTCCTTCTCCCACTTCTGTTGGTCTTATGTATGCACAATGCTTTCGAAAAGAAAACCCAATTTTGAATAAGTCGAAAAAATGAAATCCTCCTACGAAATTACCCTGACTTCACATACATACTCTTAGTTGCAAGTATGTCGGTTGCACTGGATGTAACCACTTTAGAATCCTTGTATTATCTTTCATTGAACCTTCGAATGCATCTTTTTTTCGCATATACCGGCATATATGGCAATCAGGGGAAATACTTTACGGAATTTGATCTTGGTTTGCATTTCAAATCGACATAATATCGGAAATTAAAGCGGCATTCGATTTAATCCCACAGTAATTTTCATAACGTAATAAAGCGAAAGCTTGTAAAAAAAACGCATATTCATTTATACAGAAAATATAACTTCTCCCATTTTTATCCCTTATTTACAAATGCTTAGTTAATTTATATTTTAAAACAACATAGACACTTGATGCTTTTAGTTTTAAGATTAATAAATTTACATTTTGTTCTGTAATTTGTAAGTAACTGTTGTTTTTATTTAACTAGATTGCCCTTGTTCTATTTTGAAAACCACTTTTTGTTTGTAATTTAAAGTAAATTAACAATTACATTATAGAAATATTGTATTCGTAAAAAAAAACAGTAATAAAAAATCTCAATTTTATTTATAAAATAAATATGAAATTTTGTAAGATACAAAAGAAAATGATACAGGATTTATGAAAGCAAAATGATTTTAATTATTTGACGGTAGGAATTTAATTATATAAATATGTAATCCAAACACAAAAAGTTTACGCACTTTATATTGGTATAAAAAAATATATATTACTACTATATTATTGATTATATTCTTATTAAACACACACACAATCTTATATACATCTAAGGCTTGTATTTAGTTGATTGTTTTTATTGTTTGTTCTTAATAAGTTTATTTTATTATTATTTTTCTTTTGAATACTATATAAACTATTTTATTTACTATTATGGATAAATTTTAAAAGAAAACTGAACTATGTGGACTTTAAATATATTATACATATGCATAAAATGATGATGTAAATGGGAATTGTATTTACTAAAGAAATTTAATATTATTGAGTTTGTTTTATTTCAAAAAAAGATAATATTTTCATTTTGTTTTTTGTTTTTTTTTTACGACATTAAACTGGTGCGCAGGTACTGACGATAATGAATTACATAGTTTGCGAATAAGTTATCCAGTAATACTAAGATTTGAGAATTTTTTGAAGAATCGTAATATATTACATACAATTCTCCGCTCACAATATGATCCCAACTTACCAAGTAGCTTTGTGGGCTATAGTATAGATTGAATTTGAATTTTGAATGTTTTGATCCAATATCATTTTGTATATGGACTGCCAGCAAAATGTGAATTTCATACACAACAGTCAAGGAACAGGTGACCAACAGATAACAGCTCTTTTGGTTCAACGCGAGCGAAGTTTGGAAATTGTACTATCCATTTTTTGGGCACAACCACTTTCAGCAATACTCTTATTTGTTAGCTATTGCAAAATTCCAGAATTTGCAGACAAATTAAATGTTTTCATCAACAAACAATTTTATCAACGCTTATAAGTTTCCTAATAATTTGAAAAGTTGTCAATTCGAAATGGCTCAATCGTTGGTCTGTTCCTTATTTTAAGAGTTAGTAACGAAAACATTTTTTTTTTTTAATGCTCTGTATACAATTAGGTATCACTGTTTCCCTTTTATGTACAAAATGAGCACCTGCTTATGTTCGACCACAAGGTGGTTTACCTGTCCATGTAGGAATGGGTACAAACCGTGAATGATTTTATGCAATGCATTCTATTTTCAAACAAAATGGTCTATACTCTGTTCAATTTATATTTTCAGTACAGGGAAGATAGGCTATTTGCCTTTCACCCTTACTATAATGGATTTTTATAAGCTGTCTCCATTTTAAAGCTCTCTCATGGTTGCCATAGTGAGCACTATAAATTGGCATAATTCTCTCACAAATATCGGTAGGGCTACCAAATACCAACCCTTTATTAAGAAAAAATGGTTTAACTGCATATTAACAGATCCTTCAGAAATACAAAATAATTAAAGGAGTACCTAAATACTGTATTGCAACATCCCACATAATCAAATTCATGTATTCGCTCTCAAAAGCTTTTAAAAGCACCAAAACCGAAAGTTCTTTGACATAATTCAAAGAAAAACCCTTAATGATATGCTAAAATTGACAATGGTAACATTTCTCTGATGTGCTTCAGTCACTCACACTGCTTATTTTGGTTGATGATAATAGCAAGCGACCGCAAGACGATCGTGCTCATTCTGCCCGCGGCTGCGGGGCAGACTGGTTCTGGTGGGGTGTATGCGAATTTCAGGAAAATTACAACAACAAAATTCTTTGGAATGCCAGTGGTTTCGTTATTATTGCAGTGGCAAATCTTGTATTTGAGTGCCGTGAGAGTAGCTTCAGGCACCACTGGTAGAAAAAAGAGCTTCCCATAAGGCCTGTACTGAAAATATAAATTGAACAGAGTATACCATAAATTATTTTGGTATTTTATTCATCCGAAGCGGAAAACACTTGCAAAATCTTATTTTGAATAATTGTCACAGGTACAGTTTGAGCAACTTTGTTGTTTGATAGCACTAATATGCACAATGTTCTTTTTTTTTTATATATACTTCTCCCGGGAAAGGCGAACATATAACGCTTCAACAGCGCCCCGAGATGCCTGCAGATGTATGTTTGTTCTGCACTTAAATTGCTGCAAATTGTAGTCTTCTGGAAATATATCCCCAGGAAGCGAGTTCCAAAGTTTGCTTGTCCTGTAACAGAAGGAGTTTTTGAATGTTGATGTCCTCGCGGTTGTCAAGTGTACTGTATGGTCATGACTCATGAGCATTAGAAACCTGTCTTGTTGGGCGCCCAAAAGTTGCATTTCGAGGGATAATGTCTTTGAGTTCCTCAGAACATCTACCATGGAAGTACCTATAGAACAAGCATAGGTCAGCGACTTGTCTTCTGTGCACCAACGGTTGTAGATTCGATGTAAGTGTAGGGTCTCCAATGAGTCGAACTGCTCGTCTCTGTATGCTATAAAGCAGGTTAAGTGAATGTTTTGGGGCCGAGCTCCATATATGGGAACAATATTCCAAGCCTGGTCTAACCTGTGCTTTGTAGAGAAGGAGAAGTTGCTTGGGGTTAAAGTACCTCTTTGCTCTAAATAGGTAGCTAAACTTTGCGGACGCCGATTTTGCGATATAGGATATGTGGTTCTGCCATGTGATTCCTGAATTGACTGTGACTCCTAGAAGGTGCATTGAGTCCTTGTGATGGATTGGATGGTCATCCATTTGGATCTGAGGAACTGTTGATGCATTTTTCCTGGAAAATGTTGTGAGCTGTGTCTTGTTTGCATTAAATACAACCAAGTTGTCCTTTCCCCACTTCAAGATTTTGTCCAGATCATCATTTAGAGAAT
Organism: Cheilosia urbana; assembly: GCA_946477585.1. Lineage (NCBI taxonomy): Eukaryota > Metazoa > Arthropoda > Insecta > Diptera > Syrphidae > Cheilosia > Cheilosia urbana. The sequence continues at coordinate 120,956,472 of OX297854.1, forward strand.
TAATTTGTTCACATCTCTGATTGTGTGATGTAGCCGTATTCTCAGGCCCACTGTTCGAGGCGGAGGATATAAGAGTGCTGTCATCTGCAAAGCTGTAGATATTATTATTTGTCGATCCAAGCAAATCGTTGATGTGGAGAAGAAATAGAGTTGGAGAAAGAATAGATCCTTGGGACACTCCTGCATTTATAGCAAACGAATTGGATGATACACCATCTACAACAACTTGGATCGATCTTCCCAGAAGAAAATTTTGCATCCATCCGCAGAGTTGTTGTGGTAATCCGTAAGACGGCTCTATGCCAGACTCGGTCAAATGCCTTTGATATGTCCAAGGCTACGGCTCTGGATTCGCCGTTTTGTTCAATTGATTGTTTGTTAAATCATCGTGAGTTTGAGTTGAGTTGAGTTGAATTTATTAAGACTTTTTTTCCCTTCGATTACAGTATACAACTATATAAAATATAACACGTTCGTTTCGTTTCTATTTTAAAGATATAACAAGAGAGAGAGACGAGTGGCTGTATCGTATGGTCAACTCGATAATAACTATACATGAGTGTAAAGGAAATAACCTCAATGGTAAACGGGTCCTTTTTTTTTTTTGAGTAGTTAGGACTGCTCTTGCTTGCGGAGCTTAAGACATTTTGGTTGATCATCGTGAGTTTGACTGAATTTAAAAACCTCAACAAATGCTCATTGTGAATGCACGCTGCTTTTCTGATAAGACGACCCCAATTCTCAAAAATTCTCGCATACGTTTATCTATCAAAATCTCCGATGCGATGCGAAAAACTAAAATTTGCTATTCTCGAAATCCGCATACGAGAATTTCTCTTCGAATGTTACTCGTTTGTCTTTTCCATGCGGATTTGCATCTCGTATACGGAATAATGGTAGGCGCAGTGGCTTAGTGATAAGTGTGTTGGACTATTAAGGTAGGGGTCCCAAGTTCGAATCCCGCAAAAACCCAAATTCCAACTTAGGGCACTTTGCATTTGTTACTGCAAATCAGAGAAAAATTGACAAAATATTACAAAATATGCTATTTTACCTACGACTCCGGCGACAAATCTATTTTATTTGTTCAAATTGAAATATCAATTATCATTTGCATTATAATCATTCACTATGCTCTATTTGCATTTGTCTGCGCATTTGACGCGTTCACAAGCTTTTGGAAAAGTATGCATTGCATCATAATAATCGGCTTGCGTTTAGGAACGCTTGATTGAGCAGTAATGCAGAAGTACTGCGTTTTTGGAATTCTGCCTTTAAAAAAGACGGCAGGCAACAGATCATAATACTCATAAAATCAAGAATTATTCTTTTAAGTCACGCTGGGAACGCGAGGCTCGTTGTTGTTACTTATGCTACGTTTACAATATTAAACATTCCTAACACGAAAGGATAAAGGGATGCCCATGCCCAATACTAACAAGCAAAAATACATGACAAGTATTTTCGTTGGCCATCTTGTTTACTTGGTAGGAATTCTATGGGAAAGTTGAACATGTTGATAGTTAAATATCAGAAATGTTGTTCCCCGGAACTTGTGTCTAATTCCGTTTTACGGACCTATCCATATAAAGGGTTTTCCAATGAGAGGTGTTATTTTGGCATTCAAAGAAAAATGCAATTTTTTTAGATAGATGATCGCTTGTTTATTTCATAATAAAGAGGAAGGTATGCCGTTAATAATGAAAAACAACAACAGCCAAATGGCCACCACGAGCACGCATACAGGACCATATCCTTTCACAATAACACCTCTTAGGTGTGATGGTGTAAATGCAGCATAAAGTATCGTGGATGTACACTTTATGCTGCATTTACACCATCACACATTCCTAACACAGAACATTAAACATCTGCCCAATACTAAATAGCCGGACTGTGAGATACAGCATTACTTAACACGCAAAATAATGGGGCATTTACACGGCACACATTCCTATCACGGAAAATTAAAGTGATGCCCAATACTAAACAGCCGTCTGATTGAAAGGGACAGCATTACCTAACACGCAAAAAAACGTGATACGTTTTTTGGTCGGCCATCTTGTTTACGTGGTAGGTATTATGGGAAAGCTATGCATGTTGATATTTTTATATCGATGGCTTACGAAATTTAGTTTTCCTATAAAACAAAATGGCTTTCGGAAATGATGAACGTACAATTATTTATTTATTTCGTATAAATGATTGATGAATTGTTGGTTTAATTTACTGAAACTAATTAAAACTTTCACTTCACATATATTAAATCGGAAATAGAAATATTTTCATGCGATTGCAGAAATGTTGGTTGCCGGAACTTCCGCTTTACGTATCTATAATTATGGGTAGAACATCCATGACACCTCAGGCGTCTGATTTGTGAGCTCATTCCTACGCCTTTATTAGCAATTGACTGCGGACAAACGGATCTCTCTGTCCCGTCTCGTGCAAAAATGCGCGTGCGTGATAGTGTAAATGCAGTTTTACGTGACACGTATTTTGGTTGGCCATCTTGTTTACGTGATAGGAATTATAGGAAAGTTCCGCATGTTGATATTTTTATAAAAAAATATTATATAAAAAAAAAAGACTTCCGGAAGTGATGAATGCACAAGTCGCAAGTGTTCCATATCTATCAAACCCATTAGTGCTCATTAGTTTACAATAGAGGACAACTTTGAACTAGCTCGAATTGTCAGAAATAAAAACGCAGGCCCTTGCCAATAATCATTTTTAACTGAAGGTTATTTGTAGATAAACATTGCAATTTTGTACGGAAAATGCCTGCATTATGAGTTCAAAAAATATTTCCTGGACACTAAAATAGGTTATTAGTACCGCGGACAAAAAACAGATCCAATCCAAGCCAATCATTATGAAACATAAATAAATATCGACATATTTATTTGGCCCAACTTTTGTGCACGGAAACGGAGTTTGACTAAATTTTACAACAATATTTCCATTGCTGAACGAATTATTTTGATGTCTTTTGGCGGCAACAAATTGTTAACAAAAGGCTTAAGTGTGCAAAAGCGAAAACGCACTCTTTTTGAATTTGGTTTGAACTGCTATGCAAAAGTCTCTCAATACATAGAGAATCATTCGGACTCGATACACAACTTGAGGTCTTATCCCATAAAAACTTGAAAGGAACGGTTTGCGGAAGGCTGGGCCTAGACTTAGCTATGTTCGCGTCATTTAAAATCGATTGTCTAAAAAAAGTTACTAATACCGAAATATTACCTAGTCATTTAGGACAAACAACAACGGGAATTGATAAAAATCAGGTGGAGTTCGTCAATTTTTTTCAAATGGGGCGCTTAATTTAATCATTAGTTTTGTTAAAAAAAATTTCAAATCTTGCCCAAAGCCAATATAATAATGGAGCTAAAAGTAGGTTAACTGGTCCCAGTACTGAAATGTCAAGTAGAGCGTAGTAAGTGTAATTGCGTGTCGAAGATTCAACTTTACTTTTCTTTGCTTCACGAAGAAAAACGTTCAGTGAAACAGACCTACCAGAGGTTATAATATCAAAAGTGAGGTAAGTGCGTAGGTATTTAGATTTTTTATCGCAGTGCTCTGGCGTAGCTTCATCACTTTCAGTCGTTTTAAGTTTTGCATGATAATTTAATATCATTTTAAATTATAGTATACAATTATTCCCTCTAAACAAGCGCATAGCCAAAGCAAAGTAAAACATATTATTATTATTATTATTAGCGTTTTTGTCAATTATTACTCGGACCTAAGAGACAAATTTTACTCAAACCCGTCTTTGAATAGGACATTAAAATTGTAAATATGTATACCTACTTAATTGTATTTTCAGACCATATTAAAAAAAATATTGAGTGCCCTTGAATAAAAAAAAATATACAAACCAAACTTCTTAAATATTCAATGCAGTTGGAAAAAGTGAAATGATGTATACTTACGGTTTCGGAGGATTATAAAAAAAAAAATTGTCTTATATTCGCATTACACATAAAACTGTATATTATCCATTACTAGGCTTTCTACCTTATAGTTTGGTCATGGTATTAAATACTTAAACAAAACAAAAAATGATAAAAATTTAAAGTAAAACAAAAAAGAGATTATTTTATATTTTGTATTATTAAATAATATAAAATCGACTGATTTTAATACATCGTGAATAAAATAAAAATAAAAGTAAAGCAACAAATTAACAATGCACACTAAATGCTAAATGTATTATGTTTTATAAGTAGAATGGTATATAACAAAATATAAACAAAATTTTCAATTCTCATTCTAAAGCACTCATAAAAAAATAAACCAAACAAAAACTCATTAAGCTACCTATAGGTATGTATGTTTAAAAGTAAAGTTGTGGCGTTCATCCATCATGAATGGAAACTAACAATGATGTATTAATTGTTGTCAGTTAAATAATTTTTTTAAAGAAGAAATAACATCAATGAATTTCGTGGAGTAAGTATTATTTTGAATTTCCATATTAAAAAGGGTAAACAACAAATAAAATAAAATGTTAAATAAAACCAGGTTATATATTATTATATAATCGTATTGTAAAATAAACAAATATTTGTATTCTTCACTTAAAACATAAAGATTAAAGCTCAATCAATTGCCTACGTACAATATAATATTACAGCTAAGAATATTTTATAATAAGCAAAAAGGGTAATTGTTGCGAACGATGTTAATGATTCGAATGTACATTATGTATATTGGTCGTGTTCAAATTAATTTCAGACTATAATAAACAAATTGACATCTTATAACTGTGCTAGATGTCAATTTTTTGTAAATGGAGCTTGACGTTTCGCTAACCATCTACTAGCGGTCAATCGAACGCGCCTTTTAGTATAATACATGTATATTTTATGTCAGACTTGGGTTCAGTGATTATGAAACTGGCTGTTAAATTTGCAGTATGCAGCTACATACATACATTATATACTTCGGAATAATGAACCCACACCAGGCCAATATTTTAATTACTATATGATGACTTTATTAATCCCCAATATTTCAATTCGAAAAGCCTAGTACTATTGTTTTAAATCATCCAGATCCAGGACCATTTACTCTGTCTGTCCCGATTACAAGAAACAATACGATTAGATATACCCTTATTGTTGAGTCAATAGGAAAAGGTTTATTTCATTGAACTTCTATTTCTAATTTCCTGTCCAAAGGCTGACACTGCGACCTAAAAAATATATTGCATCAAAGAGGGGTAGTTTAGACTAAGAGACGTTTGACCTCGTTTGTGAAGGCCAGTATGTCCTTTCTTAATTATGTTGGCGAGAGTATCTCAATGGCATGGACTATATATTGCATCAAAGAGCGGTAGTTTAGACTAAGAGACGTTTGACCTCGTTTGTGAAGGCCAGTATGTCCTTTCTTACTTCTGTTGGCGAGAGTATCTCAATGGCATGGACTTCTGCCTGAAATACCGTGGGGCACGTTCGCATAAGTATTGAGACTTTGGTACCTATTGGTTTCAAAGATGTCAGCACGCATCCACTCCAGACTCCATCTTTCATCCGTCAGTGTACCAACCCTAACTTTTTGGGTCTAATTTCGGTAAAGCATTTTCCCAATCTGAACGGTCCAGTATTTACAGTTCAAATAATTTTCCAAAACTATATTCCCTTACCAATGTGTCAGGAAATGGAACAGAACATGTACAATTGAAAATTGTCCGCATGTTTGGGATTGAGTTAAGTATTTTGAGGTGTCCCAAGTGGTCAACTGGTTTAAAGTTATATTGTAGTTATACAACTTATGGCGTTTTCGATTGAAGAAAAGGATTGACCTTTCTATCAAAAGATCAAATCTAGAAGTGCTCTTTCTATGCTTTCTGTGTTTTATTGAAGAAAAAGTGTCACTTCCAGGTCAATTCTTAACACGACAGAAGAGTTCGGAATATTTTTAAGGAATTGCCCTGAACTCACCAGCACACATTAGCAAAATGTCAAATATTGAATTAATCGTGCGAATGTAAACTTTAATTGTATTTGATTTTGCCTATTTAAAACATTCATATTTATTTAAGAAAATAACAAAAAAGTAGCAACAGAATTTCACAAAAGTGCTTCATTGAAAGTAGCAATTCTGAATTTCGGCGCAATTCTATCGGATCTTCAATGAAAAATGCCATTAGTAGCGCATCTAGCTGCTGCATTCCTAACGAAGATGTGCAAAGAAATTGAAGACGAAAAGTCAAAACTAGAAGTGCTCTTTCTATGTTTTCTATGTTTTATTGAGTGCACTTCCAGGGCAATTCGCTGTGTGATCCAAAACTATGCACTAATGCGTGCAAATTTAATTTTTTGACGTTTAATGGGAAACGTGACAAGTAATAACGGTTCTAACCTTTGATTTGATGCTTGATCTATGACAGCAACAACTCGTCAACATGTATAATCTATTTTGAGTTGAACCTGTTACTTTTTTCCACATTTTGTATATCCTTTATAAGGATTAATAATTAAAAATAAACTATATATCTTTTGTGTCCATCAGCACAATGTCGGCAGAAATTCCTTGAACTAGAGCCAAGAGTGGAATTACTCGGTATTAATTTCGTATTATAGGTTGAATTCCCATTTTCATTTCAAACCAAGTTTACATGACTTGGCCAGTAAATAACGACAATATAAAAGTATAAACGTCAAACGCCAATACAAATGTTGTTTTTTCCTTTAATAATAATAATCAAGAAATTGTGTAAGCCCGCTCTGACATAAAATACCCACGATGCAACACCAAGAGTTTCTCAAACAAATAAACTAGTATCTACATTCAAGTGTGCATAAGTATACAACACGTTAGTTATAAGTGTTTAGTATGTATAAATAAAATGTATTCGCAAAAAAAAAAATAAAATCATCATCTTCCAAACAAAAAAAAAAAAAAAACACCATACACAATTTCCCTCATTTAATTTTATTTCACAGATAACATAAAAATCTTCATACAGAATATAAAGTAACTTAAAGAAGAACACTTACCCAAATTAAAAAAATCTTTTATAAGCAAACTAATTTCACTGCATTTCAAAACAAAATATACAACACCAACTAAACATAAACAAAGTACTAATTTTTCTATTAACAGTCATACACATTTACACATGGAAAAACAGAGAACTAAATAAAAAGAAAACTACTCTCATTTTATATTTTTCATCAAATACTATCCCGATAAACTAGAATTTATCTTGCTATGCGAAGAAGATTTCTCAGATGTATGATAGTTTTCAACAATAAAAATGAAAATATCAATGAATAATTAAAAAAGCAAATTTTTGCACTTAAAAAAAATACAACATAAAATCATCATCAACATTATAAGATAGAATTGAGACAGAAAGTAAATGCATTTTAAATATTTTTAGTTTGTAAGTTTTAAGAAAAACAAAATATATTGCTAAATTAGATGTGTAGAAGTATAACGTATCTATATAACAATGTTTTAAAAATGAAAAGGAATAAATAAAAACATGTTTGAAAATAATAATAATTTAGTTATTTTTCCCAAAAATAGAATAAAATAAAAAGTAAATAAATAGTTGGCGCAACAGGTCCGGAGGGACACCAGGCCCAGCTTCTCACAACAATATTCGTTTTGTGTGTGTGAGTTTTTCATTTTTGGAACGAATGGAAGGGATTTACAATTTTATGCCGACTCCAAACGGCTAATTGAGAAGCTCTTTCAAGACAGTTATACTCAGAGATAATACCGGGACCCCAACTTCGGCCGATTTCCATTTACCTTGCTTACAAGCTATCTTTTAACGAGTGTCCTCGTTTTGGCGCGCTAGTATTGATACATAGAAATTCGTATTGACAAATATCACGAAACTTCAAAATTTCGAGCTCATCAGCACACCCTTAAAAAATATGAACGTTCATAGAATTCTATCCGTTAAATCTTAAGGTTTCAACAGTTTGTTACAATTTATGTTTAGTTAAAATCTAGTTAGACATGGCGAAAAGGGCCGTCAGCCAGATGACAGCTTTGTAAAAAATAATTTTATTCTTCCCCTTTTTGTTGTTATTATTTCACATTTTAAATTGTTTAGCTATAATAGGGCAATCATTTAAAAATTCTTATATATTATTATTCTTTCTATAAATTAATGCTATCCTTATAAAACGAAATAGTTTATGCCAGACTTCTCGATTTAAGACGCTACCTTGGTCAATATAGTTCTGCTGCCATATGTGTCTCGTGTCTCCTTATTTCCACCAAGATGGGACATTAAGCGATAAAATGTATTTTTTCTCTTTCGCCGGTATTACATAAAGTGCAGATGTTGCTTAGATCGATCCTGTGTGGCAAATAGTTTAAAGGTAGTATTTCTCCTCTTGCTCGAAATATCATTGATATTTTTGATGTGTAAACATCTAAGCGCACGTTGTTGGAATCTGGTGGAGTTATTCCACACATTTAACTTGCGGGGACGGAAATGCATCACTGTGTTTTATCATTGCATACATTTATGAGCTGAGGCATATTAATTTCAGCTTTTTGTTGATGTGAAATAAAATTGTGTTTTATCATTGCATACACTTATGAGCTGGGGCATATTAATTTCAGCTTTTTGTTGATGTGAAATAAAATTTCTCCATTTCGTCCTTGCACCGTACTCAGAAGAAATTTCAAGAATTCTGCAAGGAGATTATCATCTTTTACCAATGATCGTAAGCGGAGACTTCAATATCAATTTTGCAACTCCAGAAGCTCAACCATTTATTGATTTTATGCAAGATAAATTTAATCTTCAAATGAACTCCAACCGGAAAATTTCAACAACACGATATGGAACAACCATCAATGCTGTCTTCCAGCGTAATCTAGATAGATTACAGTCTCGAATGTACATATCTTACTTCAGCTACCACAATCAGATTGTATCTATTCTACCGAAACTATCACAGAACGAATAGTACACTGCGGATGTTTCCTTTTGTTCGTAAACAATACTAGTTCAAACTGCTGGGGATGGCTACACTGTACTTTCATTTAATTTTGACCTAAGCTGCATAAAGCATAAGCTCTTTATTTAAAACAATGACCCAACCCAAAGTAGTCGGGGAAATAACCCCACCCGGAGGTGTTCCTCTGAAAGGGTTGAAGCACCAAAGTTCGGTTATTTAGTTTCTGGAATCAAGTAAGTTGACAATCCATTTGATAACCGTAGCCTATGAATGTCTCAATCCCTAGGAATGTCGGTATAGATTACTCCTTTTCTCGTAGTGATTTTTTTATTAGGTATACATATACATACAACACAGTGTAGCGCAGTCTACGGTTGCACACTTTGTATAAGCGTTATGGGTCTGGGATGGATGGGTCTGGCCTTTACTTGACGTTAGCGTCACTTGCTTTACCGGGCTAATAAATAAACTACTTTTCCATGTTTTCGGTTAATACCCTTGAGTGAGACTGTCAGTAAATATCTGCTTTAGTACTGGAGTGATAGTACTGACAATAGTTTTTAGTTATGGTGATAGATGCTCTCAACTTTTGTTAGAAGACTTGAATTTGTGCCAAGAACTTGAAGCCTTCTTTCGAAGTCGAATATAGTTATTGATGCGCAAAATGTTTTTTTCCCAACAACGGTCTTGCTTTTATTGTCACGTTCATACATTGCACAACCTTTCTGTGGACAAAGTTATGGACACCGTAAACGCTCATACAAGTTTAAAAATTTTCATTTTATTTTTATCCAACCAGACTACATTTATAAAAATAAGAACCAAAAAACAAAATCAGACCCAAGTTAAACTGTAGCCGCCTTTTTTTCGGTTTCGTATTGGTAGTGCAACTCCATGCAGTCGGTGTTAGAAATGTTAATCCATCCATCTTTGGTCATGTGGTACACTCTGACAATACCTCCTGAGTAAGCATCTCTGAAAGTTGCGTGATAGATTGCGCGACGACCCAGTTCCTGTGCAGCTTCATCGGTCAAGTCCCATTTATAGCCAGAGTCCAAGACACCGAATGCATAGATAGAACCACTTCCCACAGAAAATACATTACCGGGAGTACGGGAGCCCTCAGAATCGACGTAGTACAGCCCAGGACCCCGCTTATCGAACCCAGCCATCATCATTCCCATACTGAGACCCATACCTTTGTACTCATGGGCAATGTTGGCCATAATTTTGCTCGCTGCAGCCACCGAAATTCTCTCTTTGTTTCGCAGTTCATGTAGACGACACTCTTTGGCCAAAACGCGGTCCCAGTACACACAATCGGCAGCACCACCAGCAAGAGTACCTAGTAGCATACATTAGTCTATTGCTTTCACATGAACCATGCATCTAACTAACTCACCCAAAAGATATTGATTGATTTCAACAATTTTCTTCATCGTTTGTGAACCAATGAACTGACCACCGGTGGCACGAGAATCTACAGCTAGAATTACACCACCTTGGTATTTAAAGCCCAACGTTGTTGTACCATGATCAAAGTCGATTTTAATTCCAGAATTCTCACCGTGAGCTTGAATTTTTCTTAAATTCTCGCATGGCTAAAACGAAATTAGTTTAAGCAACTAAACAAAGGAATAAAATCGAATTTGTCGACTCACGTTTTCGAATGGTGGCGCAGCAAGAGTGTAAGCATTTTCTAAATTACACGTATACTGGTTCATTTCACGCTCCAGATCGGATGGAGAGAAACTGCTCATTTTCATAAAAGGAGCATCGGATAATCCACAAATTTCTGCTAAAGCCATTTTTAATAATAAATCTTTGTTTAAATACAAATTTTCTGGAAAACTTTTATTGAAGAACACCGACAAACGACGATGACAACTAATTTTTGCAATTCCTTGAAGTTGGTTCTAATTAAATTTATTCTGTACAGCGGCTCGTCGGTTGTGGTGAATATAAATGTGGAGAAAATGGGGAGGTACGGACTCGTTTAATGTGGTATTCGATTGCACTTTTTTTTGCTATCATTGTCAGAGCAGTTTGTATGTTCGTTTGGTACAAAAAAACAGCAATCTTTTTCAGATTTCAGAGCACTTTTACGAATCTAGATATTTTCTCAGATTTACCAACACAAGTGCGTTTGAGTTTGACAACTGCAAAGAAAGGCATTGAATCGGTTGAATTTATTTCAGTAAGTTGGTTAGGTATGCATAAATATTTAAAAATCAATCGAGACGCAAATTTCGAATGTTTTAATTTAAAATTTAACCAGTGAATGGAAAACGTTTTGAAAAGTGTTGAAGGCTACACAAATATTCGAATCGCACGAATATTATCACAAAAAAGAGCAAGTGAAGTTTTTATGTTCGATTAGCCACACGAAGTCTGTCGTTTTCCATTGGGACAGAAAAAGCACTTTTTTTCAGAGTCAGAGCAGTTTTTGCTCTCGAAATCAGCTGGCTGTCAGATACGTTTTTAGACGAGAAGTGAAAAATAGAAAAAAAAAAAATTATATTTGGCCGCTTCAAAAGTTATTAAAATAAATTGAATGGATTTTTATAAACACAAATTACAATTTAAGAACAGGTGACTTTTAAAACACGCACCACCACAGATGCAAAGGAAGAAAAATCTCGTTTTATGTTCCATTGGGCATGAAAAACCTGAAATCTGAGAGCAAAATCTGAAAATCCCAATGAAAAACGACATAAAGAAGCCCAAACGAATACCACATAAGTATTTCAGTTTTTATTGGCCCAGAGTGGTCACGTGATTAGTTTTTGCAGTTGACGTTTATGGAGGGGAAGCCGACAAATCTAGTCAAGAAAATCCTGCCTGCATACTCAGTTGACATTTCGAATACCTAGTGAAATTAAAAATAAACAGAGTGGCTGTGGCAGAATTTTGAAGAATCAAAAAAAGGGCCGGTGAGAAAAACAGGTGTCATTTCTAAAGCTATTCTGCAAATTAGTAATTTTCACACGATATTTAACAACCATTAGTTTGTATAACAGTGTTATAATATTGTGATAGGAAACCGTATTACATTTTAAATGTACTTATTTGAAAATAACAATTTTTGAAAAATTTATGAAGGGCATTTTCCGAATAAAAAAGGGCAAAATCAAACAAAAGGTAACGCTGTCCGCGAGAATACAAAAGCAATTTCAAGTTTCAAGCTAAGTCAACGCGTTCGGATTCCTAGTCACGACGAATATAGTTGACGTTTTACATAAACTAGGTATCCGAACGTCCCCAATGTCCACGTTCCAATTATTGCTTTAAATATTGCTTAATTCTTATCAAACTATTTCTTTCTTTCTTTTCATTAGGTTAGGTAGGTAGGTACTTCAATTTTGTGCCGACTACTGTCGCTTGCGATTTGGCAAAAAGATAAATTTTTTTGAGATTGCTTATCATGTTCGATTTTCAAAAAATCTACACATACTTTCACTATCCCCAATCTTTGTGACACACAGCTGGCGGTTAAGATTGTTTTTTTCGTTTGATGGACATGGATTGCTTCTTATATACACACCCTAAAAAAACATTAACAACTTCCGCTGTGGGCAAAGTTGCTGCCAGCGTTCATAGAATTTTATCCGTTAAATTTGAAATTATTCGTTATGTTTGGTAGTACTTTTTTTTAGGAAATAAAAGTACTTTTGCTTAAAATATTTATGAGAAATGTACAATGTATATTGGATGTAGGAAAATAAATAAATTTAAAGCAATATTTTAAGCAATAAATTTTATCAATTATCTAAGCCAAATTTACACGCATGAAATCGAAATTGGCAGCATTGAAGTTATATTTTTTGTATGTTTTGGCGTGTCATACGGATTTTTAATTGACAGAATTGAGGGGGCCAGCAGCCAGAGGACCAGTGTGACCATCAGCTTCTCTCAAAAATATTCCAATTGTTCTGAAAGGTGGAATATTTATATAATACAAATAAAATAAATAAAACTAATTTTAAGTCATGAATACAAAACAAATATACTTCTATTTCAAACAAAGTTATGAACAAATAATAAATAAATTACCCCACTTAAAAAAAAACTTAAAAACTATAATTGCAACAAAAAATATTTGTAAATGGTGACATGAAACAAGCTTTGTTCCTCGTTACTCCTGCTGTCATGCGAAGTATCATTGTTGGTATGGTACCAGTTCGTAGTATTTGTTTAAAGTTTACGTTACACAAATACCATTCGCGCATCTTCCCTGCTATGCTCCGATTCCGTTACATTTCCTTACCATACAATGTCAGCAGTGATGGGACTTGAGGAAAGTGAAACGGTGGTATAGATAGCCGTAAAAAAAGGTTGTAGAGAAGTGGTAGAATGGTAGGTAAATAATTCGTTCATTTATACCGATGAAAAAGTAATTATAACAAAAAAAAAAAAAAGCGGAAATAAAATAAATATAAATCAGTGATTTATAATTTAAATTATTTTTAAAAATCACATTTGTTGTTCAAAACAAAAAAAAAACTTAATGGCAACCGTCTGCGAATTTATATTTTGAAGCATATTTTACCAATAATTTCGGGGGTTCAAAATCTTCCCCGTTCTCCAGAAGTTAGTTGGCAGCTTTTAAATTTTCAATTAAAATTTTGAAAGAACTACAGAAAAAACGGCATAGATTCAACTCATCGTTAAATACAAAATATCAAAACTTAGCAAAACAACCTCGCACTAATACAGCCAATAATGAAGTATTGGCGCAGTAAATGGTATACTAGACTGGAAGTTCTTGCTGATTCAATTCTTCGAGTAAAATACTGATAGCTAAAAGTGTGTATGGGTAAAAGAAGGGCGAATAGCAGTAGGTATAGGTATATTAGGTACAATTTTCAATTTATTAAGGACCATTCACATGAGAGCGAACTGCGAATAGGCGAATTGCGAACAAATCAATTTAACTGTATTTATGAATAGAGAATTGGTATTTATTCTATCACCAAACCATTATATTTAATTAATTTAAAAAAACATGACTCCCAATTGATTTAAACAGCTAAAATATCAATTAAAGCAATTTTCCCGCGAATTGAAAATTCTTGCCGCGAACTGTCATACTTTATTCACAATCCACACAAAACACTCGCGTTCCACAAACCCACGAATGAAAAATTCGTTCCAACTTAAATTAAATCGATACACGGGTATCTGCGACCAAATAAAGTTTTCATGTGAATGAAGTGTCAGAAACTAAGAATATTCGCGTGTTCGCAGTTCGCAATTCGCCCTCATGTGAATAGTAATTTATTCACAATCCACACAAAATTGTCGCGATCGGTAGAAATACCACTTAAGTGTTAGAAGTCCCATCACTGATGTCAGTCAAGACATAAGCCATCCATAGCTTACGGTACGGTCATACTACATTCCAAAGTCACACTCCACAAACCCTAACCCACACAACCGAAACTCAGGTGAGATGAGACAATGAGAGATACCTTCTTAAGAGAGTTAATTTATTATTTACGCCGCGCCGAATACACCTTGTTGGATTCACGTAAGAAATTCTACGATCAGTTGAGTTTGAATTCTGTCTTTATGTTGGCGGTTCGAGTTAAAGCGGTTGATCGCGTTTTTTTTGTACATTGTATTGTTTTTTGGGCTCAAATGTATTTGTTGTAATTGTTCTCTGGGCGATGAAGGCGAATCGTTTCGTTACGTTTCCAATGACACCGTGACGGGTTGGTTTGGTATATACATTATACATAGTTGGTATAGCATTCCGTTCTTGGTCACCTGCAGTAGTAGAGATCCTTCTCTGATAAATCTTCATCCTGTTTGCGTCTTTGGTATACAAACAAAATGAAATAAAGCCGATGTGCGAAATACATCGCAATGATAAGGGAGTCAACTGCAAAATGGCTGCAGCAAACCCCAGAGGATTACTATTTCCACGGTACGATCGGTTCTATGGATCTTTTTGCTGGTTCTTGTTGTGCTTGTTGTCGTCGCCCAGTCGTTCTAAATACTACTTGTGAATTGTGATACTTGAATTTGAAATAATTAATTTTGTTCACATCGATCAACGAGTTCTGAAAATCAAGTAAAAAAAAAAAAAATAGTAATAGTCAAAAGTTCGAAAAGAGAATATTACTTATTCGACACATTCACGCGTGTGTATTCGATAAAATTTACATAAAAAGTTCTCAGAAATAATATTGAATGAAAAGGAAATAAATAAAAATTGCGAATTCGTGTCTTGTTGTGAGCATTTTTATTGCTTTAACTCGCGGAATCCATTCGCTGATGGTGTGGTGTGCGTTGGTGTAGGTACCTGTGTTGATGTAATTGATAGTATCTTCACGTTCTTCGCATTTGGATTTAGCGTCGAGAATTTTATTCATTTCAACGCTTGGGATATGGACATTCTATATTTTTCATTTATGGATATTATTGATATGTAAAGATAAAAGGTGAGTAAGGAGTTTAGCATGTTTATAGAAAAATGGTTCTTTATAACTCATTGATTATGTATTTAAAATACTTTTTTTTTTTGCATATTTTGTTTTGGAAATGCTAATTTTACCAGAAATGGTTTTAGCGATCAATTCAGAAGATTTACATTTTTTTGGCGGATAAATATTGGGCTTCAAAAAATGATGCAACAGAATCGGTTTAGTTTTGGTTTCGTGGTGTTTTTGCAGATAAATAAGTCGAAGACTTAACGGTTCTGGACATGTTGCAAACAACTTGATAAATAGAATACCTATGTTACTCAAAAACAATATTTTTAGTAGGTATTTTGTAATGAGAAACTATATAATTGATATGAAATCTTTGAAAGTGAAGGGACCTTCCCTATATTATTTTATTTCCCAGATGAGGGTTCCCAAGAAATTTTTAATAATTTTCAATATAAATTGTATTTTCAATGAACTTTAATTTTATGAAAAAAATAGAATAGGCAACGAAATGGAATGTTTTTGGCAATACATATAACCTGCGGTGGAATCGCCTAAGGTAATATTAATTGGTAGCCACTTTTGGGATACCTACAGTCAAATCCGCTTTAGTGAAATGACCAAAAACATTAACTTCAGTTTCAAATAACAGGGTTTTTCAGTTAAGCGAACCCCGGATAACTGAGAAAAATGTCAGTTAAGCGGACCGACGGATAACTGAAAAATAGTTTCAGTAAAGCTTACCCTGGACAAGTTTCTCACCAAAACGAATAATTGGTAATAATAATTAATAATAAGAAAAATGTAATAATGCAACAATTTACATTACATCTGTCATTGTCAGAGGTAAATTGGAATTTGGTAGGTGAATAATGCAATAAATAGATGCATTCAACGCCTGCTCGTTACTTTTTGCCTTTTTTCATTTTTATTTCTTTCATTTAAGCGGATTTTTTCCTATGAAAATATGTACATAACGTTTTAAAGGAATTTTGTTTCAAAAACCCGAGCTTTTCAATTAAGCGGGTTTCATTAAGCGGAGTTATTTGTATTTTTTTAATGTAAGAGGATTAATTATAAAGTTTAAGTAAGCGGGTTTTTTAATTAAACGGGTTTCAGTTCGGCGGGTTCGACGTATTCGAATGCGGCAGTCAAATCGTTTTACTTCCACGTAAAGTGATCGCAAATAAGTAGGTATACAAATTTGGTATCATCTTTTGGCAGTTGCCATTTACACAGACGTTTGAGATTGCTTTGATATTAATACCTTGATGCTGGCAAGGGAAACCTTAAAAAGTTCTTTGGTGGATTCCATTGCCGAAAATTGCCTTGCTATTTGCCATAGTTTCGAGCAGAGACAACACTGAGACTGGTTTCGAGTTTCGATTTCGACTGCATTTTTCTTTTGATTCGTGCAGTATGTAATTTTGGATAATATATCAACACTTCAGTATGCTGGCCCATTGGTGCAGGTTTGTAAGTGCAAACTTACCTATGCCTTGTCTACCTTCTGGATCCCAATTCTCAAAAATGCTCGTGTACGTTTATCTTTCAAAATCTCCGATGCGATGTGAGAAACTAAAATTTCAAATTCTCGAAATTCGCACACGAGAATTTTCTCTATATTATATTTTATATATTTCTCGATACGAATTATCTTAAATCTTATGCGGAATTTGAAAATTGGGGTCCTGGGGTCAATTCTGGTTTTGTGAAAGAGTGACTCGAATAAATCGTTTTCACATTCACTTTCAAGCATTGCTTTCATTTTTTCGGTTCTCTAGCAACTAGCTACCTACTAAAAATCGATTCTCGGTCAATAAGTGAAAATACCGTGCTGAATTCAATATCGCACACTGCGTTGTATGAAAGAGGGTTCTCAATTTTCACACTCTCACTAAAAAAAAATGTCCGCGTTCCACTACCCGCTAGATGAGTAGCGGCCGTGTCAAACTCCATATAAAAAAAATACATTTCACCATTTGCGCTAAACGTCTAGCACCTATAGCTTGACATATGAAAATATTTGAAGTTTGGTTTCACATTTTCGTAGAACGAGAATCGATATTGCGATGAAAAGGTGAAAACAAAGATCGACTGACCCCATGTGCTTGCAAATGCAATACGAATGCGAAAAGAAACGGTTACTAAATTGCATTTTTAGTAAAGGGTCGCTTGCTGTAAATTAAAACGTACTAAGCGTTAGATATAACCAAATATGAGAGTCTTCAGTAATCGTTTACATCCACACACTAAAGAAGCACTCTTCCGATGTTTACATGTACCCACTCAAGCTTGGTGACCGGTTTATTGTCAAATTGTCATCTTTAGTACCTACGGCGTCGTGAACCATAGTTGTAAACAATGGACTTTTTTTTTTTGAGGGAAATGAATGGTTAAAACCCCCGCAGTGTGGGGCTTGGCCAAGTAATATTTGAACCATAGATCATAGATCATGTTTCATAGCTCCAAGAGCCGGCAGTGGAAAAAAAAAATACCTGATCGTTGTCAAATAACGTTCTAAATTGTTGCCCAATGCCCAATGATTTGGTTTTTCATTTATTCCTTCATAAAGGGTTCAGTTCCCTTGTAATGCTAATGCATAGCACGAGTGGAAGTGCAGATTAGTGTCCAACAATTCATCGCTTTCACGGCAAAGTTACATAAGTCCAAAATGTATGATTTTCAGGAGCGATGTTTAAAGTTTTGGGTCACACTAAAAAAATGTTTTCTAGTTAATTAAAAGCAATGTACAAATTGCGTTTACATACAATTGAAGTTTTTTTTCTACCTCTTTCAGATAGTAGGAAATTTGTATAAAAAAGGCAATAGGTATTTAAGAAATTTAAAAAAACGACGTTTTGCGAAAAATTTCATAGTTATTTAAGTTTTTGTTTTCTAGTTCTAAGTTGCAAAAATGTCGTTATGGCCTGAATTCAAATTTTAATACAATAAAAATGTGTCAAAATGCCACAAGAATCTTAAAAAAAAAACTGATTATAGAGCAAAAAGCCTGGCAAAAACGCATTGCATTTTTTTAACTAAACATTTTATTTAAACCAAACAAATAGAAACATATGAGACGTATTGTTGACAACTTTTTTCAAATCATGGTACCTATTGTTATAAAAATTAGGAATCATCAAGTCTTAGGCGGCTCTCCCACTGAGGCAACAAGCAATAAGCAATAAACAACTAGCAATAAGCAATAAGCAATACCATTGTATATAGAGACTATAGTACTATCACTTCGACGAGAAGATCATTGCGCTCCAAGCGCACAAAACCCGAAGCTCGAATATTTGAGTGGGTGAAGATCATAGATTTCGTTGTTCAGAGTTCAGTTGGCGCAGATACCTCAATGGTGGCAGTTGTAATGGTGTCAGCGCTGGTGGTTGCTATTTTTTAAAGGGAAAAAACCCAAATGAATGCGTATGCATTTGCACTGCTGTGTTATGAGGTTATGACTTATGATGCTTTCCCTTTCCGATTTCAGAGTATGGATGAGGGGTGGGTTTTGTAATGTAGGTATTCTTTTTCTGCCTTTTTGGTTCGATTTCAAATTTTCAGGTTTGTTTTTGTTGTCTGTTGCTTTTATGAATGACATGAGCAGGTACCTACTTTGTGTGTAGTTGGATGTGCATTTCTTTTTCTGTGGAAGAATTTCTGCATTACGATTTGCGAGATTTTTCAATTCTTGGTTGAGCACACATGAATTGAAAATTTGATTTCTATCTTCTATGGGCATATGACTGATTTACTCGATGGGTTTAAATTCTTGTGGGGGTAGAATTTTGTACGCAAAATTGTAAAGCAAATTTCAAATTTATTTAAAAATTCACATCTGTTACTTTTGAATAGATGTTGCTCAAAGTTATCAGTTATTGTCTAGTAAAAAAGTATACATCATGCCTACTTATTTTAAAAATACCACGTTGAAGTTTTCATTATGAACAGGTGGATAGGTCCTCATTTCTGAAACTGGTTAAATTGAAATTAGGGTTTTTTTATCTCTCTCCCCAAACTATTTTTTATCCTTTTTTTTATTTAACTAAGACTCGTTTCAGAAATCTAATAAAGCCATGAAATACTGATTCATTACATTATGATTGATTCTTTAAGAAAAAATCATATTGGCGCTACCCATTGCACTATACCTATAATATTTTATAACGGAGGAGTGAACTTCTTATTCTTATGGAATATTATATAAATATCATCGGCCATCCGCATACTAATGTTTTGTGTTTTAGTGCATTGAAATGCTTTTTACAAGGGGCAATAAATCTAAAATCATAAAATTCTCTTCTTTTCTAAGCATTTCTCCGTAAATTTAGGTTTTACGAAATTTGGAAATTTAGAAAAACCTAAGCTAATAGTTAAAAACAGGTAGGTAGTTATGTTTAGTTTTGTGGGATTCCTAAAGAAACGCCCCTATTTTTATTATTATTATTTTTTTTTTTTTTTCATTTATCAGAAGCAAAATAATAATTTTCAATACAGGTAGAGGATGGTTAGCTTTTTTTTCAGTTTAGGGTAATAAAATAGACCATTTTGTAGGTTTTTCTTTTTAACTTGGACAAAGGCATCATTCTTTATCTTATTTACAACCCTACGGTAATTTTTTCTCCGTATATTATTGATATAATTGAGACCCGTACTTAGTGTTTTCTTTATGCAATTCCATAATTTAGATAGACATCGAACCACATTCAATGAAAAGTTATAAAATCGCTTGACATTGACAGTCTGTCTTATTCTTCGAATAATTCAATGATTCGGTAATTGGTAATTGGAATCCATAAAAACCTGAGGTCAGATTCTGTAAGGCAAAATGTTCAAACGTTTTCGTGTGCACGAAGAAATTTGCTTTGTCATAGGGCAAATCTTTCTTGCGTTCGATTTCATTAATAATGTTACCGTGTAACTGACAAAAATTGTACAATACATACTTTCCTATTCAATTAAATAAATAATATATTGCCTACCTACCTATTTTCTTCGTATGTTACATTATAGAATTTTTAAAAAATAATACGAGACAAGAATTATTACCCAGTACGAAAATTAGAAAAAAAAAAATACCAAAATAAGTAAACTAAAAAGGGGTTTTAAGACTCATTTGCGCAATTTATATCCATATTTATTTATGTACATACTATAAATTAAAAATATTGATTCTTCTTCCGAGCTGCTTTGCATTTTGCAAAAAATGATGAAAACTACCTATAATTCTGTTTCTGCGTTAAAAAAAAAATCGTATCTCCTTATGTGGTGGATCGGGATTTTTAAGATTCGCTCTTAGATTTCGTGTGTCTAATTTTGTGTTGATATTCGTGTATTCGATTATATCTATCCTTCGATACTTTTCTACACGTTTCCCAATCACTGGCTAAATTTTATAAGTATTAAGACCTTCGAAATTTGCGTCCCGATTGATCTCTAAATATTTATACATAGGTACCTACCTAAATAATTTACAAAAATAGATAAACCCGAAGCAATGTGTTTTTTTGCAGTAGAAAAACACTACGCAAACGTTAACAAACTCCACCAGTCGTCAAATTCAAACGCACTTTTATTGATAAATCTGAAGAGAATCTGAGAAAAAATCTAGATTCGCAAAAGTGCTCTGAAATCTGAAAAGATTGCTTTGTTTGTACCTACCAAACAAACATAAAAAGTGATCAATAAGTATCAACTTTTATTCTGAATAGCATAAATATCGGTTGTAATAACGTTTTGTCGTCTTTTTTTTAGGTAGGTAGGTTTATCCTCATGCGGACGTTTTTATGCCAATTTGTTTTGTAAATGAAATAACCTCAAAACAATATCGTGCGACTTATAAGCAATGTCAGTTAATTCTCCACGAACGCATGGGTAGGTAGGTATTTATTTTCTGAATATGACATTACCTATCAATCGCACTCTGAGTATGTAGGTAAGGCATGTCAATTCCAAAACAGATACTAAATAATAGATTTTATACGTACCTACCCTACATATATGAGGATAAAAACAATCCGATGAAAGACAATCAGCGACCCTAAAATTCGCACGACCAAAGCCACCTGTAGATCAAGGTCATTAATTGTATCTCCTTTCCCATATTTGGAAAGTGAAATTCACATCCACAATTGGAGTTCATTAATAATTGTAGATATTATTTCAAATAATATCATTAAATTGTTGGACATGAGTTCATAACTAACAGAAGTACGACAAAAACATTAATTGCAATAAATTCCATTATGCGTTCAAATATCGACAGAACGAATTTTCAAATCAAAATAAAAGATCAACCGTCATCTCATCATAAAAACGAACGCAAACAGAATCCTTTTCTTTCATAAGTGCAAATACCTAAATTTGCCTCTCATACGACCGAAATTCCAAATCAGAAATTTGTCATCGTTTCTTTTTCACAGAAACTAGATACACATTCACGAAAACCTCGTTGTGTGAGTAACACAGAAAAGAATCCCAAATGCAGTTTTTTGTCCCTTTTTTTGCTACCTACCCACCGCCATCAGCCACCACCACCAATTGTTCGGTTAACTAATTACAAAAACAAATGTGATTTTTCCTTTCATATTTTGGTTCGACAAGAAACTTAGCCGACAACAACGCTATCTGGTGTCGGAAACGGTCAAAAAATTTTTCGTGTTGATGATAGTACTATAGTCTCTATATACAATGGCAATACGCAACTTTTATCTGAACCTATTCTCACATTGAAGCAACAGTATTTCTAGCGACCTGTCACTCACTCAGTGATAGTACAGAAAACACAGGAAAAATCCTTACAGTACACAAAGAAAATCCCTACTTTTCCCTACACCGTCGAATAATTTTTAATACAAACTCTCTACATAACTATTTTATCATACATGAATAAAATCGAATCAAACTTCTCATACTCAATTTCAACCACAAATGAATTTTTCCTATTTGTTGACTCTTCAAGTTATGTCATCCCATTTCATTCCTTAGCTAATATCGACGAATGTAAGAGCAAAATATAACAGATAAACAAAAATAATAAACATTTTTTGACTGAGAAAATCAATTTACTTACAAATAAGATGAAACGTTCCATCCGAAAAAAATACCTACGTTACAAATCTGTCCCTTTTTGCCTACGGCGTCATTTTTAGATCGAAAATCCCTACGTGCAGGGATTTTTACCTACATGTACTATCACCGCACTCACTACCCGCAAAATATTGATACAACGACGCGATATATATCGCTTTTCAACATGCGCTGTGTATCGCCAGCAATAATGTTGCCGCAATCAGCAACATTTTTCGTTCAACCGATATTGAGTTGCTTTAATGTGAGACGTCTAATTTGATTCAATGTAAAATAACTGTTAGAGATAATATCGCATGTTTCCTATTGCCAGTTGCTTGTTGCTTGTTGCTTCAGTGGGAGAGCCGCCTAACATTGTATTTTTTAAAAATTTTATTATTTCCGAATAAAAACAAACCCATATCTTTTGACAATTGTATACACAAAAAAACGTGTGAGCATTTGAGTGATAATGACAATCTCGTTGTCCGTGAACGAGCATTACGTGACGGAATTTGTCTATGTTTAAAATCAACTTAAATCCGTGAACGTATGGCTTCGTTGGAGACTTTGTGTGGAACATGCCTTTGGAATCTTGTGTTCCAAGTGGATCTGCTTAGGTAGAATAATGTTCTGTAATCCAGATAAGGCTACAAAAATTGAAACGGCTTACTGCCAATTTTTTGCTTTACGAAGTACTAACTAATAAAGGTTAATATTGTCCGCCACATTATGTCTTATGTGCACTGGATGCTTGGTCAGAGGTGAATGGAGGGAAAAAGTTGCAGAAACTGCTTTATGTAACTCCGTACTTCCATCAAATGCAGGAAGACAGTGTAATGACGGCAAACATAACCGCAATCAAATAAAAGATTGTTAATTTGCCTCTTGGGTCTATTCCATGGCAGCAAGAGGCTGCATTTTGTTTGAATAAAAACAATGTGTTCAATTTTGTGTTTTTTTATTTTAGTATTTTTCTAGATTTCGCAGTTCTTGCAATGCCTGCTGGTGGAATGAAAAACCTAATTCCTCAACAACGTCGTCTAGAAGCTGCATTAAAATGCTATCCATAGGTTGGCAAAAAGGGCAAAGTTCTTTAACACAGGTTCTCCTCGTTTCTAAGTTGCACCAACTCTGAAGCACTTTGAGTTAGGAAAGCAACATTTTCAAGCATTATGATCCCTATACACTGCTTTCTCTTATCTTAAAATCAAATACGCATTAGACTAAGATAAACATGTTATATTCCAGTAATATTCACATACGTATAGCCGGAGGAAGAAGTATCCTCTGTTAATGCAGGCAATATATCCAGAATATTGCTTGAAAATGTCCTATTAAGTAACAAAAACATTCATTAGGTTATGGTTTAGTAATATAAATAGTGCTCATGGTCATGACTATCTTATTACCTTCGCTTTAAAGATGCTGGTGTCAGAAATGGTAAGCACTCGGAGAACTCCCAGCTTGCACTACTTTGTGTATCCGCAGCACTTCCTGACTTAGCCTTTTTCCTGCAGGTATTTTGATACCTGCGGCTATCCTTAAGGGATTTTCTCCATTACCCTTGTAACTTTTCGCCAGTCGGAGTTGATTTTTTTTATATACTTCTCCCGAGAAAGGCGAACCTATAACGCTTCAACAGCTCCCCGAGATGCCTGCAGATGTATGTTTGTTCTGCACTTAAATTGCTGCAAATTGAAGTCTTCTGGAAATATATCCCCAGGAAGCGAGTTCCAAAGTTTGCTTGTCCTGTAACAGAAGGAGTTTTTGAAAGTTGATGTCCTCGCGGTTGTCAAGTGTACTGTATGGTCATGAGCATTAGCAGCCTGTCTTGTTGGGCGCCCAAAAGTTGCATTTCGAGGGATAATGTCTTTCAGTTCCTCAGAACATCTACCATGGAAGTACCTATAGAACAAGCATAGGTCAGCTACTTGTCTTCTGTGCACCAACGGTTGTAGATTCGATGTGAGTGTAGGGTCTCCAATGAGTCGAACTGCTCGTCTCTGTATGCTATCAAGCAGGTTAAGTGAATGTTTTGGGGCCGAGCTCCATATATGAGAACAATATTCCAAGCCTGGTCTAACCTTCGCTTTGTAGAGAAGGAGAAGTTGCTTGGGGTTAAAGTACCTCTTTGTTCTAAATAGGTAGCTCAACTTTGCGGACGCCGATTTTGCGATATAGGATATGTGGTCCTGCCATGTGATTCCTGAATTGACTGTGACTCCAAGAAGGTGCATTGAGTCCTTGTGATGGATTGGATTGTCATCCATTTGGATCTGAGGAACTGTTGATGCATTTTTTCTGGAAAATGTTGTGAGCTGTGTCTTGTTTGCATTAATTACAACCAAGTTGTCCTTTCCCCACTTCAAGATTTTGTCCAGATCATCACTTAGAGAATTAATTTGTTCACATCTCTGACTGTGTGATGTAGCCTCAATATTGCAGTGGGATTTGTCCTGCAAGTTCCATATTGCTGATCGTTCCACCACAAGACCCGCACGTTTTTTTTTTTCCATCGCATGAAAAGGGTTTCTTAATTTTGCGTTTTCTTTTATTTATTACACTAATGTTCTCTGTAGTTTCCACCGACAAATCCATAATAAACACAACACATTTTTTGTTCTACTTCTTCTGTCAAAATTTATCTTCGATTAAATGTACCGGACATTTATTTCGCGGGCTAAATGAGTGGAGGCTTGTCATCGGCCCATCTATATGAAGTTAATAATTTTGCATGCGATGCGAACAGGATACTGCTTTACTCAACTGCCTCGATAGATTTTATCTCTGTAGACGTTTCTATTAGGGAGATACAACTTAGCGCGAGCAGGATACTAGCCTTTAATTCGCTTCATTTCCACATTTTATCGAGGAACTCCATCAGCACTAGTTACTTTCAATCGAATTGCATTGACTATTCGTTACTTTTTAGGTTTTTCTCAAAAGCTGACGGTCATTGTAGGTACCTATATCACAATTTTTAATTTTTATTGGCCAAGATCCTTCACATGATCTTGTGAAACATTTTTTTTAGTAGACATTTTTTTTTCAGTAGGAATCGAATGTAGTCATTTTTCCACTGCGTACTAATTTTCTTGATTAATTTTTGACGTAGTAGAAGTAGAAGCGAAGTTGACATTAATGTCAAGGCAATTCAAATCTAGTCCATTTAATTGGAGTTATTTATAAACAGAATTATTGAGAGTTAAGGGTCAACCTTTTCCCCCATGGGCATCACAATGGGTCAATATTGACCTAACCTAACCTAACATAACTCTTTTTGGCCGACCTAAAAATGGCCTTGTACCCGTACAGGTTTATTATGTTTTAGTTTATCATATGTTGGAATTTGTTTCCACTACTGGAGTCCAAATAACTGGATAATTGTTTGTATAGAATTTAGCGCTTGCTTAATTTTTTTTTTCGAAAAGTCAACACAACTTATGGCTAACTTCCTTCTTGTTCTTAGGTGGCGTATCCGTTTGGAGTGAACCCCTGCATCCATTAATACTTTCTACTCGGGTGTCTGCAACAAATTAGCATGCAAATCCAGATGGATACTGGTTACTGGACAGTCGTAAAGATGACATTTTTATCGTATGCTAATGGGGGCGGGCTTATGGTGACACATGCCGTCAATATAGACAGTTGGATTTGCAGTTGGAATTGGAGTGTCTTTCTTATTTTTGTTTGAGTGTGCAATTATGAGTGGTTGTTGACAGTTTGTGTAAACGAGGATTCAAATATTGCGCTTCGGTGATCCCTATAGGGCATACCAAAAACAACCACGGTATTTGAAACCTGTGGACAACAACCACAACGCTGCAGACGACTATCTATCCAAACGATAGACCTCCAAAGCTAAAGCACCTCAGTGTTAAAGTTTGGGAGCAACATCCAGTTCGGTCTGCACATAAATAAATAAAATCTGCTGAGAATCGAACAAAATGCGCCCAGAAAATTCGAAATTTCGAAAACGAAATCGTTCATCGATTATCGTCATAATACTCGTACATAAGATATAAATATGCGCCACCTAGATGGACAGCATCATCTATAAAAATTTGTTTTGCATCGCTTGGCTAACTATTAAATGAATTGTTTCATTTTCCCAATGTCTGACTCTTCCGTCGCTCTCACTTAAAATCTGTTTACCTTTCGATGCAAATTGTGCGGTTTTTGTGTCCTCTACTGTAGCCTCTTGATTGGTATGTGCAATGTAACCCACGTACACTTGCCTGGCGTGTACTCCGGTGTTCGTTCCATTTTGTGTTTTTTTTTTTTTTTTTCATAGGTGATCGAAGCTGATATTTTCGTCGCCATTCCTCCCTCTTCCATGATCGACCCGTCGTCCATTCTTGTTTGCTTTTTCTTGGAGCCTCTTATGCCGTTTCATGCTCTGTTGTGGTGAGTCTTTAGATCACACTCTTTTCTCGCAGCAATTTGGGCCCCATCAACGGACGAACATACACAATTGGATTATGACTATGAGCGAAGAGGAGGAAAAAGGAAAAGTAATAAACGCTTGCAACATACGAAGCCGATTATGTTGTTGTGGTTGTGGATTGTGGTATTGCTTGGGGTTGGGGATTGGGGTTTTGATTTAGATGGCTTTGTCATTTTGTAGGTTTTTCTCTTTTTCCGTCGTTTACTTTGTCGCTTTTCGAGACTATTTTTGATCTTTTTGCATTTATCCCAATTATTACTGCATAGGTATTTAAAGTACATTTGCAGAAAGGTATACCTGCATGCGCAG
The DNA here is from genome assembly GCA_946477585.1 of Cheilosia urbana. Lineage (NCBI taxonomy): Eukaryota > Metazoa > Arthropoda > Insecta > Diptera > Syrphidae > Cheilosia > Cheilosia urbana. Next base: position 120,983,681 of record OX297854.1, read on the forward strand.
CGTCAGTATGAAGTAGGGACTTCTCAACTTCCAAAACAGCAGACGCGCCTTGCACGAATCGTTGATTGATGATTGCGTGCAACTAATAATGCAAATGCATTAATTGTTTGCTGAAACATGAGAAGATGAATAATACAGTAAGCAAATTATAGGTACCACCGATTCAGATTGCGGTCGGAAAACGTTGCCAACATGACAAGTCAAAGGGACAGCAGGAACTTCGAAATATCACACCAACCAAGCAACAGTTACTGATGGGTGGTTGGAAAGAAAATACTGCTTTTTTAGTACCACAACCGTATGTTAGGTATGTTTGTAAATTCAGAAAAGAGAAAAAAAAAACACGCAAGTGTCCATTAAGTAATGACTTCAACTGCACTTGCTTTAACACCCAGCTTAAGCTTCGGCTAAACCGTTAATCGTTAAATATTCAGTTAATGATCCGACATGACGCGTTAATAACAAATATTAGTTTCAACGCCAGTAAACAAGTTTATTACACTGAGCCACATAGCTCTCTCTCTGCAGAACTATGATAAATTGGATGCATTACGCTCCAGCGGCCGTCAGCAGTCAATCTAAAAGGCGTCAGTTGATGGTGGACTTTACATTTACAATCTTGCTGACCTAAATTTAATTTTCATGCTAAACGGAGTAATTTGCAGTTAAAATCGTAGTAGTGAATGTTCAGTGTTATTGGTTTTTGTGACTGTTATTGGGGTATGAATATTTTAGGTATTTTTTTTTTTAAACTTAGTACAGACTTGTAGGTACATTTCATCATTTTAGGTGCTTAACATGATAGAGGGCTGGATAAGACCTTAGGTAACTTGTTTCACCCTTCTCGCTTAAATGAATGTTGATCCGTTCTGATGTCATAGAAGTTTGGACTCCAGCACAGTGGAATCTGTGATAACCTGTGGACCCGCGCAAGTCATTTACAAACTTGCCAGAAAGTTCCTCCTAGTTCTGAAAGAACTGTCTTCCCTAAGAAATTTATTTCAGGAGGGTGAAAAGCGCTGGACAGTGACACAGAAAACGGATTTAATACTCTGAACAGGGTGTTTTAAACTGGGTTCAAGATCTGCTAGAATTGGGAATATAAAGCTGTTGAAAAAGTACTTTATGAATGTCGTTGTCCACTCCCGAGGGCACTGAGTTTTTGACGGCATTTTAAGAAAACTAAGTTATAGGGGAATAAGTTTCACGTCATTGGTCAAGTATATTTCCAGTTTATTGCTCTTTTTGAAGGGCAAAGTGTTTTTCAAACCCGAACTGATCCTTCCGTTTTACACAACAGATGGCTAAAAAAAAGGTGGTTAAAAAAGGTTGAGGCATCAGCCTCGAAGACATGATAATGTCTACATGACTCCAGGACCATAAGCAGTCTTATCCAAGCATTTCTTGCATTTAAGCTACACTTAGGGCGGCGGAGTTAATACAGATGAAATGAGGATATTTCCATAAGGGATACCGATATCAATTCATTAAGAGATTGGCAACTCTGGACGATGTGGATTAAAATGAAGCGTGATCAATTCACCTCTCACTTTCAACAGTAAGATGATGTTGTCGGTTGAGTTGTTGTTTAAACCCCTGGGACGATTTACATAATTCTTTTTTTGTTTTGTTTGTATGGCTGTATATCAGGTTTTTATTTACTTTTTGTCGCAAAAACAAAACTTGGAGGGGATGAAAGAGGTTATGAAAGTTTGTATGGGGAAATACACTTTGAAAAAAAAAGGGACTGGATAGAAATCAAGTAGTGACACTTCAAATAAAGAAAAATATTTTAAATTTTAAAAGCAATTGGGGACGTTCAGATTCATAGTTTAGTAAGTTGACAAGCTGTCTGACTAGATGTATTTCAGTTTTGATTGGCCCAGAGTGGTCACGTGATTAGTTTTTGCAGTTGACGTTTATGGAGGGGAAGCCGACAAATCTAGTCAGGAAAATCCTGCCTGCATACCTACTCAGTTGACATTTGGAAGAGTCAGATTTAAAATAAACAGAGTGGCCGTGGCAGAATTCTGAGGTGTCGAAAAAAGGGCCAGTGAGAGAAAAGGGTACCTTTTCTAAACGTACTCTGCAAATTTCGAATTTTCGCACGATATTTAACAACCATTAGTTCGCATAATAGTGTAATATAGTTGTGATAGGCAACCGTGTTACATTTTAAATGTACTTATTTGAAAATATCAATTTTTGAAAAAATTATGAGGGGTCTTTTCCAAATAAAAAAGGGCAAATCAAACAAAGGCAACGCTGACAGCGAGAATACAAAAACAATTCAACTTGCTCAGTCAACGCGTTCGGATTCCTAGTCACGACCAATCTAGTTGACGTTTTACATAAACTATAAATCCGAACGTCCCCATTGTTGTTTGCTCCCAGTTCAACTTTTCAATATGTTTAATGAGAAAAACAAAAAGGGATTTTAATGGGAAAAAATGTAACAAAGCGAAAAAGATAGTAACATTGTAACAAAATTATAAAATACCTCATTTAAAAGTGTAACACTTTTGTTACACTTGTAACATTGTGGCAACGCTGATCATGACCTATTTGCGCTCGCCATTAATTGTTTTCATTGAGATAACACACAATCTCAATCTACTACTACCCATTATTCGGTTAAGCATCGCTTCACTGATTTATATATCCCGCATCAAAGTGCAGCTCCAGCGTCTCCGATTTCCCATTAATCAATCAAAGCCCCCTTCTGGAGGCGAAACGCGCCGATAGTCCCACACTTAACATATCCACTAATTGCCGGGAGAAGATCAATTGGGTCGCTTTAACGCCCAACCGAACAGACAGTAGTTTCTCTTTCAACGCAACCAAAATGGCGTTGGCTATATCCGAAAAGACACGTTGCTGTGAATATGGATCCCGATAATCATGTTCCCGAATAAATTACTTTGTATTTCGTCGGTGGCTATATATGTAGGTAACCGTTTAGGTGGCAGAAGATTGGCGCACGGGTGCGGTAGTACATACCGAGGACAAGATAAGTACTTAACGGTATACGGTATACTATCGATTAATGTAAAGCGTTATAGAGTTGCTCCGGCCTAAATAACAGAACATGGAATTTTCTTCCATAAAACGTCCCGGACTGGCCTTCTCTTTAGTGGTTTTCGTTAGGTAATAATTTACGTCGCATTTAAGCGTGCCACATGCTGTGACCAGCGTTGCCAAGTCATTCTGGCGTTCGAGCACCGTTTTCGAAATTGTCAGCGTTAATTTTGACCCCTTGGGCACCAAAACTAACATTTTTTTTTAAAACAGCTCCAAAGTAGATAACAAAAATAAAAGAAAAAAAAAACAACAACAATAAAACCCAATAAAACTTATAATAGGTAGTTACTGGAACAGGAATTCTTGTCATTATTTCTTAGTTTATTTTTGCATTAAACTCATTTGGCTAAAAACCATTTCCACATCTCCATTTGAGTCTGGCAAACATAGCAATTTTAAGGCAAATTCGCAAATATTTTGGAAAGGCTTTTTACTTACTGACTTCCTTAAACTATGTCTGACTATGACTTTCTAGCCATAAATCTTTTGAAGTTTTTGATTGCCACTTCAAATTTGTTGGGATTCTCCATTCCATTTATTCCCTTTGTAGCTTTGCAGTTTTCACTATAGATACATAATATAACGATTAAATAGTTTTGCGAGATCAATCAAAATTAGCGAAAAGGCAAAGAGAAGAACGCATTACTTTTCAAGAGGGATGAACTTGTATAAAATGGCGTCTGCATTCGAAGAAAGAGAAAAAAAGGCGGTGTGCAGCGGCAGCGTTAAAAAAGCACTAAAATATTTTTCAAAGCACTAAAAAAACGCCCAAGCGCTAAATCTACTTTTTCGGCACTAAAACTGAATTTTGGGCACTAAAATTAACGCTGAAAGCACTGACTTGGTAACGCTGGCTGTGACCAGTGCACATCGTATGCCGCAGTTTTACAAAATTCTACTCTTTCATATAATGTGCCTCGAGCGCTTCTAGTGGTAGATAAAACAATTTTTGCGGTCAATCCTGATTCTGATTGGAACTAAACCGTTGTGTGGTGATTTAAAGTGATAGTTTGTGTGGTAAGAGCCTATAGATGCTTGTAATTACTAGATAACATTGAAGTATCTACGAACCGAACCTGAACGTGTAATTACGCAGATATAAACACTACTATACATAGCTGCTGGTGATTGCATCGGGTGAAAGGAGCCGGTTAAACTGTTTTGTTGCCGTTGAAAGTGCACTATGCGGCGCTTGCTATAAACACTGATGGCATTCAGACGATTTCTAGAGAGCTGCATCTTTGCATGCTAGATGGACAATGTCTTTGACATACATAAGTAGCCCAGCTTTGACGAATGTCATATAGTTTAAGTGCTTACAACGGAAGAAGTTGTTGGACAACTTATTCACCTTGCAAGTATCTTATATGGCGACTGTCTAACAACGATTCAGTGTCCTAGTTCTTTTTGAGATGATCAGGTTCGTGGGCGCAATTTACTTAAAACCGCACACAAACTAATTCGAGTGGTTTATACTTAAAAGTCCAGCTGCCAGATATGCACTTGGTAACCTAGTGTTAATTGTTTCGGAGGAGTCCACGATCCACTATGCTACTTGTGTGAACGTTAATAGTACAAACTTAGAGAGAGAGTCCATTTCGAAATCTTATTTGCAGTTTCGAAAAAGTGATATTCATATCATGCACATGCATTAGTAGCTTTTAGAGGTGATAAGAATAAGGACTGTCAATATGAGAGCGAATTGCGAACAAGCGAACATTCGTAGATTCTCACATTTCATTCACATGAAAACTTTTTTTCATGTCGCAGGCACCCGCGGATCAGTTTCAATGTCGCTGCCTTGGGTTTGTAGATCGCAACTGTTTTTTGTGGATTGTAAATAAAGTGTTAAGCCTAGTACGCAGTTGTTTCGAAACGATATTTTCCGGTGGTCTCCAAATGGACAATGAAACGTCTGCGAGAAGGCAGCGGAAAATAATTTGTGAAGAGTTCCATCAGATGGTACCAGTGATACCAACTATGTCATAAAAATGCCTTCTAGGCATAATTCCGATGCTTTAAAAAAAGGCCTAATTTTTTGAGAATTATTTTTAACAAACAATTCATACAAATTCTTTTAATTCATACAAATGAATTTGAATTTCGTAAATCTGGTACATTATTCGACCAAAGTCGCATCACTAATTTAAATTTACAACTGTGCGTCATGATTATATTCAAATGCTCTACTTGACTCACTCATCAAACTTAAACTTTGGATTATAAAGATCGAAAAAGGTAGAATAACCTATATTGATCGAGCAACATTCTTTAACAAAATTTTAATCACCTTTTAGGTTAGTTGCAGTTTTTTTATTTAAATAAAAAATGTTTATCTCTTTTTATACCAAAAAGGGCATCACTTTTTTTCGGGTTTGGGCATACAAACTTTGATCCGGGTTGGCATCACTGGCTGCTACATAATTAGTAGTGTTACCTGCACTAGCTCTTTATCCCCGGCCTGGATACTTGAACTTTTCACTTGCTCCTAAAAATTGTCATTTGGGAAATATCCCGAATTTAGACTATTCACTTTAAAGGTTTGCGATTTAACTACTCAAATTTTGCACCAATAAGGAAATTTTCTGAAGGTGTCCCAAAAGGTGCCCTGGCTTTCAGGAAGGTATGAAATTAAAAAAAAAAAAAAATAAACAGTATCGAGTTTCTGTATTTTTAATTAGAAAAAAAAACATCAATTTGAAATTGAAACCCTTACCTGCCGATTAAAACGGAGTTAAGAACCAAAACTTCCAATTCCATTCTTTCTTAACTATTTATTGCAGATAGTATCGATTGTCAGGTTTTTGTATTTTAAACTTATGTTTCAATTTTGAAAGTAAATCGTTCCGTGCATGGGGAAATATCAAAATGAATAAATAATAACAAATTCGTAGAGTGAAATTTTCGAAAAGGGGTCCGACTTGGATTATTTTGCAAACGACGGCCCATGTTTAAAAGAAAGGTTCAATCGGACCGGGAGCGTATCGGAATCCCGCTTTTTGAAATCCCGCTTTTCAAAAATCCCGAAAAAAAAGTTTTAAAATCCCGTCTGCTAAAATACTGTTTTTTTAAAATCCCGTCTTCTAAAATCCCGCTTGTTCAAAATCCCGATCTATTATAATCCCGCTTTTTAAAATCCCGCCTATTCCCGCTAATCCGCTATTTTTTACAAAATATTGCTATCAAAAAAAAAAAAAATAGATGTTGGTTATATGCGCTTTTTTATTCTATTATTATATATTTAAAAATATTAAAAATACTCGACCAAAAAGAAAATGCATCCGAATATTTTTAGTTTTTACTGTGTAAGTACTTATTTGTTTTTTCTTACATATATTAAACATTGTTTTTACGCATTGCGAAAATAGTATATAAATAAATAAATTGTTGGCGCAACAGGTCCGAAGGGGCCCTAGGCCTAGCTTCTCACAACCATTCGTTTTGTGTGAGTTTTCATTTTTGGAACGAATGGAAGGGATCTACAGTTTCTGTAGAATTGAGAAGCTCTTTCAAGACAGTGATACTCTCGGATGTTTGTCAGACGTTCGCGAGAGGGGGCGCAGTGAAAAAAACTCTAAGTTGGAATACCTATGGCTTTTTGCGGGATTCGAACCTCGACCCCTAGCGTAGTAGTCCAACACACTAACCACTAAGCCACTGCGCCTACAAAAGAAAATAGTATATAATGCACATAAAAACCTTCCTCTTGCTAACGGTTTTACCCTTATCATTTACTGCTGTAATAATAATTGGAGTTTACGCCAATTTATATTGTGTAGAATATCATATAACATTATTTTTTTTTTTTTTAATTATTGAAGATTGTCATATTTATTACTTAAAAATGCATTTTGATATTATTTATTTCTTATTTTGTTCCTTACTCTAAAAATGATAAATGTTAAAATAAACTGCATTTCAAAAAAACACTCATTGCTTAATTTATTTTAATGTTCTTACTATCCCGCTTTTACAATCAAAAGTAGTTGTTTTATTTTAAAAAATCGCGGATAATAAGAAACGGGATTATAAAAAACGGGATTATAAGAGGCGGGATTTTAAAAAGCGGGATTTTAAAAAAGCGGGATTATAAAAAACGGGATTTTAAGAATCGGCATTATAAAAAGCGGGATATCGAACCCAACCCATCGGACCCTAAGGTAATTCTGCCGCCAATATATCTTTTTTCGTGTTTCAGGTGTTAACAATGTGGTAGAGAGTGTTTGTCAGCTCTTTTTTTTTCGGCATTATGTAGATGGTCCGCCACGGACTGTAAGTGGTAGTAAAAGTAAAAGTATAGTAGGAATACTATAAAGAAGAAGTATAGATTAAATTTTTTAAGAAATCCACCTGTTTTGTCCAAAAGTCATGATTTTTAAAGATCTTGCCTGCAGAGCCCCCTTTTCCAAACTCTATCCAGTTGTAAAAAAATAATTGGTAAGGTTTGCCATTTCATCATGATTGTATCCTTTCACTCTTGCTTAGCGTGCAGAGCTTACCTATTTAAAAATATTATCGAAATTTCGACTTAGTTGTAGTTGTAAATATGCGATGTGTATTAAAATTCGTCGTGAAGTCGGTCGTCATCATGGCTTCAGTGTCCTACAACTAAATAGGTAAGTGGTTGGCGATCAGATGTATATCAGCACTTGGTTATACGCTCATTCATCCATTCAAAAATGGTGTAGAAGAGGTTTGATCTATACCTCTTTGACAAATATGAAGCAGAATTAGAACCACATATTTTTGCATTCAAGACCCAGTATCATACTCAGGAGAACCAGGAATACTTTCACATTATACGCTCTGATTATAAGGTTACCCGATGTATGAGAAATGATACCGCCTGGGTTACGCGTTACATCACAGCCACAAATAGAGCAAAAAAGCAATCTGAATAGTTTTTTCTTCATCAACGAAACAAAGCCGTACTGCAACCTTAATAAATGGTTAGTAAATCTCTATAACGAGCTCCGGTGGTCGGACAATTACAAATCTTTTCATGTTCTCCGCGCGGGTTTTTTTTTTGTCTGTACCCGTCTACCCGACGCGATGTTGGTGTGAATTAATTTGCACATGCCTTCCTTAGCTCCGTCAGCCTGCGCGTTCGATTCCGTAGTTTTAAGCAGGCCATTAAGAAGTGTATTCTAGGAAAGAATTAGGAATAATTATGATGACTCTTAACCTCCTGTTAGATGACCTGTTCTCTGTTCAGTTCATGCTTGTCATTTGGGCTGTGTTTTATGAGTGTGTTGTCACTTCTCTGAAAAGCAGTTGACAGGGGAACAGAACCAACAATCAGGTACGCAGTTCGTTCAATAAATCGCTACGAGGTAGAGACAATAATTATGGTTGGTAGCCCTTAACAGCAGTTCAGTTCGAGTGGTTATACATACATCAAGTGAAAGTAGTTTTCAGGTACATAACTCGTTATCGGGTTAATTGTATGCAAATTGCGCGCTGCCACAACCTAGTTGTGATTTATTTTATCGACTTTTCGGATGCCGTTCCGATACAGTATGAGGTATGACCATATACCTCCGGGGGCATTCGTATTTTGATCTTACGACTATACCGCGTTGTTATTAATTATAACTGAACTGGGTGTAGAGTGTAGTTTTTGGCCCAAAATTTGTTCAAAACTTGTCCCAGCTTTTAGGAACAACGTATTTTTTGTAACCTATCGGCATCTGAAGTATTGATTGCACCACCTAACGAGGGGCTCACAATTATAGCCAATCCATGTTCCATGTTTAAAAGCTGAGTAGGCAACTTGTATATAAGAGCTTGCTCGCTCAATGTAATAGACAATTCTGGACTTACATGCATTTAAGAAAATGAAAATTACCAGAAGAATTTTGCTTTTAAAGCGACCACGCAGATCCTCATCTGCTTTTGCTAACGTTCATGCTGCTGCTGACTGAGGTGATCTTATATAGAGTCTCTTTAATTTCTCAACAAAAACTTCTTAGGCCAAAGTAACAGCGACTGGCAAGTGTACCATTTTCAGAGTTAATAACGGAGCAGAGCTAGAGAAAGTCCCTACCTACCTCGAGGTTATAGCTACCTATACTCTGTTCAATTCGTATTTTCAGTACAGGGAAGATAGGCTATTTGCCTTTCACCCTAACTATTATGGATTTTAATAAGCTGTCTCCATTTTAAAGCTCTCACATGGTTGCCATAGTGGGCATTATAAATAGGCATAATTCTCTCACAAATATCGGTAGGGTTACCAAATACCAACTCTTTATAAAGAAAAAATGGTTTAACTGCATATTAACAGATCCTTCAGATATACAAAATAATTAAAGGAGTACCTAAAAACTGTATGGCAACATCCCACATAATCAAATTCATTTATTCGCTCTCAAAAGCTTTAAAAAGCACCAAAACCGAAAGTTCTGTGAAAATATCCATAGAAAAACCCGTAAAGATATTTTTGCAAATAGATTAGGCATTAGGGTAACACTCTTCTGAGGTGCTTAAAACACACACATGTTTATTTTCTGCGATAAAAAAGCAACCGCACACGAGAATATCACCGTCGTCGTCATCCTCATTCTGCTCGCTAGTGTTCCTTAAACATCGATAGTTTTACATTTCGATAGTATCGATAGTTTCGGAATAAAACTATCGATAGTATCGATAGTATCGATAGTTTTATATGTTAACGATTTTCTAAGGACGGGGCTGTAAATTTGTCAATAATTTATTAATAAAATATTTAAAAACATACATATTTCATTCATGCATACAAAGTGTATCAAACTGTAGTTTTAATTTGCAGTAAGAGGCTACCTACCTCTCTTTTGCCAAAGTTTTGTTATTGTTTGCTCTTTGTTATTACAGCATCATAAACCAGATGTACATATATCAAGAAAAGACCGATGTCTATACACTGCAAAATATTGGAATACCGAAGCAGCTGTGGTCAAGATACGTATTAAATAGACTCGCATTGCGATGACGCACCGCACTCATAAACGAATTCCGCAACTAATTTCTGTTGGAGAATATCGGAACCTAGCTGTCAAAAATTTAACAATAAAATTCACTTCATCGCACTTCAACGTAATTCGCCAATATGGGTTACAAAATGTCGGAACAATTCTCCGAACATTTGTTCCGAAGAAAACCTCGCAGCAAAAATCCTCCGAATAGTATAAAATCGGAGAATTTTCCGTTCCGACGGATACCTCGCTGGGGCCGATGGTATGACCATATTTTGACAGGAGAACTGTCAGAAATTGGCAATTTATGACCACTTGACATACAGTCTAATCTTAATTTTACTTAAAGGTGCCCATCTTTATACGTAGAAAAGTAGTACTCCTATTACTGAAGTACTTTTGACGTAAGAATATCAGTACTTTACTTGAGTGTAAACGTGCTACATTTTTTAATGAGTAAGAAAGAGATGGGTGCTTTACGTATTCTTATGTACAGCAGGTATATAACTGAGTTTTTGCCCAATCGCATATCCTTTGTCAGTGGAAATAAAGTACTTATTTTACGTACATGTTTCACCGGTTTTATCATCAGTATGTACTTCTACATTGCTTGAATATGTGCTCATATATATGCGTTTCGATAGTATCGATAGTTTTTGTGAACAATCGATAGTATCGATAGTAAAAAACTATCGATACTATCGATAGACTATCGATGTTTAAGGAACACTACTGCTCGCGACAGCCTGGCAGACTGGTCATGGTGGGATGTATGCGCCTTTGAGGACAATTGGGTGGGTTTTTCGTAAATAACAACAACAAATTCTTTGGAATCGCCAGTGGTTTCGCTTTTATTTCAGTGGCAAATCTTGTGTTGAGTGCCGTGAGAGTAGCTACAGGCACCACTGGTAGAAAAAAGAGCTTCCCATAAGGCCTGTACTGAAAATACGAATTGAACAGAGTATAGTTAGGCGTTCTGTCCGATTCGTCGATGTTGAGGTAAAAATGCATTCAGTGGTGAAATGTATGCTGTTGGCAGTCCCTTATTGCTCTGTACTGATACTTGCAAACGCAAAGCTCGCTGTATTCTGCCACAGGTGTCGATGTTGTTAGCGTATGAAAGTAGTTGCACAGAATTTTGAAAAATTGAAACCCTGGTTGAGAGTATCGAATGATTTTCTCAAGTATGTCGTCAACAGTCTCCGTGAGATTGTTTCCGAATCCGTAAAGTTTGGTCAGTGATACCAAAATTAGACATGGCTCTGTATAGCTTCTTTTTATAAATATTGCTGTCATATACGGGCTTAAAATCAATAAAAATATGGTGAGTGTCGATCTGGACTTTTTGCGATTTTTCCAGGATCTACGGTGGTATGTATGGCTTTTGACTAAACGAACCTAAATCCGCCAATGGTAGGGACCAATCATAAAGAATGGTCTCAGGCGATCACACATTACAAGAGGATTTAATTTTATGTTCGACTTTAAGGAAACTGATGCCCCTACGTCTACAGTTTGCGCAGTTTAGAGCGTCTCCTTCCTTGTGGATCGGGCAATGAATGCTGAGGCTCCAATCATCATGCATACTAACCTCCGACCAAATCTTGGAAACGTGTTGGTGTTTGCTGTCTACGAAGTCATCTCCTAAGCCGTGTGGTCCAGCAGACTTGTTGGACTTATGTTTTGGCTTCCCAATCGAAAAGTTTGAATTGTTCATTCTTACTGGCAGCGGAATTTGAGCTGACTTCACCGTTTAACAGAAATGTCCGTCCTCGAGACTGCTTTACAAGGTTTACCTTTTGTTGTATCCATTGTTGCGGCATCTGGGGTATTCCCATTCGTATACCCCAGCTACAATAAAAAAGTGGTCCAAATCTATGCATGTGATGAGGGACTGTCGATTGATAAGATCCGCAATAAGTCCGTATATTTACCCTAGACCTAGCTTCCTATTCGTTTTGTATCAGTTTTCATTTTTGGGACGAATGGATAAGACCATCAATTTTATGCCGAGTCGGAACGGCTGAATTGAGAAGCTCTTTTTGACAGTAATACTCCCGGACGTTTGTCAGATTTTCGGAGATCTGAACCACATAAATCTAAAAGACCTAAAATTACAAAATTTTGAAGTCTCTTACGCTTTAAAAGCTGAATCAGCACTCCGCAGATCTTTTGAGTTCAATTATTATTTTTCCCTAGTTCTTTGAATTTGGGATAAGAGCGATCCCTTTCAAATCCGATCTGCATATTTTCGTTGCCCTATTGGCTTTGGGACCAGTGCATCAGTTTTGAGTCTTTTTACGTGTGGTTTGCCCTTTTTCCTGTCAGCTTTGATTGCATGAGTCCTAGCTGGTACCTATCGGGTTAATTATTTCTTCAGGTTTTGGTCGAACAGATCATTAAAAGACCTCGCAATATTTGGTGTTGTCTGTTCTCCATTAGATGGTGTGTTCGTTTTCGGAAATTTGTTGCTCTGTGGAACTTCCATTGCTCAACCTTTCGGCTTCACGTTTCTTTTTCTCTTGCGGGTTCACGGTTCCGCTAACTGGATTTGACAGGCCTTTGTACTATGTATCACCTTTTGGGTGATTTGAAGTAGCGGTCCGTCTTGATTGTATTTCTTGCATGCTAGGGCTCGACTTGTTTCCGACGTTTTTCTTTCTTTCTCCACTACTGTCCTTTTATTCAGACAAAGCTCTTTTTACTTTTTTTTTAAGCTAGTTCAGTGATCCTAGCATGATTCTATACTCTGTTCAATTCGTATTTTCAGTACAGGCCTTATGGGAAGCTCTTTTTTCTACCAGTGGTGCCTGTAGCTACTCTCACGGCACTCAACACAAGATTTGCCACTGAAATAAAAGCGAAACCACTGGCGATTCCAAAGAATTTGTTGTTGTTATTTACGAAAAACCCACCCAATTGTCCTCAAAGGCGCATACATCCCACCATGACCAGTCTGTCAGGCTGTCGCGAGCAGAATGAGGATGACGACGACGGTGATATTCTCGTGTGCGGTTGCTTTTTTATCGCAGAAAATAAACATGTGTGTGTTTTAAGCACCTCAGAAGAGTGTTACCCTAATCTATTTGCAAAAATATCTTTACGGGTTTTTCTATGGATATTTTCACAGAACTTTCAGTTTTGGTGCTTTTTAAAGCTTTTGAGAGCGAATAAATGAATTTGATTATGTGGGATGTTGCCATACAGTTTTTAGGTACTCCTTTAATTATTTTGTATATCTGAAGGATCTGTTAATATGCAGTTAAACCATTTTTTCTTTATAAAGAGTTGGTATTTGGTAACCCTACCGATATTTGTGAGAGAATTATGCCTATTTATAATGCCCACTATGGCAACCATGTGAGAGCTTTAAAATGGAGACAGCTTATTAAAATCCATAATAGTTAGGGTGAAAGGCAAATAGCCTATCTTCCCTGTACTGAAAATACGAATTGAACAGAGTATAGCAGAAATTACTTCCAGCTTTTTGATGGCAAAGTTTCCCAATTTGATTATTTTGTGCTCTGGCCCTGTACACCTTTTTAGCTACTCTGAAAAAATAGAAAACCTTCAAAAGGACTCATACAGAGAATAAGAAAATGGGGCTTCGGGGTTGTAAACGGACTTTAAAAATGCACTCGCCTACGAACTTGATCTTGATATCGTTTCACGGTAAACGCCACTGCAATTATCCCAATCAGTCAAATTTCAATGAAGGCAATTGCAGTTCTGTCCTTATTTATCCGTTCGATGCTTACATCACATAGGAGTATGCATATGAAGAAACCTCACCAAAAACTGAAATGACAGCAAATAGCATCTTTTAATCGAACACATGCTTCACAAGAAAAAAAAGAAGAAGAAGAAAATACCAAACACTATAATCTAGGTAATTTAATTTCAATGGATAGCAGTCAAAGTATATACCCGCGGACTCATACAATTCCTTTCAGTTGTAAAAAAGACCGAAACCATTGTTTGGCTGAAAGCCGATACCCATGAATTAAATGGAAACGTACTATGCCGGCGGAAGTCACTTGTTTTCCCTTTCCTTACTCTGACAAGTGAAATTGAACAATTTAGGCTTCTCTGCAGTAAGATCTGGTATTGCCCCCAGAGCAGGGCTGCCAATGTTGAGCGGATAAAGTGTAGCAAATCGCAAAAAAAAAAAACGAAACATTTCATTAGTTAATTTTAAAATAATAATAAACTTTTTGTTTCATTCAATTCAATTCAATTCAAGTCGGAGAAGAGTTTGACAGTTTGGAATACTGGTGGCAAATTGTAGTCGATTTTTGCGATGAGTGCATTCAGATCAAGCAAATGACTTTTTTGATTTGCAAAAATTGATCAATAAAACACATACCTATTAAATTAAATTTTGATCGTTATATAAAAATTTGTCAAACGAAGTAGAAATAAGTTGCTACATACCAGATGCACACAAATCAATAAATGAAGTAGATCTACTACATATGAAGTACATTGGTAGCCCTGCCCCAGAGCCCAGACAAAAGGTAAACTACATCGGTTGACGTGACGCGATGGTCATGTGCTCATTATTGTAATAGAATAGTTATAGTGCCGTCATTGAAATACGGCGAACCGCCCCTTCTACTACAAACCCTGTTCTTGTTCTCCATAGGGTGCCTGCTTTACTGCATTCGTGTGTAGTTTCACAAGTTCAATTTAACAACCGTACGAAGTTGTAATACCACTGGCTTATTAAAAGAGTATATACTTTCACAAGTGAAGAACTTCCGCTCCAGATTAGTTCGCACTGTGCACCCATGTGTACTTACTTGTGCGTCTTCCAGGTAATTGTAATGAAGCAATTCATGCCATGGCGCAGTCTTTCTTCAGTTCAATGGTCACTGCTCCGAGTGCATTGCCTTATGGGTGTGTGTGTGTGCTCCGAAAAGCGTCCCATATCTCTGCAACTGTAACTGTAGTTTTCATATTAAAATGAGATCTGAAAAGGCGCACGTAAATTAGGAACGTATATTAATACTTGTGCGTGCACTTTTGAACGAAGGCCAAACTTTCTACAAGCCAAACGAATCTGGAACAGAGGTTATGATTTCTTTTATTTTTATTTAGCTCACTCGTTTGGATGAAGTAGGTTCAGGTTCATGTCATGGACAGTTATACGTCTATTACAGAAAGAATCGCATTCGTTATATCTTCTATTACAGACTTTGGTGGCTTCTGCTAATCGGCATATAATAAGCTATTTCAACAGGTAATAATGCACAAGTGCAATCGGGGTTGTACGTTTGTCTCCTGCCCTAGTTAACTCTTAGAGTGGCAGGGCAGGGGGCAAACTAAGTACTTAATAAATAAAAGTTATCTACAGTTACAGTGCAGCTAAGTTAAGCTATAGCCACGTTCCATTCTTTGGCAACAAAGAATTTTTGTGTTCCATACTGCATCTGACTGCACTCTATATTTATTTTGTGCAATAATAGAGGGGTTAAGTGCGACTTTTTTTGTTATATCATATTTGTGTGTTTTTTTTTTAGTCATTCTGCCAGCTGCAAGTATGAAGTCATCGGCAAAATTGACTATGTCACGTTTCACGTATAACCGACAAGTATAGAAGAGCGGCCCAAGAACGCTTCCTTTCGGCACATCCCTGATAATTTTGACCAAAAAACTGGCAAAGGCTTTTTGATAAACTTTAGCTAAATACTTAGATGAGGGCCATTCTAAAGAAGTTTTTATCAAAAAACTTAACTCATTAAAAAAAGAGAAATTGAAGAGTTTTGAAGTTATACCCGGTAAGCTATTTAACAGAAGCAAAGTTTTTTAATGCAACGCCGTTTGGATTTCAAGAGGGCAAATCAACCAAAGATGCACCTAAGGCCCTAGGTGTTGGATATCAGTAATCACCACATATTAGATTGGTTTTAAGATTTCCTTTAAAAATAAATCATTAGAAAAGACTTCAATGGTGATAAAATAAGGTATGATTGTCTGATTCTTAGTGTTGGGGTGCCTCAAGGTTCCTTCCTAGGTCTGCTTCTCTTTCATAAAATGTCTTTTTACAAAGAGTTTTAAATGTATCCCATCAATTTGAATCTGTTTTTCCGATATAAATTCGGACCCTAGCATTTTAAGCATTGGGTTTTCCAAACCCTCCGATTGGGTTGACTTTAAGATTAAGGATAAGTCTCTTCAGTTTGTCGTCTGTTTTTGATATTTTTTTGAGCAATTTTACGAATTCTACACTTTTTAACTAGGTACTTCTCGAAGCATGTAGGAGATTTGAAGAAATATTCCTTTTGCACGGTTAGGAGATATCCGACTGGCCCTTTACCTTTTGACTCTCTGTCGTTTGTATAGCTTTAAATATCTTTTCTTGTAACAACTTCCGACTGAGTTCTACCAATAAATTAGGTCTACACCTTTCGTTACTCCTTACTCACTTCCAAACCACTTCTTGTCCTATTTATACAATATTTCTTCCATTTTCTATTTCTGAATAAACTTCCCAAGTCGTTTAGGTCGATGTTTTTACTTTTTTAAACTTGTAAAAATGTTGCTTCTTAGTTTTGAGTTTTGTTGAATCTCTGGCCGTCAATTTATACATCGTCCCCAACTAAAATTTAAAAATGTAATATTTTTAAAACTTAAAACCTATAATATTCTGCTCTCGCACTATTTCAAAGATCGTTCTTCTCTCCACAGTGTGGATAATTGCTCGCTGAATTTATAAAACTGGAACAAAAAATGTCTTAGACAAACGAATATTGCTACATTCATGTTACAAATTTGTCAAAATTTGGATCCCGTTAAATGCAAGTTTCCCATAATTGTTTTGTGAACTTAAATAGTGCAGACTTGTCATGGGCCGAGTTTTAAAAAATCTTACATAGTGGCTCGTATAAATAAAGCGAAGCAATTGCTTTTACTCAAGAGAAATTTCAAAATCGAAGCATTTGCTACGTTTCGTATGAATAAAAACCAATTTGAGTTAGTTCCAACTTTTGACATGTTCGAAAAGCGGCGGCACTGACCTTTTACTCAGATCGGTATGAATAAACAAAGCAAATGCTATGCAAATTCTGAGTCTGCTATTTAGTTGACTCAGACCTTTTGCTAAATATATTGTAAGCACGTTTTTTACCCAAAAAAAAGTAAGCAATGTGAATTTTCGATGGTTTGTCAATAAATAGTTAAATGAAGTTTTGTTCGTGCAGGAAAATCACCAAAATACCTGTGAAAAAATCAATTATTTCTTGTTATGAAGAAGAAATAAAACATCAAGAACCTATTTGGCAAACAAAAATCATATTTCCAGGTGCAATTAGAGCTACAGATTGCAATAATATTTTAGAACTTAATTTTTTTAAATTTCTATATACACAAAAGTAGTTGGAATCTCAAGGAAAATTCAAATTTACTGGGCAGGTTTGACAGAAATTGCAAGGCAAGTACACGTGCAGCGAAGTAAAAGCTATATTCGAATTTTCGAACTTACTTTAGCAAACTAGGTTTTTATTCATACCGATTCAAAGCAATTGCTAAGGGCTTTAACTTTGCTAAAACCTTTTACTCAAAGCGAATGCTAGGTTTTATTCATACGACCCAGTATTGAATATTGAATACAACATGAATCTATTGACAAAAGCAAAATGTACCCCTCTCCTGCGTTTTCCTTCACTTTTTTTGATCATCTCGGGCAGTATAGCGATGATTTCAGCATGAATGTTTATCTTCAGCTCGTCAATAGTCCACCATTATCGACGACGAAAAGTGTTTTCAAACATTATTTTTTGTCGGCCAAGTCATTTCTGACGGTATGCAGGTTGAGTTAACACAATTGAAAGCCTATTTTCAATGTATGTATACAGCGTCACTATTTCAGTGCGATTCATTGTTAAAATTGTACTGAATTGACATATCAAAAATCTGTCTACTCCAGTCAATTAGTTGATAAAATGTCAAAGTCGTTCAATGTTTACTTAGCGACATAAAAGATGGTGCACCCTGTACATTATATGCATCATCTGCCTTAGGGTTCCAGCATTTCAACTTTTATACTGGTGGTTAGCTTTAAATCGAATTATTGACTCAATTTATAACATAGCTACAGGTTGTACTAACATTTAAGCGGACCAGCGCACAGTGGGCAAGATACCCCAAAATCTGTGATCAATTCATTTTGGACTACCTATAATGAAAATAACTTTTTTTTAACTTTTTACATTACGTAGTAAGAGAAAGATATTGTTTTCGTACAAAATTTTGTAAAGTGTAAGAGCTTATAAAATAAATAGGTAGTACCATAGGCGCTTATAACTGTCTAACCAAAACTTGCGACAATTGCCTGTGATTGAGAGCATCAATCTTTAAAAACTCATAGATGACAGTGTTATTTGATACTGCCATATCAGATGAATAACCCAGCATTTTATTTAACACTATTTTCCTATATTTTATTGCTTCTCAGATCTTTACCTTCCTATCTAATAAAATAAGAAAACAACCAACCAAACTTTTGATGAACGAGAATGTTTTTTTCGACCACTTTTTCGTGCACTTTATTTAAGTACGAAATTGTTTTTGGTTTTTTTTTTTGCATGATTCCACCGCAGTCTTTGATATCAAAATGTTTTTATCGTGACAATATTCTATTGAATTTCAAAATGATAGATTACAGTACAGGCTGTACTAATAAGGTGACTTTTAATTTATAACAAGCTGACAGCACTAAAATCGGTTTTATATGTCTACCTTCTTTATAGTAACAAAAAAACTTGTGCTGATTTCTAAAACAGTTTTTAAGTACAGGTGTGTTAGATTAGATTCGATTGTAAGGCGGGAGAGCCTTCAAAGGGCTCTGGCACTGCGGCTTCTTAAATGAGCCTGTTGTGCCTTCCCTGGTAAATTCTTAGAGCCATCTTTTCAGTCCAGAGACAGTCAGAAAGACAAGGATCTTCTCTGGGTGTATATTCGTTGCTGAATTGACGATTTCATCACCAAGGATGTTTTCCGGAGACGACAAAGAGCCGGACATTCTGTGATTATGTGAAAAGAGGATTCGTCACTCTCAAGACAGAGTCTGCAGATGGGATCTGGTGAGGCGCCAATGCGGTTATTTTATACTCAGCTTTTGTTTAGAACTCTTTAGAACGGCCTGAATAGAGTAGGGGTCCGTAATTTTTTTTAAAAACATTTGATGATAGTCCCTTGTGGTCTACAGGGGGAAATTTTTTATTTTTTGGTGTGGGAGCTCAAATTTACCGCTGTTACTTGCTAACAGAAAATACAGAATTTCAAATAAGTTTCTTTTACTAATTTGTAATTTTAAATGTTTATAAATTAGGTAATGTATAAGATTCTATAAAAATAAATTATTATGGTCGCGTTGAAATTATCACATCAGCGGTTCTTAAGAGGATACAAAAGAACCGCATTTTCCTTCTTAAGCAAATCATTGCTAAGGCTATACATACTTAAAATTTGTGTTACCTACAGTCCGCTGTGCACCTGTTCTATCCATACATGCCACAAACATAATACATTAACAGTTATAACAAGAACAATCACAGTAGGATAATTAATTTATCGGCATCGTGCGATCCAAATTAGCCACCTGCATACATAGATAAAGCGTTCATTTTCATTTCAATCTATCTTAAGTAGTTTTAGCAAACTCAACTTTACACTTAACATGCTATGCACTTCAATTTGAACTTACAATTTATACTACCAACAAACCCAACAACACGGTTGTACAGGTCTCCTTAATTTCGCTGAAACAATTTATTGCTTCGAGACCACCTGCAGTGTTAGTGTACCCATTGTCTAACCAAGCAACCACACTTTAGCTATAGAGTTTCTACGGATGTTCGTATATATACAGATGCATGATGAGATGCAAAGAGCATATACAGGTACTACGTGTATAAATCTCAATCTAATAAAATACATGTAGCAAGAGCATTCCGCATGGAATGTGTTTATAGTGAAGCCGCACTGGTCTGCCATAATTGCATACGATCTTCACAGCTTTGTTCTGGAAATTGCTAAGACCGCAGAAGCGTTTCTTTCAAAAAAAAGAAATGCGAAATACGAACGCCGTGTTTGATGGTACGGATTATTTTCACAACAATTGCTGTTGGTGAAAGTTTAAGGTTCATGAGAGAATTTCAACATTACTACATTTTTGTCTGGTTGTAGGGAATGAATTTATTCCATGTAAAATTGCTTGAAAACGAATGCATTGTTGTTGTAAATGTATGCAAATTAGACTGGTTTACTGTAGCGAAGAAAACACTTAAAATCGCTGTACAAGTGGAGCAACTTTAATTGAAGTCCTTAAAATGGAGGTCTCATGTCGTGTATACCTACCTTGGTACTCCGTTGTAGTTTTAGATGAGCTGAGGTTGGTTGTAAGCTTCTTGAACTGTTGGCAAATGTGGGTATTTAATTTGTTCAACCTATTTTAATAAACTTTTTATGACTTAGTCAAAGTAAAATACAATCCTCAGCAATTTATTATAACAACTAGACTCTACTCGGCACTGCTGGGATTCAAACTTAATATTTGTTCCAAGTCCAAGTGGAACAAGGAGCAATAATCAATTCTGGACATAAGGTGGCTCTCCCACAGAGGCAACAAGCAATAAGAAATAAACAATACGCAACTAGCAATAAGCTATAAACAAACGCAACGTTTGTTTTAACCTATTCTCACATTGAAGCAACAGTATTGTCAGAAATTGTTAGCTATCATGTCATCCGACGACTCGGATGATACCATTTACTAATGTGGTGGAATTTAAGGATTGTTTCTTATAAACAAATATAGATACAGAGATATTTTTCCTATTTTTCTACAAATTTTGTATTGTAAACTGGATCGTCGGACATATTTTCCAAATTAAATAAAACGTAGATAGTAACATGCGCAAAAGTCTCTAACGATAGCGACCTGTCACGCAAACATTGATACTACGACGTGATATATAATCGCTTTCAACATGCGCTGGGGACTGTCCAGGGGCGAACGTCGGTAGGGTCTTTTCCAGGGTTTGCTTCAGTGTGAAAATTCGGTCTACAGTTGATCTGTCGGGCCACATTTATGGGGCGGCGGCGTAGACAACATCGATTATGGAAACACAAAGCGAAACAGAAAAACATGTTTTGTTTCCGACAGCTTGATGGACCCTTATAACAATTAAACTTTTTTCAAACCGCCCCCCGACATTTTTTCCTGCGTTCGCCCCTGACCGCCAGCAATAATGTTGCCGCAATCAGCAACATATTTTGTTCGTCCGATATTGAGTTGCTTTAATGTGAGAAGAGACCTCTACTTTGATTTAAGCGATAATATCGCATTTTTCCTATTGCCAGTTGCTTGTTGCTTCTTGCTTGTTGCCTCAGTAGGAGAGCCGCCTAAGGGACTCTATATATTTACAATGCTAAGGGTAAATTCAAAGTTCATGTTGCTCACTTTTTTATCATAAAATTACTTCAACCTAATATTGCTTAAAATGGTTTGGTTTTTGTTTGTAGTCGCAGTGGCTTAGTGTTAGTGTGTTGGACTACTAAGCGAGGGGTCTCAGGTTTGGATCCCGCAATAACCCAAATTCCAACTTATGTTTTTTTTCCCACTGCGCTACCTCTCGCGAACGTCTGACAAACATCCGAGAGTATAAATGTCTTGAAAGAGCTTTTCAATTAGACTCAATTGTCTCAATTTGGAGTCGGCATAAAATTGTAGATCCCTTCCATTCGTTCCAAAAATGAAAATCTCACACAAAACGAATGGTTGTGAGAAGCTAGGCCTAGGGTCCCTCCGGACCTGTTGCGCCAACTATTTACTTTATTTTGTTTTTCAAGGGCACATTAAATGCGGAGGTATGGAAACCTGGCATGTATAAATGTTCCAACTTCCATAGGTAGTGCCGGTTTAAACAACCTGCCTTTCCACACAGACCGATTCGTGTCCCCGCGGAACCTGCATAAAGCTTTACTTTACGGAGGTCGGAATTAAGATATACCGCGTTACAAAAAATCAACAATTTGTATAAATTAATTTGGTAGATTGCAAGTGTTGAATACTTTTCCCTAAATAAATATATTTTCTTTAGTATCTAGGCTAATTTTTCGAACTCACAATGGCGCACTTTTTCATATGAAAATACCCATTGTGACCTTCAAAATATTGAATGTGTGAAGGTTAAAAATTCTAATAAGTAAGGTCCAAAGTTTCCACTATGGGTAACTGAAAACTTTTTGCTTTACGTTGGCACCCCGAACGCTGTGTGTGTTCACCACCACGTTACTCACAATGGTTCAGTTTTTGTCATTCTAATACCCTATTCACACCGCACCGAAAACCATGTTTTCGTCGAAAACTCGAAGATACATTGGGAGGTAGGGAATTAGGAGGTTAGGGGTTTGTAAAATATGTCCTTTTTTTTCGTTTGAGGTATATGGAGACTCTACCCTACGCTTATTATTGAGTTCTTTGCAATATTTTTTTTTTTGTAAAATAAACAAGTTTGATAGACTTAGTAGTGGCTGCTCGCTTCTTGATGTGCATTGCGTGCGAGTTTCAATTTTGATAGTCATCAGCAGAGACAATACTAAGAGCCCCTACTCGCAACCCTCTTGCCGCTGGCCGCCTCAATTTTCTTTCAAATTTGCCATTTTCTTTTCCTATCGGTGTTATGTCAATTTAGAATCCGTGTGACATGCAAATACATACAAAATATATAAAATCAATGCTGCCAAGCGTATATATTTCGTGATATATTTCGGGAATACAACAGTTTTACATCACTGAATGCCATTGATTCGTTATTTAGTTTATAAAAGCGAATAACTTGATTTGATTCGTGACTAAAACTGCCTACAGGAGATGTTTGATATACTAGAAACATAAGGACAAAATTGGTTTTGCATTTTCCGCTTTTGGATATCATTAAGCCCAATTTCATCTGTAAATTTTTGTATGTTAGGTAGCGCTCTAGCAACACCAATGAGCATATTGAAAAAAAAATTGGTGTAACTGTATTCAACAGTCCCGAAATATGTGTATGTGTAAACACCGTGCGTGCGGTATGTGTGTGGCTTGATACACGTCATTGAGGAAAGAGGGAATTGTAATAACCGTATTCTTGATATATTATGAAATAACAATAATTTATTTTCAAACTCTGCGTGAGCCTTAACATGTCCGGGGTACTCTTCGTAGGGCGGAGTGACTACCTATTGTTGTAAAACTTCATTAATGTCCGTTCTCCTTCTTTTGGCTCGAACTGACGATAAATCCACGTCATTAATCGTCAGAACATCATTGACAGTTGATCGTGATGTCGTCGGTTCATTGTCAGTAATTGTCGCTCCAGTTTGGTTTGCGAGACGAGTTCTCCATTCAAGCGAGCGTTCAGTACTCGTTTTCCCAACCTTTTTTCCGACTTTCAGAGGCTTACTTGCACGTAAACGTGCCCTGTAATCTTTTGCACGTTCTGCATCTGTCTTTCCCATATCTGAAAATATTTCAATGCATCTTTAATGACGGCAAAACATTGCATTATTGTCAGAAATATGGAATTGTATCAATTACGTATTTTCCTGTATTTTTCTGCGTTTTACTATTGAAACGCATGTAGGTACCTACAGATGCGAGTTGGATGACAGTTGAGGTTAAGGAGTCACAACTGAATGAATTATAAGCAGTGTATTAAACAGTGAAATCGAACAGTGAAACAACGCGCACCTAGATGTTTACACATCAACAAACACTCCTAACATATGCAGTGGAAAATACCTGTTTGCATTTCCATCCCGGGAAGTTAAATGACATCAAAATGAAAGTGTCATTGGAATTTGATTCGGCTTGCATTGCATATTGTAGAGGTGCTGGTCTACGACATTTTTGTTAGTTGTTGTCCAGCTGTGATTTCTGCGTGCCTGGTAATTCACGAAAGATTTGGCACCGAATTTCCTCGAGATATCCGTCACAGGGAAGAAATGTGAGACCATTATATATGAAAAACATGCTTTACTTCACATCAACAAAAAGCTGAAATTAATATGCCCCAGCTCATAAAAGTATGTGATAAAATGAATGCAATGATAAAACACATTGACCATTCCCTGTCCCCGGAAGTTAAATGTGTGGAATTACTCCACCAGATTCCAATTACGCGCGCTTAGATGTTTACACATCAATTAGGGCATCACCCTGTTATGTGATTTGGCACGAGTTAGATTCGACGTTTGAAGGTATTTTTTTCAAAACGTGTTATTTCTGTTAATAACATGGTTTGAAAATATTTTGAAAGAACTGGCTTTCAAAAATGGTAAAATACTTTATTGTAAGGGTTGTTGTTGCTTTTAAATTATAAATTTAAATATAAATTCTCTTATTTTATTATTTTATAATTCCGTTCTATTTTTTTCCCTATATAAGCGTATAGGTACACACAGCCATTAATTAGCCAGTTAACGAATTTCTTTTGACCCGATATATTATTTCGGTTATTTCGTAATAAAACTTATTAACCTTGGACCTAAGTATGTAGTTTTTTATTTATCGCCTGGTTTAAAATTTCTCTACAGAGTAGTTTGCAATTTAACAATTTATGTGCGAAAAATCGCCATTTCCAACCGTACCTTCCAACCGTGTCTCCTTTACCAGTTCGGATTGTATAATTTTTGTTACTTACGGTGACCATATTTTAGAAGTATTCCAAGTTATAAAAAAAGTCTTATGCCCAATCCGAATCCACACCTTTAAATCGACATTACGACTTAATACGATCTATTGGTTTAAGACATACAAATAACAGTCACAACCATGCTGAAACTGAAGCACCCGCATACAATTTTCATGGGATACTCAACACCCACCCATCTGCTATCCCAAGGATAAGCAATCGCGACTGTCATGTCGTAGCGGCTTTCATATAGCAATCGGATCCTGAGATCATTTCAAAAAGAATAATAGAGGAACAAAAATAAAAAAAAAAATCAATTACAAACCGCTCGCACACCTTTTCTGTAAAGCAAAAACACCAGCTCCAAGATCGGTTTCACATTTCAGTTAGTACTACTCTGCCTATGCCCGTAATTACAAGTATACACAACGGTGGTGTGTGCATTGAGAGTTGAGACACCCAGATGGTAGATACTATACTACTTCAAATATACACGGATGTAACTTCAGCTTATACGCCGAGCCCAACCCTGTACCTATGTAGTCACCGCATAGAGGTGAGCGCTGAGCGCTATTAGTGCAATTACCTGTGCGCTGATATTTTATCCGTGCCCCCTTAGGGCCGTGGACGGGAGGCCAAGGAAAACGCGTACAAAAGACCCACGTTTTGCGATTTCCCTGTGCGGTGGTTTTGAATGCGCGTAATTCGACTACGGAACGGAAATACTCGTAATGTTTTCTTTCTTATTTTTTTCTATTAATATTTTGCATAAAAAAAATTATGCTCATGTTGACGATTTAGCAGGCGTGCATAATCGCTTGCGCCAACGCATTAGGCCATTGTCGCCATCGCCATTCCGTTTGCTTTTTCTCGCTGCGTTCTTCGTACGTACAGTTGGCTGTGATTTTGTTTTCTGTCTGTATTCTCGTATGCATTGTTTTTTTTTTTCCTTGGAAACAATTGCTCAGCGGATAAGCATAAGAGACACGAAGTAAGAACTAGTGTAGTGTGGCGCTGAATTCACAATGGGCTAAGGAAAGAAATAGCGGGGGGTGTCTTTTGTGAAGTTTTTTTTCTAACCTCGCTTCGTATCTGATCGTTGATGGAAATTAATGCTATAATTATCAAGTGATGACTGAAATTGAAATGCGAATTCCTTTGAGGGGGTTATCACGCGAAACTGTCTCTAGCGAGGTCTTCACTTTTTCGAAAATGGGTCTTCTTATTTGAATACAAAATATAGCTGATCTCGACAAAGTGAGGCGATTCGGATGGAAGGTAGGTAGATCATTGATGCTTAGTTAGAATTCGTATCGGTGTGTATAGTATGTATGTATTTTTTTTGGCACAGACATTTATTTTCATAGCTAGCACACGGTTTTCTCACCTCAATATTCACAAAGGAATATGGCGATCACCAGATCATCAAACCGTCAATCAAATTGAGCATTTTGCGATCGACGGAAAGCGGATGACCGAACTTTCCGAGCGGCCAACATAGACTTGGACAAGTAACTTGTTGTAGCCAAGGTATCTATAGGACTACGGATATCCCAGACGCTACAAAAACGAGGAAATACTATGAGGAGGTTTGGTGTTGAAGGGTTACAAACGCAACAAACTGCTAGAGCTTTTGCCGATCGCGTGTCCCTTATCCTTGAGTCCTATATAGCCAGCGTCAAGGACTGAAGACCAGTGGCATCGATCCCAAGAAGCCATCGGAAACGCCACAACTGATGGGCTTGGTTTCACCAAACCAACCGCCGAATCCTCTGGCTTGACGAAGTGTGCGTCGGCAAGCGCATGCAGCGCAAGCACACTTAGTCGGAATAAAAAATACCATATCCTCACTCCCAAAATCATTTTCAGCTTCTAATGTAAGCTATTGTTAAAATATTCATGCAACATTCCCATTCTGATAGTAATATTCTTGTTTCCACCTTAAGACATATGTTCTATAGATAAAAGCTTCTCAAACTTTTACTTTACTGTCAAAACTGTCAACCAACCACATGTTAAATTGAATTAAGCTAACCTGTACTACTTAACTTTCACATCTTGAATAAACCTCTTGCTTTTGTACATCTTTTAAAACATCCGTCTTTTCCTTTGAGATCGTGTAGTTTAATTAACAGGTTATGGGCCCAGCCCTATTAGAATTATAAATCTCGTAGTCACATTTACATATAATGACCACATTCACCGGAAAAATCCCACTATTCAATGGGGAAAATTATTCTACTTGGAAGACACAAATGGAGGCTGTGTTGCACAAAAATCGGCTGCTGAAGATGGTACAAGGACTGGAGGCGATGCCAACTGATGTTGCAAGACTTGAGGAATGGAACATAAAAGACATGGATGCAAGATGTGAGCTCATCATCGCTATGGAACCTGCACAAGTTGCAATTGTAAAGTCGCAGAAAACGTCGAGGGATCTTTGGAAATTCTTGGAAAATACATACGATCGGAAGGGTACTCGGCAGAAGGTGGAGGAGTTTCGTAAGTTGATAAATTTCAAAATGAATGAAAATCAAAGCATGGAAATATATTTAATTCAATTTAATTCAATTGTCAATCGGTTGCGTGAAATGGACGCCAAATTGGATGAGGAGCTTTTGGCAGTGATGTTACTGGATGGGTTGCCTGAGAGTTACAAGGATATTCAAGCTGCTTTTGATGCTTCCTCTGATTTTCCCAGCATGGATGTGTTACGTGCACGACTACTTGAAGTAAGTGACAAAAGAAGGACTACATTTGAACGTAAGGATGATGCCTTTAAAGTGAAAGTTGAGCACAAGAAACCCAATATTCATCGGCGAACAGGTACGTCAAATAATAATTTCCAATATAATTGCCATCGCTGTGGTCGCAAGGGCCACATGAAGAGAGATTGTCGTGTTAATCTGGGTAGAGATAGAGAAAGAGAAAGAACTAGATTAGTCGAGAATTGTGCACTAGATAATGAGGAAGGTTTCATAGCAACAGAAGTTCAGAAGTGCACTGTACATGTAGATGAAATGTCGAATAAGGTGAGCAGCATGGATGACGATACAGATGCCGCCAATTGGTACATCGATAGTGGAGCTACTTCGCATATGTGTTGTCTCAGGAAATATTTTGTAAAACTAGACAAAAATTATACAGGGCTAGTACAGGTTGCAAACGACAGATCTGCGCGCATTGAAGGCGTAGGAACGGTCCGATTAGAGGTAAAAGTCAAAGGAGAAAGAAAAAGCATTTCTCTTTATCGAACTCTTTTTGTTCCGAGTTTAAGAAGCAATCTCATTTCTGCTAGTAAAGCAACCGATAGTGGCTGCACGGTACTTATAGAAGGCGAACGTGCATGTGTTTCTAGGAATGAAAGACCAATTCTCGAAGCCGACAAATGTAGGGGATTATATTTAGTCAAGACACCCAAGGTCAAAGATGATCGACTGTCAGACAAGCATGATCGTTGTCATAAAGCTGACCATAATAAACATTCTCTGCAAATCTGGCACAAGAGGTATGGCCATTTAAATACAGCAGCATTGCAATTCTTAAGTAAAAAATGCATGGTTAAAGGTTTGCCAATTTTTGAAAACTCCTCAATCGACTGTGTAGCATGTATTAGAGGTAAACAAACTCGGTTACCATTCACAACTAAAAGGGAAAAGGATTCTCTATGTATTCTAGATATTATACATACAGACTTATGCGGTCCAATGAATGTAGAATCTATTAGAAAAAGCCTGTATTTTGCCACTTTTATTGACGATTACTCTCGGAAAGTGTTTGTGTATTTTCTGAGAAGGAAAAGCGAATATTTAGATGTATTTAAACAATTTAAGAAACTCGTGGAAAATGAAACAAATAAAAAAATAAAAACTCTTCGAAGTGACAACGCACGTGAGCTCTTAAGCAACGATTTTTCTAAATTCTTGTCTGATGAAGGCATCAAACGCCAACTTACTGTGGAATACTCTCCACAGCAAAACGGCGTGGCAGAGCGTATGAATCGAACGCTAGTAGAAATGGCTCGTTGTTTCCTTATCGAAGCAAACCTACCAAAGTTTTTATGGGCAGAACTGATCCACACTTCAGCGTACATACGTAATCGATGTCCAACCTCCTTGAACTACGAAAAGACACCAGAACAAATTTGGACAGGCCGAGTACCTGTTGTTAGTCATTTACGACAAATTGGTTCTCGGGCATTCGTTTTAAATAAAGCTCCGAATAGGTCTAAATTAGATCCAAAAAGTGAGGAATTTGTGTTGATTGGATATTCCGCAGAATCGAAGGCGTACCGCCTATGGAAAAGAAACTCTAGAAGCGTAATAAAGAGTCGAGATGTACGATTTGTTGAAGGTTTGTTTGAAGGAAATGAAGAGAGGGAATGCGATGAAAATTATTATGAGTTTGAATATGCAAAAGAGAATGGCAATAGAGAATCTTTAGAAAAGCAAAATATTAAGAGTGATTCGACGAAAAATGAACGGAAAAATGAGGAAGGAGATGAAGATGAAGAGGAATATCAAAATGCAGAAGAGGAGATCGAAGTTGCCAATGATGCAAATACGAATGGAAATGATAATGATATTAGGCAAAGGCTTAGACCGCGTCCACAAGTAAACAGAGTTGTCGAGTGTGCATTCACTGCACATCAAATATCAGATCCAAGTTCTTTTAAGGAAGCCACAAAATCACCACATGCGTCAGAATGGGTTGAGGCCATGAAGGTGGAGTACAATTGCCTTATGTTAAATAATGCTTGGGAACTATGTGACCTACCAACTGGAAGGGAGGCGATTGGAAATCGATGGGTTTTTAAAACCAAATACAGCGCTGATGGAAGCATTGAACGAAGGAAAGCGAGGCTAGTGGCCAAAGGTTACTCCCAAAAGTTTGGTATAGACTATATTGATACGTACTCACCAGTCATACGACAAAGTTCGCTTCGTTTAATATACGCTTTATCAGTGGAACACAACTTGAACTTAAACCATTTGGATGTATCAACTGCTTTTTTAAATGGTCACCTTAACGAGGAGATTTTTATGCAACAGCCGGAAGGTTTTATTGATGAGAAACATCCGTTTAAAGTGTGTCGTTTACTTAAAGCTCTGTATGGGCTAAAGCAAGCGAGCAGGCAATGGCATACTTTATTGGATGAAAAGCTAAAGCAATTGCACTTATTACAATCAAAATATGACCATTGTGTTTATTTTAAAATAAACGAATATGAAGAAACCATTTTGGGAATATACGTTGATGATATTATTATCGCTTCTAATAATAGAGATCGAGTTGAATTAATAAAACAAAAGCTTAATGAACAGTTTGAAATTCGAGATCTCGGACAACCTTCGTTTTGTATTGGTCTCGAAATTGAAAAGACCAATGAAACTATTTCAATTTGTCAAAGTCGTTACATAAATACTCTTTTAACAAAATATAAATTACAAAACTCAAAACACAACAAAATTCCTATGCAGGTTAAACTAAAACTGGAAAAGGAGCCACATATAGCTGGAGAAGGTGTTGCCATACAGGTAACTAACTACCAAGAGTTGATCGGATCTTTGATGCATCTCGCCGTTTTTAGTCGACCAGATATTGCTTTCAGTGTCAGCAATTTGGCTCAATTTTCACAGAACCCTAAGAAACAACATTGGAATTCATGTCTTCATCTATTACGCTATCTTAATTTTACAAGGAATGCAAGAATAGTTTATCGTAAAACTGGGATACCTTTAACTGGCTATGTAGATGCTAGTTGGGCTGAAGATATTAATGATCGAAAATCTCAAAGTGGTATTTGTTTTATATTTGCAGGAGCAACAATCAGTTGGGAGTCCAGAAAACAACGTACTGTTTCTACATCGAGTGCAGAAGCTGAATATGTCGCACTTAGTGAAGCAGCAAAGGAAGCATATTCCCTTCGTTTTTTACTGCAGGAGCTGATACCGGGTTTCATGGAACCAACCATTATCTACTGCGACAACCAAAGTGCACAACTAATAGCAAAATATGGAGGAAAACACTCGAGGACAAAGCACATCGATTATAAATATCACTTCATAAGAGAAGCTATTGAAAATGGTGCTGTAGAAGTAAAGTATCTTCAGACAGATGCGATGGCAGCAGATGCATTGACCAAAGCAGTACCTAGAGATAAGCATTTATTTTGTTTTAAAACTTTTGGAATGAATTTCGATTGTTAATGTTGACGAGGAGTGTTAAAATATTCATGCAACATTCCCATTCTGATAGTAATATTCTTGTTTCCACCTTAAGACATATGTTCTATAGATAAAAGCTTCTCAAACTTTTACTTTACTGTCAAAACTGTCAACCAACCACATGTTAAATTGAATTAAGCTAACCTGTACTACTTAACTTTCACATCTTGAATAAACCTCTTGCTTTTGTACATCTTTTAAAACATCCGTCTTTTCCTTTGAGATCGTGTAGTTTAATTAACAGCTATTAATAAATAAATGAACCAAGTGAAGCGAAGTAAACTTCAAACGTCGGTGTTAACTAGATCGCAAGTATCATTAAAGTAGAAAGCCTCCAGGTTAACTTTCCTCCTCTGAGAGAGAGCGAAGCAGGTACAGATAAGGTGAAGGGTAACAGTCTTACAACTATCCAAGCAAACAGCCTAATAATCTCACTTATAAAAAGTAAAAGTTCCCACATTAGTTTTTGGGGCAAGAATCGCAGATTGGAAATGATTTGCTTCCTTCTTGTCCTATTTATTTTGTGGACAAACTGATTTTGATTAAATTTGGCCGCTTCTTTTGCAACTCACTGCCTTCGGTTGCGTAATATATGTTGGTCTTCTTTCAACTGGAAGGGCCATCCCAGGTAAGGTGCTATTGTACCCTGTTGCAGCGTTACCGTTATGGTAATATGGTTATATTGATAATTTTTCAAAAAGTGGGGGCCAAGGGTCCTGAGGTTCAAAAAGGGGCCTTTTTCAGTTTAAGTAAGATTTTATTCTTTAATGTTGTTAGTCTCCTTTTTGAAATTTTCTAGCGGCAACGCTGCCCTGTTGTATTTCAGGAGTTAACTAGAATATTCTTCTGGCGGAAGTAGTACAGTCGAACCTGGTTAATTGGAATCAAATGGACCATTCATCTCAGTCTCACTTATAGAGGTATTCCAATTACCCATAGTTTCTCACTTATCCAGGTAAAGCAAATATTTCTTTCGTTAAGGATGCCTTTAAAATCAAACGTGTTTAGGCAAGCACATGCAAAAAATTATAGCGAAAAACACGATTTTTGTTGCAAGAGGGTAAAACAAATAAATTTGTAAGTCTGGTCCAATTATAGAGGTTAATTTATCTATACATATAATAAAACTGTAGGCATTTTCTTTGTTACCTAATGGCGTGAAAACTACTGCACAGATTTTCATGACACTTTTTTTGAAATGTTCCTTAAGATTCTGAGAAGGACATAGGCTATTCCTTTCATTGCCATTCCTATTTTTTTTGGAGCGTTTATGACCAAAATGTGTTTTTTTTTCTGACTTTACTGACTTTTACTCGCCATTTCTCAAACAATTCTTAAACAATGCAAACAAAACAAAATACTTAGGAGAGCCACTTTTATAGTTATTTCAAGCCATCAATCAGCTTTCTATGTCCTCTAGAAGCTGAGCTACAACCTAAAATCTAACATGAAAAAAATATATTTATTTTCACAAATCGAACATTATCAACAGCCGCGGTTCTTGATCGTTGTTCTGCTTTGGGGTGGTTGGGTGGCGCACATCGCACAATCACGTTCATATGAAAAAAAACTGCGTGGTGTTTTCTCCAAATTAAGTGAAACGAAAGAGAAGTATGCGACGTGAATGTGTGTGTATCAACAGCGACAATGTGTTTCTGAGGAAATGCGCAGGTGGCTGATGACGTAAGCTGATGGACGTATGGTGGTGTATATAGTAATTGAGTTCAAGGTTCTTGTTTTAATGGTTGTTATAGTACCTATGTTGATACCTACAGTAAAGAATTGAAGAATTCAAGAAGTAAAGACGATATAGGTGAATTATGTTGTTTGATTTATTTATTGTTGGTGTAGATACAAATTTCCGTTAAGGCTTTTGTTTTAGTGGTTGTTTTGATATTACCTACGTTGATACCTACAGTAAGGAAGTGGAACTTTAGTACTTACGCTGTTGAATTTAATTTTCTTAAATTGGTGTTTTAGGTAAATAGATTTGTTTGATTTGTTGTTTCACATTGACAATGTTCACCGCTTTGTTTAAGCTAGACTGTTGATTTTGAACAAATATGTCGTTGAGAAAACGGTCAAATCTCTTTTCTTGGAAACTACACAGTCTCACGCCGCGTACGAAGTTGCGGGCACGGCTAGTAAAATATAAGTTTCACTTATAGAGGTGGAAAGAGTTTCACCTAAATAGTTGTTTTTAAGGAAAATGAAGGTGCGCCAGAATAAGTCCCACTAATAGAGGTATTCCACTTAGCGAGGTCCCACTTAGACAGATTGACAGACATTGCTAAATCAAAGATCATCAGCGTCGGGCTTCGGCACTAAATCGCTGTCTGAATAGTTGTCAGCAGCTAGTAGAGAAATTAGAGTGCACCCGAAGCTCAAAAGATGAACCCAAACCTGATTTGAAATGTAATTGACTTCAGCCAAGCTGCGTCTTTCCAACTTCAACACTGAATCTATGTGGGTGCAGAATTCGAAAAATAATCGCCTCTACGAGTATCACACGAAATCTGCACACGTACATGAACATAAAAAGTATTTCCAGGCCCAATCGCATTTCAAATGCGCATGAGTCAATAGACATTACCATAAATTTTGATAAGCGGCACTCCCATAGCTATAATCACGCGATCTACTCGATGCATGTTGCGTAACAAATACCAATCCTAGGAAAAATACGAAAGCTCTAATCGCATCGGCTAAACCAGGATTTATGCAAAATTCGTGCAATGCACCTGTGGTTCTAAGTAAAACTGAGATCCGTAACCGATCCAAGAGGGAGGACAAAGTATTTTGTGAATTTTACCTCCTCAAAGGAAGTGTGTAACTATAAGAGAAAAATCCTACCACATATCAAAACAAAGTCTGATGTAAAAGTATAGTGTCGTGACATTCAATAAGAGGGCGGTATACCCCTGGAAAATGTATACATCGATACCTATCTCATAGTATAGTAGAACCTTAAACGAACCAATGTTGGGGTGTCAAAACAAACACTCATAAAAAAACCGAAAGTCGGGGTTTTATGGGACCATAACCAACGTTTTATGGCGTGTTTTGTGTTTTCACATCTAAGTGGCTGACAGAAGCTCCTCAATATTGCATAACTTTCATTTTCTGTCATTCACATAACCATTTAGATTTTATTTAAGTTGTATTCACACCATCATGAGCATGCGCATCTAATAAAATCTATAAGTCACAAACCGTAGACCAAATGACCGGTTAAATCAGAGCCAATTCGATGCGTGAAGATAAGCAAAACGTTTGTTTCACTTGGCTGTACAGCTGCGCCGGCCGCCATTAAAAAATGTAACGTAAACCTTGCCGTGGCGGAAACCTTTTAATTCCCAGAGTAGGTAAGGTGCCTCCATTTGTACGGACATTCTATCCAACGGCTACCACTGGTGTACGGTCTACGGTGTACGGTGTAACGTGTACCCCTGCTGAACTGGTGGCAGACCAGAACCGGTTGGTGAAATAAATATGTTAACCTTTCGATGCGATTGAAAACCTGTCGTTCGGTTTGGTCTCTACAAAGTTCATTGAAGGCTTCGCATTCGTACTTCAAGTACACAATACAATAGGTACCGATTTCACATTACCCCAGTCCGCGTCCTTTACAAGTCTTGCACAAAGAGAACCTATCAATGCCGGGAGCCGGGGCCATTGTGTGTTCTGTCTCTGTGCTGTTGTTCAGAATGGTAATGAGAGCGGCGAGGGTATAGAGTCGATGCGATCCATGATCGTTGTTTACTCGTATATGTGCAAACGTCAAGCCGTCGTCGATTACACCCACATTGACTGCGTGAAGTTTTCACATTAAACAACGCCCGTTCGTGTTATCAATAATTCATAAGGCCTTCTGTACATGCGGTAACTGTAAGTAATTCGTTACACTCTTCGGATAGCGCTGAGAGTGCGCGCGTTGGATCTTTAATAATAATTGGTAAACGCCAAACGTCGATGGGCCTTCTTTTCAGTTTGAGCTTTGGCTTTGATATTGAGTCAGGCATAGGGAGTGGACGATACGTACGGCAGGCAGACGTTTCTCTATAAAATGAAGAATTCCAAGAATCTGTGTAATAAATTTGAAATTGTTTGTAATTAGAATGAAGGCATGGGTTGGGAGAAAAGAGATTAATGCGCCTTGTCTAGGTATGTGGATACTTAGAGTTATGTGCGATAGTACTCGAGGTGTGCATATCTTAAAGCTATTCGTTACAAAAAAGCGATGACATGGTGTTGTGTTTCTCATGCTACAAATTTTTAAGTGCTAAACCTTTTGGGCTTCATATATCAGTCTGGTATCCTCATCAATCAATTTTTACCCAGTTATTAGTTAGTACACTTTCAGTCTGTTACAGAATGAGGAGCAAATATAGTATAATATAAATAAGCAATCATTTTCGACAATCATTTTCACTGCGAAATGTTGTTAATCATTGTTTACAATTTTTTTTCGACTAAAAATTCCAAAACCGATTGAACAAGAAGCCCATTTTCGACCCATCAAAATTTCATCTTTAAGACAATATAAAAAAAAATCCATCCACATTAACCACTTTCTGATCAAGACTCAACGTCACCTTAGGCCTCGTAGCTCTGTGGACTGTAGCCAACAAAAACAGAATTGAATAAAATTGACTTTACTATTGACGGTATCTGCAAAAAAAAAAGCAAGGGCATCTGCGTGTAGAATGTGAGCACTCCACACAAGCTGTAAATGGAAATGGGATGGACCAAGCGGAATGTTCGTGACAGGGTACATAGTCATTTTTGAGAAATAATTAGAAAACTGTTTTATTCGAATTTTTTGAGAAAGGCTAAGTACGAGATCTTATTTAAAATACCAACTGATAGTATCTTTAATCCGATTTTGATCAAAATCGTTAGAGCGGTTTTTGTAAAATTACGCCGACAAAAATGTACCGAATATTGAAATGCTTAGTTTGAAAAATACTATTGGTTAACTATTTAGCTAAAAACTGAGTATAAGTTATTGTTCGAGTTGCAAGCATTACCTGGTTTTTAAGGTTTTATCAAAATCGTTTGGGTTTTAGAGATATGAACATTGAGAAGTTTTTAAAATCAGCATTTTCGGCGATTCAAATTTAAAATTAAGGACGCAATAATTTTGAAAACATCAATTTTACTCTAAACTTAAACTTACATTTTGGTCTAAATCGTTATTGCCGTTTTAGGTAAATTAAAAAAAAAACTCAATTTTTACAAAATGACTTTTTTCAAAAATCCATTGAACTATAATACAGAGAAAATCTGAATCTGCTATTAAGTTAGAAATGACCATATTACCTTAGAAATACATCTTGCAATCGTATGGGCCGTTTTCGAGATATGTCTTATTTTCAAAAGTACCTTTATCCGAATTTTTAGCCAAAAACTGGGTATGCAGTCACGTTAAACTCACGAACTTAAGCGTTAATATCAATTTTGGTTGAAATCGTTAGAGCCGTTTTCGAACAAATCAAACTGGTAAGAACATTTTATATGGGAGGTACCATTGATAATGAGGTTACTTACTTACTTACTTAAGATGGCGCTACAGTCGAAGGTGGACCTGGGCCTCAACCAACAAGCGTCTCCAGCCAGCGCGATATTTAGCTAGCTGTCTCCAGTTTCGCACGCTAAGTTGGTTAAGGTCTTAAGGTCGCCTTCCACTTACATGCGCCACCTGATTCGCGGTCTTCCTCTACTGATGCGCCTTCCCTCGGGTGTGGATTCGAAGATCTTCCGGCTTCCGGGCCGGAGCATTCGTGTCCATACGCTCTACATGACCCAGCCACCTCAGTCGTTGGACCTTCACTCTTCTGACTAGGCCGATGTTGCTGTACAGCCCGTACAGTTCGTCGTTGAATCTCCTCCTCCATTCACCGTCAATGCAGACGTTACCAAAAATCACTCGAAGAATTTTCCTCTCGAAACAACCTAGAGTTACCTCATCCGCTTTTGATAGAGTCCATGCCTCTGCGCCATATAGCAGGACTGGGGCGATTGGGGTCTTATAAAGGGTCACTTTAGTTGTTCGAGAGAGGGCTTTGCTACTCAATTGCTTTCTTAGCCCAAAGAAACAGCGATTGGCAAGAGCTATTCTTCGTTTAGTCTCAGCGCTGGTGTCATTGTCTGAGTTCATACTGGAGCCTAAGTAGACAAAGTCCTTCACCACCTCAAAGTTATATCTGTCTATTGTGACGTTCTGTCCGAACCGTCGGTGTTGGGTGTCCTTTTTAGTTGTTAGCATATACTTCGTCTTGCCCTCATTAACCGCCAAACCCATCTTCGCCGCCTCAGTCTCAATACTCCAAAACGCGCCATTTACATCACGCTATAAGCCCACAAACTCCAAATCCGAAGTTATTCAAAGTTATCGAAGGAATCCATTCAGCCATTTAGGCTGTAGGCCTCTCATACGTGATTGAATTTGTTTTGGCCTTCGTGTTTATAAACGGAATAGTTCCGGAAGTATATCTTGGTTCTCGGATTTCATTTTCAGTCGACTTCGTAAAAAAATTAATAACAAATGTAGTAAAATTTGAAAATTGTAGTATTAAGTTCAGCACGGTGTCGACGCATTCTCCACATTTGTAAAGTTAGTCCGATATATTCTTTGGTTCTTTCCGTTTAATTAATTTTATTCAAAAACACTCAAATGCATGGGTGAACTTAGTTCAATTATCGCTTATCCCTCACGGACAAGAGGGAAGGGAACAAAACTCTTAATGAGCTCATCAGTTCAGAGTTCAGACTGATCTTTCACTAGAAAGTGACTGAGATAAGCAACCTGATTTTAATTTAAATAACTCCGTCTTTGCATATCTAACATCAGCTTGTTTCTTGATCTTCCTTTGTTTTCTTAAAGCTTATTCATGGGTACATAATCTACAAATCCATATAGTTAAATAGGCTGAAATAGATTGATCAATACAATTTCGATGAAAAGGAAATGAGAAACAATGAAATGTAGGCCCATGGACTATAAATTTTAAACTATATGACAATCTTTTGGCCGTGTGCTTGTCAAGGTGCTAAGAATTCAACAATATTGATAATACGGATGTGCTTAGATTTTAAGTTGGTTGGGGTTATGGTCTTTCTTGCTTGCTGTGCAAAATAAGGAGTACTATTTGTTAGAGCATATTGTGCAAATGATTTAAGTAAACCAAAGGCACCTGACATTGTATTTTTAGCAAGTTTAAGCTTCACTTGTAAAAACGTCAGTCTAAAAAAATAATTTTAACCCAATTCACAGCTTCCGGATGGAGTTAAAAATGAATTCAGCGGTAAAAGTGCTGAAAAGATTGTTTTGGGGTAAACCACCCCGACACAAAATTACGCTTTAATGTTTTTTCCTCTGCGCCATCTCTTGCCAACATCTGACAAACATCCTAAAGTATAAGTGCCCTGGGATTTTTTTTCTGCTGTTTTGATTCGGCATAAAATTGTTCAATAAAATGTAAAAGTCATTAAAACTTTGGGAGCAGTATAAACCAGGCGAAAGACTTATTCGACACTGAAGACAGCAGCAAGACAGCAGGTGCGGTCTTGGTGTCAACCCGAGCAAAACCGAACTGATGCTTTTCACCACTAAAACCAAAATACCCGACTTCACACTTCATCGCCTAAACGGACAACAATTATCTTTATTGAACAGCGCTAGGTATCTGGGAGTGATCCTGGATCCCAAGCTCAGCTGGAAACTTAACATCGAACAACGGGTAAAGAAAGCATGCATAGTTTTCTATGCCTGCAACAGAACATTCGGCAAAAGATGGGACCTGCAACCAAAACTGATCCTCTGGATGTACTCAGCCGTTGTACAACCAATCCTTACTTATGGGTCAATAGTTTGGTGGCCGGCTCTAAGTAAAGCCTACAACATAACCAAACCTAATAAAGTACAAAGAACGGCTTGCATAGGCACCACAGGCGCTCTACGGTCTACACCTTCAGACGCCCTGACAGTCCTTCTGCATCTTTTACCATTAGACCTTCACATTACCAAAATCACAGCACATAGCGTGATTAGTCAGGGTGCTGGTCTGCGAGACCCTACGGTCATAGCAACATTTTGCTTTCTCTACCATGAGAACTCGTACCACCCTCAACAGACTTCATTACTCCCATAATGCTTTTCACTAAACGTTTTGAAGCAGAATTCCCTTCAAGATTAGATTGGCAAGAGGGACGGTTGAACAGAGACTCGAGTTTAACAATATACACATAGACGGTTCTAAAATGGACTGTGGGGAGGTGCGGGTGTATTCTCGGAGTCTCTAAACATCTCAAAATCCTTTAGACTTCCGGATACGGTAACTGTTTTTCAGGCTGAATTACTTGCCATCAGCGAGGCCTGCCGTCAAATCAAACTATACACAAACTTAGTTCCGAGGCAAAAGATAGACATTTTCATTGATAGTCAAGCTGCTATCAAGGCTATCGCCTGAGTCAATATAACCTCTAAACTGGTATTAGAAAGCTGGCCTCGCTTGACCAGTTCCAGGTTACCCTGATTTGGGTCCCAGGTCACAGCAACGTCAGTGGGAACGAACACGCTGACAAGCCTCAGCCCTTTACTGTTCTCTTGCGGTACCGGTTCATATTCCGCTCGGAGTGGTCAAAGCAGAGATCGCCTCAGAATTCCAATCGAGGGCCAACCTTAGATGTAGCAGGCTTAAAAACTGCATCATATTCAGAAAGATGTGGCCAAACTACAACATGGAAAAAACAACCCACCTTCTGAGCAAGTCACGAAAGGGTATTGCCAGAATAACAGCGATAACCACGGGCCACTGGCCTATAGGAGATCACGCTGTAAGATTAGGCATCCGGCATCCCACATAATACACACTGCCGCAGCTGCAATGACGCGGCCGAAAAAGAAACCCTCTCTCAGCTAGACAGCGATCTTTTGGTAAACCCTTTTTCGACTTTCGATCTAAACTCTCCTACTCAACCATCTTTAACAAACGGGTCAAATGAGTTGTGGTAACAAAACCGCACATAGTGCTACTTGGGTTTTTAATTAAACCGCCACTCCTACCTACCTACCCTATAAACCAGGCACCATGCCTCTGCCAATTATTTTATTTGATGTTTACAGTACAGTGTTCTGTATTTGATTCCTTAAGTTCCTTAGACAGCAGAAAGGAGAAGAAATCTATATATTTTATTTTATTCCTTTCCATCAGGCATTAAAATTGCCATTGAATCTTCAAGTGGATGAAGAACCTACATGCAACATTTCAAAGAACACTGCGATGGCGAAAGTACTGCAGCAATGTAAAATTATCATATGGGACGAATGCACAATCTGCCTGCCATTTCGAGATCAACTCCGGCAGATGAATTGAATGCTTGCCTGAAGGCGTCTGCTTTATGGCAATACGTAAAGAAATTGCATTTGACAACAAACATGCGAGTTTCTTTACAAAATGACCAGTCCGCTGCAGAGTTTTCCAGGCAACCAGGCAACTGTTGGCGATGGGCAATGGTGTGATTCCAGCAGACTTAATCAGCAGCCTGATGTTGATGCCTCACAAAATGTTTGTAACTTTACAATCTTGAATTCCCATGTTTCTAATGTTGTTTTCCAAACAACAGGTGTCTTTTTGTTGGGTCCCAAACCCCCAGAAATCTTTTCAGATATCAGATTTTACGCTGCTCATGGAACATGCAACGAAATTGATCTGCTTTTTTAAATTAGTGCGTTACTTGACAAAAATATCAGCTGTTATGGAAATCGACTTGAAAAATATTTCCTCTGTTGTAGAAACAAATGAAGTATTTTTGGTGATTTTTAGTCATA
Source organism: Cheilosia urbana (assembly GCA_946477585.1). Lineage (NCBI taxonomy): Eukaryota > Metazoa > Arthropoda > Insecta > Diptera > Syrphidae > Cheilosia > Cheilosia urbana. The sequence goes on from OX297854.1 coordinate 121,024,455, forward strand.
TCATATCCATAGCTATTAATTTATGTATTTCGTTATTTTGGTTTTACGAAACTTTGCGTACTATTTGTCTTGCAAGACAACTTCTTAAAATGACGTAAAACACCTGTGCAAAGTATAGTGGTTTTTGTCGTTGTATGTGTAAATCTGAAAAAATATCGATATCAGCAAACAGTGATCGGAATCGAAAAAAAGATTTGATTTTTTGCCCAACGAAACATGAAAAATAATTTAGATAAAAAAAAGAAAGATCGATTTTTTGCCCCAATGGAAAACTTATGTGGCGAGCCACATGTTGGCAAACCTCCCGCTTTGTACGTGTACGCATACGCACTATACATATATCTAATAGAACAAAACATGTTGTGTACCATAAAGCACTTCAGTGAAAAAGCGGAAGGTTGACCGACACGTAAATCATTGCAATTTGATTGAAAAACATCGACAATGTTATTCTTATTACTATTGTATTTAATATAACTTTTGAATCTTATTGGCTTAGATTAGACACATTAATTCAAATGAATGTAGTGTTCGTAAGAGATCCGACTTTGCTTGCCTCAAATCATCAAATCTGTGGCGCTATGTGAGAAACGTCAGCTGATAGCAAACATGAGAGTTGCATTATCAATCTGCTCCATGATTTTTCGAAGCTATTGCTGACTATCGGTAATGGCCGTGTTCCTGATCTCGACGAATTGAGCGGATTGATTTTATTTCCTTCCAATTTTTGCAATTTTGTCTCATCGAAAGACGAGCATATCAACAAAGTATTCCCGAACATCATTGCTAACCACAAAAATAACGAAGGGTTGAGTAAGCGAGTAATTTTAGCGCTTGAACCAGCCAAAAATATGCAATGGAACGGGTTTGATGATCAATGTGTCAAGAAAGAAGTTTTCATTTCGAGGATACCGCCTCAGTTATAATTTTGTTTCGCAAGCTCAATGCACCGAAGTTTTGTAACGGAACGCGTTGGATTTGATGGTGAAGGATCTGAAATTAAATGTCTTACAAGCGACGGTTTTGGGGGGAAAATTCAAAGTCAAACACTCTCATTCCGCAGATTCCGCTTATTCAGAACGATTTGCCATTCGTACTTAAGCGACTTAAATTTCCCGTACGTCTCGCTTTCACTAAGACAAATTATTTGTTGCAAGGATAATCGATGGATGTTTGTGCATTTGTGGCATCAATATTGAATTCCCATATTTCTCACATGGTCAACTTAGTGAAAAAGCGGAAGGTTGGCCGAAATGTCAAAATCATTGCCGTTTGATTGAAAAAAATCAACATTGCTATTCGTCATTTATTTCTATTGCATTTAATATGACTTTTGAATAAAGAATTTCAATTGACAAAATTACATATATTAGCAAATGCATTGTGCATGCTCGGAATTATCATTTTCATTACTTTAACAAATTTTGGCGGCACGAAGTTTGCCGGGTCAGCTAGTCTATCAATAATATTCTTTTTAAAAAATAATTTCAACATTTTTTGCGCACTTGCTTTCGCTGTATTCGGCTCTTTTTTTTTGTTTCCTTATTGTGAAGTAGGATTTTTTCATATAAATCAGCATTGCACTCTACAGCATAACCCCAACGAAACTATACAAAATCTGCTTACATCTCTCCAATTCATCTCAAATCATGTAGGTCTGTAGGAGGTCTCCAACTCAATATACGATGAAAGTTGATAATTATAAGCCATTGCCACACGCACACTAAACAGAAGCCAACTTATCATCTACCAAAATCTGAATTAATAATTCCTGTCCCAATAAAATAAAAATATTTAATGACAACCTGTACAGTGTTGATTTAGTTTGTTCTCGCGGTACCATTGTCTTCTACCATTCACCATAATAATTTACCTTGACATTCGGCGTTATCGCAGCATGTCTTGAATCTTAATCTTCCGGAAATTGAAAATAAAATGAATATTATGATCTGATGTCTGGAGGGGGAGGAGAATCATTGAATCGAAGGAAAAACATCTGAATAAGCAGCACAGAAAACTTCTATACTTCTATACAAGATTGTCATTTGCATTGGAAATCCAATCGATTTGTCATAGTGCGGACAATTATTTATTTTGTTTGCCGTAGTAACAATAACAAGCTACCTGGCGCGGTGAAGTCGGCATTGTTGTCATTTGATTTTGTTCATATTTTAATCATCTAACATTTATGCATGGGGAGCTGTAGTTATGGCGGTATTTGGTTTTAGACGGCCAATCCGGTTTTTATATATACAATACTGAATAAATTATTACAATCTGAAAAAAACATGGCCTAGATACGTGAGCAAGAGAATGGAATTACAATTGAAAGTGCTGATTGTCATCGTCCAAAAGAGGTTTATTTTATGTTATTAGAGATAAGATTGGTAACTCTGAGATGCATTTGGAGGTAGATACCTATGGTGGTTGTGTACCTACTTAAATTGTTCCATATTCAGGGATGTGTTCGTAGACTTTACTGTGGGTTTTTCTTGCGGAGAAAATAATTTCATTGAGCTATTGAGGAATTTTTAACTTTAAACTTGTGTCATCGAGTTTACTATTGACTTTAAATATTTTACAAGAATCGTACTAAAAATATGACAATCTTGAAAAGGTCTCAAAAAAATTATAAAATATTTAAATAACCAGAAATGTTGATTAGGGCGGCTGATTTTGTTTCCCCCTGATCATATTTAAATTCACTTATTGTCATATAATTTCGTCTGTTCACTTACTTTCTATTTAAAGAAGGACCGGCAACAGCAATTAAGATGTGGGAACAATTGTTATGAAGGAAATCTATATAAATGGTAAGAAAATAATTGCAGGAACAGAATAGCCGATGGATTCCTCTTCAACAATAAGCAATATTAAAAGTGTGTGTCTGGCATAAAACTTGCCATCCACCAGAATTGTCAGGTGCCACAATTTCCTCTCTTATATTCTTAACTAAAAAAATGTGATCGTTTTCTTTCATGTGTTTGATATTAAATGACTTTCAAAGCATTTTTCAAAAGATTTGGAGTTTTGAATTTATAAGATTTCAGCATCGGATTTAAAGCTTCTTTTTTTTTAATGAAAACTGTACTTAAAATGATAAAATATTTTTATTTTAGTTATATACTTATATACCTAGATATATATATGACCTATGAGGCAGTTGCGACATTTCAATGTCTCTGCCGATCAGAGCCTACCCTATTTTTAGATCATCCAACCAACTACCTAAAAATCTATACATTCATATGTATTGTATAATAATTAAACCGTATACGGTATACTACCGTTTACTAAGTTTCGAGGAAGCTATTTCGATTCTTGTCACTCCTTCTTTTTTGTATAATAAATAATTAAAATCATGTTTTTTCTGACTTCACTGCTTAAAACATAAGTGAAACAATTTTTAATCAATACAAAAGAAATATAATAAGGCGGTCAACATTTCTATGAATATTTGAAGCTCTTAAAAAGTTGTCTGTTACATTCAAAAGCTGAGCTACAGACCAAAAACAAAATTTATTGCAAAAAATCTGAAATTATCAGCAACGATTGTTTTCACATTCACTTAAACAAATACTATATCCGCGATACGAATAATCATTTTTAGTGTCCAGGCTAAATTTTACAAAACTGCATATTATGACATACAAACTTTAAGTGTGAAGGTTAAAAATGGTCCCTACGTGGCGTTTCCTCTATTGGAACGGAACAAAAGAGGAGTGCATGCGAGTGTGCACATCTATATATATAATAAAACTGTAGGCATTTTCTTTGTTACCTAATGGCGTGAACACTACTGCACAGATTTTGATGACACTTTTTTTGAAATGTTCCTTAAGATTCTGAGAAGGACATAGGCGATTCCTTTCATTATCATGCCTATTTTTTTGAGCGTTTTTGACCAAAATGTGTTTTTTTTCTGACTTTACTGCCTCTTACTCTCTATTTCTCAAACAATTCTTAATCAATGCAAACAAAACAAAATACTTAGGAGAGCCAACACTTTTATAATTATTTCAAGCCCTGCCTCAATCAGCTTTCTATGTTCTCTAGAAGCTGAACTACAACCTAAAATCTAACATGAAAAAAATAAATTTATTTTCACAAATCGAACATTATCAGCAGCTGCGGTTCTTGATCGTTCATGTAGAGCGTATGGCACAAGCACGTTCTTATGAAAAAAAAAACTGCGTGGTGTTTTCTCCAAATTAAGTGAAACGAAAGAGAAGTATGCGACGTGAATGCGTATCTAATCAACAGCGACAATGTGTTTCTGAGGAAATGCGCAGGTGGCTGATGACGTAAGCTGATGGACGTATGGTGGTGTATATAGAAATAGTACAGTAAAGAATTGAAGAATTCAAGAACTAAAAATGATATAGGTGAATTATGTTGTTTGATTTATTTATTGTTGGTGTAGATACAAATTTCCGTTAAGGCTTTTGTTTTTGTGGTTGTTGACGTGACAATGTTCACCGCTTTGTTTTAGCTAGACTGTTGATTTTAAACAAATATGCCGTTGAGAAAACGGTCAAATCTCTTTTATTGGAAATTACACAGTCCCACGCCGTGTACGAAGTTGCGGGCACAGCTAGTTCAAAAATAAAAAAACAGACAAATCTTAAGTCCCCTAGTTTTGTTTGGACTAGATGCAGCCTGAACGCAAAAACTAGATTGGTCGGTAGGGTCTCTTTTTCTACGTCTACCATATAATGCGAACTGTCAACTACATCGTCGACTACCTCTCTATAAACGTCAACTGAAAAAGCTGTTCATGTGACCGATCTATGCCGATTAAAACCGAGACACATCAAGTTAGTCAGCTGTCATCAGATTTACTAAATACTGGAAAGTTCCAAATTGTAATCAATTGCCAAATTGTTTTTCTTTGATGAGACACCTGTGAGGTTTTGCGAATAAGAATTGAAAGAAACAAGAATCACAGAATTTTGTGTATGACTGAAAATTGCTTTCTTCAAGTTTGACGAAGAATTCGCTCGCTCACAAAATATTTAAAGTTGCTGGTTTTCGTTTGTCCCTTTAGTGATTGTATCCTCTTAAAATGAACTATAAGTTTCACAGCGAGTGACTAAACAAAAATCTACTTGATGGCACTGTTGATAAATCCCTAAAATGCGGACCGGTTAACAGAGACTGATCGTACAAATTACAGAGCTATGGAAAATAGTTTGCAAATTCTGTTTGCAAAATTTTGAGTTCTAAAAGATACGCAAAGCATTCATCTCATTCGCTGCGTAGGTATCCGTAGATATGCCCAATTAATTCCGGATTTAATTCCAAAAGTTATAATCTCTTCCATATACCTACCATTTGTCAGAATGTAGACCTTTGTATCGGCTAACAATAGTTCTGAATTCATAAATAATAAAGTCCAAACCAGCTTTGCGATATTCCCAAAACAAAAACGCAACTAATCGGATACATTGGCTTGACGAATTTTCAAAGTTGAGTGTCAATCACTGCGAATTTGAATTGTTTCGTAATAACCAGCACATTCATCTTCATCGGTGAAGATTTGACAAAAGATATGCCTTAGAAATAATGCTTCATGAATAATTAATTGCATCAGTTGTCGTATTTTAGTATCTGACGCTATAAAAAATGCCAACTGATGTAGCGGTTTTCGTAATCTCCCCATAGTCCAAACTGAATTGTGTGACCATAATAATTCTATAATTACAGGAGGCATAATTTACTCGCCGGCCAAAGACCCACAAGGACCATTAACAAGTCCATTTGCATAAACAGACCTAAGTTACAACCCCGAACCATTGCCGGATGGCTTAATTCCCACCAACGGGCTTTGTAAATTAAAATCGTACTTATGTGGAGTTGAAGTAAAACAGTCGCAGGTCCGATTTTCTCATTAGATTTGCTGGATGCCACGGTTCCACCAATGGTGCCACGATGACATTCACTCCAGAATTACAAAATCATTGCTTAGATACCCTCGTTTCTCTTACAGCCGACCAAACAACCAAACTACTCGTACGAAGAATAACACCGAAACAAAACACAAACAGTTGTTAGATTTTTGAAAAAGTTTAGATTGCATTGGGTAATAATAATGATCAAGCATAGAGGCAGCATGCAAGTCACTGAAGAGTCCACAACTGAAAGGAGCTACCAAATCAAGTGTGGGTTTACAGAAGACAAAAAAAAAAAAAAAAAAAACAAAGAAGCCAAACGTGCCAATGGTAGTTGAGCGATAATGGCAGAACGGTGGAAATAAATGAATTATTCGTGAGATTTTCTCCATCACGATTGACACATCCGAGAAGAGTCAGCGAGTTCGGAATGGAGCTGAATTTTAATTTGCTGGACGTGAGCAGAACATTCTTATGCAGATTTGGCTGTGTTTCTGTGCATAACGAAGTGTTAAATAAGAACTACTGTCGTTGAACTGAGTTTCAGCTGACAGTCTATCAATCCGCGAAAGATATTATAATTATGTTTCATTGTTTTTCCGTTCATCGTCTAGATGGTAGTCATAATCGAATTGGGGTGCAAGTAGACAATAGAATCGGTCCCGCCATAAAGGGTTTTTCAATAAGGACGGGTCGATGTTGATATGGAATAAAACTAGCTGCGTGTTATTAGCGAAATATTTTTTTTTTTATTTGTAGGACCCATGTATGCCATGATGTATGGAATTAAATGGCTTCTCACGGTGGTACGGATCTGCGTGATCCAATTTTTAATAACTCGGGTGTATAGATCCAGGTGAATTTGTGCGGTGGCATTTGTTGTATTGGCTTTAGGAAGCCTACGTACCTTCAGAAAACATCAACGTCGTTTTCAACAAAGTACAAACCAATGATGCTGCTGGCCCAAGTCCCACTGCACCAAACAGTAACTTTTTGTGGATGTATTGTCACCTGGTGAACCTCGTTTGGGTTGGTATGGTCCTATATACGATTTAATTCTGCTTGTTATCACAGCCATGTGTACAAAAATGCGCCTCGTCACTAAAGGTGCTATTTCTGTCAAAAGGGGGGGTCCCTTCCAAACGCTCCGAAGCGAACAAACGGCGTTGTCTATGTTCATTAACTTTGATCTCCTGGGTCAGTTGGATTTTGTACAGGTGTAGCCCAAGATCCAAGTTGATTCTTTAAATTGAAATCTTCGAAGACCGACTTCTTGCGCAAGAATTGATTCCGGCAATGTTCTCGGCCGATCTGCCGTTCTTTTGACATACGAGTGTTGGATGATTGTTTACATTGCCGGTTATCTCCAATTTAACCACCAAACGTTTGGGAACCTGCCGAACATTCACTTTGATAATAAAGTCTTATCATTTGGACGTACTTTTCATGGTTTGGCTTCAGTGCGTTGTAAACTGAATACCCGGCATAGCTGGGGGGCAAGTAAAAATTGAAATTGAATGAAATAAAGGCTTAAAATATATTCCTACACCCATTTTTCGTAAGGCTGAACTGGGTTTCAAACTTTAGTCTCCCTGAATTAATAGATGGACCAAGTTGGTTTTGATTTGAAAGAGGCTTGCTTAGAGTAGTTATTTCAACAGACAAGGACACTTTGCACAGGTTTGTCGTTGTTTTTAGGTCAGTTGGATCCTTAGGAAGTGGGCAGTTATATATTGACAGTGAAGTGGCAAGAGTATACAAAGCACAGCTTCTGCAGAAATTACCTCCCCGATCGTTCAACGTACCAAGCTAAACAAAATGTGAATACCACTTAAAAGACAGACGTTTACGATGAAAAAAACTTACGACGGAGGGTGAGTTTGCCAGGGATTGAACCTGTAACCCAATGGATGGAGTATTGTTACGGTGACTATATTTGTATTGTGCTTCCAACCTTTTTGTTGGTCAGATTCTTACCTAAATATGAGGTCTGGAGCATTTCTCGTCTGATTTTATCAACTCCTTTGATCGCACAAGTAGCTGCTCAGCAGAGGGACTATTTTCCACTCCGTCTTCCTCATTTGAAAGAAGTAAACCATCTTTGGAATTGATTCCGTCAATGACATTCTGTCTACTTCTTTCCTCTGATACCAGAAAAAAATAAAAATATTTTTTTTTATTTTAAATGCATTTTTATTCAATTCTTTCTTTAACTTCCATTTTATACAAAAAAAAAAAAAAAAAAACGATTTAATATAATTTAAAACTAACATTTATCTTATTCTAGCTTACTGGTTCTTAGCGGGCGTTCTAAATTTAACAGTACGCTTAAAAATATTGCCTTTTGGCCTTAAATCTATCTATATCTATAATTTCTTCACCTGAAGAGTTTTTTTTATTTTAGTATTAAACTAAATTAAAATCTTCAGGTTTTTTTTTTTGTTTTAATATCATTATAATATATTTTTATTTATTAACTATTTTGTTCTCTTACTTTAAGAGTATTTTTTAAATTATGTAATTATATAGCCTGTAAATTGTAAAATGGTAGACTTAAATAAATAAACAAATAAACAAACAAATAATTAATTTCAAGAAACTTTAGTAAACTTTAATTCTTTATTATTTGTTTTACTCAGAACTACCTAAAACTACCTAAGCTACTTGACCTAATTTACCTATAATCAGGGAGTTGATATGTCACCATCCTGATTGTTCCATGGGAAAAAATAATGCTATAATGTATGATCATAGTCCTTTTCGCCAAACTCCACCCAAGATTGTTCTTTGGCTGCTTTTACCACCACTTTGCATATTATTCCTATATTAACTGGTTTTGAAAAGCCAAGTCCCACTATACCTAAAAGAACTTCTATTTCGTATCGTTCTAAAGCGGTTCGCTCTAGTTGACCATGTTAGCGGAATACCAACATCTCGTCCATATTTGATAGACAAAGGAAGTTCGTAGCTTTTTCAAGGTAAACTCAATTTTTTAGAAAAAGGGTTTTGAATGACTGATAATCCGTTACGACTTGACGGTAAAATCTCATATATCTTGAGTGTGCTACTAAATTCATATATTTCAATTCAAATATGGTTCCAAAATGTAATAAACCCTTTGTTTTCTTCTTTTCAGAAAATGCAGAATGGTTCTTCACGAGGACCAAGGGAGGACACACTTCCTAATGCTGTGATACAGGTATGTACCGTTGGCTATCTGAGAGTATTGTGAGAAAGAACGAGTATCTTCTCAAGGCCTTGTCACTTTTGATGTTTGCCAGAAATTAAAAACGAACAATTGGAATGAATGAAATGAGACTCGTGGAATATCTGAGGAAAGTAGGTACAGGGTGCGCCATCTTTTATGAAAGTTATAATTGAATCACTTAGACATTTATCAACCGATTGACTTGAGTAGACATGGATAGAGGATATATTATTATATACCTTTCATTATTTTGATGCGATATGACTACACGACAGTATTTTTACCCCTCCAGCCCAAACGGAGTGAGATAAAAAACCGTTATCATTTTTTTTCCGCCAAAGTTATCGTACTCTCCCTTTTATAGTGGTACAAACATTAACATTTTAAAAAGTTTTTTTTTTTTTTTTTTTTTAATTTATATCTATACTTATAATAAAACTGTAGGCAATTTTTCTGTTACCTAATGGCGTGAAAACTACTGCACAGATTTCGATGAAACTTTTGAAATGTTCCTTAAGATTCTGAGAAGGACATAGGCTATTCCTTTCATTGCCATGCCTATTTTTTGGAGCGTTTTTGACCAAAATGTGTTTTTTTTCTGACTTTACTGCCTTTAACTCGCCATTACTCAAATATTTCTTAATCAATGTAAACAAAACAAAATACTTAGGAGAGTCAACACTTTTATAGTTATTTCAAGCCATCAATCAGCTTTCTATGTCCTCTAGAAGCTGAGCTACAACCTAAAATCTAACATGAAAAAAAAAAAAAAATTATTTTCTCGAATCGAATATTATCAGCCGCCGCGGTTCTTGATCGTTGTTCTGCTTTGGGGTGGTTTGGTGGCGCACATCGCATAAGCAAGTTCATATGAAAAAAAACCCAGCGACAATGTGTTTCTGAGGAAATGCGCAGATGGCTGATGACGTGTGGTGTGGTGGGGGGCGTATGGTGGAGGTGGTGTATATAGAAACTGAGTTCATGGTTTTTGTTTTAATGGTTGTTTTGATATTACGTGGTACCTACAGTAAGGAAGTGAAACTTTAGTACTTACGCTGTTGAATTTAATTTTCTTAGATTGGTGTTTTAGGTATAGATTTGTTTGATTTACTGTTTCACATTGACAACGTTCACCGCTGTTTTTTTTAGCTAGACTGTTGATTTTAAACAAATATGCCGTTGAGAAAACGGTCAAATCTCTTTTATTGGAAATTAAACAGTCTCACGCCGCGAACGAAGTTGCGGGCACAGCTAGTTTGTAATAAACTCATTTAATGATAAATGCTTCTCAATTTTTGAATAAAACTTTGAAAAAGAAGAACCTGATATTGAATTGAAAAGTAAGTAATGTTAATTATAGGGTTCGCCCAGTGGTCGAAATTCTAACGTCATATTGACCTGGCTTGTACCCAACAAATTGGAAAACAAATTACAGACAGAATTGCATCTCTGCAGTATCTTCCAAAAAAAAAAAAAAAAAAAAAATCAAACGAATATGTTGTGGTCAAGGCAGTGAAGGAGTACCTACCGAAAGGGTTAATAATGCTCATACTGCTGCGACAATACAAGTGAACCTCCTTATGGACTGGCTAAATTGTAAACTATAGCCTTTTTCTTTTCCGTCCTTCACACGTTGGATATATGTATTTACCCGTAACTAAGAACAAAATTAGCGCAAAGTTTTACAAAATCTTACCCGAGTTGATACATTTCCACCGCAGCTTGGCCACTAACTTGCCCTATACCATTATTTCAATAAGAATCCAATTAAAATACTAATAAATAACCGCTTACGTCTTCTAATTCGTAAGAAGACAAACGCAAACACATAAGCAGCTAGCTCGACAACATATCTGCTCGGTTTCATAACAGCTGAATTATTGTCTATCGAAATAACAAAATTTATTACCAATTAATAGGAAGAGAAAGTTTTCACTTTTCGAGCCTAATTAGTACAGAAGTGTGTGCCTTGGCGATGAGACAGGAAAGAAAAAAAGAAAACTCATCCATCACCAATTGAGTATTGAGTGCGCGCACTTCTAAAGGAGATGAAAACCTGAAGAAAAGTCGCTCATAAATTTATGATTTTTTCAGTTCATTACATGGCTGATGGAAGGCGACATGTACGACGTACGTACGAGTGCGTGCAACTCAAGTCAAGAAGTTGGCCACCAGCTGGGACCACATTTGTGCAGCGAAGTGTCATTTAAGGCAGTTGACATAGCAAGATTTTTCCGCTTTATCTTCAATTTTATCTGTGAAATCAAAAACCCATTAGAGTTATCTTTCCACCTAAATGATGCCATTGCGAACGTTATAGACAACGAAAAGGATTTTTTCGAATTGATTTACAAGCAAGTTAATTTTTATTTAGGACGCAAGTGCCTGCCAATGACTGGTAAATCAAGTTAAGTAACATGAGAGTCGTATTGTGGCTTTAAATTGGTTAAAAAGTTTTACTCTGTCGGATTTCTTATAACTATACAGTTCGCAAAGTGGTAGAAATTCTACCATTTGTTATAGTCACCCGCTTCTTGTCACTTTAGATCTAAAAAAATAAAACAAAATTATAAATCAAATTCAAATCAAAAAAAAAATATTAACTTACTTTTGGTTTGTATCGAAACACCCTGTCCTGGTCACCTATGTACTGCGCTGTCTCATGCTGTTCTGAAATGGAAATGAGTAAACAAAATAAGAGTTAGGGATATCACTAAAACAATTTCATTTCACTTACCCACAATCACAATTTTATCGCTGCTTTGCGCTCGTGTCCTGTAACCCCTTCGTTCGTCCCATGCATCCTGCTTGTTTCTGTAATATAAGAACACAAAATATCTAAGGAAAGAATAAACAATAATTGTGCACTCGCATACTCACCTACTTAATAGCAGCAAAACTTTCCACAGCACACCGGACAAGCGATTCCACAAAACATGAAAAGATAAACTTCCGTGAAAACATACCAATAAAAAGGCAAAACTTTTAATAAAAGATAATAAAATTATCACTTACCCCTGCAATTGTTGTCCATGCTCGTTCTTTTTTTGTTTTAATTTTTGTGTTGACATTTTGGAATGTCAAAATGTTGAACCGGTAATGTTCAGGCATTGAAGTTTATGGGAATGGAATGTTTATATGCAATGGTTCAGGGATGCATTGTTGATTACTTTCGGATGCAATGTTGAGTGAATTTGAAAATTCAAAGAGCAGGACGTTGAGATGGGGTGAAGAAAATAGCATGATCTCTAGCGGCTACTCCAGAAACGGTGGAAGATTGGACAAATGTTAGTGATAAGTGTATTAAGAGATTAGGGGGCATTATTGGCTGAAGATGCTGGACAAAATTTCTATTGCCATTCTGTGATGTGAGGTTAAAGACAGTGGTGCTAATTTAAATTAATGGCCACAGTGCCAAATAGTTTTTGCAAAAGTTTTATTAAATCTTAGTTAAGAAAGGACGGAAGGATTTAGTCAAAACAAGTTAAATTAAATTTTTAAATAAATAGATAGTGGTGAGTTTTTGTTTTAAGAAAAAAATGTAGTGTCGTATTATATATATTAATTCGGTTTTTGTATTAGGTATACACTACACAGTACACATCATCATTTGGCGGTCTACGACTATCCACATCCAAGTCATAAGGAAGCCGTGACCGCCAACATTTTAATTGTACATTCTATTTCCGATTTGTGCATTTCGTTATTTGTGTGCATTCATTTTATTGTGTGCAATTTTTGTTTGGTGCAATTTGTATTTTGGTGTTTTATTGAACGGCCAATATTTGTGGAACCGAAATAAACGGTACGGAAGTTCAAAAAGAGCACCGCTTACCACTCCTAAACGGTCAGTAAAAATACCGTGCTCCAACACATAAGGCTGTATACTTTACATACAAAATACATAACCAGCAAACACAAAATACATAACCAGCAAACACAAAATACATAACCAGCAAACACAAAATACATAACCAGCAAACACAAAGTACATAATCATCAAACATAAAGCACATCACTAAAAAGCACAAAATACACAACCAACAAGCAGAAACTAAGTTACAAGTACGAGTACATTTCATAAAAACGACGTCACGAAGTTACAGCAACAAGTATCACTGAGCCATCACATTACACCAACAAAATCCATATCAATATCACGGAAGAACAAGAAAAATAAGTAGATAGCTTTATTTATACATAAGCGTGCGATCATTGCCATTTTAAATTTATTATTTTTTTTTATATTCTTGATTGATAAATTTTCTATTTCTTTTTTTTTCATTTAAATTTGTGTGTCGTTGTTTTGTAAATTAACGTCCATAATTGTGATAAGTTTTGTATCCTAGTTATTCATTTTTATGTACAGTTTGTGTAAGAACCCCCTAAAGTGAGCTCATTCTAGGCAGGAATTAAATGGGAAGTAGGAGCATCGCGGAAAGGGGACCAAAGTAAAACAAAGCGTTTAGGGCAAGGATACTAAATTTAAGCATTGCCAGATGCGCAATTAAATTTTTTAATTCTTTTATTTTTTTTTATAAATTTTAACTTTTTATTAAAGAATTTTTTTTTTATAACCTTTTCTTAAATATTAAATTCCTAGTTAGTTAATTCAATTAAATTAATTCAAACAAACAATTTAATAGTAAAGTAACCTAAAAGGCACAATAAATGATTCGTCACGTAAGAAAAATGATCAATTTACGTTTTATTTTACGGTGAGCCATAAAAATAAAAATATGGCATTTTAAATAAAATTTCAGGGGGTGTGGAAGGGTGAGTAGCTGCTTTCGGTCAATGGCTTGATCTGGTGAAGATGCCGTCGTCGTTGGGGAAGTTCATATCTGGCCGCGGAACTTCCAGGTAGGGTGGGAAGAGTTACGGCCGCGCTGAATACCATCGACAGCGCCCTCTCATTGTGGAAATGTCCGTCTGCGTCTGTAAATATAAAATAAAAAATGTTAGTGTAGGCACGATAAATGTTTTGTATAGGTATTGTTGGTGTGTGAGGACAAGAACCCTCACCATTCCGGCGAGCAAAGTCGAGCATTAGCAAGCGTGCCCGTTCTTCGCACCCAACACTTCCCCCCTTCTCTATCACATCCTATCCAATCATCATTTCCTCATCCTGTTTCCTGTCATTTTCAAATCCCAACGTCCTTAAGGTCCTTATATATGCCTATTACAAATGGCGCCCAACGTATGTTTGTCCTTGTCTTATGTCCTTTATGTCGTTTAGTCCACAATTGTTTCTGCTGCCAACAACAATGAATTCGTAAGTCTTCATGTGAGTAGTTTTTAAAAATATCGCTATGAATTGCGATGAGTTTATTGTTGTTGACAGCAAAAATAATTGGAACCTGTTAGTGTCTTGTCTTTTCTATTCTTTAAATCTTTCTTTATGTAAATTTTACTATCCTGTCAAAAATTTCAATTTTCATTTCTTAGTGTATTCGTCTTACTTACATGGATTCAGTGACCGTGATTGAGTGTTGAATCGTCTTAACATGTTGCATTGTTCCGTCTCTTTATCTTTTTTAGTTTAGTGTGTTGTGACTCTCGCCATCTCAAGTCTTCCAGCAAAGCCTTCCAGGTAGATTGGAATTGCGGAGATGGAGAGAAATACAACGGTGTGTGTCCTTGTTTTACCTTCTCTTTTTATGTAGTTTGTTTTCCACATTGAGAGGATTTTTTTTTTGCATTTAGTCCGTCCGCAGTCTTCTTTCTTTTTATTTTTTTTTGTGTCAAGCCGATCAAGCCTCGGTATTAGCAAACAAAGAAACCGCCGATGGCATACACCCGAAGCACCCCCGATCTGAAAACAATTACAAACAGTTAATAAACTGCAAATAACACAATACATTAAACATTTTTATAGTAGAGAAGTGATCATTATTATAGGTAGATTAAGATATAGGTACATACTTTTTATTTATTTTCGTGTTTACTAGTTTAGCCGTCTCACATTTTTAAAATTTACTTTTTGTTTTAGGTATACATATATACATATTTTTTATTTCTTTGTTTATATCTATATATGTTCATTTTTGTAGTTTTAGGTACATTTTAAACGCACTAGTTAGTGTGCAGTAGTGGTAATTTTGTATACACTCACCATATTCTTTTATATTCTTTTTTTTTAAAGCACATAGTTAACGATTTTTTTTTATCAGTCGAACTTTCCGTGGTTTGATTTTTGTGTTTCCATATGAGTTCCCCTAAGGACATTTTGAGAAATCAAAAAGATAGTCAAAGAAATAAACCAAACTTTAGGAGAATATATACCCGTTCACAATCGCATTTAGCAGAAAATCGCTCTGAAGTAATGTCTTTTGTTGGACGTAGTCCACCTCCAGCCACTAAATCGGCAAAGTCCAATACAACAATGTCCAAACAATCTTTCTCCGATACTGGGAGTATGCAGGCAACTAGCGAGTCTGCTACCTCGTCAGAATCAGTCTCAGCCCCATCTTTCAGTTCACTCAGCCATTTTGGTGCCGCATCAATTGAGGCACTGAACGAAAGTACTCGAACTCTGGTAGATGTAGCTGAAAAACAAGATCCAATCAATGCACAAGCAGGTCAATTTATTTCAACTGATGGAACCAACTTACCAAATTTAGAAAAATATGTCAATCAAGCCATGAAGAATGCGTTTTCCTCGCAAGAAAAGTCACTGCGAGAAGAGATTTCTGCAGATTTGCGTAAGGAAATGAGAGCCAATTTTCAAAGTCTTCTGAATGAGTTGCGGATGGATCGTCCTGTTGTTCAACCGGAACAGACAATTTCAAAGAATAATTCTTCGATCACAGGCACCATCCCAAAACAAACTCTTCCTTCG
This sequence comes from Cheilosia urbana, assembly GCA_946477585.1. NCBI lineage: Eukaryota > Metazoa > Arthropoda > Insecta > Diptera > Syrphidae > Cheilosia > Cheilosia urbana. The sequence goes on from OX297854.1 coordinate 121,040,395, forward strand.
CCTCCGCAGCCCTCAACGCATCAGGAGCCAGCTCAGCTTAATTCAGCTGCTCAACCATTTGTTCCCAATGGAAATCATCAACGAAACAATAATAATAGATCCAATAGGGGCAAATCATTTAATTATTACCAACCCAATAACATATCGTTTCAACAGGTAGGAAACAATTTTGAGACGAACTATCCCAACCAACCAAATCAGTCCTTTGAGAATGTTCAATACTCAAGAGCTGCAGGCTCTATAAAAATAGATAAATGGGGATTAAATTTTGAAGGGAAGTCAGAAACTCTAGACGTTAAAGATTTCATCTTCCGTTTAGAGACACTACAAAATAATTACCAATGTTCGTGGTCGGAAATACTAAGAGATTTTCACTTGTTGCTCTCAGGTGCCGCCTATGAGTGGTACTGGCAATATCAGAGAACCAACTACCGTCCAGATTGGCTCACTCTAAGAGAAGCTCTCTTGCGTCAGTTCCAAAACTTGAAGTCGAATTTCGATATCATGAGAGACATCATGGATCGTAGACAAGGTACCTGGGAGTCAAGTGACGATTTCTTTTCCGCAATTTATAAATTGAAATCCCAACTACGAATGGATATACCAGAAGGAGAATTAGTGCGCATATTAAAGCGAAATTTAAATGAGAAAATAGGAAAGTTAGTGTTCCCCATGAGCATATTTACCGTAGATCAATTGAGGAGCTCCTGTAAGGAAGCAGAAAATGCTTTTCCTAGCAGAGAGGCACCGAGGTCTCATAGACCCCAGCCAAAATATACGGCTAATGAGCTGGACTATGAAGATAGCCACCAGGCAGATAACTATGTTGCAGCGATGCAATATGGTGGCTCACGTCCTAAGCCACCGCGTAATTATGTGGATCCAAAATCCTGGATCTGTTGGAACTGCCGTGTTGAAGGTCATTCCTTCGTGGAATGTCCGTCTCAGGTACGGAATATCTTTTGCTATCGATGCGGTCAGGAAGGAGTCATAACCCCTAAGTGCAAGCGCTGCAACCCGGAAAACCGGCTAGCGAACGCGATGCAAACGGGGGAGTCGCGTTCGACACAGACATCCGAGTCAATAGAGAACCCGTCACACCATTAAATGATGTACCGGTAACCAACAACAATGAGATTCAAATTTTAAAAAGAGATAAAGATTCCAACTTTGTAGATAATAAGAAAAGATTTATAATTAAGCCGTTGCATGTTAGGATTAAGGAATATTATATAGCCAGAGGTAGGATATTTAATAATAATAATGTTTATACGTCCAAAGCTATTTTAAAAGCCAGGAATCGGTATAAAATCCGCAAGGAAATTAGAAAAAGCATAGCTTCGACAATTATCGATACCTCCACTGATCCAAGACCATATGCTAAAATAGATATAGCAGGTAAAAGCGTTTTCGGCCTCCTGGATAGCGGGGCTAGTGTCAGCTTTTTAGGAAGGAACTGTTTGACTTTTGTCAAGTCCCTGGCCATACCCATCTTCCCGTTCAAGTCAGATGTAAAAACAGCTGATGGCAAGTGCCAATCAATTGTAGGAAAAATTAGAACATCTGTGACCTACAAAGATCAAACTGATATAATTACGCTATATCTAGTCCCCAGTCTGGAGCAGGAGCTGTACTTAGGTATAGACTTTTGGAAGACATTTCGAATAGCCCCCAATATTGTGAGTTCGATGACGATCATCGATACTCACAGTGACGACACGCATCAGCTGTCTTTCAAGCAGGAATCCGAGTTGGAGGCAGTAAAGCAAAAATTCTTGTGTTCTACCAAACATGGGCTCGGTAAAACATCTCTTGAGGAGCATGTTATCGATACCGGAGACGCGGACCCAGTCAAGCAACGTCACTACCCCGTGTCCCCAGCGATACAAGCCCTCCTGTATGACGAGATCGACCGCATGATTAGCCTTGGCGTTATTGAAGAGAGTGAGAGCGCTTGGTGTTCACCGGTAGTCTTGATTCGGAAACCCGGCAAGAATCGTCTTTGTCTCGACTCCCGAAAGGTGAATGCCTTGACGAAAAAAGACGCCTATCCTCTCCCTCATATCGACGGGCTACTCAGTCGTCTACAGGATACATATTTCATCAGCAGCGTCGATCTGAAAGACGCATTTTGGCAAATACCGCTGGAGGCACGGAGTAGGGAAAAAACTGCTTTCACGGTACCGGGGAGACCCTTGTATCAGTTTACGGTCATGCCCTTTGGGTTGTGTAACGCAGCTCAAAGGATGTGCCGTCTAATGGACAAGGTGATCCCCTCACGATTAAAGGACCGCGTCTTCGTGTATCTTGATGACTTGCTTATCATCGCTCCCGACTTCGAGACCCATGTTGCCCTGCTAGATGAAGTTGCACAGTGCCTTCGGAAAGCCAATCTCACCATCAACTTAAGCAAATCCAAATTTTGCTTCAAGGAGTTGAAATATTTGGGCTTTATAGTTGGTGGTGGGATGCTGAAAACTGATCCATCCAAAATCGAGGCGATTGTGGACTTTCCAGTCCCCAAAAATCCAAGGCAAGTGCGCAGACTTCTTGGTCTAGCAGGATGGTACAGGCGCTTCATCAAGGATTTTTCAACCTTGACTGCCCCAATAACGGATACACTGAAAAAGAAGTTGGGGAAGTTTGAAATGTCTTCCGAAGCCATTGAGGCATTTAATAAACTAAAATCGGCGTTAACAACAGCACCAGTATTAACTCACCCGGATTTTTCTCGGCGTTTTTATATTCAGTGTGATGCATCAGAGTCCGGAATAGGAGCTGTTTTGTTTCAGCGCAATGACAGCAACGAAGAATCGCCGATATCCTACTTCTCGCAAAAGATGAACGCCTGCCAGAAAAATTACAGCGTCACAGAGAAGGAATGTCTGGCGGCTGTCATGGCGGTACAGAAGTTTAGGCCATACGTCGAGGGGATGGATTTCACCATAATCACCGACCACTCCAGCTTGCGATGGCTCATGAGTCTCAAAGACTTGAGTGGGAGACTGGCGCGTTGGAGCCTCAAGCTGCAAGCTTTCACTTTCGATGTAGAACATCGTAAAGGGTCGTTGAATGTGGTGCCAGATACCTTGTCCCGAGTCCATCTGGATGGACTAGAAATCCAAGATATCGCTCCTTGGGTGGACTTGGATTCAGAAGAGTTTGTCTCCGATGAATACAAGGATCTGATAACCACCATCGAAGAACACCAAGATGAACTACCAGACCTAAAAGTAGAGGAGAATTTTGTATATATGCGTTCTTTGCTACCCGCTGGCGATGAAACTTCGGAACATACCTGGAGGTTGTGGATCCCATCCGCACTAACCGAGGATATCATCTCTCGGGCTCATGATCCTCCCCAGGCATCTCACGGTGGTATTGCGAAAACGCTGTATCGAATTCGCCAATACTTTTACTGGCCAAATATGACCGTCCAGATCAGACGTTATGTGTCTAACTGTGCAGTTTGTAAACAGTGTAAGCCGTCAAATCAAGTGCTTCGTCCTCCTATTTCTAACAGTTATTGTACCGATCGTCCGTTCCAGAAAATATATATAGACTTCTTGGGTCCATATCCCAGATCCAAATCCGGCAACTGTTACGTGTTTGTCGTACTTGATCATCTGTCTAAATTTGTTCTGTTAAAAGCGTTAAGAAATGCCAGTACCATAAATGTTGTCAATTATCTACGTAACGATGTGTTTAATATGTTTGGTGTACCACAAATTATACACTCTGACAATGGAAAGCAATTCTTAGCAAAAGATTTTCAAGATCTTTTAAAAACGTATGGCATACGTCATTTCAAGACTGCTAACTACTCCCCTCAATCAAATGCGTCGGAGAGAGTTAATAGAACTCTTCTAGCAGCCATCCGTTCATATCTCAAAGATGACCAGCGCGACTGGGATGGCCATCTCAGCGACATTGCGTGTGCAATTCGTAGTTCCGTCCACACAGCTACCGGAGTGTCGCCATATTTTGCTCTCTTTGGAACAAATATGATGACCCACGGAAGCAACTACGAACTTGCACAGAAACTCAATGCCGTGGAGGATGGAGAACTGCTAACTCTCTCCCGACAAACGCGATTGCAGTGCCTACGTGACAAGGTCAAGCAAAATATTTTGAAGGCAAACGAGCAAAGTGCAAAAACATATAACACAAGAACACGCAATATTAATTTTCTACCTGGACAAGAGGTATTTCGAAGAAACTTCGTCCTTAGTGACACTTCGAAATACCTTGCCGCGAAACTTTGTCCAAAATTTGTTAAGTGTAGAATTGTAAAGGCGATCGGTAACAATATGTACGAGTTAGAGAACTTAGCAGGCGAAAAGGTGGGAATTTTCCATGCAAAGGACTTAAAACAATAAGCTGCTATGTATTTCTGTATCATGTATCATTTGTGTAAATAATAACGCAAAATATATGTATCCTTACGTCTGAATGTAGTCACACATAAGTATTATTTATTAAATTTATGTCTTATTTATTTTAATTTAAGTATAATAGTGCAATAGTTAAGTTAATTTAGATTATAAGTTAGTATATAAGCATATTATAGTATATTTATTTATTTGTGCACGTATATATCCTATTTATTTATTTGTGCACGTATATATCCTATTTATTTATTTATTTATTAGTGTATGTTTTCAATCTATGTAGTCATATATGTTATTTATTACTTAGATCTAAGATTATTTATAAAATTTCATGTTCACCTCAACTGTGATATACATGTTATTTATATTTGTTACGTCTTATAGCTATATTATCCTTATTTATTCACTTATTTATTATATTTGCCAGTTTTATATATTTTTTTATTTATTATAATCTAAGTATTTGTTCCGACTTAAGTCCCTATATGTAATGACTTATATTTATATGTTAATTTATTTATATGTTAATTTATTCCTAGGTTAAGTATTTATGTATGTAACACATGCTTATCTGTTGTCTTATATGCTATAAACTTACCTAGTCTAATGCCCGGCTTACAGAGCGTGGGGTTCTTCACCACGTTGAATCCACAAAACAGACCAAGTGGCTGACTTCGTCTCTGTCCCTGTTGTCGTCAAAGTCTCCCCCAAATCCAGAGATTTGTTATAGTCACCCGCTTCTTGTCACTTTAGATCTAAAAAAATAAAACAAAATTATAAATCAAATTCAAATCAAAAAAAAAATATTAACTTACTTTTGGTTTGTATCGAAACACCCTGTCCTGGTCACCTATGTACTGCGCTGTCTCATGCTGTTCTGAAATGGAAATGAGTAAACAAAATAAGAGTTAGGGATATCACTAAAACAATTTCATTTCACTTACCCACAATCACAATTTTATCGCTGCTTTGCGCTCGTGTCCTGTAACCCCTTCGTTCGTCCCATGCATCCTGCTTGTTTCTGTAATATAAGAACACAAAATATCTAAGGAAAGAATAAACAATAATTGTGCACTCGCATACTCACCTACTTAATAGCAGCAAAACTTTCCACAGCACACCGGACAAGCGATTCCACAAAACATGAAAAGATAAACTTCCGTGAAAACATACCAATAAAAAGGCAAAACTTTTAATAAAAGATAATAAAATTATCACTTACCCCTGCAATTGTTGTCCATGCTCGTTCTTTTTTTGTTTTAATTTTTGTGTTGACATTTTGGAATGTCAAAATGTTGAACCGGTAATGTTCAGGCATTGAAGTTTATGGGAATGGAATGTTTATATGCAATGGTTCAGGGATGCATTGTTGATTACTTTCGGATGCAATGTTGAGTGAATTTGAAAATTCAAAGAGCAGGACGTTGAGATGGGGTGAAGAAAATAGCATGATCTCTAGCGGCTACTCCAGAAACGGTGGAAGATTGGACAAATGTTAGTGATAAGTGTATTAAGAGATTAGGGGGCATTATTGGCTGAAGATGCTGGACAAAATTTCTATTGCCATTCTGTGATGTGAGGTTAAAGACAGTGGTGCTAATTTAAATTAATGGCCACAGTGCCAAATAGTTTTTGCAAAAGTTTTATTAAATCTTAGTTAAGAAAGGACGGAAGGATTTAGTCAAAACAAGTTAAATTAAATTTTTAAATAAATAGATAGTGGTGAGTTTTTGTTTTAAGAAAAAAATGTAGTGTCGTATTATATATATTAATTCGGTTTTTGTATTAGGTATACACTACACAGTACACATCATCATTTGGCGGTCTACGACTATCCACATCCAAGTCATAAGGAAGCCGTGACCGCCAACATTTTAATTGTACATTCTATTTCCGATTTGTGCATTTCGTTATTTGTGTGCATTCATTTTATTGTGTGCAATTTTTGTTTGGTGCAATTTGTATTTTGGTGTTTTATTGAACGGCCAATATTTGTGGAACCGAAATAAACGGTACGGAAGTTCAAAAAGAGCACCGCTTACCACTCCTAAACGGTCAGTAAAAATACCGTGCTCCAACACATAAGGCTGTATACTTTACATACAAAATACATAACCAGCAAACACAAAATACATAACCAGCAAACACAAAATACATAACCAGCAAACACAAAATACATAACCAGCAAACACAAAGTACATAATCATCAAACATAAAGCACATCACTAAAAAGCACAAAATACACAACCAACAAGCAGAAACTAAGTTACAAGTACGAGTACATTTCATAAAAACGACGTCACGAAGTTACAGCAACAAGTATCACTGAGCCATCACATTACACCAACAAAATCCATATCAATATCACGGAAGAACAAGAAAAATAAGTAGATAGCTTTATTTATACATAAGCGTGCGATCATTGCCAGGTCAAACATTTTAATTTTATTATTTTTTTTTATATTCTTGATTGATAAATTTTCTATTTCTTTTTTTTTCATTTAAATTTGTGTGTCGTTGTTTTGTAAATTAACGTCCATAATTGTGATAAGTTTTGTATCCTAGTTATTCATTTTTATGTACAGTTTGTGTAAGAACCCCCTAAAGTGAGCTCATTCTAGGCAGGAATTAAATGGGAAGTAGGAGCATCGCGGAAAGGGGACCAAAGTAAAACAAAGCGTTTAGGGCAAGGATACTAAATTTAAGCATTGCCAGATGCGCAATTAAATTTTTTAATTCTTTTATTTTTTTTTATAAATTTTAACTTTTTATTAAAGAATTTTTTTTTTATAACCTTTTCTTAAATATTAAATTCCTAGTTAGTTAATTCAATTAAATTAATTCAAACAAACAATTTAATAGTAAAGTAACCTAAAAGGCACAATAAATGATTCGTCACGTAAGAAAAATGATCAATTTACGTTTTATTTTACGGTGAGCCATAAAAATAAAAATATGGCATTTTAAATAAAATTTCAGGGGGTGTGGAAGGGTGAGTAGCTGCTTTCGGTCAATGGCTTGATCTGGTGAAGATGCCGTCGTCGTTGGGGAAGTTCATATCTGGCCGCGGAACTTCCAGGTAGGGTGGGAAGAGTTACGGCCGCGCTGAATACCATCGACAGCGCCCTCTCATTGTGGAAATGTCCGTCTGCGTCTGTAAATATAAAATAAAAAATGTTAGTGTAGGCACGATAAATGTTTTGTATAGGTATTGTTGGTGTGTGAGGACAAGAACCCTCACCATTCCGGCGAGCAAAGTCGAGCATTAGCAAGCGTGCCCGTTCTTCGCACCCAACACTTCCCCCCTTCTCTATCACATCCTATCCAATCATCATTTCCTCATCCTGTTTCCTGTCATTTTCAAATCCCAACGTCCTTAAGGTCCTTATATATGCCTATTACACATTATAGAGACCGGGCTTATATGTAAAATATTAAAAAAGAAATTAAACACATCATTACATCTCTGAACAACCTTAACAAAAAAAAATCAAGCGAATATGTTCTGTTATGGCTCTGCGAAATAAGGCCCAAATGAAATAAAATTGAAATAAGTCCCCAAAAAATTATACAGGAAACAACAACAACGATTCTTAATAAAATTTGGGGTGTTATTTCCTTTTTTGGGGACTTATTTCCTAAAAAAAATTGAAAAGAAGAAGAAGAAATGATGTGAGTCCCCAAAATTATTTTTTTATTATTTATTGTTACCCTTCTGACGTGGAATACGTATGGGGACCATGCTGCCCCGCGCAACCCTCCTGCTTGGGTTTACTGTTAGATTACGGGGTGGGTTCGAGGTTGAGTACATACAAAGTTCCTTTAATCTAAATTATTTTATCCTATATCAACAATATTAAATATAAAGTAGTTTTCGTTATTTTTAATTTCTTTATGAAATAAACTCCCTTGGGGCCCTATTTCATTTTCTCTTTTGGGGCATTATTTCATTGGGGACTTATTTCCTGCAGCCTTGTGTTTTAATTTGCCTTCGCCTATTTATATATAAGATATTAGATATTGATGCGTTCTGTTCTTGATTGCTTAAGCGGCTCAAAAGTTCGGGATGAACCAAGGTTTGAGAAAGCAAGCCCCGCCATATAGAACGAATTATAAATCCACATGTCTTTAGTTACCTACTGACTTCAAGTTTGCCAAAGTTGTTTATACTTCCGCGTTGACCCTTTTGGTTAGAATCGAAGATTCGCGAGGAATTAATTGATGTCCATTCATTTGACTTGAGGTTGATATATTATAAAACACCCAATTTTTGACTAGATCGATGTTGCTGTACTAACTTGTTTGTAAGTCTAGCCAGACGGATGAGTTTTCAGTTTTTACCAAATCTAGACTTGGCTCTGTAGATGCTAGCATTGGCGGCTTTTAAATCGATGAGAATATGGTGAGTATCGATCTCTAGAGCATTTTGCATGACTTTAGAAAGACGTGCATTTTCAACGCGTTTTGATGGGAATCTTCTTGGCGCGACTTGGAAGTAAAATCGACTCGACCGAGAAGAAAAGTCCGCGGCGACGGCGGAAATTGGCCAACCAATACGTCGCCGCTTTCGACTCCTAAACCTCTCAATCGATTTAAATAAAATATTTTGGGTGTGTATGGTTAGTTGCAACTTGAAGATAGGATAGTTTTGGGCCCGATAGGTGGCGCTCTTTTCGATCTCCAAGATTACTCAAGAGTGCCAATGAAATTTTGTGGATGTATTGTTATATGGTTGGTTGTAGTTTGAAAAATTGGATATAAACCTTTTTGTTCAATTCTTTCAATTTAATTTTTAAAGTGAAGATATGGGCACGCTGGACATGAGGAGTGAACTGATAAAGCTATGTCTTGCACAGGCCATAGACTACTGTGCATCAGTTGATTAAATTAAATTGGAATAAAATCTTGTTTGCGTGGTAGGAATTGTAGGAAACCTGAGACTTAGGCCCCAGTTATAGCTTTTGCTTTTTTTGATCACTTAAACTTGTTGCTTGAACTGAATTTTGATCTTAAAATGTTGCTTATGAATTATGAAGTTAGTTTTCCAAAAAAAAATGAGAAATTATCTTTAAATTTTCTAGGAAAAGAATTTATTAATTTTTTCGTGATCGGAAAAAGTTTTTGTTACGGAAAATTTCATAAATTCTTATTTTAGAGAAGTTGAAGGTAATTTGCTAATTTTTTTTTTGATAAACTAACTTTCTAATTCAAAAGCAACATTTTAAGACCAAGATTGAGTTCAACAAACAAGTTTAAGTGGTCAAAAAAAGCAAAAGAAAATGTTTACGGTTTCGTTTTACGTATGGCTATAACTGGGGCCTTATTAACACTCTCATGTTTCATTTCACCGCCGGAACTTGTGTTTATTTCAGCTTTACGTACCTATAAATATGGGAAGAACATCCATGACAACTTAGGCGTCTGATTTGTGATCTCAATCTTACGCCTTAATTACCACTGACTGTGGTCAAACGGATCTCTCTGTCCCGTCTCTAGCAAAAATGCGCGTGTTTGTGATGGTGTAAATTCAGTTTTAGGCTACACAGAAAAATCGTATGTAGCTTCGTTTAATTTGAACTCCAACTGTTTTCTAGGTCTTAAACCTAACCCGTTTTTTAAACCCAATCACTACAAGCCGCGATACTAATAACTAATAACTAATAATTTGTAGTGTCTGTCCAGGCTATTTTTCGAACTTACAGTGTCGAAATTTTCAACACAAAATTGCATATAGTGACCTATAAAATATTGTGAAGTTAAAAAATTAGCAAGGCCCTATGTCGTTAATGTTCAAATATTTTCGGGGAGAAAATCATTTTGCTTCACATCCACTACAAATATTTTTTTTAGGCATTTCCAAAGTCAATAAAGATTTTCTTTCTCTTAACGGTAGAGACAATTTTTCTTGTCTATCCTTTTCGGAACTGCCATAATTAATCGTTCGGCATGAATGGACACCAAACTGGCTTCGAATTAGTAAGCAGCAATTACAATTACCACGCATGCCTATCAGTGGGAGACTTTCGTCGTGTTAGGACTCAATCTGATCTTTAACCGCTAACACTACGTCACTGTGTCAGTCAACAGCGCAAAAAGGTTACTGAAATGGAAAAGCACACGTAATTTGAATATTCGCCTCCATTTGTCAATGCAGATAAGTCTAATATGAAACTGGAAATACTGGCAAACGGAAAACTCATGTGCCACACGGATCATTTTACCAAACATGCAATACCCGCATAAGGAAGTCGTGAGAATAATTAAACCGACAGTATTTTGTTAACAACAAACAACACTTAGTACGTTGCCAACAAAAACTTGTTTACCACTGCCAATATTATTTCTAAGCAAAGAGGAATAAAATTTGAGCCAAGCGAAGTGGATATCGGCGACTGTCCAAAATGTGGATTGTGGAGGCAAAAGAAAAACCCTTTTGAAGAGCGTTCACACCTTAATTTCCTGACTTACTTCTTCCTACCTGAACCGTGTTCAGGAAAAGGGAAAATAAATTAAAAAAATGTATCTTGGGCCAGATGTTACATCTACGATCTGCGCAGCTCTACCGGTTGGTGGTAATATCAACGAAGAGATCTCTTGCTGATTGTTGCGCCTGCTGCTGTCTGGTAGCGATAAAGCAGTTCGTTCAACTAGGAAGACGGCGCGGTAACGAATGTGTGGTACGCGTGTAGGTATGTTGTATCAGCTTCAAATGAACAAATTGAAGTATCTGTAAGTTCTTGTTTCTTCGTTGGGGTAGCACTGAAGATAAAAAAACATTGTAGCCAAGTTTGGCGGCGGCATAGGACTGCGGACTACTGGATGAGATGTGTGAGAGCTGAGAGCTATTTTCTATTGCAGACATAACCGACGAAATGCGAGGTTTTTCTTTATTAAATGTCTAACTGCATGCGCGGTGTGGTGTTTTGAATTTGCAATGCGCTCTGCGAGAGGTTGTATAGGCTAACGCAAATTAGGTGTCATAAAGCAATTTCGCATGTTTCTATTGTGAGGCATTTCCGAGAAATTTTTTTTTTTTACAATTAAGTGCTAGGAATCACGAAAGGAGTAGGAAAAGCGAAGGCATCAATGTTATTTGTTTTGGACTAGTGATGTGTCGACTCGGTTTGGTAAACCGGTTTAAACCGAGTTACTACTAAACCGAGTTAAACCGAGTTGCTTTTATTTCAAACCGAGTTGGCGAAAACCGATGAAACGAAACGAACCGACCGAAAACCGAATAATAAAATGCCCCGCATGCATAAACCGATTTCAACACATGACTCCGTTTCGGATCTCGGTTCGGTTGGTTAGGTAGAAGTAGAAGGTAGGTGTGCGTGTGAGAAAAATAAACACAATGTACAAACACATTAATGAGCATGCAAGATGCAAGGTCCAATTGGAAAGCTGTGCTCTTCTCCTTACTCCTGTTTTCTCGCATGTGTAATGTGTTATGTGTTATGATTTTTATGAGCGAGGGTGGTTTTTGTCAATTGAGTGAGTCCATAGGTAAATCGGTTTGAATGAATCGTATACGTACGTATACCCGTTCGTAAAGTCGAGTTGGATTTCGATTTCTTAATGAGTTGCAACTTGCAAATCGAGTTGACTAACTCGGTTTGCAGCTCGGTTTGCAACTCGGTTTGCTTCAATTCTAAACCGGTTTAACTCGGTTTGAGAAATTATCGGTTTGGCACATCACTATTTTGGACTTCGTCATGCTGAATGCGTTACATAAGATATGATACATCATACACATACTGCTCATTAACAATGTGAACATTGTGCAAAGGCAACGCGATTCCAATCGCAAGTGTTGTTACGTCTTTGGCCAAATTTCGTTCTCTCTCTATCTCTTTCTATTTTAAAATTGTTGAAGGAAGACACATTAAAAAGAACCAGCAGCAATATTATAGGGCACGCAACGGCGGACTGATAGACTATAGGATAGAAGGATAGTGGTGTACCACAGGAATCAGCACTGGGACCACTTTTATTTAACCGCAGCTTAAGAGTTCCAAGATTTCTGATGGCATTGCAATCTTAACTCCTACCAGAGCAAGAGATGTTTATGAACATGATCAACTTGAGAAGCGATATGGATATCATGGCTTCGGCTCACTTCAACGGGCCCAACTCTAGCTGAACAGAAGCGGTGCTTACCTATAGCCGGTAGGAAAAGAAGAGAAACAATCAAATTTACAATTTTTGGCGGTCGTGAAATTGAATTCAAATGACACGATATGTTTCTATGAGTCTGGATGTAAGTAGGTACGGGCGGTTCAAGGAAAATCTCTCTAACATCAGCCGTAAATCCGCAATTATAACAAGCGCCGCTCGTAGTTCTGTCAAATGAAGCAATAATCTGGAAGTTGGAGCTGTGTTTCGTAGGTCAGTATACTAACGGTCAAATGGCAACCAAAATTAACATAAACCAGCTGCCAGCTGGCAAGTTTGTCACCGCTGTAAAAAATGCAGCCCATTCCAAAATAAACCTCTGAACCCCATCCCTTATACGACCATAAAAAAGTCAGATAGCGGAACCGGAGAACTGCCAGATTGACAGCAAAGTGTAGAAGTAGCATGACAGGAACGCTTGTGCATTGTCATTGCAAAATTTAACAAATTTTAAGAAAAATAAAAAAAAGGGCATGACTGCGACTGGGTCGCACGAAACTTTCTCGTTCACTTAGTTTGGTTGAGGAAATTGGTACTAAGCATAAAGTTCAGAAGCAACCGTACATAAAAGATAAGAATAGGTAGTATGTACTAGATATACTTAATTAACTTTTAAGTTATTTATTTATTTAGTATTTATTTATATTTAGGTATATTTACAGTAATAGGCAATGTTCGAAAGTTCTTTAACTTTTATTTATAGGCTCTAAGGCTTCGGCCACGCAATAAGCGACGAGCAACTGAGCGATTGAGCGACGAGTCGCTGAGCGTCGAATCTGGGCGATGGGTGGCCATTTACTGAACGACGTCGCTGAGCGATTAGTTGGGAAAATGTCATCGTCAAGTGCGGTTCGTCTTAGCTTATTAGTTGAAAATCGCGTTCATATTTACAGATCGAGAATACATAGCAAATTATGGTGAATTTCATCATTTATATCAAAATCTTCGCAGATTTACAGATCGATTTCGGCAATATTGTCGTATGTCTGTTCTTTCTTTCTTTCCACTCTTTATCGGTGACATTTTTATTTTTATAGTCTTTGTGGGTGTCCTTCTCGTGAATAAAAAATCTGTGAACCTTCTAGAACAAACTTTAGGACGCAATTAAAGCAACCATTTTATTTCGAAAAATTAAAAGAACACAAAAGTAGCAGAGTTGCCATAACAATTCATATTTCATTAATTTGACTCTTTATGTCGTTACCAGAATGCAGTTTATATTTAGAACGATTTCACCAGTCCTGCCATAGCACTGGACGGCTTTAGACAGCTGAAATTAAATTTCTGTGTTTATTTTGTCCATCTTATTATTTCGTCGCTCAGCGATCGACTGAAAAATTAGAACAGATTTGATTGCAGAGCGACGTCGCTCTGTCGCTTAAAAAATCGCTCAGTCGCTCAGGGTTTATGTGGCCACCTCCATACGATTTCATGTGTTTTAATTTTTTTGCGTCGCTCAGCGACTCGTCGCTCAGTCGCTCAGTCGCTCATTGCGTGGCCGAAGCCCTCTTTACATAATTTTTGAGTACAAGGACCCACGGTCCAGGAGTTTCCGTTTCTGATCTGTTGGTTAATTTCGTCTATGATTGGAATTGGAAGTACGGTTCGCAATAGACTGACATTAAACTGCAGTTAAAAACTGATTATCCCGATGGACGTGTATGGGTGTGCAAATGGAGTAGGAGTTTCTGATTGTGTAAGCTTCAAGTGGTTGGAATTATTTTAAGGTTCATATTCAATATGGTTGAAAGAACATGGCAACATTTAGGTTGAGAAATACTATATTGATTAACTATTTAGCTAAAAATTGAGTATTACATATTGTTCGCGATGTAAGAATTACTTATTTGTTTTTATTTTTATTTTTTTTAAGTTTTATCCAAATCGAAAAAGGAGCTTTCGAGACATGAGCATTTTTTAATATAAGCGTTTTCCGTGATTCGAACTTAAAATTAAGGACGCAATAATTTTGAAAACATAAATTTTGCTTTAAGTTTGCATTTTCGTCAAAATCGTTATTGCCCTTTTCAGGTAAACTAAAGAAAACTAAATTATACAGAAAAAATCTGAGTCTGCTATTAAGTTAGAAATGACCATATTACCTTCGAAATGAATGTTTGTTACAATCGTATGGATCGTTTTCGAGATATGTCCAAATTTAAAAAAATAACGTTATTCTTATTCTTTTAGTTAAAAACCGAGTAAGCATGTTAACCTCACCTACTTAAGTTCAAATATAAATTTAGGTTGAAATCGTTAGAGCCGTTTTCGAAAAAATTTAAGAGGTATGAACAAGACCATCTTATATGGAAAGTACCAATAATATTGAGGTTACCTTGCAAACGAAAAAATGGCCCCGAGCTGTGAGCCCCTTAAATCCAAATTCGAAGTTAGAAGGAAATCCGGACAGCCGTTTAGGTTGTAGGCCTCGGGACATACGGACAGAAGGACGGACAGACAAAAGGACAGACAGATGGACAGAATTTTGCGACCCACTTTTTCGAGTTCCTCTATCATTGTAATGATTTCAGAATTGATTAACATCTCGAGTACGAAATTTTTAAAAATATAGTTAAAAACGGCCTCGACTGTAGGCCCACAAACTTGCTCTAAAATATACTATAGAATCCAGATTCCAGTTTTCTGGCTTAAATATTTCGTGAGCTCTAAGTAAACTACTGAAAATACTGTGAGGAGATTTAACGTTGGACGACTACAAACGCAACAAACCGCCAGAACCTTTGCCGATCGCGTATCCCTCAACCTCTCGAGAAGTCCTATGCTGCCAGCATCAAGTGCCGAAGACCAGTGGCGCCGATGCCAAGAAGCCATCAAAAACGCCGCAACTGATGTGCTCGGTTTCACCAGTCCACCCCCCCGAAACCCCTGGTTTGACGAAGAGTGCCGGCAAGCACATGCAGCAAAACAAAGTGCCTACGAAGCGTCGCTGCATAGAAGGACGAGAGCAGCTCGTCAGCTCTACGAGCAAAAAAGGAGGGAAGAACATCGGCTTCTCCGGAGAAAAAAGAGAGAATTTTGAATTTTGAATTTTGAATTTTGAATTTTATTTATTTTCACTAGTTGTACCTATATATAAACAATTCAGAGTTGGTAAACTAATACAATTGTACAATAAATATTTTCAACTAGAAAAAATTAATTGACATTTTATATTTCTTTAACAGAAATAGTATTAAATGTCATTTACATTTTCTTACTAGCAATAAAAAAAAAATAAATGGGTGGGGTGACCCTTAAGTGTAAGTAATTTACATTTTGATAATAATTGATTGCAACAATTTCATTAAAAACCGACTAAAAAATACAAAATATCTTTGAAGTAAAATTCAACATTATACAAAACTTTAAATTAGAGAACCAAATTTAGAATAACATTTCATCAAAAAATAAAAAATTAAAGAACGAAACACCAAAACGTCGAGTTATGACCGAAAACCAAAAAGAATTTCTAAACTTTTAATATCATTAGATAATAACCAGCGTCTTACTTGATTTAAGAATTTATTAATTGAACTGAGTGTCCTAATCGAAGAAGGAAGTTTATTAAAGAGACGACGTGATGTTACTGTATAAAAATTTCTGTAGGCTGTGGTGCGAGAACTAGGAACAGCGACTAAATTCAGGTGATTGCCACGTATATTATAAGTATCAAGAACTCTAGTATTCAAGTTTCCAGATCTGAAGAAGAATTCCTTCAGAACTTTAAAGCAATACAAGTGCCTGATTGGAAGAATTTTCAAATCATCGAACAACGAAAAACTTGGATGCAAGCGATTTTTCCCGCATATTTTTCTTATAATATATTTTTGTAAAACTAGAAGTGGTTGAATCTTGTTAAAATATGCTCCCCCCCAACAAGTAATGCCATATTGTAGCTTCGAGTGAAAGATACCATAATAAATTGTTTTAAGCAGGTCTGTTGAGCAGACATTCTTCAGATAAAAGAAACTCCTGAGCGTTGCGCGAAAATATTGCCTCAAGTTTTCAATGTGATCATAGAAACACATTTTGGAGTCAATAATAAGCCCCAGATATCTAAATACATTCACGCGTTCAATTTGAAAACAATTTTTGCTACAGTTAAGACTGGCACAAAAAGTCATAGAGGGAAGGCTGGTGCTACAGAAGCAACTCCGCACTTGAAATCGTTGGCACTCAGGTGCATGAAAAAAAACTTCAGCGTCAAACGATTGTTGTGCTGCCAGACTGAAAAACATTATTTTAGTTTTAGAACTCATCATAAGCTTATGAACTGCAAACCATTTTCTAAGCAAGTCCAAATCCATATTGATATCAGCAGTTAAATTTAGAGGGCTTTTTGAACCATAAGTTAAACCTACGTCATCTGCAAAAGCAGTGATAAGGCCTTTAAAATTTAGCGCAAATAATGAATTTATATAAATCAGGAAGAGGATTGGTCCCAATACAGAGCCTTGAGGTACCCCTAGGTTCATGAACTGAATTCCACTCCTAATCGTATCAATCTTTACTCTTTGTGATCTACTGTTAAGATAAGATTTAAACCACTCGAGCATAAAGCCTCGAAAACCAGAGCATGAGAAGCGCGCGATCGAGGATATAGAGAGGTGTTACTCCAGGAACAATGTTCGGAAGTTTTACCAAAAGGTAAAAAGAACGTGCCATGCCAGCAAGACCCGAACGGAGACCTGTAGAGACGAGCAAGGAAACCTTGTAGTAGAGTCACAGTCGGTGCTGAGGACATGGAAAAACCATTTCTGCAGACTGCTAAACGGCGAAGACGACACAAATTCCGCTGTTAGGCAGAACGATCCATTCAACCTGGACGATGACAGCCAAGATTTCCGTCCACCTGACCAAAATGAAGTGAGGATAGCAATATCTAAGCTTAAATCCAACAAGGCTGCTGGTCCAGACGGCTTACCTGCCGAGCTCTTCAAGGCAGCCGGAGATGACTTGGTAGAGTGCATACACCAACTCATCTCCAAGATTTGGTTAGAGGAAAGTATGCCTGATGAATGGAACCTCAGCATTGTTTGCCCGATCCACAAGAAAGGAGACCCTCTAAACTGCGCCAACTACAGAGGCATCAGTCTCCTGAACACTGCGTATAAGATCATGTCTGCTGTATTGTGTGAACGCCTGAAACCATTCGTCAACGATCTGATAGGTCCCTATCAGTGCGGTTTTAGGCCCGGTAAGTCCACGACCGATCAAATATTCACACTACGGCAGATCCTGGAAAAAACCCAAGAATACCAGATCGATACTCACCATCTTTTTATCGATTTTAAGGCCGCATATGACAGCGTTTATAGAGACGAGCTATACAGAGCCATGTCTAGTTTTGGCATCCCTGCCAAGCTTGTCAGATTGTGCAGAATGACGATGGAGAACGCTCGCTGCTCCGTAAAGGTCGGAAACAATCTCACCGAGACCTTTGATGTCAAAAAAGGATTTAGACAAGGTGATGCGCTGTCATGTGACTTCTTCAACATCATTCTTGAGAAGATTGTGCGAAACTCACAAGCCAACACCAGAGGCACAATTTTCTATAAGTCTGTGCAACTGCTTGCATACGCTGACGACATTGACATTGTTGGTACAACACAGCGAGCTGTCACTGGTGCGTTTGCAAGTATTAGTACAGAAGCGGCAAAAATGGGTTTAGTGGTGAATGAGGGTAAAACAAAATATATGCTGTCAACAAGAAGGGACACACGACATCGACGAATCGGGCAGAACGTCACGATAGACAGGTAGTTTGAGGTAGTTAGGGACTTTGTCTACCTCGGCTCCGCTATAAACTCTGATAATGACATCACATCAGAAATCAAACGAAGAATCACACTTGCCAACCGCTGTTTCTTTGGCCTAAGACGGCAACTGATAAGTAAGGCCTTGTCGAGAAATACTAAGGAAACTCTGTATAAGACTGGAGAGGCGTATTGGTTGAGGCCCAGGTCCACCCGGACTGTAGCGCCACCTAAGTAAGTAAGTAAGTAAACTACCAATATTCGATGAGAAATAGGTGAACCGTGCCTTACCTTTCAAAAAAATATTTAGACTGGTAGATTAGAGTACGCAAGCACACGCCAGTTGAACTACTTGTTTCGACAAACGTTGCAAGAAGAACGGAAGCGTACTTTTCAATTTTAAGCTTTGGATTGATAAAACAAGCGAAAAATATTGGAATGTAACGGGTGATTTTTTAAGAGGCTTAGAACTTTTTTTAAAAAAAAAACACAAAAAATTCGAAAAAATCAATGAAATATTTATTTGAATCGATAGTTTAAACCTTGCAATTTAATGTTTAAATATAATAAAAATATAAAAAAAATAATTTCATGCAAATGTTGACCGCGGCTGCGTCTCAGGTAGTCCATCCGCTGAGTCCAATTTTGGCATACTCTTTCACACATATCGGCCGGTATCTCACGAATGAATGCATGGATGTTGGCTTCCAGTGCGTCAATCGAAGCGGGCTTGTCCCTATACACATTAGCCTTGACATATCCCCACAAAAAATAATCTAATGGTGTCAAATCGCACGATCTAGGCGGCCAATTGACCGGCCCGAAACGTGAAATTAACTGTTCACCAAACTCGCCTCGCAATTGCGCCATTGTTTTCGCGTGCTGTGTGGCATGTGGCACCGTCTTGTTGAAACCACATATCATGCAAGTCAAGAACTTCCATTTCGGGCAAAAAAAAGTTTGTTATCATCGCTCGGTAGCGTTCACCATTGACAGTAACGCTGCGATTCGCATCATCTTTGAAGAAATATGGCCCAATAATGCCGCCGGCCCATAAACCGCACCAAACAGTGGCTTTTTCGGGATGCATTGATAGCTGTTGCAATGCTTCTGGCTGATCTTCACTCCAAATGCGGCAATTTTGCTTATCTACGTAACCATTCAACCAAAAATGAGCCTCATCACTGAACACAATTTTTCGATAAAAAAGCGGATCCTCGGCCAGCTTTCCAAGAGCCCATTCACCAAAAATTCGGCGTTGTGGTAGGTCGCCTGGCTTTAGTTCTTGCACAAGCTGTATCTTAAAAGGCTTTACGCACAAATCCTTCCGCAAAATTTTCCACGTAGTGCTGTAACAAAGGCCTAACTGCTGGGAACGGCGCCGAATCGACATTTCGCGGTCTTCTGTCACACTAGCTGATACGGCCGCAATATTTTCTTCACTACGCACAGTACGTAAACGTGTTGGTGGTTTAATGTCCAACAAAGTAAATTTGGTGCGAAATTTGGTCACAATCTTCCGAATAGACTGCTCAGAAGGTCGAGAATGCCGATCATAAAATGGAAGCAGCGCGCGATGAACATTTCGAACCGAGCACGAATTTTGATAGTAAAATTCAATAATTTGCAAGCGTTGTTCATTTGTAAGACGATCCATGGTTAAATTGCAAACCAAACTGAAGCTGCTTGACAGTGACACAAGGTACTAAACACACGTCAGCTGTCAAAACCAGTGTTGCCAAAACCAAACCAGCTAAAAAATCACCCGTTATTATAAAAAGAACTTCGTATACCTAATCATTTCTCTCAATTCATTTTTTTTTAAATTATTCCGCCTCCATCATATAACTTGCCCCACTGTGCGTCGCGTCGGCCCAAACCGCACCAAACAATAACCTTTTATGGTGAACCTCTTGTGGGTTGACATTGTTTCATATAGGTACGGATATTTGTTTTAGCAATTCATTCAAAAATGCGCGTCGTCACTACAGATGATTTTCCGGCCAAAATTGGGATCTTCTTCCAAGCGCTCCGAAGTCCAGCCATCCAACAAAAAGCGTTGTCTATGAGCATTCATTTTGAGCTCCTGTGTCAGTTGGATCTTGTACGGACGTAGGCCCCAGCTCCGACACAAGTTGATTCCCCAAGTTGAAGGCTGTGAAGTCCAAATTTTTGTCCTGGAATTGACAACCTCGGGTTCTTCTGTATACTTTCACCGACCGCGGCAGTGTTCTTGACCGATCTAGCGTTCTTTACACGTACGATTGTTATAGGTGACCGATTACTTAACCGGTTATCTCGATTTTGACCACCAAATGTTTGAGAGCCTTAAAATGAACACAACTAGCGAGTTACGGTTACCCAACCTTAACATTCTGAATGTAACCCAGTCCTCAACATCACACCCAATACGCGTAGAGATAGTTTATCTGCAATTGCACTTCACATTCTTTTAATAAATACCTATAATGTTGCATTTTCTAATATAACATCTCCGGTCTCACGTTGACAGCTTGTAGCGTCAGCAAGTCAAGTATTTAAAAACCTATGTAAAACCTTTTCGTTCAGTCTGAAAATAAAATCAATGATACGAAGCTCTGCCCAAAAAGTTAATTCATTTTTTAGTTCTCTCGGACGAATCTCCTATAACTCGAGCAAAGTTTGCCATCCTCACCCAAATCAGAAATTTGACTTATGCAGGTCTGCTTGAATGCAATATCTTTCGAAGTCCCGAAAAGTAGACCTTCTTTGCTCTTTTTGCTTATCATACATTCAAGCCCATTTACTTCTTTACAGGAAGACGACGTGCGGTGGACTCCGCTACACGAGGCTGCGGCCATTGGTGATGAAAAAAGGCTACAGACGCTGCTCGCTGCTAACGCTGATCGCACCGCCAAAGAATCGAAACACGGCAACACTCCGTTGCACGAGGCTGCTTGGCGCGGCTTCAGTCGATGCGTCAAAGTTCTATGCGCGCCACCAAATCCAAAGAAAGATCAAAAAGATAAAAAACTGAAAGGTGTCCTTCAAGAAACCAGAGGTGCCCTGCATAGCGCTCTTTTAGGTATAAGAAACGATGGTGGTTTCTCCGCACTGCATTTAGCCGCTCAAAATGGTCACAATCAAAGCTGTCGAGAGATTCTCTTGGCCGGCGGAGATCCCGACATTCAAAATAATGTAAGTCTTCAAAACATATAAACCAGTCCTGATCGAATATAATACAAAACGTTCTTCTTTTCAGTATGGAGATACAGCCCTACATACGGCTTGTCGCTATGGTCATGCGGGGGCGACGCGCATCCTTCTGTCGGCCACTTGCGATTCGAACAAGGCCAATCTCAATGGGGACTCACCACTGCATATCGCCTGCGCAATGGGTCGCCGAAAGTTGACAAGAATCCTTCTCGAAGCTGGCAGCAACATGACAGTGAGGAATTCACAGGACGAGACCCCGCGCGACATCGCCATCCGAAAGAACTACATCGAAATCCTGAATATCCTCGACAATCCGAAGAAGCCTCGCAGGGACAAGGACAAATCCAGTGGTAGTGGTGGAGGTAGACACTCTGCAAACCGAAAGAGTCACGCCAAAGGCGACCATGTGGACGGTGTGGCAAACCCAGTCAGTTGGTCACCCTACGGCTGTCATTACTTTCCGGATCCAAGTTCGTTTCCATCACCCAAGCTCGACACTTTACCAAAGGAACCTCTGAAAAAGGGCGAACAATACTTCCTGGACCTGGCGGGCAATATCTGCAAAGGCCCGGTAGGCGTGGGCAACACTTGTTACTGTGGGCCATTCTTTCGGCACATAGAGGACAAGATCAATAGAAATCGAAAGAGCCTACGAAAGTATGTGTTCAAGGCGACTGAGAGGTTAGACAGCAAGGTGCAGGCTCTGGCGATCCGAACAGATGATCAAATTGAACAATTGACTCGATCAATGATCGCCGATCGCATTAGATGTGAAAGTAGGCGTTTGCATCTGGAACACTGGCTGAAGCGAGGAGAGCCGTTTCGCCTAACGACGAACGGTCACCAGTCTCGGACACGGAAGAAGTCGCACAATTTGAGTCGTTGCAAGAGCCTCGAAGTGCTCGATAACGAGAGCATGCAAGGTAGCAAGCTGCAGAATTCGAAAAGTTTTGACGCCTTGGACGAGGCAGTCGTTACGGTCCATCGGGAGGCAGAGAACAGCGATGAAGACAGTTTGTCTGTGGCCAGTCTTAGGCAGGCGGACAAAGACGACAAACGTTGGGACCGCCTGGAGACTGACTACTTTAACGTTTCGGAGCGGCTAGAGGAGTTACTAGCAAAAACGAACGAAATCCTCGAAATGGAAAAGGAGGCGAGTAAAAAACGAAAAGAGGAGCTTCTTGCTTTCGCGGAACCAACATTCAAGAGGAGAGAACGTCGCAGTCAGAATATCGTGTCCATGGGCAAGGATGTGATTGAACAGCTGCACCAGGTGACGCTAGAAGAGAGGCCAGTGGAAGATCCCAATCAAATTACTGTGTTACCACTAGAAGAGGATACCACTAGTCAGGGTCAGGAAGCCGCTGGAGGGTTCACAGACCCAACGAGCGACTACGTGGCATACCTGTCTAGAATGCAATCCGGAAGGGCATCGCAGCACTCAAACAACCGTCCTTTGCAAGAGCAGTATCAGTCGTTCTCCCAAATTCACAGCAATGAGCATATGCTTCAGGACGTTATAACCGCAATTCGAAAGGATCACCAAATGGTGAAGGATCTGATTGAATCGGAGACGCTCAACGAGATGGAGAATACCCACGAAGACAAACTAAGCTACAAGGACGAGCAAACTCTTCTCAATGTGAATGGTTTCTTCCAAAACACATGCTTTGACGACACTAACAGCGACTCTCCGAGCAACACTCTCAAGCCGGAAAACAAGGTGACCATGACTTCGGTGAAGAACATTTCGGAACTTTGTGAAAAGCCCTTTGAAATACCCACCTACGCTGAGCTCAACAAACTCAAGCCTCGGTTGGAACCAACTCTGACTCAGTCAAAAGATTGGCGTCGCAAAGCGATCAAGAACTCCAACAAAGATCTGGAAGATCTCTCGGAGCGGGTAAATGGAACCATTAAAAAAGTGGAGATCAAGAACAGCGAGATCAAAACTCTCAAAAAGCCCTCCACCGGGGGCATCCTCAAGCGAAGTAAAGTTCAGGAGCTAGTGGCTCGCCTGCAGGGAAAGCTCAGCAGCTCGGTCGCAGTGAAGAGCGCCGAGCATGATGAATCATCCGAGAGCAGTGAAGATGAACACAATGAGCAGAACGAAGCACAACTGGAGAACAATCAAATGCATATGGGTGCATACACCTCCTACAGACAGCCGCAGATGAGCTCCCCAAACAATAACGGGTTGGTCCCGGCCAATAATGCGGTTCAAACGAACTCTTCAACAGCTTTATACTCAACACCTATTCCTAACAACAGCTATCCCTATCGCCTGATTCCCAAAGACGCCTATTTCCATGAGCTACCAAACAAAAGTCGTCCCGCACTCCAGCCGTACAACTACCCAACCCAGTCTGATCATCAAACGCAACAGCAACCGCTTTCGCTGCCTAATAACTACTACCAACATCACCAGCAGCAACATCACCAGAACATACCAAACCAACAACAGATGTGGAGTCGAATGCCCAGTGATAGGCGAATGCCGGTGAATTTGCAACAGCACCCCGCTGGCCACATGAATCCATCATACGCATTGCCCTACAACAACATGCCCCCGCTGACAGTTCACACGCCACCGCAACCACTGCGCACTCCAGTGGCAGAGCGCCTCCTCACTAATCGAAAGTTCATGCCACCAAATAGCAACTCGCCAGACTACGACCTGGCGGCTACACCACCAGTTACCCTAAAAAACTGCAATCAGATGCAGAATGCAAACCTACTCCTTCAGCAGACTTCCACCGCTGGCCTGATGGCCACCATGGACCACCAGCAGCACATGGTGGAGCGTGATGTCAGCAACGATTCCGGTTTCAGCACACGAATCTACGGCGGAGGTAGCGAATCTCACCGGCCCAGTCCCAGCCTCTCAGGACACACGGACTACGGTGGCCTGCAGTCACCAACGAACGCCCTTATATACACTAGTGGTCATCTCCAGACCGAAGCGGGAGATGTTACATACTACATGGGTAATGTGTCCAGTTTAGTTTAATTATTGTTCTGTTTTTCTAGGAAGTAAGACTTATTTAATGAATAAAACAAAATCAAAAATTGCATGTCCTTATTTAAACTAAAATTATATTATACTCAAACTAATTTAAATTGTAAGCTAATTAATCTTTATTTTTATTTACAAACAAAGAGGAAGACAATAAAATTATTGAAAATAATTTGTTCGTTTAATTGTTACTGTTTGTTGACATCACTTGGACTTAAGTGGGACTTAGGTGGGGTAGGGTAGGGCTCATTTTTTCATTTTAAATTCATTTTTATTTAATTCTTTCATTAACTTACATACTAGACACAAACGATTAAATCTAATTTAAAACTAACATTTATCTTATCTAGGGCTCGGTCTACCGTATCCACCCATAAGCCTAACTACTGTTTCACTTTTAAGAACAAAAATACTTACAAAGAATTTCAAAAGCATACATACGGAAGGGTTAGACTAATGTGGTTTCCAATTGGGACCAAAAATCAATCTTCTTTTTGATCTAAATCACTTTTCGCGTTTCATTGGGCAGAAAAATCAACCTTTTTTTCGATTCGGATCACTTTTTGCAGATCTCGATATTTTTTCAGATCTACACACACCAATATAATTTGCACAGCTGTCTTACGTCAGTTTAAGAAGTTTGCTTTCGAGAGAAATGCGCAAAGTTTCGTGAAAACCAAAATAGCAAAATACATAAATAGCTATGAATATAATTTCGGAGGAATTATTCAGCCCTATTGCGAAGATCAACTATCAATCGGTTGACGATTGACAAATTTATCAATTCAAATTGATGTTCGGTATTGGGCTTCTTCAGATTCGCTCTCAGATTTCAGATTTCGTGTGGCTTAATCGAACATAAAAACGTCAATTGCTCTTTTTTGTGATAATATTCGTGCGATTCGAATAGGTATATGCAGCGTTCAACATTTTTCAAAGCGTTTTTCATTCACTGGTTAAATTTTAACATTAAAACATTCGAAATTTGCGTCCCGATTGATTTTTAAATATTTATACATAAAAGCTTTACAAAAATAGATTCACCCGATGCAATGCCTTTCTTTGCTTTAGAACAAATTCACGAAAACCTAAACGCCCTCCACCAGTTGTCAAACTCAAACGCACTTGTGTTGGCAAATCTGAGAAAATAATCTGAAAAAGATTGCTTTTTTTCGTACCAACCGAACATAAAAACTGCTCTGAGAGCAAAAAAGTGCTCTGAGGCGCCCAATCGAATACCACATTAAAACAACCAACAAACCCAAATGCCAAAAAAAGAATAGTCCCATTTATATATTTGAAAATCCCAACGGAAAACGAAATTATATTAGTCAAGGCACTAGCATTGCTTTCGTTCGAAGTCGATAAGATAACAGTTAATTTCACAACCTTAGCTGATTTCGAAAATCTGTCTCTCAATTCGCTCTGCAGTAATATCCGAGACAAAAACCATTCGAAGCTTAAGTGTCAAGAGGCTCACTCTATTCTCACTCTATTGTGTGACAGATGGAGGCACAAAAACCAGCTTATTTCAGAACCATTTTGCTTTTGTGCGTGTCGAACGATAGATGTTAATGAACACGACAGCGGCATTATAATATAGTAAGAGTGTTTACTTGTAGATGGCGACAAAATAGATTGAAATTTAAATCGCAAAATTACTCCTAATTTTTAAAAAGGTAGGTAACAAATTCTAATTGATAGCGATAACTGATGCCAATTTAGCATAACCAATTTATATGTATTTGTTTTATTAAAAGTGATGACTGTTAAGTATTAAATGAGGCAACCTACATTGGCCTCGTCCTTTGGTAATATGCATACGTGCATGTTGCGTACCTATAAATAATTAAATGTCGTTCACAATTAAAATAACTACTTACATCATGTAATTATCCTACATTTAAATGAATATGAAACCATTCCATTAACCTACCGTTATAATTAAACAAAAAAAAAAAAAAAATACAACATGAGACATCTGAATCAGTTTTTCCGGTCTAATGGTCACAAATTGTCGGAATTCGCGATCGTATAAGGCAAATGAAACCAATAACTGCGTGCTTATGAAGTTCAAACTGATTTGCTTCAGTAAGGTTTATGATACGCATTCACTGAGAACAAAAAAGGTTAAATTCGATTGCGAAGCAATAACTGAACGTCTCCGATCGAAACTACAATGTAACCAAGTCAATGAATTGATGGCGCACAATACGTTTCAGTTCATCGGTATCGCTTCAGATTGATTGCATTGCGCAATATCTATTCAAAGTCCGGCCTGACTGTTGTAAAGTCGTTGTAATGTGTCAATAAATGTACTGCAAGTAAAATCTAGAGTTTGAGGTGTTTTTTTTTTTGTTTGTACTAATATCATTGCCCGCAGCGAATGTAAACAAAATTGCTATTCTTTGTGTTATAAGTATTAAAATCCCATTATATATGTCGAATTCTTCATGATCATGATTAAATGGCGCACGGTCGGTTCGGGTTTGGCAGTGGTAGGCAGTGTTCCCAGACTTTGAAAAAATTGTCTCCTTCACTGAAAAAAAAAAGTCGGCATCATATTGATGAACGGCGTTCATCAACATGGTATTCATTGATATGACGTACTTTTCATAAATATGATGAACAAATTCATGAAAACTTTTTGACAATTGATGAACGGTTTTTCAATATGATGAAAGTGCATTCATCAATTTTTTCACCAGGATTCTGAAGAGAATTTGGCGTATGTTCTTATGAACTACGTTCATAATTTCATCAAAACATTTCATCAATATGACGAAAATACTTATTTTGATGAATTAAGTCATTTGTTCACCCAGTTGATGATTTATTTGTCTTATTGAGGAACGGAATCATCATATTCAAGTACGACTGCCAAGTTTTGAACTTTTATCATATTGGTAACGACGTTCATCGTTTTGATGACGGCTTTTATTATATTGATGACCGCGTTCGTCAAAAAACAGACAATCATTTTTATTAAGGAGAACGTTGATGTAAGCCTTCATCATATAGATGAACTAATTGATTATATTGATGAAAAAAATTAAATTCACCATTATATTCATCATATTGATGAATGGAATCATCATATTGATGAACTTCTTTCATCGGTTTCTTCAATGTGATGCACAGATTGTTAATATGATGTATGCTGTAGGTGTACACACACGATGTTGGTACAGCATTTATACTCACACACGCAAGATGCATCTTTTAATGTATATATGCGTAGATAATTATATGCCATTGCTCATCAAGCGTAAGGTATCTACACAGGGTGGCATAGAAGAAAATTGTGAATGGTCTTACGATGAACGATGAATGTCTCAAAAGATTCGATATATTATGTGAATTAGAAATTTCATCATATAATTATATGTTTATCTTTTAATTATATTCACCCAAAAGAATCCATTTGCATTTTAAACAATGTATTGACAATTGCTTGCCGAAGAACAAACTTTTTTTATTTTTGCTTTTACTACCGGCGACTGGTTTTGCTAAATAAACTGCAGTATTTAAAACAATTAATGAAGTGTGAAAAATTCAATATTAGTGTAAAAATGGTGGAAATATAAAAAAGCTGTAGTCTAACTTCGATTATTCACATTATATAAAATGTTTTAAACTTTGCATAAATAGCTTTAATAAATTAATATATTTTAAGTATTGATTATGTTATCAGTAGAATGAAACTTATCACTTAATTGAAAGTATTTTGCTAGCAGTTATGTATTCAAATATAAATAATTTTAGGTTAGAACCTATATCTTCGATGGAGCGTCTCATTTCCCCAAAAAAGAATGCAATTTACCTACCCTTAATTAAAGGTATGCAATTAATGTATAACTTTAATCCAGTTGCATAGATATAACTGGGAGGTGTTCACCAACCGATTTCGTTTCAATGATTTTACTTTGTAAACGAACGTTTCTAGACATAAATTGTTTGCTCTAAATATTAATAGCGACGTTTTAAAAGCTAAATCATGAGTAAGACTATCTAATCTAATTTTCAAAGGGGCGTATTTTTCCGATATCTTGATATAGCTTTTTCATTTGTAAAAAGTAAAACGTAAATATCGAAAAGTGTTGTACGTGTTTTAGTATACATACTTCTAAAAGGTAGGTTAAGGTACGTTTACACTGAACACAAATCCCAAGATTAAGTACAAGAGGTTTAGAATTAATCCCGAAGTGTTTCCACCAAATAAAAGAAGATTTGGAGGAATGGCTCTGTCCATTCGAGAGAAGATGACATTTCACGAGAGAGAGAGAGAGAGAGAGAGAGAGAGAGAGAGAGAGAGAGAGAGAGAGAGAGAGAGAGAGAGAGAGAGAGAGAGAGAGAGAGAGAGAGAAAGAGAGACACATTTTTCCATTTTTGATGTCTTTTCTTTCATTTCTGCCAAAAGCAGCTCTGTTTGCTTTGTACTTTTGATATCTCGACCTATGGAAAGTGTGTTTGTTTTATTTCTAATCTCCCTTTTTATGAGATTACTTTTGTATGATAAATCCCGAGATTTATGCGGGATTTACGGAAATTTTTCTAAATCCCGCAGTTATTCTCCGGTGGAAACTTAGCAGTAGGGTCGATTCTCGACCACAAGCGAGACTAACGTTAAATTAATATGTCATTGAAATAAAGCTACAATTATCATGAATTTTCTACAATTTTCTCCAAATGAATGTAGGTATTTAAACAAACTTTTCTTATACATTGTTCTCTCACGCCTTAACATTATAAAATTCAACAGAATGGATCAATAAAATTATACTTAACTAAATAACAAAAAACGCAAAAACACATTTCAAACACAAATGTATGCACATGCACCCTGTGACTCTACCTAAAGAAATTCATGTGGCAGGCAAATGGCCGTTCTCTGATTCTCATTGGGATCCATTATGAAAAAAAAAAAAAAAAACTATCCCAGGAGTGATAAAAGTGACTCAGAAATAAAATTTATTTTTATAAATCTTCAATATTTCTTGAGCGCGTGAATTTTTGCCACTACACTTTATTGACATTCGTGGTAAAACTGATCTTCGTTTGAATATTTTCCTTCCGGATGCGAAGAAATTCAATTGTTAAATTCACATAATATTTACCATTACCATTTTCATGACATTATGCTCGTTTAAGTATTTTAGCATCCTCATGAAAGTGGGAAGGCTATATCTTTACGATTTATATTGGTGTCAGTATTTTTATTTCATGTTTTTATTTGTGTGAATAATCTTACAACTACATGAAAACAAATTTGACAGCACAGAAAGTGTGCATCATATTGATGAACAAATTTGTCAATATGATAAATACATTCATCACATTATGAAATTAAAGGAGGATTTGGGTTCATCATATTGATGAATTTTTCATAATATTGATGAACAAAATTGATGAATGATGAACAACATCATATTGACGAAATCGGTTTCATCATAGTAATGAAAAAGTTCACTGGACTAAAATTGTTGATTTTTTCATCACATTGATGAACATTTTCATTACTATGGTGTACCTTTTTTTTTCAGTGTTTGTATACGAGCCCTAAGTGAAATTTGCATTTATTTTATATGAAAAAATTAAAAAAATGTAAGCCGTTTTAACAGTTTGAAATAAACATATAACATAAAAAAAAAACCATATCATACCCGGATCAGTTAACAAAATCAAGGCTAAAGTAAAATTAAAACTCCGTTAAAAAATAAAAATAAATTCATAAATTCAACAACAAAAGTTTACAGACTTTTCGGAGTGCTTAAAATTTAGTTAATGCATTTAGTTTTACTACATGTACGTAGATGATTGATGGGCAGTTTTCTATCATCTTTAGTAGGTGCCTATGAACATTTCATTCTGAGTAAAATTGGAAATTTGTTTGTAATGGAAGTACGTTTAAACCTTACTTTTCAACAATATAAGTTTTACAGAGATTTTTATTTTTTTTTTGTAAGTTATTCGCTCGGTTTCCCCCTTTTTTTATTATAAAAGCTCCGATTTTGGCACCTCAATATGAGAACAATGGGGGAATCCGATGACAGGTTGAAGATTTAAAAAAATATCCGTTGTGTTTGTTGAATTGGAACAAGGAACTCTGTTTGGTAGTACCTAATCACAGACCGAGTGCCAACCAACAAAATGATAGCCCAATGCGACTGATCTCCAGTCGTTAATCTTCGAGAAGACCCTTTTTATTTTTCATATGTATGTTTCTATGTTATTTTTACCCTATAGGTGTGAAAGTGACTCGAACCCAATTGTTCAAATTGTTCAAAAATATTTGGGTATCCTGTATTCTTCATGCATTTCTGTTGTCCATTTCAGAATAATAGTTTTGATAGGATAACCCAGAGAGAAAAAGGGACATTGGTATAACCGAAAATATTAATCGTAGCCCTAGGACATAAACTAAGTAGGTATTTAAAAGACCGTCAGTTCAAAAAACTTCCTACAGCCTTAACTGCTGTAATTCAAACTTCGGATTTGGTGTTTGGGGGCTTACAGTTCGGGGCCGTTTTTTTTCTGTGCGGTAACCTCAATATTAATGGTATACTTCCCATACACAATTTTCATACCAGTTCGATTTTTTCGAAACGGTTCTAACGATTTCAATCAAAATTGATATTTAAACTTAAGTAGGTGAGGTTAACAGGACTACGTACTCAACTTTTGGCTAAGATTCGAATAACAGTACCTACTTTTGAAATCTGGACATATCTCGATTACTATTGTAACAAAATTTAATTTATTGTATATTTCAAACTTAGGTATACAATGTTTCCACCAACGTGATCTAGCCAAAGTGATTTATAAATCACGAAACGCGTCTCCACCCAACTTTAAGTGTTTTAATGTGGCGTTTACGTCAACTTGGCCATAATGGTGTCCAACTTTCAATAGGTATCGTAACATCCTTTTTTGTTTGTTTTGGTTTTGTTGCCATACCTGCCAAGAATAAAACAATTTAAATAAATAAAATACCAAAACTCACCGAATCACGAAGAAAATTTAATTTTGACAGTTTGTTTTTTGTGTGTTTTTTTTTCGTTTGTTCGATTTTATTTTGTGTGGATTTGCGATGACAGAAACGTTATTAAAATTTAAACACGTATAAATCACGTAAGTCTTTATCATGAAAATGTATGATAAATCACGTAATTTATGAGATGATTTAGCTAAATCACGTTGGTGGGAACATGGTATTAATAGCAAACTCAGTTTTTCTCTATATTATCGTACAATGGATTTAAAAAAAAAAATACATTTTTTAAAAATTTGGTTTTCTCTAGTTTACCTGAAAACGGTAAGCAATGCAAACAATGTTTCTTATGCAGATTTCATCAACAAACTTAAGCAATAGTATTTATCTAGCAAAATTGTTTACTGTTTTGTCTGCAGAATTTTACAACTTTAGGATAATAAAATACAGACGAATCCCTCTGAGTTGAATTTTCACGGGAGATACAAATTAGTTCGAGTTAAAGGGATATCTGGAAAAATTCGAGTTAGGGGGATTTACTTTATTTTTTCGAGCGAATTTATTTACATTTATACAGGGTGTCCGCCGGGAAGGTATACTACTTTGTTTTGCCGCCATTTTGGTAAAAATTAGTCTTGACAGTTCATATTTGGCAGTCGTGAAGTAAACACGTGGCAAATTTATTATGGAAAAATATTCGAAAAACCAAAGTGTTTTAATCGTTAAAACATTTTATCAAAATCAATCATCGATTAAGTTGGAAGAAACAACGTGCCAACAAAACGCACTATTTATCGTGTAGTGAATGATTTCGAAGAAAGAGGGTCTGTTAGTGATAGGCTCAAGCATGGACCACAACGTACAGCAAGATCGGCTGAAATCATTACTGCTGCTCAAGGAAGTGTTCAAAAGAATCCATCAACCTCAATTCGACGCCGTGCTCGGGAGCTTGGTCTTCAAAGAACAACTTTGGCGACAATTTTGCACAAGGATTTGCATTTGTTTCCATTTAAGATTCACTTGATTAACATGTGGTATCAACAAGACGGTGCCACATCGCATACATCCAGGATTACAATGGAATTACTGCGCGACCTCTTTCCACAACAAATTATTTCAAGAAATGGTGATGTTGATTGGCCTCCACGGTCGCCTGATTTGACTGCTCTGGACTTCTTTTTGTGGAGATATCTGAAAATAAACCAGAAACGCTTGAGCAACTAAAACAAAATATTCGTGATGAAATTAATGAAATACCGCGTGAAATGTGTGAGAATGTAATGAAAAATGTGCTCAAAAGGGCTCGCATTTGTGAGACTAACAGAGGCGGAGATTTACCTGATATTGTATTCCATACATAATTGCCGACATTAAATAAAACATTTATCAATATAAGATCCATTCTCTTTCATTTCTTCAAAAATTATAAACAAAGTAGTATACCTTCCCGGCGGACACCCTGTATTAATTATAAGAGAGAGTTTTATTTTCAATCGGGGGAATCGGGTAGTAGGTGCGAGAGAGACGGGAGCTAATGGTCTATTTAATACTAAGTCTATGCCCTAGAGCCTAGAACATGTGCATTGTCCACGTAATTGCGGATAAGAATAAGTTATCTCTCTGGCTACAAACTTACGTTCCTATTATGTAACTGAGGTACTTCCGCAATTAGGGCTGAATCTGAGCTACAACCAAATAGTATTCGTAGCTACCCCGACCTTAAGCTAATTGCAAGTCGGTAGGGCTATGTATGAGTTATAATTCGTGCCACCTAATGTGTTTAGTGTTTTACGCGCTAACTGCGACAGCTCAATGTCACACTTCGTCGCTGAATCTCCGAAGTCTCGCAACAAGTGCTGCATTATCTACCTACTTTAAAAGTTCACTTTTCGTACTGCAGTATTTTCAAACTTCTATACTGTCACCTTAAAAATATTCATTTGCAACCGACTTACAACTTTAGAGCGTAAATGACTACCAAATTCACAAAGTAGGTAGATATTAAATGCAAACATTTTATAAGTTTTTTTTTTTTTTTAAATTGCTCAGCAGAAAAGGTTAAATACTAATACTGAAGCTACGACAGCAAATGCCACTTTTCATGTCAAATTTTGACATGCCGACGTCATTGTCATATAGACATTTGTCCTACATTTGTCACTACGTGTGATCGCCTGTCGAGCGTTTGCTCGCATGGGCTGTCGCAGCAAACTTTCATCATGAAAGAACATACGAATTACCACCAAATTGCCGAGTTTTTGTGACGTCAGCATGTCAAAATTTGCCACAAAAAATGGCACGTGCAATCGTAGCTTGAGGCCCAGCACGCATCTGCTCCCCAATTCAACACCGCTCTCTTTACGTGTCCCCAAACAGACCCACCACATTCCTGTAAGTGAAAAAATAAAACAACATTTAAATAAAATTAAAACAAAAATTAACCATGCGAATATGTATGGGAATTTTGAATTTACGTTGACGGGAACAAAAACAGTGAAAAAAAAAAAAAAACAAAATCCAATTTCAATTGTCAGTTCACTCATAGCATTCAACCTTAATCGAAGTGGCGGCATGCATACGAGTAGAAGTTCCCGTTTACGTCGGGGAAACATCAGAAATTCCAATCACCAGTGTGCGTACGCGGTAAACGATGTGCCGATTTAATAAGGAGCAGCGATGTTATACATTTCGACTAGTGATTTATATACGCAATGCTGCCGAGTGTATTGAACCGTGTGATTCAGTGTGTTCGACAATTGATTTCCAATGATACGCACAGTTGTGCTGCAAGGGGTGGTGGAGATTGGTGATGGTGCACACGTGGTGTTCTACATGTTTCGACATAAATTAACAACAATTCAAAATTGGATCGCGCCGGCTCGGTAGGGGAGGCCAATAAATTTCAGGTAAGTGATGTATGAGTGTGAACATAAAACGAGTATAAGTATAAATGTAAGAAACTGAATTGTGGTTTTTGAATTGTGCTCCCGTGAGGCACCGAGGCTTTGGAAGGATATGTTAGCGAATGGGTACATCGTACATGAGGACTGGAGAGTTTAGTTTAATATTATTTTCAGACTCGACTTGAACCAGACGTTATTTGTCCAGTTTCCTTGTGGCATAACCGATTTGAGTGTGAGCTCTATTTTGTACAGCACTCAAACCTATAGGACTTGCCGCGGAGGAGGAGGACGGTGCAGGGAAATAAGTCTCCGGGAACTAAATCCACTGAGGAACTAAGTTTCCACCTAGTGGGAAGTAAGACCACTTTATTCTTAGTACCCACCTTTTCCCATGTAAGGTGGGTACTAAGTCCACTTTCTTATGGGAACTTAGTACAGATTCAAAAAAAAAGAAGAGGCAACTGCTTCCAACACTTAGAATTGTTAAGAGGGAAAGCGAGGAGTAACAACGATTCTCGCTTGTTTGGGGGTTACCCTGACAATTTCTGTTGGGAAATTATGTCGAATTTCAGTTTGTGAATTATTGTTTGAGAGAAACAACTCTTAACAACAACTCGCAGACACAGTCACTTTTGGTAGGAATGATAGCTATTTCGATTTACACCGCTAATTCATCATCCGACTCCTTTGAAGTGATTGTTTGAATAGTTTTGAATTCTGACAGTCAATTCTGTGCATATAATTCCATTTGGAAAGACATTTCTGTTTTTCCCTTATCAGGAAATGAACTTGCATTTCGATTTTTCTTCAATTGACCAAGTGACTACCACTTGCGCCAACTGAGCGACGAGTACAAGCCCGACAACTGGTGATTAGAACGGAGGGGAAGACCTACCTCTGTGCGTTGTTGTTGCTACGAGGTGTTTATTTGTCAATTGTCGTTCTCTAGGGTCTTCTTCGACTATTGTGATTTTTTTATTTTGTTTGACAAAATACTCGATTCGAAATTCAGTTTGCAAGACTCTGAAAATAGTCCAAGAAAAATTGCGGTGATTTTTCGGCGCAGGGACATAAGTCCACGAGACTAAGTTCGCGAGAATTTTTGACTTTTATTTTCTCAAATTTGCGAAAGCTAAAACAAAAAAGTTGTATGAGAAAAGAAATTTGCATTTTTAGCCTTCGAAAATTTGAGAAAATAAACATAAAAAATAAATAAAAATACAAAATAAATAAATAAAATAAAAGAAAATTACTTTCAGAGTCTTGCAAACCGAATTTTGATTTTGAAATTTTTTGTATACCTATATTACTCTGCCTCAGTTAAAATTTAAATTCTCTTTAGGCCCCAGTTATAGCTTTCATTGAAATGCATCATTGGAAATTTTGTTTTACGATTTTAAGACGATTAATCAAACAATATTGGCTTTACTTGGTATCAAAATAGAGCTAATCAGCTGTGGAATTTTTTTACGAAAAAAAACAACTTAATTCTGACTAAAACTTTTCTTTAAATCCACTTTTATTATTTCACTGATTGAAATTGATTTCAATGAACAGCTGACTTTCGTTCCTCTAATTTGGAACCCAATTGTTCAAATTACCTAGCGAAGTATGAACGATATGTGCACGACCTGCATTTTCTTCGTTTCCGATGCGCTGGGAATTGATGGCGTGCTATCTTCCCACAGTATACTTACAATGTATTAATATAGTATGTAAGAAACCATCCGATACGTATTTTTTTACCTTTATGCTTAATGCACATTATCAACGTGAGACCTTGTTGAATTTCCAATTCTTCTCTCACGCTCTGAAATAAGAACCCTACTGGGCATAACGGTGAAAGAATGTGTATCGGAGGACGGTCAGTCATTGGACAGAACCGGAACAACGAAGTTGAAGTTGAAACCCAGTGATTGTTTTTGATATTAATTCTGAAATCTTATTGTAAATTTACTCGGTAAAATAAATATATTGATAAACACTGGAGAACGAGATTGAAGTTGAAAACCAGTGATTGTTTTTGATATTAATTCTGAAATCTTATTGTAAATTTATTCTTTAACATAAATAAATTGGCAAACAATTGGCGACCGTGACAGGACACAACTAAAAAAGTTTAGTGGCCTGATAACTAACTGTTCAAAGTGTATATTAAAAAAAATAGATAAATCAAAAGACGTGTGAAAAAGTGAATTTGTGTTATCTACAATGGAGCAACTCACTGAATTCCAAGACAAGGTTGGAAAGGAAATCTGTGTTCTTTCTCGTAATTACAAAAAAGATGGACCTGAAAGAAAAACCGTGCAATACTTGCAGCAGCGGTGGAGCAGGTTGGACCAACTTTGGGACGAGTTCGACAAAACAGATAGCGAGATTAGGGATAATTACTCAAGTGAAATGAACCACGAATACTTCACCAAGGACTACTATAACGAGATCAAAAGGATTTACGACTCACTAAAGAACGACATCTTCAATCGGTTTGCCGATGTTGAGATAGCCGAGCGACAGGAGCCATCAGCAGCCCCAGCAGCAACACAGCTATCCACAGCAGCGCCACCAAAGACAGAGCCACGAGCAGCTCCATCAACAGTAACGTCATCAGCAGCACCAACAGCAGTGCCACAAGCAGCGACAACAACAGCATCAACAGCAGTGCCATCAGCAACGCCACAAGCAGCGTCATCAGCAGCGCCATCAGCAGCGCCAGCAGCAGCATCAACAGGAGTGCCACAAGCAGCGACAGCAGCAGCGTCATCAGCAGTGCCACCAGCATTCCGCCCAAATCTTGAAGTGAAGTTAGCGTATGACGACGGTCGACTAACCTCAGTAAACAGATTCAGATTGACCGCCAGAATTTTCCAAACAGCTTTAACAAAGTGTTCCGTTGAGTTAAGCTACACCTCACCCCACCAATTCAAGTTAAAAACAAAAACACTTCTACTTACTTGGAATGAAGTAGCCACAGCATACAAGAAACTTGGGGACGATGCGGATGCATCCGACATAGAGCTGTATTTTGATCTCCAAGATCAATTGGATTCAAGGATTGTTTGTGTACCAAGTGAGATAGAAACAAATGTGAAAACAAGTGACTCAGCCCAGACCACCTTCAATGCAGCAATCAATCTCCCAAAAATTGAGATACCCAAATTCGATGGAAGTTATTTGAACTGGCCTCAGTTCTTCGATCTTTACACGCAAATGGTACATAAACAGCCTATTGCCCCAGCACAGAAATTATACTTCTTAAGAACCAATGTCACCGGCGATGCTTACAGCCTAATTCAACATTTTCACGCCACGGACAGCAATTACGAGTTGGCCTGGAACACATTAGTTGAAAGATTCGACAATAAAAGATTATTGTTAACCGCACAACTAAACAGGCTGTTCCAGCAATCCAACGTCGTGGACAGCTCAAAGAGTCTAAAGGGATTACATGATACAACTAAGGAGGTCATGCAAGCCGTCAGTAATCTCGGCTACGATACAAGTGGATGGGATCCTGTGATTGTTCACGTACTACTTGGACGAATGGATAAAGATACAAGGATGATGTTCGAGCAATCGCTTGCATCGCCGAAAAGCAGTCCAACGCTGACTCAATTACTGGAATTCGTGGAGTCAAGATTCCAGACTCTAGAAGCAGTGAACCCGAATGAGAGAAAGAGAATAGCAGTAGCCGTGACAGAGAGTACAAGGGGAGTAATCAATTGTTTCTATTGTAAATCACAAAATCATAGAATTTTTAACTGTAAACAGTTTTTGAATCTTTCAGTGGAAGACCGGCACCAAGGAGTTCTCAGACTTCAACTGTGCTTCAATTGCCTGCAAGCGGGACATCTTTTTTCGGCGTGTCGGATGCGAGGCTGCAGATCATGTGGCGGAAAACACAATACTTTGCTCCACCTGGCGGCCCATAATCAACCACCATCCGGTAAGTCGTGTGATAATCATGTTGTTCATGGGGACGAGTTGCCATCAGGCTCGTTTCTTAATACTTCGCTAGGTGTTTGTACTCAAACCCGTAAGGTATATCTTGCCACTGCAATAGTGAATGTGGTATCAGCAAATGGAAGTCGAATTCCTTGCCGGGCCCTGCTAGATTCAGGATCGCAACTACATTTCA
Source organism: Cheilosia urbana (assembly GCA_946477585.1). Lineage (NCBI taxonomy): Eukaryota > Metazoa > Arthropoda > Insecta > Diptera > Syrphidae > Cheilosia > Cheilosia urbana. Next base: position 121,078,957 of record OX297854.1, read on the forward strand.
TTACTTCTTCGTTAGCTCATCAGTTAGGGTACAAAAAGCGGAGGATGAACGTTCCAATAAGTGGGATCGGGGGAAAGGAAGGGCAATCCTATTTTGTTATCGATGTTTCAATAGAATCGAGGACATCATCATATAGGTCAACTATTGAGGCAAGCATAATGCCAATAATAAGCGATTATAAGGCAACTCTTGAAACAGATGTTCAGGATTGGAAATTGCCAGCACATATTCTTCTCGCCGATCCAAACTGCACTGGTTCTCACCACATTGACTTATTGATTGGAGCGGAACTATTTTTCGAACTTCTTCTACCAGGAGAGTTCAAGGTTTCGGACGATCTTCCGGTGTTGCGAAATACTAAGTTAGGTTGGCTTGTGGCTGGTTGTGCTATGGGAACATCCTCAAAGTCGTATTGCCATCCAGTCACCAAACCAACCCTCAGCTCTTTAGACAAGCTTGTCAGGTCATTTTGGGAAAGTGAATCTCTGGAAGGTGAGACCAAAATTTTAAGTGAAGAGGAGTTTCGATGTGAAGAACATTTCAAAAAACATGTTTTAACGACAGTCGATGGTCAATTCGTAGTAAGACTTCCATTTAAGCACGAACCGAGTAAGTTACTCGGCACCTCCCGTGAAATGGCTCTGAAACGTTTTTATTCGCTAGAAAGGAAACTAGAGCGCAACAAGGAACTAAAGGCATCTTATGGTAGCTTCATGACAGAATATGAACGCTTAGGTCATATGAGCCCAATATTGGAAGATAATATCCCACGGTCTAATTTTGTTCTTCCACATCATTGCGTACTGAAACCCGAAAGCTCATCAACAAAACTCCGGGTAGTCTTTGACGCTTCTGCTAAGAGTACGTCAGGTCATTCACTGAATGATGCCCTAATGGTTGGCCCGACAGTCCAATCAGATTTGTTCTCGATTATTGTCAATTTCAGACTACACCGGTACGTATTTACTGGTGACATAAGCAAAATGTATAGGCAAATACTAATCAATCCAAAGGATAGGGCATATCAGCTTATATTATGGAGGCCTGATAGTAACACTCCATTGCAAACATATCAGCTGAACACTGTTACATATGGAATGGGATCCGCACCTTATTTAGCAACAAGATGTTTGGTGAAATTAGCAACTGATTTTCAAAATGCCTATCCTAAGGCAGCATCAACTATTTTTAACAATGTTTATGTCGATGATTGTCTTACTGGGGCAGCTACCATAAATGAAACCAAGATCCTTCTCAAAGAAACTGTAGGATTACTAAAGCAAGGAAGATTTGATCTCATGAAATTTTGTGCAAACGATCCACGCATCCTTGATGATATCCCAGAGGAAAACCGAGAAAAATTGTTGACCATCTACCAATCAAAGGTAATAAAAACTCTTGGTCTAATATGGGAACCCACTTTGGATCAATTCAAATTTTGTCACCACTTCGAAACACGCAGTAGTACACAAGTGTCAAAACGCACCGTTCTTTCCGATTTGGCCAAATGCTTTGATCCATTAGGGCTTCTTGGACCAGCTATATTACTCGGTAAAATATTTCTGCAAGAATTATGGAAGTCTAAAGTTTCTTGGGATGAAAACTTGCCAGCTGAGCAGTCCGCACGATGGTTAAACTATTTATCTCAATTCTCGTCATTAAAGGACTTAGATATACCACGCTTTGCTTTAGTCGATTCCGCAGAGAAGTTAGAGTTGCATGCATTTTCGGACAGTAGTTTGAATGCCTTTGGGGCATGTATATATTTAAGGTCTATTGACAAAGGCGGCAAGATTTTTGTACAACTATTGTGCTCAAAATCTCGGGTCGCTTCTCTAAAGGCAACCAGCATTGCCAGACTAGAATTGCAAGCAGCTGTTCTCTTAATTGATTTGGTACAAAGGATAAGCCCAATCTTCCCTAGAAAAATTAATAAAATTCAATTCTATACTGATTCAACAACAGTTCTAGCTTGGATAAAGGCACCCTCCTATACCTGGGAGACATACATTGCAAATCGTGTAGGCAAAATTCAGTCCGCTTCTAAGGTAGATCAATGGCACTATATAAAAGGAGAATTGAATCCTGCCGATCTTATATCAAGAGGATTGGGAATGCCTGATCTAGTCAGATCAAAGATTTGGTTCAATGGTCCCGAGTTCTTAAAACAAACCGTAATATCAATTCAGTCTACATATACAAACTCTGACGATGTCCCTGGACGTCGAAAAATAAAAACAGTCTTGACAACGTCAATATCAAGCGATCTATTTACCACAATTAACCATCAAAATTCATTCCACAAACTGCAAAGAATAGTTGCAACCGCCTATCGATTCTTCATGAGTTTTAAAGCTCACCGTCAAGAACATCAAACCACAGGCTCTTTGACCGTTGAGGAGATTCAGAAAGGAACAATCTGGATCTGTAGATCTATGCAGATAAGTTCATTCCCAAACGAATACTGGGCACTACGTTGCGAAAAATCCATCAGCAACAATTCGAAAATAGCATCGCTAAGTCCATATTTTGATGAAACGACAATGTTGATTCGCGTGGGTGGAAGGCTCCGAAACGCTTCAATTCCCTCTACAGCTAAAAATCAGATATTACTCCCCAAAAATAATGTAATAACCACATTACTTTTAGCACATATCCATCAAAAATATCTTCATGCTTCCCACCAAGCACTTATATCGATATCCAGACAGCAATATTGGATTCTTAGTGTAGGAAATGAAACTCGCAAGGTTCTTTCAAGATGTGTTAAATGCTTTCGTGCAAAGCCCAAGTCCATTAATCAGTTAATGGGTGATCTACCTAGGGAACGGGTTGTGCCGTCTCGGCCATTCTCCTGCTCCGGTGTAGATTTTTGTGGACCAATACGGACGCATTATAAGGTTCGAGGAAAGACTCCATCGAAATCATATCTGGCCGTGTTTGTTTGTTTTTCCACGAAGGCCGTACACATAGAGGTGGTAGGAGATTTGTCCTCTGAAACTTTTATTTATGCGTTAAAGAGATTCATAGGTAGACGAGGCGTTTGTCAAACAATATTTTGCGACAACGCTACCAATTTTATTGGAGCAAGAAACCAATTGTCAGAATTCAGCAAAATATTTAACTCAGAAAAAATACAATCGACAATTCAGTCTGCTTGCCTTGAGGATGGCATCATGTGGAAACCCATACCACCTCGATCTCCTCATTTTGGCGGCCTTTGGGAGGCCGCGGTAAAATCAGCAAAGACTTTATTGGTTAAATATTTAGGAGAAGCCTCTCTCACTTACGAGGAACTTTCAACAGTCGTCATCCAAATTGAGTCCATTCTCAACTCTCGTCCGCTTACTCCTATGTCATCAGACCCAAACGATATGGAAACATTAACTCCAGGTCATTTTCTTATAGGCGCTCCACTAACATCTCTTCCTGAACCTGACGTTAGCTATTTGAAATTCTCCAGATTAGATAAATTCCGTCAGATTCAGCATGTTCAGCAGCATTTTTGGAAAAGATGGTCAACTGAATATCTCCACCTTCTTCAACAAAAATCGAAATGGAAGTCTGAATCAACGAATCTGAAATTGGGAACGATGGTGTTATTGAAAGACGCGAACTTGCCTCCAATGAAATGGAGACTTGGACGTGTAACCGAAGTTGTCAAGGGAGCTGATGGATTGGTGCGAGTGGCAAGCGTAAAAACAGAAACAGGGACTTACCAGCGAGCAATTCACAACCTATGTCCCTTACCCATTGAAGAACAAATTAGGCCCGACTCACATGCCGTAAAAGACTCATTCAAGGAGGAACCTGAAGAACACGCAGTTTTAAAGTTAAGAAACGGAAAAACCGTCCGTCCGGCCTTATTAACAACCTTGCTTACCATTTTGCTTCTATTACCCTGCGCATCTGCTGTAGGTAGTGAACCCATTATTATAACAAATTTCCATGATGCTGCGGGTATATATTTTGAAGACATGGGCAGTGTGAGCACGATTAATAGCTTTTGGAGCATTTATGTCTTCTATAATTTATCCGCATATTGGCTAGAACTGGGAGAGGTTAAATCTCATCTGGCGCGCATGGATGAAAAATGTGCAACTGAGTTGCAAAATGATCTGTATTGTTCACCCACGGTGTTTACACTTCGACATAGAATGTCAGCAATCGAGCAAAATAACAATCTCATCCACAATTATCATGAATCGCATAGCAAAAGGATAAGAGTAGAAAGATCTCCCTTCGATTTCGTCGGGAACGTAGCAAATAGTTTATTTGGCGTTCTTGATCAAGATGATGCAAAGGATATCGAACATAAAATTGCAATGGTGCATCAAGACGAACAACACCTTACCGAGCTCTTGAAAAGACAAAGTTCGATCTCAGATGCCACCGTAAATCTGCTTAAAAGAAATAAGCTGCAATTCAACCAGCAATATGAAAACTTAAGAACCGTTTTAGAAAGGACTATGAACAGCGTGACAAAGCATCAGGAGATCATTGATCAAAAACAAAGCTTTTCTGCATTGACGTCTTATTTGATTCTAGCAATAACTAATCTTGAAAGGGTCCAGGACATTTTGCTTGATGTTCTTCTTAGTCTTAACAATGCAAAAATCAACCCTCATTTTGTTTCACCAACACAGTTAATTGATCAGCTCCAGCTTATAAGGAACAATCTGCCCTTGCATCTAAATCTGCCAAAAGCATCCGTGTTAGATATGTTCAAGGTGGCTTCGGTAAAGGGACGGAGTTTGAACAACTCTATAATTTTCGAGATGATGATTCCGCTGATTGACAATCAAGAATTTCAAATATTTAATTTAATCCCGTTTCCCATATTTCAAAATAACTCAAGCCTCGAAGTGGAGATATCACTTCCATATTTAGCAGTGACTTTGACCAGAGACAGGTATTTCTCTTTAGCCGAAAATGAATTGCTCGCATGTAAGCCTTTTTCAACTAGGAATTATCTTTGCAACCAATTATTGCCAACAAAAATTCATGAGGGTAATTCTAAGTGCTGTGAAATATCGCTCTTAAACCATGTTAAGGGAGCCCTTATTAATTGCTCCTTAAGAAAATCCCTAATTTCCGATAAATGGATCGGCCTTAGGAGTTCCAACAGCTGGATATTTTCACTAGCTGACACAATAACTGGTCTCCTTATATGCGAGGGAAATACTAAAAGCTTAACCATTAGTGGCAGTGGGATAATGGAATTTCTAAGACCATGTACCTTAAAGCTTCCCAACATTATAATAAATGGTAGAGTTTTGCAGAATAGCACGCTAAGGAATTCCTTTGTTCCTGCTGCAGAAATTCCCAGATCATTTAGGCCTCATATCACAACTGAGACCAATATTATATCGTCCACCAATGAAATAAGGGATGATGAAATAAGTGATTTAGAAAGCAGAGTTAATGAAATAATCAAAGACATAAATAAAGATTTAGCAACAACTAGTGTGAATATGCATGATTATCATCACTACGTCATAAGCTATGTATTACTTGTTATCGTGATTGGGTCCATCATATTCTACTGCTACAAGAAAAAGGGTCCGACTCCTCTTCCCCGACGAGTTCGTCCTCGCTTCGAAGTAGATACACACTTTTAGGGTTTAGAGGACTTGAAGCCCTCAAAGGGGGGGAGTATGTTCAAATTACCTAGCGAAGTATGAACGATATGTGCACGACCTGCATTTTCTTCGTTTCCGATGCGCTGGGAATTGATGGCGTGCTATCTTCCCACAGTATACTTACAATGTATTAATATAGTATGTAAGAAACCATCCGATACGTATTTTTTTACCTTTATGCTTAATGCACATTATCAACGTGAGACCTTGTTGAATTTCCAATTCTTCTCTCACGCTCTGAAATAAGAACCCTACTGGGCATAACGGTGAAAGAATGTGTATCGGAGGACGGTCAGTCATTGGACAGAACCGGAACAACGAAGTTGAAGTTGAAACCCAGTGATTGTTTTTGATATTAATTCTGAAATCTTATTGTAAATTTACTCGGTAAAATAAATATATTGATAAACACTGGAGAACGAGATTGAAGTTGAAAACCAGTGATTGTTTTTGATATTAATTCTGAAATCTTATTGTAAATTTATTCTTTAACATAAATAAATTGGCAAACAATTGGCGACCGTGACAGGACACAACTAAAAAAGTTTAGTGGCCTGATAACTAACTGTTCAAAGTGTATATTAAAAAAAATAGATAAATCAAAAGACGTGTGAAAAAGTGAATTTGTGTTATCTACAATGGAGCAACTCACTGAATTCCAAGACAAGGTTGGAAAGGAAATCTGTGTTCTTTCTCGTAATTACAAAAAAGATGGACCTGAAAGAAAAACCGTGCAATACTTGCAGCAGCGGTGGAGCAGGTTGGACCAACTTTGGGACGAGTTCGACAAAACAGATAGCGAGATTAGGGATAATTACTCAAGTGAAATGAACCACGAATACTTCACCAAGGACTACTATAACGAGATCAAAAGGATTTACGACTCACTAAAGAACGACATCTTCAATCGGTTTGCCGATGTTGAGATAGCCGAGCGACAGGAGCCATCAGCAGCCCCAGCAGCAACACAGCTATCCACAGCAGCGCCACCAAAGACAGAGCCACGAGCAGCTCCATCAACAGTAACGTCATCAGCAGCACCAACAGCAGTGCCACAAGCAGCGACAACAACAGCATCAACAGCAGTGCCATCAGCAACGCCACAAGCAGCGTCATCAGCAGCGCCATCAGCAGCGCCAGCAGCAGCATCAACAGGAGTGCCACAAGCAGCGACAGCAGCAGCGTCATCAGCAGTGCCACCAGCATTCCGCCCAAATCTTGAAGTGAAGTTAGCGTATGACGACGGTCGACTAACCTCAGTAAACAGATTCAGATTGACCGCCAGAATTTTCCAAACAGCTTTAACAAAGTGTTCCGTTGAGTTAAGCTACACCTCACCCCACCAATTCAAGTTAAAAACAAAAACACTTCTACTTACTTGGAATGAAGTAGCCACAGCATACAAGAAACTTGGGGACGATGCGGATGCATCCGACATAGAGCTGTATTTTGATCTCCAAGATCAATTGGATTCAAGGATTGTTTGTGTACCAAGTGAGATAGAAACAAATGTGAAAACAAGTGACTCAGCCCAGACCACCTTCAATGCAGCAATCAATCTCCCAAAAATTGAGATACCCAAATTCGATGGAAGTTATTTGAACTGGCCTCAGTTCTTCGATCTTTACACGCAAATGGTACATAAACAGCCTATTGCCCCAGCACAGAAATTATACTTCTTAAGAACCAATGTCACCGGCGATGCTTACAGCCTAATTCAACATTTTCACGCCACGGACAGCAATTACGAGTTGGCCTGGAACACATTAGTTGAAAGATTCGACAATAAAAGATTATTGTTAACCGCACAACTAAACAGGCTGTTCCAGCAATCCAACGTCGTGGACAGCTCAAAGAGTCTAAAGGGATTACATGATACAACTAAGGAGGTCATGCAAGCCGTCAGTAATCTCGGCTACGATACAAGTGGATGGGATCCTGTGATTGTTCACGTACTACTTGGACGAATGGATAAAGATACAAGGATGATGTTCGAGCAATCGCTTGCATCGCCGAAAAGCAGTCCAACGCTGACTCAATTACTGGAATTCGTGGAGTCAAGATTCCAGACTCTAGAAGCAGTGAACCCGAATGAGAGAAAGAGAATAGCAGTAGCCGTGACAGAGAGTACAAGGGGAGTAATCAATTGTTTCTATTGTAAATCACAAAATCATAGAATTTTTAACTGTAAACAGTTTTTGAATCTTTCAGTGGAAGACCGGCACCAAGGAGTTCTCAGACTTCAACTGTGCTTCAATTGCCTGCAAGCGGGACATCTTTTTTCGGCGTGTCGGATGCGAGGCTGCAGATCATGTGGCGGAAAACACAATACTTTGCTCCACCTGGCGGCCCATAATCAACCACCATCCGGTAAGTCGTGTGATAATCATGTTGTTCATGGGGACGAGTTGCCATCAGGCTCGTTTCTTAATACTTCGCTAGGTGTTTGTACTCAAACCCGTAAGGTATATCTTGCCACTGCAATAGTGAATGTGGTATCAGCAAATGGAAGTCGAATTCCTTGCCGGGCCCTGCTAGATTCAGGATCGCAACTACATTTCATTACTTCTTCGTTAGCTCATCAGTTAGGGTACAAAAAGCGGAGGATGAACGTTCCAATAAGTGGGATCGGGGGAAAGGAAGGGCAATCCTATTTTGTTATCGATGTTTCAATAGAATCGAGGACATCATCATATAGGTCAACTATTGAGGCAAGCATAATGCCAATAATAAGCGATTATAAGGCAACTCTTGAAACAGATGTTCAGGATTGGAAATTGCCAGCACATATTCTTCTCGCCGATCCAAACTGCACTGGTTCTCACCACATTGACTTATTGATTGGAGCGGAACTATTTTTCGAACTTCTTCTACCAGGAGAGTTCAAGGTTTCGGACGATCTTCCGGTGTTGCGAAATACTAAGTTAGGTTGGCTTGTGGCTGGTTGTGCTATGGGAACATCCTCAAAGTCGTATTGCCATCCAGTCACCAAACCAACCCTCAGCTCTTTAGACAAGCTTGTCAGGTCATTTTGGGAAAGTGAATCTCTGGAAGGTGAGACCAAAATTTTAAGTGAAGAGGAGTTTCGATGTGAAGAACATTTCAAAAAACATGTTTTAACGACAGTCGATGGTCAATTCGTAGTAAGACTTCCATTTAAGCACGAACCGAGTAAGTTACTCGGCACCTCCCGTGAAATGGCTCTGAAACGTTTTTATTCGCTAGAAAGGAAACTAGAGCGCAACAAGGAACTAAAGGCATCTTATGGTAGCTTCATGACAGAATATGAACGCTTAGGTCATATGAGCCCAATATTGGAAGATAATATCCCACGGTCTAATTTTGTTCTTCCACATCATTGCGTACTGAAACCCGAAAGCTCATCAACAAAACTCCGGGTAGTCTTTGACGCTTCTGCTAAGAGTACGTCAGGTCATTCACTGAATGATGCCCTAATGGTTGGCCCGACAGTCCAATCAGATTTGTTCTCGATTATTGTCAATTTCAGACTACACCGGTACGTATTTACTGGTGACATAAGCAAAATGTATAGGCAAATACTAATCAATCCAAAGGATAGGGCATATCAGCTTATATTATGGAGGCCTGATAGTAACACTCCATTGCAAACATATCAGCTGAACACTGTTACATATGGAATGGGATCCGCACCTTATTTAGCAACAAGATGTTTGGTGAAATTAGCAACTGATTTTCAAAATGCCTATCCTAAGGCAGCATCAACTATTTTTAACAATGTTTATGTCGATGATTGTCTTACTGGGGCAGCTACCATAAATGAAACCAAGATCCTTCTCAAAGAAACTGTAGGATTACTAAAGCAAGGAAGATTTGATCTCATGAAATTTTGTGCAAACGATCCACGCATCCTTGATGATATCCCAGAGGAAAACCGAGAAAAATTGTTGACCATCTACCAATCAAAGGTAATAAAAACTCTTGGTCTAATATGGGAACCCACTTTGGATCAATTCAAATTTTGTCACCACTTCGAAACACGCAGTAGTACACAAGTGTCAAAACGCACCGTTCTTTCCGATTTGGCCAAATGCTTTGATCCATTAGGGCTTCTTGGACCAGCTATATTACTCGGTAAAATATTTCTGCAAGAATTATGGAAGTCTAAAGTTTCTTGGGATGAAAACTTGCCAGCTGAGCAGTCCGCACGATGGTTAAACTATTTATCTCAATTCTCGTCATTAAAGGACTTAGATATACCACGCTTTGCTTTAGTCGATTCCGCAGAGAAGTTAGAGTTGCATGCATTTTCGGACAGTAGTTTGAATGCCTTTGGGGCATGTATATATTTAAGGTCTATTGACAAAGGCGGCAAGATTTTTGTACAACTATTGTGCTCAAAATCTCGGGTCGCTTCTCTAAAGGCAACCAGCATTGCCAGACTAGAATTGCAAGCAGCTGTTCTCTTAATTGATTTGGTACAAAGGATAAGCCCAATCTTCCCTAGAAAAATTAATAAAATTCAATTCTATACTGATTCAACAACAGTTCTAGCTTGGATAAAGGCACCCTCCTATACCTGGGAGACATACATTGCAAATCGTGTAGGCAAAATTCAGTCCGCTTCTAAGGTAGATCAATGGCACTATATAAAAGGAGAATTGAATCCTGCCGATCTTATATCAAGAGGATTGGGAATGCCTGATCTAGTCAGATCAAAGATTTGGTTCAATGGTCCCGAGTTCTTAAAACAAACCGTAATATCAATTCAGTCTACATATACAAACTCTGACGATGTCCCTGGACGTCGAAAAATAAAAACAGTCTTGACAACGTCAATATCAAGCGATCTATTTACCACAATTAACCATCAAAATTCATTCCACAAACTGCAAAGAATAGTTGCAACCGCCTATCGATTCTTCATGAGTTTTAAAGCTCACCGTCAAGAACATCAAACCACAGGCTCTTTGACCGTTGAGGAGATTCAGAAAGGAACAATCTGGATCTGTAGATCTATGCAGATAAGTTCATTCCCAAACGAATACTGGGCACTACGTTGCGAAAAATCCATCAGCAACAATTCGAAAATAGCATCGCTAAGTCCATATTTTGATGAAACGACAATGTTGATTCGCGTGGGTGGAAGGCTCCGAAACGCTTCAATTCCCTCTACAGCTAAAAATCAGATATTACTCCCCAAAAATAATGTAATAACCACATTACTTTTAGCACATATCCATCAAAAATATCTTCATGCTTCCCACCAAGCACTTATATCGATATCCAGACAGCAATATTGGATTCTTAGTGTAGGAAATGAAACTCGCAAGGTTCTTTCAAGATGTGTTAAATGCTTTCGTGCAAAGCCCAAGTCCATTAATCAGTTAATGGGTGATCTACCTAGGGAACGGGTTGTGCCGTCTCGGCCATTCTCCTGCTCCGGTGTAGATTTTTGTGGACCAATACGGACGCATTATAAGGTTCGAGGAAAGACTCCATCGAAATCATATCTGGCCGTGTTTGTTTGTTTTTCCACGAAGGCCGTACACATAGAGGTGGTAGGAGATTTGTCCTCTGAAACTTTTATTTATGCGTTAAAGAGATTCATAGGTAGACGAGGCGTTTGTCAAACAATATTTTGCGACAACGCTACCAATTTTATTGGAGCAAGAAACCAATTGTCAGAATTCAGCAAAATATTTAACTCAGAAAAAATACAATCGACAATTCAGTCTGCTTGCCTTGAGGATGGCATCATGTGGAAACCCATACCACCTCGATCTCCTCATTTTGGCGGCCTTTGGGAGGCCGCGGTAAAATCAGCAAAGACTTTATTGGTTAAATATTTAGGAGAAGCCTCTCTCACTTACGAGGAACTTTCAACAGTCGTCATCCAAATTGAGTCCATTCTCAACTCTCGTCCGCTTACTCCTATGTCATCAGACCCAAACGATATGGAAACATTAACTCCAGGTCATTTTCTTATAGGCGCTCCACTAACATCTCTTCCTGAACCTGACGTTAGCTATTTGAAATTCTCCAGATTAGATAAATTCCGTCAGATTCAGCATGTTCAGCAGCATTTTTGGAAAAGATGGTCAACTGAATATCTCCACCTTCTTCAACAAAAATCGAAATGGAAGTCTGAATCAACGAATCTGAAATTGGGAACGATGGTGTTATTGAAAGACGCGAACTTGCCTCCAATGAAATGGAGACTTGGACGTGTAACCGAAGTTGTCAAGGGAGCTGATGGATTGGTGCGAGTGGCAAGCGTAAAAACAGAAACAGGGACTTACCAGCGAGCAATTCACAACCTATGTCCCTTACCCATTGAAGAACAAATTAGGCCCGACTCACATGCCGTAAAAGACTCATTCAAGGAGGAACCTGAAGAACACGCAGTTTTAAAGTTAAGAAACGGAAAAACCGTCCGTCCGGCCTTATTAACAACCTTGCTTACCATTTTGCTTCTATTACCCTGCGCATCTGCTGTAGGTAGTGAACCCATTATTATAACAAATTTCCATGATGCTGCGGGTATATATTTTGAAGACATGGGCAGTGTGAGCACGATTAATAGCTTTTGGAGCATTTATGTCTTCTATAATTTATCCGCATATTGGCTAGAACTGGGAGAGGTTAAATCTCATCTGGCGCGCATGGATGAAAAATGTGCAACTGAGTTGCAAAATGATCTGTATTGTTCACCCACGGTGTTTACACTTCGACATAGAATGTCAGCAATCGAGCAAAATAACAATCTCATCCACAATTATCATGAATCGCATAGCAAAAGGATAAGAGTAGAAAGATCTCCCTTCGATTTCGTCGGGAACGTAGCAAATAGTTTATTTGGCGTTCTTGATCAAGATGATGCAAAGGATATCGAACATAAAATTGCAATGGTGCATCAAGACGAACAACACCTTACCGAGCTCTTGAAAAGACAAAGTTCGATCTCAGATGCCACCGTAAATCTGCTTAAAAGAAATAAGCTGCAATTCAACCAGCAATATGAAAACTTAAGAACCGTTTTAGAAAGGACTATGAACAGCGTGACAAAGCATCAGGAGATCATTGATCAAAAACAAAGCTTTTCTGCATTGACGTCTTATTTGATTCTAGCAATAACTAATCTTGAAAGGGTCCAGGACATTTTGCTTGATGTTCTTCTTAGTCTTAACAATGCAAAAATCAACCCTCATTTTGTTTCACCAACACAGTTAATTGATCAGCTCCAGCTTATAAGGAACAATCTGCCCTTGCATCTAAATCTGCCAAAAGCATCCGTGTTAGATATGTTCAAGGTGGCTTCGGTAAAGGGACGGAGTTTGAACAACTCTATAATTTTCGAGATGATGATTCCGCTGATTGACAATCAAGAATTTCAAATATTTAATTTAATCCCGTTTCCCATATTTCAAAATAACTCAAGCCTCGAAGTGGAGATATCACTTCCATATTTAGCAGTGACTTTGACCAGAGACAGGTATTTCTCTTTAGCCGAAAATGAATTGCTCGCATGTAAGCCTTTTTCAACTAGGAATTATCTTTGCAACCAATTATTGCCAACAAAAATTCATGAGGGTAATTCTAAGTGCTGTGAAATATCGCTCTTAAACCATGTTAAGGGAGCCCTTATTAATTGCTCCTTAAGAAAATCCCTAATTTCCGATAAATGGATCGGCCTTAGGAGTTCCAACAGCTGGATATTTTCACTAGCTGACACAATAACTGGTCTCCTTATATGCGAGGGAAATACTAAAAGCTTAACCATTAGTGGCAGTGGGATAATGGAATTTCTAAGACCATGTACCTTAAAGCTTCCCAACATTATAATAAATGGTAGAGTTTTGCAGAATAGCACGCTAAGGAATTCCTTTGTTCCTGCTGCAGAAATTCCCAGATCATTTAGGCCTCATATCACAACTGAGACCAATATTATATCGTCCACCAATGAAATAAGGGATGATGAAATAAGTGATTTAGAAAGCAGAGTTAATGAAATAATCAAAGACATAAATAAAGATTTAGCAACAACTAGTGTGAATATGCATGATTATCATCACTACGTCATAAGCTATGTATTACTTGTTATCGTGATTGGGTCCATCATATTCTACTGCTACAAGAAAAAGGGTCCGACTCCTCTTCCCCGACGAGTCCGTCCTCGCTTCGAAGTAGATACACACTTTTAGGGTTTAGAGGACTTGAAGCCCTCAAAGGGGGGGAGTATGTTCAAATTACCTAGCGAAGTATGAACGATATGTGCACGACCTGCATTTTCTTCGTTTCCGATGCGCTGGGAATTGATGGCGTGCTATCTTCCCACAGTATACTTACAATGTATTAATATAGTATGTAAGAAACCATCCGATACGTATTTTTTTACCTTTATGCTTAATGCACATTATCAACGTGAGACCTTGTTGAATTTCCAATTCTTCTCTCACGCTCTGAAATAAGAACCCTACTGGGCATAACGGTGAAAGAATGTGTATCGGAGGACGGTCAGTCATTGGACAGAACCGGAACAACGAAGTTGAAGTTGAAACCCAGTGATTGTTTTTGATATTAATTCTGAAATCTTATTGTAAATTTACTCGGTAAAATAAATATATTGATAAACACTGGAGAACGAGATTGAAGTTGAAAACCAGTGATTGTTTTTGATATTAATTCTGAAATCTTATTGTAAATTTATTCTTTAACATAAATAAATTGGCAAACACCAATCGTTTCACTGATGTGTTCGATTTTCTTTCTGTTCTCAGCTGTCAGTTTTGCTTTCAATGATCAACTCCAACCTCGAAACTTGGAATTGTTTATTGCAAGTTGTTCTTTTGTACTGTAACTTTTTCTTTTTTTTTTATTAAACTGAGCTTTTTCAATAACAATAATAACATTTTATTACATTTTATTTCTTCTATGCAATCCCATAATTCCGATTATTAAACAGTTTTACTTGCTTTCCGATTTTTGGAGTTTTCTCTGTTTAGTTTCACTGACGACCTGTCCAACTTCCACTGACAGCAACTTTTCAATGATTGCTACAACTGACTTGTCAAAAAAAGTAAACCATTACTCAACTGTTTTGTTCCAATGATGCATTTCAATGATAGCTATAACTTATGCCTTAGTTAATAAAAATTGAAAAGTACCAACTTGACTCTTTAATTTTACTTTGTTCTTAGTTGACAGTGAGAATTTACTTTACATTAAAAGGGAAATAAAACGGATTTTATTTCCCACCTTACATAGGACCCAAGTCCAATGACAAAAGTGAGACTTATTTCCCTGCACCGAGGAGGACATCTCCCACCTTCTCTGTGAATGTCAGGCAATTGCTCGGTGTAGAAGAAAGCACCTCTTCAGCTAATAATAACTTAAATACCGTTGGTTTCGCAAACAAAATTGAGGCCATACTTAAATTTTGTGGAGAATTCGAGTGTTTGGGCGAATTGGTTTAGGTTTTAACTTGTAATAGCTCCCTGGGGGTAGCGATGGGCTCGTTGTGGTGCCTGCACTTTTGCGAAGATCCCACAAGCCTATACTCAACCTAACCTTTTTGGTAGGTGATCTGTACTCTACGTCATTTCACTAATTTCAGGAAAAAATTTCAGTAAATCAGTACCTATATTTTATAATATTCGAGGCGAGTATTCTAAATCATCCTTAACTATACAAAAAAAAGGATGCATGAATTAATTCTGGCCGATAGAACTCAACGTAATTTATTACCAGGACCATTAGCTGAATGCAAATGTATGGCCACAAATAATAAATGTTCGACTCTTTCGACCCAGTCGAAATCGAATTCCATTACTTCAGTTACACGGCCTAATACAATTAATAATTATTTCATTAAATGTTAAAATTCATAGCATATATAGAAATCTTTTCAATGAGTGTATGCGTTTATTATTCTTTTTAGCTTAATTGGACGCATGGATATCCTTTTACAAAATACAATTCTCCCCATTTTCCTGTTAGTGCATTCGTCGATTGTTTAAATTGAATAAATTTCATTATTAAAACTGATTTATTGTGGGCACATTTTTGAATTTACATGGCGCTACGATAAATCAAATTTATTTATTGAATTTGTGTACACTAGGCGCCATTTTGTGTGTGTTTTGCGTTCTGCTGGGCGCACTGCCGAGTGTGTTATCGTCGTGTCGTGTGGTAACTTAATGAGGGTAAATTTATTGTTGGTAAAGCGAGATAAAATAACAAAGGGATGGTGTTTTTTTTATTTATTTTTTTTGTCGATAAACAAATTGCAATCAATTTATTATTTATTCTTTAAATATTAATTGTAGTCAAATATTTACTTTTGTTTGAATGGAATTGGAGCTTTACTACTGTTTCAGGCTACAAATCGATTTGAGCCACAATCAAATAGGAAATTGTTTTATAAAAATACTACCGAAAGTCCACAGCTTGAAAAATAAATTAAAAGCAAATGCAAACAACTAATGATATTGAATATAGTGGATATTAAAAGCTTATTGTTTCAAAGTAATGACCAAAAAATAGTTTTTTTTTTGAAGTCCTTTTGCGATGCGTTTAATACTTCTGAATTATTTTTTAAAACCATGACAACTATAAATATTGAACAGGTCAATATTGAAACTGTGGCCAGTAATCTAATGACATTTTTGAGTGCCTTAATAGGGAAGCAGTATAATAATGTTTAAACTCTCGAATGGTTTTCACACGTTTTTTGTGAAAAATTGCTTGATAAATGATAAACATCATAAAAATGGTGTACTGAATACTGAATCAACGATTCGCGATATAAACCAGGGCTACCATTTCATAATTTCGTGGGGGAGTATAGTCAGTGTTGCAGGAGAGAAATAATATAAGGTAGTATTCCAGACAAAAAAGGGGATTATTTAAAAAAAAAGATTACTAGGTACAGACAATTTTTAGTCTTCAGAAATAAATGTGGACAGAAACTTTTTTTTCTAACTTTATTTAAGAAAAAATAATTTAAAAAAATGCTGTTAAAAAAAATTATTAAGTATTATTTTTTATTACTAAAAAATTATTCTAATAACAAAAGTTGGCTATCATTGACTCTCGCAGAAGGTGATTTTGGTGCTGAATTTATAAGAAGAGCAGCAGACTCATTTGTTTTAGAACCTTCAGCAGCACAAGACTTTACCACCTTTAAGGAATCCAATTTCACTAAATAGCAATAATACAAGTTTACTTATATTTATTTTAATAGGAATTAAAATATTTCAAGCATTCATTTAACAAACCTTTGCATTTTATTGAACTATGCATAAAACTTCACAAAAAAACAAAAAACAGAACCACTAAACCAGAGGTAAAGATATCTACCGAATTAAAACCATAGTAAATATCGTGGTTAAAATCGATCTTTGTACTGCTACACAATTTGAAATTGAAAGTCGGCTCTCTTTTCTTTTCGATCTACAAGCCAGATTCGAGTTGCGTAGCTTTCTTGGATTACCTCCTACCTACAATAAAATAAATACCGAAATGACGAAAATTGCATGAGGCCAACGAATAACAAAAACTAGAAATAGGGAAATTCCCTTTTTGACGACAGTTTGGAAGAATATAAAAGTGCTTACAAAATTTGAAAGTGAAAGATATCTTAGGTCTTTTAAAGAAGTAGGGGAACGAATGTGAAAGGAGGAGTACAGAGGTGTTGAAAGTAGTAAAATACTCCTAAGAGAGTACTTTCGGCAGCACTTGCGTAATACATTTTTTTTGGGGAGCACCGGCGAGTACAGAACAAAAATCAAAATATTAACTTTTAGCTAAGTTTTTTGCAATTGCGACGGCTTGGTGTTGGTAACCTATGCAGGCCATGTTTATCTGGTGGCTCCTGTCTAATCTGGTGTTTATTATTTAGTCACTAATGTCAAATCACTAAAAGATGATGATAGTGATTCACTATGGCAAGTTACACTTTTGATCAGCACTTCCAAATGATAAAACTGGATTTTCAAAATGAGTGTTTGTAAGCGCATTCGTTGATTGAGTTGCGCCCCTTTTACGGCAGACGCGGTAACCCTTCAAAGTCGAAATAAATAGTTGGTACAACAGGTTCGGAGGGACCCTAGCCTACCTCTTCACAACCTTTTGTTTTGTGCGAGTTTTTCAATTTTCGACCGAATGGAAGGGATCTACAATTTTATGCCGACCCCAAACTGCTAACGGAGAAACTCTTTCAAGACAGTTATACTCTCGGAAGTTGGTCAGATGTTCGCGAGAGAGTTAAAAGCAAACATTTAGTTGTGATTGGGCTTTTTTGGTAACTAATTGTGGTACAAAAGATTTTAAATGTCTAACAAACCATCAAACTAATTCAAGACGCGGCAACCCTGGTTACCATACGCATTTTGATGTTCGTTGAAGTTTTTGTCCAACCAATTTAAAAATTGTCACATTTTTTTTCCAATCTGGTTTCATGTTCTGTCGCATGAGTTATAGAACAATGGCCCTTGTAACCTTAATGGCACCCACCGTTCACAATTGAAATCAAATATTTGGATATAAATCCGTTTTAGAGTTGTACGTTCATCGAAAGAGCTCAGATTATTTGCGATTACGAAATTAAATTCGCTTTTCATTTATCATTTAGCTGTGTTTGTTTTCATTTAATTATTCGTTCTAAATTGCATCGTTTCGCAAACAATGTACGACATTAGCGAATATTATTAAATTCACAATAAATGAGGCATTTAAATTAATTTGGGTTCATTTTTTTTTGCGCCACAAGCCGACGGAATATACTTTTAGGATTTAACGTAATATTTATCCCGACGGTCATATTAAATGAGAGCAGCTTCGCTGAGCTAATGTAAGCTAATCATATTCAAGGATTAAGCATTTTGGCATATTTATGACCCGACTAATGGAGTGGATATTATTTGGGTGGGACACCGCATTACGTGGGATTTACAGGGACTAATGATAATTTAATATTTGATATATGACCTCTGCCGCTGTTAGCTATTTCCAATTTCAATTTACAATTTATAATTTTCTATTTAGTCAGTTGTTTCGGAAAAATACTGCAGGTACGTTGATTCAGTGCGAGGTTCATTGTGTTCGTGAAGTGTTCTGCATGATGAATTCACCGAGCCCAGGATACACCTGATGGAGGATGCATTCCGTTTGGAAAGCACTATCTATACAGCTACTGACTCGCATATTTCATTCAATTTAAAAGGTATATACCCTATCAGAAAACTATCGGGAAGGAATTACATTTTCGCTTGCTCCTTGTGCTAAATCGCTTTACATACGAGTATCCTCCTTCCTGGGTGAAAAAAGAAAGAAAACTGAACCAGAAGGGAGGACGCTGATGATACACCCTACGAACATGTGTACATTAATTTTCCTTAAAATTGAAGTTAACATGCATCGAAGGGTTGCATATGCATGCGCCCTCAACGTTTCGGGGGGGCGGACGCAATAAGGAATTTCCCGTATCAGCGATCTGTGAAATTGCTATTTTATACCTTACTGCTTCCGCACAGATACACCGATACAAGGCGAAGCCCTACGTACGGTGTACCCATATTTTATTTTTGCCAAGGGGAAAAAATCGTTTAAAAAAATCAATTCACCCGGGACAGGGATATGCGAACATAACAGGCCAACCGTATGCAGCTTAAAGGTACACGAGATTCTTCTGCTGAAATTTAATCCAACCTAGAGCTAGCCAAACCAAACCGCATTCCATGCAAAGCCCCAGATGCATCGTATTGGGGATTTGGCCACGGTATGGAACACCAACAGGACATGCATAAGTCTATTTGCAAATTTGCCAGGCCAACCGCTGTTAATCTTCACGCGTAGAATTGAATTCAATGTAAATCACGAACAGAGAAGTCAAATGCAAACTCTAAGTGTGGCCATAATTCTCGACGCGTTCGCTTCCGGAAGCGGATGGGATTAATACGCATAGGTATAGGCGCTTTAGCCTGCAAACCAGGCTGCAATTGATAGCAGAGGGCATTGTTTGGGCCTGGAAACGTCAATAAATTACACGCGCGAGGCTCTTTTCGGTCAGAATTACGAGCGACTATTTGCTTTTTGGCCCACAACAAATGAGGGGATGGCGAACGCTTAAAAGAATGCGCGCATTGAAAGGAGATCCTATGCGTTTAGTTGCGAAAATGTGATTGTGATGGTGCTGTGCGCGGGCAAGATATATGACAATATTTTGGGAAATTTATGGCATCAACTACGAGTAAAATTTTCTACCATCAGGATTCACTATATTTGGATTGGATCAAGAGCATGTGGGACGAGCGGAGTGTTAAATGGGTGAATGCGAATTTATTTTGTGTGATACTTACTGCTGTGTGAATGTATTTTAAATTTGAGAGTCAGTAGAATAATGTTGCTGGTGTGAGGTCCAATTGTTAGTAAGTTTAGGAAATTAACAAATTCCTTGAGTTTGTCAAACATTTTAACGACTTTTCGTACCATTTTTTTGAATATTTGAATTATGTATCTGTCATTAATCATAAATTACTACAAAAGCGTTCCTTAACTATTTCGTAAGCGTCTCTCTCTTCGAGAGAATTTATCCCCACAACTGATATTTTGACAGTCTTTTCCATTCTTACTACAATAGTAAAGGATATGTCAAAAAAAATATCAGAAACAGCAGTTCGGGAAAGATGGCGTCAGGGTCTGCTCCGCAGGTACAGAAGCAGTTACCAGCCATGCATCATCAGTTAAACCTATAGTGGTTTTTTGAATGCTATCAGTCCGTAGTTTACCATTCACATAAGGGTGCACTTCTTCAAATCCAAGTCATAAAATTCAATTTGGAAATAACGCCGTAATCGGCACACCAAAGAAATGAGTCCTTCTTGATAAAAATACTTCTATTTTGACCAAGACGGAGGAATTGACTTGTAGGTCCTCATAGTGGGTGCGTGCATCCGTATTTACTAAGCTCTGTCTAACGACATGCTTCCTAAAAAGGCAATGCCCAGAAAGCAGTCCTATTGTTAATCTTAACTTTGTTCTGCTGAGATTGATTAATTCTCCAGTCTTTCTTCACATTCAAATGGACCATAGTTGCAAAGTGGCTTTGAAGCCCTGAAGTAGTAATCGTTAAACTGGCTGTTCATTCTATCTACAAAATATAAAACAAAGTTGCATCAATTAGACCGCCTATAACTCGAAAACGGATAATCCGATTTAAGCTATCTTATCCTTGTTGTGTTTGTTTACGCCTTAGGAAGGTTCGTACAGCGATAAAATTGGAAAATCGTAACAGGAAATTGGAAAATTCTTTAAAGATAATTTTCCAAACATTTTGTACTGGGAATTTTTCATTTTGTATTTTTTGTCAAAAATTCTACATGAATTTAATTATTTAGTGGACTCAATTTGCTCTAATTTGAAAGTGGATTTTTCGGTAATTTGCGAAACATTGATTACGTATTTATTCATAGTAAATTCTTCAATGTATTCGTGTTTTCCCTTTCGGTAACCTTAATTTTGCAAAATTATGTGGTGAAGTGGTGAGTGTTTAGTTTTTAATGTTTTCATTGCATTTGAGGAGAATTGGAAAATTCGTAGAAACAGATTTTCCATACATTTTGTAACGCGAATTTTATTTTTGGAAATTTTAATCGTAATATATACAGTGATTTAGTGTTTATCAAAAGTTCTGCCTGGTTTTCATGATTTCGGATTTTTTTTTTATGGAAACCATTGCCAATGCAATTTGGAAAACGTTGATTATTTATTTTTGATATCTCCAGTATGAAAGTATTATTAGCGACAACAACAACACGTAACCTCGAATTTAAGAACTTTAAACACGCTTTTTCTCGACACTCATGCCAAAAATTCTGCACTTACAAAACAAAGCACTATTGCTGAGCGGGACTTTAGACAAGATTTAGCAGCAAAGGTCGACAAGATTTAGCAGCAAAGTTTTTTAGCACGGACAATGCTGGGCGGGAACAGCTAGTTTGAGATAAAAATACTTAGGCAATACCTTTGGTCATAGTTAAAAAGTCCTTATATAACTTCTCATTTTTGAATGTATTTGGCGGAGTTAATTGAAAGTCAGCCTCTTAAAAGACCATCTGTCATAATTACACATTTTCTCGGGATGTGAATTAGGGTTTTAAAAGTTGTAAAATTAGTAGGTAGCTACTTAGGCAAGTTAAAAAAAAAAAAAAAAAAAAAAAAAAATAGTTGGCGGAACAGGTTCGCTTATACCCAAGCTTCTCACAACCATTCGTTTTGTGTGAGTCTTAATTTTTGGAACGAATGGAAGGGATCTGCAATTAAATGCCGAGTCCAAACGGCTTATTAAAAAGCTCTTTCATGATAGTTATTCTCTCGGATATTTGTCAGACGGCCGCAAGAAGTGGCGCAATGGAAAAAAACTTAGGATCGAATTTTGGTTCTTTCGGGGATCGAACCTGGGACCCCTCGCTTAGTTGCCCAAAACACTTACTACTAAGCCAGTACTCCTACGTTAGCTATAAGAAACAAGTCTGATACATAATCTTTGATGCCGCCGTTAAGAGTGTTTAAGAGAATTAGTCCGGAACCACACTTGTAACGTATGGTGTGTTGTGGTATGGTGTATCGTGTCGCGTTCTGTGCACACTAGACTAACGTGTTGTGCTTTTTAACTTTCTACATTACGTAAAATTTCGAATTTGAAACGTTATTCAACTCTGACATTCGTCTATCGGAACTCAAAAAAGTGGGTCGCAAAATTCTGTCCGGTTTGTCCGTCTGTCTGTCTGTCCCACAGGCCTACAGCCGAAACGGCTGCCCGGATTTCATTCAAACTTCGGATTTGGAGTTTTGGGGGTTAAAGTTCGGAGCGTTTTTTTTTGCAATGTACTTTCACTATTAATAGTTCTTCCCATATAAAATGTTCACACCAGTTTGATTTGTTCGAAAACGGCTCCAACGATTTCACGCAAAATTGATATTAAATCTTAAGTAGATGAGTTTACCTTTGGAGTTTCGCTAAAAACAAAAAATCGAATAACGATACTTTTGAAACTTTGACATATCTCGAAAACGGTCCAAAAGATTGTAAAAAAAATTAATTTCGAAGGTAATATGGCCATTTCTAACTTAATGGAAAACTCAGTTTTTTCGGCATTATTGTAAAATGGGATTTGAAAAAAAAAAAAAAAAAAAAAAATCATTTCTTAAAAATTTAGATTTCTTTAGTTTACCTACCTGAAAACGACAATAATAATTTTGATCAAAATGCAATGTTAGAGTAAAACTGATATTCTCAGAATTATTGCGTCTTTAATTTTCAATTCGAATTACCGAAAACGCTGAATTTAAAAACTGCTCATATCTCGGAAACCCCATTTTCGATTTCGATATAATTTTGAAAACCACATACTGCTTATATTCCACACAGTAACCAATGCTCGGTTTTCAGCTGAATAGTTAAGTAATAGTAGTTTTCAAACTAAACGTAGCAATATTTGGTACTGTTTTGTCTGCCAAATATTACAAAAACCGTTTTAATGGTTTTTATCAAAGTACATAATTAAAGATAATATCAGTATTCTAAATAAGATTCCGTACTAAGTTCTTCTCAAAAAGTTCGTATGAATCAGTTACTTAATCATTTCTCAAAAATGGCTACCCAAAAGCCGATCTGTGTTCATATCTCTTCTATTCTCTTCTTTATCTCTTATAACGGGTGATTTTTTAGCTGGTTTGGTTTTGGCAACACTGGTTTTGACAGCTGACGTGTATTTAGTACCTTGTGTCACTGTCAAACAGCTTCAGTTTGGTTTGCAATTTAACCATGGATCGTCTTACAAATGAACAACGCTTGCAAATTATTGAATTTTACTATCAAAATTCGTGCTCGGTTCGAAATGTTCATCGCGCGCTGCTTCCATTTTATGATCGGCATTCTCGACCTTCTGAGCAGTCTATTCGGAAGATTGTGACCAAATTTCGCACCAAATTTACTTTGTTGGACATTAAACCACCAACACGTTTACGTACTGTGCGTAGTGAAGAAAATATTGCGGCCGTATCAGCTAGTGTGACAGAAGACCGCGAATTGTCGATTCGGCGCCGTTCCCAGCAGTTAGGCCTTTGTTACAGCACTACGTGGAAAATTTTGCGGAAGGATTTGTGCGTAAAGCCTTTTAAGATACAGCTTGTGCAAGAACTAAAGCCAGCCGACCTACCACAACGCCGAATTTTTGGTGAATGGGCTCTTGGAAAGCTGGCCGAGGATCCGCTTTTTTATCGAAAAATTGTGTTCAGCGATGAGGCTCATTTTTGGTTGAATGGCGTAAATAAGCAAAATTGCCGCATTTGGAGTGAAGATCAGCCAGAAGCATTGCAACAGCTACCAATGCATCCCGAAAAAGCCACTGTTTGGTGCGGTTTATGGGCCGGCGGCATTATTGCGCCATATTTCTTCAAAGATGATGTGAATCGCAGCGTTACTGTCAATGGTGAACGCTACCGAGCGATGATAACAAACTTTTTTTTGCCCGAAATGGAAGTTCTTGACTTGCATGATATGTGGTTTCAACAAGACGGTGCCACATGCCACACAGCACGCGAAACAATGGCGCAATTGCGAGGCGAGTTTGGTGAACAGTTAATTTCACGTTTCGGGCCGGTCAATTGGCCGCCTAGATCGTGCGATTTGACACCATTAGATTATTTTTTGTGGGGGTATGTCAAGGCTAATGTGTATAGGGACAAGCCCGCTTCGATTGACGCACTGGAAGCCAACATCCATGCATTCATTCGTGAGATACCGGCCGATATGTGTGAAAGAGTATGCCAAAATTGGACTCAGCGGATGGACTACCTGAGACGCAGCCGCGGTCAACATTTGCATGAAATTATCTTTAAACATTAAATTGCAAGGTTCAAACTATCGATTCAAATAAATATTTCATTCATTTTTTCGAACTTTTTGTGTTTTTTTTTTTAAAAAAAGTTCTAAACCTCTTAAAAAATCACCCGTTACATATAAAAGAGAGTTGCAAAAGCGTTGTGGCTTTATAACTCGCGAACGGTCTTACCGAATTCAATCAAATTTTTAGAGTCTGTTTGCACGGCCGACTTGTTGGTTTTTCTAAAGTTTGAATAAAATTGGTCCAAGCGTTCGTGAGATATGTCAACATCTGATTTTGTCCATATAAAAAAAACGAAGGCGCCTATGAGCGTGCGCTGTATTTTTGATGTGTGCTGATGTCATACACACGGCAAATTCACGTTGCAGCGCATACATGCATACAGCTGTCAGTGAGTTATTATGTTACGTTTTTTTTTTCATCGAACTCACATTCTGAACGGATGTAATATTAATTAATTTGTTTATCGCGCTTGCCAGTAAGTGTTGCTGTTTTTGGCATGATGTTTCATATAGTGTATAATTATGTAAATCTAATAATTATATATTCATCGACAGCAGTGTACACTTTTCATTTGCGTTTGCCGGCGAATCGGATTTCAGGCCATTTATATACGTGACAGTGTCACTTTGTACAGTTTTTTCCCCCAGTTCTTTAGTTTGTATACACAAAACAACCACATAATGCATACATATTTATTATACAAATTAATTTCAATGATCACACTTTTTATATATAGAAAACATTTGAAATGCCAAATCCAAGACGGTCAAATATCGGTAGATGTACACGTCATTCGAGTTATGTTGCAACCAATCGAAGATCACTAAGTGAACGAGATCGTAATCAACAAAATGCATCACAGAGGGAACGACGTAGACGTATAAACCAATCGGTTGATAATGCAAACACGGTTGACAGACGACATACGCGTCCCTCAATTCCTTCAACAGATGCTTTGCATTCATTATTCATTTATGGCAATTCACCAACGTCAAAGCATTTCTTAACAAATATTCAAAAGTACAAAGTTTTTGTATTGTGTGTCATTTAATCAATCTTCAATTAAAATGCGACTGTAATCGGTCGCAAAGGTTAGATGCTCGAAATAATTTAAATAAAAAAATCTATTTTGCGCGGGACGAAGTTTGCCAGGTCCGCTAGTATATTTTAAAACTCAATACCGAACTTTAAAATTAAAACTGCAACAGCCATTAAAAATGCAACGCAAAACTTATTTTTAGCAAATATTACCCACTTCCACTTTTTCTCGACCAATTTGAATATGCTCCTTAAAATAATTCCAACCACTTGGAGTTTATACAATCAGAAAATTCCACTTCATTTCAAAGCTCACATACATACTACCATATGAGATGAATAAATCAAAAATGAGTTTTATTTTACACTATTCCTAGCATCGCTTCTCTGATTTTTACCTACCTATTAAAATAAGAAAACAACTAATCAAACTTTTGATCAACGAGAAAGTTTCGTTCGACCCAGTCATGCGGTTTATTTCTTTGGGGCTACTACGGACAGTCATGTCAAATGCGATGCGCCACCCTGTACATTCCCTATGGGAGGACACTCATGTCTTTCGCTACAAGAAACTGAACCACACATCTTGCGATCAATTGTCAAAATGTCTACCACTTGTGTCAGTTCAGGACTTTTGAACTTATTTTCCCTAAAATGGAAGTGTTGCTGATTTTCTGTTTTCTAGTTCTATCATGCTCACTTTCTGTAGTGCGGAACTTATCACCTATACCACAACATCTACTTTGTACAATGGGTTCCATAGCCCGACATGTTTTGATCATAAATTTCCTGTTATTTTCACAATACATAAGCACCCTCTATCACCGATAATTTATATCTTTGTTTTTGCCAACAATGTCCTTTTTCTTTTTAGCCAAGTAAAGAAATTCATATGAATCTGCCTCTGCCATAACTCTCAACGATTTACGTGCTCAATTTTATAGTTATGACTTGAATGTTTCGCCCTGGAGCCCAGATTATCAGCGTATCCTTCCAAATCAAATCATAATTCAAAATAACGAGCGCATCCTATCCATTCGAAGCGATCCTATTCGCGTCGCCTAACCCTAACTGCAAAGTTTAATCGAGGAGAAAACGTGCCTGTTGTTGTTGAAAGTATGCAACTGCTCTCGCTATTGTTGTCGGTTCATATAACACTTATCACCCATACAACCCTCGCTCAGACATTCGTCCTGCCCATCACATGCAGCGATTACAAACTGTACATACTGTTGACAATTCTCCACGTCCTCATGCGGGTAGCTCTGAACGCAACCCACTGTCATGTCATGGCGGCGACTGGCTGACATTACACCAACTCCAAAATGAAAAAAAAATACGAAACTGCATAGTTAAATGTGCGAAAACGATTGTAAATCGAATCATGGTTGACATATCGATATCGTTGCGGTGGGTGCAATTGTCGCTTAGGGGTTCCCCGAATGTTTCACATGTCCGACGTGGCGAACCGAGACGACCCACCCGATACGAGATGTTCCGGGTTATATGCGTCTGTTTTGCTGCTAGTGTCAACCAAACAACCAGCCGTGCACATCTATACGAACTGTCGATGTCATGTGAAATGGATCGAACAAATTGTCAATAATTTTTGCGTTCCGATTTTGCTTGAGTAACGAGCCGAATGACATTTGAAATTGATGCATGTCCTGGCGTGATCTTCTCTACCATTCCCACTAATAGTGGCCGAGGCTTGTTCGCTTCACACATGCAGATTTCACCGTCGAGGCGGCTGCAGCTGGATTCAAAGGATGAAGATAGTATTTCGATGAGAAGATGATTTTACTGGGTAGCAACATGTAATATTTTCAGTTCATGTACACATTTCAAATGCGATGAGTTATGCAAGAGGAGGAGAACATTCATGTAGGTGTTTGAGAGGACGCTGGGAGTGCAAGGAGTACATGTACATGTACATGTACGCTGGGAATAGGTTATTATATTGATTGATGAGGAGAGGAATTGAAATTAGAATAAATCAGCAAAATAAGGAAATGTTTCAATTTGAATCATTCAGCTGCACCCAATTTGTGGAATTTTAATAGAGTTTTCGGAAGTGAAATGTCATTTCAAAGTGAACACGAAATTTTTTGCATGCACACTTACGACGGGCGCTCTAGTCCTGAATAAATTTTGAAATTACTTTGGCAAAGAGATTTCAGTGTATTTTTTACAGCGGAAATCGATGTCACTTTCATGATCGAATAGGGCACTGTTAACGTTTATGTGCCGTTTTGATACAACAATATGTGTAACCCACAGGGCCATCTTAAGACCACCGGGGCCTTGGGACACGTAAGAGTTTGGGGCCCTACTTGATAATAAAAGAAGAAAAAAACATTTTTTGCCGTACAAAAATTATACCTACCGATTTTCGGTATACATAATTATATAAATTATTGTGCTAGTGGTATAAAATTTGTTCTGGTTATCGTTACTAGGATATAATATACTCCAGAGGAACAGTTTGAATTAAAATTTACACCGTTTTTTATTTTTTGACGGAAGTTATATCTGAAAGAGTAATAAATAAATTCTATTATTCTATCTTCATAATATGGACGCAAGGAAATCATCAATAAATATCAATGTGAGTGCCTAATTTAACAACGAATATACTTAGCTTCTATTGATTTTCGGTCCTGAAAATAAAAAAAATAAATATTTGATGCAACAGGTCCGTAGGGACCCTAGGCGTAGCTTCTCTTCTCTTTGTTTTGTGCGAGTGTGATAATTTTGTGCCGATTACAAACCGATTTTCATCATACCCCGTCTAAAATCGAGTGCTTTGAACATTTTATTGAACTCAAGATTTTTTATTCGATGCGTGAAAATAAGTCTTTTGAAAATTATAATTTTCTGGTTGTTTTTAAAATTCTTTAGAGACGCACTGTAAAAAAGGAGTCGAAAATACCAAAAATGCGGCATAATTAAGTCGATATATATAGTAAAATAATTATTTTCTGCATTCTTAATATGACGGCCAGCCGAATCTCATTTTTTGATGATATTCCTTTAAAAAAATGGCCGTCGTCCAAAATATACACCAATTCCTGAATTTGGATATAAAAATACACCAAAGTTAAAGGAGAAATGAGGAAAATGCACCATTTTTTATTTAGTTTGGTATTCAAAAGTTTGTTAAAAAAAAAAAAAAAATTGGTTCGTAAGAATAAAGCAAATATTTATTAGAAATACACTTTACACATTTTTTTACAGTTTTTAAATGCTGGCATCTTATGTTTGCTCTTCAACAACGACGGACGGTTTCATCTTCCATCCCAAGTAGAAACTGATGGTTATAGCTGAGGCACTGATCCTAACTTTTAGAAATGTTTCCGTAACAGTTACAGGCTATCAAAGTGCGTATACTGTTTCCAGTGCAGGATGGAACGGTGACCAAAGTGGGGAATTAGTTTTAGCTCTTTAAATTACTATTTTGGGAAACACACATAATGGTGTATTTAGCTATGACTTGTAACCGAAATGTAAACGAATTTTATGAGCTGGTCAAATTCGTTTTCATGGGCTTGTAAGTTGGTTCACACGAGAAAGAAAATGTGAAATAGAAGTACTGATACGAATATAAAACGTACACAAATGTCCCTCTTTAATGGGGATGCTAAAATACCTAAACGAACATAATGTCATGAAAATGGTAATGCAGGTAATATTATGTGAATTTAATAATTACTGCATTTCTCCGTAACAGAAAGCAAAATATTCAAACGAAAGTCAATTTTACCACAAATATCAATAAATTGAAGATTTATAATATCCAATTTTATTTCCCAGCTTTTTCCAGGTAGTACTATTTTTGTTTTTGTTAATGGATCCCATTAAGAATCAGAACGCGGCCATTTGCCTGCCACATGCATTTCTTTAGGTAGGCGCACAGGGTGTATGAACATACATTGCGAAAATGTTTTTTCTGTTTGTTTATTATTATACAGTTGTAATATTGAAGACCCGTTTGCTGATACTACTAAGGCAATTTAATTTCCACTTAAAAGCTTACGTGACAGTTTATGATATACAAAATTTTAGCCCATACGGTTTGTTCAATAGCCAGTTTTACCTTGTGGACTGTATTATATACCTGCTTTCTTTTCCTTTTGAAATCTTGAATAAATCCCTTTTGAATAATAGTTTGACAAAATAATCGAATATCTCCAGCAAAGCAAAATTGTATTTGAAAAATAAAAATAAACAAAAAGTATAACAAGAAAAATAAAGACGAAAGCTTAAGAATACAACTTAAATAACAAGTAAAATTAAAGACAGTGGATTTAATTGGAGTTCCACTTCCACGCCTATAACTTACCAACTATATTAGTAGATAGAATTTAACGGTCCTAAATGATTCATTCTATTGAATTTTATAATTTAAAAGCATGAGAAAATGCAACAAAAGTTTGGTGAAAATAATAAGAAACGGATTTGGAAATATTAAGATGTTTTCACCTCTAAGTTTTGGTACTGATATCTGGTTTGTTAAAAGCAACATAATAAAGTGAGCAGGGGGTTTTCAGGGGGCAGCATGCCCCCCCATATATATTCCAAGGTGTGAGGGTAAAAATTCGCGCGGTAAGTGCTGTTGTCCAAGCAAAATTTTGTGTACAATGTGAAATCTGTTATTTGAGACCAGAGATTGTTTATGAAGAATATTGCTGATATTTAATAAACTAATTTATACTAAAGGAACTTTGCATATCCTCAACCTCGCTAGTACCCCGTAATCCAACAGTATATATACGTAGGAATGTTACGGAGGTACAACTTAATAAATATAACGTTTGAAGTCCACATGGGAATATTTTCCTGCCAAAGAAAATTGGTTTACTAAAATCGGTGTAGAAAGTTTATGATATTTCTAGCATTATTTCGCATATTCATGTAACATAGGTTAGGTTAGGTTGAAATGGCTGTCGGCTAACTGGTTAGGTTAGGCGACACACTTAGACCATTATAAGGTCCCTATAATTCATTCCTCCTACTCGTTGAACCAATCGGAGCTTCTAATGAAGCGTAGTAGATTTCGGATGTCTATGTTTTTAAGATCGTTCAGATCACTGAAGTAGAACGCTCCGAAGTGGAGTTTTCGTCTTTGTGAGAGAGCCGGACAAGTACAGAGAAGATGGAGAACAGTTTCCTCCTCCTCCTCGTCAAAACAGCTTCTGCAAAAATTGTTAGAGAATACGCCAAGCCTTTTTGCATACCTGCCATGTTTGGCGAGTTCATCAGCCCTGCAGTTACCTGGAATGTCCCTATGCCCCGGCACGCAACAAAGGTGAATGTTGAACTGCTGCACCATCTCTCTGAGAGACGAAAGAATACGGTTATTACAATTCCCTCTTTTCTCAATGACGTGTATCAAGCCACACATACCGCACGCACGGTGCTTACACATATTTCGGGACTGTTGGATACAGTCGCACCAATTTTTTTTCTTCTGCTACCAAATACCATACAAAGGTCGCCATGAGAAGATCATGGTCAATGAAACTTCCTTGTTACACTCGCTGTGTGCAGACATGTCCCAAAAATGGTGCAGCGAAATAACTTCACAGGCAATAACTTCACATGGTAAACCCATCATTGAACACATTCCCGTTCAATACTGATTTTTCGTTGGTACTTTTGTGTGTTTTTCTCATTGTCAGAAAATATTGGCTGGATATCGATTTTATGTTACGTATACGCCCTGTGGTCCCACACATTTTCACACACTCATTCTAATTACATTTCCCCAATATACCTACGTACAATGACATTTTTTTTTTTGGGGTAAGGCCCCCTTCGGGTCAATAATTGTAATTAAAGGTAGACAGGGATCCAACTCGACACAAGTAAACAAAAACCGTACTCGTATCCCTGGTAGCAATGACAATACTTATATTTCACGCCCAAATGTATCCACAACAACAGGGTGAGGTGGGTGAGATGGCTTTGGCAGCTCATTCCCAATTTTCGCTGATGTAAAGTTGAAAATAACTGCAATTTGGTTATTTTGTGCGCAACATGCCAGCGTGAAAATCGAAAAGCAATTTTATTTACATACATAATATCAATTGGGCAGAATTATGTTATCCTGTCACAGGGTTTCGGCTGTCCTTTGCCACTTCGTCGACACTCTGCGCGTTTGCGATGGAGTGAACCAAATGCGGGTGTGGATTGAGAGTGGGATTGGCATGACAGCCGTTTAATTGGTTTTCACTCGTTAAACTAATATCAGGGAAATTTTGTACATTGGCGGTCTTGGGATGATGTTTTAAAATGAAATTTTGTAAGCGGAATTTCACAGTTGTGGCTAATTGTGGATAATTTAAATTCTATTTAAGTTTTTTCTGGGTTGCAGTTTTTTTTTTTGTTTTCGGGGTGTGGTTTTTGTGTATTTTAACTTGATGCCACCAGTCTACCGCATTTGACAATTATTAAGTGTAATGGGCATTAAATGTGAATATTGTCTGAGTGTGCCTAGGGGAGGGTGCAAAGTTTTCATTGATGGCGACGCCGCTTTGACTGGACTGATTGGTGAGTCTGTGTCTTTTTTTATGGGAAGTTGAATTAGTTAAGTAATTTAGATAATAGTTGCAATCCAATTAAAATAAAACTACTGTCATTTAGACAATAAAATGTGGTTCTATAGGTAAAAGCGATAATTTACTAATGATGTTATTACAGCCGCCAGTGTATGTAATCACTGTATAGCTGTAGGAATGTATGAATTTGGCGGCGTTTTCAGTAAAAATAATTAGTCATCACTATGTGATGTAACTATTTCTATAACAGGTCTCCTAACGGGATACTGCAGACAAAGGGAACACCTGAGGAAAATAGGCTTATCAGAAGAAGGACTCTGCAGACTCTGCGATGAGAGCGCAGAAACCCCAGACCACATTCTGGAATCCTGTGGAGCATTGATCCATAAGAGGATTAAAAATCTGGGCAAGCACCAACTACTAGATAAGGATAGACAAACCATGGACCCACTACTCATTCTCAGATTCATAAAAGAAACTGGACTGAATGAAGTGCTTTAGGATCGATATTCTTACCAAGGCTAAGACAGAGCAAGAACCCTCAAACACGATCCTTATGGAACTGTTATATGATGGGGCTCTGGAAGAGGGCATGAACCTTTCCAAGGTATAAACAGGGGGCACAATAGACCACAAGGTCGCAGTGCACTAGACCCTCTCTATTATTATTATTATAATTAACTATTTCTATTCAAGGTATACACGAAGCATTCGAATTTTAGATCATGCTCATCGCCAATAATCATGTGCACAATTTTCCATGCAAGAGTAGAGTTTACGGGCTCTCAGCCTCATGCCACTCATAGAAGATCCACTGATCCTTTGTTCAATGCATAAAATGTCAAATATTCCATTAGATATATCAGATAAGTTTTTGATTTATAAAAATTATTTTTTATTAGAAGATGATATCGGCCAAATGGGCGCCGTCACAATTGAGTGTCATACGGGCTCGTTTTATGGCATTTTTCATCACTTCGGCGAGAACTTAAGGCGACAGATTCTCGCACTCGTGTCGAATATTGTCCTTGAGGGCTTCCAGGGTCTTAGACTTGTTCACGTAAACACGGGACTTCAAAAAACCCCACAAAAAAGTCTGGAACGGTTAAATCGGGCGATCTTGCGGGCCAGTGCAAATCACCAAAACGAGCATGAGGCGACCCGCCTTCAGAATATCGGTTGTGGCTCGTGTGTGCCGTAGCTCCGTTCTGTTGAAACCACATGTCCTCCAGTCCTAGTTCGTCCAATTGCGGCAGAAAAAAACTCCGTTAACATGGCCCTATAGCGCGCACCGTCCACTGTTGTCCTTTGACCAGCGGGGTTCTCGAAAAAAAAAAATAAAAAAAAAAAAAACGGCCCGATGACTCATCCAGCGTGAACAGTGCACCATGCAGTAGCTTTGAGCCGGTGTAATGGCTCCTCGTGCATTGCTCGTGGATTTTCGGTGCCCCAGAAGCGATAGTTTTGCTTGTTCACGAGATTGAGGATGGCTTGGGCGTAGGTTACACGCATTTGGCGGTCGACAGGCAGCAGCTGATGCACGGATTGAACTTTGTACGGGAACATGCGCAAGTTTTTGACCAAAACTCGCGAGGAACGGCGTCTGGTCGATGTTTCCGGCGACAGCTCGATATCCTCGTCAACAGCGGCGATGTTCTCAGCATAACGGGTACTCCGGGGCGGGCTACTCTTAGCAACGTCTCGTGTGGTCCCATACTCTTCAAGGTTGGTGGCCAAACGGCGCAGTGTTTGCGCAGTCGGTGTCGGATGGCCGTGGAATCGGCGACGGAATTCGCG
This sequence comes from Cheilosia urbana, assembly GCA_946477585.1. Taxonomy (NCBI): domain Eukaryota; kingdom Metazoa; phylum Arthropoda; class Insecta; order Diptera; family Syrphidae; genus Cheilosia; species Cheilosia urbana. Next base: position 121,112,884 of record OX297854.1, read on the forward strand.
CTGCGCCAGCACTGCAGACGAATTGTTACGCAAAAAAATAGACACGATTATTCCGCGTTCTTGGGGAGTGTATCGCTCCATGGCTCATTCACTTGTATTCTACATCTGTCTAGTCCACAAATGTCAAAACAGATTTTACATTGGCGGCCATTTGCAAAAATAAGAACATCTTCCAATAGGGTGATCTCTTTTGGCCCACCTGTTATATCTTAACACTTTTTCTGCATCAGCTCCAGGGTTTGAATAATAAGGGGGGAGAAAAAGATTTTGTGTATTCGTCCCAGATGATGATTTTAGACGCTACTAAAACATTGGTCAATGCCGAGTGTAAAAAATCTGGTAATTCAAAATTGAAAAAAAAAAAAAAAAAAAACAGAAAAACATAGCCAAAAACGATATCCTGGAAAATATTCGTAACGACCGTGCATTTCGGCATAAAGCACCTGCCCAATTGATAGCGAGTCACATGCTCATACTTATCTGGAGCCTGAATCTCGAACACCGCCATATCACTGCCTTTAGTCACGTATTTGTACACATTTTTAATTGACCAACAAAAAAGGGCAGTACGACACAATCCAACTGCATTCTATTGCTCCTCTCACCTTCATCATGAAAGTTTTTCCATTATCCGCCGGAAATTTTAAATATTTAACTTTAGTTTTATTATTTAAAGTGACACTCCCCGTTTTTCTCTCCAGTTTATTTTTTTCAAAGTGCAATTCCCCATAAAACTTTCATAATTTTTTTTATGCGAATCCTTCCGATATTTTAATAGTAATTCTGATATATGGGGCGGAAACGAATCTAACAAATCACATAATCGGTCACAATTACAAAACTTGCCATTTAGTCATATATACAACCTTCCGGTAGTCACAAAAAAAATCACAAACATTAAACATATAGATAAAGATCGTTCTTTTTTCAAATTTATATTCATACCCTCTACTTGAGATCCGGTCGAAATTCTGGTTTTAGTAATTAATTACTGGTAATAAATTACAAGAAAATAATCCGGAAGAAGCAAATTATTTCACATGTGAAATTACCAAAAAACTAAGGAACCAAACAAAGCCAGAGAGAGCTGTATTTTTTTTATATTCTTTTAAGAAAAAAAAAAAAAAAAAAAAAAAATGCCTAAGATCTGCTCCCTTTTTTATTTAGAATTCTTCTTATTTATTTTTTTTTTCAAAATAATTTTACCTTTCCTTTTCAATTTCTTCCTATCCCCATCCATCCACGCACAACTTATATTTCCCTTTAGGCGTTTTTCTTTTTTAGTTTAGAGCTAAGCACTGAACTGAGCTCGAGCTATATGAGCGCGCTCTGAACCGAGCGTGCTCAGACCTCAGATCGTTTTGATGATTTTCTGTTTTTCATGTTTTTTTCTTCTCTCAAATGTGACTGGAATGGAAGTGTGGATGTATTTGTGTATAATCAGCTTTTTACTCAGCCAGTCAATTTATTCTGAGCTCATAGAGCGCGCTCTGATCATGCTCTGAACGAAAAAAGAAACACAAATTCGAGCTCTGCTAAAAAAGGAACACAAACTTTTTGTATAACAGTTCAGGTTGTGCTCTGAACTAAAAAAGAAAAACGCCTTTTGTTGGTTTTGACGATTGAAACGTTCATTATGAGTATAACACTATCATCACGAAGGGCAAGGGATAGCAAAAAACACTACCTAGAAGAGTAATTTTCTAAAACAACACTGTTATCTTAAACCAAATTTCTCTACACTTTATGCTTAAATAAGTGAGAGGATTGTGTTTACACTTAACACTTTTGAACACTTTCCAAACCTTTTTTTTATTGTTTGCAGAATTTTGAAAAACAGAATTTTGAAAGCAGAATTTTGGCTCTGCGAAATAAGGCCCCAAAAAATTATACAGGAAACAACAATAACGATTTTTAATAGAATTTGGGGTGTTATTTTATTTTTTGGGGCCTTATTTCTTGATGAAAATTGGGGTCTTATTTCATTATGAAATAAGACCACAAAAGAAGAAATGAAATAAGTCCCCAAAATTATTTTTTTATTATTAATTGTTAACCTTCCGATATGGAATGCGTATGGGGGGCATGCTGCCCCCCTGCATGGGTTTACTGGTAGATTGCGGGTTGGGTGTGAGGTTGAGTATATAAAAAAGTTCCTTTAATCTAAGCTAGTTTATCCAATATCAACAATATTAAATGAAAAGTAGTTTTCATTATTTTGGGGCCTTATTTAATTTTCTCTTTTTGGGCCTTATTTCATTGGGGCCTTATTTCCTACAGCCAAGAATTTTGACCCATCCAGAATTTTGACCTCAACCCCCTCAACTTTTTCAAATTTTGCAATAACTTTTCCGATTTTCGAACAAATTTACTATTGGTTTAATATTTTGTTTAGGAAACGCCCCCAAAAGTTGGTATGTGGAAATTGTTACGACTGGTATTTTATAGACAATATTTATATTAGCACGTCATTTAAGTGGCTTATTACAGAAACAAAATCCTTCTTTTTTTTTTCTTACGCCCAAGATAATGGAAGGAAAATGAATGCATTGGCGAAAAGCTAAGAAGAATATTTAAATTATTTATTTAACTACTAAACATTTGAGCCTCAGTTAATCAATTATTAATAATTTTAAAAAATGTAGTTAAAATAAAATCTCTATAAACATGAAACAAAGTGGCAAAAAATTTATGTTTCCCTCTGTCGCCCGTAGTTTTCAAATGTCGGTAATTACGGTAATCAATTGCTAGGCAAAAAAAAAAAAAAAAAAACACTTAAATTCTATCAGTGCCTAGCAAAGCCGGTGGGGTTCAAATAGTATTTTGATATTTGTCTCAATAAATTTTAAAGAACACATCCTTAATGACTATATTTAAAGAAGAATTACGTTTCTTGGAAAAGATGTGCCATTCGGGGGACTTAAAACTTCGTTAGATTCTAGCTGAATAATTTCAATGTCAGTTATACGTCACATATTTTGTAAGGTCCGCTTTAGTCAGTAGTCGCAAATTTAAAACCAAATGTGTAGTTATTCGTCATATAATCTCTTGCATCCGTAAGCACTTGAGTTTTTCAAATAAAATCAGTTAAATCAAAATTTCATTTGAAAATGTTGGGATTCGAAATTCATGCTCGGACAGTGATTATTGCTGAATCGCCTACCATGTATGCTTCTCCATATTTTGTGTGGAATCATTCGCACTAAACGAAATACCAACGAAAACTTCGCAACCCAATTGAGTGGTAATGAATAGTAAATCCAAACATAACTAGCTTTACAAATTGGGAACTGTATGGGTCTTTACTTTCCTCCATATCTAAGCAACACTTTGAAAGCCGAAAACTTGCACAAATTCAGTTTAATTTCACCCTCGAAAGCAGCCTTGCAAAAAAGCAGTCCACGATCTAGGTACATTGCAGCTATCTAAATGGTAATATGCAATTGAATATAATTTGCAACTGTACACCTCCACTTTTCACACCTTTCCGGAACTTGGTGTTGTGGAAGTTCTTCTATTTCGAGTGTAGCTACATCTACTTGAAGATTGCAATCCAAATGGAGCATAGATAACGAACCACCATACGGGCAATGAACAAATAAAACAAAAAAAGGATACAACCGAAAAAGTTGTATGCAAACACTTTACACATTGTACATGAGAGATAATCCCGATATTTATATGTAAATTTATTTAGGGACTTATACCCGTTATTTGAGTCGTTTCTTTTGTATATGCGGGTATTTTATTTTTGTTAACTTTTGCATTTGGACGTTGTCGTCGTTTGGTTATTTTTTGTTTCGCTTTTCCCTCACCAAAACCCACACGAGTTGCAACTCGGAAGGGCGTTCATTCAAAAGTACAAGCATTTCCAATTCCTTCTCTTTTGTTGTGGGATTTTTTTTTTTTTCTGGAAAGGAACATTCAAATAACCTCTAAGCCCAAAGGTAAAGTGCTTTACGCTATTTCGAATGCATAAACCTGAAAGAGCGGTCGGATCCTGCCAGCGAAGCACTTGGGGAAGAAATTTCACCAATTGAGTCAACGTCGTCGTCGCTGGGCTACAAATGTTTGGTGAATCTTCCCCCGAGGTGGGCGCTATGAATGCATCTGACATATTTACCGATGTTGGGGGTTGGCATTTTATTTTTCCTGTTTGCGTGAATTCTTTTTCGCTTTAAAGTTGTTTGGAGAATTTATTCCACATATATATATGAATTAAAAAAAAAAGAAAAAAGGAAACGCACACACTTATACACGGTGAACATATCTTTTGGGGGATTTTATTCAATTCAATGATTCGCACATGACTGGTCCGTATATATTTACACTCCTGCAGCTGATGTTGTCCAGGGATGAGGGATTCTTGTACGTTTTCGAGATGGGTTCGTTATTTTTCGGGTATGTGATAGCAAGTAATGCTGTGTGGTAATGTATGCGGTTTATGATGGGGAGGTCCATCTAATTGGATTGCATAAATTTGTTGGGCATAATAAAAAACTATGACAAGGGACACAGGGGTTTGGTCGAGTGGAGGGAAGTTGGTTTAATGAGAAACTGACCAACGAAATTGCTATATAAAATCAAATGCTGATACTCCTTAGATGTTAGATGGAATAATTTTGAGTAGATTTAGATGGAAGTCATTTTGCGAAAGATATATCATTAGCGGCGAGTAGCAACGACTCTCGCTTATTGGGTCATCCTCTGATAATTTCTGTCGTGATACTATCGCTTTTTTTGTAAGCTTTAGATAAATGAATTTTCACATGTAACTCTCTGACTTATTATGTTTCGAGTAAGCAACTATCATATTGGGAAACCAGTGCCACTAGATCGTGAAAACTATTGCTTGACAACGAATTGGACAATAAGCTGGACTACCACAATAAACCATCTGATGCAGATACAGAAGGGGTTGGAAATGAAAATTTGGGAGAAGGAAGTTCGTCCGAAAATCTGTCTGATGTCCAATGTACAAGAAGATCACAAACTTCTACATCTATCTATTCTATTTTTCTATATAAAAAAACTGAGCCTTCAAATTGTGTTCGTTTGTCGCCGATTCACGAGTTAACGCATTTACCGGTTTTAACAAAACTTTCACACATCTTTGGTATTGATCTATGTATGGGTTTTGTGAAGTTTGGTTGAAATCGGAAAACGTATGTGTGTGTTGTGCGTGCGTGAAGAACACATGAATAAATGCAAATCTTAACATTGCGTATATACAGCTCAGGACTATTTTGGACACAATGTAGGTGGCGCTGTTGTCGATTCCCTAAAGGACTTAACCACTCAGCCTTCGTTTTGGCCCAGGAAAGGACAAAATGCTTCTTTTTGTCGTGAAAATAAAAGGTTAAGGGGAGGGGATTGGGAATCAAACTTTGTGTGGAGAACCGCACTTCAAAAAAAAAAAGAAAAGAGAGATTGGATGTTGAAATTGAAAGTCGGCTCAGTTATATACAGCTGCTACAAAAGAATACCTTTCCAACAGAAAAAGAATCATAAAATTCGGTGCTACCAAACTCGAGATATAAACGGAGAAACTGGACGGTTGAAAATCTCGCACTTTAAAGGTTGACCACATTCCTTAATTGTGGGCAAATGAGCGGAATAAACCGTTAGCGGTAAACAAATGAGAGAAAAATTATATTAACTTGCGTTACCCCAAACCAATAAAAAATAAACGGACGAACATTATATCCAAGTCCTTTTTATATATAAGTAGATTAATTACTACGACGTTTACAGAGGTATATGGCTTACGGCTAAGTTAAGCCTAGTATGGGTATTCGATCAGGCATGCTATCATATGTCATTACACGTTGTTCCTTGTTCTTTTTTTTAATAAAATGAATTTATATTTTGATATATTTAACGCTTTTATGTACCTATGTCCATACATCTTTCTTTAGCTAAATTTTGATGCTTGAATAGGTAAACGGGACAATTCTTAATATCTGATAATTTTTCTGAGCTTCTACTGTGATTTAATTAAAGCTACTGAATTAGGCAAGTTTTATTACAGCTCCTCTCAAAAGAGATATGTTCCAACTATTTCCATCTTCGGCTGCGTATATTTTAAGAGGATTCATAAACTGCATTTATTATTGAGAAAAGCAAAGTCAACTGCCCTCTTCCATACTAATTTACTAAGAACGTTCGTAATTGCATGGTTTTTGACCTTCACATTTTTACTTTTCTTCTTTACCAAATTTTTAGCGCAGGACTTTGCTGCTATTCTGTAGCAAAAAAATCGATAAAATATAAAGCTTGTTGTGCCGACATGTTAATGTACACACAAACTAAAATACCAAAGAATTTCCTTACAACTTGAAGGACCCCGAAGGACGAGATAGTCGTGTGAATTTCGTACGGAGTAAAACACATGTGCAAGGGGTTTGGCAAAAGTTTGTGGCGAATTTATTTTTCGGGACATTTTAAATTTAAATTTCATTTCGTTGCATATACTTTTTTTTTTAGTTTTATCTGCACCCTAAATGGAGATTCGAGTATGCAACTTTTTAGCAAAAACAGTGAAAGGACGTTTGTGTTCTATATCCATGAAATATATTCGACTTTATTATCATTGGAGCGGAAGATGGTAAAAACACAATTCCATGCAAATTCGTGTATGAATAAGTTTGCAGTAAAAGACGATATGTGGCAGATGGGAGAAGGTCACTTTATTGCTGGTTGTTTATGCGTTGCATGGCATTTTGGGATGGATTGAGCTCTCATTTTAATTTCGCGTTACTCTATGGGTTAACTTTGACTTTGTCTAAAAAAAAAAAAAATAGTAGACATTTTAAGTGTACAATTGTACATCCCCCTTTTATTGCGCCCAGAGAGAAATAAGCACATTCGAAATGAAAATAAATGTGAAACAAAGAAAGGAAAGGATGGATTCCGTCGCCGGAAATATTTTTCAATTTCGCGCAAAATATGAAAACCTAATCATTTCACATTTATTCACCCTTTCCCCAGTGTGTCGGTTTGAGTTCAGTTCGCCAACAGTGCCGACACTAAGGTCTTCTGTTTTCTTCAAACCTGAGGACACAATCTACGCTTCGAAGCAAAAACAACTTCATAAGTAAAGATAACAGTACGCCACCCGCCGCCTTCAGGCCCGGATGTATGCCAACCATAAAGTGAAAATTATTTTCAAAAGGAATAACGGAGAAAAAAGAACCGGAACTCTGCATCAAGTTTATCCAAACAAAAGCATCGAAAGCGCCTCATCAACCCCTAAAAACTCATACCAAATCGATGTTCATCGCTGTCAGCGATTCTGATTTTGCAGTTAAACTCCCTTAGGGGGTCGCTTTCTCGCTTTTATCATATTGACACAACAGGGCTTGGGCACGTGTACAACACAATGTCTTGTTAACTTTGCTCAATCTTCTCCCTGGCTTGGCTTATCGCAGAGAAGGAGACAGAAAACAGATAAAAACATTGGAATTTATGAAATTTTAAAGTTATATCGTACGCGCGTTTGTTTCGCTTTATTAATCGTAAAATGGAAATTTAACAGCGTACACATGTGATGATAAGGGCACATGTTGTCGTCGAGAAGGGAGCCATGATGTGATACCTTCTTTTCAACTTTCTCCATTAGGTTTTGTAAGAGAAAGATATTGCTTTCGTACGAAATTTCGAACTCGAGAATTCTGACATTACGGTGATAGAGGAACTCAAAAAAGTGGGTCGCGAAATTCTGTCTGTCTGTCCGTATGTCCCGAGGCCAGCTTAAATGGCTGCCCTGATTTCGTTCAAACTTCGGATTTGGAATTTGTGGGCCTACAGTTCGGGCCGTTTTTTTTTTTTGCAAGGTAATCTCAATAAATGTTCATACTAGTTCGATTTGTCCAAAAACGCCTCAAACGGTCTCAACCGAAATTGATAATTTGAGCTTAAGGAGGAGGGGTTACTATGACTGCATACCCGGTTTTTGGCTAAAAAATCGATTAACGTTACCTACTTCTAAAATTTGGACATATACGATGCCGAAAACGGTTCATACGATTGTGACAAAAATGCTAAGGTAATATGGTCATTTCACACTACGGCAGATCCTTGAAAAAACAAAAGAAGTCGTCGATACCCACCACCTGTTTATCGATTTTAAGGCCGCATATGACAGCATTTATAGAGACGAGCTATATAGAGCCGTGTCTAGTTTTGACATCCCTGCCAAACTTGTCAGATTGTGCAGAATAACGATGGAGAACGCTCGCTATTCATAAAGGTCGGAAACAATCTCACCGAGGCCTTTGATGTCAAAAAAGGTTTTAGACAAGGTGACGCGCTTTCATGTGACCTTTTCAACATCATTCTTGAGAAGATTGTGCAAAACTCGCAAGCCAGCACCAGAGGCACAATTTTCCAGAAGTCTGTGCAACTACTTGCATACGCTGACGACATCGATATCATCGGCAGAATACAGCGAACTGTCACTGAAAAAAAATCGATTAACGGTACCTCTGAAATTTTGACATACATGTCTCGAAAACGGTTCATACGATTGTAAAAAACCAAAGAAGTCCAAGTCGATACCCACCACCTATTTATCGATTTCAAGGCCGCATATGACAGCATTTATAGAGACGAGCTATTTAGAGCCATGTCTAGTTTTGACATCCCTGCCAAACTTGTCAGATTGTGCAGAATCACGATGGAGAACGCTCGCTGCTCCATAAAGGTCGGAAACAATTTCACCGAGGCCTTTGATGTCAAAAAAGGTTTTAGACAAGGTGACGCGCTGTCATATGACTTCTTCAACATCATTCTTGAGAAGATTGTGCAAAACTCGCAAGCCAACACCAGAGGCACAATTTTCCAGAAGTCTGTGCAACTACTTACATACGCTATCATCGGCAGAATACAGCGAACTGTCACTGGTGCGTTCTGTACAGAAGTGGTTTAGTGGTGAATGAGGGCAAAACAAAATATATGCTGTCAACAAGAAGGGACACACAACATCGACGAATCGGACAGAACGTCACGATAGACAGCTATTACTTTGAGGTAGTTCGGGACTTTCTCTACCTCGGGTCCGCTATTAATTCTGAAAATGATATCACCTCAGAAATCAAGCGAAGAATCACTCTTGCGTCTTGCCAACCGCTGTTATTTCGGTCTAAGAAGGCAATTGATTAGTAAGGTCGAGAAATACTAAGGAGACTCTGTATAAGACCCTCATCATCCCAGTCCTTTGCCTTGGATGAAGATCTCCTTGATCGTTTCGAACGCAAAATTCTTCGAGTGTTTTTGGTCCCGTTTGCGTTGACGGGCTCTGGAGGAGGAGATCTTACAGCGAACTCTACGAGCTGTACAACGACATCGACCTAGTAAAACAAGTACGCATCAGTCTTCAAAGATGGCTAGGACATGAAGAGCGAATGAACACCGACGCTCCGGCCCGAAGAGTCTTCGATTCCAACCCTGAGGGACAACGCAGTAAATGAAGACCTCGCCTTAGGTGGTGCACGCAAGTGGAAGGGGACCTCAACCAACTTAGGAGTGCGCAACTGGAGGCAGTTAGCCAAAGACCGCGCTAACTGGAGAGGCGTATTGGTTGAGGTATAGGTCCACCCCGGACTGTAGCGCCACCCAAGTAAGTAAGTAAGTAAGTAATATGGTCATTTATATGGTAATATGGTCATTTATAATAAAATAGTAAACTCTTCTTTTCTTACCCGACTATACACAGAGAGGGTTATGTGTTTCGCGCCTATCCTATGTACGTTCCTACGTGACGCCCTGTAGCCCAAAAGGCTTGACCGATTTTGAAGAGTGAGGTGTCATTAAATTGGTATTCTTTCCCGGAGTGTCATAGGTACGGTGACCATATTTTTAAGAGTCAAACCCGGGACAGAAAAAGTGAAAATGTATAACAGCACATAAATTTCCAAAAAATTGTATGTATGTTGGGATGTATGTCCCGTATTTCTTAAAAAAATCTTTAAAAAAAAACGGGACAGGCTATTGAAATACGGGACTGTCCCGGGAAATACGGGACATATGGTCACCGTAGTCATAGGCTAAACAAATAAATAAAAAAAAAAAAATGTCACAAATGTCAGGGAGATCTTTTTTACAGTCAGTCGGGTTTTCTTTCTTTTTTTTTCTATATTATCGTACAAAAGATTTTTGAAAAACGTAACATTTTAAAAATTTGGCTTTCAATAATTTACCCGGAAATGGCAATAACGATTTTGACCAAAATGCATAGCTAAAATAAAAGTTAATTTTAAAAACTGCTCATTCCTCGAAAACTCCATTTTTGACCTCGATAAAAATTGAAAAATCAAGTAATGCTTACATTTCGAACAATATCTAATACTCAGTTTTCAGCTAAATAGTTAACCAATAGTATTTTTTAAACTAAACATTGTAATATCTGGTACTGTTTTTGTCTGCCAAATTTTACAAAAGTACTGCTTTAACGATTTTGATCAATATCTATATATATAAAAATGGATCTTGGTTTGTTCGGATGCTTAAAACTCGAAAACGACTGGACCAAATTGGATACTTCCTTCTGCGGATTTGTTCGTAATTGCTCCGCGAAGGTTTAGGAAAAAAGAAAAATTGAAAAAATTAAGAAAATTGCGCGGAAAATTAGAAAATTAAAGTTTGTATGGGGAAATACACTTTGAAAAAAAATTAACTGGATAAAAATTAAGAAGTGACACTTCAAATAAAAAAAAAATATTTTGAATTTTAAAAGCAATTGTTGTTGTCAATTATTTTAATTATTTTCCAAGCAAATTGTTGTTGTCAACAATTTTGAAGTTTTTTTTTTTTTTTTTAAATATAGGTACCTAAAAACTTTGTTCTAATAAATTATGTTTACTATGTTACATCAAGTAACTTTTTGAAATGAAGTAGATAGGTACTTTGATTATACAAAGATGATATTATGGCCGACGATATTTTGCATCGATTTCGCACTGTGACATCGGATAATGAACTGGAGATGTCAGATGAAATGCGCAACAAAGCTTTGATTTGACGCATTTAATCGAGAATTGGAGCGAGAAATGGACTTCGAACGAATCGCATTGAGTCAAGCTGTTCGAACAAATGTGCAAATGTTGAATCTATATATATATAAAAATGAATCCCTATTTCCCTTGGTCGCGGCACGACGCGTGAACGGCTGGACCGATTTCGCTAAATTTTTTTTGTTGTGTTTGTTATTGTCAGGAGAAGAATCTTATGAAAGAAAAAGCTAAGAAAATTTCGCGGAAAATTAGAAAATTTAAGAATAATAAGCCACCATATTAAATTTTATCTAATGTAACCATAGCGCCTTTACAATTCAAACTTTTTTGATGTAACCTTATGGCGTTGGCATAACATTGACAGAATGCGTGCTGCAAATATCGTCAACGAGGATGTAAACAAAATAAATATCGTTTAGAACAGATGCTTCGATCGGAATTATTATATTGATAAAATACATATAAAATATTTAATTTATTATTTTTAACAAAAACTGAATTTCTTAGTGCACATGGTCGGAAAATCCTCAACATGTGGCGTTGTAGGCGTATGTCGTTATTCAGGTCAATTAAATTTTCTTTAATAATAATCTTCTTAATTCATACCTATAATTCTTTCGGGATGAAACTCGATGATGATGATATAACTCGATAACCACTGGGTAAATTTTTATGATTCTTCTTTTGTTTTGTTCGTATTGTTGTATTTCAGGTTAAAGCAAACTTAAAAGATAGGATTTTTGACCCGCTATATGGCGTTGTAATCGATCTCCGAAACCACTGACCCGATTTCAATGAAATTTTATAGATTTATATTCTTCGTTCCCGCTTGAAGGATAGGATACTTTTGGACCTGATAGATGGCGCTGTTGCCGATCGCCGAAACAGCGCTACCAAGTTGGTTGAAATTTTGTAGGGAAAATTCAAAGGCAAACATTCTTATTCCGCAGATTTCGCTTATTAAGAACGATTTACCATTCGTGCGACTTCAATTTCCCGTACGTCTCGCTTTCGCTATGACAAATAATTTATTGCAAGGATAATCGATGGATGTTTGTCAATTTAGTGAAAAAGTGGAAGGTTGGACGACACGTCAAAATCATTGCGGTTTGATTGAAAAAAATCAACATTGCTATTCATCATTTATTTCTATTGCATTTAATATAACTTTTGAATAAAGAATTTTAATTGGTCGAATTACATAAATTAGCAAGTGCTTGGTGCATGCTCGGAATTTATTAACAAATTAACAAATTTGTGCGAAACGAAGTTTGCCGGGTCAGCTAGTTACAGATAAAATAGATAAGTAGGTTTGAGAATCAGTTTTTTTTATTATTTCTCAAAAAATGACTACCCAAAAACAATTCTCCGAATTTGTAGTATCTACTATTACTTCCAATCATCGAAACCTTAAACCAGCGCCACTAATCTATTCCAGTCAAAAATAGAAACATGCCTTCGGATCAGAAAATTGAAGCTTCTATTGCGCTTTACAAGGATCAGAAATATTGTAAAGTGTGATTGTAAGAGCTTATAAAATATGTAGTAAAGTAGGTGTTTACTCTCTAACCAGAACTTGCGACAACTGCCGGTTACTGATATGTATTGGGTATTGATATATCAAACGAATAACTTTAAAGTGAATTTTATTTAACTATCTATTCTTTTATTATGTTGCTTCTGAACTTTTACCTACATACCAATTAACTCGACCAAACTTTTGATGAAGGAGAAAGTTTCGTGCGACCCAGTCGTGCACTTTACTTTTATAACAAGTTTGCGCTTCTTTTTTTTTTGTTGGATTGGAGAAGGTTTTGCTACCGGGATAGGAGTATACCTGCTAATTTTAGGTAGATGAAGTGATTCTTTCATTTTGCTTCATGTTTTACTCCTTATTGGATGATTTTAGAGATTTTTTTTTGGGAACGGATCTGGTAAATTAAATTTGTAAGAGAAAACTCCGCGAGCTAAGTATGCTATAAAAACAACAAATTACTGCCACTATCAAAGCATGGAATTTCGGTATAAGATATTTTTTTGTGACTAATTATAGCTGGCTACAAAATAAAAATTAGATGTGAGTAAAAGTTGGCCATTTTTAAGCAGCCACATTTAGAGATTGTTAGTTGAGGGCGGAAGTTATGATAGTAATAAGAACTAAAGCAATCACTTGTAGGAGTCCTATTTTCATCCTAAATTCATCTGATGCCCCAAGGACAAGCAAATGGATCAGCTCTTGTAAAGGACTCTCTTGTTCCCTTTTGGTTCGGGTACTATTATGCTGAAATTGGAAATAAATCAGCTTTTCGGGGAAATCAGCAGGAGTACTGAACTTCCCCTAAAGCGGATCCTTCTTTCTGGCTTCAAAATAGATATACATTTGTTCAGCCCGAGGTGTTAGGTACTCATCAAAGTGAGCTGTAGAAAATTACAACTCCCGGTTGCTGAATTTAGCTTAATAATTAGAATGAAATTCCTTCTGCCAACCCAAATTGCAATGTTTCTTGCAAGTATAGAAGCCAAACTCTCCGCCTAATTACAAAAACACACCATCAGCTCATCTATGCAGACAAACGTGCTTAAATTCCAAATAATCACCGTCCACCATCAGCACTTTGCGCCAGTTGGCCTGCCTAGCGAATTGGAACACAGGCAACTAACAGCACAAAAAAATAAATGCTTACCTTACCAAATCGAGAAAAGGCCAGTAGCACAAGCACCCACTTTCCATATAGAATCCATTACAGTGGAACCATCTCCCCTTGATTTCCTTGTTAGAGTCACTTTATATGCACATAATGAGACCCAGGCCAAACTAAATAAGACCCGACCTCCTCCCACTCTCATCTACCATTTGCTGCGCCCTTATTATTCCAAGCCCAGCATTCGGAAAGCATTCACTAGCACAAGGTGGCGCAATGCCATACTTACTATCGCCATTACTTTCATCGCCACCAACAAGCGGCAAATACTACTTCGAAGCCCTTAAGTATACACCCAAGCATGGTTAATGCCTTCGGTTGCACACTTTCTGCGGGCAAATTCCCACAATCATCTCGATAGACTCTCCAAGTGAAAAGATATCGACAAGTGTATTTCGAACAGAAGAAGAAAACGATATACACCTCAGCACCGAACCCAAGGATTAGAGACGCAAAGAATAAAATAAAAATCCCACCGACTGGGCGAACGGTTATTGGCAAAAGGATAAAGCATATTTTTCTTTCTTTCCACTGTCCTGCCTCGATAGCGTTCCACTCCAGCTCCAATGGGAAATGCATAAATTCCATGGCGTTAAAATAATCGAAAAAAAAAAAAATCGTTTCCTTACATCAGCACTGCAACAATCTTCGGAGGGCTATATCTATACCTGCACCGTGTCGCGAATATACATCTATGTACATAGACCACGTTATGTTAGCCTTATGGTCCATTTACGAAAATTGGCGATTACCTTGGCTTAAGAGGAAATTATTGCCAGCATAAAAACGAACAGCTACGGGCAGAGGCAGGCGTTAGAGAGATTAAGCGAGACCGCTTAATGGGTCCGCTTTAATACATTTTTCACACATTCTACCCTCGGTTTTCGGGTTCGGCGGCCGATTGTTCCATTTTTATTTTTATTTTCCGAACGTGAAGCTAAGGGCTAAAAAGGATTTTGTTGGATAAAAACGGGGCCAGTGTGATTGCATATGCGATTTATCAGCGGACTTTAATTTTCGGGGGAATTTCTTGTAGTGAAGCTGTTTCTATGTGTAGTAGAAGGGTATTGATATAAGATTTCCTTGAGGATATGTGTGCATGTGCATGCTTTTAGGGCCGTTTTATTCACTCGAAGTTGAACACAACTTGGGGAGTTTGTTTGATATATAAAAATCCCCAAGTTGTGTTCAACTTCGAGTGAATAAAACGACCTTTAGTCGGTTGAGTTTTTTTTTTTCATTTCAAATCGAGGACGAATTTGTTAGAGCCGTTGCAAAGGTGGGTAGACTTGAGAGTGTGTCTACTTTAACTCAGTCTATCACGGAAAAAAATGTAAGTCTTCCAAAAAGATGGCGGAGGGTGAAAGTAATAAATGTTCTGAAACTAAGAATCCGTGTACTGCAAAGAAAACTATTTCAGTCCGATAGTCCACTTTTCGATGGGGTTCCATAGTCGATGTATTATCACAAATTAGGATAAACACCTACCTCAAAAGCAAGTTCGTTTTATCAGTCTTTCCACTAGGTAGTCGGTAAAAAATGCTGTGCTATAAAGACTTCAATCTAGAACTGTTTTTGAACACTAAAGGCAGATACCACTTCGGAGGGAAGTAAACGATAGTTCACCAAAGCTGTTGGCGCCCAAGATTTGAATGTCGGCGCCGAAAAATTAAATTTGAATTTGGCGCTTATAAGCTTTAATTGTCCCAAACATCCATTGTCCCACCATTGTAAACAATTTCCCATATTCACCGCACACCCGAATTTAACTTTCCTTTAAATTGAAATCAATGTGTAAATTCATTCGAAAGTTGAACTTCAAAGCGCATACATCGTCTAAAAAAATAAACTGAGTTTAACGTAAAAAGTTTGTATTTTTATTTGCAATACAAGAAAGCCAAGGGCTAAAACAAAAGCTATCTTTCGTTGGAGCGGAATGTGAAATAATATTTGTATGACTCAATTGTGCATTTCATTATAACCAACATTCTGATTTGCAAACAAATTGAGAAAAATGTCTGGGTTTCACTAAATCGAGTTCAGCGTTACCAGATGGTCAAAATATATCCCGCCAAGATAAATCTGGAAAATCCCCAGATTTGGCTATTTAAAAAATGGCTTTTTTTTATAAGACATGTTTTGTTAATGAAAATCCAGAGATAGCTTTGTTTTGATCGATTGTGTAACAGCATTTTAAAATACACATTTATATCATCTTGGATTGTCATGCTCAAATTTGAATCTTGAATTTAGTTCAGAACAGAATGAAAAATCTCTACGTGAGGTACCTCATTCTTAAGAATAAGTTACTCAGCGTTTCTTACGTTCACCGAATGCCTATAAATTTTATTTTTTAAACTTTCCAAAAAGGATATTAGAGCGAAATACAAATAAAATGGTATTTTAAAAAACCCCAGATTTCCCCCTAAATGTCTTCTCCCAGATTCTTGCCGTCGACTAAAAAAAAATCCCAAACTGGCAACGCTGTACAAGTGTGGCTCTTAATCAGCTGATATTCCTGTTTACTAACTTTAAGTTCCGTTTAGTATATACAAGGTGGGCCAAATACAAGTTTCTTTTTAAAAATGCAATAAAATGAACCAAATTATTTTGTTCCCATGTATTGCGGCTTTGTGAGTAAGAGCAAAGATTCCCATTAATAAGGGAACACAGCGTCGTTCAGGTGGCTGCCTCGGTTGGCTTCGCAGAAGCGCTTCTGTCACTAAAATTTTCCAAGATCTTGTGAATGGTTTCGGGCTGTAGCTCACGGATTGCTTAGATGATATTGACCTAAAGTACTTAAATCGTTTCCGGATTGTTGGCATAACATCGGCCCTTAACGGTTCTCCACAAAAAAAAAAGTCCAAAGAGGTTAAATCGCAGCTCTGAGGCTGTCAATTAACATCGCCAAGACGGCTGATAGCACAATTTGGTAATTCGGTGCGCAAAAGATCGATTGTGGCATGGCGCGCCATCCTGCATGAACCAGAGGTCGTCCAAATCCATTCCTTTAATTTCAGTAAAAAAAAAAAAAAGTGGTATAACATGGATCTGTAATTCCCACCGTTTAAGGAAACGTTGTTCCCTTCCCAGCTTCATTTCGTTCCGCGGAGGTGAGATACTATGATACTGACTTTCTGTCAAAATTTCAAGCGGGAAACTGTTGTCAGTCCACTAGATGGCCCATCCATTAGTGTGTGCAATTGTTTATTTATTCATTTATTTATTGATTTATTTCGCTCATTTAATGATTTATGCATTTATTTATATATTAATTAATTATTTATTAATTAACTAAATTATTGAGTTATATTATTATTTCTTTATTCACTTGATTATTTATTTATTATTAATTTTTTTAATGATTTATATATTTATTTACTTAATTATTAATTAATTAATTAATTGATTTGCATATTTATGGAATTATTTATTTCTTCATTTGTTTATTTATCAATTAATTTATTATTTATTTACTTTTCTGCCTAAAGAAGTTGGAAAATACCAACGAAATATAGGGTGGAAAACAATGGAATACTACTTTTTTTATTCGCATTTGGAAAGCAATGAAGAAAAAGCCAAAAAAAGTCATATACAAAAATGATACTTGGTCAACAAAATAAACACTTTAGACTTAACTGGTCAGTCTTGAATATGTAAATACACTTTTTAAAAACGGGATCAAAATTAGTGATAAAAATTATAATACAATCTTTGTGCGCTATTGAAGGGAGCAGTTCCGGGTTCAAAACCCGACTATATGCATAGATAAAGAACAACAAAAAGTTTATCGAAAAACAAAATATCATTTGCATACAAGTTATACTTAAAGCCCCCTTTCATTGCCACAGCAAGACATTCGGATACGGATTAAATCGTTATAATTAATAATTTAAAGCTAAACACCCTTTAATGTTCTGTTGCACTAAATATTATTATTGTTCAATTATTATTAATTTTTCCATTATTATTAATGCAAAAACATTTGGCCAAGTCTGGCTTTAAATGGAAAAAATACGGCTCCAACTCTTGTGGATTATTGTTTTTCTTTTTGAACATTTTAAGCATGGCAGCTCTACACATTGGCGTTAATAATTGAATGAAAAAAAAAAAAAAAAAAAAAAAAAAAAAATAGGAAGCATTTAGTTGCTTATGAAATATAGACCCCTTATAGACTCAAGTTAATAAACTTGTTAGATTTTAAAGGAAACCAGCTGCATGAGTTTTTCTGTGGCAATGAATAGAGGATCAAATAAGAGTTGCCAATTCCGAATGCTTTAACAATCAGATGTCAACTAAAAAACTTGCTTACAAAAAACGCTGTTCTGTTTCTGTTTTTGTTTCAAGTGCCTATTTCGGTGTAGATTGCAAACAAATGGAGCTGAGCGTCAACAAAAAAAAAAATTAAAAGGCACTCCGGGAGTGCCGACAGAAGTGATAACTTGAACAATTACGTGTGTATTTTTCGAATCGTCAGAAAATATATTATTGTGTAGGAAGTACTTTTAAATAAAGTGTTTTTTTATTCATTATTATAAACTACTACTACTACAAAAATTTGTTACATTTTTCATTTTCATTTAATGCGGTATTTTACATCAAAAATAATACATATTATTTTACATACAGAATTGCAATCTATTGCTTAAAATGTAAATTTACAGATACATGAAATATTAAATTTAAAAATTAATAGGTATTCTTTGAAATGAATACCAATGACACTTATGAAATTTCATCAACAACTTTAAACTCTTCCATCATCATCATCATTATTATCATTATATTTGAAAACGGATACTATAGAGTTAATGGTAACTAAAATATGAAACAAACAATTTTGATTCGAATCTATTTAAATATCTTGTAAAGACGGCATCAATTGTAGTTTTATGTCTAGTCGTGCTAAGATTGCGATGATTGCTCATCGTTAAATCAAATTTGCTATTTAAAAATTCAATTAATGGTAGATTTTTATCATCTGCAAAGTTGATGTTGAAATCCCCACTCAAAATGATTGGAATATCATCAAATCTCTTCCCAACTTTATCTTGAAGTAATGCAGAATTATCTTTAGCATATATAAGTAAATTTCATCGATGCTGACTTCCAGCGTAATCTAGATAGATAACAGTCTCGAATGTACATATCTTACTTCAGCTACCACAATCCGATTGTATCTGCTTGTATTCTACCGAAACTAGCACAGAACGAATAAATTAATAATAATTATACTGAAGCTTAATTGAATATGAATTTCTTTCCGAAAAATACAAATTTTACTTTTAAAAGAAAAAGAACGAGAAAAGACAACAATATTTTTCTGTCTTGCCGCATCGCCATTGATAATGCTCTAGATCTCGTGGTACGGCATCAATTGTAGTTTTATATTCATTATTTTACACAAAAATTACTAATCATATTTTACAGTATACACTAAGGCGACATGAATATTGAATATTAGAGTAGGTACTCTTAGGGTGGCAAGTTTACCACAGTTTTCTATTTCTTGTTTCGGTAATTATAACACAAGCTACTGTGCCGTAAATGTGCACAAACCCAAAATCGTGGATATAATTTGTCGGAATTAAGCCTGGTAAAATTAAGTTATGAATTCCCTAAACAAAAAAGGTAATTGAAACAATTTTGGTGACAATCAATTTGTCGCTGCCATAAATAACCATAGTAACGTATTCAAATAAAAATCATGGTAGATTAAGCTATAAATTACCTACCCCTAAAAGTAAGCAATAGTACAAAAGTTTACAACTAAAAGTATGAAATCGGTGTCGGTGTCGGTGTCGGTGTCGCGAGTTTGCTAATTTTTGCCCATCCCAACGCGCCCTAAAAGTATGCAATCGGTGTCGGTGTCGGTGTCGGTGTCGCGAGTTTGCTAATTTTTGCCCATCCAAATAGTGCCCAACGCGCCTAAAGAAGTTATCACTTCAAAAAAAAAGGATCATTCTTCTTAGGAGCTGCAGATTTCCAACTTTAGATTAACGCGGTTCTACTAAGGAAAGCAGCCCTCCAAAATTCGATTTTAAATCATTAAAACATTTCTACATACAATAAACAGCAAATAAATTAAAATATACCGCATTACCTCTTGTGGTGGTCACTGACGTCACACATCCACATTATCACAGACCCAAGTCCCAACTGTACAGCACACCCATGTGTTCGCCATACCATATCCAAACCGCATAGATGGAATATCCCACAGGAGAGTGAACCCCAGAATACCGAGTTGAAAAAAAAAAAAATTCTAAAATACAAAAGAGACTATAAAATAGGAGTGCAATAGCCCCGAGCTTGGGTCGCGCTGTATTTTTAGACAGACCAAGGGACAGACGCTCAGGAGGCGCCCGCTTCTTTGCGCGCACTACTCCTCACAACTCACATATATGTAGATCCACTATACCTACTTCAGTGAAAAACATCTCAATTTCTATATCATCATGCAAAGCTAACGCACAAGACAGCCGTTGTGTTGGCTTTTTTGGTTACAAATTTAGAATATGATTGAAAATAGAATTTTTCGAAAATTCAATGCGCGCTCCCAAATTAATCCCGTTCCGTTGATGTAATTACATGGCTGCTGGAGCAGCCAACAAGCAACCGCTCGACGACATGTAGCGTGTGCGTGTCCATTTATCTTAGGAAATTTTCTGGCTTTAGAGAAGCACGCCAATTGGATTGGCTAGAAATGGTACCAAATTTAGAAATTTTGTATCGAATATCGGAAGTTAATTCTGTATTTATGTGAATGCAGACAGTTGCTGGGGATAAATTTCGTGTAGAGTTAGTTGACTTCGTCTCCAAAAGTATAACTGCTGGGAGAGGTTTCTGGGACTGTGGACGAGTAAAATTTATTTTAAGATGCAGGCGAAGGTATGAGGAATGGATTTCATTAGAATGACAAAGTTGATGATGCTATCGCGACTTAGGTTCATTGGCCACCTACACTTGGGCTCTTTACAAGCATTCGAACTTCGTTGGTGTGGTTTCAATGTAGGTTATGGCGATACGCGATCCAATATTTATGGAAAATTAAATGGTAAAAGTAGTTTTTTTGTCTTTAGCAATTAAACTGAAACTACTTCAGAAATGGTACCTAACTTAAATTAGAGGTTTATGTTTCTTTATATTACTTTTGTAGTAAAAATGGAAAAGACTGCTGTCAAAATGACAGTGTTGGGGATACGAAAAAGTTCGGGAACGCTAAGTAGTACGTAATACATATAAGAAAATTAACACATACTTCATAGATTGCAGTTATAAGGAAATGATAAACAAGAAGAAGAAAAATTGTCCTTTCTTACAGCGCGGAAGAATTGTGTCGAAAATTTCGTATATCAAGGAGTTTTTATACAAGGAATTTTTATACGAAAATCTATGTGAGCGAGTCGATCAGTGTGAAGCCTTTAAGAAGCTATATTCGAATGACCAGCGGAAATATTTATTCACTAGCAGACCCGGCGAACTCCGTTCCGCCCAAATTCATAAATGTAATGAAAATAATATTTCCAAGCATGCACAGCGCATGATAATTTACGTAATTCCGTCAATTCAAATTCTTTATTCAAAAGTTATATTTAATACAATAGAAATAACTGAAGTATAGCAATGTCGATGTATTTCAATAAAACCGCAATGATTGACGTGCCGGCCAACCTTCCGCTTTTGTACTTAAGTGGTTTGCCTACGCACACATACAATTGGACCATGTGAAAAACATGGGAATTCAATATTGATGCTACAAATATCCAGCGATTATCCTTGCGACTTATTATTTGTCCTAGACGCTTAGATGCCAAATCGTTCTGAGTAAGCGGAGTCCGCGATATGACAATGTTTGTCTTTTAAACTCAAACAATCATATCAAACGCGATCCGATACAAAGTTTCGGTGCACTAAGGTTGCTCAACAAAATAATAATTGAGCCGACTTTTAATTTCAAATTGTAAAGCGGTAAGTCCGGAACATCCGAATCAAAGAATTAAAAATTTTAAATAATATTTCTTGTATTGGAAGTGACACTACCCGTTTCCTATCCATTCTATTTTTTCCAAAGTGCGGTTCTATTATCAGGTTTGAAAAGAAATCTGCGATCTTCAAAGTTCATTTTCTCTATCGCCGTTTTAAACATTGTAATTGAAAGCGTTGATTGGATTATATGGTTGCAATTGTCGAATGACGTTTTTTGTCACTCCTGTTTGCCCTCTGTACAGGCTATCGACTTGATCATCCGCCGACAAAATGAAGTACACCTGCGAATATTGCTGTACGTCCTCATTTACTGGCAAGAAGACACCCATCCGATGGTAAATTTGGCCTTGAATCTGTTAATCCGAATTTTGCGGCGTAGAATCCCGTGCCATTGTTAGAAAATGTGTGTTTGCATGATGTATACGAGAACATTTTTTGAATGATTTTTGTTTCCAATGAAGTAGGTATACGAAAACAGTTGTTGTACTGTCAAATGTTCTTTAGAAAATCCTCCGATTCAAATGGCTCCGCAGGTGCTAATTTGACTTTGCCACTCGCACAGCATTTTTTTTTAGCGCGATTTAATGGTGGCACACAATTATAGTCATCGCTCCAATATCGAAATCGCATCACCGACATAGTTTTCTGTTCGTTCTACTGAAATGCCAGTCGTTCGAATGTCAGCAACGACGCTCATCTTGCCACTCCGATTTGATCTTGTTCCCTTCCCAGCAGCAGTAAGATTTGACGCAGTTTTCATTACTTGCACTCTCAATTTTCCTGACTGTTGATCTAGTCCTATGCCATGTGATGTCCCACTTATCGCTTTCTTCTGTAGTTTGGCTTCGTTGATATTGACTTGCTTGCCTTGTTCATTGGCCAATATGTGCGCGCATTCGTCTTGGCATTTTTTTAAAAATCACTGAAATTTGCTTTTCAATAATTATTTTGTCCGAGTTTAAACTTTTTACATTTAATTTTCACCTTATTAACTGTATAAAAGAAATGAAACTGTTTGAGCGATGCACAAAATCAAACAAACTATCGCTGTTGACCAACGTATAATACCTACACTAATTTTATCTCGATTTTATCAATCCACTTAAAAAAAAAAAAAAAAAACAAAAAAAAAAAAAATGGCCACACAGTAGGTAGGTACGTAGTTTCCTAATTAATTTTTGATAGGTATAGAAAAAATGAAAAAATAAAGCCTATCACAATACTCTATCCTGTAGCTTTCTATTAGTGAACGAATTTTTGAAATCAGTTCGGTAGTTCCGGAGATTACCTCCCACAAACAAACATTACTTCTTTCAATAATAGTGTGACTCTTTTGAAAAAAAAAAAAACTACTTCAATGATGCACTAAATTACAAAGAAATATCTTTAATATTCAAAACAAGATGAGAAGTCCTTGGCTTAAACGGATCACCATACAACGGCAGTTTTATCCAGTCCAGGAACCATGACGCTGCAAGAAACAATCACAATGCTAAATGAATTCGACTGGAAAAAACTCTATTCCTTTTTGAAAACCATATATAAATACAGGATGTTACTTATAACTGAGTTTGTCTAAATTGCATTAAATTTCTTCTAAAAATTTCATTCATGTCAATAATATTATTTATTTAATTTGCTAACCGAGCTGACGGCAATGCCATAGCTACATAATTCATAAAAATTATAAAAAATGTATCCAAGGAAAAAAAAAAAAAAAAAAAACAAAAAAATAAATGAATTACTTACTTACTTACTTAGTGTGATTCCATACGTTCTACTGAACGTTTGGATCTGATTTCAAAAATTGCTGAGTAGTTATTTTTAGATAACGAAGGCCGAACTGTCCGCTTATGAGTCTGATTGAAGAGATTTCACTACGGGCTAGCGAATTGTTTGTTTACTCATATCCATGCACTACACACAGTACATAATGGCGAGCTTATGTGCATATTGTGTAACATGTGCCTACACAAAACAAATAAATACAACACATTACCTACCTTCAATACCAGGAGCAGGACACCATAATGGATTGTTTTCCCTTACTTGATTCTTAGTCATAAACAAAGAACGTTAAATAAAAGACCAACTGAACGAGGCGAGACTGGCTACCGAAGTTAGGTTTCACAACACATATACCTACACAAGTAACACGTGTTGGAAAGTACCCCTGGCCGCTGGTGGGTTATTTATTTCTCTCAGCATGGGTACACATGTTCTCATGTTCCTAAATTTCTCAATGAATACAAATTTTTGTACCTACAATAAAAAAAAAACGCATCACTCCTGCACGTCGATTGAAAGAACTGCAGATGCAGACGCAGTTGAAGGCGCTCCTAGGGGGAAATTAAACTCATTCTCGTATTTACACTTTGAGACGAAATTTTGTTTTAAACTTGAAAGAAGTGTGTTCAACGTTCCTCCGTCTCTGTTAAGGACGTTTTTACTATTAAAGTCACGAAGAATTTTTTTTATTTTATTTTTCCGAAAGTTCAAGTCACGTCGGCACCGCTGTTAACTTTTGCCAAAAAAAAAAATGCTTTTCTTCCAAAAATAGCGCAAATAGAAAAAAAAAAAAAATAGTTTACCGAGTGCAACCATTTATATAAAACAGACGTAGGTACTGCTCAGCGCCGAGAGTAAAGTTCCACCCCCAAAACGTGCAATTCATTTATTTGTGTCTAGTTTTGGTTTGGTTGATGTTGTTTACCGCCAGCGGTTGCTTCAAAAAAAAAAAAAAAAAATCTCGCTGCCATATATGTCTTAAGATACGTTTAGTTTTTTTCCGCAAGAAAGTTCTCAAGTTTTACCACACACTGCCGTATGATTCAGTTGTGTTATGGACGCGTTTTCTGGTCTGTGAACTTTTCACTTTTGGGTTATTTTTCTTGCAACCATGTACACACTGGAAACAGTCGCATTTCGAAGCTGAGTTGGTGATGCGCATTGCTTAGATTATCAGCAAATTAGAGAAAAATATCACTGAATGATATAAACGAGTTAAAAGTTCGTATTTGTACCATTTAAGCTCGGATCTATTTCATGTGCTGGACCTCATGTTATAATTATTTCACTACCCTTTCATTGTTGAGGAGTAAGAACGATTTTCGATACCCGACATCTACCAATTTCCAACTGACAGCCTATTCGTGTATTGAATATTCGTACGTTGTTGCATCTTCATCACTTTGCACTACTTTGATAGTATTTCCAGGACACTGGAACCTACTAAAAGATTCATATATCTGAGACCTACTTTTTGTCCAAATCCGACAATTTTGTGCCTCTCAAGGAAACGCAAGAGCCATTATGAAATACATTCCACTCTGCTGTGCATAAGCATAAACTGCAATTTAACTTTAATTTTAAATTTTGTAATAAATATTCCCTTGCATCGTGTTTCTTCGTTGCAGTTGAAGCCCCCACACATTGCGCGCGGATTGCGAAAGGAGTTCCTTTTTCGGTTCGCAGCACATACTTGGTGCAACTTTTCACCCAAAATATACCACACCAATGGGTGGTGGTGGCTGTAACTGGTTGTGGTGTGGTCTGGTAACATGAACAGAGTTGCATTATACGGGGCCGCCAGAAATAAAGAGCACAGAAGAGGATAAAAAAAAAAAACTAAAAAAAAAAAAGAAATTTATTTATTTTACAGAAAGACAAGAAAAACCAACAACAGCTTTAGTGGCTTTTATCTGAAAAGTATGCAGACACCCACCATGGCAAGCGTCCACTAAAAGCTTTTTGATTATGAAAAATGCTCCGGACACATGTTTCAAATGAATCCATGGAAGAGCTAGAAGTGGTCATCCATCCAGCCCCATCACCACCCTCTCGCCTCTCGGCCATTGCAGCGCATTGATGTATAAATAAGAGCTCTCTCGTATAATTTTCCCCAGGAAACAGTTAATGGCGTGTAATTATGCTTCTGATTGGGTAATAAATTAAATGATGCAAAAGTAATGAAAAGGAAAACGAGAAATATGCATGCACTTGCAGCTGGTAATGACCAGCTCGAGTCGCTGAATCTATTTTCGTTCGGATAAAATGTTTGCGTGTATATGTCAAATGTTTGAAGAGCTACAAATTTAGATCTGATTCAGTGTGTAGGCGGGATAAAACAAGACTACTAATGTGATTTTCTAAGATTTTTGAAAAAAAAAAAAAAAAAAAAAAAAAAAAAAACTGTTTAAAGCTCGCATTTTGTCATCCTTAGACAGGCTTAATTTCTTTTGTAGCAACAAGTATGGGCTTAGAGCAGAGATTTCACCTGAGCATGCTATTTTGAGATTTTGTAGTCAACTGTAAGGTGGTTTGAACTGTAATTAATCAACCATGTGCCTGCTTATAGACTCATGGAAAAAGCATTCGATATGGTGGACCATATTTTGTTGCTCAGCAAACTTTATAGTGCTGGTTTTCGGGTTAACATTTTTAAATGGCTGCAATTGTTCTTGAGATGTAGGAAACAGAGAGATAATGCCATTGGTGTCTTGAGTGAGCCTTGATTTTTGAAAGACGATGTTCCTAACGGTTCTGTACTTGGCCCTTTATTTTTTCTAATTTATTTAGACACCCTTTTCAAACTCAAGGTAAATGGTATTTCAACTGAATTTACTGGCAATATACTCGTAGCCTTAACTTCTGAGTTTGAAACTGTATTTGAATGTATCACTAGGATCCAGGAAGATCTTGACATTTTAAGGTTGTAGTTTACTGCCACCTCTCGCGAACGTCTGACAAACATCCGAGAGTATGACTGTCTTGAAAGAGCTTCTCAATTAGCCGTTTGGAGTCGGCATAAAATTGAAGATCCCTTCCATTCGTTCCAAAAATGAAAACTCACACAAAACGAATGGTTGTAAGAAGCTAGGCCTAGGTTCCCTCCGGACCTGTTGCGCCAACTATTTATTTAGTTTACTGCCCACAAATTGATCATCAGTGAAAAAAAAGTTGATGTCGTTTAAGACAACTGGTAATAGTCTATCTTCTATCTTCTGTATATATGAAAATGAGTTTGATATGTGTTTGTCCGTTTATTTATCGAGCTTAACAACAGCGAATTTTATGATTCTTTTTTTGGTGGAAACGTATTCTTTTGTAGCAAATTTATATTTAAAAAAATAAATTTTCAACGAAAAAATCATCGAAGTCGGAATTGCAAAACTGAAAATAAAAACAGGTCCGTTTAGACAACGAAGTGAGTGAATAGAGAAAGAACATCGTTTCTCCATTTCTACCATTCATACTCCATTCGAGTGGATCTTTGCACATATCGGTATTGCCAGCATCTCTGCTATGGACGTGTTCAGGGTTGCCAGATTAGGCGCTGTTGCATTTTGGGCTATCTTTTTTAAAAAGCGATAAAAATGGAAAAATTAGCGCCCAACACAATTTTGGGCTACATATCTTTTTAAAAATATTTGTGTTAATTTTGTTCCTTTTATTCTTCACAAAACTAAAATAAATAAATATTTTCGCCACTTTTAAAACTTGGCAGTACTCTTGCAAGGAAGTAACGTCAAACAGTCGTTCAACTTGCACACACACCAATTTATTCTGCAGGCCTTTTGATTTGACACAAGCTAAAATTCGCGGCGCGCATAAGTGATATGGGTAAGTGGGAAAAATACCAAAATTTTCCACGATTTTTAGGGCTTCTTTCTGGGTAACGATTTTGGGGTAAGTTTTTTTAAGGTTTGGGCCCTTAAAGCAAACCAAATCATGGCAGCCCTGTGCTTGTTGCATTAAACTTACGTGATTTTTCTTTTGTGTAAATGCTATAATCACCGTTTTGTGTTTTTTTTTTGTGTCGAACATCGTTCACAGTTAGATTTAAAATTTGTGAAAAATGCTGTTTAAATATTTCAAGTGAATTTTTTCCGTGTGAATATTGAGGCTACAATGACAAGAAAAATGGTGAAAGTGGTGAACAACAATCAGCAAATAGTGTTGCTTTTGGAAGCATTAAAATCATCGTCTCGCAAAGATATAACCGAAAATGAAACAAAAATGTAGTAGGTATCAACAATTTGTAAAAATTGTATGAAAAATATATCCAGTACAAATTTTTATTAGTAAGGCCCCATGAAACAATGAAATTTATTTATAGATAAATTAAATTCTCACGAAATATTTTCTCTGATCTGAAAGTGGTAAACCAAAGGTCCCAGTCTTACACTTTGGCTTAGTGCAGTACCCAGTGTTGTTATCACTATCTCTGGGTTGGGTACGAAAACTCCAAAACTAAAACCCCCAACCTGAAATCCCCAAGTCAATATCCCCAAACCCAAAATCCCCAAATCCAAAATCCCCAAAACCAAAATCCCCAATCACAAAATCCTTAAACATAGATTCCCAATATTTCGAGTGTATCTAAGAATTGATGTTTGGCGCCAAACATCAATTCTCACGAAGCTTGGTATTTTTTTTTTCCTTTTTTACCCTAACGTACTCATATTCCTTTTTAAAATTAATTCCTCAATACTTTTTTTTTTACTTAGACAAAGTAAAATTTGTTTTATATAGAAACAGCAGTTTCGCAGTTGTTTAACTATAGATGACCCTTTTTATGGACATTCTGTTTGTGGATAATCATTCTGAAATGTAGTTGTTTTGATGAAATTTCAGCAAAAGTATATAGTTTGACTTATTTTTGTGAGATTCCTTATATTCTCACGATATTTGTTGCTTTTTAAATTTTTTCTACGGTAGGCTTTTCGGACAACAAAATTCCCAAAAAAAAAAAAAAAATCAAGAAATACCACGATATAACAAAATTGGTAGTTTCTGCCTTTTGAAGAGAAGAACGAAGGCAACGTGTGCATTGGTGCGAACACAAATATAGTCACTTGTACAGAGCACAATCTTATTCAGAGCACAGGAAGATGCCCGGAATCTATGGAAATTTGAGCTGAATTTTGATTAAAAGAAGGACAGACGTTCAAACTAATGAAAATATTGCTTAATATACAGAGATACAGTAGAAGGATTTGTGGAACCCGCCTTTCATGATCATGACCTTTAACTTTAGATACAAGTCAAGCTGGGTGGTTGAAGGTTTGAGCCTAGATATCTGAGCTGCTTGTCTGGCATGTGTATGTGTATTTGTACATATTTGATCCCAGTTTAGAGACATATAGGTATGTTCTTAATAGAACCATAGTGGCTTAGTTCGATTGACTTAAAAATATTTATTGTAAATTTGTTGAAGGTCTGACAATTCACAAAGTTTCTGGTGAAGAGTCCTTAACCGCGCAGACGTTTGTCGAACTCATAAATGTCAAAGAGAAGATGTGTTTGCTTCTGATGTTTTGTGCAACAAAATTATAGCTGAGCCGACTTCCTCATAAGTCCCCATAAAGTTTTGCTTTATGTTCTTTCCTAGGCCCATGCGGATCTAAACCCAGTTTGATTTTTTCGTTAGTAGATAGAGCCGAAGGTACCTACCATAGACAAACCATGTGATATGGTACCTACTTGTTTTTCCAGCATCGCTATCTTTTAATGGACATTTCCCGGATTCTCTGAATTTTGTGGATTTTAATCGATCACGGATGTGGTAATTTGGTTCCTTTTGTTTTGGGGTTGGGGTTTGTTTGTGTTTATAGGTTGGGTTACAGAAATAGTAGAATTTTAGGGGTTGATGCAAATAATAAAATCGGGGTTTATTAATTGGTTGTTGTTGCTAATTGACAAATAGTGACTCATATCGATGAACAGGGATGAATGCTTTGGGAAAATGTGTTTACCGTTGTTTTTCTTGTTGTAGGGAAATATGCAGTAAATAAGACCTTCAAACTTTATCTCCTTCAGATAATCAGCTACAGACTGCGCTCGAATAAATTTAAATGTTCAATGCAAAGACAAAGCGTGACTTAAATAACTTCTCTCAAAAGAGCAAATCTATAAGTGCGTGTCTCAGTTCGAAATTATGGTGCAATATACGACCAAGTACACAGATGTGTTCGGCTCCCGGGACAATAAACTATGCGTTATTTGCATTATTTTCGACGAGCAGAACTTTTTGATTGTTGTAAAATGTAAAGTCCTGTCCTTCCACATACGAACGAAACACTTGTCATTGTGCACGAAGACAACCTTCCTCCTCATAAATGGTAAATTAGACGAGTTGTCAAAAGGGTTATTTGAATTAAAAGTAAGACAACGAATTATGAATCCCTTAGTTTTCTAAAGCTGTCCATATTTTGTTGTGTTCTATTGAGTCAAATGCCTTGCTAAAGTCCATGTATGTATAGAAGATATAGGGGTTGTCTGTACTCGTTGCATTTTTCAATCAGTTGGTTTATGGTCTGTAATTGTTTTATGAACAGGAAGACTCAGTTCGTGTCGCTATTTTGTTAACACAGTTGTTTTTGTTACAGTTCGACTAAAAGAAGTGGTAGAACAAATGATGGACGCCGATGAAATGGCCCACTATCGCTACCTCCCGAATTTTTACAGTTGGGTGAACGGGTCGCGTGTCCCGCTTTTCCGGGATTTTGACGGAACGAAAGCCAACGTAATAAAATTAACGCTTTAATGTCCTAACTAACGCGGTTCTCTGAATTATTTTGACAAATGAACTTTAACAAAAAGCACTCTACTTAACTTAAGCCGACCGCGAATTATTTTCAGTGTCCAGACTAAATTTTTCGAACTCACAATGGCGAAATTTTTCATACAAAATTGCATATTGTGACCTAAAAATATTTAATGCGAAGGTAAAAAATGATTACTAGTAAGGCCCATAGCCACTTCAACCTAACCTATGGCCCAGAGACTTTATCTCTGCGAATTGCACAATTTTTTATAACTTTGAGTGACATTATTCCAATGAATATTTTTTTTTACAATTTAATTCAATATTAGCTGCAGGTCACATACGCATGCTATCAGAGATGCCGATCCAAGCAAGTCCTTGTAGTCTCTGGACCTTACCAGTAAATATTTTTAGTTTCGACTCTAAATTTTAGTAGTTCACAGTGGCTTTAATTAATATATGTTCACATTTTGCAGTTGTGAGCTTTCGTTAATTTAAAGTCGAGACTACAATTTGTTTTTCGTACGGAGCTCTGTGTTCTGACGGGTTTTCTTTAATAACGATTCGCCTTACCGTCATATGGTGTACATCCTTTGGGGTTCTGTACTCCAGTCTTTCTATGATGCATCGATAGTCACTTTTATGGTTTTCATAATTTTTCCAGACTGCATTTGTATCTACATCTATACACCCGGCCAAAAATTTGAATTTAAGATAAACCACATTCTCGCTTAATGTTACCTATCTTAAAAAGGCCTTAATTTGACCTCCTCTAGCGAGAAGTCGAAGTTTCACTTCATTGAGTTATATTCTTATCGACGGTTATTGATTTTTGTTATCCGGGAAAAGCCAAGTCATCACATTATCTTACTCGTCAATCGTCAGCAATAGAAAAACGATTTCTTAGGACCTATTTTAGGAAAGTTTGCATTTAGTGTGTCCATACTATTTTAAACCGAAAAAAAAAAAAAAAAAAAAAAAAATGATTACCGCAGTAAAGGAAAAGGAGTGACATTCTCTGCGATGTTTTGAGACCATGCCACTTTTAGGGCGTTCAGCCTGTCAGCCTATATCAAAAGCGACCAAAACCTTCCCCTATGATATACGATCTTCGTGCAGAGGGCGTATTTCTGAAACACATTCAAGGACCAGTTAAATGAGCCTTGCAAAGTATTGATAGGTGATTCAATTTTTCAGATTATATTTACGATCTGACTGAAATTCAACCAATAAGTAAATAAACGCTGAAATAGATTTTTTTTTAAAGAGTCATTACAGTCATACAGCATACCTTCTCACTCACCAACAAATGTTAGTTCCACGAAACAAGAATTTGATTCCATATTTATTTAAATGCGTTTATCGCTGTGCCATGGCCAATAAATTAGTTCTTACTTCATTATAGAACAGGAGATTTAACAAAGAAAAGAAAATTGCATACAGTTTGCTACACATACCTACAAGCTTCTTCGTTATTAGGTAGAATAGATTTGGTATTTTTCTTGCACACCTACTTTTGCCTGTTTGCACAACAAAACCTAAAATAAACATTAAATATAAAACGCTCGTAGATGCAAGGTTTTTTTTTTTTTTTATGATAAAAACAACTTAATATTTACCTTGAACTTTTTGTTTTAATGAAAACATTTATTCAACCCATCAAACCGCAGTAGAATTGCGTACTTTCAGATCAAATAAATGTCGGACTGGTGGTTTTTTTTAACATTGTAATGAATTCATTGAAAAATGTTGCACATTTTAACGAAACCGAAAATAAAATAAATTGCTTGTCAGAAGTTAAAAAGCATTTATGTTGACGGTGAGGTGGCACCGCATATTAAGGGCACCTAAGGGATTGTTGCTGAATTAACATGTTGGTTTGGTTTGTTGTAAAATGTAATCGTTGGAAACTTAATCGTATTTATATACGAGAAGGTATTGAAATTATATATTTTTTTTTTGCATTCAATGCAAATAAATTTGACAAAATGACAGGAAATAGCCATTTCCAAAACTGTGGACTTGCAATGCATTCCTAAAAAAAAAAAAAAACAAGAATCAAGTTTGGAGGCCTGCTGAAACAGTGGTTGGTGTGAAAAGGTAGACTTCACGGAAAATACAGATAAAAGAATATATGTAATTGTAAGCACTCAGCAAAATACAATCCAATTAAAAAAATTAGGAACTTCTGGAGGAATAACAGGTAGTAGATATGTGTGAATTCATTTAGGGAGAAACATGACAATTTCCGTCCATAAAAATGTGCGCCACGTTTATATTTTTCTGCGAGAATTTAAAATTCTGTCGGTTTCTAAGTTTCCCGAGTTATGTAATAATAATCTATGCAATTTTTAAGAGATCAAATTGTATTTATTTTTACATTTGTGTATATACTTTGGCAAGCACTGTCTCGTTATAAAAATCGCCTATAAAAATTTTAAATTTATGGAAAGCGGAGATATAAATATTATAGCTACGTGAAAAATTCTTTAGACTGTTGTTTTTGAATGATTGCCTTTGATCGGAGAAGGGTAAACTGGCGCCGGATAACACCTTAACTTGTTGTTAAGGTCAAAATTGTGGAAGGGTAAAAATTATTTTTACAAAATTGGGCAATCAATAAAAATAGATTTGGTTTCAAATTTTGAAAAGCAGAAATATAGAGAAATTTTAATTTCCT
Organism: Cheilosia urbana; assembly: GCA_946477585.1. Taxonomy (NCBI): domain Eukaryota; kingdom Metazoa; phylum Arthropoda; class Insecta; order Diptera; family Syrphidae; genus Cheilosia; species Cheilosia urbana. The sequence goes on from OX297854.1 coordinate 121,145,815, forward strand.
TTTCTTATTTTATGCCGTTGTTTTAATTTGTTTTTCTTAATTTATTGATGTTTTTTAAATTAAATTTGGTAGGTATTTCCAATTTTTTTTTTTTACTTTATTATTTGAATGTTTAATTTACTTAGGTACTCTTTTAAATATTTTTTTTAATAATTTTATAAATTTAAAACTGTTATTATACCTAAGTCTTTTTTTTTATGTAGATATAATTTTTGTTTGTATTTTGTTAGTTGGAAAAAAAAAACAAGCTCAATTTTATGATATAGTTTGTTATAGCGATAGGTCTGGTGCTATAGAAGCAGCCACCCCCCCCCCCCCCCCCCAGATAACTCTGAAAACCCTCAGATTTGGCTACTCTTTTCAAAAAAAAAACCTCAACTTTTTTTTTATATGATTTAAAGCAAGAAATTTGCGAAATTGAAACGCCAACATGTAAGTTTGGTTTTCCGAATGCAAAAGTGTGCGCCAAAAAAACAAAAAAAAACAACACAGTGTCAACGCGTGTTGCATTTTGAAACGTCTTGTAATGGATTGATTATTTAACTGCATTTTAAAATAATATACGCAGTATAAGGTTACCAAAAAGGATATTATAACAAAATACAAATAAAATAGAGTTTAAAAAAAAACCCCTAGATTTTCCCCTAAACAATTTCTCCCCCCAGATTTCCCCCCGTCGTCCAAAAAAAACCCTAAATCTGGTGGAAAAAACGCCCAAACTGGCAACACTGGTCAGGTGCATAATAACAATCAGCTTCCAAAACCGTTTGTGCTGCCAGACTGTAAAACATTAGTTTTGGAAGTGATCATCAGTTTGTGTGCAGCAAACCATGTTTAGAAACTGAATTGATATTGACAGTTAAATTTAAATGGCTTACTGAACCAAAGTTTAAACCAACATCATCTGAAAAAGCAGTAGGCAATAATGCCTAAGAAGTCTAGCTCAAACAATGAATTGATATAGAATAGGAATAGAATTGGTCTCAATAACCGTAGACGCATAAGCCTAATTCTGGTTCCAGCCACTTCAGTCTTTACTCTTTGAGATCTATTTTTAAGACATGGTTTTAACCACTCAAGAATAAAACCTCGAAATAAGCATTTTGCATTTTTGGAGTAAACTTTTTATTGTCCAGACTATTGAAAATTACTGAGCAATTCAGCCGTGCATCCTCTGTACTTTTACCTGAAAAATATTTTATATGCTTTGAAAACTTACAACCTTATTTTTCACAACTTTTTCAAAAGCTTTGGTTAATGATGTGAGGAGTGAAAAAGGTGTAGACGCTTACATCATTAGCACAAACATCCGCAGACTTAAGAGCTACGGAAGAAAACTCCAGATAAAGCGCTTTTATAAAAAAAAATATGAGCTAGGATATCAGCAACAAACCGCAATGTTCTTCAGCATTCGATTTAAAATGCTACCAATGCCACAGGAATTTGAGTTTTTTTTTTGGAGAACTTATAGATCTCAACAACTCGAAAACTCGAAAAACTAGAATGAACGTATGAATAAAAAAAGGGTGAAAAATGTTGGCAAAAGAATTATCGAAGATATCGGCAACCTTAAGAATTTTTTTATAAACAATTAGCACCCTTATAAATATTTAAGGTGAAGGTTCCAAATGAGATAAGACCCCAACGATCTTTATGAGATCTATTTAAATTTTTTTGAATCATATTCTCAAATAGAGAAAGTTATTTATTTATTTCCTCAAATATCAGGAGATGCGACTTTGTCTATTGTGTAAAAAGCTTCATGGAGTTGTATCCTCTATCGTGGTTCAAAGAAGCCTAGATGTAAATATATCTGCTTATTTTTTTAAAATCCGAGGGGTTCAATTTTTAGCGAGTGGCTACTGGTTCGATTCTCGGGAACCACATATTACATCAAAAGGTTTTTTCCACTGCGCCCGCCAACTCGCATGAACGTTTGACTCTTATTTCTCGTTATCTCTTCAAATGTCGGCAACTAGGGTAAGGTGACTTGTCAGAATGTAAATATATTCATGTACCCCCCTAACGGATCTGGAAGCTGTGTTGCTTTTTCAGCAGGTATACGCTTTTTCATCTCCGCGCTGTATTGCTAAAAGCCAGAAATGCATCACTAGTTGAATCCTTGGGTTATCACTGTACATTTCATAGCCTTGACATAAATAAAATAAATAAATAGTTGGCGCAACAGGCCGGAGGGACCCTAGGCCTAGCTTCTCACAACCATTCGTTTTGTGTGAGTTTTTCATTTTTGGAACGAATGGAAGGGATCTACAATTTTATGCCGACTCCAAATTGAGACAATTGAGTCTAATTGAAAAGCTCTTTCAAGACATTTATACTCTCGGATGTTTGTCAGACGTTCGCGAGAGGTAGCGCAATGGAAAAAAACCCTAAGTTGGAATTTGGGTCTTCGCGGGATTCGAACCTGGGACCCCTCGCTTAGTAGTCCAACACACTAACGACTAAGCCACTGCGACTACCTACCTTGACATAGCCTTGACATGCCCTCCAAAATTTGGTTTCTCTTGTAAGTAAAACTTGCAAATTGCAATATAATAATGCCAGTCAGAAATAATGCCTGCCAATGTTATACTATGCCGTAAATATGCACTTTGAATGACGTAAACTAATCTTCACCACTCAAAAAGGTGATTTAATCTTGCCGCAAGAATTCTATAAACAACTTTTTTTTTTTTACGAACAGCTTTAGTCATTGATACAGACATAATCGATTTCATTGAACTTTGTCCATTATTCCCATTAAATCATATATATAAAGACAGAATAGAAAAGGAAACAACTAACCAACACAGTTGGTGATAGGAGCGTGTTCCTCATTTAGACCGCGATCGGCTGCCAAATTCTACGCAAATGTACAGTACACGCATTTTAAGCAAAATGTCGTAATTGGCAGACTCTCATTCTACACTCAGTGCATTATCTCAAACATGCGACTGCATATTACCTCCTACTGTCAAACTAACCAGCAAACCATTTCAAGTGCATATTACACCACAGCGCGTTGAAATGAAATGCAAGTGTGTTCCTTGGATGCGCAACGCATTCATACAAACGGCCACGACGTCGGACAAATACCGGGGAGCTATATTTTTGCCACCAAAAATACATTCAGCATCATTGTACTCTACCAATCTATCCTTACATATACACATATCTTCCTACAAAAAAAAAAAAAAAAATACGAAAGATACATCTTTTCTCGAAACGAAAAATACTAAAATATTTATTTTTACTGTATCCGTCGAATGCGAGACGGCTAAAAAAAAAAACAGATAAAAAAAAACATACACGACTAAAAGGAAAAACTTTACCAACCCGAAGAACAACGAATCAAATCTCGTGGCCATTTTTAGACCCCTTACAGACAACCATAGCCACCACCACCATCATCATCATCATTCGATTTCTTCTCGCAATTAGTCAGAGGAGATATCTCTAAAAAAAAAAAAAAAAAAATTCTAAAAAAAAGCCGCCACGACGATCTTCATCGATGGGGTATTAGGAAAACTTCGAAAATATCTTTTTCTCATAGCAGAGGCATTCTTCAGTGTTCGGCGCTCGGCATCGGGTAGTTTTAGTTGGAGATACGTCGTCTTCTCCTCTGTAAAAGGCTTTCGTACGATTTTTTTTTTTTTTTAATCTTCTTTCGAGAGATCTAGTAGACAAAAATAAAATAGAAAACCGACAAACTAAAAGTTAAAACGAATATGGTGAAAAACTTCTAAAAACGACGAGAAACGTCTCACGAAAAACTGAAACTCATACACTAAAATACATATTAAGAACAGCACCGATTTGATGTGTGGTAGAAACTAAACAGAGAAATTTTGCATCCTTTAGTGCATTACTCGTTCAGAAGTCGATCAGTGAGGATCAATTTTTTTACCTCAAAACTACGAGCAAACTGCTGACGTTCCTTTCCACTTCAAGGTTGAGAGGAGAGTATAGATTTGTTTAAAAAACTGAATAAATTTTAAAAAATTAAATCGAATAAATATTGTGGATAAAATAGTGCAAATTATAATTAAAATGGAAATGGAAAAATAAAATAAATTGAATGCCAAAGAACTAAAAAAAAAAAAAACCAAAGGAATGTGAGGTATATACAAATAATTGTAAAGCTTAAAAAATGTGTGAAAAGTATCGAAAAAAAATAAATTGTCCGTTCGTTATGTAATTGTGTAAAAATAGTTCAGCGTTTTTGTCCGGGTGGAAAAAGGCCTAAAATGTCATTCGATACCTAGACCAGTCACCGATGACGGAATGTTTGAGTGGTGAGGCAATGTGTTTATTTGCCGTATATATAGATGCCTTTGAATTAGATGGTCTGCTTCGGGGGTTTTCGAAATATGCGTGTGATATTTGGGATTATAATTTTTTTTTTTACATTTTTTTTCTGAATTTTTGTGGTATCAAATGTCATGGAAAGCTTTTTCTGATGCTAGTTTGAAGGATGCGAGCAGACGTCAGGTGTAGAAATATTGGTGACACTTTTCTGCAAGACAGATATGAACTAATGGTTCGCAGATGCGATGGTGCTATTTTTGACGTGTAGTCTTGCTAGTTCTAATATTGAGAATTAGCGTTGCGTTTGCCTGCGAAATATTTGTCGAAGCATTCATTCAAGCTTGGTTACTTGGTATATATCCTAATCTATTGTACGTACTAGTATTGGCGTTAGTTTTTACCGACATTCGTGTAAAATGACGACTTTGTCTTTGGATTTTTTCCGAAACTGTTCAATTTATACGAGTTGTGAGTTCGAGTGCAAACTCCATCGAGTGTTTTTACGGAAGCGGAAGTTTAGAGATATTTTCATTAAAAGTGAAAAGCGGTACTAGGTATACACCACTGGCATCGGCATTAAATACACTCATCATTTTTAATTTCTCTGTTGTAATAGCCATAGCCATAGGTATAGAATTTTAAGTAACAAATGAACTAAATTACCATTGTGCACATGCACGTCCTTGCTTTCAAAAGCGAATCAGACAGAATGATCGAGATATAAATGTATTTTACCAGCAATCGTTTCTACACCATTAAATTAGTTTAAGTGAATAGCAATAGCTAATAAAGATAAAGCGCCGTACTAATAATACTTTTTAGTTTCGACTTTAAATGTACGGAAGCTCACAATTGCGAAATTTGTATGGAAAATATAGCCACTGTGAACTACTAAAATTTAGAGTCGAAACTAAATGTGTTTATCGGTAAGGCCCAAAGACAAAAAGAAAATATCCCCATTGTGACTTAAAAAATTTGATGGGTACCTACTTAATCTGAACTAACCACATTTCAGCCCCAAGGCTTTTGTAAAGAGCGTATGTTAATGGCTGTTGTGGACTTTTTTTTTCTTAAGTCTATCACCACATCTGTCAATCGTTGGCGATATTTTTCACTTCGCAATCACAATCTTGATGAATCAGTCTTTTACTTTCAACTAGCAATTAGAAATATGGTTGATTCGTTTTTCTTCTCTTTTGTAAATAGAAAAGTAAGGGAAGGATCAGAAAGGGGAGTTGGTTGGTTTCAAGACCTAAGTAAAAATATCTACACAGCAAATGTTGACTCAAGGTATTTAAAATGCCTTAGAGAGTTCATTTCGGCAAACATATTAATGCCTTCTAGACCCTAAAGACTTGCTAAATAGCACACGTACCATGAGGTCGCCTCATCTTCTCTGTTATATGCATATTGGATGTTCAGTATCTATCTCTAATGCAGTCCGAAGAAGCTACCGGCCAAAGAGATTATTTTCAAATCCAAATCTGAATTTTAATTTGAAATTTGTAACTCAAATTGGTTTAAATCGGCGAAACTAAATGATTTTTTTTTATCAAACATTTTGATGCTCATTCACAATAGATCAAATGTGTACGTGTTTCTAATATCTGCAAACATGAATAAAATATATAAAAGTTTCCTTGAAACACTGAAAGCAGCCATATTCATCTTCATACTCACGGAACTAATTGAAAATTTTTGAACACCCAACATAAATCTAACGATTTCTGATACAAAATAATCTATTGTGACCTACCAACAATTTGCGGTTAAAATTTAAGTTTATTCTACTCAAGGCCTCGCATATTTGTTATTTTATAACTCTTTTTACCTACAGACAAGAACAGTCTAAAACCGCATAAAAGCTACAGCTGGTTGGAGACAAATTTCGCTTTCACATTCTGTTTCATGAGCAATCATTCACGGTCAGCAACACTCATTTGTACTTCTCGTTTCTTTTAATCGTTTGAGCATTTCAGATATCTGAAAAACGTTTGAACCCAGGGGCTTATAGCGTTTATGAAAGCGGGTTAGTTGCATTCATGTAGTTCTTCCATCAAAACTAATTAACTGCTTAGCTGTCTAAAAAAAAAAAAAACGGGTTCATTGTAGGCTGTAGTAGCAAATACACACACTTATAGTGCGTTGGTAATAAAAAAATGCGCACGCCCTAGGTAGCTCCTTTCGTAGATTTTATCGCCAACAAAAATTTAAATCTGTGGGCCTTACCAATAAACATTTTTAGTTTCGACTTTAAATTTAAGTAGTTTGCAGTGGCATTTTCGCAATTGTGAGTTACTGCAAATTTAAAGTCGAGACTTAAATTGATTATTAGTACTGCGCTGTTACCTTAAGGTTTATGTTGATCTTACTTCGCAACCGAATGTAATAAAAATGAATTGAAGCCTTTTTTCATTTATTAAAGCAAAATCAGCTCTTAAAATTTGCTACTCGATTTTCTGATTTAAGAACAGCGAACTATGCATTTTTTTACTGTACCATTTCTTACTTTTTATCTACAGAATTTTTGTGCGAAATAATTTTAACTATTACCAGAACTAGTTGTGAGAAATTTGTAGTGCAATAGTTTTTCCAATACGCGTTTGAGAGTATCTGCCGAAATTTGCCTCAAAACTCACTTTCCAAGAATTTGGCCAAAAATTTGAACTTCAAAAACTGGGATAAACAAAGCACGTTATTGAATATAGCAAACGACTAGAGTTATGTAAATGTTTAGTATATTTCCACCCTAATTTTTTAATGTTCTTTACATAGGTATCTTAATAAAAAAATTCAGATTTTCCGATACTTCGGAATTTCATGAAAATTCAGCATTCAAAAAGTTGGTGAACTGTTTTATATAAATATTTAATTTAACATTCACTGACATTCATTCTCTATCATTTGGAGACAAAATTGTCAAAAGTATCTACATCAGAAATGGTTTGTTACAGAGTTTATAAAGCTGTGAAATCGTTTACCCAAGTTTTCTTAAGTTAAGTTCCTTGTACTCGAACAGAATATTCATCACCAAATTTTGAATAGAAAAATCAGTTCACAAAAAGTATTTTGTCGCTTTTGTAAGTTATAGGTATTTTTCAATTTTTTTAGTATGTACTATAAACACCAAAATACTTCATATAATATCCAGTATTTTACTGGGAAAAAAGTAAAATTATATTTTATTCCTTTTCTTTCAGCGTTTGCTCTATGTATTATTAAATTTTATGTTTAAACGAACTATAGGTACATACTCGTACTCGTTTTTGGATAAAACATTTCAAATATTGGTTTGTTTATAGCACTGTGACTTTTTTGTATAAATTCTATAAATACATTATGGCAAAATCATTATTGCTGCAAAGAACAATTTCAAATAAACTCTATAACTTATGAAGTAAACGTTTCAAAATTCGAAATGTTGAACATACCTACCCGTCCTTATCGCATGGGAACATCCAACCCCTGGCATGGGAATGGGAATCATCCACAACAGTAAATGCGTTGACAAAAACCCACTCATTGGAATTCCTACTCCGCAATATCCTGTGAATGAAACATCATAAACTGCAACGAAATCTGGGTGAAAAAAAAAAAAAAAAAAAATCAAACAGACACCAAGTCCACCAAGAGCATGATGTATCTTATGCAGATCTACCCGCCAAACAAATGGACATATTGCGACCACATGACAAACAGACATAACACCGGAAAAATATTTTCAAGTACCCTTTGTGTGTGCATTTTGTTACCTCTATTTTTCGTTGGAACTTCATAAAAACGTGGTGGTGATGTATTTTTTTTTTTTTGCGGAACCTCTGACCTGACCTGACACATAGTTGCACTCACATACGTTTACCCTGCCTCAGGAGAGGGGGTGAGTGGTAAAATGTAAAACAAAACCGGGATATAAGTGTCACATAATTCACATGATGTATCACAGTCTTATCATAGTCTCCCTAAAGAGAACAGTGAACTTTCGTATAGCCGCATATTCGTATAAATAATGACGACTTGAAAAAAAGTGTTCCTTTGGGTGACATCATGTAGATGTATATTTAAAAACGCGACCATCGTGAAGGGTTTTTCAACAGTGTAAATAATTTTTATTTTTTTTATTTAATGCAATTTTTTAGTACTTAAAAGTGAAACGTGATACGCGAGGTGCGAATAATTGAGTGCACTCCAAAGAGAACGAGTTAAACTTTGAAAGGAATTTGTGTTGTGCTTATAAGGACCGCTTTTTTATTCGACAACGACAACAATATCGCCTATGGAAGTTCCATGCTTCCTTGCATTCAATAGTAATTAAATCATCATATGGAATGTAAAGAAGTATGGAGCGGATTGTGGCATATCTTCAGACAAAAAAAGAAAAAGAACACTTTAGATAAAAAAATATAAATATAGTACATTCCATCATCGGTCAGACAAATAATAATGTTCGCTTTCTTATTTTGGATACGCGATGAATTATTTTCCGCGCCCAAGAGAACTTCATCGGTTGGCAGTGCCTCAAATTTGTGACGAAAATAGCCTGCGGGAAAATAATGGTGGAATTTGGGAGAGCGCGCGCGCATGTAGCTTCAGCGGATTTGTTATCGCCGCGTATCTGTACGTACTTAGAATTCTCCGTATTCGTGTCCATGACGTTGCCAATACAAATTTGCCGCCTATCTCGGTCCGGGGAGGTACAATTCACATTCACAGCCACCATATAGCGGAGATCTGTTCCAACATCTTGGTGTATCATGTTACACTTGCGGATACGAATTTGGATATTTTTACCGAATGCATGCGGTTTCCATGAGGGCGCACGGCACAATACATATTTGCCAATTGCAGATGCCTTGCGGGAGGTGGTACGAATAAAATTACTCACAGAGAGAAGCCATAATGAGAATTGAGAACTCGATTCAAGACGAAAATGAGAACAAAAATATAATCACATGAGACATGATTGAGATTTGGGAGGCGATGTCCACATGCATGCGATTGCGACAGAAATGTGTCTATAAATAGAAGCAACTTCCACTCACATGAGGTGGTTTCGAAAATGAGACGAGGACTATAGCCAGCGTTGCCATTTTGACTGTTTTCCAGTCAGATCTGACTGGATTGAAATGAATTTAGCTGGAAGATTTTTTGAAATCCAGCCGGCTGGTTTTTTTAGCTGGATTCAATTTTTAAATCATTAACTTATTTTATTCTTATTATCAGTTTTTTATTTCTTTTTTAAGCATGAAGTCTGTTATTTTTGTTTCGAATAAAGTTTATTTATGATTTTGTTTTGCAATGTACTACTTATTAGAATGAATTTTAAGACTTGTGTGTATATTTACAATTCTTTGTTTTTTTATAAAAACAATATTTATTTTCTTATACTTAATTACCTACCCTTTAATGTACAAATATGAAAGAAAATGGATTCTGTGTTATTTTTATTGAATAAAACAATTTTTTTTTATCTTAGCTGGATTTTTAGCTGGATTTGTGTTTAAAATTCTTTGACTGTTTTATTTGACTGAATTCCAGTTTTTTGACTGCTTTTTTTCCAGTCAAATCTGACTGGAAGAACGGATTTGAAATGGCAACCCTGACTATAGCTCATCTGAGGATGATTCAACAAATGTACCAGAGCCACCTTCCAAAGGTAGGTACCTAGATGGAGAGTATGTTCGAGAAATGCGTTTAAGAAGATCGATTATGCAAGCAGTCGGTCATGGGTGCGGTCTATGTTTTCGAAATCTAAGTTTATTTTCACTTTTGGGAATATATCAGACTTCTCTTTGGATTTTTCATTTTCATGTGACGTTCAGAGGCATTTGGATTTTTGGAAATTGTTTCCAAATTGAATTGTTTTTTTTTTTTCTGCATAACAGTTTTTTATTCTATTCTATTTCTATTGTTTAATGTGATTTTTTTAATAAATTCTGATTTTATTTAACAGTAGAAGAAGGCGAAGATGAAATCGTAGGGTTTGCTTTGGAGTCACAAAAAAAGATAGCTTTATGAATAAGGCAAGCAACTCAGTTAGAGTTTTGTAAAATTATTTTTAACGAGATTCCTTCTTGGAACAGTAATAACTTTTAGCCGAAAGTCAAATTACTAATCTTCAAATGCAGTTAGTCCTCGTGTCGTGAGTAAAAACGAACGGGTAGATACGTTTTTTTATTGAAGGTATTCCGTGCGTCGTATGAATAAAAACTATCATTCGCTTTGAGCAAAAGGTTGTAGCACAGTAAAAGCTCTAAGCAATTGCTTTGAATCGGTATGAATAAAAATCTACTTTTCTAAAGTAAGCTCGAAATATCGAAGATAATTTATTTAATTCGCTGTACGTGTGCTTGCCTTGCAGTTCCTGTCAAACCTGACCAGTAATTTTGAATTTTTGAATTTTCCTTGAGATTCTAACGACTTTTGTGAAAATTGAAATTAAAAATAATAAACTCAGAAATATGAATGCATATTTTAGCTGCAATTGCCCCTGGAAATATGATTTTTGTTTGCCAAATCGTTAGTATCAGATCATAGGCTTGCTGGAAATATTTGTTGATACGCCAACCAATGGGATATTGAAGAACTATGAATTACCGAGAGGTTTTCTGTTAACTGTTAACCTTAAATCCCGGATTTCCTGTATACCTTAGAAATGACCCTTTCTAAACATTTTCATCGGAAGGATTAGTCAAAAATAGTCCACACTCAATACTTCGCGTGCCACGAAATATTTTTTTTTTCATAGGTGTTTTGTTGGTTTTCTAGAATTTAACTTCTCTATTTATAAAAAAAAAATATAAAAAATTCACATTGCTTAAATTGTTTTATGTTAAAAATGTGCATACACAATATTTATCAAAAGGCCTGAGTCAGTTTAAAAGCAGACTTAGCATTCTGTAGCAATTGCTGCGTTTTATTCATATACGGATCTGGGTAAAAAGTAAGTGGCGCAGCTTTTCGAATAGGTCAAAAGTTAGTGTTAGTTCCAATCAGTTTTTATTCATAGGAAACATAGCAAATTTTTTTTTTTGATTTTGACATTTCGTTTGAATAATAGTTGTACGTTTTCTTCCGGATAATCATCTGATAAACGAACAAAATGCGGTATACCATGTGCTTAACTAATTCAACGTTATTTATTTTTTGATTATGTGTATATAAAAAATTATTTACTTATTTGTTTATTTATTGAATATTTATTTATCTGTAAATCTCTCTATTTATTAATCTATTCAATTGTTGATTTATTTATCTGTTAATATATGTTTTTTTTTTAATTTATTTATCTATTAATTTATTTATTTGTTGGTTTATTTATTTGTTAATTTTTTTATTTGTTAATTCAATTATTTGTTAATTTATTTATCTGTTAATTTAATTATTCGTTAATTCATTTATCTCTTAATTTATTTATTTGTAAATTTATTTATCTGTTAATATATTTATTTCTTAATTTAAAAAATGGCTAATTTACTTATTTGTTAATGACTTTTTTATTTGTTAATATCAGTTGCCTTTTGATTCGTTAATCTATTTCTGTTAAGCTTTTAATCTTTTTTATATATATTTTTTTTGTGAATTTGAGGTTTTTTTTTCGTTGTTTCTCCAAAAAAATGTTTATTTTTCAAAAATGTATATTACAAAATACGCTTAAACTAATTGTTCAGTAGTAAGATTATTAATATCATATCTCTGTGATTGTAAATTGTTGCGGCAACAAGCAAATCTAATATTGAACGTAATAAAAATATCTATCTAATTATAATAAATGTAAGCACAAAATGACTTCTATTATTTAATAATAATAAGGAACATGAAAGGAATTCAGTCTTTTGTAACTGAAAGTTGCATTTAATTATTCAAAACGCTCGTCAATTCATGGGCAATTGACTTTTGATTTGTTTTTTTTTTTTTTTTTTGACGTTTGACAGCTGATACTTCAATTTATCATACAAATTTTCAGTATGGCCAAATACAGAAAATTTTGATGGATATATTCTTATGAGTAATTATCAATTGAAAATATGCTAGATTGCATATAGCATATTTTATTTACACTTTTATGCAATTTATGCCCCTATTATGGATGACAACTCAACTTAGTTGTGTTGTCTTCATGACAACTCAACTTTGAGACAACCAAACAAATTTTTCGTATTATGCAAGACAACTCTTTTCAGTTGTCTTTAGAAAATAAATTGCCGTCTTTTAGGAGCATATTGAAATTCGAAATCAGCTGTTAAATGTCAAATTTGTGAATTTATTTGTGGAAATTGAAATCGAACGAAGTAAAGTACCTATTTGCAATTAAAACGAACAAGTAAAAAAAAAACAATGGAAAGTAGTTTTGATTTATTTTTTGGTTTGCAGTTCTATCTCGACAGTTTTTTTTGTTTAGAACATAGTTCCTGTAGTTCACTTTTTCGATTTTCCTAATTGTTTTTAGCACATTCGTTTGGTTTTCAGTCAATTTGAGTTTTGAGGTAGGTAATTCGCTGGTCTTCAATAGTTTTCACCAGTATCCTCCCCTCCTGTTAGGCGCTTTTAAAGATTGTGCGGATGTAAATGCTATCGCAGGATCTTTACGATCACCTTCCGGTTGCACTTTCTCTTCGTCGCTTGCATTCTCGTCTTCGAAGAGCTGGCTTATCGCTGACTGGTTAAAGCCGAAGGTCGAACCAATTGCGTTTACCGCACTTTGTAGCTCCACCAACCCTATGACCACCCACGCTTGTTTCAATACTTTGCTTGTTCCTGGACAGTTTTCTTTTCAAGTTGGCCTTCTAATGTACCCAAACTTGCAAAAATATTTTGTATGTAGAAAAAGTCTTATTTCGCATTATTAATGAACCCTTTGCCATTTTTTTTCCTCTACTTGAATCTTGAAGGTGGCCAGATACTATTGAGCGCCAAAGCTATTTTTTTCCATTCTTCAATATTTTTTTTTTTGAACCAAACTGTCCTTTACTCCTGGCCAGATCAGGTTGTTCTTTCAAAATTCCTATTAGCCGATCAAATTGCGCTGGTTTTGTGACTTTTAAACTTTAAGAACACACTTTCCATTATCCATTTTTTATTCTAATTCCTACTTACATTTTTTTGTCCATTTTTCATTAAAAAAAAGCTGATTCTTTTCGTTCAACAAATCCAACACAACTGATAAAAAGCAGTTGTCTGATTTTGACATTCAGGACAACTTCAACACAACTCAGTTGTCTTCTATAATAGATACACACAACTGAAAAGACAACCATTTTATTAGTTGTCTACTCATAGGATGGTTGTCCATTGACAGACAACTAGTTGTAATCGATAATCCCAATTGGAGAAAGACAACCTTGGTTTTGTTGAAGTTGTCTTCCATAATAGGGGCATTAAAGTTAAAATTTAATTTAGCATTTAGCATAACAAATGCTATGATGGTATTACTCTCAAACTTTAAATCGACCTCGGCATAGGTACATTTTTTTTTGTTTTTCACCATTAGCGTTGGCTTTTTATTTTTGTTATGAACTAGCAAACACCCACCTGCTTTGTTTGAGGTGTAATTTAAGAAAAAAAAAAAAATACTTAAAATGCAAAAAACTATATTATAAAAACAAAGGCAGCACTTACAATAAAGTACTTTACAATTTTTCAAATCTAGGCCGTTCCCGTTACTTTTCATTTATTTTCACACCAAGTTATTGCTGTTAAAAGTTTTTCAAAAAAAAAAAAAAACTTTCAAACTTGAAATTTAAGGGGACAAAAAAAAAATGTAGAATGCAGATTTTTTTTCAAAATTGTGAACAAAGACACTAAATTTGTTTAAGGTGTTCTGCTCCTAGTAATTTTTAATCGTACCTACATATAAATCCAGATTGATTTATGGTATTCTAGTTTTTGAAAAAAAAAAAAAAAAAAAAAATGGAAATGTTGCTCGGAACAGAGTATGTTTAAAGCCGCCGGCAGGCAGCAATGTCAACAGATTTCTTGAAAAACAGCACTTACAGGCTACAGCATGCGAAGCATTAGCTTTTCAACATGGAAAATGGAAGGGGGGCATGCTGCCCCCCTGCAACCCCCGCGCATATTTTGACGCGTTTTCGCGGGCGTATTTTGGGGCGTATTTTGACCCGTTTTTACACGCTTATTTTGAAGCGTTGTTACGCCCGTATTTTAACGCGTTTTTCAACGATTTTAAAATCTAGTTTTTAAAAGTACAATTTTTATTATACGGACAGAAAATCTGGTTAAACTAACCCTTAATAAAAAATCGCATTTTGTTAACATTATAATTATGTACTATGGTTATTTTTTGGTACTAGAAAATTTTGATAAAATACGATTTAAATGAGCTTATTTTATGAATAATTCAGTGTTTTAATAATCATAAAGTGTAGGTGTTTTGATGAATTTTCAGAAAAAGTTTGCAGTTTGAATGTTTTTGTTAGATTCCTGAAATTCCCACGATTTTGCTTATTTTTACCTTTATCATAAGGAAGATATTTCGGACATTGAAATTCCCACAAAAAGGGATAATGATTTGTTGTAGCGAGACTTTTTTTTTGTGTCGCAAAGAGAGCAAAACATCTCATGTTGTAAAACTTCAATTAAGTTTGGACGGACTATAGCAGCTTTCATCTTTTTATTAAGAGAGTTTCGCTGTGTTTTCAGGAAACAAAATTACACCTTCGTCAATATCTGAGTTTATACCAAACCTCCTTGGGTCCGTAACCTAGTTCATATTGACAGCGTATGTCTATGCCTACATTTTAATCAACTCGCCAAAATTCAAAACCTGCGAATCGAATTGAAATACTCTCTCTAAGCTCCCTGGATATTGACGCTCTATGCAAATCCAACCATGATCTGAGCGAATAAATTTCAACATTTTGCCCAAAAGTTACTAAGTATACCCACGTATTAGCGGTATTGTAGATAGTTTAGTTTTGTTCTCTTGCAGGATTAGAAGCTTCTAAACATTGTATAGGTACACCGCAACGATGAAATCGCGAATCCGAGAAATCCTTCCCAACTCCTGCCCACTCAATAGTCGCCGGTGTTCGCCGTTGTTCGTCACCGTATGTACTCAGTAGTTGGTTGGCAGAGGATCGTGACTGTGGCAAGTCTTTTTTAATGACAAAACTTTTGCTTATTCATTGTGATTATCCGAAAATGTTGGAACTTTCCCTAGCCAGCATTTATGGTGGGGCCCTCTTTGTTTTCGTTACTACTATTACAGCGCTCTGGCCCTCTGGCCTCCGACCGATCCCAATTCACTGAAGAGAAATGGAAATATATTGAGAAACTTTGTGTATATACGCGAATATATCGAAACAGGACATAGTCAAGTAAGCAAGGACTATGCAATTTCACTTGGAATTCGCTCTTGATAAAGTTGAACGTTATTTTTTAATGCTGGGTCACGATTTCATTAAAATGTTTCCGCTGATTTGTCGCGAAACATTTTTGTGCTCCTTCATCTGTCGTTGATGCCGGGGGGTGGGTGCAAATGGTATGGGGGAATGTTGATAAGGCTTGGCTTTTCCATTTGCATAAATTGAAAATAGTACACAGCTGTAGAGCAGTTTTTGCCCTCATCACTGCCGTCAACGTGTCATCTCGTCGTCATAAAGAGATTTCTACTGCACAATGGATGGCAGGAGTGCACATTCTTTTCCACGGTATTATTATACGCATACGGTATACTCTACCCAGTGACTGAGAGTTTTACGCCTCGAAGGTACAAGGCAAAAAGGCAGTGGAAATATCCATGACCCATTGAACCAGTGAAGGGTGCTGCATACACGAACTGATTAAAAGGTTAGCGCGTTGCATAACTCATCTAAGGGAATTTCAAATATGTCTTTGACTTTGAGCTTTCATTATCATAAATTTAATAAAAGGATATTTTTTTTTTTTTTTTTGATGCAAAATTCAGTTTTATTGCGATTCAAAGAAATTTTTCCAGTCAAAGGGACGTCGCTGTTTGGGGTCCCATTTATTTGAATGCCAAAAGAGTATACGACGGTAAACCATTCATTGCATTTTTACACAAACTTTAAAATATATTGCATACCAGTAGGTGCTGATGTATTCGCTAAACTAATGATTTTAAACATTAAACATTATTAAATTGTCACAAAGGAATGTTATGTGATGTGAAAGCGGGAAGACCTAAGGTGTATTTCGTTCCATAAAAACAGTGGACGTTTTTTCGCCCATTTCTTGACGTGTTTTTTGATGTTTTCCGGGTGTTTTTTGACAGATTATTTCGTTTTTTGACGCGTTTTTGGCACGTTTTTTCACGCGTTTGTGGCACGATTTTTTACCAACCATACCAACCGTTTTTTTAACACGTCCCGATGACGGTGAATTGAATTATTTGAATTTTGTAGATGTCTTACTTTTTTCCTTTTACTATGACGCGGACGGCAAGAAACGAGTGTTACGGGTTCGAATCCCGCACGGTGACTTACTTTTGTTTTTTTGATATATGTTCAAGTTTATATATGTACATATATTTGTTAATTTTTATTGTGTTTGAAATTACAATTAATATCTACTAATAACCGAGCAAAGCTTCTTCGCCCAGGTACTGATAACTTAAGTAAGATACGAAATGTTGGAAGTCGCATAAGAAGTTTCACCTCAATAAATCAAACAACATAATTCACCTAGGTATATCGTCTTTACTTCTTGAATTCTTCAATAATTCTTTACTGTAGGTGTCAACGTAGGTACTATAACAACCATTAAAACAAAAACCATTTACTCAGTTTCTATATACAGCACCTCCACCCTACGTCCATCACCACACCACACGTCATCAGCCATCTGCGCATTTCCTCAGAAACACATTGTCGCTGTTTTTTTTTTTTTTTTTTTTTCATATGAACGTGCTTGTGCGATGTGCGCCACCAAACCACCCCAAAACAGAATAACGATCAAGAACCGCGGCTGCTGATAATATTCGATTTGCGAAAATAAATTTATTTTTTTGGTCTTAGATTTTAGGTTGTAGTTCAGCTTCTAGAGGACATAGAAAGCTGATTGATTGAAATAACTATAAAAGTGTTGGCTCTCCTAAGTATATTGTTTTGTTTGCATTGATTAAGAATTGTTTGTGTAATGGCGAGTAAAAAGCAGTAAAGTCAGAAAAATAAACTCAAAACGCATGGAAACTCGAAAACACGCGTTTTCCCATATATAAGACTAATCTAGATCAATTGTGAAATCGTTAGAGCCGTTTCCGAGATCACAGAAATATACAAGAATATCTCGTTTAAAGGTATAGATTAATTGGTAGGTAGTAAATTCACCACACCATACCCACCGTTTTCTTAACACGTCCCGATAATGGTGAATTATTTGAATTATTTGAATTTTGTTATAAATTTTGTTAAGAATAAATTACCAGTCAAAAGCAGAATTTGTGTGTGTTGTGTTGTGTTCGACCTCCTCCCGTAAAAAATAATTTTAACCCCTCCTGAATTTTGACAGCTCAAATAATATACCTACTCACTAAATCCGATAGGACGGCTATCATTAATTAAGTTAACTCCAATAAACACGATGGAATCAATGGGGTAGAGTCAAGAACACAAGTCGGTACCTACCTACTAAATGGATCCGCAATCAACATTTAACAATCAACAAACGAATGAAAAATAATGCATCCCTCACCTCACCGGAAAAACAACAAAATCTAGTCACTTCTCACGCGGCTCTTCAACTCTTTAGGGGGTGCTACAGAAAAACTCGGAAAATCAGAAGTAAAAAATAAAAAACTATAATTTCCCCACATAACTGACACTGGTTAGTAAGAAAACAAGTCATTGGGGAAATTACCCTGGTTATGGTTAAAATGACAACACAACATCCCGTGCACTGAATGCAACAACCTCCCGCGGTGAGTAGCGCGGGGGTGGGTAAAATTAGTCACTCGACATGGATATTGCGGTTACAGAGCCAAAGAAGCAGAATAGGGTGGAATATTGTCGGACGAATGACAGCTGAATTATGAATTCACATCGAATAATCGTCGCCACGTGCTTGTGGTTTTATACGAAGTTCCCAGCTCTTATCGGTAGTCCTAGCCGGAATCGTGTTGACGGCGATTCCAAAGGGGTAACACGAAAGCTTATCTATTCTCACGAGTTTGAATTTTAATTGTGCAATCATTATGAATTTTTGTCGGGGCACGTGGATTTTGCTATCTAGGTACAGCACTCCTGTGGGGCCAGTTTATTAGATCGCAAACCATTTTGCTGTGTGATTGGACCCTTGGGGCTTACCTACTTAGATAAGTGTATCTATATAATTTGTCGCTCATTTTTGTATACAGTTTGACCAACAAAATATTACTGGGACGGTACGAAACCGGGGAAGGCGCAATTGAAATTGAGGACAAACACCACCTGAATTTTCTGTAGGTATATAGAACCCACCCCCGATGTTTAGAATTTTCACGAGCATCACAGGGCTCATCTGTTAAGTAGCGATGCCATATCAGCTTTGGACCATCTGTAGCCAAATCGATTTGGAGGACCATAAACAGTCGCCCTTATTGCTGAGCTAATTCAGTTGAGAACATCAATTGGCTTATTAGTCCTGAGTCGAAAATTCATCTCATTCTCATGATATGGATTATTCCAGAACTAACGACTCATATGCAACACTTTACCACCATCCGTTTGTTAATTTACGATTAAATTTCACAAGTGAATAATTCCACCGTACCATCATACCACAGGAAGCGAGTTCAAAACCCAATTGAATAGATATACCCACTGGCACTCATACGGACCTAATACCGCTGAGCACAAAAGAAAGAAAGTAGATTTCCCACAACATAATGGAAATGCAAAACCGCCGCTTTTGCGCTCAAAACGTGCGGCATGAGGCGGCTAAAAACAGCCAAAATGAATTCAATTTGAAATTTACAATTTTCCACATCACTCAGTTGTGCGTTGCATTGCGGCGGAAGTGGCAAATGCACACATTATACACATGGCTAACCACATAACCACTGCATACACGTTTGTGTGCATACAAGGCCCCATCTATAGTGCACCGCATTCAATCCCGGGATCGAGACACGACAAAAGGAAGCCACTCGCAGGAGCATCCTTTAATTACATTTTTTTTCTCCACCTACTCACCTCGCACTCTGCCCTTGCCACAATGCATTTGAGCCCTGCTGCCGTTTCATTTCGATGACGATTTCATTTGGTGTAAGGACTAAGGAATCGCAAAAGCATTCGCATTCCCCACCATACCGAGTGGTGGTGTACTTTTGATCCCTGAAAGGATTCCTCTCAGCCAGAGCACATTCGTTAATAATACGTTGGTACATTGTAGAGTACATACATCAGTAATAACAAATAGATACGTAACCCCTTTGGCATATGGCCGTAAGAGAGATGATTCTTCCCCAGCACACTGCTGGTGCCCTCTTAAAAGGAAAGGACGACTCAATATGCGCCAGCAACAGCATAGGTGTGCAGTGGAACGTAAATAACAAGGACTCGTCGCATTTTGTTTTTTTCCCTTCCATTTTCCACAGATAATATTTCACACTATTTTAATTACATGTCATTTAGGACATCGCACACAAAGAAGGCGAAGCTCTGAAATTGCTTTCTCGCGCGAGGGCCCAGCAAGAGCGACTTAGTCCTGGCGGTGAAGAGAAAACCCGGAATCCCATAATAGAATGGAATGCAAACGACGACGAACAAAAAAGAAGAAATGAAAATATGAGAACCGGATGACTGTGGAAAAACTGCTGCGAAAATGCAGGATGCAAAGCGTAATATGATAGCAGTCCTCTTACCTCATTGAGAAAGGCGCCATACCTAGGGGGTGGCCATAATTTTTTACCATCCTTGAGCAAAGGGAATGAGGCGTACGTTCTCGCCTCTATCTGTGGTAATTGCGGCAACTGTGGCCAGATACTTCACGCATTCAAATGGCGCGGCTTATAGAAGCTATTAAATGCTTGTGTGGCGAATGGAATGCTACTCGTCCTTTTTTGTTGTTTATTGTTGCTGTGTTATTCTGTTTGCTGTTTTCTTTGCTTGGTCGTTAATGAAATTTCAGCATTTATGTTTTACGAGATTTTCACATAAGAAGCTGTAAGTACAGCTGATGTGGGGTGGGATGGCAAAACCATCTGGGACAAATGATGTCGGGGACTTAACATCTTTTCAGAGTGCGGATTATGATGGTGTGGTGGGGCACGAATTAGCTTACCTTGCCTGAATGTTTGCATTAAACATTGTTGTGCTGTTACAGAGGACAGGGACTTTTGACAAGGTATGGGAAATGAACAACTTCTTTCGTAAAGGCTTTTTGGAATTTGCTGTTTTATTTTTGCTCTTCGGAGGACGTTGCTGCTCATCGCCTGAGAATTGTTTTATTCCATACGCCACTTTTGTCGTTCTTGAGTTACATAGGAACGGATTCTGTGGTAGTTTTATATGCTCTTTTTAAATCTGTCATCCGATTTCCTCTGTCCTTCTAATTGAACCCCCAAAATCAAGTTTGTAGAATTGTTTAGTACAAACCATTTTTTGGCATGTGGGATAAATTTTCCATAATTTTTCGCATTTTTTTTGCGAGAATTGTTTTGTTCCACGTGCATATCACGGCGACAAAAGACAGAGTATAATATTATTAAAGCTGCGAGAATTGATTTGATCGCAAACAAAATTTAAGTATTCTTTTGTTCCACCTGCAGTTGTGCAGATATATGAATTCGATATTATAAAGATATGAATTCAACCAGTAACTGAACAAAATAGTGCTGCAATACATAGTTGGAGATGTACGAGCTGTCAATGATTGACAGTCAATCATTGAATACATTTATATGGTTTCAATGTTGCGAAAACAATCGTGATGCTTCAACTGGAAGAGTATATTCTGAATGTGAATACGTCCACCTCCAATATAAGAAACATGCATATAAAAAACATTCGAAAATAAGAAACGCAACTTCTTTCACAAAACTACTATTGAAAAGAAAATCCCCCTCAAATAAGAAACATGCTTTTTTTGTATGTGTAATAAACAGAGCTCGAAAATAACTCTCAACCAATATTTTCAATTGGTTTCTCACTGAAAGATACTACATTCGGCTCAACGTTGCCATATTCACAGTTTAAATTGTAGATTACAGTTTTTTGACAGGCTTACAGTTTTTAAAATTACCTATTAGTACAAATTACAGTTTTTGTTAATTTCAGATTTGAAAGAATAAAAAATGTTTTCGGTTTTTTCTTTCAATCAATCCACCGCTCTGTAATCTCAGAGAGAGAGTGGAAAACAAGATTCGAATGAAAGCCAACAACAGGTGGAAGGAAATAAACAACCTGCGAAATTTCACGGAAGCTATGGCCGGAATATAATGCAGGTCGGACTAGCAAGCTTATGCGGTTTGATAGAACGTCGCTGCATAAACTGGTAGGTGCCCTAACAGGGCACAACTTCCTGAGAAACCACACAATGAAGTTAAAGAATGACGATATATGCAGGGGCTGCGAAGACGAGGAGGTGCATGAGGACACACCTCACTTCCTCTGTCACTGCCCAATTCTGTGCCACTTGAGGAACAGATGACTTGGAAGATACCACTTCCATGACATACAAGAACTGTCAGATGTTAATTTACTTAATCTTTACAGGTTCATAAATACATCAGGATGGCTGGACAAGATCGAGTAATTAAGAAGGAACTAACACCATCGCCAACAACATCGGCTTACCCCCCAACAAGGGCATCACAATGGGTCCACATGGACCTAAGTGGGGTACTGCAGGGTTTACTCTGCCGTATCCACCCATATACCTAACCTAACCTATAGGTCAGCTTCATTTCTCTCTATATGCGGAAACTTTAGCATTTTTTTGCGCCGTTAATGCAATGATTCGACCAATTAGGCACAAAATTTGAAACAACTTAAGAAGATCTAATCACTTTTCAAACTTGATATAATTTCATCTGTTCTAATCATCAAAAAAAAAAGCATTATTTTTGTGGATATTGACAGTAAGCTTCCTTTTTCCTGAAAATAGCTTAACAAAAGTTGCTTTTAAAATGCAATCCGCTTTTACCGATATTAGCCAAGAGGGATTAGCAACACAAAACACTCTACAAAATAATCATGTTCCTATTCAAGTGAGCGGCAGTGAATCTATAAAAAGATATCAGTCTATCACAAAATCTGTTTCGAATCATTGACAACTTAATTCAGCGTCACTAATCTATTCGGGTCAAAACAGATCAGAAAACAGAAACTCCTACTACACTTGTCCTTGTAGTTAGATACTCGAAAATCTTAAGTGTAAGAGCCTAAAAATAATACAGTAGGCACTTATAACTCTTTAACCAGAACATGCGACAATTGCCTGTAGCTGAGAGCTTCAACTTATAAAAACTCACATAGATATAGATTACATATGTCATATCAGACGAATAACCGAAAAGTGAACTTTATTTAACAATATTCCTTTTTCTCTATTTTATGAAGCGTTTCTTTTAACTAGAATTGCTTCTCAGGACCTACCTACCTATCTAATAAAATAAGAAAACTAGCAACCAAAATTTTCGGTCAACGAGAAAGTTTTGTTCGACGCAGTCGTGTACATTATTTTTGTTTATACATATTTATTACTCGGAATAGAAAGAAAGCAGAATTTTATTTGTTTAAATTTGAAAGCGGCATTTCGACCCGCTCCCGTTTTAATCAATCTTCTAACCTCCCATGAAGGAATTATTCAAGCGAAGTGAGTAATGCCCAATTCACAATGTCGCGTTTACGCGCGCGTCCGTTGACAGATTATGTAGAAACAAAGCGTTCATATGGTGCAACACAAAATACAACTTCAGGCGTTTACTCGACTTTAGATCGTAGATATCGAAAAGTTCAACGTGACGCCTGAGTAGAGCTACTTTCTACTATCACGCGCGTTTGACAACTTTAGAATTTCGAATTGTTCGATTTGAAGTCACAGAATGTGCCGTTTATAGATGGAGTGGTACAGATCTGCTAATGTTTATTATACACAGCTTTTAAAAAGCTATATGATGTTTTTTCAAAGCATAATTAATTGATTCACTGTGTGAAAATGAGGAATAACTTTTTTTTTTGTAGGGCAACTACTAATTTCTTTAGATTTTTTGTAGGAAAGATATTAATCAAGGGTCTTGTATCCGTATTAAGGTTGTTGTGTGCTTTGATATATTGTTAAATATGATTTTCTTGTATTTTGGAGAATCGTTTTTTAATTCGTGCATAAAAATTACAGCTTTAAGAAAAAAGGGAGTAAACTTGAAATTTTAAATCTGCTCTGAATTTGTATCTTTCAGCCAAAAAACAAACAGAACTTTTAGCTTGTCAAACTTTTCCCTGTTAACGCGTATTCGCTTCAAAGCAGCATTTTGTTTTACAAAATTGTTGCTCGCACGCTTTGGCATTTAAAATCGTAAAATTCCGATAAAGCGTGTCAAAGTGAGCGGACGCACGCACGCGTGTAACGCCGAATTGTGAATTGGGCATACAGCTCACAACCAAATGTCCAGTTTTTTTAACCACCCGCCCTCTTAATTGGTAGCTCAAAAAACGTGTATTTTTTTTCATTATCCCATGCCCTGTTGGCTGAAAATGCGACCTAAAAGATCTATTGTATCAAAGAACCTCAACAGTTTTGGTCTAAACTAGGTGCATCATCATGAGGTGGAACCACTCTTGTAGGGGAGTTGTTCTGTCTTATATGTATCCTTCAACACTTTGCTCGAAACTAGTGCTAACGCCAACAGTCAGCTGAACTCATAGGAGGACAGAGGACACAGAATGGAATGAGTTCCACAATTTTCTGTATTCCAAAATACTGCTCATGCAAATGATAATGTACTTCCATTGGCGAATGGTAACACTCGCCGTCTTCCTCAATTGGGCAAACGTAGAGAAATCACCAAACAACATCACCATCGCCAGTAGGTTGTGGTGGATTTATGGTACAAACTTTTATACAATGTTACACACCGGGTATGGCTACTGGGTCGTACCTCCTCCCCCTGACTGGAAACTTTGGTAAATAAATCATTTCTGTGACCAGTCGATAAGTACCTACAACCTACACCCATGGGCAAAAGTTAATTTCCAAATTTCTATCGGTTCTCGTGGCACAATCTATGGGGATGTCTATTTAGATATATGCGTGTCTCTCTCCCGATGATTTATGATGTCTGACTTCCTGCAGATATTACATCAACAATCATTAGAAAACACTTTCCGCCTTAAGCGTTTCTAAACGATGGTATGATGTGTCTAGTGTACTGCACACAAGTGTCTCGGAGGAGAGTAGGGACTGGCTGAAGGACTGACACACATTGAATTGGTAATTAGCTGACAATATTCTGCGATATAAGTGAATTGTGAATGTCGGCGGTGGTATTTTATTTATTTTTCGGACTGCCCATCAGGCATCAGGCATCAGGCATCAGTTGATCCTTGTCTAGCGAGTTGAGATCTCACATATCGCTCTCCCATCCCAAAGGAGTTTTTGCGGCCTAGAATGAAAAGAAGCCCTCTGTCTCCCAAGGTAGCTGTCACAGCTTACATATTTCATTTTCATGATGATGATGATCACGGTGTGTTTCAAGTGAATTGAATCGTTGCCAAATGCAGAACGCCATGTACATTATACACCACCAGAGCTCCACTATTATAAAGGAGTCACATACAGATACATCGCACGCTCGTACGCACATCGCACAAAGGAGGTTAACTCTGAATGGTATTCTAAAAATTCCACTTCTTCTGAGTCACATCGGTATACGTGTACCTACTGTCTGATTTATGATGGCGTACATTAATATTTAAGTGGGCCCACGGGGCGGATTGTAAGCAAAATGTGGCCCCATAAGCGCACATTGCCTACTTTCAGCACCGTCGCATCGTCGTGTCGCGAAACTTTATAATTGTTGTTATTCCGACGGTTTTGTTGTGAGATATTTTATAAACAATTGACTCGTTATGGTTTCGAGATAAGGATGTGTTCCACGCTGGAATTTCTGCAGAGTTTTGGCGGTTTTTCTCAGTGGTTGGAATATATTCTGCAATAAAATAGATTGAAGTCCTTTGAGCCTGAAAGTACGGTATAATTTATCACGGGAGAGCGTATAAAGATATGAATGTTTTAGCACGATAACCGGCCAAGGTATGAATTTGCGAAGGCATATAATGTTGGGACCGAAATTCTTATAGACAAGAATGTGGATATTTTATTATTATTAAAGGGTTTAGGCCTTTAGGGTATTCTCATTTTAATGTATTTAAGCGGTTTTTGGCGTTCTCCAAAATTCAACATGGCATTGATATGAACTTGGGATAGTAACGCTGTCATTTTTGAATAATCCCCTAGTTAACAACTCCACCGAAATGCAATTAGTCCTTATTCGCTTTGACTGAAAATCCATTTTCACCGCATATGGAACGCTTAAGATTAAACAATATTAAATCCATGGAAAAATATTGCGAGTACTTTATCCGTCTGTTGGGAGGTTAAAAAAAAAAAAAACTACTTTCCAATTATTCACAATGGCACTGAAATGGAATGGAACCTGCATACAGTAACACATCGCACATCGGTAGTCAACAGTTCAAAAGAGACGAAGACGTGTGAGAAAAAAGCAAAATTCCCAAAACTAAATTTGAAACTTTTCCAGGATTACTAACGAATGCAGTAACAAAAAATAAAATAACTCAGCCACCATTGCCCAAGGGATGTGATAGTTAGAATTGAGCGACACTCGAATAAAGCTGTAGGATGATAACCTGAAACAAAAATCTGTAATTTTTTAAGTGTTCGTTTTTGGGAATGAAGCTGAAATTTGTTTTTAGTTGCAAAGAGTAAAAAACACTCGAACGTATTTACTTGGGTCATTTTTGTTTGTAGTTTTATTTTCAGTATGGGGAATTTTGATGGAGGTTTGTAGGTTAAAAAAATATATATATTTTTTTTTTATAAATCTATATAGAGCGGCCGATAAGCCTTTCTTCTTTTTGTGGTTGGAGTCAGAGAGTATACAAACTAGAGAGCCAACTCCCGTGCACGGTGCACCTACCCGATTATCCCCGCAAATTTTGAATGACAGCCCTCTCTCGCGCGCTCTTATTTTTCCTGTCGGTGAATACGTGTAATTAATGGCCGCCCGGTGGTAATTTTTCAATTAAAAATAATTTGTAAATGCACTTATAACAATAAATGTAGCACGAATAAATGTTGAGTATGGTTTTTTATATAGCTTTACTTGTTCTCTATCCATATTCGGTTCCAAAAAATGTTCATCCATTCACATTTCAGATCTTTTTTAATTTTGTTTATATGAATTACATATTTGACAGCAGAATTCATGCAGCTGAACCTTGGGGGTTGTTCCATAAATAGGTTAACAACATGCAAGTTAAGCCCGGGGTTCCACTAGGAAAGTAAACTTTCTGTGGTATTCGATTGGTCGCTCTCAGAGCACTTTTTTTTTCCTCTCAGAGCCGTTTTAATGTTCGGTTGGTTCAAAAAAAAAAAAAGCAATCTTTTTCAGATCTCAGAGCACTTTTGCGAATCTAGATATTTTCTCAGATTTACCAATACAAATACGTTTGAGTTTGACAACTGGTGGAGGGCTTTTTGGTTGTTTTCAAATTCGTTCATTTAACATCATATTTGTACACAATCAAAGTGCGATTGGAAATTCTGTAGTTGAATAACACTGAACAGTGTTAAATGATGTTACATAAGAACAAATGCTTTTCATATTTAAAAAAAAGACGTATTAATATCGTAAAAATACATGTAGCTTTGTCTTTAAACTCCTAACAAAAATACAATAGGCCTGTTTTTTTGAGCTTCGATCTCAGCAAAGCAAAGTAAAGTAGGATTTTCAGCTCAAAATAAGTTAAAGCTTAATTTGAGAGCAATAGTACCTATAAACGGAACAAAAATATTGAATTAATTTTTTGAATTTAACAAATTCATGGTTGCACATATTTATATTGTGTAAGTATGTATTTTACGCATCAATTAGGGATTGTAAAATATGTTGAAACTAAAATATGTTTTGCCCACGCCATACAAACTGTTTCCCCTACATTGTGTTTAAATATCGAAGTTAAGAGATTAAAATCCAAAAAAAAAAAAAACAAAAGTGCAAAAAACCGTATTAGTTCATTTTTCTCTGATTAATAACATGAGATGGATTTATGATACTGACAAATGATTATTAAAAGGTATTTGACATTGTGATGAAATTATATTAGGTACCTACATTATATCCGAAATTCGATTTTCCAACAAATAAAAAACTTTAAATATGTTTAACTTGAACTGCGATGTGAACGCCGTGTAACTAATCGGCACCAAAAATGACGAACACAGTCGCCCCCACTTAAATCCACCTTAGTAATGGCCGCCCGATTGACAACCAATTTCCTGCCTAGGAATTTCCTAAGTATGCGTGCGGCAGCAATGGCGCTCCTTTGATTTGTACAGGCACTAATACTTAGGAAATTCCTAGGCTGTACAAGGTCATAGGAAGGTTGTGGGCAAATGTACCATTTCTGCTCTCAGTTGGCTCTCTAGTTTGGATCCTCTATGGGTTGGAGGTATGGAGAAGGCGATTGATGCTTCTGGAATGGTGGGGGACTTTTACCCATCTAAAGAAACCTCCCTGTTGGAGAACTTCATCAACATTACCTACAAAGAAACTTCATTATCATCTAAATATTTTTGAATAAATTGTATAAAGTCGTTATTTTGAATTGTACTAAACTCTTAAATTTAGCGCTCTAATGCATCGCAAAAACCATATTCAATTAAATATAAATTCGTTAAGTTTATACCAATTAATCACTATATAGAGAAAATAAAACTTCAGTAGTTTGTCTTATTACTTGTACACTAATTTTTTTTTAGACCAAGAGGTTTTATCTGCCTTTATCTCCTCATTATATTATTATCTTTTTTTAATAGTTCTATTTTTTTTTTCGAAGCTAACGTGGTTGACAAGCCTACTTCTGTGCATTTGAGAAATATTTTTAACTTCAAATTCAACTATGTATTTTAATATTTAGAAATCCATTGCATATTGACTGTAGTTACTTCTTTATTTTAGAATATCAGATTGTTTCTTTGAAATTTATTTTGAATTTGCATTAGGGTATCTACCTATGGAGTACATTTTTTTTGTTTACTTGTAATAGCTATTAAAATGTGCCACATGGTTATAGAAACTAAATTAGAAAGTTTCATAAAAATCAAATGTTACCTTCTGCCCCCGGAATGGCCTTGAAGTTCTGGAAAATTGAATAAAATGTATATTTCTGACTTTAACTTTCTAACTACATATTTATTTCTCATTTACCTATGAAAATTTGTGAATTTGGGTTTTTTCTTTCGTTGTTTCCTCAAAATAAAATATCATATATCTCTGTGATTGTAAACTTTTGCGGCAACAAGTAAAATGTAATATTGAATATAATAAAAAAATATCTATCTACAACTAATGCAAAGAAAACATTTAAACTAGTCTTGCCAAACCTTTCTATAGAGTGGAAGGGAATGTATTGGTGATTTATTTGCAACTCTGAATGCAGTGGAACATTTTTTTAAGAAATAAAATTGGAAGAATACGATGTTAACAAATAATAAGTGATTGATCAGCAAAGATAACTGATCGCATTCAAAATAACTGATCTTATTATCAAAACAAAATATAATTTAACAAATTTTCTACACAAATAATAAAAATATATAAAACGCTATGGGGAATTTGACCACTCTCCCTTATTTCGAAACTTTAAGCCTGATCCGGAGGCGTTTATAATATACCGATTGCAATAATATTTTATTCATGTTATATCAGGGCCAATTGGCAAACAATTTTTTTGTTATTTAAACACATCATTAAAAAAAAAAAAAATGTTTGACCCACCTTAATGTGCATGCCCGAAACTTGAGGCCAGAGGTCGATATTGGTTTCAAAATTTGGTTGTATAGCAATTGACAGGCATGAATATGTCCCAATAAGTCGTTATCATTATCTATACATTTGAAAAAGTGATTAGATATGAGTTCAATGTGATACGTATAAGAAGAAACTATAATTATGTATGTAGATTATAAAACAAATTACCATTTACCACTATTAATATAAGCTTCATCTCTTTTTTCCAGCATTTCCCTCATTGACTGTCCCTTGAGTGGTTGCTTTAAAAGGAACAAAAATAAATCTTATCAAACGATATACACTTGGCTTCTTTTACAGGCAAACAAGAAAAGTTGTAGATAATATTCTTAAATATTTATATAAATTAATAAACTAAAACTTGAAAAATTTTTCATATATTTTTTATGTGCATTTACCTTATGAACATGTTTTTAACAATGACAATACTTACAAGAAAACAGTTCAATAGCTCTGCGAAATTGGTTATGTAGGTATACCTTATTTTTTTTCTATTATTGAGATTATTATTTTAATAAAACAAACTGGCTTTGAACCAACTTTTATGTTTAGTTTTGGTGTGTAGGTAATGCTAGGTATAAGGCAATTGCATTATGCACAATTGTTTAAAATTAATCATAGCTCTCTTCAAATTCTACATTATCAAATAATGCTTGCCAGTCTTTTCCATTGAGGCAATTATAAATTGACTCGACATTTGTCTATGCAAAATGATTTATGACCATATGACCATATGCGACCCAGTCCTTGTCTTACTTTGAAGTTTGTACTCCGATATGGGGGTATAAACCATCCCATCTATCCTTCTTTTGGGAGGATAATCCTGTTTTTGAAGCAAAAATTTCAAAAAACCTCCGAACCTCCTTTCTCGCTCTGAATCCTCCTTTTACCCTCCAATTATCTTTCTTTCTATCAAAACTATAAACCAAATTTTTTCACCGAAGAATAAATTCCAATTCTGCCGCTGTAAACACCGCAGTGAGTCTTGGCAAAGCACGGCGAAAATGAATACACAAACCGGACCAGAACATACTACCTCTTTCTCTGTTTTCATTCTGGACGCGTTAGTATATTCGTTCCTATCATTCATTTCGTGCGCTGAACTCATTCTTGGTCTCGCTGTTTTTTTTTTTTTTTTTGTTCGCTTGCCAAAACGCCGAAAAATATGTGTGCATTTAAAGTGAAACTTAAAAAAAAAAATAATATCATTCCTTAAAACAGTCAAAACTGAAAGTGATGCGGTCATCAAACGCCATCTGAAGACAACCAAACAAGCAGCAAACCAATCGATTCGCACTTTCTATCGTAATTCGACTCCACAATTGCTGCAAATGTAATGGCAGGTACTTGGGCCTACGACGTCATTAATACCAATCACAGTTTGCAGTCCTGTATTTTGTATTCAGTTCCTTAATAAAAATGTTATTTAAATATGTTTCTCATCGTTGGATAATATCCTGCTTTCGCCCTCCTTTTTGACAAAATTGAGATGGGATGGATTCTGACTTCTGAGATACATAACACCGATGGCGTCTTTTAAGCTGTTCAAGCTACAATGAGCTTGTTAGAAATTATTGCAAAAGGGCGGAAAAAACGTATTGTTCGACGCTAACTCTGTTGGACTTTACTCAAACTCATCGATTCTATCGATCTTTATCATTGTCATCTTCCGAACAACAACGAAAGCATTCCTTTCTTTGTCAAACAATGAATCACGTCTCAAATCTACACCACAACATCTGCGTGCACGATGTTATATGGCTTGACCTGCACCCCCACTTCGATTGGATATATATCTTTAATTATAGACTCCCTTGTAGGTATTGCGGTAACATTTTTTTTAGTTTTCCGATTCCGTGGTTTGACATCCACCCACGGACAATATACGATGATGGGAAATTTATCCCAAATTGAAAATCTTCAATTCCAACCGAAGGTGAGAGAGACCGCCCACCAAATATCTAAAATAAAATCTCACCGTGTATCTGCTGTGCGAGTATCGAGTACTCGTATTGTGGCACAAGAACCCAACTGGAATAAGGTAGATAAAAAAAAAAAATCTTCCATCGAACTCGTTAAAGGAGTACAAAGAATATACAAACAAAGAGCCGAAACAAATCACAGACAAAAATTGAAAACGTTGCGCGGCAGTAGTACCTATAGGTACTCCATGTTTAAACCTAACCTGTCCGCGGCAGGCCCTCATTGATCTGCTTGTCACTACGTAATCATCGTTTATAACCTGCCTCTGACTCAGCTTAACAAGGGATTAGCCGTTCAATTAATTGCTATGGTCCAATATGTATGCAGACCCGTTAATGGGAGTGATAGTCGCGGTAATTTCCGCTTTAGGTAGATTTCGGCTACATAGACGCGTCTGTCATCGCAAATGAAACTGATGTAGTCGAGGTTTTGTATATGGTGCTACTCTAATTGGGAAACTTTCATACGTATCTATAGGCAGCGATGTCACTTGTACAGGGTGGTTCAGTTAAAAAAAAAGAGATTTCGTTTTACGAGATTTTCACATATACCTCATTCCTAAGATGTTGAAGTTAGTAGCCATTTTTGGACTTCTGGTTACTGGACAAATAAAAAAAAAATAATTGTCGCAACAGGTCCGTAGGGACCTTAGGCCTAGCTGACAACCATTCGTTTTGTGTAAGGTTTCCATTTTTGTGACGAATGGAAGGGATCTACAATTTTATGCCGAGTCCAAATGGCTTAATGAGAAGCTCTTTAAAAATGCTATAGGGAAGAGAGTTTTACCCACAGTATAGTTCACTCCCGATTATCCGACATTGTACTAACCGGCAACTCTATTAACCGGGAAATGTATTTCCAAAAAATTATTTATTTATAAATCGATTATCCGGTATTCGTTTCATATTCTTGATCATTTTCAATAACTTTCTTTAATTTAGTTATTTTATTGCAAATTAATACAAAAACAAAAATATGAAGTGGGTTTTCATCTTTGAAAATATCATTTTCAATTATCTGGGATTTTCGATTTTTCGGTATGAGTTTTTTCCCGAGCACCCCGGTTAATCGATAGTTGACTGTACTATCAAATACCAGGAGTTATCTTTCACAGTTTAATATGTATACTCTTTTATCCTAATGGGTACTGTTTTGTTTATGGGAACAATAAATGGACGGACTCGCCTCGGGTCCTCACCAGCCACTTCCAAAATACACCATGTTCAGAAAAGCAAGCATTACTGTACTTAAGTACTACCTAAAGTACTACCTATTGGTTATATTTCGAATTAATTTCCATTTGCTTCAAGAATGAAGAGTTAAAAGGACAGTGTTGTTAACGTATCCTAATAATCTAGGAGCGAGTCGAAATTCTGCTCTAAAAATCTTCTCTTTACACACAAAAATTCAGCTTTTTGAAATTCTGTTCTCTTTTTTTCAATTCAGCTTTACAAAATTCAGGTTTTTTAATTTAAAAAAAAAAATATAATAATTCTGCTTTTTTACAACTAAAAAAAAAAAAATAGAAAATTGTATATTTAAATTTCATTTTATTTGTATACAATTTTAGTTAAAAAAAATTAAATTAAATATTAATACTAAATAAGAAAATCATACCTTTCTTTAAAATATGGGAAATTTAATTAAAAACAAATTAAGAATTAAGATAAGGTAAGTTAAGAATTTAAAGAAAACTAAATAGGTAAAACAACAATTTGAAAAAATTGGTGCGACTGTCGCGAAATATGTGTATGTGTAAACACCGTGCGTGCGGTATGTGTGTGGCTTGATACACGTCATTGAGAAAAGAGGGAATTGTAATAACCGTATTCTTGATATATTATGAAATAACAATAATTTATTCGTTCTGTGATAGTTTCGGTAGAATAGGTACAATCGGATTGTGGTAGCTGAAGTAAGATATGTACATTCGAGACTGTAATCTATCTAGATTACGCTGGAAGACAGCATCGATGGTTGTTCCATATCGTGTTGTTGAAATTTTCCGGTTGGAGTTCATTTGAAGATTAAATTTATCTTGCATAAAATCAATAAATGGTTGAGCTTCTGGAGTTGCAAAATTGATACTGAAGTCTCCGCTTATAATCATTGGTAAAAGATGATAATCTCCCTGCAGAATTCTTGAAATTTCTTCTGAGTACGGTGCAAGGACGAAATGGAGAAATTTTATTTCACATCAACAAAAAGCTGAAATTAATATGCCCCAGCTCATAAATGTATGCAATGATAAAAACATATGCAATGATAAAATGTATGCAATGATAAAACACAGTGACGCATTCCCTGTCCCCGCAAGTTAAATGTGTGGAATTACTCCACCATATTCCAACAACGCGCGCTTAGATGTTTACACATCAAAAATGATATGTGAAAATATTTTTATTGCTTGCAGAATTTGGAAAATCATAATTTTGTAAAAAGAATTTTGACCGTTCCAATTTTTTTTCAGAACGTCAGAACGTCAGAAGTTCGCAAGACTTAACGCAGTCGAAAACAAAACCTTACATCAAACTTATGTTCTTCCAAGGATCGAAACTGATACCCCTTGCTTAGCCACAGTCACTCACAAGATAGATTTATTTTTTGCCCATTAAAATGCACATTTAGTGAAGATGGGTCAAAAAACCGTATAACAACGGGTATTACTCAGAAAATTCTGACGCATTTTGCCCTGCAGAACTGATTTTATTTTCACTTTAAACTGCAACCCCCTGCATGTACATGATACGTCCTTCACATAGGTACAGAGATTAAACCCCTTTGATGAGGGGGACGATGGCACGCATCAGTATACCAGAAGAGCATGGATTCCAATTTAATTTTAATCCATCGCGCGCCGTTGGTAGAAGTAGATGCAAATTTTCTGGTAGATAATTCAAATTGGAGGTATTATGTCGGCAGCACATTGAATTCAGCTTCTAGTAGATACTATGCAGGCCATTAACAGGCGCCCAAAATGCATCCCATTAGATTAGAACAGCGATTACCCTTTGTCAAAAATTTCAATTAAACGATAGTGGTGGTATGTTGTACTATTCAACCGGATGCTCAGTGTTTCGTAGCTATATCGCTATACGAGGATAGGCTTTCGGTGAAGATGGATTTTATCCGCGTGGTGTGGTTATTGAGTTGCGTAGGGGGCGCATTAATTAGAGTGGATGGCAATTGTATCTTTCCGCAGCTTAGCGCAGTGGGTCTGTAATAATAACCATTGTTGGTGGGATGATTGTAGGAAGAGCACATGGAGATGGGAACGGAATGTACGAATATAAACAGATTCAAATGGCAGGTACATAGCAAACGCTGGGAGTTGGTTCCGTACAGCAATCGTCTGGACGATAATGCGTTAGAAAATTTGATGACCACTATAAGTTATGTTCTGTGCGCTTTTTTTTCGATTACCATCAGATTTCATTACATTTTTGTGGAAAAAGGATTGGATTAAGCTCTCACCCTTGTTACTTTTAATCTAGATGGCAGTTTTGGAGGTTTTACGTTTCGGGAAGAAACGTCCACTTTTGTAGTCTCTATTTTTGGGACGACTAGAAGAGGTCTTCAATTTTAGAAGCTTTGTCCAGAGTCCTTTGAATGTAAATAAATAAATGTGCACGACTGGGTCGAATAAAACTTTCCTGTTCATCAAAAGTTTGGTTGGTTGTTTTCTTATTTTATTAGTTGGGTAGGTACAAATGTGAGAAGCAATGGTACATAAAAGAAACGGTTCATAAAATATACAAATAAAATATACAAATAATGTTAAATAAAATTTCAAATATCTTCCAATTTAAAATAAGAATATTGCTGAACAAAATATTTCTGAACGAAAATCCTTTAGGGTTATTTATATATAAAATGACACTGTTAGTTTTTAAAAGTTGAAGCTCTCAGTAACAGGCAATTGTCGCAAGTTCTGGTAAGAGAGTTATAAGCGCCTACTATACTATTTTATAAGCTTTTACAATTTACAAGTTTTTGAGTACAAAAGGACTGTTTCTGAGCTGTTAGGGCATGCTTTAATTTTTGATTGGAATAGATTAGTGACGGAGGTTTTAGTTGTCAATGATCGTGATAGACCAATCAGGCCTATTTGGCAAAATCTTTTATACATTAATTCTGTTATTGTGTTATGAATTTCCGTACAAAAGTTCGAACTGTCAAAAAATCGTTTACAAGCTCTAGAATTGGTACTCTGTGTGGAAAAATCTTTTATAAATTCTGTTAGATATCATAGCAGAATAAAAGAAAGATTTTTGTGACTTAATATAAAAGATTTTAATTAAATAGAAAGATTTGGATTGAAATGGACCTCTATATAGCCATCATCTATAGCCATTTGTAGGGTTTCACCAGTGAGAAGATTATTAAAAAGCGCTTTTACAACTGCAGAAAATCAGCGATCGCATATTATTTGTATTAACAATTATAACCACATTTATGTGCATATTTTTTGTACGTTTTACTGTTTCATTTGCTGCAAACTAATTCTTGCTTTCCACTTGAACCATGGTTATTTACCCCATTAAATAACCCACCAGAACAGTCACCTCAATCCAATTTTAATAAGCGCTTCTTGTTCACAAGAAACTCTGTTATTTTGGAGTTATAAAAAGCCGAGTTTCATAAAAGTTCGAAACCCAGAATAGGATATATAAAAGATCTGTTATGGTCGAAATCTTTTATGATTAATAACAGAAAATTCGTAACAGAATAAAAGATTATATAAATTATGTAAGAATTATTTGGATTTTTGTTTTTGAATTTCCATTAACAGCTATAAACTGAATATGCCGATGGATGTTTGTGGGGGTGCAGACGAAGTGGGAGTTTCTGATTGTGTAATATCAAAGTGATTGGAATTATTTTAAAGTGCATATTCAATATGGTTGAAAAAAATGTGGGTAATATTTGCTAAAACGAAGTTTTGCAAACCTAGCCGTTATTGTATATTTACTGAAGTGGGAACACAAGTTACGATTTAGGTATAGTAATTTTGGTGAAATATTTTTAATAGATACTGCTATTTTTGCATTTGTTGAGAAGACTAAGTACGGGAACTTATTTAGAATACTTAAATTATCTTTAATATGTATTTTAATCTAATTAAGTGTATATAGCTCTAGTTAGAGCATCTATCTAGTTTTTAAAAAATACAATTGCTGTAGTATTTAGCTGAAAATTGAGTAATAAATATTATTTTGGATGTAGGCATCACCTTGTCTTTTTAATAAAGGGTTTTCCAATAAGAGGTGATATTTTGGTATTCAAAGAAAAATGTCATTTCTTGAGATAAATGATCGGATGTTTATTTCTTAATAAAGAGGAAGGTTAATAATGAAAAACAACATCAGCCAAATGGCCACCACGAGCACGCATTCAGGAGCATATCCCTTCACAATAACACCTCTTATTGAAAAACCCTTTAGTTTTATCCAACTCGAAAATAGAGTTTTTGAGATAGGAGCAGTTTCTAAACAAAAAAATAATAATTTTTCAAAAATCTATTCTAAGTTAATATTTATATAGAGGAGAGCGAAATTTTCTATTAAGTTGAAAATGAACATTATGTATTACCCCAGGAATGAATTTTTGTATCAATCGTATGGAAAGTTTTCGAAATACCTGTGTCTAAATTTCAAAAACTACCTTATTCGACATTCTAGAGGAAAAATGAGTGCGCAGTCATGTTGATCTAATTTTGTTTGAAATCGTTAAAACCGTCTTCGAACAAATCGTAGTACTATTATTATATTCCAAATCCGAAGTTTGAACCAAATCAGGGCAGCAGTGAAGGTCGTAGGCCTCAAGAGCATACTGACAGGCAAACGGGACGATTTTCGCAAACCTCTTTTTTCTGTATTTGATTGAAATCTTAACAACTCTACGTGTTCGGGAAAGTTAAAAAAATACCTAGTACAACAGGAACGTAGGTACCTACCCTAAGCCCAGCTTCTTACAATCATTCGTTTCGTGCGAGTTTTTCATTTTTGTGACGAATGGACGGGATCTACAATTTTATGCCGAGTCCAAACGGCTTATTAAGAAGCTCATTCAATGCAGTTGAACTCTTGGATGTTTGTCAGACGATCGCGAAGGGTGGCGCATTGGAACAAGATTTAAGATGGAATCTGTCTTTTTTTGGCGATCGCTTCGTAGGCCAACACACAAATTACTAGGGCACTACGCCCGCATCACTTAAATGTAACCATACAATATGTTTAACCTTTAGCGCATATAATCAGTTTCCTCCAAGCGACATGGAACAAGTCTCTCATTTTAAGGAGCGAATCAGGGGTCTTCTCGTCGCAGAAGCCAATGTTTTCCCCGATATAAAAGGCAACACATTATCATTCCTCATCCGAGGAATAGTATCGCTACAAAAAGGAAGGGAACGACAACTACAGAGACCAATTGCACTCGAACCTCTAAAGCCAGTGAAGGGTGAAAAACAGAAAAGAACCAGTTTATAGATGCAACTTTTTGAAGCAACGACACCCTTTTCAAAACCTCTCTGAAATCTAGTCATCTAAAAATATCCAATTCGCTTTTTATTGACTTCCGCCAGGACACGCTACCCTTATCCGCAGATTCCTTTATGTAGGTGCAACACTCAAAGTCAAAAGTTATTCCAATAAAAACATAGAAACAAAAATAAATGTTTTTTGTATTCCGATCCGACACTTGCTATTGCAATTTGGGTCCATTATCACATAATTCCTCAGCTCGACTAATTGAAGTAGAGCCCCCATAGCGTTACAGCTATAAAAAAAAAAAAAAAAAAAAAAAATACCAAACGGATCACAATGGACCTGCTTCATAAACCGACTAATTTCAAAATTTAATCTTGAACCAAAGTGAATAAATGTAGCGTCGAACAAATCCTCTTCCACTTCCATAGCACTCCCGGACTAATTGCAAGTGCCAGGCAGTGGCGGATGGAGGTGGCTTGAACGTGCCCAAAGTTTAAGAGTTGATGGGTTTTTCTGTGATTTCCACAAGTGGGCTTGCTGCGCGAAAAATTGTTATCACCATTTCTTCAAAAATATTGTAAGATAGGGAGAAACGAAATTTTTTCTCCACTCCGCTTCCCTTTTTGTAATTCTGTATTTTTTTTTTTTTAATTAAGAAGAAAAGAACTTAACTTTCATCTGCCGGCTGTGCACAGTAGGTATGCTTGTTTGTGTTAAATTAAAGACGAGGCGAACTTTCTCGTACATTCTTCCAGTCAAAAGTTGCAAAATGGAGGAACTTTGAATGGTATCTATATATTTTCGCTGTATCATTCCCGAGGTTATTTATTGGACATAAATATTTCTTATTTATTTGATTTGATTTTCTTTGCTGTGGGTTTTTTTTTCCAGCGCGGGGGAAGATTAATTTTAAAGGTTCACAAAATGAAACTCAATACTGTCTGTCAAAGTTGCGGCTAAACTCGTAACAGAAGATGTGCTTAATGGATTTGCTGAGAGGAAAACTCCACCCATACACAGTTCGATCCTCAATAAACAATTAATACCACCTCACCAGTCACCACGAAGGAGTTCAACTCCTATTTGATTTGCTGCATAGAAACTGCTCAATTGAAACAGTTTCAGTGTGCACTTTGCACTCCTGAGTCCTGAGTGCGCCGACAGGGCCCATGCCGAACGATAGAACATAAATCTACGTGATTTGTTCGTCGTTTATTGTCTTCTTTGTAGGAGTGAATAGCTACGACTGCATTGACAATAATCTGACGCAGAGATAGCTTTATTTAGTTTCGATTCCCTGTTCCCTGACCCAATCCATTTGAAGTTCCCATCCGACGACGTCCAGAAATTGATAGAGCGCTTGTATTTGTTTTCATCATTGTTCCGAAGTAGGTGATGGGTATAGCTCGCCCGGAGTGACACGCTTTTGCGTACCGGAGTCTTTGTTGTTCTCTTGTGTTATTCAAAGGAGTCTATGCCAATTACGGACTTTCAACGCGTTACCTATTCGTTGGAGTCTTCGGTGGGGCTTGAGCCATTTGTTCATTCGGATACATGTGGGCAGTTGATTTAAGCCCCGCTCAATGGTACAGTAGTAATGAATGGGTGGCTGTGGTAATGGTGGTTATCGTCACACTGCACAACAGTTTCTGTGACTATTCGGGCAAAGTTTTGATTTAGGTGTGTGGATGCACGAACGCGTTTCCGGAACGGAGCTCTTTCTGTTAGTTTACGTCTTGTGTACACTGAGAGAAATGTGTGAAATGTTTGAATTTGAAGTTCGCTGGTTTTGTTACACAGTATGACCTCTTGTTAGATGTCAAATACCAATGATAACGATACATAGACTGGTTTTAGAGTACAGTGGACGTCCAGTATAACGAATGATATCATGTTTGATGTCACTTAGTATATCAAGCACTTTTGTTGTCTACTTTTTATACTACAGTCGGACCCGCTTATTTGAAACTCGTTTAATTGAAAACCCCGCTGATATGAAATATTTAATTTGTCCCCGTGTACTTTTTTCAGTTATCCGAGGTCTGTTTAAATGAAAAATCCGGTTAATTGAAATTAAAGTAACGATTTTTTCTCATTTCATTTAAACGGGTTCGACTGTTTTTAAAAAAAAAGTCATTGGAAAATATGTTTTTTTAAAAGGTTTTGTTTAAATTGAACAGATGATGCCATTTAAAAACTTTCAGGTTTTTTAAACCAATTTATAACCAACCATTCGCTATACAGATACACTAATGTAAATCTAAAAAGCGTTCGTTATATCTATCGCAAATTCGCTATACCGGTAATTTGTTATAACGGACGTCCACTGTATTTAGAAATTTGGTGAACAAAACATTTTCATTCGCACAAAAAACTGATTAGATATTTCTCGATTTACAAGAAAAATACATACAGATATATTTTTTGTTGATCATGCTCGTAGCTTTTTTTTTTTTTTTTTTTTTTATATACTTCTCCCGGGAAAGGCGAACCTATAACGCTTCAACAGCGCCCCGATATGCCTGCAGATGTATGTTTGCTCTGCACTTAAATTGCTGCAAATTGTAGTCTTCTGGAAATATATCCCCAGGAAGCGAGTTCCAAAGTTTGCTTGTCCTGTAACAGAAAGAGTTTTTGAAAGTTGATGTCCTCGCGGTTGTCAAGTGTACTGTTTGGTCATGAGCATTAGCAGCCTGTCTTGTTGGGCGCCCAAAAGTTGCATTTGGAGGGATAATGTCTTTGAGTTCCTCAGAACATCTACCATGGAAGTACCTATAGAACAAGCATAGGTCAGCGACTTGTCTTCTGTGCACCAACGGTTGTAGATTCGATGTGAGTGTAGGGTCTCCAATGAGTCGAACTGCTCGTCTCTGTATGCTATCAAGCAGGTTAAGTGAATGTTTTGGGGCCGAGCGAGCTCCATATATGGGAACAATATTCCAAGCCTGGTCTAACCTGTGCTTTGTAGAGAAGGAGAAATTGCTTGAGGCTAAAGTACCTCTTTGCTCTAAATAGGTAGCTCAACTTTGCGAACGCCGACTTTGCGATATAGGATATATGGTTCTGCCATGTGATTCCTGAATTGACTGTGACTCCTAGAAGGTGCATTGAAACCTTGTGATGGATTGGATGGTCATCCATATGGATCTGAGGAACCGTTGATGCATTTTTTCTGGTTGTTTCCAAGTTGTCCTTTCCCCACTTCAAGATTTTGTCCAGATCATCATTTAGAGAATTAATTTGTTCACATCTCTGACTTTGTGATGTAGCCGTATTCACAGGCCCACTGTTCGTTCGAGATGGAGGATATACAAGTGCTGTCATCAGCAAAGCTGTAGAAATTATTATTTGTCGAACCAAGCAAATCGTTGATGTGGAAAAGAAATAGAGTTGGAGAAAGAATAGATCCTTGGGGCACTCCTGCATTTATAGCAAACGAATTGGATGATACACCATCTACAACAACTTGGATCGATCTTCCCCGAAGAAAATTTTGCATCCATCCGCAGAGTTGTTGTGGTAATCCGTAAGACGCTAACTTGCCTAATAGGGCTCTATGCCAGACTCGGTCAAATGCCTTTGATATGTCCAAGGCTACGGCTCTGGACTCGCCGTGTTGTTCAATTGATTGTGTCCATAAGTGCGTTACGTAGCTTAGCAGGTCACCAGTGGAACGACGGCTCCGAAATCCGTATTGCCTGTCGCTTATTAATCGATGGCCTTCTAGATATTTGATTATTTCGACATTTATTGCCTTTTCCATTACTTTAGAGAGCATTGAAAGTAACGCTATTGGACGATAGTTTTGTGGCAGACATTTCTTCCCTTTCTTTGGAATAGGTTGAATGCGAGCGGTCTTCCAGCAAGAAGGAAACGTCTTCTGGGAGTACGACATGCTAAACAGCTTACAGAGTACAGGTGCAAGTTCTGGTGCACAGTTCTTGAGTACTATAGCCGGGATTCCATCGGGTCCCGTTGCCTTATTGCAATCTAGTTCTTTAAGGATGCGTTGAATTATTCGAGGCCGAAATTTCACTTCTGCCATCGATGATTGTATCCTCGGGATATTTGGTGGCTCTAGCTGTGCAGAATCTAGGGTGGAATTCTTTGAAAACATGCTAGCGAAAAGATCTGCCTTTTCTTTAGGTGTTGTTGCTAGCGTGCCGTCTTCTTTTACTAGAGTTGGAAAAGACCTGCGTAGTTATTACTGACCAGAATGCGCCCGAGCCGCTAGGACATCCAATCGCTTTGTTAGTGACTCTTTCGCTGTAAGTTGTATAATGTGCCGAAGACTATTTTACCGAAAACTTAATACTTTCAAAAATATTTACAAAAACCAGTTACTATATAAGTTGCGCTCCGTTCCGCTCCATTACAAAATGTTTCAAAATGCAACATGCGTTGACACTGTGTTGTTTTTTTTTTTGGCGAACACAATTTTGAAAAGTTGGGGTTTTTTTGAAAAAAGTAGCCAAATCTGGGGTAATATTTTGATCGTATGGCAACGCTGCCCCCCACCCAGATAAATCTGAAAAATCCCCAGATTTGGTTATATTTTCCAAAAAAAAAACTTTTTGCAGTATTTCTTTTTAAAAGAAAAAATTTCAAATTCGAAATGCGAATGTGTAGGTATACCAGCAACGACCCGACGGCAAGAATGGTCTAGCAACAAAATGGCATTTAGAGTTCGTGTGCTTACCGTCGATCTATAGTATCTTCTTCTGGAAGCTGTAAAAAAAATTTCGCAAAGCAATTTTAATTTGAATTTTGATAAATCCTACTTCCTACTAATATTATAAAGGCGAAAGTTTGTAAGGATGGATGTTTGTTACTCTTTCAAGTAAGAACTACGGAATGGATTTTAATGAAACTTTACAATAATATAGCTTATACATTAGAATAACACATAGGCTACAATTTATAAATATAACTGTCCAAGTAAGTAGGAAAAAATCTACCATCTGCGAGCTATTCTGGCGTGCGCAGCCAAAACCGCTATAGTTACACATATGTAATGTATGATGGAAATGTTTATCTTAAATAGGTAGTTCTACAGAAAAGCCCGCCACAGTATATATCTATAGGTATCTTATGTGTAAGCCAAAATAATGAACCATAATTACAATAAAAACCACGTGTCATAGGTCGCTCCGCGATGGAATCCTAAACGACTGAACCGATTTCAATCAAATTTTACACACTGTGGGCAGTTTGATCCAACTTGAGAGATAGGATAGTTTATAAGTTGCAAAACAATAAATTATAATTATCGAAACTTATCAATCAGCAACCGTCGTTTTTAATCGTTGTTCTGCTTTGGGGTGGTTGGGTGGCGCACATCCAGCGTTGCCAACCAATTTTGACGAAAAAAAAACCTAACTTGAAAAAAAAGATGCCTTTTTCAATAAAATAATGCCTAAAATATTTTTTTTTTATGTAAATTGGAACAATAAATCAAAAATTAAACACAAACATAAAAAAAATTAACAAAATCAATTTTTATTTCCCAAAAAAAAAAAACTTAAATTATGTATAAATTACAGAAGAAATAGGAACAAAATTCATGATCATGACTTTTTTTGCCAAGATTTTTTAAGAATGTTTAAAAAAATAAAAAGTCAGTATACGTTGAATCAAAAAAATATATATACATATATTTGAAATAAAAAAAAGATGCCTTTTTGGAAAAAAAAAGCCTTAAAGCCTTAGCTAATAAAATAATGCCTAAAAGGCATGAAAAAGACTAGGTTGGCATCGCTGTGCACATCGCACAAGCACACTTATTTGAACAAAAACTGCGTTTTTTTCCGAATCCGACGTGAACCGAAAGAGAAGTATGCGAGTTGGAGGAAATGCGCAGATGGCGGATTACGTGCGATGATGAAGGACCTGTGGTGGTGTAAATATAAATTGAGTTCAATTTTGTTTGTTTTTGTTTTAGGTGGTTGTGATATTACCTACTTTGATTATTAGGTAATATAATATAAATTTAATAAACATAATATTAGATATTGCATCTATATTTGCCGAACTACAGGAGACGTTGGATTTTGATTCTGCGAATGTTGATAG
This sequence comes from Cheilosia urbana, assembly GCA_946477585.1. Taxonomy (NCBI): domain Eukaryota; kingdom Metazoa; phylum Arthropoda; class Insecta; order Diptera; family Syrphidae; genus Cheilosia; species Cheilosia urbana. The sequence goes on from OX297854.1 coordinate 121,189,675, forward strand.
GATGCAGCATAGCTTTTATAATATTGATAATGCCTTGCAGCAACAATTACCACAATCTAAGGATCATATTGTTAATTTGCTGAGTCCATTATCACTTCATGAGCCTCTACGAAATTCGCCAATGACAATACCAATGAATATATTAGTATTAAACAGAAGCAGGGCAATGATCTCTCAGTACGCCCAAATACGGAGGCCCAACTTCTCCAACCAGAAAGGATTCTGCGGTCTAACTCTACCACTTCAGTTGTCATTCCCAGTGTGGAAGTCTCATTGGAATCGTCTACATCTTTACCACCCGTACCATCTACGCCATCCTCACCGTTCATTGTCAGCAACCAGCCTACAATTAATGAAGCTGTTAACCCACCTTCTGCCAGTAGAACACATTTGGTCGTTCCATCTCCGTCATCCTCACCGTTCATTGTCGGTAACCAGCCTACAATTAATGAAGCTGTTAACCCACCTTCTACCAGCGGAACACGTTTGGTCGTTTCATCATCAGAGGTAGCAATCGTGACAGCTCCCTGAGAGTTGTGCCTCCACCATTTGCCGTGTTTCTACCACACTTACATACAATATGGTACCAAACCTGTGGACATTATCAACTTTATAAGTAGCAGCGGCATTGATACCGATGGTATCAGATGTCATAGCCTTACACCTGAAAACCTGCCGGACCGACTATCAGCCTCATTCAAATTGCTTGCTCCCTCAGATATTGGAAAGGATCTAGTATATCCTAATTTTTGGCCGAAAAATATGATTGTAAAGGAGTTTACACACCGCCCTAACAACTCTAGCAGGAAGCCAAAAAACTTACCGAGCTCGCCTTTTTCTATCAAAATGTAAGAGGGCTGAGGACAGAATAACAGATTCTATTATATTCCTCCTTCTCGTACAAATTACGGAAGATCCTCCTCTTTAAATGGTTTAATATTATTGTATGTATAATGCATTTTTAATTGTATAGTTTTGTATTTGCTTTTTTTTTAATTATCTTTATTTACTTCATTTTTCTTGAATTTTTGTTTCTCATTTCATTTTTACGATGTTACTAATTTATTTATTTTTATGTCTAAAAAAGGCCTAGTACTTTGTTGACAAGCAAATAAATAAATAAATAAATGTATTTGATACCATGAACTACTTACAAGCTGTTTTTAAGTTTACATTTATAATTTCCCGAAGCAATAATAAACAAATTTAGAGGAGTGAAGTGAAATAAGAGCTTTTCCTTTGGAATTATATGATGGAAACGTTATCTAGCGGAAAGTCAGTATAACGAATTCTTCGAGTGTATTTGTTATATACTTTCCACAAAGTGAGAATTTGAAATTGAGAAAAAATATACAGAGTCCACTATGTAATGGAATAGTATTAACCGATTTTTTCCGAACCAGCCAACTATGCATTGGAACGGGTTTGGTCTTTGGTGATAAGAAAAGTGATGATCAATGTGGTTTAAAGAAGGAAGTTCTCATTCCGAGGATACCGAGGATCCCAACCGATATACCCCTTCCGCCTGAGCTTAAACTAATTCAATTTCCGAATCGTCTTGCACTCACCCATTCAGTATGGCGATTAACAAATCACAAGGTCAATAATTGAGTGTTTGGGTCTGAAATTAGAAAATACATGCTTTTCTCATGGTCAATTGTACGTACCATGCTCACGTGTCGGCAAAGCATCCACTTTATTTGTTCTTCCGCCTGATAACAAACCGAAAAATATTGTTTATCACAAGATGCTCCAGTAAAGATAATAAACCCAAGAATAAACCAATGCAGCTAAATACAGGGTGTCCGCCGGGAAGGTATACCTACTATATTTTGTTTTACCGCCATTTTGGTAAATTAGTCTTGAGAGTTCATATTTGGCAGTCGTGAAGAAGACACGTGGCAAATTTATTATGGAAAAATATTCGATAAACCAACGTGTTTTAATCGTTAAAATTTTTTATCAAAATCAATCATCGATTATTGTGATTTTCATGAAAAAATCATAATGAGTGACGAGATACATTTTCATTTGAATGGATATGTGAATAAACAGAATAGTCGATTCTGGGCAATGGAAAACCCTCAAATTATTCATCAGTCACCTTTGCATCCATTAAAAGTTACAGTCTGGTGTGCAATTTGGTCAGGAGGAATCATTGGACCTTACTTCTTTGAAAATGAAAACGGCGTTACGGTAACTGTGAATGGGGAGCGATATCGTGATATGATTGAAAACTTTTTAACACCATAACTTCATGCTTTGGGCTTGATTAACATGTGGTATCAACAAGACGGTGCCATATCGCATACAGCCAGGATTATAATGGAATTACTGCGAGACCTCTTTCCACAACAAGTTATTTCAAGAAATGCTGATGTTGATTGGCCTCAACGGTCGCCTGATTTGACTGCTCCGGACTTCTTTTTGTGGGGATGTCTGAAAAGCAAGGTTAATGCAAACAAACCAGAAACGCTTGAGCAACTAAAACAAAATATTCATGATGAAATTAATGAAATACAGCGTGAAATGTGTGAGAATGTAATGAAAAATGTGCTCAAAAGGGCTCGCATTTGTGAGACTAACAGAGGCGGACATTTACCGGATATTGTATTCCATACATAATTGCCGACAGTAAATAAAACATTTATCAATATAAGATCCATTCTCTTTCATTTAATTCAAAATTATAAACAAACAAAGTAGTATACCTTCCCGGCGGACACCCTGTACATAGCTTCATCAAAGCATTTGTCTAACTGACAGGCCATTGAAACACCTGAATATCTACTTTTATTGAATTTTTATTTCCTAATGAACTATTGAACTTAATTAAAATAATAAATTAAGTTTACTTAGAAGGTACCGACCGTTAGGCGGTACGAAGTTCACAGCTATTTGCTTAGAAATAATGTTCAATTATACTGCACAGCCTTCGACGGCCGATTGATACTTAAAAGTGGAACAATGAAATAAAATGTAGCCCCTTTGGAATTTCCTTCAGTGTAGGTGCTGAAAATGTCCGCCGCTTGGCTGGGCTACTCGCTACTCCCATTGGTTTGTTTATGCTAGTGTTGATTTACCGAAAACCACCATACGATAAATCTCTCTCACTATTCCAATTCGAATTGAAATCATCTTTGCAGAGAGCATATCGCCTCGCACAGAATGTTAAGCAATTAGATTTGCTAATGCGTTTTCGCATTTTCACCATGTAAGTTCCACAATTACGATCGAAACCGATAATGCACTGTCGGTCGTAATAAGGTGTACACCCATTCGTATAAGTCATTGCCTTGCGACCGAAGACCGAATGTGTGCAATCGAGGGAAAGGATTATGAGCATGGCTTTTGGTTTTCCAAAACACTAATAATATATTCGGGACAATGCATAATGCCATGCCAATGGGCATGGCTATCCTGTAAAGGGTCAGCAGGCTTCGACTCGGTAGGTGGCTGAAGGTGCTCCATCATAACCCATAAACTATCGAATTACATGCACCCTAAATGCGCACATGCAATTGTGTTTTGACTGCAGCAATGTGGGTTTCTCAAGTTCAATTGCACTGGAAGTACAATGCAGGTTGCTTACGTTGCTATTATTGAATTCATTTAAGGCACATGCAAATTGTGTTAGCATAATAGCAATACTGTCGGGATCACTCAATTGTAGAACAGAATTGGCATTCGATGTTGGCCCCAGGAAAGTACTCAACATTTTCTTGTAAAATAGTCCCACTCACATATTTAGATCCTTGAATAGTAATGCGAGTCCCCAAACAGCCCAGAGGAAACCAGTGTGCCGGATGGGCCAGAGCATAAATCTTTAATTAAATCGCTAGCTCAAATCTTGCAACTGGGGATAACAACTGATGTGCCCCTTCCGCTGTCGGATAAGGAACTACCATTGACCTTTCCAGTCGGCTCCGGCTAATATCCTTCCCCGGAGATGTGCTTCCCAAGAAGCAGTACCTACTGTTCCCGTTCAAGCGCAACGTAACATGTAATTGGCCTTTTCGAAGTTGTTTTGTTGCGCACCCGCGTATCCTCAAAGGACACAAGATGATTTTTCATGGCAAAAAACCGCGTAAGGCCATGTCGCAAACAGTGTAGAGTGCCAGACCAACAATGGAGCAACAAAACGAGAAACAGACGATCAGACCGGCAGAGAATTTGCATAATTTATGGACGCGGGCGGGGATACATATTTAAAAAAAAAAACTTTTCATTTCTTCCATTCTTTTGTCGGCCATTAAAGTCATCATGACAACCAACAAGCAGTGTCGCCATACCCCACCTGGCAATCGTAGATTACAGATGAAACATTCACATTCATGAGCAGAGAGCTGCTGGCCAAGTCTCCGTGGGGAGATTTTTTCTCAAGATAAATCTGATTCCATCTACCCCTCGATGGGCGGTAGAAGGACAATATCCGCAAACGACTGTACGACTGCTACCCACGTGCATTGTTGTACTGTCTATAAAACATATACATCGAGTTTGATCACAGGATGACACCGACTCTTCTGGTTACCATTTTCGAGGCTAATGAAGACAATAAATTTGATTTGTTTTCTCTCCTCATCCTTTTCCCTGGGCGAATGGCATGAATCTCTCTTATCGGCGAATTATGTGGAAAATTTAGCTTGAAGAGAACTCAATTAGAGGAAATTGCTCGCAAAATCGTTGAGGCCAAGGTTTCTTTTTGTGTTCGGCAGTAGTTGGGCAGCACCTAACAGTAATTGCCTAACATATGACGGGTATGTACTGATTGGGAGTGTTTATTGGTTTTGTTTTGTTTCTTTTTGTGGGAACCCGAGATTAGGCAACACAATTAATCGCATTTTGTTTTCAGTTCCAAGCATGTGTGTGCTTAGATTTACCAATAGTTGATGGTGTGGGTATGCTCGTTAGGCAAGCCCACGAAGGTGGGATATTACTATTCACAGAGGGTATCTGCTGAAATGGGTGTTTAATCAGCGACTTTAGCTTGGAAGTTGGAGTATGTTAATTAGAGAAGCAGTAGTAATGACGAGCTTCCTAACTAGAAAAGATGTTATTGATTTTTGCAAGGAAGTTGGAACGGGTCAGAGAGAGGTAAAGGGAGTTCAATTATTGACCCTGGGAAGATGTTTTGCGTGTCAGAAATTTACACCGCCACATACATGAGAAAGTCGGGCCCAAGAAGTCAATTAGCCTGAGTCCAATTCTAATAATGAAGATCCTAATTGGATCGAACAAAGAAATAACACCTCTTATGGAGCGATCCAGTTATTTAGCCAACACATTTCGAAAGATACTAACTCGCAACTGGTTTTCCCTGAAGAGCATTTATATGGAAGCAAACTAGCATAACATGAAACTTTTGAAAAATAACAGTATACACACGTATACACAGGTATCAGGGGCAGGCATACATAGTGATTATCCCCATCTCAGGAAGATGAATAGATGTCTGATGAGACAGCAAAGCAGACATTAGCGCCTTAAGCAACCCAGCCTCGAAATCACTTCTGGTAAGAGAGTGCAAAAATAAATAGATTTTTATAGGTAGAAAGGATAAAATCTCCATAATTCCGGTACCAGGTAGCTCGGTAGTCTCGGTTTGCTGTTGGCGACTTGACGTCCCGGACTTAAAACAGAATTTCGGTTATCCAGCTTTTGTTCCGGGTTGCGACGGATGGAAATTCGCAAAAAAAAAAAAAAACAACTGCAAAAATCTTTTATAATCTTTTATTATATAACTTACACTCACTGCATTCTTATTTGACCTAAAGGCCTCAGTTAGCCATACGTAAAATGCAATCGAAAAAGTTGGAACAATATGAAAATGAGTTTTTTTTACGTTTAGGCGGTCATAGCAAAAATTCTCTCATCAAAATTTTTCCTACGAAAAAACCAACCACCACTGATTCGAATATATCGGAAAAAAGATCCTGACAGATGGAACAGTAAAGAAATGCAATATTTTAGTGAAATGATTTGAGTTTTTTTTGTTTTTGTGGAATTGACTGAGAAGTTGATAAGCTTATTTTGTTGATAGACTTTATAACTCATAAGCAACATTTTAGGACCAAGATTGAGTTCAACCAATATGTTTAAGTTAGGGTGTCCATGTCCATATACCTCAAACGAAAAAAGAGGACATACTTTACGATCGCCAAACAACAATAAGATCGGGAATCGAACCTGAGACCTCTCGCTTAGTAGTCCAATACTCTAACCACTAATCCACGGCTTAAAATTGTGAATTTTGAATTTGAAACGCGTACATTTGGTTTTCCAAATATGCCAAAATGTAAATAAAATACGGATCCCGAACGAGCAGACGCAGCTGGAGCAGTACGACCAAGTGCGTTCTTTCGATTACCGAAAAGCGCAGTGGTCGCGCTTCACCAGAGTTTTAAAACGCGACATACGCTCATGCGAGATCGACCCACCGACAAACAGGAACTTAACGAACGATGAGATCGACACTCATTTACGGCAAATGAATGTCGTCATCAAACAGACAATGGAGCGGACTATCCCCCGGGTAGGACACTCCACCGACGAAGAACAAACTGAGAAGTATCGAAACGCGACAATCGATGCTCTGTACAGACATAAAAGTAGACTGCTCTCGAGGCTTAAACGGCTACACAGACAGTTTACTGACAGGAACGATCCCGAGATAAGGACACTGAAGTCGATGATCAAAAACTTGAAACAGTTGATCACCGAGAATTACAGAAAATCTGTAAGTTTGTATTGGGGCAATAAAATTCGGGCTATAAAATCCAGTAGTCCGAGTATGTTCCCACAAATAAATAAACTGTTCAGGCGGAAAGATCATAATGACATTTCATGTGTCCGAATACCTCAGACGAACGAGAACAGACAGACACTACTGACTGCTGGCATAAGTCCGGAAAGTGCTGACTCGAACGACGGTTTTTTCGTGGTCGAAGACCCGCAGAAGAGGGTGGATTTGATGGGAGCTTTCTTTGAAAATGTGTATACGGTGAACAACCCTGTTCGCCGTAACAACGACCTCGAGGAGAGGGCCTTTCTTAACCACTTCTATCTGCGGACCGATATTCAAAATTGGCGATTCGAGAACAACGGTTTCACCGTGTTCAATGACGACAACCGTGCAAATGGCACAATCGCCGATGTAAATTCTCATCTGTTCGTGAGTATAGATGAACTTCGGTGCATCTTTGAGTCACTGAAAAACAAAAAGTCGGCGGGAGTTGACGGTGTCCCAAACGTCGTATTAAGACACCTGCCGCTAGAAGCGATCGATATCTTCACCACGCTATTTAACAATGTGCTGAATAATGCATATTATCCGGCGCAGTGGAAAATGGCGGTGGTACACCCTATCCCGAAAAAGGATAAAGATAGGACAAACCCTGCTAATTTGCGGTCAATCAGTTTGCTTCCGAATATTAGCAAGGTATTCGAGAAAGTCGTCAATAGATCTCTTTTAAGATGGGTTGAAGAAAATAAGATTATTCCGGACAACCAGTTTGGCTTTAGAGCGGGGCATGACACTATTCATGCCGCGTCGAAACTGGTTTCCGACATTCAGTGGAATAAAAGTAAGAAGCAATGCACGGGTGCATGTCTGGTCGACTTTGAGAAGGCCTTCGATACCGTATGGTTGGAGGGGCTCTTTTATAAGCTGACCAGAATGGGCATTCAAAAACCTTTGCTGTATATGATTTATGACATGCTTATGGGAAAGAAGTTCGTTGTCAAAGCTGGCAACGTGACTTCGAGCAGGGTTTTCGAAATTAAAAACGGCTTACAACAGGGAGCAGTGAATTCTCCGGTCCTGTTTAATATTTACACAAGTGATCTGGTGGGTTCCCTCAGACACGCTATAGCGTACGCAGACGATTTAGTGGCGTACAGGTCAGAACCAAAAATCGAGGTCATCAACATCCTTCTGCAGCGTGACTTCGAGCAAATTAAGAGGTATTGCGATGATTGGAAGTTGAAAATCAATTTCCAAAAATCGGAAACAATCCTGTTCAGGACTCCATTGGCTGGGGCCTCTATAGGGATACCAGAAAAAACTGGAGAAAATTAACAATTATTGGACAGCAGGGACGACCATTGGTGGTGAAAAACGTGGTCAGGTATCTCGGCATCCGGCTCGACCAGTATCTGTATTTTGACAAACATATAGATGCTTGTCTTGCTGGGGCTAAGAGGGCCTACGCTCTGACAAGGAGACTGTTTCGCAGCAGTCAACTTGACTCCAGGGTGAAGGTCATTTGCTACGTGGCCCTTATAAGGCCTATCATCGCTTATGGCTGTCCCATGTGGTTCAATATAGCGCCGTCCTATATGGAAAGGATTCGGGTGTTTGAGAGGCAATGCCTCAGGGCCTGTCTAGGGTTGTTTAGAACTCCTGAATCTCAGTACATAAAATACTATCCCAACCGGACCTTATACAATGGGGCCCGACTGAATAGGATTGACAATTTCCTTATTAAGGTGATTCGGAGGCACGTTGCTAGGGCGATGGCCAGTGATAATAACCTGATCTCAGGGGCTTACTACCCCAACTTAATGTACCACGAGAGTACGCTTCGGTCTGGCTTTATCCCGCCTGAGGCATTTCTTCATGTAGACATGAAAGGGTTAGTCCAGACAAAAGATGGTGTGCCGGTATTATACCACAGCCACCGCGGCGCGAGGGATAAGCGGCTCATCCACGACGGGTACGCCGCCAATGCTCAGGAGCTCCTCCGTTTTAGCACCGCAATTGCGGAACAGGACAGGGTCGATACTGTAAAGCAGTTCACCGAATTTTGGTGGCTTGAGGAAGAAGTGAGGGTGGATACGCTCTCCCGGGCCGGTGCGCTACTTACGTAGCATCCTCCTTAGTTTTAAGCTAGACTTAAGTTGGTAGGTTTAGGGTTAGAGTAGGGGGTTTTTGGGAGGCGCCGGGGTAGCCAACATGAAAGAGTGCTTCCGAGACTTGACCGACGCTTATGGCGTCGGCCGAGGCTCGGCGGCGCGGATGAACCCTTGTTGGCGGCCGACAGGCAACCAGGGACGCGATCAGGATGGTGACCAATCGATAAGATTGCTCACCACCCTGATTATAGGTAATGTAGGCTAAGTAGCTTAGGTAGTTTTAAGTAGTTTTTAAGCAAAACCAATAATAAAGATTTCAAGTTTTCTAAAGTTTCTTGAAAAATAAAAAACAAAACAAATCATAAACATAGATAGATTTAAGGCCGAAAGGCAATAATTTTAAGGATATTGTTAAGTTTAGAGCGCTCGCTTGGAGCCAGTAAGCTAGAATAAGATAAATGTTAGTTTTAAATTAGATTTAATCGTTTTTGTCTAGCACGTAAGTTTATTTAAAGATAACAATAAAAATGAATTTAAAATGAAAAAAAATGAAATGATATGCTAAAATGTGAGGCAAATAAATACACAGCCCTTACTCAAATTTGATGAAATTCTTGTTTATAAAGAAGAATTTCTAGGCGCAGTGGCTTAGTGGTTATTGTGTTGCACAAGGACGAGGGGTCGAGGTTCGGATCCCGCAAAAACCCAAATTCCAAATTAGGTTTTTTTTTTCCACTGTGCCACCTCTCGTGAACACGTGACAAATATCCGAGAGTATAACAACTGTATTGAAAGAGCTCAATTAGCCGTTTGGAGTCGGCATAAAATTGTAGATCCTTTCCAAACGAAGGGTTGTGAGAAGCTAGGCCTATTTATTTATTTATTTATTTAAAGAAGAATTTCTGCACGTTTCTTACCTTCATAGAATGCCTATAAATTTAAATTTTCAGTGAAAGTTCATTTTAAGGCTACCTAAATATGGAAAAATATGAAAATATGCAGGCGGAAGATTGCGAAAATTGAATTAAATCATACAAAACAATTATTTGAAAATTTGAATTTTGACGTTTTCGCGCCTTCATTGTATACACTTTTTGTGTGTGCAGCGCCACATATTCTGAGAGGTCCTATTACCGCCGCATACCACTGCTACCGCGGCCTCATTGTGTTTAGGTAGTTAACATGGAAAAGCTCTTCAGCATTCATCGTGAATAGTCGACTTCGTTAGTGGTGCGTTAATTGCGATAGAATAGTGTTCAAGTGATTTTGATAAGAAAGTTTCTGTAAGCCGTTTGGCGCAGTGGGAAAGAACATAGACTCTGACACCAGTAGGTGTCGGTTCAAATCCCAGTGGGGGAAGTGCTCTTTTTTTTTCTTTTTTAATTGATTAAATAATTAATAAAAAACAAAAGTGAAAGTGGAAGTGCCGCAAGGCAACCAGGCGATGGACACGGTCCCGCAAGGAGAGGCCCCGTTGCCAAAGCGTGGGTCAGCAAAACAAGGCACACAGCAGCCTTCGGGAGCAGCAACAACAACAACAACAATGACAACAGCAACAAAAAATACAGCAACGATAGCAGCAACAACGCCAGCTTTAGTACAGTCGCTGGAATCAACAAAAGTTGATAAAAAAAGGCGACGAAAACTAAAACCGAAGCCGGATTTGTCGTCCAAGAGAAGGGCAAAGTCAGGCGACTCAGTGATGACGTCAGAGGCTGAGACAGACGACAACACAAATGGACTCAGTTACTCGTACGAGTCTGAAGGGGGAGAGTGCCGGTACGTGGGCGAAGGTAACTCGTTCATAGAGTTACTGGACGCCGAAGATGAACCAGCACAGCAACAAAAACAAGAAGAAGATGAGGAAGCAGAGCTCGATCGTCTTATCAAAGAGCTCCTCGAGAAGAGGGAAAAGCTGCGCGAGCAAAAAGCTCAGCAACAACAACTAAAGCTGATAAAAGTTCAAGCTGAGCAACAGCAGCAAAAACAAAAACAACAACAGCTAAAACAGCAAGAGCTCATCAAGCAGCAGCAACAAAAACAAAACAAAAAACAAATGCAGCAACAAACGCAGCAAAACCAACAACAACGACGACAAAAAACGCAGCAGGAACAGCAGCAACAACAACAACAACAACAACAACAACAACAACAGCATTCGCAGCAGCAGCAGCAGCAACAGCAACAACAATCAAAAAAAGTACGTGTTCCACCTATTAATGTAAGTTACCTAGACATAAGTGATAGTATTAGGTTATGTAGATTAGTTAGTAAGGAATTTTATATAAAAAGGCTAAACGCCGATAAGCACATCATAATGTGCAATAGTATGGAGGAGTATAAAAAGGTGCGCACCGCTCTGGAGAAAGCAGAGGCAGAATACTTCACGTATACTCCAAAGGGAGAAAAATTGCAAACGGTGCTGCTTAAAGGCATCGACCCAAATATTAAGACGGACGAGCTCGAGAAGGAGCTCAAGAATTATGAGTGCGACGACCTTAAGTTCGTGGGGGTCAAGCCGTTTTCCTCGCCTGCGGACAGGGGTGGTAGCCGCAAATTACCATTCTTTTTGGTGCAATTAACACCCAACAGCAAAATCGATAGTCTGAAAAGGATCAGATTCCTGTACTATCATGCAGTACGTTGGGAAAAATTAAAAAGGTCAGATCGTGTACTTCAATGTATGCGCTGCCAAAGGTTCGGACACGCCGCAGCTAACTGCCATATGCAGTTCAGGTGCGTCAAGTGTTACCAGGACCACAAACATGGGGAATGTGCTTTAGGTAGCGATAGAGTAGAAGATAGAAGCCAGCTTTCATGTGTACTCTGCAAAAGCTCTGGACATCCTGCTAATTTCAAGGGATGCCCGAAGTATCAGCAGGTTAAACAGAATGTGCAGGCTCGAAAACAGAAGTCAGAAGAAGAGAAGGGTCAAAAGAGTCGCTCGTTCTCAAATTTTGTTGCACCCAATGTGTCCTTTGCCCAAATGGTAACTGGACCGGGTAGCTCAAAAACAAAAAGCGCGCCGAAGGTTCCTACACCGGAAGCGGATCTGGATTTGAAATCGATCCTTCTGTCATTGCACGGAAAGATCGATAATTTCCAGAAACAATTAAATGAGCAAGCGGCTCGAATAGACGTTATCTATTCGACGCTGTTTGCCGAGTCTGCCGCGCCATGAATATGATGGGTACGCTGGACGAGGTAAACTTAAAGATCCTTGCGGTGAATGTTAATTCACTAATCAGGATCGAGAGAAGGAACAATCTTTCCAATCTGTTGAAAGCCGAAATGCCAGATGTACTTTTGGTTAGCGAAACTAAGCTAAATCCGAAGCACAAATTGGGCTACAGAAATTATTGTGTAGTTAGAAGAGACCGGCCCAACTCCACACAAGGAGGTGGTGTCGCTATCTTAATACGTAAAGGCTTGCGCCATAGGGTCATATATAGCGGGGACGTGCGCAGGTTCCAGGTGTTGGAAGCATGCATCGTGTGCATTCCCCTCAATAGCCAGAGGCGGGTGTATGTAGTGTCGCTTTACGCACCTGAATCTCCTCAACGCATTCAATTTTTAAATGAGATCGAGACGCTTTTTCGTTGCTTAGAGCTTCAATCGGAAGACAATTATTACTTTTTGGGCGGAGACCTCAATGCTAAACATGCAGCATGGGGAAATGATATTCCGAACCCTAGAGGCAACCAGTTTCACGACTGGTGGCGTCATAATATGATTGAGTACAAACTCGAATTGTACGCGACGGATATCCCGTCTTTCCCTAGAGAGGGTTCTTTCTTGGACTTAGCGCTAGTTGACGAAAGACTGGAACTAACAAACACTGATCTCAGCACGCGGAACTGTTTACGAACGGTTGAGTACGATAGTGATCACTACGGACTTGCCGCCGTAATACGGATCCCGAACGAGCAGACGCAGCTGGAGCAGTACGACCAAGTGCGTTCATTCGATTACCGAAAAGCGCAGTGGTCGCGCTTCACCAGAGTTTTAAAGCGCGACATACGCTCATGCGAGATCGACCCACCGACAAACAGGAACTTAACGAACGATGAGATAGACACTCATTTAGGGCAAATGAATGTCGTCATCAAACAGACAATGGAGCGGACTATCCCTCGGGTAGGACATTCCACCGACGAAGAACAAACTGAGAAGTATCGAAACGCGACAATCGATGCTCTGTACAGACATAAAAGTAGACTGCTCTCGAGGCTTAAACGGCTACACAGACAGTTTACTGACAGGAACGATCCCGAGATAAGGACACTGAAGTCGATGATCAAAAACTTGAAACAGTTGATCACCGAGAATTACAGAAAATCTGTAAGTTTGTATTGGGGCAATAAAATTCGGGCTATAAAATCCAGAAGTCCGAGTATGTTCCCACAAATAAATAAATTGTTCAGGCGTAAAGATCATAACGACATTTCATGTGTTCGAATACCTCAGACGAACGAGAATAGACAGACACTACTGACTGCTGGCATAAGTCCGGAAAGTGCTGACTCGAACGACGGTTTTTTCGTGGTAGAAGACCCGCAGAAGAGGGTGGATTTGATGGGAGCTTTCTTTGAAAATGTGTATACGGTGAACAACCCTGTTCGCCGTAACCACGACCTCGAGGAGAGGGCCTTTCTTAACCACTTCTATCTGCGGACCGATATTCAAAATTGGCGATCCGAGAACAACGGTTTCACCGTGTTCAATGACGACAACCGTGCTAATGGCACAATCGCCGATGTAAATTCTCATCTGTTCGTGAGTATAGATGAACTTCGGTGCATCTTTGAGTCACTGAAAAACAAAAAGTCGGCGGGAGTTGACGGTGTCCCAAACGTCGTATTAAGACACCTGCCGCTAGAAGCGATCGATATCTTCACCACGCTATTTAACAATGTGCTGAATAATGCATATTATCCGGCGCAGTGGAAAATGGCGGTGGTACACCCTATCCCGAAAAAGGATAAAGATAGGACAAACCCTGCTAATCTGCGGTCAATCAGTTTGCTTCCGAATATTAGCAAGGTATTCGAGAAAGTCGTCAATAGATCTCTTTTAAGATGGGTTGAAGAAAATAAGATTATTCCGGACAACCAGTTTGGCTTTAGAGCGGGGCATGACACTATTCATGCCGCGTCGAAACTGGTTTCCGACATTCAGTGGAATAAAAGTAAGAAGCAATGCACGGGTGCATGTCTGGTCGACTTTGAGAAGGCCTTCGATACCGTATGGTTGGAGGGGCTCTTTTATAAGCTGAACAGAATGGGCATTCAAAAACCTTTGCTGTATATGATTTATGACATGCTTATGGGAAAGAAGTTCGTTGTCAAAGCTGGCAACGTAACTTCGAGCAGGGTTTTCGAAATTAAAAACGGCTTACAACAGGGAGCAGTGAATTCTCCGGTCCTGTTTAATATTTACACAAGTGATCTGGTGGGTTCCCTCAGACACGCTATAGCGTACGCAGACGATTTAGTGGCGTACAGGTCAGGACCAAAAATCGAGGTCATCAACATCCTTCTGCAGCGTGACTTCGAGCAAATTAAGAGGTATTGCGATGATTGGAAGTTGAAAATCAATTTCCAAAAATCGGAAACCATCCTGTTCAGGACTCCATTGGCTGGGGCCTCTAGGGATACCAGAAAAAACTGGAGAAAATTAACAATTATTGGACAGCAGGGACGACCATTGGTGGTGAAAAACGTGGTCAGGTATCTCGGCATCCGGCTCGACCAGTATCTGTATTTTGACAAACATATAGATGCTTGTCTTGCTGGGGCTAAGAGGGCCTACGCTCTGACAAGGAGACTGTTTCGCAGCAGTCAACTTGACTCCAGGGTGAAGGTCATTTGCTACGTGGCCCTTATAAGGCCTATCATCGCTTATGGCTGTCCCATGTGGTTCAATATAGCGCCGTCCTATATGGAAAGGATTCGGGTGTTTGAGAGGCAATGCCTCAGGGCCTGTCTAGGGTTGTTTAGAACTCCTGAATCTCAGTACATAAAATACTATCCCAACCGGACCTTATACAATGGGGCCCGACTGAATAGGATTGACAATTTCCTTATTAAGGTGATTCGGAGGCACGTTGCTAGGGCGATGGCCAGTGATAATAACCTGATCTCAGGGGCTTACTACCCCAACTTAATGTACCACGAGAGTACGCTTCGGTCTGGCTTTATCCCGCCTGAGGCATTTCTTCATGTAGACATGAAAGGGTTAGTCCAGACAAAAGATGGTGTGCCGGTATTATACCACAGCCACCGCGGCGCGAGGGATAAGCGGCTCATCCACGACGGGTACGCCGCCAATGCTCAGGAGCTCCTCCGTTTTAGTACCGCAATTGCGGATCGGGACAGGGTCGATACGGTAAGGCAGTTCACCGAATTTTGGTGGCTTGAGGAAGAGGTGAGAGTGGATACGCTCTCCCGGGCCGGTGCGCTACTTACGTAGCATCCTCCTTAGTTTTAAGCTAGATTTAAGGTAGTAGGTTTAGGTTTAGCGTAGGGGGTCTTTGGGAAGTGCTGGACTAGCCAACATGAAAGAGTGCTTCCGAGACTTGACCGACGCTCATGGCCTCGGTGGAGGCTCGGCGGCGCGGATGAACCCTTGTTGGCGGCCGACAGGCAACCAAAGACGCGATCAGGATGGTGACCAATCGATAAGATTGCTCACCACCCTGATTATAGGTAATGTAGGCTAAGTAGCTTAGGTAGATTTAAGTAGGTTTAATAAAACAAATAATAAAGAATCCAAGTTTTCTAAAGTTTCTTGGAAATTAAAAAACAAAACAAATCATAGATATAGATAGATTTAAGGCCGAAAGGCAATAATTTTAAGGATATTGTTAAGTTTAGAGCGCTCGCTTGGAGCCAGTAAGCTAGAATAAGATAAATGTTAGTTTTAAATTAGATTTAATCGTTTTTGTCTAGCACGTAAGTTTATTTAAAGACAACAATAAAAATGAATTTAAAATGGAAAAGTTTGACAAGCTAAGAGTTCTGTTTGTTTTTTGGCTGAAAAATACAAAATCAGAGCAGATTTAAAATTTCAAGTCTACTCCCTTTTTTCTTGAAGCTGTCATTTTTATGCACGGATTGAAAAACAATTCTCCAAAATACAAGAAAATCATATTTAACAATATATCAAAGCACACAACAACCTTAATACGGATACAAGACCCTTGATTAATATTTTTCCTCCAAAAAATTTAAAAAGATTATAAGTGGCCCTACAAAAAAAATGTTATTCCTCATTTCCACACCCTTAATTATGTAATTAATTATGCTTTGAAAAAACATCATATAGCTTTTTAAAAGTTGTATATAATAAACATTAGCGGATCCGTGCCACTCCATCTATAAACGGCACATTCTATGACTTCAAATCGAACAATTCGAAATTCTAAAGTTGTCAAACGCGCGTGATAGTAGAAAGTAGCTCTACTCAAGCGTCGCTTTGAGCTTTACGATATTTACGATCTAAAGTCGAGTCAACGCCTGAAGTTGTATTTTGTGTGGCACCATATGAACGCTTTGTTTCTACATAATCTGTCAACACACGCGCGCGTCAACGCGACATTGTGAATTGGGCATAAACTAATCTTCAACCCATAATCATCGCTATCCGATCTGTGATCTGCGTAAATCTTGTATGTCGCGTCGGTCTGAAACTGGTCATACTTCATACACCATTCTTACTTCTAGAATTTGCATGTTTAATTTAAGAGCATTTCTAGTAATTACACGTCCTTAAAATGATAATATTGTGGTGTGGAATTTAAATGTTGAAGTGTTATCAACCTATTAGTCACAAATACAAGTTCCACTTCCAATTGGAGACTCGAATCTGTCAAATAAGTAAAACTTTCCACAGTCAACAACTATCAAGCTGATTCTAGAACCACTCGCTCCCTAGCTAATTCTAGAACCAGCCAGAGTAATTGGACAGTTGATTTTTAAACAGTGATTGGTGGTAAAGTTCAAAATAGTAATCAGTTGTGACGATAAACAATTTTTAGTGATTGGTTTGAATCGTTAAAGAATTGCTTGGAGTGATATTGTTGTGGTACTTCGTAAGTGATAGAATAGTTAGCAAAATAGTGTTATATCTTTTCGAATCCCAGCCTGAATGTAAGAATATTGATAAATGTTTTGATTATTACTATGACTGTCTTCTGTCTTAGAACGCTCTTTCTTAGTTTAAGTACAAACGATCGACGTCAGATTGATCTGACGTTCTCTAGGTCAGGGACACTGATCCAAGAATTACGTTCTTAATTAGAATACTGACTTTTCATAAATGGACCTACTATTCGAATTTGAAGAAAAAGACGGCATCCAATTTATAAACAACTAGCTGTCCCCGCCCTGCTTTGCCCGTGCTAAACAAAATTGTTTCCGTAAAGAAAATCTACTAAATAATTAAATTCCTATGAAATTGTTGACAAATAAGATCTCACTGTATGTTTAGTGCAATTTTGCTTGTAATTCAACGCGGTGGCAATTTCGTACATTGCTTAAATGCCTATTACTACCCTCTAAAAGCGTTTTAATAACATATTTTTTCTTAAGGCACATCGCCTTCTTACACTAAACAATAAATAAGTGTACTAAGTGTTACATTATATTTATATTATTTAGTTGAATACTTTTCTCCGTCACTGTAAAATGAATACATAACTGAATTTTATAGCTAATGCTACATGTCTGCGTTACACTTAGAACTTTGCAATAAACAAATCTTCACTTGTCTATCTCTATTGTCATCCAAAGTGAGTGGGTCTTTTTCTTTATTACGACTCTGTATAGCACTTAGTGACAGTGGCAATTTTCTAATGTCTGTATTAAAAGTGCACATCCCTATGGTTAACGTTTGTCTATATCGGAATCTTCTGAAGGCATTTTAGTGAAAAAAAGTTATACTACATAAGGAAGTATGGTGTATAAAAATATTCGATGTGTTAATGTAAAATTCGATATTTTTGCATTTTATATGGGTACCTATCTTCTAAAGCTTGTAGTTTTGTAAATTGACGATTTTTGAACTGTAAATTGAATTGGTGCAGCTGTAATAAATTTGTAGGTAATAAATTCTGGTTTAAGATTGAACCAAATATCTCAACTGCATCAAAATTTATAGACTGGTGGTATAGGTTCAAATAAAACCTCGAGATCAGAAAGTGTAGTAAAATCAATACTAACTGTAATAAATTGTAATAAATGTGTACAAAATTATTTAAAAATAATGTTTCGTTGCGGTGGGCTGATTTGACTGGGGTCGAAGATCTCCCTCAGTGCGATTTCCCAATCAACCAAATATCCCCGCGTAGCTCCTACTATAGCAAATCCACTACCAGATACCGAAATTAGCAAAAACTGCAGGAAATATCTGCAAATCTACCAACTTCTACAAATAACTCTCGACAAAGACTAATCCTTGGCAGTGTACCTACTCTGCGTGACGTATCGCGCACACATAGTATGTACCTGTTCACGGCTCTGTGGCGATAGTTTCCTCAAACTATAATAGCGCCACTAAAACTAAAGCTTTTAAGTTGGGTAAACTTTACGAATGTATGCAGCGGCAACTACTCCCGATAGCTGTATGCATTTGCAAGTAGTTTTCCAGCGTAATGTGATCACTAGATAATTTGACAAGTCATCGAAATTCCAGTTGAACAAGGAACCACCCCCGAAAGCCCCAGCGTATCGCAAGGATCCCTAATGAATTCACCTGCTGTGCGCCACTCGTTACCAGACTGACACTCCTTCCCACGTCGTATACTCGCAGTCGTAATCTATGCTACCGAATGCAGGTAGATTAACATCGTCATCCTTGTATGTGTATACTCGACTATGGAGTTTCCAGTTCCTGTGAACTTTTGTAACGTTAACGGTTATTTTTTGTTTATTTTTTGTCGCAGGCTTCGTAGGTGGCATCGCCCCCAATTTGCAATTCGATGGTTAACATCGACGAGTCGATGGTTCTGCCACCCACGGCCCACCATGCATCTAGACCTTCATCGGCAACCACGTATTCAATGTGCGCAGTACAAAATTGAAACGAACGTGGTAATGTATCTCTTAATTCGTTTATATTCAGGCGACCGTGCGGATCGCATAAGAGGAATTCGCAACCGAATCCAGAATTATATGTGTGGTGGAACACCGCCACCATATACGATATACCATACCGCACCGTTCGGATACTGATGCTGACGCTGTTTCCTACCTGTGGAGCATTTGCATCTTTTATGAGACACTGACGAGCGAAATGAAATGTTCCTTCATCGTCAATTGTTCGCTGGGCGAATTAATTGAATCGTCCTAGTTAGACAATGGCGTATATAATATATATACGTTGTATATTCAGTCAACGTGTGTTTGTGCGACAATGGTGACTGGGAAACACGCAGCCCACTAATGCAATGCCTGAGAATTTAATGAGTCTTAATTGCTCCACCAGAAGGAGTTCGCCTCATGTGTGTGTGGGTGGCCAAATCCTGAATAGTGCGCTCGCACATTTATATGACACATGGGAAATGGGATATGGGAGCGATGGCTGCGGCTGTATTTGCTCTATGTGCATATATGGGTGTACGAGGAATTTTAATTTCGACGTTTTATTGGGGTCCATACACCATGCTCCTTTGGCTCTACTAATTGGAAGGATATTTTATGGTGGCAAATGAAATTGATGGTCAGATGGTGAAGGGTTTTTGCAGAATGTTATATTGAAGTTGGGATATAGCGGAGAATGTTGGCCCTAAACTTTGGACTGTGGGTTAATAGGGATATTGTGAATTCGTCATAAATTTCTAGTAAGTATCATTTCAAACATTAGTGACGAATAGGCCGACAGAGTTTAAGTTTAATTCAGACTAAATGACAATGGAAACAGTATACGAAGTTAAGCACCAGATTATCCAACGTTCATTATCGTCCCCGTAATAATTTTCTGAAGGATTGCAGTGTACTAAGGTGTACCTCGGGGAGGGCATTTGAGTCCACTAAAGTTTCGGGGTACCTATATGGTTAAATTTTGCTATAAAAACTTTGCTTCAATGATCATATGGAGTATAGTCGCCATCAAAGTCGTAAGCTCATGTACTAAACTCATTTGCATTCTCCTATATTTTTGACGCAGTTATTTAATTTATCATCTAACACTTTGAAAGCTAAGAAAAATTCCAACATTACATATGCTTGCTACAAATATCTGCCTTAAACAACCTTTCATACTTACTTACTTAGGTGGCGCTACAGTCCGGGGTGGACCTGGGCCTCAACCAATACGCCTCTCCAGTTAGCGCGATCTTTGGCTAACTGCCTCCAATTGCGCACTCCATGTTGGTTGAGGTCCCCTTCCACTTGCGCGCGCCACCTAAGGCGAGGTCTTCCTCTACTGCGTTGTCCCTCCGGGTTAGAATCGAAGACTCTTCGGGCCGGAGCGTTGGTGTCCATTCGCTCTACATGTCCCAGCCATCTTAGACGACTGATGCGTACTTTTCTGACTAGGTCGATGTCGCTGTACAGCTCGTAGAGTTCGCTGTTAAATCTTCTCCTCCAAAACCCGTCAACGCAAACGGGACCAAAAATCACTCGAAGAATTTTGCGTTCGAAACGACCAAGGAGATCTTCATCCGCCTTTGATAGCGCCCATGCTTCTGCACCATACAGCAGGACTGGGATGATGAGGGTCTTATACAGAGTTTCCTTAGTATTTCTCGACAAGGCCTTACTTATCAGTTGCCGTCTTAGGCCAAAGAAACAGCGATTGGCAAGTGTGATTCTTCGTTTGATTTCTGATGTGATGTCGTTATCAGAATTTATAGCGGAGCCGAGGTAGACAAAGTCCCTAACTACCTCAAAGTTATAGCTGTCTATCGTGACGTTCTGCCCGATTCGTCGATGTCGTGTGTCCCTTCTTGTTGACAGCATATATTTTGTTTTGCCCTCATTCACCACTAAACCCATTTTTGCCGCTTCTGTACTAATACTTGCAAACGCACCAGTGACAGCTCGCTGTGTTGTACCAACAATGTCAATGTCGTCAGCGTAGGTATGCAAGCAGTTGCACAGACTTATAGAAAATTGTGCCTCTGGTGTTGGCTTGTGAGTTTCGCACAATCTTCTCAAGAATGATGTTGAAGAAGTCACATGACAGCGCATCACCTTGTCTAAATCCTTTTTTGACATCAAAAGTCTCGGTGAGATTGTTTCCGACCTTTACGGAGCAGCGAACGTTCTCCATCGTCATTCTGCACAATCTGACAAGTTTGGCAGGGATGCCAAAACTAGACATGGCTCTGTATAGCTCGTCTCTATAAACGCTGTCATATGCGGCCTTAAAATCGATAAAAAGATGGTGAGTATCGATCTGGTATTCTTGGGTTTTTTCCAGGATCTGCCGTAGTGTGAATATTTGATCGGTCGTGGACTTACCGGGCCTAAAACCGCACTGATAGGGACCTATCAGATCGTTGACGAATGGTTTCAGGCGTTCACACAATACAGCAGACATGATCTTATACGCAGTGTTCAGGAGACTGATGCCTCTGTATTTGGCGCAGTTTATAGGGTCTCCTTTCTTGTGGATCGGGCAAACAATGCCGAGGTTCCATTCATCAGGCATACTTTCCTCTAACCAAATCTTGGAGATGAGTTGTTGTATGCACTCTACCAAGTCATCTCCGGCTGCCTTGAAGAGCTCGGCAGGTAAGCCGTCTGGACCAGCAGCCTTGTTGGATTTAAGCTTAGATATTGCTATCCTCACTTCATTTTGGTCAGGTGGACGGAAATCTTGGCTGTCATCGTCCAGGTTGAATGGTTCGTTCTGCCTAACAGCGGAATTTGTGTCGTCTTCGCCGTTTAACAGTCTGCAGAAATGGTTTTTCCATGTCCTCAGCACCGACTGTGACTCTACTACAAGGTTTCCTTGTTCGTCTCTACAGGTCTCCGTTCGGGTCTTGTTGGCATGACACGTTTTTTTACCTTTTGGTAAAACTTCCGAACATTGTTCCTGGAGTAACACCTCTCTATATCCTCGATCGCGCGCTTCTCATGCTCTCTCTTTTTTCTCCGGAGAAGCCGATGTTCTTCCCTCCTTTTTTGCTCGTAGAGCTGACGAGCTGCTCTCGTCCTTCTATGCAGCGACGCTTCGTAGGCACTGTGTTTTGCTGCATGTGCTTGCCGGCACTCTTCGTCAAACCAGGGGTTTCGAGGGTGGGCTGGTGAAGCTGGTGAAACCGAGCACATCAGTTGCGGCGTTTTTTGATGGCTTCTTGGCATCGGCGCCACTGGTCTTCGGCACTTGATGCTGGCAGCATAGGTACGGTTGCCAGATTCAAAAATACGAAAAGGGGGACATCGTGAGTTTTCTAGGGGGGACAAGTATTCAAAAAGGGGGACAAATATTTTCATGTTAGTTTTTTCTTTCGCTTCGCACATTTTATCAAAGTAAATTTTGATTTTAAAACAAAAACTGAAAGAGAGACAGATGACAGTACAAAACAAAAACTTACAAGAGAACAACTTTAGCACGTGATGTGAGATGTATGTAGTTCGTGAGTGGATGCATTCAGCTTTGAAAGTGTTCTTGCACTTTTAAATTGATGTGTCAACCGATAATCTTGTTAAAAATATTAAAAGAAAGTATTTTCAAAGTTTTTAATTTTAACTTAACAAGGGGGACAGTGGTTTGTACTAGGGGGGACAAACAGCATTTTTGTATGAAAAAGGGGGACTGTCCCCCCTAAAGGGGGACGTCTGGCATCCCTAAGCATAGGACTTCTCAAGAGGTTGAGGGATACGCGATCGGCAAAGGTTCTGGCGGTTTGTTGCGTTTGTAGTCGTCCAACGCTAAATCTCCTCACAGTATTTTCTCGTTGTTGTGGCGTCTTGGACTCTTGGATATCCGCATCCGTACCTTGGCTACAACAAGGTAGTGGTCCGAGTCTATGTTGGCCGCTCGGAAAGTTCGGACATCTAGAATACTGGAGGAGTGCCTTGCGTCGATCGCAACGTGATCAGTTTGGTTGACGGTTTGATGATCAGGTGACCGCCATGTTCCTTTGTGTATATTGAGGTGAGGAAACCGTGAGCTAGCTATGGTAACATTACGTCCCGCAGCAAAATCAATCAGCCTAAGTCCGTTTCCAGACGTGGTGTCGTGTAGGCTATGTTTTCCGATTGTGCTACCAAAGATGTCCTCCTTTCCTATTTTGGCGTTAAAATCACCCAAGACGATTTTAACGTCATGCTTAGGACTGAAATACGCTCAATACCGTGCTTTCCCAAAAAGGGAGAAGAGTATTGGACGGAGAGTTTAAGATTAAAAGACTTCTGTTTAAATTTAGTACTGCAGAGCCCGCTGTCTATAGCAAGGCTGCGACTCTGAGTTATTTTATTTAAATTATTCTTTTATGTTATTTCACTAATGAGACCCGCTGTCTTAAGCAATGGCTGCGATCTATTAGGATAGTTACTTAACTCTGATTTTCCCTGGTCACAACCTTCGCCTTTTATACTATTATTGCTCATGACCCATCGCCTATCTTCCCCCTCCACGCACCATGTTTTCCTTACCAACTACCATATGTGCATACGCGCTATTTTAGGCATTGCTTAATTGTTTTCCGTTCCCATTAAAAGTACCCAAATGACATCTTGGGTGTCATTTGCCTTACGCTGGTGTCAAGTGTCATCCATTCATAAATTATTATTATTTCCCCGATACCACAACGTAGTATTCCTCCGATATGCAACTATTGCATTTTTGCCATATGTGCCGCTGTGCAATCGGATCGGATTTGGGTTACGTGTGTATCGTTATGGGTAGGTATGCACTTGACTCATTGCGCTTGGGTGGCGTTTGGGTAAATGGAAAAACAAATGAAAACGAAGCGAATGACCTATTAATAGCCGTGCGCTCTGGTAATGTATTTGGTGTAGGTTGTATGGTGTATGGAATGGATTGATAAGGTAGGTCATGAGTAGGGTATGGTTGTGCGGATCACAACAGGACATTGCTCATATGTTTTGTCGAGGAGCTCGTAGAAACATTCTTTGGTAGCATCGTCTTTATCTTCTGTGGGGGCGTGAGCGCATATCAGGCTGATGTTGGCGAATTTAGCCTTGATGCGGATAGTTGTAAGGCGTTCACTAACGTGTCGAAAGCTCAAGACTTCTTGCCTAAGTCTGCCGCTTACAACAAATCCGCATCCAAATAGACGCTGCTTTTGTTCTCTGTAGCAATCACCGTAGTAAATGTCACAGTTTTTCATCCTCCTTTTGCCCGGCCCATCCCACCGCACTTCCTGGATGGCGGTGATACCTGCTTTGTAGCAGTCTAGGGCCTCCGCTAGTTGTTCGGCTGCACGCGCACTGTTCAAAGTTCGAACATTCCACGTGCAGATCCGAACGTCATTGTCCTTTTTTCGTTTTGCAGGGTCGTCAACAGTGAATCCGTCCTTATCCGAGGCTTTTGGTTGCTTCGCAACAGTGCTTTTTTTCCGTGGTAGGGTAGTTAACCCCACGCACAACCCCCAACCTGGAGGACCAGGCCCTTTCTGTAACCCCTTGGGCAAAAGGAGCCGGAATATTCCGGAGTCAGTAACCCGCTGCGGGGATGTGAGAGCTGCCGTTGACCCATTAAGGGCTCTTCCGCCACCATCTCTATTTCAACACCCTGACTAGTGCTGAAAAATCCTCAATGACCTCAGCTCCAAATACGTCGAAGTAGCTCATTGAGGTATCTGCCATGTTGACTGTTGACGCCACCGTTGATTCAACCATGTGAATTCATCCGCCGTACGTCCTCTTTCTTAGGGGCTCATGTAAGACCTCTGAGACTCGATCAGGCAGTCATTCCGACAGAGCATTATAGTGTTGCTTTTTTCTTCGTGTTCAACACTCGCGCTTATAAGTTTAGCAAGTCATGCCCGGAAGGACAAGACCAGTACCCGGTGGCTACCACGCGGAGGTAAAATAAGCACAATTGATGTGTATGAACAGTTACAACGACTGGGCATCGCCAAGTTGACGCCAATCAGTGCCTACCCTATTCAAACAACACCCAACCACCTTTCATAGCGAATTTTAATTTCAAATGAGGACCGTTGAAGCCGACGGAAGGTGGACCGCTTATATGAATGAATTGATTCTTAAAAAAACAGGTAACCGTTGACGATTTTTGCAAGTCACACCTCAATTTATTGACAGATACCAAAACAAACTGGAAATTTGCTTTGCATAACAACGACGTCACTTACGCTTTACTTTCGTTAAACTAGTGAGTGAAGAAACGTAAAAACGCACCTAACATTAAAAAGATCACTTTTAATAATAATTTTTGAATATAATAATGATATTATTTTCTACCACCAACAAAAAAGTACCTACATTTTGACAGTTTTGACATTTCATAATTTTTGACAATTAACTTCGAATAGGTACATAAAACAATGATACAAGTTCAGAAACTCTTAAAAAATGTAAGGGATCTGATAAAAAGTACTAGAACATTATAAATCGAATCATTAAGAAAAAAAAAAATCTAATCATTATACAATTATTATAATTAGGATTGGAATTATATCGACTCCAATAAGTACGCGCTAAAGAGTTTATTACTACTCTTATATTATTTTGTATGTGCGGACCGATAAGACAGGAGGATGGTGTTCAATTGCAAGGTTTATTTGCATCGAATGACCTCTGAGTTCTTAAACCGTTCGTCAAACTGAATTCTCGTTCACTCAAACAAAAATAAAGTGCACGACTGGTTCGAACGAAACTTTTTCGTTCCTTAAAAGTTTGGGGGTGTTTTCTTATTTTATTAGGTATTTGTCTTATACGAGTATATGTAATTGTTTCAATGGAACATAACTGGAGTAAGTTTAAAAAAAAATTGGTGCGACTGTATCCAACAGTCCCGAAAAATGTGTATGTGTAAACACCGTGCGTGCGGCATGTGTGTGGCTTGATACACGTCATTGAGAAAAGAGGGAATTGTAATAACCGTATTCTTGATATATTATGAAAAAACAATAATTTATTCGTTCTGTGCTAGTTTCGGTAGAATAGATACAATCGGATTGTGGTAGCTGAAGTAAGATATGTACATTCGAGACTGTAATCTATCTAGATTACGCTGGAAGACAGCATCGATGGTTGTTCCATATCGTGTTGTTGAAATTTTCCGGTTGGAGTTCATTTGAAAATTATATTTATCTTGCATAAAATCAATAAATGGTTGAGCTTCTGGAGTTGCAAAATTTATATTGAAGTCTCCGCTTATGATCATTGGTAAAAGATGATAATCTTCCTGAGGTTTCAGAGGTTTACTTGCACGTAAACGCGCCCTGTTATCTTTTTTCACGTTCTGCATCTGTCTTTCCCATATCTGAAAATATTTTAATGCATCTTCAATGACGGCAAAATATTGCATTATTGTCAGAAATATGGAATTGTACCAATTACGTATTTTCCTGTATTTTTCTGCGTTTTACTATTGAAACGCATGTAGGTACCTACAGATGCGAGTTGGATGACAGTTGAGGTTAAGGAGTCACAACTGAATGAATTATAATCAGTGTATTAAACAGTGAAATCGAACAGCGAAACAACGCGCACTTAGATGTTTACATATCAACAAACACTCCTAACATTATGCAGTGGAAAATACCCGTTTGCTGTTACACAGGAAATGAAAGTTTCATTGGAATTTCATTCGGCTAGCATTGCATATTGTACGGGTGATTTCCGTCCCAGCAGTTATATGTTTGGAATTACTCCACCAGATACCAATAACGCGCGCATAGATGTTTACACATCAAAAAAAACATTCATTGGAATTGGGTACGTGTATAATAGTCGACTTTTACGCGTGGCGAGGTGTTGTGACATTGTGCCAAGCGACATTATTCGCGCGGTAGGTTCCAGGCCAGAGATTACTTATGAAGAATATTCCCGATATCTAATTAATTAATTTAGATTAAAGGAACTTTGTGTATCCTCAACCTCGCATACACCCATCATTCCTACATAAAGCCCAAGCAGGGGGGTTGCAGGGGCATAATACCAAATGCTAGAATTTGGCCTTATGTCACTTTAAAAAGCTTCACTATGCCAAATTTTTATATTTAATGTCGCTTGGCACAATATCACGGCACCCGTTGCGATAACTACGAGCCGACGCAACATATTGCAACACGACTAACAAAGTGAGGGGAACTTATGCATTTGTAATGGCTGTTGCAATTTGAATTTATAGTGCGGCGTTGAGTTAAAAAAAAGATATATGAACACAGGTTGACTTTTGGGTACCTAGTAATTTTTGAGAGATAATTAAAAAACTGATTTATTCGAATTTTTTGAGAAAAACTAAGTAGATTATCTTATTTAGACTACTTATTATGTAGGTAGGTATTTTTATCAAAATCGTTAGAGCGGTTTATGTAACATTGCTCAGACAAAACAGTACCAAATATTGCAATGTTTATAGTTCGAAAAATACTATTGGTTAACTTTTGAGCTGAAAACTGAGTATAAGGTATTGTTTGGGATGTAAGCAGTACTTGCGTTTTTAAGATTTATAGAAATCGAAAGAGGGGTTTTCGAGATATGAGCAGTTTTTAAAATCAGCGTTTTCGGTACCTTAAATTTAAAGTGAAAACTAAGGACGCAATCATTTTGAAAATATAGATTTTAATCTCATTTTTCATTTGGTCAAAACCGTTAATTCTTAAACTTAAGAAACCTCAATTTATAAAAAAATACTTTTTTTTCAAAAATCCATTGAACAGAGAAAAACCGAATCTGCTATTAAGTTTGAAATAACCATACCTTAGAAATGAGTTTTTGCTATAATTGTATGGACCGTTTTCGATATACATAGGTCCAAATTCGGTTTGATTCGATTTTTTTAGCGAAAAAACGAGTACGCAGTCGTGTTACCCTTACCTACTTAAGCTTAAACATCAATTTTGGTTGAAATCGTTAGAGCCGTTTTCGAAAAAATCAAACTGTTACGAACATTTTATATGGAAAGTACCGTTAATATTGAGGTTAACTTGCAAAAAAAGAAAAATGGCCTGAACTGTAGGCCCACAAACTCCAAATCCAAAGTTTGAACCGATTCAGGATAGCCGTTTAGGCTGTAGGCCTCGGGAACATACAGACTGACGGACGGAATTTCGCGAACTACTTTATTGAGTTCCTCTATCATCGTCATGTCAGAATTGACTAACATCTCGAGTTCGAAATTTTGCACGAATGGCTTAGGGCCCATGGGTAAATATCTTTTTCTTACTATCTATGTATGGCCGTATTCGAGGAAGTTAAAAACATTGTAATGTCGACAATTTTCGTTTGTTAAAATGAATCCAAATATCAAGGTTTTCGATTTTTATAATTAAATTTTTGTCAATAGAAGAAAATAGTTGTGGAAGGTACATTTTTCTAACGCCGAATACCTACTTGATTCTTTAGAACTCAAAAACGAGTTCCTGTTTTCAAAAAATGATGGTTAAAGCAAGAACTTTTAGCTTAAATCCCAAAATTATTCGCTTATCCATTCTTTTTTTTCTTCTGAGAGTACAACCCCATAAATATTGTCTACCATATATGTACCTTCACACAGGCTTAGCACTTGCTTTATAATAAAAGCTTGTTCTCGAGGTAAATCTTGGAATATTTTCCAAGTAACCAATAAAGTTCCTCTGTAGGTACATATTTGTATACATTTTAAAGTTGTAACTTGCGCATGTTCTTTTTTATGCACGTGTTACAGATGCTTATTCCACTCAAAAAATAGTGCACGTCTGCTGCGATGGATAATTACTCTCCGGATCAGCTGTATAAATGCCAATCATCGGACATCATTCCCCACGGTGTCCTTTAAATATTTTATAGCCGATCCCATAGTTGATATTTTGTATAGGTGTCACTAAGGTTCCTTTCAATCTAAAGCAAAACCTTGTCAATCGCGTTGATTTTGCTCACCGACATCGCGCTGCACATCAAAGCGTGTCGCTATTTTTTTTACGATGACCCTACGTCTTGTTGGCTCATAAAATATCAACAAGCTCAGCAGTTGCTTGTTCTGCAGAAGGAGCTTGTGCTTGTTTTATTTTATACTTCTTCCGTGACCTGCACTGACTCATGTTGTGTACGCATAGTTTTTTTTTTCTCCTCTTTTTTATTTTTTTTATTTGCATGACGTATTTGGGAAAATCAGCAGTAAAATATATCAACAGTCAGCGAAATTCCACTCAATGTCCTGCTAAGTTGGGGGAGATGATGAATTTACTTTTTTTTACTGTCCTGGACGTTTGTCGCTAAAAATATTAATAAGGCGGAACGACTCTACACGCCAAAGGTACTTGGGGTTTTATTTTCAATAAATTGGTAAACCCCTGGGGGATTTTGTTTATTTTTGGTTCTGTTGTATGGATTGTAGGGATTACCGGCTTCACTGGTGACTTCTTTGGGTCAATGGAGTGTTTTATGGTTGGGACTACATGTTTTGGCAATTCGAGTATAACTTTGATTTGTTTTTCCACTTTTCTCGTTCAAGGGATTAGGATTGAGGGTATAGCACGGGTATACATGCGAACGGAGTATGGTAATAAAATTTGGGGAAGAGGGCGGGTTTGTCGTGTGTAATAAAAGGTGAATTGCTGTCGTGCGGCATTTTGAAATACCAGATAGGCAAGTGGATTGTTCGCAATATGCAGAGATTCTGTTGGAGCTAGTCTGTAGTGCTTTGTTGTTCTATGCAAGTGAGCGTGCTTGCATTTTTTTTTTAATGGGCACGCAGACAAATTAACTTATTTAAAATCAGAAAACTTTCGTTTGAGAATTACCAAGTAATACTGTTAAATAGGTCCTACAGAGTTAGTGGATTACAAATAACCGAGTCAATTTAATTAAGTAAACTCGGTTAAAAGTTCGCCAAAAATGTTCTCGGTCATAAATAATAAATTAACTCTGTAATTTAACCAACTCATTGATATTAACGAAGAAATTTGGTTGATAACAACAACTGATAATGTGCGTTTTCTTAACAGTGTGCCTTTAACCTTTTTTGTCTCAGTAGTTTTGTTGGCTGGAACCAGCAACTACTCACTTACTTTCTAGTTTCTAGTCCTAGTTAGTCGAAGTCCAAAATCACGCAAGAACGATCAGGTGCACTTAATAATTTCCAATCCGGTCACAGTCAAATGGGCTATAACTATGGAACATAAAAATGTCGACAAGCACTATCAGTCCATCACTTCA
This sequence comes from Cheilosia urbana, assembly GCA_946477585.1. Classification (NCBI taxonomy): domain Eukaryota; kingdom Metazoa; phylum Arthropoda; class Insecta; order Diptera; family Syrphidae; genus Cheilosia; species Cheilosia urbana. Next base: position 121,219,833 of record OX297854.1, read on the forward strand.
TTTAGGTATTGGCCCAGTTGCTTTCAAGTTTTAGGCATTCGAAAAGACCACCAAACATTTACCACAGGTAAATACATTGTTCATATACTCCACTTCAACTAAGCACAATTGCCGGATCGAATTTGCGAAGTTATTTTGAATAAAGGCGGTAGTACTCACTACTAAAATTAACAAATAAAAAACTATTTTAAGAAAACTTGTTTCATTTAATCCCAATAACTTTTTTTTTCAATTTCAATATTTAGCTATCGTCACCAACAAAAGTTGGTCAAAAATGAGTTTTTGGTATCAAAAGATTCGTCTTTGAGAGCACTTTCGTTTGAGTATAACAACGGGGCCCTTAAGGTTTCGTACCATACCAAATCTGAAGAAAAACGAAGTTCTATCCTAAAAAATGTTAAAACTTTTTGCTGTAACAAAGGTCTATGCAACAATATTAGTACATAGAACTTTGCATTCAATCATATTGAAAAATTTATTAACATTAGGATATAGGGTGACAGAACTTTGTGTTTTTGAAATTCTCACATAGGATTTTGTAATTTTAACTATGTAACTTCAAAAATGAAATAAAAAAGTTCTATGTCCAACACAAATACAGGTTACAGGTTTCAGGCAAGGTAAATAAAGGATTTTACAATTGTGCTTTTTTTAATGGTTCCTGTTTGACCAATTGATTTTTTTAAATATTATTTTTAATAGGTTTTTTTTTTCTTATATAAAAACAAAATTCATACACATTAACTACAAGTGATTTTCATGCAATAATCTAATTATAAAATGTATAAAATGTGGTACGTAGGATTTTTTTTTTAATTTTCAATAAACCGTATTGGCTGATAGCACTTTGTATCAAAACTTAAATTTAATTTTTAAAGAAAACTATTAAACGTGGGAACAAAATTTTACATTGATAATTACTATTTTGTACATTTTTATGATTCTGCATAATTACATTTTGAAAATATTAATTTAAAATGCCAAAACAGATCATGCAAAACTTCAAACGCTCATATCTCGAAACATCGGTCAACTCACATAGAACTGTATTACTTTCAGCTGACGCTGTGTCTATTCAGTTGACGCAAATTAAAACTTCATTTTTCCATATTGAATGCACTGCAAGAGAGCCAGAGAAAAAATAGCGGTACTTTTGGAATTATTCTTTCTGATCTATTTTCTCAACATCATAAGTTAAAAGTAAACAGGTTTTTAAAAAATTGACAACGTAGCTTAAAAAATGTTTGTGCTTATTCAGTTGAAGCGAAGTGTACCTATATTTCAAAATAATTGTTGAAAAAAACAAAAATTTGAATTAAAAAAAAAACGAGAGACATAAGAAAATTAAATGAAATATTAAAAATTAAAAAAAAAAACTATATCCATTAAGAAATGAGCAATTGAATTAAAAAAAAATCAAGAATTAAGATAGGTAAGATAAGTTAAGTTTTTAATTAAATATGAAAATAAACAAAGAATTTGCAAAAATTACCAATTAGAAGAAAAAATATTCTTTACATCCCTGCAGAATTTTGTAAAGCAGAATTTCGAACCCACAAAAAAAAAAAAATCTGAATATTCTGTTTTTTTTTTTCCCAACAATAAAATAAATATTGTTTTATAAGTTACGAGAATGCCATATAAATGTTTGGCCTTTAGGTATTCCCGTTTCCTTAACAGGCCTGGGGGCAACCTCTTTTTCTTCGCCTTCTCTTCGCCAGTTTTCTCCTCGGAGGGTTCAGCCAGAAGCTTTTCCTCTTCCTCTTTCAAGATCTCTACCTCGGTTAAGCCGGCTTCTAGTGCCTCTTGAATCTTGGTGAGATCGTATGGCTCCACGGTTATTGTGTCGGCCACCGTCTCACTCTCGGTACTTATCGTACCCTCACCTCTTTCGTCCTTTGTTTTTTTCTTTGATTGGTCTATTTTGGATCCCACGAGTAAGGCCGGAAAATATGGTCCGCCCCGGCATTGCCGCCATACCGGGGTAAGGCATTATCATACCTTCAGGTCTTCGCCTGGGCACCTGAGGGAGCTCGTTCTCGGTTGGTTTAACCTCCAACCTTTCATCCTTCGGCACGGTTTTCACTACGCTCACGCCACCACTGGAATTAGGTTGGCAGTTCTTTGTTCGTCACTCTTCAAACAGCCTGTCTGCCATGGGTGACCCTTCAGACGACTACCGCCTCCGACACCATAGCCTGTTGAATCTTTGCGACTTAAGCCTCCGCACCACGTCAAGGTGACTGCACTTAGCGGAGGGTAATAAGAAGCAATTTGATTGAAAAACATCGACAATGTAATAAGAATAACATTGTCGATGTTTTTCAATCAAATTGCAATGATTTACGTGTCGGTCAACCTGCCGCTTTTTCACTGAAGTGCTTTATGGTGCACAACATTTTTTGTTCTATTAGATATTATGTATAGTGCGTACACGTACATAGCGGGAGGTTTGAGAACACGTGGCTTACCACATACAATTGACCTTGCAATGTCGTTTTCCTTGGGACAAAAAATCAGTCTTTTTTTTTTAATCTAAATTATTTTTCATGTTTCATTAGGCAAAAAATCAAATCGTTTATTCGATTCGGATCACTGTTTGCTGATATCGATATTGTTTACAGACTTACACCATTGCCAGGGTTGCCGTTAACTTTAAAAAAAAGTCACTAACTCGAACCTAAAAATCCACCAGATATGCTAAATTTAAAAAAAAAAGACACTAGAAAAAAATGTTTACCTACCTACACATGAAAAAAAAAAAAAAAAAAAAAAAACAATTTTAACAACATTTTTATTTTTAACAATTAGTCAAAAACTTACAATATGTAAATTTTATGTTAACTTACAAAAAAAAAAAAATTCAGTCTCAAAGTTACAATAAAAAAACAAAATAGTTTTTAAAATCACTACAAATCACATTCACATGAGAGCGAATTGCGAACTGCGAAAGTGCGAACACGCGAATATTCGTAGTTTCTGACACTTCATTCACAAGAAAACTTTTTTTGGTCGCAGATACCCGCGTATCATTTTTAAAGGTTAAGGTTAAACGAATTTTTCATTCGTGGGTTTGTGGATCGCGACTGTTTTGTGTGGATTGTGAATAAAGTGTGACAGTTCGCGGAAAAAATTTTCAATTCGCAGGAAAATTACTTTAATTGTTAATTTAGCTGTTTAAACCAATTGAGAGTCATGTTTTTTTTAGACTAGATTTTAGATTAATTAAATATAGGTAATGGTTTTGTCATAGAACAAATAGCAATTTTCAATTCATAAATACAGTTAAATTGATTTGTGCAAATTCGCCTATTCGCAGTTCGCTCTCATGTGAATAGTCATTTTTATTTAGATCGATTTCATCTTCATCACTTTCATATACCTCAGGCATTTTTAAAATTATTTCTTAAAAGAACATTTTTAGGAATTTCGTAGGTAGGTATTCATGACAACTTCTTTTTGTATTTTTAGTTGATTTCTGATGAGCATTATTGAGTTCAAAGTTTTTGTTGACATTTTATTTCTCAACTTATTTTGAACTATGTTCATCATACTAAAAATGCGTTCCACTTCGGCATTTGAATGTGGAAGCGACATTACAGTTCGAGCAAGTTGGAATAATATTGCAATTTGCAAGTGTCAAACTCGAATACCATGGATGTAACATCACCAGGGGAGTAATAATTTAGAAAAACATGTTTTTGCAAAAAGTCACTAGAAAAGTAACTAAATTTTTTTAGTGACAAAAAATAAATTTTTGTCACTAAACTTTTAAAAATTCCACTAGATATAGTGACAAAGTCACTAAAACGGCAACTGTGACCATTGCCCATCGCCAACAGTTGCCTGGAGAACTCTGCAGCGGACTGGTCATTTTGTAAAGAAACTCGCATAGCAGACGCCTTCAGGCAAGCATTCAATTCATCTGCCGGAGTTGATCTCGAAATGGCAGGCAGATTGTGCATTCGTCCCATATGATAATCTTACATTGCTGCAGTACTTTCGCCATCGCAGTGTTCTTTGAAGTGTTGCATGTAGGTTCTTCATCCCCTTGCAGATTCAATGGCAATTTCAATGCTGTTCGACCGCCTTCTAACAAAGTAGCCGCTATCCCAGAAGAGGCTAGGGCCAAAACGATCTCAGATCTCGAACGAACATTTCAAAAAGTTACTTAATGTAACATAGTAAACATAATTTATTAGAACAAACTTTTTATTTATATTTAAAAAAAAAATTGTTTAAAAATTCTTGACAACAACAATTTGCTTGGAAAATAATTAAAATAATTGACAACAATTGCTTTTAAAATTGAAATTTTTTTTTGTTTGCTTTGTATTTAAAGTGTCACTACTCGATTTTATCCAGTTTCTTTTTTTTTCGAAGTGTATTTAGGGATTTAGGGATATGAAAAATAGATGTTGTCCGATTCTCAACCCTAGCCCATATGCACACTAAGTTTCAAGAAAATCGGTGGAGTCGTTTCGGAGGAGTTCAACAACGCACCCCGTGACACGATAATTTTATATATTAGATTTAAAAAATGGTAGGTATTATTATAAATAAATTTAAAATTTTGAAGCTAAAATAAAAAAAAAAAATAAAAGAGCATACAAAAAATTAAAATAAAATACAGTAACAAAATAGCTATTGAAATAAAAAAAACAAATGCGAGATTAAATCAAAACAAAAATTATGAAAAGGGGAGTTAAAATTGAAAGAAAAACAAAATTGAAAAAATTAAAACTAAAAAATGTATAAATCCACAATTTTGTTAAAAGAAGTTTGATCCCAATCCGGTTAATATCCCTTTTTAATGTCAAAAGTGTTCCCGTTCGACCTGACAAGCATGGATTCACCAAAGCGGCCCAAGAAAAATAGGAAAACCTAGCTAAAAGACCATCTAATCCGGAAAGCCTGCGACATCGTACCTCTCTGGATGGGGCCCACGAACACTTCAGCCAAAAACTAATTAAGCCAACCTGTGAGCTGCAAAATTTCGCTTTCAATCATCCTAGCAGAGAGTGTGAACTTTTCGCCTCTAATGGTCTTTTTTCATTGCACATAAATTTCCTGAGCCGGAATACCCTCTATGTATGTGCGGAGCACTTTAAATAAACTTTCGCCCCATTCCCCTGTGTTCAGCAATTAAACCGTCTTCAAGCTGAATGCTTGACTCACTCACATCGCACAAGAGGAAGAGAGGCAATATTGCCACGACGGCCACTAAGAAGTGTCATCTTCTGCACACATACCCGCATCCGATTTGGAAATTCAACAAAATCACACTTATAATTGCCGCCTGGTCGAAGTTTCACAATAAATTGAAAAGTTTTCTTAAGCCCTCCGCCGTCCGCCTTCTGAGGAGCGGTGCGGTGTCCTTCTTGAAATCCATTTTGAGCAAGTTGCCTCTTCGGTTCTCATATTTTTGTGTCAATTCACAAACCCTCCTTGAAAAACTGCTGGAGGACAATTTGTGATTAATATTTGCCAACCCTCACTCTCTTCATTTTGTTCCAAGAAGGATGGAAAAGAAGAAGAACAAAACTAATTCCAACCAGACCTTAGTGGCGAAGAAGCCTTTTTTTACTTTAAGTCAACTGTGTGCGCTCGTAGTTCCACTTAAAATTCTCTATGCCATGAGAATTAACGCTATCACATCGTGTTATCTTGCTCCCCTTGTGCCTTGTCCCTCAGTCAGGACCAAGTATTTGACTCATGGTTAAGGAAAAAACCGCACACACAGTCTCCCAAAGCCGACTTGACTCGCTTGACAGCCGCATTCTAGGTGGTGGTGGGGCATTGGTCGCATAGTTGTCCTTCGTAGAATTGCTTGCGCTTGGTCAAGTTGGGTGTATGTTCGAAGGGGTGAGGAATGGTGTGGAATGTGTAGGGCTTGCGGTGCAAGTGTAACAAGCATAACCCCAATTGTGTGACACAGCAGAAAAGGACATTCATTTCGGATTATGATGAGCTCCTGTCGTCATCCTCGTATAGCTCGTAGGTGTGCAATATTCTCGTTGTGTGCATTTTGGGGCCGCCCGCAAACAGAATTATGCTTGTAAATGTGTTACGTTGCGACAAAGCCACAGCACCAATTACTGACTGCTTCTCCATCTGTGTGTCTTTTTGCCCATTTTAGGGATTACGGGAAATGGAATTTTCTTAAATATTCGATTAAAGTGGTCCCAACAGCGTCATTCTGGGTGAATCCTTTTTCCCCCGTTCGTATTTTTCGCTTTGCTTCTTGTCTGTTAGTTTTTCGTGCGTTGTCATCCTTTTTATTATCTTCTTGTGGATGCCGAGATGATCCTTGTGCTGTCTATGGAAGATTTGTTATGCGGCTTCTTTGTGATATCTTCTAATTGCCTTATTAACGCTAAGAGAGGACTTTCCCCCAGCGGAACTAATTCTGTTGCCGAGTGTACTGTTAAAGTTTTCCTGGCGCGAGTGGTATGCAGGAACGGGGTACCGGCTTGATCCTTTCAATGGAAAACAGATTTTGAACTTCTCCTTTTTTGTTTCGTTTAAAATGTTAATTAGTTTCTTATTTTTTTTTTTTTTACTTGGCATTCCTGCTCCAGGATAATTATCTCCATTTTGTACGAAATTTGTTTTATGAAGGCTTGCAAAAGTGGTTACTACTTTGACTTTGTGTAACCGGTTGGCATGGGAGCACGGGGAGGAAGATGGTCTTGACCTCGCTCGGGGGGGATCTGACATGGAGAAGGACTTTCTTCACTTCACTCGAGTTTTACGCACTAATGCTTGTCATTAGTCTTGGGAAGTTTGTTTTGCTTATCGGGGTTTAATAATTGTATTCTTCTGGAGTTCCTTTTTAAGATCTGTTGGGTGGAGCTTAGGTCGTCAGCTTTCACAGATTTCAGGGTGACAATAATGACGTTTACAATATTTGAGATAATGCCATTAATGGTATAACGACTTGTCGACAGATCTTGTGGTTGTTTGTGATACTGTCCCGATATTTGTGCACAGTTTTTACTTTTCGTAGGAAGCACTGTGTCAAATATAAAAGTTGGCGATATGTACTTAAGCAGCAATGGACATTTGTATGTCAATTGCCCATTTCTATTCAGGACGAACTGTTGCAGAAGTCTTGAGACTTAGGAATGCCTACTGAACAACTGAACTAGATATCTAAGTGTAGGATAAATAAAAAAAAAAAAAATTTAAAGACGTATTCCATAGACATACTAAATAAGGACTGCTAGTGAAGTGTCATTTTCATATACTTTACTTCTGCGAGAAAATAGGTTCCAAAAACAGCACAGGCGCTACAGCGGATTAGCAAAGAACCACATTCCGCCATCAAGTTTAAATTTCCATAGTAAGGTAAACAAAAAAGCGACATTTCAAAAATAAAATGCACGACTGGGTCGAAAAAAACTTTCACCTTCATCAAAAGTTTTGTTTGTTGTTTTCTTATTTTATTAGATAGGTAGGTAAAGATCTGAAGATTTAAGAAGCAAGGCTAGGTAAAAGAAACGATTCATAAAATATAGAAACAGTAGTAGTGTTAAATAAAATTCCCTTTTGGGTATAATCATCTGAGAAGTAGAAGTGGGTAATATTTGCTAAAAAAAAGTTTTGCGTTGCTGTTATTGCATTTTTAATAGCTGTTGCAATTTGAATTTTAAAGTGCGGTATTGAGTTTTAATAATATATTTGAAAAGAGATCGGCTTTTGGGTAGTAATTTTCGAGAAATATATGGCAAGAATTACTGAAAACGCTTATTTTAAGAACTGTTCGTATCTCAAAAACCCTGTTGTGTTGACTTTGATATAACTTTAAAAACCAAGTTAGCTTACATCCCAAACAATCATTTAAAATCGGTCTTAAGCTAAATAGCTAAGCAATAGTAGGTATTTTTCAAACTAAAAATTGCAATATTTATTACTGTTTTGTCTGCAAATTTAGCATAAACCGCTCTAACGATTTTGATCAAAATACATAATTAGGATAGCAAAATAATCATTATATTAATACGTGAACATCCGAGCTTTCCGTATGCTTTTTTAGTATTTAATATGAAATGAGGATAATGAAACTTATGTTATTTTAAAGGTACTGTGCCGTAGATGTGCACAAACCAAAAATCGTGGGTATATGTCACCATTAAGCCTGGTAAAATTAAGTTATGAATTCCCCATACAAAACAGGTAATTGACATAATTTTGGTGGCAATCAATTTCTCGCCGCCATAAGTTACCATAGTAACGTATTCAAATATCAATCATCTTAGATTAGAACCTTTTTTCAGAATGCAATTTGCGTACCCCTAAAGTAAGCAATTATGTACCTGCTTTATTGTCTACGAGGTGTTGACGACGCGACGGTTGGTTTGAATGAAGAACTATGGAAACGAACATTTTTCGATATAACTTTTTGCTCTAAATTTTGATTGTGACATGTGACATCTTGAAATTTTCAATATGAGTAAAACTATTTTTAAAGGGGACTGCTTTTTTATATTTCCTGTTGATGTCTCTTTTTTGCTGATAAAAAAAAAACACCATAATTATTGAAAATTGTGTTACGTTTTTTAGTACTACATGTGGGCCAAAGAGATAACCCTATTGGAAGATGCTCTTATTTTTGCAAATGGCCGCCAATGTCAAATCTGTTTTGACATTGGTGGATTAGACAGATGTAGAATACAAGTGAACAAGCCATGGAGCGATACACTCCCCAAGAACGCGGAATAATTCCGCCCTAACTCAAAAACGTAGTTATTTTTGTTGCTGCTGCGAACATCATCCTTATAAAAGGTATGGTCGATTTTCGACCACAAGAGAAACTAGTTCTAATTAATATCCAATACCTATACTTAGTTTTTTTTTCTCAAAAATCGAATAAATCCGTTTTTGATTATTTCATAAAAATGACTACCCAAATTCCAATTTGTGTTCGTATATTTTACTAAATCTCGATACCATACTGCGAAAAAATGCAAGTGTGTGTACAAACAAATTTTGCAAATATTTCCCACTTCTTCTTTTTTTTTCAACCAAATTGAATAGGCACCTTGAAATAATTCCAATCACTTGGAGCTTACACAATCAAAAACTCCCACTTCACTTGCACTCCACACACGTCCATCGGCATATTCAGTTTGTAACTGCTAAATGCAAAAACAAATCCCAGAATTTATGTAAAGATGTCATTCTATGGCGAACCCTACTTCCAATCATAGACACCTTACACCAGCAGATCAGAAAACAGAAAATCCTACTGTCCTTGTCCTTGTACTAAAAAATCGTGTAAAATGTAAGAGCTTACAAAAAGCGCCAATTGCTTATTACTATGAGCTCTCATAGCTTCACTTTATAAAAACTCACCAATAACCCAAAAGTTTATTTTATTCTTATATTTTATGAACCGTTTCTTTTATCTAGCATTGCTTCTCAGATTTTTACCTAGGTAGGGGAGTCTGGGTACGTTTGAAACAATTTCGCTTATACCATAGCCGTTCATAAGCTTACCGGTGATAAAGTTATGTGAAATGTAGGAGCATGTTTCTATGTATAAATGGAAAGAGGTTTTTGAGTACTCGGTGTGATATTTTGCGTTGTTTCAACCGTACCCATACCAGGGTCAGTTGAACCAGTTGTTCGGGTCAGTTGAAACACGAACACAATCTTCCATTGTTGCATATTTAATTAATTTTTATTTTAAATAATAGCTTTGTTTGACAATATTCATCACGTCATTGGTTTATATAGAATAAAAAAAATAAAGAAACAGTATTTCTAAACAACAAAAGATTACAAAAAAAGTCTTAATTCGTTAAATTAATTGAAAATAAACAAAAGGAACATTACTTTAATTTCAATAATGCAATCGATAAGATTCAGTTGTCGGGATATTCCGATTCCGAATCACAATTGTGGCAAACATAACTATTGCAACCTTTTGTGCACTCTTTGTGAGCCCACATTTTACAGGTGATACATTTGTATCCAATTTTCAGTTGATCTGCTCCCTGAATACATTGACAAGCAGACAAGGCAATAAAACTCCTCTTCTTCTGAATGAAAAAAAAAAAAAAAATAATAATAATAATAGAGCACTGGAATGGCGTACGCGTATGGCTCACGAGATTTTCGTGTTGTTTCAACCGTCCTGTGTTTCAACCGTACCCAGTCTCCCCTACCTACGTAATAAAATAAGAAAATATCCAACCAAACTTCTGAAGAACGAGAACGAGTTTCATTCGACCCAGTTGCGCAGTTTACTTAATTTTAAATTCATTTTTATTGATTCTTTCTTAAACATTTTAGACAAAAAACGATTAAATCTAATTTATCTTAGCTTACTGGCTCTTAGCGAGCGCTCTAAGGTATCCATTCGGAACGGAATTTTCACCGATCTGTACGAAATCGGAGAAATTTCATTCGAGGCAGGGTTACCTTCGAAAATATTCGGAAAGAGTCCAAAAAGGGGTCCCTAGCTCTTAAAAAGGGTCACGTAAGAAATTCAAGAAAAACAAGAGTATCGAAACAGTATCCAAAATGTTTTTACTTAAAAAAATAAAAAAACCTTAAGAAATCATAGGTACGTTTAAATCGAAAATTTTCCTGTGCTGGAAATCTTCATATAACACGGAAGATTAAAGGGATGCCCAATACTTAATAGCCACCTGACTGAAAGGGACAGCATTACCTAACCCGCAAAAAAATGTGACACGTATTTCGGTCGGCCATCTTGTTTACGTGCTAGGAAAGCTCCGCATGTTGATATTTTTATAACGATGGTTAGAGAAATTCCGCGTTCCTATAAAACAAAATGGCTTCCGAAGAGATGAATGGACAATTATTCATTTATTTTTAATAAATGATTGATGAATTGTTGGTGTAATTTACTGAAACTCATTAATACACTCATTTCACATGTTTTGAATCGGAAATAGAAATGTTTTCATATGATAGCAGAAATGTTGGTCGCCGGATCTTGTGTTCATTTCCGCTTAACGTACCTATCTATTATTATGGGTAGAACATCCATCGTCTGATTTGTGTTCTCATTCTTACGCCCTTATTATCAGTGACTGTGGACAAACGGACCTCTCCGTCCCGTTTCGACCAAAAAGCGCGGGCATGATGGTGTAAATGCAGTTAAAAACTTCAATTTTAAAATGACAACTGAGCTTCGGGACTAAATCGGAGGGAAACTGTATGTGTTTCCGAAGAAAATGATGTACCTATTCCTATATATGCAATATATTTGTTAGCGCTGATTCAAACACCATACCTAAAATCTACAAATAGTAGGTACGTATTAATGTGAAAACAATACTTATGTCGATTCTACGTTGAAAGTTGATGGATGTGCAAAGAGAGAATATTCTGTTTTGCGTCTGGTAAATAACCAATTTCGAAAAAAGGGTACGTAGGCGTTAAAAGGGGATTTGGACTATTTTGGAAAAGGTGGGTCCTGGGGTCCCAGCGTGCAAAAAAGGTTCAATCGGCCCCTAAGGGGTCCCAAAGGTAACCCTTATTCGAGGTATCCGCTCCGATACAACTTTCGGAGAAATTCTCCGATGACTTATATAATAGCGCATCTTGTCGCTCTGCGTAACAGCGTTATACCACTTACTTTTGACAGCTATAGAGGTCACATTTATTCCGAAGCTGTCTGACAACTAATTGCTAAGGAATATTTTAAAGTGAAATGATCGCGTTTATATGTTTCTTTTATTTTTTTTCCGAAACGGATACTTCGAACGCAATTTGAGTTCCGATCGGACTTGACTTTCGTATCGGAGTTTTTTCTGAACGGATACCTCGATAGGGGTGAGAAGAATATGCTTAAAATGATTGCCCTTCGGCCTTCAATCTATCTTTATTTTATTTTGATATTTTAATTTTCAAGAAACGTTAGAAAACTTGACTTCTTTATTTTTTGTTATCATCTATACATTCAAATTTCTCATGCACATCTGTCCGCCTGAATGCCATTCTTAAATCAATAGGTACTCTAGACAGCCATCAGCTGGGTTGAATAGTTGCAAACAATCCGCAGGCATACGAATTCCATTATCTTCTGATTGTTTGACATATCGCAAAATGATAGGCGGCACCACCACTGTGAATGCATTCTACTCATACCTATCCACTCCCCAGCACAGCGATTGCGACGCAAATCGTCGACAACAGCAACCATTATCGCTGCATTTCAAATTCATCGCTCGGGCTCGTCAGCTGCATCCTTTTCCTGGAATGGAAAATTAACTCATTTCGCACACCGCAGATAATCGCACAAAGATAAGAGAAATATTTTCAATTCACCGACTCACCGTCACCCTCGCCATGTCTTGTCTGTGTGCCTGCATTCGCCTGCGTGTCCCCTGACATCCGACGAAGAAATCGATCACTCCACAACCGCAACAGATTGCCAGTTGCCCCATGAACCGTGGTTTGTATAGTTTTTGTCTCTCGCCCAAAACGGCACACATATGCTACCACAGGCATCCTCGCACTCATACGCATACCGATATCGCACAATCAACATTGTCGTTGTCGTCGTCCTCGCTTTCGCATGAGGGAATCATTTCAGTTCAATCAGACAGTTATTCGAGGTAATAATAAAGAAGAAGCCGCAAGGATAAAGGATTCCTTCCAACGATTCCAATCAAATTCTTTATCTTAGCCGAACTGCAATCGTTCGCTAATCAGCAGGTCAGGGCGGCAGACAAAAGACGCGAAGCGAGGAAGGAGTACCGAGTAGACGACGGTAAAGAAAAATCCCCGTCGTCAGGATTGGAAAAATTGTGAAATAAGGAAAAACTTGGTCGAAGCTTTTTTTTTAAATTTTTTTCTCAAGATTCGTCAAGGGAGGACGGCCGAGGCAGGGTATAAAAAGCGAAGATAAGAAATACGTACAGCATGTGTGCGCTGTGGGTGGGTGACGCTCCATCCTTCGCTTCTTACATCTAGCACATCCTTCGTTAGTTATCTGCGTCGTTCATCCTCTGACAGGCATTTCTGCCTACTTGGTGTGTCTTGTCTGGCTACAATCGCTGCAGTGATGAGGGAGTCCTGTTGGAGTAGCAGTAGATAGTAGTATTTGTATTCCGCTTCCTTTTTTTTTCTCCTGACAGGAAAAGGGATTGAAAGCAAACTTGCCTCCTTTTTTTCTCTCTCTGATGGTGGATTTCTTGCAGAAACTTTGTCTCGGATATATGCAGGCGAACGTACGAACGAACGGACGGGCGTATCCCACACACACAGGGATATACGTAGCGAGATGCCGCTACATCCCTTAGAATTCGTCTAAATCGTGATCAGACTTTTAATGCTCAGACCGACTTTGATGAACCAGCAAAGTCCTAACTCCACTCTATCTGCTGCAAACGCCCGAACTGGTTTTAGGTCTGGGTGGGTGTGGTGAAACCCGAACCCAGCTCACTGTGGAATTTTTATTTTTTCCTATACTTTACAGTTTTGTAATGAAATGGGAAGTGACATGAACTTGATGAGAGTGCAAATGTAAAATTTAATTTAATTTATTTTTTTTTTTTTATACATTTTCGTCGTTGTGTTGTGTTAGTTAGTTTCGGTCTTTACCTAGGTAGTGATTTCTTTCACATTCGCCTCAAAGATTAGGACGAGCAAAGTACGTGAGGGGAAATCTTATGTGCGGGTTATCTTTGCAAATTTTTTGAAGCCAAATGAATGTGTGGTTATGTAGCCAAAGAGTAAAGCGTGCACGAATATTAATGACAATTAATTGAGGAGATTTCTTTTATGTGACGTTTATTTGCGATGTGAATAATAACAATGTGCCGCGGAGCAAGATGTGCGTAGGTGTAGTTTGGAAGGTATGAACCGTGCGGAAGGATATGGCCGAACATCGATGAGGGCAACGGCATATTATTGTGTTGGATCAATTTCGTTTGAGCTTAATGTTGGCTCTCGGCCGTGACATTATGAGTGAGTTGAATTTGATTTGTTTTATTATATTTATGTGAGACCCGTAAAGTCCACCAAAAGTTAGGTAGGTAGGTATGAAGACTTTAAGAACACGGGACTTGAATCGGTCCTCATAACTTATATGATACTGAGAGGGTCCCTTGGCATAAGGCCATGCGACATAAGGAGCATTTGTGACACTTTCACAAAGCGACATAAGGCCATATTCGAACGTATGACCTTTTGGCTTAAGGTTGTTGCGGTTTTTGAAAAGGTTCCATAAGCAAATTAAGCTTAAACAAAAATCTCTGAGACAAAAGCTTAGATCTCTTCCCGAGTTTCTAAGGACGTCGTGAAGCATATAATAGTTGCAACGTGTAGTATCTGCACCTTTATATCCTAACTTTTGTCTAACTAAAACATAAGCAGTTGGAGAAGCACTAGCAAAAAGTGAGCCAAACTTTAGCCACAGCAAGCTAAAAAGTTCTGCTCGCTCTATGCATCGCATCAAAGTTCCATGAATTGTTTTGTGTTTTAAAAGGTGTCCCAACTCCCAAAGTGCATGCAATTTTTGGAATTAGTGTTTGGCGGAAAAAATTAAAATGACAGCTGTTTTGGCGATTTGCACTGGCCCGCAAGATCGCCCGACTTAACCGTTCCATACTTTTTTTTGTGGGTTTTTTTGAAGTCCCGTGTTTACGTGAACAAGCCCGTGACCCTAGAAGCCCTCAAGGACAACATTCGACACGAGTGCGAGAATATGTCGCCCGAAGTTCTAGCCGAAGTGATAAAAAAATGCCATAAAACGAGCCCGTGTGGCAATCAATTGTGATGGCCGATATCACCTTCTCGACTTGACCAATAAAATTCTAAAGGTTCAAGTAAACATAATCAAAAAACAGAAATGAAGTTTTTCATTTAGAAAAAAAAAGAGAGCCAAACAACATCGGATGACTTCTTTTGGCCCACCTTGTACATACTTTTTGAAAAAAAAAACCGTACATAGTACGTAGCTTTCTAAATAATTTTTGAGATAAACAGTCAAAATAAATATTAAACATGAAGAATTAATGGTTGCCAAATCCGGACCGCATAGCGATTTTCCGGAAATTTCTTTCTTCATAAACCTGACATACAGCAATATGAACAAAATTAAAAAAGAATCATGGAAATAGTCCCAGGGGTTATCGAGTTATAACATCATCGAGTTCCAACCCGAAAGAACTTGTTTCTTCATAAACCTGACATACAGCAATATGAACAAAATTAAAAAAGAATCATGGAAATCGTCCCAGGGGTTATCGAGTTATAACATCATCGAGTTCCAACCCGAAAGAACTTGTTTCTTCATAAACCTGACATACAGCAATATGAACAAAATTAAAAAAGAATCATGGAAATAGTCCCAGGGGTTATCGAGTTATAACATCATCGAGTTCCAACCTGAAAGAACTTGTTTCTTCATAAACCTGACATACAGCAATATGAACAAAATTAAAAAAGAATCATGGAAATCGTCCCAGGGGTTATCGAGTTATAACATCATCGAGTTCCACCCCGAAAGAATTATATATATAAAAATAAATAAATAGTTGGCGCAACAGGTCCGGAAGGACCCTAGGCCTAGCTTCTCACAACCATTCGTTTTGTGTGAGTTTTCATTTTTTGGAACGAATGGAAGGGATCTACAATTTTATGCCGACTCCAAACGGCTGATTGAGAAGCTCTTTCAAGATAGTAATACTCTCGGATGTTTGTCAGACGTACGCGAGAGGTGGTAGAAGGTATTAATAATTCCTTCGAGGTGAAATTCGGAGTTGTAACAACTCGAAAACCTCTGGGTCGATTTTCATCATTATTTTTTTGATTTGTTCGTATTGATGTATTTCCGAAAGACTTAAAAGATAAGATACTTTTGGACCCGATAGATGGCGCTATTGGGGACTTCCGAAACCACTCAACCGATTCCAATAGAATTTTATAATAAATAAAACTTTTCATATGCATCACCCTGTGTAAGATAAGCCGAAAAAACACTCGGCAGATCTACTCACTACCCTTCTTAACCTTAAAATTTATCATTTTCATGACGTGCTCCATACACCAAGCATGCGAGCTCCGTTCCAATTACAATTTCCCTTAAAACTATCACATTACCATCGTTATCGCCTCTAAAAACTAACCCATCACGCCGACTTGATATACGAGTACGTGTCGACCGCTTGTGGTAAGCCTGATTTATTGCAGTTAATAGACCGCTTCAAGTGCTTCATAAATACTATTCAGCCGCGCTTAATTGCTTCAAATTTATTTGCATTCACAGGCTTTTTGGGTCTTAAAGCGTCCACAACAAGGCATATTTGCTTTGCCCTAAATCATGTCATATCTGTGATAAGCTAAACCTTTACTTTCACCGAAAGGCAAATAGAGCCAAATATCCGCAACGTGGGTTCTCCGAAACTACACTCATACAGTCATACATATTCGTCTGCAGAATCCCTTGTGGGCCTGTCGCTGTCGCTGTCTCTTCATTTCAGCTCTCTGTGAAATGAAAACCCAATGGCTCGTGTTTTATATGCCTCTGGGTTATTAGTTTTCCTCGTCATGAATTGCTTTTGTTTTGATTCTTTTTTTTTTCGCTCGCTCTCTTTAAACCCCCCCATGGCAGCGTTTGCCTATTTCCATCAAATAAACTTCCATTTTCAAAATTCATTATTTCCGCTGAGTTCGTGACTTTTCCCACTGGAAAATCATTGAACAAGAATCCCCCCGCACATCCGCATGGTAGTTGGCTCATTCTTACTCGTAGATGGATCTTAGATAAAATTATTGGGCTCCCGCCTAAATTGAGAGGAGTTTTTTTTTGTTGCTGACTTTATGCTCACAGAAGGCAATCGCCAGTAGCACTTTAATTAGTTGGAAATGGTTCGGTGCAGTTGGGGGGGGGAAGGCGTTAAAAAGCTAATTTTGAAAATTTGTTTAGAACTTTTTAGACAATGGAGGGGGTTTTATTTTTATTTTTGTCTCATGACTTAGATAGCAATTCACAGGACTTAACGGCAGCGAAAGCTGTATAAGTGTAACTGTATATTGGGTAACTTTTTGAAGTGTTGATATTGTATTACTGTTGTTTTGTTTTTTCGTTTAAACGGACTGCAAGTTGCAAAACTCTCTTAAGTGCTGTAAATTAATAAAATGCGATATTCGCTTATACTAACGATGGTATTTTGTAATAAATTTGCAACACATTGGGGGGAGGTTCCGTCGGTTAAAATTTTATTGGTCCCTCGGAATCACAGATTTTTTTTTTTCTACTCGAAAATGTTGGTTTTGGTAAATTATGTTGGATCAGAAGGTTTTATCCATCTGTTTATGAGGTGAAAATGAAAATGAAAAGGTAGCTTATAGTCAAAAGGTACTGACAGGCGGAATTTTCTATCACTTCGGAATGATCTATGAGTGATCCAGAGCCCACATTAAAAGGTCTATCAATCGAGCTAAATCTTGCGCACACCGTTGGAGAATAGGTTGTCCTTTTATGGGTAGACCCTAAACCCTCAGTGGTACAGCCGAAGATTCTTCGGGCTGAGGCATTGATGTTCATTTTCTCTATCAAGTCAGTGTTGTTGTCATAGAGTATAGGACGGCAATAACGAGAATCTTCTACAGCGTTCTTTTCGATGGAGTTTCGTTCAAAATAATTGTCTCCCCAAATCGACGGCCATTGGCCAGTTTCCATCTTAGAAGTCTTTGGTGACATCATAAGTTTCGTTTTGTCTTTGATCACAACCACCCCCAGTAGTATTCAGTATTTCTATTGACATTACTGAAAGCTCCATCACGGCACTTGTTGTTCCATTCCCCATGGTGTCAGTTTCGTCTGTGTAACCAGCAAATATCCGGATCTGAAGAAAAATGACGCCTCATGATGTGTTTGCCTGGGAGGCAACTCTGAAATCAATGGCACAAAGATTCCGCTAGGTATTTTCCGATGTAAAAGTAGAGTTTTTATCTTTCTGGTGATGTGCTTTTTCTCTCGGGTCCAGGGGTTGCCCGCAAAGCAACACGAACTGTGGAGCGTTAAACACCATTTTCCCTTTATTGTAATTTTTTAAAATGCGGTTTTTAACATCCTTATTATCTACTTAATCGATCTTAACAAACAGTGGATACGTAAACTCTAACTACGGTGGATAGCGAGTAGCGACAGCCGGGAGGCAGTGGAGGATTGGACTGCTCACAATGTTCACCAGAGAGGTAGAGAGAGAAAGGAAGAGAAAGCGCAACGGATTGGAAAGCTCACAATGCCCGATTCCTAGAATGCTGTGGAATATTGGAAAGCTCACAATGCAGGATTCTTAGAATGCTGTACGCCGTCCGCCGCCAAAAATTTACAGGATAAGGTAAATCTCTACAGAACAGGCTCAGCGCCAAGTGTATTACTGTAGAGTGTAGAGTAGTGAGTGTGACGTATAAGACTTGTGAAAATTCGGCCTGTATGTTGTTCTTGTTTCGGCTCCTGGTGCTGGGTTCTGTTGTGGTGGTTCTGGGTATTGATCAACCATCGCTGGTGGCGCTGGGTACTGGCGTATCCAGTTGTAGAATATATGCTGACCGAAACATCAAATCCGGTTACGACAAAAACGAAACCAGCTGACTACCGTCCGACGGCTAAGGAAACGATATTTGTTTCTTGAAGTTGCGGGACTAGACACATTTTACACGTTGGGTGATGACAAAATCTATACAAAGCGTCGAACTCTTCTCTTAACTTTCGGCACAGTGCTGAACGATAAGCAAAGTAAAGTGCACGACTGGGTCGAACGAAACTTTCTCGTTCATCAAAAGTTTGGGTGGTTATTTTCTTATTTTATTAGGTAGGTAGGTAAAAATCTGAGAAGCGATGCTCCGAAAACTCAAAATCTGAAGTTTTAACCAAATCAGGGCAGCCGTTAAGCATGTACCTACACCTCAGAAGCATACAGGCAGATAGACAGAATTTCGCAAACTACTTTTTTGAATTTCTCTATCATCGTAACGTCAGAATTGAACATCTTGAGTTTGAAATTTTGTACGATTTTTGTAATTCGCCGTTCGCAGTAGAAGTCCTCCGAATCGTATAAAATCGGAGAATTTTCCGTTCCAACGGATACCTCGCTAGGGCCGATAGTCTTCAATTATGTAGGGTGCAGACTGTCAAAATATATGCAGGTAGAACATTGAGAACAACCTTGAACCCCCGTTTAACGAACCAAGTATTTCCGATTGTCAGACTGTTGTACAGGACTAAAAACTGCGGTATCACAGGCAGAGTTTAACGATGCTATCTCAGACCACTGTGGCAGAGTCACTCATTGTGTCAGTTTAGAACCGACTGTGGGCTCTACTACGCTCAACTGGAACTTGAATCTCAGTTGAGGAAGAGGTTAAGCATATCATAATTGAAGTTACAGCCTGACAAAGTAAAAATACCTACTTGTGACTGCTGGTCTCATCATTTTGATGGTATCTAAACTGCAAGTGTATTTGAAGCAAATTGTAGAAGCTAAACAGCTCTTTGGATAGAACTTTCCAACGATGGCAAAATGGTTACCAACTCCGATAAACATAACCATTTTAAGCTGTATGTCATGACTACCCTGCCAAAACTGCAAACCACTCTATCTCTCTTAAGAAGGAACACAAAGACCTCAACCAACCATCTGCTGCACTCAGGATTTGCCTTTATCTTTGACACCCCACAACAATGTTGCACAATGTCAAGATGTCGTTAACAACACCATCAAATGCAACCAACATCTAGCCCGCCGACATGACAGCTGCTAAAGCATGAAATCTTTATTGCTGTGCACCTTTTTAGAATTTCGTTCTTCGCAAGAACAATGGATCTCAAACCACATCCTTAACTTGAGTGTTTTTTTTTTAACTTTAAAACTAAAACAATGGTCCGGGACGACCGACGGTAGTTCTCTCCCCTGCACCTTGAGAAATCTCCTGATAATTATTTTTTTTATTAAGGTCGCGCTTATCTTTCAGGATTCGATTGACGACGACAATTTTAGCGATAATTACACTGCAATACCCCGGTCATTGTTTATTTGCCTCAGATGTACATTTAAGGAAAAGCGAGGTGTAGGACTGTAGGTGTAGGTATACTTGCTTTTTCTTCGACCACAACCATCTCCTGGTATATAATTGCGGGCAGGGGTGTTATCCTTTGTATGTCTCGAGGATAATGCAAAGAAGTGGCAGAGTAAGAGAACGAGATGTCCCCCTCTTACTTTTCGTCTGTTTGCAGCTTTCTTTTCTATTTTATATGCGAGCGTTCCCTAACTTAAAACTTTACTCATAAATTTCTCGTAATTTATTCATGAATGAGAGTTATCGCCGAGGGAAGACGGTAAGTTTCCTGCGATTTTCTTGTTGTTTTTTTTTTCTTGTTTTGATGTTTTCCTGCTGTTGTTCGGTATGTTGTGTATTGTTTTGTGTTTGAAGCGAAGAAAAGAAAGAAAATCAAGTTGTTTTCGTTTCTAGTTTTATTTATCGAAGAAAAGGACATTGGCTCAAGTTTTTCAATTAAATTAGTCAACTGGAAACTACTGGGAATAACACTAGAACGGTGGCTGTCTTTTTATTGCGGCTGTTGTCATATTAGCGTCTAAAGTTTTAACTGCCATGGTTCTATGATGTATATCAAGCGGGCGTGCAGAAATTAATTTTGCACCATATTGAGACGTGCTGCATATGCATTAGGCTCAAAAGCCTATTAATGGCAACTGCTGCTGGATAAATTGCAAACGTGGATGGAGATTTTTTTTTATTACCCAAATGCAGAATGTTTTATTGGTAGAAAACCATTTGGCAAGGATTTATGAGAATGACGGGGTAAGGTACGTGATCTATGCAAAATGAAACGATTTAATTATTAAATCGAAAGAGTAAAATCTAAGACACTCCTATTGATTGACATTTAGCCCTGGATTTTCATGAGTTATAATTTCCTGGGCATATTTTCTGACACGGAAATTTTATGCTGGTTTTTTGTTGCATTTTAAAAGCGACTATTGATTTCCAGGACACGAAATTAAAATAGAGTTAAATGCCACTTCCATTGTCTTATACCCAGTGCTCCCAGACTTTGAAGACTGTTTTCCCCTTTTTTATCAGGAAAAGTCTTAGTTTTCCCCTAAATTCCAAAAAGGAAATCCCCTTTTTCTCCCCTAAGCGAAATTTGCACTTGTTTTCATAAGAAAAACTTAAAAACTGTAACTGTTTTTGTTAACAATTTTAAAATAAGCATATCACATAAAAATATACATGCTACAAAATATTTTTTTTTTTTTGTGTTAGGCATAATATCAAAACGAGTTTATAGGTTCAGATGCACAGAAAGTCGTACGTAGACGTTCGATGGGCTGTTGTCTTTCATGTTTAATTTGAACAATTCATTCTTTGAAATTTTTTCGTAGTGAAAATACGTTTTAATTTTATTTTTAAAAATTTTACGTTTAACAGAGGTTTTATATTTTTCCCCTTTTTTAAAGCGCGCCCCTTTTTTTCCCCGTTTTCATTCAAAAAGCGCCAAAATTGGCGCTTTTCCCCTCAATCTGGGACTCATGCTTATACCTACAAAAAGAAATTCTTTGGGTGGGGTGACGCCTTAAGAAAAACTCACATGAATTCAGCAGTTAGAAGGAGTTACTCAATTAGGCAAGAAGCAAGCCTTTTATTTTGATTTTGATTCTATTTTTTAAATTAGACGTAAGAATGAAAAGAAATGAACTTTTTTATTTCTTTAATAGAAACAATTAAACTCTCCCTCTTAACCTTAAGAGAGCAACACACTTTTTTCATGCGTGAACAGCAACAGGGGTGAGCTGCCACGCCAATGTATTTAATAAGAAATTAGCTCAAAATTTATCTTTGAAGCGATCAACAAAATCCGTGATGAGATCTTGCGTCCCTTAACAATAAATTCGTGAAACTCGTTGTAATTTTATTTAATTGAAAAGTTCTTATATTTTAAGAAAATGTCAGAGCCGGACGACCAATTTATTGTTCTATCCGCCTGCTGACTTTATACCTTTTCCCTTTATACCCAGAATTTTATGTTTTTTTATGTGCAGCGATGCCAACTACGGCTTTTTCATGCCTTTTAGGAACTATTTCATTAATAAGCTAAGGCTTTAAGTCTTGTTTTTTTTTTCAAAAAGGCATCTTTTCAGGGTTCCGTAGCCAAATGGCAAAAAAACGGAACCCTTATAGATTCGTCATGTCTGTCTGTCTGTCCGTTCGTATGTCACAGCCATTTTTTTCCGAAATTTTAAGAACTATGCTGTTGAAACTTGGTAAGTAGATGTACCTATTCTGGAAACCGCATTAAGATTTTACACAAAAAATAGAAAAAAAAAAAACAACAAATTTTGGGAGTTTCCCATATTTAGAACTGAAACTCAAAAAATTTCATCAAATGGGGTATCTATGGATAAGTCTTCAAAATCATTTTTTTTTCTAAACTGAATAGTTTGGGGGAGAGACACTTCCAAAGAGGTAAAATGTTCATTGTTCGTTCATCGATGAATTCGGTTATGTGTGGAGTGAATGAGAGTATGCATTGGTGATCATTAAAGGTCGGGTACCATGGCGAAAAAGCTGTGAGTAATAGTACATTTACACGGTCACACATTCCTATCACGGAAAATTAAAGGGATGCCCAATACTAAACAGCCGTCTGACTGAAAGGGACAGCATTACCTAACACGCAAAAAAACGTGATACGTTTTTTGGTCGGCCATCTTGTTTACGTGGTAGGAATTATGGGAAAGCTATGCATGTTGATATTTTTATAGCGATGACTTACAAAATTTCGTTTTCCTATAAACCAAAATGGCTTCCGGAACTGATGAACGTACAATTATTTATTTATTTCATATAAATGATTGATGAATTGTTGGTTTAACTTACTGAAACTAATTAACACTCTCATTTCACATATTTTAAATCGGAAATAGAAATGTTTTCATGTGATTGCAGAAATGTTGGTTGCCGGAACTTCCGCTTTACGTACCTATAATTATGGGTAGAACATCCATGATACCTTAGGGCTTAGGTGTCTGATTTGTGATCTCATTCCTACGCCTTTATTAGCAATTGACTGCGCACAAACGGATCTCTCTGTCCCGTCTCGTGCAAAAATGCGCGTGCGTGATAGTGTAAATGCAGTTTAACGCTCAAAAACACTGTTAATGATACCCGTTGCGACTGAATGGTCGAATGCATGAATGTGTGAATTTCGAGAAGAAAAACAAGAAAACAAAGTGTGCGAAAACAATCACTTCTGTGTTGGCAAGTGATTAGAGAGGAGGCAGTGTCCAAATTGCCAGTTACGAGTTTTTAAAATCGAAAAGTTTTTTTTCTTTAGCGGATTTGAGAGATTTTGGAAAAAAGTTAAGTCCGAAGTCAACAAACATAAATAATTTAGTAAAAAGAAAATATAAAGCAAAAGGAAGGAGATCAGGAGTAGTGGCAGGAAAATGTGAAGAAAATATAAAACGCCTGGACGGCAGAGTACTGGAGAAGAAGGAAGAAGAACCCAGAAAGGAAAGATAAGTAAAGTGGAATAAAGTGTTTGTATTTAGGTAATTTATTAAAGGAAGAAGTAATTCCGTTGGCTTCCGTTACGTAAAATTCCCAAAAAGAACAGGACGACCGACCCTTTCCGTTGTTATTTTTAACCGTTCAGGCAACGCGAAAACGAGCCAATTCCCAACAGCTAGAAAGTCGTCATCGAAACGAAGATTCAATTGTCGCATCCGACAATTTTTTTTTAACGACCGTCTAGTCCCTTCGCAAACAAAATAACAAAATCTTAAAGTAGCAATATAATCAATAGATAGCCGTGCTCACACTGAGCTTATTAACGCAACATTATCTCACCTTTATTTTTTTCTTCACCCTAGAGCTATTATTGTCGGTATTTTCTTCAAAAGGTTTAACAAATTCCTTTGTTAAAGTAGAAGCCACCTCGTGGTACTTCAGGGTCCAAATGGCCACTTTCGAGCCTCAGGACACCTGGCCCCCACTTTTTGAAAAATGATCAAAATGTCCCCTTTTTCAGTTTAAGTAGGAATTTATTCTTTAATGAACTATAACGAATGCAAAATTACGAAAAGAAGTTCGTAATGAATAAATTTATTTTTTGTTAAGAGCAAATGTCTTTGTTGCTCTGTTACCTTTTTTTTTTTGCTGTGGGTACCTATTAGTATTTTATGTGGATTATGTGGAGGCCCCTTTTTAGTCTCCTTTTTGACATTTTTCAGCGGAAACGTTGCCTCGTGGGTACTTACTGACCGTGCCTTTCCACCAAACCCCCGTCTTCATCTGTAATCTAAATTCCATGTGCAATCTATTTTTGATCACAAGTAAGTACATGAAGGGCAGTCATCCTACAGCATCCAACTAACATCAGCTTTTTGTCAGTATCTCCTCCGCTCCTCATTGCAGCTAATTTCGTTATAATATTTCCATTTCCCCAGTCGTTTCCCTTTACTATACACTTCAGCACTTGGCACGGTGCTTCACCCGAAACCTGTTTATATTTTTATATTGCATCCGAAGGCGATGTTTTTTTTTTCTCTGAAATTCTGAAATTTCTTTTCACCATTTCCACTTTGCCGAAGAAGGAAAAAGAGTTCTCTTTGCTGATTTCTTAGTGTAATCAAACTCATCCTGAAGAGATCCTAATTTTGAAATTTATACTTCTTCCTTCGTCGTTTTCATCGTTCTAGACAGCCCTCTGCCAATTCGTTCGCTTCAATGTATTTCACTTTATTATCGGGTCGACGGAAATCAACGGGGTTAGACTTGCAAGTTGCAAAGGGAAGTGTAACACGCAAAAGGGTATACGGTATACTGCGTCTGCTTTTATTCGATTGTCTATGATTGTGTTTTTCTTATTTATATTATTTTTTTTTTCACTCTTCATTTCGTTTTATTCTAGCTTTTTCTTGCCATCACCCGAAACTCTGCTGCCTGTTGTCGGCAAAAGAGAAACACCCTTCCACTTTGCGAAAATACGTGACACCTAAATAATTTTAAGCATTGCGCCCTGTTTTTCTTTTGCCAGTCTTCCGGAACGTGCCACAAGAAAAATAGGGAAATTTCTGCAAATTCCGATCCCTCACAAAACAATACAATCTCCATCCCCAATGCGAACTCCAACACCAGCCAGCGGTTGTCTCGGCGAGCCAAGGTGGGCTCGGGCGGAATATGCGGTCTCTCGAATAAATTGGATTCGTTTGAATCGAATAGGATAATTCCAGATGGGGTTTTTATTTCGGATGATATTTTTGTGTATGCGGAGCATTTTTTTGTCCTCCTGCCGTTTGGAATGGTGATGAAAGTTTTACATTGTTCCAGCAATGAAATAGCCAAACTACAAGAAATAGTTTCGCAATATTCCAACTGGATGCGGAAATACAAATTTAAATATTCCTTTCATGGGCGGCTTAGCAGGGACTTTGCTGGTGGTGTGTATAATAACTTGTGCCTAGGAACTTTTGGATTCGTAGAATTTATGGGATTCCATTCACTGGCAGTCATAGAATTAGTGCAATTAAAATGGAAATCATCGCCGTTGAAGGTGCACATCAGAACATCCGAAACAATGTAATTGGTATCGCTGAAGTAGGTAGGGAAAATGCAAGTGAATTGGGTCCTGATTCATGGATTGGGTGATTCGGAAGTGGAATATTCTCGCTAGAAGTAATATTCGCAGTTCAATGACCCTTCCCCCGCTGGTATTCTCACATCGATCTATCTCCATGCACGCCCTTAATATGTGTATTGGAAGAGCGCAATTATTCATAGGCCCAACGATCAGTCAAATGGTGTTGTGAAATAGCCTATAACCGACTAATAAGCAACGATTCCTTTACACCACGCACAATTGGTTACATCCATCATACGGAGAAATCAGTGTTCGCTTTGCACCAACCAGATAATTTCGAAGCTCATCACATTTTGTCCGCAGGACACTGGTTGATTTATATGCTTATAAAGTGTACACGAGGTTTGTTTTCTTCAAGTAACTTGGTTTGAAGCAGCCTGCATGTATGCAATTATTTTTATTTTGGTGAATGTCTCGACTTGTTGTGGGGATTTAATGTTCTTCTTGAGATTGTTGCTGATCTGTTCTCTTCAAAGCCCTTACTAGCAATTTTAAGCATGATGCATCAAAGCAAATCGGAGAGGGATACCCGGTTAAAAAAAATCCTCTTAAAGAAAACTCTTTATTAGCCGTTCAACGTTTTTTTCCTCAAGATTTTTTCTATTGTGGAGTCCTTCCTAACCAATTGAACTTTTTCCGTTTTGCACAATTTGGGCTGATGAAAAATGAATGCTCGAGTAGAAGTGTACCCATTTAGAGAAAAGGTTTATTCGCCTATAGGTATACCCGGTATAAGTGAGAGGTACTCTTGGTAGAAATAGCTTGACAACAAAATTAAGAGGCTTGCTATTGACTTTGTGGCAACAGTGACAATTGACGGCGTGACGCCGAGTTCAACCGAAAGTGTCCTATTGTATTTCGCCACCATCTAAACGTTGTTGTCGGGCTGTATTACGAATTACGGCTCATAATTTCAAAATTAAAATGCATATTAATTAGACACCAGATCGATTTTTTTTTTCCAAGCAGCGTACATTTTTCTACTTTTAAACAAACATAAGAAGTTTTATAACGTTATTCAAAGTTCTAAAATTATTTTTAGCCTAGAAACACTGGGGTCAAATCTCCATGAGTAATACGTTCACGGAACTTAGTTGAGTTTACATGTGAAATAAAAACCAATTTAGTCACGTAATGCTCGTTCACGGACTGACTTATTTAGAAATTTAGTTCTTTAATTCAATTAATTTTTTTTTTTCTCTAAATAATCTCACACCAGATTAAGACCAAAGATTAGGTATTATAGAAAATTATGATTTATTTTACGATACTTATTTTAAATAAAAGAATTGAATTTTCAGGTTCAAACTGAATTTTATAAACTTACTAGCTGACCCGGCGAACTTCGTTCCACCAAAATTAGTTAATGTAATGAATATGAGAATTCCGATTATGCACATGCTGCTTCATTTACTTCAATTCAAGTTCTTTATCAAAAGCTAAACTAAAGTACATGTAACAATGTTGATGTTTCCAAATCAAACCACAACGAGTGAGCTAGCCACATACAATTGACCATGGGAATTCAATATAGATGCCACCATGCAACGATTGTCCCAGCGACTTATTACGAGACGTACGGAAAATTTGAGGCGCTTAAATACAAAAAAAAAAGTGGCCAAGTGCGAGTCGGACTCGCCCATGAAGAGTTCCGTAGCAGCAAGTAACATAACATAAAAGTTCTTGAAGTTCGTTGTAACTTTGATCGACGATTTAATAATAGTGTATTTTTTGAATTAAGTTATTGATAAGTAAACATTATAATGAGGTACCCATATAGGTTCAGGGTTTATGTATAAGGTTTATGTTTATGAAATTAAAGTTGTTGTTTTTTTTTTTTTTTTTTATTTGAGTTGATTGTATGATATGAAAGGTAAATTGCGGCTTACGATTTATGACGTATAAAAAAAAACTACTTAGATCTCTTCTTCTCTTTTAGAAACCTAAATATCATTTTTGAAGACCTATCCATAGATATCCCATACGTATGGGTGTGATGAAAAAAAAAAAAAGTTGAGTTTTAGTTCTAAGTATAGGGAACAAAATTAGCCCATTGTTATAGATTAAAATTTCCTCCATCCCAAAAAAATGTAATTTTCAGAAATCCCCACAATCCACTTTTAGAAGAATGCAATTTCTGGTTTTGTCGATTTAAAATTTTCGGAGTTGTAAAGACTTGTGAGTTGTGATAAATGTATAAAAAATGCAGAGTGAAATGTCAAAGTGACGCGACACTTCACGTTAAGGACTTGCGCATGTGTGGATGAAAGTTTAATTGGGGCCGTCTTTCATTCAATAACATAATAAATTCTTTTCTGTTTTAAAAATGAACGGCGACTTAATTATTTGGATATTTACACATGCTGTTTAGCACGTCGTACTCCCAGAAGACGTTTCCTTCTTGCTGGAAGACTGCTCGCATTCAACCTATTCCAAAGAAAGGGAAGAAATGTCTGCCACAAAACTATCGTCCAATAGCGTTAATTTCAATGCTGTCTAAAGTAATGGAAAAGGCAATAAATGTCGAAATAATCAAATATCTAGAAGGCCATCGATTAATAAGCGACAGGCAATACGGATTTCGGAGCCGTCGTTCCACTGGTCACCTGCTAAGCTACGTAACGCACTTATGGACACAATCAATTGAACAACACGGCGAATCCATAGCCGTAGCCTTGGGCATATCAAAGGCATTTGACCGAGTCTGGCATAGAGCCCTATTAGGCAAGTTAATGTCTTACGGATTACCACAACAACTCTGCGGATGGATGCAAAATGTTCTTCTGGGAAGATCGATCCAAGTTGTTGTAGATGGTGTATCATCCAATTCGTTTGCTATAAATGCAGGAGTACCCCAAGGATCTATTCTTTCTCCAACTCTATTTCTTCTCCACATCAACGATTTGCTTGGATCGACAAATAATAATATCTACAGCTTTGCAGATGACAGCACTCTTATATCCTCCATCTCGAACAATGGGCCTGTGAATACGGCTACATCACACAATCAGAGATGTGAACAAATTAATTCTCTAAATGATGATCTGGACAAAATCTTGAAATGAGGAAAGGACAACTTGGTTGTATTTAATGTAAACAAGACACAGCTCACAACATTTTCCAGAAAAAATGCATCAACAGTTCCTCAAATCCAAATGGATGACCATTCAATCCATCACAAGGACTCAATGCACCTTCTAGGAGTCACAGTCAACTCAGGAATCACATGGCAGAACCACATATCCTATATCGCAAAATCGGCGTCCGCAAAGTTGAGCTACCTATTTAGAGCAAAGAGGTACTTTAGCCCCAAGCAACTTATCCTTCTCTACAAAGCACAGATTAGACCACGCTTGGAATATTGTTCCCATATATGGAGCTCGGCCCCAAAACATTCACTTAACCTGCTTGATAGCATACAGAGAAGAGGAGTTCGACTCATTGGAGACCCTACACTCACATCGAATCTACAACCGTTGGTGCACAGAAGACAAGTCGCTGACCTATGCTTGTTCTATAGGTACTTCCATGGTAGATGTTCTGAGGAACTCAAAGACATTATCCCTCGAAATGCAACTTTTGGGCGCCCAACAAGACAGGCTGCTAATGCTCATGACCATACAGTATACACTTGACAGCCGCGAGGACATCAACTTTCAAAAACTCCTTCTGTTACAGGACAAGCAAACTTTGGAACTCGCTTTCAGGGGATATATTTCCAGAAGACTACAATTTGCAGCAATTTAAGTGCAGAGCAAACATACATCTGCAGGCATCTCGGGGCGCTGTTGAAGCGTTATAGATTCGCCTTTCCCGGGAGAAGTATATAAAAAAAAAAATAAAAAAAATACTAAAATCGCGAATAAGGAAATTGTGTGTTGGGGTTATAGATATTTTTTGGTGACAAATCTAAAAAATAAAAAATACCAAAAAACGTATTCGTCAAAAATAAAAAGCAAAAATGTTGTGGACATGGACACCCTAATCGCCTAGCGGTATAAAAAATATACTTTACCACCGATTCTCATACCTACCAAACACAACAAATTTCACAAAAATCGGTCAAGCCGTTTCGGAGAAGCACGGCTACAGACATCGTGACACGAAAGTTATATATATTAGACAATTTTTCGCCTCATATTTCAAACTGGTAAAAACAGCTGGGTTTCTGGTCCGAGGCGAAAAATGTCCTCTATTTTGCCCCTTAACGCTAAACCTCCTAAAAAAAATTGTTTTTGCCTTAAAAAATATGTTTGAGCCCCTGAACTTCCCGACAAAATTTAGATTTCGAATAACGTTTTCAATATTTATTTGTAACTAATTTTTATTATTGCTATTACTATTTTTATTTAAGTACCTTACACTTTATCTTAATCTTAAATTTAAACTTCATTAATATTCGTTATTTGAATCTATTTATTAAAGTTAAAAGCTGTCCCGTACTCGCGTTGTTTCTCACAGTTCTTAGAAACTTTTGCTGGCTATTCTAAATATATATATTAGATTCTATGTCCTCCATAGGCCCCTTCAAAGCCCACTAAGCGCTCCTTACCTCATTACAATTTTTTTCAAGATAAATCAAGTAAAATAATAGAACAAAGTTTCTCATCGCAAGCACACTCTTGCCCCGCATTCTTCCTGCAATCTATAATGAGTTCAATTTTCTTCGTAGGTAGGTACTTCACTTGTTAGTCAATCACTAATGACAATACCACGTCACAGGATAACCCGAACGAGGAAGTTTGGTTCAACCAGCACGGAAAACAACCTGATATCCCGTCAAAATAAATAACCCAATAGAGAGTCTGAAGCAACAAACCTTAACGACAGGACTTCATACTCAGCTCCTTACCACCCTATACTTGTTACACTAACAGCTAATTAATGGACATCGTTAAAGTTTAGGCAACTTTGATAAAGCATATTAATTTATGGCAAACAAGAAGTGTTATTAATTTTGTTATACCGTTGCCATTGCATCCCTTCCCTGGCAAAACACAAAGGAAAACAGGAAAAAAAAAGAAGACAATTAGTTTGCCGCTCCTTACGTCCAGTAACTCTTCTCCTCTATCCACTGCCACTGCCACACTGAGTAAACTAAAGCTGAGCACCAGGGAGACAAATTACTCATTCATAAAGCAACACCCGCCCGTCGTCGGTTGGTCTCACCCACATCGCACCATTTCATTATATTCCTAGCCATACCCATAGTTCCCGTCGTTCGTCCTTACAAACTCCGGGGATATTAAATCAAGCGTAATGACGATACTCATTGTTAATTTCACAATTAACCGATTATATTGAGCGCATAACTTGGTCTCGACTGGTTTGGGAAATGTTGTCAGCTTCGCATCAGCGAGGCGCTTCATTGGCTGCTTGTACGGTGTGCGAGTGTGGGTTTGTGTATGTATGGCACTTAACATCTCTAATAAATGTCCAAAGTTCACAAGTTAATTGAATTAAGGAAGCAATGAACAAGAGCTGTTTCCAGATAATGGCAGGTGATTTCCTCTTTCAAGCAGTTGCGTTGTAATAAATTCCCTTTCGGGAACTTCACCCAGATAAGAATTGCAGCTATTTTAGGGGAGGCATTAGGTATTATACTCTTATCTAGTATACCTTATAAAAAAAGTTGGTGGGGGATAATGTGAAATTGTTATTGAGTGAGGTTTATTTTATTTACATCATCAATCCAGTTCCATTGATGTTTGGTATTGAATGAGACGTTTTGTGAAAGAATTTAGAAAGACTTTGGTGACGGTACTTATAAGTGATTGCCACCTTAACAAAAGGTGAATGGATCAAATTCGGATTGATATAAGAAGAGATATAAATATCCCAAAGAAACAGGCGGCGAAGAGACGTTGAATCCACAAATGCAAAGCTCTGGGGCTAAGGACCAACTACGAAGCTGTAAGTAAGTAAGATCTATGGCGGTAAATTGCCAGTGTTACTAACCCTTGAGGAACACCTGCATTCATATTGTAAACAAGCCTCTCTAACAAACTGGCTTAGCTTGAAAACCCTTCTTTTATTTTTAAAATTTTAATTCAATTATTTTTGGAAAGAGAAGAAAATTCGAAATGGAAGTTTGGAATCACTTAGGTACTTTTTTGAAAAAATATTTAATTCAAATTAGCTTTTTATTATTTATTAAGCAACCATGAATAAATTTCAAATCTACTCAAGTCTGTATTTAATTTGAAATACAATTTTTGATCAAACATTTAAATCTCTATCTCTTCTCTTCTCTATATATTAAAAAGTCAATTGCTGTGCGTTAGTCGGGTAAAGGCTCCAGAACGGTTCAACCGATTTGAATGATATTTCTTTTGTTTTGTTCGCCTTGAATCAGGGATGGTTAAGGAAAAAAGAAATGTCGGAAATTCCTCAACATGTGGCGTTGTAGGCGTATATTTCGTTTTTCAGTCAATTCAATTTTCTTTTCGTTTCCAAATCTTTCGGGGTAACATCGATGACGATATAACTCGATAACCACTGGGCCAATTTGTATGGTTCTTCTTTTGTTTTGTTCGTATTGGTATATTTCAGGTGAAGGCAGTCTTAAAAGATAGGATTTTGGACCCGATAAGTGGCGTTGTTATCGATCTCCGAAATCACTCACCCGATTTCAATGACGTTTTGTGGATGTAGTATATGGGTGGTTTTCGGTTGAAAGACAGGACACTTTTGGACCCGATAAATAGCGCTGTTGCCGATCTCCCAAACAGCTCTACAGAGTTTATTGAATTTGTGGACGGGTATGGTTGCTTTCAGTTTGAAAGAAAGGATAGTTTTGGACCCTATAGGTGGTACTTTGCGGTTTAGGAAAACGGGCTGTGGCACCATTAAAATTATTAATGGATATTGTCCAAATAAAGCACTTTGTGAAACACGAGCAGGACTTCGTACGAAAGGTACAGGCAAAGCTGGATGGTTACGGCTACATAATATAAAACAGACTGATCTCATAACACACGGGAAGGGATCGTTCGATTTTTATGATTTTTGGTTTCAATTCGCATGGGCTCAAGAAAGGATTAGTGGAATTTTTGAATTCCTTGGATGTTCCGGGCCTACACATAATTTGAAATTGAAAGTCGGCTTAGTTATAATTTTTTTTTAGGCTGATGGTTCCTGGTTTGAAACAAAATTACTGGGCGAGTAGTCTGGTGCTCAAATAAAAAAAAAGCTCCGCTTTGTCAAACACTAAACAAGTGCATCAAAGGCCAGATAAAAATGTTGTCGTTGTAATTACTGAGCCTAAAAAAATAAATAGATGTCGCAACAGCACTATAGGGACCCTAAACCTAGCTTCCCATCCCACAATGATTCGTTTTGTGTTTGAGTTTTTCATTTTTTTAATTAATGGGAGGGATCTACAATTTTAAGCCGCGTCCAAGCGGCTAATTGAGAAGCTCTTTCAGGACAGTTATACCCTCGGATATTTGTCAGACGTTCGCGAGAGATGGCACTGGATAAAAACACTAAAGTGGAATTCGGTTTTTTTTTTTCGGATGAAAAATACTGATTACTAGGCTGAGCCAGAGAAATGTACCTTTGGCATTACGATGGGCTTCATAAAACCAGTTCCACTTAAAGTTTGCAAGTCAGGCAAGTTCAACAACTACATTTTGATACAAATGTTCGTTCACATCCGTTGGCAGATGTTTCCCACCAAATGTTTCCTATAAAATACACAAATGGGTCATGGGAAGTGGTGACCTGCTCTCCTCCATTCCATTCTTTGGTTTAGATTTTAAATTTAAGCTTCTACTCACATATTTTCCCCATGAAGCAACACCTGTTCTCCCCATTTATACCTATTCAACGGTCCTGTTAATATTTCTAGGCCATTTCCTCCGTATCTCCGGATGTTATATACTGTATGTGCTTCAACGCCATAGCATATTTCTCAGATGGAAAACCAGAACTCAGTCAATGTCTGCGGGCCACGCAAAATCCACATATTTCGTGCGTAAAGATAATAAAACACGCATACGCCCCATTTGCGCGCGAGTTAAGTATCCATAGCAAAACATATTGAGAAAAAAGATAACATTATTTGTATTCAATGATATCTTTAGTCTCTAGTACAGTCTTGCACACAACGCTACAATGATAACATATGTAAAAGAGATAATATCGTTTGTATACAATGTTGGAATATTATCTCTTCTTCATTATCAAGCAAGACGATTGTACGCTTGGGTCTCCTTGTAGATAGATAAGAAAAGTATATAAATACGACTGTATGATGAATTTATCAACAGTCTTATTGTAACTACATAGTAGCCTTAAGCTCCTTTTAGAATTAGTAAAAAGTATTTCAATAATAAAGGACATAGTTCCAAATAAATATTGTTTAATTTTAAAAGTAAGAAACAAGTGTTTTAATTGGCGATCCTGCCAGGAGGTTAAATATACTTTTTAACTTCAATCGAGCGGACCTCGGGAACAAGTAGTGAAATCTAGTATAAACAGAACACTCGCGTTACCGGTTACAAGAATTACCTAGCATAGCAGGTACAAATATAGCTTCTTCGTACGAAGCAGCAAAGCAATTCAGTGAAAGTGTATATGTGGAGAAAAAAAACACACAAATTCGACGACAACAGACACGAGTTCAAAATGGAACAACTCGCAGTATTAATGGCAAGATTAGAAGCTTTAGAAACCAGGAGCAACACAGTAACACAAACCCTAGAGCACACACGCACAGAGAATGCAAGGTTAGCAGCAATAATAACTAACCAAAATCAAATAAACACTAATTTAGAAACAAAACTAAATGAAGTAAAATCTGGATTAGGCATAGTACCAAACATACCTGTGCTAGAGGAAATAAGAACCACATATACAGATGGTAGTGAAATACAGTTAGACGCATTTAAAAGCCTACCTATTTTCAACGGCGATCAATCAAATTATCGGTCGTGGCGCGAAGAAGCATCCAGATTAATGGACAGCATTAAAAACTTCAAAACACACAGTAAGTACGCAGCAGCATTGACTATAGTGAAAAGTAAAATACAGGGTGCAGCCGCGAATGTGTTAACTAATTATAACACAATTTTTAATTTTGAGGCGATACGTAACAGATTAGATTATACGTACTCTAATCAAGAACCTCTATACGTGCTACAAGACATGATGAAAGCCATCACGCAAAAAAGAAGCACACTGTCTGAATACCACGACGAGATAAATAAAAATCTCAATTTAATAATATCAAAAATCACTATGTCAGGTGATCCGCCGAATATAATCGACAGACTAATTAAAAATGCTAACGACGACGCAGTTCGTATATTCATTGATGGTATGAGTGACAACTTTACAAGAGGATCATTATATTCAGCTACAATAAATGATCTAGAACACGCATTCGCAATTGCTCGCAGAATAGAACATGATAATGTGCACAGGCATTTACATCTCACTCAGGATAAGCACCACAAAAATATGCCACATGAACGCAGAAACGAAAGAAGACCAAATTATTCGAGCCAAACAACGAATTATCAACCCCAGAAGCAATACGATAATATGCAGCAACACAATCAAGGACCACAGCCGATGGAGATAAACTCGAGACAAATTGTACATGCACAGCGACAAAATTGGAATCAATACAAACCCGATGTATATAATCCACCAGCGAAACGTGAACACAGCGGGAGTTTCAACACACACAACAGACCGCAACGATCTTATCAGCAGAACTTCAAGCAGCAGAGAGTAAATAACTCCCGACAACAACGCAGAGACGATGTCAGCAGTACATATGCAGAAGCAGATGAAACGGAATGTATGGTAAATAATAACATAAGAATAGATCATTTAAACTAGTAGACGGGTTGCCCTGCTTAAATTTAACTAGTACTATTTCTAAGAAAATTTATAAAATTCTTATTGATACTGGTGCAACCCATAATTACATTAATAGAAAATGCGATTCTAGCAAAAAAATTAAAATTAAACCTATAAAAATAAAAACAATGCATGGTTATTCTATGGTAGATACAAAGAAAGTAGTTAGGATATTAAAGAAAAATATAACATTTTTTGAATTAGAGGATATTCAGTCTTTTGATATGATATTAGGATATGAAGGACTTAAAGTTCTAAACGCGGAAATAAATTTCAGTAATATGACTCTAACTACCATAAGCAGTGTCGAATCTATTCAGAAAATTAATTACATAATTGGGGAAAATAATATTTATAAAGCAGACATAGATAGACTGATGAAGATTAATAACAGCATAGGACCGTTACCCTTTACAGATACTATAGAAGCAAGCATTAGGACGACCAATGATAATCCGGTTTATGTTAAACAATATCCATATCCCATAGCAGATAACGAATTCGTAAACAAAGAAATACAGAAACTCTTACATGACGATATAATAGAAAAAAGCCATAGTCCTTATAACAGTCCCATATGGACAGTACCTAAAAAAGGTTTGGACGAAAAAGGAAAACCAAAACGGCGCATGGTTGTTGATTTCCAAAAACTTAACGCTCACACTGTAACAGACAGATACCCCATTCCGGATGTCAACATGACAATTCAAAATTTAGGTAAAGCCAAGTACTTTACAACATTAGATTTGGAGTCAGGTTTCCACCAAATTAAAATCAAAACAGATGATAAAGAAAAAACAGCTTTTGCTATAAATGGCGCAAAATATCATTTTAAACGAATGCCTTTCGGGCTCAAAAATGCACCAAGCATATTTCAGAGATGCGTGGACGACATTTTGAGAGACTTTGTAGGTAAATTCGTACACGTTTACATTGATGACGTATTGATATATTCTTCATCTGAGGAAGAACATATACAGCACATAAGTCAAGTATTCGACGTACTCAATAAAGCCACATTAAAAATATCTGATGAGAAAAGTAAGTTTTTTCAAGAAGAAGTAGAATACTTAGGTCACATAATCAGACATGGTAGAATCACTACGAACCCTGAGAAAATAGCAGCTATAGAAAATTTTCCAGTCCCACAAACGGTAAAGGATTTGAGAGGATTTTTAGGTCTTACAGGTTACTATCGTAAGTTTATAAAAGGATACGCAAGCATAGCCAAGCCCCTGACATTATATTTACGAGGAGATAACGGTAAAGTAAACAAAAAACAAAGTAAAAATATTAAGTTAAATCTGAATGATTCAGCATTAGAAGCGATTAGAATTTTAAAAAATTATTTGAAAGAACAAGTCGAACTTTTTCAACCGGATTATAGTAAACCATTCGAGCTTACTACTGATGCATCCAACATAGCTATTGGAGCCGTACTAAGTCAGAATAAGCAACCTATACACTTCTTGTCAAGAACACTGAGTAAGACAGAAGAGAACTATAGCACAAACGAGAAAGAGCTATTAGCGATCATATGGTCCTTACAAAAACTCAGAAACTACATATATGGTATAGCAGACTTAACCATATATACCGATCACCAGAGCCTTATATATTCTGTATCAGAAAAAAATCCCAACACAAAGCTGAAACGTTGGAAGGGAATCATTGAAGACTTTGGAGCAAAATTAGTTTATAAACCAGGAAACCTAAATCTTGTAGCTGACGCATTATCACGTCAACGCATAAATACTTCTACCATAGAAACAGCACATTCAGCTGAAAGTTCTTCTAATGATATAATAAAAACTGTGAATCAGCCTTTTAATGCATACACTGCACAGTTCGAACTTATTGAAGATATAACAAATAATATCGAAACACAAATCTATTTTAGTAACAAAATAAGACTCATAATAAAGTTTAAGGACAAAGACTCTTTACTAAGGCAGATGAAAGAAGTTATACAACCCCAAAAGATTGTAGCTTTGCATACGAAATTTGAAAACATATACAAATATGGTGAAAACATAAAAAAAGAATTCCCACTAGTAAGATTTATATTCACACCAAGAAAACTTCAAGACGTGACAAATTTGGAGGAACAACTAAAACTTGTAAGGGTAACTCACGAAAGAGCACACCGAGGGTTACGTAACAATATACAAGAAATCTCAGAGAAATATTACTGGCCCGATCTAAATAAACAAGCAAAGAGTTTCAACAGAAAATGCATAGCATGTCTATTTGGAAAATATGAAAGAAAACCTATCAGAGAACCTCTGAATAATTCAGAAATACCAACACATGTGGGAACACACATTCATATGGACATATACTTCAACGACAAGTATACTTTCCTTGTAACAGTAGATAAGTATTCTAAATATACAATCCTTCGGGAAATCGAAACTCGAAACAGACTGTACGACGTTATGGAAGAGGTCTTATCTAATTATTTCCCAAAATGTGAACGACTCATGACAGATAACGAGAAGGGATTCAAAACAGAAATGGTGAACCAAATGTGTTTGAAATACAACATAACTAAAGTAGAAACTCCAGTATACAGATCGACAGCGAACGGTCAGGTAGAACGTGTAAACGGTACAATAACTGAACTGTCTAGAATATTCACAATTCAGAATAAAACAAGACTTATCGAAGAAATATTTAGAACAGTGCGTGAATTAAATAATTCTATACACTCAGTTACCGGTTTGAAACCTAGAGACATTTTCTTTAATCAAAATAAATATAGCAATAGTGAAATTATAATAAATAAACTAAACTCAGCATCCAAAAAAGTGATCGAACGTCTAAATAAAGGAACTCGACACAGAGAGTATAAAAAAGGAGATAAGATAATGGTAAGAATCACAGGTCTTAGAAAGAAATCTAACGCCAGATACATAACAAGAATAGTAGAAGAAGATAAAGGAGACACTGTAATCTCTAAAGAAGGAATAAAAATTCACAAGGATAACATAAAGAATTATCATTTTTCAGATGACGAAAATATTAATATTCCTAACATTACTAGGAATTGTACAGAGTCAAGAAGGGCAAGGAAACGTTCAAATAACTGAGTTACTAAACAAGAAGTTTATACTTACGCAAACAGATGACGTGTATTTATTCAAAGAACAAACTTATTTGTTACATGCCACCAACCTGACTTCGATATTTCAACCTTACGTAAATATCGTAACTAGTAAATATCAACCTACACAAGAAGAAAAAATTTGGTTAAGTAAAATTAAGAATTTAGCAGACCAATTACAAGAACATACTAGGCATACTAGATCAATTAACTTTTTAGGAACAGCTTTCAAATATGTGTTTGGTAATCCTGACCATTATGACTTAGTTAACATAGAAACGAGTATAAATAATCTCATAGAAAACAATAATAAACAAAAAACTATAAATTCTAGATTTGAACAAATTTTGCAACAATTCGAAGGTCAGAGCCTTAAAGAACATTTAGTAATAGAACAAGTGTACGAACAATTATTATTATTGACCAGAACAATTAATGCAGCAAAAAATAATGAATATTTATCAGAAAGCCTAGACTTAGATGACATTAAAAATATTATTCAACATGAAATAATTCAAGTACCCATAATAAATATACTTGAGTACTCTAAAATATTATTAGCTAGAACTGATGAATTCTTCATCACAATATATAAATATCCAGTTCTAATTAAATCATGTAAATTGTATAAAGTAACACCTTTAAATTCAAAACATGGAAAAATCATTACAGATAAAACAATTGCCTTATGTAACCAAACTTATTTAAGAACAAGAAATTGTCAAAATCATCTAAGTAAAAACATTTGTGAAATTAACTTTGAAGAAGAAAATTGTCTTATTCCACTTTTAAAGAATATAACTTCAAAATG
Organism: Cheilosia urbana; assembly: GCA_946477585.1. Lineage (NCBI taxonomy): Eukaryota > Metazoa > Arthropoda > Insecta > Diptera > Syrphidae > Cheilosia > Cheilosia urbana. The sequence continues at coordinate 121,259,280 of OX297854.1, forward strand.
CAACATTAAACAAGAATACGATTACGACTTAGAAATTGAATCCGGTGTTATGTTATTAAGCGGTAAGCATAAGTTAAATAATCAAACAATTAATGGTATAAACTTAGTTACTTATGAAAATACTATAAATCTAGACGATAAAATATACAAAAACATGCATAAGCAAATTAAAGAAGTTATATTAAGAAATCATAATTCAGAGTCTTACATCGACCAAATAATTAAAGAAGATACAATGTACAAATTCGATAACATAGATACTTTAAAAAAACTAATTATTCCTTTTGAAGAAAAACCGATATTATCAACTATATACACAATTGTAACACTGATTGTTATTCTAGCATTTACGTACGTAATGATAAAAACTATACAATGTATAACAGATCGTCAAAAACAAAAAAAGATTGACGCATATAACAAAACTTATGAAAGAGAAATGTTAAAAATAGCGTCGAAAAATCGGGACGATTTCGTTTAACAAGGGGGGGAGTTAAGTATCCATAGCAAAACATATTGAGAAAAAAGATAACATTATTTGTATTCAATGATATCTTTAGTCTCTAGTACAGTCTTGCACACAACGCTACAATGATAACATATGTAAAAGAGATAATATCGTTTGTATACAATGTTGGAATATTATCTCTTCTTCATTATCAAGCAAGACGATTGTACGCTTGGGTCTCCTTGTAGATAGATAAGAAAAGTATATAAATACGACTGTATGATGAATTTATCAACAGTCTTATTGTAACTACATAGTAGCCTTAAGCTCCTTTTAGAATTAGTAAAAAGTATTTCAATAATAAAGGACATAGTTCCAAATAAATATTGTTTAATTTTAAAAGTAAGAAACAAGTGTTTTAATTCGCGCTAGTCCCGCCCGCCCTTCCGGCCAACCGAACCGAATAGCATTTGCGCTCAGCCGCTCACCCATCACACGCTGTTGCGACCTCATTTTGGTACGCGCCAAAGTTCGCAGTCATCCAGGCGATTATTTCCACGTGATTTCGGATTCTATTCAGGTAGAAGTTTTCGTCGAGATTGCCATATCGACAGAGGGGAATATAAATGACTCAGATCCGGAGACAGGAAGACAGCAGAATGGAGACGCTAACAAAGACGAAGGAGATGCTGAAGTGACGATGATGATGACTACGAGACGGACCAACTTTAAAGAGTCCTATTCATCTCAATCAACAGGGCATTAGTTAGGGGGTGATACGAACACGACCAACTTTCGCAGCCCACCCCTTCCCGCTCTGTCCGGTTCGTATAGCGCCAGTGTAGCGTGCATAATACGCAAACCAAGTGTCGAAAAACATTTGTTTCGAGAGGGGAAAAAGTTTCCACTCACGGTCATGTCATTGTGTCAGTCGGAGTGAACCGAAACCGAAACCCCGCGCACAAACTATTGAATCGACCTCCTGGGTCCTGGCTCCTGCCCTGGATAGGGGTTGCAATAATCCAATAGTTGGCAGCTGACAAAAAATGAATTTCATCGCGCTGCCGGATGGTGTTGCCAAAGCATATACGAGTACACACTGTGTAGTTCTGGGTGCTGGTGCTGGTGGAACACGATTCCATAATTCTTATTCATCGCAGGTTCGCATTGTCGCATTGAATATGAGGACGATTGGATGGGAATTGACAAAGGGGGTACTGGGGCTGTGTCAGGGTGAGCCCTCGGGTTGAATGCTTAAGTTGATATGTTCGATTGTGGATGCTACGCGATGGGGTATTTGAAAAATTATTATCCTTAATGAGTGCTTTTGTTTTGTTTTTTGTTTTTTTTTTTTTGTCTTGCCGGTGCCTTTGTCAATGCAGATTCACTATCTCGATGCGCCTCCTGCTCTCGGTCGCTTTGGACTGCTTCCTGCATTTCCATTTGCATAATGGATGATTGCTTGCCGAGTCCTTTTTGTGCCGGCAAATAGCATTTTGTTCGGGAGATGTACGCTTTGTCTTTGGATAGGATGACGGCGATGACGACGATGATAACGACGACGCACACTTCCATTTTAATCGATGATGACAGACATTCAATGGATTTTGCAAGTGAAGAGCTCTCGCATCCGTTGACGTTGCTGATGATGGCGACGATGACGAAGCTGGTAACGATAGCGTTGATGAGCGCACGAAAACAAGAACCGTGAGTGAAATGTGAAAGCGATGTGATTCCAATTTTAATGGCAATTTGTTGATGTTGGTTTTGTGTCACAGAAAAGGAAGTAACTGAATGGAGAGCCACTATAATTGGGACAAGGATATACGTTTCGTTGCAGTCGAGCGCGGCTTTAATGATATTGTCTCCCTAGAGCCTAGAGCACTGTGAGGGAAAGCTGGAACAGCTGGAAATCCTCTCAAAAGGATCGTCATAAAGCTGGCGGAATATAGCAGTGAGCAATTGCGATGGGAATCGCTCCTGATGTTCAGTTGAGATTTGTGGGTTTCTCATGATTGGCGGTAGCGTGTCTTTTGTCAATACCAGAGGAGGGCTATTTAGTGCTGTCGAAAGAAGGCAATCGTCTGCAGTTTTAGGCTGATGAAAATTGCTCAAATCGATAGGATATGGGAGTGGGTATGAGCCTCGGTCAGGATAGGACTTTGAAAAGCAATCTACTTGGCGTATCATGTCGTCGAGTAGGTATGTAATGTAATCTTTGTCGATAGCTATTAATTCACTTTATTAAGTTTATAATATAAATTCACAAGTAAAGGAGATTGGAGGTTCGCTATCTACAGGGAAGGAATTGAAAACCACCAATTGCAAAATTTTGAGTTGCAATGCACGAATTATATATTTTTCGCAAATCACGATTTGTCTTGAATATCAAATTCTGTTTGTTGAATTTTAGGATTATAGAAGTATTAGTTCGAGTTTATCTTATTTGTAGTGATTTGCAACATTTTTGGCGCAACTTACCACTTCAATAGGTCAATTTCTCAAACACCACTTTACAATCTCAAATTGCAAAAAATATTTCGTTATTTACCACCACTGAATGAGGAATCAACAAAACCTTATAATAATTTCGCACATGTAAATTAAACGTGGTTTAACAAAGAATGCAAGCGAGTTACCGCAGCGAAAAACAAGGCTTTCCGTGAATGGCGGTCAAACCCTTCAGAACTAAAAAGATCTGAATTTACAATTCTTCGAAATAGATGCAACCTAATTATTGAATCGGCGAAGACAACTTACAGCGAAAGAGTCACTAACAAAGTGATTGGATGTCCTAGCGGCTTACGCGCATTCTGGTCCATGGCAAAGGCAATCAGTAATAACTTTAGTTGCTCTTCTTTTCCAACTCTAGTAAAAGAAGACGGCACGCTAGCAACAACACCTAAAGAAAAGGCAGATCTTTTCGCTAGCATGTTTTCAAAGAATTCCACCCTAGATTCTGCACAGCTAGAGCCACCAAATATCCCGAGGATGCAATCATCGATGGCAGAAGTGAAATTTCGGCCTCGAATAATTCAACGCATCCTTAAAGAACTAGATTGCAATAAGGCAACGGGACCCGTTGGAATCCCGGCTATAGTACTCAAGAACTGTGCACCAGAACTTGCACCTGTACTCTGTAAGCTGTTTAGCATGTCGTACTCCCAGAAGACGTTTCCTTTTTTCCGCTCGCATCCAACCTATTCCAAAGAAAGGGAAGAAATGTCTGCCACAAAACTATCGTCCAATAGCGTTACCTTCAATACTCTCTAAGGTAATGGAAAAGTCAATAAATGTCGAAATAATCAAATATCTAGAAGGCCATCGAATAATAAGCGACAGGCAATACGGATTTCGGAGCCGTCGTTCCACTGGTGACCTGTTAAGCTACGTAACGCACTTATGGACACAATCAATTGAACAACACGGCGAGTCCAGAGCCGTAGCCTTGGACATATCAAAGGCATTTGACCGAGTCTGGCATAGAGCCCTATTAGGCAAGTTAGCGTCTTACGGATTACCACAACAACTCTGCGGATGGATGCAAAATTTTCTTCTGTGAAGATCGATCCAAGTTGTTGTAGATGGTGTATCATCCAATTCGTTTGCTATAAACGCAGGAGTGCCCCAAGGATCTATTCTTTCTCCAACTCTGTTTCTTCTCCACATAAACGATTTGCTTGGATCGACAAATAATAATATCTACAGCTTTGCAGATGACAGCACTCTTATATCCTCCATCTCGAACAATGGGCCTGTGAATACGGCTACATCACACAATCAGAGATGTGAACAAATGAATTCTCTAAATGGTGATCTGGACAAAATCTTGAAGTGGGGAAAGGAGAACTTGGTTGTATTTAATGCAAACAAGACACAGCTCACAACATTTTCCAGAAAAAATGCATCAACAGTTCCTCAGATCCAAATGGATGACCATCCAATCCATCACAAGGACTCAATGCACCTTCTTGGAGTCGCAGTCAATTCAGGAATCACATGGCAGGACCACATATCCTATATCGCAAGATCGGCGTCCGCAAAGTTGAGCTACCTATTTAGAGCAAAGAGGTACTTTAGCCCCAAGCAACTTCTCCTTCTCTACAAAGCACAGGTTAGCCCAGGCTTGGAATATTGTTCCCATATATGGAGCTCGGCCCCAAAACATTCACTTAACCTGCTTGATAGCATACAGAGACGAGCAGTTCGACTCATTGGAGACCCTACACTCACATCGAATCTACAACCGTTGGTGCACAGAAGACAAGTCGCTGACCTATGCTTGTTCTATAGGTACTTCCATGGTAGATTTTCTGAGGAACTCAAAGACATTATCCCTCGAAATACAACTTTTGGGCGCCCAACAAGACAGGCTGCTAATGCTCATGAGTCATGACCATACAGTACACTTGACAACCGCGAGGACATCAACTTTCAAAAACTCCTTCTGTTACAGGACAAGCAAACTTTGGAACTCGCTTCCTGGGGATATATTTCCAGAAGACTACAATTTGCAGCAATTTAAGTGCAGAGCAAACATACATCTGCAGGCATCTCGGGGCGCTGTTGAAGCGTTATAGGTTCGCCTTTCCCGGGAGAAGTATATAAAAAAAAAAAAAAATCGTTCTAGGTATCTTCTTTTCGAAAATTTATTGTTTTTCTATGTGTGAGCGGGATCAAAAACTAAAACTTTTTGCGGTGGCTTTAATAGTTCAAAAATGCACTAAGTGTCCGGATAATGGTGCCTTTACCGTATGCGGCTGAAAATCATTCGATCTCCCGCTTCTTTTAGTGGATACCGAGTTTTTTTGTCATATCAATGTAAAAAACATCGTTATGATTTAAAGCAACAATTTCATGCACACGACCAAACTATAATCTCTGAACTGGGTCACAGTTTGACATCCTTGAACGCACCTCAATCGTTTGGAAAAGCAAAATAAACCAATTTCCTAGTCAAAGATACAGTATATGCCACACAATCGTTGCTTGTTTTTTACGCACGATATGAGTATCTTTTTGCGATTGAATTACAGCACACCGTACATTTTTCCGCTTATCCCGGTAGTCGAAATACGCATCCTGTACGAGCCAAATACCACTTTAAAGCATCGTGAATGCCAAAACAGAATTGTCCCCATAATGAAGAAATGAAATTCCGGAAAAAAAAAACTTAGGACATTGCCTCTCATTCTCGTATCCCTTCGTTGCGAGCGCAGGCGAACAAAAAAGTCATTTCCTCCCTTCAGCAAGTAAATTGAAATGCCTGCTGCCGGGTACATAATTTAGGGTTATTCAAGCGCAACATTCACTTCATGTACCCTTCTCTGTTGTCGCATGATTTCCAGGCACAGATGACTTACACTGCACTGCAAAGTCTTAACTTTAAAAGAAAATACATATCTCCGAAAAAAAAGGAAGCAGCTCAACCCCACTTTCTCTTCATATATCTTTGTGCAGAAATTCTCAAAACAGTATAAATCTCAGTCATTCATCTTGGAGCGGAAAATGTGTCCTTTTTTTTTGGTAGGGATTTTTGCTATCCAAGAAAATTTCCATACAAGATAAAAAGTCACAGGTCCACCCCACACACACAGAGAGCTGTGTGGGGGGTATCTGGCATATCTGGGAATATTCCTTGCAAATTTTCATACACATGCAGATACCGAATTATCTAAGTACGGTCCTGAGTTACACCGATCTATCCGGCTTGCTAAAATCCCTTTGAAACGGATGTGCTCAATCAGATTTAGGACACAGAAGAAAGCATCCACCATCCCATTAGCCTGGGGCCTTGGGGAGAGGGCAACTCAACTTCTGCCAGCCTAAATGCACGTCTGACGCTTTTTCACTCTGGCAGGACATTTTTACCTTTCAACGTACTTAGAAAAGTGATTTTTCCAAGGAGGCTGACACAGATTCCTCTGCTGGGTTAATCATTTCACTTGAGGATTATTTTTTTCTCCATCCATGCGACAGATATAATAATTTGCTCAAGTTATATGTATGGACCGAAACACCAGGGTTGGGGTAGCGGATGCGGATGATGGCACTCAGCTTCGTATAACAACGAATGGGTTGTGCGTTGTGCGTACATTAATACATTAGGCAGGTTGTGCGCCCACATGCTGTTGATACTGATGATGCTGGTAATATCCTGGCTGTGTTTGTCGGTGTTGTTTTGACGGGACTTTTATTTTGGTTGTAAACTTCTGCACTCCTCCTTCAGCGGGCGGTTGAACGACGAACGTATACGTAATGTTATCACAACGAGAGCCATTAATTCTAGAGATTGATCCGGTATGCAAATTACTTTCTTTCCGGCAGGCACAAGAGTAGCAATCTTGCTGCGGGTATGTGGAAGGAGTGGTGCGCCTGGAAGAGGATTATAATTTGAACACACGCTGATAAGAAATACCGCAACAAGCTAGAGTGAAAGAAGCAATGAAGCGGATGAAGAATGCGAATGTGGTTACGTGCGTTGACAACTTTTGGTGATAATTTTTGCTGTTGCTTTTGCTTGTTATGAGAGCAGCAGATTTGTACGTACATATATCTTTCACGAGAGGCAATATTAAATTTTTAGCACTAGGGAGGGGTGGGGCTTTCCGTCAGCTTTTGAAAATGAAGCTATTTGATTGTCAATTTGCCATGAATATTTATATTCGGGGCTTTGAATTTGTATATAGGTATATAGTGTGCCCAGGGTAGGGTGTTATGCCATAAACCTTATATTGAGAAATAGTCGTAAAGCTAGGAATTGATAAATTCAAAGAGATACGGCGAAGGAAGGAAGCCATACAAGGAATAGGTATTAGCCGGAGGGAGAGAGTCAAAACCGCCGCCTATTAAATACTTGAGTTTGGAAATAACGTGAGTCTTTATAAATATTTTAGGAGCGTGTGACAAGCATGTGTCTTGTTGGATTCTGTATACATGCCAACTGGACGAACATCGGTTCATTCTTCCATACTGAATAGAAAGTTCCTTTTTGGGGCTACTTATTCATTGCTATCGGCAATTCCGACTCCGAGGGAAACAAATTCCCCCCCGGACCTTTTTTGTTCCCTGGAAGATATTCCTCCTATCGCGAATCTCCATCGGAATTTATTTCCCCGAAATTTTTCGAAAATATGTTCGAATTCCTTGACAGTTGTCAATTGTGATTTATTTATTTGTCAATTAAGCTCATATTTACGAATATTTTGAAACCAATTAATTTCATTAATTTGCACAATTGCAAAGACGCGAATTGGATTTATTTGTATCTAATTAAAGAAAGTGTTCGTAAGGTGTATCTACCTGAAAAGCTGCATACTTTCATTATATCATAAGAGACAGTTTTTCCAGTTATTCATACAAGGAGCTCTATAGTCAGCTAGGCCTGGCTTTTTAAATAGAGATTCGTTGTTCCACGTCACCTTAGATCTGGTTAAAGTATTCTTTTATTTTCCGGAGGTGAAATAAGTACCATCTGAGTGATCCATGGTACGAATCCCATTTTGCATATTGAAAAAAAAAAAAAAAAAAATCTACTTGTTGGTAGAAAGCCCACTGGTGATTCATTTTTATTTTAGTTACTATTTTAAAAACGTTACAGTTATTATGTAACCTACGAAGCTTAAGGCTTTTCTGCAGGTGATTGTGTCTCATATATTTTAATGTTTGGAAGTAATATTTAGATTTTAGTTAAAAAATTCAATAAAAATGTTAAAGCTAAAAAAAAAACATTTTAATTGAGGAAATATGATTTCAAATCTATTTTGCGTTTTTTTAAAATCAACTACATTTTTTAGTTTGGTGGGTAGATAGTGAATTCATCAAAGTTGGAATACTATAGACTAATTTATTGTCTTCGTCCATAATTTTTAAATACTTCAGGTATTTCGAGAAGTTATTGTGCTCGTCTTGTAGTATTCTAGTTGTGACTTAACGGTTATTGGAAACGGGACCCCTAGAAATTGAAACAGGTTATTATTATTATATATAATCTTTACCAGCCATCGTTGGAGATTATGTATTCTATCCAGGTACGTTTTAGATGCATTTCCCCATGCTAAAATGCTGTATCGAACTCTCGATTCAGCAAGTGAATAATACACCTTCCTTTGGGCATCTGTAGTAGAGTACTTCTTCAATGTTCAATTAAATGCTCGTCGATCGACGACCTCAATTGTTTCGCTTATTTGTGTGGTTGGACAGCTTTGGTTTCGATGAAAGATATTAATAGGTGCTGTTTTTTGACTGGGTGTATGTATGTGCATCAACTTTGTTTTTGCCATGTTTATTATCAAGTTGTGATCGTGGCACCATTTTGACACTTTGTCGAATTCCTTCTGCATTACTGCTATCGCCGTATCGAGTTTTTGATGTTTGACCACTAAGGCAATGTCATCTGCATATGCAAAAACAGTCGATTGCTCAAAAACATGAAGAAGTGCGTTAGTAAAAAGCACGAACAATATTGGGCCAAGTTTGGAGCCCTGTGGAACACCGTAGATGTTCTGCTTTTCCTCGCTAAATTTGTTTGCAACCTTCACCCTTTAACCATGTTGCAGCCTTTCCTCTAACTCCGATCTGGAAGAAGCATTTTAGCAGCTTGTCGTACACCGGTGTATCGAAGGCTTTACTGAAATCCACGAACATAACTAACACGTGATGGTTTTTATTCAGCCGGATTTTCTAACGTTCGACATCTCTCCCAGTAGCCTTCCAGTGCTCTTTCCTTTTTGAAACGCATATTGTTTGGTTGCACGATTTTGTGTTTTGTGATAAATTTCTTTGAGCGATGAACAAAAATTTCCTCCACATATTTTTCGACAACGGGTAAGATCGAAAGTGGCCTGTAGTTTCGAAAATCTGTTTTAATTACTCCCTTATAGATAGGCCGTAAAATCGATGTTTTTAGCGCCCTTGGGATAAAACCCTAGTCAAAACTTTGATAAATGATTGCCTTCACAATCGGCGTAAGAGTTAAAGCTTTACAGTTCAGGTCAATTTGTCTAATGTTATCCGCTCCACGACGTTTATTTGGATTTAGACAATACAACATTCTATACACTTCTCCTTCTCTTGCATCCTTGAGGAACATAGCTTATGGCCTCTTCAACTAGCTGTTTTCTATTTGTTTTACGACTTTGATCTACAGCTCGCTTTCTATGGCTCCAAAAAATATCGCCCGCCCGATGGTTTTCCATTGACAAACATCTATTATATAAAAAATCGCGTGTCACGATGTTTGTGGTCAAACTCCTCCGAAACGGCTGGACCGATTTTTAAGAAAGTTGTTGTGTATATTTAGTAGGTATGAGAATCGGTCGAAAAGTAAATATATTTCATACCACTAGGTAGCTATAAAACCCCAAATTTTCGTCGTCCCCACTCCCCATTTTTAAATCGCAATTTTAGTATTCTTGCAGAAATATATCCAAATAATTTAATAACAGTTGTTCGTTTTTCAAACAGAACAATTTATTTATGTTGTTGAATGGTAGATGGCGCTACGTCGGCCTCATCCGACTTTTATCCATACAACTCCACAGTTGCCAGATTTGAGTTTCGGGAAAATCTGAGAGGGTGGGGGGGGGGGGGGGGATACACATTTTTTAGGGAGAAATCTGAGGTTTCTTAAAATTCTATTTTATATAAAAATTTCCTTTTTGGTAACCTTAACATGATCTTCCGTAGAAATTAAAGAGTTCCTTAAATAATTTTCCCGATTTAATCACCAATATCTGTAAATTTTATAGGCAACAATTTCATCAAAGTTGCATAAGGGCTGTATGAATTCGTTCAAGGTGCTTTCAAACTGCAACATGCTATGACATTTTGCATTGTATTTATTTCCCGCACACACTTTTGTTTTATTTTTTTGTTTTTGAAAAAAAATAACCAAATCTGGGGTTTTTCTAGAGTTATTTAGGAGGAAATATTTTAACTGTCTGGTAACACTGCCGGCGGTCGTTAATAACACGTTAAACCTAACACGTATTCATAGGCAGCAAAAATAAGAGCGCGCGGTAAAAGATTTTCGTCCAAAACTTGGAAAATTGTGTATATGTGCACGGAAGCTGAGCTTCTTGTTTGGATAGGCTATGCTAATCAGTAGCTCATGGAATATGAAGCCCAGGTTAGGATAGGTTAGGTAAAGTGACTGTCTAGAAAGACACACTTAGACCAAATTCGTTTAGGTCCTTTGTGATACCACAATATAGAGCTCAACGAATGAACAAATTCATTACCTAAGGTTTTCCTATATATAAGCACAAATGGATATTTTCGAAGGATTTCAGTCTTTCATAAGATATTCAATCTTTTGTTTGTGTGGTCGTATTTTGGATGAGACATTACCCTACGCACAAAACGAGCTCCAAAGCGGGGTTTACTGAGCCACAAAACTGCCTATTGAACAATTAAGATGGCTAAGTCACAATTATCCAAATTATAGAGTAAATGAACATGAACAAGATGAACGATCGTTGGGTCATCTATTCTAACCCCGACTTTCTGATCGAAAAATTCACCTTGATCGGAGCTTTTTTTATTTTCTAGCTTGTCGTCGTTTTTCTTTAGTAAATTTTGTTGTTCGTTAGCGAGATTTGGCCCATGTCACAAAGAAAAAAACTTCCGACAAAAACCTTCCAAAAGCCTGACACACTAGAGGAAGACCTTGCCTAAGGTAATGTTCAACCCACTTGGAGTGCGATATTGGATGCAGTTTCCCAAGTCCCAACCTAACACTGCATGGACTTTATTTTTTTAAGAACTTATTTACCCCAATTGTAGACTTGGTATTCATTGGTATCAGGTAGATTAATTTCGTCCTCCAACCACTGACTGTCAACAAAGGTAAGAGGGAAGATCGCATCCTTAAAGACAACTATATGTTATGTTATGTTATGTTAAAGTGGCTCTCGATGAGAGAAACACTTAGGCCGTTGATCGGCCCATTGTGCATACCACTGGTGTTTAGGGGTTCCTTATCTGGTTACTCATGTGAACCATTTGCTTCCGTTGATAAAGCTAAGAATGTTAGCAGCGCTGGTGTCGCATAGATCACTAAGATCATTGAGGAAGTAGTTTCCTAAGTACGCCATCCTAAGATTGGATAGAGCTGGGCAGCTGCAGAGAAGGTGAGTGACGGACTCATCTTCTTCCTCATCCCTGCAGCTTCTGCAAAAGTCATTGTATGGCAATTCAAGTCTTTGCGCGTGTCTGCCCAGAATACAATGACCGGTAATGACATTAGCAACCAGCGAGATGCTAGTTCTGTTTAGTCGTAGAAGCTCCTTGGATCTTTTAGTATCCAGGGTCGGCCAGGTGAGCTTGGCAACGTCGCAATATCCCAGATGTTTCCATCTATGGTTTGCAATTCTTGTTGCGTCCGCGTTAATGATTTGTTTAGCGTGCGATAGCGGTGCCTGTACGTTGTACAGACTAACGCTATCAACACCGGAGGAGCCTAATCTTGCAAGTTCGTCAGCTGCACAGTTCCCTGGGATATCACAGTGTCCCGGAACCCAGCAAAGGGTAAGGTTGTACTGTCCAGCTATCTCGTTAAGAGATACGCGGCAATCTTCCACCGCCTTAGATCTTATTTCGCTGGAGACTAAGGATCTGATTGCAGCCTGACTGTCAATATAAATAACAATATCCCTGTGTGATATACTATTAATCGACAGCCACGCCACGGCTTGACGAATAGCTGTGATTTCGGCTTGGAAGACACTACAGTGTTTCGGAAGGGAGAAGGAGAGGCGCAAGCTCAGTTCTTCTGAGAATACACCAGCCCCGACTCCCTCTAATGTTTTGGAGCCGTCCGTAAAAATTGACAGTGCTCCTTCATGTAGGACATTCCGTGAGTCCCATTGGGATCTTTTCGGTATTTCCTTTGTGAAGCCTTTTTCGAAAACGATTTTTGTAGGCAGGTAGTCAGTTGTATTAGGTAAGGGGCTTGTCTGCAGGAGGATGCTGGCATGTCCAGTTGGTTGTCCTCTCCAGTGTTTACCGTCCCTTAGTCTGATTGCCGCGTTGGCGGCGTATTCCTTGCTGACGATGTCCAGAGGAAGAAGATTGAGCATTATCTGTAGAGCGGCGGTAGGAGATGTCCTCAGTGCACCCGTGATGCTTATGCATGCTAGGCGTTGAGTCTTCTCAAGGGCCTTTAGATTGGAGATCTTGTCCAAGGCCGGCCACCATACTATTATGCCGTAAAGGATAATCGGTCTGATTACCGCAGTGTAAAGCCAATGCATTATGTTGGGTTGGAGGCCCCATCTCGAGCCGACAGCCCTTTTGCAGGAGTAGAGTGCCACTAGGGATTTCCTAGCACGTTCGGCAATGTTTTCCCTCCATAAAAGCTTGCTGTCTAATATCAGCCCCAAGTATTTGGCACTTTTGACAAACTCGAGTGGAGTGCCGTTGAGATTAGGGGGGGGGTGATAAGAGGTATCTTAACCCTTCTAGTGAAAAGAACTAGTTCTGTTTTCGTCGGATTGACGCTTAGACCGCAACTGTTGGTCCAGACTACTAGTTTACATAAAGCGAGTTGCAGGATATCGGAAAGAGTCTGCGGATGCTTTCCTGAAGTAACCCCAAAAAGCCATATCTTGTTGGCGGTAGATGTATCTGTGGATCAAGTTGCATCAACAACTATTCGCATGTAGATGCACATAATTACACAGCCTTCCTATTCGTGCCCATTTCAGACTCACACAAGATACCAAGCAACTCACTTCAAGCAAGTTATTTAGTCTGGTGCGATGCGTAATAGCATCATAAAATTTCCATGAAACAAAAAACAAAATGTAAAATCTGTAGACACAGAAACACCATTCAAACCCAACTGTTTCTATCAAATGAACACGATGAGTGTAAAAGTATGCTGGGCTTTCATCGAAAAACGAGCCAAAAAGCATCCCTATCCCTATCCCTACATTAATTCGCAAAAAGGAAACTCTTGTCACCTTAAGCCCTGCTACACATCAGCAAACTTCTTATGTGCCCAGAAAGCACACAAAATCCTTTGAGGAGAAATGGGAAAAAGAAAGAAAATATTCTGAACTGCTGCGCCTCTCAGGAAGGAAAAAAAAGCCAAATATCAAATGAGAGGATCCTTCTAAAGCGCTCGACAGTACACCCATATCCGGATGCGAGTTCCAGGTACAAGCTAAAGTTTGGAAATACTTCTTAAGCCGGCACACGATTTTTGTCAGAACACCACCCACGCTCGTCGCAGTTGCATCAAGTTTTTAGCCTGTTTTGGGTGATGCACGGGCACATATTCGCCTTCGTCGTCGGTTCGTACCATCATCCACTATCTACTTCTAAGAAAAGGGATATGCACAAGGATACACACTACTTTTGGATAGTTGAAAAAAGATGAAGAAACCAATGGAAGTCATGATATAGAGTGTTCAGTATCTCTGTTTTTTTTTTCCAACCTGGCAAATCGTAAATTCCAAAAGGAACTCTCACAGCGCCTACGTGACAGAGTTTCGCGCTAAGGAACCGCTTTGCTATCTTCGTGCTTATGAACACACAGCGGACGTGACGGCTTTACGAAGACTCTGTTTGGGATGCTTCTTCTGGATCCTTTAACTCTTTTTGTTATTCGCAATTAAGATTTGGAAAAGTACAAAGGAATTCACTTTATTTTCAGATGAAATGAAACGGCGATTCAGGCTATCCTTTGCGTTATCCTAATGCCATCGATTGTGAGTAATCCTGGGCAATGTGCTGTATTAATTAAGTGCCACTACCCTAAGGGATATTGGATTTGCAAAGGATTGTAAGGGATTTTCCGAAGGCAAACGCACAGACCATTGCACTGACATTGGAATAAAGTCGTAAGTGATCCTTTGTTTTAGCTAATGCAATTCAGAGGTAGCTCTAAGTTTATTTAAATTCATACCCACCGGCTACAGGGTGTTTTTGACGGCTTTGCTGTTGCTTTGAAAGTATTGCTGCAAAATTTAGAAGTTTGATTCTGTTTTTCAGAAACGAGTGGTAATTGTTCATCGACTGTGCTCATGATTGTATGCCCGAATCGTCTTATCCGTGAACGAGCAATATGTGTTGTAACTCTGCAAGCATGTAGCTCTTTTGCGGATGTGGACTTGATCCCAGGTATGAAAGGTATGTATACTCTAGAAATACTCTAGGAATTCTAAACCAGGGAAGAAACCCCACTTTCAGAAACAGCATGAGGATAGAAGTATTAAATCTCACTCCATTCACGACAGGAACCGGAATGTCTCACCAGGAACTTCAATGTCGGGCAATCATCGCATAAAACTTCGATTCGGGTTGGCATCATCGGTCGCGCATGCGTTGGAGTGCCACGCATTCACTCTCGCTCTGTCTTCTTCTATTCCCCCTCCCCAGGAGCGTTTAACGCAACAGTGCTTTCATATCCCCTCCATGGTAGCGTTAAACGTTTAACGCAACCTTGTTGGAAGTCGCATAAGAAGTTTCACTTCAAAAAGTTCATTAAGGAAGATGAACTAACTTCGACCCTATCCATACTGATATCCTAAAAGAATTAAGAAAAAAACGAACTACCTGCATGGAATAGACCAGAGGTTCCCAATCTTTCTTTTCGTAAACCACTTTCAAAATAAACCTGGTTTCGGTGGACCCCCTGCTGCTACCTTTTTACCATATTCCTAAAACTCGTACAAAAATGTAAGGATAAGATCTAACGATGAAAACTTGAGTCGCGGCTGAGTTCCAACCCTAAATTCGGAGTGGTAAAAATAAAAAGAAAAATAGTAGGTATATTTTCTTAGGTTATATTAATTAAAATAATAAGATTAAAGTCTTCATAAAACTTACATTAAACACTAATAACGTATCGTTACTTCAACAATGCAAATCACCAATAAAAAAAGTCATAATTTTAATGGTAGGGATGTTTTGAAAGGAATAACCGCAAATCTCCCCGTTCTGTGATGTTCATTCTGCCACTATTTTTTTTTTTTTTGTTAATAAGTTTGTAACGAGGTAGTCGCAGTAGCTTAGTGGTTAGTGTGTTGGACTGCTATGCGGGAGTCCCAGGTTCGAATCTCGCAAAAACCCAATTCCGACTTAGGGTTTTTTTCCGCTGCGCTACCTCTCGCGAACGTCTGACAAACATCCAAGAGTATAAATGTCTTGTAAGAGCTCCTCAATTAGCCGTTTGGAGTCGGCATAAAACTGTAGATCCCTTCCATTCGTTCCAAAAATGAAAAACTCACACAAAACGAATGGTTGTGAGAAGCTAGGCCTAGGGTCTCTCCAGACCTGTTGCGCCAACTATTTATTTTTTATTTACTTAAGTTTGTAACGAGACTAAGACTTTTTTCTATAAGGTATGAGGAGGAACGCTATCAAAAGTTTTCCTGAGATTTCCCACAGCCCAGGATAATTTTTCGGGTATTTCTGCCTGCAACCAAAATTTTTGATAGCCTTTTTTTACATTTAACCTTCAGCTACTCATTGGTGCTAAGCTCGAGTAGCTCCTCTTGTAATACCAAATTCGGCACTTTCGTTTCATCAAACGGATTTATGATCCATGTAATATTTCCATCGCGAGAATATCTTTAAATCTATTTATGAAGTCATCATGCAGGGCATATAAATGCTGAACGTATATCTGAATATTCTCATCAAGACATTCTGCATGTAATAAGTGCGGAAACTGTGAGAATTACACCATTTGTTTAAATTAAATTTAAGCTGTTCCCTTGTAACTGCAAGTTAATGTCTTTGCATTTTTTGAACAGAAATTTCATATACGCGATGTCTGCTTTCAATTTGATCAGGATTTCTTCTAAATTTGGATCTTTACTTTCCAGAAACTCTAAGACTCTTAAACATGCACCTTTCGAGAACAAGTATACTTCAGTATGTAAGAGTAATCGTTGGAAGTCTTCATCATTTTCGTCGCACAATTATGCAAATAGTCGGGTACATGTTTGTTGATGTTTTAAAATAAGGGAAATAATAAATAAACAGGCTATCTGATCCACGTCTATCGCGACGCAGAATAAACCAACATTTGCCGAGGTCTCACATTTATAGTACCTACCTAAAACAAATAAAGTTGGAGCTGCAGTATGTAGCCCTCGCACCAAAGCATCCAAATGCGCAAGAATGGATACCAGCAGCAGAGTTAGCCTTTCTAACAAACTGCGGCATCACGAGCTCCGAATACAGGATATCATAATAGGCCAACTTGTGGTCGCAGTGATCTGGGATAGACTATACCAGCAACCCCCACAATCTAATCTTATCTTATCTTATGTTCTGTATAAATTCTGAATTGTTTTGAATTTCGCCTGTAGATACGCAGTTTCTATGCGGCGATATGACAAGGGATTAAAGGTTATCCCCTGTTCCATACTCTACTCTTATTTGCCTATAAGCTCCTGGATTGTGCACAAGTGTATCATATTTTAGAATCCTGCATTTTCCCCAAAAGTCACAATTATGGAACTCGTACGAGTGACACCCGAGGGAAGCACCCCACCGAGGAATTTTCAATAAAAAAACAAATTAAGGGAAGTTTCGAATTCTTTCAATGCCCTTAGTGTAAATATAGGCCCTTAATAGGGTCACCTCCAATACAAAATAAATCGAAACGAAAACTTAGGCTAATAAAACCCGTAATATAATATAACTTTATGCCGATGGCAGGGTCAGAGGGAACATGTGTTCGTTCATAGCTCCACAAATTCAACTGGCCAGCTACCCAGAGTATGAAATGAAAATAAATGGCCGCACCCCACACCTTCTCTCTGTCGGTTAGTTATCGTTGCTGTTCGGGTATCGGGTTTGAAAAGTCATCTCACATGTGGTGAATCGGTTTGATTGTTAGTTTTTATTAGATCCGTTTCCTTCTGTAACCCGCCGCTACTACCTTCACATTCACATTCCACTTTTCACCTCATACATCCATTGAATAAGCGACCCCAATCATCCACATCTACCTACATCCCGCACTCCGTTCGAATAGACAAATGTTTACACAAAGTTCCTGAATGGATATCTAACGAATGTCCAGCAACTTTTTGTTGATCCTTCTCTCCTCTTTTGAGTGCCTTCCTTCACCAGCTGACGTGCGGATATAAGAATTACTTCAAGCTGGCGGAGTTCAGGTCAATAATCATCATGATGTCAGGGACAAAAAAAAAAAAAAACAAAAAAGTCCTATATATCCAATAACATTGTATGTTCGCCTTGCATTGGATAGGCGAATAAAAGTCGTATGTGTAACCCTATACCATGCCCAGGAGGAGTGTAAAAAACAATTTTGGATTTATGAACATCACTTTAAGGCACGTGCTTCCTGACAGTGACGCAGCCAGCACAGACAAGTAGGTAGAGAATACAATGTGTCAATGTGTTTTATTTGCCAATAAATATCGTCCCTATACGATGCGGCCGCCCCCCCTACAACCCCCAGGCATTATTAGATTTTTTTTTTCTCTCTTTTTTGTTTTCAGAGTAGAAAATAATAAAAACCATCAGGGTTAAATTACCAGCCATCCAATGTATAAATGACTGACATATAGATGGGGGGGTTATAAGGCATGTCCCAGGGGGTAGTGGCAGTGCGTCCCCGTGTTGTCGGCAAAGTGGGTTTCAGTGTGGAAACAGCTTAGGAAAACGAGCGTTTAGGAGGATTTATTGTGCAGCTGGAATGGCTGGAAATCATTTATTGGGAGACGTGCCTGGCTCAGGCAGAATGGTAATCACAAGCAGAAAGAGTTATGGTGAAATGAAAGGGGACTAGGAATATCGATTGTGGTCATATCTGTTTATTGGGTCGGTAATGGCGTGCTTAATGTAAGCTACTTAAGGTGATGGTTTTCAACCCGTCTTTGATTGAGGCGTCTAAATCTGAGTTATATCGACTGAGGTGGTTATGAAGGCGTCAGCGCCTGCCTAGGTTACATTTCAAAATAAATACACATCCAATGTCGATGGAATCTTAAAGTTAATGTTGAAGTGCTATAGGTAAAATTACGATGACACGCCAAGACGGTCAAGTTTGAGCGGAAAAGTGTCAATTTTGTCACTCACTCGTTTTTAAATTTTGTCTCGGAAAGGAAATCATTTCAAATTCGAACTTTTATGTCATTCAATTAACTGTTCCTTGTATAATTTGTATATTTTTATGTTATATGTGTATCTCAAGATTGTTAATAAGAACTTCGTAAATTTTACAATTTTTGTCATACGGAAGTAAATGCAGATTCGACTTTGGAAACATTTTTCGAATTTAGGGTAAACCTATTGCCTTTGATGATAAAGAAGGGGAAAACAGACATCAAATCAAAGTCTGGTAACACTGTCAATTTTATATCTACCCTTACTCACTTACTTAAGGTGGCGCTACAGTCCGGGTTGGACCTGGGCCTCAACCAGTACGCCTCTCCAGTTAGCGCGATCTTTGGCGCCACCTAAGGCGAGGTCTTCCTCTACTGCGTTGTCCCTCCGGGTTGGAATCGAAGACTCTCCGGGCCGGAGCATTGGTGTCCATTCGCTCTACATGTCCTAACCATCTTAGACGACTAATGCGTACTTTTCTGACCAGGTCGATGTCGCTGTACAGCTCGTAGAGTTCGCTGTTAAATCTTCTCCTCCAAATCCCGTCAACGCAAACGGGACCAAAAATCACTCGAAGAATTTTGCGTTCGAAGCGACCAAGAAGATCCGCATCCGTTTTTGCTAGGGTCCATGCTTCTGCGCCATAGAGCAGGACAGGGATGATGAGAGTCTTATATAGAATCTCCTTAGTGCTTCTTGACAAGGCCATACTAATCAATTGCCGTCTTAGGCCAAAGAAACAGCGGTTGGCAAGTGTGATTCTTCGCTTGCTTTCTGTTGTGATGTCATTATCAGAGTTTATAGCAGAGCCGAGGTAGACAAAGTCCCGAACTACCTCAAAGTTATAGCTGTCTATCGTGACGTTCTGTCCGATTCGTCGACGTTGTGTGTCCCTTCTTGTTGACAGCATGTATTTTGTCTTACCCTCATTCACCACTAAACCCATTGCCGCTTCTGTACTAATACTAGCAAACGCTCCAGTAACAGCTCGCTGTGTTCTGCCAACAAACCCTACAAATGACAAAAAAAAAAAACACAATTTCCCTTTTAAACCTTTTAAATTTTTTTAGAATTCAAAATTTTAAAGCCACAAATTCATACCAACAGATAAGTAATAAACCAGATTTTTGCAGCATCTAGGGGTAAAGTCGGGAGATAGAGGGCACCCATTTTTTGTTTTCCTTACAACTCAACAAATAAACCTTAGGTATTTTAAATTAAAACATAAAAATATTTATTTATTAATTTATTTAAGTCTACCATTTTACAATTGACAGACTATATAATTACATAATGTAAAAAAAATATTTAATAAGAAATAATAATTTAAATAATAAATAATAATTTAAAAAAAAATGAATTTAAAAATTTATCAACAAAAAAAAATGTTAATTTAATTTAACATTAAGATAAAAAAAAAAAACTCTTCAAGTGAAGAGAAATTACAAATTTATCGAGAAAAAACAAACTTCCACCTAGTGTGCAAGAAAAAAATGTAATCAATCACCCTCATGGAAAAACTTGTGCTTTTAATAATTTCGTAAAATTCTAAGCAAAAGTAAGAAAACCCTATAAGCAATTGTAACAATTCATTTAATCTTTTTTTAAATGCAGTTCTGCTGATCGAAATATCAATACTGGAATCAACGGAATTGCCTATTGAATTAAAACTCCTAATGCATCTTGTTAAAGGCTGATTCCTTCCATAGCTTGTAGAATGATTAGGTTCATAAAACAAGTCAACCTCACGTAACGGAATTCCCGGAACGTAAGAAGAGAGATTGGGCAGTAAAAACGTTGAGTTTATTCTTCCAGAAGCGATTTCTTTTACAAATGTTGTGTCCTGAATAAGTCTTCTCGTTGCCAGGGACTTTAAGTTTACTATCCGACATCTTTCTTCATAACTGGGAATTTCTACGGACCCATTAAAGTGACGAAGGCAATATCTTGAAAAAGACTTTTGTATACGTTCAATTTGATTTATATGCACCTGTTATGCTGGTGACCAAATAATAGAACAGTATTCTAAAACAGATCTTACTAAAGAACAATGCAAAGTTTTAAGAGTATGTATGTCTGAAATATCCTTGCTGTTCGTTTTAATAAATCCAAAAAAAGAGCGTTCGCTCTGGATATTGTGCTGTCTATGTGTTTATTGAAATTTAATTTCAAATCAAACGTGACGCCCAAGTCTTTAATTTCCTCAGATCTAGTTATTAAGTGCCCAGCTATGGAGTAACTATAGAAAATTTACTTAATATGAAAAAATTAAGAAACCTTGCATTTCCTAAGTTCAATTGCAAAATATTACAATTATACCAATCCGTAATTGCGTCTATGTCAACCTGTAGCTTATGGCAATCGGCTACAGAATTGACTCAAAAAACTTCCAGTCATCAGAAAATCCCAGACACTTACAGAAAGACACCCTTGAATCAATATCGTTCACAAATAATGCAAACAACAATGGTCCCAAGTGACTTCCCTGAGGAACACCAGACTTTGCTTCAAACTGCCTCGAAAGAGTATTTCCTATTCTAATTAACTGAATCCTGTGTTACTTAGGTAGGATGCAATCCACTTGTTAAGTATTGAATGGATACCAAGTGCTTCTAGTTTCCTTGTAAGCAATTTGCGGTCTACCCGATCAAAAGCCTTGACGAAATCTGTATAGATTAAATCAACCTGTGAACCTTCTTCTACTTCCGTTAAGGCAAAATTAGTAAATACAGTTAAATTCGGTTCTGTGGACCTGCCTTTCAAAATCCGTATTTATTGGTGGATAAAGATTCCTTTACAAAAAAGTATATCTTCCCTTTCACTAAACTCTCAAACAATTTCGGAATCGTTGACATCTTCGAAATTGGACGATAGTTTGTTACCACATTCCTACTACCGGACTTATGAATAGGCGTAACAAAAGAATATTTCCAGCAATTATGAAAATTGCCAGTCGAAAGGGATAAATTGAAAATCAATGTGAGCGGAATCGAGGGAGATGAACTACATTTTAAAATTAATATGGATGGTACACCATCAAATCCTGGATTTAATTTGGGTTCACGTTTTTGAGATGACGTCAATACTTCATCTTCTGTCAAGGAAATTATTCCCAAATCGGTGATAGGAGAAATACCATCGTATTGGTTAACAACAGAAGTACAAACGTCATCCAAATAAACAGTCTGAAAATATGAGGTAAACATTTCGCAAGATGATTGAACATTCTCCTTGTTTAATTAGAGAACAAAAAATAGGAACATAATTAATACAGATCATAGTTTGAAACATAACGTCAGTGTCAAATAAGAAAAAAAATAGCAGTGGCAGCTAAAAAACTTGTAGGAAAGAAAAACAGATTTTATATGGCTGTAGCACAATTATGTAAAAATAACTGAAAAGTTTTTTATACAGTGGAAGCCAAGATAAGAGATCTGTGGAATTGAAAGATTATATTCATCAAATGTATTTGGTAACAGCTGAGAAGTTTAAGTAATGGGAATTGTTCGCTTTGTAGCAATATTTGAAGAAAACACTACTCTGGCCATTATAAACAAGCTTTGCTATCCTACAATTTTTTTTTTAAATTCGAACGAAATTGACAGCCCATCTTTTTTTATTTTTCAACAATTTATTTTTAAGAAAGTGATGTTTAAGTTTTGAGACAAATGTGAGCCATTTCCCTTTGGCTCGGAGTATAGATAGATAGATAGATAGATACAAAATTTATTTCGAATAAATCCATACACATATAAGTTCATAACATTAATACATTATTTACATATACAAGTAGGTTTAATTATAGATTTAAGAAATAACTTAAGTGACATTTTTTATTTTTTATACTTTAAGTATTAAAAAATAGTGTCAAATGTCACTTCAAAGAGCTTTACCACAAAAGAAATCATTATTATGGGTGGGGTGACCCTTTTGCAAAAAATAAAAACATAACAAGAATATAATAATCTCAAAGAAAGATAAAAGAAATACATATATTAACTAGCAAGTTTGACTAAAAAGAAAAAAAAAGATACAAAAGGAGACTTTACTTACACCAGAATGTCAGAAAAAACGGATTCTAAGCTATCATAATCAAAATCAAGAAGCCAAGCTCTTACGGACTTAACAAACTTTCCAGAAAAAGTCAATGATCTTATTGAATGCGGCAGCTTGTTAAATAGACGGTAAGATGAAATCATATAAGAATTACGAAAAGCAGTAGTACGAAAAGCGGGTATAGAAACAACATTCGAAAAGTTTCTACGTAAATTATAGTCAGAAATTAGTCTGCAATTAAGATTTCCCGATCTCATGAAAAACGTTTTTAATACTTTGAAACAATACAAATGACGGACAGGAAGAATTCTCATATCACGAAATAATGGATAACAGGGATGTCGACGATGTTTTCGGCATATTTTCCTCAATATGTTTTTCTGTAGAATTAGTAGGGGTTGGATTTTATTCATATAAGAACCCCCCCAGCAAGCAATTCCATATTGAAGTTTGGAATGAAAAATACCATAATAAATAGTTAACAATAATTTTTGAGAACAGACATTTTGTAGGTAATAGAAATGTCTAAGAGTATAACGAAAATATTTCCTCAAAGACTCTGTATGACTTGCAAAGCTCATCCTAGAATCAAAAGTGAGGCCCAAGTACCTAAACTCATTAACTTTTTCAATTAAAAAACACTTTTCGCTGCAACTCATAGTGCTACAAAAAGTATTAGATGGAAAACCGGAAGGACATGTGCAGCCTGGTAGTTTATATCTTTGACACTCCGGTGAGTGAAAGTGAACATCTACATTTGATTCTACTGAGTTATTCATAGATAAACTAAAGAACATAATTTTGGTTTTAGAGCTAATGAGTAAGCTGTGTTCAGCGAACCAGATCCTTAACAAATGTAGATCCCAATTGATGTCAGATATCAAATTCAAGGCACTGTCAGAGCCATAAGAAAAGCCTACATCATCAGCAAAAGCTGTAACTGATCCTCTGAAACATAAACTAAACAGTGAATTGATATAAACTAGAAATAATATGGGTCCCAACACAGAACCTTGAGGGACTCCCAGATTGAAAAATTGGATTTCGCTCCTAGTTTCGCCAATCTTAACCCTTTGAGATCTATTTGAAAGGTAAGACCTGAACCAATCAAGAATGAAGCCACGAAATCCAGCTTTTTCGAGTTTCCTCAACAAGGTAATGTGGTTAACCATATCAAACGCTTTTGTGATGTCAACAAATAAGCCTGCAGTGAACTTTTTGTCATCAAGGTTAGAAAAAACGCAAGAACAAAAGTGTAGAAGAGCATCTTCAGTCGATTTTCCCTTTTGAAAGCCAAATTGCACAGGACTGAAAAACCTAGTCTTGTTTAAGAATGAAACTATTCTATCCTTCACAATTTTTTCAAAAACTTTACTAAAAACAGGTAGAAGTGATATAGGTCTGTAGTTGCTCACGTCGTCAGCTGAACCTTTCTTAAACAATGGAACCACGTCCGCACATTTAAGGTCCTCAGGAAAAACGCCTTGATATATACTACGGTTAAATATAACTGCTAGCACCTCAACTACGAAGCACGCTATACGCTTTACAGCTACATTTGAAATGCCATCAGAACCGCATGCATTCGAATTTTTTAAAGAACCAATAGCTTTTAAGACTTCAAGACAAGTTATAGGTTCAAAGGCAAAACTATTAGTTTGCAGAGGTTCAACTGAGTAACACGAATTCGAGTGCACAGTGCAGCTCAATTGAGATTTCTGTGTTAGTACACTCTTTGCTATTGAAGAATAATAACAGTTAAAAGCGTTGGCAATGGAAACTTCATCAGAAACTTCATAGTTATTAATGCGAATTACACTAGGCTTCTTAGTACGCGAGGACTTGTTCATAATGTCGTTGACTACTTTCCATTCGCTTTTCACATTTCCCTTTGCTAAACTAAATTTATTACGAAAGTAATTGTCGCGGCAAATTGGAATTAGTTTTTTCAGTTGAGAGCACAATTTTTTGTAACTATTTCTCAACCTAAGATTGTTGGGATGCTTACGGCATTTGATTCTGAGCTTGTGCTTAATCTTAACTTTATACATTAGTTGTCTTGTAATCCAAGGTTTTAGTTTATTCGTCGATTTGCTCAGAGGCACTGTATAGGTACAATCACTTATGTGCTTACGGAAGGAATCTACAAATAAAGTGTAGCATGCAGAAGCATTGCTTTCCAAATATACAGCATCCCAGAACTCATAGAGAAGGTTGTTCTTGAGTTTAACAAAATCAATTTTTTGCATTGCATTTTTTGAGGACTTTTCATTCCAACCTTTTTTTTTGTTGTGTAGGTTCACCAACAAACCTGTCATTGAGTGATCAGTGATTTTAAAGTCGAATATGCATTTTTCGCATGAGCTCGATGCGAAGTTGGAGAAGCGCCCATAGATATGATCCAAACATGTTCCCGAAACTGTCCTAGTAGGTTCATTAATGTAACATACTAAGCCATGTGATGCCAAAAGGGCCAAGTAATTAGAAACGGTATCGCCGCTATCTAGTATGTTGAGGTTGAAATCCCCTAAGATAATTAAATTTCTATCTTTTAAGCTATCCAACAGGCAGGAAAATTCTTCAATATACGCCAAAACATTATACAGATGTAGCCTATATACACATAAAAACACATATTCGCTATGATCAATTTCAATAGAAACCTTTTGAATGTCAGCACTAACGAAATCCACACTTATCGCTTCCTTAACTATGATATTCTCTTTAACAAAGCAACCGACTCCACCTGCCGCGTAATTCTCATTTGTGTTAGCGAAGAAATTAAAACCAGGCAAAGAGTAGTCATTTTTTTCGAAATCGTATATCCAAATTTCAGACACAAAGACAATATCTGGAATGCTTAAGAAGGAATCAATGTGAGTAGCAACTGACGCAAAGTTTTCTCTCAAACTTCTAACATTCTGATGGACAACAAAAATCTTATTATTACAGTATGAGCTATTTGTAAAAACATTATCAGAATTTATAACATTTAGATCGAGGATAGAAAAGTCATCATCTATATTATCGTTATCAATATTCATTTAGTGAAAAAGTATAACAAAATATGAGCACTAAATAAGTGCAAGATCTTTAAATGATCTGATAGAAATGACTTTTCCACCCTCCGTTTTCCTAACAAGTATTTGATTGTCTTTGAACCATACATATTTATAATTCTTTCGCCTTCTTACATCTTTGGTCTGCATGAATAGAGCCTGCGTGTACTTAGTGAGTGCATCATTTATGTAGATACTGGTTCCCTTGCTGCTGCTACTGCTGCTGTGGTCGCTGCAGCTGTTTTGGCCGCTGACGCTGATACCAATAACGTTAGAGTTGAGGTTCTTTTTCTTTTTCGTCTTCTCTCTCATTATTCTTTGCTTTTATTCTTTGTATTAAACCAAAGCTAAAATAATTGAGTCGAATTATTCAATTGGGTAATTCAGCACAACTCTGGTTAAATTTAAAAGGGAATGGTGACGTTCAAGCATCTAGTTTAGTGAGTCTGACAGTAGCTGCCTATCGCGGTTTTGATTGGCTGCAATCGGTCATATCAGCACTTGAGCAGCTGCTTCAGTTGACGTTTATGGAGGGCAAAGCACCGAATATAGCCAAGAAATTCGTGAATGAGTACAAAGTTGATAGTTCGCATATGTGGCTGACCGCTGACGAAGAAAAGTGACGTTCCCGACCAATCAAATTTTTGCGTTCCAGTCTAGTCCAATCTAGTCGACTTAAGAGTTAAGTATTGACATTTAAAATTTTTTTTTTACCCACATTTCGCTCTAGAAGAAGAATGGTTCCCCTTTTCCCCTTTCATACATTTTTTTTATTGAAATTTTTCACAAAAGGGTGAATTCCCCATGGCCTGGTAACACCGCTAGAACCCAGTTCTTGTCCGGGCAACGGACAAGTATATTCACTGTTTTGGGCACGACAAGTCACCATAATGTCCTGAATGCCCAAATGAAGATGAAGACATGGCATGAAGAACTGCTCAGCCCAGTCAGTCACTAATATTTGATCACATGTTGCAGTCGGAGTAAAATTTGGCGGAAATTTATAATTCTTTTTATAGCATTCCTGCAAAATGGCCTATGGAGAAGAGAAAGTCCATGAAAAGCAACATTAGAAGCCTCAGGGGCCGCGTAAATATCAGAAGCAGGGAACATAGCACGAATAGCTTGAATTCTAAAAAGTCCCGGGAAGCAAGGCCAGCAGATGGATCAGCAGAGCTACGAGCTGAAAGCTGAAAGTAAGAAATACTGCCCTTTGAGCTTTGAGGGAGCCTTTGGTCAATAGAAAAACATTGAATTATTGAGTTAATTTTTACATAAATGAAATTGTATATAACAAAAAAAAAAAAAAAAAGAAGAACAACTATGGCATTAGCTACCAGGGCTTTGGGTTAAAAGACTCTTTAAAAAGGTAGAGGTTTTCTAAATTACTAAAAGCGCAAGAGCTTGCATTTTGATGAAGGCGTAAGCCGATTTGGGTTTTGTGATTTTTTATGTTAGTGGACCATCTGATTAACAGCTTCTGTTCGTGTCTCTGCTATAATGGGGTCGGCGCTCCGAAGTATACCCAGTAAAACCAGTCACAAGGTCCCGCTTGAAAATACTACAGAAGGTCCTGAAAAGCGCAATCTTGACGTACCTATAAGAACACTTCGACTTTTGATCAGGCGTGGGTCTTTATAGTCAAATAACCTTCCAGAATCATGGATTTCCACAAATTTTTGATAATACATATGTTCGAGTAAATCTGCCAACGCCGAAATTTATGAGCTATATAAAGTGTAGTTCTAAAAACCAAGCTATATTGACTACTTGGACTTGGTAAGGTTATGTTAGGTTGGGTTAGGTTTCAGGGTTGGTAGAACAGTGTAAACCCTACTGTATCGTAGCTCAGGGAAATTGGTGGAAAGAAACGAAAACAGACGGTCACAAAAATAATACGCGTCAGAATAAACAAAAACACAAGATAATTATAGTGGAAAAATGTTATAAAAAAACACTTTCATTTATTCCTTCTCAATAATATTTGCACCTCTCACATTGCTGCCTGCTATCTGGCTGACTCTCGTCGTACAATTATTAGAACCTTCTCGGTCTTTCGTTATGTTTTATATCATCACTCAATACATCGACCGCAGAGTTGCAATACTCATGCAGATCGATACACCTACTATACGCTATACCACACTTAGGTTCTTGTGGACCCATTGTGATGCCTTTTTTGGGGGGTTAACCGTTGGTGTTGTAGATGACTTGAACTTGGTTACTGGAAAGTATTGCTTCAGTCAATAGGGTCCTAGAGTTACAGCATCCACATAAGTCACGCACATAGGACTGAAGTTATATTTCTACGACCAAGACCAGTATTTGAATGAAAGGCTGCAGCATTTCCGTGCGTCTCTGGCAGGTACTATTCATCGGTCGGGAGCCCGTTAAATGAAGTTAAGTACATAATCCATTTAATTATTTTTCTTAAAGATGATGCAGCGTTACCAACTAGACTTGTTACATATAGGGTGAATACAAGTTAACGATGTTGCAATAACACTACGCCGTATAAAAAAAACTCCAAAGAAGCCCTCAGTAAAAGGCTAAAACGAAATTATTGCCTTGAAACTTTGCTCACGTTCTCCAGAAGACCAAAGAACTAAAACCTTACAGACTAGCACCCATACCTCAACCTAATAACCAGCATTATTGATATTATTCTCAAACTCACTAACACAATTCACTATTTCCAGCGACAAAGTATGTATCGACCCAAACGACTCTAATTTCATCAGATTGTCCAAAACGACGAGTCAACAGGAACTGGTACTGGTACTGTCCCCTTGCAATCACTATAATAAACGAAAAATGAGATACATTGTCCAAATGGTCATCACCGTCCACGTTGAAAGGCCACTCCATCACTGTTTACACTTCAAAGAATACCGAACAGGACACACAATACCTACAAGGAGCAGCATCTCACTGCAAACATAATACAAAACGAAGAAAGAACCAACAAAACACAAAAATCTATCCTCTGTCATCATCGTTTACTTGTTACATTGGGTAAGCAGAACTACACAGCATAAGTGTGTCGTTAGGAGACAGGTTAAGGACACGATATAAAAAGCGTTTCTCATCGTCCTTTCTGTCCGTGTTTGTCAAAGACGACGAAAAAAAGAAGAAGCAAATTACACAAAAAAAGTCAATAGCAAGTTCTTAATTTTGTGCTGCAAGTTCGTCTCGTTACAGCGGTGCCTGCCATCCCCATGTTTGGCATCAGGCTAAAAGACACCGACGCACATACACCATCTCTGGCAGATATCTGCCTCCCTCTCTGGTAGTTTGAGAGGCTCCAATTGAGTGCCGCCACTTGGTCCAAATGTCGCTCCTCGTCCTATTTCGGATTCTTCTGAAAATGGACAAGGTAACAACCGTACACGAAGCTAGTTTGTTGTCCTTTTTGTCAAGAGTGTATACTCACAATTGACAAAAGATACCCCAACGACAGCACCATGTCAACAGCAGTAGACAAAATATAAACCAAGTGCTGGCTCACTTCCTCCCCATAGCTAACAGCGAACGCACCTTTCCAATCCAAACTACTGTGCATTGTGTGGAACAAAAACGTTTTCCATTGTTAGAGAGAGATTGAAGTGGCAGTAGTTTCCCGTCGTTGTTTGGCCATTATTTATCGCCTCTTGTCGAAAACAATACAACTATAGCCGGTAAGGCGAGCATGTGCAAGGGGTGTGGCATGTGCGTGTGTGTGCAGAGGCAGACGTGCTCAGTGACTATGTCAAGTCAATTGTTTACTGGACCTATGATTTTGGCCAAATACCCAAAGACGTGTGAATTTGTTTGGCTGGAAAATCATTCACAAAACTTTCTTTATGCAGTT
The DNA here is from genome assembly GCA_946477585.1 of Cheilosia urbana. Lineage (NCBI taxonomy): Eukaryota > Metazoa > Arthropoda > Insecta > Diptera > Syrphidae > Cheilosia > Cheilosia urbana. The sequence continues at coordinate 121,288,786 of OX297854.1, forward strand.
AGTTGTAATGGCGAGTGCATGCTACATGCTTATATTTCAGGCTGTCGTACTTATTTTAGGGTATAGGCACTTAGGCAGTGTTGTCATAAAAACACCTGGACAAATCTGCAATTATGACAAAAAAATGCAATGCAGATTCTATGTCTTACAAATGATACTAGTACAGACTACTCACTCTGGAAGGCAACAAAGATAATGATTAGGCCAATTGATCACATTCCGCCATTAAAAACCAGGGAAGGTAACTGGGCAAAAAGCAGCAAAGAAAATGCAAATACTTTTGCAGAATATTTTGAAGAGGTCTTCAAAGTTAAATAAATGGTTTTCCAATAGCACCTTGTCGGACCGCAATACAGAAATTGGTGGACAAATTTGAGCTGTTGGGACAAGTTAGTGATGTGAAGAATAAAACCCGTGCACGTCGCTCAAGAACAACTGAGAATATTGCTGTGTTCGTATGTGCGCGATAATTGTGGTTCACAAAAAAAAAAAAAAATAAATAAAAAAATAAGCTAGTGCGGTGCTAGGCAAAAAAAGGGTATAATAGATACCAAGTGTTTGGTAATCTGTGTACAAGATACCTAAAAAAAAAACTTGTCGATCGAGTGGCTAAGGCAAGGAAAAAAAGGGTCATCATGAGTTGTGCGTTAGATATTTGGAAGTCCGCACAAAGGTTAATATCTGAGTTAGCTATACCTCAGATTGGGTAAGTGATGTGCAATAAAAACATTGAAGGCAACCGATGGGAAAGATAATATCATAATTTGTTTTCGTGAAGGGCAGGGTCGGTGCGATTTCTTTCACAACCAGGATTTTCTTCTAAGGGAAAGGAATGCATGAATTGCAGATTAATTTGCCCAACGGATATCTTTCCAATGCTTTTTGAGGCCTACTGTGGTCAGGGAACGGGACACAATGTGGGGGATCCACGGGGTATCTGCTGATCTGTCGGGTATCATATGCGGGTCAGTGGTGCTCTGTCGCTCGTTCGGGAAAAATTTTCGGTACTTTATATAGTATTACTATTTGTGCTATTTACTCTGGTTTCTGGTGCTTCATGACTGATTGATGAGTGCATTTGTGTCGTTGTAGGATCCTTTAAAGTTGTTAAATAGCGGAACACTGTTTATTGGAATAATTTGATGCAAATCAAGCCTTATTGGTTGTTTAAGATCACAATTTTTCAAAGTAGAAATGAATTTTAGAAAGTAGTGGCCTGCTAATTCATTTCAGAAATATCACGTGGCGTTTTAGGAGCGTATCGCTTCCGTTTTGAATTTGGGTATGGGCCGTTCCAGGCTTGAGTAATCAGATGTTTTATTCTGTTTGCGACGGCTGTCAAGAGGGTCTTGGAAATATCCCAAACTTATAGGAAATTGCTTTTTTGGCGAGCATCCGTTCGTTGCTTGCAAACTATTAGGTGGAGAAAAGGAAAGCCAATCAAAAAAAAAAAAAAGCAGGAACTAGCGGTTAAACAGGATAGAACAGAGAGAGACAAAGATGTGTATGCTTCAAGTATTTGGAAGTTAAACACGGGTGCAACATTCTAAAATTATTTGCATACAATTGTGCGAATTTGTGTTTGTTGGACTTGAAAACCATTTGCATTTTTGTGTTGCAACGAGTAGGGTTGGAGATCCTTCACAATTTGCTTTTTAATTGTAACCGCTCAGGCTGAACAACAGCGTGTTTTGATGAAATTTGATGCCGTGATTTTAGACGGTTGGATGGCGCTCGTCTTCAGAATGACATTGGGGGAGGATTTATTAAGGTAGGTAATGCCCGAGATGAGCATGTCTTTCTGGCCATTAACATTTGGTCCTGGAGTTGGCTATGTGCTGTCAACTGTGTTTTTTATTGGTGGAGCAATTTTGGAAAGTGTGGAGTTATTTGCGAAAACTGCCAGATATTGATTAAGGTTGATTATTGGTGGGCCGTCTGAATAGTATAGCTTATACTATAAACGAGGAATGAGTTGAAATGGTCTTTAAGTAGTGAAGACAAGAATTGAAAAGGTGACGTAAGAGGTTGTGGCATCACTGTATACAACGCTGAGATGGCAACACTACAGCTAATCTTCATCGGTTTACTTCCAGCCACGTCACCATAGTAATGTGAGTTGATATCTGTCATCGGCTTTATAAAAACGGACACGAGAAGAAAAGCGAGCAAGAAGCGCCACGATATTCCGCACGTTCGGACCTTCCAGAAGTTTCCTTTACATAAATTAATTTAGTTTTAAATAAAGAATATTATAACGTTTAATTTGAGAAAAGTTCTTTTTATTAAGTTGGAATCCAATTTTACATAGATTCCACATTGGTGACCCCGAACGCTTGTCAAACGAACACAAGCCATCTGTCGTGTTACTGTGAACGACATAGCGGAACACTTCATGGTTGCGTGTGCCTGTGCGGTAAATTAACAGCAATTGCTAGCAGTGAAACTTGGTAGAACGTGCTTATCTGCACACAATGGAAAACGAGGGTGCTGCTTCCTCTAACGCCGCTCAAAAAACAGAACCAGTACTCAACAATTTAATGGAAGCTTCAACAGTCAACCGAGTCTCAGTGAAGGTGCCCCCATTTTGGGAAGAAAACCCCCAAATTTGGTTCGCACAGGTGGAGGCACAATTCTCCAACGCTGGAGTAAACTCAGACGTATCAAAGTTTAACACTGTGGTTGCCGCCATCGAGACCAGAATCCTAACCCAAGTAACAGATGCTGTTCTCAACCCACCGGAGTCTGGTAAGTTTGAAAACTTCAAAAAGGTTTTGCTGGAGAGGTTTGGTGCATCGGAACAGCAGAAAATTAGACGCTTGCTATCGGACATCGAGCTGGGAGACAAAAAGCCTACGCAACTCTTAAACGAAATGCGTCTGTTAGGTGGAACACATTTGACAGACGAATTTTTGCATAATTTGTGGCTTAACCAGCTGCCATCACATGTCCGAGCGATTCTTCAAGCATCTACTTCCGATCTAAAGGGAAAAGCTGTACTCGCTGATAAAATTCTGGAGGTAAGTGACAATCATCAAGTAGACATGGCCACAACATCTACCCCATCCACATCGAAATTATCCATGGAGCATCGAATAGAGCAGATCGACCGTCAATTACAACAACTTCTTCAAGTAAACTATCGTATAGGACGTGGCCGTAGTAGAAACAATCAGCGTGAACATACACCTGCACGCCGCAGCAAAAGCAGAAACGGTACTACGTACTGTTGGTTTCATAGACGATTCGCCGAAGATGCTCGCAATTGTCGCCAACCGTGTAACTTTTCTACAACAAAAAACCACTAAGCCAATCGTTTGAGAAAGCAGACGAAACAAACGACAGTGGCTTACAAATTGCTCGTCTGTTTATTAAAGATAACAAATCTAACAAAAAATTCCTAATAGACACCGGTGCTGACGTTTCGGTCATCCCTCCGCAACGAAGCGACATGCATAAATCTCCGCATTCATCGAAATTGTATGCAGCAAATGGCAGTCAAATTAAAACATACGGTACACAACATCTCACACTGGACCTTGGTCTTCGCAGAAAATTTTCTTGGGATTTCATTGTGGCTCAAGTGCAATCTCCTATTATAGGAATAGACTTCCTCACGCATTACGGCTTGCTGATAGATGTCCAGAAACATAAACTTATTGATGGGAATACGAAACTGGAAGCATCGGGGGACGCATGCAAATCAGGTAGAGTAAAAATACATACATTTAAAGTCAATGGTACGTTCGCATCTCTTTTAGACGAATTCAAAAACATCACCAAATTCGATGCAATGAGGAAGCCTACGGCGATAGAAGTCTCGCACCATATTGTGACTTCAGGACCCCCCGTCTATGCTCGTCCACGAAGACTGCCGCCCGACAAGCTCGAAGCAGCTCGTTCAGAATTTTCCAAATTGGTGGAAAATGGGATTTGCCGACCATCGAAAAGCGCCTGGGCATCCCCATTGCACATGGTGATGAAGTCTAATGGAGAATGGCGATGTTGCGGAGACTACCGAGCACTAAACGCTAATACTCTACCTGATCGATATCCCCTGACCTTTTTGCACGATTTTGTCCACATGCTGCACGGCAAGAAAATTTTTTCAACGATCGACCTTCGAAGCGCTTATTACCAGATACCTGTTCGGGAATGTGACATTCCGAAGACCGCCATCACAACGCCGTTTGGGCTCATGGAGTTTCTCTTCATGCCCAATGGACTCAGGAACGCCGCCCAAACCTTCCAACGCCACATCAATTCGGTACTCAAGGATATGTTTGATTGCTGTTTCCCATATGTAGATGACCTTCTTGTAGCTTCTGCTAATATAGAAGAGCATGAAAGGGATTTGCGTCGAGTTTTCCGAACGTTGGACGAGAATAACCTGAAGGTCAACGTCTCCAAATGTGTTTTTGGCAAAAACGAAGTGACTTTTCTGGGGCATCTGGTAAATGAAAAGGGTATAAAGCCCACGAACGAGAAAGTAGCTGCTGTGCAAAATTTCAAACAACCAAAAGTGGCCAAGGACTTAAAAAAATTTCTTGGAATTATTAATTTTTACAGGAAGTTCATCCCTAACGCATTGAAAAATCAGGTAGTGCTACAAAGTCTCATCATTGGAAACAAAAAGAACGACACCACTCCAATCAACTGGGATGAAAACTCAGAACAAGCTTTCCACAATTGTAAGCAGGAACTAGCAGATGCCACACTTCTACATCATCCCGCTCCGAACGCCAAGTTATTCCTGTATACGGACGCCTCTGACTTTGCAGTGGGTGCGGTTTTAAATCAACTGGTCAACAATGAACTTCAACCCCTAGGTTTCTATACAAAGAAACTGAAGACGTCGGAGTTGAAGTACAGCACTTATGATCGCGAGCTCACTGCGATCTACCAAGCGATACGATTTTTCAAGCATTTTGTTGAGGGAAGGCATTTTGTAATCCTGACTGATCACAAGCCAATAACTTTTGCTTTTCAACAAAATGCGGAAAATGCTTCGCCACGTCAGCAGCGTTTACTGGACTACATCGGGCAGTTTTGCACCGATATACGGCACACAAAAGGAGAGTACAATACTGTTGCTGATTGGTTGTCTCGCATCCAACAAATTACATCCGAGGAGATCGATTTTCAGGAGATGGCGCAAGAACAACTAAAGGACAGCGACTTGCAAACATATGTGGACTCAGGTAAAAAATATGAAACCTCTCTAAAAATCAAATTGTTTCCTATTCCCAGCTCCAACGTATCTCTCTATTGCGACACGTCTCAGGACATCATCCGCCCTTTCGTTCCGGCATCGTTTCGCCATCGACTAATAGAGAAACTGCACGGAATCTCGCATCCAGGTGTGAAGGCGACAATAGCAATCATCAAGGAGAGATTCGTTTGGCCTAAGATGTCACAGTCTATTACTGATTTTGTCAAACGATGCATACCCTGCCAAAAAGCCAAAATTCAACGCCACAACAAGGCCGAATTAGGATCCTACGAAGATCCAGCAGCTCGTTTCGAACATGTGAACATCGACCTCATCGGCCCTCTTCCACCATCCAGAGGAAACCGATACTGCCTAACTATGATCGATCGTTTTTCAAGATGGGCTGAAGCTGTTCCTCTTCCGGATATCACAGCGGAAACCGTGGCCAGAGAATTCATTAATACTTGGATTGCGCGCTATGGTGTACCACGACGTATCTCGAGCGATTTGGGACGACAATTCGAGTCGAACATATTTAAAGAGTTAACAAGGTACTTAGGTATTAATCATCTTAAAACCACTCCTTATCATCCTCAGGCAAACGGGATGATTGAGCGATGGCACAGGACCCTCAAGACAGCAATAAAATGCTATTCAAATGAGAACTGGTGCAGTTTCCTACCAATCATTCTTCTGGGATTGCGAGCGACGGTGAAGAGCGGAACAAACTTTACGCCGGCTGAGATGATATACGGAGAAAAACTTAAACTTCCCGGTGAGTTCTTTCATCCTAAACCAATCGTTACCACTGAGTCTGAATTCATGAAAGAGCTGAAGCGATCGATGTCCACACTAAGCCCAATTCCTGTTACGCATAAGGACAACTCCAAGATTTTCGTTCATCCCGATCTACAAAGCTGCAGCCATGCATTTGTGCGATGCGACAAAGTCAAAGGCCCCTTGAGAGCTCCGTACGATGGACCTTATATGATCCATAAAAAAGGCGAAAAATTTTTCCAATTGGATGTTAGAGGACGAATGAAAAACATCTCCGTGGACAGATTGAAACCAGCGTTTATCACAATGGAGCCTCAGGAACAAAGTTCATCAGTTCAAGCGCCGCCAACGGTAACAACGCGATCCGGTCGTCGAGTCGTTATACCAGACCGTTATCAATGATGCAATTTCTAGAGGGGGAGAACTGTGGCATCACTGTATACAACGCTGAGATGGCAACACTACAGCTAATCTTCATCGGTTTACTTCCAGCCACGTCACCATAGTAATGTGAGTTGATATCTGTCATCGGCTTTATAAAAACGGACACGAGAAGAAAAGCGAGCAAGAAGCGCCACGATATTCCGCACGTTCGGACCTTCCAGAAGTTTCCTTTACATAAATTAATTTAGTTTTAAATAAAGAATATTATAACGTTTAATTTGAGAAAAGTTCTTTTTATTAAGTTGGAATCCAATTTTACATAGATTCCACAAGGTATTGACCCTGAATCAACCGCCGAATAAGGATGAACTTTTTGGTTCTGACTGTTCCTTGAGTGATTCTGAGGATCTCTAAACCCAAAAGTAGTGGTCTAGAGGTTATTGGGGAAGTGGCTGAACAGTGGAGTTCTGACAATTTTCCGATTAACTCTGAGGCAAGGTATTGACCCTGAACCTACCGCCGAATAAGGATGAACTTTTTGGTTCTGACTGTTCCTTAAGTAATTCTGAGGATCTCTAAACGCAAAGCTAAGTGCTACGGCGGAGTGCGATAAAGGGCTGAGTGCCACGGCTGAGTACGATTAAGGGCTGAGTGCCACGGCTGAGTGCTATAAAGGGCGTGTGCTTAAAAAGAATAGTGTAGCTAGGTGCACTGAGGACAGTGCAATACAGGATGGCCGAGTTGTTAACCTGACATTTTGGTATAGCTTCATTGAACAGGGAAATCCCTCCTGCTCAAAGGTATGATTGTATTAGTATAGGACTGCACAATGCAGCTCGTCAAGTGGGTCAGACGTATTGAGTTATGATCGCAGTCCGTATCTGACTTTCAAGGGCGCTTGACGAGTTCGCGCAGTGCACTATAAATTCTGTTTATAGTTGTGTACCATAAATAAAGGATTTTAGTGAAAAAGCGGAAGGTTGGGCGACACGTCAATCATTGCGGTTTGAATGAAACACATCGACATTGCTATAGACACTTCAAATATTTGTATTGAAAAAGTATAAGTTGCGAATAACGAATTTGAATTTCCCGAATTACGTAAAGCAGCATGTGCGTTTTGCATGCTCGAAATTAATATTTTCATTACATTAACGAATTTGGGCGGAACAAAGTTCGCCGGGTCAGCTAGTAAATAATAATATTGACAGCATTTCAAGAACGTTTACATGCTCAACTTACTCGAAAGCCTCCTCGAAAGTAAGAATAATGAGTTGTGTTCCCGAGCGAATTCCTCCAACCAAAGAGGCTGCTCTGATAAGCAATATTGCCACCAGTACCTATTAATCTTCTGTTCGACGCTGGTAACTCCAACTTAAACCGTTTAAAGTAGCCTACAACGTATGCATGCAGGTCCACCATTCAACCCACTATACCCTTTCTTTTATCTGTTTACCGCCAAACCATTAAATCACGAAGAAAAAACCATGCATTCCCAGTGCGGTATAGCTACACACATCCCATTAAGTTGTTCGTTCAAAAAGAAAAAAAAAAACCCATCTAAATCACCCCAACTTACGAGTACATACGGATATGCATGCTCAATCGAAAAGGATTACACTCCCGTAAGCAAATACATTTCAATTGACTCTGGCGATAAAGCTAATGTATAAGTAAGTAGACACACACAAGAACAAGCGTTGCTGCCATTTACAGGGGCTTAACGATTAATTGATATTCTTCAGGGTAATTTGTTAAGGACCCTTTCCTCCTGTTGCCCCCCCAGCAAAGATAGTATCGTCTTCCGCAATTAAAGTACCTAATGCGATCTTGTTTTAATCGCCCCAACAAAGGCCTTTAGAGACAGCTACCAATTTTCCACTTGAAAATAAAAATTCCTTTCCCGATGTGGATGAGCCCTAGGGGATGTAGGTACGAGCGGGGACGCAGTAAAATCGGATGATTAGATTAAAGAAAATAGATAACCTTGGTATATCGTGGCAGCACATGAGCGTCGCGTCCTTATGTCTACACGGGTATACGGGTATACTCGTATGTGTGCTGGAATTAATGAGACTTTGATATGTTAAATAAACGAAATTAGATTTATTGCTATCGCTGCCAATGTTGACGGATTAAAAAGGCACACGCAAACTGAAGCCCACAGTAACACTCGGCTTAGAGGCGGCCCACTGAAGGCACGCAAATAGGGCCTGAAAGCGGAGATAAGTTCACGGGCTATGGAAGCGGAAAAAGGAGTATGTACAATCTACATATAAAAATATATTTATCTCATACGACACTAATCTTGGCCTTTAATCGGATACATCAACGCAGACAGCCTTGAGTTGTACACACTGGAAATGGAATTCGCATTCCATTTGTATTTGGTCGTCATCATTTTTCAGAAAAGAAAGGAGATTCCGCACTAGAGATAGCGTGCGGGAAAAAGAAATGCGAAAACGAGGATGTCTTGGCGTTGACATGCGGGCCAAGGACCAAGGAAGGAGGATTCTTCTATAACAGCTACGAAGTTTTTATCTTCTCCCTTATTAGGGGTTTAATTTTTTTTTTTTTATGTTTCCTTGTCAGTTAGGGTTGATTTTTGAAGGTCTGGAATGATTATTGAACGATTCTCCCCGCTCCCAGCTGATGATTTGCAAATTGGGAGTAATGAAATTTAAATTCGATTACAAATAGCATGGATGTTTGTTGGGCCTGAAGTTGGCGTAGATGTGAAACAATTTTGGTGTCTCTGGTGGTGGGGAAGTCGCTAATCGTCTGTGCTCGAGACATTCTTCAGGGTTAATGATTTTCAATTCGAACTTCGAATACAACCGGCTCTTATTGATTTGCCGTTGAAATAAATTCGCATACTTAAAGGGGGGAGGATTGAACTATATTTTGTTTGGGTGGATACAGCAAAATAGTATACGAGATCCGTTCTCGATGAATACACACCATGCCGGGGGCGGATCATCTTTTTCCTCCATCGTTCGAAGTAGGCGTGGGTATAGTTATTTATCAAATTCAAGGATTAACTCCCGCATACGGTTGCTGTGTTTTCGCAAACATATTCTTTTCTGTCGATGAAGTTTTTCTTCGAACGGTTTCTTGTGTGTCGATGGTTAGTGTGCTGAAACTTTCTCGTTCATCAAAAGTTTGGTTGGTTGTTTTCTTATTTTATTGGGTGAGTAGGTAGAAATCTGAGAAGCGATGCTAGATAAAAGAAACGGTTCAGAAAATATACGAATAGTGTTGATTACAATCCATTTTTGGGTTATTCATCTGACATGGCAGAACGTATATATCAAACATATAACAATGTAAGTTTTTATAAGTTGCAGTTGAATGATACCAAAACCAGGCAAACCAAGTTATTTGGAAAAATGTATCGATGAAAAATCGATGGTCCCAAATCACCAATTTGGATTTAGAAATAAGCACTCTACAATTGAACAAGTGCATAGAATCACAGATAAGACCGAAAAAACATTTGAAGAGAAAAATGTGTGCTCTACAATATTTCTTGATATAGCACAAGCTTTCGATAAAGTCTGGCACAAAGAACTGATGCACAAATTACAAAAACAACTGCCGAAGCAGTATTCGACAATTCTGAAGTCTCCTTTATCAGATAGATTCTTCAGAATTAAACAAGATACAGAATACTCAACATTAAGAGAGATTAAAGCTGGTGTACCGCAAGGCAGTGTTTTAGGGCCAATGCTACACCTTTTATTCACTAGCGATCTGACTGAAAGCGGAGAAACCAATATAGCAAATTTTGCAGGTGACACTGCTGCAGGTACTTGCTGGGAGCAACTGTTGAAATAGCAACAAAAAAGCTCCAAATAGCAATAAGCCATATCTCAGAATGGACTAAAAAGTGGCAGATTAGATTAAATGATCTAAAGCAAGTCCATATTAATTTTACGCATAAAAACGTACCACACATTTCAGTACCTATACATAAACAACAATGTAGTGGAATACTCAACTACAGCCAAATATCTAGGCATGCGCATGACTCTAGAGTCTAGACGCTAAACTGCGTTGGAAAACGTAAGTAAAGAAAAAGAAAGACGAGTTAAACATGCGGTACAGTATTGGGAGATACTCATCCCTGTCCAAGTAAAATAAGCTATTCCTATAAAAGCAAGTTCTAAAACCAGTATGGACCTACGGCCTCCAGTTGAGAGCATGCACGTGCCAAAAAAATTACATAAAATTTAGGTCTTCCAAAATAAAGTGCCAAGGAAAGTCACTCAGACAACTACAGAGCTGCGATAGCCCCACTAAATGCGCCACCTCTTTTTTAATGTAGGCACATCTACTGCTACCTTTGTGGCTGCTTAAACCAAAAGTAAGGTGTGATGCCTGCAGTTACATGGGTACAGCACATTAACAGAGCTGCGGTAGCCAACAAATAATATTTGAAGACATCCCAGTTAGCTATCAGACCCGCATACAGACCTGTTAAAACCTCCTCACAGAGCTAATGCGCATACACTCAGAAAACTACAGAGCTACGATAGCCCTACTGTTTGTGTAGGCACATCAACTGCTAACTTTGTTGCTGGTACAACCAAAAGTAAGGTGTGATGTCTTCAGTTATAGGGGTACAGCACATTAACAGAGCTGCAGTAACCAACAAAATATATTTGAGGACATCAAGGTTTGCTATCAGACCCGCATACAGAGCTGCTAATACCTCTTTCCAGAGCTAATGCGAAGGCAGTAGAGGCTACTACAGCCTCTCAACAGATTTATGGTACCCATATACAGAGCTATCAGAACCTCTTGAAAGGCTGTCACAGCCTCTAAACAAGTTGTGATACCCATATTCAGAGCTATCACCTTCTGAAAGGCTGTCACAGCTTCTTTTAAGATTTGTAGTAACTACATACAGAGCTGTTAGCACCTTATTGAGAGGTTCTGACAACCCAAATGGGAAGCCCCTTATTATACTTAGCCTGACTTTGAAAGCTCACTGTTTGGCAGCTGTCTCTTGAAACCCGATTCATAGCTGCATATATTCGTCCTTATCTGTTGTATTTAAAAATAAAATTGAAAATTGAAAAATCGGTGTCTTTTTTTCACTCTTGATACATTTACATGCATACAAAAATATTAGAACAGTTTTAAAAAAAATTGAACTTTTACCTGGCGAAATTAATAACGCGTCTGAACATCGCGATGTCTTCGATACTAATAGCAGTAGAAACGAAGATTAGAGGAGGTTACTCTTTGTTGGCTACAGTAGCCTCGACTTGGGGATGATATGCAAGATATGGGTAAGCTCTAGCCAAGTTATGGGTGTAGGAAACAAATTTTGAGGTATGGGATTTCTCTTTTAAATTCTCAAACAATTCAAAAATAAATTGCCGATTAGTTGAACAACTAGGTGCAATCACATTCGGAATGACGAAAGATAGTCTCCCAGGGAGGTTTTTTAGATGGGTTAATGTCCCTCACTATTGCAGAAGCATCCCTCGCGTTCTAGCTCTGCAAGGTGTCTACGATTTGAGAAGGGTTCGTATTATAGACCGGTATCTTTACATAGACATACCCTATTATGTAAGATTTTGGAGATTTGTTTTGGAATTTGCATTCGTTATGAGCGGAAAATCCCGAAGGACGTGTGTGGGGTTCCAAACGAAGTAGGAGTTTCTGATTGTGTAAGCTCCAAGTGGTTGGAATTACTTTAAGTTGCATACATATAGGCCCACAAACTCCAAAACCGAACCAAACCCGGGTTTGGTAGGCCTCAGGAGCATACCGACAGACAGATAGATGGACATACAAATAATCATTTCACTGTACAGAGTTAAACAAAAGCTTTTTGACACTATAAGTACCTACACCTTTAAGGCCCGTTTGCTGATACTACTCATAGCGATTTAAGTTCCACTTAAAATCTTATGTGACAGTTTATGACATGGAAAAAGTAGCCCATAAGGAATTTAAGTAGAACTTAAATCGCTATGTGCAGTATCGGCAAACGGGTCTAAGTCCATTACTTAATCACACGGACTTCATAGCAGTATATAAGGCGCAGAAGTTAAACGCAGGAACTTATGAACTTTCCACCATTTACGCTAATTCTCTCTTATTCCTAAAACCATTCCCACACCGCCTATCCATAATCCGTCATAAGGCAAAACAGAAAAAAAAAAACCCTGCACCATCCACCCCATTGTCCTGCAAAACAAGGACTTAACGTATATTTATTACAAGCCTCCTTTGTATGCACATCAAGTGCGCGAAATTATTTTCTTTTGAAATTAATATTCAGCCTCCCTCCCACACTTGCACACACAATTGTTTTGTTTTATTGATTCCCCATCTTCGTCAAATCATAAGAAGGACACCAGCCTCCTTATAAATGATCAGCACGTACCTATACGTATTACCGGCCAGTTACCATCAACGAAATTCTCACTCGACAGGATAAAAACAAAAATTGAATTATTATTGCCAACGTATTGGTCGTGCTCTCCCCCCACCGACGACGGACAAAGATTTATACGCGTACACCGGACTAAGCTGCGCTGCATGCCAAAACTACACCTTCCCGCATCATCCTCTAACGAGACGGTCGGCCGGCGACGACGATGACTACGCCAACGAACAAGGAGAAGGAGATATGAAATAGAAACAACAATCGGAAGTAATTGCCAAGATTTACGACAGACAAACATTAAACAGGACACATACGTCGCCGGAAGGCGAAAACGAGGCGATAAAAATCCACGTCAGGACTATTAATTGGTACACCACCAGAGGGTGTACCTTCTACGTTCTACCTCGTGTGCTCCTTTTTTTATGCCTTTGCTATACCTGTATATATATTTTGTGCGGGGACTGTAAGGACGAGCGCATAGTTAATTTGTTAGCCTTGTTTAATTTATGATTGCCTGGATTTCTCCCCGTATCCCTTTGTTTTCTAACAATTCTGCCAGCGGTATGGTGAAGGTAATCTCCACTGACACCGTTATCAGCGCCAGCCACCCAATCTGTTGTGTCAATTGGCTTGCTCTGTTTGCACGGCACCCACCCGTTGGCATCGTCATTGCTGTCTCATCATCATCAGGATCTCAGTGGCAGTAGAAGTGGCTCAAGGAAGCCCTTTGGCAATTATTGGTAAATTAATGGTCTCCATCGTCGCATCAAGAGTTGCTGCCATGTTGCCGGCTGCATTCGAAATATCACCTGCTTTTGACGCGATAAAAATCGTCTTCCGGTAGTGACCGTGCGGCTTTGCAATTAAAACGCCAGTACCTAGCTGCCGTGTGCTCTAATTGCGAAGTAATGTGGCAGTGTTCGACTGCTCGGAGACGGGTTCGATTCAGATCATCACCTTTGGCTTGTGGGACTCAAAGAATACAATTTAGTCGTATGTAACGAGTTAACTAAGGTACTGTCGAGTTCATTTGATTAAAAAGCAATTTAAGGATGGCAACGCAATAAATGCCTTGGGGCACCCAACCAGACCAATCTTATACACCGTTGAAGAGGCAAAGGGCACGTCACTTATTCAGACAATACTGGTGAAAGAAGGTAGACTCGTCGTGCTCGACTTTGGACTGAAGAGCAATGTAGCTATGTTGCAGGGAAAGAAAAATCAATTATATTTAAAATTAAAAAAAAATATTCCTCATTCAAATTGAATTTAATTGTAATATTTCATGAATTAAGACAATAGTTATAATTGTTAAAAATAAACAATTGACAAAAATAAACACCTCGTAGGAACAACAACGCACAGAGGTTGGTCTTCCCCTCCGTTCTAATTACCAATTATCAGGCTTATACTCTTCGCTCAGTTGGCGCAAGTGGTAGTCACTTGGTCAGTTGGAGAAAAATCAAAATGCAAGTTCATTTCCTGACAGGGGAAAAACAGAAATGTCTTTCCAAATGGAATTATATACGCAGAATTGACGGTCAGCATTCAAAACTATTGAAACAATCACTTCAAAGGAGTCTGATGACGAATTAGTGGTGTAGTTGGAAATAGCTATCATTCCTACCAAAGTGACTGTGTCTACGAGTCCTTGTTAAGGGTTAATCCCTCGAAAAACAACAATTCACAAACTGAAATTCGACATAATTTCCCAACAGATATTGTCAGGGTGACTCCCAAACAAGCGAGAATCGCTGTTACTTCTCGCTTCCCCATTCAGTAAATATAATCTTAGTTAAATGAATAAGTATTTCTGGATTTAAGAAAAGAATTTTTCATAGAATTGTCAAAAAAAAAAAATATATATTCTTAAATCAGGAACTATGTTATTATTTGATACGATGAATTTTGAACTTAACTTTAAGATAGTACAGATTTTTCAAAAATAATTGCAGCGGCTGAGCAGATTTTTATTAAACTTTTTGAGCAAATAGATCAGTGAACTGCAGAAATTCACCGCTTATTTTGGTTCACTCTTTTTTCAAGTTTGCTTCCTTTTACTCAACATACAAGAACCAAATTCTAGTATACAGAAAAGCAAGGACGAATACAAAAAGCATGTCTCGTATTATTTCAAAGTAACTCAATCAATTTTGTATTCATATCTACACCAAATCTTTTCTATTCAAATTTACTAGCAATAAGAACCAAGTTCTTTATGCAATACTGTCTGTTTCGAAGGAGTCGCCCGGGCCCGAGCACATTTTATTGCCTTGCTTCGAGTTTGCAAAATGCATAGCATAAACAGTCGGTCCATTGTCGACTTATTACTGAGTTGCATTCAGTTGGAAACTATGAAACTTCTTAGTTCATCGGCTCCTTAAAATTATGTCAAAAATTATTTTGGAAAAAAAAAAAAAAAAAAAAATCAAAATAATTGTTGCGTAATGCTTTGACAAAAACGCCAAAAATTAAGAAAGGTAATTCCTGACGATTTCTCAGTCCCAAACTTAATTTATGAAAAAGAAAATTAATTCAACAAATAGCTAAAAATAAAGTGCACGACTGGGTCGAACAAAACTTTCTCGTTCGTCAAAAGTTTTGTTGGTTGTTTTCTTATTTTATTAGATAGGTAGGTAAGGATCTGAGAAGCAATGCTAGGTAAAAGAAACGGTTTATGAAATATAGAAAAAGGAATACATACGGTTAGATAAAATTCACTTTTAGTTTATTAATAGTTGAAGCTCTAGAAACAGACAATTGTCGCAAGTTCTTGTTAGAGAGTTATAAGCGCCTACTGTTCTATTTTATAGCTTTTACACTTTACAAGTTTTTGAGTACGAGAACAAGTGTAGTAAGGTTTCTTATTTTTGGTCTATTTGGGAATGATTTTCTTTTTGACTGGAATAGGTAAATGACGCTGATTTAAGTTGTAATTCATTGAATACTTGCAGATAGATCGATATCTTTACATATAAATATGTATAACATGCAAGAATTCAGAGATTTGTTTAAATTTGTATATATCACGATGAACGTGGGTGTGCAAATGAAGTGGGATATTCTGATTGTTGGAATTGCCTATTTTATAAGGTGCATATTCAAAAAGGTTGAAAAAACCCAGTATTTGCTGAAAATAACTTTTGCGTTGCTGTTGCTGTTGCATTTCTAATGGCTGTTGCAATTTTAATTTTGAAGTGCGATATTGAGTTTTGAAAATGCGTATATATGAACAGAGATCGGCTTCTGGGTAGTCATTTTTGAGAAATAATTAAAAAACAGACTTCTTCGATTTTTTTTGAGAAAAACTAAGTACGGGATCTTAATTAGAATACTGATTTTATCGTTAATATGTATTTTAATCGAAATCGTTAAAGCGGTTTTTGTAAAATTTGGCAGACAAAACAGTACCAGATATTGCAATGTTTAGTTTGAAAAATACTATTATTTGTTAACTATATAGCTAAAAACCGATTATAAGTTCTTATTCGCGATATAAGCATTACTTGGTTTTTAAAGTTTTATCGAAGTCAAAAATGGGGTTTTCGAGATATGAGCAGTTTTTAAATTAAGGACGCAGCAATTTTAAGAAAATCAATGTAACACTAAGTCTGCATTTTGGTTAAAATCGTTATTGCCGTTCTCTAGTAAACTAAGGAAAACTAAATTTAAAAAAAAAATACTTTTTTCAAAAATCCAAAGTAAAAAACGACCCCGAACTGTAAGCCCACAAACTCCAAATCCGAAGTTTAAACGAAATCCGGGTAGCCGTTTAGGCTGTAGGCCTGTGGAAGGACGGACAGACAGACATACAGACGGACAGACCGGACAGAATTTTTCGACCCAATTTTTTTAAGTTCGTGTATCATCGTAATGTCAGAATTGATTAACGTGATTGATTGACGAACACAATATCTTTCTCTTACTACGTAATGGAAAAAGGGTAATGTACAGAACGTATACATCTAACATTGGTTATGCGAGAAAATATTTGTTAGGTTATTTTTAGGTAGTACTAAAATACGAGTTGGGAGTGCAATTTATAAAAAATTTTAAAATTTGTTATTTCAGTTGGAAAATTAAAACTTTGTCCCAATGTTAATTTGCTCCGTCCCATTCTCTCGGTATATTTGTCCGAAGTTATGTTTCAAGTTGGCAACCGTGTACGCCATATTTCTGGAAAAATATCAAAAATTGAAATGGGGTTTTCGCCAGAAAAAGCTCTAATTTTTTTTTACATAATTTCCAAAAAACAATTTCTGGCTTATTTTCCAAATTTAGTATGGAAACTAGGCCCAAAACTCGTTGAATAGAATAAATTACCTGCACGCTGCACACACAGAGTGACTATTATTTTCTCAAATTTCAGCTTTCAGCAAAGAGAAAGTAATAGTTCGAAATGCGAGCGAACTTTAAACTATTATTGTCTCAAATTGATTCCGGTTCACAGTTGCATTGAAAATTGTCAAGATTAGGTTATAGGATATGTTTTACCATTATCCGCTGTCCGGAAGTGGAAATCTAAGAAAAGAAAAAAGAAAAGTTGTAATTCCCGAATGCCTTCTAGCTCCAAGCTTTGGAATGACTTCTCCAAATGAAAGAGGATTTTTCTTTAATATAAAGTTCAATTATGTACGAAGATTTTTTAAGATATAAATCATCGAACAATAAGCTTTAAACTATAAATTTTGTACAATTATATAAATACAATAAAGATTTTTGGGTTTTTTTTCCATTTAATTTTTTTTTTTTTAATTTTTGAATCCACTTGGATATAATAAGTAGAAGCGTTTTTTTTTCATACAAATTTAATAAAAAAAGTGCTTTCTTTGGCTAGGAAAAAGGTACTTTCATCATCCGATTCTCATCATAACTATCTAAATACGTCTCAAAGTCGTATTAATCACAAGAAAACATTTTTTACCTTACCTCTGCCTTTAATTTAAAGATTTTTTTTGTGAGCGACAAAGACTTAAAAAAACAGCGTTAACGAGATATTTTCTTTGCTCATTTACACAATTTGAAGGTTTTGTTGCGGTCTTAGTAAAACAAAATAAATATTTTCCAGATGAATAACCCAAAAGTGGATTTAACTTAATATATTCGTATA
This sequence comes from Cheilosia urbana, assembly GCA_946477585.1. NCBI lineage: Eukaryota > Metazoa > Arthropoda > Insecta > Diptera > Syrphidae > Cheilosia > Cheilosia urbana. Next base: position 121,306,675 of record OX297854.1, read on the forward strand.
TAATATGAGCCGTTTCTTTTATCTATCATCACAACTTTTGATGATTGAGAAAGTTTCGTTCGACCCAGTCGCGTACATTATTTTTCTCGTTCCGGACTCGTGAAATGAAAATGTGAAAAATTGAAATATAATTGGCATTGGCATGTGTACCATAACCGTTGCTTTATGCTCTTGTTTTATGAACATTTTACCTACTTCCTCTTTTAAAAATATTTTTTCCGTGTGGTAACTCGTTCAAAGTGTATTTTTCAAAGTTGATGTATAAGAAATGGGAAACTTTGTTATATTTGTTTTCCAAAAAAAAAAAAAAAAATTTGTCCTTCGGTGCTAGATAGAAACCATAGAAACCAAACCTATAACTGATGAGTGACGATGACGACTGGTCTGAAACTGAATGTTTTAAAATAATTTCAATTAAAATTAATTTGAATTTTTTTGTATGGATTTCATCAACATTTTTAAAAGCGGGGAGTAAGCGTACCTCCATGTAGAAGAATGGATACTCCCCCACATCGATTGTATACTGCACTATTGGACTGGGTGCGGGATGTGCACAAATTACTGTGAAAAAAATATCTGTATCTACGCAAAGTTAAAAGCAACGAAAAAGAGAGGAGATGAGTTGAAAATTTGCAAATTGCTTCGCCATTATCCGAAAAGGACTGCAGATCCGCGGACCTTCGATTTTCGATAGTGAATGGTGAAAATGTACATTTTTTCCAGCAAATCGATTGGGTTCTCAACTTCGATCAAATATCCATTACAATGCTCGATTCAGATAAAAAGTGGTTATGGACAATGAGAGGAGCGGATTTGTATGGACTAGAAAAATAAAGTGGTCAAAATTTGACCGACATCTGGGGAAGAGTTAAATACTTCGACATGCCGGAATTCAGCTACCGAAATACATCTTTCATTTGACTGGTATTTTATATATATAGATGGATATCCACATTTGACCGGTATTTTATGTAAAATACAAATAGTTTTGAAGTAAAGCCATAGCTGGTGCGTCAAAAAAGAAAAAAAGGATACACGAGGATGGTAGACTGGAAACCGATGTTGTCTTGATACTGGGGCAAGTATGCCAATGCTGGGCGATAGAAAATCAATGCATCTACCGAATTGGGAAGTGACTGCAGCAGCATTTCGAAAAGTTGCAAGAAAAATGTTTAATGAGAAAAATGTAGAATTTTTGAACGATTTTTAATAGGTATTTGTGTGCCTATCACTATAATAGTGTTTTTATAGGTAACAGCGTTGCATTATAAATACACATCATTTGAAACATTTTTTGAAACACCGTCGACAACTTAAAAATCACCAAAATAGCAAAAAATTGTGGCAGGCTGTCAAAAAAAGAGTACCAACTTGCAATTTTAGTCGCACAGGGGTCACGCTGATTGGGATAGAGTATGAAACTAAAAAATAACAGTGAATCCCCAAGAAATGTATGCTGAATTATGGCTCAGAACTTCCTTACTCCGGACCCTACGCAGCATCAACACCGGGACTTGAACACCCTGAGGTCAGCCCTGACAACGATGCCGGGTCCGAGTCCGAGAAGACAGCTACAGTGTATGTAAAATAGATTTAAGAAAAGAAATATTTTATACCATTTGTTACCTAGCCTTAAGTCAAATTGTACGTACAAAAAGTGTAATAAAAGCAAATGTAATGTAACGGACCGTACGCAGCAATAATATCCATCAATATGCTGTTTGTGTTTCCAATAAATTCGCTGTAAGTCTGAATAAAAAAAAAATGTAGTTATACTATTGAAAGGACGCCCTCTTAGTGAAGGCGTCTCACAAACAGTCGGAACCGCTCCTGGCGCATACATTTTTATCGAAAACGGCTAATGGTCGATTAAAAACTCGAATATTGTAATTTGCTATACATCGACGTTTTGTTTTCTGTTCTGCTTCTGTGCGGATGAGTATTTGTTCATCGTTGGTCGGTTCATTGTTCATTAGTGCATTGAAAATCCATTGCACAGCAGAATAAAATAGCTTCGACGCAATTCCGAAAAATAATTAAGGATGCAGCATCCAGGGCAATATTGATATCGGCGTAGTGATGTCGATTTTATTAGGAAAAAATATTTTTGTTTAGCGCTTGATTGAATTCAGATTGCGCCCACTCTCGATGGACTGATAATAGACAGCTTACAATTGTAACAAATAAGTGGGCAATCGTAAAAAATCGCTAACCATTTAAATGATGGCCAAAGTAACTAATCCAGTACCTATACATCATTTCGAAAACTCGTGTCAGTCCCATTTGGTGTCATTAACCTTGAATCGTTCACAAAGCTCCGCACTAAAAAAGCAAACATAATCTGCAAAAGGAAATTTATTGCTTCGCTTTCATTACGAAATTAAATCAAAATTTATGTCAACCCGTGTAGCAAATATGGGTCATTCAAGTTAAGACGTTCTCTGCGCAAAAGAAAATCCTTGCAAGCGTTACGATAATCTCAATTTATTTACTCGACTACCATAAATTAGTTTCTCCGTACTGCTGGTGGTGGGTTGTCTACATTTTCGTCTAGAATAACCGACTATATACCATAAGCCACCCTCGTAGCCATCTTCCCCAATCACCCCATCAAACATCGCTATTTCGCTGATGTAAAAAGTTGCCAAAATAAATTTTTATTAACGTAAACAAATGTGAACAACACTCCATTTGGAGCGGAATAAGCAACCACTATCACCAAGCAGCATCACGAGAACTATACCATACAATAACCACTAGCAGTTGTTTGCAGAAGCGAAGTTGGAGTTGGAGTAGCCCATGAACCAGCCACCCGCATCCTTTCCGAGTCAAAGAATAAAATTCCGAAAATAAACCAAATATGGTGGCATAGGAAAAACATTGAGTAAACAGGATAATAGCAATAAATGGTCGAGTTAGATGAAATACGAAGGAGCAGTCGTTTTACTGTGAGTGTTTTGTGTGTATGAGTGTTGTTTTCGACCAAGAGTGGGGTGAGTTGTAAATGGAATAACACTCTGAACGAGGGTATAGAAATCTTTAGCAGGAGTGCTGGCGACGGCGACAAACGACGGAGATTCGGGGAAAAGGAAATCATCTTTATTCGCATGGAGACGTCGTGAATTTGTTTCGATATTGGCATTGGCGTCGAATGGATACGACGGGCAATAACAAACGTTCCACCAGGAAATTGGAGGAAACTTTGGTAAAGCACCCCGAGCCACCTTCGAAAGAATTCGAACGACACATTATAAGTGACATTGGGACGACTACGTTTGAATGCACCTGACCAGAAGATATATATTTGAACAAGTGACACAATATGTATAGTGTTGTGTCACATTGTGTGCAAGAAGGTTGAGGATGCTGGGAAAATGTGAAAAACAAGATTTGTTTTTATGGTCGGAGATTCAAAGTGGTTGATGGTAGTTTTGCTATATATTTTAGTTCCGGCACTAACGACTAGGTAGGTATACTCATTTGCCTCTCCATAGAGCACGGTCTGGAATGGAAAAATAGGTTACAATTGCACCTTTTCAGTGCTTTAAAAATCACGAAAATCATTGGTAAAAACGGGTAAAAACGAATCCTAAAACCCGCGTAAGACTAGCTCGAATAGCTTACAAAAAAACACTACAAAAACGCATCAGAAAATGCTTTAAAACCACGTTCAAAAAAAGCCTGACAATGCGACAAAAAAGGCGAACGAAAAGCGTCAAAAAATACAGTCGAAAAAGGTCCCGAATAAGACAAAAAAAAAAATCAAAACAATGTCGAAAATCGCTTTCGACAACCCTTAACTAAGCGTCCAAAATCGCCTCAAAAACTAAGCAAAAGATGTGTCCAAAAATTATAGCAAAATCGCGTCGAAAAACCCAGTCAAAAATTGTGTCTAAAAACGCGTCTTCAATCTATTCCAAAAGTACTGCCGAAAATGCTTCTAAGCGAGCAAAATAACACATCAAAAATATCCAAAAACGGTTCCTAAACTCTTTTAGCTCCCAAAAAGGCATCAAAAAATACGTCCCAAGACTAGACCGCGTCGAAAAAACCAGCCAAAAATTGTGTCGAAAAACGTGTCTTGTTAAACTGTTTAAAAAATAAAGTCGAAAAGGGGTTAATATGAGCCAAGTATGCCTCAAAATACTATAATTATGTCTACTATAATAATATCAAAATACGCTCTCGAAAGACTCTTTAAAATGAGTTCAAAATCGCCTCAAAAACGAGATACGAAATACAAACTGTCTTATAACGACAACTTGTTTAAAAGTACTGTCGAAAATGCTTCCAAACGAGACAAGAAACGCATCAAAAAATGTCAAATAACGCGTTAAGATTCTTCCAAGCACTGGACCAAAAACGCGTCGAAACAACCAGTCAAATTATGGTGTCGAAAAACGTGTCTTAAAACGAGTCTAAAAATAAAGTTGAAAATGGTTTAAAATAAACCCAATTTGCTTCAAAACAATGTCAAGAACACTTTTAAAAAAACCTTTAAAAAGCGTCAAAAATCGCCTCAAAAATGAGACAAGAAATGCTTTTAAAAACTATACCAAAATTGAGTAGGAAAACCAAATGAAAAATTATGTCGAAATAAGCGTCTTATAACGAGTCCAAAAGTACTGTGTAAATGTTAAGAAAGTATATGGACATATGGTGTCCATAAATACTGTCAAAAAATACTTCCAAATGAGCCGAAAACTCATCAAAAAACGTGAAAAAAGCGTCTTAAAACGCGTGAATACACGGAAAGAACTGAAAAATCACCAATTGCAAAATTTTGAGTTGCAAATCACGAATTATACATTTTTTTGCAAATCACAATGATTTTGTCTTGAATTGATACAAAAATTCGTAATTTGACATTGAAAGTGGCGAAGAATATCAAATTCTGTTTTTTGAATATTACGATTAGAAGTACCTAATCCTAATAGAAGCTACCTTCGAGCTTCTTTTATTTGTAGTGATTTGCAACATCTTTGGCGCAATTTACCACTTCAATAAGTCAATTTTTCAAACAGCACTTTATAATCTCAAATTGTAAAAATATTTCGTGATTTGCCACCACTGAATGATGAATCAACAAAATCTAATAATAATTTTGCACATAAAAATTGAAAACGTAAATTGACGTAGAAATGTCGTAAATTGCAAAATATTTTTTGTAATTTCCATGCTGTGGATTTTTTAAATGCAACAGTCGACATAAAATTAAATCCTTTTTTTATATATATTTTTCTGGGCAGCTGCAATCATGGACAGAGGCAGGCAGTTGGCAGTCGGTATTCAATCTTTGCTTAAAGCAGTCGCGTTAAAGTTGTCTGGGTATAACTATAGTTCGCAATGATAGTGAGTGTACTAACCAACGGATTGTAAGCATTCTGGAACATTATCTTGTTAGTACCTACTTACTTACTTAAGGTGGCGCTACAGTCCGGGGTGGACCTGGACCTCAACCAATACGCCTCTCCAGTTAGCGCGATCTTTGGCTAACTGCTTCCAGTTGCGCACTCCAAGTTGGTTGAGGTCCCCTTCCACTTGCGCGTGCCACCTAAGGCGAGGTCTTCGTCTACTGCGTTGTCCCTCCGGGTTGGAATCGAAGACTCTCCGGCCGGAGCGTAATGCGTACTTTTCTGACCAGGTCTATGTCGCTGTACAGCTCGTAGAGTTCGCTGTTAAATCTTCTCCTCCAAATCCCGTCAAAGCAAACGGGACCAAAAATCACTCGAAGAATTTTGCGTTCGAAGCGACCAAGAAGATCCTCATCCGTTTTTGCTAGGGTCCATGCTTCTACGCCATAGAGCAGGACAGGGATGATGAGAGTCTTATATAGAATCTCCTTAGTGCTTCTTGACAAGGGCTTCAATTGCCGTCTTAGGCCAAAGAAACAGCGGTTGGCAAGAGTGATTCTTCGCTTGATTTCTGAGGTGATGTCATTTTCAGAGTTCATAATGGAGCCGAGGTAGACAAAGTCCCGAACTACCTCAAAGTTGTAGCTGTCTATCGTGACGTTCTGTCCGATTCGTCGATGTTGTGTGTCCCTTCTTGTTGACAGCATATATTTTGTTCTACCCTCATTCACCACTAAACCCATTTTTGCCGCTTCTGTACTAATGCTAGCGAACGCTCCAGTAACAGCTCGCTGTGTTCTGCCAACAATGTCAATGTCGTCAGCGTATGCAAGCAGTTGCACAGACTTATGAAAAATTGTGCCTCTGGTGTTGGCTTGTGAGTTTCGCACAATTTTCTCAAGAATGATGTTGAAGAAGTCACATGACAGCGCGTCACCTTGTCCAAATCCTTTTTTGACATCAAAGGTCTCGGTGAGATTGTTTCCGACCTTTACGGAGCAGCGAGCGTTCTCCATCGTCATTCTGCACAATCTGACAAGTTTGGCAGGGATGCCAAAACAAGACATGGCTCTGTATAGTTCGTCTCTATAAATGCTGTCAAATGCGGCCTTAAAATCGATAATAAGATGGTGAGTATCGATCTGGACTTCTTGGGTTTTCTCCAGGATCTGCCGTAGTGTGAATATTTGATCGGTCGTGGACTTACCGGGCCTAAAACCGCACTGATAGGGACCTATCAGATCGTTGACGAAAGGTTTCAGGCGTTCACACAGTACAGCAGACATGATCTTATACGCAGTGTTAAGGAGACTGATGCCTCTATAGTTGGCGCAGTTTAGAAGGTCTCCTTTCTTGTGGATCGGGCAAACGATGCTGAGGTTCCATTCATAAGGCATACTTTCCTCTAACCAAGTTTTGGAGACGAGTTGGTGTATGCACTCTACCAATTCATCTCCGGCTGCCTTGAAGAGCTCGGCAGGTAAGCCGTCTGGTCCAGCAGACTTGTTGGACTTAAGCTTAGATATTGCTATCCTCACTTCATTTTGGTCAGGTGGACAGAAGTCTTGGCTTTCATCGTCCAGCTTGAATGGCTCGTTGAGCCATCAGTTGCGGCGTTTTTGATGGCTTCTTGGCATCGGCGCCACTGGTCTTCGGCACTTGATGCTGGCAGCATAGGACTTCTCGAGAGGTTGAGGGATACGCGATCGGCATAGGTTCTGGCGGTTTGTTGCATTTGTAGTCGTCCGACGTTAAATCTCCTCACAGTATTTTCTCGTTGTTGTGGTGTCTGGGATATCCGCATGCGTACCTTGGCTACAACAAGGTAGTGGGCCGAGTCTTTGTTGGCCGCTCGGAAAGTTCGGACATCTAGAATACTGGAGGAGTGCCTTGCGTCGATCGCAACGTGATCAATTTGGTTGACGGTTTGATGATCAGGTGACCGCCATGTTCCTTTGTGTATATTGAGGTGAGGAAACCGTGAACTAGCTATGGTAACATTACGTCCCGCAGCAAAATCAATCAGCCTAGGTCCGTTTCCAGACGTGGTGTCGTGTAGCCTGTGTTTTCCGATTGTGCTACCAAAGATGTCCTCCTTTCCTATTTTGGCGTTAAAATCACCCAAGACGATTTGTCGAGGAGCTCTTTGCTAGCATCGTCTTTTTCTTCTGTGGGTGTTAGTACCTATTTAATAATAAAAAAAAGTTGAAGTTGAAGTGAAGTTGGTTAATAATCTGTATTTTGTTTCAAAATATACATCTCGCTATTAGAAAGGAAGTAAACTAGGTACCCACACCTAGTATGGATTGTAAAATATGTAATCGGAAAGGATTGTTAAGGTTCGTATTTAATGGCAAGTTCTTCTAAATAATTTGTGCGTATTTTAAATTTCAGCATAGACAGAAAAATCGCCCCAGACAAATCCCGTTGTCTCCGGACTATATGGCGCCGTATGATTCACATGGATATCAACAGGAAAACAAATACGTCTATAAGTGTGTATGTGAAAATAAACTTTGTAAATCACAAGGTGTAAGTTGTAAATTGAGAATAAAGTTTTCTAATTTCACTAGTCAGGAATCGTAAATTGCAAAATAAGAATTTATAAAAATAAGTTGCGATTAAGAATTTATAAATTGCAACTACTGAAGTAGTAAATCAACCCCGCCTGTTGTTCGCAAATCAACGCTATTGAGTTGCAATTCAAAGCTAAATGGTTGTAATTTGCTAAGGGATGAAATCGTTATTTTGCAAGAGAAAAGTGGTAATTTACGATTTTTTTTTTGTTTGCATTTCACAACCACAGTGATATCAAATTGATAACTACATATTTGTGTCAAATTGCGATCGGTTTTGGCAATATGTATTCCTCGTCCGATCGCATTATTGACTCTGAGAAGTGTTGATTCCCGACTTTTGAGGGCCAATATCTTCACTTTGTACAATTTCTAGAATTGCGAATAAAGAGTCGTGAATTAATAAATTCTGAGCTAAGCTCTAAAATGAAACAAACTTCTCGTGATTCAGCGCTTATTTTTCTTGATTTGATCTTAAACTTTTTTCCGTGTAGAGCTTAAAAAAAACTTTATACAAATGCGTCAAAAAACTACAGCAAAAACGCGTCTAAAAAATGCCTATCTTCCATATCCTTAAAATACAATGCCGCATTTTTCCGCAAGTGTTCGCCCATTCTGCATCCTTCCTCTACCTACCGCATACTGATCTAACAAAGCAGTTGAAGTACATCTGCCGCTGCAACTTTAGTTGCATTCTCATCAGTAAACTGTTGTGGCAAATTATTTGCTTTTAATTACCCTGAACGCTCGAAAGGAATTGTTTTCTTTATTGCTTCCATTTTCTAGCGAATAATCAAATTTTATCCAGCAAACAACAAAATTAAGGTTGGTTGCAAGTTCTTTTGTAGGTTGGGGTAGGTTTACAACAATTGCGACCGAGAAAATCGTGTTTCGCTTGCTATTGGCGCAGATTCCCTCCCAAAGCCCCTTTAAATTCTGGTGCCGCAAATATTTAAATGAGAAAAATTTTAATTAACTCATTTGCCAGGAGGATAGTCCTCCCTGGTGCAGATATGATTCTTTTAGCCCAGAAATATCTGGTACCACGAGAAATGCATTTCGCAAGCGAAAAAAGGGCGAAGAGCTCTTGGATGGCACACTTTAAAGTTTGTTGGAACGACGAAAAGCAACAATAAGGCATTAAGCCGCATACAAAAAACACACACACCGGCCATACTGCAATAACAATTTAAGAATAAAAATACACAAAACTTACATCTCGGCTTTTTTTTTTTTGCTCATCATTTTGGCCACAACCAGAAGTGCATACCTCTTTTGAACATTCTACGGTCTCTGAGGTTGTACTTAAGTGTCTGGAGTATCCTTCGCCTCTACTTCGAAGGAAATTGTTTTAATTTCGATGCAGCAGAGGCACATAAAACAGCAAAACCACGCTAAGCGTTTACTGAATGAAGCGCAAATCTCGCGCGCTCTGGCGAGGTACCATCAGGATGTAGGGGAATCGTAGGTATAGCTGCGGTTGAAAGCCGCAGCTTTAGGCTTGAGGCGACGAGTATACTGGGCTGATTTTCTTCGGATCCTTGTACCGCTGAAAGTGCTCACATCGCTGTTAAGCATCCTTGGGGTGTACAGCTTAATTCTGTGGCTGGGTGTTGGTTTTACTTTTATGGGTGCGGCTGATGCTGTTCCTCGAACACGAATGGTGCTGGGGGCGGGTGGTGGTCCGTAGTTATGCTAAAGTTGAGTTCTTTTTTCTTTTTTCTTTTTGTTGTGTAAGGAGATTTTCTGAGTTTTACATCGGCCGTAAGAAGACAGAAAAAGGAATGTACAAGAAAAGAGTTAAAGGAGTAAGAAATTGGAAGGAACAACAATGAGGGATTAATTTATGTTTTCCTTGATTTGATGAAGTGCTTCTGGGAATTGCTTCACGGAGATGGCGGTACTGAGATTCGTGGAACTTATCATGTAAATGAGTGGTTGAAAAAACATGAGAAAAGTTACATAGTTTGAAAAAGTTTGCATCCGCTGGGTCCTGGGTGCGGAGCGAAAGGATTAAAGGAATTCTTTATAAGAGGCCTTGTGCGGGGTATGTAGTATGCTGCCCGCATGGGAATTTGTTTGGAAAGTGCCTTTCTGTTCTACGAAACTACGTAGGATTGTCAAAAGAGCAATATTTTCAAGAGTTTTTTTTTTTTTTTAATTTTCAAATATACCAATCAGAAGTTCACTGTCATCTGTCACTCATGAAACGAATGCCTTGCTGGAGCTTCTAGGCCAACCCCATATTTTAAATTCTTTAGGTATGGAATAGTTTATTTGTGTAGCTTACATCACCTGCTAGTTAAAACTGAATCTAAGTAAATTTCTTCGACTGTTTTGGAGCGCATACGATTCGCAAATTGTAATAAATGATGATAAATATATTTTTTAAATACTTTTATTTAAGATCACTGACTTGAAATAATACACAGTTTATGAAAACCTTTATTTATTAAAAAAAAAACATGTTCAAAAATTGTATACAGAAAACCTATGCATTTCTAAATCAGAGCAATTAAACTGAAATCATTTTCAGAAAATTTGTTATTGCTTTTAGCAAAAGAGCTAAGCTCAAAAAAATAAATAAATTGGTTTGCCTTATCACCTAAATATCTGTGGTTAATTGTCATTGACCATGGCTTAAGTTGTCCATGTTATGCTTTAGTATATTTTAATAGGCGTTATATTTTTTGTCTTCCACTGCTGTGCCAATAACGAACTATAAACAGGTGAAGCTCTAAGTCATACTTGCTTTCGGAGGTTAGCGAGTGGCACGGTTGCCAACTTGAAACATAACTTCGGACAAATATACCGAAAGAATGGGATGGAGAAATTAACATTGGGACAAAGTTTTAATTTTCCAACTGAAATAGCAAATTTTAAAATTTTTATAAATTGCACTCCCAACTCATATTTTAGTACTACCTAAAAATAACCTTACAAATATTTTATCGCATAACCAATGTTAGATGTATACGTTCTGTACATTACCCTTTTTCCATTACGTAGTAAGAGAAAGATATTGTGTTAGTCAATCAATCACGTTGATCAATTCTGAAATTACGATGATACACGAAGTTATAAAATTTTGTCGAAAAATTCTGTCCGGTCTGTCCGTCTGTATGTCTGTCTGTCCGTCCTTCCACAGGCCTACAGCCTAAACGGCTACCCAAATTTCGTTTAAACTTCGGATTTGGAGTTTGTGGGCTTACAGTTCGGGGTCGTTTTTTACTTTGGATTCTTGAAAAAAGTATTTTTTTTTTTAAATTTAGTTTTCCTGAGTTTACTAGAGAACGGCAATAACGATTCTAACTAAAATGCAGACTTAGTGTAACATTGATTTTCTTAAAATTGCTGCGTCCTTAATTTAAAAACTGCTCATATCTCGAAAACCCCATTTTTGACTTCGATAAAACTTTAAAAACCAAGTAATACTTATATCGCGAATAAGAACTTATAATCGGTTTTAAGCTATAGTTAACAAATAATAGTATTTTTCAAACTAAACTGCTGAAAATAAGTTTTGCGTTGCTGTTATCGCATTTCTAATGGCTGTTGCAAATTTTGAGTTTTAAAAATGCATATGAACAGAGATCGGCTTTTGGGTAACTATTTTTGGGAAAAATCAAACAACAAATTTCTTCGAATTTTTTGAGAAAAACTAAGTACGGGATCTTATTTAGAATACTGATGTTATCTTTAATATGTATTTTGATCAAAATCGTTAGAACGGTTTTTGTAAAATTTGGCAGACAAAACAGTACCAAATATTGCAATGTTTAGTTTGAAAAATACTATTTGTTAACGATATAGCTGGAAACTGATTATCCGTTATTGTTCGCAATACAAGCATTACTTGGTTTTTAAAGTTTTATCGAAGTCAAAAATGGGGTTTTCGAGATATGAGCATTTTTTAAAATTAGCGTTTCCGGTGATTCGAATTAAAAATTAAGAACGCAACAATTTTAAGAACAATTTTACTCTAATTTTGCATTTTGGTCAAAATCGTAAATGCCGTTTTGAGGGAAACTAAGGAAAACTAAATTTTTAAAAATTGACTTTTTCAAAAAATCCATTTTACGATAATATCGAGAAAAACTGAGTTTGCCATTAAGTTGTAAATGACCATATTACCTTAGAAGTTAAGTTTTGTTACAATCGTATGCTTAAATATTCAATTTTGGTTGAAATCGTTTGAGCCGTTTTCAAGCAAATCAAACTGGTACGAACACTTTGTATGGGAAGTACCATTAATATTGAGGTTACCTTGCAAAATAAAAAGTCCTAAGCCCACAAACTCCAAATCCGAAGTTTGAACGAAATCCGGTCAGCCGTTTAGGCTGTAGGCCTCCGGGACAGGCAGACAGACGGACAGACCGGACAGAATTTTGAGACCCACTTTTTTGAGTTCGTGTATCATCGTAATGTCAGAATTGATTAAAATCTCGAGTTCGAAATTTTGTACGAAAACAATATCTTTCTCTTACTACGTAATGGAGAAAGTTAAAAAAGGTGGAGGAAAATTGTGAAATGACATTTCGAAGAAGTAGATATGCCCCTCGCTCATTATTATCCGGAGAAATCCAAAATCGTTAGTAGTGGCGCTAGGTGTGGCTTAGGTGAAAAAATTATTCATGTTCCATTCCAACGAATAAAGCGTTCAGTTGAACATTTGTAAAATAATTCCAAGGATCATAAATTGCCTTTTTCCACTACTTTGGAACTCGCTTCCTGGGGATACATTTCCAGAAGACTACAATTTGCAGCAATTTAAGTGCAGAACAAACATACATCTGCATTCTGCAGGCATCTCGGGCGCTGTTGAAGCGTTATAGGTTCGCCTTTCCCGGGAGAAGTATTATATAAAAAAAAAAAAAAAAAACATGTGCTTATTTGCAGATGAGCCTCTCAATAATTTCTGCATCACTACTGAATTCCACCACCGTTATGAGTAGACGTCCTTAATGCAAACGGATATCGACATCAACTTCACCCACATTGAGCGATAAATGAAATATTCGCTGGAGCATGCGATTTTCTTGCCATGAGATCGATAGCACCGTCTCCTGCAATTGTTCCATTTAATGAGCTCTCCTTGCAACAATTACGTGATGAATCAGCGATGCCGAATGTTTTGACAAAAAAAAAAACACATTGATGCCATTCCATAACCGACAACTTCCTAATGCTCTCTAAAAGCTTTCACATCCTTTTTGGGAGGGGGAAATACTTTCGAACAAGTATTTTCCATTTCACAGATTTTATATTATTTCCGTTATTCAATTTCACCAATCATACTCTGAGCTAATGTCACTGACTTTACAGCTATACGTAAAGGAGCGATGGCTGCAAAACTCAGCGAAATGACTTTGAGTCCTTCTAATTATGACTTGAGCAATAAGTAAGAAAGTTTATCCTACTTTGTGTTCAAATGAAAATTTAATCAGAACTCCATTAATTAATCCGCAGCAACGGAACAGCAGCATAACAAAATCAGGCGGACACAAGTCTAGAGGACGGCAAATTTATGTAAATTCACTGACAGCCTTAGCATTTTATTTTATGGTGTGTGTGTGTGTGTTTTTTTTTTGTTGGCTGGTTTTTATTTTTACATCCTTTTTGGTTTTATTTCTTTGTTGTTTCCCTTGTAGACATGCTTATTTATTAGTTTCGGTGCCATTAATTTAGTTAGCAAAAACATGGGGAGGGAGGGGGTGGTTGTTTGTACTCGCAATCTGCAAACGCTGGATGGTAGAATTTTATTGGACAGATTTGTGCAGTGGACTGGATAAGGGAAGAGAAGGCGCATTACTGAAATTGATGATGATTTTGAAGTTTACTTAATTCGAGACCAAACCACCTAATCATCGATTTTCAGGCTCCTTTTACGATGGTCTCCAACCGAGTGCGATTTAAAATTGAATAAAAAAATGTAATAAACGATCAACCATCGCCTCAAAAATTGTCTCGAAACGAGTGCGATTTAAGACTTAATGAACAAATTTCAATCGAGCAAAAATAGCACTCGGGTTAGGGACAATTTTTTGCGTGAAAGGAAGTTAAAAATCGATGAATAGGTGATTTGGTCCGTAGGAACCCTAGGCCTAGCTTCTCAAAACCATTCGTTTTGTGTGAGTTTTTCATTTTTGGAACAAATCGAAGGGATCTACAATTTTATGCCGACTCCAAACGGCTAATTGAGAAGCTCTTTCAAGACAGTTATACCCTCGTTGGAATTTTGGTTTTTGCGGGATTCGAACCTGGGACCGCTAGTCCAACACACTAACCACTAAGCACCTGCGCCTACTTTGTTACCTACTTACGACCGAGAAAATTTGGAAGAAAATGATAAATCAAGTATTTTTAATCGAGTTTCCTTCAATGTGTTTACCCGGTGATTTTGAATCCACTAGCTCTGTAGGCATTAGAAATACTACTCGATAGTTTTTTTTTAAATATTTTGATTTTATTAAATAAGTTATTTTTCTGTGTGTTATACCACACCCTATTGGAAGCAGGTTCCTATGCCCATGGGTTAAACTGGCAGGAGAGGCGTGTTTATTGAGAACCATGGTTGCCCACCAGAGTTGCCAGAATTTAGTTCGCTTTAAGCGCCCAAACCTTTAAACCTTTTTTTTTTTTGATCCACGCCTTGGATTTTATTTGACTTTTTTTTCTGCTATTGGCTTTTGTGGCTTGTGTCAAACCAAAAGGCCTGCAAAATGAATTGGTGTGCGTGCAACTTGAACAACTGTTCGATGTCACTTGACTGCAAGAGTGCTGCCAAGTTTTAAAAGTGCGGGTTTGTTCGAAAACATTTCTTTTTTTAGTTTTGTGACAGAATAAAACAAACAAAATAAACACACAATTTGTAAAACGATATGTAGCCCAAAATTGTGTTGGGTTCTCATGGAAGAAATTTCTATCGTCTTTTAAGTAAAAAGATAGCCCAAAATACGACAAGGCGCCCAATCTGGCAACCGTGCCGCCTACTACAATAAAAGTAAAGTGTCACGCATTCGACGGGACATTTTGCTTATCTCCAGTTTTAGGTGCGTCAATTTTTTTGGGACTGATATTGTACTCGTTTCCAGATTTTTTCACTTGTTTTTTTACAAGTTTTCAGTGCAAGCCATATTCTATCTGTACTACGGCCAAGTGTATTTTAGCTATTTGATTGGAGAAGTCATTGAGCGACAATAACCTCGATTTTGATATGAGAAAGGACGCTTGAATTAACGCAATTTTCCATTACTTTTATGTCTTTTTTCCTGCGTTTTTGAAACATCCCCAAATGTATATAGGAACGCCTTTTACGGACACGAGACTAACGCCAACCGATTACATCGTTCACCATAAAGATGTCATAAGGTCTTCATTGTGGCAATCCAGTTATTGGCATTACTCCTGCTCCATTGAGTTATTGTTCGCTTATCGCGAAACCCAACAATAGTCTTGTAAGTATTTTTCAATCCTTTTGCAGTCATATTTCATCGGAATAATGTAACTGGCTTTCTTCCTTTTCACCATAGAAAACAATTGCTACTATTGAAGCCTTTATCTATTGTTGTTAGCAAAAATTTTGAATAGTGCCAAAGAGAACACTACACCGACGAAGGGATAAATAAGGATACACTCGAAGAGCTCCTCCTTCGTAACTGACTGACTGAATATATACTTCCGCAAGTAATTCCAATTGAATTGAAATTCGAATATCCCTGCTGGCTGTTTTTTTTTTTTCCACTTCTCACTCGAACCGCTAAAGATGGTGTGATACATTGCGATAGGAAATTGGCAGCACCACTTCGAGTATCTAGAAAATGGAAAACGAAAAAAAAGGAAAAAAAAAACAAGAAAAAAAAGTGAAAGATGATATGAAAAGAAACTCAAGGAAAGGGTAACAAATGGTGTTGTGCCTCTTTTGTGATCCTAAGAGTTCACCCACTTCGCCATTGTAGCCATCACCAGAGAGTAGCGCTATTATTTATGTGTTGCGCTAGAAATCTATTTGCACAAAGCACCACAAATCTGAGCATCGGATTAAATTGAAACGTAAACTTTTGCCATTTTTTCTCGAGCTTCCGCTCCCTCCTACGCTGCGCGATTTTATTTGTTTTCTGTTGGTTGTCGTTCCATACCACTACTGGTGCGCTCTTTTTCGCCATCCAGCTGGAAATTTATGAGCCCGCTTTATTCCTAACTTTGGGGCCTCACAATTCTTTGCTTATCCGGGCAGGGCAGAGCTTACCCCGCACGAACCCGCACACACTCCCATATGCAGTGTGTGAGTTACAGCTAGTGCACTTCTTTTTGCCAGGATATACGATTCAATTTTGACAGCAAGAAGATATATTAAACGATCCCATGATGGTTAAGAGCATCTTCCCAACCGCCGCCACCCGGTTACAGGATGTAAAGGGAGTGTGTATATCATTTTTTTGCAATTCGGTCTTATTTTTTTGCCACCAACTTTAAGCTGAAAAGAAGTGCTTGTCCCCTGCATCCCCACTCTACGAACTGCTCCAGGATGTGTAAGGCCAATAATTCATATTGCGCTTTGAAGTTTTTGAATATGTATTTCGAATGCGAGACTTTTGTGCGATGTACCTATCTATATAAGGTGCATTTCACCTGAGGTAACTATCAGGCAGACCTTGTAAGGTTTCTATGGTTCGAAGGGAGATTCTGAAAAGTTTTATCGCACGTTCCGGCTGGGTAATTTGTCCCGATTATAGAAGTTTTGTTGTGATTATAGAATTTAGCATTCGGAAACGGAATACGGTACCTGGGGGCTCGATGTGAGGTATGAGATTTTTGAGCAAGTCCCTGGAAGAACGTGCTTTGATGTTGTTGATTCGTATTCTAATTTGCGAACGGAATTCGCCTTAAATGTGCAGAGGTGTGGAAGTTGATTTTTTTTTGCATTTAGGTGTACGGATTCGTATAGAAATCGGCACGAGGATTACTCGTACTTTTGCCTTGAATAGAACTTTGGGACTTTCATGTGCTCAGTAGTAAATTGGCAGCTATTGGCAGCTATTGTCAGACCGGCAAAGGAGGAGATATAAGAATAATTTCCGTACATCATGGATAAGTTTTCAGAAGGAAAGATATGGAATAAGATACGTATGTCGGACTTGCCAAACATATACTAGGTTTTAGATTAGAATATTGAATTTGTTTGCCGATAAAATCAGACGGATACAACTTTCTCAGATTTGAAGAAACAGAACAGGCAAGACGAGTGCGCTGTTCGACGATTTCTGTATATGGTTGAGTGTAAATATAAGGTAAAACTAAACATAAGTAAATCAAATTGAATGGTTATAAATAATCTAATCCATAATTCACAGACCTATACAACAAAGTGATGCACTGATGCGGGACTATTCTGGAACCAAATATTCTGAACCATTGGGCTAAAGTACCAGCATCTTCCAGTCTAAAATCTTTGCCGTAGACAAATGTGTCCAAATCAACCTCAACAGAAACAAAGTCCACTGTGATATAGCTATAATGTCAGACAGCTAGGCTGCTATTACCTATATGGCACTTAATTTCCACATAATTAAATGCAGACTTGTTTGGGAATGCCTACAAAAACTTAAGGAACTGGGTAGGGGAAACAAAATAATCCTCTGTTGGGTGCCTGGCCACGTAGGAATAAGGTAATGAAATGGCCGACTCCCTAGCAAGAAAGGGGGCATCAGAAACTTTCATAGGTCCTCAACAATTCTGCGGAGTAGAGGATCACACCCTCAAAGAAGAATCTAGGAAACTAGAGAAAGACAATAGGGCAAGAACCTGCATAACACTCAGGGAATTAGGCAGGCCAAGAAACTTTTGGGGCAATACAACCGGAAAAGATTCCAAGCTTGCATCGGCATATGAGTAAAAATAACCTCCGTATCCTAATGGACTTCCGAACGGGGCATTGTAGGCTCAAGGAACAATTTAGGAAACTGGGTATATCTGAAGAAGGTCTCTGCAGATTCTGCGATGAGTCCAGTGCTGGAACACGTGCTGGGATAATGTGGGGCACTGACCTACAAAAGACTGAAATTCTTGGGCAAGTACCAACTATCTGATGAGGAAATACTGTCACTGGAGCCAGCTCTCATCCTTGTATTAGGTTCTTGAAAACTGGACTAGGTAGAGTGCTATAGGATGTAATTCTTCCGCCAAGTAGAAACAAAAGTACAAGAACCTCTAAAATCTAAAAAAAAAAAAACTCTTTAGAGGGAATATACCGCTCTGAGGTGCAGCCGCAGTACAACAACCCCTTTCACATAATAAATAATAATGGTCATAAATACTGAATCCATCACAAATTTAAGCATTTTTAATGAACCAGTTGAACAAGTTCCAGAAATGAAATATCTCGGAGTTGTATTAGATAAAGAACTAAATTCGAATAATATATAAAAACTAGCTGTGCCCGCAACTTCGTACGCGGCGTGAGACTGTGTAATTTCCAATGAAAGACATTTGACCGTTTTCTCAACGGCATATTTGTTTAAAATCAACACTCTAGCCAAAACAAAGCGGTGAACATTGTCATTGTGAAACAATAAATCAAACAAATCTATTTACCTAAAACACCAATTTAAGAAAATTAATTCAACATCGTAAGTACTAAAGTTCCACGTCCTTACTGTAGGTACAACGTAGGTAATATCAAAACAACCACTAAAACAAAAGCCTTAACGGAAATTTGTATCTACACCAACACCTATATCGTCTTTACTTCTTGAATTCTTCAATTCTTTACTGCAGGTATCAAGGTAGGTACTATAAAAACCATTAAAATAAAAACCTTGAACTCAATTTCTATATACACCACCATACGTCC
Source organism: Cheilosia urbana (assembly GCA_946477585.1). Taxonomy (NCBI): domain Eukaryota; kingdom Metazoa; phylum Arthropoda; class Insecta; order Diptera; family Syrphidae; genus Cheilosia; species Cheilosia urbana. The sequence goes on from OX297854.1 coordinate 121,325,457, forward strand.
ATCAGCGCACGTCATCAGCCACCTGCGCATTTCCTCAGAAACACATTGTCGCTGTTGATTACATACACATTCACGTCGCATACTTCTCTTTCGTTTCACGTAATTTAGAGAAAACACGCAGTTTTTTTTTTCATATGAACGTGCTTGTGGGATGTGCGCCACCCAACCACCCCAAAGCAGAACAACGATCAAGAACCGCGGCTGCTGATAATGTTCGATTTGAGAAAATAATTTTTTTTTGTCATGTTAGATTTTAGGTTGTAGCTCAGTTTCTAGAGGACATAGAAAGCTGATTGATGGCTTGAAATAACTACAAACGTGTTGCCTCTCCTAAGTATTTTGTTTTGTTTGCATTGATTAAAAATTGTTTGAAAAATGGCGAGTTAAAGGCAGTAAAGTCAGAAAAAAAAAACACATTTTGGTCAAAAACGCTCCAAAAAAATAGGCATGACAATGAAAGGAATAGCCTATGTGTTTCTCAGAATCTTAAGGAACATTTCAAAAAAAGTTTGATCGAAATCTGTGCAGTAGTTTTCACGCCATTAGGTAACAAAAAAATTGCCTACAGTTTTATTACAAGTATAGATGTAAACAAATGAATAACTTACTTACTTACTTAATGAAAAACACTTTTGACGCTGAGACTGCCAATATATAGCTCCACCACATAACATCACAAAAATTTCGCTTATTGATTGCCTCGATTCTATGCCACCAGCACCGCTGAAACAATTAATACACATTTAGTTAACCTTTTTATAATTTATACCGTGATTAATGTTGGCCCCGGTGCACTTCACTGCTTCAATATCTGCATCACTTCACTGTTCTAAATTTCTGGAGACGCAGCTAGCACTAAAAGAAATATCAGGCCGGGTGGCAACCGTCAAGTACATCAGGCTTCCCGCATTGCTTCTCGCACAGGAAACGATCCTTCGTACTACTGTTGACTGCACTGGTTTGCTTTTCGGAAGCCGTTGAAACTGTTTTGGCATTTTCCATGTTGAATTTCCTTTACAATTTTTGAGCATATCCAGTTTAATGAATTATAATCCCCTCTATACTTTACTTATAAGGACGTTTAGAACGAAAAAAATGTGTGTTTACGTAAGCAGTTAGAGCAACCTCACAAGCCTTATGAGAAACTCACAAATTGAACCCTATGCGAGTTTTACTTCCAATTATGCAAGTTAGCATCTATACCGTACTTACGAGTTAGATATTAGATTGAAGAAATGTCAATGCTACTTCGGATTGCTGATAAAAACTCTGGCCCGTAAAATGGTCAAGTCCAGCCGTTGTTATAGTGTGAATCATGTTAAGTTTGGGCTTCCATAACAGCGGTCGTTCTAAGCAAATTCACCTCCATAAAAACGCTCGGCAGACCATCAACACAGCTCCAAAAAGTAATAGTTATATGCAGAAGCTTTATTTATACCGAAAAACTTCTTTATTATACAAACTTTACCGCCCATAAAATCCCATCGTCCTGCCGAGATAATCATTCATCCCTCTCTTAGCAAAATGCTAAGCATAACTGTAAGCATGTCGAAATTAGTGCCAGGCCCTTTCAAATAAGCACACGTTCTAAGCACTCCTCTTAACAAGAGACAAGAACAGCAAATGAGTAAACAACAAAACAATAAAAATCCTTCATTCGCCTATACGCATCCCAGGATCACTGTACAAGTGTACAGTGTATAACAAAACACCCCACATTACAGTAGTGAACGTGAACCCATTCAATCCATCACTCGGTCATGGCACAAGAAAAACCAGCATTAACTTAATTACTGGACTGTTAATGAAGCAGCCCCCCACCGGTACAGCGCAGTGCTCGAAAATTAGTCGAATCGTCCTGAATATCGGAATCACAACCGGACGGTCGTCGGCGCTGGGCCCAGGGTTGGCAGGGTTGGGTGCTTAAACTTTATGGGGCGTTAAAAATTGTTTCACAGCACACCAAGCACGGCTCTAGTTGTTGTACGAGAGTATGTGCAGCGTATATGGATATACCCTTACCCTTGCTATCTCAATGATAATTGCGCCAGGGATATACAAAAGCGAGTGCTGCGGCGGAGGCAACACAACAGCGCTATAGTTTAGCTCCTAACCGAAAGCAATCTTAATTGAATTGCGGTTTGCGCTACAAAACGCAGGCAAAACTTTAATCCTGAATATTTATGCCGCAGGCGTCTGTCGCTATAGAGGTGGCGATGCCGTTCTTTTGAATGTAATATAGCTCTCCCGCAGTGAAATACAATTTCTAGTCCATTTGAAATTAAAATCGATTTAATACGCTAAATTGAGTAGGAAAAGGATTTGTTTTTGGCTTGATTTTCTGTACCGTATTAAAGCTTGGCGCTACTTCTACCGCTGGAGGCAACTTTCAAATTGCCAGCAAGGACTCTTGCTGTACAGAAACAATGGCTTTTCTTCGGTGGCGTAATAATGATGATGTTGATGTGCTGTTGTGCGTTGGAAATGTGTAAGTATATGTAGGTAGATATATGCAAGGACGAAAAACAGAAATACAATTCGACCGCGCCAGCAGCAGCGAAACAGAGGGGAGCGCTGCTCAAAATGTTAATGCCATCATCCGAGGAAATCCTTGCTCGGTTATGTATTATATATCTGATTTCTGGGAAGAGGCACACACATCTAGCCACAGCCAGTGCCAGTGCCATAATCGTGTTCGTGTGCGATGAGTTTCCTCTGCGGAATTGGTGTAACCAAATTAAAGGAGATTTGCAAAACAAATGCCCGAGTGCGAGTACATACTCGTGTTTTGCAATGTACCTACCCTCGGCACGCTTGCCAGGATTTAAACTGTCACAAAGTCACAATACAAGCCTTACTGTCACAGGGATTTGCGAAATCTCTCCTTTTCTTTATTGAAAAGGCAGTGCGTCGTCATGCGTCAGTAATTGTTGTTCATTTTTGTAGTCGCCTTCGGTTCGTGTGGGGAAGGTCCTGAAAACCAAGCATATGGGATATACTCGAAATAGTGGCAACCAAAAAGTGTTGGCACTCAAAACGGCTTGCTGTAGTCACTATAGCATTTATTTGGGTATTGTTTGGATTGGTGACTCATTTTTGGGGAAGTTTTAGGTGCGGCAAAAGCTTTTTGTTACAAGCGGGATCTTCCTACTTGGGAGAGAATTATCTCGATTGGTTTTTGGCTTTAGCTGATACAATATTTGAAAACATAATCTAAAACTATCATCAACCGAACATCTTTCTAATCGATATTTTAGTAAACTTGTTGGGTTAAGATTTATGAACTCAAGGCCAAGGGGGAAGCCACTGTTATTCTAAATGCGACTCATCGTCCCTTTCGACTGGACAGCAAATTTTGTTTTTTGTTCAGCTAAGAACTCCGAAACTAATGTTATTCACAACAACGTTTGCGAATCGTAGTCGACATGAAGACATGAAGTCGTTATAGAAAAAGTTTCGGTGACACAATCCATCTTCAAATTTATAAAAATCTCACAGTGTCACAGTGTTTGTGATCACATACCTCCGAATCGGCTGGACCGATTTTTATGACTTTTTTTTTGTTGTAAATTTTGTAAAGGAGAATAGCTTTTATGGTATATATTTTGATACTGATACCGCTAGGTGATTATGGTGTCCCTATCCAGAAAATGTACTTTCTGTTTCTTTGAAGAACATTTTTTTTGTAGATTTTGGCATCAAAAAAACCTATAACACCAAATTTTCACGTTCCTACCCTCACCCCCGCTCCCCTTTTTTCCAATCGCGATTTTAGTATCATCATTATATTAATACGTGACCATCCGAGCTTTCCGTACGCTTTTTTAGTATTTAATATGAAATGAGGAGAATGAAACTTATGTTATTTTTAAGGTACCGTGCCGTAGATGTGCACAACCCCAAAATCGTTGGTATATGTCGCCATTAAGCCTGGTAAAATTAAGTTATGAATTCCCCATACAAAACAGGTAATTGACATAATTTTGGTGGCAGTCAATTTGTCGCCGCCATAAATTACCATAGTAGCGTATTCAAATATAAATCATCTTAGATTAGAACCCTTTTTCGAAGGAATGCAATTTGCGTAGGTACCCCTAAAAGTAAGCAATTGTGTACCTGCTTTATTGTAATTCAGGGGAATTATATCCACGAGGTGTTGACGACGCGAAGGTTGGTTTGAATGAAGTACTATGGAAACGAACATTTTTACCCGAATGGACACAGGGAGGGGGGTTATGTGCTTCGCGCGTATCCTATGTACGTTCCTACGTGACGTCCTGTAGCCCAAACGGCTTGACCCATTTTGAAGAGTGAGGTTTCATTAAATTGGTATTATTTCTCGGAGTGTCATAGGCTAAAATATAAAAGTATATTAGTAAGTATATAAAAGTAAAAATATAAATATAAAAGTATAAACTAAAAAAAAAACAATTGTCACAGAAATGTCAGTGAGATATTTTTTTTAAAGTCAGTCTGTTTTTTTTTTTTAATTAATTACCTACTGTTATTCGTTATAACTTTTTTGCTCTAAATTTTTATTGTGACATGTGATATCTTAAAATTTTAAACAAAAGTAAAAATATTTTTAAAGGGGAGTAGTTTTTTACATTTCCTATTGATGTCTCTTTTTTGCTTACAAAAAAAAAAAAACAGAAAAAAAACGCTGTAATTATCGAAAATTGTGTTACATTTTTTAGTACCTACTACATCTGTTTCATAGTCGCAGTGGCTTAGTGTTAGTGTGGACTACTAAGCGAGGGGTCTCAGGTTCGAATCCCGCAAAAACCCAAATACCAACTTTTGGTTTTTTTCCACTGCACTACCTCTCGCGTTTGGAGTCGGCATAAAAGTGTAGATCCCTTCCATTCGTTCCAAAAATGAAAAACTCGCACAAAACGAATGGTTGTGAGAAAGCTAGGCCTAGGGTCCCTCCGGACCTGTTGCGCCAACTATTTTTTGTTTTACATCTGTTTCGGGGAGCTACTGGTTTGCACCACCTAACAAGGAAAGAAAAAAAATGGTTTTTATTTTTGTCTGTGATCGCGACAAAAGTGATTTTAAACAGTTCTTCAACTTATGATTCAAGTTTTTTTTTTTACATAGAAAGCGTAACAATGAGAGTGTTATCTTATAACAATTTTAAGCTATTTACATTTAATTTGTCATTATGTATTTTAGGAGATTGTTGTAAAGTGCTTTCGGCTTAACTCAAATACATATTTATTTTTGTTGCTGCTACGAATAACATCCTTATAAAAGGTATGGTCGATTTTCGACCACAAGTGAAACTAGTAATAATAATTAGTTCAATTTAAATTCATCGTAAATAATATATTCTGTCTATTTTCCTTTTCTCAAATTTTACTAGTTTTAAGGCGTTTTCAATGATAGGAGAAGTGTTCAAAACAGGTACTACTCCCTCCGCAGAGCATCCGTCGGATTCAATGATTGGGGTGAATATATTTTTTACCGGACTCCTGCTCAAAAATTCTTATTTTAACTTTTGACCAAATTAAAAAAAAAATAAAGAACGGACCGATTCCGCTTTTTGTTTAGTGGCAACATAAAAATCAAACCCAATTTCCTTCAAATCGTTTCATTCGTTTTATTTTATCGATTAACCATCGTTAAAACATTCAAACACATTTACAATATATCTTAATATATAAAAACGTTCGTGCGTATGTATGACCGACCATCACGGCTGAACCACTGAAGCTATCCCCCTTATATTCACACCAACACCATATGTTTGTGTGGTGCCCCGGATGGTTTATGTTTATTTTAGACCCTACAGGGGGCGCTGGGGTCGCTTTTTTGAAAATAAATTCTATATGGACCGATTTGACTCAAATTAACACCATTACACTTAAAAAAAGAAGAAAGTTTTTGCCAAAATTTTATTCCGATAGATGGCGCTGGGAGATATTTACGACAAGTTAGATTTCCCTGCCTATCAATTTTGTATCAACAACATTAAATTCAATTGTAATAATATAGTTGGCGTTGGTTATCTATACTTTTTTGAAGTTGACATTTGAGTAATTCATATTTCATTTAGCTGTACAATTGTTCGACGAAAACTTCAGATTAGTTTTTAATCAATTTTAAATTGGTAAGTAACATTTCCATTCGATTTCCGGCACAAATAACATAACCAAGGAAAATGTTCTTACTGGGCCTAATTTTATGATTCTTCTTTTGTTTTGTTCGTATTGGTGTATTTCAGGCTTAGGCAGTCTTAAAAGATAACATTTTGGACCCGATAGGTGGCGTTGTTGTCGATCTCCGAAACTGCTCAACCGATTTCAATGAAATTTCGTGGATGTATATTCTTCGTTCCCACTTGAAGGATAGGATACTTTTGGACCTGATAGGTGGCGCTGTTGCCGATCTCCGAAATAGCTCTACCGAGTTGATTGTAATTTGTGAATGGGTAGGTATGGTTGCTTCAAGATTGAAATATACTATAGTTTCGGACCCTATAGATGGTAATTTGCAAATATAAGCGCGATAGGAGAACGGGTTGTGGAAGCATTAAAATTATTAATGGACATTGTCCAAATAAAGGACTTTGCGAAATGTGAGCAGGACTTAACACGAAAGGTATGAGCAAAGCCGGGTGGGTACAGCTACATATAAAAAAGACTGACGTCCGTATGTGCGCACTCATAACTCGGGAACCAATCCTTAAATTTTTATGATTTTTGGTTTAAATTCGCATGGGCCCAAGGAAGGACATAGGGTAAAGGTGTCAACAGTGGATCATTTTTTACTTTTTGGGCCGTGGAGCACGCATTTATAATAGTATAGCCATGACATTTTTTTTTCAGCCTTTTCAATGTTTTATCTTCATTTTAAGCACAAAATCTTAAAGCTTTATTAGTGTTGAGATAGTGAAAAAAATATTTGAAATTACCCTTCCCATATGATCCACTGTGTACAATGGGTGTACACAGTGAATCAATGCGTGGTACACAGTGGAACAGGGACTTAAAATCAGTTTATTTAGTAAAAACATAAGTTTTTTTCATATGTATTTATTAACTCATTTTATTATTTAGGTAAAAACGAAAATAAAAGCTCTTCAAGTATAATAAAAAAATAAATAAAAAAAACTTATAACTTCCTGTCAGTAAAACTGTCACAAAAAGTTACTTTTGTACTGTGTACTGTGTATGTTATTCAACTGATTCACTGTGTACACTGTTCTCATTTCACAAAAACATGTATATAATTTATAAGACATTTCACCAAAGTAAACAAATCGATAAAAAATATTAAGTATATATAAGTAAAAGTACAAATATTTAACTCAAATGAAGTTACTATACACATATTTTTAAAAAGATCAAAAATAAAACAGAAAAAAAAAATACTTACATATGCAGAAAACACAAAGTCATGAGAATAACCACCTTCGGAAAAGTGATCGCGCAGACTGATAGTCTGTTGCGAGGGGAAGTCAAAATGTGTTCTTTTCTAATTTCAAGATACATTTTAAAATAAAAAGCGACATTATGAGAGCAAATTATTCACTGTGTACCCTGATCCACTGTTGACACCTTTACCCTATGCTACTTTTTGTCGTGAAAACAAAACTTTATGGGAATTAGTTGAATTTTTGAATTCTTTGGATGTTCCGGGCTTACATCTATAGAATTGAAAGTCGGCTCAGTTATAATTTTGTTGCGCAACCTCAATGCACCGAGACTTTGTAACAGAACGCGTTTGATTTGGTGGTGAAGGATCTCAAATCAAATGTAATGCAAGCGACGGTTTTGAGGAAAAAATTCAAAGACAAACATTATCATTCCACGGAATCTGCTTATTGAGAACGAATTTGTACGTCGTCGTGTACTGTAAACCATTTTATTCAAAAAGCGGAAGGTTAGCCAACACGTTAATCTCCTTTGTTGCGTTTTTCTACGCCTAAGGAAGGTTCATACGGCGACAAAAATGGAAAATTTGAACGGGAAATTGGAAAGTTTGTGAAAATCGATTTTCCATACATTTTCTACGGAGAGTTTTTTTTTTTTTTTAATTTTAATCGTAGTAAACAGTGAGATCGTATTTGTCAAAAGCTATAGTTGGGATCAATAATTATAATTTCAGGTGGAAGTGAAAATTACTTTAGTCAAAAAGTCAATTTTGGGCGGGACGAAGTTCGCCGGGCACGCTAGTTTGTTATATTTTTAATTAACAACTATTTTGGTTCTGGTTCACTAAATATAATTTATAAAGCGGAACAACGTTTAACTTCGACTTTAAGGTATGTTTGCGTGGAGTTATAAACTACTACTAGTTCCATTGCGGAATTTTGCCGTTAAGACATAGGATAAGTTTTGTCACCGCTGTCAATGAGCGGAGGCCTTGCCTTCTAGCTTTCGAATATCGACCTGTTCTGCCGGTGCTTTACTTTCGTTTTCTTTAGAAAATATTAAACTTCTCAAGTGATATCACATTCCAGGCGAATTACTGTCGTCAAGCTTTCCCATTCCGCTGTAAAAAAAAACCTCTGTTCGTTAGAAGTACACAAATAAAACGGTGACATCTGACGCCACCAAACCAATTTAACTCAATTTGAAAGCTCATCGCACCACCTTGTACCTTGTAGCAATTAAAACTTTTAATACATTTTGCAGTATCACCTACTGGGTGAATATTGTAAATGTTTATCTACATCATCATGCAGACTGTACCATGAACTGTTAATTGTATTGACACAAGTCCCACTGCGTCCCCTCCTCTTTCTAGGAATATTTTCGGAACTTTTTCACAATTTCGTTGCAACTTTGTGTGAGCATAAAAAAAAAAGAGAAGCAATACCCAACTGAAATTAACAAAGAAAAGGACTTGCATTCCTGTGTGTGCAAGCAAAATATCTCTTAATTAACTTTTAACATCTTTCGGTCGCCTTGTGCAACTTTCGCCGCGAACTTATCTACGCAGAGACCCCTGACCGAATGCATAATTTAACTTAAATGAGATCCCCTTGCTAAAGTTCAGCCATCTTTCGACGCGAACAAGCGAACGCCAAGCTCAAGTGGCGATGTCTAATGTGTGATGCCATTTACAACAATATGAAAAGTTCGTCCTTTTCTGCCCCCCCCCAGACAAAAGGGGCAGCGCAGCTAGTTGTTCGTGTTCCTTGTCAAAGGGAAAAAACAATTTAGCGAAAAAAGTATTGTACCTAATAGTTCGTTATTTTTTGCTTTGACTTTCAAAAGACGGGTGGGGCCAAAGCGACTCCTTAAGCAGTTCCATCAATGTAATCCTGGAAAAGACAAAGTTGTGTGATAAAACTTAACTCTCAAGATTCACATTTCAGTTGCTCCGTGGAGTTTCGTTCTTCTGTTCACTCGATTTTTCTTGTCTGTACACATAGTACATTGCATGGCGGAGTTTCTTTGCAATTAAAATGTGATCCTGGCTTTGGGGACTGGGAGGTGATATCGTTTGGTAGGTTTTTTTTTTTTTCATCTTCTTTTTTATTTACTTATGCCGGGCAAAGTTTAAGAAGAAAAAAGAGTTTCAAATGAAACACACACAAACAGATAACCATCGGCAGATGACACATGCAGCAAGTTCTTGTGTTTAGCCAAGACAGATAACTTTCTTTCAGTTGCTATTCTATTTTCGTATAGTATACCAGGAGTGTATGTTTTTCTGTGATGTTATTGTGGCAAATAGCTTCAAGTTTTCTTCCCCAATTGCTATCGCTAGCCCCCTGGGAGAGTAAGAAGTCCATAAGTTTTTCAATTTTGCAATTATTAGAAGTGATTATGGTTCTAAGGGGTTCAACTTGGGGTTTACGGCTTTCAAAAAACTTGGGGTCCACATTAATTGTTCTCATTTGTTTTAAGAACGTGCATAGGTATTTTTAGGTCGTTTATGAATGGTTTCAGGCGATCACATAGTACCAGGAGAAAGGACTTTTTATGTGATGATAATGAGACTGATACCTCTACAGTTGGCATAGTTTTTAGACGTCCTGGTTTCTTGTGGAACGTGTAAATATTGCTGAGGCTACATTGATCAGTCATACTCTGACTTAATCCTAGAGACGAGTCGATGTGTGCGATGCGCTTTCCCAAGTCATACTCCTCTGCCTCGGAAAACTCAGAAATTAACTCGCCAGGTCCAGCAGCTCTGTCGAAGCTGGGATATTGCTATCCACATTTTATTTTGGTCAGATGAACGGAGATCTTGGCTTTCGTCGATCTTGTTTAATGGTTCATTCAGAGGCAGCGGAATTTGTGTAGTATTCGCCGGTAATCATGTTGTTTCCATGTTTCTCTCTGCAGGTCCTGGTCCCTTATCGTGTCTTGTTGCCATAAAAATTCAAGCCCCGGGAAAGCATTAATATATTTTTTTATAAGAAAAAAAGCGACATATAAATATATAAAAATACGACCCTTTGAAAATAAGTTCTTCTCAAAATTTACATTTTAATACGTCACTAAGAAAATTTAGTGAAAAAAATGTATGTCGCAAAATGTTCGTTTCCATAGTAACATCATTGAAACCAACCGTCAACACCACCAGGGTTGTCCGGTTATTAAAATCAAAATCGCCAATTTTAAATTTCAAATCGCCAAAAAACGCCAAATTAAAAGTATTGCGTTAACCTGTAATTTTGGTACAGCTTCATTGATCAGGGAAATCCCTCCTGCTCAAAGGAATGATACTATTAGTATAGGACTGCACAATGCAGCTCGTGAAGTGGGTCAGACGTATTCAGTTAAGATCGCAGTTCGTATCTGACTTTCAAGGGCGCTTGACAAGTTCGCGCAGTGAACAATAAATCTTGTTTATAATTGTAAAATTAAAACTGAGCAACTTTTAATTTAAAATATAAAAAAATAATGCAATTATTAACAAAAAATAAAACAGAAACAATTCATTTGAAAAAAACTGTAATGTTTTAACAGGTAGAAGCAGAGGTTATGAAATTGTTAATAACATAATCTTAAGACAATAACTTTAAGAGATCGGAGCTATTTTTCCTACCTTTAAATAATATTAAATTGTTCCCAGTCGTTTGTATTAAAAATTTGCTGTTTTTTTTTAAATCTTACGAATTTTTACTCATAGCCGTTCCATAACTCGAAAAATCAGTAAAATAGAACGTCATTGCTAGAGATATTTATTACTCAACTCCACTAAAAAGAGAATTTTACGAATTTTTTCTCATCAAATTGTTTTGTGTAAGGATTGGAGAAGCTGTCAGTAACCTTACAAATTACAATTAACATCTGATTTGAAATTTGCTGTCCTATTTGGCATAATGCGAGCATTTGTTTTGATTTTTTGCATATTAAAATGGTATCAACATGGGGCAAAATAAAATTGAATGATCTCCTCAAGATTATTTTCGACAGTGGCGACGAAATTCTTCCTTCCTGTGAAAAAGGCATAATCTGCTTCATGTAATTTTCAATGTTGAGTTGCTTTTTACCGGACTGCTATGTCCAGTCCAGGGGTTAAATTTCGCGCGTATCCTATGTACGTTCCTACATACCACATACGTGAAGCCCTGTAGCCCAAGCTTGCCCGATTTTGAAGAGTTAGGTGTCATTAAACTTGTATTCTTTTCCGGAGTGTCATAGGCTAGATAAGCAAATATGAAAATATAAATTAAAAAAAACAAAAAAAAAAAAAAAAAAAACAATTGTCAAACAAATGTCAGTGAGATCTTTTTTACAGTCAGTCGGGTTTTTTGTTTTTCTTGAATGCTTCAAGTTTAATCAGTACGAACTCCTTCATACACTAGGCTTCGTCAAAAAGAACAAAAAGAAGTTGGTTCGATTAATTCCGAATCACTTTCATCCCTAGAGAGATAAATCAACTAATTTTTTTTAGTAAATTATCAAATTCTTCGAGTTTATTTTAACGACCACTTTTTTGAGTTGTGTATCTGACATTTTTCATAGATTACTACAAAAGCGTTCTCTAACTTTTTTGTAAGTGTCTCTCTCTCTGACAGATAATTTATCCCCACCACTACCATTTTGAAAGTCTTTTCCATTCTTACTACAAAAGCAAAGGAACAAACCTGTTTACTTTCACAATGGCCAAGTGTGGAAATTCATTGTGACAGGATCTTTCAGTTTGACGCATGTCATTAATTTTAGGGATGTGCAATTTACTTCGTTTAATTCAATTTCCAATTTTAAAATATCGGAAACCGATAATTTCCTTGCACAGCCGAGACTTTTCGGAACGCAAATTTCGAATGCTTTAATATAAAATTTAACCAGTGAATGGAAACGCTTTGGAAAGTGTCGAAGGCTACACATTATTTCGCACGAATATCAACTAAATAAAAAGCAAGTGACATTTTTGTGTTCGATTAGCCACACGAAATCTGACATCTGAGAGCGAATCTGAAGAAGCCCTCTACGAATAACACATATCGAAAACTTCGAATGTTCACGTATTAAAATTATAATTAACAAAACTAAAATTATAACCGGATTCGGTCGATTTCGTCAGGAAAAAGAGTCTTAAGACAAATCAATTGGCAACCCCAGAGTCTACAAGTTCTTTCCATTTATAGTAAGTAAATAATGTGAAAACGGATTACAAAAATAATTTCATTTAGGTAGATAAAAATAAACTCTTTGTATCTTTAGTTTTATAAATAATAATTAATGGTACCTACTGAAAAAAATACAAGTGTACAAAATTTAAATTGTTGTAGGTATGGTTATTTTATTCAAAAATAGTATCAATGGTTCAAATATTAAACATGATATTTTCAAAGTTTAAAGAGGTTATGACTACGAAGTATCATGGTGAGATTAAAGTTAAAAAATGCTTGTTCAAAATGAGTTCACTTTGAATCAAAACTTGAACGAAGTTAAATTAAAAACCTTTAGTCGAACAGGCCCAGGTAGCTGGTGCTAAAAGAATAAAAATTTAAACTGTAATTTATTTACTTTTTTCAATAATAATAATAATAATAATAATAATAATAATTTCAAACTTTAATACAGAATTTTGAAAGTTGGATTCGTTTCAATTCACAATGCATTGTGATTACAGTGATTACTTCAAAATGTATTTGTAGTGTTTTTAAAGTGAGTTAAAAATTAAAATTAAAGCATAGTATTTTCAAAATTGAATATATTTGAATCTACTATGCATTATTGTTGGATCGAAATTTATAAACATTGATAGAAAAATGAATTTTATTTAAGCCTGATTCCACTTCAAATCGAGGTACATACGTGGTGAGATCAACTTAAAAATATAATACTTAGGGAAACCCTTGAATTAATGTCATGGCACTTTGATTTAAAATTGTTCGTAGTCGAAGCAAAGTCGTTCCGAAAAATATTTAAGCCGAAGTGGTTTTCTTTGATTTTACGTTGTTTTTTCTCTAGGTGATTGAGCCAAATAAAAACGTGACCACATATGTAATATTTATCAGAAAAAAATAAATAAGCCCTGTTGCCACAGGGATTCAAGGATATCCGGGTAAAATGTTACGCATTATTGAATTTTTTTGCTTGTCCTATTCGTGACCTTGTGCTGTGTGCGAAAAATATACGACTTCTTTCAGTTAAGCATTCATTGATGGTGACTTTCTCTTTGAATAGTTGTTATAAATATTTAAGACAATAGGGCGCTGTTACATAAAAAAAATTGCCCAAAATCACTCACTGACGACGGAAAGCACTACAACACAAAAGCGCTACTCCCTAAAAGATTCTCCAGCCATTCATTGAAGCAGAAGAGTGGGTTAACATGTCCTTCCACACGGCTGATAATAATGTCACAGTAATACCTCAAGTTAGATAAACAAAATGGTTCCAAATCCATGCAAACGTGTACATTTATACGACCTCCACTCGAGAGCCCTTGATCCCCACTCAATGAACGCCAATAAATACTAAGGCAGAATAATAGATAAGCCTGTCCGGGCAATTGGTGTTCGAATGGGATAAACTTCCAATTAAAAGGGATATCCCCAGCCGCCATCGCCCGCCCTTCACGGATAAAAGGCAATTTTCTCTCCATTTTTATCTGCTTATTTCATCTTAAGCATTCATTTGGCCGCCCTATAGCATCAGCGCCAGGATCAGACTCCCCAACGCACACAATGCCAAGTTCGCTCTGAATCTGATTGTTGGCACGGACACATTCGCTCAATACCTGGATAAAATATCCTTTCATATCTGCAGATTCATCTGCAATTATTGTTCGTAAAAGTTCTCCGGCTATTATAACTGTTTTGTTTCTATTCCACTTCAACTGGGATGAGTATATGAGTATACAGTGCACACTGCACAGGCAACTTGACTTGGCTCAAAGTTCCAAGTTAACTGCTTTGTGAAATGCCAAATGGACACACGTTGGATGTTGTAGAAATAGTCCCCTCCGCTACACTCTGCTGTTATCCTTTATGACACAAATATAAATTAGACACAGTCGTCAATTATATTATCCTTAAGGAAAGTTCCGACTGGCTGTAACAAAGTTAGGAAATAAAAGTCTCATGTTACCCAGAAAGACAGCTCCCAGTTATATACAGACAGAGGGGTGGAAAATGGATCTATCGAAGATGGAAAAATGTGGAGGAAATTGTTTATAAACTTTTTGCCTCGCTCTATTGTACCGGAAAATCCATTTCCATACCGGTAGATGAGTGCCATTCATTTAATTGTGAATATTTAAAGTTTAAACTCAAGTGCGGGTAGGTGTATTGTATTTGTATACCGTATATCTACTGTTTATGTGTAAGGATGATACAAAGGAATGGGGGGTGGGGGTGAAATTATCGACGGCGTCTATTGAATCAAACAAAATGTATCTTTTATTTGCGGATGAACTTTGTCGGCATTGTCCTTTATTCTGCATGTCGTTGTATCCTGTCAACAAGCAGAGTGAGAGAGGGAGAGATTATATATTTTATGGAGAAGATAAAACGGTTCCTCGGTCTGCCATTGAATCTTGTAAATGGACTCATTAAAAATGTTAAGGGTCGTCCTTGTGATTCCGTGATCCAGTGATTCAGTGATTCGTTGACTCAGTGACATTGTCAGTGTTGTTGTTATATTCGTACGCAAAGTCGAGTTATAGGTATATACAAAGGTGACGGCAGCAGACATTGTGGTAATTTCATATCAACGTATGAATGGGAAATTTAACTCAAAGTCGCTGCTGACTGGCGATATGCCAAGAGATAATAATTTTTCGCTTTTTATTGGATTTATGTGTGTGTCACATAACAGGGAGGTTCAGAGATAAAACCCAGGGATAGCTATAGCTGTAGCTATTTGTATATCGTGAATGTGAACATTTTCATGTTGAGGAATCATGTCGGTCGAATGAGGGCGCATTTTATTTCTAGATGGTAGGTACGTTTATTTCGTAACCGAGTTTTATACACTGAAAGATAACTATTTTCTACAAAAAGAAATGTTGTTTCTGCAATTAATAAAATTTAAATACATATTAACAAATTTGTTAACTTTGTAAAAAAAAATTATGTTATGTTATGTACTGAAAAATTGTTTTCCACTTCAGGATTCTCTCTCCTGCTAGCAGCGCCATCGTGTGGATAGGGGTGGAGATCGGTCTGAGGGAACAGAGGAAGAGAAAGAAACCGATGAACATGTTTTATCTCGTAAACGTTTTATCTTGTTGACCATTTTTTAAAGAAGACCCAACATGTGCTTTCCGCGAAATTTTTGCAATTAAAAATAAATTCTGTATGGCTGGATGGGGCTTGCACGGCTTAAAAGATAATCGATCGGAGTAAACGGTTTTGAATAGCCAGTGAATAGACGCAGGTAGCTATTGAAGGGGGCCAGCGTTGCCAGATTCCACGATTTATCGTATTTTTATGATTTCAGGGATTAAAATGTATTCCACGATTTTTGAGCTGAAAAAGCATAAAATTCCAAGATTTTTCAAATTAATCGAATACAAAATTCATTTTCGAAATTCAAGACGCCGATGCCGAATTTCGTGAGATAAGAAACCTAAATTTTGAAAAAAAAAATTCTGAACCTTGATCTTCAATAGATGTAACAGTTTTTTTTTGAAAAAAAAAAAAACGTTTTACAAACAAATCACGGTAATGAAAGTTTAGCATTTCCTGATTTCATCTGCTACTATTGAACGTGTATTTTCGGTGGTTAACCTAAATAAAATGAAAACAAGAAATTCGCTGGCCACAGAAACTTTGCAAGGAATTTTGCATACCTACCAACGATTTGCTTAGAA
This sequence comes from Cheilosia urbana, assembly GCA_946477585.1. Taxonomy (NCBI): domain Eukaryota; kingdom Metazoa; phylum Arthropoda; class Insecta; order Diptera; family Syrphidae; genus Cheilosia; species Cheilosia urbana. The sequence continues at coordinate 121,341,696 of OX297854.1, forward strand.
TGCAAGAGGCTTCTTGCTACAATTTGAATAGCAGGATCTTAAATCAATTTAATTCAAGTATGTGTATATGTAAGGAAGTAGATTGTAGTAGATTACAGTAGTAAAAACATGTAGGTATATAAATATAAGTTTTTTTTTCTTATTTAATAAATTAAAAATGTTTTGTTTCGAAGAATGTTTGTTATTCAAAGTAATTTATTTTGCAATAAATTGAAGTATAATAACGCTCTTCTGTGTTTTTTTTTTTTACAACAAAATCGTATTTCCAAGATTTTGAAAGCTAGTAATTACGATTTCTGGTGAAAATATCTGGCAGCACTATACATTTTATTTATCGACTTCGATATTGCATAAAGTACCAAAAACACATTTTTTTTGGGTGTATCTGTATATCAAACGGTGGAATCCGTAGATCAAATATTTTTTTTTATGATTTCATTATTTTGTTGCCAATGAACCAGTGTTGCCGGAGAGAAATATTATAAGGTAGTACCGAAGCAAAAAAAGGGGAGTATTTTAAAATAAATAGTAGTATAGACGGTAAATAAATTTAATATTTATTCTAATAACAAAAGTTGGTTATCGTCGGCTTTTGCAGAAGGTGATTTTGCTAAATTTATAGGAACAGCAGCAGACTTATTTGTTGTAGAACCTCCAGCCGAAGAATAATTTACAGCTTCTTTTGCATTTACCGCCTCCAATAAATCCAATTTCACTTATGCGGTATTCGATTGGGCGCTCTTTTTTTTTGCTCTTAGAGCACTTTTTTATGTTCGTTTGATACAGAAAAAGGCAATCTTTTTCAGATTTCAGAGCACTTTTGCGAATCTAGATTTTTTTTTCTCAGATTTACCAAAACAAGTGCGTTTGAGTTTGACATCTGGTAGAGTTTGTTTATCTATTCGGGTGAATATATTTTTGTAAATTATTTATGTATAAATATTAAGAAATCAATCGAGACGAAAATTTCGAATGTTTTAATAAAAAAAAAATCAGCTGGTGAATGGAAAACGCTTTGAAGAGTATCGAAGGCTACACATATTCGAATCGCACGAATATCGACAGTCGACACAAAAAAGAGAAAATGACGTTTTTGTGTTCCATAAGACACACAAAATCTGAAATCTGAGGGCGAATCTGAAGTAGCTCAATCGAATACCAAATAAATTTACTTGGATTTATTCTAATGGGTGTAGGTAATAATATTTCAAGCATTAATTTAACAAAACTTTTCAATTTCTTGAACCTTACGTAAGAATTCAAGGAGTTCCAATTAAAAACAGAACCACCAAACCACAATCTCAGGGTAACAAGAAAATAAATACAGACTGACAGTTAAAAATTGCATGAAGCCAACGAAAATCAAAAGCAATAACAAACTAGAAAGACGGAAGTTCCCTTTTTAACAACAGTTTAGCAGATAAAAGTGCTGGCAAATTTGCATTAAATTTTAAGTAAATTAAATTTATTAAGGTTGACATTAAACTTTCCTGCAAGTGTAAGATATTTAAGGTCTTTAAAAAACTAGGAGTACGAATGTGAAAGGAGGAGTACGGGAGTACGGAGAGGCTGAAAGGAGTATACATCTATATATAACATACATAATAATTCAGGTAGCCTATTGCTCTAGGGCCCCTAGGCACTAGGCAGTCAGCTTGTCCTTTTTGTTGTTTTGGTTTGTTTTGATTTTGTATGCAACGAATTAATTATTATTTTTATTCAGTGAACGTTGAGCGAGTTCTCACTTTGCAGACTCTGTATTCACAACACAATTGTCATCTTGATAGGAGAGGGTGTACTCGGCTATTTGTATTTTTGTGCACACCCGCTCTTAAAGAATTGTTTTCTTAAATTAAGAAAAAAATAATGGATTTATTAGGAAGGCCAACAACTTGGTCGGTTTGAATTAATTACAAACCACAGATATAATGCGATCTCTGGAAAGGTCACTCAAATTTTCCTAGTGGAGAAGTTAAATAATAAATAAAATGTGCATGCCTGGTTCACACGTAACTTGCCCTTTAATTTTTTTTTATATACCCAACAGCGCCCCGAGATGCCTGCAGATGTATGTTTGTTCTGCACTTAAATTGTTGCAAATTGTAGTCTTCTGGAAATATATCCCTAGGAAGCGAGTTCCAAAGTTTGCTTGTCCTGTAACAGAAGGAGTTTTGGAAAGTTGATGTCCTCGCGGTTGTCAAGTGTACTGTATGGTCATGACTTCATGAGCATTAGCAGCCTGTCTTGTTGGGCGCCCAAAAGTTGCATTTCGAGGGATAATGTCTTTGAGTTCCTCAGAACATCTACCATGGAAGTACCTATAGCACAAGCATAAGTCAGCGACTTGTCTTCTGTGCACCAACGGTTGTAGATTCGATGTGAGTGTAGGGTCTCCAATGAGTCGAACTGCTCGTCTCCGTATGCTATCAAGTAGGTTAAGTGAATGTTTTGGGGCTGAACTCCATATATGGGAACAATATTCCAAGCCTGGTCTAACCTGTGCTTTGTAGAGAAGGAGAAGTTGCTTGGGGCTAAAGTACCTATTTGCTCTAAATAGGTAGCTCAACTTTGCGGACGCCGATTTTGCGATATAGGATATGTGGTTCTGCCATGTGATTCCTGAGTTGACTGTGACTCCTAGAAGGTGCATTGAGTCCTTCTGATGGATTGGATGGTCATCCATTTGGATCTGAGGAACTCTTGATGCATTTTTTCTGGAAAATGTTGTGAGCTATGTCTTGCTTGCATTAAATACAACCAAGTTGCCCTTTCCCCACTTCAAGATTTTGTCCAGATCATCATTTAGAGAATTAATTTGTTCACATCTCTGATTGTGTGATGTAGCCGTATTCACAGGCCCACTGTTCGAGGTGGAGGATATAAGAGTGCTGTCATCTGCAAAGCTGTAGATATTATTATTTGTCGATCCAAGCAAATCGTGGATGTGGAGAAGAAATAAAGTTGGTGAAAGAATAGATCCTTGGGGCACTCCTGCATTTATAGCAAACGAATTGGATGATACACCATCTACAATAACTTGGATCGATCTTCCCAGGAGAACATTTTGCATCCATCCGCAGAGTTGTTGTGGTAATCCGTAAGACGCTAACTTGTCTAATAGGGCTCTATGCCAGACTCGGTCAAATGCCTTTGATATGTCCAAGGCTACGGCTATGGATTCGCCGTGTTGTTCAATTGACTGTGTTCATAAGTGCGTTACGTAGCTTAACAGGTCGCTTATTAATCGATGGCCTTCTAGATATTTGATTATTTCGACATTTATTGCCTTTTCGATTACCTTAGAGATTTAGTAATTTTAAACTAAGTTTGACGCAAATACGCCCAACAGTTAAGGCTGCAGCTAAGTGTGTACTTGTCGCTTGGCAATACCATTTATTTTTAGGAATATGTATATTATTAAGAATTCTCTCTCTCTCTCTTCGCTCTCGGAAACAAAGAATGATTCATATCCATCCAGAAGTTACGTCTCGAGGGGATTCATCGCTCTAAACTCATAGGCCCTTCTTTTTCGAAAATAAAGGAAGCTGGCTTTATGGATGGGTCCATCCTGAACTTTAGGTGCCATATAAAATGAGCGGTATCTTCTTGCGGCACAAATTCTTGACAGAGTTTTTCCTACCCCTCAGTCCGTTCGATAAAAAACTCCCTCGGGCTATTGTCCTTGACGGTTATATGCCACCCAAATTACCAAATGTTTATACCACCAAGCAACTAAGGAGATCTTTTTTAATACCATGACCAGCATACAATCAGACCGTGAACTTAATTTAACAGACGCGTCTCTTTCCAATTCCCTTATCCCTTAAATGTAATCCATTTACAGAGCCACTCAAATTAACAATTGCCCTCGTGCTCGTAGACTGTCCAACATCCAACTCCAACCGTGACCTGTCACCAGAGACTGTACTTGTATTTCGATATTGGATTCCCACTTGCCATTCTCAATTTTTTAATGGCGACACAATAATTTCCATTAACCATTATTGTCGTGAAATCTTTTTTGTGTGTAGCTTCCGTTTAATGGTCTTGCTGCGGCCATAATAAGATCCCACTATATAGGTTGCCCAAAGTACTTAACGCATTCCTATAGTTAGCCGAGAGTTTTCCCTACGCTCCTCTGGGAATACTGCGAATTCAAAGTGCCCCAGAGAGATCCCGTGCGCATACATGAAATTAGAATACAGTTTTGTGGGGACCCAGAATGGGAGGACTCTTATAAATATAACAAGGGCACATGCAAAAAAAAAAAAAAACAACAACAACAACATCCCATTTAAATATAAAAATGATATCTTTCGCGTTTGGGAAAGGGAAATATGAATTTTTTTTTTTTTTTTTGTTCGTCCATGTACAATGTGAACAAGAAGACTAGCCACCTTCCCCGAGAGCTGAGTGTAAACCAAAGCCAGACGGACAGCAAAGAGAACGATGAGGGTTGAATTTGTATAGAATCTGGGTCTATGTGCCACAGACAGACGAAAATGTGTACAACGAAGACATCGTCACGGACCGACCGAAGGACCGAACGACCGACCCGATTCCAAAGAATGGAAACTGCCACTGAGAACAATGGCGATTGCACAAGGAACCTTTTTTCAATGCCCCCATACCAAACCGCACAGCCCCATCCCCCATAACCATAATGGTTTATTCACTCGGTATTATTCCTGCAAATGGATAGTCTCTGCGGCTCTGATTTGGAGGGCGTGTGAAAAATACTATATTTCCCTATTACCATATTCCTTTTGAGTGCGGTATTTTTCTATCTTTTTTTTTTCTTGTTTTTTGGTTACCCTCCTTCTTGAGGCTTTTTTTTTTTTGGGCCAGTTCCATCCAATTCTATTTCCCTTTTCCATGCCGGGGCATTTCCTGCTGTGAATTTCAATTCAATGGCCAACACCTTATAGATCCAGACTTATCCTCTTCTAGGAGAATATTCCCCGGCATACAGTTATTTCGCAATATTACATATAAGGTGAAGTGCTTACAGCTGGTTTTCCATTTAGACCGCACACATGTATTTCTAGAAGCCACTAGACTGAGATCTGAGAGGGCGCTGCCGGGGACTTTGCGCGGAGGGCCGGACATGGACAAGGAAGTGAACTCGTATCTGGGGGAATGGTTATTTTTTGTTTTTGCATGAATAATAATATACAATTTTCCGCAGATAGCACGATAACAACTGAATTGAATTAGGCGACCACGATTGTGCTTGCATTTTACTAAGTTCTACTGACGGTTTCCACTAAGGGGATAAAGACGTGAGTTTGCGAATGAGGATAGTGATCGGTGAACTATAAGTTGGTTGCAGATGAAGTGAATTTACTCAGGCATGCTTTAGATTTGATGGTGGTGAAGTCTTAATTCAGATAAAGGTGGAATGAAGGGCTTAGAAGATGAAGGACCTAAGCGACGTTTTTTGTAACTTGCCTTAACAGCTGAAGTTCCTATATGAAAACCTAAATTTCTGTCTTATGTGAACTTCTCTATCGCCTCTATAGGTTCAATAAACAATCTTTTCCAATAAACTAAGTGGAAGAATGTGTTAAACGCGCTTAAGCCAACCAGTGTGGTAAAAAAAAGTTGTCAATAATTGGAACATATACTCAAATAATTCAGATATTTGTTTTTGAATTTGCATGAGCAGTTAAAAACTGAACTGACTGACTGACTGGGTGCTAGTGAAGCGAGATTTTCTGATTGTGTAAACTCCAAGTGGTTGAATTTATTTTAAGGTACATTCAAAATGATTGAAAAAAGTAGAAGTGGGTAATATTTATTAATAACTAGCTGACCCGGCGAACTTCGTTCCACACAAATCTATATAAAAACTGAGCCTTAAAATTGTGTTCGTTTGTCGCCGACTCACGCCTTAACGCATTTACCGATTTTAACAAAACTTTCACACATCTTTGTTATTGGTCTATATATGATGTTTCTGAAGTTTGGTTGCAATTGGTAGACGTATGTTTGTGTAATTTATTTACAAAAAACGGTGCAAAAAATATATATTTGTACCTACTGTAAAATATATACTTTTTTTTTTTGGTCTTATGATAAATACATTTTTGTTTTGTCAAATCACTTTTTTCGAATTTCCAGTCGGTTTTTTTTTCAGTTTTCTCAACGTCTTGAAAAATTGTAGTTGTACGGTTCCTACGCTGGAATCGTATTTTGGTATGGTGTGTATGGCTATATGTAAAAGAGACTGAAGTCCGCATGTGCACTCATAACTCGGGAATGGATCGTGCTTCGTGGATTCGTTTTGCCAAGGAAGGACATATGCTACTTTTTGTCGTGAAAATAAAAGTTTACGGGGATGGGATTGGGGATGGAAATTTGCATGGAGAACCGCATTAAAAAAAAATTGATGCGACTGTATCCAACAGTCCCGAAATATGTGTAAACACCGTGCGTGCGGTATGTGTGTGGCTTGATACACGTCATTGAGAAAAGAGGGAATTGTTATAACCGTATTCTTGATATATTATGAAATAACAAAAACATGCTTTATTCACATCAACAAAAAGCTTAAATTAATATGCCCCAGCTCATAAATGTATGCAATGATAAAAACGTATGCAATGATAAAATGTATTCAATGATAAAGCACAGCGACGCATTTACGTCCCCGCAAGTTAAATGTGTGGAATTACTCCACCAGATTCCAACAACGCGCACTTAGATGTTTACACATCAAAAGAGCCTAGCGAAAAAAGAAAGTGTAAAATAGATCGCTGACAAAAAAGAGGGCATGTTCCCTTTAAAAGAGATGTTCTGGAAACCGTACTATAAAGCTGAAAACCGATTATGAGCTATTGTTCGGGATGTAATTATTATTTGGTTTTTAAAGTTTTATCGAAATCGAAAATGGGGTTTTCGAAATATGAGCAGTTTTTAAAATTAGCATTTTCGGTGACTCGAATTGAAAATTAAGGGCGCAATTATTTTGAAAACAGTTTTTTTCCTCTAAGTTTGCATTTTGGTCTTAATTAATCGTTGGTGCCGTTTTCACGTAAACTGAAGAAAACTAAATTGAAAAATATTTACTTTTCCCAAAAATAAATTTTACGATAATACAGAGAAAAACTGAGTTTGCCATTAAATTAGAAACGACCATATTACCTTACGAATTAATTTTTGTTTCAATCGTGTGGACCGTTTTCGAGATATGTCCAAATTTCAAAAGTACCTACTAGTTATTCGAATTTTTAGCAAGAAACTGGGTACGTAGTCATGATAACCTCACCTACTTAAGCTTAAATATCAATTTTGGTTGAAATCGTTATAGCCCTTTTCGAAAAAATCAAACTGGTACGAAAATTGTGTATGGGAAATACCGTTAATATTGAGGTTATCTTGCACAAAAAAAAAAACGCCCCGAGCTGTAAGCCCATAAGCTCCAAATCTGAAGTTTGTCCGAAATCCGGGCTGCCGTTGACGGTGTAGGCCTGTGGAAGGACGGGCAGACAGACAGACGGACAGACGGAATTCTATCATCTTAATGACAGAATTGATTAACGTCTCGAGTTCGAAATTTTGTACGAAAAGAATATCTTTCTCTTACTACGTAATGGAGAAAGCCAAAAATATATGCAGGATGATAATTATTCTGATATTGTGTCTACAATATGAAACAAAACCCTATTAGAGTCATACACAGCTATACCAAGTTATGTTGCCCAGCAGCAGTAGCTTGCCTCACTATAACTCCAACTGAGCAGAGTTTCGATTCATCTATATTAGAAGATGACGACAAAAACTATCACAGCAACTTAATAACGTGGTCCATTTAGCTCATATTTCCCATTCTATACGGCCAGGTACCGGAAAACTTTAAATCGATCCTGTTTTTCCACAGACTGCAACTCGCCAGCTAAGCACTGGCAATGGGAATATCTACAAAAGTTTTGTTCTAAAGTAAAACAATCTCACTTGAACTTTTTGAATTTCTCAATCTATATTCTGCACTTTGCAACATCACGCAGTTGCCCCAGCACACTGGCACAGTGTTACGTTCGCAGTCAGTCGAAAAGGCATCCTATTCCAAGACTGCATATCCACAACTGTTCTGAATATTCCGTAAGGTACAACAGCGAACGAAAAAAAAGGACCATACAGACGAAACGAACAACTAGGACAAGTATTTCGCAAACAGTCTGTGATCTACACTCCTTCGGCAAGTTCCTGCAACAAATAGTTCAACTGCACTTTTCAATTGTATTTCCATGAGAGAAACATGTGCACCCGGCTATACGGCAGAGCGAACAAATTCGCAAATCGTAATGTCTGCCATCAACCGAACAGTGAGACAGTGGGACGACACCACCACACACTATTGTCAACGTCGAAGGACCAACTCCTGCATACCGACTATACAAGACCAAACTAAGCTCGCCAACTACAAAAGGAAGGAAGCACCGGAAAATGTGCATATTCACTCAATTTTTCACTCCATTCAATATGAATTGTAATTTTCTTCAGCAGGGTATGACAACCAGTGCACTGGTAAACAGCAATATCAATAGAAATAGAAACAAATCAGGGACGGGAATAGCTGCAGGGAATAGGACAACAGCAGTTGCTGCAGTTGCCACTACGTAGATGGATGGAGGTATGGTACTCATAAAACGCGCTATGCATTGTCGGCATTAGGTGACGGCACATAAACTGCGATTTGGTTATGCGCGCTCAACAATTCGTTATAGCCATGCAGAGAATAGAGTACTGGTACTTTGTAGGGTGCATCTGGCAGTAAAGTGTCGATCTCGATATGCAGCTTTACCACTCTGTTGCTCAAATTCTTTCGGCAGAAATGATTTTCATATTGAAATTGGAAAAACTCTCATAAGACCTGCAGCTGGCAGCCAAGATGAGTTATGAGCAAACAGTTTAAAGGAAATAGCGATACACGAACACGATGTACTCACCTTGGTAGGGGTAGCATGCCCTCACGTGCTGCTACATCCTTGGCCCAAACTCATCACTTACATTGAAAATATTTAAATATAAATGTGATGTTGATTGATTGTAAAGAAGTGTGTTGGCAACAAAGTAATGGATGTTCCATCTGTTTGTGCTGAGAAAGGAGTATGCCATATTGCCATGGCCCAAAATATCGTTACCGCCCTACACTGAACCAAAAACGTACATGATTCCAATGAAAAATGCATTGACAGTATGAAAAAATCATTGAAATTGAGCTAAAATAGGAGTTCATTCAATCAATGTATCTCCGTTCATTCCGTGTATGAAAATATTCATTAGGTTATGAAACTTTCATAAGATGCATGATTTGTTCATGAAAGCAATGTATAGAATTCATAAAATTCTTCCCTTTGCTTATGTAGACTTTCATGAATGCAATGTATCCATTCATTGTAATTATGAATACTTTCATCAAGTCTGTAAGACCTTTAGGAAAACGTTCATTGGGTTTGTATATTTGTTCATCGAACGTATGCACAGATTCATTGAAAATATGTAAAACGTTATAGTTTATATGAACAAAGGCTTTAAATACATGAAGCCTTTCATTACCTTTATGAACGAATTCATTGATTCCATGTACACTTTCATACATTTAAGTACAAAATTACTTAAAGAGTATGAAAAATATTGAACCTAAAACCGTACTAAAAGTAAAACAGGATAATTTTTGCTTGTATTTGCTTTGCATTTTTCATTATTTTATTAAACATATAATGCAAAACTTCTTCGATCATTAATGTGGTCATGAATCTCCTGGACGCTGATACCCAAAAATATGAAAGCCTCATATATGCTTTCGGGCATCATATTAACTTCACTGATAGCTATCTATATTAAAAAAGGAAATAAATATGAGTTCAATGTTTGACTTAATAAAAGAAACTATTACGTACATTAAAGAAAAAAATTACCACTATTAATATCTTCTACATCCATCGTGTAAGTATTCCTGAACGACTTTCGAAAACCATTCCAACGTTCTTCTAAAACTTATACAGAATAGATTAAGATGTTATTATAGTTGTAACATGAATTAAAAAAAAAAACATTTAGCTTACCAAACGATATCCACTTCGCTTCTTATACTCCGGCCAACAAGAACATTTTTAGATAATGCTAGTAAAAAACAATTTTAATTAACTAAATCTTAGAAAACTTTTCAAAAATTTTTTGTATGCATTTACCTTATGACCATGCTGTTAACAATAATAATACTTAGGTACGTGAAAACAGTCCTATAACAAATACATTTTTAAAACCTTAAATGTAAAAACCAAAGTGAATAAATAATAAACGCACTACGCACCTCACATCTTAAATCTATCCTGAATGATTTACGAATTAAGAAAAAGTACATTACAACAAGTAAAGTAAATATGCAGGGTATGAAGAGATTCATGAAAAAGTCACAAACAACAAAAAAAAAATGCTTACTTCGAATGAAACCATTCATAAAATCAAACAATTTTTTCATATGAAATGTGAATTTATTCTTACAATTTATGTATTTGGTCATACAACGCTAGAGTTAGACGCTGAGAAATGAAACTGTACAATTTTTCACAAAGGACTCATTGTTCTAACGGTTGTAGCTTGCAGTTCAATGAAATAATACATTAAAAATGGTCGAACTCATAAAACCAATGAATAGTTTCATGCATTTAATGTTCTCATTCATAAAATTACACAATCGACCCTAGTGCACCAAAACGACGCGTTTAAGAATCGTTCACACATTTATGAACAACTTCATTGAAATTCGGATACATGATTTTGCAACAACAATTTAGAAGCGCAATTATTAATGAATTCAGTTTCATGAAGGCAATGTGCATAAAACCAAGCTAAGTATTCAAGAATTCGTACATTGCGTTAATGAATTTTACATTGAATGTAAGAATTTCAACTGTACGAATGGCATTCATTGATAGTATGTACGAGAATTTTTTCAGTGTAGCTGTACACTGTAAAAACAAAATTATAATTGTTGGAACATATGCTTACAAATCGGGTAATCACGAGCTCATGGGTGATGAAAGAAGAAAAGGGAAAGTGCTGACGGGTACATCACATTGCGGAATCATATCCCCCCTCCTGTGGGTACTTGTAGTGGACAAACTTCTCCGATCACTAGAGGGCACCTGCGCGAACTGCGTAGCATATGCAGACGACCTGGGGCCTATAACACAATACAACAAGTGCTTGTTAAACAAGTGAAATTCAGCAACTGCTGAAAACAACAAACCAGTCTGGTTAGTACGTGTTACAAAAATTTCCAACAGTTGTTAAATTTCACTTGTTTAACAAGCACTTGTTGTATTGTGTTATAGGCCTCTGGCCGTCTTAATAACAGACAAATATCTGAACGCCTTAGGGGAACTCATGCGAAATACACTCCGCAAAATCACAACGTGGGCGGAATTAAAAGTAAAAACCCAATTAAAACTGAGATTGTGCTTTTCGCCAAGAAAATCAACATAAGTGACTTCCATGTCGCTGTCCGCGACAGTGTCATTTATCTTGGTCTGGTGTCTGGTCATAGACAAGAAACTAACATGGAGGAAATACTTGGAAGAACGAATAAACAAGGCCAAAAAAGCGTATAGGATATGAGGGCTTTCGGGAAGTCGTGGGGCTTAAGACCCAAACAAGTCCACTGATGGATATACAGCTATGCGTAGTGAAACCCATTCTATTTTATAGCGTAGTGGTCTGGTGGCTGATTGTGCACAAAAAATACGCAACAGATATGCTTACTATAAAGAACAACGGATGGCGTGTGTGGGAATCACAGGCGTGCAAGCATCAACACCAACCGCAGCCATCGAGGCGATCCTAAACATAACACCAGTGCATCTAGAAGCGGAAAGACTAGCCAGCGCATCCGCAATAAAATTGTATGCACTCGGACATTTCGAATCCTGAATAAAAATTGGACATCGGAAGATCATTGGCTTGATCAAAGAAATAACACCTGTTATCGATCGACCCAGTGACCTAGCTAATGCATCCATAAATTTCGATAGATACTTGGCAACTGTTTTTCAATCAAGAGACTATTGGAAGCAAACTAGCTTAGCAAGAAATCACGGGGGGGATAACAGTATACACGGATGGATCAAATATAGTACGGGAATCAGGGGCATATATAGTGTTGACCCAGAGATTCCACTGGCAACCCATACTTAAAGAGGTAGAAACGCTTACGGCTCTCCACATCTCAGGGAGACAATAATAGATATCTGTTCCAATAGTAAAGCAGCAATAAGCGCTTTCAGCAACCCAGTCACGAAATCTTTTCTGGTAAGGGAGTGTAAAAACAAATTGAACATCCTAGCTGGTAAAATGGTAATGTCTCTCTAATTTAGGTCCCGGGACACGAAGGTATAACGGGTAACAAAAGAGCAGATGAACTAGCAAGGGAAGGAGCGGGGAAAGAAGAACAACCACCGAAAAAAGAACGAAGAAAGAAACTGACGACTATTAAAACAGCAATAAATCAACAAGCCAAAATTGATTTTTAGCAGATACTGAGAACACCTAGGAACTTGTAGAGTGGAAAAATTAATATTAGAAACACCAACTAATAAACTGGCAAAACGAGGGATTAACTCTGGAAGAGCGCAATTAAGACTGATGGTGGGGCTTACTTTAGGACACATCGACCTTAATAAACATGCAAATAGAATCGGCATTTCAGAAACATCGATATGCCCCAACTGCCAGGGGGAGGAGGAAGATATAGAACATTTCCTTTGTCACTGTCCAGCTAAAGCGAGGCTACGTATCAAAATTCTGGGAGCACATTTGAGATGAGCGATATCATGGAGTTCTCCAAGCGAACAAACAGATTCGCCGACAGCACAAACCCTACATACAGTGGCAACCCATTATAATTTTACCCATTTTAACCAACCCCCTATCCTTTCACACATCCTAATATAAATATTCCAACCGTCTTTAAAAAAACGAGAGGAGACCACAAGGAGCCCATCAGAGGCCTCAGTGAAGAGTGGAAAACTCACCCTCACCAACCAACCCATGGCCCATGGTGGTGGGGTTTCCTAAAGGGGAAATAGGAGGCATGTATGAAGATATTAAGCGTTTCTTCATTGAATGGGCTTTGTTTTGTGATGTCATTTCAGTATTTATGCTTACTAGCCTCGCTCCGCACAAGTAACACTCAGCCAAAAACTTTCCAAACTTTTTTTTATTGTTTGCAGAATTTTGAAAGCAGAATTTTGAAAGCTGAATTTTGTAAAAAGAATTTTGACCCATCCAGAATTTCAACCCCAACCTGTTGTTGGTAATAGAGTAATATTTTTTGAAGCAACCGTAATTCTATTAGAGTAATGTCGGGTATTACGGTATACAGAAATGTTATCATAAACAAATTGATATAGAGACAACCCACTTCATCCAACGAAGCAACCACATTTTCCAATATCTACCCTCTCACGAGACATTCACTTTTCAAACACAATCGGTCGCCAATTCCAAATAATGAACCATAGAAAAAGGAAACAAATTCAACACAAGCTTCATTCAAGGCTACCTCCAAAGCTTGTACTGTTCAACATTTAGTTTGACAACTTTTTCCCTGGATTACCTTTACTAAAATACTTGCGAGATGGTAATATAGGGGGCATAGGCACTATACGAGAAAACCACCTTGAAAATTGAAGTCTTTCGAATTCCAAAGTAATGAATGATAAACCGAGGTATGCTTTGGATTGGATTACATGGCTTCAAAAGAAATCATGGCTACTAAGTGACAGGGTAATAGTAGGTATAGTAACTATTGCAGTCAACTGCCATGTATTGGCGCCAGTTACTAAATATCGAATTGGAGTGATCAATGTCAGGAGAAAATAAAATATTTAATGTCAACTCCGGCTTCTAAATTTTGCGCTATTTCGTCAACAGTCAATCTGAAATGCAATAAAAAAGCTTTCATGCATCAGCAGGAGCAAATAATAAATAATAATAAGTCCAGCTACCTTGTTATTTTTTAGAAGCAGGATCGCGGTTCTTGTTTCTCCACTTGTTGGAGGGTTGATGTCAATTCACCTGGAAGGCTTTCGTATGCCCGGCAGTTGATGTTTTGCATTTGTACTCTGGTCGTCATTGAGTAAAGTGGACGTTTTTGCCGACCATTTAGAAGAAACCTTTAAGCCGTACGATGGTCGGGCGGTACACGACAGTGTTATTGGGACGGAATTACTCTCCGACTATTAAATACTCACAAATGCAACACTAAGGGAACTAAAACGCGAAATTGAATCCCTAAAACCTAAGAAAGCTTCTGGTTATGATTTGATCACGGGAGAAGTTCTCAAAGTTCTACCAAGAAAAACATTAATTAAGCTTCTTTATATTACAAATGCCGCGCTCAGACTAAAACACGTACCGAACCAATGAAAAGTTGCGGAGGTCATAATGGTTTTAAAACCAGGAAAACCGCCAAATGAAGTAAAGTCGTCGACCAATTTCCCTTCTTCCAGTTATATCCAAAGTTTTCGAGAGAATTTTACTAACGCGCCTACAACCGGTTATAGAATACCAGCTGACCCGGCGAACTTTGTTTCGCTCATATTCGTTAATGAAATGAAAATAATAATACCAACTTATACATATTAACCTTCCTCTTCAATCACTCCATCTATTAAAAAAAAAACCGCATCAAAATCCGTTGCGTAGTTTTAATGATTTAAGCATACATAAGGACATAGGGATAGAGAAAGCGACTTTGTTTTATACAATGTAGTGATAATAATCTTATCCCTGACCACCAGTTTGGGTTCAGAACCAAGCATTCGACGATTGACCAAGTGCATAGAATTACTGACGTAATTGAGAAAGCATTTGAAGAAAAAAAGATATGCTCAAGCGTATTCCTTGACGTCTCACAAGCCTTTGATAAGGTGTGGCATGACGGCTTAAAATTTAAACTACGACAAGTTCTTCCCGTACGCCTATATGATATCTTAGAATCATATCTCGGGAATAGACTGTTTCGTGTTAGACATGGAAACGAATTCTCTGAGCTTAGAGAAATTTCGGCCCGCGTGCCGCAAGGAAGTGTCCTTGAAGGGGGCCTTCTCTATCTGTATACTCGCGATATACCAAGAGAAGATGGCATTATTCTTGCTACATTCGCCGACGATACCGCTATCCTTGCAGTTGGTAATACAATTGAAGAAACGACTGCAAAACTGCAAGCCGCATTGAATAAGATAAATGAATGGACGAGGGACTGGTGGATCGCCCTCAACGAAACTAAATCTGTTCACGTGAATTTCACGTATAAGAAAACAAATGACTTGCCAATTTTTTTAAACTTGTCCCGAATACCCTTTGCAAACGAGGCCAAATACCTGGGAATGACACTCGAAGCAAACCTGAAATGGAATTCGCACGTGAAAGTGAAACGTAAAGAACTCGATATCAAATATAGAGAAATGTACTGGCTCCTGGGAAAATATTCTCAGCTCAGTGCCGAAAACAAACTGCTTCTATACAAGCAAGTGCTAAAGCCGGTGTGGACCTACGGTATTCAACTTTGGGGTTGTACCAAGAAAACAAATGCCAATATTCTACAAACTTTCCAAAATAAAGTACTTAGAGAAATTGTACAAGCACCATGGTATATTAGAAACGACGATATCCACTGGGCACTCATTCCGTATGTCGATTATCGCCAGACAATAGCGTTTCGACGATAGCTTTGCTTCACGTAACTTTAATAATCGTTTATCGTCCAGACGATATCGTTTTGACGGTTGAACATTTGCTTCACGTAAGTCAATAATCGTCGAAACGCTATCGCCCAGACGATACAATTTGAGCGATACCTAATGAGGTGTCGTTTTGCATTGTTTTGTGTGTTTTGCAATCAGCTTAAGATTTTTTATCGAATTTCAAGAAGAATAATAGACTTTAGATATTTTTAAAATACATACTACTACCAAATATATAAATACCTACCTTTTAAACTTATTTTGTATGAAGCTCATGCAAAAGCAAGAAATATTGTAGAAAGGTGTATTGGTGTTTACTGTTTCCAAAGGTACAAAACGTAAATCATTTCATATGGCATTAAATTATATATTGTCATAATCCTCAGGTCGATGTGGAGTTCTGCTTGAAAAAATAAAAAGTATAGCTACGAACCCAGAAAAATTGCGATTTTTGCAAATGTTTGTTCTGCCCTCCATAACAGCAATCGAACAATACGAAGATTTGGCAAGTGCAATTTTAAACGACTCGCAAGCTCTAAGTGGGAATAACCGGATGAGACAGTTGGCTTCAAAAATGAGGGATGAAATAAAAAAGTTGCTTAAACTTTAATTATTTTATTGATGTTATATTTTCCTTGGTAGCTGTTTGGCTTATTACCCTTGGCCAAGAACCGATGGTCATTCATGAAAGCTATTAAAATTGTCATATGCATTTGTGAAATACATTTCTTCGGTATTATTTGTGAATTTTAATAATGAATTTAATACACCTTGCAAATTTCAAATTTGCCGGCATCAAACACAAAATGATTGAAAAAAATGTCATTTATGACATTTTAAAGGACATCTGTGCCTTGATTTTGTGCGGTTTTTGTCGCAATTGCGCTAGGGAACGTTCCGAATCGGATTTGAATGTGTGAGTGCACTGCGCGCTGGACCAGCGTGACCGTTGTGCGAAAATTTGACACTTTTTTCGAGGACTCTAATACAATTTTTTGGTACTTTTTCCCTTTTTTTAGTTGAAAAAGGAACTTCGCAAATTCTTTAAAAACTGCGATTTCCAAATAAATACATAAGTTTAAAATGTAACGCGGTTGTGTATCACAATACTATTATAACGTCAAATGAGCCTATACTTGTTAAATATCGTGCGAAAATTCTAAATTTGTAGAGTAGCTTTGGGCCCCAGTTATAGTCATACGTAAAACAGAGCCGTACAAATTTTCTTTTGCTTTTTTTGACCACTTAAAATTGATAGTTGACCTCAATCTTGGACTTAAAATGTTGCTTATGAATTATAAAATTAGTTTATCAAATTCATTTTTCTAAAATAAGAATTTATAAATTTTTCCGTACGAAAAACGTTTTCCGATCACAGAAAAAATAATAAATTCTTTTTCTATAAAATAGAAAGATGATTTGCTTATTTTTTTTATAAACTAAGTTTATAATTCATAAACAACATTTAAAGAGCAAGATGGAGGTCAACCATCCAGTTAAGGTGGTCAAAAAAAAAAACAAAAGAAAATTGGTACAGTTTCGTTTTACGTATGGCATTTGTACCTTAGTAATATTGCCCTTTACTGTTTCATGGCCCTGGGTGTTAGAGAAAGGTTATAAATTATAGTTAAAAAAAAAATTGATAATTTTCATAGAAATTTTCATATGTAAAAAAAAACTTTAACAAAAAAAAAAAAAAAAAAAAATTATAGATTTTTTTAAGATAGTTCAAAAAATAGATGCAATTCGTTTTCGAATGACAAATTTTAAAATGAAAACCTTAAAGCCTTGATTTTGAATTATAAATATATAATAAATATTTAAACATTGGCTGTAAATATATCAACTCATATTTATATCCACATTCTAAGATCTCGTTCAATTTAGTTTTAAAAAGTTGCACAGAAAAAAAATGCAAGAAAAAATTCATTTTCTGAAGCTCTTCTGTAAATTTAGGATTTTCTCACAGTATTTAACAAGTATCAACTCGTTTTAACCGAAAATAGTGTTTTGATAGTGAAAACACAAAGGAACAAATTATATCAGGGTCATCGGAAAAAGTACCAAATTGTCGCACAACGGTCACGCTGTTGTCAGTTGTTCTTATCCGACATCCTTCTCGCAACCTAAATAGGTTGCGTATGGGAAAGCGCGCCTGGAATTTTCAGTAACAAGGCTACAATAGAACAGGAAATATTGGAAGCTGTCAGTTCTCGACATCACGCACACATTCATAGAATCCGCCTATACGTGAACCCTTTCCGCAACCGCAATTGCGACAAAAACCGTACAAAATCAAGGCACTGATTGGAATTTTCACTATAGTTTGAAAGTCTCTGAAAGAAACTCAGTGCTCTCAATGCTCTCTCTCGTTGTATACAAAAAACGATAGACGAGAAGATAGTGATAGAGTTACGGAAAGCAAATTGATGACGAGATCGTTGACTACTATCGCGCAAACGATTATCGTTCTCAGAGTTACGGAATGAGTGCCCAGGGATCTCGGAATTCCAATAATTGAAGCTGGAACAAAAAACTTCGCGAGAAAGCATAGAAACCGACTAATCGGACATGTCAACAATTCAGTCCGACAAATTTTGGACGAGAGCGATTTATTGCGCCGCCTACAAAGAACAAAACCGTTCGACTTGGCAAGATAAGATTAACCGCGTCTAAATTGCGGAACATGCAGGATCTTTCATTGGAAAGTAGCCTGCCAAAAGTTGTTATTTCGTTATAGAAAAATTGCTTGATAAGTTATATCTTAGTTGCAGTATCTAACAATTCTTCGAAGGGTGGTGTTTTTAGTCAGTAAAAATCTGACACTACTATGAGCACGCGCTTGCTATTCTCATAGTGTCTTTGGAAGATTTTAACCTACCCTCGGTAAAAAAGAAATAAACAAATTGAGCAGAGCACAGAAATGCTCCTACCACCATCGAAGTTGGTCTCCTAGTGACACTAAAAGGTTGCCGTTCGTGTTAATTTTTTGACCTTATAATGTCCTTAGAGATTTTGTATACAGCTCTCTCTTACGTTTCCTCTTCTTGCATGCTTCTTCCGCGCTTTCCGCCAACTAGTCCAATCTGGTCCTCCTATCACGTCTCACACAGCGCTGCACTGTCTTGTGACCTGCTCTAAAATCGTTCTGTAGAACCACCTATCGATGAGCATCAATTTCATTTTTGATTCTAATTGTTAGTGCTCTGATGCGGTGTTTAATTGTATCCTAGGTTTGAGTTTTTGTTACATACATATAACTATAACATATAACAGCTTTCACAATAAATTATTAATCATAATTTCTTTGGAGGTGTCTTGAGATATCCACAGATCTCTATCTCTCGGTATACCTTTTCAGGTCCAGCTTCCATTAAAACCATCTTTACTTCGTCCCACATCGCCCCGATGGGAACTTTAATGTTTACAATTTACATCCACAGTTGACGGCTTTTTCTTTAGTGTGTTGGCGAAATTACGACAAATTAATATTTGAGCCACTTCAGTAAGAACGTGACTCATACTCATCCTACTCCTCACTTGGCCCTGGCTGCGTCTGTTATCCTTTTCGCTGTCTAGCTGTCCTGCTTAAATTTGTTTAATATTTTTCACCGTGCTAAGATATAATATGTATACTCACTCACATTTGCATTAAGAAGCTGAAAATTCCACAAAGAAATTTTGTTCAGAAATAAACGTGCAATTGTAGGGGCAGGTACATGTACACGTACAGTGTACACACTGTATACGCGTCCTGAATATAAAGAAACCAACCGAGCAACATCTCGCAAGTTATTATCATATTATTTGCCTTCGACTGGTACAGTGCAGAGTCTAGCCGCACAGTTAGTACCTGTCTGCACTCATGCAAACATTAGAAAACCAAAAATGTAACACCCCTCCTAAAGACTTCCAAAAATTTATTTCAACTTGTACAGTACACCCAACCGCATGTCCCGGACTGTTGGTACTGAAAGACATCTCCTCATTACGATTCCATGAGCGTTCGCAATCAAAAAGTTGAAACTTAAGCTGTGCTACCTTAACGATTACTGTACATAGATACTAAACTCCCTGCTCACACACATCAGTAGATATACAGATACACGTACTCATTTCCTCTGCGCTGCAAAAACGTATCTGTCATCAAAAGGTGCATCTAGCAAATTTCTAATGGTAAACGTTGTTCCATACTTCTACTTCAATGTCCTGATGTGTGTGAGCGTGTTTGTGCCAGTAAATACCACTGCCGATAGAATTACACCAGTCACGTGGTGCCGGTGACACCAACGTGCTAGCGCAAATGTAGAGCGTCGCCCCACGAATACCGAATGGGAATCGAAATTACATTCAAGTTACACCGAATCGAAAATTCAATTTCCTGTTTGTAAATGTGTACGGTGTTGGTGAATGAGGCCTTCCCCCACCACCTTCCGCCAGGATAGATGCTCTATGTCGTAGTCGTAGTCGTCGCCGCCGCCGACAGCACATCCATTTGGCCCTCGGCTGGTATACACCACCAGTCGAAATTCGATTTCTCCATTGCGAATGGGCACACGAAGCAATTGCCACAACCGAAACCAAATCGAGAAGAAGAACGAATTTTATTCAATGTCAACAGTATGGGTTCTGGAATCAGAGTTAGTTTTTGGGGGCGAGAAGCAACGATTTTTGGCACATCCTGGCACTATTTTTGGTTCCTCCGGAGAGCACCGTGCGAACAGAGCAATAAATTTCGAAATGTGGTCGGAATGTGTCGCACTCATTTAATCCGACATCGATAACTTTGGATGCCACCATTGGATTCAGATTCAGATGCAGATTCAGATAGGGATTTGGATTCACATTCGGATTCGGTATGTGCAAGGATGAGCAGCGTCAGGCGCCAGTCAGTGGCGTGAAAATCCGAAGTGAATTGCCAATATTTTTGCAACGGCCGCCGATGACGATGCTCGATTCTCATGGTGGCAGCCTCTTCTACATTCTATCTTCTATCGCACACCGCATACTCCATGCAATATCTAAACTTATCGACTGTGGAAGCCGAAGCAGCCTCTATGGCATTCACGACTCGATGGTGCTCTTTGCCGGTAACTTGTTCGCTTATTGAATTATTTTCGGGATGTGATGAATACGTGTGCAAAATGTTACAGGTCGTCGATTGAAGTCGCACGAGGTAATACGAAGAGACACCTGTGGTCACATGGTGACGGACTATTTTGTGTGACAGGTTAATTAGGGCTGATGGTGGATGGAGAAAGAGCATGAGTTCCTGCATCGATGTCAGCGTGGCCTCGTGATACTGACAGTTCATTAAAATGGGAGACATATCGGGAAAAGTCATTTGCATTGGCCCAGCAATTTTGAGTAGGGTCTATGGGATTGTTGAATATGTGGAAAGAAAATAAAATTAATTCTCAGTTGCCTAGAAAAAGCACGACTAGGCAGTTCCATTTCGTCCTCCAATGTTGGTTTCAGAAAACTTTACATCTGCCTTGTGACAATCTAAAGAAGAAATAGGCCCACAGTTATGTTAGCAGTACGGTATTTCAAACAAATGCGGCCGATCTCGTTGCTGTTCTATCGCTGCTTCCAAAACTAGAAACGGAAAGGACACTCCTATCATTTTGCGGGGAATGCATTGCAATACTGACTGACGTCATTCAATTGCCCAATATTAACGCACCGAAAAAGAAAATGGAATGCGAGTGCGAAAGCATAAGGAAACGCAGCTCGATTTAAATTGAAAGGTTTTGCACTTGTTATTCGGTCTTGACGTCGAATAAGGTTCGGTTAATCTTAGTCATCATTTGCACGACGGGTGGCTCTCACTGCACGGTTTGCCTCCCTATGATCGACTCTTTCTTTTTGCGAAAACGCGATTTTAGAGGGTCAAAATTAGACGATAGACAATTCCGAAATGTTTGTTATTCCTTCGAATCGATGTTTTCACCTTTGCATACAAAATTAAATTTGAAGACATCATCCCCATTACTTACTTACTTACTTAGGGTGGCGCTACAGTCCGGGGTGGACCTGGGCCTCAACCAACAAGCGTCTCCAGTCAGCGCGATCTTTAGCTAGCTGTCTCCAGTTTCGCACTTAAAGTTGGTTAAGGTCCCCTTCCACTTGCGTGCGCCACCTGAGTCGCGGTCTTCCTCTACTGCACCGTCCCTCGGGTGTGGATTCGAAGATCTTCCGGGCCAGAGCATTGACGTCCATTCGCTCTACATGACCCAGCCACCTCAGTCGTTGGACCTTCACTCTTCTGACTAGGTCGAAGTCGCTGTATAGCCCGTACAGTTCGTCGTTGAATCTCCTCCTCCATTCACCGTCAATGCAGACGGGACCAAAAGTTACTCGAGGAATTTTCCTCTTGAAACAACCTCTAGAGTTACCTCATCCGCTTTTGATAGAGTCCATGCCTCTGCACCAAAAAGTGGGACTGGGATGATTAAGGTCTTATAGAGGGTCACTTTAATTGGCTTTGCTACTCAATTGCTTTCTTAGCCCAAGGAAACAGCGGTTGGCAAGAGCTATTCTTCGTTTAATCTCAGCGTTGGTGTCATGGTCTGAGTTCATAGCGGAGCCTAAGTAGACAAAGTCCTTAACCACCTCAAAGTTATATCTATCTATCCTGACAATCTGTCCGAGTCGTCGGTGTTGGGTGTCCTTTTTAGCTAACAGCATATACTTCGTCTTGCCCTCATTAACCTCCAAACCCATATTCGCCGCCTCACTCTCAATACTCACAAACGCGCCATTTACATCACGCTGCGTTCTGCCAATTATGTCAATGTCGTCGGCGTACGCGAGTAATTGGACGGACTTTTGAAAGATCGTGCCTCTGGTGTTGGCATCCCCATTACCCCTAAACAAAAATTTCGGGTTTTCACGATTTTCCGTTCAAAGCGCCATCTGTCATTCAACAACATAAATAATTTCGTTCTGTTTTAAAAACGAACGACGAATAGATTATTTGAATATTGTTCATACAAAAATAATAAAATTGCGATTTAAAAATGTCGGGTTTGGGTAGGAAGGTGAATATTTGGGGTTCTAGATATAAGACATGGACTCCCTAATCACCAAGCGTTATGAAATATACTTTACCACCGATTCTCATACTTACCAAATATACAAAACAAATTTAATGAAAATCCGTCCAACTGTTCCGGAGGATTACGGCTACAAACACCGTGACACGTGAAAAGTCCTAGATGAGGACATGGTCTGCATGTGCGGTCACAATATCTCACCAGAAATAAATTTTATTCCTTTAGGGGATAGTGTGCCAATTTTGATCGAGGAACTTGTTGGAGCACTTCAAAAATAAAGGTACGGAATCCGCATAGCCTCATAAATCGAAAATAAAAATATATCCAAAAATTACTCTTGCCGTTTACTTGGCTCAGATTGGGATTGTAGGTCTAGGATATGGCTTAGATGTATACATGGTGCATCCACACCCGTCGTACACCTCTACAGATTGTTGGCACTAAAAGCTATCATCCTCAGCCAATTTCCAACAAAAGAACGACGAATATGACGACAACGACTGCGACGACTACGACGACAGAGATGATGATGATGTTGGTAATACCGTTCTGTTGTGTTTTTTCCTCCCCTTTAATTGGCTATGACTATATACATGTGCTTTGGTGTAGTTCGCCTCCATTGTTCCTATTTTAGCCAGACAATAGCGTTCTACGGGATTGTATTTCGAGCTAGGCAACGTAAAAGGATTTTGCGCGCTGATCTGTCCCGGGTATAGAGTATAGACCCCCCTCCAGGCCCGACTGTAATTGCTTTATGTTTTGTCATTTAACCCATTTTCCGAGTTGAAATCATTCTCGCAATGAAAAAGGTGGACGTCTCGAGCAGCATTCGTAGCGGGTTTTTGTAGGTTGATGTTCTCGTTTCCGACCTCGGTGCATTGTACACGACAATGATGTGTAGAAGGGATGCGCTTTCATCCTTAGCCTTTTAAATGAGTTATCTCATTAAGAGGGTGGCGCACAGGTTATACAGAGGCTCGTGTCAGGAGATAGTTAAGTTGTCTGTTGAGCAAGTTCAAATTTGAATGAAAGATGTTTTAAGTTTTTCTTCATGCTCTGGTTGGCCTGGATTTAGCATGTAAATCAAGAATAGAGCTTGAGGGAGGATGACAGGATGTTTCTTTTTCTATATAACATATAAAAGTAATTTATTGCTTTCGGATGTCGTCGTCTTTGTAATGTGACTTTTTGGCAAGTTCATGTTTTGGTTTTTGGCTCTGTTAGTTTGGTGTTGGAATGGAAACACATATAAAGTGACTTGAATTTCAGGCTTTTTGTAGGTTAGATCCTACCTACCTGGGGTTTCTGATTTGGTTCAAACGTTTGGTATGTGGGTAGCTATATCTCACATTTTCTACGAATTATTATTGAATGAAACTTGGTTGAGTTCTGTTTTGAGTGGGCTCCGCAGACTATCTGCCCACATAAGAGTGGGTGTTTATATAGGTATCCTAAAATCCATTGCCGAGGTCGGATGTCCCTTTTTGTTATTTATACACGTGCAACCTGCTATGAGAATTCCACACCATTCGCTCTCCTTTTGTGTTTTTCAAAGAACAGTCTTAATAAATTAAACTGACACAAATTTCGCGACGGTTTAGTTTTGAAATTACAAAGTCTTTTTGACCTCGATAATGGTTTTGGTATATATTTTTTATTTACGGTCTAAATTTCTTGTTTTAATAACTTTTGGTGGCGGACTTCTTGCAGCCTGTTGAGGAAAGCATTTATTTTTTGGAAAATGTGTCTTCTTTGTCAATGTAGAAAGAATGTGATTGGATTGCTAAGAATATTACCTTATAATAAGTGCAGCAGAGCAAGACTAGGTCGCAAGTTGTATACGGTAAAAGGCGAAGGTAGCACGCAGCACCTTCGATCGACTTCTTAATAGAATAAAAGAAAGAGCCCCAGGAGCGGATGATTTAATATGTTGAGAGAGGCCTTTCGGAAGTTCTACTTCAGCGTAAACCTTCCAAGATCCGAACTTAAGACCACAAAAATAAGCATAGAAATAGGTAGGTACTCTAGACGATTCACGGGTACCGCGGGCTTCGAAAAAAAGACTTCTGCACCAGTTAAATGTCAGTGACAAGCGGCGATTTAATGTCAGGAAAATAATAACAAACAGTTCAAGCTTGCTGATGAACCGACCAACACCAAAATTTCGCTCTTCGCCTAAGTTGTATGAACACTGTCTTTTAGGTCGAAAAAGCTCTAAGAAAAAGTGCGGTGCTATCACGTAACATATTTTTGAAACCAATATTCGAGGTGAAAACTTTACTAAAAGTTCATTCATCTGCTAGCCCGATGGCAGTGGTATTGAAACAGATTTGGCAAGGATGACGATGAGTCTGTCTGATTGTTAACGGCGACAAAACGCAGTATAAGTTTTCGGTCGCCGAGATTGGATTCTTTAAACCGGCGACTTTGCAAAAACTCTACGATGAACATATCTTACTTCTACCGAGTTGTATATAGGCTTTGTTTACATGCGCTCTACAATAAACCTGCAAAATTTCATCGGCTGAGATCAAGCGAATAATCGATACCCGTCACAATGCAGTTATGCATACGCATGTACTTTTCAAAAATTGAACAACGACTTCTCCGAAAGAAAAAGAATAAAAAAAAGTAATTTAAAAAATCAAAAAAACCCGACTGACTGTAAAAAAAAAGGAGCTAAAAAGATATGAATAAGACACATTCAAGTATCCCTAACTAGATATTGACAATCGAAGACTGTACCTACACAGCCTAACAAAAAAATGGGTTCCCTCCGACTGCAAAATAGTTAGGAATATGAACTTGAATATTTCGTGTTCATATCTTTTTAGCCCTTTTTTTAAGTCGAGTTTTTTTATTTTTTAAATAAACTAATTTAATTTTATCTTTTTAGCCTATGACACTCCGGGGAAGAATACGAATCTAGTGACACCTCACTCTTTAAAATCGGTCAAGCCGTTTAGGCTACAGGGCGTCACGTAGGAACGTACATAGGATACGCGCGAAACACATAATCCTCCCTGTGTCCAGTCGGGTAATAAAAAAGTTAATTTAAAAAACCAAAAAACCCGACTGACTGTAAATTTAAAAAGATTAAAACAAGACACTTTCAGGTATAACTGATTGACAATCGGAGACTACCTAGACAATCTGTCAAAAATATGCGCAGCCTTCGACGTAAGAATTGAAGCCGAATCGTCGTATGTTCGTGAATTGGGCTGAGCAACAACTTGAAAATGATTCGGATTTTCATAGAAAAATCATCTTCAGCGATGAGGCTCATTTCTGGCTGAATGGCTTCGTCAATAAACAAAATATGCGGTATTGGTCAGGCAGCAAAAATTACGGTTTGGTGTGGTTTTTGGGCCGGCGGCGTCATTGGGCCGTACTTCTTCCGTGTTGATCAAGACCGGCACGTTACTGTGAATGGGAATCGCTACCGTTCAATGATAATCGAATGTTTTTGGCCCCAATTGGATGATATGGACTTGGAGGACATGTGGTTCCAACAGGACGGCGCCACAAGCCACACAGCGAATGTCACAATAAATTTATCGGAAACCAAGTATGGGTGCCAAATCACCTTCCTTTTTTTAATGAACCTATTTTTGAACTTTTACTTTTTAAAAATGTTAGTACCTATGTTTCAAACTATGCATTTTATTTATGTTCCTATTTTTTTGTTTTCGAATTTAACAAGGAGTTAATATATAATATAGCATATTTTTGGCGTTGTAACGAAAACAAAACGTGGGTGCCATAATATGTACCGACTTCACCCTAGGTAGGACCGTTCTATGATAGTTAATAGTGGTTGGTGCACAAAGTCTGCAAATGAATAATGTTCTTTTTGTAATAAGTTAGTCACGTTTCGGATAGATCCTTTCGAATATGAGTTTTCTAGCAAATCAAATCACAAATGTCCAAAATCAGAAGTGCGTAAAGTAGGGATTAAAGTGTTGCTTTATGAAGATGGGTTATCTTGGGCGTCTACGAATATATTTGTTAAAGGAATTCGACTCGAATTCGGTGCCTAGATTAATTTCCCCCTCTCCAATCTGATAAAATTATAACAATCCACAAAGTAGGCGAAACGTGCCAAAATGAAACATCGCATTTCGTTTATCTCTCCAATAAAAAATGGACTCGACCTCTTTAAAGTCGTTTCCTCCAAATGACTGCAAGGTCTTGCCCGTTCTCCCTGCCCTTTTTGTCTCCCCACTTGCTATAAGAAATTGAGTCAACTCCATAAGAGTCACTTAAATATTCGCAATCCTCTGACATTGACAAAACTCATCCAATTAATTCACTTTTCACCCCGTCCCAGACATTTATCAACAAATTCACCTGGTAGCTAAACCTCGCAGACAAACAAGGAAAAGCAAAAAAAAAATATATATATACATAATAAGGACGCACTGCAGCAACAATAGGAGCAAGAGGAATAAATTGTCATAACACAGAAATACCGTTGTCAGCTGCTGCTGCATCGGACACATAGACTTGTGACCCACGACCACGACACTTCGTCTAGTTTCGCCTGACATCAGCTATCTGGATGCCTGCTTTGACAGCATCTCATTCTGTTCCCGAAATGAAAACGGAAAATTAGGGCATAAATCAGCGAAAACGATTGCCATCACCAGTGGCCAGTGTTCCATGGCCATCGTTGTGGTCCATTCGCATTCCATCGGTGTCGCTGTCCTTGCGATTTATACCACACACAAATATTCTAGTGTAGGTACACACCGGAAGAAATTAAGCTATTTCCAAATAAATTAGTTATTCCTCGATTATGATTAACGACATGCCATAAATAACTCGGTCGATACTTTTTCATGAGCCTCGATTTGGGGAACGACAGGACGCTACCACACCACGTCGACATAGGGAGGACTTCTTTCTTAAAGAGCGGGTTGCCGCCAAGTAGGTGGAGATACAAAAAAAAAAAATACCCCAAACCACAGGCTATAATTTCACTTTGATTTGACGTGGAAAAATCGTTGCGATGCCTTTGCTATCGTTTTCGTACATTTTTTTCTCTGTGTCAGTCCTTTGGTTCTCAAATTATTTTTGTATGCCAATGTGCGGTGTGCAGACCATTAGGGACATGGGGAGTATTTTATTGCACAGTCAGCTTTATTAA
This sequence comes from Cheilosia urbana, assembly GCA_946477585.1. Lineage (NCBI taxonomy): Eukaryota > Metazoa > Arthropoda > Insecta > Diptera > Syrphidae > Cheilosia > Cheilosia urbana. The sequence goes on from OX297854.1 coordinate 121,369,655, forward strand.
TGACTTATTCTGTTCCCAATTGAGGGAAGTGATGAATTTCAATTTCTCTTTGGCGCACAGTTTTGTTGTGCTGCTTAATACAAATACGAGTATACAGGGATGTGCGGATTAAATTGTTTAAAGGAGGAAGTTTATCTGCCTTGGAAATATATTATTTTCAAGGCTGTTATGATGTAATAGGAAAACGACTGGATATAAATAGGGACGCAATTTTTGTTATAAATTATCCCCATCTCCGACTGATATTTTTTGTTTAGCAAAGACTTCAACCAAATCAATTGATTTTATAGCTCTATGAACGCGCACAAAGAGTGCCATTTAATCGTCAATTCTACAGCACCAATGGCTGTACGTTTTAATCTTGGACAATTTCGACTCAAATAACATTACATCCTGCAATACTACTCAAAGCAACTGGCTTAGGCGTGTGTCGATATGTAGATATAGGCAGCATTTATTTCGATTCAGAACACGCATTCTGTCGCAAAAGGGGACTTAATTGAAAAACTTGTTGAAATCTAATTTACATTTTCGAGGATGCAAGACGTATACATACTCCACCATCGACAACGCAGATACTTAGAAATTGCAGAGCAGTTGAAGCACTACGCTCTAAGGACGTCCTCTGTATTCGGGACCTAAAATAAGTTACAAATGCAATTTACAATCGACTGTATACTGAATTCACTTAGGGTACTTAAGTAGAAGAACTAATGAAAGAGACTAACGAGTAAAAAGGACGCGTCTGTGAAAGCTTTACGGGGTAAACAACCTTTTGAAAAAAATCATACAATTTAAAGTTGAAGTCATCACTGTGATGGTTTCATTTTGATGGGATTTCTATAAAAGTAACAGAGACTTTAAATTATTTGGAAGTTAGCGCACTTGCGAATGGTATTGGCATGTGGGAGAATCAATACACCATGCCTGTGTATCGGAGTTTGGCCTTTTTTTTCGATGATAGATATGGGAATTTATTCTCTTGGAAATATCACATAATATTGCTGCGATTTGGGTTTATCGATGAAGGAGATGTAATTATTATTTTGCATTTGGGGGCGTATTCAATTGCTGACGTAGATTTTTCAACTCTGCCTACGCGTGACTGCGGAGTCTATGGCAACACAAATTTCAAAGGAAACGTTTCATAGGTACATACTCGCAAATGAGGGTTTCCATTTCGCAGGTGTTCATTTAAATATTTGTGCTACGACTTGCTCGACTTTTGATTGTAAAAAAAAACGGTACCGAGGTATTGCTTTTATTCAATTAAATTTGAATACGAAGAATGGATAACCCACCCATTACCTACAGCGGTTTATAATGATGTGTAAACATTTTACAGAGATATGTAAATATATTTATCGACAAAACGTGTGAAGTGCCATGTCTTCAAGTCCGTCAGATGTGAGTCGTTTTCCGCGCTGAAGATAACCGCGCAGTATACACTGGCTTCACTGTTTGACTAACCGTTTTTGACCCGTTTTAGGATGCCTTTTTCGACGCGTCTTCGGGCGCGTTTTGTATGTATTTTTGGTTGGTTTTTGGAACTCTTTTTGGACGGGCTTTGACCAAATTTTAGACGCGTTTTGCGATGTGTTTTTTACGTGCCCTTGGAATCATTTTTAAAGCGTTTTTTTTTTTTACCTCGTCTTGGATACATTTTTAAGGTCATTTTTGAACGCATTTTTAGACGTATGCTCGAGCATATTTTTGGGCGGGTATTTGGCACCTTTTTCTCATGTTTTTATTCTAGCTTTTGCACGTGATCTTCAACGGTTTTTAATTTTAACGCATTTTGACTAGTGTTTGGACGATTTTTTGAACACTTTTTAAACTTTCCTTTGGAAGCCTTTTGACTATTTTTTTGATCTCTTTTATCGACGAGTTTTCAGATGTGTTTTTGACCCTATTTTGATGCGTTTCATATAGTTTTTGTATGCTTTTTCTGGCGACTTCAACGTGGACTTGTTATGAACGTATTTTTCATCGCGCTTTCCTTGTTAATATTTAACTTTTTTTTACCCTTCTTGATGCGTTTCTCGATTAGTTTTTGGACGCTTTTTTGACATGTTTTGAATTTGTTATTAATAATTTTCGATGCGTTTTTGAAGTGCTCTTGGCTTTTTTTCAGAACGTTTTTCGATAACTTTTTGGACAGTTTTTTAAGGTTGTTTCTAAACTCATTCTCAGACGTATTTTCTAACGTATTTTTTGGCAGGTATTTGGCACCTTTTTGTCATATTTTTATTCTACTATAGTAGAATATTTTGAACATGTTTTAATCTTGCATTTGGAAGACTTTTGATTAGTTTTCAGTCGCCTTATTTGAGGAGTTTAAAGATGTGTTTGAACCCATTTTCACGCTTTTCGTATTGTTTTTGTATGTATGGTGGCATTTCCCTACTTCTTATTGCAACTTTTTCGGGTGGGCTTTAAAGAGTTTCTCAGCTAGTTTTTGGACGCTTTTTGAGATGTTTTGAACGGCGTTAGGTCTTATCGCCCAAATTGGAAAATATCATAACGCCCAAAACATCATTACGCAATTTTTTGGTGGAAAGTTCATGTAAATTTGGGTGATATGACATTGATTTTGGGCATAGTAACATTATTTTTGCTTAAAGTAGCGTTGGGTCTTATCGCCCAAGGTTAAAGAACCCAGGTAAATAGATGTCATAATGCCCAAAATCTGTCACATCGCCCAAAATATGGAGAAAGAAAACGTCAAAAAGCCCAAATGTATTGACAAATCGCCCAAACAAATTACTGAAAAATTTTATAATCCCAAATTTTATTTATCGCGCGCAGCGAGGAGGCGCTGTGCGGCGATACGCGTCGCAGCGTAGCGTGACGCTAAGGCGGCCGGCCGCCGCCGCTTCCACGCCGCTCCACCACCCCCCCCCCCCTTCCGGGCGCGGTAGGTGATAGTATTACCTTTCACAAACATTTTCAAACTTTTTTCTAATGCCACTTGAAGAATTTGTATCACTTAAAAGCACTGCAGGACTAGAAAATTGTTTTTTAATTTGTTATACTACTTTAAGTTCATTGTACATATTTTCTTGGTCACCATAAACATGCTCTAAATTTTTGAATTTCGTGCAGCTACCATCCGATGTTACTTTTATTCTTGCATTGCATTTGTTGTAATAACAAACGTAAAATGTTTTTTTTAGAAAATGACAAAAATAAGAAAATGTCATAACGCCCAAACTATATTTTTGCATTTTGTTTGATATTAAACAGCAGTAAGTTTTCTGGTTTTAAAAATGTCATAACACCCAAAAACGATGTCGTAACACCCAAACTTAATAGCAAGAAATATTTTGGGCGATATGTCATTCTATTTGGGCTTTATGACGCTTTATTCCTCTTAATTTTGGGCGATGTCGCGGCTTTTGGGCGTTATGACATTTTTCAATTTGGGCGTTATGGTTTTGGGCGATAAGACCTAACGCCGTTTTGAACTTGATTTTAACCATTTTAGATGCATTTTTGTCGTGCTCTTGGATTTGTTTTTCAAGCGTGGTCTTAAGACCTTTTACAAAGGTATGTTTTGAACTTTTCCCAATGTATTTTCTGGAATATATTTGGAACATTTTTTTATGAGTTTTCCTAATTATTTTTGAATGCGACTTTGAAAACATTTCTAACACATTTTGAATAATGTTTTGATCCATTTTTGGGCAAGTTTTAACCCTTTCGACCCGGCTGGTACATTTATGTACCACCAAAAGTATAAACATACCTGAAAGTCACAAATTGTATACTATTTGGCCGAAATCTGTACCACAACGTCTTTCAACGTTCTGTTAATGTATCCGAATGCTTTTGGAGTTGCTACACACTTGTACGTGCTTGGTTTTGCCTGTTTTTTGATCGCAGTTGAAGCAATAATTTAGTGGAGTGTTGACGTTTCGGTTGATTTTTGCAGTGTTTTTAAAGTTTTAGCGGTGAAACCAGCAGAATATTGTTATATCAAGTGAATTCATAGCTTTTGGGGAGTAGTACATATATTTACAATTCGCCCTTTTTAATGGTACAAATGTGTACCAGGCATGTAAACGCAAACATTATCCAGGAGTAGGTATTACTTTGTTTTATTTGGATAATGGCTCATTGTTTGAATCCGAATGAAATTGAAGAGATTATTAACGACGATTATTTTTTTAAGTTTTCTGTTGAAATAAATGAAGTTCTAAAATGTAGAAATGATTATTCAATATAGTCTAAAGAACAAGGTTAGAACAATATTGTACCGCATAACATCCCGGATGGTACATTTTTATACCACCGCCCACCGGCCACGCCCTCTTACCTAATAAAATATGTTTGTGCTGGATCATTTCTTTTGAAGGTATTGATTAAATGTAAATCACAAAACTTGTCCGGAATTGTTCACCCGAAAGCCGGGTCGAAAGGGTTAAACATGTTTTCGGTCGCGTTTTGAAAAGCTTTCAGTCGCGTTATATAGACCGTTGTTTTTTTTTTTTTTAAGTTTTTAGCCGAATTTTTCTGTGTTTTACATGCGTTTCTCGACGAGTGCCTAAACTCGGTGCCTAATGTGTTTTTCGATGTGCTTTTCTTTTTTTTTTGCCGCATTTTTGGGGTATTTTGAACGCATACTGGTATAGTTTTTCTATTTGTTTTCGGATAGCGTTTGAACTTCTTTTTGCGTGGTTTTTTTGAATTGCTTTTGCCCCAGTTTTTTATGCATTTTTCGTCGAGGTTATCTACATGTTGTTGGAATTTTTTCTGGAAGGTATATGAACTCGTTTTTGGATGTTTTATATGCACCTTTGGCCGTGTTGTGTATGAATTTTTGGTCGCTTTTTTCCATTTGTTCCTGAAAACTTTTTAGAGGGTATTTGAATTCGATTTTGGAAACATTTTGACTTTCTCAACAAGGTTTTGATCACTTTTTTGAGACGGTTTGAGCTCGATTTTATGCTTTTTTGAATGGGTTTTGGGATCATTTTTCGACGCCTTTCAGGACGTATATTGGAAGAATGTGTTTTCCAAAAAAAATATTTTTTTTGAATATATTGAAATATTCTTTTGTAGTCGCAGTGGCGAGAGGTTCGAATCCTGCAAAAACCCAAATTCCAACTTAGGGTTTCTTACACTGCGCTACCACTCGTGAACATCTGGCAAACATCCGAGAGTATAACTGTCTTGAAAGAGCTTCTCAATTAGCCGTTTGGAGTCAGCATAAAATTGTAGATCCTTTCCATTCGTTTCAAAAATGACAAACTCACACATAAGCTAACAATAAGCTAGGCTTAGGGTCCCTCCGGACCTATTGTCCCAACCGTTTTTTTTATAGTGAAATATTTTGCGGGACTAATGGACAATTCGTTTTCAAAAACAAACTGAAGCTCTAGGAACTAGGAGTAATAAGCACTCCAAAAACTGACGACTCATTCTACCAATGAAGGTTGTAATTAATTCAAATAATTTCGTCTTGTCGCATGTTTTAAAAACCAAACACTGCCTTAATCCCTATACCCAAAACGACACAATGACAGTCAGTCACAATTCAAATCCCTGGCCAATACCAATAACCAGGAACACAAGTACAAAACAAACTTAGTGCTCCCCTTATTCCTAATCGGCAAAGTGTACATAAGCTAGATCTGGCACTTTGCAACAATAGCTTTTGTCCAGGAAAAACCAATTAAGAACAACTTTTAGGGTTCACCTCAAAATTGAACAGAACTGTATACTACGGATAAAGGTGGTAATAACACGCCCGAAACTGATTTAATCGCCTTTCTCTTGCCGCTTCGCCACCGAAAATTAATTATTAGCTAATGTATCAGAAGGCAACGTATAACGAGCTAGACCGGTCTAAATGCGGTTGACCCAATTAGCCAATAGCCACCCCTCTGATCACAGTTTTCCGAGCACATTCACTCGTCCAGCAGTTGGTATGCGGATGTATATGAGTGTGGCACCTACATTAGAACCGCCATGGACCAGGCTTCATAAATGATTTGGCTAATTGCATTCATTAAGAAACATACCACACTTTGCAGGTGTACCCGGTAACAGTGGTGCATGCATGAGCACTCCATACACGCAGACACCCTGGGTAGATCTTAATTAACTATACTAACGCTGGTTCTGGTGCTACTGTGCACTGCACCCTCTACTCTACAGTGTCCTGTATTCATGGTGGTGTTTATTGGATGACTGGTTGGTTGGCAACCAACCGAGCGACTATTTTCGAATTCCATTTGAGAGCAGCAGCAAAACGAATTTTGTTGGTGTGCCGCATGCGTCACATTTAAATCACTCTTTAGGTCGGTTGCATGAGCCACAACCCAACACCCCCTCATAGCCCATTCAGCTCGGGTGCAATCAGGCACTTTGATTCCCTCTCTCGGAAAATTCCCTTTGTCTGTCGTCCCTGATTTTGTTAAAATAATAGGCGAAACGAAATTAAAGGACTCGCCCGGTTCCACAACCCCCTACATGGATCCAGGCTTCAACCAACGTGGATGAATTTAAATCGACCCTCAGCCAGGCCGAGATATATGTCTGTATGTCATTGCGAGCTAATCCATCGGTTTCACCAAGGATTGCGGTGCACCAGCAGGCCCCTTGGCTTTGTGCACAGACCAAGCAAATCGCCAATATGCATTATCGACGACAGAGAATAATTATTGCAATCGGAAATTAAAATCGTTATCGGAAATTGATTTCTCGTGATTTATGGGTTCGATTTGATCCATCACTTTGGGGTCGCCGTTATGCGTCGTTGGGAATGATTAAGCGTCGCTAATTGCTTCGCTGATGCAGGGCAAGGCGGGGGGTGAAACAAATTGCGACATGCAAATTGTGCATTTTTTTGTTCTTCCTTTTCTCAACCCCAATGGAACAGGGTGTGCCCCATCGAATCATGACCAGATTTTCACAAGGTGAATAGGCGGAGCAAACACAAAAATGGAATGCAAACTTCCAAGGCGAAATCTTTTGACACCTTTCAGAGGTATCCACCGCACACAGCAACCGAACCCAGGAAGTGCACGAAAACATTGTTATGCACTCGGAAGAAAATTGCTTTCCAACTCAAATATGCAACTTTTCGTTCAATGAAGGTTATGGCAGGTTCTCCCTCCAACTATTTTCATTCGTCTATAATACACGTTTGCACGGAAAGTGGAAAAGTATGCAACAGCATTTTACGAAGGCGCACATTGGCAGGTGCAAAACTGTCTTACAGTATGTACAACAGAAAGTAGTGCAGTGGAGATGGAGATTGGAAGGCCTAAAGCTTATAGTTGACTTTGTTATTCACATTTTGGTGGGGCAAATTGATGGCTGTTAAGCTACGATTACACGTGTCATGTTTCGTGGCAAAGTTGGACGTCATAAAAATTCAGCCATTCGGTGGTCTCGAGTGCGTGACCAGACGCTTGACAGGCGATCACAGGAATTGACAAATTTAAGACATATATTTAGAAACGTCATAATGATATTGGTATGTCAAAATTTGACATGAACGTGGCATGTGTAATACCATTTTCACACCGCAGCGAAAACAGTGTTTTCATCGTAAACGTCATCGATGCATTCACACCGAACACCTACTATGTAGTTTTCATTTGACGTTTCAATCAGCTGTGAGACGCTAGTCCTTAAACTTCAGTGCAAACTACATATTTTGTTTACAAATTTCGATCGTTAGCAAATAAAATGAATTAAGAGTATTTCAAAATAATATTAGCCCAGCAATTAAGTGCGGAAAATGATTTTTAGTTGTGACATTTGTTCGGTCAGCTGTTCTGCTGAATGTTGCAAAAAGTGTGTTGGTTTCAACAACGCAATGGTTGGAAGTCGTTTTCATAGTGTTTTCCTGAAAACCAATCGTTTTGAAAACTGAAATTTGTATGGGAAAACTTCTGTTTTCGATGAAGTTTTCGAGTGTTTTCGCGAAAACCAGGTTTTCGGCTCGGTGTGAATAGCGTATAGTCGTAGCTTTAATTTCTGTGGGCGATTGGTTTTTTCAGCAGGCTGGGGTACCCCACACTATGCTGTTGATTTTTTCTCATTCTTAGGGCGAAATTGTAGCTGATTGAAATGGAGCCAAAAAGTACAGACGCGAAGTATGATTCGTATGGCCGATTTCAAAAAAACTTTTTATTACTAGAATTGTGCTAGGGTGGAGTGGTTTCATATGAATTTTTTTTTTTTTTTTTTTTTAATTAAAAGCCCTGGGTGTGGAAAAGTTGCATTACCATTTACTTGTAACAGATACCAAAATTATTTTTCAAAATGTTAACGTTTAATACTGCCCCACCCTATTTGAATAAATTTTAAAAAGCGAGCAAATTTCAATCATTAGAAAAAAAAAAATATCTACAGTAGATTGCCATGCAATTTTGAATATAATGTTTTGACAGTCGAGATGCAAGTATTATTTTCTAAATTGCGTAAGATTATGGCTTTGTTAAGAAGTGAAGTTGTTTGTCCTATATTCGGTACTGGACGTGATTTGCCGCGCAACGTTTTACCATCCCATGAAGATGTTATGAGATGTTTTCTGTGGAGAAGCGTTAATAAAAACAATGCATACAAAGATTCAGTTTCTAAAACAAGTGAAGACAAAGTGGCTCTTGAGTTAACAGAAGTGTGGAAAAAGGCATCAATTACCAAAGTTGAAGTTCACACTATTTTGGCACGTATAAAATCTTACCATGATAAGTATCGCGGCATTTTGAAGCCCTACAAGGGAAGAAAAGACGTTGTAAGCAATCGCCTGAAACTCAATAAATTTAAAGAAGAAGCCCAAGTTATTTTTTATATAGCCACATGCAAATGCAAAAATTTTGAGTTATGTTTGTGTGAAAAAATTCGTAAAATACCCACCATTGAACGAGACTTTTTAGTTGATCAACGTACTTGTCGGCAAATGATTATGGGCAGCATAGATACGGTGACCATCCGTCCTTTATTTAAAAGGACAGTCCTTTATTTTTAACCACTGTCCTATATTATTTTCTTTTTAATAAAGGACGGATTTTGTCCTTTAAAACACCGACTGAAAATTGTTTGCATTTAGTTGATAGTTAAAAATATTACGTATAATGTGCATACATTACTTGAAATTGTGTTTACACCCTCAGTGCTTCAGAGAGTGTATACCTTTAATTTCAATTTGTACCTAACGGGTTCTAGTGCACCAACTGAAGAGTATTTTCAATCAGGAATAACGCTTGGAGCAGTGACAAATCACAAATGAATGTATACGGTTAAACCTATTCTTATTACTAAATGTAGTTTCGGAAAACCCTACTAAGAATTTAGAGGTTTTCGTAAAATGAAGAAGAAAATGAAGATGTTTTTAAATCTATCCACCCTTCTAAAAATTACGAAAAGTCAATCTGGCTTTACTTTTACACTCTTTATTCAATGAAGAAAGACAGTTTACTTTTTTTTTTTTGTAGACCTAAATGATAATGTTAATGTTTTGGCAAATCGAACATAAAAAGCAATACCGATCACAAAAGATATCAGTCACTTCAAGTTATTAAAATTATAAATATGGAACGAAAAAGTTATTATAACTAGAGATGTAATGGATATCCGGTTAGTATCCGGCTATCCTGCCACTTCGCATAGGATATTCGGCAAATACCGGATAGGTAAAATGAAATATAAAAACAAGAAGTCGATTGAAGAAGTTTTTTCTTTTATTAACAGTTCTTAAATAAGTAACAAAATTTGTACTTATAATTGTTAATTAAAGGCAGATTATGGTGAATAAAAATAAGTTTTTCTGCATTAACCGGTAAAAGACGGTTGCGTTTATTTCCATATATTAAGCCAGCTTCAGAAAACAGTCTCTCGCTGTAATCGCTGCTGCTTAGTGATGAAAGGTAGACCTTCGCGAATTTTACATCGCTATGAATGTATTCCGCTCTTGACAGTATATTCGGCCGCCGGATATTCGGCTATCCGGCCAAAGTGTATGCCGAATATCCAGTATCCGGTATTTTGCAAAATCACTATCCGTTACACCTCTAAATAACAAAGAAGAAGGAAGTGGTTGCATACCTCTATATTTTAATATGTATATCTGAAGTATGAACTAGCACTTAAATTCATAACAATAATACTGCTAAAAAAAATGAATTCTTTAGGTTCAACCATTTCTGATTTTTAAACAGAAAAAAGATCAGTAATCAATTCTGAAACTAACTTTCATTTGAAATATTTAAGTTTCATTGGGAACGCAAAATCGGATTTCGAAATTTTTTTCCAGAAATGTTAAATTTAAGTGCGGTGTAAATGTACTTTGTTGTTCGATTAGGCAGCAGAATTTTGAAATCTCAGCTCAACATCTGAAATGCCAAAAATGAAAACGAAATTACCGTTTTTTAACAAATGAATTATAAATACAAAAATATTGGAATCAAAATAATTACTGTCCTTTATTTTTTTTCGGCGAATATGGTCACCGTAAGCATAGATCATAAAATTAAAAAAAAAAAACCCAAGCTTTTTTGATCAGAAAGCGAAAGTTTGAAGAAAACCAAGAAGCAAGGAAAAAATCTGATTTAGTTCAACCTGGGAGTTCTTGTCTTGACACATATTTTGTAGGCACCAGTACTCTTGATCCTGATTTACCAACGACACCCTCACCTACGCAAATTGGAGCAGCCGTAAAGAACTTTCCCGTAGTTGCAAGAACCCTGGATCGGTACGGTATCTCTGATCGCGCAGGAGCCGCTATTGTATCCGCCACATTGCAAGATGTTGGTCTGATATCGCCAAATAATACATCTAATCATCGCAGCGCGCGATGAACATTTCGAACCGAGCACGAATTTTGATAGTAAAATTCAATAATTTGCAAGCGTTGTTCATTTGTAAGACGATCCATGGCTAAATTGCAAACCAAACTGAAGCTGTTTGACAGTGACACAAGGTACTAAACACACGTCAGCTGTCAAAACCAGTGTTGCCAAAACCAAACCAGCTAAAAAATCACCCGTTATTAGTTATAATACCAGATCTTTTCGGTTTATTCTTTGATGGGCGTAAAGATAGAACCGTATCTATGGAAGATAACCGTCGAAGAATTATAACGGAAGAACACATCAGCTTAGTTTTGGAACCTGGCTCTGAATATATCGGACACATAGCCTTAAAGTCTGGCAAAGCAGGTCTCGTAAGTAAAGAGATCTTTAATTTTTTGTCAAACCAATCGATAGATTTTGAAAAACTCCTGGCGATAGGCTGCGATGGTATTGTCATCAATACTGGGAGCAAAGGTGGAGTCATACGACTTATAGAACTAAAATTATGTCATCCATTACAATGACTGGTGTGTCAATTACATGCAAATGAGCTAAGTTTGCGACATCTCTTTGATCATCTGGATGGAAGTGCAACAGGACCGCGCAGTTTTACTGGACCTTTTGGAAAAGCATTGAACGGCTGCGAAGATATGCCAGTAACCAAATTCAAGGCCATGAACTGCACATTATGAAATGTTACAAATACACAATATTTAAGCACAGATCAACTTTATTTGCTAGAAATTTGTGAAGCAATTAGTTCGGGAGCATTCTTTCTTAAAGAAACCCAGGCAGAATCGTGCATTCCAGATGGCTCACAACAGCAAATCGCATAATTCGGCTTTATATTTCTTCAGAAACGCAATCTGAAAATTTAAAAATATTGACAAAGTTTGTTCTTACAGTCTACGCACCGATGTGGTTTACTATAAAAATCAAACCGTCATGTATCTATGGCGCCCAGCATTTACATCAGACTATACGGCTTTCAAGATATTTAAAACGTGAATTGCTAGAAATAATAGATCCTGTTATCCAACGAAACGGGTTCTTTGGACACCCAGAAAATATTTGATTGGCTATGTTGGCCGATGATAGACGGCACGTTCAAGAACTCGCACTACGGCGCATATTAAAAGCATGACTTTCGAATCAGGTCCATCTAAATATTCGTCCCTTTACATTGCCCGAATTCAATTTTAATGTATTGGATTATGTTAATATGATCAACTGGGATAATGTAACAGAACCACCAATTACGAGATCCCTTAGTAACGAAACTATCAAAGGCGCTATTTTGGATCGGAATGTTTTAAAAGATATAGTCGCAAAAATAAAATCCTTTCCACACTCAAGCTACCGAACGATGTGTTAAACTGGTAACGGAAGCCTCAACCGCAGTCTGTGGATCTATACGACGAGATAGTTTCATTAGAGCCTAGTTGAAGTCACGTCAAATAATGCCTTCTTTTGAGCTGAAAAAGGACTACTCCCTGCAGTAATGCATTTTCCTCAAAAATCATTTTTATTTTTTTACTTCATTATATGAATTTTATATTCCAATTCCCTGTCATTTTATCTTATTTGACTTGGTTTAAATAAAATTTGATATAATCCACCTGTTATTATTTCTGATTTACTTGATTTATTGGAACTTTTCAGATTTGAATATTGCTCAATTAAGTAAAATTTTGAAGGGGGTGGAGCTGTATATGGAATTGAGATATCCGGAAATTTCTTTTTCAGTTTACTTTCCAATCCCTTGATGCAACTTTACCACACCCAGGCAAGTGGATTTAAAAAAAAAAGTGAAATTCACTCCACCCTCTGCCTGTCCTCGAACTAAAGCCATGACCAATAAATCGCTTTGACTTTAATATCTATGTCGCTAAACTCTGCAACTCCCGCAAAAAAAAAACAAATTCCACCTTAGTTTTTTTTTTTTTTTCACTGTACCACCTCTCGCAAACGTCTGACAAACATCCGAGAGTATAACTGTCTTGAAAGAGCTTCTCAATTAGCTTTTTGGAGTCGGCATACAATTGTAGATCCCTTCCATTCGTTCCAAAAAGAAAAAACTCACACAAAACGAATGGTTGCGAGAAGCTAGGCCTAGGGTCCCTTCGGACCTGTTGCGCCAACTATTTTTTTGTTTTTTACATACTAATTAAACTAATTAGCTCTGTTATTTGCAACACTTTAAATTATCTTTCATGGTTTGCATTTGAGAAGAGCATGCCATTCTTATATCTTACATGCTTATGGTGCACCCCTTCCAGTTCATAGTGAAGCGTATTTTTCTACCCCTTTTTCCAAAATATACAAGAACAACTTTTCGAAACCTTTCTTTCCGATGACACTTTTTGCCAGCCCGCAGCCGATACCAAAAAACAAGGCAAAAAAGAGTATTCCTACCCATCGTCCTCGGGAGACGACTCGAACAAAATGCCACATGAGGTTAGCATATAGATTGAAGAAGCTTCCGGAGGCATTAAATTCTTAAGTCACGCACTAAACTTTTACCTTGATCCGAATAAAGTTGGAACAATCCTCTCGCATAGGCGCATGTTGTCGTTTGTGCCTTATGAAGCACCAAGTTGAAGTTGGCTGCAACTAAAGACAGAACACAATGAAACAAAGTGGTACAGAACGACACCCTTGCATTAGACTGCAAGGCTGAACTCTGTATAAGATGGAGATTGAAGCGCGGGCAAAATTCATATTCACTGCTAGCGAGAGTGAAAGAAAAGGGGGTCGCCAATTTAAATAGTTTCTATACTCACTGCTCAGTCTTTGGATTTCACTTGTCCTCATTCCTCTTATTGTTTTAATCAAGCACCGTGTCTCGACTAATGAAGTAGACAAATAGGCACAATTAAAGTCGTAATGTTTGCGTCTATTGTTATGCTTTTGAGGTGCGTATTATGATGCAATAAGTTGTATGATGGTCTGGCGGCCGTGGAAAAATAAAACAGTCTTAGGAACAGCAATGCCGCATTTAAGGCTACCTGCTCATTCTTTTTTCGACCCGATTAGGGCGTTATTTTAGAATAAATTTTTATGACATATCCACCAAATGAAAGGTGAGTTTAAGGAGTAGTTAATTTACAAATCTACGCATGCATGTTAGAGTGCGAGTGCAATGGTTTCGACCATTGTAATCGTTTTGCATGCTTGTTGTGCAGTGCAGTGCAATGCCGAAAGTGTTTTGTGTCGGAGTATGGGTGTGTTTTACTCCTTTTGTAATGAACACTTGTATGATCTACTTGTAAGGGTATGAGTATATTTTTCCTTTTACTCTGTAAAGGGAAAGGATTACCACAGACAGATCTGTGAGTGCTTCGACGATCAGTGAGGATTTAGAAGCCAGACGCTTACGACGTGCGCCGCAGAATTGTCATAACCCTTGAAATACTGTGCTTTGCCAAAAAGTTCGAAGTACTGCATTTTCTATCAACATGTTTACTTTTCGCGCACATAGCTATTGACAGCCTTGGGTTCCCTTTTTATTCAGCTTTTGGCGATCCGATCCACAGACGGATCCGAACTTTAATCAGTCACCACCATTAGATCACCTTTCTTATTTAAAGATACATAAACGGACGGTCGGGAATCTATCAACGGATGGACGGATGGTCTAAGGGACTGCTGATCCCCACCGAAAAGTAAAGGGGAATTAAAAGACATAATTTTTCACGGTACTAGTAGGGTGCAATGGAAATTATTGGACTACAGTGGTTGTAGCGGCGAGCTTTTGACGACCCCATCCCCAATACAGAGCACGTTGAGGAGTTTCCGTAGGAGAAAAAAAAAAAAAACATGAGTAGGGTGTTGTAAATGCGGTGTTGGTAGGTAGTTCTTGTCCGTTAGCGTTTAGTTTTCCGGAAATTGTGAAAAATAGAGTCGAATAAGGTTTCGTTCCGTTTCTTATTCTAAGTCGCACAACAAAAAACAGCTGTGTAAAGCGATACTGAGAGCATCCGGCTCTGTAATGTTTTTCTTAAAAACAATCCGTGGCCATTTCACAATTTATAATTCTTTAAATATAATTTAAACCAATACTTACTTTACTTTTGGTGGCGCTTATAGTCCGGGGTGGACCACGGCCTCAACCAACAAGCCTCTCCAGCCAGCTCGGTCCCTCGCTACAGCTGCCTCCAGTTACGCACACCAAGTTGGTTGAAGTCGTTCTCCAATTGTGCGCGCCTCCTAAGGTGGGGTCTTCCTCTGCTGCGTTGTTCCTCAGGGGTAGATTCGAAGACTTGTCGGGCTGGTGCATTGTTGTCCATACGCTTAACGTGTCCTAGCCATCTCAACCGTTGTATTTTAAGCTTTTTGACCAGGTCAGCATCGCTGTATAGCCCGCATAGTTCGTCGTTGAATCTTCTTCTCCATACTCCATCCAGTGGCGATTCCTCTCAGTTAGCTAGTTTAGCGGCGCTAAACCAAGAAAATATGCCAAGAAAATAAATTCTTTGAAATGCATCTTATACGCAAAATACAACAAATGACGAAGTTAAAATTATTATGAAGATTAATATGTGGAACAAACAATGGAATACTAAATAATAAAACTATCTACATTATTTCCAAATCATATTTTCCTACCCAAACACACAACACATTCTCCCATACAAAAATGTTCTCTTAAAATTTTCTTTAGCGTTAAAATTTGCGATACCATATTCCCTGCATACACACACACAGTGCCCACGCACAATCCAAAACTCCCTTAAAAAATGTCTCCCGCTTGTAGCTTGTAGGATTTTAGCGCAAGAAATTGCGCTACCAAATTTCATACAATCTATATGAGGGTGCTTGACTACCAGTCGAAGCAAAGCCCAGTTAAATAAGCAGAAGGGATAGCGCAAACAATTGCGCTAAATCGAAAGTGGGTTGTATATTGTATTGTATTGTAATGTGTATTGTGTAAGCAAGCACATTGTTTGCGTTCTCTTTTCTTCCTTTTTTTTTTGTACTTTCGTATGTTACTCTTTCTAGGGAAATTGCAGTAAGCTAAGAATCTTAAAAGTTAAGTGCGAAATTTTGTAATTTATTATTTTATACCTATTTGCGTGGATTATAAATGTGAGTAAATAATATATTTGTGGTGCTTTCTTGTTTTGTTTTTTTTTTTTTTGTGAAAAGTGAGATAGAAGTAATGCAAAGGGAGAAGAGTAATTTTATATAGATCATAGTGAAATATTCATAACTTTGTTTTGTGCAAAAAGTCCCCAACGGCTAATGTGACAGTTATTGTAAGATAGACATTAGTTTTGTTTCATTCCATAGGTACAAAATTTTGTCGATAAATAAGGGAAAATTACTTTTTCGTATTTCAAAGCAAATGCTATGTTTTTATTTGCTTGTTTCATATTTTTTGAATAGGAACATGTACCTTATTATTAAGATAAATAATAGGTTAGACATAAAATGGAATCTGCAACAATAACTGCTAAAACAAAATCCATAATTGAAGATCTACAAGGTGGGCCAAAAGAAGTCATCCGATATTGTTTGGCTCTCATTTTTTTTTTCTAAATAAAATATCGATTCTGTTTTTTGATTATGTTTGTTTGAACCTTTCGAGTTTTATTGGTCAAGTCGAGAAGATTATATCGGCCGTCACAATTAATTGCCATACGGGGTCATTTTATGGCGTTTTTCATCACTTCGGCGAGAACTTCGGGCGTCAGATTCTCGCACTCGTGTCGAATGTTGTCCTTAAGGGCTTCTAGGGTCTCGGGCTTGTTCACGTAAACACGGGACTTCAAAAAACCCCACACAAAAAAAAAAAAGTATGGAACGGTTAAATCGGGCGATATTGCGGGCCAGTGCAAATCGCCAAAACGAGAGATGGGGCGACCCGGGAACGCCGCCTTTAGAATATCGGTTGTGGCTTGCGCAGTGTGTGCCGTAGCTCCGTCCTGTTGGAACCACATGTCCTCCAGTCCTAATTCGTCCAATTGCGGCAGAAAAAACTCTGTTAACATGGCCCTATAGCGCGCGCCGTCCACTGTTGTCGTTTGACCAGCGGCGTTCTCGAAAAAAATGGCCCCATGCACCATGCAGTAACTTTGAGCGGGTGTAATGGCTTCTCGTGCATTACTCGTGGATTTTTGGTGCCCCAGAAGCGATAGTTTTGCTTGTTCACGTACCCGCTGAGGTGGAAATGAGCCTCATCGCTCATTATGATTTTGGTCGAAAAATCGAAAATTCGAAATTATTCCGCGTTCTTGGGGAGTGGCTTGTTCACTTGTATTCTACATCTGTCTAGTCCACAAATGTCAAAACAGATTTGACATTGGCGCGGCCATTTGCAAAAATAAGACATCTTCCAATAGGGTGATCTCTTTTGGTATTAGAGAAACCATTTGGAACGCGATCGTCGATCGTGCCCAAAGCTATCAGGTTTAAAATCAACGCATAAGGACCGTAATAGAGAGTATAATAGAAACTTAAATGAAAACCAGTATTCCTTTTACGCATGGTTAGCTGGAAAAACTGAAATATTTCTATTTACTGAACGGGAAACAATTTAGTAACTATCGCCAAAAAAACAATTTTCCTGAAGAATTAATCAAAAATGTAATTGAAAGCTACCCGAACATATTTGAATTCACTGAATAAAAGAACGAATTGACTGTTTTTTTATGAAAACACAGACGCTGTACAGCCAACAGGTACAAACGGAGTTTTTGAAAGAGCTGAAAGAAAGTGAGGAATTTGACAATGGAATTTAAATGGATTTTTTTTATAGTTGTTAGTAAAATTAAAAAAAAAACACTATTTCATATTTTTTTTTAAACTTCCCCGGAACACGTAGCTAACCCATTGCTTAAGACAAGGAATCGCCACTGACTCCATCGTCACAAACTGGACCGAATATCACTCAAAGAATCTTGCTCTCAAAGCATCCCGGAAGGGTTTCATCCGCTTTTGACAGGGTCCATGCTTCTGCACCATAAAGCAGGACCGGGATGATTTAGGTCTAATATTACATCTCCTTGGTTCTATGAGAGAGGGCTTTACTTCTTAGGTGCCTTCTTAGCCTGAAGAAACAGCACTGAGAAAACAAAATTTAAAAATATGGGTACCAAACCCGAACATTTGTTCCTACACCCATAACTTGGCAAGCTTACCCATGTCATGGATGTCATTCCCAAATCGAGGCTAATGTAGCCAACAAAGAGTTACCATAGCTCTTTAGGACGCGGTTGTTAACAAAGGTTTTAGGTATAACAACTGACATCTCTGTATGTGGGTATCACAACTTGTTTAGAGACTGTGACAGCCTTTCAAGAGGGTGTTACAGCTCTGTATAAGGGTACCGTAAATCTGTTGAGAGGCTGTGGTAGCCTCCACTGCCTTCGCATTAGCTCTGGAAAGAGGTATTAGCAGCTCTGTATGCGGGTCTGATAGCAAACTTGATTGTTCTCAAATATATTTTGTTGGTTACTGCAGCTCCGTTAATGTGCTGTACCTAAATAACTGAAGGCATCACAACTTCACAACTTACTTTTGGTTGTAGCAGCAACAAATTTAGCTACACAAACAGAGGTGGCGCATTTAGTAGGGCTGTCGTAGTAGTTTTCTGAGTGAGCGATTAGCAAGAGTGATTCTTCGCCCAGAGATCGTGCGCCGATGTCATTTTGCGAAGTGATAATATATCCCAGGTATACAAAGTCTTTAACTACTTTGAAGTTGTATCTGTCCATCGTGACGTTTTGTCCGAGTCGCCGGTGTTGAGAGTCCTTTACCGTTGACAGCATATACTTCGTTTTGTCCTCATTAACAGCCAGACCCATTTTTGCCGCCTCCGTTTCGATACTTGCAAATACGCCACTGACAGCTCGCCGCGTTCTCCCAATAATGTCAATATCATCAGCGTAGGCAAGTAGTTGAATGAACTTTTGGACCTCTGGTGTTGGCTTGTGAGTTTCGTACAATTGCTTCAAGAACGATGTTAAAGAACGTACATGATAGCGCGTCGCCTTGTCTCAAACCTTTTTCGACATCAAATGGCTCGGTGGTGTTCTTGCCGAGTTTGGGGGGATGCCAAAACTTGACATGGCTTTGTATAATTCGTATTTATACGCTATAATGGCGACTTTAAAGTCGATAAATAGATGGCGTGTATCGATCTGGAATTCCTGGGTTTTTTCCAAGATCTGTCGGAGTGTGAAAATTTGGTCTATGGTTGACTTTCCTGGCCTTAATCCACACTGATATGGGCCGATCAGATTGTTGGCGAAAGGTTTTAGGCGTTCACACAGACAAGATCTTATACGCGACATTCAGGAGACTTATTCCTCTGTAGATGGCGCAGTTCATAGTATCTCCTTTCTTGTGGATGGGGCACACGATGCTGAAGTTTCATTCGTCGGGCATTCTTTCATCCGACCAAATTTTACAGATGAGTTGGTGCATGCTCCTTACCAATCCATCTCCCGTTGGCTTAAAAAGCTCGGCCGGAAGGCCGTCCACTCCACCAGCTTTGTTGCACTTTGGATATCGCTATCCTCACTTTGTGTAGGTCGGTTGGACGGAAGTTTTGGCTATCATCGTCCAAGCTGAATAGGTCATTCTGCCTGACAGCGGGTTGTTGGCTGTCTCCGCCGTTTAACAGTCTGCAGAAGTGTTCGTTCCAAATACTCAGCACCGACTGTGAATCTACTACTGTATTCCCGTGCTCCTATCTGCAGGCTTCTGTTCGGGCCTTGTATCCTTGGGTGGATCGTTTTACCCTTTCGTAGAACTTTCGAACATTGCTTCTACAGTAGCGTCCCTCAATCGATTCGACCGCTCGCTTCTCATGCTCTTTCTTTTTCTTTCTGAGAAGTCGGTGTTTCTCCCTTCTTTTTTGCCCGTAGAGCTGGCGGGCAGCTGAAATCCTTTAATTATTTTTTTCGCATTTTGTTACCATCGATAATCGTCGTACCAAAGGTTTCGCAACAAGTTGTTGCTTGAATTATGCTTTAATTTCCCAAAAAATGTCACCTAATCTAACAAAATGTAACCTTATCTAAAACACTTCTTATATTTGGCACGCGAAATGCAATTACTTTGTGTGGACTTCTTGCTGATATTCCATTTTTCTCCCTCAAAGAATGACAACTTCTATACTCTCAAAAACCTCTATAACGCGTGAGTAGTTTCGTTTGCATTACACAAACATTATAACGTCTTTTAAGCGCAAAAAAAAAAAAAAACACTATGACACAAAAGTTGAGCGTATTACTTCCGCAAACATAATGATGAAAATTCAAAACGTGCCTTTTGAGGGCTACCCGAATACACACCACCCCCAATAACCTAATCCAATATGGGCAGGCTCAGCTTAACTCAAATTGGCATGCCAACAATCAAATGATAATAAAACAAAGCCCACACCTGCCGTTCCCCAAATGGAATCCCCCAAAAGCCCACATGTAAATATCGAAAATGTATTCATCTTCAATCCAACAATAAAATACAATTTCCGAGCAAAGAAGACGGAAAATATAATCCAAACGGTTATCCTTTTTGAGGTTACGAAATATTCCTCGATCCGTGTTATTTATGACGCCGACAATTTTGTAACATACATTTCTCCAAATCGATTGCCTGAAGAAAAAATGAATTCATAAAAGTGGGATACATCGACAACCAAACCCCAGTCGTAAATTCCCTCTCATAGGCTTACCGTCGTCATATTATCTGTACACAGAAATAAGCGTTGGTATAGAAATCCACTTGACTCGTTGTAATCCCTAAGCAGAGAGAAACTGTTTGGCAGGCAGTGTCTCATTTTGAAAATCGGTTTTTCATCTTGAAAACAACATCGTCGGCAATGCCTTCTACTTCCCGCACTGTAACTCTACAATTCTGCAAACGATTGTCAAGGATGCACCCTGTGTACGCGCCTTTTTACCCAGTTCTTTCAGTTCACAATCATATTT
This sequence comes from Cheilosia urbana, assembly GCA_946477585.1. Classification (NCBI taxonomy): domain Eukaryota; kingdom Metazoa; phylum Arthropoda; class Insecta; order Diptera; family Syrphidae; genus Cheilosia; species Cheilosia urbana. The sequence continues at coordinate 121,390,404 of OX297854.1, forward strand.
CAGGATCAACTTAACTATCTCTCTATCTATTGCGGATTCGTGCCGTTGTGGGTGCTCCATGGATTCCATATAATTTAATCCCGTCTCATAGATGGTGGGCCATCACCACAACCACAACAATACCCACTCCTTATCCGTTAACCGGCGAAAGTCAAATGCCAACGAATATGTATTCCACTTGGCAACAACAAATAAATCATTTTTAGAGCAAAACACAGCCACAGTCTTTCTGGAATGGGCTCGGGCGTGCGTCTCCTACCCCTCGTTCTGCTTTTAGTTCTACGAATTGGAAACAATGCAAATACATAGTTAAATAGATGAAAATAGGAAACCAGGGAGACAAAGCAGCAGACAAGTAGTCGAACAAATTGGAAGAGGATATGACGCAATGATGAGATGAGTTTTTCATCCTAAAACAGTGGAACAGAAGGAGGAACAAAAATTATTATTTCATGCTTTCGGTTATATTTTTTTTTTTTTTTTGTGTGTCTGCACGGTAACTGTTGTTAATGTATGTCAACGGCAAAGCGATGCTGTAGATACTCGTTGAACTTAAGTTTTTAAATTGGATAATGGAAATTTAGGGTTATTACTAAATTCAGTTCGTTAAGTGTCTAGTTTAGGAAGTCGAATGTATAATCCTAATCTGGATGTGACAGATTTAAGAGATGTCATTTGAATGAATTGTCATTAGCAGAGCTTAAGTACAGGAATAGTTCTTCAGTCGAGGGGGTAGTTGAGAATGGTAGTTTTGGATAAGGGTAGGCTGATAATTCAGACATGCTAATCTTGTTAGGTGCGCAGTGCCTTGGTGGGACCTGACCGTCAGAGGTAGAGTGCTCAAATGAAGTCCAGTGGAATATGCTTTCCTTCGAATTTGGGCTCGTATTTTTATTTTTAATTTAGTTATTAAATCGGAAAAGTCTCGGGAAAGACGGAAAAAATTTCATGTTTCGGACAAGTCGGAAAATATTTCATGTCACGGACAAGTTGGAAAATATTTCATGTCTCGGGAAAGTTGAAAAATATTTCATGTCTCGGGAAAGTTGAAAAATATTTCATGTCTCGGACAAGTCGGAAAATATTTTATATCTCAGGCAAGTCGGAAAATATTTCATGTCTCGGACAGGTCGGAAAATATTTCATGTCTCGTAAAAGTCGAAAAATATTTCATGTCTCGGACAAGTCGGAAAATATTTCATGTCTCGGACAAGTTGGAAAAAAATTCATGTCTCGGGCAAGACGGAAAATATTTATATCTCGAGAAGGTCGAAAAATATTTCATGTCTCGGACAAGTACGAAGTTTTTTTTTTCATGTCTCAGACAAGTCGGAAAAAATTTCATGTCTGGGACAAGAGGGAAAATATTTCATGTCTCGGGAAAGCTGAAAAATATTTCATGTCTTGAACAAGTCGGAAAATATTTTATATCTCGGGCAAGTCGGAAAATATTTCATGTCTCGGGAAAGTTGAAAAATATTTCATGTCTAGGACAAGTCGGAAAATATTTCATGTCTCGGACAAGTAGTAAATTTGTTCATTTCTCGGACAAGTAGGATTTTTTTCATGTCTCAGAAAAGTCGGAAAATATTTCATGGTTCGGGAAAGTTGAAAATTATTTCATGTTTCGGACAAGTTGGAAAATATTCCAAAGTATTCAGTTCAGGTTCAAGTCGAAAAAAAAAATTGCATGTCTTATTCCCAAAAGTGTTTCCACTTACTTTCGGAGGCGCTTATACAGTCCGGGGTGGACCGCGACTTCAACCAACAAGCACTCCCATTCCGGCAAGCTCGGTCCCTAAATAGCTACCTATGGTTACGCACACCAAGTTGGTTGAGGTTGCCCTCCCATTTTGGGCGCCACTTAAGGTGCGGTCTTTCTCTGCTACATTTTCCCTCAGGGTCAGGGGTGAACCCAAAGACTCGTCGGGCTGTTGCACTGTTCTCCATACGCTCGATGTGCCCCACCCATTTCAGCCGTTGTATTCTCAGCTTTCTGACGAGGGCGACGTCGCTGTTTAGCCTATTAATTTCTCCGTTCAATCTTCTTCACCACACTCCATCGATACAAAATCACAAAATGACAAAATGGACCTAATATCAAAAAACACCTCGTAGCAACAACAACCCACAGAGGTTTGTCTTCTCCTCCGTTCTAATCACCACTTGGCGGGCTTGTACTCGTCGCCTAGTTTTCTAGTCACTTGGTCAATTAGCGAAAAATCTAAATGCAAGTTCATTTCCTGACAGGGGATAAACAGAAATGTCTTCCCAAGTGGATCAAGTGGTCAGAATTCAAAACTATTCAAACAATCACTTCAAGGAGTCTGATGATGAATTGGTGGTGTAGTTCGAAATAGCTATCATACCTACCAAAGTGACTGTGTCCAAGAGTTTTTGCTAAGAGTTGTTCCTTCGCAAAATAACAATCCACAAACTGAAATTCGACATAATTTCCCAACAGAAATTGTCAGGGTATCCCCCAAACAAGCGAGAATCGTTGTTACTCGTCGCTTCCCCACTCAGTAGGACCTAATATCGCCCGAAAAAATATCCTCTCAAATTGTCACAGGACGTTTTCATCAGATTTTGTTAGAGTCCATTCATCTGAACCATACAGCAGGACCGGGATGATTAGCGTCCTATGTACCCCTTGGTTCGGCTCCTTACCGACAACCGCTGTTATCACCCAACGCCATTCTTAGTGCGCTCTAAACATCCATAACCCAGAAACGGATACCAGCCATTAATGCTTCTTCTGTTTTGCATTAATTGGGCGTCATAAACACCCTGCAGCGCTAACTGACACAATAATGATTGCCGCACTATACTTCAGGATTCAGTTATGAAAACATAACTTCCTGATCCCCATCGATTTTATGGGCAGTGGTTTAACTCACCCTGCCACGCAGAAGGCATAGGAAAGTTGTAAATGTTTAACAAAATGCCACGACACAATGCGGATATGGCGGAAAAATCCCTCGACTCCACCTTAAGCTTGTTGTAATTAATTTCCAATTAATAAAGTATTGTGTATGCGGTGACCGTTGGACCATACGGATGGGCTAACCACGTATAATTAAGGCGCGTTGGGAGTTGCCAGTTGCCACCCAATCATGTATACTCGTAATTGTATATGTAAATATTTTTTTGTAAATTTGTGACAACAGTAATTATGGGCTTTAAGAATTAAGTTGGATGATATACATTGTGGGGTACCGGGCCATAGTTCCATAGCCTGAGATTTAAATTTTTAAGAAACAGTAGATAGGGGGTTTTAATTTTAAGCCGAACGAAACTGAGAATTTTCTTTTTATGGCGCCGAGTTTAGGAAAGGAGAGTTAATATTGGGCTCATAAGAGTTCTTCGGCGGGTTTTTGGTTCTGTATGGCGAGGATGGCCGATGCCAGAGCGCTTGGTATGAACGAAAAGATAGAAAACCACGAACTCTATGAGTTGTAGACAAAGAAGACCTAATCTCCGTTTTAAAGAGCAAGACATAGACGATGCCAGAGCGCTTGGTATGAATAAATTGAAGCAGCGTGCCCGGGATTGCAGAGGATGAAAGCCCGCAGTGTCTCAGGTAGAAACTTCACGGATGGGGTGCCCAATAAGTAAGTATAAGTGAGTACCTAGCTATTAGAAGTCTTCTGTGGAAAATCGAAATATACTTTGGCCCAATTTAAATATCGAATGTAAGGTTGGTATTCGATTGAGACTCAGAGTCACTAAAATGTCTGCCTGTGTCTGCATTCTGCCCCTATGATTAAAATATAAACGATTTGCCAACAATCCACTTGTAGGTAGGCTTCCGTCTAAGACAAGGTCCCCATAAATATTAAAGGGTTACCCATGAAATCCCAAAGAACAAAATCCCGATTACAAAATCCCGACTACAAATGCCCGTTCGGGATTTTGTGGTTCGGGCTTTTAGTTTTTCGTTTTTTATTTTCTTGTGTTTCGGGATTTTTGGTTTCGGGCATTTGTAGCTCGTGTTCGGCCCAGCCGCATAAAAGAACCGGAAACCTTGCAGGAAATAAATATTCCGAACAACCTTCGTTTCCTGGAAGGAGAACTTTTTGTTTTGAGCGAATCCGAATTTGGCACTGAAAAAAACATTTTGCTGCAGCAGTTTGAAATTGCTTTTCAGAAGCGAAAACATGGCTTCTGGACGGAACTTTTTATGTTGTGCCAAGCATAATGACCCAGCTTTTTTCGATCCATGGGCATGTGGAAGGTATCGTAGTGCCATTGGTTATTTGTTTGATGAAAGACAAAAGAAGCGTACACACAAATGTTTTTGATTTGTTTCGGATTGCATGCGATTACCAAACGCATATTAATCCGGAACTGATCATAACAGATTTTGAGAAAGCAATATCTGGAGCGGCGTCTGAGTTTAGAGAGATGGAGAAGGTTTGAGCCGAAAATACGGAAGTTGCGAAGAATTCGCACTGCAAATCCGAATGCTTAAAGCATTGGCTTTTGTGGCAGCTGGTGAAAGATTATTTCGATGATCTTTATGCAAACATGAAGGACCGCGACTCCAAAAAAGTTGCAAAATGGTTAAAAGAAAATTACATCTCTGGCAGGAGGCCCAACCATAATTCGCGCTACTTCACTGACTTTTGGTCTGTCGCTGCTTCCGGTGAAGAGACGGTCTTTCTCCGTACTCAAAATAGTGTGGAGGCATGACATAGGCGCCTTAAATCAATGGTTGGCAAACCACATGCCGGCTTGTATACTGCAGACTTAGCGAAGGAGCTGGTTGAGTGCAGAGCCGGTGTCTCACACCAAAACAGAAAAGAAAAATGAAAAAATACGCACTGTCCTTGCTAACAAAGAGACATTATCAAGAATAGAGCTCCTCAAAGGAATCGCAATGCCGTGCATTGTGTTAGCGTTAAATCATAATTTCAAATGTTCATTTTATACCTAATTATAAGCCAAACAACGAAAAAAGGTCTTAAATTTATTTCTTTACATTTAATTTGAAAGATTCAGTATCGATAGTACTGGAATTTATCACACAGTACAGTCGAAGGAACGTATCGAAGAAGAAGAAAATTATTATTATTATTATTTCTGGGTTTTATTCAATTCAAAAAGAACTATTAATCAGGCGATAGCTTCCCCACAAAATTCAAGGACATTCCCTTTTGTGAGAATCACAAAGAAGGAACAATGTTCGCTTAGGTACATTTATCTGACGAGATATTTACCAAAAAATGCGGTCGAAAAGCTCGTTAGACAAAAGTACATACTTAAGTAGCAATTTATTCTTGAATTGGGAGTTCGCTCTTGGCCTCTTGGGTGTAAAGGTCAGTGAAGAATGCTAATCGAAATAATATTCTTTTAGCATTTTCCAATTCAACCGTTTTTTTTTTTTTAAACGACAAGTTGTTTAATTTGAGAGATAGTATTGAATATTTCAATTTATTAAAAATTTAATAAGTTTGAACAAAAAATTAAAAAAAAATTGGTGGCTAAGAAAATCCCGATTTTTTCGGGATTTTTCCTTCAAAACTATTTTTCGGGATTTTGTGATTCGGTCAAACGTTGGTTTCCCATATTAAACTGTCAGACAGCAAAAGTAATTGCTGAAAGTAATCCAACACCCTTAGTTTTTCTTTGAAAGAGATTGTTGTCGCAGTTATTTAGCGATTAGTGCTTTGAATATTTTAGTGAGGGGTCACTAGTTCGATCCGCGGAAAAGCACAATATGTATATTAAGTTTTAGTTGCTACTTCTGACAAACTTCCAAGGGTATAATTGTCATGAATGACCTTCTTAATAAGTCGTTTGGACTCGGCATAAAATTGTAGATCCCTTCCATTCCATTCGCCTTAAAAATGAAAATGGTTGTGAGCAGCTGGGTCTACGGTCCTTACGGACATGTTGTGTCAACTATTAACTTATTTATTTATTTTTGAAGGCGTAATTCCGTGTCTGGATGCCTTAAAAGAATCTTCTAACTATTTTGCCACAAAGGAGACTCTTACAGGATGGTCGTTTGGAATTTTCCTTTTCTTTTTCAACGTACATACCTTAAGTGCACATACTGCCTACTTTCAGAAGCTCTATAGAAGCTTCTTGACTGCCCTCGAACCGCAAGCTTTATTGAAACAATTAACTTTCCACACATCTACTCACACGTTTTCAGAAGTCCTATAGACTTCTCCGAATCTTAATTCCATATCCCTCTATAAGGCCTCTTAAAGAGCTCCGCAAGGCAAGGCTCTTACTGAAGTTATTTTCGAAACAAATACTTCGAAGTCGCTCTACTTCGGTTAAAAAATAATATCGAAGCTGTTGCCTACAGAAATTATCCTTAAGCTTATCAAATTGTTACTTGGGTAACTTTTAGCTTGATTGAAAAGCAGGCTACAGTTATTTGCGAGTTGCAAAATCCACCAATGCAGTTTTTTTCTTACCACTTAGAAGACTAAGTCGACAAAAATAAGAGCGACCCCCAGTCAAGTCCTCTATAGTCCTCTCGTTTCTCGTTTCTTAATTTTTTTCAATTTTCAGTATGTTTTTTTAAAGCTTTTTAGATTTATTGAAAAGAGCGAACCTCCCGGTTATTTAAGCAATATAATGTGCTGGGTTGGCAGTAGCGCCTCCTCTTAACCCTATTTCGCAACAATTTCAATGGCTTGCAAAGTTGCAAGTCTATTTCCTGAATTTGTCGATGGACACAAGAATGCTTGAGTAGGTATATTAATCATTGGTGCGGAAATGGTAGATTGTTTCAATTAGGGATGCCAGATCTGAAAAATGAGCTTAGGATTCCATTGCGGAGCAACCTGGGACACGTGATTTTTATATATAAGATGTATACATATCCATAAATGTATACTATACTTATACATTGCATACATATCAACTCTATTTATATTATTTCTTTGCGGGGAATCGGGTAGGTGCGCAGCAGCTGACGGTCTATCCGATAGGTGGCGCTATTTTCGATCTCCGAAACCACTCAACTGATTTCAATTAAGTTTTGTGGGTGTCTATGGATGGTTGCAACTTGAAAGACAGGTTGGACCGGATAGATTTAAATGAAATTTTGTGGCTCTACATGGTTGGTTCCAGTTTTAAAGATAGGATAGTTTTGGGGAAGGTATCGGCATCTCGCTTTTAAAATCCGGTTTTTGTTTAAGTCCCGCTCGTTTTATAAAAGTTTTAAAACTCGTCTTATAAAATACTGCCTCTGAAAATCCCGCTTATTCTCTTCGATCTATTACAATCCCGCTTTTTTAAATCCCGTTTAATCCCGCTTTGCGGCGATTCGGGACACTTGCGGGAAAAGGCCTTATAGCGGGACAGTCCAGCACTGAGCCGGACGGTTGGCATCACTAATTGTTTACTGCGTTCTATGTATGCCCGAGTCCTGCGGGAACCAGCGTTTGTTTATTTACAATAGCTCAGCTGGTTAGCACTCTTAGTTGACCACAATGTTGTTTCCATCCTCATTTTCTCTAAAGAATGCAGGCCAGTAATCCCACCATTCCAACCTAACCTATAAGGTAGTAGCGGTTTAGTTTTCATTCCACTTAACCTCGAATTCGTATTTAGATTGACATTGGAGTTAGAAAGACATAAGTTTGACACGTCGCATTATACAAAACTGTTCGTGACACCTTCTGGGTTCTTCCGATGCAAAAATCCATGCAAATCTAATCCTACGCACACATCTTTCATCATTTATCATATTCCTTCCTCTACCAACAACGTTAAGAACTTCGCGGCACACTGCCAGTCTTTGGGAGTTATGACTGGCCCAGACGGTGGACCGCAAACCAAACCGCATCCACTGATCACGGTTTTGTTGAAGTATAAGTAAACGAAAAAATAATGAAATTAACACCACCAGAGATATCCCCATCCGAAGCCCTGTAGGATAAATTCAAATTTATTTGTAACCATGAATTGATAACAACTTTCGTCGGGTTTCCGCATCGTTAGCCCTTGATGCAGTGTAAAAGTTTTGCGTTTCAGGCGAATCATCTCGCGCGACCGCTCTTCGCCATTGTATTGTTTGTGCCTCCATTATCCGTTCGAATATAACGCCTTCCAGCGGCAATCAAACCGCCACACCACCACAACCGCTGGCCAAATTAATTTCAATCCGTTGTACGCGGTGCCGCAGTGGTGGTGGAAAATCAGCGAGCCATATCGATTGCCAGAGTGCTCGGAAGAAAGCCATAAATTAAAGAACAACACCCGGCTGTGCAGAGATGGCGGATGGCCCCTGCAACTGTGCGGTGACGCTACTGCTGTGCTGAGTTGCGCCAAACTCAGAAGAGCTATGACAAGCAGGCACGCTGTGTTAATATCTCTATGAAGAGGATTTAAGTACATACTTCACGTGGAGCGACGTCCTTCTGGCGCATCTTCGTACTCGCAGTATATACCAAAAGATACTTCAGGATCTTTGCCAAGTCGGATATTAAATTATACCTGTAAACAATAATTTATTTCCATTCTGTCCGAAATCGTCACCTCGGTAGCCTGCTGAGTTCAAAACTCACGAAACCTGCCCGGGTGGTTATATAGGATCATCTCTCGCAAGTAAACACTAAGCCACCGTGGGTGGGTTAAAAGTTATCCCCAAGACAAAGAGTTCGTAATAATTTATCGCCCTATAGGTCAATTTGTGCGATGGCTCGAGAGAGGGGAATTGTTGGAACTTCTGAAGAATTCGATTTCCCAGATTCAATGCTATAAATCAAAATGGCTGCAATATGACACCACGATGACCTGTCAACGCCTTGTGTTGCTTAACGGGCGGCTCTTGCATCTTCACTGCCAGTCAGCTCTTTTCTTCTCGAATACAGATCGAGCAACTCCCAAGGAGTGACATGACAAATCGTAGCACTGTTCAAATGTCTCCTACAAGTCTGCAAAACAGGGACGAATCTCCCCACCAACATTCGGTGTAATAAAATTAGTAATTACCTCGTGCCTTTGCCAATTTTCATTCCATAATTGCTTTATGAGGCATTTGCCAAGAAGTAAGGAAAAATTCCAAAGCGACATGAAATTTCCATCCCACAATAAAACAATTTGCATAATATCCTTGAAATGTTTCGATAGGCATACGACCTGTACGAGGCAAAGCTCGTGTGCATATCGTTGGCGTGCCATACGTCTTCAGTCTTCACCTCTGGTAGGTGGATTTGAGCTATGTATCCTATTAAAGGCAACTTTAATGTGCCTTTAGTTCTTTTTCACCATTCCGGTACTACAAGCTACAGGCCATCAAGGGTCTTACATCAGCGGATGGGGGCTAAGACTCCCGCGGCGGCGTTTAGATCCACATGTGGTTGTGGCTTTTTTTTTTTCTTTTGCTGTAATGAACTCAGCACATATGGGGGAATGATGGGGGTCGATTTAATTTCGTTTTCATAGCTATACCACCTTCGACATTACAGAAATTGCTTCCTTACTTTGATATTTTTTCGCAAATTCTTAGGAATCTCATTATGCTTCCGGTTGTACATGGGCGTTGATTATTCGTGCTTTTTATTGTTTGGTGATACATAGACATACCTACCTAAATGAAGTATATATAATTATATAGGTGTCGGCTCTCAAATGTAGATAGATACATGATTTTGATGTCAGTTAGAACTCAAATTGACGCCTGTTTGAGATCCGAAAACTATAGCTTTTGTGGTGGGGTAAATTGATTCGCAGGTTCCATTTTGTTAATTTATAGCATAACATAAAAATTCCTATATAAATAAAAATAATAATTAAAACATTTTCAGAAGAAGGATATGGCCGTGACGTTAACAATCAAACAGAGGCTAAAAAAATTGAAATTGAAACCGAAAACTTATAACTTCTAAAATAATAAAGATAATTAAAAAAAAATGGTTTAAGCGTGGACGTTTTTTTTTTTATAAGATTGTTAAAAAAAATTAATATACGCACGTTGAAAACAAAAGTAACACTAAACAAAAAACCTCATTTTCGAATATGGCCGTTTAAAGTTTTGGGCTAACTTTAATGGTCGATAGCTACAAAACAAAAGTTTAAAAAGTTATGTTGCTTGGCCAAAGTAAAGTATCACTATATTTTTGTAAAATTTAATTTTGAGACTTTAATAAGAGTTTATGGATATAGGTACATATAAGGAAAACAGGTCCTTTTGATAAAGTTTTGTATAGTGTCAGTTTTTTGTTGAATACTGTTACGTATTTTATAATAAATCCGTACAGATTTAAAAAGAAAAAAACAGATTGAAATAGAGCTAGAAACGTATTGTTCTCCTGAATTTCTTAATATCTGTGCAGTTTTAGCAGCACTGGTCTTCTTTTTAGTATTTTTAGTTGTCTCTGCATCAGATTCTCGTTATTAGGATTCCCAAGAGGAATATCGGTAGTTAAATTATTTTGGACATTTTGCAAATTATCGTCAATATGAGAAATAGTGGCAGTTAAATAATTTCGCGGTACTTGCTCATTCATACTTGATCGGATAAGAGCTGGTCAAAGCCATTGTTACTACTTGTACCTGCTAGCATTTCACTATTTTGTTTGGAAACGTGCGACTCTACATTAGGATCATTGGCATTTTGAATTACTTGAGCGAGTCCGACTCGCACTTGTCTTACTTTTTATTTTTTGTTGGCAGGTACGTCGCATCATTATCAGATGCGGCAGAAAAATCTGCATCATCAGCAAAATCGATTTCATTGCTGGAACGGCTTGTGGATGTGGGTTGATTGTCCATTATATTCAAAATTGATGCTATCTTTTCTGAAAGTGGTATGTTGCATTCTGAATCAATGGCATGATGAGTTTGGAACGTTACATTTTTCTTATTAAACGTAACATGCCAATGTTTCATTATCGTGATATAAAGAAAGCAATATTTTACTATTATAACAATGGCACTAAACAAAAAATCATTGTTATGCATTAACTATTTTTTTTAGGTTTTTAAAAATTGTTATTGAAAGAGTGGCTCTAAACCAAAAGTGCCTGGTGAATTAATTTTACTCAACATCAATTCAGGTTTTTTTTTTCTGTAGAAAACCGGCACTAAACGAAATATGACACTTATGAATTCACTTATCTGCATAATAATAACTCTAGCTTGAATTTATATCGACATTATGCGAAAAGTGACACTTTGTCACTTACCTCAACATGAACTCTCTCCAACGTCCAGTCTTAAAATGCCGAAGTGTCGTTTTATCTATTACCGATAGTAGTGATTAACGTCAAAGTAATAAGTGACACTAGTGACCTCTTATGGAGATTAGACAAAATATCAGGCAGAGCATTTCGTCAATGCGTTGTATATTATATATAACCTAGATAAGGAACCTACATAGATGTCGCTCTAACTCAAAAAAGTAAGATATTGTATAGTGCCAATTTTGTTTTTAACGTGCGATATATCTAAGGATCTTTTATTTCCTAGTTTTTATTTTTTAGGCAGTTTTGTTTATTAAAATTACGTATATTTACCACATCTTGGAAATCAGTTTTTAAATGGCATCGTTTTGATTTTGAAATACGTAAAATAGGTATGTAAAATTAGGAAAGGAAGAGAAAAATTGAGTAATAAAATGTTCTTTCTATTGGAAGTCATTTAAAATTATTTGATAGCGATAATAAAGCATATGAATAAAATAAATAAAATAACAACTATTTCATCATAAACTTATTCATTGGGGACGTTCGGATACCTTGTTTATGTAAAACGTCACCTAGATTCGTCGTGACTAGGAATCCGAACGCGTTGACTTAGCAACTTGAATTGTTTTTGTATTCTCGCGGTCAGCGTTACCTTTGTTTGAGTTTGAACTTTATTATTCGGAAAAGACCTCTCATAATTTTTTCAAAAATTGTTATTTTCAAATAAGTACATTTAAAATGTAACACGATTGCCTATCACAACACTATTACACTGTTATGCGAACTATTTGTTGGTAAATATCGTGCGAAAATAGAAATGACACCTTTTTCTCCCACCGGCCCTTTTTTCGACTCTTCAGAATTTTGCCACGGCCACTCTGTTTATTTTAAATCTGACTCCTCGAAATGTCAACTGAGTATGCAGGCAGGTTTTTCATGACTAGATTTGTCAGCTTCCCCTCCATAAACGTCAACTGCAAAAACTAATCACGTGACCACTCTGGGCCAATCAAAACTGAAATTAATAATGGTTCACAGCAATTTACTTTTGTTTCTATCATAGGAACTTTAGATAGAAAGAAAGCATGAACAAAAGTCTAAATAAAGTAAAAAAGGAAAAAAAAAACGGCAGTATACTGAGTTTCTTAGAAAAACTCAGAGACATGAGGTTGATCCTCAGGATCTTGCAAAACATCTGCATCCATGATATCTTTTTAAAATTGCAAGTCTTCGATTTCTATCCATTTTTCACCAACTCCTTAACATAGTTTGTCAGCATCGTTCTTTGTAGCTTCTGCAATTGGAACCCCTGAGGGCAATGATATTAAATCCATCCGATCAATTATTTTAGTAGGAAGTATAACGGACCTTAGAGAGCCTATAGACACGAATGCTCCGGCCCGGAAGATCTTCGAATCCACACCCGAGGGAAGGCGCAGTTGAAGGGGACCTTAACCAACTAAGCGTGCGAAACTGGAGACAGTTAGCTAAAGATCGCGCTGGCTGGAGACGCTTGTTGGTTGAGGCCCAGGTCCACCTCGAACTGTAGCGCCACCTTAAGTAATTAAGTCAGTATAACGGACCTTAAAACTCTAACGTCAGATTTGTAGCTCATCTCGCCTCTAGTTTTGATAACGCCACAAGCTCTTGTAAAGACAAATCGCTTAGTGCACTGAAAAAAAAAGTCGGCGTCGTATTGATGAATGGCGTTCATCAACATGATATTCATTGATATGACGTAATTTTCATAAATATGATGAACAAATTCATGAAAACTTTTTGACAATTGATGAACAGTTTTTCAATATGATGAAAATTAATTCATCAATTTTTTCAACAGGATTCTGAAGAGAATTTAGCGTATGTTTTTATGAACTACGTTTATTATTTCATCAAAACATTTCATCAATATGACGAACACACTTATTTTGATGAATATAGTCATTTGTTCATCCAGTTGATGATTTATATGTTTTGAATTTTTATCATATTGATAACGACGTTCATCGTTTTGATGACGGCTTTTATTATATTGATGACCGCGTTCGTCAAAAAACAGACATTCATTTTAATTAAGGAGAACGTTGATTTAAGCCTTCATCATATAGATGAACTAATTCGTTATATTGATGAAAAAAATTAAATGCACCCTTATATTCATCATATTGATAAATGGAATCATCATATTGATGAACTTCTTTCATCGGTTTCTTCAATGTGATGCACAGATTGTTAATATGATGTATGCTGTAGTTGTACACACACGATGTTGGTACTACAGAATTTATACTCACACACGCAAGATGAATCTCTTGATGTATATATGCGTAGATAATTATATGCGATTGCTCATCAAGCGTAAAGTATCTACACAGGGTGGCATAGAAGAAAATTGTGAATGGTTTTACGATGAACGATGAATATCTTAAAAGATTCGATATATATTTGATTTAGAAATTTCATCACATAATTATTTGTTTATCTTTTAATTAATGTTCCCCCAAAAGTATCCATTTGCATTTTAAACAATGTATTGACAATTGCTTGCCGATGAACAAACTTTTTTATTTTTTCTTTTACTACGGGCGACTGGTTTTGCTAAATAAACTGCAGTATATACAATTTAAAACAATTAATGAAGTGTGAAAAATTCAATATTAGTGTAAGAATGGTGGAAATAAAAAAAAGCTATAGTCTAACTTCGATTATTCACATTATATAAAGTGTTATAAATTTTGCATAAATAGCTTTAATATATTAATATATTTTAAGTATTTATTATGTTATCAGTATAATGAAACTTATATAATTAGAACGTATATCTTCGATGGAGCGCCTCATTTACCCTAAAAAGAATGCAATTTACCTAGCCTTAATTAAAGGTATGCAATTAATGTATAACTTTAATTCAGTTGCATAAATATATCTGGGAGGTGTTGACCAAGTGATTTCGTTTCAATGATTTTACTATGTAAACGAACGTTTTTCGGCATAAACTGTCTGCTCTAAATGTTCATAGCGACGTTTTAAAAGCTTATACATGAGTAAGACTATCTAATTTTCAAAGGGGCTTATTTTTCCGATATCTTGATATAGCTTTTCCATTTGTAAAAAGTAAAACGTAAATATCGAAAAATGTTGTTGTACGTGTTTTAGAATACATACTTCTAAAAGGTAGGTTAAGCTACGTTTCCACCGAACACAAATACCAAGATTAAGTACAAGAGGTTTAGAATTAATCCCGAAGTGTTTCCACCAAATAAAAGAAGATTAACTTGACGTATTCTCTCTGGCTCTGTCCATTTGAGAGAAAATTACATTTCACGAGAGAGAGAGAGAGAGAGAGAGAGAGCGAGAGAGAGAGAGAGAGAGAGAGAGACATTTTTCCATTTTTGATGTCTTTTCTCTTCAACTTTTTTTTTTTTAACTTTTGACATATCGAGCTGTGAAAAGGGTGTTTGTTAGAAATAAAACATGAGATTTTTATGAGATTACTTTCGTATGATAAGTTCCGAGATTTATGCGGGATTTACGGAAATTTTTCTAAATCTCGCAGTTATTCTCCGGTGGAAACTTAGCAGTAGGGTCGATTTTTGACGTTAAATAAATATGTCATTAAAATAAAACTACAATTATCATGAATTTTCACAACGATTTTCCTTTGGTAAAAAAAAAGAGCTCGCTATATAATTATAACGTTGTGATTTCATTACATACATAAATGTAAATAAATATTTACTTTTTAAAAATATTTTCAAAATCAATGTAATATTGTTATTTAACCAAACTTTTCTCGTACATTGTTCTCTCACGCCTCAACATTATAAAATTCATCAGAATGGATCAATAAAATTATAACTAAATAACAAAAAACGCAAAAACACATTTCAAACACAAATGTATGCACATGCACCCTGTGACTCTATGCATATGGCAGGCAAATGGCCGTTCTCTGATTCTCATTGGGATCCATTATGAAAAAAAAAAAAATTGTCCCAGGAGTGATAAAAGTAACTCAGAAATAAATTTTTTTTTTATAAATCTTCAATATTTCTTGAGCGCGTGAGTTTTTGCCACTACACTTTATTGACTTTCGTGGTGAAACTGATTTTCGTTTGAATATTTTCCTTTCGGATGCGAAGAAATTCAATAGTTAAATTCACATAATATTACCATTACCTGACATTATGCTCGTTTAAGTATTTTAGCATCCCCATGAAAGTGGGAAGGCTATATCTTTACGATTTATATTGGTGTCAGTATTTTTATTTCATGTTTTTATTTGTGTGAATTATCTTACAACTACATGAAAACAAATTTGACAGCACAGAAAGTGTGCATCATATTGATGAACAAATTTTTCAATATAATGAATACATTCATCACATTATGAAATTAAAGGGGAATCTGGGTTCATCATATTGATGAATTTTTCATAATATTGATGAACAAAATTGATGAATGATGAACAACATCACATTGACGAAATCGGTTTCATCAAACTAATGAAAAAGTTCACTGGACTAAAATTGTTAATTTTTTCATCACATTGATGAACTTTTTCACTACTATGGTGTACCTTTTTTTTTCAGTGTGGGCTTGAACTTGAAATGCCATTTATTGGTTGGAACCTATTGGAACCTTCTGAAGGCATCAAGGATGAAATAACCTTTATTACAGTAGGCGGTGCGGTTTAGTAAATTATTCTATACTAGCTGACCCGGCGAACTCCGTTCCGCCCAAATTCATAAATGTAATGAAAATAATATTTCCAAGTATGCACAGCGCATGCTACTTTATGTAATTCCGTCAATTCAAATTCTTTATTCAAAAGTTATAATAAACACAATAGAAATAACTGAAGTATAGCAATATCAATGTATTTCAATAAAACTGCAATGATTGAGGTGCTGGCCAACCTTCCGCTTTTGTACTAAAGTGGTTTTCCCACAGGTGAGCACGCCACATACAATTGGACCATGTGAAAAACATGGGAATTCAAGATTGATGCTACAAATGTCCAGTGATTATCCTTGCGACTTATTATTTGTCATAGACGCTTAGATGCCAAATCGTTCTGAGTAAGCGGAGTCCGCGATATGACAATGTTTGCCTTTTAAACTCAAAATCGTCCTTGCATGACATTTGATTTGAGATTCTTCACAATCATATCAAACGCGATCCGATACAAAGTTTCGGTGCACTAAGGTTGCTCAAGAAAATAATAATTGAGCGGACTTTTAATTTCAAATTGTAAAGCGGTAAGTCCGGAACATCCGAATCAAAAAATTAAAAATTTTAAATAATTTTTCTAGTATTGGAAGTCTACCCGTTTCCTATCCATTGTATTTTTTCCAAAGTGCGGTTCTATTATCAGGTTTGAAAATAAATCTTCGATCTTCTAAGTTCATTTTTTCTATCGCCGTTTTAAACATTGTAATGAAAGCATTGATTGCATTTATAATGGTTGCAATTGCCGAATTACGTTTTTTGTCACTCCTGTTTGCCCTCTGTACAGGCTATCGACTTGATCATCCCCCGACAAAATGAAGTGCACCTGCGAATATTACTGTACGTCCTCACTTACTGGCAAGAAGGCACCCACTCGATGGTAAATTTGGCCTTGAATCTGTTTATCCGAATTTTGCGGCGTAGAATCCCGTGCCATTTTTAGAAAATGTGTGTATAAGAGAAAATATTGCCCTGCCAGTCGGCATGAAACCAGTTTTTTTTAATGATTTTTGTTCCCAATGTAGTTATACGAAAACAGTAGTTCATGTTCTTTAGAAAATCCTCCGATTCAAATGACTCCGTAGGTGCTAATTTCACTTTGCCACTCGCACAACATTTTTTTAGCGCGTTTTAATGGTGGCACACAATTATAGTCAACGCTCCAATATCGAAAATCGCATCACCGACATAGTTTTCTGTTCGTTCTACTGAAATGCCATTCGTTAGAATGTCAGCAACGACGCGCATCTTGCCACTCCGACTTGAACTTGTTCCTATCCCAGCAGCAGTAGGATTTGACGCAGTTCTCATTACTTGCACTCTCAATTTTCTTGACTGTTGAACTGGTCTTATGCCATGCGATGTCCCACTTTTCGCTTTCTTCTGTAGTTTGGCTTCGTTGATATTTTTTTGTTGACTTGCTTGCCTTGTTCGTCGGCCAATATTTGTGCGCATTCGTCTTGGCATTTTTAAACCTTTTACATTTAACTTTTACCTTATCAACTGTATTAAAGAAATGAAACTGTTGGAGCGATGCACAAAATCAAAAACAAACCATCACTGTTGACCAACGTATAATACATTAAATTTATCTCGATTTTATCAATCTATACTTAAAAAAAAAAAAAAAAAATCCGCACATAGTAGGTACCTACGTAGTTTTCTAATTAATTTTTGATATAAGAAAATCAAAATAAATAGTGCAGAAAATCAAAAAAATCTAAAATGGAAAAGTTAAAAAATAAAGTAGCCTATCGCAATACTCTGTCCCGTAGCTTTCTATTAGCAAAAGAATTTTTGAAATCGGTTCGGTAGTTCCGGAGGTTACCTTCCCCAAACAAACATTACCTCTTTATATAGTAGTGTGAGTGTGATGTGATGTGATGTGATGTGATTGCAGGAAAACGAGATATTTTTGAATTTTTAGTACAATTTTCTAAGGCTTGTAGCTCAAAGCGGGGGTAAAAGTGCACATCCCCCTGGTGAAGGCTATTCTATTGGAACCTTCTGAATGTGTAAAAAATGATGTAAAATATTTCGTTGCGGTGGGCTGATTTGTCTGGTGTATCTAAGTTCAAGGCACTCCTGACCAGAAAAAACTGAAACTCAAATGGAATTTTACATTTTTAGTCAATACCTACCATAGAAAGAGCCTGAATCTCTTTTAGTAACTTATATCAAATTAAATAAGGAAACCATTTCCATTTTGTCTCTCCATAAATTAATGCATACAACTCCTAGTTCCATGACACATAACTCATTAAAGATCTTTGAAGTCAAAAGTCGACAGTAGATTAAATTACTGCGAAATAAATGTATTTCCTTGAGACTATCCGAATCCCTAGATACCTAAACACACCCCCAACTTTGGGAAACCGCACACACGAAGATGGTGTGGTAGTACCATTCTATCCGAATTACATTCCGATACACAACAATAAGAGTATCACTAAATTTTGCCAAAGAATAATAGAAGAGAGTCGCATGTGTTCAGCATTCACATATAAACTTGTTTCGTGAGCTTACTCTCCGGTGGTGAAAAGCTCCACTCGGTAGAAGGAAATTAGCTTAAAACCAGTGACGTGCGTTCGATTTGAAAAATGTCTATTATGCACCCCTAAAGCGTTTGTCATAAATTTTATGTGGCGAGAGGGTTCCGGTTAAAAAAGTTAAGTTCCCTGAGGGCTGAGAGCCGAATATCTAGATTCTAGAGAGGTCAAAAATTGTAACGACCGCTTGTAGCCGAGACGGCCATTTAAATGGTTTGCTATTCTACACAAAATGGCTTGAATGTAAATTCAAAATAAAGACAGACTCGATTTTATTTAAATTTGTTTATATGTATATCTTTCTTGTCTTATCTTAAATTGAGGTAATGCGCGTTGTTCCCAACACAAAATGTATGGAAAATCAATTTCCACGAATTTTCCTATTTCCTTTGAAAATTTTCCAATTTTCTCGCCGTACAAACCTTCCTTAGGTGCAGACAAACACATCAAAGCAAAGATAGCTCAAACTCAGAAGATCCATTGCCGAGTTATTCGCGGTCTTACGGATGCAACTTTGTTTATATAGAAATAGATATATAGATTTGTTACAGCGAAAAATATTTCAGTCACTCTCTTATTTCACTTCCAATAGGGCAGCAAGTTTTCGAGTGCCCCGAGGGCCCCGGCATGGCTTAAGATGGCCCTGAGTGTGGTAGTAGGTTTTTGTACTGTGACACCGTTTTCTGAATTTCGACTGTCATTTCCTGACCGAATTTCTCCCGACTATCGGCAGTTTTGGTTCCATTCATGTAGACTGACGTAAGAACAGTTTAAAACTCTAAGAGTTCTGCCATTTCAACGACAACCGTCTGAAAATATTTCCGACAGGTATCTGAGCTCAAATCCTGTTCTCATTCAATTGGTGGTGACTCAACCACGTTTTTAATAAGTTCCATCGAACGACCTTCCAACTTACTTTGGGTACTTCAGATTTTAATGTTGATCTCGGAGAAACCAAGTTCTTGGGCACGATATGAAGTATGCACGCTAAATGCGGGGCTAAACAAATCCTAGATTTGTTCTTCCCACATTCCCATATTAACCAAGTTGTAGGATAGGTACATACGAGTATTTATCATTTCAAAATATATCGGTGTATTCTCATTTCTCACAAACAAATTCACCATCGCCACAACTGAGGAATAGGACTCCTCTGCCTCTCTTAGGCTTTCGCTCTCTCACTCCGTTCTGGCATTAAAATGAATAAAACTTGTAATGACATCAATTTCCATTGCGCTGCCGCATTCCTAGCTAGACGTCACACCGAGAGTAGGTTAACACGTCTCTCCGCTCATACAACGAAGAAGTCACACTCAGTTCAGAGCGCGATAGGGAGAGAGCGCAGTACCAAAAATGAAATCCTTTTACAGCATCCACCCACTACGCATCACCCAAAGCGAAAAACAATTATGCAACGTAAAATTCAGATAAAAATATGGGCCGCGTTCAACTCCTGCGGCAGTAAGCGAATAAATTTCTCTCGAAATATACTCGCACAGCCCTCTGCCGCCCCCCGGAACGTGTAAGAGAGCTAAAGTTCAACAGTTTCAGGCTCAGGACATTGGTTCACTGTTTACTCTGAGATAATGATAATCAAGCTCATCCTCACACACAGACACACATTCATTTTGCCTGCGGTGTGGTGTGGGGTGCTGGCGCTACAGATCCTGATACTGAGCATGTTTTTTCGAGCAAAATTTGTGTTTTCGTGTTTCGTCCTTATCATTGTCTCTTTGAAAAGTTTTTTTGTTCTTCTTGTGTTTTATGTGTTTTTTCTGCAAGTTCTGTGTGAGAGGAAAGGCGAAAATTCCATGCGGGAAAACTTTATATCCTTGCTCAAAATGATTCTCTTCTTTTGGGATTTTCAGTTTTCTTCTCGGTTCGCAGTCGTTGATTGTGAAAACTCCTGCTGGTGTTATTAGTTTCGCTTTTACTGCTGCTGCTGCCACAGCTACTGTCGCTGCCGAATCGGTTGTCCATTGCCGTTGTTGGTGGAGCGCTCTTATCGCTGACAGTGTGGCGCTCTTTTCTACTGTATGTGGGTGTGGGTGTGTTTTTTGTTTCTTTGTAGTTGTGTTCTCGTTTTCCCATTTTTCGGGGGGGCTAAGACCTAAGAGTGCAAAATTTCAGGGCGTTTAGTCCCAGACCGACTTTTCATTGAAACGGATTTTTCGGTGAAATATTCTCGTGAACTAAAAATAGTCCAGTAGTGTCACACCAGACTGACTGACTGGCTGGTTGGTTGCTCCTTAGCGTTTGCTCTCTAAAATATATACGTTGCTCCACTCTCGGGAGACACCCTCCTTGACTCCAATATTACTGCTGCCAGCGAGCTATGCCACGCAAAAGGTACTGAACTGACTTTGATTCTAGTCGATAACGAGTCCGGTTAGTAGTCATACGGTGGTAGTGGTGGTAGTAGGTTCAAGTTACTTCAACGTCACCGATTTTGTGAAAAAAAAAAGTTAAGTGTTTTGCGGGTGTGAAGTTGCGGTGATTGTTGGATTTTTATTTTTGCTCCCTCCTAATAACCGGGGTGGCCTGATTTAAAGGTGTACAAATTCAAGCTGACTTAAATCCAAAAAGTGTCCGAAATAACGAAATCAAATCCGACTTCGAAAGAAATGATTAAAAGGGATTTTTCAAAGTTTTAAATACAATACTGTAACAAGTTCCGCATCAGTTATTTCAAGAAAAGTGTCAAACCAATTTTAAAAATGGGTCTTTCGCTGGAATCCATCCCTGACCTCATTCTTGGAATGCGGAAAGGCCTTCAGCAAAATTGGCGGTTAATTATTGAGAGCCCTGGTGGGAATTTTCGAAGCGTTAATTACCAATACAGTTTGTGGTGAGTATTTTTTTATTAAATTAATTACTAAATTTTATTTTTTGCATAAAATCTTGGAAAATACAATTTAGTAATTGGAAAATAAATGTCCCATTTGGGGGATACTATTTTACATCTTTAGCCACATTTCTGCTTTCTGGGGTTCTGTGAAGTTTGTAAATGTTACAGCAGCCTCGATAGTAGGTGTGGAAACTGAATGACCGGAAACGGTTTGGGGGGGGATACACAGCACAATAGCGGTCCATTAGTATTAATAAATAATTGCTGATTATGGTCTTCGGGGAATGAATGGTGGGAAGTGCGCTATGGACATTTGAACAACGTTTTGTGTTCGTTGAAATTATGAGTTATGGTTTGGGGAATAGCTGTTTGTGCCCAATGCGCATAGGGGAGCATTATGTATTAAAGCTCATTTGTTATAAAAAGTACGGACTTACTATGCCTGGTCTCTGCTGGATGAAAAAAAAAAAAAACATGTACTATTTGAATTTGGATATCTGTCCTATTTGTCTCCAGTAATCTTCTTAAAGGTGAGGGGGAACTTTTACAAAAAAAAGAACTGCTATCAGAACTTCTGTCAAGATAGAATGGTTGCCTTTGATTTGTAGCAACTTGAAAAATGTTTAATTCGATGAAAAAATTTGCTTCTTTCGGTCGTTTCTCACTTGTTATAATATAAATACGGAGTAGAATCAGTCAGCTTTGTAAGGAGGAGTGCAAAGTTGAAGTTATCCTTTTTGTTCAGTTCCAGGTGGTGTTTGAATACCTTGCTCGGAGATCCCTTTGCCAGTAAGGAAAGTTAGAAGTTCGTCGATAATTAAAAGGATCCTTTTACCACCTAAAAGGCTTTTAAAATGGATCATAAGTCTACTGAAACCGACTGTCTACATTTGCTCCTGTTATTCTACCATTACTTACTGATCCATCTAAAAGCAATTACAATTTTCCGACTGGGCACTCTCAGAAGGACTAAGCTAGAATATTTTCCACTAACAAAGATGCTCCTTAAATCGGCGATGGATTCCAAAATCGCATCATACAAGAACTCGAATCAATTTCTTTTTAGAAGGACTAGATTCTCTGTGTCAAGAAATCACAAATGAGCGACTATATGCACGGTTGCCACATCGTTCATTTGTGACCAAATTGGTTCATTATTTTTTCTCTTCGTCACATTGTCATTTTTTATTCCAATTGGTAATTTGTTTACGAAATGGAAAAAGAAACTCGACTCGACACATTTTGAAATAAATGTGATGAACTGATTGTTCCGTGTTTACAAATATTTCGGATTTAATTATTTTGGTAATTTTTAGCTACAGTTGGTAGTTTTTATTTCAAATTTTGGACACAAACTTTACTTTCAAGTGGTAACCGTAATCACTAGGTCAACGGATCGCACTTCTTATACAGATAAATTAGCGAAGTCAAATACTTAAGAACCATTTTCGGTATCTTAAACGGAACATATTCGGTTGATTTTGGCATTTATCTGAAGATTGTTCAGGGACGCAAAGGTGTGTGTAGTTTTGTTTTCCAATATTTTTAGCCATGTAACAATAATATTGAATTTCTACCACAAGCTTTTTGAAAAGATTGTCAACATTGACACATTTAAGAAGCATCTATCAAATAGATCCCTTTACATTTTTACAATTGCTTTTATTAAACTTTTTGTATATACAATTTCACTTAAGGCTAGGTGTAGCTATAATGTCAGACAGCCAGGCTGCTATTCTGGCCCTTTATTCCTACATCATTAAATCCAAACTTGTGTGGGAATGCCTACAAAAACTTAATGAACTGGGTAGGAGAAACAAAATAACCCTTTGCTTGGTCCCTGGCCACGTAGGAATAGGGTAATAAAATGGCCGACTCCCTAGCTAGAAAAGGGAGTATTAGAAACTTTCATAGGTCCTGAACCATTCTACGGAATAGGGGATCACACCCTCAAAGAATAATTTAGAAAACTAGAGAAAGAAAACAGGGCAAGAGCCTGGCAAAACACTCTGGGCATGCGGCAGGCCAAGAAACTTCTGAGGCGATACAACCGGAAAAGATTCCAAGCTTGCATCGGCATGAGCAAAAATAACCTTCGTATCTCTAAGGGGCTTCCTACCGGGGCACTGTAGACTCAAGGAACACCTAAGGAAACTAGCTACCTATATCTGAAGAAGGTCTCTGCAGATTCTGAGAGGAGATATTTTTAAAGGAAACTGGACTGGAGAGAGTGCTATAGAACAGATATCTCCCGCCAAGGAGAAAGAAGTGTACAAGAACTAAAATGATTCTGAATATTGTGAGGGGAACTCTTATGAGAGGGGTACAATAGACCAAAAGGTCGCAGTACAACAACCCCTTTCATATAATAATAATAAGGCTAAGTACCAAAGGTAGGTGAATAGTTAAAATTTAAAAGTCAACAGGAGCCCAACGGTATGCAATGTTTGGTTTCTTAAATCTATACTACATAAATTGTTCACTTCAGTAATGTCTGGGTTGGCCTCAGGGTTGAACACACTTCGGGGTATTGATTATCAAATAGATCCCTTTCTGAATATTTTCTTTTTATAGATGAATACTAACAAAATCACTCCTTAAATATGTGTTTATAATACAACAATGTCTTGTAAGAAACTGGGTTTCCATTTGGCACGTTTGTTGATGTTTAAATACGTCTGCATCTGGCATATGATTTTAGAAAACAGTGCGCAGAAGACAAAAATATTTCTACAAATGAGCAAACAATCGTTATCCTCTTTTGTAGGCATTATCACAGGACATAATATGCTGAAATATCACATCGAAAAAATGGGAATCAATACCGATGACCTGATGTGCAGAGGATGCGGTGATGGCACTCCACACTTTCATTGCCACTGCCTGGCACTCTGCCACATCAGATACAGAACTCTTTGAAGATATATTTTCGAAGACTTAGAAGACCTTGAGAAGCCTACAAAATACGTTGTATTTGGCTCGGTATGGCTTGACAACCCGGTTTCATAGGTTTCACCAGTATGGTGGTCATATATTGGGATATTGATCAAATGGAAAGCAAATCGATTTTGGAAATACCAAAATTCAAATCCGACGTATGTAGTCATGTTAACCTCACCTATATAACCTCAAACTGGTATGAGAGTTTTAATATTTTAATATTGAGGTTACCGTGCAGAAAAAAGGCGACCCCGAAGTGTAAGCTCCTAAACTCCAAATCCGAACTTTGAATGAAATCCGGTCAGCCGTTAAGGCTGTAGGCCTCGGGAGCATACAGACAGACAGATGCACAGACGGAGAGAATTTCGCGACCCACTTTTTTGAGTTCCACTATCATCGTTATGTCAGAATTGATTAACACCTCGAGTTCGAAGTTTGTGCGAATACAGAAGGTTCCTTTACTTTTGTAGTAAGAATGTAAAAGACTGTCAAAATGGCAGTGGTGGGGATTTATTCTCTAACAAAGAGAGGCACTTACGAAAAAGTTAGGGAACGCTTTTATAGAAATATTTTTAAAATGACATATACATAGTACCTATTTCAAATATTGAAAAAAAAAGTGTTGCGAAAAGCCGTTGAAATATCTGATGAACTCGAGGAATTTGCTAATTTAACAAAGAAAATTAATTACCTATATCATTTACGATGAAATTGCCCTGGAATTAATCGAACTTCGTTTTGATGAAGCCGAGTATATGGACGAGTTTGTACGACACAACATTAACAATCTGTGCATCACATTGAAGAAACCGATGAAAGAAGTTCATCAATATGATGATTCCATTCATCAATATGATGAATATAACGGTGAATTCAATTTTTTTCATCAATATAACGAATTAGTTCATCTATGTGATGAAGGCTCCTTAATAAAAATGAATGTCTGTTTTTGCGGTCATCAATATAATAAAAGCCATCATCAAAACGATGAACGTCGTTATCAATATGATAAAAATTCAAAACTTGGCAATCGTACTTGAATATGATGATTCCATTCATCGATAAGACGAATAAATCATCAACTGGATGAACAAATGACTAAATTCATTAAAATAAGTGTTTTCGTCATATTGATGAAATGTTTTGATGAAATAATGAACGTAGTTCATAAGAACATACGCTAAATGCTGTTCAGAATCCTGTTGAAAAAATTGATGAATTCACTTTCATCATATTGAAAAACGGTTCATCAATTGTCAAAAAGTTTTCATGAATTTGTTCATCACATTTATGAAAAGTACGTCATATCAATGAATATCATGTTGATGAACGCCATTCATCAATACGTCGCCGACTTTTTTTTGTTTCAGTGTACATGGAAGAGATTGTTCCTTGTTAGAGTGAGGAAGAATTTCGTCGCCAATATCGAACAGAATCTTAAAGCGAACATTCAATTTTAATTTGCCGCCTGTTGATACCATTTTAATAAGCAAGAAGTCCAAAAATAATCAACGCATAAGCCAAAAGGGACAACAAATTTCAAATCAGCTGTTAGTTGTGAGGTGACTGACAGCTTTTTCACTTCTTACTCCAAGAAATTTTTGGAGTAAAAATTCGTAAAATTCTCAGTGGAGAATTGTGAAGAAATCAATTTGACTGTATTGATGAATTGAAAGTTGCATTTGGTTCAATCACAAAATCCTTATATTTAATTTATCTAACACCTAATCTAAAAAAGATATGAATCTCAATTGATTTAAAAAGCTAAATAAACAATTAGATCAATTTTTCCGCGAATTTAAATATTTTACCGCGAACTGTCACACTTTATTCACAATCCACACAAAACAGTCGCGATCCACAAACCCACGAATGAAAAATTCGTTCGAACTTAACCTTTAAAAATGAAACTGATACGCGGGTATCTGCGATGCGACCAAAAAAAGTTTTCATGAGAATGATGTGTCAGAAACTACGAATATTCGCGTGTTCGCAGTTCGCATGTGAATAGTCCTTTACTACGTAATCGGGAAAGTTAAATAAGGACTATCCTCGAGAATGTGTCCAAATAAACCGCAAACCACATCCTACCAACCATAAAATTCTAACGTTCATTTCAATTGAATAATTCTTATAAATAAAACCACTCTATATCAATTTGTTTTGTGTTGAAATCTTAAAATTAAACCCCTAATGGGTTTAAATGCTGAAGCATCTACCCTCAGATGGATATCCTTGTAGATAAAAACACATACAAATTTTATGAGCCCACATCACTCGTAAAACCGGAAGCATAATGAAACACGAAAGTGTTGCAGTAAATGTCATTGTCCCCCTTAAATGTTATTAAATGATAGCAATTTGGGACTAGAGGACAAAATATACATAAAGTAGTTTATTGTTTCGTATATCGGAGAAGAATTGCCTGCACAGCCTTCTCGGAGGGCTGTTCTTTTTATTGCATTCATTATACTAAATCGTCCATGATATACTACAGTGTAAAGCGAGAAAAAAGAGAAAACACAACTTTACAAGTGAATATCCTCGTAAAAGGCTTATTGCTCCTGAACACACATCCATCTACATATGGATAGCGACTGCACGAGTAAGGATGCGTTGTCGTAAAATGCAGGCATTTTTTTTTTCTTTTTCTTTTCTACTCTTCATGAAAGTACTTAACCGCTTTCACCATTGAAGTTCAAAGTAAAGCCTTTTAAAAGTGTTACACGAACAATAAGTATATTATTGTCTTACACACCTCTTGTAATAATGCACCAGAAAGGAAGACGAAGGATGGATGGGCACTGTCTATACACTGTTGCAGAGGACGAAAATGGCATTTTATTTCTCACACTTCTCACCTCCAAAGTGTAATGGAAGGTAAAACTTGTAAAAAAAAATCGATTCTTGTGCCTGGTGCACTTTAATTGAAGGCTTCAGAAGATGTGTATTATAAATTGAATTTAAAATGTGAATCAAGCAAGGATCGGTTTATTGTCAGTTTCGTGCAAGGTATAGATGAGATTGGTTTAAGTTGGGTTAGTCGTTTAAGTGCTTTAGGGTGTAGAGGAATTCCGATGGCACTTTTTCCTCTACTAATGCGAGGTGCAGCTGCAGCTCTTGTGGGGTTAAGTTCACTTAGGAAATTATGTAATGGTCTGTTGATTTACTACACGCTCTTTTTATTGAAAAACGGCTTTAGAGAAAGGAAAACCTTTGCTGGAGGTGTATATAGAGGACTAGAGGTTAGTTATCTTTGAGGGGGGGGCGGAAGTATGAGCTAACAAATTGCCAATACGATGCATATAGGAAAAAGCAAAGCCAAATAGAAAAAGCATGGACACACGATAACATTTTCTAAAAAAAAAATTGTTGATCATCTACATACATTCATTTAATGTTAACATTGCTCATATCTATTACTGTATCAAATTACTCCCATCCCTAACACAAGTTAAATGTCATTTTTCCTTTTACGTTTTTTGAATAAACTTCCTTCCTTTTTTGCATTCACTTGAGCTAGTTCGTTTTTTCTTTTAAACTCGTCGTAATCTTTAACCATCTCAATAAAAATTACTTGGCTCGAACATTGGATTTTCTGACGAAAAATCGCATCCGATTGTCACTTGACATTTATGGACAATCCGAATGACTAAAGATGAACATATGAAAAACGAACAATCACAAACAAGCGGAAATAATATCGGGTTTTTCAATAAGAGCGTTAAAAAAGTTTTTTTAAATAAAACAAAAACGGTTTTGGATATCTATGAAATTAGTTATTCCTGTGAAAGTACGTTCGACGCCATTAAGTAAGCATGTCGATTTCTATTGCATGGTCAGCACGGGCACGCTTGCAGAAGTCCAGACGCTGAACCCAATTTTCGACGATTTTCAAGCATAAATCGGCCGATACTGCTGCAATTTCACGTTCGATATGCGTACGAAGTTCATCAACCGTCGCTGACTTGTTAGCATAGACCATAGACTTGACGAAGCCCCACAGAAAATAGTCTTACGGCGTCAAATCGCACGACTGAGGCGGCCAAGCGACTGGACCATTTCGTGAGATAACACGTTCTCCAAACTTGGTTTCCAATAATTTGATTGTGACATTCGCTGTGTGGCTTGTGGCGCCGTCCTGTTGGAACCACATGTCCTCCAAGTCCATATCATCCAATTGGGGCCAAAAATATTCGGTTATCATTGAACGGTAGCTATTCCCATTCACAGTAACGTGCCGGTATTGATCATCACGGAAGAAGTACGACCCAATGACGCCGCCGGCCCATAAACCACACCAAACCGTAATTTTTTCGGGATGCAATGATGACTCATGGAGTAAGTGTGGATTGCTGCCTGACCAATACCGCATATTTTGTTTATTGACGAAGCCATTCAGCTAGAAATGAGCCTCATCGCTGAAGATGATTTCTCGATGAAAATCCGAATCATTTTCAAGTTGTTGCTCAGCCCAATTCACGAACATACGACGCTTCTGGTGGTCAAGCGGCTTCAGTTCTTGCGTCAATTTAATCTTGTATGGATATAGGCCAAGATCTTTTCACAAAATTCGCCACAACGACGTCACAGAGATGCCCAACGCTTGAGTACGACGTGTGAGAGACACATTTGGGCTTTCTTCAACTGAAGCCTCAGCGGCAGCAATATTCTCGACACTACGGGCACTTCATTTTCTCACTGGCACGGGAAAATTTTCAAATTTTTCCACTAGACGCTCAATTGTTGATCTGCTAGGAAGATTATGACGACCATAAATTGGACGTAGCGCTCTTAACGTTGAGGCCACTGACTCCGAATTTCGGAAGTAAATTTTAATAATTTCGACTCGTTGTTGGCTCGTATATCTTTCCATCATGCATCCATCAAAATTAATGGCAAATCTTACTGAAGAGAAATGCCAAAAGAGCAGCAAGAAATTCGGCGTCGTTTGCTGTCCCTGTCGCTCTACTTTTGTAGCGTCCCTGTTGAAAAACCCTTTATTGACCCAAGTCGAAATGAACAGGTTAGATAGTATTATGCCCAAAAAAATGTATAAACCATAGTTTTAAATTTAAAAAAATAATGCGCATAAAACCAAACACACGCTGAAAGCTCTGTTATTGTAATTAAATTCTTCGAAATACCTGGGTAAGGGTATCCAGCCCAGAAGGCTTAAATTAAAATAAAAATAATATTCATACGTAATTCCCACAATGAATTTCCCTCAACTTTCGCCCACAGGATTTCCAGAAATAATTTTCATCGAACTTGCAGAACGTCATTCATATAATAAATTAGCATTCTATTTTCTCGTCGTTTGCAGAAGGAAGTGGGGGAGACTCTGCCAAGGATACAAATTAATTGCTTGAGTGGGTACCCAATTTTAATGGTGAATAATTGAATAATAATTTACAATAACAAACATGGTTTTGTATAAAATCAGAACAAAAAACCTAATCTTATACTGTGCTATAATTTTACTGGGATATTTTTGGACACTGAAATGTGAACAGTGAAACTTATGAAACAATAAAAGTAAACGATGCGTAAACGATAGGAAATTGATCGAACAAAATCTTGTGCATTTATTTACTTAAACTCACCTATTTAAACATTAATCTTAATTGGAAAAACTTTTTTACACCAAAATTGGCTGCCAATTTACACACTCAAAACAATTTTTCGTTAAAGTTTGTCTATCCGACAAAATTAAAACCCATCGAAGCATAAGTGCCAGACAATTCTAGTTACCAATATTTACAAAAGTAGTTATCTAAATTAAACCGCACCTAGGAAAGCTACAGTAAATTTAATAAAAAAAATTGATTTTTAAAATAAAAAATCGAAATATGTGTATGTTTAAACACTGTGCGTGCAGTATGTGTGTGGTTTGATACACGTCATTGAGAAAAGAGGGAATTGTAATAAACGTATTCTTGAAATATTATGAAATAACAAATACCCGTTTGCATTTCCATCCCCGCAAGTTAAATGACATCAACTGTTACACAGTAAATGAAAGTGTCATTGGAATTTCATTCGGCTTGCATTGCATATTGCTGGTCTACGACATTTTTATTATACGTAATTGCCCAGCTGTGATTTCTGCGTGCCTGGTAATTCACGAAATATTTGGCACCGAATTTCCTCGAGATATCCGTCACAGGGAAGAAATGTGAGACCATCATATATGAAAAACATGCCTTATTTTAATATGCCCCATCTCATAAATGTATGCAATGATAAAACACAGTGACGCATTTTCTGTCCCCGCAAGTTAAATGTGTGGAATTACTCCACCAGATTCCAATAACGCGGGGTTAGATGTTTACACATCAAAAATCGGAACTGACAGCTTACATAGATATTCACTTCAGCTGTGACCTGGAATGAACAATTTTTGTTTTAAAAACCTATTCATAGTCGATCTGGGTCTGAATGTTGGCAGCAATGTTTCCTACATTACAAGATAGTCCTACGATCTTTCTTATTCATTGATTTGGTTAGGTACGTTAAGCACACGTGTCGAACCCGGTTTCCAAGACGTGCCGTGTCAACAAGTAGGCGCCCAATGTTGGCCCTCCATGAAATGCTTGAATTTTGAAATTTTCCTCATCATGTGTAGAGTCGGCTGTTGAAAATCGAGAATTATGGAAGGTCCAGTTAACTACTTTACTCGAACGATCCTTTTAACAGAGTGACAAGAGAAAGAAACTAGTAATAATGATGACCAATTACAAAACTCCCACAAAAAGGCATAAATCCCAAGATATAACAACACTGCATGGAACATAGCGGCTTCTTTTTTATTGATCTGGCTGAGTTTGAGCAATGCCATTGGTTATATCGGCTTAAAGGCATTGGTCGATTGTGGTTAATTGACACTGACCTGAGACTTAAGGAAAACCCACAAGAAAAATTGTAGCGTTCTCAAATCGTACGATCTTGGTGGCCAATCGCTCTGCGAAGGGGTAACTATAGGTACTCTCAAATCCTTTCATGCAAAATGGCGTCTGATGCGTGAGACGTACCTTTATTCCGCTGGAGTCACATATCGTCTACTTCTATATCGTTCAATTTAGACCACAAGAAGTCGATTCGCACTCGCCGTAGATGGTGATTGGCATGAATTAAAAAAAAAAAAACTATAAAAAATGACGCTGCCAGCCTAAGATCTGCACCAAATATGTACTTTTTATGGATGCATTGCCACCTGATGACCCTAGTGAGGGTTAGTGTAGACCCACATACTGAAATTTTGCCAGTTACTATAGTTATTCATCCAAAAATGCGCCTCATCGAGAAAGATTATTTTTTGGCCAAAATTGGCCGAAGCCCACCCAGGGAACAAAATGGCGTTGTATATGATGGTCATTAACTTAGAGCTCCTGTGTGAGTTGCATCTTGTTCAGGTGTAGGACCAAGTCCTGATGTAAAATTGGGCAATTTAAAGTCTACGAAAGGCCGACTTCTTGTGCACGGCGGGAAATTCGGGTTCTCCTCGGCTTCTTCTGTACTCTTTCAGGGACCGAAATAATGTTCTTGGTCAATCTGACATTTCTCTGACGGACTGGTGTTGGCTGATTGGTTACCAAACCGGTTGTCTCGGCCACCAAACTTTGGACAGTCGACTTTCAAGGGCCACCACCACCATGTCGGGCGTAACGCGAGCCACGTTTGCACTGACAATCTTTATATTTCATATCTATCGAAGTTTTATCATTTTAACGTTCTGCTCAATCGTGTAACTTGCCGTGGTAATTTGGCTTAAATGACTGAGTAAGTAATAAAAACCAGATTAGAAAGACGCCGCCAAAACAAGATGGTCGCCACATGCTACCCGCCGTCGCATTTGAAAAACCCTTTATTTTGACATGTATAACCTAGAGGCAGTCTTTTAAACCGCCTACCCCGCACAACTTTGTGGGGGCAATTGTGGCCACAGTTTCTAGTTGTCTATAATTTTGTTATAAAAATATATAGCTATATAAATTGGCAAATTGAAAGTACTTATAACTGTGCAAAACTGTACAAAGCGAGCGAGTTTTCACTGACTGATTGCCACCAGTAGGTACAGAGAATCAATTCCAATGCTTGGATTGGTATTTGTTAACCTTGATTTCATTTTATATATATAAATATTTTATTTGTTTTTTTTTTCCAACAAATGACGGCTTTCGCCTCTATCTAACAATCGTTTAACGTGCATCTTCCCTCATTAGTAGCACTAGAAAATAAACCGGATTATCTATACCTATATTGGGTGTGGTTCTGGCCTTAAACAGAGCACGTAGAGATATATTGTGTCTGTGAAATGATTATCAGGATTAATGCCTTGAGACAACTGAAATACAATAGCCCCGGAAAGTAACTTGGGGGTATGAAATTCAATATATGGGTAATTGGGTGTATTTAGATCTACGGAACGGATATCAAATAAATCATTTGAAAAGCATAAATTACTATCCCCCGGAATGATGTGCCTATATTTATACGCTGCTTGTATTTGTCTATGTCACTTAGGTATCAGATTAAATATGAAACAATGCTTGAACTCAACATCAGATACACATACTCGTACTTTAAATGCTAAAATGGGAATACCGGTATAGATGCATCACAATAATTGACAGACAGATTTTTGAATATTTCGAAAATGTCACAGAGTGATAACATATAAATAGTTCGTAGTACTCAAACTTGGAATATTTTTCGAAACTATGGAATCAAGTAAATCAAATCAATGTTGCGGTTATAAATGTATTGTCACTCAAATAATGTAACCCACTTGCAAAAGTTAGAAACCAAGGCAAACTAGTCTGCGAAAAGACGCAGAGAATGTTGCTGCATTGTTATAAAATCTATGCGCTGTGCTAATAAACAAATTTAGTCTCTACTTTAAATTTAGCGAAGAAAATTTATAGTCACTGTGAACTACTAAAATTTAGGGTCGAAACTGAAAATGTTTATTGGTAAGGTCCTGTTTGTTTATCTATCTCTAAAATAGTGCAGCTAGGAAATAAGGAAAAAATTTACTTACAATAGCTCTTCATTGGTATTATTGACATTCTTTGTGGCAATTGAAAATTTAGCTCGAAATGGGTTTTGATTCAAATTTTATATATAAATTGGCGAAGGAAAACAGCTATAAGAACCACTTTCACTACCTACTTCAAACATAACCGGCCTTACTAATAATCAAACACTTATGTCGACTATTTAGTTGGCTGGAAGTTTAAATAAAAATGTGCAATAAACATTTTTGACCTCTACCTTTATTAGTATACGAAGACTTTCTGTTGAATCTATTACATTTGTTGTCATCGCAGAATTTGAATTTTATAATTTGTTTTCGTGGAAAACAAGGTCAATGGTCTATTTCACAGCGAGGATTTTATTCTAAAAAACAAACGAATATATAAATTGCAAATAAATTCGCCAAACACCATCTTTCAAAGACTTTTTGGGGCTTAATATCATATGCAAATCAGTAATGCCCTGTTTTTCGTTCGGGCACAAAATCGGCAATTGTTATAGTACGTTTTCCTCTGTTTTCTAATTGGTTGATTTAATTGGCTGTATTTCCCCGCCTTCTGACGAGGGAAAACATAAATAACACACTGAGCGCCGTTTTGAGACCAAAACTAACTGAACCTGAAGATAAAGGGGGAGAAGGAAGTTAAGGGAGCTCAAAACCAGTATGTGGAGCTGAGAAATTTGATCTTGTTGAAATGGATGCTTTGGATGGCTTAAAAGGTGATCGGCTAGTTCCTTAAGGCCAATGGCCCGAACTTATTGCTGTTAGTCTGGCGACATCTACACGCGTTTTGGCTAAGAGGTTGTTCGTTCTGGCATCATCGTAGGCTGGCCAGATCTATCTTGAAATGACGCA
The DNA here is from genome assembly GCA_946477585.1 of Cheilosia urbana. Taxonomy (NCBI): domain Eukaryota; kingdom Metazoa; phylum Arthropoda; class Insecta; order Diptera; family Syrphidae; genus Cheilosia; species Cheilosia urbana. The sequence goes on from OX297854.1 coordinate 121,424,523, forward strand.
GTTCGTCAGGTTCATCTTTACGTATCCTAGTCGATGGAAGACTTCCTCCGCACGAGACACGCACAGAGCAAAGCTAGAGGGTAATCTAAGAGAGAAGTTTTTATGGAAGTTGATTTTGGGTACAAGTACAATGTAGTCCGCAGATATATGCACTATACGTCCAGTCAATGAAGAACCAGTTCCACCACCAAGTATGAAGTCGGCTTAGCTGTAGAAAAGCTTAATAACGACAAGGCCGCGCGCTCTGAGGGTTTACACAGCGGTGCTCTTCAAATACGGTGGCGATGTTGTCATAGGGCGCATGCATCAAATCATCAACCAAGTATGGGTGGAAGAAAGCATGCCCGATGACTGGACTATGAGCTCCATACGCCCCATCAACAAGAAAGCCGATAAAATGTTTTGCAAGAACTATCGAGGCATATCTCTGCTAAATGTCTCATATAAGATTCTATCCAACGTATACTGTGTGAACGACGAGTGTGGCTTACAGCCCGGCAGTTCGACGATAGACCAAGTTAGGTAGGTAGAAGTGGCGGTTCAGCTTTGAACCCAAGTATAGCACTGTGATGTGCCTTTTGTTACCACGACTCGTGTGACCTAGTTTGTTATGATTGTTAGGAACGTGATGCATTCGGTACCTATATCCAGCCTGTGGAGTTGAGGAAACGGATTATGTCTGAAATCCCAAATTTTCACTCAAGCCAATCCTGGAAAAGACCAATGAATTTCAAGTCGAGACCCACCACCTTTTCATCGACTTTAAAGCTGTATATGATAGCATTCCTCGTCAGGAACTCTATATGGCGATGGCCGATTTCGGGATCCTGTCAAAACTGATCCAGTTGTGTCGCGAGACAATGGAGAACACGCGCTGCAAGGCAACGTGCAGTATGGAAGTATGTAGCTCATTTCGAACTATTTTAAACTTGCACCGGATTTCGGCAAGGAGACGCGCTGTCATGTAACTTCCTGAATCTCATGCTGGATAGTGCACAGGGCAGTACCAACACGGAAGGCACATCTTCAACAAATCCATCCAACTATTATGCGGACGATATTGAAATTGAAAATGATTGAAACTGCAAGATTACTTCCTGCTTTGATCAAAGGCAGTTAAGCAAAACCTAAAAATGTCTATTTCTGTAAATATCTTTACGGAACATTTATCGTTTTCGCTGTGGTGTGACTGCCGGCTTATCCTTTAAGGGTTTCAGCTTGGATAAATTGAGGCATTCTCTTGTACCCTCTTCAAATTCAAAATGTCGAAATACAATGGACGTCCAGTATAACGAATGATATAATTTTTGATTTCATTCAGTATATCGAGCGCGTTCGTTATATCGATGGACTTGTTATACTTAAAAAAAAATACCTTTGAAAAATATGTTTATTTAAAAGGTTTTATTTGATTTAAAATTGAATAGATGATGGTCCTGCCATTTAAATAGTTTCAGGGTTCTTAAGCCAACTCATCGCATATATGCGTTCCTTATATCGGATAGCAAATCGTGGGCACAATTCGCTATACATATACCTGAAAAGCGTTCGTTATATCGCGAATTCGGTATATCGATTATTCGTTATAATGGGCATCCTCATTTAGAAATTCTTGGTAAGTTTTCCATCATCAAAACCATGCGAAAATTATTTATGTGGGCACTTGCAGTGAAATTCAAAAACAAAAACCTAAACCCTCCCCAATTTCAATTTTGAACTCGCACATTAATCCAGTGGTGTACCCAAAATGGAGGATGATATATCCAATAAAGAATATCCTTTTCGAAAAAATTCCCTTACCCGATAGTTTTCCTTAATCCCCAGAACACGGCAATCAATCTCTTATCAGGGCCAATTTATGTTGGATTATTAAAAAACAACATAATCCTTCCATATCCCGACACTGGTAATCCAATACTGCCTAATCGTTTACGTAAGTTTATCCTTGTTTATCGGCTCGGCCAGACAAAAGGTGAAAACTAACAGCTCAATCAATTTGACGACGGTTCGTTGCGTCCTTTTCCAGTGCAGAAATAAAAAAAAACCTTCGCCGTTCCTTTGTTCGTTCATTAATGTATAACTTAAGTGCCCCTATATCTAACAAATATCACACATATACATATGTGACTTTTGACATCGGATAAATCAATATTTGTATCCTTTCCCTTGTGCAGCCCACCCAATCGCTCAACACCCGCACGTGTTAACATTCTGTTTGCACTGTCATCTGCGGTATGTGTTACACTATACAGGTATTAGCTTTAGCCATGTCACCTTGGTTACATTGCGGCCATCCGTTCTTGTCAGTGTTTATGCTTATACAATGCACTTCCGATCACAATCCCAGTAAGACGTATCAATCAAAATCAAAAGTGTGCATCCCCAAATTTCAAATCCCAACTTAACAGCATTCCTTAGGCAGCACCAACTTCTTATTCTATGGTACTGGCATCCCAATCCCAGATTCTTTGCATGGCATCGATGCTGATGTAATGCCAGGATAATGGATTGCTATTTGTAAGAAGGTGCACATAATTCGGACACACGGTGACTGATTGGAATTCATATCGTCGATCCAAATTGAATTCAGCAACAACACAGAGAGGTCTAATGTGTAAACAGGATGGGCAGTAATTCTCTGAATTCGATAAGGCAAGACTCGGTATGGATTTTCAGTTTTATTTGTACAAGCATTTTTGGAGTAATCCTTGGACATTTCGAGATTATTATACTGAGGGAATTTCACCCTAATTGTCCCCCTTCCATCTGTTACTATATCTTGTGAGATTGTAATGTATACATGCCTAAAATTCACTGATGAGTGATGATGCCTAAAAGAAACACACACATGAATCGCATTTTATTGAATTTTGCATGTGACATATTGAGATTACAGTTCGTAGGTGGTCCTTGCTTCCTGAATAAAATACCACACAACGGACGTCAGGAAAGAAGAAAGCTTCTGTCTGTCGAAGTTTATCAAATTAATTTAAACTATTTGTTGCTTCGTATTTTACGGAGCTTGAATGCATGGATAGTTTCATAAAGAAGATGTTTGCAAAGGAGGAGAAATGAACTTATAATCCAGTTGTCACAGCATGGGCTGAAATAATATCTCAATGGAGTCCTTTGCAAATATCATGCTGTTCAAATGAAACCGAACTTCCATCGAAGCACTTTGTGGATGGGTAAAATGCAATTTACCATCACCAACGGATCAATTTATTACTGAAACCTCTCCGCGTCGCTTCTATTTTTAGTTATAATTGGAAGGGAACCAATTCCCAAATTTGGCAGGTAATATAGGACAAATAAAAAGACATGTCCTAAACCAAACTCGGGGCAAGGCAATTAACAAACACAAATATTTTTATTTACATTGCGTGCCCGAGGGATATTCGATTCCTTTCACTTCTGCCGGAAAGAATAACACAGAATAGGAAAAAAAAAGAAATAAAAAAACAAAGTTAGAAGCGCCAACAAAAAGCCCACAAATTAGAATAAATTTGGAAAATAAATTCAAAAGGCTAACCTTGGCGGAGGAATAGGTAGCCTCTTTCTCTGTATTTGCCGAGTGGGACTTTTTGTGCTTTTGATTTTTGTCGAATCGAGTGACAGACTGACAGTGATTGCTGACGAGAGAGGAGAGGCTATTCGAATAGAGTGCCTAATAATTGGAGACACTTAGGTGTATATTGCGTGGATAAATTATTTGTTTGTTCTAAAAAGGGGGTCTTTGCACCCAAGACACAAAGTCAATAGCCGACCAACCATGGTGAACGATTATCTGAGAACACCCATCGAATTTTTATATTTAACTAGCGGATCCCCGCCTGATTTGCTGGCCGTTTAAATTTAAATAAATTGCGATGGAAGGATGAAACCTGAGGAGGCGCCAATGCTCCAACGTCCATTGCTAGTGCCGGATTCCTACCGGCTAAAACCACCTCCCTGCGGTACTACCATAAAGCATTACTTCGCTGGGGTCGGAATACTTAGCTTTCTCTGTCATTCTCTTTGCGTTGACGCACTAAACGCCAGAGGTCGCTGAGTACCCAAACTGCCACGTCACTAATAATGGTCCAATTTTCACTATTCTGAAGCATGAAATTTAGGACATCATCTGGAGTTAAGCACTCCTCAAATTTGTCCCGTAGCGCGATTCTCTCGGTTTCGTATCGTGGTCAATGAAAAAAACATGTTCCGCTTTTTCGGAAACGGTTTCGCAATGTGGACAGTTTGGAATGATTTCATGACCGCGTTTAAAGAGACATTCCCTGCAAGAACCATGATCCGTCAAGAACTGAGTCACATAGAAGTTTCTTTCGCCATGAGCACGAGTAATCCATGAATCGATCACTGGTATCGCTGTATATATAGAGACTCGGCCATTTCTGACACGCTCGGTTCTAAGAGCTTTCATTTCATTTCGTTTCATTTATTGATTTCTATTACATCTTTTAAAATTGTAAAAGTTAAAATAATACAATAATTCATTTTGAGAATAAGCATTAAAACAAACATTTATTATGTTAAACGAAAGAGAAGCTTTCTTAATACAATGTGATCTACTTAAGAATAATTTATGTATCGGCCAAAGATCTAGATGCAGCCCTTTTGAGTTGCCTGGTTCCTCGCAGTTTTCTAATGAAAAGGGGTAGGTAGTTCCTCTGCCTGATGACATAAACGAAAAATTGGCGCTCTGAATAAAAATAAAAGACCGATTCAAAAATGAGAATTAAATTTTATCATAGCTTTCATTTCTTCAGCGAGCAAATCGATAGGTAGCATTGAAGACGATGTTGATTTTGAATAAAACACAAATTATTTAGGAAATCCGATGATCCAAATTTTTGATGAGGCATAATTGAGGTTCTATGCCGTTAATGTGCCGAATTATCTCATCCTTTAGCTCTTGAATTGTTGCTGGCTTATCAAAGGTACAGCTTTTCTTTCGAATAATCCCAAAGAAAGAAGTCCAACGGTGTCAAATCACATGATCTTGGCGCCCAATTGACATCGCCACCACGTGAGATATCACGGACATTGAATTTGTTGCGCAAAAGAGCCATTTTTTCGTTAGGTGCGTGGCAAGTGGCACCGTCTTGTTGAAACCACATATCGTCCACATCCATTATCTTCCAATTCGAGCAATAAAAAGTTCGTTATCATCTCACGATAGCGAACACCATTCACAGTAACTGCCTGACCGGACTCATTTTGGAAAAAATACGGGCCGATGATGCCGCCAGCCCATAAATCGCACCAAATAGTCACTCTTTGTGGGTGCATTGGTTTTTCGACAATAACTCTTGGATTATTATTCGCCCAAATGCGGCAATTCTGCTTATTGACGAATCCACTGAGGTGAAAATGTGCCACATCACTGAAGATGATTTTCTTCGAAAATTGATCATCCACTGTTGCCCATTTTCATAAGAAGTCTGAATAACTTTAACGCGTTGCTCGGTTGTGTATCTTTACATGGTTCAAATTGAGTTAGTCTGAAATTGAGAAATGTTAAATGAAATGCAGAAAAAACTTGACGCTTAGGTGTGGTTCATATTCAACATCGGCCCTTAAAATTTAACCACCCTTTATAACGACGTTCGAAATAGTTCGGACAAGTGCATTCATTCATTTAAAAAGTTTTTATAAAGCAAACCAATTCAATATTTTTCGTTTGCATTTTCTTTTCATATGGTTACAACTTTGATTTAATTCAATCAACTGATTCAGTGGTCTAGTGACTGTGTAAGACCTAGCTTATGAATTTCACGCATGAGAAAACTATGGAAATTCATCTTTCCTTTGCTATATCTTCTTCTTCTAATATATAAAAATCTCGTGTAACGGCGTTCGTGGTCGCATACCTCCGAAACAGCTCGACCGATTTTTATGAATTTGTTTTTGTGTATTTGGTAGGTATGAGAATAGGTTTTTAAGTATATCTCATACCGCTAGATGATTATGGGGTCCTTATACGGATATATACATATTTTTTTTAACGAACATTTTTTTTGTATTTTTATTTTTATTAGAAAATATCCCAAATTCATCATAAATGATTCAAAGTTGAGTATGACAATCGAGGATGAAATAAATGTATGTGTTTTTTTAAAATGATATTGAATCGAACCTATATTTGCCAGTGGAAATTGTTTGTCATAATATCTGTGGACTATTTGCATTTACAAAACAAGTTTTTGAAAAAAGGCTAATGCCAGTTTCATTAGGCAGAACTTTTTTTTTTTTTAATTTCCTTAAATATTTTCTAAGATTAAGACACCAAACTCATCTGTAAATGTTATAAACAACAATTTCATCATCTATCGGTTTTTATCTTTCCACTATCATGAAGAGCCAATTGGCTGTTTGGACTTGGCATAAAATAAAATTGTAGATCACTTCCATTGGTTTCAAAATTTCAAAAACTCACACAAACGAATGGTTGCGAGGAGCTAGGCTCTAGGGTCCCTATGGACTTGTTGTGCCTACTATTTATTTATTTTTAAGTCGTACCTAAAACATGCTAAAAAAGTAATGATAAAAAGTTGGGGGTTTCTTTGGAAAAAGTAGCCAAATCTGGAAAGAAATATTTTGACCGTCTGGCAACGCTGAGTCATTGACGTGATTATGTACCGTCACTGTCGATATTTTATTCTGCATTTGTGATGTATCAAAATGCAATATTTTGCACGATCTATTTTAATTTACAAGAAATATATAAATCGTCATGTCTGTCTGTCTGTCTGTCCGTCCGTATGTCACAGCCACTTTTCTCCGAAACTATAAAAGCTATACCGTTGAAAATTGGTAAGTAGATGTATTCTGTGAACTGCATTAAGATTTTACACAAAAAAAAAAAAAAAAAAAAACAGTAAATTTTGGGGGTCCCCATACATAGAACTGAAACTCAAAAAATGTTTTTTTCATCAAACCCATACGTGTATAGGTTTCTAATATAATTTTTTTCTAAAGTGAATAGTTTGCGCGAGAGACACTTCCAAAGTGGTAAAATGTTGGTTCGATTTTTAAATTACGCACCGTCCGAGAAAATAAATGTTAAGCAACTTGCAAATAGAAAGTTATTTGAACCGATATGATATTTTTTGTAAAGCTTGTTTATACCTCCTGTCGATCTAATATTGGTACACCCTTGCCAAAAGAAATTGTGAATTTGGTTTGATTTAAAAAAAAAATTAATTTCAGCAAGTTTGCAGCTCTCTTGATTTTCCGTCCTACTTTAAGATATTTTTCCAGACTCCTACTCGGTAGAGACAATCTGTTTGGTAATTCATTTAAAGAGATTCAGGTCGCTTAAGTAAGCTATTTCTACTTCATACGGAAAAGCCATATGCCTCCTGATTGCCCTCCTTCTGCACACATAAGTCTTAATAAGAAAAAATCGATATACGCTTACCTACGTACTAAGGCTGAAATAATTCCCACACTCCCATCCCAAATTGTCTACATAGTCGTACAGCATTACAGCATCGGCACGTTCATTCTCTCTGTACTCATAAAATCCTGGATAATGAGCTAAGGATAATATTGTAATGAAGTTTGATTAAAACATTGAAAATGTTTACCAACACAGCTTTGCCGAGATTTTCAGCTTCTAACTTCCTCCGGCCAGGGTAAGACTGCAGATGCTACAAAGCAATTTGATTATACATAATTATTATTGGATAACATATTGGGTTGGGATAATGACTGCTAAGTCGGTTCGTTTTTTTTTTTTGTGGTTTTCATCCAATTAGAGGGGATTTTCAAATTGTGGATGACAAATTTTGCCATAATAGCATGTCGCTCTGGTAAAGGGATGGGTTTGTTTCATAAGTGGATGATAAGTTATTAATTGGAACTAGGAAAACCCAATTTTGATCGCATTCTATTAAAAAGTTAAATCGATTTTTTTCAATGAGAAATGACTTCAAAAGGTCCTGAGCTTGAAAAATGCTCACCAATCCTGTATCTTGTTCATTTCTATCGTTTGTATAACATAAAACAAAACAAATTAAGAGAGTTTGCTTTTATTTTTTATATATTTCATAAGAACTCTGTAAGCGATTGGAAAAAACAATGTCACCTGTTAACTTTCTTTGGCATTTCTCTGTCATTTTTTGTATAACATTCGGCGTCAAGTTTAACCCTAAAAGGCTAAGGGGACTAGCTGCCCCTAGTAAGCTAATCATTCATCGATTCGAAGAAAATACTAAAATAGACTTTTTTAAAAAGCTTTACATACATACATACATACCTAGTTTTAAATTTTTTTCTGGAACATTAGAAAGGTGATGCCAAATGAACGATTTTTTACTAAATAAATAATTCTGTTTTTAACAGATTTTCAATAGGTATTTGCAAAAACTTAAAAAAAAACCTTCAGTCGTTGGTAATATTAAATTAAATTGATATAATAACAAATTTTAAAAATAAAATTAAATAACTAATTTTTGTAATAAAAACAATAAGAAATACTGGTCTTACCTGCCGGACACAATCGTTATCCGCAAGAGCGCATCGGTGACTGAGTTGATTAGTGAACACTGAGCACACGTTACTATGTCTTCCCCGGGTTGAGGAGAGACAGTAAGAGTACGGATGGGACATCGTCGAATTAGCCTTTTAGGGTTGATGAAAACGTTTGCCAAATAACTATTCTGTACGACAGAGATGATGACATGGGCTAAAGTTAAACGGAGGCTGAAGGCTTTGCTTTTGGACCTGCTATTACGAAGGCATAGCTTTTTAAAACCATTTGTGCGATTAAGATTAATTTTCACGACGAATATACCTACTTTCCAGCGGCGGGACTAGAAAGCTTCTGCAGACGGACTGATCGAATTGCGAGACACACTTTTTCGATTTCCGCTACAATCGGAATAACAGATTTGGACCAAAACGCAGCCATATTTGCTGTTTGTTGAAAAGAAAAGTCTACTGAGGCCTTACGAAAAAAACGAAAAAAAAAAAAAAAAAAAACAAGTAAACAACTTGATAAATCCAAACGTCTTCGTTTATTGCAAGTACATCTTAAGCTTATAACGACAGAATTGACAATCTTTAATGACTCTACCGCATAGATTTGGCTGAATGTGAGCGTTGGCATTAGGTAAATAAATAAATAAATAAATAGTTGGCGCAAAATATCCGTAGGTATCCTAGGTTTTTGCGGTATTCGAACCTGGGACCCCATTTCATTTGTCCCTTTCTTTAACTGACATACTAGAAAAAATCGATCCAACATATTAACCACAAATCCACTGCGCCTACGATTGGTTATATTGGCTTTAAGAGCATCGGTCGATTGCGCAGAGTTCTAGGACTTCAATAAACCCCACAAGAAAAAAGTCTGACGGGGTCATATCGTACGATCTTCGTGGCCAATTCACGTCACTTCTGCAAAAGATAACCAAACCATACATTCAAATCGTTCATGCAGAGCGTCCATCATGGGGTCTGCTATGTAGCTTCGTGATGCTGGAGCCACATGTCGTCTAACTTGGCAACCTGGTCAATTATAGGTCTTTGGAATGGAGTTGGGTATGAAAAGGAGAAAGGCTTGAGGATGAGCTGAAATTGGGTTATTCAATTGGCTATAGTCAAAGCGAAAGTTGTAAAGCAAATAAAATTTTAATATTCAGCCTTATTGTGAGTTTCGCCCGGAAAACATTTCACTTGGCGAAATGCTGTCCGCCCAGAATTTTAAAAGCTTTTTCGAGTTTCGTCCGAACGAATGCAAATTTCGAATCGACAACATTTTGAACACACGAGCGGAAATTGAAATTTAAATTTTTTCGGTTGGAATATTGTTCGGGCGAAACTCACAATAAGGCTGATTATAAACTATCGAGAAGTATTTTATTAACATAATGTGGCTACAACAAAAGGCTTTGCATCGTACCTTAGAGCTCGCTGTTGATGGTGGCCTCATCCACGAATTTTCCAAAAAAAAAAAAAAAAAATCTAACAAACGCGCGCCGCCCCGCCAGCCCAAAATCTGCACCAAATATTGCATTACCATCTGATGAACTTCATGAGAGTTAACGTCCTTCCAAATACTGAAATTTTACCAGTTAACATAGCCATTCATCCAAAAACGCGCCTAATCGAGAAAGATGATTTTCGGCCAAATTTATAGCCCTCTTCCAAAGGCTCCAAAGGGAACAAACGGCGTTGTTTCTGGTCGTTAACTCAGAGCTCTGGGGTGAGTTGCACATTGTTCAAGTGTAGGACCGAGTCCCGATGCAAAATTGACCAAGTTAAAGTTTAAAAAAGGTCGACTTCTTTTGCACGGCGAGAAATTCGGGTTCTCCTCGGTTTCATCTGTTCACTTTCATGGACCGATCTGACGTTTCTTTGATGCACTGGTCTTTATTGGTTGTTTCAAATTTATCCCTCGAACGCTGGAAAGCCAACTTTGAAGGGTCTGCCTTACATGGGCGAACCGCGCAGCTCAATCGTGTTACCTTCCATGCTGATTTGGCATCAGTTGCTGAGTAATAAACATAAAATTAGACAGACGCCACTAAAACACAGACAGCTAACATCGCCGTAAAAAACCCCTTCCATCTGAATATAATTTTACTTATAAAGCGGGCAATATAAAATATATTCCCACACACAGAACTAAGCAAGAAATAATCCTATTTATTTACAGGACTCGCTGTGTATTGCCTCGAACGTCTTACTGTTCAAACTCAAAGTGCCTAACGGCTGGAATTAAGGCCCAACGATTACCCGCCTATCTTTCACTACCATTTCGCTAATTTGTTTTAATTATCTCGCATTAAACCTTATCTCCATGCACACGCTTTCGTTTATTTTATAGCCAATTCAAGAACCACTTTGTTCGAAACACTCTTCTGGAACGTAAGACGCTTTTCCTCCTCCCGCAACGTCAATACTCTCAAATTACCAGCTCTCGGTAGGCAATTGAAAATAACTCCGTGCCACTTATTTCGAATTTCAAAAGAAAAAAGTTAAAAAGACATCCATCCTTCCGATCTAAGGACACCCACTCACACAGAACAGGCATTAGCAAACAAATCTATTAGATTAATTGATTTTGCAGATTGGTTACCGAAAATCGTTCGATATAATATTTACAATCCACTTTCAGTGATGCGATTGAATTTCATTATACAAGGGTACACCGCGCACACACGCACGCCCCTTCTCCACAGTATTGTTGGATGCCGATGCGATGTTTGTGCTCATTCCGCCACTCAGTTACGACAGTGAGTACACTTTGGGAAATTAATTCACACAAATGTAAATTTCCATTCGAAAGGATGTTGGCAGCGGTGTTGATGATGGCATTGATGGTGGGCTCTACGCAAAGTTACCTCAATTGTTGAACAAGCATTCAACAAAACGTGCTCAAAGGCACCCAAATGCTTGTCGTAATCTGTTAAGTTATTTGTACAATGTCATAAATAAAATCGCGAAACTTGTACACGTGACTGTTTCCATTTCCTTTATGGGGCAAAAGTTTGCCTTTCATCGTCCTTGGATGGATTTTCACCTGACTAACTATACAAGCGCTGATGTACATGCACATGTGACAGCCAGATGGAGCAAAGTCAACTTTGTAACCCTAAGCGATAAGGGATAGAACAGCAAAGGATTCGCCTGAAACTTGCCAGGATTTTAAGTGCGCGAACATCAACCAGCCATAAATAAGGATCTAATTTCGTACGGCGCATGAAACTCCACCCCCATCAAGGTTTATATAACTTGGATATTTCTTTCCTGTGGATACAGGTGGACAAGAAATGTGTTAAGTTGTCTCCTTTTAAGTGTAAGTACCATGTGGGAGTCAAAAGTCGAAGATGTAGCAGTAGGTATAAGCAGATGCACCACCTTGGGGCGTTGGCTCGATGTAATTTAATTATAAAGTTACCAGCGATGTCGTCGCACATTGAATCCATTGTGTACCTTACTGCGTATTGAGCACATGTGCTCGAGTTATTCACAGAACTGAGGATGAAGTCTCCTTCTCGAGTTGCAGATCATCCTGTTCTCTGTTGCCTTTACTACGACAAAAGCTAGATGAAACTTTCTCGAGGTGCTACCGCGCCAGATATTTAAATATTATTTAATCGCTTACACGCTGTTAGGCAAAGTGACACTGCGGAAAGTTTCCAGGCACCTGTGTGGTGTGGCTGGGTGACTGTGTTACTGTGTGTCTCACTGGGATAAGGAACCTGCAAAGTTCAGCGATTTGTTTGAGATTTACGGACGTATGTTCAGGGACTTGTTCAACTGGGATACGGGTCTGATCTTACAGCTTAGACGGATAATTTCGGTTTGATTGGTGGTGGTTTTTATTTATCCCTTTGTCTGGAAACTTTGCGGTATACCTACTGCGAGTTTTGGCAATTAGCTGCAACTTGTAAGAAGGTGCTTAGCTGGTAATGTCGGTTAGACGTTCATCTTTCTCTGTCTTCTTCTTCTGTTCTATATCTCTTCTCGTATCTGTCCTCTATCTTATCTTTTTCTTATCTATCTTCTGTCTATCTATAATCGATATATAAAAAAATAAGTTGTATTGTGTTTGAAATTGACATTCTCTGTAATGAGCGAACCGATTTTGTTTCTGTAAATTTTCTATGAAAGGTGACGTCAATACCAAGGATTTTTTGTACCTACGATTGTTTGTATTTGTATTGGTTCATGAGGTATAGGCACAGTAAACATACGTGCACTTGTGCGTATAGGGTGTATTACTTTGTTGTCGATCAACCAATTTCAATGAATTTTCTCGGTTGTGCACTTAAAGGATAAAATATTTTTGGACGCGATAGTTGGCGCTGTTGTCGAACTCTGCAACCACTCAACCAATTTCAATGAAATTTCGTGGGTGTGTATAGTTGTCTACAACTTGAAAGATAGAATTGTTTTGGACACCCTGTTGTGGAGATATAGGGTAGGGTGGGGTACGATGAGCATTTTTTAAATAAAATAATTGATGGCAACTCGTGTCACACTGTTCTCTCAGATCGTACACGAACTATGGCCGGCTTTTAATTCGTTCATTAATTTTTGGGAATTTTCCCTTTTTACGAAGTGAGTGATATTGAATTGTTTTTAATGGGAAATCTTTGGTTGTGATAGTAACCGTTTGGGATTATAATTTATTTATGTTATTTATAACATTTAAATGAATTTTGTTTATAAGTTTCGTGAAAAGCAATAACGTTTACTAAATCAAAAGAGGGGACACTTTCGACAAAAGCACGCGGGGCTACTGGATCGTCAAGATATTCAAAACTTATCTTTTTTTTAAGGACGTCAATATGGGTTGATACAACGTGCAACGATTTTTTTTAACAAATACGTTTATTATTTGGCGCAGTGGCTTAGTGGTTAGTGTGTTGGACAACTAAGCGAGGGGTCGAGGTTCGAATCCCGCAAAATTGAAAATTCCAACTCAGGGTTTTTTCCACTGCGCTACCTCTCGCGACCGTCTGACAGACATCCGAGAGTATAAATGTCTTGAAAAAGCTTCTCAATTAGCCGTTTGGAGTCAGCATAAAGTTGTAGAGCCCTTCAATTCGTTCCAAAAATGAATGGTGAGAAGCTAGGCGTAGGGTCCCTCCGGGCCTGTTGCGCCAACTCTTTATTTATTTCTTATATTTCAGGAACCACTTATGCTAAAAAGTTTACTGAGACGCTTGTGCTTGATCGGTTTAGCAATTATCCCGAATTTGAAGTTTCTGACTTCAATGGTACTGAAGATAGAGGGGCCGAAAATCGAAAATCCTGTAAAATGGGTACAGTGCCAGAACTTGAGCACTATCATTCCCTTTGATACATGGGCTTTCTAATTCAGATGTGTGGTGAAGGATTTATGTCTTATCTATAGTGGACCTCAACCGTCAAAAATATTCACCCGCTGTAGTTACTGTTAATATTTTTTTCTCAAGACTTTATATTCTATATACATAAGAATCAATTGCTGTGCGTTAGTCGGGTAAAGGCTCCAGAACAGCTCGACCGATTTGAATGATTTTTGTGCTGTTTTGTTTGTCTTGAATCAGGAATGGTTTAGGAGAAACGAAGAGTCAGAAAATCCTCAACATGTGCCATTGTAGGCCTATATTTCGTTTTTCAGTTCAATTCAGTTTTCTTCGATAGTAATCTTCTTTTTATGCCTATTATTCTTTCGGTTTGAAACGATGACGTGACGATATAACTCGATAACCACTGGGCCAATTTTTATGATTCTTCTTTTGTTTTGTTCGTATTGTTATATTTCAGGTTTAGGCAGCCTTAAAAGATGGGATTTTTGACCCGATAGGTGGCATTGTTGTTGATCTCCGAAACTACTCACCCGATTTTAATGAAATTTTGTGGATGCGTATGACTGGTTCTAGCTTAAAAGATAGGATAGGTACTTTTGGACCAGATAGGTGTCAATGGTGGCGGTCTCCAAAACCACTCAACCGATTTCAATGAAATTGTGGATATATATGGTTGGTCTTCGTTTGAAAAACAGGATACTTTTGGATCCGACGGATAGCGCTGTCGTCGATCTCCGAAGCCGCTCAACCGATATCAATGAAATTTTGTGGATATATACGGTTGGTTTTCGTTTGAAAGACAGGATACTTTTGGATCCGACAGATAGCGCTCTGTGATCTCCGAAACCGCTCAACCGATTTCAATGAAATTTGTAGGTGTATATTCTTCGTTCCCGTTTGAAGGATAGGATACTTTTGGACCTGATAGGTGGCGCTGTTGCCGATCTCGGAAACAGCTTCACCGGGTTGATTGAAATTCTATAGATGGGTGTGATTGCTTTGGATATTCCGGGCTTACCTCTACATAATTTGGATTTGAAAGTCGGCTCAGTTATAATTTTGTACTTTCCTCTTTGAAATTTATTTTCTTTTTTAAAATTCTGGCAACACTGCTGTGTCATATGATGCAAAATAATGCATCTTTAAATTTGTCTTTCCTTGCCAACACTTGCGCATCCAATCTACGTGTAGAATTCAATGCGAAATATTTCTCAACTCTAACCACTTATTTACAACCCCTGTGCCTATGAACTACACTATTCTTACTTAGATTGGCAAGCAAATACTGAACCTCCCAATCAAGGCCAAAATAATGAGTCAAAAGCAATTAATTCACAATCGTCATTGGTGCACAATAAATTTGTTTTCATTTCATGACCAAATTAAATGTTAATTGCGTAATCATTACAAAGTGGCGTTGTCGCTCGTGTTGCTACAAGCTGTACGTACCAGTGAGTGTTTACAGACATGGCCGCATAATAAATTGTAATTTATGGGCGAAATTAAATTGAACAGCATCATCAGGTATTCACATTTATTACCATTGGCACGAGAATTGAATTCTTGAAAGTGAATTCCTTTCAAAATGAATTCCATGATCTGTGCCCAAAGCAACAGTTGAATGGAAGCTTTTGAAGAGACCCTCCACCACCTCTAATCTATCGCAATTCTCTACTTTGTCAAATGTTTTGTAGATTGTAAAATTTAATTAAGCATTACTGACAAATCCACAGATGGTGATGTCTGCAATGTCATGTACCATCAGTGCTCCACGGGACTATGAATAATGTATGATGGCAACAAAAAAAGAACGAAAAAAGAAGCAATCTCTTCTCCACTCCTTGACAAGGATAAGAGACGACAGCGATGATAGATATATAAAAAAAAATATATATATAACAGACATGCACGATATTTTATTAGGGTTACACCTTACACACCATTCCATGAACATTGAACATGGCATCGCACATTGGCACCCAGTCACCCAGCCGCACTGTCACACAGTCATCCATTTAATCCGCAACCACCGCGTCTATTCCACCTATTCCGCACCTACACAACGTCGTATGGTAAATATTTCGACATTTGGAAAATTTGTAGACACAAGTGACGAACTACGAGGAGAAAGTCGGCGACAACGACAATCTCAGGAATGGCATTTCAACGATGGCGCTGCGATAAGATACTTCAAAGGATCCATCGCACAGTGTTTATTTCAAGAAGGGGCTTCAAAGGAGAAATGGAATTTAACAGTGATATTGATACAACCTTCATGTATATACGTAGGCACAGTGTTGACTTATCCGTCTCGTCTGTGAAATAATAGTGTTGGTGGAACGGAACTTTTCATCATCTCAGACCTCACCGACGACAGGGATAAGTTGTAGTTTTTATTTCTCGGATCTGTTGCAATCTTAGGTTGCATTTTTTCTCATTTTAAGCACATTCACTGAATTGCAAAAGTACTCCGGATGGGGGGATAAGGCATCTGTGGTCAAAAGCAGAAAATTCAATATTACAAAACAGGAAACTGTTGGCGCAGAAAAATATATACAAAAGGAAAGTGGTTCTCCCTGCAAAGAATGTGACTTAAAGGTGCCCTCAGAGTTGATGCAAGAGTTCTTAAACATTGCTTTGGCAAATGGTAGTTTTTACATTCAAGCAATGTGACAAGTCGTATACTAACCTTTTCAATCAGTTCTGTGCTTCTGGTGATGGTGTAATTTAAATCGCTGCTTTTCTCTGTAAAAATAAAAGAGAGTTGCAAAAGCATTGTGACTTTATAACTCACGAGCGGTCAAACCGAAATCGATAACATTTTTAGAGTTTGTTTGCATGGTCGTGTAGTTGGTTTATCTATGGTTTGAACGAAATTGGTCAACGCGTTCGTGAGTTATGTCAACATCTGATTTTGTCCATATAAAAAAAAACGTAGGTGCCTATGAGCATGTGCTGTATGTTTCTCCGAAACCACTCAATCGATTTCAATGAAATTTTGTGGGTGTACATTGTTCGTTCCCGATTGAAAGATAGGATACTTCGAAATGAGAGGTGGCGCTGTGGTCGCCTAAACAGCTCTACCGAGTTGATCGAAATTTCGGGGAGGTAGGATAATTTTAGATCCTATAGGTGGTACTTTGTAAAACATAAGCGGGATAGGAAAATGGGTTGTTGCATACCACTTCCCTTTCAAACATAAAATCAAACGCTATTTCTAAAGTTGTATAGTTAAAATTATACAAGAGACTGACGTCCGTATGTTTGATTTATATGATTTTTGGTTTAAAATCGCGTGGGTCCAAGGAAGGATATTTATGCTACTTTTTGTCGTGAAACAAAACTTTATGGGGATTAGTTAAATTTTTGATTTCTTTTGATGTTCCGTGCTTACCTCTACACAATTTTAAATTGAAAGTCAGCTCAGTTATAGTTTGTTTGAGCAGCCTCAACCTCAATGCACCGAAACTTTGTAACGGATCGCTTTTGATCAAGAAGGATCTCAAATAAAATGTCATGCAAGCGAGGATTTTAAGGGAAAATTCAAAAGCAAAATTTCTCATTTCGCAGATTCCCCTTATAAAGAACGATTTGACCATTGCGGTTTACCTACTTCCAACCATAGACACCTTAAACGATCGTCAAAAATAAAAACATGCCTTAAAAGATCAGAAAACGAAAACTTCTACTTTACGCTTATCCTTTTACCCAAAAATCTTGTAAAGTATAAAAGCTTGTAAAATAGTACAGTGCTTAAAATTCTCTTATCAGAAAGTACCTTTTACCAAAGCTTCAATTTATAAAAACTCACAATGTTATGTGATATAATATACTAATATATCAGATGAATAACTCAAAAATGAATTTCATTTAACACCATTCCTGGCGTTGATTTTCCGATTTTTACCTACCTAACTAATCAAACTTGTGATCAACGAGACAGTTTCGTTCGAACCAGTCGTGCACCTCTTATGTAACTAAAACTAAGAAAAGACTGACCGCTGATTCCTGGTCCATCTGATATAAGAACCACTGCCCCAATTTGGAAACCAATTTGGGTATTCCAATTGCACCCCTTTCGTGCTTTAGCTGTTAGCTATATTTGTATTTTCTTTGTTCCAAGTATTTGCAATAAATCTATACTCCCGTGCAATCTAACAACACAATGGCCATCGAATCACTACAGTATACTTGTACATACAGTATGCATACATAAAAAAAACAGTGCAGCCACAGGCAACACGACTGTCAGCAGACAAAAATTTCCAATTCATCGAGACTGGGATACTTTTTGCTCTTATTCATTTTGGCATGGGTTTTACATCTGCATACTGATGATGGACACGATTGGAGGCACCAGGTTTGTTATCATCACCTGCAATTTTAATCAAGAAATCATCTGTGCTCCCTCTTTGGTCGGCATCCACCCCTCCGGTGGTACAGCGTCGAACGTGCAGATTTTTAATCAACTTCCATTGGGGAAGCTCTAAAAAACAATTTGAAAAGAATTGTGTACAATGAGAGGGCGGTACTGTTGAAAACCCTCTCCGCCAGCATGAGAACGGGGTTTTGAATTTGAATTTTCCGCCAACTCACGAACGAACTTTAAGTTGTAATTTCTACTTCATCGTACCTAGCTCTGTCTCCCGATTGTTCCAGTAGGAAAAAACCAACGGAAGAAAAACGAGAAAACAATAAATTTCCATGGTTATGTGAAATATGTTTCGGCGATACTGTGGTGCCACTACTACACCGTCGAGCAGTAAATAGTGGTGCAGGCAGCCTTCTGGCTTCTTGTTTATCCGATTTGGTGTGTGTGTGCAGAGGTATTTCGGGTAGCGAACGTGCTATCAGATAATTTATAGCTCAGCCAGGAAGTACCACAGAAAAAGCAAACTTTTCTTCTATTCTGTGCAACTATTGAACTGGCACCAGAATTCCGATGCCAAATCGAATAAAGGTTTTGGCGATGTTGCACAGACATTTCCATTATTTTTGTGTACTCTCATGGCGCTGGCTGCAACTCTGTGGGTGGTATTGATTTGGGAACATACGCATCAAAGCTTCGATCCACCTAAATCCACCTCGGGAATGTGCATTGATGGTTTTGCTGGCGGCGCTGGTTGTCTGTGCAAACTGAACGAACAAATGCACGAATTAGAGATACGAACAACGTCTCTACTATCTTCATTTCAATGGTGAACATTATTTGTTGGCTTTTTTTTTACGGGTTTTCCGCTTTTGCCGTATCTTTGCGCTTTGGTATGTGACTTTTGTGATACCGCATTAATTTACAACTCGAAAAAGTTCCCTTTTCCGCATCCCTTGGTTGGGAATTTCACTTTTTATCTGCGAAAGGCAGATGTCTCTGTGTTGCTGGCACTGGTGCTGAATAATTGGAAATTCCATTCGCAATCCATTTGCGTGCAATTAATGTCGCTTCAATGCGGGCGTATATATGTATACATTTTTGCTTGAATATGGATTCATGTCCACGATTATTTTCCATTTACCATGAGAACTCATTTAATTGAACAAAAAAAAAAAATGCACGCTGCTTACAGTTATAAATATATCTCAGCTGCTGTAGTCGATAAATGTTCGCCATAAAATGTTATTAAACAAAATGTGAACATTAAAATAATAAAAAAAAAAATGTGCACTCGGGCGTATGCGGAATATATTTTGTATTTTTTTCCTCCACTTGTGATCATTATGGATCCTTGTAGTAATTTGAATAATTCATTTTGGAATTGATTTCAATTAGACACGAACGCCATTAATTGGACATACAATTTCAATGAATGCCTGCAAGTATTAAGTTCTGCTTTTGTGATATTTACTTGGTTTTCAATTCAGGTATCCCACATCAAAGAGATTTTAAACAGCCATGCTACTCGTAGATAGTAAATTCAATGCGGCATACATTCACCTCGCATGGCCAAGGTAGCTGTATGCAGACTTCCTTTCGATGGCAGCCCATTTATATTTTTAAAAAATGGTTTCCTTTGGCGAATTCAAATAAAGTTGAAAGGAAATAATTTTAAAAATGCATCGTTTTTTTTTTTTGAAATAACTACCTACCAAGTTATTTCAAAAAAAAAAAAAAAAAAAACATCAAAGCCCCTTCGCTACTATTGCAAAAATTTAATTTATCTCTTTAATTTTTTCCACGTAAATGGCAGTGCAGGCAGCCTGATACGGTAAGACGGCGATTTACTTGCCTGAACTCAATTTTGCATGAACATTTGGTTGTCAAAAAGATTTAACCATGTTGGAGACCGCATAATTTGACAATCGCTCTTAAAAAGACATGTCGATTTTTTTCGAGAAATGTTGAAAAAATTCAATCGCGTTGCTTCAAAAGACGTTTATGGAATTGTGAATGGTGATGAATCATGGATCTGCGCTTATAAACTCGAAACTAAACAACAATCGACTGTTAGGGTCTTTCAAGACGAGCCAAATCTAACAAATTTTATTCGCGCACGAATCAGCTCGAAGCAAGTTGTCGCCCGTTCTTTTCAGAATAGTTTGATATGTCGCTTCCGTACCGTGCCATTAGCGCAACGTAAAACAGTCAGTTTAGAATGGAATACCACCATTTCTGATCAGAAAAATAAAGGAAACCAAATGCAGAAGACGAATCATTCTCCACCACAGCAAACTCTCATATATCAGCTCAAATAAGTGCAATTTTGAGCACTCAAAACATTTATTTGATGTGTGATGTGCTTTTTCTCCGGCCGGGGTTTTGCTTGCCGGATCCAGGGTTTACCAAAGAAACACCAAAACTTTGGTTTAGAGGTACACTTTATTCGCAGTGCGTTTTCTTAATACTAATTACAATGTTGCCATACAACTCTATACAAACTACTGCTTAACAATATTTGGATAATTGTACAAGGTTTTCTGTGTCCACTATACAAACTACTTCTTGACAATATTTGGATACTTCCTAACAATATTTCGATATCTCTGTATGTCTCTATACAAACTACTCGTATCATAATAACAACGTCTATACTACGTTTCTAACTACGTGGCCCGACTGTAGCGTGGTTCCTTAGCGGCCCGACTACTGCGTGGTTCCTTAGCGGCCCGACTACAGCGTGGTTCCAGGGAAAAGGAGGGGGAGAGGCCCGACTGCAGCGTGGTTCCTTAACGGCCCGACTACTACGTGGATCCTAATGGCCCGACTACTGCGTGGTTCCTTAGCGGCCCGACTACAGCGTGGTTCCAGGGGAAAGGGATAGCAAGCCAGCTGGGATTGCTGACAGTGCTTGATTTAAGGCCGGTCTCCCAAAAGGGAATCCAGCCACCAAAAGTTTAGAATTTGACCGAAGTCGCCTTCTATAAATGGAGCCTTATCTGGTACACGAGATTGGTACAGTTCACTGGCAGACAGGTCTCGACTCATGGTTTTCTCACTCGGCTACGAATTGTTTTTCCTTCAAAAACACAGTGTGAATTCTATGAGCCGAGTGTAAAATTCTATGCCACATACGGGAGTGTGACGAACGCTGGCGTTTCGTTACAGATGGATCATACGCCGATTGATTCAATTAAATCACATGTTTTTGAGGTGCCTAACTCAGAGTAGAAGAAGTGCTTCAAACCAGCGTTAGCTGTGTTTTTTTTTATTTTTTTTTTTGATAGATATTTTTTGTGGACACCCATTTTTTCGATTCGGACTCCTTTTTAGACCCTCATTTCGAAAATGTTCAGCGGCAACGCTGGTTCAAATGCATGTTAAAAGTATTGATCTTTATTTAGAATATTAAAAAAAAATAAAGTCATTTTCGATTATTGAATATTCGATATATATTTTTACATTTCTATCTCAGAACCTAAACAGCATCCGCCATTTTTATCAATAAAAGAAAGTAAAGTAGATTCTTCCGCACGCAATTTTAAAAACCACACTCGACTCGGCACTTCTGAGATTGAGCAGATATTTACCCCAAGTAGTAGAGAGTTGTCGGCGCAGTGGCTTAGTGTGTTGCTGTACTAATGGACGAGTTTCAGGTTCGAATTCGGAAAAAACAAAAAGCAAATTTCGACTCAAGTTTTTTTTTTTTTCATTGCGCTAGCTCTCGCGAACGTCTGACAAATATCCGAGGGTATGTTTTATCAACGCCCTGTCATAAAAGAGCCTCTCAGTCTCAGTTAGCCGTTTGGACCTGGTATAAAATTGTAGAACCTTTCTATTCGTCCCAAAATTTTAAAAACTCCCAAAAAACAAATGGTTGTTGGAAGCCTGGCCTAGGGCCTCTATGGACCTGTTGCGCCAACTATTTATTTTTTGTAATATAGAAGAGAATTGCGTTCGTATGAAAAATTAACACATACACACGAAAAGTTACGGAAACCATGGGCTAGAGTCGTATATGGAACTACTACGATGCCTAACAATTTTTATTTTTAGTAGAGGAGAGGAAAGGTATAGATATTGCTTTTGCTAGTAAACAGATTTCAGTGTCATCCGAAAATTCAGTGAGCGTGTGCTAAGTAAAGGCTGGATTAACGAAAAAGTCGAGACATAAACCAAAATATGCGGGCTACAGCTTTTTACATACCTACGGGCTGATTCAGTGCAAGTCACTGTCGCATTTTTCAGCTTTACCTTCCTTTATCTTTTTTTAACTGAGATAAATATTCACTAAAACAAACGTTGTATGAAAGACGCTTTTAGAGTGCATTTATTGCTGTGAGTGCTCCTTTTGTACCCGACTGGACACAGGGAGGGATATGTGTTTCGCGCGTATCCTATGTACGTTCCAGTGGCGTCTCGTCAGGGTGTGCAAGGTGTGCATTGCACACCCTGATCTAACGAAAATAAATCCCTCATCAAACAATGTGTAATAATAATAACTAATAAATAATGATATGCACAATTCCATAACCAATAAAACCTCCATAACACAGCCAACAGCTACAGCCTACACCATACCTATTCATATTCATCCTTTATAAATTATAAATCTTCTTTCAAAATTCCTTCACCGCTGAGATAAAAAAAAAAATTAACTCGTACAAAAACTCGCTGTGCACCATTCTGTTGATTTCATCAAATAAATTCATCCAACTCCAAACTATATCCCTCTACAAGATTTCTCCAGTACTCATCCCCATCGTCATTCGTCACCCGCCCCGCACGCCAACGTACTTAAATCGCTTTACATTGATGAACTTGTAGTGAACTCGTGCGAAGGTTTTCTGTGCACGGGCTGTATTCATTTTCTCTTCTTTTGCATCTGTTCTGTTCTGTTTCCGTAAAGCGTCATAAGTCAAATACACAATGTAGATATTACATCGATACTCGTGCAAATAAAAGCTGTGCATGAAAACGAAAGCCGATGAATGAATGGTTGAACTGAGCTTTTCGTTAAAGTGGTTGGGGATTGGGGTTGCAGTTTCGTGCGGTGCTTTTGATTTTGTATGCGAAAGTTTTATTTTTCTATATTTTATCTTGAAAACAAAATAAGATATCAAAAACAGCAAAAAAATGATTGAGAAAACAATAAATGGGACGTGTTTTCAGGCAATTAATTTATATTTCTAAAAAATGTATAATTTTAAAGAATTTGCACACCCATCTAAATAATTCACGCGACGCTGCTGGTACGTTCCTACGTGACGACCTGTAGCCCAAACGGCTTGACCGATTTTGAAGAGTGAGGTGTCATTAAATTAGTATTCTTTCCCAGAGTGTCATATGCTAAACAAATAAATATAAAAATATAAATTAATAAAAAAAAAATTAAAAAACCCCACTGATTGTAAAAAAAAGATTTAAAAAGATTAAAACTAGACACTTTCAAGTATAACTAATTGGCGATCGGAGACTACCTCTCAATCTGATAAAAATATGCGCAGCCTCCGACTACCACTGAGTTATACTTGAAAGTGTCTTGTTTTAATCTTTTTAAATATTTTTAAAGGTCAGTTTATTGGTTTTTTAAATTATTTTTTTTTTTTTATGTGTCTATTCGTCATAAGGAACCTCTAACAAGTTGGTGAAATGCAAATGTAGAGCCGTATATTATTGGTCGATTTAATTTGATGATATCCTAATCTGGTAAAGCTGTCGGAGTTTAGTCCTACTTTAACAATTATTTAAACAGAAGAACTAGTAGCAACATGGGTGGAAGAAATTTTTTGTGTTTTTTACTTGCTGCCCCCGCATTTGGAGTCAGAATTCTTCTGACTTGTTGATACTCATATTATCATATCATATCATATAGGGTGTCTTATTTCAGCTTTAATATTTTAATAAGAGAATCTTTGACTTTCAGTGTCTCATGTTACATCACTGGATTTGTAAAGGCCGCGGCACAGGGCTAGGCTATCCTTTGATAAGAAATATAACATATATAAAAACGAAAGAGTTTGCGTCGTACCAATAACATATTTAATTTTAGTCTCGACTCGACTTTGAATTTATGCAAGCTCATAGTTGCGAAATTTGTATATAAAAAATATAGCCACTATGAACTACTAAATTTAGAGTCGAAACTGAAAATGTTTATTGGTAAGGCTCATTGTATTTATAAGTCCCACTAAAGAAGCTATCTCAGTCTTAATTAAAAAATTCTCCCTTTTCATTACAGACTAAATATCGTCCACTCATTCAGTGCGCTGTAAGTATTACCAACAATCTTATAATTTCTTATTAACAGCTCATTCAATATCCAATTTAAAATAAAGTGCACGACTGGGTCGAACAAAACTTTCTCGTTCGTCAAAAGTTTTGTTGGTTGTTTTCTTATTTTACTAGATTGGTACGCAAAGATCTGAGAAGCAATGGTAGGGAATAGAAAAGGTTCATGAAATTTAGAAAAAGTGTCACTTTTAGTTTTTAATAGTTGAAGCTCTAGAAACAGACAATAGTCGCAGAAACAGACAATAGTCGCAAGTTCTTGTTAGATATTTATAAGCGCCTACTGTACTATTTTATAGCTCTTACACTTTACAAGTTTTTGAGTACGAGAACAAGTTTTGTAGGAATTTCTGATTTTTGATCTTTTTGGGAATGATTTTCTTATTGACTGGAATAGATTAATGACGCTGGCTTAAGTTGTCAATGCTTGGAAGTATTGTTCGTGGTAGATCGATATATTTACATATAAATGTATATATGTATATGCAAGAATTCAGAGATTCGTTTTTGAATTTGAATTAGCAGTTATTAAATGAATATCACGATGAACATGTTTGGGGGTGCAAATGAAGTGGGATATTCTGATTGTGTAAACTCCAAGTGGCTGTTATTATTTAAAGCTGCATATTCAAAATGGTTGAAAAAAAGTAGAAATAAGTAATATTTGCTGAAAATAAATTTTGCGTTGCTGTTATTACATTTCTAATGGCTGTTGCAAATTTGAATTTTAAAATGCGGTATTGAGTTTTGAAATAAATATATATCAACAGAGATCGACTTTTGGGTAGCCATTTTTGGGAAATAATTAAAAAACAGACTTCTTCGAATTTTTTGACAAAAACTGAGTACGGGATCTTATTTAGAATACTCATATTATCGTTAATATGTATTTTTATCAAAATCGTTGGAGCGGTTTTTGTAAAATTTGTCAGACAAAACAGTACAAAAAATTGCAATTTTTAGTTTGAAAAATGCTATTTGTTAACAATACAACTAAAAACCGATTATAGGTTATTATTCACGATATAAGAATTACTTGGTTTTTAAAGTTTTATCGAAGTCAAAAATGGGGTTTTCGAGATATTAGTGGTCTTTAAAATTAGCGGTTTCGGTGATTCGAATCGAAAATTAAGGACGCACAAATTTTAACAACATCAGTATTACTCTAAGTTTGCATTTTGGTCAAAATTGTTATTCCCGTTTTCTGGTAAGCTAAGAAAAACTAAATTTTAAAAATTTGACTTTTTTCAAAAATCGATTTTACGATAATACAGGGAAAAACTGAGTTTGCCATTAAGTTGGAAATGTACATATAACCTTAGAAATACATTTTTGTAACAATCATACGATTGGCTGTTATTATTGATTGTGATATGTCCAAATTTCAAAAGCACCGTTACTCGAATTTTTAGCCAAAAACTGGGTATGTATTCATGGAAACCTCACCCAATTAAGCTTAAATATCAATTTTGGTTGAAATCGTTAGAGCCGTTTTCGAGCAAATCAAACTGGTACGAACAGTTTGTATGGGAAGTACCATTAATATTGAGGTTACCTTTCAAAATAAAAAACGGCCCCGACCCCTAGGCCCACAGACTCCAAATCCGAAGTTTGAACGATATCCGGTCAGCGGTTTAGGCTGTAGGCCTGCGGGACAGACAGACAGAGGGACAGATGGACAGATGGACAGACAGACAGACAGACAGACGG
The DNA here is from genome assembly GCA_946477585.1 of Cheilosia urbana. Taxonomy (NCBI): domain Eukaryota; kingdom Metazoa; phylum Arthropoda; class Insecta; order Diptera; family Syrphidae; genus Cheilosia; species Cheilosia urbana. The sequence continues at coordinate 121,450,710 of OX297854.1, forward strand.
ACAGACCGGACAGAATTTTGCGACCCACTTTTTTGAGTTCGTCTATCATCGTAATGTCAGAATTGATTAACATCTCGAGTTCGAAAATTTGTACGAAAACAATCACGCTAATTCTGAGATTCTATCGAATAGAGTATTCCTCGAATTTAAAAATTTTACCCTAATGAACTCCTCACATTCTAAGTTTCGAGGGAAATTAATTCATTATCGAATGATTTCACTGGATGAATTTGATTTTCGAAATCAGCTGTTTAAAGTTTTAGCTGTCAGATTGTAAATTTTTGTTGCTGCTGAAACCCTTTGCAATATCCGGATTAGTCTCCATTAGCTTAATCAACATTTCAAATTGCCCGTGGTTCGTCCATTTGGATTGCGACCTGCGATTAATACAAATAAATATTTTTTTTTTTTATATATGACAAACAAATGTTGCTTCCAAGTTCATTTAAATGAGTTTTATATATATTTTGTGATAAGAGAAGCAAGATTTCTTTCAATTTTTTAAAAAACAATTCAACTTACATTTTAAAATACAGCGTTCGGTCAGAAATTAATTTCCGCTCGAATAGAATTTGACATTTAATTCTGTGCAATTGAAACTGAGAATGCGGGGAGAAATGAACAAAAAATGAATTTCTATCGAAATCGAAAGTAGGAAGTAGGAATGTCAGTTGTCAGTTGGAGGAAATCGAATTACTTTCTATTCAATTTGAATCTCCGAATAGAGGTGAATATCTTTCTCTTACTACGTAATGGAGAAAGTTAAAAATGTCTTTAATGCACGTAGGTACGTACAACGCACAACGTATACATACATGTATTATATTCAATTTAAAGAACTACCCAGATATGACTTCTTTCTATGAAAACTACGAGCAAATCGTTCAATCCTGCTGGCAGGACAGCATACACAATAGATTCCACAGTTAAACGATGTGGAAATTCCAAATAATGTTCCTCCACTCAGCCTCTCAGAAGTCAGAAGTCAGAACTCAGATATCACTTGCCTGCTGGAAGTCAACCGTTAAATTCATGTATTGTTTTTTGCGTTCCCCCGTCGATTCTCAATTGTATTTTGAAATCGTTTTGTGTGCGATTCTCGTAAGGATTTGTGTCCATGTGCATGAGATATAGTCCGGGGAACGTGCTTCCATTTATACGAAATTTTAATGGGAATTTCCCAAGTTGGCGCTCATCGAAAGCATAGGCGTAGATTTTGTTTCCCTATAGTTACGAACTGCTCCATACAAATAGGAGTAGGAGCACGTAAATGCATAAAAAAATAGGTATATAAATTAAAGAAAAAAAGTAGATAAAACAAGGAAAGTCAGGAATTTAGAATTTTCCAATCAATTTGATTCATACCATGCAATTGGATTGCGTTCCGGTTCAAAGTTGGCGCGATAAAAAATCAACGGAATTTGATTTGAATTCGAATCAGCATTTTATGTAGTGGAAACGCAGAGATTCCTTTTGGTAAATAAATTCCACCCAAAAGGCTTCTGCCATCAGGGTCGAGAAGAAAAAAAGCAAAACCATGTAAAGCCGGATACATATGCCGGAACTTGTGAAATTTACTGATATTCAAAGCAGACAGTTGGGCGGTACGAACAAATTGACCTATTTTGTTTACTCATGTAGATACTTGCGCGGATATGTGTGTGGATTGATGTGGAGTTATCCTTTAGTCTGTATTTAGCGAAGAATCAATTCTTAAAGGGTGAATCGTGACGAGGCAAAGCAGCAGTTGCTTACTGCAAGGCGAGTTTTATTTAGGTAAATTAAAGAAGTTTATATTGGTAGCTGGTTTTAATTGAAAAAAAAAGTATTTTTATCTGTAATTTACCCTAACCGGTGTTACTTCCTGTTCTATGGGAATTCCTTTACTTGATCCTGTATACTAATTGCTTATCTGTATTTTATCTTTCACTTGTAGTTCAAGACTGCATGTTATACTATGTTTCAAAATTTGCCTAGCTTCAGAACATGTCTTAATTGTAGTAAATATTGAAACCAGAACCCAATCCTGGCTTCTCCTCCTTGTGATAGCACAAGTGGGAAAACTATTTCGGTTATTCAGCCTCAGTTCCCTAGGAACATATACAAAAGAAACTTGGACAGAAACTTGAATGTTATATCCAGTTTTAGATTCTTAAAACAAGAATTGATTTCTTAAATATAGAAAATAATCTTATATATAAATCGGCGACCGCAAGTAGTTAAGAACCACTTTCACACTATACTTAAGCACGACATATTCGCTTTGTTTTCTTTGTTATTGGAAAGATTTTGCAGATATGCAATGCTGTTTGTAATTTATTTTCCAATATGTTGTGTCAGATCTCAGATCATAAAGTTAGAATTCCTAGCACTGGTTTACCCGCTGTCTCGTTTCCTTCCACACAAAGATGTCTAGAAACCCAGAACATTGCAGTATTAGGTGATGGTTCAGCGATAAGCCGAAGGCACTGGACTTACGGATTTTGAATTTACCACGTTCAGTGTGACCAATTTAGTATATTTCCTGCTAAATTTCCCAAAATATTTTATTTTAAACCTCTTTTTTTTAGCATGATTTCATGCTGTAGCATGAAAAATTAGCAGGATTGGTTTAGCAAAATTATGATTTCAAATAATAAAATAAAATTAAAACAGACGAACCTAAGTGTGAACAAGCGATTACAATTCTCATTTGAAAGTGAACGCAGGCATTCAACGAATTCATTAAAATGCTGCTGCTGAAAGAGTTCCTAGCTTCATGACTTTGGTGAAAGATGAGAATACATATGCTCAACAGTATTCTTCTTACGAGAGATAATTTGTCAGAAGTGTGTTGTCATAGTTTTACAATTCCTGACAAAATCATAAAAGAAGTCGGATAGTCATGGTCATGATCACGGATAGTCAAACAGCTATAAATGCTTTAAGCTCACCCACCGCCACCATTTACTCCAAATCAGACATTCACTGCTTCAAAACCCTCCAAATACTATGCAATAGAAACAAAACCAAAATATGGTAGGATCCTGGCCACGAGGCAATTAAAGAAAATGAAAAAGCTAACGAACTTGCCAAAGATGTTCGGAAACACATTTCAAAGGACCTGAACCCTTCTGTGCAATCTCTAAATCAGCGGCAAACCTTGCTATAAAAAGCTGGGAGCACAACAACTGTATTTCACATTCGGTGAGCATCCCAGACCTAAAAAGTCACTAAACCCATTAAAAATAATGCCAAAAAGATTCTAAATCTACGTAGGCACGATTTCAAAAATCTACCACCATGGTTTGCGATATTACCTAAACAAAATACAGGTAGCAGACTCTTCGGAGCAGGTACTGTATAAAACCATAGCCCAGTTTCTTAAAACTATTGCTTTTGCTGTATGATTTTTTACTTTTGTGACAAATAAAAGGGACCTACAATTCCATGCCGAGTCGGTAGCGGGTGAACTGTGAAGCTTTTCCAGGATACCTATACCATGGGCATGTGAGGACAAAGGACATATTATGATTTATTTCAGTTCATGTTAGTTTTTTTTTTTTATAAAATTAAGTATTATTTATCATTTCATTTTTGTTAATTAGTCTTCTAAAGTTTTTTTCTTCCAAATCTGTAATATATAAAAATCAATTGCTGTGCGTAGAACGGCTCGACCGATTTGAATGACTTTGGTTTTGTTTTTTTCGTCTTGAATCAGGGATGGTTTAGGAAAAAATAAAAGTCAGAAAATCCTCAACATGTGGCGTTGTAGGCCTATATTTAGTTTTTCAGTTCAATTCAGTTTACTTCAATGATAATCTTCTTTATATACCTATAATTCTTTCGGGGTGAAACGATGACGATATAACTCGATAACCACTGGGCCAATTTTTATGATTCTTCTTTTGTTTTGTTCGTATTGTTGTGTTTCAGGTTTAGGCAGTCTTAAAAGATAGGATTTTGGACCCAATAGGTGTCGTTGTTGTTGATCTCCGAAACCACTCACCCGATTTCAATGAAATTTTGTGGAGGCGTATGACTGGGCACAGCTTAAAAGATAGGATAGGTACTTTTGGACCAGATAAGTGTCAATGGTGGCGGTCTCCGAAACCACTTAACCGATTTCAATGAAATTTTGTGGATATATATGGTTGGCTTTCGGTTGAAAGAAAGGATACTTTTGGAACGATAGATAGCGCCGTCGTCGATCTCCGAAACCGCTCAACCGATTTCAATGAAATTTAGTTCTTCGTTCTCGCTTGAAGGATACGATACTTTTGGACCTGATAGGTGGCGCTGTTGCCGATCTCCGAAATAGCTTTACCGAGCGAAGTTTTAACGCTATAGGTGGTACTTTTCAAAACATAAGCGGGATAGGAAATCAGGTTGTGGCACGTCCCATTCAAAAATAAAACCAAACGCTATTTCTAACGTTGTAGGTGTAATTAAAATGATTAATGGACATTCTCCAAATAAAGTACTTTGCGAAATGTGACCAAGATTTAGTACGAAAGGTACGGGCAAAGCCGGGTGGGAACAGTAACATATAAAAGAGACTGACGTCGGTATGTGCGTGCATTCATAACTCGCGAACGGATGGTTCGATTTTTATGATTTTTGGTTGGAAGGAAGGACATTATGCTACTTTTCGCCTTGAAAACAAAGCCTTATGGGGCTTAGTTGAATTTTTTAATTCTTTGGATGTTCCGCCCTTACCTCTACATAATTTGGATTTGAAAGTCGGCTCGGTTAAAATTTTATTGCGCAACATCAATGTACCGAAACTTTGTAAGGGATAGAATCTGATTTAGTGTGAAGGTTCTCAAATTAAATGTTATGCAAGTGACGATTTTGAGGGGAAAATCCAAAAGCAAACACTTTCATTCCGCGGATTCCGCTTATTCAGAACGATTTGCCATTAAGCGACTTAAATTTCCCCTGCGTCTCGCTTTCACTATGGCACATAATTTGTTGCAAGAATAATCGATGGATGTTTGTGCATTTTTAGTATCAATCTTGAATTTCCATGAAGCAGATATAATTTTCAATCAATTAAGACTGTCAGAAAGAATGATGTCGCAACGACAGCTGTGTGCTGTCAAAACTTAAATGATATATCTACCCTTTAGCACCGCATCCAACATTTTGTCATTATATCCCCAGCTCCTGGTTATAGTCACCATCTCAAACATCCTTAATGATACCCATCTACCATTATACGAACAGACAACTAAATTTACCCAGGACACAAATATTTTCACATCCCTAGGCGCAGTAGCGCCGCAGTGGCAACATCACACTTCCGCTTCTGTCTCCATCGTTATTATTTAATATTAAGGACAAAACCTATGCTTCCTTATGCTATGTACACATATGTGACCGTGGGCGTGTGTGTGTGTACACCAAAGGTCTGCGCCGTCCCTGTCTGATATAAATATTAAAAAAGAATCCTTGCGCGAACGGAAGATGTAGGGCAAACGCCTTTTTCTCATAATATTCCTCTTCACTTTTGAGTTGCGTCTTCGGAGTTCGGATTCAATAATCCTTGATGCGCTTTACTCAGCCGCCAGCAGCCGTCCGCCGCCAGTGCGGCAATCATCTTGGTTATATTGGTTCTTGACACTGGGCAAACCTCCGGGATATTTATAGTTTTCCACACGACTCATCTTTTTTTATATTTCTTCATAGCCAAGGAGGTAATACCCTTGATCGATGGGGGAGACGAAAAACTACGGGTATATGAGTGTAGTACACCACCATTATCATCGTCATCATCAGCAGCTCAAACGGTGGCAGTGGCAGCAACATATTGAATCTTGAAAGCTTAGCGGGAGATAAACAACTAGTGAAGGAGTTTCACTAAGGCGAGGGTGTAGGGTGGGAAACTTATTTTCAATTGATGGCCGGATGGGGTTTTTTTTTCTGCTGTCGCTCATACTTTTTGCATTTGTTTTCCTTCATCTTCATCCTTTTGCTGTTGTTGGCAGTTGTTTGATGGCTGATTTAGTAGCGGAAGTGGTTGCTGCTGGCAGTGAGAGCACGGCTAGGGCTAAAGTTTGTCCATTGCCATCTTATTAAAAAAGTTTCTTTGACAGTCCTCTTTTGCTTTATCGCATTGGAGATACCAAGCCGTGAGCAAGAAGTGCGGTTCTATTCTTACTTTAGGATTTGTGCTGAGTGAATATTTCTTCTTTTTTTGTTTATGCGTAGATTTATTATTACTTTATTATAAATTTCGATCTCAAGAAGAAAGCAATAAAAGTTAAGAGAAAGTCGGTAAGGGATGCTTGCACGCAATTAATTATAATCTGGTTTTAGTGGATAGCGATTCGATGGGAGGGTGATTGTTTTGTTGGACTGTCGCACTGTGGTCCAAAAAGGAAAATCTCGTGGCAAAAATACTAAATTCGATGGATTATTTTTGTTATTTTGTTTTTTTATTTCTAATAGAAATAATATATAAACAGAGCTTCAAAAAAAGGTACCTAATAAAATAATTTTCTGCTAACTGTTTGACTTATATAACTTTTTTAAATTTGGTCAATCTTGTTCTAGAATAAAAAAAAGACAGAAAAAAACTGGCCAAGTGCGAGTGCTACTCGCGCACCGAAGGTTCCTACTTCTTAAGAGGTAAACTGAGCATAATAGTTGTGCTGTTGTGCTCAACAATATGTACGCTGTGTGCATGAGAAAATTCCAATGGAAAACTATAAAGAGAGCACAAACACTAGTGCGGAATAAGAACGGGGGAGGGAGACTGTGTCTGGAATCTGGATGAAGTGGTGTTAGCGTGGGAATGAGTATATGAGTAGAGTTGAGTTGAGAGAACACATCAATATCGAAGGTAAAATGGTTAAAAGGAGCATACTTTACATATATAGTGATTCACTGCTTTTTTGTAAACATCTCTTAAAATATTTGTTTTGAGGCAAAACATTCTTCGTTACATATATAGCTACGAGCGTGATCTACAAAAAAGTATATATCAACTTTTTTTGTAAATCAAGAAATAGGCAGTTGTTTGAGCAACATTAAAAATTGGTTCATTCATTTTATGCATCCACTGTTGTAAGAAAAAATTGTTTGGATCACCCTGTGAACAATCACTTAGCTGCAAACCTTTTTTTTTTACAAGATTCGTAAAATTTTACCTGTTTTTAATATTTTTCTTCAATTCCTTTCTCAGCCTAAGATTTAGAAACACCCTGTGTAGTGTTCTAAGTAGGACACGTCTTTGTTATCCGCTTGTTCACAGTTCAGTCCGTTTATTCTCCTTTATTCTAGTAATCTGTCGAACATATTATTCATATTCGACATGTTGAACGTACTCATTTTTATAATAGTACAGTACAGACTTTGTCGATACTAGGGGAAAGGGGGGCAGTTTAGGACGGGGGCACTTTAGGACAACTTAAGAAAAAGTACTACAAAAAAAAAAAAACTTTTTAATAATTTAATAAAATTTAACAGTGGCAACTCCACTTCAAACAAACATCTGATGGATATTGAAACGATACCAACATTAAAAAAATAAATAAAAAGAAAAGTGTTTTTCCAGACGACGGGTGTAATTTGTTTTATTCCTAGACGTAACCATATTATTCTAAAACTGTTCAATTATAATTTTTATATGTGTAGCGATGTTATTCAACCAAGATATTAACAATTTACATTGTTTTTATAAAAAATATGAAGTTTTTAGTTTTGTATCCCTCTCGGGGCACTTGTGGACAATGCGCGAGGGGAACTTTTGGGCATGTCCTAATCTGCCCCCTTTTATCACTTTGAACAACCTATTTCAGTGTGATTGTTTTTTCGTTTTATTTGTTTAGGTTTATCTCTGCACTAATGGTCAGAAATTACAAGAAAAAGAAGGAAACCGCTCCTAATAAACGTTTTCTTAGACGTGTCCAAAGCTTTCCCATGGTTGTCCTAAGGTGCCCACCCAGAGGGGCAGAATGGGACACTTTAAATAGATTATTAAAATAAATAAAAAATATATAAATCATAACTATAGGTACATATTTATTTGGATATACAATATGTTATAATAATTTTCAATATCCGAAGGGATACTCCGCTTTTTAATGGATCCAGAGCGATTTTAGTAAAAAGTGTCCTAAGGTGACCCCCTCTCCCCTATACCCTGTAAAACCATTTTTTTTTTTAAATCTCTTTTTTTATGGGCTTAGAAAATTGTTCCGATATCTTAATACGTTCAAAAGTTATGATTTTTGCAACGAAAACAGTGATTTTGGACCACAGTGCGTGCCGTGCGGGTAGGTATACTTAAAAATCTTTGAGCTGATATACGTGGACAAAAGTTGTTAATAAAACGCACTTATATGACCAGATCGATGTCGCTGTTTAGCTCGTAAAACTCGCTGTTAGGAGTCCGTTGCCAAAGCTTGCTTAAAAAAAAAATTTGTAATTCCAAGGTCGCAACTTTGAACATCCAACAGTAAACCTTTGACAGACTGTATGTCTTTCTTCAATATTCGTCTTCAAGAACGTATAATATAAAAGAGGCCTTACTCCCCATCTAAAATCATCAGAAATCCCAGCATCATCAGGCGAAACGCGCTCTGTCGACAGACAACCACAAGGCTTTGAGACATTCAATACCCTTTAAGATTGAGCTTACTGTGATATCGAAAACCAATTATTTCTAAATGAGAACAAACTCTTGAACACTCCTCGAACCCAATCAAATTGAGAAAGCATTCTAACCACATCACATCTGGCATTCATTTGACATACATAGTAGAAGATACAATTTAACAACCCCATTGCCACTTCCACAAGTTGACAATGTCCTTCCTGCCCGGATATTCCCTACACATTCTTCGCACCCTCATGTCTTCGGTCTCCTGTCGTTCCGGGTTTTTACGAATCATTTAATACGTTTTAATATTGAATTTTCATAAATTAGACATTCCACTTGACAAGTTGCTGCACGTTAGTCACAAGATGTGAGCTTATCGTGCACTCATATCCGGAGACATTTATATTTCCTCCGCCTTTGTCTTCGTGCTACGCTGTGCTGCAGCCAAATTTGTATGCAGAAAACGTAACGATGCGTGCTGATAAGTAGAAAAAATGGAGACATTCGCTTCGCCTTGCTGTTCGGCACGCTGACATTTAAGAGCGATATTTTTATATCCCCAGCTGAGAGTCAAAGCGGCAAATAACCCATAAGTGGGCTTCGTGGCACTCATTATAATCGATAAGATAGAGCCACTTTGCATACTTAATGCAGAAAAGCATCGCGTTCATGTATCGCCTCGATATAAGTTGCAATTTTCACAGAAGCTATATCGTCCATTAGGGGATGATGAAGGAAAGTGTTAAGGGAAGCGTTAAGCTGCACATCCTTGTGGTGCTTTTATGTTCTTTTATTTTTCCATCCATTATACTGGCAAGCCAGCAAGCTGACCCTGATGTCGCCCCCCATCTCACAGCGAAATTGATTTAAAGCTGGGTAGTGATAATGAGATTTTTCACGTGAGGATAACGTGCATATGCCCACCACCCGTGGTGAACTGCGCCGCACTGAACCACTGCAATATCAATACCGGTTGTGTGAACAAGGTGTTGACTCTAGAGTTAATTCTGGTGTAAAAATTAAAACTCAAACAATCGGATCAATGCACAAAAATTCAATAAATAAAAAAAATAAAAATTAAAAGGATACCGCCACATAAAGCAGGACAACAAAAAATACAAAAAATAAAGTTAAAGGTCGTAAAACTTGTCGTACGGAAAATTGCTTTCTTTTTTGTCGGTTTCCTCCGGTCACATCCCTGACCAGGATAATTGGAAATTATATGCAAAATGTGTGTCTGTGTGTTATACAGTGCGTAAGTTCAAGCACATAAAAACGACTGTAAACAACCACTGCTACCATGTCACATGCGGTGGCAAACACATTTTCATGTCATCTGCGGTTATTAAGGCTTTTCATTTTGTGTTTAATGCCGAATAGCTCGCGATTAGGAGCTTATGTACATTTTTTTTTTGCGGAGCAATGGTTTTGAAAATTTATTTTCTTTTTATGCCGTGGGAATATATAAAATTAAATCTACGGGAAATGACGAAGAGAATTCAATTTATGGCAACAACTCTAATCGCGATGGCTTTTTGTAGGATTTACCAAAGTCCTTTGAAAAAGGTGTTTTATTTTTTTTATGTTCCACTTGAGCGGGATTTTTTTTTTTGTTCAGTTTTTGTTCTTTTTGTGTTTGCAGAAAATAGAGACACGAATGGAGATTGACATTTGAATTTTCTGCCCATTTCTGGTAGGTGCCATAGTGGGTTCTGTATGTAGCCTCGGTGGGAATGCGGAAATATAGAAATACCGATTTGTTTTTTATAGTGGTTAGCCTCAGGCAGAATGCCAGAATGACGCATCAACCTTGGTTAAATTTTTGCAACAATTTGCTCAGTAAAATGTTGAAAACGCTGAGCTTGAGGGAGTATTATGGTCGATGGATACACATAACTCAACTCAAGTATCAAGGCAGGAACAAAATTGTGCCCAGTACGAGCAAAATTAGATAATAAGCGGGATAAGCGGGACAAACTTGTTTGATGCTACGATGCAGTAGCTATTAGGTGGACTTTGGTATTTTTTTTTTAAGTGTGAGGAATAATATAGAATTGCATATTCTCAACTTAACATTTTTTTGGTATTTTCTGTTTTCCTTATAAGGGAAGAGAAGTCGCAAATTTGCTCAAAAGCGGTTTTGCGTTAATATCAAAATACAATCACTAAAGTAAGATCAGAGCAGCGTTTTCCAAACGGTGTTTCGCGGAACCCTGTGGTTCCATGGAAGGGACAAAGGGGTTCCGTAGAAAAAATACAATCGTGCCGTCGCGTGGCACCGAAATCCATCATCAAACAAATTTATACAACTAGTCATCGTTATTTTTTGTTGTATAATAAATTTTCTATAAAAATTTAGCCTTAAAATTGTGTTCGTTTGTCACCGATTCACGCCTTAACGCATTTACCGATTTTAACCAAACTTTCACACATCTTTGGTATTGGTCTATATACGATTTTTGTGAAGTTTGGTTGCAATTGGAAAACGTATGTTTGTGTAATTTGTTTATAAAAATGGTGCAAAAAATAGATTTGTACTGTAAAATAAGTTTTTTTTTTTTTTGTCTTATGAAAAATAAATTTTTGTTTTGTCAAATCCCTTTTTTTGAATTTCCAGTCGGTTTTTTTTTTCAATTTCCTCCACATTTTGAAAAATTAGCACATTGACTGACACGGCTAACATACATGATAGGCATGCCGCCTAGTGAAATAAATTGCATTAAAATTTCTTGAGGTGCCATGGCTATCCTATTGGATAGCCAGGACTAAGTTCATCCTAAATTTTAAGGATGCATTGCCAATAATTATTATGGCATTTATTTATTGTTTTATTCGTGCTAAGTAATGGAAATACAATACAATATAACAAAAATTATTTAAAATCTTAAAATTTACCGCTATACAATTTGAAATTGAGAATCGGCTCAACTATAATTTTGTTGCACAACCTCAATCCACCGAAATTTTGTAACTGATCGCCTTTGATTTGATTGTGAAGAATCTCAAATCAAATGTCATGGAATAAGCGACGATTTTGAGTGAAAAATTCAAATGAAGACATTCTAATTCAGCGGATTCCGCTTATTCAGAAAAATGTTCCATTCGTTTTTAAGCGTTTCAGTTTTACGTCTCGCTATGACAATTAATAAGTCAATCGCTGGAATTTTGTGGAATCAATCTTGAATTCCCATGTTTCTCCTAAAGTCAACTGTATGACCTTCCGCTTTATAAATTGTGTACCGTAAAGGACATGTGCATTGTGCATGCTCGCTATTATTATTTTCTTTGCATTAACGAATATGGGCGAAACAAAGTTCGCCGGGTAGCTAGTGTTTTATAGAATTTAAAATATTTTTGTTATATCATTTATCCTTTCTGTTCTTGTCGATAATAAAAATATCCACACCTTTCTTCAAAGAACGATGTTTTGTGTTAATATGAATTTGGGGGTCCGTCAAAAAAAGGTTGATCATTTAGGGATCCGTGGCCGACAAAAATTGTGATCCTCTGGTAAAGAGGACCTCAAAGAACTACGTCCACAAGTGGATCTACTGATGTCCTCCATTTGGAGCTCCTTCATGATGCAGCAGTTTGTTATAAAGGTGACTATCTCAGTGAGCTGGCAACTCTATCTACTGTTAGAAGGTAACTTTACTTTGACGGGTCTTATTTTTCTTTTTTAAATCACTTACTCAAAATAAACCAACTTAGGGGCAAAATCTACCAAAAAATACCGTTAATATAGCTCTTTCGTCCACATCCAGGTCTTCAATTTCAGTAAACAAAAGTCGGTTTACATAGCTCTGTAACGCGCACCGTTGACCGATGTTGACACCGATGGCTGTTTGATGTTCGTGAACTGAGTCTCACACTCTCGGTCTCGGCTATAGCAGCTACATTCTCGCCTGTGCGCACAGTACGACGACGGAGACCATGAGCGTTGTCCACTAGCATACTAGTCTCACGAACTTTATGCACAAACTTGCGTGCAGCAGGCGCGGTGGGTGCTTCATTTCAGCCAAAACTTCCTTTCAAAAAACGCACTATATTTGGGCCACACATCAGCACGCACCTTGGAAATAGGTTTCAAATATTTCCCAACGTTGTTTAAGCGTAAAGCAACCCATTTCGTTCCGCGGAGGTATGATACTGATTCACTGTCAAAATTTCGAGCGGGAAACAGCTGTCATTGTCAAAATAATCTATGATTAAAAAAGAAACCACTAGATGGCACGAACTTTAGTTAATTTTAACTATTTTATTTTCTGTAACCCAGCAAAAGTCGCGGTTAGGGCCAAATTTTTGAGATTTTTACATCTTTGTTTTCTTGGGATTTCCTTTTTTCTCTCTAACTAGCTTTTTATAAAATAGGGTTATCCACAGAATCTTCTTTGGAAACATAAATTGCGAGGGGACTCATAACCGTTCCGGTACCCAAACAAGATGGACTATGTTTTGTGGTACGCAATATTTGATGGAGTTAAGAAAAATTCCAGACTCGTTTGATGGTATCTCAAACACATAAATTGCCAACAATGCTGTACTCATAATGAGAGTGAATAGAAATGTCCTTAGTAGTTGTATGGCGTGGGTCATCTAGTAAAAAGTAAGTACGGGATCTTACTTAGAATACTGATATTATCGCTAATATGTGTTTTGATCGAAATCGTTAGAGCAGTTTTTGCAGACAAAACAGTACCAAATATTCCAATATTAGGTTTGAAATTATGTTTACTATATAGCGAAAAACTGATTATAAGTTATTGCTCGCGATATAAGAATTAATTGGTTTTTCAAGTTTTATCAAAGTCAAAAATGTTGTTTTCGAGATATGATCAGTTTTGAAAACTAGCGTTTTCGGTGATTCGAATTGAAAATTAAGGACGCAACAATTTTAAGAACATCAGTATTACTCTAAGTTTGTATTTTGGTCAAAATCGGTATTGCCGTTTTCTGGTAAGCTAAGAAAAACTTAATTCTAAAAAAATTACTTTTTTCGAAAATCGATTTTACGATAATACCGAGAAAAACTGAGTTTGTCATTGAGTAGGAAATGACCATAAATAACCTTAGAAATTAATTTTTGTTACAATCGTACGCACCGCTTTCGATATATGTATGTCCAAATCTCAAAAGCACCGTTACTCGAATTTTTAGCCAAAAACTGGGTGTGTAGTCATGGGAACCTCACCCATTTAAGCTTAAATATCAATTTTGGTTGAAACCGTTAGAGCCATTTTCGAGCAAATCAAACTGGTACGAAGAGTTTTTATGGGAAGTACCATTAATATTGAGGCTACCTTGCAAAATAAAAAAAAAACTGCCCGCAAACTCCAAATCCGAAGTTTGAACGAAATCCGGTCAGCCGTTTAGGCTGTAGGCAGACAGAGAGACGGACAGACCGGACAGAATTTTGCGACCCACTTTTTTGAGTTCGTCTATCATCGTAATGTCAGAATTGATTAACATCTCGAGTTCGAAATTTTGTACGAAAACAATATCTTTCTCTCACTACGTAATGGAGAAAGTTAAAAAAATATAAATGAGGCCGAAAAATATCATTTTTCTGCTCTCCTCGGTTCTATACCTGTTGCAGTTTCGTATCACGATCTCGATGGTGTTGGTTGCGTTTAGTATTTGTAATTGTTTGTGTCTTCGTCGCTGTTGTTCCATGGAGTTTTTGGCGCCAGATCTGTTTAGATTGTAGATTAAAAAAAAAGTGTTTTTTTGCGTTGAATTTATTATTATTTAGATTTTAAAAACGTGTGTCCGCAGACGTTTGAACAGTTTGAACAAACTATCGCACTATGAAATCTGTATCTCACTGGTCAACTTTATTAAATTTTTTCTAGTTGGTATTGATCTTCTAGTTCAGTTATTTTGAGAGTTGGTATGGGATAGAAGATACTATGGTAACGAATTTGAGCACACCAATTTGAATCAAGGCGTTTGATACTAATAAACATTTATTTATTTATTTTTGAATTGTAAAGAATTTTCTGGGTGAAAGAACTTACATAATATGTATAGCTTTTATAATTCTTTATTACTTGCATTTTTGTTTGGTTTATTTTATTGAAAGAAAGGCTACAAAGAGCGACAGTAAAGCGGATTTTTCCAGTCAAACAATTCATGAGGAAGCTTACTTCGACACAGTCGCGGCATTATTTCCTCATGGTTTATTAGACGAGTGTTAGATGATTCTCCATACCAAAAAGTACTTAGTTGTAAGTCAGGTATTTGACTTTCTTACTAACACTGTCAATTTCGAAGGCTTAGGTGGACTCCACCAAAAACAAAAATATACATTGCCTTAATGTAGATGTAGATAGTGGACTCATCAGTAGAAGTCAACTACACCATTTTTATTTTATTTAATAGTTAGCCCAGTTGGCTGACACTGCAACCTGAAAGATCTACTGTATCAATACACCAGTTTAACGCAATTTTTGTAACTATTTTCGACTCTATTTCTATCCTTTCTCATATATGCATCGCACTTTATCGATAGCTTGAAGGTTAAAAGCATTTTAACAACAATTAACATTAATTCTCCAAAGTATATACTTATGGAACATTCTCACATCTGCCTCTCGCTTAAATCGGTTTAATCGAAGTCTGCACTTTCCAGACTCACTTATCTCTGATGAACCACTTCTTTAATTAATTCGACTTCGAAATGTATTTCCACCCTCGAAACCTTGTTATTATTCCCTTCGATTGACTGAACAGGTGTTCACTTCTCACTACACTGCGAAGTACCTCTGTAATCAGCCAACAAAAACAACAGACGAAACTCTCAAAGACCAAAAAAAAAAAAAACAAAAAGAAAACAAAGTGTTGAACTTTTCCGAACAAAAATACACTCCACCCATAACTGTTGTTATGTTTTAAGCGATCCATTTTCCATTCGCCACTTCAGTCGCTATCTCTGCCTCCGCAGTAAGAAGCATCTTCCCAGCATCCACCAGCTCGTATGAAATTCCCCAGCCCGTGGAGCGCCTGAAACCAAAAATAAAGATTGCTACAGCACAGATGAAAAAACAACTTCATCCTCTTCACACCAAACAAGCAACATTGGCTCATATTTGTGTAACCTGTTTCCATGAAAAATTCACAACTAGGGCATAAAATTGCAGATGGTGCACACCGCAAATTTATTGCCTTCGGGTGGAGTGGAGTGGAGCCATTGCTGGGGATGCTGATGAAGCATGGCACCAGCAACAGGGGTTGTACACAGTGAAAGAGTTTACCCAACAGCCTTAAGGGTTCTGTGGATAAGCTGAGAGCAAATAAAGTACACTACCCCCATATACAGATATACACCACAAGGAAAAAGCAATTTCTCTGCAATACCCATAGCTGCCCATCATCGTCATAATAATCATTACGGCCAGGGCCACTGTCCGCCATCCGTTACGTATCATTATCCGAGGTCTCCTCCTCCACTCCACCACCAGTGGCAGTGCAATTATCTCCACTTTAAAGAGGATTATTGGCAGAAGGGAACACGCACAACTACTAACTATATATACAATACAATATACCATCGTCGGCAGTTGCAATATCTTTCGGGCCAACTCAACCCCGCCCACACCGCCTTGTAATGGAATTATGTGCGAGAAGCATCTGCCGTTAAGTACCATCGGCCATCGATGAATCAACAAAGTGGGGGTCGTTCTTAGGTTTTCTATTGCCGCTTACACAATTTGCCACACCCTGTGCTGTGAGTCTCTGACCCCGCCAAAGTTGACAATTATTACCGATATTATTATTTTCATTAAATCTCTCAATGGCTAGCCAAAGCACACGATAAGGACCAGAGGAAATGATCATTTTCCCAACAGTATATGGACAGAAAAATGTTCCTTATCACTTAACTTCTCAATTTTCCTGCGATGAATGACACTTGAATAGGCGGGCATGGTAGCGGTGGTAGCTGGTAAATTAGCATACTGCAAATATCATTGGAATTGCTAACGAGGTCCTTTGGCAAATAAATATTATGACAGTCTGTGGTTTGGTCAAAGGCAGGAGTCGTTGTCTGGCTGGCAAATGTGTGTGTGTGTTTTTTTTTTCCTGCGATATACTTACTTACTTAGGTGGCGCTACAGTCCGGGGTGGACCTGGGCCTCAACCAATACGCCTCTCCAGTTAGCGCGATCTTTGGCTAACTGCCTCCAGTTGCGCACTCCAAGTTGGTTGAGGTCCCCTTCCACTTGCGCGCGCCACCTAAGGCGAGGTCTTCCTCTACTGCGTTGTCCCTCCGGGTTAGAATCGAAGACTCTTCGGGCCGGAGCGTTGATGTCCATTCGCTCTACATGTCCCAGCCATCTTAAACGACTGATGCGTACTTTTCTGACTAGGTCGATGTCGCTGTACAGCTCGTAGAGTTCGCTGTTAAATCTTCTCCTCCAAAACCCGTCAACGCAAACGGGACCAAAAATCACTCGAAGAATTTTGCGTTCGAAACGACCAAGGAGATCTTCATCCGCCTTTGATAGCGCCCATGCTTCTGCACCATAAAGCAGGACTGGGATGATGAGGGTCTTATACAGAGTTTCCTTAGTATTTCTCGACAAGGCCTTACTTATCAGTTGCCGTCTTAGGCCAAAGAAACAGCGGTTGGCAAGTGTGATTCTTCGTTTGATTTCTGATGTGATGTCGTTATCAGAGTTTATAGCGGAGCCGAGGTAGACAAAGTCCCTAACTACCTCAAAGTTATAGCTGTCTATCGTGACGTTCTGCCCGATTCGTCGATGTCGTGTGTCCCTTCTTGTTGACAGCATATATTTTGTTTTACCCTCATTCACCACTAAACCCATTTTTGCCGCTTCTGCACTAATACTTGCAAACGCACCAGTGACAGCTCGCTGTGTTGTACCAACAATGTCAATGTCGTCAGCGTATGCAAGCAGTTGCACAGACTTATAGAAAATTGTGCCTCTGGTGTTGGCTTGTGAGTTTCGCACAATCTTCTCAAGAATGATGTTGAAGAAGTCACATGACAGCGCATCACCTTGTCTAAATCCTTTTTTGACATCAAAGGTCTCGGTGAGATTGTTTCCGACCTTTACGGAGCAGCGAGCGTTCTCCATCGTCATTCTGCACAATCTGACAAGTTTGGCAGGGATGCCAAAACTAGACATGGCTCTGTATAGCTCGTCTCTATAAACGCTGTCATATGCGGCCTTAAAATCGACAAAAAGATGGTGAGTATCGATCTGGTATTCTTGGGTTTTTTCCAGGATCTGCCGTAGTGTGAATATTTGATCGGTCGTGGACTTACCGGGCCTAAAACCGCACTGATAGGGACCTATCAGATCGTTGACGAATGGTTTCAGGCGTTCACACAATACAGCAGACATGATCTTATACGCAGTGTTCAGGAGACTGATGCCTCTGTAGTTGGCGCAGTTTAGAGGGTCTCCTTTCTTGTGGATCGGGCAAACAATGCTGAGGTTCCATTCATCAGGCATACTTTCCTCTAACCAAATCTTGGAGATGAGTTGGTGTATGCACTCTACCAAGTCATCTCCGGCTGCCTTGAAGAGCTCGGCAGGTAAGCCGTCTGGACCAGCAGCCTTGTTGGATTTAAGCTTAGATATTGCTATCCTCACTTCATTTTGGTCAGGTGGACGGAAATCTTGGCTGTCATCGTCCAGGTTGAATAGATCGTTCTGCCTAACAGCGGAATTTGTGTCGTCTTCGCCGTTTAGCAGTCTGCAGAAATGGTTTTTCCATGTCCTCAGCACCGACTGTGACTCTACTACAAGGTTTCCTTGCTCGTCTCTACAGGTCTCCGTTCGGGTCTTGTTGCCATGACACGTTCTTTTTACCTTTTGGTAAAACTTCCGAACATTGTTCCTGGAGTAACACCTCTCTATATCCTCGATCGCGCGCTTCTCATACTCTCTCTTTTTTCTCCGGAGAAGCCGATGTTCTTCCCTCCTTTTTTGCTCGTAGAGCTGACGAGCTGCTCTCGTCCTTCTATGCAGCGACGCTTCGTAGGCACTTTGTTTTGCTGCATGTGCTTGCCGGCACTCTTCGTCAAACCAGGGGTTTCGGGGGGGTGGACTGGTGAAACCGAGCACATCAGTTGCGGCGTTTTTGATGGCTTCTTGGCATCGGCGCCACTGGTCTTCGGCACTTGATGCTGGCAGCATAGGACTTCTCGAGAGGTTGAGGGATACGCGATCGGCAAAGGTTCTGGCGGCTTGTTGCGTTTGTAGTCGTCCAACGTTAAATCTCCTCACAGTATTTTCTCGTTGTTGTGGCGTCTTGGATATCCGCATCCGTACCTTGGCTACAACAAGGTAGTGGTCCGAGTCTATGTTGGCCGCTCGGAAAGTTCGGACATCTAGAATACTGGAGGAGTGCCTTGCGTCGATCGCAACGTGATCAATTTGGTTGACGGTTTGATGATCAGGTGACCGCCATGTTCCTTTGTGTATATTGAGGTGAGGAAACCGTGAGCTAGCTATGGTAACATTACGTCCCGCGGCAAAATCAATCAGCCTAAGTCCGTTTCCAGACGTGGTGTCGTGTAGGCTGTGTTTTCCGATTGTGCTACCAAAGATGTCCTCCTTTCCTATTTTGGCGTTAAAATCACCCAAGACGATTTTAACGTCATGCTTAGGACATTGCTCATATGTTTTGTCGAGGAGCTCGTAGAAACACTCTTTGGTAGCATCGTCTTTATCTTCTGTGGGGGCGTGAGCGCATATCAGGCTGATGTTGGCGAATTTAGCCTTGATGCGGATAGTTGTAAGGCGTTCACTAACGTGTCGAAAGCTCAAGACTTCTTGCCTAAGTCTGCCGCTTACAACAAATCCGCATCCAAATAGACGCTGCTTTTGTTCTCTGTAGCAGTCACCGTAGTAAATGTCACAGTTTTTCATCCTCCTTTTGCCCGGCCCATCCCACCGCACTTCCTGGATGGCGGTGATACCTGCTTTGTAGCAGTCTAGGGCCTCCGCTAGTTGTTCGGCTGCACGCGGTCTGTTCAGAGTTCGAACATTCCACGTGCAGATCCGAACGTCATTGTCCTTTTTTCGTTTTGCAGGGTCGTCAACAGTGAATCCGTCCTTATCCGAGGCTTTTGGTTGCTTCGCAACAATTCTTTTTTTTCCGTGGTAGGGTCGTTAACCCCACGCACAACCCCCAACCTGGAGGACCAGGCCCTTTCTGTAACCCCTTGGGCAAAAGGAGCCGGAATATTCCGGAGTCAGTAACCCGCTGCGGGGATGTGAGAGCTGCCGTTGACCCATTAAGGGCTCTTCCGCCACCATCTCTATTTCAACACCCTGACTAGTGCTGAAAAATCCTCAATGACCTCAGCTCCAAATACGTCAAAGTAGCTCATTGAGGTATCTGCCATGTTGACTGTTGACGCCACCGTTGATTCAACCATGTGAATTCATCCGCCGTACGTCCTCTTTCTGAGGGGCTCATGTAAGACCTCTGAGACTCGATCAGGCAGTCATTCCGACAGAGCATTATAGTGTTGCTATTTTCTTCGTGTTCAACACTCGCGCTTATAAGTTTAGCAAGTCATGCCCGGAAGGACAAGACCAGTACCCGGTGGCTACCACGCGGAGGTAAAATAAGCACAATTGATGTGTATGAACAGTTACAACGACTGGGCATCGCCAAGTTGACGCCAATCAGTGCCTACCCTATTCATACAGCACCCAACCACCTTCCTGCGATATAAGCTTTCAGAAAAATGAGGTATCTTTTACAGCCTCAATGAGGAGGCGGGACAAATTTTCCATTCCATTTGGTTGAGAGTAAATTTAAATTGGAAATCACAGTCAATGAAGACACTGAGAAATTGCTGCAGATAAAAGTTCATTAGGAGAAGTTTGAATTTATGAACAGCGATTTTTCTTACCAGGGGAAATTATGATGGAAGATCCCTTAATGATTGCTCCAGGAGTATCTTTCGTTCTGGCCTTGGTAAAAACCATCCGAAGTGGATAAACCAACAACTTAGGGCTAAACTTGCTGATGGATTGTGAAAACTTTGAATTTGAGTCTTGGTGGGATGCGGGGAGATGTATTATTAATTTTACTGTCCGCGAAATTCTTAATTGGCTCGCGGTGGAAAAAAGAAGTTCCTTCTCCATTCAACCATCTGGTTTTCTATTCTTACTTACTTACTTAAGGTGGCGCTACAGTCCGGGGTGGACCTGGGCCTCAACCAACAAGCGTCTCCAGCCAGCACGATCTTTGGCCAGCCGTCTCCAGTTTCGCACGCTAAGTTGGTTAAGGTCCCCTTCCACTTGCGTGCGCCACCTGAGTCGCGGTCTTCCTCTACTGCGCCGTCCCTCGGGTGTGGATTCGAAGATCTTCCGGGCCGGAGCATTGACGTCCATTCGCTCTACATGACCCAGCCACCTCAGTCGTTGGACCTTCACTCTTCTGGCTAGGTCGATGTCGCAAATTACTCGAAGAATTTTCCTCTCGAAGTAACCAAGAGTAGCCTCATCCGCTTTTGATAGAGTCCATGCCTCTGCACCATAAAGTAGGACTGGGATGATCAAGGTGGTTTTCTATTCAGCGGATATCGAACGACAGAGACAGTCCTCCTTGAAGAAACAAATAAGGTAGATGATATTTTGCGACGAATCGTTTGGCAGGGACTCGTATATGTATGATGTGTATTCAGATCAGGCACGGTCTCTCGACATAGCAGACCAAAGAAGAATAGCGTGCTGCATCTTCATTCAGGTAATTTTCTTCAAATATTTGCATGAGTTAAGATCGTGCCAATATACTAGACAGAGCCATCTTAGGCTATACCGTGTCCCTTGCGCACACAAGAATTTGGGGGCCTATTATAAATAAATAAATAGTTGGCGCAACAGGTCCGGAGAGACCCTAGGCCTAGCTTCTCACAACCATTCGTTTTGTGTGAGTTTCTCATTTTTGGAAAGAATGGAAAGGGATCTACAATTTTATGCCGACTCCAAACGGCTTATTGAGAAGCTCTTTCAAGACATTTATGCTCTCGGATTTTTGTCAGACGTTCGCGAGAGGTAGCGCAGCGGAAAAAAACCCTAAGTCGGAATTGGGTTTTTGCAGGATTCGAACCTGGGACCCCCGCATAGCAGTCCAACACACTAACCACTAAGCTACTGCGACTTTGGGGGCCTATTGGGAAGTCAAAAATGACGACACCCACTCCATTTCTTTACTATCTAATATATAAAAAATGTCGTGTCGGTTACTGTGGTCGCATGCTTTCGAAACGGCTCGACCGATTTATGTGAATTCTTTAAACTCGCCTCTTAACCTAGCCCAACTAGCTTGCTATGGTCGTTTATATTTGTTTTCAAAATTGTCTGAGGTCTTTTTCTACTTGTGTGGCCCACCCTTCGTCAGGTGACCCTCTGTATTATTAGGGATGATTCTAAGGTCAATTCCCTCTTCGTATCTTATCTCTATCCAATGCAATTTTGGGAAGTTCTAAGAATGTCAATTCGCAAACAAACGCAAATTGGACCAAATACCGTCTAACGATGCAGTTTCCAGTCGTCCTATCCCTTGGATAAGATGTACGTTTTATAAGATATATATTTTGCACTGAATAATACAATTCATACTCACTTTCTATTATACCAAAAGAACAAAGCACAAGTTTAGGTTGTAGCTGCTTACAATTTGTCGCAGGTAGCCCTTTATCCTCTTTTCAAGACTGCCTTGGAATATGCTTACCGATTAAAGGATTTAAAAGAGCGGAACTTGCAGTCTTCTTGAACTTTTACAAGATGATCAAATCACACTAAATCAAATAGAGATTGCTTGAGAGTCAGGTGGAGGAGAAATATCCTTGTAACACTGCACAATCAGGCGGTGATCAGATGCATGGTATAAACAAACATCACAACATCATTGGCACTGAAATGCGTACTTAAGCTCAATAAGTGTTCATCTAAAAACGAAGTAACACTGACTTGGGTACGAAGACACATAGGGATAAGAGATCGAAGGCAACAAAAAGGCGGACTCCCTTGCAAAACAGGGGTCAACTGAAAAGTTGCTGGGAACAGAACTATTCTCTTCAATTGGCAAAGGAATGGTAGAATAGATGATTCACAAATGGATCACGGCAGAACACCTGAGAAAGTCGTCCACCGTGGAACCATGTAGACGGGCTAAAATGGCAATTTAATGGCCGACCTGCTCCACTCAAAGAAGGGTTCTAAGCATGAGTCGAGGAACATTGAAATGGGTGGTGGCTTTGTCTACAGGACATGGTATTTTCGGGTATCCCTTAAGGAAGATGGGCCTCAGAGAGGATGATACATGTAAACTATGCCTGGAGGAATCTGAGACAGCGGCATATATACTGTGTCAATATCCGGCGTTAGCTGGCAGAAGAATGAGGATCTTGGGACATCATTGGGTCGAGACCCAGTCGATGAAGCACATCTCCCATAAACTAGCGATAACACTGGGAATGGAGCCCAGGGAAGAAATCCAGAGAGTCTCTCTGGGTAAGATTTATAGTGGTAGAGAGACCAAAAGAGACCCGACAATGGTGGTCTGATTCGAATATCTCTCGAAATCTATATATAAGACAAAGGAAACTTCTGAACCAAGGTTTGTGCTTCCTTAGAAGAACAATGAGGGATTGCCGACCTTGCCACTACCCAGGCCTTTTGAACAAATGCATCACAATATGGCGGACACTTTTCCTAATCAAAACGATCCGCATACGGGTGATTTTTTAAGAGGCTTAGAACTTAAAAAAAAAAAAAAAAACACAAAAAATTCGAAAAAATGAATGAAATATTTATTTGAATCGATAGTTTGAATCTTGCAATTTAATGTTTAAAGATAATTTCATGCAAATGTTGACCGCGGCTGCGTCTCAGGTAGTCCATCCGCTGAGTCCAATTTTGGCATACTCTTTCACACATATCGGCCGGTATCTCACGAATGAATGCATGGATGTTGGCTTCCAGTGCGTCAATCGAAGCGGGCTTGTCCCTATACACATTAGCTTTGACATACCCCTACAAAAAATAATCTAATGGTGTCAAATCGCACGATCTAGGCGGCCAATTGACCGGCCCGAAACGTGAAATTAACTGTTCACCAAACTCGCCTCGCAATTGCGCCATTGTTTCGCGTGCTGTGTGGCATGTGGCACCGTCTTGTTGAAACCACATATCATGCAAGTCAAGAACTTCCATTTCGGGCAAAAAAAAGTTTGTTATCATCGCTCGGTAGCGTTCACCATTGACAGTAACGCTGCGATTCGCATCATCTTTGAAGAAATATGGCCCAATGATGCCGCCGGCCCATAAACCGCACCAAACAGTGGCTTTTTCGGCATGCATTGGTAGCTGTTGCAATGCTTCTGGCTGATCTTCACTCCAAATGCGGCAATTTTGCTTATTTACGTACCCATTCAACCAAAAATGAGCCTCATCGCTGAACACAATTTTTCGATAAAAAAGCGGATCCTCGGCCAGCTTTCCAAGAGCCCATTCACTAAAAATTCGGCGTTGTGGTAGGTCGGCTGGCTTTAGTTCTTGCACAAGCTGTATCTTAAAAGGCTTTACGCACAAATCCTTCCGCAAAATTTTCCACGTAGTGCTGTAACAAGGGCCTAACTGCTGGGAACGGCGCCGAATCGACATTTCGCGGTCTTCTGTCACACTAGCTGATACGGCCGCAATATTTTTTTCACTACGCACAGTACGTAAACGTGTTGGTGGTTTAATGTCCAACAAAGTAAATTTGGTGCGAAATTTGGTCACAATCTTCCGAATAGACTGCTCAGAAGGTCGAGAATGCCGATCATAAAATGGAAGCAGCGCGCGATGAACATTTCGAACCGAGCACGAATTTTGATAGTAAAATTCAATAATTTGCAAGCGTTGTTCATTTGTAAGACGATCCATGGTTAAATTGCAAACCAAACTGAAGCTGTTTGACAGTGACACAAGGTACTAAACACACGTCAGCTGTCAAAACCAGTGTTGCCAAAACCAAACCAGCTAAAAAATCACCCGTTACAAATGTCAGAGATTGAGAGATGTGGAGTTGAACCTGGATTAGAAAAGTCTTAAGCTAAGATTATACGTCTCATTTTTCATGGTAAATTTTGACATGTTGGCGCCACGCAAATTCGCTCTTTCTATTGTCACTCGTGTGTCTCTCGTGAGAGTACGCTGCGACAGCCAGTGTGACCAGACGCTTGACAGGAAAGCACACTTATTGACACACTTAGGACAATTATTTACGTCATAATGATATCGACATGTCTAAAATTTGACACGATAAATGCCAAGTGTAATCTTAGCTTTATACGAAAAAGTTTCTTGGGAGAAGAAGAATTTTATGTCCACCATTACCCAAAATGTGAGATGCTGATAACAAGTTGAGACAATTTCAGCTATATACCAACTCAATTCATATATCGGGATTGTGTCCCCAAATGTGACGATTTGTAAGAGTACTCGCTGCAATTTCGTTTAATTTCCCCCACTCACCCTAGCGCGCAACATATCATCAGGTGTGAAAACACGTTCTGTTGTCTGTGAAACTTTATCTATTAGCTACGCAACAAATTGTCCAGTTCATGGTGGAAACTGTCCAGTTCATGGTGGAAACTCAGCCATCGTTCATTTTGTACACACACGCCACAGATCCATCTGCAACAATCATCCTTACAGTCAGAGCACGAGTGTAATTTAATGGCGACGATAACGAATTTTCCCAATTTCACGCTGGAATCCAATTTTATGTCGTTTTGATTCCCTCGACGATACAAATCGATTAATCAATATAAATGCCAACACGATGATGATGTATTCAATGATAATAATGATATCATATGAGCCATAACAATCCCACCCATCAAATGGTGGTCATTATCCCATAGCCCAAGTTATAGAGCTGACATTCACATACTCCGCCTATAGATGGCCCCGTCCTCGTCCTCTTCCTCGTGCTCCATCTGCAGACAATTAATCTTTTCCTTGGCAAGAATAAAACGTAGTTGCTATCTGATTGGATCCTCTTTCGAGCGTTCAGCCTGACTGAAGGATATATTACTTCATTCGAAAAATTAATGACTCTACAATTCGAGTACGTTTGCACCACCAAAATAGGAGACCGAAAACAATTTTTGTACATTTTTCATTGCCGCCAGCGAGCACCCCCGACGCGATAGCAATATTGTTGGCATTTTTTCTGTCGCCACATCTCTGGAACATAAGGTTAAAGATGATTGATTACCCCTAGGTTAGGCGTCTCTTATATCTCTTATTGAATGTTTTCTTTGCTCTGACAAGGATTACAAAAATGGAAAGAAGCTCTGCCAAAGTTGGCAATCATTTATACGGCATGATTCTTTTCATCCCTAGCCGCCTGAAGGATCATTCATCATCAGCAAAAAAAATAAAATAAAAAGGAGTTCAAAATGTAAAACTTGGCTTGGTGCTTGTTACCTTTTACTTTGGAGCAGTATAAGCCTCATCTACTATTTGGCAACCTACCTAGGAGGAAGGGGGCATATTTTCAAGACAGCATAAGTGTGTGGCAATTTTTGCCTAATGCCCAGGGCTTCCATGGCGGACCAAGATCCGAGCACGTTACTTTGGTTTGCAATAACAATTGCGAGTACATTCTGCGCATTTAGCATGTTTCTCTTTTTGGCAGTACCCGCCCTTGGCAAATCAATATTCTTATTTTTCAAGGGATTTATATGAAAGTATGAAAAGGTGAAGAACACAGTTTGGTCCATCATAAGTATGAGAGAAGAGAGGAGGTAATCCTTGGGATATTATTGGAAGAAAGTACGAGTCACTTTGAGGGTGAAAAATGGTTTTGAAGTTAAGTAGCTTTATGTTCTCGTTGGTGCACAACACGGTAAGGTCTGGGTTCACTTTGGGAATTTCTGATTTGAGTTTAGATTATGGCAACAAATTGACGCGTTGAAGCGAGAACATCTTGAGAACTACGTTCGACGTAGGCATGTGCCGTGCTATTTTCGGAGTTGGGCCTTGACTGATTGATTGCTTCTGAGGGTATAAATTGTTCTGCGTAAACAAAATTGTTTTCCTCCTCACTAGCTCGTAATTGTAATGTGACATTAGTCTTAAATATCAGTACAGTAAAATGCTGGTACAAATTTTGACTCTGGTCGATATTGTTCTGGGAATGTGTTAATTTTCAGGATCTACTCTTAACCTTTGTGAAAAGTATTTCGGCCTCGAAGGTACAGTCTTGTGTCAAAAGTGTCAAGCGTGGTTTTGACTGCGCTTTACTGGAAGTCGAAAATGCTATAATGAATCTCCTCTGACAGCGAACAATATTTTTATGTTGCAAGACATATAGCCGATCCTAAAATTAATTGCGCATTAGAATATTTAAAGATCTGCGCAGTGAATCGAGATGTTTTGAAGGCGCAATGATTTTGATGTCTGGCGATTTCCGCCCAAGGCTGCCAGTAATTCCAAGATCGACTACATTGCCGATGAAATAAATGCTTGCTTCAAATCAACAAATCTGTGGCGCTATGTGAAGAAACTTGAGCTGACTACAAACATGAGAGTTGCATTGCTGAACGATCTGCACATGATTTCTCCAAGCAATTGCTGACTATCGGCAATGGCCGTGTTCCTGTCATCGAATTGATTTAATTTGCTTCGAATTTTTGCAATTTTGACTCATCGAATGATGAGCTCATCAACAAAGTATTCCCGAACATCATTGCTAACCACAAATATAACGAATGGTTGAGTAAGTGAGCAATTTTAACGGCTAAAAATAAAAATTTGGATGACTTAAACTTTGTAATTCAGTTTTAATTTAATTTAGAATTAAATGTTGGCTCGGTAGTCATCATGCTTCGAAATCCAAACCGCCCAAAATATGCAATGGAACGCGTTTGGTGATATAAAAAAAAACTCATGATCAACGTGGTTCACACGGACACGAGTTATTCAAACGAAAATTTAAAGGCGAGGAAGGTCTCATATTCCGAGGATTCTGATGATCCCGAGTCCCGATATGCTCCTTGAATTTAAACGAATTCAACAACCGATTCATCTCACCATGACGATTACCAAATCACAAGTCAACAACTGAGTGTGGTCTGAAATAAGAAAATAAATGTTTTTCTTATAGTCAATTGTACGTGGCATGTTCACTTTATTTGTTCTTGCGCCTGATAACAAAATGAAAAACATTGTGTATCACAAGGTGAAGATAATAAACCCAAGTGTTAACCAAGGAAGCAAAATCCATAGCTTCATCAAAGCAAATGTCCTGCTGACAGGCCATTGAAATATCTACTTTTTTTTCCGAGGTATTGGGAAATCTCCTAAAAGACACTATGAGGACAGTCGGTGCGTGCTCATAGTAGTTTGAGAAAACCACCTCCCACAAAGTTCTTTTGTACTGCAACTAAGTTATAACTTATCAAGCAATTTTTTTTATCAAGAAGTTATATACGTTTGGCAGGCAGCATTGCGGTGACAGTTCCTGCTCGTTGATTATTATCAGGATAAGTTCGAAGGTTTAGCTCGTTGCAGGCGCCACAATAAATTTGTTTCATCGAGAACTTCACGGACCGAGTTACTAATGTGTCCTAATAATCGATTTCTGTGCTTTCGAGCGCACATATTCGTTTCATCCTTAACCGTGGGAACTCCGAGGTCTCTGTGGATATCTTCATTTTTAATTTAAGGGGTTTTTCAACAAGGACGCTACAAAAGTAGAGTGAAAGGGACAGCAAACGACGCCGAATTTCTTACCGCTCTTTTGACATTTCTCTTTAGTAAGGTTTGCCATCTCATGATCGAAAGATGCACGAGCCAACAACGAGTGGTGTGGTTTATGGGCCGGTGGCGTCATTGGGCCGTACTTCTTCCGTGATGATCAAGACCGGCACGTTACTATAAATGGGAATCGCTACCGTTCAATGATAACCGAATATTTTTGGCCGCAATTGGATGATATGGACTTGGAGGACATGTGGTTCCAACAGGTCGGCGCCACAAGCCACACAGCGAATGTCACAATAAAATTATTGGAAACCAAGTTTGGAGAACGTGTTATCTCACGGAATGGTCCAGTCGCTTGGCCGCCTCGGTCGTGCGATTTGACGCCGTTAGACTATTTCCTGTGGGACTACGTCAAGTCTATAGTCTATGCCAACAAGCCAGCGACAATTGATGAACTTCGTACGAATATCGAACGTGAAATTGCAGCAGTATCGGCCGATTTATGCTTGAAAACCGTCGAAAATTGGGTTCAACGTCTGGACTTCTGCAAGCGTGCCCGTGCCCGTGGTGGCCATGCAAAAGAAATCGAGTTCCATACATAATGGCATCGAACGTACTTCCACAGGAATAAAGAATTTCATTGATATCCAAAACCGTTTTTGTTTTATTTTAAAAATTTTGTAGTGCTCTTATTGAAAAACCCGATACCACGGTGCACTAACGAATGATCTAAGCACTTTGTTTTTACAAGTTTGTAAAATGTTTAGATTTGTTTCCCTGGTACAACCCCATAACCGTAAACCCTATGATCATACTGATCACTTGCTTATATACTAGAAGCTTGTTCTCGAGGGTAAGCTTGGAATATTTTCCGAGTATAAACCAATAAAATTCTCTATATTTGATTTTAAGTTCTTCGCATTTCTTTTTTACATCGAGAGTCATTCCGAGATATTTGGCCTCATTTGCAAACGGAACTTGTACCGTATTTATAAAAACAGAAAAGTTATTTGTTTTTTTTATGTGTAAAATCCACGTGGATCGATTTCGTTTCATTAAGAGCGATCCTCCATGATTTTGTCCATTTATAGACCCGGTTAAGCGCGACGTGTAATATTTTGTTTGTTTCTTTGGTCGTTGTACCAACTGCTCTAGTATAGCAGTGTCATCGGCAAAAGTGGATACGGTAGTACCTTCTGTTTGTGGTATATCAAGAGTAAGAGTGTATAACCACTATAGGTATAAGAGTTGCCCGAAGGACGCTGCGGCACACCTACCCTTATTTCTTCAAATTCCGAATATTCGTTTCCGTGTTTGACACGAAAGATTCTTTTCTCTAGATAGGATTCTAGAATTTTCCATAACCGTTCGGGGAGAACTTTTCTTAATTTGCACTTGAGGCCTTCATATCAAACCTTATAAAATGCTTGCGAAACGTCCAAGAAAACAGCAGAGCAAATCGTGGGCTTACAAGCAGAATGCACTAAGTACATTTTTTTTTCGATTTTAACATTTTAATGCAAACGATTCAGGATGATGATATCTTCACACCACAAGTAGTCCAATAGTCGTATCTCAGTCTTTCTTTGCAGTTAGTCAATAAAATAAGAAATAATACAGGAAAAACGCAAGTTTTTTGAGGTGGTAGATCTACCTAGGCTCCGCTATGAACTCAGACAATGACACCAGCGCTGAGATTAAACAGAGAATAACTCTGGCCAATCGCTGTTTTTTGGGCTAAGAAGGCAATTGAGTTCCTACACAAGCCCTGTCTCGAAGAACTGAATGTACCCTTTATAAGATTCTAATCATCCCAGTCCTGCTCTGTGGCGCAGAGGCATGGCTTCTTTCAAAAGCGGATGAGGTTTCTCTTGGTTTTTTCGAAGTTGAAATTGTTCGAGTAATTTTTGGTCCCTTCTGTATAGACGATGCATGGAGGCGGAGATTGAACGACGAAATGTACGGACTGTACAGTGCATCGAAGTCAGAAGAGTAAAGGTCCAACGACTAAACTGGGTCATGTTGAACGAATGGACATGAATGCTACGACCCGGAAAATCTCCAACTCTCAATCTTCTACTCAGGTAACGCACGCAAGTCGAAGGGGACCTTAACCAATTTAGCATGTGAAACTGGAGAAAGCTGGCAAAGATCGTGCTATCTGGAGACGCTTTTTGATTTATTCCCAGATCCAAACCGCACTGTAGCGCCACCTTAAGTAAGTACGTTTCTTAATTTAACGGATTTATTTAGCGAAAGATAAAATAGGCAAACATACACCACCCAATAAAACGAAATTTGGCTTGTTAAAATAAAACCTGAGCGTTAAAAGCCACATTGACAATTTTACCTGTAAGGAAAGTCTTTAATAAGTTTCTTCCAATAAAATAAAAAGTGAGCTGTCTGAAAACTAAATGCTTCTGGTACGAAAAATCCATGGTTTCTTTGCTTTTTACATTCGAACTCAAAAGTCTATCCATATCAGAGCCTGACGCCTTATAAGAAAGTAATAGCGAATAATTGCAATTGCTATAAAGATCTTTCCTTCCTATGCTAAAATGAAATAAAACTTAAATAAATTCAATAAATGTAAAGTTTGTTTCCTTTTAATTGCTTATTTTCAGATTTAATAAGTTGTCACTTCATACATTGAGACCGATATTTATTTTGCTAAAATGCACTAAGTCAGCATATATTTCAGTTCTAGTCTTATATTATCTTATTAGTTTTGCCAGCAGGGTGAAAACCTTTATGCATTCTTTGTGGACTTTAAGGCAGCCTTTGACACGGTAGACCGCCACTCCTTGTTTTACAAACTCTACAACATGGGGATGTCACTAAAATATGGACGTGTGCTACAAAACCTTTATAGGGATACAAAAGCAGCGGTTTGGAACGGGAACGTGTTATCGGAATGGTTTGAATCACGCACTGGAGTAAGACAGAGCTGCTCTTTAAGTCCGAGCCTTTTCGCACTCTTCATAGAGGACATAATTGACTTCTTGCCGGGAGGAGTAATGTATGCAGGAGTGCTGATCAAGGCCCTCCTATTCGCAGATGACATAGTGCTATTGGCATACTCTCCAGAAGCTTTGCAGCTTATGATCAACCGCCTTAGTAGCTACTGCAGGTTATGGAATTTGATAGTCAATTTGGATAAATCAAAGGTGATGGTATTCAAAAAAGGGGGAGGTCGAACGAGTTCGAATGAGAAATGGCATTATAGAGGCGAAGCAATTGAAGTTGTGAAGAAGTATAAATACCTGGGTTTACTTGTTACCAACAATTTTAGTATGAATGCTCATCTAGAGGTAAAACTGGTAAAATCGAAAACAGCTATAAATGTAGCATGGAGGAGATGCTTTAATAATAAGTACATTGCTCATAGTGCTAAATATAAAGCTTTTGAGGCGGCGTCGGTGCCCATTCTCTTCTATGCAGCACAAGTATGGGGATCAAAAAAATACGAAGCTGTCGAGAAACTGCTACGATTTTACCTCAAACGAATATTTCATCTGCCGCCCAACACACCAAATTACCTGCTAATGTTGGAAACAGGTGCATCACCTCTCTTTACGAAGACGCTGAAACTCCAAGCGGATTATATAATAAAGGTGCTTAGCATGCCGGATTACCGACTCCCAAAAATAGCAGCCATAAAGGCTATTCAAAGTAGATCTGGATGGTAAAAAGAATGGTTGGCACTAGCTCGAAACTGTAATATAGATCTTAATCATGATGATGCAAGGTGTTTGAAGAACCAGCTATACAAAATCATTGAAGTTACCGATGAACAAGCTAGGGCTCGGTACTTAGAGGAAGCTGCGGGATCCTTACACCGAAATGTCTACAGCCGCTTAAACCACAATTTGTTGCAGAAAAATTATTTTAGAGATGACACACAGCAACTATGCAGCTTGTGTAACTTAGCAGAAAGGCAAGACATACATCATTTCATTGGAAGGTGTCCAATATAGAAAGAAACGAGAAGGAATATCTTGGGAAGCGATACCTTATCTGAGAATCAAGTCATAACACTCCTCAACGATGTAAATGTTCCTAATTTATTCAAATATTGTAAAATTGCACTACAGTATCGGGCGAGAATATTATCAGGCAGCTTTTGATAAATATTAATATTAACTCATTTTATTTTGCTACAAGATACTTTTCATTTGCATAGATTATATAAATACATTGCCAATCAGGCAGACGGCAATGCCATGCAAACTAATTTATTTTGTAAACTTTATTTTGTAATGAATTTTAAAGTGCACAAATAAATTTAATCTAATCTAAAAAAAAAAATCTTATTAGTTTGTCAGAAATTGAAATATGCTATACGAAATCGATGTCAGAATACCAATAGTATATATCAATGCGATCGAGCAATTAAAAATCGTAATTATCGAATTTATTACGAGCAAACGTTTCTTGAATTCCAATTTGCTCAAAACTAAACTTTTTGACTTAGTGCCTTCTGCTTATAAACCCACGAAATGTTCTTTTCTTCCTAAGCTTTCTCTATTACGTCAGTTATCTGATGCGGCTGTAGGAAATAAGGCCCCAATGAAATAAGGCCCCAAATTTGGGGTGTTAATTCATAATGAAATAACACCCCAATTTAAAATATGAAATAAGGCCCCACTGCGATGAAATAAGGCCCCAAAATAAAAAGAAATAAGGCCCCAAATTTGTGGTTTATTTCATAATGAAATTAAAAATAATGAAAACTACTTTTCATTTAATATTGTTGATATTGGATAAACTAGTTTAGATTAAAGGAACTTTTTACATACTCAACCTCGCACCCACCCCGCAATCTAACAGTAAACCCAAGCAGGGGGGTTTCAGGGGGGCAGCATGCCCCCCCATAGGCGTTCCATATCGGAAGGGTAACAATTAATAATAAAAAAAATTATTTTGGGGACTTATTTCATTTCTTCTTTTGGGGTCTTATTTCATAATGAATTAAGACCCCAATTTTCATTAAGAAATGAGGCCCCAAAAAGGGAAATAACACCCCAAATTCTATTAAAAATCGTTTTTGTTGTTTCCTGTATAATTTTTTGGGGCCTTATTTCATTTTTCTTTTGCGGCCTTATTTCATTCGGGCCTTATATCGCCGAGCCATACGATGCAATTGATCGATTGTCTAATTTTTGCTTCTTAACCCGAACTGGTGGTCGGTTGTTTTTGTACTTTTATTAAATGCTTATTTCCTAATGAACTATTGAACTGAAATAAAATAATAAATTAATATTAGCTAAAATGTTTTATGAGATTCAATGACAGTTAGGCAGTACGAAGTTCGTTCGTCAGCTAGTGCTATCATAAAAAAAAAAAAACAACAGCGGTATGCACAATGGGCCAACCAACGGTCTAAGTGTTTCTCTCACTGAGAGCCACTTTAACATAATATACACGCAATTCGGCCTATAAGCCATGAATCAGCATTGCCGTTTGGCCCCTCTTTGAGCCTCAGGAAAGAGTCCTGAGGCCAAGAGGGCCACACTTTTTGAAAAATTATCAAAATGGCCACGTTTTCAGTTGAAGCAAGCTTTTATTGTGTTTTGAACGAAAAAGACTGCAAGCGTAATGAAAAAAATTGTTTTTGTTAAAAATGTACGTCCTTTTTTTGCTCTGTTTTCCTTATTTATTTATTTTATTTTAGTATTTTATATGGAGGTCTTTTGTTCGGCTCAGGCGGCAGTACTCACAAAGAAGGTCCCATCTGACGCAAAACCACCCATCCAGGCATAATCTCAATTTATAAAGAATCAGATTCCATTTATTGTGAGGATAATTTAAGTAGTCAACACCAAATGCATTATCCTATTGTTCACTAAAAAAAATTGCGCCACCCAATCACACTCAATTGAAAATCCCATTTCTTTGCAGATAAATATGTTGACAGGAATACACTCATACCGACTACAATGTTTCACTCTCCAAGTCCCAAGGATAAAGCCACACTGTGCATCAGTTATGTGAAAAGGAAAATCACAACCCAGACACCTTCATGGAACATTTTTAATTTCGTAAGTAGATCTGTTTGCAGCACAGATTTTCGCCACATAATACATGAGATTATACGGTTTGTTCCATTCTATCTGCAAGACCATCAGACACCTCTTTCGCGTAGATTAAACGCGCTCACAATCTACGACCGACCCTCTTGCCTCTTAGCATTCGATATTCAAAATGCAAATACAGACGTTCAGAGCGGTCGCTGTACTCCTCAATCATTTAATGGAACTTGAGACGACTAGGATGTGACGATACAGATGACCTGGTTAGCACTTGTTTGCTTTAAGGATTTTTTTTTTCTGTTCTTTTGGGTTTTGTTTCCTTTTTTTTTTTTTGTTGCGGGAGCCCAAAACGATCTCGTGATTAAATTTTAAAATTAAAAGGTCAACACCGACTGAGGGAGGGCTGAAAAGCGAAAAGGATGAAATGCGAGAAACAGCGCGCCATTTGTTCGGGGCCAGAACCATTTTTCATTAAATTTATGAAGGTAACTTGGGGATGAGGGGGTACAGATAAAATCTCAACTAGAAATGGATTTTTGATTAAGTAAGAGTGAACTTCTGGCCAAATGTGGCATAACCAGATATAGGGCATGACCTTATTATTTATTCATCATTATCGTGCCATTCGAGGTGAACAGGTGTGGTGGTGCGGTGTGGTCGGCAGAATATGGTACATTATTTGTTTGTGTGTGCTGTGTGCTCTGTGTCAGTGCTGACTATGTTGCCTAATAGAATATTCGAAGCGAGCATCAGCGGCTGGAGGTTCCTACAAATCAGATAATATAGATATAAGACCCACATCGCTTTATGTACACATCATTCAGGACGAATGACAGGATGAAGAAGGAGAACTCTTCGATAAGAGCATGCGAATTAAATAGAACTCGTATATGAATAGTTAATTTATTGATGGCAATCAGGCACTCAGTCTCATCATTCATGGATCATGGCTCATCGTTCGTTTGGTTTTAGGTACTGCAAACGCAGGCAATTTGTAAAGCGAATTACGTAGGATTGGGTTGCCCAGTAATCTTATCAAGATGTATTCGCTTTTTGTATTAATTGTAGATATGGATACCCATATATTGTGTGGTATGGAGAAGGATAAGCCGATGATGTGTCAGTGGATTTATTCTCAAACGGCCTTACCAATAATCAGGCACTAATGTCGACAATTAGTTGGTTGTCAGCTTAAGTAAAAATGCACAGCATTTGTGAAACCCTAATAACAATAGACAATTAGACCTCCTCAGTCCACATTTCCTATTGCGAAAACTTTCTTAGAATTTAAATTTCGTAATTTGTTTTCTTCAAAAACAAGGTCAATAGTTTCTTTCTTTATTCTAAAAAAAGCTATACGTAAATTGCAATTAAATTTGCCAAACAGATATTTTTCAAAGGCTTTTGGAGGCTTATTATAAGCAGAAAAAAATACAAAATAGGAAATGCACAAAATATCTGCTGATCTGTCAAATATCACAATATGCAAATCAGTAATGAGTAATGGCCTATCGTTCGTGATTTCTAATACTTCATGAATGAAGTTACATTACTCATGCAAAGTGCTCTAAGTATAGTCCTAGATTGATGCCGCAAAGAAAACCTTTCTTTCAATTCCAATAAAGCTATCATAGTTCCCTTAACCAGGAGAAGAAATTTAAACCAAATCAAATTTCAGTCAATGACACATTCGTTGAGTATTCCGATGAAGTCAAAAATCTTGGAGTCGAAAAACAACTGAATTCTAACTCCCACATAAAGAACCAAATTACCAAAGCTACTAATGCTTTATGGGCCTGTCGTCGTATGTACGGTAGAACCTGGGGGATTTCGCAGAAAATCACACACAGTCATTATTAGATCCATTGCAACATTATGCTTCTTTAGTATGGTGGAACAAAGTTATCCAAAAGAACACCGTTGCAAAGCTGAACAAGTTACAGCGCCTCGCATGCATGGGCCTTTCCGGCGCAATGCGAACTTGTTTTGCGGCTGCTATAGAAGCTTTAATATGATTAACACCTCTCCGCATACATATAAAATAAGTGGCTATACGCAACTCAGAAAGTCTGTCACAAGCGGAAGAGATAAACGTTAGTGACCACGTGATGGTTTCAAAACTGTGGACGGTGTCGGTGGTGGTGTCTTCTCTGACAGACTAAATCTTCATCTCTCCTTCCGTCTTCCTGATCACTGTAGCGTTTTTCAGGCAGAAATAATGGCGATAAAAGAAGTCTTATCTTGGCTAAGGGAAAACGTGATATCTGTTAAAGACATCCGTATCTTCTCTGATAATCAAGCTGCTATCAAGTGCCTGGAATCGGTCTCCACAAAATCCATAACAGCCCAAGACTGTCGTTCGTCTCTTAGAGAGATGGCGGAGCAGTTCAATATTCACCTATGTTGGGTGACGGGGAATAGGGCAGGTAACTGCAAGGCTGATGAACTCGTCAAATACAGAACTACACTACCTCCGCTTCCAATCAAGGATTCCTTAGGTATTCCAATCGCTACTTGCAAACTTACAATAAAGCTGGATGCTATCGAAAGAACAAATCTCAGGTGGACAACCGGCTCAACATGTCTAGCGATAAAACAGATCTGGCCAAAGCTGGATCTAAAACGTTCTAGGCATCTGATCTCCCTCGATAGGAAGCATATTAGTGCTACAATAGGTGTCGTCACGGGACACTGCCTTATCGGCAGGCATGCAAAAAGGCTTGGCGTATTATGTAACGATTTTTGCAGAAGCTGCTTTAACGAGGAGGAGGAAGAAACTATTCTCCATCTTCTCTGTACTTGTCCAGACCTCTCACAAAGACGAAAACTGTACTTGGGAGCGTTCTATTTTAATGATCTGAACGATCTCATAAAAACAGACACTCGAATTCTCCTACGCTTCATCAGAAGCTCCAAATGGTTCAACGAGTAGGAAGAATAAATATAGATTCCTGATTAATGGTCTAAGTGTATCGGCTAGCCGACAGCCACTTTAACATAACCTAACCTAACCTAGTGACCATCCGGAAATAATGACCCTTATCTCGGAACTTCCGGAACTTGACATGATCTGCGCGGTAACTGACCGACTCCCAAAAACTTTCAACAGAAAATTCTCCACGGAGATCACAAAGAGAAAAGCAAGGATAAGCAATAATCCAACTAACTGCCAAAACGGCCTAAAATGTATATATGTATCAAATACCTATGGGGACAAGCCTCAGTGTATTTTAGGCAGACCTCAATGCCATTAGGGAATGCGCAAACTTCATAAATCTCTCAGGTATAAAAGGTGCAAGGATCCATATATCCATAGAAAGTCCAGCATAATTGCCCTTAGCTCACCAGTCACTGTCTCAAAATCAGTTATAAACTGCCCTTCAAACTCTCGGCTCCAGCAAACAAAAACCAAAATATGGTGGGTTCCCGGACACGGGGCCGGGGGTATAGTGGTGAGACGAAAAAGCTGACGAACTTGCTAGGAAATGGTCAGAGACCCCTTTTATAAGACCGGAACCTGTCACCAAATCAGCAATTAACTCCACTCTGAAGAGCTGGGAACACAAAATAATAATAAATTCCAGGCCTCAGATAGACCAAAAGGGCAATCATGCCAAAAAATGACAAACAAAATCCTAAATTTCACAACAACCACTGTTTCATTAGAAAATTAGAATAGTCTACCTTTTGACACCTCATTCTCGATAAACACAGTCCTTTTTCAAAGAGTTTTGACATTTGGTTGCAGCCAAATATCTACCTGAGTCAGCTAAAGTTTTGAGAATTGTTGAAACAAGTAGGTATTTATGAGCCGTCCAAACTTATGTAAGCAGATATTTTATTCTGCTTGCGACGACTGTCAAGAAAGTCTTGGAAAGATCCCAAACTTATATAAAATTCGTTTTTTAGTAAGCATTCATTCGTTGCTTGCAAAGTATTGGAATGGACAATCAATCCAAAAACAAGCACTAGCGGCTAAGGAAATAAAACAGAAGTACAATATTTTGCAATTTCGTGTATATTTTTGTACAAAATTTACGTCTGTCGAACTTGCATTAATGTATTCTAATGAATTAAATCAAGAAAACATTTAAAATGCTATAAAATGCTGCACAACAGAGAATTTAAATTCGCCCCTATTACAAAATTCAATACCGTAATTTTGTATGGTAGGGCAACACTGCTCCTCAAAATGACATTAAGGAAGGATTTACTTAGCCAATCCCCGAGATAAACATGGCTTCCTCAACGTTAACATTTGACCCTACAGTTAGCGATATTCTGGCAACGATAT
Source organism: Cheilosia urbana (assembly GCA_946477585.1). Taxonomy (NCBI): domain Eukaryota; kingdom Metazoa; phylum Arthropoda; class Insecta; order Diptera; family Syrphidae; genus Cheilosia; species Cheilosia urbana. Next base: position 121,489,374 of record OX297854.1, read on the forward strand.
TTGTTTATTGGTAAAGGGATTTTGGAAAGTGTGAACTGTGGAGTCTTTGCGTAAACTGACAGACTAAAGTTGATTATTGTTAAGGTTGATTATTTGTGGCGTTAATGGGAATCGGATGTTCATGATATTTAAAGACATTTGTAGTTAAGGTCTTCGAATGAATGAAACCGAAATTGCGGATGATGCGTACCAGTGGTACTAGAAATGCTTCCGTCGAAGGGAGGTGACTGTGAACTTATTTGAAGTTTTGTCTTCAAAAAGTCGGAAAATTGATTTTTGCTCCTAGTATAATATAACATTAAAGTCAAATTTCGTCACGAACGAATGCCGGATTCAATGTTTATTTCAGAAGTGGTATACCAATTCTAAAGTTCTATCTTTTGCTCTGAAAAAACCGATGTTTTGAAGCATCAGTAGCTTTCGTTCAATGGAGCCATTTCCTATGTAACGGGTGATTTTTTAGCTGGTTTGGTTTTGGCAACACTGGTTTTGACAGCTGACGTGTGTTTAGTACCTTGTGTCACTGTCAAACAGCTTCAGTTTGGTTTGCAATTTAACCATGGATCGTCTTACAAATGAACAACGCTTGCAAATTATTGAATTTTACTATCAAAATTCGTGCTCGGTTCGAAATGTTCATCGCGCGCTGCTTCCATTTTATGATCGGCATTCTCGACCTTCTGAGCAGTCTATTCGGAAGATTGTGACCAAATTTCGCACCAAATTTACTTTGTTGGACATTAAACCACCAACACGTTTACGTACTGTGCGTAGTGAAGAAAATATTGCGGCCGTATCAGCTAGTGTGACAGAAGACCGCGAAATGTCGATTCGGCGCCGTTCCCAGCAGTTAGGCCTTTGTTACAGCACTACGTGGAAAATTTTGCGGAAGGATTTGTGCGTAAAGCCTTTTAAGATACAGCTTGTGCAAGAACTAAAGCCAGCCGACCTACCACAACGCCGAATTTTTAGTGAATGGGCTCTTGGAAAGCTGGCCGAGGATCCGCTTTTTTATCGAAAAATTGTGTTCAGCGATGAGGCTCATTTTTGGTTGAATGGGTACGTAAATAAGCAAAATTGCCGCATTTGGAGTGAAGATCAGCCAGAAGCATTGCAACAGCTACCAATGCATCCCGAAAAAGCCACTGTTTGGTGCGGTTTATGGGCCGGCGGCATCATTGGGCCATATTTCTTCAAAGATGATGCGAATCGCAGCGTTACTGTCAATGGTGAACGCTACCGAGCGATGATAACAAACTTTTTTTTGCCCGAAATGGAAGTTCTTGACTTGCATGATATGTGGTTTCAACAAGACGGTGCCACATGCCACACAGCACGCGAAACAATGGCGCAATTGCGAGGCGAGTTTGGTGAACAGTTAATTTCACGTTTCGGGCCGGTCAATTGGCCGCCTAGATCGTGCGATTTGACACCATTAGATTATTTTTTGTGGGGGTATGTCAAGGCTAATGTGTATAGGGACAAGCCCGCTTCGATTGACGCACTGGAAGCCAACATCCATGCATTCATTCGTGAGATACCGGCCGATATGTGTGAAAGAGTATGCCAAAATTGGACTCAGCGGATGGACTACCTGAGACGCAGCCGCGGTCAACATTTACATGAAATTATCTTCAAACATTAAATCGCAAGGTTCAAACTATCGATTCAAATAAATATTTCATTCATTTTTTCGAATTTTTTGTGTTTTTTTTTTTTTTTTTAAAGTTCTAAGCCTCTTAAAAAATCACCCGTTAGTTTTAATCAATGACATAGTGAGCCCTTGTCAAATTTTACAGGCTTATTTTGTCCGGCAGCTTATAACTGTATCTAGTATTGCGCCAGAATCTTATTTCTTTCTTCTTATGGTAGCCCTTACAGTCCGGGGGTCGAAAACGGCCTCAACTAACAAGCCACTTCAGGCAGCTCGGTCCCTAGTCTTGTTGAATCCATATAACTGCTATGGATCCTTTTTCGCTGTTGACCATAGTCCCTAATTTACCCCGCCTTTTTCAGAGTACTGGCGTATTGGAAATGCTTGCACAATTTGAGCACTCTCATCTGGTCATTGATAGGAAAAACAGTTTCCAACAGCGGTAACTGTACGTGATATTTATATTCCAACTTGTTTATTGAAACTTTGCAAATGAGCAGGGAGTATAATATATCTACCACTGGACAAACACCCTCCTTTATATTCTAAAGCAAAGCTGTCGCCAATTATGAAGGTTCAATTCTCGAATGTAGGTATATCCTCCCTTAGATGACCAATTAATTGGGTCAGCAAAAACGCTAAAATTGATTTTTTCTTTAATAAAATCTATCCTCTCTCACATTAAGTGGCCTGTACTGTTTGCGTTGTATAATTAAAATCAATTTCGCCCTTCCTCGAAAAAATAAAAAAACAAACTGCCATGCCAACCCTTTTTTAAAATTGCTTCCTCTAAAGAAATAAAAAAAATTACATTCCATTGCCTCTGCAACATAGAAAAGTAATTTCACCCATTTCGCCTATTAAACGTGCCCTACACATACACACACACACACACACACACCATCTCCCGCTCACTGTCGATCGAAAGTTATATCCTCTCTTTATTAAAACAACCCACTGTCGAACTTGTACAAAAAACAAAACCAATTCTACGTGATAAAAATTCATGGAAAATTCTACCATAAAAAAAAAAAAAAAAAACGAACGAAAATAACAGTTTTCTCGTCGCCATTCAGTCTCCTCTCGATAAAGGAGCGCGGTGGGGCTGTGTAATAAAAATCGAAACAAAACAAGAGGACATTAGCGTAAAATGCAAAAAAAAAAAAAAAATAACCAACGAAAACACACAAAAAGTGAAAAACAAACTTTTTCCTTTTTATACTTTCGCCATAAACATAGGGAAGGAGCAACAAAAAAAGCTGCAGCAATTTTCTTCTTTTTTTTATATTTTAAATCGCCGTTGGCAACTGTTCCGTTTGAATGACGACCAAAAGTTCTTTCGCATACGAATTTCACTGAAATGTTTCCCAGCACAGCAGCAAGCATAATGCTCTACTACATTCTCAGTTAATATCATATATCTGCAATCTGCCCTTGAGGCTACAAAGTCAACTGTTCATAGACGTATATCCTCCTGACGAGGGTACCTATAGCTCACACACAATAGGTGTGGCAGATCAATTAGGTTAATTGTAAAGCTGGTAGCGGTTTTAGGGCGAACTTCTCTAACTAATCTCAAAGTAATTACACAGCAGGTGAGTACGAATAGATACTTTTTAATCTCACATACACACAACCAAAAGTGTCCCCTTTTGTGTATATGAACGACGCGACGTCTTTGTGTATATTTATTTTGTGTCTGGAAATTTAATTCCATGCTATAGGGGGGATGAAAACTTTACCCGCTTGCTGCGCTTTGTCGTCCAAATGCGAGTGGAAAAGTTAGCTTGAGGATAAAGTAGGAATTTAACTTTGTTATTTTGTTCGAAGAATGTCGAAAGAATACCCTCGAATTCAACGATATAAATTGTCTTTGGCGCGCTTGGTATAAAAGGGAAAACTTTGTTCCGGATGATCCGTTCTTCCCTGTTGCAGTGTCTCTTAAGACGGCAGCTGTGGGCAGTGGGCAGATGAAGAGCTAAATGGGAGAGGTGCAAATGCCAAGTTTGCTTATAGTATTTTTATTTTTATTTTCTATTTGTTGTGCTGGCTCTTATAGTGGAAATCCTTTGTTGATCTTATCGGGGATAGGACAGCATTAAACAGTTTTGCTTTGTGGTAATTACAAAAGTCGAGAGAAAACTTTTAAGTTAGGGTGTAGCTAATGGAAACTCTACGGAATTATCATTTACTTACGGGCAGTGGGTATACCGATGCAAACTACTGACTGTAAGAGTTATGCACTCGAAGTGGAAGTGCTTGCTTTTCATTAGTTTGATTGCATTTGGTGAGGAGCCTGCTACAGAAATTGGATCGTATCACGTGTGCAATCCGTATACGAAAGTTCATCTTAAGATAAGTACTAGTCCAAGTCGAATTGGAATTTTTGAACTAATTTGTTACCTGTCGATTTTAAGTAGGTACGAAGTAATGATACTAACAACCGGATAAATCCACTTTCTGAAATGTTGAGAAAGAGGCCATCGTTGCAGGGTTGTCAACTTTGAAAATAACTTCGGACAAATATACCGAAGGACTGGAACGGAGAAATCAGTTTCGGGACAACGGGTTAATTTCCCAACTGAAATTTTACACGCATTCGTTTAACTATGAAACTTTTTTTTCATGAACAACAATACAAAAATATTATTGCAAGCCCAATCGGACTAAAGTAATTTTTTCTGAGCTTTATTATGAGGATTATCGCAGAATTCGGAAAAATCTTATCGAATCACAATAAACCTCACAAGAAATCAACCTCAGAAGAGCATGTGACTTGAGGGCTCAAACGGCAGAATCGGTCTCTTATTTTATAAAAGAAAAAATGTTTACTTCAAGAAAAACTAAAAAATATAGATAGGTACGTAGAATGAAACTTTTAAGTTCAGCCATGGGTATACGAGCAAATATTTTGTAAGTAATTCTTAGGAAGTACTTTTTGATGTGTAGATATACAGAATAGGTACACATAGTCGATTGCAGAGCACGATCGGAACTGCGCATGGGAGTAGAGATCTTTACTTTACACCTATCAAGCTTTGCTGAGAAAAATAGATCGAGAGTGGTCCCGAAATTTGTTCGATTGTTGTGAATCAGAGAGGGCTCGCCTACATACTGAGAAAGATTCCAGCCAATTGCCAAATCGTCTGCTGGTTTCTCTGAATTTACTTTTCTGTTAGAACAGCGTTGCTAATCTTTGTTGTGTGGGAACTGCGGTGGCCGGTAATTACAGCTAATAATAGTTTTTTTTTTTTTTTTTGGTAGATGGCGAACCATACTGGCTGTGCCCCTTTCGATAAAGGCAGTTCTAGAACACAGTAGTCGGATAATCTTAAGCCACATAGTTTTAGAAGCATGGTTCCATTTCATTCTCCCTTGCTATCGCTTGATCTGGCGGTTTTACAGACTGCTAAGGCTAAGTAAATAGAATCTGTTGGGTGTTTCAAAAATAAATTCATAGTTTGCTTCTCAAGGGTTTTCCAATAAGAGGTGTTGGAACCGCTATTTCGGTAGCTGTCACCTTCGAAGCTTTTATTCTTTGATATTTGACAAGTAGAAACTACGCCATTACTAAAAATGGAACGATATATGCTTCAGCAACGCAATGAAATTATTAAAATTCACTACAAAATGGTGAAAATCTTGCAGTCACAGTTCGCAAAACTAAAGCATTTTTTGGTCGTCGTGAAGCACCTTGTCGGACCGCAATACAGAAATTGGTGGAAAAATTCGAGCTGTTGGGACAAGTTAGTAATGTGAAGAATAAAACCCGTGCACGTCGTTCAAGAACAACTGAGAATATTGCTGCTGGAGCCCAAAGTGTTGAAGAAAACCTAGGTTTGTCCATTCCTCGTCGTTCTTTGGAATTGGGCATTCCACAAACGTCATTAGATATACCGTATTTTGCATAAAGACTTGGGTCTTAAGGCTTATAAATGTCAGTTAACACAAGAACTCAAGTCGGCCGATCATCAACAACGTCGTGTCTTTGCTGATTGGGTCCTTGAAATGCATGAAAATGATCCGGAATTCCATCGAAAAATCATCTAGACTAATGAGGCCCATTTCCACCTCGCTGGCTACGTCAACAAGCAAAATTGTCACATCTGGGGCTCGGAAAACCCAAGAGTTGTAGTTGAGAAGCCTCTCCATCCTAAACGTATGACTGTTTGGTGCGGTTTATGGTCCGGCGGGGTCATTGGACCTTATTTTTTCGAAAATAAGGTTGGATCAACAGTTACGGTAAATGGATTGCGCTATCGAGAGATGATTCATAATTTTTATGGTCGAAGTTGGATGGTATTGATCTGGACAACATTTACTTTCAACAAGATGGCGCTACGTGCCACACAAGCAACGAAACCATTGATCATTTACGGGAAAGGTTTCCGGACCGGGTTATCTCTCGAAGAGGTGATCACAATTGGCCACCTAGATCTTGTGATTTAACACCTTGCAACTTCTTCCTTTGGAGCCATGTGAAAGATAAGGTCCACGCCAACAGCCCAGAGTCGATTCAAGACCTCAAAGATAAAATTCGTGAGGCTATCGAAGACATGGGGCAGCCACTTTGCGATTTGGTTATGGAAAATTGCATGAAAGGGATATGGTCCTGTATGCGTGCTCGTGGTGGCCATTTGGCTGATGTTGTTTTTCATTGTGTTTTTCATACCTTCCTCTTTATTATGGAATAAACATCCGATCATTTATCTCAAAAAATGGAATTTTTCTTTGAATACCAAAATAACACCTCTTATTGGAAAACTCTTTATTAACCCTTTTCTTCCTAGTGGTTTCACAAAGAAACCACATAGAAAATATTTTTTCTATTTTTTCCTGGTGGTTTCACTGCAAAACCAAATAGATTCTAAGGAACTGTATCTCATTTAAAAGTAAAAAAAAACTGTTTTGTCTGTTATGAGAGCTTCGAACGTGCTAAATCGTGCATTTAGATTCATCGATTTTGTCAGACGAAGTGATTTACGTATTTTTTACTAAGTTTTCTCTTATTTACGTGCTAAAATCGCTTTTTTAAACAACAATAAAAGGGTAACATATTTTAATTTTTTTTTTTTAAATATATTTTTTTTAACATCACTACAGCAAGTTTTATCAAAATTTCAAACAAATATAAAAATATTTAAAAAAAATAACACCTCCGGGAACAAAGGGTTAACTTCCCGGGTTTTCTTTACTTTTACCCTTGGTTAAGTCGACTGTTCTGCTTGTTATTTCATGTCACCTGTTGGTGAGATAGTCTCACGATAATGCTAGACCAGTTTACCCCTGGAATTTTTTATCTCAACAAGTTGCATCCTGTGACGTCGGATATCAGATGCTGAGTTCTAAAACATAATCAGTGCTACTACTTGCTACATTGGTTACCTTAGGCCAGTATCTCAAAAAGCATTACTCCCAATAACTACAGCCGCAAACGTGAACAAACCACCACAGAAAACCGAACATGCAATTCAACACAAATATCCATTGTTCCTGCTCAAATATTGTGGTCAGCTGGCAGTTTGAAAACATGTGTCGATGTGTTAGCATATGCGGAACATTTTCAAATAAGGGAAAGATCAACAAAAATCCAGTCTAATCCATCCAATATCTGATGTGTGCTACGCCCAAATATTTGCCTAAGTGCTTCCCAGTCGACAACTGTACAATCAATTCGTTACAGAGCCTATGCACAGCAAGGATGAGTACACCGCCAAACGCAAACATTACAAAGTTCAAACGAAAGCTTTTTCTTTCCGACATTACCACACACATAAATTTATTTGTAGATACATGAAATAGAAATATATGTGATATATTATGCAAATTATGGCAATGATACAACCAGCGTTGCCACAATGTTACAAGTGTAACAAAAGTGTTACACTTTTCAATTATTTTATAATTTTGTTACAATGTTACTTTCTTTTTCATTTTGTTACATTTTTTCCCATTAAAATCCTTTTTTGTTTTTCTCATTAAAAATATTGAAAAGTTGAACTGGCAGCACTTTTTTCTTTCGACCTAACTCCTACCAATTTCTATCAATGTATTTGTTTGTTTACACAGAGCAAAAGTTGTGCAAAACGTTAAACTGTGAGTGGGAATGGGAGGGAACGAGAAAAAACAACAATCTTTTTTGGTCTCGCCGCGTCGCCGTTGACAATGCTCTACATCTCGTGGTAAATAAAGTTTGTGAAATAGAAATCGAAATCTACTTCGACGGTCGATAATTTTTTTTTTTTGTTAAAACAAAATGAATTGCTTTTTTTTAAATGTGATAAAGAGTTCCTAGTAAAGATTTTTTTTTGAGTTGAAAAACGATGATTTTTTATTACAATTTTTTTCCAGTTTGTTACATTTTTTTTCCATTTGTTACACTTTTTGAACAAAATTGTTACACTTTCAAAAAAGCTTGCGGCAACACTGGATACAACTCTGCAATTGTTTGGGTTTGAAAACGCCCATCTGCAAATGCTTTTAACTGAGATAAATATTTATCTCAATTACTTTTGTTGGAACAACGAAGAAAAACAGAGGTAAACTTAACATCGGAAAAACGATAGGGGATGTAGCGAGGACATAAATGTACAATACATTCATGTATGTAACCACGTGAAATGAACGCATATCCATCACTTCATATAGGGAGTAGTATTGATGCTGACGTATCGCAGCTGCTTGTGGTGGCGGATTACTTTCATCAAAACATAGGTGCACACATCGCACATTGCACATCGCATCGCTCATAAAGTGTATTACTTTGATGCGCGCGGATACAGTAATCCTTACAAAGAATCCTCTTTCATTGTGCAATTTGTCGTACATTATCAGTGTGTATACGCTCAATGGAAATCTTAAAGGATCCTGCGTCACGCTGTGTTGGTTACTGGGTTCGCATGCAGCTAACATGGGGTTGGAATCCCCGCCGCCCGCCCAGTTAGCAGTGTTAGCACTCAGCTGACAGCAAATTGATGTTCTCGTGAAAAGAGTGTGCAAATAAAAGAGTTGTTTCCTTTGTTCCTTAAGCATTCGCTGGTCTATAACTGCAGAAGTGATGTTGCTGTTGATGGACTGCAGTTTTGCAGACTAAACCACACAATATCCAGCCGCACTCCTATTTCCCACATAAAAGAGGAAGAGGATACTATTAATGAAGAACATGCCAACTGAATGAGTTTAGTGTGTTACTGAAAAATACCTACTCCACATGAAAGCATAGACTATGACAGAAGTGATGCAACCTCCAGGACCAGGACCAGGATGTGTGTTAGTTATTATGCGTTGCAGTGTTTATTTTGTATTTCATGTGCAAATGAGTGGTTACACATCCACTTGGTTTTGCTTTAATTAATTTTTATCATGCTTCCTTTAACACATCGCATCAGTGGAATAAAATTTGCTTGTGGATGCAGAACAATCAAAACATGCCCATCGGAACGAAATTTGCCACACAAGTCACTTTGTTATGTTTAGGTTACGCAAAATTACAATATAGTTGGAATATTCCTCACGTATAGGTAGGGATTTTGAACTTAGTATACGATTACAAAGGAGTTCATCGGTGGATACGGAGCACCCAGTGCAAATCCTGCGTCGTTCGGTGTCAAAAAAGATATCTATGTTGACTCTGGGATAAGGTAACTTTTGGAGTTATTATCACTGTTTTCAAAACGGAGCAAGAATAAGACATCTCCTGGAGTTGTCTTATTGTTTTTTCGCCGCTTTTCAAACAACTAATAAACAAGCTTTACAGTAACGAAGTTTTTCTTAGAGTATTTTGTAGGGTATCTTCCCCTCAACCCCAAAAAATATAGGGATGTCATTTGCTTTCCGCAAAAGTATGTTCCTCCTTGATGTCGCAGCAGTCTGTTATAAGAAAATGAAAACGAGGCACGGTTGCCAACACGGTACATTTGGGACAAAGTCTTGGTCTTTCCTAATGTTTCTTTGCAGTTTGTCCTTCCCGACGATTTCTAAGAACCCAAATTAACAGCCCGATTCTTGCAAACCCCACAGGTCACAAAACCCTCTCAAGGCGAGGTGAAATTGATTTTGTGAGGTTTTCGTATTCTATCAGCATACTCACAACTTGTGAGGCTCACAAAAACAATCAAATTTGTGATCTCCTATAGCAGGTCACAAATTTCAAAACCAGTCATAACGGCTCACAATAGTGACAATCATTATTTCATTTGATTTTTTTTTTTTTTTTTTTTATATACTTCTCCCGGGAAAGGCGAACCTATAACGCTTCAACAGCGCCCCGAGTTGCCTGCAGATGTATGTTTGTTCTGCACTTAAATTGCTGCAAATTGTAGTCTTCTGGAAATATATCCCCAGGAAGCGAGTTCCAAAGTTTGCTTGTCCTGTAACAGAAGGAGTTTTTGAAAGCTGATGTCCTCGCGGTTGTCAAGTGTACTGTATGATCATGAGCATTAGTAGCCTGTCTTGTTGGGCGCCCAAAAGTTGCATTTCGAGGGATAATGTCTTTGAGTTCCTCAGAACATCTACCATGGAAGTACCTATAGAACAAGCATAGGTCAGCGACTTGTCTTCTGTGCACCAACGGTTGTAGATTCGATGTGAGTGTAGGGTCTCCAATGAGTCGAACTGCTCGTCTCTGTATGCTATCAAGCAGGTTAAGTGAATGTTTTGGGGCCGAGCTCCATATATGGGAACAATATTCCAAGCCTGGTCTTACCTGTGCTTTGTAGAGAAGGAGAAGTTGCTTGGGGCTAAAGTACCTCTTTGCTCTAAATAGGTAGCTCAACTTTGCGGACGCCGATTTTGCGATATAGGATATGTGGTTCTGCCATGTGATTCCTGAGTTGACTGTGACTCCTAGAAGGTGCATTGAGTCCTTGTGATGGATTGGATGGTCATCCATTTGGATCTGAGGAACTGTTGATGCATTTTTTCTGAAAAATGTTGTGAGCTGTGTCTGGTTTGCATTAAATACAACCAAGTTGTCCTTTCCCCACTTCAAGATTTTTTCCATATCATCATTAAGAGAATTAATTTGCTCACATCTCTGATTGTGTGATGTAGCCGTATTCACAGGCCCACTGTTCGAGATGGAGGATATAAGAGTGCTGTCATCTGCAAAGCTGTAGATATTATTATTTGTCGATCCAAGCAAATCGTTGATGTGGAGAAGTAAGAATAGATCCTTGAGCAACTAGGTGCAATCACATTCGGGATGACGAAAGTCAGTCCCCCAGCGAGGTTTTTTTAGATGGGTTAAGGTCCCTCACTATTGCAGAAGCATTCCTCGCGTTCTAGCTCTGCAATGTCTTTCGATGATTTTCCTTCCAGCGAACCCCCATACAAAAAAAAAAAACGACTTAACCCATTACTGGCCAAGAATTTTTTTTTTTTTTTTGTAATTTTACTTAGGTTTTGGCACCTCATTACCATTCTTTTCAAGTAAACCAGGTTAATTTGAAAAAAAAAAAATAATAATAATAGATAAGCTTACGATAAATCATACGCTGGGAACTAACAAGCCAAAAACAAATTACAAAACAACCCTGCAGCACAGTTCAACGTATGTTAAATCATACCGTGGACAGTAATGGGTTTTAATACGAGTAACGAGTAGCTCCAAAATGTACCTCCTACCAACAAACGACACCTCTTTTTGTACTAAATTAAAATCTTATTATTACGTATCTACTCTAAATGAAAGCATGGACATTCTCGTTCTTCCAAAACTTAAGTATGTGTCAATGTGTGTCCCAAATTGGAATAGCTCAGTTCAGTGCTCTCTGTTTTCCCCCTTTTTGTTTTCAGTCATTAATTCATTTGGACGAGTTCGTCTCCATTAAGTTTTGTTGTCCTTCGGTAAGCCCCATGGAATTGTCAATAGGATTATTTTAAATACGAAATAATTCCGTTCATGGACTTGAATATAAATATCCCTGGTGATGAAGAATTTACTGGAAAATTCTAAATGGATTATATTTATCTAAAATGTGGCAGTTACTGTCGTCCAAATCTTTTTAAAGCACAGTGAATTATGGCCCTCTAACATGCTTAAGAGCTGGAAATTATCACGACGAAAGCTATTCGCAAAATGTTTAACACCAACTGGTTGCATTTGGTGCCCTCCACCAACTACCACCAGCCGCAGCCGCTTAGAAAATGCTCAACAGAGGAATTTTATTTGCGCACACCATTAAGTGCTCCCCAAGCAGTCGGCTTTTATTCCCCGTCAAGCAGTTAACTGCAAATTATGACAGCACTTGCCAGCAAATTTCATCGCATAACCGTATAACTGTTGCTTGATGATAACTTGATGGGATAAATTCAGGAACAGCAGCAGCAACTGTTGTGCATTTGGGTTGCACGTATTATCGCCGCCTTCAAGTTTCATTCAATGAAAGGCGTAGCTGAAAAATTCCCCACTCGCCTGAAATCATTAAACGCATACGGATGTTGCATTCGATGGTACTTAAACCTAGGCACCACTAGTTGAACTGGCTCAAACCTAGAACCCCCATCCCCAGCATCGCAATACGATAGAATGCGACCTTGCAAAGTTAATGGCTTGCCATTTCGCAATGCACAATAGGGCAAACGGCAGAGTCCATTTCGTTTAGTAGTCCAATTGAAGGATCATGTAGCAACGTTCTCCTGGAAGAAAATACCGCCGCCGTCGCTCGTTGTATAATAATGATTTTGTGGACGAGCTCGTAAAATTCATCGCTGCTTCCTTGTGCTTTTATGCCACAGCAACCCTATACCGTTCGTGGAGTAAGTGCACGCAATCCTGGATGCGATAGCTGGTACTGGCATACACAGAGTTCCTTCGACTGCATGGCGCCGTAGGAAAAGTTTGATGGTGAAAGGTCGGCAATTAATTTCGGCCTTGTGTGTATATACATGGTACCGAAAGAACATTAAATCCTTGCGATTGCATAGGTGAATACGAGTTTGACTGGATATGTGCTATATCTGGGGAGGGGGCACACTTTAAAGTACCACATGGAGGCATCGTAAAATTCATCCACAAAGTGACATTGGGGTTGAGCTCATAAATTTCACACAACACCAATTAACTGAACCCATTTAGGGAGGGTGATACAGCACAGTACAGAGTACAGAGGTTGCTGTCTGAAGAGAGTCCATTTTATTATGTTCCTCGTTTGATGCTTTTACTAGGATTTTTTGTACGTTCTCTACTTCGTTGCTTCATCTCCTTGCTCAGCTACTGCTATTTGTGCTACGTACGCTTTTACCGGTCGGATGTTAGGATAATGGTGGGTGGTGCGGTAGCGCAGGTATTGTCATGGAACGATCTATGGCATGGTGTGTGTAAAGTAATGACCGTAACTAAATACCGCTTCGTTAGGCACGCATTTAATTGGGATGGCAAACGTTTCAATATATATATGTATCCGGAGGGGACTGAAGAACGTGCAGGTGCGTAACAAGTGACAGATTCAATCATGCATTCATGGTGCCTGACAGGAGTCAGGCGAGATAATATGGAGAATGGTGCTTATAGTAAGCATGTATGGAAAACTGATATTCCCTGATGAGAGAACTACACTTTGAAGTGATGGGAAGATATTTGACATATTTGCCGTGTTCCTTGGTAACCAACCACCGGTGGTGAGTCCAATTCTTGGACTCCCATGATGAGTGCCGGCATGGTATCCGAATCAATATTCCCCAAAAACGTCAAGTGGGCTATTTGTGATGTTAAATATGTACGTTCTACTGGTGCCCATATATACCCCTCTATCGTGAATCGTTAATGGTTTAACGATGAATAATGAATATCTTAAAATATCCTCTATTATGTGACTTAGAAATTTCATCATAAATTATGTGTTTATATTTGAATTAATGTTCCCCCAAAAGTACTAATTTCTATTTTAAACATTATATTGACAATTGCCTGCCGTTGAATAAACCTTTTAGTTTTAATTTGCTTTTACTATGGGCGAGAAGCGGCAAAAATGGGTTTAGTGGTGAATGAGGGTAAAACAAAATATATGCTGTCAACAAGAAGGGACACACAACATCGACGAATCGGACAGAACGTCACGATAGACAGCTATCACTTTCAGGTAGTTAGGGACTTTGTCTACCTCGGCTCCGCTATAAACACTGATAACGACATCACATCAGAAATCAAACGAAGAATCACACTTGCCAACCGCTGTTTCTTTGGCAACTGATAAGTAAGGCCTTGTCGAGAAATACCTATTGGTAAGATTGTATGTAAATTTGAACTCAATCGTTTTGCTGGTTTTCGATATATAAGATTTTGAATGTTTTTTTTGTATGGGATGTGCCACGCCCCTATAACTCATGAACCAATATACCTACGACGACCGTATGAACTTATAAACCATGGTATCAACGTCTCCTTTCATGGGAAATTTCCAGAATCAAAATCGGTTCACGCATTACAGAGAACGTTATCGACAAACACAATTGACCATGATTTTTATATATATAGATTTTCTACTTTGGTAAAAAATATTGTCATATGGACTACAATGCTTACTACTACTTTTTATTATAATATTGATTATGACTAAATAACAAAAACCCAAAAAACACCTTTTAAAAGGAAACGTCTTAGTTTCCAAAAACATTTAAAACACAAATGTATGTCCATGGTGGGGGCACACTACCCAAAGTAATGCATATGGCAGGCAAATGGCTGTTTTCTGATTCTTATAAGGATCCATTATCAAAAAAAAAACAGTCGAAGTAAAATAGAATTTATCATCATCATCATCATCATCATTATACCTATTAATACGTGAACATCCGAGCTTTCCGTACGCTTTTTTAGTATTTTATATGAAAAGAGGAGAATGAAACTTATGTTATTTTAAAGGTACTGTACTGTAGATGCGCACAAACCCAAAATCGTGGCGTATATGTCGCCACTAAGCCTGGTAAAATTAAGTTATGAATTACCCATACAAAACAGGTAATTGAAATAACTAATTTTGGTGACAATCAATTTGTCGTACCATAAATTACCATAGTACCGTATTCAAATATAAATCATCTTAGATTAGAACCTTTTTTCGAAGGAATGCAATTTGCGTACCCCTAAAAGTAAGCAATTGTGTAATTGCTTTATTGTAATTCAGGAGCATTATATCTACATTATATGGAATCGAACATTTTTACCCGACTGGACACAGGGAGGGGGGTTATGTAATTCGCGCGTATCCTATGTACGTTTCTACGTGACGCCCTGTAGCCCAAAGGGCTTGGCTTGACCTATTTTGAAGAGTGAGGTTTCATTAAATTGGTATTATTTCTCGGAGTGTCATAGGCTAATATAAAAGTATAAAAAAAAAAAAATGCCACAGAAATGTCAGTGAGATGTTTTTTAAAGTCAGTCTGTTTTTTTTTTTTTTTTAAATTA
The DNA here is from genome assembly GCA_946477585.1 of Cheilosia urbana. Classification (NCBI taxonomy): domain Eukaryota; kingdom Metazoa; phylum Arthropoda; class Insecta; order Diptera; family Syrphidae; genus Cheilosia; species Cheilosia urbana. The sequence continues at coordinate 121,504,433 of OX297854.1, forward strand.
ATTACTATTATTCGATATTACTTTTTTGCTCTAAATTTTTGTTGTGACATGTGACATCTTAGAATTTTAAACATGAGTAAAACTATTTTTAAAGAATAGCATTTTTTTTATATTTCGTATTGATGTCTCTTTTTGCTTATAAAAGAAAAACACCATAATTATCGAAAATTGTGTTACGTTTTATAGTACCTACTACATCTGTTTCGAGGAGGTACTGGTTTGCACCACCTAACAAGCAAAGAAAAAAAAAGCGAACGAATAACGATCTTTATTTTTGTCTGTGATCGCAACAAAAGTGATTTTAAACAGTTCTTCAGCTTATGTTTCAAGTTTTTTTTACATAGGAAGCGTAACAAGGAGAGTGTTATCTTATAACAATTTTAAGCCTTTTACATTTCATTTTACATTATGTTGTTGTAAAGTGTTTAAGGCTTTAACTCCAATGCATAGTTATTTTTGTTGCTGCTGCGAACGACATCCTTATAAAAGGTATGGTCGATTTTCGACCACAAACGAAACTAGTTATTACAAATCCTCAATATTAGCGCGTTAGTTTTTGCCACTTATTGATATTCGTGGTAAAGCTGATTCTCTTTGAGTATTTTCATTTCTATACGAAGAAATTTAATCATTAAAATAACATAATATTGCCTCCATTACCATTTCCATGACATTATGTTCGTTTATGTATTTTATCATCCTCATGAAGTTGGAAGGCTATATTTAAGATTTACATTGGCGTCAGTATTTTTATTTCACGTTTTTATTTGTGTGAAAAATCTTACATATACATGAAAATAAATTTGACAGCACATAAAGTGTACATCATATTGATGACCAAATTTGTTAAATCCGTTTCATCAAATCAATGAAAAAGTTCACTGGACCTGGAAATTTGATGATTTTTTCGTCACATTGATGAACTTTTTCAAGAATATGATACAACTTTTTGGTTCAGTGCTTTAATACAACTTGCATAGCTTGAAGAATTAACAGAGTCAAACCCCAATTATATTTTAAATAATTCCCCTCTGCTGTTTCTTCTTCTTCTTTCATGCAGTAAAGCCAATTGTTCATCAGCCACAGGCCATCGAGCAAGTGCCGACTACTGTCCGTATCAGACAAGTAGGCCCCCATTAATTAAATAACAGTAAACGCTGGCCCCCAAAATACTTTGCCAACTCGCATCAGATTTTTCAAGTCATTGTGCTCTGTAAAACCTATTCACATTATTATTTAATATGCCCCGAGGACTCTATGGAATCTTCAAAGTAAATTCACTTTAAGCTACTTTTCCCTTAGCTTATGGCCGACATCAGCATCAAAGGAATACTATACATTCGCTAAGATTCCGCATCTATTAATTCAAAACCCCCCTCTCTGCTACAAGTTACTCGTATATATCCTGTTCATTAATTCAGAAAATGACAAAGTTGTGTTCCGCCCAAAAATCAGTCAGCACCCGAAAAAGCATCACAGCAAATGCCCGCAAGATAACCAGCCACTGATGCCAACCCTACAGAATTTTCTGTATATCTACAGAATTTTCACCTTGCCTACAGAAATACAGAATTCATGTAAAATATACAGAAATCTCAGATTCCAGTAAAAACTTGAATTCCTTAGTTTTGCGTTGGTATATTTCACTGACATAAACAAAGAAATGCAATGGGAGCACCTAAAACTCTTCATGCTGTACGAAAATATATTCAATACGTTTAAAAAAAAAAAATATTTTAACCAGAGTAGGCACCTATTGACGGATGAAGACAAAAATGGAATCGATGATCAAGATTGAACAAGGCCAGCACTACGACGAGTATTATCGACTCCAGCGGTACCAGCGGTTAATAAGAATTATGTAGGTAATTGTACAAAATTAGTAAATATAATTAAAGGCTGTTATTTTATGCCATTCAAAACTTACATTTTTATCACTTTTAATATGTTAAAAAAAAGTCTGGATTTCTGCAGAATTTCGACAGGCATAAATACAGGGGCCAGATTCTGTAAAAAACGAAACGAAAAACGATTTCGCTTTTCAAGAAACGATAGAAATCACGCGATAGAGAAAATTTGCTTCATGTAACTCCTTACGTTTTTTTCTTCACATTCGTTTAGGTTTGAGAAACTGTGTGACAGCAAAATTATAGTTTGGCAGTCTCAGTATGTCGTTTTATTTTCGTTAAGTTGTTTTGATAATGAACAGCTGACAATTGAAAATATTTTTAAAGTGGATCCTCCTCCAGCCAGTACTTCTAATGTTGCGGAAAGTTTTAAAATAGGAGGCACGTTTGTCGTTCGTGTACCTGTATGCAAATTAATATTGTCCAGCACATACTTAAAGGCGGCTTTGTTCAATCGAAAACGTTGCACAAAACTAAATAGAAAAACGAACTTTTTAACTAACTTATTTACTAACTTTTTATCAAAATAAACCAACCTTTTGTCAGGTAATGTGAGAGGATTTGAACAATCCCGCAAACTTTTTGTAATTTTTCTTAAGTTCACATGTTCAATTTCAACTTCACTTTCTTCGCTGTCGCTGGTCAAAAAATAATAATTTGCTAACATATCTAATAAAATATTCAGCACAATTTTAAAACCACCAAATTCAATAAGAATAAAAACGAAAATGATAAACGTCAACAAAATAGCTGTCGTTTGTTTTCTTTCGTGGAGACGATAAAATCTGTTCGTTTTTAGGGTTACATGAAGCAAGAAAAGCGAAAACGTCAAAAAAAATGTGTTCGTTTGTTTTTTTTCGCGGCCACGAGAATTTCTTTCGTTTTTGACGTTACATGAAGCAAACCGTTCGTGCGCACGAAAACGTGTAGACGTTTTCGCCTTACAGAATGCCGGCCCAGAATTCTACAGAATTTGTATCTTTCATCTACAGACTTTTGAAAATTAGGGTTGGCATCACTAACCAGCCGAAACAAAATAAGATTCCCAGAAAATTCCAATCTCTCCTCTGCTCGTACGTCGTACCTATATTATGCGAGAGCGAAAAGTCAAATATTTTATTCATTTTGGCAAGGAAAATAGGTGACTTTGCCGCTGGCAGGATATCGGATTCTCTATACTTACGTTGGCATTCCGACCGCATATACTGCCTCACTATACGTCTTTGGCAAAATCCCTAAATACATTCAATATGTAAATGTTACAGTGCACTGCATACCACATACCGTAATAGTCTATAGTTAAACAAGTACTCAACATGAGTGTACTTAACGTTTGCGGAGGAACAAAACACGAGTCCTTAATTTTGGTTTTGTGAAATTACTCACTCTGTGCAGAGAGAAATAACCAACCGCCTCCTCTTATACCCATTATGCATTCGCAGAGATGTTATGTACCAGGGACGAATATACATTTGAAAAAATCTGCTTTGGTACGACGGACGAATGTGAAATAAATTTAAAATGTTTGCGCAGCATAAACACATGCACAAACTAAAGAGCGAGCACTTTTCTAGTTAAACATAATGTTCTTTTCGAATTTTCCTCTATTTAACTTGTTTAAGGATCTGTTGTTGGAAAAGCGCTGACAAAAGCTAGTGCGCACTATCCCAAAGAGTGGGGAGGGAACTACCTTCAGTGTTTCATCTTGATAAGCTGCTTTCTTTCTCTTTTTTCTTTTTCTTTTTTCTTTATCTGCTTCGTACTCTGCTTGGTAGCTCTTTATACAAGACGGCTGTGTTATGTTCTAGCATTTTGTTTCCCTTCGGTTGACATATCATGTTCATAAAAATGCCACAAGTCATTGTACAGACATGAAGGACATGCCATTTCAGTCATCCTATCCATACCGTCACTGTGTAGAGATTGTGTTCTTTTCAAATTGATTTGATTTTGCCTGCTGGGGTATTTATGACGCTGGTTTATTTTTCGAAGAAGGTGTAAGTCGCCGAAATGGACAGTGTAGGAAGGTAAAGTGATTTATTTGATAAAATAGTCTTTCAAGTTCAAAAACTGGTTTTAACTGGTTAAGCCTCTTTTTTGTTCAAACTTCAGAACCGCCCTTGTATCAAAGCCCACGTGTTCTTATTTACTCATTGCCATTAAGCACTTTGTTGAGGCTTGAAATGCTTTGCCTTATCTCTTTAAAAACCTTAAAATATTCGGCTTTCGGCTCCTTTTTAATTTGTTTGAGTATTGCCTTTTCATTTTCTTTAAGTCTTTATATTTATTTCCAACTCAAATCCAATTTATTTATGTTAAGGTATTTATGCTTTCCTCCCTACGACTGCCACATGACCAGTCAAAGGGCTTAAAAGGACAAAACGAAACCAAACACAAGGAGTTTTTTTTTTTTTTTTTTTTCATTCTAAAAAATAAAGAAGAGGCATTCAAATGGAATACAGGCGATTTCAAAATAAGGTGCTAAGCGCTTTGTTTACGCTGAATTGAATTGAGCCCAAGTGTTTGTTTTTGTTTTCCTGATAGCTAGCACTGTTGCGAAAAGGTGCAAGGGTTCGTAGCCTAGGGGATGGAAATGTTATGAATAGAAAATGTGGCGTGAAATGAGAACTTTAGTAGGGGAGCTGGTTTCGTAAAGGTAGAAAGTAAAGAAAGTATAAATGTAGTTTGTATTGAATTTATATTTAAAATAGGTATGAACCAAGCTGTATATTGTTGGTTCTTGACTTTAATTTTTGTTTCCCCTTTGTGTTGACATAAGGTTTAGTGGGACCTTTTTAAATTGGCTTTGATGGGAAATAATGAAAGCGTAAATAGTTGGCCAGATTCCCTTCATATTGTAGTCGAGCTGGAATCCTGAAATGACACATTAGGTCCCCACTTGCTCACTTTAGCATAAGATCCCAATCCCGATTCAACGATTTATTTGCAGTACAAAACTCGTGTAGACTCAACTTTTATGTAAAGGGGTTTTCAATAAGAGGTGGTCATTTGGCTGATGTTGTTTTTCGTTATTAATGACATACCTTCCTCTTTATTATGAAATAAACATCCGATCATTTATCGCAAAAAATTACATATTTCTTTGAATACCAAAATAGCACCTCTTATTGGAAAACCTTTTAGTATCGTGCATGTAGAGTAGATCCAACTCATTATGATATTCAAGACAAAGCCCTAATCAAAATTCTGATGTCTCCGTCTAAAGATTCCAATATTCCATTGCAAATTTGCCTCTCATCTGCAACCATAATATTTTGTATTCCATTGAGCTTAGAAAGAAAGTTATATCTACATAATAATATCCTGTAATGAAAAAAAAAAAAATTAAATAAAAAGAACAACGACAAGATATCCTTGGAATCTAGATTGAAAATTGTGTAACCACAACAGATGAGAAGCATGCACGATCAATATTCTCCTTTTGCAATATTATAATGCCAGACTATCACTGGGTTGCATTGTATGCCGACACGTGCAGCTGCATTCACATGTCCTCTCATGTGCAGGAGGCGGCCCTAGGCAACCTAATGAATTTTTCATAAAAACCCCCCTCCTCCATGGGAGAGTATCATCTTTTACATTTTCATTTCTTTTTTTCTTCATTTGTTTCTAGACCGAACAAAGTGGTTTTTGCAATGCAACGGAACGTGTATATCTTGTGTCTGTGTGCATGAATTTACATTTTATGCTTACATTTGTTTTATTTTCTTTTTCCTCTGTCTTTCAGCACTGTTCTGGAATTGAAGATGCTAATACCGATAGTACCACCATAACCGCCAGCCAGAGACAGCAGCTGAGTCCTTTGCAGATAGTGCAACCGGATATTAGTTAACCGCAACATATGCCAATGGCGGAACAAGCACTACGAGTACATGTTTATTGATTCAGAAAGAAAGCATCAGCAGGGCTAAGGAATGAATAATATATCCAACAGAACAGCATACGGCTCGCAGGCTCAATATTCCCGTATCCCATTGACGGAATTGCAATGCGGTAAGTGCGTCCATTTACTATGTGTGTGTCGGTGTGTGGTTACTAATATGTAAAATCATTTATTTTCTTAAATTGACAGTCGATGGAATTGACTTTAATTTTGACTTCACAGACTCCCGGATATGGTTGGAAAAGGGATCCATTTTTTATGCCCTCACGTCGCCGACAATGTCTGCAAATTGTAAGATGCAGACGTCGTGTGTGAATATTTGCAATTGCTCCCATCTGCATTGAGCACTCGTGTGCTCACAAAATAGGGAAAATCCCCTTTTGCTTAGACATGTAGTAAACTCACATGTAGTTTGACATTAACAAATGTTTTCCTGTCGGGATACCAACAAAAAGGACCCAACTGGTTAGATTTAGATTCAAGTGGGATATGAACTCACTGAGTGCTCTGGCATGTTGATTGCTTTAAAGGGAAGGACAGCCGTCGTGTAGGTTGAATTTAAGCTCGGGGTTTGGTAAACGAATTTAGTGAGCTTTTGAAGCGTGATTTTGGATTTACTTCCGCAGTTTTCTTAAGGCTCATGGCTTTTCTAATGAAAGAAAACTGTTCTCTGTGCTGCCTACTTTGGTTGGCTTTCTTCTCTTCTTACTCATGGGATGAGTTTGATATTTTTTTTAAATTATATTCTGCTTGAAATTTAAGTCGTCCGAAAAGTCTCATTAATTATTTTAGTAGTTGTAACTTTTTTGTTTTTTTTTTAGACAGCCACTAAAATTAACGCAAACAAACAATTTGATTGGAATAAGAGTTAATAATTCTTCTATTGCCGAAAAGTTAACCACGAATCTCTTGGTAAATTTTGCAAGCGCCTGTCACTGGCACGAATTGAGCGGCAATCGCAAAGATACCAACTGTTGAACTGCTTGCAGCTTTTCATGCACCTGTGTACCAATATGTTCTACCATGTCTAATAAACATTTACTTAACCTGCTTGATAGCATACAGAGACGAGCAGTTCGACTCATTGGAGACCCTACACTCACATCGAATCCACAACCGTTGGTGCACAGAAGACAAGTCGCTGACCTATGCTTGTTCTATAGGTACTTCCATGGTAGATGTTCTGAAGAACTCAAAGACATTATCCCTCGAAATGCAACTTTTGGGCGCCCAACAAGACAGGCTACTAATGCTCATGACCATACAGTACACTTGACAACCGCGAGGACATCAACTTTCCAAAACTCCTTTTGTTTCAGGACAAGCAAACTTTGGAACTCGCTTCCTGGGGATATATTTCCAGAAGACTACAATTTGCAGCAATTTAAGTGCAGAACAAACATACATCTGCAGGCATCTCGGGGCGCTGTTGAAGCGTTATAGGTTCGCCTTTCCCGGGAGAAGTATATAGAAAAAAAAAAAATATATATATATAGACTGGTTCATTTGTATTGGGTTGATCAAAATACCAATGGTACCTGGGACTTGTTAAGTGTGCAAATGAAAACTCCGTATCTAAATTTCTACGGGTTTTGTTCTGTCAAAAACATCAGCATGGAATTACGAATTAATACCACTTATCCCTAGAATGCGGTCCAATTTTATCCGCTGGGCTGGGTCTAGTTTTATTTCAAAATTTAACAGACTGGCCTACGTAATAGCGCTGCCAATACGGCAATGCTTGGACGTTCCGGATTTAAGACAGACCCTAAGTCCGTTTGGCAATACATTTTATTTTTTTACATTTTTCAGACTAAACAGGAGCAGTACGAGAAATTACAACGAAAATTCCTGATAGGATTGAGTGCGTATACCCCAACCTTAATAACGTATACATGTCAGCTGGCAGCTTTTATTTTGACACTTCAATATTATTTGAAAATAAAATCGTTTGAAAATTTGTGATGTAACACTTTAGTCTCTTTTACAGGCAGCTGTCTTTTCAGCATAAGTTAATGTAAAAAAATGACAGAAAAATGTAGTGTCATTCAGGCTTAACAAATTTTTGTTAAACTTTTCAATCAATCATACCTCGCAATATGTAAGGAAAAGGATGTAGGGTGAGTTCATAATTGCAGCATTGTTGCACATGCCATGCAAAAAATAATGGTTCAATGCAATTATGAACAGAAATACTGCTACATGTTTGCAGTACTTTTTTTTTCACTTTCATTTCTATAAAACACAAATAATATGTTTGAACTTTTCAATAAAAAAAAATCTTCATTTATTTTGGATAAATCTATTTAATTTTCACAATATTTTACTTACATATTCTTTCCTGCCATTTTCCTTCAACTAAGCAACAAAACAAAATTCAATGCAGATTTGATCACAGTTTGACTGTCATTTGGCTTATAGAGGGTGTCCGCCGGGAAGGTATACTTACTTTGTTTTGCCGCCCTTTTGGTAAACATTAATCTTTTCAGTTCATATTTGGCAGTCGTGAAGCAGACACGTGGCAAATTTATTATGGAAAAATATTCGATAAACCAACGTGTTTTAATCGTTAAATCAGTCATCGATTACTGGGACGATGAGAAAGTTACTTGAAATTTTGGGGATAAACAACGTGCCAACAAAAAGCACTATTTATCGTGAAGTGAATGATTTCGAAGAAAGAGGGTCTGTAGGTGATAGGCCCAAGCATGGACCACAACGTACTGCAAGATCGGCTGAAAACATTACTGCGCTGCTCAAGGAAGTGTCCAAAACAATCCATCAACCTCAATTCGACGCCATGCTCAGGAGCTTGGTCTTCAAAGAACAACTTTGGCGACAATTTTGCACAAGGATTTGCATTTGTTTCCATTTAAGATTCAGTTAACACAAGAGCTTCTTCCACAAGACCATTTACGCTGCCGTACATAGCCAATAGGATGTTCCAGCTAGCCCATGACAACCCCGATTTTCATGAGAAATCATATGAGTGACGAGGCACATTTTCAATTGAATGGATATGTGAATAAACGGAATAGTCGGGTCTGGGCAATGGAAAACCCTCAAATTACTCATCAGTCACCTTTGCATCCATTAAAAGTTACATTCTGGTGTGCAATTTGGTCAGGAGGAATCATTGTACCTTACTTCTTTGAAAATGAAAACGGCGTAACGGTAACTATGAATGGGGAGCGATATCGTGATATGATTGAAAACTTTTTAACGCCACAACTTCATGCTTTGGGCTTGATTAACATTTGGTATCAACAAGACGGTGCCACATCGCATACAGCCAGGATTACAATGGAATTACTTAGAGACATCTTTCCACAACAAGTTATTTCAAGAAATGGTGATGTTGATTGGCCTCCACGGTCGCCTGATTTGACTGCTCCGGAGTTCTTTCTGTGGGGATATCTGAAAAGCAAGGTTTATGCAAACAAACCTGAAACGCTTGAGCAACTCAAACAAAATATTCGTGATGAAATTAATGAAATACCGCGTGAAATATGTGAGAATGTAATGAAAAATATGCTCAAAAGGGCTAGCATTTGTGAGACTAACAGAGGCGGACATTTACCTGATATTGTATTCCATACATAATTGCCGACATTAAATAAAACATTTATCAATATAAGATCCATTCTCTTTCATTTAATCAAAAATTATAAACAAACAAAGTAGTATACCTTCCCGGCGACACCCTGTTTAAACACAATCGGCCTCATCGTGAATAAAAATTCCCTCGGATTTTTTCCTAATTCCCAATACTCCTATCGTAAATGATGTTCGAATGAGGGAAAATAATTCCCTGGAAAAAATACCTATCGCGAATGAAAATTCGGGGGAATTTTTGTTGGATTTTCCCTCCGATATTTCCGTCATGATTTAGTTGGAGAATTTATGAAAAGCAAGTTGGTTGGTTCTCAAAAATTAAAAAATTAAGTGAATAGAATGTAAAAAACACTTATTAAACACCAATTCAATGTTTTAATTAATTTAATGGATGCGAGTCCAGACATTGTCAGAGGATTTCTTAAAAGGAGTAAGGATGAAATTGCTCGATTTCGGAAAATGGTCGAAAGTGAACTGAACAGTGTAGGGCCGCCATCAAAAACGATTTTTGAGTGGAAAAAGGTAAATTGTTGTATGATTCGCTATGGTAACATATTCATAAAAGAGTTAGGTTTGGAATGACAAAAAAAAAAAAAACTCTCTAACGGATTTGAACAATCTCTTAAGCGTCTTCTAATTGAACGTAGTCGCTTAAATTCCATTCCATCCAATTCCTCAGTCACAACTCTTAATGCAATGCTAAACATTATTTTTTTTAAATAATTGTGTCACCGAAATAACATTTTAATATTGGATTTTAACCAAATATAATTGACAGAACTTTTTCGAAATTAGCTGTTTTTCTTTTCGAGGAGAGTTTTCGGTCTCCGAGGGAAATCGAATTCGAGGGAGATTGGCGATAGGCGGATTTTATTCCTGGGAACACACAAATTCGGGGGAAGGAAATATTCCCTCGGAATTCACGATAAGGCTGAATGCTTATTTGCCCCCATGAAAAGATAATGCTGTTTTTTTTTACAATAAAGAACGCAAAAATTGCAGTGCTTCCGCATTTTTAATTTAATAAACTCAGCCCTAATTTTTACAAATCGACAGCTCTCATTCAAATAAAAAAAAAAAATAAATGTTGTATTCTCCCCGGGAGAAATTTGGAAGTCCCGGTTTTCTTTTCATATTTTTGCTATTTGTCTCGTCGAGCTGCGAGCAAAATCTGGCAAGCCTACTACGTAATATAAAATTTACTGCTTTTTTTTAATAACCAAACGTCAAATTGATATAGTACCATACCATAGTATACCTACCTGTATGGAAAATTTTGCCATTGAAAACTCGCAAAATAAATGATGCTATATTATTATAAGGTCTGTTCCCTTACTTTTGTAGTAATAATGGAAAAGGCTGTCAAACTGGTAGTGGTGGGGATAAATTCTCTCATAGAGAGAGACACTTACGAAAAAGTTAGGGAACGCTTTTTTAGTAATCTAGGAAAAATGTAAGATACATAGGTAATTTAAAAATTCAAAAAAGTCGTACGAAAAGTCGTTAAAATATCTGATAAACTCGAAGAATTGCCTAATTTAGTAACATTATTAGTTGATTCCAGTGCTGTTATATCGTGGGATTTATCCCTTTTTGTGGGATTTTCGATGTCCGAAAAGCCTTTCGTGTGAAAAAGGGAAAAAGCACCAAAACGTGGGATTTTGAGGAATCTAACAAAAAACATTCAAACTATAAATTTTTGCTGAAACTTCATGAAAACACCTTCATTTACGACGACTGTGCATAAAAAACTGCCCATATAAATCTTCTTTTATCTAAATTTTCTAATACCAAAAAATAATCGTAATAATGTTACAAGCTGTGATTTTTATACTTAAAGTTAAGTAATCGTGATTTTCTTTCCTTGTATAACAATTTTTACTTCTAAAAACTGGATTTTGAGGCGAAAAAGTATCGTGGGTTTTTAAAAGGGATTTTGAGTACAGTGAAAAGGGAAAAATGTCCACACACTTTGGGATAAATGAAGGAAAAGTGCTAACAACACTGGTTGATTCATCTACTGAATGATTATAAAAGTGATCTGTAATTCATCGAACTTCTTTTCCGAATATGTGAAAAAGTGTGTACTGATTGAACTCCATAAGCATTTGAGAAGATAAAAAAAGCGACTGGAGGAGATTATCCATTCTTATAGCTAGGAAGAATTTCGAATTTTGAAAATAGTTTTGAGTAGAACATTCAATTTTATTTTGCCATCTTGATACCATTTTAATCTGTGTTGCCAGATCGTGGGGAATTATCCTTTTTGTGGGGGATTTCAATCAAAAATATGATGAAAGGGGAAAAGGGGAATCTTTCCTCTTCTAGAACAAAATGTGGGGATTGTAAGAAAAATAAAATTATATGTATTAAATATGAATACTTAAGTCCTATAATCCCATTTAAATGCAACCATGGTTTTGCTGGAGTACCCAATTGGGAAATTTATGATTCAAGTATTTTAGCTTTGGCTCAATGCTCCGAGGCACATGTGTCTCAAAACTTAAAAAACAGCTGGTTAAAAGTTTGAACCAAGAGAACGCACCCAATAAATTTTTTTTTTTTTAGAAATTTCAAGAATTTCTCTTGTATGGAATGACTTGGAAAATGGTTCAACTCAAACAAATTTTCGGAACAACGCTGATCGAAACACAGCCTTTTTGGGCATGTGTGCAAGTAGCGGGTGTCATTATAATCGTATGACTTATTGGAAAATGAGCCATATTCAATATGCAAAGGTTGATTCTACCTGCATTTCAGTTTTTGTATTTCAACTTGGGTGAAAAATTTATAAGAATCATTCAGTTTACTCAATATTTTGATTGTGAGGAATCCATGGGGAATGCAACCACAAAAAATGGGGAAAAAGGGGAATTTTAAGGTCTGTGATGCGGAATTTCATTTACTGCGCCTGGCAACACTGATTTTAATATGAAAGAAATCAAAGCAAATGCACGTATAGCCAAATAGGATAACAAATTTCAAATCAGCTATTAATTGTAAGGTGACTGGCAGCTTTTCCATTTCCACTTCTTACACCAAGAAATTTGTTGAATAAAAATTCGTAAGATTCTCAGTGGAGGGCTAATATCTTGCTCTCTCGATGACGCTCTCTCTTACGAATTTTTCGAGTTAAGGTTTAAGGAAAGGCACTGAGTAAAAATTCGTAAAAATTCGTAAAAATTCGTAATAATTATTAAAAATTCGTAAGATTTAAAAGTAAAGGAACAGACCTATAGTGTCCATGTTTGTCAAGGTTGCCAAAAGTGGGCCTGGTCATATTTAGTTGCAACAAACTGACCATAAGTCGCATCCTAAGCAGAATCTCATGCAGTTCACAGTTATAACTTATAAGTTACAATTCGTATCTTTAGCATTTCATAACTCACCACATTTTGTAGAATCAATAGTTTTCACATAAAGGAAACCAAACTACAGCAACTATCTATATAACCACTCATGCTAAACTCCAGTTATAAGGGTTATTGAGTTTGGAGTTTTTTTTTTTTTTTTTTTTTTTCTATAAAGCCACAAAAATCGAACACCGACACAATACATTTATTTAGTCCGCAAGGGAATAGTGCCCTTAGGTGGGTCAATAAAAGTCACGTAGCACAGAACCTTGGGACGACAAGGACTAGAGAAGGAGAAATAATAAAATCGCATCACTGAGCAATGCGAAATCTTTTTTGTGCCATCTTGTGCGGATAATTCGATTCGAATCGAGCGTATTTTGGACATGATTGAATGCCTCGATCTCGGGGGAATGTTTATTCGTTCGCCGACGGACCAACACAAAGCAGATTCCTCTTTGATTTTTACAAGAAATAGACAAATTGATGACCGGTCTGTTGCGAGAAAAAAGTTTATTTCGTTAATGCAATGGCGCAGAGTTTTCACTTGAGTTGGAAATGGAATGGTACTCATGACGTTTCGCCTCGTTGGAATGTGTATTCATTTATTTTTTCTATCAGCGTCTATTAGTTCTGTCTGAAATTGTTTAGAATTTCTTACTTCCATTGCTCACCAGGTTCATTTGGTAACGATTTTACCGCAGTGTATTATGCACTGAAAAGATTTGTTGTTGCTAAGTAAAATTGGCTCCGGTATTTCAGTCTGAGATAAGGAATTCCTGTTTTAATTGAAAAAAAAGGAACGAAAATATGCTTTGAAATCAAAATTACCCAAGTGGGAAAACTGTGGCGCTGTGGGAAGTGTGACTAGATGCGGAAGGGAAAAATGGGGGGAAAATTAAATCCCAATAACATACGAACACTGCTTCAAATTCCAATAAACTGGCTGCGACTGCAACATTGCGAGTAACTTCACTGGTTGCTGGATTAGCTAATTGGCGCAAGTTTTTTCAAATGTGCATAATGCTCTGTGTCTTTTTTATCACAGATTACTTGAATGGCTGTTCTGCTTATATATTAAATTTTAATCATGCACGGAGCTGATGCTGATAGTAGTTTTCAAGAAGTCAGCGGAGGCATTTGAGCAGCCGTCACATATCTTGGTTTAAAGTCAGCTCTAAAAAAAACAGAAACTAACAGCAAGACACTTAAAACTGATTTAAATAAAGTAACTAATCCCTTCACCTTTATTTCTGCTCTGTTGTAAGCGACACCATCAGCCTTAGTAGCTTCAGAAAATAAATTCATTTTTGAAGCTTTTTTTGTATACCCAATACCAAGCTCAGGGACCATACTATACATGAACTTCCCTCGGATACCATTCCTCTTCAATACTTGCTCAATCTATCAGGACAGGACTTGTCTTTCCCTATCTACAATTTCGTTCTTATATTTCTTTTCGAATTTGTTTTTTTATTTTAACTTTTGTTACTTTGTTTTCCTGAGGGTTATACCAGTCGATCGCCTGATAGCACAATTCATAAGGGACCCTAAGGAAAGCGTGACCAATCAGCTTTCCATTACGAAGATTGATGTCATTTTCAATTTGTTCCGTGTTACATTTCTCCTTCACGTCACCTTGCCCCTAAAGGTGTAGCATACAATTTTTATTTATATTTTTTTCTTAGTATTGCACGTTCCCTTGTTGAGTAATGACGAAGCTTTTGGTTTTATTGGATTGAACTAGATTTGGTTCATATCATTGGTTGACAAATCAAAGCGCTGACCCTGAGGGTATATGTAACAAAGGAAACGGTTCAAAAAATTTTGGAACAAAAAACTCGGAAATTGGTAAAGGATACAGTTGTTGCCACCCGTAAGGAAATTTTTACTTTAAACAAGCGTTGCTAGCATTGATATTTCAAACGCGATTGTAATATGTTATACATTTAAATATTCCTCCGGCAATTTGCTTTTTACTAAAAACATTCTTTTTAGATTTTAAGGGTATCAGTTTATAATTAAATACATCATGCATACCCAAGAATAATAATTCCGTTTATTACAATGCATTTAATGCTTCTTTATTAAACAAAAGTGCGACGGTTTGATAAGTTAATTTTTAAATAAAATAACAAACACAATATACCAGCAGAACTTCGCCGCTTCGACAGGCACTGATAGAATTTAAGCTGTTTTTATTTTTCAAATTGTTTGGCCTATCAATTGATCACCATAGATACCGACATTTAATAAAAATTAAATAAATTGGTTGAAAATTACGGGCGGCAGAGGGAAACATACACTTTTTGCCACTTTGTTTAATGTATATAGATATAAATCATTTAATAAAATAGTAAAGTATCAGAGAATAATGCATTTAATAATGTAGTTTTTGTATTTAACAACTAAATTTAAGACTCTTAAACGAATTCATTGAAATTTTTAAATTTTAATTAAAAAAATAGAAAAAGCTATTCGAAGCTTATTTTCATCGTTAATTTTGTTCTGTTTAGACGTTTTCAAAAATATATTTTGTATATTGCCATTTGAAATAGGTAGCTTAAGTTCTTACACATATTTATCGAAAGGTACTTACAAAGTGTTAGTTCTTATTAAAACTCTTTAAATTATAATAGTTAGAAAAACCGATGATTTACAGGTATCGACTGAAGAGAGCTTTTTATATAAGAGAACCTAGAAAATACTACGAATCTATTATACTTATCTTTTGAGGAAAAAAGGGGCCTCCTCATAAAATACTTATATCTATAGCAAAAAAAAGAACGTGAGCAGCAAATAAATTTATTTATAACAAAAACAAATTGATTCATTACGAAACACTTTTCACTTTTCTTGTTTGCTTGCATTCTTTTTCTTCCAATAAAGAATAAAGTCTTTCTTGATCATTTTTAGGAAAGTGGGGGGCCAATGGTCTTGAGTTTCAAATAGGGGCCAAACGGCAACGCTGCTTTAAAGAACAAACCGGAAAATAGGAAATAGCTATTGAACAGACAGGTGTCAAAGGGTTTCAATACTGTATCCGGTAGACCTATTCGTTGTCGTTTTTTTTTATGGAGTTGACTGAGTCTCCTAGTTTGTTAATCGGATATAGTGTGTTGCAATTTCATTTCTACTCACTTTAAAAAATCGGCCGATCAAATTTTTAAAGGTGTTGGTTCAGGGTTTATGTACCTCGCCAACTACCTCTAGTTGCGCCACCAAAGTCGGTTGACGTCCCCTCCTACTTGTGCGTGCTACATAAGACGAGGTCTTTGCGACTGTGTTGTCCGTCTGGGTTCGACTCGAAGACGGGCCGGAGCATTTGTGTTCTTAATCGTAGACGACTGGTGCGCAATTTTTGAATTAGGTTCGTTAGTAAGTTCCTCCTCTAAGGCCCGTCAACGGAAGCGGGACCAAAAATCTTACAAAAAATCGAAGGAGATACCATCTGCTTAGGAAAGAATTTAAGTCACGGCACCAAGGCATCTACAGCTGTGTAAGCCCAGGTCATCTTTAGCTCGGATATGGTTGCCATCAGTTTTTGTTTGTCAGGTCGACGGAAGTTTTGCCTATCATCGTTTAAGTAAAATGTTTCTTTGCAATATTATTAACCTTTCAAAACTGATGGAAAATAAGGAAGGAAGTTAAAATTGCCGTCAATGATTCGTCTAATGACGGGCAAAACCGATATGGCGGCTTAAGTCATGGTTCATCTTGAATATATTTTAAGGAGGCGCCGCAAAGATTGAATGTTATCTGCAATAATTCTTGCCTTGTAAGAGCTTCCATACTGCCTTCATCCTTCATAAGTGCGGGATACCATAAAACGACTCTCTCTCATCTTTTTTAGTCGGCAAGAAGACTGCTGATCTCCAAGTATTGCTATATTCTACTCCCTCTGAACCTAAGAATTCCATTAGAAAAATCGCTGTGCAACGTTGGGATTTGTAGAATCCAACACTATGCATGCAAAATAATCATGACATCCAGAAGTTTCTGACTAGTTCCACACCACAGCCCTTGGTTGCATATAATTTGCGTCCCAAACTGTAGGTATCAAAGACCGTGGTTAACAAAATTCTATAATGTTCTCATTACATGCGTTTTGGAACGTAGTGTCTTAAGGTGCTTCCACACCGTATGGAACAAAACGCCTTAGACAAAAAATAAAACTGTTTTTCTATGTGTTTCTGAAATTTAAATACACACATTTAAATACGCGCGCCCACAATGAATAAGGCAAAACAAAGCAAGAAAACAAAATAAGGCGTTTTGTTCCATCCGGTGTGGAAGCTCCCTTAGAGAGTCTAAGATCAGCTTTGCGTTGCATTTCTCCCCATATACGTCCAGTAATGTCCCGCATGTTCCGTGCTCACATTAAAATAAAATAGGTCAAAAACTATTTGCCTGGGGCTATCATAGCCCCAATTATTTAAATTCCATGTAAATTTTGACAGAAAATCCCTGAAAAACAACCGCAATTCGAAGAAGCTCAGAGATCCAATCAGTAGTAACGCCCCTAGGTAAACTCCATTATGTACCCTTATCTAAGCACCCCTCAGCAAACACCTTAAAATTCAATTGATTTCAGATTGTTTTACTAAAGGCCACTGCCCACTTTTGAGTAAGTATACCTAACCTATACCTACTCGCTCAATTGAATCTGGGTTAATGGATATCTTCTTTCTTTTTCGGGGACGGGAAATGAATTCAATGTTTGTGATTGTAACAAGTTTCATTGATTTCTCGTGATGAAGGTTTTTTACCAGTCATTAATTAAGTCTTGTCGAGCCCTTCACATTTTTTTTATTTTTTTTTTATTTTGGCCAAGGTAAATCCATGCAAAGACGTTCGAAGGTGGACTTTTTACTGAAGGTATTTCCAACGGATGAAAGGCTGGTGATGGAAGGCGACCATTTGAATTTCTTCGTAGGTCGGCACGTGATCTTAGTTAATTACTTTCTGCACGTAATTGGGCTTATTTTGGGTTTTTATTATTTCTTATTCCGGCCACTTGGCCAAATTTTGTAACTTTCTGTGACAGTAACAAAAGGGTCCTTTTACTTTTGAAGAATTCAGCAAATGTCTTTCGAACTTAATTACCGTGGGGTATGAAGTGAACTGAGTGTGGGTAAGATATACACATTTTGGAGTCATCACAGCATGGCCACTGAATACATATGCAACTTCAATTATGAGACAACTGAACCTTAGGACAGCTCATCAATGGACATCTTATCCAACTTGAGTTCCTGCACGGAAATGGGATTTTAAGGCTGTACAGTATAGTGTCCGAAAATGATGTAACTGCTGCAGCGTAAAAGCCACGAGCGAAGCGAGTTACCCACCGGGAAAATAATTGTGGATGAAATGTCTGCAAGAAAAGCCGGCGTGTAGATCAGTTGCCTCACAGTTGAGGGACACATTTACCCAACCCAATTGCTTTTAAAATTGCGTTCCAGGGGTCTTATAGCTTCGTTCAAGCATACATAGAAGAAGATTACACTCATTGAACTTTAAGGCCCATCACATTATCACGGCGTGGCAAGCCGAAATATCAGAAAGAAAATATTACACACTGCGTTACTTTAAATCAGTAGACAAAGTTGAGCCTACACTCTAACCCAATTTCATAACAATGAGTCTTTCTCCTTCGCATGCTGTGGCCATAAGCCCGATAAAAGCATTCCCTCCATCAACTATCTCCCAATAACCGCCCGGGTGTATATAGCACGATTTCAACACATTCAACCCGCTTAACTTTAAGCCTTTAAAATGGTTTTTCCATCTCCCTGATACTCGGGTAGTAAGTAACGACAAATCAACCCTCCTCCGTGATGTCGTAAAAAAAACTACTCGAAGTGTGTTTTTCGACCTTCCTGACTAAACTACTCTCCCAACAACATAGCACATAATCACGAACAATCACCAAACGACACAAAAAGAAAGCACGAAATAAACCCAAAAAAGATCCGGCAAAGCCTCTAATGATATTAAGAAGTCGTTTGAGAAAGTCCTCTCCCCTTGCAGCCAGTGTATGCGCCCATTCCTCCCTTTTGCCTAAACCCTTTTTAACGAGTATTCGTCCTTCTTATCCTTTCACTGCATATACACACATACAAACAGTATACAACAAAGGGAAGTATGGTATAGTAACACAACCCATAGCCGGAGAAGCACCCTCTTATGACTACGAGAGGGGGCGCCGGCAGAGACGCGCATCGCCAGATAAAATATCTGCGAGTAGTATTTCGGAATCTTGTTACACAAACTTTCCCGTGCTCTCCAGTGTCTTCAACTACCAGGGATATGGGACGCAGAGTACCTACTTTATTAAAGAGGATTTCATGCTCGTCATCTTCAGCTATTATTGCTGCAGTGTAAAGAAAGAGCTGTCGTTCGTCTCATTTTCATCGACGTCGACTTCGACGTTGTCGTTGTCGTCTTACGTCTTCTTCGATGGCTTCGTTGTCATAAAAGTGTGTATAAGTTTTTCAGGAGACTATACACGAAATGACGTGTGTATGTGTACAAGTTGCTCCTTAATTTTCCTCAAGTTGTGGTCACGAGAGACGCAGCGATGACTGACTAGAAGCACCCAAGGAGAAAATACGTCTTTTCACCTTTTTGCGTTATGGAAAGGTGCTCGTATATTTTCCTATTGGATGTTAAATGAGGCACTCAAGACTCAAGTTTCAATATAATCAGTGGGTGTGTGTGCCAAAGAGAGTAATTGTTTAGGTTTGTGTATGCATATCTCACAAGAGGGAGTTTTAATTAAATGGCGAAGGTCTTCAACGTCTTAATTTGTTGGTGCTGTTGTTGGGTAGTGTAGAAAAAGTGCCAACAGAAGGAAGTATGTTGTCTGCTTAGGTAACGCGTATTGGAATTCACAGTCCAATTATGCAAAACTCAAACCTAAAGTTTGATTTGGTTTAGGACGGAAAAAAGTTGGTTCTAATCGAATTCGACTTAAGTCTTATTTCTTTTAGAATCAATCAAAAAAGTATGGTTGGCATTAGTGTAGGGTTCACAAGCTTGGCAACAGGATTTTATTTAAAATAATTGCGCAATTGCGTAACAACTTAAATTCAAAACCAATAGATCCCCAACAGGGACTTGCAACAATTGCCAGTTTGTTTAACAAATTTTAGCAAAATCATATCGGGTCACTACTTGAATGGCATGCGCTACGCTGATCATCAGTTCATTATTATAATGAACAGTTTTATGTTTGAAAACGATGTTCATTATGAATTATCTATATATATAAAAAGAAAACCTTAAAATTGTGTTCGTTAGTCGTCGATTCACGCCTTAACGCATTTATCGATTTGAACCAAACTTTCACACATATTTGCTATTGGTCTGTATATCATTTGTGTGAAATTTTGTCGCGAAAACAAAACTTTGAGGGGATGAAAAAGGCTATGAAAGTTTGTATGGGGAAATGCACTTTGAAACAACAAAAAAATGGATAGAAATCGAGTAGTGACATTTCAAATACAAAAAAAAAAAAAATATTTTAAAAGCAATTGTTGTTGTCAATGATTTCAATTATTTTCCGAGCAAATTGTTATTGTGAAAAATTTTGAATTTTTTTTTAAATATGGTACCTATATACCTATATATACCTAATAAGTTTGTTCTTTTAAATTATGTTTACTATGTTACATTAAGTAACATTTTAAAGTGGAGTAGATACTTTGATATTTGTTTGATGGTGTTTGAATCCATTATTTTCAGGATCCTTGCATTAGTACGAGTGAGTAAGTTGAAATGTAGGGGTGATTGAGATACGTGGACAATGATGTTGTTCAGCGTTTTGAGTTTTCACGTAGGGGTTATTACGAAAAATGAGCGAGTAACAATCTTGGTACTCTGCTCATTCGTGAGTAGTGTTATAGCACCTGCAACAACATTAACCAATTTTTTGACACTTGCCGAAGCCACGAGTTTGCGCGAACACTTTCTTATTGCGAAATGCCCCGATATTGGAATGCGTCGTCGAAGAAGTTCAAGCGGCGGAAACAAGGTGAAGTAGTTTCCGCATTTCGTGGTGTTTATGCAAGTGATGCAATTGGTAGAATATACACAGTTCACCCTTTTCTTGCTTCTATTTGAGAATGCTTTTGGTCAATGTTTGTGGCCCTACTTCGTTCGAAGCGCTGCGGACTGGTGACGGTGTGTTCTGTGCTATGGCCGACGATATTTTGCATCGAATTCGCACTGTGACATCGGATAATGAACTGATCGGATCGGATAATCATCTGATGTGAGATGAAAAGCGCAACAAAGCTTTGATTTTGATCGAGGATATGTGTCTGCTCATGAGTGGCAATTTTTGGTTTAAAATAATGACACAAAGATATTTTCAGGAAATCTAGATGGTTTTGGCCTTCATCAAGATTATATGGCCTTTTATAGGGATTTGACGTCTCAAGATGTCGTTCGAGAAGTTAAAAACTACGAGTTGGAAGATTTTGACAATACAACAACACTCGAAATTTATAATGAGGCATTAGTTATACTTGAAGATATGTACTTAGCAATTGCAAATAAAACATTGTCACAATTAGGTTTGCCAGCTCCTAATTGACCATTGCATGACGTATTTAATCAAGAAATGCAACGTGAACAACAATACGATATAAATGACCTGAACACATTTATAAATTTGAATCTGCCGGAATTGAACCGAGAACAAAGAAATGTATATGATACAATAATTCAAGCTATACAAAACGAAAGCGGAGGAATGTTTTTTTTATACGCGCCAGGTGGTACCGGAAAAACGTTTTTGATTTCCATGCTACTAGCTGCTATAAGATCACCGAAGAATAAAGCATTAGCAGTTGCATCGTCTGGAATAGCTGCTACATTATTGGATGCTGGTCGTACAGCGCACTCCGCACTTAAATTACCATTGAATATGCAAATTAATGAAAATCCAACGTGTAATATTTCGAAAAATTCTGGAATGGGAAGAGTTTTGCAACAATGCAAATTAATAGTATGGGATGAATGTACAATGTCACATAAGAGATCGGTGGAAGCTGATAGGACTTTGAAAGATTAAGGTAATAATCAAGAAATATTTGGTGGCGCTTTAATATTATTGGTTGGTGATTTCCGTCAAACACTGCCAGTGATACCCCGTGCAACTCCAGCAGATAAAATAAAGGCATATTTAAAGTCATCAAATTTATGGAGAAATGTACAAACACTCACTTTAACAACAAATGTGAGAGTACAAATACAAAATGACCCATCGGCTGAAGAATTTTCTAGGCAAATACTGTCGATAGGAAATGGACAAATTCCTATTGATAACACTGATTTAATCACTTTGCCAGATAATTTTTGTAATTTCGCACAAACAAAACAACAATTGGTTTCAAGTGTTTTTCCAAACATTGCGCAAAATTATAAAAATCACAATTGGTTAGCTGAAAGATCAGTATTGGCTGCCAAAAATAAGGACGTCGGCCAATTGAAGGCGGATATTTTAACTGATGTGCCTGGTGAGATTGTAACGTATCAATCAGTAGACACGGTGACAAATCAAGATGACGCTGTCAATTATCCGACGGAATTTCTGAATTCGTTGGATTTACCTGGATTGCCGCCTCATCGTTTACAATTGAAAGTTGGTGCACCAATTATTCTTCTTCGGAATATAAATCAGCCTCGATTGTGCAACGGAACAAGATTAGCAGTTAGAAAACGAACAATCTTATTGAAGCTTTTGAATTCAAAAGATTGCAATTTCCGACACGTCTTGCGTTCGCTATGACAATAAATAAGGCGCATTTATTATTTATGTATCATGTTTTTATGTATCATGTTCACGTGTAGGAAAGCCATCAGTTCTGTTTATTTATACTACTACACAGGGCAAAACAAAAAATGTAGTTTATGAAAAGGCTCTGCGATAGTTACAAAAATACCTACTTTAAATAGAAATAATAGTGATTAAGTTGTCCACAACATTTTTGTTTTTTTATTTTTGACGAAACATTTTTTTTTTTTAGTTTTTTTGATTTGCTTCAAAAATTATGTTTAACACCAAATCTTCACCGAACCACGATCCATTCCCGAGTTATGAGTGCACATACGGACGTCAGTCTCTTTTACATATAGCCGTACCCACCATACCAAAATAATATCCTCTTTTTCAAACTGTAACCAACCAAACGCAGCCACAAAATTCCATTAAAATTGGTTGAGTGGTTTAGGAGATCAACAAAAGCGCCACAAATATATTTTTTCTGCACCGTTTTTTGTAAACAAATTACACAAACATATTTACCATTTGAAAGCAAACTTCACAAAAATCATATAAAGACCAATACAACAGATGTATGGAAGTTTGGTTAAAATCGGTAAATGCGTTAAGACGTGTATTGGCGACAAACGAACTAAATTTTAAGGCTCAATTTTTATATATATAGATTTGGGCGGAACGAAGTTCGCCGGGTCAGCTAGTTTTGTATACAAAAACATGTAAATATTTTGTATTTAAGGAGTCGTTCTTCATTTGTTCTTTATTTTATTTAAGTTCTTAAGAACAATAACGCAAACATTGAAGAAAAAATTCAATGAACAAAATGATAATATGTACTAGATTAGATTAGATTAGATTGAAATAGGGAAATGGAGCTCTGGCACTGCCACCTCTCTAAGAGGAGCCTATTATAGTTACTTGCCTAACGTGGTTCTAGGAGTATCTTCTCTGGAAGTATTTCAGCAAGGTTTGCCGATATGACGATTTCCTCGCCAAAGATGTTTTTCCTGAGACGAAGGAGGGCCGGGCGTTCCATGAGTATGTGAAGAGAGGATTCTTCACTCTCTAGAGAAAGTCTGCAGTAGGGTCCGGTGAGAGTCCGATGCGGTGAAGATGTTTTCTCAGGGACAGTGGCGACTAAATATTCCTGTTAGGATTCACAGGTTATTTTTGTCCAAGTTTTGGAAAAGAATTATTTAGTGCAGTTCGGTTGATAATGATAATGATAACGCTAATGTGCCCTAACATGCCGAACGCGCAAACAATCTAGTAGGTGCTACAAAATGGGTTCTAGCTTATGGTATTTAAGTTTTCTTATAGTTATTTTTTTGTAAAGTACCTGTTTGAGTCATGACACACTGTACTTGCTCTATTCGTCCCGGTTGCTACCCCACTAACAGAATCTTGAAACAAAACGAAGAGGACAATGACAGAGATGCGCTCTTCCAGATGACCAAATACTCGTTGATGTAAAAAAAAGAACCTTAGAATATTTGTAAAGCACAAAGATGTCCAGCTGGGATCGGATTCTTGAAACGTTGAAACCGTTTCGTTTGTACGAAGGTTTACTCTTAGTTGCGGAAGTCCAGCGGAAAGCCTTGGAGCTAGTGCTGTTATTTTTAAGATTAACCTGTACATTTATGTTTATTGGTTAATAAATAATAATAATAATAATAATAATAAATAATAATAAGTTGCGGTAGTAAATCGTTCGTGTACAGGAAAATGTTTCAACGTCTCGGCTCACAGAATGCCGACCCTGGATTTGCATACTTTAAATGTAAAACCATTGTACCTACCTAGCTTATTCAGATTTTTTCATTCATAATATCTGACTAGTTGCTTCTCGTTTCAAAGTCCAAGTATTTATTTTTGGATGACTTAAACGCATAGTCTCTCTTTGGACTCTAGACTCTAGTTTTCTGAGTTTTTTAATTACAATAAAACAAAAATCAATCAACCAAACTGTTTATATGAACGTGAAAGGTTCGTGTGACCCAGTCGTGCACTTCATTTTCTGTATTTCACACATCCCGGGAATTAGGATTTTTTTGCTTGTGCTGCTTCACACGAATCACAATAGGCTTGCCTATTTAGAAGCCTTTATCGCAGTTTTTAGTTATTTTTTCGCAAAAAACCGCAAAATTACAATAAAATTATCGCAAAAATCGCAAAATGCTTAAAAATATAAAATAACATATAAAAATTGATTTTAACTTGATTTTTAATATTTTTGGTTAGGTAACAGAAAACAATAATAAGGAAAACTTAACAAATTAGTAGGTATTAGCATTGGAGAAAGATCAAGTTATGTTGAGTGATGATACATTCCTCTCTCGGCATTTTCTTTCTTTTCTTCCGCGCAAATCGCATTCGCATATCTTACAAAATGCCTTGGATACATTCTTTGACTTTTGCAACTTTAAAATAAATAACAATCATAAGTTAACAAAACCTAAAATAAACTAAAGTTGAGGGCAATGTCAAGAAAGAAGAAATATGAAAATGAGTGCGTTTAGCACATAATTTTGATAAAACAGTTGTATTTAGTGTTTTCAAATGAGAAGAATTTTATTGAATTAGAATTTTGTTTTGTTTTAATAATAAATGAAACAAAATATCACAAAGTCCGCAAAAATAAGAGATATCGCAAATAGAAAAAAATATCGCGCGGTTTGCGATATATCGCACAATCTGGCAAGCCTAAAAATTCATAATAGGAAAATTAAGAGAGAATTTTCTTTTCAAAATTTTCGGGGACAATCGGGTACCGGGTGCAGGGTATAGGTGCGCGGGAGCTGACGGTCTATTTAGTCTCTACAAATTTTATGCTGACGGTTTATTTAATACTTAGTTTTTGGTCGCAATTAAATTAAAAGTACAGCTCTTTCAGATTTTGTCCACTCAACTTCCTTTTTGCCGAGGGATTTTCTTAAGCAAAAAAAGGTGAATAAGTCCTCTCAGCAAGTCCATTCCAGTGCACCCCACTGTTACACACAAAACACGAACTATTCAATTCGGATGTACCATTGTACCTCATGGGTCGTAGCTGTCGAAAGAACTCGCTTTTCACTTTGCTTTTCAAATTAGAATCCTTGAACAAAAACTAAAAACGTAGGTAGGTAGGTGGTCTTTAATTTATTGTCCAGCACGGCACTATACTGTCTAAGAGCAGAATCAAAGAGACCCTACGCTGTATTTAATATCCCTTGTGTTTGCACTTTCCTTCGTTTCATTCGTAGTCTTCTTGGCGTTTAGCAAGGCTTCCAGTTTCCAGAAATAAAAGGAAACCGAAAACAATAAAAACAAAAACTCTTAGCTCCATTCTCTCATTAGACGTTGTTGGGGGCGACGCCGACGGGGAGTAATACTTTTTTGCATGTTCCTTTGGCTATTAGTGATTCTAATCCGCACACAGTGCCTTGTGTTTTTGAACATGCAAACCGCATATAAATTCCCACCAGATCACATAATGGGCCACACCGCCGCATATACCTACAGCACTAATGGGTAAAAATTAGTTATGTGCCATTAAAATCTAAAAGTGCCTTTCTTCTGTTTGCGGCAACGGCCAAAATCCCATTTGGCTGTATAAGGGAAAATGAGATTTTCTTTGTTTGTAGGAAAATTTTCAAGGAAAGGGTTTTTCCATAACACTATCTACATAATATGGACATATAGGACGTCAGAATGAACGAGTCTTGCAGCGAACATTTTAAGGACTGTGTAAGCTCTGGGAAACAGCTATACCTATGTGCAATTATGCATATTGCCAAAAATGTTCGTTTCTGCATGTTCTCTTAAATTGGGTGAGCTAATCTCTGGAAATCGCAGTGGCATGGTGTTGGCTTTGTCTGTTATTCAGAATCTGCTAACGAGAAATGGGTTTTGGCAATGCTTGCAGATGGACTTGTTTAAGTGTTGTTGGGCTGTCTTACAACTTATCCGAGTTTTCCATTTAATTCTTGGAATTTATGTTTTTCCATAAGGACCCTGCGCCAGGACCAAGCGATTAGCATGGAAAAGTTATCTCTCCCAATTGGGAAGTCTAATACGAAAATTGAAGCCTTTTACTTCGGAATCTATATTCACAGAGGCTATGGTATTGGAATGGGGTACAAGTTTTAATGACTGAATAAAAGTAAAATGCGTGCAACCGCAAGTTGTCACAGATGAACAGAAAACTGGACGATAATTGTGCAGGAAATATTCAGTCCGTTTGAGGAAAAACTCGCGATCCCGAATCAAGCTTTAAAGAATATCAAAGGTGAGTCCGCTTATCTCTGTCGGGGAAAAGAAATTACATAAACTTGTTCTCTTCTCGATAGTTTTTAATATATCAATTTTATTTGCTTAACACCTTTCGCTTCGACTGTAGCCAATTGAATGCCCCAATTCCATCTCATCCTCAATCCCTCCCTCATCTTCATACCCATTCCATTCCAAAGACTTATAACTGACAAGGTTGCCAAGTTTACATTATTTTAAACTATACTCTGTCCAAGAAAAATTGTCAGTACAGGCCTTATGGGAAGCTCTTTTTTCTACCAGTGGTGCCTGTAGTACTCTCACGGCACTCAAACACAGGATTTGCCACTGAAATAAAAACGAAACCACTGGCATTCCAAAGCATTTGTTGTTGTAATTTTCCTGAAATTCGCATACATCCCTCCACAACCAGTCTGCCACGCAGTTGCGGGCAGAATGAGCACGATCGCTTGTGTTCGCTTGCTGTTATCATCAACCAAAATAAGCAGTGTGATGTATGAGTGACTGAAGCACATCAGAGAAGTGTTACCATATGACAATGTTAGCATATCATTAAGGGTTTTTCTTTGAATTTTGTCAAAGAACTTTCGGTTTTGGTGCTTTTTGGAGCTTTTTGGAGCTTTTGAGAGCGGCATATTATGTGGGTTGTTGCCATTCGGTTTTAATTTGTTTGTATTTCTGAAAGATCCAATAATATTCAGTTAAAACATATTTTTGAATGTTATCTTTTAGAAATAATGTTTATTCGTGAGGTGTTTTAATGCATTCATTTCATTAACGCAACAAGTGATCATATGTGCGTTGTAGAGATATTGCAATAATTTAATAATGATTACTAGGGCAACTCAACCGGATTCATGCAAAAGCATGGTATTTTAAGGGATAAAATTTGATTAAATATTTTAATAAAGAAAACTAAGTACAAATTTTCAGCCTTATTCGTTAGGGCATATTATGCTTTGCTAGGTATAAATTCATATTTCACTTTGTAGAGCATATTTTTCACACTGAAATATCAAAATGATGAAGCAGGTAGACCTATACTGTTTATTTTCGGTCGTTGGGTTTTACCACATCCGGTCACTCCTCTCCAGTAAAGTAAATGCCTTGAAAGGATTTTATGATCCTTTTTTTTGCTACTGTTTCCGCGAAGTTCTGCATTGACGGGTAAAATTTTTTTTTAACAAATATTCAATCTAGGTATCTACCTATGTCTATATTCCAAAATATATGTAGAGCCGCACAAGTGCAGTCCTTTTACCATCTGTTTAGGTATATGACATTGCGTCGTGGTTATATAATTTTTTCTAATTGCCTGTTTGTGTATATAAGGCGGAAACAATGGTTGTTATCTCAATAGCGGATAGTGCATCTAAGCAAGTGGCTAACTTTATTGTGCATATATGAATAAACAGAAACATGGCTACAAAGTCTTCAAAGGATCTAAGTGTAGAAAAGAAACAACAAATTGTTGATGCAACTGAAAAATTCTCTGACCTTTTTAAAAGTAAATCGGAAGCCGTAGGAAATGCGGCTACTGTTTTTTCTGTTACGGAACGAACTATATACAGCCTTTAAAGGGGAAAAGCAATCAAAGGCCACAATTCACCACCAAAGAAGAAAAATAATTCCGGTATCAAGAGCAAGGTGGATGATTTTGACAAATGTGCGATTAGGCGGATAGTCCATCAGTTTTTTATGGATAATGACCTTCCAACGCTAAACAAGATATTATTGGAAGTACAAAAAAGTGAAAATATAACAAAACTAAGCAGATCAACTTTGCATACAATATTGCAAAAAGATCTCGGACTTAAATTCGTCAAACGTCAGCGAAAGAATTTGTTGTTGGAATTTATTTCGTTCAGCAATATTTTTATTTTAAATTGGAAGATGGTAACCCTAACAGAATTGCTCTCTGAGTTATGGCGAATTATCATACACACTACGGCAACCCTGTGAGAGCTTTAAAAAGGGACCGATTTATGTAAGTCATTGTAACCAGACTGAGAGACAAACATCCTATCTTGCCTGTACTGACAATTTTTCTTGGACAGAGTATAGTTGGTAAAAGAAACATGTTTTTAGAATAGAATCAACCTGACGAACTGCGTCATTTCAAGGAAGATCTGGCCAGCCTGCGATGATGCCAGAACAAACAACCTCTTACCCAGATCGCTTGTAGATGTCGCCAGACTAACGGCGATTAGCACGTGCCATTGGCCTTTAGGAACTCACGCAGCCAAGCTTGGCATCCCCCACAATGCCCACTGCCGTAGCTGCGCCGACACAAACAAGAGTGAAACAGTGTTACATCTTCTTTGTGAGTGTCCCTCCCTAGCCAAAACCAGACGCCGTGCACTAGGTCACCCTTTTTATGATAAACTTTCGGTCATCTAAAATATCCATTTCAACAAGATCATCAAATTTCTCAACCCCACAGGCTGGTTTTGAGCTCCCTTAACTTTCTTCTCCCCCTTTATCTTTAGGTTCCATTAGTTGTGGTCTCAAAACGGCGCTCAATGCGTTATTTGTGTTTTTCCCTCGTCAGAAGACGGGGAATACAGCCACTTAAACCAACCAGGGTTGATAGACCATAATATACCCTATTAAGGCCCGAGTTTTATGGTTCATAAAATGTTTCGTGTAAATAATTTTTGTCTTTATATGTTGCATGTCTTTTTGTCGTACCGACTGCGGCGTTATTCCCATGCCGATTTTTATAAATAAAACACCAAAGGAAAGGCGAACATCCGAAGGTCTATTCCCGCATGTACTATTTTGCCTCAAGCACGCACATATGCGCCTGGATTATTATTCAAACCGATCGACTCACTGCACCGCCTTAAAAGTTTCCCATCTCGCTTTTAATCTGCAAATTTTTTACGTCGAATTCAAGTAAAAAGTTGTCCACAGTCGTCCGTTCCATCTCCTCTTGTACCTTTCACACATTTAATTGCGTCCTTGGGCGGAATCTCAAACGAGGGACAGATAAAAACCAAAAAAAAGTAAAGCCTCTGCCTACAGCGGGTATAGTGAGTGCCATAAAGTTCTCGTCTGTGTCTCGTTAGAGATTCTGCTTTTTCCATCCATCCTTCGCACCTCTAGGTCAGACCGCACGCTATGCTTCAAATAATCCTTTCCATGTCCTTTTTCTTCAGTTGTAGTAGTTGTTTTTTTTTTTTTTGTTCGCCTCAAAGGCAAAGAGGCAAAATTTGTGCAAATCAATGCGAACCGCAAAAGCCGTTTCGTTGGCATCTTTTGCAGTTTTGCAGGGAGGTGGAGTTGGAGGTGGAGCTTATCAATAAATCTTTAAAAAAAAAGGAAACCATTCCCCCGGTATTTCTGTGCTTTACAAAAAGAAAAGACGTGTTTTTTAGCCGAAACGCCTCAAATAGGTACGCTATTCGAGTTGAGGTCCACACCTGCTACTCAGCTATGAGAATAAATTGTTTGTGCCTGTCGTAAATCGTTGATAAAAAAAAAAACAAGTTTGCAGCCCACAATCGACCGCCCCGATAAAGTTCCAACGAAAGGGGGCGACATGAATGTTCTTTGTTTTGCCCAAGATTGGTGGTTCAACCGCACAAGACCAACGGCATTCAGACAAAGAAAGCTTGCCAAAAAGTGGAACAGGAAAGTAACTCAACAATTTCCCCTTTCACTAGGAACTCTGCCACCCAAAGTTTGCAGTGTTTTGAGGATGCGTCTAATTCATCCTCATAGTGCTTATGCAAGAAGGATGTCGATAGTGGTAACTTTATCCGCTAACTGACAGTGATTAGTTGGTGTTTGCTTGATATATAGCGGAGCTTCCAAGGAAGTGAAGCCCTGCTCTTATCTCTTTTGAATACCACTTAAGCGCCCTTTTCCCAACTTCCACCACCCCACTCCTGTCGCAGTCACTAAACTTATTCCGTTCAGCAGTGACTTGGTTGAGGTTATAGCCGTCGAATGGGCGGAGGGGCGGCGCGACGGGGCCTCGGCGTTTGGGTGCAGGTGGCCTGGGGTGGTTAAGACTTAGATGTTGAAAAACGTCGCCCGTAGCGTTAAAATCCTCGAACCCCTAAGCCCTTGTAATGGAAGAGTTTTCGGTGCTAAAAGAGTTGTTTTCCAAATTCAAAATAGGGTGGTGAACACTGAACACCCCTTTTCCTAGATGAGCGTGTTATGGTAAATTTTCTAAAGATTAATTATGTTGAATGGAAAGCTTGTTTACTGTATATACTCCGTTTAAGGATGTGCAAGGATTCTTTGTTTGGTTGGCTCTTATGTTTTGTAATGAATTCTATTTGCGAACACATTCATTATTGTTGTCATGCAACAGGGGTTGTGCTGGTTGCATGCACAGGATATTTTGTCCTGTTTTCTGTTTGTTTGTTTTTGTTTTTTTTTTTTTTTTTTTCAGACCGGTTTTGGTGTTTGGATGAGTAATGATAGTTTTTAACTTTGTTGAAGTTGATGGTCAATAGTAGCACGAGGGTGTGACAGTGGCAATTTCTCATTTTATCACCACTGACACTGGCACTGGAGTGGCAATCTGTTGGTGGCACGCAATGTCCGGGTGAATGTACTGTCTTCATTCGAAGATGGGTTGGGTCGGGCAGGATCTGATTAGTGGCATTTGTGGAATGTTAACTGTGATAAACGTCTGATACCAACAAAATGGTCATGGACTATTTGTACAGCTTTCGGCGACTTGTGGCTGGGGTTTAAACACAATTTTTGGGTGGGGGAGGACTAAATCAGAGTCAATAAATGTTGTGGTAAATGATTTTTGTCTAGCGAGCACAAAAGTGAGTCTTGCAAAATGAAAAGGGTTCATGTTGGCTGGGGACTTTTTTTCTTTTTTGTTTTGCAGGAGCATCGTATTTTCTATTTAAAAATGTATTCGTCATTAAAAATCGTAGGCCTTAGCTGTAATACTTAACAACTATCTGAAGTTCTGAGGCATATTTTTGTCACAGGAGCATCTAAATCGCGTCATTTTCCAATCATGATCTAGCTACTACAGGTAGGTGCGTACCCGGTGGGCACTTTGTTGTTTTGGTATACCAGCGACCACTTTTTGAGAGGACAGTCCTCTTTTCCGCTACCGGGACCTTTGGAGGTCAGTTTAATAAACCCTCTTTTCACTTCTAAATTACCCTTTTTTCTGGTTAAGAGCATATCCTACGACAAGAAATATCCAAGTAGGTACTTTCTCCATTCTTACAAAGCTGGGGTTAGACTATAATCTTGATGTATTGGCTTTCAAGATTAGACCAAGTCGATTGCTTATATCAAACCCACAAACTTTGATAATAATAATTTAGTGGAACAACTCCTTTGTCATTGTCCAGCCCTCTAAAGGCCGACGTTACTCTTGTTTGGGAGAATGATTCTTTGAAGGCTGTGAAGATCTAGCAATGATACCTCTATTAGATCTTAAAAGGTTTATCAGCTGATCTGAATGGTTTTGTTAGTTGCATGTTATACTATGTATGTCAAGTTGACTGCTGCGAAACAGTTTTCTTTTCAGAGCGTAAGCCCTCTTAGCCCCAGTAAGACAAGCATCTATATCCTTGTCAAAATACAGATACTGGTCGAGCCGGATGCCAAGATACCTGACCACATTTATCACTGCCAATGGTCGCCCCTGCTGTCCAATAATTTTTAATGTTCTCTTGTTTTTTCTGGTAACCATTGCAGCCCCACCCAATGGAGTTCTGAACAGGACTGTTTCTGATTTTTGAAAATTTCTCTTAATTTGCTCGAACTCACGCTGCAAAAGGCTGTTGATTTTAGGTCCTGCCTGACATGTTTGTACACCACTAAATCGTCTGCGTACGCTATTGCATGTCTGAGGGAACCCACCAGATCACTTGTGTAAATATTAAACAGGACCGGAGAATTCACTGTTCCCTGGTGTGAGCCGTTTTTATTTCGAAAACCCTGCTCGAAGTCACGTCGCCAGCTTTGACAACGAACTTCTTTCCCATAAGCATGTCATAAATCATATACAGCAAAGGTTTTTGAATGCCGATTCTGGCCAGCTTATAAAAGAGCCCGTCGAACTATACGGTATCGATGGCCTTCTCAAAGTCAACCAGGCAGGCACCCGTGCATTGCTTCTTACTTTTATTCCACTGAATGTCGGAGACCAGTCTCGACGCGGCATAAATGCTGTCATGCCCCGCTCTAAAGCCAAACTGGTTATCCGGAATAATCTTATTTTCTTCAACCCATCTTAAAAGAGATCTATTGACGACTTTCTCGAATACAACTTGCTTACACATTATTGAGCAAATTAATTGACCGCAGATTAGCAGAGTTTGTCCTACCTTTATCCTTTTTTCGGGATAGGGTGTACCACCGCTGCGCCGGATAAGATACATTATTCAGCGCATTGCTAAATAGCGTGGCGAAGATATCAACGTTTGGGACACCGTCAACTCCCGCCGACTTTTTTTTTAAGGGACTCAAAGATGCACCGGAGTTCATCTCTGTACTCATGAACAGATGTGAATTCACATCGCCGATTGTGCCATTTGCACGGTTGTCATCATTGAACACGGTGAAACCGTTGTTATCGGACCGCCAATTTTGAATTTCGGTTTACAGGTAAAAGTGGTTAAGAAAGGCCCTCTTCCCGAGGTCTCGGTTACGACGAACACAGAGAGATAACAGATTACACAATAGATTATTTTCAGGACGAAAGGCCTTTTCGTACATTAACCATTCCATTCAATATAAATGCCGATGTGACTTTGCATCGTGGACACCTAATTCACCGAGGCAGAGCTATCGCTCTTTCATACTACCACTGAATACAAACCTGCGGCCAGATTCCTAAAGGCGAAACGTTCAAACGTTTTTGTGTGCACGAAGAAATTTGCTTGTGTATCATATAGGGCAAACCATTCGTGCGCACGAAAACGTTTGATCGTTTCGCCTTACAGAATCTGACCCCTGAGTTTGACCCGCCTATCTATACTTCGTGAAATAACTGCGAAAGCAATAAAAGCGAAACCACAAATCAACACCAACTTCCGGTCGAAAATTTTTTTTTTTTTTTCAAACTCCTGCTCTATGCTGTGACACGTAATTGACATCTGCTCGCACTGTATTATTCATTTCTGTCATTTAGCCTTTCGCCCTGTCAAAAAGCATATAAAGCAAAAGTAGAAACCAAAAATGCCATCATCATCGTCATGCCCCACAAAAGTGGTCTGTCATATTCCCGTGCATTATTCAATACGTGTCCTTTCAGGAGCCAATTTATCCACTTCTCACAAGCTTCCGTTCGTCATGCGTTGCTTCGGAAAAACTCGCACTGAACAAAAGAATATTTATTAGATTTCCGCACGTGTGGTTAACACGTTTAATACAAGCTCGTATCCTTCAAGCAAATTCACGCCATATTAGGGTTTCTTCTACAAATCACAAGAGTATATGGGGTAGTGAATTTCATCGCTGTCACGGTGCGCCTTGCGCCGCCAACAACATAGCAAACTAAATATTTCATTCGCATTACTATTTTATGATAAGAGTGCGCCCAATGTGAGTTAAGTGGATGTGTACTTTATTTCTATCACATCATACCGTGGCAGGTGTTGTTTACCAGTACTACCCGCATATGGGGATCATAACACATCTACGCGGATAACCTATGCATTGCCATCGTCGTTGTGGGGAACACTCTCTTTCTATGGGAGACGATGTCAGTTGAGATTTTTTTTTGCAAGAACTCTTGTGGACTTTACGTTTTGGGACATTCGTGATGGCATTTTGCATTTTGTCTGTTTCATTTCCGTTGTGTTGCATACGTCGAGGTCGACCCTAAGCAGCCCAACAAATGAAACGGACAACAAATGATAGTTCCGCATTGACTCCGGAAGGCAAACTAGAGCAGTGTGAAAAATAAGAGAGAAAAAAAATGCCAGCTCTCCACTTTCCGCCCCCAAAGGCAAAGGGAAGCGACATTTGCCCATCCCACACCGGCCACCATTGTTGGAGCGTGAGTCTTTTTCGGACATCCATCTGCATTGCGATTAAATTTCCTAACTTCCAATCCGGATGGCAGTGCGACAGACGCGCAGATATACCAAACACAACAGATAGGGGCTAAGATTGAGTGTGATAAAGGTGAGCAAGCAATGACGAGGCCAGTAAAAGAGATTTAAATAGACAACGAAAAGGAAAAGGGTTGTGGGCAAAAAAAATAAATAAATCCAACGGAAACAGGATTAGAATGAATTATTTTGCTTTTCCGGACTTATCGTGAGTTGTGGGAGTAAATTCCTTTCTACGCGAATTATGCGAAATACAGGAAAAATCTAATTAAAATCAGTTACGAAGGGTTCAACAGAGTAAGTCCGCACAATGACAACACACAGGCAAGCGAGAGCCCTTCTGTGGGGAGGGTGAAAACTAAGGACAGCCTGACAATCAAGCCAAAAGTAAGCAGATGAAATCTCTTGCGAGCTCTGTTATATTTCTTTAATTCCCGCCATGCTGGGTACGGGTAGACGGGTACAGCTCTAATGTGCTTTTGCTTTGCAGTGCAGGGTGCCATGGCGTTAAATGATTTTCGCAGATAAAACATTAGCTTTGCTCTTGAATTTAAATTCAATTAATTTGTAGGGCTTGCGCTTAAAGTGAAGTTGTAAAGTTGAACGGGCTTTTCTTGGGGCTGGTTACCTCTTGAAGTCCTTCATGGTTAAGTAGCTTGGTCGATTTAGATTTGATTTAAAAGGAAGTAAGTGTAGAAGGTGTCCATGTCAATGTTTACATTCACTAATAGCACCTTGCCCAGCAAGTTGTAAAAGACAACAGTTCAAAACTAAGTGCGAAATGGTGCAACAAAATAAGGGATATTTAGAGACTACAGCAGCTAATTTCTGGTGTCCATTTTTTTTTAAATATACACTTGTCTTGCTATGAAGCAGTACTCATAAAGCGTTTAGAAGTTGAAGGACGTAAGCGACATTTTTTCCAAATTTGCCCATTTTCCTTACAGATGAAGGTCCTATATGAAAAGTACTTTTTTTATGTGAATTTCTCTATCGCAACATCATTTTTATTTAGGAAAAGATAAATGTGTTGTATGCAACCATTTTTTGAATAAACCTAGTGGAAGAATGTGTTAAAAGCCCTTATTTCGCAACCAGCAGTGGGGTAAACAAAAAAATTACCTGGGTACCTGAATTTTATTTCATAAATGAAGGTGCTATTTGGGGACTTAAGACCTTTATAGAAAATTTATATAATATTGAGCAGTTTCCTGATGAAGAATTGAACAACTCTAGGAATAAAAACCCTTTCAAAAAATACATTCCGCCTTTGCTTTAAGTGTTTTCAAAATCCGAAAACTGTATATTGAACAATGTGACCTCGAAAACTGCTGACTCATGACTACGGTGCCGAATAGAACTCTTTTTCTAAAACCAAGCTTGATATAGTTTTTGTTTTTACAGTTGCGCCATACTAATAATCGTATTTAGTGTCCAGGCTAGATTTTACGAACTCACAATGGCGAAATTTCCCATGCAAAACTACATATTGTGACCTATAAAATAATATGTAAGGTGAAATTTAAAAATCATTATAAGTAAGGTTCAATTTTTACAGTGGGTTTGTTTAATGAAGAAAAACAAAAGTATAGCAATTCGTAGAACAGTGCAAGTTTAAAAACTGTCAAGAAGTAAATAACACTACAAGGTTTTTATTATGCTTTTCTGAGCAACTCGGAGTCATTAAACCTAGAAGACTAGGGCTACTGACCACCCCTCATAAGCTAAGCATTCGTCGATTCGACGAACAATACTGAAATATATTTTTTTAAAGAATTGTGTAATACGTAGAGTTCTACTTTTCTTCCTGAAAATTTTAAAAGGTGCTGCCAAATGAAAAAACCCAATTTTTACTAAAAAAAAGGCTTCAGTTTTTATAATTAAACAGGTTTTCGAGTAGGCGGAATATTTTCAAGTCTAAAATTGTCATGTTCTCCAAAACTTAAAACTAAAAAAACAAAAACATTTTTTCTTTTGTAGGTAATAATAAGTTAATAATAACATATAATTACTAATACCATGTTCCAGTTCTACCAGTTAAGCGCTTACAAAGCTAGATCTGGCGATTTTTTAGCGTGCATTGTAATAAATATCTTATAGTTTATCAAAATATGTCAGAATTTCAGTACTGGTGCCAAACTTACCTATTAATTTTCAATGATTTGGTTTTTGCGTAATCTAGCTTAATTTAGAGCTTTTTGTTCAAGTTCTTATCTCCCTGTGGTTAAAACTACCTGGCAGCACTGCGTCGAATCGACGAACTACACTGCATTCACACCATCACGGACGCACATGTTTGCACGTGACAGAACAGAGAGATCCGTTTGTCCATAGTTAATGCGATCACAATTCAGACGCCTAATGAGTCATGGATGTTCTAACCATAAATATAATAGATGCGTAAAGCGGAAATAATCGCAAGTTCCGGAGACTATCGTTTCTGCAATCACTTGAAAACATTTCTATTTCTTTTTCTATTTCTAAAGCATGTGAAATGAGAGTATTAATTATTTTCAGTAAATAAAGCCAACAAGTCATTTATCTATCTTCTATATAAATAAAAATGAAATGATGTTCGTTGGTAAGGGCATCACGAGAGAATGGCTGGACCGATTTCGCTAATTCTTTTTTTGTTGTGTTTGTTATTGTCAGGAGAACAAAGTTATGAAAGAAAAAATTAAGAAAATTGCGCGGAAAATTAGAAAATTAAAGTTTGAATGGGGAAATACACTTTGAAAAAAAATTAACGGGATAGAAATCAAGTAGTGACACTTCAAATAAAAAAAAAATATTTTGAATTTTAAAAGCAATTGTTGTTGTCAATTATTTTAATTATTTTCCAAGCAAATTGTTGTTGTCAACAATTTTGAAGTTTTTTCTTCTTTTTTTTTAAATATAGGTACCTAAAAACTTTGTTCTAATAAATTATGTTTACTATGTTACATTAAGTAACTTTTTGAAATGAAGTAGATAGGTACTTTGATTATACAAAGATGATATTATGGCCGACGATATTTTGCATCGAATTCGCACTGTGACATCGGATAATGAACTGGAGATGTCAGATGAAATGCGCAACAAAGCTTTGATTTGACGCAGTTAATCGAGAATTGGAGCGAGAAATGGACTTCGAACGAATCGCATTGAGTCAAGCTGTTCGAACAAATGTGCCAATGCTGAATCTATATATATAAAAATGAATCCCTATTTCCCTTGGTCGCGGCATGACGCGTGAACGGCTGGACCGATTTCGCTAATTTTTTTTGTTGTGTTTGTTATTGTCAGGAGAAAAATCTTATGAAAGAAAAAATTAAGAAAATTGCGCGGAAAATTAGAAAATTTAAGAATACTTAACCACCATATAAAATTATATCTAATGTAACCATAGCGCTTTTACAATTCAAACATTTTTGATGTAACCTTATGGCGTTGGCATAACATTGACAGAATGCGTGCTGCAAATATCGTCAACGAGGATGTAAACAAAATAAATATCGTTTAAAACAGATGCTTCGATCGGAGTTATTATGTTGATAAAATACATATAAAATAATTAATTTATTATTTTTAACAAAAACTGAATTTCTTAGTGCACATCGTCGGAAAATCCTCAACATGTGGCGTTGTAGACGTATATCGTTTTTCAGTTCAATTAAATTTTCTTTAATAATAATCTTCTTAATTCATATCTATAATTCTTTCGGGATGAAACTCGATGATGATGATATAACTCGATAACCACTGGGTCAATTTTTATGATTCTTCTTTTGTTTTGTTCGTATTGTTGTATTTCAGGTTAACGCAAACTTAAAAGATAGGATTTTTGACCCACTATATGGCGTTGTTTCACGATCTCTAAAATCACTCACCCGAGTTCAAAGAAATTTTGTAGATTTATATTCTTCGTTCCCGCTTGAAGGATAGGATACTTTTGGACTTGATAGGTGGCGCTGTTGCCGATCGCCGAATCAGCGCTACCAAGTTGATTGAAATTTTGTAGATGGATATGGTTGCTTCCAGTTTTAAATTTCGGAAAGTTTTTGACCTATAGGTGGAACTTTGAAAAACACAAGCGGGATAAGAAAACGGATTGTGGCACGTCCCACTCAAAAACAAAATCAAACGCTATTTCTAAAGTCATATGATGAAAATTATTAATGGACGCTGTCCAAATAAAGCAATTTGCCAAATGTGAGCATAATTTAATACGAAAGGTACGGGCAAAGCCGGGAGGGTACAGTTACCTAC
Organism: Cheilosia urbana; assembly: GCA_946477585.1. Lineage (NCBI taxonomy): Eukaryota > Metazoa > Arthropoda > Insecta > Diptera > Syrphidae > Cheilosia > Cheilosia urbana. The sequence continues at coordinate 121,543,573 of OX297854.1, forward strand.
ATATAAAAGAGACTGACGTCCGTATGTGCATCCATAACTCGGGGACAGGTAGTTCGATTTTTATGATTTTTTGGTTGGAAGGAAGGACATAATTCTACTTTTTGTTGTGAAAAAAAAACTTTATGGGGATTAGTTGAATTTTTGAATTCTTTAAATGTTCCGGGCCTACCTCAACATAAATTGGATTTAAAAGTCGGCTCAGTTAAAATTTTGTTGCGCAACATCAATGTACCGAAACTTTGTAACGGATCGCATTTTATTCGTGAGGAAGGATCTCATATCAAATATCATGCAAGTGATGAATTTGAGGGGAAAATTCAAAGGCAAACACTCTTATTCCGCAGATTTCGCTTATTCAGAACGATTTACCATTCGTTCGACTTCAATTTCCCGTGCGTCTCGCTTTCACTATGACAAATAATTTATTGCAAGGATAATCGATGGATGTTTGTGCATTTGTAGCATCAGTCTTGATTCCCCATGTTTCTCACATTGTCAATTTAGTGAAAAAGCGGATGGTTGGACGACACGTCAACATCATTGCCGAATTACATAAATTAGTTAGTGCATTGTGCATGCTCGGAATTATTATTTTCATTACATTAACAAATTTGGGCGGAACGAAGTTTGCCGGGTCAGCTAGTACGAAATAAATAAATAATATCTTTTCCGGAAGTCATTTTGTTTTATAGCAATGCGGAATTTCGTTAGCCATCGCCATAAAAATATCAAAATGCGGAGCTTTCCTATAACTCCTACCACTTGAACAAGATGACCGACCAAAATACGTGTCACTTTTTTTTCCGTGTTAGGTGGTGCTGTCCCTTTCCGTCAGGCGGCTATTTAGTATAAGGTGTTAGGAATGTTTGATGGTGTAAATGCAGCATTAGAGTTAAACAAACAGACTTATTATAATTATTATACCACTAAGCAGGTGACAGAATTGAAATGCGCAACAGTATATTATTGGCAGCGCCATCTTTTAGATATTTCATTTAATGAAGAAATAGCACTTTTGTCGGACAATTTCCTAAAAAAGGTAAAAAAAAAGACAGCTAAAGAATAAGAATGCGGACTTTCTTTCCAAAGGTAGGACGACGGGTGACAATAGGTCCGATTTCGTGAATCTTGAAAGAAGATATACGAGTATGTGCGGTCTGTGATTTTTATGGCATCTGCCCTCAATGGACTTAACTGGTTTCAGAGTCATTTAGCTCTCGGTGCGGATTTTCCCATTCTCTTATATTGAAGCTTGTGTGTGCTTTATTGCCACATCATCTGTAGCAATCATCTGTAGCATCATCTTTTCATTCTTAACAGCACTCAATGATTGTAGTGGTCTAAGTAACTTGTGAGGTCTGTTCATATTTATATTTTAGAGCCATCGATGTACAAATAGATTTTTCAATTACTCGCCAACAGCAAATACTTAAAAACAAAGAATTGATCATTTCTCGCGAATTAATCTGCAAAGAAAGCGTTCGAAAACACCACGTGGAAAAATCGTCCACACCCTGTGCCTATTCGGCTGAATCACTCAATATCACCTGCCATTAAACTTCTTTGTCTCTGCGTAAAAGCAATTACAGTCAACTGTAAGTAGAAAAATAATGGATATCCCATTCAGCTAAGAACGGAAAAGAAGCGGGAAAAAAAATTCTGAAACATCACCGAGTTACAAATCCCGCTTAAGCATCCAAGAAATGTGCGTACCCATCTCCCAGGGGTTAGCTGGCAGTATGGTGAATGATTTCGAAAATGTGTTTTCATCCTCAAGTTTGCTGGGGTGGTATTCCATTTTTTCCGTTTTGTTTTTGTACTCGTTTGCCGCTGGCTTAACTGTAAAATAATTAACTGGCACTGAATGGATACGCGGATGGCACTAAGGATGCGCAAAACCGTTGATACAAAGGAAATTCCCAACTGGGATCTCATTAAGTGGACGCTTAGAAACAGTGCATAGTCATCTCTGGGTTGTCACTCGCTTGCGTTGACAATCTAGGATAATCTTTCAGCAAAGAGAGGACAATCTGGATGGAATTGTACCTCCATCTACATCTTTCTTCTGAAGATAAAAATCTTTCCAGTCCGTGGAAGATGGTGAAAAATTAACTGATAAACGAGAACAATAAATTGGTAATCCTTTGAAGCCATCTTCGTTTTTTTTTTTTCTTTTTTTTTTGTGAGACAAAGGATAATCGTTTTCACTTTGTTTATGTTAAGTGGGGTCTTTCGTTGCTTTACTTAACTCAATTTGGAAAACAGACACATATAGTTGTTAATTTTTAAAAAAGTTTTTTAATCGTTATTTTCAGACAAACAATTTTAAAAGCATAAAGGATGCAAAATTGTTTTATAACGTGAGGGGTGTTGCATTTAATTGCAACAAGCAAAACAGGACTTGGGTAATTGCTTGATGAACGAACGCCTGTGTTTCCATTATTATACGATGGACATAGAACTATAGCGCCTATTTTGAAAATTAACCTACTTTCTCATTTTATTTACAGGTCAGTGGACTAGGATGCTCTCATCTGCTGGCAACTCAAAGCAGAGTCAGATGCACATTCATCTGGCATGCAAATTATGACGGTACACTTACGATGAATGTTGGCTTTTAATTTCATGGCTAACCGCTTGCATTTGTGTCTAATTTGCTGTGGAACACAATCCAGGAGTTACTACGGCACTGATTAATTGCAATCGGAGTCAGTACTGTAGGTATTTATCATGTCCTGCATTTAATGAGGCCAACTAAATAGAGCCTGGTCATGTTAGATTGGATATCTCAAATGAAGTACATAGTTTGTAATTAGTTTCTCAAGCTAAATTGATTGAGTTAATTTTTTTGTAACATATTTTTTAATTTTCAGGGACTAGCTATTTCTGTTGAAAAAATGTGATAAAAGGAGTAAGTTACCTAGAGTCTGTAGGTAGACATCCTTGGCATATATCCTCTGTTTAAAAATGGACCTCTAGTGCGCTAAAAGCTACCCTACGTGTCCTGGACCGTCTTACTTTGTATTGTCGTACCGATTCCGGGGTAAGGTAAAAACGGATCTTTATGAAATAAGTACGAGATGAAAGATGAATTTCCGTAGGTTTATTTGCGCTTATCGTTGGAATTGGTAATGCAATTCCAAAATGTCCCCTTTCTGAGCATCTGGACACCTGGCCCCTACTTTTTAAAAAACTGTCAAAATGGCCCCTTTTTCAGTTAAAGTAAAATTTTATTCTTTATTGAACGAAAAAGACTGCAATAATTATAAAACAAATCGTTAATAATGAACAAAATTGTTTTTGTTCAAAATAAAGGTCTTCGTTGCTCTGTTTTCCTTCTTCCCTTTTTTTTCTTTTTTTTGCTTTGTTAGCATTTTATGTGGATGTCCCTTTTTTCGACTAAGCCCCTTTTTAGTCCCCTTTTTTTAATTTTCAGGGGCTGCTCTGCATTGGTGTAACCTTTGTCAGTTTGGCATTAGAAGAAGGATTAGTAACGACTGTGATTTGGATCCTGACGAGTTAAATAAATTTTCCTGGAAAGCGAATCGCTACTAAATAGTTTCGATCTTGATATGTAGAAGCTTTGATCCTGACATTAATATGTTGAGGTCAGTTTATTTTGAGGTAGATAGTGACGGAGAATTTTCATTTCAATAAAATCTAATGCAATTGGTGTGGACGTTTTGGCCACTACGTTTTTGCATCTGATTTTACCGGCAATCACAGGTCCTCTGACACATTCAATCAATTTTTGCATCACAACCTCAGATTTTCCTCAGGCATGGAAATATGCAATAGTGATCCCCATTGCCAAAAAGGCAAATGCGTCTTCTGCCAGTGACTTCCGACCTATAAGCATTCTGCCATGCTTGTCAAAAGTTTTTGAGAAGGTGCTTGCATAACAGGTCCTAAATCATCTTCGTGATAACTCACTTTTGTACCCTCTCCAATCAGGTTTTCGAGCTGGTCAACCCTGATACTCGACTGCATTGGTCAATATTCTTGCTGATATTCGGATGGACTTTGATAAAGGAAAAAGGACTGTGACCTTGCTTTGCCTACTCGACTTCTCAAAGGCATTTGACAAGTTTAATTATGACATCCTCTGCTGGAAACTGGAGTTGAGTTAGGTACTGCACGATTTCCTTTCTAATAGATTTCAAAAAATCATTGCTGATGATAGTTGCTCGATATCCAAGATGCTCAAACAAGGAGTGCCTCAGGGATCAATCTTGGGACCTATTTTGTTCAGTTTCATATATTTTTACGCTGAAGATTGTACTGTAATTAATAGGCCCCGTACACTGCGACCAGAAGAGATCTATTGTGTTGGTTTCTATTATTTAACCCAGGGACCGCTGATGATGCTCAGATCCTCCTTTCCCTACCTTTTAAACCAATTTCTGAACTTGTGATGTTACTTAACGAGGATTTATCAAACAATAAACAGCGATTTAAATAGGGTAGATGTTTTGCAAATTTTGATTGATATACATTACAATCTCGGAAACATGGACGGTTCTTTAAGAGTTCTTTAAGTTCGGAAAATATGAATGATTTTTTGCCGCCATTGAAGTGTTCCGACTGTCTACAACAGAATAGTTTTTTTTAAGGAGAACGTTGAAATAAATAAAATAAGTCTGTTTTTTATATCCTCTAGAATTATTTTTTTATGTTTCTTTTTTTTTAGTAAAATCAATTTTTATTTTGATAAGGTATTTAATCTTTTTATGTATGTAATGTATGTTCCTCTTAAACTAAATTTTAATCCTTGAAAAGATGAACAGGACCCGTTTCATGCCTGTTCATCTTTCTGAGATTCTACTGTAGTTAGATGTTTTCGCTGTCCATTTTGTAGTGTTAAGCATTTTGAATCAGAATTTATCGAATGCAAGTAACATATATACATTTATTATAGGTTTGTGCTAAAAATAAACACTGACTAATTTTGCTGTCAGTTGGAAAAGAAGTGTCCTCGGCAAATGTAGAGCGACAGGACTGACACAGCAACAGACGTAGCACAAACTACGTCAAACTTCAAAGTCGAAGTCAGTGGTAACTTCCAAGGATCAACAGACTTAAATCTTCAACACCTTCTATAGACAGGACATACATACGTTACCGAATGTCCACCTGACTACACCTCAGTGAGCGGAAAACGGAATGAATTTCGTTCAGAACACAGGACTGTGGAAATTTGCCACTCACAACCAGAAATAAAATGTGACAATTTAATTCAGTGGCAACACACAAAGGACTAAATCCGCCCGCTTCGCTATAATCACTGTGTTGGACATTATAAATCAGCCAGTATAACAATAGTCGGCCGGCGCTGGATTACCTCTCTTTGGGCTGGAATACCTTCGTATAATCTCAATGTTTCCTCTCCGCAATCAAATCCATGCAATTTAATTTGAAAGCGCCGCATTACACTCCAGCGCCCATAGTCATAGTAAAAGCCAGGAACCATGGCAACAATGCGTCCCGGCCGCACACACATTTGTGTTTTGTAGATGGTCAAATAAGAGCGGAAATATTGCATAGACTCTCACTTAATCCACAAACAATGGACCCTTCATTACAACAGAGTCCTCCGGTGCCGGACAAACTCGTTGTCGTTTCTACTATCGCTAAGTTGGATGTGTGCGCAGGACATGGAAACGATGGATACCACCGCAACATCTCAGCAATCAAGCAGTGGATTCCTCGAATTGAATTTTAAAAGTTGAGCCCATCGGCACACGAAAGCAAGCAGAGATAGAACTGAAACTAGTTCCTGCTATATTGTCATCTTACTCGGTGGTAGTTCAACTGTAAAATTGGTATGAGGACCAGGATGAAAATATCCTCTTCAACTGCGAAATCTAAATTTGTATTACCTGAAAGTAATTGAAGGTTGTATGCTCCATTCACCGTCATATCGGTGGGCAATTACTACAAGGACTTTACAACTATAAAACCGACATGTGCGTGCATAAGGACTTGTGAAGAAAACCTCACTCGTGGAAACTTGTAAAAACAAAACTCGATATTCACGACTTTTTGTACAACCGCGCGCCGGAACACGAGGAGGAAAACTTTCGATGGCAAAAGTTTTCGTTCAAGGATATTGATTTTGTTTGTTGCTGTATCTAGGTTGCGATCGGTCTTCATACCGCCCCCAGTTTAGTTTTGTGCAAAAAGTTTCAAAAATATACTTCTTGTGAGTTGTGATGTTATGTGCAAGGATTTATAAATAACAAAACAAGAATTCACTTTCAGGACTATAACAACGCTGTATGTAGCTGGTTGTGTGGTTGGTCGAATCTGTCTCATTGTAGCATTTGGTCCCCTTCAACCAGCTGTAGCAGTGATTGGGAACAACATGCTTCTCAGCCAGATGACAGATGTAACTAAAGGCAAGAAATGAAACTTAAATCGTAAGAAGTGTTAGTGTTGGTGTTTTGTTGTAAAAATGTTTTTTTTTTTTTTTTGTGGCGTACGGATACGGAAACGGATACCAGAGGCGGGCGGAGAGAGAGAGACTAACGAAGTTTGTGTATATTGGGCAAGTTTTGCGGTTGATTTATGGTCAGTGTAGTGGGAAGTGATGTGGAAAGTTAAATTAAGATATACATGGCCGTTCGGTTTGGAAGGGTGGGAAAAATTGTGTCGAACTCATGTTGAGGCAATTAACTGTGAAGTGATGCGATGTGATAGTGATGTATCCAGTATCCTGTATATGTCGGATTACTAGACAAACCGCAATTAAGGGATAATCGTTTGAAAGTTAAATTTGCGAAGGTTTTGTGCACATCATTGAGCAAAAAGCGATGTGGAAGTTGTGAAGCTCTGTTGGACTTTAGTTGTCATATCTGTAGGTATAGGAACGGTGAAACAATACGAGGATTACTTTTCAAAACTGTCACAACAAGAAATGATGGATGAACTGATAGAGTTGATGGGCTCGACCACCAGGGCGGCAGCTGTTCGGTCTTAATTTATCATTTCTCTTGATAGCCGTTTTGGCCTGGGAAAAATTCAACTGCTATCGACCGGCAGAGGCGGACTTGCTTACCAGCTCGAATGATTTCGATAACTGTAAAGTTGAAGTGTGAGGTTGGTTTGTAGTTCTGCTTCTTTTTTACGCAAGCTTGTGGTAATTTGAAAAAAAAAAAAAAATGAAACGGAAATTGGAATTTTTAATGACCGGCAATCGCTTCTCAGTCTTTGGCCAACGAGATACAAGGCAGTAGTCGTGTTGGAATAGCGCAGCTAATTTTATCGGCAAAATGCTTTCGAGAACAATAAATGAGCATAAACAGTCACATTATCGCGCTAACCAGATCCTCATGCACCGACTGTACAACATGTGCACTTGTGCTTGTGATTGCACCAACGAGCAGCAAAAACAACAGAAAAATGAAGCCGAGTATGCATGAGCATGAGGTTTGCCTGACGGAACCGCCGGAATCTTTAACTAAGTAGAAATATAATACTTACCTAGCTTATGCCCGGAATCAAGGCGTTGTAGAAGTCTAGCGAATTGATTAAAAAAATAAATAAATAGTTGGCACAAGAGGCCCGTAGGGACCCTAGACCTAGCTTCTCACAACCATTCGGTTTGCGTGAGTTTTTCATTTTTGGAATGAATGGGAGAGATATAAAATTTGATGCTGATTCCAAATGGCTATTTGATAAGCTCCTTCAAGGAGTTATACTCTCGGATGTTTGTCAGACGTTCGCGAAATGTAGTGCAGTGGAAAATAAAACTACGGGCCCTATTATCATTTGCGAATCGAACAAAAAAGTCTGCGAATGTTTCCAATCGGTATTACGATTCGCGAAATTAGAAAAGTGCTTCGCCTTAAATGTCAAAGTACTAGCGAATGTAAACCAAGCGAATTACTGTTAGCGAATAAAACAATTTCCCTCGCTTTAAAAGTCAAAAAAAGGCGAATGATAAAAGTTTGTGACTATCGCGCGAATACAGTTTATTTTGCACAATTGTAACAATATGAGTGCGCAAATAGTTAAAAAAAAACGTAAGTAATTGACAATAATTTATTTATAAATTTAAATACAACATGAGAAATTTGTTTTTAGTATAAAAAAGACAAATGCCAGTCAATTCAAAAAGTTGGATGAAATCTAACCAGGAGCTTGCCATGGGCCTTGCAAAATTCACAGAACATTCGCTAAAGCGTTCGCCTCGAGACGAATTTTTGCTTCGCAAACGATAATAGGTTGGAATTTGGATTTTTGTTGGATTCGAACCTGGGTACGGGTAGTTCACCACACTAACCACTAAGCCACTGCGCCTACAGCGGATTGATTAACTCGCTCTAAATATTGGGTCGTATGAATAAAAACTAGCAAGCAAAGTAAAAGCCTTTCGCAATTGCTTTCAATCGGTATGAATAAGAACCTACTTTGCTAAAGTAAGTTCGAAAATTCGAACAGAGCATTTACTTCACCTATAAAGGTGTTCGTAGGCTACCCCGAACAACATAACCTTCGGGTAAAACCGCTCAAAACCATTTATTATAAGCTTGTCCACAGTTTAAAAGTAACAACTGATACACTAGGTATAGATCGTTTTCTTTTTCTTTCATTTTCTATTTCTGGCGATTTTTTTTCTTTCTTCTCACAACCAAACCATTGGTAGGTATTTATCTGTCACGTATTTAGGTTATATTAGGTGAAATAACGCCGAGCGAAATAACGCCGAATATCCTTGTTCGGGCTTATTTCACTTTGCTAAAGTGAAATAAAGCCCAGTCGGCCTTATTTCGCTTTGAATTTATAAATACGTTTCAAATTTCCCCCTCTTTTACTTCAGCATTTAGAATTTGAGAAAATAAAATCAAAAAAAAAAAAAAGCGAACGTTGAACTATTATTTTCTCAAATTTCCCCTCTAGTTATTTTAGCATGTAGAATTTGAGAAAGTAATAGTTCAAAAAACGCGCGAGTTTTTAACTATTATTTTCTCAAATTCTAAAATAACTACATAAAAATCTCACACCACGTATTTTTATTTCATGCTTTTAGTACGTTAGATACTGTAGATAAAGTTTATGGCCAATTTCATGGTTATGTGTTATGTGTGGAAATGGTTTTTCCGTCGGCTTTTTGGTCGGCGTTTGAATGAGTATACGTAACGTCCAAATAATTAATTCAACCCTCAAGTATTTTTCTCGATAAAGCGAAAATCTGCTTCAAGGGTGATCTTTTGCACCAACAGCATATGGCCTTGCCTTCAGTTTGCTGTTTAAGTACCGATGGAAAATATATGTACCTATCCTGTAACAACATTTCCCAGTTGACCTATATTTTTTCAAACCACGTTTTAGCTGTACACTTTATATGATAATTAAAACTCTAAATTATCTCTCTGTATTCATTTCCACACGACTTTTTAGAGTCCACCCTCGAATGGACTTTCAAGATAAATAGTAATGATTAAAAAAAAATTCTCTGCTCACAGTCATCGCATTTTACCAATCTATTTATCTCTCTTGCTGTTTTTCAACTCATTAATTTTTGATTTAAAAAGTAACTTATCTGGCTTTCGTTTTAGCAGAAGCAACTACGGAAAACAAAAAACAACAGTCCTTTTTGAGCAACCAGCTTCAGCAGACGATGATGGTATCGATTTATCTTTTCTACTCTAGTTTCAGTGGGATTTTCTTTTAAATATGAAAATGTTTTTATTTACTTACGTAACTTCCTTTTACGACCGGTAGGTTTTTCCCACCCCCAGCAATATGGAATTATTTGCTTTTTTTTTTAGCTCGACTCTCGAGCTCGTTTTCTTTGAATTTCTACTGCTTGCCCAATAAAATATGGGGAAATTATTTGTTTTTTAATCGGTACTCTTTCATTAATGTAAAATTATACGTTCAACTATGTTTGCATAATAGTAGGGGCGAAAAGACTGCCTACCCCTACATACAGGGTGGGCCAGATACAAGTTTCTTTTCAAAAATGAAATAAAATAAACAAAATTAATTTCTCTTCATTTATAATGGCTTAGTAAGAGCAAACATTATCATTAATTATGGAACACAACAACGTTCAAGTGGCTGCCTCGACTCGCCTCAGCGCATTCTGTCACTCCAATTTTCCAATGTTGATGGTTTCGGGCTGTGGCTCACGCATGAACAAGAGCTCGAAGTCTGGTTATATTCTGCCGCCCAATAAAAATAAAACAAAAAAACAATGTCTATTAAAAAAGTCCTTTAAAGACAAAAAAGCATAAGGTTAAGTCACAATTTTTTCGAAAAGTATATTTTAGTACCATGCGGACGAAGTCGCGGGTAACTGCTAGTAGATAATGATTACAAAACCTTCACACTAAATATTTTGTAGGTCACAATGGGTAATTTTGTATAGAAAATTTCGCCATTGCGACTTGTAAGTTCGTAAAATCTAGCCTGGACACTATTGATTCGCACTAAGTCTTCTGAATGAGTTGGCCGACTGTAATGAAATAAGTATTAAATGTTGATCCATATTAAGGCCAGTTATTTGGCACCCTCAGTGAAAAAGAGAGATTAGTCAAAGAATTATATTTCCAGAGAAGGGCGGGACTGTAAATCAATCGACTTTTGCATTCGATGCGATCAATGAGATCTTTATCCTTTGATAAGGTTCATGCTACTGCAGCATAAAGTAAGACTGGAATGATGAGGGTCATAGAGTCTCCTTATTGACAAGTCCTTACTAATCAATTGCCTTCTAAGGCCGAAGTAGTAGCGCCTGGCTAGTGTGACTCTTCGCTTGATTTATGAGGTGATGTCATTTTCAGAGTTCATAATGGAGCCAAGGTAGACAAAGTCGCTAACTACCTCAAAGCTATAGCTGTCTATCGTGACGTTCTGTCCGATTCGCCGATATTGTGTATCCCTTCTTGTTGACTCAGCATATATTTGTTTTGCTTTCATTCACCACTAAACTCATTCTTCCGCTTCTGCACTGATGCTTACAAACGCAGCTGTGATGATAGCTTGATGCGGCCTGTCAAAGATGTCGATCAAGTGTACAACTAGTTATTGGAAAATTGTGCCCCTGATTGAGAGTTTCGAATCATTTTGACAAGTAGCTATGACGTTGAAGAAGTCGCATGACAGTCTAAGAGCTTTTTTGACATCAAAGGTGTGACTGAGATTCTTTCCGACCTTTATGGGACAGTGATCGTTGTCCATCATAATTCTCCGCAATCTGGCAAGTTTGACATGGCTCTGTATAGGCCGTCGTATGCGGCCTTAATATCGATAAATAGGTGATGTGTATCGATTTAAACTTCTTGGGTTAGTTTTGGTCGTGTGAACTTACCGGGTCCAATTATTTCGTTTGCAAATGGTTTAAGGCCTTCACACAGTCGGCAGACATGATCTTGTAAGCGATGTTAAGGAGACCGATGCCTCTATAGTTGGCGCAGTTTTGAAGGTCTCTTTTCTTGTTTATCGGGCAAATAATGCTAAGGCTCCATTCATCAGGCGCATACTTTCCTCTGGCCACATCTTATAGACTAGTATAGATGTATGCTCTCTAGCAAGCCATCTCAGCTTCCTTCAGGATATTGCTATCCTCACTTCATTTTGGTCAGTTGGACGGAAGTCCTGGCTTTCACCTTCCAGGTTAATTGGTTTATTCTAATTGACAGCGGAATTTATGTCGTCTTCGCCGTTTATCAGTCTGCAGAAATAGTTTTTCCATGTCTTCAGCACCGACTATGATTCCACTACAAGGTTTCCTCGTTCGTCTCTTCAGTTTTTTTTTTTATTTTAATAAAGTCAGAAATAAATACGTAGAGCTCGGTGAAACTTGTGAATTTAAAACGCTGGAAACGAGGTAAAATTCGAGTATCCTTTCAACAAACCGTCCTGCAAAACCACAGAAACGATGAAACAATCAAAAAGAAAAATAAGCTCTCCTTGTTTTTCTACGGAAAGTATCCCAACTCTTACAGCTAAGCTATCCTATCTATCTCCTATCTTCCCGGCTAATTGCCGATATCAGATTGCATTACCCAACAAAATACAGATTCAATTACCCATCCTTGCACTCTCATCCAAGTTCAGGTATCACGAATAGTTCAAGAAAATATTTTGTTCACTTCTAAAATTCCACTTTAATTGCACAATCATTGCCCATTCATACATTTGCAGTAACCCAATTAGACTTATTGCATTTCGAGCAAATGTTCTCTCCCTCTCCAGTTTCGCTGGTTGTCTGTCGGCATTTTGGGTAACAGTTTCCAAATCGACTGCAAATAGCTGCACGAGCTTGTATTACTGCACCGGCAAAGAGGATTTTCAATTTGAGTTTCGCAATCCTTTCAAAATCATGTTTCACATCTCGAGGACCTCGCTGGCGCATACGAGACGTGGAGTTGTTTTCATTACACAAGTTGCCGTGCTCTCCGCAAGCAAGACCCGTGCCAGATTTTGTGCGCGGCGTCGTTTTTCTCCAAATTGCACTTTAATTTAATTATCTTGTATTTATTTGCACATGGGCATGAGAAGCGGCGAACTGAGACAGGAAACTAATCTGCTTACGTTTGCATTATGCCGTCGTCTAGGAGTTGTGAGTTTTCACTTTTTGCAGCAAGCGGAAGCGGTATCTCCGACTATACTACAATAGCAAGTATAGCGGGAAATAAAAGCCAGCACTGCAATTTTGGAAAGGCTAAAGAACCGTCTAATTTTCCAACTTAAACATGACGGGAATTGAGTGAAAGAAGCGCATTTTATACCTCTTCCAATTAATTCGTTGATTCACAGTCCATGCGTTTCTTCGTCTGCATTTATATAAAGTGCGGACATGAATGGTAATATACACTTAAAGGAAAAAAGGACACGTGACAGCATTCGTTATTATTCTTTCCGGTAGGAATTGTAATATTCAAGAGAGTAGGAGTCCGCTCGTTAGAGCTTTTTAGTTGTTTCGAGTATGAAGGACTCCGGTTGGTATAGAAACAAGGATGCTGCTCCGGCTTTGCATTGTTCGTTTGAGGGGAAAAGGAAATCACATTTCCGAGAGTCTCTCATGAGAGGCTAAGTTGAAGTTGTACTGTAGTTTTTGCTGCAGCTAGGTGCGACTTTCTCCAGGTACAGAAATTCTTATACTGGCTGTCCTTGTTTTTTGGGCTGCATTTTGTGATTAGATCAATGGCTGCGGATGCGGAGTTTGTTGGTTTTTCTTTTCAATTAAGATAGTTAGCGTTGGGTGTTTAGCGATGACTCTGAACCTTTAGAAGGGGTAACCAGTTAAAAATAAATGAAAAAATACATTCAGTGGGTGCAAAGATTTGGGACGAATGGAAGGCAACTATAATTTAATGCCCAATACCAACATCTGAATTGAAAAGCTGCCTTAGAACAATTATTGTTTGCGAGACGCTTTTATATAAGAGGCGGCGAAAATGCTTGAAAAATGTTTTATTCACAGCGCTTAATCCGCTTTGCATGTTTTCCTATCCACTACCAACGCCAAAAACAAGAAATGGAAACAAAATTATAAATCTTACCGGGAGAATTAAGTGCTTTTAAGTCAGGGTTTACGTAAATCCCCGAGCTGGTGATTACCTCTATGTCCCTCCTTCCTATGACTTATTCTTTTTAGTCTCTATATTTATACCAATCCCTTTCATCAGTTGTTCGGTTTGCTTTTTTTTTATTTTCCTCTAATAAGCTCGTGTAGTTGGTTGTTGGTTGTTGCTACTTCTAAAGCTCCTACGTTCAGCAGCTGTTGGTCGTTGGCATGCGAACAAGTGAAAGGACTTTTTCTTACTCTATAAACTTATCGCTAAAGGGCCCAACCCATAGAATCCGTTGCATCCGTCGCGTCGTCGGATTCGTCAATATTAACGCATTCGACGGAACGAGCAGGGAGCAGTCCCATAGAATCCGTCGCATACGGTGGCAGGCAGTATTTTAAATACTCCATCATTATTTGTCCCACGAAACGTGGTAATATTTCCCTTTCCTTACTTACTTACTTACTTAAGGTGGCGCTACAGTCCGGGGTGGACCTGGGCCTCAACCAATACGCCTCTCCAGTTAGCGCGATCTTTGGCTAACTGCCTCCAGTTGCGTGCGCACTCCAAGTTGGTTGAGGTCCCCTTCCACTTGAGCGCGCGCACCTAAGGCGAGGTCTTCCTTTACTGCGTTGTCCCTCCGGGCTGGAATCGAAGACTCTCCGGGCCGGAGCGTTGGTGTCCAATCGCTCTACATGTCCTAACCATCTTAGACGACTAATGCGTACTTTTCTGACCAGGTCGATGTCGCTGTACAGCTCGTAGAGTTCGCTGTTAAATCTTCTCCTCCAAATTCCGTCAACGCAAACGGGACCAAAAATCACTCGAAGAATTATGCGTTCGAAGCGACCAAGAAGATCCTCATCCGTTTTGGTAGGGTCCATGCTTCTGCGCCATAGAGCAGGACAGGGATGATGAGAGTCTTATATAGAATCTCCTTAGTGCTTCTTGACAAGGCCTTACTAATCAATTGCCGTCTTAGGCCAAAGAAACAGCGGTTGGCAAGAGTGATTCTTCGCTTGATTTCTGATGTGATGTCATTATCAGAGTTTATAGCGGAGCCGAGGTAGACAAAGTCCCTAACTACCTCAAAGTTATAGCTGTCTATCGTGACGTTCTGTCCGATTCATCGATGTTGTTTTTCCCTTCTTGTTGACAGCATATATTTTGTTTTACCCTCATTCACAACTAAACCCATTTTTGCCGCTTCTGTACTAATACTTGCAAACGCACCAGTGACAGCTCGCTGTGTTCTGCCAACAATGTCAATGTCGTCAGCGTATGCAAGCAGTTGCACAGACTTATGGAAAATTGTGCCTCTGGTGTTGGCTTGTGAGTTTCGCACAATTTTCTCAAGAATGATGTTGAAGAAGTCACATGACAGCGCTTCGCCTTGTCTAAATCCTTTTTTGACATCAAAGGTCTCGGTGAGATTGTTTCCGATCTTTACGGAGAAGCGAGCGTTCTCCATCGTCATTCTGCACAATCTGACAAGTTTGGCAGGGATGCCAAAACTAGACATGACTCTGTATAGCTCGTCTCTATAAATGCTGTCATATGCGGCCTTAAAATCGATAAAAAGATGGTGAGTATCGATCTGGACTTCTTGGGTTTTCTCCAGGATCTGCCGTAGTGTGAATATTTGATCGGTCGTGGTCGTGGAATAGGGACCTATCAGATCGTTGACGAATGATGCCTCTATAGTTGGCGCAGTTTAGAGAGTCTCCTTTCTTGACAAAAGTTTGACTGTATGTTTATTGTTTAGTCCCATTTGCATAATGAAATAAGACCCCAATTTTCATTAGGAAATAAGGGCCCAAAAAAGGAAATGTACTGTCCGATCTTTCTGTTGTATTGCCAATATCCGTTTTGTTTCCGTATAATCCAACATATGTCCCTGCTAGTTCATGGCGTTTAGGTTTTGGTAATCTCCGGTGGATGTATGATCGAAACTGATCTGGTCTGAACTTTTCGGGGAAACACTTGATTCACGATATGAGTGAGATTGATAATCCGATCGGGAAGTGTGCGTAGGCGCTATATTGCGATTTATTGGTTTTTATGTTGGTTGGCTACTTAGTTAGGTGTTTGTTCCCCGACCGATCCTCTCCGTAACTTTTTGGTGGTCGATTTTTTGATGTGTAAACATTAAGCTCGAGTTGTTGGAATCTGGTGGAGTAATTCCACACATTTAACTTGCGGGGACGGATATGCGTCACTGTGTTTTATCATTGCATTCATTTTATCATTGCATACATTTATGAGCTGGCGCATATTTATTTCAGCTTTTTGTTGATGTGAAATAAAGCATGTTTTTCATATATGATTGTCTCACATTTCTTCCCTGTGACGGACATCTCGAGGAAATTCGGTGCCAAATCTTTCGTGAATTACCAGACATGCAGAAATCACAGCTGGACAACAACTAACAAAAATGTCGTAGACCAGCACCTCTACAATATGAAATGCAAGCCGAATGAAATTCCAATGACACTTTCATTTACTGTATAACAGTTGATGTCATCAGTTGATGTATCAAGCCACACACATACCGCACGCACGGTGTTTACACATATTTCGGGACTGTTGGATACAGTCGCACCATTTTTTTTTTTTGTTTCATTGATTGTTTTTTGTTCTCGCGGACAGAGTGAAAGAGCAGGTGGTCCTTACAAATTGCCCGCTATTGGTTGCGAACAAAGTTGGAGATGTGATTGTCTCCACAAATTGCTCGCTCGCAATGAACACTATGAACAACAAACGATTTGTGACCTCAGCAGTTCAGAAGAATAGGTATATTTTACTTGAACGATTTCGAAAAAAGGTAAATGAAATAAGAAAATACCTATTAGGTGTTAATAAAATGCCAAGCAAATTCGGTTAACATAAAATTATATAAAAATATCTTTTTGGGTGGTTACCTATTTGTTGGCGGGATTACTTTGTAGTAGATAACTCTGGTAAAGCACCAGGAGCGAAGGCTGTTACTTTAATGAAAGCTTGATGTGTAAAGAGCTGTTATGAATGATAGGAAATGATCATTACAATATCATTTAATACTAATGTTCTAAATCAAAGCAATATGGCGGGTACTAAATTGTAGAGTGGCTTTACTACATTTTCAGTGTCCAAATAGTTTTTATAACCGAGTGCATAGCTGAACGCCACAGTCTTTTACTTTATACATTTGATTGATGATGACTTTTCAATTCTACAATGCTTTTGTTTTGCTTTTTGCATTTGATTTTATACTTTTCAGTCATTTTTTAACATAATTTGTGCTACAGTCATATAAAATCTATTTCTTTTTTTCCTACAAGTTTCTTAGCTGTCGCTTGGTTTTTTCTTCTTCTTATTTGCACTTACGTCGCGAACTACTCTATAGCAAAAGTGGACTTTCGAATCGAATTTTTTGTATTTCTAAGGGCCATTGTATTTAATAATACATTTTGAATAAAGAATTTGAATTGACCGAATAAAATAAAGTAGCATCATTTACATTAACGAATTTGGGGAGAACGAAGTTCGTCGGGTCAGCTAGTTAAAGATAATATAAGAGTTCTAATAATACTTAGTTTTTCTCACAAAAATCGAATTCAATCAGTTTTTTAACTATTTTTTTTTAAAAACGACTACCCAAAAACAAATATCCGAATTCGTATTATCCACTACTTCTTCAAATATACATCACACCTTAAACCAGCGCCACTTATCTATTCCAGTCAAAAATAAAGACATGCCCTAACAGATCAGAAAACACAAGCTTCTACTACGCTTGTCATTGTCATTCAAAAATCTTGTAAAGTGTAAGTGCTTATAAAATAATACAGAAGGTGCTTCTTACTCTCTAACCAGAACTTGCGGCAATTGTCTGTTACTGAGAGCTAATAGCTGAAAAAAATAAAAAAACATAAAATATTATTCTTCAATTTTGTGAACACACCCCACTCCATTATTTGAATCCTCGAATTTCCGTCGAATTGTAGTAAATGCTCACACCTACTCATTAATCTAATTTAGATTTAGCTCATCAATCACTCGATTACGATTGCTGCTTATACGTTATCACATAAATCATTTGAAAATGATGACGTATTAGTTTTAACGCAAGGGTACTTTCACTGTCAAACGTACAGGCTGTACTGTTTAAATAAGATTGATTTGTTCATTTTAAAGTCATTAAACGAACATCACAGGGATTACTAGTCCTACAAATTGTCACTCATCCTGACTTAATCCTCGAAAATCTGATTTTAGTTCGTATTCCGCTGGTTTGTAAATGATGCAACGAATAAAATTATAATTTTTAAGCTAATGCTTTGCAGCTATCCTTAAATGTTCTCCATTTGACAGGACTTAAAAGTGTTAAGCACACTGCCAAACTTCCGCAGACACGTTGCTGAAAAAAGTACTCTGAAAAATTTCGCGGAAAAGGGTATCGGCGTCAATTATTATTGTTTGTTTATTGTTTGTTTATTTGTTTATTTGTCAACAAAGTACTAGGCCTTTTTTAGACATGAAAAAATATAATAAAATGAGAGACAAAAATTAAGAAAAAAAAGAAAGTAAATAAATATAATTTAGAAAAAAAAAAAAAAAAAACAAGTACAAAACTAATTACGAACTGAGCAATACAATTATAACTGGAAATAATTAAACAAGATGGATTTAATTAATGGTATTGTCATATTAATGTCAATTAAAGACGCACATTCATTATACAATAACATTAAACCATTTAAAGAGGAGGATCTTCCGTAATTCGTACGAGAACGAGGAATATAAAAGAATCTGTTATTACGCAAATTAAGTGATGGAACATTAAGACCCACAAGACTTAAAATATCAGGACAGTGAATCTCCCCAATAAGTATTCTGTGAAGAAAAACAACTCTTGATACCTTTCTCCTAACCTCAAGAGACTCGAGCCCAATAAGTTGTAATCGGGCTGAGTAAGGGGGTAAGTTATTAAAATCCGACCAAGGTAGACGTCTGAGGGCAAACCTGAGAAATCTTTTTTGAATTGCTTCGATTCTTACTATATGAGTATTGTAGTATGGACACCAAACAATAGACGTATATTCCAGCAGCGATCGAACAAACGACAAATATAAAGTTTTCAGCGCATAGGGTTCGGTGAACACCCTAGCATAACGTTTAAGCATTCCCCATGCTCTATTGGCTTTATTTGTGATGTATTCATAGTGGTAAGTATAGGATAGTTTACTATCTAACATAACACCTAGATCTTTTATCAAAGATACACGCGGAATAACACTACTTATGAAGGAATACGCGTGAATGAAAGGCGAGGAACGACGGGAAAAAGTAATGACCGAACATTTACTAACATTAAGGGACAAGTAGTTTTTATTGCACCACAAAACGAAGTCTTGGAGATGTGCATTCAATCTATGAAAACTATTCGGTTCATTGCATGAAGAATATATTTTAAAGTCATCGGCAAACATCAGGATATTGCAATGTGGAACAAATTTGACAACATCATTAACGAATAAAATAAATAAGAGTGGGCCTATATGACTTCCTTGTGGGACACCAGATGTAACAATGATTTCTTTGGATAAGTGTCCTCGAAACTTTACAAACTGGTATCTGTTACTTAGATAGGATGATAGCCATCTAAGAAAAACTGTAGGAAACCCTAAACTTTCAAGTTTGTAAAGAAGAAGTTTGTGATCAACTCGATCAAACGCTTTACTGAAATCGGTGTAAATGGCATCGACCTGATTATGAACCGCAGTTTAGATAAATGTGTATTGCAAATTTGCATTTTTTTTTTAATTTTAAACTTAGAGGAGCGTGCGTCCCTCTGATCAAATATACAACAGTCATCTTTCGTATTCAAACAAGCGCAACCGACAGAAATTCGCACCCTACTCCAAATCCACTACCACTCAAACAGTTTAAGTAAAACATTGCACTCCCCGCCGCCATGCCAGTGTGCTATGCAATCAATTCAATACCCATGTTTAATTGCATCCCCTGATTTAACCCACCGAAATTAATTTTATTGAATTCTCCAATGAATAAGCACGATAGGAAAAAGCTAAAAAAAAAACTTTTTATTACACATTCTAAAAGTCTAATGATGCATAATCAATTTCCTGCTGTATTCCTCAATGGAAGTCCTTTTTCTTTTCGAATAGCCAAGCCAATGTAAGGCGAACATGCTAATTTCGATGAAACCCTGCCCTGTTCCATCATCATTGTCCTTTATCGGATCGCTGGTGGCCGTCGCCGTTGTCTATTTAATTTGCTTTTTGCTGCATCGTTGGTCGAAATTCGTCCTTTTTGCCGTTGGTTACTTTTTTCCAATTGTCTGCGGCTAGCTAAATTCGATCTCTTTCTCCTTAGTGTAGACGAACAGAATCATTTCATTGGGCTGTTCGCTTTTAATTGGAAATAATGGGTACTCGTATATTGCATTGGAATTTAGTGGACAATTAAAAAGTCTTGTCTCCGGCCGGTCGGCGATTATTTTTTTTTAAATCTTTCAATAAGCTTAAAACGATGAAATTTACTGCTGCCAGAGACGAAATTTAATCCCTTGGTCAATTTTCCATTTTGATGGTAATGCATGTTGCCAGAAAAATCTACCAAACAATAACAATGGAAGACGGAGACGGCTAAAATTCCCCCTCATCGGAAAATGCTTGTTTATGGGGAATCATCAAAAAGAAAAGAAAAAAATATTTTTTTCTTGTCACAACCATAATATTATTTTTCAATTTGTCAACGATAAAGTAAAGAATGATTTTGAATCCTTGGAGCATTTCACTTGAAATGCTTTGCATCCCTTTGTTGATGGGATTTATTCCTCCACATGGTCAATTCAATTTGATTCTCTGAAAATTCGTATATAGCTTTGAGCGCAGGAATAACTTATATGAAAGGACGAAATAATCCAAATAACTCTGCTATTGTGATATTTTTATAGGACGTATGAGGGCTTAAAGAAAAGCTCACTTTGGTCTATAGAGGCTTTTTCTTTTTTTCATTTTCATTTTCATTTTTGTTGAGGTTTTTTTTTTTTAATTGAGAATGCAGGGTGCGCAAAATATTATTCCATACACCGGTAAATGCCAAATCATATGCAAGCCAATATTGAGACTCCGTGAGTTCGTGATTATTTTTGTTTTTCTTTTAAGACGATTATTATTATTATTATTATTATAATTATTAAGACATAAAATAAAATTAAATATCTTAATGCTAGAAAAGAGCACCAGCTGCATAGGCCTCCGCTCTGTTAAGACGATTAAATTTATGGGGTACGAACAAACCAAAATCATGTAAGGCTCATGACATCTATGGTAGATTCGAGTACTTTGAGTTATGAAACATATTGAAGGGATGGAGTTATTGTGAAGTTACCAAATAACGGGAACCTCAAAAACTGTGATAACTGGCGCGGTATCACCATTCTGTCTGTTTTTCCGAAATTAATGACAACTATTGTTCTCGAGAGAAAGTATGCCAGATGAAGGTTACCTCAGCACCGTTTGCCCGATCCAGAAGAAAGGAGACTCTCTAAACTGCGCCAACTATAGATGCATCAGTCCCCTTAACACTGCGTATAAGATCATGTCTGCTGTACTGTGTGAACGCCTGAAACCATTCGTCAACGATCTGATAGGTCCCTCTCAGTGCGTATTTAGGCCCGGTAAGTCCACGATCGATCAAATATTAACACTACGGCAGATCCTGGAGAAAACCCAAGAAGTTCAGATCGATACTCACCAACTTTTTATCGATTTTAAGGCCGCATATGACAGCATTTATAGAGACGAGCTATACAGAGCCATGTCTAGTTTTGGCATCCCTGCCAAACTTGTCAGATTGTGCAGAATGACGATGGAGAACGCTCGCTGCTCCGTAAAGGTCGGAAACAATCTCACCGAGACCTTTGATGTCAAAAAAGGATTTAGATAAGGCGACGCGCTGTCATGTGACTTCTTCAACATCATTCTTGAGAAGATTGTGCGAAACTCACAAGCCAACACCAGAGGCACAATTTTCTATAAGTCTGTGCAGCTGCTTGCATACGCTGACGACATTGACATTGTTGGTACAACACAGCGAGCTGTCACTGGTGCGTTTGCAAGTATTAGTACAGAAGCGGCAAAAATGGGTTTAGTGGTGAATGAGGGTAAAACAAAATATATGCTGTCAACAAGAAGGGACACACAACATCGACGAATCGGACAGAACGCCACGATAGACAGCTATAACTTTGAGGTAGTTCGGGACTTTATCTACCTCGGATCCGTTTTTAACTCTGAAAATGACATCACCTCAGAAATCAAGCGAAGAATCACTCTTGCCAACCGCTGTTTCTTTGGCCTAAGACGGCAATTGATTAGTAAGGCCTTGTCAAGAAGCAATAAGGAGATTCTATATAAGACTCTCATCATCCCTGTCCTGCTCTATGGCGCAGAAGCATGGACCCTACCAAAACGGATGAGGATCTTCTTGGTCGCTTCGAACGCATAATTCTTCGAGTGATTTTTGGTCCCGTTTGCGTTGACGGGCTTTTAACAGCGAACTCTACGAGCTGTACAGCCACATCGACCTGGTCAGAAAAGTACGCATTAGTCGTCTAAAATTGTTAGGACATGTAGAGCGAATGGACACCAACGCTCCGGCCAGGAGAGTCTTCGATTCCAACCCGGAGGGACAACGCAGTAGAGGGAGACCTCGCCTTAGGTGGCGCGCGCAAGTGGAAGGGGACCTCAACCAACTTGGAGTGCGCAACTGGAGGCAATTAGCCAAAGATCGCGCTAACTGGAGAGGCGTATTGGTTGAGGCCCAGGTCCACCCCGGGCTGTAGCGCCACCTTAAGTAAGTAAGTAAATGAGTTTAGTGCAA
Source organism: Cheilosia urbana (assembly GCA_946477585.1). NCBI lineage: Eukaryota > Metazoa > Arthropoda > Insecta > Diptera > Syrphidae > Cheilosia > Cheilosia urbana. The sequence goes on from OX297854.1 coordinate 121,565,988, forward strand.
GTGGCTCTTACTGTTTTTTTTTTTTTTTTTTTTAATTTAATTTAACGCCAGCATTTTTAACCGCGTACTGTAATTCAAGAAAATAATAGGTACTCTGCATAAAAAAATGTATGTAGGTATCCACCTTTTTGAGATTGATTAAACATTTCGCTTCCCGGTATGAACGAAACGAAGTCTATCTCTTATAACGTTTACGAAAAAGTTAAAAACTTTTATCCACAATGCACCAATTGCTTCCACCTGATTAAGCAAATATTAATCCAATAACCAAGCAAATACACACCCACACACGCACCTGCGATAAAAATGAACATGTTTGCATTTAAAACAAAAGTTAAAAAAAAAGTCAAACAACAAAAAAATCGAAAACGTTTGTTAACCATGGTGATTTATTAAAATTTTAATCGGTGGACATATGCATGTGCGACATGGGAAAATGAGTACACGGACGTCCAACTTTATCGAGTCAATAATTCAGCCAATGTTTTGCAATCATTTTTTTTTTTCTGTAGGAATGTATTTTCGGTCCATTGCAAGGTACAAGTATACCTGGGGATTGGATAGGTTTTTGGTGCGGCTGACCAGGAGGTATTCCATGTTATAAAAATATTGCGCCAGTTATTTGCACACGTCCCAGATGCTTTTGTTTATCTTTTCGACTGATTGAGCGTGGCCGTAGTCATTCGACGAGTGCCTAGGTAAATATTTTACAGTTTATTGTTTGTTTAAATAAACTGATTCCAAGCGGTTGGTGGGTATAGCGCTCCAGAGGTAGGTATTCCCTCTGCGGAAGTGTAGCATAAAAAGGGATTGTTGATTGGTTACAGGAAATTCCTTTTATTACTACCCAATCAACTGAGAACTCACACTTGAATCGTATCTAATGTAGCGAGAGTTATGTTCTAATAGGTACCTACACAAAATAACAGTAGCACACGGTAATCAAAAACTCACCACTGGGAAACTGTAAATTTAAGATTTTATTACGCGCACACTGTATCTCTGTTGTCTGTTGATGCTGCAATAAACTTATTTACTGTTGGAAACAGGGAAAGCAGTATTGTTTGCTTCGGAATAAGGACCTTCATTTGACTCAACAAGGTGTTTTTATCTGTGCATTACAGAAGCGCCTTAAACAATAAATGGAAGCCTTCAAATAAAAGTTGCCATGGCATCATTGGTACATTGAATATCTTCCCTTTTGTCTGATACTAAACTAAACCCTCACACATTTCAGAAGTCGGAACTATACAGTAACAGTGAGGGAGAGCGTTCCCCGTAGCTCTATACTTGCATTCACCGATAATCAAGTTCTCGTTAATTTGTAATCGTTTGGCCCCAACAAATACAACACAATATGCGAACCAAATAATTATTTTGCTAGCTACCTCGCCCTATGCTTTGAAAAGGATTCAATTTATTCAACCTCAATGGCAGTCCTGGCAAATACGAAATATTCTGTAGCACAACCCCCAAACAACTCTGTGTGTACTACACTCAGTCATTAGAAGCAAATTCAAATGGGTTTTTATGTCGTAGAGCTGGAGCACCCGATCGTCCCCGCGCCGCCCCTTTAATTAGTCAAAACACAGAATTCTCGACCTCCCGCGGGGGCCCACACAAACGAGTGCAAAACACACAGACACCAGATGTTAAGACATCTCTCATGTCGTTTGTTGTTTTGGGGTTGTTTCTCTGCGTTACTGCGCTGGAATTGTAAACACCCACGAAACATTGCTACGCTAATTACAATCGCAAAACATATTCGCCATGCGATATAGGGCTGTGCTGAATGCATTATCAAAGATCAACCATATACAGACTCGCGCTGAATGGAAAATAATTGAATCGGGACATTAGAGTTAATTTGAGTTAAATGGACCGCCACATACCGCAAAAGCCACATGGCTCCGGAATTGGTATAAAGAAAACCCCAAGCCACGCGGTGAACCCATGTAATCGTTAGTACGCATTTGAGGGTGTCCTGCGGATAAGAGAGAGATAGAGAGAGTGAGTATTACCAGAAGCCATTCAGACACTCCGCCACCGCAGCAAATTACATGCCCGAGCTGTTTTTTGGAAGGTGTCTGTCTGGCGAATCAGGCGAATCCTTTTCAAGAAATATTGCTACACGTACAAACTTACGGCTGCTATATCGTGAAACGATAACACTGCACCGGTAATTAATGGAGTGCTATGCAAATGAAGTAAATCGCCTTAAATCACTCGCTCGTATCACGTATCGCGTTACATGGTACTACATGGCACCATTACGCGATATATACGTTTATACGAGCACACTCCGACCAACGAGCACATCAGACAATAATTCCTCAAGGTGTGCTGTGACGTAGTACAGTCGACATGATGTGCCGAAAAAGGCAAATGCACCTTATGTGAGCATAGTGGCGAAGCATGCTCCTTATGGCACATAGTGTGTGAACCAGAGTCTTGCCAATAATAAGGGATGTTCGTATGCAAATGACTCGACATACACTAGAAGCATGCAAGTTTGCATTCACCCATGACTAGGCTCATGGGGGTAAAGACCTCCTCATAAAACGTCTGTTAAGTAATTTTAATGTGCACAGTTTTAAATTAGTGACTTATCTATGAATTTTTTTCCAAATAATAATAAAGTCCTTGAAAACGGATAGGGCGATCTTCCGGGTTTAGGTCAGATTTCTTGATGGGTCAAAATTCTTTTTACAAAATTCTGCTTTCAAAATTCTGTTTTCAAAATTCTGCTTTTCGAAATGCTGCTTTACAAAATTCACGAAACAAGCTCTTATGAACACTTTCCAAACCCTTTTTTTTTTATTGTTTGTAGTTTTCCTAAAATTCGATTGTACGATATATATAGCAATTTAAGTTAGAAACTACCAGATTACATATTCATTTTTGCTACAATTGTATGGACCGTTTTTGAGATATATGTCCAAATTTCAAAAGCACCGTTTTTGTTTTTTTTTTTTTTTGCCAAAAACTGGGTATGCAGTCATGGTAACCCGATCTACTTGAGCTTAGATATCAATTTTGGTAGAAATCTTTAGAGCCGTTTGCGAACAAATCAAACTGGTACGAACATTTTTATATGTGAAAATAAAAAACGGCCCCGAACTCCAAATCCAAAGTTTGAACTAAACCCGGGCGGCAGATTGGACTGTAGGCCTCGGCACAGACGGACAGAATTTTGCGAGCAACTTTTTTGAGTTCCTCTATCATCGACAGTTATCACAACTATCGCTTAAGCTCTGTTTAAAGACTTCAACTCATTAGGCCTTAAAATAAAAGGAACTTCTGGAATTTGGGGTGGATGAAGTTTTAGATATAGCCTCACATAGAATATGCACGTGTTTAGGCTTCGATTTAGTTGGAATTGCCAAGCCTGGCTGCGTGGAGCGTGAGCGTCTGTACTAGCACGTGAGCCGCACATAAGCGACACGGGCTTGTGTGGTAAATATGAGGTTCAATTTTTCCCTCCATATTCTTATAGCCTAGAGACCTGATGAGAGTGATTATGAACTTTTGACTGGCCTAAGCCACTCTGTCCCTACACTTGGTCGTTGTCGATCTTCAACATAAGCGTAGTGGAATGATGTTTATTCTTTCTCGAACGCCTACTATCAGTCCATTTTAGAACCATTCGCTATATGTCAAGAAAGGTATTGCGAACTCGTAAATATGGTCCAGTCTTAATATGAATCTCTTAGCGAAATATTTTAAGAAGTTGAACTTGCGTTATTTGGTGGAAGAAAGATTATTTTCAAAAATGGCGAAACGCCCATCTATTTATTTTAACCTTCAACCAAAATGTAAATAAAACCTACTTATTGGTGTATCTGAACACACTCTCAAAGTTTGTCAGGCAGCTTGTCAAGAGGTCACGACGGATCTTTGGATAGACTTTATATTATTCCAAACTTATGTTGAACCAAAAAGCCCTTGTAAGCTTTTGGGTCTATGCATTTAGTTTTGACAGCAGTATACAATGTTGATATTGGATAAACTAATTTAGATTAAAGGAACTTTGTATATACTCAACCTCGCACCCACCCCGTAATCTAACAGTAAACCCAAGCAGGGGGGTTGCAGAGGGGCAGCATGCCCCCCCATACGTATTCCATGACGGAAGAGTAACAACTAACAATAAAAAAAAATTATTTCGGGGACTTATTTAATTTCTTCTTTTTCATTAGGAAATAAGGCTCAAAAAAAGGAAATAAAACCCCAAATTCTATTAAAAATCGTTGTTGTTGTTTTCTGTATAACATTTTGGGGTCTCATTTCATTTTATTTTTGGGGCCTTATTTCGCAAAGCCTTTAAATTCTACCACATAATAAAATTGCGGGAGGAGTAAACTTTTTGTTATAAATACTTACTTAAAGCGTTTAGGAATATTCTTATGAATATTAAACATTTCGTAACTTTTCTCATACATTTTGGATTAAATTGTAGTACAGCTTAGGCCAATGCAAATCTTAAGTCGAAACATGTCCGCCGCGATTTTGCACTCTGAAGACAAGAAATGTTTATTTGCCTGTAATGATTTTAGCATTCCAAGTATCACAATAATGCTTACGTTTCTTTATTTGCAACTGGAGATTGTCAGAAAGAATAACAAGACCAATATCACCGAAGACCGAACATATATATATACCGTTCAATCGTCACCTATGAAAAGAGAGAAAATTAAAGGACTCGGAACACAACCTTGTGGAACACCAAATTCTGTAGTGAAGGTGGATGATTTTACACCTTGATTCGAATCATTTCTGACGATAAGCCCAACATAACTAGCTTGAAAAGCAAAAACTTTCTGTTGACGGTGTGAAAACAGCTCTAAGGTCAACGAAAGAAACGTAAAGCTTTTTTTTATATTCTGTAAAGCATTTTGCGATAAATGGTAATATAAATATCTGATCTACAGTCAAAAAATTGGAAAATGCTTAGAATGCTATTCCGTTCGATCCAACTTACTGTAGCCTATCGTAGAGAATTTGAGTCAAGTGTTAAAAATTAAAAACTAACCACGTTTTTTTTTTTTTTTTTTTATATATACTTCTCCCGGGAAAGGCGAACCTATAACGCTTCAACAGCGCCCGGAGATGCTTGCAGATGTATGTTTGCTCTGCACTTAAATTGCTGGAAATTGTAGTTTTCTGGAAATATATCCCCAGGAAGCGAGTTCCAAAGTTTGCTTGTCCTGTAACAGAAGGAGTTTTTGAAAGTTGATGTCCTCGCGGTTGTCAAGTGTACTGTATGTTCATGAGCATTAGCAGCCTGTCTTGTTGGGCGCCCAAAAGTTGCATTTCGAGGGATAATGTCTTTGAGTTCCTCAGAACATCTACCATGGAAGTACCTATAGAACAAACATAGGTCAGCGACTTGTCTTCTGTCGAATTATTACATACTGTCGATGTAATCAGGAGATTAAGGCGGATAAAACCGCTTGATCTATAAAAATCTGCAAAGAATAGAAATTAGGTTATATTTTCTGCCAAAAATTCATTAATCCGACAACCGGCGGATTTTTCTTTTTAAATTTTCAAACAATTCAAAACAAATTGCCAATTAGTTGAACAACTAGGTGCAATCACATTCGGAATGATGAAAGTCAGTCCCCCAGGGATGTTTTTTAGATTTTTAGATGGGTATTGCAGAAACATCCCTCACGCTTTAGCTCTGCAATTTCTTTCGATGATTTTCCATTCCAGTGAACCCTGATCCCCAAAAAAAAAAAAAAAAATATGTGTGAGGAATAGGTATACGGTATACCTACCTATGCTAAAAATTTAGTCTCATCAATTCCAAAATTTAACAATAATTATGGCAGTTTATTCTTGTATTTTTCTTTGCCACTCTTTTCAATACAAGTTTAGCTTAAGACTTAAATATACTGTCCAAAGTCGTCCGCTTTCATCTCTGTTACCAATAATTACCCTTGGTACTTTTATGTGTCTATAACAATCTAGTCACCATTGTTACCGACATTTTCCATTTAATTTTCACGGAAAGAAAGTCAATTTTTTATTTTTTTGTCATAGCTTAAAAAAATAAAACGTAATTAGAGAAAGATGTAATTTGCGTAAAATGTTATTCACTCAACCTTCGTCGCTCCCAACAAAATTATTTGGGTTTAATTTAAGTTTACAAAATCTACAAAGTGTTGGTATAATCAATTTAGCGAAATCCCTTGTACAATTGCTCGAACGCATTAAGCAAATTTTGTATTTATAAATAAAAATCACCCTGAATAGTAGGTAATCAGCAATTAATGTGGTAGCTTTATTAATAAATTTAAATTTCACTTTGTTTGTGGCCTTAAACAACAATGCATGTTAATGGGATTTTAATCCCATGCCACTGTGTACAGTGTACACGCTTGTACATTCGATTTCAATAATATACCGAAAAACAAAACCTTGTCAATAGAATTGAATTTATTATGAACGCAGTGATCTATTAAAAATGCGTGACTGCACAAAACAGACAATAGTAATGTTTGGGCATTTTTTAAGCAATTAATTTAAAATTACCGTATTATGGTTATGATTTCATTTGGATATTAAAATCGTTTAGTGTTAATAATTGAAATTTAATTACTCACCAGTATTTAAAGCAGAGAAAAAAATGTTGTATTAATTATTTAAAAACACTTTTTTTTAGAACATTCATCTATTTCACACTTAAATATTTTATTCCATATATATATAAATTAAATTAATGTAGGTACCTTTAGTTGAAGTTCGGATTAAATATGTTAATCAATTTTAAATACGCTTGGTGTGATTATATTAATTTCCCAGTTTGTTGTACATAACGACATGATTTTCAAGTTTAAATTTTAAATTTATTTTATTTACCCACGACTGCATTGTATATTGCATAATAGATTCCAGCAGTGACACTGTTTTGAATGTAAATAATGAAAAGAAAAAGGTACAGGGTTTCTTATAATATAAAAAACATGATTATCCCTCCCCATTGTCATCAATATGTTCGGAAATAGTGTCATTCGTTCGTTCAAAGACTTTTTTTGTGGGATTTCAATCAAAAATTTTATGAAAAGGGAAAAGGGGAATCTTCCCTCTTCTAGAACGAAATATGGGAAAATATTATATGTCAGTACTTAACTCCAATATTCCCTTCTTCCTTTGCGCATGTCTGCACACCTACGTAACTGACATGACACACACATATACCTACCTCGAGCGCAAGTAGCCGGTGTCATAATAATCGTATGAATGATTGGTAAATGAGCCATATTCAATAGGCACAGGGACATAAGTCCCGAATTTTTTTTTGTGACATCACACCCAATTGGGACATAGGTCCCGAATTTTTTTGACGTGTGAACATCTAAGCGCGCGTTATTGGAATCTGGTGGAGTAATTCCACACATCTAACTTGCGGGGACGGAAATGCGTCACGGAAATGCGTCACTGTGTTTTATCATTGTATACATTTTTTGGAATCTGGTGGAGTAATTCCACACATTTAACTTGAGGGGACAGGAATGTATCACTGTGTTTTATCATTGCATACCTTTTTATCATTGCATACATTCATGAGCTGGGGCATATCAATTTCAGCTTTTTGTTGATGTGAAATAAAGTATGTTTTTCATATATGATGGTCTCACATTTCTTCTCTGTGACGGATATCTCGAGGAAATTCGGTGCCAAATCTTTCGTGAATTACCAGGCACGCAGAAATCACAGCCGGACAACAACTAACAAAAATGTCGTAGCACAGAAATATGCAATGCAAGCCGAATAAAACTCCAATAACACTTTCATTCACTGTGTAAAGTGTAACAGTTGATTCATTTAACTTGCGGGGATGGAAATACAAACGGGTATTTGTTATTTCATAATATATCAAGAATACGGTTATTACAATTCCCTCTTTTCTCAATGACGTGTATCAAGTCACACACATACCGCACGCACGGTGTTTACACATACACATTATTTCGGGACTGTTGGATACAGTCGCACCAATTTTTTTTTTTTTTTGTGACATCACACCCAATTGGGACATAAGTCCCGAATTTTTGTCGTTGAATGGTCTTGAATGACATTAGACAGTCGGAAATATTTTGCATTTTATTATTAGCCTAAGGCCTGGTAGCTAGTGGCATAATTTGTTTGTTTACATAATTAATTTATGTAACAATAAAGTTATAATAAGTTGATGAGAAACATATTAAACAAACATTTTCCACAAACCGTCAAAACTTGGTAATTATACAAATAAATAAAACAAGTAGTTGTTTTTTTTTTTGAGAATCGCGCGATTTTTCATTTTTATTTGATAAAACCCTCAATAAACATCGATTTCAGAAATAGGCATAAGTACTGAGAAAATCGATGTTTTTGAGAATTTAATCAAAAAAGGATGTCTACTCACTCGGGAAGTAAATACAGTCGAACCTGGTTAATTGGAATCTAATGGGCAATAAAATTCAGTCTCACTTGTAGGGGTATTCCAATTACCCATCAGTTTCTCACTTATTAAGGTAGATAAAATATCTGTTTCACTTAACGAGGCCTTCAAAATAAAACGTAGGTATCTACATGCAAATATTTGTAGCGAAAAACACGATATTTGTTGCAAGTCTGTTTCACTTACAGAGATTAAAATAAATAAATTTCCATATCTAGTCCAATTACAGGGGTTAATTTGTAAAAAAAAAGGTTCTCTGATAGAGGTGGACAAAGTTCCACTTATAGAGTTGTTTTTAAGGAATGTAGGTGCGCCAGAATTAGCCCCACTAATAGAGGTATTCCACTTAGCCAGGTCCCACTTAAACAGGTTCGACTGTATAATTTCCACCAATTGTTTTGCTATGCTAATATTCCAGGCGGTCTAGCTATACGAATAATTATTCTACGCATAATTTGAGAATTGGGGTCCATTGAATGCGCAAACGAAAAATAATCGAAGAATTCTTTCAACGAGGACGACCGATTTACATCGCCCGGCCCTCCTTTAGAAAACTTTTAATTCGTTTACGACTTACTTGATCACTTAAACTTGCTGGTTGAACTCAATCTTCTTTTTACAATGTAACGTAGGTATCTTAAAATGATTGTCTTTAAATTTTCTAGAAAAACAATTTCTTCATTTTTCCGTGATCGGAAATATTAAGCAGCATAAGCAACATTTTAAGACCAAGATTGAGTTGAGCCATTTACTTTAAGTGGTAAAAAATAGCAATCGACGAGTTTTATGTTTTCGTATTACGTATGGCCATAACTGCGGCCTTGGGTGTATCTTCTAAATGGGTTCTCCTTTCGATCAAAAATCGATCGAAACGGAATTTTCTCCTATTTGTATGAAATTCGTTCTGATACAGCTTTCGGAAAAATGTTCCGATGACGTTTTACCACTAATTGCTGCGCTATATTTTAATGTCAACTTAAAGGGTTATGCTTCATTTATTTTGTTCCGAAACGGATACTTCGAACGCAATCTGAGTTCCAAACAGATTTGACTTACGTCTCAGAGGGGATACCCCGATAGCGGTGGGAAGTTCATTCATATTGGGTGAGAAGTTTTAACGTGATGCGAGTTCAAATCCATATGCAAGGGGACAAACTTCCCATGAAGCAATATGCGATATGTTTTTGGCACCAATCATAAATAATTATGCAGACAGCCTAATTTTATAGTGACTCCCACCAAGTTCCACTAAGGATTAAACACGTAGGTACATCCTACATATGGTCGGTTAACTTTAACCTATATTTCCCGACTAACTCCTATCAATCCACAGACTTTACTGCATGCCACCACTCCATACACGGTCTCGCTTCTACCGGGTGTAGGTACTATACATCGGACCAATTTTATGGCGAATAAGCTTCCTTATGTGCACAGGTGTTTGGAGTTAAGCTAAGTCAAGGTGTTGCACATTATATGGAAAACTTTCCGACCAAAAATTGCACGAGGATTTAATTTTATGGCAAACGTAAAATAAAAAACCAAAGCGAAGTTAACAAAAAAAAAAAAAAAATTGACGAAAACATCCTTACTCCGAACACTACCTGCTGTAGCCTGTATAAACTGCATATACGGAATGCATGAGTAATGGCATTCAGAACAGTAAAGGCAGCACGATGCATATACGTGTCCATATATATGCGCACACACGTGCGGTTAAGCATAACACTACAGAGAAGGACGACTGCTCCAACCATTGCACTTGCTACACCAAAAACCACAGCTTGCTAAAATGATGTTTTATCAGAACCACAAACTTTATAAGCGAAAAGCGTATTCATATAAATTTTCAAGTAGAGCACGAGGAGGATGTTTTCAAGTCCCCTCCCAACAATCTGCCTGCACACCGCGTCTAGGTATTCGAGTAAAAGGTGAAATTAAGGTATTCAGAGTAGAGGGGGCGGAAGCTAAGGTGTATTGATTAAATAAGTGGAGCACGAGTATGTTGGACCCATTAAATTAATTGGGTCTTGTTGTTGGTAAATGTGGACGAATCCGCTGCAGTAGCATCAGCGTGTAGGAGGCGAATATTTGCAAGGTTGTGAAGACCAATAGTCAAACGAAATTGTCCGATTAAATTAAAAGGTTATAGGTACCTCACACCGAACACCCATCAACATGTTTTTGTTTGACGTTTCAATCAGCTGTGACACACTAGTCGTGAAACTTCTGTGCAAACTATTTTGGTTACAATTTTCAATCGCATTAATTAACAAATAAAGAAAGCTCATCGTCATCATCATCACCATCAATTAAAGCCTAGTAGGTACTTAGCTGTTCCGGAACGAAATTTTCCGGTGGTCTTCAAATGGACAGCGAAACGTCTGCGAAAAGTTTATAACAAAATAAAGGGCCGATGTTGATTTTGAATAAAACACAAATTATTTAGGAAATTATTATCATTTATTTTTATTATGACAAAATATGGTTCAATTATGAATGGAACAAAATATTGGCCAAATGGCCGCCGTGACCTCGGCGGCACACCTCCATCCGATGGTCCAATTTTTCGATGACACTGAGGCATAATTGAGGTTCTATGCCGTTAATGTAACGAAAAATAACTTTATAATTTGTAGTCGCAGTAGCTTAGTGGTTAGTGTGTTGGACTGCTATGCGGGGGTCCCAGGTTCGAATCCCGCAAAAACCCAATTCCGACTTAGGATTTTTTTCCGCCACGCTACCTCTCGCGAACGTCTGACAAACATCCGTGAGTATAAATGTCTTGAAAGAGCTTCTCATTTAGCCGTTTGGAGTCGGCATAAAATTGTAGATCCCTTCCATTCGTTCCAAAAATGAGAAACTCACACAAAAAGAATGGTTGTGAGAAGCTAGGCCTAGCCCTAGGGTCTCTCCGGACCTGTTGCGCCAACTATTTTTTTTTTTATAATTTTTTTAAAATATAAATCTAAATATTTGGAAACGAATCAAATTATTAAAATTAAAGATATTTAGTTTTTTTGAAAAATGTCTAATGTTATTATGAAAAATTCGCGCTAATTTTCCGAATAAGATTTGCAAAAAGTTGTAGAGAAAGCCATCGAAAGAGATATAACATTTTGTGTTCTTTTATAGGCAAATTATTTCAGTATCACAAAATTACAGGACACAGTTGAATTGCCAAAGAGTGTCATACTTTTTACTTTGTTTAATGTTATATACAAGTCATACGAATAATAATTGTGGACTTATGGCCTATTTCATTTTTAAGATTGTGGAATGGGTCGAAGTATTTTGGCCCACCAGGTTGGGTTATAAGTTCACTATCACGCAAAAATGAATTTGAGGAAAGAGCGAATTTTTCTGACGTCAGCAAGTCAAAAATTGCCACGTAAAATAATGACACGTGTAGAGTAAGGGCAGCAAATATGGCCCATGTAGATGATATGACCCACCACTGTAATGAAAAATGTTTCACACGTTCAACTCGGTTTAGCCTCAGTCTTTTGTGGTGAGTGTGGCGCGATGGGTGTGGAAGATATACGGGGCATTTTGTTTTCTATACTTTCGATGTAATTTTTTGGTAAGTTTTCTTAAGTGTTTTAACATAAAATTCTGTGTTAAATTGGAATTTTTTTTTTTTTTTTTTTCTTTCTAAAATTAAATAGTGTTAAATATTTTCTTAATTTGTCTGATGTTAAAATTAAAAAAATAAAGTTTTTGAAGTGTGTTGAAAACTTAAATGAGTAAAAATGAGTTTAATATGGCCCACCCCATGTTTTGGTAATATGACCCAGAAGGCCATATTTGACAGCTTTTCTCGGTTAAAATTTTATTTATTTAATTAATTTAATTTTTGTTTTTTTTGAAGACTAAATTGTTTTAACGAAGTCCACAACCACGGAAGACTTGGCGGAAGGAGGACATGATGGAAGCCATATCGGCAACCAACAACAAAATAATTGGATCTTTAAATTCCCACCCTGGGCCATATTTAACACCAGGCGGGCCATATTAGGCGCATTTTTTTCAAAACTGAATTATAGAATGTCTTTAAGTTTTTGTTTTTAACTTTAAGCTATGTTTGCTTTTTTAATTAAAGTTTCTAAAGACTGAAATAAAAATAATTTGTTACACTGTTTAAAAAAATATTAAATGAATTAGACTTAAATTTATGGTTTTATTTAAAAAAAATGTTAAGGGTGGGCCATATTTGCCGCACTTACTCTAAACTTAGCTTTATATATGTTCGACCACTCATCCAAAAAAAATTGTTTTATTTCCTGGAGTTGAACCTTCATTTCTCAGCGCTACACAAGGATGTTGCCCTCATTGGAGACGAATTGGCAAACCTGACCGCCGACCCACACCTACACTTTTTTTTTTTTTTTTCATTTTGCTGGCGCATCCAAAAGAAATTTAAATTTCTTGTCGACACAGCAAACCGAAACGAAAACGAACACCAAACCATCTATCCATCGATTAACTGCCGCAGTGGTATGCTCCGAATTATTGCGAAGCAGGTATGCTTATCTGCCGGAAAAAGTTAATTACATCCTGTCCGTGTCGGTGCCTTTGCATCAGCCGTACTTATAACGGATACCTACCCAACTGACTGCATTAAATGAAACTTCGCCTTCAACCATATACTCTTGCATGAGCAATTAGTGGATGTGTAATGACCAAACAGATCTCTCACCGAACTGCACTCTTTAAAGCCCGCAGTTTGCATTTCCGCAATACTCCATAGAAACTTTAAACATTTCCCGACCGGCTTTCCAACCACCCCGTCCCCACATATGCAGCTCTTTTCGTTCTAAATGTTTTGGGATAAATTACACCAAAAATAATCCACCATGCGAGCACATAGTGGATACTAGATTTAGAACTGTTGCGAATTCTCTGCAAATAATTATGCCCGAGTCCACTTGTAAAAACCGCATACAAGTTCCGTTCGGGGTGTGGTATAAATTTCCATTTTGGTTATATATGTATAGCATAAGTTTTGTGCAAAAATCTAAACTATCCATAAGGGCGGCGGTGTGTGTAAGTATGTCGTGGCAAATTTTACATTTCAAACTATCAGCACACCACAGTTTCAATTTTGGTTTCACTTCACCCTGTGCCTTGATAGCCTTGATTAACACTAGTCGGTTTGATTGAAACTCCGTTTTTGAAAGCGGTTTTTTAGGCACAGCATATGAGACTGGTATCGACGGTAACCACTATAAAGAACGTGTGTATGTAATGTAATCCTCTGCTAGATATGTGACCACTGTAGAGTAATTGAAACTCTATATGCGGTTGCTACTTTCGAAATGTGCTAATTGGAATTATTGCTTCGCTTCCAAATTTTTACTTCCAAATATTAACTGGCTATGCAAATTGTAACCCCAGAAAGAAAAAATCCCTGGTGACTTGCACAAAGAGGACTATTTATATTTGTGCGCCAAAAAAATGAATTGCAGCTATTAGAGAAGTTCCCATGGGGTTGGTTACTTTTTCTTCGCAATTTAATGCTCGTTAAACAATACTATACAGTCCACTAAATGTAATTTATCTTTTTTCCTCTTCTCTTTCGAGGAGAACTTTTTCATTCCGCACTTTGGAACACAGAAAAAGAAGCTGAAAGCTCTTAAGTAACCTTCTCTCAATATCTGTTGTGTAGCGGTACGTACACAAGCAGACTCGTGTACTTAACAGCAGTCGTTTTTAATTCACCCTTTAGTTTTATCTTTCGCAGCTCAGTGCACTTGGTTTAAGATTTAAATTTAATTGTTACAACAATTTACAAAAAAAAAACAAATTAAGTAATTAAGAAGGATGTTAAGTTTTTGTTCGAAGGACTCCAATATTTGTACTGGTTGCCGAAATCTGAAAAACAAATTTTTTCTTGTGTAGCATTTTTTTTTGCACCCCACTGTACCAAGCACAAAAACTCAGTCAGTGCATCAGTGGAAAAATACCAAAGATTCCCGCTAAATCATGCCACTGCGTAGAGTGCCCACACAGTAGCAATACGCACATATATAGCGATATCGGCAGTACCAAGCCAAAGTACAGTCGCGCATTTCGTTCTCGCATAATCGTACCATAGCCTCAGTGCATAGCAATTTTCCATACAGCAGCGACGATAAGTCCAGACACAGCGGTACTTTGTTTACCCGACTCTTAGTTTTTTTTTTGCATACGGCAATATCGCGCCACTGAATGGAATATTCCATGCAAAAGCATGAACACGATCGAATGGGCAGCGGTACTTGCTTATGGTACACACACGCACCCATGTAAAAGCATAGGCAATGCTCGAGCGATGGCTACTGTGTATCACTTATGGTATACACACGCACCCATGTAAAAGCATAGGCAATGCTCGAGCCGATGGCTACTGTGTATCACTTATGGTATACACACGCACCCATGTAAAAGCATAGGCAATGCTCGAGCCGATGGCTACTGTGGATGGTATACACACGCACCCATGTAAAATCATAGGCAATGCATCGAGCCGATGGCGACTGCGGGCTGCTTATGGTACACACACGCACCCGTGTTAAAGTATAGGCAATGCTCTTGCCGTAGCAGATATACCTATGGTTATGTGGCATGGGCAGTTTCATACGACGGAGGTAGAGGTAGTTTTTTTTTGTACGAGAAATGCGCATCGCATGACAGTGGCTTGGGTTGGTGTTGTTGGGTTCTTGTGGTTGTGCAAGCGGGTATATAAGGAGGTTCGTAGAATTTTTCGAGAAGGATTCTTGTTTTGGATTTTGTCGTGACAGTTTGATTTTGGAGTCTGTCGTAAAAAGTTGTTTTTCGATGGGCTGAAATATATATAGTTTTTTTGTGTGCCTCGGGCAACAATAATTTATTTTTGCGACGCGCAATTTTAAATAATTAAGGCGATGTGCCTCGGACAATTTTAATATTTTAAGGCGATGTGCCTCGGACAATTTTGATTATGGCGAAGTGCCACAGTTTTTGTGAAATACCGTATTTAATCGAAGACTTGCGATTATTAATTATATCGATTTACGTTTAATCGGCATGGCCGGAATTTTATTACGGAGGCATAAGTGCAGTGCGTTATTCCATCCGTTCTTCATACCTAACTTAATTTTATTTTGGCGATGCGCCCAGTGTAATTTTTAAATCTCGAAATAATGAACCATGAAATGGATTATCCCTCACACCCCTCGTGTTCTTAAAAGTGCTTTATACTTATCGTACCGTTCGTCGGACATTTAGTTTAATTTGGCGATGCGCCGTACCGATTCACATTTTATTTTAATTTGGCGATGCGCCGTACTGTTTTACATTTTATTTTAATTTGGCGATGCGCCGTACTGATTGGGAAAAGTCCCTAGAATCAATTATTAATGTATTTCATAGCTCACCATATCTTTTATCTTAAATCGCAGTAAGTCGCTGACGCCGTTAGACGATTATCTTTCTCGTGTGTGGATTAAACCAACAAATATGGATTAAAAACGTTAATTTCTAAGATAGCCTAGATCGGCGTGAGACTTTTACAAACTTTTCAATATATCAGTGCTAACTATCATTCGTAATCGAGCCTAATTCGGCAACATCAAGTACAAGCTGGAAGATTCCCTGGCGTCCTGGTGTCCCGGAGTTCCTGCCTGACCGGCGAATGTAGCAGTTCGAGCTGTGTTTTAGTTTTTAATTTTGATGGTGGTTAATTTTAAAGTTAAAATTTAAATTAATAATTCGGCTTTTTATTTTCTTTTTATCCTTGTTCAGAAGGCCTTAGTCCTTATTGGAAAATTAAATTAATATTTCTTATCTTTGCAATGCCAATTAAGTTCTGATCTGTACCTTCCGTACATCAGAAAACTTTAGTTATTAGTTAAAATTAAAAATAATTCTCTAGAGGTAGTTTTCTTTCGTGAATTAATTACTTTACGGTAATCGTGTGAACATTAAATACAGTCGAGAACGGCTAAGTGGAAAACGGATAAGTGGAAAAATCACCTAAGTGCAACGCGTTTAAATATCCCGAGTCTTTTCACGTGATTTCTATACAAATTTGTTCGTGTAAGTGCAAAACGTATAAGTGCAAATTTCTCATAAGAGAACAATTTTTCAAACCACGAAATATAATTTTATACTGTTTTTAAAACCTATAAGTGCACATGTAAAATTATTTTTATTTTTAAATTTGTTTATACAAATTGAATTTGACTGCACTTATCACATACCTGTACAATAAATGACATAAATCACTATGACAATCCGACTAACATTAGATTTCAAACTCATCTGTCATTTCACCTAACTTCTGGCAGTAAAATATTCACGCGTCAATTTAAACACTAAAGCTATACAAATATATAGTATTTAGCCTAGATTGTATTACCAATGTGATATTGGATATAACACATAACTACATAGACTTGAGTACAAATGTACAAATACTTAATCCCAAATTGAAATGTGATATTTTTGTTTTTGTTAATTTTTGTTCGTTTAATAAATGAATTCCAAATGCATATGTGCATAATACATATGTAGGTAGTATAGTCTTTTTTTGTGAATACTGTTTTGTGACTTTAATACATATTTAGAGTAGGTAACGTCATGTGAACTCGAAATAGCACGTATAAGTGCAATAAATGTGCACTTACGGATAAGTGCAAAGTTCGTATAAGTGCACACACAATTCAAGTCCCGACGTTGTGCACTTATCCGTTCTCGACTGTAATTGATTAAAATATTATAGACTTAGGAAAATCTCTCAATTTTTAAAAGCTTCGATATTTTCGCGATCGCGCCTTAAAGAAAGCAGGATAGGGTAAAAATAAATAACATTTTTCCTCTTTAGCATATAAGGCACTTGCACCGCCCATACGGAGTTCCTCGCCAATGCATTGGAGACATGGAAACTCTGGTAAGTTATTTAATCAAATGTTTATTTTGTGGTTTTATTTATTTTTGCTAAACCTTCACTTTCTTAGTATTATTAGTAAGATCGGTTTAATTTTGATCCAGGATTAAAGTACCTCATTAGAATTTTCTTGATCATAATAATTATCTTAGGCATTATAGTTAACAAGTCCATTAGAAATAACTTAACGTAAAATTAAGAATGAGACCACCACGGAGAACCACTTTGGTGTCCTCCTCATAGAATTAGTTTTTTTTGAAATAAAATTCCTGATGTTTTAATGCAATGCATTTGATCATTGTTTAATTTGCTTATGGAAGATGTCCTGAACTAGGGAAGCAGGGTTCCCAGAGCTAGTAGGGATTCTCACCAGAATTTAAAGAGAATCATGGGAGGAAGGGTAGATAGGGGTTGACCGTTCCATCTGGGTCGTACCCGATAAGGTGAGTTGATGTAACGACGATTAGGGAAAAATAATACACACCATTATGTGCACGTAAATTTTTTTTGTAAGTATAACGGCGTTTT
The DNA here is from genome assembly GCA_946477585.1 of Cheilosia urbana. NCBI lineage: Eukaryota > Metazoa > Arthropoda > Insecta > Diptera > Syrphidae > Cheilosia > Cheilosia urbana. The sequence goes on from OX297854.1 coordinate 121,583,876, forward strand.
ACCTTAAGTACAGCTACTTGAGTCTTAGTATTGAACCCCCCCAGCCGCAGCTTAGCCAGGGATAACTAGACGTGCACTATACTAGCACTTGAGACCAGAATAGAATATGCTCGACGTGTAGGAAGCAACCAGCAAAATACCACACGGCCGTATGTTACCATTACATAAATGGCGGCCAACGTACAGCCGAATCCCGCACGTAGTCCGTTAGCCCATTACATATTTTTGCCTAACATAATGGAAGTTAGTTTCATTAACCGGTGATGTGGAATGAGGCCAGCGTTGCCATAAGTGTATATTCGTTTGCATTTCGCAGATTTCCAACCTACATGTAGAGTTTTAACAGCCAGAAATCTGCGCTTCAGATTTTGTCTGCATTCGCAATAATAAGTTTTGTTCTTTTAAAAAAAAATATTTAAGAATGTTTTGCACGTACCTTCGCTGTATGCTATCATTTTCAGTTATTCTTTATTTTTTTTTTTTTTTTTTTGTCATAATTGCAGATTTGTGCAAATATTTCGATGGCAACACTGAATGAGGCCAATCGAAATAATGGAGGGGAAATGTAACTGGTTACCAACGTTCTTTATAAATTTCACAACTCCACAAAGCATTCTTTTATAATTTGGAGAATAAATATCAAAGTAGTTTTATATTTTAGGAAGACCTTATAGAAAATGGTTGCGAGAATAAAATTTGGTAATTTCATCGTAAAACATGCTGCTATATGTTTAAATTATTTTTCATATACTTTTTCCTGTGCAAGAAAAAGAAAAATATATATGTACAGTACACACGAAGTCCTCTAAGGACGCAATTTCGTTTCAAACACTATTTGAATGTTTTGTAAAATTTTCTTAAGGATGGACAGGGAAATTTGCTCAAACTAAGTTGTCACTAAAAATGGTCTCCAGAGAATTTTTCAAAGTGGAAGAAAACACATCCACTTTCTAATAGCCAAACTGTAAAAAAAAAATATCCCGAGCCGTGCCATACAGGATAGGCCTTGCTACTGTCATTCAAAAAAAAAAATTGTTGGCGCAACAGGTCCGAAGCGACCCTAGGCCTAGCTTCTCACAACCATTCGTTATGTGTGAGTTTTTCATTCTTGGAACGAATGGAAGGGATCTACAATTTTATGTCGACTCCAGACGGCTAATTCAGAAGCTCTTTCAAGACAGTTGTACTCTCTGGGATGTTTGTCAGAAGTTCGCGAGAGGTGGCGCAGTGGAAAAACCCCTAAGTTGGAATTTGGGTCTTTGCGCTTTCGAACCTGGGACCCCTCGCTTAGTAGTCCAACACACTAACCACTAAGCCACTGCTCCTACTACTGTCATTTGGCTGTCCGCAAATTTTATTTCTACAATAAATGAAAGTGTTCTTAAATCTAATGCAAGATCTAAACGCCTAAAGAAAGTTTTTGTCAGACATTCGACAGACAGGTAGTGTATGAAATTATTTGTGTTTTCCGAGAGTTGAACCTGACATCACTCGTTCAATAGTAAAACAATTTCGCACCACCGCGTTTCTTAATTTCGCTTCGACAGCATTAATTATTATTAATTATAATTACAAACAGTTTTAGATGAAATTCCTTCTTCGCCTGGTGTAACAAGGTAGGAAGACCAAGAAAAATCTTTGATGAATGCTGCGAAAAAAGCAAGAAGAGAAAAGCACAAATCCTTTTAGATTCGTTTAGTGCTAAGAAAATTTCAATTGCTAATGAACTTAACCTTATAGGGGCCATACACGACACAGACATGTCGTTGCAAATTAATATATTTGTCTCTATCAGTATCGTGTGTATCCTATGTCTATCCTTTGCAGCGACCGTCTGCGTGAATTCAAAACTTTTTGAATTTTCCTTGGTCTGCAACGACATGTCTGTGTCGTGTATGAAGCTACTACTTCAGGCTGCTGAATGTTTCCTACAAAGCTTAGTAAATTACAGCGTTAAACGTATATGTTTGGCTCAAAACGATGTGTTAAGTTCTGGTGATGCTTTAAAACGGGTAAGAAACTGGGATTGTGATATGGTGCTCAACAAATGTCTAACAAACAAAAAATTGTATCGGGTGATTATTTGGATGATAATCTCTTCTATTGCAACTTTTCGACAACAGTCTAAAATAAATAATTCAAATAAAGTTTTTGTTTTTCAATAAGGACGAGTCTTTCTTGAAATGGAATACAACAACCTGGTATTAACGAAGAGCCCATTTATGAGAATATGTTTAAATTTCGCCCTCTCATGGTGGCTGCAACAGAACTTGAATGTATCTGCTCAATTGGAGTGATGCTATTGTTTGTATTGGCCTTAGGGGCATTGGCCGACCTGGAAATGCAGAAAAGCAGTGAAAGCACACAAAAAAAAATCTATCGGGCTCACGATCAAGTCAGCTCTGCGAGAAATAACTATACCCCCAAATTGTTCATGCCAAATGTACATCGTAGCATCTGCTGTGAGGCGCACGTAGACCCGTACTGCAAGAACATCCATATCATTCAATTTAGCCATAAGAAATCGGTTAGCATCATTCTGTAGTACTCGCCGATGTTGATGATGATGACCGCATCATCGGTGCCAGTTTCAAAAAAGTACAGGCTAATGACGCCACTGGATTAAAATCCGAAGAAAATTGTAACTTTTTGCGGATGCTTTGCCACCTGGCGAGCCTCTTGTGGGTTGGAGTCGTTAAGGTTACATGCCAATTTTGCTTGTTAACATAGCGATTCATCCAAAGGTGCATATCGTCGCTAAGGTGGCCAAAATTGAGATTCTTTTCCAAACGCTACGAAGCCCAGCCAGCTTATAATCAGCGTTGGCTATGGTCATTAAATTTTTGCTCGAACAATTGACTGCCTCGGGCTCTCCTGTACATGCTCACATTGGTGCCTGTTATAAGACTGACTTTCCTCACACTATTGTTAGAACTTTCTCGGTCTTTCGTTAAGTTTTGTATCCTCGCTCAATACATCGACTGCAGAGTTATAATTACAATATTCATGCAGTTAGATACACTCTTCCTGACTCTATGGCAGGGACCTCCTGACTTTATAGTATTGTTGTATGCTTCTTCTCCAACTCCGTTTTTATGAACGTAGCACAAGTTCAGATAAGCGATCTCTTTCAGAGAAAATCTGAACTCAATTTTACCAACAACAGGGAAACGGCTTTCGCACTTGAAAACTGAAAACCATCCCAGGATCAAGTAGAGCAATACGAAAGTGACAGCTGTAAATGAGCTTAAATCTAGACCAGACCAGAAGCCGAATCCTCCTGAAAAACCGATCAAAGCCCCAATCGCATTTCACCGACTATCGAAAAAAATCCATACCAGCTTTATGCAGTTGTATCTGGTCGCAGGTGAGCAATAAACATGCTCCACTTTAAATGTTCTATCAATTCGAAAACGCTCCACTGTGTAGACTGTAGACTGCGTCCATGGCCTCTGCCGTCTGCCATACCCCATACCATACTAACAGCGGAACATTATCGCCAGAAGTATCGCATTTAATGCTATTTCTGTTTTGTTTCATGTCTCTGGGAATTATTTGTTTCGCTTTTTCGCCATATCCTGTGTGTCCTACGGGTAAATCCCACCATTCTGGGCCAACCTTGCTTATCTAACCTGCAGATTCAATAGAAATTTCTTTGGGAATTTAAATATTTTGTCGATGGAAATGGCTGCCAAATCGCACACAAATCTACACAACAATCGTCGGTTGGATCGAATTTCGAAAAGCAATTTCCCTTCAACAGAAAAAAAAAAAAAAAAAAAAAAAACTAAAAAAAAAGGACATTCCCTGGCACCACATTCTCATTGATTGCTGAGCATACTCTGTTCCACACACCTTCCAATCCGAGGCCCATCTCCGGATAATGGTGAGGGTGGTCTCTGGCAGGTCTATATAGTGAGGGATCTATTACGCTCCAAGTTCGATAATGTCGAATTCATTTCGGAATGCAAATTTTATTAGAGAGAAGAGAAAAAAAAAACATTTAAGGCGCCTTGCCATTTGCATTGTTTAGCATTCAAATTCCGCTCCTTTGTCTACGATGGTCCGGATGTACGTCTCTTCTACCCAAACATCCGATGGGCAAATCTCTGAACCGCAATTACTTTAATTTTAAATTATTCAAGGTTCATGTAGCACTCAGATTGGTTTTGTGGGAAAACGACCGCATGCTTGTGATTTGATGAAAATTCGACATGAAACTAGGGCTACATTGGGGCTGCCACCAAATGATGACTTTAAATTTTGAAAGCCATAAATGGACATGCTTTACTGTTGTTGGGTGTTATTGGGTGTGTGTGTGGGTGTGTCTGTCTCTGTGGCAAAGGGAGCATCTGAGCCTGAGCCCCAACATTCTGCTTGAATGGTAATAGTAAAACTGATATGAAAATATTAATGCTGTCCTTTCGCATAAATCACATCGTAAGGAGTGTTATCGGGGATAATTTTTGAATAATAAAAAAGGGGGTACTTCGCAAATTGTCAAGTCGTTATGCGAGTGTCCTTCTTGTTGGTCGTATCCCTTGCATGCGATGTACGTTTTAAGATTTTATCGGACAGCATCGCTTTTCATTGGGTTCATAAATTTTGAAAAAAAATGTTCCATTGTCTCATTTGGAAAAAAAAAATGCTGAATAAGTAATGAGGACGTTCCGGGGAAGATCTAAGGATATTTCAATGGCTTGCTGTCTTTCAGGGCCAACTCTGATGAATCACTTGAATATTCTGTGATTCAGAGTGAACTTGTGTTATTTATGAGAGTTTATTACCTCCCTCCTCAGCAAAAGGATTGTTGTTAGGAATTTCCAAGAATTTTGTTCCATTTTTCTTAGAATGGCAGTCCAAGTAGATAAAGTGACTGAGGGGAATCATGAATGGTCGCCTCTATACACCTGCTATTATAGATTTAGGGTCAGAGATGGATTAAAATTTCTCAGTGTCGACTTGATGGACTTAGATTTTTTTTTTTTTTTTTATTTCAAAGTCCCCGTTCTCAGGTATATGCTGTGCGTTCAATCCATCCATACCAATGACATGTTCGGAATTAGGTACAAGCTAGTCACAGGCATTCAAGGGCTTGGCTCTCGTTTTTTTTAGATTATGTTATTTTACCCATCAGCCATTGGCACAAATTTTCTAGAACAATTTGCACTCATCCACCGGGACAAATGCTAACAATCAAAAAGTAACCTTGCTGGCATTTGTTTTCCGACAACTTTTATGACTCACCAGATCAACCTAATCCGTAAAACTTAAACTTGTCCCCTTAGCATTTTAAGTGATGGCAACTTTTTTGATGCTGCGACAACCACACCAAAAATAAAAGCGACCTACATCGTATAACAATTGGTAGTCGCTTGGCTTTTAACTGTGAACACAAAGACTACTTGGACTAGATGGAAAGTTAAAACTTTGTTCTCTCAACCAAATGCCAATTTACAAAGAATCAAGAAAAAAAAAAAAAATACCGACACACATCCTGAAGGAGTAATTGCGAAAAATGTAATCCTTGCATATGAATGGCTCGTGTACTATTATGATGTGCGCATAAAAGGAAATCCCTTTTCCAGAAGAACCAACCAACTACCGGTCCAGTGCAGTAGAAACATGAGATTTTTTGGGGTTTGGCCAAGATTCACTTTGCATCGCACAGACAATGGATGTAAATGGAGAAAACGGCAAACAATTTAAAAAGGACACACAGAATTCGAGGACTGAGCAGACAAGCAAGAGCACAAACTCCACATTCATTTACATTGTAAAAGTTGGAATTTAAGAGACAAGGCTAACAGTGAGAAAGAGCCTCGGAAGGGGCAGGAGACAGTAGGACCAAGCGAAGACCACAACGAGTGAACAGCCATGTGCACTTTGTGGAATTGAAAATTTGCTTCTGAAAATTTCAGTCAACCATCCCAAAAAGCGGTCGAAAAAAGTTCATACCAGAGTAACATACAAACAAAACTGCAGCTCAAATAAAAGTGAACAAATGCACGCTTTGGCCTTTATGTAAGAAATGTTTTTTTTTTTTTTTTTTATTCTTTTATTTGCAGCGAACATGGAAATTAATTTGAGCTGTATATAGAACGGTAGTGCGAGTTCGTTGATGGAATTTCCCCATTGAATTTGATTTGGAAATTTTTCAACAGGAAGGACGAAGTATTTAAATGGTGGCCAGTCTGTTGTCATCAGCGTGGGGGTGCGGCATGCTTTTTTTCTCAATTATCTACCTTATGTAGGTAGGTACTCACGAAACTCAAACCTTGAACGCGCTCCCGGAATTTGAATACTGTTTTCCCCTTTTTAAATTTTTCCATTACGTACTAACAGAAAGATAGATATGTATTCTTTTCGTACAAGATTTCGAACTCGAGATGATAATCAATTCTGACATTACGATGATAGAGGAACACAAAAAAGTGGGTCGCAAAATTTTGTCCGGTCTGTCCGTCTGTCTGTCTGTCCGTCCTTCCACAGGCCTGCAAGCCCTAACGGCCGCCCGGATTTCGTTCAAACTTTGGATTTGGATTTTGGGGACTTACCTACTGTTCGGACCCGTTTTTTTGTTTTTGCAAGTTAACCTCAATATTAAGGCCACTTCCCATATTGCATTTTCGTACCAGTTTGATTTGTTCGAAAACGGCTCTAACGATTTCAACGAAAATTGATATTTAAACTTATGTAAATAAAAATGTGATGACTGCATACCAAGTTTTTGGCTAAAGATTAGAATAACAGTACTTTTGAAGTTTCAACATATCTCGAAAGCGTTTCATACGATTGGAACAAAGATTCATTTCTAGGGTAATACGGTTATTTCTAACTTAATAAAAAAATTAAGTTAGAAATAAAATTGATGTTCTTAAAATTATTGCATCCTTAATTTCCAATTCGAATAAACGAAAACGATAATTTGAAAAACTGCTCATGTCTCGAAAACCTCATTTTCGACTTTGATAAAACTTTAAAAACCAAGTAATGCTCCCGAACAATAACTTATAATTGGTTTTCAGCTATATAAAGGGTCCGCCATCTAACTTTTTTCAACTAGTGCTTATTTCGCGAATGGTAACACTTAGCATGTCTGATTTGACAGATAATTAGTTTTATCCTTCCGCTGAACGAATATGGTTGTGTATACGCTTGAACAACGCTAGGAAGTATTGCGACATTACATTGAAAATCATGGTAATGTTGCAGAATGTGTGCGAAAATTGCGTACGGATTTTGGAAGAAGAGAAGCACCGTCAGCTCCGTATGTTCATTATCTTGTGAAGTGAAAGAAACTGGCATCCTCATCGATAAACCAAAGCGTTAAAAGCCAAAAACAGTGCGTACACCCGAGAAAATTGCTGCTGTGGCAGAAAGTGTGCGTGAAGCGCCATCAACATCAATTCACCGTCGTTCTCAACAATTGAACATTTCGGAGACATCATTGAGACGAATTTTGCATAAAGACCTTGGTATGACGCCATACAAAGTCCAATTGGTTCAGGAGTTGAAGCCAACTGACCATCCAATGCGTTTTCGCTTCGCTATTGGCAACATTTGGTTTCAACAGGACGGCGCTACGTGCCACACAGCCGAAGCTACACTCGATGTTTTGCGCCCTGTTTTTGAAGATCGCATTATCAGCCACAGAGCTGATGTCGTTTGGCCACCTCGGAGCTGCGATTTGACACCATTGGACTATTATTTGTGGGGTGTCGTAAAAGATAAGTGTTACGCCGACAAGCCAGAGACAATTGACGCTTTAAAGGACAATATTCGTGAAGCCATTGGTGAAATACAGCTGCACACAATCGATAATGTGCTTAAAAATTGGACCGATCGTGTAGGCTACTGCATGGCCAGCCGAGGCAGCCATTTGAATGAAATTATTTTCCATTATTAACCGGAAGGATTGTACTTTCAAATAAAAAAAGAAATTTGAGAAAATATTCAGTAGTTTTTTTTTTATAGCATTTTCAAAAAAAAGGTTATTTGGCGGACCCTTTAGTTAAAAAAATAATATTTTTCAATCTAAACATTGCAGAATTTGGTACTGTTTTGTCTGCCAAATTTTACGAAAAGCGCTCTAACGATTTTGATCAAAATGCATACTACAGATAGTATTAGCATTGTAAATAAGATTCCGTATTTATTTAGTTTTTCTCAAAAAAAAAATTAATAAATCCGTCGTTTAATTATTTCTCAAAAATGACTACCCAAAAGCCGATCTATGTTCATGCATATTTTTAAAACTCAATACCGCACTTTAAAATATTTCAAATAGCAAAAGCCATTAAAAATGCAATAACAGCAACGTAAAACTTGTTTTTAGCAAATATTACCCACTACATTTTTTCAACTATTTTGAATATCATCCTTAAAATAATTCCAACCTCTTGGACACGTCCATGGGGATATTCCGTCTATAACTGCTGATGCAAATTCAAAAACAAATCGCTGTATTCTTACATAATACGAACATTGACACCTTAAACCAGCGCAGTGTTGCTATATCGTGGGATTAATCCCTTTTTGTGGGATTTTCGATGTCCGAAAAGCCGTTCGTGGGATAAAGGGATAAAGCACCAAATCGTGGGGTTTTGAGGACTCTAACAAAAAACATTTAAACTATAAATTTTTGGTGAAATTTCATGAAAACACCTTCATTGCACCATAATTATCAACACACTGAATGTGCATAAAACTGTCCTAACAGATCAGAAAACAGAAAATTCTGATATATATACGCTTATATCCCTCAGCTCTAAAATCTTGTAAAGCATAAAAGCTTATAAAGTACCTAGTACAGTAAGTGCTTAAAATTCTCTAACCAGAAGCTGCGATTGTGACAAATGCCCAGGCCCTGATTAACCCTTGGGCTAATTAGGCTGCAGCCTAGGGCGCGAGGATCGGAGGGGGCGCGCTAAAATCATGTCCTACCTACTAATCTAGCATCATTGCATCTAAATCTACCCTACATATTTCAACTAGACCGAGACAAAACACTAAAACTAAATGTGCTTGAGAGTTCCTGATTTTAACAACAAATTTTAAAATTATAAAAAGCGCGCGTAAAACAAACACTGACTTGTTACTTGAATCGGTCGGTGGTCGAGCGAGTGGTTGAGCTGGTAACAGAGTGCCTAGTGCAAGTTTTGTATCATCCGCTTCGCAATAACGGATGTAAATTTTAACTTCATTTTGTATGGGAAATTCGGATTTTAAACAGTGCAACCCAGTTCTCGCGTTTGCCGCTAGACGACTCTTTATCATATTCTATTCTTTATCGTCTAGGTTGCACTGTTTACATTCCCATACAAAATAATCTTCACGTATACGTGCGTTTCTGTGAGGCGAATTAAACAAAACTCTCACTAGGCACTAAGCGCAGCTTGCCTCGACCCTAAGGTTGAATGTCATGCAGATTAAAGAACAAAGTTAGTTCCGTTTGCAGATCGATCTGGATACTTTTATGAGTATGATAAGCCATGTTAAAATTTTCCACTACTGCTCTACCCATTTACTACTTTTTAGACCGTCCGTAACACACCTGACAGGGGCGCGTCCTCAGAATTAGCCTAGGGCGGTCAGAACTCTTGATCAGGCCCTGCAAATGCCTATTACTAGAGCTAGAACTTATAAAATCTCACATTATTATTTGATATTATACCGCCATTTCAGATGAGTAACTCTAAAAATGGATTTTATTTAACACTATTTTTAGCATTGCTTCTCAGATTTTTACCTACTTACCTAATAAAATAAGAAAACAACTAATCAAACTTTTGATCAACGAGATAGTTTCGTTCGACAAAGTCGTGCACTTTATTATTATTATTATTATTTGTTTGCGTTTGATTTCAACTCAATTTATACATTTTCTAGTTTATTTTTTTGTATTTCCTTACTTGGTTTTAATAATTGAATTACATTTTTTTTAAGAACAAAATTAATTATTTTGTTTACCTACTCTGAAAATCAAAATCGTTATTTTTTTCCTACTAGTCTGGGGAATATTTTTTGTTTACTTTTTCCGTTTGTTTTGCTGCCTGTTCAGCATCTGCTGCAGTTTTCGGACAGCACAGAAGACGGCAGAGAGTGAAACTGCGTTGTTTGTTTGGGGGCTTTGCTGGGAGACTTACCTTACGGCTTACGCGCCTCTAATCAAACCAGAGGCTCACGTTACTCAACTGAAATTGGTGAATGAGGTTTTTTTTATTGCTCTTCTCTTATCCCATTAAAACTGCAACCAAAGAAGCACTCAACCGAAAAACACGCAAATAACTATTTCCCAATGAGACACCTGTGAGCTCACATCTAAACGGCAAATTACTGAATAGAATGAGGAGTACCTATGAGGAGTCTTGCTTCATATTAGGCCTCGTATGTTTTTTGAAGAAGTCCATGGATTGCGTGAGTAGTCGTATCGTGTTGCGTGCACAAATCCACACACGAAAATGGAAGCTTTCCAATTTTATTTTATGAATAGAATGACAAAGAGACGACCAACGCGACGTGACTATGGTGATGGTATGAATTATTTCCTGTCACCCCGACTATAAAAGTTCGTGTCGCTTCAAAGGACAGCAACCACCGACCATAGGTGTCTCTTAGGAACTACTGAATCAAAAGTCCCTTCCGTCTCTGTTTCGTTGAAGTTGTTTAAGAAATCTTCTCCAAAGTATTTATACCCAAATTTGACTCCCCTGCGATGAATAAGTTTGGGGAAAATTCTCCTTGACCCCGGCGATCGCTTTATGGCTCTGATTCTATATCTATGTGAAGACAGGTACACGTTCGCCCGAAACAACGACCGAAGCCGACGTGCACTTCATTCGAAATGACAATTACTTTTTGGAAAAGTTTCTGGTGCAACTTTTCAACCGTTTTAGTTCCATTTTCAGCACTGGCATCCACAAGATAATCTTTTTCTTCTGATTTGTGGAAATAGTTTCTTCCTTTCGGCATTTCAACAATAATAATGCAAATTATCCTCTCAGTCCTGCAGCGCTGTGCGTGTGTGAGTGATCTTTTTTTTTTGCCGCTTCCGGCTCATATACTCTGACTCTGCGATGTCTTCCTTGTTTGCGGTTGGGAACTGGGAAGGTACGGGCATGGTACGTGTAGAAACGCTGCTGTCCTGCATATACAATGGACAAAGTTTAGAACCACTTTTCTAGTTTACTTTTTTGCCTCTTTTTATTTTCCTTAGTTTTTCGTTGTGCTTTCACTTAAGTGCAGGATATAAATTTAAGTCACAATTTCATTTTGGTCCTCGAAGAGTTATTGCCTTCATTACTCTTGGATGCGTCGCACTATCACTAAGTTTCTCTAAGGCATTGCGAGTGAGCGCCAGAAACGTGTATGGTGAGGAGATAATGTGTACGTAGACGTAGGTACTGTGAATCCAATGACGACCACAATGAGCAAGACCTCTTCAACTGATGGAATCAATTAAGAGCAGTAGTTTAGAAGGGAGACGCAGTCGACACAAACGGGTTATGGATGATAATTTAGAAACATTTATAAAGGATGTCCTTTTGTTTGGTTTTTCACATTGTTTCTCGGAGTTTTCGCTACAATCGACACTCACTTATGGGCGGTTATTTCCAGAGCAAGTTTTGTTTTAATAAATGAACGAATCTTAAGCCAAGAGATAAACGTGCCCTTTTAGGGGAGTGAGTTATGGACATCGGTTTATGTCGTTCATTGAGGGGAAACATCTTGTCAAATTGTTATATGTACATTATATTATTGGTCGTCGTTTTCCAATGTACAGCTAAACAGAGTTTGGTACAGTCCGCTATACGTTTTTTCAGCAGTGAAACCGTGGAAAAGTAAGGGAAAAGTGTTAGAATACATTTGTAGAAAGTGTTTAGGCGAAAATAAAGAATAAGACAGACAGGATAGCGGAAATAGTGGACAGAAAGGAGTAAAGAGGTGTCAGAAAAGGGCACAGAGGAAAAGAAAAACGAGGACAGAGGAAGATCGGGAAATTCCATCAGGAAATCTAAAACAGATAAGTAAAGAGTGACATATAAATTGTTAAGACTGGATTCTTTTATCCAACCTGTCGTAGGTACATAAACCTAGACTACGATGAGTGTACAACTTGATACCTGTATCGATTATACGTTTTTGTAGGGTCCTCAAGCAGACTCACTTGAGGTAAGAAAAAATGTCTTGATGGTTGTTCTGATACTAACAACTTTATTTCTACAACTTACTCTTTTTATACTACTTAACAATCAATTCATAATGCTTAATTAACAATAAAATATCAATAGTGCTTATTTAACAAAACGTACCTCAAAATCAATATTGCCTAATTAACCTAAAGTAACCCAAATTCAATATTGCTTAATTAGCATAATGACACGAACAATTACCATTTCCATATAATGCTGACATTTCTTTATCATTACATGGAACTGGTGAATTGCAAGCTATTGCGGACTAAACATAAATTATATTTTGTTTGATCAGGGTAATATTATTTTCTTTCAAATAACCCCAAAGAAAGAAGCCCAACGGTTTCAAATCACATGATCTTGGCGGCCAATTGACATCGCCATCACGTGAGATAACACAGCCATTGAATTTGTCGCGCAAAAGAGCCATTGCTTCGTTAGCTGTGTGGCAAGTGGCACCGTACTGTTGAAATCACATATCGTCCACATCCATATCTTCCAATTTGAGCCCTAAAAAGTTCGTTATCATCTCACGTGAGAGGTGCAATTGTTGGGCACGACGACGAGTTGAGATGGACGGCTCATCAGCCACACTATCGGGAACAGCAGCAATATTTTCTGCAGTACGAGCTGTACGAGCATGCACTGGTGTTTTCACATCTTCTACAGACTCAGTTTGCTCAAATTTTTACACGATTTTTCCGATTGTACGCACATTTGGACGATTAAATTGACCGAAAAAATCACGAAGTGCACGATATGCATTTTGCTTTGAACGCCCATTTTAATAATAAGTCTGAATAACTTTAACGCGTTGCTCGATTGTGTATCTTTCCATGATTAAGAAATTACATTATGAAATGCAGAAAAAAACTTGACATTTAGGTGTGGTTCACATTCAACATCGGCCCTTAAAATGTAACCACCCTTTATATACCAACCGAAATTTAAAAAAAAAAAAACTACGAAGAACCCATCCCTTCTCTGAGGTTAGCTGAACGCAGCCCTACCAGTGGCTGTAGTTACCTAGTGTCTCCACGAGCAATATTTCATATCTTGCAATATATCATACTATGGAAATTGCCAGTGGAGACCACAAATAGTATGATATAAAAAATTTCTTAAGATATATTGCTCAGCTCATAGAATGATATCGATAGTATGATATAAGCTGTCAATTTTAAGTTTGACACTTGTGTTTTTTTTCGCGATGGCTGAGTGGAGTATGGAAGAAGTGTTAAAATTTATAAATAATTATGAAAAATTCGATTGCTTGTGGAATTATAAAAGCAAGCAATATAAAAGATTGGACCTTAAAAAAAATGCATGGTTGCAATTGTCCAAGGAGAGTGGAAAAGACATTGAAGAATTAAAAAAAAAATTAAAAACCTACGCACAGCCTACGTTGTGGAAAAAAAGAAAGTGGACGGGACAAAAAAATCTGGCACATCGGCCGAGACGGTGCATCAGCCGCATCTGTTTTATTATGATGACCTCCGATTTTTGGATTCAGTAATTGTTTTGAGACGAACAAAAAGCAATTACCCAGTGGTATGAAAAATAAAGAAAACAATTGTTTCCATACCTATACTCATACATGTATTTATATATATTTTTACAGGATGACAGTGTTGAGTGTGCTACGGAAGCAGTGGAGACGGATCTTAATGATTCTGTCTGCATGGAAGATGAATCTTTGGTGGAACAACCATCCCCTTTATCTGCGTTTCAGTCAAGCACCTGTTTGTCGGCGGCATCACCATCACCATCAACATCGAAATCGGAGAAAAAAAAAAAACGGACGTCCTATGCAAACAATAAATTTGATAGTGCGATTGATGCAATTGTCCAATTTGCCAAAAGCACAGAAGAGGGTAATGTATATACTTCTTTTTCAAAAAGTATTGCAACGCAGTTGCAGCTATTAACTCCGGTAGAAGCAGAGGAAACAATGGGAGATATACAGCAATTAATAACCAGTAGAGTAGTGCAGTCCATGCAGTCCAGACCACAAAGTTACTCATCCTTGTCTTCATCCGCGAGAAGTAGTGGGAGTGACAAGCTGTTCACAGCCCTGGTTGATGCCGACATCCAGTTCGACGATGATGATTTTTAAATGTGTTAAATTGATTTTTAACTATGTAAACTTGTTTTCTTGGTTTTTAACTTGTAAACTTGTTGATTTTTAACTATGTAAACATGTTTGAGACTTGTGTTTTTTATATAAAAAATAAATAAATAGTTGGCGCAAGTCCGTAAGGAAACTACGCATAACTTATCACTAGTACATATATTCCTTTTGTATGAGTTTTTCCTTTTTGGGACGAATGAGTAGCTGGAATCGAACCTGGGCCCTTTTTTTTAGCTCATTATCATCATTTCACACAGCAATCGGTTTTGCTGTAAATCACAAATATAAATTGGAAAGCTAATGAAGTATCCTTACTATAATAAAACAGTAACTTTTTTTCCGGCTGTAAGCTGTGAGCAAAGAATAGATTCAAAAAGTACTGCACGAATTTGATTTCGGTTTTCACAGTTGCATAGGAAATTGTTCAGGTTTGCACATAGGATATGTTTTACCATTATTCGCTGTCCGGAAGTGGAAATCTAAGCTGATATCTAAGAAAAGTTGTAATTCTCGGATGCCTTCTAGCTCCTAGCTTCGGAATCACTCATCCAAATGAAATGGAATTTTTTTTAGTACAAAGTTCAGTAATGTACAAAGATTTTAAGATACAAATCATCTTTGTACGTTATCCTGAAGTCGAACAATAAGCAATAAACTATAAATTTAATACAATTGAAAAAAGCAAAATGTTCGATTGAAGCTAGATCGTTGGATTTTTCCAGCGTTGAGTGGAGGAAATTTTGTGTGTGTGTGCGGCAAAACCTGTTTCTCTCTCTGTACACTTTCTGCGGTGCGCTTTTTCTTTCTCTTTTTTTATGCACCTTTTGGGCTTTTTGTTGTTTTTTTTTTTTCACGTTCTTAAATTGAACTGGAGTATTATGCGAGAAACAGATTAACACAGCGACAGCAACAGCAACAGCGAATTTAGGATTGGCTCTTCTAACGTTGATGTCGCTGTCGATGTTGCTGTGCTAATGTGTTCAAATTAATTAAAATACATTGGTTCTCAAGTTCTGTCAAAGTTGCTGTTGCTGTGTTAATCTGTTTCTCGCATTAATGAATAATGAGTTGAGTAGTAGAGTAAATGAGATGAATGGAGCATGGGATTGTGAGAGATAGGTCTGTAATTGAGATTGAGAGGAAGTCACACTCAGTTGTAATTGTGATTTAAAATGCGTTATAGTGATTCTGATTTTATAGTGATTCATGTGCATGCCAAAACCTGTTTGTGCAATTGCACCTTTTTTGCTTTATGTTTTGCTTTCTGTTTTTTTTTTTTTTTTTTTTTTAATTTGAACTTGAGGATGTTTGTGTTTGAGTAGTAAGTGAGCGAGTATGGCGCATATAGGTTATGGGATTGAGAGGGATGGGGTATAAATTGTAACAACTACCAATAACAAGTGGAATGTAAATGAGATTAAAAGGGAATAATAGAAGTTAGTTAGTTAAAACTAATCCTAAATTCGCTTTTGCTGTTGCTGATAGAGTCGCTGTGTTAATCTGTTTCTCGCATTACTGGCAGTTTTTCTTCTCTTTTTTCGGGTAAGCATCTTTTTGTATAACGCTAATTATTTTATTTTAAATCTGAGAAGTGGAACTCTGGCGAAGCAAGGCGAGCACGGGTCAGCTAGTTAACAATATTTGCCGGGCTTAAACGCAAAATATTGTAAAACTATTTGCACATAGCATTGCATCTCTGAACAATCTTCCCAATAAAAAAAATTTAATTCTTTAATTCTGTTTTGAAATAGACAATAGAACACAAAGTTAGTTTTTAAGGTCGTTTTATTGTTAAAATTTACATTGAACATTTAATACCTATATAGTTTGTTTTTTTATTTTATCCCATTGATAAGGAACTTCACCATCCGTGACGCAATATTTTCTTATATTCTCTCTTACTTCGGAAGCGTATTTATACCTACTGTGTTGTGGTGTTGATAAAGGTGTTATTGTTTCCGGCAAATTATTCAATTGGCTTGCTTGATCGGTGTTATCCGGTGCTTGTTTTTTTGTTGAAAGGTAATTGTAAAGCACACAGCATGCCCTCACCAGATCGATAGAACTGTCCACGTGAATCTCTATGGGACGATGAAAAATTCGGAATCGAGATGCAAGTCTCCCAAAAGCCATCTCGACTGTTAACCGCGCACGACTAAGACGATAGTTGAAGACTTCCTGAGACGTACTTAGATTTCCATTTCTATTATAGGCTTTCATAAAGTTGCTATCCAAGCCAAAGATGTCATCGCCTATAAAATAAAATGGTGTTTTTTTGCATTGGCCCTTTAGAGGCCTCGAAGGTGGGATGTTAAGCTTTCCGGTTATAAGTCCTCGATATAAACTGCAGTTCTTCAGCGCAACAACATCTGACGCTCTTCCGTTACCGCCCACATCGATATATAAAAATCTGCTGTGTGCATCAACAACAGCAAACAAAACGATGCTAAAAAACCCTTTGTAATTATAATAATCGGATCCCGAATTTGGCGGAGCTTTGATGCGTATATGTTTGCCGTCAACCGCACCTAAAATATGCGGGAAGTCCCAAAAAAAATTAAAATCTTCCGCAATTGAAGACCATTCATCTTGCGTGGTACATGTCTAAGGAAAATCAATTAAAACAATGAATACAGGTAAAAAGACAGTAAAATACCTTTAAATATTGACCTTCCATTGCGTTGTTTATAGCATTGAGCACTTCGGGAACAAATTTAGAAATTGTCTTTCTAGAAATATGCGACAAAAATTCAAGGGATCTGTATGAGTCGCCTGTAGCAATATACCTCAGAGTAATAGCAAGCCGTAATCTCGGCGAAATCGCATAACGCATTACTGTGTCCCTTTTTTTATTTCGAAATCCACCTGCATACAAATTAAAAATGGAAATTAAATTATTTTAGGTAAACAAACTAAAATTGTCCTCTTACCAGTGCGAGAATTTTCTCAAACTTATTAATATTCATTCTGCAAAAGTTACGAAACTCGTCGTCTTCCCACAAAACATCTTTTAATAAATGTTCCTCTATGTTGTGCATTTCCCTTTTTTCCAAAAATGGATTTACCCAAAATCTTCGTTTCCTTTTCTGAGTTCTTTTCTGCAATTATTTTAATTCTTTTAAGGCCTTCAATGCGAGAACGCAACGATATACTCTGCTCAGCGACATTTGAAGAAATGAAATAGTAAGATATGAAATGCCCACCCTAAATTTTATTGCATACTATCGTTCTTTCTTTCTATCAAATTTGACAGATATCAAGCTATGAAATATTGCTCGTGGAGACACTAGGTAACAGAAATTTATTCCCGATCTCTGGCAAGTGTCATTTATCTTGATCCGATAATTTCCTTCGGGCAGTGGCGACTGCGTTTTTTTTTTCTCGTTTTGTTTCGCCAGTTAATTCATTCAAAAAGTAGTTTGATCGCGGAATAAAAGTAAAATCAATAAATTTTACAACAACCGTTTGATGACTATAATAGCAATTTGGATAAGGGCCGATTTTTCAATATTTAGATAAATTGCCAGATTGCTAACTAACGACTAAATTTATTTCACTCTTTATCTGCTAGATAATTATAAGTTTTGAGTTTTTAATCATAAAATAACAGCTAGGTAGCTATTCGAAGGTAAAGTGTTGTGATTAAGAAAGATCGACTGACGATAGGTATGTTGCGTTAAAGCATAGCAGATAGCCATATTCAAAGCTTGACGCTTATTATTAACCGTTTTAGTTTCAGTGCAAAAAGGTTCAAATAATTTACAATGGAAAACTCTAATATAATTGCTAACAAACGAGAGAGGTCAGTTAATTTTACCTTTTCAAAAGCGGGAGTTTCAATGAATATGGTGTTCAAGTTTCAAAAGATAGTAGAAAATAAAAAAACTGATTCCCATTGTACATAATGATGAGGTCTCTTTCTCACTACCCTTTGTTTCCTTGTTGGGTTGAAGTAATTGTTTGCTAATTCCTCTTCTTCGATAATAATATCAACGAACAAGTTCTCCGAGTTTTTTTTATATCGCGTGTAAAACTAAGTGTTAATGAAAGTGCAAATCTAGTTATACGGGGGTGTGTTATATTTTGGGAAAAGACGCGAATACCCACAAAATCGACTCCTAATTGTGTTACAAAACCTAATAAGTTATACCAATTTTGGAGAGACTTACAAAAAAAATTCAAGCAAAACACAGGACGTGTTCTTCAAAATTGAAGAAGATAGAATTTTCATGCAGCGCCAAAGTGAGCCAGGTCGAACCGGTTACTTTTCTGGAGTAGGTTTCTATGTATTCTGACAAATTAAAGAGGAAAACTGGCGAATGAAATATTTTCGGCATCAATTTCTACAGAGGCGTCCCCTTATATGAACCTTTACAGGATGAGTTATCTTCCTGCCCTGTACAGATTTTCTGCTGTGATACTACGGCCTCAAATACTGGTCGTATAAATGGTGCCTGTGTTCTTCTTGAGCAAAAACTTGACAGGTAATTGCTGGTTTTTGCTTGTCGACATAACATTTACGAACTGGTGCTAAAAAGTGTTTTTGAAGCTAAAATCAGTCAAATGACCCCAGGCCCTGATATCCCAATATTCAAAAAGTTCATAAAAAATTGGAAAATCTTCGACCCAAATAAGATTCAGTGCTATAGAGAAAACATGGAAAGATACCCAACTGCTTCCAAAATTGAAGATCCGCTTGAATTCTATCGCATTGAACTGACAAAAAAAAAAATAGTGAGGGATGACTATCGAGAGTTGATAGAACTCTCAATCATATTTTTGGAGATAAAGAACGGAAATTCAAAATTAGGCCTCCAGGTGATAGCATGAAGCCCGATGGATGGGAAGAGCCATCTATTCACTAAAAATAGTGTTGCTGAGTTCTCAGTTTATATTAACCAGCAAAGACAAGTCAGCTCTGCTAGACGTTTGCTTGTTTATTGTGACAACTTATGTTAAGCCATGGCTTCAAGGTATTTTGGCAGTGAGAGCACCTTAACAGGATTTGTGCTTTCTGAAATCATTGAAATCTAACGGGAATATTGACAGAAGCATTTCGAAAGCAGCTCTACAGAAGTTTAGCCAACACTCATGGTATTTGACTGATGAAGAAGCCATCCTGCTCAGAATTGATGACAGTTTTCTTCGTGAGTGACACCAAAAATACAGTTTCCAGGAGGAACAAAAACAGTTTTTGTTACTTTCTGTACAAGAACACAGGAGGATCTACCCTGACTGTAAAAAGGAAACTTTAAAAAGACGGTATTGTTAAACTAAAATCGTAGTAATAAAATATAATATACGATTTGAAAGGGTTGCAATTTGTTTTTCTTGAAAACAACATGAATTCTTAAGTAATCCAGTACAAATACCCATATAGTAACTATATCATCAAGTCGGCACAACTTCCTGTTATTTTCGAGCACAAATATTTCAAAGTCGAGCTATTAAGAATAAAATAAATAGTTGGCGCAACAGGTCCGGAGGGACCCTAGGCCTAGCTTCTCACAACCATTCGTTTTGTGCGAGTTTTTCATTTTTGGAACGAATGGAAGGGATCTACAATTTTATGCCGACTCGAAACGGCTAATTAAGAAGCTCTTTCAAGACATTTACTCTCGGATGTTTGTCCGACGTTCGCGAGAGGTAGCGCAGTGGAAAAAAACAACATAAGTTGGAATTCGGGTTTTTGCGTTATTCGAACCTGAGACCCCTCGCTTAGTAGTCCAACACACTAACACTAAGCCACTGCGACTACGACTTTAAGAATGCTAAAATGAATAAGGAATTGGAGGGTATGCGTTTTTGATATCGCACAAACAATTTTTTTCTTAGTGTCATCGGACACCCTAATGAAAATATCTCCCCAAACGAAACTTTTTGAAGTATAATTTTCAAATTTGACAGTTCGCTTAATTTAACTAGAGATTTATATATTATCCGTCTCAGAAATGGGCAGATAACTTTATGAGACAGTAAGCTGTTATATTCTTCGAATTAAATGCTATTCGACTATTGAAAAATGAATTTATGTCTTATCTGACAGTTAACCCCTATCTGATTGGCTATCTGACTATTGAAAAATCGGCCCTAAAAGTCAAAATTTCTTCTGAAATGGGCCCTTTTAAATTCTCGCTCAAGCTACAGAGTCACCTCTTTACATTGTTGTAGGATCGTTGGCCAAAAAAAAAACTATTTTCCAAGTATTGCATGAGTTTATCCATCCCCTCCCTCCTAGCTCCCTCAAACTGCGCAGCTATCCTCCTTCGCAGAGTCGTTGGCAAAGAATGATTTTCTTATCGGAGGCTGACATGAGTATAGCTCCCTCAAACTGCGCAGCTAGCCTCTTTCTTGATAGACTGGAAGACAAAGCGTCAGTTACCCTTACAAGAGCTTTTGTTGCAATCCAGCTTGATGTCAATTTATTCAATTGTAACTGGAAGTTGATTGCTTAATCGCCTGTATTACATGCTTACCAAAAAACCAATTCAAACACAGAATCTAACATTTAAGTTCGATATTGAAAAGGGGCGCCTTGAGATACCCGAGTCCAGCCCTGTCTACTTAACCAATTGTAATTAAGAATGAATTTGTACTCCAACAAACACACATCTGCAGCGTATAGAAAGTTGCCGCATAGCTATAAAAAGTCCTATACAAACATGTCGAGATAAATATTTAAATTCAATTTATGCAATTATCCTCGAGTATAAAAAACGCTTAATGACGCTTTAATTGAATCGTGCTGCCACCAGACTTAATGAATTCACAATAGCTACATAATTCGCCGCACCTAAGAGCTCCCCCAATGCTCGTTTGACTTCAGCTTGTCAGTATTAAATTTTGGAATGATGTATGCTTTAATCGACTTATAATATATAGGATAGAAGACACCTTTCTTCACCAAAGGACGATATGAATATTCACGTCTGCCATTATCAAGAAATTAATGTGTGCATTTCTTAAATGTTTCTCAGAATTATTCCCAGCTATTACAACAATTTATGTATAACATCCTGCTATAGTGTGCGCTTGTGAAATCCTTATACAGCCCACATCCCGGAGTTAGATAATAATTTTCAAAATTATATTCCCTACCCAGGATGATTTATTCGTCTAAGCAATGGGCTTCTTTCAAAGGGCTGTCTCCATCTCGTCCTCAACTCCTTTGTTGTGCTGATGAGCTGCTGCAGGAAAGGGCTATACACGTATGCTGTTACATGCATCTTCGTTCATTGTTTCTATTACCCCAGCATATGGTACACAATTACTAATAAGGCTGTTGATGGTAATGATGATGACAATATTCATTTCTCGGTACAATAGAAACGGGGCTATCCCACAAGAGCGACATCAACTTGCCCGCATATGCTAGAGCACGACGCCATGTGCAAATAATGAAATAAGTTGATGGGCGTCGCTGGCTGTAATGCATCCATTGCCGCCCTTAAAACTGCCTCGCATGGTTATTCAAATCCAATTCATAGCATGAAACAGGCTGTTTGGGTGGGCCTGATGCCCCCCCTTCCTCGCATATACAGTTTCATTGAATGCACACTAAGTAGGTTGGCTGTATAGAATGGCGTATACAAGCACACGCCAAGGATGTCCTTAATGGTAATCATCTCAGGCTGATTACAAAATGGGTCTCATGTAAGAGTGCCGCATAGACCATGTGGCCAACGAAACCTATCGCCAGCCTCAACCCCAGATGGGCATATGTAGGTATATGGTGACGACGACAAGGATGAGAGCAACCAGCAGCTCTACCCTAACCCAGATGCATAATTTGCCAGCAAGGTGCATCTAATGAGAGAACCGACTACGGACGAGGTCGACGGCTATCTGACTCTGCTGGATACCTATATGTAAATGGCTTCGGCGGCGGCGTTGCATTCATTTCGGCGTATGCAGGAGCACCCATCACACATATGCTATGCACAGGTGCATAGATGTAAACACACCTGACTTAATGGTCTGATGCGCTGGAGTGGAAAGTGGCTTCGGTTAGATAATAGGCCCTTCTTCGACATCGTAAACCGGCCCAAGTGACAGACAGGCTAAAGCATAGAGGACATTTGTTGCTGATAGTGTTGTAGGTGATCCGTGTAGCTTTTGCTGCTCAAGTCAGGTTATCACTCTGCACGGAGGGTACCCAACCTTGTGTCCACAGGTATAGGGCCAGGTTGACTGAGTTTATTATTAAGTCAAATCTTAATTACGGCGGTCCTAGGGACTGCGATGATAAAACGCACACCAGGCTTTTGACTGTCATAACTTTCAGGTGAATTACGGTTCGGGAACAATGCGATGGCATTCATTGAGGCTGTCGTCTGCATTATATGGGGGCTGAGGAGAGATAGCCGCTTCGAATGGATATAACTGTGAGTGCCTCTAAGCTGCTTTTGTTATCGTTTTGTCCTTCGGTGAAATGGACGAGTAATCCTTGGAGAGGCCAAATCTAATTTCGCAGATCGCAAAGGAGGACAGTGGTGTAAATTTAGTGGGCTTTTAAATTTTCGGGCCGATAACCGCTCAGCGGATAAGAGGTGTGTGTAAAATGGTGACCCTATATAGGTACTGTTGGTAAATTTTTATTTATAATTAGGAGGACATTTATTGCTGCGCATATCGTAGGACCATCGCGGCAATTGTTTTGGGGTAACGCCATTTTAGAAGCACTCGCAGAAATTCTTAGTCAGCAGCTTTGTGTAACAACTTTTCCACCAGATCCCCGCCATAATCCTACAGCGTTTCATAGGCACCTTGTAATTTATTTGGGTCCGCCATGTAAGTTGGCGATGCCATTGAAATGTGCTAAGCAGAAGTAGGAAGTTATGTATTAACGGATAGACTAGACTACTATTTGATTGCAACACGAGATCGGGAGATGCGATGCTACATAATAACGGGTGATTTTTTAAGAGGTTTAGAACTTTTTTTAAAAAAAAAAACACAAAAAATTCGAAAAAATGAATGAAATATTTATTTGAATCGATAGTTTGAACCAATTTAATGTTTAAAGATAATTTCATGCAAATGTTGACCGCGGCTGCGTCTCAGGTAGTCCATCCGCTGAGTCCAATTTTGGCATACTCTTTCACACATATCGGCCGGTATCTCACGAATGAATGCATGGATGTTGGCTTCCAGTGCGTCAATCGAAGCGGGCTTGTCCCTATACACATTAGCCTTGACATACCCCCACAAAAAATAATCTAATGGTGTCAAATCGCACGATCTAGGCGGCCAATTGACCGGCCCGAAACGTGAAATTAACTGTTCACCAAACTCGCCTCGCAATTGCGCCATTGTTTCGCGTGCTGTGTGGCATGTGGCACCGTCTTGTTGAAACCACATATCATGCAAGTCAAGAACTTCCATTTCGGGCAAAAAAATGTTTGTTATCATCGCTCGGTAGCGTTCACCATTGACAGTAACGCTGCGATTCGCATCATCTTTGAAGAAATATGGCCCAATAATGCCGCCGGCCCATAAACCGCACCAAACAGTGGCTTTTTCGGGATGCATTGGTAGCTGTTGCAATGCTTCTGGCTGATCTTCACTCCAAATGCGGCAATTTTGCTTATTTACGTACCCATTCAACCAAAAATGAGCCTCATCGCTGAACACAGTTTTTCGATAAAAAAGCGGATCCTCGGCCAGCTTTCCAAGAGCCCATTCACCAAAAATTCGGCGTTGTGGTAGGTCGGCTGGCTTTAGTTCTTGCACAAGCTGTATCTTAAAAGGATTTACGCACAAATCCTTCCGCAAAATTTTCCACGTAGTGCTGTAACAAAGGCCTAACTGCTGGGAACGGCGCCGAATCGACATTTCGCGGTCTTCTGTCACACTAGCTGATACGGCCGCAATATTTTCTTCACTACGCACAGTACGTAAACGTGTTGGTGGTTTAATGTCCAGCAAAGTAAATTTGGTGCGAAATTTGGTCACAATCTTCCGAATAGACTGCTCAGAAGGTCGAGAATGCCGATCATAAAATGGAAGCAGCGCGCGATGAACATTTCGAACCGAGCACGAATTTTGATAGTAAAATTCAATAATTTGCAAGCGTTGTTCATTTGTAAGACGATCCATGGTTAAATTGCAAACCAAACTGAAGCTGTTTGACAGTGACACAAGGTACTAAACACACGTCAGCTGTCAAAACCACACTGAACCAAATCGCGTATTCATATTGACGGAAATATTTTGTTAATCATTGAAGAATTTATTATTCGGATCGACAATTTTTCATAAATTTTTTCGTGTTATTGAAGATTAAATATTCAAAATAAATAATATTTCTTTAACTGCTATCCGATTTCGTAATATATTCAAACCAATGAATTTTTATCATATTGACAAACTGAAGTTGTTAACAAAATGGTATCCTGTATGTGATATTGACAAAAATTTGTTTATCATTTTCAGAAGAATCAGTTATTCAAATTAACAATTTTTCATAAAATGTTTCTTCATATTGAAGATAAAATATTCAAAATCAGTAAAGTTTCATCAAATGCTGTACTATTTATTATATTATTCAAGCGAATGAATTTATTTTCATATTGACAAAATCACCAACTATTCAAATTGAAAATTTTCCATCAAATATTTCGTCTTATTGAAGATTTAATAGCTACATATTCAAAATATATGTACGCCTTTTACCCATGTACGAAGATAGTATGATAAGTCGCTATTATCAGATTGACGAAAATTTATCAATTTTATTTTATTTAAATTGAACACCATATATTTTATTGATATAAAAAAGGAGAGAGTGGGGAATGTTTTTTTTTTTTTCAAAATAAGTGCTTGAAAGGCAAATTTTTTTTGTTTTCTGTTTCAGTTCTAGCAGTTTACAATTAATGCAAATCGCTCATTTGCTGCAATATTGTCACAACTCAAAATTCAACAATTTTGAGTTATGGATGTAGAAGTTAAGTAAATAAAGTTGTCTTTTATCCTGTAGAACATCATTTCTCAGTTTCAAAAACTGGCCAAGAGAGAGCACTTCTGTCGTTATGCCAATATTCTCTTTCATAAAGAATGCTAATTTTCACTGCAAATGTGTAATAATTAAATGTAGGGATGAATTTAAACTCAAGGAGCTGTTGGTAGAAATAATTAAACCTCAGATCATACCTTAATTTCATAAACATATGCTAACCCTACAACCAGTTTTTATTTCCTACTGATTAAACACCCCTAACAATAACGATGACGATTTTAAACTTAAAATTCCTCTCCTGAAAAATTGAGGTTTTTGAGTTATGACGGTATTGTAGCAAATGAGCAAAATGTATGCATGGAATTTATTTAATTTAAGAAAAACAAAACGCAATAGTGGGCATATCAAATTTTACACACTTAAACGATTTATAAGACATTCTATCTGTTATACAAACTATAAAAATGTATTTAGAAGCATCAACAAATTCGATTTTCGTGTAAACATAACACAGAAACGATCGATGGTTTAGGAACAAACACGCATAATGTCCGCAATACATAAACTATACAATATATAAACAAAATATATTTGTCATACCTACTCTATTTATGATTTTTTAAGAAGTAGGTAGGTAAGATTTAAACCAAGTTTAAAAGAAATCAACCAAACAGTTTTTTTTAATTTAAAAGAAATAGTTTAAAAGAGTGAAGCGAATGCTAAAACCATTATATTATACGACACTTTCTGAAGAATATATAGATGGAATTTATAAGAACGAATAACTTATCAAATTATTCATCACTTATTCTTATATCACTTGATTTTGAAGAAGCCGTTTTCAAAAAAAAAAAAAAGGCTTTACAGAAATGAATCTAAAAAAGACGAGTACCATATTAAACGCTTACTAAAGCCGGACCCACTTTTTTCTCTACTTGAAATTTTGTGATCTTCTATTTTAATTAAGTACATATATTATAAATTTGTAAAGGAAAAAAGAAATGTTGACATTTAATGCTCAAAAGATTACTAGAGTAAAGTAAATTATTTAGAGCAAAGAGCTTCTTCAGTTTGAAGCGACTCGTTATTTGCTATATTGCAGAGGTTGGATCAGGACTCAAAGCTCAAACATTACATTTATATATGGAGCTTTTCCCAAAAACATTTCCTCTACCTACTCAACAGCAAACAGTTCCAAAAATAGGATGTCATATGCGAAATCTGAAACTGTTCGTCACAGAAGACTAACAGCTAACTTAAATCTTTTCCATAGGTAATAAGCGAAATGCCCTACGTTACAATAAAGACAACTCATGCACTTAGTTGATAAGAACCGCAAAGACATCACCTTTTCGAAACTCCAAGGTTCTAGAAATTATATTGAATCTAGCACCACATTCCCCTAAATTGCCAACAAATTTATATTAATCGAACATCTTAAACTTTTTTCAAATTGAATAAATTTGTTGAAATGCTCTAAAGTGTTCTTCAAATTGACAAAATTGGTCAACTTGAATAATATTCTTCAATATGTTATTATCAACTTTAGTCCTCATGTTGAGAAATACCCATTAAACCATTGCTTTCTTAAAAATTTTCTTCGTAATATCTTTAACTTGAAGAAATTTCATTATAATGATGGGAAGTTTTTCTTCAACTTGACGAAATTTTCTTTATACCGAATTTTTTTTTTAAATCATTTAAATATTCATTATATTTTCTTCAATTTGAATAAATTTCTTTAAATGGAGGAAAACGTTATCTTCAAATTGGAAAAAAGTACTCAATTTGAAGAAGTTTCATTAAAATGTTACAGCCGTATTAATAATAGTCGCGTAAGTACATGTTAGACCTAACTAATGGCAAACACATTCATTAAACTCAAATTCCTATTAATAAACATTTTTAAAAGATAACTAACGATTCGTAACTATCATATAACTAACTTACGGTAGGAGGTCTGTTAGCGAGTCAATAACTCTAATACGCTATTCACAGCGAAAACTTAATCGAAAACTGATGTTTGCCCATACATATTTCAGTTTTCAAAACGAGTCGTTTAAAGTCGTTTTCCACGAAAACACTGAATAAATGTCACAACTCACAACTTAAAATCATTTTCCACGCTAATTGAAGGTCTAATATTATTTTGAAATGCTCTGAATTAATTTTATTTATTAATGATTTTTCGACGAAAACACGGTTTTCGCTGCGGTGTGAAAAGGGTATAAGAAACATAGTTCCTGTCAAAATGACAAAATAAATTAAATTTAAATTTGAAAAAATTGGGGAACAAAATGGCTCACCGTTATTCAGTGTTTTTGAATAATATAAATATTTTAGGGGAGGATTCGGTTACCATCGCTCCAACTCGAAAAAAAGTGTACAAAAAAAGATAAAACCCAATGAAAATGTTTGCAAATTACATTTGTTTTGATTTTTTTTTTTGCTTGATTTGATTTTATTTTCTTGTTTTTTTTTTTTTTTTTTTTCTATTTGTCACAATTGAAATTGAAATTGTACTAGCCAACCGTGATGAAAGCCAATACGTAATAGTTTGTAGTACAATTTGGTTAGATGATGCCAGCTCTTTTAGGGAAAACATCAGTTAGTTATTATATGAATTATTTTCATTTATTAATAAGAAAATTTAACTAGTATGTTATTTATTTAACAAGGAGCTAGGTGAAAAAAAAACACGTTAATAAAATTCAATCCTTTGTTTTAATCACACAACTTTATTTAAAGGGAAACTGGAGACGACTGCCCCGATTCCAATTCTCATTCTCTGAACACAAAATAATAATGAATTTTCCCTTTCATACAAAGGTGGGGATGAAGAATGAAGTTACAAAAGAGAAAACAAAAGAACAATTGGACGTTGCCAGATAAATTTAATTCATTATTAATAATTTTTCAACATCCTCCCCCCGGCGAAACTATTGTATTTCTAACGGGTATATTAACTGCACAGGTCTTCTCAATGTTTTCTGGTCTGATGTTCTGACCTCACAAGCTCTGACTTTCCCATCTCGTCCGGGATAGATAGTAGTTATACGTCCTAGCTTCCACAATGTTCGGGGTAGGCCTTCGTCATGGATTAGTACTACATCATCAACTTTTATGTTTGAGGAAAATCGTCTTGGACTGCAATGAACGGACCTGAGTAGTTGAAGATAGTCTGTGGTCCAACGTTTACGGAATTTCTGGATGGACTTCTGTCGTCTAACCCAAACCTGAATTAAATCTGCGTTAGTAAAGTTATGATTAAAATGATTACCTATAGTCGGAAGACTAAATAATGATGAAGAAATTAGAAAATTCGCAGGCGACAAGGGTTGCAGATCGCTTGGGCTATCTGATATGTATGTTATTGGCCTTGAATTAATTGTGCTTTCTATTTCGACAAGAAGAGTCTGTAATTGGTCAAAGGTAAGCAAATTCCTTTTGAGAACGATCTTGAGATTCTCTTTCACACTTCTGACTAATCGCTCCCACCAGCCACCCCACCATGCAGCTCTTTCTACAATAAACCTCCATTCGATGCCTTGATGTAAAGCGAAATTATGTAAGTCTGGAGCTTTGAGTACATCACCAAGCGCCTTCAGCTCCAAAGCGGCTCTTTTGAAAGTTTTAGCGTTGTCAGAATACATTACTGCAGGTACTCCCCTTCTAGCGATGAAGCGCTGTAGTGCTGAAATACAGCTTTCTGTTGTTAAATTGGGGACCAGCTCCAAATGAACCGCCCTTACTACGGCACAGGTCAGCAGCATTATATAAACTTTAGACGTTTTCTCCGAAGATACATCGCTCTTAATATACAACGGTCCAGCGAAGTCGATTCCTGTTGTTTCAAATGGTTTGGCTACTGTTATTCGTTCCTTAGGCATTGGTGCAAAGGGCTCCGTTGCTGCCTTAGCGTGCATCCTCTTACATTCAACGCAAGTCTTGATTATTCGTTTAATTAGTTGTCTTCCTTTAACCAACCAGAAGCGTTGTCGCAATCTCGTAAATATAGCGTTGACTCCACTATGATAAAGTTTGATATGTACGTCCATGATTAGCATCATATTGATAACAGCCTCCTTTGGTAAAATTATTGGATGAATGACATCAAAATTCTCATCGGCCATCTGCAATCTTCCACCAACTCGCAATAGTCCTTGCTCATCTAAAAAAGGGGTAAAGGTTGAAATTTTTGAAGAACAGTTAATCTGCCGCTGATTCAATAAAGCCTGAATTTCGGCTTTGTAGGACTGCCATTGAACATATCTCAACCAATATATCTCAGACCTTTTTAATTCGCTTATAGAAATATATCCCGTAAGCTTCACGTTTCTGGATTTTATGTTATGAGCGAAACGAAGTACATAAGTTGTTATGCGTAAAAATCGACGATAATTGCTAAATCTCTTCACATCGATAATTGGTGCTCGGTAATGTAAATTTTCTTCTAAATTCACCAATAAATTGACAGCTTCCAGTGAATCGACTTGTCGAAAATCCGCGTCATTTGGCCATTCAGCTTGCTCCTTGTGTAAAAATTCTGGACCGTTTTTCCACAGCAGCGACTTCAAAAGTATTGATGCTGAAACTCCTCGCGTAAGTAAATCGGCCGGATTCATCATTCCAGGACAATACAACCAAATAACACCAGTGCAGATCTTAGTTATTTCCTTTACTCTATTCCGAACGTACGGTTTTTGTTTAGAAATATCTCCTGATATCCAAAATAGAGATATTTTTGAATCTGACCATATATAAGTTTTAGCTATTTTCGTTGAAAGTTTTTTGTTTAAATATACATGAAGTCTCGCTGCAAGAAGAGCTGCTGTTAATTCCAACTTAGGAATTGTTAGCTCTTTAGAACCATCATCCTTTAAAGGTGCGACTCTATTTCGTGAGCAGAGAAATTGACAATGGATTAAACCGGTAGGTGAACGTTTTCGTATATATGCAACAACTCCGTAAGCACTTGGACTCGCATCTGAGAATATATGAAGTGTTATTTCATCATCTGCGCTGTCATCCGTATTGTGAAATACATATCTGGGAAGCGAAAAGTTCTTAAGGTTGCTTAATCCTTCACACCATTGGCACCATTGATTATGAAGTTCGTCTGGTAAAATCGAGTCCCAATCCAGCTTTAACTTCCATATTAACTGGAACAAAATCTTCATATTAACTGTAAATGGACCTAAAATCCCTAATGGGTCGTAAATTCTCGAAATCATTTTTAGTACACTTCGTTTGGATCCGATCTTTTCTGCTACGTGATAGGTTATTGCTGGTTGAAGATCAACACCGATATCATCTAATTCTAACCACCAGATTATGCCTAAAGTCTTCACTGAAGTAAAATTTTCATATCCTTTATCATCATTTTGTAATTTACTTCGAAGACTGTGGGAGTTAGTGGTCCACTTTCTTATGTTCATACCAGCCGCCTTCATAATACACAATGTTTCGTTATAAACCATCGCTGCAGTTTCTTCACTATTTACGCTGAGGACCAAGTCATCTACATAAAATGAATCCTTTATTAAATAATACGTTTTTGTATAGACATCTTTAAAAGATTCGAAATGTTTTCGCAAGGTCGCAGATAGTATAAAGGGGCTACTCGTAATACCAAACGTTAAACTAGTCATTCTGTATTCCTGAAAATCATTAACTTCTACAGCAGACTCTTCATTATTTTTTATCCATAAAAAACGATGAGAATCCCTATCCCGTTTATCTAGGCTGATTTGAAGGAAAGCCTTTTCTATATCAGCAGTTAACGCTATCTTTCCTAGTCTAAAATTTAGCAATATCGAATAGAGATCAGTGTACAAATTTTCACCGGCCCACAAACAGTCGTTTAGCGAATCTTTATCCACTTCATGTGATGATGCATCGAACACGATTCTTAATTTTGACGTTAACTTGTCCTGTCTATAAACAGCTCGATGAGGTAGGTAGTACACTCTCTTACTTTCACAATTCGGTACCTCTTCTGCAAATCCAAACGTTAGATATTCTTTTAACGCTGTGTCATATTCCTTCAATTTATTCTCTTCCCTAGAAAGCCTCTTTATTAAATTCTTTAAACGTCCGACGGCGATAGCTCTATTGTCACCCAAATTAAAGTCGCTTTTCCAAGGTAAGGATACTTCAAACCGATCTCCTAGGCGTCTTATGTTTTCCTTAATAAAATCCTCAGCAAAACGCTCGTTACTCTTTTCCTCGTTCGTTATGCCCACTGTCTCGAGTTTCCATAAGTTGCAACCATTAACTTGGTCATCATCAAAATCAACAAATGAGCACAACGACGTAGATTGATATGTACTAGAATCATTACTATTTGCAGGACCATGCAGTGTCCATCCTAAGCAAGTGTTTACAGCAGTGAGATTATCAGTCAATCTTTGAAATTCACCATTTACGAACAACCAATAATTATCAGCCCCAATCAGCAAATTAATTCCAGGTAATGGGCGCATATTTTTGACTCTTGCATCAGCCAATAACAAATTCTGAAACGATGGATTATTGCTATTTGGAGTAGATAACACATCAACACATATATCTGGTACTTCAATTGCCTCTATAAACATCGTATTATTATAATATTGTCCTTTTATTTTTAGTCTGACTGTATTACATACTCTAATGGGAGATTTCTTATTAGAGCCAAATGGAATAATACTCAATCGATGAGTCCCTACTATCGGTAGATTTAATGCTCTTGAGAAATCTTCTTTTATGAAAGTTAACTGACTACCTCCATCTAATACTAACCGCACAAACAATTCAGATTTGCCAGAGGGACTTGATACATATGCGCAAGCCGTTTGTAAATAGATCTTATTAGTTTGCACACTAGTTGTCGCAAACAAACCTGTAGTCTCATTAGAAGTACTTGCGTTCTGATAAGAAGAAGCGGGTGTTAAATCTTGTTGCTTCTTTTGACGAACAAATTCAGGATCACACATCGAAACTGCATGTCTACCATTGCATACCATACACTTCAGAAAAACTTTACAGTTTTTTGCGGAATGATATCTTTTAGTGCACTTAAAACAACAACCGTATTTCTTTAATATATCCTTTTTCTTAGCGAGTGAAATTGTGTCATCACGACAAGCAGCCATATTATGATTTTTCGATCCACAAAAAAAACATTCTCGTTGCCCTACATTAGACTGTGATTCTTTTGATGACGTTAGCAACCCTGCTGCAGTACACATATTACTTTTCGTTAACTGCTTATGTGACGATGAAGTATACCGTTCGCCTCTTTCCAATTCGCCTACCTTCTCTAAAGCCACCACTTCGAGTTTTATAAACTTCAAAATACGTTGCAGCTGCTCGTCGCCATCCGCACAACAAGATACCACAGAGGCGCCGTCACTAACAGATATATTTTCATTTTCTTCTCCTTCTGTGTCTGGTTCTGCATCTGCACCTTGATTATTTGAATTGATGTGTGTGTATCTGCGATGATATTCGAGTTTTAATTCCGTTGGAAGAGAACGCATTATGATGGACTTAAGCATTATGTTATATTGGTCAGCTGCAACTCCTAAAGCTGAGAGTGATCTCATTGAACTACATATAGCGTTGTATAGTTTTCTCATACCAACCATATCGTCGCGAGATTTTACCGTAGGAAGAGACATAAGTTGATTCATTGAATCTTCAACGATCTTTTCTTTGTCGTCATACTGCTCCTTGAGCAGATTGATGGCATCAATGTAGCATGCTTCTGTAGGCGTGAAACCACCAATTGTATTTTTTGCAGCCCCCAATAAACTGTTTTTTAAATAGTTAAATTTATCGGATGGAGACAAATTATGGTTCTCATGTACTACAGTACGGAATTGCTCCCAGAAGGGAAGCCATTTTTTTACACTACCATCAAATTTTAACAATTCTAAAGGCGGTAATCTTACCTGCTGTTGCTGACGATTTTCGGTTTGTCTCGGTGCTTCTGCAACTATTGGGCGCGCTATTCCCTCAATCTGTTTCAACTGCTGCAAGCTTAGAATCCTTTTCTCAATTCGCGCGATCACTGCCACTGCTTTGTCATTATATTCCGCGATAAGTTCACATTCTTTTTCGTAGTTAGATTCTTGTACTAACACCGCGGCTTCGCGATTGGCACTTAATAAGTTTGAATAGAGGGACTTTATCCTTTCCATTATTACCACCAAATCTTCTTCTACGATATCGTTTGCACTATCGTACGCTGACGGCAATGCATTTTCTTTCAAAATTTCGGCAGCCTGATTAGACACTTTCGTTATTTGCGATCGCAAAACTTTCCGATTAACTAGTTCCATTTTTGGAAATAAACGCGAGCAATTTTAATAAAATTGACACCAATATAGAGTTTTCGTTACACCGTTTTATTTTTGTTTACAGTCGCTCCCGGGTTTCGGCACCATGAAAAAAAAACACGTTAATAAAATTCAATCCTTTGTTTTAATCACACAACTTTATTTAAAGGGAAACTGGAGACGACTGCCCCGATTCCAATTCTCATTCTCTGAACACAAAATAATAATGAATTTTCCCTTTCATACAAAGGTGGGGATGAAGAATGAAGTTACAAAAGAGAAAACAAAAGAACAATTGGACGTTGCCAGATAAATTTAATTCATTATTAATAATTTTTCAACACTAGGTAACATATGAGTTAGAGAGTAGTTACGGGTTATTTATTAATACGGCTGTAAGTGTTAATTGTTGTCCTAGAAGTAATAGATTTTATTCTTATAAGTGAAGTGGTGCAGTGCGGATAAAATCGTGTTCGTGAGTTCCTGAGAAGCAAACAAATTAATAAATTCAAAACGATTGATGAGCGATTGTCCAGAAACAGATTCGTGTGATAAAGATGTAAGTATTAAATATTCAGATATTCTAACCATTATATAAAACATTCTTCTATTTTAGTTTGATTTCCAGTCCAGTCTCCAGTCTTTTTTTTTTACGAAAAGTAAGTTCTTTAATAAATCAATTATATAAATTATAAAATACTTACTTATTTATCGTTGTTCTAAATATTTTGTTATTATTAATTATTACAAATATTTTACAAATTTTAAATTCTTAATTATCTAATCACTTTATTACTAACTATTTTAAATCGAATGTAAACTTTATATCTCATAACTATTTATTAATATTCCAATCATCTTACTAGTATTATAATTCCATGAAAACTTTATTTATACTATTAATTAATAAAATATAAATAAATAAAAAAATGTTTTTGTGTAAAAATATTTGTTGGTGTTTTATTTATTTTAATGGGGCTTGAATCTTCTATTTGAAGAAAATAATACATTAAATTTAAGAACATTTCATCAATTTCAAAAATATTTGTCAGATTGACAAAAAAATTGAGCGTGAAACCCAAGAAAAATAGTCAATTTAACGAAAACTATGCATCATTTTAAGGAAAACGATGCGTAGAATGGATGAAAATTATTCAGCTTGAATAAAGTAAGGAGTTAAAAGGAAGATTTTTTTTTGAATTTGAAGAAAATATAACGTTTAAATGAAGAAAAGTATGTTTATTTAATAGTATAATGCGTCGATTTCATAAATGTTTTTCAATTTGAAGAAACGAGTACGTTAATATGAATATTATTTTTTAATTCGAAGGAAAATAATCGTTAAATTAAAGATTTTTTTTTCAATTTTAAAAAAAAAATCGTTACATTGAAAAAGCTTTCATTAAATTAAAGAGTACTCTGTGTTGAATTGAAGATTTTCTATCAATTTAAAGAAATTTTAAGGTAAAAATGAAGATTAGTTTTTTCAATTTGAAAAATATTTTTTACGAAATAATAATAAGTCTTATTCAATTTGACGATTTTTTGTGGATTTAACACCATGATGATAAATATTATGCATTTCATGAAAATGACAATATTTCTTATATAGGACAAAATTTTCATCAAAACAACGGACAGGAGTGGTTGACCTTATATTGATCACCGTTTCTTCAAATCTACATGCTTTTTTATCAATATTACTACCAAATTTGGTTCAGTGCAGTGTTGCCAAAACCAAACCAGCTAAAAAATCACCCTTTATAAGGCTTAGTCATATGGAAGGGCCTCACCTCGCATCAACTGCAATGAACCTTCCTAGAGGAAATTAAAAATCAATTTAAGGCGAAGTGTAGGTTAGGTTAGGTAAGAGCGGCAGGCCGCATCAATTGTAGCCACACTTATGCCAAAGTAGGCCCATTGTGATGCCACAGGATCGATGTTCTCCTTATCTACCCGTTGAACCAGCCGGAGCTAAGAATGAAGCGATGGAGGCAGTTTATTCCTATGTTTGTGAGTTCGCTGAGATTGTCGAAGAAATATTCTCCGAGGTATAGTTTTCTACGGAATGACGTGCTGGACACGTACAGAGAAGGTCCCCCTCCTCGTCCATACAGCTTCTGCAGAAAACGTTTGAAGGGACACCCAACCTGAGAGCATGTCTCCCTATGATGCAGTGTCCCGTGATGACACCTACTAGAGTGCTTATTATGGGTCTTTTCAGTGTAGTAAGATTTTTTAAGCGCTTGGGATCCAGCTGAGGCCAGATCTGTTTTGAGGTGTGGCACGTTTTACAATTAGGATCATGAGAGAAAACGCCATAAGTGAGTATAGGTCTGATAACGGATACATTTAGCCAATGTGTAATTCGAGGCTGGAGTCCCCATCTGCTTCCAATGGCTTTTTTACAGCAGTACAGAGCCGTGGTGGCTTTCTGAACTCTCCGCAGGATATTGGGTTTCCAGCTCAATTCGCTGTCTAATCTAAAACTAGGCCCAAATAGCTAGCCGTATTGGTGAGCACCAAGAGTGTGTCGTTTAGTTTTGGGGGTACAAAATTGGGAATTTTTTATTTTCTTGTTAAGAGGACCAGTTGAGTTTTCTGGGCATTGACCGCCAGACCACATTTTTTGGTCCATTTAGAGAGCTTAGAGAAGGCATTCTGCAAAAGATCTCTAAGCGTGTTGAAGTGTTTTCCTGAGACAGCGATGGCAACGTCATCTGCATAGGCAATTACTTAAGGCGATTTTTAGCTCTTTCTAAGATTTATCAAGATCTTATATATAAAATGCTTTAAATTCAAGGCATAGCGTTAGAGCTCTAATGAAATCTAGGCCTCAGATAAGAAAATGAATACAATGATAAAAACGTTTGAAAATTGCACACGGTAAAAGATTGTTTTTTTTTTTTGCAGCTGGGGAGACTCCAAGACTCGAGAAGCGAAGCTATCAGCTCTTAAAGTCTCCGATATATAAGACAGAAGTTCATGCTATAGTTTGGTTAGCTACGTTCAGAGCTGCCCCCAAATTAGTCGATGCTTTTGAAAACACCTTTCTTGGAATGTTAATTGTAGTAGAGTTATTTCCACCGTTTGACCCTTAGAGCATGTTGTCCGGTGGACAAAAAAATCTTATCAATGCTTTTGTGTACATGGATTTCAATCAGAAATTCAAAAGTTTTTAAACTTTTTTTTTTTTTTTTTTGTGGGGGTTCGCTGGAAGGGAAAATCATCGAAAGACATTGCAGGGAGAACGCGAGGGATGCTTCTGCAATAGTGAGGGACTTTAATTCATCTAAAAAACCTGACTGACTTCCGTCATCCCAAATGTGATTGCACCTAGTTGTTCAACTAATCGACATTTTATTTTTGAATTGTTTGAAAATTTAAAAGAAAACTCCACCGGTTGTCGGATTTCTCACCCTTTTTTGGTAGAAAATATAACCTGATAACCATTTCAGGCAGATCGCTAGTGAATTAAAGGCTTAGCACTGGCCCTAGCTCAGTGCCTTGTGGTACACCAGCTTTGATTTCTGTTAATATTGAGTACGTACTCTGTCTCTTGTTTAATACTGAAGAATCGATCTGATATATATATAACTCCAGAATTGTTGAATACTGATTCGGAAGTTGCCTTTGCAACCTGTGAATCAGTCCTTTTGCCAGACTTTTTCGAAAGCCTGTGCTATATCAAGAAATATTGTAGAACACGCATTTTTCTCTTCAAGTGCTTTTTCGATATTATCTGTGATTCTATGCACTTAGTCAATTGTAGACTCGAATTCTAAATCCAAATTGGTGATTTAGGACTAGCGATTTTTCACTGATTATTTTTTGCAGATGTTCTACGAGCATTTTTTCGAACACCTTGGACAACATTGATAGTATCGATATTGGGCGATACGAGGTTACCTCGCTAGGTGGTTTGCCTGGTTTTGGAATCATTATTCACATGCAAGGCATATACCTTAACTTAAATGCAGCATTTGTAATCTGCGCTAGTTTTTTTCGACCTTTTTGTGGGATTTGTTTTAAGATTTCCCCTGTAATTAAATCAAACCCTGGGGCCTTTTTTATATTAACATTTTCTTTAATTTCTTTAGCAAGTTCTTTAACTGGTACCGGTTGTATAGGTCGATCTTCTTCGTACCTTTCTTCGATTCCTTGGTAACTTTTATCTTCATAGGGTTTGAAAACGTCCTCAAAATACTCTGCAAAAGAGTTTGTTTTCTCTTGGCTGCTTTTTGCCCAGTTACCTTCGTTGGTTTTTACTGGAGGAATGTGGGATATTGGTCTGTTCATTTCCTTTATTGCCTTCCAGAGCGAGTAGTCAGTACTAGCATCATTTGTAAGACTGCTAAGGTAAGTTTTTAACCACTCATTCTTGAAATATTTTATAGAACTTTTGAGCTTATTGTTTAAGTTGCATAGTGTGGTTTTATCGCTTGGCGCCCTTGTCCGTTGCCAAAGCTTTCTAGCTTTCCTCTTTTCTGTAATGATTTCACATATTTCGCGAGGGTAAGAGTTTTGCAGTAGCTTAGTGGTTAGTGTGTTGGACTGCTATGCGGGGATCCCAGGTTCGAATCCCGCAAAAACCCAATTCCGACTTAGGGTTTTTTTTTTCGCTGCGCTACCTCTCGCGAACGTCTGACAAACATCCGAGAGTATAAATGTCTTGAAAGAGCTTCTCAATTAGCCGTTTGGAGTCGGCATAAAATTGTAGATCCCTTCCATTCGTTCCAAAAATGAGAAACCCACACAAAACTAATGGTTGTGAGAAGCTAGGCAGGCCTAGGGTCTCTCCGGACCTGTTGTGCCAAGTTGCGTAGGAGTTGCTGCCCATGCAGCTTTTTGTATGTTCAGTGTCAGTATTTGCACTGCTTTCTCTAGTTCGTCTACTGTTTTGAATAGCTGATGATAGTTGGATACTTTCCTCCCAATTCTGTCGAAAGAGACTTTGATGAAAGACTTTTAGGTCTGAGATCACATCAGAGCATTTACATACTTTAGGTATGAAGCCCACTTTAACTTCTCTCCATAACCGGTAGAAGGAGTGGAGAATTGTAGTAAACGATGGCGTTTTTTAATAATGCATATCTAATCTTTGAAAACATTAATCTCTTCGAATTGTTGTCGACAACTTTTGCTAATAGTTGGGTCTGCGATTTGTAGGATTTTGTATAATTTGTATTTTTTGCCCCCTCATTAGTCCAGCTCCCCAACAACTGAGTCATTGCGTATACACTTTTAAAAAACAAACTGTGCTTGGGATCAAAAACTGTCTTCTTTTACCATTTTTATCTATCAATCCAGAACGTAATACATCCAGCAATTCATGTGTGGATACAAAAAGGGGATAAAAACGTTTCAATATATCGCATCTGTCCGATTACAAGCGGCTGTTGAAAAGCACTCTCCTATATTAAATGTCAGCGTGCATTTGGCAATCATCGAGAACCAATGTGCAAGAAATTAAACAAATGGCCTCGACCAGTTTGAAGTATGAATCATAAATAAAATAAAAATTAATTTGTCCACCATTTGTTGGAAAGCACAATATACAACAAACAAGAAATTGCGCCCAGCCCCCCACTTCAATTCGCATATATTCAAAAACGCTCGTAATGTACTGAAATTCACGACTATAGCAATTGTTACACAACTAACGACATGGCCTCACTTTTGGGCCATTCTACACCCAATCACATGGCGTATATCCTGAAAAATTGTATACACTTTTAGATATTGGAAAAATGTACCCTGATATCGTATGCCAAAACCATCATCTGAACGAGCACACTCTGATGGTATATGGGAGGTGGCGATGGCAACCGACGACGACAGTGGTGTCCAACGACAAGAATGCAATTTTCGATTTTTATATTTGAGCCGCAACCACTGCCGCCACAGTGTCCGATACTGTATAACGAGACATGCAACCTCCAACGAACCATTTTCATCGTAATCCACTCTCGAAACCAATTCCGACCGACCGGCGCAAAACCCCTTTAGTTGGTGGTAGCCTTCTACTACTGCATATCCAGGGATGAACACTGAACATGCAGAAGCAAAAAAAAAACAAAAACAAAAAAAAAGGCAAGTGCACACCCTGGATCACTAATAGCTCGGCCAACACGCGGAGCTGAATAACAACGCCACTGCTCCACCCCCGCACGTAAATCAGCGGGTTGAATAAAATTTGTCTTTTGCATCCCTCCTCGTCGTCGGTCGGTCGGTTTGTTTTGTGAATAAGGCGCTGTTGTCCACTTTGCAGAGAGTCCCCACCCCACCAATGAATATGTGCACGACATTGTAAGGGTGCCGCCGCCACACCCACCCTCGCGCATCCGAAGGATTTATATGTTATTGAATGGCTACGCTATAGTGGCGTTACAAAAGGACACCCGCAACAAAAAAAAGTGTATCTTCCTTTAGTGTTTTACAATGATGAACCCGGGTATCAGGACCTACTCCCAAATCGCCTTATGGCCATACCCAGATCATTTGTGGAACGATTTTGCAGCCATTACCGTTGTTTTAACGTTCTAGCTGCTGCTACTGCTGTTGGTGCTGTTCTTGGCCAGAGCTCAACTCCAGCGTAAATGGGGCCACTGAAGCAGTGAATCGGAGGTAAAGTTTTTGTTTTATTTTTTTTCGGACGACGACACTTTAAAAATGGTTGTCGTTGAAGTTCCATGGATTGGAGTTTGGAGAGAGGTGGCGCGTTGGCGGCAATGATACTGGTGCTGGGGTCATGCAGAAGCTATGCGATGATGCTTGAAAGTAAAAAAGTTTATTTTTCGTTCGATTTAGTGTTACGCTTCAGTTCGGGTGATGATGCGAATGGAAAGTCAATTTATTCTGGAGTTGACTTATCCACTAGCACAGCAGAGCAACGAAGAACAAATATTTTGTTGGACTATTTTTTACGCCGCCATCAGTGCCATGCCGCCACCACCACCATACCCCCCGAAAATCCACTGTTTTTGTGTTGGCATTGGTGTTGACGTTGGCAGAGTGATATCACAATTTGTCTTCGGCATTTTGATGGAGGCGGCGGAGCATATAGATATAGGTGGGACGTGGGACACTCTTGGGAACACTCTTCTTGAGTGACACAAAGCTAAGCGTTCGACATGGAATGTTCGTGGAATTTAACGATTTGCGATGAGTTTTGAGATTTTAAGATTCCATTTTGCGGCTTCGATGCGGGTTTAGGACGAAAGCTTAAGCAGACTGATCATATGCATGACATCATTTTACCTTCATTGAATTGGGTTCGCACTTCCTGTTCGGATGCAAGACCAGTGGCGTAGCAAGGGGGGGGCAAGGGGGGCACAGGCCCCGGGCGGCACTTTGCCAGGGGCGGCAATTTGGAGCGTTTTTTTTTTTTCTTTTTTAATTTGTAAAAAATTATAAAATTGACAAAACGGACACTGCTTCACAGTAAGTAATCAGACATTCCTTGTGTTGCTTAACAACAAAATCCAATGAACGCTGCTCCCTAGTATGCAACTACATTTTTTCAGAAATTTAAAACACAAATTAAACACTGTGCACATCTGCATTCGAAAATACCTACCCCTTTTCTCTTTTCTCGCTAGAAGTTGGGTGTGTGCGTATGTAACTGTAAGCGATGTTGTGCTGGAAACTGGAGTTAGTGCGAATAAGTAATTATAGTTTGGCTTTTGTTGGTATTAGAGGTATCTAATATAATTAAGATTACACATCCTTGGCGCAACCAAAAAAAAAAAGGTATACTTTTCTATTTTGTTTTATTTTGCTCAAAAGAAGTGAATTGTTGGAATTATTTTATGCTGCATATTCAAAATGATTGAAAAAAAGAAGAAGTGGGCAATATTTGCAAAAAATAAGTTTTGCCTTGTTGCTATTGCATTTATAATGGAAGTGCTGACACTGATGCCAACCCTACAGAATTTTCTG
The DNA here is from genome assembly GCA_946477585.1 of Cheilosia urbana. Lineage (NCBI taxonomy): Eukaryota > Metazoa > Arthropoda > Insecta > Diptera > Syrphidae > Cheilosia > Cheilosia urbana. The sequence continues at coordinate 121,625,426 of OX297854.1, forward strand.
TATATCTACAGAATTTTCACTTTGCCTACAGAAATCTGAAGAATAATAATAATAATACAGAATTAAAACTAAAATATACAGAAATCTTAGATTCCAGTAAAAACTTGATTTCCTTAGTTTTGCGTTGGTATATTTCTTTGCCCTAAACAAAGAAATGCAATCGGAGCACCCAAAAACTCTTTCTTGCTGTACGACAAAATATTCATAACGTTTAACAAAATGTTGGAGTGTTTTTCTTTTTAAACCAGAGTAGGTAGTAGGTGGATTTCAGGTTCCAGCGATACCAGCGGCAAATAAAAATTATGTAATTGTACAAAATTAATAAATACTATAGTTAAAGAGTGATATTTATGCCACTCAAATTTTACATTTTTAGCACTTTTATTATGTTAAAAAAGAAGTCTGGATACAGAATTCGACAGAATTTTTATCTTTCATCTACAAACTTTTGAAAATTAGGGTTGGCATCACTGAGTGCTGAGTTCTAAAAAAAAGTATGAACATAATATCGGTTGTTGGGTAGTCATTTTTGAGAAAAAATTTAAAAATTGATTTGTTCGAATTTTTTTGAGGAAATCTAGGTAAGGGGTCTTATTTGAAATACGGATCAAAATCTTTAGACCAGTTTTTGTAATTATGCAGACAAACCCGTACCAAATTTTGCAATGTTTAGTTTAAAAAATATACTATTGCCTAACTATATAGCTGAAAACTGACTACCTAAAAGTTATTTTTCGGGATGTAAGCATTACTTGGTTTTTAGAGTTTTATCGAAATCAAAATTAGGGTTCTCGAGATAATATAAGCAGTTTTCAAAATTAGCGTTTTCGGTGATTCATTTTGGTCAAAATCTTTATCGCCGTTTCCTTAGAAAACTAAAGAAAAAATCTTTCAAAAATCTTTTGTACGATAATATAGAAATAAACTGAGCCTGCCATTCAGTTAGAAAGGACAATATTACCTTAGAAATGAATTTTTATTTTCGAGATATTTCGAAATTTCCAAAGTACCTACCCTTATTCGATTCCAGAAATTTTACCAAGTTTACAAAGGTCTTTTTAGTATATGAAAAATTACGGGGGCGGCATAAATTGGGTCTGCCCCGGGCGGCTCCAACCCACGCTACGCCACTGTACAAGACCGCGGCAATGTTGTGATATCAGGTATGTGGATTCAGTAACAGGCAGGGCAGGACTTTGCTGAGACAGATGTTCAATAAAAGGCTGCTGGAGATGGCCGCCAGTTGGTACCTACACTGAAAATAAAACCGTGGTACATTTGATAAAAATGCTGGTTCTTTTAACAATTTGTTTGTCAACATACGTCCAACAAAATGTTTCTATCAAATTGACAAAATAAAGGGCTTTTTTAGAGACATAGAACTTTAAGATAGCAACGCTATTTTAACTGGCGGCCATTTTGTCAGCTGCCAAGTGATCTATTTTTAGTTTGGTATTTGTTTTGGCATTTCAATATGAGTAGACTGACGCCTGAACACCGTTTCCAAATTGTGCAAATTTATTTTGAAAATCATGGTTCTGTTCGAAATACATATCTTGCACTACGTCCATTTTACAGTCAACATAATCCCCATCAGAGCAACTATTTCGATTAACTATGGAACATTTTTGAACCACGTTTACTCTAAATGACAATACGCATCCACAGAGACGTCGTACAATGCATACAGAAGAAGCCATTGCTGCTGTAGAGCGTAGCGTAGAGAGAGACCCAAATCAGTCATTTCATCATTTTAAATTCATTTTTATTCCTTCTTTCTTTAACTAACAGACTAGACAAAAACGATTAAATCTAATTTAAAGCTAATATAGCTATAGCTTACTGGCTCTTAACGAGCGCTCTAAACTTAACAATGTCCTTAAAATTATTGCCTTTCGGCCTTAAATCTACCTATATCTATGACTTGTTTTGTTTTTTTTAATTTTCAAGAAACTTTAGATAACTTGAATTCCTTATTATTGTTTTGTTTAAAACTGCCTAAAACTACCTAAGCTACTTAGCCTACATTACCTATAATCAGGCTGGTGAGCAATCTTATCGATTGGTCACCATCCTGATCGCGTCTTTGGTTGCCTATCGGCCGCCAACAGGGGTTCATCCGCGCCGCCGAGACTCGATCGAGACCATAAGCGTCGGTCAAGTATCGGAAGCAGTCTTTCATGTTGGCTAGCCCGGCCCCTACCAAAGACCCCTACTCTAAGCCTAAACCTACTAACTTACTTATATCTAGCTTAAAACTAAAGAGGAATCCTGCGAAAGTAGCGCACCGGACCGGGAGAGCGTATCAACTCTCACGTCTTCGTCAAGCCACCAAAATTCGGTGAATTGCTTTACGGTATCAACCCTGTCCCGTTCCGCAATTGCGGTACTAAGACAGACGAGCTCCTGAGCATTGGCGGCGTACCCGTCGTGGATGAGCCGCTTATCGATCGCGCCGCGGTGGCTGTGGTACAATACCAGCACACCATTTTTTTTTTATTTAAGTTAACATTTTGTATTTACCTACATATTGTGTTTTTGATTTATTGTTCAAAATAAAAATGTGGTTAAAATTGAATATTCTTTGTTTTTTTTCATTTGTGGGTAGTGAACATTTTTTTCTAGTGACATTTATAAAAATTTTAGTATATCTGGTGGATTTTTAGGTTCGAGTTAGTGACTTTTTTTTTAAGTTAACGGTAACCCTGGTCTGCGCCGATCAGCCCGAAACGATTGACCACTTGGAGGAGCGTCTGCAGATGCATATTAATCCTGAAATAAAAGACGTCTTAAATGTAAGATGCAATATTCGTAGATTAAGAAGAATTAAACCTCACGACCTTATAATCTAAATAATGAGAACCCATATTCAAATGTCACCCCTATTGCGAAGATCAACTATCAATTGATACTTGTAACTTATCAATATAAAAGTAAATAAATAAATAAAAACAACTTAAATTAAACAAGAATACATTTCTTTAAATGGTATTGCGACGATCAATTATCAATTAACTGTTGATCGACTGTGAACGTGCAGCAATTGTCGGTTGACAAATCGGTATTGTGAATGCCAATCTCGAACAATTTTATTGGTAGTTGTCAATTTTTCTATCAATCGCAATTTCGGGGTTGATAAGGACGGCTCTTAAACGAAAATGTTGAACATCATCGTTTTTAATTGTTATTGTTGTTATTTCTTAAGGGCTATTATTTATATAAATTTTGCCATTCGACAATTCCACTGATGATATATTTTTCAATAAATTTTTACAGATTTGTAACACTCATAATTATTGTTTAATTAAATTGCTTGCAAAATCCTTAACGATCACTCTTCAAATCAAAAATATTTTAGAACTGTCAAAGTTGAGTTTTCATTCACAATAACTTTATTTTTGGCGTTATGTTCACAGGTTATATATTTGTCAATTATTTTTCGCAATACCAACATCAATTTTAATTGATAAATTTGTCAATCGTCAACCGATTGATAGTTGATCCTCGCAATAGGGCTGTGTAATATCTTTTCAAACGCAACTGAACGTTAAAACTAAAATCATCTGTCGATCTTTCTTTGATTTGCCATGATTAAGGAGCTGTTTTTAGTGCGGTTAGAGTCCCACACTACTCTGGGTGTCTAACTCCATTGTGTCTTTCGAGATTTTTACCTTCAATAACAAAAAAAAAAGAACTTGGAGGACAACATTCGTCTTCGAAAAATGGACCTCCAGGTTAGACTACGTCCGAACCAGCTGTGGCGGTCATATGCCATCAGAAATCATTATAAAATTTTAATGCCAGAAGATTATCTTTCGAATAAAGTACATTTCATGTTAATTTAAAAAAAAAATCTCTTTGTTTTATTCCATTTCAAAGTTCTAAAAAGAACACCCTTTAGTTGAGTGTTTTGATAAATTTCAGATTTGAAATTCAGAACTTGGAAATGCTTGGCAAAACTGTCTACTTTCGGGCTAAAATTTGTACTTTCACTGAAATAGCAAATTTCAGCACGATGATGGAATTCAAACCGTGTACACATTTTGTATGTATATCTGTATATAGATTGTATCAAAACCTATTTGGTATTTCTCGAAACAATATTGTACCTACTCGCCTTATGCCCGAATACGAAAGCTCACAACCAAGCTACCCCTTTAATATCAACCAACCAGTACAACGAATTACGTCTGTCTGTTGAAATCCTAAAACAGTGCTCTGAGAACTCCATTCCCAATTTATGTACATGCAACAGCTTAATCCCATGGAAAACAAATTGTCCAGCACAATCACCCAAAGACAATACTCGTATTGTGCTGTTGATGTACCTAAATAATTTTTCAAATTGCACATTTTCCTGTTCAAATATCCTTGAGTCAGAAACCGTTTCGTTTATCTCGCACCGCTTGTCTACAATTTCATGCGAAAAACTATTTTGCAACATATCCCGACACAAATACGGACTTCTTTTGGAGTGTTTACGTGTGCATGTCATACATATTTTCCGATTGAGACAAGTATTCAGCTTGCCACAGCAACAGGAGGGAGAGCATTTTTACAACACATTTCTGTGAAGAACTCCAAGCGAAAACAGCTTCTGGGCTAATAATTTGAACTGCTGTAGGTACTTGTTGGTTGTGTACTGGAATAGTAGTTGCCAGTTGCCAATGCTACACTATCCGCTTGCTCTAAATGTATGTACATATAAAATAGTTTGTTATACCAGGACTTAGAAATAATAAACCCAACATTCCATGGGAGGAATTTTCTCCTGTTGCGAGGGCTGTTTGAAGTTTCAATCTCATCCCGGTTTTATGAGTGAGGTATTTTAATTCATGCACTCGGAACGAGTTTCAATGAAATTACAAATGCGGTTCATGTTGGTGTAATGAATTTATCTGCCAAAGGATAAGTGTTCTCTGTATAGGATTACTCGGGTGACAGCCATATTTTGGTTCGGTGAGTCAATTAACTTTGAATAAAATAACACACTATACTCGTAGGACGTTGTGGCATAGCATAATATATAGCAAAAGGATAACCCAAACCCAGCCATGTCGTAAAGAATGACTAAAAGCAGTATACACGTGTTTAGATGAAGTTATGCCGCATCGATTAGAGATGCCAAGACTCATTGCCGATAATAAACCTAGCCAAATGATTTTATGGAACTTTAACCTGAGCCATAGATTGTGGGAAGGAATGGGATAAATCATTTAATGGTCAGTATATTAAGAAACTTAAAGGGTCCTAACCAGCGTTGCCACAATGTTACAAGTGTAACAAAAGTGTTACACTTTTTAATTATTTTATAATTTTGTTACAATGTTACTTTCTTTTTTGCTTTCTTACATTTTTTCCCATTAAAATCCTTTTTTTGTTTTTCTCATTAAAAATATTGAAAAGTTGAACTGGCAGCACTTTTTGCTTTCGAGCAAACTTCTACCAATTTCTGTCAATGTATTTGTTTGTTTACACAGAGCAAAAGTTGTGCAGACGTAAAACTGCGAGTGGGAATGGGAGGGAACAAGAAAAGACAACAATATTTTTCTGTTTCGCCGCGTCGCTGTTGACAATGTTCTGCATCTCGTGGTAAATAAAGTTTTTGAAATAGAAATTGAAATCTACTTCGATGGTCAGTAATTTTGTTTCTTTTTTTTTTTTTTTTTTGCTCCTAATAAAGATTTTTTTTGAGTTGAAAAACGATTATTTTATCTATTATTACAATTTTTTTCAGTTTGTTACATTTTTTATCCATTTGTTACACTTTTTGAACAAAATTGTTACACTTTTAAAAAAGCTTGCGGCAACACTGGTCCTAACATACAATGGAGGTGGGAATAAGTGTTTAGTGTTAGGACAAAATAAGTGATGCTATACTAATGGATTCGAAGATCGTCTTAGATGGGGCATTATTATCGAGCGTATTTTGGTTTTTTAAACTACATTCAGATCTTTGTATCCTCTCCGCCATTCGCCCTCCTCGCACATAGGACCAAAAATCCGCTCGGTACTAGCTCTCTCTTCATGCTTATTGTAAAAAACTAGGCGCAATAAAGCAGAACTGGCAGAATAAGGGTTTTGTAAATTTAAATTAACCCACTACTCACTCGTGGACTTCTTATTTACTCCGAGTTCCGAGTTAGAAAAACTCCGTAGCTATCAAAAGTGCCATTTTGTCCCAGGCGGTGGAAAGGTGATTATTTCTTTGTCGATGGCATGTACTTAGTCTTGTCCTCTCTAACTTCAAAGACCTAGAAGAAGAAGAAACAAAATTTGCCCGTTCTTCAATCGCCCTAAAAGCTTATACCACCGAACGCTGTGAACAAACGATGCTATCAGAACGGTACTTCCCTAAATTACCACATGGTAGATAATAATATTGTAGTCGCAGTGGCTTAGTGTTAGTGTGTTGGACTACTAAGCGAGGGGTCTCAGGTCCGAATCCCGCAAAAACCCAAAATTCCAACTTATGGTTTTTTTCCACTGCGCTACCTCTCGCGAACGTCTGACAAACATCCGAGAGTATACATGTCTTGAAAGAGCTTCTCAATTAGCCGTTTGGAGTCGGCATAAAATTGTAGATCACTTCCATTCGTTCCAAAAATGAAAAACTCACAAAATACGAATGGTTGTGAGAAGCTATGTAGGTCTAGGGTCCCTCCGGACCTGTTGCGCCAACTATTTATTTTATTTATAGATAACAATATCTGGCACCCACTACTCTGTACCTGTAAGGCCCTTGCTCGGCTCGGAGTGGAAACAGGCAAGTTCTGGTACTGCACCCTTTTTACAAGAACAAACTAAGGCGATCCCTCTATCTTCAGTACCAAAGAAGTCAGAAACTTTAGATTGGAAATAAGCTGACCAAGTGCAGGCACCTCATCAAATTTTTACTTTTTGGCATTTGTGGTTGCCGAGATATAGGGCTTCAAAAATCACATAAAACTGTAACTGACTGACTGACTGACAGCATATCAAAAAACAATAAGTAGACAAAGTGATTTTATTAAGATCGTGAGTGCACATCGTACACTGGGCTGATTTGTGAGGTGTTACTGTGTCAGAAATAAACAAAAGTTCCATTAAAATCGTATTTAAAACGAAAGATTGTTCCAAATGTAGAAAGACTATTAGTGGCGATGGACTAAGCTGCACGGGTGTGTGTGGAAAAAGTTACAATCTCACTCTAAAATGTAGCGGACTAGACCGCTACAGTAGCAATTTTTTTTGATGCATGCTCCATGGTTAGGTTTATGTGCGACGACTAAAATAGGGGCCATACACGACACAGACATGTCTTTGCAGACCAAGGATAATTCAAAAAGTTTTGAATTCACGCAGACGGTCGTTGCAAAGGATAGACATAGGATACACACACACGCCACTGATAGAGACAAATATATTAATTTGCAACGACATGTCTGTGTCGTGTATGCGTCCTATAAGCAAGAGTTCGCAGAGACTTTGAAAAGAAATGAAGAGGAAATTATAGCTTTACTTCAAGCAAGTTGTGCGTCCAATACTCACGTATGGAAGCCTAGTCTGGTGGCAAGCCACAAACAAAGCATCGAACATAAAACTAATGACCAAAATACAAAGACTAGCATGTATAGGTACAACCGGCGCAATAAGGACAACACCTACTGCTGGAATGGAGGCAATCCTCAACCTGGTACCCCTAGACCTACACATGCAAGAATCTGCAGCAAAAAGTGCCCTTAGGATCAGCCAACCCAAAAGTTAGAAACCCTACAGAATGGGACATGTACAGATTCTGAACAAATACGTGGGAGACTCTGTCACTTCTGACTACTTGTCACCCAACCTTGACTTTGATAAACCATTCTCTTGCTATTTCCCCAGCAGGGAGGATTGGAACACAGACGAACCCACAAAAAGGAAATTGATATCCATCTACACAGATGGATGTAAGATGGACTGTGGAACAGGTGCTGGAATTTTCTCCGAAGAGTTAAATGTAAACCACTCGATCAGATTGCCTGATCACAGTAGTGTCTTTCAGGTGGAGGTTCTGGCAATCGACGAAGCTGCCCATATGGTGTCAATGATGGCAATACCAAATGATGATATTACCATATTTATTCACAGCCAGGCGGCTATAAAAGTAATGTCTTCTATTGAAATAAAATCGAAGCTAGTTCGCCGCTGCCGTGAAGAGCTTAAGGTTCTCTGCTCGCAGCACACCACGTGTCTCTGCTGGGTCCCTGGACACAGGGACAAAGCCGGCAATGAGATGGCTGATAAACTGGCAAGAAATGGATCTGCTATGGATCAAGATCGGGCGATCAATCCACCACTCTGTAATCTCAGAGAGAGAGTGGAAAATAAGATTCGGATGAAAGCCAATAGCAGGTGGAAGGAATTAACTACTATTTTACGGAAGCTATGGCCGGAATATAATGCAAGTCGGACTAGCAAGCTTATACGGTTTAATAGAACATCGCTACATAAACTGGTAGGTGCTTCCTGAGACACCAATGAAATTCAATGAAATTAAAACTCAAGAACAAAAACAAAACTGCGTAAAAGATTGCAAAAGTAATGAAATTAATTGTGTAAATTGTAATAAGCTTCGCGACTCCTTAGAAATGGACACGGACTCTAGACATTGTGCCATTGATAAAGATTGCCCAGTACTAAACGCAAAAATTGGGTACTAGCAATTAACAAATATTTCTTGTTTGTACAAGGCATCAACAAATTTTAACAAAATTGAATCCATAGTAAACAATAACAACTGTGATTTAACAGCTTTATCGGAAGCTCATTGAACTGATAATATCAAGGATGAAGAAGTAAGTTTTAAAAATGAATGGACTCCGATTAGATGCGACAGTACTAGTAGGCATACGGGTGGTGATGCATTACGTAAACAAAATGTCTTCAATACGAAAATCTAGACATTACAAGTGCTCAAATTAAAACATGGTTACTTAGCGTAGAAGTGTTTCTGATTGATAAAACTCCAAGTGGTTGGAATTTATTTGAGGTGCCTTTTCAAAATGCTTGAAAAAAAATAGAAGTAGGTTATAAATTTTGGCTGAAAATAAGTTTTGCGTTGCTGTTATTGCATTTCAAATAACTGTTGCAGCTTTGAATTTTAAAGTGCGGTATTGAGTTTTAAAAATAATATGAACAGAGATCGGCTTTTGGGTAGCCATTTTTGAGAAATAATTAAAAAACAGATTTCTTCGAATTTTTTGAGAAAAACTTAGTACGGCATCTTATTTAGAACACTGATATTATCGTTAATTTGTATTTTGATCAAAATCGTTAGAGCGGTTTTCGCAAAATTTGGCAGACAAAACAGTACCAAAAATCGCAATGTTTAGTTTGAAAAATACTATTTGTTAACTATATACCTGGAAACCGACTAGACGTTATTGTTCGCGACATAAGCATTACTTGGTTTTAAAACTTTTATCGAATTCAAAAATGGGATTTTCGAGATATGAGCGGTTTTTAAAATTAGCGGTTTCGGTGATTCGAATTTGAAATTAAGGACGCAGCAGTTTTAAGAACATCAGTATTACTCTAAGTTTGCATTTTGGTCAAAATCGTTTTCGCCGTTTTTTGGTAAGCTAAGAAAAACTAAATTTAAAAAAAAAAATACTTTTTTCAAAAATCGATTTTACGATAATACCGAGAAAAACTGAGTTTGCCATTAAGTTAGACATGACCATATAACCTTGGAAATTAACTTTTTTTGCAATCGTATGGACCGTTTTCGAGATGTGTGCAAATTTCAAAAGCACCGCTACTCAAATTTTGAGCCAAAAAGCTTAAATATCAATTTTGGTTGAAATCGTTAGAGCCGTTTTCGAACGGCACGAACAGTTTGTATGGGAAGTACCATTAATATTGAGGTTACCTAGCAAAATAAAAAAAACGTCCCCGAGCCCTAAGCCTACAAACTCCAAATCCGAAGTTTGAACGAAATCCGGTCAGCCGTTTAGGCTGTAGGCCTGTGGGACAGACAGACAGACCGGACAGAATTTAGCGACCCACTTTTTTGAGTTCGTCTATCATCGTAATGTCAAAATTGATTAACATCTCGAGTTCGAAATTTTGAGTTTGAAATTTTTTGAAAACAATATCTTTCTCTTACTATACGTAATGGAGAAAGTTAAAACAGCAATCAACTGTTGCTATGGTCGAGAAAGTTTCGTGTGACCCAGTCGTGCACTTTATTTTCTTTCTTTTTTTAAGATTTAAGTATCCAAACCTCCACAAGAAGGGAGACTCTCTAAACTGCGCCAACTATAGAGGCATCAGTCTCCTGAACACTGCGTATAAGATCATGTCTGCTGTACTGTGTGAACGCCTGAAACCTTTCGTCAACGATAGGTCCCTATCAGTGCGGTTTTAGGCCCGGTAAGTCCACGACCGATCAAATATTCACACTAAGGCAGATCCTGGAGAAAACCCAAGAAGTCCAGATCGATACTCACCATCTTTTTATCGATTTTAAGGCCGCATATGACAGCATTTATAGAGACGAGCTATACACAGCCATGTCTAGTTTTGGCATCCCTGCCAAACTTGTCAGATTGTGCAGAATGACGATGGAGAACGCTCGCTGCTCCGTAAAGGTCGGAAACAATCTCACTGAGACCTTTGATGTCAAAAAAGGATTTAGACAAGGTGACGCGCTGTCATGTAACTTTTTCAACATCATTCTTGAGAAAATTGTGCGAAACTCACAAGCCAACATCAGAGGCACAATTTTCCATAAGTCTGTGCAACTACTTGCATACGCTGACGACATTGACATTGTTGGCAGAACACAGCGAGCTGTAACTGGTGCGTTTGCAAGTATTAGTACAGAAGCGGCAAAAATGGGTTTAGTGGTGAATGAGGGTAAAACAAAATATATGCTGTCAACAAGAAGGGACACACAACATCGACGAATCGGACAGAACGTCACAATAGACAGTTATAATTTTGAGGTAGTTAGGGACTTTGTCTACCTCGGATCCGCTATTAACTCTGAAAATGACATCACCTCAGAAATCAAGCGAAGAATCACACTTGCCAACCGCTGTTTCTTTGGCTTAAGACGGCAATTGATTAGTAAGGCCTTGTCAAGAAGCAATAAGGAGATTCTCATCATCCCTGTCCTGCTCTATGGCGCAGAAGCATTGACCCTCGCCAAAAACGGTCGCTTCGAACGCAAAATTCATCGAGTGATTTTTGGTCCCGTTTGCGTTGACGGGATTTGGAGGAGAAGATTTAACAGCGAACTCTACGAGCTGTACAGTGACATCGACCTGGTCAGAAAAGTACGCATTAGTCGTCTGAGATGGTTAGGACATGTAGAGCGAATGGACACCAACGCTCCGGCCCGGAGAGTCTTCGATTCCAACCCGGAGGGACAATGCAGTAGAGCAAGCATGTCAAACTCGCGGCCCGCGGGCCACATACGGCCCACTACGAATAATTGTGCGGCCCAGCCGGCAGTATTTATAGTTTGGAGATTAAGTTATTAATTTGTTTTTCGAAATGTTTTCTAAAAATTATACGGCGCTAGCGAGGCATCCGGAACGGAAAATTCTCCGGTTTTATAGGATTCGGAGGATTTTCGCTGCGAGGTATTCTTCGGAACAACTGTTCGGAGAATTGTTCCGACATTTTGTAACGCAGAACTGCGAATCACGTTGAAGTGCAATGAAGTGCATTTTTTTCTTAAATTTTCTCCGACAAAAATTGGTTGCGAAATCTGTTTACGATTTGGAGTGCGGTGCGCCATCGCAATTGTTTGTTTCTCTTCCGAAGTCGGACACCTCGAATGGCCCCTTGTGGCCATTGAGTTTGACATGCTTGCAGTAGAGGAAAACCTCGCCTTAGGTGGCGCGCTCAAGTGGAAGGGGACCTCAACCAACTTGGTGTGTGTAACTGGAGGCAGTTAGCCAAAGATCGCGCTAACTGGAGAGGCGTATTGGTTGAGGCCCAGGTCCACCCCGGACTGTAGCGCCACCTTAAGTAAGTAAGTAAGTAAGTATCCAAACCTATGCAATGGCAAGACTTAAATTACAAATTTAAATAGGAAAACTTCGAAATTAATGTTGCCTATCTTCTGGTGCCTTATTTAACACTTAATTAAACGCAATGGAATGGGTTGACTCCTTAAATATTCTCCACAACCGAATATCACGTAGCATCTACCACAATTAACCTTTATTATCATTTATCATCCGCCAATATCAAGCACTACTCAACGGCTTAATCCCTTAAAAGTGTCCACTCCACACTCGCCCGGTAACAAAATATTTTCTACACTCAGTATCCCTACGTAGTGTACACTTGTACAGTGTATACCCGGTAATATCCCCGCCAGGCGCAAGTGCGCTGCAGACATGAAATGAATTTCCGGTAGGGAGACAAAAAAAAAACCACCCAAAGAATAAGAAAATACACTTCCTTCAACATTTCCATATACGACCGTCGTACAGCAAAGTGCTGGAGATCTCTTCCATTTCTGGTCACAAAGTGAATCAAAAGCAAAAGCGAAACGAACCTGCCAAGTGAATACATGAATAATGATAATTTTACCGAAATTTTCTCTGAATGGACCATTTGTATGCCACTTGGGTGCATTTGTATGCAGCGGAAGGACACTTTGCCCGGATGGAAGTCATTGCCAAAAATATTTCCATATACGTATACGAGTACTGTGTGTGGTGCTGTATGCGGTGATTGCCGGGCTCTCTGACCTGGCAACGGAGGAGGTCCATTTCTTACCAACGAACGTAAACAACTCATTTCTATTCGGTTAAGCTGTTAGATGGCAGAGTGGACACTTTGGCAGATGTGTAAACAAAAGGACTTGCATCCATGGATATGCATTTATTTATGAGAGGCAGAGGACTGTGTTCTCACCTTTTCGGAGCTTCAAAGCGAAATCGAGGCAAGTTTGAAATTTGAATTTTCTTGTGCGGAAGGTGGAGCTGCAATTTAGATTTGAAAATTGATATTCTTCAAGGTGGAAATAAAAAGGAGGTTATTGGAGCTTTTCAAATGATTTGATGGTAAATATTGTGCACCCTTTCAGTATAGCAGCTTCAGCTCCAGCACCTGCTCTGGCAGTACAGACTACCTAGTTGTCCGCTGTATAAGTAGGTGCCCGAGGTGCATCGGGGTGATACTGGTGATACTGAGTCGCAATGATAAAGCCCCTTTTAGAGAGGGATTTCGACACTGCACTTGATACACAAGCTGTAAGTACATAGCTGTGTATACTTAACGCCGCTTTTGACAGGCTGAACCACGCCGGATTTCGTACTTTATATAGGTACCTTACAAAGCGAAAAGCAATCGCGCCTAAGGACATTAAACTGTAATTACACCGGAAATCTGCTTGCTCTTTCACTAGTTGACTATGCAAAATTCTTTAATTATTTAATCAGACCAACAGTACGTCCACATATTTACTCTGAATGGGATTACAAACATTTAAATTGCAAGTCCCACGGCAGGCCAATCACGCGGTCATGTCGGTCCCTGTCCAACTTGGCCGCCACGCATTTCAATGTCCTTGATTGCACTGGCAATTGAAACAAACGTAATTAAATAATCCAACTGTCATCAGCATTGTGCGCATTAAGCGCGCTGCACCTTCACCTCAACACACACACACAGATGTACGACCTCGCAGTCAAATATACCACGGCAAACTGAATGGCATTTGTACTTGGATCTGTTCAACTCAGATCAGAGATAGCGCACTCTCATGTGAACGCCGCCATTAAAGGATAATAACATTCGAATGCAATTAATGCACAAACTCATTTCTGTTGTCATTACCCATCTCATAAAAGTAAAAATATTAATTTCTTCGGGTTTTCGTTCGTCCTCATATCGAGCGCTAATTACAAATGCAATGGCGCACACTCGTCCTGGAAGAGCATAAGAGGAAAATAAACTTGAATCACAATTTTTCAGGTTGCAAAATAAGAATCCCTTTTGTAAATGGGTCCTAAATGCACTTATGCAAATTAAGAAAAAAAAACTGTGTGCGACTGCGGGGACACCAAATTGAATTTATTCCTCTCACGGTGGAAATTTTTCATTAAAAATTCGTAAACAAGTGTGAAGAAGACTCTGTGTCACCCGATTCGTTATCCCTGTGCACCAGCGTTCTGATTACGACATTTTTCAGTGTTGGCGCACTGTCGGAGAGTGTGTAGTGAAATATGTAAGGACTCAGCAAGATCCTGGCAAGCTAAACGAGTGCTACGCGCGACAGGAGGTGAAGCTGCTGCGGCCCTGTCCCTGGATGGGTGCTCGGAAAACGTGTGCAGAGTTTTTGACACTGGGCCAAATTTATTCGACATAGACACAAACATGGTGCGGGGACAACGGCAGTTCCATACATATACCTTGCCATCAGTGGATGTCTTTAATCCGTGGTATGTGTCTCCTGGTCTTTCGTCTTTTTTCTTCGGTGGGACAGGTTCCCGTCCTGTAGCCTTTAGATGGTGGTGTATGCTGTTATGCTGCAGCGAACGGCCGCATACCCTTAGGTCTGCGTCTGTGTAGAGCTGTGTGCTGGGGTGTGTCAATTTTCGTGCATTGGCATTTATTCAAAGGGTTTGTTTCGGTCTTCGTTCGTCGTTTCTCCCGCATATGGCTTTGTTGTGCTCCCCATTTTTGCCCCCAAGGGGATAGATCCAGGGAATTGCTGTTAGTTGTTGACTGCTGAGTGACTGGAATGCCAACTAATGCTTGTTATTGGCGCTACGTATATTTAATTAAAAGTTAAAACTTTGCCTTTAAGTAGGAAGGCAGAAGTAGACGAAAGTTTTTCGCTAGCTACTGCTTTACTTAGGAAGTCCACTGACTTTCAATTGGTTAGGGATTGGATTGGGCGTTGAGTGGTATGACTGGAATTTGCTGGTACCTAGTTTTTTTTTTTTTTTTTCTTTTTTTCATTATATTTGTGTGGGTTGTAGGATGAGAAGATATTTCTAGATTGGATGACTCAAAAAGCATAAATAAACGGATGAAGCTCAAGTCTTTAATTGCCAATCAAAGGGGTTCGGGTGGAGGGAATGTTATACGGCTAAGTGCCCGATGGATGTTTGTGTTTGATGCTGAATTCGTGCAAAGTTATCGTAAGTTTATCTGTTGGCAACGTGTGCTACAGAATCATGATACCTAAATTAAGAAAAGCAAAAACTTTGAACTCCGATCAGACGGTTTATGACTACAAACGTTTTAAATTTTAAAAGTTCACAATCGCCTGGTCAACAACACGAATCTGATAAGCCGTTCTGAGATCATATTTAACACAAATAAGGAAAGGAGGCTCTCAGATTATAAGGCAGTACGGGAAGTAGTTAGAACTGCAGGAGAAAAATTCCTGCTCAACAACAATTCGTCGTTTTAAAGGAAAAGTGACATAAGCTCAAAATGTATGATTTTCAGGAGCGACGTTTAAAGTTTTGTGTCACACAAGAAAATTGTTTTCTAGTTAATTAAAAACAATATACAAAGTGCGTTTACATACAATTGAAGTATTTTTCTCCCTCTTTCAGATAGTACCTACATAATATAAATTTGTACAAAAAGGCAATATTTAAAAAAAAAGATATGACGTTTTGAGAAAAATGTGATAGGTAGTTTTTTAAGTTTTTATTTTCAAATGAGTTGCAAAAGTGTCGTTTTGTCGCTTGAAATTTTTCGCAATACGCCGTTTTGCCCAAAAAAAAACACAACCAATCGCGACGCACAACTAAAAAAATGTCATTGCGCAACAAAAAACTGTGGGGTTTTTAGTGGAAAATCGAAACGACACTTTTTAGAACGTTGAAAGTAGAAGAAGTGGAATTAAGCCATTTAGGCAGAAAACAAAAATTGTGATCATTTTTGTATACTTAACTCAAAATTGACAAATTTCGACTTATGTCACTTTGCTTTTAAAGCGACGAATTGCTCTTCTCGTTTTTGGGAAATTTTTAGAGCATTTTTAGTAGCGTTGTTTTTTAAACGTTCTTTTGGGGTGTTTTTCGTGATCAGTCAATAAGTTAAGATTTTTGTTTTGTTTCACATGAGTGGCTTAGACTTATTTCTTTCGTGAACATGTACGGTGACCTTTGTTCACGAATGTGTTTTGACATTTGTGTACTAGACAGATTTAGAATACAAGTGAACAAGCCATGGAGCGATACACTCCCCAAGAACGCGGAATAATTTCGAATTTTCGACCAAAATCATAATGAGCGATGTGTCTCATTTCCACCTCAGCAGGTACGTGAATAAGCAAAAATATCGCGTCTGGGGCACCGAAAATCCACGAGTAATGCACGCGGAGCCATTACACCGGCTCAAAGTTACTGCATGGTGCGCTGTTCACGCTGGAGGAGTCATGACGCCATTTTTTTTTTTTTTTTTTTTTTCGAGAACGCCGCTGGTCAAACGAAAACAGTGGACGGTGCGCGCTAAAGGGCCATGCCGCAATTGGATGAATTAGGACTGGAGGACATGTTGGCGCGAGCCACAACCGAAATTCTGAAGGCGGCGTTTCCGGGTCGCCTCATCTCTCGTTTTGGCGATTTGCACTGACCCGCAAGATCGCCCGATTTAACCCTTCCAGACTTTTTTTTGTGGGGTTTTTTGAAGTCACGTGTTTACGCGAACAAGCCCGAGACCCTAGAAGCCCACAAGGACAACATTCGACAAGAATGCGAGAATCTGTCGCCCGAAGTTCTCGCCGAAGTGATGAAAACTGCCATAAAACGAGCCCGTATGGTAATCAATTATGACGGCCGATATCATCTTCTCGACTTGACCAATAAAACTCTTAACGTTCAAATAAAGATAATCAAAAAACAGAATCGAAGTTTTTCATTTAGAAAAATAAAAAAATGAGAGCCAAACAACATCGGATGGCTTCTTTTGCCCCACCTTGAATATATATATATTTAGATCTCGAGAGATATTTGAATCAGACCACCATATTCGGGTCACTTTTCGTCGCCCTACCACTATAAGTCTTACCCAGAGAGACTCTCTGGATTTCTCCAGAGTTCTTCCCAGTGCTCAATTCCTTGTTAACCTTGCATCTGCTTATTTCTGTTTCATCGACTGGGTCTCGACCCAATGTTGTCCCAATATCTTCGTTCTTCTGCAAGCCAACGCCGGACATTGGCACAGTATATTTACCTACCGGTGTCTGAGATTCCTCCAGGCATAGTTTACATGTATCATCCTCTCTGAGGCTCATCTTCCTTAAGTGATACCCGAAAATACCATGTCCTGTAGACAAAGCCACCACCCATTTCAATGTTCCTCGACTCATGCTTAGAACGCTTCTTTGAGTGGAGCAGTGGAGCGGCCACTTAATTGCCATTTTAGCCTGTCTACATTGCTCCACGGTTGACCACCTTCTCAGGTGTTCTGCCGCGATCCATTTGTGAATCAGCTATTCTACCATTCCTTTGCCAATTGATGAGAATGTTTCTGGTCTCAGCAACTTTGCAGTTGACCCCTGTTCTGCACAGGAGTCCGCCTTTTCGTTGCCTTCGATTCCTATGTGTCCTCGTCCCCAAGTCAGAGTTACTTCATTTTTAGATGAACACTTATTGAGCTTAAGTACACATTACACACGCCTGATTGTCCACTGCTATAAGGATATTTCTTCCCTCCACCTGACTCTCAAGTAAGTAGTCAAACGCATGCAGCAATGCAATCATCATTTCATTGCAGCCTGGTATACGGAAGTGTGTTTCCCGAGGCTAACGTGCCGGGCTAGTTCAAGCTCCGCTGAATAGATACCAGAACCCGTTCCGCCCTCCATCTGTGAAAATCCCTATCTCACCACTCCTTCAACACGAGTTTCGTGATACCTTTCCATAACACGCAACCTTGTTATCCCATTTATAGGCATGTTCACCTCCCTAACATCGCTTTTGAGAAGTTCCAGGATCTTTATATGTCCGTAGATGGTACCAGGATTGTGTCATTTCGCATCTTGATGCAAACGAAGTGCCGTTAGGGCCGCTGTGTTCTTAATAAATAAGTCTTGCGAAGCCCTTAAGCAAGTTTATAAAGGGAACACGCTCAACAACATACGATTTTGTTGCTGAACGCAAACTGGAATTTTTCCAGCCATATTTTTTCAGCTAGTTGTGACGACGACTTCGTTCGATTTAATCTCATAGTGAGTTTTCTCAGAAGACAGTGACTAGAAGGTAGTATGTATATATACATAGTATGTACTATGGTATATTTATACTAATATTCGTACAATGTGATGCTGATGACATCTGAAATCAGGGGTCGAATCGCCACTTCCGTGAACGAGCTACCCGTTGTTACACATTGTAACAAACTTGAAAAGTTTACTGTAAGATTCAACGAAATAACAAGGGCCCACTTTTCAACCGAAGCTCAAAAGGGTTTTCTATTTCAAGAGGCACGCCCAATTTTAGTGCTTCTGAGTACGAACATTCGAAATACTTCCATCGCCATACCTATGAGTTTTCCGACCACCAAAACACCGATTACTTGCAAAATACTATACATCCTCATGTGCTGTTCGACTAACCACATTTAGTGAACATTGTACACTCGGCTAACATCCGCAGAGCCCTCCCACATGTTTTGTCAATTGCCGTTGGTTTCAGTTTTAATTAAAAACACAGAAAAAAAATAAAAATTTCACGCTAACCATAAATGCAGGACTTTGTGTAAAATAAAACTCAAAAACTCGCATCACAACTCATTTCGCAATGTAAACAAATACCAACACCAAAAGCGCCGTGACCCCGAGCCATTCCAAACCAACTTTTCTAAGCGTAAAATCCAACAATACCGAAGCGCAAAACATCTAAAGCAGGTGGTAAACATAAATTTCCTTATCCCAAAACAACATCCAGCCGCCAGCAATGTGGCCAGTCAGTTTGGCAGAACAACAATCGTACGCCCGTGTTTAGTGTGCAAACTTTTGCCAAATAACCATTTCGGTTGAAGTTGAAAAATTGTGCGTGTGCAAAATGTTCATGGCTTGCTATGCAATTCCAAGCGAATGACTTCTCGGCCAGACCGAACAGGCGAACACCGAAGGCATCCAGGAAAAACCAAGAGAGTAACCCGTAAAGTATTGGAAATGGAATCTCGAGCTTCAGGAGGACGACGACCACCACCGCCGCCATCGCCACCAGCGTTTGTCTTAGGCAAGCACAACCATTAAGCACAAAACTCTGAATTGTGTAACAAATTTTAATTTATTTTCAGCTCTGGCATTGCGCTTCCGAATGACATTCATTACACCACACCACTCCCTGGTGTGCAGCGGTAATGGCGGCAGGACCACTGCCATTATAATTTGGATTGCAACAGTGCAACAATACTCGAGGAGCTATGTATGGTGACAATTTTACGCCGGGCAGAAATGGTCGCCTCTGTATTTTGGCGATAATTTAAGCGACACCAAAACCATTGCATCTGGGTTACCAATGTAATGGTGGTAACTTGGTTATCGGGCTTATTTCCCGCACTCCGACTGTGGCTGTGACGTTGGACGTTTCGTGCTGGCGGGTGGTGACTTACGGAGTGGCGTTAATTTTGACCTGTGGGGGTGACTTTATATTGTTGCGCGAATCGAACGCATTTGTATTTCATTTGTATTTCAGTTGTTTGAGTTTTGTTTTTGTTTTTCTGCAACCAGTACGCCTAACGCGTTATTTTCAGCAATATTTGCAAAAAAATCAGCTTTCGTTGATAACCTGTTCAGTGATAGTGAACGCGACGAGTGGTAGATGAGTCGAAAAGGAATGGAATTATTTCCAGCTCTTTCTGAAACGAACGACTTTTTTTTTTACAGTGTGTGGAGGAAGAAGTGGTATAGGGAAAGGTGTGTAAATTGGAAATTTGGTCTATGTACGAATTTTTCCAAGAAATCTTAACAAAACTTTTTAACAAAACGTTATAGGTACCTACGTAAATTCTACCTCGAAGCAACATATAGCTGCTACCTCACCCAAAGAGTTAGCCGGCTCTCTAACTAACTGCGGCATCATGGGTGAGCTCTAATTGGAGGATATCACAATAGGCCCGTTTGTGGCCGGGATACACTCTATACCACCTCCACCTACAATCTAATCTAATCTAACAAAACTTTGAGTATGTTTTAAGGCCTTTTTATCCTTTATTTGAATTTTAATGAGAGGACAGATGAGTTTTATGGATTACCTAAATTGCTATTCTAATGCATTTTGAATAATTGTACATGCCATATTAGATTTTAATAACTTAATCTGTATTTCCATATTTATTCTTTATTACTATCGCTTTTTATTCAAGAGTAGATAAAGACTTTTATTGGTTTTACCCGTAAATTTAAAGCCCACGTTTAGTAAATTAATTATTTATGTTTTAAATTCACATGAATTTTGTACTAAATGAATAAATAATACTTGGCGCAACAGCATTTTGTGTAAGTTTTTCATTTTTGGGATGAATGGAAGGGATCTACAATTTTATGCCGAATCCAAAAGGCTAATTGAAAAGCTCTTTCAAGACAGTTATTATTACGAAATGCAAGTTCATTTTCTGACAGGTGAAAAACAGAAATGTCTTTCCAAATGGAATTATATACGGAGAATTGACTGTCAGAATTCAAAACTATTCTTAATATGTCATAGACCTCGGTCATGTCTCGGAAGCACTCTTTCATGCTGACTAGCCCGGCCAATCCCAAGGACCCCCTACTCTACGCCTAAACCTACTGACTTAATATCTACCTTAAAACTAAGGAGGATGCTACGTAAATAGCGCACCGGCCCGGGAGAGCGTATCCACCCTCAGCTCTTCCTCAAGCCACCAAAATTTGGTGAATTGCTTTACCGTATCGACCCTGTCCCGCTCCGCAATTGCGGTACTAAAACGGAGGAGCTCCTGAGCATTGACGGCGTACCCGTCGTAGATGAGCCGCTTATCCCTCGCGCCGCGGTGGCTGTGGTGCAATACCGGCACACCATCTTTTTTCTGGACTAACTCTTTCATGACTACATGAAGAAATGCCTCAGGCGGGATAGAACCAGACCGAAGCGTACTCTCGTGGTACATTAAATTGGGGTAGTAAGCCCCTGAGATCAGGTTATTATCACTGGCCATCACCCTAGCAACGTGCCTCCGAATCACCTTGTCAATCCTATTCAGTCGAACCTTATACAATGGTCCTGTTGGGATAGTATTTTATGTACTGAGATTCTGGAGTTCTAAACAACCCTAGACAGGCCCTGATGCATTGCCTCTCAAACACCCGAATCTTTTCCATATAGGACGGCGCTATATTGAACCACATGGGACAGCCATAAGCGATGAAAGGCCTAGGGCTATGTAGCAAATGACCTTCACCCTGGAGTCAAGTTGACAGCTGCGAAACAGTCTCCTTGTCAGAGCGTAGGCCCTCTTAACTCCAGAAAGACAAGCATATATATATTTTCTTAAAATACAGATACTGGTCGAGCCGGATGCCGAGATACCTGACCACGTTATTCACCACTAATGTTCGTGCCTGCTGTCCAATAATTGTTAATTTTCTCCAGTTTTTTCTGGTATCCCTAGAGGCCCCAGCCACTGAAGTCCTAAACAGGATTGTTACCGATTTTTGGAAATTGATTTTCAACTTCCAATCATCGCGATACCTCTTAATTTGCTCGAAATCCCGCTGGAGAAGGATGTTGTTGACCTCGATTTTTGGTCCTGACCTGTACACTACTAAATCGTCTGCGTACGCTATAGCGTGTCTGAGGGAACCCACCAGATCACTTGTGTAAATATTAAACAGGACCGGAGAATTCACTGCTCCCTGTTGTGAGCCGTTTTTAATTTCGAAAACCCTGCTCGAAGTCACGGTGCTAGCTTTGACAACGAACTTCTTTCCTTTAAGCATGTCATAAATCATATACAGCAAAGGTTTTTGAATGCCCGTTCTAGTCAGCTTATAAAAGAGCCCTCCAACCATACGGTATCGAAGGCCTTCTCAAAGTCGACCAGGCCAGGCGGGTGCATTGATTCTTACTTTTATTCCACTGAATGTCGGAGACCAGTTTCGACGCGGCATGAATAGAGTCATGCCCCGCTCTAAAGCCAAACTTGTTATCCGGAATAATCTTATTTTCTTCAATCAATCTTAAAAAAGATCTATTGACGACTTTTTCGAATACCTTGCTAATATTCGGGAGCAAACTAATTGACCGCAGATTAGCCGAATGTCTGTTCACGGTCCAATATCTCATTGTGGTGGCAAGCTTTATGAGAGCCTCTTAAGATAAGGTAAGGTACTACAACTCAGAAGCGAAGCTAGCATCTATCTACAAACATGTATTCTACTGTAATCGAGTCATATAGCGTTGGGAATAATATTTACAAAAAAAAAAAAAAAATTGGACACACTAATGAAATCCCATACTTGTTTCTGTGCTAGTTTACCTATCCGCTCACCGACAACAAGGTGAACCCCTTGCAATTATAAATTGTATACGTTACGCGACAGGTGCCTCTTAAATTTTCCACAAATTCTATCAAAGTAGACAACCTTTCGATCGACCATCAAACACGTGGTCAACGTAGAGATGAGCTCGCAAGATTTAACTAAACAAGGTTGTGTCGAAAGAAAGCTGAATTCTTCCAATTTTGAAATGAGGTAAAGTTAATATCACAAGGACATACCCTGTTCTTGCTGTTACCACTGTCAATACACACTGGGCTGGTGCTGCTTAATTCGTACACGCACCATGATTAAGTACTTTACAACTCGAAAATGTGCGGTTTTGTAATACCCAGCGAATCCTTCGGTGATTTACATGTCCTACTTTAATAACCAACTATACGCGACATGGCCTTTTCGACTTTGCATTTACAATATGCACAAGCACATGCATATGTTGCAGGGACTCACAATACTCGCTTATATCCATATAGATTCTGACTGTGCACGTTAATAATGTGTCTGCTTCAATTTCAATAATTATTACAATAAACGACTTTTGATTTTTAATCTCTGATGAGTACCATGTTGAACACTCTACGGATGTTATTAACAAAAAATATTTAAGAGAACAAAACAGTACAAAAAATTCGCAATAATATGCAAACTTAATTTTTTCCCCACAATCGTTATATATTTTTTTCGGTTTGTTTTTGCAATTTAATGGCTCAACGAAATCAGCTTTCGCAACATGTACCACGAACCACGCCGTTTAATTGCATTAATTTCGTTTATGTGTAATTACGTTTAATTATATTCTCTCTTGGTAAATTTGCGTGTGTGTGCGCGCCATGGTTTAACCAAGAAATAAATTTCTTTAAATTGAAATTTGTTGAAAACTTTTGTTCAACTCCGAATGGAGTGAAATTAAATTATGCCTATAGTAGGGGGGAAGGAAGGCCCTTTTATGAGTGGTCGTTAAAAAAAATGTCACGACAGAATCAGAATCAGAAAGTTATATCGTTTTCCATTGGTTTCACTCGGGGATCCACTCATTCTGTAATCCAATGGAACAAGAAAACTGCTTCTGATTGAATCCATAAAAGTATTGGTGAAATGCCAAAAAATAATCTACGGCAGCTGTCATCTGACTTGTATAAAATACATAAATTACACATGTGTGGGTGCTTCTTGAGTGGATTCCGACTTCAAATCGAGAAGCGAAATTCTCTTCACGGAATCATCAGAAGAGTATTTTTTTTGCCAATGGAACGGTTTCAGAAGCAAATTTTTCGATTCTGGACTGGACTCTCCCGGACGCTTCTTTTTGCCCAATGGAAAACGACATTAGGGATACGAAGGTGATATGCAGAACGATGAGTTGATTTTACGCTTCGAAAGTGATGGGCGACGGGCGAGAGCTATATCGGATTTATGTCTTAAAAGGGGGTTGCATTTGCATCAGTGCTGACACTTTTTACAATATTATGTGCGTCGGTATGATGCATGCTATTTTTGCAAATATTCCTAATCAACGATTATTCCAAAAGGTATGGAAACATTAAGAATCCGGTTCATAAGGAGCTTTAAAAATGTAAGCAAAATACAGTAAACAAAACCTACCAAGGCTCCACACTCATAATGCACATTGTTTAAGCTTTCACATTTATCGACTATAAATCAAGGAATTTATTAACGCGCAGCTCAGCAATATGCTGTTGATCAGGGTTGACAGATTGGGCGCTTTGTCGTATTTTGGGCTATATTTTCTCCTAAAAAAGGGTAGAAATGAAAAACTGTTGGGCGCCAACACAACTTTAGCTACTTATCCTTTTAAAAATGTTGTGTTAATTTTGTTCGTTTTATTCCTTAACAAAACTAAAAAAAGAAATATCTTCGAACAAACACGCGCTTTTAAAACTTGGCAACATTGCAGTGAAGTGACATCGAACAGTCCTTCAACCAATTTATTTTGCAGGCCTTTTTATTTAACACAAGCCACAAAAGCCAATTGCTGAAAACAGAAGTCAAATAAAATCCGCGGGGCGAATTACGTGTGGTTGCGATCGCTCGAACAAAAACAAAAAAATAAATAAATAGATAAATAGTTGGCGCAACAGGTCCGGAGGGACCCTAGGCCTAGCTTCTCACAAAAATTCGTTTCGTGTGAGTTCTTGGGTGAGATTTTCATTATTTTGGAACGAAGGGAAGGGATCTACAATTTTAGGCCGACTCCAAACGGCTAATTGAGAAACTCTTTCAAGACAGTTATACTCTCGGATGTTTGTCAGACGTTCGCAAAATATGATGCAGTGGAAAAAACCTTAAGTATGAATTTTTGTTTTTGCGGGATTTGAACCTCGACCCCTGGCTTAGTAGTCCAACACACTAACCACTAAGCCACTGCGCCTAGGAGAGAGCATAAATTTAGCGATAAAATAAATTATTCAGATATAATAAAAGACTTCGCAGAAAAAAAAGTGCGACGAAAAATGTAATTTAATAGAAATGTAAATTTAAATTAAATTAAATTTAAATTAGATGTTTTCCTACATTAAGCCTAAATGCGACAAGTACCTAATTAATTGATCATTTTTTATCTACGTCTTTAATGTAAAATGTAAATAAGTGTAAATAAAAATTTAACTAAAATTTTTGTTTATTTTTATTCTCATTGAAAAGGGCGTCAAATTATATTTTGCCCAGGGCGGCATAAATGCTGGATCAGGCCCTGCTGCCTCCAGTTACGCACACCAAGTAAGTTGAGGTCGCTCTGCCATTGTCCGCGCTACCTAATGTGGGGTCTTCTTCTGATGCATTGTCTCTCAGGGGTGAATTCGAAGACTCATCAGGCTGGTGCAATATTGTCCATACGCTACACATGTCCCAGCAATCTCAACTGTCGTATATTAAGCTTTTTGACCATCGCATCGCTGTAAAGCCCGTATAGTAAGTCGTTGAATCTTCTTCTCCATACTCCCAACTGATTGATTTCTAATTTCTGTTTTCTTTTTTTTTAGTCACATACTGGACCGAATATCACTCGAAGAATCTTTTTCTCAAAGCATCCCAGAAGGTTTTCATCCGCTTCTGACAGGGTCCATGCTTCTGCACCATAAAGCAGGAACGGGACGATTAAGGTCTAATATAACATCTCCTTGGTTCTGTAAGAGAGGGCTTTACTTCTTAGGTGCCTTCTTAGCCCGAAGAGTAATTGGCAAGAGTGATTCTTCGCTTGATCTCTGTGCCGACGTTATTTTGCGAATTGATAGAGGAGCCCAGGTAGACAAAGTCTTTAACTACTTCGAAGTTGTATCTGTCCATCGTGACGTTTTGTCCGAGTCGCCGATGTTGAGAGTCCTTTCTCGTTGACAGCATAGACTTTTATCCTCATTATCTACTGCTTAAGCTACCAAATATTTCGCTTAACTCTGCTGAAATTGTTCTCTTTAAACGGTAAATTCTCTTTCGATAAATTCATAAATTCATTTTTTTTTCCTTCACTTGGAGAAGTTTTTTTAGCTTAATATTAAATTAAATTAAAATTTTTCATTTTAATATTTTTTTTATTTTTAATATTATTAAATATATTTTTTTGTTTATTAAATATTTGTTCTCTTACTTTAAGAGTTTTTTTTTTAATTATTTAATTATATAGTCTGTAAATTGTAAAATGGTAGACTTAAATAAATAAATATATAAATAAACTTCAAAATTCTCCTGATATCATTGGTCACTTTCCCTATTCATATTTTTATTTATTTATTTATTTTTATACCTATTTTACGTATTTTTATGTTCCTTTATCTCACTTAAATTAAAGTAAATTAAATTATAACGGCTAAAGGCGTTCTAAATTTCGGGAAAACATCTTTGAGCTAGCCTAGTCCACGTACATACGTTCTATCCATTTCTTCAAAGCTCCCTTCTGCACGGCGTAAGTCCTTTCCACACTTGCAGTTACAATGGATATCACTATATATGGCCACCACATCATACATATACGAAGATGTCATCCCATTTTTCTGCATTTCTATAGCTCCCCCCGGCTTATCGAAAAGAGCACTCTAAACTTTTTCCCTTCTTCCATTTCATCTCATCCATTCCTTTGAATATTAGAAAATTATATGTTTTTCATATAAAAAAAAAAGGGAAAATTTACATTTTCCGAATAATGTGATAGCTCTACCGTAAAAACTATACCAGTGCTTCTACGGAACTACTATTTTCGGTTTCAACATTTTTTCTCCGTTTTCTTTTTGTCTGTCAAAAATATGATAGAAAAGAAAAATCTCTGAAAGCCGTAATAAAAAAAGATCAATCTTCACCCTCGGCAAAAAGGGTAACTGATTACCATTTAAATAGAATTCATAATAGTATGACTTTTTTTGCTTCTCCTGGCCGTGTATGGTGAGTTGGGGGCGGAGACGCTTTTGATTTATCTCTGCGGAGACATTTTACGGGAGAACTATTTCGGATAGCCGAGTTATGAGTTAGGTTGTGTGATGTGTAAGCTGGCCCTTTTTTGCGTTGGGTCGGCATAGGCCAGTACAGAAACTCAGAGTCTACTTTTCGTTACCTTTTTGTCGGACGGAATGAATGTCACCGTAAAATTATTGGAGTAATGTTGTGGGGGTGGGATATTAAGGCCGCTTTTGATTAAAGGAATTTTCGGAATATATGTTGAATATGTTAATTGGGTAGATAAATTCATTCTGAATGATGCGGAAAATGTTATCAAAAGTCGTCGGTATTTGAATAGGTTATAGTATAGTATAGGTATACGGTGTAGGTTAGGCGCAAGCCTATGGGTGACTTTCATTGTGGTCATTAATGTAAGTCTGTTTCCATTGCATAAAGGATATGAGATTATGTGGTTTTGCAAGTTCAATTGTGATTACAGGGCTATGGGAGGAATTTTAGATAAACCCATATGTAGTAATCTATGATGAAATGAAAAGTTCCAAAGTGGCTTTGTTGAGATGACAGCGTTTTTAATGCGCTTACCCTACCAGCTGTAGAGATGCACCTGGAAATACGGGATTATCTTACATGAATTGACATTCGTCTAGACGTATTGACCTTCAGATTGGTTGTACTATTGGTTCTAATAGTGCAAACTCGTTTTGGCGAAGCTATTTAAGAATTTGTTTAAAACACTTTTCAGACGAAATTTACATAGTAAATATGTGGACATAGTGGCTACGTAGTAGTTAGTGTGCTGTAGGGAGGGGAAGGTGTCGCAGGCTTAACTCTCGAAAAAGGTTTTATTTTTCCACTGCCCCAAGATAAGCGAACATGTGACTCGCATCCAAAGGGTATAACACTTCTGAGAAAGTTTGTCGATTTAGCTGTTTGAAGATTGTGATAAGTAGGAGTTCCGTTTTCATTGTCCCAAATATTTAACGAATGGTTGTGAAAGGCTATGCTTGGCGCCAACTATATGTTTACTACTGAGTGGGGGAGCGAGGAGTAACAACGATTCTCGCTTGTTTGGGGGTTACCCTCACAATTTCTGTTGAGAAATTGTGCCGAATTTCAGTTTGTGAATTATTGTTTTTGAGAGAACAACTCGTTAACAACAACTCGTAGACACACTTTGGTAGGAATGACAGCCATTTCGAACTACACCACTAATTCATCATCAGATTCCGTGAAGTGATTGTTTGTTTGAATGGTTTGACTTATGGCAGTAAATTCTCCGTTCTTCCCTGTCAGGGGGATGTTTACTTATGCTTCGTTCCCACCGAAGATTAACTGCGAGATTTAGAAAAATTTCCGTAAATCCCGCATAAGTCTCGGGATTTATCATACAAAAGTTAATCTCATAAAAAGGAGATTAGGAATAAATCTCTAGGTATGTACATTGTACAGTCCGGTTTGTGAACAACACACTTTCCACAGCTCGAGATGTCAAAAATACAAAGCAAACAGAGCTTAGAGGAATGACTAATAGGACGTCAAAAATGGAAAAATGTCTCTCTTTCGTGAAATGTCATATTCTCTCAAATGGACAAAGTCAGTGAGAATACGTCAAGTTAATCTTCTTTTATTTGGTCGAAACACTTCAGGATTAACTTTAAACCTTTTGTACTTAATCTCGGGATTTATGTCCGGTGGAAACGTTGACTTTCTATCAATAGTAATTTTTGTACTTCATTAATACAACTGATACGTACTTTCGCCTCTTGTCATTTAGATGACAATATGATATGAATAAAGAAAGATATTACTATTATTATTATCAGTGCCGGCTCCAGCCAAACTAGCGCCCTGTGCAAGATTTACATCAGAAAGCGCCCTTTTTTCATATTTGCACACATGCATAGGTCTTGTCCACATCACTCGAAACTACCTTGCCATTGGAATAATGTTCGTTGATAACTTGAAATTGAAAATTTTATTAAAATAATATTATTTGTTTTTGAAGTGCAAGAAATAATTTAACAGATGTGTGATGGATGTTGTTATTTGAGCCCAGGATTAAATTAATTTTTCTTTCCTAGTAATGCGCCCCTAGAACTTTTCGACCTGTGCACTTGCACATCTTGCACATATGGTTGGTCCGGCCCTGTTTACTACAAACAATACATACGTAAGTATGTCTGTGTTTTGGCCTCGTTGCTGCCGCTGTTTCCATTAGATATTATAGCTATATTCGTTTTGACACAAGTTTGCATTTATATGACTAAGTTCCGTACATTTAAAGGACTATAAATGAGTTTTCTAGATATCAGCAGTTTTAGTATATCAATTGAACAGTTTTTCACCGTAGCAATTAAACAAATAACTTTCGGCATAACTTCGCCCCAACATTGGGTTGCCGTAAACGCCATTTTAATGTTTTTTGAAATCTCGTTTAAAGTGTTGACAGCTTATAGCACGAAAACAAACCGCTGGGATTTTTTCATTTTTCGACACGATATTCACACGGAAGTCCTCTTTCAAAAAATGTAAGGAGTTGTTCCAAAACGCTTTAAGTTCTTAAAATATTTAAAGGTTATTAAAAAATGAGTTCGCCGTATACGTCACTAACATCAATATTTTTTCATTCACTCATACACATACGTCAAAAATTTTTTACGTACGGTATTGTAATAATAAATTAGTAAAAAATGTATTTACTTAAAATCAATAAATATAGCACACGTTTTTATGTTTCAAAAAAAAAAAAAGACAAAGTTTTTGAGAACAAAAAATATAAGTACAGTGGTGGTCCAGTATAACGAATGATATAATGTCCAGGTGTATTCGTAAAATCGAAAAATTCATAATATCGAGAACATTTTACTTTTGCGAAACGTTAAATAAAATGTAAAATTTATTTCTTTCATTAGTTTTATTTCATTTCAAAATATTTTGGAATGTTCAACGTTGTTTTCTTCGGGCCATTTTATATTCGTGTTAAAATTCTCAACCGCATCGGTATGTTTTACTTTCTGAACAGAGTTTGGACCCATTTCTGAAGAGCTAGCAATTTAATAATTGTCAAAATCAATAACATCGTTTTCTGGAAATGTGCTGGTACGACTATCTTCTGCAAGAAACATTTCAGCATTGTTCCAAGATTCCAAGTCCTCTGCATTGAAAAGTACAATTTATGTAATGTAATTTTTATAAAACAGAACCTTAGTGTTTGAAAGTGATTCTGACCTCTGGGAAAGAGGTTTTTTGGACAAAAGTCAAAGTGTTCCTTACTACGACCAACCAACTCTTCTTGCCTCCTCAAAACTGACATAGGCACATATTTCTTTACTAAAGGGATGTGTAACAGAAACATTCGTTATATCGAATGTCAACCCTTTTTTTCATACGTTATAAAGAGACGCCAATGAAATTGAAAAAGTGTAGATACGTTATATCGATCATTCGTTATATCGGCATTTGTTATACTGGACCACCACTGGATTTATTTCACATTTCGTAAAGTAGAGTAAAAAGTAGTTTTTAACAATTATTTTTTTTTTGTATAAGAAAAATCAAAAATAATGACTTCACTACAAAAGATGGAAAGCACTTACTGAAATATTTTTCAATAAGAACGTATTAAACTTTTTTACGGTTACAGTAAAATCGTATGCACGTACGGCAAAACAAAACAAATATACTTTTCTTTCTAATGACGTACGTGCATACGA
Source organism: Cheilosia urbana (assembly GCA_946477585.1). Classification (NCBI taxonomy): domain Eukaryota; kingdom Metazoa; phylum Arthropoda; class Insecta; order Diptera; family Syrphidae; genus Cheilosia; species Cheilosia urbana. The sequence goes on from OX297854.1 coordinate 121,656,023, forward strand.
TTAAATAGCGTTACCTTGAATTTGTAGGGGCACATAAGTCAAAAAAATATTAAACAAACCTTTGAAGTTTGATGGCGTACGTTGTAGGACAATAGGTCGTACGTCAAAACAATTCTTCAATAAAAATTTGCTTAAATCGTATGGAAAATTTGACGTAAATGCTAAATTTTGGCGTTTACGTCAAAACAATACGTGAACTTGATGAATTTGGTGGATATACGTCAAAACAATTCTGTATATCTTTGCATTTGAAAGAGATAGAGCAAAACGGATAAAAGATTTGGAAAGAGCTACAGCGAAAACATAAGTCTGCATATAAAACTTAAAAAGTGAATTTTGGCGTTTGCGGTAACCCAATATTAGGGCGACGATAAACTAGACACATAGCCGCTAATAAGACATTTCAATCCCGCACAAAGTTGTATATTATAAAAATAAAAGCTGGTCCCCTTCTTTAACAGCTACACGCAGAGCCAAATAACTCATCACTTAGCACAGTTTATGAAAGAAACAAAACAAGCTCGACAGCACAAAACTTGTTTCCCCCTGTTCCATAGAACTTTTTGTAACCAATGAAATACTGCCAATCAATCCAACAATCCAACATTTATAATTAATAATTATCGCAGCGGGGGGCTTACGAGTATGTTTCTCTAATTTCACACGCTATTAATTGACGAAAATTGTGATGTATGGAACATTAACATGAACATCTCATTAACTGAAAACAAAATAGAACTGACAGAAATTGGATAACTCATGGAAATCAAACACGAAATTGAATATTCTAGCCATGAGTTATGACTTATGAGCTACATCATAATCACCTTCACAATGCTCAGCATAATTGCAAATCGTTGCGTACTCTAAAATTGGTCTGCCTGCCGGTGGCAGTTTGTTTCGTGCCACACTTAAGGTGATCTATTGTTGATTTTTTTTTTAAATTTGTGGAGCTTTTTTCTCCAAAACTTACTAGTAGGTACTTAAATATGGCAAAACACCCTAAGTCCCTAACATTAACCACTTTTGAGTTTGACTCGTTGCTACAAATTACTCTTGGGTCGTATTCACGATTGGGAAGTATCGCACTCACTACTTGGACTGCCATCCAGTTTTATTCTGTAAATGAGTTCCGTTGATTTTTGTTTTTGATAAAAAAAAACTATGGTTAAATAAGTAAGTTGATTGTCGTGACTTTGATCGATGTTTATCACAACTTACAAAACCAAAATTATTTGTTTCTATAAATTCAGTTCCGAAAAATGTTAAAAAACTTATAGGAAACTCAAACTTTCCAAAATAAATATTGAATCTATACTGTACTATTTTATAAGCTCCGAAACTGTACGAGACCACGCGTCGTATGAGTTTCTGTTTTCTGATCTGTTAGGCCATGCTTATACTTTTGACTGGAATAGATCAGCGACGCTTGTGTGAGGAGTCTATGAATGGAAATAGGGTTCGTGATGGACCGATATATTTACATAGATATATATTTAAGAATACAGGGACTTCTTTTTGAATAGACGTGTGTAGAGTGCAAATGAAGTGGGAGTTTCTGATCGTATAAGCTTCAAGTGCTTGGAACTATCTTAAAGTGCATATTCAATTTGGTTTGAAGAAAAAAGAGAACTGGAAAATATTTGCTAAAAAGAACTTTTTCGTAGTTGTAATTGCATTTTCTTGGCAGTATGGTATCGAGTTTTAGTAAAATATACAAAAACATATTGGGTATACTGTAGTAATTTTTGAGAAAAACTAAGTATGGGATCTTATTATTTTATTATCCTAAATACTCGAATGTATTTCGATCAAAATCGTTGGAGCGTTTTTTTTTTAAATTATGCAGACAAAACAGTAACAAATATAGCAACATTAAGTTTGATAAATACTATTGCATACATTTTTAGCTGAAACTAAGTAAAATAATTTATTCGGAATATAAGTATTATGTACTTGGTTTTTAAAGTCTTATCGAAAATATGGTTTTCGAGATAGGAGCTGTTTCTAAAAAAAAAATTGGTGCGACTGTATCCAACAGTCCCGAAATATGTGTATATGTAAACACCGTGCGTGCGGTATGTGTGTGGCTTGATACACGTCATTGAGAAAAGAGGGAATTGTAATAACCGTATTCTTGATATATTATGAAATAACAAATACCCGTTTGCATTTCCATCCCCGCAAGTTAAATGACATCAACTGTTACACAGTAAATGAAAGTGCCATTGGAATTTCATTCGGCTTGCATTACATATTGCTGGTCTACAACATTTTTGTTAGTTGTTGTCCAGCTGTGATTTCTGCGTGCCTGGTAGTACACGAAAGATTTGGCACCGAATTTCCTCGAGATATCCGTCACAGGGAAGAAATATGAGACCATCGTATATGAAAAACATGCTTTATTTCAAATCAAAAAAAAAACTGAAATTAATATGCCCCAGCTCATAAATGTATGCAATGATAAAAACGTATGCAATGATAAAATGTATACAATGATAATACACAGTGACGCATTTTCTGTCCCCGCAAGTTAAATGTGTGGAATTACTTCACCAGATTCAAAAAAAATGTATGCAATGATAAAACACAGTGGCGCATTTCCGTGACGCATTTCAGTCTCCGCTAGTTAAATGTGTGGAATTACTCCACCAGATTCCAATAACGCGCGCTTAGATGTTTACACATCAATAAGCGCTTTCAGTGATTCGAATTGAAAATGAAGGAGGCAGAAATTTTCGAAACATACATTTTAGTCTATGTATGCATTTCGGTCAAAGTCGTTAGTGCCGTTTTCAGGCAAACTATAGAAAACTAAATTTTTAAAAAACGATTTTTTTTAAATCTTTTGTACGATTGTATAGAGAAAAGCTGAGTTCGTTATTCAGTTATTTCTTGTCATATTACCTAAGATATGTCCAAAAGTATCGCTCTTTCTTAGCGAGAAACTGAGTATGCAGTCGTGTTAACTCACCTTCTTCTCAATCCACCATTGTGCATTGATTGCAGTGTTTTTAGCAACATTGAACTACTCTAAGCCTTTGATTGTTCTTTACTTTGAATTTTACCAATGAATTCATTAACAGTCTCTTCCAATTATACTTTTCTATCCCCTTCGAAGCTCGTTTTTTTTTTGCCCCTAGAAGGTATAATTTGATTTACTATAAATTAAAATCCATCAAAAAAAGTGCTTGTAGTAGGATACACTACTTAACAGCAAAAATTCATTCAAACCGTTACATCATATCTCTTCAAATGCTGCAAAACCAGCGGTTGGTCAATGTAAGAAGCTCGCCATTTTTAAGCGGTCAAAGTGAGGGACACACATAATTTGCATAAATGGAATTTTATCCAAATTGTAATGCTATATTCAATTGAAAATGAATAAAACTACTTACTTGTTATGTTAAAAAAAAAAATTACTATCTGGATACACAAGATCATTTTTCGAACTCTCTAAATCAGGCAGTTCAGAGGTACGCCCCCCGACAACAATTCAATAATCTTCTAATCTCATGTGGCTTTCAATTGCTATCGCAAAGTACCTACTTAGTGTATGTTTCGATGTCAAGTTTCTGGATCATCAAAATAATATTTGGGCTTCTTACCTCTCTCTTTCAGAAAGCGACATTAGATCCATATTCCATGAGCCAGAGTACTATCTAGGCCGGAAATGCTAGTGGGCGCATTTTTACTATCTTTGTGCTTATGTCTATTAGTAGTTATCTTCAATTCTCCTACGTCTCCTATAGAGAACCGGGGAATTTTATCTTCGGATGGGAAGGGTGACCGAAACAGTCTTCCCCTTTCCTGTAATCCTCAGACAAATCCTTGAAGACAGGAGGCTGAGAATAACTATTGGACGATATCTCTTTGACGTCTCGTCAAAATGACGTAAACCGGTATGCATCGTCGGTGATTTAGATCGGCCCTTTCGTTGTGTGCTAGGGAAAAAGTTAATAGGGAAATATATTAAAATGTTATGACATATAATTATACTGTCAATAACAAACTTGTCTTTACGGTTGAATTTTTTTCAATTATTCTCTTCAACAAAAAGTTGATAGTATATTCAAATTTTTTATATCATTTTCTAAGCTATAAGGCATATAGATTCAAGAGATATTCGAATCAGACCACCATTGTCGGCTCTTTTTTCGTCTCTCATTTTCTAAACTACGTTTCTATAAACTTTCGGTTGAAGAAAAAAATAGTAAACAATTTTTTTGTCACTTTGATTGTCTACAGTTTGACTAATCAGAAAAAAATTGAAACTGGCAAAAGGTCATAATTCCTTCACGCCCTGGTCCGCAAAGAAAGTACCTCTATCTCAATCCCAAAAACTAATTACCACCAACCCATACTCTCAACTTCGACCACACAGCCAACAGAAACACCATCGCAGTCACGTCAAAACACCGAAACTGTTTCCAACCAATCGCAATCAATTTTCCACTCTGAACACGAGAGCCGCTCGAAAACTTTCAAATTTCTTCACCGTCGAATGGAATATCAATTTTTGGTCCACTGCATACCAGGGCACGGCTTGGACACTAAATCGATCGGTCCTCTTGCATAGCATTCCCTTGCAGGACAATCGTCAATTAGTACATATAGCAGATCGCCCTCTCGTACTCGTTAAGGACAAAATTACCACAAAGGACCACAGTGTGGCCTTAAATTGATCACCCCTTGTCATAAAATCAATTTGTAATTTTCATTAATTTAGTTTAATTATCGGAGGGCGCCGCCCGCTTGTAACGCTGGATTATTAATGATATATACTTGCACCAAGTTGGACAGGCATAGGTCGTGCAAGGTACATCCACCAAATTGATGCCAAGTTCGCGTTCTCGCGTTAACAGTCTCGTTCAGCCAATGGTTCACCATTGCCATCTGCCATTAGGGTAATTAGCATCAGTTGATGATTTCGGTGCGAAAGGAAATGCCTTTTCTGGGATCTTCCGCTTCTCATTTGTAAAGAACATTGCGCGGCACTCAGTTGAATGATGGGTTTCCTTGGACATGGTGAGCGGCGCTTGAACAGGCTTTCCATTTAATTCATCCCGGATGGTGAGGTGACTTTTCCTTTTTAAGTTTTCCGGTAAACTTTTTGGCGTTTTATTTTCGTAAGCGAATTTGGCAAATGACGAAGAACTCTGTCAAGCCAAATGATAGCGGAAAATGGATGATGTTACTCCCTTCGTGGGGAACTCCAATAACCATTGAAACACAGTTTCTTGTGCAGGCAACAATCTACGAACTACGATCTGAAATGTAGGTATTCATTTGTCACAATGCACAACAAAAGCCTTGTATATGTGCTTCCAGTACATTTATTCGATACCGAAACGGTATAATCGTAAAATATGTGCAACAGAATTTTACAAAGACATCCGCACCGACCGACGACCGATGCTTTCCTTATTCACGTTTCACACCGCATATACGACTAGTCGTGTCCTTTTCTTTGGCGAATAGAAACGTTTCTGGCAGAGCCCCCAACCTATACATATAGTTATAGGTATGTTTATGGCCAAAGGGAGAGCTGATCAAATATAAATATAAATGGCAATAATTTTCCGATTAATTCCACCCGAGTGATTTTAAAAGTATTTTCCCGCATAACTACCTCCCAGCTCCCATGACAACGCCAGAGAACCGCCGCCGCACGACAACGATAATGTCCCTGAACTACATTCTACGCCTGGATATTGGATGAAGAAAAAAGAAATTGCAAAAATTCATTGCGAATGCAATAGATGCACACGCTTAGGATCTATACGACCGAACGTGTGCTAGCGCCAACAAATACACGGAAACCTATTATATGTTGCATCACGATACCGTGCTGCTATTGTTGTTGCAGTTGCAGTCATTGCCACCATCATATACCATGAATGGTTGTGCTGCGCTGCCATCATCCGTGTGATGTTTCCATTGAATTGCGGAGGATTTGCTGATTGAATTCTTGTCGCACGTTTGCCACTGCATTGTCGTTTGCCCGACTAAAGAGGGAAGAACCGAGGAAAATACATTAAATTCGAGAATCGGCAGGCTTGTGTGCAGCGCATACATTCACAATGCCATTGCATTCGATTCGAGTGCAGGGGTCGTCGGTGTCGTCGCTCGTTGCCCGTGTCGGTGCCAATCTTGGGAATATTGAAAATTACCAATCAACCTCGAAGCAATAAATGCACCAGCACTATGTACACACACACACAACGGAGTTCAAACGTGGATTTGATAACTTGGCCGGAATGGTTTCAGATTTATTGACGAAGAATCAAATAATTTGGTCCTTTGAGCAATCTTCTGTCTGCACGTGGACTAGCAGCTTTGTCAATATCTGCAGTAGGTTTATGTTTAGCTGGACAGTGGACTCGCGTTATAGAGTCGTTATTGCCTTTGGCAAAAGGAGAAAACAAAAGCTTAGGGCGGAACGTTGCTTTGGTATTGTGCACACGTACTACTAGACAAAAACGGACATACGTCAAGATGTAGTTTGAACTGTGGTGCAGTTAGAGGGGTTTTCCAAAAAATGATGACTGTAATAATGATGATAGGAAAATGCTGGGCTGCATGGATTCTTTTTATTTGTACCTACTATGGCGAGTGCTTGACAGGGATAATAATTAATAGGTAAGCATGCCAAACACAGCTTCCACAAATTTTGTGTGATCTAGTACTATCTTCTTGAAAAGAAAGGATTTTAACTTCCTTAACAACATGCTGCATAAAATTGGGGCACAACTGTCATTATTCTGCACAATAACTTGCATACGCAAATGACATTAAGATCGTAGGGAGAACTCAACGAGCTGTCAGCTGTCATCTGTCACTTGCGCGTTTACCAATATTGGGACAGAATAGGAATAGGCAATTGGGACACCTGTAAATGACAGATAAACTAAGTATGCTTTCAACAAGATGTTGCGCAAAATATTGGTGACTCGAAAGGAACGCCATACGTCATCGTAGGCAATAAAAACAGTAAGATAGATAGGAACTTTGACATGTTTTTCCGTGTTCGCCCTATAAGAAGGAAACTGAATAGAAAGACCAAGACCTTATTAAGAAAGACTAATAAGCTGGAAATATAATATAATGTTTTGCAAATTCGCATTTCCTATATTACATTTTCTATACATTCGCATTAGGTTGGATCAGGGATATCAATGTGTAGTAGATCTAGGTAGGTACTTCATTTATTTTTTTGTATTTGCATCTGCTACGAAAGCAACTTTTTTCTGCTTCGTTTGGTTTATTTTTATATAACGATCAACATTTAATTTAATATGTGTTGTATTAATTAATTTTTGCAAATTTAAAATGTCATTTGGTTGATCTGAATGCAAAAATCTAGTACAATTTGGCTTCTGTTTTCCAACTTGTCAAATTTCTTGTCATGGAGGAGAATTCAGTTGAATTGAATGAAATTAAAATATTTTTTTAAAATAAACTAATGTTGTACTATGTAGTATGTACCTATTAATTTGGAAAACTTATTCTTTAAAAGCTGTCATTTTTAAACGAAAAACTATTCAATGTTTTGTTTTCGTTCTGAATATGAAATAAATCATTTTTTTTTATGTATAAATTTGTTTTCGTTTTTTTGGCACTATTTACTCTCAACATTGGCAGCATTGGGTTAGATATATTAGGTAAAGAAAGTCATCATCATCAGAAAGACATTGTTCGACTTGGCATTGGGGGTTTGCGTTAATTTTTTTTTTTTTTTTTAATTTCTGGTATTATAGTACAGGGTGTCCGCCCGGAAGGTATACTACTTTGTTTTGCCACCATTTTGGTAAACATTAGTCTTCACAGTTCTTATTTGGTAGTCGTGAAGTAGACACGTGGCAAAGTTATTATAGAAAAATATTCGATAAACCAATGTGTTTTAATCGTTAAAACATTTTATCAAAATGCATCATCGATTACTGGGACGATGAGAAAGTTACGTGCAATTTTTGGGAGAAACAAATTGCCAACAAAACGCACTATTTATCGTGTAGTGAATGATTTCGAAGAAAGAGGGTCTATAGGTGATAGGCCCAAGCATGGACCACAACGTACTGCAAGATCGGCTGAAAAACATTACTGCGCTGTTCAAGGAAGTGTCCAAAACAATCCATCAACCTCAATTCGACGCCGTGCTCAGGAGCTTGGTCTTCAAAGAACAACTTTGGCGACAATTTTGCACAAGGATTTGCATTTGTTTCCATTCAGGATTCAGTTGACATAAGAGCTTCTTCCACAAGACCATTTACGCCGCCGTACATAGCCAATAGGATGTTACAGCTAGCCCATGACAACCCCGATTTTCATGAAAATCATAATGAGTAACGAGGCACATTTTCATTTGAATGGATATGTGAATAAACAGAATAGTCGGTTCTGGGCAATGGAAAACCCTCAAATTATTCATCAGTCACCTTTGCAGCCATTAAAAGTTACAGTCTGGTGTGCAATTTGGTCAGGAGGAATCATTGGACCTTACTTCTTTGAAAATGAAAACGGCGTAACGGCAACTGTGAATGGGGAGCGATATCGTGATATGATTGAAAACTTTTTAACGCCACAACTTCATGATTTGGGCTTGATTAACATGTGGTATCAACAAGACGGTGCCACATCGCATACAGCCAGGATTACAATGGAATTACTGCGAGACCTCTTTCCACAAAAAGTTATTTCAAGAAATGGTGATGTCGATTGGCCTCCACGGTCGCCTGATTTGACTGCTCCGGACTTCTTTTTTGGGGATATCTGAAAAGCAAGGTTTATGCAAACAAACCAGAAACGCTTGAGCAACTCAAACAAAATATTCGTGAAGAAATAAATGAAATACCGCGTGAAATGTGTGAGAATGTAATGAAAAATGTGCTCAAAAGGGCTCGCATTTTTGAGACTAACAGCGGCGGACATTTACCTGATATTGTATTCCATACATAATTGCCGACATTAAATAAAACATTTATCAATATAAGATCCATTCTCTTTCATTTAATCAAAAATTTTAAACAAAAAAAGTAGTATACCTTTTCACAGCACCTTTGTACAGCCAAACATAAGCGCCCTGATTTATCGGCATGCTCAACCCTAACGCTAACCTAACGCTAAGCTAAATTCTAATGAAAGAGGAAATGCTGTAAATAAAGGTTCATACCTGGGGCATATCATTCTATTCGGTACGTATATCCATTCATTTCGGTCAAATACTGTACATCAAAATTGATTAAATAATATCTTTTAATTGAATTTAAGATTTAATTTAAACATTTGTTTAAATGTGCTCCTTATTTTCATAAATAAATTCTTGTGAGCAAATAAAATTAAAATTAAAATTGAATCGGAGCTAGATAAATTTTCAAACGCATCATCTATATTCCAAACACATTATGAAAAGCACAAAATCAGAATTGATTTCACTCATTCTTAAAAATAAACGGAAAACATTGTTATCTTCTTCATACTTCGTTCACCAAAAGATAAATATTTTTCAATGTCAAGAACAGGGTATTTCGCGAAGCTATCCCTTTCAAAACTTTGCTTTCTCTTTCACTTAAACGTCAAACCAACTTGTAGGAAAACAAACCAATTTTTATATGGTGGGAGATATGATTTATTTGGTTTGAAGATTAAAAGTTTAAGAAAAAGTGCAAAATAATACCTAAAAACATTGCAGAATTAATATTGTGTTTGCTTAAAATGTTGGCGGCAATGAACATAATAAAATAAGAAAAAATGCCGACAAGTTGCTTCATTAAAAACTGTACAAACAACGCAGGGAAAAATGAAGATATACGTTTTTATATATTTCCACAATAAAGAACAAAACCTGAAATTCGAAATCTGTCTAAGGAGAGGCACAAACGATGGCTAGCTGCTATAAATTTAAAGAAAAAAGCTCGTGTTTGTTCCAGGCATTTTATTTCAGGTATGTTGACATATTTAGAATAATGTAACCATTATAACAAATATTATATTTAGGTAAATGGGTATGCTAACAAGCGAGGCCGCTGTCCAAGCAAGGCTGCACCTCTCAGGTTAGATGTAGAATAAGAACTGATCTGAACAATATAACTTAATTCTAATGAAACCTCGCTTATCATAACATGTCCCATGATTTACTTATTCGGTTTCGAGTAACCGTGCTTATGTTGGGTAGAGGGGAAAGGGGGCATATCCGTTTAGGATTGCATTTGCCATGTATGCAGAAATGGCGTGGGAAACCGTTGTGGAATTTACTTTTGTAATAGGAGGTGTGGAGAAGGAAAATGCCGTTGACCGACAAAATGTCGACTAAGCGAAAAGGCGTATGCCGTTAAATGTAAGGGGAAGTGACGTGTCCGACGTAACTGTGCCAAACTGTCGGACGATTTGAATCCGGATTGGGTTCCAAGCCTCCACCTGAGGTACGCCGGTAAATTTAACTTATCTCTATCAGCTTTAAGACTCCAGCGGCACAAACAACGCATTGCCAGAAGACCAAGTAAAAAAATACGAGACTTAAGTTACTTTTAACACTTTTAATAAACACTGATGTGGTATTCGATGGATTTCTTAGAGCACTTTATTTTGCTGTTGGTCACTTTTCATGTTTGATTGCTACTTAAAAACAACAATTCTTTTCCGATTTCAGAGCATTTACGTAAATTTTTATTAAATTTCAAATTTATTCCTATCTCCCGCCATATAAAATTTCGTTTGTTTTCCTACAAGTTGCTCAGCTGTCACTTTGTCATTTGACATTGACGTTGTCGCGAACTACTCTACTGAGAGACTTCAGCGGAACATATTTTGCGTTCGATACAGCAGCCGAATTTTCAGGGTTGTGCGGGGTTTTTGACAGGTGTGAAAATTAGCTGACACTGTTCAGTGTAATTTGTTTCACAAGGTTCAGGTGCGACTTGGGAAAGAGTTGATTGGGTTGATTTTTGCAGCACATATATTGACGTGCACACGTTTTTGGGTTACAGTAAAACGAGATGGTTGAGCTTAAAGCCGGTCTAGAAGGAATAATTAAACTTCTTAGGCCACTTAAGACATCTTTTTTGGAACAAGCTAAATGTCCAACAAATTTTTATAAAATTTTGTACTGATCCATCTGTTGAAGTTTGGTAATTTTCCATATTACAAAGTTTGGCCAGTATGTTTCAAATTGCTGTTAGATACACATATTGAGTCGCAACATGTTTCAATGCCGGAAGTATCAATGGTTATCGAGGAACTGCTTTTTAAAGTAATCGAAAGAAAGAATTCAGAAAAGACTTATGATACAGACTCTACCAAGGATCGGACACAATCTATGTATAAATTGTACGACACAACAACTAGCAATTTTAGACTGCAAACAAAAAAATGCATGTTACCTACATTTACGGCTTTGTTAACCTTAAAAAGTTGCTCTGATTTATGTTACAGCCGGTACAAAATGTAATTTCTTTCAGTCGGTTTAAGAAGTTGCAGCCATTGAATATTTTTTTTTTTTTTTTTTTCGTAAATAAAAAGTTAGACCTTAAACAAAACAGGCGACATCTACATGCGTTCTGCCTAAGAGGTGGTTTGTTCTGGCATCATCTTAGGCTGACCAATACTTCCTAGAAATGACGCAGTTCGCCAGATTCATCCATCTGGTCTAGGCCCTTGAGATGAAGTGCAGGAGGATTTCTCTCTTTACGTATCCCAGCGGAGGGAAAACTTCCTCCGCGTGAGACACGCACAGAGCAGAGCCTCGTCTGGCAAGTTCATCGGATTTCTCATTCCCCTCAATGTTCCTATGGCCAGGAACCCAGGCGAAAGTGATTACAAGCCGATGAAAAGCCCTGGTCAGTGTCTCCCTGCATTCTACAACAAGCTTGGACGATGACTTAGTCGAACAGACAGCCTCAATCGCGGCTTGACTGTCGACGAAGATACCTATTTTTTCCTGGGTATCGCTATGCTAAGTAGCAGTCTACATGCCTCCTTAATTGCCAGTACGTTGGGTAGGCGAAGGGTTTTAGAGATGTTGAGAAAAGGCCCGCTCCCACTCCACAGTTCATTTTGGAACTATATGTGGAGATAGGTATGTCGAATTCGTTTACAAACGCATTTTCCTCCCATTGTGATCTAGAGGGGAATCTAACAGAGAAGTTTTTATGGAACTTGTGTTTGGGTACAGTCTACAGTCTGTAGATATACGACCTATGATGTCAGGAAGGGAAAGTAGGATAGTGGGGCCATAAGGCCTTTCAGACCAATATTTAGATTCCTTCAATCTAACTGCACTACACGCTGCAATGTTTTTATGTGCAGAATGCAGATCCACTCGCAGAAAATTGAGAATAACATTGAGCGCCTCGGTCCGACTTGTTCGTAGGACTCCCGTGATTCTAATTCCAGCTGTGCCTTGGACTCTACTTAATTTAGTGATGTAACAGGCTTAGCTTACGTCAGGCCACCATACCAGTGATCCGTAGGTGAGGATGGGGTGTACCACCGCTGTGTACATTCAACGAACCATCTTTGTTTGAAGCCCCAACTTCCTGCCGAAAGTTATACTACAGGCGTAGAAAGCTATGCTTGCCTTCCGCACTTCCGGACTTCGGATTGAGTTTAGGGTCAAGCATGACTCCAATGTATTTTACGCTGATGGATAAAGGAAGATTTTGTTTATTAAAGCATGGAAGTGAAAAGGTTGGTATTTTAGTTTTGGTGGTGAAAAGCATCAGTTCAGTTCTGCTTGGGTTAACGATAAGGATACAACTTGTAGCCCAACTTGTTACCGAGCTTAAATTAACATTTTTTAAAATCCACTTTAATAAATGTTTACATTTCCTTCTTGCTGGAAGACCGCTCGCATTCAACCTATTCCAAAGAAAGGGAAGAAATGTCTGCCACAAAACTATCGTCCAATAGCGTTACTTTCAATGCTCTCTAAAGTAATGGAAAAGGCAATAAATGTCGAAATAATCAAATATCTAGAAGGCCATCGATTAATAAGCGACAGGCAATACGGATTCGGAGCCGTCGTTCCACTGGTGACCTGTTAAGCTACGTAACGCACTTATGGACACAATCAATTGAACAACACGGCGAATCCAGAGCCGTAGCCTTGGATATATCAAAGGCATTTGACCGAGTCTGGCATAGAGCCCTATTAGGCATTATTTATTATTAGCGTCTTACGGATTACCACAACAACTCTGCGGATGGATGCAAAATTTTCTTCTGGGAAGATCGATCCAAGTTGTTGTAGATGGTGTATCATCCAATTCGTTTGCTATAAATGCAGGAGTGCCCCAAGGATCTATTCTTTCTCCAACCCTATTTCTTCTCCACATCAACGATTTACTTGGATCGACAAATAATAATATCTACAGCTTTGCAGATGACAGCACTCTTATATCCTCCATCTCGAACAGTGGGCCTGTGAATACGGCTACATCACACAGTCAGAGATGTGAACAAATTAATTCTCTAAATGATGATCTGGACAAAATCTTGAAGTGGGGAAATGACAACTTGGTTGTATTTAATGCAAACAAGACACAGCTCACAACATTTTCCAGAAAAAATGCATCAACAGTTCCTCAGTTCCAAATGGATGACCATCCAATCCATCACAAGGACTCAATGCACCTTCTAGGAGCCACAGTCAATTCAGGAATCACATGGCAGAACCACACGCAGCTCCCTATTTAGAGCAAAGAGGTACTTTAGCCCCAAGCAACTTCTCCTTCTCCACAAAGCACAGGTTAGACCAGGCTTGGAATGTTGTTCCCATATATGGAGCTCGGCCCCAAAACATTCACTTAACCTGCTTGATAGCAGAGACGAGCAGTTCGACTCATTGGAGACCCTACACTCACATCGAATCTACAACCGTTGGTGCACAGAAGACAAGTCGCTGACCTATGCTTGTTCTATAGGTACTTCCATGGTAGATGTTCTGAGGAACTCAAAGACATTATCCCTCGAAATGCAACTTTTGGGCGCCCAACAAGACAGGCTGCTAATGCTCATGACCATACAGTACACTTGACAACCGCGAGGACATCAACTTTCAAAAACTCCTTCTGTTACAGGACAAGCAAACTTTGGAACTCGCTTCCTGGGGATATAAATTTCCAGAAGACTACAATTTGCAGCAATTTAAGTGCAGAACAAACATACATCTGCAGGCATCTCGGGGCGCTGTTGAAGCGTTATAGGTTCGCCTTTCTCGGGAGAAGTATATAAAAAAAAAAAAAAAAAAAATTAATGCGATTACTAAATAAATTAACAACATTCAATGAAACTGCCAAAAAGTAGGTAAAAAAACGCAAAAAAAAAGAAAATAGGAATAGGAGGAGAAAATATACAACATGTAAATTTTTAAGCGATGAGTGAACTTCGTTGAAAAAAGTTGCATATCGCGTTACAATATCAGTTTAAAAAAAATATCAGCTTGTCGCTTCAAATAAATCACAAGGCTTAATCGATTTGATACCGAACCAATATCTGCCGATCCCTTGGCATCTGATAAGGCAGCACCTGTCAAACTCTTTCCCAAATGTTCTATTATTCAAATAAACCATAACACAAGTTTATTGTGAGTGTTAATAGTTTAATTTCAGTCGATGTTCAATGTTTACTTTTCATGTTAATTTTTATTAAAATGAAGGAGATTTTTGCTCTTTTTAAAATAGCTTACAAATTTACAAAAAAAAAAAAAACTGCTAATAAATAGCAACAAAATAACATTCTACCATTTACGTGTAGGTACAGATCAAAAATTCAGTCACTGAGAAAGGGTTTTAAGATAACTTTCAGACTTTTTAAGATATTTCTCAAAGAAATATCAAATATCTACCCGGGTAGATACCAGCCGTGTTGTTAAGCACGCTGTACAAATACTTTCAGATTTATGTGGCATCCATTGTGTGTACACACATCCGTACATGTGTCCACTTTAAAGACACATCCATTAGATTTAGCTAAGATATCTCTGCAAATTAATAGGACTTGTATTTTCCCAGGCAAAATTATTTACACATGCAACCGAGCACCAGAGCCTTGGAGCTTTGATTTATTCATAATACGTTCGTACATCAACTTAGTGCTGAATTGTATGTTTGGCAAATTCTGGGGAACAAATTAAACAAGTGTCTATCCTTGGAAGCGGACAAAACATCGAACAAATAATATTCACCTACCACCACCCACGGCGTGTCCTTAATCTGATCTAAATCGCAAACAAATGCATACACAGCACAATAATTCTGTACACTACTCGACTTAACTTTCCTCACTCACAGCACCGAGGAATAGTAGTGGAAATTATTTTCACCAGCAGATTTGCATTTTGGCAAAATTTGTACACCCTCCGCACCGCCACGCCCCGTGCTCATGCAAATGCAAACTATAAATTACGAGATGTTTTCCCACTCGATTTGCTCGCAGCATGCGATAGGGTAAATATTTGCTCTTGGAAAGAGTTGAAGACGTACCAGATATACACACGCTTCGGGTGTGGGGTTCCTTGGCTTTCTAAACTATATTTGGCATATATAGATATGTCCCTGTGGGCCTGCGGAATGGTAGCGGAATGGCATCAAGGAGCCGTGTCTCCGAAACTTGTCTCGGAATCCATTAGAAATGAAAGATGTATTGGAGAGCTGCTTTGGAGCTACAGCTGTGGTTGCAGAATTGTGGTAGACCACCCCGAGAGATCAGAGTGCAATTGGAGTGTTTGAGTTTTCGCACGAAGCTCCTCAATCATCTGAACGCCTCGGGCGGACGCTCACACTTAGAGCTTGGCCGCTCCAAGGGTGACTGTATATATTGTAAAGTGAACATTCAAAGGGATTTGTGCAAGAATATGTATGCGCAATGCAATAACTTGTAATGTAAGTGCCGCAAATATTCATTCCTTTCAGCAGTCAACCTCGCCGGGCGGATCCTTTGCAATGACATACGAATGGACAATGTAGTTTATGCGTATACAGTCTGGTGGGCAGGATTTTATTAAAAAGGATGATATTTTTTTGTATAATTTTGTCGGCCATTAAAAGAATAATATGCATTTTGAGTAGCGATGGATGTTCAAAAAAATGTCTAACCTCCTGCAAGGACATGAGCTGCGTATTGAAATTAATGCTGTGACTAAGAGTCTCTGATTCTTATTTCTACCAAACAGTGTCAAGGCAGTAGAGGAAGTTAGTTTTCGCTCAAGTTGACGTGACAGATCTGAGAAGGTACTTCATACACAAATTGGAGCAAATTTAACTAAAAATCGGTTCTAGGAGCTATGTACCTGAACTCCTTTAAAGAACAAAGTCGTTCTATGGTATGAATTTAGTCGCCCCTTTTCCAGAAATACCTTTCATTCACATATAACTGGAGAACTCATCAGTTATCAGTAGACCACATCTGATATATGTGTAGAAAGTCATCGATGATGAGTGTAAAATTGTGGCTACCAATTGTAAAAAAGTACCTGTCTTCATTGAATTACTGGTAGCCACAATTTTACACTCATCATCGATGACTTTCATTGAATTACTGGTATTGTAAAAAGTACCTGTCTGAATTTTAGTTATAAATAGTACTCAATAACTGGGCACCTGAACCTTTACCTACTATTAATTATGCCATCCGTTGTCTGAGAAAACGGAATAAAAATATGAGGGCGTTTTATAATACATCCGCAGTATTACAGGTCCTTGCAAACAAGAAAAATTAGTTTTTAATGTTTCCAATTATTAAACTTTTTTTGGAATATTTTTATATTCAAATTTAATAACTTTTTCATTAAATTGCTGGTTACATACAAATATTGGTATTACTTTTGTACCCATACATATTATTTTGTCTCTTGGTTAAGAATTTAGAGTTATTTTGAGCGTCCAAACAAGTGAAAGTCATACTTAAAAAGTGATTTACATTGATATCCAATGAGAATATTATTCTTACAATAAATAATTTTAATTTCAAAGTATTCTTGTAAGTGGTTATCTTATTTTCTTTTTTTATTTAAGTTGTGAAGCGCAGAGTTGCTCCTAGTGGATTTGCTATTGAAGATAAGGATGGTCTAGAGATTTCAGTTCATTGCCTCAAAAATACAGCTGTTACGTTCCACAAAGTAAGTAATTGACTGAATAATTAATAAGATAATGCGGGCTTACATGAGTTCTCCTTCATTTAAAGGCCTAGAAAAATATACCAACTAAGGGAAGCATAGCAGCACTCTATATGATCATCTTTAAAGAGGCTAGAATACCACGGAAATTTTCCTACGAAATTTTCAATTTTCTGTATGTATTGTTACATT
This sequence comes from Cheilosia urbana, assembly GCA_946477585.1. Taxonomy (NCBI): domain Eukaryota; kingdom Metazoa; phylum Arthropoda; class Insecta; order Diptera; family Syrphidae; genus Cheilosia; species Cheilosia urbana. Next base: position 121,673,325 of record OX297854.1, read on the forward strand.
TAAAAGCAATTTTCAATATAAAGAGTTTAATTTAAGTACTTTTGTTATTTCATTTTACTATTTTCAGACATATTCTGTAATAGCAGACAATATTTTAAATTAATAAATCTTTTATTAGTTTTTTTCAATTTGAATATGTACAGTAGTGGTCACGAATTTAGCACATTCTTATCAAAAAAGAGAAAATGATGATCCTTTTTTTATTTCAAAATAAAAACGTTATCTATTCATATATTTATGTAATATACATTAGTAAGCGTTATTTTTTATGAAGGACAATTATGTACTGTACCTGCAAAAAAAAAGAAAAATATTTTTAGATATTGAAATAATATATACCTTGGACATGAATTTAGCACATTTACTGATTTCACTAAATTATCACAAAAATGAGAACTAATTTAAAGAACTTACTATTATTTCTACCTTACCTTATTTAGTATTTCGTAGGAAATCCTTTATTTTTTATCACAGCAGTACATCTTCTAGGCAAGCTTTCTACCAAAGCCTCGCAACGTCTCTTTGGAATGGCATACTAGGCGCTTTGGATTTCCTTCCGCAACTCGGATAAATTGTTCGGTTTTTTTTGTGTAACATGATGTTCAACATCGTTCCAAAGGTTTTCGATTGGGTTCAGATCGGGTGATTGCGCAGGCCAGTTCAGCACGTTAATCTTATTACTTTCTAAGGTACTCTTCACTAGTCTAGAAGTGTGCTTAGGGTCATTATCGTGCATGAAGCGCCACAATATCGGTAAATTGTCTTCTGCATATGGTATCATGTGATTTATTACGATATTGTTGTAAATGTGTTGATCCATTTTGCTATCAATTTTTAGTATTGGGCCAACACCATGCCAGGAAAAAGCAGCCCAGACCATCACATTTCCACCACCATGCTTAACAGTTTTAAGAGTGTACTTTGGGTGATGCTGCATGTTTTGAGGACGCCATACATATTTTTTTCCATCTGATCCGAACCTACAGAATTTTGATTCATCGCTCCAAAGTACATTTTTCCAAAAACTTATTGGCTTAGCAAGGTGGTGTTTAGCGAAGTCAAGTCGGGCCCTCAAATTTTTTTTAGATACAAGCGGTTTTCGTTGTGCTATGCATCCACGTAAATTTTTTTCATTAAGTCGGCGCCTTATGGTCCTTGACGATACATTGATACCATACTCAGACGAAAGCTCATTTTTTTTGATGCTGGAGCTTTTAATGGGATCTTTAGCTGAAGTCCGATGAATTATTTGGTCCTCCTTTGGCGTCGTTTTCCGTGCTCGAGGAACTTGTTTCAGATTTTTAGTGACCCCATACATATCAACATGATTTAAAGCATTGTATACCATCTTCCTTGAACACTCCAATAGTTCCGAAATTTCTGCAACCTTCCGGCCTTTAGCTTTCATTTGCAATATAATATCTCTTTTTTCCTCTGAACACCACCGCCCTTTTGCCATACCTAATAACACTTTTTTGATAAAAATTGAAACTTATCACTACCAAATGCATAAATACCTGATAGTTTAATCCGATTAATTAGAAAAAAAAAACACAAATATAAGAGCGAGTTAAGATTGTGCTAAAATCTTGTCCAGAACAAAACTCTATGCAGTGACAAAAATAACACATTTTACAGAACTAAAGTAGAATGGTATCGCTAAAGTAACGGAATTTGGTGTGTGTGATTGACACTAACAGATAAACAGATTTACAGTTGGGTGAGAAAAGAAAACTACAGAAAATTTGAAAATACATTAACGAGAGTGATGTGTGCTAAATTCGTGACCACTACGGTATATGCAAAATATTAAATTTGAATATTTTATCGGAGTTGACCTATATTAGGGTAGGTACCTCAAACGAAAAAAGAGGACACACTTTACGATCACCAAACAATAATATTTCTATTCCTAAATAAACGACATAGTAACTTACTTAGTAACGCAGCCAATCGAATAACATGGTAAATGTGGATTTATTTGCAATATAAACACAGGAGTGCCCCAAGGTTCTACACTCTCCCCAACTCTATTTCTTCTTCTTTGTATCGATGGCCACTACACACACAATTGTATTTATAGTTTTCCTGATGACAGCACTCAATTGAATCAAAGAGGTAGGTTACTACAGCTCGACGCAGCTCCTTATTTTCTATAAAGCACAGGCCTCGAATTAGCAAACTTATATAAAGCACGGCCTTAAAACGTTCTCTTAACCAAATTGACCGAAGCGAGCAGATTAACAGAAAATAAATCTTTTAAATTGTTTTAATGAGCTAACTGATCAATGGTTTCCAAATCAAAATAATAAACTATTTCATTGTTTTTCCTATGTTTCGTTTGGTTCTTCCAACTTCCTCGGGGGGATGCCTTAGTCTTAATAAGGGCTGAATTTACAAAATATGTTACTCAGTTTTCTTCGACTATTGTTTAAACTTTAAATGGTTCTCAAATTCTAAAACAAAAATTCAATCAAATCAATGAACAATTATACCTACATATTATACATATTTTGTTGACACAATCATAGGAATTCAGAAACGCACTCCTAAAGTGCACAGATCCTTGCATTCACAGTAAGTACCTAGTGTTGCCATTACTTAATTTTTCATCAGTAGTTTTCGCTTCGTCCTCGTACTACGTGTCCACCATACACAAATCCTGTGATTAAGTACAAAACGCTTAAAATTCCACAAAAAAAAATGATTACATGTTTCACCACATCGCATTCAAATCGTAAAACCCTAAATTGTGACAAAAACCGATAAAAAATGAAAAGTGATGGACAAATATGGGTGACAGTTATCTAAAAATATTATTACTTCATCAATTATAGAATATTATAGAATAGATGCAATCGGATTGTGGTAGCTGAAGTAAGATATGTACATTCGAGACTGTAATCTATCTAGATTACGCTGGAAGACAGCATCGATGGTTGTTCCATATCGTGTTGTTGAAATTTTCCGGTTGGAGTTCATTTGAAGATTAAATTTATCTTGCATAAAATCAATAAATGGTTGATCTTCTGGAGTGGCAAAATTGATATTGAAGTCTCCGCTTATGATCACTGGTAAAAGATGATAATCTCCCTGCAGAATTCTTGAAATTTCTTCTGAGTACGGTGCGAGGACGAAATGGAGAAATCTTATTTCACATCAACAAAAAGCTGAAACTAATATGCCCCGGCTCATAAACGTATGCAATGATAAGAACGTATGCAATGATAAAATGTATGCAATGATAAAACACAGTGACGCATTTCCGTCCCCGCAAGTTAAAAGTGTGGAATTACTCCACCAGATTCCAATAACGCGCGCTTAGATTTTTACACATCAAAAAAAAAACAGTACCTACTACTGCAAAATTTAACGAACAAATTGTTGTTAATCACTCAGTGACATAAATGTCATATGCAGTTCTGTTTTTGTACTGCATTTTTGACATCTTGAGCTGTGGAGACTCTCAAACTCACAAACCGGATTCTATATGCAAACCTGTTGGTACTTTTCGAGATTATGATTTCGTTTTAATCTCGTAATCTTAATATCGGAGTTAATTTTCTGGAGAAATAAAGCATAAAGCTCCAACTGCCCTAATTTTAAGGTATCATTCTGAATTCGCATTCGACAAGATATTTATTTTAAACTCAAAAAGTCTACAGAAGTCTATTTAAAAAAATACACAGGTTGTTTATAACATGATAAATGCAGGGTGGTCTGTAAAAGAATTGAAATTAGACCAAAAAAATAACTAATATCGTTTTCAATTGAAGAAGCTCTTTTATCAAAAGATCAAATCTAGAACTGTTATTTCTTTGTTTTCTATGTTTCATTGAAGATAAATGGGCATTTCCACGACAGAAGCGTCCGGGATATTTTTAAAGAATTTCCCTGAACTCATGTAAGTTGGAAATGTTTGTTGTGTTGTTCGAACAAAAAAAATTGCGATATATGTGATTCGAAAATATGCAATTTAAACGTGCGAATGTAAACTGTTATTGAAACAACTTAACTCGACTTATTAAGACATTTATTGTTTATTTTAGAAAACAACAAAAAAGTAGCAACAGAAAACCAAATCCCACACATACGTGTCTGCCTCTTTTGCAAAAGTGCTATAACGAATTTCATTGAAAAGAGCAATTCTCTCGATTTTCAATGAAAAACGTAATAATAGTGCCTTCGCCATATCCATTGTCCACTCCTGTTCACCACACTGTACAAGTAAGCATTTAGAAAAAAGAGTCTAAGTAAATTTGCGGACATTCGCCTGTATTCGAGAATTAAAGTTTGCCATTGTTTTCATTCGCAAATATTCTCGTCGTTGCATTGTTTAGAAAATGAGTATGTATAAATGAGACACTGATTAATCGCGGGTATATTTTGGCTCTGTACCCATTGCCATATAAGTATGGATGTGGTTTTGCTCGCTGTTCTGTTTAATGCAAGATCACAAGATAGATTGTAATTCCGGTACTGTTTGGCTGTTTGGCTGTTTGGCTGCCGGAGCAATACAGGACCCTCCACGACAGAGGAACCGAGGATGCATTGAATAAATGTATTGCGGGAAATTCGAGATTATATTTCATTGTGAACGACAGTGAAGCCATGCGTTGGGAATGCCAGCAAGCAGCAGTTCCTTTTGTTTATTCGTTTGTTTGCTCTTTTGCTTGACAATGCATGTGTACACTATGTACGAGTATATAGTGGCAGTACCCCGAAGTCAGGAGTCACCTCCCTATAGTGCAACACAAATGGGTTAGATATAAATGCTGTAGTCAATAGAAGCCCCAGCCAGGATGGCTGACAATTCGGGAGGTTTAAAGTCACACAATGACAGTTGAACTGAAGCCATTGTTGTAAAGTCCGCAATCTCATTTGTGCTACATGAAGTTTTTATTCGGCTTTCAACTTTTGAAATGTCACCAGGCAAGCATCCATTCATTACCATTTGGAGGGGGCGGAACATGCGGTACTTATTGTCCACACTGATCAATATGTGCACAGAGTTGGTAAGTGAATTTGGGAATTTATATTTCATTTTGATCGGGCATAGCTTATTTTTGCGTGTCATTAACAACGGGGAGTGTTAAGGTTACACAATGTTGCTGTTGTTTCGAAGCAGCGAACCGTGTAATTTGATGCAGGTGGAGTTTGAGGGTGGTAGATTATTATCTCTTCGCTGACAAAGAGTCCTCTTGGAAATGATTTCACAGTCGTAATGATATTATTCAGCAAAGTCGATGGGTTACACTTTGTGTAACTTGAATACTCATCATTAAGGAGTCACTGCCATCGAAGGATTTGGAGAAAAGCGTTGCCTCAAGTCATGCGGGATGAATTGCTGCTTCGAATGGAATACAAATTTAAGTCAAATACATAAAGCAAGTTGAGTGTATTTCAAAAAAAAAGTCGTCGCTTTGCAGAAAATGGAACGTGCATAATAAGGATAAGGATCTTACGAAGGACAGTGGGACGATGTGAAAAACGTAGCGACTGGGTGCTTTTAGTGAGTGAGTATCATCCAACTATGGAAGTGATACATATCGCATGAGATTTTCAGAAAGAAATATCCAAATAACCAAGGCTTTAGAGCAGGGGTGTCAAACTCAAACTCCTTAAGTGTGATTTTTTTTTTTTTTTTAAGCATGACGCGGGCCATATGAAAAGTATTTAAAAAAATATTTTATTTAAGAAAAAAGTTGTAAATTTTCTTAAGTAGAGATGCAAGAAACCGAAATATTGGGGACGTTCGGAATCCTAATTTAGTAAGTCTTACAGCTGACTGACTAGATGTATTTCAGTTTTAAATGGCCCAGAGTGGTCACAGGAAAAAGTTTTTGAGTTGACGTTTATGGGGAAACCGACAAATCAAGTCAAGAAAATCCAGCCTGCAGACTCAGTTGACATTTCAAAATAAACAGAGTGGCCATTGCCGCATTCTGAAAGTCCAAAAAAGGGCCGGTGAGAGAAAAATGTGTCATTTCTGAAGCTATTCTGCATTATAAGAATTTTAGCACGGTATTTAACAAGCATAAGCTCGCATAACACTAAAATTGTGTTATGATAGGCAACCGTGTTACATTTTAGTCGTACGTAAGTATTTGGAAATAACAATTTTGAAAAAAATGCGAAGGGCCTTTTCAAAATAAATAAAGTGCACGACTGGGTCGAACGGAACTTTCTCGTTAATCAAAAGTTTGGTTGGATGTTTTCTTATTTTATTGGGTAGGTACCGAAAAATCTGAGAAGCAATGCTAGGAACTATGTTAAATAAAATAAAATAAATAATAAAATTTGAGTTATTCATCTTATATGGCAGTATTATATTAAATAACAACGTGAGATTTTATAAATTGACATTTGTTGCAATGCAACTTCTGATTAGAGAGTTTAAGCGCATACTGTACTATTCTAAGCTTTCTATTCTAACTTTACAAGATTTTTGTGTAGAAGGATAAGCGTATAGAGTAGAAGTTTCTGTTTTCTGATCTGTTTTTATTTTTGACGGGAATAGATTAGTGACGATCGTTTAAGGTGTCTAGAATTGGAAGTAGGGTTCGCGATAGACGGGTATATTTACAAGGATATATTATATGTGAGAAATTAGATATTTGTCTTTGAATCTGCATTAGCAGTTATAAACTAAATATCCCGATAGACGTGTGTGGGGGTGCAAATGAAGTCGGATATTCTGATTGTTGGAATTATTCATTTCATTTTAAATTCATTTTTATAATTTCTTTCTTTAACTTACATACTAGACAAAAACGATTAAATCTAATTTAAAACTAACATTTATCTTATTCTAGCTTACTGGCTCTTAGCGAGCGCTCTAAACTTAACAATATGCTTAAAATTATTGCCTTTCGGCCTTAAATCTATCTATATCTATGATTTGTTTTGTTTTTTAATTTTCAAGAAACTTTAGAAAACTTGAATTATTTTAAGGTGCATATTCAAAAAGGTTGAAAAAAAAAAGTAGAAGTGGGTAGTAAAGGGTTTTTCAATAAGAGCGCTACAAAAGTATTTTTAAATAAAACAAAAACGGTTTTGGATATCAATGAAATTCGTTGTTCCTGTGAAAGTACTTTCGATGCCATTATGTATGAAACTCGATTTCTTTTGCATAGCCACCACGGCCACGCTTGCAAAAGTCCAGACGCTGAACCAAATTTTCGACGGTTTTCAAGCATAAATCGGCCGATACTACTGCAATTTCACGTTCGATATTCGTACGAAGTTCATCAATCGTCGCTGGCTTGTTGGCATGGACCATAGACTTGACGTAGCCCCACAGGAAATAGTCTAACGGCGTCAAATCGCACGACCGAGGCGGCCAAGCGACTGGACCATTTCGTGCGATAACACTTTCTCCAAACTTGGTTTCCAATAAATTGATTGTGACATTCGCTGTGTGACTTGTGGCGACGACGTCCTGTTGGAACCACATGTCCTCCAAGTCCATATCATCCAATTGGGGCCAAAAATATTCGGTTATCATTGAACGGTAGCGATTCCGTGCCGGTCTTGATCATCACGGAAGAAGTACGGGCCAATGACGCCGCCGGCCCATAGACCACACTAAACCGTAATTTTTTCGGGGTGCTATGATGACTCATGGAGTACGTGTGGATTGCTGCCTGACAAATACCGCATATTTTGTTTATTGACGCAGCCATTCAGCCAGAAATGAGACTCATCGCTGAAGATGATTATTCGATGAAAATCCGAATCATTTTCAAGTTCACGAACATACGACGCTTCTGGTGGTCAAGCGGCTTCAGTTCTTGCGTCAATTTAATCTTGTAAGGATGTAGGCCAAGATCTTTTCGCAAAATTCGCCACAACGACGTCACAGAGATGCCCAATGCTTGAGTACGACGTGTGAGAGACACATTTGGGCTTTCATCAACTGAAGCCTCAGCGGCAGCAATATTCTCGACACTACGGGCACTTCTTTATCTCACTGGCACGGGAACATTTTGTACTGTGCCTGTGGATTCAAATTTTTCCACTAGACGCTCAATTGTTGATCTGCTAGGACGATTATGACGACCATAAATTGGACGTAGCGCTCGTAACGTTGAGGCCACTGACTCCGAATTTCGGTAGTAAATTTTAATAATTTCGACTCGTTGTTGGCTCGCATCATAAACTAAATATGAAATAGAATAGAGGATTGATTACTATTATTTTCGCTGTATTATATTTTAAGTTATGAAGAAAATAAATTAAATAATCATACAAAAAAAAAAAGTCTCTAGCCGCGTTCTTAGCTTTGACGAAAATAAATCGCAATGGTAAATTGGTATACGTTCATGTGATAGCAACCACTGTTATGCTGCTATAAAGGCAACCGAATTTAGAAACATAAAATAGGACCATGGTTATTAAAAAGCACAAACACACACACACAGAATAGCACCTCGAGTATAGACCAACCCAAGCAGCATAAAAGCAATTTGTCACCCATATAAGTCCTTTACGTAAATTTACTGTATCAATAAGGATTTTCAGGACTTACTGCCGTACAGTATAAATGTATTTGGTTTGCGAAACCCCCTGACCTCACATTTTCAAAGGAAATAATTGAAAAATTTCATTTCGAATATTTTTGTTCGTTATTTTTTTTTGTCTTCTTGTTTTCCATTCTACCATCATCGTTCAGAGGGTGCTTTAAATTTGAGCCAATATTGGCAGAGGAACTCGGTCATGGATTATGCCTTGCTGTTGTTCATCTGACCGTGAAGAGAAGGAAAATCGAAATCGGTAGGGAAGCACTGCACGTGCACAGTTCCGATGTAGTAGGAGGTTATTTATGAAAGGGTGCAAGCAGGAAGTACTCCATAATGGTAAAGTAATTCTCAATACCAATTAGGAGAGGAGGTTATTTGTTAGTTCAACGACGAGAGGGTATTTTCTATATTTATTTTTCAACAGCAGCAGCAGATATCGAATCAATATTTTTGTTTTGGGTCCTCCTCTGCTTTATTTGGTTATTAAAATTTAATATGCTGTTAGTTAGTGTGCAGTTGTAGATACTCAGTACTAAAGTTGATAAAAGCTCCTTAGTCGAAGGGAGAACAGGTATTTGATATATTTATTTTGAACAGAATTTTGTATTTCTTAATTTTTAATGTGCTTTTGTGTCAACCCTTTTTCTCGGTGCTATCTATATAATAAAAAAATAGTTGTAGCGACCATAGCCAAGCTTCTTACAACCATTCGTTTTGTGTGAGTTTTTCATTTTTGGAACGAATGGAAGGGATCTACAAATGACTCCAAACGGCTAATTGAGAAGCTCTTTTAAGACAGTTTTACTTTCGGATATTTGGCAGACCTGAGTTGGAATAAGGATTTTTGCGGGATTTCAACCTGGGACCCTTCGCTTAGTAGTCCAACACATTAATCACTAAAATGAAAATCTTATTTGTCTAAACTTGGGATCGAATCACACATTAAGTGCGGTCTATCCATTTCCATTTTTAGAATAATTTCAGCTCTTAAATTCCGTCTTTAATCGGCCTAGCATCAAACGCTCTTTCAAAACCGAGTGCTTAAAATGACACAAAGTTTGGTAATATTTTTCTGCAGAGACAACAAAACTCTGCACGGTAAAGCCAAGAAAAACCCACCTTAAAGGCGTTTGCACTTCCTGCTCTCAGAAGGGGGCATACAAAATGAAAACACACACCATTTTGTACAGGAAGACAAAACAGGGAATTCTACGACGATGACGTCGCCGCTCTACCCACCAACGAGGACAAAAAGTATATAGGTATATACTTTTCACAAAGTAAAACTTTTTAAATCTCATTTATCATGTCCGCCCGTGTATTTCAATGCTGCAGAGCAGATCCCCGAAAGAAAATTAACGACACACAATGTGCCCTCTTCTTCTTGTGTGGAATACAATTGCCTTTGCCTCGCTGTAGATGGCTGTTTGTGTTGGCGCGTATTCGCCATCACCCTCTCTGGGCGTCTACCCACTTCTTCAACTGACTGTCCTTCTATCAAAATGAGACAGAGCGAAAGCATTTAAAAAATAATAAATACCCTGTTGAAGCAGAAGCAGCATCCACCAGCCACCACCAGCAGTTGCAGCAACGCACAGAGCAACACACAATGCCAACAACAGCAAAACCCATTTGCAAAAGTGTGTCGTTGGCCTGTCATTGCACGCTCGCCATTAAATTCTTCATCCAACACCTCCTCTTGACGGAAACAAAAGTTAAAGTAAACATAGTCAGGCAATATGGCTTTCAGTCAAGCTCTGGGTGTCCTGCTCGACATTTCTTCGTTTTAGATTGTCCAGGATTTGAGCCAAAAACATAACTATGACATAGGGTACACTAACCACCTCCCCGCCCATACAACAACTAGTCCATTCACACCCTCCGCCCACCCGTGCGAAGCCCTGACAGTAAAACTGAGGATGACATCTGGTCAAGACATTGCCTGTCCTAATAAATCAAATTCAATGTAGAATTATGTGACAGGATATGCCAGGCAAATATAAGTTACTAGCTTCGTAATGGAAGTGTGTCCTAAAATGGTGGTCATGGATCATGGTAGACGGGGCCTTGTTGTTTCGATTATACTTTTTGGCAACACTTGAAAGTGCCCTGCACATATACTCGTAGTATTCGAACAACTGCTGCGATTGTATCGCCGAATGTGTGAACTACTTAAAGGACACTCATTGTCAAGGCACAGCCAAGTGATGGGGGCGAGGCTGGCGCCTTCTGTTTTTGTGGATAAGGGAAGTGCCTGCAAAGAATTTATGGTCTCTGATGCAGAGCATTTTGACAACTTCATATTGTGTTACCTGAAAGTGGACACCCGCTGTTTTTGTTTTCTTTTTTACAATGCACTTTGTGCCCGTATACCTTCTTACGAACTGTAGTGTTCTGGTGTGGGTGGGATGACTACGAAATGTGATTAGATAGTCGTGTGAATACTGGATAGTTTCAAAAGTGCTTGTACTTATATAACCTTTACGGGTAAGTGTCACTGTTCAAAGTAGGAACTGGCTATCAACTGATTCGCAGATATATATAATACGTGGATAACAGCGGTACTTGAAAGTCGAAAAACGACTGCTTATCATTATCAGCCGTAGGGGGCTGCCTGCAGGGAGGATTACTAGATCCCCTCGTGTTTTTTTTGCGTTTTAAAGGATAACCAGATAGCGATAATAATTTTTTCGTTTGTTATGTTTCAGCCAGCGTTATCAGTTTAGGGGTTTCCCCTCAGATTTAGGGACTTTTTTTTTTGATCGACTGTCGGTAGATATTTTCTTGGAGGAAATCGGTTTTTTTTTTTAATTTTGTTTCATTTGTGTTTCGTTATATAATCCTTTTTGGTATCCTAAAAATTTACTTCCAAAGAAAAAGAATATTTCTAGGCATTCTGCGAACGTAAGAAACGCTTAGTAACTTAAAATTAAGAATGAGGTAGCCTAGAGATTCTTCGTTCTGTTCTGTTTACAGTAAACTGATTGAAATATGTCCGTTATTTTAAAATTCTGTTAAATAATATGTGTGGCTGTGTAAATGTTTTCAAGATGGTTTCAAACTGAGATTTTGCGTTGTATTTATTTCCCCCACACTTTTTGGTATTAGGAAAACCTAACTTACACGTTCGCATTTCAAATTCGAAACTCTTACTTTTAAGTCGTACATAAAACATGTTTGAAAAAATATTGAGAAAATATTGGAAAATACTGTTTTTTTTTTTTTTTTTAATAACCAAATCTGGAGATTTTTCTGATTTATCTGGGGGGAAATATTTTGACTATCAACGATGGTTTCATCAGCTGTTTATTTTTTATTATTAATTGTTACCTTTCTGACATGGAAAACCCCAAATTTGGCACCTTATTTCATTTTGTCTTTTGGGGCCTTATTTTCTGCAGCCATTCATATTTAGGTTAGTTTAGTTTAGGTTTTTGGGCTGATGAAGCGGGTGATCCTCGCTTAACCCCACTTAGGTCCTTGTGGACCCATTGTGATACCCTTTATTTGTGGGGTTTAGCCGCGTTGTATTTGACCTCATTTCCTTCTCCTTATTCGATATCTTGATGTCCTCAGAAACCTGTAAAGATTAAAGAGTGAGATATTTGAGAATTCTTGAATTTCTTGGAAGTAATATCTTCCAAGTGTTCTATTTCGCAAGTGACCGAGGCTCGGGCAGTGACAGTGGAAGTGAGGTGTGTCCTCATGCGTCTCCTCATCACCGGAGCCTCTACAGATGTCGTCGTCGTCTATGAGGTTTAATTTCATTGTGTGGTTTCTTAGGAAGTTATGACCTGTCAGAGCACCTACCAACTTAGACACTGATGATCTGTCAAACTTCAAGAGTTTGTTGGTCCGGCTTTTGTCATATTCAGGCCAAAGCTTCCTTGATATTTCACTGGTTGTTAATGTCTTCCGCCTGTTATTGGTTTTCATTCGGATCTTGTTTTCCACCCGTTCTCTGAGGTTACAGAGTGGTGGTTTGATCGATTGCAGTGCCTGATCATGGTCTATTGCAGACCCCTTTCTTGCCAGTTCGTCTGCTATCTTATTGCCGGCTTTGTCCCTGTGTCCAGGAACCCAGCAGAGATTTATATTATGCTGCGAGACAAGAGCTTTGAGCGACAGCGGCGAATTAGCTTTGATTTGATTTCAGTAGCCGAAATAGCTTTAATGACTGCCTGGCTATCAATGAATATGGTAATATCTTCACGTGGTATTGCCTTCATTGACACCATACACGCCGCTTCCATAATTGCCAGAACCTCGACCTGGAAGACACTGCTATGATCAGGAAGCCTGATTGAGCGGCGTATGTTTAATTCCTCCGAGAATAGACCGGCAGTGCCATAGTCCATCTTTGATCCATCTGTGTAGATGGATACAGATTTCCTTTTAGCGGGTTCGTTCGTTTCCCATTCCTCACTGCTCGGGAAGGAGCAGGAGAATGGCTTGTCGAAGTCTAGGTAGGGAGACACGTAATCAGAGCTAACATCGTTCTCTACGTATCTCTTCAAAATCTGCGCATGTCCTGTAGGATTAGGATTCCAGCCGTGTGTTTGGCTAATCCTGAGGGCGCTTTTGGCGGCCGATTCTTGCATATATAGGTCCAGGGGAAGCAAGTTGAGAACGGCCTCCAACCCAGCGGTTGGTGTCGTTCTGATTGCACTGGTTGTTCATATACATGCTAATCTTTGTATTTTTGCCGCGGCTTGCTACCAGACTTAGTTGCCATATGTGAGTATTGGTCGCACTATAGCCGTGTACATCCACAGAATTACTTTGGGGTTTGGTCCCCACTTTCTGCCGAAGATACGACTGCATGCATAGAATGCATTTATATTTAAACAACTTAAGTGTTGTTGGTCTAAGGTAAAACAAAATAAATATTTTCCCAATAATATAGTTATAAGAGGATCATAACTCATTATCAATATAGCTCAAACTTTACAGATTTCGATCCGAATTTTATTGTTTATTTTGTGTACTAGTTGGCCGCAAAAAGTACAAAAATTCACTTGCAGTGGAAATCCACTTCAATTGATTCTTAAACATTTATAATAATGCATTTCGAAATAATTTAATTTAAAAACTCGCTTCCATACATATACTACCTAGCAAAATCTCAACTTTGTCGCCATCTTTGTATGGGAGCTAAAATATTAGGCTTTTGCGAGAGATGGAAATACGTACACGTACAGTGTTTTTGGGTTTTTAATTTCTATGTTACCATTGGAGCCACTGCGTCCCTCTGTTACTTTGTAAATGTTATTCTTATTTTAGAGATCTGTTTCTCTGATTGGCAACAATTTTTCTAGCCTCAAGCATTTTTGACAGCTGACAGGTGATACTTAGTGCGTAGATTTAGATGAGTATAGACTAACGAAGCACAGAACCACCTCCTGCTTGAGAAATTGAAGAATGTTGTCGAAAAGTAGACTTAGATTAGAGTGCACTTCATTCGATTTCCTCGCCCAAAATAGTAGGTACTTAAATTGTGATGGCATCCAAATATCTCCACCGTTCGTCAACAAACGCATTTTGTTGTGGATGTGTAAGCCCTAGATAATGCCAGGATTTGCACATATAGCTCACAAATAAGATGAGATAATACTGCAAGAAAATTGCTTGTCTAATTAAATCTGGGCACGAAGGACTCCTAAAGATATTTAATTAAATAAATTAGGAGAGTGTTGTTGCCACATTTGGATATTCACTTCCTTCTGCTTGTTGTAAGTACCTATTCCCCGAATGATATTATTTAATGACGAAAGTATGTATGTGGACATTTTTTTTTGGAGTGAAATAATTTCCTTAGTTCATGACTGCTACGCGTTGGATACAGCTGATATTGTAATAATAACAAATAAATTTAATAATTTTGGGAAATGACAAAGTCATGGCGGACTTGTAATATTTGACAATGCTCATAAATCTATCCCATCGCTACGCACATGCCATACATAATTAGAACCAGTGTAAAAAAAAAAAACACCAAACGGACCCGAATGTTTTGCGTGCACTTCATTGTTTTGATTTATTTATTTACATTTTGTTTGATAGATTTATTTTGCATCACAAATTAGGGACGTTTGTATAATCTCTACTACCGAAATATTGTAGTTAAAAGCGTATTCGGTGCATTTTGAATGTGGTTATCATCATCATTCATATATTTTGTCATTTGATATTGATATGTCGTAACTACTAGGTGTCCACTATCAGGTAACAGGCGATTAAAGGTGAACTGTATTGAGCGGACTGTAATATTCGATATTGAGGAGAAAATAAACTAACTACCTTAAAGCAAAGCAATTCTACAGGAGGCGGCAGTATTACTCCTTTTTTTAAGAACTCAGAAAACCCATTTTATGGATCTGATTTTGTTTAACCTTTTTTTTTTTTTTTGCTACATAAGTTGTATACATATCTAAAATCAACTCGAAAATGACGAATTTGGACTTGTGTAACTTTGCCGTAAAAGCTACGATATATATTGTATTAACAATAATAATCTCACTGTATCTTAGCCTATAGAAGTTGGTAATTTATTTAATAATTTTTTTGCTAATGTAGGCTGTGGTAATGGTGTTTTAAATGAGAGTCATTGTGACAACAGTTTAGTGCAAAGCCTTATTCAACCAGGAAGGTTTTTCTTTATTATTTGTCACTTAAAACATCTATAATATGTCATCGTTTGATAATCGGGTCTATCACAGAATCCGTCAGAACTGTTACAGAATCCGTCGTAGGGGAATTTTGAAAATCGTAGAAAGTGGTATCACTGAATATACCACGTTCTACGAATTTTTTTATATTCTGTGATAGTTCTTTCGGGGTTCGTAGCAAAATTCCGTATACGAAGTATTCTGTGATAGACCCGAATATTTCAAGTTCTATACTAAAAAATATTGCCTTTCATATTTCTTTTAATTTTTGTGTGCATATGAAGGTGTTTTTTCTGAGTCTTTGAAAACAGCTGTGGTGTTACCACTGCAAAAAAAGGAAGGATATTCGCTGTCATAAAATTATTATCGTCCAATTTCCATCTTATATTTTGTAAGGTCATTGAAAACGGAATTAAGTCTAAAATAATTTCGTCCTTAGATAGGACTCATTTCTTTAGTGATTCTAAGTTTGGCCTTAGAAGCGGTATATCAACTGAAAGCGCTTTATTAAAACTGTCGGGGGAAATTATGTAACCAGTTTGAATGCTTCTCAACTTCATTCAAATTTATTTATTGACATTACTAAGGCTTTTGATAAAGTAAACCACACTCTGTAACGAAATAAATTATTTAATGCAAGAGGCTTCATTTATGACTGCTTTGGATCTTATTTAACAAATCGTAAACAAGTGGTAAAGGTGAAACATGTTTTTAGTTCACAAAGTTATTTAAATATATAGGTATTCTTCAAGGATCAGTCTTGGACCCGATACTGTTTTTAATTTTAAAGAGAAAACTACGGCATTTGGTGATGATACTGCTCTTTCGTATGGGTGGGGGTCAAAATTCTACTTTTAAAAATTCTGCTTTTCAAAAATCTGCTTTAATTGTTAAAAAGCGAGCGCTTTTGAATACGTTCCAAACCTTTTTTATTGTAGCAGATCTTAGCCATATTGGTTTTCTTAAAGAAATATAAAAAAAAACATAAAGCTCAATTTCTTAATTTTTTGGTAATTTCAAATGTGAAATAATTTTCTTCTTCCGGATTTTTTTCTTGTAGTTTATTTACCTGTTACTAAAATCTGAAATGCATAATATTTTATAATAAAAGAATATTTTTGTTGTTCATGTTCATATTCTTTCTTTTTTTTTTAAGCAAATAAGCTGAATTTTATTGCTTAAAATCTTAAAAGCAGAATTTTGTAAGCCAGAATTCAAAAAAGCAGAATTTTTGTTGTGACATTTTTTGATATGTTTTCCGTTGTTAATTACGATCTCGGTATACTACGATATATGGTTCAGTGTGGATAAACTGATCATTAGCCAAAAAGCAAGATTTATGGTATTTAATATCAAGGGTGTGGCACTTATTTCATTACAAAAGAGCCTACTTACTTACTTACTTAGGTGGCGCTACAGTCCGGGGTGGACCTGGGCCTCAACCAATACGCCTCTCCAGTTAGCGCGATCTTTGGCTAACTGCCTCCAGTTGCGCACTCCAAGTTGGTTGAGGTCCCCTTCCACTTGCGCGCGCCACCTAAGGCGAGGTCTTCCTCTACTGCGTTGTCCCTCCGGGTTAGAATCGAAGACTCTTCGGGCCGGAGCGTTGGTGTCCATTCGCTCTACATGTCCCAGCCATCTTAGACGACTGATGCGTACTTTTCTGACTAGGTCGATGTCGCTGTACAGCTCGTAGAGTTCGCTGTTAAATCTTCTCCTCCAAAACCCGTCAACGCAAACGGGACCAAAAATCACTCGAAGAATTTTGCGTTCGAAACGACCAAGGAGATCTTCATCCGCCTTTGATAGCGCCCATGCTTCTGCACCATAAAGCAGGACTGGGATGATGAGGGTCTTATACAGAGTTTCCTTAGTATTTCTCGACAAGGCCTTACTTATCAGTTGCCGTCTTAGGCCAAAGAAACAGCGGTTGGCAAGTGTGATTCTTCGTTTGATTTCTGATGTGAGTCGTTATCAGAGTTTATAGCGGAGCCGAGGTAGACAAAGTCCCTAACTACCTCAAAGTTATAGCTGTCTATCGTGACGTTCTGCCCGATTCGTCGATGTCGTGTGTCCCTTCTTGTTGACAGCATATATTTTGTTTTACCCTCATTCACCACTAAACCCATTTTTGCCGCTTCTGTACTAATACTTGCAAACGCACCAGTGACAGCTCGCTGTGTTGTACCAACAATGTCAATGTCGTCAGCGTATGCAAGCAGTTGCACAGACTTATAGAAAATTGTGCCTCTGGTGTTGGCTTGTGAGTTTCGCACAATCTTCTCAAGAATGATGTTGAAGAAGTCACATGACAGCGCATCACCTTGTCTAAATCCTTTTTTGACATCAAAGGTCTCGGTGAGATTGTTTCCGACCTTTACGGAGCAGCGAGCGTTCTCCATCGTCATTCTGCACAATCTGACAAGTTTGGCAGGGATGCCAAAACTAGACATGGCTCTGTATAGCTCGTCTCTATAAACGCTGTCATATGCGGCCTTAAAATCGACAAAAAGATGGTGAGTATCGATCTGGTATTCTTGGGTTTTTTCCAGGATCTGCCTTAGTGTGAATATTTGATCGGTCGTGGACTTACCGGGCCTAAAACCGCACTGATAGGGACCTATCAGATCGTTGACGAATGGTTTCAGGCGTTCACACAATACAGCAGACATGATCTTATACGCAGTGTTCAGGAGACTGATGCCTCTGTAGTTGGCGCAGTTTAGAGGGTCTCCTTTCTTGTGGATCGGGCAAACAATGCTGAGGTTCCATTCATCAGGCATACTTTCCTCTAACCAAATCTTGGAGATGAGTTGGTGTATGCACTCTACCAAGTCATCTCCGGCTGCCTTGAAGAGCTCGGCAGGTAAGCCGTCTGGACCAGCAGCCTTGTTGGATTTAAGCTTAGATATTGCTATCCTCACTTCATTTTGGTCAGGTGGACGGAAATCTTGGCTGTCATCGTCCAGGTTGAATGGATCGTTCTGCCTAACAGCGGAATTTGTGTCGTCTTCGCCGTTTAGCAGTCTGCAGAAATGATTTTCCCATGTCCTCAGCACCGACTGTGACTCTACTACAAGGTTTCCTTGCTCGTCTCTACAGGTCTCCGTTCGGGTCTTGTTGCCATGACACGTTCTTTTTACCTTTTGGTAAAACTTCCGAACATTGTTCCTGGAGTAACACCTCTCTATATCCTCGATCGCGCGCTTCTCATGCTCTCTCTTTTTTCTCCGGAGAAGCCGATGTTCTTCCCTCCTTTTTTGCTCGTAGAGCTGACGAGCTGCTCTCGTCCTTCTATGCAGCGACACTTCGTAGGCACTTTGTTTTGCTGCATGTGCTTGCCGGCACTCTTCGTCAAACCAGGGGTTTCGGGGGGGTGGACTGGTGAAACCAAGCACATCAGTTGCGGCGTTTTTGATGGCTTCTTGGCATCGGCGCCACTGGTCTTCGGCACTTGATGCTGGCAGCATAGGACTTCTCGAGAGGTTGAGGGATACGCGATCGGCAAAGGTTCTGGCGGTTTGTTGCGTTTGTAGTCGTCCAACGTTAAATCTCCTCACAGTATTTTCTCGTTGTTGTGGCGTCTTGGATATCCGCATCCGTACCTTGGCTACAACAAGGTAGTGGTCCGAGTCTATGTTGGCCGCTCGGAAAGTTCGGACATCTAGAATACTGGAGGAGTGCCTTGCGTCGATCGCAACGTGATCAATTTGGTTGACGGTTTGATGATCGGGTGACCGCCATGTTCCTTTGTGTATATTGAGGTGAGGAAACCGTGAGCTAGCTATGGTAACATTACGTCCCGCAGCAAAATCAATCAGCCTAAGTCCGTTTCCAGACGTGGTGTCGTGTAGGCTGTGTTTTCCGATTGTGCTACCAAAGATGTCCTCCTTTCCTATTTTGGCGTTAAAATCACCCAAGACGATTTTAACGTCATGCTTAGGACATTGCTCATATGTTTTGTCGAGGAGCTCGTAGAAACACTCTTTGGTAGCATCGTCTTTATCTTCTGTGGGGGCGTGAGCGCATATCAGGCTGATGTTGGCGAATTTAGCCTTGATGCGGATAGTTGTAAGGCGTTCACTAACGTGTCGAAAGCTCAAGACTTCTTGCCTAAGTCTGCCGCTTACAACAAATCCGCATCCAAATAGACGCTGCTTTTGTTCTCTGTAGCAGTCACCGTAGTAAATGTCACAGTTTTTCATCCTCCTTTTGCCCGGCCCATCCCACCGCACTTCCTGGATGGCGGTGATACCTGCTTTGTAGCAGTCTAGGGCCTCCGCTAGTTGTTCGGCTGCACGCGGTCTGTTCAGAGTTCGAACATTCCACGTGCAGATCCGAACGTCATTGTCCTTTTTTCGTTTTGCAGGGTCGTCAACAGTGAATCCGTCCTTATCCGAGGCTTTTGGTTGCTTCGCAACAATTCTTTTTTTTTCGTGGTAGGGTCGTTAACCCCACGCACAACCCCCAACCTGGAGGACCAGGCCCTTTCTGTAACTCCTTGGGCAAAAGGAGCCGGAATATTCCGGAGTCAGTAACCCGCTGCGGGGATGTGAGAGCTGCCGTTGACCCATTAAGGGCTCTTCCGCCACCATCTCTATTTCAACACCCTGACTAGTGCTGAAAAATCCTCAATGACCTCAGCTCCAAATACGTCAAAGTAGCTCATTGAGGTATCTGCCATGTTGACTGTTGACGCCACCGTTGATTCAACCATGTGAATTCATCCGCCGTACGTCCTCTTTCTGAGGGGCTCATGTAAGACCTCTGAGACTCGATCAGGCAGTCATTCCGACAGAGCATTATAGTGTTGCTATTTTCTTCGTGTTCAACACTCGCGCTTATAAGTTTAGCAAGTCATGCCCGGAAGGACAAGACCAGTACCCGGTGGCTACCACGCGGAGGTAAAATAAGCACAATTGATGTGTATGAACAGTTACAACGACTGGGCATCGCCAAGTTGACGCCAATCAGTGCCTACCCTATTCATACAGCACCCAACCACCAAAAGAGCCATTACTGCTAAAACAGAAGCATGCAATACAAATTATGTGTAGAGTTGATCGCAGAACCCCTAGTTATGTACTAAGCGATTTAAAAAAAAAACTAAAGCTTAATTTAACTTGAATTTTATTGTACTACATTTAAGTTTCTTGATATGAAATAAAGAAAGATAACCTATTATTATTATTATTATGCCGTTATAGTCTTGCTATTTTTTTTTTGTTGTTGTCTTCCGCTTATACGATTGAATTAGAAATTCCAGTTCGAATCGGCAAGACAAAAAACCCACAAAAACCGACTGCTGGACATTTGGAGGGTAGCCTCCGACAGGACCATCTCTAAAGCATATTTTTGCAAAAGTTTGCAAAAAAAGCAGATTCTTCTCTAGCTCACTGACATCTGACAACTTGTCAAAAACATTGCACTCCTTTTTTGGTATAAAATATTAAAATTTAAAAAAATACACCCACCAACGCTAGAAGATAAATGAATAAAAAATTTCCCTCGCACTGCTAATAATCATATTTCTTAACCACAATACCCCACCACTCATATTGCAGTACCAAAACAGAGGAAAAAAAACGTATAACTTTAGAAAAACTTCCGTAATATTGAAATTCGCATCCTTAATGTTGCCCGCAAACATCAGAAGTGTGAATTAATTTTAAACTTAAATTAAGAAACTTTAGCGTTCTCTGCAGACGTCAGTATACACAGTAATGATACCTCTCTACCAGGCGAAAAAAGAAAACCAACGCATCTCGGAAATTTTCCCAATTTATGCACATAATGCAGTGGCAACTGACAGATGTGGTTCTCTGTGTGGCTATCACTTTCAAAAGAGCACTTCTTGCACAACACTGGATCCCTGGTACCCGCAGTGAAATTGTGAAATTATGCAAATTTTTTCCTTTACATAAACATAATGCGATCGGACTGGTTTTGCTGTAATTAAAATAAATGCGCGGTGGGTCATAATTTCGGTGTTACACACAATTAATTAAAAGGAACTTACGAGCCGTGTGTGTATTTCTATGCAGTTGATCTGGTTGGACCCCATTTAGGGAGAGACAAGATTGTTGAATGTATGTATTGAACCGCCTTAATGGACCATTTAAAGAGAAGGTAACATTATGAAGTAGGTCATAAAGTGAGGAGCTGTATTTACATCACTGTTCAATTAAAATCGCAATTAAATGTAGCAACGTGCAAGTGCACTTCCTCTCCCAACTATCTACGTGCGAGCGTGACTTTGTACGAATCTAAATTGAAAATCTTGCCGAGGGACACTCTCGTGACCACTAACTTACTGTATATAGGTGACCACGGAAAACAAACCAAAGAGGAATTCATTTAACGAAACCATTAGAAGATCTTGCCCAACACTTGATTGCATCTAATTCAATTAATTTGGAAAATCCCTTTACGCCATAAGTCGAGTGATATCCGAAAACCCCCACACCGGGATACCCAATTACGATCGAAAGAGAACGACCTATGAAACAAATCGAAAATCAAAAGTCAATAAAGTGAATCCTTCCACTTGAAAATCTTCTCATCATAAAAACGATTTTATCCTTTTAATATCGGAACCCTTGCTCCTTTCTCCGAGAATTTCTTTACCAATCAATTTGTCTTCGAGCTCTCTAGCTCTCTCGTCTCTAACTATAGAAACTGTATGTGAGTTGTGAGTCCTTCGTCCATTGCTGCTGTATATGTGTTTGAAGCAGTTTTTCATTTTCAGCCTTGCGAAAATCTAGTGGCAAGGATTTCACTGCACTGCGATTGTCTTTGGGTGTATAGCATAAGGATGTCTTCAGATTTGTCATTATTATCGAAATTCAATTGAATTTCGCCCCTTTGTGCCGCGCCCCATACGAAAGGCAGCCAAGCTGACTAAGAAGATGATGGCGACATTTCGTCCTTAGAGATTGGATTCTCCATGTGTACCTATATAAATTTTCCAGAGCACAGCGCACAGAAGCATGCGAGCGGGACAGTGACAGAGAAAGAGACAGGGACAGCGACAGGGACACCCTGGGCTTGAGAACACTCTCAACATGTATCCAGTGAAGATTTCTATCCTCGAACACTTTATGTGCTCCACTTGTAGTTCTGCTTGTGTCCTTGTTGAAAATCAATTTCTTTCATTGTCTGAAGGGTGCTCGAGATGTCGGAGGGTTTTCTCTACATTTTTCACTTTTTCTTCTTCTTTGCCTCTATGATGGCATAGCCAGTAGGTGGAGTACCTATGTGTTTGGGTGCTGCTGCATTTTTAGTCTGAGGACGCATTTAATCTTTCGTTTCATCAAATTTCAAAAAGGAACGAATCAGTGTAAATGAATTGTTGAATTCCTGTTGCAATATTTTATGTATGCTTTGGCAAGAGAATGGGCGGCGACCATTTTCCTGCAGTCGAGGTAAAATGTTTCCTTTCGTAGTTTGATTTGATTTATTCGTGAGTAGGAAGAATCAATTTGAAAAGCGCCGTCTTAATGGGTGTGCTGTAAGTGCCCTGGTTTTAGATTGGGCTCTAGTGATGGGACTCTTACGACGAAATTGATTTTCAATCGGGTCCATCGATGGTGGTCTTTAGGTAGATGAAAAAAATCATTTTCATGGTTTTTTCAATTCAGTTTACTACTGACTGATGTGTATATGAGAAGATGCTCTGAAAAACTTAACGACGACATACCGACGTGGGTTAACGTAGTAAAATTGTGAATACATTTTGAAAAATGTGCACCTCTTTCGTTTGGTTTTTCAGGCATTTTACGCAACAATTGTAACAATTCAACTCGCTAAAAATATGAAAGCGGCTAAGTAGCTTTCTTTTAAAACATTCTCTAATCCTGTTGATTACACAAAATACCAGAGCTGTATACAACGACTTTGGTTGCATCAAAATATCTTAGTTTCTCGCATCAAACACAAAACAAAACAAGAAACGAAATACAAATCGACCCGCAGACCACCCCACCCATATACGGTTCAACCAACCATTATACCAGCAACAGCAAGTCAGCAAACAAGGATTCTAAATAAATGCGAACAAAGATAATAAAATTACTCCAAGGAGCTTGTCCCCGAGCGCACAAAGAAAAATGTCAAGAGAACATCGGGTTGTAGGTAGTAGCTTTCAGCATCTCTCCTTATACGACGTGTATTCAACTTTTTGCTTGTTAATCTAAAATCCTTAATGCTGGCATTTTATTCTGAATACATTTGCGTTCATCAAGATACAAATAGCCAGGGAGCTGCATGCTGTCCGGGCAACCGTTTTCAGTTCTTCTGGGTTCATCCAATGTGTCCCGTCCCGTACCGCCCCCAAATATAGGTACCTATACCTACCTACAGCACAAACATTGAGATGGAACATTTTGCCAAAAGAAACAACTTCAATTTGAATGAGTTCAACTTTTGCCATGCACACAACTACTCGTATCTTTGTATAGTGAAACTGATGCGAGGATGAGAGCTCACCAAGTGAAGGATGCAAAAATAAAACGAAAGGTTAATTTGGAATTTGTTCGACATATCGCAATGCTATCTTAACACGGTATTCTTGTGTGCAGTTCGTATCCGAATGAACTGATGTTGTGTTTTGGTTGCCCAATCTGTTAAGTCATGTTTCTTTTTTTTATTATTTTCGAGTATGTCTTACAGAGTTTCGACAGTGGCACCAAGCGTTAGAAGTTTCTTTGTTAGAAGGGGCAGTGGCTTTGCGGACACGGTTGCCAACACGGTACATTTGGCACAAAGTCTTTGTCTTTCCCAATGTTTCTTTGCTCTTTGTCCTTCCCGACGATTTCTCAGTCCCAAACTTAATTTTTTAAACAGAAAATTAATTCAACAAATACTCGTAACTAAAAAATAGAGTTATGTACAGAACGTACACAATTAACCTTGGTTATGCGAGAAAATATTTTTCTAGGCTATTTTTAGGTAGCACGTTTTAAGGTATACTAAAATACGAGTTGGGTGTGCAATTTCTAGAATTTTTAAAATTTGTTATATCAGTTGGAAAATTAAATCTTTGTCCCAATGTTGATTTCTCCGTCCCATTTCGGTGTATTTTTTCGAATTATGTTTCAAGTTGGCAACCGTGTTTGCGGATGTATAAAATAAGGTTTGAACTTTTTTGCCAAAGCAACAGTTTTTAATCAGTTCCGTTCAAAAAGAAGGAAGTTCAAAAGTTCCAATAGATAGCCCATCAGAAATTCTAGTTTTCGCTTTCGTGACGACAATCGACAGCTACTTTATAAGGTCTTGAGGTGCCTGCAGATGTCATGGAAATACACCGACTAGCTGCTGACCAAAAGTTGTATTGGAACCTTAGTAGCCTTATACATTTCGCAAACTTGGAAAACAATTATAAGTAGGTACATATGTCAAGGTCGCACGTTGCGTCGTCTAAACAAACACTCAAAAACAATTGCACAGAGCCCAAAAAATCTATAGGCCTTATCACATTTATTCATGGAACAGGCTGCTTTAGAGACGAGTAAATGAGTGTAGCCCTAAGAACCTATCTAGCATAGTTTGAGTTGCCAAACGCCCGGGAACCGCCGTGATTGTCCAGATATTTTTAAAAGTGTCAAGAGTCCCGGTTAAAAAGAATTTGTCCAGTGAAAAGCTCGGCTAAACATATTTTTTTCTATTACTAAGACTTTGAAATGTTCTTAATTTAAGAAGGTAAGAATTTGACTGAACTCATCCACCTAACGAAACTTAAATCACTTTGAAACTGAAGATGAACCCAACTATCCAACTATAAAAATAAATTCATGAACGAGTTTTGGCTGCAATTACAGCTCTCGGCAGAGACAATACTCCTAAAAGCTATATTTTTACAGAGTGTCCTCGTTTTCATTAAGAAATAAGACCCCAAAAGAAGAAATGCAGCAAGTCCCCAAAACTATTTTTTTATTATAAATTGTTACCCTTCCGACATGAAATACGTATGGAGGGGCATGCTGCCCCCCTGATTCATTATAAAGTAACACCCCAAATCTGGGGCCTTATTACCTGCAGCCTCAGTTTTGTATCTGGCTCTCATTATATATTGGCTCTGGTTTGTACTTATGCTGATGCTGTTTTCGAGAAAATTTTATCATCCAAAAACCGTGTCGATGAGTTGAAAAAAGAAAAACTTGAAGAAGCTGATTTCAATTGCACTTGCGTGAATAACGCGTTGTTAAAAATAAAAATAAATAGTTGGCGCAACGGGTCCGGCGGGACCCTAGGCCTAGCTTCTCACAACCATTCGTTTTGTCATTTTTGGATCGAATGGAAGGGATCTACAATTTTATACCGACTCCAAACGGCTAATCGAGAAGCTCTTTCAAGACATTTGGAATTTGAGTTGGAATTTGGATTTATGCGGGATTCGAACCTGAGACCCCTCGCTTAGTAGTCCAACACACTAACGCTAAGCCACTGCGACTACCATAAACGTGTTGTTATGTTGTTAAAAAAAAGTTAATTATTTTAAAATATTTTTTTTTGCTCATTGCGCAACGACTCTGCGACCAAACCTTTCCGGCTTTGACGAATGTTTTCTGCAAAAACTGAGTACCTGCTGATCCCACATGTGGTCGCACAGTGTTGATTATCATCACACTCCCTGACAGCTGCTGCACGTGTAACCCTATCCGCTACTTCTCTGCACAAAGTCAATGAATGACGGTAAAATCAATTCATCTCCCTAGAGTTGTTTGATAGCGCTGTTTAGGGTACCAACAATATAAAATAAGTCCACCCCTATACTCACAATCGCAACTCTAGCCAAGTATACAAGTATATCTCTCTCCTTGATGTGGGTAGCATTCAGCGACTGAAGAAGTCTTATTTGATTTGGAACACAAGTTTGGGTGATCTGTCTTCCCAGTGTGCACTTGTGTCGTTACAGCCCTCTCCACCGGTATAAAAATACTTGGCGAGGTGTACAATACTCGTATACACCAGCTTAACTTTGAAAGTTTGTATATCCCGATGTACCCGTAATAAGTGAACTTTAGGTTGCGCCAGCAGTTTCTCTATTGCCCTTCGATAGGACTCCACCATCAACCCATATACAGCATCTGATACTGATGATGATGATGCAATTTTTTGTTCGTCTCTCGAAAACACACAGGCAGACAGCGAAATATCTGTTGAATTGGAAATGCACCCAATGTTCGTAACAAAAATTTGCCATTTTATAGTTTCACTTGATCATTTCGGTTGAATCCCCGCATCAAGAACGATGGAGTTGGATATAAATTATTTAAATCGTTCGCATTGATAGGAAACGAAGTTTCTGCTTATCATATGAAACGAGGACGATGATGCGCCAGAGGTTAAAGCTAATGGGATATTCCATTTGCGGGAATATATGTATATACGAGGTCTTATAAGTTCGAGGGTTGTGCCTTCTTATACAATCAAATGGGATGAGTTTTAGACGTATAGGTATACTCGTAAGTTGGCTTTCTCTGAGACAAATATTACGATTGTTAGGAGATGAATTTGAAATTATTGACGGGAAGTAAGCCGTTATAAGAATAAAGCTTACGCTCTTAACGTATACTTAAAAATAAATAAGGCAATTTGGTCTAAGCAATTTGCATGTGAAACAAGTCAGAAGTGTGACGGAATGACGTATCTACAAACCACGAGGAGTGTTTGGAAAATATTCTCTTAAGCGTTGTGGACATTTTTAAGACTCAAAAGTCGTTTATTGGTTAGGTTTCTGACAGATCATCAAATAATGGTGGAATGACAACAGGAAACAGGTTTACGTCGAACAAGACACTTATTCGAGTCAAGTTAAGTTTGACCCGCCACTATTGCAAGACCCTTTATATAGCTGATGACAAAGTTCAAGTGCTTCAAAATTCAAAAATGAGATTCAAACAAAGGTTGTTCTTATTTTCGAAATTTTCGAGCAAAAAATCTGTGATAACTTTCTTCATTTTATTTTTAGCAATAGGTAAATTACCGACAATATTTTTTTTATAATATTTATAATTGAGTCGAATTGGACTTCCTTCCTTATTTATATGTATGTGGGATCGAGTTGGCAATACCGGTCGGCAGCCACAAGTCAACAGAAACCAAGGCAACTGAATCAGTCTGTCGATTCTACCGCATTTTTTTCTTCGAAAACATTAAACTCTTACGCTAGGACTTTGAATAAAAATTACCTAATCAAACGTACAAATATTTAAAGAATTGTTTTTGGGACTTAATATTAAGTAATACTTATCGAGTTAAGAATTAAAGTAATGGAACTAATCCTGCTTGTACAAGGTGGGCCAAAAGAAGTCATCCGATGTTGTTTGGCTCTCATTATGAATGAAAAATGAAAAATTTCGATTCTGTTTTTTGATTATGTTTATTTGAACCCTTAGAATTTTATTAGTCAAGTCGAGAAGATGATATCGGCCGTCACAATTGATTGACATACGGGCTCGTTTTATGGCATTTTTCATCACTTCGGCGAGAACTTCGGGCGACAGATTCTCGCACTCGTGTCGAATGTTGTCCTTGAGGGCTTCTAGGGTCTCGGACTTGTTCACGTAAGCACGGGACTTCAGAAAAACCCACAAAAAAAAGTCTGGAACGGTTAAATCGGGCGATCTTGCGGGCCAGTGCAAATCGCCAAAACGAAAGACGATCCGGGAACGCCGCCTTCAAAATATCGGTTGTGGCTCGCGCAGTGTGTGCCGTAGCTCCTTCCTGTTGGAACCACATGTCCTCCAGTCCTAATTCGTCCAATTGCAGCAGAAAAAACTCGGTTAATATGGCCCTATAGCGCGCACCGTCCACTGTTGTCATTTGACCAGCGGCGTTCTCGAAAAAAAAATGGCCCGATGAGTCCTCTAGCGTGAACAGCGCACCATGCAGTAACTTTGAGCGGGTGTATTGGCTCTTCGTGCATTATTCGTGCATTTTCGGTGCCCCAGAAGCGATAGTTTTGCTTGTTCACGTACCTTCTGAGGTGGAAATGAGCCTCATCGCTCATTATGATTTTGGTCGAAAAATCGAAAATTCGAAATTATTCCGCGTTTTTAGCGAGTGTATCGCTCCATGGCTTATCCACTTGTATTCTAAATCTGCCTAATCTACAAATGTCAAAACAAATTTGACGTTCGCGGCCATTTGCAAAAATAAGAGCATCTTCCAATAGGGTGATCTCTTTCGGACCACCTTATTATTATGTCTTATTAGCAAAGAGACATAATGTCCAATCTGAAACGGTCACAAGATCCATGGACATTATGACCGGATCAAAGTCTAAATAGAACTATGTTCCGGTTGCTATGCAAAAATTTGCGAAAACACAAAAAAAAAAAAAAAAAACAGAAATTAATAATTCAAGTTTGTTAACAAGACTAAGTATGCCCGTTTGGGACAAAAATAGGGTCCGTGGATATTATGTCTATAGACATTATAACACCCCACCACTTAAAGTAGATTAATATTTACAAAGTCATTCATTAACCATTTTTTAATATCTTTGAATCTTACTGCGTGCATAGCAACAACTGACTTTTTTAAAAACAACTTTATATGACCGCATAAATAGTAAAAACTGAAAATAAAGAAGTTGCTTTTAGAAAATCTCGAATGTCTATTTCCTTGCGTTATGTACTTATGTTACCGATCAAATATTCACACTACGGCAGATCCTGGAAAAAACCCAAGAATACCAGATCGATACTCACCATCTTTTTATCGATTTTAAGGCCGCATATGACAGCGTTTATAGAGACGAGCTATACAGAGCCATGTCTAGTTTTGGCATCCCTGCCAAACTTGTCAGATTGTGCAGAATGACGATGGAGAACGCTCGCTGCTCCGTAAAGGTCGGAAACAATCTCACCGAGACCTTTGATGTCAAAAAAGGATTTAGACAAGGTGAAGCGCTGTCATGTGACTTCTTCAACATCATTCTTGAGAAGATTGTGCGAAACTCACAAGCCAACACCAGAGGCACAATTTTCTATAAGTCTGTGCAACTGCTGGCATACGCTGACGACATTGACATTGTTGGTACAACACAGCGAGCTGTCACTGGTGCGTTTGCAAGTATTAGTACAGAAGCGGCAAAAATGGGTTTAGTGGTGAATGAGGGTAAAACAAAATTATGCTGTCAACAAGAAGGGACACACAACATCGACGAATTGGGCAGAACGTCACGATAGACAGCTATAACTTTGAGGTAGTTAGAGACTTTGTCTACCGCGGCTCCGCTATAAACTCTGATAACGACATCACATCAGAAATCAAACGAAGAATCACACTTGCCAACCGGTGTTTCTTTGGCCTAAGACGGCAACTGATAAGTAAGGCCTTGTCGAGAAATACTAAGGAAACTCTGTATAAGTACCTCATCATCCCAGTCCTGCTTTATAGTGCAGAAGCATGGGCGCTATCAAAGGCGGATGAAGATCTCCTTGGTCGTTTCGAACGCAAAATTCTTCGAGTGATTTTTGGTCCCGTTTGCGTTGACGGGCTTTGGAGGAGAAGATTTAACAGCGAACTCTACGAGCTGTACAGCGACATCGACCTAGTCAGAAAAGTACGCATCAGTCGTCTAAGATGGCTGGGACATGTAGAGCGAATGGACACCAACGCTCCGGCCCGAAGAGTCTTCGATTCTAACCCGGAGGGACAACGCAGTAGAGGAAGACCTCGCCTTAGGTGGCGCGCGCAAGTGAAAGGGGACCTCAACCAACTTGGAGTGCGTAACTGGAGGCAGTTAGCCAAAGATCGCGCTAAATGGAGAGGCGTATTGGTTGAGGCCCAGGTCCACCCCGGACTGTAGCGCCACCTAAGTAAGTACGTATGTACTTATGTTATATATATCCTGTATTCTACAGGATACCCCTGTATTTTCAAGGTAAATCCTGTAGAAATTTTAATCCTGTGTTTTTGGGAAAAACCCTGTTATTATCCTGTAATCATGCAGTTTTATTCCCATTAATTAGCAACTTTTCATAGGTATAATTAAACAATTAAATCCAACCTATGTAGCAATGGTGTCCTCATTTAAAATGAATGTTAGGTTTGGGGAGCACTGCACACTGTCAATCTATACATTCGCATCAGCAGCTTTTTAAGTTGTTGTTGTTTCGACTTTTGAAATTCGAACGCCATTTTTTTTATTCTATTGGACCTACTTTTGAGAGACAGTCCTATTGTGTGTTAATTTCTTCTTTAGTTTTTATTGTGTGAAAATATGCCAAATCGAAATCCGTTAAAAGGCAAATACGCTCTCAACGCCA
Source organism: Cheilosia urbana (assembly GCA_946477585.1). Taxonomy (NCBI): domain Eukaryota; kingdom Metazoa; phylum Arthropoda; class Insecta; order Diptera; family Syrphidae; genus Cheilosia; species Cheilosia urbana. The sequence goes on from OX297854.1 coordinate 121,703,793, forward strand.
AATAAATCGAAAAATACCTATCCGTTTTTGGAAACCAGAAAAAGCAAAAGTGATGTTTTTTGTAAAAAGTGTAAAGGAATATTTTTGAAGGAATCCGGCGGAAACGCGGATATTGTTCGACACACAAAAACAACCAAACATATCAATGCTTTGTCTGCAGATTCTACATGGGCTTTTCACGTTACCAGTTTAAATCACAGTTTTAAATCGGCGGATTGTGCCACTCTGGTTTAATTAAAATATTCGCTCATACATATTTATCCTGTTTAAATACTGTTTTTTAAATATTAAGACCTGTGAAATGCAGAAATATCTTTGATTTTTCCTGTTTTTTTCTTTACAAAGTTATGGCATGATTAATTATGCTCCATTATTCAGGAAATTCGTTCGAAAACGTTTCAATAATGTGCTTAAACTCTTATTGGAGATAGTGGGTGGAGATCGCTTAGTGAATTTATCGTGCATGCCATGAACTTTTATCTTTTGTTTTAGCTAAACTAAAAGCTCGGTTTTTTATCCAACTATGTACCTACTTCTAAGAATCGAAATACTTAAAAATCTGTTTTCTTTTTAAAATTTTTTTTTTTTTAGTTAAACTAAAACCGCATAATGACTCGATACCTTCCCGGAAGAATGTATTAAGCGACATTTTTGCGACAAAATTTTACAGGAGACAAATAAAACTTACTGTGAAGGTAATTATTTGCGTATTTTGTAGTAATAAGCATATTTCGATTGGGATTTGCACCGCAAATTATTTTAAATCTTTCTATGAACGCAACGTCAACTAGATAAAAAGTAGTTGTTGCTTAAAACATTTTTATGGTCTAAAGATTGTCGCTTGATACAGAGGTAAATGGCGCTTAAATCATTGACATGGTTGGATTTAATACAAGATGCCAAAAAATTGTCGTTTAATTCATTTTTATCAATTCAGTTTTTACTATAATTTTGTTTAAAAATATTAAAATAGTTTTTTAACAAAAATAAAGTCTGCCTCTTGTAGCGAGCAAATTAAATTTTTGCAAACCAGATGTAAGTATTTGAATTATTTCCACTCATATTAAAAATAATAAATAATTTGCACAGCAAACTTTTTTCCTCGTCTTAACTTATTTTTTCTCTTCTTTATAATTATCTAACTTCAAAACCTGCTGTTAGCGAATTTAACGCATTTTTAAACTGTTTGCATTTGCAGCACAATCGTGTATTCTCTCTTTTTTTATAATTTTATAGTTTTTAAATTCTAAACCACAGACGGCTGACAAGCAAAGCTGTATTAAAATACTTATTTTGAACACTGTTTTGGAACCTCACATAAATAGGAAATAAAGAGTATATAATTCAAATCTAATCTAACCTAAATCCAAATATCTATTTCTGCCTATTTTTTGTCTCTAAGTGATACTTATCCAAACAAATTTAGTTATAGTCCGACTAAGAACCTCCAAAATCTGTTAGAAGTTATTAACATATTGCATCGCAATATGGAAATGTGCTCCATATTTTTAAAGCTGAATTTGTCCGATCAGTAAAGCAGAACGGATACTCGAACGTAAATTTTCCAATTTCAAAAAGTATATGTAAATAGTATAAAATAAAATCAACCATCAGTTCAGTGTTAACCATAAACCATTTAGCAAAACCCATTGCGCATTTAAAAATCATTCGTCGTTACCAAATTTAGTCCCTGCCATCGATGTTATCGCGGATGATCCATTTCAAATATGTTAAATACGGCCTGAATTGCTCCAATAGCTGTCACATTTAAAACTACGCGCGTGAAAAGAAAGGAAAACAAAATATATTTGTTAAACTTATTTTCAACGAGTCTAAATGGTGGCGAGCATTTTATTTGCATGCACTCGAATTTCCATATCATTTCCACTGTGAATTTTCGAGAGCCATCATGAATATTTGGCAGAAAAACCCACCGGCTATAGCTATACACCCAATATCCATATGCGGTTCGTTCTTTGTTTTTTTGAAAGCCAAAACGGAGGGCAAGGGACAGGCGAAAACTTTTCAGCGAGCGGATATGTAAATTCCAAAATCCTTTTCACCAACACACACAATTTTGTTTTGTTTTGCTTTTGTCATTTTTTGATAAATTCATTACATAAATTTCGGAATATGCAAAACACAAAAGTGCTCTAGGTTAGGGACTGCCCACCACATTCACGCAAACACACATTCAGTTGTCAGCTCGGAGGCTCCTGCTCATCGTGCTGTAGCCCCTGTGCAGCCGTAAAACTGTCTCTAGCACACCATACCGAAACAGGATATAAAAATAGCACCAACCCCACCCCATGGGGTTATTGAAAAACTTTTCTAAAACAAATGCGATATGGTGGCTTTCTGTGGCAGCAGAACAAACAGCACATAGTTTAGGAGCATCAATTTATTTCGGTTTTTATCGGTTGAAGGTAAAATCGTTGGCCTGTCACTGCGTGCATTTTTCATCGACGCAATTTGTCTGAAACTCACGCCAGGTGATGTGGGGACTTCTTTGTGCCGCAAAAACACCCCGAAAAGTGATCGCCTACCATTTGTAAAATCATCAACAGACCGAGCAGGTTCGATGAGAAATTGGGCCTCACTAAAGTGCCGTCAGCCGTCACGTAAGTATGGGCGGATGGGGTTCTTTTCTCACTAATCAACACTTTCGTCCTCTTCGAACTTAATACTCTAATTGCTATGAACTTCTCAAGGGCCAATGGGATCGTAGCATAAAAAAAAAAAACCTTTTAACTTTGGAGTTTGGACGCTCGCGAAACCCAAGCCCAAAATGATTTATGCTTTTAATTTCTTCTAATCCGATTAATCATTGCATGAGTGCATTTCTCGGTGGTGGCAGGCTTTAAATTAACTAAGGAATCCACTGAAATGGAGAACCGTAAAAAGGAAGGGGTGTTCGCAATTTTAACTTTGCGAGATGCGGGGGTGTGTGTGCGATTGAAAGAACTTTTCGCCAAACATTTGAAAGTTTCTTTCTACGTTTGCTGGTATTTATTTTTGCCCCCTTTGCAAGTAAACACAGACGCCAACGTATCCTTGTACCGGATGATGAATGCATTAGAGGTGCGTTGCCAGGACTTTAACCCAAATCCCTATAGCAGGCACCTTTGCAGAGCGACCTGAATCAGCGTTTGCTGACGTTAATTTTTGTTTGAGATTGTGGAAAAGTTTCCGTTTCCTCTAATATGTTGGAGAAAAGTATACTCGCAGTCGTGGAGTGTTGTGTTTAATCCTTGAGGCATAAATTACACGCTAAAATGATGCACAGGATCTAGAGGAAAAGTTGGATGTTTAAATTTGCGCAAACACAGTGTCACAAAGTTGAAATTGAGTTGTGTATAGCTTGATTCTGTAATTTTGTGTACATTCGACTAGAACTGCTTGGAAGGGATTTTCGTTGGAAAAATAAATAAATGCTGCCTTGATTGTGAGTAAATGTTAGTCACTCTGTTTCATCAGTAATGTCGTATTGTCGTAAAAGCTATAGGGACATAAAATAGTGCAATAGAACAAGCTGACATTGGGAACGCATTTCACACTGAATCACTAAATTATGGTGCTTTTTGACAGCAGTTTGAAAAGGGGTATTTTGTCCACTCCAGTTGAATAATAGCCTATTTCAATTTTTCGCATCACTAATTACAAAATTGAAACAATATCGGCCAAAGGCTGCTGCCTTGCAGTACTCCACTTTGGTTCTACTTTCCTGACCGCGTGTGACCACCAATTGCCCCGTTGCCACATTTTATTGTCAACTAAATACCTCATTACAATTTACAACAACTCCGTTTGACTATTAAAGGATTGAATACGCTGTCAATACGCGACTTAGCAATAACACACAGCCTCCAATGATTTCCCAGCAAACTAGTTGCCATCCATAAATTCTTAACATCACTCGTTTTCACGAATCGTTTTCTTTTTTTAAGTTTTCCTTCTTCACCCTTCAAACTAAAGGGCGTCCAAAACTGTCCAAAACTTTCCCTGAGATTGGTGTGCTCTTGTATAGTGTACCACGCTGTATGTTATGAAGAATGGAAAGCCAAACAACATGATGATGTGCAGTTTGTTTTGTCTTGTTCTCTTTTGACGAAATGCATATTTGACTTTGCAAAGAAATTTATTTTCAGAAATGTCAAATATGTTGGAAGTTTTACAGCTCAACGTCATGCTCGTCATGTGAAAAAATAAAAGTCCACTTCCACAAGACAGTTTGCAGTCAATGTGCTTCATTTTGTTTACCATGTCACTCTGTCTCTCTCTCTGTCGCTCTCTCGCTCTGTGTGTCAGGATACGTTCAAACGATTTAAGTAGTTCACTCTGCTCGTTTTGCCTGCTATGGATATGAGTTATTTTTTTATGAACTGCGTAGGGATTTGCTTGTATATTTGAAGTCTAAATATTTGACACTAATATACAAATATTCCAGTTTTGCCCAAAACCGTTTGCATTTAGTTAAATTGATCAATGCATTTTTTTTTAATAAAATAAATACTAGTATGCACAAACAGGTGTTTTTCTGGCGGCAAACAAAACTTTCGTCGCTCTTAAATTATATGTCCTTTCGAAAAGAATAAACCCCTCGATTTTGACATTTTCGTGATTTCTATGGTATTATAATCTAGCAATTTTATTGAAGGCATGACTTAAAAAAATAATTTAACAAAGAAAATAACGATGTAAGGACTATTATGAACCCTTACCTACAGAAAAAATAAATTTGTATATTCGCGCATTTGTTAAGTATATATACACTTCTGGAGTAGGCGTAGACTCTTAGGTTTATCAGGGCCAAACTTTTTGTCATCGAAATGTCAAAATTCAATATTATCTATAGGCTTTCGAAATTTCCAATTAAATTTAATAGAAAAAGTCAAAGATAAATGATTTGGTTTATCACAATATATTACTACATGAGTTTGAAGCAAGAGTTTGAAGCATTGCACTATAGACAATTTCAAAAATGTAAGTCTGACATTATTTTGTCACAGCTGAGCTGTGGGCTCTTGGTCTAAGTACTCGGAGTTTCAAATCTAAAATATTTTCGAGGCACTGACATAATTCAAGATTTCAGTGAACGGAAAAATGATGGATGTGTTGAAATACCAAGAATTATAAGTGCGTATTTGTCCGAATACGACGTTTTTGACGTCGTCAACTTCGACGAATTTTGAATACTTTAATACGAATAGTAGTGCATATTCTCGTATAGGGGAGACAGGGGCTAGTTGAAACACTGTCATCTATTTTCCTTCAGTATCTTGTCGCGAGTGCATGTCATTCAAGAAATTTAAGGAAAACCTATTTTATTTGCTACTATAGTAACATTTTTCTCTTCTTATTTTCCTTTTTCCTACCGTTTTTGAGCATCCGGCGCAGATTTGTTTTTTATATATTGAATATTTATGTATGATTTGTCCATACATGTCGTTTATTTTTGGAAAAATCTTGTTATTTGTCAACCAACAATTTTTAAATTTTGTGTATGAATTTAAGATTTTACTGTGCAATGTGCCACATTAAAAAACTACAGGTTTCGCAAAATAAATTACTTAAAATGATAATTAACTTGCCGTGGCATCACTCGACTATAGACATTCACAATAAAGCGAATGTTGAATTTATCTTCGAAAGAATTCAAAAGCTGAATCAACGTTTTCTAGAACGCTGTGATTTTGCTGATAATCCTTTAGTAAATATTTTAAATACGAATTATATCCGACTCGATAGTTGATAAGTTTGTCATAACTTTCTTTATGACAACTTTTAACTTTTTTTTTCTTCTTCGTTATTTATTTTTGTTACTTTCTGGATGTTAATCCATAATTATATATTTATTTATTTGTTTGCATGTATGTGTATTTATTTATTTATTTATTTGTTTATTTTTTTATTTATTTATTTATTTATATATTTAATTATTTGTTTATTTATTTATTTATTTATATGCCTATATATTTATTTATTTGTTTATTTATTTATTTATTTTTATATTTAATTATTTGTTTATTTATTTATTTATTAATTAATTCACCTATTTGTTAGCTTAAGATTCTTAATCTGTAAATTTCTTAAATACATACGTATTAAATAAAAATGTTCGGTGAAATCGTTAACACATGTACCTGATTTACCTTTATGTACTAGTCCTTTTATATCCTTAATTTTTTTTTTTTTTCTCTACTTTAATTTTTTTTTTACTTTAATTGAAGGTTTTTTTTTCGTATTTTCCTTCAGATGTAATATTTCACTGTAAATCTTAAAATCATCCTTATGTTAAAAACAATGTTTCAGAAGAAAGATATAACTTATCATATCTCTGTATTGTGAAATGTGTGGTAACAAAATCCTTGTAAATTTATATACGAAATAAAGCTATCTATCTATCTACTGTATGGTAATTTCCGCCAAACGCTGCCAGTAATTTAAAGATCTATTGTCGATGAATTAAATGCTTGCTTCAAATAAATAAATCTGTGGCGCTTTCTGAAGAAACTTCAGCTGACAGCAAACATGAGAGTTGCATTGCTGAACAATCCATCGACTCAAGACTTCTCCAAGCAATTGCTGACTTTCGGCAATGGCCGTGTTCCTGTCGACGAATTGAACGGATTGATTTCATTTCCTTCGAATTATTGCAATTTTTTTCATCGAAAGACGAGCTTATCAATAAAGTATTCCCGAACATCATTGCTAACCACAAAAACAACGAATGCTCGAGTAAGCGAGCAATTTTAGGGGCTAAGAATAAAAATGTGGACGACTTAAAATTTGTTATTCCGAATCAAATTCTTGGTACTCTGGATTCAGTCAAAACTTTTGAGTATAGGATATAGGTATAACAAACGAAGACAAAGCAACCAACTATCCAACTGAATTTTAAAACTCCTTGGATGTGCGCACAATTTACAAATAGAGGATGGTTGACTCGGTAGTCATTGTGGTTCGAAATCTAAACCAACCAAAACTATGCAGTGGAACGCGTTTGATGATAGTAAAACTGATGATGTGGTTCATGCGACGTTACTCAAAGGATAATTCGAGGACTCGCGATGATCCCAACCACTATGAAGATGATAAACCCAAGTGTTTGAAATACTTGATTGTTATACATTTATTGGATTTATAATTCCTAATGAACTATCGAACTCAATTAAAATAATAAATTAATTTTCGCTGAGAGGTATCATTAAATTCATTGACCTTTAGGCGGAACGAAGTTTAACGGTTCAGCTTTGGCGCATCAGGTCCGGGGGACCCTAGGCCTAGCTTCTCACAACCATTCGTTTTGTGTGAGTTTTTCATTTTTGAAACGAATGGAAGAGATCTACAATTTTATGCCGTCTCCAAACGGCTAATCGAGAAGCTCGTTCAAGACTGTTGTACTCTCGGATGTTTGTCGAGAGGTGGCGTAGCGGAAAAAACCCTAAGTTGGAATTTGGGTTTTTTCGGGATTCGAACGTCGACCCCTCGCTTAGTATTCCAACACACTAACCACTAAGCCACTGCGCCTACCACCGCTTCAGCTATTAAATAAATAAGTAAATAAATAAGCATGTGATGAATAATTTTCCTTTCGACAAAAACTCCTCGTCCTAATTTCGTTCACCATTATCCAGAGCTAAGTGCAGATTTAAATTGGTGAACTCTTTCTGCAGCTTAAATGTACATCCCACCAACCACCAACTTAATAAACACGTTTTACCACCCGCTGCGAAAAGAACTCCCACCAACTCCACACCAACCCGCGAAACAAAGTGACTTAATTTCAATTAGTCATCGTAACAAACAAAAATCCATTTGGAAATGCAAACGCATGCAAATGAGATTTAGGTCCCTCCACTCCTCAGCCCACATTTCCATTCGTACTCGCATATATGAGATCCTCTCGTATGCACCTTTGCAGAGCACAGCAAAACGTTTCCACCGAGTTATCCTTCAAGCACTTGAAACATAAATTACACACACATAACTATCTAATTACTTTAGAGCTGCAAAGAGGTGCCTTCGCGCTGCCTGAAATTCAACTCATACGTGCGATTGTGTGCCCCTGTAACAGCTATAGTCAGCATCCGTAAATGGAAAAAAAAAAAATAACTGAAACTCCATCTACTAAAGTATAATCCGAGATGGAGCGAGATTTTATGCCGGAATTTACTTGCTACTCCAGGTGCAGGGGGTGTTTCCCTTTTCTTTTCTTTTTTTCTTTTTTTTTTTTGCCAAGTAGGTACAGTAAAAGTTTGTATACAATATCCGCACACTTGTATGCCAAGAAAGTGAGATTTAGAGGAAAAATGTCTGCGTCATAGGAGCTTTTGGAAGAGTTTCACCAGCATGGGAGACACATTTTAGGGATAGACCTAGACCTCACCACTGCTCGTTACAGTCGCATTTGCATATTTACCCAGGCTGAGATGCAATATTCGATGCAATGACGACAGCAGCGCAGTAGCCCAACCGCCGCGCCGTGCCGCACCGCACACACATAATGTCATATGCAAATATGCACTCATCGAGGGATGATGTTAGGGTGCAAATGGCAGAAGCACTACACACCCCGCACTTACATATATATATAATTCGCAATCACAAGTGTGTGTACATTTGAAGTTTGTTGAAAAGTGTGGTTAAGTATCCATTGCTCGAGGGCCTTTTCCCTTAGTAAATTTGCATAACTAATAATTTTGAAATACTACTTGTAGCAACTGCTCTTCGGTGTGTGTGCGCCGCGGCTAATGCGAAGTGGAAACTGAAGAACTACTCGGCGTTGCGTGGGTGGGAATGGTGTAATTGCAAGTTGCAACTAGGCAGCAAATGGGAATCGTTGTTTCGCGCTACGTTAAGCCAGACTGCGCGCTGACCGCGTTGGTATGATCTGAATGGGAATTTATTGAAATTTAATTGGAAAGTTTGGGACACACTGGTGCACTGGTTGCACAGTGGGCCCCTCAGAACGCGGCGGCTGCAAATGTGTACTGTGTTGTTGATGAGAATGGAATTTCATTGAAGCGATTAGAATTTTGGGAGTCCGGAACTATAAATCAATTTGCATGATTAGATGGATGGAAATTTGATTTGGAAAATGATTTCAAAGAGCCGCAGCCGTAGTGTGGGGACTTGGGTAGCTTTGAGTAGGGGAAGCTGCAGATTGGCCAACGTATGGCAACTATAGTTACTCATAATCATAGGCTCAAATTATAACTATCACAAATTGAAAATGATTTTCCGACAAGCCTTTTCATATAGCACGGCCCATGGCCTACTGCTTTCGGTTGCACACTTCCATTTGAGGTGGTTCTTTTCTACTTATGTGAGCCTCACATAAAAATAGGTCTTTCTCTGACCCCATGCCAAGTTAGATTTGAAGATCTAACAGCTTGATGTTTATACTCGCTCAACATATCACACGTCCGATGGGCAACTATTTGTCGGTGACTGGTTGTGTCTCTCCTTAAAACCCCTCAAAGTAACCAAGACCGAATATCGTAGAAAATAAATTGTGTTAATGTGAAACAACGAAGAATATCAGATTTTAGAGAGTCCATGGGTATAGCAGCTTTGGGATATTAAAATCCTTTTTTAACCAAAATACATGAGTTGTCTAAGAATTTTATTCATTTCATTTCCGCTGAGATGTCGTGTTTTCAGAGGGGAAGAAAGATACTTTTTCCTACCACCTCTGTCTATCGTCTATTTTGGGTATTGCTTCTCATTGACAGCGAATACTTGGATATGGCAAAACGAGTTCTTCAGAGTATGGACGATCTCGAAGAAAGCTGTAATACCGCAAGGATCACAAATTTACAGAGATGACTTTAAGATGGAGCTGGGAGTCTATGAGTCAATTGTCTTGACAGCTGTAGTACTGAGAAAGGAGTTAGCCCTATTTACCAACGGTTCTAAGATAAATATCATTACAGGCGCGCAAAACACTGGACCTGCGCGAATCATTCCGAGTCAGCGATGATTGCAGTGTCTTTTCAAGCAGAGATAGCCGCTATCACCCAAGCGATAAACAAATCACTATTTACTCTGACAAACAAGCTGCCGTAAAAGCCATGGAGTCGGTCGTGTTGAAGTCAACCAGTTAGTCTTTGCACGACATATCTAGACAAAATATCACAAGCCAACGTGGTGACCTTAATGCTGGGTACCAGGGCGTATTTATATTCAAGGAATGAACAGGCGGATGCAGGAAACGGGTCGAAAATACTTGCATTTATGGCTCTAAAACCAGAAGAAGAATAGAAGGTCCGTAGATTAACAAAATACAGCTACCATACAAGAGGTCATAAGGGCTTTCAGGCCAGAGGTAGATAAATAAATAGATAGATTATAAAGCGGGAGATCCTTCATGGCGCTCTGACGCTGCCGCTTCTCAAAGGAGTCTATTATGCCTTCCTTGGTAAAGTAAAGACAGTCAGTAAAACACGGATCTCTTCAGGGTGTATGTATGTCAACGAAGCTTGCTTAATTGACGATTTCATCATTAAGAATTTTGTTCCTGAGACGACTAGAGCCGGACGTGGCAGGAGTATCTAAAGGAGCATTCTTCATTCTCAAGACAGAGTAGGATCCCGGTGATAGGCGAGAGGTGAGACGCCAATGCGGTGGAGATATTCTTTTACGAGACAGTAGCCACTGATTATTTCTGTTAGTATTCTCAGGTTGTTTTTGTCCAGAGTAATCAGGAAGAGTGATTTTCTCGGCGATAATTTGTCAGAAAATTGTCTGGTGCAGTTCAACCCAGCTGTATTGAGCTAGATCTCGTTTGACTCTATGCGAGATAGGTTCTTAATCAAGTTCCTGAAATGTTTTCTTTTTTTTTTTCTGACTCCACAGAAGAGTGCAAGTCCGATAAGTGAAGTGGTTGGTCCGACTTTAGCCAGTGAGTCAGCCGATTCATTACCTGCAAATCCCCTATGGGCTGACTAGTTTTTTCTTAGAAAGTTCGTAGATGGCTGTCAATGTTTCTAAGGCAAGTTTAGATTTTATGACAGGTGAGTCAGAAGATTTGAGAGCTGCGAAGATAAATATGGTTTTCGCACATGTGTTAGAACTTAAGTTTAGTCTGGCGCCATGGTTGATTGCAAGGACTTCAGCCTGGGAATATGGATACATTTTTCCCAAGGCTGACTGGCAAGTTAACCTGAGGCAACTCTCCGTAGAGTCCAGAACCAGTCCCTGACTGCATCTTAGAATCTACTATGTACCAGACGAGGTCAGGTCAAGAGGGATGGTTATAGAGAAGTATTTATGGAAGCCGTATTCCGGTATCATGTCATAAGCATGATTGGGCTTGTAGGCTCCATGTTGCCGAGCAAAGACAGATGACCGCCCAGATAGGGAAAGGGGTCAATGTTGTTCAAATGGAACAGGCGGTGAGTACTTAGTTTAGCCTCCATTTGAATATGTGTCTGAATATTTGCTAGACCTAGGCAGACATTGACTACCATAGTCAGAGTGGAGCCAAAAAAAGAACAGCACGCCATACAGTTCCCGGCTATACATTGAAGTATATCATTCGAGGTCTAAGACCCCAGTTGTTACCGCAGATAACAGATGCATAAAGATATGGTAACCCTGGTACGTTCTATCAGCTAGTTCCATGATAGTTTCTGTCAAGGATGATTCGAATCAGATATATTTGACTTCCGGAGAGAATTCAATGGTTTCGCCAAACATGGTGGGTGAGAGGTAGGTTGAGTTTAAAAAGGTCAGTTCGTAGGAAGGCCAAAAGGTTAGAGTAGACCTAAGAGTCTTCACTGAGTGTTTTTCTTCATCACCGTTGAACAGTAAGCTGGTGCGATTTCATTTTATTCTGGGCTGAGGCTATAACAAAGTTTTCTGAGCCATATCAACAGATTTCTGTACTTACGGGACTTGTTGCCCTTGGCAAGTTCTCTATATCTTTTGTTAAGACCTATGTACTTTCATTTTGTGTAGTCAGTTTTTCTTTCCCTCGTCCTCTTTTGAAGCGCCGCACTGTGGTCCAAAAGTAAAATCTCGTGTCAAAAATACTAAATTCGATGTTTTATTTTGTATTTCTAATAGGCGCAGTGGCTTAGTGGTTAGTGTGTTGGACTATTAAGCGAGGGGTCCCAGGTTCGAATCCCGCAAAAATCCAAATTCCAACTTAGGGTTTCTTTTCCACTGCGTCACCTCCCGCAAACGTCTGACACACATCCGAGAGTATAACTGTCTTGAAAGAGCTTCTCAATTAGTCGTTTGGAATCGGCATAAAATTGTAGATCCCTTCCATTCGTTCCAAAAATGAAAAACTCAAACAAAACAAATGGTTGTAAGAATCTAGGCCTAGGGTCAATACGGACCTGTTGCGTCAACTATTTATTTATTTATTTTAATAGAAATATAAACGAAGCTTCAAAATTAGGAGAGATTGTAATTTGCTTAAAAAAAAGACGCGTTCCCATTGCTGACCTTTTGGCCCTAATAGCTAATTTCCTTATGAAATATTTCAATTATTTTGTTAATTAAAAGAGCTAGGAGTCTGAAATGTTCTTCTGTTATTATTTTGATAGCTTAAGTTTTTTTTTTAGTTTATTAATTAATCAAACAAAGTAACTATACTTTGTAAATAAATAAAATACATTAAACATTGCCACCATAACTTAAAAGTAGTTAAAAAAAAAAACTGATCCTCATCCCCTTTTTATATAAATGTTTTTGTAAAAAAAAAAATTCCTCCTAAACTAAAAGGGTTTTTGAGGTATGCATGTAGTATGCTGTAAGTTTCTTCGAATTACTTAAGTTGTTGTAAATCATTATTGTTCTGATTCTTAAGGTATACGTAAAAAGGGATTAACTTGCCAAAAGAAAGGAATTAATTATTAATTTATTGCCTAAACATTACAAAAATTGGAAAGAAATATTCAATTGTGGATTATTATTTTATGAGGTAGAAATATTAACTTTCCTCTGTTACCCCACATTTTGGGAAGCTTAAGTCTCACAGTTTAAACAGTCATTGTGCATGTACACATACAGGTTTATAAACCATGATAATATGGATAAACGGTATTAGTTTTCAAAAGGCTTTACTGAAGGGCGGAGCGTGCAAAATAAATATCAATATGAACATTCCAAACAGAAACATTTTAGAACGTAGATATAAGTGATAACGATGAAGCGAAATAAAAACTCCAAAGATTATACTCTCGTTTTAAAAAAAAAAGGCACTCCGGGAGTGCCGACAGAAGTTATAACTTGAACAATTACGTGTGTATTTTTCGAATCGTCAGAAAATATATTATTGTGTAGGAAGTATTTTTAAATAAAGTGTTTTTTTATTCATTATTATAAACTACTACTACTAAAAAAATTATGTTACATTTTTCATTTTCATTTAATGCGGTATTTTACATCAAAAATAATACATATTATTTTACATACAAAATTGCAATCTATTGCTTAAAATGTATAAATTTACAGATACATGAAATATTAAATTTAAAAATTAATGGGTATTCTTTGAAATGAATACCAATGACACTTATGAAATTTCATCAACAACTTCAAACTCTTCCATCATCATCATCATTATTATCATTATATTTGAAAACGGATACTATAGGTTTATGGTAGGTAACTAAAATAGGAAACAAACAATTTTGATTCGAATCTATTTAAATATCTTGTAAAGATGGCATCAATTGTAGTTTTATGTCTAATCGTGCTAAGATTGCGATCATTGCTCATCGTTAAATCAAATTTGCTATTTAAAAATTCAATTAATGGTAGTTTTTATCATCTGCAAAGTTGATGTTGAAATCCCCACTCAAAATGATTGGAATATCATCAAATCTCTTCCCAACTTTATCTTGAAGTAATGCAGAATTATCTTTAGCATATATAAGTAATTTTCATCGATGCTGTCTTCCAGCGTAATCTAGATAGATTACAGTCTCGAATGTACATATTATCTTACTTCAGCTACCACAATCCGATTGTATCTACTTGTATTCTACCGAAACTAGCGCAGAACGAATAAATTAAGAATAATTATTCTGAAGCTTAATTGAATATGAATTTCTTTCCGAAAAATACAAATTTTACTTTTAAAAGAAAAAGAACGAGAAAAGACAACAATATTTTTCTGTCTTGCCGCATCGCCATTGATAATGCTCTAGATCTCGTGGTACGGCATCAATTGTAGTTTTATATTCATTATTTTACACAAAAATTACTAATCATATTTTACAGTATACACTAAGGCGACATGAATATTACAATTATTTATATACCTAGTATACCTACTCTTAGGGTGGCAAGTTTACCATAGTTTTCTATTTCTTGTTTCGGTAATTATAACACAAGCTACTGTGCCGTAAATGTGCACAAACCCAAAATCGTGGATATAATATGTCGGAATTAAGCCTGGTAAAATTAAGTTATGAATTCCCCATACAAAACAGGTAATTGAAATAATTTTGGTGACAATCAATTTGTCGCTACCATAAATTACCATAGTAACGTATTCAAATAAAAATCATCGTAGATTAAGCTATAAATTACCTACCCCTAAAAGTAAGCAATAGTACAAAAGTTTACAACTAAAAGTATGCAATCGGTGTCGGTGTCGGTGTCGGTGTCGGTGTCGGTGTCGGTGTCGCGAGTTTGCTAGTTTTTGCCCATCCAAATAGTGCCCAACGCGCCTAAAGAAGTATGCAATCGGTGTCGGTGTCGGTGTCGGTGTTGGTGTCGGTGTCGCGAGTTTGCTAGTTTTTGCCCATCCAAATAGTGCCCAACGCGCCTAAAGAAGTTATCACTTCAAAAATGTATTGTCTGTTTTAGATTAAAAACAAGATTTCTTTCAAAACATGAAGAATTATTGAACGGAATATTTACAATTAAATGTGATGAAATTGAAGACAGTGAGAATGACGTGCAAAGAACATCAAGGGGACCTTCGAAATCCTTAGATGCATGTTCAAAATACACGAAAAGGAGGAAACTATTGGAAACTAGGGGCGAAGTTTCGACTGAAAGTGCTTCCACAGCTCTGAGTATAAAATATAATAAGGATCACGAAAATACAAAAGCGAATATCACCAAAAAATATATTGTAAATCATCCTGTGAACAATTAAATAACCGCAGGTCTTTCTGTACAAGATTCGTAAAATTTTACCTGTTTTTTTTAAAGTTGTTCGTCAATTCATTTCTCTGTTAATTCCATTTTCAAAGAAACTTTTATTTCAGGCTAACAATAAGATTTAGAAACAGCCTGTGAAGCAATTTTCTTAAACATCATTGATTTTGTGGGCTTGAAAATTTTCTTTAAGAAGAAAAAAAAAGTGTAGCGATATTTTCAAGCGTTCAAAAGTTATGATTTTTGCAACCAAACAAGTCATTTTGGACCACAGTGCGCCGCGCAGATTTGTATGCCCTTCGCTTCCGTCTTGCAGTGCTTAAAAGTTGTCATTAGTTTTACCAGGGGTCTTGTGTGAGGTGAACAGTCGTGGCATTAGTGATGACTTCCTAAAAGCCTTGCTATACGGTGCTTCTGCCTGACCGTTGCTTTGGAAAGGCTCGCTGTGAAACATCGGGAACCAGGATATGTGAAAATTATGGCGGTCTCTGCCGCATAAAGCTATTCTATGTCACTTTCTCAAAGTATTTCTGCATTAAGATACCCATTCCTCAAATAAAGCACCCGATATAATGATTCGAGTCAGTTTTTTTCCTCCTCGAAAGGTTCAGACGGCTAGATTACTAGATGCCTGCTTTATTTCAATCGCAATGAGATAATTTTGGTGGACAATTTATGGAGCCTTAGACCGAAAAGTCCGCATTTTGTGAAGAAATCGTGTGCATATAGAGACTTCTTGCCTACAATAAAGTCAACAACCAAATGTGGTGTGGTAAACGCTGATCTTACCCAACTGATGCAACATCAAACTCGTCCTCATATCTCCTATAGACACTAAGACATTGCTGGCGGTGGCAAAATCTCAGTTCGACAAACCACAGTTCACAATCACCGAGACAAGCAAACTGATTATCGCCACCAAATTCAAACACTACCACAATACAAATCTGCAGTCATGTTCCGCCCCATGACTATATACACACACGCACGCATTTCCTTGGTTGGAAATGTAATTTTCCGCATTGCAATATCCTATTAAGCAACACAAATAGCCAATGCCACCGCACTTAGTGCCTACACCAATTAATAAACACCTTCGACGCGGAAAATTTAAACGGAAGGAAGTCATGTCCTCGCCCACACACGCGTTTCCATGTCCATTGTACTGGAATTGTCCGCAGCAATTATGTATGCAAATGGGTAAACCCCATACACAGTGGCCAAGGCCATAATGCAATTCAATTAATTCCAGAAATTTCAATATCATGCGAACCACTTGCCGATCTGGCCAAATACTAACGCACACAATAAATCAAATTAATTGCGTACCCGAGATTTATATACGTGAATACATTATATATGTACATTGTGCATGAATGTGGACCGTGGTCCGCTGGCGGCCGCCACCCCAATCCACTTTACTCTGCACACAAAAAAGAAACAACAGTCTTACAGATGGTGTGGTCACAGCCAGGTCAAGACACATTGACTATGGCTTCATTGTTAGGTAGGGAATTGAATTAGACATCCTGTTTCCTATGTGCCGGTGCTGATGAGTCTCCGATTCCATTCAATTTGTGTGCACAAGGATATCTATGCCAGGAAGCAAGAGCAGATATCTAACCGCACAGAGAGGCGAGACGCACCACAAACAATGTACAGAAGAGAGACTGGACTGTTAAAGTCAAACCGGATTAGAAATGTGTTCCAATTTATTTCCTTGACTAGTGTAGGGCTCTGCCGGGCAATAAGGTACATGGGACTTGCAATCCTTAAACAACTGCTCTTGGTAATACTTCCGTACGGATCAAATCCAATAGAAATTGATGAGCAAGTAATAAGCTGATCATGTGGCTCAGACCACTGTGTACGGGTTTTTTTGTTTCCTGCTGTTGTTTTGCTTTGATTCCGGTCCTTTTGTGTGTCGATGTGTCGGTTGAGATTATAATGAAGGCAGATATCCTGGGTTTTGTTCCGGAATGGTTGCGATTGTTACGGTATCACACTGTGCGATAGAGTAGACTGGGTATAGATGGGGGCACTCGTATGAAGTAGAATTATTGCTGTACGATGTACTTTCCATGGGAACTCTTTAGGTTATTATCAGAGGCAAGACCCGCAACCACAGAAGAAGGTTTAAGCTGAAGTTGCAGGAGAACTGTTTTATGATGGTTGTTGGTGATTTCATAGACGCGATTGGGATACTATGATAAAAGCCCCTTGCTGTGCAATTAGGGCTTGATCTGGCCAGGAGCGTGTTACAGCATCTAAAGACAGAGATGGCTCAAATATCTCCCCAAAAAGATATCTTAATGAAGAAAAGACCCGAGTAGAAGGTACCTCAGTGAGACGTACAACTTGAAAATTTGGAGTCATGTATACCATGTACCGAAAAGATAGCTCAAATCTACAAAAATGTGCTTATAAAAAATATGGTAATGAAAATGAAACGCACATCAAGGACAGGAAAAGAACAAAGTAAACGCTTGCGTCGCCTGAGAATAGTTTTGTTCCATATTCCATTGGCACTTTTCCGAGAAAAACGCATTTTAAGTTTTGCGTATTTGGTACTCCGAAACCGTGTGATAGGATTTTTTTTTTAACTCGAAGTTAGTCTTATAAAGAGTCTACCTACCAATTTTCAAAGTGTTTTGCCAAAACGTTCACACGCTGGGGGGGAGGAGCTTGGCAACTCTGTGAAGGCTCCACTAAAACTAAGATCGATACAGGGGGTAGAGGTCTGCTCAGGATCTGAGTAGCACCCTTATCCGTTGCTTCGAACTAGCGTGTCCAGTTACAAAAACCTCCTATAGAAACCTGGAAGCTCCCAAATCGGTCTTTAAAAACCAACTTAGAAGAAGACTGGAATCTATATCGATCGAAACAAAAAGAATTTAAGAGACTAATTCGTAAATCGAAAAACGACTCTTATACTCGTATGAAATTTTGTGAGGAGGTCGAATCACTTAGTGCGACCAGTAGGCTTGTTAATAACCTCAAAAGGGACAGCCCAAGTAAACTGGAATCGCTCCAAAAATCTGATGGTACCTACACTGAGACAAAGGCGGAGACTTTTAGTCTCCTACTGGAGACTCACTTCCCGGGAAATCAGGTTACTACATGCTCTTCATTGGTACCGGCAACGGTGGCCACTCCTGAGCTGTCAAACACCACGCGGCGTAGCTGGTATGTTGCATCCAGAGTAGTGACGGATGAGGCTATCAAATATGCAATTACATCGTTTGAGGGTTTCAAGTCACCTGGCCCGGATGGCATCTATCCGGTTATGCTGAAACAAGGCTGTAGTCAGCTCATGCCGACGCTGAAAATAATTTTTACCGCTAGCTTGGCCTTGGCCTACATACCTTCCCCTTGGCGTATGGTTAAATTCGTGTTCATACCAAAAATAGGTAAGACTGACTACACTCCCGCCAAAAGTTTCGGACCCATAAGTCTATCCTCCTTCTTGCTGAAAAGTTTGGAGAGACTGGTTGAGCTGCACGTGCGCAATGTCGCTCTTCGATGGCATCTTCTTTCAGAGATGCAACATGCCTATCAGCGCGGAAAATCCTGTAAAACTGCGCTTCAGAACCTTGTTGGTAAGATTGAGAGTACACTTGATCGGAAGGAGTACGCGTTGGGCATTTTCGTCGACATTGAGGATGCTTTTGATAATGCGACTTTTGATAGCATGTGCAATGTAGCCAGACATCATGGTATAGATGAAATAGTGCGTCGTGACAGGGGTATACAGGGGCTGCCCTCAAGGCGGTGTTCTGTCTCCCCTTTTATGGTGTATGGTAGTTGATTCTCTGCTAACGCTTCTCAATCTTCCTGAAACCTATACTCAAGCATACGCGGATGATGTCGTCGTTCTGTCTGTCGGTTCTGACCTAGGGACTTTCTGCTCTCGGGCTCAGAGATCCTTGGGCTTGATTGATGGCTGGTGCACAAGAAATGGGCTTTCAGTGAATCCTCTTAAAACGACTGTTGTTCTCTTCACGAGAAGGAGGAGGGTCACTGGTCTGACTCAGCTTGTGTTAAAAGGTGTCACTATTCCGATCTCCGATGAAATCAAATATCTGGGAGTAATCCTCGATAGAAAGCTTCTTTGGTCCAAGCATGTCGAATCGAATACCGGTTGTATGGTGGAACAGGCTTTCACGGAAACGTGTTACTGCCTCTTCAAAGAACGGTTTGTCTCGGCTGCACAGGGGACTTCCCCAGTATACAGGGCTCCGCTCTAGACGCTATGATGAACTATGGTGTACGCTGAAACCAAATCTCGGTTAAAGAGAGGTGGCTTTTGGTACCACGCGCATTGGAGTCTTGAAGAACTTGTGCAAGAATTATCCTTTGACCGCGGTGTTATAGATATGCCCTCTGACGCAATGACTCCAGAAATCCTACTGCGACAAAACTACCACGTCAACTTTCCTCAGGCAATGAAATGGCTTAGGCCAGACTCTGAGCCAGGGAAATAATGCCATCGTATTTTTACGGATGGCTCCAGAACCAGACCCCTGTCTTCGTGGAAAGCGAGAACATTAGACTTAACTACCCCTTAGGAAACCATGCGTCTGTCTTCCAAGCGTAGATTTTCGCTATCCTTATGGCTATGCGCTTTATTGTGACAAACAGGTGGAGGGCTAGGAGTATATGCGTTTGCAGCGACAGCCAAGCTGCATTAAAAGCGCTGCTTAACCCTCTTACCTCGTCTAAATTAGTGCTCGAACTCAAGCTTTCTCTGAACTTGGTCGGAAGGCTAAATACAGTGTATCGTGTTTGGGTCCCAGGTCACACTGGTATATCCTTGGAAATGAGATAGCTGACGAGCTTGCCAGGCTGGGTTCAGAGGAAGAATTCTTAGGACCTGAACCTGCGTTGGGTCTGCCTACATCGGCGGTTAAGTCATCCATTGATACTTGGGTTTCTCGCGAACACGAGTGTCGGTAGCGTGGCTGTGCTGGGTGTGGACAGATCAAACGACTGCGTCCGGACATCTGGAAAAGGTCGGCGGCCTTCCTCCTGTCTCTCAGGAGAAGCGACTGTAGACTGCTTGTGGGCGTCCTTTCGGGCCACCAAGCTTTTGCCAAACACTTAAATGTTTTTATTTTGATCTTCTCCACCATCTGTCCTGCCTGCGGAGAGGATGACGATCCAGCGGAGCACTTCCTCTGTAGCTGTCCTGCCTTTGCTCGCATCAGGTGGCGGGTCTTTGGTGCACGACAAAGTGGCGTATGGAACAAAACAATTCTCAGGCGACGTGTTGTGCACCTGACCAACCATCATAATCGAAGTTTAGAAAATGTACCGCGAACTATACATTGCAACTAACAATCATTTTTAACGGGTGATTTTTTAAGAGGCTTAGAACTTTTTTTAAAAAAAAAACACAAAAAATTCGAAAAAATGAATGATATATTTATTTGAATCGATAGTTCGAACCTTGCAATTTAATGTTTAAAGATAATTTCATGCAAATGTTGACCGCGGCTGCGTCTCAGGTAGTCCATCCTCTGAGTCCAATTTTGGCATACTCTTTCACACATATCGGCCGGTATCTCACGAATGAATGCATGGATGTTGGCTTCCAGTGCGTCAATCGAAGCGGGCTTGTCCCTATACACATTAGCCTTGACATACCCCCACAAAAAATAATCTAATGGTGTCAAATCGCACGATCTAGGCGGCCAATTAACCGGCCCGAAACGTGAAATTAACTGTTCACCAAACTCGCCTCGCAATTGCGCCATTGTTTCGCGTGCTGTGTGGCATGTGGCACCGTCTTGTTGAAACCACATATCATGCAAGTCAAGAACTTCCATTTCGGGCAAAAAAAAGTTTGTTATCATCAAACAGTGGCTTTTTCGGGATGCATTGGTAGCTGTTGCAATGCTTCTGGCTGATCTTCACTCCAAATGCGGCAATTTTGCTTATTTACGTACCCATTCAACCAAAAATGAGCCTCATCGCTGAACACAATTTTTCGATAAAAAAGCGGATCCTCGGCCAGCTTTCCAAGAGCCCATTCACCAAAAATTCGGCGTTGTGGTAGGTCGCCTGGCTTTAGTTCTTGCACAAGCTGTATCTTAAAGGGCTTTACGCACAAATCCTTCCGCAAAATTTTCCACGTAATGCTGTAACAAAGGCCTAACTGCTGGGAACGGCGCCGAATCGACATTTCGCGGTCTTCTGTCACACTAGCTGATACGGCCGCAATATTTTCTTCACTATGCACAGTACGTAAACGTGTTGGTGGTTTAATGTCCAACAAAGTAAATTTGGTGCGAAATTTGGTCACAATCTTCCGAATAGACTGCTCAGAAGGTCGAGAATGCCGATCATAAAATGGAAGCAGCGCGCGATGAACATTTCGAACCGAACACGAATTTTGATAGTAAAATTCAATAATTTGCAAGCGTTGTTCATTTGTAAGACGATCCATGGTTAAATTGCAAACCAAACTGAAGCTGTTTGACAGTGACACAAGGTACTAAACACACGTCAGCTGTCAAAACCAGTGTTGCCAAAACCAAACCAGCTAAAAAATCACCCTTTACTTGGAATCATCATGGCACTGATTTATTCTATAATCGGGCATGCCTCAAGGAAGCCATCTTGCCCCCCTACTTTTCTGGTTTTATATGAATGGCATACCCAACGTATTTTTGAATTCTAAGAACCTTATGTTTGCGGACGATTTGAAAGTCTTTCGGTGTATAAACAAGATTGCGCATGTTATTACAACATCTTATCAGATTATCGAATTTGAGTTACATTAATTCCTTACACCTAAATATTGGAAAATGTCAAAGTTTAACGTTTTGTCGAAACCGTTCATCTATAAACTTTTCTTATAAAATAAACGATGCGTTACTTTCAAATGTAACCTTTAAAAAAAGACCTTGGGGTAATTTTTGATAAAAAAAACTTGATTTCCTAAAACATAGGTATAGACTTTTTAGTCGCCAAGGCTAATTCAATGTTGGGATTTATCTTGCGCAATTCAAAGGAGTTCTGTGATTCTCACATTTTGAAATGTCTGTTTCTTGAGTTTGTTAGCTCTTCTCTTGAATATTGTAGTACTATTTGGTGCCCCTTCTATGAAGTTCACTCATTTAGAATTGAGATAATACAAAAACGTTTCACTGGGATACAGAGATATGCCTTCCCATGAAACAAGATGCAAATTATTTGGTATCTTGCCGAAGAAGATTCTCTGAGGTTATGTTCATTCGGGATGTATTGGCTATAATCATATTGATTGTTCCGATATTTTGGTCTTAATTCACTTTAATGTTCCTGCAAGGATGCTTCGAAAATAATTGTTTTTTTAATATTCCGTATCACAGAACAAATTATCCTTCAAATGAACCATTATCTAGGTGCTTAAGAAAAATCAACACCGTTTGCTATATGATCGACTTTAGTCTAAGCAGATTTCCTTTTAAAAATAATTCGCTATTCATTTTAAGTAATGGTGGCAATTTTTAATGTATTTTATTATTATCGCTAAGATATTGTACCTAGGGTAGGTACCGAGTTTGGACTTTGTGGTTATCCCAGTACCATACTGCTTTTTTGCCATGATGAGGGAAAACAATTTCATATCAGACCTCAAACTCCATCGCTCTGCTGCTACAGTGGTGATTTATTTTCACCGACGGGCAACAGTCTTCTATACTGTAAACATGTCAAAATTGGCTCTCCACGAAAGAGCCAGCAATGACACGACTATTCATCAGGTATGTACCGCAGCTGTATAATGAAATAGGCCTTCCACCGTGGGAGTCCCACGTAAACAAGGTCTCGCAAATGTCCACCTATTGTATTTTGTAACAATACATCCCGCCGCCACGTAGAGGTGAAACTCAACGCCATCTTCGCCTACGTGGGCGAATAACCAACCAAGACAATATTACTCCACATTTGGTGGTTGGGTGTTGTATGAATAGGGTAGACTCTGATTGGCGTCAACTTGGCGATGCCCAGGCGTTGTAACTGTTCATACACATTAATTGTGCTTATTTTACCTCCGCGTGGTAGCCACCGGGTACTGGTCTTGTCCTTCCGGGCATGACTTGCTAAACTTATAAGCGCGAGTGTTGAACACGAAGAAAATAGCAACACTATAATGCTCTGTCGGAATGACTGCCTGATCGAGTCTCAGAGGTCTTACATGAGCCCCTCAGAAAGAGGACGTACGGCGGATGAATTCACATGGTTGAATCAACGGTGGCGTCAACAGTCAACATGGCAGATACCTCAATGAGCTACTTCGACGTATTTGGAGCTGAGGTCATTGAGGATTTTTCAGCACTAGTCAGGGTGTTGAAATAGAGATGGTGGCGGAAGAGCCCTTAATGGGTCAACGGCAGCTCTCACATCCCCGAAGTGGGTTACTGACACCGGAGGAATCCGGCCCCTTTCGTCCAAGGGGTCCAGCAAAGGGCCTGGCCCTCCAGGTTGGGGGTTGTACGCCGGGGTAACTGCCCGACTGCGGAAAAATGTTTCTAGTTACGAAGCAACGACAAGCCTCGGATACGGATGATTTTACTGTTGACGAACCTGGCAAACGATACAAGGACAACGAATTTCGGATCTGTACATGGAATGTTAGGTCCCTTAACAGACCGCGTGCAGCCGAACAACTAGCGGAGACCCTGAACCACTATAAAGCAGATATAACCGCCATCCAAGAAGTGCGATGGGATGGACCGGGCAAGAAGAGGATGAACAACTGCGATATCTACTATGGCGACTGCTATCGACAGCAAAAACAGCGCCTATTTGGTTGTGGATTCGTCGTTGGCGGTAGACTCAGGCAAGAAGTCTTAAGTTTCAGCTGTGTGAACGAGCGCCTTACGACAATCCGCATCAAGGCTAAATTCGCCAACATAAGCCTAATATGCGCCCATGCCCCCACGGAGGAGAAAGACGACGACACCAAAGAGAGGTTCTACGAGCTCTTAGACAAGACGTATGAGCAATGCCCTAACTATGACATTAAAATTGTCCTAGGTGATTTTAATGCAAAGATAGGAAGAGAGGCGATCTTTGGTAGTACTGTCGGAAGGTACAGCCTACACGACACCACCTCCGATAACGGGTTTAGGCTGATCGACTTCGCGGCGGGGCGAAATGTTGTCGTAGCAAGTACGCGGTTCCCGCATCTCGATATTCACAAAGGCACATGGAGATCCCCGGACCAATCAACCGTCAACCAGATTGACCACATTGCGATCGACACAAGGCACTCCTCCAGTATTATGGATGTCCGAACGTTCCGAGGGGCCAACATTGACTCGAATCACTACCTTGTTGTAGCCAAGGTACGACTGCGGATATCCCGAACACCGCCAAGACAAGTAAATACTGTGAGGAAGTTTGACGTCGGACGGCTGCAATCGCAAGATATCTCCAGAGCCTTTTCCGATCGAGTCTCTCTCAATCTCTCAAGATGTCCTATGCAGCCAGCATCAAGTATTGAAGACCAGTGGCACCATTGCCAAATAGCCATTAGAGACGCCGCCTCTGATGTGCTGGGTTTCACCCGACCGCCGCAAAGAAACCCCTGGTTTGACGACGAATGCCGGCAAGCACATGCAGCGAAACAAGAGGCATACAAAGCGGCGCTGCAAAGGAGGACAAGAGCTGCCCGTGAGCTCTACGCGCAGAAGAGAAGAGACGAACACCGGCTTCTGAGGAGGAAAAAGAAAGAGCATGAGAAGCGCGCGATCGAGGAAATTGAGAGATGCTACTGCAGGAATGAGATTCGGAAGTTTTACCAAAGGGTTAAAAGAACTTCCCAAGGATACAGAGCCCGAACCGAAGCCTGCAAGGACGAACAAGGGAACATCGTAGTAGAATCGCAGTCGATGCTGAGGGTATGGAAGAACTACTTCTGCAGACTGTTTAACGGCGATGACGAACAAAATCCCGCTGTCAGGCAGAATGAACCATTCAACCTGGACGATGAAGACCAACAATTCCGTCCACCCGACCTGGATGAGGTGAAGATAGCCATATCTAAGCTGAAGTCCAACAAAGCCGCTGGAGCAGATGGCCTAGCCGCCGAGCTATTCAAAGCGGCAGGCGATGACTTGGGTAGGAGCATGCACCAACTCATCTGTAAAATATGGTCGGAGGAAAGTATGCCCGATGAATGGAACCTCAGCATTGTTTGCCCGATCCTCAAGAAAGGAGATCCTCTGAACTGCGCCAACTACAGAGGTATAAGTATTCTTAACATCGCCTACAAGATCTTATCTGCCGTGTTGTGTGAACGCCTGAAGCCTTTCGTCAACAACCTGATTGGTCCCTATCAGTGTGGCTTCAGGCCAGGAAAGTCTACCATTGACCAAATATTCACACTGCGGCAGATCTTGGAGAAAACCCAGCAAGTCCAAATCGATACCCACCACCTTTTTATCGATTTTAAGGCCGCCTATGACAGCATTTATAGGGACGAGCTATATAGAGCAATGTCTAGTTTTGACATCCCTGCCAAACTCGTCCGTTTGTGCAGGATGACAATGGAGAATGCACGCTGCTCTATTAAGGTCGGTAAAGAACTCACCGAGACCTTCGATGTCAAAAAAGGATTTAGACAAGGCGATGCGCTGTCATGTGACTTCTTTAACATCGTTCTTGAAAGAATAGTGCAAAACTCAAACGCTAACACCAGAGGCACTATCTTCTATAAGTCCGTCCAACTACTCGCTTACGCCGACGACATCGACATAATCGGCAGATCGAAGCGTGATGTCACTGACGCGTTCGTGAGCATTGAGACGGAAGCGGCAAAGATGGGTTTGGCGGTCAATGAGGGCAAGACAAAGTATATGCTGTCATCAAGAAAGGACAACCAACACCGACGTCTTGGACAAAATGTCACCATAGACAGATATAACTTTGAGGTGGTAAAGGACTTTGTCTACCTAGGCTCCGCTATGACTTCAGACAATGACACCAGCGCTGAGATTAAACGAAGAATAACTCTTGCCAATCGCTGTTTCTTTGGGCTAAGAAAGCAATTGAGTAGCAAAGCCCTCTCTCGAACAACTAAAGTGACCCTTTATAAGACCTTGATCATCCCAGTCCTACTTTATGGTGCAGAGGCATGGACTCTATCAAAAGCGGATGAGGCTACTCTTGGTTACTTCGAGAGGAAAATTCTTCGAGTAATTTTCGGTCCCGTCTGCATAGACGGTGAATGGAGGAGGAGATACAACGACGAACTGTACGGGCTGTACAGCGACATCGACCTAGCCAGAAGAGTGAAGGTCCAACGACTGAGGTGGCTGGGTCATGTAGAGCGAATGGACGTCAATGCTCCGGCCCGGAAGATCTTCGAATCCACACCCGAGGGACGGCGCAGTAGAGGAAGACCGCGACTCAGGTGGCGCACGCAAGTGGAAGGGGACCTTAACCAACTTAGCGTGCGAAACTGGAGACGGCTGGCCAAAGATCGTGCTGGCTGGAGACGCTTGTTGGTTGAGGCCCAGGTCCACCCCGGACTGTAGCGCCACCTTAAGTAAGTAAGTAATATTACTCCACGTCCTGTGTGACATGTATGGCAAATTTATTATACCTATCTGCCGGATCATGTTTCGCTTTCAGTTACAAATTCCTTCGAAAAGGACCACGGTTCGATGAGAACATTTCAGGTGTTCAAAAACTCTTCTTTGGTGTTTTACACTGATACCTTACTGTTGCTCAATTAATTGACCAACTGAGGCGCGCCCAGGTGCATAAATAAACTAGAACTACGAAAGTTTGCCCGATTTTTGTGTGATACATTTTTCAAAGAAATTGACACAATGCATGTGTAATCACGACTGAATAGACTCTCATTTGAGGTTAAAGTAAGCATGATGTCGGCGCTTTTTTTCTGCAGCCAACTGAATAATTATTCGAAGCTGATTCAGCAACTTTTGCTCATTCATTCGATGGAATTAAGTTTGAGCAATGACAGTTTGTGGGTATACGGCCTAAGTGTTCGCTGCTATACGAGTATACGTGCCTATTAGCATTAGCATCCGAACACGAAAACATAGTAAATATTCAATTGGCTAGGTCCTCCGACAAGGTTAACATTTTGCTGACAAGCGGATTCAAGAAGCTGCGCTAGAACTAGGAAATGTTTGCAAGTGTCACCGGGCCATGTCGTAGACATCTGTTACAGTTTTCCCGTCTTCGGAAAAGTGGGTGACAGGGGACTTTCTTCTGATTAATTCGTAAAGTTGTTGTTGCTATCATGTTTTTTGGGTCGGGGATGATTTATTTACGACGGAAATGGATATTTTGAACGATTGCCGACAGAATGATGGGCGTGATTTGATACTCTTAAGTCTTACCGCAGACATTCTCTTCTCTTGATGTTGGTGTGTACTTCCCACGCTTTAGTGTTTGCCCCTTTCTAAGGCAACTATGGCCGCTCGATAAAATGTCTGTGAACATAAGGCCAATAGAGGCCGATTTATCTCCCAGTAGACGGATACAACATGGAGAGCATTAAAAATGAATATAGCTAGGGAAATTCCCTTAGCTATGTTTTTTTGGGGGACTACGACTTCAAAAAGCCTGAAAACATTCCTCAGCCTACGTAAGCGCATAGACATTAGATTCCTGTGCCAAACTGACTTGCTGGCTTACCCGATGGGATAGAAGTATATGTACTTTGGAGTTAATGCCTTTCGGGTGATATAATTTCCTTTGAGGTAAACGACGAATTACTGGAAATTGCTTTATTTATTCTGCCGTGGGGCTGATATGGGGAGCGAGCGAATATTGCTCTTCACATATGCGCCGCGGAAGAATATCCATAAATGTATAGATAAAAGTGTAGGTATAAAAAGAAGCGCGCTGCCTAATTTTATGATCGAACAACTTTTCGTTACGCTTTTTTTATGATGAATAATTCGCCAAGACCATGAATAAACAAATTCAAAACGAATGGCAAAAGTTCGTCTTGAATTCACTGGGCTTGGCAGTGTGACGACGACGGGGGCATAAAAAGTCAGCGAATAAGAACAGTGGGGCAGTGATGCCAAATTACAAAGTATATAGATTTGAGAGATATTCGAATCAGACCACCATTGTCGGGTCTCTTTTCGTCTCTCAAACCTAGGCTTAGCTTCTCACAACCATTCGTTTTGTGTGAGTTTTCAAGTTTGAAACGAATGGAAGGGATCTACAATTTTATGCCGACTGCAAAGGGCCAATTTACAAGATATATCTTATTTTATTTCAAGATATTTGAGGTCCAAAATACTGACTAGACTTTTTAACTCAAATTCATCAAATTTCAAGAGTTTTGATATCAAGAACTTAACAAATTAAAACAACTTTTTCTATTGAAGCAAAACGTTTTCTATCAATTCCATAATATGCATACCTATGTGAGTCAAACAGAGAACATTCACAATTTCAGTTTTACTGACGTTTTCATCAACTCAAATGAAACACTGGAATGGCCTTAAAACGTATAAAACCATGACTTTTAAATTTAAATCATGCTAATATAGAAGCATTGCTTTCCGATATTTTGGTTTAATTTTTAATTTTTAAGTTTAACTTAAACAGTAAAACTTTTTAATTGTATAATAATTATTATTATTTCTTTGTAGTAAACCATTATTTTTCATTTTTTTTGAAACAACGTAAATTGTTCAGTCAAATTTGTTGTTCTAGTACAGTTTTGCTTAATTTAATATTTTGATAA
The DNA here is from genome assembly GCA_946477585.1 of Cheilosia urbana. Lineage (NCBI taxonomy): Eukaryota > Metazoa > Arthropoda > Insecta > Diptera > Syrphidae > Cheilosia > Cheilosia urbana. The sequence goes on from OX297854.1 coordinate 121,732,651, forward strand.
TGGCAATTGTTTTAAATAGGGCTAACCCACCCAAAAATAATATTTTAATTTGCTTAGAGCCCAATGAAGTGACATTCAACACTACTTTTTATACTTAGTATACAAAAAATATAGAATGTCTTTATATTTCTTTTTGATATACTTAAAGTAATAATTTAATTTAAGTTTTTAAGAACTATTGTTATTTTATTATGAATTCATAAGAAATAAATTATCTATCTATCTATCTATCTATCTTTCCGCATATCCAATCCTGAAAGATTTTATTTGAAAGAATATTTTATATATATATAATATATATTTTTTCTGCTGTCAATTTAAATAAAACAATTTCTAAAAACTCGTAATCATTTAAGTACCGAAACACTTGAAAGTTTATACTAAATTGATATGATCTTAATATAATCAATTAAATTCTGAGTCATTTTAATAAATTATATTAATAAATACTAGTTTCGCTGGTGGTCGAAAATCGACCATACCTTTTATAAGGATGTTGTTCGTAACAGCAACAAAAATAACTATTATTTTAAGTTAAAGCCTAAAGCACTTTACAACAATCTCCTAAAATACATAATGTAACATGAAATGTAAAAAGCTTAAAATTGTTATAAGATAACACTCTGATTGCTACGCTTTCTATGTAAAAAAAATTGAAACATAAGCTGAAGAACTGTTAAAAATCACTTTTGCCGCTATCACAGACAAAAATAAAGACCATTTCTTGTTCGCTTTTTGTTTTTTCTTTGCTTGTTAGGTGGTGCAAACCAGTACCTCCTCGAAACAGATGTAAGTATAGTACTAAAAACCGTAACACAATTTTCGATAATCATGGTGTTTTTTTTTTTTTGTATAAGCAAAAAGAGACATCAATAGGAAGTATAAAAAAATACTCCCCTTTAAAAATAGTTTTACTCATGTTTAAAATTTGAAGATTAAAATTTAGTTATATGGAAAAATGTTCGTTTCCATAGTAGGTACTTCATTCAAACCAACCGTCGCGTCGGCAACACCTCGTAGATATATTGCCCCTGAATTACAATAAAGTAGGTACGCAACTGCTTACTTTTAGGGGTACGCAAATTGCATTCCTTCGAAAAAAGGTTCTAATCTAAGATGATATAGGTATATTTGAATACGTTACTATGTGAATTTGGCGGCTACAAATTGATTTTCACCAAAATTATTTCAATTACCTGTTTTGTATGGGGAATTCATAACGTAATTTTACCAGGCTTAATGGCGACATATTATACCCACGATTTTGGGTTTGTGCACATCTACGGCACAGTACATTTAAAATAACATAAGTTTCATTCTCCTCATTTCATATTAAATACTTAAAAAGCGTACGGAAAGCTCGGATGTTCACGTTTTATTAATAAATATGTTGCAAAATATATCTAGTTAATAAAAATCCGGTATAAGTTTTATTTAAAGTTCTTCAAAATTGATTTTATATTTCGTTCTTTAACATTTTCAAAAAATCTTGAAAACAGTTTTTTTTTTTTTCGGAAAAACAAATTTTCTGATTTTTCTTCTGGGAACAATGCAATAAGGCTTGAATGTGGGCGTAGAGTGACAGAAGTTATTTTATTATTTTTTTTAAGATACTTTTTGTTGTTTTAAGGCCCCAACATTGAGTTTTTTTTATATAAGAAGTTTCTTATTCAAAAATATGGTAACCGCACACGAAGTAGATGTACTTAAAATCTTACACTGTTGACAGTTCGCTAAATTGTAAATTCCTGTGTGCCGCTTTCGGAAAAAATATAGAGAATGGAAAAAAAATATAAGTGCCGCCGAAGGGATAACATCATTTTTTACTTTTTTAAAAACTAGACTTTCAAATCGTTGAAAACTTAATGTTTGCTAAATGCCAAATAGAAAAAAGAACCGAAATTTATAAACCTTCTATATAATAATTTTGAAATGAAAAACGGTACGACTTTTGTTGTGGGAAAAATATTAAAAAAACACACACACATTGCTCTTGGCCAGAGCAGATACCGATCAAGAACAAACATTTTCATTACATATAATTTTACAATAACACACGTATGGCCAATGTTGCCATACATATTGTAACAATTAATCAAGTTCCTAAAAAAATATAAATTTATCGATGGTAAATTTATTTTAAATTCTGACTTTTTTTGGATTGTATTCTCAAAGTTTTTCGAGAACATTAAATATAATATGTTAGGAATGACTAGAAAAATGAATTACGAACGATAAAATAAAAGATTTTTGATCTATTTTAAATTTATTTGTTTTGATTTGTGCAATTTAAGCTTAATTTATCCCTATGTTCTTGATTCTTGTTAATAAAAAATAATGCAAAAATAAAAAAATAAGGGCATTTTTATTTAAACTCCGTCATAGGTAGTGACACCTTTTTTCATGTTTACAAAAATCTACTTCGCAAAATTCGGATTTACTCCCATTCTTCGAAAAATACTGAGCTGACTTAATGATTGCTTAAAATTCATAAGCAACTGGCAAGAAAAGGCGAAGTTCAGTGCGACCTAGTCATGCACTTTATGTAGTTCAACTCAATGTCGTTAGGCGCAGTGATCTTATAACTAGTCTGTTGGACTACTAAGCGAAGGATCACAGGTTCGATCCCCGGAGAAACACGAATCACGTCTTACCTTTCGCGAACGTCCGACATATATTATAGAGTGTAACTGTCATGAAAATAAAAGTGTAAGAAGCTGGGCGTAGAGTGCTTACGGTCCGTTGCGACTTTGACTTTGTTGTTGACTTTTTTTAAGTCAATGTCATTGAAGTATTTTGTACGCATAGTGTGGCAGAAGAGCCATCAATATCGACTCGCTGTCGTGCCCAACAATTGAACATCTCACGAACATGATAACGGGCCTCTTGTGGCCAGAAATTGAGGATATAGACCTGGACGATATGTGCTTCCAAAAGGATGGTGCCACTTGCCATACAGCCAAAATGGCTCTTTTGCTTTGGTGATATTTAAAAGAAAAAGTGTACGTCAATAAGCCAAGAACAATTCAAGAGCTAAAGGATGAGGTTATTCGGCACATTTACGACATTTAACCTCAATTATATCTCAGAATGATTGAAAATATAGACCATCGGATAGAGGTATGCCACTGAAGCCGTGCAAGCATTTGGCCGATATTTTGTTTCACAAATAATTGTCTTAGACACTGCTATCATAATAAAAAAAATATTAAGATTTCTGATAACTTTTTGTTTTATTTACAATTAACATCGTGCGTTTTCGTTCCCTTTAATCTTTGTACGAAGCTTCGAAAACTTTCACGAACCACTGAACAACGCTACTGTCCACCACCAAGAATCAGATCCATCTTTGTTTTTGTTGTTTCTCGGTGGAGAGTTCAGAGATCCAGGCATGCACATGTATTTTTATTGGGTTTCCTTCCAGCCTGACTCCTTGCCATCTTTGTCTAATTTGATTTATTTCCACCAAAAATTGCTAACATTATACCACCATCAGCGGTTTGGTGGCCGTTTACAAAACATACCACCCTAATCCATATGTAGACCATTTATGAATTATTATTTTTTTCTTTATTGCCACGAATGCTTCAAACTTTATGGGTGCTCTTCATTTCGAGGCGGGCTCAATGTTGACGGTAGACATCGTCAGCCGCCATGAATACATATGGATATGTACTCGGTCAGATGCTTATGCAATAAAAAGTGAAATATTTGCATTTTAACGGTAATGTTTTTGTTGTGAAAATCGCAATTTAAGTCTCCTTTAAGGGAAGCAGATGATTTAGAACAACATTCTGGGAGCTAAGGTGGACTTCGATGAGTGAAATATTAAACTTTTTATAGGCACTTGTACCCACATCCCAACCCGGAATTAAGAAGCATTTTGGCTGCCAAATTAATACCCCCGGTGAGATATAATATCATAAAGTTTTCAAATGGGACCATTGCATTCATCGTCTTGTGATTTACATTTAAGTTTGCTACCGAACAGGAAATGGGACTGCAATAACAGTTAAGGTTTTACAATTGCATACCAGCGAGGATGTGATAACGTCGCACGACTCTAAAACTTGCAAACATGCTAATTAGGCAGAGTGCTCAAAGGGGCGAGGGGGGGGGGAAGGGGGCTAGAGATTACATTTAAAACCATTACTCTTACGCGTTGTAAAGTTTTTCTGTTTTTCTTTTTTGTTGTCACCCTGTCGGAGATGAAATGCAAATGCAAGTGTAAAATGGAGATAAGTTCTGAGCTATAAAGTGGTGAAACAAACACAGTTGGTAATTTGTGGGCGCGCCGGCAGCGAGATTTGTATAAATTATGCTGGCAGGGTTGTTACTATCGCTGTTAACGATGGATCATTTTTCTTCCAGCTTAAAGACAGAAAGGGGAAATTTGTTGCCAAGATTTTCGGAAGGAATTGCTTGTAACGATAGTAGCAGATATTTGTTTTTTCTTTGTACATATTTGTGTTAGAAAACAAGTATCATTGAACTGAAGGGAGAACCGAAATGCAGTACATCCTCCACGGTCATTTTCTTTTGTTATCCCAAGAGATTAGTGAAAAATTTACTTTAAATTATAGTCACCACACTTTATATTTGAATAGATTTTTTGTCGATGAAGGTGTTCCAATAACATGGTAACTATTGGACTATTTTGTTACCATTACGTGTCTGTTAAGTGGCTATTAAATGTTACCACTCAATAGCTACGCGAATGGACTGCGCACAGTCTGAATTGTGACCACCGAATGTTACTATAGTATTTTGGACCTTTTATTTGCAAACAATATTCACACGTGCCACCAGCTATCGTGTCTGATGTAGGTGTACATGCACGAAGTCTTAACAGCATTTAAGGACTGTTCACATGAGAGCGAATTGCGAACTGCGAACACGCGAATGTTCATAGTTCTGACATTTCATTCACATGAAAACTTTTTTTGGTCGCAGATACCCGTGAATCAGTTTCATTGTTCAATGTTAAAGTTCGAACGAATTTTTCATTCGTGGACTTGTGGATCGCGACTGTTTTGTGTGGATTGTGAATAAAGTGTGACAGTTCGCGGTTAATTTAACTGTTTACATCAATTGAGATTCATGTTTTTTTAGATTAGATGTTAGATTAATTAAATATAATGGTTTTGTTATAGAAAAAATATCAATTTTCAATTCATTAACACAGGAAAATTGATTTGCTTGCAATTCGCTTTCATGTGAATAGTCCCTTATACTCATACACGTAACATGCACTTTTTTAATGTAGGCATGCAAGAAGAATTCTTTTGACATAACTCTGCAAGCGCGTTAAATGGAATATAGGGTGGCATAGAAAAACAAAATTCGGTCCTTACTAATAAACATTTTCTATTTCACCTCTACATTTTCCTAGTTCACAGTGGCCATATTTTCCATACACATTTCGCAATTGTGAGCTTCCGTAAATTTAAAGTCGAGACTAAAATTTGTTATTAGTACCTACAACTACATACGGCTCAATGTTAATGGTTTAATGATGAACAATAAATTTATCTAAAAAGAATCGAAATATGTAATTTAGAGACTTCATTATTATGGAATACGTGTATCTTTGAATGGGTTTTTCTCCTATATTATTAGTTCATTTTCATTTCTGACGTTTCAATATTATAGTAGGAGAAAAATGAGAATGCTTTCTGATTTTCCTACATAAACTCTAGCAGATTTAATTAGAAACATATTAATGAAGTACGAAATAATTAAATTTGAGTGTAAAAAAAGGGCTCCAGGTAATAAGGCCCCAGAAAATAATGTCCCAAACTAAAAATGGAATAAAGCCCCAAAATTGGGGTATAATTTCACTGTGAAATTATTCCCTAAATCGAAGATGCAATAAGTCCCCAAAATGGTATGAAACAACCCCTCAAACATATTTCGTTATAGATATTTAAATAAAACAAATGAAAAATTTGAAAAATAAACACAAAGACCGCGCATCAACCCCGTAATCCAACAGGGGTTGGTATTGGTATACATATTTCATAATACAATGGTAGCAATTCGCGTGCGCCCAATGAAGCATGAAATAAGTCCCTAAAAGAACGAAATAAGACCCCAATTCCAAAACAAAAAGTTGTTGTTGTTTCGCGTATACATTTTGGGGCTTTATTTCATTTTTTGTTTGGGGCACTATTTCCTGGGGCCTTATTTCCGAGAGCCAGAAGAAAGAAAAAGGAAACATACATAAAAAAAAACAATATTCTAACTATTTTTATCATTCATTAATATCAAATGTTATAAGTATATTTTGACAAATAGCATGTTACATGAATATGTAATTGAAATAATGCTATAAATATCATGAACTTTCTACACCGATTTTAGTACACCAATTTTCTTTAGCAAGAACATACTCCCACATGTACTACACACGCTTTTAACAAACCACACAGCAGTAGTAAAATTTAGGCGTAAACATTTTAAAATTGGCATATCCGTTTCTTATTATTTTCTCCAAACTTTTGTTGCATGTTCTCATGCTTTAAAAGTATAAAATTCAATGGAATGAATCATTTAAATATTACGACTTTATAATAATAAAAAAAAAAACATTTTCTCAATGTATGTTCATACACCCTGTGCTCCTACCTAAAGAAATGCATATGGCAGACAAATGGCCGCTTTCTGATTCTAATTGGGATCCATTATCAACACAAAATAGTCCCTGGAAAAATAAAATAAGCTGGGAAATAAAATTGGATAGTATAATTCCTCAATATTTCTAGAGCGCGTGAGTTTTTACCACTCAAACTTATTGATATTTGTGGTTAAACTGATTTCCGTTTGAATATATTGCACTCGGGTATGAATATATCGCAATAATAATTTGGAGCCATCACTATTCCACCTGAAATTTTTTTTTTTTTGATCCAAAATATCTTTTGACAAATACGATCTGACTGTACTCTATGATCAAATAAAAAAATAAATAGTTGGCGCAACAGGTCCGGAGAGACCCTAGGCCTAGCTTCTCACAACCATTCGTTTTTGTGTGAGTTTTCATTTTTGGAACGAATGGAAGGGATCTACAGTTGTATGCCGACTCCAAACGGCTAATTGAGAAGCTCTTTCAAGACAGTCATACTCTCGGATGTTTGTCAGACGTTCGCGAGAGGTGGCGCAGTGAAAAAAACCCTGAGTTGGAATATGGCTTTTTGCGGGATTCGAACCTCGACCCCTAGCGTAGTAGTCCAACACACTAACCACTAAGCCACTACGCCTACCTACGATCAAATTAAAAAAAAAAAAATGTATGAAAAATCAATTTTTACGAACTTTCCAATTTCCCTTCAAAATTTTCCAATTTTTTAGCCGTATGAAACTTTCTTCGGAGTAGACAAACACAACAAAGAAAAGAGAGCTCAAATCTGATGATCCGTTCTCGAGTCTTGGGCGGTCTTATAGATGCAACTTTGTTTTATACTTATTCAATATGCCCAAAATTATTAATGTAATGAAAATAATAATTCCGAGCATGCAAAATGCACTTGCTACTTTATTTAATTCGGTCAGTTCAAATTCCTAATTTAATAGTTACATTAAATACAATAGAAATAAATGAAGTATAGCAATGTCGATTTGTTTCAATCAAACCGCAATGATTTTGACGTGACGGCACCAGCCGCTTTTTCACTATATTGACCATGTGGGCCATTGAAATTCAAGATTGATTCCAGAAATAGACAAATATACAGCGAATATCCTTGCAACAAATTATTTTTTACTTATCATAGTGAAAGCGAGACGCACGGGAAATTCAAGACGGTTAAATACGAATGGCAAATCATTCTAAATAAGCAGAATCTGCGGAATGAAAATATTTGCTTTTGATTTTTCGCCTCAAAATCGTCGCTTGCATGACATTTAATTTGAGATCATTCACGATCAAATCAAACGCGATCCGCTACAAAATTTCGGTGCATTGAGGCTGCTCAAAAAAAAAGATAACTGAGCTGACTTTCAATTTCAAATTGTGTAAAGTTAAGCCCGGAACATCCAAAAAATTCAACTAATCGAGATCAAGCTTTGTTTTCATGACAAAAAATAGTATTATGTCCTTCCTTGGGCCCACGCGATTTTAAACCAAAAATCATAAAAATCGAACGAACCGTTCCCGAGTTATGAATGCACATACGGACGTCAGTCTCTTTTATATGTAACTGTACCCACCCGGCTTTGCCTGTACCTTTCGTATTAAATCTTGCTCACATTTCGCAAAGTGCTTTATTTGGACAATGTCCATTAATGGTTTTAATTATACAACTTTAGAAATAGCATTTGATTTTATGTTTGAAAGGTAGGTGGTATGCCACAACCCATTTTCCTATCCCGTTTATGTTTTAAAACTACCAAAACTATCTTATCTTTCAAACTGGAAGCAACCATACCCATCCATAAAATTTCGATCAACCCGGTAGAGCTGTTTCGGAGATCTACAACAGGGCCACCTTTCGGATCCAAAGTATCCCATCTTCCAAGTTTCAACCAACCATGCACAGCACACCCACAAAATTTCATTGAAATCGGTTGAGTGGTTTCAGAGATCGACAAAGTGCCACCTATCGGGTCCAAAAATGTCCTATCTTTAAACCTGCTGCCAACTATATACAACTGGATATAACTGGACACAATGGACCCAACTGATGGTCTAAGTGAAGCTGTGGCAACCGCCACAAGAGCATCCATTTACCTACCTACCTACCATATATAATGTGTTGAGTGGTTTCGGAGATCGACACCATTGACACCTATCTGGTCCAAAAGTATCCTACCTTTTAAGCTCGAACCAGTCATACGCATCCACAAAATTTCACTGAAATCGGATGAGTGGTTTCAGAGATCGACAACAACGCCATCTAGGGTCCAAAAGTATCCTACCTTTTAAGACTGCCTTAACCTGAAATACAACAATGCGAATAAAAGAAGAATCATGAAAATTCGCCCAGTAGTTATCGAGTTATAGCGTCATCGAGTTTCACCCCGAAAGAATAATAGGTATACAATATTGAAGATAATTGAATTGAATTAAAAAAAGAAATATACGCCTTCAGCGCCACATGTTGAGGATTTTTCGACATTTCATTTTTCCTAAACCATCCCTGATTCAAAACGAACAAAACAAAACAAATATCATTCAAATTGGTCGAGCCGTTCTGGAGCCTTTACCCGACTAACGCACAGCAATTGATTTTTATATATATAAAGATTAAATTCACATAGTATTTATTACCTGTATGTATTACCATTTTCATGAAATTATCGATTATCTTCGTTTAGGTTTTTTAGTATTCCCATTAAGGCCCCAGTTAAACGAAACCGTAAAAATGTTCTTTTGCTTTTTTTGACCACTTCATCAGTCGTACTAAGTGTGAGATCTTACAAATCCTCCACTCCACAGCCATTTTCTCTACAATTCCAATCTGCATGCTAAACACCAGCCCCAAGTTGATTTAGAGACCATGCCCTGCCTTCCAATCCCAATCGAACAGTTCCAAATCGATTCTCTCCATTCAAACCCAATCACTGTCACCCAAACTTCAAACACAAATCACTCAGATGTTTATCTTTCACTTCATTTCGTATCTGCAGTCCAGCTGCCTGCACTCCGAGTCTGATGCAATTGTGTCCCCTATGTTTATCCTTTAACTTGATTAAAATTGCCTCACCGTTGGAAGTAGCAGGTAAAAGCAACTCTTATCCCTTGTGGCCAAGGGCTAGTCATTTTAAATCCCGGGAAAAATTAAAACGAACACAAGCCACCTACATGTAGTCTACCAACGGTTTACCCAAAGAATTGGATGCTGACCTATCGATTCCAATAGCAGATGATGTACCACTGCCAGGCAACAACCCTGACTGCGTATACCACATACATCTGTATAGACGCATATACACGTTTGCATTGAAAACAAAAGAAATCCATGTCACAACGAGAGGATACAAGCATCTGCCGTTGTGCTTCCGTTTCCGACAGCAGTAAGTCTTTGCCCTTGTTTCGGCCTCATTCTTTCAATTCCTTCCAACTGACCCCTCGTACCCCCATTGTGTAGTCTTAATCTTGCAGTCGACATTTTACAAAACTTATTTACTACGAGAGCCAATTTCCATTTTAGGTTACGTATACGCCGTGTCGACTCTCGTTTAATGGCAACATTTCTAGATGGAAAACAGGAAAAGGGTCCAAGTTCGATTTAATTCTCGTTTGCTGGCACATGGTGCCAACTTCATCTCGTCGAACGATATCCTCAGCATGACTGTCAATATTATGCTCATTATGTGAGGCTGCGCTGCTGTGTGTGTCGCACATAATGTTTGCCATTAATGTTCAATTGGTGGATGGCTGCGAACGGAAATGCACAATAGCCTATTTGTTGAGAGCAATTATTAGAATTAGGTACTGGTGTTATGTTTCTGGGATTGGGGTGATGGCGACCTAATGTTATTTGTTTATTGAGTATATACGTACAGCCAGAGCCGACCATAATTTACGGAGGCATTGTTGTGTGTTTGTCGAGTGCGTGGAATGCCGACATAGTCAGGTGTAAATTACTTACCAAGTGTGTGTGGATAGATTGGCATTTGATAATCGATGGGGTGCTCAATGTTTTGAATTGTACCACGCTAATCAGTTGTTTGGTGAATTGTTATCCGAAGGCATTGTTGTGGCAGTTGATGGTGATTCCGGAAATGGTGCTACAATGAGGGATCATATTTGTCACTGCGTATATCAAAATGAGAAAGGTCAACATTTGTGCGTTGACAGGAGGGGGTTATTAGCTTGCAGCTTTCTATTGAAGGGAGATGATGAAGGACGATGTGGACTCGGTGTGGCAACTCAAAGCAAAAGGCATGACATCAGTTGTCCAGTGTCACAATAATGATAAGGTTCCGTGCCGGAAAGTGGAGATTACACTTAGAAAGTGAGTATGTTTCACTAGGTTATCGTGGAGAATAACATGATCTCTCAAACAACAAAATGAATGTATATTTGATTTTTCGGGGAACTATTATGGTCTTAGAAAGGAGGAAGAATGGCATCACTCATACCAGACACACAGTGAACGACAAGATTGCATTTAGCCACATAAGCGAACCACCAAAATCGAACAAAAACTATTCAGATGTCAAAAAAAAATTCTAACTGACGGAATGGACTTAAACGCACTTCACCACGTAATTAGATCCGGTTTTCTAAGATGGAGTACAATCGAAGGATAGGATGTGTTTTATCATTTTCCGTTGAGATTCAAGCTCGTATCTAAGCAGAGAGAAAATCACGAATACCCTAGCATCCAGCTCTTACCTATATAAAATACCTTGTCCAATTTGGATAATTTTTTTCTTCTAAGTCCCACGCGCTGGTCCTTGTGAATGTGAATGGCACTGGGCGCAGTTTTCTAAACGAAATACACCAAAGATATATCAACAAAACACGTTTTCGCTCAGGGCTCTTTTCTTCTTGCTCTGTGTATCAAAAGAAGGATTTTCTTTTTATTTTGAAGGTCACTATTCAGAAGGTACAATTTGAATGTTTGAATAATATGTATGCTGTATGCATTAAATGGTTTAAAATATCGGGGTGTTTTTCTAAACCTCCGCAATATTTCAATATCTCCAATTTATGAAACTTTTTCTGTAATATTTTTATATATAAATTTAATAATTGTTTCATTAAAAGGCTCATTTTAATACCAATTTTCTATACTTTAATCTCGAAAGATTTAAAATCAAGTATTTCTATATTAAAATAATATTTCAATCAAGAATTTATTACAATTAAGTTAATTTGTAATGAATTTTAAAGTGCACGCATAAATTTAATCTAATCTATATTTGACTTAATGTTATATACATCTACTCTTATTAGATTTTAATATGAACTTATTAAAGACATCAACATCAACACATTCGTTGTATTTAGTTGTAATATAGGATCTGAACCGAAGCAATTGTCTTACTGACAGGCCATTGAAATACTTGATTTTTGTGCTTTTATTGAATTTGTATTTCCTAATGAACTATTGAACTTAATTAAAATAATAAATTAAGTTTAGTTAAAAGGTATCATTAAATTCATTGAACGTTAGGCGGTACGAAGTTCGCCAGGTCAGCAGTTAAGTTATATTTGACTTGAAATATGTGTAACATCTACTCTGATTAGATCATTACATCAATACATTCGTTGTATTTAGTTCTAATATAGGAGCTGAAGCAAAGTAATTGCATTTAAGTATCTACATATATCGGTTTTACTTTTGAAACCAAACATATAACTTTGTCGCTTAGTTAAGAATTTATAGTTAATTTGAGCGTCCTACTCAACGGAGTGGATGATTTGGATAAAGTTTGTTTAAAAGAAAAATGTTTTAAAAATAAAAACAAGTGAAAGGGATGTACATTGATCTTCAATGAGAATTAAGTAACATTAATTTCAAAGTATTCTTGTAAGAGGTTACAGTATTTGAATTTTTAGTGAATTTGCTTTTGAAGATAATTCCGGTCTAGAGTTTTCAGTTCATTTCCTCCGAAATAAAGCTTTTACATTAGATTAGATTAGATTAGATTTTATTAATTAATTAATTGATTACAAATCTTTATATTAATCACAAATCAAAGAAAGCATGGCAATAAGCCGTCTGCCGATTGACAATATTTTTTTTTCTATAGCCACTTCTTTTGAATATTGACAGAATAATTAATTAGATAATTCGGAGCTAATATGAGTTCTTCTTCATTTAAAGGTCTAGAAAAATATACCTACATGCTGAAGGAAACACAGCGGCACTCTATAGGATTATCTTCCAAGGGGTTAAAAGACCACGGGAATTTTCCTACGCTTGACAATTTTCTTTATGTATTGTAATATTTAAAACCAAAAAAGATTAATATTAAAATAAAATATTTTTGGTGTTCAAATATATTCCAATAGAACCCCCGCCACAGCAACGCGGTCGTTTGAATTTTTTATTGGGAACGCCACAACCCGTTCCTAAGCTATCCTATCTTTCAAACTGGAACCATCAAACACATAGGTACACCCACAAAATTATATTTAAATTGGTTGAGTGGTTTCGGAAGTCGCCAACATATCCACCTATCGGGTCCAAAAGCAACCTATCTTTCCAACTGGAACCAACCATATATGTACATGTACATCCACAAAATGTTTTTGTTATCGGTTAAAGGGGGTTCGGATTTCGAAAACAGTGCCATCTAACGAGTCCAAAAGTGTCTTATCTTTTTAAAGTCCAACCCGAAGGAATTATATACCTATATGTATACTTATAATTATAACTGTGTGTTAAATAATAAACAAATAATTTGCAATACAAAAATAATGCTAGTTTAAATTGAGCTATAAACTATCCTATCTCACAAATTAGATTAAAGTAGTTGAGGACTCCATCGCGGAGGAACATGTAGCACTTAAATTTTTATATATGAAGATAGATACTCAAATCAAATCTAAAGATATATGAAAAGATAATAAAGTTGTATTGTACCTATCTTAATATTCCATATTAAAGAGGAAAATAAATATTGAATTTAAGGTGAAGGCATTATATTTTAATCTGCAATTTATTTAATTCGAATACAAATGTATTAAAATCCTTTTACTTTTCAATGTAAATTTATTTAATTTAACTACTTTTGCATTGCAACCCATCTCCATATATATTAAAATTGAATATTTCAGACGTAATTTGTAATAACGAACATTATTTAAAATTAATAATTCTTTTATTTGTTGTTTAATTTGAATATACGCAAAATATTAAATGTTAATATTTTCTCGGCGTTGACACGTTGACCCCAAAAATATTAAATTTAACACCAGGATTTCCAACCGTGTATGTATAGTCCTCAATGTTCAATCTCTCCTGTAATACTGTCACCCTTCCACCTAATCTATTATTTCACGCTATCGCATACTTTCGTTAGCTTTCTGCGTAGTAGAAGACCTTCCAAATCAAATCGAATATCCGCCATTTGGTAATTTTTCCCACTGTTTAATTACTTACAATAGAGAATACCTTCCTATGAGTATAGGACAGTTCAATATAAATATTTTAAAATTCTCTATATATATTTAGTAGGGGAATATGCTAGACAACGCGTCAGCTGACTATCAAACAAAAGTTGGAATAAACCTGCTGCCAAGCCAACCCAATTAAACTGAACTATCCCAAACACCATGTCCATGTGGCTAAGTTCACACCGGCTACCGGCACAACTTTTTTATTATTTTATATAATGTAAACGCTCAGTAGTCAGTTGATACTCGAACGTTAAAGTGAAATGTTTGTGATTGTATAGTCCGACTGGTGTTAAAAATGAGAAGGGAAATAATTTTCGAGAAACTGTTCATGGCTGGAGCAATTTTAGTGAAAGATTCCATTGGGCCATTTCCAAGAAAGAAGGTGAGTAGTCGCAGTTTTAAAATAAGGATAATAGATGATCATGCTCACGGTATGTTTTAAATAACCTAGTGCCTAAGTTCTCCGCGTTCAGAATGCCTTCAGTTCAGTGTTACCACATTTATCGCTCTAATTTTATTTTATTTTAATTACTAATTTATAAATTAATTCTTAGATTCGTAGAAAAAGTAGTATCAAATATGAAACAGTGAAATCAGGGCATAGCTACTTGACTAAAATATTAAGAGAAAGAATGCCGAATGCAGTTTTTATTAGGATTCCGTAGCCAAATCGCAAAAAAACTGAACCCTTATAGATTCGTCTTGTCTGTCTGTCTGTCCATCCGTATGTCGCAGACACTTTTTTCCGAAGTTTTAAAAACTGTACTGTTGAAACTTGGTAAGTAGATGTATTCTGTGAACTGCATTAAGATTTTACACAAAAATAGAAAAAAAAAACAATAAATTTTGGAGGTCCCATACTTAGAACTGAAACTCAACTTTTTTTTTCATCAAACCCATACGTGTATGGTATCTATGGATAGATCTTCAAAAATGATATTTAGGTTTCTTATAATTTTTTTTTTTCTAAACTGAATAGTTTACGCGAGGGACACTTCCAAAGTGGTAAAATGTGTGTTAGTTAGATGTTATGTTACTTGCTGCTACGGAACCCTTCATGGACGAGTCCGACTCGCACTTAGCCGGTTTTTTGTAACTTTATCCCTGCCAACTGACCACTCTTACGGATCGTCCTTCCTCGCAGCCATAATGGTGGTAATAATGTTAAAATGCATTTCCTTTAATCTCTCCCTCTCACCTAAGTGGAGTCGGCGTGACTCCACTAGAGATATTATCTCTCCAACTAAATATCTGATATCTATACCATACAGTTTTCTTTCATCTGTTACGGGCAAAACATGTCATGCCATTTCACTTCGTATGGCAACAGCAACAGGTTTAGGTGTCGAAAATTAAAAAAAAAATAAAAAATAAAAATAACATCTGTCAAATTCATGTCAAGAAGATATGTATTTATCTAGAATCGCAGAGAGCGATCGGTAACATCCAAAATCCAATTATAAGATGAAATAGAGTGACTCCACAAAATATTTCATCTCATGACAAGCATTATGAGAGAAATTATCTCCTGTGGAATCGGGGTGTTGTAAAAATCCAAATCCAAACAACTACACTACCATATTACATCATCAGAATGAAATCATTCGTGCAGTCTTAAGTTTGTATCAGGTACTTATTTCTTTCATATTTTTTTATCTAAGCGGTAAGCCTCTCCTTAAATCTATAAAATAGAAACTATATTCCTCGTCATGCTAAAATAAATCTACTCCCATACCACCACCACATCCACTACAGAAGTGATAGTACCTACGTCTTAAGATTAGAGTGGCAGAACGGGCACATTATTATTATATTGGAATTGGACTATATTGGTCTGAATAAGATGTAACCTGAATGCAAAAACAAGATTGGCCGGGAACGTCAGGAACATAATATATACGAACTGTTAACTTAGTACTCAGTCACGAATTTCTTGACTAGATTCGTCGGCTACCCCTCCGTAAACGTCCACTGAAACAACTGCTCATATGACCGATTTCAGTCAATCAAAACCGAGATACATCTAGTCAGACAGCTATCAGGCTTACTATACTAGAAACTTGAACGTCCCCAATTTCTGGACCCACTTTTTCCATTTCCTCTATCGTGGCAATAACAGATTTGGACCAAAAAACAAACACATTTGCTGTATTTTGATGATTGCTACGGAGGCTTTACGAAAGAACAAAGTACATACTAACTAACTAAGCGAATATTCGCTTGTTCGTAATTCACTCTCTAGTGAATATTTCTTCATGTTTTATAATATCTTTGCTATAAGTAAAAATAAGTCCGCAAATCCACGTTAACATAAATTTAAAAAAAACATCTTATTTTATTTAGCTCCACCTGTTAACTGATAGAATAAAAGAACACAATCGTTGCTAAAGCCACACCTTTTACACTTTCACCACACAGTTGCTCACTTTGGTTGGACTCCCCACTAAAATAGCTTTTGAGCTATTTTCCCACTGAATTAAATGATGTTCCGATTTCCCACCAATAGATGTCGACCGAGAATTCGCCTACTTCGATGAGGCAACAAATTCGATATGCTGTTATTTATATTTATTTATTTATTTTTATCCTTAAATTGAAAACAGGGATCAAAACGATTTAATTTAATCCTAAATTTATAGAAATCTCGTCGCAAAAACGTAACGACTTCGAGTACATTTATTTATTTAAAACATAATGCTTTGGCATACATAGCAAATACAGCTGAAAAGCTTTATTGATTGGTAGGTCGTATTACTCTTTGAATTTCTCCATTAAAACTTGAATTCTCTTTGAATTTCCAAAACTCAGAAAATCTTAGTACCAATAATATAAGAAGTGATTGTTTTTTTTTTTAGTTTCTTTCTTCAACACGGAGATACAACAACTACGTCCTAATTGTCATTTCCGTGATTC
This sequence comes from Cheilosia urbana, assembly GCA_946477585.1. Lineage (NCBI taxonomy): Eukaryota > Metazoa > Arthropoda > Insecta > Diptera > Syrphidae > Cheilosia > Cheilosia urbana. The sequence goes on from OX297854.1 coordinate 121,749,641, forward strand.
ACAATAGGTATTTATCTCTAGGGTGACTCGAGAGCACAGCTTCTGTTGGAACCTTTCTGGTGATGTGTGTGGAAATTACTATACTCTGTCCAAGAAAAATTGTCAGTACAGGCCTTATGGGAAGCTCTTTTTTCTACCAGTGGTGCCTGTAGCTACTCTCACGGCACTCAAACACAAGATTTGCCACTGAATTACAAACGAAACCACTGGCATTCCAAAGAATTTTATTGTTGTAATTTTCTTGAAATTCACATATATCCCAACACACCCAGTCTGCCACACAGCCACGGGCAGAATGAGCACGATCGTCTTGCGTTCGCTTGCTATTATCTTTATCATCAACCAAAATAAGCAGTGCGGTGTGAGTGACTGAAGCACATCAGAGAAGTCTTACCATATGACAATGTTAGCATATCATTAAGGGTTTTTCTTTGAATTTTGTCAAAGAACTTTTGGTTTTGGTGCTTTTTGGAGCTTTTGAGAGCGGCATATTATGTGGGGTGCTGCCATTCGGTTTAAGTTTGTTTGTATTTCTGAAAGATCCAATAATATTCAGTTAAAACATATTTTTGAACGTTGTCTTTTAGAAATAAGGTTTATTCGAGAAGTGTTTTAATGCATTCATTTCATTAACTCAACAAGTGATCATATGTGCGTTGTAGAGATATTGCAATAAATTAATAGTGATTACTAGGGCAACTCAACCGGATTCATGCAAAAGCATGGTATTTTAAGGGATAAAATTTGATTAAATATTTTATTATAGAAAACTAAGTACAAATTTTCAGCCTTATTCGTTAGGGCATATTTCTGCATGTTTTGGTAGGTATAAATTCATATTTCACTTTGTAGAGCATATTTTTCACACTGAAATATCAAAATGATGAAGCAGGTAAACCTATACTGTTTATTTTCGGTGGTTGGGTTTTACCACATCGGGTCACTCCTCTACAGTAAAGCAAATGCCTTGAAAGGATTTTATGATCCTTTTTTTGCTACTGTTTCGGCGAAGTTCTGCATTGACGGGTAATTCCAAAATGTATTTACAGCTGCACAAGTGCAGTCCTTTTACCATCTGTTTAGGTATATGACATCGAGTCGTGGTTATATCAGTTTGTATTCTAATTGCCTGTTTGTGTACATGTATTTTTTTTTTGTGTTACGACATTTTTTTTGTTGGAAAACAAACTAAAGCGATTAGGCCTGCTGGGGATACCCTTTAAAAGAAGCGAATATTAGAAAAGGAAAACTTAAAAGATAAACGGAATTTATTTCGTTCAGCAATATTTTTATTTTAAATTGTAAGATGGTAACCCTAACAGTATTGCTCTCTGAGTTATGTCGAATTATCATACACACTACGGCAACCCTGTGAGAGCTTTAAAAAGGGACCGATTTATGTAAGTCATTGCAACCAGACTGAGAGACAAACATCCTATCTTCCCTGTACTGACAATTTTTCTTGGACAGAGTATAGCAAACTATTCAATCACAAATGTGAGGGGAACCGTATTTTTGCGCATTGGTCTACTTTACTTTAAGGTACTTTTCTGAAATAGTTGTTCAAAAAACACGCCAATTGAATATCAATTTGTGAAAATGCGAGCATTATTTCTTATTCTTAAGTCTAGAATGATTAAAATTTGTTGAGAACGGTGGGGACTGGGGAGTGTAAAAGAAAACTATTAATTCGGTCTAAATGGATTTAACGCATCTTCGGGTGCATTTTCTTCGTTCGTTGAATTTATTCGCCTCATGAAATTTTTGCTGATTTTTTTCTTATTACCAAATTAGGCGTACAATGCAGCGAAATATTAATAAGCAATATGCATAGAAATTCTCCACCTGTGCAAGGTATTTCGGAATCGGTCAAAGAGGCATTAAATTCTATTTTTAAACTTAACCTTTAATACTCGCACCTAGAGAGGTAGCCGTCGGCTCGAAACGGAAAGTTCTCCTATTTTATACGATTCGGATTCGGAGGATTTATTGGCGAAGTAGGTACCTATTCTTCGGAATAACTGTTCGGAGAATTGTTTTGTAACGCATATCGGGGAATTACGTTGAAGTGCGATGAAGTGTTTTTTTTTTTTGTTTAATTTTTGACAGCTAGGTTCCGATATCTTCCGACAGAAATTGACTGTGGAATTTGTTTACGATTTGGAGTAGGGTGCAGTGCGCCATCGTAATTGCTTATTTGTCTTCCGAAGTCGGACGCCTCGAATGGAACTTGAGCCTGCAAAAGAGCATGCGTTACGGAGAACTTTCCGTTCCGACGGTTACCTCGTTAGGGCCGATTATTTAAGCATGTGACAAGAGTACAATAAGTATTATTTTGCTAGTTGTAGTCGACTTTAAACCCACTTTTTCGTAATAAAGTCGTTAGGAAGTAGTACCATCTTAAGATGTGTTTCCACTGAGTGTATATCTGTCACGACTCGGCATAAAATTGTAGATCCCTTCCATTCGCCCCAATAATTAAAAGTCCACATAGAACGAAAAGTTATGAGAAAATAGGGCCTTAAGGGTCCATAAGGATCTGTTGCGCCAACTAATTATTTATTTTGTATTTTGTTATTTTATTTGTGTAGGGTTCTTCTAATTTTTAGTCAATTTAAACTCAGGTTTAATTTATCATACAGGTCCTAAACGTAGTAAATACAATTGGTACCCTTTTATTACAATTTGAAGTAAGATTTTAGAGCAGTCAACAAATTTAATCATCCCTGTTGAAGTTGATGCATAGTCATAAAAATCAATGTCAACCCAATTAGCATGATTCAGATTCACCGCATTAAAGAAGTAGAATTTCTAAAAAAAAAAATATTATAACATTCATTTCAAAATGGCTGCCACGACCCAGTCCCACTCCCACCGTATTTGTCGGAGAAAATTGATTCTCTTCCTACCCTCGCTCAACTCTGTCAAATGGTCATCCATGAATTTGTGCACTGATCCGGGTAACATTTCGAAATCACTTTTTGGTATTCGATTCAAGAGCGGATCCAAAACATTCTCACAGCAATCTTTCATCTCGACAAAGGGCCTTGGGGCTGTGTACACTTCGCGGTAGGTTGTGTTCACTGGCTCAGTTTTAACAGTTTCATGGTGCTTTTCGTATTTGTTAAAACGAAAACTGAAAATTAAAGTGAAAAATAGATGTATAGAGGTTTTGCATGCTCATAAACTTAACTCATTCATTGGATATGATACGAAATTTATTTGCCTCTTAGCGATTTGTCGGACTTCAGTTTTATGTGTAGCACCGGACTCCAGTTGGTCTTGAGTTGTCGTTTTGGGTATAAAAACTAAATCCGACTCACCAAATGTGCGGTAATGTGATGCCCCCGATTTCTATGGGTATATTGAAATGTGATTTAGTACTGATTGAGTCGATTTTAACAAACATTTGGATGTGCATTGTCCAGCGGATATGATAGCATTCGATCTTGCCAGTTTGAGATTTTAACCGTCATTCCGTATTTATAGGGTTTTTCGTATTCCATTTTGATTTATAGTTCACTGAGGTTATGATTAATTTTTATGACTGAAGCTACATAATATAGCAACTTTAAAAAAATATATATATATATATATTTTTGTGATGTATAAATAAAGTACTATTGCTAACTTATTGAGTTTCAAGATATAACTTTGTCCGTAGAAAGCTAAAATTTGCACACAACATTTGGTGAACAAATTATTTCATTTGAACAAAAAACTATGCTTATTTCTTGATTTACAAAAAATGGATATATACTCTTTCGTAGATATGTTCGTAGCTATATATGTTCCGAAGAATGTTTTGCCAAAAAGTTCATATTTTAAAAGATATTTACAAAAAAAAAAACAGTCAATCATTTTTCATTCGTTATTGGTGTGTTCTCTTAATCAATTCTAATTAAACTCTACTCATGTTCATTCACACACTGATACAACTCTCCATCCAGATTCCAGACTTTAGAGTTCATCTTCACGGTCCACTCCCCGTCCACAGTCCATGCATTGTGCGCTAACGGTCACCACCATTCTAAAGTTCTCCCTTCATTAAACTATGTTATTATTATTATTATTATTATTCTTATTATTATTATTATTATTATTCTTATTCTTATTATTATTATTATTATTATTATGATTATTATTATTATTATTATTTGTATTATTATTATTATTATTATTATTATTTTTATTACTTATTCAAAAAGTAAGTAAATTACATTTAAAATTTGTAATTTTACAGCACCAGCTACCTGGGCCCTCGGCTAGATATAAACTATGTTATCTTCCCATTGGAATTCATTCTCATGCACACATATAGATTTAGACATAACTTTGTGCACAAACGTGGCTCTCGGTCATTTCATTAATTACAGTAGGGCGTAATTTCTCCTCTTACGCTTCCATTCATGTAGTTTACCTCATCAGCAAAAACATTTCGCAAATCGCCTTTTCCAAATTGCAACTCTAAAAAACTACGGAACCTTCGGTGCGCGAGTGATACTCGCAATTGGCTGGGTTTTCAAAGGATATTGTTCGAACGAGTTCTTCATTCGTGGGTTTGTGGATCGCGATTGTGAATAAAGTGTGAAAGTTCTCAGCAAGAATTTTCAATTCGCGGGAAAATGTATGTAATTGTAAATTTCGCTATTTAAATCAATTAACTGCGGTTCCTTTTAGATGAATTATTAGATTAATTAAATATAATGCTTTTGTGGTAGAACAAATATATATTTTCAATTCATAAATGCAGCTTAAATGATTTGTTCGCAATTCGCTCTCATGGTTATGTACATTTTTTATATGGAGTTTGACATGCCTCTAGACATTTAGCGGGCAGTGGAACGCGGCCAATGTGTTTGTTTCTATGCTAGAACCTAGTTTTTAGGAAATATCGAGTTATTTCAATACGGATTACTTTAAAAAAGAATTGATAGAGAGTGAATAGGTTTAGTCCTGAACTATGGTTGCGAATGACAAGCGTGACGGTTGTGCGACTAAAGTTCCAATTTGACACTTTTTTTGAGAGCATGTCACAATTTTTTGCTATAATGCTGTTATTTCCAAATAAAAACCTTTAAAATGTTACGCAGTTGCCTATCACGATATTATTATAGTATGTAGTGAGCCAATGATTGTTAAATGTTTTGCAACCAAACCAATATGCGTTTCAAAAAGGAAAGAGTACTGGAAGACTATTGGGAGAGATGTCGAACGCTTGAATAAAAACCACCACGTGCTAGTTATGTTTGTGGATTTCAGTAAAGCCTTTGACACGCTGGTGCACGACAAGCTGCTAGATTGCCTATGCCAGATCGGAATTAGAGGAAAGGTAGTAAAGTGGCAAAATATTTATTCATCTGATAGAACATTTAGGGTGAAGATTGCAAGCATAGTCAGCGAGGAGAAGAAGACCATCTATGGCGTTCCACAAGGGTCCAAACTGGGCCCTATATTGTTTGTTCTGTTCACAAACGAACTTCTTCGTGTTTTTGAACAATCGACTGCATTTGCATACGCAGATGGCATTGCTATAGTGGTCAAACATCAGCAACTCGAAACGGCGATTGCGATAATGCAGAAGGAATTCGACAAAGTGTCAAGTGTCGACAAGGTGCCATGATCACAACTTGGTGATAAACTCGGAGAAAACAAAGCTGATGCACATACGCACACCGAATCAAAGAACGGCAGAGATAAATATCTTTCATCAAAATGAAAGCTGTCCAACCACACATAGGAGCGAAGCAATTTAGGTCGTCAAATCAATCAAGTATTTAGGTATAATCATCAACGAGCATTTCATTTGGCACGAACACATTCAGCGTTTGCGCTTGCAGTTAAGAAGTGCGGTTTTTGCGATGGTTTATCTAAAGAAGTACACTACAACAGATGTCCAAAGGCATGTTTACTACTCACTGGCTGAATCGAGAATTCGGTACGGCATTTTGACTTGGGGAAATGCATCGAAAACGCACTTGGATAAAATACATAACCTCCAACGACGTCTGGTAAAAATTATAGAAAATAACAATAACCCATTTCAATTTCTAGACGTCAAGAGCATATTTAAGATGACGCCAGCTCTGGAGTACTACAATGACTCACGTTTCCAACAACCCATACGTCATAATCAGAACACTAGAAGACGAGCACAACAACTTCTCGAAATACCTGGAGTATTTAACAAATATGGACGAAGAAAAAATATAGTTAATTTTAAAAAACGCAAAAAAGATCTTAAAGTATATTTCCTTAACTCTAATTAATTTTTGTTGAGGGGTTAAATATAAGCATTTTTTACTATGAGATGGGTTTGTCTAGCTCTGTTTAGGCGGGAGAGGTAGTTACAAAAAAAAAATTGTAAATGACAAAAAATGATAGGTATTAAAAAAATAGTGGCAACACTTACAGTAAAGTGAATACTATAGCATTTTTAAAGCCAGGAATTATAAAAAATCTTTCAAATTTGAAATTTAAAACTCTCCGTTTGCCCCATCATTATGCGTATCCGGCGTCCGGTGCAATTTTGCGTAGTTGGTGGAATCTGAGTAATATAGATGACTACTTCTAGTTAAAGGTCATACACTAAACAGACATTCAAGGACGCACATGAAGGTGTAATTTTTGGAGTGTGAGAGGCTGACTAACTTACCGCTGAATGTAGTCATAAAGCAAATGATGTGGCCAACTTTTCCATGAACTATAATACAAGATTCGTGTTATAATGGCGTCACGGGTGTTATTTATGTGCGAGATACATCAATGAGACGCGGATGACACCATTTCTAACAAGTGATGACGGTATGACTAAATTTGTTTACGGAACTTAGCGAATTGAATTTTTAGGTGATAGAGACATGAAATTTGTTTCCAGTTTAGAAACAAAATAAATAAACACGCATCATACATAGCATACAAATAAAATTGATTCTTCTAACTTTGAAAATAAAACTCTCTTTAACAGCTTGGATAAATATATCTACAACGTGACCTTCTGCCAGTGACCATAAAACAGTTTTCACACATTTCTGATATATGTACATACCTATATTCGACAAACTCAATTTTTTCTATTCACTCACAACTGGTGGCTAAGTACCATTTACAAAACACTTAGCACTAATCTGTGCTACAGTCAATTTAACTCAAAACATGTTCGACGATCTATAACAATTATAAAAATACACAGTTTAGTATTTCTTCACACATCGTGTGCAAAAAAAAAAAAAAAACTCATGTTCTGTTGACAAAATTATTGTTAATTGAATTGGAAGTGTAGATGGGGATGTTTTCGTTGCTTTTACACACGCCATGTGTATATTTTTTGTAGAATGAGCTATGACATAGCAATTAGCTAATTTTAAGGCAAGTCCAAGGAGTAAGCCCAAAGTGGGAATAGTTGGTGACCTTGGAATTTAGAACTCAACTGAAATCAGGAAATCAGGATTACTCGCCATTTTTCTTGTTTTTCCCGTTACGATGTGTATTTTTGATTAAAGTTGAGTCGTATTTACCTCTGAGCACCTTCCCAGTTCCCACATCTATTGCTTGCAATTTCTTCTGAGTTCCTTTCCTTTCGGTTGGTAGTTTAAAATTCAATGGCAATGCCAAACATCAATCACCAATTCGCTTCGGATATATTTCAAAGTGAATTTACCTATTATTTCCATAAAATCCTCCGACACACTGCTCTTCAAATCTAAAATGCTGTCTAGTGCATCAAAATATTTACAGTTAGCGTTTGCATTTCGTTGTTTCTCAATGGCAGAGATTCGAAATGCACATCTAGTGCTTGTTATCCAATAAATAAATTTAAATGAAAAATCTTCACGTTATCGTTAAATTGCGCGGAAATCAAATTAAGATCGCCGTTCTGTGTCTAATTATAGGAACTGAAATTAACTTCAACCGGAATAAGCATTCAATCTGAAACAAAATAAATAATCATTTTGTTGTCTAGTCTAGGACGGTCGAGTATGCTCGCAAGCAAGCCATCATCAACTTTTTAACTATACTCGTATATAACAAATACTAAATCACACGCAAATGCAGTAATTACACGGTCCATTTTCCGCATGATATACGAAATGTATTCACAGACCGCGTTGTGGTCAGTCAAAAAAAAAAAACAAAAAACATAAAAAACAATAATGACTATGAGCACTGAACATAGGTATAAGATTCATATCGTCATTCATAATATTAGTCATCACTAGGGTTCGGATTTTCATGCACTAAAGATCTCAAAATATGCGCATAAAACATGCGCTTAAAAATGCAAAATATGCATTTAAAATATGCACTTAAAATTAGTCAAACTTAATTTCGGTTCAATTTAAAACGACATTTTCTTCAATCTATAAGAATGCGTTCAATTTTTTAGTTTTATTATTTAATAAAATAATAACTTAAAACGAGATCAACATTTAATAAAAAAAAACACACACAGTTAACGTAAACATAAACATCTTCCTTTCTTTAATAAAAATAAATAATTCAAAATAAATTCCTTAATTCCTTAATTCATTTTGAAAAGTTTTATTGGCATAGATCATGCAATTTTTTATATAGTGCATTATAATGTGGGGTTGGAATATCGTGCAAGATTGTGAAATGAACAAAAGAAAAAGATTATGGTTTTAAGCTTCTTTTGCACGACATAAAGGGGATATATCTTTACTGTATAGTTAAATTTTTGAACAATATGCTCCAAAAATATGAATAACAAATATGCAAATATAGTAAAATATGCACAAAAATTGAAAAATATGCATTTATAGTAAAATATGCAAAAATATGCACTAACGGTTAAATGACATTTTGAAGGAAATTTCATGATACGTATACGTAATAAGTTGCCTTGCATCCAAGGTGTTCATAAAAAAACATGCATTTGCATGGAAATCCGATCCCTAGTCATCACAAAAATTTGTCTGCCCATGTCGTCATTGTTTCTCTGAAAGCTCTCTTTATACAAAATCACCTGACTGAATCTTGCGACGAATTCAAATGACATGTGCTTCAGAGATTCAGATTGGGATTGGAATGTTCGTTCGAAACGATTACGTCATGTTGCCTCGTCGAGTTTTTAAAGCGAATTGAGCGTCCGAAAGCTTACTGTGTTTATTTTGTGTTATGTTCAACAGTGGCGAACAAAAGTATTCATAATGCTGGCAGACTTTGCTGGCAAATCTAGTCAAGGATTTATCTCAAATTAGCACTCAATTGACATTCAGCTTTAGACAAAATTCTAGTTGACAATAAATCTAACCGGCATATTATTGCAGATATTCCGATTTCTGGTTTAGTAAGGCTCGTTTTATTCATTCGAAGTTGAAAACAGCTTTGGAGTTTTTATTTTAAGCTTGAGAAATTGCTTTTCTTCATAGTTGACTGACTCAAAGCTGAGAAACGCTTAACTCCCCGAAATAGTAGAAGTTAGCAGCAAACGTGGGATTTTATGTATTATACTTTTTCGATTTTTTTTTTCTGTTTTGCTGTTTTGCTCTTCAAATCAAGTGGCGCAAGTTATTATTATTAATATCGTCGAAAGCAATTGCCAATATTACGCTACAAATGCCGGTAACGCAAGGGGAACTGCTGCAAACAGCACGTGACTTGTCGCGAGTGCAAAATTCCCTCAAACAAATTTCATTTTTTTTCTATATACCTACTCCTTAAAACGAAAATCATAGACAAAGAATAAAAAGTATACAAAGTATGCTTTAGGTCTGTTCTTTTACTTTTGTAGTAAGAATGGAAAAGACTGTCAAAATAGCAGTGGTGAGGATAAGTTCTCTCACAGAGAGAGACACTTACGAAAAAGTTAAGGAACGCTTTTGTAGTAATTTATGAAAAATGACACATACATAATTCAAATATTCAAAAAATAGTACGACAAGTCGTTAAATTGTCTGATAAAATCTGATAAAATCATTTATTTTGAACTTTATTTTGATGAATCCGAATATGTGGAAGAGAAAAGAGGAAAAAGTGACACTGCATGAAGAATTCCATGGAGGAGATTATTCACTGTTCCAGCGAAGAAGAATTTCGTCGCCACATTCGAAGGAATCTCGAGGAGAACATTCAATTTTATTTTGACGCCTGTTGATACCATTTTAGTAAGCAAGAAATCAAAAAATAATCCACACATTTATGCCGAATGGGAAAACAAATTTCAAATCAGCTTTTCTTTGTAAGGTGGCTGAGAGCTTTTCAACTTCTTACACCAAGAACTTAGTTGTGTAAAAATTCGTCATATTCTCAGTGGTGGGGTAATATATTGCTCTCTCGAGGATGCTCTCTTTTACGAATCTTTCGAGTTAAGGAACGGCACTGAGTTAAATTTCATAAGAATTAGTAAAAATTCGTAAGATTTAAAAGTGAAGGAACAGACCTTTTGTCTACGACGAAATTGACGGGCGAAATACAAATCTAATATTAAAACTGGCATTTTTTATGTCATGTCGTAATGTGTCACAAATATCCCAGGGACATTTCTGAAACAGCAAGTGGGCGAACTTCTGAATTTCAACTGAGGAGTTGAAGAATTAAAATAGTGGCTAGTGAATAACAGCAGTTTTCAACTTGCCGGTCAACTCTCAGTTTCAAATAAACACCGAATTTGGTCAACTTACGAGTTATCGGGAAGTTGAACAGAAGTGAACAAAACGGCCTTAAGTCTGCCAGCTGACTGACTTAACGTAGGTATTTCAGTTTTTATTGGCCCAGATTGGTCACGCGAATAGTATTTTTCAATTTAGGTTTGTGAAGGGTTAGCTGACAAATCTAGTCGAACAAATCGTGCCTGCATACTCAGTTGAAGTTTTGAAGTGTCAAAATTCAAAATAATCCGCGGGAATGGAAAAGCAACTCAAGTTGACTCTTAACTCGTTCGTATACCTGACCTGGTTGGTTGGTTTCAGTGGCTGTATTTCCCGTATTCCGATAAGGGGAAACACAAATAACGCATTGAGCGCCGTTTTGAAATCACAATTAACTACACCTGAAGATAAAGGGGAGATTAAGGGAGCTCAAAACCAGCCTGCGGAGTTGAGAAATTTGATGATCTTGTTGAAATGGATACTTGGGATGGCTGAAAGGTCATCATAAAAGACATGACCTAGTGAACTGCGGCTGGTTTTGGCTAGGGGCGGACACTCACAAAGAAGATGAAATACTGTTTCACTCTTGTTTGTGTCGGCGCAGCTACGGCAGTGGGTGTTATGGGGGATGCCAAGCTTGGCTGCATGAGTATCTAACGGCCAATGGCCCGTACTTATCGCCGTTAGTCTGGCGACATCTACACGCGTTCGTATACCTTTAGTAAAGACAAATCTAGTTCACGTTTTACATGATAACTGTAACATTCGAGCCTCCTCATTAAGCTAAAAAAGAAGATAAAGTTAGAATCATCCTATTTCATAAACTCTTTTAACTTTAAAAAGTTTGACATGCGACCTACTTACGTATCACCTTCGTTCCGCTGGAAGACCATTATAGAGTCGATCTGATTCTGTTGTTTAAATTATTTTGTAATTTTTTTTCTATACCGGATGGCGGAACTGGTTCTGCACTGCCAATGCGTGGGTTTCCTTTTTCATCCATCAGTGTCGCTCCATCATGATGGCAACTCTTGTGCAGCGAATGTTGCAGTCAAATCAGCACGTCTTCAAGTTTCAAATGAACTTCGTGAACCTTTCATTTGAAATTCAAAAATCTTGCTTTTAAACCATTGAATCACATAATACTGCAAATATTCTCTGAGGCATATACACGGCGCATATATTTTCACCGGTTTTGAGATCGGCGGAAGCAGCCACGTGAAGTATTAAATTCAGTTTTGACATGACGTTTTAGTGTTATAATAATCGAAATAAAGTTCAGAAGAAGAGGAGACCTATTTTAAATAGCTTCTCCAACCACCCACTTTCGAGGACAGAATATGAATTCCTTCCCGATTTTTTCAAAGATAAAACACTTTTGTAATTAGTAAAATATTGGCCTGTCCATCAAGTGTCCAATATTGCCTCGTAGTCTCTGCTTAAAGTACCTACATGATCTGTTGTAATACTGCACTCAAAATAAAGAAAAATGTTACGTATACGACACCGAAATTTGTTCCTATAAAATTAAAAAAAAAATGTTGGTTCTGTTAACAGACACTTTTTCGTAAACATTTTAAGACGTTAAACTCGGTACCATAAAGGCTACCTTACCTAACCTAACCTAGCCTTGGTCAATAAATAATATTTGACGATTTTTTTTTTTAATATTTTTCAAACAAAGTTCTTGTTATTTATTTGACTGTCCGCATTCTTAAGCAGACGTGCCATATTGAACTTTATTTGAAACTTCTTTCGTTTGCTGTTTATTTAACTGTGTTTTCTTTTGTCATTTGCACAAAAGTCATTACAGGTGCGACTCTTCTAGAAAACAAATGGGTGATAATAACTCATGCCATTGCACAGTCAATTAAATTTCTTTGTTTCTGTTTATCGACAACCTAAAAAAATGTACTTTTTATTTCAACTGTATAAGCGAAACGCTCTTTTCGCCCAACACACTACTCGAAAGCTTTCGTTTTAAACTGTGACTGTGACACACGTTCCTCTAATATCGCAGCTGCTCCACTTCATAGCCCTAGCCATGTCAGAGTGCTTTTTTCTTCCACGAACCGTAGACGTGAAAATTTGTATAAACACGACGAAAACCGAGAAAAACACAAAGAAAAACACATTTCGCCTAAAGGGAAAATACAACAAAAGTACGTTTTTCTGTGTGCAACAAACAAAAATCGAATATTTTGCAACAGTAGTTACTAGTTTCAGTTGGATTTGCCGCGTTTTTAATTCTTTCACAACTCGATCAGTGTAGTTTGAGCAAAAAAAAAAAACACAAAGTCCTCGTATTGTGACAAGCCATCGATTGTGAAAGAAAATATTACAAAAAAAAAGAGAACAGCCCTAATCACTGGATGCGAGTTAGGCCAATCCTTCGGATTACGAAACGGAAATCAACTATCCACCACCTCTAGGTATTTCGACTATAAAAATAATCCATCGAACGCGACAACCTCTCATACTTGTAATGTTATATCATGGACATCCTGGTCACTACACTCCTGCCAACAAAGAACAATAATATGTGTAATGGAACGGTATCATATCCTTATCGGCTGATGGTGGTGTGTCCTTGAAAAGGTACGACACACCACAAACGTGTGCATACATACCAATCCCTCCGTGAATCGAAACAGAAAATAAATAAAATGAAAACGTGAAAAATGTATAAAGCCCCAGGATTTGTGTTATACGATTTTTTGTTTGCCTAACAAATCTCCTTTTGTTTACAAAGAAAACAAAAAACCGAAAACAACCGTGTGTGCTTTCAATATTTCCAACAGCAAAGAACGAAAAATTATAATCCTTGTGATAGATATTCCTTAGTCCCAAAAGTCGCTTGTTAAATAATAATTTTGATAACAGTTTCGGTGGATATAAATTGTTGCCATCCTGTCGAAGTTTCTAAGCAAAATCAGTGCAATCTGCACCAACAAGTGCAGCAGCAGCAGCAGCGGACGTGGTTTCAGCAGCAGGAATAGCAGGCGCACCACAACGGCAATGGCAATGATGACCGCACAGCATAGGGATTCCTACAGCAAAGGAAGTGATGATAATGTGAGTGATGATTTTTCTATAGAGCCAAAAGCTAAGAATAGGTGTATCAGGCTGTCATCCACATACAGGCTGATAATAAATTTGCATGTACGACAAACACGAATCCTTTCCACTTGAAGGATTCCGTACCGTTTTTGTCGCATCGTCAAACGGAATTATGGTGGCGTTTTGTTTACCCCCCACACGTTCGAACGATTTGGTAAAGAGTTATGTTGGCACAGATCAAAACAATACGCTCTACGCAGATGCTGGGAACGGGGGTTGTTATGATTGTTAGAATAGAGAGATTTGTCATACTGCCAAACGACCTTGGTTGGTGTCTCTCTTTTGTGTTTTGTTTTTGTTTTTGTTTCTGTTTTGGTGTGTGTTTTAGCGATTTTGTGCGCGAAATGAAATCACATTTTGCCTTTAGAGAGATGCTCCCCCTATTTGCATATCGTGTTAGTCATTTGAATGCATTGTGGAACGGACACGAGGACGAGAACAAACTTAGCTGGCTTTTCTTGGAGAATCAATATCTGGGTAGTATCAGACACCTTCTTATACACAGGCAACGAATGAGATCATGAATGCACCTAAACGGAAACGCTCCTTTTGTGGGTCTGCGATAAATTTACTTCTAGAACATCGCTGGGCTGAGTCATCGAGAGAAATGTTAGAATTGACGTAAGTGGTTCATGTAGATTCGAATGCATCTATACGGTGTAAAGTACAGGGGTGGCGTCTGTCGTCGTTGTGCTCTGCTGCACATACAATTTTAATTGTTTTCCTCTGACATTTAGTGTTATATGGTCATTGTCAATGGCGGAATTGAAACATATGCAAATAAGAGTCTAGGTCAGTGACGACTTCGAAGGAAGTGTATACGGTTTACGTCTAACAAGGGGCTGATTGTCGTGTCCCCGCATTAAAAGAAATTGCCCAACAAAGCATTTACGTAGGACTTTATGGAGTAGGCATTAGATTAACCAGGCAGCCCGCCTATGTCATTTTTTACTTATGGCCGTTGGTTCTTTTCTAACTATAGGCGCCAGAAAGGTCACCAAATGCCGCATATTGCTTGCTTATTATATTAATGCCAAAACCGTTACAATCGTTGTTTTCTCGCCCTCATATTTTTAACAATAATTTTGTCACATTTCGAATTAAGTTCCGATTAATGTGTGTCTAGTGGGCGAAGTAGTTATAATCTGCTAGAATACTAAGTGAGGTGCTATGGGAACTAGCCCGCAACAACAGCACTTGAGGCCATTATTGGGCTTTCATCCCACACATTTTTCGTTGTGAAGACGGCTGCCAGATGCGCCATTAAACAACAGCTAGAATATAGGTTTAACTCAGTTGAACATGTGGGAAACCTGAAAATACTTAACCTGATCCCAAACTTGTACATGTTCTGCTCCGTCTCTGACACTATGGTTAGGGTGTACCACAGTTTCGGGAAATTATTCGAAGTAGTATAGTACTTGATCGCGCTAGTTGGACCAATGGTGTTCCGATACTGGACCCAAAAAGCATAGTCTGGTACACTGACGGATCAAAAATAGATTCCTGAGTTGGAGCTGGTATCTTTAGATCCAACACCAAAGTCTCGATAACCATGGGAATGTGTCCCATGGTTTTACAAGCGAAAATCCATACGATCGGAATTTGCGCAAAAACCTAATCTCCAAAAAATATTATTAAAGGCGCAATTTTCTTAGACAGGACAGGCAGCTTTACAAGTCTTAGCGAAACAATGGACTCCAAAACAGTTAAGTACTGTCACGATGCTCTCCAAACCCCAGCCAAACACAAAACAAACTTGGCTGGGTACCGGGTCATCAGGGTATTGCAGGCTACGAACATGCAGACAAACTAGCTAGGGCTGGTTCCGAATCTGTTCTCTGTGGGCCAGAACCTTGCTGCACAGTCAATTGGACTACTGCCTCAAGGATAATTAATGAATAAGAAAAACAACTTCGTCTTGAACCCTGGGAACCTGTCCCTGGTCTAAGACAATCCCAATCATTAATTAAGCCTTACTCTTACAGGGAAATTCTTATGCTCGGCAAAGATAATATAAGAAAACTAGTGGGCTTCCTCACAGGTCATTATGTCTTCAAATATCACCTCAGCAAAATGAACCCTTGTCCGGAAACAGATTTCATCTAGAAGATGTAGAATCTTCTGAACACATTTTCTATGACTGCCCGGCATTTCATTGATGGCTAAGAAAACGTGTCTTTAATAGAAAGACTCGTATATCAGAAGATATAATGCTCCCTGCTACTAAGAACTAGTCAGGGAGGTTGAAGGCGTCTTAGTTTAACCTTTGCCCATTGACACAATACGTCTTTCAGGATGCAGTGTCAGCCAACTGGGCATGGGACTAATTTAAAAAAAAAAAAAAGTGAGAAGTTAGAATATGTTATTCACTTGTTACAGTTTTTTTTTTTATGCTTTCCCTTGCTCGAATGTCTGATAAATACCAAAGAGTATAAGAGACCTTAAGACCTATTAAGATGAGCTCAGTTCCATTCGTTTTTTTTAAAAATAAAATTCCCACAAGCTCATGGTTTGGAGGAATTTCCTGGGTCTTATATGGATCTCATGCGCTTACATCTTACTTATACTCAGTAATGAAAAATTGGCGTCGTTATTTATGTTCTTAAGCCCAAAGCAACTTCTCCTTCTCCATAAAGCACAATCTCAATAATTGCTCCGAAACGGGCAACTCTGAGCTGAAATATTTTTTTAACTTACAGTACCCTTTTTGCGAAGCGAACGGTTAAGTGTTCACACGATTTGTTAAAAAAAATGCTAATGGAGAACTATAGCCTATTCCCGAAAATAAGTAAAATCCTATTTGATAATAAGCCCATAAGCCGAGCTTCATGGGCATTTCGTGAACTGAATAAAAATAGAGCCTCTATCCCTACCCCATCTGTCTGTTTCTTTCGCAAGTCGGAAACACGCTTAGGAAACTGCAATAATTTCCTACGAGCCTTTCCTTAACTCGAAAAATTTGTAATAGAGAGCTACATCGAGAGAGAAACCACTGAGAGTCTTACGAATTTTGCTCAACAAATTTCTTGGTATAAGAATTGGAAAAGCTTACAATTTACAGCTGATTTAGAATTTGTTGTCCTATTTGGCATATTCGTGCATTTGTTTTGATTTCATGCGTGTTAAAATGATATCCGGTGGCATAATAATATTAAATGTTCTCCTCAAGATTCTTTTCGAAAGAGGCGAAGAAATTCCTTCTCGCTGTAAAACGGCCCATAGACACCACACTTGTGTTAGCACCGGTTTACTTATACCGGTGTGGCATTCTGCCATACACATCACACCGAGCCAGACACCAACACCAAAAATCAGAAACTTTTGATCTTACTCGCTCCATGTCTGACACCGAAAATCGGTGTGCGCACCAGCCCACACACAGCACACATTTCCGTACACCGACACCGGTGCAGACACAAGTCTGGTGTCTATAGGCCGCTTAAGAAGAAACAATTTCCTCCATGTCATCCTTATATATAGATTTCAAGAGATATTCGATTTCTCCAGAGTTCTTCCCTGGGCTCGATTTCTAGTGTTAACGCTGGCATCTGTTTATGGGAGATCTGTTTCATCGACTGGGTCTCGACCCAATGATGTCCCAATATCCTTATTCTTCTGCTATCTAACGCCGAACATTGACACAGCATATGTGCCGCTGTCTTACAATTAGATTCCTCCAGGGATAGTTTAAAGGTATCATCCTCTCTAAGCCCCATCTTCCTTAAGTGGTACCCGAAATTACCATGTCCTGTTAACAAAGCCACCACCCATTTCAATGTTCTTCGACTCATGCTTAGAACCCTTCCTTGAGTGGAGCAGGTCGGCCACTTAATTGCCATTTTAGCCTGTCTACATTGTTCCACGGTTGACCACCTTCTCAGGTGTTCTGCCGTGATCCATTTGTGAATCATCTGTTCTACCATTCCTTTGCCAATTGAAGGGAATGGTTCTGGTCCCAGAAACTTTTCAGTTAACCCCTATTTTGCAAGGGAGTCCGCCTTTTTGTTGACTTCGGTCCCTATGTGGCCTCGTTCCCAAGTCAGTGTTACTTCATTTTTAGATGAACACTTATTGAGCTTAAGTACACATCCCAGTGCCAATGATGTTGTAATGTTCGTTTGTTCCATGCGTCGGATCACTGCCTGATTGTCCAGTGCTAAAAGGATATTTCTTCCCTCCACCTGACTTCTAAGCAAGTAATCCAACGCATGTAGAAATGCAATCATCTCAGCCTTGTATACGGAAGTGTGTTTCCCGAGGCCAACGTGACGGACTAGTCCCAGTTCTTCTGAATAGATACCGGCACCGATGTAGGACCTTTTTGCCTTCCTGGCCTTCTCCTCAACATGGTAGTTCCAAGTAAGTCTAGTATCTAGATAGACTCCCAGATATTTAACCTTCTTGGTCGTTGTTAGTTCCGATCCGAAGGGTCGAAATGACAGATTTTTCCTCTTCCTCAAGAGAGCCCACAGTGATATTATACAGTGTAGGTGAGAGAACACCTCCTTGTGGGCAACATCTACGAACCCTTCCTCTAAGTTTTGAGTTTCCCGTCTGAATATTTATCGCCCTTATATTCAACATATTGTCCACCCATCTTACCACCAGTGGATTTACCCTACGTTTTTCCAAGGCGTGTATCAGACTTTCAAGCATATCTTATCGAAGGCACCTTCAATGTCCATTATGCTGTTCATCGCAGTGTCCCCGGTATTTAGATCTTCTTCCACAACGCGTACTACTTGATGTAGCGCTGTTTCTGTAGACATGCCTGCCCTGTAGGCATGCTGTCTACTATTTAAAGGACACATCTTAAGCGCAGTACCCTCCATATAGTTCACCACCACCCTTTCCATTGCTTTTAACAGAAAGGATATTAGGCCAATTGATCTGAAGGACTGTGCCTCGGTGTAATATATTTTCCCGTCTTTGGAAGAAATGTAGCCTATTGCTAGGTATGCAACGTATATATTCCTTAGCCTTGATGCAATTACGTCTACTCCCCTGCCACATAGTCGGATTCATCAAAAAGAAGTTCGATTAATTCCGAATTACTTCCATCCCTAGTTAGATGAATCAACGAATATTTTTAGTAAATTAGCAAATTCTTAGAGTATCTTAACGTACTTACGATTTTTTTTTTAAATTTTTAATTGTCCATCTGTCATTTTTCATTACACATTTTTTTCCGTAAATGTCTCTCTCTGAGAGAGCACCCACCGCTGCCATTTTGCCAGTTTTTTCACCATTTTTCCTCCAAAAAGGAACAAACCTTATGATGACTCTCGTATTTTGTTTCCTCTTTGCAAGCAACTGATGCACTGCTTGCAGTGAAGCGTTAAAAATGTCTTCACATGCGCACAAAGGACGTTTATTGGCCTGACTGATTATGTACAGTTTATCGAAATTTAGTGACAGCATTGGAGTCATTTTTGTTCAAGCAATACTGAGCGGTCTTTGGTTAGTGTTTTTTTTTTATAATTACTTCATCTCTTACCAATGCATAGGTACGCATGACAGTTGTGATCTTTTGCTCATATGACAGTTTATTTGGTCTTTTGCCTTGGTTCAGTCTTACCTTAAAAAAACGTTTGCTAAAACAGGAATGCAGCGTTAATAGTAAAGGCATTTACAATCGATAGTGTGCACAAAAGCTTAATTTGCAGCAACACTCCCACAAGCACTTAAATCTTCCCACATTAAGTTTTATTTGATAATCCGCTCACGACAATTTCCAAGTATAAACATTGAAAATATCCACAAATATACTTTTGATCTTTATGAAATAATCTTCCATCTGAAAAAAAAACTTACAAACGCCAGCTCCAAAATTATTTAGCAGCATTCGACAAAAAAAAAAAAAAAACACATTTAATTTTCCGCGTTAATTCAATTGGCTTCGGCAATTAATTCAATCACGCAATTTGTACAAAATCAATGTCATCCCAATGTGTATACGTATACAACCGAGCTTCATGTCGTTGGCGCACCAGATAGTAAAGGCATCGTCAACTCGTGCTCATCCATTTTGTTGTTCGTCCTTCCGAATTGGGTTAATTAATTGAACTATCATACTGCATTCACTTTGCTAATGCATTATATCAGGCTCCCAATAGGGTGGCTAATTAAAAGTGCCAACCACATAGCTCGTCTGCATTGTTGATAGAGCATGTGGCGTGTTCTGGTCTGTTGGCATTGCCATCTAGGTCTCCGTATTAACAGAAAGTGCATTTTTTATATCGAACGCTTTTGGTATGGTATACGGATGAAGGCATGGAGCCGAAGCCCCCCGTGACCTATTTTCATGGCATTTAATTTACTTTGGTGCGTATATATGTATTCAGTCCGTGGCTACTTTATAAAAATCGTATATATATGCTGGTACACTTTTCAAGGGTAGCCCCTATATGCTGACCTAATTAAGCGAATCGTGTCTATCGTAAACAAATTAAGAAATGGAAAATTTTTCACAAAAGCGAAAGTTTCTTTTAGGTTGGTGCTAGCACTCAAAGTTCGGACTAAGTACTTTTGAAGGTACTATACTGATGTACAAATAAACAGTGGTGCCGTGGGTTTGGGACGATTATTTTTCTTTTCACACATCTCCTCCATTGTGTGCTCAAGTAGATTAGGCAATTTGAAAACTGCTAAGGCGTCTCCACACTCGCATTTAGACTCGAGATCGAGGGAATATTTATTTAGCTGTTGATTAGGGTACTACAGTAGATTGTGTTGATATAGGGCAGGAGTCGCCGATGGATGTTTATCTGTGCAGTCGGCATGTACTTGTTGCTGCATTCCTCACAGCAAGTATACCTCCCTGTGTGTTTTTATATACTGACAGATTCACAATCAGTTGGCAGTAATATATAGAATTTTCTAGTCACATCAATAATTGCTTGTACCGAACGTGGTTATTCGAATCAGTCGTGACCTGCATTTATGTACATGCGATACTTTGTCATATGTGTGTGGGCGTAGCAGTAATTCGATTATGGCAGTCGAAATATCAGCACACGACCGCACTGCCTTATTGGTCGTTTGACACTAATTGTGTTATTGTTGCTGAGATTCTCGCATTTACAGTATGAACCAAAAGTGTGTGGAAATAAGTTTGTTTTTGGAGAGATTTGTATTTGCATTCGCTATAAAAAGTGGCACGTGCATAAAGTCGGTATGATCATAGTATTTTTCAACGACGCAGTTCATTTTTCATTTCACGATTGGAAACAGGGAAGTAAGGCAAATTTGATGTGTCATTGATAATGATGAGTGATCATGAACAATTATTTAAGGAGTTGCATGCACGATGATGTGGATAACATTTTCACCTCAAAACTGAACTACAAAATAGCAAATCGATTAAAACCTATTTTTTTTATTTTATGATCGGATTGTTCTACTTAACGTAAAATCTTCTTTATTTTATTATTATTATTTATAATTGTATTATATAATACAAATTATATTATTATATATAATATATACAGTCGAACTTCCACAACTCGAATTTCTCCATAACTCAAATCTTTATGGATAACTTTGATAACTTTTGATATCTAACTTTCTTTTACTTAAAAAACTTTTTCTCTCTTTGAAATATGTAAATATGTTTTTATTTCTCTAAGTCGAATTTTCGATAACTCGAATTTTTTTCTTACATTTTGAGAGTTCGACTTAAGGAAGTTCCACTGTATATAGAATTCTTTCTAAATCGATGATGATGTAACTCGATAACCCCTGGGACGATTATCATAATTCTTTTTTTGTTTTGTTCGTATTGCTGTATATCAGGTCTATATTTACTTTTTGTCGCGAAAACAAAACTTTGAGGGGATGAAAGAGGTTATGAAAGTTTGTATGGGGAAATACACTTTGAAAAAAAAAAACTTAACATCTGACAACAAACATGCGCGTTTCTTTACAAAATGATCAGTCCGCTGCAGAGTTCCCCAGTCAATTTTTGGCGATGGGCAATGGTGTGATTCTAGCAGACCTAATCACCGACCTGATTGAGTTTCCACAAATTTTTTGCAACTTTACAACGACACCGGAAGAACTAATCATGAATGTTTTCCCGAATATCGCTCAGAGTGATTGGCTGAGTGTAAGAGTGATTTTGGCTGCGAAAAACAAGAACGTCGATTATTTGAATTTCGCCATTCAAAACTAAATCGCTGGTGAGTTGCATTCATACAAATCAGTCGACTCCGTGATGGATGAACAGGAAGCCACCAACTATCCCACTTTGTTGCGCAACCTAAATGAACCAAAACTTTGTAACGGTACGCGTTTGATTGTGAAGAATTTAAGATGTTCTTATTCCGCGGATTCCACTCATTCAGAACGATTCGCCGTTCGTATTTAAGCGTCTTTAATCTCCCGTACGTCTCGCTTTTGCTATGGCAATTAATAAGTCGCAAGGACAATCGCTGGATGTGTGTGGCATAAATCTTGAATTTCACGTGTCGGCAAAGCTCTTACTTTGTACCGATAATAGAAATATTTAGAACAAAAAATGTTGTGTACCATAAGGCACTTCAGTGAAAAAGCGGTAGGTTGGCCGAAGTATTTGATTTCATTTACCTATTTATTTAATTTTAATATCATTTTGAATACAAAATTTGAATTGACCGAATTACATGAAGCAGAATGAAGCGCAAGCTCGGAATTATCAATTTCATTATCTACATTAATGAATTTGGGCGGCACGAAGTTCGCCGAGTCAGCTAGTATTTGATAATTTCCCTTTGCAAATGTTGTCACAGAGTTAGTAGTTACATTTTCCTTTCAAAATGTGAACATCAGTCTGTTGAACAGAACACCGATTTTTGAGACAGCGAAATATTTTACGTTACTCATTTTTTACCTGAGCTGTCAATCGGACAGACATTTGACAATTTTTAATAAGGATTCATATCTAATTCTGGTCAACCCAAAGCACCTCTTAAAGTATTGGTCGCATTTATTTGTAAGTTTGTCACAAAATATTTTCGGTTGACAGCCAAATTTAAATGTTTATGCTTTTTTTAATTGTCAATGAAAATAATACCTTTATACAAAAATATAACTTTTGCTCTGGCTGGTTGTCTAACAACTTAAATTCATATGATACAAACAAAAATTAACACATTGTCAAACAATTTGAAGCATTTCAAACAGAATTACAAAAAAAAAAATACAATAGGTAGTTCTATTCAAGTACTTTTCCGAGACAAGTATCTACATATTTATAGTTGTATACATATATCCATCTATAAAAAGAAAGAATTTAATTTTATGTCGGCTACCTGGTGCATAAATAAATCCACACCACTCAAATTACAAAAAATATTTTGCAATTTACGACTTTTCTACGTCAATATACGTTTTCAATTTACATGTGCCAAAATAAGATTTCGTTGATTCATCATTCAGTGGTGGTAAATCACGAAATATTTTTTTTGCAATTCGAGATTGTAAAGTGCTGTTTGAAAAATTGACCTATTGAAGTGGTAAATTGCGCCAAAAATGTTGCAAATCACTACAAATGAAAGCTCGAAGCTCGAATCAATACCTACTTCTAATCGTAATATTCAAAAAACCGAATTTGATAATCTTCACCGTTTTCAATGTCAAATTACGAATTTTTGTATCAATTCAAAACAAAATCGTTGTGATTTGCAAAAAATATATAATTCGTGATTTGCAACTCAAAATTTTGCAATTGGTTTTCAGTTCTTTCCGTGCAAGGGTTGCTAAATACACTCCAAAGTACATGTATAGACTTCGAGCTAATTTGAGCCACTTTCATCTTTGACATCCACGTTTGTTAAGAATATAGCACAACAAATTTCAGAAGGAATGCCTTCAAATATTGTGATATGAGCTCTAACAACGAGTGATATTGATATAAATTCAAACCAAGTAAAATATGTCAAACACTAATTGACAGATAAGATATTACCCATCCACTGAGCATGTTACTAATTTTTACTCAACAAATATCATGTAGTAAAAATTGGAAAAGCTGACAGTCTACGATTACACGTATCACAGCCAACAAAAACAACACGGAAAAAATGTATCAATGGCAGAAAATCGTGAAATGTCACTGAAAATCCGTGATATTTTATTGATCACTCAGTCCCAACAGCGATTGACAGTCGATCCTATGTTACCTTTATCAAGCGCTGTGACAGTTCTGACACGAATCCGCTTGGCCCAGTTTTTTTCTGGTTATTTACCGAATGGGCTCCGCCGAAAAAAAATCGTATACCCCAACGAAATTATGAAACGGTAGTCCTGTGCCTTGATTTTGTGCGGTTTTTGTCGCAATTGCGGTTGCGGAAAGGGTTCACGTATAGGCGGATTCTATAAATGTGTGCGTGATGTCGAGAACTGACAGCTTCCAATATTTCCTGTTCTATTGTAGCCTTGTTCCTGAAAATTCCAGGCGCGCTTTCCCATACGCAACCTATTTAGGTTGCGAGAAGGATGTCGGATGAGAACAACTGACAACAGCGTGACCGTTGTGCGACAATTTGGTACTTTTTCCGATGACCCTGATACAATTTGTTGCTAACTCGTTCCTTTTTGTTGGTTGGAAAAGACACTTCGGGGAGTTTTCAAAAACTGTGATTTCAAAATAAATATGTTTAAAATATAACGCTGTTCCTTATCACAACACTATTTTCGGTTAAAACGAGGCAATACTTGTTAAATATTGTGAGAAAATTCTAAACTTGCAAAAGAGCTTCAGAAAAGGCATTTTTCCTTGCATTTTTTTTCTGTGCAACTTTTTAAAACTAAATTGAACGAGATCTTAAAATGTGGATATAAATATGAGTTGATATATTTACAGCCAATGTTTTATTAATTATTATGTATGTATTTATAATTCAAAATCAAGGCTTTAGGTTTTCATTTTAAAATTTGTCATTCGAAAACGAATTGCATCTATTTTTTGAACTATCTTAAAAAAGGTCAATATTACTGAAGTCCAAATGCCATAGGTACGTAAAACGAAACCGTACCAATTTTCTTTTGCTTTTTTTGACTACTTGAACTTGATGGTTGACCTCAATCTTGATCTTAAAATGTTGATTATGAATTATAAAGTTAGTTAATCATATTGGTTTTTCTAAAATAACAATTTATACATTTTTCCGAAAAACGTTTTCCAATCACAGAAAAATTAATAAACACGTTTTCCAGAAAACTGAAAGTTAATTTGCTTATTTTTTTGATAAACTAACTTAATAATTCAAAAGCAACATTTTAAGACCAAGATTGAGGTCAACCATCAAGTTTAAGTGATGAAAAAAAGCAAAAGCAAGCAAGAGAAAATTTGTACGGTTCCGTTTTACGTATGGGGGCCTAATGCTTCTCTGCAAATTTTACAATTTTCGCACAATATTTTCACAACTATTGGCTCGCTTAAGGTTCTAATAGTATTGCGATACTCAACTGCGTTACATTTTATACATATTTATTTGGAAATCACAGTTGTTTAAAGAATTTGCGAAGTTCCTTTTTCAACTAAAAAAAGGGAAAAAGTACCAACAAATTGTATTGGAGTCCTCGAAAAAAGTATCAACTTTTTGGACAACGGTCACGCTGGTCTAGCGCGCGGTGCACTCACACACTCAAATCCGATTCGGAACGTTCCCTAGCATAATTGCGACAAAAACCGCACAAAATCAAGGCACTGGTATCAACAGGCTTTTCGCCGGTCATTGGTTAATCGTTTAGTGTCGCTTTTACATCTTCTCAAATGCTTTTAGTTCATTCGGTATACAAACTCGTCCACATTTTCGAATAATTCATCCAAAGAAAGTCCGATTGATTCCGATTCACTTTCATCACTAGACGAATCAACTAATAGGTAGTCAATAAATTATAAAATTCTTTCTTCGCGTTCATCAGACGATTTAAGGACTTTTCTGACTTTTTTGAACAATTGAGTAACTTATCAGTCATCTTGCATATATTACTAACTACACAAGCGTAAGCGTTCCCTAACTTTTTTGTAAGTCGCTCTCTCTGAGAGAATTTATCCCCACCTGTCATTTTGACACTCTTTTTCATTCTAATTTTTTACTACAAAAGTAAAATAGCAAATCTATAATGTGGGGTTGCAAAAAGGCAAATCTTTCGAATTCGTGTCAAAACGCTTACGTCAAACTGTGGCCGCAATGACAAAACAGCATATAAGTCGACTTAAGTGAAAACTGAGCTAATGCTACGATCGGACGCACCGTACCCTTTTTCTAAATTTTAGATCTTTTTCTCATTGAAATATCTATTACGGTTACTGGGCTATGAATGAGGAAAAACGCATAAGTCGTCTTCCCACATCTAAAGTAAAACCTTTAACCTGCGCTACTGAAAAGTGACTAAAAATTACTTATGCTGTTTATCCTTGTGGCCGCAGTATTTCGCACTATCTCAAACAATATAATTGTTCCTTTAAGCCCAACTGACGCACAGATTTGCTCTCTAGATCATTAATATATCTAAAGCGTAGTTTTCTTTAAAATACGTTCATAATGTTACAATCTTCTCTAGCTGTAACCTGTTAGTATGTCAAGAAAACCGGACTCAAGAAGATACCATACAAATTAAAGCAGACGCAAATTTGTAATTTGCTTAAATTGTTTGTGTGCGGAGTAATGGAAGTTACACCACGCCCTAATGTCAGGTAACTGTATTTACGTGTCTCATGTGGCTTGGCTCTATAATACATACAATCTGAAGTCTTAATGGCCAAGGATCATTCAGTTCATGTAGCTTGTAGCACATACGGAATATAATAAGTGAGAGATTAAAAATAGAAATTGAGTTCCTTGCTACATACGACAATAATTATTGTGATTTATACATGCAAGCAATGGCTGGCACTCCTTGGAAGACAAATTGTTAAAAATGTACTTAAAACACGCCCAGATTTTGCACTAGCCCCCCGCATTGCCGCTCGCAAGGGATTCAGCTATTTTCTACTTCCATCGTTATGTCGCACAAATGAATGGCTTCCCGTTTCAATTGAGGAACACTGGTTGGGCATGAAAGGAACTTTTCGTAAGCAAAACAAACAGAGGAGTGTTCGTCTTCGTCCTTGGATGTGTGATATTCAGCTGAGTTGTTATTACATCATAATATTAAAAACACAAAAACGTGCCAGCAAATTGATGGTCATAGTGGGCGAACACCGAACACCCTCTCAAGGAGTATAGACGCCACTCTAAATAGACACGTGGCTTGGAATTTAATATATTACTCAGAAAACGTCACGGAATTATAACAGTAAATGAATTTGCGGAATTTAAAGATTTCATGTCTCCTATTCTATACGACAATTCCTCGAAAAGAGTACCTAAGACGGCAATATACATATATTAATATCCTCAGAGCTCACTCTGATATTCTCGGAAAGTAGGCCAGTCAGTTCACAAATAAACCTATTAAGCTTCGAGATACATAATACCATTTGACACATAAGCCAGGGCGATATACATAAAACCATAGGTATATACATATGTACTACGATTGCTGTGCTAATGTCCTCCATTGTTCTCATATCAGTATTCCACATCACAGCATTGCCATTGTTTGCATGTGTATACGTTCTGATGGATGTCCCTTTCGATATCGCATTACTTCACTGACAATTGATCATTTAATTCGTGCTATATTCACAGCCAAGCCAGTTCTCGATGAATACTTGTGGCATTGGTTTGCCAATAAATACTTACCCCCTTCAGGTTCAGGATGTCCTGTACTGTTGTTCAATTATTGTGTTATTTGCCAAACACCAGAGAGATCAATACAACTTTCGCATGCGGTTTGTGTCACTTTAAGAGATATTTGCTTATGGCATATTCATTCCCCCACAGGAAGGATAAAGGATGGACCTTATGTATGCAATCACCTAAATCATTTTCTCACATTAGTCACTCGTCACTTGAGGAGGATGTTGAATCATCCTTGACCACCCCATTTCCTCTTGATGATTCGAAGCTTAATTGGGGTCAATGTGAATGTTTGTATGTATGGCATAATGAGTTAAACAAAAAACTAGAAATAATCGGGCTAACCAACATAGGACAAAATTTCAGGCCAACAGTCGCCAGGTGGTGGTTTTTGCTTTGCCTTTATATTTTCATTACACAGCCAGTTACGGAATTTAATTTAATTCCCTCCGATGTACTGTCTGAACCAGTTGAGGTTGCGGGTTCGGGTTCGCGTTCAATCGGAATTAGTTTGAAGGATAAAAAGCCAATTTCTCATTGCGTTACAATTACAGTACAAGTCGCAAGTTAATGCTCTTCGAATCCAACGTCAAGTTTGTACTGCTGTATGCCTGCGAAACTTGGAAAGTCTCTACCTCCATCTCTAGAAGACTGCAGGCATACGTTAAACGCTGCCTGAGATACATCCTTATGATCCGATGGCCGGAAAATTTATCGAACCAAGAATTGTGGCATATAACGCATCAAAAACTGTTGAATGCAGAAATTAGGCAGTGGAAGTGGCCCTGGATTGGTCACACGTTGAGGAGACCAAACGACAACATCGCGAAGAAATCCTTCGAATGAAACCCTCAAGGTACACGCCGAGTTGGTAGACCAAGAACAACATGGAAATCAACCGTATTGGCCGAAGCAACAACGCAGCGTAAAACATGGCAACAGCTGAAGTATCTGGCTGCAGATCGAGAAGGATGGTGTTTGATGGTGATGGTGTGTTCGATAGTCTTTTTCTTTAATTTCATACGGAAATCCATTTAAAACACCTTTTTGTACCCTTTCCGAATATTTGCGAAGATGACAGTGGTTGCAACTTGCAAGTGTTATATTGTGTTGGTCCCTTATTAGGCGTTTTTCTTTTTTAGTTCAGAGCTGAGCACTGAACTGAGCTCGAGCTATATGAGCGCGCTCTGAACCGAGCGTGCTCAGATCGTTCTGATGATTTTCTGTTTTTCCTGTTTTTTTGTTCTCTCAAATATGACTGGAATTGTGAATGTATATGTGTAATCAGCATTTTACTCAGCCTGCTCAGTCAATTAATTCTGAGCTCATAGAGCGCGCTCTGATCATGCTCTGAACGAAAAAGGAAACACAAATTCGAGCTCTGATGTATCTGAGCTAAAAAAGAAACACGAACTTTTTGTATAACAGTTCAGGTTGTGCTCTGAACTAAAAAAGAAAAACGCCTATTGAGAGCAACAGTTGTGTTGTACATTTGTTATCCTTTATACGTGCGCCTTGCCTAATGACAACCTCTGCCGCATGACAAGAATTATGTGAGGCAACCCACGGCTTTCCGTTTTGCATTTTCCTTCGGTCACATTTCCTCACCTTTTTGCCGTGAGGAAAAAGTAATGGAATGCGCTGCAGCTGTGGAGGGCCACTTGCAAGGATTTAATGAGTAAATTCCATGAAAACCGCTAAGAAACGTTCTTTGGTTTTTTTTTTTTTTTTTCTCATTTTCTGTCGTATGAATTTGCGCTGGAACTTATGCATAGATTTGCATATAAAGAGAGCCTTGAGAATTTTCCTTACAATGTGAGCCATGAATCCTTGTAGTTTGACAACCTCTCAATAGTTCAAAACAACATTGGAATATACCAGTGTGCAATGTGCATTGTCTACTAGTTAACTTGAGATAAAGCTCACCAACTATGCAAAAGTTTAAAAGAACCCCTTCTCTATGCTGAATGGAATGCAAACCGTCTAGTACCATCGGCTAGACATATCTGTCAACCACTTAACTAAATTGAATACAAAAAAAAAAAAACAAAAAAAAACTCCATAAATTTCCTACATTTCAATAAGAATCCTTTATGATCAAAGCTGTATTTTTTTATTACCGCCAATAAAATTGACTTAAACCAGCTTGCACTTTATATCCTGCCCACAGACAATAACATTATCTACGTCAGCGCGCGTGTTATATTTATCCGAAGTCCGATAAAGGACTTCATATTCTCATCTACATTTTTATACGGAAAACGTGTGCGTGTCATTTTCCTGACGTAACCGCGTAGTGTTTTTCTTTTTACTATCCAGCTATAAAATATACTGATATGGCTGTTAGAAAGTTGAATCATCATCGTAACCATCGAAGAATGATCTGGGTCAGTTAAGGGCGCATCGCGCATGTAACATCGTTATAGTTGTGTTAGCGTGCTTATTTGTGCACTCATTACTTTGATCCGCAATAATTTTTTGTTTTTAACAGACTTAAGGAGGAACAAGTTACCTTAAATAATTGAGTACGTTTTTTATTTTGCACGCTTTCGAAAATAGTGTTTAACGTTTTATGACTTATAAGTCTATAAACGATATTGATCTTTAAAAGCTTGCGTGACATGAATTGTTTAATTTTTAGCAAGCATTTAGGTTTAAAAAAAATAATTAGGGTGATTTTTATGTGACGACTGATGTTATTATAGTGATGTGATAGAAGAGCTACAATGGTTGAGTACCTACCCCACTAGCGCGATTGCCTGTAAAAAAGTCTAGTAAAAAGTAAACTGACGTTTATATGCTTTTTAACTTAAGTTACTATTGGAAATAGATTACCTTTAGTTGATGAAAAGGACTACTGAGCCCATGACATACTTTCAATAAGACAGAGTTTTAATGTCATCGCACATTGACTTAAGCTGGATTACTCTCATGGTAAATATGCAGTTGAATAAAAGTGAAATGTCGCAAAAAAGGGAACAAAGCTAATTTATTTTAAAGAGCAACAGATATAATAAGCATGACGTTTTGAATTGTATTTACCGGCACTCACGCTACAGCTTTTCTTCTATATTTTTTTTTTTTAATTTTTGTCAAGAATACGTTGCACCATCGATCGCTATGATTGCGTCATATTAATTTGAGTTCCATACATCAAGCACAGCGAATAACTATGATTATAGTCCACTTATGAATGTTCAATTTATCACAGCTCAAAAATCCGCCAGATGAGGTCTGACGATCGCAAACAGCGGCGCAGCTTTGAAGAATATTTTTTGACTAGCAATCGTGGAGATTTTGTACTTATTTACAAACGAATTTGAATCATTTCGTTCAAATTTGTGGATAAAATCTAGTACATTCTGTGTAATGATAAAGGCTAGTACGCTGCTCAAGTGAAATCCAGTTTTTCATACAAATTTTTCACCGCGAAATGTCAAAATGAACTGTCCACAGGGAAATTTCACTTGGCAGTACGCAGCTCAAGTGAAAAATTGGGCTTCAAAAACTCAGCTGTAGGTGGCGATACTAAAATCTCTCCACAGCTATTTCACTTGGCGTGAAAAATGATTCGTAGGACGACAGTTGAGAAATTAATTTCAATTTCAGATGTTTCTTTAAGAGAGTAATGCATTTTTTGAACTTCTTTTATCATTTTTGCATTGAATATAGTACCATAAAGCTAGGTGTACAAAAAGTTGGTGGCATGGATGACCTTTTTGATGAGCAGGGTGCCTCAGTCAGTAAATTGTTATACACTGTTTTGCTCAAGATAACCATACAAATTTTAATCGGCGGTCAGATCAATTACATAAAATGGTTTATGGATACTAAAATGGCAATTAAGTGTTTTAAGTGCTTTACAAAAAATGATTTGTTTGCAGCTCGCAGTTCCCTTTTGTAAAGGCGACACGGCGGCTGCTGCAATTACGTTATAAAATTGAACACGATACACTTTTTATGCATTTTTATTACTAATGAATGAATGAGAGTTACTTTAATTAATAGTAAATCCTTAAATAATATTGTAGCATTCGATTGGAAGCTCTCAGAGCACTTTTTATGTGCGTTTGGAACAAAAAAAAAATCTTCGCGCTTTTGCGAGTCCATATTTTCTCAGATTTACCAATACAAGTGCGTTTCAATTTGTTTTTTTCTCTACAGCAAAGAAAGTAATTACATCTGGTGAATTTATTTGTGTAATTTATCTATCTATATATATAAAAATAACTTTATAAATGTGTGTGTGACAGCCTACCGACTGCCACACACATCCGATTTTGATTTAGTTTTTTTTGTTGGTTAATAGACCATGCAGAGAAGGTTAATATATTGGTATAATAAATTTTTGAAAGAATGCGCAACCGCCATTCCAATAAATTCCTTTTGTGTACACTTTGAACAAAAAGAAATTGGATAGAAATGGAGTAGTTACACTTCAAATACAAAAAAAAAATATTTTAAATTTTAAAAGCAATTGTTGTTGTCAATTATTTTAAATATTTTCCAACCAAATTGTTGTTGTCAACAATTTTGAAAGTTTTTTTTTTAAATACCTATAGGTACCTAAAAAGTTTGTTCTAATAAATTATGTTTACTATGTTACATTAAGTAACTTTTTGAAATGAAGTAGATACTTTGATTATACAAAGATGATATGGCCGACGATATTTTGCGTCGAATTCGTACTGTGATATCGGATAAGGAACTGGAGATGTCAGTTGCATCGAATTCGTACTGTGACATCGGATAATGAACTGGAGATGTCAGATGGAATGCGCAACAAAGCTTTGATTTTGATCGAGGATATGGGTCTGCTCATGAGTGGCAATTTGTTGTGCAAATTGGGGATGCCACAGTCAAATCGTTCAATGCAAGGCGCATTTAATCGAGAATTGGAGCGAGAAATGGACTTCGACCGAATCGCATTGAGTCAAGCTGTTCGAACAAATGTGCCAATGTTGAATCAAGAATAAAAGAAAGTGTACGATGAATTGATGCGAGCAGTCGATAACGAAAATTGCGGAACTGGAAATACATTCATGATTTCACTGATGTTGGCTCCAATTGTTCGAGATCTGAGATCGCTTTGGCCCTAGCCTCTTCTGGGATAGCGGCTACTTTGTTAGAAGGCGGTCGAACAGCTCATTCTGCATTGAAATTGCCATTGAATCTGCAAGTGGATGCAGAACCTACATGCAACATTTCAAAGAACACAAGCGACCTTTCGGTGGAGCAATGATCTTGCTATCAGGCGATTTTCGTCAAACGCTGCCTGTCATTTCGAGATCAACTCCGGCAGATGAATTGAATGCTTGCCTGAAGGCGTCTGCTTAATGGCGATACGTCAAGAAATTGCATTTGACAACAAACATGCGAGTTTCTTTACAAAATGACCAGTCCGCTGCAGAGTTGTCCAGGCAATTATTTATGATGGGCAAAGGTGTGATTCGAGCAGACTTAATCACCGGCCTGATTGAGTTTCCACAACTTTTTGCAACTTTACAACGAGACCGGAAGAACTAATCATGAATGTTTCCCCGAATATCGCTCAGAATAAATCTGAACATGATTGGCTGAGTGTAAGAGTGATTTTGGCTGCGAAAAACAAGAACGTCGATCATTTGAATTTCGCCATTCAAAACCAAATCGCTGGTGAGTTGCATTCAATTCAACAAATCAGTCGACTCCGTGATGGATGAAAACGAAGCCACCAACTATCCCACTTTGTTGCGCAATCTAAATGAACCAAAACTTTGTAACGGTACGCGTTTGATTGTGAAGAATTTAATATCAAATATTATTCAAGCAACGATTTTTATTGGAAAATTCAAAGGCGAAGATGTTCTTATTCCGCGGATTCCACTTATACAGAACGATTTGCCGTTCGTGTTTAAGCGTCTTCAATTTCCCGTACTTCTCGCTTATTAATAAGTCGCAAGGACAATCGCTGTATGTGTGTGGCAAAAATCTTGAATTTCACGTGTCGGCAAAGCTCTCGCTTTGTACGTGTACACACCCGATAATAGAAATAGAACAAAAAATGTTATGTACCATAAAGCATTTCAGTGAAAAAGCGGTAGGTTGGCCGACAAGTATTTGATTTTATTTATTTATTTAATTTTAATATAGGTACCTTTATGAATTTCATTACCTACATAAATGAATTTGGGCGGAACGAAGTTCGCCGGGTCAGCTAGTTTATGTATGAATATTTAGAAATCAATCGGGACGCTAATTTAGAATGTTTGCATATAAAATTTAACTAGTGAATGGAAAACGCTTTGAAAAGTGTTGAAAGCTAGGTACACATATTCCAATCGCACGAATGTCAACACAAAAAAGGGCAAGTGATATTCTTATGTTCGATTAGCCACACGAAATCTGAAATCTGAGAGCGAATTTGAAGAAGCATAATCAAATACCACATAAGAAACTTTTGCAAATAAGAATACAGCAGTATTCGAATGTTCTACTACAATGAGGTTCAGTAATCACATCAATATAATTTCCGGATCTTTTAAAAGGTGCGGTATACTTTCTATGCACTCTTGATTCTTAAAATGTGTTACACTGGTCTTATTTACAAATCAGATATTATTGCCAAAATTAAACACTACTAGAACCTATGAACTACAATAAAACAAAATTCGCATTTTCTTTCCTCCATCTGTTTTCATTTTAAGTAAAATAAGAGTGAAAAAATATGTTTATTTTATACTATAGCTATCCTCAATCTTATGGAATTCCCAGAAAAAAAATGTTCATCTCAGTCACCCTGCATTAATTTCTCCACGAAAATCTCCAAAAAAAAATTTCACTTTCGATTTCACAGCATTTTTTGGAGAGCAGTGAAAATTTCACTTCACTTGAGCAGCGTACTAGCCTTTAAACATAAAAGTTAACTTGTGCCATTCGTAAATTTCATGGAAAAGAGTTATTCGCTCCACAACCAAAGTCAATGCCATTTAAAAACTATGGAACGAGTCTTATACCATGTTCCCACCAACGTGATTTAGCCGAAGTGATTTATAAATCACGAAACGCGTCCCCACCGAACTTTAAGTGATTAAATGTGACATTTACGCTAACTTTGCCATATCAGTGATGGGACTTCTAACACTTAAGTGGTATTTCAATCACTTTTTACACTTTCGGAAATTCTACCAGAACTCGAAATCTACCACCTTTTAACAAAGCTATTCGCTAATAATATTTATTTTCCATCATTAAATCGAAAATTGTACCTACTATACCTACTGCTACTACTTACTTTTACCCATACACACTCAGCTATCAGTATTTTTTTCGAAGAATTGCATCAGTAAAAACTTCCTGTCCGGTATACACCATTTACTGCGCCATTACTTCATTATTTACTGAATTATTTATCATGGACAATTTTTTTTTTACCACTTTTCTACCACCGTTTCATTTTCCTCAAGTCCCATCACTGACTTTTCGTTTGCTGAATGAAGTGCTGAACATAATAAAGGTATGTTCGATTTTATTTTGTGTGGTCCGATACGTAATTAAAATTTAAACACGTCTAAATCACGTAATTAGTAATCACGAAAATGTATGGTAAATCACGTAATTTATGAGATGATTTAGCTAAATCAAGTGGATTTAGCTAAATCACGTTGGTGGGAACATGGTATAATATGGCTCATCCAAATCATTAAAGACATACTAACTTGACGTTTCTTCAGAAAGGGATTCTTGGTTGGTTGCGTACATTTTTGTCTGTTAGGTACAATCGGGAATTTTAATTGACTGGCTTAAGGTAATGCGCCAATATGTATGCAAGAAAATCCACACTTCTAAGAATTATGATTATAGGAAATTAAAGTGTCATTCAGGAGAAGCGATATAAATGTTAAAATGTTGTCGCCGTTCAATTTCTAGGAAAAGTCTTTCTTGTAACTTACGTTAATCCAATTTTTCTTTTAGTTTTAGTTTTGTAGGACGCCGATGTTTTTTACACTTGTGTATTGTGTATATACTAAAATTAAGAGTTGGACCTAAACCAACAGAAATAACGAAATTGGCAGCACAGGATATAATAAAAATGTACCAGTGCACTGTTTAGTTTCCGTACTGTACTTTTTTCGGATACCGAAATGTAATAGAATAATTATGCAAGGCGGTTAAGCCATGACTTCCATTTTTGCAAACAAAAAATAAGTTACCATACCAAGTTAAAAGTTAGTACCAAAAATCTGATTGTTTATAGAATACGAAAAAATCATTCATTTCGTCGTGAATATGACTTATCAGTATCCTTTGACTTTTCTCTGATCTACGAACTTCGAACTTTATACAAAAATGTAATGACAGTGGGAAAATGTACCTGACTAGTCTGCAGTTCAAGTAAACCCCAATTTTCATACAAATTCTTCACTCTGAAATGTCAAAACGAACTAATTTCACTATGCAGTATGTAGTTCAAGTGAATAATAGCTGGGTACTACATTAGAGACGGACTTAGGTGTCGATACTAAAATATCACCATAGCTATTTTACTCGGCTTTTGTTGTGAGTCACACTAAATTTTTGACATTTCAGAATTTCAAAAAAGAATAGATGTTAACTTATTTATAAAAACACTAGCGACCGCTCTGGCTTCGCACGTAGGGTTCAGCCTGCCTTTGCAATGTAAGCGGAAAAAATGTAATTATTTACGACATCACATTAGAAACCTCAAAAATAACAGTATTTCTCCACTGTTTAATGAATGTTATCATACATATAAACCTTCCTCTTCAATCACTCTATCTATTAAAAAAAAAACGCATCAAAATCCGTTGCGTAGTTTTAAAGATTTAAGCATACATAGGGGCATAGGGACAGAGAAAGCGACTTTGTTTTATACTATGTAGTGATGATACGTCTTTTAAATTCGATTAGGTACATTATGCAAGTAGAAGTAGTAGTAGCTCCTGTCTTCAAGTCCTGACCAAACGCAGTAGTCTTAAAAATTTTAATTATCTTGTTGCTGCCCTTTTTCAAAAAGTGACAAAAACCAGAAAAAATTACAAAATTACAAAAAAAAAAAAAAAATAAAGCAAAATAAAAGCTATACCAATTTTGTAAAAATGTTACGAAAGTGGTAGCCACGGCAACCGTAAACATTGTTGACAACAGTGCCAAAACTGCCAATACCAATTAATTATTAACATCTCGCATTCGCTCTCACTCACTAGGGTCTCGGTGCGAACTGTTACACTTTATTCACAATCCACACAAAACCCACAGAACAGTCGCGATCCACAAACCTACGAAGGAAAAATTCGTTCGAACTTAAGGACTATTCACATGAGAACGAATTGCGAACTGCGAACACGCGAATATTCGTAGTTTCTGACACTTCATTCACATGAAAACTTTTTTTGGTCGCAGATACCCGCGTATCAGTTTCATTTTAAGAGGTTAAGTTCGAACGATTTTTTCATTCGCGGGTTTGTGGATCGCGACTGGTTTGTGTGGATTGTGAATAAAGTCTGACAGTTCGCGGCAAGAATTTTCAATTCGCAAGCAAATTGCTTAAATTGTTAATTTAACTGTTAAAATCAATTGAGATTCATGTTTTTTAGATTAGATGTTAGAGTAATAAAATATCATGGTTTTGTGATAGAAAAAATAACAATTTTCAATTCATAAATACAGTTAAATTGATTTGTTCGCAATTCGCCTAGGTATTCACAATTCGCTCTCATGTGAATAGTCCTTTAACCTCTAAAAACGAAACTGATACGCGGGTATCTTTTTTCATGTGAATGAAGTCTCAGACAGACGAAAATAGGTATATTCAACGAGATATTCAATTTTTCCCACAGCAACTTATTTTCTATATACCTAAATATTTCTTTGATATTTTAGAAATTTGAGTTTTGCTACGCAAATTAAGTTTTGGTAAACAAATTTTCTACGCAAATTTTTTCGCTTGTGGCAGCACTGATTCTGGATCCTTTCATGCTTGAATTAAGCGCCAGCTGCGATATGGCTGAATACAAAAAGAACAAAGCATCTCTACGCTGTCCGCTGTGGCTGTGTCTGTACTCTATATACCTAACTAGATCTACCGACCGCCGGCGCCGCTCCGTGGCTCGTTATTTTTTAACATAAATAACACAACCATACAAACTATGTAATATGCTCACTGCTGAAGTGCTGTGCACTGTGCTGACACAATACATTTTTAATTCTATTGCTGTTTCTGTTTCTGCCGGCTCGGCGTCGGCCCTCGGCGTCACAATCGCCATAGTCATCTCCACGGTTGCCACTTTGGTAATATTTTACCAAATTTGGTAACTTTTTGCTTAGATGGTGATTTTTGGTAGGTAATTCGGTAATTTGTATATGGGTTTGGTAACTTTTTGAACCAGAAACACCAAAAAGAAGAACTCGATATCATCACTACTTGTAAAAAATGCTGCCTTAATTTTTCAGAAAAAGGATTAAAAGCATAACTTGTAATTTTAATTATAAATTTTAAACAGCTATTTTTCACTCTGCCTACTGATATTTTCACGTGGAGAGTTAGTTGTGACATTTCGCGGCGCAAAATTTGTATGAAAAAAATGGATTTCACTTGAGAGGCTGTATATCGTGCATACTACGCTTAAACATAGGTACATTTTTCCACTGCCATGAAATTTTTTTATATTAAGTTCGTAAATCAGAGAAATATCCAACGATACCGTAAAGACATATTCATACTGAAATATTTTTGGTAAATTTTAGCTTGGTCTGGTAACTTTTTTTTCCATTTTTGGTCGCTATTTTTTTTTTTTTTTCAATTGGCAACCATGGCCATCTCATCAGCCGTCAAGTCGTAGTCGTAGTCGTAGTACCTACGTAGTCTACCAAAACAAAAAACAAATGACAGGCAAAAGCAAAAGCAACCAATCCAACAACTTCAGTTCAGAATTCAGAAACTAGCTTTCGTGGACGACGGCGGAGACGGGAGACAGCGACACCAACACCATCACCGACACCGACGTCGCTTCTTTGATTCTTTCTCCGTTACTTCACTGCATCAGTCGTTGTGCAGATTTCGTCGATCGAACGTCGGCGGTTTTCGGTTTTCAGTATTTTCGAATCTTATTTTGTTGTGTTTATGTTTATTTTGCTTCTCGAGCTCCCACCTTCGCAGTAACTAAGAAAAACCTGTTTATTTTCCTTCATCATATCATCATCATCCGGTTTGGATTTTCCTTCTGTTCTTTGTGGCATTATTCTGGGAATTTTCTGTGTTTTTCTCATAATAATTCTCACTTGTCGTGTGCAATTGTGTGCGTTCGCCTGAATTTCGGTCATCAGAAATTTACGTATAGATATCGTGTTTCGTTTTTTGTGTTTCGCACTACCTGTGTACCTACAGCAGCTGCAGTCTGCGCGTGTGAATGTGTTTGCGTTTGCTTTTGGAAAAACATTCGGCTTTCAGAAAACCAAAGGCAAAGCAATAACCTTTCATTTTCACGGTGAAGAGTTTTCCCCTCTCGTGTTTCCACACTACAGTTTTGCTCTCTTGTGAAATCAAATTTGGTACTTTTTATAATAGGTAATAATTGCGATTCGGTAAATTGCTCAGCTTTAAGAGTTTTCTCGATCACCTGATTGTTGCATTCAAATTCAAATCGTTATTCCTGTTGCTCGGTACCTAACCTAGTATCTATACAAAGTGATGTGTCAAGAAACCAGAGCTCCCTCGATAAAGTGAACAACAAAAAATATTAACATAGTACATAAATAAATGCTTGAAATTGAATATAAAAGGCAGTGCCAAGAAAAGTGATTCGATTTTATAGTTTTCCTCCTTTGTTTCGTGTAAGCGAAAAAGCAACTAAAGGAAGCAAAACGTACGAGCAAATAAAAGAAAATAAATTAAAGTGTCAAACTAACAGAAAAAAAAGAAAAAGAAAAGCACATTTGTTTAATATAAAGTAAAAGCAACCCGCCTAACAACGAGCTTAAAATTCAAATTCATGGCATCACCAAATAAAATAAGACGAGATTTTATTAAAATGCTCAACAATAACACATACTTGAGCTGTAGCAGCACATCAAAAAGAAGGGAATATGAGGTTAGTTCGAGCAATGTACGTTTGTAATCGAGTGTTGTTTCATTTTTTAATACAATCCATAATATCCATAACAGCATCCATTTATAATTTTGCTTATTATGTTCCACACTCTTGGATTTATCTAACAACGCATTTAAATTGCTATGCTTTCGGCCTTGCTATATAATTCGTGGTGAAAGCTTTGGGAATGATCGGCAGGTCGATTGCGATTATTTCGAATAAATTGCATAGATTATTGTAGCAAGTATCTACTACATAAACTAATTTTGTTTTAAATGCCTACCTACATAATGGCCAGCGTCCATCGTAAACCGGTTTTTATCGTAAGTTTTGTTTATGCCAAATTCTCGCACTAAAATTATATTTTTTAATGTAGTAAAGAAAAGATGATGATCGGCTGCTGTAAAAACAAAAGGACCCATTACTGACTGAATGTATGTACTTGCTTAGGCTGTCATAGCACTAGCCCCTGAATATAATCGGCCTTACCAATAATGTAATAATCAACTTTAGTCTGGCAGTTTACGCAAAGACTCCATACTAGTGTTCCTTAAACATCGATAGTCTAGTAAAAAACTATCGATACTATCGATTGTTCAAAAAAACTATCGATACTATCGAAACGCATATATATGAGCACATATTCAAGCAATGTAGAAGTAGGTACATACTGATGATAAAACCGGTGAAACATGTATGTAAAATAAGTACTTTATTTCCACTGACAAAGGATATGCGATTGGGCAAAAACTCAGTTATATACCTGTACCTGCTGTACATAAGAATACGTAAAGCACCCATCTCTTTCTTACTCATTAAAAAATGTAGCACGTTTACACTCAAGTAAAGTACTGATATTCTTACGTCAAAAGTACTTCAGTAATAGGAGTACTACTTTTCTACGTATAAAGATGGGCACCTTTAAGTAAAATTAAGATTAGACTGTATGTCAAGTGGTCATAAATTGCCAATTTCTGACAGTTCTCCTGTCAAAATATGGTCATACCATCGGCCCCAGCGAGGTATCCGTCGGAACGGAAAATTCTCCGATTTTATACTATTCGGAGGATTTTTGCTGCGAGGTTTTCTTCGGAACAAATGTTCGGAGAATTGTTCCGACATTTTGTAACCCATATTGGCGAATTACGTTGAAGTGCGATGAAGTGAATTTTATTGTTATTATTTTGACAGCTAGGTTCCGATATTCTCCAAAAGAAATTAGTTGCGGAATTCGTTTATGAGTGCGGTGCGTCATCGCAATGCGAGTCTATTTAATACGTATCTTGACCACAGCTGCTTCGGTATTCCAATATTTTGCAGTGTATAGACATCGGTCTTTTCTAGATATATGTACATCTGGTTTATGATGCTGTAATAACAAAGAGCAAACAATAACAAAACTTTGGCAAAAGAGAGGTAGGTAGCCTCTTACTGCAAATTAAAACTACAGTTTGATACACTTTGTATGCATGAATGAAATATGTATGTTTTTAAATGTTTTATTAATAAATTATGGACAAATTTACAGCCCCGTCCTTAGAAAATCGTAAACATATAAAACTATCGATACTATCGATACTATCGATAGTTTTATTCCGAAACTATCGATACTATCGAAATGTAAAACTATCGATGTTTAAGGAACACTACTCCATACTCTCCAAAATTTCTTTACCAATAAACAAATATAGGTAGTTGCCAGAATATCGCTAACTGTAGAATTAAATGTTAATGGTGAGAAAGTCGTGTTCATTTCGGGCATTAGCTAAATTAGTCCTCCCTTAATGTCATTTTGAAGATGAGTGTTGCCCAACCGCCCAAAATCACGGTATTAAATTTCGTAATAGGAGCGAATTTAAATACACTGTTGTTCAACCTGAGCGTTTACAATTATAAATTAATTTTAGTAAATTGTAAATGTTTTCTAATTTTATTCGTTGTAATAAAACAATGTTAATTATTTTTAAGTCTAACAAACACAAACTTGTACAAATGTATTCACAAAATTGAAAAATATTGCAATTTCGTTTTATTTCTAAACGCTTCAAGCATACCTATATTTCTGTGTTTTCCTCTGTTTTTATCTTGTTTAACCGCTAGTTCTTGCTTTTATATTGGTTTTTCCTTTTGAAAAGTTTGCAAGCAATGAATGGATGCTTACTAAAAAAGTTATTTTATATAATTTTGCGATATTTCCAAGACATTCGTCGTCGCATACGGAATAAAATTTCTGCCTACTAAGTTTGGGCGGCTCTTACCTAAATATCTTTTTTTCAACAATTCTCAGAACCTTAGGCGACTCAGGTAGATATTTGGCTGCAACCAAACCCTTATTAAACTCTTTGCAAAAGGAGGTTGTTTACCGAGAATGACGATCTTTGAAGACAATGGTTAATGTGAAAAGGTTGACTTCATAAAAAGATATAAGAATAGAATTGTCACCACTCAGCAAAATACGAACAAACTAACAAATTTAGGTACCTACTTCTGGAGGATGTTGTATGAATAGGGTAGGCACTGATTGGCGTCAACTTGGCGATGCCCAGTCGTTGTAACTGTTCATACACATCAATTGTGCTTATTTTACCTCCGCGTGGTAGCCACCGGGTACTGGTCTTGTCCTTCCGGGCATGACTTGCTAAACTTATAAGCGCGAGTGTTGAACACGAAGAAAATAGCAACACTATAATGCTCTGTCGGAATGACTGCCTGATCGAATCTCAGAGGTCTTACATGAGCCCCTCAGAAAGAGGACGTACGGCGGATGAATTCACATGGTTGAATCAACGGTGGCGTCAACAGTCAACATGGCAGATACCTCAATGAGCTACTTTGACGTATTTGGAGCTGAGGTCATTGAGGATTTTTCAGCACTAGTCAGGGTGTTGAAATAGAGATGGTGGCGGAAGAGCCCTTAATGGGTCAACGGCAGCTCTCACATCCCCGCAGCGGGTTACTGACTCCGGAATATTCCGGCTCCTTTTGCCCAAGGGGTTACAGAAAGGGCCTGGTCCTCCAGGTTGGGGGTTGTGCGTGGGGTTAACGACCCTACCAC
Organism: Cheilosia urbana; assembly: GCA_946477585.1. Classification (NCBI taxonomy): domain Eukaryota; kingdom Metazoa; phylum Arthropoda; class Insecta; order Diptera; family Syrphidae; genus Cheilosia; species Cheilosia urbana. The sequence goes on from OX297854.1 coordinate 121,792,248, forward strand.
GGAAAAAAAAAGAATTGTTGCGAAGCAACCAAAAGCCTCGGATAAGGACGGATTCACTGTTGACGACCCTGCAAAACGAAAAAAGGACAATGACGTTCGGATCTGCACGTGGAATGTTCGAACTCTGAACAGACCGCGTGCAGCCGAACAACTAGCGGAGGCCCTAGACTGCTACAAAGCAGGTATCACCGCCATCCAGGAAGTGCGGTGGGATGGGCCGGGCAAAAGGAGGATGAAAAACTGTGACATTTACTACGGTGACTGCTACAGAGAACAAAAGCAGCGGCTATTTGGATGCGGATTTGTTGTAAGCGGCAGACTTAGGCAAGAAGTCTTGAGCTTTCGACACGTTAGTGAACGCCTTACAACTATCCGCATCAAGGCTAAATTCGCCAACATCAGCCTGATATGCGCTCACGCCCCCACAGAAGATAAAGACGATGCTACCAAAGAGTGTTTCTACGAGCTCCTCGACAAAACATATGAGCAATGTCCTAAGCATGACGTTAAAATCGTCTTGGGTGATTTTAACGCCAAAATAGGAAAGGAGGACATCTTTGGTAGCACAATCGGAAAACACAGCCTACACGACACCACGTCTGGAAACGGACTAAGGCTGATTGATTTTGCTGCGGGACGTAATGTTACCATAGCTAGCTCACGGTTTCCTCACCTCAATATACACAAAGGAACATGGCGGTCACCTGATCATCAAACCGTCAACCAAATTGATCACGTTGCGATCGACGCAAGGCACTCCTCCAGTATTCTAGATGTCCGAACTTTCCGAGCGGCCAACATAGACTCGGACCACTACCTTGTTGTAGCCAAGGTACGGATGCGGATATCCAAGACGCCACAACAACGAGAAAATACTGTGAGGAGATTTAACGTTGGACGACTACAAACGCAACAAACCGCCAGAACCTTTGCCGATCGCGTATCCCTCAACCTCTCGAGAAGTCCTATGCTGCCAGCATCAAGTGCCGAAGACCAGTGGCGCCGATGCCAAGAAGCCATCAAAAACGCCGCAACTGATGTGCTCGGTTTCACCAGTCCACCCCCCCGAAACCCCTGGTTTGACGAAGAGTGCCGGCAAGCACATGCAGCAAAACAAAGTGCCTACGAAGCGTCGCTGCATAGAAGGACGAGAGCAGCTCGTCAGCTCTACGAGCAAAAAAGGAGGGAAGAACATCGGCTTCTCCGGAGAAAAAAGAGAGAGCATGAGAAGCGCGCGATCGAGGATATAGAGAGGTGTTACTCCAGGAACAATGTTCGGAAGTTTTACCAAAAGGTAAAAAGAACGTGTCATGGCAACAAGACCCGAACGGAGACCTGTAGAGACGAGCAAGGAAACCTTGTAGTAGAGTCACAGTCGGTGCTGAGGACATGGAAAAACCATTTCTGCAGACTGCTAAACGGCGAAGACGACACAAATTCCGCTGTTAGGCAGAACGATCCATTCAACCTGGACGATGACAGCCAAGATTTCCGTCCACCTGACCAAAATGAAGTGAGGATAGCAATATCTAAGCTTAAATCCAACAAGGCTGCTGGTCCAGACGGCTTACCTGCCGAGCTCTTCAAGTCAGCCGGAGATGACTTGGTAGAGTGCATACACCAACTCATCTCCAAGATTTGGTTAGAGGAAAGTATGCCTGATGAATGGAACCTCAGCATTGTTTGCCCGATCCACAAGAAAGGAGACCCTCTAAACTGCGCCAACTACAGAGGCATCAGTCTCCTGAACACTGCGTATAAGATCATGTCTGCTGTATTGTGTGAACGCCTGAAACCATTCGTCAACGATCTGATAGGTCCCTATCAGTGCGGTTTTAGGCCCGGTAAGTCCACGACCGATCAAATATTCACACTACGGCAGATCCTGGAAAAAACCCAAGAATACCAGATCGATACTCACCATCTTTTTATCGATTTTAAGGCCGCATATGACAGCGTTTATAGAGACGAGCTATACAGAGCCATGTCTAGTTTTGGCATCCCTGCCAAGCTTGTCAGATTGTGCAGAATGACGATGGAGAACGCTCGCTGCTCCGTAAAGGTCGGAAACAATCTCACCGAGACCTTTGATGTCAAAAAAGGATTTAGACAAGGTGATGCGCTGTCATGTGACTTCTTCAACATCATTCTTGAGAAGATTGTGCGAAACTCACAAGCCAACACCAGAGGCACAATTTTCTATAAGTCTGTGCAACTGCTTGCATACGCTGACGACATTGACATTGTTGGTACAACACAGCGAGCAGTCACTGGTGCGTTTGCAAGTATTAGTACAGAAGCGGCAAAAATGGGTTTAGTGGTGAATGAGGGTAAAACAAAATATATGCTGTCAACAAGAAGGGACACACGACATCGACGAATCGGGCAGAACGTCACGATAGACAGCTATAACTTTGAGGTAGTTAGGGACTTTGTCTACCTCGGCTCCGCTATAAACTCTGATAACGACATCACATCAGAAATCAAACGAAGAATCACACTTGCCAACCGCTGTTTCTTTGGCCTAAGACGGCAATTGATTAGTAAGGCCTTGTCAAGAAGCACTAAGGAGATTCTATATAAGACTCTCATCATCCCTGTCCTGCTCTATGGCGCAGAAGCATGGACCCTAGCAAAAACGGATGAGGATCTTCTTGGTCGCTTCGAACGCAAAATTCTTCGAGTGATTTTTGGTCCCGTTTGCGTTGACGGGCTTTGGAGGAGAAGATTTAACAGCGAACTCTACGAGCTGTACAGCGACATCGACCTAGTCAGAAAAGTACGCATCAGTCGTCTAAGATGGCTGGGACATGTAGAGCGAATGGACACCAACGCTCCGGCCCGAAGAGTCTTCGATTCTAACCCGGAGGGACAACGCAGTAGAGGAAGACCTCGCCTTAGGTGGCGCGCGCAAGTGGAAGGGGACCTCAACCAACTTGGAGTGCGCAACTGGAGGCAGTTAGCCAAAGATCGCGCTAACTGGAGAGGCGTATTGGTTGAGGCCCAGGTCCACCCCGGACTGTAGCGCCACCTAAGTAAGTAAGTAAGTAAGTACTTCTGGAGGAATAGCAGGTAGTATGTGTGAATTCATGGAGGGGGAAACATGACAGATTTCGTTCATAAAAATGTGCGCCACGGCCTTATATTTTTCTGCGAGCATTTATTTTTTTCGGTTTCTAAGTTTCCCGAATTAAGCGTGGTATGCAGTTCTTCACAAACCAAATATCCCATACAAAAGTGACACAACGAAACCATGATTCATGAACGAAAAATTCCGCTCTCCTTTTCGTTTTGCAGTACGCAGCTGCTGCGAAATGATTACGGAAAAGTGGGTAGTTGTAGTAGATTGCTTGGTACAATTAACCACTCTTTTTTCGCACACGTTTAAGCGTGGTATGCAGTTTTTCACAAACGAAATATCCCATACAAAAATTACACAACGAAATCATGAACGAACAATTTCGCTCTCCTTTTCGTTTTGCAGTACGCAGCTGCTGCGAAATGATGGAGAAAAAGGGGGTAGTTCGTAGTTGTAGTAGATTGCTTGGTACAATTCTCCACTCTCTTTTCGCACACGTTTATTGTCCGGGACATTCTTTGCTTGCGGAAATTTGGCATTTGTGCTGCAGTGCTGCCAGCTTTCATAAGAGGGTGAAACAAATTGAGAAATTTTGAAGCCGAAAATATCCAAACTCAAATATGAAAATTAAAACCGTTTTTTCTGACAATATTGAATTAAAAAAAAAAAACACAAACTCCTAATTGAGAGACTATTTTAGTTTCCATTTTACAATTTTAGCAAAAAAAAAAAAAACGCAAATGTTAACGAGTTTTTATATTAAACTGCTTCGAAATGGGTTGCTATAAATGTGTAAAAATCAATTGCAATGAATTTCCAGTGCAAGTATCAAATATGTCGTTTGAGGCCAACTCAAAAAAGAAACCAAATTTGCATTCAATGTTCGATTTGGCAGCAGAAGTCTGAAATCTCAGATCAAAATCTGAAATGCTCAGTAATCGAAAAAGACATACCGGTTTAGAAAGTTTTAGTTATAAAAAAAAGTACGTTCACAATAGAATTATAAATTCCTAAGGATTCTAAAAATCGCAAAACTTTAAATAAAGTGAATAGCGTGAATTACGATAAATCCGAAATTACAATTTTAAGGAGCCAAATTGGAAATAAATAGCGAATGATGGTAACACTGCTACTTGTGTATCATCTGATGGAAATCTACATCGCTGTCCATCGTTTCAGAAGAGGTCCATACTACGCTTTAAGTAATGTAATCTACACAATTTTTAAAAGACGTATTTATTTTCACACTTCTATATACTTTGGCAAGCTCTGTCTCGTTGCTTGGCAAATTGAAGCTCGAAAACGGAAGCGATAGGTGCTTAAAAAGCTTATGATATTTCTGAAACATATTAGCAGGCTATCATTTCTATTTGCGATGATTGTGATCTTTAGATCACCAATAAGGTTTAATTTGCATCAAAGCGTTCTAATTTACTGTATTCTGTATTTGTTGAATAATTTGAAATTTATATTATAACGAAACAAATGCACTCATCAATCAATCATAAAGTATTAGAAATCAAAGGAAAGTGTCTATAAAAAGTACCGAAAGTTGTGCCCGAACGAATGATAGGGCATTACTGATTTGCATATGATATTTGACAGATCAGCAGATACTTTGTGGATTTCCTATTTTGTGTTTGTTTTTTTGCTAATAAAAAGACATCTGTCACTCTATAAAAATTAAACCACCAGTGATTAAAGACATTTTTCGTACGCGACCGCGGCCAAACACAAACGCTTCCAGCGTAATTATTAAATTCCGGTCTGCATACGACAGAAACTTCGTGCTCACTTCGGTTTCCAAATACCGGAAGATAAACAAAAAACAGCTGAACTTAAGTGATGTTGGTTTGAATTCGAAATCGACTGTCTACCTGCGCGAGTGTCTCTCAAGCCCAATAAATAAATTGCTCCATGACGCACTACAATTAAAAAAACAAAAACAACTCTCTTCGGTTTTCACGATGCGTGGTCGGCTATTTGTCAAACGTTTCCCAGATGAAGAAGCTGTCAACATTGAGAACATCGCAAATCTAAATGACGTTGCCAGCCATCAAGGATAAATTGCCAAATATTTCTTCTCAGAGATTCTCAAACTTTTTTTTTTCTTTATTATTATTTTTGTTTCTCTTTTACATTTCCTTTTCATATAATAATTTTTCTATTTGTTAATTTCTTTTATTTGCATCTAAATTAAAAAATTTTTTTTAAATTTTTAATTTTTTTTTTATTTTTAATTTTTTTATTCTCTTTTTTTTTTTTGTAATTTATTTATTTCTGCTAATTTATAAAAGCAATGCAGTTTAATACTGTTCGTGAGGGTTCCATGGGCGGAGGTAACAACAGGATTCTTCGTTCAATGATAAATGTTCTGGGTGATCAAAAGAATGGTCTTCGGGTGTGCCACATAAATGCACAAAGCTTGACTCCTAAATTAGATGAGTTTAGGGATCTGTTTGAAGGTTCTCGGGTTGATGTTGTTTGCGTCACAGAGTCGTGGTTTATCGATGGGATGGTAGATGTAGCATATAAGGTAAACGGTTTTAGACTTTTTCGAGGCGATAGGATTGGAAGAGTGGGTGGTGGTTCCGCAATATACGTGAAGAAAGGTTTGAGATGTTGTCTGAAATATAAATCGACAACTGGATCTGCAATTGACTATGTGTTTGTGGAACTTAAGTCTAACGATGGTGATCTTCTTATCGGCTGTGTCTATAGGCCTAGTAAGTACATTGACTTTACCCCAGTTTTAAATCTATGGGAAACAATATCAGTATATTATCCAAAGATATTAGTTGGGGGTGACTTGAATAGCAACCTTCTGGTTGAGAGAACTATGATCGAAAGTATGACGGCACTTAATTTGTTACCGGTCAACACAAGTATCCCTACTCATTTTACTGCCGAATCTAGTACTCTCCTAGATGTCTTTTTTGTTAGCGATCGTAATGATATTCTTATGTATGACCAGCTATCCGCACCAGCTTTCTCTAGGCATGACCTCATATTTTTAACCTTTGACTTCTTAGTAAGCTGCTCTGCCACGAACTACGAATATAGGGATTTCAATTGCATTGATTATCGTCGGCTGGAGATTGATGCACGTAATATTGAATGGAATCGTGTTTTCACCATGTCCTCTCCGTGTGACCAAGTCGAGTTCCTCAACTATAACATCCGTGCCCTTTTTAACAATTATGTGCCAATAAAAATAAAGCGCGTATATAATGGTCAATGTGCCTGGTTTACTACCGAAATTCGCCCACTTATCGAGCAGCGCAATCAGGCTTACAATGAGTGGAAGCGGTACAGGGTAAACTCGCAATTAGGACTCTATCGCTCCTTGCGCAATCTAGTGGTCGGAAAAATAAGAACTGCAAAAAGGAAATTTTATGAAAGCAAACTAAATCCATTAATGAAGGGACGACAGCTTTGGAAAAATTTACGAGAAATCGGAAGTGGAAAAAGCAAAAACAACCAAAATGTTGATGAAACCATTGATATAAACTCTCTAAATAAGAGTTTCGTTACACTTCCTTTTCCTGCTCTTAATGTTGCTTCTTCAAATCAGTCTGTCTCCCATGACCTCAGTTCGTTAGTTAGTGTCTTTGAGTTTGCTTGTGTTGATAATATTGAAATTGTCGCTTGTTTGCTATCTGTTGAATCGAATGCTGTTGGTTTTGACGAAATACATCCTAAGTTTGTCAAAATAATTCTCCCTGTCATTCTTCCCTCTCTAGTGCATGTCTTCAATTTTATCATTACCACTGGTGTTTATCCCGAACAATGGAAATCGGCTAAAATAATACCCATCCAAAAAGGTCCCAACAGTAAAGATTATCGGCCAATTTCTCTCTTATCTTATTTCTCTAAGATCTTCGAGCGGGTACTACAAAGACAAATAAATTCACACATTTCTTCGAAAAACTTGCTCACCCCATTGCAATCCGGTTTTAGGAAAAATCATAGTTGCACGACAGCAATTACTAAAGTTGTTGATGATATTAGGGAATCAGTAGATGAAAATAAAGTAACTTTCTTAGTACTTCTCGACTTCTCGAAGGCTTTTGATACAGTGGATCACATTAATTTGTGCAATAAATTAATAACGTTATTTGGTTTCTCAAACTCAGCAGCTACTCTAATGTCTTCATATCTCCAGTCGCGAAAACAAGCCGTCTCAGTGGGTCATCATTTGTCTGAATTTCTTTTTAATTGTAGAGGGGTTCCACAGGGTTCCATTCTTGGACCTCTCCTCTTTTCGCTGTATGTAAATGAAATTCCCTCAATAATATCACCTTCATCTTCAGTGCACATGTATGCTGACGATGTCCAGCTGTATCAGAGCTGCCCCCTCGGTATGATAGAATACTGCGCGAATTCTATTAATATTGACCTTAAAAGGATATCCAACTGGTCAGAGAAAAATGGACTCTTCCTTAATCCCCTCAAATCAAAATGTCTTGTAATTAGTAAAAAGCCTTTAGATCTCTCCTACTTTCCTGATGTAATGCTTAGTGGCTCCAAAATCGAATATGTCGACACTGCCAGGAATTTGGGGATGGTTTTCAATAGGAAGTTGACTTGGGATACACACATAAATGCAGCAGTTGGCAAAGTGTATGGTATGCTACGTCAGCTGTGGATATCACATTACTATACTCCCCTGAAAACACGTATGTTGTTAGCGAAAACACTCATTACTCCAATTCTTATTTATGGTTGCGAAATTTTTTGTAATTGTGATGCAAATAGCAGGAGAAAACTTAATGTTGCATTTAACAATACCGCGCGATATGTTTTCAATCTTAAACGCTTTGATCGAATCTCAAGCTACGCGAAATTACTTTACAACATGTCCTTTAACAACCTTCTTCGCTATAGATCTCTTGTTTTACTGTCTAATATTATTCAAACTAATCAGCCTAATTATCTCTTTACCAAGGTGAGTTTTTGTGCGTCAAACAGATCCTTCAAACTCATACACCCGCGTTTCTCCTGTCTTACGTCCGAACGAGAGTTCTTTGTAAACTCCATCCGCTTATGGAATTCCTTGCCACGGCATGTTAGAAGGTTAGGTGGCACAAAACGGTTCGGAACCGAGCTAAGGTCTTTTTTCCTCAACGAGCCTGACTAAAGGTTTAGCTATGTGAATTTTTTTTTTTTTTTTTTTTGTTTCTCTATAAGTTTTTAAAAAGGAGATATATAGCTAAGTATATTGTAAGCTTTCTCAAAATTTTTGTAAATTTTTTTTTTTTTTATTATTATTTCTTACCTATCATAATAACGTTTGTTATGTAGCTCGAAATTTAACAAATTGTAATCTTCACTATTTTATAAGACTGTATTGTCTTAAAGTGTAAGTTTCTAAGAAAATAAATAAACTAAACTAAACTAAACTAAAAAGCCTGAAAAAGCAATTGAAAGATATCTGTTGGGCAAATGTTATTGCAATTTATGTAGGTATTCCTTTTTTAGAATAAAATCCACGTTGTGAACGAAACGACTGACCTTGTTTTTCACGAAAACAAATTATGAAATTCAAATTCTGCGTTACAACAAATGTAATAAATTCAACAGAAAATCTTCGTACTATTAAAGGTGTGGGACATTGTTTATTGGTACCCTTTCGAAAACGCTGTACATTTTATTGTGAACTGGCTGCCAATAGCCGACATTAGTGTTTGATTATTAGTAAGGCCGAATGTATGTACATAATACCTTTTTGAAATTAAAATACATTGGGAACATATTTTCTGTCTGAGGAATAAGCAAAGCTTACAAGGGACCATAAGCCAGCACCTAGTGCCTACAAGATCCTTCGATTTTTCGAAAAAAGCCGAGAGCAAATCCTCGCGTGGACCCCAATGAGTTGCATTTGCGTCTAGTTTGAAGGGTTGTTTTTAACATTCAAAATAAAAGTCACTTTGAGCTGAGAAATCGCTTCTGTTCAATACTATACCTACTTCTAATACCCTTTTCGGACCGCACGCGAAAACCGTGTTTTCGTCGAAAACTCGAAATTGCATTCACACCGAACAAAAGCTAGTTTTCGTTTGACGTTTCAATCAGCTGTGAGACTCTCGGGATTATCACAGAATCCGTCGTATTCGGAATTTTGCTAAGAACCCCGATAGAACTAGGTACCTATCACAGAATCCGTCGTAGGGTAAATTTTTTGCTTTCGAAATTCGTAGAACGCGGTATATTCAGTGATACCACTTTCTACGAATTTCAAAATTTCCATACGACGGATTCTGTAACAGTTCTTTCGGGGTTCGTAGCAAAATTCCGAATACCTACGACGGATTCTGTGATAGACCCGACTAACCGTGAAACTTCTATGTGAACTATCTTGTTTAAAATTTTCGATCGCAATACCTAATTAACAAATAAAATTAACTCGAGCATTTAAAAATAATATTAGCCCATCAATTAGTGTGGAAAAAGATTTAAGTTGTGAGTTGTGCTTGTGTGTTTGTTTCAACAACGCAACGATTGGAAGTCGTTTTCGTGGTGTTTTCGTGGAAAACGACTCGTTTTGAAAACTGAAATACGTATGGGAAAACTTCTGTTTTCGATGAAGTTTTCGAGTGATTTCGTGAAAACCAGCATTGCTGATACCTACTACTCATAGCGATTTAAGTTCCACTAAATATCTTATGTGACAGTTTGTGACATAGAAAAAGTAGCCCATTACGTATTTAAGTAGAATTTAAATCGCTATTAGTAGTATCAGCAAACGGGCCTAACAGTTGTGATACATCAGTGCAAGGAAGCTCGTATATGTTGGTCCTTCTCCTTGACTGTTTTGGGTTGTAGGTAGGTATTTAGTTTACCATCATCATTGATCGTTAGCCTTCGTCGGTCGTATGTTAAGAATAAACTATCGTTTTTATCACAAATCAAATCAAATACAGTTGGAATTTCATCAGTTACGTAAGCATTTTGCATAATCTTGATATGATCGGTTACTTGCTCATCTTTCACATTTTAATTAACTAGAAACCTTCCAATAAAAATTGTTGGTTCACTAGTAACCTAAAAAGGAACGATAACACCTAAAGAATGCAAACCTACTTTCGGCTGTACATAATTTGAATATTTATTTATTTATTTTACCACAATAGAATTTACGAACTAATTTATTATCACATTGTACTCTGAGCTCAGTTGATTCAACCTAATCTAATTACTGCACCTATACATTTGCATACATTGCAGTCACTCAATGTCATTTCATTTCGACAGATAACGACAACAATAAACGATGACGGAAATTTTCCCTTGCAATTTGCACTTTTTTTTTATTTTGCCTTGTATGACCATGTGTATAAATACCTCCTCTTGTTGTGTGTGCAATCTGCTTATCATTCTCGTAAAAAGAAAAAAACAAATATCCCTTGTATTCTTATCATGATTGGATGTCAACTCAATGGCCGGGGGCGTTGTGTTGTCAGAAACATTTGCAATCACATGCGTTAGATACATTAAATAACGCATTGTATAGCCGCTGATCGCTGATCGTATTTCCGCATATTGGTGACAGTAGCTTCCAAGTAGGTAATTTACTTTGTATGGTTACCTGATTAAATCTATCACTTGCCATTATAAAAGACGAAATCGCTTAAGTAGGTAGCTGAGTACCGAGCTTGTTTATAATTTACTTATATAGGTAGGTATATGTACCTACACAATGTGGGATTGTAGACAAACATGCGTCATATTTAATGGTTGCTATTAACCACCTGTATGCATTTATATATTATGTGTATAGGTAAGTATAAGTATATAAAGGCAAATAGGGTGATGGGGTGTGAGTTCAGCACCCAGCTGTAGTAGTCACCCTCTGGAATACAAAGTACAGCGCCGTTGGTCTTTCTTCCAAGGGAAAAATATAAGGTACTCCCTTGGCTGGAATTTCTTCTATCTGTGTTTAAAATGCAACAATTCTGATCCTGCTGCGCGTGTAAAAAAATATATGTTTGCATACAGTTTTTATAAGGGCAGAAAACGCCATTTAATAGCCGAAAACCGGGTTTTCATTAGTCAGCTCCCCTGTATATTTACAAGAGAAATGGGGGCTGACTATTCTCATGAATGTGTGTAAATTTAGTTGGGGCTGACTACTGTATACTTACATGGACTACTTTTGGAACTAAAGGGGCCGACTACAACAGAATCATACCTCACTTACTTTGTTAATAGTTTGCCCCATGTAGCTAATATACTTAATAAGCTTAGTAGTTTCCAATCTATGCACTTCAAAAAATTAGAAAAACACAAATATACTTGTTTAAATAGTTAAACAAGTAATTTCGAAAGACCGATTGGTCAAAAAAATACAAAATAAAAAAAAAAGTTAAAAGGCTGACTACTGAAGTGCATTTCACAAGTCCGAATCAATCAAAATTTGTGTTGTCTGAACGCACTCATCGCACTTTCCACTGTACTACTCCGAATGAAGAATGTAGCGTTTTACGCTTCAGTGGTTTGATCACTTTAGATTTTAAACGCATGTCCTAAGGTCGGAATATGATGTTATGCCAAGCATCCTCTAGTCACGCCTAGGATGAGGATGAGGTGGTTTTTACAAGTCCGACATATCTCTTGTACCCGTACCTATGTGAGTTTTTGTAGGAATTTCAATGTCCGAAAAGCCTTTCGTGGGATAAAGGGTAAAAACAGCAAATCGTGGGAATTTCAGGAATCTAACAAAAAACATTCAAATTATACCTAATTTTCTGCTGAAATTTCATCAAAACTCCTACATTTCACCATGATTATCAACACACTGAATGTCCATAAAAAACAGCTCATATAAATCGTCTTTTATCAAAATTGTTTAGTACCAAAAAATAATCGTAGCTACCTAGTTATGTTGCAAACTGTGGTTTTAATACTAAAGGTTAAGACTGGCACACGAATGTGACTTCTAAGTCGCTTACTCTGGATTTTTACGACTCGTCCCGGTTGAGTTAACACTATTCACTAGTTAACCTTTTAATTTAGGTAGGTATCCAGAGCCAATAAAAGTGAGACATGCTTACGTAATCTACCATTCATACTCGTGCCTTCCGATCTGAACGAACTTGACAAGGAATGTAAATTTGCAAGTAAGTAGGTAAAGTGCCATCAAAATTAGTGGTGAAGTTGTTGTTGATTTTACTTATTTTTTTTTAGTTCTATTACGCAATTGATTTTTAACACATTCACGCTTATTACGATTATATAAAAACAAATGACCGCTATTACTGTCGTTTGAGTTTTTTGTCCCATGTACCTAATCATTTTTCTAGTTTACAATTTCAGTACGATACCGTAATCATGGGGAAACAGTTATTACGTTGAAGTTCTGTTCGAATGTGTTACCTTTTCTTTTAAAACGGAAAAACTCCTATGTCCAACCGAAATTTAAAATTGAAGTTGGAATGACTGCATTAGCTGTTATATTCTTCATTTGAACCAATGTTAGTACACGAAGGGACAAATCTATACACCTACATGTAGGTATTTTCAACTAAAAAATACTCCGTAGGGGAAAAAGGACAGCTTTTTAATATTTAAAACCGTTTACTGTGAACGGAGGTATTTTTAATATTAAAAAAAAAAAAAAAAACATGAAAAACGAGAACTTATATTTCTTTTATAGTTTCCCAAAGTTTTCTTATATAGTGTACCTAGCAGAACTAGATTCGAGATCATGCTACATGCCTCTTACCCTGAATTCAGAATTCTGTTTCTACCTTAACTTTTTTTTACCCAAGAATACTCTTCATTAAATTTTTGTATTTATTTATCAACTCGAACTAACTTTGGAAGAAAATTTGGACGAGCGATTTTAATTATGTATTTTAATAAACTAATTTGATTTTAATAAATATATACCTAACAATTTTGTCTGCTTTACTATTAATATTACTTTCTATAAATTTAATAATTTATTGTTTTTCGTTCCTATTTGAAGATGTTACGTTTTTTTTTACAATAGGTATCTACACTTAACTTATTGTTGCATACTTAATTAATATAACAACATTTAAAAATAAATAAATAGTTGGCGCAACAGGTCCGGAGGGACCCTAGGCCTAGCTTCTCACAACCATTCGTTTTGTGTGAGCTTTTCATTTTTGGAACGAATGGAAGGGATCTACAATTTAATGCCGACTCCAAATGGCTAATCGAGAAGCTCTTTCAAGACAATTATACTCTCGGATGTTTGTCAGACGTTCGCTAGATGTGGCGCAGTGGAAAAATCCCCAAGTTGGAATTTGCGTTTTTTCGGGATTCGAACCTCGATCCCTCGCTTAGTAGTCCAACACACTAACCACTAAGCCACTGCGCCTAACAACATTTTCTAGATAAAATAAAAACAGGAATATGAGCATTGAACACATTTCTTTTATTTTTTCGAAATAATATTACGTACGCAGACAGATTTGTAGGGGAAATGTTACGTCGGTAGGGAATTTTTAGAGCCGTGGTATTTTATTTTTTTAATTTACCACCGCTGATTTGAACTAATGCATTTCGGAAAAAGTGTGTTTTTGAGAACTTTTCCGTTAAAAACAAATTTAAAAATAAGTACGTATAGGATTTTGGAAGAAGATGTTATATTTAGGTAGCTAGTTTGAAAGCAGAATCATGGATAACAATAAAAAGAAAGAGCAGTTTTAAAACTACCTGAAGAAGTCAACAGCAACTACCTATTAGATATAGCTATCAGACGAAAATAGCCGTCATTTGTAAGAGAAATCGATAGTCGCATATAAGTGGTATAAATGACGGCTATAGCAGTCAAATAAAAAAAGAATTGTTTTAATTGGCCACGTTTCACTGCCCACTAGATGACTAGCGGCACGTGAACCTCCATATAACAAAAATTGACATTTCACCATTTGCGTTAGACATCTAGCTTTATTTGTAAAATAACCCTTTCAGGGAAATTTCCCAATTTGGCGAAAACTGATAAAATAAATGCCTGCCAAAGAAAACCGTTCAAACGTTTACGAAATAAAACTTAACACGAAGCCGAGCTAGCGTAATTGAGATAAAATTGGTTATAATAAAAGTAAAATACCAATTTAGATAATTGATTTTATAATATTTGTATCATTTATTTCATTGTAGTGCGGAAATAATTTCACTTTGCCGCTGCCGTTTGGGTTCTAGTGCAGGCGTTCCTTCATCTGTGATATTTTGTGCTAGACGTCTAGCGGGCAGTGGAACGCGGCCATCATTCCAGTCTTTTTCTGTTACTTGCCAGACCTCAAATGTTATTTCTGCCTATCTGCCTATCTGGTAATCATACCGAAAGTGTATTTCTGATTAGATAATTTCCTAACTTTAAAAGTCAGCGCGAATGTGTTTAATAAAAATGAAGGCAAGAACGTTACCTTGTTAATTGCCAGCAATTTTCTAAAAGTAATCACAATTTTCGAGCTCGTCACACATACTCATTTGTCGGCAGATAAACATATTTTGCCTTCTCTCCAAAAATTGCATTAAAAATCATGTTTTTTAACTTTGTCGACATTCCACCATATCGCATTGTTTGGGCCACCATTTTGCGGCTGAAACTGTGATTTGTTCCCAAAATAGAAATGTTTACGATAAAGTAATTCATTTTATCATCATCCGACTTTCCACAAAATGAGTCACAATAAGTTTTTTGTTTTATTTTTATTTTTTTGTTTTATGGGAACAATTATCACCCGACAACTAATTGAGGCACCCCAAGATCAAAATGACGACCAATTCATCGTCCGGTCACTAATCAGTGTCAATGACTGTAGAAACTTGATTTATTTTTTGAAATGTTCTACATTCAAAATTCACATGTTTGAGATATTTTAAAGCTTTTCGTGTCAATCATTTGCGTCAGACAACAGAACAGATTAATCTGGTTCTAATTTTGTTTTTCTTTATGACGGTTTATACTTATATATATATTTTTTTTTAACTTATCATAGCCCCCACCCCGAACCTGAAAGTGTAAACAACAACAACCTTCTTACATCACTAAATCAAACACTGTACTCTGTACCTAGTGTTGTAGTTATGTAGTGCAGATGTACCCGGAGTAATAATTGTCAGATGGAGAAAGAGAACTGAGAGAATTACTACGTTTTTTCTCAAATTTGTTTGTTGTTGATGCAAAATGCCAATACAGACACAGTATGTTTTGAAGCCAGTTCGTGTTTGATGAAAATAAATAAACACAAACAAGAGTGAATGCGCTGAATGTAATTTGTTCATTAGTGTTCCAATTCAAAAAGCGAACACAAAACGGTCATTCGAGAAGATTGAAAAATCTGAGTCGCAATTCTTAATTAATTCTTGTTAGGTAACTAGTTTAGGTACATTTGAGAGCTGCTCACAAAATGCCAAATTAACACGCATCATAACTGTCGGGTAACTCAAAAGTATACCTAATCTTAACTTGTCTTGTTTATACTCATTCAATGCGATAAAACAATTAGTTCTATATATAGATACTTAGCTATGTACTCGTATCTTCAGTGACTGTACAGTTGATTGGTTGTCTTATTAATAAAATATTTGCCACATGACACAAGCAATCAGTTGAGTATAACGGTGCACCTTGGATTTTTAGATGTTTATTGGCAACATTATTTGAATAATTTTTACTTTATGAGTACCTATAGTTGTATACGGTATAGGTACCATTAGATGGATATGCGACTATCTAGATGAGTTGTGTTTCACAATGTATACTTACACTCGAGCTGAGTTGAGTTGTATGTAATCTAGTGGAGCGGAAACCTCGCTAGATGATAAACATGTGCGCCAAGAAAATACCTATCGCTACCAAGAAGTCGGGCTACAATATAGAGAAGTCGTCATTATGAAAAGATGTTAATTATGAGCGAGAAAAAATATATATTGATTATTCATTGGATTCAGGTAGGAATGGAACAGACGCTAGACCTATTGCTTAGTCAGTTGTTGAGGAATGCTATCTTGAAATGAGTAATTTAATCGTACGAGTACACGTTTTTGTCATATTGTACCAGAAAAATAACTTGAATTGAATTACTAGTTCGCGATGTACGAGGTAACTGAAGAGAATGTGGCGAAATACCCTCTTTCCTATTTACACTGTTTCTTATTTAACCGTTTGAATCTATTAAAAGGGATTTTTCTTTAAAAGATTATCATTTCACAAACTGAAATTCAACAGAATTTCCCAACAGAAATTGTCAGGGTAAAAACCCAAGAAGTAGGTAGCTAGAATCGTTGTTACTCCGCACTCCCTCACTCAGTAATTATCATTTTCATCTGAGCAGCGTCCTTACCTCGCTGATCCTTGGAAATAATATATAGCTACCTACCTTAATTATCCACGAGCAGCGTGCAAGTTTTATAGGTATCTGCCAGTGGCGTCGCGTGAATTATTTAGAATGGCGTTCAATTCTTGAAATTTATATATTTTTAAAAAAATATCAATTAACTGTCTGAAAACACTTCCCATTTATTGTTTTCTCAATCATTGTTCTGATGTTATTGATATATTTTTTTTTATTTCAAATTTAAATATATAGAGAGATGAAAAAAAAAAAAAACAACAGTCGCATTCAAAGTCAAAAGCACCGCACGAAACTCCAACCACTTAAACGAAAGTTCATTCATTCATTCAACGACTTTCGTGCACTGCTTTTTTCGCACGAGCATCGATGTATTGCATTGTACATTTGACTCATAACGCTTTACGGAAACAAAAAAGAAAACCGTCGCACGGGTTCGCTACAAGTTCTTCAAAATAAGGCGATTTTATGTACGCGCCCGTGCGGGTGACGAATGACGATGTGGATGAATACTAGGCAAATCTTGTAGGTATATATATACTTTGGAGTTAGATACATTTATTGGATGAAATCAACAGAACATGTGCACAGCGAGATTTAATTTTTTTTTTTTTTTTCGTCAACGAGGAAGGAATTTTGAAAGAAAAATTAGGAAGCATGAATATGACTACGGTGTACGGCGTAGGCTGTGTGATGGAGGTTTTATGGGCTGTAGAATTGTGCATATCATATTTGTGTATGTTATTATTCGACCAGGGATTTTGATTCAACCTTGCACCCCCTGACGAGACGCCACTGGCATCTGCTTATTTTTTGATAAAACTCAAATTGAACTCACACTTGTGATTTCGTGAATAAAAATGCTTGTATTTTTTTTTTTGTTTTGCTACGGTTTTGGATATCGATTGAAAGTACGTTCGATGCCATTATGTATGGAACTCGATTTCTTTTGCATGGCCACCACGGGCACGCTTGCAGAAGTCCAGACGCTGAACCCAATTTTGGACGGTTTTCAAGCATAAATCGGCCGATACTGCTGCAATTTCACGTTCGATATTCGTACGAAGTTCATCAATCGTCGCTGGCTTGTTGGCATAGAGCATAGACTTCACGTAGCCCCACAGGAAATAGTCTAACGGCGACAAATCGCACGACCGAGGCGGCCAAGCGACTGGACCATTTCGTGAGATAACACGTTCTCCAAACTTGGTTTCCAATAAATTGATTGTGACATTCGCTGTGTGGCTTGTGGCGCCGTCCTGTTGGAACCACAGGTCCTCCAAGTCGATATCATCCAATTGGGGACAAAAATATTCGGTTATCATTGAACGGTAGCGATTCCCATTCACAGTAACGGAAGTTTTTCGGGATGCAATGATGACTCATGGAGTACGTGTGGATTGCTGCCTGACCAATACCGCATATTTTGTTTATTGACGAAGCCTTTCAGCCAGAAATGAGCTTCATCGCTGAAGATGATTTTTCGATGAAAATCCGAATCATTTTTAAGTTATTGCTCAGCCCAATTCACGAACATGCGACGCTTCTGGTGGTCAAGCGGCTTCAGTTCTTGCGTCAATTTAATCTTGTAAGGATGTAGGCCAAGATCTTTTCGCAAAATTCGCCACAACGACGTCACAGAGATGCCCAACGCTTGAGAACGACGTTTGAGAGACGCATTTAGGCTTTCTTCAACTGAAGCCTCAGCGGCAGCAATATTCTCGACACTACGGGCACTTCTTTGTCTCACTGGCACGGGAACATTTTGTACTGTACCTGTGGATTCAAATTTTTCCACTAGACGCTCAATTGTTGATCTGCTAGGACGATTATGACGACCATAAATTGGACGTAGCGCTCTTAACGTTGAGGCCACTGACCACGAATTTCGGTAGTAAATTTTTATAATTTCGACTTGAAGTTGTTGGCTCGTATATCTTTCCATCATGAAATGGCAAACCTTACTGAAGAGAAAATGTCAAAATGTCAAAAGAGCGGAAAGAAATTCGGCGTCGTTTGCTGTCCCTGTCGCTCTACTTTTGTAGCTACCCTTTATTATAGCAAAAATAACGACTTAATAGTCTTGGAAATTATACACATTTCAGAGTTTGAAAATGTGCATGTTAAAATGTTATCGCGACGTCGAGGTTTCGATAAAACTTTTTTTTTTTACTGGCTTTAAAAACTTGTCGCCAGGTGAATGTGAATTATCGGCGTTTTAGGAAATTTGGTGGCAGCAGTTGGAAATCACTGTTTTATTGCGCGTTTTCGTACGGGTAGGAGCTAAAATTTAAATAAAACACACAAGTTTAGCAATTGAGCTACGATTTTTTTTTTCCAGTAGATAGATTTTATTGCAGTAATGATAAGCAATTGTTTGCCTACCACTAAAGCATTCGGGAACTGCATACTGGAGCTCCAATCTACGGCGAAACGAATATAGGGCTCTGTTTATTTTCCAAAGCTAATATCTTGGCCAATTCACAAATTTTGCAGGCCAGTGAAGAGGTTCATTTATTGGAAATAATTTTGTGATCGAACATTTGACACTTCCTCCAATAACGTAATGATTTTTCCGGCACTAGAGCTTGTGTTCGTCATCCTTTTCAAACCAAATCTATATATATAAAAATGGATCTTGGTTTGTTCGGATGCTTAAAACTCGAAAACGACTGGACTAAATTGGATACTTCCTTCTGCGGATTTGTTCGTAATTGCTCCGCGAAGGTTTAGGAAAAAAGAAAAATTGAAAAAATTAAGAAAATTGCGCGGAAAATTAGAAAATTAAAGTTTGTATGGGGAAATACACTTTGAAAAAAATTAACTGGATAGAAATCAAGAAGTGACACTTCAAATAAAAAAAAAAAAATTATTTTGAATTTTAAAAGCAATTGTTATTGTCAATTATTTTAATTATTTTTCAAGCAAATTGTTGTTGTCAACAATTTTGAAGTTTTTTCTTCTTTTTTATCGTTTAAAACAGATGCTTCGATCGAAATTATTATATTGATAAAATACATATAAAATATTTAATTTATTATTTTTAACAAAAACTGAATTTCTTAGTGCACATGGTCGGAAAATCCTCAACATGTGGCGTTGTAGGCGTGTGTCGTTATTCAGGTCAATTAAATTTTCTTTAATAATAATCTTCTTAATTCATACCTATAATTCTTTCGGGATGAAACTCGATGATGATGATATAACTCGATAACCACTGGGTAAATTTTTATGATTCTTCTTTTGTTTTGTTCCTATTGCTGTATTTCAGGTTAAAGCAAACTTAAAAGATAGGATTTTTGACCCGCTATATGGCGTTGTAATCGATCTCCGAAACCACTCACCCGATTTCAATGAAATTTTATAGATTTATATTCTTCGTTCCCGCTTGAAGGATAGGATACTTTTGGACCTTATAGGTGGCGCTGCTGCCGATCGCCGAAACAGCGCTACCAAGTTGATTGAAATTTTGTAGATGGATATGGTTGCTTCCAGTTTTAAATTTTGGATAGTTTTTGACCTATAGGTGGTACTTTGAAAAACACAAGCGGGATAAGAAAACGGATTGTGACACGTCCCATTCAAAAATAAAATCAAACGCTATTTCTAAAGTTGTATAATGAAAATTATTAATGGACGCTGTCCAAATAAAGCAATTTGCGAAATGTGAGCAAGATTTAATACGAAAGGTACGGGCAAAGCCATACAAGTGATGATTTTAAGGGGAAAATTCAAAGGCAAACATTCTTATTCCGCAGATTTCGCTTATTAAGAACGATTTTCCATTCGTGCGACTTCAATTTCCCGTGCGTCTCGCTTTCGCTATGACAAATAATTTATTGCAAGGATATTCGATGGATGTTTGTCAATTTAGTGAAAAAGTGGAAGGTTGGACGACACGTCAAAATCATTGCGGTTTGATTGAAAAAAATCAACCTTGCTATTCATCATTTATTTCTATTGCATTTAATATAACTTTTGAATAAAGAGTTTTAATTGGTCGAATTACATAAATTAGCAAGTGCTTGGTGCATGCTCGGAATTTATTAACAAATTAACAAATTTGGGCGAAACGAAGTTTGCCGGGTCAGCTAGTGTTATATAGTTATACTAGAAGACCCAGCCACGCCTTGCTGTGGCTAAGGTCGTTTAAATTTTTGGTTGATTGGGAGGTGCCACAACCCGTTTTGCAAAGTGTCACTTATACGGTCCTAAGCTCACCTATCTTTCAAACTGGAACCAACCACATAGGTACACCCACAAAATCCTATTCAAATCGGTTAAGTGGTTTTGGAGATCGAAAACAGTGCCACCTATCGGGTCCAAAAGTATCTTATCTTTTAAAAGTCTGAAATACATCTATACGATAAAAGAATGATGAAAATCGACCCAGCGGTTTTCGAGTTATATAACGACAACGAATTTCACCCCGAAGGAATTATATAGGTATACCTATTATTAAATAATAAACAAATAATTTGCAATAAAAAAATAATGCGACTATAAATTGAGTTATTAACTATCCTATCTCTCAAGTTGGATCAAACTGCACACAGTGTGCAGTAGTTTAGGATTCAATCGCGGAGGAACCTGTGACACGTGATTTTGATGTATTAAGATAACATGTCCACACACTTGAAACCCGGCGGCCATAAACGGTGACATAATGATTTTCCTTATATATTTGAAGATCAGACAAAGCGGCCAGTTTATAAACCGCACCAACCAGCGTATCGGAGTGTATCCAAAGCTGATAGGTCGCTTTTGGGGTTTCCTCGCACCTAACAAGTCAACAATAATTTGGTGAACAAAAAAGAATCAACTTCCAACTACATATTCAAACACCCAATCATTTAACTTATGACGCAAACGATAATTTGTTTGATGACATGCCAAACACACCCCAATAAGATTGGAGCATGTTCGAGTACCTAGTTTATAAATATAAGTCTGGGTGGTAATCGGCTAAGGTGATATAGTTGATTGTCGTTTCTAATTATCAACTCTTCTTTGCTCTGCGTAAAGCGATAACTAAAATGTGATATATTATCGCCAGCACTTAGAGTTTTAAACGTCACTTCCTTGCCGGCGCTGTCATTCCAAGCAGCTGATACATATTCGAATTGTTTCTTTTTTATTATGAATGAAAATGCAGGTGAATTTGAGAATAGTAATATGTTCAAAAATTACAATATATCTATTTGGTTTTTTTTAAGGTCTCAAGCGAATAAAGAGAAAATACTTTGACCCATAAGAGATAAGATAAGATTGTTGGGCGGGAGAGCTTTCAATGAGCTATGGCACTGCGGCTTCTTAGAGGAGCCTATTGTGCGTTCCCTGGTAAATTCTTAGAGCCATATTTTCACTCCAGAGACCGTCAGGAAGACCAGGATCTTCTCTGGGTATATTTTAGCAAGAGATGCTAAATCAATGATTTCATCACCAAGGACGTTTTTCCTGAGACGACAAAGGGCCGGGTATTCTGTGATTATGTGAAGAGGGGATTCGTCACTCTCGAGACAAAGTCTACAGATGGGATCCAGACGCCAATGCGGTGAAGATGTTTTTTCACGCGGCCGTGGCCACTGATTATTCCTGTTATTATTCTCAGGTTGTTTTTGTCCAAATTAATCAAGAAAAGTGATTTTCTGGAGGAGAATTTGGGGAAAAATGTTCTGGTGCAATTCTGCCCAGCTGTGTTTTGCCAGATCTCGTTGGACTCTATACGAGATTGGTTCTTGATGTAGTTCTTGAAATGGTTTTTGCTGACTCCGCAGAAGGGTTCAGGTCCGATGAGTGGAGTGGTTGCTCCAACTTTAGCCAGTGAGTCAGTCGATTCGTTACCCTCAAATCCTCTATGAGCTGGAATCCAGTGGAGGATGACTAGGTTTTTCTTAGAAAGTTCATAGATGTTTGAGAATGTTTCTAAGACAAGTTTGGATTTGATAACAGATAAGTCAAGAGCTTTGAGAGCTGCTTGGCTATCTGAGAATATAAATATGGTTTTTCCACTTAGATTTATTCTAGCGCAATGGTTGATTGCAAGGACTTCAGCCTGGAATATGGATAAGTTTTGCCCAAGGCTGACTGAAAAATTCACCTGGTTTGACTCACCGTAGATTCCAGAGCCAGTCCCTGATTCCATCTTAGAACCGTCTGTGTACCAGATGATGGCAAGTCGAGATGGATTAGGTTTATATTTCTCCCACTCTTCCCTAGCGGGGATGATTATGGAGAAGTTTTTATGGAAGATATATTCCCGTAGCATGTTATCAAGAGGCATGCTGAATGAGCTTGAAGGCTCAATGGTGCCGAGTAAGGACAGATGACCTCCTTGAGCCATTGGTGCCGCCCAATCAGCCCCAACTTGTCTTTGATAGCCAAAACCCCCAAGAAGATTTTAAGTTGTAGCCAATTGAAGTATGGGTGGAATATGCGTTGACCTTATTCCAGTTGGCAAATCAAGCAGTCCCAAAGATGAACGTTTGTTAAGTCGAAAAATTTCAGGAATCTAAAATAATTTATGTGTTAATAAAAATTTCTTAAAGAATATCTATAAAAAATCTCACTAATTGGGTTAGGAAGTTACAGAATATTTCTTAAGTGAACTCGGAGCAATCGGACTTTTTTGTAATTTTTTGAACAATTCCATTGTAGTAAACATTTTTGTTTTTATATATAGCATTGAAACACTTTTTTCACAAAATTTTCAATTTTTGGTGGAGTTGGAAGCTGAGCCTGAACTACCTTGCTCAAGAAAACGCCACAAAATGCATGAAAACGAAACCTAAATAGCTGTCACAAGCAAGCAGAGGCAAAAATTGTATTAATCAATTTGATAATCATCTTACGTGAAGCAAAAGCGTGAATTTTGATTACCAACTATCAACTATAACCTTAGCCGCTGCCACACTTCCTGATTTTGATTGGTTGGCGTCTATGGAGGGGTCAAGTCAAGAATTTCATGTATAATGGTGTTTTTCATTGAAGATCCGAGAGAATTTCCCCGAAATTTAGAATTTCTCAGTCGTGTTAAGAATTGACCTGCCCTTTTTTTCAATGAGACATATGAAACATAAAAAGAGCACTTCTAGATTTGCTCTTTTCATAGAGTTGGGAATTCTTTTCTTCAATCGAAAACGCCATGAGTACTAAGTTGACAGTTCGCACATGTGGCGACGTTACCGATCAATCTAGTTTTTGCGTTCAGCTTACATCTAGTCTAGTCTCCGAGTGTGGCACGGACTACTCCACGCCAACCCGCTTACATAACCTAACCTACATCTAGTCGACTTAAGATAGCAAGATTTTTGAATACTAGAGTTCGCCCAGTTTTGAAAATTCTATTAGTATATTGACCTGACTTATACGCACACACATTCGAAAACAAATTACACAAAGCACTGCATCTCTGAACAATATTCCCGACAAAAGAAAACCAAGCGAATAATGTTGAATAATGAACAATGTTGTGTTTAAGGCAGTAAACTCTTTCCCTTCGCCTATTTATATATAGGATGTCTGAAACAATGACCAGTACCATTTACGTATCTATTATATCCCATTTCGCGTCCGTTTGTCTCCAACAGATCAGACTCTGAAAATTTAAAACACAAAAGAAGATAATTTATGAACATACGTAACGAACAACAGCCAACAAAAGGCAGATGCAAAAAGGCGGTGGCTAAAGCCGTACATTAATGTGCATCGCATTATAAGCAGGACCAACAGACTTCACTTATACAAAACATGTCGCGAATCTTTCAATCACAGCTTGTGAATAAGTAAAATCAAATCACAGACATACGGAAAAAACATCCAGTATCACATTACAGCTTTGAACACCGCAGACGTTCCTCGTTTGTACAACTGCAACGTTTCTTTATTTTTAGTATGTAAACAGTTTTATATACTTCTTGACGATGCTAAACAGTTTTCCTCTCAGTTAAAACAATCTCATGTGAGCGAGATGCCGATAGTGGCTAATGGATTTACATATTGAAAAGTTGCGAAATCGTTTTAAATAAGTGTCCCTGGTCTGTCACACAAATCAGCGTTGCCAGACGTTCAAAATATTTCCCCACAGGTAAATCTGAAAATGCACCGGATTTGGCTTCTTAAAAAAAAAAAAAAAAAACAAAAAAACAAAAAACTTTTTGTCATTATTTTAGTACGTTACAATGTCCGTATTTGTATTTTTTTAATTAAAGTCGAGATAAAACCCACTTTATCGTTATAACCTGGGGTCGAATCGCTTCCTCCGTGATCGAGCATTTTGTGACGGAATTTGTTTTTGTTTCACATGTAAAACCAACCGTTCACGGAAGTGGCGATTCGACCACTGGTATTCAATTTATAACCACCTAAAGTACATATTATCCCTTACGCCTAATATCCTGCTCGCGCTAAGTTTTATCTTTCACACAAAAATGTCTACAAAGATAATATTTAGCGAGGCAGTTTAGCAAAGCAGTTTCCTATTCGCACGCTAAATTCTTAACTTCATATTGATGGGCAGATGACAAGTCTCGACTCATTCAGCTCGCGAAATAAATGTCCCCTACATTGAATCGAATATAAATTTTAACATAAAAAACAGAGGAGTTTGTGTTGTGTTCACTTCGGATTTTTTTGAAGAAAATCACAGAGAATATTTGCGTGATGAATAAAAGAAAACGCAAAACAAAAAAAAACTTTTGAACGAATGACCAAAAATATGTAACTTGGTGGACAAATCGCATTGCGACACGAAGGAAAGTGTTTTCTTCCAATTGCTACTACAGAAATTATTTCAGCTGCTGCAGCAATATCCTCTTGAACTTCTCTTGTATCTATTGTCTTGGGTATATTCAAATATTGCAATTTGCGATTTCTTTAAAGTCTGATTTTCGAAAATTCAAATTATGTAGTAAGCGTATAAATATTATTACGTTTACTGCTGGCATCTGCCATGAAAATGTGGTTTTCTCCCATCTACATCATGTTTAATAATTTCGCGACCATTTATCTTTGGTGTGGAGAAACGAAGTGGACACTGGACACTAGGGACGCTAAAATTAAGCGCGACCGGGACTCTCAATCTTCTCCCATCTGTCATTTAATTTTTTTTTTTTTTTTTTTAAGATTTTTAAAGAAATGTTCACAGGATACAAATATTTTTGAAGATCTCGAAATGTTTAAATATGTTGGGGTTATAAGAAAAACAAAATAAAACTCGCTACAGATTCAATAAAAAACTTTTCATTCTTGCATTTTTTTTCCTTTTTTTCTTACTGTCACTTTGTTTTACCACGATCTTCCGAAGGGATTTCTTCAGGAACTCGCATATATAACCTTGGCGAAACCTTAATTTATTTAAAAAAATACTAATTACCTAATTATTAAACGTTTTATTACTTTTTTTTTTCGTTCATCTCACTGTTCGCCTTACACTGTCTCATTGATCGCACCTCTCGCAAACAGTGAGACAGTTTGACTTTTCCTAAGATTCAGTTTGTTGTGATGCTCTCGTGGGCCCTTCCACAAAAACTTGAATTGGAAAATTAAGGTAAAATATGCCTTAAAATGTACTCCAAGTTTCGTTAAGATTGCTTGAAAGTATTCAGATATATACCAATTTAAAAGAAAAGTGTCTTACTGTTCGCACCTTTCCCCCACCAGTCGTGTTCTGCGATTATAAAAACTGTACTCAAGCATGCATTTTTTACGCGCGAAGCAGCACCAGCATTGTTGCAAGTTTTGAAACAAAAATTGAATAAATGTTAGCCAAGGGAATAATATTTTTCGCTTGGAAGAAAGACCAAAGGATTAACTATTGCGCTGTAGTTTGTATTCCAGAGGCTGACTACTGGAGGGGGCTGAATTTACGTGCCATCACCCTGTACATATATGGATTTCAATGTGTGCAGCAATTAAATACACTCAATAAAAATGGGAACACATGTTGCATTTACCCAGCACCTACGCAACTTTGATGAAATTGTTGTTTATATAAAATTAACACTTGAGGTTAAGTTGGTGCTCTAAATCCGGAAAAATATTAAAAGATTCATTACAATACAACAAAAAAAAAAAAAAAAAAATTGCGGTAAAGCTGGCATTCGCTCTTTTTAAAGATTTGTTTTGTAAACAAAATATTCCTATAAATATAAGGTATTAAACGTTTTTTATTATGCGATTTAGAACAATAGTACAAGATCCATCTGTTGTTGTAAACTAGTAGTAGTAGTAGTAGTAAATATTTATTAGTATAAAAATACTTTACAATAATCTTAAAAATATAAGTACTAAGTACATAATATAAATATCACTTGTATTGATTTTATATAAATCAGTCTTTGCTTTCAATTAAATTCAAGTATTTTGTTTCACAAATTGTATGCATTTACTTTAGAAAATTCTAAAATTATTTTCATTCTTTATTTCAAATGGCAAGTTATTAAATAAAATTATTCCTTAATGCATGAGTGTGTTCCCTGCAGCTACTGAAGTCTGGCGGTTTACTCTAAAGTCGCTAGCGTTTCGCAACTGGTATTGTTGTGTTTCTCCCACTCGTCTCACTCCACTTGTTAGGTACTTTGGTGCAGTTCCCTGCTTTCTTTTAAAAACAGCTATCATAGTGTTTAGTTCCAGTCTTTCTCTTACGTTTAACCACTTGAGTATATCCAACATTAATCTTATTGGCTTCATTCTATTGCATCTCAATATACTCCTCATTGCCTTATTTTGTAGTTTTTGGAACCTCTCCCCGTGACCTTGATTGCAGCACGAGTATGTAATAGTCGAACAATATTCCAAATGAGGCTTTATGATAGTGTTATATACTTTAATTACTATGGAAATTAATGATCTTACATAGATCACAAATAAAAAACACCTAAACAAATAATTTTCACTGGTGAATATAGCTTTTGGAGAATCGATCGCAGCATTTTAAAATAACACACATTTATTTATTCCATCCCCAATTGTCAGTCATGTTCAATTTTGAATCATTTAGTAGAGTACAGTACAGAACGACGAATATTTAATTAATTTAATCAGCGTTTCTTACGTTCGCAAACTGCGGAAGCAAACCAATTACTTATAAAATTGAATTAAAAAAAACAGATTTCTCCCCCCAGATATCGGAATATCCCAACCATAAACACCCCAAAATTCATCGATGGGGAAACCCTCAAACTGACGACCCTGCAGCAAATAAACCAGATTTCAATTTCAATATTAATTGTTGTTTATTAAGACCTTCCCAATCTGGCCGTGTCCATTAAACTAATTTATAACATATCGCATGACTTCATACACATTGTTCGTTTATACGTATCGCATTGGTAACAGAAATTTGTCACTTAAATAACCCTTCATCCAATCAGCGTTCAGCGCTAATTAGAATTCCATACTCCAATTGAGCGCGTTATTGGAATAAATAATAAATTCTACTGAGCGATATAATTTTGATGCATTTGCATGATTACGCATACGGCGTAAGGTCGCTTTGGGTAATTATTATTGAACGAATTGAAATACATATACACCCATACAGAAACACAATTCAATGCCCGTGCCAAAGTGAATGCCTTGAGTTTTTGACGGGGCCATAGTGGATGATACCTCGGCTAATAAAAGTGTCAACAAACTTTAAGTTGCACTCGATTGCTTAGTATGCAGTGGGTAGTGTTACACGATTTAGGGAAATTGCGAGACGAGCCACGTCTTCCCTACGCGGGTAGTTGAATGCAGTCACACCTTGAAAAAGCTCATGGCACACGATCAATTTATTACACGTGGTCTTCTACTAAAATGTTTCACATTCAAATTCGTTCGTAACGTCAACTTGAATGTCATGGGATAAAAATAAGCTTTTGCTAACTAATAACTTAATACATCCACACTCATCCGCAAAAGTGTTTTCACAAAACTTAAAGTTAAATGTTAGGTATGAAAAAATGAATACACAGTTTGCTTACTTAATTAACAGGTGAAAGAACAGAGGCAATTTTTGTTTTTAAATACTTCAATTTAAATTTTGTAGCCTTGAATTCCCTCCTGGGAGGAAAATAAAATAAGTATTTTGTTTGAAAAGTACGACTTTAATTTATTTAAAATGAAACTATGTAGTATGTAGAAAAAACAAAAATAAGGAGCGTCGCAGTTATTAATATTTTGGAGGAAGACTGAGGAAAAAACTATTATGTGCAGCGTACAAGTAATCACTTTGAACCTCCTAGGAATATGGGTTTAGGTTTAGAGCAAGCATGTCAACTACACGAATAATTGTGCGGCCCAGCCGGCGGTATTTATAGTTTTGAGGTTAAATTTATAGTTTCACACACATTGATTATTTTTTAATGAGAAATTACCATCGATTATCCATACCAGTAATTAATATAAACAAAACGGGAAATTCAATTGTTTTCAATATCTCCATTCCAACCTCATGCACACAAACAAATTTCGGGAGGGCTAAAACGGTTCTCTCTTTATTGTTTATTATTCTTGTGCTTTTTTTTCGTAATGTTTTCTAAAAATTATACGGCCCTAGTGAGGTATCTGTCGGAACGGAAAATTCTCCGATTTTATACTATTCGGGTAGGATTTTTGCTGCGAGGTATTTTTCGAAACAACTGTCCGGAGAATTGTTCCGACATTTTGTAACGCATATTGGCGAATCACGTTGAAGTGAGACGAAGTGAATTTTTTTTTTTGTTTGTTAAATTTTTGACAGCTAGGTTCCATTAGGTATCCTCCGACAGAAATTGTTTGCGGAATTTGTTTACGACTTGTAGTATGGTGCGCCATCGCAATTGTCTATTTCTCTTCCGAAGTTGGGCACCTCAAATTGAATTTGTGCCTCCGAAAGAGTATGCGTTTGCGGAAAATTTTCCGTTCCGACGGTTACCTCTTTAGGGCCGGAAAAAAAAATCAGGCGAATAAAGTAATCTTATAATATGAAAAAAGTAAAAGTAGTTATTGTTTTTCTTCTTCTTTTATGCGGCCCATACAAAATCATATTCTGCTGGGTTGGCTCGTTGTGGCCATTGAGGTTGACATGCTTGGCTTAGACCTTAGAGTATTCGAAGTGCTTCCCTATTAGCAACTGCTACTGCCAAAACGATCTCCTCTCTGTTCCGTGCCAGCAAAAAAACTGTTATTTATCCATTAATACAACATCATACATATTCAATAACATTAAATCTGCGCCTTGGGGTAGATAGTTGTGTGTTTCTGTTGCAATATCCCGTAAAATTTTAATATATGGTAGTCGACTACATATTCCGTAAAAGTGAGATAACCATTGGGCTTTTGTGACAAGGAGCGTAATCCTGTTGGAGAATAAATGACTGCCCGATTAGTCTATCGCCAGATGGGAATGCGTAATTGTTTAAAGTTTGTACTGATAGATATCATCGTTCATCGTTGTACGGTATACAACCCTAAAACATTACAAACCCACCACCATGCTAACTGATCTGAAGACTGGTGGGTATTTTTCACGAGATAATTTCGTCATCGGAACATATCCATGAGGCTCCGAGAACCCGGAACCCGGTTCCACACCTTATCGGTTTATTTTTTAACTCTTGGGCGAAATGTAGCCTATTTATTTGCTTTTCGTAGTTATATACGGTACTTTTCTTACAGGATATTATCCAAATCGAATTCAACAAGGCGCCTCTCAATTATCCTTTCGATAATCTAACAATAATAATATTAATTTTAAGCTCGAGAATTTAAGAAGTTATATTTTGATTTTTAACAAACTTCCCCAAAATATATCTCCCATCCTTTTACCTTCTTCGGTATAACTTTTTCGTTTTTTACCCGAAAGAGGTATAAGTTGGTATAAGTTGTTTTGCACAGCGATCATTCTTTTGTGATTATTGATTTCGATTTTTACAGTTTGCTTTGACAAATTCTTCCCTTAATTTCTTAACAGGAAGACCGCAATCGTCTTTTGCGGCAAAAGCTACTCGATCTTCCATATACCTACCTGTACACAATATATCTATCATAAATTTAATTTTAATTCAAAGGATAGCAGTATTTTTAGCCAAACAAACCTTGAAAAATGAATTTGTCAAAATACATTTGCCAGTCAATAAATCGCACTTTAACCACAAATAGACCTGAGCTATCTAGCCATGGGTCTCCAATGACCTCTTTTACACACACAATCGTAGGTCACATCATATGCAATTACCGAGTGAAAACTTTTTTTTTTTTTTTCTCTCTCTCCGAGGTAGGTGGTCAATCGGCGCGTGGTCATAGTACTGTGAGATTTTTAGTTTTTACTCACTAAAACCACCTCCCACAATTATGTTTGCTTGAATGAAAACTGACAGTTAATCCGTAGCCATTTGGAATTATTCGCCTTGAAAAGCGACTTGTATTTCTGTCTAAATACTTTTGCCGACTAATGTACTACACTAACTTAACCTCACTTTGCTTATGTCACTGCGCCTTTTAACTCTTTTCCATTGGCATATTTTGTTTATTGTTTTCTCAATTGATTTTTTAGCCGCAAACATCTTCAATGTGGTTTTCCATTGGGACCAAAAATCAATCTTTTTTTTTTTTCTAAATCACTTTTCGCGTTCCATTGGGCAGAAAAATCAATCTATTTTTCGATTCGGATCACTTTTTGCAGATCTCGATATTTTTTCAGATCTACACACACCAATATAATTTGCACAGCTGTTTTACGTCAGTTAAAGAAGTTGGCTTTTGAGAGAAATGCGCAAAGTTTCGTGAAAACCAAAATAGCAAAATACACAAATAGCTATGAATATGATTTCGGAGGAATTATTATCTTCATTATCTCCCTCGTCATCTGAAGACTACAAATCACCAATAATACTTCATTTTTCAGGTCGATATCCATTTGTGATTTTGCACAAAACGAATGCCTTTTGAACAGCTGATATTGTTGTCAATCAATGCACTAATCCCTTTACAAAAGCAGATCAATCTCGTTGCGCGTTCCATGAGCACCGCAAATTCTGAGATCTGAAAAGGGGATTTCTGGTGGTCCCAATGGAAAACCACATAAGATTTTGTATAGTGCCACTTTTGTTTTTAACGTGCGATTATGCAAAATACAGATTTTAATTTGTTTTTTTTTTTTTTAAATTCCACCTAAGTACACTTTGTAATTACAATTTAATTTAATTGGTAATCTACTTTTAATAACAGTACATGCAGTGGCCTTAGACAGAAATTGTTTTTTTTTATTTTTAAAGGCTGAAACTTTTACAATGCCATCAAAAAAGTTAGATCAGTAAATACTTTTTATGAATCAACCTGAGAATTATTATTACTGCTTTTAATCGAAGTACATAAGCTATTAATTGTGATCGATCGATATTTTGTATTCGTTCATCGATCAGCGATCAGCGTTTCCAGTTTAGGGGTTTCCCCTTCCCAGATTTATGTTTTTTTCTTGGTCAACGGAGGAGATATTGTTGGGTTTTTCTTTTTTTAATTAAATTTTATTTGTAGAGCAGTAGATACTTTTTATGGATAAACCTGAGAATTATTATTATTGCTTTTAATCGATGTAAGCTATCGATCGATCGATATTTTGTATTCGTTCATCGATCAGCGTTGCCAGTTTGGGCGTTTCCCCCCAATTTTTTTTTTTTTTTTAGTTTTTT
The DNA here is from genome assembly GCA_946477585.1 of Cheilosia urbana. Taxonomy (NCBI): domain Eukaryota; kingdom Metazoa; phylum Arthropoda; class Insecta; order Diptera; family Syrphidae; genus Cheilosia; species Cheilosia urbana. The sequence continues at coordinate 121,824,311 of OX297854.1, forward strand.
TTAAATTCTATTTTATTTGTATTTCGATAATATCCTTTTTGGGAACCTTAAAATGAGCTTCCACAGAAAAACTAAAACTATAGGCATTCTATGAACGTAAGAAACGCTGAGTTACTTACATATAAGCATGAGGTACCTAGCGTGTTCACAACGAAATGATTCAAAATTAAGCATGACAATCGAGGATGAAAATGTATGTGTTATATTAAAATACTGATGAATCGTACCTAAATCCATTGATCATCCAAAGCTATCACCCCTATCGAGGTATCCGTTCGGAGAAAATTCCGATACGAAAGTGAAATCCGATCGGAATTCAAATTGCTTTCGAAGTATCCGTTTCGGAATAAAATAAATAAAGCATACAAAAGCGTTTATTTCACTTTCATGTGATATGTGATTTTCCGCAGCAATTCGTTGTCGGAGAGCTTCGGAAAAAATTGCCGTGTGGCTGTCAAAAATAAGTGGTATAACGCGGTTCCACGCAATACGACAAGGTGCGCTATATGCCATCGGAGAATTTTTCCGAAAGTTGTATCGGAACGGATACCTCGAATGGAATTTCTCCGATTTGTACGAAATCGAAAATTCCGTTCCGAACCTCGATAGGGGTGTATATTTCCCAGTGAAATTTGTTTGTCCTAAAAACTATTTTCATTTAAAAAACAAGTCTTTCAATGCCAGTTTCATTGGGAAAATGTTTAATAATGTTGTATAAAAGTTCCTTAAATATTTTTCAGGATTTAGGCACCAAACTCATCCATAAATTTTATAAACAACAATTACATCTAAGTTGCGTAAAGGACTATTCACATGAGAGCGAATTGCGAACTGCGAACAAGCGAATATTCGTAGTTTTTAACACTTCATTCACATGAAAACTTTTTTACGTCGCAGATACCCGTGAATCAGTTTCATTGTTCAAGGTAAAAGTTCGAACGAATTTTTCATTCGTGGGTTTGTGGATCGTGACTGTTTTGTGTAGATTGTGAATAAAGTGTGACAGTTCGTGGCAATAATTTTCAATTCGCTTGAAAATTGTTTTTACTGTTTATTAAGCTGTTTAAATCAATTGAGATTCATGTTTTTTTTTTTTTTTTCTTAGATTACATGTTAGATTAATTAAATATAAAAATAAATTTGGTGGGAGAACAAAAATCAATTTTCAACTCATAAATACAATTAAATTGATTTGTTCGCAATTTGCCTATTCGCAATTCGCGCTCATGTAAAAAGTTCTTAAGGGCTGTGTATCTCTTTGGCGCACAATTAAGTATTCGGAAAACCAAACTTACATGTGTGCGTTTCAAATTCTAAATTCCTACTTTTAAGACAGTGGCTTAGTGGTTAGTGTATGGGACTAATCGATGGTTCTCAGCTTCGATTCAAAAAAAAAATCCTTCTTATTGTTTTTCCACTGCGCCACCTCTTGTTGCAAGAGCTTTTCAAAGTAGGACGTTTGGACTCGGCAAAAAATTGTAGATCCCTTCCATTCATTGATGAATGATTGTGAGAAGCTAATCCTCGCCTAGGGACCCTACGAACTTGTTGCGGCATAAACATGTTAAAAAATGACAAAAAATTGATTTTTTTTTTTTTTTTTTTTTTTTTTTTTTTTTTTTTTTTTTTTTTTTTTTTTTCTCTCGAAAAAAGGTAGCAAAATCTGGGGGTATTCCGGACTTATTTGGGGTGAAATATATCAACTATGAAATATTATTATTGTTTGTTGCATTATACTTAATCAGGTTAATAGGTTCTGAACAAAAGAATTGCTGTGGTTAAAAAAAAAAAAGTTTATTCATGTGAATGGGGGTAGGTAACAACGTTCCTCGCTTAAATTGCTGAAAGACCCTGACCAAGTTCTGCTGAGAAATTCTATGGATTTTTTTTTCACTGAAGTGTTGTTGGAAAGCTCAGTAACTTGTTAGCAAACTCTTCAGTTGGAAATGAAAAGGGTCTTACAATAGGGCCGAGTCGATGTTCGCACATGTTGATTTGGTTGCGTATATCTTATCTGGTGTTTATAACTCAGTCACTGAAGTCAAATCACCATGGCAAGTTACACGATTGAACAACACGTCCAAATGATAAAATTTGCCATGTTTGCCATAAATGTTACCATGTTGCCCCCATGTTTTTGTCCGACGTCGAGCACCACGGAATAATGCTAACCGATTTCTGTTGGTTCCAGCATGACGATAGCAGACTCCACAATGGAGATTCTGCACCACATAGTGCGATTTGACCCCGCCAGACATACGTACAACCAATGCCATCGCACATGTTCAGTCGGATCCATGTGGCAGAGTTATTAAAAAGTGACCCAATCCGATCCATTCCACCGTGAATAGCCGGGCGGATATTCAACCGATATTATACTCCACACATGCGTGGGATTATCTGGTGTTACCTCAACATCAACCCGTCCTTATTGAAAACCCCATTTAGCTTTTTCGAACTAGTAACTAGTAACTTTCTCGCTTGTGGTCGAAAATCGAAAATACCGTTTATAAGTATTAAATACTTCATTATTTAAAAAGTATTAGTTTCATTCCCTTTTTTCTCCAATAAATACTAAAAAAGTGTACGGAAACTTTGGATGTTCAAAAAATGTGTGTCGAAAAATGTTTGATTCCATAATAAAATTATTGAACCGAAAATGATTGGTCAACATTTCACAGATAATGAGCCTAACCAATAATCATTTTTAACCTTCACCTTATATATTTTGTAGGTCACAATATGCAATTTCGTATGGAAAATTTCGACATTGTGAGTTGTAAAAATGTAGCAAATGTAGTAAATGTAAAAAAATGATTATAAGTATCGCGGACTGACTCTAGCGATGACCCCGAATTAAAATTGTACAAAAATTGCTTGTTTTTAGGGGTAATTGCATTTCTTTATGATGATTCATATTTGAATACGTTACTCCGTAAGTATTGTATTGGCGGCGACGAACTGAATGTCACCAAAATGAATGTCACTGATATGCGTTTTGAATGCGGAATTCTTAACTGAACTTTACCAGTGGCAATATCGACATAAATCTTCTTCTTTTCCAAATCTATGGCACGCACCATTCGAATGATATAAGTTTCATTCTTCTTATTTCATAAATGATAAAAAAGTGTTCGAAAACTTTGGATGTGCATGAATTAATTAAATAATGATGATTCATAAAGTATAGCCATGTCATTAGCAATTTAGGTCCGCGTTTTGATAAGATAAAATAAGATAAATTAATGTATACCCAATTTAAAAAAAAAAAGTACAAAAATATAATAAAAAGCTTAAGTCGCTTGGCTAGTTTATCTACATATGCACCTAACCTATACTTATGTACACACTACACACAGTTTTAAGTGCGAAATTGGGAAAAATTCATCGATCCAGTTTAATAAAAGTACGCAATGACTTTGATTAGAAATCCCAGAACAATTTGTTATCTTATGAATTCTATTTGAAAAATAAATTTAGTTGTCTAAACAAATTTCCCAAGTTTTAATATTGCAACAGAATTAAATAATCAGACAGTCGCTTGTCTACAGGTCAAGCCAATATCCTTAGGCATCCCAATATGTAAATAAAAGCAACCCTAGTGAGTCCGTCGTTGATTGTACTCCCTTCAACAAGTTTTATTGCCACAAAATGGCTTCCTTTGCAACCGCGTTAAACAACTTTATAGGTCGAAAGCATTCCCATCGATCATCCTTCTCAGCCAATTGCTTCCGCAGTACTTAAATTACCGTTCAATCTAACATGGAACAACGTTCTTACAGTACTGCCATTTACCTTTTAAAAGTTGTGTAGTTTATTCAACGGAAAGAAAATCACACCCTTCGTCCCCCCTCATTGTTCGGGCAAGAAACCTTCGAGTGAAATTCGAAACCCAATACGCAAAGTAGGACACCAGGAAGTTCATTAAAGCCATGACATAGCACGGTGACAGCATACATCGCCGTCCATTGACTTGGCTATAGTTTAACATAAGAGTTCTATTCTAATTAGTCTTGCATTCCATCTCCTTAGTCGGCCTATGAGACGCGACTGTAAACCGCACACATTGTAGTGGATTATAGTTGGCTTTGTAATTGCAGCTGCACTCTCGTTCCAAGTGCAATCATGTCAGGAATGCTCTCTACAGCGCGAACAAGATAAGACCAATTTGACTAAGGAGAAACGAATAATCAGACTTAACCGCAAACACAAAGAAAAATGCGACCATTTGTGATGATCACAGTATAATAGGGTGCAGTTTGTACACTGGCCCCTAGTAACCTCCAGCTGACACTGCACCTCATTGCTTGACCCACCAATGATATATATATACTGCAGCCAAAAACAAACACACAGTGAATTCAATTTAGGGTGGAAGGAAATTAAAAGACACACGCTCAAACACAAAGGCCCATAGTCATGGTTATAATTATCCATGTAGCCAGTGCATAGTGGTTTTACTATAACAGGGTATGGGGTTCTTATTTTAATTAACTCTGCGTGGGAACAGATTCCACATAAGACCTGTAAATTGGGTACAAAAATCGATACCAATTACTTCCCACATATACACAAAAGTTTATGTTTTCCTCCCTAATGTTTGATTTATGTTTTTTTCCAATTTAATTACAGGAAGTACCTGAAGAGAGCTACAGCCTGCCGTATCAGAACTCGAATGGTTCAAATAATGGAGAAGCTGTTATACTAAAGCTAGAAGTTCCAGTGCCTTTGCGTGAAGAACCAAAATTTCCTAAAGAAAAATGGAAAACATTTATTGGTAAGTCTAGTGCTTTGATATCCTATAGCAATTTGTGTCCTAATGTTAGTTTATTTTCTTTTGCAGCATTTGTGATATTATTAGTTAATTTCATTTTGGCAACAGTTTCCTTATCACTGGTCCATGAGAGATTGCCAGATCGACAGAGGTATCATCCGTTGCCGGATGTTTTCTTAGACAATATTGGAGCGCAAGATATGGCATTGAATGTTAGCGAAATTCTGATTATGGTTACAGTCAATACTTGTATACTGTTGACACTGTTGCACAAGCACAGGTAAGTGAAAAAGTTGAAAAGTGAATTATAAGAGGAATTTAGGCTGTTAATTCATTGACGCATTAAAAAACTAAATTAGCCGTTAAAATTGGATTATTTCAATACATCGATTGTAAAGTATGTATCACTAATGAGTCACTAACAAGTAAATGAATCAAGAATGAGCTGGCAGTCGGGTGAAAAAAGCCCAATCAATATCAATAGCTGCTTATCAGTTTTCATTGCAGATTAAGTTTGAGGGCTATTGTCATATTGCAGTCATGGGTAACATTTTATAACAGTTGGTCGGCATGGAACTCGGTTTTATACGTTGTATTTGGCAACAACTGTGACGCAGAGGGTAATCCAATTCGTAAACCAATTTTTCGTTGGCGACAGTTTAGCGATCATTAAGTCATAAAGAAGAACACTTCTTATCGGTCTGTCGCCAGTAATTTTCAAGCGATTTAGTCGATTTTTTAACGTGTCGGTATATACGGTGATCAATTGATTAGATGAAAGGCGCAGTAGCTTAGTGGTTAGTGTGTTGGACTGCTATGCGAGGGGTCGAGGTTCGAATCCCGCAAAAACCCAAATTCCGACTTAGGGTTTTTCTTCACTGCGCCACCTCTCGCGAACGTCTGACAAACATCCGAGAGTATAAATGTCTTGAAAAAGCTTCTCAATTAGCTGTTTGGAGTCGGCATAAAATTGTAGATCCCTTTCATTCGTTCCAAAAATGAAAAACTCACACAAAACGAATGGTTGTGAGAAGCTAGGCCTAGGGTCCCTCCGGGCCCGTTGCGCCAACTATTTATTTATTTTATTAATTGATAAGCCCAGAAAATAGAAAAAAACAAAAAAGTCGGCGGGGTTCAGCTAGTAGCTGTATATTCTTATATTTAACCTTCAAATTTCCTTCGAAATCTCAACCGGCTATGAAATGCGTTCACTGACTCTGATTCACTTGCTGAACGGGCTTCCGATCAGTGGACAGTTAATACTTGAGTAACTGCAGTATTCCATTTTTAGCAATCTCAGACATCTAGTATAGAACTATTAATTCTCTCTCTTGTTGAACAAAATTCTCGACCGGTTGAACTGTTCAACGTTGCCGCTTACCTACCTCTAGCTTTAAGAGTTGCATCAACTTTTGGGAGTTGCTAATTCCGTTTCTGCATACACTCCCATCTTACCACCGTCAACGCAATTTTCTGTCTGCTTCTAAGAGATCGATGGAAACTACTAACACGAGAACTGGCGGTTCTAATATTGTACTTGCTACTACGTATCTGAACTTTAGCTTTTGCAATGGGTACTCATTCACATGGAAGTTCTAAATGCAATTGCAAACTGTATTTTTTGTTTCTGGCAACGAGCACCATGACAACGCCCTCAATTTGTATTGCTAACTTCCCGCAATCGCCATAATAGAACAAAGAAAATGTAATCATTCTCCTGCCCTAACTGGGTCGCAGTAATAGGTACACACGGTGAGGACTGGGTTCAAACGAGTGCAGCACAAAGTACTCCATAAGCACGTGTATACATACATTGGCTTACAACTGCATAACAGCAATGTAACCACCGATCAAGGTTCGAGATATACCTAAATTGATTACGGCAACACGTGTCTATGAATCAACCTGTAGGGACAAGATAAATAACCCACTACACGACGACAAAGGTGGAATTGTTAAATGACCGGTTGATTCTGTTCTATAGTTTTCGTGGCAAGAATATCCCTGACGTTCTCAATAACAACCATAACAACCAATCGTAATTAAACAAATTTGTTAAGGTATACTGTATACACCCAGCACTGTTCTGCGGTGGATTAAATTCGAACAAATATTTGATTTGTTTGAACGTGAAACCGAATTTATTAATTTATTTGGGATTTATAACTGTCGTTATTAATGCCTTGGTTTTTGTGTTGTTGAAGTTAGAATTATAAATGCTTCTCCTGTTTTTGTTTACTTAGTTACAAATGCAAAATACAAACAAATACAATTTGTTGGTAAAGTGTCACTGCGCTTATGCCAACGTAATCGCTTTTCTTGATTTGCGACTCAATACTTGCTTAGAGAGCTTGGATAACAATACGTTGGATTGTGTAGTCTTCGGTTACAGTAGTTGTGTTTGTTAATTTAAAATTTCGAAGGATAATTTTTTTTTTTTTTTTTTTCTTCGAGGTAGGTGGAAATCTTGTAGAAGACACTATGAGGTAAGTCGGCGCTGGCTGATAGTAGTGTGAGATTTTTACTCACTAGAACCACCTCCCACAAATTTCTTTTGTACTGCAACTAAGTTGTGACTTATCAAGCGATTTCTTGTTCACGAATTTATATATACGTTTGGCAGGCAGCACTCCGGCGAAAGTTCCTGATTATTCCGCAATTTTAACGCGGTTGAAAACTATCGGGCTATCTCTGAAGCTTTAGTTCGTTGTAGACGCTGCAATAAATTTGTTTCATCGAGAATTTCACGGACCGATTTATTATTGTGTACTAATAATCGATTTCTGTGCTTTCAAGCGCACATTTTCGTTTCATCCTTAACTGTGGGAATTCCGAGGTCTCTATGGAGATCTCCATTTCTAATGTACCACGGTGCACTGACGAATGATCCTAGCACTTTATTTTGAACAGTTTGTAAAATGTTTAAAATTGTTTCGCTGGTACAGCCCCATAACTGTATACCATATGACCATACAGGCTTTATCACTTGCTTATATACTAAAAGCTTGTTCTCGAGGGTAAACTTGGAATATTTTCCGGTAACCAATAAAGTTCTCTGTATTTGATTTTATGTTCTTCGCATTTTTTTTTTACATGCGGTTTCCATTTCAATTATGTATCGAGAGCCATTCCGATATATTTGGCCTTGTTTGCAAACGGAACTTGTACTGTATTTATAAATACAGTTATTCGTTTTTTTTTATATGTAAAATCCACGTGGACCGATTTCGTTTTGTTAAGAGCGATCCTCCATGATTTTGTCCACTCATAAACCCGGTTAAGCTCGCCTTGTAATACTTTGTTTTTTTTTTTGGTCTTGGTACCAACTGCTAGTATAGCAGTGTCATCGGCAAATGTGGCTACGGTAGTATATTCTGTTTGCGGAATATCACGCGTAAATAGCAGGTACAGGAGAGGCCCAAGGACGGTTCCTTGCGGCACACCTGCCCTTATTTCCTTAAATTCCGAATATTCGTTTCCGTGTTTGACACGGAAGAGTCTATTCTCTAGATATGATTCTAGAATTTTCCATAACCGTTCACGGAGAACTTGTCTTAATTTGTACTTGAGGCCTTCATGCCAAACTTTATCAAATGCTTGCGAAACGTCCAAGAATACAGCAGAGCAAATTCTGTTTTCATCTAGAGCTGTCTCTATTACGTCCGTCATGCACTTGATCGATTGTCGAATGTTTGCTTCTAAACCCGAACTGATGATCGGGTATAAGACTATATACTTCTATAATTGGTTGAAAGCGCCTGAGTAATATCCTCTCAAAAACTTTGGAAATAATTGGAGGAAGCGAGATGGGTCTATAACACTTTATTTTCATTCGGTGGTTTGCCTAGTTTTAGAACCATTATGACTTCCGCGATTTTCCATTGACTCGGAATGTATTGTAATCTGATCGCGGCGTTTATGATGTGAAGAAGCTTAGTTAATGCTATCCGTGGTAACATTTTTAGGAGTTCAACCGTGATCAGGTCGTAACCCGGAGCTTTTTTTCGAAGGAAAAAACATATAACAAATATTTTCCCCCTTGACTCAAACATCTTCGAGAATTTCTTACGTTTTGTAATGATAAGAATAAGATTAGATTAAGATTAATCATGTAGGTACCTTGGAATCATGTAGGTTACAGAAGCAAATTTCTTCGTGCACACGAAAACGTTTGAACGTTTCGCCTTACAGAATCTGACCCCTGGACTTTACATCAGTTGAAGAAACTGATTCAATGGACATCGATCTTTACTTACTTACTTTAGGTGGCGCTACAGTCCGGGGTGGACCTGGGCCTCAACCAATACGCCTCTCCAGTTAGCGCGATCTTTGGCTAACTGCTCCAGTTGCGCACTCCAAGTTGGTTGAGGTCCCCTTCCACTTGCGCGCGCCATCTAAGTCGAGGTCTTCCTCTACTGCGTTGTCCCTCCGGGCTAGAATCGAAGACTCTTCGGGCCGGAGCGTTGGTGTCCATTCGCTCTACATGTCCCAGCCATCTTAGACGACTGATGCGTACTTTTCTGACTAGGTCGATGTCGCTGTACAGCTCGTAGAGTTCGCTGTTAAATCTTCTCCTCCAAAACCCGTCAACGCAAACGGGACCAAAAATCACTCGAAGAATTTTGCGTTCGAAACGACCAAGGAGATCTTCATCCGCCTTTGATAGCGCCCATGCTTCTGCACCATAAAGCAGGACTGGGATGATGAGGGTCTTATACAGAGTTTCCTTAGTATTTCTCGACAAGGCCTTACTTATCAGTTGCCGTCTTAGGCCAAAGAAACAGCGGTTGGCAAGTGTGATTCTTCGTTTGATTTCTGATGTGATGTCGTTATCAGAGTTTATAGCGGAGCCGAGGTAGACAAAGTCCCTAACTACCTCAAAGTTATAGCTGTCTATCGTGACGTTCTGCCCGATTCGTCGATGTTGTGTGTCCCTTCTTGTTGACAGCATATATTTTGTTTTGCCCTCATTCACCATCAAACCCATTTTTGCCGCTTCTGTACTGATACTTGCAAACGCACCAGTGACAGCTCGCTGTGTTGTACCAACAATGTCAATGTCGTCAGCGTATGCAAGCAGTTGCACAGACTTATAGAAAATTGTGCCTCTGGTGTTGGCTTGTGAGTTTCGCACAATCTTCTCAAGAATGATGTTGAAGAAGTCACATGACAGCGCATCACCTTGTCTAAATCCTTTTTTGACATCAAAGGTCTCGGTGAGATTGTTTCCGACCTTTACGGAGCAGCGAGCGTTCTCCATCGTCATTCTGCACAATCTGGCAAGTTTGGCAGGGATGCCAAAACTAGACATGGCTCTGTATAGCTCGTCTCTATAAATGCTGTCATATGCGGCCTTAAAATCGATAAAAAGATGGTGAGTATCGATCTGGACTTCTTGGGTTGTTTCCAGGATCTGCCGTAGTGTGAATATTTGGTCTGTTGTGGACTTTTACCGGGCCTAAAACCGCACTGATAGGGTCCAATCAGTTCGTTGACATATGGTTTTAGGCGTTCGCACAGTACGGAAGATAGGATCTTATATCATCGATCTGCCACTGTGTTTTTCTTAGTTCAGACATTTTACTATTTGACTGCACGTACGTAGTAGTTTTCGTGATCATTTTCCGCTCTGCGAGAGAGTTTCGTTTCCAGACATTTTGCGGTTGATTGCATTTTACTGCACCTACGCAATAGTTTCCAGGATATTTTAATGCTATTGTTGTTAGATTAGCTAATTATTTTTACATTTTCCCGAAATTTCGGCAGGGATTGCTACCTTCCTCTATTGTCCTATTATTGTTTTTTTGTTAAAGCAGTTTGACTTCTCAAAATATTGTAAGTTACACCTTATCTCCATATTTGTATGCTTTAGGCCCGTTTGCTGATACTACTCAAAACGATTCATGATTCCCAATAAAGAAACCTTAATCAAGGCAGTAGATACCCAAGAAATAATGAGATAATCTAGTTTCATTCAACGGAAAAAAAATCACCCCTATCGAGGTATCCGTTCGGAACGGAATTTTCTCCGATCTGTACGAAATCGGAAATATTCCATTCGAGGTATCCGTTCCGATACAATTTTCGGAAAAATTATCTGATGACTTATAGATTACCTTGTCGCATTGCGTGGAACCGCGTGTGACGGCCACACGGCACATTTTTTCCGAAGCTTTCCGACAACTAATTGTTGCGGAATATTTTAATGTGAAATGAACGCGTTTATATGCTTCATTTATTTTGTTCCGAAACGGATACCTCGAACGCAATTTGAGTTCCGATCGGATTTGACTTTCGTATCGGAATTTTCTCCGAACGGATACCTCGATAGGGGTGAATGTCCACAAATTACACATAACCATCAAATTGGTCAATAACTTTTAAATTTATCTAGAGTTGTTGTTACGTTTAAACTTATTTTTATTAATTGACAATTTGTTCAGCTAGTACAACTTTAAACAAACTTTCTTTCGATCATTTCAGATACATCGTCATGCGGCGAATATTCCTAATCTTGGCCATTCTCTATTTCATGCGTTCAATTACTATGTACGTGACAGTGCTACCTGTATCCAGTACAACCTATTACTGCAGCCCCAAATCGAACACAACAGCCACACCTTTGGTGATCACCAAAAGGGTATTCCAGCTAATATCTGGCTTCGGGTTGTCTATCAATGGAAAGCACACATATTGCGGTGACTACATCTACAGTGGACATACAGTGATGCTGGTGCTTGGGTATCTCATCATAGCCGAGTGTAAGTACCATTTGCATACCAGACGTCTGTCGTCTGTTCACTGGCGGCACTTAATTTAATCCGCTGGTTAATTCAATTGAATTGATTAAAGTTTTATATATATTTTATTTTATTTACAGACTCACCGCGTAGATTTTTCATCTTGCACTGGCTCGCATGGTTGTCGGCCTTTATTGGGGTGATATTCGTTTTACTGGCGCACGGTCATTACACAATTGATATTCTTGTTGCGTACTATGTAACGACTAGACTGTTTTGGACCTACCACACTCTCGCGAATAATCATTTTCTACTAAAGGTTAGTCACCATATACCGCGAGTTCGATGACATTATAGAGGAGAATCATTTTGTTTTGTTTATCTTTTACAGAATGGAACCAATAATTACATTGGTCGCGAATGGTGGTACACATATTTTAAATACTTTGAGAAAAACGTCCGGGGACCAGTTCCACGTCAATACGAATGGCCACTGCCATGGCCACGAAACTTCCATTCAAAGCTACCAAACCGAGAAAGTTAACAGCTAACACAAGTCTGACTTTTAGTTACTAACACCATGGACAGAAGCAGCACCCGCAACACTTTCAACAATCGCAACAGCACATTTCATTATTCGAACAGCAGCAGCAATAACCGACAGACACTTAATCACTCAACACACTCATCATTTTCGATACCGAAACTGAACAATCGTTCAAAAGGTAACAAGATCATCAAACCGATCATAGATTCTCCGCAGAAGGGTGTAGACTTTGTTAGACCTAAAAGTTGGAAACACTATATACGCGCACAATTCGATGCGACTTTAAAGGCTACACAAACCTCTATACGAGCTAACTATGTACTATTGGTATTCATTTTAGGCGGTCATATGAAGACTTGAACCGCGTGCGCAAGGTTTTCTACTACATCTAGAGAAAAATGTTTTTGTTTTTTCTTGAAGAGTTTACATTCTAAATTAAAATAGACAAACAAATATATATTAAAGTTGATTACTACAATATATATAGGTATATATATATATATGTATATATATATTCATATATAAATGTGTTACTTATTATATACTGCATAGGGATAAGACTCATATACCATATACCCGGAAATATACATAGAATTGTAATCATCCCATGTCTCTTCTGCGCTAACAAACTAAGAAAACAAAAAATGCAACACATTCTCAAACAGAAACATATTTTTCTATTGTATAACTCGAGAACAAAACAATACTTTCGAATGCCAAAAATGGATTTGTTGAAAAAAAAACATGAATCTAAAAATTATTCTAAACGACAAATAAAAGAAATTTCGGTTCGAATGAAGAATGTTAAACGTGAAATACTATTTTCTTCTTCTTTTACAATTACAATTACAATTACTTTTTGTTTTTATTATTCTAAGAATTAGTTTATAATAATTTGTACATATTTTCTTTAAATATTCGCCCTAAAGTAACTTTCATTTTTGCAAACAACTTCTTATATTGTTGTAGTTTCAAAACCATACATCCCTTCCCACACGCATTTGTGATTGATTCGAAGGAGAAAGCCTTTTTGATAAGAAAATTGCCTTTTTGTACACTAAAAAAAAAAAAAAAAAACACCAACTAACACTAAAACTATTGTCTGATTGTATTTAGAAAATGCTAACAAAATTAAGTTTTTCTTTTCATTTCGAAGATAGAAAAAAATAAAAATACATTTTATCCCACCCTTAAAAAAAATATTCCCAAATCATAGGGTTACGTCTTAATAAAAAATAAAAAATGTAATAAGTGAAAAGAAAAGTAAAACGCTTTTTTCATTTATTTATCAGTTAAGATATTTTATAAGTTGTTAATGTTAAACAAAGATAAAAACAGAACATTATATATGAGTAAGAAATAATTTGTGTGTTTTATTTTAAAGCTGCAGAAACTTCTCCAAAGCAGGCGGTGTGAAATTTCAGTAGTTTTATGAGAACGGTTGCGAATGGGACAGAAAGATAGCTCTGGTATAGTCCACCGCTCAATAAAAAAAAAAAGATTTAGTTATAAAACCAAAGCCGCTGATGTTTAACCTATTGCCGATCGAGCAAATTAATTCGATATTTCTCAATACAAACAGTTTTTTTATGAGTTGGAGCAACTTAACGCTTTTTGAAATTTTGGAGAACAATCGAATTTGGCTTTCAATTCACTTCCTGACAATAAAGCAAAGATGGAACTAACGCAGTAGTCTGGCCAAAGCTGGATCTAAAACGTTCTAGACATCTAATCTGCCTCGATAGGAAGCATATCAGTGCTACAATAGCTCATAGGCACAAAGGCTTGGCGGATTCTCTAACGATTTCTGCAGAAGCTGTCTTGACGAGGAGGAGGAAGAAATAATTTCCCATCTTTTCTGTACTTGTCCGGCTCTCTCACATAGACGAAAACTCCACTTAGGAGATTTCTGCCATAGTGATCTGAACGACCTAAAAATCATAGAAAATCGAAAAGTACTACGCTTCATCAGAAGCTTCAACTGGTTCAACGAGTAGGAGGAATGAATACAGATTCATGTGGTATCACAAGGGACCTTATAATGGTCCAAGTGTTTCGCCTAACCTAACCAGCGGATTGCGGATGGAGATGCCCGAAGACACCTTCCTCGTTGGATACGCAGACGACATCGCGGCAGTGATAACGGCAAGAGACTCTGAAAACGCGCAAAGCGCATGCGACTAACAACCTCCTGGAGGGATGAACACGGTCTCAGTTTAGCAACAGAGAGAGCTAAGATAGTCCTTCTGACGAAGAAGAGGATCCCCACGCAAATCGACTTTCAAATCGGCTCTGAAGTCATTAAGAGTAAGGATGCGGTGAGGTCTGGGATTGAGGCTCGACACAAAACTAACTTTCTGGCAACAGATAAAGTTGGCAGCGGAACGAGCCTCTAGAGTTACAACAGCACTCAGCAGATTAATGGCGAACATAGGTGGTCCAACGCCAAGCACGCGCAGGTTATTAATGTCGACAACGCATGCAATTCTCCTATATGGAAGCGAGATTTGGGCAGACTTCGACAAAAAAAGTACTGGAAGCAGGTGGCGGCAGTGCAAAGACGTGGAGCCCTACGCGTGGCTAGCTCTTACCGAACGGTGTCGGAACCAGCCTTCCTTGTAGTCGCAGCAGTGACTCCCATCGATCTCCTAGCGGCACAAAGGAAGTACGTCCACCACAAAAAGGCGAGAATTGGATTGGAAACGGCAATCGATCAAGCAGCGCAACAGACGATACGGAAGTGGCAAGAGCGCTGGAGCTCGGAAACCAGGGGAAGGTGGACAGCGAGACTCATAAGAAACGTGGCTGAGTGGAACGCCTGGAAGCACGGTGAGGTCAACTACTTCGTCACTCAGTTCCTCACCGGACACGGAAATTTCAATGCCTTTCTCCAAAAGATTGGTAAAAAGGATAGCCCAGCCTGCCAGTGACTCTCCAACAGACGACGCACAGCACACGTTTTTTGCCTGCAGAAAATTGGAAACAGAACGCACAGTCCTGGAAAGCAGCATTGGTACCTTCAATCCAGAAAACATAGTCGACAAAATGATGACGAGCGACTCGAATTGGAGAAAAGTTTGCCAGTATGTGGAAGATATTCTCAGAAGAAAGAAAAGAGAAGAAGAACAACACCAGGAAAGCACGTGAGCCCGAAAGGGCGTATGATTACAGCTCCTTGAAGTAAGAGTGGTCCCAGGGGGGTGTGTCAGAAACCACAGAGTTGGGAGGAGTTTTAGCCCGTATGCCCCGTAGGCATGCGGAGAGAGTCGGAAACACGGGGATGGTCAACGCAAACAGGCCTCCTCATGGTGCGTAAAGTATTTGTCCTCCCTCCAATAGGAAAAAAAAAACCTAACCAATTAGTCGACAGCCGAAGAAAAGAGAGAATTATACTAAAGTTTTATTTGTAGTTATTTAAAAAGCTTCGTTCATTATTTGCTGCCGGTATTTAAATGCAGTTTTTAAGTAGCTCCAGTCCTCAGCATTTAGACTTCTGGTGAAGTCAGCCATTGACAACGTCTCTTTATTCCAATAAGCTCGCCTGATCTCCTTCAGTATAGGACCAGTTCCAATAAAATTGAAAACGTCTTCTTTTTTTTCGAAGGTTGCATAAAGCTGCTTTCCTCATTCCCGTCGCTCATATGTGATCTGAAGTTCAATCGAAGTAGTTCGCCTCTGGCCTTGAAGATGGTAGAAATTACGTCTACCTTATACCGATCGTGGAAATATTTTTTCGTAGCTAGGTCATGGTTGAGTAAGGGGTAATTACACCGGGTCTCACTCTGTTGCGCTTTTAATCTAAACTCCGCTCGGGTAGACTCTTCAATAGCGGATAATAGCTCGTACAGAGATTCTGCGTTATAGTCGTTAACTGGAAATTGTGTTCGCTGATCAGGCCTGACCATTCGTTAAATAAATGCAGTTTCCGTTGTATCAAAGTTTGGATGGGTGGAAGGCGATATCTTGGAAGTATATACCATCACTTTTGTTGAAAAAGTAGAATCTTAATGTAAAAAATGTAGAGAGGAGATATACCCGTTTCCAAGATCAGCATGCATATCGACGTATTTTCGGGTAGTCTAATTACTTTTTTTTAAGAAATACCTTAAAAGTTTTTCAGCCTCTTCGTACTCAAATACCCCCCATAGCATAGCAGCCTAGAAAGTCGTTTGCAACTCAACGGGATACTTTTCCTACAAAGTATTCCTCCCAACTGCAATTGCCTTTTACTTTTATGCCTCCTTTAATTTTTCTCAAGTGGGGCTTGAAGGATACTTGGGATGTAAGGAAAACTCCGAGGTATTTATACTCCTTAACCACTATAAGTTCCTGGATCTCCCAAGTTCCCAAGTCTATCTTTCTTGCCTTGACTATCGTCAACACCCTTTTCTAACGGTGTTCACTTTTAGGTTCAATAAATTGCAGTATTTTTGGAGTCTAAGTAGTAACACACCTAAGTTACTTAGCTTGTAGAACAACACGTTTCTGTCAATTATGTCAAAGGCTGCTTAAAAATCTACGAAGAACGCATACATTTTTTCCCCTTTGTCCAGGTACGACCGGGCAATACTAGTAAACGTGAAAATATTGTCTACTGTGGAGTAGCCTTACTTCTCCTTTTTTAAATAACGGAAATATTATGCTCGTTCTAAAACTTTCCGGAACTTCTACTACCACGAACATGAAATTATACACTTGTGTCAGCTTTTCTAAGAATTCTACCGACGCAAACTTAAAGAATTCATATGGCATACGGTCTTCCCCAGGAGCGCTATTTTCATTACATCGGTGCAGTACTTTGAGTAGGTCTTGAACTGTAATTGGACGATCTATTGAACTGTTTGTTATGAAAGGAAGGGCATAATTCAGTTGGAGCGGATTTAACAACTGCTTGAAATCTTCAGCTAATGCAGGCAGTTCAACCTGAATGGCTCGAGTGAACGGTATACCGTTAAGAGCTCTTAAAATCTTCCAAAATCCGGGATGTCAATGCTCTCGTCAGCTCTTGCACACATATTCTTTGTTTATCCTTGATACATGTCTTTTGCAGCGCAATTGTTTGTTTGCCAGACTAAGCGTAGGCAGGCGTTTTGACTGGGAGCATCATAGTTTCTGTGTGGAGATGGTCTTCGTCTGACATGAGATGACAACCTGTGATGGTGCGCATGGCTCTGTTGTGGCATACTTGGAGGTGCTTCCAGTTGGTTTCACTTAATTGTGGGGACCAGACCAGATGGGTGCCGCGTTATTAAGAACTGATCAACCAATCGCTTTATAAGTGGCGAGGAGTGTCTCCTTGTCTTTGCCCAACAAACTTCCAGCGAGTGATTTGATGAAGTTGTTTCTGGACCTGAGACGATTTTTGATGTTGGTGGTGTGTGACGAGAAACTGAACATGTTGTCGAATGTGACTCCCAGTAGTTTAGGGTGTGTGACGGTGGGGATGCGTCTTTCACCAATTGATACCTATGTTCAGCTCCAGTTTTACTTCCTTTGTCCATAACGTAAACAGGGATGCAGTGGATTTTCCTGGTGATAGTTCAAGATTACGTACCTTAAAGAATGTGTTTAAGGTTCCTAGGTAAGTGGCTGCATTGCGAGGTCATGAATGTTTGGACCTGATGCTAGAATCGTGCAATCGTCTGCGTATGATATTAGGTCTACGCCTGCCGGGGGTAGTGGTAGTTTTGAGATATAAAAGATGTGGAGAAGGGGGGACAGTACCCCGCCTTGAGGCACACCTTGTTTGGCTTCCACGACGATTAATTCTACGTACCGATGCGACTCGCAGCCGGACTTCCCAGCCTGGCCACAAACAAAGATCATCTACCCCATCAGCAACATTCTATATCACTAGTCTACGATTCAGATCTTGTTTATAGCTATGGGAGTGAATTTCGTTCCAGGTCTCAAAATCTTCCATCCATTTCCTGCAGTTAATAAAGACCGGAACTATAAACAATCTAATAGCATCCGTAGATATTTCAACAAAGGTTCTGTTGCACTCATTAATAAAACGACATCCTACTCTATTTTTGTGTCCTTTTTTGAACCTTACAGACACCCTCCGCTCACTCTTCCGGGAGAAAACACTCCCATTGCTATGTATGAATTGTATGTACATTTTTTAAGTGATTTTCAAACCTATCCATATTTTTTTTGGAAATTTTTAAAATAAAAAGAAAATATCGTACTGACTAATGTATTTGAAACATTTAAAGCACATGTCTTGTAGATATCTATTTGCTTAATAAGTCAATAATCAACTTGTTGTCTGAACCGAACTGCATTCCTATTTTATCCAAATTATCATCTTCACTTTCGTCGTTTTCCGCATAGAACTCCTTTTCATACTGGCATGATTCCACAACTTCACTTTTTGGTGTTAGGTTTGTTGCACTAACAGTCGCTTTGTCCAAGCCCTTCGTAAAGACTGAAGAGGGATATCCCAATTGCTTTTCCATAAGGGCGATCTCCAGCTTAAGTTTATAATTGTTCAGTTCTAAGTTTTCGATAAGAAGTTTTTCTTTCTTCAACGTAAAAGAATGTTCTTGGTTCGATACTCGCTTTTGAACATGAACTTGTTGTGGATTCGAATTAAATGTACTACTGACAGAACAGCTGTCTCCAGCATCTGCAACTAAAACAAAAACAAACTTATAGTAAGCGATCTAACATGTTCCTCCGTAACACGAACTTTGCCTGCAATTCGTTGGTTCATCAATATTAGTATCATCTCCACAGCGTCGCCCAATGATGTTAAGTACAATTTCATCACATGCCGTGAGCTTTCTAGGGGTATCTAGCTTAGCCTAGGCAAGCACAAATGAGAAATACTAGCTTAATCGAATGAACTGTACATACAATTGCATATTTCCTGCAGTTCTGCCAAAACACATCTCTCAAGTACAAGTACCCTTTGCTGGCAGGGACGAGTTTTAAGCTCGATGCAAGAACAAAGATCTGCTTCCATTTCTCAGTTCTTGTGTCTTTACTCTCTTTATCTGAAATCGGGCCAAATAATATAGTTTTGTTTTCCTCGATAATGGAAAGCACTCGCAGTTTTCCTTTTAAATTCACCCTTTTGTCTCTCCGTGATTTGTTTCGAGTTTTCGATATGGTATTTTCTTTCGAGAGCGACATGTTGTTTAACATTACTTGTATATTGGTAATAGTACCTACCTACTACTGCTGCAATAATACAAATAAATTTAAAGTGCATTACAGAACTGGGAGTACTTTTTACTCGGCATGTAACCTACCTGTAGGTTAGCTAAAAACCAAAAAGGAAATCCGTCGCAAACTCCAACGCCCTGGAAGCAAATTGCAGAATTTATGGATCCTGTGTTGCTAAATACGTTTGAGCTAATCTATGGGATCAAAAATACGCAGAGCGAGATTAAACATTGTTTATTCAAAATATGCGATCTGTGAACCACTATTAACCAAGCGGCTTCATTCTATGGGAACATTAGGTTGCCGTTTTGAAACAGCTGCTAGTCATGAAAAATAACTAGATTTATCTGTGAACGACTGTGACCAACAATTTCTTCCAATTTCTTCTCTATTTATACTTTGTTTTATTTCTTCACATCCACATATTTCGTAAATAAAATATTTTACGAAATCACCCCAGACCAAAGAGCTTTTGAATTTGACTTTTTGAACTGTCATTTCTTGACGACACAGCACAGGGTGTACAGTGAGGAGTTTAGAATTTGATTAATGTCGTTTTCGATTTGGCTTTTCAGATTTTTATCTGAGATCTCAGATTTTTGCTGCCAAATCGATCATCCAATCCGAATTTTATTGGTTCTTGTATGCATTGGGTTGGCGGCAAAAAAAAATATTTTCTTTCACTTGCACTGAAAACCCATTTTAATTGATTTTCACACACTTATATGGTATTCGATTGGGCGCTCTCAGAGCACTTATTTTGCTCTCAGTGCAGTTTTTTTGTTCGTTTGGTACAAAAAAAGCAATCTTTTTCAGATTTCAGAGCGCTTTTGCGAATCTAGATATTTTCTCAGATTTACCAATACAAGTGCGCTTGAGTTTGACAACTGGTGGCGGGCGTTTAGGTTTTCGTGAATTTTTTCGCAAAGAAAGGCATTGCATCGGGTGAATCTATTTTTGTAAATTATTTATGTATAAATATTTAAAAATCAACGAGGACTCAAAGTTCGAATGTTTTAATTTAAAATCTAATCTATATTATCACAAAAAAGAGCAAGTGACGTTTTTATGTTCGATTAGCCACACGAAATCTGAAATCTGAGAGCGAATCTGAAGAAGCCCAAACGAATAGGTACCACATTATAATAACGCATTTCGAAATAATTGAATATAAGAACACACTCCCACAATCCTTCCAAAGGTAAAGAGTTCGTAACCGCCACCTGTGTGTCATTAACATTGGTGTTAGTAAAAGTACCTATGTGTAGATTGAGATTTCTAAAAAGTGCATCAGATCAAAAGAAAATTGATTTTTCTGTCAAATCGAACATGAAAAGCAATCTCGATAAAAAAATATTGATTTTTCCTCAAAAAACTTTTTGCCAAATCGAAAACGAATTATACTCTGTTCAATTTATATTTTCAGTACAGGCCTTATGGGAAGCTCTTTTTTCTACCAGTGGTGCCTGTAGCTACTCTCACGGCACTCAAATACAAGATTTGCCACTGAAATAATGACGAAACCACTGGCATTCCAAAGAATTTTGTTGTTGTAATTTTCCTGAAATTCGCATACATCCCACTACAACCAGCCTGCCCCGCAGACGCGGGCAGAATGAGCACGATCGTCTTGCGGTCGCTTGGCGCTTGCTATTATCATCAACCAAAATAAGCAGTGTGAGTGACTGAAGCACATCAGAGAAATGTTACCATATGTCAATTTTAGCTTATCATTAACGGCCATATTATTCACTCCGGGTGTAACTCAGGTTTAAGTTAATTTTACACCCGACTATTAATCCGAATTTTTTAAACCCGACAATTTAAACTTACGTCCATATTATTCACTGAAAAACATGCATTAAACCCGCTGGATTAAAGATGGATTTAAATGCGGATTTAAAAAACTTTAACCCGTTTTTAATCCGGTTTAAACCTACGTAATGTCAAATTTCACAAATAATGACAGTTGTTTTTTATTGTTTGTCACATTTTATGGGAAATTATTTTGGTTTTTCATTTTTATTAAAATAAATTGAAAAATAACCTAATGAAAGGTGTCGGCAAAGTGAATGATGAGGACTACAGCAGCAGTGACCAAAATTAAAGCCTGTCACCCGTCGACGATGAAGCAGAGAGAGAAGACAAATGAATGCGATTCTTATTTTTCCTTTTTTAAAAAAATAATAACAATAAAATAATTAATTCAAAAAACTATTAAATTAAAAGATGAAAAAAAAAAAACGCAACATATCTTTTTTTATTTTAATTATACATATTATGCGCTGACGACGAAGACATCAACATTTCGTCCATATCGAGAATGAAATCCATTTTTTTTTTGTCAAAAATGTGACCTAAACAAAGGAGTGAATATTATCAAATTGTGTTTTAATCCGAGTTAAAGTACTTAAACTGGTCTCCGGAACGCAGTTTAAATCAAATCGGATTAAACGCTGTCAAGTTTAAAAAAATGGGTTTATGTTCGGGTTTAACTACTGAATATTATGGACTTGGGTTTATTTTTTGGTTTAAACTCACTTAAATCCGGGTTTATACTTTAACCCGGATTAAAGTGAGTGAATAATATGGCCGTAAGGGTTTTTCTTTAAATTTTGTCAAAGAACTTTCGGTTTTTGTGCTTTTTAAAGCTTTTGAGAGCGAATAAATGAATTTGATTATGTGGGATGTTGCCATACAGTTTTTAGGTACTCCTTTAATTATTTTGTATATCTGAAGGATCTGTTAATATGCAGTTGAGCCAATTTTTCTTAGTAAAGGGTTGGTATTTGGTAACCCTACCGACATTTGTGAGAGAATTATGCCAATTTATAGTGCTCACTATGGCAACCATGTGAGAGCTTTAAAATGGAGACAGCTTATTAAAATCCATAATAGTAAGGGTGAAAGGCAAATAGCCTATCTTCCCTGTACTGAAAATATAAATTGAACAGAGTATAGTTTGCTGTAGGTGACCTATTGAGGTTAGACCAAGACGGATATAATAAACTTTTAAAATAAAAAAGAAATAAAATGTTTCTTTCATCAGAGTTCTTCAAAGTGAAACGGTTTTTGCATATATGCGTTTTATAAGCGATGTGTTCCTCTATGGCCTATGAGATGTTTCAGCGTTGAGCGATTCTCATATCCGTCGCGGCCTGTATACCTAACCTAACTACTGGAGCGCGGTGTGCTAGGTTGGTGGAATGTATAGGCTTGAACATACGTATTTGCGTCTCAGCTAAGCTTTTTAATAAAAAAAAACATGCGTTTCAAAAAAAAAAAAAAAATGTCTTGCTAAAAGTGACAATGGAATATTTTATTTCATGTTATTTATATGAAACTAATTTGAATATAGGAATTCCCCCGCATCATGAACCTCCAGCAAAACATCCCAAAGCCTGATATCTCCCAACACATAGACCGTGTCGGTAATATCGGGATCAATACGAAAACGGAACTCTGTTATAAACCTCTTATTGACAAAAACTTTATAAGAGACCAATCCGCGGACTATAACCAAGCTGAAGTTCTTAGCAGGGCAGAGATCAGTTGTCAACTCAGAGACTTCTTCTTTTCCCCATTTACCATTGGACCAAGCATGTTTGGTAACCACATTCCTACCGATATAGTCACGGTGTTTTGCAAAGCGGCAACGAAAATGCAATCCAACAATCGGATGCGGCCAAATGTTTTGTCCAGCTTGAAGATTGATATAGAACGACCAAGGTAGAAGTTTTACTCGCCCTTCAAAGCGCAATTGATTTCCATAGCCTAATCGTTTTTGTTGCAACAAACCATAGTATGGCAGCGACAAACTGACTTCCATTCTTCTTTTAAAACTAATTCGACTTTGTGCAAATTGATTGATGAACTGGTTGTTAGATTTCACTCGAACTTGCTTAAGCTGTTGATCGGTCAAGCGATCTGGATACTGCGTTACAACTTTGTGATCCACACTAATGTTGCTGACATCTCCAAAGACTTGGACACACAGTAAAGGTCTGTAAGGTACACGATGGTTGAACTTCGCAAAATGAAATCCATTCAACGAGATCATGTAACGTTCATTTGTGATGAGAATTTGTACGATAAAGTCTGTGCCGCGTTCCAAAGTGAATGGAAGAACTGATGCATCTTCATCGAATCCCCAAATGTGATTCACACGAGAATTGCGAACAACAAAGTTCTGCGGCAGCCGCGGATTGACTCGGAGGACGATATCACGAGCTTCATTGTCAAGAATAAGGTGGATTGCGAACCTTTAAAAGGGCGGATTTTAGAACCGAAGCAATTTTTTTTTTGTAGCGCAAACCTTTCACAGTTTGGGGACATGTAACCAGCAATGTTGAAGCAGACGCCTTCTGTGATATCCTTTATATTGCGTGTCGTAAACACTGGCACTTCATCATCTCTGTAGTCGTAGAATGTCGGCTGCAATGAAAAACAACAGGAAGACCTTGCAATATAATTCTGTACCAGTAGGTACTAGCCTTGGTCGTCATTGGGCAGTAAGGGTTTCTTGTACCTTTTCAAGAGTATTAACCTTTTTTTGATATCTTCGAAAAAGACGCATCTGACATATTCCTGACTTTACTAAACTTGAAAAGGCGATTTTAGTTCTACTGACAGAGTAAAGCGCAAATGCGCAGCCTTGTGAGCTATGAATGAAATCGCCAAAAAGAAGAAAATTCAAAGTAAACTTGATGGAGAAAGTTCACCTTTTGCGGATCACCTGTATCAGGACCGCCTTTGACTGTATCGATATCAAAAGGAAAATATTAACCTGTTTGAATAAAAAATCACAATACTATAGAGTGTAACAAGATTAAATAATTTTATTTCGTCGTTTTTCAGCTTATGCATAGTGTACAATCAAAAGTAAGTGTTAAATGTAGTTTTCTTAATTTCGAATTTCCACTTCAAAAACTTAACCCACATTACAAGTATAAATATACTTTATGTATACAGAGCTTTTTAAAAAATGCAAAAACTCTTTTACTTAACAACAAAGTAATTTATATTGTTTCCCAACGTTTAACATTCAATATTATTGTCTTCAACCATCCACGATGAGCAAAACAGAAACAATTACATTTATGTGCAAACAATAATGGCATTTCGATGAAAAATGCAAATTTTATATATATAAAACAAAATATATAACATACACTAACAACAACACCCGTAGTTGGGCATTAGATCCCTAAATCGAAGTAAACCTTAACAGAATTAGGCGCGCTAAAAACACACGTTTAGCTATAAAAACAGAGCTATGTTGTGCCAATTAGTAGTCTTCTTGGTAAGCAGGATTTTGATAGATCCTCTTCTCAGCGCCATTTGGTGGCGAGTAGTTTTCGAGCACCACATCCCACAGCTTGATGTCGCCCTGCACATACACCGTATCTACTATCTCTGGGTCTACATGAAATCGAAATTCTGTGATGAGCTTCTTATTAACGTACACTTCATACGAAGCCATTCCACAAACAATAACCAAGCTGAAGCTCTTTCCCGGACAAAAGTCCGTATTCAGTTCGCTACGTTGCTCCTTAGCCCAGGTGCCATTATACCAGGCGTTTCGGCAAACCACATGTTTTCCAATACCTCCGCCATGTTTTGCAAAGCGCGGATTGAAATGGAATGCGATAATTGGATGCGGCCAAATGTCCTGGCCACCCTGGAGGTTCACATAGAAGGAGTGTGGCAGTAGTTTTACCCTACCCTCTATCCGTAGGCACTTTCCACTGCCAAAACTCTTTGGAGGCAACAACCCATAGTAGGGCAATTGTAGACCGAAATTATTCTTTCCATGCAATGTGATCAACTTCCATTCCTGCGGGGTGTTCGGCTTTTCGTCTTCCTCGGACTCAAGACTAACGCGTATCTCCTTAGCTTCCGATTGGGGTAAGCGCTCGGGATATTTCGAAGCTTCGATGCGGTTGAAACTGATGTTGTCCACATCTCCCTTGACCTCAAGGCACTCCACAGATTTGTAAGGCAAACGATGGTTGAACTCGGCAAAGTGGTGACCATTCACGGAGATCATATAACAGTTGTCCGTGATGAGAATTTGTATGGCGAATTTCGAGCCCCGATGCAAACTGAAGGGGAGAGCCGAAGACACCTCTTCGCCTCCCCAGATATTTTTCACGCGGGAATTGCGAACAATGTAGTTCTGGGGTAGGCGCGGATTAACATGGAGGGCAATATCACGCGTTGGCGTTTCGAGAATGAGATTTATTGAGAATCTGTACAAAAAAACAAGAAGCATGTATTAAAAATAGTATTGGAGTATACATCAAGCTTAGCAAACCTTTCGCAGTTCGGCAGAATATAGCCGGCAATGGTAAAACTGATTCCCTCTTTAATATCTCCAAGGTTGCTGTTCGAATACACTGGAAGTGTCTCGACGTAATCGTAGAATGTCGACTGAAATGAAAAAGAAGACAACACTTCAATTAAAATGATTGGAAAAAAGTGCTCAGTAAAATTTTTAATTGAAACGTAAGTAACCCTATTCAAACTGATAACCCTACAGGCACACGGATTTGAGGACAATGGAAAATTCTTATCGATTGACCATTGTGCACTTGCCAGTGTGTTTGTTTTCACTTAAAGGATGAGGAATGGTCACCTAGAAAGGTAATGCAAAGCTGTCTTTACTATCAAGGCAAGAACTTAACGTAAAGACGGAATAAGCTGATGCTTTAGTTCTAGTTTTATGCCAGGCCCATTTTCTTCGCATCTTTCAAGAGAAATTACATAAACGAACCTTGTCCTCTACTTATCAGCTCAAAGAGGTTTTTCGCTGAACTCGTTGTATTGTGTAGGGGATTGTTTAATTACAACAATTGAACGCCTGCATTCTTATTGCAGACTTTCAAAATAGCAAATGCATTCTACCCTAAGAAGGACATCGCATATGCACTTCCCAGTCCTTCCTTTAGGTCAGCAAATATGTTTTGATCGGGTAAAAAAAAAGCCTTTTACCAATTGTTTGTTAAATTTGCATTTATTTTTTATTCCTCTCCTTCTTCTTCTTCTCCTCCGCCGAATATTTGTGATGCCATCGCTCCAAATATGCCTTTTAATGCACGAAAAAATAATTTGACCATAGCACCCCAAAACAAATTGCTTAGAATATCTCGTTTCAGTCTGTCATTTTCATTATCCCGCGAATTGGTCACTGGGGATGCGAGCACGATTTGAAGAAACACTAAAGAAGAAAGGGAATTTACAAACAAAAAATCGATTAAATTACTGGGAATTACTTGACGTGAGTACGAGAACTACTGTTACTGAGACTGCATTCTTTGACATGGTTGACTACCAAATGAGTTGATAGACAATGCGAGTTTGTAAACGTGCGAAAAAAAAAAAACAGAGGTAAGCACAAATAATAATTGTGTCTAGGTCTTTTGAAGACGACAATTATTACGTTTTTGTTTGTGAACGTATTTGAGTGAATTTTAACCAGAACGCGCATTTAAACAACCAAGTTGAGTAGGATAGATAGCAGTTGATACAAATTTGAATTTGGTTTTGGTTCATTTAAAAGCATTGAGGAGGTTAGTAATGGTAATACAAAAAATGCAATTTATGTCGTTTTCCATTGGGATATTCAGATTTAAGATTTTTCGTGCCCAATGTTCCATTGAACGAGATTTTTCTTTCTTTGCAAATGTGGCGGTGCGTGTTTTAAAAGTCAGCTGTTCTCAAATCGTTATTTGTGTTTTTAAAAAAAATCCATTCAATTTATGTTGATATCCATTGCAGCGGCCAACTGTAAATTTGTCTCTATTTTTCACAGACTTGTCGTCTTAAAACTTATTTAAAAACATACCTTAAAGTTTGACCTTTGATAAATGTTTTGTTGTTATTGTAACTAGGTGTAAATCTCGCTCAGGAATCGAGATTTCCAAAATTGCTCTGACTCTAATGTCGTTTTCGATTTGGATTTTCAGATTTTGGTCTGTGATCTCACATTTTTTCTGCCAAATCGAACATGAAATCATATTTTTTTTTTTCACTTGAACTGGAAATCTATTCAATTGATTTTCACACATTTATATTTTTTACTAGCTGTGCCCGCAACTTCGTACGCGGCGTAAGGCTCAGTAATTTCCAATAAAAGAGATTTGACCGTTTTCTCAACGGCATATTTGTTTAAAATCAACAGTCTAGCTAAAACAAAGCGGTGAACATTGTCAATGTGAAACAATAAATCAAAAAAATCTATTTACCCAAAACACCAATTAAGAAAACTAAATTCAACAGCGTAAGTCCTAAAGTTCCACTTCCTTACTGTAGGTATCAACGTAGGTAATATCAAAATAACCACTAAAACAAAAGCCTGAACGGAAATTTGTATCTACACCAACAATAAGTAAATCAAACAACATAATTCACCTATATCGTCTTTACTTCTTTAATTCTTTAATTCTTTACTGTAGTCTGTAGGTATCAACGTAGGTATATAACAACCATTAAAACAAAAACCATGAACTCAGTTTCTATATACACCACCTCCAACATACATTCACCACCACACCACACGTCATCAGCCATCTGCGCATTTCCTCAGAAACACGTTGTGGCTGTTTTTTTTTTTATATGAACTTGTTTGTGCGATGTGCGCCACCAAAAACCACCCCAAAGCAGAACAACGATCAAGAACCGCGGCTGCTGATAATATTCGATTTGAGAAAATAAATTTATTTTTTTGGTGTTAGATTTTAGGTTATAGCTCAGCTTCTAGAGGACATAGAAAGCTGATTGATGGCTTGAAATAACTATAAAAGTGTTGGCTCTCTAAGTATTTTGTTTTGTTTGCATTGATTAAGAATTATTTGAATAATGGCGAGTTAAAGGCAGTAAAGTCAGAAAAAAACACATTTTGGTCAAAAACGCTCCAAAAAATAGGCATGGCAATGAAAGGAATAGCCTATATGTTGCACAAAATGTGAAGGAACATTTCAAAAAAAGTTTCATCGAAATCGGTGCAGTAGTTCTCACGCCATTAGGTAACAGAAAAATTGCCAACAGTTTTATTATAAGTATAGATAACGCATTTCGAAATAATTTAATATAAAAACTCGCTCCCACACGAGTAAAATTAATAATTCAGCTAAAAAACAACACTTCTAAAGGTAAACAATTCGTAACACACAGCTGGGTATCATAAGCATTGGTATTAATGAAAGTATGTTTAAATCTGAGAAAATATCAAGATTTCTCAAAAGTGCCTCAGATCAAAAAAAAAAAAAAAAAAAATAGTTTTTTTTTTTTGGCAAATCGAAAAATACATTACCCGCGTTCCACTGCCCCCTAGATGAATAGCGGCCGTTTCAAACTCCACATAAAAAAAAATTGACATTTGACCATTTGCGCTAGAGGTCTAGCACTTTTTGCGGAATGTCAATTTTTTTTATATGGAGTTTGACATGCTGCTATTCATCTAGCGGGCAGTGGAACGCGGCCATTAAATCTGACAGCCAGATGAGAAAGCATCAAAACTGCTTTGAATCTAAAAAAGAGCTTTTTCTGTCCGAATGAAAAAACGACATTATAGTTAGGTATTTGAAAAATAAATTAGCTTTGCCTTCGTCCACCAAGTCGATTTTGGGACGGTTATTGTTGACTCAGTAGGAACGTTTAGGTATCTATTGAGTGAATCTGACAGCTGGTTGACTTGATGTGTGTCAGTTTTGATTGGTCTATATCGGTAAGCGAAAACATAAACAGCTTTTTTTTCAGTGACGCCTATGGAGCAGTAGCCGATGAATCTAGTCAAGAATTTTGAGACTGATTAGGATTACTAAGTTGACAGTTCGTACCTATATGTAGGTATGTGACTGAACCAAGAAAAGTGACGTTATCGGCAAATCTACTCGTATTTTTTTACATTTCAGGGTACATCTTAAGTCCAGACCCATCTAATCGACTTAGGATAACTAGATTTTTGAAGAGTTACTGGAAGTCTCGATAAAAATAGATAGCTTTAAAAATTCATTCAAATGGAAGTCAGACGCATAAATGAAAGCAAAATGTTATCACTTGGTGTTTGAATTACCTACAAATACGAAGATTTCATCTCTCGCCCCGGTGTACCTGTTGAAGGCGATAATTAATATGAACTGCGGCTAATGTTATTCAACGAGATTAGTCTGGGGGTCAATTCTGGTTCTGTGAAAGAGTGAATTTAGCACATTGCTTTAATTTTTTCGATTCACTCAGTACTAAAAAGCTATTCTCGTGGTGAATTCAATATCGAAGAGCACACTGTCATGTATGAAATTAGGTTCTCAATTTTCAAACTTTCAAACAAAACTATCACTTGCACATGAGAATGTGAATACAAATTACTCATACGAAAATTTTTAAATTCGGTTTCATTATTTCGTAGAACGAGAATCAAAATTGCGGTGAAAGGGTGAAAAAATGTTCGTTTCACTTTTTCACAGATCGAGAATTGACCTATTATTATCAATGAAAAACAAAAATTGGTCGGTTATCTCGGTTACGTCAGCCTTACAGTCGAAATGTCAACTTAGTACTCAAATTCGTGACTTGAATTGTCGTCTACAGTCTACACATCCGTAAACGTTAAAAAAAAAAAATGTTCACGTAATGAGCGTAGACCAATAAAAATACAACCATACCTACTAAACGTTTTGAACGTCCCAATATCCAACTTCTTGTGCACTCTCAGCCTGGATTCGGTTGTTTTTGAATGTTAAAATTGGTAATGCAATGCACAATGTAGTTACGGGCTGGGCTTTTCACCACGGTAAAATTCACCAAGATGGTGTGAAGCTTGAACAATGATAGAAGCTTTTAAAAAAAAAGTATCAATCTTTCTACGACGTTTTATACTTTGTTTAAACGAACCTATTGGATTTAGATCTAGACAAGTTTGTCGCTCCGATAGTCATATTGAAGTTGCTCTTCCTAAGTCTGGTTGAATATTGCGACTGGCGGTTGTCTGAAATGAAGGAACCAAAGAATCTATTTCCCGGAATTAAATGTCATGCCAATTGCCTGTAACCACTCACAAAGGGGGATCATTTAACACCCTTTGGTCCATAAAACACATTTAAAATGGAGTTGGTACAAAAGGCTACTACAGCGATTGAGATTATTCCAGAATATACCTCCTTCTATCTTACTTCATAAAAATGTAGCAAATTAAACAGTCTCTTTAGGTCTATTCGTGTACCTATTTTCCCGAGCCAAACACTAAAAATCTGTCAAACTAAAAAAAAATAGCGAAACTCTCCCAGAGAGCTGCAAATATACGCCCAAGTACGTGGATGGGCTTCGAGCTATTTTGAGCCACTTTCATCTTGGACATCTAATCCATGTCACAAATTAATAAACTTAGCTTTTTGAAACACATAAAACCACTCGTAAAGAGCAAAAAGCTCTGACTATTAAAAATAGTGTTTTTTTTTGCGGCCGATGGATGATGGATCATGAAATCTGACAGCCGATTTTGAGAGCAGACAAACTGCTCTCAATCTGAAGAACATGGGTTTTTTATGTCCCAATGGAAATCGACATGAGTGCAATTGAGACGACAGATTACTGTACAGTTCTGGGAGTTTCAAGAATTACCACAATAAAAACTGGTATATGAATTTCATAAAAATGAATTTTATTTCTGAGCTAATAATTAGTTCTGCAAAAAAAAGTGACAGACTTTTAAACATTTTCTGTAATTAAAAGGTTTTCTGTTTTCAATTCATCAAAAACCATCAAGAAAAGTAAATTATTTTCAATTAAAAACGAACAAATAATTTGTTATTGAAATCTTACCACTGTGAGGTTTCTTTTGATAGAAAAAAAAAAAAAAATATATTATCGAATCACAACAAACCTCACAAGATACTTGTACCTTGTGAGGTCTCGCTATGACACAATCGGTGTGTTAGCGTAAGGTTCACTGTTTCATTCAAAATTCGGATTCTTTTTCATTGTCAGTGCTTGAGTTCTGTCAGTTTGGCTGTACTATTTTTCTATTGATCAAAATTCGTACAAGCCCATCTTGTGCTTTGTTTTCAAAGCATTACACTGAAATGTTCATTTCTCTCAACATTATCCACAGATGTTTTACATTGCTCACTTCACCAAGTGCTGACTTCATCGGAGAATACCTGCTACCGCCATGTTGGGATCATTTTGTAATTACTCATCTAGCAAACGAATGTCTGTAGCACAAGCTATTTACGGAGTTGTGCCAAAAAACCACAACGCAGTTTATTTCATGAGCTTTTCTCTTTATGGATCGGAATGTGACCATCATGTCTCACTCTAAATAAAATCTTAACTTCGCCATTGAATTCGGACTTGCATGCTAATTGAAAATGGTCGGAGTAATTCCAGTAAATTGTGTTATTTATGTGCAATAATATACTTCTTGATAAATATTCATAACATCGTGAATAACAACAAAAATTAAACAATTATCGCATTGGGTGAGCAACTGCTTATCTGGTTTGATTGCAGGTTACCACTAAAAATTAAACCAATGACATATTTTGTTTCGTAAACTTTCAACTGAGAAGGAGATACATAATGTACCTACTCTACTCGAAAGCTTTTCAAGAAAGTTAAATAATTAGCCACGGGCAGTGATAAGAATGTTTAACAAACCGCTTAGTAATCCAAAAACAATTAACAGCTTATCATGATGGGTGCGATGAAAACATGAGTTCAGCAAACCAGAAACTGAAACAATGAGTTCATTGATATGACAGTCATTGTCACTCAGAAGTGATTTAATTTGAAAACAATTTTTGTTTACTAAAGGAGTGATGCTCTATGGTCGCTTCTTAAGTTGACTATTCGAATTTGGTAAGGTCGAGTTTTTGTTTTTAAAAAGTTTATAGTTGAAACAGTATGTATACCGAGATATTTCATATGTCATATGTCAGTCAGAGACGGGTTTTTCGCCACGTAATCTGAATGTGCATGTATGTATTAGGTAGAGAATTGAGTCACTGAAATCGAATACTCACTCGTCCATATACGTGATGTTGACTGTAATTGTTAAGAATACATTATTAACTTGGCTTACACTCTACTTAAGCACACTCTTTGCATTACATACTGAGCTATTGTGAACTAAATGAATAAGTACTGAACTCTTTTTGTATACATAAATATAAAGTCTTCCCTTCTAACTGAAGTCAACCTGATCAGTCGTCCTTCATTTAACAGTAATTACACAAGTGGACATTGGATATTCTTATTAATTAGGTAGCTAATTTCAGATAGAGAAAAACATAACCAGTTTCTTAGACTGCAAATGTATATGAACGAATTAGAATTTGATGGATCTAAATTGACGCGTGACATTTATTCAGTGTATTGCATCTAATGAAGGAGGAGGATATATCATCGGCGGGCTTAAGACGTTCTAAATATAATTACTGAACACATTTATTAAAGTTGGTTTGACAAACCACGCATAAGTTATGAAAAATCAACAAACATCCATATTAGATTTATTTACCGGTTATTGTAGCTAACGGGTGGGCCATATTTTTTATGTCGGCATGTGAATACTGAATAAAAAAAAATGCATAATACACCCCCTTATTAATAAAAAAATGTGCACAAGTAAGTTAGTTAGCAAACGTCAGATAGCATACAAAAATTGGACATAACTGCTGAGTAAGAAGTTAAAAGTTAAGATAATATATAAATACAACATACAAAATCAATCAAGTGGCCACTTTTATTGACCAAAGCTAAATGTGCCCTTTTTGCTGCGTTTTTCATAACATTTTGGAACATCTCGGCCGGTATAGCGATGACTTCGGCTCGAGTGTTTGCCTTAGGCTCGTCAATGGTCTGAGGCTAGCTGGCGTACAATTTGCTTTTTAAATAACCCCACAAAACGAAGTCGTCAATGTCGTAATTTCTTGACAGCACACGACCAGCACAAAATTCTCTTACCGCTTTTACCAGTTCATTGTAATGTCTTGGGCGTTGATAAACGGCATTTCGACGATGTCCCACTGTCCCGTGCTCCACAAAATTCGAAACCAAACAACGAATAGTGTTGTCAGACGGTGCTTCTGCTTGTTGCCCACTATATTTTCGACGATATGCACCAGCGACAATACTGAGACCCCCAAATTCGGTCGATTTTCCTTTACTTGCATACAAGCTATATTGTTTTTGGGCGGCAAATGCTAAGTGCGTTAGTATTGTTACATAGGAATTCTTATTGAAAAATGTCAAATAAGTGTACTTTTGCTTAAAATATTTATGAAAATTGAACAAGATTGGTTGAGGGAAAATAAAAAGATTTTGAGCAATTTTTAAGAAAAATGTACTCATAAAATCGAAGTTAATGACATTCAAAAGAAGAAAATGAACAGCCATGTTTGTCTTAATATGTTTCTACTATATAAGTATGTACCTCATTTAGGTAGTTTTATTACAAACAAGTTACCTATATTATTCGCCTTTTAAGAATATATAATAAAAACCCAACCACAATACAGCAGCATTGCAATTCTTAAGTAAAAAATGCATGGTCAAAGGTTTGCCAATTTTTGAAAACTCCTCAATCGACTGTGTAGCATGTATTAGAGGTAAACAAACTCGGTTACCATTCACAACTAAAAGGGAAAAGGATTCTCTATGTATTCTAGATATTATACATACAGACTTATGCGGTCCAATGAATGTAGAATCTATTAGAAAAAGCCTGTATTTTGCCACTTTTATTGACGATTACTCTCGGAAAGTGTTTGTGTATTTTCTGAGAAGGAAAAGCGAATATTTAGATGTATTTAAACAATTTAAGAAACTCGTGGAAAATGAAACAAATAAAAAAATAAAAACTCTTCGAAGTGACAACGCACGTGAGCTCTTAAGCAACGATTTTTCTAAATTCTTGTCTGATGAAGGCATCAAACGCCAACTTACTGTGGAATACTCTCCACAGCAAAACGGCGTGGCAGAGCGTATGAATCGAACGCTAGTAGAAATGGCTCGTTGTTTCCTTATCGAAGCAAACCTACCAAAGTTTTTATGGGCAGAACTGATCCACACTTCAGCGTACATACGTAATCGATGTCCAACCTCCTTGAACTACGAAAAGACACCAGAACAAATTTGGACAGGCCGAATACCTGTTGTTAGTCATTTACGACAAATTGGTTCTCGGGCATTCGTTTTAAATAAAGCTCCGAATAGGTCTAAATTAGATCCAAAAAGTGAGGAATTTGTGTTGATTGGATATTCCGCAGAATCGAAGGCGTACCGCCTATGGAAAAGAAACTCTAGAAGCGTAATAAAGAGTCGAGATGTACGATTTGTTGAAGGTTTGTTTGAAGGAAAAGAAGAGAGGGAATGCGATGAAAATTATTATGAGTTTGAATATGCAAAAGAGAATGGCAATAGAGAATCTTTAGAAAAGCAAAATATTAAGAGTGATTCGACGAAAAATGAACGGAAAAATGAGGAAGGAGATGAAGATGAAGAGGAATATCAAAATGCAGAAGAGGAGATCGAAGTTGCCAATGATGCAAATACGAATGGAAATGATAATGATATTAGGCAAAGGCTTAGACCGCGTCCACAAGTAAACAGAGTTGTCGAGTGTGCATTCACTGCACATCAAATATCAGATCCAAGTTCTTTTAAGGAAGCCACAAAATCACCACATGTGTCAGAATGGGTTGAGGCCATGAAGGTGGAGTACAATTGCCTTATGTTAAATAATGCTTGGGAACTCTGTGACCTACCAACTGGAAGGGAGGCGATTGGAAATCGATGGGTTTTTAAAACCA
Organism: Cheilosia urbana; assembly: GCA_946477585.1. NCBI lineage: Eukaryota > Metazoa > Arthropoda > Insecta > Diptera > Syrphidae > Cheilosia > Cheilosia urbana. Next base: position 121,859,360 of record OX297854.1, read on the forward strand.
AATACAGCGCTGATGGAAGCATTGAACGAAGGAAAGCGAGGCTAGTGGCCAAAGGTTACTCCCAAAAGTTTGGTATAGACTATATTGATACGTACTCACCAGTCATACGACAAAGTTCGCTTCGTTTAATATACGCTTTATCAGTGGAACACAACTTGAACTTAAACCATTTGGATGTATCAACTGCTTTTTTAAATGGTCGGAATTTTCTCCGAACGGATACCTCGATAGGGGTGAATGTCCACAAATTACACATAACCATCAAATTGGTCAATAACTTTTAAATTTATCTAGAGTTGTTGTTACGTTTAAACTTATTTTTATTAATTGACAATTTGTTCAGCTAGTACAACTTTAAACAAACTTTCTTTCGATCATTTCAGATACATCGTCATGCGGCGAATATTCCTAATCTTGGCCATTCTCTATTTCATGCGTTCAATTACTATGTACGTGACAGTGCTACCTGTATCCAGTACAACCTATTACTGCAGCCCCAAATCGAACACAACAGCCACACCTTTGGTGATCACCAAAAGGGTATTCCAGCTAATATCTGGCTTCGGGTTGTCTATCAATGGAAAGCACACATATTGCGGTGACTACATCTACAGTGGACATACAGTGATGCTGGTGCTTGGGTATCTCATCATAGCCGAGTGTAAGTACCATTTGCATACCAGACGTCTGTCGTCTGTTCACTGGCGGCACTTAATTTAATCCGCTGGTTAATTCAATTGAATTGATTAAAGTTTTATATATATTTTATTTTATTTACAGACTCACCGCGTAGATTTTTCATCTTGCACTGGCTCGCATGGTTGTCGGCCTTTATTGGGGTGATATTCGTTTTACTGGCGCACGGTCATTACACAATTGATATTCTTGTTGCGTACTATGTAACGACTAGACTGTTTTGGACCTACCACACTCTCGCGAATAATCATTTTCTACTAAAGGTTAGTCACCATATACCGCGAGTTCGATGACATTATAGAGGAGAATCATTTTGTTTTGTTTATCTTTTACAGAATGGAACCAATAATTACATTGGTCGCGAATGGTGGTACACATATTTTAAATACTTTGAGAAAAACGTCCGGGGACCAGTTCCACGTCAATACGAATGGCCACTGCCATGGCCACGAAACTTCCATTCAAAGCTACCAAACCGAGAAAGTTAACAGCTAACACAAGTCTGACTTTTAGTTACTAACACCATGGACAGAAGCAGCACCCGCAACACTTTCAACAATCGCAACAGCACATTTCATTATTCGAACAGCAGCAGCAATAACCGACAGACACTTAATCACTCAACACACTCATCATTTTCGATACCGAAACTGAACAATCGTTCAAAAGGTAACAAGATCATCAAACCGATCATAGATTCTCCGCAGAAGGGTGTAGACTTTGTTAGACCTAAAAGTTGGAAACACTATATACGCGCACAATTCGATGCGACTTTAAAGGCTACACAAACCTCTATACGAGCTAACTATGTACTATTGGTATTCATTTTAGGCGGTCATATGAAGACTTGAACCGCGTGCGCAAGGTTTTCTACTACATCTAGAGAAAAATGTTTTTGTTTTTTCTTGAAGAGTTTACATTCTAAATTAAAATAGACAAACAAATATATATTAAAGTTGATTACTACAATATATATAGGTATATATATATATATGTATATATATATTCATATATAAATGTGTTACTTATTATATACTGCATAGGGATAAGACTCATATACCATATACCCGGAAATATACATAGAATTGTAATCATCCCATGTCTCTTCTGCGCTAACAAACTAAGAAAACAAAAAATGCAACACATTCTCAAACAGAAACATATTTTTCTATTGTATAACTCGAGAACAAAACAATACTTTCGAATGCCAAAAATGGATTTGTTGAAAAAAAAACATGAATCTAAAAATTATTCTAAACGACAAATAAAAGAAATTTCGGTTCGAATGAAGAATGTTAAACGTGAAATACTATTTTCTTCTTCTTTTACAATTACAATTACAATTACTTTTTGTTTTTATTATTCTAAGAATTAGTTTATAATAATTTGTACATATTTTCTTTAAATATTCGCCCTAAAGTAACTTTCATTTTTGCAAACAACTTCTTATATTGTTGTAGTTTCAAAACCATACATCCCTTCCCACACGCATTTGTGATTGATTCGAAGGAGAAAGCCTTTTTGATAAGAAAATTGCCTTTTTGTACACTAAAAAAAAAAAAAAAAAACACCAACTAACACTAAAACTATTGTCTGATTGTATTTAGAAAATGCTAACAAAATTAAGTTTTTCTTTTCATTTCGAAGATAGAAAAAAATAAAAATACATTTTATCCCACCCTTAAAAAAAATATTCCCAAATCATAGGGTTACGTCTTAATAAAAAATAAAAAATGTAATAAGTGAAAAGAAAAGTAAAACGCTTTTTTCATTTATTTATCAGTTAAGATATTTTATAAGTTGTTAATGTTAAACAAAGATAAAAACAGAACATTATATATGAGTAAGAAATAATTTGTGTGTTTTATTTTAAAGCTGCAGAAACTTCTCCAAAGCAGGCGGTGTGAAATTTCAGTAGTTTTATGAGAACGGTTGCGAATGGGACAGAAAGATAGCTCTGGTATAGTCCACCGCTCAATAAAAAAAAAAAGATTTAGTTATAAAACCAAAGCCGCTGATGTTTAACCTATTGCCGATCGAGCAAATTAATTCGATATTTCTCAATACAAACAGTTTTTTTATGAGTTGGAGCAACTTAACGCTTTTTGAAATTTTGGAGAACAATCGAATTTGGCTTTCAATTCACTTCCTGACAATAAAGCAAAGATGGAACTAACGCAGTAGTCTGGCCAAAGCTGGATCTAAAACGTTCTAGACATCTAATCTGCCTCGATAGGAAGCATATCAGTGCTACAATAGCTCATAGGCACAAAGGCTTGGCGGATTCTCTAACGATTTCTGCAGAAGCTGTCTTGACGAGGAGGAGGAAGAAATAATTTCCCATCTTTTCTGTACTTGTCCGGCTCTCTCACATAGACGAAAACTCCACTTAGGAGATTTCTGCCATAGTGATCTGAACGACCTAAAAATCATAGAAAATCGAAAAGTACTACGCTTCATCAGAAGCTTCAACTGGTTCAACGAGTAGGAGGAATGAATACAGATTCATGTGGTATCACAAGGGACCTTATAATGGTCCAAGTGTTTCGCCTAACCTAACCAGCGGATTGCGGATGGAGATGCCCGAAGACACCTTCCTCGTTGGATACGCAGACGACATCGCGGCAGTGATAACGGCAAGAGACTCTGAAAACGCGCAAAGCGCATGCGACTAACAACCTCCTGGAGGGATGAACACGGTCTCAGTTTAGCAACAGAGAGAGCTAAGATAGTCCTTCTGACGAAGAAGAGGATCCCCACGCAAATCGACTTTCAAATCGGCTCTGAAGTCATTAAGAGTAAGGATGCGGTGAGGTCTGGGATTGAGGCTCGACACAAAACTAACTTTCTGGCAACAGATAAAGTTGGCAGCGGAACGAGCCTCTAGAGTTACAACAGCACTCAGCAGATTAATGGCGAACATAGGTGGTCCAACGCCAAGCACGCGCAGGTTATTAATGTCGACAACGCATGCAATTCTCCTATATGGAAGCGAGATTTGGGCAGACTTCGACAAAAAAAGTACTGGAAGCAGGTGGCGGCAGTGCAAAGACGTGGAGCCCTACGCGTGGCTAGCTCTTACCGAACGGTGTCGGAACCAGCCTTCCTTGTAGTCGCAGCAGTGACTCCCATCGATCTCCTAGCGGCACAAAGGAAGTACGTCCACCACAAAAAGGCGAGAATTGGATTGGAAACGGCAATCGATCAAGCAGCGCAACAGACGATACGGAAGTGGCAAGAGCGCTGGAGCTCGGAAACCAGGGGAAGGTGGACAGCGAGACTCATAAGAAACGTGGCTGAGTGGAACGCCTGGAAGCACGGTGAGGTCAACTACTTCGTCACTCAGTTCCTCACCGGACACGGAAATTTCAATGCCTTTCTCCAAAAGATTGGTAAAAAGGATAGCCCAGCCTGCCAGTGACTCTCCAACAGACGACGCACAGCACACGTTTTTTGCCTGCAGAAAATTGGAAACAGAACGCACAGTCCTGGAAAGCAGCATTGGTACCTTCAATCCAGAAAACATAGTCGACAAAATGATGACGAGCGACTCGAATTGGAGAAAAGTTTGCCAGTATGTGGAAGATATTCTCAGAAGAAAGAAAAGAGAAGAAGAACAACACCAGGAAAGCACGTGAGCCCGAAAGGGCGTATGATTACAGCTCCTTGAAGTAAGAGTGGTCCCAGGGGGGTGTGTCAGAAACCACAGAGTTGGGAGGAGTTTTAGCCCGTATGCCCCGTAGGCATGCGGAGAGAGTCGGAAACACGGGGATGGTCAACGCAAACAGGCCTCCTCATGGTGCGTAAAGTATTTGTCCTCCCTCCAATAGGAAAAAAAAAACCTAACCAATTAGTCGACAGCCGAAGAAAAGAGAGAATTATACTAAAGTTTTATTTGTAGTTATTTAAAAAGCTTCGTTCATTATTTGCTGCCGGTATTTAAATGCAGTTTTTAAGTAGCTCCAGTCCTCAGCATTTAGACTTCTGGTGAAGTCAGCCATTGACAACGTCTCTTTATTCCAATAAGCTCGCCTGATCTCCTTCAGTATAGGACCAGTTCCAATAAAATTGAAAACGTCTTCTTTTTTTTCGAAGGTTGCATAAAGCTGCTTTCCTCATTCCCGTCGCTCATATGTGATCTGAAGTTCAATCGAAGTAGTTCGCCTCTGGCCTTGAAGATGGTAGAAATTACGTCTACCTTATACCGATCGTGGAAATATTTTTTCGTAGCTAGGTCATGGTTGAGTAAGGGGTAATTACACCGGGTCTCACTCTGTTGCGCTTTTAATCTAAACTCCGCTCGGGTAGACTCTTCAATAGCGGATAATAGCTCGTACAGAGATTCTGCGTTATAGTCGTTAACTGGAAATTGTGTTCGCTGATCAGGCCTGACCATTCGTTAAATAAATGCAGTTTCCGTTGTATCAAAGTTTGGATGGGTGGAAGGCGATATCTTGGAAGTATATACCATCACTTTTGTTGAAAAAGTAGAATCTTAATGTAAAAAATGTAGAGAGGAGATATACCCGTTTCCAAGATCAGCATGCATATCGACGTATTTTCGGGTAGTCTAATTACTTTTTTTTAAGAAATACCTTAAAAGTTTTTCAGCCTCTTCGTACTCAAATACCCCCCATAGCATAGCAGCCTAGAAAGTCGTTTGCAACTCAACGGGATACTTTTCCTACAAAGTATTCCTCCCAACTGCAATTGCCTTTTACTTTTATGCCTCCTTTAATTTTTCTCAAGTGGGGCTTGAAGGATACTTGGGATGTAAGGAAAACTCCGAGGTATTTATACTCCTTAACCACTATAAGTTCCTGGATCTCCCAAGTTCCCAAGTCTATCTTTCTTGCCTTGACTATCGTCAACACCCTTTTCTAACGGTGTTCACTTTTAGGTTCAATAAATTGCAGTATTTTTGGAGTCTAAGTAGTAACACACCTAAGTTACTTAGCTTGTAGAACAACACGTTTCTGTCAATTATGTCAAAGGCTGCTTAAAAATCTACGAAGAACGCATACATTTTTTCCCCTTTGTCCAGGTACGACCGGGCAATACTAGTAAACGTGAAAATATTGTCTACTGTGGAGTAGCCTTACTTCTCCTTTTTTAAATAACGGAAATATTATGCTCGTTCTAAAACTTTCCGGAACTTCTACTACCACGAACATGAAATTATACACTTGTGTCAGCTTTTCTAAGAATTCTACCGACGCAAACTTAAAGAATTCATATGGCATACGGTCTTCCCCAGGAGCGCTATTTTCATTACATCGGTGCAGTACTTTGAGTAGGTCTTGAACTGTAATTGGACGATCTATTGAACTGTTTGTTATGAAAGGAAGGGCATAATTCAGTTGGAGCGGATTTAACAACTGCTTGAAATCTTCAGCTAATGCAGGCAGTTCAACCTGAATGGCTCGAGTGAACGGTATACCGTTAAGAGCTCTTAAAATCTTCCAAAATCCGGGATGTCAATGCTCTCGTCAGCTCTTGCACACATATTCTTTGTTTATCCTTGATACATGTCTTTTGCAGCGCAATTGTTTGTTTGCCAGACTAAGCGTAGGCAGGCGTTTTGACTGGGAGCATCATAGTTTCTGTGTGGAGATGGTCTTCGTCTGACATGAGATGACAACCTGTGATGGTGCGCATGGCTCTGTTGTGGCATACTTGGAGGTGCTTCCAGTTGGTTTCACTTAATTGTGGGGACCAGACCAGATGGGTGCCGCGTTATTAAGAACTGATCAACCAATCGCTTTATAAGTGGCGAGGAGTGTCTCCTTGTCTTTGCCCAACAAACTTCCAGCGAGTGATTTGATGAAGTTGTTTCTGGACCTGAGACGATTTTTGATGTTGGTGGTGTGTGACGAGAAACTGAACATGTTGTCGAATGTGACTCCCAGTAGTTTAGGGTGTGTGACGGTGGGGATGCGTCTTTCACCAATTGATACCTATGTTCAGCTCCAGTTTTACTTCCTTTGTCCATAACGTAAACAGGGATGCAGTGGATTTTCCTGGTGATAGTTCAAGATTACGTACCTTAAAGAATGTGTTTAAGGTTCCTAGGTAAGTGGCTGCATTGCGAGGTCATGAATGTTTGGACCTGATGCTAGAATCGTGCAATCGTCTGCGTATGATATTAGGTCTACGCCTGCCGGGGGTAGTGGTAGTTTTGAGATATAAAAGATGTGGAGAAGGGGGGACAGTACCCCGCCTTGAGGCACACCTTGTTTGGCTTCCACGACGATTAATTCTACGTACCGATGCGACTCGCAGCCGGACTTCCCAGCCTGGCCACAAACAAAGATCATCTACCCCATCAGCAACATTCTATATCACTAGTCTACGATTCAGATCTTGTTTATAGCTATGGGAGTGAATTTCGTTCCAGGTCTCAAAATCTTCCATCCATTTCCTGCAGTTAATAAAGACCGGAACTATAAACAATCTAATAGCATCCGTAGATATTTCAACAAAGGTTCTGTTGCACTCATTAATAAAACGACATCCTACTCTATTTTTGTGTCCTTTTTTGAACCTTACAGACACCCTCCGCTCACTCTTCCGGGAGAAAACACTCCCATTGCTATGTATGAATTGTATGTACATTTTTTAAGTGATTTTCAAACCTATCCATATTTTTTTTGGAAATTTTTAAAATAAAAAGAAAATATCGTACTGACTAATGTATTTGAAACATTTAAAGCACATGTCTTGTAGATATCTATTTGCTTAATAAGTCAATAATCAACTTGTTGTCTGAACCGAACTGCATTCCTATTTTATCCAAATTATCATCTTCACTTTCGTCGTTTTCCGCATAGAACTCCTTTTCATACTGGCATGATTCCACAACTTCACTTTTTGGTGTTAGGTTTGTTGCACTAACAGTCGCTTTGTCCAAGCCCTTCGTAAAGACTGAAGAGGGATATCCCAATTGCTTTTCCATAAGGGCGATCTCCAGCTTAAGTTTATAATTGTTCAGTTCTAAGTTTTCGATAAGAAGTTTTTCTTTCTTCAACGTAAAAGAATGTTCTTGGTTCGATACTCGCTTTTGAACATGAACTTGTTGTGGATTCGAATTAAATGTACTACTGACAGAACAGCTGTCTCCAGCATCTGCAACTAAAACAAAAACAAACTTATAGTAAGCGATCTAACATGTTCCTCCGTAACACGAACTTTGCCTGCAATTCGTTGGTTCATCAATATTAGTATCATCTCCACAGCGTCGCCCAATGATGTTAAGTACAATTTCATCACATGCCGTGAGCTTTCTAGGGGTATCTAGCTTAGCCTAGGCAAGCACAAATGAGAAATACTAGCTTAATCGAATGAACTGTACATACAATTGCATATTTCCTGCAGTTCTGCCAAAACACATCTCTCAAGTACAAGTACCCTTTGCTGGCAGGGACGAGTTTTAAGCTCGATGCAAGAACAAAGATCTGCTTCCATTTCTCAGTTCTTGTGTCTTTACTCTCTTTATCTGAAATCGGGCCAAATAATATAGTTTTGTTTTCCTCGATAATGGAAAGCACTCGCAGTTTTCCTTTTAAATTCACCCTTTTGTCTCTCCGTGATTTGTTTCGAGTTTTCGATATGGTATTTTCTTTCGAGAGCGACATGTTGTTTAACATTACTTGTATATTGGTAATAGTACCTACCTACTACTGCTGCAATAATACAAATAAATTTAAAGTGCATTACAGAACTGGGAGTACTTTTTACTCGGCATGTAACCTACCTGTAGGTTAGCTAAAAACCAAAAAGGAAATCCGTCGCAAACTCCAACGCCCTGGAAGCAAATTGCAGAATTTATGGATCCTGTGTTGCTAAATACGTTTGAGCTAATCTATGGGATCAAAAATACGCAGAGCGAGATTAAACATTGTTTATTCAAAATATGCGATCTGTGAACCACTATTAACCAAGCGGCTTCATTCTATGGGAACATTAGGTTGCCGTTTTGAAACAGCTGCTAGTCATGAAAAATAACTAGATTTATCTGTGAACGACTGTGACCAACAATTTCTTCCAATTTCTTCTCTATTTATACTTTGTTTTATTTCTTCACATCCACATATTTCGTAAATAAAATATTTTACGAAATCACCCCAGACCAAAGAGCTTTTGAATTTGACTTTTTGAACTGTCATTTCTTGACGACACAGCACAGGGTGTACAGTGAGGAGTTTAGAATTTGATTAATGTCGTTTTCGATTTGGCTTTTCAGATTTTTATCTGAGATCTCAGATTTTTGCTGCCAAATCGATCATCCAATCCGAATTTTATTGGTTCTTGTATGCATTGGGTTGGCGGCAAAAAAAAATATTTTCTTTCACTTGCACTGAAAACCCATTTTAATTGATTTTCACACACTTATATGGTATTCGATTGGGCGCTCTCAGAGCACTTATTTTGCTCTCAGTGCAGTTTTTTTGTTCGTTTGGTACAAAAAAAGCAATCTTTTTCAGATTTCAGAGCGCTTTTGCGAATCTAGATATTTTCTCAGATTTACCAATACAAGTGCGCTTGAGTTTGACAACTGGTGGCGGGCGTTTAGGTTTTCGTGAATTTTTTCGCAAAGAAAGGCATTGCATCGGGTGAATCTATTTTTGTAAATTATTTATGTATAAATATTTAAAAATCAACGAGGACTCAAAGTTCGAATGTTTTAATTTAAAATCTAATCTATATTATCACAAAAAAGAGCAAGTGACGTTTTTATGTTCGATTAGCCACACGAAATCTGAAATCTGAGAGCGAATCTGAAGAAGCCCAAACGAATAGGTACCACATTATAATAACGCATTTCGAAATAATTGAATATAAGAACACACTCCCACAATCCTTCCAAAGGTAAAGAGTTCGTAACCGCCACCTGTGTGTCATTAACATTGGTGTTAGTAAAAGTACCTATGTGTAGATTGAGATTTCTAAAAAGTGCATCAGATCAAAAGAAAATTGATTTTTCTGTCAAATCGAACATGAAAAGCAATCTCGATAAAAAAATATTGATTTTTCCTCAAAAAACTTTTTGCCAAATCGAAAACGAATTATACTCTGTTCAATTTATATTTTCAGTACAGGCCTTATGGGAAGCTCTTTTTTCTACCAGTGGTGCCTGTAGCTACTCTCACGGCACTCAAATACAAGATTTGCCACTGAAATAATGACGAAACCACTGGCATTCCAAAGAATTTTGTTGTTGTAATTTTCCTGAAATTCGCATACATCCCACTACAACCAGCCTGCCCCGCAGACGCGGGCAGAATGAGCACGATCGTCTTGCGGTCGCTTGGCGCTTGCTATTATCATCAACCAAAATAAGCAGTGTGAGTGACTGAAGCACATCAGAGAAATGTTACCATATGTCAATTTTAGCTTATCATTAACGGCCATATTATTCACTCCGGGTGTAACTCAGGTTTAAGTTAATTTTACACCCGACTATTAATCCGAATTTTTTAAACCCGACAATTTAAACTTACGTCCATATTATTCACTGAAAAACATGCATTAAACCCGCTGGATTAAAGATGGATTTAAATGCGGATTTAAAAAACTTTAACCCGTTTTTAATCCGGTTTAAACCTACGTAATGTCAAATTTCACAAATAATGACAGTTGTTTTTTATTGTTTGTCACATTTTATGGGAAATTATTTTGGTTTTTCATTTTTATTAAAATAAATTGAAAAATAACCTAATGAAAGGTGTCGGCAAAGTGAATGATGAGGACTACAGCAGCAGTGACCAAAATTAAAGCCTGTCACCCGTCGACGATGAAGCAGAGAGAGAAGACAAATGAATGCGATTCTTATTTTTCCTTTTTTAAAAAAATAATAACAATAAAATAATTAATTCAAAAAACTATTAAATTAAAAGATGAAAAAAAAAAAACGCAACATATCTTTTTTTATTTTAATTATACATATTATGCGCTGACGACGAAGACATCAACATTTCGTCCATATCGAGAATGAAATCCATTTTTTTTTTGTCAAAAATGTGACCTAAACAAAGGAGTGAATATTATCAAATTGTGTTTTAATCCGAGTTAAAGTACTTAAACTGGTCTCCGGAACGCAGTTTAAATCAAATCGGATTAAACGCTGTCAAGTTTAAAAAAATGGGTTTATGTTCGGGTTTAACTACTGAATATTATGGACTTGGGTTTATTTTTTGGTTTAAACTCACTTAAATCCGGGTTTATACTTTAACCCGGATTAAAGTGAGTGAATAATATGGCCGTAAGGGTTTTTCTTTAAATTTTGTCAAAGAACTTTCGGTTTTTGTGCTTTTTAAAGCTTTTGAGAGCGAATAAATGAATTTGATTATGTGGGATGTTGCCATACAGTTTTTAGGTACTCCTTTAATTATTTTGTATATCTGAAGGATCTGTTAATATGCAGTTGAGCCAATTTTTCTTAGTAAAGGGTTGGTATTTGGTAACCCTACCGACATTTGTGAGAGAATTATGCCAATTTATAGTGCTCACTATGGCAACCATGTGAGAGCTTTAAAATGGAGACAGCTTATTAAAATCCATAATAGTAAGGGTGAAAGGCAAATAGCCTATCTTCCCTGTACTGAAAATATAAATTGAACAGAGTATAGTTTGCTGTAGGTGACCTATTGAGGTTAGACCAAGACGGATATAATAAACTTTTAAAATAAAAAAGAAATAAAATGTTTCTTTCATCAGAGTTCTTCAAAGTGAAACGGTTTTTGCATATATGCGTTTTATAAGCGATGTGTTCCTCTATGGCCTATGAGATGTTTCAGCGTTGAGCGATTCTCATATCCGTCGCGGCCTGTATACCTAACCTAACTACTGGAGCGCGGTGTGCTAGGTTGGTGGAATGTATAGGCTTGAACATACGTATTTGCGTCTCAGCTAAGCTTTTTAATAAAAAAAAACATGCGTTTCAAAAAAAAAAAAAAAATGTCTTGCTAAAAGTGACAATGGAATATTTTATTTCATGTTATTTATATGAAACTAATTTGAATATAGGAATTCCCCCGCATCATGAACCTCCAGCAAAACATCCCAAAGCCTGATATCTCCCAACACATAGACCGTGTCGGTAATATCGGGATCAATACGAAAACGGAACTCTGTTATAAACCTCTTATTGACAAAAACTTTATAAGAGACCAATCCGCGGACTATAACCAAGCTGAAGTTCTTAGCAGGGCAGAGATCAGTTGTCAACTCAGAGACTTCTTCTTTTCCCCATTTACCATTGGACCAAGCATGTTTGGTAACCACATTCCTACCGATATAGTCACGGTGTTTTGCAAAGCGGCAACGAAAATGCAATCCAACAATCGGATGCGGCCAAATGTTTTGTCCAGCTTGAAGATTGATATAGAACGACCAAGGTAGAAGTTTTACTCGCCCTTCAAAGCGCAATTGATTTCCATAGCCTAATCGTTTTTGTTGCAACAAACCATAGTATGGCAGCGACAAACTGACTTCCATTCTTCTTTTAAAACTAATTCGACTTTGTGCAAATTGATTGATGAACTGGTTGTTAGATTTCACTCGAACTTGCTTAAGCTGTTGATCGGTCAAGCGATCTGGATACTGCGTTACAACTTTGTGATCCACACTAATGTTGCTGACATCTCCAAAGACTTGGACACACAGTAAAGGTCTGTAAGGTACACGATGGTTGAACTTCGCAAAATGAAATCCATTCAACGAGATCATGTAACGTTCATTTGTGATGAGAATTTGTACGATAAAGTCTGTGCCGCGTTCCAAAGTGAATGGAAGAACTGATGCATCTTCATCGAATCCCCAAATGTGATTCACACGAGAATTGCGAACAACAAAGTTCTGCGGCAGCCGCGGATTGACTCGGAGGACGATATCACGAGCTTCATTGTCAAGAATAAGGTGGATTGCGAACCTTTAAAAGGGCGGATTTTAGAACCGAAGCAATTTTTTTTTTGTAGCGCAAACCTTTCACAGTTTGGGGACATGTAACCAGCAATGTTGAAGCAGACGCCTTCTGTGATATCCTTTATATTGCGTGTCGTAAACACTGGCACTTCATCATCTCTGTAGTCGTAGAATGTCGGCTGCAATGAAAAACAACAGGAAGACCTTGCAATATAATTCTGTACCAGTAGGTACTAGCCTTGGTCGTCATTGGGCAGTAAGGGTTTCTTGTACCTTTTCAAGAGTATTAACCTTTTTTTGATATCTTCGAAAAAGACGCATCTGACATATTCCTGACTTTACTAAACTTGAAAAGGCGATTTTAGTTCTACTGACAGAGTAAAGCGCAAATGCGCAGCCTTGTGAGCTATGAATGAAATCGCCAAAAAGAAGAAAATTCAAAGTAAACTTGATGGAGAAAGTTCACCTTTTGCGGATCACCTGTATCAGGACCGCCTTTGACTGTATCGATATCAAAAGGAAAATATTAACCTGTTTGAATAAAAAATCACAATACTATAGAGTGTAACAAGATTAAATAATTTTATTTCGTCGTTTTTCAGCTTATGCATAGTGTACAATCAAAAGTAAGTGTTAAATGTAGTTTTCTTAATTTCGAATTTCCACTTCAAAAACTTAACCCACATTACAAGTATAAATATACTTTATGTATACAGAGCTTTTTAAAAAATGCAAAAACTCTTTTACTTAACAACAAAGTAATTTATATTGTTTCCCAACGTTTAACATTCAATATTATTGTCTTCAACCATCCACGATGAGCAAAACAGAAACAATTACATTTATGTGCAAACAATAATGGCATTTCGATGAAAAATGCAAATTTTATATATATAAAACAAAATATATAACATACACTAACAACAACACCCGTAGTTGGGCATTAGATCCCTAAATCGAAGTAAACCTTAACAGAATTAGGCGCGCTAAAAACACACGTTTAGCTATAAAAACAGAGCTATGTTGTGCCAATTAGTAGTCTTCTTGGTAAGCAGGATTTTGATAGATCCTCTTCTCAGCGCCATTTGGTGGCGAGTAGTTTTCGAGCACCACATCCCACAGCTTGATGTCGCCCTGCACATACACCGTATCTACTATCTCTGGGTCTACATGAAATCGAAATTCTGTGATGAGCTTCTTATTAACGTACACTTCATACGAAGCCATTCCACAAACAATAACCAAGCTGAAGCTCTTTCCCGGACAAAAGTCCGTATTCAGTTCGCTACGTTGCTCCTTAGCCCAGGTGCCATTATACCAGGCGTTTCGGCAAACCACATGTTTTCCAATACCTCCGCCATGTTTTGCAAAGCGCGGATTGAAATGGAATGCGATAATTGGATGCGGCCAAATGTCCTGGCCACCCTGGAGGTTCACATAGAAGGAGTGTGGCAGTAGTTTTACCCTACCCTCTATCCGTAGGCACTTTCCACTGCCAAAACTCTTTGGAGGCAACAACCCATAGTAGGGCAATTGTAGACCGAAATTATTCTTTCCATGCAATGTGATCAACTTCCATTCCTGCGGGGTGTTCGGCTTTTCGTCTTCCTCGGACTCAAGACTAACGCGTATCTCCTTAGCTTCCGATTGGGGTAAGCGCTCGGGATATTTCGAAGCTTCGATGCGGTTGAAACTGATGTTGTCCACATCTCCCTTGACCTCAAGGCACTCCACAGATTTGTAAGGCAAACGATGGTTGAACTCGGCAAAGTGGTGACCATTCACGGAGATCATATAACAGTTGTCCGTGATGAGAATTTGTATGGCGAATTTCGAGCCCCGATGCAAACTGAAGGGGAGAGCCGAAGACACCTCTTCGCCTCCCCAGATATTTTTCACGCGGGAATTGCGAACAATGTAGTTCTGGGGTAGGCGCGGATTAACATGGAGGGCAATATCACGCGTTGGCGTTTCGAGAATGAGATTTATTGAGAATCTGTACAAAAAAACAAGAAGCATGTATTAAAAATAGTATTGGAGTATACATCAAGCTTAGCAAACCTTTCGCAGTTCGGCAGAATATAGCCGGCAATGGTAAAACTGATTCCCTCTTTAATATCTCCAAGGTTGCTGTTCGAATACACTGGAAGTGTCTCGACGTAATCGTAGAATGTCGACTGAAATGAAAAAGAAGACAACACTTCAATTAAAATGATTGGAAAAAAGTGCTCAGTAAAATTTTTAATTGAAACGTAAGTAACCCTATTCAAACTGATAACCCTACAGGCACACGGATTTGAGGACAATGGAAAATTCTTATCGATTGACCATTGTGCACTTGCCAGTGTGTTTGTTTTCACTTAAAGGATGAGGAATGGTCACCTAGAAAGGTAATGCAAAGCTGTCTTTACTATCAAGGCAAGAACTTAACGTAAAGACGGAATAAGCTGATGCTTTAGTTCTAGTTTTATGCCAGGCCCATTTTCTTCGCATCTTTCAAGAGAAATTACATAAACGAACCTTGTCCTCTACTTATCAGCTCAAAGAGGTTTTTCGCTGAACTCGTTGTATTGTGTAGGGGATTGTTTAATTACAACAATTGAACGCCTGCATTCTTATTGCAGACTTTCAAAATAGCAAATGCATTCTACCCTAAGAAGGACATCGCATATGCACTTCCCAGTCCTTCCTTTAGGTCAGCAAATATGTTTTGATCGGGTAAAAAAAAAGCCTTTTACCAATTGTTTGTTAAATTTGCATTTATTTTTTATTCCTCTCCTTCTTCTTCTTCTCCTCCGCCGAATATTTGTGATGCCATCGCTCCAAATATGCCTTTTAATGCACGAAAAAATAATTTGACCATAGCACCCCAAAACAAATTGCTTAGAATATCTCGTTTCAGTCTGTCATTTTCATTATCCCGCGAATTGGTCACTGGGGATGCGAGCACGATTTGAAGAAACACTAAAGAAGAAAGGGAATTTACAAACAAAAAATCGATTAAATTACTGGGAATTACTTGACGTGAGTACGAGAACTACTGTTACTGAGACTGCATTCTTTGACATGGTTGACTACCAAATGAGTTGATAGACAATGCGAGTTTGTAAACGTGCGAAAAAAAAAAAACAGAGGTAAGCACAAATAATAATTGTGTCTAGGTCTTTTGAAGACGACAATTATTACGTTTTTGTTTGTGAACGTATTTGAGTGAATTTTAACCAGAACGCGCATTTAAACAACCAAGTTGAGTAGGATAGATAGCAGTTGATACAAATTTGAATTTGGTTTTGGTTCATTTAAAAGCATTGAGGAGGTTAGTAATGGTAATACAAAAAATGCAATTTATGTCGTTTTCCATTGGGATATTCAGATTTAAGATTTTTCGTGCCCAATGTTCCATTGAACGAGATTTTTCTTTCTTTGCAAATGTGGCGGTGCGTGTTTTAAAAGTCAGCTGTTCTCAAATCGTTATTTGTGTTTTTAAAAAAAATCCATTCAATTTATGTTGATATCCATTGCAGCGGCCAACTGTAAATTTGTCTCTATTTTTCACAGACTTGTCGTCTTAAAACTTATTTAAAAACATACCTTAAAGTTTGACCTTTGATAAATGTTTTGTTGTTATTGTAACTAGGTGTAAATCTCGCTCAGGAATCGAGATTTCCAAAATTGCTCTGACTCTAATGTCGTTTTCGATTTGGATTTTCAGATTTTGGTCTGTGATCTCACATTTTTTCTGCCAAATCGAACATGAAATCATATTTTTTTTTTTCACTTGAACTGGAAATCTATTCAATTGATTTTCACACATTTATATTTTTTACTAGCTGTGCCCGCAACTTCGTACGCGGCGTAAGGCTCAGTAATTTCCAATAAAAGAGATTTGACCGTTTTCTCAACGGCATATTTGTTTAAAATCAACAGTCTAGCTAAAACAAAGCGGTGAACATTGTCAATGTGAAACAATAAATCAAAAAAATCTATTTACCCAAAACACCAATTAAGAAAACTAAATTCAACAGCGTAAGTCCTAAAGTTCCACTTCCTTACTGTAGGTATCAACGTAGGTAATATCAAAATAACCACTAAAACAAAAGCCTGAACGGAAATTTGTATCTACACCAACAATAAGTAAATCAAACAACATAATTCACCTATATCGTCTTTACTTCTTTAATTCTTTAATTCTTTACTGTAGTCTGTAGGTATCAACGTAGGTATATAACAACCATTAAAACAAAAACCATGAACTCAGTTTCTATATACACCACCTCCAACATACATTCACCACCACACCACACGTCATCAGCCATCTGCGCATTTCCTCAGAAACACGTTGTGGCTGTTTTTTTTTTTATATGAACTTGTTTGTGCGATGTGCGCCACCAAAAACCACCCCAAAGCAGAACAACGATCAAGAACCGCGGCTGCTGATAATATTCGATTTGAGAAAATAAATTTATTTTTTTGGTGTTAGATTTTAGGTTATAGCTCAGCTTCTAGAGGACATAGAAAGCTGATTGATGGCTTGAAATAACTATAAAAGTGTTGGCTCTCTAAGTATTTTGTTTTGTTTGCATTGATTAAGAATTATTTGAATAATGGCGAGTTAAAGGCAGTAAAGTCAGAAAAAAACACATTTTGGTCAAAAACGCTCCAAAAAATAGGCATGGCAATGAAAGGAATAGCCTATATGTTGCACAAAATGTGAAGGAACATTTCAAAAAAAGTTTCATCGAAATCGGTGCAGTAGTTCTCACGCCATTAGGTAACAGAAAAATTGCCAACAGTTTTATTATAAGTATAGATAACGCATTTCGAAATAATTTAATATAAAAACTCGCTCCCACACGAGTAAAATTAATAATTCAGCTAAAAAACAACACTTCTAAAGGTAAACAATTCGTAACACACAGCTGGGTATCATAAGCATTGGTATTAATGAAAGTATGTTTAAATCTGAGAAAATATCAAGATTTCTCAAAAGTGCCTCAGATCAAAAAAAAAAAAAAAAAAAATAGTTTTTTTTTTTTGGCAAATCGAAAAATACATTACCCGCGTTCCACTGCCCCCTAGATGAATAGCGGCCGTTTCAAACTCCACATAAAAAAAAATTGACATTTGACCATTTGCGCTAGAGGTCTAGCACTTTTTGCGGAATGTCAATTTTTTTTATATGGAGTTTGACATGCTGCTATTCATCTAGCGGGCAGTGGAACGCGGCCATTAAATCTGACAGCCAGATGAGAAAGCATCAAAACTGCTTTGAATCTAAAAAAGAGCTTTTTCTGTCCGAATGAAAAAACGACATTATAGTTAGGTATTTGAAAAATAAATTAGCTTTGCCTTCGTCCACCAAGTCGATTTTGGGACGGTTATTGTTGACTCAGTAGGAACGTTTAGGTATCTATTGAGTGAATCTGACAGCTGGTTGACTTGATGTGTGTCAGTTTTGATTGGTCTATATCGGTAAGCGAAAACATAAACAGCTTTTTTTTCAGTGACGCCTATGGAGCAGTAGCCGATGAATCTAGTCAAGAATTTTGAGACTGATTAGGATTACTAAGTTGACAGTTCGTACCTATATGTAGGTATGTGACTGAACCAAGAAAAGTGACGTTATCGGCAAATCTACTCGTATTTTTTTACATTTCAGGGTACATCTTAAGTCCAGACCCATCTAATCGACTTAGGATAACTAGATTTTTGAAGAGTTACTGGAAGTCTCGATAAAAATAGATAGCTTTAAAAATTCATTCAAATGGAAGTCAGACGCATAAATGAAAGCAAAATGTTATCACTTGGTGTTTGAATTACCTACAAATACGAAGATTTCATCTCTCGCCCCGGTGTACCTGTTGAAGGCGATAATTAATATGAACTGCGGCTAATGTTATTCAACGAGATTAGTCTGGGGGTCAATTCTGGTTCTGTGAAAGAGTGAATTTAGCACATTGCTTTAATTTTTTCGATTCACTCAGTACTAAAAAGCTATTCTCGTGGTGAATTCAATATCGAAGAGCACACTGTCATGTATGAAATTAGGTTCTCAATTTTCAAACTTTCAAACAAAACTATCACTTGCACATGAGAATGTGAATACAAATTACTCATACGAAAATTTTTAAATTCGGTTTCATTATTTCGTAGAACGAGAATCAAAATTGCGGTGAAAGGGTGAAAAAATGTTCGTTTCACTTTTTCACAGATCGAGAATTGACCTATTATTATCAATGAAAAACAAAAATTGGTCGGTTATCTCGGTTACGTCAGCCTTACAGTCGAAATGTCAACTTAGTACTCAAATTCGTGACTTGAATTGTCGTCTACAGTCTACACATCCGTAAACGTTAAAAAAAAAAAATGTTCACGTAATGAGCGTAGACCAATAAAAATACAACCATACCTACTAAACGTTTTGAACGTCCCAATATCCAACTTCTTGTGCACTCTCAGCCTGGATTCGGTTGTTTTTGAATGTTAAAATTGGTAATGCAATGCACAATGTAGTTACGGGCTGGGCTTTTCACCACGGTAAAATTCACCAAGATGGTGTGAAGCTTGAACAATGATAGAAGCTTTTAAAAAAAAAGTATCAATCTTTCTACGACGTTTTATACTTTGTTTAAACGAACCTATTGGATTTAGATCTAGACAAGTTTGTCGCTCCGATAGTCATATTGAAGTTGCTCTTCCTAAGTCTGGTTGAATATTGCGACTGGCGGTTGTCTGAAATGAAGGAACCAAAGAATCTATTTCCCGGAATTAAATGTCATGCCAATTGCCTGTAACCACTCACAAAGGGGGATCATTTAACACCCTTTGGTCCATAAAACACATTTAAAATGGAGTTGGTACAAAAGGCTACTACAGCGATTGAGATTATTCCAGAATATACCTCCTTCTATCTTACTTCATAAAAATGTAGCAAATTAAACAGTCTCTTTAGGTCTATTCGTGTACCTATTTTCCCGAGCCAAACACTAAAAATCTGTCAAACTAAAAAAAAATAGCGAAACTCTCCCAGAGAGCTGCAAATATACGCCCAAGTACGTGGATGGGCTTCGAGCTATTTTGAGCCACTTTCATCTTGGACATCTAATCCATGTCACAAATTAATAAACTTAGCTTTTTGAAACACATAAAACCACTCGTAAAGAGCAAAAAGCTCTGACTATTAAAAATAGTGTTTTTTTTTGCGGCCGATGGATGATGGATCATGAAATCTGACAGCCGATTTTGAGAGCAGACAAACTGCTCTCAATCTGAAGAACATGGGTTTTTTATGTCCCAATGGAAATCGACATGAGTGCAATTGAGACGACAGATTACTGTACAGTTCTGGGAGTTTCAAGAATTACCACAATAAAAACTGGTATATGAATTTCATAAAAATGAATTTTATTTCTGAGCTAATAATTAGTTCTGCAAAAAAAAGTGACAGACTTTTAAACATTTTCTGTAATTAAAAGGTTTTCTGTTTTCAATTCATCAAAAACCATCAAGAAAAGTAAATTATTTTCAATTAAAAACGAACAAATAATTTGTTATTGAAATCTTACCACTGTGAGGTTTCTTTTGATAGAAAAAAAAAAAAAAATATATTATCGAATCACAACAAACCTCACAAGATACTTGTACCTTGTGAGGTCTCGCTATGACACAATCGGTGTGTTAGCGTAAGGTTCACTGTTTCATTCAAAATTCGGATTCTTTTTCATTGTCAGTGCTTGAGTTCTGTCAGTTTGGCTGTACTATTTTTCTATTGATCAAAATTCGTACAAGCCCATCTTGTGCTTTGTTTTCAAAGCATTACACTGAAATGTTCATTTCTCTCAACATTATCCACAGATGTTTTACATTGCTCACTTCACCAAGTGCTGACTTCATCGGAGAATACCTGCTACCGCCATGTTGGGATCATTTTGTAATTACTCATCTAGCAAACGAATGTCTGTAGCACAAGCTATTTACGGAGTTGTGCCAAAAAACCACAACGCAGTTTATTTCATGAGCTTTTCTCTTTATGGATCGGAATGTGACCATCATGTCTCACTCTAAATAAAATCTTAACTTCGCCATTGAATTCGGACTTGCATGCTAATTGAAAATGGTCGGAGTAATTCCAGTAAATTGTGTTATTTATGTGCAATAATATACTTCTTGATAAATATTCATAACATCGTGAATAACAACAAAAATTAAACAATTATCGCATTGGGTGAGCAACTGCTTATCTGGTTTGATTGCAGGTTACCACTAAAAATTAAACCAATGACATATTTTGTTTCGTAAACTTTCAACTGAGAAGGAGATACATAATGTACCTACTCTACTCGAAAGCTTTTCAAGAAAGTTAAATAATTAGCCACGGGCAGTGATAAGAATGTTTAACAAACCGCTTAGTAATCCAAAAACAATTAACAGCTTATCATGATGGGTGCGATGAAAACATGAGTTCAGCAAACCAGAAACTGAAACAATGAGTTCATTGATATGACAGTCATTGTCACTCAGAAGTGATTTAATTTGAAAACAATTTTTGTTTACTAAAGGAGTGATGCTCTATGGTCGCTTCTTAAGTTGACTATTCGAATTTGGTAAGGTCGAGTTTTTGTTTTTAAAAAGTTTATAGTTGAAACAGTATGTATACCGAGATATTTCATATGTCATATGTCAGTCAGAGACGGGTTTTTCGCCACGTAATCTGAATGTGCATGTATGTATTAGGTAGAGAATTGAGTCACTGAAATCGAATACTCACTCGTCCATATACGTGATGTTGACTGTAATTGTTAAGAATACATTATTAACTTGGCTTACACTCTACTTAAGCACACTCTTTGCATTACATACTGAGCTATTGTGAACTAAATGAATAAGTACTGAACTCTTTTTGTATACATAAATATAAAGTCTTCCCTTCTAACTGAAGTCAACCTGATCAGTCGTCCTTCATTTAACAGTAATTACACAAGTGGACATTGGATATTCTTATTAATTAGGTAGCTAATTTCAGATAGAGAAAAACATAACCAGTTTCTTAGACTGCAAATGTATATGAACGAATTAGAATTTGATGGATCTAAATTGACGCGTGACATTTATTCAGTGTATTGCATCTAATGAAGGAGGAGGATATATCATCGGCGGGCTTAAGACGTTCTAAATATAATTACTGAACACATTTATTAAAGTTGGTTTGACAAACCACGCATAAGTTATGAAAAATCAACAAACATCCATATTAGATTTATTTACCGGTTATTGTAGCTAACGGGTGGGCCATATTTTTTATGTCGGCATGTGAATACTGAATAAAAAAAAATGCATAATACACCCCCTTATTAATAAAAAAATGTGCACAAGTAAGTTAGTTAGCAAACGTCAGATAGCATACAAAAATTGGACATAACTGCTGAGTAAGAAGTTAAAAGTTAAGATAATATATAAATACAACATACAAAATCAATCAAGTGGCCACTTTTATTGACCAAAGCTAAATGTGCCCTTTTTGCTGCGTTTTTCATAACATTTTGGAACATCTCGGCCGGTATAGCGATGACTTCGGCTCGAGTGTTTGCCTTAGGCTCGTCAATGGTCTGAGGCTAGCTGGCGTACAATTTGCTTTTTAAATAACCCCACAAAACGAAGTCGTCAATGTCGTAATTTCTTGACAGCACACGACCAGCACAAAATTCTCTTACCGCTTTTACCAGTTCATTGTAATGTCTTGGGCGTTGATAAACGGCATTTCGACGATGTCCCACTGTCCCGTGCTCCACAAAATTCGAAACCAAACAACGAATAGTGTTGTCAGACGGTGCTTCTGCTTGTTGCCCACTATATTTTCGACGATATGCACCAGCGACAATACTGAGACCCCCAAATTCGGTCGATTTTCCTTTACTTGCATACAAGCTATATTGTTTTTGGGCGGCAAATGCTAAGTGCGTTAGTATTGTTACATAGGAATTCTTATTGAAAAATGTCAAATAAGTGTACTTTTGCTTAAAATATTTATGAAAATTGAACAAGATTGGTTGAGGGAAAATAAAAAGATTTTGAGCAATTTTTAAGAAAAATGTACTCATAAAATCGAAGTTAATGACATTCAAAAGAAGAAAATGAACAGCCATGTTTGTCTTAATATGTTTCTACTATATAAGTATGTACCTCATTTAGGTAGTTTTATTACAAACAAGTTACCTATATTATTCGCCTTTTAAGAATATATAATAAAAACCCAACCAATAGCATTCAGTAATGTCACGAACTCTATCACATTCCCCCACGGTTGGCAGCATTTATTTTATTTCTTTTGTATGTTTTTGCATGCCATTCTAAATTGACATAACACCGATAGAAAAACAAAATGGGGATTGAAAAAAAAAAAAAAAAAAAAAAAAAAAAAAATGGAGGTGGCCAGCGGCAAGAGGACTGTGACTGCGAGTTGGGGGTCTCAGCATTTTCTCTGATAAACACGTTTAATTAACACAACTTCTTCAATCCGTTGTATCGGTGTAAAGCGATTCATGGTTTAAATAGTACTGAGTTGACGTTTCAAAAACATGAATACTCAAGTTAGTCGGTTGATAAATGTCAAAGTACTCAATGTTTACATGCAGATATAGAAGGTGGTGCACCCTGTGTTTCAGAGGAAAAGGGCTCTGCGAAATAAGGCCCCAGAAGAAATGAAATAAGGCCCCAAAATTATTTTCTTATTATTAATTGTTACCCTTCCGATATGGAATGCGTATGGGGGGCATGCTGCCCCCCTACAACCCCCCTGCTTGGGTTTACTGTTAGATTACAGGGTGAGTGCGAGGTTGAGTACATAAAAAGTACCTCTAATCTAAATTAGTTTATCCAATATCAACAATATAATATAAAAAGTAGTTTTCATTATTTTTAATTTCATTATGAAATAAACCCCAAATTTGGGGCCTTATTTCATTTTCTCTTTTGGGGCCTTATTTCCTACAGCCGAGGAAAAGTGATAAAGTGATTTACGATAACTAATTCTAATTTATTACATTAAAAGTACATATTATAAAAATTAAACAAAATTAACTGGTTATTTTCGCCATTCTGGTTTTGCCTTAGGTCGTCTAAATTGCTTTAAGTTTCGTTGAGTGTTAAAGGAGCGACTCTAAGGCAATAAACACAAATCTATGTGGCTAAGAAAAATTAAATTTTGATGCATCATTACGGATGGGATTGTCTTTCCTTTAATAAATCTAAAATAAATAAACTTCTTGCAAAAGGGCTATATAGAACCCTCGGGCTGTCTTCTCAAAAGTGTGACCATATTCACACATTTTGGGCAATAGTAAATGGCAAGACTGAACAGTATGCAATATCAAACATAAATTCTAAAAGATTACTGAAGAAATGCGTTTATACTCGGGCGTATGTGGAACTTTTTTTTTCAAAAATGACTACTTTTCAAATTTAAACGAGCATACAAATCAGTTTATTGACCGTCTCAATTAGTAAATATTTTTGCCGTGTGGAGTTGGCGTGTTTTGTTCTCGTTCATTCGAAGCACTTTAGATAACCTTAGAGCGCAAAACGTTAAAGTATACCGGTATGGGTTATTCCAGGTTTTTAAGAAATGAATGAAAACCATTTTCCAACAAGACCAATATTTGAATGAAGGAAAGCAGTTGATGCAGAGAAAAACATTACTCAAAAAGGACGAATACCATTGATAATGCATGCATTTTGAATTACAAACGGCCAGGGCAGAGTATTTTCATTACTTATTAAGTACCAATTAACATTGCGTGGAGTTAAATATTCAGATAAAACTTTAGTGTTGCGTGACTTGAATTCATATCACTTGAATTCATATGAATGTAGCTAATGTGCTCCCAGGTGTTCCAATGTAGCTTCAAACGAATTGGATCATCCTCTTCTTGAACACGACACAACCGTTATAAGAGGCAGCTAAACTATGACGGATACCGCATATCCCTTAAAGTTTGTAACAATACAGTAACCGTAACTAAAACAGGCAGCATTTTACATATATTTTAAAGATATTGATCGCATGAGACTTTGTTTAGCGAGTCAAATGGCTTTGCCTGTTAAATATAGAATTTTCGTTGCGAAGCGTTCACTTCTCTGGCTAAGGTTGTTTTGAGCCTCGACAATATAAATTAAATCGTCAATAATACGCAGACACTCCCTGCTTTCAACATGCTTAGCAGGAATTAAAAGCTCTTCACCTCTGAACCGCAGTAAAATTTGTTTAGCAAATGATAACTCTGACTCAGGGCATCCATTCTCACACAAATAACACATCCGACATGCATACCTAAATCTAATATAAATTTGCCACTCAATTAGCATAGGTCAAGACGGGGTAGCACACCGCCCGTTTGAATGTGCCCCAATTTGCTTCACCGCGCGTCTAACTAAACAAAAATTCCTCCACTTCACACTGCAGTAAATATTTCGTCATCGTCGGTGATGACGACAACCAATGTTACCCGCACCAGTCGCAAAAGCTCCTTGAAAGCGTTCATCCTTCAACGCCGGCAAGCATATCAACGAAATGAAAGATAAAACACATCCCAACTTACTTCAACCCACCTCCTGTTAACCAATTTTATTAGCCTTCAATGTGCGCTTACCTCATTTAATCCATCCCCTTTGGACGATGAACAGCATAAGAGATATTTCAATGCTTTTCGGAAGCACATAACTTCTCAATTGTTATCCCTGCCTGAGTGTCAACGTTTCAATACCTAAAGTCCTAGAGTCATGCTTGCTCTTGTATTGTCCTTTTGTATACTCTTACTTGCGTTGTTCTTGCTCAGTGAGTACAAAAATGTAATCAAAAACACTGACATAAATGAAGATGACTCTTTTTGTTGCTGTAAAATATAGACGAATGCGTCATTCAACGCTAACCACTGCACTACAACTGCATTGGGTTCTATTTTTGTTTTGTATCTGTTTGTTTCTGTTGTATTTGTCTGGGCCTCTAGGGTAAAAGGAATACCTCGCGACAAGGACACTATACACGAGTTTGTAAAATGTTAAAACTCAATTTGGATTTTTCTTTAAAAAATGAATCACTGTGTGGGATTTGATCTCAAAACACTTAACACTAGTCGTTGAAAAATTGTTTGTTTTTAGCGCAACACACTACGGATGTATGAACAGCGCACATCAGATTCGATTGGAATTAGCAATATTTATTTTTTATTTATTTTTTTTTTAAGGAGAAAGTAGATAGATCACAGGCGTATGGAAATTTTAGGAAAAAAATTCTCCAAAAGATATACAGCAACACTGGTCCTTGAGCTCATCCGCCGAGAGGAAAATAAAATCCACTTACACTACACTACCGTTGCGATTGATTTTTGTGGTAGAAAAAACTTAAAACTATACTTAAATGAATACCGTTGAATTTTATTCGAGAGAGAGTGAGAAAAAACTTGAATTTCGTATTGTTTTGGTCATTGTTATTTTTCTAACGCACTGTGGTCTTTCTTCGTAGTAATTTGTTTATGTAAATTTTATTTCGATGTAAATAGTCCCGACACGATTACTATTACAACACTACAAGTTATGGCTACTTAAAAAAAAAAGAAAAAAGAAACAGGGAGCAACGTGTATGGCAGCGGGGAGTCTGTCATCTATCTTCTGAATAGTCAAGACCTGCGTGTCGGTGTGCTTTTTTAATGATACTGTTTTGTTTGGTTTGAACGCCCGATGACATTGGCGTGGCGCTAGTAGCGAATGTATTTAGCTCTCGCATATAATCAAGATGAAAGAGTGAGGCGGAGGTACTGAAAGCTAGCAACTGCCAGATGGGGAAAGCTTTGTGTTATCAATGACAGTAAAGAAGAGAAGAATTGATTTTGTATTATTATTATAATTTGTTATTGGTGGTAGACAGCTGTTTCGCAGTCTGGTGGTGAATTTGGTTTGCACAGCTTCGGTTGTTTACATTTGAAGCTTTTTTTATAGGAAATTTTAATGGACCTTTACGTGACAGCACTTCTTTATGTCAGTACGAAATGATTTTCTTAATTTTCGTAAATAAATGAGACATTCAAACCGGCGCGGTTTGTAGTGTAGATGGAAGGAAAGGCAGACAAGAAACGTTTGAGAAATTAAACGTGCATGAATGACGAAGATAATTGGCCCTAGCGAGGTATCCGTCGGAACGGAAAATTCTCCAATTTTATATGATTCGAAGGATTTCTGCGGAGAGTTATTTTTCGGAATAACTATTCGGAGAATTGTTCCGACATTTTGTAACGCATATATGCAAAATATTTTGTTAAATTTTTGACAGCTAGGTTCCGATATCATTCGAAACAAATTCGTTGGCGAAATTGTTTACGATTTGGAGTGCGGTGCGACATCGCAATTGTTTATTTCTCTTCGGAAGTCGGAAACCTCGATTGGAACTTGAGCCGAATAAAAATTATAAGGGTATGTGCATTGTGCACGCTAAAAGCAAAGTGTCAAATCAGGTGGGAAACATTTTCATGACAATTTGGATACATATTTTACGTGAGGCTCGATTTAAGTTCTTGAAACTGGTCGACAGTTTTTGAGAAGTTTCTGTTATTTATGGTCGTAAAGGACATTTTTTTTTCTCGTCAAGGTGCATGCCCATAATAATTATAGTTACATTCGCTGACGCGTTTTAAATCGAACGCAATATATATAAATAGATCGCTATCGCACAAAGTCTATGTATTATCTAATAAAAAACAAGAGAAGAAGAGAAAATTCGCAAAAAAAAAACGAGTAGGTATTGCAGTTCTGATAAATATGTCAAATGCACAAAGTTTACAAGAAACAAACTCAAAATCCGTCTTTAAAAGTCAATTGCAATTATTTTCAAAGTGAACTTAAAGAAAATATGGTGGTGGTCGAATTTGTTTCCTTCCATTTCCATCTGCTGTTTTATTTTTGACACTAGTAGATGTCAAAGTTGCAAGTTGCAAACTAGCTTGAAGTCTATACACGTACTTCCCATAGGTATAATTATATATATTTTTTAGTTTTGTTTGTTTGAATTCAGAAACACGTAATTCCATTGATGTTCTTTTATGATTACGTTGTTACTAATTATGATTGGCTGTCATAATTAGCTGTTCCGGAACGATATTTTCCGGGGTTCTCCAAATGGACAGCGAAACATCTGCGAAAAGGCAGCGGAAAATAATTAGTGGAGAGTTACATCAGCTGCTATACAAGTAGCAATGTTACCAGTTATTTCTCTTTGTTTCCGATTTGGATACTCGAGCTTTTCACTGGCTCCTTAAAATTGTCATTTGGGACTTATCCTAGTTTAGTCTATTTACTTTGATGTTTAACGATTTTAAGACTCCTTAGGTATATACAAAAAATGCATTCTTCAATTGCGAACGTACTCTTTTCGTATAATTAAGGCTATATTTTCATACAGTTTTTGAACAGACTCTCACATCTCAGTAGTAAAATCATCTCACAAGCCATGCTCATGCATGAATACGAAAACACACTGTCTAAGTATGCAGGTATGCCCCCTTCCAGCAAAATGCTTTTATTTTCTTATTAACATTTGGAAAATGGAAACTAGAAGTCTCTCAATTACGAGTTTGTGTTTTCTTAATTTAATATTGTCGTCTTTAAAAAACAATTTAATCGGAATATGTGTGCATATGAATTACAAAAAAATACCCGTTTTTGATTTTCATTTATTTGAGTTTGCATATTTTTGACAATTTTCTCAATTTGTCTACATACCTCTTATAAAAGCTGGCAGCACTGCAGTACAAATGTCAAATTTTTGGCAAGCAATTAATGTCCCGGACAATAAACGTGTACGAAAGAGAGTGGAGAATTGTACCAAGCAATCTACTACAATCAACCCTTTTTTCCGCCATCATTTCGCAGCAGCTGCGTACTGCAAGACGAAAATATGTACTTTTGTACAAAAATGATTGCTTATATATATATGTACCTTTGGCTCTTAAGTACATTTTAAAGATGTATTTAATTTTGTTAAATATGATTTAAATTAGAAGCGTTCCTTGCCTTGGCTATATCGTGAACGGTGGAGTATTTGCAGTAACTAAAAGTGTTGAATTTGCTTGGCCCTCACTGTATGCCAGCTCCCAGCTGTATCGTTTTTGTCAACGCGCATTTATTTTCCTCTCAATTCTCCCATATTCAGCCAGCCTCATACATTCATGAATTTCATATTCAATTTTCAATATTCCTTTCCTCTCCGACCTACCCATCTGAATACTGAATCTAAATCTAGTACCCAAAACCCAAGTGCCAAGTTATCTCATTTCGCTTACAAACAAAACAACGTCACGTCGTACGTCGATATCTATGCTATCGCTATGACATATTGGTTTGCTGGGTGATTATGTGCGGTTACAACAAACGATTTGCGACGCTTTTGCCGATTATAAATAGGTACTAATAGATTTGACATGAAAAGTACATACCCCATCTGTCACCTCTTCGCCATCAAGAACTTCGATGTCACCGAAATTGTCGACCTGATAATCACCACCTCCGCCACCCCATTGTTCCTCAGTGGGGTACTCCACAGCGGTAAAATCAATCTCCCTATTCATGTTGGATGTATTTTTGGCACTACAGTTGACAGTATGTTTGTGTTTAGTGTCGATATTAATCGATTGTCTTGTTTCACTGCACAGTTCTTCACTAGAATTACACTGATTGTTCCATAATTCGTCGCGATACTTCTGGAAAAGGTAACGATCTCTTTTCAGTCGTAAATACCATACACTTCGACTAAATGAGAAACCCGACCCAACAAAGAATTGAGAAAACTCGTAGATCTGGCGAATAGCATTGCAAGCGAAAAACGTCAGAGCTGCCATAGCAGTGTGTGTAGGGAGGATAAACTAGTTTTGCTTAAGTTTCACTGCTCTCTTTGTAATTTGTCATTTTGCTGAACTGTGCGAATATGGGGAATGGAGAATCCATGCGTATATAAATAGGACGGGAGCTATGTGTGTGTGGGTTGGAGAGCTGAATAGGTTGTTAAGCTAGGGTGTGTGTGTGGGATATGATAAAAACGAGTGCGATTGGTGTGGTGAATAGTGAGTTGTTCAAATGTACACTTCTTGAATTTATGTTGAGTAAGCTTTCATTTGACGATGGAGAATGGGGATGTTCGGCTAATTTCTAGTTTAGTTCGTCTGACTGACTGACGTTGATATACCTATTTCAGTTTTTATTAGCCTAGTAAAGTGAATAGTTTTTTTCAGTTGACGGTGCCCTTTCTATGAAAAGAGCAAATCCAGAAGAAGTGCTCTTTCTATTTGTTAACGCCGACACAGGATAAACATAGTTACAGTCAGCTCAGAAGCGGAGCTTCAATTAAATTCACTGTCCTTAATTTGACTTTTTATTTAATTTCTATTGTTAAATTTCGTTTGTTTTTCTTGTTATACTTTTTTGGTTTCTTTTTATTTTTTAATCACAATTTTGCTTTTGCTTGAAGAAGATTGATAATTTGTTTTTAAAATTATTTTTCATAGGTAGGTAAGGGATTTTCTCAGGATTTCAGAAGCAAGCAAAAACAGGTATAAAATTCAGTCCACAATGCAAAACTGGTTATTGAACACTATTTCTCATTGAAGAAAAAGTGCACTTCCAGGTCAATTCTTAACACAACAGAAGGTCCTGGATATTTTTAAAGAATTGCCCTGAACTAGAATTAGAAACAATTATGCGTGCAATGTAAACTTAAATTTAAATCAATTGACGTATAATGCCATTCACACCGAGCCGAAAACCTAGTTTTCGCGAAAACACTCGAAAACTTCGTCGAAAACCGAGGTTTTCCCATACATATTTCAGTTTTCAAAACGAGTCGTTTTCCACGAAAACACCACGAAAACGACTTCCAATCGATGCGTTGTTGAAACAAACACACCTTTTGCAACATTCAGCCGAGTATCTGACCGAACAAATGTCACAACTGAATTAATTTTAATTTTATTTGTCATATAATCCGATCAAAATTTCTAAACAAAACAGTTTACACTGAAGTTTCACGACTAGTGTCTCACAGCTGATTGAAACGTCAAACGAAAACTAGTTATATTGTTAGGTGTGAATGCAGTTTTGAGTTGTCGACGAAAACATGGTTTTCGCTGCCTATCAAAGCGTTCATATTGACTGTGAAAAAAAAGTAGAAACACTATTACAAAAGTGCCTCATACGTTTATCTGTCAAAATCTACGATGCGATGCGAAAACCTGAAATTTGCAATTCTCGAAATCCGCATATGAGAATTTCTCTTCGAATGTTATTCGTCTGATTTCCATGCGGATTTGCATCTTGTATAGGGAATTATGAGCTTGATACTTATAAGAAGAATCATATTTAAATGAAAGCACTACTTATTGAATGGTATCCCATCGCGTACATATGTTCGGAAATAGTTCCATTTGTTCAAAGCAGTCTTGAAGCTCTCGGATAGTTCAGTATATTTCGATTTCGCCTAACTGCATAACTGAGAATCGAACAAAATGCTAAGCTCATATCGCCCAAAGTAGTAGCCACTATGAAAACATATAAATGTTCTTTAAATGTGCATATGTCGGTATTTCTTTTTCTTTTTTTTGTCAATCGAAAACAATTCCCAACCAATTTCAATTGGAATACATTTTTTTTTTCACAAACTGTCAAAATCGTTTACTTGACGTGCGTAAAATTCTACCTCATTCGAGAGGTGAATAGAATTTTCGCATACGTGGAAAAAACCCGTTTTGAGAATACCAATTTTTCTAGTATGCGAAAATTTCAGGCGGATTTGCTCGTATACGAATTATCCTATACGGAATTTGAGAATTGGGGTCGACCTTTTTTATTTGACAGCAATATCAGCTGTTTGAAATTAATAACACAAGTGTCTCTTTTCTCTTACAATTTGAAATGTTAATGTTTTCGTTTTAAAATGACGTGAAACAGCTGTGCAAAGTAGGTATATTGGTATTAGCAGTATTATGCGTAAATCTAAAAAATATCGAGATCTGCCAAAAGTGATACGAATCGAAAAATTTATTCATTTTTTTTTTTTTTGACAATGAAAAAGTGATTTAGATCAAAAAAAGATTGATTTGTTGTCCCAATGGAAGACCGCACATAAGTTTTATGGGAAACATGAATAACCTACTCCAACCTCCAAACAGTCACCCCAAACAGGTGGATTGCAGGGGTGCAGCTTGACTTTCCATTTCCATACATATTAAAATGCTACTTGTTATTTTTTAGCAATAACTTTTATATAATGCCAGATAAGTTGTTTCAGAAGTGTTTGCGTATTATATTTAATTAATGAAATCAATATCGGCAATGGTGCTAATTTATGTTTGAAATTTTGTGTGGAAAGCTACAAACAAAAAAAGAACTAGGATTGTAATACATTTTATCAAGTAAAAGAGAGACTAGTTTCGAAACTTTAATGAACTTATATCCATATTTTTGACGCCAGTCCAAATGTAAATTGTACATGACGTCGTATTTTTTAAGATACATGCCTATACATTGTACAAATACAAATCTACAGTATTTAGATCTCTCTCAATGTCAGAGTTTAAAAATAAGAAAAAGTACACACCTAGGTATCCAAGTTCGTGAATATCTTTCATAGATTTCATTATTTCATTCTAGGTATAAGAACTATAACTCACTTGATTTTCTCTTTCATCCGATTCTGAATCTGCATCGTTGTGGCGATGTTTTTGCTTCAAATTTGAAAAGCAGGACATGATGCGTGGCGATCACTTTCGTTTGAATTTATTAACTAGGATAGGGACTTCACGAGATCGGTGTCTTTAGAAGCTCCTCTGAAACTCTATCTGTACGCGCCAGTTTTATGAATAAGTAGATATATAGCTATCCACTGTTTGTTGATAGTTGTTTCTTTCTATTTTTATCATTAGGGTGTGAGATCGCACAATGGAAATCCAAGCACAGTCAATAAATTACAAACATAATGAACTTTTGATGAGCTCATATCAATTACAAGAATTTCCGACAAACTAGATATCACAGTTCACAGATGGCACCTTTTTTAATTGATAAGATAAATTGATTTGGTTTGTGTCGCGATATCACTTCAAAAGAACCCTATCAACACGAGTTCTGTTTATTAGATACTTTCACCTCAACGGACAGATTGACTATATAAATGCGAAAATGATGACAATGAGCGGTTGTTGTGAGTTCTGTTTCTGATGTGAATGGTTTCAAAAAAAGCTCTGATTTTCTTTTTGTCTGTTTGTTGATCTCAGAGAGACCAATTTTCATATCACAGAAGATAGATATAGCACATAGGTAATCAAAACAGTATAGAGAATAGAGAGGTGGGAAATCCGGCTGAATTATCTGAAGCACGATTTTTAACGTAATTCTTGCTACCTATAGCTATACTATTTGTTATTTGTTAAAACTATACTATGTCAAATTGTACAAAATTGGGCTGAAAATTATGTAGTTCCTTTTATATGGGATTTCAGAAACTCTTTCTTGAGTAGTAGTAGGCCATAACTAGGTATAGAGAAATTGTACCATAGAGAAAAAGTACCTAACCTACCTTGGACCTTGCCTATAATTATTGTGTGAATTTCTGATTATTATTATTATTCTGATTCTTAGTTACTTCATGCGTAACGCTAAATGAATACAAAGTTGCCTCACAGTTATGCCGAAGTTGAGGTTAACGATATTTTTAAAAACTTGTGCAGGCAGAGGTAGTAGATACAATGAAAAATTGCCGTCGTTAGTAGATACAGTGGAGCTTCCATAAGTCGAACCCTCAAAATGTAAGAAAAAAAAGTCGAGTTACCTATAGTATATTCGACTTAGAGAAATAAAAACAAAGACTTAATTTTTTTTTATTATTATTATAAGGATACATATTTCAAAGAGAGAAAACATTTTTTTAACAGAAGTCTTCGAAAAAAGTTATCAAAGTTATCCATAAAACTTTGAGTTGTGGAGAAATTCGAGTTATGGAAGTTCGACTGTATAAATAACTTTTCTGTAGAAAACTTGAGTCAACTCATATCTGCCGAGCTACAACAGCTTTTGTTTGTCAAGAAACTAAAGAATTAAAGATGGACAATTCGTAGTGTATAGCTACGGTGACCATCCTTCCTTTATTTAAAAGGACAGTCCTTTCTTTTTTACCCCTGTCCTATATTATTTTCTTTTTAATAAAGGACGGATTTTGTGCTTTATTTTTGAAACTGTCCTTTAAGACACCGACTAAAAATTGTTTGCATTTAGTTTAAATTAAAGTATTATGTATAATGTAAATTACTTGAAATTGTGTTTACACCCTCAGTGTACACATTTTACCACTTTGGAAGTGTCTCTCGCGCAAACTATTCAGTTTAGAAAAAAATTATATTAGAAACCTTAATATCATTTTTGAAGACCTATCCATAGATACCCCACACGTATGGGTTTGATAAAAGTACATTTTTTGAGTTTCAGTTCCAAGTAGGTATTTTAAAAATTTATTGTTTTCTAAACATGATAATATAATCCGGTCAATTTAGACATTCGAAACTACATAAATTCCCAACAAGCTAAAAATCAGTAAAATTGTTTAAAATGCAATAAAAAGTAAAATAAGAAAGTTCCCCATCATTCCCGTGTATGGAAAAAATTTCGTTCAAGGTCAAAGGTGAAAAAAAGAAACAAGAAATGAGTACAGATTCGCGATTTTCAGCAAAACGGCAAGTTTTATCATAAAAATAAATCAGACAAAACTGTAGATCATAGAATTATCTACAAAAAATGTATTAATGCTTTTTACCTACAAGCCACCGTATCTGAGATATAACGATGCAAAGAGTTGTAAAAGTTGTAATCGTCATAATGCGCACCCGCATACGTTTCCACGCCACCTATGACGTAGTGTACTTAGCGCGTTTTTTTTAACGTGGTTTCTCCAGTAGGCCTATTCCACTTTCCACGGGTTAGTTGTGATCCTGTTTAATTTGAAACTATTGCAAAATAATGGAAATTAGCAGAGAATTTAAAGATAAAAGCGATTTAAATTAAAAAAAAGTATAGTGAAATTTAATCGTCCGATCCGTAACTTTCAAATTCTTCTTCTTGAACTTCTTGTTCTTCTTCATCTTCATTCTGAGTGCATGTAAATTGCGTCAATATCAATAGCGATGTATCGCATGTCGCTACGTTGGAATCAAACGGATCTTGAACGGAATTTTTTCCATACACGGGAATGATGGGGAACTTTCAAATTTTACTTCTAATTATATTTTAAACAATTTTACTGATTTTCAGCTTGATGGGAATTTATGTAGCTCCACTCTTATTTTTTGGTCTAATTTTACCGGACTTAATATTTAATTTTATCGTAAGTTGACTACCTATTGCTTTTGTTCTTAATGAGACTAGCAAATTATGAACAAAGATTTACCAAAAACTAAAACCCCTTTTTTTGTACTATGAGGTTTGAAAATCCCTTTATCCCTTTTAGCTTATTTGAAGTGAAAAAATCCCACAAAAAGGGATAAATCCCCCGATTTTGAATCACTGCGTTATATCAATGAAGATGAAGATATTCTTTTCGAATATCGATCTCATCTCAAGTAACTTCGCATCGCAGCCTTGAGTACGACCAAAACTTCTGCCTGGAACACACTGGATGTGTCCGGAAATCTCAGGGACATTTTGTATGTCTACTTCGCTGGAGTTTATATCTGACCCCGTACCCTCAATCGTTTTGGAAATTGGAATCATCAGCATACATTTATACTGAGGTCTCATTTTCTTCCGGAACAGTTTCTATGCCAATCCTTTCTGTCAGGTTACACCACTATCGTGTCAAAATCAAGAAGTGTACCTACCAAGACTTTCATCCGCTTTTTTAGGAATATCGGAGAATTATTCCTTCAATATAATGCTTTGTCCTATACTGCTGTTTTTGAAAAACCCTGCGTAACGGCAATGCAGGCTGTTCTTTGTACCTCGGTCAACATGTCCCGTAGGTACATACATATTTTTTGTTCGTGGCCACCAGAAAAGAGCCCCATATGACGTAATTATGGGTCTTACTACTATTATGTAATGTATACAGTATACGTAATACATCATTGACTACCTTAAGACCCATTTCTTCACTGCTGTACTCTTACAAATAAAAAGAGTATTATGAGCCTTGCTGACTATTTCCTGGATGTTAAGTTTTCAATTTAGTACAATTTAAGTTTTTGATCTACACCCTCCATCCAACTTTCTGAGCTTATTGAAGGAATTCCGAAAATGCAGCCAGTGCAAATTATTCTTGGCTGGCTTCTTCGTTACTGATTAAGCCTTTAAATATGCATGCATACAGCATTGCACAAATTCCGCTGCAACACTTGCTTCTTATATAGATGTCCATAAGCCCTTCAAGGGTCTTGAGGAGAAATGACGACAGACTAATAGGTCTAAAATCTTTCGCTAAAGTATGGCCAGGTTTACCTGCAATGTTTAAAAATATTCCCGATCATATTCGTAACTGTGCCTGGAGCATTTGGTACTATAGATCAGGGGTTCCCAATTTTTTTCGGCCACGGAACCCTAAATGATCAAACTTTTTTTGGCGGACCCCCATATTGATATTAACAGAAAACATCGTTCCTTGAAGTGCGGTTTGGATATTTTTATGTTTGACAAGAAAAGAAATAATAAATGATACAAATATAATTATTTTAAGTTTTATAAAACATTTATTGCACAAAAAAAAAAGCTGCAACTTTTTAATGTGAGGAATGAAATTTTTTCACATATTTACTTAAAATATCCTTAAAATTAGGCTTAATGTCCGACAACTGAATGCGAAGGTCTGGAGCTGCCTCCAGTCTGTTTCTGTATTTGTTTTTCGTGTAAGTGTAAGCCGAAAACCCAGCCTCGCATCGGTAAGTTGTTACATCTGTCAGTCCAACCCAAAATGTATTTAAATTAGAATCTTCTGATTCAAAATTTTGTTTTAGAAGGGATGAACTTTTGATGTCGATCAGATTTTCATACTCTGGCACAGTTAGCACTAGCACCCACATGGTATTCTTCTCAATCCACAACACATTGTGACACCGACACAAAAAATTCAAAATATTTTTTTCGCGGATGACTAGATGTATGAATTTGTTTGATGATGAATTTCGGTGCGCCGCGACGGCACGATTATGTTTTTTCTACGGAACCCCTTTTACCCGGAACACCATTTGGGAAACGCTGCTATAGATGGGAGAAACCCAGCAAATCCAGGTGCTTTGAATGAAACGAATGACTTAATGGCCCAGCGCAGTTTTTTCGTTGTACTGAGACCGTCTACATCTTCCTCTATTAATGTGATGATTCTTTCTCATTACCCATTAGGGAGCAGATCCATTGGCGTATTAATTTCTGGGCATCCACAAGCATTTTCAGAATCTCCTCGCTCATTTCTCCCCAAGATCCGTCCGATTTTCCATAAATATATGGGGGACGGCCATATCTTTGGCCAGCATTAGAAGCTGCGCTAGTATCGCTTCACAGAAAAGCTTCCAAGATTTCCTTTTAGTTTGCAGAGAAGCAGAGGTCACATGGTAAAATATTTTATCTTTGTGAGTTTCAAATATCAATCACCCTGTACTTACTTCCTTGTTCCAAACATTGTTTAGGTCTGCATGCCAGTCAAGTTTCTTCCATTCTTGAAGGCTCAAGGGAAAAAAGAGATATAGAAGAGAAAGCGTGAAGTGTAACACATCATAGTGACGGAAAGTGCTATTTGATTGGATAAAGCGTCTCTGTAGAACAATAATAGAAACACAGTTAAATAACTTCAATACGGTTTACTGTACACTCTATGGTTTACATTAAACACACTAGAAATATAATACATTATAATTATATAACTTTATAATTATATAACCTGGTTTTGTTTAACTTTTACATTTTTAATAATAATTAAGTTGCATTAATAGCACACGACTAATTAATTCACTTGTATTGCAATTATACTTTTATCTACGAGAGTGAGCTATTTTCAAAACGTTCAAACTTCCTAGATATCCTATTCTAAAGCACGATACTTTGCTTGATATGAGCATTTTTTTTGTAACTTTTTGATTAACATTTAAAATGGAAAACTGCTAATGGTACACATTATGTTTATCATGTTCTGCAAATAGGGAGAAATGTATTAGATATATTGATTTGTAGTGTACATTTTTATTTGACAAACCTCGATCTCATCGATCTGACGGGAGCAGGTGGTCCTTTGTAGTACTTAGACAAGGTTTTACTTCTGCGAGCTGGCCGGAAATTGGTCCTTAAATTTTCGAAAAAAAAAAAAAAGTGTTCCTACCATTAGAATATAAATAAATCAATAAACAACATTTTCGGTGTTTTGAAGGGCAATATATTGACAACGAGCACACGCGCTCCACTTTCTAGCGAATTCGTTGCAGATGTTTGTCAGAAAATAAACTTGGGGACTCTAGCAGCCTTGAAAATTGAATTGACGGTCAGATAAGTGATCGCATTAGCACATTCACAAACAATTCAAGTCCCGATTTGATAAATCACGATCACCGCAATATATCAGCGAGGATTTTCATTTTTAAATGACGTCGCCTCATCGGTGAAGATTCAATTTCCACAAGCTGTAAAAGCAGCAGGTTTCTAGCGTATTTGTTGCAGTTGCGACGAAATCCTTTGATGGATATGAACATGAACGTGAACACTTCATTACAGACTTAAAATTAAAACGCTTATATTGCGAGTTAAGAGAAATTTTCGATTCTTTATCCGAAACGTTTGAGAAGGTGTGGATGGTGCAAATTGAAATTTGCAAATCAATAAGCAATAGGGAACTTTTACAAAATAAAAAAGTACTACAACAATGCATCCACTGAAACCTTATTAAGATTTGTTCACTATTTTAAAAACAGTGTGCGGATAATAGAAAAAAAAAAAAAAAAAAACACATTCACCAATTTGAACTTACACAACGGATTTTGGAATCTCCTGGACTTTTGGTTTCTCCGGGGTTTTCTGGTTCTTCCGAGATCGAGTTTGCCTTCCCGTATCACTTTTAGAAGATGTCCGACTCGCAACAAATTTTCTCGTTACTGCCTTTGGAGACTTTGTGGTTTCTCTCTTATCATCGGAATCACTCTTCTCTTCTTTTACTCTACAAAAAAAAATATTTCAACGCCCTGAAACAATATAAAAGTCTATAAAAAAAACTTACTCTACGTCTTCCTTGCTGGTAATAGTTTCTGGTTCTTCCTCCTTGATTTCAATCGCTGGCATTTCGAATTCATTTGACGCATCTTTTACCTCAACAGTTTCTAGCTCTAGATCTCCTACCTCTTTGACTTTTCTAACAATATCACCAGTGTCTTCTTGCTGTACCGCATCTTTCGGGCTAGTAGTGGCCACTTTATCCTTGTCATTTGTCGCTTCTGTGTTCTTTGCTTCTTCTTCGTCCTCGTACTCGACGACAATCAAGACTTCCTCGTCACTCGAGGATTTATGTTCATTGTCATTGTAATCTTCAGCAATAGGTGTTACAGATTTCTGCTTCCCTATTCGAACCTTAATGATCTGATCTTCTATGTCTTTTGAGTTGGTCGGGGGTTTTGGCACTTTTGTCTCTTTTATAACGATTTTTGTTGTCGAGTCGGCGTCGGCCAAAGTTGTGTTCTTCGTATTGTACTGAGGTGAAGCTGTCGACGGTGGTTGCGGTGGTAAAGATGGCGAGGGTGATGTTTTTAGTGGGGCCTTTGTAATACTTTTCAATACGGGTAGCTTACGCGGCGCTTGTATCACCTTTCTAAGATTTGGAGGAAGAATAGGTAACGTCGCAACCGGTAGCTTGGGTAATTTAGTAGGAGCCTTTTGCTGTGGCGGTGGCATCTTCGCTGAAATAGGTGGTGGTATTTGTGGTGCTGGAGCGGGCGGAGTCGGTGGCGCTACGATTCTTGGTGGCTCTGCAATAGGATCTGGGCTTATTATTGTTGCAGCTTTCGAAGTTGAGGCAATGGGGTTGGATTTTCTGGGTTTTTTCACCAACACAACCTCGGGATATTCCTCAGTCATCTGGACGCCCTCGTCGACGATCATTATGTCGTCCACCATTTCTACATTCTTGCCCATGTGGCTTTGTTTTCGCTTGTTCCGGTACACACGCATCATTGTCTCTCGCTGGCGATTAAGGGTCGCTAGCATTGCCTCATTGGAGTTCGAGCTTTCCCCGATGCCTGGATACATAGCCGGATCCAGTTGAACCTCAAAATGCTGAGGTTCCTCTTGGGCTGATAGCTCTCTCAATGCCTCGTCCTCACTCTCGTCAGAGACGACTATGACCCCGATATTTGTCGGTTTTGGGGCGATCGGAGTATAACGTGGCTTTTTCCGGACATGGCGTGCATTGGTATGCTTGGAGCGCGATGGTTTTTCCTCCGTCGGTACTGTTATAATCTGTACTGATGTCTCTGCGGGTAATTTGTAAGATATCGTTGATGGTGGTATCGGTATCGGCATCGGTTCTGGTGGGATGGAAATATGATATGCCTGTTGAGTCGGCAAGGGAATCGGTACCAACGTTGGATGTATGAGTGGGCCAAGAATTTGTAAAAGATCTGCGTCCTGCAGAAGGTTTGGATCGACAATGACATCACTGAAATTTGTGTTCTTCAGACGCTGAATTTGAATGCCAAGTGTTTGGTTATTGAAGGGCCACTTCAAGGCCTTCAATATAAGCTTGAGAAGATCCTCATCCTTTATGATGCTGCCAAGTGCCAAACCGTGACCGAGCGTATGCGAACTCATCACCGGATGAATTTCGACCTTCTGAGTCATTGGTGGCGCTTCGGATATTGGCCGTAACGGCGGTGGTTGGGCATATGGTACCTTGTGCCGCACCGGTAGCTTTACAGTAGGAGCCTCTGGTGCAGGTGGTGGTGGATTTTCCAGCGTGACCGTGGTAGCATTTGTTAAAGCGATTTGCAAGTGCTTCCTCTTCTCCAAAAGTTGAGGTGCAAGTGGCAGCTTTTTTCGTGGCATTTGATGAACAACTGTAACTGGTGGCGGCGGTGCATTAGGGGTACTGGTCGATGCAGCTCGGCTGACTTGTTTCGGGGTGAATGCTTTCTCCAGAGAGCCTTTTTTCCGTTGAGCCACCAGCAATTTCTTATTGATGTCCTTTGTCAGCGGATTTGAAACAGAAACGTTAACAACAACTTCGGGGTGTTTGTTCTTGACGACAGGTGGTACCGATTGCGTTATCGCAAATGAGTTGAATTCATTTTGAAATTGGTTGTGTGACCGTTGCTGTAGAAAAGTGTTTAAATAATTATAATTCTTCAAGAGTAAACAGTACAACTTACCAGTGCATCTTGTTTGTTTTTTATGTAGTCTCTTAGGAGAGTTTCTGTGCGCCTGGCCATTACTCGCAGAAATTCAATCGCCTCAATTTTGTCGAAGCACACTTTGCAGATAACCTTCGGTAGAGGATCATTCTCTGAAATCTAAAGAGTATTGTAGATAATTATTGTTTAGCAAAAAATTCGGAAAAAGTTTAAAATCAAAATGAACTTCAGATTCACTCTCAGATTTCAGATTTCGTGTGGCTAATCGAACACAAAAATTATGACAAAAACGTCACCTGCTCTTTTTTGTCTTGATATTCGTGCGATTCGAATATGTGTAGCCTTCGACACTTTTCAAAGCGTTTTCCATTCACTGGTTAGATTTTGTATTAAGACATTCGCAATGTGCATGCCTATTGATTTCTAAATATTTATACGTAAATGATAATTATACATTTACATTATTCATAGAAAAACTTCACCTAGATAATCGTAAATAAATTCTACCATTAGTCAAACTCAAACGCACTTGTGTTGGTAAATCTGAAGAAAATCTGAGAAAAAATCCAGATTCGCAAAAGTGCTCTGAGATCTGACAAAGATTGTTTTTTTTTTTTTTTCGGATCGAATAGGTAGGTACCACATTATCTACTTTCGATTTTTCTAGATCGGTCACTTGTATACATCTTTTTCAGTTAACGTTTACGTAGCCGGCGAATCTAGTCATGAATTTCGTGACAGAGTACCAAACCAAGTTGACACTTCCTGTATGAGGCTAAAAGTGATGGTACTGAACAATCTAGTTTTTACGTTCAGGTTACATTATAGTCCAGATCAATCTGGTCGACGTAACATACCTAACTAGATTTTTGTATGTGTCCATTTCAAGCATTTAGGAAGTACTACGGCTTCTGTCAGGTGCAAATCAGTTTTTATGCGAGTTAACCTATTTGCGAGTATAGATCGTTCCTCCCGGTATTTTTTCTTTAGACTTGGTATCACTCCCACGACTACTAAAATATAAATTTGAGTTTGAGCCAGTGATGCAAATCGACTTTTCTCAATTGTACTAAAAACTGAAAAGAAATAGTACTGAAACGTACAAAATACTACATATTCGTTTTAAATGCCAGACATTTATGTTTTTGCATTCAAAAAAGCCATATTTTATTGAACCTATAACGGAAATGCCCATATTATTCACTCCGAGTGTAAATTAGGTTTAAGTTAATTTTACACCCTAATCCGAACATTTTGAACCCGATGTTTAATATTTACATTCATAATATTCTCTCAAAAACATGCATTAAGCCCGCTGGATACAGATGCATTTAAAAGCGGAATTTAAACTGAGTTTAGATCGATTCACACCTACGTAATGTTAAATTTAACATAAAATTACATTTATTTTTTAAACTTTGATTTGCTGTGTGCTGAGTTTTTTTTTAATTGTATTTATTATGAATTTAGCCTCCGATATGCTTCTTTTTTTGCCGGAAAAATTTCTAATCTAATCTAATTATCATTGACTCAAGCCCTAGTCCGCTTGTGCATTCCATATATCGGAAGACAAGGACGATGTTTATTTCACCATCTGCTGTTCCATCAGTTGTTGAATAAATTCAACTTCCAACGACGAAGCCAACAAAATTTCGTCCACTTTACAAATGAAATCCATTTTTTTAGCTCCTTGCTCCTTTTACTATTTTCACTTTCACTATATTTCCTGAACGAAGAAATGTCAATATGTATTATGAAATTGAGGTATATCCCGAGATAAAATACGTGGGCCCGTTTTCTGATATTGCTCATAGCGATTTTAAGGTGAACTTAAATACATTATATGACAGTTTATGACATAGAAAAAGTAGCCCCATAAGGTATAAGTACGGGCCGTAAACTGGTATCCGCAGTGAAGTTTAAATTACATCGGATTAAACGCCGACATATTTTAAGAAATTATTTTATATTTGGGTATAATGACTGAATATTATGGACTTGGATTTAATTTTTGGAGTGAATGCTCGATTTATTTCAAAAATTCAAAATAGTACAAATAGTACTCAAAATTGAGAAGTGGTACTTGCGTACTCGGAAATGTCAAATAGTACAGAAATCAGTACAATAGTAAGCCTTTTTGCAACAGTGGTTTGAGCTTATGTACCTACCCATACAACAAAGCTTATTTACACATATTGATTTAAAAACAAACTCGTCGCACTGTATAACTACCCCTGTAGGTAAACGCCTTCAGTAAAGTTGCGAACAATGTAGTTTAAAAGTCAGCCATCGCAGAGCACAAGTTTATTTTTAAACGATAAATACAAGTTATTCCTTAAATCTTCCAAAAGAATACATACCTACATACGCAAGTAAGCAAGCACTGGACGTGACAACTACAACTCCGCAAGTTTTGCGCACTATCGAAAACAGGCTTTGCAACCTTTATCTCCGCGCAACTCCAACTGCAGCGTAATGGCAAAACAATTTTATCCTATACTCGATAAACACAAGTGTCGTGTGCTCGTTCTTGTTTACAAATGCAATCGGTGTGGTGGCCAACTCATGATTCACCTATTGGCGGCAATCATGTGTAATCCAATCCAAAACATCAAACATGGCCTCTGCTAATCAAACTAAACGAGCTCCATCTCTGCTTTACTCTGCAGTTATACTTTTCTCAAAAAAAAAAAAAAAAAACAAATAATAATAATAATAATAACAATACTCAAATGAACTTT
The DNA here is from genome assembly GCA_946477585.1 of Cheilosia urbana. NCBI lineage: Eukaryota > Metazoa > Arthropoda > Insecta > Diptera > Syrphidae > Cheilosia > Cheilosia urbana. The sequence goes on from OX297854.1 coordinate 121,903,110, forward strand.
CCATTTTTCGCATTGAACTTTTGCACAGACGAAACAATAGATGGACCAAATCCATGATCTCGATCACAACCGGGTAAAACAAACACAGTCACACACGCCCAACTGACCAGATTCAAAATGCACTTTTAGTTCGCGATATAGGCATGCCGTCGTTTATGTGTTAACCACAAACACACCCAGGCCAGTAGCGAAATCTTACCAAAAACGCATCTCTCAGTCTCATCGCAGCGCAGCCACTTACTAATACAGCTGCACGTGAAAGTATATTTTTGGATTCACGGACTCACGGTACCTATAAACTTCACCACCCCCTACTTATACCCCTAAAGCTAAACAACGTCGAGCTGAAAAAATATATTACTCAACTGGGTGTTAGTTGTTATACGTGCAATGTACACATTCGCCACCCTACAAATTCCATTTGGTTCTCCTTGTGGAAGAGATGAAAAAAAGAACAACAAACACCCCCTAGCAAAGGAGTATGCAAAAAATATATACATCCTTTCTCATGCATATTATACTCACTTGAAGCTGGAGATACTTTTCCAGAATTGATTTCAAGCCCGTTCGCTTGAATATAGCGATACTATCATCGGGCTTGAACTTTTTGCTTTTAGTGTTTGAAGTGCACACACGGCAGTAGTATTTCATAGAATCTTCAATGTTTTCCACTGTAGTTTCTTCCATCGTGATTTTTCTTTACGGATTTGCCTCTCTTACTTCGTACACTGTTCACTTGTGCTTATTGCATTATTGTGTAAATACGCGACACGCCGTTGCTGGAACTTGTTGGCCTGCAACAATTTTTCCGATATGAGTCTGTTTAGTGTTTATTAAATAATTTTACTATTTTTCAGTTTTTATTGCGGGCATTTTCTACTCCACGACACTTCTTAACTTCGTTCTCGAAGAGATCACACAAACAACTAACACGAGTCGTGCTCGCACACACAGAGAATCAGAAAAACAGCGCGAGAAATCATTGGCACCCACACAAACACATTGTAGTACAAAAAAAAAAAATAGGAATTTTTTTTTCTGACTGCCACTGTGTATATATGTATTTGCAGCGACTCTCCTGTCAGCTATTTGGTGGTGTGTGGCTGTGTGTGGTGTCGAATAAGCACGAAGAAAGAAAGAAAACTGAAAAAAATAAATATGCGCCAGTTGTTTTCATTTTTTTTTCTCAATGCTTTCGTGTTCCGTGTCCGTCTTATATGGTTCCTACAAAAACAAATACATAAAATGGTGAGGTTTGTAGTGCGAGAGGCAAAATGTAACGTCGGCACAAATGTCAGCAATTCGCAACATATTCAGCAGTGGATTGCTTTATGTATGCGTGAGGTAGAAAATGGAAATTCAAAATCCCAGAAACTGTATTAAGAATGTATGAGTTCAGATTTTTGGTGAATTTCATTTTTTTATTTATAATTTCTCTTCGCAATTCGGTGCTGTTGATATTAAATGAGTGTGCGTGTGGTGTGATACCTTGTGCGATGTGCATTTAGAGGAGTTAGTACCTACGTATACAGTAAACGTTAAGAGTTTACCAACGCAAAGTCAATAAGGATTTTTTGTAAAAAAAATAAAAATAAATATATTTAAAGTCGGCTCCGCTCAACTGAAACACCAATTTGCCACAATTATTTTTCACTTAAGCGGTATTTTCTTTAAAGCGAATTTGAGATAGGTAAAGGATAGGAAAAGCCAGGAGCAACAACGATTTTTCGGTAATTTTTGGGGTTAGCGCTGACAATTTCTCTTGGGAAATTTTTGTCGAATTTCAGTTGAGTTATTGTTTTTTTTAGAGAATAACTTTTTACAGCAACTCGTAGACACGTAGTAGACGTAGACGTAGTCACTTTGGTAGGAATGATGGGTAGCTAGGTATTTCGAACTAGGTACACAACTAATTCGAATTCAAAATTCAAAAATTTCCGTGACATACCTACATACCTACCTATTTTGTGTTCCAATTAACAGATTTTTTCAGTAAAGCGTACCTAGTTCACATAAGCTAAGTCGACTGCACAGTGTACATACACTAAAGTACCTAGTTCATCAGGAACTTCCTTTTCCTCCAATATCACAACCGATCTTGTTTTGTCGACAAAAATTGAGCTCAATGTTCATTTTTTCACTCTCTAATTTAGTCGAACCCGCTCAATGTTACATCGAACGGACAACAAAAAAGTGTGACTTCAAACAGATTGTGACATAGGACAAAAAAGACAAACCTGGCTTCGCATAAGTGTGACATTAAACGTATTGTGCTATCGAGCGATGTAACATTATACGTTTTCGACTGGTAAGTGTCGGTCACCCTAGGAGTTAGGTACCTACCTATATAATACAATTATTAGGTGTGTTTTTTGAGCTTCGATTTCAGCAAAGTAAGAAAAAAGAGAAAGTACAAATAAACGGTCCCCAACAGCTGTTCAGAAATCCTATCATATTTTTTGAGTTCTTGACATCTTGTATGTACACCACACCCAATGTAATCACAAGAAACAAAAGCAACGGCGGGGATGTTCGTTAAGTGAGAACTAACGAACAATACCTATAGGTACTATTTGCGGTAAATTTGAAACGATTAATTTTTTTTTTCAAGTTTGTAAAAAATGTAGGTAGGGAAAGATTTCTATTTTTTAGACTGTATTAATATAAAAAATAGATAACACATGTAAAATGTGAGCCATGGAAAATATTTATTTTGTTTTACTAAATCCGCAACAACACTTTTAAGTTTTGTAAATGAGCAAAGAAAATTCTCGTAAACGTTGTTTTTTAGTCTTTGTCGGTCACAAAAAAAATCCTTAAATAAAAGGCAAAGGTAAGGTAGAACATTTTTTTTAAAAAGTAGGTACATTTTTCCCAGAAAAAAAAAGAAAAAAAAAGCTTTTTATCTTAAAAGGACATTCCTCTTTCCTCATATTTTTGGGATAAAAAAAATGGACAAAGTAAAATCTGAGTATTTACTGGTAAAAGAAATTGATCTAGAAGGTTAACACATCAATGTTTAATAATTATCTACAGGTATTAATAAGGTAAGTTTGTTTCAAACAATATTGCAGCTTAAATGAAAAAAAAAAAAAAAAAAAAAAAAGTTATTGAATATTTTATTGAGTTGTTATTTTGAAATTTAACCTTTGCGAACGTATCCATATTTTACAGGAGGGCAACATAAAATATTCGCCCCCTGGGGGTCAATTCCCGTTCTGTGATACTGTGAAATGATAAATAATTTATCCCTTCGGGATAGTCATAACCCGTTCGAGGTACAACGCAACGCAAAAGGGCTCTCGTCGAAAGATGTATTGGCATTTTAAATTTACATATTTGAAGGATGTCGAATTGCAATATGATTACGAAGTGGATATAGCTGGCGACGATCCGCACTCTTCATCGAATCAAATTTTGCAAGAAGGCAGACGCATTCGAAACAAAATAATTAGCCAGGTATTTGATATTTTATTAAAGCTTAAGCACAAATTAAAAAAAAAAAAATAAAACAAATAATAAACATTAATGCATATTTAGCCATAATTAATTTTTATTTATCGGTGGCTGGAGCAACTAATCCATTTTTTTTTTTTTGGATTTCCTTGTTTTCCTTCGTTAACATGATTTTCTTTTCCTCCAGCTTCCTTTTCATTTCTTTCAACTCTAAACTCACGTTTTCACACTTCTTTACAAATTAAATTGCTTATGAACAAATTCTGACATTTGTTTTCATTTTTTCATAGATCGAGAATCGAATTCAGCGTGAACTTGTGAAAACTATTTTCATGTCACAGTATCACGGAACGGGAATTGACCCCCTGAGTTACATGTTCCCAAGATCCATACAACATGAATCTATGAAACATGAGCAAGCCACGTGACGGCCTGCACCTGCAGTAAACATATTTACCAATTTTGCACACGGCCTGCACTTGCAGTAAATATATTTACCAATTTTGCACACGGCCTGCACCTGCAAATCAGCAAGTGCGGCTGTATAACAGGACTAAGCAAATGTGGTAAATGTGTTTACCATATCCAAGCCAGCTTGCAGCTGCCTATCAAAAAGTCATGTTCCAACAACGGAACTAATAGAAAGAAGCAGTGAACATGTTATAATATGCATGCACTGCCTGCAGCTGTATAACAGTACAAGCGAGGAGTCTAATTTCTGTTGTCTAGCTGTTGTGTGTTGTGTGTTACATATATATTCTTTGCTTTGTTTTTGCTATTTAAAACCAAGTATAAATATGAGCCAAGACTATTGGTTTAGTTCAGTTCAAGTTTGACCATCGATAGATGATAATTGTAAAAGTTTTAAGTTGTCCAAATTAAATGTCATTTAAAAATAAATATAAATAAATAGTGTTCTAATAATATTGAAGATATTTAAATAAAGTGTAAACAAAAAGGTTTTAAATATGTTTTATTCGTGTCACACACGTTACTGGCGCAGTCGGAAAAAACGAAAAAAAGAAAAAAAAAAAAACATTTTAAAGTGGTGAAAAATATAAGACAATAAGTGAAAAAAAAACATTTTAAAGTGGTGAAAAATATAAGACAATAAGTGAAAAAAAAAAAAAACATTTAAAAATGGTGAAAAATATAAGACAATAAGTGAAAAAAAAAAAAACAAGAACTCATTCCATTTCAAAGAAAAGTCATCATCGGAATCAACAGCCTAGCAGAAACACCTTTAAGAAGCAAAATAAAATAAAAACAGAGGTATGGCAAATTTTAATTTACTTGAACTCGTAAGAGAAATCGCGGATTTCACGGGATTAGCAGAAGAATTAGATTTATTTATTAAGCAAGTTGACTATATTTATACATTTATACAAACTCTAGATGAAAATTCAAGAGGCTTTTTAGATTTAAGAATACGACAAAAAATTAAAGGCAAAGCCAATTTAATTTTAATTAATAATAATAATCCAACTCATTGGCCTTTAATAAAAAATGTGTTAAAATCTAACTGTGGTGTAAACGAAAGTGTCGAAAATATTGTTAATGAAATAAAAGTTTTAAAATTTGAAAACTCAGTTGAAGAATTCTTTGAAAAAAAATTAAATTCTTTTAACAAAGTTGAATATAAAATCTTCTTTGAGTTCGGATATCCCGACGTGGTTTAATAGCGGACAGAATGAGGAAATTGTTTTAAAGCTATTTATTAGCAAGTTACCTAGTGAACCAAAATTAATTCTCAATGCTAGGAACCCATCAAACTTAGCAGACGCAAAAGCTATTCTTGTTGAAACTGACAATTTTTTTAAGCAGTTTTATAACAATTACCATACACAAATAAAAACTCAGAATCTTTTAGAAATAGAAATCAAAATATGGAAATAGACCACATACAGACAGACAGCTCTCATGAAGGTCAGTTGCAAGAATATATCCAAGCTGAACATTTCAATGATTCACGATTTCAAAAATTTACAATCAACCACCTCAGAGCTCTTCCTCGCATAATAGTGAGAACTAATTCAAGTCCATTAAAATTGCTTATTGATTCCGGAGCAACTACATCGGTTATACAAAAAGGTATATTTCATAGTTCCTACAAAACGGAACTTGAAAAGCCACTGATACTTAAGTCTATCAGTTCGAGGTCGTGTATTAACACAAAAATAACGATTCCACTTTTTAAGGAGTTCAACAGACCTTTAGCAAAAATCGAAATGCTTGAAACAGAATTATATAGTGATTTTGATGGCATAATTGGATGTAATGTTTTAAAGCCTTTACAATCAAAAATCCATTTTTCTAATTCACAGCTTATAACAAAAGAAGCTACAATACCATTCGTTTTTAGCAATCTTCCAACTCCATTTTCACAAGATGAGATTCATGTCATCAGTCAAAATGAAATTAATTTTGAAAAAACCCGATATATATAATATAATCTTAAGGTCCAAATCGACAAATATAACTTTTTAAAGCGTGAAACTGAGTATCTGGGACACATAATTTCCGAGGAAGGTATAAAGCCCAATCCTAATAAAATCAAATTGATTAAACAGATAATAGTACCCCAGACCATAAAACAAATAAAATCGTTTTTAGGAGTCACAGGATTTTATAGGAAATTCATTAAAGACTACTCAAAAGTAGTCCTCCCAATGACAAAATACCTTTAAAAAGGCATTAAAATAGACGTTAAAAACAAGCAGTACATAGAGTCTTTTAACAAGCTTAAAAAACTCTTATGTACCTGCCCAGTTTTAAACAAATCACAATGGGAAGAACTGAAACAAAGAATTCATTTAATAATAAAATAAATAGTTGGCGCAACAGGTCCGGAGAGACCCAAGGCCTAGCTTCTCACAACCATTCGTTTTGTGTGAGTTTTTCATTTTTGGAACGAATGGAAGGGATCTACAGTTTTATGCCGACTCCAAACGGCTAATTGAGAAGCTCTTACAAGACATTTATACTCTCGGATGTTTGTCAGACGTTCGCGAGAGGTAGCGCAGCGGAAAAAACCCTACAAAGGCGGAATTGGGTTTTTGCGGGATTCGAACCTTGAACCCCCGCATAGCAGTCCAACACACTAACCACTAAGCTACTGCGACTACAAAAGAATTCATTTAAATAAAGAAAAAAAAAATAAACAAAATTAACAATACACGAGTAGATACAACACAGTATAGAGATCGTGAATTAGTTAAGAATTTAGGCTTTCATAACATTAAATACTTACCACGATATATAATAAAAGATGTTAAACGAAAAGACAAAACTTATTTTGAAGATAAAGATGGATATAAACGTGATAGGCAAGTTGTAAAAAGAAATTATAAACACGAGAATCCAATCGAAAATATACAATTTGATAGAAGGCTTACAGGAAGAGATTACACCAAAAGAAAAAAAAATAATAATAACAATGTAATTCTTGTTTAATTCTTGCAAACAAAAAATAAAATTGTAATAATAAATTAATTTGATGTTAAACAGCCTCATATTATTATACTATAAGCCTTTATTATTGTTAGAATATAAACTTAATTTAGTTAACACCCTTCCGTGTACATTCGTTTTATTTGAATAATGTCTAAAATTTAATTTAATTTAATTTAAATCTAACTACGTACTAAATATTTAGACTTATTAGTTAAGCACATGCATTTCCTAACAATTATATTAATACAAATAAATCTAAGAACATACATAAAATTCTAAACCAATAGCAAGCAAAGTAAAGAATTAAGGAAGAATAGTTACGCATACGCCACAGTAGCCCGTATACATAATAAATACCGATGCTGGCAATTAATAATTATAGACAAATCTGATCAACGTTGCAAAAAAAAAAAAAAAAAATAATAATGATAATAATAATAACGTATGGACATTCACGTCTTATCAACACGTTCTCTCCATACTACGGTTGGAGGAGTTACATGTTCCCAAGATCCATACAACATGAATCTATGAAACATGAGCAAGCCACGTGACGGCCTGCACCTGCAGTAAACATATTTACCAATTTTGCACACGGCCTGCACTTGCAGTAAATATATTTACCAATTTTGCACACGGCCTGCACCTGCAAATCAGCAAGTGCGGCTGTATAACAGGACTAAGCAAATGTGGTAAATGTGTTTACCATATCCAAGCCAGCTTGCAGCTGCCTATCAAAAAGTCATGTTCCAACAACGGAACTAATAGAAAGAAGCAGTGAACATGTTATAATATGCATGCACTGCCTGCAGCTGTATAACAGTACAAGCGAGGAGTCTAATTTCTGTTGTCTAGCTGTTGTGTGTTGTGTGTTACATATATATTCTTTGCTTTGTTTTTGCTATTTAAAACCAAGTATAAATATGAGCCAAGACTATTGGTTTAGTTCAGTTCAAGTTTGACCATCGATAGATGATAATTGTAAAAGTTTTAAGTTGTCCAAATTAAATGTCATTTAAAAATAAATATAAATAAATAGTGTTCTAATAATATTGAAGATATTTAAATAAAGTGTAAACAAAAAGGTTTTAAATATGTTTTATTCGTGTCACACACGTTACTCCTGGTGATTAAAAGTGAACATTTACTCACAAGTAGCTCTTGCTGGGAATGAATAGCTAGTATGAGTCCTCGAAGTGTCAAGTAGAGCGTAGTTGTTATTTCGTGCTGATTTACTTTGCTTTGCTGAATTCGAAGCTAAAAAAAACAAGCCTATTGTCAAAGTCCAATTACAATCCGATTATAATTCGAATTCAAAGGAACACTTGCTTAATCAAAGTTCATGTCTTAAAACATCGTCAAAGGCAAACAGAAGCTAATGGCAAAATTATAAATACTTTAGTTGCTGTCAATGTTTTGTGTCAACCTCTTAACCATATTTGTTTTTTTACAAACTCTATTGCTCGTTAGCTTATTGTACATTTCCTTACTAGAATTTATCAATGATTTCCTTAATTTTGATGAATCCAATTCGACAGTATTATGAATGTCCTTAGCATCGTTTATCCAATCCAAAGGACAATAAAATTCGCCAACTATTATAGAAGCATGATTCTTTTAAACGGATCCTCTCCGCTTTAACTGTATTACTGTATAAACGACTGAGACAATCTGCCAACGAACTGTCATCTGTCACTGCACTGGTGCGTTTTTTTAATATTGGGACTCACAATAACGGCATAACAGTTAATTATAAATTATAAAGACTATAAAAGGGAACACTCTGAAGGCCTCATACAGTTCCTCATCATTCTTAGTATTTTTATACTCCATTTTATTCGAGTGTTTTTAGGTCCTGTTTGCCTTTTGGGTCTTTTGGGGGACATATTTTGCAGCTATAGCAAGACATAATATAACGCTGCGGTGTGAAGAGTCTCCAATATTGAAACCCGGAGGTATAACGCTGTATTAGGTGGCGTGCACAAGTGAAAGAGGATCTCAATTAGAGATCGTTTAGGTGTGGTTCACATTAACAGTGGTTAAAATTTAACCAAAAACTAACCAATAGTATTCAGTAAAATTAAAATGTGGGTATTCCCGAACTCTATCGCATTCTCCCAAGGTGTAGGGAAAAACTAGTTTTGTGGTTTAAACATTACAAAAAAAAAAAAAAAAGTTAGACAAAGATAAGCTAGTTTATGCGTTTCAGTAGCTCGTAAGTGTTGGATAAAACTTTCGGACACTACTGAATGGTTCAAGGAAGGGTTAGTTGTGAGCTAAATATTGAAAACAGCAGTTTTTGATGCGCGCCCATTACTTCGCAAGAGTATAATATTTTCTGTAGATACGCATGAAATTTATGCTATATTCGTATGTATGTACAAGTTGCTTCATATAATTCGGTCAATTTAAGTTCTTTATTCAAAAGTTAAACTGAAGTACATGTAACAATGTCGACATTTTTAAATAAAACCGCTAGCCACATACAATAGAGAATAGACCATGGGAATTCAAGATTGTTGCCACAAACATACGGCGATAGCCCCTGTGACTTATTAATTATTGTCAAAGCGAAAGCGAGATGTACAAGAAATTTAAGGCGCTTAAATAGAAATGTCAAATCGTACGGAATATGCAGAATCCACGGAATGATACAAATTCTTACGAATTTTTACTCAATGTCTGAGAACCACTGAGAATCTTACGAATTTTTAGGTACTAAACAAATTTCTTGGTGTAAGAATTGGAAAATGTGGTCCCTGACATTACAATTAACACATTATTTGAAATTTAATGAGAGCGAATTGCGAACAAATCAATTTAACTGTATTTATGAAATGAAAATTGCTATTTGTTCTATCAAAAAACCATTATACATATTTAATTAATCTAACATCTAATCTAATAAAACATGAATCTCAATTGACTTAAACAGCTAAATTAACAATTTAAGTAATTTGCCCGCGTGAATATTCTTACCGCGAACTGTCACACTTTATTCACAATCCACACAAAACAGTCGCGACCCACAAACCCGCGAATGAAAAATTCGTTCGAACTTAACCTCTAAAAATGAGACTGATACGCGGCTATCTGCGATCAAAAAGTTTTTTCATGTGAATGAAGTGTTAGAAACTACGAATATTCGCGTGTTCGCAGTTCATAATTCGCTCTCATGTGAATAGTCCTTTACTTTTTCCTTTTCTCGAATGCTTGTAGTTCAATCAGTACAAAAGCTTCCACATATACTGGGATCTATGAAAAAGAAGTTCGATTAACTCCAAATCAATTTCATCGCTAGATGTATCAACTAATATTGTTAATAAATTAATATTAGCCAAATCTTCGAGTTTATCAAACATTTTAACGACTTTTCGTAGGTACTCCTTTTTTGAATTATGTATTTTTGTAATTTTTCATTGATTTTACTACAAAAGCGTTCCCTAACTTTTTCGTAAGTGTCCCTCTCTGAAAGAGAATTTATCCCCTACACAGCCATTTTGACAGTATTTTACGAAAGTAAAAGAACAGACTTAACATCTTCGCCTTTGATTTTCCCCTTAAAATCGTCACTTAAATATGACATTTGATTTGAGATTCTTCACAATCAAACGCTTTCCGTTACTAAGTTTCGGTGCATTGAGGTTGCACGAAAAAATGTAACTGAGCTGGCTTTAAATGTCAGATTGTGCCGAAAAAACGAAATTAAATGCTGCAAATTGGTTAGCCTCATTTTTCACAATGCAATTTCGATAGCTGTCTGACCGCACGCAATAGCAAGTCCGTCCAATTCAATTGGAATGACGAAACGTAAAGGACACCTTTCATATTGCCGAAAATACTGACAGACAAAATACTGACAGACGGCATTCAACGGCCGAATATTAATGCACCGAAAAATATTGCCCGCGTTCCACTGTCCGCTTGATGAATAGCGACATGTCAAACTCCATATATAAAAAAATTTATTTTGACAAAAAGTGCTAGACGTCTAGCGCAAATGGTTAAATGTCAATTTTTTCCTATACAGAGTTTGACATGGCCGCTATTCATCTAGCGGGCAGTGGAATGCGGGCATTGTATGCGAGTGCGGAAGCATAACGAAACGCAGATCGATTTAAATTAAAATGTGGTGCACGTGTCCTTCGGTCTTGACGTCAAATAAGGTTCCGTTTATCTTAGTCACGACAGGTGGCTCTCACTTCACGATTTGCTTCATATGATCGGCTCTTTCTTTTTGTGAAAACTCGTGTTTAGGAGAGGGCAAAATTAGACGATTGTCAATTCCGAATCGATATTTTTTAATTTTCATACAAAATTACACTGTCTAAATACACTACCCCTAAAAAAAAATATAAATTCTTGAATGAAATAAGGTTAGGCTAAGTTAGGGAAGGAGGCAATCGTAAGACCCATTTTTATTCCCTTAAACAAACCCTAAAATAATGAAAAGTCATGTTTAGGATCATAAAATAAAATAAAAATACAAGAATTAACCACGATCCAATATTCGTGATGACAAAACTAACCCATTGTCATAGATTAAAATTTTCTTCATCCCAAACAAAATTTAATTTTCAGAAATCCCCACAATCCACCACTGAAAGAATGCAATTTCTTGTGATAAATATAAAAAAGTACCTACAGTGTGAAATGTGAAAGTGATGCGTCACTTCATGTCAAGGACTTTTGCATGGACGAAAGTTCAATTCGGTAGCGGCATCAACAACATAAATAATTTCGTTCTGTCTTAAAAATGAAAGACGACTAAATTTTTTGGATATTGTTCATACAAAAATAATGGTGGGTTTGGGTCGGAAGGTGAGGATTTGGGTTTATAGATATTTTTTGATGCCAAATCTAAAAAAAAGAGAGCATTTTCGTCAACAATAAAAAGCAAACAGGTTGTGGACATGGAACTGGGGCCGAATTCCGCAAAAGTGATTTTTTTTGTGTACACGAAAAAAAGTATACACTGGCTTGTTCCGATTCCGCAAGAGTGTATGTAGGCTTTTTTGACAGTTTTCGTGCACACTATTTAAAAAATGTATTCACTCTGTTTCGACTGGGAGTTGGAGAATCGAAGCAAAAATTGCGAACCGAAGCCAATGAAAAAAGCGAGGGATCAACAAACAGAGTATTTTTATTGATATTTATGGAGCAAAACATAGATTTCGCTCATGACAGGTTTGCTTATTTACCTAATATTATGTTTTCCTATACCAATGCAAATATATTTTATTTTATTTTATTTTATTTTAGATTTGAAACAGATGGGGCTCATTTCATTTCATTTCCTGCAAAAATATAAACTATAAGACACAAAATAAGTTTATTAGAAACAATTTAATATATACATACCGATTTTGTCGTCTTGTGTCTCCTTACAATCTCGTTCATTTCCCCTATTTTTTTTTTTAAAGAAATTCTGTAAAACTGAATTCAGCTCTGTCGGCTGACAAAAAATGATTCACTCAGCACATTCAAACTCACAGCACGTTGCGGAATCGCGTGAACTGCGATTGGTGTACAAGGGCAGTGAGCGTGAGTTCTGTTAAGCGTGTGCACTAGCGAAAAACTCACTCTTGCGGAGTTGGGCCCCTGGACACCCTTATCACCAGCGGTATGAAATATACCTTACTTATGAGATTTTTATATATTAGATTTTAGATTTATTTAATTCTAACTACCTACCTATACCTATTTAATTTTACACATGCGTTATAAAAAGCAACAAATCTACTAAACCATAACTTATTTTTCAATTGACATTATTTTCATTGTTCAAATCTCGCGATTTATCCGCAACGCAAGTTGTCAGCTGTCAAATTCTCAATAAATAATGTGTTAGCTTTCCATTTGTCGTTTATTAAATTTTCCTTGATGCAGCATTGTTTCTGCTTTCTTTTTTTGCTAGTGTCATCATACCTATTGCATGTAGTGTACCTACTCTAATCTTATGCCCGTCGTGATTTATTTTTCAATACATTTTCAAAGCGGTACAGTATGGGTATGGTGAGTATAGCCAAAATGAACACATTCGTTGATGTATGAAGGTAGCCACCTCTTATAAGAATTTTGTAAAGTATGGGTAATGCATACACATTTGCAACAACAATAAATGTCATTTCATTACTCATGATTGTGTAACGTTTATTTGTTTCTTTGGCATTCATATTAAAGCTGCCTGGTTGCGGTTGGTGCAGGTATTATTTTTTTAACGTATTTTTGAAAAGGTATTTAAATAGGTACTAGGGGTAATGTTTTTGGGATAATAAGTTGGCATAGACATTCATTATTATTCATTATACTTCTATCCAAACCAAATCATTCTTTTTTTTCGCGAAGGCGCAATTCTTACTGGTATTGGTGAGAAATCTACCAAAGAGAGAGGACACGTCTCCATCTCATCTCCATATTCCCACAGAATTGATAATGAAATGAGAAGGAAATAAGTACGAAAATTGACATACATACACTATCCATATATTTAATTTGCATGGATAGGGATATGCAATGTGCATGTGTGCGATATTCAGTATGAAAATATAGAAATATGCGTACCTATGCGGTGAAATTGGCCACAGCCTCACAGTTAATTAAAAGCTAACACGTATTTGGATTGGTGCCATCGTGACTGTTGATTTGGCATTAACTTGCTGTTTGAACTTTAAATATGTGTTCGTTTATCTTTTTCTCTATTTAAAATTAGGCGTTTGATTTGCATTGAACTGACTAATCCCTAATGACTGAGGCAAGGGAGTTGTGATATTCCAATAAGATTAGACTAGGAGAAACACACATTCCTGCATTATCCATCATAGAAATGTGAAAGGATAACGGTTACGATCTACCTTCATTTATTAGTAGCTTGGTTAATTTGGTATCTTTTAATTTACGTAGGTAGAAGTATTAACGGTTTTACACATATAAATTGAGGGTAGGTGCGATCTGCGATGTTTATAATTTTTAAATAGGTAGGTAGGTATACTCTGTTCAATTCGTATTTTCAGTACAGGGAAGATAGGCTATTTGCCTTTCACCCTAACTATTATGGATTTTAATAAGCTGTCTCCATTTAAAAGCTCTCACATGGTTGCCATAGTGCGCACTATAAATAGGCATAATTCTCTCACAAATATCGGTAGGGTTACCAAATACCAACTCTTTATAAAGAAAAAATGGTTTAACTGCATATTAACAGATCCTTCAGAAATAAAAAATAATTAAAGGAGTACCTAAAAAGTGTATGGCAACATCCCACATAATCAAATTCATTTATTCGCTCTCAAAAGCTTTAAAAAGCACCAAAACCGAAAGTTCTGTGAAAATATCCATAGAAAAACCCGTAAAGATATTTTTGCAAATAGATTAGGGTAACACTCTTCTGAGGTGCTTAAAACACACACATGTTTATTTTCTGCGATAAAAAAGCAACCGCACACGAGAATATCACCGTCGTCGTCATCCTCATTCTGCTCGCGACAGCCTGGCAGACTGGTCATGGTGGGATGTATGCGCCTTTGAGGACAATTGGGTGGGTTTTTCGTAAATAACAACAACAAAATCTTTGGAATCGCCAGTGGTTTCGCTTTTATTTCAGTGGCAAATCTTGTGTTGAGTGCCGTGAGAGTAGCTACAGGCACCACTGGTAGAAAAAAGAGCTTCCCATAAGGCCTGTACTGAAAATACGAATTGAACAGAGTATAGGTACTTACATTTCGATAGGTAGGTATCTACGTGATTGTTAAAAATTAAAATTATACAGGGTGTCCGCCGGGAAGGTAGGTATACTACTTTGTTTAATTATAATTTTTGAGTAAATGAAAGAGAATGGATCTTATATAGATAAATGTTTTATTTAATGTCGGCAATTATGTATGGAATACAATATCAGGCAATTGTCCACCTCTTTAGGTCTCACAAATGCGAGCCCTTTTGAGCACATTTTTCATTACATTCTCACACATTTCACGCGGTATTTCATTAATTTCATCACGAATATTTTGTTTGAGTTACTCAAGCGTTTCTGGTTTGTTTGCATAAATAAAATAGGTTTTATAAGTAGCTGTAGCATATTTATGTTAAAAAATTCTTGAAAAATGTATTGTGGTGAATCAGGCAATTAGGAATTGTGGTAAATCGGGCACTGGGTAGCCCTCCAAGTTCCACTTCCAATTGGAGACTGGAATTTGTCAACTTAGCTAATTCTAGAACCATCTAGAGAAGAGATTGGAATATACATCTGGAATATATCTACTTCTGGAATATTCGCTGATAGGTGGCAGCGCGGATGTAAAAGGGGCGCGTTGACAACAGAGATGTACAGTTGATTTTTAACCGGCGATTGTTAAAGTTCGAAAGAGTAATCGGTATTGAGATAAATAAGTGTAAAGTAATACAGTAAATAAAGCGATTGGATTGAAACGTTTAAGAAATGATTTAAGTGATATTGTCGTGCTACTAAATAAGTGATTAAGTAGAAAGTGTAAATAAAGTGATTTTATTAGAAAAGTTGAACAGAACAGTGTTTTATCTTTTCGAATCCCAGCCTGAATGTAACAGTATAATAAATTGTAAAAAATAGGATAAAAGCATTCTAGAAAAATGATGTTTATCAAACGTATTTGGTAAAAGCTAAGAAGTTAAAGTAATGGGAACTTTTCCCTTAACAATATTTGAACAAAACACTTCTCTGAACATTACAAACCACCTGTGTTATCCTAGTTTTTGTTTTTTGACATCTGAATCATAAAGACGGCATATCTGCGAAAACTATTGGGGACGTTTAAGTATAAAGTTTATTAAGTCTGACAGCTCAAGTATCTAGTTTAATAAGTCTGATAGCTAGCTGACTTGAGGTGTCTGTCTCACATTTGATTGGCCTAGATCGGGACACCTTGTCAGCTGACGTTTATGGAGGGTTAGCCAACGAATCTAGTCAAGAAATTTGTGACTGAGTATTAAGTTGACAGTTCGCTTATGTGGCTGTCGTAACTTTAGTCCAGTTTTTGCATTCAGGTTACATCAGACCGATCTAGTCGGCCTAAAATAACTCGATTTTTGAATGCCCACAAACTAACTAAAGCTAGATTTTATTTAAAAGGAGCTAACTTCAGTACATACCTACATAATTATGTAAAAAAATAAATCTCTCGAGTACTATACTTACAAATGCATGCATATAGCTGGCTCAAACATCATTTGTGGGATCATTTTGAGATTGTCAAAACCTTGATAAGAATGCCTTGATAATTGTAAAAATATAAACTGTTAATTTTTTCGAAAATCAAAAACTCTAATAAGGCATCTGGATCAGAGACAAAACTGAGACCCCCAACTCACAATCCTCTTGCCGCTGGCCCCCTCAGTTTTTTTTTTGCGCCATTTTGTTTTCCTATCGGTGTTATGTCAATTTAGAATCCGTGTGACATGTAAAAACATACCAAAAATATAAAATCAATGCTGCCAACCGCTACCAACCATGGGGGAATGCGATAGAGTTCGAGAATACCACATTTTAATATAACTTGCTATTGGTTGGTTATTATAAATTTTTAAAAGACGATTAATATAATTCGATTGATTAATAATACTATCTAAATGAGTTGTTTTATATACCAGAAACATATTAGGACAAACATTGTTGTTTATTTTCCGCTTTTGAATAAAAAGACCCTATAAAAAAAAATTAAAAATATAATAATAATAAAAAACTGTCTGGACATGCAGTTTCACGATGTTATGTACGCCCACAGTAATACGGCAGCTAGTTAACAACGTGCTTTAAATGACATAGAAGATAGAAATCAAGAAATTTGTGCGTGAATTATTTTTTTTTTTTTTTTGTAGTGAGTGTTAGCTACAAAATTTTTGATAAGGTTAGTGTTGTGTTGTGTCTGAAGTGTTTTGTGGAAATAGTAATTTGTATAGGTAGGTATATTTAGTAATTATTATGAGACATTTTAACCTCATAAGAAAATGTTGGTTCCTACAACCTGCTTAACATTTTTACTCATATCGGGCAACATGATCATGTCACGACCGTCAAAGATCACACGCTATGGCATCTTACCCAAAAGGCAGTATTTTATTTATATTTGTGTATCTTTTCATTGTAGTATGCCAAAAAACTAAGAAAATAAACTCAATCAGGCGTACTTGGTCAAAAGACGTATGGCTAAGGCTATTCAAGACGTCAGGGAAAAATAAATAAATTTGGCCATTGTTATATGTATGTCATCTTACACCGAACTAGGTATGCCATCTTACATAAACTGGCTGTTGAAATGAATTTAAAAATATTTTTAATACTACTTATTGTTTTACACTATTTATTTAAATGTAGTTTTTTTTTAGGTACCAACAAATGAATTAATTAAATTCACTTTGTTTTCATCCCTATGATAGGTACCTACCTATTTATTTTTATTTTTCACTTTCATCTTGAGCACAATTCCCCTATACATTATTCACGAAAATTATTACTTTTTTGCACTTTCATTCCAAGTTCTTTCCAACTGCTGCAACTTCAAGTCGTCACTAGATGGAGCAGCTAAACAGATATCAAAATATTTCTGTATTGACAGCTAGTTGTTTTCCTATTGCTATTATAGGTACGATAAATAAAATCAAAATTAATGAGTTAATTTTATACCTAATGTATGAAAGGAAAATGCATACCTATAGGTACCTATACATATTTTAAATTAACGTAAACGGAGTTATTAGTCAAATTATGAAATTGGAAAATACCTACAACTTTTCGGGAAATTTGGTTGAAAACTTTGTTAACTGATAAAACATAAAAGTATGATGTGAATGATCTGGTGCCTACGGATTTTACTCTTCTGTTGAGTGCTCATCTAAAATTCTGAATTTGAAAGGTAATATTTCTATATTTTAGTTTATAGCATGTTCTTTTTCTTACCTGTTTAATTGAAACACAGCTGCGATAAGGTATAAAATGTCCAATTTTTGATCCTGTATTCGGAATCATTTCATTTTTTAGGATCAAAAAGTTAATGGGAACCTTTTAGACCTAAGATAAAAGATGGGGCCGGAGTTAGGATACGTGTGTCCTTTCGAGTTGCCTATATCCGGCCGGGGCTGGCCGACAACAGGCAACCGCGTTTATTTTGGTGCCCTATACCCGGCCCCTTTAAAAACAGCAATAAATACAAAAGTTTTTCGCATTTAAAAGCTAATTTTAATTAAAAACAATATATTTTATTAGAAAAACAACATTTGAAAACACTTACCCGCACAGTTACCACACAAAACACTAATTCCCGACAGCAGTTTCAGAACAGTAATTTCATGCAAAACCTTCACCAATGCAACACGAGGTAAAAGAGTTCATTTCTTGACAGCGACAGAGCAAACTCAACAAGACTTGTGACAGATTCAGAGAGAAGTTTAAGAGACCAATATAAGACAAAAATTTGGGAAGAGAAATATATACGAAGTCACTACTCACTAGTTACAACGACTTTTCTGAGAGGTGGCCGAAAACTGGCGGCGGCCGCAATTAGGCGACTCTACCCTATGGCATTTTAGAAATAATTTTCAAATCATAAATCATAGGTAGGTAGGTACCTACTTCTCGCCAGCCGGGCCACAAAGCACAAACCTAACCTAACCGAAGTGTCAGCCATATAGGTAGCTGTTATTCATCAGATTATAGTGTTGTATTTTGAATTAGGTTTATGATGCATTTATCTACCTACCGAAATTAAAAACTGTTACTGTTCCTGAATTTCACCTCACATATTTATGTGTACATTACTTATTTCATTTGTCGGTAGTCGCTTCATTGTCCATAGTCCATATTCAGCACTTCAGCAGTCATGCAAGTTGCGAGAAGCAGAATACAGATAAACTGTGTATGTGTGGTCTGTGGTGTGTAAATGTGATATAAATATCATGTGGAGTGAATGCGCTGACACTGCTGTGCTGACAATCCACCGTTATTGCTAAAAGCTGCTCTCTGATTGCAAAAGATTTGAATTGAATCTCCAATTCACCAGTGACTTCGCCATCAAACCCACCACAAGTATGTGGGTATGCGATATCCGAATGAGTAAAACGTGTATTGTTTCTTCTAAAAATAAACTCGCCTAAAGGCTGAAGGGTGCCTTCTCCCTTCTACTCTTCTAAACTCTATCTCATTGTTTTGATACATTCATGAACATAAACACACATCTAAATCTGGCAACACAAACATCCACACATTGTGCTTAGTGCGTGCTTTTTGCCCTTGATGATTGTTTCTATTTAAACAGTAGTGCGAAAAAAAGAAACGACAGTATTTAATATTTAAGCATAAAATATATTTTTCATTTTCGATTTCAAAATTAGATTCAAATCATGACATACTTAAGGTGGCGCTACAGTTCGGGGTGGACCTGGGCCAATCAAGACATACTTCTGATAAAATACAGCAAAACCTCTAACGGATCTTGCATTTTTATTTGCTGAAGGTACCTGTTTCAATGCCTTATTATTTTCCTACAATAGGTTTTTTCGTGTGCTTTTCCGAGCCAAGCCCTTTAAACCAAAAATCATACTGAAACCCTCAACATGCAATCCTCTTGCCCCTGGCCACCTTATTATTATTATTTTTTTTTTTTTTTTTTTCAAATTTCTCATTTTGTTTTCCTATCGGTGTTAGGTATATGATATAATAATTTATATATGGTATAATTTAAAATTTAACGGATAAAATTCTTTAAACGCTGCCAGCAACTTTGTCCACAGTGTGTTGGTTATCAGGAATTTTTGAAGTAACGTGACATTTGTCAATACGAATTTCAATGTAAGAATACTATCGCATCAAATCGTGACCACTAAGTAAAAATATAGCTTGTAGGCAAGTAAAGGAAATTCGGACGAAGTTGGAGGTCTCAATAGGTATGATTTGTCAATGGTTAAAACCTGTCAAACTCCAAAAATTGAGCAAAACTCGCTTAGAGTGTTCAAGTCGCTAGATTGTGTAGGTATATAATAAATTGGGAATTGAATGGCCGCATAATTATGACAGCTGTCACTTCGTTAATAGTAGGTAGGTATTGTCTCTTTCACTGAACGAAGATATGTGAAATGATCTAGTTGCAAAATTAAGTTGATGTTAAAGAAAAAACTAAATTATGAAAATTATGACAAAGCCTTAGGCCTGGCCTGAACCTGACAGAGACCTTAAAATCCTGACGCGTCAGGCCAAATCCTGTTTGGTAGCACTACCTATGTATGTGCAATTAGCTTTTAAGACGGATTTTGAATTTGTTTGTTGTCAACTTTGTGCGCATTTGAGGTATTTATTAGTAGGTACTTGCCGGTTGAAATTATTTAAGCTGTTTCGAGGCAATAGGATGGTAAGAAGTTGTATGAATGCTATGAAATGGCCTACGGCTGAATGTACCTATATTATGGCTCGACTCAAGTCGAGCATTCGATTGGATACAAAAGGAAATAAAAATAAGGGATTAAAGAACAAATGTTGCGAATCCAGTAGCATCACATCAATCAAATACGGAGACTAGATGCCGACGGCGGCATATCAATGGTACGCAGAATATAGCCGATTTACTGACAGGAGGAATGTTACCAAAGGAATTGATGAATAATAATTCATGGCTTTAACGACCTAAGCGGATAACCATGGACCAGGAGGAATGGTCAAAAAGCAAAATAATGGAAAGAATAAGTGAGGAGATCAAAAATCAGGAAAAAATACATACAGTCTCAAAATTTAAGGAATCATTGAAAATTGATCTTGTAAGAACAAGTAGGTACCAATGTGCCACTTTTGGAACACATGTACTAAGGAAACTGGAACAAGTTATCAACATTCTCAGTTACGTAACTGTTTAAAAAAAAAAAAAAAATGGAAGAATGTAGGTAGGTACAGGAATATCTGATTAGGATAAAAAAATATTGACCAGATAAAAGTATAGAATAGAACGATCAAAACCAATTCTAGATGTAAATGGAATGCCTTGTGTTGGTGGAAGACTAGGAAGGTCGGAGATGGATTTTTAAATGGAACATCCTGTAATTATCGCAAATTGAAAATAAATTGATTTTTCTTGCACCAAGCATAACTAGGAGTAGGTAGTTGGATCAGTTCAGGACCCTCAAAAATTATTTCAAAAGGAATGGTAATACGAGGGGAACTCTAATGAGGAATTATATCTTTTTGATAACTTTTACAATAACTTCTTTAGAAATAAATAAATAAACTAGAGTTAAAAAAAGTTGGGTAATGGCAGTGCTTTCCATAATCAATTATATAACGATAACCTATTCGCAGAAAATATATTGAAAGTACCTACCTATGGTTCATTTTTTTTACTATCGTTATTTGTTTATTTGAAGTAGGTAATTATTATTGGTAACAGTTTTAAAACAAAGTGTATGTATGATAATACTATAAAGTGTAAATTAAAAAGAAACTATTGTAATATTTTGAAAATCCTTTCTATTTAGATAGCCTTCGAGAACTTTATTTTTTAATTAACAGTTTCATCGCATTTATGCCATTTTACATATAAAAGATATAAAACATAATGGAAAACGGCCCAAAAAATTATTTAATTATCACATTTTTCTTTTCATCTTCAATATAAGTCGTCTTTGCTTCCAAGATTCTTCCTAATAGGTATACAGAAGCATATCAAAAGTTAGACCACTAATTAAGTGGTATCATATATTGATTATTCGTAATTGAAAAATTGTGAATAACGGAAAAGGTCCAAGAAAGTCTTTGCCCGATAGTAATAATCACAAATTTGTCGAATTCACAATGAAGACATTTTCGATACATATTTTGAGAATGTGATAAAATCAATAGATTTATTATTAGGGGTATTCACGATCCGGTGCAACTGGTCTTGTATCATTGCGAAAGTGCAACTTTTTTTCGCACCACAACAACAAAATATACTGACAAAAATTTCGCTACACTTTTGCACTTTAGCTATATCCTGACCCTATTGTAACCGAAAAATACAACAGAGTAGCATTATCAAGTTGACAGTTCGCTAAATTATTAATTCCTGTGTGAAGGTATCGGAAAAAAATAAAGAGAATGGAAACAAAAATAAGTGCCGCCGAAGGGAAAATCATCATTTTTATTAGGGGTTATCGCGAATAAATTCCGTGGGAAATGTTTCCCTTGTCAGCAATGTAAGTCAGATTGCTGAATAGAAAAGGTTCCCGGGGAAATCTTATTCCCGATAGGGGTTATTATGTAATATTAATTAATTAACATAATTTGTCTTCATTATCTTCCAATAAACATTGAATCGTTTTTCTTTTTCGCTTTTAAAACGGTTTTTTTTTTTCAAAACAAATGTCAATTGTCAAATTGGGTCTAATGTTTGTTTCAGTTTTGCTATAGATGAGAAAAAGTGTGTTCACGATCTGATAAAAAAAAAAAAATTAAATCGCAATCTAGGTCTGTTACACCGAATCGTGAATATACCCCTCTTGTATTTTTTTACCTACCTAGCTACCATTGCATCTTTTTATTTCAAATGCTATAAGTATGCTAACAAAAAGATGTATTTACCTCAAACTTAGGTCTAATAACCGTTGCATACTTTCTAGATTGAATGTAACCAATGTGAGTCCAATTCAAGTGTGTGGTGAAAGTCTATTACATTTTACATGAGGAGTGTTTCCTATGTATAAATATATTGATTGTACCAAGGTTTCAACTCTGTGCAAATGTTCGACTTATCTATAGTAGACAATTTATGATCACAGAATCGAAAAACGAAAATGTAACGATCGACTAGGTATACAGTAATATCCGGATAAGTGCCTCACTTTACATGTCCCGTTTTGATGGGCACTTATGTGGGTTAGGCAGTTATAAACAAAAAATCCGGTTAAGTGCACAAAGGCACTTATCTCTAGATTTATAAAAAAAAAAATTCATTTATATAAAATATACATTAACACTCAGTCAGTCTCTACCATTTTAGTAGATTAAGATTATTACTTTTTTTAAATTTTGTTTATTTTAAGAGCATGAAACACAAGGAAGCGCTAAAGGATAAAAATCTTTTGTATTTTTTCAGCTGTTTTCAAAAATGTGTAAGATTTTAAAAGTATTTTTAATGAGTGGGGAAGCGAGGAGTAACAACGATTCTCGCTTGTTTGGGGGTTACGCTGACAATATCTTTTGGGAAATTATGTCGAATTTTAGTTTTTGTGAATTGTTTGAGAGAAACAACTCTTAACAACAATTCGCAGACACAGTCACTTTTGGTAGGAATGATAGCTATTTCGAACTACACCACTAATTTATCATCACACTCCTTTGAAGTGATTGTTTGAATAGTTTTGAATTCTGACAGTCAAAAGAAAAACGATTTTTTTTCAGGTAAATTCCAATAAAAGTATACAAAATGAATCCTCTGAATTTTGGGTTAGGCACTTAAGCGAGAGGTACTTATTCGGGTTTTACTGTAGAATGAACTGCTTTCCTACGTCTACCCGATTGGGAAGAGTACGATAACTTTGGCGCAAAAAATTTATAAGCATTTTTTTTAATAGAGGGGATAAATAAAAGCATTTTTTACTATGGGAGTGGGAATCTATCCCGCTCGGTTTGGGCTGAAGGGGTCATTAAAAAAAAAAAAACTTAAAATGAAAAAAAAAAAAAAAAAAAAAAAAAAAAAAAAAAAAATATATATATATATATTTTAAAAACAACGGCAACGCTTACAATAAAGTACTTTACCATTTTTGAAAGATAGGACCCCGTTCTTTCAAATTATTTTTAACTGTTATTAGCTTTTGAAAAATATACTTCCGAACTTGAAAAATTTAAGGAAAAAATTGTTGAATGCGGATTTTTCCAAAACTGTGAAAAAGACACTAAATTTTAAATTTACTGCCCTTAACTTCCTAAACGAACACTAAAAACCAGTTTGATTTATGTCTTGTAGTTTTTGAGAAAATCGGAATATTACTTTTATTATTATTATATAGGTCCGCTTGGAGTATGTTTAAAGCCGCCTGGCAGGCAGCAATATCAACAGATTTCTTGGACAACAGCACACTTCAGGGCGCGAATTTTTACTTAACTTTTACCCCGCTTGAGGTTTTTGTTGAATTGCAGGATTGAGGATATGCAAAGTTCATTTAATCTAAATTATATTCAATATCAACAATATTAAATTAAAATCTAATAAAAAAGTAGTTTTCATTATTTTAAATTTTCTCAAAAACTGGATTACAAAAATCAATCTGGATTTCAGTGTTCGATTAAGAATTAAATAAATAAAAAATAAATAGTTGGCGCAACAGATCCGGAGGGACCCTAGGCCTAGCTTCTTGTGTGAGTTTTTCAAGTTTGAAACGAATGGAAGGGATCTACAATTTTATGCCGACTCCAAACGGCTTATTGAGAAGCTCTTTCAAGACAGTTAAACTCTCGGATGTGGCGCAGTGAAAAAAAACCCTAAGTTGGAATTTGGGTTTTTGCGGGATTCGAACCTCAACCCCTCGCTTAGTAGTCCAACACACTAACCACTAAGCCACTGCGCCTACGATTAAGAATTACTAGGGACAAATGTAGTGTCTTTGTTCACAATGTGTATCACTAAAATTGAAAATAAACATATTTACTGATTTGTACCGTGATATTTGTCACACGAAGTTTTGCTGCTTCCTTTTTGTTTAATCCTACGAATTAACATCATTAGTAATCAGACATTTTATATTAATAAGCGTTGTTATGTTTTTGCTACAAAAAACACAACTGAAAAACGTTTGGTATATATTTTATGAATGAAAATAATGTCATTTCATGTAGACCTATTTACAGAAAATTATGTGTGAAAAGTAAAATAAGGATACCATTCAAATTCTCAAATTCTTTTTCGGCTGAAGCTGTCAGTCTATTTAATACTTAGGTATTAATCGTTTTGACGTCTATAAACGAAAAAGGAAGTGGGGGTCAAGTGGGCGAGATTTTTCAACTGTTGATCGCTTTTTGACAATTGTGAATTTGTAACTTATGAAAT
Organism: Cheilosia urbana; assembly: GCA_946477585.1. NCBI lineage: Eukaryota > Metazoa > Arthropoda > Insecta > Diptera > Syrphidae > Cheilosia > Cheilosia urbana. The sequence goes on from OX297854.1 coordinate 121,928,057, forward strand.
AGAGTAGTTCGCGACAATGTCAGTTTCAAATAAGTAGCAGAGGAACAAATCAGTAGACAGCTAAAAATCTTGTAGAATTTTTTTGTCAGTAGCATAATCATGTTAAAAAGTTACTAAAAAAGTTTATAATAAAGTGCAAAAAACAGGATAAAAGCATTGTAATATTGAAAAAAGATGTTTATCAAGCGTATTTAGTTAAAGTTGAAAAGTTAAAAAACAATATTTTAACAATAAACAATTTTCTGGGCATTACAAACCGGATTTGTTTATCTACTTACTCAAAGTTTTTTTTGACGTTTGAATCGAAGGATTGCCCATATGTGAAATGATGGGCTCCACCAAACACTCTATTGGCAATTGCCAGCTTTCACTGAAATGCAGATGTTATTTTTACAATTGTACATGTATTTGACACATGGTTACTTAGGTGGCGCAACAGTTCGGGTGAACCTGGGGCCTCTTTGTAACAGGTATCGGAGTACTAAAAATCGTGTATTCTGTCGAAATTTGTTCTTAATTTTTTTCTTTCTATTGTGACCTATGTGGTATTTTAAATGGGGGTTAAGAAATTTATTAAGGCCCGTTTATTGTCGCCTATTTTTAATGTCTCTGTACAAAATTATTTTTGAGTAGACATATTTCGAAAATGTTACGTGCAATTTGGTTTCGCAACTCTATGACATGTTCACAGTGAACACATTTTATTTGTATCCATAAAAACATCAACGCCTTAATGAATGGATGTGTTTGACTGCCTAACATTTTTGTTAAAAGGACACCTTCACAAATCTTTATCTAACTTTCCTGCATATTTGACAGTAAATCATTAGTCCACTAGTCGACTTCATCTAAATACACACCTAAAATGCACATACCAAGTGGAAAAATATTTTTAATTGATTACAGGCAAACTATATGCGAGCCCAATATGGCTTACCAGTTGCGGCTTTTTATCGCCGGCAATCAAAATTAATACATTCTCGGTACGAAAGCATTAGGTCACAATATTTATTGATTAGCTGCACGCCAACAACTTGGGCAAGGCGTCCTTACCTCGAAGTGTATCACGGCGTGCACAAAGTAATGCACTTACCATATACCAGTACCACTTCTTCGGTGAGTGCATTTGTTCAAATTTAAATGAAAAATGACTGTGAACCGGGCTGTGCAGAGTTTTTTTTTTTTTTTCGGTTTTCTGGTCTCGTGTCACCAATGCCCACTGAAATGCAGGCCATGTTTATCTGGCACGATGTTGTCTCTTGCCCCCTCCTCTCATACTGCATGACCTTACGAGGCTGCAGAGCTGGAGCACAGCTGAACGTAATCCATTTGGGGAGTATTTCATTCGAGATTACAGAGTCGATTAGATTTACAACTCTTGACTCTTGTATCTGGAGGATAGATTATATGTGTGCTGCAGAGTGCAGTTGGAATTATTGTATTATTGTCGAAAATGCACCTCGTAATGGTGTGGATTGTGTAATGGCTCTGTGAGGTCCAGTAAATGGACAGCAATTTGCTATTGAAAAGCGTACTAAGCTCTTTACAAGAGTTATTAAAATCTACGTAGTTGATCTGACCAAGATCACATCTCGGAGATTGTCTCCGAAGGCGAAAGTTCTTTCAAACTATTTAGCTATTTCTAGATTGTAGGAAGTTTATTATCAGTTTTTATTGCCTAATATTGATTATTTGAACATCTACACAGTAATATCAATTAAAATATATTTGTATTATTGATTTTTGAGTTCTTCTTCCTTCAGTGAGCACCCGATTGTTATTTGAGTCTAATGGATCTGAAATTAAATTTCTTAAATACAACCCATCGAAAATTTCATAATTATTTTCTGGACACGTGTGTTGTGCAATCCTTAATAAGTATTTATTATTTCGGATTCTGTTTCAGGATCATAATGAAGAGCCCGGAGTTTCAGCAGACATCTGAATCCGGCTTTTAAGATGCCATTAATGTGTTCAATAATGTTTCTGGCAGACATTTGGCAATCGTTATATTGCAACTCTGTACTATCACTTGCATCCCTAAATGGTGTGAGCATCCATGGGCGTAAAGCATAGCCAGAATCGGCGCAGGGACATAAGTCTTCAGTGAGACATGAGTCCACTTTTGGTTATGGACTTATGTTCCACCAAAGTGGGATATGAGTCCATTATGAACTTATGTCCCGTGGACTTACGTCGCTGCGCCGCCAGAAACTCCTACGACCAGTGAATAAATTAAACTCAAAGAAGTTTTTTGAAAACGAGAATTTTTTTTATAGCTAACAAAGCATTGGAGTTATTCCAAATTAAACTGTCATGAGTCGATCCGGGATACTTTGCATTTGCATTTGATATTCGTAGATCCGTATCGCAAACCTGGGCAATATATGGGGTTAGATTTAATTGAAATTGAATTTACTTACTGCTTACTAATTGAACATTTATTGAATGACAAGCTAACCCGTGCTTGTCTTGCTTCGCCAGAGTTCCACTTCGCATATACACACAAAATTTCCTCCACTTAAAGCTGGGAAAATCCAACGATCTAGTTTCAATCGAACATTTTATTTTCTTGAATTGTATAAAATGTATAGTTTATTGCTTATTGTTCGACTTCAGGATAACGTACAAAGATGATTTATGTCTTGAAATCGTTGTATATAATTGAACTTTACATAAAAAACATCCTATTTCATTTTCATGAGTCAATCCAAAGCTAGAAGCTATAAGGCATTCGAGAAGCTTTTCTTAGATATCAGCTTAAATTTCCGCTTCCGGACAGCGGATAATGGTAGAACATATCCTATAACCAAATCTGAACAATTTCCTATGCAACTGTGAAACCCGAAATCAAATTCGTGCAGTACTTTTTTAATCTATTCAGAACATACAGCCAAGGATTTTATTATAGTAAGGATATCCCTTCCTACTAACATAAATATGCTCGGAAATAGGGCCATTCGTTTGAGGTCGAAATATAGCAACATGGATGCAGTCGATGGAGTCGATTATCCCGGGAAATCCATAAATATTATAAAACCTTGATTAAGAGTTTTTAAACGTTATATCCCGTACTGTTTTGAGAATACCAATTTTTCGGATTTGCTCGTATACGAATGCGGAATTTGAGAACTGGGGTCCAGGGAGTTTTTTTTTAGATGAGCTACAGTCCCTCACTAAATTACAGAAGCGCCTTTCGTCTTTCGATGATTTTTCCCTTCTGTAGGTAAACTTAAAAGTAAAGAAATATATTATATATTTTTGGTCTTATATTTCGAGAATTTTTTGAATAGGTTTTCGGGATGATTTTCCGAGCTTAGCAAGGCTATTTTTCTTCTTGCACTGACTTTTTGTTTGACAGAACATACCTTCTATCGAACATTCTCTGTGAAGTTACCTTTTCATATCTGTGTGACTGTGTGCCCAACAGGAAGAGGCAGATGAGGCAACTTATCATAAACTTGGTTTTTGCATTCGGCTTGTTTGATTTTTTTTCCCTGAAAGTTTTCGGGAGCATTAAACAACATTACGTTTGCTTTTATTGAACTTTTTGTATAACGGGTCTTTCATTAACGACTTGACAACTTCTTTAAAAAAAAAAATCAATTGAGATATCTCAAAAAAATAATATTGGCTTGAATTACTATCAAAACATTTATTAATGGAATTCGACTTTTTTGTCTTTCGGTCATATGTCCATCTCAGCGGTCGATTCGTTGAATCCAATTTTCGATGACTCGTTCAATATTGACTCTGAGCTCTTCTAACGTCTACGGCTTGTTGGCATAGACCAATGATTTAATGTAGCCCCATTAAAAGAGTCTAGACGCGTTAAATAGCACGATCTCGGTTGCCAATCGACGGTCCGTTTACTGCGGACATACGGCTGTCTCACAAATCTACGGAAAAAAAAAAAAAAAAAAAACTGTAATTTTCTAACGTTTAACGTAATTTCCTACAATTTCGTTTTCTTTCATGTAATATACATAACAAAAACACGTATATTTGCGTTTTAAATAGTTCTGTCCCTTTTAGTGTGAGGCTTATTTAAGTTCTTGCTTTCCTTTAATCATCCGTGTGGGAAATGCGTGATTTTGTAAATCCAGAATAAAATAGGAACGGAAATAACAACAAACACCTAATGCTACGTTTCCACCGCACACAAATCCCGAGATAGTACAAGAGGGTTTAAAATTAATCCTGGGGTCAGATTCTGGAAGGCGAAACGATGAAACGTTTTCGTGCGCACGAATGATTTGCCTTATGTTACACAGGCGAATTTCTTCATGCACACGAAAACCTTTGGACGTTTTGCCTTACAAAATCTGACTGCTAAAGTGTTTCCACCAAATTAAAGAAGATTAACTTGTCTAACACGTCTTATTTTTGATTTCATTTCAGTCAAATGTTTATAAACCGGACTGCACAATTGTACAAGGTGGGCCAAAAGAGATCACACTATTGGAAGATGCTCTTATTTTTGCAAATGGCCGCCAATTTCAAATCTGTTTTGACATTTGTGGACTAGACAAATGTAGAATACAAGTGAAGAAGCCATGGAACGATACACTCCCCAAGAACGCGGAATAATTTTGAATTTTCGATTTTTCGACCAAAATCATACTGGGCGATGAGGCTCATTTCCACCTCAGCGGGTACGTGAACAAGCAAAAATATTGCTTCTGGGGCACCGAAAATCCACGAATAATGCACGAGGAGCCATTACACCTGCTCAAAATTACTGCAGGGTGCGCTGTTCACGCTAGAGGACTCATCGGGCCATTTATTTTCGAGAACGCCGCTGGTCAAATGACAACAGTGGACGGTGCGCGCTATAGGGCCATATTAACCGAGTTTTTTCTGCCGCAATTGGACGAATTAGGACTGGAGGACATGTGGTTCCAACAGGAAGGAGCTACGGCACACACTGGCGCGAGCCACAACCGATATTTTGAAGGCGGCGTTCCCGGGTCGTCTTTCGTTTTGGCGATTTAACCGTTCCAGACTTGAAGTCCCGTGCTTACGTGAACAAGCCCGAGACCCTAGAAGTCCTCAAGGACTACATTCGACACGAGTGCGAGAATCTGTCGTCCGAATTTCTCGCCGAAGTGATGAAAAATGCCATAAAGAGAGACCGTATGGCAATCAATTGTGACGGCCGATATTATCTTCTCGACTTGACCAATAAAATTCTAAAGGTTCAAGTTAACATAATCAAAAAACAGAATCGAAGTTTTTCATTTAGAAAAAAAAAAAAAAAAAAAAAAAAAAAATTAGAGCCAAACAACATCGGATCGGATGACTGTACTGTACATGCAAACCTGGTTGATAAAAGAGATTTTTTCTAAATCTCGCAGTTAATCGCCGGTAGAAACGTAGCATAATACTACAATTATAGGATCCATAAATCCCACCTACAAGTAAAAAGAGAAATATTCCCTCAACAATGCAAGGACTCTATCCCTTTGGCATTCATCCACAGCATGGCGATCCTCTTACCAGCTTTGTTCTCTGTCTCCAGTCCCGACACATGCTCGCATGCGCATACTTCCTCCTTCGTTCAGAGTGTATAGAATTACTCGCACGATTCCGGAAAAAAAAATCCCAGAAAATAGCACATCAACTGTAAAACGCAAACACCATACACCACTGCAATAATAAATATCTACCTAAACGTATCTCACATTTCAAAGACCGTAAACTTCCAAACAGTTTCGGTCCTAATGTCCTCGTCGTCGTCGTTGGTCGGCACATTTTCCAGCCACGAAATTAACCCGATTCCGGTGAGACCGCTTACTCATGCATGGCGAATGCAATAAAAGTCATCGATGTCATTATAAACGTTTCAAGCGAGTGGAGCGCCACAATAGAGTTGGCGGCCACCATTTCAGTTATACCACTACACTGGCATAATGGGGTAGCCTCCGATCTTCAGGTTCCAACTCCTAATGCATATGTAACGAGACCACTTTGTGGATTAGAAGTGTTTTGACTGCTTTTCGGCCGTCTCGACTTTTTGTCATATTTGGGCGAGGCAACGAGGCTATAGGGAGTTCTGGCATCGCGATGTGAATGTCCAAAATTGCTCATGGTTAAACCTTTGCATCAGATCGACAATGAATTGTATATATATACATAAGTTCAAATGGATAACGTTGCCGAGATTGAATGAGTGTCCTAGTGAGACTTGCGCGCTGGCACGAACCAGTGTGGCAGTGCTGGACGCTGGACCTCAAAAAAGCGTGGTTATAATAAACCGAAATTAAATTGTGTGTCTGGGAGGCGGTTCTCTCTGTATATAGTGCTGGCATCTTTGGGCAGCAGTCAGAGAGCGTAATACTTTCCGTAGGCTGATCCAAATTCGTGCAAACGTGACTGTGATATTTTATCAAACATTTTTCTGTCGTTCCTGTTGTGATGTGGTTCATATAGCAAATAGTTATGTGGGGTATCGAATATTCTATGCTGGCTTTGGGTGGCTACTTTGACTGAAGTATATCCGCGTGTAATTGTTATGTGAGGTTATGCAATGAGTCAATTGCAAAAAGCCGGGGAGGCGACACTGGGGTCGTTCGCATGGGCTGGAATGCATTTTACTCCTTGAGTTGATCATTTGGTCGATCGAAAGCATGAATCAGTTTTATTATATGCGCAGAGTCACATTGGCGGCTGGAATGTTGTAGCCCACAAAATGATTGAAAGCTTGCTCAGCGGGTGATGTAGAGGGGTGCTTTCTTTTATTACGTGGGGGTTTTTTGTCCTTTCAGGAAACACTGATCGAAGTTGTAATGCGTTTGAGCTCAGTCCTGATGCAAAGGGGGTCATTCAAGATATGCTATCATTCGATGAAGGTGGAGGTTTAAATTCCCATGCTTCCCAGAGAGTATTATTCTGCAAGTCTGTCTACCCTTGCCAGTGCAGCAATCACAATTTAGCTGTTTTTCTCGAATGGCTTAGTTTGAGCCATTATAACTCAATTTCAAGTTGAACTGGTCTTTTTGTCACACCCTTGTCTCTATGACAAAACCCTTTCCGAAATAAAAGCTTATGTATCCGTTTTTAAAAACCCTTAGGGGTACTATTATTGTTTTCACTTTTTGCTTGCATTTTAAAAATTCGCAAGTTTCACTATCTTTCGCTGCCGCAATCAAGAAATTGCAACATTTTAGCAGTAGCAGCTACAATTTATTAAACTCGGTTGTTAAAATCCTCTAAATTCTATCGAAAAACATCGCATCCGTTTGCAATTGGTCAAACTTTTCATATCAGCCAGCATCCATTCCTATTTCCATCTTAAGGTGAATTAGAGGTACCGAGGTTGGGGGTTGAAAAAGTATTCAAACGTTCATTTTGTCAAAATAGTTATCTATACCTAAAAATCGACGTAATTTTCCAGCGTCTTTGAATCGAAAATGAAAATAAAGAGAGAAGAGCTTAGAGCTTGAAATCCTGACTCAAATTACTCTTTTGGGCAAAGAATCCTAGAAGAGTTCTCCTTAGGCTAATGCTCAGTTACTGAAATCTGTGGAAAATTAATTTTCTCGGACCCTTTCGGGAATGTCGGCAAGATATCAGACTTATGAACTAACTTTAGAAACTTGGGCATTTGGGATGGACCACCGTACCCAGTTACCTATTTTTGGCAGGAAAGGTCAGTCAGCTGGTACTTTGCAGGTTTCGTTATACCTTTTGTCGATTCCAGAGTTAAGGAAATGCTTTGGGAGACTTTTACGTAGCCTTCTGTTCTTTAAAAGGTTGAAACCTATACTTGTTTTCAAATTCGCTGCATTTTATGTCTGAAATTGAAAGTTTCTGTTACACTTCCCATGTAAAAATTGACTAAAAATACCTGAAAAAAAATAGTTGGCGCAGCACGTTCGTATATTTCCGAATCGCTGAATGTTTTGCCAAGCGCGCAGTGCCGGATTAAGCCAGCGCTGGGCCTGAAGCAAATTCTATCAAGGGGCCCTTGGATTGATTTAAGTTATTATGGTTTATTGTTCTAAGTAAATTAACTGTTACAGACAAACTTTACTTGATCATGTTACACGATTGGTTGGGCGACAATTTTTTTAGTAAATGTTAAGCCTACCCAGAATCAAGCTCAGACAGCGTAGGCATGATTACTGCCAACTCTGCCATTCATTTCATGTGAAAAGCCCAATAATAAATTTAACACAAAAGAATAATTCAAACTAACAAGCAATGCCAACACGGCAACGATAGCGATCAAACTGATTTGTTAAAATATCCCAAATCCCAATTCATATTGAATTTCGGGGTTCGAACTAGAACTGAAACTCAAAAAATTGTTTTTATCAAACCAATACGTGTCTATGGATAGGTCTTCAAAAATTATGTTTAGGTTGTTAATATCATTTTTTTTTCTAAACTGAATATTTTGCGCGTGAGACACTTCCAAAGTGGTTAAATGTGTGCCCCCCCCCCCCCTCCCTCCACGTAACTTCTAAAATAAGAGAATGATAAAACTAAAAACAGTATATGATGTACATTACCATGTAGACTCCCAATGATAACTTTTTGAACGAGATCTAGCAAGTAGTTTTTTTTATACGTTATAAATCGTAAACCGCAATTAACCTTTCATACAATCAACTCAAATATAAAAATAATAAATAAAAAAGCTTTTATGTTATGTTACTTTCTGCTAACTCCTCTGTTAGTTTTGCAGTATTACCAGCTTGCGTTTTGTGCGGTGCAAAACATAATTTATGGTGTAACCAGCGCTTAGTTATACCGGGTGATTTTTTAAGAGGTATAGAACTTTTTTTAAAAACAAAACACAAAAAATTCGAAAAAATGAATGAAATATTTATTTGAATCGATAGTTTGAACCTTGCAATTTAATGTTTAAAGATAATTTCATGCAAATGTTGACCGCGGCTGCTTCTCAGGTAGTCCATCCGCTGAGTCCAGTTTTGGCATACTCTTTCACACATATCGGCCGGTATCTCACGAATGAATGCATGGATGTTGGCTTCCAGTGCGTCAATCGAAGCGGGCTTGTCCCTATACACATTAGCCTTGACATACCCCCACAAAAAATAATCTAATGGTGTCAAATCGCACGATCTAGGCGGCCAATTGACCGGCCCGAAAAGTGAAATTAACTGTTCACCAAACTCGCCTCGCAATTGCGCCATTGTTTCACGTGCTGTGTGGCATGTGGCACCGTCTTGTTGAAACCACATATCATGCAAGTCAAGAACTTCCATTTCGGGCAAAAAAAAGTTTGTTATCATCGCTCGGTAGCGTTCACCATTGACAGTAACGCTGCGATTCGCATCATCTTTGAAGAAATATGGCCCAATAATGCCGCCGGCCCATAAACCGCACCAAACAGTGGCTTTTTCGGGATGCATTGGTAGCTGTTGCAATGCTTCTGGCTGATCTTCACTCCAAATGCGGCAATTTTGCTTATTTACGTACCCATTCAACCAAAAATGAGCCTCATCGCTGAACACAATTTTTCGATAAAAAAGCGGATCCTCGACCAGCTTTCCAAGAGCCCATTCACCAAAAATTCGGCGTTGTGGTAGGTCGCCTGGCTTTAGTTCTTGCACAAGCTGTATCTTAAAAGGCTTTACGCATAAATCCTTCCGCAAAATTTTCCACGTAGTGCTGTAACAAATGCCTAACTGCTGGGAACGGCGCCGAATTGACATTTCGCGGTCTTCTGTCATACTAGCTGATACGGACGCAATATTTTCTTCACTACGCACAGTACGTAAACGTGTTGGTGGTTTAATGTCCAACAAAGTAAATTTGGTGCGAAATTTGGTCACAATCTTCCGAATAGACTGCTCAGAAGGTCGAGAATGCCGATCATAAAATGGAAGCAGCGCGCGATGAACATTTCGAACCGAGCACGAATTTTGATAGTAAAATTCAATAATTTGCAAGCGTTGTTCATTTGTAAGACGATCCATGGTTAAATTGCAAACCAAACTGAAGCTGTTTGACAGTGACACAAGGTACTAAACACACGTCAGCTGTCAAAACCAGTGTTGCCAAAACCAAACCAGCTAAAAAATCACCCGTTAAAAGTGTACTAAAAGTTTAAATTGTAGTAGAATGATACAAGTCTTTCGTGGTAAGTATTCTACCTACATTGATTTGATAAAGTAATTTCACCATTCGATCTAATAAGATAACTACTTTCTACTATTTTACGGCCAGAAAGCGTTGGTGTGCGGGGCTCGTAGCATATTCTACTCTTGCTACGTGGCTAATCCGTCACTGTAAGTACCTAACCAAAGAGTAGAACTTATATTTAAAACTGTTTCCGAAATTGAATGTGCATTACCCAAGATTTGGTACAAATTTCAAAACTAGTTTCGCATTTTTAGTGGGGACATGTCAAACGATAAACCTTTTATTTGAAAACTGTCAAAAACGTCAAACTTAAAACCACCCTCTGTTACTGTTTTGCATAGCGAAACCGCTGACTACACAATAATGGAGTTTGTGGTTTAACACGTCCAAGTGCAATTAAAGTCACCTCTGCGATGATGCCAAGAAGCTGCGATATCTAATAGATTTCCTACTTATAACATGCCCAATTACCTGCGCTATTAACGCTTTTAACAACTACTTGCTTTAACTTGAAAGACAACCGCCTTAAGACTGACAGCCCTCGCACAGCCCGCGGAACTTTATACGGCCACATGAACACTGTGAAAGCCTACAGTTACATAAAGTGACACGTTTCCACCTGCCTTGAGTGCAAGTTGTTCCAGTTATCGCCCCAGATTAACCTTCCATTCATGATTGGCATGGAAAATTGGACGGATATTGAGATAAAAGTTAACCAATAGTGAGGGCTACCTAACCCTACATCAATTTTAATTCACGTTCGATCTGCTTATCATCTGTGTGATCAATGATTTTTAGCCTCCCATTGAATTCTATTGTTGTCGCGGAAACACAACCTTTGTGAATATTTTGTAACAGAAAATATTTTTTTTTTTGCTGCCATTATACAATACAGGATTTGTGTTGACCATTCAACGGGTGGAGAAAAAAAAAACAGAAAAAAGCGAATTTATGGTGAATTCGAGCACAATATCGCACATAATCGAAATGAAACAGCGAGCCAAAGTAAAAGTAACTTTTTTTATTGGCGAGCGCGATGAATTTGTATACAATTGTAGTCCCAAAGGTTTGGCAAGATGTGGTTGGTTTTTGTTGGTGGTCTTCCAGTGAAGAGATTTCGGCTTTCGGAGCACTCTAGGAGAAGATAAATCATGTTGACGCGGTTGGTTGTATTCTGAGCGCCTACAGGCGATAACACTTTGAATGGATTATGAAAGAGGCGAACTGTTTGTTTTGTTTTTCGTTTTTTGAATTTTTTGGATTACAATTTTAAATGATAACCGTGGTAGATTGGGTGTGAATTGGTTCGAATTATGAAGTGAGTATTGATATGGGTAACGAACCGTGGGGTAATTTGAATTTGAATGGAATTCCAAATTGAGTGAGTGCAATTTGGCGCCCACGCGGTGAACGTCGCAAAACAATAATTGAATTCCTTAAGCATCTCTTCGGAGACAAACGGATTATCTGAGGGTTGGAGCTAAATTTGAATATTTGCTAAAAAGGTTGAAAGCCATAGTCACCTAAGGTATGCAGATGGTGATTGTTGTGAAAGTACAAAGACTCTTTTTGTGTTAAAAGTTCTTCGGCGGGATCGCAGAACAATCTTGAGTGACGTAAGAGTGAAGATAATTAAGGCAAAGAGGAAGGGAAGGTGGTGTTTTAAATTTATTTTCTTAGTTACTTTCACTTTGAATGCTACTAGTGATAACACCAACTTTTGACATCTTCGAAATGCGGCGCCACTAACCTTACTCAGATCGTACACGTAGAAAAAAGTCATGGTAAAAACAAATAGAATCTCTATTAAACTAAGCGGATTTCTGTATGGTTTTTTGCTAAGCACGCTTCCTGCTTAAAATAAGTGTACAAATCACATTAATTTCTATTATGTGTATTGCAGTTCGCTTTTAATTTTGTAAGAAAGCCATTTTCTTTTGAAACTTAAATCAGCTTAATGACAAGTGAAGCCCATGTTAACTACAATTTACAAGTTCATTTCTATACAAATATGATGCTCGGGACTTTAATATCACACGTTTACCTGTAAATTTTACTAGAAGATCATTTTCTTTTCAGAATTCTAATAGGTTAATTTGATATTGTATTTTCGCAAAAATTAAACCATTTCTGTTTTGAATATCTCATTTTCATGGAACTACAATGTCAAAATAACCTTTTAGTTTTCCTTAAAAATAAAATGACAAATGGATGTATGTATAAAAAGATGACAACATTTTAAATATAACAATAAACGGAAAAAAAAAATCGGCTAAGTGCGAGTGTTACTGGCTCTGGAATCTGGATGAAGTGCGGTATCGGTGAAAGAGTAGAGTTGAGTATGCATTGGAGGTTCCAATTGGAAGCGATTAAGACAACACATCAATAACGAATGAAAAATGGTTAAAAGGAGCGCATTTTATATAGTGATTGACTATTTTTTGTAAATATCTTTTAAAATATCAAGTTTTTGGCAAACTACTCTTCGCCACAAATATAGCTACGATCATGATCAACAAAAAAGTATGTATCAATTTTTTTTGTTAATCAAGAAATAAACAGATTTTGTGCGAATGAAAATATTCTATGTATACCATTGATATTTGCGCATTTAACTAGAGGTTATACGGTTATATCGGATGTTGTCTGCAAATTCCAGCCTTCTACGTCAATTAGTTTCTGAGATAGACCTAGGTACAAAATTGGTCTATTGGGTTCGGACAGGCGGATAAAAGCGAAACAAATAAGGTTCGGTTTTTTCCCTTTGGGTGGTAAGCACTGAGCGTGCCTCAGGGCGCCGAGAAGGTAAATCCGCCCCTGATTAGTGTGATTAAACGATACATGGAAGATATGCTAGTTTATGGGTCAATAAGTTAAGAAATCTATTGTTGTTATTTCTATTCAAAGCTTTGCATCTTTTGAATAGATGACGCTCTTTTGTTTACACGTTAGTATATGGAAATGAATCTCTTCGGTTTTTTGTTTACATGATTCTGTGGAAACCACTTTTTTTTTTTTGAATAAAATTTCGCCTTTTTTGTTTACGTTACTGTTGCTAATCCGCTGTGAAACAGTAGCGCCTATGCTGTTTTGGAACATAAGGTTTGTTTGACGGGAGCCCTAGTGCGCACTGGGTTATCCCTAATGTGTTTGATAAAGCACTGAACTTGCCCGGGTACTGACAACCTGTGTTTGACATGACTTCTAGGGCACCCCAGTTGTGCGTTGTGCCCTGAGCTGACCCCAGTTAATTTGACGGTGCAAGAATTCAGTGCTGAGTTTCGCTGACATTTCGCTTGCTGTCATTCATTTGTTTAGATAGTAATAAAGGTAAATACAAAATATTTGATATTCAAAAGTGACTTCTTTGAAAACAACTAGGTAAGTTTATGAGTTAAAATTGTTTATTTTGGGAAAATTAAATGGAAAAAAGCTGGAAATAGAGCTGAATAAATTTTCGAAATAATATTTCAAACACTTTTATCAACTATTTGCATTATTGAAACCACAAGATTCAGAATTGAGTGCACTAATTTTTATAGATAAACATACAAAAATGTTTTCTTCTTCATATTTTCTTTATCAAAATATAAATATCTTTCAATTTCAAAAACTTAGAGTCATCAGGGCAATATTTTGCGTTCGATATAGTAGCCGAATTTTTAGGGTTGTGCAGGGCTTTTGACAGGCGTGAAAATTAGCTTACACTTCTCAGTGCGCCTTAGTGGGCATGGGCACTAGTGCAAGAGTCAAACAAACCTATATTTTCTCGCAGAAGTGTATGAAACCGACATTGCACTAGCAGTAGGTATACATATTTTGTATTTCTATGCCACATTACGTATCTATATTGTAAGTACCATAAACTAAGTATGAAATAGACTGACACCTTTCCTACGTCCTAGATCCTACATGTCCCCGATTTCCCCCGCAATTTTTGTTTTGTTCAATATTACCCCCTCCCTACCGCTCTCAGTTGTGTAGTTGTAGTTTCGCCAGAATTTAGTTCGCCGCGCCCAAAGCTTTAAAAAATGTAGCTCAATATCATTGCTCAGAAAGAAGCCCAAACATCGTTAAAAAATTATGAGACATTCTCATTTTTCAGACTTATTCTCACCGCGGTTTTTTTGACTACGGCTTGGATTTTATTTGATTTTTTTTTTGCTATTGGCTTTTGTGGCTTGTGTCAAACCAAAAGGCCTGCAAAATGAATTGGTGTGCTTGCAACTTGATTGACTGTTCGATGTCACTTGACTGCAAGAGTGCTGCCAAGTTTTAAAAGTGCGGGTTTGTTCGAAAATATTTCTTTTTTTAGTTTTGTGAAAGAATGGAACAAACAAAATTAACACACAATTTGTAAAACGATATGTAGCCCAAAATTGTGTTGGGCGCTCATGGAAGAAATTTCTATCGTTTTTTAAGTAAAAGGTTAGCCCAAAATACGAGAAAGCGCCCAATCTGGCAGCCGTGCTCAGTAGTGTTCCTAGCCTACATCGTGGTATCTCTGCCTTTTTGTATGAATTTCGGTTTCCGAAAACCCGTGCGTATAAAAAAAAAAAAACGTCAACATTTGGGGAATCATTAGCACTGATGCCAACTTAGCGGAAAACGCATCAGATCTATATCGGAATTTCGGGTATGACAGCGCGTAAAAAATATATTTATCGCACAGCGCAAAATTTGGCGCAAAATGAAATATACCAGAAATTTCGTAGGTATTTTGTATATTTGCGACGTTTGGTTTGAATGACGTTTTTTTTTGCTCTAAATTATTTTCGACGGCTAATATTTTTCTAATATTTTCTATTGATGTCGCTTCGAAAATTGTGATACGTTTTTATTCAATATTACATCCTTACAGAGGCTATTTTAGACCACAAACCGAAACTAGTGTCAAAAATCATGCCTCCTTTCTTTTTCTTTTGCAAGGTGTCAAGGTATTGAGCGTTTGTCATATTTATTGTACTGTTTACCCACTGTAGTGTATGGTTGGGAGTTTTCATCATTCCCTAGGTCAGCACTATTCCTCCATTTTGTACCTAGTGGCACGCATCATGTCTTTGTGAAAATATTTTTTTTATGTTTTTGTAAACTTCTATTTTCTCAATATACTAACGCCGACTCAAAAACGAAATACAATATGAATCGTTTGGGACAAACAAAAATGGGAATAGGGATGGCTACTTACATACCTGCTTGATGACTTTCACTGGGGGTCCATTAAATCTTGTCAATAAAGTCGCGCACGCTAAGTTAGTTGGATTCTACTTTCCGTACGACATGAGTGACGATGTACGTGTCGTTTAATGACACCTTTAACCAGTCTGTTACAGATGTTAAAAGAAGAAATAGATATTGCAGCCAAAAACCACTTTCCACCTCTGTGACAAAAAATAAAAAAAATTCATTAGTGCCACGACTCCACCACACCAGCTGATTACAAACCAAGCTATAGCCACCTTGTGGCAAAAAAAAAAAGCCCAACTTCTCATTGATTTAAATTTAATTTCGTGCAAGACAAACCGGTACAATGAGACAAATTGTTCCATAAGTGAACTACGATTTGTCCATCGTCGCATTTGGCCATGCATAGGCATACACATATACACATACAGACTGTGCACCTAAACTGGAACCACTTGAAAGCATTTCCACTACATTATTCTGCGACACTTGTAAGTTGACCAGAAGTTATGTCACAATGCTGTCGCTGCATTCGTGGTTAAATTCGTCGGCTGTCCTAATCGGTAAAGTTAGCCACCCGTAGGCCGAATTCCAAGCTTCGAGTAAAAGTAACGAAAGTGACCCAGATACTGGGATGCACAACTGTTTTATAAACTTAATTAGTTCTTGCGCCAAGTGGTTGTTCAGTACATTGCACTGCTCTTATGTCACTGTCGACCTTTCCCTTATTAAGTTAAGATACTATCCAGGCGATTATTATTTGACATTTACAAGATTTGAAAGATTGCCGGCTGGCCGTTGGAATGCAGTGAGTCATTGCTGCTGATAAAGACGTCAGCGCACAAGTCAAGCCATAGAGTTTGGCAAGACAAATGCGTTGGTTCGGGTATGGATGCAGTTTGCCCTTAAGGCAAATTGGCCGCGAATGAAAAATGAACATCATCTTCCAGCGAATGGTATTTGAAGATATTTAGATATTTCAATTGGCATTTGGATGGCAGACCGATTGCTATTAAAGATGGGTGGGTGCAACGCATAGTGGATGGCTTCGCTATGGGGATATTTGTGGTCGCTTCGAGGAGGTTTTAGGTGTACAGTGTTTACAAGACAAAGGAAGATAATGGTGTCATTGTTATTGTCGACGATTTTGTGACATTATTGAAAGTACGCAAGTTTTAGTTTTGAAGGCTTGTTAGAATAATAGGTTATGTCGGAGACAACACATCTTATAATGATGGCTGGGATATGCCTAACAAGCTATTGCTCCTCCTTTGAGGTTGGACAATATTTAATCGTTTGCATAAATGCATTTAGCCCGATATTGTTTCTTCATGGCTTGCTACTCTTGGATAATGCTGTTGTTTATGGGCTGAACAGCTTTGTCATTATTTTTTGTAACCGCATCCCACATTTCAATAAAGGTACCTCCAAATCTTTTCCTATTTAGGTACTCTCAAAGGTAGCCCTGGCTGCTGGACCAGACGGCTTACCTGCCGAGCTCTTCAAGGCAGCCGGAGATGAATTGATAGAGTGCATACACCAACTCGTCTCCAAAATTTGGTTAGAGGAAAGTATGCCTAATGAATGGAACCTCAGCATCGTTTGCCCGATCCGCAAGAAAGGAGACTCTCTAAACTGCGCCAACTATAGAGGCATCAGTCTCCTTAACACTGCGTATAAGATCATGTCTGCTGTACTGTGTGAACGCCCGAAACCATTCGTCAACGATCTGATAGGTCCCTATCAGTGCGGTTTTAGGCCCGGTAAGTCCACGACCGATCAAATATTCACACTACGGCAGATCCTGGAAAAAACCCAAGAATACCAGATCGATACTCACCATCTTTTTATCGATTTTAAGGCCGCATATGACAGCATTTACAAAGACGAGCTATACAGAGCCATGTCTAGTTTTGGCATCCCCGCCAAACTTGTCAGATTGTGCAGAATGACGATGGAGAACGCTCGCTGCTCCGTAAAGGTCGGAAACAATCTCACCGAGACCTTTGATGTCAAAAAAGGATTTAGACAAGGTGACGCGCTGTCATGTGAATTCTTCAACATCATTCTTGAGAAAATTGTGCGAAACTCACAAGCCAACACCAGAGGCACAATTTTCCATAAGTCTGTGCAACTGCTTTTGCATACGCTGACGACATTGACATTGTTGGTACAACACAGCGAGCTGTCACTGGTGCGTTTGCAAGTATCAGTACAGAAGCGGCAAAATGGGTTTGATGGTGAATGAGGGCAAAACAAAATATATGCTGTCAACAAGAAGGGACACACAACATCGACGAATCGGGCAGAACGTCGCGATAGACAGCTATAACTTTGAGGTAGTTAGGGACTTTGTCTATCATCATCCCAGTCATGCTTTATGGTGCAGAAGCATGGGCGCTATCAAAGGCGGATGAAGATCTCCTTGGTCGTTTCGAACGCAAAATTCTTCGAGTGATTTTTGGTCCCGTTTGCGTTGACGGGCTTTGGAGGAGAAGATTTAACAGCGAACTCTACGAGCTGTACAGCGACATCGACCTAGTCAGAAAAGTACGCATCAGTCGTCTAAGATGGCTGGCGTATTGGTTGAGGCCCAGGTCCACCCCGGACTGTAGCGCCACTTTAAGTAAGTAAGTAAAGGTAGCCCTGTTTAAGTAGAAAGTGACTATGCGCCGTACTAATAACAAATTTAAGTCTCGACTTTAAGATTCCGGAAGCTCACAATTGCGAAATTTGTATGGAAAATATGGCCACTGTGAACTAGCGAAGTTTAGATTCGAAACTAAAAATGTTTATTGGTTATAAACTCCTTCAAGACTTCGGAAATTCCATTTTTTAATGTCTGGTATGAGGCTAAGCGTCAGGCTTACTGGGGTTTGGTTGAGGCCATGTTTTATCGCCACTTGATACGTGATTGTGGTTTAATTTAAGAACAAAATTCCATTCACGAGACAACCTAAAAAAAAAAAAAATAGTTGCCGCAACAGGTCCGAAGGGACCCTAGGCCTAGCTTCTCACAACCATTCGTTTTGTGTGAGTTTTCATTTTTGGAACGAATGGAAGGGATCTACAATTTTATGCCAACTCCAAACGGCTAATTGAGAAGCTCTTTCAAGACAGTTATAATCTCGGATGTTTGTCAGACGTTCGCGAGAGGTAGCGCAGTGGACAAAGACCCAAAGTCGGAATTTGGGTTTTTGCGGGACTCGAACCTGAGACCCATCGCTTAGTAGTCCAACACACTAACACTAAGCCACTGCAACTACTTAAATTTAAGAACGAAATTCCATTCAGGAGACAACCTAGTCATTCCAAATTCTTTTGGAAGTTTTTGAGACCCATTCTTAAGTAAAAGGCATACCACATAACAGTCTATATTTCCACCTCCAGTCGGAAGTGCAAAAGCCTAGCGGCTATACCAACACTAAGCCTGAAATATGTTAAGCGACCTTAAAACTGTTTAAGTCCCTACCTTAGGCATTTACTTGGCATGCCTTTTAATTTAAAATATCAAACTACACTCAGCCATTGTATAAGCATCGCTGGAAAAAGAACAGGCTATTGCCACATTCCAGAAAGAACCAGTAGGTAAGTCCCGCCAATGTGTAGGTATTTTACCCGTCAATCTTCCGCTTCATCGCTATAAATAATGAAACTTTATCAGATTTTTCTGCACACACAGCTTATTTATTATTAAAACAAAAAACAATCCCAAATCACTATAATTATTTTTTTGTGAAAAGTACACAAACAGCATTGGTATGACCAGTACCAGTACCAGATGCTTGATACATGTCAAAATGACTGACAAAGTGCAATCTGTCAGTTGTGAGTATGTTAACATCAAAAGCAATGCAACAAAATTAAATATTGCAATCACACATTCGATTAGGTTCAACTAAATGCAGTAACAAAAGAGTGGGCACTCGGATTATGTACAACGTTACACCACACTGACAATGAGAGTGAGACACAATTCAGTTCAAGTTTAATTTCCGGATACAAATGCAAAATTTATTAACAATTCCGCCCCCTTTCTGACACACTGACGGGACATTATCGGTTTGCATATAAACTGGCTGAATGGGTTTCGAAACAGAGTTGGCACCGCGCGCCGCCATGTGTGGCAGAGTTGTACCTATTAAGAGAACACTTTTCACATGGCAACGAAAGATTAAAACTGCCTGCGGTGGAAAGCCAATTCGACTGGGTGGAGGTGTGTTTTTTTTTCTTACCATGCTGCTACATTTAGAGTTGAATACAGCAGCGCGAAACCGCATTTACCAATATCATTTGCAACTTGAAAGACCTCAAGTCAGGAATTCGCGATTTAGTTTTCACTATCGCAAAGTAGGTATATAGGTGCCTATATAGAATAAGGCAAAAGTGAGAATGACCTTGGGGCTACAGTGCAAGAGTAACGACAGAGTCCGGTTCGGATTCTAGGCGTTCAAAATAAAATTAAAAATAAACATGTAACCCCCGGTACCCGGCCAGGTTTGGTTGCGATTGCTGTTTGTCATGCGTCATTAGGGGCCGTTCTTGAAGGTTGCCTTTGTGTGGGGGAATTCGTTACAAGAGCTGTTGAACTACTTTCGGTAAGTTTTGTGGATAACATTGCAGTAGATACACTGAAATAATTAAATGCGGTGTTAGAGGGCTTGCATACTCAATTTTCGGCGAGAAAGAACCCTTTATATTCTCATCTACGGGAAACTTGTTAATAGGAACTTTTTTTTTTAGGCCCCGTCATGTGACGCCGGAGTTATTTGTTCTTAAAGGCTCAACTTTATCAGTAAATAAGCGTGGCTCACTAAGCGAGAGGTCACAGGTTCGATTCCTGGAAAAACACAAAGCGAAACAAGTGGAAAAGCGAAATTATAATATTTTGTGGATCGAACTGCCACCGACATTTACCATTGGTCAATTAAAAAGCGTTTATAATTAACTAAAAATTTAGGGACCGGTTTTGAAGTTATAGTGCTGTTACTTAGTATCTACTAATATCTATAATGCACGATCCACGACACTTCATTACAAATAAAAAGACAAATACAATTAAATCCCTCCTGTCTATTAGTTAGTGTTGGTGCAGGACTGCAAACGCAGCTCGGTGGGTGGGTCAGTGACAGCGTTGCCAGTTTGGGGGTTTTCCCACCAGATTTAGTTTTTTTTTTTTTAATCGACAGGGGGAAATCTGGGGGTTTTTAAAATTCTGCTTTATTTGTATTTCGTTATAAAATCCTTTTTGGTAGGTAACCTAAAAATGAGCTTTCGCAAAAAAATGAAGTTTATAGGCATTCGGTGAACGTAAGAAACGCTGTGTACCTAACCTAGCGTAGAGATTCTTCGTTCTGTTCACAACTAAAATCAAGATTCAAAACTGAGCACAGTCAAAATAAGTGTGTGTGTTGTTGTAAAATGCTGTTGAATAATCGACCGATCCTCCAAAGCCAATATCTCTGGACTATTTTCATTAACAAAACACTTCTTGCAAAAAAAGCTCGTGCCAGTTTCATTAAGAAAAGTCGCTTGGCTTCTAAATTGGCCGTTTAAACTCGGCATTAAATTGTAGATCGCTTCCATTCGTTCAAAAAGTGTAAAACGCACACAAAACGAAAGCCTGTGAGAAGCTTGGCCTAGGGTCTCTACGGATCTGTTGCGCCAACTATTTATTTATTTTTAAGTTGTACATAAAACTTGTTAAGAAAAATAATGAAAAAAAAGTTGGGGTTTTTTTTGGATGAAATATCCAAATCTGGGGGTTTTCCAGATTCATCTGGGGGTTTTACAGATCCATCTGGGGGAAATATTTGGACCGTCTGGCAACGCTGTCAGTGATATTGAGCTAATTTGAGGACATCAACTTTCAAAAACTCCTTCTGTTACAGGACAAGCAAACTTTGGAACTCGCTTCCTGGGGATATATTTCCAGAAGACTACAATTTGCAGCAATTTAAGTGCAGAACAAACATACATCTGCAGGCATCTCGAACGCTGTTGAAGCGTTATAGGTTCGCCTTTCCCGGGAGAAGTATAAAAAAAAAAAAAAAAAAATATATATACGTCTGACCGACAAGGGCATCTTCCCGAGTTCGCGATCGCGTCGTTTATAAATATTAATATTGTTGATTAGTTATTGTAGTTTAATTTATATATTTTATATTCTTCTTTTGTTTTTGTTGTAAGCCCCAAATTTTCAAAAATAATTACATTATGGGAAAACATTTCTTTTAAATCTACAAAAAAAAAATATTGCTATGGAAATGACAGATAAATAAGAGAGATTGTTTCGTGGTTTTTAATGGCTCTGCGAAATAAGGCCCCAATGAAATAAGGCCCCAAAAATTATACAGGAAACAACAACAACAATTTTTAATAGAATTTGGGGTGTTATTTCCTTTTTTGGGGCCTTATTTCTTAATGAAAATTTCATTATGAAATAAGACCCCAAAAGAAGAAATGAAATAAGTGCCCAAAATTATTTTTTTATTATTAATTGTTACCCTTCCGATATGGAATGCGTCCCCCCTGCTTGGGTTTACTGTTAGATTGCGGGGTGGGTGCGAGGTTGAGTATATAAAAAGTTCCTTTAATCTTAAATAGTTTATCCAATATCAACAATATTAAAAGAGAAGTAGTTTTCATTATTTTTAATTTCATTATGAAATAAACCACAAATTTGGGGCCCTATTTCTTTTTATTTTGGGGCCTTATTTCATATTTGAAATTGGGGTGTTATTTCATTATGAATGTACAGAGTGGATTTTAAATTTAAAGTGGATTTTAAAAGCATATGCCCTCAGAACCAAGTAATGTTTCTTAATAACTTTTTTACTCTTTCTTTTCTTTCTTTTACAATCTTTCATTTTTAAATAAAGAAACGCTAAACGGTTGCGGAAACCGAAATGGTGGTTATCTATTTGATACTATTTTTAATTATCAGCAACATATAAATAAATATGTGCAAAAGATTCAATATTCAAGTACTTAGAATCCTCTGAATTTTACTGGCCCACCCTGTACTTTCATACGTACAAAATAGGACCTGTCACAATTGCATTTGGAAATATTCGGAATGAGAATTACTAGCGCACTCTATGAGGTCAGTAGTACTGTAAGAAAAGTACGAATCGCTCGTCTGATAATGGCTAAGGTATGTAGAGCGAATATACAGTAACGGTTAGGCTAAAAGCGTATTCGATTCCAACTTGAAAGGAACAACACAAGATAGGTTCAGGTGTTGCACACAAGTGGCTTGAGCAGCCAATCTAACTTGGAAAATTTGATTTGAGACAGTTAGACAAAGACTGCGCAGAGAAATTTGTTGAGGCCCATGACATCCCTGGACTCAACCGCCATATAAGTAAAACTTATTTTTTAGTAGTCATAAAAATAAATAAGTACCCTAAATATTTGACGCCGTTTTTTGTTAGTTCTTATTTTTGCGACGAATGGAACGGGACTGTAGAAAATAAGGCCCCAAAAGAGAAAATGAAATAAGGCCCCAAATTCAAATATGAAATAAGGCCCCACTGAGATGAAATAAGGCCCCAAAATAAAAAGAAATAAGGCCGCAAATTTGTGGGTTATTTCATAATGAAATTAAAAATAATGAAAACTACTTTTCATTTAATATTGTTGATATTGGATAAACTAGTTTAGATTAAAGGAACTTTTTATATACTCAACCTCGCACCCACCCCGCAATCTAATAGTAAACCCCAGCCGGGGGGTTGCAGGGGGGCAGCATGCCCCCCATACGCATTCCATATCGGAAGGGTAACAATTAATAATAAAAAAATAATTTTGGGGATGTTAATGGAATAAGACCCCAATTTTCATTAAGAAACAAGGCCCCAAAAAAGAAAATAACACCCCAGATTCTATTAAAAATCGTTGTTGTTTCCTGTACCTATAATTTTTTTGGCCTTATTTAATTTTTCTTTTGAGGCCTTATTTCGCAGAGCCATTGAACGGATCAATTTTATCCCCAGTCCAAGCGGTCAATTGAGAAGCTCTTTCATCATAGTTCGGATGTTTTTCAGACGTTTGAGAGGTGGTGCACAGTGTTGCCGCAAGCTTTTTTGAAAGTGTAACAATTTTGTTCAAAAAGTGTAACAAATGGAAAAAAATGGCATCCGGAAGTGATAAAGGGACAATTATTTATTTATTTCGTATAAATGATTGATGAATTGTTGGTTTAATTCACTGAAACCAAATAGCACACTCATTTCACATGTTTGAAATCGGAAATAGAATTCATTTCATGAGATTTCAGAAATATTGATCAGCGGAACTTATGTTTATTCCATGACACCCTAGGCGTCTGATTTGTAATCTCTATATTGACTGCGGACAAACGGATATCGCTGTTCCTTCTCGTGCAAAAACGCGCGTGTCTGATGGTGTAAATGCAGTTTAAGGAACACGAGTTTAAAACGGATACCGTTTATAGCGAAAAAAGACCATCCCATCAGCCTAATTGCAATTCAGTGGAACATAATATAGGTACAATTTCAGCTTCGAAATAATGTGAAGCATACCTACTGGCGCACATTCGCCTCAAAAAGATTTCGTTGTTGTATTATAATTTATAACTCGACCCCGATTTATAATTCACAGTCCCTAAAGATCACTTAAATCTCTCACAGAGCCTCTATTTCTCTTTCAACTTTGAAGGACATTTCCCCTCATCCGCAATTTGTAGACAAATCACTCCAACATATAGACAAATGTGACCGCAATTATAAAATAAATTGGCAACATTCTACTAACTGATGTTTATTTGGCTTATCACCGCAAGTCATCTGCTAACAAAGAGGCTTGTTACAACTGCTAGTGAAATGCTATTAGCAACAAAATCCAATGATTAAATACGTCTCAACGTCTTCCACGTAAAAAAGAAATTTTCTTTGGTGATCAGCAGTTCTTGCGATTAGATTCCCTTCTTAGAGAGTGTATACATACACAGAGCCAACACAAAGAACAAGTTTATGCCAAGTTAGGTACCCAGACAGAATTAAATTATGAACATGATTGTTCGAATGCCAAAACATGACAAACTGTATATAGCTAAGCTATCCAAGAAATTGGCGAACAATCCTTTAAATCTCATGACAAACATGACATGGTTGACATTTCGGTCTCAGTACATGAAATTTGTATAACCAAAATCACTCAACCGTTTGTAGTGGGAGATTTCGATTGTGAAATTGTGCGCAAAGTGGCTGTTAGGAGGGTGCGACTCTCTACTATACCTGTATCTGGGCAATCCCAGAATGTTATGCCGTATAGCACTCTAAACTTGTTCTAAGCAAGTAACACGTTTCCCCAGTAACAAGATCGTCGCCTGATAAGTTCGTCAACAATTAGACAGTTCAATGTTCGATATAAAATATGCGTGGTAAATGACCTTGGAGTGGCAACGAACGGGATATTGCCTTTAGTGTTGGTGTTTGACTTGATTTTTCTTCCAGTCCTGCGGCATGTATTTCTCGACTCGAGAACAGGAATCACTTATTGGGAATAGGGAACTATTCAAACTTGACCGCGCCGAAGTGTGCTCTGTAATTAAATCAGCCTGTCATGCACGCCGACACACTTGTCAAGTGAATTTCATCCAACAAAAGTATAATTAATTTCGCATTGTGATCTGAAATATTCCATGCACCAGGACTTCACAAATCACAATTGATGTTCAGTGCATATAGCCAGAGTTCATGCGCCGACAAAGGTGAAGGACAATACCCAGCGACTTCGTTTTCATATTACAAATGAAGCCATCAAACGATTAGACGACCGATTTATTACATTCCACCTCTCGTACCAAACCAGTCGCACAAGCACTGCCAAGATCGATCGACGAAAATAATTTCTCAATCAACCTGCCACCGTGCGCGACTAATTAATCAGCGGATTCATCTGGGATGCCACTGGAATGGGACTGTAGGCCTAGCCGGAACCCCGCCCGGAGTAACCTTTAAAAATGCATTAAGCCCGCACCGAGAAGAATTCGATTAGTTACCTCACTTGCTTTGGTTATTACAATTACAACCGAGGACGGGCTACGTCGTTATTTTAGCCCGTTGTGGATGTGGCGGCTCACTCAATCGAAACTGGAACACGAATACGGAATAATTCGGCGTTTCAGTGTGTACGACGGTTCAAATGTGTACAGCATTGCATCACTTTTCAGGCCAATAAAATGCTCTAATTAAATACACTTATTCGCTGCCTCCCCTGTCCGTATTCGAATTGGACAGTATAATATCTTTTATTATTGCTGCACGATTGGAGGTGAAGCTTCCTCGAAGCGCTCTTCACTTCGCAGTCCAAGACCGCCTTTGGGTTTAGTGTTGCAACTACCAATAGATAAAGTAATCTATATACGGTAAGCCGCATGGTAGTGTTTCCTTAGCCATGGGCGAGTAGATTTAGATTAGATTAGATTAGACTTTATTGGATTAAAACAAAATTCAGTTTACAAATGTACATTTACTAGTCTTGTAGACCCTGGCTTAAAAAACCGTCGGTCTGATTAACAGAATGATAATTAAATACAATGATTCTAGTTCATTCAAGAAGTCAAACTATTTTACAAGAAAGAAAAATAAGAACAAAAAAAAAAGCGAAAAAAAAGACAAAAAGAGAATAATAAATTGAATTCGCTTTTAACTCAGAAACTTTCTGTAAGAATTCTAGTTCTGTAGCCCATAGCTAGCCGAATAAATTTGTACAGCTTCTCCCAGCCCACCACACCATTTAGAATTTGTAATACATCTTCAACTTCCAATTCGCTTCTTCCGAAAATGTTCCTACGAGTTTCTCTTAGGATGGGGCATGACCCTATGAAGTGCGCGATATTTTCTCTTTCGTGAGTGTTGCAGATTTTACATTCTACCGGAAGATCCGGTCTGTGAGGTATAAAATTCAAAGCAAGTACTTCACCTCTGGCTCTTAAAATCGTTGCTATCATTTCTGTGGAATGATTATCGTTGAAATAATTACGCTCGCCCAGATCGAACTCCAATTTACTATAATATTCCCTATATTGGGATGTTTTGGCCTGAGTGATGAAGTCCTTCCGAAATTTTGAGTCCAATTTGGAGACCAGCAAATACAGTTGTTCTTTGAAACTTATCAAATCATCTATATTTAGATTTATAGAAACACCCAGAGAATTGAAAAGGTTTTTCCAAGTTTTCACAAAGTTGAGCTGGTTTGAAATTAGATACTTCAAGATCCTGTTGACTAAACGTGAGGGGTTCATGTGCAGTATCTTGAGTATGTAGTCAAAGTGGATTTTAAGAGAGTCAACAAACATAGGAGGCAGTCCCGTTTCAATGTGAAGCAGGTAATTTGGCGTAGTCGAGGGAAGAGCAAACGAGCGTTTTAAAAATGGGCGAGTACGGCCAATTTTTGGCGCACAATAACAACCAAATTTACAATAACAACATAGTAGCAGTAGCAAATAAGTCGAATCGGTATAATAAACAAATTGTAACACCGCGAGTGATATAAGAGCTGAAGTTATGCTTCGCTTCAGACAAACAGACAAACAGATATACGCCGACTTGGCGCAGCCGCTGAGCTATGTTGCTAGTTACTGCGACTATCTGGGCATGTACTAAAATTAATACTTTTTGCTGTTTGTTTTCTTTTTTTTTAAGAAAGTTGCATTGATACTGGTTCGCCTTGTTTAATTACCCAGGCGACCGACTGCCGAAGCAGATCTTGGGAGGTGGTTGACATCGGACTGGACGCAAACATGTCTGTTGCATATAGTTCGGGTGGGGTAGCAGCTTGACCACAGGTTTCTGCATTGTGAAACAAGAATTGGGGTTCTTACTTCTTACACGCGCGCCGGCCGTATGCATGCGATACGATTCGGTATGAGGTGACGCTGTGTGCCTACTTGGCTACTTGTGTTCGATAATTTTTTTGATTTATTGAGCTAAGTTTTGTGGGTATAGAGATAGATAGAGGCTTGGTAAATATGTGTCTGTCTGATACAATTTAAGTGGACTATTGCGACATTGGCTCTAGCTGGGCTGGGGATTTGCATGTATAATCAAACTGTTTTTGCATTTACCTACATGGTTTTAATTTAATCAAACAAAGTGGTCTATCGAGTAGATGTGTGGAAGTGTCTCAGAACTTCGTTCGTAGCCTACGCAATGTTTTCATTTTTTCGATAAGACAAAAGGTCGCTCCAACCTTGTTTGAATAGCAAATGAAAAAAAAAAATAATAAGTCAAGCAACTTTCTTATGAAGGAATAGAACCTGTTTTTATTGATAAGTGTCATGGCCCATAGTAAAAACATAAAAACGATTCCTTCTATTTACACAATATGAAAGACTTTTATTTTTTCAATATCTATACGATGTTACAATAATATACAGGATGTCCGCCGGGAATGTATACAACTTTGTTTGTTTATAATTTTTGATTAATTGAAAAAGAATGGATCTTATATTGATAAATGTTTTACTTAATGCCGGCAATTATGTATGGAATACAATATCAGGTAAATGTCCGCCTCTGTTAGTCTCACAAATGCGAGCTCTTTTGAGCACATTTTTCAATACATTCTCACACATTTCACGCGGTATTTCATTAATTTCATCACGAATATTTTGTTTGAGTTGCTCAAGCGTTTCTGGTTTGTTTGCATAAACCTTGCTTTTCAGATATCCCCACAAAAAGAAGTCCGGAGCAGTCAAATCAGGCGGCCGTGGAGGCCAATCAACATCACCATTTCTTGAAATAACTTTTTGTGGAAAGAGGTCTCGCAGTAATTCCATTGTAATCCTGGCTGTATGCGATGCGGCACCGTCTTGTTGATACCACATGTTAATCAAGCCCAAAGCATGAAGTTGTAGCGGTAAAAAGTTTTTAATCATATCACGATATCGCTCCCCACTCACAGTTACCGTTACGCCGTTTTCATTTTCAAAGAAGTAAGGTCCAATGATTCCTCCTGACCAAATTGCACACCAGACTGTAACTTTTAATGGATGCAAAGGTGACTGATTTTTTTTTTTAATTAACACGCGCTAAAGTGGTTATGACTACTTTTATAGTGTTTTTGCACAGCGCGGGCATTAAGGAAATTGGGATAGAGGAGATAGGAGATACCGATGCACATTGATCTTAAATGTCTGTAATTTTTTTTTATAATTCACTGGTGCTCAAGGGGTTTTTGTTCCCTTATAATGCTAATGCACAGCACGAGTGGAAGGGTTAATAGGGAGGATAGAGAAGAGGTACTGGTGCACTTTGGTCTTAAACAATTGAGGGCTGAAATGAGAGGGGAAAACCGTGTGAGGCAATGCATTCCACTCCACATGCGTGTTGTTCGACTCACAAAAGAATCTCTATATTTTACAGTACGTCCGAAGGTAGGCTTAAGGGTGAACTGATGTGCATTCGATGTGTGACGGGTGTTGCGAGAGAATTGTTGAAGGGGCGGAATGCAGTTAGCTATTTCATCAGAGCAACGGTGGTGAAAATATCGATAAAATAAGGAAAGGCAAGAAACATTTCTGCGATGTTCGAGCGGGTCAATAGACTCCGCTACATTTCTATCACCCATAAGTTTTATCGCGCGCTTTTGAATTCTGTCTAGTAGGTGCAATGAAGTTTTTGGTGCACCTGATCAGATATGAGCGTTGTACTTAAGCTTAGGCCGAATAAAGGCCTTGTATATTGTAGCCAAGTCGGAGGGTGTAAAGTACTTCTTACATCGATTTAAGAAACCTAGACATTTCGCTGCGTTTTTGGCGACTTCGAATATGTGGTCATTCCAACGGAGTTTGTCGTTGACACATATACCAAGTATGGAAAGTCGTTCTGTTTCGTCGATGCAAGTCCCGTTCATGGATAATGGGTTAGGGTTCAGGTTTCGCTTTAATGATAGATGGCAGCATTGTGTTTTGGAAGCATTAAATTCCACTCTATTGATTGTACCCCATTTTATTATGCTGTCAAGATCGGTATTTATTGTGTTTAGCGTACGTCGCCGTTCCAGATCCACGGCCGAAGAGCAGGGACGTGAGTCAGGGAACGAATATGAAAAACTGAGGGTGCTATCATCAGCGAAAGAATGTATTGGATTAGAAGTAACAGACAAGAGATCATTGATAAATACGAGAAAGAGTGTCGGAGACAAAACAGAGCCTTGGGGAACACCAGCATTTATATGGTGAATTGCAGACTTGAAACCGTCCAACACAACTTGAATTGAACGGCCAGAAAGGTAGTTTCTAATCCATTGAAGAAGAGACGCGTCGATCCCATAGGCATGCATTTTCGACAAAAGAGCTTGGTGCCAAACTCTGTCAAATGCTTTCGAAATATCAAGCGCAATAATCTTCGTTTCACCAGAGTGGTGGAGAGATTGGTTCCACTTTTCGATGAGATAAGTCATCAAATCACCAAAGGACCTGCTGCCACGGAAACCGTATTGCCGGTCATTGAGAAGTTTTCGTGATTCAAGATATTTCATAAGCTGACAGTTAATCAGCGTTTCCATGACCTTGGAAAGAATGGACTTAAGTGCAATGGGTCGGTAGTTGGTGGGTGAAGAAGAATAGAATTTTTTAGGAACAGGCTGGACAAATACAGTTTTCCATCTACTCGGAAAGAGTCCAGAAGAGTAGGACAAGTGGAAAAGCTTACGCAGTGGTTTTGCCAGCGTTGAAGAACATCTCTTCAGAATTATGGGGGATATACCATCTGGACCAGCGGATTTGTGAATGTTAAGATCTTTTAATACTCTTGCTACTGTGCGAGTGCGGGAATGTATTTGTCCCATGAAATATTCGACGCTCTCGAGCACAGCTGGAGACATGATGCAATCTGGAATGTTGGAGCTTGCGGCGAATTGCGCAGCCAGCAGATTTGCTTTGTCCAAAGAGCTGACAGCTGGAATGTCATTGTAAACGAGTGTGGGGATTGACGACGTGGTGGAGTTCTTAATATTTTTCACGAAAGACCAAAACTTTTTACCACCACTGGGACAGTGAAGTATTTTTTGTCGTAAGTTTTGGTCATGAGAAAATTTTGCACGTCGTATCACAAAGTTGCAGCCTTGGGGAACACCAGCATTTATATGGTGGGTTTCAGAACTGAAACCATTTAAAACAACTTGAATTGAAGGGCCAGAAAGGAATAATTTGAGGGTTTTCCATTGCCCAGAACCGACTATTCTGTTAATTCACATATCCATTCAAATGAAAATGTTTCTCCCAAAAATTTCACGTAACTTTCTCATCGTCACAGTAATCGATGATTGATTTTGATAAAATGTTTTAATGATTAAAACACGTTGGTTTATCGAATATTTTGCCATAGTAAGTTTGCCACGTGTCTACTTCACGACTGCCAAATATGAACTGTCAAGACTAATGTTTACCAAAATGGCGGAAAAACAAAATATTAACAGGGATGCCTTTGACTAAAAAAAAAAACAGTCAAAATTCTAAAATTCAGTCAGCGAAATGCAACTAAAAATTCCAGCTAAAAATTCAGAAAAAAAAAAAAATTCATAAAAATCATAAATAAACCTCATTGAAAAAAAAGACGCAGACTCATTAAGTACTGCATTTACTCTCATGTATTAAAGTGAAGTCCTTTGAAATTATTGACAATAGTATTAAATCCATTAAATTAGTTCAACTCAAAAATGAGCTTTAAATAGTAATTGTCTATTGGCTATTGTCTCCTCATCATCTTCACCATTCGCATTTATCGTCGCCTGATAATTGTCTTGTTCCATACGCCACTTTGAGTTAGTAACGGATTCTATGGTAATTTTGTATGCTCTTTTTAAGTCTGTGATCCGATTTGCTCTAAGTCTTTCCATTCCCGAGATATCGAGCTTCGATTTTGTCCCATATCCACCAAAATCAACAGTTTGTAGAATTGTTTTGTGCCATAAACCATTTTTTGACGTTTGGGACAAATTTTCCATGTATTCTTTTGCAATTTTTTTGCGAGAATTGTTTTGTTCCACGTGCTTGTAACCTGCTCGAGATGTTGGCGCAGCATTTCCACGTTTCACATGCGTAAGGCAGTATTTATATATTTAATATACGAGTAGGTAATCGTGCATTTAAACGTCTTCTATCTCAAGATTTAAATGTATCTGCAGATGACTGATACCGAACTGTCAATGTCAAAATAAATGTTTTGATAGTAACTTAAGTCAATAACATTTTTTCTGGGATATCTCAATTAGTTTGCATTTTATGTAGAAAAGAAGTTGTCAAGTACTGTACAAATTCCAATTCAAATATTCCCTTTTAATTTTACTTACAATTTGTTTTTGCTATTCTTATTATAGGACTGCTGCTAAGAATGTGCTAAAAATGGCGTGCTAAACTGAATTTAATTTGACCAAAAATGACAGATAACACGCAATTTTCCCTACCTCCCTTTTTTATTTTTATACATAGTTTAAGTGCTGCCAGGTTTGGCGCAACAATTACAAATGGTTGTAAGCAGCTAGAAAAAAAATGACTTTACCAAAACACTGTATCACAAGACTTTATAATTTAACAACTCCACAGGGACTTGTTTGCGATGCAGATTTAGCATGTAACTATAATTACTCTACCACAAATAACAACAGCCTAGCTTGTTGGATATGCAAATTTCTCTTTTTTGTATAAGTAATTTTTACAAGTTTTCTCATGACGATGGACAGGTAAATTTTCCTAGATGTCTGTAAAGTGTATAGCCTTTGTTGGTGGTACTAATTAGTAAGATTTGAAACGACGAATTTTCCAACACAACTATTTCTGTCCCTTTTAAAGAACATTCCACTGTGTCATGCTTGACAAGTTAATACATTTAGTATCTGACATTTTAAAAGTTTTTTTTTTTCATTTTAAATTCATTTTTATTAATTCTTTCTTCAACTTACATACTAGACAAAAACGACTTATTCTTATTAAAAACTAACATTTAGCTTGTTGCTTGTTCTATCTTGGCTCTTAACTTAACAATATGCTGAAAATGATTGGTTTTCAGCTTTAAATCTATCTTTGTCTTTAATTTGTTTTGTTTTTTACTTTTAAAGAAAATTTTAATTATTTTTATTATTTGTTTCATATAAAAGGTATAATCTTATCGGCAGGCATGCAAAAAGGATTGGCGTATTCTCTAACGATTTTTGCAGAAGCTGTTTTGACGAGGAGGAGGAGGAGACTGTTCTCCATCTTCTCTGGACGAAAACTCCACTTCGGAGCGTTCTACTTTAGTGATCTGAACGATCTAAAAAACATAGACATCCGAAATCTACTACGCTTCATCAGAAGCTCCGATTGGTTCAACGAGTAGGAGGAATGAATTGACAAAAGACCAGGCACCAAAGCGGGCCCATCGCCATCCCAAGGGAAGCATTACGGTTAAAAACCTAAACCAATTCGCCCAAACAATCAATTTCCCCACAGAATTTGGTTATGGTCCCAATATTATTTGAGGAACCAACCTTCCCTAAGTTGTTAAAGAAGAACCTGCCTAGGTGCTTCCTTCTACTCCGAGCAATTGCTTGACACTGGCATAGAAGGTGGGAGATGTCCTCCGTAGCTTGTAGGTCCTCACAGTACCTACATGTATCCGTATTAGCTAAGCCTAGTCTCATGGCATGCTTCATTAAAAGGCAGTGTCCAGAAAGTATTCCTACCGTTAATCTTAACTTTGTTCTACTGAGATTGATTAATTCTTCAGATTTCTTCCGATTTAAAGCGGGCCACAGTGCCTTTGAGAACCTGTGCCCTTCTAGCTGTGACCATCTAGTAGCTGCTTTATTGGTAGTTTTCTCAACGATAACCCTTCTAGCAACGGCCATAGGTGGTCTGATGTCTTCAATCATTGTATTTACTGGGAGTTCCGCTCCTTCCTTAGCCAAAACGTCGGCCCTTTCGTTGCCCTCAATATCACAATGCCCAGGTACCCAACATAATCTAACACGGTTCTGCAAACATAATGCCTTAAGCATTGCGCGGCAATTCCTGACTAGTTCAGATTTAGTGGTATGTGACTCTAGCGCTTTAAGCGCAGCCTGACTATCAATGTAGATGGCGATATTCTTATTGGATATCGATCTCATCTCAAGTACCTCCGCAGCTTTGAGTACGGCCAGAATCTCAGCCTGGAACACACTGCATGTGTCCGGAAGTCTCAGGGCCATATGTAGGTCCAACTCGTTTGAGTATATACCTGACCCCGTACCCTCACTGGTTTTGGATCCGTCAGTATACTGAGATCTGGTGTGTTAAATAACATTTCCTTTTTTGTTATAACTTTAACTTTATTTCGTTTAGAATTAACAATGGGTTATAGCACAATTTACATAGTTTAATACAGAGATATGACAAATTTATGTCTTTCTACTGAATAAAGTTTACGATATACAAAAAAAAAAAAAAAACAAGGGAAAAAAAAAATGATTGTTCCTTTTTGAGGAAAAACAACGACTAAAAAACCTCAAATTAAGGGAAAAAAAAAAAAAAAAAAATAAATAAATAAAAATAAAAATAGAATAAAAAATAATAATAAATAGAATATATATGAATGCATAGATAAATAAATAATTTAAATAAATAAATAATATAAATAAATAAATAATATAAATAAATAAATAATATAAATAAATAAATAATATAAATAAATAAATAATATAAATAAATAAATAAATAATATAAATAAATAAATAAATAAATAAATAAATTGGTCGGTAAATAAAT
Source organism: Cheilosia urbana (assembly GCA_946477585.1). NCBI lineage: Eukaryota > Metazoa > Arthropoda > Insecta > Diptera > Syrphidae > Cheilosia > Cheilosia urbana. The sequence goes on from OX297854.1 coordinate 121,962,114, forward strand.
AAACAGATACATGAATAATTAGGTAAATAAATAAACAGATAAAATAACATAAATGAATTGACAATGGAGAAACATATGCGTAAGTAAATGGTTAGGTTAGGTTAGGTTAGAGTGGCAGGCCGCCTCAAGTGCAGCCTCACTTAGGCCAAATTAGGCCCATTGTGTTACCACAGGATCGATATCGACTCCTTATCTACCCGTTGAACCAGCCGGAGCTAAGAATGAAGCGATGGAGGCAGTTGATACCTATGTTTGCGAGTTCGCTGAGATTGTCGAAGAAATATTCTCCGAGGTATAGTTTTCTACGGAGTGACAGTGCTGGACACGTGCAGAGAAGGTGAAGAACAGTCTCCTCCTCCTCCTCGTCCATACAGCTTCTGCAGAAATCATTTGAAGGGAGGCCTAATCTGAGAGCATGTCTCCCTATGATGCAGTGTCCCGTGATGACACCTACTAGAGTGCTTATTATGGGTCTTTTCAGTGTAATGAGACTTTTTGAGCGCATGGAATCCAGCTGAGGCCAGATCTGTTTCGAGGTGTGGCATGTTAAGCAGCTAGACCACCTGCGATTAGTAGCGCTTAATGCGTTTTGTTTAATTAGGAGCTTGCAAGTAGCAAGAGGCATATAGAGACTCCTTTTTTCTGGTAGAGTCGACATAGTAGTGCCTTGTCTGGCGAGCTCATCGGCGATGCAATTACCTGGAATGTCTCTATGGCCCGGCACCCATATAAGGTGAATTTTGAATTGTTTCGCCATCTCGTTCAGAGATAGTCGGCAATTGAGGGCAGTTGTTGAATTGAAGACGACAGAATCCAGGGTTTTAATCGCGGCTTGACTGTCGGTAAAGATGGTGATATCCTTTACAGATATTACATTATACCGAAGCCACGACAGGGCCTCTTTGATCGCCATGACCTCCGCCTGAAATACACTACAGTGATTAGGAAGGCTGAATGAGATTTTACAATTTAGATCATAAGAGAAAACACCCCCCCCTACTCCTGTTTCAGTTTTGGACCCATCTGTATAGAAACAGACAGACTCCTTGCGGGGTACTATTTCGTTCTCCCAGTCACTCCTGGAGGGTATGTAAGTTTCGAAGTTCTTTTCGAATTGAAACTGAGGGAGGGTGTAATCAGTATCTTTTGGAATGCATTCCAATGTATTTAGAATAGATGAGTGACCAGTTTGGCGACTGGTCCACAACTGAATTGCTTTCATCCGAGTGGGTGCATTTGCTGCCACTTGTTTGCAATAGATGCCCAGCGGTAGCAAGTGGATCATTATGTCCATGGCCGCTGTTGGAGTGGTTCTAAGGGCTTCACTTATGCATATGCATGCCGTTCTTTGGACGCGGCTAAGCTGATTATGATGGATGGCCTTTTCGAGGGCAGTCCACCATACAATAACGCCATAGGTGAGTATAGGTCTGATAACGGATACATATAGCCAATATGTAATTCGAGGCTGGAGTCCCCATCTGCTTCCAATGGCTTTTTCACAGCAGTACAGAGCCGTGGTGACTTTCTGAACTCTACGCAGGATATTGAGTTTCCAGCTCAATTTGTTGTCTAAAACTAGGCCTAAATAGCTAGCCGTATTGGTGAGCACCAGGAGTGTGCCGTTTAGTTTTGGGGGTACAAAATTGGGAATTTTGTATTTTCTTGTGAAGAGGACCAGTTCAGTTTTCTGGGCATTGACCGCCAGACCGCATTTTTTGGTCCATTTAGAGAGCTTAGAGAGGGCATTCTGCATGAGATCTCTAAGTGTGTTTAGGTGTTTTCCTGAGACAGCGATGGCAACGTCATCCGCATAGGCAATTACTTTGCAACCTTCCCCCTCCAGTATTAGTAGTAGTTCATTCACTACTAGGTTCCAAAGAAGGGGTGAGATAACGCCACCTTGAGGCGTACCCCTACTAACGAACCTCCGGACCGATGCATCGCCCAGCTGTGAGTTGATAAACCTGTTGGTGAGCAACTGGTTGACCAATTCGCCAATCGATTTCTCAATTCCAAGGCCCGTCAGTGCGCCGAGAATTGCCTCTGCTTCGACGTTGTTAAACGCTCCCTCAATATCTAGGAAAGCAACCAATGTGAATTCTTTGCAATCGAGAGATTTTTCGATGGTAGATACAAGTGAGTGAAGGGCCGTTTCAACCGATCTCCCTTTACTATACGCGTGTTGAGCCTTTGACAAAAGATTTGAGTTGACACTGCAACGTATGTGGATGTCTATCAGTTTCTCTAAGGTTTTTAGAAGAAATGATGACAAAGTAATTGGTCTGAGATCTTTGGGGTTAACGTGTGAGCTTTTACCAGCTTTAGGTATAAACACCACGTTAACTTCTGTCCACAACTTGGGAATATGAGCAAAATCCAGGCAACTTTTAAAAATTACAGTTACCCAAGGGAGGATTAGGTCAGCGTTCCTCTGAAGTTCGGCCGGTATTATACCATCCGGTCCAGGAGATTTAAATGGCTTAAATCCTTTAATGGCCCAAAGAATTTTGGTCTTGGTAATAAGACTTGAAGAGCTGCTTTCTATCGGTCTTTCAGAGGACCTAGCTGGTATCGAAGCAGCATTACAGCTGTTCGGGAAGTGAGAATCCAGTAGTAGATCCAGAGATTCTGCACTTGAGGTGGTCCACGATCCATCAGCTCTCTTAAGGTAGCTCGCTACTTTAGGAGTGGATGCGAGAATCTTCCTGAGCCTGGAGGCCTCAGAGATTTCTTCTATCTTTTCACAGAAGAGTCTCCAGGAATTCCGTTGGGCTTTCCTAACTTCGGTTTTATAGGATTTGAGGGCTTTTTTATATAAGGCCCAGTCAGCGGCTTCACGGGATCGCTTGGCCTGATTGAAGAGCTGCCTACATTTTTGACGTAGAGATAGAATCTCCTGATTCCACCACGGTGGTCTAGGCTTGCCCCGAGGTTTACTTATTGGACAGGAGAAAGACATAGCCCGGTTGAGAGTATTAGTGAGTTCCTCAACCATGCTATCTAATTCATTTGTATTAGTAGGGGGAACAGGTATTCTGTTAATTATGGAAGCTTCCACACTGTTCCTATATTTGTTCCAATCCGTTTTCCTGTAATTCCTAAAAACGGGTTGGACTTGAGGGAGGCAGTTTATGCCAAATTGAATGTATCTATGGTCAGAGAAGGAGTGTTCTTTAGAAACTTTCCAGTCTCTGACATCATGGTAAATGGTGTCGGAGACCAGCGTGATGTCTAACACCTCTCGTCTGTTACTAGTTACAAATGTGGGTTCGGATCCCATATTGCATATGATTAGTTTAGTACTAATTAAGTAATCAAAAAGTAGCTCACCTCTTTTATTGATGTCGGAGCTGCCCCATACAGTGTGATGCGCATTGGCATCACATCCCAGGATCATCGCAGCGTTGGACTTCTCCACATCAGCAATCGCTCTCCCCAGTAGTTCCGCAGGGAGGAGAAGGTCGGACGCCAGATACGCCGAAGTCAACCAGATTTTCCGCAGTCCAACTTCAACGTTTACTGTCGTGGTGTCTCGATCGCTGTAATTAGGAAGAAGGAAAACATTTAGTGTGTTCTTCGCGAGGATGCAGGCTCTTGGTATACCTTCATTCCTCACGTAGAAAAGATTGTAGCCTGGAGTCCTGAGTCCAAGAACCCGATCATTATTGACCCAGGGCTCCTGAATCAGGACAATGTCATCCGCGCTTTTGTGGATCCGCAGAAGAAGAGAGGCCGAAGCCGTTTTTGAGTGATGTAGGTTAATCTGAAGGAACCGCAGCATCATTGCTACAATTACCTCCAGACGCCTCCACCACAGTGATGTTAGCCTCATCCGTATCCGATTCGAAAGATACATCAGTTACGGATGGGCTGCCGAGTCCACTGGATAGATCCAGGTCCGACAAACCAATGCTGTCCATGTCCAGATCTATCCGTGGGACCGAGTTGCTCTTAGAGAGATGCGGGGCCCTCCCTGGAGCGCAGTCATCCGTCTCTACCTTAGCCGCTGTGGTCGGTGTATTACTGACCGATGCGGTTCCGGCAGAGACGGGGAACAGCGCTTCTTTCGCGGGATTGCAGCCCACCACCTCCGCTTCCGCTGCCGGACTAGTCAGTTTATTACTAACCTGTTCAACAGTGTCAGCAGAGGTGGAGGGTCGCACTCCCTCCCTGGTAGGGTCCTCCTCATCCTTCTTATAAACCCTAAGGTTTATAGCTCCGAAGCCGTAGCTGATTTGTCCTTCTGTTGCAGCCAGAGGAGCCAGAGACTCTACGTTGATCACGATGATCGCAGATCTTTTGTCTCCTTTAGGTTCCTCCAGCTTAGCAACCTTCCAGTTACCTGTAGGAAGATGAGGGTTGCTTGCCCGAATGATTTTTATGATTGTTGCGGGGTCAGAGGGTTCGGCAGGGATCCAGGAGCGAGTTCTAGGTCTGCTAGGAATTTCTTCCCTGCTTACGACCTCGAGCTGCGCCTCTTTCCACACCTCACCCAGAGACGAAATTGCTATTTTATATAGGTCCGCAGACCTTTGATCAGCACAAGCGATCAGCTTCACATGGCCCTGATGCCATCCGCCATCGCGACAGGAGGGAGGAGGCCCTGGATGATCATCCATGACCTGTAGAAATTTAGTAGCCAGCTTCATTTCTACTTTTCTCCATCTCTCAGGGGAAATGCTGCCATCTATGTCACTCCTGTCTATTACAGCGAGGACAAGGTGTGCCTTGAGGACATCACTGAATGGCTTGTTGTGCTTTAAGGAGAGTGAGGAACTGCTGCAGTTTACCTTCACTCGTTTTGGGTCGACAGTGGACTCCTCAATCGACCTTTGTCTTTTGGACGTGGAGTCCTTCCTTGAGGAGTCAGGAGGAATCTCCTTGACAACTTTCGTTGCCCAGGAGATCGATTCTTTGTTTCTAATAGAGAGCTGATCTACCGGGACGTCCTTGTAGCGCTCCAGAATTCTGGAGGCGGTACGTCGCTCTCTATATTGCCTAGTGGAGGTGCTTTCGTGTCGCGAGCTCGAGGCAGTACGACGTGCAGCACCGGGTTTTCGAGTTGAGCGTTCTTTGCATCTTTCGGCAAGACTAAGATCAGGTTTGGTGACCAAGTTCTTAGTTGCCGTCGTTGCAGGAACGCTAGTACTGGAAGCGGGCTCAGAGGCAGTACTTCCAGCCGGTAGTTTAAGAGCACCGGACTCTGAAATTTTTTGTTTTTGTTTAATTGTTTTATTTGTTTTGTTCATGGACCCACGAGTAGCGGAGAAGGGAAGGTCCATCTGTGCATAGATCCGCATTACACAGATAAGGCTGGCTAATCAAGAGGTCGCCAGGTATCCGGATACTCCGTTTGCGACTCGGGCTATTTTTGAAACTGGGCCCCCAGCCAGGTTGATACTCGGCACGGGTCGTATGACACCTTTATCCAGCCCAGGCGGAAATAGGATGGGATAAGAGAGAATTAGGAGGAAAGTTATGGAAGGAGTGGGACAAGAAAGGAAGGACGGGTAGGAGAGCACCCTTTGGTTTCACGGTTCCTCTGGAGAGATTCTCGAGAGTCTTTACCATTACTCAGCCCCCACAACTCGTCAAGTTCGGTGCTGGGGTGGGGGATGCGTAAGTAAATAGATAGTATCAAATTGACAAACATTTATAGTAATGTAATTAAGAGATTAATAGATGATATACAACCAAATTAACAAAAGGTAGAACATTGCGTTAGTTAATATCAGTGAAGTATGTGATATTCAATATTTAGTTGATTTATAAGAGGATTGTCAGTGATATCACATCTGATCTTAAATTTGTCGATTAGTTTGCGTATTCTGAAGGAGATCATTTCAACATTTGCTCTTGCATGTAGATCTAGCGTAGAATGATGCCATGGGAGATTAAGCATCATTTTTAATAATTTGTTCTGTGCGATTTGTAATTTATTTATGTGACATTCAGCACAATGTCCCCAAACCGGGCAGCCGTACAGTAAGATGGATTGAAAAATTGTTTTATGGATTAGTATTTTGTTTTCGTTTGAAAGGGATGATTTCCTATTTATAAATGGATATAATGTTTTTATGCCAATATTTATTGAGTTAAGTGTTTGCGTAATGTGTTCTTTAAACGTCAGTTTTGAATCAAGATATACACCCAGGTATTTTACAGAAGGCTTCCACGCAATTGAATTTCCATTGACAAGCAATTGGTTTGCTGGGAGAAAACAAGGTCTTCTTTTTCGTGTGAAAAAGATAGCTTGTGTTTTTTCAGCATTCAGTTTTATTTTCCACTTTGTATAATAGTTTTGCAGTGTTTCAATCGCATTTTTAAGGTTCGTCTCAATATTAAGACTGAACTCATGCGATGAGATTATAGCCGTGTCATCGGCATATATTGCTGCTTCGCATTGAGAGAGTAGAGGAAAGTCGGACGTGTACAGATTGTAAGGAACTGGCCCAAGAACTGAGCCTTGGGGCACACCTGCATGAAAGTTTATTACATTTGATACACTACTATTCACATGCACAATAAAACGACGATTTGATACGAAACTTTGAATGATTTTACAGAGAAACGAAGGAAAATTTAGGTTTATCATTTTGTATATAAGTCCATTGTGCCAAACAGAATCAAAAGCTTTTTCAATATCTAGTAGGATCATACCAGTTGATCTTCCTATTGCACGGTTCATTTTTACAATATTGCACAATCTTAAAACTTGGTGGCAGGTACCATGACCACGCCTAAAACCAAACTGTTCATCGGGATATAGTTTATGATCCTCGATAATCTTGAACATTTTGCTTTTTAAGATTTTTTCGTAAATCTTACTAACACTACTAAGTAAACTTATAGGTCTGTAACTTTGAGGTCTATCAAGTGGCTTTCCCGCTTTTGGTATTGGGATTACCTTAGCCAGTTTCCATCCATCAGGAAAGTACTGCGTTTTAAGGCACGCATTTATAATAAATGTCAAAACTTTGATTCCCTCTTTGGGTAATTTTTTTATATATATGTTTTTGATATTATCCAATCCCCCTGTTTTTCTAATCTGCAAGTTATTTACAAGGTATTTTATATCTATTTCCGATACAAATTCTTCCAATGGAGTGTCCGGGTTATTTGCACTAAAAGCCTGTATAGTATTTTGGACAAGTGTTTCGGTGCATGCATCTCCTAAATGCTGCGATACTACATGATTTTCTGAGAAATTTAATGCAAGTGACTCCGCTTTCTCGGTATCTGTATAGAAGGTAGTCAAACCATTTTTGATACAAGGTATTTGTCTGTTTTTATTTTTAGCAACTTTAACCATGTTCCAGAAGGGCTTTGCAGACTTATCTAGTGAACTTAATTTATTGTTCCATTCTGCGTTTCGAAAAGCCCGAATACTTTTATTTAATAATTTATTAGTTCTTGACATTTGAATTTGGAAAATAGGTTGTCGGTATCTCTGCCAGTTTCTTCTGTGCATATTTCTTATTCTGATAAGTTCTAAGATGGGAGTTGGTAATTTAACCCATTTCGATTTTATCGGAACTTTGGGAATACAGCTATTAGCTGAATTAATAATATGTTCAGAAAATGTATGAATTAAGTCGTCAACATCGTGGTTACTTGAGATATTTTCTATAACTGTAGGAATTGTTCTAAGGTTTCTCATTACTTCGGTTCGATAACTCGACCAGTTTGCATTTTTCAGGTCTTGATAATATTGCACTTTTTCGACACCCGACCGGAGAATATTACAAAGAACAGGATTGTGGTCAGAGCTAAGCTCATTTACAGAAATGGGCTGGGATATAAGACTTGACACGTTAGATACAAACACATCGATAACGGAGGGACTACCATGAGAACTAGCTGGAACATAAGTTGGACTGGGAGGGTACATAATGGACATTGGCAACATAACAGAAAGCTCGGACAAGACATTTCCCCAAGAATTGGCCCTAATGCAACCCCAATCTCTATGTCTGCAATTTAAATCACCTCCAATTAAGAAAGCGCAATTTAGACTAAACAATTTCCTTAGGTCATTTCTAAATCGTTGTCTTTTTTCAACTGGTGATAAGCCTCCTGTAATTTTCCCAGGGAAATAAACACAATATATCCATACTTTTCTTGAGTTGCTTAATGTTATTTCAACTCCTATGTTCTCTACATAGTTAGTTTGAATGCAAGGCAAAAGCTCATGTTGCAAAGATCTCTTAATCAAAATAGCAACACCTCCACCTCTTCTATTTTCCCTATCTACCCTATAGCATTTATAAGTCGAATTTGAAATTCGATCTTTAGATGTAAGCCATGTTTCAGTAACTAACGCGATATCTACTTTATTATTAGTTAAAAAGTTTAAGAATTCAACATATTTTTTACGAATGCCTCTGGCATTCCATGTTACAATATTTATATTATTGTTATTAAAATTACTTAGCATTATTGTACAAAAATTTAGTCGCTAATTGTGCTATAACATAAAATTGATCTTCTCTTGTTTTACATGTACTTAGCTTGGTGACCATCTCCATTACAAGCGAATTCATTTCGTCTATGGAGAATAATTCTCCACTGTTGCTGATATGGCAGTATATAACAATAAACAATGTAGGCCTTACCAATAAATATTTTTAGTCTCGACTCAAAATTTTAGTAGTTCACAGTGACTATATTTTCCAAACAAATTTCACAATTGTGAGCTTCCGTAAACTTAAAGTCGAGACTAAAATCTTTTATTAGTACGGTGCTGTTGGTTTTTATAAGTTGAAGCTCTAAGTAACAGACCGTTGTCGAAAGTTCTGGTTAGAAAGTTATAAGAGCCTAGGTAGGGGAGAGGTGGTCACGTAGGGGAGAGGTGGTCACCTTAGGACACTTTTTACAAAAATCGCTCTAGATCCATTAAAAAGCGGAGTATCCCTTCGGATCTTGAAAACTATTATTACATGTTGCTTTATCTTTGACTCTTATATCCAAACTTATATGTATAGTTATGATTTATATATTTTTTATGTATTTTAAAAATCTCTTTAAAGTGTCCCATTCCTAAGGACAACCATGGGGCAGTTTTGGACATGTCTAAAAAAACGCTCATTAGGAGCGGTTTGCTTCTTTTTCTTGTAAATTCTTACCATTAGTGCAGAGATAAACCTAAACAAATAAAACCAAAAACAATCACACTGAAATAGATTGTTCAACGCGATAAAAGGGGGCAGATTAGGACATGCCCAAAAGTTCCCCTCGCGCATTGTCCAAAATTGCCCCGAGAGGGATAAAAACCTAAAAACTTCATATTTTTTTAAAAACAATGTAAATTGTTAATATTTTGGTTGAATAACATCGCTACACATATAAACATTATAATTGAACACTTTTAATTTGTAAATTGAGCGTAATGTTAGAATAATATGCTTACAACTAGGAATACACAAAACTACAACCGTCGTCTGGAAACACACTTTTCTTTTTATTTTATTTTTTAAAGTTGGTATCGTTTCAATATCCATCAGATGTTTGTTTGAAGTGGAGTTGCCACTGTAAAATGTTATTAAAGCATTAAAAAGTTTTTTTTGTAGTACGTTTTCTTAAGTTGTCCTAAACCTTCCCCGTCCTAAACTAGCCACCTCTCCCCTACTATTTATAAATTCTTATACTTTACAAAATGTTGGAGTGCTGGGCCAAGCATAGCAGGAGTTTCTGATCTTTTAGGACATGTTTTTATTTTTGATCGGAATAGATTAGTGATGCTGGTTTAAGGTGTCTACGATTTGAAGTAGGGTTCGTGATAGGCCTATAATTTTTCTTTACATATAGATATACTTTTGTAAGAAATCAGACATTTGTTTTTAAATTTGCATTAGCAGTTAGTAGTGTGCATTGAAGTGTGAGTTTCGGATTGTATAAGCTCCAAGTGGTTGCAATTATTTTAAGGTGCATTTTCAATGTGGCTGAATAAAAGAATAAGTCGGTAATATTATCTAATAAGAACTTTTGCGTGACTGTTATTGCATATTAATGAGAAGTGGGGCATTGAAATTATTACAAAATATATCTATCGTAGATATTGTGAATACATATCGGGATTTGGGTAATCCTTTTTGAGAAATAATTTGAAAACTGATTTGTTCGAATTTTTTGAGAAAAACTAAGAACGGGATCATGTTTAAAAAAGTTTTACCTATTGTGTCTATTTTGAACGAAATCGTAAGAGCGGTTTTTCTAAACTTATGCAAAAAAAAAAAGGAAAAAAAGGTGCAATGTTTAGTTTGAAAAATACAATTCCTTGACTATATAAGTGAAAACCGAGTATTAGATATTATTCGGGATGTAAGCATTACTTAGTTTTCAAAGCTGTAACCGAACAGAACATGGGGTTCTCGAGATATTAGCGGGTTCTAAAATTCGTGTTTATGCATAGGTATGAACATTTTATATGGGGAGTATCAGTAATATTGAGGATACCGTGCAAAAAAGAAAAAAGAATGTTACCTCGAACTGTAGGCCCACAAACTCCAAATCCGAACCAAATTAGGGGAGCCGCTTAGTCTGTAGGCGTCAGGGGCATACGGATACGGACAGATGGACAGACGAACAGAATAGCGCGATCCACTTTTGTTTATTTCCTCTGTCATCGCATTGTCATGGTAATGATAAAATATCAGGACCACATAGCCTTACTTTGATTAAAATTGAATAGCCTTTATAACAGATGTTAAAATTAGGCAGATCAAAAAAGAAATGCGATCATCAACGAGTGTTATGGAAGTTCTTTCATTGATCAGTCATTGATCTCCTGCGCTGTTTTGCAGAAAACTCTAAGGTAGCCATCGTTTTCTATTGCAACTTTGGAATTCACCGGCAATCATCTATACCTGTACCTACTGTTAGTCTTTGTTAGGTTGACTTTCGCAAACATTTCATTGAATGATGCATCACCTGAGCTTTCACCCAACGATTTGCGAAATTTATGACATTTGATCAAAATAAATTCAGCTACACATTTTCGAAAATATTTGCAGGTATTCATAAAATTGATTACCACGTTTCTGCGAATGTCTGCGGAAGCCTCAAACTAAACAGAGCCATCAATCAGCGAATAATGAATTCAGTCACAATTAAAAAAATAAAGTGATGTCATCAATCAAGGCAAATTTCAGCACCACCTTACAAACGGACTTGAGTGCAGTTTGTCATTGTTTACTCAGAACTCAAAATGGCATAGCAATTGAGCGAAACAATTAACATGTTTTTGGTAAAAACTTGCCGCAAAAACTAAGTCAACCCAGTGTTGCCAGAAGGTTATGACAGAATATCCCAGATTGATCTTTAAAAAGTCCTTTTTCGAATGACTTTTTTTTTAGAATACCTCCCCAAAACATATACAAGAAAATAAAAGAAACGCCTTTCAAACCAACATAACATTTAGTGACTTAATTTTCTTTCAGACTATACATATTATACTATTTCTTATTAAAAAAATTATAAAAAATTGCAATCGTTATAAACAAAAATTAACAAAACACAAAACTGAAATCAACCCTATCTCTGTACATTTTACATGGATTGTCTTAACTTAACTTAACTATGAAAAAAAAAAAATCCCTAAAATTCGCAAAAAATCCCTCAAAAAAGGATAAATCCCTCAAGATGGCATCACTGAGTTAACCGATGGATAACCAGAAACACAGCCACACGCGTTCGACAGTTGTCTATGGATTGCTAAATCTACTTTCGATTTCAACACCCAAAAATAAAATAGCCTTAGCCACTCATATGTGAAGCTGTTTGAAAGTAATTAGTAAATCTATTAACTTGCATTGCAACTAAGAGTAGATGGCAAGAGAGATGCCCTTCAGTGCAGAATGAGATAAAGTATCACGACCTTGATAACAGGGTGTGTACCTAACCGACAAGCAAATCGACAGACAGAAAATTCCAATTACAATTCGAATGATTAACAAGTTTTTGATCAAGCGATCGCGGATGCCAGTTTTCCATGCTGGCCGATGCCGGAGACGGGACAAGTTTACAATTAGCCATTTGATTGGAAACAACAATTGTAGATCATATATGCGCTATCTGTCGAATTGAACTTGATACCAATTTAGGTGGAACACACGTCAAATTGGATTTTTTTTTGTTATTTTTGAGTGAGACATTAAACTCTGTACTTGGCCCGCGGCTAATTAATTTTGTTTCGATTGCATTGGATTGAGCAAAACAACAAATTCAGAGGTTAGGGGAAACCGAAATTAAAGACTAAAACCGTTAAACTTAACCTTGCAGTATATCTGTGGGCACAATTACTTACACTGAAAAGTGATTGCTTCGCTTCGCATACGCACACCTCCGTCTTGACGATGCGATGGAATGTGTTTGAGGTTTTGTGATTGGTGTGCGGGCCTTCTTTGTGTTGGCGGAATAATTAAGCGACAATGGAATTTATTTAGAAAAAAGAAGGTTTTTTTTCTTAATAATGACGACCCAGACCACGCTGCAGATTGGGCAAGCGGCGAAACAATTCACGCAACTAGAGCGGAGGTCTGATTTGCACTGACCTTGCACCACAAATTGAGGGTGTTGTCAACGCGTAGCGTAGCCATGATAAATCAATTACTGCAAATTAAAAACTTCAATCGGAATGTGAGCCATTGAAAAGTGTCATTAGTAGACTACAGCAAAGAGCACCAACCAAGGAATCAGTGTTGCCGGAGAGAAATATTATAAGGTAGATAGTACTGCAACCAAAAAAAAGCGGAGTATTTTGTAAAAAATAAATAAAAATAAATGTGGGCACCTCTGCTTACCGAAAAATTCACTAGCTGGTTTGCATATTTTTGTTCCTCTTTTCCGTCAAAAGCATTAAAAAAAAGAAGATCTAAAGATCTTCTAAATCTTGTATACGACGTTAAAAGATTTCTAAATTTACTTGGACCTAAAATGCATAACATGATCTGGTCTCATTATCTAGTGGCGTAAAACTACTTTTTATTTATGAGGTCTGTTCATTTCAGTCTCAGATATCATTCCAGCTCATGTTTCTAAAAGAGCACAGAGTACAACACTCTAAATCCTAGACCTTCATTGTTTGAGACAGGCAAATTCGAATACAAAAACCTGAAGTTCAAGGTTGCCTGGTAGTGCTCTGATGTCACACCAATTAGGTACACGTGTGCATATTTTAGAACTCGCATCCGTTTACCCAAGAACAAAGAATCTTTTGAAAATTACCAATTATACCTACTCTCACAGCATGGAGTGTCAACCGGATTTCCTTTGCCCTTTCTACCAAGTCAAGTTCCATAGAAAAAAAACTCACACTTCTATCTCGTGTAGCCACTACAACAATAAAAATCGCAACACGTTCGCTCTAGTTACCTTCTTTGTCCGATTCCATTTAATTAATTTAGATAATAATTACCCTTTGTCCAGACTCCGAGTCTTGGCATCGTGCCCAACCCAATAACCGCGCATATCCACTAACAATCAATCAAATTTGTCTAAAATTAGATCTTTCAATGTCGCTTGCATTTGTGCAACCATTAACAACCGAGGCCCACATAATGCTGCTGCTCAATTGCAAATCCTTGTATTAGTCACTGGCGGGTTGTAGGTTCTCCTTCCCATTCTAACGGTTTACTCTATTCGGACCACTTACCCAATCCCATTTAATCCAATTCAAATGCATTTAGTTGTGGAACAGTTTGCAATCTGAATCTGTAGAACGTAATTGCATCGCGAACGTGTATAATATTTCCCGCCCGCATTTATCTATATCAATGGCCATAGAATTAAGGTGGAGTCTTTCTTCGCTGTGCAACACTTCAGCGCTTAATCACAACGCGCCTTTCTAAGTGATGCTGGGCGTCCGTCAGGTTTTCCGAAGCAGTTAACAAAAGGCTTTGCCCATACCAGTACCAGTATACAGTTGGTCTCTCTCGAGTTAGATGATAAAGTGGTGCTGTGCACTCCTTTCAGTCGACAAGGTCAACCAGTTGAATTGTAGATTATTCTGCTCTGCATTTATGTGTATCTAGAATGTGAGCGAAGTTGTTGCGATTTCCGACTTGTAGTAGAACGTGCCTGCTTTCTGTGGTTTCATTTGCAAGTATATTGGGCCCCTATAGCCAAGTCTCAGATGGACGTTGGAATTGTAAAAGTGTTATGGACAAGTCGATGGGAAAAAAAATCACAACACCACACCGTTTTATGACAAAGCACTTTCAGCTGATTTGATTTATATAAGGTCGGTGTGTGTGTGTGTTGTAATTGGAATATTCTATGACTGCTTTTTGTGGTATTTTTTCTGCCAGTATTTTTCTGTCAATATTCTACCACATCGTTGCTAAAATTCAGCAAGCGTTTCAAACATATGGAAAGGATTAGGCAAACAGAGTTGAAAAGGGATGTAATAAGCAATAAATTTGTTGAAAAGCTGGAAAAAAAGACAATTCTTGTTCAAAAAATCGTTAAATTTGTGCACAGGGCGAAGCTTAAAGAGTTCAGAATTTTTAAACTTTATAAATAACTAACTGGACCGGTGAACTTCGTTCCGTCCAAATTCGAAAATATTAATTCCGAGCATGCACAATGCACTGCACATGCTACTTTATGTAATTCTGTCAATTTAAATCCTTTAATGAAAAGTTATATTAAATACAAAAGAAATGACTGAAGTATAGCAATGTCGATATGTTTCGATCAAACCGCAAAGATTACGTGTCGTGTGTAGGCCAACCTTCCGCTTTTTCTCTAAAGTGGATTTTTCACACATTAGCAACCTTCGCCTTTTCTCTAAAAAGGTTTGTTCACACATAAGCGCGCCACATACAATTGACCATGGGAATTCAGGATTGATGCCACTAATATCCAGCGATTCTTCTTGCGACTTATTGTTTGTCATAGCGAAAGCGAGACGCACGGTAAATTCGAAGACGCTTAAATACCAATGGCAACTGCTTTTGAATAAGCGGAATCCGCGAAATGATCTTTAACTATGAATTTTCCCCTCAAAATCGTCGCTTGCATGATTTACATTAATGATTTGAGATACTTCACTTGTAAAGTTTCGGTACATTAAGGTTGCGCAACAAAATTATAACTGAGCCGACTTTCAATTGAACTTTAAGTGACACTACCCGTTTTCGCGGTTCTATCAACAGTTTTGAAGACAAATCTGCGATTGTCTGAGTTCCTTTTCTCCATTGCCGTTTTAAACATCGTTATCAAAGTGGTGTTTTATTGCATTAAATAATAGTTTCAATTGTAGAATGATGTTTGTCGTCACTCCTGTTTGCCCTCTGTACTTGACTTTAAAATCACCCGATTCAAACAACGATTTCAATGGCTCCCATGTCCCGACTTCGGAAGTGCATCTAACGGAACCAATTTCACCTTGCCACTCGCACAGCAAAGGCCGTGCGTTTCGCTTTTAAATTTCGAGGCATTGCAATGGTAGCACACAATTACAGTCACCGAATGTCGCCTCAACACCATAGTTTTTGGTTGGTTCATATTGAAATGCCAGTCGTTCGTATGTCGGCAACGATGCGCGTCTTGCCACTCTTCGATTTGGACTTGTTTGCTCTCTCCTAGCAGTAGTACGATTTGACGCAGTTCTGATTAGGTACACTCTGAAATTGATTGCCCTCCAAGTGACCTGACCGCTGCAGAATTCTGAAAAGTCGCAAGAAAAAGGGCCAATGAGAAAAAAGAGTGCCATTTCGAAAGCTATTCTCAAAGTTTACAATTTTTGAATTATGATAGTGCTTTGACAGGCAACTGCCTTACATTTTAAGGGTTGTTATTTGGAAATACCAGCATTTGGACATTTTGCGAAGCGCCTTTTCCATTTAAAAACTGGACATGTGAGACATTTCTCTTTGGATAAGAGCATTGAGCAAAAGCTGAAATACATGAGCCAAATAACCCAATTCAGGTGGTTCCTCCGATGTGTATACTAACTCAATGGGAGGGAAGAGTATAGTTCCAAATGTTTTGCTAACGCTAGGAATAGGTGTTGGTGTTATCTTAAAAGTTTGTCTCCATCTTTACGGCAAAGACGCGGGGACATTATTTGAAAGATTTTAGCGCAATACTAAATTCTTCTATTATGATCTAAATTCAACAATGAAAAACGACCCGACAGCTTCAACACCACCACAAAGTACAAAATGAACAAAACTTATCAAAATTTGAACCAGAAAATTCGCACCGAGCTATTTAGAATTTAAAAAATAAATCGAATTGATTCAACTTTGATGTGGGAAGTTCAGGGACCCTACTCAGTATTTCGTTCCGAAAGTGAAAATCTCCGAAAACGAATATTTCGTACTCTCTATTCCTAAAGCGGAATGAAATATACTACTTTCGGATAGACAATTCCGAAAGTGGAATTTCCATACCTGGCAACTCGTTTTCAAATGTCAAAAGCATTCTAAACGGAAGTGACTACGAATGTCTCAAAATGTAAGTTTTTTTTTTAGAAAATTTGTGTGTTTTGGACGCAATATTCTATATAAAGCACTGCAGACCTTTGCATTAGAACTTGATGCTGTTTATTGTGCATTTCGAAGGGAATAGTCGTGATTGCCTCCTTGCCCTAAAAACTTTAAGGTAACAGATAGTTTTAATATGGCTGGAACTGCAGTTGATCTTGAAGGAGCAGAGAGTTCATCTTGTATGGCATTTAAAACATGCAAAACATGCTCTTCGAAAGTTCTGTACAAAACTAAAATAATAAACAGTAGTTAAATAGTGAAATGAAATTTTCTCACCAGTAAAATTGTATCTTTTGTCACACATTTCCATAATATTTGATATGTCCCATATAATTTTTTGTTCGTGTTAATTCGTTCTTCATTATTTTCTGCAACCGACTAAATTTTCTTTTGTTTTATTTGCCTTTAAAAATCGTAATTTGCTCTCACCCGGCTTGTTTGTTATTTGTTTTGATTTCGTGATTAGACAGATCTCATGAGAAATAATTCGAGACTTGACGAATCTAATGAGAAATAATTCGAAACTTGAAAATACCAATCTGTAAAAGGGAAAATTGATTTTTTTTCCGTTTCGAATATTTAACAGTGTACAAAATCAAAAGCGGAAGGAAAAGCACTTTTGAATAGGATTACCTTTCGGAATAAAATACAGAGTACCGCCTTAGGATTCCCAATTCAAAACATTATTAGCTCTGAACCAAATTTAATACTACAAAAGGCAACAAAAAAGTTGCCAATACATGAATGTCATGTTAACACACAACAACTAAACAACTAAAAAAAAATAAAAATATTTAGGAACTCTAGCCGGCTTTACATATTTTATTCAAGAAGCATTTGTTATGGTAAAATAAATGTCAAGGCATATCAGTCAAACCGAGTCCATGTTATTGATAGTAAAATTGTTAACAGGTTTATGTGTGAAGTAAATATAAAAAAAAAATTCACAATTAACAAGCAGTTAGAAAAGTGTGAACATCGATCATGTAGAGAGAAACACCTTAACCCCCAAATGCAAATTTGTTAAACATGATTGAAGTGAAGTCCATTTTTTACGGACATAGACAATCCAACTTTTGTCTAATAAAATGTTGATTGCTATTTTCAACACAATTCTTCCAACCTTACCCACCGCGATTCACAGTAAATAAGTCGTGTTGGTCGACTAATTAGTCATTAATTTTGTTAATTGATTTTAAGCGATTGAATGTAAATAGCCAATTATGTGATATCTTAGGTTCCAAAGATAATTTTAACTAAATTCGAATTTTCAATTAAAAATAACATCGATGACAATCATGCAATACAGCAGCTAATCAGATGCTGCATTTGGAATGCACGATAACATTCGGTAACAAATTAACTCCAAATACCTTCGTTCCTCTTTTGGAGTAGGTACTCAGTACTCAATCGCGATAGATCACGCTGGTAAGACATGACTTTTTATATCGCTGATAATAATAAACAATTTCAATAGAAAAAATAAAAAAATCGACGAATAATTACCGAGTCTTTTTTTTTCTAATTTCAATCTCAGATAAGAACATCGAATCCATTATTCTCTGTACAGCAATGGCGTTGTATAATAACATACCCCTCCCTGGGACGCTGTGTTGTCATCTGAAATAACAGGAATTAACCGGATTTCGGGTATAGGTACCAAGGTGGCAGAGCATAAACTACCCGACAATAATAAATTACTTGTCCATTGACACACCATTCAATGATTGAATTCATTCCATAATAATTCGTTATACTGATTTATTACGTGTTAATTGGCAAATTTATTGCAATATATTTTAATATCTTTTTCAGATTTTTTTTTTAATAAATAACGGAAGTGATTGGGTTACCATAACAAATTACTAAATAGATAGAGGCGTATACACTATGAAGGTTAAATTTGGTCCAAAGACAAACGGCCTATGGAAGCA
The DNA here is from genome assembly GCA_946477585.1 of Cheilosia urbana. Lineage (NCBI taxonomy): Eukaryota > Metazoa > Arthropoda > Insecta > Diptera > Syrphidae > Cheilosia > Cheilosia urbana. The sequence goes on from OX297854.1 coordinate 121,980,544, forward strand.
GGATTTGTTGTCCATTAGTTTATGTGTCTTTAATTTTGTTCATTAGCAAATTGTTTTACGCAATAAGTGAACAGATCATTTCAACGCAATAAATCAGGTCTGCTGACCATGAAATTTGCAGAAAACACTCCCGACTGGATGTTGGAAAATCAATAGAGTTCTGCCAAATTGAGGCAAGTAAAAAATGTAGACCGTGTTAAAAATGTAAGTATCAGTCTATTTCATTTGTAACTAACTGATAACTAAATTCGTTTGGGCCTGATTTGAAGACAAACCTGTCTCATGTAATTCTATAGGATTATTGTCGTTTTCTTTTGAAAACAATAAAGAGACTTGTCGTAGTTTGTAACAATATCTGCAGCACGCCTTTGCTGGCATTCTTGTTGAATCCTATTATCAGGAGACAAACACATCAGAAGACGTAATCGTAATAATTCTCCTCTTCACGATTCCTTTCATCTTGGACTTAAATAAGCACAAGCAATAGCGCCCGTGGCTCGAGATGAACTGGCAGCGACTGAGACTTGATTTTGACCAACTTTTCTCTTCCATTGCAACTAGGTACAAGTTCCGAACATGTCCTTGTATCATATTTTTTTCTTAAGCGTCCCAATAGACAAAAGCGTAAATCTGCTTTATCAAACGCATCACGCATATGATTTCAGTGTTGCCAGCTTTAATAAGACTAATAACGCCAAATTTAAAAAATCTGATAGCCATAAATAGCCAAATTCAAATTTGAAGATAAGAAAATCTTCTTTTTTTTTGGAATTTTTTAGGCACACTTATTCTGATTATCTAAATAGTTTTTAAAGCCGACAATATGAAATTAAAAATAAAAATCCAACACAACACAAGCTCGTATGGAGAGACTTTTGTGATTTCCGTTTTTCAATGTTAACACAAAAAAAAAAAGAAGAAGCATTTAGCTGAAGAGCATGCCGGGCTAATTGGACAGTGTATTTTCATATTCATGTACATATACTTGTGAGTTGAGTTTACTGCTGAGGTGTGAGAGTCTGTTCAAAAATTCTATGAAAATGGAGTTGGCTCATACGCAATTAGAAAGAAGTATGCACTTTTTTTAAATAAATTCCTAAGGTAGGAAAAAAATCGCCAAACTTTAAAGTGAATAGCTTTAGTTAGGATAAATCTCAAATGAAAAATTATAAAGCAGCAATTATGACAAAAAAAAAAAAAAAAAAAAATCTGCAATGCTTTCTACAGAAGAATCTTACTTCACAATTTTTTTTTATTTATGTAACAATAACAAAAAAAGAAAAGAGAATGCCAAATATGAAAATGGCAGCATAAAGGGAAATCAAGTGTGCAACTAAAGTTAAGCTTTGTTAAAAAGAACAAAATATATTATTGCGGGTGTAGACAAAATCTGAAGCGCACATTTCTGTTTCTTAAAAGTCTGTAGCTAGGTTGAAAATCTGCAAAATATAGACAAATCTGCACTTATGGCAACTCTGCCTCACCTTTCATAAGTCAGCGTATATTCCATCTATCTATCAATAAGCAATGTTTGACCCCATTTGAGGGGAGGTCTAATCAAATAAACTGCACGACTGGGTCGAAGGAAAGTTTGTTAGGTTGTTTTCTTAAACTTTATGAAGTAACGGGTGAATTTTTAAGAGGTTTAGAACTTTTTTTATTCCATACATAATTGAACCATACCAATATTATCATAATAAAAAGAAATAACAATAATTTCCTAAATAATTTGTGTTTTATTCATAATCAACATCGGCCCTTAAGACTTAACCACCCTTATATCATATTCATTTTTGAGCCGTTTAGTTATAGAAAGCCCCCCTCCTCCCGAACAACCCCCCCCCCCCCTACACTGCGTACACCACTGCTTACTCGATATAGATGGGAGGCTGTAAAAGACTTGAATAGCGGCATTGGTCACTATGGTTCGCCGAACGTAGTAAGAAAATGTTGAATTCGTTTTATCGTCGTCGCATTGTCTCTTCCAGAAGCTTGGCAATATCATCAGCAAATAATATGATAGTTGCTTCATCTACAGGGAAGTGGACCAAAGATGAATACCTGGGATATGCACTGGGTATATTATCTGTGTTTCTTAGGTTCCACGTTAAATTCGAGTGGAGATCTTATTTCTTATCATTATCAATTTTTTAGCTGTAGTTCGAGTCATATCGTTTGCTCCCTAGGCTGTTGTGCAGATAAAGCTTTCTTAAATTATTCCTTAACTCTCCTCGAAGATAAAATGTGGCAACAGAAGTAGGTGCGAAAATGGTCATTTTAGGGAGCCATATTATGCTACTTAGTTGTCGCAAAATGGTTATATCAGATATTCTTCCCTTACGAACCTCGACTGATATCTTAAAAAACAAAAAAAAAAAAAAACACAATTATGTTAGATTTGGATTACATACTAACTGTCTTTTCACTTCTTGTTTTTTTTTTTTAAATTGTTCGTATGTGTTGTTGAAAAAAAGTTTTGAATATACATAAATTAATGACTCAGCAGCACTTATGGAGTACCATTGTCATTTACATAAGCACATAAAATGAATTCCTTTACATTAAACGTAGTCAGTCGTAAAATAAAATTATAACGTTGAAGAAGTCTCTTTAGTTTGATTCGTTCATAATTGTCTTCTGGTTTGGTATCATTCTTTTCAAGTTTTTGTCGAGCTCTTTAATATCCCGGTAAAATGTCTAAGCTCCTTGCTTCAAAAATTATATACCTGAAAAATTATAGAACTGATTGCAGAAATTTCCTATCTTGAATTTGTTTGTTTTTTATTTAACCCACTGATCTATAACTACATCACGGATTTTCATGGCTTACAACAACAGTTGGATCTCGGACTAGTGTTGTTTATCATAAAAATCGATGATCTCTGTAGATCATGTGGGTCAAATAAGAAACGTCTAATGCCACTCCCACAAGCCATATTTCGAGCTGTCAGTTTAACTTCCTGTAGCTTGCATTTGAGGTAATAAAAAAAAAAAAACAAAAAAACCATAACAATGTGTTTAATTTAATACGGAAACCAAAAACGATACGACTCCCGCTGTGGACCACAATATGGGGGTATTCACAAATCCTTGAACTCGTACAATATTTATGTATGTACATGTTTATTCCTCAAAAGCCTAGTGTATAAAAAAGAAAAATGTTTAACACTTAATTGTTTCTGCCGTTTGACCTCCGCCATATATAATTTACAAACTTTGGAAATCAATCTAAATACCAAGTACTGACTTTTGCGATGACTATACCCACTTGAAACCCATTTTACATGCGATCCAACAAGTGCTACATTATAACACGAAAAAAAAAACATGCAAAACCTAGTTTCCCTTCTAGAATATAATACCCACCATAAGACTTTATCAAACTCATTTCCACAAAACGAGGTCGTGGTAATTTGTCCGCTACGGAAAACTCCAGCTCAACACAAACCTCACCCACAAGCCCATGATATTGCATAATCCTCTCCACACAATAACTATTCACAACTAAACACCCAAAGGCGTTGAATTATCCATCAATCTCTCGGTTCCACCATGCAAACCACCAAACCAATCGTCGACTTTAAATTATAATTCGTCCTTGCAAATTGGATCACGACTTCTATCCAATTTCCGCCCTCACTATTAAGAGTTCTCATTTTTTTTTCCTCTCCGGCTTAACAAAACCTAGAAAAGAATAACAGACCAAAAAAGTGAACGTTTGGTAATAGCCCCCCACATAGAAGACAAAAAAAAAAAAAAATTGCTTTTGTATTTTCTTTCCTTAATTATTATGTACAAGCAGGCGAAACTAAAATTATAATTAACAAACCTCTTAAACAAAAAAGTCTATAATTTAAAATCTGTAACGAAATTTCGCAATAGCCTAACACAAGAACACGCCGACGACAGCCCACCTAACACACACAGAAAAGCACTTCACTCGTGGTTCATGCTTTTTTCCATTCAACGTCTATTCGAATGAGACCACCTCATGACCATAACCAACAGCAGGCGCAAAAAGCAGCAGTAGCAGCAGCAGCAGCACCGGCTCTTTGCCAACATCAAACATTATCCCAAAGACACAGCGCAAACAACCATAACTGCTCTCTTTGTAAAGCTACAGCAGAATGGGGAAAAAAAAAACAACAACTCTTGGCCGAGTTCTTTAAAACGAACAACAAACAACAAACCACAACAGCAAATGCGAAAAGCCACACAACACTTACCTTGATCGATGTGGTAGTAGAGCATTACAAGTAACCAATGTACCGTTTAAAGCTTCAGACACTGAGCAGAGCAGAGTGTGCTACTCTCCCTCTACTAACCCCACCTGTTGCTCTACTTAGACGATCGAGAGCGCAAAACACTTCTACTTTCGGCACGGTTCGCTTACCCCTATATTTCTGACGACACTGGCCATATCGTCATCACTCCCACTTTCATTCATAAGACGTTTTGGCGGCAATGATCGCCGCCGCACCAGTCTGAGTCTCTTAAGTGGCCAACTTCTCTTAAGCCAACATCAGATGCCTCTCCAAAGCTTGGCACAAGCAAACCATAATATCCAAGAAAGCTAAACGGCCTTAACTTCTTTGGCACGATTCGAGTATGCACCGTCAGGTTATTCGCTCTATACAGCCTACAATCTCGGCTGCATTCTGTTTCAGTCTTGAAGTGTCTGTTGCCCGTCCTATGCAGTTTGGTAAGACAAGATACACGCATACCCCTACCACCACTGCTGGTAAACGGGAAAAAGAAACTTAAGTTCCACTTTGAACTGTTTTGTGGCCAAAGCAAGTCGCAGTTTAAGAAAAGTGCTCGTCCGAACAGCACTTAAATCGGAGAGTGGCGCGCTGTACTAACGTCTTGTATATTTTTCCACAAAAAAAAAAAAAAAACATCTTTTCCATAACTGGTGGTCGTCGTTTTCTCTCGATTTTTTCTGTTTGTTGGATTAGTTATTTTTTTTCCTCTATACTCTACAATTTTGGTTGAAAAGAAATTTTTTTGGAAAATATCTCTGGAGTTGATTTTCAAATGCAATTTAGTTCGATACTACAGTGCCAAATGAAGTGAAAGAGTTCAAGTTGAAAATTCCCAATAAAATTTTGAAGTTTGAGAAAGATATCCCCGTGTATAGTGACATAGAAAAAAAGAAATACGCTTGATATACATTTGGAAGTGGACAAGGATTTCCGACAACAGAAACGGACTTCAACATGGGTCTGCTACATGGAGTACTTTGGGCGTTTGGAATAATATTAGTTCTAAATTCAGGTAAGTTGCTCATAATGCACATAAATCACAAGAATAAACTAATTTTGGGCGAATTTAAGAAAACAAAAGAGTTGTACTACGAACTGGCAATGAATTGTTGAAGAATTTCAATGGGACTTGTTTTTATTTTAAATTATCTAACGTATTCTTAGCTGCTGAATCGTTATTTATGTGGAATTACTTCATTTAGTGGGTAATATTCTATAATAAGTAATTATTTTCGAAGTCATTACGACTCATTTATATAAACGGGGGTTTGTTTCTTTTTGAATCTCGCATATCCTGGGAGGTATTAATTAATTTGTCATTTTAGCTAAATGGAGCTGTGATCTCATAATTTAATTCTCAAACTATGTAAAGTTAAAAGCGAAACCTTCGAGAAATAAATTAATTAGTACTATTTAAAAAAATTTGATTAGTTCTCTGTTAGATGGGAATGCAGAGTGGCTTTTCCGTCAGCCCTGAATTTATATTGTTTTAGTCTGTCCTCGGAGAAGGCTGTAATTATTTTTTGTAATTTATTCACGTACAAACTCATAAGTCCAAAAGATTGGCTAGTTTTGTATAATTCAGGTGTGAATTTTCGACATTTAATAATTGAATAAATTTAAACTCGGAAATATTTTTGTCCAATATGAAGCTACTTTTGAATAATTATTTTCTAAAATCTAGATCGCTAAATGTAGGAACTCAGCCCAGTATCCTGTTTTGTCTTTAGATAGATAGATAGATAGATAGATAGAATTCTTTATTTAGACTTATGTTTACAAATATTATTAATTTTAAAAGAAAGAAAAGCTTTGGCTTAAAGCCGTCTGCCGTGGATTGACTTTAATTTAAATTAACAATAATTAATCAGGAAAAGTTAGTTAAAATACTGACTACATAAATGATATAGTTTCTATATTTCATAAATTATAGTAGGTATGAATACATAATGTAGGTATATTTTAAAAGAAAATCAGGAAAGAAAAACCGGTATTGTATATCAGATTTTTGAATAATAATAATATTTTTACATTTTTTTTTTTATTTTTTTTTTTTATTTTTAATTTTTAAATTAGTCCACATAACTGTTGCGATAGGCTAAGGCATGATTGCAGTATTTGAAAAGTATATTCCATCCAAAATCCCCATTCAATATTGATTTAGCTTCTTCTCTAGTAAGATCACTCTTAGAAAAGTACAGAACGAGAGTTCGCGTAATATGGGGCATTTTGCCAGAAAATGGAATACATCTTCCATTTCATTTAAATTACATAGGCTGCAGATTGCTCGAAGATCTTGTCTATGCGGCACATAGTTGAGGGCCAATATTTCGATTCTAGCTTTAAAAATCATACTTATTTCATTGCCTGAGAGACTGTCATTAAAATAATTGCTAGCACCCAAAGCTTGATTAAGACATTTATACATATTTCTAGATGGGGATGTGAGGGCCCTGTTCAAGCATTGCTGGTAAAACTTCTCGTCCACTCTAGCAATATAAAACATATTTTTCCATGTGCTAATATTCCTTAAATTCAAATCAAAATCTATTTCGTGTTGTGCTGCAAGCTCGTACCACTCTTTAAATGGCGTTAATTTGCATTGAAATGCAAACATCATAGCCTGCTTGTGCAAATTGGTATCTGACCTCTGCAAAACTGCGAACAAGTAATCTGCCTTGGCTTTGAGGTTCCTAATGTAAATCTGCGGTTAACCAGACTCCACATGAATTGCATAGGTTGGGGTTGACGAGGGCAGTTTAAAAATTCGTTTAATAAAAAATCTCTGAACAGCTTCAAAGTCCTCCAGATACTTGAAACCAAAGACTTGGTTAGAATAGCATAGGCACGAATTAACTGTAGCATCGAAAACTTTAAATTTGGAAGAGGGCTTCACATATTTTTTTGAAAGAAAGCTATTCCACATATGATTGATAGCCACTTTTGCAGTAGAACATTTCTCTCTTACATGTGGACGTAGGTCAAGATTGTGTGACAAGAGAAAACTCAGATATTTAAATTGCTGAACTACCTCTATTGGTTCCATATCTAAAGTCCAATGTTCACGGGGGCTCCTTCGAGATCTTGATTCAAAAACCATAATTTTAGACTTGGATATATTAATTTGCAAATCCCACAAGTCGCAGTAGCGCTTCAGTTTGTTGATCATAAGTTGCAGTGTTACAGGATTATCTGCGAGAATTACTAGATCATCTGCATACAATAAAACCTTTACTGTCAGATCACCAAACTGTATACCGCCAACTTGCAGAGATTCACATACACCGTCTATGAACAGTGCAAAGAGAATTGGACTTAGAATGCATCCTTGAGGATGCATCCGTTTCAGTCCTAAAAAAATTTGATGATTCGCTTCCTTTACAAACAGTAGCTGAAGTATTAGAATGAAACTGTTGATAAAGTCTTAAAAACTTCGTAGATAAACCTAGAGCTGATAATTTGTAAAGAAGTGTATTTCTATTGACTGTATCAAAGGCGGATTTAAAGTCGACAAAAAAAGAATATAACTTCTTTTTCTTGTCTATTTGCCTCCTAGCTATACTAGTGAGTACGTAAATTTGATCAACTGTTGAGAAGCCGGGACGAAAACCAGCCTGGAAGATACTTAATCGGTTGTTCGTTTCCACCCAAAAAACTAACCTGTGGTATAAAATCTGAGCGAAAATTTTCCTTAATGAACTTAGAATAGAGATTCCTCTATAATTTTCAGGACGACTGCTATCACCTTTCTTGAATATTGGAAAAATTAAAGACTTTAAGAATAAATTGGGAAGTGCTTCTTCGTTCAAGAGCTTATTATAATAATGTAATAAAAAGTTAAAAAAAACTGGTGTGGCGTTTTTATAAAATTCAACAGGTATCCCATCGATCCCCGGAGCTTTATTGTTTTTCATATTTTTTAGCGCTGCTAAAAATTCGGAAATATTAATCGGACTATCTATCTATCTATCTGTTTTGTCTTTACAAATTTATTCAGTTGTAAATTTTCGACATATAAGTGAATAGATTTTAGATTTTCCAAAATTTAACAGCTCTTTCAAAAATACTACCTTCTTCGTAAGCAAAAAGGGTTCTCAGTTTATTTGATATGTACCTAAATTCGCAGAATGCGAAATAAGTAATTTTGAAAACCATTTCAATGCGGCGATTTGCTCCTTTAAAATAAGTTCTATAACTGAACTTTGAGAAGAGGTACTTTTTTAAAAAAAGATTCTACAACCTAAGGTTGGATTACTGCATTCGTGATCGAGTATTACGTGATTGAATTTGCTTTGCTTGTCAAATCCACAAAATTTACTGAGATATGGCTTGATAACGGATGCAGAAACTCGGACCTTGATATGAACCCTATATCTCATATATAAAAACTTATATTTAAATAGGCGAAGAGAAATAGTTAAGAACCACTTTCAATGCCTTAAACACAACATATTTGCTTGCTTTTATTGTTGTTGGAAGGATTGTGCAGCGATGCAATGCGTGTGTAGTCTGTTTTTCAATATTTTGTTTATAAGCGAGGTTACTATAATGGTTATTAGGTTACTATAGTAGCAGATAAATATCTCCCGTTTATTCTGCTGCGAGATATCGTTTTAATTCGATTGCAAATTTTCGAAAAAAGTTGTTTACAATGTATCTCCATAAGTAGGTTACACCTACGGGAAATATTTTTAATTTTTATCGTATTCATACAATCCCGCGAATAGTAGTTGCTCTCTAAAACAAGGTCAAAAGACTGATATTCATTGTCAGCTCAATATATTGCTGATGAGATAATTATTGCTTCAAGTGTCGCAGTGAAGTCGAATTTAGTACGTACCTACGTTAAAAGCTGACATTTTCTGCGATAAATTTAAAAATGTTCTCACCTTTCCAAAATCTAGATGATTCAAAAAAATAAATAAATATTGAATTGTCCTCAATTCAAAAATATGAACTTCTTCTCATTTCCGAGATGCACTATGTTCATCGATGTTTTACTCAATGACTACCAAGAGTAGGTAAATATGACTTTTTAGTCAACCAGCGACAGCAAATAAAATATTTAAAAAAACTTCGATCATATACAGAATCGTGGAAGGATAAATCGCGCGTGTAGGTAAAGTTCTTGACAAATTTGATAGTCATGTGTTATTTGTGGAAATTGATTTTTCGTCGGCTTATTTGGTCGTAGGCGTTTGAATGAAACTAGATTAGCTCATTATCATTAGCGTGAGTTAAGTATCCATAGCAAAACATATTGAGAAAAAAGATAACATTATTTGTATTCAATGATATCTTTAGTCTCTAGTACAGTCTTGCACACAACGCTACAATGATAACATATGTAAAAGAGATAATATCGTTTGTATACAATGTTGGAATATTATCTCTTCTTCATTATCAAGCAAGACGATTGTACGCTTGGGTCTCCTTGTAGATAGATAAGAAAAGTATATAAATACGACTGTATGATGAATTTATCAATAGTCTTATTGTAACTACATAGTAGCCTTAAGCTCCTTTTAGAATTAGTAAAAAGTATTTCAATAATAAAGGACATAGTTCCAAATAAATATTGTTTAATTTTAAAAGTAAGAAACAAGTGTTTTAATTGGCGATCCTGCCAGGAGGTTAAATATACTTTTTAACTTCAATCGAGCGCACCTCGGGAACAAGTAGTGAAATCTAGTATAAACAGAACACTCGCGTTACCGGTTACAAGAATTACCTAGCATAGCAGGTACAAATATAGCTTCTTCGTACGAAGCAGCAAAGCAATTCAGTGAAAGTGTATATGTGGAGAAAAAAAAACACACAAATTCGACGACAACAGACACGAGTTCAAAATGGAACAACTCGCAGTATTAATGGCAAGATTAGAAGCTTTAGAAACCAGGAGCAACACAGTAACACAAACCCTAGAGCACACACGCACAGAGAATGCAAGGTTAGCAGCAATAATAACTAACCAAAATCAAATAAACACTAATTTAGAAACAAAACTAAATGAAGTAAAATCTGGATTAGGCATAGTACCAAACATACCTGTGCTAGAGGAAATAAGAACCACATATACAGATGGTAGTGAAATACAGTTAGACGCATTTAAAAGCCTACCTATTTTCAACGGCGATCAATCAAATTATCGGTCGTGGCGCGAAGAAGCATCCAGATTAATGGACAGCATTAAAAACTTCAAAACACACAGTAAGTACGCAGCAGCATTGACTATAGTGAAAAGTAAAATACAGGGTGCAGCCGCGAATGTGTTAACTAATTATAACACAATTTTTAATTTTGAGGCGATACGTAACAGATTAGATTATACGTACTCTAATCAAGAACCTCTATACGTGCTACAAGACATGATGAAAGCCATCACGCAAAAAAGAAGCACACTGTCTGAATACCACGACGAGATAAATAAAAATCTCAATTTAATAATATCAAAAATCACTATGTCAGGTGATCCGCCGAATATAATCGACAGACTAATTAAAAATGCTAACGACGACGCAGTTCGTATATTCATTGATGGTATGAGTGACAACTTTACAAGAGGATCATTATATTCAGCTACAATAAATGATCTAGAACACGCATTCGCAATTGCTCGCAGAATAGAACATGATAATGTGCACAGGCATTTACATCTCACTCAGGATAAGCACCACAAAAATATGCCACATGAACGCAGAAACGAAAGAAGACCAAATTATTCGAGCCAAACAACGAATTATCAACCCCAGAAGCAATACGATAATATGCAGCAACACAATCAAGGACCACAGCCGATGGAGATAAACTCGAGACAAATTGTACATGCACAGCGACAAAATTGGAATCAATACAAACCCGATGTATATAATCCACCAGCGAAACGTGAACACAGCGGGAGTTTCAACACACACAACAGACCGCAACGATCTTATCAGCAGAACTTCAAGCAGCAGAGAGTAAATAACTCCCGACAACAACGCAGAGACGATGTCAGCAGTACATATGCAGAAGCAGATGAAACGGAATGTATGGTAAATAATAACATAAGAATAGATCATTTAAACTAGTAGACGGGTTGCCCTGCTTAAATTTAACTAGTACTATTTCTAAGAAAATTTATAAAATTCTTATTGATACTGGTGCAACCCATAATTACATTAATAGAAAATGCGATTCTAGCAAAAAAATTAAAATTAAACCTATAAAAATAAAAACAATGCATGGTTATTCTATGGTAGATACAAAGAAAGTAGTTAGGATATTAAAGAAAAATATAACATTTTTTGAATTAGAGGATATTCAGTCTTTTGATATGATATTAGGATATGAAGGACTTAAAGTTCTAAACGCGGAAATAAATTTCAGTAATATGACTCTAACTACCATAAGCAGTGTCGAATCTATTCAGAAAATTAATTACATAATTGGGGAAAATAATATTTATAAAGCAGACATAGATAGACTGATGAAGATTAATAACAGCATAGGACCGTTACCCTTTACAGATACTATAGAAGCAAGCATTAGGACGACCAATGATAATCCGGTTTATGTTAAACAATATCCATATCCCATAGCAGATAACGAATTCGTAAACAAAGAAATACAGAAACTCTTACATGACGATATAATAGAAAAAAGCCATAGTCCTTATAACAGTCCCATATGGACAGTACCTAAAAAAGGTTTGGACGAAAAAGGAAAACCAAAACGGCGCATGGTTGTTGATTTCCAAAAACTTAACGCTCACACTGTAACAGACAGATACCCCATTCCGGATGTCAACATGACAATTCAAAATTTAGGTAAAGCCAAGTACTTTACAACATTAGATTTGGAGTCAGGTTTCCACCAAATTAAAATCAAAACAGATGATAAAGAAAAAACAGCTTTTGCTATAAATGGCGCAAAATATCATTTTAAACGAATGCCTTTCGGGCTCAAAAATGCACCAAGCATATTTCAGAGATGCGTGGACGACATTTTGAGAGACTTTGTAGGTAAATTCGTACACGTTTACATTGATGACGTATTGATATATTCTTCATCTGAGGAAGAACATATACAGCACATAAGTCAAGTATTCGACGTACTCAATAAAGCCACATTAAAAATATCTGATGAGAAAAGTAAGTTTTTTCAAGAAGAAGTAGAATACTTAGGTCACATAATCAGACATGGAAAAATCATTACAGATAAAACAATTGCCTTATGTAACCAAACTTATTTAAGAACAAGAAATTGTCAAAATCATCTAAGTAAAAACATTTGTGAAATTAACTTTGAAGAAGAAAATTGTCTTATTCCACTTTTAAAGAATATAACTTCAAAATGCAACATTAAACAAGAATACGATTACGACTTAGAAATTGAATCCGGTGTTATGTTATTAAGCGGTAAGCATAAGTTAAATAATCAAACAATTAATGGTATAAACTTAGTTACTTATGAAAATACTATAAATCTAGACGATAAAATATACAAAAACATGCATAAGCAAATTAAAGAAGTTATATTAAGAAATCATAATTCAGAGTCTTACATCGACCAAATAATTAAAGAAGATACAATGTACAAATTCGATAACATAGATACTTTAAAAAAACTAATTATTCCTTTTGAAGAAAAACCGATATTATCAACTATATACACAATTGTAACACTGATTGTTATTCTAGCATTTACGTACGTAATGATAAAAACTATACAATGTATAACAGATCGTCAAAAACAAAAAAAGATTGACGCATATAACAAAACTTATGAAAGAGAAATGTTAAAAATAGCGTCGAAAAATCGGGACGATTTCGTTTAACAAGGGGGGGAGTTAAGTATCCATAGCAAAACATATTGAGAAAAAAGATAACATTATTTGTATTCAATGATATCTTTAGTCTCTAGTACAGTCTTGCACACAACGCTACAATGATAACATATGTAAAAGAGATAATATCGTTTGTATACAATGTTGGAATATTATCTCTTCTTCATTATCAAGCAAGACGATTGTACGCTTGGGTCTCCTTGTAGATAGATAAGAAAAGTATATAAATACGACTGTATGATGAATTTATCAATAGTCTTATTGTAACTACATAGTAGCCTTAAGCTCCTTTTAGAATTAGTAAAAAGTATTTCAATAATAAAGGACATAGTTCCAAATAAATATTGTTTAATTTTAAAAGTAAGAAACAAGTGTTTTAATTCGTGTCCTAACGTAGATAACCCGAAACTTAAAAATATTTAAGTTATGATGTGCTACTTTCAAGGGACAAAACTTTGTTTGGAGTTAAAATTTGTTTCAAATAAAGTCGTTCCAATTAGAGCTTTGCTTTTTGATTTGACACCACAGTTTCAAGCGATAACCAATTTAACAACTGATACGTTCATTGTTCTCTGACAAACATGCGAGAATATAACTGTCTTGAAGTTGCTTCTCAATTAACCGTTTGGACTCGGCATAAAATGGTAAATCTCTTCCATTTGCCTCGCAAATGAAAAACTCAAATAAAACGAATGCTTGTGAGAAGCTAGGCTTAGGGTTCTCTAGGACCTGTTGCGCAAACTCTATTTATTTTATATACCATGGTCATTACCATGATTTGTAAGTTTTTTTCTTCAGTTTTGTACATCAACAAAAAACCCTATATCAACACCAGTTCACTTCCGTATATCTCCTAAAATTATTGACTTCTCCTGACAGGAAGTAAGCCTGCACTTAACTTCGCCATCCACTGATCAAGCACCTTGCACTTATGCCAAATCGGTGATAAGCATTAGCACTAAGCTTGGCCAATTTTTGAAAAATGCGACCCACTTGTTTTTGAAGAAACCTTCTTTTTCTAAATATTGTAATATGATATAGTTAACAAGTATAAAACGCCCCAGTCATAGTTTTGTCTTACAGTCTCAGTTCCCAAATGAAGCTAAGAAAAAAAATCTTTCCATAGTCTCTGTAGAGCGTTTCTAAAGCACTCTTTAATACTTTAGCACAGCTGTTCATTGAGGGCAGTTCAGAAATTGCTGCACGTTCACAGTCGATCTAAACTTTATTGATAATTGATCGTCGCAATACCATTTAAAGAAATTTATTTTTGTTTAATTTAATTTCTTTTTATTTATTTATTTATTTTTTTTAGTGATAAGTACATGTCAACTATCAATTGATAGTTGATTTTCGCAATAGGGGTGTGTATTATCGTTGGCAAGTGTAATAGAAAAGCAAGTAGAAAATTCTACCAAAACTGACTATCTAATATTTTTCCTATAAATATACGAAGCATTTAAAAATGTTGGTTGAATATCTGCCTTCATGCACAAGAAATTCAGGAAGAACTGGCCAACTGCATTTTCCCACGAACTATGTTTTGAAAAATTATATAAAGTCAGTTTTGCTAGTATACCGAAAATATGTAGGCATACGCTCCTTACCCATCTGTAAAACAAATCACCTACTCCTACAATAATTAGTCTCATGCTTAGCAGTTCTAAGGGGCTAGTTTTAAAAATTGAGTACATCTGCTTTAGATATCTTCGTGACCAAGCAGTTGCATTTATTAAACTCGAATGCATGACTGGCTTGTAAAATAAATAATAAATATAAGGGAAAGTGTGCTGTCTTCTTAAAACTGGCGTTCATCAAAGTAGTATCAAAGTATTCCTCTCATTAAACGTGCTTTTTTTTTTTTTTTTTGATCGCCGATTAAATATATGCAATGGAAATTGATTCGTAGCCTTAAACTGAACTTTAATTTGAGTTAATTTCAAATTTTAATGACAAGCTAGGCAGACATTTTACAGAACTCGTTTAAAAATAAAACAGATGTTGTAACAAGACAAGTGTACAGCGCCAAAATATGTTTATATGTTGTTGAGAACCAACTCTCTCTACTCGTTTTCACAATGATTTCAATTGAGAAAGTGTTAACATAATTATAAAAAAAAATATGTTGTAGAAAACGGTAGGCGCAGTGGTTTATAGTGTGCTGGACTACTAAGGCAGGGGTCCCACGTTCGATACCCACAAAAAAAAAAAAACCCAAATTACATTTTGACTTTTGTTTCCACTGGACCACCTCTCACAAACATCAGAGAGTGTAACTGTCAGCTTCTCAATTAGACCTTAGTTCTAGCCATACGTCAAATGCAACCGAAAAAGTTGAAACAGTGTGAAAATGAGTTTCTTTACTTTTAGGCGGTTATAGCAAAAATTAGGCCAGAAAAATGTTTCCCATGAAAACAATGACAACAAACCAACCACCACTGATTGGAATCCATCAGAAAAAAAAAAAATTCCTGACAGATGGAACAGTAAAGAAATTAAATATTTCAGTGGAATGATTTGGTTTTAATGAACTATTTTTTCTAGAAAATTTAAACATCATTTGCATATTTCTTTTTGATGTGTAAACATCTAAGCGCGCGTTTTGGAATCTGGTGGAGTAACACATTCAACTTGCGGGGACGGAAATGCGTCACTGTGTTTTATCATTGCATACACTTTATCATTGCATACGTTTTTATCATTGCATACATTTATGAGCTGGGGAATATTAATTTCAGCTTTTTGTTGATGTGAAATAAAATTTCTCCATTTCGTCCTTGCATCGTACTCAGAAGAAATTTCAAGAATTCTGCAGGGAGATAATCATCCTTTACCAATGATCATAAGCGGAGACTTCAATATAAATTTGGTAACTCCAGAAGTTCCACCATTCATTGATTTGATACAAGATAAATTTAATCTTCAAATTAACTCCAACCGGAAAATTTCAACAACACGATATGGAACAACCATAGATGCTGTCTTCCAGCGTAATCTAGAGAGATTACAGTCTCGAATTTACATATCTTACTTCAGCTACCACAATCCGATTGTATCTATTCTAACGAAACTAGCACAGAACGAATAAATTATTGTTATTTCATAATATATCAAGAATACGGTTATTACAATTCCCTCTTTTCTCAAGGAAGTGTATCAAGCCAAACACATACCGCACGCACGGTGTTTACACATACACGTATTTTGGGACTGTTGGATACAGTCGCACCATTTTTTTTTTAATAAACTAACTTTATAATTCATAAGCAACATTTAAAGACCAAAATTGAGTTCAACCACTAGGTTTAAGTGATCAAGAAAAGCATAAGAACGTTTTTACGGATTCGTTTTACGTATGGCTGTAACTAAGGTTAAGGGTATTAGCCATTTGGAGTCGGCATTAAATTGTATATCCATTTCATTTGTCCCAAAAATGTAAAAACAACGGAATAGTTGTGAGGAGTTAGGCCTATGGTTCTCAAGGATCTGTTGCCCTAACTATTTATTTATTTATTTTAAGATAATTTTTGTTACGTGTTAAAATGCTACCAGAAACCTTGTCACACTTATGAAACATCTCTATTTATTTATTTCCTACGATACCAGTGAACAGTTTTATTGCCCAGGCTATTTTTTTCGAATTCGCAATGGCGAAAAACCTAAAATGACCTAAAAAATTTAAAAGGTGAAGCGTGAAGGTTAAAAATGATTATTAGTAAGGCCCTCTGTCATTAATTTGAGTACGTGCATAAAATGTTTCCTGACAGTTGTATTGATGGCACATGTACGACCTTTAAAATGATCGATTTTTTTATTCCATCTTTGAAAAAATATGTTCATTAGGTACCCGAGATGAAAACGACTCAACTAATAGTTTACGGTGATCGAAAAAAAAAACTTTCATTGCTTACTGTGCGGGAATTATGACAGTTTGCATTAATAGTGCAATTCCTTCTCGAAGGCGACTACTTTAGTCAAATTAGAATTAATAGCCATTAAATTGGGCATGAAGGCTGTCGAGTCGACGACAAAGAAAATTTGCTCCTTCAAGCTTAAATTGTTGAGGGGGAATTCTTGACACTTTCAATCTAAATTAAAAATTCATACTTAACTAGCAGTTCCCACCCGGCTTTAGCCGTGTTAACCAAATTGTTTCCGAACAGAAAATCTACTACTTAAATCCCTGTAGAATTTTTGACAAATACGGACATACGGACAAATACAAAATTGGCCTTACCAAACAAATTTTTAGTTTCGACTCTAAATTCTTAGTAGTTCACATTGGCTATATTTTCCATAGAAATTTTGTAATTGCCAGATTTCGTAAATTCAAAGTGGAGACTAAATTTTTTTATTAATACGGCGCAGTATTAATTTTTATGAATTTTCTATTTTAGTTTTAAAATTTTTAAATTTCTCGCCGTACGAACCTTCCTTAGGTGTAAACAAACACAATAAAGAAAAGATAGCCCAAATCGGACGATCCCTTCTCGAGTTATAGGCGGTCTTGCGGATGCAACTTTATTTTATACATACCTATAGATTTTGGGGTATAGGTACAATACAAAATCATTCACAACAGAAAGGCCAGACGCATTGAACATTATTTTCGACCGAGTCAGCCTCAGCACAGCTCTTCGCAACAGACAGCCAAAAAATATTTCAAAAATGACCCAACTTAAACCCGAATCCAAAGGTGATGCGCCCATAAGCCTCTCAAATAATTGTGTTTCAACTTCGAACTAGTTTTTTGCACTTGCTCAAACCACTGTTGACTTTCTTGAGCTTCATGTAAGCTCTCGAGATGTGATATCTCTTAGACACGACATTTAATATAAACTGGCCTCGTGTTAGTGTTGATTAAAACTTGATCCTCATCTGTATCAAGTGGAGGGACAAGGCCATCAGCTATGCTTGCTCTTCTGTCAGAACTTGTGTATAATAAGTGAGTAACACAAAAAACACTCGCTGTCAAAATGCGCCTGAGTTTGGATGAATTTTTATGTCATGATCGTGACTAAAAAAAATCTACAGAAAACTTGTGCGTTGAAATGTCCTTCTTGGCTCTCTCCTCATGATGTCTTCCTCCCAAAAAAACCTGCTAAAAGAACCTTCATACCTACTAATTTGGCGTATATTTTACATAATTAATTTCAGCACACATTATAACTTGATTCAATCAGCAAACTAACAGTGTTCGCACTACGTCAGAGTAAACTGGTTTCATCTTCATCTATGCTAAAGCTTCAATTCAAGGTTCATGTCATTTAAGCACAAATCATTCGTCATTTATATTGTCCATAGATATATAAACCCAAAAGCGAGAGGAAGTCAAATAGAAACAGCTTGACTGACCACCATCCTCTTTAATGATGACTAATAAAGTCACCATTGCTAATTTATTCAAATCCGCGTTATACCATAAAAGAGGCGAAGAGTTAAGATGAGCTTGTTTCTTTTTTTCCGCTTTTAGTTTGTAAACTTGTAAAACACAACAAACTATAGGCGAATTAAATATTTTCAGACAATTATGCAATCTATTTGGGTGCAGACTTTCATAAATTTTATAACAATCATGATAATGTGCGAATAATAGTAGATAATGTTTATTGTCTTAGGGAAATCATTGTGCAAACACGATGGATGACGAATGACATTCTGTTTTCTTTGTCTCTTAAATAAATCCCTTATATTGCTAAATAATGACTGAATGCGACGTTGTTGGTTTGATTTGATGATTGGTTTTTCAAAGGTGATGGATGTTTTTCGATTTGTTTGACTTATCGTGGTAGAAAGAGCCTTCAGATCTCCCTCTCTCTATGGTGTTATTTTTTGAGACGTTCCAGCTCATTATTTAAGCAATGCATGAGGAGGGTTAGCAGAACGCACCTCTGACGATGTTCAACATTTACGGACACTTTATAAAAAAAAAGCCAAAAAGCTTAGTTTCATACTCCTGCAGCAGACTCCATAGTCTATCTCGAGACTTTATCTCCATTTAATACATCCAGCTATTCTACAAGAACACTCAATAACTCGAGACTTTATCTCCATGGAATACATGGACAACAATTTATAGAGCTTCCTACTTTAAAACGAACCATCACTGCTCACTGAGCACTTACTTATATTTCTAGTCAAATACTGGCAACAACGATTAGTCTCATGTTCTTCCTGTTTAAAAGTATGAAAGACTCTTGAAGCTAAAACTTAGGTTAGGTTAGGTTGCTATCTTAGAAGGTACTCCCAGACCGAAATTGATGGTATATTGTTGTACAATAGCTTTACGTGCACTCGTCTACTCTTCGAAGGCACTTCTCCTGTGATATGCAACATCACGATTAGTGTTGTTATTCCTATTCTACCTCACTCCAAAACCTGGTGGGTATACTTAGTGATATTAGCTTCAAAGGCATATAAATGCTGAAGTTATGTTCGGCGACAAAGAAGGCGGTTACGACAGTTCGTCATAATGCCAGTATGTGTACGATGTACGTGTATAGCTTTGAATGCTGGAAATGAATATCTTTTTGTTTGAATCAAGGCTATGTTCTTAAACTATGGTAGATGTTTCAACAGGACAAGAGCATTTTATGGTGCATAGTAGTAGCACTCAATGAGCTGATGACTATGCTCAAATAGCTCTAGGGGATGATGTATTGTGCTTCTGTTGGTACATGTCTTCTGAGCGTTTGTGCAAGGCAGCAGCTTTGGACGTGATCGATGATCGGTATATTAGGAACGGTCTTTTGGAGCATAACAAGACCACTTACCTGGTAAACATCGATTCTTTGGCGAAATAGGCTTGCACCTTCCTCAGTGTGTTTTTGCCTCTTGTGCAAATTTGCAACTAACTATCAGTCAGAACTGCAGGTGTCTTCGGATAGATCTACTAAAAATGTTCTAATTAATATCCCGCTTCCTGATGCATATACACGATCATCGGAATGCCCAAAACTATCTATCGATTGAGGATAAGTTGCTTGTGGTATTATTCGGTTTCAATTCCGAATTCAAATATTTTTACTATGCCTTGATATTTCTCTGACTAGTAAAATGCAAAACAAATTTTACTTGCCGAATTTTTTCCATTAAAATTAAAATTTGATACATTCACGTCCAACAAACTCTTGCGGATCCTGGAAATCGTTTTCACTGACAAACACTTATTTTGATCCTAAAGTCACTGAGTGAATAATAAACACCAGATTAGGCAGACTTTACAAAAACAAAAAAACAAAAAAAAACAAAAATGGCCGCCACAAGCCTTCCCAACATCGAAACCTTCCCATTTGAAACGAAATAAATTTCTTATGCTTCGTTCTGTAACTCCCGGTACTTCCCAAAAAGTTTCATTTCAGTGACACGATGAAACCGAAAATATCATTGTGAACAACAATACTTCTCTTGCATTAAGAACTGGTTACGAAATTTTTCAAGGACGTCTTCAGATCTAACTACAGTCTGATGCTAGTGGGACAGCCGGAGCTGTATGCAATACTTAGAGCTACATTAGCCCTTGTGATAAAAAAGCTGCTGCCCGAAAGAAATCTACAATTCCCATTCCTTTCATTTGAAGGACTATAGACAACTTACTGGTAGGCAACTTACTTTAGGCCCTTATTTAGGTAGGTAAAACCCCACCCGTTCAGCGTTCACGCAGGAACTTTCCTTTTCTTTTAGGACATTTTCATACAGTAAGTAAGCAATTTTAATGAACAGCGTTCACATGTTTGGAGCTCACAAACCATCTGATGCAGAAATCAGTTCATTTCCTTGAAATCCTCTTCCAATTACCTCACTAACAAGCCACTTCAACAAAAACGTAACAAGAGCCCAACACAAAACCGCGTGTGCCTACCACCAATTTACACACTGACTGATTTACCCAGCGAAATTAATTTCCCTTTCTACACAAATTCCAATAATTAGTAGAAGAACGTCTTTGAAAAAAAAAAAAAAAAAAAAAACAGACGAAAACAAATACGCGTACCTTGTGCCTCGTTGTTGATTCAATGAGCGTTTCCACAAACTGCCAATGTGTGACACTTTTATTTTTAATTAAACATCACGTACCGATTGAACTACTTTCAAATATTTGTGCTACGTAAGTTTGTAACCAACCACCGCTAGTGCAGCTAGTGTGTCGAAATACAAAAATCAGTGTTAAGGTGAAGGAAAGAAATAAAAACAAAATGGTGAGGTATTACGAAAGTTTGGCTTTGCTAGGTTTTCCATTTTTTTTTTTTAATTTTCCCCGAGAAAGTACTTCCTATATGAAAAGTGTTTCGCAATAATATCGTTAACGAGTGTTGGTACGACTTTTGATTTTATAAGCGATTGACCATATTTGTATCAGTTTATAGAAAGAAAAATACGCACAGTAGGTAACATTATATGTGTCTTCTATTTTTCTACTGGTACGATTTGATAACACGAATTTGGCATCGTGACAAAAATGGTATAGTGGTAGTGAAACAAAGCGGTCGGTTGAGTTTGAGTCATTATTTGGGAATTAGTGGACTGGACAGGGACACAAGCCCGATTTACATAATTAGTTGTTTGTACTTGTTTTGGTGAGGATTTGGTTCAATAGGATTTGAGTTGATTGTGATTTGACATGGTTTAGTTTCGACGTTGCTTTTCTGTCAAGTTCGCGCGCCATCTATTTTGTGTTTTTTGGTGGTTGTGTGCTGCCAATAGGAATTGACAATGATGGCAGTTCAGTTGTGACTGTAATCATCCTTTACATTGTTACGTTCCTAGGCAGCTGTAAGAGCTAGTTGAACGGAGATTCGAAACTCAGTTGGTGTTGCTTCCAATGAAATTTAGTTTTTTACTGACAACAAAAATCAGCAAAAGAGTCTCTCGATCTTGTATGCTAACTAAAAACGCGCCGTAAACCTCCTTCGTGATCATGAAGCTTTTTCGCTGAAAAGATGTAAGGCCAATAGAAATAAAGCCAAAAAAAAAAAAAAAACAATTTTTAGCAAGATGTAAGAGGTAATAAATCCAGCGATATATTAGTATCCACTTAAACCTCCACCGATGTCTGGTTAAAACAGATTTGTTGTTTCCCCAACAAAATAAAGTATGACAAACTGGATTTTACTAATGAAATCGTAAAATTTGAGAAGATCGACAATAAAAAATATCAGTGGACCTATAAATCTGAATCTATACCGCCTACATGAATGGAGATGATTTATGGCAAATATTCGGGTAATTTTATAGCTGCAGATAAGAGTAGAAATTATAACAAATTAAGGCAAAATGATCGTGTCAATGATCTTTGGCTTATGTTCTAAAAAAAGATTTTCCTGCAGACTTCAGGAATAAGTTCAATAAAACATTGCCCTTAGTTATAGCCGTTCTTTTTTTTTTTAAATACCACTCTCTTAAAAGGCAATAGCGCTTTAACAGCGCCCAAGAAGCTTGCAAAAAGGTGTTACTTGTTCCTTGTTCGAGATTGCTTGTCAAAACGCTGAGTTTTAACTGTCGTCGTTCGTGGAAAATAAGGAACAAAACAAGATATGTGTATGTAGGTGGCTTTGAAGTCAATAATCTGTTTTAACTTTCTCGAATACTCAGTAAGGGGGAGATATTGTATTTGTAAAAATAAAATATAGATGATAGTGGAACTCAAAAAAGTGGGTTGCGAAATTATCCCCGTCTGTCTGTCTTTAGGCCTACAGCCTAAACGACTGCCCGGATTTAGTTCAAACTTCGGATTTGGAGTTAGTGGACCTACAGTTCGAGGAACATATTTGTTTTTGAACGGTAACCTCAATATTCATGGTACTTCCCATATAAAATGTTAACCCCAGTTTGATTTGTTCGAAAACGGCTCTAACGATTTCGACCAAAATTGATATTTGAGCTCAAGTATAGGTGAGCTTAACGTGATGGCATACTCAGTTTCTTACTAAAATATCGAATAACGGTACTTTTGAAATTTGGACATATTTTGAAAATAATACATATTTCCCTTTTTTAACCATTCCCACATTTACGTAACCATTTTTTCAATCACAAGAAGAGGGCATTTTTTTAAAAAGTAGAAATACAGTCGAAAATGGTTGAAGAAAATTATTAATTGACTTCCATAAGTCCCCTTTTACTTAGAACATCAGAGAGAACATAGTACCAAAAAAGAGGCCGAATGGTCACCGTATCTTTAGTCTATATCTATACGACTCTGACAAAACTTCATTTCTAAGCTCAGTTTTTATCTACATCGTACATTCAATTTTTGAAAAACGGCATTTTTTAAAGATTCGATTTTCTTTGGTTTCTCAGAAAACTAACGATTTGGACCAAAGTTCACATTTAGAGTAAAATTAATGTTCGAAAAATATTGCGTTTTTAATTTTCAATTCCAATCACACATATTTTAGAAACTGGTCATTTATCTCGAGAAACCTATGTTCGATTGGGTTAAATCTTTGAAAACCAAGTTATGCTTCCATCCCAAACAATAAAAAAAAAAAAAAAAAATATAGAGGAATCGCAAAACTGTCTTGTATACCCAAACTCTTCGAGAAAATTATTTGTAACTACGTGCAATTTCACTGCTCTAAAATTTTTGCTGATGAGCAACATGGATTTTGTCCCAAAAAATCAACTGTAACTTATTTAATAGAATTTACTTCCCATGTCAATGAGAGCATGGTGAATGGGTTACAAACTGATGTTTTTTATGCTGATTTTAGTAAAGCATTCGACAATGTTAATCATATTATCCTGTTAAAAAAACTTGAATTTTATGGATGGAAAATGTTAAACTAAATTACTGTTTGTCTAAAAATATTGTCGTCTATTCTGGTGTCCCTCAAGGCAGCCACTTTGGTCCACTCCTGTTCCTGTTATTTATCAACGATCTATGTCCTCTCATTACATATTCAAAGATTTTGCTATTTGCGGATGACTGTAAGCTGAACTATTCATATGGTAGCCAACAAGGTTATTTATTTTTACAACATGACATTGACACTATGCAAGAATGGTGTAAAAGGAACTATATGCAGCTTAATCTTAAGAAGTGTAAAAGCATGACCTTCACGAGAGGCCAAAATTCAACTGCGCCAATTTATTTTCTTAATGAGGAAGCTGTAGAAAGTGTTGATTGTTTTAATGATCTTGGTGTGGTCTTTGACAGAAAGCTCACCTTTAATCTCCATTTGGATTCCATTGTTAGCAAGGAAAGAAGCCGATTGGGACTTATAAATCGTTTCTCAAAGGAATTTAATGATCCCTATGTATTCAAAACTATATACTGTTCTCTCGTCCGACCTGTTTTGGAATACTGTAGCCCTGTTTGGTGTCCGTCCTACGAATCTGGAATCTCAAGAATTCAAAGTATTCAAAAGCAGTTTCTTCTCTTCGCATTACGTGATTTGCCTTGGAACCCCGAAAGTCGTCTTCCACCCTACATAAGGCAATTAAAGTTGTTGAATCTTCAGACTTTGGAAAAACGTAGAGAGATATCCAATGTTATATTCCTATTTTGCGTTCTGACTGGTAACGTCAACTTCACATATGTTCTCAATTCCGTAAACATCAATACCAGACCGAGGACAACAAGGAACACAATTTTCCTATACCAAAGGACGTCTCGATGTAACTATGGGTGTAATAGCCCCATCAATAACCTGACGAGGGATTTTAATAAGTACAATCATGTGATTAACTGTGACATTATGTATAGTAGTTAAATAAATAAATAAATAAATAACTCAGTATTCAGCTATATATTTGACGAATAGTATTTTTCAAACTAAACGTTGAAATATTTGTTACTTTTCTGACTGCATAGGTAATTTTAGAAAAACGATTTTTTATCAAAATAGGCATTAACGATAATATGTATAAGTATTTAAAATATGATCCCGTTCTTAGTTATTTTTTTTGAAATCGAATAATCAGTTTTCAAATTATTTCTCGAAAATTACTATACTCAAATCCCGATCTGTATTCACATATCTACGGTATATTTTTGTAATAATCTCAATGCCCCATTTCCAATAAAAATACAATAACAGCCACGCAAAACTTATTGTTCGCATATATTATATACCCACTTTTTCTTTTTGTCGATCATATTGAAATAATTCGAAATACCTACACCCAGTTTCTACAGTCAGAAACTCCCACTTCATTTGCAGCCCCACACACTTCCATCAAGATATTCAGTATATAAATAACTCCTAATGCACATCTATCATAGACACCTTAAACCACTTATAAATTCCAGTCAAAAAGAAAAACATGCCCTAACAGATCAGTAAACAATTACTCTTGCCACACTCTTGTCCTTGTACTCAAATTGTAAAATAGTACTGTAGGCGCTTATGTATCGCTAACCAGAATTTGCGACAATTGCCTGTTACTGAGAGCTTCAACTTATAAAAACTCTCAGTGTTATTTGGATACTGCCGTATCAGATGAATTTTATGAACCGTTTACTTTAAACCTCCCTAATAAAAGAAAAAAACCCGCACTTTTGATGAACGAAAAAGTTTCGTGCGACTTAGGTGTGCACTTTATTTCTTAAATCGGCTTGTGTCTAATATTTGCTATTTTAGTTATTTGTTTCGTTTTGGATTTTTCAACTCTTAATTTTGTTGCACTTTTCGAAGATCGTAAAGTCCTTTTTATCGCACATTTGAATGACTTTGAAAAGTGCAAATGACTGATAGTGTCACTTTCTTTCCAGAATTTACATTTACGTTATTGCGCGGTAGCAAAATTTGTTTCTCATCCTTCGTTTTGGAATCTTTTGTACTGAATGCACTTGTATTAAAACACAACAAAGAAAAGTGTTCCAATATATAGGTACCTATTTTGTAAATTCAACAATACCACCGACAGTGATAGATATTTTCTTGAGCCCATTTATTTTCTTTTGGGTAGGTAATATTATTTCGAAAAATGTAAATAATGTTTGCTTTTATAGAAAACTCGCTCTTCCCGCCCGGCTTTTGCCGTGCCAAAGAACTTTGCTACTTAAATACCTTGCCAAAAGTCCCGCTCAGCAAAAGTGCTCTGTTTTGACAGTGCAGAGTTTTAGCTGCTAGTGTCGAGAAAAAGCGTTTTAAATTTTTTTAAATTCGGGGTTGCATTCAAACAACATATTGTTGCCGCTAATAATATTGTCATACTGGAAATATCAAAAATAAATAATCAACGTTTTCCAAATTATCGAAAATCCAATTGCATTAGCACAAGAACTGGTTTCCGTTAAGAAAATTTCCGAAATCATCAAAATAAGGCAGAACTTTCGACAAACGCGATCTCACTGTATATTACGATTAAAATTGAAAAAAAGAAATTTCCCAGTATAAGATGTATGGAAAATAAATTTTTATGAATTTTCCAAGTTCCTCTTAAAATTTTCCAATTTTTTCGCCTTATGAACCTTCCTTAGGCGTAAAAAAAACACAACAAAGGAAAGAAAGCTAAAATCGGACTATCCTTTCTCGAGTTATGGGCGGTCTTGCGGATGCACCTTTGTTTTATAAATATGGATTTCATACAGTCTTGGAGTTGAAATCAAGTTTTCAAATATCAATCAAAATGGCTTCGTACTCCCTTATAGCATTGAATATGAACAGTCTTCTCTTTTATGTCGAATTTCTTTAAACAAAATAACCACTCGATTTAGGCTCAGCTTGCATTTGACTACGTTTATCAAAAACCACCACTACAACTTATTTACCACCCTTCCAACCATTGAAAATGGAATTAAATAAACGAACGCATTGTTTAGAGGTATCCCTCTAACAATAGAACTTCCAAGGTCAGCTTCCGCGCTTTGTTGATGACTTAACTTAACCCGTTTACATTTACAAGTTTTCCATTCATCTCGAAAAATTTACAACATCAGCTCACGTTTATCAAGCTATACGTCCACTAAACAATTAATTTAAAACAATTTGCATTTAAGTCACAAAGACAAATTACCTAGGTGGATAAAACTTATAAGCTAACAAACGAAATGACCTTGCTCCCAAGCTCTTTCATAATTTCACTAAAACATTTAACAAATAAATAAAAACCGATAAACATAAACTCTTCAAAGTGAAAGAAACGTCGAAACAAGCCGCCAAAGTAGCATGCAACATACAACAACAGAAAAAGCGAAACAGCACAAATTGTAGTCACAACTCACAGTCACTAAGCACTTTCTTCAAAAGCCTCGTGCTGTTGTGTGTTGTGTCGTCTTCAGCCCCATAAATAAATTTATTCATATTATAAAATTATTTTATTGCTCACATCGAATGGAATGGAACATTATATTTCACAGACGACACAACATGCGTGTCCAGTCCAGTGCTGTAGTTTGTGATATGATGGTTGCCATAATCAAAATTCAAAGTACATGGGCCCTCCCCCTGCTCATGTTTGGACTCATATTTGGGTGAATTATTGTTTTATTTAATTTTCTATTGTCGACAAGCGACAACGTAACAGTTAAGGTGAAGTGAGAAAATATTCGAGTAAACACCCGCACCGCCAAATGTTGAAAGTAAAAGTGTAACAAACAGGAGACTATCTGAGGGATCTTCGGCGTATCTTCACTATCTTCAGTCCTTTTCTGATAACGACACTATGATGATGATGATGATGATGATGATGATGATGATGTTGAACTAGTTATCTACTATCAAGACGAAGATATTATAAAATATTTTTTTCGACTTGGCTCATTAATATTCATTCATATGTGCGATTCGTCTTCGCACTGTTCGTTTCACTTTTACTTTTGTCCAAAAGCAGCTGTGGGATTGTGTGTACACAGCTGGAGGAGAAGAAATTGCTGTTAATTTTCCTTTCAGTTGTTGTTTGTTGGTTTTTGTTTTTTATTTTTTATTTGTGTGCAGATTTTCCATTCTTCCCGGGGCTTCTTTTGGTTTCGTTTTCATTGAGGCGTTAAGGTGTAGAGTTTCGCCTGTTATTTGTGTATGGATTTGTTTTGATTATACCAGTCAAAGCAGAGATAGAGAAATGAAGAAAAACCAACCGACGGACGGCAAAGAAGAGATGAAATTGATTAATTAATTAATGGGTTCAATGGCATGCTGCGCTCACTGATGGGGGGTGTGTAGAGTTATTAGCCGTCCTTATTGAGGTATATAAGTCGCTTTTAACTGATGATGTGGGCTGTATATTGAAGGTCTTCGAAAAAAGAAGTAATTACAGGGAATTCGACAAAAAATCGCTTTCATGGTCAATGATCTTGCTGTGTTGTGTTTTGTTCTAATTATTTAATTTATTTTAGTCCACCCCTACATCCTTGCACTGAATCTGGGAAACGATTTCAAAGTAATTGGGGAGGGAAAAACAAAAGAGTTGAGCTCAAAACTGGCTTTAAATCGTATTTTCGATATACTCGTTGTTATTTACAATATCTATCATCTCGTGACCAAGCCACAACAAGTATTGGGAGATGTGCATGAATATTTATTGGGCAAAAAGATTCATTGTTAAATAGATATGGAAATTCCATAAACTGGTTAAAACGATTCGCTTGGCTATGAGTTCGTTTGTATGGTAATCTCTGTTTTAAAAATAAAAATAAATAAATAAATAAAAAATCTCACAAATAAATGTGTTGAGACATTTTGTGGGTGTGCAGACATGTTGGGAAATATTATGGTTCTTCTTTCGAGGAATGAACTACTAAGACATTGAGATCGATCTAAAGCTTGCCCAGAAGAAGAAATTTACACTTCGACTTGAAGTACAACAACAGGCTGTATAGGGACATATTTAAGAGCCCGTAGTAAAATGCCTTAAAAAATCCAAATTTCAACTTGAGTTTTTTTTCCACTGCGTCACCACTCGCGATCGTCTGACGAACATCCGAGGGTAGAGCTGTCATAAAAGAAGACCTTCTCAATTAGCCGTTTTGACTCGACATAAAATTGTAGATCCCCTTCCATCCCAATAATGAAAAACTCACACAAAACGAATGGTTGTGAGGAGCTAGGCCTAGACCTGCCCTACGGACCTGTTGCGCCAGATATTTATTTATTTAGATTTAGAGATCCTACCGGAAAAAATATTACAGAAGGCGCATAATACGTAAAAACGTGCAAAATGAGACTTACTTACTTAAGGTGGCGCTACAGTCCGGGGTGGACTTGGGCCTCAACCAATACGCCTCTCCAGTTAGCGCGATCTTTGGCTAACTGCCTCCAGTTGCGCACTCCAAGTTGGTTGGGGTCCCCTTCCACTTGCGCGCGGCACCTAAGGCGAGGTCTTCCTCTACTGCGTTGTCCCTCCGGGTTGGAATCGAAGACTCTCCGGGCCGGAGCGTTGGTGTCCATTCGCTCTACATGTCCTAACCATCTTAGACGACTAATGCGTACTTTTCTGACCAGGTCGATGTCGCTGTACAGCTCGTAGAGTTCGCTTTTAAATCTTCTTCTCCAAATCCCGTCAACGCAAACGGGACCAAAAATCACTCGAAGAATTTTGTGTTCGAAGCGACCAAGAAGATCCTCATCCGTTTTTGCTAGGGTCCATGCTTCTGCGCCATAGAGCAGGACAGGGCTGATGAGAGTCTTATATAGAATCTCCTTAGTGCTTCTTGACAAGGCCTTACTAATCAATTGCCGTCTTAGGCCAAAGAAACATCGGTTGGCAAGAGTGATTCTTCGCTTGATTTCTGAGGTGATGTCATTTTCAGAGTAAATAGCGGATCCGAGGTGGACAAAGTCCCTAACTACCTCCAAGTTATAGCTGTCTATCGTGACGTTCTGTCCGATTTGTCGATGTTGTGTGTCCCTTCTTGTTGACAGCATATATTTTGTTTTACCCTTATTCCCATTTTTGCCGCTTCTGTACTAATGCTAGCAAACGCTCCAGTAACTGCTCGCTGTGTTCTGCCAACAATGTCAATGTCGTCAGCGTATACAAGTAGTTGTAGGGTAAAATGAGACTAGAAAGGGAATATTTTCGTGCCAGGAGAAGGAGGTATATAAACTCTTGAGTAGAAATAAGTATGGTTCAAGGTATCCCAGCTCAAGAAGACTGATGTTTTGATAGTCAACCCATAGCACTAAATCATCATTCAAGCTTGACGCCTAGACTTTCAGTTATTCGATCTACAAAAAAGAGGATCCCTTGCGATGTCAGGACTTTCGAATAAAGTGTAAAGACCCATCCTCCCTTCAAAGATCAAGCCTAACGCAAGGAAATTGATTTATATCTTTAATATATAAAAACGTTCGTGCGTATGTATGACCGACGATAACGCCTGAACCACTGAAGCTTTCCCCCTTATATTCACACCATATGTTTGTGTGGTGCTCCGGATGGTTTATGTCTATTTTAGACCCTATAGGGGGCGCTGGGGTCGCTTTTTTGAAAATTCTTATTTATGGACCGATTTGGCTCAAATTTACACCATATAACACTTAAAAAAATAGAAAACTTTTGCCAAAATTTGGACCCGATAGGTGACGCTGGGAGATATTTACGACAGGTTAGATTTCCCTGCACATCAATTTTGTATCAACAACACTAAATTTAATTGTAGTAATATAGTTGGCGTTGTTTGTTTACACTTTTTTGAATTTGACATTTCCGTAATTCACATTTCATTTAGCTCAGCTGTACAATTTTTTGACGAAAACTCCAAATTAGTTTTTAATCAATTTTAAATAGGTAAATAAAATTTCCATTCGATTTCCGGCACAAATAACAAAACCGAGGAAAATGTTCTTACTGGGCCAAATTTTATGATTCTCCTTTTGTTTTGTTCGTATTGGTGTATTTTAGGTATAGTCTTAAAAGATAAATTTTTGGACCCGATAGGTGGCGTTGTTGTCGATCTCCGAAACTGCTCAACCGATTTCAATGAAATTTCGTGGATGTATATTCTTCGTTACCACTTGAAGGATAGGATACTTTTGGACCTGATAGGTGGCGCTGTTGGGTTAGGCAGGCGCAGTGGCTTAGTGGTTAGTGTGTTGGACTACTATGCTAGGGGTCGGGGTTCGAATCCCGCAAAAACCTGAATTCCAACTTAGGGTTTTTTTCACTGCGCCACCACTCGCGAACGTCTGACAAACATCCGAGAGTATGACTGTCTTGAAAGAGCTTCTCAATTAGCCGTTTGGAGTCGGCATAAAATTGTAAATTCACACAAAACGAATGGTTGTGTAAAGCTAGGCCTAAGGTCTCTCCGGACCTGTTGCGCCAACTATTTTTTTTTTTTAGGTGGCGCTGTTGCCGATCTCCGAAACAGCTCTACCGAAATATACTATAGTTTCGGACCCTATAGATGGTACTTTGCAAAATATAAGCGGGATAGGAGAACGGGTTGTGGAAGCATTAAAATTATTAATGGACATTGTCCAAATAAAGGACTTTGCTAAATGTGAACAGGACTTAATAAAAAGGTATGAGCAAATCCGGGTGGGTACAGCTACATATTATAAAAAAGACTGACGTCCGTATGTGCGCACTCATAACTCGGGAACCGATCCTTCAATTTTTATGATTTTTGGTTTAAATTCGCATGGGCCTAAGGAAGGAAATATGCTACTTTTTGTCGTGAAAACAAAACTTTATGGGGATTAGTTGAATTTTTGAATTCTTTGGATGTTCCGGGCTTACATCTATACAAATGAAAGTCGGCTCAGTTATAATTTTGTTGCGCAACCTCAATACACCGAGACTTTGTAACAGAACGCGTTTGATTTGGTGGTAAGGGATCCCAAATCAAATGCCATGCAAGTGACGATTTTGAGTGGAAAATCCAAAGGCAAACACTCTCATTCCGCAGATTCCGCTTATTCAGAACGATTTGCCATTCGTATTTAAGCGACTTAGATTTCCTGTGCGTCTCGCTTTCACTATGACAAATAATTTGTTGCAAGTATAATCGATGGATGTTTGTGCATTTGTAGTATCAATCTTGAATTACCATGTTTCTCATATGGTCAATTTAGTGAAAAGCGGAAGGTTGGCCGAAACGTCAAAATCGTTGCGGTTTGATTGAAACAAATCAACATTGCTTTTCGTCATTTATTTCTATTGCATTTAATATAACTTTTGAATGAAGCATTTTAATTGGCCGAATTACATAAATTAGCAAGCGCATTGTACAATGAACATGCTCGGAATTATTATTTTCATTACATTAACAAATTTGGGCGGAACGAAGTTTGCCGGGTCAGCTAGTATGTATATATAGAAGAAGAAGATAGAAGATAACTTTTGTTCTATCATCAATAGTTTTCGCAGCGCATGCGACGAAAGATGTTTTATGGCATTTTTCTTACATCTTGGGTTACGGTACTAAAGTTTTAGTAAGGATCCATAATCTCTTCTAGCAATAAATAAATAAATAAAATAAATAAATAAAAATTTTTAAAATCGGTACAGTAGTTTTTGAGTTTTTATTTTTTTGTGTATGTTTGTATTCATTACAAACATACACAAAAAAATAAAAATCTTTCCTCTTTATAATATTACTAGCAGACCCGGCGAACTCCGTTCCGCCCAAATTCATAAATGTAATGAAAATAATATTTCCAAGCATGCACAGCGCATGCTAATTTACGTAATTCCGTCAATTCAAATTCTTTATTCAAAAGTTATATTTAATACAATAGAAATAACTGAAGTATAGCAATGTCGATGTATTTCAATAAAACCGCAATGATTGAAGTGCCGGCCAACCTTCCGCTTTTGTACTAAAGTGGTTTGCCTACAGGTGGGCATGCCACATACAATTGGACCATGTGAAAAACATGGGAATTCAAGATTGATGCTACAAATATCCAGCGATTATCCTTGCGACTTATTATTTGTCATAGACACTTAAATGCCAAATCGTTCTGAGTAGGCGGAGTCCGCGATATGACAATGTTTGCCTTTTTAACTCAGAATCGTGATTACATGACATTTGATTTGAGATTCTTCACAATCATATCAAACGCGATCCGATACAAAGTTCCGGTGCATTAAGGGCCGTTTTATTGAAGGGCACCCATCCGATGGTAAATTTGGCCTTGAATCTGTTAATCCGAATTTTGCGGCGTAGAATCCCGTGTCATTGTTAGAAAATGTGTATAAGAGAAAATATTGCCCTGCCAGTCGGCATGAAACCAGTTTTTTTGATAATTTTTGTTCCCGATGTAGTCATACGAAAACAGCAGTTGTACTGTCAAATGTTCTTTAGAAAATCCTCCGATTCAAATTGCTCCGCAGGCGCTACTTTTACTTTGCCACTCGCACAGCAGTTTTTTTAGCGCGTTTTAATGGTGGCACACAATTATAGTCATCGCTCCAATATCGAAAATCGCATCACCGACATAGTTTTCTGTTCTTTCTACTGAAATGCCAGTCCTTCGAATGTCAGCAACGACGTGCATCTTGCCACTCCGATTTGAACTTGCTCCCATCCCAGCAATGGTAGGATTTGACGCAGTTCTCATTACTTGCACTCTCAATTTTCTTGACTCTTGATCTGGTCTTATGCCATGCGATGTTCCACTTTTCGCTTTCTTCTGTAGTTTGGCTTCGTTGATATTTGTTGTTGAATTACTTGCCTCGTCGGCCAATATTTGTGCGCATACGTCTTGGCATTTTTAAAAAATAACTGAAATTTGCTTTTCAATAACTATTTTGTCCGCGTTTACTTTTTACATTTAATTTTTAACTTATCAACTGTGTAAAAGAAATGAAACTGTTGGAGCGATGCACAATATCAAAAACAAACCATCACTGTTGACCAACATATAATATGTAATACATTAATGGAAAAATTAAAAAATAATGTAGCCTATCGCAATACTCTATCCCGTAGCTTTCTATTAGTAAAAGACTTTTTGAAATCGGTTCGGTAGTTCCGGAGATTACCTTCCTCAAACAAACATTACCTCTTTATATAATAGTGTGATTGTAGATCACTATTACCAACTTTGGGCATTTGTCGACTTCTACACAAAGAAACCCTTGAGATCTGGTCACCACAGCTGGAAATTCAAAGCAAATTATAAAAAAATATGTCTTTCCAGGCCCATAATGTCTATCCGAATCTCCTCTTGAATTCATATGAAAATGAGTCCCAAAATAATAACTCTCAAGGAGAATGAAGCCTAAGACTATGTAGTTTATGCACAAATGCTAATCACCCGTCAACCACTTGTCTAGTGCCATCTTATACCGGTTTTCCAATTTACTCGCTTTTTCGTGGTGACTCAAAAGTATTCAAATCATCTCACATAAAATTAACCGAGCGTAAGAAATATCAAATAAACTCATCATCAGCGCTAACATACCAATAGTGTTAAACTGTCATGATTAATAAAACGATTGCACAAATTGCCCAACACAAGTATCTAACCACCACCGTGAGCATGAGACATAAAAATAGCTCGAAACGCCAACGCAAAGTCGCAACCTGACGGACGCTCACGCTAAATTTTGTGACAATAATGGTGAATTAATGTTATGCTACCGAAAATCAACCTTCATTAAGATGAATTGCCCAAGCTATGACTTGTTTATAGTTTTTTTTTTTTTTTTTAACTGTTGTGACTTGTGACAATTATTATCACTCTTCCTCGTAGCGATTAGGGAATCTATAAACACGAAACAGCGTTTAACTTGAATTTAGCATTCAAACCGTTTTGTTTGGCAGACCTGCGTCATGTTTGGAATTCGAATTGGGTTTTTGTTTTTACGCAACTGTTTGGTTTTATTTGGGCATTTATGTAGATTACAGATGTTTAAATGCACATAAGTAAATAGTTGAGCTCATTACGAGAAGACAATACCCAAGTAGGTAGCCCCAATGAAATTGGAGAGCGACGTGCAGTAGTCATCACCTCGAATGGGCAGCTTAGATGTCAATATGTGGTCTAGTTAGAGATCGGTGATAGCCTTCAACTTGTTTAGGTTATAAAAAGTGAAACTGAAAACCTTTGAGAGATGTGGTCACACAAAGAATACATGCCGACTGCAAAGTAGAACAGATGCACCTATGACATCGTTTTATTAAATGCTCGCATATGTAGATCCAATTACACTGCTCTTAGGCCCGTTTGCTGATACTACTCATGCCGATTTAAGTTAAAAAGTTAAATACTTAAATACGTTATGGGCTATTTTTTCTAAGCCATGATCTGTCACATACGATTTTAAAATGATTTTAAATCGCTGTGAGTAGTATCATCAAACGGGCCTTAGTAAAGTATTCCTTCGGTTGGGGTACTACCTTAAATTGAGTGCGAGAGATCATGTGACTTACATTCGAATCCACTTAACGAATTTTGGATCAACATTAGAGTTCGACGCTCTGACAGCTAAATAAGACATGAGTCGTAAAAGCGCAGATTATTCTCGAAAAACGCTCCTTGGGCTGACCCGTAATTGCATCGGACATTTTGGCTGTCATGTAAATTAGGTTTTAGTAGCGAGGCAATCTTTATATGGCTTAATAAATGCTGCATGAGTGTAACGTGTTCGTGTTAGTGAATTTTTTTATGTGCCAGACTTGTGAAAATCGCGTGGTGAAGATCTGGCTTTGGAAGACTGCGCTCATTTTGGTAATGAAATTGTTTCTTGTTTCAATATGCGAGTTGTTTGAATGATTTTTTTGTTTCGAAAGTGCGTGCGGGTAGTGCTAGTGATATACTATTAGTTAGCATTCTGGGTGATTTCTGCGTTCCGCTTGTATGTGGTTTATATGAGTTTTTAACAGATTATGGTCTTTCCTTACTAGTAGAGGAACCAAGAAGCGCATATATTTATTCGGCTAGAAAATGATAGAAGTATACAGTTGAGT
This sequence comes from Cheilosia urbana, assembly GCA_946477585.1. Classification (NCBI taxonomy): domain Eukaryota; kingdom Metazoa; phylum Arthropoda; class Insecta; order Diptera; family Syrphidae; genus Cheilosia; species Cheilosia urbana. The sequence goes on from OX297854.1 coordinate 122,016,443, forward strand.
CAAAAGAGTGACGTAAAGATAGCCATATATCTTAAATAAGTTCCCAAAAATCTGAGTAAGCTGATGGACTGGGCATTGTGCCTTTCAGAGAAGGAATGCTTTCTTCCTTATAAACTATATGGCAGGAAGTAAGCATATTCCCCGTATCCAATTGGGGCATCGCTTAATAGATTCTAGATAGAGAAGAGTTTTTGAATAGATCATGAGTCCCAAAGTCTGACTATAGCAAACAGTCGTCTCTCAAGACAAAAATCTCTCTATCTATGCAGGTATGGTTGGTTGGTTGGTTTAAGTGGGTGTATTCCCCGTAAACTGACAAGGGAACAAAACACAAATAACGCATTGACCACCGTTTTAAGACCACAACTTAGAGAACCTGATGATAAAGGCAGAGAAGGATGTTAAGGGCGCTCAAAACCAGCCTGTGGAGTTGAGAAATGTGATGAACTTTTTCAAATGTATATTAACAAAAAGCGGTCTGCGGCCATCGAGGACCTTGAGCACAGTTTTCTAAAAGGTTTGATTGAGATTTTTAGTTTTGGACGAAAGGAATGAACCTACAAATTTGATACTGAGTCCTAACTGCTAAATTAAGGGTCTTCTTCAAGATAAATCTATTCTTATAATTCGAGAAGTTTGCGAGAGGGCACCGTAGTTCAAAAGCTTTAAGATGTAATTTGTGCTCATCCATGTATCGAACCTAAGCCATTCGCTCAATGTCAATAGTCCACCGCACCAACCACAGACCTGTTAACCTTGATTATAATGTTAAAGAGTCCGTCGCGGACGTCCAAGAATACCAGTGAAGCATGTAGATCGTGCGAATCTAGAACTTGAAGATCAAAATTGACATTGTCTACCTTAATCGGAGCGGCCTTTTTGCAATTCAGCGGTTGTCGACGTTTACTCTGCTTGCAGCTCTCCAGATTTCTATTCTAGTCACTTGAATGTGAGGGTTCACCGGATTTCACTTGATTTTTTTTTTTTTTTTATTATTTCCCATATTCATGTGTTACTTAGGTAACTTCTTTTAATGCCAACGATTTGTCTTAGGGCTTTATTTTCCAAGTAATTTTTTGTTGCCGCCATAGCTCGTTAATTACAGTTTGACTTTAGGTATTTTAAAAGTAGTCTAAAAATGGCAAACCCTAACGCTTTATGCTCTCCCGCACCTGTAATTATATACCTACACCGATCGTTAACTGAGTTCAAATTTTCCGATTTACAGATAATAACTTGTTAGAAAAATATTAAATAAAAGGCCAGTCTCATACAATTAAGCTTCATTGCGCGCATTTCAATTAGCTGCCAACTCAAATGACTAAGCCGCTATTCTACTTTTACTTTTTACACCATACAGGCACAGAGTCATATGATCGTGCTCACAATTTCCGCACACAGTCTAGACCCGCTATAAATAGCAACAACGTTAATTAATTCCAACAGCATTTCCCCCACAGCTACGCGCCTAATTGAAGAATCTAACAGTTGGCTCACAATCGATCACAACCCAACTAAAAGGGAAATTTGACATGAACCCCAAGAACGTATACGTCGTGTTTCTCAGGAACGGAAGACAACAACAACAAGCCCCCGAGTCTTCAACCGCTCTAATGTTGCGTGAAATGACTGCTGATTTTTCTATTAAGCAATTCCACCGGAATGAGAGCAAGACACAAAAAATACAAAAAAAAAACTCCATTACCACCGAGGTTTTTGTTGTTGGTCGCGGTTTTTGTATATCTCGCTGCTTGATTTCACATGATTTGTGTGAATTAAAATTGGAAGCACACGGCTGGGAAAAATTGAAAAATTGAGAAATATCCCATACATACTCTGCGGTTTGTCAGTCTAAACGTACAACATACAACATACATTCATGGATAATTTGATTCTAAGCTGGAGAGCATTACAACTTTCAAGTTACCAAAATGATTTTTTGGTAACATGATTTATTAAATGTGGTTTCTGCCCAGAAAATTGGTGGCAATCCAAACTAAATTAGATAATTGAAGAGGGGTTTGCGTTTACTAAAGCGGAATGAATGCCCTAATAATTTGTTCGTGTTGAGAAATTCCATTCGAAATTAGTTTAACATCCAGGCCACTTTGCTGTCAAGTGGCGGACGAACGAATGGCGTTTACCCTTTTCAATTAAAAACAAATGAACATCGACACGTTCAAATGGCAAAACAATTTCACTTACGAATTAAATAAAAACAAATCGAACAAGGGCATTCTTATTATCCAGTTTGCAGTTCAACTCTTTCGTTTTAATATTTACCTTCAATTTTCTCTTTTACAAGAGTGCTCCATGGTCCATGCTCCTATGATTATTATTAATAAATGAGTCGACTCGAATGCGTAAAATGATTTTATTGATCAATTTTGACAATAACCGATCGCCGGCCGCAAAAAAAAAAAAAGAAGAAAAAATCCAAATGCGTCTGTAGGGGAAATAATAATTTATTACACACAGAGTCTTAGATAATATTTTATTTTGTTGTAATAATTTATGTTGCTTGTCACAAATTAGCAAAGATATAAATGCAAACTAGAAAGGGCAAAAAGCGATTGCATAATATCATACTTTGAGTCTGGATCGGAATGTTTTATGGTTTCGCATGAAAACCAGGTCCAAGTCCAAAAGCAACAAATGCTGTTAGAGGCTTGAAATAAATTTGAATAGTAGTCGCAAAATTATATAAACTAAGTGAAACATTTCTCCTGTTATGTTCACTTGTTAGCGAACTTTTTAATGAAATCCATTGAATTGATGGAAACGAATTTTCGATTTTTAATAATTAAAAGTTCGAAACAAGATTAGATGATAATACGTTACACTTGAATGGTAAGTTACGTTACAGACGTCGAATTTTCTTAACATAACACGATAGGAGGATTTAACACCTCCAAGTTGTAAAGATTGAAGAGTTTAGACTTCCGTGCTTAGGAAAAATTCTGTCATGAGAGATCGAAGCTTTCTAAGGTTAGAACAGCATTGACCATAAGGATCCTTACGTGCCTCAGGGCCCTCGGCCTTCACTTTTTGAAAAATTATCGAAATGGCCCCTTTTTCAGTTTAAATACGATTTTATTCATCCATTCATTCATTCATTCATTCATACATTTTCAATGGCCGCTCTTCCGTTAGAAGGGCCGCGGGTATAGGATGCCTAAGATATCATTCTATACTAGCTGTGCCCGTAACTTCGTACGCGGCGTGGGACTGTGTAATTTCCAATAAAAGAGAATTGATCGTTTTCTCAACGTCATATTTGTTTAAAATCAACAGTCTAGCTAAAACAAAGCGGTGAATATTGTCAATGTGAAACAATAAATCAAACAAATCTATTTACCTAAAACACCAATTTAAGAAAATGAAATTCAACAGCGTAAGTACTAAAGTTCAACTTTCTTACTGTAGATATCAAATCACCGTAGGTAATATCAAAACAACCACTAAAACAAAAGCCTTAACGGAAATTTGTATCTCCACCAACAATAAATAAATCAAACAACATAATTCACCTATATCGTCTTTACTTCTTGAATTCTTCAACTCTTTACTGTAGGTATCAACGTAGGTACCATAACAACCATTAAAACCAAAACCATGAACTCGAATTCTATACACACCACCTCCACCATACGTCCATCACCACACCACACGTCATCAGCCATCTGCGCATTTCCTCAGAAACACATTGTCGCTGTTGATTACATACATTCATCACATTCACGGCGGCTATTTCTCTTTCGTTTTACTTAATTTGGAGAAAACACCACGCAGTTCTTTTTCATATGAACGTGCTTGTGCGATGTGCGCCACCAAACCACCCCAAAGCAGAACAACGATCAAGAACCGCGGCTGCTGATAATATTCGATTTGAGAAAATAAGTTTATTTTTTTCGTGTTAGATTTAAGGTTGTAGCTCAGCTTCTAGAGGACATAGAAAGCTGATTGATGGCTTGAAATAACTATAAAAGTGTTGGGACTCCTAAGTATTTTGTTTTGTTTGCATTGATTAAGAATTATATGAGTAATGGCGAGTTAAAGGCAGCAAAGTCAGAAAAAAAAAACGCATTTTGGCCAAAAACGCTCCAAAAAATAGGCATGGCAATGAAAGGGAATAGCCTATGTGTCGCACAAAATCTTAAGGAACATTTCAAAAAAAGTTTCATCGAAATCTGTGCAGTAGTTTTCACGCCATTAGGTAACAAAAAATTGCCTACAGTTTTTTTTATAAGTATAGATATAGAAGATATAGATATAGATTAAATGAAAAAGACTGCATGCATATGAAAGGAAGTGTTTCGTAATGAAAAAAATTTTTTTTTGTTAAAAATAAATTTTTTTGATGCTCTTTTTTTTTGCTATGTGTTAGTATTTTATGTAGAGGCCCCTTTTATCGTCTCGGGCCCCTTTTAGTCCCCTTTTCAGCGGCAGCGCTACATTAGTGAAATATATGCCGGTTCTATAATGACAAGGAAATATGTAACGTAATACCATAACATAGACCATTAGATACATTTAGATGCGTCTTTGAGGCCCATTTAGAAATGATTCCCTCGGAGGTAGCAAACGCGGTTGAAATGAAATTGAAATTTATATTAAGGGATCACTTGATATATGTAAAAGTGGGAAAAGTTATTGGAGTAGATAAGAGTTTTAAGTTTAAAAAAGAAGTCTCAAAAAATCGGGGCAGGAATTACCTATTATGTAGTTGGCTTAACAGGTCCATTCAATAGTTTAAACCTACCTTTTTACAAACATTCGATTGTGTTAGTTTTTATTTTTGATGGTTTTATTATTTAGTGGGCGCATTAGGCTTAGTGGTTAGTATATTGGACCCCCGAAAAAGCCCACCTCTCGCGAACGTCTGACAAACATCCGAGAGTACAAATGTCTTGAAAGAGCTTCTCAATTAGCCATTTGGAGTCGTCATAAAATTGTAGATCCCTTCCATTCGTTCCAAAAATGAGAAACTCATACAAAACGAATGGTTGTGAGAAGCTAGGACTAGGGTCTCTCCAGACCTGTTCTACATTCGATACGGTTGGAGCATAATTGTAACGAGAGTGTTCAGCACTTTAGGACACTAGCGCATCCAATTTAAAATATTAGCTAAGGCGAATGTCAGCCTGTCATGATTGGAGGGTTTGATCACCCCACCTGGCATCTTTTCTGATTTTTTCTTCTTTAATATTTCGGTATTAATAGAAAAAAATATCATCTATCTATATCTATATAGCATAAAAGAGAATGACGTCCGTGTGTGCACGCATAATTCGAGAACGGAACGTTCGATTTTCACGATTTTGTGCTTGATGCATTCGTATTAGCCCAAGAAAGGATATAGGCGTACTGGTGATAAAATAGGAGATGCAATTTTGTATGGGGAACCGTATACTAACGAAAAACAACAAAAATTATTTAAAATTGTGAAAATTATATTATTAAAGGAATTTGGGCGGAAAGAAGTTCGCCGGATAAATTTAGTTTAAACTTAAAGTAAGAAAATCACACACAACAATATTTCACATTTGCTTTATATGTTCACCTATCTATTCCAGTTCTTGCAATTAGTTAAGGCTGTTGCTTCATTTTAGAATTGCTTGCTTCAATGGAACACACCACGATCCGCTCGAGTATGAATGTGTATTTCATCCGGCATGTCCTATGCAGTTACAACCACAAAAAGGCAATCAACATCCACTTGTTATCAAACTTTAAAAAATTGAGATAGTTTGCAAGCGACTTTTCAGTTGTATAGATGGTTTTTAGTATGTTTATCATTTAGCAATGCGTCACGGTAAAAAATTGGGGTGCGATTATTGCTTGATTAAAAAAAGGTTAAAATTAACTAAGTCTCTGTTAAAAAAGAGTATTCGTTGCTTAAGACTACCGAGATAAACGGGTTGAATGCAACCTGTTAAGAAAAATACACTTTATCAGAGTTTAAGGATTCATTATCAACCAAACAAAGTTAGTTGGTTAAATTCTTCAGATTTAGTTTCTAATTTACGACTGCAAACAAATTAAAGGAAATTCGTAAATCGGTTATTTTTAACCGAGTTTCTCTTAACAAGTTGACTCGGTTATTTTGAATATATTAACTCTGTAGAAGCTGTCAGTATTATTTAGTATTTTTAACTGATGGTTGATCGGCAGTACTGTACAGTCTGGACTATCTTGAAAAAAAAAATCAAGCCAAACGAATACGTTTAGTTGAAGGCAGTGAAAGTTGTTCTTAACTATTTCCCTTCGAATATTTATAAAAGGTGATCAAATTTTAAGGGCTGATATTGAATATGAACCACACATAAACGTCACGTTTTTTTCCGCATTTCATTTGACATTTCTCAATTTCAGACTAACTCAATTTGAACCATGGAAAGATACACAATCGAGCAACGCGTTAAAATTATTCAGGCTTATTATGAAAATGGGCGTTCAAATCAAAATGCATAGCGTGCACTTCGTGATTTTTTCGGTCAATTTAATCCACCATGTTCACCTCAGTGGATTCGTCAATAAGCAGAATTGCCGCATTTGGGCGAATGATAATTCAATAGTGATTGTCGAAAAACCAATGCACCCACAAAGAGTGGCTATTTTGAGCGGTTTATGGGCTGGCGGCATCATCGGGCCGTATTTTTTCCAAAATGAGGCCGGTCAGGCAGTTACTGTGAATGGTGTTCGCTATCGTGAGATGATAACGAACTTTTTATGGCCCGAATTGGAAGATATGGATGTGGACGATATGTGGTTTCAAGAGGACGGTGCCACTTGCCACACAGCTAACGAAACGAAATGGCTCTTTTGCGCGACAAATTCAATGGCCGTGTTATCTCACGTGGTGGCGATGTCAATTGGCCGCCAAGATCATGTGATTTGACACCGTTGAACTTCTTTCTTTGGGGTTATTTGAAAGAAAAGGTGTACGTCGATAAGCCAGCAACAATTCAAGAGCTAAAGGATGAGATAAAACGGCATAGAACCTCAATTATGCCTCAGCGTAATCGAAAATTTGGACCATCAGATGGAGGTGTGCCGTCGAGATTGCGGCGGCCATTTGGCCGATATTTTGTTCCATACATAATTGAACCATACCAATACTATCATAATAAAAAGAAATGATAATAACTTTCTAAATAATTTGTGTTTTATTCAAAATCAACATCGGCCCTTAAAACACCACCCTTTATAAGATATCTCAACATTTGCACCCTTCTGTTATCAACAGAGCTACCAATGTTGTCCATTAATGATGCATTGTTTAAACAAATGCATTTCTGAATCCATAGATTATCGCACAAATAAAGCTGTCCATACCGTTTAGTTCCAGTAGCTGATTAGCATTTTGTGTATACCCACATTTTCAAACATCTCGGATTGTCTTTGTCAAACAAATCCACATTTCAATTGACCATGACCATCGTTAATATTTGCTTTCTAGAGCCGCTTTTGAACGTATAAATCGTACATTCACTTTAATCTGTGTGCGGCGCCACCCCCTGTAAAGTGTCTTAAAAAAAAAAACTCCACACATTCCAAGTGCACATATACCGAAAATCGATTTTCATGCCAAAAATATACAATCTCCATCCATCTGCGTATTGATACAATTCCAAAATTCCATTAAAAAGTTACAAAATTGATCCCATAAACCGATCTAATCGCTGATCAAATGCCATTGGTCACACTTTGCGTAAAGCTAAGCACTGCAGTTTAACATAAGCAAAACGGAACTTTCATATTGACATTCACGCGGCAGTGTGGCGACATCTACGAGTCGGATGGTGGTCAATGCGCTGTCACTATACCTACCTACCGACTTTCGTCAAAACAATCAATCACAACAATTATCACTGGAATGACGCATGATGGGTGCTGTGTGGCGTGTGTATTGAGGAAAACGGTGCGGCGGCAAGTTTCAATGTCAGTTTACATTAGGAAATAGGAAAAAAGTGAATTCCGCGAAATTCCAACAACTTGCCATCTGGGAGTAGATAATATACGTAGCACCTTTCAGCGATGTTGATTTTTCTGTCGGTTGCTCACGTCCACGGAGGAAAGAAAAATTCCCACAAAAGTTGACGACTCGCGATGATGGCCAAATGCAATGGGAAATCTCGTTATTGACTAAGATACACTCGCAGGCCTACCGCCCATGGAGCTATAGGTACACCAAACACCATGCGCGCACACACGTCGCTGGGAGTTCATTACTCATGCCATCATTATAGGTGAAAATTAGACGTGGCTAGTATATTTTATTTCTTTATTTACCTTCTCCATCGATTGCTGATACTCGTCGGTGGTAAGTGTGCCCCATCTTGATGGGAGGTGCACGCAGTCGCATCAATCAACTGCATGTGTCGCTGCAGGCAGTCGTTGAGCGATTGGATATTGGCTGCGGACATGATGCACTTTTGGCAAACTATTATTCTATCGACGCGATTCGTATAGATACGTGTATAGATGCAGTGCAGATACTTCAAAGTATACTAAGTGTGCTCGGCGTCGTTGTATTTTTGTTTTCCGTTGCGCATACATTTCTAATCTTGAATATCTGTCCGCTATACGAGTGGTAATGAGAGACAGCCGGCGCAGCGTTAAAGTGTCCGCATCGCGAACTGGTTTTAATGGGCATCCGAGCTGGTGTGTCTGGCAAAGGGAATTTTAATTAATTTAGTATTCCAGTTGGTAAGCAGACTGTCTTTAGGTGTAATATGTCAATCGGCTGATGAAAAGGATTCCAAGGTGTCAACTGACAATAGAGAGCCTATTGAGTGATTTCTGTCAACGGATCGTGATTGATATGGAACTGGCTATGCGATGCCAATGTCGTCTGGTAAAGGGGGAAATGTCAAGACGAACTTCAGCTAATTTATGCGAATTTGAAGTTCGTGCGAAGGACTTACGCTCGAAGTAATTCGTTTGTTATTCATTTAGCGGCTGAAGGAAATAACCCCCCAATTAGCCCCATTTAGCGTTCACTGATTGAGCTGGTAGGAGATGTACAAGACAGTCCTAGATTAGGTATACTCTTAAGTGCAACTTAATGTGGGTCTTTTGCAAAATACGGCTGGAAGAGACTCCTTGTTATGGCTAAGGAAGAGTTGCCATTTTTGCATTATAAAACGTTGCATCCGTAAGACCGCCAATAACTCGAGAACGGACCGTCCGATTTGAGCTATATTTTCTTTGTTGTGTTTGTCTCTATATACCTATAGTGGATTTTCTTTACGGAAACAATTTTGTTTAGCACGGGCAAAGCCGGAAGGGAACAGCTAGTTTAATACAGAAATTGAAAGGTAAATGGTTTTCCAATAAGAGGTGTTGTTTTGGTATTCAAAGAAAAATGCCATTTTTTGAAGGATAAAGAGGAAGGTATGCCGTTAATAATGAAAAACAACAGCAGCCAAATGGCCACCATGAGCACGCATACAGGACCATATCCTTTCACAATAACACCTCTTATTGAAAAACATTTTATAAAGATTGGAAATAATAACATTTAGGAGATCATCAGTATACAAATTATCTTAAGGTAATTCGAAGATAATTAGCTGGTAGACCTACTAAGGATTTTTTGTTGTACTTCGGAGAAGCAACTCCTTTCTTAGATGTAAACGGTTACAATTTGAGGCAAGAACTCACACCCTTTCAGCTGACTTAGGGGATATCAAATGACTTTAGAGAGCTTGATATCAATCCGCTTATGCTAATGAATGTTCGTCTAGGATAGCCATTCAGGTTTGGAAAAGCCGAGCATGCACCGATGTCGTACCGTTTGTTTCCAAACAACACTCATAAAGCTGCGGGATCCTTACATTGCCAGTTTTAAGATGGTTATTCAGTAGACTAAAATCTAGATATCTACTGAAGACATCAAGTCCCTTTTATTTAGCTTCTGCTAATATGTTAAAATAGTTAAAAAAAAATGTATTAAGATAACAATTACTCGGTTAAGGTGGCGACTGGTTAGTCTCAGTGATTTGCTTCAACTACTTGAATTTAAATTGCGCTGTGGTGCACAAAGGAAAGAAACAGATGGGGAACGCGAAATCTCTAGTTTTCCGTTTATTCGATTATCGTTCGATTGTTATGTGTATGTAATTGTCTGGTTCTCTTGTGTTATTCGTTTACTGTTCGTTTGATCTTGATTTGTCATTTCAATTGTCGTAGGGTAATGTGTTGTCTGTTAGTCCCCCATCCCACATACATCCAAAATTTGAATCGCCCATAACAAACAGGGCCCTGCTTATCAACAAAACGGTATTCATACTGTTCACTAGAAGATATAAGGTACCAAAATGGGAGCCACCAGAATTAAGAGGCATTTGACTGAATCTCTCGCCAGAAGTCAAATTAATGGATCCTGGGTATCATATTCAACTCCATATCAAACTGGGAACAGAATACGGAGAAAAGAATGAAGAAATGATTAAATGCTTTTACGCCTGCACAAAAGCTTTCGGGAAGTAGTGAAGCTTACAGCTAAACATAGTGCACTGAATGGGAACGACGAATGTAAGACCAATTCTGACCTATTCCGTCGTGGGAGGGTGTTAACAATAAATTCCTTATGTAGGTATAAAAGGTTCACTAAAATCTATACCACGAGCAGGACTAGAAACGCTGCTAGGCCTGTACCCTATCGAGCTTTATACCAAGAACGTGGCAGCCAAAGGCGCTACAAAATTAAGAGAGATCAAAATTTGAAAGCCCAATTCATTTGGTCACTGGCGCGTAGGTTAAGTAGGGATGGGTAAAGTGGCTGTCTAGAAAGACACACTTTGACCTAAACCATTTAGGTCCTTTTTGATACAACACGAGTTAAGGGGTGGAGAAGGCCAGAGTGCTATCTACGCCGGACATGCTAGTGGGCGCATTATTGATGTTTTTTTTTGCTTATGACAATTTTTCTTTGTCTACAAACCTCCTATGTCTCGTAGTGAGAATCCTGGCAGTTTATCCTCGGATAGGGGAAGGGTGACCGAAACAGTCTTTCTCTCGCCTGTAATCCTCAGACCACTCCTTTAAGAGAGGAGACTGGGGATAACTATTGGACGATATAAATAGCTTCGGATATACGACGGGTGACCGAAGCAGTGTGCCCCTCGCTTATATCCTCCGACATCTCGTCAAAATGACGTAAACCGGTATACGTCGTCGGTGATTATTATGTTGGCCCTTTCGTTACCTTACTTGAGGTTTGATATGATTGGTCAAGGAGGAGGTGACCGGTCGACAGTATGCCTTCGGATGTGCGGGTGGTGCCCGTATCGGTTAGACCCACTGGCAACTTATCAAATGGGACCAAAGCAGTTCACCCCTCGATTGTAATCTACAAACCGCCCGTCTAAGAGATGCGGATAGTACGGGCAGTAGTCGATAGGACCAACTGCTAACGCTGAGTGTATATGGAATATCATTAAAGGCATTTGGTCTTTGTGATGTTAATATTTGCTGATATAGCGTATGTCACTGAGGTCATCAAAGAAGTACTCTCCTAAGTTGGTTTTGCGCAAATTTACAAGGTTAAGAATGGTTTCTTTCTCCTCCTCATCCACGCAGCTCCTGCAAAAATCATAATATAAAGGAAGGGACAATCTTCTGCACGGAACTACAACGGCTACACGTTACTTGGTACTTCCGCCAAGTAGAGTGTAGCATTAACATCAGGTCCTTATATACAAAGTCGAAGTGACTGGACAGCAGCTGCTTGTACTGACACCTTTCTGGTGAGGTATTCATGCCTTTCATGATTAACTGCTTTAAGATCCTTTCACTTTCAGCAAGCGGAATTTAGGGGAACGCCTAATCGAACCAACAAGACATTCTTCAGTTTAACTGGAACTGTGTTATTGAACTAAATTTTACACCCTTCCAGTCGTAAAGATAGTTCAATCTTCTCTAACTTTTCATTGTCACAAAAATGTCCAAAATCTTTTTATTCAATTAATCTGTCTTCATATTCACTTATACGAATTTCCGGTTTTTTCTCTTTACAGGTAAGTCCTCAATCTGAAGTTCTTCTTTGTGTAAGTTTCTTTCTTAAAACTTCAACCTACCACAAGATGAGGGTTTCGCAAACTTTTATCAGTTAATTATTGCGCGACGAATAACCACCTAAGGAATGTGATCTTTCATAAAGTCCATAACCGCACAAAAGAAAAATGTAACCAAAATTACTTAACCTCAAACCTATGATGATCGGATGCATTTTTTTTATAGACGCAGTCAATGATTTTCATTTTAAGTAATTGGCTGGAGAGAATTAACCCCCACAGTGGGCTTATTGAACAATAAGTAGATCAATGGTTTGATTACCTAGGCCCCTGGTTTTTTTTTTGTGTTTCTTTTTTTTTTGTGTTGCCCAATTTTATTTATGTGTAGGTAAACTTCACCTGATGAAAAATAATTCGTTCCACTCATTTCTCACGAATTGCTAGAAAAAGCACACCGATCTGTTTTTACACTGCAAGAGGGAATCCCTCTTCCAAATTCCAAATGGGCACTTGCATAATGCGAGCGGAACAGAGTACAGAGGGGCAGCGCGCGGTGGATGGGATTAAATTAATTTGCTTCATGCTTTGAATAAACATGATGACTAAAGATGTCATAAATTTGAAGCAAACAAAAAGATTTTAAGTGTGAAGTGATGAACACAATTCAGCCGGAGATGGACGGAAACAAATTAAACTGCAAATTAGTCAGATGAAACAGAAGAGACCACATTGTAGGTGTTGCAGTGTTTTACAGTGTTTCTTACTGCAATAGGTTGAGCTTCGGTGCTAATCAAATGCACAATTAGTTTGAAACTATCTGCCACAAGTTGGCTTTGTTAGTTTTAGACAGATGGGAATGATTATTTTAATGAAAACAGAGCACTGGGTGTTGCAATTAGTTTGATGTTCTTCAGTGGGCAAGTTCATAAATATTCAATTTCCTCTAAACTTTTTGTTTTCCTTTTTTTTTACAAACCTCTGACTTGTCTAGAGCGATGAGTAGCCACGTCGACCTCTGTTCATGCTACTAAGATAAAGAAAAGTTTTATTTGATCTTCAAAATTTTTGGCGCCTTTCTGGTTTCCCGACTTCAAACTTTTACCCTTTACAGTCGACTCCGCTTAGTTGAAACACCAATTTTCGATAATTATTTTTTCACTTAAGCGGTATTTTCTCTTATGCGGATTTCGGATGAAAAACAACTTCCGTGACAAATTTTGGGTTTCATGTAAACGATTTTTTCAGTAAACCGTATATTTTACATAAGCGAAGTTGACTATATAGGTATAGTTTGCTTGACCAGTGTTTTTGAACTGTAAGTAATTTCGTTTTTCGCTTTTGCCAATCCTTACTTATAAGGTCAGTCCCTAGCTAGCTTCCTCGAGTTATACGCACGCCAAGTTGGTTGAGGTCGGCCTCCAATTGAGCGCGTCACCTAAGGTGGAAGTTTTTCCACCCCTATAAGGGTGGACTCAAAGACTCGTTGGGCTGGTCGGTTTTTGTCCAAATGCTCCACGTGCATAAGCCTTTGTATCCTCAGCTTTTTGTCCAGATCAGCATCGCTGTATAGCCCATAAATTTCGTAGTTGAATTTTTTTCTCCACTGAACCGAATATCGACCAAAAAAGTATTTCTCTAAAAACATCGCAGGATGTTTTCGGCACAGGGTCATAAGTCCACAAGCTAAAAGTCCACAATAATATGATTTATATTCTGTAATAATATTTTGTACTACTGCAATAATTTGCCTACAAAAAGGACACAAAATGTCACTTCTCTTTCGATGGCTTACCTCCTCCACTACTTTTTTGAAAAACTTTTTGCAAATTTTGAATAAAATTTATAAAGCCGTTTGGAAAAGTTCGGAAAATTTGCGTGAATTTTTCAAAATAACTAAAAAAATTTCATAAACTAAATATCCTTGACTTAAATAATTTGATTAGTAACTGTTATCCAAGTATGTATTTCGACTTAAGTATATTTTGAAAAATTTATAAAGTTATTTTGAAACTTCGCCTGCTTCCCCCATGTCACTTCTATTTATTTATTTTGTTGCCTATTTTTTGAGTTAATACATAGCTCCACAAACTTGCTCTGCTACACTTGTTATCCAAGATGAAAGTTTACTAAGAGTATACCTTAGTTTGTTGGTTTTTACCTCACTTTAAAAATGTTGTCACTTACTTGTGAGTACTAAACAATTGAGGACCATAGTGAGCCATAAGACCACAATAAATGAGTCAAAAGTCCACAAGAATTTCGTGTGAACTTTTGATCTCACCTGGGTGGGTTATAAGTTCATAATTGATTTGTGGACTTATGACCCCTCGCCAAGGTTTTCAACCGATTTTGACAGAGTCCATGCTTCTGCAACTGGAAATATAAGAGAGGGTTTTACTACTTAGATGCCTTCTTAGCCCGAAGAAACAGCGATTGGCAAAACTGATTTTTCATTTGATCTCTCCGCTGATGACATTGGAGCCGAAGTATATGATACTAATAACAATGTTTAGTATCCAAGCTAAATTTTACGAACTCGCAAAATTACGAAATGGCGAAAAGTTGCACATTATGACCCACAAAATATTTAGAGTGAAGGTTAAAAATGATTATAAGTAAGGTCCAATAGCCTCAGCATACGCAAGCAGTTGAAAGAGTCTTAATAATTGTACCCTCTGATGTTGGCTAGTGAGTTTTGAAACTTTCGCCAATCCAATCTATTTTACATTCTTTTCCAGTGTCTCCCAATGTTATGATACTACATATATATATGAAACAAAGTTGCAAAAAGTGTCGCCCAATTTTCAACCAATTTAGTTGATTTTTTTGTGAATGTCGGTAATTACAGTGGTCAATTGATAGGCAAAAAAAAAAAAATAAAAAAATAAAAAAAAATAAACCACTTAATTTCTATCAGTGCCTGACTAGTTATTTTATAAAAAGACAAAGGCAATGAATAGAAAGCGACTTCATTGAAATTATACTATGGAGTGAGCTCAAACAAATTATTACCTTTTAAAACAATTTCTACGATGCAAAAAGGTTAGCCTTCGGGCCCTTACTACTTCGTCGTATAGTGTCAATAAATTTTTTGTACTCTTCGGAGCCAAAAGGTTCCCATATATTCGTTATCTTGGCCCTTAAGTCTGAAGGACTGGACTCCGAGCTGGGTTCTTGTCGCAATTGTTGTTTCATTTTATGTTAAACAGGTTCGATTGGTAGAAGATCAGGACTGCTAAAAGGCCATGCCATTGTTATATCAGGGTGACTACTGCAGATTTCTGAAATGTCACAAGAAAAATTGACATTTTCTGAAGCTATTCGGCAAACTTAGAATGATATCAATGATTCATGATATTTAACAGGCATTGGCTCGCTATAAAATATAAAATGATATAAAAGTGTTATGCTATGCAACTTCGTTACATTTTAAAGGTATTTATTTGGACATAACAGCATTTGCAAACTTTTTGAACCGCCTTCTCCTACTAAAAAAAGACCAAAATAGCAAAACATTGTGGCAGGCTGTCGAAAAAAGTGGCAAATTGCAACTTTAGTTTTACAACTGTCTTCATGTAATATGTCTCAGTACTCAGCACTGCCCGTTCCATTGACCAAATGTAAATTGCTCATATCACTCCCAGATATCCATTCTCATACCATAAGAGATGCTGGGAAAATTACTAGAGATGCCACGAATAGTAATTTGGCCGATTACCGAATACCGAATATTCGGCGACGCTCGTGGCCGAAGCCACATTCGGCCACCGAATATTCGGCGCTTCGGCCACGAGCGTCGCCGAATATTCGGTGGCCGAATGTACTGAAAATACGAATTGAACAGAGTATAGTATACAATAAGTAAAGGGTTGATCCCAGAACACTTCCCTGTGGAACTCCTGCTTGTATTTCTTTAAGTTCCGAATACGCTGAACCATAACGAACTCTAAAGAATCTATTTGAAATATAAGATTTAAGTATCTCATAGTATTGTCTAGGTAGATCCCTATGAAGTTTATACTCTAAGCCCTTATGCCAGACCTTATCAAAAGCCTGAGCAACGTCTAAGAACAATGCGGAACAAACTTGTTTTTCTTCTAGTGATTTTTCTATAATATTTTTTATACGATGTACTTGGTCTATTGTCGAGTGCTTATTTCTAAACCCGAACTGATGGGTGGGAATAAGCTTTCTCTGCTCTATGATTTTATCTATAGTCTTTTAAGAAGCAGTTTCTTAAAAATTTTTGATAGTACAGGTAAAAGTGAAATTGGCCTGTAAGAGGTGAATTCTGATGGAGGTTTAGCTTGTTTAGGTATAACTATAATTTCTGCTATCTTCCAGTGATGTGGAACATATCTTAGCTTAAAACAAGCATTAATTAAAAGCTTAAGTTTAACCAATGCTATATATTTTTTTTTTTTTTTAAATCGGAGTAGATCTACCACAATTGTAGTAAAGTCCGAACAGTGGACCTATCTTTGTTTGAGATGGAAGTGCAAATTTGTAACGTCGACTTTTTGAAATTTAGTTTAATTAAGTCTTATTTACTACGAAAAATTAGTTTTTAGCATTGGCTATTTTGCGTTTGAGTCGTACATTCTGTTTCATTTTTGAACTTGTACAATTTTTAAAAGTCCCTCTGTGGACTTAGTTCCCACCTAGTGGGAAATAAAACCACTTCCGTGAAGTGGATTTAGTTCCCATGCAAGGTGGGAAATAAATTCCGAAAACGTTTAGTGGTTTTATATCCCTTTTAATGTGAATTAAATTTTCACTGTCGACTAATAACAAAGTAAAATTAAACAGTCGAGTAAGAGACATTAACTTTTAACTGAGACAGAGTAATATATACCAAATTGAATTAACAATATTTTCAAAATTCGCGGCGATTATTAAAAAATAAAAAATAAATAAAAAATTAACCAATTCTAATTGTTGAAAGTTAGTTCCCTCTTCTTATTTTTGAATGTGTGCTAAGTTCCCGTAAGAAAGTGGTTTTACTTCCTAAGTCCCTCAGTGGACTTACATAGTTCCCGGGGACTTATTTCCCAGCACCGAATCTCACTAGGCATAGGCATTTATCATAACTCAGGGGGAAATATATTATGTAGTTTAGGTTGACACCTTGTTGTGGGGAAATGTCGAAAGTCGAAACAAACACTCAATATTCCAGTCGACGTCATTTTATCACAACTGCAGACTTCCAGGCTAATAGCCTATTATATCGATCTAGTGACTTGGCACTTGGGATGGTTTTATTGAGCAATTTTGTAGTTGACCTTGCTTTACTGAGGTGAACCATATTTGTATAATATCCGCGCCAGTGTTATTATACAGAAAAAGAATGTCCCTCTTTAGGGAAATTTCTATGATCAAAAATCGTTTCTTGCCACAAATAGGAAAAATGCTATATATGCCAGTAGTCACCTTTCACATAAAATGACACAATTTCCCCATCAATCGCAATGAATATACACCAGACATTGGCCGGGTTCCACTGCCCGCTAGATGTCTAGCACAAAATATTCCAGATGAAGGAACGCTCGAGCTAGAACACTAGCGGCCAGCGGCAAAGTCCCCACTACAATTTAAGAAATTATACAAATTACATAAAACTAATATCTGAATTAATATTTTATTTACATTATTGCCAATTTTATCACAATTACACTTGCTCGGCTTCGTATTTATTTTCATTTTGTAAACGTTTGGAAGATTTCCTTTGACGGGTCGTTGTTTCTGTTTTTTTTTTCTCAATGCAGCGGGTAATTTTGCGCTAGATTGGGAAATTTCCCTGAGAGGGATATTTTACAAAAAGTTCTAGTCGTCTAGATCATTTTTTTTTTATATGGAGTTTGACATGCCGCTAGTCATCTAGCGGGCAGTGGAACGCGGCCATTGTGTTTGTATTGTATGGTCTGTCTGGAGCGTGGAAAAACAAAATAAATAGGTAAAACTCAAATCTGTCAGCTATCCCGCCAGGCGCGGTGAATTCAAATTGATCTAGCACCAGGAAACCACCGCACATATACCAGTACTCACTCCCAGCATTAAATCACTTCCTTCTCTCCGTGTGACAAAATCCGCACCAAAGTCACCACCACACTATGTTATTGACCAGAGTTGTAAGCATTGGTTTGCCCACGGAACAGTATCCGCCACACGATCACATTCTGCGGTCAACACTATAATAGTCCACGGTAAGCTAAGACAATTCCAGGAAGTAAATGTGTCAACTAAACTCAATTGGTTTCATTTTACGCGCAATCGTTTCGAAAATGAAAGTGCATCTTAAGCATATGTACAGTGAGATGCTAAGTAAAAGCCCTTTAGTGAGACACTGTCTCGGTCCCGCCCGTGTAATGATTGGCATAATAAAAATGCACTCCATATGGCGAATAGTAGCGGCATGGTTTGATGTGGAACGAAACCCATAAAGATCTGTACCTTGCTTTGTTTTTTTATTTGTTAATAGTAATGTCCCCCGGACAGAAAACTGGCGGTCCTAATGAAAGTCATTCCTCGTGAGCATTGCCAAAGTGATGTTGCAATATGCGAGAGCGAGTTGCCACTAAAATGCAACTGTTGCATTTTGCTGGCCATAATGTAAGTGTGTGTTGCAGCAGAGCTGATGGCGTTACAACTAACTCTCGGATTGTTGTGCAGTCAGCTGGTGGTAAAATGTGTGGCAATTCGCGTTTTGTTGATTTCTTAGTCAGCTAATTTACGAAGGTATATAGTAATCAAGATGTCTCTCCGCGGCTGCATCGATAAGAGGGAATTGTATTATTAGGACGCGTCGGTGGAAGGGTTGATGATTAAGGTCATTTCGGATGTCGCTTTTGAAGATAGGTGCTGTCGATAGGGCCATGTTTATTGGACTTGTGCGATCTGTAATGAGGCAGGTTCATGTTCATGCGTCATGATTGCCATAGAACCGATGAAAAATATAAGTATACTACGTTATACGTTGTTCTGCATATAATTTATTTCTAGTGAATATTTTGGTTGTTAAATATAAAAATAACGAATGTAATGTAAGTGAGTTTGAATTTGTTAACGAATGACAGAATTTACCGAATGTGATCGTTAAAATCCAACGAATGAAACGATCGTTCAACTCCTCTTGTGATCCAAAATAGCTTTTGGTAACTACGATCTCACTGTATACTATCATCAAAATTAAAAAAAAAAAACTTCCCGTACAAAAATCAATTTTCACGAACTTTCCAATTTTGTCGCTTCCTTAGGCGTATACAAACAAAACAAAGAAAAGATAGCTCAAATCCGACGACCCGTTCTCGAGTAAAGGGATCTTACGGATGCAACTTTGTTTGCAATATGGAATTGCCCGAATTCGTTAATGTAATGAAAATAATAATTCCGAGCATGCACAATGCACTTGCTACTTTATGTAATTAGTTCAATTTATACTCTTTATTCAAAAGATATACCAAATACAATAGAAATAACTTAAGTATAGCAATGTCGATGCGTTTCAATCAAAACGCAATGATTTCACTAAATTGGCCATGTTAGAAACATGGGAATACCCGTCCACAAATTTCAATCAACTCGGTAGAGCTGTTTGGGAGACAGCGCCATCTATCAGGTCCAAAAGTATCCTATCCTTCAAGCGGGAACGAAGAATATACATCCACAAAATTTCATTGAAATCGGTTGAGTGGTTTCGGAGATCGACAACAACGCCACCTATCGGGTCCGAAATCCTATCTTTTAAGACTGTCTGAACCTGAAATACACCAACACGAACAAAACAAAAGAAGAATCATAGAAATTGACCTATTGGTTATCGAGTTATATAGTCATCAAGTTTCACCCCGAAAGAATTGTAGTTATTTTAGGAAAATATTATTACTGAAGAAAATTGAATTGAACTGAAAAACGAAATATACGCCTACAACGCAACATGTTGAGGTTTTTCCGACATTTCTTTTTTCCTAAATCATCCCTGATTCAAGACGTACAAAACAAAACAAATATCATTCAAATCGTTCGAACCGTTCTGGAGCCTTTACCCGACTAACGCACACCAATTGATTTTTATATATATAGAGATAGAGATAGAGATATCTGGATGCTGTTTCCAATCCAATAAGTCAGTCGTTATGATAGGTATAGCCTCCGTCCTAGATGAAATAATTTTTTTTCCTAAATAGGACCTTCGTATATACGTCTGATTTTTTTTTTATAAATGAATGTGATCAAAAATATGAATCCACGTCCAAGCCCATCTCAAACAGTGACTTATTCACTAAAATCAGGAATAAAAATTCAAAATATGCGCGATTGCTCCTTCCTACCAAAAGTAACCTGAACTTCTGCCAATGAGTAGGAATATTTTTACATAATTAAAGAGACCATATCGAAAGCAGCCAATTTCAACTGCAATGCAGACAATACCCGAAGAGGAAAGAACTCGAATTTATTACCCAATACCGTTGAAATGACATAATCAACAAGTCTTACAAAACAAATGGTTCGATCAGTGTGTATAATTTATATAGGTATACGACACCCATATCCTCCGTTCTCCATTTCGAATGCGCGTGCAATCGCGTGAACTTAACAAGGTCACTCGTTGATTTATCGAAAGTGGATATGTACATATAGCTCCCCTACCCATTCAAGGGCCAACTACTGGCCTTACTCATAATTAACCATCTGCGCAAGGAGACACTCGATAGGCGCCGATTAAATCAAAATAACTCCTCAGGCAGTGTTGAGTGTTCACATGCAATCTCCTTATGTGCGATGCCCCTACCCTCATCGAGTGTCTGCGGTTGCAATTCGCCCGACCAATTTGTTTATGACAAAAGCTGGGATTGTTTATGTGCCTCAGAACATCAGAAAGTAAAAGTTGATTGCAATTCAGAAGGATGTCCGTGTCTCGGGCTGAGGGCATCCTAGTCACCTCTCACCGGTAGACCTCGAAAGTGATTGCATCGCATTCCTGCTCGGTATCAAGGAAATACTCGAGATCGGTATTCGCGTGCGCCATGCAGCACAGCGCATAAAGGCCTTACGTACCATCTGCGCAGTAATTTGTGTGCCCGCTGATAAGGTCAGCCAAGGTCAACGCGCTTCGGCAATCCGATGCGTGTGCGCGCTCATCATCAAGACCATCAGCACGATCTGAGGCTGAGCAAACAATTAAATTGATGCACGTTCTCCATTGGACTTTCAATTCCGTTGACCAACGCTAAGGTGACAATTTGTTGTTGCTGTCCCTCTGCCCGTTTGTGAATGCAAAAATGCATCGAGTTTATCGCAGATGCGATTGCATCTGCATCTCGCACATCTACACGCTGCGTCACTGTTGACAGACGGCGAGTAAGAGTGCCAAATGAAGAGTACCGGTGTACGCAGTCGGTATTCACTTCCTAATTAGGAACTTTTCACTGTGAAATTACAGCTGTGGTCTGTGGATGCGCGTCTGATGCTGGAGTGACTGCCATAACGCATGCCGTTTATCCACATTTAGATTCTTGGTCAATGTAAGATGCGAGCTTCTTGCTGCGAACCAAACCGCGGGTAGTTGAACTATAATTGATGTTGATTGGACTTCCTTCCTGATCTCCTTGGGATGGTGCCAAACAAGGTTTTTAGACGACATTATAACAGCATGGATGCGCAGTGTAATTTCAGCTGAACAGTGGTTTTGAAAAGAAACGAACGCAGTGGAAACGAGTGAATTACGTTGTCTTGAGGTTGACAGGAATACATGATTGTTGTACAGAGGAAGTGAATGGGCTGAAATTTTGGTCGGCCTTTAGCGAGGAAAAATTCCATTATATTAAAAAATGCGGTTGATTGATACGTGGTGGAGGTCGAATGGCTAGGGAGCTACTTACTTCTTTAAGTTCAGGAAGTTTGCAGATGATTTTTGTACAACACGGGGTTTAAATGGACAGCAATCTTATGCCAACCTTGAACCAAAGAGTTCTTGAGTAGATGCTTCTTATTTGTGCGAGGATTTTAAGAAGACGGTCTTGAGTACTTCTGGCGCATCATAATATTCGGTTAATTTATGTCATCCTATAAATGATCAAAGTTTTTTTTGTTCGTGATGCTTGAGTACTGGCAGTTTTGAATAAAACTTTAGGCACAAACCACAAAGGTACGTGATGTGTCAGACCTCGATTTTTGACATGTGAAGATGATCTATGTATGCCATTTAAAAGGCACTGGAAGCGAAGAAAATAAAACGTAAAGTTGACATTTTTAAAAACAATAATAATTCTTTTTATTTTTGCTACTTTTAAGGTACCGTCGTATTTCGAGCAATCTACTAACGGGTGATTTTTTAGCTGGTTTGGTTTTGGCAACACTGGTTTTGACAGCTAACGTGTGTTTAGTACCTTGTGTCACTGTCAAACAGCTTCAGTTTGGTTTGCAATTTAACCATGGATCGTCTTACAAATGAACAACGCTTGCAAATTAT
Source organism: Cheilosia urbana (assembly GCA_946477585.1). NCBI lineage: Eukaryota > Metazoa > Arthropoda > Insecta > Diptera > Syrphidae > Cheilosia > Cheilosia urbana. The sequence goes on from OX297854.1 coordinate 122,038,934, forward strand.
TGAATTTTACTATCAAAATTCGTGCTCGGTTCGAAATGTTTATCGCGCGCTGCTTCCATTTTATGATCGGCATTCTCGACCTTCTGAGCAGTCTATTCGGAAGATTGTGACCAAATTTCGCACCAAATTTACTTTGTTGGACATTAAACCACCAACACGTTTACGTACTGTGCGTAGTGAAGAAAATATTGCGGCCGTATCAGCTAGTGTGACAGAAGACCGCGAAATGTCGATTCGGCGCCGTTCCCAGCAGTTAGGCCTTTGTTACAGCACTACGTGGAAAATTTTGCGGAAGGATTTGTGCGTAAAGCCTTTTAAGATACAGCTTGTGCAAGAACTAAAGCCAGCCGACCTACCACAACGCCGAATTTTTGGTGAATGGGCTCTTGGAAAGCTGGCCGAGGATCCGCTTTTTTATCGAAAAATTGTGTTCAGCGATGAGGCTCATTTTTGGTTGAATGGGTACGTAAATAAGCAAAATTGCCGCATTTGGAGTGAAGATCAGCCAGAAGCATTGCAACAGCTACCAATGCATCCCGAAAAAGCCACTGTTTGGTGCGGTTTATGGGCCGGCGGCATTATTGGGCCATATTTCTTCAAAGATGATGCGAATCGCAGCGTTACTGTCAATGGTGAACGCTACCGAGCGATGATAACAAACTTTTTTTTGCCCGAAATGGAAGTTCTTGACTTGCATGATATGTGGTTTCAACAAGACGGTGCCACATGCCACACAGCACGCGAAACAATGGTGCAATTGCGAGGCGAGTTTGGTGAACAGTTAATTTCACGTTTCGGGCCGGTCAATTGGCCGCCTAGATCGTGCGATTTGACACCATTAGATTATTTTTTGTGGGGGTATGTCAAGGCTAATGTGTATAGGGACAAGCCCGCTTCGATTGACGCACTGGAAGCCAACATCCATGCATTCATTCGTGAGATACCGGCCGATATGTGTGAAAGAGTATGCCAAAATTGGACTCAGCGGATGGACTACCTGAGACGCAGCCGCGGTCAACATTTGCATGAAATTATCTTTAAACATTAAATTGCAAGGTTCAAACTATCGATTCAAATAAATATTTCATTCATTTTTTCGAATTTTTCTGTTTTTTTTTTTTAAAAAAGTTCTAAACCTCTTAAAAAATCACCCGTTACATAAAAGTGAGTGCAACAAGTCAGTTTGTCTTTTATACGCTTCCAGAACATTCAATCGTTTTGATATTTGATTTTTTTTGGAGAAGGGGGCGTGATACCTCCCATAAAATAATGTTAAGAACACATTTTCTCAACACTCTCGTAGATGCAGTGGCTTAGTGGTTTTTAAGTTGGGCTTTAAGTTGGACTTGCGAGGGGTTCCAAGTTCGATTCACAGAAAAACACGAATTACATCTTAAAGTCTTTTCCACTACGCCAACCTGTCGCGAACATAAACATCGGAGGGTATAACTATCATGAAAGAGCTTCTCAATTAGCAGTTTGGATTCGGCTCAAAATTGGAGATCCCTTCCATTCGTCCCAAAAATTTAAAACTCATTCAAAAGGATTGGATGTGAGAAGCTAGCTATACAGTCGCTATGGACCTGTTGCGCCAACCATTTATTTCTTATCATATTTTCTCAACACTCATTGAAGGTTAAGTTATAAATCGCTTTGATGGTGTAGTCAGTATCGAGCAAAGGGGCGTGGCATCTTACACATAATAAATTTACCTCAAACACAGTTTTTAACTTTCTCGATTACGTAGTAAGATGATATATTGTATTCGTACAAAGTTTCGAACTCGAAATGTTAATCAATTCTGACAATACTCAAAAAAGCTATTCGCAAAATTGTGTCCGTCTGTCAGTCTGTCTATCTGTATGCTTAGGCGTCCTACAGCCTAAACAGCTGCCCGCATTTCGTTCAAACTTCGGATTTGGAGTTTGTGGGACTACAGTTCAGGGCCGTTTTTTTTTTTGCAAGGTGACCTCAATATTAATGGTAATAGGCTCGATCGATTTCAACCAAAATTGATATTTAAACTTAAGTAGCTGAAATTAACATGAAATTACATGCGTACTCAGTTTTTAGCTAGAAAATCTAATAACGATACTTTTGAAGTTAAGACATATCTCGAAAACTGTCCATGCGATTGTAACTAAAACTAATTTTTAAGGTAATATGGTAATTTTTTTTTTGGAAATTTATTTTTGACCAAAATGCTAACTTAACCTTCCGTTTAGCACCCCGCCCTTTCGACTACCTTCCTAATTTCCGTTGCTCTAGTTGCCTGTACCATCGCGACCTCTGTCCGTGTTACGTCGGAGTCAAAATGGGTCTTAACACGCCTCAGAGGTTCAACGCGCCTATATAGGTAATTTTTTTTAAAGGTGTGATTTTCAATTTTTTTTTTTTCAAATTTGAGTGGATTTTACTAAAGCTATATAAAAACAGGAAGTTCAATGAGCACGAGATGGGATTTTTTGCGTAAATTAGCCAAAGGTTTCACTTGGTAGGTCATAGTTCCACGAAACAACGAAAAAGAGTCTACTTTTTTTTTTCTTTTAAGTTTTTTTATTACTTAACTATTTACTTACTTATTTATTTATTTTAAAATGCAATAAAATATATTATTTATATAAATTTTGTTAACTATTTTCTTTTATGGATTTACGCGTTGTAAAATGTGTTTAAAGTCAAAACTTGAGAAATCACCTCACAGGTGTAGCGCGACTAACGGTGTGAGAAAATAGGGCGCGCCTAACGGAAGGTTAAAAGAATATTGATGTTCTCAAAATAACTACGTCCTTACTTTTCAATTCGAATCACCGAAAACGCTATTTTTAAAAACTGCTCATGTCTCGAAAGCCCCATTTTTGACTTCGATAAAACTTTAAAAACTAGGAACATAATGCTTATAAGCCGAAAAAATAAATCATAATCGGTTCATAGTTAAGTTAGCATATATAGTTAACAAATAAATAGTATTTTTCAAACTAAACATTGCAATATTTGGTACTGTTTTTGTCTGCCAAATTTTACGAAAACAGATTTAACGATTTTGATGAAAATCCATACTAAAGATAATAGCAGCGTTCTAAATAAGATCCCGTACTTAGTTTTTCTCAAAATATTAGAATAAATACGTTTTTTAGTTATGTCTCAAAAATTACTACCCAAAAGCCGATATATATTCATATATATTTTTAAAAATCAATACCGCACTTTAAAACTAGAATTGCAACAGCTATTAAAAATGCAATAACAGCAACGCAAAGCTTTGTTTTAGCAAATATTACCCACTTCTACTTTTTTTCAACCATTTTGAATATGAACCTTAAAATAATTCCAACCACTTGGAGTTTACACAATCAGAATATCTCACTTCACCCTAACACACGTTCATCGTGATATTCAGTTTATAACTGCAAATGCAAATTCAAAAACAAATCTCTGAACTCTTGCATATGCATTTATATTTAAGGATATCGAAGTATAAAAGCTTATAAAATAGTACAGTATGCGCTTAAAACTCTGTAATCAGAAGTCGCAACAAATACCCGTTACTAGAGCTTCAACCTATAGGATCTCACATTGTTATTTGATATAAACTGCCATATCGTCATATCAGATGAATAACTCAAAAATTTATTTTATTTGACACTATTTCTATAGGATTGATACTCAGGTTTTTACCAACATACCTACTTAATAAAATAAGAAATCAACTAATCAAACTCTTGATCAACGACAAAGTTTCGTTCGATCCAGTCGTGCACTTTATTTAATATGCATTTTTTTTTTTAAATTACCTTTACCGCATAAACGGAGCGAGATAGACCCCCCCTTTCGTAGAAAAATTGCTTGTACCTTACCCCTCATGCTCTCCCCAGTTTGCCTATGATTTATTATACTTTGAAACAAAGCGCGTAAAAATAATTTTTTTTAGGTAGGTATGCATTTGTGATGTGCCAAATTTCAAAGTCATTTGTTTCCTATCGGGATCATTGATTTTAAATTTATAAAAAAATATTCATCTCCCAAACTAGATTGCAATAAATCGATTCAAAAGAATCTCAAGCCACAACCAGGTTTTTCTATTAATTTACCTAACTTTACTTACAGTTTTTATGCATAAAAACTCAATAAGGCGTTTATTTAAAATCTATACCACAAGTCATTGAATACTATCGAATGGAGCCGCTACTAAGGCGAATGCTACGATTTATGGGCTTCTCTTTAAGTGGATAAGATCGCGTTATTATACAAACGAGCAATTTAAATAAAATTAAGTTACAAGAGTGTTGAACAAAATGCATGACTGCATACAGATCAAGGTCGTCTTGTACATATTTAATGATGCTACACACGCTACGAAGCCATGATATAATGGACCACTCAGGTGAGTGGCTCTTTTTGTTCGCAAAGAGAAAACAAGGATTTGCCTTTCAGTAAAAGAATCAACGCAAATCAATTAAGTAACACTAGGAGTAGATACCATTAACGGAGGTATCTACTCTTTTTTCTTTTTTTTTTGTAATTGTTTACTTAGTGAATTTACATGCCAAACTAGAAAAAAATTGCAAGAAGTTTCTTTTTGTGTTTTTGCTGTCAGTCACAAACGTGTTTCTCGAGACACTGTCGGATTGTCCTTGTCTGTATACCGAATTAAACATTAACAAAAAAAAATGTGTATATTCACAAACTTGTTCAGATATTAGCTATATTTTGTAAAATATTGATTAGCGTAGCGGAGTGGATTACAAGCGGGTTATGTTTCTCACTAGGTCGGGGAATGTCTGTGACTATACAACCGCATTTAGGAATATTGATGAGGTGGTAGTGATAATTAATCAAGATTCAGCGCGTTTTAATTGTTCAAACTGAGTTTCGGAACGTGAATACCAAGCAGTGGGTTTGAAATATCCTGTGACATCAGAGTTCTGGTTTCTAAAGAAGTTATTTAGTTTGTATATAGGTAAGATAGACAAAAAAACAAAAAAAAAGTGTTTGGTTCAACAGGATACAGCTATACTTAACGATCCACAGAAATGGTATTTTTAGGTTTTTGAGCTTCTCAAGAATGATTGGACGCAGCATTTGTGTGCCCCAGCTACTTCGCTAATGCGTGAAGCAATACTCACGTTGAAAGTAGATATGTATGTTCTAGTAAATTTTTGACGATCGCGACATCCTTTTAAGATCTTGTATTTTCTTAAAAACCTATTCGCAGTGGCTTAGTGGTTAGTGTGTTGAACTAGCAATCGAGGGGTCTCAGGTTCGAAAACCCAATTTCCAATTTAGGGTTTTTTTCCACTGCGCTACCTCTCTCGAACGTCTGACAAACATCCCAGAGTATAAAAGTCTTGAAAGAGCTTCTCAATTAGCCATTTGGAATCGGCATAAAATTGTGAATCCCTTCCATTCGTTCCAAAAATGAACTCAACAAAAAATCACACAAAACGAATGGTTGTGAGAAGCTAGGCCGACCTTTTGCGCCAACTATTTATTTTGTTATTTTCTTAAATTTATCTATAGGGATTTATACCTAACCTTTGGATCCTTTTATTTATCATTATCACTTGAAAAAACTGTCGACTAGATTGGTCTGAATAAGATGCGTAACCTGATTCGCCGGCTACCCCTCATTAAACGTCAACTGAAACAGCTGCTCATATGACTGTTTGCTGCCAATCAAAGCCGAGATACATCTAGTCAGACTGCTGTCAGTTTTACTAAACTAGATACTTGAACGTCCCCACTTTCCCTAATTGTTTCAACTTAAAGGCGACAGTTTTCTCAGTCGCTTTTGTTAAATCTAGAGGATCCAAAGATGAAATGTAAGACTCTATAGAAAAATCTAAACACAAGATCTCAAAAGAAAGTCCAAGTCAAGAAAGCGCCTTAGCTTAGATATTCAATGTTCACAATACCGAGATAAAAGTTGTCCATCATGTCTATTAAGCATTTCGAATTCACAGCCGATACAAGTTGAAGTTGCACATTCGACACTAATCCTCTGATATATGTAATCGAAGGCATAAGTCTTCTCAGGAAGTCTCATTCCTTTTCGCTGCCAACACATTGAACCATGCTGAGTGATATCAAATTCTACGGTCTACACCAGTGCTTCCCAAACTATTTTGCGCAAAAGACCCCTTTTCCAAAATGAGCTGAAACCTTAGACCCCTATAGCGAAATTACTTTAAAAACTCGATCTCTTGTTTTGTTCCTATTGAAACAAAATACTTACCAATTTAAAAACTTTTCGCTTGGTTAAGTGAGTAAACTTGACATAATTTTCTCATCAAAATTTATCAAAATAAATAGACAGAAAATTCAGTAAGTAGTACCAAGTGTCAAGTGTACCTAATTAATAATTATTAAAATAAATTAAGTAAAAATACTTAAGTATTGGAATTGTTTATTGAACAAACATTAAAATAGTAAAGTAAAAAAGAATAGATAAAAAAATCAATGTGATGGATGAACCTGGTGACTTTCTACCAATCTAGTTAGATCCGATTCAATATTGGTGAGTTGCAACCTTAAATCCCCGCGTTCGTTGATTTTCAAACAGTTTCTTTGCTTTGTCAAAATATTTCTAACCACACTAAAACCTTTTTCGACTAAGTATATATGATGATGGAAAAGCGATAAGGTATTTTTCAGCAATTTTCCACAATGCATGATAATGTGTTTCAATGTTGCGTTGCAACCAGAACTTTTAACAGCCTTGGTTGAAATTCTGTCTAAGCTCCTTGTCTGTGCTAAGCTAATGGTAATCAATCATCATCATTGCGTTTGGCGTTTATTTCAAATATTTTGCGACTGACACAAAAATGGAAGAAAAACTAATAGAATTTCAACGAAAATATTATTTCAGCTAATCGGCAAAGGTAGTAATCGCAGTAGCTTAGTGGTTAGTGTGTAAGACTGCTATGCGGGGGTCCCAGGTTCGAATCCCGCAAAAACCCAATTCCGACTTAGGGTTTTTTTTCGCTGCGCTACCTCTCGCGAACGTCTGACAAACATCCGAGAGTATAAATGTCTTGAAAAAGCTTCTCAATTGGCCGTTTGGAGTCGGCATAAAATTGTAGATCCCTTCCATTCGTTCCAAAAATGAGAAACTCACACAAAACGAATGGTTGTGAGAAGCTAGGCCAAGGGTCTCTCCGGACCTGTTGCGCCAACTATTTATTTTTTTATAATCGGCAAAAGTATAAAAACTTCCTGTAGGACTGTTAAACCGATAAATGCAATACAATTTTGCGAATTTTGTTGAATTTCTCAATTTTCATTTTTAACGAATTTAATTACAAACAAAAACAAATCAGCTGCTTAGTCGGCGAATGATGGAAGCTGATGCATGCATGTCGAACAATTTTCTGCACATGTGTTTTGGGCATAAAACTTTTGCTTAAGCTTCAGACATGTATGGTTACGCTATTAACGCTGTAGGTAACTAAGGATTTTGTAAATTTTGTTTCAATCACTTTATTTTAATTCACTTTATTTAGCTCTGTAATCACTTTGTAATCTTTTGAAATAAATTAGTAGATGAGTGCATTCATTGATTGTTGATGACTAGAATGCCCACAAATCATTACAAAAGCTGATGGAGTCTGTGCCCACATGAAACTAACAGTACTTTTAATTTATTTTATTTTTGTTGTTTTCTTCGTCTCGTCATCGACAACAACACCGGTGCAATGAGATATGAACAGCTGCCAGTGCCAGCTTACCTCGAGCCGTAGCAGATGAGTTTTTTTTATCTTGTTTGAATTTTTGCACGCTTATCGACGTGTTGAGTTTTTTAAAAGTATAACAATGATACCCATTCCCAACTAAAATATTGGTCATTCTTAAAACAAGTTGGTACAGGTTACACAACTTATACAGTATTCTGAACGTTTATAATAAGACCTTCTGTTAATTAATAGGGGTCGATTTTTAGACCTCGTCGACCCCCAAAGTCAGTTTTCGTTTATGTTGACCCCTAAAAAACCGGTATCGACCCCAAGGGGTCGATATCGACCACTTTGGGAAGCCCTGGTCTACACAAAGCTTGATTTAATAAATTCTCTTACTCAAAACAATCACACTCAGGATTCAGGAACGCCAAGCTCAAAATAATTTTGTATAAAGTCAAACAAAATGACCTGCAGAAGGTCGCATTCCTAAAGACAGTCACTCTTATTACCTACCGTTTAGGTGGCAGCAGCAAACAACAATCATCAGCTGATATTGGGCAAATAATTGCAAAAATTAAATCAAACTGTGCTTAACCTTGCGCCACAAAAACAATTTCCTCTAAGGCTACACTTGTGTCTCTCGTACAATAATCGACTTCAATCAGTCAAATTTAATGTTTAGCAATCTTTATCGACTTGTCTGGCGTACTCGAAAGTATTTGCAATTGGCCAGTCTCATTACTAAATCAAATAAGTAATTAACTCACTTCAGTTCAGCCGCGCGGTCAAAACAAAGTCAAACCCTGAATAAACTGGAAGATTTATCTTATTTTCATTACAGAATTGGTACATGTTAACTACCGCGACAATCTGACACGAACACAGGGAATAACGAGCTTTATTTCTTCTTGTGAGGTTGCGTCTTTTATTATTACAATAAATAACTGCTAGCTGTTTAGTAAAAAAAAGTTAAAAAATAAAAACCTTTGTTTTAAAGACGAGACTGAATATACTCAAAGTCAAGGTTTTAATAGGCTTCAGCAGCTTACACGGTGTGGTGTGAGTTTGTTTAGTTTTGTGTTTCTCAGGTGAGATGAACGGGTTTAATATTCATAAGGTATAGTGATAGTCTCTCATCAGGTTGTAGGTTGTACATTGTACTGTGTTTAAAAATTTCGAGAATAACTACACGATCGCAATCAGAATCAGATGTTTCTTTTTTTCTTTTTTTTTAAGGTGCAAATCTCGAAAGACACAATGGGGCTAGAAACCCAGAGTAGTGTGGGATTCTAACCGCACTAAAAACACCTCCTTAATCTTGACCAATCAAAGAAGGATCGATGATAAAGATTTTATTTTCAACGTTCAGTTGCGTTTGAGAAGGTATTACAACTTGAATACGAGTTTTCATTATTTAGATTATAATGTCGTGAGGTTTAATTCTTCTTAATCTACGAATATTGTATCCTACATTTAAGACGACTTCTACTTCAGGATTAATATGCATCTGCAGACGCTCATTGTGACGAATAAGACTTAATGAGAAGATAAAGGATTGACAAATTTTTCTTTTGTGTTCTTGATATTGATACTAGGCGTTTCTTATTATGCCCACATGATCTATATATAGATCATTGGTTTTCATAGTTTACAACAACAGTTGGATCACGTATTATTGTTGTAAACCATGTAAATAAAATGATAGATATAGATCATGTGGACATAATAAAAAAAGACTACTTTTAACTAACTTCCGAAAAGCTTGTGTCAGAGAATAGTTTTCGGCGTACTTTCTAGCAGTCGTTCGGATTCGGCAATAAAATAGGTAGATCTTCTGCAATTTTATAAAAAAAAAAGCAAAAATAAAACTCAAGCAAACGAATTGTTATGGAAAGGGCTAGAGTTTTTTTCTATTGTTCCATTGTTTTCTAGAATTTTAATTTCTTAAACTAGCTGACCAGACGAGCTTCGCTACGCCCACACTAGGTCAATAACATAATTTTAACAATTTTAAATAATTTTTCTTGTACCTATTTGAAGTGACACTTTCATGCCCTGTCTCATCCCCTTAAAAATCAGTTTTCAACAAGAGTCCTTCCTTGGGACAATACTAAGCCATTAAAATCGTGAAAATCTGTCGATTCTTTTTCGAGTTATGAGTGCACACACGGACGTCACTCTCTTTTATATCGTTAGTGTGGAATGTAGCATGAAACCTAAAATGGTGAAGTGTAAACACCCCATTAGTCACCAAAAAAGTTCCACTTCCAATTGGAGAATCGAATCTGTCAAATAAGTGGATAGTTAAGCGAGCTAAGCTACATAATTCTGCAATTGGAATCAGGGTTGCCGTTAACTTAAAAAAAAAAGTCACTAACTCGAACCTAAAAATCCACCAGATATGCTAAAGTTAAAAAAAAATCACTAGAAAAAAAAACGTTCACTACCTAACATTCTTTTTTGTATTTTTAGTTGATTTCTGATGGGCATTATTAAGTTCAAAGTTTTCTTTGGCATTTTAAGGACTATTAACATGAGTGCGAACTGCGAATAGGCGAATTGCGAACAAATCAATTTAAAGGACTATTCACATGAGAACGAATTGCGAACTGCGAACACGCGAATATTCGTGGTTTTTGACACTAAATTCACATGAAAACTTTTTTTGGTCGCAGGTACCCGCGTATCAGTTTCATTTTTAAAGGGTGAAAGACTATTCACATGAGAGCGAATTGTGAACTGCGAACACGCGAATATTATTGGTTTCTGACACTTCATTCACATGAAAACTTTTTTTGGTCGCAGATACCCGCGTATCAGTTTCATTTTTAAAGGTTAAGTTCGAACGAATTTTTCCTTCGTGGGTTTGTGGATCGCGACTGTTTTGTGTGGATTGTGAATAAAGTGTGACAGTTCGCGGCAAGAATTTTCAATTCGCGGGAAAATTGCTTTAATTGTTAATTTAGCTGTTTAAATCAATTGAGAGTAATGTTTTTTTTAGACTAGATGTTAGATTAATTAAATATAATGGTTTTGTAATAGAACAAATACAAATTTTCAATTCATATATGCAGTTAAATTGATTTGTTCACAATTCGCCTATTCGCAGTTCGCTCTCATGTGAATGTTCCTTAAGTGTATTTATGAATTGCAACTCGATATTTTTTCAATCAAAGAAGAATTATATGTATTTAACTAATTTAGCACCTAGTCCAAAAAAAAAAAAACTGCCTCTCAATTGATTTAAACGGCTAGATTAACAATTAAAGCAATTTTTCCGCGAATTGAAAATTTCTGCTGCGAACTGTCATACTTTATTCACAATCCGCAAAAAAAAAGTCGCGATCCACAAACCGACGAATGAAAAATTCGTTCGAACTTAACCTTTAAAAATGAAACGGGGTATCTGCGACCAAAAAAAGTTTTCATTGCAGAAACTAAGAATATTCGCGTGTTCGCAGTGCGCAATTCGCTCTCCTGTGAATAGTCCTTTATTTCTCAACTTATTTTTAACTATGTTCACCATACTAAAAATGCGTTCCACTTCGGCATTTGAATGTGGAAGCGACAATGAAGTTCTAGCAAGTTGGAATAATATTGCAAATTGCAAGTGTCAAACTCGAATACCAAGGATGTAACATCACCAGGGGCGTAATAATTTAGAAAAACGTGTTTTTGCAAAAAGTCACTAGAAAAGTAACTAGAATTTTTTAGTGACAAAAAATAAATTTTTGTCACTAAACTTTTGAAAATTTCACTACATATAGTGACAAAGTAACTAAAACGGCAACCGTGATTGGAATACACTAGAATTTTCTCGATAGGTGGCAGATGGGATATAAAATGCAGGTTTGAAAACAGGGACGACAGTTGAATTTTAAACATTGCTTGCTAAAGTTCGAAATAGTAATCCGTTGTGAAGATAAATAAGTGTAAAGTAATAGAGTTTTTTTTTTTTTTTGTAATGTAGTTGTAGGTATTAGAAGTAGTCTATAATAAAATTTTAAACTTATAAGGCGAAATAAGTAAATAAATAAATAAATTGTTTTGAGTGATATTGTTTTGGTACCTAATAAGTGAATTATTAAAATAAATAATAAAAGAGAAATTAAATTGATTTTATTAGAAAAAGCCTGAATGTAACAATTTATTAGATGACGTTTATGATTTTAGTAGTAGTTGTATTTGTACGAATATTTTGAACCGATTTTACGCACTGATGGAATAACTTGGAACAATGTTTCGCAAAGGTAACGGTGACCATCCGTCCTTTATTAAAAAGGACTGTCCTTTCTTTTTAACCCCTGTCCTATATTATTTTCTTTTTAATAAAGGACGGATTTTGTCCTTTATTTTTGAAACTTTCCTTTAAAACACCGACTAAAAATTGTTTGTGTTTAATTCATAGTTAAAAATATTAAGTATAATGTACATACATTACCTGAAATTCTGTTTGAAAATAAACGACATCTTTATCATTGACTCAAGCCCTAGTCCGCTTGTGCATTCGATATACCTACTCGAAGACGAGGACGACGTTAATTCACCATCTGCTGTTCCGTCAGTTTTTCGGTAAATTCATTTTCTAACTACGAAGTCACCAACATTTCATGTACTTTACAAATGAAATCTATTTTTTTAGCTTCTTGATACATTTTACATTCTATTTCACTTTTACTTATCCTGAACGAATTAAAATACTTAAACTGGTCTCCGCAGTGCAGTTTAAACTCAATCGGATTAAACGCCGACATGTTTAAAAAGATTGGTCTATGTTCGGGCTTAATGACTGAATATTATGGAATATTATATTATGGATTTGGGTTCAATTTTTGAAAGAACCTCAATATTTTCGATTTATTTAAAAAATTTAAAATATTACAAATAGTACTCAAATAGTTAGTTTTTAGTTAGTTTAATTGACTATTTATTTCATAAAAAAAAAGAGATTGTTTACAATTTTGGATTCTTAGTCTATGTGGTTTGGCTTAAGCGCCGTCTACCAGATTGACAATATAAGTGTTCTGTTCCAATAACTTTGTATATAGATATATAAGTTCAACAAATTTCAAGATGTTTGTATAATTAGAAGTTCTCGTCCATGATCCGTTGCCTGTAGTGTAGTGCGCTGGTTAAGTAGTTGTATAATGGTTTCCAGCCTCGGTTTCCATTTAAAATGCTCAACAATTCTTCTACTGTAAGTACAAAAGTTCCAAAGAAATTGTACCGGAATTCTTTGAATATGGGACATATAGCGATGAAATGGAACACGTCCTCTCGTTCATTGCGGTTGCAGATATTACATAAAAGTGGGAGTTCTGGGCGATGCGGTATATAGTTTAAATTTAACAGTTCGCCTCTTGCCTTAAATATAGTCCTCATCATATCAGTAGAGTAACTCGTCAGGAAATACGTTGAATTCTGTAAACTACCTATATAATTTAATTTGGTATAGTATTCCCTGTATTGCGATGACTGGGCGTCATTCACAAATTGCTGGTATATCCTATGACCTGTTTTCTCCCGAAGCTCGTAGAACTTGCGTTTCAGCGGGATCAACTGTTCATCTGGGGTAACTCGAAGATCTAAGTTGCATTGGATTGCTAAGTTCTCCCAGCTTTGTACACATTTTCCTCCATTAAGCAGCATATGGTTGAGAACTAACTTGGGTATTCTGCCTTGCCTCATCCCCATGATTTTTACCACATAGTCGAGATGGAGTTTAAGGGTATCCAGAAAAAGGGGCGCCACTCCAGTCTCCAGATGAAGCATATAGTTAGGTGTGCTACTTGGTAATTGAAAAACTCTCCTGATAAAATACCGTAGAAATTTTTCTACAAGTTCAAATGAACAATATCCCCACACTTGGGCACCATAAAACAGGATGGATGCTGCTGTAGCACGGAATATTTTCTGCTTCGCTTCATGGTTGACGTTTTTATTGCTGATACAACCACCCCAAACTGAGCAAATTGCCCTTTTCGCTTCGGTAAGTTTGCATTGCAGGTGCTTATTCATATTTAAAGTGGGCGTAATCAAGACACCAAGATATTTGTATTCCCGCACAATTTCAATATGGTCACCTTGGAACTTCCACTTTTCATTTCGGGCGTATCTGCCACCTCCATCTCTGAATATCATTATCTTTGATTTTGATAAGTTTACCGACAAATTCCAAGTTTTACAGTATTCGTCCAGCCTGTTGATCATTAGCTGCATTGTGTCTACCTCATCTGCGAGGAAAACGATGTCGTCTGCAAACATGAGGGCTGGTATTTTGGTTTGACTTATCTCGATGCCTCCCCTAACGTGCTCTGTTATGTCGTTTATATATAAAATGAATAGCAGTGTACTCAACACGCATCCCTGCTTCACTCCCATCGTTGTATTAAATTCCTCCGATAGGTTGCTTCCATCCCAGACACAAGCTACATTGTTTTCGTACATAGCTCTCAATACCCTGATGACCTTAGTTGAGATGTTGTATCTGTAGAGCTTATAAAAAAGAGCTTCGCGGGATATGCAGTCAAAAGCCGCACGAAAATCAACAAAGAAAGCGTATAACTTTTTATGTTTTCTTTTATAAATCTCTGCTATGTTTGTGAGAGCGAAAATTTGGTCTATAGTGGAATAGTTTTGTCTAAAACCGGCTTGGGATTCGTGTAGGATCTTCTTGTTTGCCACCCACTGCGTAATTCTATTAAAAAGCACACCAGCAAACAGCTTGGTTGCTGTATTTAAAAAAGATATCCCTCGGTAGTTGGCTGGATTGTTATATTCCCCCTTCTTATGTAAAGGAAAAATTATCGAGGTTTGAAAACTATCGGGAACATCTGCCGTTTCAAAAATTCTGTTGAATTCCTGGGTGAGTGCTAAAAGAAATTCAGGCGTACAATTTTTATAGAACTCGAAGGGTATACGATCACTTCCTGGGGCTTTGTTCTTTTTGCACTTTTCTAAGACAATTTTTACTTCGGCTAACGTGATTGGTGCATCCAGAAATTCATCAACGTACATAGGGGCTGCGTATTGAAGAGGTGGCGATATTTGTATTGCATTGAGAAGGGACTCGAAATGCACTTTTAGCTGTTCTGCTTGTAGACCTGAGGCGATTGTACTTCTTTTCCCGTTCACAAGTTTAGCGGCTTTCCAAAAGTCTGCTGATGAACGCGATCTATTCAACACAGCAACATTCTGTTGGTCAAAGACTATCTTTTTAGCGCGGCACAGACCTTTAAAGCTTTTATTCGCTGCTGCGTACAGGGCTTTAAAATAGTTATTACTATTCGTCCTTAATAACCGAAGAAAAGAAAACGAAGTGTCTCTGGCTCTCATACATTCATTGTCAAACCATTTTTGCTTTCCCTTTTTACTGTTGGGTCTAGGTGGTGGATTTGGCGGAGCAGCTTTCTTAATTATCATAGTTAGATGTTCTATTCGTGGTGGTCTATCGATTTCAGACAAATTTTCAAGTTGTACATTGAGGTTTACTTTATAATTATCCTTAAATTCCTCTTTCCATCGTAACTTGGGCAGTAGTTGGAGTACGTTTGTACTGTCTGCGTTTCGGTTACCTTTGATATTAAACGAGACTTCTAGGGGCATATGGTCTGAAAACATTTTCATTCCTATACGGAACTCGCTAAGATAAGAGTACCAGTCCCCCGACATAAAACAATAATCTATAACTGAGCATGCAGTTCCTCGCAAAAAGGTATATTCACCCTCCAAGTCACCTTCGCAGCTTCCATTTAAGACCCTACAATCCCAGGCATCCGCTAGCTCCAAAATTCTAACACCTTTAGTATCTCGTAATTTATCCTTGGAATTACGGTTCCTGTGTATGTACGTGGATGACTGGCTAATTTCATTCACAAAACAGTTTTGAGATATACCTATCCTTGCATTGAAATCCCCAAGAAGTAGTAGTTCAGTTGATGCTAGGTTATTTAATATATCTCTTAACTTGTTAAAATCGCGTGGCCAGTGACTACAGTTTAAATATATCGGTACTAGGAAGAGAGTGTTGGTTTCGATTTTAAGTTTTATTACGAAGTTTCCTTCTATCCTCTTATATTCAGCCGAGATTCCTTCAAGTTTCTTCCGATATCCAAACAGTTCTCCCCCACTTGCTCTTCCATACAGGCCTGACTTAACAGCAGGTATGAATTTCAGTTCGTATTCTTTAAAAATGTTCTTATACCTACTTTCATTGTAATCCATCAGATAAGTTTCATATAACACAAATATATCGAATTGTTTTATATAACTAAAAAATTCAACAAAAACTAGTTTATTTTGTAATCCTGCTATGTTATAGCTTAATATTTTTAATTCACATAATTCATTGTTGCTCTGATAGACGGGCGACCTTCAGTTAAGCGTTTCATTTGAACTCGTTCTTGTGCGAGCACCCAACGAGTTTACAGCGGTTGTTGCCTTGCTTGTGTTTGGACCTTCAGTAAAGTGTCGGCTTTTAGAACTGTCAGCTCTGACTGACGTTGACGTTTCAGTCATATTGTTTTTATTTTGAATTCCATTCGTCGGCCTTATTAAGTATGCCGGAATTTCTCCAAATAACTTATATAATTCATTCGTACCATCTTCATTACCATACTTCAGTCCCTCAGATAAATCCCAAGTAAACATTTTACCAGCTACGCATAGTTTATCATCTCTTAAGACAATGTTCGTTCCCGGTTGCTTTGTGCGAAGAAATTGTATTATTGGAAGTAATTTAGCCTTCCGCTGTCGCGTACTGCGCGGTAGGTCCTTGTGTATACTGATTTTAGTGCCTTTTAGTTTTCGCGCGTTCTTAAGTACTTCAATAACAGAGCTTTTGGATTTCATTTTTACAATCAATGTTGCAGTACGCTGCCCTTGTTTACTAATAGCGTATGCTGTTTCAATGTCATTGTTTGCGTCGTTATTGTTCAAAAGACCTGTGCACACAGACTTCGCCTTTTCCACTATGTCAACGCTGGAATCCATCGGAAGATGTACAACAACATTGGTCTCGGTGCTTTTTTGCAGCAGTTTATCAACCTGTTCCTCAAGGAGTTTGTTACGAGTTTCTAGATGCATAACTTTTTCAGAAATTTGGTTATAATTTGCTTTCAGCCCAGTTAACTCAGAATAGAGCAGTTGAAAGTCCGATTTCGATACAAGCTCCTTTGTAAGATCCCTATTTTTTTCGTCTTTTCTCAGAATCGTGCTGATCAGGGGAAGTCTCTTTAAGTCCTCTTTTGCTCATTAATTGAGGTTAAGTTTGTCTTCAAAAAAGGAAAAATCTTAACTGCTATGCCTTACTCAAATTATGCTTTTAGTTGAAAACCTTAAGTCTTGCAACACACTTTGTTCAACAATTTCGTAATTATACAATTTTCTTTTTTATGTTAGTATACTATTTATTACGGATAGATCTTCAAACACAATATCACTTTGACAGATGCAAAATGTCAATCAAGTACTCAAATATGAGAAGTGGTACTTGCGTACTCGGGAAAGTCAAATAGTACAGAAATCAGTACAATAATAAGCCTTTTTGCAACAGTGAATCGAATACCACATAACAAAAAAAAAAAAAAAAAAAAAAACAGCAGCTGTCGCCAGATCAGTCACTTCAAGATATTCAAATTATAAATATGGAACGAAAAAGTGATTATAAGAAAGAAGAAGGAAGTGGTTGCATACCTCTATATTGAGTCAGCAACATATTTAATATGTCTGAACTAGCACTTAAATTCATAACAATAATATAGCTAAAAAAAAATGAATTCTTCAGGTTCAACCACTTCTGATTTTCAAACAGAAAAAAGATCAATAATCAATTCTGAAACTAGCCGTCATTTAAAATGTTGAAGTTTCAGTGGGAACGCAAAATAGGATTTCGGAATTTTTTTCCAGAAATGTTGAATTTATGTGCGCTGTAAATGTACTAAGATGTTCGATTTGGCAGCAGAAATTTGAAATCTCAGCTCAACATCTGAAAATTCAGAATTTAAAACGACATTACCGTTTTTTAACAAATAAAAAATAAATACCAAAATATTGGAAGCAAAATAATTATTGTCCTTTATTTTTTTTCGGCGAATATGGTCACCGTAGCAAAGGTTCATGTTACATAATATAGTTAGAAAGTGGAAATAAAGCGGAATTCGCCTTTGTAATTCGTTCATCCTGTCACTCAAATGTTTATTTGACATTCACATGTGTAAGAGAACAGAAATTAAACAAAAATGTGGTTGGGTGATTACAAATTAAAAATTAAAAATTGTGACACATGCTTCGTATACATATTTTTCTTCAGTATATTTCACTCCCGAAAGTTTTCAAATTATTCCTAAACGTACTCGTAAAAATAATTCCTCTCGGCATTTATAAATATATCACTCTCAACATTCTCCTATTTGATTAAAAAATGAATCGCCTGGGAGTCTCGGAGGAACTCGCCGATGAAGTCAAATTTTTAACAGGAAAGTAGGAACAAAATTCATTTAGCCGATCAGGGGTTGAATTACCGCATCCGTAATCGAGTAATACGATATTGTTTTGCTTGTAAGATCCACAAAATTCAGTGACGTATGGCTCGATCACGGATGCGGTAATTTGGCATCAGGTGTTTATATTCATGAAGTATCCAGACTTAAGGTTTGACGAGTTTGAGAGGTTTTTACAAACTTTTGTCGGAATAATTTATTCTAATCTAAAAGTAAAATACTCTTTAAACTAAGAAGATAAGAGCAGTATTTTACTTTAGAAATTCTCTGACCCTGAAAACTAAAATAACAATAATATGGTCAAAGAAAATGTTAGTTAAGTGTTCTTCTCGCCAGTCATAAATTTTCTGGCGATTTTCGTCGAACCGATTCAATTTTAGAGCTACCAGCTTAGTGATAAAGTTGAAATTCTAACAGCGGCTCGGCTTAGTATACACAATTAAAAATCTGACGACAGTTGGATTAAGATCTCTCGAAAAATATCTTTTTACGGATTTTAAACTTTTGACTCACCTAGACAAAATTGAGATAGCCTGTAAGGAAGAAGCTCTGAAAAAAAAATAGTTCACCGAATTGTCTCCGCTCAGTAGAGAGAGTCACACTTACGAGTTATTTACTTACTTAAGGCGCCGCTGCAGTCCGAGGTGGGATTGGTCCTCAACCAACATGACTCTTCATCCAGCACGATCGTTAGCCAGCTGTCTCTAGTTTCGCACGCTAAGTTGGTTAAGGTCCCCTTCCACTTGCGTGCGCCACTTGAGTTGCCGTCTTCCTCTACTGCGAAATCCCCCGGGTATGGATTCGAAGATTTTCCGGGCCGGAGCATTCGTATCCATTCGTTCAACATGACCCAGCCACCTCAGTCGTTGGACTCTTTACTCTTTTGACAAGGTCGATGTCGCTTTACAGCCCCCTCCTCAATTCACCGGCTCTGCATATGGGACTGAAAGAGAGTCATATCTTCTTTTGTAATAAATGTCCATCCACTTCAATAAGACCTTTTAAACTTGGGCTTTGTGTTCTGAAGAGTTAAACTCGTCAACATGAAAGGGGGCTTCCCACACTTGGATCTCTTAAAGGTCTCTATGTTCCGGTTTTAACACTTCTCCAAACTCTCCTTAATCAAAATTAAAAAAAAATAAAAATTTCCTCTTGCACAATGCAATAAATTCATTTCTAAAGCAGGAAACAACATCAATCGTACTGTTGATAATCGGAAACAAAATGAAGGTTGTAAACCTTTTTTTTTTTTTTTTTCTATTTCGTGTAAAGAATTTTGGTGGCCTTTCCGTGGCTGGTAGCTTCAGGCGATGCAAAAATAGAGGTCACTCAAAAACACCGCTTAGACATATTACTTTGCGGCTTATTTTATCTTTTTTTTAATTTCAATTGCGCTTTGAGTGCGCCAAGGCCTCCACCGACAGCCAGCTAGGTCTAGTTACGAAAGCACAGTTGGTTACGTTCGCCTTTCATTTATGCCCGCAACCGTAAATGGAGTCTTCCACTAAAACATTCTCCTTAGAAGACTCGAAACCTCATTTGGCTCTTACATTCTTGTCCATACGGTACACGTTCTAGTTACAACCTTTTTAACGAGGTCTTTCCCGCTTGATACTCGTAGCTCCTGGATTTCGTCGCTAAAGTGTCCTTACCACACTTCATCGATACAAGCTTAACTGAGTATCACGCTTTAACACTGCTTCCCTAGTTTGAACGCTTCAAGCCTATACAGATACACTCTTTGCACAATTCAAGTTCATTTCCCATGCACCATGCTCCTCGCAACTTCCCTTTTTGGACCCCGAATACCACAACCACCAGAATCTAATTAACATTGGCTTCCTCGGCAAAAGGCCAACCGAAAGAAGATTTCCATTTTTTTTCCGTTCGCTTAAAATCCTCTTCACATTGCTTGCACTTTCATCCACCGACATTTCTCTGATGCTCTCTCGCAAAGATTACAAATTTTCACTTTTAGCCAAATGCCTTTTGACTAGATTCGCGTCTGCGACTGCAAGAGTACAACATCATTAGTGCATGTAAAGCGAAATTAACCGAAAAGAAAGCAACTTTATCTCGGAAGAAACCAGTTGGATCGGTATAAGCCATCAGCGAGGAGCACCCAATCTCAAACTGGCTTAGGCTAGCTATCGGTGTAGGCCAATCCTTCATGACATTGCCGTTGGCTGCATCTAACAGCTATCGGTGGGGATGTCTCCGCTTCTTTAACAGCAACACTGCGGGTGTAGCAGCAAGATACGAGTGACTGTCGTGACAGTGCGCTGAGCGAGGATGAGAGTTGTCCATTTGCATGGAAAAGCCTGCCATTGACCCAGTTGGGGAACTGGAAAACGCTATCTGTTGACAGCGAATGAATATCTCGAGTGTCAAGAAAATCGATGTGGGCTAGTGAAACATTTGACATTTGGTGACCGGTGTAACCGTATAGCTGATTCAATTGAATCCTGTTTTCAAAATTTGGCCCAGACAGTGGCAATGATGTCTTGAATTAATGTGGGCGGCAGCGCGAAGCTCATGTACATACTTACTGCAGAAACATGCTAAATTCGAATTAATTTCTTAAACAAACCCATTATCATTCACAATCACAACCGTTGAATATCTTATTTATGTAATTTGTTTTATTTTATTTTCAGGTAAGGTCCATAAGATGATGAAATAAAGAACAACACGACAGGGTGACTATAAACAGAACAGCTTTTATTTGATTATTTAAATAGTGGGGAACGGGTGCTGGCAACTGGCATATTTATTGTTCACCTGTCAATAGGAGCTAGTTCTTGGTTGACGGCTTTTTTTTTTTTGATTACACAGCATGCTGGATGGGATACTGTGCGAGCGAATATTTGCGGTGGAGCTTCTTGATTGATTAATTTGTTTTGATCAGTCATCTGTTGGCACAGGTTGTGGTCTTAATTAGAAAAAAGTTGCCTGTTGCAATATATATATATTTCACACATCTGACAGTTCGAAAAAATGGAAGAGTAACGCCTCATGCGATAGGGTAAGACAGTTCAACGACATTTTGACGCATAACAAGTCTTGTTTGGTTTAAGCTGAAATCAAGTATCGGTATCCAAAAATGAGAAGATTATTATTTATCCTAGTCTAAAGCCGAGCTCTTCAAGGCAGCCGGAGATGGCTTGGTAGAGTGCATACACCAACTCATCTCCAAGATTTGGTTAGAGGAAAGTATGCCTGATGAATGGAACCTCAGCATTGTTTGCCCGATCCACAAGAAAGGAGACCCTCTAAACTGCGCCAACTACAGAGGCATCAGTCTCCTGAACACTGCGTATAAGATCATGTCTGCTGTATTGTGTGAACACCTGAAACCATTCGTCAACGATCTGATAGGTCCCTATCAGTGCGGTTTTAGGCCCGGTAAGTCCACGACCGATCAAATATTCACACTACGGCAGATCCTGGAAAAAACCCAAGAATACCAGATCGATACTCACCATCATTTTATCGATTTTAAGGCCGCATATGACAGCGTTTATAGAGACGAGCTATACAGAGCCATGTCTAGTTTTGGCATCCCTGCCAAACTTGTCAGATTGTGCAGAATGACGATGGAGAACGCTCGCTGCTCCGTAAAGGTAGGAAACAATCTCACCGAGACCTTTGATGTCAAAAAAGGATTTAGACAAGGCGACGCGCTGTCATGTGACTTCTTCAACATCATTCTTGAGAAAATTGTGCGAAACTCACAAGCCAACACCAGAGGCACAATTTTCTATAAGTCTGTGCAACTGCTTGCATACGCTGACGACATTGACATTGTTGGTACAACACAGCGAGCTGTCACTGGTGCGTTTGCAAGTATAAGTACAGAAGCGGCAAAAATGGGTTTAGTGGTGAATGAGGGTAAAACAAAATATATGCTGTCAACAAGAAGGGACACACGACATCGACGAATCGGGCAGAACGTCAAAATAGACAGCTATAACTTTGAGGTAGTTAGGGACTTTGTCTACCTCGGCTCCGCTATAAACTCTGATAACGACATCACATCAGAAATCAAACGAAGAATCACACTTGCCAACCGCTGTTTCTTTGGCCTAAGACGGAGATTCTATATAAGACTCTCATCATCCCTGTCCTGCTCTATGGCGCAGAAGCATGGACCCTAGCAAAAACGGATGAGGATCTTCTTGGTCGCTTCGAACGCAAAATTCTTCGAGTGATTTTTGGTCCCGTTTGCGTTGACGGGCTTTGGAGGAGAAGATTTAACAGCGAACTCTACGAGCTGTACAGCGACATCGACCTAGTCAGAAAAGTACGCATCAGTCGTCTAAGATGGCTGGGACATGTAGAGCGAATGGACACCAACGCTCCGGCCCGAAGAGTCTTCGATTCTAACCCGGAGGGACAACGCAGTAGAGGAAGACCTCGCCTTAGGTGGCGCGCGCAAGTGGAAGGGGACCTCAACCAACTTGGAGTGCGCAACTGGAGGCAGTTAGCCAAAGATCGCGCTAACTGGAGAGGCGTATTGGTTGAGGCCCAATTCCACCCCGGACTGTAGCGCCACCTAAGTAAGTAAGTAAGTCTAAAGTCGGGCTTTGTATATTTCAATGCTGGCCCCGGGCAATAATATAAGAAAGAATGCATTATACGCCTGGATATCCAGATTTGTGTCGAAAATTAAGAAAGCCGTCAAAGTTAGCCGTTCTGATATAATGAGAGGTATTGACTTTTCAGTAGCCTAAGGACCCCAGACTAAAAAGCACACAGCAACTTGACTTGCCGAGCTCAATCGAAGCAGATTTATAGGTTTTGTTTTGGAAAGCCAAGCTTTGTGAGTGGCCCAACGGCGGCGTGCTCCTTAGTGGCCCAACGAGAGCGTACTTCTTGAGGAGGTGGGAGGGGCCCAACGGCGGCGTAGCTCCTTAGCGGTCCATCGACTGCGTGGTTCTTAGTAGCCCTACGACGGCGTGGCTCTTTAGCGGCTCAACGACAACGTGGTTATTGGGGAGTGGGGAGTGACCCAAGACCCAACAGCGGCTTTCTTCCTTAGCGGCCCAACGACAGCGTGGTTCCTGGGAAGATTGCTGACACTGCTTATGAGTTCCCCAAGGGAATTCAGCCGCCAGAATTCAGAACAGGGACAACACCAAAAACACTTTCTAAACGGGAGCCTTATCTGTTACACCATACATAAGATTGGTACAAATCACACGTGGACAGAAACAAGTCTCCCCTGAATGACACACTCATTCGGGTATTCATGCGGTTTTCCCACCACTAAGAGAGTGTGACTTTTAAGTGACGAATTCAAGTTCCCAATGTCACATAGGGATGTAGTCATAGTAGCAGCCAGTGGAGTATCTATGGCTATCTGTGCACTGCGAGGACTGTAGTGGCCATAGAAAGTGGTGTACAGTAGCGGACATGAAAATGGGACGAACGGGCCCCTTGCATTCACGATCGATACACGAATCGGTTGCGCAAAAATATTTTTTTAATGGAATGAATGGGTACCTGCTGGTGAGGTTGATAGGGCAAGAATCAACAGAAAGTTGATGAAGAACCAACCATCGTTAGACATAAGAAAAGCTTAATAAGAATAAAGCTGCCATATTTGTTGGCTTATAAATTAACCTCTATAAAAGTGGAGGTGATTATTTTTGAGGAGTACACGAACTTAATTAAGAATGGCAGTTGTAAATGCTGCTGCTATACAAATAAGCTCTCAAGATACTATAAATCCTGGTTAATGTCGCATATTTTTTTATTCCTTTTCATCATATTTCTTGCAAAAATCTTCACTTCTTCCAGTAACAAGTAAGGTTTTTGAAAACCTTATGAGAAACAGGTTAGTGAGATAGCTCACGAAAATTAATTTTCTTAAAACAATACAATTTGCTTTTCAAAAATGTAAATCTACCGAAAATTCACTTTTACAGTTTTGTAGCATTGTAATGTCAAACCTTGATGGTAAAAAGTGTTCTCCTGGGTTATTTATTTATATTACCTGTTCCAGTGAAAGACCAACACTACGCAACCCATTTAAATTATTGTACTAGAATATACTGTACTAGAAGTGGGGTGAACAGTAATAAATTCAAAATAAGACAAAAAAGAAATTTTAATGAAATTGTTTTTTATTTGTAGAATTGTAAACACTTCGATAAGGCTATGTGCTATGTCATTTGTTGCCACGCTTACATTTTGTCAAAGTTTTCCACCAAAATGCACTTCTTCTCTGACTTCACGACCTTTAACTTGTCATCACTCAAATAGTTCTCAATCAGTGCAAAAAGGAAAAGACTTCTTAGGGCAGTGAACAATCGGCTTTCTATTTCTACAGACAAAAATCAGTACGATCGAATTAAATTAATTATTAAATATTAATTAATTATTAAATGCAAAAATAATAAAAATAGGAACGTGGTTCTGTTTGTTTGTGATAAGTGCATAACAAAAGCACTGTGCTTATAATAATATTTAGTGGCTAGATTTTACTAATTCAAAATTTCGAAATTTTCCATATAAAATTGGCCATTTTGACCTACAAAATACTTAGAATGTTATAAATGATTTTTTATAAGCCCTAAGGTCCTTTGTATAGTTATCGCTGTTGGAACAGATAATTAACAGCGAAAATAGATCGACGACATTTAGCCTCACTAATAACCATTTTTAATCTTCACACTAAATATTTTTTAGGTCACAATATGCAATTTTGTATTGAAAATTGCGCAATAGCGATTATGAAAAATTTGGCCTGGACACTAAAAATGATTATTAGTATCGCGAATTGAAAACAAATTACGCCATTTATATTTATTTAGTTGCATGATACTTATACCTCTTTGCGAACCCGACTGTACAAACCGAATATTTATCGACTTACTTTACGTTTAACACGTTCTCTGGCTTCATCCTAGAACTAGAATCCCTCCAATCAATTACCTTTTAATTTAAAATGCCAACGAATCTCCCTTCGAATGCAATAAAATTGCCAAGCATACATGCAAAGCCACTTTGCAATAAATCTCCTCGCTCACGAATCGATTCGATCTGGTCACCACTATGCGGGCACCACTACACTACTATTCCATTCTTATCAAATAGGCTTTCACAAATTTATTACTACATCATTATCGAGGCCATAAAAATCAACCGAATCGCCTGCTTTACGAGTGTTTTGTGCTAGGAACTTTTTTAATTTAAAACAAAGAACTAAAAGAGGTTTTCGGGGTGGATAAAATTATAAAAGCGACTGTGAATTAAAATGCAAGTTGTTGCCAATTAATGGGAATAACAATAAGATATAAGAACCAACAGAATAAACAAGTTTTCTAACAATATCTCTATATCAGGCGCCTGGTTACTGGTCGTAAACTTATTAAATGAAATTTTCGCTTTCATTGGAATTGAAAGTGTTAACCGAGAATTCCGTCAAAATGGGTCTCTGCCTTACGTAAGGTTTAGCCATGAACCGGTCACCACAGTGCATTCACACCAAATAATTCGCCTGATAACCAAAAACGGATATTTAAAATCAAATGATATAATCCATTGGATAATACAAATTTGTTGGCCAGACTTGTTAATTTGTTGGTAACACAATCAATTAAGTTCGTAGCAATGGAATGTCGGACATTAATTCTTGAAACAATGGACTATTTAAAGACTTTTATTCAATAGGGAATTCGATAAGTTTTAGACATTTTAAGAATGGCGACTCAAGTGGTTTGTGTGGATTGAAAGAGGAAGTGAAGATATTGGAAAGTTCTAACCATTGTGTGCCAATGCGGAATAGTCAATGAAAATCGATGACAATTTTTCTCAATAATTGATAACTAACTTCGTTCCACCCAAATCCGTTAATGTAGATAATAAAAATAATAAATCCGAGCATGCACAATGCTTAGAATCAGAAATAGAAAAATAAATACTTAATCCGATTGTAAAGTTAACTTTCCTCCTCGCCGCATTTATGAGAAATATAACAAATTTAACAAAAGACAACTTCTGCTAGCTATTGTGAATCAATTTTGTTATTTCACCAGAGCCGAGCTTCAAGTTGTCGTTGATGTAAACTAAATAAACTAAAAAGCGGCCAAGTGCGAGTCAGACTCGGCCATGAAGGGTTTCGTAGCAGCAAGTAACATAACATACAAGTTATTTTTCTTTGTTCGTTTTTACTTTGATCGATGTTTAAATAATACTGTATTTTTTTGAATTAAGTTATTGATAAAAAAAAAAAAATAGTTGGCGCAACAGGTGGGACCCTAGGCCTAGCTTCTCACAACCGTTCGGTTATGGTTGATAAGTAAACATTATAATTAGGTTCCTAAATGATGGGATTTAGATCTAACTATATGCGAGCCCATATCAGGTTTTATGTATAAGGTGTTTATGAAATGACATGTTTTTATTTTTATTTATTATTTTTATATTTGAGTTCATTGTATGAAAGGTAAATTGCGGTTTACGATTTACGACGTATAAAAACAAAATACTTACTAGATCTCGTTCAAACCAATTTTAGGTGAAAGTTTACATGTAAATGTACATCATATATTTTTTTTGTAGTTGTATTATTCTCTTATTTTATAGGTTACAGGGGGGGACACACATTTTACCACTTTGGAAGTGTCTCTCGCGCAAACTATTCAGTTCGGAAAAAAAAATGATATTAGAAACTTAAATATCATTTTTGAAGAGCTATCCATAGAAACTCCACACGTATGGGTTTGATGAAAAAACAATTTTTGAGTTTCAGTTCTATGTATGGGGAACCCCCAAATTTTTTTTTGTTTTTTTTTTTATTTCTCTATTTTTGTGTAAGATCTTAATGCGGCTCACAGAATACATCTACTTACCAAGTTTCAACAGTATAGCTCCTAAAATGTCGGAGACAAACCCCGTAGGAATTATATACGTAGAAGATTATTGATATAATTCAAAAGTGAAGGAAGCCCCTGAGAAAAATGCCTGCGGTTGTTTCTGTATTTACAGTGACTTTGGGTCGACTGTTAATTTGATGACTGATGACGGATTAAACTGCAAAAATTAGAGGTCGGAGCTCGGAGGCATATTCTACAGCGCCTCTGTGGTAGGTTTTTTCCAATGTCAAAGAATCACTCATGTTATGGAAAAAACCGAATTTGGTCAAAATCTAAGATGACGATGACGAAGAACGGATTTTGGGTTATACGAGATGATGCAGCGTGTCACCGAATTCTGGGAATCTGAACTGAAGGCAATAGGTTTGTGTGGGTCATCAAAGTGTTCCGATTGAAAAGAGTTGTAACGATTTTTTTTTTTTATAATTCACTTGTGCTCAAGGGGTTTTTGTTCCCTTATAATGCGAATGCACAGCACGAGTGGAAGGGTTAATAGGGAGGATAGAGAAGAGGTACTGGTGCACATTGGTCTTAAACAATTGTGGGCTGAAATGAGAGGGGAAAACCGTGTGAGGCAATGCATTCCACATGCGTGTTGTTCGGCTCACAAAAGAATCTCTATATTTTACAGTACGTCCGAAGGTAGGCTTAAGGGTGAACTGATGTGCATTCGATGTGTGACGGGTGTTGCGAGAGAATTGTTGAAGGGGCGGAATGCAGTTAGCTATTTCATCAGAGCATCGATGGTGAAAATATCGATAAAATAAAGAAAGGCAAGAAACATTTCTGCGATGTTCGAGCGGGTCAATAGACTCCGCTATATTTCTATCACCTATAAGTTTTATCGCGCGCTTTTGAATTCTGTCTAGTAGGTGCAATGAAGTTTTTGGTGCATCTGACCAGATATGAGCGTTGTACTCAAGCTTAGGCCGAATAAAGGCCTTGTATATTGTAGCTAAGTCGAAGGTGTAAAGTATATCTTATACATCGATTTAAGAAACCTAGACATTTCGCAGCGTTTTTGGCGACTTCGTATATGTGGTCATTCCAACGGAGTTTGTCGTTGACACATATACCAAGTATGGAAAGTCGTTCGGTTTCGTCGATGCAAGTCCCATTCATGGATAATGGGTTAGGGTTCAGGTTTCGCTTTAATGATAGAAGGCAGCATTGTGTTTTGGAAGCATTAAATTCCACTCCATTGATTGTACCATTTTATAATGCTGTCAAGATCGGAATTTAATGTGCTTAGCATACGTCGCCGTTCCAGATCCACGGCCGAAGAGCAGGGACGTGAGTCAGGGAACGAATATGAAAAAATGAGGGTGCTATCATCAGCGAAAGAATGTATTGGATTAGAAGTAACAGACAGAAGATCATTGATGAATATGAGAAAGAGTGTCGGAGACAAAACAGAGCCTTCGGCAACACCAGCATTTTTATGGTGAATTGCAGACTTGAAACCGTCCAACACTACTTGAATTGAACGGCCAGAAAGGTAGTTTCTAATCCACTGAAGAAGAGACGCGTCGATCCCAATGCGACAGTTTTGACTCTTACTTGTGAAACTGTAGGTACTATTCCGCAATCGGCTTACTGCATGTATTTATTTGAACAAGACATTTCCAAGTTGTCATTTAGATACAATGCGGCGTAACAATAACAAATTATAGCGTCGACTTTAAATTTACGGAGGTTCAGAATGCTATTACTAAAAATTTAAGACGAAAACATATATAAATATATTCACTCTTCTCAAAAATACGAAAAGTGGGACTGATTAGTATATAATTTAAACTACTGTGTTTATACTCTTTGTGTGAATTTATTTAATGAAGAAAAACAGTATATACATATATATATTTTTTTTTTGTAGAACTACATATCTATATATATAAAAATAACTTACTAAATGTGTGTGTGACTGCCTACCGACTGCCACACACATCCGATTTAGATTTACTTTTTTTTTTCGGTTAATAAACCATGCAGAGAAGGTTTTTATATTAGTATGATACATTTTTGAAAGAAGGCGCAACCGCCATTCCAATAAATTCATTTTTGTAAACTTTAAAGAAAAAGAAACTGGATAGAAATCAAGTAGTGACACTTCAAATAAAAAAAAAAGTATTTGTAATTTTAAAAGCAATTGTTGTTGTCAATTATTTTAATTATTTTCCAAGCAAATTGTTGTTGTCAACAATTTTGAATTTTTTTTTTAAATATACATAGATACCTACGTAAAAAGTTTGTTCGAGTAAATTATGATTACTATGTTACATTAAGTAACTTTTTGAAATGAAGTAGATACTTTGATTATACAAAGATGATAAATGGCCGACGATATTTTGCATCGAATTCGCACTGTGACATCGGATAATGAACTGGAGATGTCAAATGAAATGCGCAACAAAGCTTTGATTTTGATCGAGGATAATATGTGTCTGCTCATGAGTGGCAATTTGTTGTACAAATTGGGGATGCCAAAGCCAAATCGTTCAATGCACTTAATCGAGAACTGGAGCGAGAAATGGACTTCGATCGAATCGCATTGAGTCAAGCTGTTCGAACAAATGTGCCAATGTTGAATCAAGAACAAAAGAAAGTGTACGATGAATTGATGAAAGCAGTCGATAACGAAAATGGCGGAATTTTCTTCCTTGATGCGCCCGGTGCAATCCTGATTTCACTGATTTTGGCTACAATTCGTTCGAGATCTGAGATTGCTAGCCTCTTCTGGGATAGTGGCTACTTTGCTAGAAGGCGGTCGAACAGCTCATTCTGCATTGAAATTGCCATTGAATCTGCAAGTGGATGAAGAACCTACATGCAACATTTCAAAGAACACTGCGATGGCGAAAGTACTGCAGCAATGTGAGATTATCATATGGCACAATGGCTTACAAACACGCATTGGAGGCCCTGAATCGTTTACGTAATGATAAGCGACCTTTCGGTGGAGCAATAATCTTGCCATCAGACGATTTTCGTCAAACGCTGCCCGTCGTTTCGAGATCAACTCCGGCAGGTGAATTGAATGCTTGCCTGAAGGCGTCTGCTTTATGGCGATACGTCAAGAAATTTCATTTGACAACAAACATGACCAGTCCGCTGCAGAGTTCTCCAGGCAATTGTTGGCGATGGGCAATGGTATGAGTCCAGCAAACTTAATCACCGGCTTGATTGAGTTTCCACAAAATTTTTGCAACTTTACAACGACACCGGAAGAACTAATCATGAATGTTTTCCCGAATATCGCTCAGAATTATATTGACCATGATTGGCTGGGTGTAACTAAAAATCGTCTCAGTAATAATTTTGTTGCGCAACCTAAATGAACCAAAACTTTGTAACGGTACGCGTTTGATTGTGAAGAATTTAATATCAAATATTATTCAAGCAGCGATTTTTATTGGAAAACTCAAAGGCGAATATGTTCTTATTCCGCGGATTCCACTTATTCAGAACGATTTGCCGTTCATATTTAAGCGTCTTCAATTTCCCGTACGTCTCGCTTTTGCTATGACAATTAATAAGTCGCAAGGACAATCGCTGGATGTGTTTGGCATAAATCTTGAATTTCACGTGTCGGCAAAGCTCTCGCTTTGTACGTGTACGCACCCGATAATAGAACTAAAACATAAAATTTTGTGTACCATAAAACAATACAGTGAAAAAGCGGTAGGTTACAAGTACCTGTTTGATTTTATTTACCTATTTATTTAATTTTCATATAACTTTTGAATAAAAAATTTGAATTGACCGAATTACATGAAGCAGAATGAAGCGAAAGCTCGGAATTATTACTATAATTACATTAATGAATTTGGGCGGAACGAAGTTCGCCGGGTCAGCTAGTATTTATAATAAAATAATTTTAATGATTTTTGTTATCTTTTGTAGTTTTTAATTTGGTAAACAGATCAATTTTTTGTAGAAAAAATCAATTTTTTTATTGAGATTGTTATCAATTTGACAACAACAACAATTTTGTGAGAAATCTTAATTTTTTTCTTAGAACTACAAATATTTTAACTAACACCAATGTTTATTTATACACAACTGGGGTTACAAATAATTTTTCGTTGGAAAATGTGTTTTTTTAGCTTTTAAGCCGAAATTTTAAATTATTTCGAAATCGAAAACGGCATTAATACAATAGTTATTATTTATTTTATTTTTTTCGACGAATATAGTGACTGTAACTAAAGGGTGATTTTTTAAGAGGTTTAGAACTTTTTTAAAAAAAAAAACACAAAAAATTCGAAAAAATGAATGAAATATTTATTTGAATCGATAGTTTGAACCTTGCAATTTAATTTTTAAAGATAATTTCATGCAAATGCTTATGCTTAATGTACTCACTTATCCAAACTAAACCTGTACATGTATTCTATAAGAATTTTAATTCTCAAATGTACAGAGATATCTTATATCAAATAAATCTAAAAATCTAAATCTAAATCTAAAATGTTGACCGCGGCTGCGTCTCAGGTAGTCCATCCGCTGAGTCCAATTTTGGCATACTCTTTCACACATATCGGCCGGTATCTCACGAATGAATGCATGGATGTTGGCTTCCAGTGCGTCAATCGAAGCGGGCTTGTCCCTATACACATTAGCCTTGACATACCCCCACAAAAAATAATCTAATGGTGTCAAATCGCACGATCTAGGCGGCCAATTGACCGGCCCGAAACGTGAAATTAACTGTTCACCAAACTCGCCTCGCAATTGCGCCATTGTTTCGCGTGCTGTGTGGCATGTGGCACCGTCTTGTTGAAACCACATATCATGCAAGTCAAGAACTTCCATTTCGGGCAAAAAAAAGTTTTTTTTCATCGCTCGGTAGCGTTCACCATTGACAGTAACGCTGCGATTCGCATCATCTTTGAAGAAATATGGCCCAATAATGCCGCCGGTCCATAAACCGCACCAAACAGTGGCTTTTTCGGGATGCATTGGTAGCTGTTGCAATGCTTTTGGCTGATCTTCACTCCAAATGCGGCAATTTTGCTTATTTACGTACCCATTCAACCAAAAATGTTTCGATAAATAGCGGATCCTCGGCCAGCTTTCCAAGAGCCCATTCACCAAAAATTCGGCGTTGTGGTAGGTCGGCTGGCTTTAGTTCTTGCACAAGCTGTATCTTAAAAGGCTTTACGCACAAATCCTTCCGCAAAAGGCCTTTTGTAACAAAGGCCTAACTGCTGGGAACGGCGCCGAATCGACA
Source organism: Cheilosia urbana (assembly GCA_946477585.1). Lineage (NCBI taxonomy): Eukaryota > Metazoa > Arthropoda > Insecta > Diptera > Syrphidae > Cheilosia > Cheilosia urbana. The sequence goes on from OX297854.1 coordinate 122,071,224, forward strand.
TTTCGCGGTCTTCTGTCACACTAGCTGATACGGCCGCAATATTTTCTTCACTACACAGAACGTAAACGTGTTGGTGGTTTAATGTCCAACAAAGTAAATTTGGTGCGAAATTTGGTCACAATCTTCCGAATAGACTGCTCAGAAGGTCGAGAATGCCGATCATAAAATGGAAGCGGCGCGCGATGAACATTTCGAACCGAGCACGAATTTTGATAGTAAAATTCAATAATTTGCAAGCGTTTTTCATTTGTAAGACGATCCATGGTTAAATTGCAAACCAAACTGAAGCTGTTCGACAGTGACACAAGGTACTAAACACACGTCAGCTGTCGAAACCAGTGTTGCCAAAACCAAACCAGCTAAAAAATCACCCGTTATAACCAACAATTTTTACTTGCCGAGTATAACTATTATTATAGTGGAATTTCGGTAAACACCGAAATACCTGTGTGATCATTAGCATTGTTTTCAATGCTCAGTTTCAAGTACCTTCATCCAAAAAATAATATTTCGCTCTATAAAATTGTATGCCCCCTTAGAAGTTGCCCCTTTAACCAAAAATCAAAACCTGAGTGTAGAAGCGAGGAGTAACAACGATTCTCGCTTGTTTGGCGGTTACCCTGACAATTTCTGTTGGGAAATTATGTCGAATTTCAGTTTGTGAATTATTGTTTGAGAGAGACAACTCTTAACAACAACTCGCAGGCACAGTCACTTTTGGTAGGAATGATAGCTATTTCGAACTACACCACTAATTCATCATCAGACTCCTTTGAAGTGATTGTTTGAATAGTTTTTGAATTCCGACAGTCAATTCTCCGTATATAATTCCACTTGGAAAGTCATTTCTATTTTTCCCTGTCAGGAAATTAACTTGCATTTCGATTTTCCTGCTTAAGACCAACCTCTGTGCGTTGTTCAAATCAAAACCTTTTGTAATACGTTTCCAATTCTTTTTGGAAACCCCACCAAAAGAGGGTAGAGGGGTCATCTGAAAAAGTAGCGAAATGGTCTCTAGAAAGTTTTACAACCCTACCAAAGTGTATAGTTCGAAATAAACACATCTGAGCTATCTATAGTATTTCTAAAAATAATGCGCGCGATACTAATAATCATATTTAGTCTCCAGGCTAGATTTTTTGAACTCACCATGACGAAATTTTCCATACAAAATCACCTACTGTGACCCACAAAATGATCATTAGTAAGGTGCAATGAAAAGCCCTTTAAAAACCCACTCAGGTCATTCCTATCTGAAAATACGTGATGAATGCGCATCCACATAGCCAGTGGAATACACCATCAAAGTCAGTCAATCAGCTTTCAGTCAAGAAACATTTGAAAATCTTAGTCGAAACTGTATTGGCAAAAGGAACAAACATGCAATTATTAAAAAGAAATAAAATACCCCCCTTATTATTTAGACAAATGAGCAGAAATTATATTCCGAATCGGCCTTATATTTATTATATTTCCATAGGCCTTAGGTAGTTTACATCATAGTGCAACAGTGGAAGTAAAAATTTTTAACTTAGAGACTTAACATTTGCAAATTATCTCCAGGAGTTTATACTTACCGCATCAAGACTCCGATGGTGATGTCATTCGCTGCGCCTCCAGTGGTTAACCTACATAATGTATTGCACAATGCATTTACTCGATAAAAACGTAAACGCTTACTAAATTATGGGTCGCTAAGCGTACAATTAGACCGCTAAATAGAACCAGTTCGGCTTCGGCATATTATCAACTCTTCGAGTAGAAAGTGATCCCATATTCGTGGTTACGTGAAATGCTCACTTTCAGAGAAGTGACCAAACGCCACTCGAAAAAGGCCCCCTCTTATTAATATATACAGGAAATTTAATTTTAAACACCCTTTACACAATAATATTACGGCAAATCAGAGTTGACAAAACAAAAGAGTGCAACGGCGAACTGAATTTAGCAAAACAAAATCCCACACATTGTCACTTAAGTCGACATTTACCGGTTTCCTGAAAGATTGTTGCTAACCATAAAACTCATTCCCATAGCCTTCAAAGCTTTGCAACAAAAAAGCAGTCCACATTACAAGCGAACGACAGTATGACTTATCCGATTTAATTGTATCCAATCTAGAAACAAGTACACACAGCCCACCACGGCGCGAAGTGTCCTTCGGGCGTCGTTTCGCCTCGAAGGTGTTTTACTTGAAGTAAACTTCCAGCGAAAAGCAATTCGCACACACCACAAGGGAGACATTCTAAAAACAAAAAGTTTCCGCCAGCATAAATCGCCATCCCAGCATTATAGCATTATATTGTTTAAACTAATTTAAATGATTTTATTTGGTTGTTGTTGTCGCTTGAACTATCTGAAATGTGAATGGCGGCGCGGTTAATGGGAGTGGCACTCTATGGACATTCACTCGACTGTAGCAGGGATACAAAGTGAAATAAAGCCAATTGCTAACATAAATAAAACTGGCTCTATTGACGATAGAAATATGTACGCTGCAACTCAGCAGTCCAGTTAAATTATAACGTTTGCGACTTTTTGTATGTTTGCAGCCTTTTAAGTCGGCAGCACGTACAGAGCTGGTAACGGCTGCTTAGATATGTAATTCATGATTACGTACCCGAGATAGCTCTACAAGTGTGTAGAGCGCGTGAAGGCTGTGCGACATAGTTGCATTGATATGACATTAACATAACTTTGTATTCGGATAATGGTACAGTTTACTGATACTTGAAGTCGGGCTTATGTTTGGCAGGGCGCAAGCTTTGAGGTAGACTGCGGAAATTTGCTTAAATGTCAATCAGTATTTGGCGACTTGTGCTAGGCTTAATTCAGAAGTCAGTATATTAGCTCAAGTGTTCGTTAGACCGCCTTTTGGTACATTTTCCCATGAATCTGTTGAACTTGTTCTAAGTTCGTCAGTGACCAGACTTGCCAAATTCAAACAGAAGTTAAGAAAAGTCCTTAGGTAAGTAGCTCTCTCGGAATACAGCTACAGAAATTGGACTCGGTAGTCGGTACTAAGATAAAAATAAGTGCTTGCATTTAAGACTTACCAGTAATTTCGCATTGTTGAAGTCCCTAACAATTGTTTAGGGTTGCTGAGGAAGACTGGCGGTACCTATATGTGACGAATATACTCAAAATCTGGCTTAGGGATAGCGTTGCTCGCTCGTTCGAATTTTTCATTACCACAAGCTCTAAGTTTGCTGATCGGATAGTCTGTGTTGCTGGTACGTATAAACGAGCCATCTAGTGGTTTCTTTTTAAAACATAGGTTATTTCGACACTGATGGCTGTTTCCCGCTCGAAATCTTGACGGAAAGTTAGTATCATACCTTCACCGAACGAAATGAGTCACTTAACGCTTGAACAATGTTGCGGGAAATATTGAAAACATATTTCCAAAGTGAGTGCTGTGCATTCCAAACAGTGCGTTTTTTCTGACGAGGCACCTTTTTATCTCATTGTATTTGGCCCACCCTGTATGTTCGCAAGTTCATCAGAGAAAATCGTCGGCCCAGATATGGTTACATAAGAGCTAGGCTTTTTTAAGCTACCTATTCCAAATCCCTGGGAAGAGTTTTTTTTCCAGTTTTTTAGCGTCATTCTGACTGTGCTTCTTCTTCGATCTTCCTAAAACCTATACTCCAGCATACGCGGATGATGTCGCCGTTCTGTCTGTCGGTTCTGACCTAGGGACTGTCTGCTCTCGGGCTCAGAGATCCTTGGGCTTAATCGATGGCTGGTGCACAAGAAATGGGCTTTTAGTGAATCCTCTTAAAACGACTGTTGTTCTCTTCAAAAGAAGGAGGAAGGTCACTGGTCTGACTCAGCTTGTGTTAAAAGGTGTCACTATTCCGATCTCCGATGAAGTCAAATATCTGGGAGTAATCCTCGATAGAAAGCTTCTTTGGTCTAAGCATGTCGAATCGAAAACCGATAAAGCGCTGTCAACTGGCAGTGTAAAGGCGCTTTTGGCAAGACATGGGGCTTATCTCCTAAAAGGGTCCTTTGGTCGGTTGTATGGTGGAACAGGCTTTCACGGAAACGTGTTACTGCCTCTTTTGCCAGACTTCAAAGAACGGTTAGTCTCGGCTGCACAGGGGCCTTCCCCAGCACACCGGGCTCCGCTCTAGACGCTATGATGAACCTCTCCCCCCCCCCCCCCCCCCCTTGATATTTTTATCATGGGGTGTACGCTGAAAACCATCTCTCGATTAAAGAGAGGTGGCTTTTGGTACCACGCGCATTGGAGCTTTGAAGAACTTGTGGGAGAATTATCCTTTGACCCCTGTCTCATGGATATGCCCTCTGACGCAATGACTCCAGAAGTCCTATTGCGACAAGACTACCACGTCAATATTCCTCAGGCAACGGAATGGCTAAGGCCAGAATCTGAGCCAGGGAAAGAATGCCATCGTATTTTTACGGATGGCTCCAAAACCGGACAGGTGTCTGGTTCTGGAGTTTTCGTGGAAAGCGAAAACATTAGACTTCACTACCCCTTAGGAAACCATGCGTCTGTCTTTCAAACGGAGATTTTCGCTATCCTTATGGCTATGCGCTATATTGTGACAAACAGGTGAGGAGTATATGCGTTTGCAGAAACAGCCAAGCTGCATTAAAAGCGCTGCTTAACCCTCTTACCTCGTCTAAGTTAGTCCGGACATCTGCAAAAGGTCGGCGGCCTTCCTTCTGTCTCTCAGAAGAAGCGACTGTAGACTGCTTGTGGGCGTCCTTTCGGGCCACCAAGCTTTTGCCAAACACTTAAATGTTTTGGGCTTGAGCGTCTCCACCATCTGTCCTGCCTGTGGAGAGGATGACGAGCACTTCCTTTGTAGCTGTCCTGCCTTTACTCGCATCAGGTGGCGGATCTTTGGGGCTGACGTGGTGACTGCCGAACATCTAAGCTCTTCATCACTGAAGCTCCTTCTCATCTTTCTTCGAAAGACGGGAAAACTAAGTACATAAATGTAAGATGTCTGTTTGGCAGTACAATGGACCAGTAGTTATGTCTGACTGCTCCATCGGATAGTAACCACCTCCGATAGAACAAAAAAAAAAAAAAAAATGACTGTGCTTTAAATAATGCTGGCTTTATTTGTAGTACCATCTAGAGAAAGGTGAACATGCTCTTTAGGCCTAGCAATAGGCTGCCATAATCGTAAATGCCTACACATCGAACATAATCTATCTTAAAACTATGGAAACACGGATTGATGCTTACATAAGAGGTCCGACAAGAGGTTAGAGTTCTGGATTACTCAATTCTGCATACATAACGCCTTAGGGCGACACCTGCTACAAATATCTGATAGCCTTCCATGAGCAATACTATCATTTAAAATCTTCATAATTCAGGCATTCATATTCGGTCCCATCTAATATATTGAAAATTTTTAATTAGAGGTCTATTAAAAATACCAAAAGCTTTGGAAAGCCATGCATACGAAATACGAAAGTCCAACAACGGTGCTCACAAGTGTGAAAATCACAGCACGCCTAAAGGAATAACCTTATGAGTCTTCCTAAGGCGGATACGACTCAACATTGAGAGCTGTCCAAGGTTATGACTTATAAGGATTCCATGACTTGTCCTATAAATAGATCAATGCCCTTCTCCTCATGATGCGTATCGTTGTTCGTTGTAATGTCGGCCATAGGACCCCCCAAGAAGGAGTAAGGAGTAACCCTTCTATTTTTTTGTGATAACTAGTTGTAGATTGTGTTCTATAAGTAGTAAGCTCCAGAACATCCATTACTTGCGGCACGCAGGGAGCTCTACTACAATTCTTAGATGAACCGAAGGCTCTTCAAATAGCCCGTATAAGACCGTAATAGTGCCTTTTGAAAAGAAAGACAGCCTTGGACCTATCACGATTAAAGGAACAATTTTCATGTATGGAGTGTGAGAGATTGATTGGATACGTTCTTGATAAAAAGAATTGATCGGAACTCAGCAGAAAGTATCGAGGCTTATTGCCCAGTGGGGGCACAACTTGAACTCGAAGCTCAAGAACGATATATTGGCTATTCGTCATGATGGATAGACATTGTCTGGTGGCCAAAAGTTCCTGAATAGATAACAGCAACAAATTTTCAAAAGCTAGCGAATTGCATGTCTCGTAGCAGTAAGTAGCAGCATAAGAAGTTCACTCAATCCGAAGCTATAATGTTTTAACAGCGGTCCGAGATGTTTGTTATACTTCTGCACTATTAATTTACACACCTACCTAAGTTGTGGGCCTGTTGAAATACTTCCCCAGCTTTGATGCTTTTGGAAGACCCGGAGGTAGTATGCTGCCAAAAGTGAGTTAAGTTTAAGGTAAAGGTTAGTTAAACTCTTGCTCTTGTGCTGCTTTACAAGTGCGAGCTCCAACTCCGTCTAGGTTCTCAGGAAAATATCCTTACGAAGTACCTACAATAGAAGCTCTATTCCTACAAGTTAAAATATACCTTGATAAAAAAAAGAATAAGGCAGTTGGTAGTCTTTCTCACAGCTCACTACTGTTCTGACGAATTCTGTCCTCAAAACATATAGCGCCTTACAAATAAACATTTCTAGTTTCGAATCTAAAATTTGGTAGTTCACAGTGGCTATAATTTCCCTAAAAATTTTGCAATTGTGAGCTTCCATAAATTTAAAGTGGGAACTAAAATTTGTTATTAGTACGGCGCATGTTCTCTACAAAAGTCGGGCACTACATTGGTTAAGTTACAGAAGCCTGCATCTAATGATGCGTACAAACCCTCTAGAAGAGACCTCTTTGAGGACAAAATAGATTCACAATTCTGTCTGGTCCAAAACCGATTCGCCCCCATTGCGCAAGCGCATTCCATTCCCCGCAATTAGCCAGCCATTTACAACCACAAAGCAATAAACTCCAACAAAACCAATTCCAGTGTCCGCATCAGCATCCAATGACTAAATTACTCCCGAGCAAACAATCAGATAAATTGCAGCACTCCCGTAAATCATCTGTGCCGCGTGCAATCATCATTTTTCAACTCGTGACTACCCGAGTTTCTCGAAAGCCAATACACACTCTCACACACATACGCACAAACAGTCTCGCAATAAAATTAGTCACCGTAAATTTGCCACGTCTCATAATAAACGCCTCTGTGCATCCGACCTCCGCTGATTTGTCGCCCCTATTTGCTGGCCGTAACACCGTCCATAAATAGCTCAGCTACATACAGCGGATGAGAGGTTAAGGGAATCCAATAGCCAAACAAGACATTTTAATGAGAGACGCCCCTGGAGTGCTTTTCTAGTGCGAGGAGATTTAAATCCCTTTTTCCTGCGAACTAACAACCCATTGTCACCTATACGGTCTACGATGTCCGGCTCAGTCAATTTACTTGGTGCAATCATGAGGAGGATAACAATCATGGGGTCCAGGCAAATTTATAGCTCCTCAAAGCATGACCGCTAAGTACCCGCTATACAGACTGTGCGGGCTGAGACGTTGGCGTCGCGACGTGCCAATGATGCTGCACCAAAACCCCCATATAGGTGTCAACATCGACAAGGGCCATAGAGGTGACGTCGACAGCGAATCTGTTTCAATTCATTTCGCTAAGAACTTAGATACGGATTCGAGTACGCCACGGCGCGGCGTATACTATGCAATAATCTTGAATACCGCAAGATGATGGGATGTGTTATGTGTATCTGTTGGGGTTTTTTGTTTTTTCGCCTGCGAAAACATATTGCATTTGCATCGCCCCGAGGTGGCAACTGGCATGTAACAAATTCTCACTCACGCTCTTGTTACACGAGTGTGTACGTAAACGTAGTACAATTGAATTCGATTCAATTGTGCGATGGTAATAAATTCTCGAACAGAGGGCGGTGTATTGAGGCTGAACGAACCACTCAGTGCGTAGGATTGCGCCTTTATTTCGTTCCGTTGATTATGGTGCAGTTTTTCCTCTTAGCTTTGTATGTGGACGGATAATGAAGGAGGATGGTCGGCATGGTGTTGTACGAGTATCTGCGAAGAAGGTAGGAAGGTCGTGCGAATGACTGAAATGTTAATTATTTCAAATGTGGGTACAACACGAGCTGCTGTGACCCAGCTGGGAAAGCGAAGTGCTACAGTATGACAAACAAGAATGGGGCTGATGCGGGAAGTTACTAAGCGAGCAAGTCGTAGGCTGCCTCTAGCCTATAGGTAGTAAACTTTATATTTATTCGGGATTGACGTTAGTACTGGACAGATTTCGATGAAACTTTCTTTGAAAGGGTTTTTAAGACTCCGAGTAGGGTTTGTGCCACCACGCCTACTATTCGAGAGCGATTCTTTATTTTGTTTGAACTTCATTAGGCGCATTGGGCACTTTTATATGGGCAAAAACTAATAAACTCGCGACACCGACACTGTTACTATTACCGAAACTGATACCTATGGGAAACTCTAGTTGTATATTTTTATTTATTTACTCGATATTAGAATTTAGGTTCGAACTGGAACTTCTGGTTCCGAAAACCTGGTGCATCCGCTTAATTCTCCGAACAAAAAAAGAAAGAGGTTCTTGTCGCGAATAGCGAGTACCACACCCACCTCTAGATGGTGCTAGTACAGACGAATATGTGGGATTAAAATAAAAAGAGTTTGCCTTTTTACCCGACTGTACACAGAGAGGGTTATGTGTTTCGCGCGTATCCTATGTACGTTCCTACGTGACCTCCTGTAGCCTAAACGGCTTGACCGATTTTAAAGAGGGAGGTGTCATTAAATTGGTATTCTTTGCCGGAGTGTCATAGGCTAAACAAATAAACATAAAAATATAAAATGTCACAAATGTCAGCAAGGTCTTTTTTACAGTCAGTCGGGTTTTTTGTTTTTTTTTTTTAATTACCCTATCCTATGTAGGTTTCTACGTAACGCCCTGTTGCCTAAACGGCTTGATCGATTTTAAAGAGTGAGATGTCACTAGATTCGTATTCTTCCCCGGAGTGTCATAGGCTAATAAGATAAAAATAAAAACAGTTAATTTAAAAAAAATCAAAAAACCCGACCGACTGTAAAAAAAAAAAAGAGCTAGAACGATATAAACAAGACAAATTCAGTCGGGTCTTTTGATTTTTTAAATTAACTATTTTTATTTATCCAATATTTATTCTTATTTATTTCCCTGCCTAACCACAAGTGAGAAATGGTAAAAAGCAGATGCAGAAAATCAGTTAAAAGAGTTTTTAAATCAGTGCACAGCAGCCTTTTTATGACAGATAGAAATATCGAGAAGATTTCTTACAGAGGAGAAATAAAATGTATAGGTTAATACTCTTATTGACTTGAAGATGGCGTTGTCAATTATTTTAAATTCAATTACATATAGGTTGTCACAAATAGAGATAGAGACTATGGCTGCGACCTGCGATATGGCGTAAAATAAAAGCACCTACAGCAACCAACAACCGAAACTGTTACTATTTCTGATACCTGTGGGAATCTATTTGCATATTTCTGTTTATTTACTCGATATGAAAATTCATAAGGTTCATTGGTATTCCATTTCAAAGAATACCATATAATTATTAAATTTCATATTTCATGTATGTAGGTATTTGTAGGTTTACGTTTTAAGCAATACTCCCGGAGTGCCTCTAGTTTTTATTTACTGGATTCGCTTCTTCTAAGTCCTAACTTGCCATTACTGAACTACACCCGGAAAAATCACTTATTTAAAATCAACCAACTTTCGGTCAAAAACTGCCAAACAATACTGTTAGTAGAGGTCACACAAAGTTAGTTTATTAAATTTTTCTCGGCGGTTAACAACAAACTTACTCAGTAGAATTTAACCAACTTATCTACTTTGTAGTTGCAGTGGCTTATTGTTAATGTGTTGGACTACTAAGCGAGGGGTCTCAGGTTCGAATCCCCCAAAAACCGAAATTCCAACTTTGGGTTTTTTTCCACTGCGCTACCTCTCGCGAACGTCTGACAAACATCCGAGAGTATAAATGTCTTGAAAGAGCTTCTCAATTAGCCGTTTGGAGTCGGCATAAAATTGTAGATCCCGTCCATTCGTTCCAAAAATGAAAAACTCACACAAAACGAATGGTTGTGAGAAGCTAGGCCTAGGGTCCCTCCGGACCTGTTGCGCCAACTATTTATTTTATTTATTATCTACTTTGTTTGGTTGATATTTCTAAAAAAATTGGTTAACAACGAATCCTGGTATTCTTCGGAACAATTGTTCAGAGAATTGTTCCGACATTTTGTAACGCATATCGGCGAATTACGTTCGTTGAAGTGAGATGAAGTGCATTTTTTTGACTTTTGACAGCTAAGTTCCAATAACCTCCGACGGAAATTAGTTGTGGAATGTTGAATTTGTTTACGATTTGGAGTGTTGCGCGGTGCGCCATCGCAACTGTTTATTTCTCTTCCGAAGGCGGACACCTCAATGCAATTTGAGCTTCCGAAGAAGTATGCGTTGCGGAGATTTCTCCTTTCCGATGGGTTCCTCGCTAGGACCGACTAAATAAATTTCCAGACCTTATATCGGGCATCCCTTACATCCCTTTGGGGTTTACCTTCTAGCAGAAACTCTTTACTTTCATATTTTGATAATAAAAATCCTCATTATACTGGTTTCTGGTTGTATGTTTTTTCGACAAGCCCAAAGAAACAATAGTACCTACCAAATTTTCTTCAGTGGGGGCGTAAGTGCATATCAGCCTGACGGTTGGGAATTCAGCCTCGATGTCGATTGATATAAGGCTGTTAGATATTCAAAGCTAAACCACCCCCAGTAAATACTAAACTTTTGCATTCTTCACATGTCCTATCAAAAAATACCACACACACCGATACCAGCCAGTTGCATATAAATGCACATGGGACAAACCTGTGCAAACTGAAATACAAAAAAAAAAGTACTCCTATACTAGTTTATTTCTAGGGCGTGTCCGTTTATACAAAACCCACCATTCTGCTATAAATCACGAAACGGCAACACAGTTACCAGTAAGATCCAATTCTATCTATCAATGCCCATTCACGATCTCTCTGAAAAAGTTCGTCTAAAGAATATGTATCGGCTTCTGTGAAATGAGGGCAACATTACCGCAGATAATTTTAATCTCCAAGCTTGCTACTTGGTTAACCAAAAAAAAAAAAAAAACTCTATAGTTACCCACTGACTTTTGATATTTGTTTGCTCATAACTTACAAGCTGGATGACCTTTACCTGTGATGCAGGCTGGATGACGGAGCGTGTATCTATGACGATAGTTCAACGTGTAGATGAAAGCGACCTTAATGAAATTCTTGTCAAAACAATGGCAACAGGTTTTCGGAAGCCTGCTTTACTTGGAACTCTTTTGAACTTGTCGACCTGTTCAGTCACTTTTAATTCGATACTCATTTTCGTTAGACGAGTAGTCGTCTAAGAGTGCAGAAGAGGGTCAGCCTAGGAAATAAATACTTTGACTTAAGGGGGGATACAAGTTCTTACTGAAAGTGAAAATAGACGCCTCATCTGAATCTGATCTTTGTTTGATATTAATGTCATGGGAAAGTAATGCGGGGAAAAGTGAGGCTATAAAGAAACTTAGGGCATGAATTACTCTCGAGATGCCAAACAAGTTCACACGCAGCGATGTTTACGTGCAGCTAGTTGGGGTTGTTGAAGTATTTTGATTTTTTGTTTTCGAATCTAAAGATTTGTCAATTTGCGACTGTCAACAAACGTAAGGGGCCTTACCAAAAATCACTTTAATCTTCATACTAAATATTTTGTGAGTCGTAATGGGTAATTTTGTGTGGGAAATTTTCCCATTTTGAGTTCATAAATTGTAGCCTGTGACCATGTTCTGTAATTTTCACATCGATATATTAATGACTAGATGTTATGAATTTTGATTATCGCATGGGTTACAGAACATGTGCCCTATAGACACAAACGCTTTAGATATGTTGATGTTGATGATTCTCTGTCTCCGAGTATATAACTAAATATTTTTTTCTTTTCTTTTCTAATTAACTTCCGAAAGTATCTGTTTGATCAGGAGAGGCAAAAATTAAGCTTCCTACTTTTCCCACTTTTCATTCGTAAAACGCCAAAAATAATAAAAATGGGTAACACCAATGTAGAGATTTTTATTTAATACGAGTTTAAACTCCTGAAACATATCCGAAAATACATATGAAACAATAGAAATTTGGAGAAAGGATATACCCAAAAGAAATCCTATTTCAGTTTATATCTTTTATTTATTCATTTTCAAAAGCTCAGTGTATCCATTAAAAGGATCGCGACTGTGTCAAGTTGACTCCTGACCATTAGGGACATAGCAGAGTAGCCGGACTCTTTGTAATCCTCCCATTCAGGGTACACCTACAGAGGATGACTGCCTGACGGCATGGAGAGTAAAGCACGTCTTGTTGAAATGTGACCAATCCACGGGAGTACCTACCTTTTCCAAATAATTTAGCACTGAATTATTGACTTTCGTGGACCCCGGCTTTGACTTTAAATTCCACTGAAAGAATTGGATAATCTCAAGAGTTTTCAACCTTCTCCAAGTTGCACCCTCTTTTGGTAGGTAGTCTATTGATTTTCCTTCCCAATTATTTAAGTCTCCCATGTACTTATAAGTGAGACTGTAAAAAGTAATGAAGTAGGTCTGCAAATGTATTCTTAAAAAAACCTGCCATCAGTTCCTTGTGCTCAAATTTGATTGCGTATATCGTAAGCGTGGTTAAAACGACTAAGACGATTTTGACAAGAGTTCCCCTAAAATAAAACGAGCAACTTATCGGTAAGAAATACTAAATAATAAAAAGAGGCTCCCTATGACCTCCATTGAAACAAAGCTACGACCCTATTTCATAAATCCAGCATTGTCTTAGCCTGCCTGGACGGTGAATCGGCTTGCTTGAAACGCCACTCTCTTCGCAACCAGTTCGCACACATAGGAAGACGCTATACTCCTTGTCAGTGTTCCACTCGTAAATCCTGTGCGTTTCCTATTAACAAATTGCTTTCATAACTCATACTCTAGTTACCATTTTGCCAATTATGAAAAGCAAATTGATTAATTACAACACAAGTCTCCATCTACACACATTCCGCTGCGCTAGCTCTGTCTGTAACCTTTTAGACGCAGCTGCAGCTTCAGAGCGAAAACATCGCGTAGGAGGATCGACGCGTAATCCTCCTCGCATTTCATCTCGATTACACATTGTAGTACATCGTTCATCATGTCTGATCGAAACGGCCTGCTTCCGTAATTTGATTTCCTTTCTTTACTTCACTTGTCAGTGAGGTGCTCTGTGGTCCTACTAGTCCTATTCAACTCTGCAGTGCAGCTCATCTCATGCAAAGTAAGTTCGGGAATTCTCCCATTCGCATATCTTCATATATGTCGCACTAAATACGGCGCGATCGGTTGTCGTCTCATTCATTGGATGTCATAACTTGCATCGTTCGGCGCGCGCAATGCAAGTCGTCTCCGATCGCATATGTGATCGCTTAAAATTTCGCGGAAATTGGAACGTGAACTGGACGACTTTCTCCAATCACTGCGAATCTTTTGTCGATTTTTTGCTACTACGCAATAAAAGCAAAGACGAAGACGACGACAACGATGATGATGATGATCACTGGTGGTCAGACATAAAGATTAAATGCGGAAGATGTAGTTTTTTTTTATTTTTTGCGCAATAATACGCGCACTTGCGCACTGGCTACCATCCTGAACTGCGCGCGAGATGCATTTCGATGAGAGAACTCACACAGGTACAAATATTGGTTTCTTCTCACGTCACAACACATAGTTGGATCCATTCAATTCTATTTGGGGGAAAAAGAAAATAGGCTATAAATCCGTGCGCTAGTTTGGACTTCCGTAGAGGCAAAATAGAGCGACATCGAAGGAAGCCCGTATAAAAGTTGGGAGCTGCGTGTAACCTGCTGCTGGCAATTGGCCGGATTTGACTTTTAACGTTTATCTCGAAATTCATTTCTTCTGAGGAGAGCTCTATCTATCAATCTTAATACTGAACACTGAAAACACGTTTCCGTTCTAGAGTCTATTTTGTGGGCAAGTTGCAGCAATTTGTACAAATAAAGCCAACGCATGTGTAGACTGAAGGCAACTGAGGTTTAGTAGGTGAAACCGAAAACCACAAGACACGAAATTTTTGCGCAATTTCCATTGTTGGGTTGCTTAAGTGTTTTTTTTTTTTTTCATTCTTTATCCGCGTTCTATAGATAAACAAATACAAGTTGTGGCGGAAGTCCCTAACTGTTTTCTTGAGAGACTTAAATTTATCTACATATAATGAGTTCCTTTTCCTTATTAATGATCTTGTTAGATCTGACCAAAATGATATCCAAAATAAGCAATTGACTTCTGGATAGGAAGTTGTGTCTGCATACTTGGCGAAAGATGAGATTTGTATGATGTTCTTAGATCGATGAAGAAATAGCCCTAATTGCTGATAGAGGCTCACTCTTTAGTGTTTTAGACCGATCAGGAACGTAGAGTTCCAAACATAACAGCATCGCAACCAAAACAATTTGCCTTCTGATTTTAAGCCGTCTTTGAATCTCTGACAAAAAATACGATGCTTATCGGAGGGTATACATTTAAATTGAAAATTCGTTGGGTGTTTGTTCAGAAAGTTCTTTATAGCTTGTTGAATTATATTATAAGAGAAAACAAGTCCGTTTTTGTTATTGCATTTAAAATAGAGTGCGGTGTTGAGTTTTCAAAAAAATATATGAACACAGATCAGCTTTTTGGTAGTTATTTTTGAGAAAAAGTTAAAAAACTGATTTGTTCGAATTTTTTTGAGAAAACAAAGTACGGGATCTTATTTCTAATACCTACTGTTACTGACATTATCTTTTATATGTATTTTGATCAAAAACGTTAGAGCGATTTTTGTAAAACCACGCTAATAGAGACGTACCAAATTTTGCGTTGTTTAGTTTGAAATATAGTATTGCTCAACTATTTATCTGAAAACTGGGTATACGTTCTTGTTCGGGATGTAAGCATTACTTGTTTTTTTTTTTAAGTTTTATCGAAATCGAAATTGGAGTTTTCGAGATATTAGCAGTTTTTAAAAACCGTATTTTCGGTGATTCGAAATGATGAAAATTAAGGACACAATAGTTTTGAAAACATAAATTTTACCCTAGTTGTGCATTTGGGTAAAAATCGTTGTTTCCGTTTTCCTGTAAACTAAAAAAAATACTTTTTTCAAAAATCCATTGTACAACAGTAGGGAGAAAAAATGAGTTTGCTGCTAAGTTAGAAATGACCATTGTTGAGCAATTAAGGACCGAGAACTTAAAACGTTATAATATGTACCTTAATTACAAAAAAATCAATTTTTTTGAAAAATGATACGAGATGTGTACTGGGTGGCTGCTAGAACATAAGTGAAGAACTCAAAGAAACGACATCGCATATGTAATGTAACTGCAAGTTATGATTTGGAATTGAAACAATTCCCAAATGGTAATGCTCTCACCAGCAAATTTATCACTCAAGTCCAAAACCCAGCCAATTATGATTATTCAAAGTAATAAAGAAAACTTAGCCTAAACATAGGCTATACAATTTAAGTTTGGTAAATAATGCAAGAACAAATGCAAGTAATAAATTTTACTCTAAACCAACAATAAGTTTAAATAGATCGAAACAATAATAATGAATTGATTTCTGAACAACCATTATACCTCAGAAATTAGTTTTAATTACAATCGTATGGACCGTTTTCGAGATATGTATGTCAAAATTTCAAAACTACCGTTATTCGATTTTTTAGCCAAAAACTGGACATGCAGTCGTTAAAGCCGTTTGCGAACACGTCAAACTGGTATGAAAATTTTATATGCGAAGCACCATTAATATATAGGTTACCTTGCAAAAAAAAAAACTGAAAGTCCCTAAACTCCAAATCCAAAGTTTGCACGAAACCCGGGCACCCGTTAAGGCTGTAGGCCTCGGCGCAGACGGACAAAATTTTGCAATTTTTTTAGTTCTTCTATCATCGTATAATCAGAATTGATTTACATCTGGCGTTCGAAAAAAAGGTGTAACGAAACAATACCCATCTTTGTTTTACTACGTAATGGAGAAAGTTAAAAAGGAAACGTTCGTAGTATTGGGACTCATTAAACGGTAATTTGATGTAGACTAAAACGCAATACATTAGACAATTTAAAATAACACAAATATCTGCAGCTACTTGGCAACTAATCGTAAAATCTTGATATCTAATCGAAGATAAAAACCCCGATACTAATCAATCCAATTTATTTTTGATTTTATTTAAAATAAAATGTGATCGATTTTGGTCAATAATACGAAGTCAAAATCACCTCCAAACGCGTTTGGCTTTGGCTCTATTAACGTTGAACAATTTCTGTTCATCGCCTGCCTCGTTTTATTATTGTTATTATTGCTAAAACACACCGTTTTCACTACACTCAGAAAAAAGGCGAGCTAAAATCAAGAATATAGGTGATATTTTAAGCCTATTCGTTGACGAAAGTCTGGTAAACTCGAAAAATTTTAACCCAAGTGCAAAAATAGAATTTTAAGCTCATTTTTAATTAACTTAACACTCTTACTTCAATACTAATTCGCGATTATTTTAAGAAGGTGGTTCTTAGATTATGCTTGAAACAAATTTATTTTAAGTATTCAAGATCTAAACCTTAAATCACTGTAAGAATATCTGGGTTTTATTTTTTTTCAAATCTGTACTTTCAGTCTTTTTCCTAGGCCTAGCTTCTCTCACAACCATTCGTTTTGTGTGAGTTTTTTCATTTTTGGAACGAATGGAAGGGATCTTCAATTTTATGCCGACTCCAAACGGCTAATTGAGAAGCTCTTTCAAGATATTTATACTCTCGGATGTTTGTCAGACGTTCGCGAGAGGTAGTGCAATGGAAAAAAACCCTAAGTTGATCTTTAGATCTTAATTGGTTGGTATGTACTTTTCCGCCATGCAAGTTTAAGATTGCTTCGGCTTGATTAGAGAGTATTTATTCTTTTTCGATCCTGCATTTGTGTACAAAAATAATAAATCAGATAATATGATTCCGATTTTAAAATGTTATGGGCTTGATTTAATAACAAAAAGCTTGAGTTCAGAATTTTTATCTTGCTTAAGATTCATTCGATTTATTTTGAGCTTGACCACATAAGAATGAAGAAAACAAAGAATAAGCCTAGTCGGACTAGAATTTAGCTTGCGATATTTTTCTGAGTGTAGCAAACTAACCAAACCGTTCCCTACCTACCCATTACCACCTACAAAACAGAAAAGAAAAAGCCAAAATAAAATTTGAATTCAAAATAAACCAACCCCACCCAAGTAGACATTTATATGACGGACGAGTATGTTTTGGTTCTCATGGCTAGTCGCCTGAGTTTTCTTTTGGGTGAAAACTATTTACAGCTACTTACCATGCAAGACTTGGACGCATAATAACTTTGTTTATTTACCCGGGTTGGATCTTCCTCCTACATTTCATAAGCACTTGTTTTGTACTCGTTAGTGGCGCACATCGACTACAATCAAGAATCCATTTTAAGTTGAAGATCTCAGTGCAGTTGTGGTAGTAATTGCCAATTTTTCACAGGTGGCGAGCGAATGGTATATAACTGCAGGCTTAGTGATTTTGATTTTCTCGAACGACCTTGTGAATAGTCGTGCATTCGTGTTCATGTTCGCCTAATTAATAGAACCGATTGCCTTTTCGCTTCCAAGAAAATTGTTAATTAATAAGGGGAAACCAATTAAATTCTACACGTAATGTCCTCGGTCGATGATGGATCTACACGCATGTGTTATATCGAGACTTGGGTAAACGTTTTTGAAATTATAACGAAGAACTCACTGCCTTGTTGTTTTTTCGTCTTTCAACACGTTAAACAGCTGGCATAGTTGGAGTATCAATTGTATAATAATTTGTCTTGATAAAGGTTTTTTATAGAATACATAAAAAGTTGAAATTCAGATACGAAGGATATGCGTACCATGTCGTAATCGTTCGTCAACATATTTGATAGGTTTGATTGGTTTTAAGAGGTGCAGAGAAATAAGTCCCCGGGAACTAAATCCACTGAGGGACTAAGTTCCCACCTAGTGGGAAGTAAAACCACTTTCGTAAAGTGGACTACTGTGACTACTGAAATAAGTCCCAATCCAAAGTGGAAGTAAGTCCAAACATTTAGGAATTATTTCATCATGAACTAATTTCCAATAAGAACAGATGAAAAAGTCCGAAGGTGGTAGAAAAAAAAAATGCAATTAAGAAGGCAAAATGTTCTTACAAATTGTATATCAAATGAAATAATTTCAAACATAGATGAAATAGTACCCACAGCTATTGATGAAATAAGTCCTAATTTGCACTTATTTCATCGATTTGGTGTTGGGAGTTACTTCTTTATGAAATAATTCCTAACACTAAAAGGTGTTATAAGTGCAAGACTCGAGGAAAAAAGTCCCAACACTTTGGAGTTCTTTCACCTGTTATAACTCTAACTAAATTTATATGGAAATTCTTGGGACTTATTTCATTTGATTTTTTTTTTTTTAGTTTTTTCCTTTGCAGCTAATTCGTAGAGCCAATATTTTCAAATATTTCATCCGCTCGTTTCGTTGACCACAGACCACGAAGCCTACTTTCTGGAATTTCATTATAATTCATCGACTGATGACCTCAGAAGGCTTATTATGACCGGTGACGGTAACTCGCTTAACGTATGAATTTTTAGTCATACATTTTTACGAGGCCGCTACGTTCAAAAGTAAAATGGTGCGAATCTGACGGAACACAATGACAGTAAAATGCTATCATAGCCTGCAGTTGGCTGTCGAAGTTCTATCATAGCAACTGAAGGTCTCTGATAGATGTCGAGAAAAAATCAGTCTTTATTCAGTCAGTCTATTATATATATCTATATATATATATGTCTATCTATATATTTAAAAATGGAATACAATTTTCGTAATTCCCAAATTGAGGCACTGCCAATGCCGTTCCATACCCAATGGGCCTTACTAATAATCATTTTTAACCTTCACATTACTTTTAGGCCACAATGTGTAATTTTGTATGGGAAATTTCGCCATTGTGTGTTCGAAAAATGTAGCCTGGCCACTAAAAACTAACAACAACATTACTGATAACATGAAACTTGGCTATTCAGCTTGTGACCAGTGACGACGTGTCCTATCGTTCATATCATTCATGAACGCCTTACTTTTAGAGAATATTAACAATCAAACAAATATTTTCACTTGTCCTCTAAGTCCTAACTAGACACGTTTATAGTAATGCATTTTGAAATAATTAATATAAAAACTCTTTTTCGTACGAGTAAAATGAATAATTCAGGGCTCTTATCGCGTAAGCACAAAACGATTGAACGACATCGTCTCGACCATGCTTCTACATCGTATAACAACCAAAAAACGATAGTCGTTGAAACGATTCGACGATCATCGTTTTTTGTTGCTTCGCGTTACTAATTCAAACGTCAAATACCCTTGTCGAAACGATTCGATTGAACGATGGCTATTTCGCAATCGTTTCATCTTTTTTGGTGCATTTTTTCAGTTTAAATTAGATCTGAAATAACTATAAGGAAATATTTAAAGGAAGACCCACACCTATGATCTATATATGACCTCTTATTCGAGTTATAAAAGAATTAATTATTTGCAAAAAAATTATTTTTTTTATTTTTTTTTGTTTTTGCAACTCAATTCTAAGAAATACAAAATTATTAACACTTGTGAACACTTTCACGTTCACTTAAAATTGCACTTCTTCGTGATACAAATAGAGGTCTTATTCCTTAGTACCTTAGTACAACAATCATTTCCATTTCCACTTATTCGACCATCAACTCGTTCAGATGAGTTGGATACGAAATGTTTCCATCAAAAGTGTAATCCATACATCCATACGTACCCACTTCTTCGTTCAGCTCAGTTGTAAGTAAATCAACTTTGACTAGGGTTTGTGTGGGGTTCGTGTGGTGCTTGGGTTTCGATGTGACAAAGTAGAAATGAAAAGATCAGTAATTATATTGCTATTGTCTACTCGTTCTGGAAGGCTATGAACGAAATGGGAAATTTGTGCAGGATGTTTTGTGTGCAGGGGATATTCTGGGTGGGAAAATGTCATTAAAATATTTTCGAACACATCTATAAGGCTAAACTTAGAATATAAGTTGTTTTTTTTTTGTGTGTATTTATGTATATCACAAAAAAAAAAAAAATGTAAAAAAAATAAAATAAATGAACTGAACATCTGACTAACATTCGAGAGTATAACTGTCATGAAAGAGCTTCTCAACGAGCCGTTTGGACTCGGTATAAAATTGTAGATCACTTCTATTTGTCTCGAAAATGAAAAACTCACACAAAACGAATGGTTGCAAGAAGCTAGGCTAGGGTCCATACAGACCTGTTGCGCAAACTTTTTTTTTTTTTTTTTTTCTTACTTCAATTTAGTTCATTTGGAAATAAAAAGTGGGAGTACTTTGTTGTTTGTTCTATACTAATTTGACGTTTGGTTCTTGAATTCGAATGAAATACATTCTCATAAAATACTAAAGCAATTCATTTGTACCGTCGTTTTAATAACTTTTTTCTCATCTCTACTTCCAGGTAAATGATATTTAAAAAAATCTCTGTGTTAACCTCACCGCCTCCCGAGTAAGTAAAATTCGCAAATAATTTCATCAAATCTTAACAAATGAAGTAATAGCTTGTGATATCATTATCCATCCCTATATGGAGCGCCTCCATTCCCAGCAACAGTGAAACAAGTCCAATTCATCGTCTTTACATTGTCCGTAATGACCGAATGTCTCGCTAATCCTTTCAGTGATTGATTTTTGCCGAACATGCTTATCTGCGCGTGAATTAGTGAATGAAAAGAAACACCAATGCGCTGACAGTTCGGTGGCGCATTTCTTTGAAGTCACTCCTCAGTGGGTAGAAATAATTGAAGTTTGATTAAGAAAAATAAAAAAAATAATAAAAAACACGTAGAAATGCCAACTGGTGTGCCAGCAAATCGCCATATATGATCAATTCAATGAATAATGGAATCATTTGTGTTCATTCGGACAAAATCATCCGGCAACCCACTGACGAACCACGCAACATACGAGTAACGAGTATCTATCATCTTTTTGCTTTGACAAGAGCTGCACCCCATCGTCGATTTGAATTAATAGTTCGGACAAGTTTAGCAACTTCGGATGGTGGCTATACTGCTCCACTTCGAACGAGACACATCACGTACTCTCGTACTAAATACTTATGTTGCATAACATCAAGCCCACACCGCCACGCAGTGCAAATTTTCCCACAGCACCGTTTATGGGCAAACGGTTTTTGTACCTATCGAGAGAATTTATTAAAAATGCAAT
Organism: Cheilosia urbana; assembly: GCA_946477585.1. Lineage (NCBI taxonomy): Eukaryota > Metazoa > Arthropoda > Insecta > Diptera > Syrphidae > Cheilosia > Cheilosia urbana. The sequence goes on from OX297854.1 coordinate 122,092,669, forward strand.
ATCGATCCTTTGTTTCACTTTGCTGTAGAACACACCACAATTTCTCGTTCAAATCAATTAAAATATACGTTTCCCTTCACCACCAGCACAGACAATGGCGCCCAACGATTGACCGAGGAGTCATATGGACCGACCCGCGTCGGTTGTGTGTTTCACTTCTGCCTAGCCCATAAATGGAGCGCCACTTGTGCTGACAAAATAGCTCAGCATTCTTCGTTGGGGGCAAATTTAACCTAATGATACTTTGACGTCGCGTCTCAGGCACACCCGCTTCTCGTACAGTATACCTATAACCTTTTTTTTTATGGTTGTGTCGATTTTTGTTACCATTTACACTACAATATCATACAGAGATTTAGATACAGCAGAACAGATACGTGCTGTGAGTAGGAGGAGCAGGCAGCAAGGTTACTATGACTACATGCCATATCTGTCGGGGAGAGCTTGCATGCTCTGCGCTCTGTGTAGATGGTATAAGGGAATGAGTTATGACTTTGAATGTTGACTCTACGAGTAGGCTGTTGGTGCCGTCAAATCTTGGTGGTTATTTAAGTTAAATGCGCTGTGGAAATTATCCATTTGCGCCAACCGACGTTTGAACGCACAGAGCACAGATGCTGTGTGCGGCATTGCACTTGAGGTATTTAGTGTTGCTCGAATGAACGATTGCGCATAATTGAAATTTTACGAGCTATCAGTGTGTAACAAAATCGTTATTGGGGGTATGTCAGATATTATTGTGGTTTACCAATTTAGGTGACGAAACCCCAGCAGGGCTGGTGCATATTCAAACATTTTTCAAATCTGATTTTCTTCAGCGTTTTAATGGGCATAAAAAGAGGACAACTCCCGAGCTTATTGCTGGAGTGGCATTTCAAAGGAAGATGCGTTGTAGTCTACAGCCTATATTGGAATTCTAATGAAGACTATCCGCAATCCTATATTTGCAGTCACTTTTATCTTACTCCATTCGACTATATCTGTTTTTGTTTAGTGATATACAGTATAACCATGAGCACATGCACAATTGCTCATGGTTATAAAATTACAGTGCTTATAGCCGGTTCTTCAACTAAATTCCTAGTAAGCGGGACCCTTGCCATAGGATGGCATTTGTAAATCCCATCACTGAATAATTTATTGCTATTAAGAGGGGTTTGCTTATATCCGAAGAGTACTTCAGTCCTCAATCAGAGCAATAGCTTTCGTTTAAAACCACCCCGAGCACTTATGGCGCCCGTTTGTATTAACAATTCCGCCACTAGTGCTTTGCATTTTCTTATACATCCGCAGATACGTCACAATCCAAGAAATGACTACACCAAGAAATCACGCAAAAGTCGTATGTGTTATTGTAAGTATAAAACCAGGCACCAAAGCGGGCCCATCGCCATCCCCAGGGAACCATTACCGTTAAAAACCTAAACCAAATCGCCAAAACAATCGATTTCTCTACAAAATTTGATTATGGTCCCATAATGTTTGAGGAACTAACCTCATCTAAGTTATTAAAGAAGTACCTGCCTAGGTGCTTCCTTCTACTCCGAGGAAATGCTTGACACTCGCATAGAAGGTGAAAGATGTCTTCCGTGACTTGTAGGTCATCGCAGTACCACATATCCGTATAGCTATGCCTAGTCACATGGCACAGAGTATTCCTATCGTTAATATTAACTTTTTTCTACTGAGATTGATTAATTCTTCAGACTTCTTCCGATTTAAAGCGGGCCACAGTGCCTATGAGACCCTGTGCCCTTCTAGCTGTGACCATCTTGTGGCTGCTTTATTGGAGGTTCTATCAAAGATTACCCTTCTAGCCACGGCCGTAGGTGGTCTGATATACTCAATCATTGTATTAAGTGGGAGCTCGGCTTCTTGCTTAGCCAAAACGTCAGCCTTTTTGTTACCCTCAATATCACAATGCCCAGGTACCCAACACAATCTGACACGGTCACGATCCTTTGAACATAATGCTTTAAGCATTCTGTGTCAGTTCTTGACTAGTTCAGATTTAGTGGTATGTGACTATAGCGCTTTAAGCTTGTGATCAGTTTTGAGGCTTTCTCCAGTTGCATTTATGCATTCCCATCAATGCGGACAGTTGCTTAAAATAATAGGACCGCGAAACGTATGAACGCGAATGAAATAATTTTATTATTTCGATTCGGAAACGACTGATCAGTACCTAAGCTTATCAGAAATTTAAAATAGGTCATTTTGTTGGAACCAAAATTGCCAGGCAGGCAACAGGAGAAAGATGAGCGATCTTCCTGCTTTTATAAACTTGAACAATTGTTTTCTACACTCATAACGAACTTTAGAATTTAAACAAGCGTTGCTTTGTTAAATATTGACTTATTGAATTATTTGATAAATTTTCTTTTTACTAAAAATTTCCTTTTTTTTAATTAAGGAGTTTCAATTTGGAATTAAATGCACTATAATAATAAATGTCTCTCAAAAATTACCTTAGTTGGCACCCATGTACAGTATTTGGCACTCTACGGAAATATTGATGATTTACTGATTCAATGATTCCTTTAAAAAATCAAAAATGCAGCATCTTGGAAAGTTAATATTTAAAAAAAATATGAGTTGGTATATAAATTCATTAGTAGTAAATTAATTAAATATACATTTAACAATATAGTTTTTGTATGTAACAACTAAATTTAAGACTTTAAAGGAACGTAGCTAAAACAAATTTATTGCAATTTTAAAATTTGAATTAAAAAATGTTACTACCGAAAAAGGTAGATGTAGTAGATCCTTAGTTAGTTTAGTTAAAGCATCGGCAGTGCCAAAACCTGTGGTCCCATTCCCATAAGAACAAGTTATCGGCACCAGGGCTGCCGTTTAAAAATTTATTTGGGGATTATAATAGAACTTTTTTGGGGGAACCGGGAAGTACAGAACGCCTTTAAGCATTTTTTTAATTGGGACTGTTTCGATGTTGGAAGCCTCTGGCGGCCATGTTGTTTTGGTAGAGACTGTATAATCTGGTATTTATTATTTAGTCACTGCATTTAATATTAAATTAAGTATTCGTCAGTGAAAATGTTGCGCCCATTTTAAGGCAGTGGCCCTTCTAAGTTGATTCTTTAACGTTTGGTAGCCAAAATCTAAACAATCGGCTCTGCAAGACTTGTGCCAGTCGGATCCGTACCATCAAGAGAGAAGCCGTTGCAGACATTTAAACGATGTTATATTTCATGCGTTAGGGCATGAATGGCAGTTTTAACAAAAATATGTCGTTAATACCTCACACACAGCTTTTTTCATTCCATTTAAATGATTCATTCACTTTAAATAGTGGCAGAAGAAAAAGAATTTCCAGGATCCGCAAGGGTGTGTTCGACGCGAATGTAACAAAATCGGATCACCAAAAAATATGTTAATTAAATATTCAGAAAGTAAAATTTGTTTTGCAATTTACTAGAAATTAAAAGAAGGAGTACAATTTGTCGTTGGGGAGTACCGGAGTACGGCTGACGAAAAAGGTCATTCTTGAATCTAAATAACTGAATCCATTGATATTCTTTGACATAGTTACTATCATCCCCTTTTCTAATATACTTGCAGATAATGTTAATACCTAAACTTTAGTTAATAATATTTTATGTATTGCCTCAAGTTTTTATATTAATTTTGAGAATTTCAGAAAAATATCGATACTCATAAAATTGGAAGTCGTTATTAAAATTTACACTAAAAAAAATCAGTGATATGTGTTTACACTTTGATTTATAAGTGTCGACTGAAGAGAGCCGTAACCTTAATATAAGGAAAGAAGAAGAAGAAATAAGTAATTGGTAGGGAGGAAATCCCTAATTGGATTATCCAATTTGGATACTATTATATCATAACATTAAAACCTCTTCCTACCATTGTAGATTTTATGCTTGACTATGCTATGCTAATATACCCATTTAGATAAAACAGCGACTTGCTTTCCACCTTTTCCGTAAAATCTCTTTATCAGTTGATGTATGCACAACATACCTATATATTAATTAATTAAAAAAAATGTGACACACTGGTCAGACTCGAATCATTTTCTTGAGACTATATACACAGACTCTTACACTCCTGGCTATCCACAATTCCAAACCTTTTTTAAAAGGGAATATGCTGCGCTAAAATCAATATGACTATAGACCAGATTTGATCTCTTTTCGAAATTAATTTCTGCCTAGCCGTCATGGGATACACCACCTTTCAATTTAAATCGAGCTGTGTTTCGTTATGCTTCCGCACTCGAATACAATTTTCTGCGGTGCGTTAGTATTGGGCCATTGAATGACGTCTGTCAGTATTGCAATGCAATATGACAGGTCTCCTTTTCGTTTCGTCATTCCAATTGAATTGGACGAACTTGTGATTGCGTGCGGTCAAACATCTATCGCAATTGCATTGTGAAAAATGTTGGTTAACCAACTGCATTTGATATCGTTTCGGCAGAATTTGAAATTGAAAGACTCAGGCTCAGTTATATAAGTTTGCTGCGCAACCTGAATGCACCTAAACTTTGTAACAGAAAGCGTTTGCTTCTGAAAATTCCTTAATCAAATGTCATTGAAGTGACGATTTTAAGGGGAAAATTCAAAGGCGAAGATGTTAAGTTTGTTCTTTGACTCTAGAAGTAAGAATGGAAAAAGACTGTCAAAATGGCTGTGTTGGGGATAAATTCGCTTTCAGAGAGGGCACTTACGAAAAAGTTAGGGAACGTCATTAAAATGTCTGATAAACTCGAATATTTGGCTAATTGTGATTTACTATCAATATTAATTGAATCATCTAGCGATGACAGTGATTTGGAGTTAATCGAACTTCTATGTGGAAGAATTTGTACTGATTGAACTACAAGCATATGAAAAAAGGAAAAAGCAGCAATGCATTAAAAATTACATGAAGGAGATTGTCCCTTCGTGGAGGAGGAAGGAGTTCGTCGGCACTTTCGAAAAGATTCTTCATTCAATTAAATTTGCCCACCTATTGATATCATTTGAATACACAGGAAATGATAACATATGCACAAGTATGCCAAATATGATAACAACTTTCAAATCATGTGTTAGTTGCATGTCAGGTACCTACCACATTTTCCAATTCTTAAACCAAGAATTTTTCCAGTTAATGAGCGGCATTGAGCAAAAATTCATAAGAAATCGTATTCCACGGATTCTGCATATTCGGTACGATTTTACATTTCCATTTAAGGCCCCAGTTATAGCCATACGTAAAATGCAACCGAAAAAGTTGAAACAATATGAAAATGAGTTTTTTTTTTCGTTTGGGCGGTCATAGTGAAAAATATGTAAGAAAAATGTTTCCCTATGAAAACAATTACAACAAACTAACTCCCACTGATTGTATTTTATCAGAAAAAAATTTCCTGACAGATGGAACAGTAAAGAAATGAAGTACTTCAGTGGACTAATTCGGTTTTCTTTTGTGGAATTGACTGAGAAGTTGATCAGAAAAAGTTTTTCGTACGGAAAAATGATTAAGTTTTTTTTTCTAGAAAACTAAAAGATCATTTGCATATTTTGTTTTGATAATCCAACTTTATAATTCATAAGCAACATTTTAAGACCAAGATTGAGTTCAACCAAGAAGTTTAAGTTGTCAAAAAAAAGCAAAAGAAATTTTTTACGGTTTGGTTTTACGTATTGTTATAACTGGGGCCTAAGCGCCTTCAATTTCCCATACCTCTCGCTTTCGCTTTGACAATAGTTAATAAGTCGAAGGGACAATCGCTGTATGTTGGTGGCATTTATCTTGAATTCCCATGGTCAATTGTATGCTAGCTCACTCAATGCGGTTTTATTTAAAAACGTCGACATTGTTACATGTACCTACTTTTGTTTAACTTTTGAATAAACAACTTGAATTGACCAAATTACATGAAGCAGTATATGCATACTCCGAATTATTGTATTCATTATATTGACGAATTTGGGCGAACGAAGTTCGCCGTGTCAGCTAATAAGAAATATAAAATTAAAATTCAAAAAGAATCGGTATCTCTTTTCCACTTTTCTAAAATGCATACAAAATTTTAGAACAGTTTAAAAAAGAAAAGAAAAAGAAGCAAGATTAGCGGGTAACAGGAAGTTCCGGAAACCGGACCCAAATTAAGTTCGTTAACAACCGCGTCTTAAACCTATGAAAATCGTTATCTAGATAAACAAACCTTCTTTCTACCATCGTATTCAATAAACCTGCAATTAATCTTTAATATTCTTCGTTCAGAAAATTGAAAAGCTCACCAGTTCATTCACCCACCACCAGGCGATTACCTTTGTGACCAACACAACCGCAAAGTGCTCCTGTGCCGTTGCCACCAGTAAACTACTAACACAACAACTCATGCAGAAACATAAACACTGCTGAGCTGACTTCAAGAAAATTAACTTTTACTTTTATCAGACGTTTTTCCATGGGTTTCCACAAGCCTTCACACAGCTAATGCTCTGCGAGTACGATGCATTTGTTTAAATTTTTGTTTAATCGAAGCAGGTGATCCCACTATAGCTATACCACCTGCTTCACCGTGAATACAATATGTACATGCATACGGTGGTGTGCGGTGTGGTGGGAAGAATAAAATAAGAATAAAAACGATACAACCAGAGCTCTGTCTTAGATACAAAAGTTCGTACACAACAGCACCGACTGCAAGTGCATGTAATGCTAAATTGGAAAACTGGAGCAAACGTGTCTTAGGCAAAAATGAGAAGAAAAAAAAAAACTTTCTTCAGCAGCACAGCCCGCCAGACGATTGCAGATCAAAAAACATAACAATTGCAGCCAAAGTCGGCGACGACGGCGCGGTAACAACAAATTCACGCCATGGAATGCACTCAATGAATGTTAGATACGCCAGTTGCCTGGATGAAAATCGCAGACGCTTTTGCAATTCTCTGCCATTAGTTGGGGGCACCGAGCACCGCTTTATATTCTATTGTCATTTGTTTGGCATGAAGCCAGTCGCAGGCTCATTGTTTATCGTATCGTGGCTGATTGAAGAAAGAAAAATCTGTAACAGAGGCAAACGTCTCTAGGTGGGATATTTATGGACAATAAAGTATATAAATGAGAGGATCCCACCCATAGATGGCGTGCGCAAGTGTAGATCTACCATCCCAGTCGTTGACTTTCGACATCACGAAAGTCAGTTTCAGAGTTCTCCAGAAGATTTACGCCGGCTGAAGTTGATTGTGAGAGGTCATTGTCCCTCCGTTTTGCAAAGTGAACCCTTTTTTTTATGAAAATGCATGCGATTTCATTGTGGGACTGGAAAATCAGTATAGGATTTAACCATAATGGTCCCTGCGGATGGCGATAGGCCCGCTTTCGTGCCTGGTCTTTTGTGATGATCTCACAACCCTACTCAACCTAACCTAACCTGAATCAAGAAACAAAGCAACAAAGGCGTTCAGTAAATTCAAATGAATGTTAAAGAAATTTACCGCCTCCTCGATCTGAAACATCACTGATGAAGACCGATCAAGATCTAGCCGAAAGATATTTTAAGAAAACAAAGTTTAATTTTAAGCGCAATTTTGAGGACACACCACACAAGTGGAGTATTTGAAAAAAATTTGAAATGATTTAGCGTGCTGCATTATCTCTAGCTGGTTTACGGGTTCACGATGAAATTCTCTCTTGTTTAGCCTATTCCTTAAAGGATTGTTCAGTCAGACTCTCATGATTATCACTAAAAGCGTAGCCAGTAAAAGATTCTATGGAAGTAATCCAGCTGAAGCCAATTTTAGAACTAAAAATTGTCTCGAAAATAAAACGAATCAGTGGCTGATGAACGGATTTCTTACTCTGACTTAAGCTCGCATAATTCTATTTTGATTTGTCCTAAACTATATACATATATATATATATGTTTAATGCGCAGAAGGTTTTGCTCCAGATTCAAAGTTCCATTTAGGGGAATTTAATAGGACCCTTTGATCGGCGAGAGTATAAAGAGTCAGCAACTTTTAAATTATGTGGGCTTAAGTTAGTGTCAAACTTCAACAAGAATTGACTAAATTCGTTTCATTAGCTTGAAATGGAATATTGATTCTATTGCGGCTTCAAAAAAAAAAATAAGTAAAATGTAAAGCCGACTTAAGTCGCATTACTCCAATATAATTTTATTGTTCGTTTTGTACTGAAGAACATTCCAAAGAGTGACAGGTAGCGGATAGTGGACAGCTGAATGAATACAAAAATATGTACGCGGTTCCCGAACAAATGCGACAGATATGACGTCAATGACTCAAAAACACTTAATATTTTCCCGTTAATTATTTAACCTCCACCTCGTAACTTTCGAAGGTAGCTTACTGTTGTTTCATCTTTGTGAAGTTATTTTTGAAACAGTATTTGTCACATAATGATAACTTATGTGTAAGAATGCAGTGAAAACGACCCTCTTTTTTTAAGTTAGATAAGGTTAGGTAGATAAATAGGTAGATAGATAGATCTTGAAATAGGGGAGCTTTCCTGGGGCTCTAGCACTGCGGCCTCTTTAAAAAGAGCCTATTGTGCCTTACCTGATGTGGTCCAAGGGTAGGTAAAAAGGGTTATGAGGTAGAAAGGTCTCATATGGCACTAGGCACCATAAGGCTCCAACGCGATCCCTAGAGAGCCAATTGCAGCAAACCACAATAGAAGAACAACATTTGCCCTGGAAAAACAATTAATCTCCTTACAGAATATTAAGTAGCCCTTTAAAATTTGGGTGGCTATCTTCTTTTAACAAAATTAAATTTAGCGTAAATTAAACATGTAGGCATTTAATATTTTCTTAAACACCTATTCTTTCTTTTTATCTTATATCTAAATAGGCGTGTAGCCTCAAAACGCCGCTCAATGCATTATTTGTGTTTTCCCTAGTCAGAGAAAGCGACGGGAAATACAGCCACTTACCAACCAATATAAATAGGCGAAGGCAAATATTTAAGAAAAACTTGCGCTGCCTTAAAAACACCATATTCGCTTGGTTTTGTTTTGTTGGAAAGATTGTGCAGAGATGCAATGCTGCGTGTGATCTGTTTTCCAATATGTGGTGTATAAACCGGGTCACTATAATGGTAAAATTTCTACCACCGGGCGAACTCTAATTATTTTTAAAAGACTGATTCGGTATATTTTTGAATAAAGAGATATTCTTAAAAATTATTATTCCTGAACAGGTGCTGATGTTTTTTAAATGGTTATAAACATACAGTCCATTCGTTCTAAAATGAATAACTCACACAAAACGAATGGTTGTCCCTACGGACCTATTGAGCCAAATATTTATTTATTTATTTATAAATATACAGTCGTGACACAGCAAAATACAGCAATAAGTATGTTTGTTACTCTGCTATATAGTAACAACATGATCTGAGTTTGTTAAAATTACAAAAAAAAAAGTCTTGCAGTAACAAATATGAAACGTGATGACTATTCCGCATATTTTTCTCTCTCGGACTCGCATATCGTTTGCATAATTCTTCTCTACATATTTGCATAAGATTCCTCTAGCCACTCGCATTTTGTTCTTCCGCCGGGAATTTCCGCAAATTGCGTATCGGTTCTGATTCTCACAAAAACTTTTCGCCGTAAAGAATCTTCTTCCACGGAACTGTTGTAGCTTGGCTAATATAAGTTTTAGAAATTTTACACTAGTTACTATCTAGTGCATTTCCAATAGTTATGGACATATAATTATTTTAATGCTCATTTCACTTTTATTTTACGTTGTGGATTTACATAGAACAACGCAAGCCAAGTTCCAATCAGACGTTTGACAACTGTCCCTTATGACGTTAAAAAACTCATTCTTAAATATCTTGCGCCCAAATGCACTGGCACGTTTTTCCATTGCGACTTCAATTCAGTATTGTCTTGAAACAGTTATACTTATTTCAGTTCACAACAAAGCGAAACAATGACAGAATGGATGTATTGAATTTTTAATGTAGTTTTTTTTTTTTGAGAAATATTATTAAAATGCTGCATTTTGGAATGAAAATGGAGAAAGGGCCTACATTTATTTTCAATTTACAACGAGAAAATCGACCTCAATTAAAACCTGTATATAAAAAACATGATTAGCTACATAAATAAGACTACTGTTTCCCTTTAGTTTTACATTTTGTGACTTAAAACACCAAGTTTTCAGTCTCAATCGAGGCAATGAAAGTGAAACCATCCGCATACAAACACAAACACATTCTTGGTATGCAGCTAGCAGCGGATTATAATTGAAAAGCCATTTAATTGAGCTATAATTTGATTTTCACGCCACCTAAGCACACTTCAAACTGGAAAGTCAATTTAAAGAAGAAAACAAAAAAAAACCCCACAAGTCTCTTTTGTAGCCATTGGTAATGGTACCACACAGAACGGTTAGAATTGTTAATCAGCTTTGTGACCATGAGAGTCCGATTTCCGTGCTAAAAACGAAAATTAGTTATGGCAACCGTCCCTGGCGCGGTTGTATGTATGTATGCAATCTAATTGGCCGTTTACTTCGCCGTATTACAAAATTTTCCAAACAAAAATACAAGTAAGAAAGAAAAACAAAAAAAAAAAAAACGTCTTAAACAGGAAACCGCACTTGGCATGGTATAGTGCTGTAGGCTGTTTTTCGCTTGCGAAATTTTCGATGTTAACGAAAAACTACAAATGTGTCCAACCTCCAATTGGCCAATATGTGGCCAATTTTATGTGTAATAATGCATATTTATAGGGTAGCTACATAAAAACGCGAAAAGTGTATTGAAAGGCAGTGTATGACATAGTGTACTAGTTGTAGTCCTTTCGAAAATAATAAAAAGACAAATTATGGCCAGCGGTTGGGTTTTTTTTTTTTTTTGTCTACATCCAGGTATTTTTGTCGATAATTTAAATTTTATTGTTTTCACTCTGTAGTAGCCACAGAATGTGAAGAAAAACGATCCTACAAGCTGCAGTTTTTCTTCGAGCAATTTTACGAAAGTTGGAGTTGCAAAGCGAAGATTGCAAATCTTGGCTCACTTCCATCTATTGTACTATACACCTACTACGAAGCAGAATCCCTTTTTTCGGACTGAACATAATATAGAAAGAAGTAGACTGTCACTTAGTCGATTTCCGAAATGAGAATATTGGGCTGACGAGCATCGGGAATCGGGATATATGGTATTTAAAGGGTCGAATTCTTACGTAAGACTTTAGAATGATTACCGTGTGATCTAAGATTGAATGGAAAATATTGTTAAAAAGAAAAATGAAAAAACGACGGTCCAGCTTCAAAAAAGGGGAACAAATCGAAATTTCCAGACGCAATCTAACCGAATTGTGAAATGTAAAAAAAAGAGATTTTTGTTGTGAAACTGATAGAAATGCAGTGTTTTTTTTATTTTGTTTGGCCGTAATTAACGACATTTAAAAAATAATCATTTAATTGGTTAAAAATTACGGGCGACAGAAGGAAACATACACTTTTTGCCACTTTGTTTTATAAAGGGTGGTTACATTTTAAAGGCTGATGTTGATTGTGAACCACACTTAAACGTCAAGTTTTTTTCTTCATTACTAACGCAATTTGAACCATAGAAAGATACACAATCGAGCAACGCGTTAAAGTTATTCAGGCTTATTATGAAAATGGGCGTTCAAATCAAAATGCATATCGTACACTTCTTGATTTTTTCGGTCAATTTAATTAATTAATAATAAGCAGAATTGCCGCATCTGGGCGAATGATAATCCAAGAGTGATTGTCGAAAAACCAATGCACCCACAAAGAGTGACTGTTTGGTGCAGTTTATGGGCTGGCGGCATCTTCGGGCCGTATTTTTTCAAAAATGATGCCAGTCAGGCAGTTACTGTGAATGGTGTTCGCTATCGTGAGATGATAACGAACGTTTTATGGCCCGAATTAAAAGATATGGATGTGGACGATATGTAGTTTCAACAGGACGGTACCACTTGCCACACAGCTAACGAAATAATGGCTCTTTTTCGCGACAAATTCAATGGAAGTGTTATCGCACGAGATAAATTACTAAGTCTTGTATTTTAAAAATAATATACTTTTATTATTAAAATTGCTTAGGAGCTAAGTTACATGTAGCATTTCTCTACGATATAATTATAACTGCCCGACAAAGGGAACCAAAATGTTCTTATATACTAAGCAAGATCGATATGAAGTATCGATCCCTTTTTTTATGGCACCTACTCATAAATAACGAGTGTTATCTGCCTGAGTCCTTTATTGTTTGTCTGGGTTGGAAGAGTACCTGGAGTGTCCGTTTGGTTTTTCTTAATCTTCTCTTCTCAGAAGGATACTTGGGACGTTTGTTGAGAGCGAGGGTATTCCGTCGTCATGTGGTTGGCATGTGTGTTGCCTGTCTGTTATCTCTAACATAACTCCTCCCTCCTTTGTCTTTTGTTTCTCCCGAAACAAATATATAAAAAGAATTAACATTATTATAATTATAATTAAAGTTATTCCATGCATGCTAAAGTTTATGTTTTTGTGTGAATGGAATTTTTCTTCTATCTCATTTATATTACTTATGTTTAAATCGATTTGTTTTAATTTTACATTGGTTATGTCATATGGATATTCTACATCTATAGGGATGGGTTGATTTACAATTGCATATTTGTTTGAAAACGTTTGATTATTAATTTCCAGTGTACAGTTTTCAAAAGTGATCAAAGCATTTCTCATGATTACAATCGATTTTCTTTCGTCACAATTATTATTTATTTTAACATCACTATTTATTGAAAGTACTGCTCCTTTCATTAATTCTATTATAACATTTTTATTTTTATTTATTTTCTTGGTACAATTTATAATTTTATTGAGACAGTTTACAAGTGGTTTTAGATGTCTTATTTCTTTATTTTCTGTATAGACATAGTTACTTCCATTTACTCTAATCAAAAATTCACTTTCAATATCTAATTCTTCATTGTCTTTATTAGGTATTGAGGTAAGGAAATATTTATCAAATGTTAACATTTTGTCAGGAATTTGGATTACAAATATCAATAAATTTTCATGAAATTCTCCAACGGATAATTTAATTTTCTTCAGCTTATACAGATCAACATCAAACTCATCGATTTCTTCTGAAGTTAATAGACTTTCTAACATTATTTGCAATCTACTATTTGTATTTTTGAAGTTGAAGGATGGTTTCCAGTGGTTTGTTTTCTAGTTTGAGTGTATCTGTTACTGGGGTTTGCCTTGATTATATTGTCGCTATTTTTAAATTTAGATTTTCTTTCTTTCTGTATGTTGCTTTGGTGTTGTTCTTCTAATCTATTAAATTTATATCGTGGTTCAGTTTTATGTCGTTCTGTTCTAGAGTTTTTGACAAAGCCTTGGTATCTCTGTTCTTCGTAATTTTCACGGTTCTCGTTCCTTTTATTGATAATTTTTAGTTTGTTTGTATGAACGTGTTGGTATATTTTTTCTTTAGCAAAATTACCCTTCTGAATTTCATATGGGGTATGTTTTGTTGTTGAGTGAACCGAGTTATTATAATAGAGTGTTGCTTTGTGTACAGCCATGCGAATTTCATGTATGTTGGGTGTAGTTTTTCCGTTTAAAATAGCACGTACTTTTTCAGCAAGTGTTCTATGAAATACCTCTATATCAGAATTCCCTGTATGACTATTGGGTTTACAAAAATGAATTTCTATACCTAATTCTTCTAACATTTTTACTATTCTGGGGAAATTGAATTCGTTATCCATAACATATCGTTTGGGCTTACCATGCATAGCTATTAGTTGTAGAATTGTCTCTTCTAAAGTTTCGTGTGAAACATTAGGTACATATGTGGTAGTGGTTAGTTTAGAAAATTTATCTACGCTAGTTAAATATTTTGTCTTAGCTATACAGTAGATATCTAAATGAACTATTTCGTTAATGTCTTTAGGTGTATCTGATAAGCAGAATTTCTTTTTAATGGGATGCCTATCGTATTTGCTTTGTTTGCAAATGTTGCATGAATTTATCACATCGTTAATTAATTCTCTCAGATTTTTGAAATAGATTTTAGTTTTCAGACCTCTGTAATTCTCTTCTATGCCAGAATGTCCAGTTTCTTTCTGATGATATAATTTAATCTGTTGGACAGCTTCTTCTTCTGAGTTCATGTCTTTTGCGTAGGACATGCATTTTATAAATTTTATCCTATTTCCGTATAGTGTAATTAATTTTTGTTGTAGTATATTAAAATTACTTTCATGTACTACAGGGTTAACATATATTCCCGTTATTTTGTTCTCTATTAGAGGTATTAATTTCTCTTCTATATTTTCCTGTTTTAAAGAATCAATACCTAAGAATATTCTTCGTTTTTTGTTTAACATTTTAACTTTCGTTTGAAAACCTAACGTCAGGATTATTTGCTGATTATATATATTCACACAAGTATCTTTTATCGGAAAGTGGTCATTTGCTTCTTCGTGTTGGGAATGGATCGTTGGATCTACAGAGTCTAAAGCGTTTATTTCTTCGTTATTCGTGATTCCTCTACTGAGAAAGTCTGCAACTGTATTGCTTGTTCCCTTGAGATACTCGATTCTCATGTCATATTCACCTAGCTGAAGTACCCATCTCTGGAGTCGAGGTGAAATATCTTTGCCGAGGTTTTTGGTTTGAAGCCATTTTAACGGTTGGTGATCCGTTTTTAACTCAAAACGTCTACCATATAAGTAAGGTCGCAGATGTCTTACTGACCAAACAATTGCAAGTAATTCTTTCTCGGTCGTACTGTAGTTTCTCTCATGTTCATTGAGTGTTCTACTAATGTACGTTATTGGATGACCTTTTTGAGATAACACTGCACCAATTGCATAGTTGGATGCATCTGTCGTTAACACGAATATTTCGTTAAAATCAGGATATGCAAGTACAGGTTCTGTTTGAAGTGCATTTTTGAGCTCCTGATGTGCTTTTACATAGCTTATATCAAATTTATCAATTTTCGTATCTTTTTTAAGATATTTAGTTAAAGGTTGGGCAATTTTTGCATAATCTTTTATAAATTTTCTGTAATACCCTGTTATACCCAGAAAAGATTTAATTTCTTTTTGTGTAGTAGGCAGTGGTATTCTTTCGATAACTGTAGTTTTGTCAGAATTAGGTTTAATACCCTTGTCAGTAATAATATGACCTAAAAATTTGGTTTCTCTTTTGAGAAAATTGCATTTATCAATCTGTATTTTTAGGTTATATTTCTTTAATCTCTGGAATACCAAATTCAAATTAATCATGTGTTCTTCGAGAGAAGTACTGAAGATTAGAATATCGTCTAAATAAACTACACAGATTTTATTAATCAGTTCGTCTAAAACCTCGTTCATCATTCTTTGGAACGTGGCTGGGGCGTTTTTTAATCCAAATGGCATACGTAACCATTCGTAATGTCCATATGGAGTTGAGAAAGCAGTTTTCTCAGTATCTGACGGATCCATTTTAATCTGATGGAATCCTTTCGCAAGATCTAACGTCGAAAAATATTGGGCTCTTCCGAGTTTGTCCAATATTTCATCGATATTAGGTATAGGGTGTTTGAACTCGACTGTTTTCTCGTTCAATTTGCGATAGTCGATCACCATACGCCATTTCTGTTTTCCAGAATTGTCTTCTTTCTTTGGGACTACCCAAATAGGTGCATTATAGGGTGAGGTACTTTTCTTAATAATTCCCTGAGCTAATAAATCCTTAACTTGTTTTTCGATCTCTTGTTCATGTATTTTAGGATAACGATATATTTTGCTAAATATCGGACTATCATGTTGGGTCCTAATATTGTGCATGGTTTGAGTGGTAGATGTTAATTTATCTCCTTCTTTAAAAAATACGTGTTTATTTTTTTCAATAAATTTATTTAAAATGTTTTTCTCTTCTAAATTCAAATCCTCACTAATTAATTGACTCATTTCAGTTGAGTTACAATAGTTAAGTGTATGGATTTCTTCGAGTTCATACGGACATTTACTTTTATTTCTATAATTTTCGAAATAAGTTTTTCTATTATTTATTTCTACAAATCCTTCTCCTAGGTCTATATTTGCTTTGATGGGTTTTAATAGGTTTTGACCTATTATTCCATCGAATTTTTTATTTTTTATTTTCATCAACTTCCATGCCATTGTTGCTTCATGTTCGTTGAATTCAACAGGCACTTTGGTTATGATTTCTTCTTTAATAGTACTAGTTGCATTATTAGCGACTTTTATTTGGGTTGGAATCCGTACAGGATTTCGTGGTATTTCTAATAATTCAGATTCATCCAGTATACTTGTAGTCGAACCTGTGTCTATTAGAATTTTTAGTTTTTTATTGTTAATAGTTGCAATTATTATGGGAAGTGCTTCATTTTCCCTTATCAAAGTAAAATTTGCCTCGTGATGTTCTACGTCTACATTATTAACGTCCATGGGCTCTTGTCTTGAATGACTAGTTCTAGGATTATTATAGTTATTCTGCCTATGATGATTATAAGGTGGTCTATATTGGTAATTATTTCTTAGTATATTATTATTATTTGTCCTAATCTGATTACTATTCATGTCTATGTTACTTCTTTGATGAAATTGATGAGTATTTTGCATATACTGAGGTCTTTGATTATAATTATTATTATGATATTGCCTCTGGGATTGATTTGGAGTATTTGATTTAGGATTAGGAAGGGTTTCTCTCAATTTTTCACTAAGGTTCTTATATCTAGTTATTATTTCATAAGCTTCTCTTATGTTTTTAATTTGTTGAGCAATTATAATGGATGCTTGGTTAGCATTTAAATTATTTATAAATTTATTCATAACTAAGCTTTCATTAATGGTAGGGTTATATATAAGACTTACTTCTAATATACTCTTTTTGTTGAGTTTCAGGAGGATGTCTTCTGTCTGCCTATACAATTGGTGAACGTCTCTGGTTTGGATGGCATGCAAATCTTGCAGGATCTGTTCGTACGTTTCATGTACACCAACATCTTGAATTAGAGCTGCTTTTATTAATGGCCATGTGGGCTGTAGTATCCTTCGAAGCGTATTTATTGCATTTCCTTGGATTCGGTTCCGAATGATGAGGGTCGCTATCGTTCTGTTTCCTTCCGTTATGTGTTCGTAAACATAATCTATGTACTCTATGAATGCAATTACGTCTTCCTCGGGTTTTCCGGAGTATATGGGGACTTTCTCTAGTCTTCCTAGAGTAATAGTCTGGTCTGCTACCGCTGCTGCTGCTGGATGCGCCATTTCCGTTGGCTTTCTGTTTCTCTGTTTTGAGAACGGGTAAAATCGGTGATTGGTCGAGTTGTTCGAAGGTTTTTATTTCCTTAAACTGTTACGATCCGGTGCGTCAATTTCCTCTATGGATTTCGTGTATTGGGTTACTAATTATTCACTCCTGAACACTTTAACACTTTCACTGATTTTAATTTTTAGGTTGCAAGTTAATTTAAAACTTAACTTGATCACTGGATATTTTCTCTCACTATAATATGCGGGTATAGATCTGAGAAATATCCTACCGACTGCGCCAGATAAATTACTAAGTCTTGTATTTTAAAAATAATATACTTTTATTATTAAAATTGCTTAGGAGCTAAGTTACATGTAGCATTTCTCTACGATATAATTATAACTGCCCGACAAAGGGAACCAAAATGTTCTTATATACTAAGCAAGATCGATATGAAGTATCGATCCCTTTTTTTATGGCACCTACTCATAAATAACGAGTGTTATCTGCCTGAGTCCTTTATTGTTTGTCTGGGTTGGAAGAGTACCTGGAGTGTCCGTTTGGTTTTTCTTAATCTTCTCTTCTCAGAAGGATACTTGGGACGTTTGTTGAGAGCGAGGGTATTCCGTCGTCATGTGGTTGGCATGTGTGTTGCCTGTCTGTTATCTCTAACATAACTCACGTGGTGGCGATGTCAATTGGCTGCAAAGATCATGTGATTTGACACCGTTGGACTTCTTTCTTTGGGGTTATTTGAAAGAAAAGGTGTACGTCGACAAGCCAGCAACAATTCAAAAGCTAAATGATGAGATAATTCGGCACATTAACGGCATAGAACCTCAATTATGCCTCAGCGTTATCGAAAATTTGGACCATCGGATGGAGGTATTTTTGTTCCATACATAATTGAACAGTTAACACCACCGTCCGGGATCATGAACCAAGAGCGTGACAGCCAATCGTATGGGATTGGCTGTGTCATCACTTTCACGTATCTACCTGTTCCCACAGTCCCAGTGCAACGGGTCATATGGCACACATGCCATTGTCACCGGAAGCGTATGTGAATACATATGCCGTTGACACCGGATGCGGGTGCACTGACGTTTTGACGAATCAGCAATTCGGATCGTGGGACCAGCAGATTTCCCAACGGGAAACATTCATGAAAGGAGTTAGTCTAAATCGAGAACTGGACTACGGCGGTCGTGTATACTTATAATATTGTTGTATATTAAATAAATAATTTACGCACAAAGTAAACGGGAGTTTTCATATAGTAAGTCGAACTGTGGGCGTGCCTTCGGGCATGCGTTCGCGTTTTTTTTAGATATCCCCGGAAGGATATCTTTAACTGAACCATACCAATATTATCATAACAAAAAGAAATGACAATAATTTCCTAATTCATTTTTTAAAAATTTGTCATATGAAAATACAGTCGAATTTAGCTTTGGAAAAATAGAGTAGGTGCTTTTTCGAATTTAGGTGAAAGCTAATGCTTATAAAAAAAAAACGTGAAAACATTCTTCAAAGTCTGGGAGTATTGTAGCTCGTTGAGATACAAGACAGGAAACAGAAGCCGTCAAATCATGCAGCGTTGTACTCCCAAATGGCCCTTATTGATGTGTAAACATTTATGCGCGCGTTATTGGAATCTGGTATAGTAATTCCAAACATTATGCAACGAAAAATGCGACAGTTTTTATGTGTATTTTCTTCTAATGGACTTGGAGTTGGAGTTGGAGTTGGGAGTTGGAGTTGGAGTTGGGAGTTGGAGTTGGAGTTGGAGTCGGAGTTGGAGTTGGAGTTGGAGTTCTCCGCGCGTTATTGGAATCTGGTATAGTAATTCCACACATGATGCAACGAAAATACTTAATGCAACGAAAAATGCGCAAGTTTTTGTTTTATGTGTATTTTCTTCTAGTGGACTTGGAGTTGGGAGTTGGAGTTGGAGTTGGAGTTGGAGTTGGAGTTGGAATTGGTTTTGGAAATGGAGTTGGAGTTGGAGTCGGAGTTGGAGTTGGAAGTTGGAGTTGGAGTTGGAGTTGGAATTGAATTTGGAAATGGAGTTGGAGTTGGAGTTGGAGTTGGAGTTGGAGTTGGAGTTGGAGTTGGAGTTGGAGTTGGAGTTGGAGTTGGAGTTGGAGTTGGAGTTGGAGTTGGAGTTGGAGTTGGAGTTGGAGTTGGAGTTGGAGTTGGAGTTGGAGTTGGAGTTGGAGTTGGAGTTGGAGTTGGAGTTGGAGTTGGGAGTTGGAGTTGGAGTTGGAGTCGGAGTTGGAGTTGGAGTTGGAGTTGGAGTTATGCGCGCGTTATTGGAATCTGGTATAGTAATTCCACACATGATGCAACGAAAATACTTAATGCAACGAAAAATGCAACAGTTTTTGTTTTATGTGTATTATCTTCTAGTGGACTTGGAGTTGGGAGTTGGAGTTGGAGTTGGAGTTGGAGTTGGAGTTGGAATTGGTTTTGGAAATGGAGTTGGAGTTGGAGTCGGAGTTGGAGTTGGAAGTTGGAGTTGGAGTTGGAGTTGGAATTGAATTTGGAAATGGAGTTGGAGTTGGAGTTGGAGTTGGAGTTGGAGTTGGAGTTGGAGTTGGAGTTGGAGTTGGAGTTGGAGTTGGAGTTGGAGTTGGAGTTGGAGTTGGAGTTGGAGTTGGAGTTGGAGTTGGAGTTGGAGTTGGAGTTGGAGTTGGAGTTGGAGTTGGAGTTGGAGTTGGAGTTGGAGTTGGAGTTGGAGTTGGAGTTGGAGTTGGAGTTGGAGTTGGAGTTGGAGTTGGAGTTGGAGTTGGATTTGGAGTTGGAGTTGGAGTTGGAGTTGGAGTTGGAGTTGGAGTTGGAGTTGGAGTTGGAGTTGGAGTTGGAGTTGGAGTTGGAGTTGGAGTTGGAGTTGGAGTTGGAGTTGGAGTTGGAGTTGGAGTTGGGAGTTGGAGTTGGAATTGAATTTGGAAATGGAGTTGGAGTTGGAGTTGGAGTTGGAGTTGGAGTTGGAGTTGGACTTGGAAGTTGGAGTTGGAGTTGGAGTTGGAATTGAATTTGGAAATGGAGTTGGAGTTGGAGTTGGAGTTGGAGTTGGAGTTGGAGTTGGAGTTGGAGTTGGAGTTGGAGTTGGAGTTGGAGTTGGAGTTGGAGTTGGAGTTGGAGTTGGAGTTGGAGTTGGAGTCGGAGTTGGAGTTGGAAGTTGGAGTTGGAGTTGGAGTTGGAATTGAATTTGGAAATGGAGTTGGAGTTGGAGTTGGAGTTGGAGTTGGAGTTGGAGTTGGAGTTGGAGTTGGAAGTTGGAGTTGGAGTTGGAGTTGGAATTGAATTTGGAAATGGAGTTGGAGTTGGAGTTGGAGTTGGAGTTGGAGTTGGAGTTGGAGTTGGAGTTGGAGTTGGAGTTGGAGTTGGAGTTGGAGTTGGAGTTGGAGTTGGAGTTGGAGTTGGAGTTGGAGTTGGAGTTGGAGTTGGAGTTGGAGTTGGAGTTGGAGTTGGAGTTGGAGTTGGAGTTGGAGTTGGAGTTGGAGTTGGAGTTGGAGTTGGAGTTGGAGTTGGAGTTGGAGTTGGAGTTGGAGTTGGAGTTGGAGTTGGAGTTGGGAGTTGGGAGTTGGGAGTTGGAGTTGGAGTTGGATTTGGAAATGGAGTTGGAGTTGGAGTTGGAAGTTGGAGTTGGAGTTGGAGTTGGAGTTGGAGTTGGAGTTGGAGTTGGAGTTATCAAGCCACACACATACCGCACGCATGGTGTTTACACATATTTCGGGACTGCTGTTTATTTGAACCTCAGGACTCTTGGCCTCAGCTTTTTGAAAAATGATCGAAATGGTCAGTTTTTAAGTTTCAGAAGTTATCAACCGGGTTTCGAGAGAAAGCTATCGTACTGGGAGCTTTCCAAATTTCTAAAAAGTCAGACTAAGTGCGAATGGCTTATAATGCTTCGAAGAGGCTAAAATATCAGCCAAGGTTAATTGGATGAGGGTATTTGGATACTTTTACTAGGCTATCTCAGGTTCCCATTTGGGTTCACAACTTCCCTATGCCGTTCTAACATATGGGTACTACAATTTTTCTAAGAGGCTATGACAGCTTCGAATGCGTGCGCATTAGCTCTAGTGAGAAAATTTTAACAGCTCTGTGTGCGGGTCTGATAGCTTACTTGAATGTCTTCAAAAACTATTTTATGTTGGTTACCGCACAACTCTGTTACTGTGTTATACCCATGTAACTGAAGGCATCACACTTTATATTGGTTTTAATAGCCACAAAAGTAGCACTTGATGTGTCTACTTACAACAGAGATGGCGCATTTAGTAGGGCTATCGTAGGTCTGTAGTTTTCAGAGTGTTTTTTAACGTTTCTGCCGTCGATATGGGAAAATTGAAAGAAAAGACTACCAGTCCGACCTTGAAACCTTCCTCCCTACTTTCCCAGGCATTTACGCTGTTATAATTCGGACTTCTAGACTACCAGACAAGCCTCTGCAGTTGGCCCGCCACAATAAGTGCATATACCTATAGTTCCAAATGTGCTGAAGTATTTATAAACAAAACCACCACAGTCAGTACAAAAATGAGCGCATCCATTAAGCCAGCCAATGACAAATATATCAGATGCGTTCTGGCTTATTCGCCCGTTTTTCTGTGAACAATGCGCATATCTGGCGCAGATCAGTAACTTACATTCGGCATTGAAATTCGTCGCCGTGCCACAGATATTCCATTACACAAACACAGTGTCTTGACGCACAGGGTATCCACCTTAGGAATGGATACCAATCTTCAACGTCCGTCGAAGATGAAACGTGATCAAAACCAGTAACCGCAGGCAAAACCATAACCCCACATCAGCATAAGGTATCTCTGTGTGAAACGGCCTTCTCAGAACGCCTTTGCACTGCGATACGTCTTAATAATTGCAATCGCATATATTGCATCTTGCATTTTGTATAAGCGTATCTCGCATAGCGAGGGGGGATCGAATTTTCAGTCACAGCGTTGAATCTTGGTAATTGACAACGCAATCTGAGACACTTTGTGCGTTCGCCAACGAATATTGCGCAACTATACGAGTACTGACGGCTGACAGCGCTAGCGACGACTGGCGGGCGGCTAAATAGTTGTAACTACCATTTCCGATGTTTAAACGAATTTACTCTCGCGCCATCTTATTATGTCGACGATATTGTTAGGTCGTTCGATTGGCGGAGTTGTGCTGAAATTCTCCAAAACTATACATTGGCAAAACCAGCCTCTGAAGAAAGTGATCATCGGCCTAGGGGCTTGAACTGTTATCGCCAGTTGATAGATGACTGTAGCGTTGTGGATAACCTGAAAATTCCGATATCGCGCGCGAAAGTCAAGCTGGCCGGTTGTTGGTGCGTTGGTTCAATCGTTTTAATTGCAAATTTTCAGTTGTGCACCACAGGGACCAACGCACGGCCCGCCGCTAGCTGATGAGGCATGCAAACTGGTTCATGCTGCGTGCGTATATCCCGTGCCGTGAATTTATCACACTCGCTGTGTAACGCCATGCTGTGTGTACTGAAAGTGGAGTGGATGCTGATGCCGGGGGAGTGCTAATGTTGGTAGCATAAAAGGTGTTTAGCTTGAGAGTTGATGGCGGTTTTTCATTGAAAACTGGAGCAAATGCCTTTCTGAGTATGCGTACATGTGTTTCAATTAAATGAGAGGTATCAGAGTGGGCTGGAGAAAAATGCCTGCCACCAAAAGAATTTAGTTCGGCTACCATTGGGGGCTTTGATAGGAGTCCATCAGTATGTGGAGGGGCTTATGGTTTTTGTCAGAAGTGAGAAGAATTTGTTGTTCGGCTCCTTACTTAGTGAGATGGGTCACTGGGTGTCCTATGGATGGCCAATAATGTTGGGTTGATCATTTTGTGCGAAGCTCTGACGATGGGAAACGATTGTCTTCATTTCCACTTCAAGGCCCAATGCCAAAATACCTGCAGACTCTTGCTCAACTCTTTGGTTTACTGGTATATTAGCCCAAAAAAATGTCTGAGCCTATAGTAACAACATTCTAAAAACACAGAGCTTTCTACACGACACTCAGATTGAGGTTCCTCAATACCCAAGCTCATGTTGAGTCCGCGTGAATCTCTTACATGATCCTCACTGGAGGACTATTAAGTGAAACACTTCTCTGCGAACTTCTACGACTGCTACTGCTACTTACCTGGGCAAAGTCTGGGTGCTGGTGCTCTTCATCCTTGAACCGAAATGACGTCAAAGTCAAATAGGTAACCATTGCACTTGGAATGTCTGCCTCTTTTATTCCGAGTAGGTTTACTCTTTTAGGAACACCTTGGGGGTGCTTTGTGCTTACAATATGCCCTCTCGCGGGCTCTCGCTCCATTTTCATCTTTTCTCTACTTTGTCTTGAGGACGTTTTCTAGGTACGAGGCAGCAGATTTGGTAAACTGATGGGGCTGACGCATCTTTCCAGGTTCCGCCATGTCTACAAGTAAAAACAAATCAGGAGCTATCATTTATAGAAACAACGTTTGGAGATACTGGACGAGGTTTGTGCTACTTTAGGCGTTTTTCTTTTTTAGTTCAGAGCACAACCTGAACTGTTATACAAAAAGTTTGTGTTTCTTTTTTAGCTCAGATACATCAGAGCTCGAAATTGTGTTTCTTTTTTCGTTCAGAGCATGATCAGAGCGCGCTCTATGAGCTCAGAATTAATTGACTGAGCAAGCTGAGTAAAATGCTGATTACACATATACATTCACACTTCCAGTGATATTTGAGAGAAAAAAAAAAAAAAACAGGAAAAACAGAAAATCATCAGAACGATCTGAGCACGCTCGGTTCAGAGCGCGCTCATATAGCTCGAACTCAGTTCAGTGCTCAGCTCTGAACTAAAAAAGAAAAACGCCTTTTGACAACAATGCAACTGACAACAGTCTACAAAACTACCAACCGCCACGAGAGCCATCTGGAGGACAAATTAAAGTTCTTCGAGTGCGTGGCTCCGACCCTGGATGCAGTGACCAACAATAGGAAAGTGTTGCCGTCTGCCCAAGTAATTTACCTGCGGTTAAGGAATGTGCTCGGTGTCACCTTTTGAAAAGTCCTCGTGCTGGAAACTGAGCTGTTTCTGATATTGCGTGGGGGAAGACTATTGAGTTATTAAATTTCTTTTGAGGAAATTGTTGACGTAATGGTTCACTTCAGCCCTTCGCTGTCTATAACGCAAAATAAATTTATATCCTCAACTGTCAAACAAGCTCACTAATGTTGCTCCCTAGCGAAAGAAATGCCTGTATATCTTTCTGTCTGCTTTTGCAGCCCAAACGGATATTGCAGAGCCCACGTTGACTAATTGTACTGTATTTGACAAGATAATTGGCATCTAAGCAGTTTACTTCCCAAAATTGATAACAAAACTCCGCTGCGTTTGCACATGTGGATCCTATTTACATATATTTCACAACCCTGCACCGTTTACCAGTCACATTTGCATTCAAATGCTCCATCTCTAGGCGGTCCACAGTGCCACCTGCGTACATAACTCACCAGCACTTGTCATCCACCATCATTAGTGCCATCAGCCATCACTCCGATCTCCGATGCAAGGTATTTATACTCTCTGCCTAGACTCTCCGGGAGCTTTATGTACCTCCTTTGCAGAGCACATCCACATCCAATGCACCTCTATGCAAGGTAGAGATGCGCCAGCTTAAAAATTACGCACCCAGCAGTTAGTCTAATGCGACTGCTAACAATGACGTGAAATAGGTTGAAAGATTCATGAACCAAACCATCCTTGCCACCAGCCGGCTGTGGCGGTCCAAACAGTAACCAGTTGCCTATACTGCTGATGCCTATACGTCAACATTGTTAATCTGTGGTTCATTTTACTGCCACCAGGCAGATAATTGTTATGCGAAGCTGTATGTTGCAGCAACCGTTGAGTAAGAAAATATCTCCAAACAGACGTCCTACGCTCACAATTAGCTTCCTTCTGGCGGTTGTTGTCGTGCCACAGAGCAATCGGAATCACAGTAAATGAAACTCGGTTGCTGCGTCTATGTACGAATTTGCATGCGCCACTGTACAAAACTGGGGCTACTTACGAATGGAACACGAAGCATGCGGGCGTTTAATTTGCTGTCATTTATGGATTACACTGGAAGTGTCGTTTATAGCTTGACAGTGCAATTGTTCAGATGGTTCTTTATATGGCAATCGGGAAGTGTTTTGAGTCGAGGAATTTCGAAAGTACTACGAATGGTATTCAGTTTATAGTCGGTGACATTATTTGGACAAGCAGTGCCCATGGTGCGTTTCAAATCGCTATATAAGGACATAATTGCAAAGGTTCATTTTTATTGAGATCTAGTATTTTAATGGAATTTAGGGAAATGGGGTCTGAAAGGTTTTTTTAGTAGCTCTTCGCGGGCAATAGTGATTTAAAAAGCAAGTGGTTTTTCATCTATTTTGATGAATTTTAGGCGTTTTTTATGGATTAATGTTTGGACTTGTTTTGTTTATATATATTTATTAATATATTAAGTTTTTGGTTAAGTAGTGGTCGTCTTTTCTACTCTTTTTTTTCGAGTTTTTCGACTCGATGTGCTTTTGAAGCGTTTGTTTTTTCACCTTTTGGTGGATGCTTTTTGACGCATTTGGGTGTGTTTATTGAATGTATTTTTTGACTAACTTTTGAACGATTTTTCAACTTATTTGATGCATTTCCGATGTTTCTTAGACGCGTATTTGGACAGTTTTGTGGATACTTTTCTGAAGCATTTCCTATGAGCTTTTGAATGCTTTTTTTAGACATGATTTTTGGTATGTTTTTTTAGTAATGGATGAATTTTTGGACTCAAAAGGACGTGTTTTTTCACTTCATTTTTAGGAGTTTTTTGACAAATTTTTCGTCACGTTGTTGAGCATATTTTGGTGCATTTTTGGTCGGATTTTTCTACTTCTTTTTGACGCGTTTTTCGATTCGATGTTCTTTTGACTCGTTTTTTTACCTTTTTGTGGATGCTTTTTGACCCATTTGGACCATTTGTTTTTTGGGTGTTTTTTCCACGTATTTTTATTACGTTTTTTAGTGTTTCATGCATGTATTTTCTGACTCGTTTTTTTTTTTCTGACTGATTTTTGAATATTTTCATTAGGGTTCTTTAAAACAAAATTTTGTTTTGTAACGTTTGTTGGTGTGTATGTATAATGCGCATATGTATGTATTTTTGGACTCAAAAGCAACCGCTTTTTAATCCACTTTAATCAATTCTGAGAGTTTTCTACGGGTTTTAGGTCTCTATATTTGGTCGCATTTTTTGACGTGTTTTTTTCACTTCTTGAGTGTATTTTTCGTGAGTTTTTGGTCGTATATTTCTACTCGTTTTTGACGCATTTTCCACAAGTTCTTGGAAGCATTTTTTGGACCTTTTCACAACGTTTTTTGACTGGTTTTTCGACATCTTCTTTGAAGCAATTTTGGGCTCATAACTGCGTAGATTTCGCGAACAAAAATTCCCAACATTGGTTTCTATATCCATAAAGATTAAAAAAGAGTTTAAGACTGTAAGCGCCTAGTTACCTGACTGACAAAATTCAGAGCCACCGCTTTCAGAAAATTCCATGCTTGATAATAGATTGTGATTAAATCGCACTAACTCCCAAATTGCCCATTGGTACTAACTGGCTAAATCATTTTGCAGCTCCACTATAATGAGGCGGATGAAGTCATGTTGACTGATTCCACACCTAATTAAAACCTTTAGCTCTGTAATAACATCAAAATGGATTTATAAACGACGTTGATGATGAGCTGAGAGCACTTTTTTCTGACGAAGACATGTTTTTAAAACTTAGAAGTAAAAGTTCCACACTAATATCTCACAAGATCTGTCACACATTGACAGCATAATCGTTTCTCATTGAAACGTCAAAACAAACGCACAGAGACACAATGCGACAGGCAACTAAGCGATACGAGTATCTTCAAATGTGTCCAAATTTATGTAGACATCATCTCGGCAGATACTCAATGGCCTTCGCCAACGAAATTCGAAACAAAACCGTAAACACCCATAAATTCATCACCAGCACCATTATCATCTTCATCATGGCACAAGTATCGCTCGGATACTCCTCGGCTATAATTTGTTTGAAAAGAAAAAACAAACAAAAAAACAATCAAACAGCAGTCTTTGCGCCGACCGTCCGTCTGTGCGCCATCACTATCAAAGATCATCTTCGCTTCGGAACAATAGTGGGATTCACTGGACCACGAACCGGCAGCGGTCACTTGGACCGGTTCAAGTGGAACGCGGCACTTTCTGTTGAATTTATGAAAACCTTGACCTGGGCTACGTTCCACACCATACTGTTGCCATCGGATTGCATGAGTGATTCAGTAGAAACGCATCCGCGGCATTCTTCACATAAGTTCAAGATGGCGCATGATGACTTATGTGCGGTTGTTAGCCCTTGTTATATGCTGATTGGGGGTGTCAAAACCGAAAACAGTGATATGGAAAGCCAAACGCTTGGATTGCATCTTGGCACTGTTACTACCTGCTGACAGGTGATCTACGGTTACAAGTTTTTTTCTTCAATTATTTTCCCTTCCACCTTCTACCAAAGAGAGTGGCAATAATAACAATAATGATCGATAGCAGACAACAAAGGCGGCTGACACAAGGGAAACAAGATCGCGATGGAAAAGTGCGACGTGCAATCAGGGGAAAATCTGCATTTCGCAGAGAAAGTGAGGCAAGTTAATTTTTGCTGTCTGTTGGCGCTTGCTGTATGCGATTGGTGAGATGTTAGACGCGTTGTCGGAAAATTGTTTTGACTCTACTATAGAAACAGAGCGGCGGCGCGGTCTGTTGAAATGCTAATCACAGGCATCTTATCAAAAGTGTAAAATTGTTGATCGTCGATCGTTGCCATGATGCAGCCTAAGCTGGTACAGAGAAGGTAGCAATTTGCAGCGGAGCGGCATATCATTTATTTTTTTCCATGGAATATGGATGCGGTTCGCATTGCTGTGCCAAATGCCAAGGAAATGTCAGTGGTCGTCGACGGTCGGTCTTGCGGTTTAATATGTGTACTTGAGATGGAAGTTTTACAACATTTGGCAACATTGTTGCCGGACTTTTGGCCCACCAAAGGTTTGCAGTGCGAAATGTCAATCTTTGGACTTTGAGTCAGTGTTGTAGAGAAGCTTAGAGTCGTAATGCCAGCTCTTAAGTCTCTTGAAAAAATAAAAGTGGGTGTGAAAGAAATACATGTCTATGCACAGAAAATGAGCAATCAGGTATGTGGAGGCCAAGGACCTGCGCTGGATCGTTTTTCACTGAAATGTGAACTCTTTTTAAAAGTTCTTTGACTGCACTGCGTGATTGAGTTCTCAACAATTCTTGAGAAAGTTCCCATTTTTAGGGCATCTACAATCGAGAAGATTGAACCACCAGTTTTAAGTACAAAAATGATTAGACCCCCGCAAGCAGCTTCTGTTATCCATGGGAGCTAGTGGCTAACTCGGATTTACTGATTTATTAATCCAAGTCACCAAATCAATTACGCACGCATATTAATCCACTTTAAACAACCAGCCAAATGCGAGCTGGAAAATAATTGCCTATTAAAATGTCATAAAACGTCGACGTCCCCAGAGTTTCATTACTCACTTATGGGCGTGCCAAACCAATCAACCAATTCGGCTACCCGATTCCATACATCCAATTGCCAATGACAATTTCAATTTGTTGGGCATTTTCCAAATACAAACGCGCGCCGCCTGCCATATGTCTCAGTGCCGGAAACCTCAAATATCAAATGTGCAGCCATCCAAACGATCGACTTTTACTTCGGCCCACTTGGGGAATTCTTCTCGCATCTACTCGCACTCATGCATATGCCAAACAGTGGGTGTCACCATCCCAGTGCACTAATTTCCAATTTGTTGCTCTACCTATCCTCCTGCTCGAGCATCAGGTTATTTAATCGCTACACTATGCCAGGCAAATGCATGTCCTTTCGCTCGTGCCAGTTAAATATAATTACGTCGATAAAATTCATTCCAAAGTAGGCATATACTACCTCGTGTCATTGCTGGATAGATACAAACTACGGCAGCGTTAATAGCCCGGTGATTGGGTTTGAGTTTGTGCTGGTTTTTTCCCGCTGCACTTTTTCATTTTCCATTTTCCATGTCCTTCTTTCGATTTTCTTCCACTTTGCATAATAACGCAGTAAATTTTGTGCTGTACTACGCTGAATATTACTCAACTAAGAAATTCCGATCAGTCGATATGCATAAACAAAAAAAAAAAAAACCTACGCTCAGAGTATAGACGTTCGGATAACGTCCAATGATTGTCTTACTTTAGTCAGTAACTAATACATAATAACACACAGCCTGGCAGCATAGCACAGGCAGAGAGAGATAGAGGAACAGCTAAATTGTTATGTTATTCCGTATCAGTGTCCACTGGTCGGCGAGTTTTGTCGGCTTCAATGAGTTGACTCCAATGCAACGACTGGCACAAGAGGAAGAGAATTGTGCACTAACTATGTGGTGTGTTCAGAATCATCGAACGCAGTGAAAATCGATCGCATAATTTGAAAAATTCGATTACATTACTTCGAAGCTGGGAGAGTTACAATGAATCACAAAGTGGGAGAGACAATTATGAAAATGTTACGTATTCGCCTGGGTGTCCGGTTGTCTATGGCAAATGGAAACGACTTCGATTTGGATGGCAAATTTCTATTGCGGAGTTCGTACTGCAAGTGGACAGAGGTTTCGAGGGGTTTAAGTAGATATGAAGTATTAAGGTATTTTCCGCTACCCCACCTCTCGCCAACGTCTGGCAAACATCCGAGAGTACTTCGGTCCGGAAAAAGCTTCTCAATTAGACACGTTTGGACATCAAATTGTAAATCCCTTTCATTCGTCGCAAAAATGAAAAATTCACACAAAACGATTGGTTGTGAGGAGCTAGGTCAATGGTCCCTACATCTGTAGCGAATATAATTTTTTTTTCTGTTTAAAAAATCAAATTCACTGTCAGAGAAATAAATTGTATGGTATTAAATGTTGGTACCTATGCTCTTGAGAGGATGTCTGTTGTTGGAGACTTGTCCTTCGAAATACTTTTACCATTGACAGAGAATTTATAAGCTGAAAGTTGATTGCAGCTCATCTTGGTAATTCACCGTATGTATATTGTATAGACCTACGATACATTCCCTGGGTGGTCACAATAAGCGTCAAGAAGTACAGGATGGCTGATGAATATTGCAACATTAATAAACTCTAATAACTTTTTTTTTTTTTATACAATTTCTTTAATTTATACAATTAATTAGCTGGCCCGGTGAACTTCGTACCGCCTAACGGTCAATGAATTTAATAAAACATTTAAGCTAAACAAAAACTTCTTTAAATAGTTCAATAGTTCAATTGGAAATAAAAATTCAATAAAGGTACAAAAATTAAGTATTTAAATTGTCAGCAAGACAATGATTTTGATGAAGCTGTCTATTTTCCTTCCTTAGTGTATACTTGTGTTTATTATCTTCACTGAAGTAGCTTGTGATATACAATATCTTTCCTTTTGTTAACAGGCGCAGGAATAAATAAATTGGATGGTTTGCCGACACGTGAATACGTACGTGATACGTACAATTGACCATGAGAAAAACATGTTTTTTTTTTTATAAATTCAGACCACAAAAACTCAGTTATTCCCCTTGTGATTTGTAAGTCGTCATGGTGAATGCAAGACGAATCGGAAATTTAATTAGTTTAAACTCAAAGGGCATCGGTTGATATCATCTAAATCCTTAGAATGAGAACTTCCTCAACTTTGAATTATCCTTTGAGTATCGTCACATGAATCACATTGATCATCAGATTTCTTATCACCAAACGCGTTTTTTTGCATAAAATTGTAAAAATTCGAAGGAAATGAAATCAATCCACTCAATTCGTCGACAGAAACACGTCCATTACCGATAGCCAGCAATTGCTTGGCGAAATCTTAGCAGACGGATCGTTAAGCAATGCAACTTTAATGTTTGCTTTCAGCTGAAGTTTCTCACATAGCGCCGACGGATTCGATAATTTGAGGCAAGCATTTATTTGAACCACGATACCTCATGTGTCATGTCTAAAAAAGGCCTAGTACTTTGTTGACAAGCAAAGAAACAAATAAATAAATAGATATTGGAATTACTGGCAGCGTTTGGCAGATATCGCCAGATAGTAAAATCATTGCGCCTCCAAAACATCTCGAGTCATTGCGCAGATGTTTCAATGTTCTCTCAAGTGATTCAAATACGCGCTTGTACATTCGTCCCAGATGATGATTTTAAGTGTTTCGCAATGTTACATGGCGGTTGTTCAATAGTTTGAAGGCTTAACAGCAATTTGAATGCTGAATGAGGTGTACAGCATCCTTCTAACAATGTAGCCCCTATTCAAGAAGAAGCAACTGCTATCACAAAGTCAGATCTCGCACGATCAGTGGTACATTTATCTGAACCACTGAATTATATAAAATATAATAGTAACAAATAATAACTTAATTATAACATTGTCGATGTTTTCCAATCACACTGCAAATTCTGTCGGCCAACCTTCCGATTTTTCATTGGAGTGCTTTATGGTTATGGTAGACACTTAAATACGAATTGCAAGTCGTTTTTCAAAATTTAATGAAATTTGATTTGAGAATTTTACAATCAAACGCATTGCGTTACATAGTTTCGATTCAAAAAATAAATTGTAACTAAGTCGACTTTGAATTTCAAATTATGTGGCGGCAAGCCCGGAACATCCAAGGAAATCATAAAATGCTTGCATGATTTTGAATGACGAAATTAAAATAAACGATATCCCTGTTTTTCTCAGCCAAAATCGCTCGTGCATTGAACCAATCATTGTCAACATTTCTGGCATTTCGGAATAAAATACCTGCCCAGTTGATAGCTAGTCACCTGATCATACTTATCAGAATTCAGAACTCAACTAGTTGCTCCTCTCACATTCATCGTGAATTTTTCCATTATCCGTCAGCGTGACCATTGTCCGACTAAAGTTAGAATTTTTCACTTTTTTCGACCGCTTGCCACATTTTTTTTATTGCTATATTGGTCTTTTTTTAGTTGGAGAAAGCTCTTCAAAAAATGTTCAAATCCCATATGTTCAACTAAAAAGCTTTTAAATGTAACGCAGTTGCCCATCCCAATACTATTATAGTGTTTACGGAGCCAATCCTTTTTAAATATCTATAAAAAACTCTAAATTTGCAAAATAGCTTCAGAAATGAGCCTTTTTTCTCTTTGGCCCTTCTTCTTGCAACTTTTAAGAATTCTGCAGCGATGAGTGGTGACACTGTATTCGCCGAAAAATTCAAATATTTGGTTTAGTTTTATTAATTTGAAGAGATTCTCTCCGGTTATCTCTCCAATTTATATTTTTCAAAGTGTGATTCCCATACAAATTTTCATAGTTTTTAGCTTTTTTTACGCGAATCTTTCCGATATTTTAACAGTTATTCTGCTATTCGAGGCGGCGGCAAATCCAATAAATCAGAGCTCATCAAAATCGCTCCAGCCGTTCTTGAGCTCTAAATGGTGTACCTAAGACTTTGTTTTATTTATATAGATAAGTGTATAGTGTTTATCAAATATTAATATGGTAAGTTAAAAAAAGGACCATTATTCAATTCTAAATGCAAAATTCTAGGGACAATCTTCAAACGCACACATCTTGAAACTAGTTTCTTCTAATACGGTTTAACTTTTACGGGAGAGAATCAGACCGCCCGCCCGGACAGAATTGCGAGACTCACTTTTTTAAGTTCCCCTATAATCGTAATGTTAAGTAATGTTATGTTTCTCTTACTATACATAATTATACGTGAAAGTTAAAAATTGTGTGGTGGTGAAAAGAACTAAACAGTATTTCGCTCTAATATTTGTACTTGGGAATTGGAGGAGTCTTGACTTGGCTTTAAAATTGGAGAAGGCATACGACAGATTCCCCCATAATAAGCCAGTGGTAAGACCTCTGTTCGCCAGTGATTGAAGATTTAATGGCTCATCTTTGCGTGTTGGTTAAATGAATATTTCAGGGCCAACCTACATCCTATATATGGAAAGTCCTGATCTAATCTGTGCTATAAAGTAGAGAAGCAGTTGCTTCGGCCTAAAGTACATCTCTAAATAGTTATTTTAACATTGAAAACGCTGATCTTCTGATATTCGACAGGTGGTCATTCTGTGTTACTCCCGTTGAGTTTCTATATATTTCTAAATAATTCCATTTTTCCCACACTAAATGGACGCAATGCTGTCCGCGTTTAATGTATCTCTTACCAACTGCCAGCACAACAACTGTCAATTGCTTGCTTACATTCCCATAATGATTGATATTTTAAAACACTTATTATGCAAAAATTACAAACTACCATGAGAACGCCATTAACACCAAGCTTGCCATTACCCTTGTCTCACACGGTGCTACTACCAGTGAGCGCATTAAACTTGAAGATGTTTATGTGTTCATTCCATGGCAGGTTTCGCTAATTAAAATCGCAATCATTTCGCATTCTACAGCGCACAAGATTCATATTCACATTTCTAGTATTAAGTGCAATCGTTCCCATATGAATTATTAATCGAAGAAGACCTTTTCGCTGTTACTCCCCATCGGTGTCGGTGGTAGGTAACATTTTTCCATCGTTAAACATTAGGTACAGAATGTGCTCCGACGAAGAGGAGGTAAATTATGTGGTTCATCTAGAACCATATTTTGTCTATCCCGCACCTTGAAAAGTGTTTTTAATGACGGCGCATGGTTAGTTGCAATAGCTGCTAGTCCCATAGACTGAGCTTACACGAGGTGGTGGGTTTTTTTCTACGAAATTGCATAACAAGATCGCTGGCTTGAATTTAATCCATTTTTCTTACCGTACTTGATACAACTTTCAGATACTTTAAGTTGCACACACAGAGTCTCTGTGCAGCGACACGACCACGCCTGATCAATCGATCACCACACAGAGTGTTGTAATATGGTAGCAGCGTATAGCCCGGCCAGTGACGTTTGTCCAGTTTTGTCTCTGCTGCACCACCAGCAAATGGTCTAGTTTTCGAGATTGCATTAAGTTGGTTGTATCCACTAGTAGATGTGAACTTTCATTTTTGCTCCATTATAGCAGCCAGTCAACGATTTTTATTCGCGACTAGGTTGGGTGAGATAGTTTGTGTTTTAAGTGGCTACTATAATGTAAAACACTGCTGATACGGGGTGATCTCCTGCCCACGAATAGTAACCTAATGGTGGCTTTTAGAATGGACAGCTGGAGTGCGCGACGACGTTTATAAATGTCAACTTGTGTGATTGTAAGATAGCGTGGTATTATGCGGGGTGGCAGAATCAAACTGGACGTGATAAAATGGCACCTTGCCTTCTGAGGGTGGGCGAAAGTGTCTGAGTTTGACAGATCATCAGATCACTCCTAAAAATAACTATCCGTGTAAATCGGAGTAAGTATTCGGGATTTTATATCTCTTGAGATAACCAGAGTATCAACAGGCCTCTCGGGGAAAAATGTTTATTTTGCTTTTTTATTTTTGAAATAAAACGTCCTATGTCGAGTTGAGGTAAGTTAGCTTGATGAGGAAATAGGAGCGTAACGAAAAGTGAAACGACATTTAAAGACTCACTGCTCAAAAGCAGCAGCCACTCAAGGAGTCAGTTAAGCTTGTTAAAGTATTCGTAAACGATAACCGGAACGATAATTTAAGAGACGATATTTCGTTTCATATTTCGTTACGCCCTCTAGCCAACTTATTTTTTATTCTTCTATTAATTTCTTTGAGAATAACAAGTAAATGCATTCTCTTCGGTTTTTCTTGGCAAAAAAATGCATGCCAATCAGTGTAGGCGGTACTTTCTTTAGGCCTCGCAATAGAACCAGCTTATCAGATCGGTAAGGTGATTCAGGAGGTACCTTCATTTTTTAGCGGCAGGCTTTAAATTTAAGAACACTGCGATAAATAAATGAAACCAAGTCCGGACTTGGACTATAGGAACCTACGCTGGACCTTAAAGACTGTTTTTCTCTTTTTCATGAGCAACATTAGTTTTCCCCTAAATTTGAAAACAGTTGCCCTTTTATCCCCAAGTCAAATCTGCACTTGTTTTTTTCATTAAAAAATCAAAACTGTAACCGTTTTTAAAATAGTAATGTAACAATATACAATAAATTCCTTTTCTATTACACATAGGTTATATCAAAAAGAGTGAATGCATTCGGATACACCAAATATCGTCAAACATCTTACGTAGACGTTCGATGGGCTGTTTTCTTGCATATTTAGTATGAACATTTCATTCTGAGTAAATTTTGAAAGTTGTTTGCAAAGAAAATGCAATTTTATTTTATTTTTAAGTACCTAATTTAAGTTTTATAAAGGTTTTCTCGATTCTCGATCCCTTGTTTTTGCCTTTTTAATTATATAATGGCCCAAATTGGCGCTCTTGGTTAAAACCTCATACCAGTGGCTACGATTCCATTTGTGATTTATTCAAAGTAAAAGTCCCTTCAAATGGTAGTTATATCTTATGTCAATGTTCTGGGAAAAGTAAGGATATAACACATACCTATATAATATATATTATATATTAATCACGCCTAACCAGGTTATCAAGACCGTCAGCAGCTAACTGGCTGCTCTCGGTTTCTAGAACGTACGGTTAGGGTTTGACAGCTTCTGTAATCTGGCTACTGGAGGTCAGATGAGGGTTTGAAAAGCAAACTGAACACCCAAAGCCGTGGAACAGTTTATGTTGAGGAGGTTCAAAATCTTCCAGCACAGCCACGAACTCTCTTGTAAGTAAAAGGGAAGAAGCGGTACTTGTATCAAGATTTTTTTTTTTACGTTAAAATCTGGAAATCGTCTTTTGGCTGCTGCCCTACTATGCGGTAGACTATCTAGCATATAATCAGGCAACACCTGAAACATACCTTTTTTCAAACTGAAGGCAAATTGTAGTAGATTTTTGCATTGAGTGCATTCAGATCAATAAAATAACATTTTTGATTTGCAAAAATGAATCATATAACATATGTTAAATCAAATTTTGATCGTTACATAAAGTCAAGTTACATGAGTCAAAAAAAGTAGAAATAAGTTGCTACGTAGCAGATGCATACAAAAAAAGAATTGAAGTAGATCTACTACATATGAATTACAATGGTAGCCCTACTCTGAACCCCCAAACTATTCCTAAGAATGCATAAAAGAAGCCAATTAGTTTGATTGTTTCAGTCACTCTTTCCACCACTTAAAAAAGCATTATTCCCAACTTCTCAAAAGGAAGTGGGTTTCCGGAATTTCTTGTCACCACCCTACCCCCTCTCTCATGCCTTATCACAATGGACCCATATAACTCTGTTCTTAGCGTGTCTTTACCTTGCCAATATAGCCAAGCCTTCCATTAAAAAAAAAATAATAATAATAATAATTGGCGCAACAGGTCCACAGCCCTCAATTATACTCACTTAAATATCCCCTCTCCATTTTAGGTTAATTAAAATGCCATAAATCAGTCCAAGTTGCTCAAAATATGGATAAAATACCTCAACTGCACGTAATTACATTCCAAATCCATTTCCTCTCTGGCATTGGTCATTCCAAAGTGGCTGTGGGTTCTCTTCAAATCCGAACGTCCTTATAGTTATAATTATTTCTCTTTTTGTGACAGGTTCTTGGTCACACAATAAATTCCACAAGTCACGTCAGTCTTGATTTGCGTCATCCAGTGGTTGTCGTTTGCCATATATACCTGTATGTGTTATGTCTGTTTTATATGATCCACTTCTAATTACATGTATGTCGCCCAGGAATGCGGAAATAATTTGTGCACTAAACTAGTTTTTGTATCTCACCCTGGAGTGGTGCAATTAATTGAACTGATCACAATGAATGACATTTTTTTTTGACAAAGCTATTTGCATCGACTAATGCCCATCGAAATGAGGATTTCCACACATCCGCCTAAGCATGTGTCGTCGATCTCATTAATTTTAAATTATCACTGATGAGATTGCGATTAGAAGGAAAACTCTGGTCAGATGGGGGGCTTACCGCTTACCGCCTTTGGAGGTACTTACATTAATTTTTGTAATTTTGTTGTGTGTGTTTTTTTTTTTTTTTTTAATATTATTGTCTTTCGGTGTGCTCGACATGTAGCACTTTCACTTTGGTGTGGTATAATGGTGCGCAGTAGTTATGCACATCGGTAGTAGAGTATGATGATCGCTGCGCCGACGTGATGTGACAACTAAAGAAGATTAATTACTTATGGTAAATCCATTTCCACTCCACAGAGAGGTTGTGAAGTGAATTGATGGTGTTTGGGGTTTGGTGTATGTATAAACAAATTGGAAGCAGGCCCATTTGACAGATTGTGTTCAATTAATGGGCGTAGATACATAAGTGTACTTCGTGTGGTTTTGCATGATTTTATTATGATTTTGCATCGATCGAAGATGTGGAACTAATGTTTGTTCATTGAAATGGTTGAGTGACTTTTGAGGAATGATCGTTATGCAGCAGGAGGTCATAGAGTAGTAGCCTCTGGTTCAAAAGAAACATTCCTTGTGGACAGCCGATCAGCAGTAGTTTTCTTCTGTTAGAGCTTGTTGTGGCTTTGACAGTAACGATGGAAGAAAAAGATGAAAGTGGGCTTATCTCTAACTGAAGAACAATTTAACAACTGGGCTTACCTACCTCAAATAATGTACAACTTGTCACGTCTTATACTGGAATTAGAGTTTTAAAAAACAGTCTTAAACACGTTTAAAAGTCACGTCATTACCTTAGACAAAGAACACAAATGCGGCAGATGGTCAGTTTGATGCTTTCAGGTACTCAGGTAGTTACCTAAACATTCACTTTGAGTGCCAACTCTAATCACGTAACTTTTGAGTCGAATGTCGTCGAAATGATAGACCTCCAAAACTTTATCGGGCTTCATCTAGTTCATTTTCGACAAATATATTGAAAATCTACGATAGGTAGTAAAAAGTTTAAAAATCGGCCTGAAGATAACTTAATTTTATCAGAAACATTTCAAAAACGATATCGTCTAGACAATCATCGTCTTACGTGATCTGCCCTTCTGAACCGCAACTTAAACAAAGTGCACGACTGGGTCGAACGAAACTTTCTCGTTCATCAAAAGTTTGGTTTGTTATTTTCTTATTTTATTAGGTAAGTAGGTGAAAATTTAAGAAACGATGCTTGATAAAAGAAACGGTTCATAAAATAAAATCCACTTTTGGGTTATTCATCTGATACGGCAGTATATATCAAATAACAATATGAGTTTTTATAAGTTGAAGTTCTCAGTACCAGGCAGTTGTCGCAAGTTCTGGTTAAAAAGTTGTAAGCGCCTACTGTAGGTACTAATTTGAGTACAAAGCAAAGTGTAGCAATCAGTTTCTGTTTTTTGGGCTGTTAGGGCTGGTGTAAGATATCTATGATTGGAAGTAGGTCTCCTATTAGACGAATATCTTTACATAGATATATATGTGGGAAAGGGAACACATCCCACATTCAGGGTGGCCAACATAAGGAACAACACAAGAAAGGAGTACGAGGAAAGAATAACGACGACGAGGAAACAAAAAAGAAAAGACGAAAGAAGGAAGACGAGAAGAACGACGACGACGGAAGAGCAAGAAGAAAAAAGCCGCTAAGAGATTAGAAGATTTATTTTTTGTAACAAGAAAAAAACCCTGTGAAAGAAAAAAGAAATAAAGAAAGTCTTTGGCCGGGACAACATAGATATATGTAAGATTTTAGAGATTTATTTTTGAATTTGCATTTGCAGTTTTTATAAACTGAATATCCCGATGGGCGTGCGGTGTTGATACAAATGAAGAGGGAATTTCTGATTGTGTAAGATTCAAGTGGTTTGCATTATTGTAAGGCGCATATTTAATATTGTTGAAAAAAGGATAATCTAAAATGAAGTTTTGCCTCGCTGTTGCTAATGGAAGTGCGTTAGTTAGTTTAAAAAAAATATACGAAAACGGATCGGGATTTTTGTAGTAATTTTTGAGAAAAAAATAAAATTTTTGAGAAAAACTAAGTATGGTATCTTAATTAGAATTACAGTAAAAGCTCGTTAATTCGGAATGGTTGGGGGGAAGGCCAGTCCGAAGAACAACGAAAAATAAATTTCTTAACACAAAAGATTGCAAATACCTACCTAATACCTACATAAAATTTATTATTGAATATTTTTTCCCGAATTTTATATGCGAATTGCCGGAACTCCCCCAAAAGACATTTTGATGTTTATTTGCTACCCATTCGTGTTCAATCATTGCGTTATTTAATTTTTGCTAGTTTAATTAAATTTTTACATAAAAAAAAGTTAAAACTCTCATTTATTAAGAAATTTTTTCCGAATAAACGAGTTTTCCGAATTGAAGGGCTCTTACTGTGTTTTATTATTAGAGTGGTTTTTGTAAATTTTGGCAGACAAAACAGTAACAGATATTGCAATGTCTAAAAAAATAAATAAATAGTTGGCGCAACAGGTCCGGAGAGACCCTAGGCCTAGCTTCTCACAACCATTCGTTTTGTGTGAGTTTTTCATTTTTGGAACGAATGGAAGGGATCTACAGTTTTATGCCGACTCCAAACGGCTAATTGAGAAGCTCTTACAAGACATTTATACTCTCGGATGTTTGTCAGACGTTCGCGAGAGGTAGCGCAGCGAAAAAAAACCTACAAAGGCGGAATTGGGTTTTTGCGGGATTCGAACCTTGAACCCCCGCATAGCAGTCCAACACACTAACCACTAAGCTACTGCGACTACGATCTCAATGAATGCAATGTCTAGTTTTGAAAAATACTCTTGCTTAACTCTTTGAGTGAAAACTGAGTATTGGATATGGTTTAAAGTGTAAGCATTACCTACTTGTTTTTTGTTTTAAGTTTTATCCAAATCTAAAATGGGGTTTTCGAGATGTAAGCAGTTTTTTAAATTTACGTTTTCGGTGATTCGAATTAAAAGTTAAGGACAACATCATTTTGGAAACACTAATTTTATTCTAAATATGCATTTTTGTCAAAATCGTTTTAACAGTTTTCAGGTAAACTCAAGAAAACTATTTTTTTTTTAAATGGCTTTTCAAAAATTCATTGCTCGTAATATAGACTAAATTTATTAAGTTAGAAATGACCATATAACCTTAGAAGTACATTTTTGTTGCAATCGTATGGACCGTTTTCAAAATATGTCAAAATTTTACCGTTATTCGATTTTTTTGTTTTTAGCGATAAACTGAGTATGATATGCAGCCATATTAACCTCACCGCCTTAAGTTCAAATATCAATTTTGATTGAAATCGGCAGAGCCCTTGCAAAAACAAAAAAAAAAAAAACGGCTTTGAAGTCCCCAAAGTCCCCAAACTCCAATTCGGAAGGTTGATCCGGGCAGTCGTTTAGGGTGTGGGCCTCGGCACAGACTGACAGACGGACAAAATTTGGAGAACCATTTTTTTGAGTTCATCTATCATCGCTATGTCAGAATTGATTTACATCCCGAGTTGGAAACTTTGTACGAATACAATATTTTGCTCTTACTGCGTCATGGAGAAAGTTGAAAATGGTCATCATTGTAGGATCAGGGACCTCATGGCTTCTAGGTTAAGTTAGGGTAATAAGTA
This sequence comes from Cheilosia urbana, assembly GCA_946477585.1. Lineage (NCBI taxonomy): Eukaryota > Metazoa > Arthropoda > Insecta > Diptera > Syrphidae > Cheilosia > Cheilosia urbana. The sequence goes on from OX297854.1 coordinate 122,133,669, forward strand.
GGCAGACCCATCAGGCGGGCCTTTTATATCCCATTTAGATCAATGTGGACTTATTGTGATTTTCTTATCGGGGGTCAGCCGTTGTTGCTGGCGATGAATGTATGAATCTGTGTTTTTCCCTCCTTCCCTCCTTGTGGTTACTCGACCTTGTCCAGCCAAGTGTTTTGGTTCCTCAAGTGACAGATACTTGGCCATTGACAGCGGAAGTAAGGTGTTTCCTCGCATACCTCCTACTTTACGCAGACATTTTTTTTTCTTTCACTCTCTCCCGACCTAAGCGGCTGGGTCTTCATCTATTATAACCTCATTTCTGGCCAGTTCAACGAATTTGTAATTCGTTTTCTGGCAGTTCGCTTATGGTCGAATTTGGTTGGTTGGTTGGTTTCAAGTGTTACTTCATCTTTTGCATAAGCAGTTATTTCGTTCAGGACCCAGAATAGGGAGGAGATGACTTCGCCTTGTGGTGTACCTTTCAATCTAAGATCTATGGCGCCTATTTTCCATAAATTTTCCTTTCCCTGAGCACACTTTCAATCAAATTGGTAAGTATTTAGTCAACTTTGGATCTAAGTAGTGCCCTCTTCTGGCTTCAAAACCTTGGAAGACTTCGAAACTTTCTCAATCTCCACTATATATTCCCATCTTCGGATATTTCCATTTCTATTTCACCATTTTAAGTTCATAAAATCGAAACTACTAAATATGATTCAGTGATTCTTTGTCATTACATTTTTTTTTTTTTTAACAAAAATAAACTTTACTTTGCCCAATTATTCTGAACAGATTTATAACGCTTTTCTTATTATTTTCCAGGTATGTGTCCTCACTCTTTTTTGACAAAGACAAATACAGCTGTAAGTATAAAGAAAGATTTTCCTGTGTCAAAGCGACCTCTACGTCCCCACAGCTCAAAACACTCGTAGCCCTTTTAAAATTTCCCAAGAAACCTCTGGTGATATGTGTCTCAATATCGCAACCACTATTGTCCACCATTTGGCGATTTATCTGTCAATTTACATATCGTAGGCGCTGATCTATATGACATCAAACGGTGGAATTCGCAACCGAACGCAAAACCTTCAAAATCGTCCCATGGAATCATAAATTCCCACTTAGTCACCGTGGAGAATACAGACAGAGACACACCTCTTTTTCTATTACTCACCGTTCGCGAAGCGTGGCACGATCTCTAGATGGAACCGCGTCGCGCACAGAGGATATATCTCTGCATACGGCACACGTATCGTCAATCTACTAATGTTACACTATACTCGTACCGCAAGCAAAACTATTCCGCACGGTCGAAGGGGGTCTCTTTGGCATGCCACAGCCACTTGCTGCACACATTTATGCGGAGCTGCAACCTCCAGCGACCTCTTGTAAATCATTTGGCAACAACTTGGACGTTGAATTCTGGAGCTAAAATAATGTAATGGGCTGAGAGTGTGGAAATCATGAGTTTGCCTAAAATTTGGTTGCATGCGGAGGTGGGCCGCGTTTAAATTGAACCATGAGCCCAAATCGGCGGACATAAGTCAACAAAAAGAGTGGTGCAATCGTTGCCGGACAGAATAATTCGCCGGACCGCTATGGAAGGAATTTAGCGTGTCAGTGTCGTGCGTCTTTGTACTTCGACGACTGATAAGGTGCCTTGGATTTCGATTTGGATTTGGATTTGACTTGAAAAGGATCAGAATGGTAATGCCATCGGAATGTCATACACACAGTTTGGCAAGAGACACTTTGACTTTGAGTGGATGTGGCCGAAAAGTGGGCATTGATTAATCGATTTGAATTGGTAGCCCAAATGACTTGTTATGATTCGGCGGGCAATAATAGTCTAGTTTGATTGTGGAGTGGCAGTTCTACTTCCGTGCGGGTTCGACTTAAGGCAGCGTTCGATAATATGGTGCTTGAAACTTCTTGGGCTCCACATATGATACGATCATGTGGGTTGCGTAATTTTGAGAAATTTGTTCGGGCTATGAGTTGTGGTGAGCAAAGTTTGCGGACCACTTAATTAAGATTAATATTGCTAAGAAGGTGATTTCATCATCAGATGTTACTTAATTGCAAAGATAATTAGGGGTTTATTAAAATTGGTAGGGTCGAGTCGCGAAGACAACAAAGTTCTCAGTTGGATTCGCCCACTTATCCTTTTCTAACTTGTGTCTAATACTTGTCCAAGTCATCTACGAGTAGAGTGAACTTTGGGAAAACCTCTTTCTAGACATTTTATTCAGAGTCTCTGCAAGTGTTGGCAACTACGGAACCAACGGAATTTTTTAAACCTAGTACTGGTCTGTTTGGGCCATTTATCAGTCCCACAAGTTACAGCACTCTATAAAACTATCCAGTGTGATTTTGTGTTCAATAATTTTTACCGGAGTTTCATAAGCTTAGAGGTAAATATAAAAAAAGTTAATAAAAAAAAAAAAACCGACTGACTAACAAAGAACTTAACCACTTGAATGTCTCTTGTTAACATCTTTGTAGTCAGTCGGTTTTTTTCTAGCTGACCCGCATAAACAAAGTATTAAATAGGCTGGCAGCATTAGCCCAAGAAGAGGGATTGCCTACAAGCTGAATTTGACCTTGTACCTATATATTGCCCTGTTTGAATTCATTTATCATGTAGATTTGTGCCCATGTAAATCAAATGGGGGCACACGCATACTTGAACAAAACAACAACAAAAAAGCCCACAGTTGTTCGATTTTCTTATTTCTTCGTTTCAAGTTAATTAGTTGCAATATTTGATACCACGAAATTTGAAATAACCTAGAAAAGATACCATGCAATAAAAATCAGTTCTAAACACCGAAAATTCATTAATCAAAAAAACATTTTTTAGAAACCACTCCAAACAAACATAACAAATAATTATATGGCAATGAATGTATAAATTGTACGATATACAAAAATGGATTATTTATTAAGAACTAGCCGACCCGGCGAACTTCGTTCCGCACAAATGCGTTAATGTAATGAAAATAATAATTCTGAGCGTGCACAATGCACTTCGGTCAATTCAAATTCTTTATTCAAAAGTTATATTAAATACAATAGAAAGAATTGAAGTAGGTATAGCAATGTCGATTTGTTTCAATCAAACCGCAATGATTGACGTGTCGGCCAACCTTCCGATTTTTCACTAAATTGACCATGTGAGAAACATGGGAATTCAAGATTGATGTCAAAAATGCACAAATATCCTTGCAACAATTCATTTGTCAATTCAAGACGCTTAAATAGGAAAGGCAAAAAGTTCTGAATAAGCGGAATCCGCGGAACGAGAATATTTGCCTTTGAATTTTGATCTCTAAACCGACGGTTGACATTTGATTTGAGATCCCTCACCATCAAATCAAACGCGATCTGTTACAAAGTTTCGTTACGTCAATGGTTGCGCAACAAAATTATAACTGAGCCAACTTTCAAGTTCAAATTATGTAGAGTTAAGCTCGGTATATCCAAAGAATTCAAAAATTCAACTAATCGCCATCAAATTTTGTTTTCACGACAAAAAAATAACATAATATGTCCTTTTTTGAGCCCATGCGACTTTAAATCAAAAATCATAAAAATCGAACTCGTTCCCCAATTATGAGTACACAAACGGACGTCAGTCTCTTCAATATGCAGCTGTACCAACCCGACTTTGCCAGTGTCTTTCGCATGAAGTCCTGCTCGCTTTCACAACGTGCTTTACTTGGGCAATGTCCATTAATAATTTTAATTATACAACTTTAGAAATACCGTTTGATTTTATTTTTGAATTGGAGGTGCTACAACCCGTTTTCCTATCCCGCTTATGTTTTGCGAAGTACCAACTATAGGGTCCAAAACTTTCCTATCCTTCAAGGCAGAACAAACAATATACATCCACAAAATTTCATTAAAGTCGGTGGAGTGGCTTCGTAGATAGACAAAAACTCCACTTATCGGTTCCAAAAGTAGGTATGCTATCTTTCAAGTTGCAACCAACCATGCACAATTGCACACCCACAAAATTTCACTGAAAGCGGGTGATTGATTTCGGAGTTCGACAACAACGCACCACCTATCGGGTTCAAAAGTATCCTATCTTTTAAGACTGCCTAAACCTTAAATACAACAATACGAACAAAACAAAAGAAGAAAATGAAAATTGGCCCAGTGGTTATCGAGTTATATCGTCATCGTTTCACCCCGAAAGAATTATGTACAAAAGATTATTATTCAAGATAATTGAATTGAACTGAAAAACGAAATATTCGCCTGTATGCCACATGTTGAGAATTTTCCGACTTTTTTTTCCCCTAAACCCTCCCTGATTCAAGACGAACAAAAAAAAAATAAAAATCATTCAAATAGGTCGAGCCATGCTGGAGCCTTTAGCCGACTAACGCCAGCAATTATATAGATAGATTATTTGAAAAATAAATGTTGATATCGAGATTCTTTTAGCATACTTAACTCAAAACTATACTAGTTGCACCTAGGTTGTTTTTGTACGGGCCCATTGAAGTGCAAATTGATTTTCCATAAATTTAAGACCTTTGATGCATTTAAACCTTTCAAAAGACTCCCTGCACGTAATCTGACCCATAAACAGATACCTGGTTGAGCTGTTGCTCACCCCCCTTTTGAGAAGGTGGGCGTCACTCGTTTTACCTTTCACGTCATCGGCCATAAATTATTACGTCCATAATCGAGATCAATACAACGCGACCAGACCACTCGCGGAAATGTACCACTTTTAATAGCCCGCGGGGGCTATACTTTCATTATATTTGCCCCAACAATCATAGCCCACTATTCATAAACTGACCAAAACGCCAGCCACAAAATTAAAAAGTTTACTTTTCCAAACCAATAGAGAGCACCCTTCAAATCTGTCCGCAAGACAAAAGTAAAAGTACCTCCGACCAGGCAATCACCTAATAGATACCCAGATAGTAGATACACATGGCAAAGTTGAAGCTATATTTTTACTTCCTTCCTGTCGACAGCATTTGCCCATATGCACCGGCGCATACGGGAAAGGTTTCCTATGGCCTCATAATAATTTTCAACCATAACTGCATAATGTACGACAAAATTATATCGAATGCAGTTAGCTGCGCGAACTGAAAAACAAGAGCAAGTTGCAGCTATTTGCACTTTCACCGAAATAAAAACAAGCGCAAGTGCCACCGCGTGCCGCCGCACTCGCAGCAACAACAACAAAATTATTCAAATGAAAACTTGGTAGAGGTATCTGGCCGAACTCAATATACGTAAATGTATCTGTTGGTCAGCAGAGTTGAAAAATCGTCAAATTGCTGGCCTCGTTTAAATGGATTTTCATCCAAAGCCAATTTCCTAGTTTATGGGCGACATGAAATTACCTCCAGCAGCAGCAGCCGGTCATCGGCGATATGGTGGCACACTTGTTGTGGCGTGTTCAATGTGTGTAATCATCGCCAAGGAGAAGTAGGTACTACACGGAGCAGGGGATCTGCATCTGACAGATACAGAGCAAAGTCAATGAGAAGCTTATGGCACTATGACGACGCATGAATATACTCGTGGGTATGTACAGCAGGCGACCCAAAACCTGTGACTTCAATGGACTCGGACTGGCATGATGAACGTTATAAGGCAAGAGTTTAAGATACAAATCTTTACCGACTACGGTTGAGGTCTAAAACCGGACCCCCAACAAGCGGCCGTGTCGCTCTGTGTGATAACAGGCTTGAATTAAAATTCACTTTCAGAGAGTTACTCTGGGGGCGCTGGAGGTTCGCTCAAATTGAATTGGATCATTCTGGCGTGCGGTTACGTAACCGAGCCTCAGCCAGCAGGAGCAAAACGTAAAAATGCATTAAGACTGATATTTCCTGAAACAGATAAGTTGACTGAAGACGGGGGGGTCTCTGTGGACTGGCAACTGGTTTGTAAAATAATTGTATCGCGTATCGATCGGTAGAAGCTTGTTGGCTGTAGTTGGGATGCTGGTGGTGGACCGATGTGCAAAACAGCTGTCCGATTAGACTCGTTTAATGTGACAAATGTAGTGCAGTGTGTTATGTTGTGGGGGTGGGCATAAATCACTAAACCGCTGAATTTGTTGTTAAGGAGAGGTTTTCGCTATACTCGATGTTATCGGTTTGTATGACGTTAATAGTTATGGGGAGGGGATATAGGTGTAGGCATGCATTTGGGATGCAACTGGATCGCCATGGGTTTTAAAACTCCAGGTGAAAATGGGTCACCCTTACGATTGAGCTTAAGAAGGTGGATGATGTTAGAAGTAGGTAGATGAATGCCAAAGCCACTTTACTGTGGGAGTGGAAGCAACTGAACAATTAATGAAAGGCTACATAAGGTGACCCATGGCTGGCAACTGCTAGTAAGATAAGAGATTTAGAGTCGAGATTTAAAATGGCGAGAGACTTGAAGATTCTTGGGATCCAGTTATAGCCATACTCCATACGTGAAACGAAGCCGTAAAAATGTTGTTTTTTTTTTACTTTTTTTACCACTTGGTTAAACTCAATCTCGGCCTAAAAATGTTGCTTATGAATTATTTAGTTATAAATATTTTACAGTATAAGGATTAACCTGAGTCATTATTGGTTTGATTTATGGCCGTCTACCTCATGAATTATGAATTACAAAGTCAGTTTATCAAAAATTTTAAAAAGAATTTATTATTTTTTCGTGATCGGAAAACGTTTTTCAAACTCCCAAAAGCACTTTGATCAGCTGGTGCTCAATGTGATACAAATGAGAAAATGGGAGAGTTAGGTAAGTCACTGTGAAAAAAAAAACACAGCAAGAACCAGCTATCAGCTGCCAAGATGTTTGACGTAGGGAAAAAGTTTTGCTAATGCGACGAACAAACCTCTAAAAACAAAAAACAAAAAAAACACCCGCTAGCAGCTCACACATCTTGAACTTCGGATCACGAATGACAAGATATATCGTGTTTTATGAAATCTATTCTATTATCGGCAAGTGTACCTAACTATATTTGTGCAGACTCAATTAGATACTGCTCGCAGACCCTAAGCGCTGAGCTGAATAAGTATTTTTAAAGGCCCATCATTATAAAGTTTAAAAAATGCACTCCGATTCTAACAATAAAAGACTTTTCGACTTTTTTGTTTCAAAATGTAACAGGCAGGAAATTCGTGAAGTTGCGCAACAGGTCTGGAGAGACCCTAGGCCTAGCTTCTCACAACCATTCGTTTTGTGTGAGTTTTTCATTTTTGGAACGAATGGAAGGGATCTACAGTTTTATGCCGACTCCAAACGGCTAATTGAGAAGCTCTTACAAGACATTTATACTCTCGGGTGTTTGTCAGACGTTCGCGAGAGGTAGCGCAGCGGGATTCGAACCTGGGACTCCCGCATAGCAGTCCAACACACTAACCACTAAGCTACTGCGACTTCGTGAAGTTGCTATTTCATAAAACTAAAGAAGATATACAACAAATAACAACAGACACGTATAGGACCGTACCGGATTACAACCAATTATTTGTTTGAGACTTTACTTTGAGGACGTTCATATGAAAGGGAGCTACGAATTTATGACGAAACCGAATCTCTGTATTGAGCAGTGTTTAGACCAATAAGAGTCTTTGATGTTTGTCGAAAGATAGAAATAAAGAGCTCAGTAATATAAAGTCCCAAATGTAAAAATTCAATACTTACTTACTTACTTAAGGTGGCGCTACAGTCCGGGGTGGACCTGGGCCTCAACCAATGCGCCTCTCCAGTTAGCGCGATCTTTGGCTAATTGCCTCCACTTTCACTTGAGCGCGAATTAAAACACTTGTTTCTTACTTTTAAAATTAAACAATATTTATTTGGAACTATGTCCTTTATTATTGAAATACTTTTTACTAATTCTAAAAGGAGCTTAAGGCTACTATGTAGTTACAATAAGACTGTTGATAAATTCATCATACAGTCGTATTTATATACTTTTCTTATCTATCTACAAGGAGACCCAAGCGTACAATCGTCTTGCTTGATAATGAAGAAGAGATAATATTCCAACATTGTATACAAACGATATTATCTCTTTTACATATGTTATCATTGTAGCGTTGTGTGCAAGACTGTACTAGAGACTAAAGATATCATTGAATACAAATAATGTTATCTTTTTTCTCAATATGTTTTGCTATGGATACTTAACTCCCCCCCTTGTTAAACGAAATCGTCCCGATTTTTCGACGCTATTTTTAACATTTCTCTTTCATAAGTTTTGTTATATGCGTCAATCTTTTTTTGTTTTTGACGATCTGTTATACATTGTATAGTTTTTATCATTACGTACGTAAATGCTAGAATAACAATCAGTGTTACAATTGTGTATATAGTTGATAATATCGGTTTTTCTTCAAAAGGAATAATTAGTTTTTTTAAAGTATCTATGTTATCGAATTTGTACATTGTATCTTCTTTAATTATTTGGTCGATGTAAGACTCTGAATTATGATTTCTTAATATAACTTCTTTAATTTGCTTATGCATGTTTTTGTATATTTTATCGTCTAGATTTATAGTATTTTCATAAGTAACTAAGTTTATACCATTAATTGTTTGATTATTTAACTTATGCTTACCGCTTAATAACATAACACCGGATTCAATTTCTAAGTCGTAATCGTATTCTTGTTTAATGTTGCATTTTGAAGTTATATTCTTTAAAAGTGGAATAAGACAATTTTCTTCTTCAAAGTTAATTTCACAAATGTTTTTACTTAGATGATTTTGACAATTTCTTGTTCTTAAATAAGTTTGGTTACATAAGGCAATTGTTTTATCTGTAATGATTTTTCCATGTTTTGAATTTAAAGGTGTTACTTTATACAATTTACATGATTTAATTAGAACTGGATATTTATATATTGTGATGAAGAATTCATCAGTTCTAGCTAATAATATTTTAGAGTACTCAAGTATATTTATTATGGGTACTTGAATTATTTCATGTTGAATAATATTTTTAATGTCATCTAAGTCTAGGCTTTCTGATAAATATTCATTATTTTTTGCTGCATTAATTGTTCTGGTCAATAATAATAATTGTTCGTACACTTGTTCTATTACTAAATGTTCTTTAAGGCTCTGACCTTCGAATTGTTGCAAAATTTGTTCAAATCTAGAATTTATAGTTTTTTGTTTATTATTGTTTTCTATGAGATTATTTATACTCGTTTCTATGTTAACTAAGTCATAATGGTCAGGATTACCAAACACATATTTGAAAGCTGTTCCTAAAAAGTTAATTGATCTAGTATGCCTAGTATGTTCTTGTAATTGGTCTCTTATTTTGTTACTAAAATAGATTTGTGTTTCGATATTATTTGTTATATCTTCAATAAGTTCGAACTGTGCAGTGTATGCATTAAAAGGCTGATTCACAGTTTTTATTATATCATTAGAAGAACTTTCAGCTGAATGTGCTGTTTCTATGGTAGAAGTATTTATGCGTTGACGTGATAATGCGTCAGCTACAAGATTTAGGTTTCCTGGTTTATAAACTAATTTTGCTCCAAAGTCTTCAATGATTCCCTTCCAACGTTTCAGCTTTGTGTTGGGATTTTTTTCTGATACAGAATATATAAGGCTCTGGTGATCGGTATATATGGTTAAGTCTGCTATACCATATATGTAGTTTCTGAGTTTTTGTAAGGACCATATGATCGCTAATAGCTCTTTCTCGTTTGTGCTATAGTTCTCTTCTGTCTTACTCAGTGTTCTTGACAAGAAGTGTATAGGTTGCTTATTCTGACTTAGTACGGCTCCAATAGCTATGTTGGATGCATCAGTAGTAAGCTCGAATGGTTTACTATAATCCGGTTGAAAAAGTTCGACTTGTTCTTTCAAATAATTTTTTAAAATTCTAATCGCTTCTAATGCTGAATCATTCAGATTTAACTTAATATTTTTACTTTGTTTTTTGTTTACTTTACCGTTATCTCCTCGTAAATATAATGTCAGGGGCTTGGCTATGCTTGCGTATCCTTTTATAAACTTACGATAGTAACCTGTAAGACCTAAAAATCCTCTCAAATCCTTTACCGTTTGTGGGACTGGAAAATTTTCTATAGCTGCTATTTTCTCAGGGTTCGTAGTGATTCTACCATGTCTGATTATGTGACCTAAGTATTCTACTTCTTCTTGAAAAAACTTACTTTTCTCATCAGATATTTTTAATGTGGCTTTATTGAGTACGTCGAATACTTGACTTATGTGCTGTATATGTTCTTCCTCAGATGAAGAATATATCAATACGTCATCAATGTAAACGTGTACGAATTTACCTACAAAGTCTCTCAAAATGTCGTCCACGCATCTCTGAAATATGCTTGGTGCATTTTTGAGCCCGAAAGGCATTCGTTTAAAATGATATTTTGCGCCATTTATAGCAAAAGCTGTTTTTTCTTTATCATCTGTTTTGATTTTAATTTGGTGGAAACCTGACTCCAAATCTAATGTTGTAAAGTACTTGGCTTTACCTAAATTTTGAATTGTCATGTTGACATCCGGAATGGGGTATCTGTCTGTTACAGTGTGAGCGTTAAGTTTTTGGAAATCAACAACCATGCGCCGTTTTGGTTTTCCTTTTTCGTCCAAACCTTTTTTAGGTACTGTCCATATGGGACTGTTATAAGGACTATGGCTTTTTTCTATTATATCGTCATGTAAGAGTTTCTGTATTTCTTTGTTTACGAATTCGTTATCTGCTATGGGATATGGATATTGTTTAACATAAACCGGATTATCATTGGTCGTCCTAATGCTTGCTTCTATAGTATCTGTAAAGGGTAACGGTCCTATGCTGTTATTAATCTTCATCAGTCTATCTATGTCTGCTTTATAAATATTATTTTCCCCAATTATGTAATTAATTTTCTGAATAGATTCGACACTGCTTATGGTAGTTAGAGTCATATTACTGAAATTTATTTCCGCGTTTAGAACTTTAAGTCCTTCATATCCTAATATCATATCAAAAGACTGAATATCCTCTAATTCAAAAAATGTTATATTTTTCTTTAATATCCTAACTACTTTCTTTGTATCTACCATAGAATAACCATGCATTGTTTTTATTTTTATAGGTTTAATTTTAATTTTTTTGCTAGAATCGCATTTTCTATTAATGTAATTATGGGTTGCACCAGTATCAATAAGAATTTTATAAATTTTCTTAGAAATAGTACTAGTTAAATTTAAGCAGGGCAACCCGTCTACTAGTTTAAATGATCTATTCTTATGTTATTATTTACCATACATTCCGTTTCATCTGCTTCTGCATATGTACTGCTGACATCGTCTCTGCGTTGTTGTCGGGAGTTATTTACTCTCTGCTGCTTGAAGTTCTGCTGATAAGATCGTTGCGGTCTGTTGTGTGTGTTGAAACTCCCGCTGTGTTCACGTTTCGCTGGTGGATTATATACATCGGGTTTGTATTGATTCCAATTTTGTCGCTGTGCATGTACAATTTGTCTCGAGTTTATCTCCATCGGCTGTGGTCCTTGATTGTGTTGCTGCATATTATCGTATTGCTTCTGGGGTTGATAATTCGTTGTTTGGCTCGAATAATTTGGTCTTCTTTCGTTTCTGCGTTCATGTGGCATATTTTTGTGGTGCTTATCCTGAGTGAGATGTAAATGCCTGTGCACATTATCATGTTCTATTCTGCGAGCAATTGCGAATGCGTGTTCTAGATCATTTATTGTAGCTGAATATAATGATCCTCTTGTAAAGTTGTCACTCATACCATCAATGAATATACGAACTGCGTCGTCGTTAGCATTTTTAATTAGTCTGTCGATTATATTCGGCGGATCACCTGACATAGTGATTTTTGATATTATTAAATTGAGATTTTTATTTATCTCGTCGTGGTATTCAGACAGTGTGCTTCTTTTTTGCGTGATGGCTTTCATCATGTCTTGTAGCACGTATAGAGGTTCTTGATTAGAGTACGTATAATCTAATCTGTTACGTATCGCCTCAAAATTAAAAATTGTGTTATAATTAGTTAACACATTCGCGGCTGCACCCTGTATTTTACTTTTCACTATAGTCAATGCTGCTGCGTACTTACTGTGTGTTTTGAAGTTTTTAATGCTGTCCATTAATCTGGATGCTTCTTCGCGCCACGACCGATAATTTGATTGATCGCCGTTGAAAATAGGTAGGCTTTTAAATGCGTCTAACTGTATTTCACTACCATCTGTATATGTGGTTCTTATTTCCTCTAGCACAGGTATGTTTGGTACTATGCCTAATCCAGATTTTACTTCATTTAGTTTTGTTTCTAAATTAGTGTTTATTTGATTTTGGTTAGTTATTATTGCTGCTAACCTTGCATTCTCTGTGCGTGTGTGCTCTAGGGTTTGTGTTACTGTGTTGCTCCTGGTTTCTAAAGCTTCTAATCTTGCCATTAATACTGCGAGTTGTTCCATTTTGAACTCGTGTCTGTTGTCGTCGAATTTGTGTGTTTTTTTTCTCCACATATACACTTTCACTGAATTGCTTTGCTGCTTCGTACGAAGAAGCTATATTTGTACCTGCTATGCTAGGTAATTCTTGTAACCGGTAACGCGAGTGTTCTGTTTATACTAGATTTCACTACTTGTTCCCGAGGTCCGCTCGATTGAAGTTAAAAAGTATATTTAACCTCCTGGCAGGATCGCCAATTAAAACACTTGTTTCTTACTTTTAAAATTAAACAATATTTATTTGGAACTATGTCCTTTATTATTGAAATACTTTTTACTAATTCTAAAAGGAGCTTAAGGCTACTATGTAGTTACAATAAGACTGTTGATAAATTCATCATACAGTCGTATTTATATACTTTTCTTATCTATCTACAAGGAGACCCAAGCGTACAATCGTCTTGCTTGATAATGAAGAAGAGATAATATTCCAACATTGTATACAAACGATATTATCTCTTTTACATATGTTATCATTGTAGCGTTGTGTGCAAGACTGTACTAGAGACTAAAGATATCATTGAATACAAATAATGTTATCTTTTTTCTCAATATGTTTTGCTATGGATACTTAACTCGCGCCACCTAAGGCGAGGTCTTCCTCTACTGCGTCGTCCCTCCGGGTTGGAATCGAAGACTCTCCGGGCCGGAGCGTTGGTGTCCATTCGCTCTACATGTCCTAACCATCTTAGACGACTTATGCGTACTTTTTTTTTAGTCATTCTAGTACTCGCTTACATATTGTAAAATGTAAGCCTCGCCTTGAAAATCGCTCCATTTTTGTAGCTATTCTAACGGGTGATTTTTTAAGAGGTTTAGAACTTTAAAAAAAAAAAACACAAAAAATTCGAAAAAATGAATGAAATATTTATTTGAATCGATAGTTTGAACCTTGCTATTTAATGTTTAAAGATAATTTCATGCAAATGTTGACCGCGGCTGCGTCTCAGGTAGTCCATCCGCTGAGTCCAATTTTGACATACTCTTTCAAACATATCGGCCGGTATCTCACGAATGAATGCATGGATGTTGGCTTCCAGTGCGTCAATCGAAGCGGGCTTGTCCCTATACACATTAGCCTTGACATACCCCCACAAAAAATAATCTAATGGTGTCAAATCGCACGATCTAGGCGGCCAATTGACCGGCCCGAAACGTGAAATTAACTGTTCACCAAACTCGCCTCGCAATTGCGCCATTGTTTCGCGTGCTGTGTGGCATGTGGCACCGTCTTGTTGAAACCACATATCATGCAAGTCAAGAACTTCCATTTCGGGCAAAAAAAAGTTTGTTTTCATCGCTCGGTAGCGTTCACCATTGACAGTAACGCTGCGATTCGCATCATCTTTGAAGAAATATGGCCCAATAATGCCGCCGGCCCATAAACCGCACCAAACAGTGGCTTTTTCGGGATGCATTGGTAACTGTTGCAATGCTTCTGGCTGATCTTCACTCCAAATGCGGCAATTTTGCTTATTTACGTACCCATTCAACCAAAAATGAGCCTCATCGCTGAACACAATTTTTCGATAAAAAAGCGGATCCTCGGCCAGCTTTCCAAGAGCCCATTCACCAAAAATTCGGCGTTGTGGTAGGTCGCCTGGCTTTAGTTCTTGCACAAGCTGTATCTTAAAAGGCTTTACGCACAAATCCTTCCGCAAAATTTTCCACGTAGTGCTGTAACAAAGGCCTAACTGCTGGGAACGGCGCCGAATCGACATTTCGCAGTCTTCTGTCACACTAGCTGATACGGCCGCAATATTTTCTTCACTACGCACAGTACGTAAACGTGTTGGTGGTTTAATGTCCAACAAAGTAAATTTGGTGCGAAATTTGGTCACAATCTTCCGAATAGACTGCTCAGAAGGTCGAGAATGCCGATCATAAAATGGAAGCAGCGCGCGATGAACATTTCGAACCGAGCACGAATTTTGATAGTAAAATTCAATAATTTGCAAGCGTTGTTCATTTGTAAGACGATCCATGGTTAAATTGCAAACCAAACTGAAGCTGTTTGACAGTGACACAAGGTACTAAACACACGTCAGCTGTCAAAACCAGTGTTGCCAAAACCAAACCAGCTAAAAAATCACCCATTATTAACCGCTGATGACTTTCAATTGAAATAAATCGCTCGATTTGTTCGGCTTTTCTGTTAGTCGCTTTAATTCATTTTAAACATAAGCCTCACGTTGGAAAGCTAAATAGGGGCGCCAAAAATTACACCCTAAGTCTACACAATTTTTGTTGTTGTTGCCATTTTTATTTTGGAGTTTTATTTCTTGGGGATTTATTTTATTTTTTTACGGAGCCGACGTCACGCAGTGAAAGTCATTTCGGAGTAATCTGTGTTTTTTTGGGGCTTACCTTGCCATCTCTCGCTTAGTAGTACAGTACACTGTCTGCTCACTCACTCACTTCGTCTAAAACTAAACGCATCAATAGTGTAGGTAAGCAATTTTAATGACACCTGTTAAATTTCATTCAATCTTCTACGAGAATCTTCTTACTTAAAAATAGTTGGCGCAACAGGTCCGGAGGGACCCTAGGCCTAGCTTCTCACAACCATTCGTTTTGTGTGAGTTTTTCATTTTTGGAACGAATGGAAGGGATCTACAGTTTTATGCCGACTCCAAACGGCTAATCGAGAAGCTCTTTCAAGACATTTATACTCTCGGATGTTTGTCAGACGTTCGCGAGAGGTAGCGCAGTGGAAAAAAGCATAAGTTAAAATTTGGGTTTTTGCGGGATTCGAACCTGAGACCCCTCGCTTAGTAGGCCAACACACTAACACTAAGCCACTGCGACTAATCTTCTAACTTGTCGTTGTTTTTAAGCTTCTCCATTACGTAGTAAAAGAAAGATAATAGGTCTGTTCCTTTACCTTTAAATTTTACGAATTTGTAATTATTCTTACGAATTTTTACTCAGTGCCGTTCCTTAACTCGAAAAATTGGTTAAAGAGAGCGTCATCAAGAGAGCAAGATATTTCCCCTCCCCTGAGAATATTACGATTTTTACTCAACAAATTTTTTGGTGTAAGAAGTGGAAAAGCTGTCAGTCACATTACAATTAATAGCTAATTTGAAATTTGTTGTCCCATTTGGCATAATGCGTTCATTTGTTTTGATTTTTTGCGTATTCGAATGGTATCAAGAGGCGGCAAAATAAAATGGAATGTTCTCCTAAAGATTCTTTCGAAACTGGTGACTAAATTCTTCTTCGCTGGAACAGGGAATAATCTCCTCCATGAAATTCTTCATGCAGTCTCGCTTTTTCCTCTTTTCTCTTGCACATAATTGGATTCATCAAAATAAATGATAAAAGTAATTTTCTTAGTAAATTAACAAATTCCTCGAGTTTATAAGACATTTTAACGACTTTTCGTACCATTTTTTGAATATATGAATTATCTGTAATTTTTCATAAATTACTACAAAAGCGTTCCCTAACTTTTTCGTAAGCGTCTCTCTCTGTGAGAGAATTTATTCGCACCACTGCCATTTTGAAATTTTGTTCATTGTTCATTGAATTGTTTCGTTTTTAATGTGTTGCGGATTTGTTCCGCTTAAATTCTATGAAAGAAATCTTTAGTTTTTTCAAGTTTTTTCAAGTATTTTCATCCATTAGGTACATACTATTCAGGAAAAAAGTTCTTAACTATTCTTATTAAAAAAAAGGCTTTAAAGGTGCGTAAAATAATGAAAAGAAAAACCACCGGTTCCTTAAACATTATAAAAATTGCCGAAGTCAGCGCTCTTTTGTATATAATCTGTTTACTTGGATTTTACTTTCATTTATTATTTCATTTTGACATGTGATATTTGACGTTTCCATATAATTTCATTTGGCGAAATTTCAATTGGGGTGGGTGTGTTCTGTGTTTAATGCACCTACACCTTTACTTAAGTCATCAACACATCCATAAAGATAAGAAAAAATCCTGCTAAAAGATCCAAAGTTGATAGCAAATATTTGTAGTAAAATGTCATTTACACATTTTGTTCCTTTTTTGCGGAGCTAAGTAATTATCACCTATACTTGTTAAACAAGTCGAATGCAATTTCATGTAAAATTCTTTGGGCCTTGCAAATATTACGTTTTAACCTTCGTCTTAAGTAGTTTCTAGGTACGATTACTTAATTTTATACAGAAAAGTTCAGTATTCAAATTAACTTGATGTGCATTGTGCTGTTTTATAGGCTCCCAAGCAGCGTAGGTATATCAGCATAAGTCTTGGTTAACTCATTTTTTACCCAAATTTAAAAGTATAATTGATGCGCGACAGTTACTTAAATCGAAATGAAAAGAAAATATGCGCTCAAAGGATTGAAATCGATTATTAGGACACATTAATAACTCGGTCCATTAAATTCTCGATAAAACAAATTTATTGCGGCGTCTACACCGAACTAAACCTTCCGACTTAGCCCGATAATTATCAACCGCGTTAAAATGGCGGAACGAGCAGGAACTTTCGCCGGAATGTTGCCCGCCAAACGTGTATAACTTCGTGATACAAAAAATTGCTTGATAAGTCATACATAATGAAGGAGGTTGGTTTAGTGAGTAAAAATCTCATACTACTATGAGCACGCGTGAGTGTTTTCATAGTGTCTTAAAAGTTACTTAAATCTAAGATGCTATGTGGAGCAGACATTTTTTTAATCTTGATGGCTACGTTTGGGTCTTATGTTTTTTTTTCTATCTGAAATCTAGGGAGCAGACTTCGAGTAAATTGAGAAAAAGTTTCTTATTAAGGCTCGCCGGCATTTAGAAAAATTCGGCAATATCCAGTATTGCTTTGACCCAATTTATTAGTGTGATGGTCCCGGTTTAACCCCCAGGAAAAATTTCGATTGTATGACAAACATCCAAAGGATAACTGTCCTGGGAAAACCTTTTCAGTTCAGCTGTTTGAGCTCGGTTCTCCAAAATAAAACGACGCACAAGGTAGGTTAGGGCTAAAGAACCCATGTGGACATGTTGGGGCGATTTTTTTCATTTGTTTTTGTGGTTCCTTCTAACACCACTCCTTGTCCTCTAATGCCAGAACTTACGGTCCCTCTATAAAACCCAAAATACCAGTACAAATAATTTTGCGCATTTGAAAGTGTTTGCGAATTCCATTCGACTGGAATCTACCCACTCCGAAAGTTCCACCCAGTCTATTCGAGTGTTTGAGCCCAGTCTTCATAATTGCCCACAAATCACTTTTGATAAAATAATTTTGTTTCTAATGGTGTATTCGATTTGACTGAAATTGAACTGAATTCAGTGCAGGTGCAAGTCGCAAGTCCTCCTCTGCGTCAGACGAACATTTTGATATATTTCGATTTTACCTGAAACCCCATTTCGGCTTCCTTGTGAGAGAGCTCGTTCGGAGCATAAACTACTGCGCAGCAGCCGTTCATGATTTATGAAAATTGACCCTCCCTGGGAAGCTACCTGTTTCCAACTACGAAAGCTACTGCACACGATCAGAGCAAAGACTACCTGGCACAGCCAACATTACTTGGCTACTTTACGTCGGGTGCAGATTTTGATTTGTGCGGTGGCTCACGGATTGCATAGCTTCGTTGATTTATCTGCACTTTTGTCAATACAAATTGATTGTTATCGAATCTCAAGTGGATTTGCTGTTACTAACTTATGCCAGTTGAAGGGTAATTGTGGTTATTTGATTTTGCAAAAACTATAAAAAATACAAAATAAAAACCTTTGCGCGACCGCAGTTAAATTAGGAAAAAAAGTTAACTTATTGATCAATAATGCGAAGCGATCTGTTTTTCTTTCTCCAATCGACTGTTTCATAACCATGGAGTTATGCCAATAGCTCGGTGCGCTCAGGCAGGACCCAGAAAATGAGCCAATAAATCGAAGATTACCCCACAAGTCACCGCATCAGTAAAAGCCTCCATATACTAAAGCTATTAACTAGAATTAACGCTGACACTTAACGCATTCGATTGGCTTCACGCAACACTCAATTTTTGGTCCTCATGTCACCTCCAATTAACCGGCTTTAAAATTAAAAATTTATTAGTTCACTTACACGGAGCCTCTTACCAGGCTCATGTTGTTACTTAATGCTCGGCTTTCGGAGGGGGGTTTGCAGCACTGCTGACAGTTTTATTTGTATAAACATACATCTGCATATAATACTGCGAACTGTGGTTATTTGGAGCAATTTTAGTGCGGATCTTATCGGACGGGACGCGACTAGAACTGGTCCTGCCTTATGGATGCAATTTGAAGTCGTTTCCAGTTAGTTATGGGTGGCGGCGTGCAACAAAATGAAATGAGTGTGTCAGCAGAGTAATATTCGTTCAAATTGAAAATTGTTATTTAATTGCTTAATTGAATGGATTTAATTATAGCATCGATCTGTCTGGGGGATTTGCTGTATTATGTAAGTTTGGTCCTATCTTGGTGATGTTGTGTGCTTTAGGTGCACTTATAGTCAGGGAGGAGGTGATGGAGTAACGTCCTCATTTTCGTGATGGAGTCGGTGGTTGATTATGCATTTTATATACAGTTTATACATTTTATTTATAACATTTTGATGGGGGTTATTTTACGCGGATATTTTACTAAGTTTAGTCAGCTCTTACATAGTCCAGTGCTGCCAGTCATAGTAACTGCCTTTACTTAGTGTGCTGCCAGGTTTCGTAGCAGCTAAACATAATTCACTTCAACCACATTCTGCCTGAAACCATAGCTGACAAGTGCACATACCTACTACATATTTGGAGGGTGTTGGGGGACTTGTCATTTTAAAAACGTTCCTTCTACAGGCCGTTTGTTTTAAGAATAAGGTTTAACTGCTTGCCAGTACTTTTTGCGCAAAAAATGTTTGACGTTTAATACGAAACTGACATCGAGTGGGTACAAAATCCATTTCTAATGAAAACCCAGCCTACGGCACTAAGCATTCCGGAAAACGAGTCTCTTATAGATCTGTAGATTTCTTCTTCATCAAAACATTTATTTGATTCTGTATCATTGAACGAATTTTGGGTTCATTTTAGGACGCCTGAACTTGCCAAATAGGCTATAGCAGGCTTTTCAGCGTATACTAATGCAAAGACTAAATACAAATCGAGATTGGACACTGCCCCAGATATGCGAATACATCTTTCGGAGATAGAAGTCAATTTCAAAATTTAAAAATATATATATATAAATCAAACAATGAAATTTCATTTTTCACACTAACCTTGAAAATTGATTTTGAAATGTGTTGTTTTTCATTTTTTATTATTATAATACGCTATTCACACCGCACCGAAAACCGTATTTTCATCGAAAACTCGACGATGCATTCACACCGAACACCAACTAACGGGTGATTTTTTAAGAGGTTTAGAACTTTAAAAAAAAAAAAAACACAAAAAATTCGAAAAAATGAATGAAATATTTATTTGAATCGATAGTTTGAACCTTGCAATTTAATGTTTAAAGATAATTTTATGCAAATGTTAACCGCGGCTGCGTCTCAGGTAGTCCATCCGCTGAGTCCAATTTTGGCATACTCTTTCACACATATCGGCCGGTATCTCACGAATGAATGCATGGATGTTGGCTTCCAGTGCGTCAATCGAAGCGGGCTTGTCCCTATACACATTAGCCTTGACATACCCCCACAAAAAATAATCTAATGGTGTCAAATCGCACGATCTAGGCGGCCAATTGGCCGGCCCGAAACGTGAAATTAACTGTTCACCAAACTCGCCTCGCAATTGCGCCATTGTTTCGCGTGCTGTGTGGCATGTGGCACCGTCTTGTTGAAACCACATATCATGCAAGTCAAGAACTTCCATTTCGGGCAAAAAAAAGTTTGTTATCATCGCTCGGTAGCGTTCACCATTGACAGTAACGCTGCGATTCGCATCATCTTTGAAGAAATATGGCCCAATAATGCCGCCGGCCCATAAACCGCACCAAACAGTGGCTTTTTCGGGATGCATTGGTAGCTGTTGCAATGCTTCTGGCTGATCTTCACTCCAAATGCGGCAATTTTGCTTATTTACGTACCCATTCAACCAAAAATGAGCCTCATCGCTGAACACAATTTTTCGATAAAAAAGCGGATCCTCGGCCAGCTTTCCAAGAGCCCATTCACCAAAAATTCGGCGTTGTGGTAGGTCGGCTGGCTTTAGTTCTTGCACAAGCTGTATCTTAAAAGGCTTTACGCACAAATCCTTCCGCAAAATTTTCCACGTAGTGCTGTAACAAAGGCCTAACTGCTGGGAACGGCGCCGAATCGACATTTCGCGGTCTTCTGTCACACTAGCTGATACGGCCGCAATATTTTCTTCACTACGCACAGTACGTAAACGTGTTGGTGGTTTAATGTCCAACAAAGTAAATTTAGTGCGAAATTTGGTCACAATCTTCCGAATAGACTGCTCAGAAGGTCGAGAATGCCGATCATAAAATGGAAGCAGTGCGCGATGAACATTTCGAACCGAGCACGAATTTTGATAGTAAAATTCAATAATTTGCAAGCGTTGTTCATTTGTAAGACGATCCATGGTTAAATTGCAAACCAAACTGAAGCTGTTTGACAGTGACACAAGGTACTAAACACACGTCAGCTGTCAAAACCAGTGTTGCCAAAACCAAACCAGCTAAAAAATCACCCGTTACTTTTCGTTTGAATTTTAAATCAGCTGTGAGTCGTTAAACTTCGGTGCAAACTATTTTGGTTAAAAATATCGATCGCATTAATTAACAAATTAATTCAGAGCATTTAAAAATAGTATTTGCCATTAATTCAGTATGGAAAATGATTTAAAGTTGTGAGTTTTGACATTTGTTCGGTCAGCTCTGCTGCTGAATTCGCTGATTATTGCAAAAGGTGTGTTTGTTTTAACAACCCAACGATTGAAAGTCGTTTTCGTTGTGTTTTCGAGGACAACGAGTTTTTAGCATATTTACAACGCACCTAAATTCAACATTTCGGGAAAAAAAAATTCGAAATCCAATTTTGCGTTCCCACTGAAACTTCAACATTTCAAATGACAGCTAGTGCCAGAATTTATTACTGAGCTTTATATTTCAGTTTAGATATCAGAAGTGGTTGAACCTAAAGAATTTATTTTTTAAGTGTTAATTCAGACATATTTGTATTAGGTCTGTTCCTTTACTTTTAAATCTAACGAATATTTACTAATTTTTACGAATTCTTACGAATTTTTAATCAGTGTCGTTGCTCAACTCGAAAAATTCGTAAAAGAGAGCGGCATCGAGAGAGCAAGATATTTCCCCTCCACTGAGAATCTTATGAATTTTTACTCAACAAATTTTTTGGTGTAAAAAGTGGAAAAGCTGTCAGTCACCTTCCAATCAACAGCTGATTTTAAATTTGTTATCCTATTTGGCATATGCGTGCATTTGTTTAAATTTGTTTCATATTAAAATGGGGTCAATAAGGCAAAATAAAATTGAATGTTCTACTCAAAATTTATTTCAATAGAAGTTCGATGAATTACAGATCACTTTCATCATCATTCAGATGTCGAGTTTATCAGATATTTTAACGACTTTGCGTATGACATTTTTTGAATTTTTGTAGGGGCGGTGTAGATGAAGAATTAAACGACTTGTTTTGAAAACTGTAAAAAGGAAGGTAGGTATGGAAAAACTACTGTTTTCGAGTGTTTTCGGCTCGGTGTGAATAGGGTTGGGGTTCCGAAATATATTTGGGACTTGTTAAACGTTCGACAGCCTGATAAGTTTGAGAATCGCAAATCACATTTATTACCCATTAAGAGAAGAAGAAAGAGAAAGTTTTGCAATTAGCAGTGGTGCCTGATCGTTGAAACTTTCCAATTGATGACATGAAGGGGACCTTTAATTATGTCTTGTATTCGAACAGCACCTAAATGTTCTTATCAACTGATATTAAGGATCTTTGCTAGAGATGGAGCAGCGTAGGAAAAACTACTCCTCTCTTAAACTTTCATTTTTTATAAGATTGATTTTTGGGACGCTTAGGAGGGACCTTCATTTTTATTTACGAGCAGCGAAATCGAGAAGTTTTTTGGGAACAATAATACCTTCAGACGATGGCAGACGTTGGCAAGAAGTGGCGAAAAAATTTTAACCTAAGACCACTCGACTGTTTGCCCGCATAGAGTGCAAGTTTAATTTTTGCAATTTTTTGAGCAGCTGAGCCGTGTGTTTTATCTCTATACTCATGGGAAGGCATGCGGATAAGTCTCCTGCCATCTGTGAAATAGATTGACGACCGGAAAAGTGTTGCCAATTCGAACAAAAATACACCCTTTATAGATACCTTGCGTTCAGTACAGTCAGGCAGCCACCACCCACCACTCTTCCTAGAGCGCATCTGACATTGCTAGTTACAACATTTCCCAATAGATGGCCCTTCTACTGAACCCAACTTTCAATTTGTGCTATTCCTCTCCAAAGTCATCACGTGTATCGAATACGTAACCCAAAACTGAAAGCAAGTATGTATATAATAAAAATATTTAGTAGTCAACAAAGTGAAACCTTTATAATTGTTCATGGCTCATAAACTTCCTAAGCCAACTTGAGCTTCGTGCGGCTATAAAGAAGTTCAATTGTATTTCCACAACGATTCCTCCAAAAGTCATAGCACATGTAACAGCTAACCAATGCTAATGGTGGACGTCAAGCGACATAAACCGTTCAAAACTAGCTCATAGAAACGTCATTTAATGGCCGATTTATAGAGATTTCGATTTAATTGCACTGTCACTTCAAATGGACTCAATTTAAAAGTCAGAGAGAGAGAGAGAGGATCAAGTCACTTTATCCAGCAATTTTCACCTCTTACAGCTACAAGTGAATAATTCGTTCATTTATCACCATCCATTGATGGATCCGTATCTGCGACTGAAACAAGCAGCAGCAGAATGGGGAAATGCCATTGAGCATTATATTTTGCAGCCGCACTGCCCTCCAAATCGTACAGATATCTGATAAGCGACGATAAGAGAAACTTTGATTGCTATCTGATGTAATGAGCAGAATAAAAGGAAACAACACTAGCGACAGAGACAGACAGACAGTAGCCGCTTGCAGTGGTCAGTCCGAGTCAATTGCGACCAAGGAAATGCATCGTAGATTTTAGCTGCGATTGACGCCAAGATTGAATGCTCCATTGATGTGTCCATCTCGTGTGAGAGCTTAACTGCAGGGGTACACAAACACTCCCCGAATTGCACTCGCAGGCAGTATGTTTTACAACGTATTTAGCGCACTCCTCCGGACCATTCGAACAACAAAAGCTCAGCTCCCTGATGATTGAGGTGATTGAAATGTTTCCTAATCGGGTAGCCGCGGCCGGTGTATAGTGTGTCAATCAGGAATGACACAAAGGCGGCGAAAAGCCTTTGTTGTGAACGCTGCGAGTATGTGGTGCACTGCACCTGTTCACCAGGAGGACAGTGATGGAAATCTGTTAAGATCAAGCCAAGATGAAATGTGTGCAGCTTGGAGGCGTTCAATTTGAATATATTTGAATATGGTTCAGCAGGACAGCCTGTAGGCGAAACAGTGTGTTCCAGTTTACAAAATATTTGTGCGCGATGAAAGGTCATACCCATTTGCCTTATAATGCTTTCAAACTCAAACGTCGCACTGTAATTTTCTCCCGAAATACACTAATCACTGCAACTCTCTACGGAGCGAATATGCCGTTGGAAATAATTGAGCAATGCCAATTAACGTCTTTCAGATGTAATCATGGCTTGGCGATTAATCCAGCGATTAACCACTAAACTATCATTCGCCGCGTTATGATTGTCAATAATATAGGATGCTTTAAAGGCTATCAAAAGATTTGACCGATTCAAGACTGCCAAAAAAAAGAACTGATTCGCTTAATGGGTTTAAATATTTAATATACCATATTACTCTTAACAGTAATTGGTAATAGTTTTGTTTCTACACTTAAGTGTGAGAATTACAGATGACGGATATGGATTAACGAGGAATTGGCTGCGTTAAAAAAAACTCTGTATGAAAAGGTTAATAAAACGGATGAATTTAAATTAATTTACCTCACTTCGTGTTCACTTTCGAAAGGTATAATTCAGAAAACTTTCCTTGTCTTCTTTTCTTGAGAAGGATAGGCAAATAATAGTGGCTAGAGAAAACACATCGCATTCCAAGATTATGTACAGAAGGTCAAAGTCAGTACAGATTTATTATTTATTTATTTACTTAACTCTTAATATTTGTAATATTTGTTTTAAAATTAATTTTATGTCTTAATGTGTAAGTATTCAATTCAAATAAATGAAATGGAATGAAATTAGTTTTGTTAGGTTCAAATCAATCACATGATTGAACTTATTAAAATCCTTCGTCAAGTTATTGATGGGGCCATTGCTTCCATAGTTACATCGATACGCCCTTTGATATACAATAATTGGATTCCTTGTTGCCCTCGGTCTATTATTAATGTTTATGGAACAAAGAATATAGGTGGAGTTGATGTTTCCAGTCAGGACGCAAAACAAAAATAACGCATTTGATCTTTTTTGATCGTTTTTCCAAGGTCTGCAATTCTGCATATTCAGCAACTTTAGATGGCAATGATTGGAAAGGCATCCCCCAGTGCGCAAATAACCAGCACAGCCCGATAAAATTGGTGGTCTTTTCTAAAGAGGAAAAGTGTACACTGTACAATAATGTTTAATGTACAAAATGAGAAAGCATGGAATACTAAGCTCCCTCAATTAGTTTTTTACATTTTTCTTGAACCACAACAGAGGACTGTAGGAGAATATGGATGTATACCAGGTGAGAGCTGAGTATAGAAGCGACTAAAAGCCGAACGAAAACGAATTCGTTCTTAATTGAAATGATAAATTCGTCAGACTCTGACCGGCAATATCTCCTCAGCTATCTATGCGTGAAACAAAAAAAAACATACTCACTTTCTTTCTCTTCCTAGCACGGAACTAAGTCAAAAAAAGGCAGTTAATGTTTTTCTAAGGTACTCCTAAACCGGTAGAATTTACATTTATACAACACAAAATTAAGCGAGGGTATTAAATTATCAAGAAAGTTCACAAACACAAAACTTTACTCAATGTTTTGCACGTAAAAAGTTGTAATCCATAAAAGTTGTTGGATTAATGGATGCATAAATGTTACGGAAACAATGTCTCAACATTGCGTCAACCGATTTGAAACCTTCCTATAGGTTATCTGGTAAAGGTTAAAGTTGATTGAAGAACTGTAGCGTCAAAACAATACTATCTCTTTGGAGTGTTTTTAAAAAAAGTTGTATTCTCGAAAACAAGGATTTTGATAAAAACTCACTGCGTACCAGTGTTCCCAGACTGCGAAGACTCTTTTCTTCATTTGTTATCAGGAAAAGTTTTCCCCTAAATTCACAAAAAAAAAATCCCCTTTTTCTCCCCCAAGTGAAATTTGCACTTGTTTTCATAAGAAAAGCTTAAAAACTGGAACTGTTTTTATTAACAGGTTTTAAATAAGCACGTCACATAAAAATAGACATATTATACTTTATACAATAATTTCCTTTTCTACTGAATATACATAATGGTCAGGTTCCTCTGCCCGCTAGACGTCTAGCAGAAAATATCCCAGACGAAGCAACGCTCGCGCTAGAACAATACAATTAAAGAAATAATAAAAATATTATAAAAAGAATATCTGAATTGCTATTTTATTTACATTATTACCAATATTATCACAATTACACTTGCTCGGCTTCGTATTTATTTTCATTTTGTAAACGTTTGAACGATTTCCTTTGTTTTTTTTTTTTGCAGCGGGTAGTTTTGCGCTAGATTGAGAAATTTCCAAAGGTGCTAGACGTCTAGCACTTTTTGTGAAATGTCTATTTTTTTATATGGAGTTTGACATGCCGCTAGTCATCTAGCGGACAGTGGAACGCGGCCAATATAAAAACGAGTGAATGCATTCACATGCATAAAAAATCGTAACGTGGGTGTTCGATGGGCTGTTTTCTTTCATATTTAATATGAACAATTCAGTCTTTAAAATTATTTCATAATGGAAATACGTTTTAATTTTATTTTCAAACATTTAGCATTTGATAAAGACTTTATTATTGCCCTTTTTAAGCTTGTCCCTCTTTTCCCCTATCATCATTCAAAATGAGCGAAAATTGGCGATTTTCCCCTCAATCTGGGACCACTGCTACGTACTCAGTTTTTCACAAAATTGTGGACTTAAAATACCTAAGGAGTTCGACAACATTTTCACATTCATTGCAAGGTTGTTATATGTTTAAAAATCTCATAGAAGTGCAGGTTCTTAAAATTCCCTTAACATAAACTTGGCTAACGTTGACCGATTTTTTTAAATATGTGTAAAATTTGTTTGTATTACGTATAAAATAACTAATGCAGTTAGTAGTCATTACTTACAATATTAGCTTGTAGTTTTTATTCATATTTTAAGTTAGAAACTTTAGAAAAAATCGAGTGGTCCCAGTTTTACTACCTTAGGTCTAACTGGACCACACATTTTAAATCAGAGTTTGTAGAATTTCAGTCCAAATTACACCCGCTATCTAACTTAAACAACTCTACGGTAGGTACTCTTGTAAGAAACTAAGAGTGGTCAATGTTGGAATAACATGTGTGTCTAACTTTGGCCACTCAATGTTTCACAACCACCGGTCAAGGGTTTCCGTTGCATATTAAATCTAAGTGTTTATTTTTAAATCTTATTAAATACGTAAAACGAAATAAAAATCCTTCCTTAAAATATATTTCAATAAAGGAAATTAGTTCCACTACTACTGCTCTAAAGTTTCGAAAACACCCGAAACGGGGGGTCAAAAATCACTTTTTACTTGAAAGGTAGATATGGAAATTGCATTCGAGCTCCTTACCATTTTAGCCGCCATCTTTTGAAAAATAGAGCTGTAGAAATAAAATATATCTAAAAATCTGAAATGCTATCTGTTATGAGATATCAGTTGTAACGACTTAGAGGGTTTGTTGAATTTCGGGCAAAGTCACCCCGCGGTTAGCTGTTAGCTAACTGTAACGTACACTTAAATTTTGCAGTTGCATGCGGAAAATTCACTTTTTTAAAATGAAACCAACTACTTCCATGTGATGCTGTATATAAAGCTCCTAAAGGGCTATTGGATAAATAATAACCGAATTCGCTTTTTTAAGATAACTCGGTTAAAATTAACTGATCCATCAGTTTCTCCTTCAAATTTTGTGCCGGACGTTAATATCAAAATAAAACTGTTTGGTTGATACTTATCTAGAAACTTTATGCTATTTACTAATTTAAAAAAAAAAAAACAAATACTCGTTTTGTAAACAGGGACTTAGTTCATTT
This sequence comes from Cheilosia urbana, assembly GCA_946477585.1. Lineage (NCBI taxonomy): Eukaryota > Metazoa > Arthropoda > Insecta > Diptera > Syrphidae > Cheilosia > Cheilosia urbana. Next base: position 122,161,529 of record OX297854.1, read on the forward strand.
TAACAAAAAAATTTTAACCGAACGAAAATCGCAATCCAATTTTTGAGCGTGTACAAAAGGAAATCGAGCTAGAATTATCTCCCCTTCCACTCTCCCTAGTCCCTACCTACTGTCAGCCAATAAAATCCGTATATGAACATTGAGAATTGAATTATACGGAGCGCTCTCAATTTGTACACAAAAAAAAATAAGTTTTTTTGTTGTAACCTATAAAAGACAGTTGGAAGTGCACTCTAAAAAATGAAGAATATTTTCAATTTATTTGTCATCACTATGGCGAAATCTTAGAACAATATTGCATATTGTGACCTAGAAAATATTTAGTGTGGTGGTTAAAAATGATTATTAGTAAGGCCCATCGTTTATAGAAAATAGTGCTGAATATCAGTTTACACGTTGGCCTACAAATGACTACTAAAATATATTTCTTTTTAGTGGGCCTTACCAATAAACATTTTTAGTTTCGACTCTAAATTTTAGTAGTTCACAGTGGCTATATTTCCCATAAAAAAATCGCAATTGCGAGCTTCCATAAATTTAAAGTCGAGACTTAAATTTGTAAGTAGTTCGGAGGAGTGACAATAATTTAAGCGATTCATCCTCAATAGTTTTAAACTTTACCAATTCCAACTTATTATATAATAACCAATATTTCATACTTCAAGCAGTCCTAAATGGGAAATTTTTATAGGCTAAAAACAGCAAGCCTCCGGGAAGGTTCTTTTGTCATAAAAAAAAGAACCCAATGCGCGATACAAAATCATATTTACTGTCCAGGCTAGATTTTACGAACTCACCCGAAATCCTTCATATAAAATTACCCATTGTGACCTACAAAATATTTTTTGTGAATGTTAAAAAAGATAATAATTAGTTTCAAATTTCAACATTTTAGGCCTAGTAAGTTTTGAACTACCTATCCTTTTTATTTTAAATCGAAGATCATGCTAAAAACAAAACTGGTTATAATTGAAGAGATAACACTTTTAACCTTCATGATGAATTTATTTTATAGGTAGGTCACATTGGTCAAAAATTTCCAAGTAGACTATAATTTCTATGTGCGCAATAACCATTTTTAACCTTCACCTTACATAATGTTCACAATATACAATTTTGTATGGAAATTTTCGCCATTGTGGATTCGAATAATTTAGCCTGGGCACTAAAATTGATTATTAGGTTAGGTAAGGTGGCTGTCTAGAAAGACACACTTAGGCCGCATAAAATTACGGCCCTTTGTGATACCACATGAGTTAAGGGAAGGGAAGGTAAGGCCAGAGTGTTCTAGGCCGGACATACTAGTGGGCGTAAATGCTCTCTTTGTGCCTGTGACTTTTGTCTTCTTTGTCCAAAAAGAACAATTCTAACGTCTCGTGTAGAGAGTTGGGGCAGTTTGATCTCGGATAGGAGAGGGGTGACCGAAACAGTCGTCCCCTTGATTATTAGTGTCGCGAAATCCATTTAATAATAATTTTTAGTACCCAAACTAAATACTACGAACGCAATGGACAATTTTTTAATGTGAAACTACCTATTGTGATCTACTAAATATTTAAAGTGCAGGTTAAAAATGGTTATTAGTAATGCCCTCAAATTAATGCCTTCAAATTAAATATTTTCCTAGGTCCCAATAGAATATTATATATATGGAAAACATCGTCATTGTGACTTCGTAAAATGTTCTTTTAAATTGGTACTTAAGCAGAGGTATGAAAAAATCTATTCAAAGTTAAATATGCATCAACTTACCGCCAAAATGACAAATTCCCTAAAGTCACAAGACAAAAAATTATGACTCTGCAAAATCGTAGATCCAACTATATTGTTAGCTAAAGTTATGGACAACAATTCGAATAGATTAGTGTTTTCAAAGATTAGCTATGCATTATTCAAAACCGCTATTGTTTACCATACATAATATGATTCTAATTAAAGTTGAGGCATTGTTATAAGCGATATGAGATGCTTGATGTTTTCCGGTCAAGGTCGGTCACTTGTTCTGGCTTGGTGGGGTGATGTATTAAAAATTTAGTATGCTAAATTGAGTTTTGAGTAGGTCTTAGAGTGATTAAAGAATAACAACCCAACCAGTTTCGGCGAATTAATTAAAGAGTAGCTTATTAAAGGGACACAACTTTAACCAAATGCATACAATTTTACTGTTCCAACGGCACACAGATACTGTTGTCCAAATGTACGAACTGAGGTAGTAACTATTAAATTAACTACACCGTTAGCCGTGTGTTGGGATCATAAAATTGAATTTCTTAATTGGGCTCTACTCGAGTCCAAATGACCCGATAAAATTCGCACATGCGGCTTTCCAACACTTGCGCTCCCAAATTAAATCGATAAAGGACCGATGAAAAGAAGCCGCCGACACGCAAATTCTGTTTCTTTCTTTTGCACCATACACCGCGGTAACAGCCTTCCGCTATCGCAAAATCACTGCATCTAGCGCAGTCGAATTTAAGTCCAAATTTATGTGCACATGAGGTATTGTAATGCGACGCCTGAGTATGTTTTGTTGCTGGGCAATTATTTAGGCGCAGTATTTAACAGCATTTACTCTGTCCCAGATAGATGTATGCTCCTGGACAAGACCTCCATTTAAGCGAATTCATAAATTAAGCGTTTAAGCCGAACGATTACAAGCACTCTTGGCTAACATTATGGTGACGTTAACTACTGCACTATTGCCCAGCTGAAGGCGGCACATGCGTTTCGATGAAGTTTTCTTCTTTTTTTTTTTTTTTTTTTTTGTCCCCCGTGTGGAACAGAACAATATGCGGATTTGCATAGTGTATACTGTTGTATAGTGTCCATGGAAAATGCAGAGTCTTGGGAAAGAGATTATGTTATGGGCCATGGCGCATGGTTCAATCGGCTACATGTGTAACATTTCGGTTCGAAAAAAGACGTCAATTGCATTTGGACAACATAATCTCCTATACTTTGGTGTTTAGCCTTAAGTTGATTTGGCGTTATTGTTGTTTTTTATTATATGCTTAGAGGAATATTATCGTGGATGCCAAAACTTGTGCAGCTTCTGGACAAAAAGAGCCCGTAGTTAGTGCCGTGTTGTGGGTTAAGGGGGTCAGGTGTAAAGTTTTCCATTGTATTGCTGGCGAAGGGAAATAAATTTCTGACAACCAAACTTGAATGAAAAAGGATGGAGGTACAACCAGTGATCCCAGATTGAGGGAAATAGCGCCAGTTTTGATGCTTTTTAAATGAAAAGGGGAAAATGAGGGACAGCCTTAAACAAATTGGAACAGATTAAAAATCTCCGTGAAACGTAATAAAAAAAAATATAACGTATTTTTATTATGACAAAATTTCAAAGAATGTTCATATTAAACATGCAAATAAATAGCCCATCGAACGTCTACGTAGGAATTTTTATATATCTATTTTTATGCATATTTTTAAGTCATATTATCGTATCATAGCTTTTAATAATTTTTTTTAATTTTTTCATATATGAAAACAAGTGCACTAATGGGAAAAATAAGGGAATTTGTTTTCGAATTTATGGGAAAACTAATGATTTTGCTCATAAAAAAAGGAGGAAAAAAGTCTTCAAAGACTGGGAACACTGGGTACATTACTGATATCGACCTAAAAAGTGATTTTTCGCTGTGATTTTCGTGCGCATAAAAGGAAGTCTACTGAAGAACTTCATACAGCTTGCTGCATCAATAAGTAAACGGTTTACTGTGAAATATACACGGATATTATTTTTTAACCTGAATGGTAGAATTAAATCCTGTTTTCCAATAAGTTTAATTAATTAATTAAATTCACTGCAATTATTTTTTTTTTGAAATTAGAAAAATCTCTACTAGTTTAAAGTTAAGTTCAAAATATATAGTACAAATGCTTACTTATTGATTTCAGAGTATATCCTAACTTTTCTATACAAAATTCGTTTCTTAAATCAAGAAATGTTATTCGTTTAACTAACATGATATTCTACTTGGGTTCTTAAAATAAACCGCCACACCTACCATCTCCAGAAAATAATTTGCTTTCCGTTTAACTCTGTCAAAGTAATCAAAAAAATGTCATTCCAATTTATATATATAAAGAGAAAGCCTTAAGATTGTGTTCGTTTGTCGCCGATTCTCGCCTTAACGCATTTATCGATTTGAACCAAACTTTCACACATATTTGCTATTGGTCTATATATGATTTTTGTGAAGTTTTGTCGCGAAAACACAACTTTGAGGGGATGAAAAAGGTTAGGAAAGTTTGTATGGAGTTGTTACGAAAAATGAGCGAGTAACAATCATGGTACTCTGCTCATTCGTGAGTAGGGCTATGGCACCTGCAACAACATTAACCAATTTTTTCGACATTATGGCTAAATGCCCCGATATCGGAATGCGTCGTCGAAGAAGCTCCAGCGGCGGAAACAAGGTGAAGTTTTTCTCCCGGATTCCGTGGTGTTTATGCAAGTGATGTTTTTCACACGAAAAACGACGAATGCTTCTATTTGAGAATGCTTTTGGTCAATGTTTATTGCCCTACTTCGTTCGAAGCGCTGCGGGCTGTTGACGTTGTGTTGTGTGCTATGTGCCGGGCTTACCGCTACACAATTTGAAATTGAAAGTCGGCTCAGTTATAATTTTGCTGCGCAACCTCAATCCACTGTAATTTTGTAACTCATCGCGTTTGATTTGATTGGGAAGAATCTTAAATCAAATGTCATGGAATAAGCGACGAATTTGAGTGGAAAATTCAAAGGAAAACATTCTTATTCCGCAAATTCCGCTTATTCAGAAAGATTTGCCATTCGTAATTTAAGCGTATCAATTTCCCATTTCTCTATGACAATTAATAATAAGTAAGGGCGAAACAAAGTTCGCCGGGTCAGCTAGTAAAATAAATAAAAATATTTTTTATTTGCAAAATGAAATCACAAAATCAGCACACCAACCAGTTCAGGCTAGAAACAAACAAACGCTCAATCTGGCACTAATTGCATAAATTTGTTAATTTCCCTAATGGAGCCTAGATGTGGTTAGGATTGTGGTTGCCAACAGAATTTACGAGCAATTTTCCATAAAAACTCACTCCACCTACTACTCGTTGACTTCAATTTCAACATAAGTCATTCAAGAGCTAACCGCTGCCATAAAACCACCTGCATGCAGTATGAACTCCTTCAGTTCAAGTCTCTGATAGGACTACCACAAATCTACCCAAATAGATTTCGCGGATAAATCACTTTGCAGGCCTCGCCCAGAGCAAATATCCTAATTATTGCCTCAACTGGAGTTTGATTTTCATTCCATTTTGTTTGCCATTTTACTGCCCTTTCAACCGTTGCGATTCGAATCTTAGATAGATTCTGCAGCCTTAATAGGATCCGAGTGTAACCTTTCATTTGGATCTCTTTGTAACGAGATTGTAACGCAATCGTCTGGGTTTGCATTCGAGGCGTGAACGTACACTCAGTTATAGATCGTTTGCAGGTCAGGAAACCCAAAATCGTGACGGCGGTATATTTTATTTAATGAGCCAGTAGTCTGTTGCAGTTTTAACACTTTTCTCAATATGACACAACAATTAAATTTTGTTTTCTTTTTTTTTTGCAGGTAAGCAAATGATGCAATAATTCTGAAGATTAATTGATACTCTCAGGACGGGTCTTTGGATTTGTAAGTAATTTAAGTGGTTGGCTTAGGAAGCAAAAATCGCCCACAAAGTGACAACTGTTAGAGTTGACACACTTACTTCAAGATATTTTTAATCCGCGACGATAATCCGCTGTCAAAGCAGAACTGATAATTAAAATAAGATGTAAATAAATTGAACACCCACATTAAAACTACTTTGACATAATGTGCGCCTCTTTAGCCCGACAAATAGAGGTGGCGCACCTCAAGTGTACATCATTTGTTGTGCATCATCTATCATTACATACGTCATTTCCTATTACCCTATTACTTTGGTATACTCCGACTGTATAGACTTGGCGCACACGGAAGATGCCACTTGTGGAAGAGCTAGGCGAAAAGAAATGAAAAAATATATGTACCCGTATAAACAGAAAATTGTCTCTGAAACTGAGCAGCCGAGTGGCTTACAAAAGACCTTCAAAGCCCAAGAGAAAGGTCAGCATCGTTGAGGCGGCACGAGTTGAATTGTAAACCTTTGGCTAATGGTTAACAAGCTGTTAACATCGTTTGCTGATGCGGCATCATGGGTGTTTGAATGATTTGTTAGCTTTTTCGATTCGAATTGTAGATACACACAGGGAAGATACTTTTGTATGGCAGCAGGTATGCTAAGTTTGGGGTCTGAAAGGGGTCAATATTTGAATTGTGGTAATTAGTAGGTCAATTGCAATAATCGATTTGCTTCTGAAATTTGATGTATAACTTCATTTTGAAAGTTTGACAGCAATGTATCCATCAACCTTATGTATGAATCTTATTTTATCCAGAAGACCGAGTGTGTGGTCTTGGTCTAATCAAAGTTATATTGTTATATTTTAAATTGAATGAGATACACTAAAATTCAGGTGAATTCCTGATTTTTTAAAACGTTTCAGTCGTGCGTTTATAATCCTTAAATTTTTTTTTGTCGTACCGATTGCGGCTTTATTTCAAAATAGATTTTTTTTTAAATATAGACCAAATGTTACGTGGATTTGAGTAAACAAATTTTCGCAAGTAGGTTAGGTTAGGTAGACGGGTAGGTAGAGCGGGGTGGGCCCTGCAATACCTCACTCAGGTCCTCGTGGACCCATTGTGATGCCCTTTTTTTTGGGGTTAACCGTTGGTGTTATCGGTGGTCTCCATTCCTTCTCCTCTTGCGGTTACCTGACGCTGTCTAGCCATCCCGATGTCCTCAGAAACCTGTAAAGATCAGACAGTGAGACATCAGAAAGTTCATGTACCTACGTCATGGAAGTAATAGCTTCCAAGTGTTCTGTTCCTCAAGTGACAGAGACTCGGGCAATGACAGCGGAAGTGAAGTGTGTCCTCGTGAAGCTGCTCGTCTCCGCAGCCTCTACATGTGTCGTCATCTTTGAGATTTAGTTTCATTGCGTGGTTTCTAAGGAAGTTATGACCAGTTAGAGCCCCTACTAACTTAGATAGCGATGACCTGTCAAACTGTAATAGTTTGTTGGTCCGGCTTCTGTTATATTCTGGCCAAAGCTTCCGTGATATTTCACAGGTAGTGAGTTCTTACCATTCATTCGAATTTCGTTCTCCACTCGCTCTCTGAGATTGCAGAGTGGTGGCTTGATTGATTGAAGCGCTCTATCAAGATCCATTGCGGACCCCTTTCTCGCTAGTTCATCTGCCATCTCATTGCCGGTTTTGTCTCTGTGTCCAGGGACCCAGCAGAGATTGGTGGTGTGCTGCAAGCAGAGAACCTTGAGCTCTTCGCGGCAGCGGTGAACTAGTTTGGATTTTATTTCATTAGCAGAAACTGCTTTTATAGCCGCCTGACTGTCAATGAAGATGGTAATATCACTACGAGGTATTGCCAACATCGACGCCTTACGGGCCGCTTCAGCGATAGCCAGAACCTCCGCCTGGAAGACACTACTGCTATCAGGAAGTCTGATAGAGCAATGTATATTTAATTCCTCAGAGAATATGCCGGCACCGGTTCCACAGTCCATCTTTGAACCATCTGTGTAGATGGATATTGATTTTCTTTTTGTGGATTTATTTGTGTTCCATTCTTCCCTACTCGGAAAGGAACAGGTGAATGGCTTGTCAAAGTCTATATAGGGAGACATATAGTCAGAAGTGACAACGTTCCCTACGTGTTTATATAAGATCTGTGCATGTCCAAAGTTGCAAGCACTCCGAGTGTTAGTTTGGCTGATTCTTAAGGCACTTTTGGCAGCGGATTCTTCCATGTATAGGTCTAGAGGTGTCAAATTGAGAATCGCCTCTAGTCCAGCAGTAGGTGTGGTTCTCATAGCACCGGTTGTCCCTATACAAGCTATTCTTTGTATTTTTATCATTAACTTAAGATGGGTCGCTTTGCTGGCGGCTTGCCACCAGACCGCGCTGCCATATGTGAGTATTGGTCGCACGATCGCCGTGTACAACCAGAGGATGATTTTGGGGTTTGGTCCCCAACTCCTGCCAAAGATGCGGTTGCATGCGTGGAAAGCATTCGCTGCTTTCTTCACTCTTTCTTTGACATTTGGCTTCCAATTAAGTTTCCTATCAAGGATAATTCCCAAATATCTCGCACTATCTGCTACCCTTAGGGGTATTCCCTCGAGAGTTGGTGGCTTGAATTGCGGTATTATTCTTTTATTCGTGAACAAAATGTTCGGATGTATCTAAAACACAATTTTTTACTTTTCTCTAGAGTTTAAGAAACTGTACTCGATCTGAACGATTTCTAAACTTAAAGCCTTCATTTTTACGCCAAATTGGAATGATTGATATTAGCTGTACATACACTTGACTTAAATGATCTAAATATCTCATTTTTGTCCAAAGAAATTACGCCAAACAGACTTTAATCAGTGCTATTCAATAATGTATAACGAAATGGCAGTAGTGAGTTCAAAAATGTATACAGAAAATTGTTGGATATATTTTTTGTATTTTTTTCGCTGTAATAAAAACATATTTTAACAAATTCTATAAATATTGATTTCCCATTCCCCATAAAACGACTCCTAAAAATCCTATAAAAAGAAGAAAAAAATCCTACGATATCAAAACACATGGTTTACTACGATTAAATAATCATCTCTTGAAAGAAAGAAATATGGTCAAACGCTGCCAGCTAAGTTTATTAAATCATTACTGACAACGAACATAAAAATAAGAATTACCTCAGCATTAAAAAAAAAACAAAGCCAAAAATCCTATTTGGCTACTAACTAGGTAAATTTTCGAATTCAAGCTTAATTTATGATCGTTCTTGATTTTGTTTATTTATTTGTTTGTCACAAAAGAACAAAAGAACGATTTGGTGCGCTAGTACCTATGAGTATCTATTGTTACATCGAAATTCGTATTGACAAATGTCTCACGTTACTTCACAAATTCCGGTTTACCAACTCAATAGCAAAAGTTGCTGTCAGCTTTCAAGAATTTTATCCGTTAAATTTGAAATTATTCGTTACGTGTGGATTTTTGTTTTTTTTTTGTTTTTTAGGAAAGTGTACTTTTACTTAAAACATTTATAAAAAATTAACAATGTAGATTTCTTGATGGAAAATAAAAACATTTTTAGCAATTTTTCTTCAGTTATTTAAGAATAAATTATTCATGATTTTGAAGTCGATGATATGCAAAACCGGAAAATACACAACCGTGTTTGTTGTATTATGTTTCTAGTTTATAAAACATCTTATTTAGATAGTTTTATTTACCAAGAAAAAAATTCTAAAAAAATGTCCCTATTATAACTTTTTAAATAAAGACTATTCAGGCCACAGAAGCTCTTAGGTTGGTGAATACCGGCCTTAAAACTTGAATAAAAAAAAGTAATTTATGACATACCTATATGCGATTTTAATTTGGATTTTTTTTTTAGTAAACTTAAAATCAAAAAACACAAATCACGTAATTATTTCTTAAACAAAAATTAGATAACCTTTTAGTTAAGACCAATTTCGTGATTCCAATTATACAAAGACATGTCAAGTTTCAAGTGGCATCCCCGCAAAACTTGTCCGAGTCCACCGAGCCATTTGATGTCGAAAAAGGTTTGAGACAAGGCGACGCGCTATCATGTACGTTCTTTAACATCGTTATTGAAGCAATTGTACGAAACTCACAAGCCAACACCAGAAGTACAATTTTTCCAAAGTCCGTTCAACTACTTGCCTACGCTGATGATATTAACATTATTGGGAGAACGCGGCGAGCTGTCAGTGGCGCATTTGCTAGCATCGAAACGGAGGCGGCGAAACTGGGTTTGGCTGTTAATGAGGACAAAACGAAGTATATGCTGTCAACGAGAAAGGACTCTCAACATCGGCGACTCGGACAAAACGTCACGATGGACACAAACAACTTCGAAGTTGTATACCTGGGATCCATTAGCACTTCGCAAAATGACATCGGCGCAGAGATCAAGCGAAAAATAACTCTTGCCAATCGCTGTTTCTTCGGGCTAAGAAGGCATCTAAGAAGTAAAGCCATCCCTCATAGAACCAAGGAGAAATTGTATAAGTCCTTAATAATCCCGGTCCTGCTTTATGCTGCAGAAGCATGGATCCTGTCAAAAGCGGATGAAAATCTTCTGGGATGCTTTGAGGGAAAGATTCTTCGAGTGATGTTCGGTCCAGTTTGTGACGATGGAGTACGGAGAAGAAGATTCAACGACGAACTATACAGGCTATACAGCGACGCTAACCCTGTAAAAAAAAAAGCTTAAAATACACCGGCTGAGATGGCTAGGACACGTGGAGCGTATGGACAACAACGCACCAGCCCGACGAGTCTTCGAATCCATCCCTGAGGGACAACGCAGCAGAGGAAGACCCCACCTTAGGTGGAGCGCACAATTGGAGAACGACCTCAACCAATTTGGTGTGCGTAACTGGAGACAACTAGCGAGGAACCGAGCTGACTGGAGGGGCTTGTTGGTTGAGGCCATGGTCCACCTCGGACTGTAAGCGCCACCAAAAGTAAGTAATTTCGTGATTCCAATCCAATAAGTCACAATTTTGATAAGTTTTCAACGAACAAGACAGATTTTTAACACGTGAATCTCAAATACGCCGATGACATCGTTATTACATACCCGTTTTTTTATTAAATACGGAGGAAAAAAAGGAAAGTGAATTTCTGCGTATCTTGTTTATTCACAAACGATAAGGACGAAGAAAATCTCCCTCCATTAACTATGTCTAAGCCAAGTTCCCGGGAAAAGTATTTCACACTTTTTTCTTCTGGTTACTAAAAAATATCTCAATTTATTTCATTCAATTGCTTTCTTACCCCAGCTTTACGTTCTTACTCTTAATGGTTGGTTGGTTGGAGAGGGTGAGTTTTCCACTCTTCACTGAGGCCGCTGGTGGGCCCGTTGTGGTCCCCTCTTATTCTGTAAAATGGTTGGAAAATACGTTTTGTTAGGATGTGTGAAAGGATGTAGGGGGTAAGGGGTTGGTTGAATTATGGGTAGTCACTGTGTGTGGGACTTGTGTTTTCAGCGAATCTATTTGTTCGTTTGGAGAACTCCATGATGTTGCTTAGTTCCTCATTTCTAAGGCATGTAAGGTCTGGTATCAGGTGTGCTCCCAGAATTTTGTTACGTAGCCTCGCTGTAGTTGGACAGTGGCAGAGGAAGTGTTCTATATCTTCCTCCTCCTCCTGGCAGTTTGGGCATATCGGTGTTTCCGAAATGCCGATTCTACATATTAGCGTGTTTATTAAGGTTTATGTATCCTAAGATAAGTCCTAACATCATTCTTAATTGCGCTCTTTCAGAGTTTAAGGCTCTTTTTGACAATTTATTGGTTCCCGGTACCCAATTTAGAGAGACTTTGTTCTCTCTTACTCTTAATATTTGTGAATAGAAAAGTTTTCGTCTTTACCTAATAGGCCTGTTTTTTTTAGCTTCGATCTCAGCAAAGCAAAGTAAAGTAGGATTTCCAGCTTGCAATTACAACAACTACTGTGATTCCTCGAAGTGTCAAGTAGAGCATAAGGGAGGGACTGAGTTAAACTCATTTAGAAAATTCTACTTTAATATATTATTGCAAACGGTTGGTGGGAGCATTGGCTAGTCCCGAAATTTATTTAAAGTCGCGAAATTATTTAAATTTACTTTGTTTTCCTTAATTTGTTTAACTATTTCGATTAAGTGAATAATGAGCTACAAGTGTTGAGGAGTGTTAAATAATGTGTAAATTCAGAAACTTCAAACATTTGCGCAGTCATGCGGCATCACTGCTTACTTGCGATGCTGATGTGGTGCACAGTTTATGCTGATGCGTTGCTGATTGAATATGACGTTTGTTGTGTCAATTGAAAAGTGTCAAACATTTGCGCAGTCATGCGGCATTACGCATTACTGCTAATTTGCGATGCTGATGCATTGCTGATTGAACATGACGTCTGAGACCGCATATTGTTTGTGAGAAATATTCAAATAAAGAATTCAACAAATATTTATTCATTTTTCTGTCAAACTCATTGATAAAAATGTTTATTTACTTATACTTTTCTTTCTCTTCCGACATTTTTCTCACTTTTTTGCCGGCGAATCAACAGCGCATCAGGTATTTCTGTGATGCTTTTTTCGTTATGTTTGCCTATCAGTTGTTCAAACTTTGCAATAATGAACATTTAACTTTGAGAGTGCTGCTAATAAACATAATAAACATAATAAACATGCTAATGCATTAATGAACGTTTTGCAAAGCATCATGATGCGAGTTATGCGTTACTGAATTTACACAATATATTTTCAATAACACAAGTCGTACCTTAAATTTCCAATTTTTGTCATCCAACTTTATTGCAAAGCTATTCCTCGCAATATTTTATCAAAAAGCTTGAAACAATCACCACCTCATGCCACTTAATACTTGCATCATAACTCGACAAGTAATCATCAAAATTCGTCACCTAGGTGCTCCGTTGAAGGTTCAACAACTTTCTGATCCAAAGTTCAATGTCTCGTTTATAGCCACCGGAAAAAAAAATCCTTTCGATTACGCAACCGCGAACAATCTACATCTACATCGTCTCTACATCAACTTTGACAGTTGTCGTCGACACATTCCAGTCACGTCGCTTCAAAGTGATCTTGGTCTTCTAGTTTGACACGCAAGCGACGTGTTCGTGTTCACATTCATATCTTACATCACGGTAACCGGCATTCGCATCACCGTATATAATTCACCCTTTTTCATCACCTAATCTCAGGTTATTGACATAACAGTTTCGATTGAATGTTACAACATCGATTTGGCTCTCCGAATACACATTCAAATGAAAGAAAAACATTGAGGCGATTTTGTACTCCCGTGAACTATTTTTTTTTTTTTTTGTTACATCTCTTGGGTGCAGCCGGCTATAGGTACTTACGCCAAATCGCATGTAGTACAATGTCCGCCCATAGTTTTATTACCGAAATACAATGGGACGCCTGCCGCGTCTATAGAGGGCCAACTTGCATAACCCCAATTGTTGTTATACCAATATCGTGTCTGAATGATCCAATTAATTCCATCTAAGATTGGATCCGTTGGACGGGCGCGTGCATGTCTATCATGAGGCTTGGTGCAATAAGATACTTTCATAGCTAATTGGAGGAATGTCTCGTGTGTAGCGCCCCGAAAAAGGCGCGTTCTCCATTTCAAATTACACGCAACTGTGGAATGTGGCTCCTTTTTGGCGAATTGACAATTTTATAACAGTTTGCTCTGTGCCGCAATTGGAAGCGAAATATATCCATGCGCCTGAAAGCTGCAGCCGGCAGAACAACTTTTATTGGTTTTATTTAAATTTTATTTCCAAACATACGGAAGGAATGAGACTTTAATAGAATGGACAACACAAATTGACATTTCGGCACTTTATGGATGAATTCGCTGATGAATTCTAATTTATTGACATTTGCATGCATGTTGTGTTGTTACTGGCAACCGAGCGAATTGTCGTTAATCAGTTTACGTGTTTCTTTTATTTTTATTGAACCAGAAGCGGCATAGTGACAGATGATTTAAAAAAAAAAACACCAATCTAGTTTGCGCATGCAGCTTGAGCTGATTCATAAAAAGACTCAATTGAAATTGAATTGTTTAGTGGTTTGCAGAGTTTATGAATGGTAAAATAGGCTTACAGAGGACTCAACCCATACTCGTTTTATACCTCCAGATAGGTACTCCAAGTTGATTGAGATCCAACTGCATAATCTTCGTACGGGTTCAATTCAAAGACTTTCCGGCGCCCGGCAGACTCTTAACAGAAATACTTTCAAGCTAAATATTAAGCATTTACTATGTTCCAATTTTCGTCTCTCCAGTCTCCAATCCAGACCCATGTTTGTTATTTGGGAATATGGAATATGGAATATGGTATATATTGAAAGATAGATAATGAAACTTTTTTCCAGCAGAAGATAAAATAAAATATTTACAATTTAGTAAATTTGTTTACAAAAATCATCAGTTAACATGGCATTGCCGTTTGTATGATTGGCAAAAAAAAAAAAAAAACTTGTAAGTGATAACTTAAGTAAATCAGAAAACAGCATTAGCATAGCACAGTAATTTATTTTGCATTCTAAAGGGTGGTTAAAGTTTAAGGGCCGATGTTGACCTAAACGTCAAGTTTTTTTCTGCATTTCATTTGACATTTCTCAATTTCAGACTAACTCAATTTGAACCATGGAAAGATACACAATCGAGCAAAGTTTTAAGGTTATTCAGGCTTATTATGAAAATGGGCGTTCAAATCAAAATGTATATCGTGCACTTCGTGATTTTTTCGGTTAATTTAATCGTCCAAATGTGCGTACAATCGGGAAAATCGTGCAAAAATTTGAGCAAACCGGGTCTGTAGGAGATGTGAAAACACCAGTACATGCTCGTACAGCTCGTACTGCAGAAAATATTGCTGCTGTTCGCGATAGTGTGGCTGAAAAGCCGTCCGCCTCAACTCGTCGTCGTGCCCAACAATTGCACCTCTCACGCTCGTCGTTGATGAACATTATGCATAAGGACTTGCATTTACGCGCTTACAAGGTGCAATTGACTCAAGAACTAAAGCCTCTTGACCATTTCAAGCGTCGTCAATGGTCAGAATGGTGGCAAGAAATGGCATCAGTGGATGATCAATTTTTGAAGGAAATCATCTTCAGTGATGAGGCACTGAAATCATGTGATTTGACACCGTTGAACTTCTTTCTTTGGGGTTATTTGAAATAAAAGGTATACGTCGATAAGGTAGCAACAATTCAGGAGCTAAAGGATGAGAAAATTCGGCACATTAACGGCATAGAACCTCAATTATGCCTCAGCGTCATCGAAAATTTGGACCATCAAATGGAGGTGTGCCGCCGAGGTCGCGGCGGCCATTTGGCCGATATTTTGTTCCATTCATAATGGAACCATACCAATATTATCATAACAAAAAGAAATGACAATCATTTCCCAAATAATTTGTGTTTTATTCAAAATCAACATTGGCCCTTAAAACCACCCTTAATAGAAACTTTCAGTTATAATCCTCTCTCTGCATTGAAGAGCTATTTTGCAGTACCTGGTTTGTTTTAGGACGTTATCTTCATTAAGGATTTGTAAGACATGGTTTTCCGATAATAGTCCTTCCAAATATATATCTTCTCACAATGAAAGATATCCTCTCTCTCCGCTAAACATTAAACTGTTCTATGGAGTGAGCCTGATGCTTCTTCTACAAATCTTTCTCGTATCTGCTCATCCACACATTTGACCAAATGGTAGAGTTTGGGCTTCCGACTCCTTACATCATGTAGATTTAGATTCATTCCATATCCTCTAGCTAGTTCCAGCCAATCCTGATACCATCCACTTTTTTTCACGAATTGACTGTAGGGCTGCTTTCTTTGGCAGACGGTAGCCTGGCATGTTCAATACTTTGAGCACATGATCGACTTGCAGTTTTAGTGTCTTCACGAAGTGGTGATAAGCCTGTCTCCAACATGATCATATAACTGGGAGTGTTCGGTGCAAGATGAAAAGTTATTTTTAGATAATACCTTAGTAATTTCTCCACGATATCATAACAATTTCCTCCCCATACTTGCGCAGCATAGAACACAGTGGACTCCGAAACAGCTTCGAGTATTTTAAACTTAGCACTATGTTCTACACATTTGTTACTAAAGCAATTTTTCCAAGCAACTTTGATGGCCAATTTTGATTTCGAAAATTTTTCGCAGAGATGATTTCCATATTTAGGTGTCTCGTAAGACATTCTCCGAGGTACTTATATTCTTTCACCACCTCAATAGTTCCCCCGTTGAAGTGTCATTTTTTGTTTGAACAATACCTACCTCCACCTTTTTTAAAAACCATTACTTGCGACTTCCCTAGGTTGATTGTCAGATTCCACATTTGACAGTACCCAAACAGCCGATTTATCATGAGTTGCAATGATTCGGGTGAAAATGACATATTATGTTTTTTTTTTCATTTGAACAAAGCCAAATTTGATTTTACACATTTAAAAGGTTTTTTCTTTTTGCAAAGTCGCACTTATGCTTTTACTTTGTTGCTGACCACCTACAACTGCAACTACGCTGAGAATAATTTCGCAGCCATATTATTGACACGCGACGAGCTACGACTCGAGCGACATTAATGATGTGACAGCCAGATCTTTCCCAAATCGGGTGGGAATGGAACACTTACTTACGTTTGAAGAACTCCATTCGCCGTCCAATTTACAAGATCGTAAGTATAGTCTCAATATGATCCAATGCCACATTTATACCATTTTGGTATAGGCTGGCTTGATGCCTCTTAATTGGACGGCATTCATCTCACCTGATTATGTGCCAGAAGCAATCTCGAAAGGCCCATTAATAAGGATACTGTCGCACAAATCCATACAAGGGCTTCACTAACACAACTCTCCTCCATCGGTGTCTTTCTCGGCTGTCACATCACACATTCCGAGTACCGTCAGGTGAAGAAATATCCCCCCGAAAAATAATTCATAAATTCCCCGGTGCAGAAAAACGACACGTTCAGTTGTTCACATTCATAACTTTTACTCAATTTGACATGCGGTACAGGTTCGCGGTTGTTGTGCTGTTACTCGTCCAAAATAAAAACATTCGTACTGTACCGGCCAGTGAATTTGTACCTGTGCCGAAGTTTTCGAATCCCGAAAAAAAGAAAGAAAGTGACGACCTAAAATCGATCACAAGGCGGTGGTTCTTCCTTGTCCGCCTCTACCATCAGTCCACACTCCAACTGCAATGCGATGAAGCACGACACGTTAGCCGGAACGCTTGTGGAATTTTAATCGATTCCTCGCTCGTTACTTACCGATCTTTCGGATTTCATTCACGCTTTGTTAGTCGCGCACTTAATTGCGGTTGCGCGATCCAGATTGATGCGATCGTCGAGACCTTTGAGTAGCCCCCGACTACACGCTACATGTCAGAGATGAATGAAACACCAATCGCCAACGACGACGACGACGACGACGAAGAAAGCGAAATGTCAGTTTCAGTTTCGCTTTCCTGGAACATCAGAAACCGATCGTTTCAATCATGAAGGTCAATAGATGGCAGCACGTAACTCACTCACAAATGTTGTCGTCATACTTTCGGATGCGGAATCACGTAACATTTGCTAGAAAACGAAAAAGTAAGAGGCAACCAAAGGAGCCCTTGGGTATGCCGTTGCAGTTATCGATGTCGGCGTACACACAACAACAAGTGCATTCACTTTCGATCGATCGTGTTTGATGTGTATTCCGTAAACTACTTCTGCAGCAGCCTATTGTCGTGATTACAATAATTGTGCATCGCATCTGCATCTGGTGAATGGTAGTAGTGCAGTCTGCAGTGGCAGTGTGTGCGGTACTCTGTAATTAATAGGGCGAACCCAAGTGACGAAATGATTGATTGACACTCGTGCGGGTATCATTTGAGACGTTCGGTGTTTGACGTTCTCTTTGCAGTCCGCTCAAGTGGAATGAAATGAAAAATCTGACTCTAAGGGAAACAGGTGAAAAATTGCATCGCAAGGGTCTAAAAGTTTAAACAGATTATTGGAGCTTAGATGCACTTGGGGGTGTTCATAGCATACCGACAGTTTAGGAGGGAAAGTTCACAGCCTAAGTGATTGGTTGGTATTTTTGTAAATAAATTGCAAGAGGCCACCGAGTTCACACTATCAAGGGAAAGTACTTTCAAGTTGAGTGCGGATGCTGGTATGATAAATGCGACTAGGGTATCCTTATTTATGGGCTTAACCTTTTTGTTTTCTGCGGGAGTCATGTTGGGCCTTACGTGCTAAGACATACCAAAGGCACTGGCAAGTTTCTGCCTTTGTATGGATGTTTTTTGACACAACATGGGGTTTGTCAGCCTATGGTTATATATTTACATTAAAATTATAAGACCAACTCTGTCATATGCATCGTAGGCGCAGTGGATTAGTGGTTAGTGTGTTGGACTACTTAGCGTGGGGCCCCAGGTTCAATCACTACCGTAGCTCTCGCGAACGTGTAACAAACATCCAAGAGTATAACTGTCTTGAAAGAGCTTCTCACTTAGCCGGTTGGAGTCGGCATAAAATTGTGGATCCCTTCCCTTCGTTACAAAAATGAAAAACTCACACAAAACGAATGGTTGTGAGATGCTGGGCCTAGGGTCCCTCCGAAACTGTTGCGCCAACTATTTATTTTATTTGTTATGTCAAATGCATCGGCTAAAAGTAAAAATGTCATTTACATAGCTTTCTACTTTCTAAGGTTCCGTACTAATAGGGAATAAAATGAACATTATTAGTTTCGCCACGATGTCTGTCCGTCTGCCTGTCCAAACCCACTAGACTAATTTTGTTTCTAGGTCTATCTCAGAAACTTATATATATAGAGGCTAAAATTTGCACACAACATTGGGAATTAGCAATGGTAGCAGTATATCGACTGTTTTTGGAGTAAGTAGTAATTTGGTGAACGAAATATTTTCATTCAAACAAAAAATGGTTTATTTCTTGATTTACAAAAAAATGTGTATGCACCTTTTTTGTAGATCATTCCCGTAGCTATATATGTGCTGAAGACTGTTATGCCGAAAAAATAGTATTTTACAAGATATTTACGAAAAAACTGTCAATTACTGTAGGTATAAAATACGCTATTTGTTATTTTTCAATCGTTATTAGTTACTGGTGTGTTCTCTTAATCGATTTCCATTGGAATTTTCAATGCATATGCATACTCAACTCTAGTCATACTCATCCACCCACCGACACCACACCACACTCCATCCAGATTCCAGAATCCACATTAGTTTTTGTGCTCTAGGTTATCGGTCATTCTCATTTATTAAACCGTGTTGCCTTAATCGTTTTCAATTGGAACTTTTCCAATGGATACTCACATTCACATCCACACATATTGTTGTCAGTGTTGCTAGCTTATGTGTTTTCCAAACTTACAGGTTCGCGTCTCAAATTCGAAATTCCTTCTTTTAAGTCGTACAAAAACATGTTAAAAAAATAATGACAAAAAGGGGTTTTTTTTTTTTGAAAAAAGTAGCCAAATCGGGGGGGGAAATATTTTGACTGTCTGGCAACGCTGATTGTTGTGCACAAACATGCTCTAGGTCATTTCCCCCACACAGGCTTTCGATGCTTCCCGCATCTTCTTGCGAGTAAAACTCGCTCTTGGCCGGTTTTTTTAACTCTCCTCAAAAAGTATTTAAAAAACAAAGTTAGAAAAACCGGAAGCTCAACTATATGACAACAACAGTCTCCCCAATTATATAACCATACATACAATGCAGCCGTTTTCGGTGTCTTCTGTCCAGGCCCAGGGCCTACAACAAATCCCACAACATATACGCAAGCCAATCACTATTCTGCCATGAAAAAGTCTTGCATGTTTCATGAGGCATTTTGGGGAGTCAAAAGATTGATATCTATTTCCTGTACACTAACACGACACCTCTCATGACATATAACGATATGCGGCGAGGCGACAATGAATAATTTTGCCTCGCGTTGCCATTTGCCACCAATTGGCGATTTGCATTGAAATCGAAACCGCGAACCATCTATATATCTATGCCGATGACTTAACTTATGGTGCTAGGTATAGTTGCATTCGAAAGTTATGTCACCCACATGTGCTACATTTGGACTTGCTTCGATCGCTAGAAAATCCAATCAACAATGCAGATCGCATAGAATTTCCAAACACAGCATGGTTTCACACCGTTTTCCAATTACTTTTTTTTTTCTTGCACTTTAGGTAAAACACGTGCCAAAAGCTACTTAGCATTCTATCTGCACTAGGCTTTACCTTCCGTGGCCTCTATAGCGTGCCGATGTAACACTTAACGACCCGAGACAATATATCAGAGAGACGTTGCATTGATCCACTGATCCATATTACATAAGCGATTTATGGTGACTTTGCACTTCCGTCAAACAAAGAAGAGATTCCCATACGTGTATTGGTATGTGTTTATCCAAAAAATTTACAATGCCTTCAGCATCATGACGACTTGATTGAGGTTTTATTGTTTCGATTACCACACAAATATCCGTTTGTTAACAAGACAGTGAGATTGTCGGCAAGGAATACCTTTGCGTGCCTCCCACGTTAGATTGCACTGCAAAGGGGCTACAGATAGCCTAAGAGTGATTGTGCTTTTCTGGCCTTTTTCTGTTTTTTGGCAAAAGCCTCGTGCCATGACTTTTGAAGATCGTTCACATAGATTTGATACAAATTACTTCGCTGTGTTTATTTTTGTGCCAAAAATGGTGGAATATTTATTTATTTATTTTTTTTTTTTCTGGCCCCTTTGAAATAATTTTCTGGTCAATTATTGGGTCATTTGCAGAGCAATTTTTGTGGTTGTGACCCAGATAACTCGATGTGATTATTTGATGTCTTAGATTAGGTTTGGGGCAAATACAAATAATGTTCCTCTGGTCAGAAATTCGACCGCAAAGTCAAAATAACATTCTTCGTCGAGAGACTTTTGCCTGATTAACCTCCATTAACTTCAATTTAAAACGTGTTTACTTAGTGAAAGTGACTAAGAGGCAACCTAAGGTTGCCATCGTTTTTGTCATTGTTATGTGTTGCATGTCTTCGGTTGGATTGCGGAATTGTTTTATTATTATTTTTTTTTTTTTTGACTAACATTAGCGAAATGCGGCATCGCAATTTGTTAATGAGCACATGAGGTGGTCGAGTTGGTTTTGTTGTACACTTTTGGCAATTTTCCAGATACGTACTAAAAGGGAAAGGAAAATGTGGCAATGAATGTCTTAAAATGGTTTTTTGAACACGCTTCATTTTAGCAACTGTGGTAGCATTTTCGCAACACAGCTTGAGAACAAACTACTGTCAACGAAGAGGTTATACAAGGACTCGAATGAATATGCTTATATACATGACACAAAAGAACGTATGAAAATAATACCGCGTGCATTTGTAATCATTATACGCAGGACTCACCTATAAATTCTCTCATAAAGTGGAGAGTTATCAGTGTTTAGTTGCGTTAAAAATGTACATAGGGTTGTGTTGAAGGCCTGAGACTCAGCAACTTCTTCATGGATCGAAAATGTTAAAAGGTTCTATAGGCAATATTATACCGAATGTTAAGTGTTAAACAAAATAGCATTCTGTTGGCTTAACCTAGTTAGCGCCAAGTGCCAGCGCCACCTCTCCAGAACGTCTGAAAAACACCCGATAGTATAACTGTCAGGAAAGAGCTCCTCAATTCAACCGAAATTTTAGGTTCCCCCCAATCTACCGGCAAATAAAAACTGAAACAAAAGGAATGGTTGCATTGGGTCTGGGGTATAGGTTTGGTTAGGTTGAAGTGGCTGTTGGCTAGCGACACACTTAGATCATTATAAGGTCCCTAATGATACCACACGAATCTAGTTATTCTTCCTACTCGTTGGAGCTTCTGATGAAGTGTAGGAGATATCGGGGTATATGCTCGTATTTTATTTTAAGATAGTGGACGCGACACGGCAATTCAATATAGGGTAAATTACTTGGGACGTTCAGGTATCTAGTGTAGTAAGTCTGAACAGCTGACCGACTTGATGTGTCTCAGTTTTGATTGGCCAATATCGGTTACATTGGGGACGTTCGGATTCATAGTTTAGTAAGTTGACAGGCTGTCTGACTAGATGTATTTCAGTTTTGATAGGCCCAGAGTGGTCACGTGATTAGTTTTTGCAGTTGACGTTTATGGAGGGGAAGCCGACAAATCTAGTCAAGAAAATCCTTCCTGCATACTCAGTTGACATTTCGAAGAGTCAGATTTAAAATAAACAGAGTGGCCGTGGCAGAATTCTGAAGAGTCGAAAAAAGGGCTAGTGAGAGAAAAGGGTGCCATTTCTAAAGCTACTCTACAAATTTCGAAATTTCGCACGATATTTAATAACCATTAGTTCGCATAACAGTGAAATAGTGTTGTGATAAGCAACCGTGTTACATTTTAAATGTACTTATTAGCAACTATCAATTTTTGAAAAAATTATGAGGGGTCTTTTCCGAATAAAAAAGGGTGAATTAAACAAAGGCAACGCTGACCGCTTGAAAACGAAAACAGATCCAAATCGCAAATTTACCCACTATGCCATCCGGGAACCGCCAGTACAGCTTTTTCAGTTGACGTTTATAGAGGGGAAGCTAACGAATCTAATCAAGAAATTCGTGACTGAGTACTAAGTTGACAGTTCGCATATGTGGCTGACGTTGGAAAAGTGACGTTACCGGCCTTTCTAAGTTTTGCCGTCAGGTTACATATAAGAAAAACGTTTTCGTGTGAATCTAGTCCAGACAAATGTAGTCTTAAAGACCTAAAGCAACTAGATTTTTGAATGTGCCCTTGCCCACTCTCAGGCAATTCATAAAACATAATAAAGGGGCTGCAGCCAATACTCCAAATAGAGGAGGGTCACATTCGAAAATGTATTTGCCTAAAGTCTTTAAAACTAAATTTGTCTGGATTAGATTCACACAGAAACTAGATTGGTTGCAAGCTACAATTTTACAGCATCCGAAATGCCAGCTAAGTATAGGTACCGAATCAGTTTTAAAAATGTTAACTAAAATAAAACATAACACAACTGAATAAAAACACTGTTCACATGATCAGTATGGCGAATACAAATACCATAGACTTCGTATACGGACTGTTAGTAGAGCCAACTTCGCGTTGGTTCTTCGTTCCATAATATTAGCGCTAGCGCTCTTAGTTTAAAGCAGAATAAAATGGAAAGAAATTATAAGAAGCTGAAATGAAGTAGGTTCTATGAGCTTAATTATTATTATGCGGAATAACAAAAAAATATTTTTTTTTTAAATATGTACATTGACGACCAAAAAAGCATAGCATATTATTTTGTCTTATAAGTCGAACAAGGAAGAACACGATTTTAATAGCTCCTTTGTCCCATAATTGTAAAATTCGGAAGGAATTCCATCCGATCTTCAGATGATTATGATTTAGCGCCTCCAGCACATCTCCTTCTCCAGTGCTATAAATCAATCCAAAATATAATTTTGTAAATTTTTATAACTGTCCAGAAAACTTCGATGATTGAATTATGTATATAGTGCATTGCAAACTGGATAGGTAATAGGTATCCATAATTGGTACCTATTTCAAAAAAAAAAAAAGAAGTAAAACAGCGCAATTTGTGAAGCATTTTTTATTCAAATTTTGTTGGTTCCATCTTTTATTAACAATTTGAACTTCCACATTTTCGATGCGACATATATTATAAAACACTCCGCAAACCACCAACTTCGGCCGATATCCCGTTACTTTGCCTACAAGCTATATTCTCACGGATTTGTCGCGTTTTTTTGCGCTAGTATTGATACATAGAAATTCGTATTGACAAATGTCACGAAACTTAGACACACCCTCAAAAAATATGACCAACTTCCGCTGCGCGAGAAGTTGCTGCCAGCGTTCATAGATGTTTATCCGTAAAATTTGAAATTATTCGTTACGTGTGGATAGTATTTTTTTTAGGAATAAGTAATAATTTAAGAAAAATGTGGGTAAACGCATTAAATCGAAGTTAATGATATTCAAAAGCGGAAAACAATGTTTGTCCTAATATGTTTCTAGTACACAAAACATCTCATTTAGATAGTTTTATTAACCAAAAATATTATATTAATCGCCTTTTAAAAATATGTATATGATAAATTAACCAATAGCATTCAGTTATGTTAAAATGTGGTATTCCCGAACTCTATCACATTCCCCCACTATTGGCAGCATTGATTTTTTATTTTGTGTATGTTTTTGCATGTCATACAGAATCTAAATTGACAGAACACCGATTGGAAAACAGAACAACGAATTTGAAAATAAATTGAGCGGCATGAGGATTGTGAGTTGGGGGTCTCAGTATTGTCTCTGGTATTCAGTTTCAGGTATTTAATTTGTCAAAGATAATAAGTGAACGCCCATCTCTGTTTCGGTGCAGTAAATGCAACACTGACACTGACAGGTGACAGGTTACTGTCGTTTTATGATAATGTCACCATATAGACTGTTTGGGATTAATCAATTCATTTTTTCTCTTTTGCTAAACATTCAATATTGTCTCGATTCATTTTAAATACGTTCAATTCATTTCGTCTATTAACTTACTAATGTTCATACCTAGCTATTTGTATGTATGTATTTTCTCTTGCGTTAATTTTCATTTTCTTAGTTTGTTATCAATCACTGTAATCTCTAATGCAAGCATCCAATGGTCAGCGATGTCGTGTCTGCTTACACATTTCATACATAGATTATGTAAGTTTTATTGACCGCTCAGTCTCGCGTAACTTTACAACAACAATTCTATTCTTTTGCGAAACTCGTTATTGGGCGAGAGAACAAGGATGGTCATGTAATATTTGTTCTTTCTATCTCTCTGCCACTTGGATCTTGATCACAGCAGACATCACATCGTTAGACCGTGGAAGCTAAGTAAAATTTGATTATTGGCTTTGTACATATAATTTTTTTTTCTCCAATAAAACCAAATCTGTAATTGCACATTTATTAACCGTCGTGTTTTAATCTCGTTTGGTGCAATTACAGTATCTACTTTTCGTTCGTTGTTCATCATAAAGCTGGTCCTTCTGTAGCCGAATCAACAATTGATTCGAGTGAAATCCAAAATCGTAATTCGATTAATTGCAAATCAAACACTTTTCTTTGCATGTGCATGGTGTATTGTTCCGCGTATATATATATTTTTATGTAGAGAAAATCCTCGTGTGTGAAATATAGTGCTGCGCTTATTGGGAAAAACACATTGTTTCTTTATAAAAAATATAACAAGAATTCCCTCGTGACATTTTCTCTTGAAACTATAACCGCGTCTTATAATTTTGCAAGAGTTTCGGTGCGTTTGAGGCAGCATTTTACTAGGGATTTTCACGTAACCATATACTAAAATGAATGCGTTAAAACAAAAACGTGGTAATGCAAAAGCCTGTTTAACTCGTGCGGTAGAATTTCTTTCAACTATTCAAGACTCTACCGATATAGAAATGTTAGAAATTCGGTTAAGCAGAGTAGTTGAAGCATGGTCAGAATATTCTTCGCTTCATTACGAATGTTTGAAGCACGTGGAGGAAATTGATATCGCGGAATATGAAAAAGATTTTGGTGTGTATGAAAATAAGTATTTCGAGGCTCATTCCGGTTTAAAAAAGGCAATTCGCGATCGATTAAGTTCGGAAAAACCGAATTCTGCAGATACTGTACTTGAGCGTCTTGCTGACCAACAAACAACGTTTCTCAAAAATTTAGATTCATCGGCAAACACGTGTTCTAAAATTAATCTGCCGACAATTGTAGTGCCTCCTTTTTCCGGTAATTACAAGGATTGGCCGTCCTTCCGAGATTTATTTGTGGGTTCAGTCGACACCAAACCAAATCTGACCTCAACTCAGAAATTTCATTATTTGAAATCGTTTTTGTGTGGGGATGCCGCCAATCTCATCAAACACATTCCAATTTCGGATGGCAATTACCTTGAGGCTTGGGATAGACTCGAGAAACGTTATGATCGCGTAAATCTTATCGTGCAATCGTTCGTCCAAACCTTTCTGTCACTTCCGTCTATGAGTGTATCAAATGTACAAACCCTTCGCCGAATTACAGACGGTGCAGATGAGGTAATTCGTGGTCTCAGTGCACTAAACAAAACCAATCGCGATCCGTGGCTGATCTACCTGTTGCTAGCTAAAGTCGATAACGAGACAAAACACGCATGGGCTGATGAAGTGGGCTCTCGCGATGATAGCTCGATAATCGACCTAATTGAATTTTTGGAACTCAGGTGCGACGCGTTGGAATCGTGCCAATCACTAAATCGTTCAACCACATCGCGCGGGAAACAATCGGGTCAGATCAGAGCTCACTTAGCCAAATCATCAGAAAATAATTCACGTTGTCTTATGTGTAAAGGTGATCACAGTTTATCTCAGTGCTCTGAGTTTATTGCATTAGACATTTCCGCGCGTAGAAACTTTACAAAAGCTCAATCGGTATGCTTTAATTGCTTAAGATCAGGACATACCGGGAATAAATGTCGATCCACATTCCGGTGCCGCGTATGTAAGGCTCGTCACCACTCGCTGGTCCATCAAGATGATCAAAGACATTTTTCTTCATCATTGCCAAATCCTAATCCCTCTACTTCATCCTCGTCGGTATCACCTGCTTCGATACAGCAGTATTCTTCGGAGGCCCCTTCTACTTCTCACGCTGCTACCCCATTGGTTAGTAACCATTCGCTTGAATCTAGCATTCGACAACAAACCATTTTGCCAACTATCCTCGCTAGAGTTCAAGACAATCGGGGACAGCTCATTGATTGTCGTGTTCTATTGGATACAGGGTCTCAATCGTCTTTCGTTACCGAATCGTTTGCCCAAAGACTTGGGCTTCCGCGAACCCATGCTCGAATTCCTGTGATTGGATTATCTTCAAAGGAAGCTGGATATACGAAAGGATGTATATCAATCAATCTTTCTTCTCGATACAATTTAGAAACTTTATCAGTTGATGCTTTCGTGCTGGCTAAATTAACATCGAACTTGCCTGCCAGATCATTTGACGTATCAACTTGGGAGTATATTAGACAGTTAGATCTAGCCGATCCTAACTTCAACCATTCGTGTTCTGTTGAAATTCTGCTCGGAGCTGATAAAGTGTTTTCTGTTCTCAAAGCAGAACAAATTCGTGGCCTGCAAGGCCTACCCATAGCTCAAAACACATCCTTCGGTTGGGTTATTTCGGGTGAGCTATTTAATCAAAACAACTCTGATATTGCGTTATCGTCATTCCATTCAGCTGTCGACGTAGATGTTCTTCTCCAGCGGTTTTGGGAGTTGGAAGAAGTCTCTCCTCATAATACTCGTGATTCTTTTAATGATCCAGCTGAAGAGCATTTTCGAAAAACATTCTCTCGCGCGTCAGACGGAAAATATGTCGTGTCTTTACCATTTAAAAACCCGTCCCCAAGATTCGCAAATACCCTGCAGTCGGCAGTTTCACGAATGCATTCAATGGAGCGCCGGTTTCGAAACAATCCCGACTTACATCGCCTTTACTCCAACTTCATGCGGGAGTATCTCGAACTTGGACATATGGAGGAAATTCCTCGCGATAAGCTTAACACAAACCCTTCGCAACAGTTTTATCTCCCTCATCACGCGGTCCTCAAACCCGACAGTTCGTCCACAAAACTCCGTGTTGTGTTTGATGGTTCGGTAAAAGACTCAAACGGACAATCATTGAATAACCATCTTCTAATCGGTCCGCCAATTCAACGCGATCTAATCGGTGTGTGCTTACGGTTTCGGCAACATCGTTTCGTTTTTACGGCTGATATTGTCAAAATGTTTCGCCAGATATGGGTCTACGAAAATGATACTGACTTTCAACGTATTGTTTGGCGTCAAAATCCCAATGACCCAATTAAGCACTATCGGCTACGAACCGTGACGTACGGTACCGCATCGGCTCCATTTTTATCAGTTCGCGTTCTGCAACAACTCGCGGATGATTATCAGTCCAGGTACCCAAACGCGGCTAAAATCTTACTCAACGACGTTTACGTTGATGACGTGATGACAGGCTCGAGTTCCATCGAAAATTTATTAGATTTGCAATCTGAACTTATCGCGTTACTTTCCGAAGCCAATCTTCAGCTTCGTAAATGGAGTTCAAATTGCTGGGCTCTACTCGCGAAACAACGTCGTGAGGATTGCGAGTATTCCTTTGTTGATCCTGAACATGACCAATCTCTCATCAAAGTGCTAGGTATGTTCTGGAATCCTGCAACTGACGTATTTTCTTATCGCGTAACTCCAACCAAACCATGCGCCGTGTTAACCAGGAGAACGTTACTCTCTCAAATAGCGCGCATTTTCGACCCCCTGGGACTTCTCGCTCCTTCAGTGATTCTGTTCAAACTCATGTTCCAGCAGCTCTGGTCGTCTGAATCGCGATTGGGTTGGGATGATCCCCTTCCCTCCGAAATCTATGATAGATGGACGAGCTATCGTGCACAATTACCATCCTTTGAACAAGTTTGTGTTCCGCGGAATGTGTTCTCTTCTGGAATATCGATCGAACTTCACGGGTTCTCAGATGCCTCGTCTCTAGCTTACGCTGCCGTCGTGTTCGCTCGCTCAGTATCCGCTACCGGTGATATTAATATCAGAATCGTTGCGGCAAAAACGAAAGTGGCCCCTCTTAAACCCGTATCCATACCCCGCCTCGAACTTTGTGGTGTGCTCTTGGTAGCTCGGTTGCTCAATCTCGTAAAATCGTCGATCAGTACCAAAATCGAGAGGACATACGCATGGTGCGATTCCGAGATTGTGCTACACTGGCTCTCATCACCTCCTCGTCGCTGGACAACCTTTGTTGCCAATCGCACTGCTGCCATTCTGGAGACGGTACCTAGGTACTCTTGGCGTTATGTTCCATCGGAGGCAAACCCGGCTGACTGTGCTTCTCGAGGGGTTGCTCCTTCCGACCTCTACAATCACAGTCTATGGTGGACAGGTCCATCATGGTTATCGCGGCCAGAACACCATTGGCCTACATCTAACTTGTCTTCGACTACAGCTGACTGTGAATCTTCAAAAACCGAGGAAAAAGCAAGCTCAAGGCATGCACTCGTCACGTCGTTTGACGGACATGTCTTTCGTGACCTTATCGATAAGATTTCATCGTGGTATCGTTTGCAGCGTATAGTCGCATACTGTTTCCGGTTTATCTGTAACAGTCGCCGCAATATCGTCAATCGAGCTTTTCATGGCTTAATATTTGCAGAAATTCGAGTGGCCAGGATTGCCATCTTAAAAGTCATTCAATATAATGCTTTCGAAGATGACATCCAGCATCTGCGTACCAAAAACCAACTTCCTGCGAAATCGAAGCTCTTGAGGTACTCATCATTTTTGGACAGCGATGGACTACTCCGAGTTGGCGGACGCATCAAACACGCAAGCGTATCTTATGGCATAAAACACCCTATTATTCTTCCAAAAGATAACCCAGTCTCCTCCCTTATTATTACAGATATTCACCAACGTTACTTGCATGCTGGAGTATCCGAGACCTTTGCATTCGTTCGACAACAATTTTGGATATTGGGCAGCCGGAATCTGATTCGCAAAATCATCCACAGATGTAAGCCATGTTTCATGCAGAGGAGACTTACTAGCCAGCAGATCATGGGGGATCTTCCGTCTCATCGCATCCAACAGAGTCGCCCGTTCTCCAACACTGGTTGCGACTATGCCGGCCCACTAACGATAAAATTGTCCCGTTGTCGCAATCCGAAGACGTCAAAGGCCTACATCGCCTTGTTCGTGTGCATGTCTACGAAAGCCATCCACCTGGAGCTGGTGAGTGACCTCACCACGGATGCCTTTATTGCAGCTTTGCGTAGATTCATATCTCGCCGCGGCAAGTGCGCAAACATATACAGCGACAACGGGACGAATTTCCAAGGAGCTCGTCGGTGCCTATCTGAGATGCATAGATTAGTGATGGCACAAACCCACAACGACATCATCGCTACTGAAATGGCCAAGGATGGCATATCATGGCATTTCATACCTCCTTCCGCTCCACACTTCGGTGGACTATGGGAGGCTGGCGTAAAGTCAGTAAAACTGCACTTGCGGCGCGTTATCGGGAGCTCAATATTAACCTTTGAAGAGTTATACACTGTCCTTAGTCAAGTAGAAGCTATATTAAATTCTCGTCCTCTTTGTTCTGTGTCCGACTCTGACTTAAACCCATTAACCCCCGCACATTTTCTTATAGGCGAACCACTGACTGCAGTTCCTGAACCCAGCCATCTGGATACTCCACCAAATCGCCTGTCTCACTGGAATCACATCCAAAGCATGACACAAGGGTTCTGGAAGCGATGGCACACCGAGTATCTCACCACGCTGCAGGAGCGACCAAAATGGCAGCGTGTTACCGCCAACCTCAAGACTGGAGATTTGGTGGTCGTAAAGGAACCTAGTCTTCCGCCAACAAAGTGGTTATTGGGACGAGTCGAATCCGTCAACCCTGGTGCCGATCAACAAGTTCGTGTCGCTACTATTAGAACAGCAACAGGAACATTTGTACGTCCTATATCCAAACTTGCGCTTCTACCCATGTCCTGAAACTTCTTCCAGGGGGGCCGGGATGTTTGGGATTAATCAATTCATTTTTTCTCTTTTGCTAAACATTCAATATTGTCTCGATTCATTTTAAATACGTTCAATTCATTTCGTCTATTAACTTACTAATGTTCATACCTAGCTATTTGTATGTATGTATTTTCTCTTGCGTTAATTTTCATTTTCTTAGTTTGTTATCAATCACTGTAATCTCTAATGCAAGCATCCAATGGTCAGCGATGTCGTGTCTGCTTACACATTTCATACATAGATTATGTAAGTTTTATTGACCGCTCAGTCTCGCGTAACTTTACAACAACAATTCTATTCTTTTGCGAAACTCGTTATTGGGCGAGAGAACAAGGATGGTCATGTAATATTTGTTCTTTCTATCTCTCTGCCACTTGGATCTTGATCACAGCAGACATCACATCGTTAGACCGTGGAAGCTAAGTAAAATTTGATTATTGGCTTTGTACATATAATTTTTTTTTCTCCAATAAAACCAAATCTGTAATTGCACATTTATTAACCGTCGTGTTTTAATCTCGTTTGGTGCAATTACAGTATCTACTTTTCGTTCGTTGCTCATCATAGACATTTGTCAATTTTGGTCTTCTATTTCGTGCAATATATTGCGTCAAAGAATGAGAATGAGAATGAGTTTTATGGAAGAAGATTGGTAGGTATAGCTTACCCTTACGGGCCTTCAAGTGAAGATAATTCAAGTTTTGTTTAAGGCATTGAATGCCTCCAACTAAGAGCTACAACTTTTTTCCTAGTCAATTAGGTGTTTATAGGGAAACAAATTTTTGATTTAATGTCAAAACTTTCACCGGCAAAAGACAACCAGCTGCGTTCAACCACCCACCGTTCGCTTTGAATCGCAGTCACAGTAGGTGCATACCATTACATAAATCATTATTCGCTTCACTTCAAAGCACAACATTGATTAACGACAAAGAACATAACCAAGCAATGATCGACGCATCTACTCATTAAAGCGAAAAATCCATTCACCAATGCGTTTGGATATGGTGCTGTTCGACCAGGCGTTAATAAATTAATTAGCAGTGCAAAAAATAAATTTTTCTATCGCCAACATTTTACGGTGCAAGATGGCATATTTAACAGCGTGAACTTCTGCCGCTGGCGCTAACTTAATTACCACTTATTCGTGGTTATTTATTTTTATTTGGCCATTAAAACCACATCAACGATGGGCAATTGAATTTGTAATTAGACGCATCTGTCAGTTTGTCTGAGTGACAGTGTCTTGTGCTTTGCATAACGTTTGGATGGTTGGTGTTGTTTAAATGTTTGTCTTGTTTTTGGTTTCTGTTTATGATTGACAACGTGTGGCAATCAATTCGAGCATGAATTTCCATCAACAAATGGCATACATGTGAACCTACACCCATTGACTGGTTCAAGCAATTGAAATATTGCATGAAGTTTTCAATTTCAATTTAGCGTATGAATGTGTGGTGAGTTAATTATGTTCCGCAGCCAGTTTGTCTGAGGTGAGGCGACACGCTGCTCGGAAGTGAAAACTTTCATCATCATAACTCTTCCTCTTTCACGACTACTTAGCCGGTATGGGTAAGGTGTACGTAACGGTTAGGAGCATGGCTTTGGCTTTGGCTTTAGATGGCGATGCTGCAATTGCGCAATGGACTTGAACTTGAGGCAAGGTCTTGTGCGGGCTATAAAGCGAGATAATGTTGACAAACTACACTCGGTTTTTGTAGTCTTTTAATTGGCTATACATATTAGCCACAGGCTATGCCAGTTCGACATGTCCAGTGTTACGTGTGCGTGTGTTTTTTTTTTTTTTTTTTTTTTAATTTGCCCCTTTTATTCCGGTGTAATTGGTCGGGTAATAAATAGTAATTGCTTTTGGTATATTGAAGGACTTGAAAGTGAATTGGATTGGCGAAAGGGACATTCGCTTTTGGGTGTCGAAAACCGTGTGACATACTTTGGGAGTGTGGTTTTGAATTGAATAATCCAAAGGATTCAGTGGTGAGTGGGATTGTTTTTTTTTTTACTTGGGAGTCTACGTAGATTTTTCTTCAAGTTGAGGAGTGGGCTTTGTTTGATTTCCAAAAGTCTATAACTAGTCGTTGGCGTTTTAGCTGCAATCGATTGTATTTTAAGAGTTGGCTACAGTTTGCAGTTTAATGATTATTATACAAAAAAAATATTTTTTGTACATAGTATAAATTAATTATAAAAGAAAATATTACAATTGGTGAAGGCATTTCAAAGGCAGGAGCTAAAAGGTATTTGCGAACCATTTTCTGCTTAAGTATCAGCCTATACTCCACTTTTGAACAGCGTATATTGATAAAATGTGCTCTATGTTTAAATAGCGTCATTTTGCAGTGCAACTGTGACAATCGGAGTCAATATCGTAAAGAAGTTTTAAATTTTACTCCGGTCAAATACATTAAAGTAGAAAAATAGTTACAGTCCTATTACAATAAGAAGAGGATTAGAATAATACCACCTTTAATGAAACATCCTAAGGACTTCCTAGAGTAAATGATGCTGGTTTGCTTTTTTTTGTTTGCTTTGTTTTCCAAGCAGAAAATCGGTGAAGGAAAGGGCTCGATTAAGAGAGGTGGCGCTACAGTCCGGGTTAGCACGATCTTTGACTAACTGCCTCCAGTTGCGCACTCCAAGTTGGTTTAGATCCCCTTCCACTTGCGCGCGCCACCTAAGGCGAGGTCTTCCTCTACTGCGTTGTCCCTCCGGGTTGGAATCGAAGACTCCGGGCCGGAGCGTTGGTGTCCATTCGCTCTACATGTCCTAACCACCTTAGACGACTAATGCGTACTTTTCTGACCAGGTCGATGTTGCTGTACAGTTCGTAGAGTTCGGTGTTAAATCTTCTCCTCCAAACGCAAACGGGACCAAAAATCACTAGAAGAATTTTGCGTTCGAAGCGACCAAGAAGATCCTCATCCGTTTTTGCTAGGGTGCTTCTGCGCCATAGAGCAGGACAGATGATTAGAGTCTTATGTAGAATCTCCTTAGTACTTCTTGACAAGGCCTTACTAATCAATTGCCGTCTTAGGCCAAAGAAACAGCGGTTGGCAAGTGTGATTCTTCGCTTGATTTCTGATGTGATGTCATTATCAGAGTTTATAGCGGAGCCGAGGTAGACAAAGTCCCTAACTACCTCAAAGTTATAGCTGTCTATCGTGACGTTCTGTCCGATTCGTCGATGTTGTGTGTCCCTTCTTGTTGACAGCATATATTTTGTTTTACCCTCATTCACCACTAAACCCATTTTTGCCTCTTCTGTAGTAATACTTGTTAACGCCCCAGTGACAGCTCGCTGTGTTCTGCCAACAATGTCAATGTCGTCAGCGTATGCAAGCAGTTGCACAGACTTTTGGAAAATCGTGCCTCTGGTGTTGGCTTGTGAGTTTCGCACAATTTTTTCAAGAATGATGTTGAAGAAGACACATGAAAGCGCGTCACCTTGTCTAAATCCTTTTTTGACATCAAAGGTCTCAGTGAGATTCAATTATTTAGTTTAGAAAAAAATTATATTAGAAACCTAAATTATCATTTTTGAAGATCTATCCATAGATATCCCACACGTTTGATAAAAAAAAATTAGTTTGGGTATGGTGAACCCCAAAAATTTATGTTTTTTTTTTTTTTTTTTTTCTATTTTTGTATAAAATCTTAATGCGGTTCACAAAATACATCTACTTACCAAGTTTCAACAGTATAGTTCTTTAAATTTCGGAAAAAAATGGCTGTGACATACGGACGGACAGACAGACAGACATGACGAATCTATAAAGGTTCCGTTGGTTGGTGGGAAAAACACTAAAATTTTCCACGTTTTTTTGGGCTTCTTTCTGGGCAACGATTTTTGGGCTAAATTTTTTTCAAGGTTTTGGGCGCTTAAAGCAAACGAAATTATGTCAACCTTGATACGGACCTGTAAAGCCAGATATTTATTTATTTTTTTGTTAGATAGTCTGATGGGTTATAGCTTTTGATAATCTTTAATTAATAATTTTAGGAATAAGGAATTTTATACAAAGAATTTTTTTTTCGTCGCTCAGAAACGAAACACTGGGAAGCTATCTTCTACTTACAAGGTGTATAAATTAGCTTAATGCCTCAAGCAAGTGGACTGATGCTAACTTCTCCAAAATAAAAC
Organism: Cheilosia urbana; assembly: GCA_946477585.1. Classification (NCBI taxonomy): domain Eukaryota; kingdom Metazoa; phylum Arthropoda; class Insecta; order Diptera; family Syrphidae; genus Cheilosia; species Cheilosia urbana. The sequence goes on from OX297854.1 coordinate 122,196,101, forward strand.
AAAACAGAACTGTTTTACAACACGTCACTTTATTTTCGCTTACTGTTACACTTATTTTTTGTTCACTGCTAAAGAAGGATCTTTCTTCCTCGTAAGTCGACAAGAGACTGACTGCCTAGAGTGCATGAATATGCTTGTGTGCAGCCACCGTCTCATACGCTTCGTTCTCTGCTTCAGTGCGATCTGACCCACAAGGGTGGTTTAAACTCAACAATCAACATTCATATAGGAATATTGAACACAAGGCATTCCAAAACTTACAAAGTTTTCACTATCTTACTTTATACAGGTTTCAGGTTTCTGAGAATACCAACATGGATAGACAACATTGGGTAAACATGTGGCCAAAGTTAGTCCGGTTATTCGTCATGGAAAAGTTTCGCGATGGGTCCACCTAACCTATGTCCGGGAAATTTTCTAAGTTTATGTACCTACCAAATCAAATCATCTTTAGAGCAGTAAAGCTAAGATTATACGTGTAATTTTTCGTGGCCGATTTTGACATGCCGGAATCATTATGACGTAACCTGCGACCAACTTCGGTGTACCAGCAGTAGGTTGCATTTGAAGATTATTCTCTTGAAGTGCTAGCTCGAGTCGAGCAAATGCAAATAAATTAACTATAGTTACCTGTTATTTCTTCTTCTTTTTTTTTAAATATTGCTATATAAAGTGAAAACATCAAGTTGGCTAGCTCGGGTTGCAACTCGGCTTGCTTCAATTTTGAACCGGCTTAAATCGGTTTAAGAAATTTTTAGTTTGGCACATCCCGAAGCTAGATTATTCATAGATTTGTTAGGCGTAAGGACAAATTCGTAAGTCCCCGCGATATAAGCCCTGAAAGGAAAAAAAAATCCTGAATAATGTCCCACTTAAGGCGGATATTTTCGTTATCATTCCCGGCTCTGTCTGACTTCCAGTTTCTTGTAAAATTAGCTCCCGTTGGAGACATGACAGGCTCTAGAGTGATGTGCAGAGAATCAGCACTTTGACTGTGATAGACTGACTATATTTAAAAGGTTGAATGCGCTTAAATGGCCGCACTTCCAAATTCTTTCTATATACTAAAATATCTTTCTTACCTGCTTTCAAAAGCTATAGATCTCTATGCGTTATAAGCCCAAAAGAAGTACTTTAACATCCACACTATGTTTCCACTTCAGGGCCAGATCAACACATTCCTTATATAACAACTAAAATCAGTGCTTCTATACCTAGATCCAAACATCAACCTTGTTGTTGTCTTATTCATTCAAACAGTTCCCACATAAATCAAGCTAATAAACGGACATTAAACCAAACCGCAACACGATAGGTCAAAGACTAGCCTTAAGTGTAAATAGCTGCCGCGCAGTACCAACTACCAATAGCTAAGATCAAGGTCTCCCACACTGGCGGCTATTATGTCAAACGAACATGATTTATCGTTTGTCTTCTTCTGAGAACTAACTAGTTCAGTGCATAAAAACAATGCTCCGCTTCAAAGCCCGCAGCTCAACCTTTTCATTGTTGTGCCGCAACAGATCATGTACACTTCCTTGGTAACATTGCTATTATAATTACTGTCGATGAAAATGTCGTTTCCGAAACGAAATAAGCTGTCAAAATTTATTGAACCATGAAACCTCCTCTTATCATAGATCTAAGAGTTTTCACGCGCAATTTTACAGCGTCCTTGGTGTGCAGGTGAATAGACCCTTCAACACCGTTTACGCTCGCAGGTGTAGCTGCCAAATTCTAGAAATCTATCTGACTGTCATAAATGGATTTGACACATTATACAATGTGTACCCCAAACGGATATGAGGCAATCGGTTCGGATTAGTTCAATTAATCTCAGATAACAAAACTGATCATCCGTGTGTCCGAACTGTTCTTAGAGACGAAAATAAATTACAATCTGCCATCGGCCGAGACTAGCAATTAGTCGGAAGATTGATGATCCCGCATCAAACGCTTTTGGTGGGCATATAAGCGTCGTTAAAAACAAAAAGCATCCGAGACGATTTGACGGCACATTTGACCTGTTGGATTGATGTTGGACACGACCAAGCGGTTGCAGTAATAAATTCAAACAAAAACGGATAAAATGTACAAAAATGGCCGATGGAGTGCCATCGTAAAACCGACATTTAGCCGGCTTTTGGCGATTACTCATTAGAGTTGTGGCGAATTGGATGCATTTCGATGTCAGTTGGAACTTGAAGTACACATGCACCTTGATCGACAAGTGGTGGTAGCTGGTTTTGGAGATTTTGGTGTGAATAACAAGTGCCAGGGGAATAATTACCGAACATAGTCAGTGCGCTGCATGGGTGTGGGTTGAAATTTCATAGTTGATTGACACCGCAATCCGTGACTATGCAGAAGCTGTACACGTTTATTCAGGGGTTAGACGCAGCTGAAACGGGTTCCTGCTTCAGCAACCTGTCTCCTCGATGACAGGTTATACAAATTGCTGTTTTGAAATTTGAAGTGAACACTGACCTAAGGTTGTTGTTGTGAACGTTTCATTATTTTAGGTAGTTCTATTTATAAAAAAAAAAATGGTTTTGGCGCAATAGGTCGTAAGGACCCTAGGCGAAGTTAGAGTTTTTAATTTTTGGGGCGAATGGAAGGGATCTACAATTTAATGCCGAGTCAAAACGGCTAATTGAGAAGCTCAATCAAATCGAGAAGCGAAATTCTCTTCTCAGAACCACTAGAAGAGTATTTTTTGTATTTTTTGAGTCAATGAAACAGTTTCAGAAGGGATTTTTTCTCTTTTTTTACTCTCCCGGAGCCTTCATTTTGCCCACTGGAAAAGGACATTAGTGTGCTATACATACTTCTAAGCGAGGGGTCAGATGATATTCCTGAAAAAAAAAAAAAAAATCCATTTTAAGGTTATTTTTTCCACTGCGCAGCCTCTTGCGAAAGTCTGGCAAACGTCTGAGAGTATAACTGTCATGAGAGAACTTCTCAAATGGCCCTTTGGACTCGGTGTAAATTGTAGATCCCTTGCACTGGTTTTAAAAATGAAAAAATCACAGAAAACGAATGGTAGCGATTAGCTAGGGGTAGGGTCCATACGGACCTGTTGCGCCTACTAATTATTTATTCTTAACTCGTACATAAAACATGTTAATAAGATAATGATAAAAAGTTGGTTTTTTTTTGGAAAAAAAATAGCCAAATCTGGGTGTTTTCCAGATTTAACTGGGGGAAAATATTTTGACCGTCTGGCAACGCTGGTATGACTTGTGCCAAGAGAATCTGTAGAATTGTAAGCTTTTTCTGATTCTTGAAACTTATTTTGTAAATCAATCAAATTGATAAAAGCTTGACCCAAATTAACACAGCTTTTATTTCTGACCTCTATTTGCAATGAACGCCCTCTAAGTTGCATGCCCATTTGCAAAAAAAAAACACATCCATACCAGGCCTATAAATGCAAATTAACTTGCACGTGGGGGTCATTCCCACAGTATTCTAATCCACCTGTAACCTAGTTAATAACCCATAAAAACGAAAATAAAATAAAAATTAAGTATCGCCTCGCCACCGCCATATACCTATAGATTCCAAATAATCCACTCGGATCCCCTTAATGAACCAGCTTTATTAACATTGATTCGCACCACGCCACGCTGCGCCGGTCGCGCCGGCAGATGCGGATGGCAAGGTGTTCGTAAAAAGCTTAAAGATCGACTAATGGGAATGAAATACATTAATAGTATCATTGGCAACCCGCCCACATGTAGTTTGTGTGTTTTATGTGAGGAATTCATTTCAAGCGATCCAATGATTTATACTTAACAAATCGGAACAAATCTTCGGTTGATATGCAAATGATGTTCAAAAAAGTATGTCACTTCTACAAGAAGATGCACTTGTGATCTGAAATTGAAAATATCACGATCCATGAGTCTATTACACAAGCCGGCACTGTTCCATTTAATTCTTTTTTGTGACTGAAATATTCTCACAAGTCACAACAAACAATCTATCAGGTACACAATGCCTGACACAATAGCTACCTTGCAAAAGGGAGCTCTCTGGCAGTACCCATAAGTGATTGCAAAATGATTTGCTTTTCTACATCAAGTCAATACCGTGTGCGCAGCCGCCGCGCCATTTTCTTTTTTCCTGAGCGACAAACACTTGTTCAATTTTCCATAGAATTTATATACAAAGGCGCACAACACTTGTGTCACACAATTGCAGTGATTGCACTCTTGGGATGGGGGGTGGAGGCGAGGAAACATTTTCAGATTTCACAATTCACAATGTGCGGCGGGCTTTCAAACGAAATAATATACTCCAATCTCCAACTATCCGCGGTACGGTACTGTGACTTTTAGATTCACTTTTATGCCACTTTTTCGCGCATGTGGTAAAGTGGTTTTGTATACCCTTTTTTTTCTCTTGTGGGTGGTATTGTGATCTAATTGATGTAATAATCTGGTAATAATGGCGCAGAGATGCAAGTAGAACAAGTAATGACATGGCGCGCAATTGAATTTGGAAAGATTCCAATTTTAATGTAATTTTGGCATTTGCTTTAAATTTTAAAACAAATAGAACTCATTCCAAGAACTTAGGTTTCGCAGAAAACGTTAATTGCATATTAGAAGATAGTAGGTAAAAAAAGTCGTATTTTCTTTGGAAAGACTGCAAAACTTAAACTTAAGCAAAGCTTCGAAAGGTTGGTATTGGAGTTTCTGCTTTACTTGTGCTGTACAAGCACCTAGGCTACGAAGTTGTTTTCTATAACAAGAGAAAGATGCGTTTTGAGTAGGTACTTTTGTAAAACATGGAAGCTAATTTTTCGGGGTTGGGGTCAAAATTATGGATGGGTCAAAATTCTGTTTTCAAAATTCTAATTTTCAAAAATCGGCTTTTCAAAATTCTGCTTTACAAAATTCATTTTCAACCTTTTTTTATTGTTTGCAGAATTTTGTAAAGACAATCCTCTCACTTATTTATACATAAAGTGTATTTTATTTTTAACTTTCTCCATTACGTAGTAATCGTACAAAATTTCGAACTCGAGATGTTAATCAATTCTGACATTACGATGATAGACGAACTCAAAAAAGTGGATCGCGAAATTCTGTCCAGTCTGTCCGTCTATCTGCCTGTCTGTCTGTCTGTCTGTCCCGCAGGCCTACAGCCTAAACGGCTGACCGGATTTTGTTCAAACTTCGGATTTGGAGTTTGTAGGCTTAGGGCTCGGGGCGGTTTTTTATTTTGCATGGTAACCTCAATATTAATGGTACTTCCCATACAAACTGTTCGTACCAGTTTGATTTGCTCGAAAACGGCTCTAACGATTTCAACTAAAATTTATATTTAAGCTTAAGTGGGTGAGGTTACCATGACTACATACCCATTTTTTGGCTAAAAATTCGAGTAACGGTGCTTTTGAAATTTGGACATATCTCGAAATCGGTCCATACAATTGTAACAAAAAATAATTTCTAAGGTTATATGGTCATTTCCAACTTAATGGCAAGCTCAGTTTTTCTCGGTATTATCGTAAAATCCATTTTTGAAAAAAAAAAAAATAGTTTTTTAAAATTTAGTTTTTCTTAGCTTAGGTGCCAGAAAACGGCAATAACGATTTTGACCAAAATGCAAACTTAGAGCAATACTAATGTTCTTAAAATTGCTGCGTCCTTACTTTTCAATTCGAATCACCAAAACCGCTCATATCTCGAAAACCCCATCGCGAATAATAACCTATAACCGGTTTTTAGCTAGATATGTACATTGTACATATGTACATAGTTAACAAATAGTATTTTTCAAACTAAACATTGCAATTTTTGGTACTTTTTTGTCTGCAAAATTTTACAAAAACCGTTCTAACGATTTTTAATTTATTTTCTATTAAAAATAATGTTTTGTTTTTTTACTTTAACAAAAAAAAAACAACAAGTTTTTTGAGTCTCCTGAAAACCTTGCAAATTGTAGATACAAGGTTTTGACTGTTCGACGACGAAAAGCCGATCTCTGTTCATATATATTTTCATAACTCAATACCGTACTTTAAAATTCAAAATGCAACAGCCATTAGAAATGCAATAACAGCAACGCAAAACTTATTTTCAGCAAATATTACCTACTTACTTAGGTGGCGCTACAGTCCGGGGTGGACCTGGGCCTCAACCAATACGCCTCTCCAGTTAGCGCGATCTTTGGCTAACTGCCTCCAGTTGCGCACTCCAAGTTGGTTGAGGTCCCCTTCCACTTGCGCGCGCCACCTAAGGCGAGGTCTTCCTCTACTGCGTTGTCCCTCCGGGTTAGAATCGAAGACTCTTCGGGCCGGAGCGTTGGTGTCCATTCGCTCTACATGTCCCAGCCATCTTAGACGACTGATGCGTACTTTTCTGACTAGGTCGATGTCGCTGTACAGCTCGTAGAGTTCGCTGTTAAATCTTCTCCTCCAAAACCCGTCAACGCAAACGGGACCAAAAATCACTCGAAGAATTTTGCGTTCGAAACGACCAAGGAGATCTTCATCCGCCTTTGATAGCGCCCATGCTTCTGCACCATAAAGCAGGACTGGGATGATGAGGGTCTTATACAGAGTTTCCTTAGTATTTCTCGACAAGGCCTTACTTATCAGTTGCCGTCTTAGGCCAAAGAAACAGCGGTTGGCAAGTGTGATTCTTCGTTTGATTTCTGATGTGATGTCGTTATCAGAGTTTATAGCGGAGCCGAGGTAGACAAAGTCCCTAACTACCTCAAAGTTATAGCTGTCTATCGTGACGTTCTGCCCGATTCGTCGATGTCGTGTGTCCCTTCTTGTTGACAGCATATATTTTGTTTTACCCTCATTCACCACTAAACCCATTTTTGCCGCTTCTGTACTAATACTTGCAAACGCACCAGTGACAGCTCGCTGTGTTGTACCAACAATGTCAATGTCGTCAGCGTATGCAAGCAGTTGCACAGACTTATAGAAAATTGTGCCTCTGGTGTTGGCTTGTGAGTTTCGCACAATCTTCTCAAGAATGATGTTGAAGAAGTCACATGACAGCGCATCAACTTGTCTAAATCCTTTTTTGACATCAAAGGTCTCGGTGAGATTGTTTCCGACCTTTACGGAGCAGCGAGCGTTCTCCATCGTCATTCTGCACAATCTGACAAGTTTGGCAGGGATGCCAAAACTAGACATGGCTCTATATAGCTCGTCTCTATAAACGCTGTCATATGCGGCCTTAAAATCGACAAAAAGATGGTGAGTATCGATCTGGTATTCTTGGGTTTTTTCCAGGATCTGCCGTAGTGTGAATATTTGATCGGTCGTGGACTTACCGGGCCTAAAACCGCACTGATAGGGACCTATCAGATCGTTGACGAATGGTTTCAGGCGTTCACACAATACAGCAGACATGATCTTATACGCAGTGTTCAGGAGACTGATGCCTCTGTAGTTGGCGCAGTTTAGAGGGTCTCCTTTCTTGTGGATCGGGCAAACAATGCTGAGGTTCCATTCATCAGGCATACTTTCCTCTAACCAAATCTTGGAGATGAGTTGGTGTATGCACTCTACCAAGTCATCTCCGGCTGCCTTGAAGAGCTCAGCAGGTAAGCCGTCTGGACCAGCAGCCTTGTTGGATTTAAGCTTAGATATTGCTATCCTCACTTCATTTTGGTCAGGTGGACGGAAATCTTGGCTGTCATCGTCCAGGTTGAATGGATCGTTCTGCCTAACAGCGGAATTTGTGTCGTCTTCGCCGTTTAGCAGTCTGCAGAAATGGTTTTTCCATGTCCTCAGCACCGACTGTGACTCTACTACAAGGTTTCCTTGCTCGTCTCTACAGGTCTCCGTTCGGGTCTTGTTGCCATGACACGTTCTTTTTACCTTTTGGTAAAACTTCCGAACATTGTTCCTGGAGTAACACCTCTCTATATCCTCGATCGCGCGCTTCTCATGCTCTCTCTTTTTTCTCCGGAGAAGCCGGTGTTCTTCCCTCCTTTTTTGCTCGTAGAGCTGACGAGCTGCTCTCGTCCTTCTATGCAGCGACGCTTCGTAGGCACTTTGTTTTGCTGCATGTGCTTGCCGGCACTCTTCGTCAAACCAGGGGTTTCGGGGGGGTGGACTGGTGAAACCGAGCACATCAGTTGCGGCGTTTTTGATGGCTTCTTGGCATCGGCGCCACTGGTCTTTGGCACTTGATGCTGGCAGCATAGGACTTCTCGAGAGGTTGAGGGATACGCGATCGGCGAAGGTTCTGGCGGTTTGTTGCGTTTGTAGTCGTCCAACGTTAAATCTCCTCACAGTATTTTCTCGTTGTTGTGGCGTCTTGGATATCCGCATCCGTACCTTGGCTACAACAAGGTAGTGGTCCGAGTCTATGTTGGCCGCTCGGAAAGTTCGGACATCTAGAATACTGGAGGAGTGCCTTACGTCGATCGCAACGTGATCAATTTGGTTGACGGTTTGATGATCAGGTGACCGCCATGTTCCTTTGTGTATATTGAGGTGAGGAAACCGTGAGCTAGCTATGGTAACATTACGTCCCGCAGCAAAATCAATCAGCCTAAGTCCGTTTCCAGACGTGGTGTCGTGTAGGCTGTGTTTTCCGATTGTGCTGCCAAAGATGTCCTCCTTTCCTATTTTGGCGTTAAAATCACCCAAGACGATTTTAACGTCATGCTTAGGACATTGCTCATATGTTTTGTCGAGGAGCTCGTAGAAACACTCTTTGGTAGCATCGTCTTTATCTTCTGTGGGGGCGTGAGCGCATATCAGGCTGATGTTGGCGAATTTAGCCTTGATGCGGATAGTTGTAAGGCGTTCACTAACGTGTCGAAAGCTCAAGACTTCTTGCCTAAGTCTGCCGCTTACAACAAATCCGCATCCAAATAGACGCTGTTTTTGTTCTCTGTAGCAGTCACCGTAGTAAATGTCACAGTTTTTCATCCTCCTTTTGCCCGGCCCATCCCACCGCACTTCCTGGATGGCGGTGATACCTGCTTTGTAGCAGTCTAGGGCCTCCGCTAGTTGTTCGGCTGCACGCGGTCTGTTCAGAGTTCGAACATTCCACGTGCAGATCCGAACGTCATTGTCCTTTTTTCGTTTTGCAGGGTCGTCAACAGTGAATCCGTCCTTATCCGAGGCTTTTGGTCGCTTCGCAACAATTCCTTTTTTTCCGTGGTAGGGTCGTTAACCCCACGCACAACCCCCAACCTGGAGGACCAGGCCCTTTCTGTAACCCCTTGGGCAGAAGGAGCCGGAATATTCCGGAGTCAGTAACCCGCTGCGGGGATGTGAGAGCTGCCGTTGACCCATTAAGGGCTCTTCCGCCACCATCTCTATTTCAACACCCTGACTAGTGCTGAAAAATCCTCAATGACCTCAGCTCCAAATACGTCAAAGTAGCTCATTGAGGTATCTGCCATGTTGACTGTTGACGCCACCGTTGATTCAACCATGTAAATTCATCCGCCGTACGTCCTCTTTCTGAGGGGCTCATGTAAGACCTCTGAGACTCGATCAGGCAGTCATTCCGACAGAGCATTATAGTGTTGCTATTTTCTTCGTGTTCAACACTCGCGCTTATAAGTTTAGCAAGTCATGCCCGGAAGGACAAGACCAGTACCCGGTGGCTACCACGCGGAGGTAAAATAAGCACAATTGATGTGTATGAACAGTTACAACGACTGGGCATCGCCAAGTTGACGCCAATCAGTGCCTACCCTATTCATACAGCACCCAACCACCAAATATTACCTACTTCTATTTATTTTTTTATTTTTTTCAATTGTCTGTTTCTAGAGCTTCAACGTTTAAAAACTAAAAGTGAATTTTATTTAACACTATGTATTCCTTTTTCTATATTTCATGAACCGTTTCTTTTACCTAGAATTGCTTCTCAGATCTTTATCTACCTATCTAATAAAATAAGAAAACAACCAACAAAACGAAAGAGAAAGTTTTGTTCGACCCAGTCGTGCACTTTATTTTTTTTTTTTTTTTTTTTTGAATTGCAGTTTTTTATTGACTAAGTGGCGCATTTATATTTCATAGGGGTAAGTTAAGTAAGGAACTGTAAGTAGTTGGGTTATTTTCTTCAAAGCAGCATTTTGCGTGTGATATTTTCGAATGCTACAATGAAACTCAATGATGAAATTTTAACGCATAAATCTAGGGTGAAGGCTGCTAATGAAAATATTTTACTCACAGTTTGTTTATTTTATATCACTCACAGTTCTGTGGCACTCACAGTTGTAGATGATGTGTACCTACTCGTGAATGCTACAAAGTCAATTTTAGAATTGTTCTAATCTGCGTCTAGTGTAGCACACATTTTGTAGCTCATGCCAAAATCGTCAAGTCTTCCTAAATCTAAAATTAATATTCCTCATACCATTGATTTTGTTTTGCTTTTGTTATCTGACTGCATTTGGTTTTTGTATCTGTCGTTTATTTGTAAGAAAACCAATTCAAACAAAATTGCATTACGCAAATAATTATGCGATGTTAAAAGCTATTCCGGGTGATCTGCTTATTATTTTTAAATGAAGCATGATATACTCGTATAGTCGCTAGTTGTTTGTTTTTTTTTGTTTTATGGAGGATGCCTTCTGATATGAGTCATAATCGTATCTTCCAGGATTTTACTATCGCGCCACTGTAGCTTCACTTGCAGTTTGTGGTCAGTATATTTTTGCATATTTATTGTCACATTATATCATCTTAACCTTATCACTGAATGCCTAATCTCTATATTCTTTACTTTAGTAGTTAAGTATTTAAATTTCATAACCAAACTTTTTCTTTTTAAAAACCTACCTGTTGCCGAAATTCGTTCACTTGTGCTGCGGAATTCCCAATCAATCTTCGTCCAAAACATAAAAGGTCAACAAATGAAATGGAAACCTCCTTCTGTATTATACAAAGCCATCCTATACCCATTAATTGTCATATCAGATGTCACTGCACAGTGACTACAATCCAAACACTTACATTGTTCATCAAAATAGTCGAAGAAAAATCGCTAATGTCACGCTCAAATGACAACAACCTCTCAACCATCTAATGAAGCATTTACCAAGTCGCATTCAATTATTCATAAGACGCTCCGCCGCCGACTCACTCTCGCATATGCAAGTTCAATCCACAGCAACGTGTTCATCTTTCTGTGCACGAATTTATTTTCGCGTTATTTGCCATTTGGTATAAGGTCAACGGGAATTGGTGTTACCACCAACACCACCAACCAACCAACAATTGAAAAACCATTACTTTGCATTCAACTTGATCGATGATCATATGCACCTCCCCCCACCTTGTTATGCAACGTAAAAGTGCATAAATCCAGTGAGCATAGACCACGATGACTCGGCTCCTCTTCACTTGGCACACGATCTTCTGATCGTTGGTACGGCACTCGGAGCCGAACAAGGCTGAGGCAAGTGTGCGCACGCCGAAGATAATGACTGACCGAAAAGCTGAACCCACAAGTTCAGTCGAACACAACAAAAACGTCGGAATCCGGTTTGGATTTTCGGCATCAGTAGGTTTGCCCCTACTGACACAGATTCGACAATAACCTCCACCTGGATATATGGGTGGACTTGGAGTGCGGCACTTGATATGTGGCCAAGTTCGAAGTGGGATACCATGTCGGATGTATCTGCAAACTTCTAAGCGTATCTACTGCATGTGGATGCTGTGCGTTCTGGATTTATTTTTTTGTAGGTATCTCCATCTCATTCTCATCCCTGACATCAATATTCCGTATCAGGTCGGTGATATCTGATTTATAGCCACACCGTGGCAAGGAAGGCGTACTACTGGTACCCACTTCCAACGTAAGCCACCACTAACTCACTCCGCGTCCGCAGTCGCCGCCGTCGTCTTCCTCTGCTGCACGATCTGGATACTGGATTTGAGATACATTCTCATGTTTCAGCTTCTTTCTCCCTAACATTTGAGAGATCATCGCCGGCTGTGAGCGGTTGGCGATGGCGCGGTGTCGCGTTGTTGTCATCAAGCTGTCCGCATTGTTGTAGGTGCCATTTGAGGGTATCATTTGTTGCATCGTTTGTAATACACAATTTTAATGTGACATCTTTCATGATGTTCGCTGCTGGTCGCCGTGCCGGTTAGATGCATTCGTCCCGCCATGTTGATGGCTTCTTCTCGTGGTGAGTTACTATTCAAGCGATCTGCTTGCTGTTGTTACATAAACGAATAAATTGTTATTGGTCATAACTCAAGGTTGTTGTTGCGGTTCTCGGCTGCCTGGCATGGGAATATTTTTTCCACTGATTTAGTTTTTACTTTCGTTTTGTGCGGTGATGTGGTGATGGAGATCTTCCTTGAATTGTTCGGGGTGACCTATATAATTATTATTTTTTTTTTTTTCACTGATCGATCTTTGCTGTCAGTGTGGTTTCTTTTTGTATTGGTAGCCCTGCCATATACAACCAATTATGGTCAGATGATTGAGACGAAGTGCCTATGCTGGTAAAGAAGTGACCTTTGTGATGAATTCACTGATGGCTTGTGCAATTGTGATGGGTTGATGGTGGTGCACACTTTAACCGCGACTGTCATTAATCACACGCTCGTTGTGGGATCCGCGTCCTGATGCCGAAACGTGGGCTTATTCAAAATAATTGTTGTTTGTTGCTTGTTGCTTGTTGCTTGTTTTTGCGAGCATTTTTGAAAACATTTATGTCTGCGACTTTACTGCTGGTGCATTCGCATTGTTCGTAGACTTATGTACTCCTGTTTATAACATACACCTGGGAAAGAATAAATTTCTCTTGTTTTTGATTGATTTTCTGGCTCACAAGAAGAGACCTATAGTCTCACAGAAATAAATTCAACTAGATTTTAATAACGTTTACCCTCTTTCTTGCAGAACTGACACTCGCCCAAAACAAACGTTCCTCGGCACGTGTCACAAGCTCCCGCTCGTTCGGCACCAACATCAAAGCTTCATCATCGTCTTCCTCCTCGGCGAGCGGAGTGAATTTCGACTGTCCCGAAGAGTTTGGCTACTATCCGCACCCCAACGACTGCACCCAATACTATGTGTGCGTATTTGGCGGTGCCCTTCTTGAGAGCTGTACCGGTGGCCTCATGTACAGTCATGAGTTGCAGACATGCGACTGGCCCAGGAATGTTGGCTGTGATATATCTGATGGTGGCGCTAGTGTCTCATCGGGACGATCATCGTCATCGTATGGTGACAACTCACCCAGGGTGCCACAAATCAAACAGCAACAACAGCAACAGCAGCAACAACAGCAGCAGCACGTGCCACACCGCGTTCGATTCGGATCAGCGTACTCCAGCTCCACGCCATTGCCACAGTCGAAACCAACCATTGTACAACAGTATCAACCACGCCAACAGCAGCAAGTGATTCAGGCCCAGGTGCAAAACCTACCCCCACCACCAGAACTGAGGGTTGCACCAAATCCAGTGATAACTTCAAGAGGACAACCCAAGCAGTTGCTGGATTCACATGAGGACATTGCTAAGGTTCGTATAGACAAATAGTACTCACGCAATCATCCCTCCTGACGGACATCTCATTTTACAGCTCTACGCCGATGCTCATGACACCCTACCGCCCGTCGAAGAAGAGGAAAGCGATCGACAACAACGTGTGTATCGTGGCCAACCTAGTACCGTCGGGCAGGTGCAGAGAGATCGTGATGGTATTATCCATCAGGCTAGCATCAATGCGATACCCAATCATGGGAAAATCGGTTCGTACGCCTATGGGGCGCAGATCAACCAGTACCGGTAAGTAAAGAGACCCGCTCCATGTTAAAGTCTGAATAAATTGTCTCCTCATTCTCCTCTTTTCATTTTGAAATAAAAATCCAAATCTTCGTCATTTCATTCATGCGACTCGCTTTAGACGTGACGACGATGACGACATTGACTTTGACAACAATTTAATTGACTTACGCCGACACCGACGCGAAGCACGAAGTAATGTGACAGCCGACGACAACGAGTCGACTATACTTGCCGCACAGACATTTACGAATCAGACTACACCTGTTACGAGTGCCGATGAAGCGGCGAATAAAGACCAAGATGTGACAGACGATGACACAACACCCGTAGACGACTCTGAGACCGATGAGTCGGTGCGATCAACACGTCAACTGCGGCCGTTGCCTTACAACCCACGTCCCAGCAAGTGGCAGTTGTCATCGTCGAACTACAGAGCAGTGGACTCGAACCCCTATCAGCAGCAAAGTTTCTCTTTTGGGGCCTTCAATCCGTACCTCAGGCCGCCACTTAATCCACACTTGAAGGACTTTAAGGGAAATCCACTCAAACCAAAGAGTCAGTACGCGGGGTTGGGCTATAGCATCACCCAGTCGCCGTTTGCTGCATACTATCCCCCAACAACCACGCGACCGTTGCTACCGCAACAGTCGGACATTTTGCCCTTTCTCTTGCAGAGCTTAAAAGACATCCAACAGCAGAAAAAGAAAAAACTAGCAGAGACCGAAAACTTTTCTTACTTTCATCTGGGGAATGAGCCGCTCAGGCCGGTTACGCCACAGCCAAAGCCTATCCAGAGCTCGCACTACTCTCAGTTCAGTACCCTCGGAGGATTCTATAATAATTTCGACAACCAGCAGTCTCTGAATTTGAAGCCAACTCCGGGCTACCAACAGCCAAAGCTGATATCTCAGTTCAGCATAGCCTCACCACCGACGGAAGTGACAACGGAGAGCAATTACTTCCACTACAACATCCTGCAGAATCAGAAAATGAAGGGCGCCTTCACCACGACTACTGAAGCGCCGCCCACTTCAAATTTCCAAATTGTGTCAGCGCCTAACCTTTTCAGTGGATCGCCACCAGTCCAAACGCACCAGTTCAGGCTGGCAAATCTGACAACCACTCCCCTGCCTCCGACGAGGCATAGTTATGGGAAGCCGGGCTTGATATCAAGCAACTTTAACTTTGGAGAGCTTGTGTCGGGCGTTAAGACCTCAAATATGGAGCACATGAAGCCGGCCCTTGTAGACATGCTCAAGTTCTTCAAACAGACTACGAACACAGCGGGTAATAGGGTGAAGACCACCATTCCGCCGGCTGGTACAACTGTCGACGACTTTGAATACGATGACGATGAAGACGATCTGAAAACCAAGAAGCCCACAGTGAACACGAAACCTCCCAGAGGCTACGATAGCTTTATCAAAAGCATTCCCAATCAGTCGCACAAGACACAGACAAAGTTTACGCTCAAGAACTTTAAGGCCACCACGTCAAGGCCAGTGAAATCACCCGACGACTACTACTACGACGAAGACGACGACTTCCAAATACAACAACCCCCATCGGAGAAGCCCGCATATATGCCAAACTCAGAGACCATGGCACCCAGACCGATGCCGGTCTCTACTCCCAGATATAAAAATCCCAACAGCGTGACAGGCTACTTTGACGTAACCACACGACGTCCGGTTTTCGGGTCTCAATTTCCACACAACAGTAAGATACCGTCCTTCATCAACTTTCCAACAGATATCTTTCAAGACTTACGCAACCAACAAGGCCCAACCACAACAGACAACCCATTCTACCGACCGACCACTGCACCAACAACTACTACAACGACCACAACAACCACAACCACAACAGCACGCCCGTACACTTCGACGACAACGCGCAAAATCTACACAATTCGTCCAAATCGTGGACACTCCAAGTGGATGTACAACAAGGCTTCAGAAGCCACAAAGACCGACCACATGAAACAACGGCCCACAGCTGAACAGGACGACTCAAACAGGTAGACCGTTTGACAATATCAATTTTTCTGTTATGTTCTTGTGTGTTTTTTTGTTGCGTGTACATTTTCTGGAATGCCAAAAACCCTCCTGACCAACTAACGAATGTATATACAACTGTGCAACTTTCGACCGACTTGTGCGTGCTCTCTTTCTGTGACTAAGCAAAACTTCTCCAAAAGCATGGAACTCTCATTTTGTTCTTCCTTTCATTTCTGGTCCTTCGAGCCGGATAACCTTCCTAACCCCCAACTAATGACCATTTTGTTTGTTTGCTCTTTTCCATCTCTGTACATATTTTTTGTTTTTTCTCTTTTTTTTATATATATTCATAACCGTAACCTTTGTTGTGGAAATAACCCTTAAAAAATAAAAATAACCTGTAAAATAAAAAAAAAAATCAGAGAATCAAGTTCACAAGCACCACCTCCACCACCGCCACCACAACCATCGGCGAATATTTTCATATCGCAACAACGACCAAAAATCGTTGAACAAAATCCAAATGGCAATCGTAATTATTATAATACATCATATGAGACACAGCAACAACAACAACAACAATCTTATGATCCATATTATTCGGTTTATGATGATGACATTGATCTGTACAGGGATGTTGAATATAGTAATCAACAGCATCAACAACAGCAGCAGCAGCAGCAGCAGCAACAGCATCAACAACAACACCAGTTGCGCGGTAAGGTACCACAACAACAACAACAACAGTCTGAACCCCTGAGACCGGCCTATCGTCCAGAGATTATAACCACCCCAAGTCCACAACAAGTGCCCGTTCGAGAGACTTATATAAGTAAGCCAATTCAGAAGCCATTGCAACAGGAGCGTAAGCCATTTAATAATCAACAATCGTTGATCTACAATTCGGACTACGATGAGGATCTCATTGCGCAGGTAAGTCGAAAATATTTGCTCTTACTTCCTTCTTTTTTTTCGTCGATCAGTGAGAGAGCCCTCTAGCCGTCACTATTCTATAACACGTTCTTAAACAGATCACCCAGAAAACCATAACCTAGATGTGAACTTATTAGATTTTTAGTGTCCTGTGTCCTAGTGTCCTAACAATTCTAAAGTTAACAGTAGCGTTGCCGCTTAAAATTTTCAAAAAGGACCCGAAAAAAGGGACCACCACCTAAAATACTAAGATAGCTAAAAAAAATAAAAAAAAAACAACAAACCCATTTATTTTTAATAAAAAACAATTTTTTCTTTACGACAAATTTTTGTTTATGTGTCTGCCGTTTTGGTTTAATGAAGAATAAAATCTTACTTAAACTGAAAAAGGGGCCATTTTGATAATTTTTCAAAAAGTGGGGCCAAACGGCAACGCTTAATGATGACTGTCAAAGTCTGTCAATAAAACAAGTTCAGTTGACGGGCGGTGTTTTTTTTTTTTTTTTTCAAGGTTTCACTTTTTAAATATTGAAAGAAAACCACACTTGTAGCTAGATGAAAAAAAATCTCAGCTAAGCACTATAAGAAGAGCTGTCAAACTGTCAAGTTATTGGAGAGCAATCTGGCATCAAAAGTATTTGTTATTTTCATTACTTTCTGTTCTAAACTCCTTTTACAAATAACTTTGCGGGAACAGTTATCTAGTTGTTTGCTTCTAACTTGTTGCATGCGACAGATTTGACAGTAGAAGCAGGTAGAAAGTTTTTTTATGTGGTATTCGATTGGGCGCTCTCAGAGCAGTTTTTATGTTCGTTTGGTACAAAAAAAAAAAAACAATATTTTTCAGATTTCAGAGCACTTTTGCGAATCTAGATATTTTCTCAGATTTACCAATACAGGTGCGCTTGAGTTTGACAAGTGGTGGAGGACGTTTAGGTTTTCGTGAGTTTGTTCTAAAGCAAAGAAAGGCATTACATCGGGTGAATCTATTTTTGTAAATTTTTATGAATAAATATTTAAAAATCAATCGGGACGCAAATTTCGAATGTTTTAATTTAAAATTTAACCAGTGAATGGAAAACGCTTTGAAAAGTGTTGAAGGCTACACATATTCGAATCCCACGAATATTATCACAAAAAAGAGCAAGTGACGTTTAAATCTGAAATCTGAGAGCGAATCTGAAGAAGCCCAAACGAATACCACATTAAAGTCTCTTTAACTCTAGTTATGCGTTGTTCTCATCAGAGACAATACTGAGACCCCCAACTTCGACCGATTAACAGTTATTTGTCTACAAGCTAAATTTTACGCTCCCAAAAAGTTTAGGTGCGCTAGTATTGTTGCATAGAAATTCGTATTGACAAATGTCAAAAATCCTCTCAACCAACACATTCGCACCTAATCTTTTACATTTCACTGTGGGCAAAGCAAAACGGATAGGAATTGGCGTACACGGATAGGACAACAAAATGGCGGATTCCTGGCATAAATTGAGGTGGCCAGCGGCAAGAGGATTGTGAGTTGGGGGTCTCAGTATGATTTGTTTATGGTTCTCATTTTGGATGCGAACTCAGATCTGTTCTCAAAGTTTTCTCAGTAAAGTTCGTAAAAGAATTAAGAAGAAGTGTGAGGGAAATTATTCTCCAAGAAATTACTGGAAAGTGTGGGAGCGGTGTGAACGAAAAATTCTCTAAATTTGCGATAGCTTACTCGAATAAAAATTCTTCTCCGAGTCGAAATGTTTTTTAATTGAAGAGTGGAATCCTTTCAGATTCACTTACGGTTTTTGAAGTTACCGCCATGCAGTTTCCCCCTTTAGCTTATAAGGGTGGAGTAGAGCCGCATGCCACTTGAAAATAAAGTTTATGTCCAAAATTGAAAATAAATATGACCAACATAAGAAAAATTTACAAAAATAATTTAATACCCCATTCCCACTGAGCCGAAAACACTCGAAAACTTCATCAAAGACAGAGATTTAACCATAGGTACATATTTTAGTTTTCAAAACGAGTCGTTTAAAGTCGTTTTCCACGAAAACAGCACGAAAACGCCACCCAATCGTTGAGTTGCTGAAACCAACACAGCTTTGCAGTATTCAGCAAATTCGTCATATATATGTCACAACTCACAACTTAAAATCATTTTGCACACTTAATTGCTGGGCTTATATTATTTTAAATGCTCTGAATTCATTTTATTTGTTAATTAATGCGATCGAAATTTGTAACCAAAATATTTTACATAAAGAAGTTTCACCACTAATGTACCACAACTGATTGAAACGTCAAAAGAAAACTAGTTGGTGTTCGGTGTGAATGCATCGACAAATGACCAATGTGGCAACGTCAACTATTTTAATTGAAACATAATCGGCCCTAGCGAGGTACCCGTCGGAACGGAAAATTCTCTGCAACGCATAATCCCATATCCTTCGGAGGCTAGCTGTCAAAATTTAACAAAAAAATCCACTTCATCGCACTTCGACGTAATTCGCAGATATGCGTTACAAACTGTCGGAACAATTCTCCGAACAGTTATTCCGAAGAATACCTACCTTGCAGCTAAACCCTCCGAATCGTATAAAATCTTAGATGAACTTGCCGCCAAACTAAATCTTCTTCCGTGTTTTCGAAGCGAAGAAAATGCGAATTTCGTGGTTTCCTGGGGTATTGCGGTGGTAAAACCATCACGAAAAGGTAGCTAACTTCCTAAGCGTTATGATTGCGATATCACCTTAGCGGCTATCGGTTGAAAAGTACCGGTTCCAAAAACCGGCTTTAAATAGAATTTCAGGCAACTTTCTTATGAATTGTAGAAGCTCTTAGTCTTCTTTATTCCGTCAACAAAAGTAAGATTTTATTGAACTCAAAGATATATGCCAATGTTTTGGATTTTGCCGAAAGAATTTTTCTATAATTGATCAACAGCGACAGAAACGAAAACTATAAGTTTAGCTTATATAAAACAGAAGGCTACGGCGCCAGCAGCAAATGTATTCTCGACTTTAAATTTATGTAACCTCACAATTGCGAAATTTGTATTGAAAATATAGCCACAGAAAGAACTACTAAAAGTTAGAGTCGAAACTAAAAATGTTTATTGGTAAGGGCCAAGGTATATAGAATTCAAAGTACCTTGTATAAGAGGCAGACGCTAAAACGAAAGTAAAATTATGAAGATTTCTAAACCTTTTCTTAACCATCTTTCTTACAAACTTCTAACGATTAATATATTTTTTTTATTTAGATCGAACAAGACAACGAATACGATCAACCTACCAGAGCTCCAGTAAGGTAAGTCAATTCAAAATTTCTCCAAGTAGATGTATATTTTTCCTTCTTCTCTATCACTGTTAACAACTTTTTTTTGAAGAAATTGGCATACATATAAGAGTCTCAAATCAAAATGACTTATAGCATAGAATTCAGGTTTTTATTGTGTCTGAATACGCTTTTGTATAAGCATTTGAATAGACCTACTTTTCCTTTCAAAAACAAGCACACACAAATAAACATCCATACACAAACGAAACCATAGAAAAAGCTTTCAAAATTACAAACACTAAATTGTAGCAAACAAGATTTTGATAATCAAATAAATTATTCACAAACGAAACTAGGGGAGACCGATTTACAATCAATTCGATCAGTGATCGTCCAATTGTGGTATCATCAACTGTTGATGTTGACGATGAGCCTTTCTATGCGTCACTGTCATCGACTGTAGCACCACAATCCGACTCCCAAGAGGAGCAAGATCTCTTTGAACTGCCATTTGTTGCAAGAAAACCGACTCCAACATTCGAACCAAAGATCATTGAAACTGTACCCGCCGATGAATATAGTATTTTCAGTAATACTCCAGAGATAAGTGCGTCATCAACGAGAACAACGTCATCTTCTTCCACTACTGAGGCAACAACTACATCAAGAACAACGTCATTATCAACCACAACCACAACTACAACAACACAAACACCAGCACAATCCACAGCAGCAAAGAAAAGGTAGTACAATAAAGCTTTCTTCTTACTTTGAAAGATTACAAAAAAAAAATTAATTTTGAAAAAATCGCATGCTATAGCGTTTACGAAAAATCATTTTCTTGGAAATAACATAATAAAACATTAAATCATGGAAAGCTTTATTTGTCACCATCGCTAAATTGTTAAAAACAAAAAAATTATAATAAAATAACAATCATTTGGCAACTAAAATAAACCATACACAAAAACACTATTTACACGCAATTATTCATTTTACAATCACAGCACAACACAACACAAATGTAAATAATGTTAACGTGACAGCAAACGAAAGACCTATACAAACAGGTTGACATTACCTACACTACACGAGTTTTTGGAACACGTTTGTCAAGATCAAAAAGAAATTCTGACGATTGATTTGATTTTTGACAAACTTCAAACTCATTAGCCTACACTACACCTACACACTTCGAGTGAGCTACAGAAGACACATATACCATACCTATCGGAATGCGCTATTTTCATTTGCATGTGATATTTTTCTTTTAGAAGCATGAGGCAATAGGCACTTTCGAATTATAATTATTTTCATTTAGCATGGACGTGCATGAGTTGCGTAGAATAAATTACCGAAAACTGACAGAAGTTCTGGGAAATATAAGAATATAATTTTGAAACGTGGCATCAATTGATCTATGGAGAAAAACTTCTTCCCAAAGCTCTTCTTCAAATCGCACTCATAAAAATTATCTATGTAGAAAAAAAATGTTGACGATTATTTTCCATAATAGGTTCATTTGCGTACGCGGCTTATATCGAACGCAATCGATATAAATTGATCGCAATCGTAAAAATTCTATACACGCTCTCATAAAAAATGACAGAAAAAGACCAAATTAGCAAAATAACTAGTAACGAGTAGTTACTCTTTGGCTCGGCCAGTACTGATGCTGATAGTGATAAATATGTCACGTTGGCAAGCAACAAATTTAAAATCTGTCTAGAGACTCAATTGAACAGAAAAATAAAATCTGTGAAAATAAAACAAATTCGGTTGTGGTCGAATGTTCTCGTAGATCGTTTCATATGTTGCAAAAAGGTAAGTTAAAGATATCAAAGATTATTGGCTCAAAGCAGATCGAAATCTATCCACTTACTTTTGAGTATATTATCAGCTCTCTGAGAGAGTTTCGCTAACATTTTTTAGTGTGACGCTTTTTTAGTGTTTGGCTCGGGAAAGTACCCGAATAGACCAGCCCTTTAGAGTGGAATATCAAATCGTCAAACACAGACGCAATTGAGCTAACGATGTCAGTGTCTATGAAATAAATTTCTCCACTCATGTATAAATAAAGAACGAACTCACAAACAACGTTGCCATATTTACAGTTTAAAATGTAATTTACAGTTTTTTTAGACAGACTTACAGTTTTTAAAATTACCTCCTAGTACAAATTACAGTTTTTTTTAATTTCAGATTTGAAAGAATAAAGTAAAATGTTTTCGGTTTCTTCTTTAATTACAAAAAAAAAAAATTTCATTTAAAATGAATTGTTTTTTATTATTTTTGTTTAATAAAATTAAAAAAAGCGTAGGTAATTTCACAAAAATCTCTTCGTTTTTTAAGCTTATACAGTTTTTTGGTTGAAAATACAGTTTTTTTTTTTTTTTTGAGAATTTACAGTCCTATTTTGAAAAAATAAAAAAATCTGGCAACGTTGCTCACAAAGAAACGAGTAAAGAGTAACCAGCACCTAACTTCTTTTTTGAATTTGGAGTAATTCAGTTTAAGCAATAAATTTTGTTCCTTTTTTAATTTTTAATAATTTTTGTTAAACAAATTACATAAGAGCATAACTTTATATCTATTCGTTACTCGTTATTCTGCTGATTCGCTCGTTTTTTTAAATTTCTGATGACAAGTTGTATACGTAAGGGATCTTTCATTAAGGACTTGACAACTTATTTTTTTTAAATAAAATGCAAACTACTTGAGATATGTAAAAAAAAAAATCACTGGCTTGAATTACTATCAAATCATTTATGAATGGAATTTGACTTCATTCAAATGTTCACCACGAGAACATGTGCAGCAGTCGATACTTTGAACCCAATTTGTGATGGCTCGCCGCACATTTCGACCGATACGGCCATTATTCCTCGTTCAATATTGGCTCTAAAATCTCCTTATTATTTGGCTCTAAGCTCCTCTAACGTCGCCGGCTTGTTGGCATAGACTAATGACTTGTAAAAAATAAATAAATAGTTGGCGCAACAGGCCCGGAGGGACCCTAGGCCTAGCTTCTCACAACCATTTGTTTTGTGTGAGTTTTTCATTTTTGGAACGAATGGAAGGGATCTACAATTTTATGCCGACTCCAAACGGCTAATTGAGAAGCTTTTTCAAGACATTTATACTCTCGGATGTTTGTCAGACGTTCGCGAGAGGTGGCGAAGTGAAAAAACCCTAAGTCGGAATTTGGGTTTTTGCGGGATTCGAACCTCGACCCCTCGCATAGCAGTCAAACACTAACCACTAAGCTACTGCGCCTACACTAATGACTTGTAGCCCCATAAAAAAAAGTCTAGATGCGCTAAAACACACGTTTCTCGAGATAAAACATTCACTGAACTAATACTTCAATAGCTCGATTGTTGTACCCGCTGTGTGGCTTGTGGCACCGTATTGTTGAAACCACATATCACTGATGTCCAATTCATGCGATTGCTCAAAGTAATAATATTCCAACATGTTTCTGTAGCGTATACCATTAACCGTAACGTGGCGGTCATCTTCATCGGAAAAAAAAATAGGGCCCAACGACGCCACCACCGGCATGAAAACCGCACCAAACAGTGACTTTTGCGGATGAAGTGCTGTTTCATGAAGCATATGAGGGTTGTTACCCTTCCAGTAACGCATATTTTGTTTAATACCGAATCCGTTTAACCAAAAATGCGCCTCATCGCCGAGAATTGAAAGCTGGCGTTAACGTTCTTAAAGTTGCTACCACCGACTCGGAATTTCGGTAGTAAATTTTAATTATTTGTAAACGTTGTTCCTTCATTTTGACATTGAAAGTTCGGTAATGAGGGTGCGTTCATGAAAGACCTTTATGTAGCAATAAATATTGTTCCTGGGAATATCTACTTTTCTTAGAAAAATTTGTAGGACATCAAAATTGAAGTTTGGAGGACGGTCTTCTTTTCGACGGAGAAACTATTAGTCAAAGTATGG
This sequence comes from Cheilosia urbana, assembly GCA_946477585.1. Taxonomy (NCBI): domain Eukaryota; kingdom Metazoa; phylum Arthropoda; class Insecta; order Diptera; family Syrphidae; genus Cheilosia; species Cheilosia urbana. The sequence goes on from OX297854.1 coordinate 122,220,026, forward strand.
TTCGAAAATATATCTTATCGAGAACGTCTGACAAACATCCGAGAGTATAAATGTCTTGAAAGAGCTTCTCAAATAGCCGTTTGGAGTCGGCATAAAATTGTAGTTCCCTTCCATTCGTTCCAAAAATAAAAAGCTCACACAAAACGAATGGTTGTGAGAAAGCTAGGCCTAGGGTCCCTCCGGGCCTGTTGCGCCAACTATGTTTTTTTTTTTTTTTGATCCAAATAAATACAGAAACAAAACAGAATCTGTTCACTCTCTCAGTTAACTTTTATTTCACGAGGATTAAATGCAATTACTAAAATCGATCGGAGAATAATAATTGAAGTGCATCGTCGTTTAAGCGGACCTACAGCTGGTCTTTTAAGTGGTAGAAAAGTCAGGTGTCCACTTCTATTTTAGCTGTCAACCAAAACCTTAAATAAATCTTTCGTCATCATCTGCATTCAACGGTACTTCCTAAATCTCCTCCCATCATCTCTAAAGACTTATTTCATGAGACTAAAAACCACAAACTAAACTCTTGGAAAAACTGTTTTTCTATTTTAATCGTCTCCCTTTACATATTGATACCACAATTACACATTCCACCATATATTTTAGTGAACACAACACATTTTCAAACTCCTTAAAAAAAAAATTATACCAAATTCATTGAGCATTCATTATTTTATCATATCACTCTCAAAACCCTTCAAAACAGATCCAGCAAATTATCGGATGATGGTATCTCGACCACCACCAATAAAGCGACTCCCAAATCTGTCATATTAACCTTCACCTCGAATGTGGGTCTTACCAATCAATCCAACAGACATAAAACCAATACCGACTCTATCCTTAGCCAATCCCTCTCCGAAACTACTCCCACTGTGCAGGTTGTCAGCCTAAAGCAAAACCAATCGAAACGCGAGAATTCCGAGAGTTCATCATCGATTCGTCCGGTAGGTCGGGGTAATTTCACAAAATCAAGAACTTCCAATCCAAAAAAGGTACAAACCCATGATGTTGATAGCAGTCAAGAGGAGGAACTAGACAAAGAGCAAGCCGTCACAGAATACCAACGGAAGAAGATCCAGAGCTACATCATATCGGATGTGGAACCACAAAGCTTTAAGTCGCCTGTTCTAAGGGTTTCGAAGACAACTTCCACGACCGAGAATATTCCACCGATTAACATTCCTTTGGATAGTTTGAAGGGACATAGGAACTATAGATTCAGTATACAGCAGGGCTTCAGAGGATTCAGTTTGAAGGGCGAGGAAGCTGACTCTGATGTTGTTCTAGAGCCTGAGACGGTATCGGAAGAAAAGGAGGTCCCTATATACATTCGATCACGAGCTAGGCCAGAGAAAGACGAAGACCCTCAACCAACTACTTATACACCAATCAGATCGTGGAGATTTTCTCGCACAAGTCCACTGCCATTTGCGAAACACGATTCGAATGCTTTGAATGCAGAAGACTCTGAAGATAGTCATGAGGTCAACCCATCGGAGGCCATTACAAGAGACAGCTTGGGCGAGGACTACGTATCGTCGTCTGGCAGTGAACACAGTGTAGTAACTGAGCGGTCCGCTACTTCTACTACGGAACAAGTTCAAAGTTTCACAGCTCGCGCCACGCTATTTAAGGACAATTTGAGTCGAACCTATGAGACTACGGGGCCTACAAAGTTTGTGTCGCCATACAAGAGCCTGGAAACAATTCTGCAAGAAAAGGAAGACTCCTTGAAATTCAATTCAATTAGAAGCTCACCGCCCCCAAGGTCTTCAAGCTCAACTGGTGCCTATCAAAAACCGACAACTCAAAAGCCATTTAGAAGCTACTTCCTCATCACATCGCCGCCGAGGGTTTTGTATGACGCAACTACATCAACAACAGCTCGAACTACATCCACTTTAAGCTGGAGACATAATCAGACGACGTCGTCTATTGTTTGGCCTTCGTCTTCGCTGCCATCGACGACAAGTACAACGACCACAACTAGTACAACGACATCCACTACTCCAGAGCCGACGACTACTACAAGCACTACCACAACAACCACCCCGAAGCCAGAAACCGTTCCGCCTCCAACTACGGCAGCTCCAAACACCACTATAAGACTGCCGTCTACATCGTTCCGCATAAAAATGCGACAAGAAGGCGAAGCACGTTCTAGAGGTCGCTCTCGATACACAGCATCATTTTCGAATGCCCTGGACGATGAACCAACAACTTACTCGCCAAAGAATCGATTTGTCGCAGCCCAGTTTGACAGTACGACCTATAGCCCAGAGACTCCATCATACAGGCGCAGAACTAGGCCGACCCCTTCTCGGCATCCCAAATCGACAACCATCAGTGAAAGAGAATTCTTCCAAAAAGCCAGAAAGCCAGTTTCAGATTTCGAGAACGAGTCCTACGACAGGCCACGCTCGGAAGCGCTAATAAGCCACTCGTTTAACAAGAACGACAACACCTATACCGATAAGCCGCCAAGATACACCACTTCAGTAGCCAGTACAACTTCTGAGAAAGTTGTCGAAATCACCGACAGATCGGTGCAATACTACTCCAAATACCGCACAACATCCACACCCGAACGGACTCTGGAAGAGTCGCTGCAAAATGCTGGCTACCTCCCCAACAGCAGAGGCAAGTACCGGGATCTGAGCTTAGACGATGAAATCAAAGCAAATGTCGAGGAAATCACCGAAATCCCACCGACTACAACCACCACAACATCGACTGCACCAACCACATCTACAATCCCATTGCCAACCACCATTCCCTTACCACCACGTACAACAACCACGACTCCCAAGCCAACAACCACAACGTCCACTACCACACCATCTACAACCACTCAATCCACAACCACCCCATCCACTACGCCATCCACAACAGCCCCTCCTTCCACTACTTCCGCCTCCAAAGTCATAGTCCCACCTCGAGCATCTCGAGTGAATACAGCCATCAAGACATCGATTGCTGCCGCCTCAAATCGGAATAAGGCTCTAGCGACGTCCGCGTTAGCCAAATGTGCCGACAATACGCCAAATGCAAAGTGCAACGAAATTCCTTCGAGGTATTTACAAACTTTTCCACAAAAAAAAAAAAACAAAACAAAACAAAGCCTACCATCATTGTATTCGTAATACGGATCGAGGGAATTTTCTTTACTTTTTTGAGTTTCTCATTCTTTTTTTTTATTATTTCTCTGCTAAACATTTAAATAAAAAATAAATGTTTTCACATTTTTTTTCTTTATTAATGGACGCATTTCGTTGGTGTATGCTGAAACAAATCAATTAGAAACGATATTTGATAATGTTTTTCGGTTCTTCAGACAGGTCTAACTGGTGGTGGATTTAGATCGATAAAACACTTTTTCTTTAAAAGACTTTTACTATCTTTTTGAAAAAAGAAAATTGTAGAATTTAAGTACCAGCACTGTAGCGACTAAAAATAAAATTGTTTAAATCATTTCACTTAGTATTAAAAGGAAAAAGTTACATTCGGATGAAAAAGGAGTTTTGAGCAAAATACTAACTCGGCAACTCATCAGTTTAAAACAAAGACCAGATATAGAAATTATTATTGTTTTCTATGATTAAGAATAAATCTGTTGAAACCGTTTATTATTCGCAGAATCCATATCGGCATTATTATTTATACTTAAAAACATGTATAATTGGACTAGAGAAGTTAAAGTGTGCTATGAGAGGGTTGTCCGGTTGAGCCCCCAAAAAAATACAAATCAAATCTTGTTGAGGCTAAGTTCGAGAACTTTTTTTATTTGCAATTTTATCTGAGAATCTCCAGGCGCAGCGTGTTTTTTTGGTGACACGTTAGTCATCGTGTCGACAGAAGAATCGCCGGCGATTCGCAAAACTTTGCAAATAAATAGAGGAATTCGGTGTCAATATAACAAATAATTGAAGGCTGAGAAGAGATAAAAAAAAGTATTTTACTATTTGCGCTAGACGTCTAGCACTTTTAGTGAAATGTAATTTTTTTTATATGGAGTTTGACATTCCGCTTTTCATCTAGCGGGCAATGTTGCATTAAGCGCGCGTGCGTTGACAGATTACTTAGAAACAAAGCGTTCACATGGTGCCACACAAAATACAACTTCAGGCCTTGAATCGATTTTAGATCGTAAATATCGTAAAGTTCAACGCAACGGACGGTAGACCAACTTTCTACTATCACGCGCGTTTGACCACTTTGAAGAATTTCGAATTGTTCGGTTTGAAATCATAGAGTGTGCCGATCATAGTTAGAGTGGCACAGATCCACTAATGTTTTTCACATACAAGTTTTAAGGACCTAGCTATTTGATGATTTTTCAATGCAAATTAATTAATTAAGTGTCTGGAAAAAAATAATTCCATTTTTTTTTTTTTGTGGAGCAGCTACTGATTTCATTATTTTTTGAAAAACAAACAAACAAAATATTAAACAACGGTCTTGTACCTGTTTTGAGGTTGTTTTTGCTTTGATATATTGTTATATAAGATTTTCTTGTATTGTGGAGAATACTTTTTCAATTCCTGGATACAAATTACAGCTACAAGAAAAAAGGGGGTGGTTTTGAAATTTGAATTCTGCAAACCGAACGTTTAGTCTGTCGTACTCTACCCTTTCAATTCAACTTCCCCTTTTGGCATTCAAAATCGTAAAATTTCGATAAAGCGTGTCAAAGCGCGCCGACGTACGCACGCATTGGGCATTAAACTCCGAAGCTGGCAAGTCAAATAGGTTTAAATGGGAGACCTTAAGCTTTAGTTCTTTGTTTCTAGTATTGTATTATCCGCAGCATTAAAAGTTTCCGCATTCTAAACCTTAGTAATATTCACGTATCACACTGAAAAAAAAAGTCGGCGTCGTATTGATGAATGGCGTTCATCAACATGATATTCATTGATATGACGTAATTTTCATAAATATGATGAACAAATTCATGAAAACTTTTTTACAATGGATGAACAGTTTTTCAATATGATGAAAATGAATTCATCAATTTTTTCAACAGGATTCTGAAGAGAATTTAGCGTATGTTTTTATGAACTACGTTCATTATTTCATCAAAACATTTCATCAATATGACGAAAACACTTATTTTGATGAATTTAGTCATTTGTTCATCCAGTTGATGATTTATTCGTCTTATTGATGAATGGAATCATCATATTCAAGTACGATTGCCAAGTTTTGAATTTTTATCATATTGATAACGACGTTCATCGTTTTGATGACGGCTTTTATTATATTGATGACAGCGTTCGTCAAAAAATAGACATTAATTTTGATTAAGGAGAACGTTGATGTAAACCTTCTTAATATAGATGAACTAATTCGTTATATTGATGAAAAAAATTAAATTCACCGCTATGTTCATCATATTGATGAATGGAATCCTCATATTGATGAACTTTTTTCAATGTGATGCACAGATTGTTAATATGATGTATGCTGTAGGTGTACACACGCGATGTTGGTACAGCATTTATACTCACACGAGCATGATGAATCTTTTAATGCATATATGCGTAGATAATTATATGTCATTGCTCATCAAGCGTAAAGTATCTACACAGGGTGGCATAGAAGAAAATTGTGAATGGTTTTACGATGAACGATGAATATCTTAAAAGATTCGATATATGTGATTTAGAAATTTCATCACATAATTATTTGTTTATCTTTTAATTAATGTTCCCACAAAAGTATCCATTTGCATTTTAAACAATGTATTGACAATTGCTTGCCGATGAACAAACTTTTTTATTTTTTCTTTTACTACGGGCGAATGGTTTTGCTAAATAAACTGCAGTATATAAAATTGGAAACAATTAATGAAGTGTGAAAAATTCAATATTAGTGTAAGAATGGTGGAAATATAAAAAAGCTATAGTCTAACTTTGATTATTCACATTATATAAAATGTTATAAATTTTGCATAAATAGCTTTAATACATAAATATATTTTAAGTATTTTTTATGTTATCAGTATAATGAAACTTATATAATTAGAACCTATATCTTCGAAGGAGCGCCTCATTTACCCTAAAAAGAATGCAATTTACCTAGCCTTCATTAAAGGTATGCAATTAATGTATAACGTTAATTCAGTTGCATAGATATATCTGGGAGGTGTTGACCAAGTGATTTCGTTTCAATGATTTTACTATGTAAACGAACGTTTTTCGGCATAAATTGTTTGCTCTAATTGTTCATAGCGATGTTTTAAAAGCTAAATCATGAGTAAGACTATCTAATTTTCAAAGGGGCTTATTTTTCCGATATCTTGATATAGCTTTTTCATTTGTAAAAAGTAAAACGTAAATATCGAAAAATGTTGTTGTACGTATTCTACGTTTCCACCGAACACAAATACCAAGATTAAGTACAAGAGGTTTAGAATTAATCCCGAAGTGTTTCCACCAAATAAAAGAAGATTAACTTGACGTATTCTCTCTGGCTCTGTCCATTTGAGAGAAAATGACATTTCACGAGAGAGAGAGAGAGAGAGAGAGAGAGAGAGAGAGACATTTTTCCATTTTTGATGTCTTTTCTTTAATTTTTTTTTTTTTTTTTTTTTTTCACTTTTGACATATCGAGCTGTAAAAAGTGTGTTTGTTTTATTTCTAATCTCCCTTTTTATGACTTTCGTATGATAAATTCCGAGATTTATGCGGGATTTACGGAAATTTTTCTAAATCTCGCAGTTATTCTCCGGTGGAAACTTAGCAGTAGGGTCGATTTTGACGTTAAATAAATATGTCATTAAAATAAAACTACAATTATCATGAATTTTCTACAACGATTTTCCTTTTGTAAAAAAAAGAGCTCGCTATATAATTATAACGTTGTGATTTCATTACACACATAAATGTAAATAAATATTTACTTTTTAATAATATTTTCAAAATCAATGTAATATTGTTATTTAACCAAACTTTTCTCGTACATTGTTCTCTCACGCCTCAACATTATAAAATTCAACAGAATGGATCAATAAAATTGTAACTAAATAACAAAAAACGGAAAAACACATTTCAAACACAAATGTATGCACATGCACCCTGTGACTCTATGCATATGGCAGGCGAATGGCCGTTCTCTGATTCTCATTGGGATCCATTATGAAAAAAAAAAAAAAAAATTGTGCCAGGAGTGATAAAAGTAACTCAGAAATAAAATTTATTTTTATAAATCTTCAATATTTCTTGAGCGCGTGAGTTTTTGCCACTACACTTTATTGACTTTCGTGGTAAAAATGATTTTCGTTTGAATATTTTCCTTTCGGATGCGAAGAAATTTAATAGTTAAATTCACATAATATTACCATTACCATTTTCATGACATTATGCTCGTTTAAGTATTTTAGCATCCCCATGAAAGTGGGAAGGCTATATCTTTACGATTTATATTGGTGTCAGTATTTTTATTTCATGTTTTTATTTGTGTGAATAATCTTACAACTACATGAAAACAAATTTGACAGCACAGAAAGTGTGCATCATATTGATGAACAAATTTGTCAATATGATGAATACATTCATCACATTATGAAATTAAAGGGGAATTTGGGTTCATCATATTGATGAATTTTTCATAATATTGATGAACAAAGTTGATGAATGATGAACAACATCATATTGACGAAATCGGTTTCATCATACTAATTAAAAAGTTCACTGGACTAAAATTGTTGATTTTTTCATCACATTGATGAACTTTTTCACTACTATGGTGTACCTTTTTTTTTCAGTGCACGTTCACAATATGTGATGTTCTTATCTTGCTTATACCTATATTTTTCGCCAATGATTTTTGAAATCAACACTTTAAATTTTAACCATTAGTATTTTTCTCCAAATAAAGGTTTAATTTTTTTACCGGTCGGTTTTTCAAATTGGCAACACTTTTTGCAGCGACTACCAATTTGACAGCCATCTAACGATTTAGCCATGGACTTAACTTTGCCTCTTAGCCATGATCAGTCTTATGATGCACACCTCCAGCTAGTCGAAGATTAAGACCCGTTTATGTCATAAACTGACACATAAGATTTTAAGTGGAACTGAAATCGCTATGTAGGTACCTATAGTATCAGCAAACCGGGGACTAAAAACCCTGTCGTTTGTTTCCCGAATCGGCAGCACTTACTTCTTACTTTAAGGTATCTTATGTCGTTTTCAAATTGGCAACCTGGGTCAATTTTCAATTCTTTCTCAGATTTACAAGTATTTTCACATTTCACAATTTGAAGAAAAATTGTTTTTTGCGGTCAACTCAATACACACCAGAATCAATAAAATTTCGATTTGACAGCAGAAATCTGAAATCTTAGACCAAAATCCGAAATGCCGAATCGAAAACCACATTAAGTTCATATTGCCAACTAAAATTAATATTCTGTATAGGCGCTGTAATTTGTTTTGTCCTAAAGCATTCATAAATTGCAGATCACTCTCAACCGTTAAGTACAGAATAAAGCCACCCATTACCTCAATATAGCATATTTTTCATCAGTAAATTTACATTTGGCGCACAATACTTAAAATAAAATTCGACTCCTCAATAGATCACCAAATTTCATTTAATTTAAATTAGCTAATTTTATTCTATTCTATAGTTAAAGAATTATTTTAAGTATTTATTTGGTAATTTCAGTGTACACCAAGAAATATTTTTGTTTTTTCATATTCGATCCAACTCTTATTAAATGTTTAGCAAAGAATGTGTTCTCTATTTCTAGTAATACTTTTTACTTTATATAATTTGATTAATTTTCAGTGCACTTTCGACGGCTACATTATTTTGCACAATTTAAAAATTAACTTCAATACTACAACAAAACCAAAGGCTATTATAGAAACGGTCAAGGCACTTCATCTACTTATATATTTTGTGAACAACAAAAAAAAAACTCGATGGACTCACTTTATCCTATCCTAATCAAATATTGTTTTGCAATAATCCCCTTATCCTTAAAATCCCAATTTCGTACTTAATTTTATTATATAATCACTTTCTCTTCCAAAAGAAAATTCCAACACATCTATTTCTGAAAAAAATTCAATATTTCTCGAGTCTGTTTTATCTGTTGGGTTGCTGAGTATGCTTTTACATTCATTTTTTTATTATTTTTTTTATTTATAACACTTTCATTCTCTTCTATGGAGTGATTGCAAATTCCAATCGAAAAGATACGATTTTTTAAGTCAAAATTATAAAATACGTAAACATAACTCCAGTAGAACGAGCTTTGTTGATGTACAACCTACAACTACTATAGCTATTCACTACTTGAGCTTCTGTAGAAATTAATTTTCTCCGCTTGGTAAAAATCGAAAAAAGAAAAACAATATGAAATGAACATTCAATCTGTCACACTTAGTTTCGGTAATTATATGGCTTTAACTTACTTTACACATGTTTAGTAGAATTTAACAAATAAAGGAGTTTGTAGCAAATCACGCACGGTATAAAAGGTGAAAAATGGAAATTAGAATCACTTTTGGTTGAAATATTAACTTTTCTTTTAATATTTTGAAATAAGTTTGTTTTTTGTTTTATGAATAATTGCAATTTAATTAATTTTAATTTTTTTAATAATGTAGAACCAACTCGAATAATAGAAATCGTGGTAATTCGTATTCAAGTGCTGCTGAACGCGAACAACCAGCAACAATTACCAACAGTCGAGGAACACACCCACCGTAAGTTTTATAAATAAGGAAGTGGTTATTAATTTATTTTTAGAGCCCACGTCTATGAGAAATATGGACTCTTCTCTAGGTAATCAAATCACATAGTTATGGAATTTTGTTCCCATAGTTTTAGGTTCGTTGGTTCAAGAGCGGATATTTTATGTTCTTAAACTTAAACTAATATTTTGCAATATTTGTTTATTTAAGGAAGTATAATATTAGACGTGTTTTTTTCTTATCTTTTTTTTGATTACAACACCTACGCCCTACTTGACACTTCGAGGAATCACAGTAGTTGTTGTAATTGCGTGCTGAAAATCCTACTTTACTTTGCTTTGCTGAGTTCGAAGCTAAAAAAAAAACAGGCCTTTAATAAGATTCAGGTGTTGTGCATTTAAACGAGAAGCCAGATTATTGAACAGGGGCCGAAAAGTAAAAGTCGCTTTCTTAAGTTTTAAATAATACAGAACAGGGCCGAATCGCCACTTCCGTGAACGAGCTACAGTCGAACCCGTTTAAATGAAATGAGAAAAAATCGTTACTTCAATTTCAATTAACCGGGTTTTTCATTTAAACGGACTTCGGATAACTGAAAAAAAAGTACACGGGGACAAATTAAATTTTTCATACAAGCGGGGTTTTTAATTAAACGAGTTTCAAATAAGCGGGTCAGACTGTATACGAAATAGCCCTCTTATGTCGCCGCCACTAGAAAGGGAGTCATCATAACTCTTTTATTTAGTTTTTTTTTTTAATCTGCATAGTTTATTTATAGCCGATATGCCGTTCTATAAAATTGTATATCTCCCGTGAGTAGGTTAGTGTTTACTTCATTATAATAAATAAGGTTTATTGTTTTGTTTTATTTGTATTTCTAAAATATTTCGGTTCGTTTGCGCCCGTCTAGAGGCGGTTAAAGGCAGCTAGCCAATATTTTTTGTTGCTTGTTAACATATTCGCGTCTTTACCGATTCAAGTGTTTTTGGTCAGATATTCACACAGTGTCGCGTCGTAGGACTGTTAACAAATTGTCAAAGATGACAGATGACGAAATCGCTGGTTTTATAGACTCGGTTTCATTTGCCTAGACAGCGATTTGCTAAATAGTACATAATTCCTTGGTAAGTTCAAGTGATGTGACCATTTCTGCAGTCAAGCAATTAGCGATCTAAATTCAGCTTCATCAGAAATACTAACGACGTTTCATTTTCCGTCGTAAGCCCAAAGTTGTAGATTCACGGTTTAGAAAACGAATGCGCTACTAATTTTAATGAGCCTTTTCTTTCAATTTTAAATAATTTCATTTTCTATAAATAAACTGTTAATTTTAAATACCTCCCTGTCCGATTTTTATTGCTCTGAGGACCCAAGTCCGCCTCAAGGTGGTTTGCATAATTTTACATGTACAGGTTGTAAACTTCACCAAATTAAAAATTGGATTTTAAACTCGTTTTTCTCGTGTGAATATGTATTGGTCTGATACTGATTTACGGACTCAAATAAAAAAAGGCATTATTTAAAGTTCAGTTGATTTTACGAGTGAAACAAAAACAAATTCCGTCGCGTACTGCTCGTTCACGAACGACGTGATTCCAACCCAGATTTCGACGAATCAACTCTGTTCACCCTGCCTCGTGTATACACACTACTTGGCCAATTTTCAGTTTTACTACCGAACGCAATAAAAAGTGCGTTGGGACTGATTACCAATGGAAGGACCTTGTAGCTTGTACATTTCCTATGAGCAAAATGAGTCGGCGTGGCAACAAAATCATCAACAAGGTGGTTTAAATAACTTTTCCATCTTGTCTGATAGGTATACAAGAAAGTTTATATTTAAGAAAGTTATTCCTTCAAATACACCAACGCTTTAATTTTTTAACGTAGTACGCCAAAGAGCCTTCTAAACATTTGGTGAAAAAACGGCAAAAAGTGAAAACAACGTATTCTAAGTGAGAGCTTGAACCCACTATTGAAGCTATGGAAGCACTTAACGACCTCTGACCTCTGAACTATGGTACTATTATTATGCAAATGAATTTATAAAATTGTACAGCCTCATATCCACTTGGTAGACAAATTGAGCAGGTTTCACGTCTTTAATGTTTCGCGAATCATTTACTTTCCTTTATTTAAGATAACTAAGTGGGTACCGATTAATTAAATAAATTTACTAGGAAAGCCCTGTTTCCACAAAGCAAGTATCGGAAGGTAAGCAAGACCGTTGTCGTTCAAACAAATGAGACCAAAATATATTGTACATAGATTGTTGTAAAAAAAAAAATATGTTTCACTAACAGCGTCCATAACGTTGCTTGTGCATCGAAAATGTTATAACACATTGTTTTAATCATTCCAATTACTATCATCATTACCCAAAGTGGAAACGTAACTAATTTCCATTTTCTAGCCGCACTCGTCCAACTCTCAAGCCATCCATGTCAATCGTATCCAAGGCCCAGGAATTCGTTGACATCTATAGGAATCCGCCATCCCGACCAGAACCATTGTATCCACAGCCAACACCCGACAAGGTGGCCGCCAAGTGCCGTAAGGATGTTTGTTTGCTACCCGATTGTTACTGTGGTGGCAAGGATATACCCGGTAAGTTGCGACTTCTAAAGAAAAAAAAGAATTACAAAACTTTACTGGCATCTTCTCCAATAAAATGTGTAAAATATGTGTAAAATAAAAATTAAACATAAACAAAAACCAGGAGGACTCGCTAGAAACGACACGCCCCAAATTGTTCTCATGACCTTCGATGACGCCATCACTGAGATCAATTACGAATACTATTTGGAAATTTTTGGAAGAGGTCTCAAAAATCCAAATGGTTGCCCAATTACGGCGACATTTTATGTGTCTCACGAGTGGACTGAGTATGACAAGGTTCAGAATTTATACGCTGATGGTCATGAGTTTGCTTCGCATACAGTATCGTAAGTTTGACGGAAAAAAAGGTGGTCGAAGATAAATCTGCTTTCTCAGCATCATTGCATCACTGTCAACCTGCAAATGTGTTTCTTTTTTTCTATTGATGTGTTTTTGTTTTAACCATCCTTTCTATGAAATAATGTTTAATTTTAATTCTTTTTTTTTTCTCTTTCATATTCTTTAACTGTTTTTTATGTGCTATCCATATTTGTATGTGTAAACATAATTCATTTGTGTTCCATCTGTATCCCAGCTGATTTACCTGTTGAAAGTATTCCACAAATTGTCCTCTTGACCTTTGACGATTCGGTTAACGATCTGAATAAGCAACTGTATACTGATCTCTTTGAAAAGGGACGTGTCAATCCGAATGGTTGTCCAATATCTGCTACATTCTATGTATCTCACGAATGGACTGACTATAGTCAAGTTCAGAATCTATATTCCGATGGTCATGAAATTGCTTCGCATACAGTTTCGTAAGTATTCGTAACTTTAAGTTTATTTTATTTGTAAAATTTAGCAGGGTGAAAATTACACCTTGAAGTTGATAGAAACACAACATAAATAACACGAACACACCACACACAGGAAGCAAGGCTGCCAATATTGAGCCCAGAAAGTGTAGCTAATCTAGTAGTTATTTTTGAGGTAAATTAGGCGCTGAGAGTGAAAGTGGATACTTTCCCTTTTTAGAATTGGCAGTCAAGATTATCTGTATTCAGGGCGAAGTGGTAACATTACTGCTTGATCCTTGGCCCATATTGTTTTCAGGACGTCTACCTATTTTTAAAAATTATCAGAAAATGTTCGGGCCTGATATCATGCTCTATTCCCACATGACACTCTTTTTAAGCTATGTTGTTTTTTATTGAATTAAGTCTTGCAATTTTCTACGTGCAGTTAATAAAATTTTTTGATCGATAAAAGTCGCCTGGTTTCTTTTAAGTGATATGATAAAATGCGCTTCAAGATTCTCGATCTCAATCTGCATGAGGTAATTGATCCTAATATCGTTAAAAAAAAGCCCCTTAAATAGTGTTCAATCGGCGAATCGGCCAAATTTTGAAAAGCGCTTCTTAAACAAACTTGAACAGGCAAACATTACAAAATTTGTTTTCAATGCCTTTTCCATAGAATGAATGAGGAATTCGTAAGATTTTAGAAATAAAACACAATAGTATAAATACTTATGGTCCTTTTCATAAACTTTTTATTTTGTTAATAAAATTTGTGTTTCATTGGCTGATTGGCTGATCATTGTGACTCTTTTTTATGAGCTTAAAAACTGCAGATATATTTCGAAATAATTTGTGTCGAAATAAGGGGAATTTTAGCTTTCCAATTATGAATTTTATTATCATTAGTATGACAACACCTTCAAGCGAAAAAGCGAGTGGGTGAATTATAGACAAATGTGCTATAGAAATCCTTTTCTAATTCTTACATAATACTGAACGTATGCAAACAGACCTTAAAAAATAATAAATAAAATAGATGGCGCAAAACAGGTCGTAGGGACTCTAGGCCTAGCTTCTCACAAGCATTCGTTTTTTGTGAGTTTTTCATTTTTAGAACGAATGGAAGGGATCTACAATTTTATGCCGATTCCAAACGGCTAAAAGAGAAGCTCTTTCAAGACAGTTATCGGTACTCTCGCATGTTTGTCAGACGTTCGCAAGAGGTGGCGCAGTGGAAAAAAACCCTAAGTTGGAATTTTGGGTTGTTTTTTTTTGCGGGATTCGAACCTTATATGCCATCTCGCTTTTGTATGGATTTGACTGCAATCAATATATTCTGTTTCGGCCTCATTGGGAGCGGCAAGTTCAAAAATGGATGAATATTTCTGTACATGGTTGCAAATAGCTACGTCTTCCCAAAATTCTATTATTTCTGTATTACCATCAACTGTGGACAAACCTTATTCGGAAAGTAACAATTTGGTAGAAAACTGTATGAACAATTTAATACTGCTGCATCATCACTCTCTCAGGAAAGGAATTGAGTTCAAGATTTCTGTTTCCAATTCTGCAATCAATAATTGTTTCCAATTTCTAAAAACTCTTCTGTTAACATGAAGCTTCTTTAAAAATTCCATAAAAAAATTCTACAGAGCATATGCTAACAAATATAAATGTAAACCACTATACTTAAACAACTTCCAACCTGAGGCTCACACAAAAACACGTACCTAACCCATGCACACTCAAAACCAATCACACACCGCTTACTAACCACGGTCCAGCAGGGCTTTAAAAATACTTACAATACTTCGTTTCTCCTCCATCTACACACAGTCACAGTTTCGGCGAACAATTTTCGCAAAAGAAATGGACTCGCGAAGTGGCCGGACAACGTGAAATTCTCGCCGCCTATGGTGGCGTAAAGCTATCCGATGTCCGTGGCATGAGAGCACCCTTCCTGTCGGTTGGTGGCAACAAAATGTTCAAAATGTTATACGACTCGAACTTCACATACGACTCGTCCATGCCGGTCTATGAAAATCGTCCACCAAGTTGGCCCTACACACTGGACTACAAGATCTTCCACGACTGCATGATTCCTCCGTGCCCGACAAAAAGTTATCCCGGCGTATGGCAAGTGCCAATGGTGATGTGGCAAGATCTGAACGGTGGCCGTTGTTCGATGGGCGATGCATGCTCGAATCCAGGCGATGCTGAAGGTGTCTACAAAATGGTCATGAAGAACTTCGATAGACATTACACCACAAACAGGTAAGAATGAAGAAATTGGGTCCCAAGAATATTACCGACGGTGTTTTTGACTTTTAGGGCGCCGTTTGGTCTGTTCTACCATGCGGCTTGGTTCACACAGGCACACCATAAAGAGGGATTCATCAAGTTCCTCGATGCAATCAATTCCATGCAAGATGTTTGGATTATTACAAATTGGCAGGCACTCCAATGGGTGCGTGACCCCACACCCACTTCCCGATTGAATACTTTCCAGCCATTCCAATGTGATTATTCGGTAAGTGGAATAGAGATTTAAATTTTTCACAGTTTCATATTTATGTTTTTTTTTTTTTTTCTTTTCAAAAAGGATCGACCAAAACGTTGCAACAATCCCAAAGTGTGCAATCTGTGGCATAAGTCCGGTGTTCGATACATGCGAACATGTCAGCCATGTCCTGACATCTACCCATGGACAGGAAAAACCGGAATTCGATCGTCTCGCGTTGACAACGAAATTGAGGAATCATAAATATTTTAATCCATCCAAACAACAACCGAATTTAATTTAAATTGGCAATCAATGGATAAACTTTAAAGTTAACAAAACGTTGTAGTTTAAATTGTTGATTCAAGGACTTTGAATAACACGAAATACGTTCACTCGCTGGTGTTTTATTTAAATCTTTCTTACTATGTATTATTTGTTATAACAAAAAATTGGAAAAACAATCCACAAAAAAAATATATACATGAAAACTATACCTATCCACGGTTTGGCTATACGCGACATACATATTTATTATTCTTATTTAAAAAAAAAAGAAAAGTAGGTAAACGATTTTCTAAACATCCATTCACACACACCATTTAACATTTGTCAATTAGTTTTTAGGAATATTTTCTTAGGTTAAATGTGTATACGTGTAAGGCGTTTTAATGTTATTTCTGTGTAAAAAGTTAATAAATGTTTTAAATATTTATAGTATACAACATATACATGTATTAGATATATTCATCCTCATTTGTGATAAATATTTCACATTTTAGCTTGTAAGTTCTTTTTTTCTTTTTTTTTTTGTTAAATTGTATTTACATGGTTTTTTATTTACTTTTTTTTTTATTATTATTATTAAGTCACAAATAGTTTTTTTGTTTTTTGTCATTTTTAATTAGCCATGTTCTTGATAAATTATCTGCTAAATGTAACAATGATGCATTTTATCATCCAACAATCCTTTCAAGACAATGAAACCACACTAACACTAGTTGTAAATGTTAATTAAACGAGAAAATAAAAGTAGCAATTAAGTAAACATATTTTTTAAGGAGTAAACAAAACAATTTGAGAGTCCTAGAGTGTACAGGGTGGTGTAATGTTCTTACTATAGTTTTTTTTTTTTTTACAGTTTAAGAAAATAAAATTCATATTTCTTAGTATCTAGTTGTCAGTTGTAAATTAATGTTTGTTTAATGCATACAAGGATTTGTTTTACCTACAGTGTGTGCGAAGGAAAGTTGTGTGCAATACATGCTTGTTGGTTGTTAGAGGGAAATGCAAGAAATGTAAGAAAGGTTGCCGAGCCACAGTTTAATTGACACTTTTTATTTATGCTTTAGTATTGCATAGTCGAGCCGCCTCTCAATTTGTGAGCGATCACAAAACTATAAACATTTTTTTAGCCAAGAACCTGAGTTTCTAACTCCTTTTCCGTGCAAAAGATTAAAATAAACCTAGTACTTAAAGTTACAGGCTGAATCCATTCTAAGAACGGCTAAAAATTACCGCAAAAAAATATTAGAAAAGGAAAAATATATTCATTTGAAAACTTCACAACTTATTCATCTGATCAGCAAATATACGAACCCAATCGATTTGCAACGAACGTCAGCGAAATTCTAATTTTGCGCATGATGACGATGAGTGACAGTGCGCCGTACCAATAACCAATTTTAGTCTCGACTTTAAATATACGGAAGCTCACAATTGCGAATTCTGTATGGAAAATATAGCCATTGTGAACTACTTACATTTAATGTCGAAACTAAAAATGTTTATTGCCCCAGTGACAGACATTGACAAGGTATGTGCAAATTTCTTTGGACAAGATCGTTTTGTTACTGTTTTCTTAATAACATGAGGCCCTGGCAGTTACCCAAAGCTCTATTTATAAAGTTATGGGTAAAGATTTATGAACGTATTTCTGAGAAAATGATTTTGAGCTCATTCTGCTAATCGACTTGCCTCGACTTGCCTCTGTATTGGGGTTGTGCTCTATAGGTATATCAGTAACTGTGAGTAGCAGTCAAATAACTGAGTTCCCTATTAGGACTAGCTAGCTTTTTTTGAACTAGAATTCGCCCGAACGGCAAAGCTGCAGATTTTTTCTTAACGTCACTTTTACAGCATCAAAGGTATACAAATCGAAAAGTTTTTTTTACTGAGTTTTAGTCGAAATTTTACACAATGGATATGTCAAATGTGTATGTAGGTACTCAGTCGTTAAAATGACTGATTTGATTTGTCTGTTACGTATACGTCAACTCAAATAGACTGGATTAATCAATAAGAACGAGAGACATTACACCAGTCAGTTGTCCCATTCAGTAAACGTGTGTTCTGAAGATCTTCACCGTCACTCACCATTATCATGTGTCAAAAAAAAAACCTATTACATACTATATTATTTTTGACTCACAAGTTTAGCAATCGATGCCGTAATATCACTATTGTTAAACAATTGCTGATCCCTTTATTTTATGGACTTCAAGTTCTAATATCCAAATTTTTCCATTGTAACAACTATTTTAGAACAATTAAAATTCAATGTTCTCAGCTGTCATCAATTCTTTGTGTCTCTCTCGTTTTTTTAGTATGCAAACATTTGAATCCATTGTATCGCTCAGTCAACTCAAATTAATTGGAGTATTTGCTTTTATCGCACACTGTATAGGTTCCTAAGATTGGCAGTTTCTACCATATTTCTCTTTTATTTCTTTTTCCTATCTTTTAACTCCTCAGAGTTCTTTACTAAATATTTTGTTTGCAAAATGTGTCCTTCTTTATCTAACATACATATTCAAGCAATAACAGAATTAGGTACTTCATATTTTTATTAATAACTATTTTTTTTTTTTTTATCATTTTCACTGTATTATAATTTGAAAACAAAAAAAAAATAAATATAATTTGCAACAGAAAAGTATTAATTTGTATGTAAAACATGGATAATAAAAAAAATATATTAAATAGTGAAATTGTCTAAATTGACTGGTTAATTTTAATTGGTATTTTTTTAGTGAAATTATGTATTTAAAAAGCAAAAGAAAAAATATATAAAAAAAACGAAAATTAGTCTAAATTATTATTATTATAATATAATTAGGTTTCTTTTAAATAAAATTCAAACAGTGAGTGTGCGTATTTTGTGCGCGTTGTAGCAGAAGAACGGCAAAACAATAAATGAAATGATACAAATAAAATGTTTTAATAATAATTAAAGGGCATTTGTTTTATTAACCAAAAGTCATAAGTACTCAACCGATTTTCTAAATCTGAAACAATTTCTATCTAGCTACATTTTATAAAATAAAAACAAAAGTTAGAAACGAAGAGAATTGTTTTAATTTTTATCCAATAATTTTATGTGAGCATTTATTTATAATATTTTGTTAGGTATATTTATTATGAAATGAGTAGAATGAAACTTATATCATTCGGAAGGTAGGTACTGTACCGTAGATGTACACAAACAAAAAAATCGTCGGTATTTGCAGAGCCGGCCTTAGCGATCAAGGCGCCCCGCGCGAGTCATGCATTTGGCGCCCTTTTATATTTCATTAATTAAAAAAATTATTTATATTCAATTGTGTGACATATATATACGTCTATATTACGTCTGTTCCCTTACGATAATCTATTCAAATACATTCGAATACATTAGTCAAACTTCGTTCACTTCTACCCAACTTTTGCGTAAGGGAACGAATTTTGAATAATGAGTATTCGAATACATTAGCGTAAGGGAACAGACCTATTATGTGTCAGTTATGGAGTTTTCGATTGAAGAAAAGAATTTCCCTTTCTATGAAAATAGCAAATCCAGAAGTGCTCTTTCTATGCACTTCCAGGTCCTGATTGTCCTGAACTAATGTTCAAATAGTTTTTTTACAACACTGTATAATCTTGACTAGTCATTGAAACACTAACAACACAATACTCTCTCTCTCTCTGTCTCTTGAAACTGAACAGAACTTGAGCATTAGATTACATTCTTATTTCTGAATTTTTTTTTTTAACTTCAATTTCCACAAAAGTCTTTCGGGCTTCAACTCTCAAGGAAAATTTACTGGTCAGGTTTGAAAGCAACTGCATGGTAAAGTACACACTATGTTCGAATTTTCGAACTTACTTTATTCATAGCGATTCAAAGGTTAGGTTAGGTTAGGTTGAGCGGGGTTGTGAGATCTTCACAAAAGACCAGAAAAAAAGAAAACATAGAAAGAGCACTTCTGAATTTCCTCCTTTGATAGAAAGGGCAATTCTTTTCTTCAACCGAAAACGCCATTGCGCTCCGGAAGTGTTCGCCGTTATTCTAAGCGCGTTCACTCTACAGTCTACACTCTGCAGGGACTTCTCCGATCACAAAAAATATAAAGGGCTTTCTCAACTAGACTAAATGCGCTCTATGGTCGCTTAGTGGCCTCTCTTTCGTCCTAATAAGTTAGTGAGGGATTCAGTGTGACTGCTGCAGAATTCTGAAAAGGTGCAAGAAAAAGGGCTAGTGAGAAAAAAAATTGTCATTCCTTAAGCTGTTCTCCAATTTAAAAGAAATTTTGAACCATATTAAATAAGCATTGACTCTCCACAGCATAAACAAGACATAAAATCATACTGAGACCCCCAACTCACAATCCTCTTGCCCCTGGCCCCCTCAATTTTTGCCAAGAATCTGCCATTTTGTTGTCCTATCCGTGTACGCTAATTCCTATCCGTTTTGCTTTGCCCACAGTGAAATGTAAAAAGATTAGCTGCGAATGTGTTGGTTGAGAGGATTTTTGACATTTGTCAATACGAATTTCTATGCAACAATACTAGCGCACCTAAACTTTTTAGGAGCGTAAAATTTAGCTTGTAGGCAAATTACTGTTAATCGGTCGAAGTTGGGGGTCTCAGTATTGTCTCTGCTCCACAGTCCAAACATTTTAATAGTGTTGTAAGAGGAAACTGCGGTACATTTAAAAGGTTTTTATTTGGAAATACGAGCATTTGGAAAATTTTCGAAACGCCTTTTCCAACTAAAAAAGCGTCAAAATAGCAAAAAAAAAAATTGTGCCAGACTCTTGAAAAAGTGAAAAATTGCAACTTTAGTCGCACAACTGACGACAATACAAACTACAAAATGACAGGTGGTGGTAGATAATGCTGAGTACTCATACTCACTCCAACAACAACAAGATAAGTGCATAAAATTTAATAGCTCGGCGCCCTCCAGATGGTAACCACCCCGTTTGTCCCACCCTAAAGCCGGCAATGGGTATCTGTCGTCATTAAGACTGGTAAAATGAAGTTAAGAATTCCCCAACTGAACCCATTTTGGTGACATTCAATGTGCGTGCGTTAGGGAGAATTCCCAATGTGGCGCTGCAGGCGTATATTTCGTTTTTCAGTTCAATTCAAGTATCTTCAATAATAATCTGCTATATTTATGCCTATAATTCTTTCGGGGTGAAACTTGATGACGATATAACTCGATAACCACTGGGCCAATTTTCACGATTCTTCTTTTGTTTTGTTCGTATTGTTGTATTTCAGGTTTCGACAGCCTTAAATGGCAGGATACTTTTGGATATACAGATAGGTGTCAATGGTGTCAATCTCCGAAACCACTCAACACATTATATAATATTGAAAGATATGACTATTTTGGACCCGAGGCGCTGTTGTCGATCTGAGAAACCGCTCAACTGATTTCAATGAAATTTTGTGGATGTAGATTATATATATTCACTCATAACTCGGGAACGTATCGTTCCTATTTCGATTCCCAAGCTACTTTTGTCGTGAAACAAAACTTTTGAGGATTAGTTGAAATTTTGAATTCCTTGGATGTTCCGCGCTTACCTCTATACAATTTGAAATTGAAAGTCGACTCAGTTATATTTTTGTTGCACAGCCTCAATGCACCGAATCTTTGTAACGGATAGCGTTTGCTTTGATGGTGAAGGATCTCAAATCAGATGTCATGCAAGCGACGATTTTGAGGGAAAATTCAAAAGCAAACATTCTCATTCCGCAGATTCCGCTTATTCAGAACGATTTGCCATTCTTATTTAATAAGGGTCTTGAATAATTTGTTGCATCTCTGGCATCAATCTTAAATTCCCATGTTTCTAACATGATCAGTTTAGTGAAATCATTGCGATTTGATATAAACAAATCGACATTGCAATACTTCAGTTATTTCTATTGTAGGTATTTAATATAACTTTTGAATAAAGAATTTGAATTGACCGAATTACATAAAGTAGCGAGTGCATTGTGCATGCTCGGAATTATTATTTTCATTACATTAACGAATTTGGGCATATCGAATAGAAGCAAAAAAAAATTTGAAGGGAAATTGGAAAGTTCGTGAAAATTGATTTTCCATACATTTTGTACAGGGTATTTTTTTGTTGAAATTTTGATCGTATTATACAGTGAGATCGTATTTGTCAAAAGATATTTTGGATCAAAAAAATAAATTTTAGGTTTAATAGTGAATGGTCCAAATTATTTTTGTCGAAAAGTCAATTTTGGGCGGTACGAAGTTCGCCGGGCGCGCAAATTATAAATAAACATTTTTTGTAGGTATCTTCGAGTAATTAAAACTATACAAAGTGCAATAAATAGCGATAAGTCAAAATTTATGCCACTTATCGCTCTTTTGCACGGAAATAATATAGGAGACAGTGAGATATATTTCCGCTTATATCTGTCTTGTATGAATGTGAAAATTTGAATTAATTACCCTAATAGGAGTACATTTTATTTGCCGGTAAGTTCATCTGCGAACCCAAGGCGATACATGTTTTGTTTTGAAGCGAAGAATAGAAGGCTAAAACCAACAAAACGCTGAAGACGAAGTATTGACATTCAAATAACGGGTGATTTTTTAAGAGGTTTAGAACTTTTTAAAAAAAAAAAACACAAAAAATTCGAAAAAATGAATGAAATATTTATTTGAATCGATAGTTTGAACCTTGCAATTTAATGTTTAAAGATAATTTCATGCAAATGTTGACCGCGGCTGCGTCTCAGGTAGTCCATCCGCTGAGTCCAATTTTGGCATACTCTTTCACACATATCGGCCGGTATCTCACGAATGAATGCATGGATGTTGGCTTCCAGTGCGTCAATCGAAGCGGGCTTGTCCCTATACACATTAGCCTTGACATACCCCCACAAAAAATAATCTAATGGTGTCAAATCGCACGATCTAGGCGGCCAATTGACCGGCCCGAAACGTGAAATTGGGTTTGTTTGACGTGGGCCCTAGTGCGCACTAGTGCGCACTGGGTTAACCCTAAGGTGTTCGATAAAGCACTGAACTCAACCTGGTACTGAAAACCTGCATTCGACATGACTTCTATGGTGCCCTAGTTGTGCCCTAAACTGACCCCAGTTAATTAGTCGGGGCAAGAACTCAGTGCTGCGTTTCACTGTCATTTCGCTTGCTGTCATAAAGGTAAATACAATAAATTTGATATTCAAAAGTGAATTGTTTGAAAACAACTACGTTTATGAACTGAAATTGTATATTACAGGAAAATAGAACGGAAAAAATCTGGAATCAGAGCTAAATAAATTTTCAAACGCATCATCTACATTCCAAACACTTTTATTAACTATTTGAATTATGGAAATCGCAAGATTAGAACTAAGTGCGCTCATTTTTAACAATAAACGGACAAAAGTGTTATCTTCTTCATACTTCGTTCACTAAAAGATAAATATTTTTCAATTTCAAAAACTGAGAATCTTTAGGGCAACATATTTCGTGTTCGATATAGTAGCCGAATTTTCAGGTTTGTGCAGGGTTTTTGAAAGACATGAAAATCAGCTGATACTTTTCAGTGCGAACTAGTGGGCACTAGTGCTAGCCACGTCAAACAAACCTATTAACTGTTCACCAAACTCGCCTCGCAATTGCGCCATTGTTTCGCGTGCTGTGTGGCATGTGGCACCGTCTTGTTGAAACCACATATCAGTCAAGAACTTCCATTTCGGGCAAAAAAAAGTTTGTTATCATCGCTCGGTAGCGTTCACCATTGACAGTAACGCTGCGATTCGCATCATCTTTGAAGAAATATGGCCCAATAATGCCGCCGGCCCATAAACCGCACCAAACAGTGGCTTTTTCGGGATGCATTGGTAGCTGTTGCAATGCTTCTGGCTGATCTTCACTCCAAATGCGGCAATTTTGCTTATTTACGTACCCATTCAACCAAAAATGAGCCTCATCGCTGAACACAATTTTTCGATAAAAAAGCGGATCCTCGGCCAGCTTTCCAAGAGCCCATTCACCAAAAATTCGGCGTTGTGGTAGGTCGCCTGGCTTTAGTTCTTGCACAAGCTGTATCTTAAAAGGCTTTACGCACAAATCCTTCCGCAAAATTTTCCACGTAGTGCTGTAACAAAGGCCTAACTGCTGGGAACGGCGCCGAATCGACATTTCGCGGTCTTCTGTCACACTAGCTGATACGGCCGCAATATTTTCTTCACTACGCACAGTACGTAAACGTGTTGGTGGTTTAATGTCCAACAAAGTAAATTTGGTGCGAAATTTGGTCACAATCTTCCGAATAGACTGCTCAGAAGGTCGAGAATGCCGATCATAAAATGGAAGCAGCGCGCGATGAACATTTCGAACCGAGCACGAATTTTGTAAAATTCAATAATTTGCAAGCGTTGTTCATTTGTAAGACGATCCATGGTTAAATTGCAAACCAAACTGAAGCTGTTTGACAGTGACACAAGGTATTAAACACACGTCAGCTGTCAAAACCAGTGTTGCCAAAACCAAACCAGCTAAAAAATCACCCGTTACAAAAGAAAGATTATGCAAACTTTCAGGTGTAACGATATCCAAATTTACGGGGGTGCATTCTAGAAGAAGAATAAGCGAAATGTACAACAGTTCAATATTTTTATTGCTAGCACAGATTATAAATGCTGCATTTAAGTTGAGATATGTGCCAAGCATGTGGAAGGTCGCGGAGGTAATAATGATACCAAAACCAGGTAAACCACCTAGCGAAGTAAATTCATATCGCCCAATATCGATACTACCAATGTTGTCCAAGCTATTCGAAAAAATGCTGGCAAAACGTCTGCAAAAAATAATTGATGAAAAATTGCTAGTTCCAATTCATCAATTTGAGTTTAGAAACAAGCACTCTACAATTGATCAAGTGCATAGAATCACAGACAAGATCGAAAAAGCATTCGAAGAGAAAAATGTGTGCTCTACAATATTTCTTGATATAACACAAGCTTTCGATAAAGTCTGGCATAAGGGACTGATCCATAAATTACAAAGGCAACTGCCGGAGCAGTATTCAACAATTCTGGAGTCATATATAACAGATCGATTCTTCAGAATTAAACAAGAGACAGAGTACTCAACATTTAGAGGAATTAAAGCTGGTGTACCACAAGGTAGTGTGCTAGGTCCAGTGCTATACCTTCTGTTTACTAGTGATCTGCCTGAAAGTGAAGGAACTACTATAGCAACTTTTGCAGATGACACTGCTGTGCTTGCTGTTGGAGCAACTGTCGAAATTGCAACACAAAAGCTCCAAATGGCAATAAACGGTATTTCAGAATGGACCAAAAAGTGGCAGATTAGATTGAATGACCTAAAGTCAGTCCATATTAATTTTACGTATAAAAACGTACCACACATTCCAGTATACATTAATAACAATGTAGTGGAATACTCAAATACAGCTAAATATCTGGGCATGACCCTAGACGCTAAACTGCGTTGGAAAGCGCATGTAAAGAAAAAGAGAGATGAGCTGGACATGCGATACAGTAAAATGTATTGGCTTATTGGGAGGTACTCATCCCTGTCCAACTACAATAAATTACTGCTATACAAGCAAGTCTTGAAACCAGTATGGACCTACGGGCTCGAATTGTGGGCATGCACATGCCAATCAAATTTACAAAAAATTCAAGTCTTCCAAAATAAAGTACTAAGGAACATAGTTAATGCACCTTGGTACATACGCAACGCTGATCTACATAGAGATCTAAATATTGAAATGGTTGAAGATGAAGTTAAAAAGGTTGCCCAAAGGCACAGAAGTAGGCTTCTTAACCACGTTAACGTTGAACTTACAGAAGTTTTAAATACTGACAATGTAATCAGAAGATTGAGGCGGGTAAAACCCCTTGATCTAGAAGAGTTAGCCAAGGCCAAGAGATTAGGTAATATCTTCAAATAAAAAAGTTTCGAAATCCGACAAACGGCGGATTCTTCTTATGAATTTTCCAAATATTTTAAAAATAAATTGCCGATTAGTCGAACGACTAGGTGCAATCCCATTTCGGGATGACGAAAGTCAGTCCCTCCCGGGAGGTTTTTTAGAGGTTGTTCGAGTCCCTCACTAGTGCAGAAGCATCCCTCGCGTACTTGCTCTGCAATGTCTTTCGATGATTTTTCCTTCCAGCGAACCCCCAAAAAAAAAAAAAATATTTTTATGCAACACTTTTTAGTATCTAGGCTAGGCCACATAAATAAAATTCTGGTATAGCAATACCAATACTTAATGACAAAGAGCTCTCTTCACCTTACCCCTAGCAGCTTTTACCCGAGTATTTAATTAAGATATATCACAAAAACCAATTTCAACGCAATTAACTAGAAAATAAAACTCGTGAAAGGTCATAGAAATCCTTTCGCACCAGTTTTTATTTTTGTTTGTTTCCATTCAGCAATTTGTTTCAATTACCTGCACAGGTGTCCTCCTGAATTAGAAATACAGTTCACCACCTATAACGTGATTTAGATTCTTATCAGCATTTAATTGACTTGCAACCACAAAAACCCAACAACTGCATCACGGTCAGAATTTCATTCCAGTTCGATTGTCGTGTAAAGATGGTTCTAATCGCGAGTGTCCTCCTCGTCCTGTTCTCATTCATTTTAACAATTTCAGCTCGAAATTGCACCTCCGATTCTCGATTTGCTGTTGAAGCAGCTCGTCAGTATAGTTTAAATGAAGCCCTTTTCGACAACTGCAACGAGCATTACATTGGAAAACGTCGCACTGATCCGAAATTTCATGGTCACCCCAAGACGCGAGGTGAAATTCTTGCTGGAAAATTTCACATGGAATCATCAACGATTCAGAAGCAAACCGACTCACTAATAAGTCTTATTAATAAAATTGCCCTAGAGTATCTGGCAAAGTGTCCACCAATCATCTACTATGACAGTTATGTGGAGAAATCGGAGAACTTCATTCTGGAGAAGCTTTTCAAGGTACGTTTCTGAGAAAGAGCTCAAACCGCTGTTAGTTCTCAATTTCGTCGAAAAATATATATACATTTTTGAGCTTTGTTTTCATTGTCAGAACTTCCCCATTACATACTACCATGGCCAGATCAATAAAAACTACGAAATTACTTCGAAAGGGTTTCAGTCGCAAACGGATGTAAGTTGCCGCAGCTACATTCTCTTCCTTTCCGATCCGTTGATGACTCGAAAGGTCTTAGGACCGCAAGTCGAGTCACGGGTTTTGCTTGTTTCCAGATCGAGTCAATGGAAGCTAAGAGATTTTTTGTCATCAGAGACATCTTCGAATATCGTCAACCTGCTTGTAATAGGAGAATCCCTAGTAGCGGATCCAGAAAGGGTTGGTTAAATCAAATTTCCACAAGCCTTGATATAGTTTTGGGTTTTTAATTTTTTCTTAATTTTTTTTTCAGGAACGTCCCTATGTCTTGTATACACACAGACTCTATGCCGATGGACTGGGTGCCAATACACCAATAGTCCTGACCAGTTGGGTGAAGGGTGTCCTCTCAAGGCCTCACATTAATTTGTTTCCAAAAAAATTCCAAGGTGGCTTTTCAGGGCATCGTTTCACCATATCCGCTGTCAACCAGCCACCATTTATTTTCCGAATTCAAAATCTAGACTCTTCCGGTCAAGTCTTTGTCCAATGGGAAGGTATTGAGTATAGATTGATGGAAATGATTGCGAATCAAATGAACTTTTCCTTTGACATTGTCGAGCCCAGAGAAAGTTCATTCGGGTGAGTTGATTATACAATTTACAACTCAACACAATCGACTTTGGTTTGTGTTCAAGGTCTGGTGATTCGATCGTACATGAAGTAAGGCTGCGTAAGGCCGATCTGGGTATGGCTGGCGTTTATATAACTGAAGACAGATTAGAAGAGATCGATATGTCTCACGGGCATTCTAGGGATTGTGCCGCATTCATCACCCTGGCATCGAAAGCACTGCCGAAGTAAGTATGCATTTCGTAACAACAATTGTAAAGGACTTTTCAAAAAAAGGGACTGCTCCCAATATTTCAGTAAACAAAATTATGTATTTGAAAGAGACGACTAGATTTTGAGGCCTTTTACTTTCCAGATACCGAGCAATATTGGGCCCCTTCCAGTGGCCCGTGTGGTTGGCGCTGATTGGAATTTACTTGGGTGGCGTTGTACCCATTGCGTTCACCGATCAGCGGACGCTCAAACACTTAATAGGCAACTGGGGTGAAATTGAAAACATGTTTTGGTACGTCTTCGGAATGTTTACCAACAGCTTCACGTTCACGGGAAAGTACTCGTGGAATAATTCAAAGCGCGCCTCCACAAGGCTGTTGATTGGATTTTATTGGATGTTCACCATCATCATCACCTCCTGTTATACAGGATCAATTATTGCTTTTGTGACATTGCCCGCCTTTCCGTCCACAGTGGACTCGGTGAATGACTTATTGGGTCTATTCTTTCGCGTGGGCACATTAGGTAAGCCATAAAGTGTAGTCACGTCCTTCTTTAATGGAATATTTTCAGACCGCGGTGGCTGGGAGAAATGGTTTCAAAACTCTACCCACGATTCCACTGCCAGGCTGTATAGGAAAATGGAGTTCGTCAGCTCATTGGAAGAGGGCATCGGCAATGTGACGCAGTCTTTTTTCTGGAATTACGCCTTTCTCGGATCTCGAGCTCAGCTGGAGTACTTAGTGCAGTCGAACTTTAGCAACGAGTGAGAATCTTTTTCTCTGACCGATTTGAACTCAACAGATTTTTTGTTTCAGTATTCTGGGCCGCCGGTCGGCCCTTCATCTCAGTGAAGAATGCTTTGCACCATTCCACGTTGGATTTGCATTCCCCAAGGACTCTGTTTACCATAGGAAGATCAACCAAGCCATCCTGTTGGCTCAGCAAAGCGGTCTTATCGGAAAGATTAGCAACGAAGTGTCGTGGAAAATGCAGAGATCTTCCACGGGGAAACTCCTTCAAGCCAGCTCTTCGCACGCACTCCGCGAACGTATTCAAGAAGAACGCCAATTAACCACAGCCGATACGGAGGGTATGTTCCTCCTAATGGCGATTGGATACGTTGCGGGCAGTATTGCCCTGACTTCGGAAATCATCGGCGGAATCACCAACAAATGTCGACAGATCATCAAACGGTCTCACAAATCTGTCTCTAGTACAGTTTCCTCAAAGAGAAACTCATCTGATTTCACCGACAAGGAAGAACTAACTGAGCACAAGCGAAGAAAAGCTGAAAGGCAGGAAATTCGCGTTGCAGAAGCCAGTAAGAGGACATTCTTCGGACTGAAGGAGCTGAACCTGACCAAGGAGACTTTGAAAGAGTTGTACGGATCTCATAATAGGCCGGAGCCTAATTTTATTTTCCAAAATGGAAAGCTAATTCTGGAAACAGATGCCAGGTCGTCGGGCTCATCTATGTCGCCTTCTATTTATAGTGAAAATCTTCAACAGCGCGATTTGGAACAGAAATTACAGCCTTTGGATGCGTGCATTCATGTACATGACGAACATGGCAATCCGGTTGGTGTAGTCGAAATTGAAACTCCCGAAAATGATAAACAACCCGATGACGCATTTGGAAGTTTGGTTGACGATGCGAATTTAGGCTCGAAATATGATAGCTACAAGTTGTCCGAGGGGAAGAACGAATAAATAGAATAAGATTTAATTTTAGGGTTTGTTAAGAAGCACCTGCACTAGTTTTCAGTTTGTGAATACTGTTTATATTGTTGTTCTGAAAAAAGCAAACGTTGTTTTGATGTTGGTATTGTTTCACGGACTTCTACAATTTAGTTTCTCAATATGAGTTCTTACTCCACGTTAGCAGCTGCTGATTGATTAACAACATGATCTTTGCTCGTATCACAAACATTTAATAAAACATCGATAAACCAATTGCAACCTAGCTATGTGAAACGTGTTTTTTTTTTTTTTTTTTTTTTTATATACTTCTCCCGGGAAAGGCGAACCTATAACGCTTCAACAGCGCCCCGAGATGCTTGCAGATGTATGTTTGCTCTGCACTTAAATTGCTGCAAATTGTAGTCTTCTGGAAATATATCCCCAGGAAGCGAGTTCCAAAGTTTGCTTGTCCTGTAACAGAAGGAGTTTTGGAAAGTTGATGTCCTCGCGGTTGTCAAGTGTACTGTATGGTCATGAGCATTAGCAGCCTGTCTTGTGGGGCGCCCAAAAGTTGCATTTCGAGGGATAATGTCCTTGAGTTCCTCAGAACATCTACCATGGAAGTACCTATAGAACAAGCATAGGTCAGCGACTTGTCTTCTGTGCACCAACGGTTGTAGATTCGATGTGAGTGTAGGGTCTCCAATGAGTCGAACTGCTCGTCTCTGTATGCTATCAAGCAGGTTAAGTGAATGTTTTGGGGCCGAGCTCCATATATGGGAACAATATTCCAGGCCTGGTCTAACCTGTGCTTTGTAGAGAAGGAGAAGTTGCTTGGGGCTGAAGTACCTCTTTACTCTAAATAGGTAGCTCAACTTTGCGGACGCCGATCTTGCGATATAGGATATGTGTTCCTGCCATGTGATTCCTGAATTGACTGTGACTCCTAGAAGGTGCATTGAGTCCTTGTGATGGATTGAATGGTCATCCATTTGGATCTGAGGAACTGTTGATGCATTTTTTCTGGAAAATGTTGTGAACTGTGTCTTGTTTGCATTAAATACAACCAAGTTGTCCTTTCCCCACTTCAAGATTTTGTCCAGATCATCATTTAGAGAATTAATTTATTCACATCTCTGACTGTGTGACGTAGCCGTATTCACAGGCCCATTGTTCGAGATGGAGGATATGAGAGTGCTGTCATCTGCAAAGCTGTAGATATTATTATTTGTCGATCCAAGCAAATCGTTGATGTGGAGAAGAAATAGAGTTGGAGAAAGAATAGATCCTTGGGGCACTCCTGCATTTATAGCAAACGAATTGGATGATACACCATCTACAACAACTTGGATCGATCTTCCCAAAAGAAAATTTTGCATCCATCCGCAGAGTTGTTGTGGTAATCCGTAAGACGCTAACTTGCCTAATAGGGCTCTATGCCAGACTCGGTCAAATGCCTTTGATATGTCCAAGGCTACGGCTCTGGATTCGCCGTGTTGTTCAATTGATTGTGTCCATAAGTGCGTTACGTAGCTTCACAGGTCACCAGTGGAACGACGGCTCCGAAATCCGTATTGCCTGTCGCTTATTAATCGATGACCTTCTAGATATTTGATTATTTCGACATTTATTGCCTTTTCCATTACTTTAAAGAGCATTGAAAGTAACGCTATTGGACGATAGTTTTCTGGCAGACATTTCTTCCCTTTCTTTGGAATAGGTTGAATGCGAGCGGTCTTCCAGCAAGAAGGAAACGTCTTCTGGGAGTACGACATGCTAAACAGCTTACAGAGTACAGGTGCAAGTTCTGGTGCACAGTTCTTGAGTACTATAGCCGGGATTCTATCGGGTCCCCTTGCCTTATTGCAATCTAGTTCTTTAATGATGCGTTGAATTATTCGAGGCCGAAATTTCACTTCTGCCATCGATGATTGTATCCTTGGGATATTTGGTGTCTCTAACTGTGCAGAATCTAGGGTGGAATTCTCTGAAAACATGCTAGCAAAAAGATCTGCTTTTTCCTTAGGTGTTGTTGATAAATAAGCAAAACTCCCAACAATAGCTTAATTAAAATAAAACCAGATTTGCTATTATTACAAACTATAGTTATTTATTAAAATAAATACAAAATATTTTAACCAAAAGTGTGTATGTATATTACGTTTATTCGTCGCAATTAAAATTAAAACAAGAAACGGAAAATTGATTAAGTAACCCCTCCTTGCATCATCCCCTTGCAATTCTGTTCGAAATTTATTGAAAGAATACTTTTAAGAAGAACATAAATATTAAACAGAAAATAATGCCTCATATTCGATACCACATTTCAGTTTGAATCCTTCGTTATCAATTCACAAGACATACAATTGGAAGGGAAATATTTAAATGATGCAAATGCTCTGCACACAAAACACGCGGTTCTTCTAAAAGGACAGTATAATTAAAACTATGTTGACATAGGTAACGAAGGATAGTGTTGAGATTGCTAACATTCAAAATTCTGGTGGATATCTATATTTTTATGTTTGTTTCCGTTAACACATCGAGCATTGGTAAAGGATTTTTTTTAGTGCGGCATTTACGAACATTTATTAAAAATACTCGAAAGCTTATCAATCATCATTTGTGATGCTTTCGTAATTAATTTTACTTTAAGGTGGAATCTTGCGGTTTTTTTTTTAATTTACTTTGGTGCTAAAAATCAAGCACTTGCCAACCCGATGGCAACTCCACCAGCAAACGCAGTCAAGAAAATGTGCAAATCGTTTAGTTTTGGACCATTCTCATCGCCAATCAGATTGCTGTACCATTTCTTGGCTTTCTTTCCCTTCTTCTTGAGAGCGTCCTCGGCGCGATCTAGATTACGATCGACAAAGCGTTCGGCCTGTAAATAAATAATTGATAATTGTTTTTAGATGTTAGGTATTAAGAAGGGATTCGTAAATATAAACAAGGAGATTGAGTTTCAAAGTAATGTGAAAGTGGAGCAGGGCAAGGTTGGAGAGTTTATTGAAGTATGTTTATAATTGGACAAAGGCGTGGGGTCAGGCATCTATGGCCATCTTTCTGTAAATCCAGAACAGAGAGAACCATGCGGAATAACCGGAAATGTCTCTCTACGCTTGTAGGTATCCTAACGGGACACAACACCCTGCGATACCAAATGAAGATAATGCGATTGACCGAGGAAGAACTGTGCAGAGGCCGCGGTGACGAGGGCGTTATAGAGGATATAACCCACTTCCTATGTCACTGTCCATGTCCAGGTCTTTCAAAAATCCAGGAACAAGTTCCTTGGAAGACAGTTCTTCCATAATCTGAACGAGCTATCTAGCACACCAACAGAAAAAATTATGAACTTCATCAAATCATCAAGATGTATGCAACGGCACACAGTAAGTAATTTAAAATCATTACACTGCTTACAGAAGAGGTTAACACGGGTAAGGGATGCACCCTTTTTCCCCTACCTGTATCACAATGGGTCAATTTTGACCTGAGTGTGGCGCGGAATCTTTTCGCCTCGCCAACCCACAAACCTAAAATGTTTATAATTGATGCATTGTGGTTTGTGACTGTCATCCATTCTGTCGTATTCAGAAATTGGTGGGATCTTCGCTTCCTTAAACGGACAAAACAGAAATGTCTTTCCAAGAGGAGTATAAACGGACATTTGACTGTCAGCAGGGGGGGAGAAGGTCAAAGTGTTCTAGTCCGGACATGCTAGTGGGCGCATTATTGCTATCGTTGTAATTATGAATATTTGTCTTCTTTATCTGCAAATCGCCTACGTCTCGTGTAAGGAATCGGGGCAGTTTATTCTCGGATAGGGGAAGTGTGACCGAAACAGTTTTTCCCTCGCCTGTAGTCCTCAGACAACTCCTTGAAGGGAGGAGACTGGGGATAACTATTGGACGATATGTCTTCGGATATACGCCGGGTAACCGAAATGCGCCATCGGTGATAAGTAGATCGGCCCTTTCGCTGTGGACCTTACATGCGTTTTAATA
Source organism: Cheilosia urbana (assembly GCA_946477585.1). Classification (NCBI taxonomy): domain Eukaryota; kingdom Metazoa; phylum Arthropoda; class Insecta; order Diptera; family Syrphidae; genus Cheilosia; species Cheilosia urbana. The sequence continues at coordinate 122,253,575 of OX297854.1, forward strand.
AGGCTGGTCAAGGAGGAGGTGACCGGTCAACAGTATGCCTTCGGATGGGTGGGTGGTGACCGTATCGGTTAGACCCTCGCCTGTGTCCTCTGGCAGCTTATCAAATAGGGCGGATGTAGCAAAAAGCACAGTAGGACGATTGCAACAATCAGCCTACTACGCATATTGCGGGGTGTTATAACTTGGTCAAAAGATGAGTTTTACCGAGTGACGGTTTGTTTCGGATGTACGAAGGGTGACCGAAACAGTCTACCCCTCGATTGTAATCCACAGACAGCCCGTCTAAGAGGTGCGGGTGGAGCAAGAAGCCATTTGATCTTTGTAATGTATTTGCTGATACAGCGTATGTCTGTGGGAGACATGTCACTAAGATCATCGACGAAGTAGTCTCCTAAGTTGGTTTTGCGCAAATGTGCAAGAGCTGGGCAGCTACAAGATCCACGCAGCTCCCGCAAGTCATTGTAAGGTGTACCCAACCTACGAGCGTGCCTACCTATCACACAGTGAGCTGATTCTGTTTCTAACTATAGAGAGAAGTCTCCGAGTCCTTTTAGCATCTTGTTCTGGCCAGATTTGCTTGGATATGACGCAGGTATCTATGCTATCTATCTTTGAATAGGAGGAATTTGATAAATTGCATTGGTGCGTACGGTTCACTGTTGTTGGTTGAGTGAAGGCTGCTTCCTTGTCTGGCTAGTTCATCCGCTTTGCAGTTGCCCAGAATGTCGCTGTGATCTGGAACCCAACACAGCGTTACTGAACATCTGTCCGCAATTTCGTTGAGAGATTCCTGGCATTGTTTTACCGACTTTGATCTGGTTGTCGGTGTATTCAGGGCTTTTATAGCTGCCTGACTGTCCATGGACAGGGCGAAAGCTTTACCGTCTATCTCCAACAAGTCAAGTCTGCAGGCTGCCTCGCGTATAGAAATTATTTCAGCCTGGAAGACGCTTCAGTGGTCTGTGAGACGTAAGGCAATATTCAACTCGGGTGATTGAGAGAAGACTCCCGCTCCCGTGCCGTCCGCCATTTTGGATCCATCTGTATAAACTTCAAGTGCATAGTTATTTTCTATCGTGCCATTTTCCCATTCGGATTTGCTTGTAAAATCCACAAAATTCAGTGACGTATGGGTCGCTCACGAATGTGGTAATTCGGTCCCAGAGGCAATAGTAAGACCACCAACTTCAACCGATTTCCCGTTACTTTGCCTTCAAGCAATATTTTTAACTCAGTCTCCACGAGACTAAATTCCAGTCAAGACTTCAGTCATGACAACAATATTTCTCGTGTAGACCGCGATTTTGTGGACATGACAGAAATCCAGACTTTTCAGTCTGACTTTTTTTCCTGACATCTCCGCAGACAAATTCTTTGGACTGAAATTTGACATTTGAAGTCTAGACCAGCGTTTGCCAGCAAAAACTGATTTTGTTTTGGTCATTCTCGGGATTACAAGGGCGCGGATTCAATTATGGTTGACTATTTACAATCGCAAAGTGATACTTTAAATTTAAAAGACATGCATATTTATGAATATGTATGTTTTCTAAAATATTAAATATAGCAATTGCCTTGTTACGAGGGGAGTTCAATATATTCGCGGTATCGACATGAAGGAAAACACGAATTAAATTAAAAATATTTTTATTTTTCAATATAATCTCATCTTACATTAATGCATTTATTACATCTTGAGATTAACTTTTCTATACCCTCAAAAAAATATAGTTTTCATCCCTCTCTCCAAAATGTTCATTTACTGCAGTTTTGAGCTCCTCATCATCGGTAAATCGCTTACCAAGAGGGGTTTTTTTTTTTTAAATCTGGGAACAAAAAATAATCACTATGGGAAAGGTCCGGACTATAGGGTGGATGCTGAATCTCTTCGAAACCACAATCCCGTACAGCAGCCTTAGAGATCCGTGCCGTGTGCCCCGGAGCATTGTCGTGAAGGAGCAACACGCCAACAGCCAGTTTACCCCGTCTTTTTTTCTTTATTTTTCCCGTAAATGATGCAAAGTCGATGCGTAGGATGTGGCGTATTAGCAAAATTCCCTTGGAGTCCCAAAACACTGTAGCCATCATCTTTCTGGCAGACGGAGTGACCTTGAACTTCTTCGGGGGGCCTGTGCATTTCTTGTGCCACTGCATGGACTCCTGCTTGCGTTCAGGATCATAGTAATGGACCCATGTTTCGTCCCCAGTAACAATTCTAATAATAATCCTCACCGGGTCTTCGCTACACAGCTCCAAAAAATCCTTAGAACACTCGATTCGCACTTGTTTCTGATGCGATGTAAGCATTCGAGGTACCCATCTTGCACTGACTTTTGAAAGATTTAGACAGTCATAGAGAATGGTGTGTATGGTACCAATAGAAAGGTTAATCTTCGTAGCTATCATTTTAACCTTTACTCGGGCATCCTCAAGTACAAGTGTCTCGACTTGTGTAATGTTTTGTCCGGTGCAGCCAGTTAGTGGACAGCCTGAGCGAGGGTCGTCTTAAATGCTCTCCCTGTCCCTTTGAAATAAACTTGACCACTTTTGAACAGTTGACAACGAAGGTGCAGAATCTCGAAAAACAGCCACCATTAAATAATTCGTGAATATTTTTTTGACTTTTTCCTTGTTTAGTAAGAAAATTTATCACAGCGCGGTTCTCAATTTTACAAAGCAAACTTATAATCACAGCCAAATGAAATTTTACAGTAAAACACTTCAATAACGGGGCTACTAAATTCACGAAATAATTTTTTCACATCCTTGGAGAATCCCCCTATATACCGCGAATATATTGAACTCCCCTCGTAAATGATTTTTTTTTTTTCAGATTTGCTTCAATGCAAGGGCGTGAGTTGGACAACAACTTGTGGAGAATGTTTACGTTTTCATGAAATTTTTCAACTGCAAGCAAACGCATTGCATATGATCTATTCTGTTCACTGTTTACGTCGAAATGCTTGGAAATCGATCTGGGTGTCGAAGGCTACGCACATTGCAATCGCACGAACACAAAAAAAGAAAAAGAGGAAATGATGTTTTTATGTTGGATTAGACACACGAAAATCTGAGAGTACCTGAAGAAGCGAGTTCCACCTTCACTTGTTTCTTCGTTGATGACATCTTGTGTAATGAAAAGTCATAACACGATTTGCCCAACCAAAGCAATGCAAATATGGCGGACAAGAGTTCTGACTTTAAAGTCTGACGTGGTTCAGACTCGTGGAGACGCGGTGTTACGGAGTGGCCCCCCCGGACAACTCGTCCTTCGCTAAATCTCGCACCTAGCGCCATCTACATAATAATTCTATAACTGACAACCAATATTCGCATCATTCACCATTAGTGGATGGTGTTACCATCAATTGCATTGAATCGGTATGAATAAAAACCTACTTTGCTAAAGTTCGAAATTTCGAACATAGCATTTACTCTGCTGTACATGTACTTGCCTTGCAGTTCCTGTCAAACCTGACAAGTTTATTTGAATATTTGAATTTTCCTTGAGATTGTAACGACTTTTGTGGAAATTTAAATTTAAAAAAATTTAATTCAGAAATATGATTGTAATCTGTAGCTCCAATTGCACCTGGAAATATGATTTTTGTTTGCCAAATAGGTTGTTCTTTTATTTCTTCTTCAGGTGCCCATGACAAGAAATAAATGATTTTTTCACAGGTATTTGTTGGTTTTCCTGCACGAACAAAACTTAATTTAACTATTTTATAGACAAACCATCGAATATTCACATTGCTTACTCTTTTTGTGTAAAAAATGTTCGTACAAATATTTAGCAAAAGGTCTGAGTCAACTAAGTAGCAGACTCAAAATTTGCATAGCATTTGCTTTGTTTATTCATACCGATCTGAGTAAAAGGTCAGTGGCGTCGCTTTTCGAACATGTCAAAAGTTGGAACTAACTCAAATTGGTTTTTATTCATACGAAACGTAGCAATTGCTACGTTTTATTCTTACGACCCATTAGATATATGTATTTGTGGAATTTAGAGTGATATATGGGGGAAGGACGTAGGTGCCAAATTCATGTAAAGTTAGGTAGAAGATATATAAGGGTGGGAAATGCTTTATGTTTGTTGTACCTGAATGGAGTTCTAACTTTTAAGATTTCAAGACGGAAAATATATGATTGCCCATATTCATATATGAATTTGCGAAAATAAAAGTAAAAAATTTGTTCTGTTCAGTTTTACTTCATTTTTTCCTTGTTGAATTTGTTCCTCGGCCAGCAATCTAAGCGCTGTGCTGTGCATTTTGTAAGCTTCTTCTATTTTGTTTTATATTTTACCGAATCGAACACTTTCAATAAAACCAAATGTCTCAACGAAATTCATTGATTTCAAACAAATATTTGCAAAATATTTCCAAATATGAGCTTAATTGACAGTTGAATAAATCACAACTGACAACTGTCAATGCATTCGAACATATATTTTCGAAAAATTCTGGGAGATTCGCAATTGGAGGAACATTTTCCAGTGAACAAAAAATGTTCGGGGGGAATTTATTTTCCCTCGGTATTGCTGATAGCACTGAAATAACGAACCAATGGCATTCAGTAATGTGAAAATGTGGTATTCCCGAACACTATCACATTTAGCCACAGTTGGCTGCGGTTGGCAGCATTTATTTTATATTTTTTGTATGTTTGAGGGAGGCAGCGGTGTCAAAGTAACTACGACCCCCTCTGAGTGCAGCTTTTCCCTCAAATTAACCTTTGAGCTGTGCTTGAAATGGGATTACGATAATCCAGTGAACGCGAGCGACAGTTATCTACACGTACTCAAATTATTGAGTTACGACTTTGGAATCAGCGTTGAATCCATAGAAAACAACAGCGCGTAATGATTTGATTGGAAACACAAACGTAGATATCTTTAGAGACTGGAGGTGAATAATTATTCGATTTACATACACACCAACAAAGGCGATGCTGATAACTGAGTTAACAACTGTGACTGCACAACAAAAATGAAACATTCGTTAGCTATGTCGTTTATTTCAATTTTAATACAATAACACAAAATAATTATGAACTCAAAAGAAATGCTGTGGCAACACATGTTATTGGCTGCAGTTTGCAACAGGCGGATATGTGGAAATACATCGGCGGCCAAATAATAAAGATCAATCGCAACACTTGCATGGAAATTCGGTTTTCATTGCAATGGAAGTTGTATGTTTAAAGCTTTAGACTGACGTATGAGCAAGTTCAGGCTGAGTAAAAGCAGGCGATTGGCAAAACTATGCCGACCCAAGTCCAAGGAATGTACCCCCAACAAAAGCAATCAAAAATGTTCGAACTGAATTGTTTTTCGCAAGGTCTCTGCCCTACGGAGGAGAGAAGATAGAGAAAATTTCGTTCAGTTAAGCAACAGGTTCTTTAGAAATGAAGAATACCTAAAATAGTGGATGCACTGAGCTGCTCTAGACTTTTTTTGGTTGTAAATGAAATGCAAACGATTCAAAGTTTGTGGTTTGTGTAGATACTTCTTTAGGCATTCGACTTTTGCGTGAAAATTGAAAATGCACACTTACCTTATCGACCCAACTACGTTCCTGTCCGGTGACTGCCTCTTCCACCTTATCGGTGACCTTATCGATTTTCTTGGTAACCTTCGACCAATCGACTTTGATGTAGCCCTCTTGGTGGGCAATTTCCATCACAATGATTCCACCGCCAATCGCGAATGCGGCCATTTTGCCAACTTTCGCCGTAGCAAAGCCGGTTGCCCTGTAATGGAAAAAGAGATTTGATCAGTCCAAGTTGCGCACAAATCGATTTTTAAAAGCCCAACGTAGGATACAGGTAGATCCATCAATGGGAATTTCGAATAATCATGGTCCCGGCTGTGAATCTTCTCAAGTTCACAATTTTAAAATGTTTGTGATCACTGGAGGGGTTCAGTCGTTAGTGTGACTTGACAGAAGAGGTATGGCTGCTGTGGGTATCCATACTCCGTCAATAATAAAGCATACGGGCAGATATAAGACATATTCCCGGTACGACGCAATGTTTTTCTGATTACGAGCATAGTTTGCTCTTGTGCGAGTTACGAGGGGCGCTAAGTCAATTTAAAATCTCACCAGTCACTACTGAGAACACTGCCTTGAGTACGCTGAAAACTGCGCTCATGAGGAATTCACCTGCCGTCGTTGCCATAAACAGTCGCTAACTGTCGACGCACCCCAGATAAAGAGAGAAGGCGATTAAATTTGTTTGAATACACCTGACGTAAATCAAGTAAGACTATCTGACTAACTGCCATTTCTTGTCTAACGTCTACAGGTGTAAATTAGATGGCATTAAGACGGATTCCCTTGAAAATGTAAATAGACAAGTGTGTTAATTTTTTGTGTGTGACACCCGTAGATGTACTAAGCGACTTCTGCCTTGGACGTGAACTCAACACCTTTACTGGCACGTAATAGCTAAAAATACTAGTGAGCACGAGATTACAGCTACAATCACCATTAAAATACGAAACCTCATACACAGAGCACAGTATGAATTTCTAATTTGTTACTGAATGCGACGCAAAGCTATTTTTACTGGTTTCATCATTTGAACAGAAAAATAAATCCCAGCCCATAGCAACTTTGTCATCGAATTCGCCTTGGCCCTGCTCCATGTTTACATGTTTTACAAATGCAGTCATCTCAGTGAACCTGTCGTCATAAGCGAAATTGAAAAATCGAAACCATTTTCAATTCAATTCAGCACACAAGTGCATTGATTACTCATGCTTACACAAAACCCTAGGCGAATTTCCCAACCCCACCCCACCTACACAAGAAGCCCCAGCTGATACGAAGTTTCGACCAGTTTCGACTTTGCATTCGAACCCCAGATAAAGAGATACAAACAAAGTCGAAAAAGAATGAATATGAATACGCCGGCCATATAAAACATCTTACGTCATTGCCAAAAGAAAAACAGCAAATATCGTGAAATAAATTTGCCTGCACGCACGGACATTGTGCGCCTTGATTATCTAACCAGATATATAGACTCACCATCCTGATGCAACACCAATGAATATCTGGGAGTATGCCGACCGGGAACTGATATCTCCCAAGATTCCACCGAGGAATTTCGATGCGCTTTCCGACATTTTCTCGATTTCCTTGTTATTCAATTCTTTTTTCGATTTTGTCCAATCACTCATGCCTAGTTGATGGAGAAATACAAATGAAAAGTCATGTTAGAAGTGTTTTTTACTATAGAAAATTAAGTCACGTTTTTTTTTTTAATTTAGGAGAAGCGAGCAAAATGTTCACGACGAGAAATTTTTCACAGCCAAATGTTTTTTTTTTTGTCAGTTCACATGACGAGAAAACAAATTTGTTTGAAATTATTTTTCAATACTTACTATTTATATTATTTAGTATTTTGATAAGCTTTTATTTTCCAATGGTTTTTAAGGTAAATTTCGAGTATTTTTTGTTCAAAATGAAGGCAATTGCCAATTGCGCACCTACTCGTTACTCGTGAATTAGAAAGAAATAAAATAAATTGATTGACGCAGCTGTGACTGTGACAGTTCAGTGCAAACTTTTTTTGTGCAGCCAGCAACTCCGATTCGCGACGGCCATACTTTATTATTTTTTTTTTTTATTTAGGACTGTGGCTTACGGCGTTGTCTTGACTAAAAGTACAGTAAGGGTGAATTTAATATGTGGTGGCGAATAGAAGGTTTATTCGGATATGTGAAAAGAAAGTAGTAGCCCGTGTTCGCATTTATGTGGTATTCGATTGGGCGCTCTCAGAGCACTTTTTCTGCTCTCAGAGCAGTTTTTATGTTCGTTTGGTACACAAAAAAGCAATCTTTTTCAGATTTCAGAGCATTTTGCGAATCTAGATATTTTCTCAGATTTACCAATACAAGTGCGTTTCAGTTTGACAACTGGTCGAGGGCATTATTTAGGTTTTCGTGAATTTGTTCTAAAGCAAAGAAAGGCATTGCATCGGGTGAATCTATTTTTGTAAATAATTTATGCATAAATATTTAAAAATCAATCGGGACGCAAATTTCGAATGTTTTAATTTAAAATTTAACCACGAATATTATCACAAAAAAGAGCAAGTGACGTTTCTATGTTCGATTAGCCACACGAAATCTGAAATCTGAGAGCTAATCTGAAGAAGCCCAAACGAATACCACATTAATATGCTTGTGTCGCTGGCGAGGATATTCGCCAAAAACAATGCATGAAAGAGAAAAGCCGAAAATGTAAGGAAAGCTTAAGCGAATGAAAAAAGGGGTGAACAAAAAGAAACGACTTTATTAACGATAATGCATTCGCTATAAAAATTACTTTAAGATAATGTAATTATCTGCAACCCATTAATGGCCACAGTTTATATTCTCATCGTCATATTTCTATCAAGGATACAGTTCACAGGTCATTTTAAGTTATAGTTGGAAATTGAAATGTCGAATGCGCCACCCACGCTCCTGTTGTTTACAGATGAACGCGTCAGCGAAAGAAAATCCTTTTTTAGGGAATTCAAAACGCTTCGCTCCGTTCAATTACCTTGAACTAATGTCGTTTTCAATTTGGCTTTTTAGATTTTGATCTGCGAACTCAGATTTTTGTTGCTAAATCGAACATGAAATCCAAATTTTATTGGTTCTTGTAATAATTGAGATGGCCGCAAAAAAATATTTTCGTGCACTTGCAATTCAAATCCATGCTAAAATGAATAATTCGGCTAAAAAAGAAATCCTTCCAACGATAAACAATTTGCAACCGTCAGCTATGTGTTATAAACATTGGTATTAGTGGAAGTATGTGTTAAACCGCATTAACACTATCCCGCACGCGCATTCTTGCACGAGACGGGACAGAGAGATCCGTTTGTCTGCAGTCAATGCTAATAAAGGCGAAGGAATGAGATCACAAATCAGACGCCTAATGTGTCATGGATGTACTACCCATAATTATAGATACGTAAAGCGGAAGTTCCGGCGACCAACATTTCTGCAATCACATGAAAACATTTTTATTTCCGATTTGAAATATGTGAAATGAGAGTGTTAATTAGTTTCAGTAAATTAAACCAACAATTCATTAATCATTTATACGAAATTAATAAATAAATGTACCTTCATCCCTTCCGGAAGCCATTTTGTTTTATAGGAAAACGAAATTTCGTAAGCCATCGCTATAAAAATATCAACATGCATAGCTTTCCCATAATTCCTACCACGCAAACAAGATGGCCGACCAAAAAACGTATCACGTTTTTTTGCGTGTTAGGTAATGCTGTCCCTTTCAGTCAGACGGCTGTTTAGTATTGGGCATCCCTTTATTTTTCCGTGATAGGAATGTGTGACCGTGTAAATGCCCCATTAACCTGAGAAAAAATCGAGATTTCTCAAAGTGCCTCAGATAAAAAAAAAAAATGATTTTTTTTTGGCAAATCGAACATGAAAAGCCATCTTTTTTGCCAAATCGAAAACGACATAAACCTGAATTCATACAATATAAAATTCAGGACAGTTGTGTACAATATTTTCTGCAAGAAATAAAATTACAAACTTCCGGGAATCATAAAAACGAATCGACAACTTTGCAATTGAAATAAGAGGTTCACTTTTGTACCTATGCATTGATCAGCTCTTGCTTTCTCTTTGATTTCATAAAAATAAACAGAATAAAATTACAAACTTCTGGGAACAAACAAATCAAGAATTTTGAAACCGAACCAAGTGAATCTCTTTTCTATGCATGGAACACTTCTTGCTTTCTCTTTGAAAGCAATCTTCGAAAGATTTCATAAGGATTTCGATTTCATGTAAATTCGGCAGGTAGGTACCTAGGTACGTACCAAAACGATTTCTTCAAAAAAGTCACACCATGAATTCATCCGCGGATTTGCTATCACCCAGTAACGCTAAACTCATTGAACACACCCATTATTAGCATTCAACCGCAGCGCTACCAACCACAGAATACTGAAAGCAAAATTCACTCGAAATTCAATATGGCGGGACGTGTCATTTAAAATGTGAAAAGTTGTGTTGTTTATCTATCTGAATTATTCTTATGTAAATTAAACAAATTAAAGTATATTTTTCTAAATCCATTTACTCGTATACATATACAATATTGATTACAATTCGCCTTCCGAATCAAATTCACAAGTGCAATGGACGCTGATAGCGACGAAATAGGTTTAACCATCGAGGACCTTATGTTTCTGTCAGAATTAGACAGGTTTGACATTTCTTCTTACAACTCTATTCTCTTCACTTTTCATTTTCATTTGCATTCGCATTTACGCGCCGATTTTTTCCACCGAATCTTTAAACTTTAATTAATTTCACTTAATCCACATTCACGAATGCAAATGGAAATCCAAATTAATTTCCTATGTCCAGCTATGGGTGGCAGAGCGCCGTCCAAACTTCCAGTAGGAATCTGGGCAGAGGAAATCTTTTTTCTTTTTCTTTTTTTTTTTCTCGCTTTTTTTTTCCTTAGTTCGTAAGCTAAGTTGACGTTTTAAGTATGCAGGTACTAGATAGATATGCACGCACGGCCAACTTGTCGTCTATGGGGTGGGTCTCACTGGGGTACGACAACTGATTATGTACTTCTTGTTGCCTAGCGAATGGAGTGGATTCCAAAGCTGCCCTTGGTTGTAGAAAACGCTTATCCGCCTGGGTCGAGATTGCAGTTTTAGAACTTGTGCAATAGAACTAGAGGGTGACTGAGATGCGCGTCGCTTTTTACTTATATACCTACACTTGGATGGCGAGGAAGTGGAAGTGGGATTGGTGGTGCAGCTTACTAGCCGGATGATGAAAAATGCTGGAAACGCTGAAATTAAAAAGAGAAACCCCAGTTTGACCAAAAATAGTGATTTTAATTGCTATTTGAGCTTTTTGATAGTTTTTTCAGTTCATCTGTCAGTTTGGTTGCTAATTAGGTGGGGATGGGGAGGTACACACAAGCGATCTATGATTACAGCAAAAACGTTTGTAATATTATGATGGGGAACAAAGTATTGGATCACACTTCAATAAATTTAAATTTAAAGTTGTCAGGAGCAACTAGGATATCTCTTGATCTTCGTATGTTTGCTGGTCAAATGATCATAAAAATATATTTCGGATGAGATTATTTTTGATGTATCAAGACACTGAAATCACTGAAATTGTACTCAACTGATGGGGTCATTTTGTACGTTTGTTTGTTCGTCCACCAACACTGCCTCTTCTTTTCCAAGTCTATTCTTTTGAGATCCTGCTTCAAAAAATCAAATTCCTATTACTGACGACAAAAAAATTGGTTCAGCATTAAGGTGTAGTTCTGGATCTGTTAACGAGTAGCGTTCTCTCAAAGTGTCGAAATCACTACAATGTCGAATAGGTTTAGGCATTAAAGTGCCTTTTCCTTCTTTAATATTCTGTATAGAACCCTTTTTCGTTGTTAATGAGTTTGGCTAAGGAGCAGGGGATCAAAAGGTCCACTACTAACCCAAACGTTAGGTGGGCAAGTGGTACAACATATTTAGGTGAAATCAAGACGCTAGAAAACGCAAAAGTCATCACTTGGCACTGAGACAGGCAATCATGTAACAAGACTCGGCAGATATTGGAACGATGTTTGACAAATCTGCACGAACGGGGATGAGGAGGAGAAGACTATCCTGAAAATGAAATACCTGAAATTCTCTGTATCAGACAGAATCTAAATAAAGAAAACTCAACCAGTGAGTTTCCTACGATTTTGCTGATTTAAATGTTACGGAAGTCTGTTATGCTTCATCCGAAGTTGGATTTTTTTCATTGAGAAGAAAAGCGTATCCGAAGGCACCTTATATGTGCTGGTTTTAGTATGTCGGCTCTTGCTGGCCGCCTAACATACTGCAGCGCTTAGAGTGGATACGACTTGTTCAGAACCGTTGTCCGTCCCTGTTTCACTCCTTTTGAGGTGTGGAGTTGTGTGCTTAACGTGCTTACAAATAAGAAGCAATAGAAGGCTACTTTAGAACAACTTTTTTCTCAATTCTTTCTTGGGGCCCTAAGATTTGCGTTTGAAAAATCTGTAGGAAATAAAACAGTCCTAAAAATAATCTTTGGAATGAAACTGGACGAATCATAAATGGAGGAATAGGGAACTGGGTTCTGAGCGATCAGTTGTCCCCCAAAGGTGCTCAAGCGTATTTATTCTCAAAAACCACCGTTTTAGGTTTGTTCGAACAAAGATCTGAGTGCTTGAAGCTACGATTTCCTTAATGTAGGTCGCTGATACTTTTGAGATTGTTAATCGCCACGATGTTTTCGATCTTCTTATCCGCCGTGCACCTTTTTACTCATAAGACATTTTCGCGATGTTGTCGTTTGCTGTTCTTAGAGTGTAACCTATCCGTTGACGCTGTCTATTCTCGAAACTTTAGCTTCTGACTCGTTTTACACAACAATTTGTTATTGGACACAAACAATGCCAAAGAATCGCAAGCAGCGTAAAATAAAAGCCTGTAATTTTCACGTGATGTTTGCCAATACTTTCTAGGTTTTAAAGCTTGAGGAATCACCTCTTTTTCAAACCGATTACGTACTTTAAGTTCTTCTTGCACCAGACTTGAAGTACACTGGTTTGATTTCTGTGTGCTATTTTTTGGAAATCGGCTCCTTTTGAATATGGATTTTGAATTGACTGACCAGAAGCGCATAAAAAAGCAGCCGAACTTATTTCTGGCCTTTCCCAGATGGTTATAAACCTTATGTGCTTGCAAACGTAATGTTTCTTCCCGGTACCGTTGAACAAAAGCATAGGCAAGCTTCAAGATTCCTGCCTTGAATTGAAACAACTTTTTAGAAAATAATACAGACATGTACATTGTACACCTACATGTTTGAAATTCTGTCGTTTTAAGAACACATGTTTAGGACCACATGAACCAACTTGAAACTCTGCTTATCTTAAGAGCAACTACAACAATTAGACACTGGTTTCAAGATTTAATAAAATACATCTCCGAACAGGCGCCGTAAGGTACGTGATCTGTAAGTGAAACCAATTATAATCATTTTTTTAGGACCACGAGAACACACATGATCCGATCCTTTAGCGGGGCTTAATAGTTCTTGATAAAAATAAAAAAATAAATAGTCGGCGCAACAGGTCCAGAGAGACCCTAGGCCTAGCTTCTCACAACCATTCGTTTTGTGTGAGTTTTTCATTTTTAGAACGAATGGAAGGGATCTACAATTTTATGCCGACTCCAAACGGCTAATTGAGAAGCTCTTTCAAGACATTTATACTCTCGGATGTTTGTCAGACGTTCGCGAGAGGTAGCGCAGCGGAAAAAACCCTAAGTCGGAATTGGGTTTTTGCGGGATTTGAACCTGGGACCCCCGCATAGCAGTCCAACACACTAACCACTAAGCTACTGCGACTACTTCTTGATAATTACAATAAAATAAAATATGTATCGGCTGTGCCAAGTGAGAAGACCCAGTTGATACCCACCCCTATCCAAATGCTAATCTATCAAACTACCTTCAGATATGACATGCTTCTCGCATAACGAACCACCTCACACACAACTACCTAATTTCTTTTAAAATTTTCAGCCGCGAATATGGCTTCTTGCGTCTGTCCGAACCAGAACATGGCAGAAAACGAAAACTAGTTAATAAAGTGATAGGCGTCCTCCAGGATGTACTCATAATTGCGCAGTGTCAACAAGAGGAACGCGAAAGTAAAGACACCAAGAAAGATCAATCAGACGACGACGACGACGACGACGATGACGATGATGATGATGATGATGATGATGATGATGATGACGACGAAGAGAGTGAAGATGAAGCTGTTGGTGGTACTGTTAAATTTGATGCTACCATAGCCACGCTAAGCGATATGAAAATAGATACACCAGAACAGTTGCAGCAACAGTTGTTACAGCCGCCCAAATCGCAGCCACCTTCGCCACCGCCGCCACTATTTGCTCAGCAAAAAACGATTAAACTCGAAGTGGACGACACTATCGATGACACAGATTCGCAAACACAAAACTCAAATGTGACGGACAAGAGGTCTTCGGAAGTCGGCGTCACTGTCACAACTCAGAATATAAAACCAGATCCAGAAGACTTGGAAGTGGCTGCAATATCAAAAGCTGCTGAGGATGACGTCCAAGAAGGCGTTGGCGACAAGAAAGAGAACAAGCAATTGATTACGAAAGATTTCCTCGACGAGGACATGGAATTGAATCCCTTGACGTATTGTAAATTGGGTCATTTGCATTTGTTGCTGGAGGAATATGATAAATGTAAGTACATTTGGGTGCGTACCTACTCATTCTTATGGTTAAATGTTTTTTTTTTTTTTTTATGCTGCAGCTCTATCGGCGTACCAGAGATACTTTGCATTGTGTGAATCGGAATATTGGCAGAATCATGAATTTCTATACGGACTGGGAATGGTGTACTTTCACTTTAACGTCTACAAAAAGTGAGTGATCGTTTTAAGTTCAAATGTCTTTTAAATATAAAATAGGCGACGATGAAAAATGGGGAAGTGAAATTTGCTATCTGAGTATTGAGTAAGATAGCTAAGACTAGAAATTTCAAATCAGCATGAGGCCTCATCACTTTGAAGATGACGTTGATGACCTTTTTTTTACATTTCAATCGGTGAATTGGTTAAATTTGTCAAAATTAAATCTCTCTCGGAAGATGTACATAACTGACTGTGGGATGAGCTCAAAAGCTTGATATTATCGGTAACGAAACATGTTTTGTCTTAAACTGCTAAATCATTTTTATGTAAAGCTTTTTATTTTGGAAATGATGTCTGTGTGTAAGATATAACCCGAATGCCGAAGGTCGTTTCTAATGCTAGGAACGAGAGGTGATTTCGATTCCGCTGACTGCTCACAAATAATTCTCGTACGTAATAAACATAATAGTCAAATCAGGGGTGGAATTACCGCATGCGTGAGCGAGCAATACGTCACTAAACATTGTGGATTTGACATGTAAAACAATAACAAATTCAGTCACGTATGTTTCGTTAACACATTTGGTAATTCAATTTAAAATAAATATAAACGCGTTCATTTCACTTTAAAATATTCCGCAGCAATTAGTTGTCCGAGAGCTTCGAAAAAAATTGCCGTGTAGCTGTCAAAAGTAAGTGGTATAACGCGGTTCCACGCAATGCAACAAGGTGCGTCGGAGAAATTTTCCAAAAGTTGTTTCGGAACGGATAACTCGAATGGAATCTCTCGGAGAAAATTCCATTCCGAATGGAAAACGGATACCTCAATATAGGTGAATATCGACTACTACTTGAGTGTGGTCTCAATTTAAACATCGAACGGCTCCACTACGATGGCCGTCATTGCTATTACATCAAACCCAAAACCAAGCTTCTTACAACCATTCGTTTGTCTGAATTTTTATCATTTTGACTTGTCTTAACTTATCATAACCAATTTGTAGCACACCGCGTTTCCAAGTCCTTACTTTTAAGAATTTAAGCTTAAGACCGAAAACGCTTTAACCAGTTTAGTCTTTGCAGTTTGCCAAGTTGAACAAGTCAAGTATCGATCGGCGTAGGAAAGCCAAGCAAAATGAAACCACTGTCAATTCGATTTGCAAAATAATTGAAGTGTGCCGTTGAATTCAAGTATTTAACTGTCAAAGAATGTGTCATAACAAACATTCGGCTAATCAATTATTTCATTTCACGTTTAATCCTGACCCAACCAGTAACTATGTCTGCAAGTTTTCAAATTTTGTTCCCCCTTTCAATCAATCAAACACCTGTAGTTTGTGTAAATAAAATTCGATTCGCCTGTTAGATCGGCTTAACTCCCTTTCAAAGGCAAACGAACTACGGTAAGTCCATACAAATATGTGTTAGATATAAAGAAATCCGATTCTGTGCCAAATATACTTGGCTTACTGCCTTCACAGTCCAAAACTGATTCAACTCCAGGAGAACAGATTGTTCTATTTATACTTTTACTTAAAGACGTTTCATAAAATATAATTCAATGATATCTCAATCATAAATACAGTGAGTTGTTTACTACAAAGTGAGTACTTTTCAACTATAACATACTTAACAATAACAAATGAAAGTGGAAGCAGAATGTTTCAATTTTAGATCGCTTAGTAGGGTTAATCTTTGAATTTTGCGTCTTGTTATGTCGACCAAATGAATTCTTTTCTGACAATAAACACATGTGCTCTCTTTTGGGCACGTATCCTTTCGATATTTGAGTTATACAATTTCATTGCGATAGCTCAACACAACAGAAGGAAACAAACTGGGAAAGAGCACAACAATCGGATGCAAATTCGCGGACCACGCATTAAAAAATTCTTTCTTAACTCGGAGTAAGAGTTGGAACCCAACAGGCGCTACCTTTTGTTTTTTGAAATGTAGCCCTTGATGTTCCACAAACAAACGCAGGTTTGAAAAGATTATTTTAAGGATCTTGGCCTACACTGCGTTTAAAAATGTCATATGATCCAGAGTCAGCGTCAGTTGCGGCGACGAGGAAAGTTTCAATTATCATCATGAGATTGTTAAAAAAAAAAAAAAAAAAACGGAAAAAACATTTCGACAAATTACACATAAACATCAATTGGTTTATCTATGATTGTTGGAGTCTTCATTGCGCATAGAGACGTTCATGTCATCTATAATAAATAGTTTGCGCAACAGACCCGGAGAGACCCTAGGCCTAGCTTCTCACAACCATTCGTTTTGTGTGAGTTTTTATTTTTGGAACGAATGGAAGGGATCTACAATTTTATGCCGACTCCAAACGGCTAATTGAGAAGCTCTTTCAAGACAGTCATACTCTCGGATGTTTGTCAGACGTTCGCGAGAGGTGGCGCAGTGAAATAAACCCTAAGTTGGAATTTGTATTTTTTGCGGGATTCTAACCTCGACCTCTAGCGTAGTAGTCCAACACACTAACCATTAAGCCACTGCGCCTTCATGTCATCTATGCCTCTTGACATAAACCTTTTTAAAGTGTGGGCATTTACTTTGCTTAAGGTGGAAGAGTTTCTAAACTCTGTAAGCTTGCGAAAACAATAGGAAAGACGAAACACAGTTGTTTGCTATTGTTCATAGACGCGCGAATCCCATCACCTGCTAGCTCGGCGCTCTGCGAAATGAACCTTAAAACCTTACATAACCTAAAGGTACATAGGGCAAAGCTGTATACGCCACAATTGGATGGATGTAGATCCGTTGTGATGGGTTCACGGCCCCCACAGTAAGGGAATCTGTGAAAAACCTACAGATTGGCGAGTCACCCCGCGGCATTTACAAATTTAAAGAGGTCATTTAAAGATCTGTCGGTAAGTTCTTTTAGCTCCTCGAAAAAGGATCTTCCAAGGGTTATGTTTGTTACGTAGCGGAGTGTTGGACAGTGGTAAAGGAAGCTTGGGGTGTCCTCACGCACCCCCTCGTCACCGCATCCTCTCCAGAAGGTCACCTGTTATGATTCTGATGGTATTTCAGCCTGCTGTGTCTGGTTATAACACCAACTACAGAGAACATTTTTGTAGAATTCTCTCTAAACCTTTACCTTTAAACTTCAGCTACAGATTGTCAAAAACAAAGTTCGAATTTCTTTTACAACGAAAAGTGCGTATAAATCTATTTATAAAAAATGCGTTGGATATTTGCAATATAAAATTCGACTTTAAAGTTTACCTTTGGCAGTTAACTCTGAAGTTACGATCAAAATAGTGTGAGTATATTATACTGTCCACAAAGTTTGTGTCAAACTGGGGTGCCAGCACGTAACTTGATACAATTGAGTTCTGTCGATACAGTCGAGCTCTGGCAGCACTTAATTTGTCTCAATCGATTGTATCGTCGAAGTTGGCAGCATGCAAACTAGAAAATGACGATTGAAACAAAACATTTTACTCGATAGAAAATAATTGAATTTTCATTAAAAACAGTGTCTTAAGAAATAAGTTGGGCCTTAGATTAAAAAAATACCCAAATTGACACTTTATGTGACACTTTTAAGTACAAGTAACAATTAAACTCGTTTCAAGTTACGTGCTACCGAAATTTATTTGTTTCGAGTTGGCTGTCGATGAGCAGGCCTCGATTGTGTCAAGTTACGTGCTGGCACCGCTGCTTTGTCCACGGCTTGAATTAAAAAAGAGTTTAGCAAATACGCGACATTTCACTAAAACTGTTCGACGCAAACAGACAATTACATTGGGGACGTTCAATAATATATGTGTACAATGGAACAAGGAAACTGCTTTTGATAAAAAACCACAAAAGTATTGGTGAAATGCCAAAAAATAATCTATGGCTTCTGTCAGCTGACTTGCATACAATACATAAATTACACTTGTGTAATGGCGTATTCGATTGAAGAAAAGAAATGCGATTTCTATCAAATCTAGAAGTGCTCTTTCTATGTTTCATTGAAGAAAAAAGGGCACTTCCAGGTCGATTCTTAACACGAAAGAAGTGTCTGGGATATTTTGAAAGAATTGCCCTGTACTCACCGTTAGATTGAAATGGCCCTTTTTCACTGCTCTCTAGACGTCTAGCACAAAATATCCCAGATGAAGGAACACCCGCTCTAGAACACTAGCGGCAGCGGCAACTTCCACACTATTTAATTGTAGTGTGATGATACAAATATTATAAAAAAACGATATCTGGATTCCATTTTATTTACATTTTACCATCGGCTTAGTATTTATTTTTGTGTTGTAAACGTTTGAATGTTTTTCTTTGACAGGTCGCTTTTTTTCTCAATACAGCGGGTAGTCTTGCGCTAGATTGAGAAATTTCCCTGAAAGAGTTGTTTCACAAAAAGTCCTAGCCGTCTAGCGCAAATGGTGAAATGGAAATTTTTTTACCAAAACAGTAGCAACAGAGAACCGAATCTCACATATATCATGTCTACCACTTTTGCTAAAGTGATTCAACGAATTTCATTGAAAATTTGAATTCACTGAAGTTCTGGGGCCAGATTCTGTAAAAAACGAAACGAAAAACGATTTCGCTTTTCAAGAAACGATAGAAATCACGCGATAGCGAAAATTTGCTTCATGTAACTCCTTACGTTTTTTTCTTCACATTCGTTTAGGTTTGAGAAACTGTGTGACAGCAAAATTATAGTTTGGCAGTCTCAGTATGTCGTTTTATTTTCGTTAAGTTGTTTTGATAACGAACAGCTGACAATTGAAAATATTTTTAAAGTGGAATTTGATTGTTTACGAAGCGGATCCTCCTCCAGCCAGTACTTCTAATGTTGCGGAAAGTTTTAAAATAGGAGGCACGTATGTCGTTCGTGTACCTGTATGCAAATTAATATTGTCCAGCACATACTTAAAGGCGGCTTTGTTCAATCGAAAACGTTGCACAAAACTAAATAGAAAAACGAACTTTTTAACTAACTTATTAACTAACTTTTTAATCAAAATAAATCAACCTTTTGTCAGGTAATGTGAGAGGACTTGAACAATCCCGCAAACTTTTTCTAATTTTTCTTAAGTTCACATGTTCAATTTCAACTTCACTTTCTTCGCTGTCGCTGGTCAAAAAATAATAATTTGCTAACATATCTAATAAAATATTCAGCACAATCTTAACACCACCAAATTCAATAAGAATAAAAACGAAAATGATAAACGTCAACAAAATAGCTGTCGTTTGTTTTCTTTCGTGGAAACGAAAAAATCTGTTCGTTTTTAGGGTTACATGAAGCAAGAAAAGCGAAAACGTCAAAAAAAAAAATTAAAAGGCACTCCGGGAGTGCCGACAGAAGTGATAACTTGAACAATTACGTGTGTATTTTTCGAATCGTCAGAAAATATAATTATTGTGTAGGAAGTACTTTTAAATAAAGTGTTTTTTTATTCATTATTATAAACTACTACTACTACAAAAATTATGTTACATTTTTCATTTTCATTTAATGCGGTATTTTACATCAAAAATAATACATATTATTTTACATACAAAATTGCAATCTATTGCTTAAAATGTATAAATGTACAGATACATGAAATATTAAATTTAAAAATTAATGGGTATTCTTTGAAATGAATACCAATGACACTTATGAAATTTCATCAACAACTTCAAACTCTTCCATCATCATCATCATTATTCTCATTATATTTGAAAACGGATACTATAGGTTTATGGTAGGTAACTAAAATAGGAAACAAACAATTTTGACTCGAATCTATTTAAATATCTTGTAAAGATGGCATCAATTGTAGTTTTATGTCTAATCGTGCTAAGATTGCGATCTGCTCATCGTTAAATCAAATTTGCTATTTAAAAATTCAATTAATGGTAGTTTTTATCATCTGCAAAGTTGATGTTGAAATCCCCACTCAAAATGATTGGAATAGGTATCATCAAATCTCTTCCCAAATTTATCTTGAAGTAATGCAGAATTATCTTTAGCATATATAAGTAATTTTCATCGATGCTGTCTTCCAGCGTAATCTAGATAGATTACAGTCTCGAATGTACATATCTTACTTCAGCTACCACAATCCGATTGTATCTACTTGTATTCTACCGAAACTAGCACAGAACGAATAAATTAATAATAATTATACTGAAGCTTAATTGAATATGAATTTCTTTCCGAAAAATACAAATTTTACTTTTTTACTTTAAAAAAGAACGAGAAAAGACAACAATATTTTTCTGTCTTGCTGCATCGCCATTGATAATGCTCTAGATCTCGTGGTACGGCATCAATTGTAGTTTTATATTCATTATTTTACACAAAAATTACTAATCATATTTTACAGTATACACTAAGGCGACATGAATATTACAATTATTTATATAGTATACCTACTCTTAGGGTGGCAAGTTTACCACAGTTTTCTATTTCTTGTTTCGGTAATTATAACACAAGCTACTGTGCCGTAAATGTGCACAAACCC
This sequence comes from Cheilosia urbana, assembly GCA_946477585.1. Classification (NCBI taxonomy): domain Eukaryota; kingdom Metazoa; phylum Arthropoda; class Insecta; order Diptera; family Syrphidae; genus Cheilosia; species Cheilosia urbana. The sequence continues at coordinate 122,274,534 of OX297854.1, forward strand.
AAAATCGTGGATATAATATGTCGGAATTAAGCCTGGTAGAATTAAGTTATGAATTCCCCATACAAAACAGGTAATTGAAATAATTTTGGTGACAATCAATTTGTCGCTACCATAAATTACCATAGTAACGTATTCAAATAAAAATCATCGTAGATTAAGCTATAAATTACCTACCCCTAAAAGTAAGCAATAGTACAAAAGTTTACAACTAAAAGTATGCAATCGGTGTCGGTGTCGGTGTCGGAGTCGGTGTCGGTGTCGGTGTCGGTGTCGGTGTCGGAGTCGGTGTCGGTGTCGGTGTCGGTGTCGCGAGTTTGCTAGTTTTTGCCCATCCAAATAGTGCCCAACGCGCCTAAAGAAGTATGCAATCGGTGTCGGTGTCGGTGTCGGTGTCGGTGTCGCGAGTTTGCTAGTTTTTGCCCATCCAAATAGTGCCCAACGCGCCTAAAGAAGTTATCACTTCAAAAATGTGTTCGTTTGTTTTTTTTTCGCGGCCACGAGAATTTCTTTCGTTTTTGATGTTACATGAAACAAACCGTTCGTGCGCACGAAAACGTTTAGACGTTTTCGCCTTACAGAATGCCGGCCCTGAATTTCGGGACAATTCTCTCGGATCTTCAATGAAAAACGCGATGTGTTTCTTATGTGGATTCTGACTTCAAATCGAGAAGCGAAATTCTCTTCTCAGAATCACGAGAAGCGTATTTTTGTGTCAATGGTTTCAGAAGTGATTTTATCGATTCCGGACTCTCCCGGACGCTTCTTATTGCCCAATGGTAAACGACATAAGTCATAAGTCTGACAGCTGACTGATTTCATGTATCGCAGTTTTGATTGGCCTAGATCGGTCACGTGAACACATTTCTCAGTTGACGCTTATGGAGGGGAAGCCGAAAAAAAAAAAATGCCTGCATACTCTCATACTGAGATTTCGAAGACTCAAATTAAAAATAAACTGGGTGGCTGTGTAGAATTCTGAAAAGTTAAAAAAAAAAACGACCGGTGAGAGAAAAAGGTGTCATTTCTGAAGACAGGTACTCTGCAAATTTAGCATGCATAGCACTAATGGACAAAATGGCAAAAAATTGTAGCAGCTCTCGAAAAAAGTGCCAAATTTCGACAACGGAAACGCTGACACGATATACGAGGATACAAAAACAATTCAAGTTACATAGTCATCGCGTTCGTATACCTAGTCAAGACAAATCTAGTAGACTTTTACATGAACTAGATATCCGAACGTCCCCCATATTGGTCAACTTCTCTCCCTTAGTTTTATTTAAGAATTATATTTTGGATATAAGGATTTTTTTTAGCTTAGCTCGATTAAAAAATAAAAAAACTGAGAAATTTTCATAATTATGTATGTACGATTTTTAACATGTGCGGCGTATTGTATGGGACTGTTTGTTCCGTTGAATATGCTGACGTATGGACTGGGCCCCGTTCTGTTTGTTTTCAAATAAAACTGGATTTAAAATTTCGGTGCGCTAGGTTCGATTTATATTTACCCAAAGAAAAAAAAAAATAACAGGATTCGAGTGCAAACCCGATCGGAATTGATCGCAGCGGTGTACTTGACTGACTGTCGCTTCTGTCGTTTTGTATTATCAACTATTCTTTCCTCTGGGTAAAGCGATCACTGAAAATGTTTGGGCAATGTTTCTTGGCAGCATTTACAATTCTAAAAAAAAGAAAAAGAAACGTAATTTTGGTCAGCTCTTGGTTGGTTTCGTTTGTAAAAACCATAAACAAATCATACTGAGACCCCCAACTCACAATCCTCTTGCCGCTGGTCCCCTCAATTTTTGCCAGGAATCCGCCATTTTGTTTTCCTATCCGTGTACGCCAATTCCTATCCGTTTTGCTTTACCCACAGTAAAATGTAAAAAGATTAGGTGCGAATGTGTTGGTTGAGAGAATTTTTGACATTTGTCAATACGAATTTCTATGCAACAATACTAGCGCACCTAAACTTTTTGGGAGCGTAAAATTTAGCTTGTAGGCAAATAACTGTTAATCGGTCGAAGTTGGGGGTCTCAGTATTGTCTCTGGTAAAAACTGTTTGCAATTGTTATAAGTAAGTTTATGGACAAAATTGGACATTTTTAAACTCCAGGGCTCTAATCGCGTAAGCACAAAAGGACTGAACGAAATCGTCTCGACGATGCTTCTACATCGTATGACAACCAAAAAACGATAGTCGTTGAAACGATTCGACGATCATCGTTTTTTGTTGCTTCGCGTTATACTAATTCAAACGTCAAATACGCTCGTCGAAACGATTCGATTGAACGATGGCTATTTTGCAATCGTTTCGTCTTTTTTTGGTGCATTTTTTTCAGTTTAAATTAGGTCTGAAATAACTATATAAAATATTTAAAAGAAGACCCACACCTATGATCTCTATAGAGGCAACTCGCTCTTATCTGAGTTGTAAAAGAATACATTCTTTGCAAAAAAGAAATTATTCCACTTGGATTATTCTTCCTACGCGTTCTTAGGAAAACAACGTAGACTTCTTCGTGATACTAATAGAGGCCTTATTCCTTAGTACCTAACCATTTTTGTATTAAATGCCCCATTCCATGTCAATCAATGACAACTAATAAAAATAAACTCAAGAGAGAAAACAAAACAACAATTTTCATACATTTTTTATTTTTTAGTTAGTTAACAAAAGTCAGATAGCAAAAATACTACAAAAATTGGACATAACTGCTGAGTAACAAGTTGATAACTTTTACACAGTGTTTATTAATACGGGAATAGGTGTCAGACTTTGTTTACAGTCATTTTCAAACTGTTCAAAATGAAAACGATGAACGATTCGATTGAACGATACGACGATGATGTTATATGAAGCAAACTTACAACGAGATCGTTTTGTTCAATCGTTTCGACGACTTTCGTTTCATAAATTACGCGATGAAAGCCCAGTTTTTCTGCTCTCGAAATCGGCTTACTGTCAGATTTCATGTTCCATTGAACTCAAAAAAAAAAAAACTCTTTTTTTCGGAGTCAGACCAATTTTACGAATCTCGATTTCTGAGCGAGATTTACACGTTTTTGCTCTAACACCAAAACATTTGTCATTTGTCAAACTTTAAAGAGTGTTATTAATTACGTTTTTAGACGACAGGTCTGTAAAAAATAGAGAAAAAGTTCCATTTGGCCGCTGCAACCTGCAAGGGATAACAACATAAATGGAATGGATAGAGGTGGAACGCATCACCTCAAATGCAAAGAAAGAAAAATCTCGTTTTATGTTCCATTGGGCACGAAAAATCTGAAATCTGAGAGCAAAATCTGAAAATCCCAATAAGAAACGACATTTAAGCCAAACTCGTGCAGAGGAAGTTAAACGAACGTAACTTCTCTTAATTTTTGAGTAGTTGCGAGTGCTCCCAGACTTGAAGTCTGTTTTTACCTTATTTTATCAGCAAAGCCTAATGTCATTTTCCGTTGCTTTCACTCGGGGATCAACCCATTCTGTAATCCAATGGAACAAGAAAACTGTGTCTGATTGAATTCACGAAAGTATTGGTGAAATGCAAGTACATAATCTACGACTGCCATCAGTCAGTGGGTGTTTTCATAAAGTTTTAATTTTTCGTGCCCAATAGAATATAAAACGAGATTTTTTTTTCCTTTGCATTTCTGGTGGTGCGTGTTTTGAAAGTCAGCTGTTCTTAAACTGTAATTTGTGTTTATAAGATCCATTCAATTTATGCTAATATCCATTGCAGCGGCCAAATGTAATTTTTTCTCTATTTTTCACAGACTTCTCGTCTAAAAACGTAGTAAACAGTTTGACAAATGAGAAATGTTTTGGTGTTAGTGCAAATAGGTGTAAATCTCGCTCAGATATCGAGATTCGCAAAATTGCTCTGACTCTTATAAAAAGTGTTTTTTTTTTGCGGCTAATGGAACATGAAATCTGACAGCCAGCTGATTTCGAGAGCAGAAAAACTGTGCTTTTTCTGTCCCAAATGAAAACGACATAAGATACAAGATGATAATAAGATGTTCATACAGTCAGATTTTTGATCGAACAAACGCAGATGAATTGCAGAAGATATGTTCGTAAACGTAATAACTGTCGTCAGTTGCACGGTTTTAAGAATATTAAACTGCGAAAAATGTAAGTCTTATTGACAAATTTTTATGTGTTTTCACAATTAAATTTAACTTTTTTTAATGGAAAAAGAAGCTGCGGCATGGAATGTGGCAAAAACCAATCTATTGTGATGATTTTCCTGATTTTTGTCTGACGTTTATTAACATTTAGTGATAACTTAAAATTGTACTAAAGCAGGCCTGCACACGGGCTGCAGAATAAGAATAAGAATGCAAAAAAAAAAAAAAGAAAGACGATTGTACTAGCGCAGATTTTCGACGTTTATATGAAAACACCCTGTGCTTCTCGAGTTAATTCTGACTTCAAATCGAGAGTATTTTTTGTGCAAATGGGACAGTTTAAAAAGTGGTTCTTTTTCGATTTCGGGTTCTGCCTGACTCTCCCAGACGCTTCTTTTTGCCCAATGGAAAACGACATAAAGTTTTCTCCTAAAAAAGGGCATAATAATTATAATAAATTATTATTTAAAATACAGAAACTAATGCATTTATAAAAAAAAAAAAACGAAAACAATTCATTTGAAACAAAATCTACAAGGTAGAGGCAGAGGATACGAAATTTTTGATAACAAAATCTTAAAACAATAATTTTAAAGAGATCGGGTCTATTTTTCTACCTTTAAACATATTTAATTATTCCCACTCTCGTTTGTATTTAAAAATCCGATGTTTTTGATGTTTATTCACTTTATTTATTCTTTTGCTTAATTTTATACTTGAGTTTTTATTTGTATTGGGCACATTCAAGAATCTAGTTTTCTTAAGTCGAATACATTGGTCTGGATAAGATGTAACCTGAACGCAAACCCTAGATTGGTCGGCTACGTCACTTTTTCTATGTCAGCCACATATCCGAACTGTCAACTTAGTAGCCACGTATCTCTTGACTAGATTCGTCGGCTACCCCTCCATAAATGTCAACTGAAACCGTTGCTCACAGATACTTGAACGTCCCCATTTACTTTCACTGTCACATGGCCGAGTTTGGAAATTGATTGTGGCAGAATCGGTCAGTTTGACGCATGTCATTAATTTTAGGGATGTGCAATTTACCTCGATTAATTAAATTTCCAATTTAAAAAATGGAAATCGAAACTTTAAATCGCCCATTTGACGATAAATCGCCACATCTGACTACCCTGTTCACGACTAGTGTCTCACAGCTGAATGAAACACGGTTTTCGGTGCTGTGTGAATAGGAGGTATTAATGGTTGCACAAAATGTAACTACTTGTTAAAGCACGGATCAAAACTGAGCTTCTTCAAGCACATACCTGCTTCGTTGCTGTAACAGTTTTTTCTCACCTCTCTTGATTCTAAACGCAATCACACAAGTTAAACCATCAAAGGCGAAGCTCAACTAAACCACCACTACAAGGCCGGTCGACAGTGATGGGACTTAAGAAAAGCGAAGGGGCGGTAGGTAGATAGCTTTAAAAAAATGTGGTAAAAAACAAATTTCCATGTTAAATAATTAATAATTAATTTATCTAAAAAAAAAAAAACAAAAAAAAAAAAAACCGAAATAAAATAAACATAAATCTGTCATTTGTTGTTATATAAAATTTAAAAAAAAAAATCCCATTTGTCGTTCATAACAAACAATTTTTCTTACTTTGTATGGCAACAAATTTATATTTTGAAGCTTACCAATAATTCTGGGGGTTCAAAATCTTCATTCCCCAAAAGTTCCTTGGCAGCTAAGGTGTTGTAAATAGTAACGTTATTTAATTTGTTTCTTTTCTCATTTTTTATATTTTTGAGATGTGAAAATTTACGTTCAGTAGCTGTGCTACTATGAGGTGAACATAGGGTTGTAACATGTGTGATGAAAGGTTTTGAATGTAAAATTTGCCATGCCATCTTTTAAAATTTTGAATTGAAACTTTGAAAGAACTACAGAAAAAAACGCCATAGATTCAAGTGTCAAAGCATCATTAAACACAAAATGTCAAAACATAGCAAAACACTGTCAAATAATGAAATCTTAGCGCAGTAAATGGTGTACTGGACTGAAAGTTTTTGCTGTTTGCAATTCTCAGAGAAAAATACTGATAGCTGAGTGTGTATGGGTAAAAGTAAGGCGAGTAGGTTACAATGTTCAATTTAATACAATGATGGAAATGCAATATTATTAGCGAATAGCGATGAGTAAAATGTGATAGATTTCGAGTTCAAGTTGGTAGAATTTCCGAAAGTGTAAAAAGTGGTAGAAATACCACTTCAGTGGCAGAACGCAGAAGTCCCATCACTGCGGTCGAGCCTCCATTTCCATAGGTACACGCAGTGTTGCCATGAAAATATTTTTACAAATCTGCAATTATGACAAAAAAAAAAATCTGCACTGCAGATTTCTACAGAAAAATCTTCCTTCACAATTTTTTTTTTATTTTTGAACAATAACAGCAACAAAAAACAAAAAAGCTGAATACGAAAATGACAGCATACAGCGAAATCAAGTGTGCAACAAATGTTAAAATTTACTAAAAACAACAAAATATATTATTGCAGATGCAGACAAAATCTGAAGCGCAGATTTCTGATTTTTAAAAGTCTGCAGCAAGGTTGAAAATCTGCAAAATGCAGACAAATCTGCACTTATGGCAACGCTGGCGATAGGGTACTGGACAGTGGACATGGACAGAAACAGTATTCCAGTTTCCAGTGTACAGTGTACAGTACCCAACCAAACCCAATTCCTATAATCAAATTGGGTAAGAAAAAATGCAAATGGATGGTAGGGTAGTAGGTAGTAGCTAGTAGGTAGTAAGCGGACTGTGTACATGTGTTGTGCTTGTGTCTCTTTTCATGTTTGAATTTGCAGCTTGCTTGCAGGGTAAAGGAAAAACAATAAAGTCTTCCAATTCAATGCCAATTTTCCAATCCAATCCAATTCGAATTTGTCTGACTCTGCGCTTGTATGCGTGCGGCCAAACGAGAGCCTTCTCGTTGGGAGAAGCGAGAAGGTAGTTTCTCTTTTGGTGAATTCTTCCATTTTCAGTTCATAAAATTCGGCCGCACTAAGTGGACGTACCCGCCCGGTTCCGGAGATAGAGCTCTCCCATAGAAAACAAATCACTGCCTTGTTTTTTAAGAACTTATAATATACAAATATATACCGTAGTACACCTTCTATACATCATAACTTACAATTTTCTCTACATGTTAACTTATATTTAATCGTAACAACAAATACATATAAGTATATAGATATCTAGTGCGAATAACAAAGACGGTAAAATTAATTTAATCGAATATGTACATCGCGTCGTCGTAGTCTCGTAAATTACAGTAAATCGTTTTTATTTTGTGAGTGCAAATATCAAACAGATAAAAATTTTCGTATGGCTGCCAATAAATTGTGTTCAATTGCAATTGCAAATTAAAAGAAAAATAATTAAAAAAAAAAAAACAAATCGAAATCGAAGTAGACGGAGAGATGAAAAATCTTTTTTTATACATAGATAGTGAACTAGATATGCACACTTGGAAACCAAACCAAGAAGAAAACGAGCAAGAACTCAAAGAGTTGCACTTTCCTGCGGTGGGCTTTAAATAAGTACTCGTGTACGTGCATTGTGTTTACCCCCATTGTGTGATTGTGTTCGTCTTCGTATATTCTGTGAATAAGTAAAAACTTGGGCACTTTGGGAAAGAAACGACAAACTGGGCTCTCTTTGTAAAGAGATTGCTGAATGTTAGAAAAATATAACATTGCTTAATAGATTTTCCCTGGAAAACGTTAAGAGAGTGTGAAGAGAGGGAGATCCGAAAACAACTGCACAAAGCACAACTACAACTACAATCGAAATAAACTGTGCAAGTGTGAATGTGAACGTGAAGTCCGCCCGCAAACCCCCTTTCCTTTGGATTCGTTCCTTGTTTACTGGTTTTTCGTCATCACATTTGTGTGCGTCGCGTAGTTTATGTTCTTTTACGGTATTCTTTTGTACAGTGTGTTTATTTCTCGGTGCGGTGGTGTGTTTTGTGTTAGCCTCCTGCGCGACGCGCTATCAAGGTGCATAATTTATCATCATGTGAGTGCCGTGTTGTAGCGGGGTTTATGTAATAATGAATAAATAATGCAATAAGCAGAGCGAGCAAGACAAAGAGCATACTTTTTGTGTGCGAATGTGTGTAAAACAAAGTGCGATTGATAAGAGCGAGATGGTGAAGTCGGGAAACGTTAGGTGAAGAACTGGAAACGGAGAAATAAAATAATAATCAACAAGGATCTTTTTCTTTTTGTTATTTATTATTCTTCATCAACATTTGCTTACAGTTTTGTACGGATTTTGGGTTGAAGGAGGTTTGTATTGTTGTTTCTCTTTAGAATTGATATAGGTGGTATGCGGTTGGAAAATTTATATTTTTCTTATTAATCGCTGGCTTTTCTGAGAACACTTTTTCCATAGGCTTTTTTTTTTTTTTTTAATTGTGCTGTGCTATAGAGAGGGTGGAAAGTTGGGCAGACTTAACATATCTACCTATTGCAGATAGGTATACATACTTCCGATTTTTACTTTTAAGGCCTCCTCTGGGGTGTGGTCTTGATATAAGAATTTCGATGATATAGGTAGGTATTAGGCGTTTTTTATTATGCCCTCATGATCTTTAGATTATTGATTTCCATGGTTTACAACAATAATACGAGTTCCAACTGTTATTGTAAACCAATAAAATCAATGATAAATATGGATCATGCGGGCATAACAAAAAAACGCCTATTGTCCATTTCAAATCGTTTAAAAACAACTAACAATAGAAAACAGGTTCCCGCTTATCGGGTCAAGCTCCAAGTGAATTGAATGAAAAGGGGCAGATGATTTTCTAACCTAAAAATAAGTGCACTCAATGTAAGCCAACAAATAGAAAGGCTACAGAAATTCTGGTGCAGGTGATGGTACCCTATCATTCATATCCCTATACCTATTAAGGGAAACGGGAGTGGCTGTCATCTCACTTTAGACAACCAGATTATCTTCCTATAAATAACTAGCCGTAAGGCAGACGCAACTGCTTAATTGTCATACAACTGTCAACTTGGGCCTATCCTAATAGAGTGTTCCGCAAACCTAATCCTTTCACAGATGGGCTATCTTTTTGGTTCAAACGTAAAAAAAAAATTGTAGGACAATAAAGCTGGGGTGGGATTCTGTAAAAAACGAAAAACGCTTTCGCTTTTCAAAAAATGATAGAAATCACGCGAAAGCGAAAGTTTGCTTCATGTAACTCCTTTCGTTTCCTTTATCTCTTTCGCATGGTTTTAAGAAACAGTGGGACGAAGAAATTAAAGTTTGAGAAGCTGAATGTATCATAATGAGCATAGGACAGCCAACAGCTGCTGACAGATTCAAAATAATTTATTTGTTGATATTTTGGTTTGAGTCAATAAGGTCAACATTGTAAATAATAATGTAAGTACAATAAATAATTACCGACACAAATACTATTTATTTGAATAAATCAAAACACACAGCAAAATATATTGTTTAACTGGATGGATACAAAGGAGTCATGAGCTGCACCGCCATATTTAGGACAAACAGCTTTTATCCGAAAACATTTCTTCGTTCGAAATGAGACGAATCAAGCTAACATATGTGTTACATCAATACAGCTAATGACTAAAGCAATAAACATCGTTTTACAGAAACTACAATACAATTGAAAAGCTGGCACTTATCGCCGGGTATTTTAAATTTTTGGAAAAAGTAACTCTTAGAAACATTTTCTTCCACTTCTGATGGCCATTTTATCCATTGAGGATACAGAACGTTTTCGTGTAGTATTTTCGAGAAAATACTCTGTGCGAGAGGAGAAGCAAAATCGTTGCCAACCATCATCTGGTTATCACCTCCAGCCATTACATCAAGCGCTTAACACAGCCTTAAAGAAAACCAAACAAAAATTAAGAACATGTAAACTTATTCTTCAATACACATCAATAAAACAATTCATTGGACAGCGTAAGAGGATTGGAATAATCCCGAAGATGTTTTCGGATTTGTCTTAGATTTTGATCTTCTACATCGCATCATCACTATCACTTGCCATTCGCCAGCATATTTTGTATCGAATAAATAACAACCAACAATTATTTAGCCAACAAAGAAAATGAGAAACGTCAATGAATAAGCTGTCGTTATTTTCTTTTCGCACTGAACGAAAATGTCATTCGTTTTTAGAGTTACATGAAGCAAAATAAACGAAAACGTAAACGAAATGGCTTTCGTTTTTTTGCTTTCGTGCAAACGAAAAATCCTTTCGTTTTTGTAGTTACATGAAGCAAACCGTTCGTGCAAACGAAAACGATCGAAAGTTTTCATCTTACAGAATCCCACCCCTGGTTTATATACCTACCTAATGACTAGAAAAGTATTTTGTTCAAATACCTACCTACATTGCTAAAAAGCGCACAACTCCCATTACTTCAGCTTAAACATAATTTTTCAATTCTAGAATGTTTTATCTTGTTTTTTTTCCACTAGATTTTAATTTTTTCAACAATTTTTTAACATAATTATGCTACAGCCATAGGTAGGTATAAAAGCTGTTTTGTTTTTCTACATGTTTTTTAGTTGTCACTTTGTTTTTTCGTTGTCGCGAACTATCCTATTCGCGATTCAGTCTTTTTTATAGACTTAGGGCCGGTCTGTTCACAGCTGGTTAAAGCCTTGTCTAGGTTAACCCATGATTATAAATCAGTGATCACTAATGAGTGTCTGTTGACCGTTTTTTCACTTCGGTCACCAAACCATAGCTTTGCAACAAATCGTTCAATTTTTCCAGTTTATTTGTCATTTAGTGATTGACCGAATCCATGGTTAATTTTTTTTTTCGGGTCCGTTTGTTTTTGATAAGTACAGTAGTTACCGTTTAAAGCGAACCCGGTTAAAGCGAACTTTCGGTTATAACGAACCATTTCATGAAGTCCCATTCAATGCCCCATAAGAATTATGAATTTTAATTTCGCATATAGCGAACCCGCCTAAAGCGAACTTTCGCATATAACGAACCCATTCTGCGCGTGAAATTAAGAAAATGTCCGGTTATAATGAATCAAAAATCTGTCGCTTTACATTTTCATCCAGATTTTCCCAACTTTTCGGGACTTCCCGAGAACTGTATAGCTGCGTACGAACCAACATTCTCAAACGTCAACATTTTGTCCTTCAATATAATTTGTTCGGTACCTACTTCCCCGAGTAACCTTATGTTTACAAACCAAAGGTTGAGTGAAGGGAAGCGCTTAAAAATCATTTAAGTAAAATGGGAGATTTAGAAACAAATAAAAGAAAATGTTTCACACTAAAAGACAAACGACTTAATAAAGCGTTTAGAACAAGGCGTAAAACAAAGCGATATATGGACTTGCAGACGTCGAATTGTTTTTAAGCGAATTGAAATCTTCTCAAACAAAACAATCTAAAATTCATGACTTTTTTACCCGACTGTACACAGAGAGGGTTATGTGTTTCGCGCGTATCCTATGTACGTTCCTACGTGACGCCCTTAAGCCTGAACGGCTTGACCAATTTTAAAGAGTAAGGTGTCACTAGATTCGTATTCTTCCCGGGAGTGTCATAGGCTTAACAAATAAGTGTAAAAATAAAAATTAAAAAAAAAAAAACAAAAAACAATTGTCACACAAATGTCAGCGAGATCTTTTTTACAGTCAGTCGGGTTTTTTGTTTTTTAAATAAAAAAAATAACAAAAATATAATGCTTTATAACTGAAATATGTACTTATTTTTTATGTATTTTGAACACTTTTTCTTTTCTTTTTTTGATTTTCAAAACAAAACTTGATGAATTTTTTAGCGTATCACTTATAACGAACTTCGGTTATAACGAACCAATTTGGTCGGTCCCTTCGAGTTCGTTATAAGCGGACACTACTGTAATTTATTTAGGTAGGTATTTTATTAATGTATTTATTTTTAGTAAACTTAATAAACACAAAAATGAATGTCATAACCAAATTATACAGGAATTTTTTAAGAACTAAAGAATGAAACTTTGTGTTTGTCTTTTGATTTGTTGTTGATTCTTTGAGAACAAAACCGAAATAAAGCCAAAATCAATAAAATTTATCACAAATTAACAGGCCTCATGTTAATTTATTCAACGACAATCGCAATTTTCTCGTTCTCTCAATATTTTTGCTTTATCTCAATTTATGAGAACTGTCATCGGCCAAAAAATGTTGAAAATAATCTTACTTCATCCTTTGCATCCATTACCTATTTTGGCGTGTTGAGTATTCAATATACCTATATGTGTGTCAGTTGAAAACCTCAACGAAACCGATGTGAAAGATTTTATTGGTTCAATCCATCTTGCGTTATATATTCCTTCGTTCTATTATTTGCATTTTTATTTTTGTTCAAAAGTTTTTGTAGGTATATTAGCTACGTCAAAATGAATAGGGTAATGGCACCAGTAGTCGGCCCCTTACGAAAAAATACCCTAGCAAATTGACTTTTTGAAGAGATTAATGACGAAGAGATTTAATAAACAGATTTAATAAAAACTGTTTGTTCAAATAGAAATAAATTAATAAATTAATTATATTTATAGAAATAATTTCTAAAATTAGATCCTTTGAATAAAATCCAGTTATAAAAGTTATTCCCACCTAGGTATACAGTAATTTGCTATAAGAAGCTGCAGATAATATAAACAAGTAGGTAATACTAACTTATAATCTTTTCAAATTAAATTTGGAACTGGAAGTGACAAACATCTGACTATGACAACTTAACTGTCAGTTAAGTAGGTATGTATGTAGTTAGATAGCACATTCAAAAATCTAGTTATTCTTATGTCGACTAGATTGGGTTAGACTGGATGTAGCCTGCGCGTAAAACATTTTTAGCTCGTTAACGTCACTTTTGAACTGTCACTTATGAACTGTCCACTTAGTACTCAGTGTCCAGTCATTATTTCTTGACAAGATTTATCGGCTACCCCTCCATTAACGTCAAATAAAAAAGCTTTCGTGTGACCGATCTAAGTCAATCAAAACGGAGACACATCAACTCAGTCAGCTGTCAGAGTTACCAAAATAGATACCTGGGGTCAATTCTGGTTGGGTGAAAGAGTGAAACGAAAATGTTTTCACCCTTTCACCGCAATTTCGATTCTCGTTCTATGAAATGTGAAACCAAACTTACAATTTTTTTATATGAATAATTTGTTTATTCTTATTTGCAAGTGAGTCTTTTCAGTGAGATTTTGAAAATTGAGAACCTAATTTCATACAACACAGTGTGCGATATTAAATTCACCACGATATTTTAACTTATTGAGCGAGAATCACATTTTAGTACGGAGTAAGTCGAAAAAATGAAAGCAATGTGTGAAAGTGAATGTGAAAACGATTTATTCGATTCTATCTTTCACAGAACCAGAGTTGACTCCCTGAACGTCCCCATAGTCAAATTCACAAACCTCTCAGTATGATCAAACTAGAAAATAAAATAAATTACTTATAGCGAAAATGAACATACAATGCTTGATCAAACAACCAATCTCCAATATACACTGTCAATCATTTGAGCAATAATCCAAACGTTTTGATTTTGCTTCAAGCAGACACACAACGTATCCGTGTCTCATTTTCGCTTATACACTATCCCATGCTTGATCTTGATGAGTTTTTGACCGGCGTAGGTATATATGCTGCTTTACATTTGGGTAAAATGAACTAGATGAAGCTTCCAGACTTGAAATTTTGGCTAGTGTTTGAGGTCTATCGTTTTGACGATAATCGTGTGAAAAACTACGTAATCAGGGCGCTAAGGGAACTAGATGCACAGAAAAATCGCACCAAAATTATTAAATGCCCTTTAATAACTTAAAGCAGGTTGGTTCTTCAAACAATATTGAGACCATAATTAGATTCTGTAGAGAGATTGATTGTTTGGGAGATTTGGTTTAGGTTTTTAACAGCAATAATTCACTGGGGATGGAAATGGGCCCACCAGGCACCAGGTCTTTTGTGACGATCTAACAACCCCACTCAACCTAACCTAACCTAGCCTAGTCAATGCCACATGTAGTGATAAACGCTTTAGGATGTAGCTACCTACTCCCCTACCTACCCAATTCGTGTTTTTTGAATCAGTCGAAACTAAGTAGGTACATAAGTACGCACTTAAATTCGTCTGCTTCCTTTAAAAGAAAATACACATAGCTTGCGATCTTATTTGGTTAAAGTCTCCTGTTGTTACAATCAATGCTATCATCTGTCAGTTGTATGCTTACGACAACGGCTGTAGGAAATAAGGCCCCAATGAAATAAGGCCCCAAAAGAGAAAAAGAAATAAGGCCCCAAATTTGGGGTGTTATTTCATAATGAATTTCAAATATGAAATAAGGCCCCACTGCGATGAAATAAGGCCTCAAAACAAAAAGAAATAAGGCCCAAAATTTATGGTTTATTTCATAATGAAATTAAAAATAATGAAAACTACTTTAAATTTAATATTGTTGATATTGGATAAACTAGTTTAGATTAAAGGAACTTTTTATATACTCAACCTCGCACCCACCCCGCAATCTAACAGAAAACGCAAGCAGGGGGGTTGCAGGGGGGCAGCATGCCCCCCCATACGCATTCCATATCGGAAGGGTAACAATTAATAATAAAAAAATAATTTTGGGGACTTATTTCATTTCTTCTTTTGGGGTCTTAATTCATAATGAAATAATACCCCAATTTTCATTAAGAAATAAGGCCCCAAAAAAGGAAATAACACCCCAAATTCTATTAAAAATCGTTGTTGTTGTTTCCTGTATAATGTTTTGGGGCATTATTTCATTTTTCTTTTGGGGCCTTATTTCAATGGGGGCCTTATTTCGCAGAGCCTACGACAACACACTAGCCCATAGCGAATCTCTAAAAGATGAACAGAACAGCTCCCGTTCATTTTTTTTTTCGAATTGTTCGTCTCTACTGTACCTCTATATTTGAAATCGCTAAATGAATCTTTACAGTGGGGACGTTTGGACACCCACCTAGTTCATGTAGTACGTACGTCAACTTTATTTGTCTTTACGAACGCGCCCAGCTAGGTATTACGCTGTGTACCTACGAATTTCTCTCTGCGCAGACCAACAGATTTAGGCTTTTTTTGTGACAAGTCATAAGACTGCTTTCTGTTGGCTCTGCGAAATAAGGCCCCAAAAGAAAAATGAAATAAGGCCCCAAAAAATTATACAGGAAACAACAACAACGATTTTTAATAGAATTTGGGGTGTTATTTCCTTTTTTGGGGAAAATTGGGGTCTTATTTCATTATGAAATAAGACCCCAAAAGAAGAAATGAAATAAGTCCCTAAAATTATTTTTTTATTATTAATTGTTACCCTTCCGATATGGAATGCGTATGGGGGGGCATAATGCCCCCCTGCGACGCCCCTGCTTGGGTTTACTGTTAGATTGCGGTGTGGGTGCGAGGTTGAGTACCTATATAAAAAGTTCCTTTAATCTAAACTAGTTTATCCAATATCAACAATATTAAATGAAAAGTAGTTTTCATTATTTTTAATTTCATTATGAAATAAACCACAAATTTGGGGCCTTATTTCTTTTTGTTTCGGGGCCTTATTTCATCGCAGTGGGGCCTTATTTCATATTTGAAATTGGGGTGTTATTTCATTATAAAATAAAACCCCAAATTTGGGGCCTTTTTCCGTTTTCTGTTTTGGGGCCTTATTTCCTACAGCCCTTTCTGTTGCCGTGTAAAGATGGAAATATGGGAGAAACCATTGGGATAGACAACACTTTACAAAGCCCAATCCTAACAATCAAACTTTGGAACAAAATTTTGGGTTTAAACGTTTTCTAGATCATCCAGAATGTGAGTGCATTTTTAATGCTTATCATTTCAATTGCGAAACTTCAAATCTAATACTACAAATGCCTGCATTATCATAGACAAACTTTGATAATATTTCACTTTGCTAATTGACATTGATTCCCCCCCCTGCAGCCACTCTATCAACCAGTACTTGAGTATCATACAATTGCCGCCATCCGATAGATAACGTATACAGATTGAATTCCACAGTCGACGTCATCTACTTGGTCACGTACACCAGTCTCACGGGCGGCGTCACTCAATTCGCACCACAAAACCACCAACGTATTGACAAAAAACTTCCAACGCATTGCTGTGTTTACAGCTGACAGTTACATTTCGATTTGGGGGGCTTTTTGCTTCTTCCGCACTCCCCTTTTAGACTTCCATTTA
The DNA here is from genome assembly GCA_946477585.1 of Cheilosia urbana. NCBI lineage: Eukaryota > Metazoa > Arthropoda > Insecta > Diptera > Syrphidae > Cheilosia > Cheilosia urbana. Next base: position 122,290,937 of record OX297854.1, read on the forward strand.
GGCTCAGGGCACATCCATATTTTGTCATCTATTCTTGTCTACGTAACGCACATACAACACGATTAGGGAATACAATAAAGAACGCTTACATCTACACAATGGTATGCATTCAATTCAATAAACTGACGTATATAACACACCACACGGGCAGGCGCACACAACCCAACAACTTCAACAAGACTCGAAGCCGACCATTTGGAAAAGTAGGCCACACGCAATTAAAGCCATTTTTTCGACGTTGCCTGTTTGTTTGTCATAGTGTATAGTGTTTGCCGTTTCCTCTCGCTCTATGTACACTCGTGTGATTCACTGTTCTTGAGTTGCTTTTGCTTATAGCGCTGCGTTCCATTTTCCATGAGCTGAGCTGAAAAATAATGAAAAATGAAAAATTGTGAATAGAAAATCATTAAAAACAAAAGCAGCAGGACTGTTGCCGGTCGCTGCCTATACTAGTGTAGTGGTGGCATGCTGCTGCATTCATGCCGCACTATGGCCATGCAGTTTGTTCGATTTCCTTCACAGAGTTGAGTGGGTGGAGAGGAGGAGGTGTGAAATGATAAGCCGCACCGCTCACTATCGTCGAGCTAGAGATGCACCACCTACCCCAGTCTCACTCCACTTGGCGACGGTATATGGTTGACCCAGTTTCCGCCTAAGTAAACACACACACACACACCCATACACAAGCGAAGCCACTGTATGTACTCAGCTGTACCTGCTTGGTTTATTTATTTTCGCAATACAATTGTTGCACTGCACATTGTGGATGTGGATTTGGATTTTATTGCCGCGCTCAGGAAATGTCAATATTGATGTTTTGCGAGACGTCAAGTTGTGGTTATTGCGACTAACGGTGGAAGGATTCCCAGGGTAAGGGAGGAATAATCGTCCTCACCGACTATTCATGTTTGGGTCACATTCGCTGTGGTGACGACGATTCTTATCGTGACGCAAAGTGCATGTGATACCGCAAACTAGGTTAGTGGTTTATTATTGTTGTGTTACATGTATTTTCCCGCGTTCAGCCGGAAGTTTGTGGTAGAGGCAATCGTCACGCACCAATTGAGCTGACGGAAGAAGTGGATCCATGAGAGAGTTCTTCAAGTCGGTTGGTTGGAATTGGATGAGATTTTGTAAGAAAATGTTGATGAGAAATTATTTGATTTAACACGTCCTGTCAGTTTTCTCATCTGAATCAGATTATCACTTATGTCATATCTTACCGTCACAACTGAAGGCTTCATGTCTATTTTAAAACGTGCTATTGGGGGGACAGCAGTTGATTTATCGATATATCGGTTATATGATCAAAGCCTGAGAGGCACCTACTTACTTATCGCAAAATTGATAAAAAAAAAGGTGCGCAAGTGGCACGCCTTGTAAGTAAACAATTAGGGACACTTGTGGGTCAACTATTCTTGGAACGAACAAGTCTTATCTATGATTGGGAATTCACTCCTGATAACGTGAATGTTTGAAACAGGTGAAAGGCCGCATCAATCTGGGCGGCTTACGTTGTGGTACTGATCTGTCAATGATGTAAACAACAAAAATAAATCTCATAGACGTTTTGAATTCAGGCAAATGAACAACCACACGGCCGGCGGTTATTGACTGCGCAGGGAAATAAGCCCTCGGGACATTAGTCCCAATTTTTAATTTTGGGACTAATGTCCATCATAAGTGACACATAAGTCCCGAATCGAATTTGGGACGTATGTCCTACCCTATTGGGACATACGTCCCAAAATTGTTTTGTCGAAGATTCGACATAAGTCTTAAATTTTCTCGAAGATAATATTTAGCAAAATATTGTGGAAATCCCTTAGGCATCCAACCCCTTTTTCCACTGCACAGACCAACAATTGTTCTTAATCATTTAGAAAATTAAACAAACAACCCAAAAATATAATCTAACCAAATATTTTAATTTTATTTTCATTTCTCAAAAACTAGAGTTTTATATTTTCTTTTTAGGACTTGAGAAAATGTATTAACAAAATTTCTTTTGCTTAAAACAAAGAGCTTAGTTTCTTTCACGCGCGATCCAAGACATAAGGCCCAACTTTTGGTTGGGAGTTATGTCCTAATGGTGTGGGACATAAGTCCCAAATCGAATTTGGGATTTATGCCTCACTTAAGTGGGTTATAAGTCGCAAAATTAGAAACTGGGACTTATGTCCCTGCGCCGTTATTGAAGGTCATTTAAAGTCGACTGCAACATTTAATAGTAAGGTTTGTTTTTACTTTGGAGGTTGGGATTTTACTTCCGTGTCACACGACTTCTGTATAGCTAAGATTGCATGTGTCATTTTTGTGACAAATTTTGACATGCCGACGTCATTATGAGGTAAACACTTGTCCTAAATGTGTCACTATGTGTTCAAGCTGGCTGTCGCAGCCTACTCTCACGAGAGACACGCGAGTGACAATAGAAAGAACGAATTTTGTTGTCGTCAGCATGGTAAAATTTGCCACAAAAAATGACATTTGTAGTCTTAGCTTGTCAAATCCATCTCTCATCCGCAGTGGCAGGTAGTTCTTTTGCTGCCTTGGCTTTTATTACTGTGAATTGTTTTACGACCGCACAACGGGCTTAACATTGTTTTGTCTTGTACTGTAAAAATTACAGCTCTGCATTTGTATTGCAATTTAATGACAGATCATAGGTAGGTAGTTCTACCAATGGCGCAACTGCGACGAACTGTACTTCGACTTCGAATCGGCCGTATTTGCGATTTCGCAAGGAATGTGCATCATTTGAAAGTGCGACGAAGACCTCATCTCCATCAGAAGTGGCGTCATAACCACATCTTCTGCTGCTTAAACTTCAGAAATGTTTGACCTATCTAACAAGTCTCTTCTTCCTGGCAAACCCTAAGCACCTTCCTAGGATGTTTTTATCACCATTGAGTTAATTTTGCGGAATTTTATGACTGAGTTCTTTGGTGGCGCATTTTTTTTTTATTTTAGAAGCGATAGTAAAGCAATACTTAAGCTGTGGTACTATGGAAACAAGACTCAGTTGGGGTAGGCGCCAATAGCATATATTTTCCCCCGAACGCAGCATGCTCGACTGATGTCACTCTAAATGCGATTTTCCAGATCACTGCGTATCCACTCACCAGTCAACAAGTAGGAGTACCTATCGCTTTATACACAACCTGCTGTCTCTACATCGTCCGACTGACACAAAAACCTGAACTAGCTTAAAAACAAATTACTATATGTACCCAGTAGCCACCCACTAAAATAAGGAGACACGAGACTCCGAAAAAATAAAACACTCCAAGGATTTGCATAAAATCTGAGCTCATTACGAAAATTTTGCGTGTGTGCCCCTATCCCTCAACCGATGACTACTTCTGAAAATCTCTGCGCCAGTGACCACGCAACCTGACACTACTGGTGGCGGTGGAACCAAGGAATAAAAAAAGGAGCAAAGTCAGCACTCCACTTTAAACTGTCACATGCTTACAACATTTCATTTCGCACTTGACAACAAATCACCATCACCGGGAGCCGTCGAAAGAGGAGCAGCAAAAAATGAGAAAGAAATACTTTATCCCAAGTGCGCACTTGAGAATGTCCATGCCCACCACTTTGTCGGCGAAGAGGGTCTCGGTCTTGGTCGACTATAAATACCATCCGCCACATGTAGACGTGGACGTGCCTGTGTCCACCCGGTGATCATCATCTTACAAGAGTGTCATTGTCATCAGAATCGTAATGCCAGCCGCCAGTCTGCGTGCAGTGCCACTCCTGTCCTGTGTTGTGTCATTTTTGCTATGGCCTCCCTCAGTAGTTCAGCTCACATTTTTCCCAGATCCTAGACCTTGTCGCTTTAATTTTGCTTCATTTTGTCTCTGTGCTCTGGCTTCGCAGGTAATTTTCAATTTTCTTGGAAAATCAGCTGATATCCTTATCGCGGTGGACGGGAGTGCTGGTGTGCTTCATCTTCTTTTTCACCTGAAAGTCATTACACTGCAATTTACACCGTTTATGTGCGTTCATCATCGCCACCACTGACAGTATAGTTTGGCTTGCAAACAGGTTTTTTTTTTTTATACATACCTACCTACTTCTGTTTACGTATCTCGTGACACGCACATGGTGCTCGTCCGCCTCTCCATCGCACCGGTTTGTCCGTCTAGTGCTCATATTCAAATAATTCTGGTCTTCCCTGTAGTGGAGTTTCTTTTATTTTCTTTCTTTTGTGTGATTTCGTGTGATTACTCATCCACAGCACAACAACTTAAAGTTCAGTCAACTTTGCATACGCGTATGTGTGAGGTGTACCTACCTCTCTATGCGATATGAGGTCTTTCTTTATCTTTTGGTCGTCTTCTTTTATTTCTTCTTCTTGCCATGCCGGAAGATTTTGTTATCGCTTCTCTGAGTGTTGTATTTATTTTTGTTTTTGAGGGAGGGAACAAGAAGCGGACCCCCACCCTCCCCTCCCTCCTAACGATTTCAGTCCGCGGCGCAATGTGTCAAAACGCATTTCGTGTGAGAAGTCAATAAAAACGCAGCCCATTTGATCAGTTGAGTGGAAAAAGAATCCAATCTCCATTAGGTGCCTGCCTCCAAGTCCAGATGTGTTATACAAAGGGAAGGAGGTGGTGCATTCCTCTCTGGCTGGTTATAGGATTATCAGGTGTTCTAATGCGCGCGTACGTGCAGCTTAGGGAATAGACATGGGGCTATTATGAAGAATTTATTTGTAAATACGAAGAAAAGTAAATGTTGGCATAAACCTTAGAAGCCCGATTGTGGCGGTGGAGCGGTTTTGATCATGACGTCGCATTAGTGATAAAGAATGTTGATAATGATGTTGGTATTTGTCGTTCTGATTACAAAATGAGTTATAGGTATAGGGGGGGGGCGATACACACTGAAAAGGCAATCGGGTCAGATTTGCTTAGGGGTTTACTGATGGCGCTTTTGCCGGACGCACCCCCATAAAGTCAAACGATGTGACATTTCAAATATATTTTCTTGTTGCGGTGGTTTGACAGACGTTTTTATAAAACGACGGCTGACGTTTTAAATGGAAGATGTCAACAATTAGAGGGAGTCGAAGGCAACTAAAGGCGGCTTAGGTGAGTTGTTGCAAACTTTGTGTCTTTTGTGGGCATTCCTGGCGGTATTGCGGCTAAAACTCTCTCGGCTTGAACTATCAAATTTCAGTTAACAGCCTTAGAAATATTAAATAGGAGATTAGAGGATTCATCCCTCAAAGTTACCGTGCTTATAGTATTAACACATTGACTGCCATGACTATCATATATGATAGCTATGCCGCCTAGTTAAAGAATTTGCATTAAAATTTCTTTGCAGTGCCATGGCTATCCTATTAGATTGCCAGGACTAAGTTCGTCCTAAAATTTAAGGATGCATTGCCAATAATTAATATGGCATTTATTTATTGTTTTATTTGTGCTAAATAATGGATATAACCAAATATTTTGTGTTGGCACCCCAAGAAATTTACCCAAAATTGCTTTGGCATTCAAAGTGTTAAAACAGTTGCTCAAAGTGACGTTTCCAGTTTTGACAACGACCATTTTTTCTATACCTAAGCCTGTTGTAAGAAGGTATATCAGTGGTTTTTGCATACCCATTTTAGAAGGTCCAGTTCTCCAATAATAAGTTGTCAAAGGGCTTCTCAAAGTCAACCGGGACTTAAATTGAAACTCGGATTCGAAATGCAAGAATACGGGTAGCAAAATCGCATAGGTGGTATTATGAAAAAGAAAACATAATATGACCATTGCTAAGCGGATCGCGATTAGGGTGACCATATATTGAAAATAAAAACTTTTTCATACAAAAAATTCCAAATATTTTTTTAATGTAAAAAAAAATTTAAGAATCGAGTTCTCTTAGGTCAAAGATTGGTCTGGATAAGATGCAACCTGAACGCAAAAACTATATTGATCGGGAACGTCACTTCTCACACGTCACCCACATATCCGAAATGTCAACTTTGTACTCAGTCACGAGTTTCTTGAGGAGCTTCGTCGGCTACCCTTCCATAAACGTCAACTGAAACAGCTGCTCATATGACTGATTTCAGCCAATCAAAACCGAGATACATCTAGTCAGACAGCTGTCAGATTTACTAAACTAGATACTTGAACGTCCACGGATAGTCGTTTTGAGGGTAAAATGAGGACCGCTGGTCAGCCTAATCGCGAGTAGGTCCAATATACCATGGCCACCAAAATTATAGGTGATAAAAGGGTATTTCCATGACCGTTGGCATAATGTCGTACGCTTCTCTTATGAGTATACCTGAGAGCTGCGTCACCGGTGGCCAAAATCATACGGTCGCAAAAAAAAAAAAAAAAATGTACTAGAGTTTAAAAAGGGTCCTAATACAAATGAACGAAAATAGTAAAGCAAAAAACAGATAATACAAAAGCCAAAAGAATTTATCCAAGTGCATAATCAATGACAGAAAAGCACTGGAATAACGAGGGAAGCGTGTACTCCGTATTGGAACGAAGCTAAACCATAGGTTTGGACTCGGAGAATATTTCCTTAAATGGGTTTACTTTGTTTGGTCAATGGGAGCAGTTTTAAATGTTTTGTATGGAAATAGTGGCTCTATAGTTGTAAAAAGTGTAGAAAACGGAGAATTTTTGATGTGAAACATCTATTGGCGCTACTTGCTTATGCCGTGACGGCGGGAATTGACTGTTGATCACTGGTGGGTATGCAAGGTTCGTTCCAACTTGAAAGATAGAATAGTTTTGGACCCGATCGGTGGCCCTGTCGTCGATTTTCATCACAACTCAACCGATTTAAATGCAATTCTGTTGGTGTGTAGGTTGCTTCAAAACGTGCAAGATCGGACAGTTTTGAACCCGATAGGTGGCGCTGTTCTTCTAAACCACTCAACCGATTTCAATGAAATTTTGTTGGTGTGTATGGTTGCATTTAACTTGAGAGATAGGATTGTTTTGAACCCAATACGTGGCGCTGTTCTCGATTTATTTTATTTATTTCAACTTAATTCTTAAAGTGAATATTTATATGGGCACGTTGGACCTGGTTAGTGAACTGATAAAGCTAGATCTTACACAGACACTAGACTACTACTGAAGCAGTTGAATTATTTAAATCTAAGTTGTACCGATATGAAAACAAAATACAAAAAAAACTCTAAGAATAGAAAACGTAGGATTGGATTGCGTTACGAAAACTTTTTAAATGAACACGTATCTTCTGCGCTGTATTAAGATTAAAATATTATAAAGATTTGGTTTTTAAATTAAACTTCTTAATACAATTCAATTCAACAACACATATTCAATTTAACATCCACATTTAGCGTGAGCAATTTCACATCTGGTGTGTACTGTGTGGTCACAAGCACACCCTCTAATTTTTTTTGTTACTCGCATAGCACACATAAATGTGTAGGTCCCTTTTAATCGCCTCAAAACCAAAAATTTATATAAATAAAGCTATTGTCATTGGACCTATGGACGCATTGCGCCAATTATTATTATTAAAATTACCCCAACCAAGAAACAATGCAATTTGAGCTGAAAGCCCTGGTGGTAGTTCTTCTTTCGTATTAGATTGGAATTTATGTTACATTGTAATCTTCAATAAATAAATAAAATAAATGCGTTCCATAGCCCATCTGCTAATGTAGTCGGTGAAAATATTCAATAATAGTATCAGTTTTTTTTTAGAACTCATCCGCGAAATCGCTACAAAAAAAGGTGTCTGTTTAACTGAACTGGCTTCTCTAGTCCCGCTATAAAATCAATTACAAATGTAAACTATACTTCCAACAGCATTTAGTACATTATTTGCTAAATCTAGTGCTATTTGTCAAAGCTTTTATTATCCTACGATGTCTTTTCTACCTTTTTTAACAACAGAATTGTAACAGAACGGTTTTCAACCAACAACCCACACAGCCCTAAAAATAAATTAAAGGATTTTAAATAGCAATTCGAGTTTTTTTATTAAAAGTTTTTCTTTTAATCGCTTTGGCATGCGGCAAAGTTCCGTGTTCCGTGAACAACAGTGTCTATCTCTTCTGCTCATCAGAAAACGTTTAACTCTACCTAAGCTGCTGATGGTCACTTCTCTAGAGCCTTGAAAGTAAAATATACTTTTCCCGCGTAATTTTGACCGAAAAGGCCACTTGTATGATGGGATTATGTGGCCGCAGTCTACAGGGCGGTTATATGTAACTTCCTTGAGAACGTTTTAGCATTCTTATCTGCATGGGCGCATATACCTAAATTAAAAAAAAAAAAAACCTGTCACAACCACATCGATTGGTGCTATGCATAAGGACCTTTTTGGTACCACAATCCCTCAGTATAACCTTTATGTCTGTCACTTAACTGACATATCCTCAAAGTTACATAATTATTATCTTTCTTCCTTTTAACTTGCTCTGCATAATATCACATCAAGTCCCATGTCACGTACAAACCTAAACCACATTATTTGTTGGGGAACGAACATTTATCCGAATGTAACACAAATCTGCTTCATTTCCTCATTAATACGTCAGCAATGTCGGATATTCCTACCTACCTAGTGGTAAACGTTTTTGTTTTTGGTTAGCGTCAGCACAAGTTTAACTCGTGTGGTTGTTCATTTTTGTTTTTGTTTTTATTAGAAACTTGAACAATATCACGCTTTCAAAGACATGTCTACTAAAACACCGAAAAAAAAAGAAGAAATTCCACACAAATTCCTTAATTATACACAATTATATTGTCTGGGCTGGTGTTTGCCTGTTTGTGTGTGTGGGGTTATCGACCAAATACGGCACTCGTCGTCACCTATATTGAAAGAGCTGAGTCTGCCTCTATATCTGTACGTTTGCCGCCGCCAACGCCATAGCGATGACGATTCCTTGCTATCGCCATCATTCCCAATATAGACCTGTGTCTGCCCATTTTACGGTACCGCAAAACAATTTACACACACGTATAGGATGGTCTGGCTATATGACTAGCTGGAGCTCCCCCATTCCAATCAATCAAGGCAAAAGACAAGTAGTAACAATTGAAAGGGACCCAAAGAAATTCATATTATATGTAGACAATGCGCACACGTATACGTACATTTTGAATTATTTATTTAAATTGGAGTGGATAGGTATAGGCACATATTTAATGTAACCGCACAGACGAGGAGTGCGAGTACGGGGTGATGGCTAGAGTAGAGTTTTTGATAAAATAACAATACATGTGCCGTGCCTACTCCTCAGACTGACATCGTGTTTTGCATACACGCAGTCAGAGTCGTGGTGTGTTATTAGACTTTTGATTTATTATGCGCAAAGCTGAGAAGAAGAACAACAACAAAAAAATCTGCCTAAAAAATTTGCTTTAATGAATGGATGAAATATTAGGTAAACTTTTCGGCTCCGTATGACGTTTCAGATAGTGGGCGTTGACCATGTGTCAGACGGATTCGATTTTTGTTTGTTTTTTTGCGGCTTTTTAGGGGCCATTCAGATGAGGACACAAAATAGTTGACGGAAAAGCAGAGTAAACAAACAAATTCAAACGAAATATCGTCTATGCTCTGATTAATGTCAAGGTCGCTGTTGTGGTGTAGTGTGACGTTGCTTTTTAAGTTTTTTTCTTTTTCATTTAAATATGAATAAATACGCACGTGTGAAAACATTCGCGATAAGCGAAAAGATAATTTGAGATAATTTATGGGTACATCCGCCTTAGAATAGATTTTGGAAACTATTAAGGACTATTCACATGAGAGCGAACTGCGAATAGGCTAATTGCGAACAAATCAATTTAACTGTATTTATGAATTGAAAATTGGCATTTGTTCTATCAAAAAACCATTATATTTAATTAATCTAACATCTTGTCTAAAAAAAACTTTACTCTCAATCGATTTAAACAGTTAAATTAACAATTAAAGCAATTTTCCCGCGAATTGAAAATTCTTGCCGCGAACTGTCACACTTTATTCACAATCCACACAAAACAGTCGCGATCCACAAACCCACGAATGAAAAATTCGTTCGAACTTAACCTTTAAAAATGAAACTGATACGCGGGTATCTGCGACCAAACAAAGTTTTCATGTGAATGAAGTGTCAGAAACTACGAATATTCGCGTGTTCGCAGTTCGCAATTCGCTCTCATGTGAACAGTCCTTAATTAAACTTTTTGAATAGACTGAAAATAAAACCCTGGTAGTATAGGTATTTGATAAAAATGAGGTTTGCTTCAAACAAAGAAGAGATGTCATCATACCTACGTCCAGTGTTCACAGTGGCTTAGTGGTTAGTGTGTTGGACCTAAGCGAGGGCTCTCAGGTTCGAATCCCGCAAAAACCCAAAATTCCAACTCATGTTTTCTTTCCACTGTGTTACCTCTCGCGAACGTCTGACAAACATCCAAGAGTATAAATGTCTTGAAAGAGCTTATCAATTAGACGTTTGGAGTCGGCATAAAATTGTAGATCCCTTCCAGTCGTTCCAAAAACGAAAAACTTACACAAAACGAATGGGTCTCTTCAAATCTATCTTCTTTCATCTTGGGTTAACGGGGTCCATTGGATCGCTTGAAAGAGCCTTGTAGATGTCTTACCTAAGTGTATGACAAACGTTCATATACTTCTATCGTTGCGCCTTCTGTTTTCGGTCGGGTTCTTTGGTAAAAATGGTCGTTGCAGATCTTGTCATGTAAGACTGACGGATACAGGGTTGGAGACGATACTTCTTAGCTTTTAATGCTATAAGTAATAAGCTTTACATAGTTTGGACAACATTCCAAGATCAATCTTAGCTCTGCCGACCCGGTTGAGACCCATGTTATTGGAAACTTTTTTGTATGGTTTCATACCCGAGCATTGATTGCGAGGTTGATTCTTTTAACAGCTATCCATCTGGACTTTGTTTACATTGCCCACCTATTGCCTGTAACACAACGCTACACAAGTAGTTGTAGGACATGTGAATTTGGACAACTTGTACAAAATTGTGTAGCAAACGAACGACAAGTCCGTGAACACTGCGACAAGCCATATCTTTAATTTTGTAACAGAACACGACAAATTTCAAGAAACACTTCTAGCACTGTTTTTCAATAAGGACAGGTGATTTGAATATTGTCAAAAGCTGACAAGTGCATTTTTAACGTAACACCTTTGGAAAAACAATACAAATACAGAAATAAAATAATATTGTAAGGGCGGTCGGAAATAAAGAAAATACACACAAATTTAATCTTTTTTACAGTATTTATTTTATACAAGACTTCTCTTAATTCCTGTTTTTTAAATCAAACTGACTCGTATGTCACGCGACTTACTGTCTAACAGATCGTGTGTCAAAAAGTCTCGAAAATGTATATAAAAACATGAGTACCTGTATACAAAAATGTTCATATAGAAGACTTTACAGTTGATAACATACAATTTGAAAGTGTTGCCGCTGTTTTCTTACAGTATATAATTAAAAATGTATTTTTTTTAATTCCGACTTTGATAGTGAAAACAGTGAACCTCGGCACAGATTGACAGTTTTTAAGCCAAGAATTAATTTTGATGCCAGTGATCATCTGTATATTGGAAAATCACTGAAAGCACTTAAAGAGATATCTTTTTCCTCTCTTATTTCAGTTAAAATACTTTTTTTTTGTCCTCCGTGATTTTTGACATCTTCATATGTTAAACACTTGTCAAAAAAATGTCGACAAGTCAAGTCTTTTAACAATTGCAATGGTTTACGTTCTTTTACACAATTTATTTGTACTTGTCGGCCAAGCATAGTTGGACAAGTTAATTTAGACTTGTCAACTTGTAATGTTGTGTTATAGGCCCCAGATTGCTTCAATTTTTTGGTTCACCCTGACCCACATTTACGGATTGATATGCTGGCGATGGCTTGGCAAATGTTGGCTATAAACCTGAGATGTAAAATCACATAACCACGGCGACATTTTGATTCTTAAGAAACCAAATCAGGGAGCAGATCATTTAAGACGATATCGTTTTTGAAACTTTAGTGTTCAAAATAAGTTACCTTCAAGCTGATTATCGTAGGTTTTCAATACATTTATGAAGAATGAACTAGATAAAGCTTTTAAATATGAACTACAAAAGAAACAAAAATTGAAAAAAGTCGAAAAAATTGGTACACTTTGTACGTTTTTCTCAATTTATAATTTTCAATGTCTTTCAAAGCTCGAGCATGTTCCAGCTTTCATTCTTTGTACGCCAGTTTCGTAAGAAAAGCTCTTTTTTTTTAACCTCATTCGGCTAAATTTTTTTTTTTTAATTTCGAATGTAAACAAAAAAGCTCTGATCTTCCACACTTTAGCCTTTTCTCATAGAAGTCATGTAAATATGTGTGTGTTTTCAATTAATTTCTGGGTTTTCACTTTTATTTTTGCTTTTTTCAAATTTGGTTTCGAGTACGAGTAGTCCAGACTTTCAACTCGTTCTTTTCGCACTTAGTTGCTAATTTTGGAAGTCTATGGTTTCGAAGATAGTCATCAAAAAAGTTGCATGATTAGGGCACAGGGTCATCTTTAAAGTGCTTAACGGCACAATATAGCAAACTCCCGACGCAATTTGTGATTTTTTTGCTCCAGCTATTGCGTCAACGACTTTGGACGAATGTTAGCGCAAGTGTTTACGCAAAATTCCGAAAAACGAGCTCAAGACTGAGAAAAATTGATTGCTGCAGCTATGTAACAAACTCTTACAATCCGACTTGATCCACTATCGATTTCGAACAAAACTGTCCACTGACACTTGTTCAAGTAGGTACCTTCAAATAGTTAAACAACAGCAAAGTGTGTAACAAAGCTCTGTAGCAGCTTGAGCTGTTTTCTAAATAATACCCTTCTATTAATAAGAAATTCCAGCAATTCTTTCTATCTTTTTTTACGATTTTCTCATCACAATCAGATCAGAGCAGCATCAACATTAATTAATCCTCACAAACCTGACCAAAGACTGTCGCTCGTTTCATGCGAATATCTCTTTGTCAAACGAAAATAAATTCTTGAAGGTCGCTGCAGTAAAACCCTGAAGATCATCTTGTGAATCTCCTACCTGCTACAAAGTAACGTAACAAAGATACACAATTCAATACAGAAAAAAGAGAACGACAAAGCAAAAACCTAATCCCAACTTTGAATCTAAAACTAAAATATGTTCTAAAAACCTGCGACCGAAACCGGATTCACAATGATCGTGCGTCACACTCAGGCGCAGTTGTTGCTCCCGCAGCATTATTGCTCAACCCGGCCAAGGAGAGGCCGTACACAGGGAAAATTAGACAAAAAAGTTGCCCATAACTTTTATTTTAGCTTTTAATCTGTGTGTGCAGCACCGCACAAACGTAAATAAAACAGACAACAACAACAACGGCGTCGACGGCGATCATCATGATAATGACGATCTTCCAAGGAGATGATACTCTTTTCATACACAACACTAGACAGACATAGGTATAGTCCGCATAGCCAGCAAAAGGTCTTCAAACTTTGACGATATACTGTGCTGTGCGACTGGACACGTTTATACTCGTAATGCCGAAGCAGAAGATACTCTTATACCTGTACTGCTGGCCATTGACCAAAACCAAAACCAAAGCGATCGCGTCTGGTTTCCCTACACTTTCTGTGTGATCGTCTGCTAAGACTGCCCCGCGCCGTCTTTGAGGTCGTTTTTATATATATATGCGCGCGCATCGATCTTTCGCAACTAGATTCGTCGTCGTCGTCTCAAAGTTGTTGTGTTGCAATCAGCGTTCGAACAGACACTGTTTTTCTTCATTTGTTTTTGTATCGTGAATCGCAAATAAAAAGGAAAAGTCAATAAAAGGGGCGCAAGCAAACCCATTAACAGTAAAAAAAAAACAGAAATCAAAAGGCAACATTTATGAAAATGAATAAGCGACGAGTGTAGTGTAGATATTTTTTAATACCTCGCCAGCGCAATGTGTGGAATCCAGAATATGAACATTATTGGCCTTCCTTTGTATTCCAATCATGCACTCTCTCGCATTTGGTATTCTAACGAGAGAGAAAAAAAAAAACAAAAATCAAAAATTAGCTGAATTCCCATATTTGAAAGAGTGCATTCTGCGACCGCAGGAGATGATTGACTTTATAAAAATTTGACTCACAAAGAAATTTAGTAACTGGCCGCAGGGTTTCTTTCATGTGCGATACGTCTTAATTTAGGCGCGATTCTCATGAAGATGACTCTCAGGGGAGATGATTGAAATTTTAAGTGTAACAAGTATAAAAGACGTTTTCCGCAGTTGGAATGAGTTTTGGATTTTCGTTGTCGCTTAACGTTGATTTATTACAACGGTACGGTTGATAGGGTTACAGTACCGTTTTTATTTGTACGTATAGTGGTAACCCGTTGTTTACGACTTGTTGTAAATGAGTCGTAAATGCGAGGGAAGAGCTGATTCATTTAAACGTGTTTTGAAAAATGTCATGTGCTAATTGCTAACCATCCTCTGACTTTTCATTTTCGAAAGCAGCATTTCAAATTTTAATATGTAATTTTAAATCATTTTTAACAAAATAATTAAAAGTTTGTTTTTCTTCTTCTTTCAGGTAAGTCTTCGAAAAATGTTCTGCTCATTAGATCGTGAGTATTTTTTTTTTTTTTTAAACAACAGCTGTAATCTTTGAAATGACAGTCTTCAGCAACTAATGTAACAAATTAAAAAGAAAACTGCGTGTCCTGTTAGCCTTGTATTTGGTCTTGTCAGATAGCAATTAGTGACAGTAAAGCTGCGATTACACGGCAATTTTTTCGTATTTTAAATGTCGCTTTGACGTCAAATCGTGTCACAAAGTCGTCATTTTAATGTCATTCTGTGTGATCGCCATTTTTGGGATAACATTTTCGGCGTCATTTAAATGACTAGAAAAATGGCGCGGACAAAATGAGATGAATTTCGTGCCATTAAAATGACGGAAATAAATGACCGTGTGATCGCTCTTTAATGACGCCTAGGACAATATGCCATATTTCTACGAATGACAAGCGACGCAGAGTTTAATATGATATCTGTGCTTTCATTTTGTTGTTTTTCTCGTGGCTAAAGGACGTGTCGCTTGTGTGTGGCTGCTATTTCGGTTGTGGTCCTGTTGTTCGGTATTGAGAGAAATGTAATACAAACCGTCGCCGTCAAGTACCGACAATTTGGACTATTCCGTCAACTATGTTGTGAATTTGAATACACAAAGTACAGCCAAGTCGAGAAAATTAGGTTGAACGCAGAAAGCAGGAGTGAATCGGGAAAGGAAAATTGGCCATTCGTGGAGCGACGAAGAGGAATCGCGTTTGATTGTGGCGGTACGAAAACAACTTCCACCTTTCTCGCGACGGCTCAACCACTTCTTTTGCCAAATACTCCGCTTTTGTCGCGCTGGCTCGTAATTAAGATCGTCACCTGCTTTCCACCATACACGCTGTCAAAAACGCCGTCGTCTCCGCAATTTCCACCATCATCGCAAAAGTTCTTTTCGACATATTTTATTTATAATACTTTTTTTTTCACTGCTATTTAATTTAATTAAAAAAGTCGTATCACACTCAGGTATGCGTCTTCGCCGAGGGACAATCACTAAATGACAGTAGCTACATTTTTCTCGTTGGTCATTATCGTCTGATCGCAAAACAGATAAATGACGTGAAGTCGAGATAATAGGAAAGGTGACATTTGTCATTTATATGAAGCATGTCATGACGAGGTGATCGTAATTTTTTGGCTCGTCGTTTAATGGCATACCAACGGAAAATTCTAAATGACGCGCAGTGTTGACATATACCGCAGGTATTACGCAAAAACAAAATCTTAAGAGACGAATATAGGAAAGCAATTTGTTCTACTTTTAACCAAAAAAGATATATGGCAGTGGTCTACGTTACCCGCTATTGCACATTACCCGATCTTACTCTAGTTCCCACAATGTCATCATACGATCCTTGAAAAAAAAAAAGCGGACTAAACAGTGCCTACAACATCCAGTTGGTAATGTGATTTGTTGAGACTCGAATGTCGTTTGGAACAATTAAACTAGAGGGTTGCTATCACCTCCAATGTGAAACCTAGTCGGAGACGAAATGCTGGATAAATTAACGAACGTTGACAGCAAGTGTAAAATGACGTTTCCAATCTACTGTCAGAAAAGTTAAAACAAAAATGTTTAGGAAGTTTTGCCAGACAATCGGAAACATGCTCTAGGCCTCAAGTATGCGCAGATGAATTTCAGCCGAGTAAGCGGAGTAAGTTCCTTTCAGTCATCTGCATTGGAGCATGCTACTATACTTCAGCCCTTAAAATCACTTTACATCACCCAACTACAAAGAATAGAAAATTTGTCAAGAGCAGTATTGCTGTAATACGATGGGCAATGTACCAACGCAGTGGAGTTTTACTTGTATAAAATGTGGGCGAGAACCGACATCAGCAAATCTATACCGTCATAAGTCATAAGCCTCACGTCGATAACTTTAAAGGTGACAAAAAAGTTCCATCCCACAAGGACCAATTGTTAATAGGTCGACCGAAAGAGCTTTTATATCAGAGCTCTGAACGTAAAAGAGGCATTACGGTCTATAACTTTTCTGCGAGATAAACTACTTAGCTACGAGAACACAAAATGTATCTACAACTTCTAAGACCCAAGGTCTAAGATTATCAAAGATACTTTTAGGGAGCTGTGATCTACAAATAGTAAAACTACCAGCCCTTCATAGCTCTTGAACTATTCTGCTAGATAAACTTACATACGAGCACACAAAATTTATCTACAACTTTTTCGAGCCTCCAAGGTCGAAGATTGTCTAAGCTACTTTTAGGGAACTGTGTTAAAATAGTTACAAAAAGTACCATCCCAGGTAAGATGAACGTCTCAAGTTTCGTCTCTGCTCCATCTGTTTTAATAAGGACAGGAACTAATACAAGGCGACTGTATGGTCTTTGGTACCTTTAACGGCGACAGAAAGAAGCCTTGACAACCAGACAATTTTCCTTACGAGTTACGTATCCTAATAATTGTGAAATCCTATAATTCCTTCTACTCACTGAACACCAACACATTATTCTCAAGCTTGCTAAGGCTTCACATAAATTTATGCATGGTTACGACAACAGTGTGTAAAGCTGTCATCAGGAAATTGGTTTCGAAACAAAGCAGAAATCTTTTCAAACCAGAAATAGAAAAATAAAAATTGTTTTCCCCACCACCACCACCGCACAATGTGTAATCTCACGTGAACGTGAGTAATGTTCGACGATTAATGAGGGAGCCTAAAACCTGTCAAACAACGGTACGACCAAGAAGAATTTATTTCTAAAAGAAGAAGCAATCGTTGCCTCCTGTTTCAATTCAAATGCCAAAGCATCTTCTAATGTGCGGGACCTTGTTGCAGCTGCTTGTCGCACACACGCAAACACACACTTATAACCACTCGTAGAAGTAGAATTGAAATTCAAAATGACACAGCGAATGTGAAAATAAAAACAAATAAAAACAAAAAGAAAACAATTCGTGAGAAGAGGAATCAATTTCGTCGCGCAGCTCACCGCCTCTCCTGGCGCATCAAACAGCAATCCTCCCAACCAGGAATAGATTTATTTATCAAGAAGGATGGAAGGTAGGAAGGAGCTGTGTTGTTTTTTCCTCCATGTTTTTTGTTTTCTTTTTTTTTTTTTCCATTCGTCCCCTTACTCCATCGGAGCCGCCGAAAAATAAAGAAGACAACAGGATAAGGAAATATTTTTGTCTAGTTTTTCGATACTAGATACGAGTAGAGGTACGTTACGTTAGATACGGTACGGTTGTGTGAATGCGTGTGTTGTTGATTTTACTACCTTTATGGAGCGAGTTTCATATTCCCTCTCGCTCTGTCTCGTCGATCTAATTCAGTGCAAGTGCGAGTGTACAGCAACTCCACCGACCGTCGGCGTATAGTCCCAGCAGAGCACAACAAAATGCCATTTGAATTGCTGCTGGTTGTGTGTCTATGGGGCCGAGCCCCATCTCTTCCGAAGTCGTCTCGCGGTGTTGACTCCGCCATATCGAGGACATTAACCTTTGCGCAGTAAACGTAGAGACAAATAAAAGGCCCACGGTTGTGAAGCGTTAGAAATATTAAGAGAAGAAGAAGAAGGGGCCCTTTTGATTCAATTTCCCAGTGAAGGAGGATGAACTGGAATCCACTTGGGCAACATACAACATTGTTGCAGGGAAAATTCGAGTCTTTGGTTGTGCTGCTGTCACGCAGGTGTAATTAGTCAATATCCGTCGATGCACAATTAGAACGGTATTTTCTTCTTCTTATTCTGTCTTCCTCTTCCTTTCTTTGGTTTTACAACATCGTCTGACGACCATTGTAGTGAAACGTGAAATCACGTACGCCTGCAGTGTCGGGTGCTGCTGCTGCGCTTGTTGCTCGTTTGCTATTAATACGAGTGGTGTGTACCTCTATACGTTAGCTATTTTTGCAATTCAATGTGTGTGGATATAGGTAGCTCGTGGAGTTGCTTGCCTTCACCAATTAATGTCAAACTATGAAATAGTTGGGTAGATTGTAAAATGCCTCATTGCATGGGGCAAAGAGATGCATTGAAAGAGAATGCTGCTTAGATGCGAGGTATATTTGTGATGTCTGGTCTGAAGTCTGATGTTTATAAACGGTCCTATGTGTTCTTTGGCTCTCTTTCTATTTTTCAAGGAGATGATCGCATTTGCATGGAATCTGTAATCTGCACGGGAGCTACTCTGACTGTCAGACGTTAATGGTGCTCAATGACACCAACAATGGAAGTCGCAACATTTCTAAAAAAATATTTGTTAAGTTTAATGTTTGTACTAGAATCAGGCGGCTCCAACTAGAAGGATCAGCCATGACACCCAGCAGTCATGCTCATGGTAGGCAGGTGCGGATGTAGTCGCACAGCTGAGACTTTCTGTTTAATAATTTTAAAGAACTGCTGCAAGTGTTAAGAGAAGCGGACAGTAGGTTTGCATCAGCGTGACAGAATTCCAAATAGACCCAAGAAAAAGGGTCAATGAGATAAAAAAAGGGTCATTTCTAAAGCTATTCTGCACATTTAGTATTTTTGAACGATAGGTAGGTATTTAACAAGCATTGGCTCTGAAACCCCATAGTTGAAAGTGTTATGATAGGCCATTGCGTTGCATTTTGAAGATTTTTATTTGTAAATAACAGCGTTTGAAACATTTTTGAAGCACCTTCAATTAAAAAAGGGCAAAAAACTGCAAAAAAAAAGTGTTGCCAGACTCTCAAAAAAAGTTCCAAATTGTAACTTGGTTACGCTGACCGTCATACCCAGGCTGACCAGACATCCTCTTTTTATTTAAAAAAAAAAAACAAATGTCGGTTATCTTTTTGAACAAAATATGAAATTTGTACTCTCTTTGGGATTTCTCAGTTTACGAACACGACCTGAAATATATTTTTACCCGAACGCTTTCACTTCTGAACACAAAAGCATTTTTTATTTATTTGTTTTTAATAATCGTCTGAACACACCCACTCATTTGACAGCTCAATTTCTATAGAAAGTAAATACATCTGTTTGTTATGTTTAGGAATCGTGTGTATGTTTGTTTAAAGTGTTATTTTGGTTGTTTTTTTGTTCTTCCATTTCTCATTTGAGATTTTTGAAGGTGTCCTTCGGAAGAAGTTGTAAAATGTGTATTATGGACCACAGCCCAATCATTAACGTGATTGGTCGCGCTTGTTGGTTGAGGCCCATGTCCACACCGGACTGTGACGCCACCTACAGTAAGTGAGTAATAAACGTGTTTTTACTAAGCGTTTAATCGTTCACCAGCTAGGCACTTCAAATGTTATAGCAAGGGTGGGCTTATCTTGATGGTTTAGAGCTAAGATTGCACGTGTCATTTTTCGTGGCAAATGTACAATTTTATTTTTTATTTATTTATTTCAAGACAGTTCCGAGAGTATGGGTGATTGTCAGACGTTCGCGAGAGGTGGCGCCTGTCTTAAAGTCAAGTGTCCGGAAACTAAAAAAAAAGCGTGGCAAAGTTACACTTTCCTAGCCTACCTAATCAGCTCAAAGATTGCCTTGATAATCTGAGCAGATGAACCTATAATCTCCGTTGGAAAAACGGCTTTCCAGTTTCCGTCATTAATATATCAGCGAGAAAGATTTCAAGAATCATGTCGCTAAAAAAGGAGGTACATACCACCTCCTCCTCCAAATCACACGTGCTCTTCTGACTTGCCAACCCTTAATCGTTTTTTTTTTTTTTTTCTTAGTTTTCTACCATTAACAGAAAAAATATAAACGCATCACAAATTAAATCCTTGTTTTCGGGCAATTGATTCCCTTTCCCCCAGCTAAATACATCGATTCGGTTCAATTTGACCACCTTCCCGCAAGTACGAAAATCAATTCAAAAAAGAACTAAAAGCGCAAATTTTGCCACCCGTTGTAATTTTATTGGAATTATTGATCGGCCTGTCAATATCATTCCATGGTTTGTCAGTGTCGATTATAGCATCCCCTGTCAAAAACACTTCCCCTACAATAAATAGGTATTTACGACTTCCTGTATTTGCTTTTGGCGCCTGATTGCTGTCAAGCTTGACACCGTTTCTATAACTGCCACCCATGGCTTACATGTCATAAATTTCTCTCCGAAACGTCAACTGACAAACGGTTAAATCAACCCGCGTCCCCTTGCTCTTTTGTATGCTGCTTGGAAATCGACCTAACCCCTCCCATTCGCACAGGCACACACCCCTAAACGAATTTTCTTTTTCGCAGCCAAACAATAAATTAGGTACATACGAATTACGAATACGATAGACAAATAAATTTTGGGAAAAAAGTGCATTACTTCTGGCCAACCCTCCTCCCCCCATACCGCACATTACTCGTTAACTTGTGCTCATTCACTTTTATTATTTTGTTTCGTTCGTTATTTTCATTTCCATTTCTCTGTTTGTGTTTTTCGCTCAAGTCACGTAGCCGTTTTTCTTAGCTCATTGCGATTTTGTTGTACACATAGATCGTAGATGTGTTGTTTCTGTAACTATCTAGTTCTGTAGTTACACAAAACACAAGCTTACATGTTGATGTTGAACTCGCGGTCTTTCTCTCTCTCTCTCTCTCTTTCTCTTTGTGTTTCCCCTTCGTCTAATGCCGTGGAAATCATACACTCTTTCCAAGGGGTATCAGTATCACCTATCACGAGCTCTCTTTGAGTTTCCATTCTCTTGTAAAGTGTATTTACGAATTTTACAAGTGCCTCTCTGTACATAAGGAAGCATAACATACGGATACTGTTATGGGCTATACAAAAGAACACAAGAAAGAGGCCATGTCCTAAAAAAAATTAACACAGGGGGCGGAGGAACTGGAGGGCGAGTAAACTTAACCCATCATCATCATCATGCTCGTTCGGAGACCGAAAAAACTTGATTAGAGCAAAACACATTTTCTTTTTCTCGTCGCCGTACCTCGTTCTTTTGGTGTAGTTTTGTACGTTTCTATGTAAACACAGTGTACAACATAACTTGGTTCTATGTCCGATTAGTTGTTGTTCTGCTCAGTTCAGTATAGGTATAGTAGGGTAATGCCGAGGGTTAGGGGCCTTTCGGTATGTGAATGCGCCTGGTTCTGTTTAGAAGCATAAAAACACGTTAGAGGTCGTTTTTCTTGTCCTTTTTTTGTGCCGATTCCTTGTAATTTGTGTTGGATGGAATTATAGATAAATATAATGCGAGGCAGAGACCAGAGAGTGTGATAGCGAGAGCAAAGCGTTGGATTTGGAATTTTAATTCAAGGACAAGAGCCATTTTCATGGGATTCTGAAGAACAATTTTTTACGGGATAAACAACGCCTGATTAAATTTAACGAGAAGGCATTAGCAGCCATTCATCTGGTTCTGTCACGCGTTCATGATGTATCTGTCGGAGGCATGTTGTGAGCCGTTTAACAAATGAGCTGTATGCCAGGATTAAGTAATGCGAGCAATTTGAAAGTGATCCTTAGAGACTAGAGACTGTTAAACAAGACATGTCATCTGTCTGTTTGAGTGACAGTCCCAGTTGAAACCTATAGCTAGATGCTCACTTTCTTTAAAGTAGATTCCACTTTGATAATGTTCTTCGTCCATATCTGGCATTTGCTTCAACTCAAATTTCTACTGGCTGATCTATCATTAGCGCGACGGTAGACTCGTAGATTTCCGAAATGTCTCACTTCCGTTCGTATGGAAGTAGGAAATGCCAAAATTAGCTATCAATTCAATTTAACATACAAAAATACTAATTAACATGCTTTCGGGTTAAGAAGTATGTGTCAGACGCGAATGTATCAATTGGGGAACTTGTTTCCGAAGAAGCCTACTTGGAGGTTTCATCTGAAGGTAGGTACATTCTTTACGAATGAGTCATGCGTTTCATGGCCAGCTGATTATTCTCTGATGATGTATTTAGGTCAGAGTGACGTTTGTATGTAAAGTGTCTTTCATTAGCGACTTGACAACTTCAAGCTTTCAGTGTGTATGCACCCTTAAACCGATTACCAAACTGTCAATGTCAAAATATTGAAGAAACAACGCTTACAAATAAATAAAATTTACGACCGAAATTCCGAGTCGGTGGTCGCAACTTTGAGAGCGTTATAACGCCATTTTTCAATCTTCAGCAGCGATGAAGCGCATTTTTGGTTAATCGAATTCGTCAATAAGCTAAATACCTATGCGGAATTTTTCGAAATTTTGCATTGCATTTTGTAACCCGGCATTATTTCACTTTTTCTATGTGAAATAACGACTAGTTTTGGAATTCGGCGTTATTTCGCTCGGCGGCATCTCACGGCACCCCTGGGAAGTTATTTCTTTTAGCAATTGGATGCATTGGACATCAGTGATATGTGGTCAGTGATATTTGGTTCCAACAAGACGGTGAAAAAAGCCACACAGTGGGTGCAACAATCGAGTTGTTGAAATCTCAGTGCGGTGAACGTGTTATCTCGAGAAACGGACCCGTCGATTGGCCGCCGAGATCGTGTGATTTAACGCCTCGTGATTTTTTTATGCGATTACATTAAGTCATATAAGTCCACTGAGGGACTTAGTTCCCACCTAATGGGAAATAAAACCACTTTCGTGAAGTGGACTTAGTTCCCATGTAAGGTGGGAAATAAATTCCGAAAACTCTGAGTGGTTTTATTTCCCTTTTAATGTGAAGTAAATTCCCACTGTCGACTAAGTGCAAAGTAAAATTAAAGAGTCAAGATGGTACTTTGCACTTTTTATGTACTAAAGAGAAATTAAATTTTATATGAGGCAGAGCAATATATGTAAAAATTTCAAAAATGAAATTCGGTTTGAACGTTCGTGCGAATTTTTTACTTTTATTTTCTCAAATTTTCGAAGGCTAAAAATGACAATTTATTTATTTTTTCAAACAACTTTTTTGTTTAAGCTTTCGAAAATTTTAGAAAATAAAAGTAATAAATTCGCGCGAATTTTTTACTTTTATTTTCTAAAATTTTTGAAGGCTAAAAATGCCAATTTATTTTCTCAAACAACTTTTTGTTTTAGCTTAGCCTTCGAAAATTTGAGAAAATAAAAGTAAAAAATTCGCGTGAATTTAGTCTCAGTTTAGTTTAGTCTTAGTTCTCAAACAACTTTTTTGTTTTAGCTTTCGAAAATTTCAGAAAATAAGTAAGTAATAAATTCGCGCGAATTTTTTACTTTTATTTTCTAAAATTTTCGAAGGCTAAAAACGCCAATTTATTTATTTTTTCAAACAACTTTTTTGTTTAAGCTTTCGAAAATTTTAGAAAATAAAAGTAATAAATTCGCGCGAATTTTTTACTTTTATTTTCTAAAATTTTTGAAGGCTAAAAATGCCAATTTATTTTCTCAAACAACTTTTTGTTTTAGCTTAGCCTTCGAAAATTTGAGAAAATAAAAGTAAAAAATTCGCGTGAATTTAGTCTCGTGGACTTATGTCCCTGCGCCAAAAATCACAGCAATTTTTCTTTGATTATTTTCAGAGTCTTGCTTACTGAATTTCGAAGAGAGTATTTTGTCACACAGAATAAATCTTAAAAAATTCAGCTTGCAAGACTCTGAAAATAGTAAAAGAAAAATCGCCGTGATTATTTAAACAAAAGTGTATCCAATTCTAAATGTTGGAAGCTAGTTCCCTCTTCTTCTTTTTGAATGTGTACTAAGTTCCCATAAGAAAGTGAACTTAGTTCCCACCTTACATGGGAACTAAGTCCACTTCACGAAAGTGGTTTTACTTCCCACTAAGTGGGACCTAAGTCCCTCAGTGGACTTAGTTCCCGGGGACTTATTTCCCTGCACCTTCATCCGATATAGCAGTAGGTACATAAAATGTGACTTTTTATGTTAGCTCTCAAAAAGGCAATTTTCGCATGTTTTGGTTAGAGAGTTATAAGCGCCTTCTGTACTATTTTATAAGCTCTCAAGCTAAGATCACACGTGTCAATTTTTGGTGGCAAATTTTGACATGCTGAAGTCACAAAAAATCGCTCTTTCTATTGTCACTCGTGTTCGCTTCGAATTTTTTGAAAGAAACTATATAAGGGATCTTAACTAATTAGGTATGTTATTTTATTATCCGAAATATATGTATTTTGATCAAAATCGGTAGAGCGGTTTTTGTCAAATTAAACAGACAACACAGTACCAAATATTAAAGTGTTTGGTTTAAAAAATACTAAGTATTGCTTAACTTTTTAGCTGAAAACCGAGTATGTATAAATTATTGTTCGGGACGTAAGCATTACTTGTTTTTCAAAGTTTTATCGAAATCGAAAATGGGATTTTCGAGATAGGTATAAGCTGTTTTTTAAATTAGCATTTTCGTGATTCGAATTGAAAATTATGAACGCAATAATTCTGGAAACATCAATTTTCCTCGTAAGAATGCATTTTGGTCAAAATCGTTCTTACCGTCTTTAGGCAAACTAAGGAAAACTAAATAAAAAAAAAAAAAATACATTTTTCAAAAATCCATTTTACAATAATACAGAGAAAAACTGAGTTTACTATTAAGTTCGAAATTACCTTATTAGCTTAGAAATGAATATTTGTTACAATCGTATCCGTTTTCGAACCGTTTTCGAAATTTAAAAAGTACCGTTATTACCTAGATTTTTTTTGCTAAAAACTGAGTAGGTATGCAGTCATGTTAACCCCACCTACTTAAGTTTAAATATCAATTTTGGTTGAAATCGTTCGAGCCGTTTTCGAACAAATCAAACTGGTATGAAAATTTTATGTGCGAAGTAGCATTAATATTGAGGTTTGGTTGATTAGTTGATTTAAGTGGCTGTATCCCCCCGTATTCTGACGACGGAAAACATAAATAACGCATTGAACGCCGTTTTGAGGCCACAACTAACGGAACCTGAAAATAAAGGGGGAGTAGGATGTTGGTAGCTCAAAACCAGCCTGTGGAGTTGAGAGATTTGATGATCTTGGTATTGAGGTTACCTTGCACAAAAAACGGCCCCGAACTGTAGAACCTCCAAACTCCATAGGTATCCGAAGTTTGAACGAAATCCGGGCAGCCGTAGGCCTCGGGAAATACGGACAAACAGACGGACATAATTTTGCATCCACTTTTTGAGTTCCTCTATCATCGTAATGTCAGAATTGATAAACATCTCGAGTACGAAATTTTGTACGAAAACAATATCTTTCTCTTACTATACCTACGTAACGGTGAAAGTTAAAAAGAAGTTGTCAAGTCATTAATGAAAGGCCATTTACTACCTATGACCTATGAGTCTATAAGAAACTACCTATTAAATCGTCCAATTCAAACGAAGTACCTCAAGGTTACCATGCATTACCTGCACTGCCGGTAGCTGCATCGTAAAAGCAATAAAAATCAGCATGGAAAAGTAAACAACACACAACCTTGAATGTGCACATGCACAACCAGAGTTGTTGTTTTTTTTTGCTGTGTGTGGATTTTGCTTTACCCTTTACCACTCTCACTGAGTGAATTTAACCCCAAAAACAAAACGAAAAATCCTTCCAACTTTTCCTCGTTCTCAAATAACTTTCGAAGCCGGGACCAATGCGATGGAAAAAAGACGACAAAGAGAACAAAACCCAGACAGGTGGTTGCAAAGCAAACAACAGCACATTCGATTTCGAAAACAATGCATATACCTACACACAGAATGGGGAAACACAAACAAAATCCCAAACAATTAGGAATATGGTATGGATGCTCTCCGTATGAATCCCTTTCCCCAACAAGTGACTATCAATAGCATGACCAGACCATGCGATACGGAAACTGAATCCTCACATCCTGGGAACTGCGCAGTGGATGTTGTTTGTATATAAAACAGACCCCCCACATACACACATATCGCACTTAACCGCATTTCACTTCCACTTCCTTTCTCTGTCCCTATTTATGCGAGGGTGAGTCCTTTTATGCATTTGTGTACGTTAACAGTATATCTATATGCTCACATCAGTGTATACCTATATAATCCTTGTAGAGGTTGTAAGCCATTTCAGAAATAAATCCCAAAAGTGGGTGGAAGGAGGAAGGGTATGAAGAACATAAATAAAAGAACAAGAGGTTGATTTTTTTTTCTCACTAAGGCTCATCTGCTAGGTCGTTCTTTACGTTCGTTCGTTCGCTTCGTTCGTCCTTCGATTGTTAAGTACAATCGCATATGCTCGAAAAATTACCCTTCAGCATCACATACGATGGATACAATTTTTTTTTTTTTTTTTTTTTTTAAATCTAATACGAGAACAGACCAAGCATTCATCGTGAATTACACGGAGCACAATGTGCGGATGGAATACAACACGTATCCTGGATTATGTTACTCGTGTGCTTGCACATAGAATGACAGCAACGACAAATGCTCGTGCGTCGGTCGTCTGGCCAACCCACCGCTACATCCCCTAATCCACTTATCCTATTGAGACGAGATATATGTCTGCAGCGACAGTGGCAAGAGTGTGGAAGCATCGTCATCGAGAGGGCTTGGCGATGGCGACCGGCGCCCCTCTTTCGGTAGCCATTTCCACGCAGATAAAAATGAAAACAACAAAAATAAATTTTGCCAAATACAGTGGGCGATATTTTCATTACACCACTGTCAAACTTATTTTGTTAAGAAAAATGTTCATAAAAAGAGATACCTATCCCACTATTAAAATAAACTAGGGGTCGCCCCGTGGTCGAAATTCGACCAATTTATTCTATAAGTTAATTTTTGAAGGGGAAGTGAAGGGGAAATATCGGAGGGCTTATAAATAGGCAATCGAAACCATTTTAGGTTTTCCTTAAATTGCGAATAAAAAGTGTCCAGTAATGCGGGCTGTCTTCTATTTTATATTACAGGTAGAAAAGGGTGCATAGAATAGATATGCAAAGTTTCATTGTTTGTTGTTCAACAGTTTTAGAGTTATGGGGACCTTAAGTTAGAAGCCAACATTTTGCTTAAATTTCATACAAATCATAAACCGTTAGGCCGATTGGTACAATTTGAATTTTATTAGATTTGTAATGTCGAACACTTTCGAAAATAGAAAATACAAATTAGAAATTTTATCACTTTACTTGCTGCGGTTTCAGAAATAACACGGTTTTAAGGGATTGTGATTTTGTTTTTTCAAATGGTTCTAACTTTCAAACGGTTGAACTACAAATGAAAAGAATTTCACTACAAACAGCTACAAACGATTGTCTATCGAACTGCATTTCACGTTTTTCATTCTAGAAAAAGTGCGAATTAACTTCACGCGGGTGCCATGTTGTTGTTGTTGTAATTTCATGCAATTCGCTTAAATTTACCTGCTTTAATTCATAATTTGTGGATAATTTTTGTATTGTGCACTTCTATGTATTGTCCCCTACCCAAATATATATAGTGTTGGCATATTTATGTGACTTATAATAGGAAAAAAGGGGGGAAACACGTTTTAGGCAACTCCGTATTAATATATAGATGCCTTCTTGGACTGTGCGAAGACGGTAATTAATATTACTGAGTGGGAAAGCGAGGAGTAACAACGATTCTCGCTAGTTCTTGGGTTCTTCCCTGACAATTTCTGTTGGGAAATTTTGTCGAATTTCAGTTTTAGAATTATTGTTCTGAGAGAATAACTCTTAACAACAACTCGTAGACGCAGTCACTTTGGTAGGATCGAACTACACCACTAAATTCATCATCAGACTCCTTGAAGTGATTGTTTTGAATAGTTTTTGGATTCTGACAGTCAATTCTTCGTATATAATTCCACTTGGGAAGACATTTCTGTTTTCGCCTGTCCCTAATTAATATTGTTTTTAGGAGGCTCAACATATTTGTGTTAATCAGGGCCTCAACTTGGTTCGATTCTTCAACCACTGCCGGTAGATGTACACTGAAGTTCGGATTTGGGTGTATTTACTTTTTGAAAGAGAAATAACGCCGAATTTCCTTGTTCGGTCTTATTTCATTTTTTTAAAGTGGAATAAAGCCCAGTCGGCCTTATTTCGCTTTGAACTTATAAATACATTCAGAGGATATGCACAAATATAGCTTTTATTTTAACAACTATTAACTATTCAACCTCTTTTGTACTATTATTTTCCATTTCTCAAATCTGCCCCTCTAGTTATTTTAATTCTAAATTCCCCCTTAGTTATTTCCGCATTTAAAATTAAAAAAAATAATACATAGTTAAAAATTCGTGCGAATATAGTGAGGTAACCGTCGGAACGGGAAATTCTCCGCAACGCATACTCTTTCGGAGGCTCAAATTCCATTCGAGGTGTCCGACTTCGGAAGAAAAATAAACAATTGCGATGGCGCACCGTAACGCATTCCAAATCGTAAACAAATTCCGCAACCAATTTCTGTCGGAGGATATCGGACCTAGCTGTCAAAAATTTAACAAAAAATACACTTTATCGCACTGCAACGTAATTTCGGCGATATGCGTTACAAAATGTCGGAACAATTCTCCGAAAAGTTGTTCCGAAGAATACCTAGCTTTAAAAATCCTCCGAATCGTATAAAATCGGAGAATTTTCCGTTCCGACGAATACCTCGCTAGGGCCGATTATTTTCTCAAATTTCCCTTCTAGTTATTTCAGCATTTAGTTTTAGTTTAAATAATAGTTGCATCTATTTTCGCAAATTAAAAATATACTAAAAGTTCTCGGCCGTTTTGGAAACAAATGTGTCGGCTTTATTTCTCAGGTAGTGTTGGAATCCGGCGATATTTCACAGCACCAGCTTGATCCATTTTCAACCCATGGAGGTCTTGCTCAACTGCAAGAGTTTGATTTGACGACTACGGATCGAAGCGTTGATGTCCATTAGATAGGCCATACTAGAAGAGCTCATTCTAGTTCGTTTTTAAATCGTCTTCTCCAAAACCTGTCAATGTAAACGGGGTTGTTTCATTTTCGAAACCTTTATCCATTTTGTATGCTCCAGACAGGTTTATTAATTTCCCCATACAGAGCCTTCGCATAGTAGGCCTCAAAAGGGCCTTTCTATAAAATTAACCTCTCAGTTAAGAGAAAAGGCCATTGGCAACATTCAGGGGCGAACGCAGGTAGGGGTTTTCGGGGTTTGAAAATTATACACTTTTCTCCAAACTTCCCCCGAATTTTTTTTCCTACGTTCGCCCCTGAACAACATTTACTTTTCGTTTGAAATCTGGGCCGGCATTCTGTAAGGCGAAAACGTCTACACGTTTTCGTGCGCACAACGGTTTGCTTCATGTAACATCAAAAACGAAAGAAATTCTCGTGGCCGCGAAAAAAAACAAACGAACACATTTTTTTTGACGTTTTCGCTTTTCTTGCTTCATGTAACCCTAAAAACGAACAGATTTTATCGTCTCCACGAAAGAAAACAAACGACAGCTATTTTGTTGACGTTTATCATTTTCGTTTTTATTCTTATTGAATTTGGTGGTTTTAAGATTGTGCTGAATATTTTATTAGATATGTTAGCAAATTATTATTTTTTGACCAGCGACAGCTAAGAAAGTGAAGTTGAAATTGAACATGTGAACTTAAGAAAAATTAGAAAAAGTTTGCGGGATTGTTCAAATCCTCTCACATTACCTGACAAAAGGTTGGTTTATTTTGATTAAAAAGTTAGTTAATAAGTTAGTTAAAAAGTTCGTTTTTCTATTTAGTTTTGTGCAACGTTTTCGATTGAACAAAGCCGCCTTTAAGTATGTGCTGGACAATATTAATTTGCATACAGGTACACGAACGACAAACGTGCCTCCTATTTTAAAACTTTCCGCAACATTAGAAGTACTGGCTGGAGGAGGATCCGCTTCGTAAACAATCAAATTCCACTTTAAAAATATTTTCAATTGTCAGCTGTTCGTTGTCAAAACAACTTAACGAAAATAAAACGACATACTGAGACTGCCAAACTATAATTTTGCTGTCACACAGTTTCTCAAACCTAAACGAATGTGAAGAAAAAAACGTAAGGAGTTACATGAAGCAAATTTTCGCTATCGCGTGATTTCTATCCTGATTTTCATCACAACCCCTCAAGCGATAAAATCTGTTAATTGCATCGCAGACGGGAAAAACAAACTAAACCCAACTGTAACGACGCTGAGTGTAGCTATAAGGTTCCGATTGATCGTAGCCCTTGTGTGCGCTTTGCTATTACTTCTGTGTTTGTATTTTGACTGGCATCATCGTTAGCTATATAGTACCGGTATAGGGAGCACTAATATCCGCCGCCACCTTTATGCATGCCGGGTCGATTCCGGTCCCTGCACTCTCTCTCTCTCACTCCTCGACATGTGGGCATAATATATTGCCGTCTGGCTGCGTGCGACTGCTGTGCTTTTGTGCCGGGACGGAATTCTCTTCTCGATTTAGTTTTACTCCTTCGTGTGATTCTATCTAAAAATATATACAAACATCGGAAGAACTGGAACTGGAGCCAAATGAAACAGGGAAGACTACGTGCAGTCCTTGTCCTGCTGCAACTGCTGTGCTCTGCACCTTTTTGTGGTGCATTTGGCTTGGGAACAAGGCACACACCATGCACATGGTTGTTGGACTATGGCATCGGGCAAAGAGAGGGTTGTTTGCTGTTTTGCAGATGATGATGATGATGAGGATGATTTTCAATTTATTTTCTTTCTTACTTGCGGGGAATTCGGGAAGTGAATTTCAACGATACGCTCCGAAAGGGGGGTGGAGGGAGTGCAACGACGAACAGCAGCAGGAAGAGTTAGGGTAATTTGATGACTCGTTTGCTTTGTGTGGCTGGCTGCTGCTGCTGTCGCTCCTGCAGTTGCAAACACACACATTCTGTCGACGTTTTATCGTTTTCATTATGAGACCGATCGATATTTCACCAACCATTGTTGTCGTCACCATCATCATGGACTAATCCTTTCAGAAGGCATGAAGCCGTGAAGGATGTTGGTTTATGGAGTGTTGGTTTGCAGCGCGAGAAGGAGAGAGAAGGCATGTAGAACTGCTATTAGATTTCGAATTTTCGTAAATTATTTGAGTCGGCAGATTAGGGATTATGACCATCTGTAAAAAAGGTCCATACCAAACCGATAGGTGTGCATGTCTTGACAACACTGTGCCACCCAAGTGAATCGAAGAAAACAACAAAGGAACGCCTTTGCAGAATTTTTCTCGGAAAAACCATCTCAATTCCACAGGGAAACATTAAACCCATCCAAACAATATTTCACCTAAATACCAATTCAACAGTAAAATAAAGAAGAGAACACGTTAAGGCGTTGTCGTCCCTTTGTTTCCGTAAACAGACAGAAAAAAAAGTCGTAATCTTGTAGTCCCCTTTGGTGTCTTAATAACTTCTGCTGCTGGTGCTATCGCTGTCGGTGCATCGTGCATGATGTAGGTGTGTAGTACACCGACCTTATGCTGCGCATTATTTCTGAATCCTTTTGTTGTGAAACATAAATGAAACAAAACCAAAAGAATAAGATAACGAAAAAGGAGACGCAAAAAGTAAACAAAATGTCAGAGAATATGCCACAAGGAAAACTTGTTTTCATGGCGCAGTTTTGTTTTGGGCGCAGTGCATCTTCCTTTATTTTATTTTATTTTGGGGATTAGTCACGTAGGGTAAATGGGGTGCTGATTTTTTAATTTTAGCTCTAAGAACTAATAAGAGCTTTGCTAGAGCCCGAATAAGTTTGTTAGCTGTTCGCTATAAATAAATAAATAATTGGCGCAAAAGGTCCGGAGGGACCCTAGGCACCATTCGTTTTTATTTTTTTTTTTGAAACGGATGGAAGGGATCTACAATTTTATGACGACTCCAAACGGCTAAATAAGAATCTCTTACAAGACAGTTATACTCTCGGATGTTTGTGAGAAGTTTGCGACAGGTGGCGCAGTGTAAAAAAACCCTATGTTGGAATTTGGGTTTTTGCGGGACTCGAACCTTAGACCCCTCGCTCAGTAGCCCAACACACTAACCACTTAGCCACTGCGCTGTTCGCTATTGCTGTCAAATTTGTTTGTAGGAGCAGTCTTGAGTTAAAATGAGATTAAAAAAAAACTATACTTTTAATGACAGTTTGTTATTCAAAAAGGAGGATTGTTTACCATTTGGTTCGAGAATATTTCATCCTTCATGCTGAGGAAAAGTATCGGCGATCATTTCAGTTTGAAGAGGCTCGTCAACACAAAATACTGGGTGGCCTAATATCGACAGCGAAATTTGAAATGTGTACAGATTCTTATATGGTAAACTTTTATTCAATAATTTAGAATATACCTACGTCAAGTATTGATTTTTGAAATTCGTTTGCTTTATGTGTGAAAATAAAGATCTATTAAATATAATTGATTTTGTCGCCGGCAAACGTTGGCTCATTTTTAAGCATGAACGTTTCTGATTCCACGTTTCTTAATAAATAGGTAGCTACTTTAATAATTTGCTTAAACTGGTCCTTTGAGTACCTGACAAATCAGGTAAAGCTCAAGTAAAATTTTAGTTTTGTGAACAAGTTTGAAAATTTGCTCCGGTACGGGTTAGCTCCTTTAGAACCATTTGATATACGTGAGCGTAAACGTAACTAGTCGAAACGCACATTTGTGGCCGACAAATCTTGTATTTCCACTTATTGTTGAGGAGTTTCAAAGCTACTTGCCCACTATATATATATATAATACGTAGTTGCCTATTCTAAGCGCACATTTGTGTGCGATAACGATCTTGTTTATAAGAGCGAAGCGATCTATTTCCCCTTATTCTTGAAGAGAGGCTAAATTACTTGTCCAATAAAGTATTTCGAATAACACATAGTTGCCTATTCTAAGCGCACATTTGTGTGCGATAACGACCTTGTTTATAAGTGCATAGCCATCTGTTTCTACTTATTGTTGAGAAGTTTCAAAGATACTTGCCCACTTAAGTTTTTTTTAATAATACCTACGTAGTTGCCTGTTCTAAGCGCACATTTGTGTGCGATAACGACCTCTTTGTGCATAGAACTTTATTTCCGACTAGCTGACCCGTGCTCGCCTTGCTTCGCCAGAGTTCCACTTCTCAAATTTAAAACAAAATAATTAGCGCTATAGGTACGAAAAGTAGCTTACCCGAAAAAAGAGAAGAAAAACTGCCAGTAAAACAATCCAAACAAATACCTTGGTAGACTAACTTCTATCTTCTACTATTCCCTCTCAATCTCATTTACATTCCACTTGTAAGTTGTTACATTTTATACCCCATCTCAATCCCATAACAACTCGCTCACTTACTACTCAAACACAAACATCCTCAAGTTCAAATCAAAAAAAAAAGAGAAAAAAAAACATAAAGCAAAAAAACTGCAAATGCACAAACAGGTTTTAGCATGCACATGAATCAGTATCACTAATAGTAATAAGATCAGAATCACTATAGCGCATTTTAAATATCACAATTCACAACTGAGTGTGACTCCCTCAATCTCAAATACATACCTATCTCCCTCAATCCCATGCACCACATTCGCTCTACTACTCAACTCATTATTCATTAATACTCCAGTTCGATTTAAAAACGTAAGCAAAAAAAACAACACAAAGCCCAAAAGTTGCATAAAAAAAGAGAAGCACACATTGCAATGCGAACGGCAGAAAATGTATAGAGAGAGAAACAGGTTTTGCCGCACACACACACAAAATTTCCTCCACTCAACGCTGGAAAAATCCAACGATCTAGCTTCAATCGAACATTTTGATTTTTTCAATTGTATTAAATTTATAGTTTATTGCTTATTGTTCGACTTCAGGATAACGTACAAAGATGATTTATATCTTAAAATCTTTGTACATTATTGAACTTTGTATTAAAAAAAATCCCATTTCATTTGGATGAGTGATTCCGAAGCTAGGAGCTAGAAGGCATCCGAGAATTACAACTTTTCTTAGATATCAGCTTAGATTTCCACTTCCGGACAGCGAATAATGGTAAAACATATCCTATGTTCAAATCTGAACAATTTCCTATGCAACTGTGTAAACCGAAATCAAATTCGTGCAGTACTTTTTGAATCTAATCTCGTCTCACAGATTACAGCCGGAAAAAAAGCTACAGTTTTATTATAGTAAGGATTATTTTTAAAAAGTGTGTATAGCTAAAGAGGAATAAAATACATTTTCCACCGAATTGAATTTATTCATATTTGACATTTTTTGATGTCTACAACAATTCAAATTGCTTATAACTCGATAAGGTAAGTAAACCTCGACCTGCCAAACCGGTCATCCAAAAAGTCTACTTGCATTTACTTGCTTCTTCTTTTGAGTTTATTGTGCAGTGAATGATGATGAATGATGATAATGAGGCAAACCCGTCAAGCCTACCGAAGTTGGTATGGTTTTAAATCTATTTCATGTTCTTTGTTAAATTGACACGGCTTCAACATTGTTGCAGACCTCGTGACGAATGTCTAATTTTTATACTGGAATGATTTTTACGATTTTTTTTTTCGTCATTCTTTGATTGATGATAAAAAAAAAAATCTCTCTCTTGAGCTTGTGTATTAAATTAAAACTGACGCCGTCGACAATGTGTCATTGCCATTTGTTTATGTGGATTATTTCCCGAGATAACACAGCTCTGACGATTGCATATTTTCGGAATTCTAATCATCAGCCTGGAGCCTGAAGGCAACAAACAAAAAAATGCCACCCAGTCTACAAATCATTTCTGTACTAGGTAATTCTGTGAGTGTGAAATAGCAAGCACGTCATTGATCAATGAGTCGCGATATTTCTTTTCTTTTTAAATTGCAATGAATCATTGTTTCTCGTGCAAAGTGCAGTAGGATGGGTGTGTACAAATTACAATTGTTTCAAGCGTACCTCGGATAGGTATAAGTTTCTATTTTTCTGCTTAATTACCGGATGAATATTGTACTCGCTGTACTAGTTGTTCTAACCTTTAAATGGAAGGGTGTATGATAGTGGACTTAGGTTTGTCTTTACCCACGGGGTAAACCTTTCACACCACTTGTCATCTGTATTTAAATCTATGACAAACTGGTAAAGCTAATGAAGTGATTTACAACTTCAAGACTGAATTTTAAAGCGATTGGGACTCCCATCAAATTCTACAAGTCATTTGCAGAGATGACCAACGTATAGTCCAATGATGCAACTATCACACAATACACCCCAAACACTGCATTTAGGCCTTCAAAGTCGCCCCTTGTGGTTTGTTTTAAATCCAAATTGGACAATTTTATTGCGTTAATTCTGGGTGTGTACGGGGGCATATGATAGTCGGCAAAAGTATTTTGTCAAAACTAAAAGTTACATATTATGAATTCTAGGGAGAAATGAAAAACACTAAAATGAATATACAGTTTTTATTTAACCTGTAAGTTCATTTAAAGTTATTAAAATTAATTAACTTTTTAACTTTGACACAATTATTTTGAAAAATAATTTTTATTAAAAAAATATATATTTTGAAATTAAAAAAAGAATAAAATAAAATAATTTCATAAAAGAAAGTATCTGCTTTAGCAGCCAACATTCTGTAATTTTCTTTGAACCGTTTAGACGAGTTTTTCCAGCATTTCTGCTGGAACCTCATCCCAAAAGTTATTTTTCCTTTAACGCAACATCATACAAATATGCAGTAACATTAAATCTGCGCATCAGGGTGGCCAGTTGTGTGTTTCTGGTTTAATATTCTTTAGAAGTTAAATCACCATTAGACTTTTGCGACGAGGAGCATTATCCTGTTGTAAAATAAATGACTGCCAGATGGGAATGCGTAATTGTTTAAATTTTGTGCTGGATCATTTTTCCATCGATTGGAAGCAAATATGTTCAACCGTTTGACGGTATACACCCCTTATATATTACAAAACTGGCACCATGCTAGCGGGTCTGAACGAATGGTGCGTATTTTTCACGATATAATTTTGGCAACGAATTTTCTTAACGGTGATCAATGAGGCTCAAATGAATTCTCTTCCGTTCATAAAACCCTGTTGTACACCTTCTGGATTTATTTTTAAACTCTTGAGCGCATTGTAGCCTCTTTATTTTGTTCTTGTAGTACTTTTCTTGCAGGATATTTATCCAAATCGAGTTCAGCAAGTCCCTTTTCAACCACCCTTTCAATAATCGGATTTTCAGCATATTTTTTTATTTTAGGCTCAAGAATTTTAGCAGTTAAACTTGGATTGTTAACAAACTTCCCCAAAATATATCTTCTATCCTTTTAAATTTTTCGGTATAACTTTTTCGTTTTTTACGCTAGGGAGGTAAGTTTTGCACAGAGATCATGATTCATGATTATTGATTGATTGTTTACAGTTTGCTTTGACAAAATTAAATTCTTCCCTCATTTTTACAGAAAGTTCGCAATCGTCTTTTTTTGACAAAAGCTACTCGATCTTCCATATTTCATCTGTCATTTTTTCCTCATATTTTAATCAAAATTGTCTGTACACAATAAATCTTTCATATTTAAAGCAAACTGGCAAACCTCACTGATACCCAGTGATGCCAACCCAAATCGAAGTTTTTTTTTTAGTTTTTATAAAAAATGTATGCCTTTTTGGTAAAAAGGGTAAAAATTGCATATTTTACAAAGGAACTGCAACAAATCTATACAAGGTGATAAAAATTTGTTAACAGAATGTTGATCGATAGGTAATTAAACCTTTTTTGATCTCTGTAATACAAGCTTTGGGTTTGGTGAGTAAGTCAACTAGAGAATTGGAAAACAAGCATGACGCACAGTTGTCAATAAAAATTAGTGATGCGACTTTGATCAAAGTATGTAGGTACCAGCTCTACCAAATTTAAATCGTATTTGTATGAATTGATTGTAAAAACAATTCATAAAAAATTATTCCTTAATGCCTCAAGCATCGGAATTATGCCTCAGTTGGCATCACTGCTGATATCTCACAAGTCACAAAACCCTCACAAGTTGAGGTGAAATTTATTATTATTATTGTAATTTTATTTATTAGTAAGTAAATTACAGGATTAAGATATAAGATGGCGCTAGCTGCCAGGGCTTACGCCCTTACGGCTAACGGCTATACGGTTTCGTATTCTGGCAGCAGTATACTTAAAACTTGTGAGGCTCACAAAAACAATCGAAATTGTGATCGCCCTTGGAGCAGGTCACAAAATTGAAAACCAGTCATAACACATAACGGCTCACAAGTGACAACCTTTGTAGGTATTTGATGGCCCCAGTTCTCTTTTTTTCAGGTGGGGAATTTGATTTGTTTGTTAATAATTGATTTATTTATTTATAATACTTCGCGTATTTTGCCCAAACAAATATTATTTCATATATTTTTGCTAACTTCGTGTACAAGTTCGGACTTTTACGGAAAAATGTTTGCCAATTTGAAACTGTCCATGAGGTGAAGTTTTGTGAGTTTCTTTGTGAGGATTATCGTAGAATTCGGAAAAAGTTATCGAATCCACTAGAAACGTCATAAGAAATCAACTCCACACGAGCTTGTGACTTGTGTGGGCTCAAAACGGCAGAATAGGACTGTTCATTTAAATTCAAACTATAACAGTATTTTTCGAAAAACAAACCTTGAAAAATTAATTTGTCAAAATACGTTTGCCAGTCAATAAATCGCACTTTAACCACAAATAAGTCTGAGGTATCCAGCCATGGGTCGAAAATGATCCCATTTACACACACAATATACCTACAATTACTGATTGAAAACTGTAGACAGTTAAACCGTAGCCGTTAGGAAGTGTTCGCCTTGACGTGCGAATAGCATTTCTGTCAAAATACCATTGCCGGCTATTGTATCATGAATGGTGACTTCTCCCAGCTATTTACTCCATAACCTCTCATGGGAGGTCCCAATGGAAGTATGTGCTAACGCAAAATCAGAAAAAACACCAAAGTCCTGTGCGCCTACTCGAGGCGTTCGTGACCATACCCATTAAGTGTTTCTCTTCCTTATTGCATAAATTAACCTGTCACTTGCCAATAGCTAGCCATAAAAATCAAACCTATAATTATTGTGAACCGTTTTAAGTTCGTAAAACTGTCTTGCTAATAGCATCAGACTTCTTTAAAGACACTCAACTGCCAAGGGGCTGGGATTACGTACAACAATAGCCAACTTGCTACTCCACATCGGTTGTTTTTGTTTGCACAAGACGTGCAATTGTATGGCCCCGTCTATATACTCATGTAGGTAGATATCAACTGCTTTCGGTTTCCGATCACATAGTAGTCGCCTTAAGGATGGCGGCACAAAAAAAAAAAAAAAAAAAAAAAAAATTGAACAAACACTGTCACATTATACAAAGTAGACGAACGACCATCTGCGGAAACATGTACCGGTATCGGTATTTCTTACTCGTACCCGATCCGGAATACGTTTCTTTGTTGCGCACGTCGCCTGTTGTTCATAAGCGATCCCGAAAATGTAAGAAAATTCCCCATTTCCACTCGAAACTTGACAAAGATAACAAGACTGAGTAAGGACCAACTGAGATTTGGTCCACCTGCCAAGGAACCAAACTGGTGCTGAGGCATAT
Organism: Cheilosia urbana; assembly: GCA_946477585.1. Taxonomy (NCBI): domain Eukaryota; kingdom Metazoa; phylum Arthropoda; class Insecta; order Diptera; family Syrphidae; genus Cheilosia; species Cheilosia urbana. The sequence continues at coordinate 122,330,031 of OX297854.1, forward strand.
ACCAAATAGTTTTTTTTTTTTTTTTCGATTCTATGCCTAGTCGTGTGTACAATGATGACGACTACCTGCTGTTGCATACCCTACCTGTATGGCAATTCCTCTTTCTCCCTAATCCACATGCGCAATTCCCCAGAACTGAGTTAATCCGGGCCGCCCTCATGTGGTCTGGTGGAATGGTTCCAACTGAACAAAACGTTTCCCAAAACCAATCACAAATCTATTCCGTCCAGGTGAAATTCAATATCCCAACGAACTCCACTGTGTCGTGTATCGATAGGCAGGTATATGTGGATATAAATATCGCCTGTTGTTGTATCCTTGCTCTGATTTTTCCTGAAACGATCAAAATATGGCATCGCTTGTGTGTGTACACGTAATCAATCCGTGTTCGTCGTCTTTCGATAATACCCCCTGGCGAATGGCGAAAGAAAATCTCAAACATTCCGCGTTAGACCACACGAATTCGTGGAGATACATTACCAGCCGTCACACCAGGTGGTGGCCACTGGCCAAAAATATCTACCCGCCGCTACATAGAGCAAAGAAGTCTTGTTTTTGTAATCTAAGCAGGCAAACAAAATATAAATAAAATCTATCCACAACCATATCGAACCAATGGAGCCAGAGAAATGGAGTCTATTAGTCATAGGAAAGGAGTGACTTGTAAAATGTACATTATGCCTGCCAGCAGACATTTGGGGATTAATATCAGCTGCAGCATCCAGTCAAACAACAAGCGCGGTTTTATTTTTACCTTACTCCGCTGTTTGGTTTATTTAACAAAGCATCATACCACAAAAAAAAAGGGGAAAACACAACAACATGACTTTACGATTGCGCCTGTGGCACACTTTACGTCGAGCATCACAATAATTAAGTTAGGTCAGTATCGGCGGGCGCAGGCAATATTTCGCCATCGCAGTCGTATACACTAGCATCTAAAGCGGCTGTGTGGGAGGAGGTCTATATATTTTCGGGAAAACGTGGCGTAATTATGAAATGATATTTATTACAGCATCAATATAGGAGATTTGCCTTTTTCCTGCTGCATGTAGTTGATTGCAGTTGCAGGCATTTCACAAACTTGTTGATCATGCTGGATGGTTGCTAGATTGCTGAGGGTGAATAATGAAGATTAGTCATTATGGCCGCATAGCAAATGGAGCGGAATAATATACTTATATGGGAAGAATGGAAATATTCCAATGAGGAAATGGTGTGCCGCAAGGGATACATCTTTGGCCTACATTAGTTCGAGTGAATTTTGACTTCTAAGCATGGCAAATTCGAACACCAAATGGATGTACGGTCGTACAGAATGTGGAACGCTTCACTAGTCTTTGATATTGAGTCCTTGACTGTGGATTTGCTTGCCAACTAAACGACTATTCATATGAGAGCGAATTGCGAACTGCGAACACGCGAATATTCGTGGATTCTGACACTTCATTCACATGAAAACTTTTTTTGGTCGTAGATACCCGCGTATCAGTTTCATTTTTAAAGGGTAAGTTCGAACGAATTTTTCATTCGTGGGTTTGTGGATCGCGATTCGCGACTGTTTTTTGTGGATTGTGTATAAAGTGTGACAGTTCGCGGCAAGAATTTTCAATTCGCGGGAAAATTGCTTTCATTGTTAATTTACCTGTTTAAATCAAGTGAGAGTAAAGTTTTTTTTAGACAAGATGTTAGATTAATTTAATATAAAGGTTTTGTGAAAGAACAAATACCAATTTTCAATTCATAAATACAGTTGAATTGATTTGTTCGCAATTCGCCTATTCGCAGTTCGCTCTCATGTGAATGGTCGTCCTTCAGTTCAGATGAAAAGTTGCATTTTTCTTACTCGTTCTATTGCCAAATGCAATATTTTATATTTATATATATTGGAAAATGATTTCCATGTGTTGTCGCTTTCAAGGTTAAGGAATTTTGTCTGTTTCTCTGTGTCCATTTCTTTATGAACTAAACACCCTTTGAAAACTGAAAGTCTTTAAAAACCATGCGTATACTTGAGGCGACTTATTACAAAGCTTGGGAATTTTTTGCTTTTCGTTCTACAAGTCCTAATCTGGGCGCAAATATTCCACTCCACCATGTCATTGATGTCATCATACTTTCATTAAAACCCCATAAGTCAAAGCTCAAAGCATATAACTCATTGCAGTTGCATTATACTTCCACCGCAATCAGTCTCGTGTACACCCGGTACAATGACCCAGAGTCGGCACTCCCTCCGCGGCCGCCAATCAACGCCCTATAATTACATCCGTCCAGTTAACACTCGGCCATTATGTGCAAAGTGTAATGAATGCAATTTCCTTGCCTCGCATGAAACGGATTTCGTACACAACGAACTATTTGAATATTTCATAACGCGCGCACGCTGATGTGCCGTCGCTTCCCTCAAGTGAACCTTGCTGCGAATGGCCTACCTTCGGTGTGTAGCCATACTCTTACTGGACTGCTGTCAGCACTTATCGGCTCATCAACACCGCATTAAATTTTTATTTCAGAGTGTGTGCACATATTCTACGTCGCGTCGTCTACACTGCTTGATTCCTCTATCAAACTTTTGCTCACTGTCGTCGTTATCGGCGACTTGATTACGTTTTCCGATAAGAAAGTATACGCCATTGTTTTTTGCCAGCTAGTGTTGCATTACTAATTCACAAGTCCGGCTAAAAAAATCGTGTGACTGACTCTGTCTCTTCCGGTCAATCTGTGAAAAGTGCTTTGCATGTTCAAAACGAAGGGTTGACCACTATGTCCCAGTACCATTCGTGTGTGCGCACACACTTGAGTGCAATGTGAATAACTGATTTGTTGTCGCTTAAACGGCTCATTTCCTTAAGTCGTGTATGTCGTATATGTCGTGGAGGTCCCCCATAATCTTCCTTCGGATAATGATGCTAATTTCTGCATCATGAATAATTATGTTCGGGGGCGAGCTAAGGGCTGTGTGGTTGGCGGAGTTGGTTCACTTTGTCTTGGGATTTGTGCGCTCAACTTCGGCTGAAGTTCATCCAATCACCTGTTCTGCATTGGAATTTCAAAGCAGAGATAACATGAGGATATTGCAACCAGGAGCAACCACCTGTTTTATTGTGTTATTCGCGTAAATATACACATGCGCTTGCGGCGGATACATCTTCCTTCGTTCCATCTCATGCGTTATTCATCGAGCCAGTGAATAGAGCGGCCTCTTTTGGGGGAAATTACGGTAGCCGGGGCATTGTTAACTGTTATTGGTAAGTGATCACAGGATAGGGTGTAGCTCAGTTTGACTGTCGGTAGACGTTATATGAGGGAGGGAGTCAGTAACCAATAAATTGGATATTTGTTTGTCGATCAGCACGAAGATTAAAGAAAATATATAATTAATAAGACTGTGCGCAACGCGTTCAAGGAGTATTGAGCGCAATAAGCTTAAAACTCTTCGTGAGGTGCGCTCCGTGGTTTGTGTTCTTGGACTCCTGTCAAGCTAAAATTTTCAGAAAACTGCCGTACTGTCAAATGACATCTGTGCGCAATATAATCTCATGCGTTCTGATCTACCGATCTATTTGAGCCTTTAACATCTTTCTCATTTAATAAGCCTCTAAAGTGCTGTTACGGAAAGTGGTTACGAAATCGCACACTAATTTGCGCACATGAAACCATTTCATGAATAGTGCGCACATTTTCAGGACAGCAATAGATTTGATTTTGTAGCTTGTAAAGCTTGAGTTTTAAATTGAAATATTAATGTGCGCTCATGAATTAACATCGTTACTCGCTCTCAAATCTGATTCGTATGTGCGATTAGTGTTCTGTGATTGCGTGGATTTATTTCCAGTCATCTTCGACTCAAGCTTATAACTCTAACATTTATAGACAGCGTAAAGTGCATGTGCGCAAAGCCAATGCGTTTGTTTTTATGGTTGGCAGACACATTTTTAGCGGGCTCGACCCATTTATTGGATATAATCCCCCAGAATGGTAGAAAAATATTGCGCACTCTAGTGTGCGTTTCCGTAAAATGTACCATTTTTCCGTATAAAATTTTACTATCAGTATTCAGTCTGCTCAATTCCTTTCAACATACAGACCAAGCTCGAAATAGGGTATATTCGACTACCTCCCCTCACAATATAGTCGCGTTCATGATTGGTTATTGCCCCTGTTTTTGATCCTTGTAACTGCTCTTATTTTATACAGAATTTGCTGCAATATTTTTGTTGAACATTTTTATTAATTTTGTTTTGTTTTTGCATTTTTATTTCTCCTTCTCCTTTCAGCGCGATAAGGGCATTTCGAGAATTGCTGTATCTGAATCCAGACTATCCACGTGCCAATGAAGCTCACCTGCGTCTTGGATTTATGTTCAAAGTGAATGGCGAATATAAGTCATCGTTGAAACACCTGCAACTAGCTTTAATCGACACAGCACCGTGCACCTTTACAAAACTTCAAAGTAAGTATACATATACGTATAGCCGTACCTTGAATGAGTGGGTATCTTGAATCTCTTTCGCGTTCGGTGTAGGTAGTCGTAAACATCGGCGTATGCCAATGCCATCGCTTACGCACTTTTTTTTTGTGTTGTTCTTTCTTTCTTTCTTTTTTTTCGTTTGCCCTTCTTTCATCTTTGCATTTTATGGATGCAATAAGTGTGTGCTCTTTGTCTCTGTTGTTGTTATTAAAATGTCGCCCCGAGTCAAATGCAAAGACATGGCGTAGTAGGTACCTCAGCCTTTATGGTCATCTCATAAAGCATTGTCTGAGTTATGGCCAATCGGTGGTGATATGATGAAGACCACATTAAAGAAAATGTCATTTGGTATTATGTTGAGTTAAAAGTGTTGGCAATAAGGATAATTAAATAACGGCTGACATGATTTTTATAACACCCTTCATTGATTCGTGTGGACTTGAAGGATGATGATGATAACGTGTGAATCATTTTTGCATTCACTATCTGGAATGCAGGAGGTGTAAAGATGAAGCAGACATTCTGTTCTACTTGTCATTCGACTCATGAATATGGTTCGATTTGTGGGGTAAAAGCGCGTGCCATACCAAAGTGATTACAAAGAGATAGTAATCTAATATACATATTACTGAATAAATTAATTGTGAGTTGTAATTTCTGATGTTATCTTAATCAGTGTCATTACTTTTGCGCGCCACGTGTTCTTTAATTGAATAAATGCGACAACGGAAATAAAGCCGGCTTCCGAGTTTTCCGAAAGGGGTTTGGCTAATAAAAAGTGTCACCAACAGGCAATGAGACGAGACGTTACCCAAAATAATAAACCCTCGGAATGATTTTTTGCTTTTAAACATTTACCAAGATAAGTACCTAGAAATTAAGAACCTACGTAAAGTTGGTTATGGTCTCATTTACTTATTTAAATACTGTAATATTGGTCGGATTACGCACATCAAATGCAAATGCCAAACGCACATCCGCCTAGACCGTGCAAACCAAACGCACATAAAACTGTGCGCTCCATTTATATTGTGTGCGATACAATTGAATAATCTGACAGTAGATTATGCGAAAAGTGCTATCGCTCTTTGATTGCAGATACATGGAATTTTGACACAGCTTCTCTCGGAAAAATTCGAAAAATAAAACAAATTCGCTTAAAACGTTCGTCCTCCTTAAAACTTATTCATCCTTATTCGGAGTGGCGTTTTACTTTCACGACGTTTGTCGTTTTTTGAGGCGTTTCATTTTAGAAGACTTATTCCCTAACTTCCACGACAGGGTAAAACGTCGTCGGTAAGTAGTTCACATTCCACATACGATCCACACCATCTAATATGCGCCAATGACAGATAAATGGCGGTATCATTTTATGGTATTTATATTTTTGAAAGAAATCGTTGTAAGTTGTATATAGTGTAGCAATGTTTTGGAGTAATGGTGACGACGATGACATAAGAAAAACTGAGCTCATTCGCATACGGCAACATATAATGACAAAATCCTATCCATTGGATCTACCGGATACAAAGTTAGCACAAGAACAAAAATTAATTTAAGAAAATCAATTTAATCGAGATGCTGGTCCTAAGCTTTTAAGGGTTAAAGCAATTGAATCTTACAGAATAACAGTGGAGTTTCTCACATTTCGTCGTCGTACGCCAATAGGTTCCACATGACGTTCAGTGACAAATCACGTTCAGCGACTCAAAAACGCCTCTCGTAATTCCAAATTCAAATTGGCGTTTCTTAAATCGTCGTAAACGCCACTCGGAATAAGGGTGATTCTTTTTTTGAGTGGAACCTTTGCTAAGGTTTTGAGGAAAAATTTGGTCAGTCTCTAATCTAACATAATCTGCCAATTAAAACACAACCTACTAGGCACTGTCCTTTAGTATCGAAAATAATCTATATAGAATTTTTCGAAATAATCGAAGCACTTGCGACAATATTTACCACACGAACCAACATACGTATACGTTCATAATTTGTATTTTGTTTCTAAATAGCGTTTGTTATAAACGCACATCAGTTTAATTCAAACGCACACTAATTTCACGTAAACGCACACCCATTTAACGGATGCGCACATGCGCACATTCTTTATTTTCAAAAAAAAAAAAAAAAAAATACGATGTATGATCGAAAAAAAATAATAATAATAATAATGTGCGGTACGTTTTATAGGAGATACGGAATTTCCCCAAAAACAGCTGCCAAATCTTGCATAGTTATACCTTTAGTGTTACTGCGGCCTCATCAAACAGGAGGACCACATTCAACTGCTGTCTTGCGTCTTTGTTTTTTGGATTACCACCCACCACATAACACCCTCGAACGTTTTACTTGATTTATCTCCATTGAGGACATCCGCCAGCAAACCTTCTTCCGCAGAATTCCAGTCGCATTTTTTTTTTTTTTTTTTTTTTGAATAAAACTTTCAACACCCTCAATCCAATGTTGCTCCATTTCCGGCGGCTATTCCTCTTTCCACAATTTAATAACATCCACATCCTCCCTCAGCTCCGATTGACGCAATAATTTGCCAAAACAATGCAGCGCTCCAATTTAATTTCAAGACGAATACAGTCCATACCGATACCGATGCATGGCAACGCCACCACAATCATCAGCAGCCCCCTTCTCATGCTTCATTCCTAATTAGCTGCAAATCATTTTCGTTCCGTTTGCAATGATTAACATCTCTCGGACGGATTGTGCCTTGCCCGCCGACATTATTACCCGGCTGCTGCTCTTCGCCTTAATAATCGCTGAATCTGAATGCTATGTTGTGCTGGTGGTGTGCAGCAATTTCGGTGCTTTTGGTGTGCTATTTCGAGAATAATCTCTCAAAATAAACCACAACCGACACATTTAGGTGGTGTGGCCGAAAAGGTATAGACGAACAAAGCCAAACAACACGAGCACCGCAAAAAATAAAAACGAATTAAAAAAAAAAAAAAACGCCTAGAATTAGTAACGTCTTTGACCTCAATCATGGTCGTCGTCGTTGTCGGTCGTCGCAGAAGAGTGTTCTCTGTGCACTCCTTTAAAATCTTAAGGAGCCTCTTGATTCTTTTCATGTTTGCATGCATTGTGCATAGCCACACACAACAGGGTTACCGACAAAACAACACCAAACCAAAAAAACAGAAAAAAGATAAAGAAACGACGAAATCACCGTCTAAAACGTGTGTTGTGATTTAAGCATGAATTTTATGCGCGATTTGTGATTTATGCAAAACGAACGCAGTAAACGATTATCAATTACTGCGCTGAATAGCTGAATGCGTTATGGGTTGTTGTCGCTTGTTGAGGTTTTTGACAGTTGTTTATGAGGTTGAAGACCGGCCGTTGTTTTTTTTTTTTGTTATAGTAAGCACGAGTGTTAAGTAGGTACCCGAAATGGGGAAACAAAATTACAAAAAATCCTAATGGGATTTATGAGTTTTTTTTTGTTTTTTGTTTTGTAAGCATTCAGAGTTGGAAAAAGAGAAACAGATGTAACAAGGTTTGCCGACAACGATTTGAGTTTGAAGGTCGTTGGACGCTGTTTGGGTAGCGTCTTTGCTGGTACCTTATTTGTTCGATTTGCATAGGGCTTCAAGATGAGGAAGCAAGCTAAATATCACAACTGTCTAGCAGAAAAATAGCAGAAATATTGAAATGTGTTATGGACTTAAATTGGAAAAAAAAAAAAAAAAAAAAAAAAAAAAAAAAAATCGAGAGACTAAAAGCACCGGTAGAAAAAAAAGTCTGTAGGCTGTAGAATCACTGCTTTCATCTAAGATTGAGACAAAACTAGCACTCTAGGTCTTGACACAACAATGTGGACTTAAGCTAATGTAAAAAAATGGTCGAAAGCCGACTTAACTGTAACCGAGCGTAGGGTAGGGTGGGGCAGATTCCAAAGTTTTTTTTTTCACAGATTTGAATTTTTTTTTGTTGAAAATTATTTTACTACAAAAATGTGTAATTTCTTAAAAGTTATCTTCACACAATATAACAAACATTTGAAACTGCCCTAAAAATGTAATTAAAATGCATTAATATATATTTTTATATTTATTTGTTTAGCCTATGACCCTCCGGGAAAGAATCTTATACCTTTAAACGAGCAATTCTTGTATATATATATATTTCTGTGATCTCGGAAACGGCTCTAACGATTTCGCTGAAATTTGGTATATGGGGGTTTTCAGGGGTAAGCAATTGATCTAGATTAGTCTTATGTTTGGGAAAACGCGTGTTTTCGAGTTTTCATGCGTTTTGAGCTTATTTTTCTGACTTTACTGCCTTTTACTCGCCATTACACAAACAATTCTTAATCAATGCAAACAAAAAAAATACGTAGGAGAGCCAACACTTTAATAGTTATTTCAAGCCATCAATCAGCTTTCTATGTCCTCTAGAAGCTGAGCTACAACCTAAAATCTAACACGAAAAAAAAAAAATTATTTTCTCAAATCGAATATTATCAGCAGCCGCGGTTCTTGATCGTTGTTCTGCTTTGGGGTGGTTTTGTGGCGCACATCGCACAAGCACGTTCATATGAAAAAAAAAAACAGCGACAATGTCTTTCTAAGGAAATGCGCAGATGGATGATGACGTGTGGTGTGGTGATGGACGGATGGTGGAGCAGCGTTGCCAACCAATTTTGACGAAAAAAAGCCTAACTTGAGAAAAAAGGTGCCTTTTTCAATAAAATAATGCCTAAAAAATTTTTTTATGTAAATTGGAACAATAAATCAAAAATTAAACACAAATATAACAAAATTAACAACAACAATTTTTATTTCCAAAAAAAAAACTTAAATTATGTATAAATCACAGAAGAAATAGGAACAAAATTCATGACTTTAGTTTCATGAGTAGGTAGGTAAACAGCATTGAACAAAGCAAACACAGTTTTAGTCCATCAGATCAAAAAATAAATAAATATTTGAAATAGAAAAAAGATGCGTTTTTGAAACAAAAAAGCCTTAAAGCCTTAGCTAATGAAATAATGCCTAAAAGGCATAAAAAGCCTAGGTTGGCATCGCTGGGTGGAGGTGCTGTATATAGAAATTGAGTTCAAGGTTTTTGTTTTAATCTTATACCTTTAAACGAGCAATTCTTGTATGTATATATGCATACTCTGAACTCTGAAGCGTGAGCGGTACCCTCGCACCTTTGAGTATCCAATGCTTTTATTAGCGTTGGAAGTCGCATAAGTAAGTAATAAGTCCGCGTCATAGTAAAAGGAAAAAAGTAAGACATCTACCGGCATTTAGGAGACTTAAAGTTTTTTATAATATGTTCAAGTTAATATATATTTTTTTTAATTTTTATTGTTTTTAAAATTACAATAAATAGTAATAACCGAGCAAAGCTCGGTCACCCAGATATTAACAATTTAATTATACTTCACTCTTCAAAATCGGTCAAGCCGTTTGGGCTACAGGGCGTCACGTAGCAACGTACATAGGGTACGAGGAAACACATAACCCTCCCTGTGTCCATTCGGGTATAAAGAAGCATCTGCCCCATGGAGGGGAAGAATCGTCGTCCCGGTGCGATACTTTCCACTTGAATTTATATGACGCAATGTATTAAGAATCAATACTGTTTTTATTTGAATAGTTAAACAAATCCTAAAAAAATCTATTAACATTCAAATTAAATGAGAAATTCATTTTTAAACTAAAATTAAATTAAAAAAAAAAAAAAACTCGCGTTCGAGTTTTGAGATAAAAAAAATTAAAAGATTAATGTAAAATAAAAGGATTTGTTAAAAAAAAAATCATTGCACGTCCTTAAAGATAAGGTTTGAATATCTTGACGATTCAGAAGCCCCATGTGCTTTTGTCGAAAGTGGCCTATCCGTTTAAACGTTGTTTTTCCAAAACTTATACAAAAATATACTTAAATGTTATAACGTTTGGGACTCACCACCAAAGAATTCCCATAAGAAACAATTAAATATCACTTACCTTGTGCACAGAAAAAATTGCAAAAAATTAGTGAACGAGTTAAAAACCGGTCTAACTACCGGAACTGCTGAAGAAGAACTGTCATAGTTCGTGTACGATTTGAGAGAAAAGTGTGACACGACTTGCCGGCAAACATTTTATTTAAAAATTAACCGTCTTTCCTTAATAGCGAAAGTCAAAAGTGACCAATCGTCGAAAGTACCCCACCCTATCCTACCTATTTGTACGATGAGTCTGATTGAAACTTGTTCCGATCCTGACATTTAATTTGCCGAATCTCCCAAGGATACCTACCACCCAATTCAGCTTTGAAATTTTCTTTTATGTAGGTATATAGAGATGTCTTTGACATTTTCCCTAATTTGTCCGTTCAATGAGCTTTTCATCCAATTTCCTCATCCCATTGCGCTAAGCACATCAAAAAAGGCCTAGAGGACTTTTGCTTTCTTTATGGATCACACCATCGAATTGATGTCGTTTAAACGTCTCAACGCCTCCGTGCTATTTAGCTACTTACCCATTATAGAAGCTGTAAGTATATTTGTTTCTCAAGGTAGAAACATTTCCCAATCTTCAACCATCCACCCTCAATTTCCCAAGTTCGTTCGTTAAATATCTACATTCCTTCACATTTTCTAAATTAATTCCGTTTCATGGCGATAGATAGTAAAGTCCAAGCTCCCTGTGAATAACCTTCAATCGATACGAATTTCGGTAGACGAAATAATATCCCTTGCGCCCTTGAATACTGTGAAAACTTTCCCTGTACACAATGCCTCCGAAAAAAAAAAAAAGAAACTTTGCCTCCATCTGCATGCTCTTCTACGCAATCGCACCCAATGCTCTCTAACAAATGTAAATCTACAAAAAGCTTTCATCAAACATAACCAAGACATATCCCCGAAAACCCCCGTGGACAGGACATTAACCTCTTATAAATTGGCCATGAAAAAAAGGAAAAGAAAAAAAAGTTTCTTTCCTCCTTCCATGCGGGGAGGGGGGGGGGAATGGCAATGCAATCAAATTATGCATAACGGTTACGTCTGACTATGAATGGTTAAAACAACACAATTAGCTGGGCTCTGGCTATACCCGCAAACGGAAAAGTAAATAATTTCGCCTAAGGGTTGGCCACCATAACCACCATGGCCATTATGCGTTCACCCTCTTTACTTTGTCTGACTCCCACCGTCAATCGGCAAATTATATCAAATATATTGCCCTCCCAAGCGAGAGAAGGTAGTTCCGGATTTTTATTTCGTTTTTTTTTTTTGTTGCCTTCACTCGTTCGACAGGGCGTAGCACGAACGAATTATTTACTACTCCTTCCAGGCAATAAGGTCCAACGAAAATAAAATAAAATAAAACAAAACATCCAGACTAAAGAATTAAAATTCAAAATAAAAAGCAAGAGGAGCACCAACGCAAAAAAAAATATATATATTCGGCAAATTCTTCCTTTTTTGTGTCTCTCGTGGGATTCCATTTCCACCCGACGTCGGCACACGTACACCATTCATCCTAGAGCGCAAACACCGCAGAGAGGGAGAGATGTTCCTGTCGGGAGAGAGAGCACCCAGGCAGAAGGACAACAAAGCCAGAGTATAGAGCAAGCTGATTGTACACAAAAAGCCAGCAGGCACCAGAACCAAAATCATCAGCAGGCTACTTTACAACAGCAAACAACAAACTTTCCTTTCGGCTTAACTGTTTATTTCTTTTTGCCAAGCTAACCTTTTTACTCGCCCCGCTACCGCTCTAGCGCAATCTATTTTTGTTTTGCTCCTCGTTCTTTAGTCCGAATTCGAAGACCAACAAAAGTATACACCAGCTAGAGGAGTGTAATAATTGAAGAAAGTAGTACTTCACCCTTCGCCATCGGCAACACCAACGTCAACAACAGCACCGCCATTGTTGTCGTTGATAAAACGAAGGTCTCCTTCTCCTTCTCGGCCGAAGGACGCATCGTCGATACGAAAAAATCCCCCATCTGCAGCCCAAAGAAGATTCACCGCCAGCTCCCAGCATTATGACTGCTCTGCTGGCTCCTCGTCATGATCATCATCGTCGTCGTCTGTGTAGACGGCGGTGAACGACCTTTGACAAAGCGCTCGCCATATCCGGAGATGAGCCACTAAAAATCTAGTGTGTGCGATAGTCAGAGCCGGCCGGATGATGATGATGGTGTGATGAGAAACCAAACCAAACCAATTCCAGTGTGAGATAGATTGTGGACTTGTGGTTTCTAATCGTTTCTACAGTGTGTCTTGAAAGAAATATACACCAGGGTGAGTCTGCTTTTTCTAACGACCGAGATTAGTTCCATATTTTCCTCTTTCAAATTTGTCCGTCACGCCCTAAATTACCGCCCATTGAATTACCAACAACATTATGTTTGTTTGATATAAACCGAAAAGGTAATTAAATTGAACTGAGTCGTTAAATTTGGTCTGTCCCTTAATGGTGCATAAAATGCTCGTAATGTTTATAGACATTTGATAATATCATAAAATTCTTAAAATCATTCGAAGGGGCGTTTATCTTGTAAATAGAAAATGAACACGTGCCAGTGGATGACCAACATTTGGCGTTCTTCGCGACTTCTTTTATTTTTAATAAATAAATAAACGGAGCTTCAAAAACAGCAAACAAAATGTTTTTCTAAGTTGGTCAATTTTTTTCTAGAGTACAAAAAAATAAAACAGAAGAAACCAAATTCTTTATTTAATTTTTTGCAGTTATGGCATATTAAACGAAAAACCTTAATTTTCTTGAATGTAGTCTAGTTGTGCTTAAATTTATATCCCCATGTCTCAAAAGGCTTTACTGAAGAGTAAATTCAATATCAATTTGAATATTCCAAACAGAACCATTTCAGAACATTTTATCAATGTTTCGAATTCTCAAGAATTTGAATTTTTGAATTTCAAATGATTTTAAAATAAAAATTTTATTATTTTTTGTTTGTCCGTTCACTTTACTTCAACACTGTGTCATATAAAATGTATCACTCTAAACCCCTTATTAATAAACACTGTGTTAAAGTTATCAACTTGTTACTCAGCAGTTATGTCCAAATTTTGTATGCTATCTGACGTTTGCTAGCTAGCTTACTTGTGTACATTTTTTTTTATTAATAAGGGGGTAACAGTTTAAAAGATATACTGATACGCCACAAAATTAAAATAATACAATTTTAATACTTGCTAAAAATACTAAAAGTTGGTTCGTTAAGTTTATGGATCCACTGTTGTAGAAAAATATTTTGGATCACCCTGTGAACAATTACATAGCCGCAGACATTTTTTTTTTTTACAAGATTCGTAAAAATTTCTGTTTTTTTTTTTTTTAAGTTTTTCTTTAATTCCTTTCTCTGTTAACTCCTTTTTCAAATAATATATTACTTCAGCTTAATATTTAAAAACACCCTGTGATGCAATTTTCTTAAAGGCGTTCAAAAGTTATGATTTTTGCAACCAAAAAAGGAATTTTGGACCACAGTTCGACGCTGTGGCTCAGTGGTTACCGTGTTGGACTACCGAGCGAGGGTTCGCCGGCCGGTTCGATTGCCGGAAAAACACCTGAGCTATCAACTTGTGAACAAATCGGGACCCATAGGTATTTGACGCATGTTGAAATTTTGCAAGTGTACCTTATTGCGCACATAAATTCTATTTTGTTGGTGTGCGCAAACTAAAAGCACAACAACTCCCATGTACCTACAAAATTTGACAGTAGACTGAAAAAGGGCTGAAAATGTGAGTTGCGCACATTTCTGTGCGTTATTATTTTCCTTTCCGTATATATATATTTTTTAATTTTCCATGTGTTACATCAAAAAACGCCTTGCATCAAACACTGTACCTATCAGAGGGCTCATCTCCTTGATTTTTATCCGCTACCCAAAGCTGTATTTATTTTATCTTTGCGCATAGTTACAATGTGCACACAAATTGTGCACATCGTTCCCATTTTTGTTTTCTGTAAAAAAAAAAAAAAACACAATTGGTACCATCTGAACTCATCTCCACACTGTCTGGTCTGGTTCTGGTTATGACGACAGGAAGAAGACGACACAGACATCGCGCGAATAAGTGCAGTCACGTTTTTAGCGCTCCATCGGCTTATCCCACAAGCAAATTAGGGAAATCGCAGAGCATGCGAGGTGTTGTGCTGGTGGTGTTGTTCTCCTGCTGTTATGGAAAGGAAAAACTGAAAATCGAAGAGCGAGAGGAAAAGTGAGAAAAGTTCGTAATCGATGGAGAAAGGAAAAAGGTGCTAGTCTGCACACACTTCCCGGGGCATATAAAAAAGGAGCAGGGGGAAGAAGTTATAGAAAATCCAGAAACCTTAACTCGCGCACACAGTAGGGATAGCGGATAGGGGTACATTGAACCCGAGAGACAGAAAACTCCTCTCTCTTACTCTCCCAGTCCGCGTCTCTTTAGTTTGTGGAATAATAGAATTTTTGTAGACACATCCACAGTACGGTAGTACACAGAGCAGGAGCGCTGCGCGTTGCTTTGTATTTTCTCGATTTTCAGGCTCTGGCTGAGGCAGTTTGATGACGACTTCGTCGAGTTTCAAGTTGGCGGTAGTGCCGCTGCTGGATGGTATGATTTGGTGATGATGGCGGTTAGGGGTTGCTTTTCCTCACAATGCCGATTGTGGATAGAAATAAATGTTATTTCTTCTTCTCGTCTATTTCGAAAGTAAATCTCTCACATGCTGCGTCGCCGTCGTCGTCATCGTCCTCCTAGCCTAGTCGTCGTCTCGCATTGTTGTGTCACATACACACAACATTGAATTCACTCAGTCTATCCAAAGAGCGGATACACCGCGAACGCGCCCCTTTTTTATGTCGGATATATTTTTGGAAACAATTTTCGAAAGAACACATTTTTTATTCAATTTATAAGACAACTAATTCGATTTCAGTTGCGCCTTTTGAATGTTTTTTGAAGTGATTCTGTGTGTTAAAGGAAACCCATTACCGAGAACGTCTTGGGAATCTCATCAAGTGTTGTCTCGTCTACTAGTTATGGGATGTGGCTGCTACTGTCGTCATTACTGGTATGTGTATAAGAGTGTGTCTAGCCAAATAGATTTTCCCCGAAAATGTTTTTTTTTTTTTTTTTTCTTTTTCAAGTGCATACGAATCGTTGTGAAGAAAATTCTAAAATCTCGCGCCTGACCATTTCTGACACTTATGGTGTGTGGATTGTTATTATATGTTCCACTTGGTTAGTTGACCTCTCGAAAAGAATGATTAACGAATTTTAAGTGCTTCCTTATATCGGACCGAACGACTTTTATGAACTTCTAATGGCAATGGTTACAAAACTATAAAATTCCATATGGTATTTATCAAAGGAAAACATGCACGTTGTTTCTACATTGTTCAGAGGAAGTACTTATTAAAGGAAGTTAATGGATCGTTCCTAAAAGGAAAACTCTTTTGAAGTTTGTTATGGTGTCGAATGACCGTCTTACTACTGGCGGGGTAATTAAATTACATAGGGAAGAAGGAAACAACTGTGGTGAAGAAAAGCGGAAAGGTGATAAAGCGGATGCAAGTTTTCAAATTACGAATTGGGGCGTCTCGGGTGTCGAAATAATAATAATAAGATTTCGGTCTTTATTGGATTCTGTGAGGAATGTATGTTTATGTATCAAATTAGTAATTATTTTCTCAAGTTTTTCTGACTCTTTGATGTGGCGCAGCTCCTTTCGTTGCCGAAAGTTCTCAGGTTTCTTTGGCTGTTCCCACAGTTACCTTGTCTGAAAAGGTATATTATTTCTGTAGTAGTGTGCAGAAAAAATTGAAATTTCAAAAGAGGCGTTCTAAACAAAATATAATAAAATTAATTCCGGAAAATGTCCTTTTACCTTAATTTATACAATGTCTACGTCCATTTAGGTTAAGTTGGACCAATAATTGTGAAATTAGAAAACAAAACTACTTGAATGAACCTAAATAAGCGTGTTTGTGTACTTAAAATAGTTTTGTGTTTGTTGCCACATGCAACAAAAAATTATCAACCAAAAATGGAAAAAAAAAGTTACCAGACCAAGCTAAAAGCTACCAAAAATCTGGAAAAATTATAAAACACGAAAAAATCATACATCGTCTTCAGCCAGATGTCTTTTTGGTATCGTTTGATTTTTCTCTGATTTACGAACTTGTATAAAAAAATGTCATGGCAGTGGCCTAGTATGCACTATATGCAGTACACGTAAAGCCACTCAAGTGGAATCCAATTTTTCATACAAATTTTCTTCCGCAAAATGTCAAATTTAACTTTCCACATAAAAATATGAGTAGGCAGTACGCAGTTCGAGTGAAAAATAGCTACTTCATAGACTGATTTGGCATAAACTTGGGTTTTATTGTCATTCGCATTACATTTTTGACATTTTGGCTCGAAAAATGTTCATAGGAAAACGTGAAATTTATTTGAATTTCTGATGTTTGATGTCTCAAGTCTTCAGAGAATCTAAAAGACAACTGTTGGTACATATCAAATCATTTTAACATAAGTCTTTTAAATTCAATTAGGAAAATTATGCAAGTATTAATGTTGCCAATTAAGCAATATAGATAACATAAAATAAATAGAACGTTACTTACTAAAGTACTAGTAATACTTTTTAACCTTTTCCTGACAAAAAACGTAGTGGGCAGAAAAAGTAAGGCAGCATTTACATGTCGCACTCATTTTACAATACTTTTGTAAGTCAAAATGTGACTTTTTTCAGAAACGGCGAAAAACTGATAACTCACATCCTGTTACAGATTATAAAGAAATTAGTACTTTATTATGATTGTTAATAAAAATAAAGAAATTATATATTTACTTATTACTTTAAATATTGCAGATAATAAATGTATTTCCAATTTTTGAGTTAGGAATGTATTACCCCCAAAAAAAAATTTTAGAGAGATAAATTATTTTGAATGGTGTAGGACTCAAAATGTCATATCTTTTTTCTTTCTTGCACTATGCTAACGACGGTTTTATTGATGCGTAGAGAATTGAGTTTTACGTTTGAATAATGATCTATCTTAAATTTGACAAATTTTGAGTTACTACAGTATTGTATAATGAGTGCGATGTGATGACATCGAGTTCGTCTTTTTGATGCTCCTGTTCAAAAAGTTACCAAAACCAGAAAAAAATTGCCAAATTACCAAATTACCAATAATCATCCACTAAGAAAAAAGTTACCAGATTTGGTGAAATATTACCAAAGTGGCAACCGCGGTTTTGAGTGGTTCCCTAAATGTAGTTTACAAAAATTGATAGCTGGGCGATAGAAATGAAACATTATAAAGTCACTCCGAGTTTGTCGCCTTTTCGTCACTCTTCCATATCTCACTCTGCTCGAGATCACTAACCACGCGTGCAAGCATCTATTTTCCTTTTCGTTCTCGTTTTATCGAAGTTCGAAATGACTGCCCAAACCCCTGTCGCTTTTTCGTTTCATTTGAGGTGGAAATTCTGCTCAACGAGCCGTAAGCATTTTCGTTTCAAAACCTTTAACAAAATAGTCTGATTGAATTTGTGGTCGGCTAAGATTGTTTTTTAAATACGAGAAAGTTGTATATAATTGGCAAAACTCATGGCTTTAAAAAAAAGGAAAAGCCCAAATAATTGAGACGTACATTTTTTTTTTTTTTTGTGAGACGGAACTCCAGGGGGTCAATTCTCGTTCTGTGAAAAAGTGAAACGAAAACGTTTTCATCCTTTCACCGGAAACTCGATTATCGTTTTACTAAAAAGGTGAAACCAAACTTCAAAAATTTTCACAAGAATCATTTTCTTTTACGTTCTCATTTGCAAGTGAATAATTTTATTGAGAGTTTGAAAATAAAGAACCTAATTTCATAAAACACAGTGACGGATATTGAATTCACCACGGTATTTTCACTTATTGAGCGAGAATCGCTTTTTAGTCCCGACTAAATCGAGAAAATAAAAGCAATATGTGAAAGCGAATGTGAAAAGGATTTATTCGATCCACTCTTGCATAGAACCAAAATTTTGAGTCTCAAATGGATTGTCTTTTTTAACTGGGATACCTACCTCTAAAACACCTGTTGTCGCATGTCGTCAATAATTTCAGCAGCACATAATTTGGACTTAACGTCCACGTTCGAATCTACCCTTAAAAAAAATAAAAATAAATAGTTGGCGCAACAGGTACGGAGAGACCCTAGGCCTAGCTTCTCACAACCATTCGTTTTGTGTGAGTTTCTCATTTTTGGAACGAATGGAAGGGATCTACAATTTTATGCCGACTCCAAACTTCAAAAGTGGTCAGAGCAAATATCTGGCTTCTTCGTTCTTCATCTCTGTTCTTTCAGTATCTCCAAGGAATGCCAAATAGATGAATGCGTTTCTGATCACTGTAACCACGCCCAATGCCTCGAAAACTCAATAAATTAAATGAATGTCAGAAATTAAATGAATGTCAAAATAAACTGACTGACAACATATTTCTGCTAACAGATCGCCTTTTAATTCCTTATTAGTAAAATACCCCAAGTCACGAGACCAAACTACATGTTCAGTGTACACAGTATCACCGTGTTCAGCGCCGTAAAGTGATTTTTAACAACCAACGAAAAACGTAGAACCATTTAATTGCAGTGCATTATCATAAAAAAATCGCAACCACATCATACGCCATATGTCAAGCATTGCCACCGCATGCAACAATTACACTGTCTAGGTCAGTGCCTACGCCATTGCCATATGTGAGGAAGTTTTTTTGGTGCCATGTGGTGTGAGGAGCCCCCACCGACTGGTCAGCCAGCGCACGCACCAAAAATCATTTTCATTTTCATACTCGCGCGCCATAACAAAAAAAAAAAAAAAACACCAATAAAATGTTTTTCCTCTGTTGGTCTTATAGTAAATTGTTGTATAATTGAGTCCTTTGTCCTTTCCACTGCTACGTCGGAGAGTGTCGATCACAATTGTTAACATTTACATTCTGTTGATGGTTTTATTGCGTGTGTTTACACTGCACATCGTACTTCTGTACCATCCGAGTCTCATTTGTTTGTGTTTTTACTTTTCCAGTTCGCTTTCACATCGCACACCTGTATGAAGTTCAAAATAAACATAAAGCTGCCAAAGAGGCATACGAAAAGCTTCTTACCGAAGACCAGCTGACATTGGAACTGAAGGCCGATATTTATCGACAATTAGGTAAGTAATCGTTATCGTCCGCCTTGGACTTTGCCTAAGCGTAACGAAAGTAGCATTGCACACATATTTGAATGGTTGTCTTCTGTTTGGCTGTATTACAGGATGGATGTATCATTGTGTTGAATCCTTAGGCGATAAACGACAACGAGAATCCTATGCAATTTTCTGTTTACAAAAGTCAATTGAAGCCAATCCAAAATCTGGACAATCATTATATTTGCTTGGAAGATGTTATGCTGGAATTAACAAAGTCCATGATGCCTTTATAGCGTATAGAAATTCAGTGGAGAAGAGTGAAGGGAACGCCGATACCTGGTGTTCGATAGGGTATGTTTGGCACCTTGCCATTTAATAATTTGTTTACCGTTTAAACTTGGATATTTTTGTGCTTTCTAGGGTTCTATACCAGCAACAGAATCAACCGACAGACGCCTTACAAGCGTACATTTGCGCCGTACAATTGGATAAGAATCACAAAGCTGCCTGGACGAATTTAGGAATTTTATACGAGAGCTGCGGCCAACTGAGAGACGCATATGCGTGCTATTTGAACGCAGCACGAAACCTAGATTCTGTAAGTGTACACTTTATGCCAACAGATGTTGGTGAAACCGCAACCAAGATGTTTTGCTTCTTGTTTTCACTTTTTTTTTTTTTTCCTTTGCCAGGACTCGAATTTTTTTCACACAGTCACTACAGCTTCGACGACGACAGCAACAGCAGCAGGCACACCAACCAAAAGTCCGGCTGGTGGTCCATCAACGTCGACTGCTGGTGGTTATACATCGTCGCCATCAACTAGTAAAGCGTCCACTTCAAAAGCCGGTGCTAACAGTAGTAATAATAGTAGTAATAATAGTCCTAGTAGTAAAACACAAAGTCTAGCTGAGAGTCTGAAGCAGAGGATCAAATTTTTGGGTACACAATTAGCTCAAGCTCCTATGCCGAGTATAACATCGAAACGGCGGCAGTTGTGCTCGATAGAAGAGGCCTGGAATTTACCAATATCACTTGAAATGAGTTCAAGGCAACAACAGCATATACAGCAACAGCAGCAGCACCATACTCAACAATCATCGTCGTCACATCCTCACCAACTTCCTGCGCAACAACAGCTATCACTGCAAGCGACGCAGCAGCAGCAGCAACCCCAACCACCGCCACCACCTCAACCTCAGCAGCCCGGTGTTGTTCTAAACAATCACATGCAGCAAAGGCAATTTGTGAAGAGCTACTCAGCGGTAAGTTACTTTTTGCTTTTCCTCTTACTGTATTTCAGTTCAGTGTTCAGTAAATGTCGCGGTTTAGCGGTTTAAGTAAGAACAAGACCTTGATGACCATCACTAGGTTTCTTGTAGCATTTGCGGTAGATCTTTCGATTACCCTTTGAAGACATTGCTTCTTTTATGTAGAGACCGTCCAAACAAAGCTTGTGAATTTGTGGTTACAAAAAATCTTAACCTTCTGGCTCAGCATTTAACTATAGTTTGTTTGTTCCGCCACAACGGTTCTAATTTGGAGAAAGATCTGTCAAATTTATTTCCTAACCATTTTAAAATAGGTATCTTAAATAATTTTCTAGTAGCAAGTCATATTTATCATGTGCTGTTCACGAGTTTGCAATGGCGAATGGCTCATATTATGCCACGACCTCCTTCCATACTTAATTTGATTTACCATAAGTGCTTGTTGTTGCAATTAATTATTCCGTTATCTTTATCAATGCACAGAAGTTTAATGTATAGCGAAATCAATTGCAAGTCAGTGATAAAATTGTTGACAATTATTCATGTTCCCTGAGCTAGCAAACACCCGACCGTCAGTCGTCCGGCACGAGTTCAATTTGAAATACACCGCATACTAAACTATCGCATGAAATTCAAACCGGCACAGTCCAGCCACACGTGGATGACTGGCTATTCAATAAATTGTTTACAACTACTTTAATCGATTCACCTGATAAAGTGATAAGACAAAAAATAGTAAACACTGTTCAAAGTGACTGCTCTCTGTCCACATATAGATGTCGCCAGTTTATACGACCAGAGACACAAACCGGATGCAAGCTTCTTCCATTGCTTCTAATTTAACCGTAGCAGTTTGTATTTGTGTCTCTTTCTAGAGAAAGAAAAAGCAACACATGCGCCATCATGCTATTTCAGAGAGGAAATGCCGGTATGTACAATTGAAATTGAAACAAACCGCGTGTTGGTTGGTTTGGTTGGTGGCCTCTTCCATTTTGGTGAAAATCTTGGTTGTGAACAGTTGTGCTCTGCCATTACTCTGTGAATTTTTAATTAAATTTCAAAAATTAACAAAATAATGTTTCAAATACTAAAAATACATTTTCAAAGTGTGTGACATGAGCTGAAGAATAAATAGTTGAGCGCCTAACAGGTAATTTGTGAAGACTTTTAAACAACTTGAGCAAATGCTTATGATGAAGTTACATAAAAAAAAAAAGATAAAACCAGCCACGAGCGCTGACCTTGCATGAAAATGGGGTTATTTACCCCACAATGAGAGACAAAGACGTGCTATAGAAAGTTTACCCTGTGTCTGACTGACGATGCTATCTATGGGCATGTGTCTTACCCCCTCTGCCCCATATGCTAGTTAACTCGTGGAATTTATTTCGCGTCTCGGCAGAATAACACCCAAATCACTTCGGGAGCTCTAACTGTTACAGAGTGAAGATATTGGGGCAACGCCTTTTTACATCTTATTTTGAATAGAAATAAGCAAGTCCTAGAGACAGCGATGAGTATTTGAAGGACGAGTGTTGGGGATGACTACTGTGCTTCTATCAAACCAGATGGGCTCAGTTTATTTCGGTTGCTTTTATCGCTACTTTTCTGGAGTATAGAAATAGATACATATTATAGCTAAGCTAAGCTATCAGTGTCGAGTTGGGTACAGTCTACAATTCTACATACTCATCTCAGTGCCACTGCTCTGCAGTGTTAGATGTCAGTGCCAGAGGTTAGAAGGGTGTTTGACAATCTTTAGTGGTGTATAGGTATATGTGATTTTTTTTTTTTTTTTTCACTGGCTTGGCGTTGGCACGTGTTCGATTTGCAGCTAATGGTGCGTGTCTCACATGGAAATGCTTTCTTATTACAATTTTTTTTTTTCTAATAATAACTTCAGTTGGGTGGGCTGCCGCCTCTAGTATTTTTTTTTTTTTTGTGTTTTAATTTATGCGAGAATTCTGCTCAGAGCTTTGAACGTGATTAATATGAAATGTAATTTTGGCGAAACGCTGAGGCCTTGGTTGAAAGTGTTTTTTTTTTTTCAGTAGAGTTGAATGCAATTCAGATTATTTATCATTCCACCGCATATATTACACCTGTTCACTACCAGTGTTCGTTCCATTTACCTTCCTTTAATGTTTCGATGTAATTGATAATGTTTTTATATTAAGGCATTTTGTACTACCGCGTTTTGTACATTATCTTCAATTCTCTTCTTTTTGTCTTTTTTTTTTTTTTTTATTCCCCACAACAACTATGTATTAGGTATTGAATACTGACAATCTGTTTAGTGAGTACCACTAATTTGAAAGTTTTGAGCGTTTCTGCAGCTTAGAAAAACCTAGCGCACACGAAAATAGAAAGCGCACATAAGTGTGCGTTTACAATTTTTCGTCGTTTCTTCCATATTCTACTTGTTAACCATTACTATCCGCAGATTAACTTCGTGGTGCACCAATCAATTGCACTCTGATGCCCCTCTGACGGAAAATCAATTCAAATGCCAAATAAAAATAGTTATCGTTTTGATCGATAATTTATTTAGCACTCTGGCGTACAATTACAACAACTCGGATTGTCCTCTGACTCTATTTTGTTTAAAATTCCCCACAACAGCTATTAGGTATTGAATGCTGACAATCTGTTTAGTGAGTACCACTAATTTGAAAGTTTTGAGCGTTTCTGCAGCTTAGAAAAACCTAGCGCACACGAAAATAGAAAGCGCACAAAAGTGTGCGTTTACAATTTTTCGTTGTTTCTTCCATATTCTACTTGTTAACCATGACTATCCGCAGATTAACTTCGTGGTGCACCAATCAATTGCACTCTGATGCCCCTCTGACGGAAAATCAATTCAAATGCCAAATAAAAATAGTTATCGTTTTGATCGATAATTTATTTAGCACTCTGGCGTACAATTACAACAACTCGGATTGTCCTCTGACTCTATTTTGTTTAAAATTCCCCACAACAGCTATTAGGTATTGAATGCTGACAATCTGTTTAGTGAGTACCACTAATTTGAAAGTTTTGAAAGCTTAAAAAAAAACTAGCGCACACGAAAATAGAAAGCGCACATAAGTGTGCGTTTACAGTTTTTCGTTGTTTGTTTCGTTGTAAACTATCCGCAGATTAACTTCGTGGTGCACCAATCAATTGCACTCTGATGCCCCTCTGACGGAAAATCAATTCAAATGCCTAATAAAAATAGTTATCGTTTTGATCGATAATTTATTTAGCACTCTGGCGTACAATTACAACAACTCGGATTGTCCTCTGACTCCATTTTTTTTTTAAATTCCCGACAACAGCTATTAGGTATTGTATACTGACAATCTGTTTAGTGAGTACCACTAATTTGAAAGTTTTGAGCATTTCTGCAGCTTAGAAAAACCTAGCGCACATAAGTGTGCGTTTACAATTTTTCGATGTTTGTTTCGTTGTAAACTATCCGCAGATTAACTTCGTGGTGCACCAATCAATTGCACTCTGATGCCCCTCTGACGGAAAATCAATTCAAATGCCAAATAAAAATAGTTATCGTTTTGATCGATAATTTATTTAGCACTCTGGCGTACAATTACAACAACTCGGATTGTCCTCTGACTCTATTTTGTTTAAAATTCCCCACAACAGCTATTAGGTATTGAATACTGACAATCTGTTTAGTGAGTACCACTAATTTGAAAGTTTTGAGCGTTTCTGCAGCTTAGAAAAACCTAGCGCACACGAAAATAGAAAGCGCACAAAAGTGTGCGTTTACAATTTTTCGTTGTTTCTTCCATATTCTACTTGTTAACCTGACTATCCGCAGATTAACTTCGTGGTGCACCAATCAATTGCACTCTGATGCCCCTCTGACGGAAAATCAATTCAAATGCCTAATAAAAATAGTTATCGTTTTGATCGATAATTTATTTAGCACTCTGGTGTACAATTACAACAACTCGGATTGTCCTCTGACTCCAATTTGTTTAAAATTCCCCACAACAGCTATTAGGTATTGAATGCTGACAATCTGTTTAGAGAGTACCACTTATTTGAAAGTTTTGAGCATTTTTGCAGCTTAGAAAACCCTAGCTCACACAAAAATAGAAAGCGCACAAAAGTGTGCGTTTACAATTTTTCGTTGTTTCTTCCATATTCTACTTGTTAGCCATGACTATCCGCAGATTAACTTCGTGGTGCACCAATCAATTGCACTCTGATGCCCCTCTGACGGAAAATCAATTCAAATGCCAAATAAAAATAGTTATCGTTTTGATCGATAATTTATTTAGCACTCTGGCGTACAATTACAACAACTCGGATTGTCCTCTGACTCTATTTTGTTTAAAATTCCCCACAACAGCTATTAGGTATTGAATACTGACAATCTGTTTAGTGAGTACCACTAATTTGAAAGTTTTGAGCATTTCTGCAGCTTAGAAAAACCTAGCGCACACGAAAATAGAAAGCGCACATAAGTGTGCGTTTACAATTTTTCGTTGTTTCTTCCATATTCTACTTGTTAACCATGACTATCCGCAGATTAACTTCGTGGTGCACCAATCAATTGCACTCTGATGCCCCTCTGACGGAAAATCAATTCAAATGCCTAATAAAAATAGTTATCGTTTTGATCGATAATTTATTTAGCACTCTGGCATACAATAAACTTGTATATTATTCTTTGACTACCAAAGTGATTCCAAACTATTTTAAATGAAATCATTTAATTTTTTAGGCAACGCAAGGTCCTCCGCCACCTTATCCTCATCAGGGTACGCCAAACACCCTCGGACCAGCGGCACCAAAGCGCTTCAAAGATGAACTACCCCCGCAAACAACCGTGCCTCTGGCGGCAGCACCAGCTGCGGGCACAAATATTGTGTCGCAACAAACGCAACAACAGCTTGCTGGGCAACAACAACAGCGTTCCGGACAACAGCCTGCATTCTACTTATCACAGCAACAGCTACAAATGTTGCAGTTCCTGCAGCAGAACCAAAATAACCTAAATCCCCAACAGCAACAACTGTTTCAACAATTAAGCAATCAGTACCGTTTAATGCAACAATATCAGCTGCGACTACAGCAACAGCAACAGCAAAGATTGCAACAGCAACAACAACAACAACAACAGCAGCAGCAGCAATCACAACCACTACCACCACCTCCGCCAGCAGCACAACAGCAACAGGCTGTCGTAGTACAAAACTCAACCCCACTTGGTGCACCACCCGCCTATCCTAGTCAACCGCCAGCACCACGAGCCGCCGATCATGTGATTACGGGGAACGGAGGCATTGTAGGTGGCGGTAGCGGATATGTGGACAATACGTCAAATTTTGTACAGGCGGCGACGGGAAACACGCAGCCGGCTGCAGGGATGCCATTCAAATCGGCTAATGTCTACATGAATGGTATTGTGCAGCCGCAACAGCAGCAGCCAAGTCCGTTGCTACACCAGCAGCAGGCGGGGTTTGATCCATTGAATGAGTTCACACAGCTGTCTCCTTGCAGTGATGGGAATGATTTGGGTAAGTGCAGTTCTAAGGATTATCTCTTGCAAAGACTAAAGGTTACTAAAAAAAAAAAAAAAAAAATGTCAGAAATAATATGAACGAATTTTTTCTCCATTTTTTGTTTGTTTGTTTGTTTCTTTGTTTCTGTGTATCTTTCACTCCTGATGCGCAGAAATTCAAGAGATTTCGTCGCCGTTCAGTGATAAGCTACTAGGTAATTTTTATTGATTTGTACTTTTCTTATTTAAGCTTGTATAGTTCTGCCCAACAAATCATGCTTTTGTTGCGAGCGCGCGTCTGTCCGTCTCTTAAAGCTTCCTAAATATGTACATTTATGTAACATGCTTGCATTCCGCCAATAAAACTGCGTACCTAAGATTAAGAAGCTCCTTTTCTAAATCAGTGGTAGTCATGCTTTAGCCTACGCACTAACTTGAGCACACGCAATACCTCTTATCACCATGCAAAAGAGAGAAAACTATGCGAACAAATAAGACTAATTGATTGACATTTCATACCCGGCTATGTCCGCCTGGAAACCAAGAAATGGTATCATGTCTTTGGCTAAAATTTAGATTGTACACTCGCAAGTTGCGCAGGCAATCCTTCATATGCTTACATGTTGTCTAATTTGTATATACACGTTTTTAGATTTTAAAACGTGTTTCTTGGTTCAATGTTCCTATTTCTCTGTAAAACGTTTAATACGGCCTTGTCTTTTAAAGACAACACAACTTGGCTCGCTCACAGTTGAGTGGAGACAGAAATGCAAAAGCATTCATGAGTCGTTTCTACTCAGTTCTTCCACAGAGAGTGCGCATTTTTTGTTTTATAATAATTATTTTGTTTTGTTCTTGAATTTTTGTATTTAATGAAATTGAGTTTTTAGGCCTTTTAGTTGTTCCTCTGTCTGTCTGAATGTTTGTTCAGTTTTAGATCAATCCAAGCGACTAACTAAAAGCAGTTAGAAGCAGTACCAGTATAAAGCGCGAGCTCTTTTATACTCGCTTTAGGTTATTAATACACTGAGGTCCTTTAATTTATTTTTTTTTGTCAGGCTATAATAGAAGTTGATTAAGCCTTTTATTTGTAGGTTACAATTCACCATCGGCTGCTTTTTAAGTATAGAGCCTACTACGTCGAATAGTATCATTTTAAATATTTAATTTTATAGATGAGGTCACACTTTTCTGAAACCACGGCGCGCCAATAAGTTGTAGTCTCCAACTGGCTCCGTGTGTAGTATCATTTCAAAGGGCATCTATACTGTACTCTACTATTGATATACAGCAATTGAATACTGCAGGGTGCTTTAAATATAACTTTATTCCAATTGGTTCGAATGATATGGTACATTTCAAGAGTCTGTTTGTGCTCTTTATAATATATATAATTATATTTTTATACATACACATGACATGCTATGGAATCAGCTCAACCATCTAGCGTTGAAGATGAATCAACGTCACACGGAATGAGTTGGAGAGACATGACACGCCTTGCAGAACTCCAAGCACGATGGCGTAAAGGCGTAATTGACGCTCTATACTCGGTTAAAGGCGAAAGGATCTAAAAGGAAAGGATCGATGACCCGAAACGTTTCCCAACGTCTACCACAAAGATGCCTTAAATATATTGTTACACTCAAACAAGTTACAACAATTAATAAACAAACGGTAACTAGCACATACAGGGAGTGTGTACGTTAACAGGCTTTCAAATTGCAGTAATCATTTGAAAGGCTACAGGCTTAAAATAGATCTAATGTTTAGGTGTATAACTTCTTTGAGTAGGGCCTTAAGTTACCTTAATGCGCGACAATCAGTATTGTCCCAGAAGGATGATAATCTTAGTTATATTTGTTTAGGTACAATGGTCACTTGTTACTTGTACTTGCGTAAGGTATACTGCACAATCTTCGTTTATGGATCCTAATTGCACTGGATGCAACATCAGAAACGTCTTTTATGAGCAAAGTGTAAACGACGTTCCTCTCATCAGAATTCTAAAATTGGATTTTTGTTTGCCGTTCTCTTAGGGCCACTCGTATTTTCATGATTTTTATCAAACAAAATGTTATTTCTCAACTCCACAGGCTGGTTTTGAGCTCTTTTAACTTACTTCTCCCCCTTTTATCTTCAGGTTCCGTTAGTTGTGATCTTAAAACGGCTCTAAATGCGTTATTTGTGTTTCCCTCGTCAGAAGACGAAAGAGAAGAAGGGGAATACGGACACTTAAACCAACCAACCAATCAACCAGGGCTACTCGTTCAGAAAAGAGTTGACCTAATCGTTTTAACCTCCAACTAAACTTTAATCGTTGAGAGGGAAACTTTAAAGCTTTAAAGTAGGCCCTGCGCTAGAGTCTCAATTACTTATATTGCATGGGTATGCATTTTATTTTATTTTTTTAGGTTAGAAACCAAACGTTAGGGATAAATAGAGACACGACTTTGTCGACCTTGCGGTAGCAGCTACGAAGACGATTCTCGCAGTGTATTTACTCTTTTCTAGGAGACGATTACTCAAAATTTCAGATACGACGCAAGTATAATTATTCGAAATTCTTAGGGGAAAAGAAAATTTGTAACTTAAAAATACGAATGACTTTTCTTTTGGCAACATCCTCTTAGGTATTTTACATTATAGGTACAATCCTTCACTCATCAAGTTGTCTAACTGCAGAGCTTTACCGCACAAATCTCCTGTTCATGCACAATTTGTAGATCATTTCGAGGTTCACTTTCCACCTGGAAGTAGAAAAAAAAAATTATTACCCAGGTTCAAGAATGAAATCCACAATCAATGCTTATCAGATCACCAATCAGCACATGCAATCCTCTCTCATACACTGACACAGGCTAAAAATAGAAGAAAAAAAAGCAACCCTCATTTCAATGGTGATTATCTAATCATAATTTTGCATTTGTTTCATTTGTCAGGTGTAACTGATCAGGAATTGCAGGCGATCCTCTCGCAAAAGGATCTCGCCTCCACTTTTGCTGAGGACATCCTCAAATCATTTACATCCGAAGGGCTAGATATTAAGGAAGAATTCGACGAAAACTCGCATGATCTCTTCAACGGATTTGACTCGACACCGCCGCCATCGTCTGAGCCGACGCCCCAACAAACTCCCACCAATCACCATAGCAATACCATAGTCACAAATGTCAACTGCAATAACAATAACAGCAACAGCTGTAGTAGTAGTAGTAACTTTCGCAATAAATCGCCGCCGCTAAAGTGTGAAGCTACCTCAACGTCGAGTAGTAACAGCATAACCGGTAACAGTGGCGATGTGGACGGCGGTCTCTCCTCGAATGTTGGCGCTTTTGTTAAAGACGACGCTGACATGGATGTACGAGTCAAGCTCGAGAATAACTTTCTAGACGATGACGATTTGCCAAAATTTCAAATACGTATGACTGCGAAACAAGTGATGCAATGCGTTAAGCAGCTACCGCTGGATACCGCACCGCCCCATTGTTCCGTGTTGCATATTGATGCACCACCCCCCGCACCGCCCGATTGTCCGCCACAGCGTTTGACCAAAGAACAGCTTCTGCCACCCACACCATCTGTGCATTTGGAGAACAAGAAACATGCATTTAGTCCGCAGTTGCAGGAGTTTTGCCTGAAGCATCCGATTGCAGTTGTTCGAGGACTGGCGGGAGCACTGAAATTGGATCTGGGATTGTTCTCTACGAAAACACTTGTGGAGGCCAATCCCGATCATAGTGTTGAGGTGCGAACCCAGGTTCATCAGGCACCCGACGAGAATTGGGACTCTTCGATGGGAAAGCGCGTTTGGGCCTGCATATCGCATCGTTCGCATACGACAATCGCGAAGTATGCTCAGTATCAGGCGTCCAGTTTTCAGGACAGTTTGAAGGTGAGTTTCGAGCAAGAGCAAAAGTGTTTACTTTTCGCCGCATATATGATGTAATCAACAAAATTACTAACTTTCGTTCTACTGAATACAAATTTTGAGGAGGAATTGTTTTTGTCTGATAAAAGAAAAAAACACAAATCTCCGCTGCGAAGCTGTGGTTCGCATTTTAATTAAGGAAATGTTTTCTCTATTTCCAGGAGGAACGTGAGAAGGGATCAGCCGGGGCGCATACAATGTCCGATTCGGACTCCAAAGACTCGATGAGTTCGACGGTGAACGGCAAACGAAGAAAGTTGAAAAACGGCAGCAAAATGTTAAGGTAAGAACCGTTTGATTCTGATTTCCGTTCCGCATTCAGCTACAACATGTGTTTTGAAGAATTTGTCTTCAAGATGCATTTCGCCGAGTGCTAGACTAAAGTCTGAGAGATTTTCGCTAACACCGCTAGAAAACCCACTTGGCGAAGTTTGATAGTAGACCTCTCAACAATGTACACATACAAATAGCAGGCGGATCCGCATATAAGATATTAGTTCGGCATTCTTAGCCATGGAGATGGATGCTTTTATGTATTTATAAATGAGATGCGCATATTTTTTGCACCTTAGAACACTAGCAGTTTCTTTTTCTCTTGTAATGAGTTAATTGTAACATTTTTTTTTCTCTTGCAGATTCGGCACCAATGTAGATCTCTCCGACGAGCGCAAATGGCGAACCCAACTCGCCGAATTGCAAAAATTACCCGCCTTTGCCCGAGTGATATCGGCCGCAAACATGCTCTCACATGTCGGTCATGTCATACTGGGAATGAACACAGTTCAGTTGTATATGAAAGTGCCGGGCAGTCGGACGCCCGGTCATCAGGAGAATAACAATTTCTGTTCGATTAACATCAACATTGGTCCGGGAGACTGTGAATGGTTTGCCGTACCGGATGCATATTGGGGTGGAATCCATAATCTGTGTGAAAAGAATAATATAAGCTATTTGCATGGATCGTGGTGGCCGGTTTTGGAGGATCTATACAAAGAGAATATTCCCGTGTATAGATTTATTCAAAGGCCCGGCGATTTGGTGTGGGTAAATGCTGGGTAAGTCTAGACAAAAATGATTTTCTATTTTGAGACTAATTGCATTTTGTTCGTGTCTTTTGCAGTTGTGTTCATTGGGTGCAAGCCGTTGGTTGGTGCAATAATATCGCCTGGAATGTGGGTCCCTTAACTGCGCGACAATATTCGCTGGCTGTCGAGAGGTACGAATGGAATAAGCTGCAAAGTTTCAAAAGCATCGTGCCAATGGTACATTTAAGTTGGAACTTGGCGCGCAACATCAAGGTGTCGGATCCAAAGCTGTTCGAACTGTTGAAGTGAGTACGGGGGTATGCTTAGGTGTAGTATATTGCATTCGAAGCTCATCACTTGACTTGATAATAATGTTGTACTTGTACTTGATTTATTGAATGTGTGCACCAATATTTTTGCAAACTTTCATCTAATATTTATATTAAAAACAAGAACTAACCCACAAATTATCTGCTTCTTCGAATTACAGAATGTGCTTGATGCAAACGCTGAAAAACGTCTTTCACACGCTGGACTACGTCAAGTCAAAGGGCGTCGAAGTTCGCTTCCATGGTCGTGGAAAGAACGAAGCCTCTCACTACTGCGGTCAATGCGAGGTAAGTTCAATCTTTCTTTCCCCTGAATGTATTTTGAACGAGCTTTCATGATGTTCTACATAAATTACTAACTTTCGTTCTACTGAAAAAATGAGAATGAAGAGAAATTATGTCTATCTGATTGTGCCTCCCAAACGCAGTTGGCTGTCTACTATTCTTTCGCTGAAACCTATTCTCATGTGGCCAACCGTCTCTTTGCAGGTGGAAGTCTTCAACATACTTTTCATACGCGAACAGGAGAAACGTCACGTTGTCCATTGCATGAGCTGTGTCCGCAAACAAGCGCCGTCCCTACAAGGCATAGTTTGTCTAGAGGAATATCGCCTCACGGAATTATGCCAGATTTACGATCAGTTTACCCTATTTAGGCCACCAGCTCCACCGAGTCCACTGACAAAAGTATAACACTAATGGATTGTAGTTCAATTTTTCTTTCCTTCTTCCTTTGTGCCCTCCCCCGCTATTAGTACTACTCCCACTTATTTAGTAGATTTTATGTTATATATATATAAAAAAAAAAAAAAAAAATGCAAACCTAAAAAAAAGTATAAGCAACACAAAGCACACACACCCTCTCACATTGAGCGAAAGAGAATACATATTGTATTGTATGTATGTGTATCGTTAAATATATTATAAATTATTTATTACTTAATTGTTTATAGATATGAAAAGAAACAAAAAAACGCAATTTAATTTTTACACCGATTTTCTCAACATAACCCCTCATTCATTTAAAAAAGAAAAATACTACACACATGTAGACTAAGTCGTAAAACACTTTTCTTTTCTTTTTTTTTTAATTAATTTCTTCTTTTAGTTAATAACAATTATATTTATAATATGTGAAACATAGTTTTTATTTTTAATAGTTTTAAATACACGCAACGTATATCTATAATTCTTAGTTTTTTCTGTTTTTTTTTTTAAATATTAAACAAAATTATTAACATAATCCATACATGTATAATTTTCCAAAGAAACCATCGTCGTAGTTGTCTATATATTTGCAGATTTGTTTTGTTTTAATATATTTACCATAAAGAAATGAATAATTATATAAAGAAATGCACACAAAAACACGTTTGGCATATTTAATTCGTGCCTCATTTTCATCATCCATATCTCGCTCACATTTATCAAGTGGAGTTTAGAGGAGGAATGTAATAATTTCTTGTAATATTGATCTCAGAAAGTGGAGGAGGAAAAAGAGGACGAATGCGAAATGGCTTTGATAAAGACGGCCCTCGCAAGGTAAACATGTCTTTTTTTTTTGTAAATAAGAAAATAAGTTTAAATGTTCCGTTTCGATTGAACCTGTGGACACGGTAATGTTCGCATAAAGTGGCAAAAGGATGAATGAAATTGGAACATGTTCGGGTAGTACAGTTACATAATATTTTGAGGTGTATGTTTGGTTGTTTTTTTCGGCCGCTATTTTACTTGCTGGGCATCCACAACCTCTAAAGAATGACATTCCTGTCGCGAGTCTACTTAGATAGAAATATACATGTACCAAAGTTGGCAACGCAGATTTAAATTTCGTATTGATGAAGACAACTTTCCATCTCCACTGAGGGTTTTTTTAATATTCATAAACGGTCAGTGAACAAATAAATAAAGAAACCAACTGGCCAAAAATGGCTTCTTGACTGATTTATTCATCTGACAGAATATTAATCATGCCAGTTGCACGCAACACCTCAATAGATAGTGTGATGTACTATTGAGCAATGGCTCCAAAAATACAAACGGCACACAAACATTTTTTGCCGCATCTCTCGTGACAGTCGAATGCGACAGCTCTTACTAAGAGATTGGTACTGCCGACCATCAATCTCCACCCAAACATGTAAAACTTCCAACTCCTGCCATTCAATCGCTCGAATACATTTCTTATTTTAACTACGAACTTAAATATAAATAAATCATAATCTATAGGTGCTTACATTATATATTTTCAAAAAAAAAAAAAAAAAAAAAAAATTAATCTAATGCTTGAAAAAAAAAATGAAAATTTAATTCACGTTTGGTTTAGTGTGGCAACAAACTTAGCGAATGTTCAAGGACCCGAAGTCTCCCAGTGTGTTTTAGGTATCTAAATTTAAGTAAAAAAAAACTTAATCAAAATTAAAATGCAATTTTTTTTTTTTAGATTTCAAACAAGAAAATTTATCGGCTTAGATATTTGCAAACTCAAGAAGTAAATTCATTTCTGACGCATTTATTGCAAAAATAAAATGAAATAAATATTTTATTTAAAAAAAAAATAAATATATATATATACATACTTGTAAATTTAATATGTATTTTCTTTTAACACAATTTGTACATTTTTATTTAATTTGTTTTTAATTCGATAGAAAGAGTGTGGAATTTTTGTTGTTCACAACAATTCTCTATATATATGTTTCCAACGATTTTAACTCCAGCCCGGAGGGTCTTTGCTACCACAGAAGCATTGGAAACAGAAGAGTGTTGTGTTAAAAATCAACAAAACGATATGATGACCAGTAGTCACTGCCAATAAATAATGAGAAAATATTGATAAATACAATTGAGAAAAAATAGTTAATTAATGAAATACAAAGTAAAAAGAAGATAGGCTTGCCTCCTCTTTGAATTGTAAATATATAGAACTAGAGAATGGCCAAGAGACGAGAGAGCGTATGTGAGATGTGAAAGCGAGTGAGAGAGAGAGAGAGAGCAACAGTTTGTAAAATTATTAATCATAATCATTATTCATTAAAACAAAATATTAATAAAATGAAAGTAAACAAGAAAACCAATCCTCTGAATGAAGAATACTTTTTTAGTTTGCTATTTAAATGTGGTGTGATTATAGGATATAGGATATAAGGATTCAAACAAAAGAACAAACAATATAGTAGAACGTGAAAATATGAAATATTTTTCTAACACAGCATAACAATCGTATACCAAATTAAATATGTGTCGCCGCCAACTCGATTCTTTGGAGACAGTGTGTCGACAAAATGTGTTTTGATCATCGTTTCATACATACATATTTTTTTTTTTACAAGTCTGGATTTTGTTGCAATCTATAACACTCTACTAACACATAAACAACACAACATCTATGTATAATTTGTAATTTCTATAAATATTAAATTCATAAAGAACGTAAACAATATTTAACATTAAGTACTTTTATTGCTCTGTATTTTGTTTATCACATGAACAAAAATATCGTAAACAATATATATATATATACATATATACATACATATTACATAGAAGAAAAGTATTTTTAATTAAACAACACACAATATTATTGTATTAAGTAAATTAAATTAAACAAAAAACAGAAAACATTATAAACGCTAATTATAAATTATGTAAAAACAAAAACTTAAGGCGATTTCGAAATAAGAAAAACGCGCGCGAAAAAAGGGAGATATTTGTATATAATGTAGTTCTATCAAAAGAACAAACAACAATTAAAAAGAAAACGAAAAACATTTTTTTGAAGAAATTTCTTTGCATTTTGTTTTATTTTTTATTGTTTTCAGTTTACTCATGTTCATCATCGCTGGTGCTGGTTGCTAATTGAAAGGTGGAAGCGATTTTACTTATTACTGCTCGTTTTCTATTTATAACTGAGATTTAACTCTTTCAAAAGGGGCCCTGGGGACCTACTCTGTATTTCGTCCCGAAAGGCAATCCTATTCAAAGGTGCTTTTCGTTCCGCTTTTGATTTTGTACTCTTTTGTAAACGGAAAAAAATGGTACTAAACACTTTCCCCTTTTACGGAATTGTGTTTTCAAGTCTCGAATTATTTCTCATTAGATTTGTCAAGTCTCTAACTATTTCTCATGAGATCTGTCAAATCAAGAAATCAAAACAAATAACAAACAAGCCGGATAATAACAAATTACGATTTTTAAAGACAAATAAAACAAAAGAAAATGGACTCGGTTGCACTTTGGATGAAACAAACTCTTTGCTCCTTTAAGATCAACTGCAATTCCAGCCATCTTATACCTAACTGTTACCTTAAAGGCAAGGAAGCTATAATGACTTTGGGTGTTTTCATAAACGTCTGCCTAACTAAGATCTGCGTTAGACGTGTTCATAAAGTCAGATTTTTGATCGAACAAACGCAGATGAATTGCAGAAGATATGTTCGTAAACGTCATAAATGTCATCAGCATCTGGCAGATTGTGCATCCATATTTTTTTGACTGCAGAAAGCGCGGGAGGTAAAAAATTGTAAAGTGCGAAAAAAGAGTTTTATGGGCAATTTTTTATGTGTTTTCACAATTAAATTTAATTTTTTTTTAAGGGAAAAATAAGCTGCGGCGTGGAATGTCACGAAAACCGAACTATTGTGATGATTTTTTTTGATTTTTGTGTGACGTTTATGAACATTTAGTGACTACTTCAAATCGTACTAAAGCAGGCCTGCACACGTGCTGCAGAAAAAGTGTATTCATTAATGCAACAAAAAAGAAAGACGATTGTACTAGCGCAGATTCTCGACGTTTATGAAAACACCCTTTATATTCCATTGGCATGGCACAATAAAAAACATCAAGTTGTATTGCAAAGGTAGATAGAAAAAATATTGCGTCCAAAACACATCAATTTTCTAAAAAAAACTTAAAATTTAAAACATTCGTAGTCACTTCCGTGATCACATTTGTTGTAGAAACAAATTTTCCGTTTTTGAATGCTTTTGACATTCGAAAACGAGTTGCCAGGAACGAAAATTCCACTATCGGAATTGTCTATCCGAAAGTAGTAGATTTCAATCCGTTTTTGAAATAGAGAGTACAAAATATTCGTTTTCGGAGATTTTCACTATCGGAACGAAATAC
This sequence comes from Cheilosia urbana, assembly GCA_946477585.1. Classification (NCBI taxonomy): domain Eukaryota; kingdom Metazoa; phylum Arthropoda; class Insecta; order Diptera; family Syrphidae; genus Cheilosia; species Cheilosia urbana. The sequence continues at coordinate 122,366,869 of OX297854.1, forward strand.
AGAGTAGGGCCCCTGGGCTGGAATTGTCGTTTTTGATTATCAACTCTTCTTTGCTCTGCAAAGCGATCACTAAAAAATGATTGATTATTGGCAGACTTATGTGGTTTTCCATTGGGACCACCAGAAATCTTTTTCAGATCTCAGATTTTACGGTGCTCATGGAACGTGCAACGAAATTGATCTGCATTTGTAAATGGATTAGTGCGTTACTTGACAACAATATCAGCTGTTCAAATGGCGTTCGTTTTTGGCAAAATCACAAATGGATATCGACCTGAAAAATGTTTTCTCTTTTGTAGACACAAATGAAGTATTATTGGTGATTTGTAGTCTTCAGATGACGAGGGAGACAATGTAGATAATAATTCATCCGAAATCATATCCATAGCTATTTATGTATTTTGTTATTATCTCAAGAAACTTTGCGCATTTGTCTCGAAAGCTGAAACTGACGTAAAATAGCTGTTCAAATTATATTGGTATGTGGAAATCTGAAAAATATATCGAGATCTGCAAAAACTGATCCGAATCGAAAAAAAGATTGATTTTTCGTCCCAATAGAACTTAAAAAAGTTATTTAGATCAACAATAAGATTGATTTTTGGTCCCAATGGAAACATTAGTGTTTTAAACGTCACTTCCTTGCCGACGCTGTCATTCCGAGCAACTGATACATATTCCAAGTGTTTTTTTTTTTGTTTTTTTTTTTTTATTGTGAAAGATCTAAGTCAATTTGAGAATAAAAATAAGTTCACAAAATAATAGGTACATTTGTTCGTTTTCTTAAGGTCTCAAGGGAATAAATAGAAAATACTTTGACCCATTGGTGTCGCCCAGTCAGTCCCAACTTGTCTCTGATAGCCACCACCCCCAAAGAAAATTTAAAGTTGCAGGCAATTGGAATCAATTGGAGTATGGGTGGAACATGCGTTACCTTATTCCAGTTGGTAAATCAGGCAGTCCCAAAACAAACATGAACCTTTCTTTTTCATGTCAAAATTTTTTCAGGAATCTAAAATAAATAATTTATGTGTTGAGAATAACTTCTTAAAGAATATCAGATCTATGTAAAAAAAGCCAGGAAGTTCTATAATATTTGCTTTATTCCTTAAGTGAATTGTAAGCAATCCGAATTTTTTGTAATTATTTCTTCATTTCTCGCTGCGGCATAGAATAATTCCATTGAAGACAACATTGCGCTAAAATTTCTATATTTTTAATTTTTTTTTTATATCTTTGAAACACCTATTTCACAAAACTTTAAATTTTTGGTGGAGTTGAAGCCGAGCCAACATTGCTGACGAAAGCGACACCTAGATAGCTGTCGCAAGCAATTGGTGCAAAAATGCGATAGTCAATTTGAAGGTGATTAACCTTATGTGGAGCCAAAGCATGAATTTTGATTATCAACTAACTATCACTTTAGCCGATTCCACCCCTGAATTTTGCAAGGCCCTTCGCAAGCTCCTGGTTAAGATTCCATCAATTCTACCAGCTTTTTGAATTGATTAGCATTTGTCTTGTTCATAGTAAATATAAATTTCTCATGTTATATTTTAAGGAAATTGTTGCTAACAGTAATTCGTTTGGTTTACATTCGCTAGTATTTTGACATTTAAGGCGAGCACTTTTCTAATTTCGCGAATTGTAATACCAATTGGAAACATTCGCATACTTTTTTGTTCGCTTCGCAAACGATAATAGGGCCCTTAATAAACAACATATAAGTATATAAATTTCGGAAAACGTAAAATACTTAAAAAAAAAGAAAAACTTTTTTTTTTTTTGAATTTCGAAAATTGGCTGCCATGACATTGCAACCTCGGAAGTTCGGTTATTGTTATTTTTCAATTTTAGTAGAGTTATATAATGTTATAAAAAAAATGGCAGCAAAGCAGTCTCGCTGGACAAAATTTCAGGTACCGTAAAATATGTGTTGTCAGATTCAAGCTGGCTCTTAGACTATAGACTGACTAATAGACTGTCTATGACGATTGACCACAACAAGGGGGAAAGCTCACCTTCTTGGGGGCAGCCTTTGACTGCTGTCAAAAACACAGCCACTCCCCCTGACGAAGATGTTATAACTCGACTTTCCAGCTTGGCTCGGATCCAACGGTTTGTCGAGAATTCGATACCTTTACAACTAGCAATCGAGTCGTCGTAACCGGTATTTTCGAAAGCACTCTGAACATCTAAGAAAGCGTCCATGGCAATATCCTTATGGCGGCTTCTAGTTTTTCGACGAGCACCCTCAGTAGACTTGCCCTTTCTATACACATATCGACTTGAGTGTAGAGGATTAGATATTACTAACCGACCCTTAATATGAACATCAATTAATTATTTTTCCATAGTTTTAAGAATAAAGGATGTTAGACTGATAGGTCTATTTATGATTTAGGTAGTTCACGGAATAAAATGTAGCGACGGTCGCGATCCAATTATATGTCAAAGAACGTTTTTGCTTTTTGACCTGTTATTTGCTAAGACGTTCAGACCACCTAAAAGCGTAAGTATGTACTATATTCACCCCTATCGAGGGATCCGTTCGGAAAAAAAAATTTGATACGAAAGTCAATTCCGATCGGAACTCAAATTGCGTTCGAAGTAAATGAAGCATATAAACGCGTTCATTTCACATTCAAATATTCCGCAGCATTTAGCTGTCGGAGAACTTCGGAAAAAATGTGCCGTGCAGCTGTCAATAGTAAGTGGTATAATGTGGTTTCCACGCAATGCGACAAGGTGCGCTAAATGTCATCGGAGAATTTGTGTCGGAACGGATAGCTCGAATTGAATGTCTCCGATTTCGTACAAATTGGAGAAAATTCAGTTCCGAACGGATACCCCGACAGGGGTGATTAAGATTTTTCTTTGATTATTTCTGAATTAGATGGTTCACTCGTTTTAGTCTTCTTGTTGTTATAAAAAATCGTCAACAATTCATATTCATATCCATTATTTATCTAATAATTACTTTTACAAATTGGATTCATTAAGCCATCGGTGTCGATTTTCTTATAAGTTATAACATTTGTCAGGGATATAATAGTAAACGTAATATAATTAAACAATCGGCCTATTCTTATCTATTTTTATAATAAAATTTAAATGTAATGTCACTCAATTGCTAATGAGAAAAAGATAATTAAGTATTTATTAAATACCTACAAGATAAGTAGACATAAACAAATAAAATGTGCAACAGTTAAATATGTAAAGCGAGGATACGCAATAATAATATTTTGATACTAATGATAATGATCTAGCTACAAATAAAGTAATTTTTCCACATTAAAAGTATGTAGATTAAGATTTTTTTCAAGAAACAACAGAAAATGATTGAGGGTTTTCAACGCGGTGCCTTTGAAAAGTTGACATTTAAAAAGAATACAGTATTTTATAAAATGCATAGAAATGCATACCGAAAATGGGTCACGTGTTACAGTATTTTTTGTGAAACTAATTATGTAAATTAATATAATTTTTAGCAGATTTATGAAATTGAAAGCAAATTACATTTCGAATTATTTTGTAAGTACCTATAAGTTATAAAATTTACTGCGACCCATCGATTATTAAAACACTCATAAAATATTAAATGTTCTTAAAAGATTAAGTTTACCTACTGTATCAAGCGTTTGTGTGCTCTAAAAAAATATTGCACTCCAAAAATGTTGGTTTTTATTTATTTAAAAAAAAAAATCGCGTTAAACAAACAAAGGTAGTTATAATCTAAAGTCAATCATTTTTAGTTTAGACAAATGTGTTACTTATTTAAAGAAAATGTAAAATAAAATATCGGAAAGGACGTGAAAGTTCTACTACTTTTTAGCGTTGGCAGAACAGATGCAAACTGTTGAAAAATGATAGCCGTTAATTGGTTCACTAGTTGCTTTCAATAGTTTCAAACTTGCTCCAAGTATTCGCATTTGTTCTTCCACGTAGGCGGCATTAACATAATTTGCCATGATATCAACAATTTCTCATTTTAGTAATACAAATGAACCTACTGGTGAAGGAGATCCTCTTTCGGAAAACTCGAAGCAAAGGAAATGCTGGAAGGACACCATATTTTCGTTGACTGTATTATTTCCAATTACTTGACTGCCCGGAGGTCGATGGGCGCTCGTTTAAGGCAGCAATTACACTTATTTAATTATTGTCTCAACCACTGTCATTGCTCCTTCCCATAGGAAGGTTCATCATTCACAGGCACATAGTATCACACTTTTTCCATAGCTGGAATGTGATACCATTCGAACACAACTGAAGGTAGACTCGCATACCTAATGTAGCATTTTTTACGAAAGCCTCACATCACATAGCTGGAAAGTTGTCGTTAACAATGGCCTCTGCGAAAGAGAAATACGCTCTTGTATGTGCACACAATCGAAATTATGTCGGTCCCATAACCGGGCTGCACAAGTCCACCATTCGGATAGAAAGTCAACCCACCGATTGGTTTAGCAATTCCAAATTTTCCTACATTAGTTTGAACAGTTTCCACAAAGAGAACATCAGTGCGGCACTTGTGGAACAATCTTCATACAAAAACATTGCTGACGCAGGATCCAATCCAATGATGTGAGGCACGTCTCGCAAATTTTTACCAGCAAAACCAGCCAAATGAGCACCAAAACAGCCTACTATCTTCAAATCGCTCATTGACATGGCACCCGTTGGGATAAGAAAATTGATAAACGTGGCAGCTTTTCCTGCCCAATCCAATCCTCCAATTGGCAAATATTACTTTGTGGGGTCCTGTTTTTAATACAGCATCACGAATAAGGGCGGACCGGACACAGTACAGTTGCAAGAACTTAGAAATCTGTAGATCACGAATCTATAGAAATACGTGGTATTCGATTGGGCTTCCTCAGATTCGCTCTCAGATTTCAGATTTCGTGTGGCTAGCCGAACACAAAAACGTCACCTACATTTTTTTTGTTGATATTAATATAATAATAATATGTATAATATAATATAATAATTAATAAAAATAGATCCACCCGATACAATAAGTTTCTTGCAGTTGAAAATTTTTACGAAAACGTAAACAAACTCCATTAGTTGTCAAAATCAAGCGCACGTTGATAAATCTGGAACGAATGAAAGGGATCTACAATTGTATGCCGAGTCCAAACGGCAAATTGAGAAGTTCAGTTATATTCTCGGATGTTTGTCACACTTTCGCGAGAGGTGGTGCAGTGGATAAAAAATAGTGCGTGGAGTCCCTCCGCGCGGAAGAAGTGAAACTTCGTAATGTGGACATGAAAGTAGGAAGGGGTAGAAATTGATTTTTAGTGAAATCATATTGTTTCTTTAAGCCTAGTATCCTGCTCGCGCTAAATTTTAGCGCCCCTAGTCTCCACTTCGTTTCTCCACACCAAAGATAAATGGTCGCTAAATTATTATTAAACATGATATAGATGGGACAAAACCCATATGCTTATGAACCATGAGTACCATGACTGATATCAGTAAACGAAATTTTAATAGAATTTTCGAATTTCAAACTTGAAAGACGTAAGAAACCTAGAAATTATAAGAAGAAGTTCAACATGTGTCCTCAAACTTTCCACAATCTCCTTACCATAGTGGAACACTTGTTATTACCCAAAAGATGAAGCCAAATGAGAGCATAAGTCCCCATGAAAATTGATTCGCTTTATTTATATGTATATGTATCTCTGTTTTGGAGCTGTTATTTGGCTTTGCGTTTTCTTTTATTTATCACGCAAACATTATCCGCGTTTTCCGCCACAAAAAATTCTTTGCAAACACAACACTAACACTTTTCTCCGTTTTTTTATGTCAAAATTTATCTTCGATTTAATGCACCGGACATTTATTTCGCGAGCTAAATGAGTGGAGACTTTTCATCGGCCCATCTATATGAAGTTAAGGATTTGGCGTGCGAACAGGATACTGATGCTTTGCTAAACTGCCTCGCTCAATTTTATCTTTGTAGACATTTTTGTATGGGAGATAAAATTTAGCGCGAGCAGGATACTAGGCTTTAAGACAAACTTTATTAACATTACTTACAATTCACAATTGATCGAATCTTTTAATTATCATTTTCGAGTGGAGAAATATCCAAATCCATAACATTTACAATGGGATAATGACAACTAAAGTAAGATACGATATGTTGGAAGTCGCATTAGAAGTTTCACTTCAAAAATACTACCCTATTAAATTATAGGTATGTGTATCAAATCAAACTAAAACAAGTAAATGAAATAATGAGGACGCTACTCGTTGCTAACGCTCGCGCTGGCCTGTAACAGGTATACTACGCGCATGCGTTCGAGTGCCACGCATTCACTCTCGCTCTGTCTCCTTCTATTCCCCCTCCCCAGGAGCGTTGAACGTTTAACGCAACCTTGTTGGAAGTCGCATTAGAAGTTTCACTTCAATAAGACATTAATTGCCAATTTAGTCATTATTTTTGGAAATTAATCTTCACCACAGAATATTCTTCTCCCAGCATTTGGTGCCAATAAACTCACTCACCATTGTATACTCTGAAGCGTGAGCGGTACCCTCACACCTTTGAGTATACAATGCTTAATGTAGTAGCATTAAGCATTTAAAAAGTTTCACTTCAATAAATCAAACAACATACATAATTCACCTATATCGTCTTTACTTCTTGAATTCTTCAATTCTATACTGTAGGTATCAACGTATGTAGGTATGTACTATAACAACCATTGAAACAAAACCCTTGAACTCAATTTCTATATACACCACCATAAGTCCATCAGCGCACGTCAACAGCCATGTGCGCATTTCCTCAGAAACAATCACCACTTTTCTTTTCTTTTTCATATGAACGTGCTTGTGCTGTGCAATGTGCGCTACCCTCACCCTCGCTCACGCCTTTGAGTATCCTATTATTAGCGTTAAACGTTTAACGCGACCTTGAGTTGGAAGTCGCATAAGAAGTTTCACTTCAAAAAAAAAGCAGAGAGTGTGCTTGTGACCATACACCAGATATGCAACTTCTCTCGCTAAATGAGAATGTTAATTTGCATTGTGTTGTAGTTGAAAGTTGAAATGTATTTAGAAATTTAATTTAATATTAATAGGTACAGCGATACAAAATTTTTCGGTTCTTAGAGTTTTTTTTGAAGTGAAACTTCTTATGCGACTTCCAACTCAAGGTCGCGTTAAACGTTTAACGCTAATAATTGGATGCTCAAAGGTGTGAGCGAGGGTGAGTGTGGCGCACATTGCACAGCACAAGCACGTTCATATGAAAAAAAGAAAAAGAAAAGTGGTGGTTGTTTCTGAGGAAATGCGCAGATGGCTGTTGATGTGCGCTGATGGACTTATGGTGGTGTATATAGAAATTGAGTTCAAGGTTTTTGTTTTAATGGTTGTTATATTATAGTACATACCTACATACGTTGATCTTGATACATACAGTGAAGAATTGAAGAATTCAAGAAGTAAGGAAGATATAGGTATAGGTATTATGTTGTTTGATTTATTGAACTGAAACTTTTTAAATGCTTAATGCTACTAGTTATAAGCATTGCATACTCAAAGGTGTGATGGTACCGCTCACGCTTCAGAGTATGCAATGGTGAGTGAGTTTATTGGCACCAAATGCTGGGAGAAGAATATTCTGTAGTGAAGATTAATTTCCAAAAATAATGACTAAATTGGCAATTAATGTGTTATTGAAGTGAAACTTCTAATGCGACTTCCAACTAGGTTACGTTAAATGTTCAACGCTCCTGGGGAGGGGGAATAGAAGGAGACAGAGCGAGAGTGAATGCGTGGCACTCGAACGCATGCGCCCGTATACCTGTTACAGGCCAGCGCGAGCGTTAGCAACGAGTAGCGTCCTCATTAATTAATTTTTGATTTGATACACATACCTTAAATTTAATAGGGTAGTATTTTTGAAGTGAAACTTCTAATGCGACTTCCAACATATCGTATCTTACTTTAGTTGTCATTATCCCATTGTAAATGTTATGGATTTGGATATTTCTCCACTCGAAAATGATAATTAAAAGATGCGATCAATTGTGAATTGTTAGCAATGTTAATAAAGTTTGTCTTAAAGCCTAGTATCCTGCTCGCGCTAAATTTGATCTCCCATACAAAAATGTCTACAAAGATAAAATTGAACGAGGCAGCTTAGCAAAGCATCAGTATCCTGTACCAGTGTTGTTAGCACTCTCTCTTCATTTACCCCACGAGGCGTGGTCATTTTTCCCTTTTTTCCCTTTTCACTATACTCAAAATCCCTTTTAAATCCCACGCCACTTTTCGCCTCAAAATCCAGTTTTTAGAAGTAAAATTTGTTAAACAAGGATAATTAACTTTTAGTATACAAATCACAGTTTGTAACATTATTACCTACGATTATTTTTTGGTACTAGAAAATTTTGATAAGAGACAATTTATATAGGTAAGCAGTTTTTTATGCACATTGAGTGTGTTAATAATCATCGTGAAATGTAGGAGTTTTCATGAAATTTCAGCAAAAATTTATAGTTTTAATGTTTTTTCTTAGATTCCTAAAAATCCCACGATTTGGTGCTTTATCCTTTTATCCCACGAAAGGCTTTTCGGACATCGAAATTCCCACGAAAAGGGATAAATCCCACGATATAACAACACTGTCCTGTACGCACGCTAAATCCTTAACTTCGTATAGATGGGCCGATGAAAAGTCTCCACTCATTTAGCTCGCGAAATAAATGTCCGGTGCATTAAATCGAAGATAACTTTTTACATAAAAAACGGAGGAAAGTGTTTGTGTTGTGTTTGCAATGATTTTTTTGGCGGAAAACGCAGACAATGTTTGCGTGGTAAATAAAAGAAAACGCAAAGCCAAACAGAGCCAAAACAGAGAAACATGTAAATATAAATAAAGCGAATCGATTTTCACGGGGACTTATGTTCTCATTTGGCGTCGTCTTTTGGGTAATACCAAGTGTTCCACTATGGTAAGGAGATTGTGGAAAGTTTGAGGACACATGCCGAACTTCTTATAATTTCTAGGTTTCTTACGTCTTTCAAGTTTGAAATTCGAAAATTCTATTAAAATTACGTTTACTGATATCTGTCATGGTACTCATGGTTCATAAGCATATGGGTTTTGTCCCATCCATATCATGTTTAATAATAATTAAGCGACCATTTATCTCTGCTGTGGAAACACGAAGTGGAGACTAGGGGCGCTAAAATTTAGCGCGAGCAGGATACTAGGCTTAAAGAAACAATATGATTTCACTAAAAATCAATTTCTACCCCTTCCTATTTTCATTTCCACGTTACGAAGTTTCACTTCTTCCGCGCGGAGGGACTCCACGCACTATTTTTTTTTTTTTGGATTTATATTTAATCAACTGATTCAGTAATTTGTGTAAGACCAAGTTTTATCAGTTCATCCCTAGGTCCAGCTTGCCCATATAAGTCTTTACTTTAAGAATTACAACCAACCAGTTGAGTAGTTTCGGAGATTGATAACAGCACCAACAATCGGGTCCTAAGCTATCGGAAACTAAGCTACCTATCTTTCAAGTTGCAACCAACCATACACACCCACAAAATTTCAATGAAATCGATTGAGTGGTTTAGAAAATCGACAACAGCGCCACCTATCGGATTCAAAACCATCGAATCTTTTAAGTAACAACCCTACAAGCAGCTGTGATTTTTCTCTTTCTAATTCTAATTTATAAAATAATAATCTGACATGTTTTGCAATTTTGTTTCTGGTTTTGAAAGAAAGTATAAAAAATAGGAAAGCACCTGCAAAAAATTGTACCAGAATTTTTCCAGTTTACTAAAAAATAAGTGATTTCAGTTTAGGAATTTTGCGGGTTCAAATACCTACAGATTTTAATGCGATCCCACAAAAAAAAAAAAAAAAAAAATTAAGAAGAAAAATATCTGCAAGTAAATCCCTGTAAAAAATAATTCAATAACTTGAGATAAAACGGCACCGACAAATGCTAATAGAAAATGTGGTCTGTCGGTCACTCCCAGCAGACTATGAACTAGTACCTATGTTTAAAAGCAAAAGGAAATTTCTGCAGTTCGTCATGCCTTCTGTGGAACACCCCTCAGAATCTCTGACAATATAAAATGGCTTGGGATGGGACAAGTATGTATTAAATAAGATACATACTAAACTGGAAAATGTACATAGACGAAAGAATCAAGAGAGCCAAAACAGCAAACAAAATCAACGCCTGTTGTAAAAACTTTTGGGAAAAACCTGGAGACCATCTCTTAATATCAATCTCTGGTTGTCCACAGCTATTGTAAGACCTACTATACCTACTGACATACTTGTATGGTCGAAAGCAACCAAAAAGGCTACCTACCTAAATGTTATTACAAAAATGCAAAGCCTCGCTTGCATATGCATAGGATTCACCAGCGCGATGAGGTCAACTCCAACTGCCGGAATTGAGGCTACCCTCAATCTGCTTCCGCTAGAAATCTTTTTGCAAACATTGGCAGCAAACAAGTGTCATGAGAATCAGCCAATGATTAGACTGGAAATGTTATGAAGAGGGTCACTCAAAGATCCTAAACAAGTACTTTGGCAGTATACCTAACACGGAATCAATCAAGCGCCTACCCCAGCAGGGAAGTATGGAAAGATGGACTTGCACCAAACACGCAATCTGTTCTCGTGTAGGCAGGAGCAAAATGAACATGGCATCTACTCTGAGCCGCTGGGCATCTCGACATCGCAAAACTCTGGCGTGCTCGACAGATCAAGTAAAGTAACGAATGTTTCCTCAGAGTAAGTACTAAGTTGACATTTCGATTGTACGGTTAATGTAGGTAGTGACGTTTCCGGGAAAATCTAGTACATTCAAATCTATACGATTTGAGACGACTAGAGTACCTAGTAAAAGTGCCACTCAAGAATTGTTTTTTTGTACGTTTTCATCTTGTTCTAGTACAAAAACTCATAACTATGATAATAAAAGTCTCTAGTTATGATTCATATACTTTATTATTATTATAAACTGTCATATAACATCCTTTTCATTTAAGGCCCATTCCGTATGGTGCCTTGCTGTTAACAGGCACGTAATAAGCTCCTGCTTTGCCATAGCTAGATCGTGCTCCCATGTCCACAGTACTGTACGTAGCACCGCATTTCTTGGCGACAGCATCTTGATAATCAGCACACTTTATACTGGGAAATTCCTTATCATCCAGAACTGATTCCGCAAAATAAGCCCATGACCTGTTATGGGAACATATTCCAGCAATTTGAAGTCCACATCCGGGCTGAAATTTTCCACCGTTCGGGTAGAAGGCCGATTTACCGATTGGTTTCAAAAAGCCCAAGGTACCACCATCTGTCTGAATTGACTCCACAAATTTGGCATCAGTGGAGCACAATCTCTTTGCGCAATTCTTATAGCTGAATAGTGGGGAAGCGGGGTCCAATCCAATGATGACCGGCAAGTTACCGTTGTATTTACCAGAGAATCCGGCAATATGTGCTCCCAGACTGTGTCCAACCACAGTTAGATCATCATATTGCAAACCTTCGGAATGGAGGAAATCAATGAATTCGGCGACAGTTTTACCAACAGCTGGTACGGCATTCCTAGAGGTGACATAGTTAATGGCCATTGCTTTGGAACTCCAATCGACAGAGATAACATTATATTTGCCATTTAGCAAATAGGCATTCCGAATAACCTTATTATCTATCGAATTCTGGCCGCCTAACCAGCCGTGAATGTAAATTCTATCAAAAAATAAACGCAGTCAATATAAAGCTTGAACTTATAGGTACTAACGTAGTCCTACATAGTTGGGACGTCCTTGTTGAAATTGCCCTTGGATAATGATTTGGCGTCATTCAAAGTGATTTGGCTACCGGTTTTTTGTTTATACTTGGTAAACAAGTAGAACTTCACCTTCAAGCGTTTTGGTATTAAAAATCTGGATTCATATTCGAGCTGCTCCCTTGTAATCCATTCTGAATCACCGTTGACAGTTGGAACGAACCATCCCTCAGGGTCTTCTTCACTTTGGAGTGGAACAGCCGAAACTATACATTCGATAGAGAGTTAGAAAATTATGTTCAATATAAATGAGAAATGTCGCGTTCACCAACCAGCTGCGACAATAGCCAATACGAATAATAGAAACACTTTCATTGCACCAACAATACTGATATACCCATTCCAAGGCGCAAGGCTTTATTTATATACACTTTCCATCTCGCATTTAGCGAGAGATAGTACGTTTGACTTAGATAATCTTAATTAAGTGATATCCTTAGAAACAATTAAAAATCAGCGATACGATCAATTGGAAAGTTAATTTAAAAAATTTATCGGGACTTGAGCATGCCATTAGGGTAAATCCGTTCTTAATCTTTTTACTGAGTGGTGTATGTTCAAGGTTAAGGTTAATAATAGCAACACATACCTACAGGTGATAGGTATCTGAATATTGCCGCCAGTTTACAATGCGGCGCAGTTTCGATATGAAAACAATAATGAATATTATCTAATGCAAAATGGGAATCTCACTGTATTAAAATTATATTATAACAACTAATAGCTGACCTGAAAATAATAACTCCGAACATGCACAATGCACATTCTACTCAATTCTTTCGGTACATAATAGGTCTGTTCCTTTAATTTTAAATCTTACGAATTCTTACTAATTCTTACGAGTTTTTACTCAATGCCGTTCCTTAACTCGAAAAATTCGTAAAAGAGAGCGTCATCGAGAGAGCAAGATATTACCCCTCCACTGAGAATCTTACGAATTTTTACTCAACAAATTTCTTGGTGTAAGAAGTGAAAAAGCTGTCAGTCACCTTACAACTAACAGCTGATTTGAAATTTGTTGTCCCATTTGGCATATGCGTGGATTATTTTTTGATTTCTTGCGTATTATAATGGTATCAACAGGCGGCAAAATAAAATTGAATGTTCTCCTCGAGATTCTTTCGAAAGTGGCGACGAAATTCTTCTTCGCTGGAGCAAGGAACAATCTCCTCCATGTAGGTACTTCGTCATGCAGTGTCGTTTTTTCCTCTTTTCGAATGCTTGTAGTTCAATCAGTACAAAGTCTTCCACAACTCGAATTCATCAAAATAAAGTTCAAAATAAATTCTATAACTAATTTTCTTAGTAATTTAACAAATTCCTCGAGTTTATCTAATATTTTAACGACTTTTCGTACCATTTTTTGAACATTTGAATTATGTATCTGTCATTTTTTAAAGATTACTACAAAAGCGTTCCCTAACATTTTCATTAGTGTCTCTCTTTGTGAGAGAATTTATCCCCACCACTGCTATTTTGACAGTCTTTTCCATTCTTACTACAAAAGTAAAGGAACAGACCTAATGTATAAAGCGGAAGGTTACGGCTCATATAATTGACATTGAGAGAAACATGGGTACTCAAGATTGATTCCGAAAAAATTCCAGCGACTGTCCTTGCGACTGTTTACTGTCTAGCGAAATGGGAATTTCATACGCTTAAATACGAATGGCGTTCTGAATAAGCAGAATCCGCGGATTAGAATGTTTGACATTTGATTTGATATTCTTCACAATCAAATCAAAAGTGATCCGTTACAAAATTTCGGTGGATTGAGGTGGCGCAACAATATTATAAATGAGCCGACTTTCAATGTCAAATTGTGTAGCGGTGAGCCCGAAACATCAAACTAATTAGATACGCACAAGACTGCCTTCGGGATAAATCAAAGCGAACGGAATTCGAACCAACTTATTTTCTGGGTTGTTGATATTTTTCAGCACCTCCGGAAGCAGTTTGGTCTCACAGAAAGGCCTTCGTTAAAATAATATCTAAATGCTGATAGGTATTTCCCATAGTTTGTATTACGAAAAGCTGATAACCGACCTAGGTATACAGATATGACAAATTAATTTTCCTTGATAGTAACCACGTAAGAAAATGTTTCTGGGCAAATAATTTGATGGAGATTATTTCGACAGGTAGGGGAGACTGGGTACGGTTGAAACAAATTCGCTTATACCATCGATACCATTGCTGTTTATGAGCTAAGCAGTGATGAAATTATGTGAAATGTAGGAGCATGTTTCTATGTATACATGGAAAGTGTTTTTGATGTGTAAACATCTAAGCGCGCGTTATTGGAATCTGGTGGATTAATTCCACACATTTAACTTGCGGGGACGGATATGCGTCACTGTGTTTTATCATTGCATACATTTTTTGGAATCTGGTGGATTAATTCCACACATTTAACTTGCGGGGACGGATATGCGTCACTGTGTTTTATCATTGCATACATTTTTTGGAATCTGGTGGATTAATTCCACACATTTAACTTGCGGGGACAGGGAATGCGTCACCGTGTTGTATCATTGCATACATTTTATCATTGCATAGGTACGTTTTTTTCATTGCATAGGTACTTTTATGAGCTGGGGCATATTAATTTCAGCTTTTTCTTGATGTGAAATAAAGCATGTTTTTCATATATGATGGTCTCACATTTCTTCCCTGTGACGGATATCTCGAGGAAATTCGGTGCCAAATCTTTCGTGAACTACCAGGCACGCAGAAATCACAGCTTGACAACAACTAACAAAAATGTCGTTGCCCAGCACCTCTACAATATGCAATGCAAGCCGAATGAAATTCCAATGACACTTTCATTTACTGTGTAACAGTTGATGTCATTTAACTTGCGGGGATGGAAATGCAAACGGGTATTTGTTATTTCATAATATATCAAGAATACGGTTATTACAAATTCCCTCTTTTCTCAATGACGTGTATCAAGCCACACACATACCGCACGCACGGTGTTTACACATACACATATTTCGGGACTGTTGGATACAGTCGCACCATTTTTTTTAAATTTACTTATCTACTTCGATATTTGTTTTCCAAATTCGTTTGCTCTTAATTTAATTGCCCCGATATATAACTATAACTGATCAATTACAATTTAAGCGAAATCTGCTAGGGGTCTTTCCAATGTGTTCGATATAGCTTTGAACTCGGCCTGTTACTGAAAATCTGTGTTTGACATGACTTCTAGGTTCTAGGCCACCTAATTGTGCTCTGTTCTGACCCCAGTTACATAATTTGTCGGAGCAAGAATTCAGTGCTAAGTTTCGCTGTCATTCATTTGTTGATAGGTAAGTACCTACATACAATAAATTTGATATTGAAATTGTTTGAAAAAAAAAACACGTTTTTGAACTAAAATTTTATATTATATAAAATGGAATAAAAAAAAAAAACTGGATTCAGAGCCGTGGCGCAGTGATAGAGTGTTCGCTTGTTGAGTGGGAGGTTACGTGTTCAAATCCGAGCCAGTACCTACCACGAAACATTTTTCACAAATAAAAACTGCGAATAAGTTTAAGTGAATTATAAGCGAACACAAATATCAACAATTCTCCCCTAGCTATTAGGACACCACTCGTGGAGAATATCCACTGCGCCACAAACTCTTTCCTATCTCTTTCTCTTCCTTAAAGAAAAACTTGAATGCCGCGCTGTGCCCCGCATTATAAGGGTATTCATAACCCCTTGAGCGCGAGTAAAATTATATAAAAAAAAAATGTTTCTTAGTTTGTATTACATAGATATCCGACGGCGTTTCTGGAATTTTTGTTCGATATTTCGACTCAGCACAAGTCATTAAGATGCCATCAACGAATGCCCAAAAATATTCTATAAATTCTATATAAATTAATTCCAATGATATCCAATTAACTATTACAGATTGCAGGATTGAACAACGTTTTGGGGTATACACGATGCGGATAAAAAGTTCATTGATGTTTTTGTTGGAGCAATAAGTAAAATTCACGATTCCCGTGTTTTTAAGATGTTTGATACCTATGGCAGAATATACCAAAAATTTGCGGGGAGAGATACCACCTTCTGGGTGATGCTGCATATCCATTCAGGGAATATTTAATTACTCCATATCGCGACTATAGAGACCTAACCGATCAGCAAAACAAATTTAACAGAAAACATTGACAAACCAGAGTCAAGATTGAGAATTGCTTTGGTTTGCTAAAAGAGACGTTTAGGCAACTGCTCAGGTTAGACTTTTTTACTGTGGTTCGAATGTCAAAGTAGAAGGCGATGTCAATGACGAAAACGAGACTGATCATATGATCATGCACATGAAAAAGACAGGAATATTTAAAGTGAAGAGGAGACGTTGGAAGAAACTATTTTGCTCCATAAGGGAGAACTTAAGCGAAACTTTATGTCTCAAAGTCTTTAACAGAAAATAAAAATGCATATTTTTCAGTGATTTCTTTTTTTCTTTTTATTTTTTTGCCAATTTTCTAAGCAGGTCCATTTTTTCCTTGTGCCTCTGTTGCTTGAGAAGCAGTTCTCTTTCGCGGTGCTCAGATTTTTTCTTCAACTTTTCAGCTTTTAAACTAGCCTTTTCTGCTGTGTTGGCCTCACGTCTTTCAAATTCCGCAGCTCTCTGCACAAGGTACCTCTCAAACATTTTCTCCTGCACAGATTTTTTTTCCCTTGAGATCTGGGTCTAGTGGTATCCAAGTCTAAATCAATATCGTCTTCTTGATCTGAAGTTTCGTATGCCGTCGTTGACGTTGATGGTGGTGCCGTATTTTGGGTGGACGATCTTAAGGAATTAGAAGATGCTGGTTTTCATCTTCTTCTTCTTCTTCTTGCATTTCCACTTCTGATTCTACATCCAGATACGGTTCTTCTGCAATCTTCAACAACGTGGGATGGCCCTTATTAATATCGATAATTAAATGAATTTGAAGAAGCTTTTCACAGGTTTTTTCTGTACATAATTACATACCCGCTACTACTGCAGCAGACAGCCCCATCTCTTCCAAACCGTAGAACTGTGCTACAGCAGAATGCTACTTGCTTCATTTGTTAGCTTCTTATTCTTTTAATAAAAAACAATACTTACTTGTTTTGTTTTAAATCAAAATGTTGTTATTTCCCATGAAGACAATACCATTTTCGTTTTCGAAGACGGTCCAATCATTTGCGTTAATATTCGTTTTGTATAAATGATATTTTGATATATTTTTTGATTTTGAATTTTCTTGCTTTCAAAATGTAAACACCACAATAAAAAACTTCAAAGTTTGACAAATGGCAAATGCTTAGTGTTAGTGCAAATAGGTGTGAATCTCGCTCAGACATCGGGATCGCAAAATTGCTCTGACTCTCAAAAAAGGAGCTTTTTTGTGGCCAATGGAACATGAAATCTGACAGCCAGCTGATTTCGAGAGCAGAAAAAACTGCTCTGAATGGAATCATAGCTGCACTTCTCAGTGTGCTCAGTGCTCAGGCAATAGTGCTAGCCAAGTCAAACCTATAAAAAGTATAACCCCTGTATTAATAAAAAAACGATATCCGCTCTCTAACACGTGTTTTAGCTGACAGACGGATAGTGACCTTATCCGTTTATTAACTTTTTTCATTAATAAACACATTTCATCTCCATGTTAGCTATTCGCTCTTTGTCACCTAACGCCCGACAGCACTACACGGAATTGTACTAAATATTCTAGTACATCTGTCATATTTCGTCTCTCTTGCAGTTATCGTGCTCAGAGATTTACGTGGTTTTCACCGATTCTCTCTCAGATTCTCTTCTAGACTTCAGAGTTCAGATTTTACGCGTCAAACGAACGTTAATGTCATGTGCAATGTGCACCTTACCGTAGCAATTGAGACATCTTCAGATGATTTCCATTCCTAGGTTATATTTTATATTTTATTATTCCTAAATTCAAAATTTAGCTATACAAATTCCCAACCTAATAATAATCAAACATTTAACTTTTGTTGTTCGTATATTTCATTTAGCTCCGAAAAAGAATCGAGATTTTCTAAAATTTCTCTATGCTTTAAAAAGTTATCCGCTCTCTATACGCTGAATTCGGCGAGTTAAGTTATCCACTCGTTATTTCATGTCAATGAAAGCTAACAGGCGTTTATTAATACAAATTTGAAGTTAACATGTGAGTTAACGCTAACTCGCCGCTGCTCGGCGTTTATTAATACGGGGGTAAATATTCAGCATTGACTGAAAGAAATTGTACTAGATTTTAACTGAACAACCCTGGTGCGATTAAAAGTCTCCGCTTTATTTTGACAGCAGTTTACTTTACTGTACCCGGAGGTCGGGGGATAATGGATAAAAAATTTTGAAGCAATCATAGATGGTAATCGAAATTTATTTCGTGGAACTTGCAAGACTTGTTCGCGTTATCGTTTTTAACTGAAATCAGTTAGCTCAAATAGGTAACTAATTGTACACCTATTTTTTTGTTTTTATTTTGGTTTTCACTTGCGATACATGGCCGACAAGCTGATTAGATATGTGGTGAGAGGTGACTGCTGAATTTATTTGCAAATGGAATGCAGATTTAAATATGTTTATATCATAATTAAATACATTTCGGAGTAGTTACTTTGCCACACGGATAAAATACTTATATACCTAAAAGCTGACAAGCCAGTAAGTTGAAAAAAGTACCTATTTGATAGACTGTAGATACGTAATGAGTTTGTTTTTCAGATTGGTGATTGGCAGAACTTAACTACCTACCCAACTACATTGGGCCTTACCAATAAACATTTTCAGTTTCGACTGTAAACTGTGCAAACAAATTTTCGCAATTATGAGCATTTACGCAATGGACGAGACGGGACAGAGAGATCCGTTTATCCGCAGTCAATGCTAATAAAGGCGTAGGAATGAGATCACAAATCAGACGCCTAAGGTGTCATGGATGTTCTACCCATAATCAGAGACAATACTGAGACCCGCAACTCACAATTCTCTTGCCGCTGACCCCCTAAGTTTTTTTTTTCAAATTCGCCATTTTGTTTTCCTGTCGGTGTTATGTCTATTTAGAATCCGTGTGACATGCAAAAACATACAAAAAATATAAAATCAATGCTGCCAACTACTACCAACCATGGGGGAATGTGAGAGAGTTCGGGAATACCACATTTAAAGATAACTGAATGCTTTTGGTTGGTTATTATAAATTTTTAAAAGACGATTAATATAATTTGTTTAGTAAATAATGCTATCTAAATGAGATGTTTAATATACTAGAAACATATAAGGACAAATATTGTTGTGTATTTCCGCTTGCGAATATCATTAACTTCGATTTCATTTGTACATTTTTCTTAAATAACTGCAGAAAAATTGCCCAAAATGTTTTTATTTTCCTACAACCATTCTGCAGTAATCATTTTTCATAAATATTGTCAGCAAAAGTGCACTTATTCCTAAAATAAAACACTATTTACACAAAACAAATAATTTCAAATTTAACTGACAAAATTCTATGAACGCTGGCAGCAACTTTGCCGACAGCGGAAGTGGGACACGCAAGGTGCGAGTGGGTTGGTGAGTGAAGTTACGTGACATTTGTCAATACGAATTTCTATGTAACAATACTAACGCACTTAGCGTGTACCACCCCATAGAAATATAGCTTGTAGGCAAGTAACGGAAAATCGGCCGAAGTTGGGGGTCTCAGTATTGTATATGCCCATAATTATAGATACGTAAAGCGGAAGTTCCGGCAACCAACATTTCTGCAATCACATGAAAACATTTCTATTTCCGATTTAAATTATGTGAAATGAGAGTGTTAATGAGTTTCAGTAAATTAAACCAACAATTCATCAATCATTTATACGAAATAAATAAATAATAATTGTACGTTCATCACTTCCGGAAGCCATTTTGTTTGATAGGTAAACGAAATTTCGTAAGCCATCGCTCCGCACTATTAGTACGGCGCGAGTAGACTCACGATATAAAGCTCCATATCTGATCGAAAAAGTAATCGAAAATAAGACTGCCGGCTTGCACTTTTTTCGATCCAGCCGCGCCTTTAGGTATGCCCAAAAATAATGCCATCTAAATCTAATGTGGTATTCGATTGGGCGCTCTCAGAACACTTTTTTCTTTTGCTCTCAGAGCAGTTTTTATTCTTGCTTAAATCGTTTGGTACAAAAAAAGCGATCTTTTTCAGATTTCAGAGCACTTTTGCGAATCTAGATATTTTCTCAGATTCACCAATCCAAGTGCGCTTGAGTTTGACAACTGGTGGAGGGCGTTTAGGTTTTCGTGAATTTGTTCTAAAGCAAAGAAAGGCATTACATCGGGTGAATCTATTTTTGTAAATTTTTTATGAATAAATATTTAAAAATCAATCGGGACGCAAATTTCGAATGTTTTAATTTAAAATTTAGTCAGTGAATGGAAAACGCCTTGAAAAGTGTTGAAGGCTACACATATTCGAACCCCACGACCGGTGCATGCCTGAAATAGTTCGGAGGAGCTAGGTACTTCCAAACTGCACGCTGCAGCGCGTGTTTTCCAGCGTTACGCGACACCGCTGAATCAGTTTTCCCGGGATTCCGAATTCGGCCATCGCCATATAGAGCTCCTGACGATGTATATGCTATCATACGCGGCTTTGAAATCGATGAATAGGTGGTGAGTTTCGACTTGAAATTCGTTGGTCTTTTCCAGGATTTGCTTCAGTGTGAAAATTTGGTCTATCGTCGATCTGCCGGGACGGAAACCACACTGGTACGTGCCGATTAGTGTGTTGCAGAACGGTTTTAGACGTTCACACAGTACGTTGGATAGGATCTTGTATGCGACATTAAGTAGGGATATGCCTCGATAGTTCTTGCAAGACATAGGATCGCCTTTTTTGTAGACGGGACATATGGAGCTGATAGTCCAGTCATTGGGCTTGTTTTCTTTCAGCCATACTTGGTTGAGGATTCGGTGCCTGTACCCTACCAAAATATCACCTCCGTATTTGAAGAGCTCCGCTGGTAAGCCATCAGAGCCAGCGGCCTTGTTGTTCTTTAGCTTTTTTTATAGCTAAGCGCACTTCTTCTATACTGGGGGTGGAACTGGTTCTTCATTGACTGGATGGGGGTTCTCCTCTTGTCCTATCACTCTCTATACATATGCCCATTTAGCAGCTGCTGGAAACGCTGCTTAAATACATCTACCTACTATTCGCTGCGCTTCGGTGACTAGGTTTCCTTCGCTGTCTCGAAGAGCCTTCGTTCCGGTTTTGTAACCAGCAGCCAGTTTCTTGGTTCTTTAAAAAACCTCCGGATGTGATTAGGATCGCGCGACTCTTCGATCTCCTTGAGCTGGGAAGCTGCGTAAGCCCTCTTCTTTCTACACAGGATCTTCTTTTTCTCCCTTCTCCTGGCTCGATACTATTCTCTCGCTGCTCTTGTTTTGCGCTGCAGCGCTTTCTTGTGTGCATTTTCTGTCACCTTTTTTCTGTATACGCATTCATCATCATACCACGGGCTCTTTCTCTGGGGTGGCTATGGTTTCGGCTACCTCCTTGATGATGTCGCGATACTGGCACCACTTATTGTTGGCGTCTGTGGTAGGTGAGTACACAGAGAAAAGTTTCATCGCAGTAGGCGTTGGCTACTCCATGTGTGCTAAGGCGTCCAACGTCGAATATTTCTTCTTCTGGGCGGTTCGCTGCATTTTCTCGTTGGACACTCGAGTTCTGAATTGAGCCGCGACAAGAAAATGTTCAGAGTCGACATTTGCCCCTCGGAATGTGTGCACGTCGAGGATGTTTGATGCGTGCCTCGCATCGATTAGCAAATGGTCGATTTGGTTGGCTGTTCGACCGTCTAGGGAGCGCCAGGTTGCTGTGTGGGTCCTTAGCCTTGGAAACCTAGTGCTACTTATCACCGTATTACCAGCCGCTGCAAAGTCGATTAGTCGGAAGCCGTTGTCTGTTGTCGTTTCGTGGATTCTGTGCTTACCAACTAACCCGCCAAAGATGTTTTCCTTTTCGACTTTAGCATTGAAGTTCCCGAGTACAAACTTTACATCTTACTCCGGACAGGCTCCGTAGGCTCCAGCCAGGAGTTCATAAAACTCCTCCTTGATGGGATCTTCTTTTGTTGCAGCTGTAATAAATGTCGCAATTTTTTCTCTTCTTCATACCTGATCCTATCCATTGTATCTCCTACACCTCAAGTTTAAAGCGTTCGTACATTCCAGGTACATACTCTAAAATCGCAGTCCATTGACGTTCCAGACTGGTTGTGTTTCTCCCATAACTAGTGTTTTTTTCCATGGTCGGGAAGTTACCCCACAATCCCCAACCTGGAGGACTAGGCCCTTGTTTTGACCCTAGGGTGGCGGGCCGGAAAAAACCGATGTCGGTAATCCATTTTGGGATACGAGCGCTGCCTGCCGTTGACCCACTGAGGGCTCCTCCGCCACCAACTCTTGGCTCAGTATATTGGAAGACCCTATAGACCTGGAGTCCAAATATGTCAATGCAGCTCATATAGGGATTACACTTACCAGTTCGACCTAACTGGAGCTGGTAGGCGCCACCGTTGATTCCATCTAGGGAATTCCTCCGCTGTCGCCTGAGAGTAAGTGTCTTAGTGAGAGGACACTAATCCCCCTCTCTCGTTCGCTGCCACCAACGAACTTCCACAGGGGTTGGTTACCCCATCTCCAGTCGAGGTACTAGGCACTATAGTAGGAGTTGATAGTGAGAAGCTAGAGTGAGAACGCTTGTGTTCTCATGTAATCGCATCACTACCGTTTAAACTATATGGATTATGCGGGCACGAATAAAAGCGCCTACGGACGTTAAAAACCTAACGTCTAAATAAAAGACCTTCTACAACGACTCGACTTTTGGAGTCTTCAACGAGTCCAAATATTAGCCAATAACCCAGTATAGTTATACTTTAAATTAAATGGCAAAATATACCCAGTATAAAAATCATCTGTCAACTAACAGATGCAAGAAAGTAAACCTCTAAAATAAACACCAATCAAAATATTATACGTAGGTACTCTATTCAAAAGTGCACACATGGCAGACCATTGTCAATAGATATATAAATTGGTCGTCTTCCATGTTTATTTTTATTCAACTTGAGTAGCTAGTTATTTAATAAATATTTTAAAGTGGCCCTCCTTAAGAGATAACATTATTTGCCCAAAGATAGTAGAAGGCGAAATGCAAATCAAGAAAGGGTATAAAAATGGGTACTCCGTGGAGCTCCGACCATTATACGCTTCTTTGCAATGAAGAGTTTACTTTTGCTAGTATCTGCAGTTATTGCATTAGGTTTGTAAAAAGAGAAAACTACCAAGCGGCATTGTACTAATATTACTTTCAAACCCAGCATCGGCTGTTCCAATAGTGAACAACCTCTTACCGGAGCCCAGGGGGTGGTATGTCCCCACCAATGATGGCAAGTTTACATGGATCACCAAGGAGGATTTCGAAAGTGAAGCCATACCCGAGGAGAGGAAATCCGCCGAAGTAAAGTTTTTCCTATACACCAAGTCGAATCCGAATAGTCCGAAGCAGCTGTACCTAAACGATGGTGCAACTCTGTCCAGCTCGTTCTTCACAAAATCCGCCCCGACAAGGTGCGCAACTTCAGTATAATTCACATAGGACTTTGTAAAGCTTTCTCTTCCACAGAGTCATTATCCACGGCTGGCAAAATGACTACAAGGCCGAGGTCAACACTGATATTCGCAGCGCTCTGTTGAATACCGGGAAGTACAATGTTCTCGTAGTTGATTGGAGCGACAAGTCCGTGAACCTTAACTACGTCAGCTCACGTAATGCCGTCTCAAATGTTGGCCTGCAGGTGGCCCAATTTTTGGACTTCTTGAGTACCAAGGGCGGCATGTCATTCAAAAGTCTGATGCTGATTGGTCACAGTCTGGGAGCGCATGTCGCTGGCTTTGCTGGAAAACAAGTGACAAGGGGCAAGGTGGACACCATCATCGGCCTGGATCCCGCCTATCCTCTGTTTAGCTATTCAGATTGCTCCAAGAGACTGTGCACCACTGATGCCACATACGTAGAGTCTATTCAGACGTGTGGCGGTATGTTGGGCTTCTTGGAACCAATTGGTAAGGCGGCTTTCTATCCCAACGGCGGCAAAGCACAGCCAGGATGTGGTGTGGACCTGACCGGATCATGTGCTCATTCACGATCGTATCAATACTTTGCCGAGGCCATACAAAGGAACAGTTTTAGGGCCGTGAAATGTGATAACTATAATTCGGCGGTCGGCAATAAGTGTGGCAACTCCTATGGCAACGTGCGCATGGGTACCAGCTATGGAAATTCTGGAGCGTTTTACGTTCCAGTAAATAGTAAGCCGCCATACGGTATGGGTTAAGGTAACGGAATTTGTCTATGGAAAATAAATGAATGAGCTGAATACAACCTCTTGAGTTTATCGATGAAACCTAATCACGCAAGTAAAAGTTGACACGGTTATCGATAATGTCACGGCGGCTATAGAACTACCTACATATGTTGAACACTTCATGACTATCACGCAAGTTGGACTTTTATTTGAGTGCTATTGTCCAAATTAAAATTCTAATTATCTACTGATTTATCAGTCGAAAAATCAAAACCGAATTGCTATCTGTGTATCTGGTGCCCAATCGAATGTCAAGATAGCGAGCAAAACTTATTGTTTTTGTGTTCGCAAACAGTGATTTTTTATTTTTACTGCGATTTCCTTGATAAATAATTTAATTTGCCAATATTTTGTGGACTCGTATGTGTTTTTCCATTGGGACAAAAAATTAATTTGTTGTTATTGATTCTGATCACTTTTGCAGATACTGTCACAATACCAATTTACTTTGCAAAACTGTTTTACGCCATTTTAAGAAGTTTGCTTTCAAATCAAATGCGCAAATTTTCGTGCAAACCAAATAACATAATAGCCATAAATAGCAATGGATATATATCTATATATTCATCGTCTTCCTCGTCATCTGAGGACTACGAATCACCAAAAATGCTCCATTTGTATCTACAACAGGGGAAACATTTTTCAAGTCGATATCCATTTGCGATTTTTAAAAAAACGAATGCAATTTGCGAACAGCTGATAATTACTTACTTACTTCGATGACGCTTCAGTCCGGGGTGAACCTAGGCCTCAACCAATACGCCTCTCCAGTTAGCGCGATTTTTAGCTGCCTCCAGTTGCGTACTCCAAGTTGGTTGAGGTCCCCTTCCACTTGTGCACGCCACCTAAGGCGAGGTCTTCCTCTACTGCGTTGTCCCTCCGGGTTGGAGTCGAAGACTCTTCGGGCCGGAGCGTTGGTGTCCAAAGTCCATTCGCTCTACATGTCCTAGCCATCTAACGCCCCAGTTATAGCCATACGTAAAAGGAAACTGTAAAAGTTTTCTTTTGCTTTTTTTGACCACTTAAACTTGTTGGTTGAACTCAATCTTGGTCTTAAAATGTTGCTTATGAATTATAAAGTTAGTTTATCAAAAAAAAAAAAAAAACTGAGAAATTTTCCTTAAATTTTCTGGAAAAAGAATTTATTAATTTTTTCGTGATCGGAAAAAGTTGTTCGTACGGAAAAATTCATAAATTCTTATTTTAGAGAAGTTAAAGGTAATTTGCTAATTTTTTTTTTTGATAAACTAACTTTTTAATTGAAAAGCAACATTTTAAGACCAATATTGAGTTCAACAAACAAGTTTATGTGGTCAAAAGAAGCAAAAGAAAATGTTTACGATTTCGGTTTACGTATGACTATAACCAGGGCCTTATTCGGCTGATGCGCACTTTTCTGATTGGGTCGATGTCGCTGTACAGCTCGTAGAGTTCGCTGTTAAGTCTCCTTCACCAAATCCCGTCAACGCATACGGGACCGAAAATCAACCGAAGAATTTTGCATTCAAAACGACCGAGGAGATCTTCATCCGCCTTTGATAGCGTCCATGCTTCTGCGCCATAGAGTAGGACTGGGATGATGAGGGTCTTATATAGAGTCTCCTTAGTGTTTTTTGACAAGGCCTTACTTCTCAGTTGACTAGTGCTGAAAAATCCTTACTGACCTTAGCTCCAAATATGTCAGAGTAGCTCACGCAAGGTATCTGCCATCTTGACTGTTGACACCACCGTTGACCCAATCTTGTGGATTCATTCGCTGTATGTCCTCTTTCTGAGGGGTTCCTGTAAGACCTCTGAGACTCGATCAGGCAGTCATTCCGACAGAGCATTATAGTGTTGCTATTCACTCGCGCTTATAAGTTTAGCAAGTCAAGTCCGGGTGGACGAGACCAGTACCCGGTGATTACCACGGGGAGGTAAAATAAGCACAATTGATGTGTATGAACCAGTTGCAACAACTGGGCATCGCCAAGTTGATGCCAATCAGTGTCTACCCTATTCATACAACACCCAACCACCGTGAACAGCTGATATTGCTGTCAAATAACGCACAAATATATTTAGAAAAGCAGATCAATTTCGTTGCGTGTTCCATAATTGTATGTAGAGTAAAGTCGGGTAATGTGGACCACTCGGCTAATATGGACCACCAGCTTTGCTCACCTCTCACAAATGCAATTGAGGCGAGTATTGCTTACGATTATCCGAGACCTCCTTTACTTACTTTAGGGTAGTTTCAGCAGTCAGAAGGAATGCCTCTTTGAGTTGTGATAAATAAAACAAAATCGAAGGCAGTGATCATTTTTTTTTTTCGTAAGTGTTTTTCCTTTTTTCATTACTTAAATACATCTTTTTTTTAACCATTCCTTTTATAAATATAAGAAAAGAACATGTGTTCTTAAGTTCGTATTAGTAAAATTATTGTAGCAAATCACGTTTTGTTGCAAAGTAATTTTCTTAAAAAAAAACGTGTTTCGGGTAATATGGACCACGATAGCGGAGGATAATATGGACTTATTACATATTACCCGCCGTTTTATTAAAGGGAGTCTGAAATCTTCTTTTTTTTTTCTCCTCAAGTTCATGGATTCGAGAAAAAACAGCAAAGCAAGAAAAACACAAGTCATGGAGTCCAGACGACTTGAAAAACGCTATTGAAATGGTGAGGCCAAGTTTTTGTGGTTATTTAAAAGCTTAAAAATTGAATAATGTACCAAAAACTATTCATAAGAATGTTTTAAATTGAAAGTACTAAGAGTTCGACATTGGTAAATTTTAGGTTAGGTCGTAGACCAGTTTTTCCAAATACGTTTGAGAAATTGCTTGTGGAATATGTGCGGACCATGTGGTCCATATTACCCGCCACTTCTATTTTTTACCGTTTTTGAGTTACTTAAGTTTTTGTTTTTTATTAATTTTATACGAAGTGAATTAATGTTTTTGTTGCTATTTTTTTACTATAAATATACTGATCCTTTTTTTTTAAATAAACATCTTTAATGAAACTTACACCGTTTGTGTTTTATTAGCAAAAAAGTGAATGGTGGTCCATATTACCCTACTTTACTCTAAGTGGTTCGTCGAATTATGGAGAAGTTTATTGAGAACAAAGACAGAAGAGTGTGCCTGTGCACGTCATGTTGACAGTTCACCTGTGATACGCGAGTCTTACTTGTAGAGTACGCATGTTTAATTAAATAACTTTTCTAGTACTACACGTCCTTAAATTGATAGCGAATTTTCTTACTGCCTGCTATAGCCGATATTTTGTGCCACTCATCATATGCGACTACTGATTTGTCGTGCAAATGACGACTATAGCCGTCTGACAGATGTTGTAAACTTCTTCAAGTAGTTTTGAAACCGATCTTTCTTTTTATTGTTTATACATGATTCTGCATTCAAAATACCTAAATAGAATATAACTTCCTAAATCCTGTACGTTTTAATTTTTTAATTTATTTTTAACGGAAAAGTTCTAAGAAAACACGCTTTTCTCCGACATGCATTAGTTCAAATGAAGAATATGACAATATACGACGGGTTATGCAGTCATTTCAACTTCGAATTTAAATTTATGTTGAAATTAGGGCAGGGGATTTCCCATTTTAACAGAACTTAAACATAATAAGTGCTGCCACGTAACATCGTGTCGTACTGAGTAGTGTAAACTAGAAAAAATTATTACGTATGACACAAAACTCAAACGAGGGTAATGGCCGTCATTTGTTTTTTTTTTAACCTCAAAATATGACGGCTATAGCCGTAATAAGCGCGAACGTGTTAATGCCCAATATTATTGAATTAAACAATATAAAATATAAACTCTTCATTTGATAATGATACTTACTTTATCCGTCTGTTATTGATTTTGGAACTCTCTTTTAGTTTAAGTACAAACGATCGATGTCAGGTTGATCTGACGTTAATATCAATACTTCTCGTTACGATTACGGAGCATGCTTTAAGAAGCACGGTTCTTAATTTGAATACTGATTTTTCACATTTGGACCTATGTATGTAACTTTAAACAAAAAAGACGATTCGTTTTATAAAACTCTGTTTTAGAATAAACAACATTTTTTAAGCATAAAAATTAATATTTCTTTAAGAAAATAGCAAAAGCTGAGATATGGTGGTTTTTAAACATAAAATGAAAAGCGAAGTGGGACTTACGTGTTGATTTAGAGTTTTCTCTTACCAAAGGACAAGAAAAAGCGGTGCGTGGATGACTTTGGCTGGTTAAACTATGCCCCTTCTCTTCATCAGCAACTATTTGTCTAGCCTCTGTAGCAGGGCACCCCCCTTTGAGTTAGTTTCATCGTCGATATTGTGCTTTTTTAGCAACAGCGTGGAACTTTTTTTTTTAAACAATTTTTGCCGAAAATCAGCCCTTAATCGAACACGTTAAATAACCAAGCGACATCTATAATGTTATATTGTCAGCTGAAGTTAAGACAAATCATCAGGCTCACAAAAATTATAATATCCATTGTCCTTAACTTGGATAAATACGACGCGACACGAACATTTTACTTAGCAAAGACAGAATGAGCTGAGAGATCGAATGCGATTAAAATTAATCCTCGATTGCTAAAATTCCGTACCTACCCAAATTATTCTCAAACGGAGTAAATTTCATAGCACAAAATATAACTTTTATCCTTAACATTCATAAGATAATAACGTGCCTGACCTGAAATAGTGCGAAGAGTTATGACAATAAGGTATGGGGAAGAAATGCATTTTTTATATTGAATACGCGTCTTCTCATTGCGACTATGTACGGAGGTACATCAGAATACTCTTTTTTACTTTGCACATTCTTAAATTGAGAATGTACGAACACTACTATAAACAGGATTTTTGTTGCACTGCGCGAACTCGTCAAGCGCCCTTGAAAGTCAGATACGAACTGCGATCTTAACTCATTACGTCTGACCCACTTGACGAGCTGCATTGTGCAGTCCTATACTAATACTATCACACCTTTGAGCAGGAGGGATTTCCCTGTTCAATGAAGCTGTACCAAAATTACAGGGCACTCATTCCGTAACTTTTCAGACGATTATCGTCGAAACGATAGAACCCAAAACTAGCAACTAAGTGCTAAAATTACAAGTCCGAGAGCTTAATCCAGTTCATTTCCCACAAATGTAATGAAAGCTGACGATATTCAAAAAAATTCGAGCAGATTATAACTTCTAATGGTGATTAAAGTTTCCAAAACGAAATCGTTCAGACGATCATTGATATACGGAATCTGCCCCCACTACGAACACTACGAACTGCAAACAAATTGCAATACCTCACAAAACCGAGTTAGTATTTAAGTGTCAAAGAGGATTTTATTGTCGGCTTGCCCTCCATAAAAATCAACTGAGAAAACTACCTACGATCACGTGACCACTCTGGGCTCTGGGGCAATAAATACTTAAATCCAACTAGTCAGTTAGGAGAGACCAACGTTTTACCGAATTACAAAATCCCGGAAAAAAAAAAAAAAATCAGCAATATGGAAATAGCCCGAAAAACAAAAATTCCGAATAATTTTTTGCCCGAATCACAAAATCCCGGAATCGATTTTCTTAGCCAGCATTTTTTTTGTCCAAATCTATGAAATATATATATATATTATATATATTATACATAGTTCTTTCGGGGTGTAACTCGATGATGATGTAACTCGATAACCCCTGGGACGATTTTCGTAATTCTTTTTATGTTTTGTTTGTATTGCTGTATATCAGGTTTATATTTACTTTTTGTCGCAAAAACAAAACTTTGAGGGGATGAAGAGGTTATGAAGTTTGTATTGGGAAATACACTTTAAAAAAAAAAAAAAAACTGAATAGAAAACGAGTAGTAACACTTCAAATAAAAAAAAAAATATTTTAAATTTTGAAAGCGATTGCGGTCAATTATTTTAATTATTTTCCAAGCAAATTGTTGTTGTGAGTTTGTTCTAATAAATAATGTTTACTATGTTAATTAAGTAACTTTTTGAAATGAAGTTTGTAGATACTTTGATTATACAAAGATGATAGATATGGCCGACGATATTTTGCATCGAATTTCTACTGTGATATCGGATAATGAACTGGAGATGTCAGATAAAATGCGCAACAAAGGTTAGGTTAGGTTAACGGGTGGATACGGCAGAGTAAACCCTGCAGTACCCCACTTAGGTCCATGTGGACCCATTGTGATGCCCTTGTTGGGGGGTAGCCGATGTTGTTGGCGATGGTTTTAGTTCCTTCTAATTACTCGACCTTGTCCAGCCATCCTGATGTATTTATGAACCTGTAAAGATTAGATAAATTAACATCTGAAAGTTCTTGTATGTCATGGAAGTGGTATCTTCCAAGTGTTCTGTTCCTCAAGTGACACAGACTTGGGCAGTGACAGAGGAAGTGAGGTGTGTCCTCATGCACTTCCTCGTCTTCGCAGCCCCTGCATATATCGTCATTCTTGAGTTTTAATTTCATTGTGTGGTTTCTCAGGAAGTTGTGCCCTGTTAGGGCACCTACCAGTTTATGCAGCGACATTCTATCAAACCGCATAAGCTTGCTAGTCCGACCTGCATTATACTCCGGCCATAGCTTCCGTGAAATTTCGCAGGTAGTTAATTCCTTCCACCTGTTGTTGGCTTTCATTCGAATCTTGTTTTCCACTCTCTCTCTGAGATTACAGAGCGGTGGATTGATCGATTTAATCGCCCGATCTTGATCCATAGCAGATCCATTTCTTGCCAGTTTATCAGCCATCTCATTGCCGGCTTTGTCCCTGTGTCCAGGGACCCAGCAGAGGCGCGTAGTATGCTGCGAGCAGAGAACCTTAAGCTCTTCACGGCAGCGGCGAACTAGCTTCGATTTTATTTCAATAGCAGACACTGCTTTTATAGCCGCCTGGCTGTCAATAAATATGGTAATATCATCATTTGGTATTGCCATCATTGACACCATATGGGCAGCTTCGGCGATTGCCAGAACCTCCGCCTGAAAAACACTACTGTGATCAGGCAGTCTGATCGAGTGGTGTATATTTAGCTCTTCGGAGAAAATTCCAGCACCTGTACCACAGTCCATCTTAGATCCATCTGTGTAGATGGATATCGATTTCCTATTTGTGGGTTCGTCTGTGTTCCATTCCTCCCTGCTGGGGAAATAGCAAGAGAATGGTTTGTCAAAGTCAAGGTTGGGAGACAAATAGTCAGAAGTGACAGAGTCTCCCACGTATTTGTTCAGAATCTGTGCATGTCCCATTCTGTAGGGTTTCCAGCTTTTGGTTTGGCTGATCCTGAGGGCACTTTTGGCTGCAGATTCTTGCATGTGTAGGTCTAGGGGTACCAGGTTGAGGATTGCCTCCATTCCAGCAGTAGGTGTTGTCCTTATTGCGCCGGTTGTACCTATACATGCTAGTCTTTGTATTTTGGTCATTAGTTTTAAGTTCGATGCTTTGTTTGTGGCTTGCCACCAGACTAAGCTTCCGTATGTGAGTATTGGACGCACAACAGCCGTATACATCCACAGAATTATTTTAGGGTTTGGTCCCCACCTTTTTCCGAAGATTCGGTTGCAGGCGTAAAAAGCATTTGCAGCCTTTTTTACTCTCTCATCGACATTTAGTTTCCAATTGAGCTTCCTATCCAAGATCGTACCCAGATATTTAGCACTCTCCGCTACCCTGAGAGGTATACCCTCAATAGTTGGAGGATCGAAGTTTGGAATCACTCTTTTGTTACTGAACAAGACTAGCTCAGTTTTTTGTGGATTGACTCCAAGACCGCATTGTTTTGTCCACGTATTAAGTGTTCGTAATGCATTTTCTAGTAGTTCGCTTATGGTAGGTAGGAATTTGCCTGTAGCAAGTATTACTACGTCATCTGCATAAGCAGTTACTTTGACCCCTCTGTTTTCGAATTTTAGTAGTATTTCGTTTATGACAAGGACCCAGAGTAAGGGGGAGATGACTCCTCCTTGTGGTGTACCTCTTGAGGCTGTCACTCTAAGTTGAATGTCACCTAGTTTTGCATTAATATTTCTTTCATTGAGCAAACTTTCAATCACATTGGTAAGCTTTTGGTTTACGTTGTTATTGAGTAGTGCTCTCTTCACTGCACACGTCCTAACATTATTGAATGCTCCTTCAATGTCGAGGAACGCGGCCAGTGTGTATTCTTTGTCTTGTAAGGACTTTTCTATGATGCTAGTGACCTCGTGCAGCGCGGTCTCAACTCCTTTACCTTTAATGTATGCGTGCTGAGCCGTTGAGATCATTTTTTCGTCCAGTCGACTGCGGATAAAAACGTTTAAAAGTTTTTCCAAGGTCTTCAGGATAAATGATGTTAAACTTATAGGCCTGAAGTCTTTAGCAGTCGTGTGGCTGGACTTGCCTGCCTTCGGAATGAAGACAACCTTTACTTCTCGCCATGCCTTGGGAATGTGTCCACATTCTAGGCAGCGCGTGAAGAGTCTCATCAGAATTGGTACAATAATTGACCTGGCTTTCTGGAGCATGATTGGGAAAATCCCATCCAACCCAGGAGATTTGAATGGAGAAAAAGTCTCAATCGCCCAGTTAAGTTTTTCCTCGGTTATTATACCATCTGGAATTGCAACGGTAGTTGCGGTGCTTGGTGCAGACTGGATGGTTGTATTGGGGATACAACCCGGAAAGTGTGTGAGGAGAAGGAGACTTAGAGTCTCTTCCGAAGACTGTGTCCAGTTGCCATTATTGTCTTTGAGATATCCCGGAACCGCAGGTTCTTTTGATAGGATTTTTCTAAGTCTAGCTGATTCCCTAGTATCTTCTATTTCATTACAGAAGGTATGCCAGGCAGTGCGTTTAGCACTAGTGACAGCGCTTTTAAATTTCCTCTGACCGGCTTTGTATAGATCCCAGTCTGACTGGGAGTTGGTACGCTTGGCCAGATTGAATAAAGATCTGGCTTTCCTCCTGATTTCAAGGAGGTCCTTAGACCACCACGATGGAGAGTTTCTTTTCTTGATTGTCCGTAGAGGACAGGCTTTATCGTATGCATTACTTAGAATTTTGTTTAAACTCTCTGTAAATGCATCGATTTCGTCTGGTGTCCCTATTGCTTTATCTTTCAGGTTTTGACCATTTTCCACGGTCTCTGAGACGAATACGTCCCAGTTGGTGAGCCTTGGATTTCTGAATTTACCTATAACTATTGCTTTTACGTCTACTAGAAATTCTATAACTCTATGATGCGAGAAGGATGGCTCAGAGGAGACCCTCCATTTCTTCACAGTTAGATTTTGTGAGTTACTGTAGAGTGTTACGTCTAGTACCTCATGTCTATACCTAGTTATAAAGGTCGGCTCACTGCCGATATTGGCTATCAGGAGATTATTTTTAATAATGAATTCTAAGAGGGACTCACCGCGTACATTGATGTCCGTACTGCCCCAGAGCGAGTGATGGGAGTTGGCATCGCAGCCAGCAATCAGGTCCCATTTTTCCTTTTCAACTGTTCTGGCTAGTGAACAGGATAGCTCTGAGGGTGGGTTGTCCGACTCGTAAGGCATATATATTGATGCCAGTATCAAAGCGCCTTTTCTTGCCCTGTCCCACTTGACAACTGTTTGGTCCGAATCGCTGAGACTAGGTAAAAGAAAAAGTTTAAGCTGTTTTCTGGCTACAATACAAGTTCGAGACTTACCATTATTCGGTGTATGGTAAATTATCAGGTCTTTGGAACTCAGCCCTCTTATCTTTCCCCGGAGAATCCAGGGTTCTTGTATGAGGGCGACATCTATATGTTTCGTTTCCATGAGGAGAACGAGATTGGCACTAGCCGCCTTACTGTGATGAAGATTTAGTTGTATTATCTTCATCACGAGTTGTCGGTTGCTCTCCCTTGTCTTTGACCGCTAACAGCCGGAGTTTGCATCGCGTTATGCCTACGCGGACTTTAAACTCTTGCTTTCGGAGTAGCGGCAACGATTTGTGACTTAGTTGTATCGTCACATCCATACCGTTCTGGGTATATTCACCCGTTTCCAGGACTTTCCATTCCCTGCTTTGTAATTCCGGGTTAAGGAATTGCAGGTTCCGTTCTATCCTTTCCACGGGTAAATAAGGCCCTCTCATGTGGATAATTCCCCTCGGTCTGGTCATTTCCAGGACTTCTTTTCTGTCAACAACGCGCAGGTCAGCATTTGACCAAGGTGCGTTCATGTTGGCGATGAAGCCCTTCAACCAGTCTAGTGTGTCTTTATTATCACACTCTATCGTCTTGAAGCCTTTGAAGGTAGACAGCTGGCCAAACAATGGAAGCCTGCTTTCCGCCTTCACGATAGCATCGTTGACACCATCAAGGATTCGTTGTTCTACAAGCTCCCATTGGTTAGATGAGAGCTTCCGTTCTGTGTTGCCATAGTCGACAATAGCGACGCGTAGACTTTCTTTCACCTTTTCGGCGAATTTCAGCCTTTTTGCCTGCCTGCCTACTACCGGGGAGATGGTGTCGTCGTTGCGACCTCTTTTGGAGACTACCGGTGCGTTCCCAGGTTTGGACGAATCCTTACCTGAGACAGCCCCAGAACACTTTGGATCAGTCGCAGACGGGGTGAAAGGCAATTGGCATTTCGCCCCCGCTACGGCCAATCTCATGTCGGCTCCTCCAGAAGTCCGCTGTCTACCTAACTTCCTGCCAGGCAGAACCTTTTTTGAGCAACCGGGTGTCGGCTCAGCCTTAGACGGATCTTTGGCCAGGCCGGCACCCAATTTTCCGGGTTTTGACCTTTCCAAGGCGGAAGGCAATTGGCATTCCTCCCCTGGTCCAGACAACTTCCCTTTGTCAGTCGGGTTCTGCCTCCTATCTATTAGGCTGCTGCGCCACACATCTTCGGTCGACTTAATCGTCTCCCGGGCCCTAGCTAGCTGCGCCGCTTCCCTTTCCGTGAAGGAATTAGGGTTACGGTTTTTAAACCGTTTTAATATGCGGCGCGCGTTTTTCCTCTTTTTGAGCGGATCCACCTGCTGTACTGTCCTGACCAGCTTGTTGTCTTTCGTCATTTTCGCCGCGGAGACAAATGAGGCTTCGGTTATATCCAATCTTTCATTGTCCTTTGGCTTTAACTTGTCAACAACAGTCACTGCGCTGTTCAGAGTCGAGTCCGCCTCTCCCGGTGAAACGATGTCCTCTCTGTCAACTTCTTTAGCGGGGTCAGATGCAGCCGACCCATGCCCCGATAGGCTATGGCATATCACAGGCATTGGTGGCCGCATAAGAGCTCCCTCGCTCAGGATTTTTGCAGGGTCAGCCTTAGGTGGAGTGGTAGCAAGAAGCTCGCCACTATCCTTCAGCTGCCCCTCCAGAAACTCAAGGGCGTTTTGAAGCCTTTGTTTTTCCTTGTCCTCTAGTTGGTGCTTCTTCTTTAGTTTCTTGATCGTCATCTTACAGTTCAGCACTTTTTTCCTAATCGAAGCTGTAGACGATATAGAGAATTTGGATGAGCTGGCGATTGATCGATTGTCATCATCCTCGAGGAATAAATTCCCGAGTCCGAAGTCAACCGTTCTAACGCTTCCCTCAACCGAAGCGGCCCTACTAGTTGACGGTTCTTGGAGTAAGATATTCTCTTCCTCCTCCGTCATATTCGTATGAGAATCGGTGTTGCCGAAGTTCTTGGTGCCCGATTCAAGTACACCAGTCCCTTTGTTTTGTGTTTTTGTGTTTAATTGTTCTATTTTGGACCCACGAGTAAGGGGGAAGAAAATGTCGTTCTGTACTCACCCCCTGTATACAGAAAAGGGGAATTAAATTGAAACTAGAGGTCCCCAGGTATCTAGAGTTCCCGTTAGAAGACACCATAACATTGTGCCATACATCCCATGGGCACGGTTGTTATACCCGGGATTACGGGTTTTTATCGAGCTATTCCGCTCTAGATCCGTCATATTTAGTCGAAAGCAGTGGCACCTCGTGCAGGATGTGATTCTTCACCACGTATGACGATCTTGGGAAATATTCCCCTGATTTCCTTCCGGAACCCAGTGCATACTCAGCTTGGAACGTATTCCTGGCTGGGTCTGCACCGAATCTCCTGGGATGTGACCAACTCAAGGCGAGCGGCAGTGGCATCTCTCCCTTGGTCAGTCAACTTCCTTTCAGAAACCTTAACCACCAAAAATGCGCAACAAAACTTTGATTTTGATCGAGGATATGTGTCTGCTCATGAGTGGCAATTTGTTGTGCAAATTGGGGATGCCACAGCCAAATCCTTCAATGCAAGACGCATTTATTCGAGAATTGGAGCGAGAAATGGACTTCGATCGAGTCGCATTAATTCAAGCTGTTCGAACAAATGTGCCAATGTTGAATCAAGAATAAAAGAAAGTGTATGATGAATTTATGCAAGCAGTCGATAGCGAAAATGGCGGAATTTTCATCCTTGATGCGCCCGGTGGAACTGGAAATACATTCCTGATTTCACTGATTTTGGCTACAATTCGTTCGAGATCAGAGAACGCTTTGGCCCTTGGCTCTTCTGGGATAGCGGCTACTTTGCTAGAAGGCGGTCGAACAACTCATTTTGCATTGAAATTGCCATTGAACCTACAAGTGGATGAAGAATCTACATGCAACATTTCAAAGAACACTGCGACGGCGAAAGTACTGCAGCAATTTAAGATTATCATATGGGACGAATGCACAATGGCTTACTCCGGCAGATGAATTGAATGCTTGCCTGAAGGCGTCTGCTTTATACGTCAACAAATTGCATTTGACAACAAACATTCTAGTTTTTTACAAAATGACCAGTCCACTGCAGAGTTCTCCAGGCAATTGTAAGAGTGATTTTGGCTGCGAAAAACAAGGACGTCGATCATTTGAATTTCGCCATTCAAAACCAAATTCATTCGTACAAATCAGTCGATTCCGTGATGGATGAAAACGAAGCCACCTACTATCCCACGGAATTTTTAAATTCTTCGGATGTTTTAGGCTTGCCTCCACACAATTTGAAACTCAAAATCGGCTCAGTAATAATTTTAAATGCACCAAAACTTTGTAACGGTACGCGTTTGACTGTGAAGAATTTAATATCAAATATTATTGAAGCAACGATTTTTGTTGGAAAATTCAAAGGCGAAGATGTTCTTATTCCGCGGATTCCACTTATTTAGAACAATTTGCCGTTCGTATTAAGGCGTCTTCAATTTCCCGTACGTCTCGCTTTTGCTATGACAATTAATAAGTCGCAAGGACAATCGCTGTTCGGACTTACTAAACTAGGAATCCGAACGTCCCATTTCAACATTAATTAAAAATAAATTCGTTTGAAAATTTGTGGTTGCTTTATAATTCGTAATTTCATTTAATTTCGTAATCCACTTTTTGTCTCTTACACGCAGCTGACTTTTCAACATTATTTTATGTGATAAAAAGGAGAACAAAAATGAGAGAGAAATGTAGTGTCAAGTGTTATATGGGCTTTATTAATGTTTATTTTCGGAAGTCATTCACATAAACTGAAGTATTAAATAGTACTAGGGGTCGCCCCGTGGTCGAAATTCGACCAATTTATTCTATAAGTTAATTTTTGAAGGGGAAGTGAAGGGGAAATATCGGAGGGCTTATAAATAGGCAATCGAAACCATTTTAGGTTTTCCTTAAATTGCGAATAAAAAGTGTCCAGTAATGCGGGCTGTCTTCTATTTTATATTACAGGTAGAAAAGGGTGCATAGAATAGATATGCAAAGTTTCATCGTTTGTTGTTCAACAGTTTTAGAGTTATGGGGACCTTAAGTTAGAAGCCAACATTTTGCTTAAATTTCATATAAATCATAAACCGTTAGGCCGATTGGTACGATTTGAATTTTATTAGATTAGTATTATCGAACACTTTCGAAAATAGATTTTAGAAATTTTATCACTTTGCTATAGCTGCGGTTTCAGAAATAACACGGTTTTAAGGGATTGGGATTTTGTTTTTTCAAATGGTTCTAACTTTCAAACGGTTGAACTACAAACGAAAAGAATTTCACTACAAACAGCTACAAACGATTGTCTATCGAACTGCATTTCACGTTTTTCATTCTAGAAAAAGTGCGAATTAACTTCACGCGGGTGCCATGTTGTTGTTGTTGTAATTTCATGCAATTCGCTTAAATTTACCTGCTTTAATTCATAATTTGTGGATAATTTTTGTATTGTGCACTTCTATGTATTGTCCCCTACCCAAATATATATAGTGTTGGCATATGTATGTGACTTATAATAGGAAAAAAGGGGGGAAACACGTTTTAGGCAACTCCGTATTAATATATAGATGACAGTTTCAGTTTCAGTTTGCAGCCCATGCTAATCAAAGGGGTTTCAGCCGGATGTCAGGGAGCCTGGGGTTGATTCTCATTTCAATATTCAATCGATGCAGTTTGTTAACATAATGATGATTATTTTTTGGTACTACCTAGAAATTGTTTCTAAAATGCAAATTTCTCGTTGATATTCATGGTGGAATGTATTTGAATGTTTTTTTGTCTGATTATAGACATTTGCAAATTGTTATGGTTTTTTGCTTTTTCGCACGGAATGTTTTTTAAAAATCGAAATTCTAACGCCCAAAAGGTAGAAATATCACGATGTACACCTCCCGCCATTTAGATTTTTTTTTTGGAATTCACACACACGAACACGATGGAGGGGGTATTACTGAAAAAATCTGCGGCGGAAATCGGTGAGACCTTTGTATATACTTTCCAAGGAATATAATTACTTACCTATATAAAAAGGTGAGACGTAGGAAATCTGCCAGTCTATTTAATACTTAGAACTAAGTTAATGGTTATTCAGCTAGTAAATAAATGAATTCGGGTAGTGTTTTTTTTTTTTTTTTCAAGTGGATTTGTGAACACTTTTCATCCACAGAGGATCCATTCCTTAAAAATAAAAAAGTTTCACAACGAGATTGGTACCTATCACTTCCCTATGCATACCCAGCCAATTCACACTCACATATGGACATGCATTTTAGGGGTTTTTATGTGTGTTACCGGTTTGGCGTGAAAACAACCCAACTGATTTCAACAAAAACAACATCACATAGGTATTCCTAATACGGAAGGTTAATAGGGATGTCCAATACTAAATAGTAGTGTGACTGAAAGAGGCAGCATTACCTTACTTGCAGAAATACGTTAAAAATATTTCCCCCTCAGATAAGTCTGGAAAACCCCCAGATTCGAAAAAAAACTCAACATTGTTCCAAACATTTTTAAAGTAGGAATTTCGAATGATCTCATTCTTACGCCTAGGCACTGACTGCGGACAAACGGATCTCTCTGTCCGGTCTTGTGCCAAAATGCGCATACGTAATGTTGTAAATGCCGCATGAAGGTTCTGAAATGATTTTTGAGCAAAATATATTTTGTTTTATGTCTTCAATGCCTTTAGTTTGCCACTACTCCAATAATCGATACAGTCGAGCCCGTTTAAATGAAATGAGAAAGAA
This sequence comes from Cheilosia urbana, assembly GCA_946477585.1. Taxonomy (NCBI): domain Eukaryota; kingdom Metazoa; phylum Arthropoda; class Insecta; order Diptera; family Syrphidae; genus Cheilosia; species Cheilosia urbana. The sequence goes on from OX297854.1 coordinate 122,406,654, forward strand.
TCGTTTCTTGAATTTCAACTAACCGGGTTTTTCATTTAAACGGACTTCGGATAACTGAAAAAAAAAAAAAAAAAAAAACGGGGACAAATTCAATTTTTCATATAAGCGGGGTTTTCAATTTAACGAGTTGCAAATAAGCGGGTCCGACTGTACCTACATGAAAAAAAAAGATACTCTTTCAATCAAACCTCTTCTAATTACATTCAACACCGACAACGCTTTTTTTTTTTTGTAGAAAATGTGCGTATAGCTGATGACACACTTCCCAATTGACAGATAGGGAACACTTAGGTTGTTAACATTTCATCTTCCGTAAATTGCTGCAGAAATTCGTTTCTTTTTTTTTTTGGCTTAAGAAAATACAGATCCAAGGATAGGAGCGCATGAGCGATTTTGTCTCTGAGTCCCTTTAAAAAAAATTACGAATAGTGTGACATAGGCATAGGCTAAACTTGATTTTACAAGCGTTAAGGTTCCGAGCTATGTAGGTTATAGGTGCTGAAAGCTGTCATCTTTAGCAGACGAAAAAGTCGTAGCCCTTGTACATTTTGAAGCTGAAATCCTTGCTATCCCAATACCAAATGAAGCCTATTCACAGATGGTAGATGAGTTTTTAGTAGTCATTGCTTAAAAGGCTATCTCCCTCAACCACCTCTAATACCATCCCAGTTCTGCAGAAAGAAAAATCGTTCCAGTGATTATTCATATGTATAAGCAACAACAAACTTTAATGTTCAACCAAAATTATTTTATTACCAAAAAACAAAAAAAAAAGCAAACAAAACACGTATTCAAACAGCTTGCACTTACGCTGTGCCGAATGGAGACTTCTCATTGACCGGAGTATAGAAGATACCAGCTGCAATATCAGCATTACTTGGAGCACCCATTCTCACAGTTTTTGAATAAGTATCTCCGCAAGCCTTTTTGTTAGCCTGCTTGTAATCTCCACACTTTATGCTCGGGAAGTCATTCATCCTGATGGCCTCTGCGTAGTATTTGAACGACCTCTTGTGACCACATGCGCCAAAAAGATCAAGACCACATCCGGGCTGTTTTTTACCGCCGTTTGGATAGAAAGCAGCCTTGCCAATTGGTTTCAAAAAACCCAAAAATCCACCATCGGTTGTAATGGATTCCACGTAGTAAGCATCAGTCTCGCACAAGCGTTCGTTGCAATCGTCGTAGCTGAAACCGGGCAGGGCAGGGTCCAATGCAATGATCGAGTGAATTTGTCCATTTGACAAATATTTGCCGGCATAACCCGCTACATGAGCACCCAAGCTGTGACCGATAACCTTCAAGTTGGACAGAGACAATCCTCCGCGTCTACTCAAGAAGTCAATCAAGTCGGCAAGTCTCTTGCCTACCTCTCGAACTTTCGATACGGAGTAGGGATAGGCAATGGTATTGGCCCCCTTCCAGTCGACACAGATGACGTTGTAATCACCAGTATCGAGGAGAGCTTCACGAATGTCGGAGTTGATATCATCCTCGTAGTTGCTCATCCAACCGTGGATGATGATCCTGAAAGGAGAGATGATGATGGTGGTTAATTTGAAATAAGTTTGGTATGGTGAACACCAATAATTAGATTAAGTTCAGCTGAAAAAAGTTCATGTAATAAGTGCTACCAGATGCTGTAGCCTTGTTTAAAGTCACTTCTGACCGACAGAAATTTGTAAAATGCAATCGAGTTTATATTCATTTCAGTATGCACCCATCGGAGGCATTTAAGTCGCCAAAACGATAGAAAATTTCGCCGGACACCAGACCCCAATTTGAAATTGATTATCAATTGTTCTCAATACCCGCCAGGTGGCCAGATGCTTGATTTTTTTTTTTCAAAAATTTATGGCGTTGAGTGATATTTTCATTTACCCGGTTCAATTTGTGAAAATGAAATATGAAATAAAAACAACTCTCACCTAGTTGGAAGATCCTTGTTGAAGGGTGAGCTGGACAATAAGTCAGCATCATCGATTTTGATCTCATAGGTTGTATTTGGGTTCGAATTGCTATACAAATAGAAATTAACGACAGTGCTCTTTCTTTTTTTCATCATGTCCCGCATTTCCATTCGAAATTCCTCCACGGATTGCCATTTCACAGTACCGTCCACTTGAGGAACAAACCAGCCATCGACTGGTTCATCATCAATTAAGACCTCCTCCATAGGGAGGGCTGCAGCTAGAAAGTAATTGCCAACGTTAGTTTGTAAATGTGTCGAGTTTTTTCAAAGGCTTTCAGCCTTTAGCTTACCTACGGCAACACCAAGAAGCAAGATCGCAAGTGTCCTCATTTTCCAAACCAATAGAGTATTTTAATCTAACTGCACGATTGGTGTTAGCTTTTATACATTTTTGGCGACACTAGTGACTATCGTTTTTTTTGTGCACTATCGCTTTCTGACACCAAAAACGTCTTATCATATCTTGTGGCTAATATTGGCGTGCGATCTTGTCAAAAAAAGTAGATGCAGATCTAGTTCTTTTATCACACTGATAGGAGTTGTTTGTTACTTGCCTGAACATTCGACATACAATACAATTTGCGATCATCCTAGTGGGTTTGTAGCAATCTGACGAAGGGTGCGCAACTGTGTATCTCCTGTTTTTTTTTTTTTTTTTTTTTTTAGGGTTGTTTTGACGCAGTTCTGCATGCATTAATCTTGTCTTTGCCGCTGCTGAGTAAGCAGTCCTTGTAAACCCCAACAATGTAGGTATTACCTATGTATTTCTATTTCATTGTGACAGCAATTTAATTTATTAAAAAGCGAGTAGTACAATACTTAGAAGTACAGAAATGTCTATTCAGCTTGTCGCTAAATATTTTAAATTCCATCCCTTCGAGAACTTCTTTTTGCAAAAAGAAAGAAAACCATCCCCATTATTTGGAAATATCTAAATTTTGTCACAGAGGCTGCAATGTGCAGGGAAAATTTGTACAAATCTTAAAATTCACACTCACTAAGAGTGTTTTTTTAGCCTAAGTAACGAAAAGTTGATCGCATCTTTCTTCCTTGTCCTGGGGAGCATGATGTCCATTGTCCAATGAACGTTTTCGTTTAGTGAGGACATTGATGCTGACACCATTTATTATAAAGCCCCCCCGGTCGATGATTTTCCAAATTAGCGATGTGCCAAACCGATAATTTCTCAAACCGAGTTAAACCGGTTTAGAATTGAAGCAAACCGGTTTGCAAACCGAGCTGCAAACCGAGTTAGTCAACTTGACTTGCAACTCATTAAGAAATTGAAATCCAACTCGACTTTACGAACGGGTATACGTACGTATACGGTTCATTCAAACCGATTACGATTTACCTATAGACTCACTCTCAATTATTGACAAAAACCACCCTCATAATCATAACATAACACATGAATATGAGAGAAAACAGGAGTAAAGAGAAGAGCACAGCTTTCCAATTGGACTTTACTACAATTTTACATGCTCATTTATGTGTTTGTATTGTAGTACCTACATTGTGTTTATTTCTCACACCTACCTTCTTCTACCTAATCAACGCAACCGAACCGAAATCCGAAACCGAGTCGTGTGTTGAAATCGGCTTATGCGTGGCATTTTATTATTCGGTTTTCGGTTGGTTCGTTTCGCTCCATCGGTTTTCGCCAACCCGGTTTGAAATAAAAGCAACTCGGTTTAACTCGGTTTAGTAGTAACTCGGTTTAAACCGGTTTACCAAACCGAGTCGACACATCACTATTCCAAATTGTCGGTCGGAATTTTTGGATGACCCTCTTATTTTATAGGGAGCCTTTGATTTTGAATGAGAAAACAGAGAAGACATTGAACTTCAACGTAAGTTAAGATAGGGAGGGTGTTTCGGGGCTGTCGTTTGGAGGCAAAAACCAGCAGCACGACGAGTCGACAAAAAGCAGTACCTATAACGTATACGATGTGGCTATGTATGGAGCTACTTATCAACATTGAAATTAATTCACTTACATTTATGTAAATTGCTTATACTCTATATTAGCCGTATTTTATTATCAGCCATGATCTATACAGATCATCGATTTACATGCAATTACAACAACAGCACATGATCCTGCTTCTCATCGAGATCATGAATGATGATCTGAAAATTATTTCTCCTATTTCTCGCTGCGTTGTTTGGCGCTGTTTGTTTCATTTTTATATGTTGGTGTGCCTGTAAACGATAGCCAAGCCACACGTTGCCAGACTAAAATATTCAACACCATTCAGAACAAGCAATCAACAAGCATATTTTTCACATGCGAATAAATTTCCCGTCCGTATTTCGAGCAAAATATTTCATAAACATTTAAGTAAATGTTTCATAACCATTTACTAACAAAAAAATGTTTATGAAATATTTCGCATTTTCTCAATCGTAAATAATTATTGTTTCACAAGTTTTCCTGTAGAAAGGTGAGAGTTGTTTTTTTTTGTCTTCATTTATCATAAAAAACGAATTTCCAAAAAATCTTGGAATAATGAAAAATGGAAACTAGCAGGCTGTATACATTTAAATTATTTTCAAAGCTAATTATTGGGAAACACATTTCTTTTTTATTACAAAATAGTACAAAGAAATAATATAATTGCAACAATTTTCGTCGATTTTTTTGTAACTAACTTCAGTTTGTTCATTTGGGTTTTCGTGTTTACACCGCTGTCATTTACTTCGTCTTAGAATTCCAATTACCGACGAGAATTGCAAATTGCGGTAAGATTTTCATTACCTACATTTCGAACTGATTGTAAATCATTTCCTTTTAAAAATAAAACGCACCGTATAAGGTATAACGGAAGCGGTGTTGTTGTTTTCGAGCCCCTGGCCATGATAACAATTAAAAACATTTTCACAAATATTCAATAAATACTTCATCGGCGTTTTCAACGACAAAAACATTTTCGAAATGTTTGACAAAAAAAGGTTTCTTAACAAATCTTTCGCTGGTCTGGATACACATTAATAAGCCAAGAAAAACCCAAATATGATGAACTAGCCGCGAAATTGTTTATTTGTTGCATATTTCAACATAAAATTTTAAATTAGTTTTTAAAAAACAATATCGAAAATCAAAACTACTCAAATTTGACTCATATGGTAACACCTTCGACAAGCGAGTGAAATGTCATGTCCATTGAAATCATGTTGTGACGTCACGCTGCACCGAATGTTTGCAATATGGCTGGAGGCAGTATGAAGTTTGTCTTCCCGTTGCACCGAATGCTTGCAATATGGCCCGGTTGCAAAATGAGGTTTGCCATACTCATAGCAACTGTAGCCACAACTTAAAAATAAAATTCTTCAATGATCCGTATTGTTTTATTATCGTGATCTGATCCGGATCAGATCACGCTGATAATAAAATACGGCTATTAAATAAATATTAAGACAATTCAATTGCCATTTCCGTTTGTTCCTGTTGTCTCGAATAAATTTCCGATCAAGAAAATATTACTACAGTATGATGTAATTATTAGAAAGGACTAGTTTCGCTTGTGGTCGAAAATCGACCATACCTTTTATAAGGATGCACTTTACAACAATCTAAAATACATAATGTAAAACGAAATGTAAAAAGCTTAAAATTGTTACAAGATAGCACTCTCATTATTACGCTTTCTATGTAAATAAAAAACTTGAAACATAAGCTGAAGAACTGTTTAAAATCACTTTTGTTGCGATCACATATAAAAATAAAGTTAGCTTTTTTTTTTTTTGCTGTTAGGTGGTGCAAACCAGTACCTCCTCGAAACAGATGTACAACGTGGGCCAAAAGGAGTCATCCGATGTTGTTTGGCTCTCATTTTTTTTTTTTTTTTCTAAATGAAAAACTTCGATTTGTTTTTTGATTATGTTTATTTGAACCTTTAGAATTGTATTGGTCAAGTCGAGAAGATGATATCGGCCGTCACATTTGATTGCCATACGGGCTCGTTATATGGCATTTTTCATCACTTCGGGCGACAGATTCTTGCACTTGTGTCGAATGTCGTCCTCGAGAGTAACTCCGAGCGGGTGTTACGGCTCCTCGTGCATTATTCGTGGATTTTCGGTGCCCCAGAAGCCATACTTTTGCTTGTTCACGTACCCGTTGAGGTGGAAATGAGCCCCATCGCTCATTATGATTTTGGTCGAAAAATCGAAAATTCGAAATTATTCCGCGTTCTTGGGGAGTGTATCGCTCCATGGCTTGTGCACTTGTATTCTACATCTGTCTAGTCCACCAATGTCAAAACAGATTTGACATTGGCGGCCATTTGTTAAAATAAGAGCATCTTCCAATAGGGTTATCTCTTTTGGCCCACCTCTAGTACTAAGAAACGTAACACAATTTTCGATAATTATGGTGTTTTTTTTTTTTATAAGCAAAAAAGAGACATCAGCAGGAAATATAAAAAAACATTCCCCTTTAAAAATAGTTTTACTCGTGTTTTAAATCCGAAAAATGTTCGTTTCCATAGTTCTTCATTCAAACCAATCGTCGCGTCGTCAAAACCTCGTAGATTATAATGTCCTTGAATTACAATAAAGCAGGTACATAATTGCTTACTTTTAGGGGTACGCAGATTGCATTCCAAGAAAAGGTTCTAATCTAAGATGATTGATATTTGAATACGTTACCATGTTAACTAATGGCGGCGAGAAATTGATTGCCACCAAAATTATGTCAATTACCTGTTTTCTATGGGGAATTCATAACTTAATTTTACCAGGCTTAATGGCGACATATATACCCACGATTTTGGGTCTGTGCACATCTCCGGCACAGTACCTTTAAAATAACATAAGTTGCATTCTCCTCATCTATATATATAAAAAGAAAACCTTAAAATTGTGTTCGTTAGTCGTCGATTCACGCCTTAACGCATATATCGATTTGAACCAAACTTTCACACATATTTGCTATTGGTCTGTATATCATTTGTGTGAAATTTTGTCGCGAAAACAAAACTTTGAGGGGATGAAAAAGGCTATGAAAGTTTGTATGGGGAAATGCACTTTGAAACAACAAAAAAATGGATAGAAATCGAGTAGTGACATTTCAAATACAAAAAAATATTTTAAAAGCAATTGTTGTTGTCAATGATTTCAATTATTTTCCGAGCAAATTGTTATTGTGAACAATTTTGATTTTTTTTTTTTAAATATAGATACCTACCTAATAAGTTTGTTCTTTTAAATTATGTTTACTATGTTACATTAAGTAATATTTTAAAGTGGAGTAGATACTTTGATATTTGTTTGATGGTGTTTGAATCCATTATTTTCAGGATCCTTGCATTAGTATTGTGTGCATTGAGTAAGTTGAAATGTAGGGGTGATTGAGATACGTGGACAATGATGTTGTTCAGCGTTTTGAGTTTTCACGTAGGGTTTATTACGAAAAATGAGCGAGTAACAATCTTGGTACTCTGCTCATTCGTGAGTAGTGTTATGGCACCTGCAACAACATTAACCAATTTTTTGACACTTGCCGAAGCCACGAGTTTGCGCGAACACTTTCTTATTGCGAAATGCCCCGTATTGGAATGCGTCGTCGAAGAAGTTCAAGCGGCGGAAACAATAAGGTGAAGTAGTTCCCGCATTTCATGGTGTTTATGCAAGTGATGCAATTGGTAGAATATACACAGTTCACCCTTTTCTTGCTTCTATTTGAGAATACTTTTGGTCAATGTTTGTGGCCCTACTTCGTTCGAAGCGCTGCGGACTGTTGACGGTGTGTTGTGTGCTATGGGCGACGATATTTTGCATCGAATTCGCACTGTGACATCGGATAATGAACTGATCGGATCGGATAATCATCTGATGTGAGATGAAAAGCGCAACAAGGCTTTGATTTTGATCGAGGATATGTGTCTGCTCATGAGTGGCAATTTTTGGTTTAAAATAATGACACAAAGATATTTTCAGGAAATCTAGATGGTTTTGGCCTTCATCAAGATTATATGGCCTTTTATAGGGATTTGACGTCTCAAGATGTCGTTCGAGAAGTTAAAAACTACGAGTTGGAAGATTTTGACAATACAACAACACTCGAAATTTATAACGAGGCATTAGTTATAATTGAAGATATGTGCTTAGCAATTGCAAATAAAACATTGTCACAATTAGGTTTGCCAGCATTTATAAATTTGAATCTGCCGAAATTGAACCGAGAACAAAGAAATGTATATGATACAATAATTCAAGCTATACAAAACGAAAGCGGAGGAATGTTTTTTTTTATACGCGCCAGGTGGTACCGGAAAAAACGTTTTTGATTAATTCTGGAATGGGAAGAGTTTTGCGACAGTGCAAATTAATAGTATGGGATGAATGTAGGTACTATGTCACATAAGAGATCGGTGAAAGCTTTGGATAGGACTTTGAAAGATTTAAGTAATAATCAAGAAATATTTGGTGGCGCTTTAATATTATTGGTTGGAGATTTCCGTCAAACACTGCCAGTGATACCCCGTGCAACTCCAGCAGATGAATTAAAGGCATGTTTAAAGTCATCAAATTTATGGAGAAATGTACAAACACTCACTTTAACAGCAAATGTGAGAGTGCAAATACAAAATGACTCATCGGCTGAAGAATTTTCTAGGCAAATACTGTCGATAGGAAATGGACAAATTCCTATTGATAACACTGGATTAATCACTTTGTCAGATAATTTTTGTAATTTCGCACAAACAAAACAACACTTGGTTTCAAGTGTTTTTCCAAACATTGCGCAAAATTATAAAAATCACAATTGGTTAGCTGAAAGAGAAATATTGGCTGCCAAAAATAAGGACGTCGGCCAATTGAATGCGGATATTTTAACTGATGTGCCTGGTGAGATTGTAACGTATCAATCAGTAGACATGGTCACAAATCAAGATGACGCTGTCAATTATCCGACGGAACTTCTGAATTCGTTGGATTTACCTGGATTGCCGCCTCATCGTATACAATTGAAAGTTGGTGCACCAATTATTCTTCCTCGGAATATAAATCAGCCTCGATTGTGCAACGGAACAAGATTAGCAGTTAGAAAGGTTATGAACAATCTTATTGAAGCAACGAATTTTAAAGGAAAATTTAAAGGTGAAGATGTATTGATTCCACGTATTCCAATGATTCCACCAGATTTAACTTTTGAATTCAAAAGATTGCAATTTCCGACACGTCTTGCGTTTGCTATGACAGTAAATAAGGCGCAAGGACAATCGTTGGAATTGTGTGGAATCAACCTAGAGTATAAATGTTTCTCCCACGGACAATTATATGTATCATGTTCAGTGTTCACGTGTAGGAAAGCCATCAGTTCTGTTTGTTTATACTACTACTCAGGGCAAAACAAAAAATTTAGTTTATGAAAAGGCTCTGCGATAGTTAAAAAACACATACTTTAAATAAAAATAATAGTGATTAAGTTGTCCACAACATTTTTTCTTTTTTGACGAAACATTTTAGTTTTTTAGATTTGGCATCAAAAATTATGTTTAACACCAAATCTTCACCGAACCGAGATCCATTCCCGAGTTATGAGTGCACATACGGACGTCAGTCTCTTTTACATATAGCCGTACCCACCATACCAAAATAGTATCCTCTTTTTCAAACTGTAACCAAACATACACAGCCCCGAAATTTCATTGAAATCGGTTAAGTGGCTTAGGAGATTGAACACAGCGCCACCTATCGTGCCCAAAATAGTCATATCTTTCAAGCTGTAACCAACCAAACACAGCCACAAAATTCCATTGAAATTGTAAACAAATTACACAAACATACGTTTACCATTTGAAACCAAACTTCACAAAAATCATATAAAGACCAATACCAAAGATGTATGGAAGTTTGGTTAAAATCGGTAAATGCGTTAAGAAGTGTATTGGCGACAAACGAACACAATTTTAAGGCTCAATTTTTATATATATAGATTTGGGCGGAACGAAGTTCGCCGGGTCAGCTAGTTTCATATAAAATACGAAAAAAGCGTACGGAAAGCTCGGATGTTCACGTATTAATATAATAATAATAATAATAGTATAATGATTCTGACCAACAGAACACAGATTCAACGCATGTAGTCATGTGCTTTGATCTTCTCTTTCTCAAAGGGTAAACATTAATTACGAATGAGATTCCAAAGCGAGCCTACAACAGGATTAAGGGCAACTTTTATGTTTTGATAACACTAAAGTTGAATTGATCACGCTTCAGAGTGATATAAATTAGAAAATTTCCATTGCCTTGGAAGATTTGCAAAGTTGAAGGTAGTTATTTTTATAAATTTGGAATACCATTGGACTATTTTCTTATACAAGAGGTTGACTGTGTTCACAATGGAATAGACAGACATCTTCGAAGTCTAGAAATATTAAGTCCACTGTGCCTTCTTAGATGTACCTACTAAAAATGTGCGCTACGAAACAGTTGAACTTAGAATAATTCCAAAATGTAACCAGCATCTTAAGGCTTACCGACTCTACAAATACTGGATATTAAAACTTTTCGAAAGTAATTTTTGCAATAAATAATCGTGTTATTTAGGTACAATTATTAGGAGAGCCGACCGCGTCATGTCCTTTGGCACAAAAAGTAAGGATGAGTTAGGTATTAAAATCAGGGCTCTTGTTTATAGACGAAGCGCAAAAGATTGGCTTAAATTCCTGCTGAGTCATGAAAATAAAGATTAAATGAAGCTAAATACATTGGGTTGCCCGCCCCCACCCTGACAGAAACACCCGCCAGCCCTATTTGAAAAATGCATTTTTTCATTGATTAGGTAGGTGGGTAAAACGAAGTTGGGACAAACGTCATTTTAAAGCTGTGAGCTTACCATTAAACAAAATAAAGGGTTGGCTGTTATAAATTACCCAGGAACATTGACAACCCACGTTTTGTTTCTTAAAAATAAAAATAAAATGCAACACTTCCCTGCCAACCCTTTTTTTTACTATTTTTAAAAATAATGAACTGAATACAACCTCTTGAGTTTATCGATGAAACCTAATCACGCAAGTAAAAGTTGGCACGTTTATCGATAATGTGACGGCGGCTATGTTGAACACTTCATGATTACTACGCAAGTTGGGATTTTATTTGAAAACCTAATTACCTACTGATTTGTCAATCGACAAATCAAAACCGATATCGATTGTACTAAAATTTTAGTAGATGAATTGCTATCTGTGTATCTGGTGCGCAATCGAATGTCAAGATAGCGCGCAAAAATGATTGCTTTTCCTGTTCGCAATATATATGTAAACTCGTATGGGATTTTCCAATAGGACAAGCAATCAATTTTTTTTTTGATTCGGATCACTTTTGCAGATACTGTCACAATACCAATTTACTTCGCACAACTGTCTTACGCCATTTTAAGAAGTTTGCTTTCAAATCAAATGCGCAGATTTTCGTGAATAGCATAATAGCCATAAATAGAAATGGATATAAGTATATCTATATTTTCATCGTTTTCCTCGTCATCTGAAGACTACGAATCACCCTAATTAATCCCTTTCAAGTTGTATACAAAATCAAGGCTTTCTTATAGCTATAGACAAAGCGCAAAAGGTTTTCATAAATTCTTGCTGAGTCATGAAAATAAAGATTAAATGAAGATAAAGACGGGTTGCCAGCCCGCACCCTGCCACAAACATCCGCCAACCCCATTTTAAAAATGCAATTAAACAGAAAGTTGGGACAAAAGTTATTTTAAAGCCTTGAGCTTTAACAATTTTAATTTAATTCTTTTTTTTGAATGGGCAGGAACAAAGCCAACCCACGTTTTTTCCCCTAAAAACAAAAAGAAAATGCAGCACTTCCCTGCCAACCCTTTTTTTAGCTTTCTGCATTACGTAGTAAGAGAATAATATTGTTTTCGTATAAAATTTCGAACTCGAGATATCAATCAATTCTGGCATTACGATGATACACCAACTCAAAAAAGTGGGTCCCAAAATTCTGTCCGGTCTACCCGTCTGTCTGTCTGCCAGTCTGTCTGTCCCGCAGACCTACAGCCTATACGGCTGACTGAATTTCGTTCATACTTCGGACTTGGAGTTTGTATGCTTTGTATTGTAAGTGCTAGGCCCTATACACTGCGACCAGAGATCTATTGTGTTGGCCTTTATTATTTAACCCAGGGAGCTGTTGAGGCTCTTTATAAACCTCAGCACCCTTCTTGGTTCCATGTTTCCAATATCTGCAGGACTTAAAATCGCCCTTTGCATAAGGATCGCTCTGCCCCTTGCCACAGCAGGACATTCTCAGAGTATGTGTTCCGTTGTCTCCTCCTCTTCTCCGCAGAGTCAACAGGAGTCATCGTCGGAAAGTCCAATTTTTTTGAGATGATATCTTAGTGGCCAGTGACCAGTAAGATAACCTGTTAGGATCCTTAGATCTCCTTTGCTTAGCTCAAGTAACTTTTTTGCTTTACTACGAGCTGGGCTTATGAGTCTTTTTGCCTGCCTCTGTCACTTTGATTCCGTCCAGTATTCGGCAAGGTGATCATCTTCCCATTTCCTGAATTTTGAGTGTATGTAACTCAAAGGTAACCCGAAGTAGGGTTCTGGACCGGTGAGTAGGCGTGATGCACCTCTTCTCGCCAGACAATCTGCTCGTTCGTTGCCCTCAAATCCCTCATGGCCTGGTATCCAAGCAACAGTGACTGTGTTGTCCTCTGCCAGTTCTTCGAGGAGATTGAAACATTCCCAGACTAGTTTGTGGGCTTACTGCTCGGGGCCGTTTTTTTATTTTGCAAGGTAACCTCAATATTAATGATACTTCCCATGCAAACTGTTCGTACCAGTTTGATTTGCTCGAAAACGGCTCTACCGATATCAACCAAAAGTGATATTTAAGCTTAAGTAGGTGAGGTTACCACGACTACATACCCAGTTTCTGGCTAAAAATTTGAGTAACGGTACTTTTTAAATTTGGGCAGATATCGAAAACGCTCCATACGATTGTAACAAAAATTAATTTCTAATATAATATGGTCATTTCCAACTTAACGGCAAACTCAGATTTTCTCGGTATTATCGTAAATGGATTTTTGAACAAAGTTATTTTTGAAGTGATAACTTCTTTAGGCGCGTTGGGCACTATTTGGATGGGCAAAAATTAGCAAACTCGCGACACCGACATGTGTATAACACTTAATCTCCGAAAGGTTCTTGTCCAGGTAATATTTAACACTTAATCTCCGAAAGGTTCTTGTCCAGGTAACGTCTAGTTGTCAGTGTTGCCGGAGGCTCTTTTTTTAAAAGTGTAGCAATTTTTTTTCAAAAAGTTTAACAAATGGAAAAAAATGTAGGTAATAATAAAATCATCGTTTTTCAACTGAAAAAAAAAAAAAAAAAAAAAAAAAAACAATATCTATTATTGACCATCGAAGTAGATTTCAATTTCTATTTCACGAACTTTATTCACCACGAGATGTAACACATTATTAACGGCGACGCGGCGAGACAGAAAAATATTGTGGTCTTTTCTCGTTCCCTCCCATTCCCATTCGCACTCGCAGTTTGAAGTTTTGTACAACTATTGCTCTGTGGAAACAAACAAAAACATTGACAGAAATTGAAGTTTGTTCGAAAGAAAAATGTTTGCATACCTTTATGGGTAAATGATTCTCTCCAACGAAAGGAGCGACATCTAGACATCGAAAAAATATGTAAATGAGCTGTTCCATCGGAAACAGGTTAAGTCTAAGCAATAGATTTCTATTTTGTATATAAAATAATATGCATTATTTTTCATGTACAATACCGCAATAAGTGAAAATGATAATTGTAAAATCATTTTTGTAGTAGTAGTTTATAATAATGAATACAAAAAAACACTTTATTTAAAAGTACTTACTACACAATAATATATTTTCTGACGATTCGAAAAATACACACGTAATTGTTCAAGTTATCACTTCTGTCGGCACTCCCGGAGTGCCTTTTTTTTAATTTAGTTTTCCTTAGTTTACCAGAAAAATGCAATAACGATTTTGACCAAATTTAGAACAATATTGATGTTCTTAAAATTTGTGCGTCCTTAATATTCAACTCGAATCACCGGAAATTCTAATTTTAAAAACTGCTCATGTCTCGAAAACCCTATTTTTGACCTCGATAAAACTTAAAAATCAGGTAATGCTTATATCGCGAAAAGTAACTTATAATCGGTTTTCTACCTGAAATAGTTAACAAGTAGTATTTTTCAGACTAAACTTTGCAATATTTGGTACTGTTTTGTCTGCCAAATTTTACAAAAACTCCTAACGATTTTGATCAAAATACAAATTAACGGTAATATCGGTATTCTAATTAAGATCCCGTACTTAGTTTTTATCAAAAAACTCGAAGAAAACTGTTTTTTGATTATTTCTCAAAAATGACTATCCAGAAGCCAATCTCTGTTCATACATAAATACACATTTTTAAAACTCATATCGCACTTTTAAATTAAAAATGCAATAATAGCAACGCAAAACTTATTTTTAGGAAATATTACCCACTTCTACTTTTTTTCAACCATTTTGAATATGCACCTTAAAATACTTAATTCCAACAATCAGAATATCCCATTTCATGTGAACCTCCACACACCTTCATCGCAATATTCAGTTAATAACTGCTATTTCAAATTCAAACCAAATCTCTGAAATCTTGCATATACCTACATACATGTATGTAAAGTATCGATCTATCACGACCAATACTTCCAATCATTGACAGCTTAAACCAGCTTCAATAATCTATTCCAGTCAAAAAGAAAATAATTTCCAAACAGATCAAAAATCAAAAACTCCTACTACACTATCTTGTTCTCGTACTCAAAAACTTGTAAAGTGTTATAAAATAGTACAGTAGGCGCTCATAACTCTCTAACAAGAACTTGCGAGAATTGCCTGTTTCTAGAGCTTCAACGTTTAAAAATTAAAAGTGAATATTATTTAACACTATGTATTCCTGTTTTTATATTTCATGAACCCTTTCTATTAGGTACCTATTGCTTCTCAGATCTTTACGTACCAATCTAATAAAATAAGAAAAGAACCAACAAAACTTTTGACGAACGAGAAAGTTTTGTTCGACCCAGTCGTGCACTTTATTTCCTCTGATGCTGTTTTAGTTTTAGGATGGCATAACAGACAGCTAAGATGGCGGAAGTCACGCAGCAGGCCAACACTGGATGCGTTGTTAATCTCGTCTTCATCTCCTTAATGTGTCGCAGGTTTTCTTCATTGTTCAGTGGTTAAAACAAAACCCATGAACTCCATGAACAAAAACCATGAACTCAATTTCTATATACACCACCTCCACCATACGTCCACCACCACACCACACGTCATCAGCCATCTGCGCATTTCCTCAGAAACACATTGTCGCTGTTTTTTTTTATGAACGTGCCTGTGCGATGTGCGCCGCCAAACCACCCCAAAGCAGAACAACGGTCAAGAACCGCGGCGGCTGATAAAATTCGATTTGAGAAAATAAATTTATTTATAAATTTATCTAGAGGACATAGAAAGCTGATTGATGGCTTGAAATAATTTTTGTTTTGTTTGCTTTGATTAAGAAAAAAAAAAAAAAAAAAAAAAAATCTTTTGGGCAAAAACGCTCCAAAAAATAGGCATGGCAATGAAAGGGAATATCCTATGTGTTGCACAAAATCTTAAGGAACATAAAAAAAAAGTTTCATTGAAATCTGTGCAGTAGTTTTCACGCCATTACTTACTTACTTAAGGTGGCGCTACAGTCCGGGGTGGACCTGGGCCTCAACCAATACGCCTCTACAGTTAGCGCGATCTTTGGCTAACTGCCTCCAGTTGCGCACACCAAGCTGGTTGAGGTCCCCTTCCACTTGAGCGCGCCACCTAAGGCGAGGTCTTCCTCTACTGCGTTGTCCCTCCGGGTTGGAATCGAAGATTCTCCGGGCCGGAGCGTTGATGTCCATTCGCGCTACATGTCCTAACCATCTTAGACGACTAATGCGTACTTTTCTGACCAGGTCGATGTCGCTGTACAGCTCGTAGAGTTCGCTGTTAAATCTTCTCCTCCAAATCCCGTCAACGCAAACGGGACCAAAAATCACTCGAAGAATTTTGCGTTCGAAACGACCAAGGAGATCTTCATCTGCCTTTGATAGCGCCCATGCTTCTGCACCAGGACTGGGATGATGAGAGTCTTATATAGAATCTCCTTAGTGCTTCTTGACAAGGCCTTACTAATCAATTGCCGTCTTAGGCCAAAGAAACAGCGGTTGGCAAGTGTGATTCTTTGCTTGATTTCTGATATGATGTCGTTATCAGAGTTTATAGCGGAGCCGAGGTAGACAAAGTCCCTAACTACCTCAAAGTTATAGCTGTCTATCGTGACATTCTGTCCGATTCTTCGATGTTGTGTGTCCCTTCTTGTTGACAGCATATATTTTGTTTTACCCTCATTCACCACTAAACCCATTTTTGCCGCTTCTGTACTAATACTTGCAAACGCACCAGTGACAGCTCGCTGTGTTCTGCCAACAATGTCAATGTCGTCAGCGTATGCAAGCAGTTGCACAGACTTATGGAAAATTGTGCCTCTGGTGTTGGTTTGTGAGTTTCGCACAATTTTCTCAAGAATGATGTTGAAGAAGTCACATGACAGCGCGTCACCTTGTCTAAATCCTTTTTTGACATCAAAGGTCTCGGTGAGATTGTTTCCGACCTTTACGGAGCAGCGAGCGTTCTCCATCGTCATTCTGCACAATCTGACAAGTTTGGCAGGGATGCCAAAACTAGACATGACTCTGTATAGCTCGTCTCTATAAATGCTGTCATATGCGGCCTTAAAATAGATAAAAAGATGGTGAGTATCGATCTGGACTTGTTGGGTTTTTTCCAGGATCTGCCGTAGTGTGAATATTTGATCGGTCGTGGACTTACCGGGCCTAAAACCGCACTGATAGGGACCTATCAGATCGTTGACGAATGGTTTCAGGCGTTCACACAGTATAGCAGACATGATCTTAAACGCAGTGTTCAGGAGACTGAGGCTTCTATAGTTGGCGCAGTTTAGAGAGTCTCCCTTCTTGTGGATCGGGCATTAGGTAACAGAAAAATTGCCTACAGTTTTATTATTAGTATAGATTGATGAGTGTTTGTTTCGTAATAATATACCTTTCAAGTTATTCAATAATCGGAACACAGTTTATTAGAATGCTGTGATGCAAATCAAACCAATTGGTGGTGTAAAGATCACAATTATTTAATCGTTAGCAAATGAATATTTTCGCAAATAGAAATAATAGCCTGTTAATTCATTTCAGAAATAGCTATCACGTAGGAAGCCTAAGCATTTTAAGAACCTATCGCTTCCGTTTTTGAATTTCAATTTGCAATGAGATAGTGCTTGCCAAAGTATGTAGAAGTGTAAAAATAAATACAATTTGATCTTTTAAAAATTGTGTAGATTATATTACTTAATTCGGGAAACTTAGAAACCGACAAAATTAAATTCTCACAGAAAAATATCTAAATCGGTGGCGTACATTTTTATAGGCGAAAACTGTCACGTTTTCCCCTCCATGAATTCACACATATTACCTGCTATTCCTTCAGAATTTCCTTAATTCGTTAAATTGCTTGTATTTTGCCGAGTGGTGGCAATTCTATTCTTATATCTATATTTTCCGTGAAGTCAACCTTTTCACCCCAACCATTGTTTCCTCATCCTCATTCTCGGTAAACAAACTCCTTTTGCAAAGAGTTTAAGGGTTTGGTTGCAGCCAAAAAATATCTACCTGAGGCTGAGTCGCCTTAGGTTCTGAGAATTGTTGAAAAAAGTAGTGTTTACTTCAATAATAAGGTGTAACACCAGGAGATATACACAAGACTTCAGATTTTACTTTGCTTTAAAACTATATTTGAAATTATTCGTTGCATACTTTTTGGATATAAATATTAAAAATCAAATAATGAGAAGAGTAAAATTACTCAATTGGTATAGCGATTAGCGAGTGTTTTTAAACTTTGTATCAATGTTTACAGTAAAAAGCTTTATAGCTTTTCCACACAACAGGGTAATGTAATAATTTTGAGGAATTATTTTTTTAGTCTTAACGAGACATTTCGAAATATCATTTGATTAAAAATGTGCCATCGAGCCTTTGCTGTGTTGATTCCATTCCTAAGGTCCCATTAAAATCATTGAGTAGAATTACGCCTGTTGATACTTTGGTTATTTGTGGTAGATGTTGATTGTTTATTATGTTGTAAGTAGCTTTTACACTTTTTAAAATATTAGGAATACATGCTGTGTTAGTTAGATTTACAATATCTTGGATTTTACAAATTGAAAAATAGTTACATGACTTGCAGGTTTGTTTTAAACCATATGTTTCGTTTTCAGATTTCAAAATTGTATTAAACAATAAATCTGTTGCAATATTATTTCTTTTTACGGGTTTTAGGATAAGTTCTACATAATCATTTTGAGTTACTAGGGGTATATCTATATATATTTTATAATATAAAGTATTGAGATTGAATTGCTTGCAATTTTTACTTCTACAAAGCTTAAGGCTTCTTCAATAGTATTGAAAGGCAAATTTTCTTTGGATATGGTGCTTAAGGCCAAGTTAACTTCCTGATTGGATAATATAAGAGTGTTAATAATACCGATTTTAGCCCAATGTATGGCATAACTTAGATGTTCTAGTTCTTCTTTAAATATTTTAACTTTATATTGAACATTTATCAAAATTTCGTTATTTAGCGTTTTATTTTCTTGGATTTATTTTAAAATTTCATTTGACATTTTAATAATATTGTTCATTCTTTCATTATACAGTGTATTAATTATAATCTGTTTATTGTTATTAATGTATTTACTATTATTAGATATGATGAGAAGTCACTTACTCTATCTCAAATTCCTTATATAATCTGCTGATAGCCGCTGTTGGTGTCGTCCCATGCTTCTGGTATCGATCTTTGTTGCTTTGCTGGTTGAAGTAAAGTTGTGTGCTTCGTTTCTTTTTGCATCTATGAATGTATCTCCGTTGTGGGTTTTTGATTACTTTTCAATAATTGCCTTTTTGTGGCAGTTATGCTTATTTAATTCGTAACAAGAAATTGAAAATAAAAGTATTTAAGAAGCCCCACGTTGGGCGCCAATTTTATTTTAATTGCTTTATTGATGTGTAAACATCTATGCGCGCGTTATTGGTATCTGGTGGAGTAATTCCAAACATATAACTGCTGGGACGGAAATCACCCGTACAATATGCAATGCAAGCCGAATGAAATTCCAATGAAACTTTCATTTCCTGTGTAACAGCAAACGAGTATTTTCTACTGCATAATGTTAGGAGTGTTTGTTGATATGTAAAAATCAGCAACAGCAACAGCAACAGCGAATTTTTGACAGCTTTAACGTTGACTTCGCTTTCGATGTTGCTGTGCTAATGTGTTCAAAGTAATTAAAACACATTGGTTCTAAAAAGTTGTGAAAGTTACTGTTGCTGTGTTAATCTGTTTCTCGCATAACGAAAATGTCGGAGACCAGGACCCCTACAATATGCAATGCAAGCCGAATGAAATTCCAATGACACTTTCATTTACTGTGTAACAGCAAACGGGTATTTTCTACTGCATAATGTTAGGAGTGTTTGTTGATATGAAAACATCTAAGTGCGCGGTGTTTCACTGTTCGATTTAACTGTTTAATACACTGCTTATAATTCATTCAGTTGTGACTCCTTAACCTCAACTGTCATCCAACTCGCATCTGTAGGTACCTACATACGTTTCAATAGTAAAACGCAGAAAAATACAGGAAAATACGTAATTGATACAATTCCATATTTCTGACAATAACGCAATGTTTTGCCTTCATTGAAGACGCGTTAAAATGTTTTCAGATATGGGAAAGACAGATGCAGAACGTGCAAAAGATTACAGGGCGCGTTTCCGTGCAAGTAAACCTCTGAAAGTCGGAAAAAAGGTTGGGAAAACGAGTACTGAACGCTCGCGTGAATGGAGAACTCGTCTCGCAAACCAAACTGGAGCGACAATTACTGACAATGAACCGACGACATCACGATCAACTGTCAATGATGCTCTGACGATAAATGACGTGGACTTATCGTCAGTTCGAGCCAAACGAAGAGAACGGACATCAATGAAGTTTTACAACCACAGGTAGTCACTCCGCCCTACGAAGAGTAGGTACCCCAGACATGTTAAGGCTCACGCAGAGTTTGAAATAAATTATTGTTATTTCATAATATATCAAGAATACGGTTATTACAATTCCCTCTTTTCTCAATGACGTGTATCAAGCCACACACATACCGCACGCTCGGTGTTTACACATACACATTTTTCGGGACTGTTGGATACAGTCGCACCAGTTTTTTTTTAATATTACTGACGAGTCTAGCTCGCTTAAGACTAACTTATTTGCTAAATAAAAAATGTCCATAGCAAGCCACCATGCGCTTGCATCGTGATACTCGAACGATGTCGATCTTGCAGCTTGAGCAAGATCTCATGTTGCGAGCTCACGTCTGAGATGTCCGACGATTATTTGGCGCTCGGATCCGCTGCGTCAGCAGACTCTGTTGTGTTAGCTTGTATTACCGACAATGTTAAAAAGCAACAAAAAACTTTCATGTTAAACCAAATTTATATTTTTAACAAAAAATAAAAACACGTACAAACTGCTTGCACTTACGCTGTGCCGAATGGAGACTTCTCATTGACCGGAGTATAGAAGATACCAGCTGCAATATCAGCATTACTTGGAGCACCCATTCTCACAGTTTTTGAATAAGTATGTCCGCAAGCCTTTTTGTTAGCCTGCTTGTAATTTTCACACTTTATGCTCAGGAAGTCATTCTTCCTAATGGCCTCTGCGTAGTATTTGAACGACCTTTCGTGAGCACATGCGCCAAAAAGATCAAGACCACATCCGGGCTGTTTTTTACCGCCGTTTGGATAAAAAGCAGCCTTGCCAATTGGTTTCAAAAAACCCAAAAATCCACCATCGGTTGTAATGGATTCCACGTAGTAAGCATCAGTCTCGCACAAACGTTCGTTGCAATCGTCGTAGCTGAAACCGGGCAGGGCAGGGTCTAATCCAATAATCGAGTGAATTTGTCCAGACAGATACTTGCCTGCATAACCCGATACATGAGCACCCAAACTGTGACCGATAAGCTGCAAGTTGGACAGAGACAATCCTCCAATTCTACTCAAGAAGTCAATCAATGCGGCAACTCTCTTGCCTACCTCTGGAACTTTCGATGCGGAGTAGGAATAGACAATGGTATTGGCCCCCCTCCAGTCGACAGAGATGACGTTGTAATTACCGGTATCGAGGAGAGCGTTACGAATATCGGAGTTGATATCCTCCTTGTAGTTGCTCATCCATCCGTGAGTGATGATCCTGAAGGGAGAGATGATGATAGTGGTTAATTTGAGGTGAGTTTGGTCTGGTGCGAACACCAATAAGTAGATTAAGTTCAGCTGAAAAAAGTTAATGTAATTAGTGCTGCCAAATGCTGGGGCCTTGTTTAAAGTCACTTCTGACCGACAGAAATTTGTAAAATGCAATCGAGTTTATATTCATTTCAGTATGCACCCATCGGAGGCATTTAAGTCGCCAAAACGATAGAACATTTCGGCGAACACCAAACCCCAATTTGAAATTGATTGTAAATTGTTTTCAATACACGCCAGGTGGCCAGATGCTTGATTTTTGTTTTTTCAAAAATTTATGGACGTTGATTGTATATTTTCGTCTACCCGGTTCAATTTGTGAAAATGAAATATGAAATAAAAACTACTCTCACCTAGTTGGAAGATCCTTGTTGAAGGGTGAGCTGGACAATAAATCACGATCATCGATTTCGATCTCATAGGTTGTGTTTGGGTTCGAATTAGTATACAAATAGAATTTAACGACAGTCTCGGCTTTTGTTTCCTTCATCATGTCCCGCATTTCCATTCGAAATTCCTCCACGGATTGCCATTTCACAGTGCCGTCCACTTGAGGAACAAACCAGCCATCGACGGGTTCGTCATCAATTAAGGCCTCCTCCATAGGGAGGGCTGCAGCTAGAAAGTAATTGCCACCATTAGTGTGTAAATGTATCGAGTTTTTTCAAAGGCTTTCAGCCTTTAGCTTACCCACGGCAACACCAAGAAGCAAGATCACAAGTGTCCTCATATTCCAATCCAATAGAGTATTTGAATCTAACTGCACGATTGGTGTTAGCTTTAATACATTTTTGGCGACACTAGTGATTATCGTTTTTTTGTCCACTATCGCTTTCTGACACCAAAAACGTCTTATCATATCTTGTGGCTAATATTGGCGTGCAATCTTGTCAAAAAAAAGAAAAGAAAAAAAAAAAGTGGCAAATCTAGTTCTTTTATCACACTGATAGGAGTTGTTTATGACTTGCCTGAACATTCGACATACAATCAGATGTGCGATCGTCCTATACTCTGTTCAATTTATATTTTCAGTACAGGCCTTATGGGAAGCTCTTTTTTCTACCAGTGGTGCCTGTAGCTACTCTCACGGCACTCAAATACAAGATTTGCCACTGAAATAATGACGAAACCACTGGCATTCCGAAGAATTTTGTTGTTGTAATTTTCCTGAAATTCGCATACATCCCAACAGAACCAGCCTGCCCCGTAGCCGCGGACAGAATGAGCACGATTGTCTTGCGGTCGCTTGCTATTATCCAGTGATGCCAGATCGGGGGATTTATCCCTTTTTGTGGGATTTTCGCACTTCAAATAAGCTAAAACGGTAAAAGGGATTTTTCAAACCTCATAGTACAAAAAAAGGGATTCTACTTTTTGGTCAATTTTTGTTCATAATTGCTAGTTTCATTAAGAATACAAAAATTAGTCAACCTAAGATCAAATTAAATATTATCATGTTTATGTAAAAAAAAAAAAATCATTGAAAACGTATCTTAAGATGTATTTATTTTTGTTAGCTTGCATAGTTAGGTAATGTATGATGTAACTTGTATTTGGTAATAAGAAAAAAGACTAAAAGCCCGAT
This sequence comes from Cheilosia urbana, assembly GCA_946477585.1. Taxonomy (NCBI): domain Eukaryota; kingdom Metazoa; phylum Arthropoda; class Insecta; order Diptera; family Syrphidae; genus Cheilosia; species Cheilosia urbana. The sequence goes on from OX297854.1 coordinate 122,429,706, forward strand.
TCTGGTAAGCCTCACTGATACGTCACAAGTCACAAAACCCTCACAAGGTGAGGTGAAATTAATTCATGAGGCTTTCGTATTCTGTCAGCACACTCTCAACTTGCGAGGCTCACAAAAACAATCGAAACTGTGATATCCTATGGAGCAGGTCACAAATTTGAAAACCAGTTATAACGGCTCATAAGTGACAATATTTGTATTGGATGACACTGGTACCCTATTTCAACATACTTAATGACCCGAAATTCCAATTCCATTTCGGGAAATATAGATATTTGTTAGGGCATTTGATTTGTGACAAATGTCGGAAATAATTATTTTTCTTCAGTTCTAAAACATTTCTGTGTTAATAAATATTTCGCGTATTCGCGAATCACAATAAACCTCACAAGAAATCAACCTCACGAGGTCTTGTGACTTGTGAGGGCTCCCAATGGCAGAATCTGGCCATGGAATAATTCCATAATGTAACCAGCATCTTAAGGCTTACCTACTCTACAAATACCGGATATTAAAACTTTTCGAAAGTACTGTTTGCAATAAATAATCGTGTTATTTAGGTACAATTATTAGGAGAGCCGACCGTGTCATGTCCTTTGGCACAAAAAGTAAGGATGAGTTGTATTAGAATCAGGGCTCTTAGTTATAGACAAAGCGCAAAAGATTGGCATAAATTTCTGCTGAGTCATGAAAATAAAGATTAAATAAGGCTAAAGACACCCACCAGCCCTATTTTAAAAATGCTTTTTTTCATTGATTAGGTAGGTGGGTAAAACGAAGTTGGGACAAACGTCATTTTAAAGCTGTTAGTTTACCATTAAACAAAATAAAGGGTCGGCTGTTATAAATTGCCCAGGAACATTGACAACCCACATTTTGTTTCGTAAAAAGAAAAAGAAAATACAACACTTCCCTGCCAACCCTTTTTTTTTTACTATTTTTAAAAATAATGAACTGAATACAACCTCTTGAGTTTATCGATGAAACCTAATCACGCAAGTAAAAGTTGGCACGTTTACCGATAATGTGACGGCGGCTATGTTTAACACTTCATGATTACTACGCAAGTTGGGATTTTATTTGAAAACATAATTACCTACTGACCGATATCGATTGTACTAAAATTTTAGTCGATGAATTGCTATCTGTGTATCTGGTGCGCAATCGAATGTCAAGATAGCGCGCAAAACCTATTGTTTTTCTGTTCGCAATGTGTACGTGAACTCGTATGGGATTTTCCAATGGGACAAACCATATTTTTTTTTTTTTTGATTTGGATCACTTTTGTAGATACTGTCACAATAGCAATTTACTTTGCACAACTGTTTTACGCCATTTTAAGAAGTTTGCTTTCAAATCAAATGCGCAAGTTTTAGTGAAAACCAAAATAGCGTAATAGCGTCATCTGAAGACTACGAATCACCAAAAATAATCCATTCGTATCTACAACAGGGGAAATATTTTTCAAGTCGATATCCATTTGTGATTAAAAAAAAAACGAATGTAATTTGTGAACAGTTTTCTGAAAGATAGATAGTTTACCGTAAACAGCTTCCATCGTTCGAACTGATTCGGGTTCCGCGGCATGTTTTCCAATTCGAGGAAGCTGTTGAACTACATGGCTGCGCTGATGCTTCGTCGTTAGCATACGTCGCCGTCGTCTATGCTCTGTGGTGCGTTGTTGCCTGCTCGGTTGTTGAATCTTGTGAAATCGTAGGTAAATTTCAAAAATATAAAAACATTCGCGTGGTGTGTCCGAAATTGTGCTCCATTGGCTTTTCTCACCCACTCGCAGCAGATTGCGCCTCGCGTGGAGTACTTCCTCTCGATCTTTTTCACCATCATCTCTGGTGGACGGGTTCATCGTAGCTGTTGTCATATGAGGAACATTGGCCTAAATCAACCCTTTCACCCCATCTAGCTGTATTTGAGACAGTAAAAAGGGAAGAAAAATTAGTTCTAAGGCAGTCGCTTGTCACATCGTTTGACGGCAATGTCATCGGTATCGCCTACAACGGATAGTTTCACACTGTTTACAATTTGCCGTACTCCAAAATCAGCTCGTGTTCATCATGGTTTGCTTACTTATTTACTTAAGGTGGCGCTACAGTCCGGGGTGGACCTGGGCCTCAACCAATACGCCTCTCCAGTTAGCGCGATCTTTGGCTAAATGCCTCCAGTTGCGCACACCAAGTTGGTTGAGGTCCCCTTCCACTTGCGCACGCCACCTAAGGCGAGGTCTTCCTCTACTGCGTTGTCCCTCCGGGTTGGAATCGAAGACTCTCCGGGCCGGAGCGTTGGTGTCCATTCGCCTACATGTCCTAACCATCTTAGATGACTAATGCGTACTTTTCTGACCAGGTCGATGTCGCTGTACAGCTCGTAGAGTTCGCCGTTAAATCTTCTCCTCCAAATCTCGTCAACGCAAACGGGACCAAAAATCACTCGAAGAATTTTGCGTTCGAAGCGACCAAGAAGATCCTCATCCTTTTTTGCTAGGGTCCATGCTTCTGCGCCATAGAGCAGGACAGGGATGATGAGAGTCTTATATAGAATCTCCTTGGTGCTTCTTGACAAAGGCCTTACTAATCAATTGCCGTCTTAGGCCAAAGAAACAGCGGTTGGCAATTGTGATTCATCGCTTGATTTCTGATTTGATGTCATTAGCAGAGTTTATAGCGGAGCCGAGGTAGACAAAGTCCCTTACTACCTCAAAGTTATAGCTGTCTATCGTGACGTTCTGTCCGTTGTTGTGGCGTCTTGGATATCCGCATCCGTACCTTGGCTACAACAAGGTAGTGGTCCGAGTCTATTTTGGCCGCTCGGAAAGTTCGGACATCTAGAATACTGGAGGAGTGTCTTGCGTCGATCGCAACGTGATCAATTTGGTTGACGGTTTGATGATCAGGTGACCGCCATGTTCCTTTGTGGATATTGAGGTGAGGAAACCGTGAGCTAGCTATGGTAACATTACGTCCCGCAGCAAAATCAATCAGCCTAAGTCCGTTTCCAGACGTGGTGTCGTGTAGGCTGTGTTTTCCGATTGTGCTACCAAAGATGTCCTCCTTTCCTATTTTGGCATTAAAGTCACCCAAGACGATTTTAACGTCATGCTTAGGACATTGCTCATATGTTTTGTCGAGGAGCTCGTAGAAACACTCTTTGGTAGCATCGTCTTTTTCTTCTGTGGGGGCGTGAGCGCATATTAGGCTGATGATGGCGAATTTAGCCTTTATGCGGATCGTTGTAAGGCGTTCACTTACGTGTCGAAAGCTCAAGACTTCTTGCCTAAGTCTGCCGCTTACAACAAATCCGCATCCAAATAGACGCTGCTTTTGTTCACTGTAGCAGTCACCGTAGTAAATGTCAAAGTTTTTCATCCTTCTTTTGCCCGGCCCATCCCACCGCACTTCCTGGATGGCGGTGATGCCTGCTCTGTAGCAGTCAAGGGCCTCCGATAGTTGTTCGGCTGCACGCGGTCTGTTCAGAGTTCGAACATTCCACGTGCAGATCCGAACGTCATTGTCCTTTTTTCGTTTTGCAGGGTCGTCAACAGTGAATCCGTCCTTATCCGGGGCTATTGGTTGCTTCGCAACTTGTTTGGTTTTCCGTGGTAGGGTAGTTAAGCCCACGCACAACCCCCAACCTGGAGGACCAGGCCCTTTCTGCGACCCCTTGGGCAAAAGGGGCCGGAAAATTCCGGAGTCAGTAACCCGCTGCGGGGATGTGAGAGCTGCCGTTGACCCATTAAGGGCTCTTTCGCCACCATCTCTATTTCAACACCCTGACATCATGGTTTGCAGTATGCAGAAATCTCCGTAGCTAGGATTCTCATCTTAAAATTCGTCCAATCCACCTCTTTCGAAGATGATATCCAAGGCTTGCGAGTGACTAGGCAGCTTCCGGCGAAATCAAACCTTCTGAGGTACTCTGCATTCTTGGACAACGATGGACTCTTCGGTTTGGTGAACGAATATGACATACAAACGTCTCATTCAACATAAAGCATCCTATCATTCTAACGAAAACTAACCCTGTCTCTTCCCTTATAATCACAGACATCCACCAGCGTTATCTACATGCAGCAATATCGGAGATATTTGCCTTCGTTCGACAGCAGTTCTGGATATTGGGCAGCAGAAACCTCATTCAGAAGATCATCCACAAGTGCAAGCCGTGCTTTATGCAGCGAAAACATACCAGCCAGCAGATCATGGGTGATCTACCTACCTTTTCATCGTATCCAGCCCAGCCGTCCGTTTGAAAACACTGGTTGTTATTATGCTGGTCCCGTTATCGCAAGCCGAAGTAGTCGAAAGCATGTTTGTGTGCATGTCCAAGAAAGCTATTCATTTGGAGCTGGTGAGTGACCTCACAACTGATGCTTTCCTTGCAGCTCTACGCAGATTCGTTGCTCGACGCGGTAAGTATACCAATATCTATAGTGACAACGGGACGGATTTTCAAGGAGCTCTTCGGTGCCTTACCGAGATGCACAAATTGGTCATGGCACAAACTCACAACGCCACAATCGCTGCCGTTCTTGCGAAGGATGGTATTGCATGGCACTTCATCCCCCATCAGCACCACATTTCGGTGGCTTGTGGGAGGCTGGCGTCAAGTCAGTCAAACTGCACTTGCGTCGCGTAATAGAAAATTCTGTCCTAACGTTTGAAGATGTACTGTTCTTAGCCAAATTGAATCCATTGTAAACTCTCATCATATGCTCTATGTCTGATTCTGATTTGAATACTTTAACTCCAGCTCATTTTCTTGTAGGGGAGCCTCTCACAGCCGTTCCTGAGTCCAGTCATCTCGACACTCCACCAAATCGTTTGACGCATTGGAATCATCTTCAGAGCATGACCCAAGGTTTCTGGAAGAGATGGCATACGGAGTACCTTACAACACTTCAAGAGCGACCTTAATGGAGACGAAACGTTACCAACCTCCAATCTGGAGATCTAGTGGCAATAAAAGAACCGAAACTACCGACTTCTAAGTGGCTACTAGGACGAATGTCAACTCTGGTGCAGATCAACGCGTAAAGTTCGAACTACAGCACGAACACTTGTACGCCCTATCAACAAACTAGCTCTTTTACCTGAATCCTGAAACTCGTTCCAGGGGTAACAATAAAACAAAACACTTTGCTTACAATATAATTAATTTATTAGCACAACTAGTTCGTTTGAAGACTTACACTAAAATGACTGGCAGGTCAATAGCCGCTTAACATCAAGCCTAACATAATGCTTATACACTTCGCTTCAACTGAATAAGCACAAACATTTTCCAAGCTACGTTGTCCATTTTTTCAAAACCTTGTGCCGTAATATATCATTTGTTGATGCTAACTGTTTGCCTATGATGTTGAGAAAATAGATTGGAAAGATTAATTCAAAAAGTGCTGCTATTTTTTCCCAGGTTCTCTTGCAAAGCAATCAATATGGAAAAATTCATTTTTTTTTTGAAGTGATAACTTCTTTAGGCGCGTTGGGCACTATTTGGATGGGCAAACATTAGCAAACCCGCGACACCGACATGTATAACAGCGAAACCGACACCGATTGCATACTTTTAGTTGTAAACTCTTATACTATTGCTTACTTTTAGGGGTAGGTAAATTAAAGTTTAATCTACGATGATTTTTATTTGAATATAATGTATACTATGGTAATTTATGGCAGCGAAAAATTGATTGTCACCAAAATTATTTCAATTACCTGTTTTGTATGGGGAATTCATAACTTAATTTTACCAGGCTTAATTCCGACATTTTATATCCACGATTTACGGTTTGTGGACATTTATACGGCACAGTAGCTTGTGTTATAATTACCGAAACAAGAAATAGAAAACTGTGCTAAACTTGCCACCCTAAGAGTAGGTATACCTACTATACAAATAATTGTAATATTCGTGAAGCAACGCTAGGTAAAAGAACCGGTTCATGAAATATAGAAAAAGGAATACATAGTGTTAAATAAAATTCACTTTTAGTTTTTAAAAGTTGAAACTCTAAAAACAGACAAATTGTCGCAAGTTCTTGTTAGAGAGTTATAAACTTTATAAGTTTTTGAGTACGAGAACAAGTAGGAGTAGTAGGAGTTTCTGATTTTTGATCTGTTTGGAATGATTTTCTTTTTGACTAGAATAGATTGATGACGCTGGGTTAAGTTGTCAATGATTGGAAGTATTGTTCGTGATAGATCGATATCTTTGCATATGCGACACTTACATTTAGGGGTAATTGCATTGCATACCTTTGGGTAAAGATTCTGTCTAACGAAAGGAGCGACATCTAGATATCGAAAAAATAAACAGATTCTAATCTACTATAATTTTTATTTGAATATGTTACTATGGTAATTTATTGCGGCGACAAATTGATTGTCACCAAATTTATTTCAATTACCTGTTTTGTTTGGGGAATTCATAACTTAAATAAAAATGAAAAATGTAACACAATTTTTGTAGTACTAGTTTATAATACTGATAAACTTCCTTAAGTCGAACTCTCAAAATATAAGAAAAAAATTTCGAGTTATAGAAAATTCGACTTAGAGAAATAAAAACTTGATTTTTTTTTTATTTTATTATAAGGATACATATTTTAAAAAGAGAACAATTTTTTTAAGTAAAAGAAAGTTATAAGAAAGTTAAAGATAACAAAAGCTATCAAAGTTATCCATAAAAATTTGAGCTGTGGAGAAATTCCAGTTATGGAAGTTCGACTGTAATGAATAAAAAAAAACATTTTATTTAAAAGTACTTCCTGCGCAATAAAATATTTCCTGACGATTCAAAAAATACGCACGTAATTGTTCAAGTTATCACTTCTGTCGGCACTCCCGGAGTGCCTCTAGTTTGTTTTTTGTGTCAACTGAATAGACACAAATATTGAAATTGGAAATAAAAGTTATCGGGATTAAATGAAACAAGTTTTTCTGCAAATAGTTTTTTATTGGTTATTGGTTAATTTTAGTAGTGGGTACTGCCGCCTTTATTCGTGATAGGTTAGGTTAGGTTAGGTTTATGGGTGGATACGGCAGAGTGAACCCTGCAGTACCCCACTTAGGTCCATGTGGACCCATTGTGATGCCCTTGTTGGGGGTTAGCCGATGTTGTTGGCGATGGTATTAGTTCCTTCTTAGTTACTCGACCTTGTCCATCCTAATGTATTTATGAACCTGTAAAGATTAGATAAATTAACATCTGAAAGTTCTTGTATGTCATGGAAGTGGTATTTTCCAAGTGTTCTGTTCCTCAAGTGACACAGACTTGGGCAGTGACAGAGGAAGTGAGGTGTGTCCTCATGCACCTCCTCGTCTTCGCAGCCCCTGCATATATCGTCATTCTTGAGTTTAAATTTCATTGTGTGGTTTCTCAGGAAGTTGTGCCTCGTTAGGGCACCTACCAGTTTATGTAGCGACGTTCTATCAAACCGCATAAGCTTGCTAGTCCAACCTGTATTATATTCCGGCCATACCTTCCGTGAAATTTCGCAGGTAGTTAATTCCTTCCACCTGTTGTTGGCTTTCATTCGAATCTTGTTTTCCACTCTCTCTCTGAGATTACAGAGCGGTGGATTGATCGATTTGATCGCCCGATCTTGATCCATAGCAGATTCATTTCTTGCCAGTTTATCAGCCATCTCATTGCCGGCTTTGTCCCTATGTCCAGGGACCCAGTAGAGACGCGTGGTATGCTGCGAGCAGAGAACCTTAAGCTCTTCACGGCAGCGGCGAACTAGCTTCGATTTTATTTCAATAGCAGACACTGCTTTTATAGCCGCCTAGCTGTCAATAAATATGATAATATCATCATTTGGTATTGTGAAGCAACATGTTCAACTACATTCTTCAATCACACCCCATTCCACGCAATAACTTCGCCCATATAGAGCTTACGTAATAGGAACGAAATGGTAAATGACAGAAACGAGCCGTCATAATTATTTAATGTAAACGCGGTTTATCTCTTGACAATTTTTTCATTCGGCAACCGCCTGCTCGACCGCAAGTTTTTTATATAATTAATAAAGGAATTCATTTATACAAGAAGACGCTTGGATTTTTATTCCTTCGAGATACCACGTTGGAATTAGGACGAACAGCAGCACCACGTAAGTCGTCCCCCGATTCTACAATTGCCATCATTAACACCATATGGGCAGCTTCGGCGATTGCCAGAACTTCCGCCTGAAAAACACTACTGTGATCAGACAGTCTGATCGAGTGGTGTATATTTAGCTCTTCGGAGAAAATTCCAGCACCTGTTCCACAGTCTATCTTAGATCCATCTGTGTAGATGGATATCGATTTCCTATTTGTGGGTTCGTCTGTGTTCCATTCCTCCCTGCTGGGGAAGTAGCAAGAGAATGGTTTATCAAAGTCAAGGCTGGGAGACAAGTAGTCAGAAGTGAAAGAGTCTCCCACGTATTTGTTCAGAATCTGTGCATGTCCCATTCTGTAGGGTTTCCAGCTTTTGGTTTGGCTGATCCTGAGGGCACTTTTGGCTGCAGATTCTTGCATGTGTAGGTCTAGGGCTACCAGGTTGAGGATTGCCTCCATTCCAGCAGTAGGTGTTGTCCTTTTTGCGGCGGTTGTACCTATACATACTACTCTTTGTATTTTGGTCATTAGTTTGAAGTTCGATGCTTTGTTTGTGGCTTGCCACCAGACTAAGCTTCCGTGTATGAGTGTTGGACGCACAACAGCCGTATACATCCACAGAATTATTTTAGGGTTTGGTCCCCACCCTTCGGTTTCGGTTGCATGCGTAAAAGCGTTTGCAGCCTTTTTTACTCTCTCATTGACATTTAATTTCCAATTGAGCTTCCTATCCAAGATCGTACCCAGATATTTAGTACTCTCCGCTACCCTGAGAGGTATACCCTCAATAGTTGGAGGATCGAAGTTTGGAATCACTCTTTTGTTACTGAACAAGACTAGATCAGTTTTTGGTGGATTGACTCAAAGACCACATTGTTTTGTCCACATATTAAGTGTTCGTAATGCGTTTTCTAGTAGTTCGCTTATGGTAGGTAGGAATTTGCCTGTAGCAAGTATTACTACGTCATCTGCATAGGCAATTACTTGGACCCCTCTGTTTTCGAATTGTGGTAGTATTTCATTTATAACAAGGACAAAAACTAAGGGGAGATGACTCCTCCTTGTGGTGTACCTCTTGAGGCTGTCACTCTAAGTTGAATGTCACCTAGTTTTGCATTAATATTTCTTTCATTGAGCAAACTTTCAATCACATTGGTAAGCTTTTGGCTTACGTTGTTATTGAGTAGAGCTCTCTTCACTGCACACGTCCTAACATTATTGAATGCTCCTTCAATATCGAGGAACGCGGCTAGTGTGTATTCTTTGTCTTTTAGGGACTTTTCTATGATGCTAGTGACCTCATGCAGCGCGGTCTCTACTCCTTTACCTTTAATGTATGCGTTCTGAGCCGTTGAAATCATTTTATCGTCCAGTCGACTGCGAATAAAAACGTTTGAAAGTTTTTCCAAGGTCTTCAGGATAAATGATGTTAAACTTATTGGCATGAAGTCTTTAGCAGTCGTGTGGCTGGACTTGCCTGCCTTCGGAATGAAAACAACCTTTACTTCTCGCCATGCCTTGGAAATGTGTCCACATTCTAGGCCGCGTGTGAAGAGTCTCATCAGAATTGGAAAATCCCATCCAACCCAGGAGATTTGAATGGAGAAAAAGTCTCAATCGCCCAGTTAAGTTTTTCCTCGGTTAATATACCATCTGGAATTGCAACGGTGGTTGCGGTGCTTAGTGCAGACTGGATGGTTGTATTGGGGATACAACCCGGAAAGTGTGTGAGGAGAAGGAGACTTAAAGTCTCTTCCGAATTATTATTTTTAAGATACCCCGGAACCGCAGGTTCTTTTGATAGGATTTTCCTTAGTCTAGCTGATTCTCTTCTATTTCATTACAAAAGGTATGCCAGGCAGTGCGTTTAGCACTAGTGACAGCAATTTTAAATTTCCTCTGACCGGCTTTGTATAGATCCCAGTCTGACGTACGCTTGGCCAGATTGAACAAAGATCTGGCTTTCCTCTTGATTTCAAGGAGATCTTTAGACCACCACGATGGAGAGTTTCTTTTCTTGATTGTCCGTAGAGGACAGGCTTTATCGTATGCATTACTTAGAATTTTGTTTAAACTCTCTGTGAATGCATCGATTTCTTCTGGTGTCCCTATTGCTTTATATTTCAGATTTTTACCATTTTCCACGGCCTCCGAGACGAATGAGTCCCAGTTGGTGAGCCTTGGATTTCTGAATTTACCTATAACTATTGCTTTTACGTCTACTAGAAATTCTATAACTCTATGATGCGAGAAGGATGGCTCAGAGGAGACCCTCCATTTCTTCACAGTTAGATTTTGTGAGTTACTGTAGAGTGTTACGTCTAGTACCTCATGTCTATACCTAGTTATAAAGGTCGGCTCACTGCCGATATTGGCTATCAGGAGATTATTTTTAATAATGAATTCTAAGAGGGACTCACCGCGTACATTGACGTCCGTACTGCCCCAGAGCGTGTGATGGGAGTTGGCATCACAGCCTTTTCCTTCCTTTTCAACTGTTCTGACTAGTGAACAGAATAGCTCTGAGGGTGGATTGTCCGACTCGTAAGGCATATATATTGATGCCAGTATCCGGTATCCGTTTGGTCCGAATCGCTGAGACTAGGTAAAAGAAAAAGTTTAAGCTGTTTTCTAGCTACAATACATGTTCGAGACTCCTCTCGCCCTCTTATCTTTCCCCGGAGAATCCAGGGTTCTTGTATAAGGGCGACATCTATACGTTTCATTTCCATGAAGAGAACGAGATTGGCGCTAGCCGCCTTACTGTGGTGAAGATTTAGTTGTACTATCTTCATCACGAGTTGTCGGTTGCTCTCACTTGTCTTTAACCGCTAACAGTCGGAGTTTGCATCGCGTTATGCCTACGCGGACTTTAAACTCTTGCTTACGGAGTAGCGGAAACGATGTGTGACCAAATTGTATCGTCACATCCATACCGTTCTAGGTATATTCACCCGATTTCCATTCCCTGCTTTGTAATTCCGGGTTGAGGAATTGCAGGTGCCGTTCTATCCTTTCCACAGGTAAATAAGGCCCTCTCATATGGATAATTCCCTTCGGTCTGGTCGTTTCAAGGACTTCTTTCCTATCAACAACGCGCAGGTCAGCATTTGACCAAGGTGCATTCATGTTGGCGATGAAACCCTTCAACCAGGGCACACATTCCGTAACTTCTCAGACGATTATCGTCGAAATGGTAGAGCCCAAAACTAGCAACTAAGTGCTAAAATTACAAGTTCGAGAGGTTAATCCAGTTCATTTCCCACAAATGTAATGAAAGCTGACGATATTCAAAAAACTTCGAGCAGATTATAACTTCTAATGGTGATTAAAGTTTCCAAAACGATATCGTTCAGACGATCATTGATATACGGAACCTGCCCCCAGTCTAGTGTTTCTTTATTGTCACACTCTATCGAGGCCTGCTTTCTGCCTTCACGATAGCGTCGTTGACACCATCAAGGATTCGTTGTTCTAAAAGCTCCCATTGGTTAGATGATTGCCTCCGTTCTGTGTTGCCATAGTCGACAATAGCGACGCGTAGACTTTCTTTCACCTTTTCGGCGAATTTCAGCCTTTTTGCCTGCCTGCCTAATACCGGGGAGATGGTGTCGTCGTTGCGACCTCTTTTGGAGACTACCGGTGCGTTCCCAGGTTTACATACTAACGATAATACCAGTATTCCTAATAAGATCCTGAACTTAGTTTTTCGAATAAATCTGTTTTTTAATTATTTTTCAAAAATGACTACTCAAAAGTCGATCTCTGTTCATATATACCTACTTTTAAAACTCAATAATGCACTTTAAAATTCAAATCGCAAAGCCATTAAAATGCAATAATGGCTTTATTTTCAACCATTTTGAATATGCAACTTAAGATAGTTTCAACCATTTTTCGAGTTTACACAGTCAGAAAATCCCACCTCATTGACATCCCTACACACTTCCATACTTCCATAGTGATATTAAGTTTATAACTGCTAATGCATATTTAAAAAACAAATCTCCGAATGCTTATCGATCTATCACAAACTCTACTTGCAATCATTGACAACTTAAACCAGCGTTTAATCTGTTCCACTCAAAAATAAAATCCACCTACTACGCTTGTTCTCGTACTGACACAACTTGAGAAGTGTAAGAGCTTATAAAATAGTACAGTAAGCGCTTATAGCCCCTAAAAAGAACTTGCGAAAAATGATTAGTTATTGAGAGCTAAAATTTATAAAATGTTGTTATCTATAATGTACCTACCTACTGGCATATCGAATGAATAATCTAAACGTGAATTTTATTTAACACTACCCATTCTTACATTTTAGATATGGCTGCTTCTGAACTTAGTACCTACCTAGCAATTGGCCCAACCAAACTTTTGATGAACGAGAAAGTTTCGAGTGACCCAGTCGTGCACTTTATTTGAATTGTTTTGAATTTTGACAGTCAATTCTGGCGTTAGGTCTTATCGCCCAAAACCATAACGCCCAAATTGGAAAATGTCATAACGCCCAAAACATCACTAGGCAATTTGTTGGTGGAAAATTCATGTAAATTTGGGTGATATGACATTGATTCTGGGCGTAATAGCATTATTTTTGCTTAAAGTAGCGTTGGGTCTTATCGCCCAAGGTTAAAGAACTCAAGTAAGTAAATGTCATAATGCCCAAAATCCGTCACATCGCCCAAGATATTGAGAAAGAAAATGTCAAAAAGCCCAAATGTATTGACAAATCGCCCAAAAAAATTACTGAAAAATATTTTAATCCCAAATTTTATTTATCGCGCGCGGCGCGACGTGGCGCGACGCTAAGGCGGCCGGCCGCCGCGGTTTGCGCGAGCCGCTTCCGGGCGCGGAAGGTGATAGTATTACCTTTCACAAACATTTTCAAACATTTTTCTAATGCCACTTGAAGAATTTGTATCACTTAAAAACACTGCAGGACTAGAACATTGTTTTTTAATTTGTTGTACTACTTTAAGTTCATTGTACATATTTTCTTGGTCACCATGTTTATGCTCTAAATTTTTGAATTTCGTGCAGCTCCCATCCGATGTTACTTTTATTCTTTCATTGCAATTGTTGTAATAACAAACGTAAAATATATTACCCTCATACACCGATTTTTTTTTTTTGTATAATTGCTTTTCGTTTTTTAAATAAACTAATTTGGAATTAACCCTTTTACCACTTATATATTCAAAATTTTCGCACTCCATTTCTTTTCGATGCACTTTCGACCGCACTTTAATACACTTCACAGGCTAATGACTTTTTCAACTGTATAGCTTGTAAAAAAGCAGGAGTAAAATAACGGTTTTTGTAGAAAATGACAAAAATAAGAAAATGTCATAACGCCCAAACTATATTTTTGCATTTTGTTTGATATTACACAGAAGTAAGTTTTTTTGTTTTAAAAATGTCATAACGCCCAAAAGCTATGTCGTAACACCCAAACTTAATTGCAAGAAATATTTTGGGCGTTATGACATTATATAATTACCTTGGGCGATATGTCATTCTATTTGGGCTTTGTGACGCTTTATTCCTTTAAATTTTGGGCGATGTCGCGGCTTTTGGGCGTTATGACCTTTTTCATTTTGGGCGTTATGGTTTTGGGCGATAAGACCTAATGCCGTCAATTCTCGGTATATAATTCCATTTGCAAAGACATTTCTGTATTTCCCCTGTCAGGAAATGAACTTTGCATTTCGATTTTTCTGCAATTGACCAAGTGAATACCACTTGTGCCAACTGAACGAGAGTACAAGCCCGACAACTAGTGATTAGAACGGAGGGGAAGACCTACATCTGTGCGTTGTTGTTGCTACGAGGTGTTTATTTGTCAATTGTCGTTCTCTCGACTCTCGGGTCTTCTTCGCCTATTCCTCTCTTTTTACCGCAAGCTGTGAGATTTCAACAGACTCATACGATTAGAGAGGCTATTGTTGGGAAGAATTCTTTGGCTTAATATCCATGGCATTGGTTTTGTTAATTACTGGTTCTGCTGTGCCTCCTGTTTTTTTTTTTTTTATATACTTCTCCCGAGAAAGGCGAACCTATAACGCTTCAACAGCGCCCCGAGATGCCTGCAGATGTATGTTTGCTCTGCACTTAAATTGCTGCAAATTGTAGTCTTCTGGAAATATATCCCCAGGAAGCGAGTTCCAAAGTTGGCTTGTCCTGTAACAGAAGGAGTTTTTGAAAGTTGATGTCCTCGCGGTTGTCAAGTGTACTGTATGGTCATGAGCATTAGCAGCCTGTCTTTTTGGGCGTCCAAAAGTTGCATTTCGAGGGATAATGTCTTTGAGTTCCTAAGAACATCTACCATGGAAGTACCTATAGAACAAGCATAGGTCAGCGACTTGTCTTCTGTGCACCAACGGTTGTAGATTCGATGTGAGTGTAGGGTCTCCAATGAGTCGAACTGCTCGTCTCTGTATGCTATCAAGCAGGTTAAGTGAATGTTTTGGGGCCGAGCTCCATATATGGGAACAATATTCCAAGCCTGGTCTAACCTGTGCTTTGTAGAGAAGGAGACGTTGCTTGGGGCTAAAGTACCTCTTTGCTCTAAATAGGTAGCTCAACTTTGCGGACGCCGATTTTGCGCAGAAAAATGGTAATTTACGATTTGTTTTTGCAATGACAAATTGATAACTATTTGAGTCAAATTGCGATCGGTTATGGCAATATGTATTTCACGTTCGATCGCATTATTGACACTGGTGTTGATTCACGACTTTTGAGGGTCAATATCTTCACTTTGTACAATTTCTAGAATTGCGAATAAAAAGTCGCGAATTAGGAAATCCTGAGCTAAGCTCTAAAATGAGACAAATTTTTCGTGATTTTATCTTTAATTTTTTTCCGTGTACTTTCGTTTGCGCTGATCGGAACAACCAGCAAAAATATTACTGTTATTTGGTGTATCACATCAATTAGGTATTTTCGTTTAAATATAGCCTTTGTTTTGACGAAACTCAGTTACAAACTTAAAGCTCCATCTAAATCAATTAAGGGTACAAACCAATTTTCATTATTGATCGATTTAAACACCAAATGCCAGTCTATTTCATACTTAGTTTAGGTATGGTTATTCAGCTAGTAAATAAATAAATTCGGGCAGTGTTTTTTTTTTCAGGTGAGTACAATTCAACTGCCAACGAAACACTGCTTCGAAAGGCGGCTTCGAATGGCATCATATACAACTTTGGAGCATACTTCATCCACAGAGGATCCATTCATTCAAAATAAAATAGTTTCACAGCGAGATTGGTACCTATCACTTCCCTATGCATGCCCAGCCAATTCACACTCACATATGGACATGCATTTTAGGGGTTTTTATGTGTGTTATCGGTTGGCGTGAAAAATACTCAACCGATTTCAACGAAATGTTCTCTTAATCATTGCTAATGCTGCAACTCGATTTTATAAGCGTTAAAATTCCGAGGTATGTAGACGAAAAAGTCTTGCCCCTTGTACATTTTGAAGCTGAAATCCTTGTCCTTCCTATACCATATGCACTGTCTAAACAGGTAGAGGAGTTTTTAGTAGTCAATGATTGAAAGGCTAACACTCCCTCAACCACTTCGAATACCATCCGAGTTCTGTCAAAAGAAAAATCCTACAAGTGATTATTCATGTTCTTTCATTGTTGGTTAACTTTATCTTATTAACACAACACACACGTGCAAACTGCTTGCACTTATCCTGTGCCGAATGGAGCCTGGCTATTGACTGGAGTATAGAAGATACCTTCTGCAAGATAAACATTACTTGCGGCACCCAATCTCACAGTTGTTGAATAAATATCGCCGCAAGCCTTTTTGGTAGCCTGCGTGTAATTAGCACACTCCACGCTCCGGAAGTTATCCAAAATGATGGCCTCTGCATAGTAAGTGATCGCTCTCCCGTGAGAACATAAGCCAAAAAAATCCAAAACACATCCGGGCTGTGATTCACCGCCATTTGCATAGAAAGCAGCGTGGCCAATTGGTTTCAAAAAACCCAAAAGTCCACCATCGGTTGTAATGGATTCCACGTAGTAAGCATCAGTCACGCACAAACGTTCGCTGCAATCGTCGTAGCTGTAACCGGGCAGGGCAGGGTCCAATCCAATGATCGACTTAATTTGTCCAAGCACATTTTTGCCGGCATAACCCGATACATGAGCACCCAAGCTGTGACCGATAACCGTCAAGTTGGACATAGACAATTCTCCGCTGCTACTCAAGAAGTCAATAAAGTCGGCAACTTCCTTGCCTACCTCTGGAACTTTCAATACGGCGAAGGGATAGAGGACGTTATCGGCCGCGTCACTCCAGTCGACACAGATGACATTGTATTCACCGGTAGCGAAGAGAGCTAAACGTATGTCTACGTTGACAGGCGACAGGTAGTTGTTTAGCCAACCATGGATGATGATCCTGAAAGAAGAGATGATGATGGTGGTTAATTTAAGGTGAATATGGTCTGGTTCAACCACCAATAATTAGATTAAAGCCGGAACCACACTTGTAACGTGTGTTATGAAGTGGAGAGGCGTATCGCTATCACTCCAATGGATTTCATATGCGTAGAAACATATTTTTCTCGTGTGTTGTGTTGCAGTTTGTCGCGTTGTATCGAAATCGATCCTGTATCGATTGCGCCACAACCACAACGCTTTATGGCGCAATGAAACGAGACATATATATTATCTGAAATTGGATATGTGAAAGAAGGAGCACACATGAACTTGAAAATCAATAACGTCAAAAAAGCAAAACAAAAAACATTTGAATTCATTTAAAAAAAATGCACAGCACGCACACTATAGATATGTGTGCACAAAACACGAAACGACAGACCATACCACAACACACCACACGTTAAAAGTCTGGTGCTGGCTTAAGTTTAGCTGAAAAAAGTTCATGTAATTAGTGCTGGCAAATGCTGTGGCCTTGTTTAAAGTCACTTCTGATGGACAGAAATTTATAAAATGCAATCGAGTTTATATTCATTTAGGTATGCGCCCATCGGAGGTTTAATAGTCGCCAAAACGATAGAAAATTTCGCCGTACACCAGCCCCCAATTTGAAATTGATTGTAAATTGTTCTCAATACCCGCCAGGTGGCCAGATGCTTGATATCTTTTTTTTTTTTTTATGGACGTTGAGTGTATTATTTTCGATTACCCGGTTCGACCCCCACATGACGACGTACATCAATTTTTTGTGAAAATTATATATCAAATAGAAACAACTCTCACCTGGTTGGAAGATCCTTGTTGAAGGGTGAACTGGACAATAACGCAGCATCATCGATTTTGATCTCATAGGTTGTGTTTGGGTTCGAATTCCTATACAAATAGAATTTAACGACAGTGGCGGCTCTTGTTTTCTTCATTATGTTACGCATTTCCATTCGAAATTCCTCCACGGATTGCCATTTCACAGAGCCGTCCACTTGAGGAATAAACCAGCCATCGACTGGTTCCTCATCACTTAAGGCCTTCTCCATAAGGAGAGCTGCAGCTAGAAAAAAATTGCCACCGTTAGTTTGTAAATTTATCAAGTTTTTTTTTCAAAGGCTTTCAGCCTTCAGCTTACCCACGGCAACACCAAGAAGCAAGATCGCAAGTGTCCTCATATTTCAAGCCAATAGAGTATTTTAATCTAATTGGACGATTGGTGTTAGCTTTTATACAGTTTTGGCGACACTAGTGACTACCTATAGTTTTATTTTTTTGTCCACTATCGCTTTCTGATACCAAAAACGTCTTATCATATCTTGTGGCTAATATTGGCGTGCGATCTTGTCAAGATAAAATGGATCCAGATATAGTTCTTTAATCACACTGATAGGAGTTGTTTGTTACTTCCTGAACATTTGACGTACATTCAAATGTGCGATCGTCCTAGTGGGCTTGTAGCAATCTGACGAAGGGTGTGCAACTGTGTATCTCCTGTTTTGCTTTTTCTTCATTGATTTTAATGCCTTTTTGTTTAGTTTTGTTTTGCCGTAGGTTTACTCACGGGCTTCCATCAAACATCAACAAAATGTGCGACTATTTACCGCACTGTTTTGACGTACTTGCAATACCTACAAATAAACTTTTTCTTCTCAACTAATATGAGGCCAAATTTCCGTTCAAGAAAATATAACTAAAGTATGGTGTATCTAGTTATTTGAAAACTAAAAGGAATTCTGACCAACAGAATACAGATTCAACGCATGGAGTTGTGTGCTTTGATCTTCTAAGCCTGTTTTCGGTTTTCGCTTTTTTATTATAAAAGAAAACTTTAAATTTTTAGCATAACTGCTACTGTTTGTTTTTCTCAAAGGGTAAAAATTACTTACGAATGAGATACCGAAACGAACCTACTAAAAATTGAAATTATCACGCTTTAGAGTGATATAAATTAGAAAATTTCCATAGCTTTGGAGTTTTTTCAAAGTTGAAGGTAGTTATTTTTATAAATTTGGAATACCATTAGTGTATTTTCCGCTTTTGAGTATAATTAACTTCGATTTCATGAGTAAATTTTTCTTAAATAACTGAAGAAAAATTACTCAAAATGGTTCTATTTTCCTTCATACAATCTACATTTTTCATTTTTCATAAATATTTTCAGCTAAAGTGCAATTATTCCTAAAATAAAATACTATTCACACGTAAGGAATAATTTCAAATTTAACAGACAACATAATTTCTATGTAGTAATACTAACGCACTTAGCATGTACCACCCCATAAAAATATAGCTTGTAGGCAAGTAACGGAAAATCGGCCGAAGATGGGGCCTCGTCTCAGTATTCCCTCTGTTCAGAACTTTAAACTTGTGGTCGAAGAAAGTGGGCAAGTTAGCCAAATTAATGGAAATGTTGTCCTGCAAAACATTTTGAGTAAGAATACCTGTTCATTCAAAAAAAAAAAAAAGGATGTACGAACATAGGCTTTATTTCAGCACAAGAAATGCCTTACGAAGATGTTGCCCAATTTTATAATCTATGGCGAGATTTCATAGACGAAATGGAAAACGAAAATCGTACTGGTACATAGTACAATCAGCATTTCATAAGAGCAATAAATTCTTAGCGCATTTTAATTTGCAAATCTACAGAAATATCTAAATGGTCAAATGACCAAACAAATTTTCTTCTTATGCTGTATGAAGAAAACTGCAAACAAGTAGGTCCATGAAAAAATTCAGGACAAAGAAGCATACGTGGTTATTCATCGCCGAAGCTTGCTTTAAGAACTATGCCATACAAGTAACACCGGGACAGGTAGAGGGTCGCTTCAAGACCGTTATTAAGAAAACAAAAGCCATTATAAAAAACAATCAGACCAGTGGAGCATCACGAAAAGAAATTCCATGTATTATGAATAATTTTATAAAAGACTAGCTGACCCGGCGGACTTCGTTCCGCCCAAATTCATAAATGTAGCTAATGAAATTAATAATTCCGAGCTTTCGCTTCATTCTGCTTCATGTAATTCGGTCAATTCAAATTTTTTATTCAAAAGGTATATTAAAATTAAATAAATAAATAAAATTATATATATATATATAAATATTTCTATTATCGGGTGTGTACACGTACAAAGCGAGAGCTTTGCCGACACGTTAAATTCAAGATTTATGCCACACACATCCAGCGATTGTCCTTGCGACTTATTAATTGTCATAGCAAAAGCGAGACGTATGGAAAATTGAAGACGCTTAAATACGAACGGCAAATCGTTCTGAATACACACCTTCGCCTATGAGTTTTCCAATAAAAATCGTTGCTTGAATTATATTTGATATTAAATTCTTCACAATCAAACGCGTACCGCTACAAAGTTTTGGTTCATTTAGGTTGCGCAACAAAATTATTACTGAGACGATTTTTAGTTTCAAATTGTGTGGAGGCAAGCCCGAAACATCCAAAGAATTTAAGAATTCCGTGGGATAGTTGGTGGCTTCGTTTTCATCCATCACGGAGTCGACAGTCGACTGATTTGTATGAATGCAACTCACCAGCGATTTGGTTTTGAATGGCGAAATTCAAATGTTCGACGTTCTTGTTTTTCGCAGCCAAAATCACTCTTCTCTTACACTCAGCCAATCATGGTCAATATTATTCTGAGCGATATTCGGGAAAACGCTCATGATTAGTTCTTCCGGTGTCGTTGTAAAGTTGCAAAACTTTTGTGGAAACTCAATCAGGCCGGTGATCATTGCTCCACCGAAAGGTCATTACGTAAACGATTCAGGGCCTCCAATGCGCGTTTGTAAGCCATTGTGCATTCGTCCCATATAATAATCTTACATTGCTGCAGTACTTTCGCCATCGCAGTGTTCTTTGAAATGTTGCATGTAGGTTCTTCTTCCACTTGCAGATTCAATGGCAATTTCAACGCAGGATGAGCTGTTCGACCGCCTTCTAACAAAGTAGCCGCTATCCCAGAAGAGGCTACGGCCAAAGCGATCTCAGATCTCGAACGAATTGTAGCCAAAATATGTGGAATCATCAATGTATTTCCAGTTCCGCGATTTTCGTTACCGCCTGCTTGCATCAATTCATCGTACACTTTCTTTTATTCTTGATTCAACATTGGCACATTTGTTCGAACAGCTTGACTCAATGCGATTCTACCGAAGTCCATTTCTCGCTCCAACTCTGGATTAAATGCGTCTTGCATTGAACGATTTGGCTGTGGCATCCGACATCTCCAGTTCATTATCCGATATCACAGTACGAATTCGATGCAAAATATCGTCGGCCATTATCATCTTTGTATAATCAAAGTACCTATATACTTCATTTCAAAAAGTTACTTAATGTAACTTAGTAAACATAATTTTTTAGAACAAACTTTTTAGGTACCTATAGGTATTTAAAAAAAAACTTTCGAAATTGTTGACAACAACAATTTGGTTGGAAAATAATTAAAATAATTGACAACAACAATTGCTTTTAAAATTTAAAATATATTTTTTTTGTATTTGAAGTGTCACTACTCGATTTCTATCCAGTTTCTTTTTTTTTTCAAAGTGTACAGAAATGAATTTATTGGAATGGCGGTTGCGCCTTCATTCAAAAATTGATCATACTAATATATTAACCAGAGACAATACTGAGACCCCCAACTCACAATCCTCTTGCCGCTGGCCCCTTCAGTTTTTTTTTCAAATTCGCCATTTTGTTTTCCTATCGGTGATACCTATGTCAATTAAGAATCCGTGTGACATGCAAAAACATACAAAAAATATAAAATCAATGCTGCCAACCCCTAACAACCATGGGGGAATGTGATAGAGTTCGGGAATACGACATTTTAAGATAACTGAATGCTATTGGTTGATTATTATGAATTTTCAAAAGTCGACTAATATAATTTGTTTGGTTAATAATACTATCTAAATGAGTCGTTTTATATACTAGAAACACATTAGGACAAACATTGTTGTGTATTCTCCGCTTTTTAATACCATTAACTTCGATTTCATGGGTACATTTTTCTTAAATAACTGAAGAAAAATTGCTCAAAATGTTTTTATTTTCCTACAACCATTCTGCAGTAATCATTTTTTATAAATATTTTCAGCAAAAGTGCACTTATTCCTAAAATAAAATACTATTCACGCGTAACGAATAATTTCAAGTTTAACGGACAAAATTCTATGAACGCTGGCAGCAACTTTGCCGACACCGGAAGTCACCGGAAGTTGTTGATATTTTTTGAGGGTGTGTTGGTGTGTTCAAGTTTCGTGACATTTGTCAATACGAATTTCTATGTATCAATACTAGCGCACTAAATTGTGTACACTTCGTACAAGTATTGCTTGTAGGCAAGGTAACGGGAAATCGGCCGAAGTTGGGGGTCTCAGTATTGTATCTGATATTAACCTTCTCTGCATGGTCTATTAACCAACAAAAAAAACTAAATCAAAATCGGATGTGTGTGGCAGTCAGTAGGCTGTCACACACACATTTATCAAGTTATTTATATATATATATAGATAGATAGATGACGATTGATTCCGGAGGTTTTTATGGGACCTAATAAGCTGATAAGAAAACAGTCAAAATTGCAACCACTTGAAAATCGATTATCATCATCATATAGCTCATATACTTCAGACCAAAGTAAACCATCCACAAGCTATCATGATGCAGAAAACCAGTCCCCAAACCTTTTGATTTCGGGAATTAGGATGGCTGATGTTATTTTGCTGGTCAGCCGTAGTCCTACGCCAAGGAAGAAACAAAAATGCCTTATGGAAAGGATGGTCGACCGATTAATTGAGGACAAACGTCTGCGGTCTTCTGCAAAAGAAGAAAAAAAAGAAAGACGGTACAAGGAAAAAATTGAGAGGTTTTTATAAACTGCGAAATTTGCTTTCTGCTGTGCTTCAAACAAAGTCACCATAAGAAAAACATTTTTTAGTTCACTTTAATTATCTTTATCTTTTCATTTACTTATCTATTTTATTCTGTGATGAATTACTTTTTTTGTTTTTTTTTTTTTTACTGAAGTCGTTGCAATAAAAGCCAATACCTACATTAAAATATGTCAACTAAAACCTGTCTGCAATTTCGTTTCTTTTGATTTCTCCCAATCGCTACAATGTAGAATCAGGCTGAAATTCAACGTTTCTCTTTCGTATAGTATAGTATACGTATAGCTGCGGCTTCTACATTCCAATTATCGTTTTCATCGAAGCACATCCTTTCGACTGTGTGAAAATCCAAATGCATTATCTGACGGAACCTGGTTTTTAAAGAGGCAAATGAGTTTTAATAAACTCGCATTTGGCTCAGCTTTTTGCTGTATTTTCTCCGCTTTGCTGTCATATTTCCAGTGTCCTTAAATAGTGTCAACAAAAGTTCCCTTCAGGGCTATGCGGAATCACCCAATAAATGGTATTGTGATCCGCAAATTAGTGGTAGATCCTTACTTATGAAAGATATCCCAGATATCCTCATCGATGCATCCCAGTACATTTGGAAATCCTGCTGCCTGAAACGAACAACTTAGGTTTATGTTATAATATTGCATGGATCGACTTACCTGTTCAAATTTTGCTGAAATTTGGGCTTTCTCTTCGAACGTTGATGGAAATTTTACATATTGAGGTGAGATTTCGAAAATATATTCCAACACACTCGATATTATTCTGTATGTGGAAGAAATAGCCCAAACAGATTCGCTACTTCTCGGTAGGAG
Organism: Cheilosia urbana; assembly: GCA_946477585.1. Lineage (NCBI taxonomy): Eukaryota > Metazoa > Arthropoda > Insecta > Diptera > Syrphidae > Cheilosia > Cheilosia urbana. Next base: position 122,453,027 of record OX297854.1, read on the forward strand.
TCCTTTTTTCCAGCAAACCTTAAAATAATAAACAAGTACTTCTTTTGCTCGTCCAGTTATTTTTATTAACGCTTACCAAAGGAATACGTAAGTCTGTGTCTTAGCAGTGGCTTAGTGGTTCCAACTTAGGGTTTTTTCCATTGCGCCACCTCTCGCCAACGAATGACAAACATCCGAGAGTATAGCTGTTTTGAAATAGCTTCTCAATAGGCCATTTGGAGTCGGCATTAAACTGTAGATCCCTTCCATTCGTTTCAAACTTGTAAAAAGGAACGGTGGTGAGAAGCTAAGCCTAAGCTAAGCAGCGCGTCACCTTGTCTAAATCCTTTTTTGACATCAAAGGTCTCGATGAGATTGTTTCCGACCTTTACGGAGCAGCGAGCGTTCTCCATCGTCATTCTGCACAATCTGACAAGTTTGGCAGGGATGCCAAAACTAGACATGACTCTGTATAGCTCGTCTCTATAAATGCTGTCATATGCGGCTTTAAAATCGATAAAAAGATGGTGAGTATCGATCTGGACTTATTGGGTTTTCTCCAGGATCTGCCGCATTGTGAATATGAAAGCCACTATGGTCTTCGGCACTTGATGCTGGCAGCATAGGACTTCTCGAGAGGTTGAAGGATACGCGATCGGCATATGTTCTGGCGGTTTGTTGCGTTTGTAGTCGTCCGACGTTAAATCTCCTCACAGTATTTTCTCGTTGTTGTGGTGTCTGGGATATCCGCATCCGTACCTTGGCTACAACAAGGTATAGTGGTCCGAGTCTATGTTGGCCGCTCGGAAAGTTCGGACATCTAGAATACTGGGGGAGTGCCTTGCGTCGATCGCAACGTGATCAATTTGGTTGACGGTTTGATGATCAGGTGACCGCTATATTCCTTTGTGTATATTGAGGTGAGGAAACCGTGAACTAGCTATGGTAACATTACGTCCCGCAGCAAAATCAATCAGCCTAAGTCCGTTTCCAGCCGATAACTCAAGAACGCCTGGACAGATTTCAATGGCTTACACCAATTCGGACTGGTTTCCGGCCGAACAAGAAGAATACCCAAGACAATTCACGAAAAATAATTATGAAGAAAACTAATTTTCCCATACATTTTGTATGGAGCGATTTTGCGACACCATATCTTCATGATAGATGACGTTTAGGTTTACGTTAAATTGTGAAGATTTTTTGCGACATTTGTTTGTTGTGTTTTGTTCAGGTCAATCAAATATGTGTAAAAATACGTGAGTAAAGGCAGTGTTCAAGATTCAGGCTCTTGATCATCCATCTAATGTCGTTTTCGATTGGAACCCCCAGGAATCTTTTTCAGATCTCAGATTTTACTCATCTCGTGGAACATGCAACGAAATTGAACTGCTTTTGTAAATTAGTGCGTTACTTGACAAAAATATCAGCTGTTATGGAAATCGACTTGAAAAATGTTTCCCCTGTTGTAGATACAAATGAAGTATTTTTGGTGCATTGTAGTCATATCATATCCATAGCTATTTATTTATGTATTTCGTTATTTTGGCTTTCACGAAACTTTGCGTAATTGTCTTGAAAGGCAACTTCTTAAAATGACGTAAAACACCTGTGCAAAGTATAGTGGTTATTGTCGTAGTATGTGCAAATCACCCCTACCAACGAGCGTCGAACTTGCCGAGTTGTAGGGGCTGAGTAAGGTCAATGATTCTCGAGATTTTCTCCAGATGAGTCCCGAAACCAAAGGACGCTATACTCCGCCTGGTTACTTAGGTGTAACTTGCCGGTCCCAAGCCCGGGTACAGGAGCAGGGAGAGGAGTAGACCTCTCTAATAAATCCCTAATCCAAGACTGAACAGCATACGTCGAGGGATGCATGTCTACGAGGGTGCTTCGTCGCACGTTTGCAAACTTCGGATACCAGGCGACCTCCGATTTCAAGAGAGACTTCCTGTGGTTAAACGGGTAGACTACGGGCGACCGATTATATCCCGCTTACTCGTGGGTCAAAATTGATTCTTTTAAAAATATAAACACCATAGATAATGATGCCTATATTAATGCATCATCAAATAGGGATGTTAATATCGAACACCCTGTCAGCAATGACGTGACATCTGCCACTTGGGCAGTGTCACCTATCAACGACTTGGAAATGAAAAGCCTAGACGAGAAATCGTCTCATCTAATCGACTCAATATCCGAGACAAGCACATTGTGCAACGTCAGTATGTTATCTGATGAACTTCCAGATGACATAGGCGAGCCCAAGGCTGATGACAAAACATGTCAAAACGAGTTGGGATACGTCAGATTTACACCCTCTGAACTACGCCGTTTCAAACAGGCTAGAAAAAAGGGACGTACAAAGGAGCAAGCGAGAGCATTCGCTAAATCAACGGAAGGCTACAAGGGTCCTGAGGGGAAGCGTGTGCGATCCGAAGATAATACCCCTCCTCAGTCCGAAGCAAAACGAGCTCGGGCTGGTAATGCAACCGTCAACAAAGTTTCTTAGAGCTGTGTTAGACTGGGAGTAGTGCCGGCTAATCTCGATCATAATCCCCTTAGTAATGAACAAATGGTTCAAATACAAGAGAGGATTATGGACATCACGATAGAGCTACGTGACGAGGACGCAAAACCATCCTTCCGCGGCACGACATTTAAAGCCGGATGGCTAATGCTCATGTGCGCAGATTCTTCCACTGCTGAGTGGATGAAGGTGAATTTCGCCAAGCTAAAAGGGAAATGTGGATTTGAGGTGATGCTAGTGGGTGAGGAAAATTTTCCGAAGCCACATATCATCAGAGGTTTCTTTCCACAGAGTACCGGCGTAGCTAACGAAAGAATCCTTGCAATACTGGATGGCCAAAACAGGGAACTCAACACTAGGACGTGGAGAGTTCTTCAAACATCGGACGAGAGAGATATCGCCCATACGGTCTTTGCTATCAACGATAGCATAATGAAAAGGTTGGCTACGACGAAGGGAATGGTCTCCTATCGTTTTGGGCAGATCAAACTCATCCGAAAAATTGCGGATCGTTCAACACCACACAATTTTGAAAAAACAGTCAACCCCACGACAGAACTTAGGTACTGCCCAAAGCGGGCGGAACGGTGCAGAGTGACTCGACACCTGTACCCAGTACCAGCGCCAAAGCAATCGAGCTTGCACAAAAGTCTGCCAACAAGGTAGAAACAGCCCCTGCCAACAGGAGCAGGAAGCCTTTCAGGCCAAAATTGGCTCATGAAGATCGGAAAGGCAGCAGACAAAAGATGCAGGGCAGAAGTCCCAGAGACAGGCAACACGGCCTATCCACTCAACAGGGTATCGTAAAACGCAGAGGTGATAATAAGCCGAACAGGATGTGCCGAAAGGAACATCGCTCTCGGTTTAATCCAGGAGCCATGGGCAACAGACGGTAAGATTTTTGGTTTAAAGTGTAAAGCCAGAGAGCTTATCTTCGATCGAGGAAATCTTAGACCAAGGGCAGCTATACTTGTTGCGAAAGACATAAAATTTTCTCTCATTCCAGATTTCAATTCAAGGGATCTGGTGGCGATATTAATAGAACGCCACAACGGCTGGGAGCTACAAAAGATCGTATGCGCATCGGCGTATTTTGCTGAAGATGAAAATGAGGTGCCACCTACCCCAGTACAGGAACTCGTCCAGTACTTTCAAAACCAGCAACTACAAATTATCATCGGCTGCGACGCAAATGCTCACCATAATATTTGGGGCAGTCGAGATACGAACAAAAGGGGTGAGTCTTTATTGGAATATCTATATTGCAACAATTTGGTTATTTAAAATAGGGGCAATAAGCCTAGCTTTAGGAACACAATAAGAGCGGAAGTTTTAGACCTTACCCTCTCATCTCCGTCTGTCCAAAACATTGTAGAAGACTGGTGTGTGTCTGATGCGGCATCTTTATCAGTTTCAAATTGAGATGCAACACTGAACAGGCACCGGTAGGAGAACCTATCGCGAGAATCTAGCGATAACATCTGACCTGCTTCCAAAACCTCCACTAAGTGTAAGCGAAATGGAGGCAGCTCAAAGTCAGGTGAATGATATCATCCTCACGGCTTTTGCAGCCAACTGTAAGGTTAAACGCACCATAGTAAAGAGGTGTGTACCATGGTGGAACAAAACCTTAGAAGACTTTCGCAAAAAAGTGAGGAAACTCTTTAATAGATCCAAACGCACCGGTCAGTGGAATCAATATCGATCTCTACTAACCCAATATAACAAAGAGTTGAGAAAATCGAAAAGAGCCTCTTGGCGAAACCACTGCGAGAGTCTAGAAGAACTCCCCGCAGTGGCACGCCTGCAAAAGGCACTCTCTAAAGATCACTCAAACTGCATGGGACTGCTAATTAAACCTGACGGTACAGTCACACGCGACCGAGAAGAAACCTTGCACACTCTTCTTCAAGTGCATTTCCCTGGGTCCATCATCATAGACGAATTCTATGAACACGATACCGAGGACTCACGTCCATATAACATAGGTAGAATAAATAGTTTATCCGGCAGACTGTTTACCCCGGATAAGGTTAAATGGACAATTGACTCATTCAAGCCATACAAGGCACCGGGGGCAGATGGTATTTTTCCGGCCCTTATACAGAAAGGTCTGGAGTTCATTCTACCCACCATAATTGCCTTATTTAGGTTTAGCTTCAACTGGGGCTACATACCACAGACTTGGAGGGAGATAAATGTGGTATTTATCCCCAAACCAGGCAACAAGCCAAGTGAACTACCTAAATCATACCGTCCCATAAGCTTGACATCGTTTCTTTTGAAAACAATGGAAAGAATAATCGACGTTCATATCAGAGATTGCTTAACTCGCAGCATACCTCTACACCCCTACCAGTATGCCTATCAGAAAGGCAAATCAACCGAAGGCGCACTTTTAAGTTTAACTAAACAAATAAAGAGTGCTTACAGTTGCAAAGAGATCGCGCTATGCGCGTTTCTTGACATAGAGGGTGCTTTTGACAATACAGGATATGACTCCATATCGAATGCTTTGCTTGAAAGAAATATAGATGAACCGACCATCAAATGGGTCAAAGCGATGCTTGTAAGCCGGAAAATAACGGCTTCGACTGGATCAATCACAGCATCTGTTACAGCCGTAAGGGGCTGCCCACAGGGAGGCGTACTTTCACCTCTACTGTGGTCCTTGGTTATAGATAACATATTACGTAAGCTGAGCTCCGCAGGCTTCAATATCATAGGCTATTCCGATGACTTAGTCATCATTGTTAGGGGTAAAGAAGCAAATGAAGTTACATCAATAATGAAAAGTGCTCTTAAGATAGTCCTAGATTGGTGCCGCACAGAAAATCTTTCTATCAATCCAAATAAGGCTATCAAAGTTCCCTTCACCCAAGAGAAGAAATTTAAATCTAAACCAAATTCCAATCAATGACACACTCATTGAGTATTCCGACGAAGTCAAATACATTTGGAGTTGTCCTAGATAAACGACTGAATTGGAACTCCCACATTATATAGTATAAAATTACCAAAGCTACTAATGCTTTATGGGCCTGTCGCCGTATGTACGGTAGAACCTGAGGGATTACACCGAATATCACTCACTGGATCTACACAGTCATGATTAGACCCATTATAACATATGCTTCTATAGTATGGTGGAACAAAGTTATCCAAAGAACACCATTTCAAAGCTGAACAAGTTGCAACACCTTGCATGCCTGGGTCTTTCCGGCGCAATGCGAACTTGCCCTACAGCTGCTATAGAAGCTTTAATAGGATTAACACCCCTCCACATACATATTAAAAAAGTGGCTATACGCAGCTCAGCAAGCCTGGCACAAGGGGAAGAGATAAACTTTAGTGACCATCCGGAGCTATTGACCCTTATTTCGGAACTTCCGGAACTTGACATGACCTGCGCGGTAACTGACCGACTACCAAAAACTTTATGCTTCAACAGGAAATCCTCCACGGAGATCATTAAAAGAGAAGCATGGGTTAGCAATAACCCACCTAACTGCCAAAACGGCCTAAAGTGGTATACGGATGGTTCCAAAATGGAATCGGGCGTGGGAGCTGGCATACATGGGCCAAACCGCAATGTATCAATACCTATGGGGAAAAGCCCCAGTTTATTTCCAGCGGAGCTCCATGCCATTAAGGAATGCGCAAACCTCATCAATTATTCAGGTATAAAAGGTTCAAACATCCATATATATTCACAGACAGTCAAGCAGCTATAAATGCCCTTAGCTCACCAATCATTGTCTCAAAATCAGTCATGCACTGCCTAAATGCCCTCCAATCTCTCGGCTCCAGAAACAAAACCAAAATATGGTGGGTTCCCGGACACGAGAGTATTGAAGGAAACGAAAAAGCTGACGAGCTTGCTAGGAAAGGGTTGGAGACCCCTTTCATAGGTCTAGAACCTTTCTGTGCCGTCACCAAATCAGCAATTAACTCTACCATAAAAAGCTGGGAACATAAAACGTGTATCAAACAGTGGGAAGAAATCCCAGGCCTCAGACAAGCCAAAAGGGCAATCTTACCATTTAAAAGAAATGCCAAAAAGAAATTCTAAACCTTAGAAGGCACGATATCAAAAACCTTGTAGGCTACTTAACTGGTCACCACGGTCTGCGTGTACTATACTCTGTCCAAGAAAAATTGTCAGTACAGGGAAGATAGGATGTTTGTCTCTCAGTCTGGTTGCAATGACTTACATAAATCGGTCCCTTTTTAAAGCTCTCACAGGGTTGCCGTAGTGTGTATGATAATTCGCCATAACCATAGACACATAATTACTAGATGGTGCATTTCATATAAAGGAAATGGTTATTCCGAAGCACCCCAATATCTAGATGGCGCCACCGTGAAAATATACCTCAAACTCGGATACATGCTGCAAAACATTTTATTTGAGGTGTACTGTTGACAAACACTTCCGATCAACATGAACCTTGGTCTTTGTTGGTTACTCAGTGAAGTTCATACCTGATTCTTCTTTATTTTCCTTTTTCGCAAAACATACCAAACAACAAAATGTTCCCAAGAGAATGCGTATGCATTTGCATTGCTGTTTTATGATATGCTTTCCCTTTTCGATTTCAGAGTGTTGATGAGGGATGGGTTTCGTAATCTATTCTTTCTCTGCCTTTTTGGTTCGATTTCATATTTTGTTTAGATTTGTCGTCTGTTGGCTGTTTATGAATGAGATGGATAGGTACCTACTGTGTGTGTAGTTGGATATGCATTTCTTTTTCTGTCGAAGAATTTGTGCATTTCGATTTGTGAGATTTTTCAATTCTGGTTTGAGCACACATGAATAATATTACAAATTGGATTTATATCTTCTATGGGCATTATGATTGATTATCCTGCTTTACTCCATGTATTTAATTTTGTATGGGAGTACAATTTTGTGGGGAAAAATTGTAAAGCAAATTGCATGTTTATTTCAAAATTTACATCAGTTACTGTCGAATAGATTTTGAAATAATAGTAATTAATTTAAAAAAACAAAAAACCCGACTGCCTGTAAAAAAAATCTCAGTGACTGACATTTGTGTGACAATTGTTTTTTTTTTTTGTTTCTTTTTTTTTTTTCTTAATTTATATTTTTAAAATAATTTGTTTAGCCTATGACACTCCGGGGAAGAATACGAATCTAGTGACACCTCACTCTTTAAAATCGGTCAAGCCGCTTAGGCTACAGGGCGTCACGTAGGAACGTACATAGGATACGCGCGAAACACATAACCCTCTCCGTGTACAGTCGGGTAAAAAGTAGGTAAACCAAGTGCTAAATGTGTGCTCTCAGTTATCAGTTGTTAGTAAAAAAGTATGATGTATGAAACTTATTTTAAAAATACCAAGTTAAAGTTTTCATTATGTTCAGGTGGATTAGTCTTCATTTCTGCAACTGGTTAAATTGGAATTAAGTTTACTTATCTCTATCCTCATGCTTTTTTTCATACTTTTTTATTTAACTAAAGACTCGTTGCAGAAAATCTAAAAAATCCAGGAAAACCCTATTTATTTATAAGCCGAATTCTTACATATATTCTGATTTCTTAAACAAAAAAATATTAAACAATTTCGAATAACCCATTACAGTCTAAAAAATAATAATAATACGAGAAATAATTATTACTAGTGGGATTGTGTGCATACGAAAAGATTATATTTGACTTGTGATTTTAATTAAAACAATATGAGAAAAAAAGTTAAATGTGTTGTGTGCAGTGAAAAATCGAAAGATTTTCCCAAGAGGCAATTTTTTTTCGATCCCGAAAAAAACAAAAGAAAGGGAAGTATGGTTAAACATATTGAGAATTTCAACAGAAATCAGTACACATAACAATTTTGTCTGTGCCAATCATTTTGAAAAGGAAATTTTAGGTAAAAAACTAAAGAAACTAAACATAAGCTCCCGTAGATTATGTGTATGAAACTTCACTTATTTGGTTTTCAGATTTTCAAAATCTTTTTCTTTTAAATTGCCATCAAAACGAAATTTTAAAGATTTTAATGTTTACAACAACAAGTGTATCCCGCATTATTGTTGTAAACCATGGAAATCAATGATCTATATAGATCATGTGGGCATAGTAAAAAAAGCCTAATATCCTTCATCATGACCTATGCCAATAAAATATCGGAATATACACACAGAGCTACCTAATTATTTCACATTGCCATACACATTCTTTCCACATTGTTGGATTCGTAAGACACTTCATCCCCATTGTCATCTATCGTCACGCTAAAAGTACGCTAGCTCTACCACACCCACGACGCACCATACAACTAGCTATATGCTATTCATCCAAAAAGTACTCGATCTCGATTTCCATCACCGATTTCATTTCCTATTTTTCTTCCTCCAATCTCTGCATCATGTTTGTAAACACTGTAGATACAAATATGGGAACATGCAACACAAAAAAGGTTGATAAGTTGAAAAACTGCATTGGGACGCCATCTATTATGAGTAAAAGCGTGAGGTATACGCTGTTCCAGGTTGGGTATGGAATGCACCATCTATACTCTGTCCAAGAAAAACTGTCAGTACAGGGAAGATAGGATGTTTGTCTCTCAGTCTGGTTTCAATGACTTATATAAATCGGTCCCTTTTTAAAGCTCTCACAGGGTTGCCGTAGTAAGTATGATAATTCGCCATAACTCAGAGAGCAATACTTTTAGGGTTACCATCTTCCAATTTAAAATAAAAATATTGCTGAACGAAATAAATTCCAACAACAAATTCTTTCGCTGACGTTTGACGAATTTAAGTCCGAGATCTTTTTGCAATATTGTATGCAAAGTGGATCTGCTTAGTTTTGTTATATTTTCACTTTTTGTACTTCCAATAGTATCTTATCTAGCATTGGAAGGTCATTATTCATAAAAAACTGATGGACTATCCGCCTAATCGCACATTTGTCAAAATCATCCACCTTGCTCTTGATACCGGAATTATTTTTCTTCTTTGGTGGTGAATTGTGGCCTTTGATTGCTTTTTCCCTTTAAGCCCTGTATACAGTTTGTTCCGTAACAGGAAAAACCGTAGCCGCGCTTCCTACGGCTTCCGATTTACTTTTAAAAAGGCCATAGAATTTTTCAGCTGCATCAACAATTTGTTGTTTCTTTTCTACACTTAGATCCTTTGAAGACTTTGTAGCCATGTTTCTGTTTATTCATATGCACAATAAAGTTAACCACTTGTTTAGATGCACTATCCGCTATTGAGATAACAACCATTGTTTCCGCCTTATATACACAGACAGGCAATTAGACAAAATTATATAACCACGACGCAATGCCATATACCTAAACAGATTGTAAAAGGACTGCACTTGTGCACATACATTTTTTTAATATAGACTTAATACCTAGATTACATATTTGTTAAAAAAATGATTACCCGTCGATGCAGAACTTCGCGGAAACAGTAGCAAAAAAAGGGTCATAAAATCCTTTCAATGCATTTGCTTTACTGGAGAGGAGTGACTGGATGTGGTAAAACCCAACCACCGAAAATAAACAGTATAGGTTTACCTGCTTCATCATTTTGATATTTCAGTGTGAAAAATATGCTCTACAAAGTGAAATTTGAATTTGTACCTACCAAAACATGCAGAAATATGCCCTAACGAATAAGGCTGAAAATTTGTACTTAGTTTTCTAAAATAAAATATTTAATCAAATTTTATCCTTAAAATACCATGCTTTTACATGAATCCGGTTGAGTTGCCTTAGTAATCACTATTAATTTATTGCAATATCTCAACAACGCACATATATGAGCACTTGTTGCGTTAATGAAATGAATGCATTAAAACACCTCCCGAATAAACATTATTTCTAAAAGACAACATTTAAAAATATGTTTTAACTGAATATTATTGGATCTTTCAGAAATACAAACAAATTAAAACCGAATGGCAACACCCCACATAATATGCCGCTCTCAAAAGCTCCAAAAAGCTCCAAAAAGCACCAAAACCGAAAGTTCTTTGACAAGATTCAAAGAAAAACCCTTAATGATATGCTAACATTGTCATATGGTAACACTTCTCTGATGTGCTTCAGTCACTCACACTGCTTATTTTGGTTGATGATAATAGCAAGCGAACACAAGCGATCGTGCTCATTCTGCCCGCGGCTGCGTGGCAGACTGGTTGTGGAGGGATGTATGCGAATTTCAGGAAAATTACAACAACAAAATGCTTTGGAATGCCAGTGGTTTCGTTTTTATTTCAGTGGCAAATCCTGTGTTTGAGTGCCGTGAGAGTACTACAGGCACCACTGGTAGAAAAAAGAGCTTCCCATAAGGCCTGTACTGACAATTTTTCTTGGACAGAGTATAGTAATTATGTGTCTATGCCATAACTCAGAGAGCAATACTGTTAGGGTTACCATCTTCCAATTTAAAATCAAAATATGGCTGAACGAAATAAATTCCGTTTATCTTTTTAGTTTTCCTTTTCTAATATTCGCTTCTTTTAAAGGGTATCCCCAGTAGGCCTAATCGCTTTAGTTTGTTTTCCAACAAAAGAAAAAAAATGTAACACAACAAAAAATATATGTACACAAACAGGCAATTAGAATACAAACTGATATAACCACGGCTCGATGTCATATACCTAAACATATGGTAAAAGGACTGCACTTGTGCAGCCGTACATACATTTTTTATTATAGACATATTATATACCTAGATTACATTATTATTGAAAAATTATTACCCGTCAATGCAGAACTTCGCGGAAACAGTAGCAAAAAAAGGATCATAAAATTCAAGGCATTTGCTTAACTGGGGAGGAGTGACCGGATGTGGTAAAACCCAACGACCGAAAATACACAGTATAGGTCTACCTGCTTTTGATATTTCAGTTTAACCGTCAAACAGGACGGACCATCATGTAAAAAAGTAGTTTTCAGTGTAATAAAGAGTGTCAATAAAGAGTGCATATTTCAACTATCGGAAGGGTTAAACTTATTTTCTTATACCCTATAATCCGACCAATACATGCAGAAATATGCCCTGACGAATAAGGCTGAAAATTTGTACTCAATTTTCTATAATAAAATATTTAACCAAATGTTTTCCCTTAAAATACCATGCTTTTACATGAATCCGGTTGAGTTGCCTTAGTAATCACTATTAATTTATTGCAATATCTCTACAAAGCACATATATGATCACTTGTTGCGTTAATGAAATGAATGCATTAAAACACTTCCCGAATAAACATTACTTCTAAAAGACAACATTCAAAAACATGTTTTAACTGAATATTATTGGATCTTTCAGAAATACAAACAAATTAAAACCGAATGGCAGCACCCCACATAATATGCCGCTCTCAAAAGTTCCAAAAAGCTCTAAAAAGCACCAAAACCGAAAGTTCTTTGACAAAATTCGAAGAAAAACCCTTAATAATATGCTAACATTGACAAATGGTAGCACTTCTCTGATGTGCTTCAGTCACTCACACTCAGTGATGCCAACCCGGATCAGAGTTTTTATGCCTAAGCCCGAAAAAAATTATGCCTTTTTCAAAAATATAATGCCTTTTTGGTAAAAAGATAAAAATTGCTTATTTTACAAAGAAACTGAAACTGCAACCTACAAGGTGATTAAAATTTGTTAAAAGAATATTGCTCAATCGGTAGGTAATTGTACCTTTTTCGATCTTTATAATTCAAGGTTTGGGTTTGGTGAGTAAGTCAAGAAGAGAATTAGAAAACAAGCATGACGCACAGTTGTAAATGAATATTAGTGATGCGACGTTAATCGAAGAATGTACCAGATGTACCAAATTCAAAGTTCAAAGTGTATATAAACAGTTCTCAAAAAATTATGCCTTTTTCCTAAAAATTATTCCTCAATGCCTCAAGGATGGGAATTATGCCTAAAAGGCATAATTATGCCTCAGTTGGCATCACTGCTCACACTGCTTATTTTGGTTGATGATAATAGCAAGCGAACACAAGCGATCGTGCTCATTCTGCCCGCGGCTGCGTGGCAGACTGGTTGTGGAGGTATGTATGCGAATTTCAGGAAAATTACAACAACAAAATGCTTTGGAATGCCAGTGGTTTCGTTTTTATTTCAGTGGCAAATCCTGTGTTTGAATGCCGTGAGAGTACTACAGGCACCACTGGTAAGAAAAAGAGCTTCGCATAAGGCCTGTACTGACAATTTTTCTTGGACAGAGTATAGAAGGAAATTCTTCTTCCGTGAATTACTAAGTCCTGAAGAACTGAAGAAGTCCTCTGCTGAAAACATTATAAGCTACATTAGGGAAGTGGAAACTCTGCTAGCCTAAATTTAATTTTCAAGCAACCTTCGGTACAATAGATCTTTTAGGTCAAAGTGCTTCTTTATCGCCCTGGCGATAAGTCAAAAGTTAAAAAAAAAAAAAAAAAATGTGTAAATCAGAAAAAAAAAAATCGATATCTGCAAAAAGTGATTCGAATCGAAAAAAGATTGATTTTTTGTCCCAATGGAACATGAAAAATAATTTAGATAAAAAAAAAAGATTGATTTTGTGTCCCAATGGAAAACGACATTACATGGTCAATTGTATGTGGCGAACCACATGTTGGCAAACCTCCCCATTGCAATTTGATTGAAAAACAAAGAAAATGTTATTCTAATTACTGTTGTAGTTAACTAACTTTTATATATATAACTTTTGAATATGATAGGCTTGAATTAGACCCATTAGTTCAAATGAATGTAGTGTTCGTAAGAGATCCGTCTTTGCTTGCCTCAAATCATCAAATCTGTCGCGCTATGTGAGAAACGTCAGCTGATAGCAAACATGAGAGTTGCATTGCTGAACGATCAATCTGCTCAAGGTTTTTCGAAGCAATTGCTGACTATCGGTAATGGCCGTGTTCCTGATGTCGAAGAATTGAGCGGATTGATTTTATTTCCTTCGAATTTTTGCAATTTTGTCTCATCGAAAGACGAGCATATTGTTACATTCGGTCTGGGATTCGAAAAGATAAAACACTATTCTGTTTAACTTTGCCAATAAAATCACTTTATTTACACTTTCTACTTATTCATTTATTAATTACCAAAACAATATCACTTAAATCAATTCTTAAACGTTTCAATCCAATCGCTTTATTCACTGTATTACTTTACACTTATTTATTTCACAACCGATTACTCTTTCGAACTTCACCAATCCTAGTTAAAAATCAACTGTGCTCTACTGTTCTCAACGCGCCCCTTTTATATCCGCGCTGCCACCTATCAGCGAATATTCCAGAAGTAGATACATAAATGTTCCAACTGTTTTCTAGATGGTTCTAGAATTAGCTAACTTGACAGATTCCAGTCTCCAATTGGAAGTGCAACTTGGAGGGAAACCGAGGGCCCGATTCACCACAATTCCTAAGTTCCTGATTCGCCACAATATCAACAAAGTATTCCCGAACATCATTGCTAACTACAAAAATAACTAATTGTTGAGTAAGCGAGTAATTTTAGCGGTTAAGAATAAAAATGTGGATGACTTAACCTTTCTAATTCAGGATCAGATCCTTGGTAGGCAATTTTCATTCATTCAAATTTATTGGCAACCAACTATCCAACTGAATTTGGAAACTCCTTGAATATTCCTGGCTTACCACCGCACAATTTACAACTCAAGGTTGGCTGGATAGTTATCATGCTTCGAAATCTAAACCAGCCAAAAAATGCAATGGAACAGGTTTGGTGATAAGAAAACTGATGATCAATGTGTTTTAAAGAAGGAAGTTCTCATTTCGAGGATACCGATGATCCCAACCGATGTGCCCCTTCCCCTTGAGTTTTAACTATAATGCAATTTCCGATTTGTCTTGCATTTACCCATTTACCATGGCGATTAACAAATCACAAGTCAATTTAGTGTTTGTGGCCAGAAATTAAGAAACACATGTTTTGCCATGGTCAAATGTACGTGGCATGTTCACGCGTCGGTAAACCATCCACTTTATTTGTTCTTCCGCCTGATAACAAACCAAAAAATATTGTGTATCACAAGGTGCATCAGTGAAGATAATAAACCCAAATATAATCAAAGCAATTGTCTTACTGGGGTATGGTATAACTCGCGGTATTTTTCTGGCATTTTGTTATTTCGCTGCGATCATTTCGCATTTTATTATTTCGCATATCAACAACTCACATTTTGTTTTTACGCAATTTTTATTTGCAAAAAATTCATTTAGCATTGTAATTATTTCGCCAAAAGTTATTTCGCATTTATTATTTCGCTAAAACTTACTTTGATTTATTTATTTTCGCATTGTATTATCTCGCGTTCCCTTTTTTAGCTTTATTTTATTTCGCAAAATGTCATTTTGCTTTTCGTATTTGTTTGGCTTTCATTTATCACATGTTAAAAGGTATCATTAAATTCATTAACCGTTAGGCGGTACGAAGTTCGCCAGGTCAGTTAGTACAGGGTGTCCGCCGGGAAGGTATACTACTTTGTTTTGCCGCCGTTTCGGTAAACATTAGTCTTGACAGTTCATATTTGGCAGTCGTGAAGAAGACACGTGGCAAATTTATTATGGAAAAATATTCCATGAACCAACTTGTTTTAATCGTTTAAACATTTTTTCAAAATCAATCATCGATTACTGTGACGATGAGAAAGTTACGTGATTTCAAGAAATGGTGATGTTGATTGGCCTTCACGTTCGCCTGATTTGACTTTTTGTGGGGATATCTGAAAAGCAAGGTTTATGCAAACAAACCAGAAACGCTGGAGCAACTCAAACAAAATATTCGTGATGAAATTAATGAAATACGGCGTGAAATGTGTGAGAATGTAATGAAAAATGTGCTCAAAAGGGCTCGCATTTGTGAGCCTAAGAGAGGCGGACATTTACCTAAAATTGTATTTCATAAATAATTACAGACATTAAGTAAAACATTTATCAATATAAGATCCATTCTCTTTCATTTAATCAAAAATTATAAACAAACAAAGTAGTATACCTTCCCGGCGGACACCCTGTATAAGATAAAAAGCTTTAAAAAAAACTTTAAGAATCTTACATTTCGAAAGCCACCGAATCGATTGAATTCAAATTTACACACAATCTTAGATGTTGGCCCAGGAGTATACCTGGGCTACTGAATATTAGTCAAAATTGGACAAAGAGGAGTGGCACCGCCCATACAAAAAAAAAAAAACACCTACAAAGACCGTATATACATACGAACCATGGTATTAACGCCACCTTTCATGGGAAATTTCCAGAATCAAAATCGGTTCACGCATTACAGAGAACATTCGCGACAAACGCAATACAACTTATTTTCATATATATAGAAGATTATTTCAATTTGCGTTATTCTAAATGTGTGAAAATCAATTGAAATAGATTTCTAGTGCAAGTGAAGAAGTTTTTTTTTTTTCGCGGCCAAATAATACACACACAAAAACCAATAAAATTCGGATTTCATGTTCGATTAGGCAGCAGAAATCTGAAAAGCCAAATCTAAAACGACATAAGGCGAATATGGGAACAATTTTTGAAATCAATATCTTAAAAATTATATCTACGTATCCCAAATTAATTTTGGAATGACTTAAAAAAATGTTCCTTTTCTTTATATCGTACAACTTTAACATTCATTGCACTTCAATTATTTCATTATGTTTGTTTTAAGTAGTTTCTATGAAATACTTTTTTGATTCATTTTTATTTTATTTATTTTTTTTTTTTAACCGAGGGTAGGTGAAAATCTTCCAAAGACACTATGAGAATAGCAAGCGCGTGCTCATAGTAGTGTCAGATTTTTACTGACTAAAAACACCACCCTTGGAAAGATTGTTAGATACTGCAACTAAGATATAACTTATCAAGCAATATTTCTATAACGAAATAACAACTTTAGACAGGCTAATTTCCAATGAAAGATCCTGCATGTTCCGCAATTTAGACGCGGTTAATCTTATCTTGCCAAGTCGAACGGGTTCGGTCTTTGTAGCCGGCGCAATAAATTGTTCTCATCCAAAATTTGTCGGACTGTATTGTTGACATGTCCGATTAGTCGGTTTCTATGCTTTCTCGCGAAGCTTTCTGTTTCAGCTTCAATTATTGGAATTTCGAGATCTCTGTGGATATCGTCGTTTCTAATATACCATGGTGCTTGTACAATTTCTCTAAGCACTTTATTTTGAAAAGTTTGTGGAATATTGGCATTTGTTTTCTTGGTACAACCCCAAAGTTGTATACCGTAGGTCCACACCGGCCTTAGCACTTGCTTGGTATATCGCGAGTATATAGCAGATAGAGAAGGGGCCCAAGGACACTTCCTTGCGGCACGCCGGCCGAAATTTCCTTAAGCTCAGAGTATTCGTTTCCATGTCTAACACGGAAGAGTCTATTCCCGAGATATGATTCGAAAATATCATATAGGCGTACGGGAAGAACTTGTCGTAATTTAAATTTTAAGCCGTCATGCCACACCTTATCAAAGGCTTGTGAGACGTCAAGAAATACGCATGAGCATATCTTTTTTTCTTCTATGCACTTGGTCAATCGTGGAATGCTTGGTTCTGAACCCAAACTGGTGGTCAGGGATAAGATTATTATATTCTATAACCGGTTGTGGGCGCGTTAGTAAAATTCTCTCGAAAACGTTGGATATAACTGGAAAAAGGGAAATTGGTCTATACGACTTTACTTCATTTGGCGATTTCCCTGGTTTTAAAGTATTCGTTTCCATGTCTAACATTCGAGTTCGAGTTCGATGCAAAATATCGTCGGCCATAATATCATCTTTGTATAATCAAAGTACCTATCTACTTTATTTCAAAAAGTTACTTAATGTAACATAGTAAACATAATTTATTAGAACAAACTTTTTAGGTAGGTACGTACATTTAAAAAAAAAAATTGTTGACAGCAACAATTTGCTTGGAAAATAATTAAAATAATTGACAACAACAATTGCTTTTAAGATTCAAAATATCTTTTTTTGAAGTGATAACTTCTTTAGGCGCGTTGGGCACTATTTGGATGGGCAAAAACTAGCAAACTCGCGACACCGACATGTATAACAGCGACAGCGACATGTATAACAGCGACACCGACATGTATAACAGCGACAGCGACATATATAACAGTGACACCGACATGTATAACAGCGACACCGACATGTATAACAGCGACACTCGACAAGTATAACACTAAATCTCCGAAAGGTAACGCCTAGTTGTCAGTGTTGCCGGAGGTGATTTTTTTAAAAGTGTAACAATTTTGTTCAATTATTTGAATACGTTACTATGGTTATTTATGGCAGCGACAAATTGATTGTCACCAAAATTATTTCAATTACCTGTTTTGTATGGGGAATTCATAACTTAATTTTACCAGGCTTAATTCCGACATATTATATCCACGATTTTGGGTTTGTGCACATTTACGGCACAGTAGCTTGTGTTATAATTACCGACACAAGAAATAGAAAACTGTGGTAAACTTGCCACCCTAAGAGTAGGTATACTGTATGAATAATTGTACTATTCATGAAGCAACGTAAAGAAAAATGGTAAAGGTAAAAGAACCGGTTCATGAAATATAGAAAAAGGAATACATAGTGTTAAATAAAATTCACTTTTAGTTTTTAAAAGTTGAAACTCTAGAAACAGACAATTGTCGCAAGTTCTTGTTAGAGAGTTATAAACTTATTATAAACTATAAGTGTTTGAGTACGAGAACAAGTAGGAGTAGTAGGAGTTTCTGATTTTTGATCTGTTTGGGAATTATTTTCTTTTTGACTGGAATAAATTAATGACGCTGGGTTAAGTTGTCAATGATTGGAAGTATTGTTCGTGATAGATCGATATCTTTGCATATGCGACACTTACATTTAGGGGTAATTGCATTGCATACCTTTGGGTAAATGATTCTCTCTAACGAAAGGAGCGACATCTAGATATCGAAAAAATAAACAGATTCTAATCTACTATGATTTTTTTTGAATATATTACTATGGTAATTTATGGCGGCGACAAATTGATTGTCACCAAATTTATTTCAATTACCTGTTTTGTTTGGGGAATTCATAACTTAAATAAAAATGAAAAATGTAACACAATTTTTGTAGTAGTAGTTTATAATACTGATAATACTGATGAACTCTCAAAATGTAAGAAAAAAAAAATTCGAGTTATAGAAAATTCGACTTAGAGAAATAAAAACAAAAACTAGATTTTTTTTTATTTTATTATAAGGATACATATTTCAAAAAGAGAAAAAAATGTTTAAGTAAAATAAAGTTAGATAACAAAAGTTATCAAAGTTATTCATAAAAATTTGAGTTGTGGAGAAATTCGAGTTATGGAAGTTCGACTGTAATGAATAAAAAAAAACATTTTATTTAAAAGCAGATACTTCCTGCGCAATAAAATATTTCCTGACGATTCAAAAAATACGCACGTAATTGCTCAAGTTATCACTTCTGTCGGCACTCCCGGAGTGCCTCAATTTTTTTTTTGTATTTGAAGGGTACTATACTCGATTTCTATCCAGTATCTTTTTTTTTTTCAAGGTGTATTTCTCCATACAAACTTTCATAACCTCTTTTATCCCCTCAAAGTTTTGTTTTCACGACAAAAAGTAAATATAAACCTAATATACAGCAATACGAACAAAACCAAAAAAGAATTATGAAAGTTATCGAGTAACATCATCATCGAGTTACACCTCGAAAGAATTATATATATAGAAGAAAGAAGATATGTTGTCATCTATTGAATATTACAAAAGATGGACAAACAAAACATCGAATAAAAATTCATATCAGATAGCCGCTTTTTGCACTAATTTAGTTTTCACTATTGCTTGCTTCAAGTAGATAGCTCAAGTTACTTAGTTTATGCACTGTCCACTGTAATTTATTATTAGGTATTTAGTAGGTATGTCGTTTTTGATTTTTTTTTGTTCTGCCTAAATGTTTGATTCATTTTTCATTCATAAAGACTTAATGTCTCTATTTTCAACAAAGCCCCCGGCCCTGAGCCGTGATTACTTCGACTCATACAACACTTTTCCTCATGGTAAATTTGAAGATGACGATGAGTAAAATATGTTCTAATTTTTGTGTTAATTCATAAATAAACTGTTTACATTTATTTGCTATCTATATTCTATTCTGAGACAGGTACTGAAAAACTAGCCAAATACGAACAGATAGGTAGTGGCAGTTTAAATTTCAATCAGTTAAAAATAGTTAATGTACAAAAAATGGATAACTGTCTTTTTTCCAATTTAAATGTCTTTTTCTCAAAAATATTATGTATATATCGATAAATGGTTGTCGCTTTTTTACTCTTTTAACTTCAACTAGTGGCACAGTTAAAAATATCTTGTAGCTGTGTCGGAAATAGATAGTGAAAAAGTCGTTTAAATAAGAAGCAAAATGTTTTTTGCCGATTTCTCAAAAGTGTGGAAAGTGAAGTTACCCACATTTTTTGCATTCAGGTGACGATATATTATGTAAAGATATCGATCTATCGCGAACACTGCTTGCGTTGCAATCATTGACATCTTACACAGATCAAAAAACATAAACTCCTGCTACTTTGTCCACGTACTCAAAGTGTAAGAGCTTATAAAATATTACAGTAACAGTAGGCGCTTATAACTCTCTAAACAGAACTTGCGAAACTTGCCTGTTGAGAGCTAAAACTTATAAAATCTCGCATTGTCGTTTGATATTTACCTACTGCCATATCGAATGAATACCTTAAAGTGAATTCCATTTAAGACCATCTATTCTTACTTTTAATGTACGGTTGCTTCTGAATTTGTTATCTACCTAATAATTGACTCAACCAAACTTTTGATGGACGATCAATTTTCGTGCGACTATATTTCTTCTAAGGTACCTGGGTAATTAATTTTCAGTATAAAGAGCATTGTCGCAGTAATAAACGAGACAAGACTGCAATTTCTATTGCCAACTAGAATGTTTGTTTACGTTTGCAAACTTTACTTCGTTTGATCAAAACCAAACAAAATTACACGAACTCAAAAGAAAAGTATAATTGCGATCAGAGACAATACTGAGACCCCCAACTTCGGCCGATTTTCCGTTACTTGCCTACAAGCTATATTTCTATGGGGTGGTACACGCTAAGTGCGTTAGTATTGTTACATAGAAATTCGTATTGACAACTGTCACTCACCAACACACTCGCACCTTGCGTGTCCCACTTCCGCTGTCGGCAAAGTTGCTTCCAGCGTTCATAGAATTTTGTCAGTTAAATTTGAAATTATTCGTTTCGTGTAAATAGTATTTTGTTTTAGGAATTAGTGCACTTTTGCTGAAAATATTTATGAAAAATGATTACTGTAGAATGGTTGTATGAAAATAAAAATATTTTGGGCAATTTTTCTTCAGTTATTTAAGAAAAATGTACACATCAAATCGAAGTTAATGATATTCAAAAGCAGAAAATACACAACAATATTTGTCCTAATATGTTTCTAGTATATCAAACATCTCATTTAGATCGGATTATTAACTAAACAAATTATATTAATCGTTTTTTAAAAATTTATAATAACCAACCAATAGCATTCAGTTATCTTAAAATGTGGTATTCTCGAACTCTATCACATTCCCCCATGGTTGGTAGCGGTTGGCAGCATTGAATTTATATTTTTTGTATGTTTTTACATGTCACACGGATTCTAAATAGACATAACACCGATAGGAAAACAAAATGGCGAATTTGAAAAAAAACTGAGGGGGCCAGCGGCAAGAGGATTGTGAGTTGGGGGTCTCAGTATTGTCTCTGATTGCGATGTTAGCACGCTTCTATGTAGTAGGACTTGCATATCATGTAGAGAGAGTGTCTCTATTAATTATATCAGACCTCTTATACCAAGAAAAGCAAAAAAAAAAAAAAAACCTATTCACACGAACTCCTTTCTCCAGCGTTCAGCTATATATCGTTTACAGTACATACCTACGCATACACACACAACTTCTAGCGAGAAGAGAGAAAAAGAGTATTTTCAAATGCAGTCAATGTTTACTATTTTATAATTTTTGTTTAGAATTTCTGATAATATGTAGTTGCATTGCATACTAGAGAGCAGCGTTCATTGGATTTTGTTGTTAGGCAACACAAGGAATGTCTGATTAGGTACTCCTACTGTGAGAAGCAGTGTTAATGCTCGTAAACTTTGTAGACAAATTCTTTGGACTGAAAAAAGAATCTGTTTTTAAATTTTATACATTTAAAAAAAATTGAACCGCTCCAAATTGCCGCCCCTAGCAAAGTGCCGCCCGGGGCCTGTGAGTTTTTTTCCTATGCGAAAAGCGAAACCTCTCGCAAACGTCTGACAAACATCCGAGAGTATAAATGTCTTGAAAGAGCTTCTCAATTGGCCGTTTGGAGTCGGCATAAAATTGTAGATCCCTTCCATTCGTTCCAAAAATGAGAAACTCACACAAACGGAAATGGTTGTGAGAAGCTAGGCCTAGGGTCACTCAGGACCTGTTGCGCCAACTATTTATTTTATTTACTTATTTAGTTTCACAGCGAGATTGGTACCTATCACTTCCGTATGCATGCCCAGCCAATTCACATTCACATATGGACATGCATTTTAGAGGTTTTAATGTGTGTTATCGGTTGGCGTGAAAACTAATCAACCGATTTCAACGAAATGTCTCTTAATCGTTGCTAATGATGCAATGTTCCGAGCTATGTAGGTTGTAGATGCTGAAAGCAGTCATCTCTTTAGCAGACGAAAAAGTCTTGCCCCTTATACGCTGAAATCCTTGCCCTTCCAATACCAAATGCACTGTCTGAACAGGTAGATGAGTTCTTAGAAGTCAATGCTCAAAAGGCTAACTACCTCAACCACCTTTAATACCATCCGAGTTCTGTCGAAAGAAAAATCCTACAAGAGATTATTCATATTCTTTCATAGTTGGTTAACTTTATTTTATTAACACAACACACACGTGCAAACTGCTTGCACTTATCCTTTGCCGTATGGAGCCTCACTATTGATGGGAGTATAATAGATACCTTCTGCCAGATAAACATTACTTGCGGCACCCATTCTCACAGTTGTTGAATAAGTATCGCCGCAAGCCTTTTTGGTAGCCTGCGTGTAATCAGTGCACCCCACGCTCCGGAAGTTATCCAAAATGATGGCCTCTGCGTAGTAAACGAACGCTCTCCGGTGAGAACAGAAGTCAGTAATATCAGACACAATATTACATGCGGGCTGTGATTGACCGCCGTTTACATAGAAAGTAGCGTTGCCAGTTGGTTCCAAAAAACCATACAAACCACCATTGGTTGCAATGCATTCCACGTAGTAAGCATCAGTCACGCACAAACGTCCGCTGCAATCATCGTAGCTGTAAAGGGGCAGGGCGGGGTCCAATCCAATGATCGACTTAATTTGTCCAAGCACATTTTTGCCGGCATAACCCGCTACATGAGCACCCAAGCTGTGACCGATAACCGTCAAGTTGGACATAGACAATTCTCCGCTGCTACTCAAGAAGTCAATCAAGTCGGCAACTTTCTTGCCTACCTCTGGAACTTTCAATACAACGAAGGGATAGAGGATGTTATCGGCCGCGTCACTCCAGTCGACACAGATGACATTGTATTCACCGGTAGCGAAAAGAGCCAAACGAATGTCTACGTTGACAGGCGACAGGTAGTTTCCTGTCCAACCGTGGATGATGAGCCTGAAAGGAGAGATGATGATGGTGGTAAATTTAAGGTGAATATGGTCTGGTTCGACCACCGATAATTAGATTAAGTTTAGCTGAAAAAAGTTCATGTAATTAGTGCTGCCAAATGCTGTGGTCTTGTTTAAAGTCACTTGACGGACAGAAATTTATAAAATGCAATCGAGTTTATATTCATTTAAGTATGCGGCCATCGGAGGCATTTAAGTCGCCAAAACGATAGAAAATTTGGCCGCACACCAGACCCCAATATAAAATTGATTGTAAATTGGTCTCAATACCCGCCAGGTGACCAGATGATTGATTTTTTTTTTTTTTCAAAAATGTATGGACGTTGAGTCTATATTTTCTTTTACCCGGTTCGACCCCCACATGACGACGTACATAATTTTTTTTGTGAAAATTAAATATCAAATAGAAAAACTTTCACCTGGTTGGAATATCCTTGTTGAAGGGTGAGCTGGACAATGAGACAGTATCATTGGTATAGATCTCATAGGTTGTGTTTGGGCTCGAATTCCTATACAAATAGAATTTAACGACAGTATCGGCTTTTGATTCCCTCTTCATGTCCCGCATTTCGTTTCGAAGTTCCTCCGCGGATTCCCATTTCAAAGAGCCGTCCACTTGAGGAATAAACCAGCCATCGACTGGTTCATCTTCAATTAAGGCCTTCTCCATAGGAAGGGCCGTAGCTAGAAAATATATAATTGCCACCGTTAGTTTGTAAATTTATTGAGTTTTTTTCAAAGGCTTTCAGCCTTCAGCTTACCCACGGCAACACCAAGAAGCAAGATCGCAAGTGTCCTCATTTTCCAAGCCAATAGAATATTTTAATCTAATTGGACGATTGGTGTTAGCTTTTATACATTTTTGGCGACACTAGTGACTATCGTTTTTTTGTCAACTATCGGTTTCTGACACCAAAAACGTCTTATCATATCTTGTGGCTAATATAATTGGCGTGCGATAGTTCTTTTATCACACTAATAGGAGTTGTTAATTACTTGAGTTGTTTATTATTGAGTTGTTTATTATTGAGTTGTTTATTACATTCGACATACAATCAAATTAGCTTTTTCTTCACTGTTTTTTTGATGTTGTTTTTCTTTGTTTAGGGAAGTTTTGTTGCTTAACCTCCGATCAAGAAAATATTACTAGTTTGCCGACAGCGGAAGTGGTGCACGCAAGGTGCGAGTGTATTAGTGAGCCGGAATTTTTGAAGTTACGTTACATTTGTCAATACGAATTTCTATGTAGTAATACTAACGCACTTAGCATGTACCTTCCCATAAAAATATAGCTTGTAGGCAAGTAACGGAAAATCGGCCGAAGATGGGGGTCTCGTCTCAGTATTGTCTCTGTTCAGAACTTTAAACTTTTGGTCGAAGAAAGTGGGCAAGTTAGCCAAATTAATGGAAATGTTGTCCTGCAAAACATTTTGAGTAAGAATACCTGTTCATTAAAAAAAAAGAAAAAGGATGTACGAACATAGGCTTTATTTCAGCACAAGAAATGGTTTCGGCGCCTTACGAATATGTTGCCCAATTTTATAATCTATGGCGAGATTTCATAGACGAAATGGAAAACGAAAATCGTACTGGTACATAGTACAATCAGCATTTCATAAGAGCAATAAATTCTTAGCGCATTTTAATTTGCAAATCTACAGAAATATCTAAATGCTCAAATGACCAAACAAATTTTCTTCTTATGGCTGTATGAAGAAAACTGCAAACAAGTAGGTCCATGAAAAAAATTCAGGACTAAGAAGCATTTGTGGTTATTCATCGCCGAAGCTTGCTTTAAGAACTATGCCATAAAAGTAACACCGGGACAGGTAGAGGGTCGCTTCAAGACCGTTATTAAGAAAACAAAAGCCATTATAAAAAACAATCAGACCAGTGGAGCATCACGAAAAGAAATTCCATGTATTATGAATAATTTTATAAAAGATGACGATTGATTCCGGAGGTTTTTATGGGACCTAATAAGCTGATAAGAAAACAGTCAAAATTGTAACCACTTGAAAATCGATTATCATCATCATCTAGCTCATATACTTCAGACCAAAGTCAACCATCCACAAGCTATCATGATGCAGAAAACCAGTCCCCAAACCTTTTGATTTCGGGAATTCGGATGGCTGATGATATTTTGCTGGTCAGCCGTAGTCCTACGCCAAGGAAAAAACAAGAATGCCTTATGGAAAGGATGGTCGACCGATTAATTGAGGACAAACGTCTGCGGTCTTCTGCAAAAGAAGCACAAAAAGAAAGACGGCACAAGGAAAAAATTGAGAGGTTTTCTCAACTGCGTTTGCTTTCTAGTGTGCTTCAAACAAAGTCACCATAAGAAATACATTTTTTAGTTCACTTTAATTATCTTTATCTTTTCATTTAAATACCTATTTTATTATGAGATGAATTACTTTTTAGTTTTTTTTTTTACTGAAGTCGTTGCAATAAAAGTCAATACCTACAATAAAATATGTCAACGAAAACCTGTCTGCAATTTCGTTTCTTTTGATTTCTCCCAATCGCTACAATGTAGAATCAGGCTGAAATTCAACGTTTTCTGTTTCGTATAGTATAGTATACGTATAGCTGCGGCTTCTACATTCCAATTATCGTTTTCATCGAAGCACATCGGAACCTGGTTTTTGAAGAGGCAAATGAGTTTTCAATTTAAACTCGCATTTGGCTCAGCTTTTTGCTGTATTTTCTCCGCTTTGCTGTCATATTTTCAGTGTCCTTAAATATTGTCAACAAAAATTCCTTTAAGGGCTATGCCGCATCACCCAATAAATGGTATTGTGATCCGCAAATTAGTGGTAGATCCTTACTTATGAAAGATATCCCAGATATCCCCATCGATGCATCCCAGTACATTTGGAAATCCTGCTGCCTGAAACGAACAACTTAGGTTTATGTTATAATATTGCATGGATCGACTTACCTGTTCAAATTTTGCTGAAATTTGGGCTTTCTCTTCGAGCGTTGATGGATATTTTACATATTGAGGTGAGATTTCAAAAATGAATTCCAACACACTCGATATTATTCTGTATGTGGAAGAAATAGCCCAAACAGATTCGCTACTTCTCGGTAGGAGTCCTTGTTTCTAGCAAACCTTAAAATAATAAACAAGTACTTCTTTTGCTCGTCCAGTTATTTTTATTAACGCTTGCCAAAGGAATACATAAATTTGTGTTTTAGCAGTGGCTTTGTGGTTCCAACTCAGGGTTTTTTCCATTGCGCCACCTCTCGCAAACGAATGACAAACATACGAGAGTATAACTGTTTTGAAATAGCTTCTCAATAGGCCATTTGGAGTCGGCATAAAACTGTAGATCCCTTCCATTCGTTTCAAACTTGAAAAACTCACATAAAACTAATGGTTGTGAGAAGCTAAGCCTAGGTTTGAGAGACGAAAAGGGACCCGACAATGGTGGTCTGATTCGAATATCTCTCGAATCTATATACTTTACTTTTAGCAGGAATTTCTCGTCTGCCTCCACCACCCTGCTTCCTTTCAAAATAAGCCGAGCTCTCGTAATTAACTATTATACTTTCTGCAGTTGCCCTTTGGACGCAAAATTGTTCGCGGAACTACAATGAAATAACTTTTAACAAACATCTCCGGCTTCGGGGAGTATTTCTCTACGACATCAATAAAATCTTAGACTCTGTTTCTTTTTGTTGGTTGCTGCACAACGAATTCATCATTATCTTAGGACGGTAATGAGGAAGATGACAAAATATCGTTTAACGCCATAAATTATTTGACTTTATTTCTTTATTTTTAGCTAGCTGACCCTAACCGATTTTCAGAAAATAATAATACCGAGCATGCACAATGCACTTGCTAATTTATGTAATTCGGTCAGTTAAAAGTCTTTATTCAAAAGTTATATTAAATGCAATAGAAATAACTGACGAATAGCAATGTTGATTTGTTTCAATCAAACCGCAATGATTTTGACGTATCGGCCAACCTTCCGCTTTTTCTCCAAATTGATCATGTGAGAAACATGGGAATTCAAGATTGATGCCACAAATGCACAAACATCCATCGATTATCCTTGCAAAAAATTATTTGTCATAGTGAAAGTCGCTTAAATACGAATGGCAAATCGTTCTGAATAAGCGGTGTTTGCCTTTTAAATTCCCCTTCAAAATCATCACTTGCATGACATTTGATTTGAGATCCTTCGCCATAAATCAAATGCGATCCGTTACAAAGTTTCGGTAATCTAAATTATGTAGAATTCAAAAATTCAACTAATCCCCATAAAGTTTGGTTTTCACGACAAAAGGTAACATATGTCCTTCCTTCCAACCGAGTTATGAGTGCACATACGGACGTCAGTCTCTCTTATATGTAATTGAACCCACCGAGGACGCATTCAAAGGCGGATGAAGATCTCCTCGGTCGTTGTGAACGCAAAATTCTTCGGGAGATTTTCGGTCCCGTTTGCGTTCACGGGATTTGGAGAAGAAGATTTAACAGCGATCTCTACGAGCTGTACAGCGACATCGACCTGGTCAGCAAAGTACGCATCAGCCGACTAAGATGGCTAGGACATGTAGACTGCCCGTACCTTTCGTATTAAATCTTGCTCAATCAATTAAATCGAAAACTGAGCATATTTATCCACAAAATTTCATTGAAATCGGGTGAGTGGTTTCAGAGATCGACAATAACGCCACATATCGGGTCCAAAATCTTATCTTTTACGATTGCCTAAACCTGAAATAAAACAATAAGAACAAAACAAAAGAAGAGTCATAAAAATTGGTCTAGTGGTTATCGATTTACGAGTATATCGTCAATAAAAAATAATTAGTTATTTTATTAGAAGTATAAGTACATACCTATTACTTATCTCTAAAAATTATTTTCAGAATCGAAATTATTTCGAATGTTCAAGTTTTCTTTTAACACAGGCGACAGGCGAAAATGTTTTTCGACCGACGAACGATTCCTCACAGCAAAATCAATAAATGAATGAAGCAAAGTACTTTTTTTTTTATTTCAACAGGTATTTATTAGTAAGCTGCTGCGCAGTGTTTCATTCACGTGTAGGTAGTGCAAAAAATCAAAAAAATCTAAAATGGAAAAATGAAAAAATAAATACTCTATCCCGTGGCTTTCTATTAGTGAAAGAATTTTTGAAATCGGTTCGGTAGTTCCGGAGATTACCTCCCACAAACAAACATTACCTCTTTATATAATAGTGTGATGTGATGTGATGTGAAGTGATGTGATGTGATGTGATGTAATGTGATGTGATGTGATGTGATGTGATTTGATGTGATGTGATGTGATATTATGTGATGTGATGTGATGTGATGTGATGATGTGATGTAATAAAAAATTGTTCGTCTTTAAACTGAACATTTGTTTTTGAAATCACTGCAAGACATAAACACGAAATTCTTTTAACGTTTGGGCTATATATGTATTAGTGCTTCTTGAGTGGATTCTGAATTGAGATCGAGAAGCGAAATTCTCTCCTCAGAATCAACAGAAGACAAAAGAGTATTTTTTGTGCCAATGGTAATGGAATGGTTTCAGAAGTGATTTGGACTCTCCCGGACGCTTCTTTTTGCCAAATGGAAAACGACATAAATAAGGACTGCTAATGAAATAAATGTCATATTCATATCCTTCTGCTAGAAAACTATGATGTTCCAAAACAGCACAGGCGCTACTGTTTTATAGCGGATTAGCAAAGATTTTTATTCCAAAATAAGTTCATTTCCATAGAAACATGTAAACAAAAGAGTGACATCTTGTGCGAAGAGATTCATTTCCATAGTAACGTATAAACAAAAGATCGTCATCTATTCCCTAATGTTTACTATTTCTAGAAATAAAACGAAAATAACAATAGATTTCTTAACTAATTGACTATCCTCTGTTTAGCTTTTCAGATTGCTCCAAGAGACTGTGCACCACTGATGCCACATACGTAAAGTCTAATCAGACCGGTGGCGGTAGGTTGGGCTTCTTGGAACCAACTAGTAAGGTGGCTTTCTATCCCAACGGCAGCAATGCACAGCCAGGATGTGCTATGGACCTGACCGGATCATGTGCCCATTCACGATCGTACCAATACTTTGCCGAGACCATTAAAAGGCACAGTTTTCGGGTCGCGAAATGTGATAACTACAATTCGGCGGTCGGCAGGAAGTCGGCATGGGTGCCAGCTATGGAAATTCTGGAGCGTTTTACGTTCCAGTAAATAGTAAGCCACGATACGGTATGGGTTAAGATAACGGGCTTTGTCTATGGAAAATAAATTAATGAACTGAATACAATCTTTTGAGTTTGTAATGTGCTTTTTTTCTAGGCTGAGGTTAGCTCGCCGGATCGCCAAGGTCCATCCTAAAGAAACACGAACTTTAGGTAAAAGAGTTTTCTTTATTACGTCTTCTTTAATTTACAATATATATTAAAAAAAAAAAAAAAAACAATTATACAATTCAATCCAGACAATTCTGTAGTTCAAACAATGCCAAGTGAAATAATTTCCAAAGAAGTCTATAGCTTTACAATTTCATTTAAATAATTCTATAGTTTAAATAGTGCCAAATGTTTCAAACAATTTCCAAAGAATTCTATAGCTTTACAATTCCGTTTAAATAATTCTATAGTTTAAAACAATGCCAACTCTTTTTATAATAATCCAAACAATTTCCATAGAATTCTATAATTTTACAATTCAAATAATTCTATAGCTCAAAACAAACAATGTAAAATGATTCGATAATCTTTTCAACGAATTCTACAACGTTACAAATTTTAAGTACCTACTTCAACCAATTCTAAAGTTAGCTTATTTACGGTCGACAATTCAGCTGCAGCGATTCGGTCCTTGGTGATGGTTCCGGTAGGGAGATCGGGGCTATGGGTGTACCCAGGCTCCAAGTGCTGTACTAGCTCACGGTCTAATGATCCCAGTTTCTTCAGGTCCGTCTTTCGACAGTCCCGGCTTTCTTCAGGTCCGTCTTGCGACCGGCTTTCTTCAAGTTCGTCTTGCGACTGACTCGTCAATTCACCAGTTACCCGCAGGTTACTAGCAACAACAATTTATCAAGTGTCAAAAGACCCCTCGAGGACCAACTTCAGCAGTACACGAGATTGATACTTTTCCACTTCTGAATTTGCTCGATTGTTTGGGGCTATGGCTGGTGGTCTAATGAAATTTCCACCAGCAAGCGAGTGTGAGTTCTATTATATAGAGAAATTATTGATCAGCCAGCCACAACCATTTAATAATAATGGGAAAGAACGAGAGGCTATACTGGCCATTGTTGTTGGAAGTGACAATGTGCCAAACACACAATTCATGTACAAGCACTGTTGTGCCAGTGAATATGTAGCAAGTACTGGGCCATTGCGGGGTTGTCTCTGTAAATTTGTGTTTTGGGGGGGGCGGAACAGTCGATCGGCTGTTGAGTAGATAAAAAACAGTATGTAACGAATGCATCGTTACAAGTTTATCGATGATTACCACGCAAGTTGGACTTTTATTTGAAATTAAATATTCGACAAATCAAAACCGATATCGATTGCATTTTAGTCGATGAATTGCTATCTTTGTATCTGCTGCGCAATTAATCAATCCATGTCAAAATAGCGCGCAAAACTTACTGTTTTTGTGTTCGCAAACAGTGATTTTTTATTTTTACTGCGATTTCCTTGATAAATAATTTAATTTGCCAATATCATGTGAACTCGTATGTGATTTTCCATTGGGACAAACAATTAATTTTTTTGTTTGATTCGGATCACTTTTGCAGATACTGTCACAATCACAATACCAATTCACTTTGCACAACTGTTTTACGCCATTTTAAGAAGTTTGCTTTCAAATAAAATGCGCATATTTTCGTGAAAACCAAAATAGCATAATAGCTTCTTCGTCATCTGAAGACTGCACCAGTGGCTTAGTGGTTAGTTTGTTGGACTACTAAGCGAGGGGTCCGAGGCTCGAATTAGGGTTTTTTCCACTGTGCCACCTCTCGCGAACGTCTGACAAACATCCGAGAGTATAACTGTATTGAAATAGCTTCTCAATTGGCCGTTTGGAGTCGGCATAAAATTGTAGATCCCTTCCATTCGTTTCTCACACAAAACGAATGGTTGTGAGAAGCTAGGCCTAGGTTTGAGAGACGAAAAGAGACCCGACAATGGTGGTCTGATTCGAATATCTCTCGAATCTATATACTTTACTTTTTTTTACAAATCACCAAAAATACTCTATTTGTATCTACAACAGGGGAAACATTTTCCATTTGTGATTTTCCCAAAAACGAATGCAATTTGAACAGCTGATATTGCTGTCAAATAACGCACTAATATATTAACAAAAGCAGATCAATTTGGTTGTTGAGCAGCGTTAAATCTGAGATCTGAAAAAAATATCTTGTGGTCCCAAATGACCACTCACTCGAATCCACATAAGTATAGGTGAAATCCCAAAATAATCTACGGCGGCTGCGGCTGTCATCTGACTGGATAAAATACATAAATTACACTTGTGTGAGTGCTTCTTGAGTGGATTCTTGCTTCAAATTGAGAAGTGAAATTCTCTTCTCAGAATCACCAGAAGAGTATTTTTTGTGCCAATGGACAGTTTTCAGAAGTGATTTTTTCAATTCCGGACCAGTGATACCACTTAACTTTAATTTTGAAAAAAAAAAAAAATTAAAATCTTTCCATACTTAGCATTATTGTAAAATTCTTTATATGTAGGTACTTCACTTTAGAAATCCCTTATTTAATCCGCTTCAACTTTAATAAAAAAAAAACTTAAATCTACTTCCAAAATTATTTAAAAAAATGTTTTACACCCTTTCATGTAAGCCCAGATTCACATTTCAAAAGAATAAATTACAAAATTGATTTATTACGAACGTTTATTATTATTTTTCTTAATTTTCTGTCAAACAGGTGATAGCTATGTTTGGTTTGGTTTTGGTTCCTGTATGTCTGTTCTGAAAAGTTTGGCCAAATACGTGAAAGAATTATTACGTACAAACGCTATGAAATCTATGATTTTGAAAACTACTTCCCTTTTCTTAAATCTACTTCGATTTTTTTAAGTTGCTGTATCCATGGCATCATCCGCGTTCCAAACTACAATTGATGAAATTCTCAAATACTTTAAAAATACCCGTTGCTTCGTGGATGATATTGTCGTCGAGGGTAGGGACGAATTAGAAAGAAATTAGAAAGATTAAATGAGTATAACGTCTAAATTAATAAGCTATTCACACCGATCCGAAAACTCGGTTTTCGCGAAAACACTCGAAAACTTCATCGAAAACAGAAGCTTTCCCATACCTACATATTTCAGTTTTCAAAACGAGTCGTTTAAAGTCCTTTTCCACGAAAAGACTACGAAAACGACTTCCAATCGCTGCGTTGTTGAAACAAACACACCTTTTGCAATATTCAGCAGAGCAGCTGACCGAACAAATGTCACAACTCACAACTTAAAATCATTTCCCACACTAATTGATGGACTAATATTATTTTTAAATACTCTGAATAGGTACATTTTATTCGTTAATTAATGCGATCGAAATTGGTAAACAAAATAGTTTACACAGAAGTTTCACGACTAGTGTCTCACAGCTGATTGAAACATCTAACGAACTGGTTACCGTCAAATACCCATACCCAAATACCCAAACATTGACCGAAATCTGGAAAGTTCTTATATCCGCTCCAGTCGCTACATGCACTGTTCTCTTCGGAAAACGATTGCCCTATTATTCTCCAGATGGCATTTTCAGCAGTAAGTAGATTTCCAAGCACAGATATAACTTGAGTCGATAAAAAGTAAGTGCGGTTCAAAAGGCGAAAGTTCGAGTGCGGGAAACTTTTATTTGTAAAATATAGTTCAGATAATCTGTGCAGCAAAAAAACGTATCAGGTATGTTATTTATAATATTTTCTCTTAGAAAAATATGAATTTGGTGTAAAAAAGCTGTTAGTTCGTTTTAAAAATTGAAATTAAAAATGACACCTATATTTTTGTTTGATATTCCTAACCTTGACCGAGTGGTGGCTAACATTGACCGCCGGTCAATGTTAGGGCTCATACACATTGTAGGGGTTTCAAACATTGACCAACTTATCTTTTCAAATATTTTTGATTCAGGATGCCAAAAGAAACCAAAAAGCGACGTTACAATAGTACTTCAGCTAGGGATATGGAACTAGCTTTGCGAGAAATAAGGGATGGAACATCAAGCATCAACGCGTGTGCTAAAAAATACAAAATAGCAAAGGGAACCCTTATGAACCGAATTAAGGGATTAAGAGGAAAGAAAATCGGATGTCCAACGGTACTTTCAAATGTGGAAGAAATGGAGATAGTCAAATCTTTAATAACAGTGCGTGAGTGGGGTTTTCCCTTTTACTGGGGATAATTTGAGATGTCTCACAAAAAACTATCTCGATTCATGCAATCGTGAGGTTCCTTCATTTAAAAAGAATAACATGCCGGGCAGAAAATGGTTAAAAGGATTCCTTTCAAGGCACAAAGATAAAGTTTGTGTCCGAGCATCACAAAATTTAAAGCCGGCCAAAGCGAAGCTCAGTCGTCAGAATGTAAGCGACTTTTTTAGTAACTTAAAAAGTACCTACGCTAACCCTGGAGAATGAGTTCATACCCCCTGAAAATATTTTCAACTATGATGAGACAAATCTTTCTGATGATCCGGGCTCAAAAAATGCGTTTTCAAGAGAGGAGTAAGGTACCCTGAAAACATAAAAGACTCAACAAAGTCTAACATATCGATAATGTTTTGTGGATCTGCGGCAGGGGAGCTCATTCCACCGTATGTGGTTTACAAAGCGGAAAACTTATGGGCGTCTTGGTTATTGGGGGGTCCTCCAAAAACGAAGTACAACCGAAGCAAGTCAGGGTGGTTCGACGGGACTATCTTTAAAGACTGGTTCTTAAACCATTTCCTTCCACACACGAGGAGGTTAAGCAGTCCTCTCGTTCTTCTTTGTGACAATTTGGCAAGTCACTTTTCCCCTGCCGTCGGTTCAGGGGCTCAGCAAAACAACATACGCTTTGCTTGTTTGTTGCCAAATTCAACACATATTTGCCAACCGTTGGATGTCGCCTTTTTTGGACCGCTTAAAAAAGTTTGGCGTCGAATTTTGGATGAGTGGGAAGACAAGCGTGCGCACAAAGCGCAAACGCTTTCTAAAGATGCATTTCCACCATTATCAAAAAAACGGATGCGGTTATTCAACCCCATGGCTTATTTTTTTAGTTGATTTATTCAAAAATATTATATCAACTTCACCGTATCATTTAAAAACACAAAATTTACTGTATTAGATTAAGAATTAATAATAACTAGGTAGTCGCGCTTGTGTTCGAAAATCGACCATAACTTTTTAAATATTTAATACTAAAAAACGCACCACAATTTTCAATTATAAACGACAAAGCGACATCTATATTTCGAAAAAATACGTCATGTGAGTGATAAGTTTTACTCATAATTTACGTTTTAATACGTCACTATAAAAAATTAGAGCAAAATATTTATTTCGAAAAATATTTTCGGTAGGAGGTAGGTACCTTCCAAAAGGTGTGTCCAGATCAACGGAACACATCATAAGCTTTCTAGTAAATGTTTCATAAATATTTAATAAACATTTATTAAACAGAAAAAAAAAAAAATGTTAAGAAATATTTCGTTGGTCTTGACGCCACTGAAACATTTATGAAATGTTTATGAAATGTTTCGCAGTTTCCCATCCGTGACGGGAAATAATTTTTGTTTCACAAGTTCCGCGCAGAAAATAGGCTTTTTTTTTCAATAAGCTTGAATATAAAAACAAAAATGTCAAAAAAAATCATGGAGTAATGAGGAGGTTATTCACTTAATTAAATAATTTGAATTAAATTGAGTTTTTTTTTTTTTTCATTTTTTTTTTTAAGATAATGAAGCACGCTGCTAAAACTCTATCGCTTTAGACATTGTCATTATTTAGTGCAAAGATGGATACAAATTAAACATTTCATAAACATTTCATAATCGTTTCATTGGCGTCCAGATTGAAAGAAACATAAGAGATGTTAAATAAATATTTACAAAATTTTTCTGAAGCAAACATTTTATAAACATTTAATACATTTATTAAACAAATGTTTCACTGGTCTGGACACACCTCACCATCTTTGTTAGAAAACTATACAGTTGCCTACTTTTAGGGAGAGATAAATTTAATTTCTTCGAAAATAGGTTCTAATTCTAATCGAAGATGATTTTTATTCGAATAAGTACGTTACTATGGTAACACGGCGGCGAAAAATTGAATGTCAACAATCTGCTTTCATTTAACTGATTACTGATAAGAATTTTGTATGGGGAATAATTAACTTAATTTTACCAGCCTTAATGGCAACATATACCCACATTTTTTTATAATAAGTTAGACGTTATCTATTCGACGCTGGTTGCCGAGTCTGCCGCGCCATAAATATGATGGGTATGCTGAACAAGGTAAACTTAAAGATCCCTGCGGTGAATGTTAATTCACTAATCAGGATCGAGAGAAGAATCGGTCTTTCAAATCTGTTGAAAGCGGAAAAGCCAGATGTACTTTTGGTTAGCGAATCTAGGCTAACTCCGAAGCAAAAATTGGGCTATAAAAATGATCGTAGTTAGAAGAAACCGGCTCAACTCCATAGAAAGAGGTGGTGTCGCTATCTTAATACGTAAAGGCTTGTGCCATAAGGTCATGTATAGCGGGGACATGCGCAGGTTCCAGGTGTTGGAAACATGCATCGGGTGCATTCCCCTCAATAGCCAGAGGCGGGTGTATGTGGTGTCCCTTTATGCACCTGAATCTCCTCAACGCATTCAATTTTTAAATGAGATCGAGCCGCTTTTTCGTTGCTTAGAGCTTCAATCGGAAGAAAATTATTACTTTTTGGGCGGAGACCTCAATGCTAAACATGCGACATCGGGAAATGATATTCCGAGCCCTAGAGGCAACCAGTTTCACGATTGGTGGCGTCATAATATGATTGAGTACAAACTCGAATTGTACGCGACAGACATCCCGTCTTTCCCTAGAGATGGTTCTTTTTTGGACTTGGCGCTAGTTGACGAAAGACTAGAACTAACAAACACTGAACTAAGCACGCGGAACTGTTTACGAACGGTTGAGTACGATAGTGATTCTACGCACTTGCCGCCGTAATACGGATCCCGAACGAGCAGACGCAGCTGGAGCAGTACGACCAACTACATTCTATCGATTACCGAAAAGCGCATTGTTCGCGCTTCACCAGAACTTTAAAGCGCGATATACGCTCATGCCAGATCGAACCACCGACAAACAGGAACTTAACGAACGTTGAGATCAACACTCATTTACGGCAAATGAATGTCGTCATCAAACGGACAAGGGAGCGGACAATACCTCTGGTGGTAGGACGTTCCACTGACGAAGAACAAACTGAGAAGTATCGAAACGCGACAATCGATGCTCTGTACAGACATAAAATGAAACTGCTCTCGAGGCTTAAACGGCTATACAGGCAGTTTACTGACAGGAACGATCCCGAGCTAAGGACACTAAAGTCGATTACCAAACGACACAGAAAATTACAGAAAATCTGTAAGTTTGTATTGGGGCAATAAAATTCGGGCTATAAAATCCAGAAGTCCGAGCACGTTCCCACAAATAAATAAACTGCTCAGGCGGGAAGATCATAATGACATAAATCATGTGTTCGAATACCTCGGACGAACGAGAACAGAGAGACACTACTGACTGCTGGCATAAGTCCGGAAAGTGCTGAGTGCTGAAAGCCCCGCAGGAGATGGTGGATTTTATGGGAGCTTTCTTTGAAACTGTGTGTACGGTGAACAACCCAGCTCGCCGTAACCGCCACCTCGAGGAAAGGGCCTTTCTTAACCACTTTTACCTGCGGAACGAAAATCAAAATTGGTGATCCGAGAACACCGGTTTCACCGTGTTCAATGACGACAACCGTGCAAATGGCACAATCGCCGATGTAAATTCTCATCTGTTCGTGAGTAAAGATGAACTCCGGTGTATCTTTGAGTCACTGGAAAACAAAAAGTCGGCGGGAGTTGAAGGTGTCCCAAACGTCGTATTAAGACACCTGCCGCTAGAAGCGATCGATATCTTCGCCACGCTTTTTAATAATGCGCTCCCAAAAAAAGATAAAGATAGGACAAACCAGTGATACCAGACTTTTGAAGCAGGTCTCAGAAGCAAATCCCACGGTTATCTCACTAAATATTAAATTAATAAAAAAACGTGTATGTATTTCATTAGAGTCAGTCTTTTTTATTATTAACAAATACAATTTACATATCTTGGCCGTAAGCCCTGGCAGCTAGTGCTATAAAAAAAAGTTATTAATTCTGTAATTTACTTACCAATTAATAAAATTATAATAATAATAATAACAATTTACATAATACATTTTTGCAAGCTAAGGAAAATAAATACATATTAAGATACATTTATATATAATACAAAAATAAAAATGTAAATGAAAAATGTGTAAGATGTACTCATACATTTTTAAAACGTTACAAAAGCTTTTCTTATTTACTTGTTCTCTTGACATTAACCTGGAACAAATATTTTATAAATTCATTTCTTTTGAATTTCTAAAACAATCAAAACAAATTACCTGAATTAAAATAAACCGCAAACATAAATTCACGACGAAAAGTGTCAAATTGCTCTTTTCGTTTGAAGCAATGGTAGGTAATAGAAAGGGTTCATCAAATATAGAAAAAGGAATAAGTATATATAGTGTTAAATTGAATTCACTCTTAGTTTTTAAAAGTTGAAGCTCTAGAAGCAGACAATTGTCACAAGTTCTTTATAGAGAGTTTTAAAAAGGTTAGACCAGGCTTGGAATATTGTTCCCATATATGGAGCTCGGCCCCAAAACATTCACTTAACCTGCTTGATAGCATACAGAGACGAGCAGTTCGACTCATTGGAGACCCTACACTCACATCGAATCTACAACCGTTGGTGCACAGAAGACAAGTCGCTGACCTATGCTTGTTCTATAGGTACTTCCATGGTAGATGTTCTGAGGAACTCAAAGACATTATCCCTCGAAATGCAACTTTTGGGCGCCCAACAAGACAGGCTGCTAATGCTCATGACCATACAGTACACTTGACAACCACGAGGACATCAACTTTCAAAAACTCCTTCTATTACAGTACAAGCAAACTTTGGAACCCGCTTCCTGGGGATATATTTCCAGAAGACTACAATTTGCAGCAATTTAAGTGCAGAGCAAACATACATCTGCAAGCATCTCGGGGCGCTGTTGAAGCGTAATAGGTTCGCCTTTCCCGGGAGAAGTATATAAAAATAAAATAAAATAAATAAATAAACGCCTACAACCTATCACTTCCCTATGCATGCCCAGCCAATTCACACTCACATATGGACATGCATTTTAAGGGTTTTACTTTTAATGTGTGTTATCAGTTGGCGTCAAAACTAATCAACCGATTTCAACGAAATGTCTCTTCATCGTTGCTAAAGATGCAATGTACCGAGCTATGTAGGTTGTAGATGCTGAAAGCAGTCATCTCTTTAGCAGACGAAAAAGTCTTGCCCCTTATACGCTGAAATCCTTGCCCTTCCAATACCAAATGCACTGTCTGAACAGGTAGATGAGTTTTTAGAAGTCAATGCTCAAAAGGCTAACTACCTCAACCACCTTTAATACCATCCGAGTTCTGTCGAAAGAAAAATCCTACAAGTGATTATTCATATTCTTTCATAGTTGGTTAACTTTATTTTATTAATACAACACACACGTGCAAACTGCTTGCACTTATCCTTTGCCGTATGGAGGCTCACTATTGATGGGAGTATAGAAGATACCTTCTGCCAGATAAACATTACTTGCGGCACCCATTCTCACAGTTGTTGAATAAGTTTCGCCGCAAGCCTTTTCGATAGCCTGCGTGGAACTATTGCACGCATAGCTCAGGAAGTTATTCATCCTGATGGCCTCTGCGTAGTAAACGAACGCTCTCCGGTGAGAACAGAAGTCAGTAATATCAGTCACAGTATTACATGCGGGCTGTGATTGACCGCCG
The DNA here is from genome assembly GCA_946477585.1 of Cheilosia urbana. Lineage (NCBI taxonomy): Eukaryota > Metazoa > Arthropoda > Insecta > Diptera > Syrphidae > Cheilosia > Cheilosia urbana. The sequence goes on from OX297854.1 coordinate 122,492,460, forward strand.
TTTACATAGAAAGTAGCGTTGCCAGTTGGTTCCAAAAAACCATACAAACCACCATTGGTTGCAATGCATTCCACGTAGTAAGCATCAGTCACGCACAAACGTCCGCTGCAATCATCGTAGCTGTAAAGGGGCAGGGCGGGGTCCAATCCAATGATCGACTTAATTTGTCCAAGCACATATTTGCCGGCATAACCCGCTACATGAGCACCCAAGCTGTGACCGATAACCGTCAAGTTGGACATAGACAATTCTCCGCTGCTACTCAAGAAGTCAATCAAGTCGGCAACTTTCTTGCCTACCTCTGGAACTTTCAATACAACGAAGGGATAGAGGATGTTATCGGCCGCGTCACTCCAGTCGACACAGATGACATTGTATTCACCGGTAGCGAAAAGAGCCAAACGAATGTCTACGTTGACAGGCGACAGGTAGTTTCCTGTCCAACCGTGGATGATGAGCCTGAAAGGAGAGATGATGATGGTGGTTAATTTAAGGTGAATATGGTCTGGTTCGACCACCGATAATTAGATTAAGTTTAGCTGAAAAAAGTTCATGTAATTAGTGCTGCCAAATGCTGTGGCCTTGTTTAAAGTCACTTGACGGACAGAAATTTATAAAATGCAATCGAGTTTATATTCATTTAAGTATGCGGCCATCGGAGGCATTAAAGTCGCCAAAACGATAGAAAATTTGGCCGCACACCAGACCCCAATATAAAATTGATTGTAAATTGGTCTCAATACCCGCCAGGTGACCAGATGATTGATTTTTTTTTTTCAAAAATGTATGGACGTTGAGTCTATATTTTCTTTTACCCGGTTCGACCCCCACATGACGACGTACATAATTTTTTTTGTGAAAATTAAATTTCAAATAGAAAAACTTTCACCTGGTTGGAATATCCTTGTTGAAGGGTGAGCTGGACAATGAGACAGTATCATTGGTATAGATCTCATAGGTTGTGTTTGGGCTCGAATTCCTATACAAATAGAATTTAACGACAGTATCGGCTTTTGATTCCCTCTTCATGTCCCGCATTTCGTTTCGAAGTTCCTCCGCGGATTCCCATTTCAAAGAGCCGTCCACTTGAGGAATAAACCAGCCATCGACTGGTTCATCTTCAATTAAGGCCTTCTCCATAGGAAGGGCCGTAGCTAGAAAATATATAATTGCCACCGTTAGTTTGTAAATTTATTGAGTTTTTTTCAAAGGCTTTCAGCCTTCAGCTTACCCACGGCAACACCAAGAAGCAAGATCGCAAGTGTCCTCATTTTCCAAGCCAATAGAATATTTTAATCTAATTGGACGATTGGTGTTAGCTTTTATACATTTTTGGCGACACTAGTGACTATCGTTTTTTTGTCAACTATCGGTTTCTGACACCAAAAACGTCTTATCATATCTTGTGGCTAATATAATTGGCGTGCGATAGTTCTTTTATCACACTAATAGGAGTTGTTAATTACTTGAGTTGTTTATTATTGAGTTGTTTATTATTGAGTTGTTTATTACATTCGACATACAATCAAATTAGCTTTTTCTTCACTGTTTTTTTGATGTTGTTTTTCTTTGTTTAGGGAAGTTTTGTTGCTTAACCTCCGATCAAGAAAATATTACTAGTTTGCCGACAGCGGAAGTGGTGCACGCAAGGTGCGAGTGTATTAGTGAGCCGGAATTTTTGAAGTTACGTTACATTTGTCAATACGAATTTCTATGTAGTAATACTAACGCACTTAGCATGTACCTTCCCATAAAAATATAGCTTGTAGGCAAGTAACGGAAAATCGGCCGAAGATGGGGGTCTCGTCTCAGTATTGTCTCTGTTCAGAACTTTAAACTTTTGGTCGAAGAAAGTGGGCAAGTTAGCCAAATTAATGGAAATGTTGTCCTGCAAAACATTTTGAGTAAGAATACCTGTTCATTAAAAAAAAAGAAAAAGGATGTACGAACATAGGCTTTATTTCAGCACAAGAAATGGTTTCGGCGCCTTACGAAGATGTTGCCCAATTTTATAATCTATGGCGAGATTTCATAGACGAAATGGAAAACAAAAATCGTACTGGTACATAGTACAATCACCAATTCATAAGAGCAATAAATTCTTAGCGCATTTTAATTTGTATATCTACAGAAATATCTAAATGCTCAAATGACCAAACAAATTTTCTTCTTATGCTGTATGAAGAAAACTGCAAACAAGTAGGTCCATGAAAAAATTCGGGACTAAGAAGCATACGTGGTTATTCATCGCCGAGGCTTGCTTTAAGAACTATGCCATAAAAGTAACACCGGGACAGGTAGAGGGTCGCTTCAAGACCGTTATTAAGAAAACAAAAGCCATTATAAAAAACAATCAGACCAGTGGAGCATCACGAAAAGAAATTCCATGTATTATGAATAATTTTATGAAAGATGACGATTGATTCCGGAGGTTTTTATGGGACCTAATAAGCTGATGAGGAAACAGTCAAACCTGTTAGCACTTGAAAATCGATTATCATCATCATCTAGCTCATATACTTCAGACCAAAGTCAACCATCCACAAGCTATCATGATGCAGAAAACCAGTCCCCAAACCTTTTGATTTCGGGAATTCGGATGGCTGATGATATTTTGCTGGTCAGCCGTAGTCCTACGCCAAGGAAGAAACAAAAATGCCTTATGGAAAGGATGGTCGACCGATTAATTGAGGACAAACGTCTGCGGTCTTCTGCAAAAGAAGAAAAAAAAGAAAGACGGCACAAGGAAAAAATTGAGAGGTTTTCTCAACTGCGAAATTTGCTTTCTACTGTGCTTCAAACAAAGTCACCATAAGAAATACATTTTTTAGTTCACTTTATTTATCTTTATCTTTTCATTTACTTATCTATTTTATTCTGTGATGAATTACTTTTTTTGTTTTTTTTTTTTACTGAAGTCGTTGCAATAAAAGCCAATACCTACATTAAAATATGTCAACTAAAACCTGTCTGCAACTATGTTTCTTTTCATATCTCCCAATCGCTGCATTGTAGATTCAGGCTGCAATTCAACGTTTTCTGTTTCGTATAGTATACGTATAGCTGCGACTTCTACATTCCAATTATCGTTTTCATCGAAGCACATCCTTTCGACTGTGTGAAAATCCAAATGCATTATCTGACGGAACCTGGTTTTTAAAGAGGCAATAATTTTTCAATTTTAACTCGCGTTTGGCTCAGCTTTTTGCTGTATTTTCTCCGCTTTGCTGTTATATTTCCAGTGCCCTTAAATAGTGTCAACAAAAATTCCTTTAAGGGCTATGCGGCATCACCCAATAAATGGTATTGTGATCCGCAAATTAGTGGTAGATCCTTACTTATGAAAGATATCCCAGATATCCCCATCGATGCATCCCAGTACATTTGGAAATCCTGCTGCCTGAAACGAACAACTTAGGTTTATGTTATAATATTGCATGGATCGACTTACCTGTTCAAATTTTGCTCAAATTTGAGCTTTCTCTTTGACCGTTGATGGAAATTTTACATATTGAGGTGAGATTTCGAAAATGTATTCCAACACACTCGATATTATTCTGTATGTGGAAGAAATAGCCCAAACAGATCGCTACTTCTCGGTAGGAGTCCTTGTTTCCAGCAAACCTTAAAATAATAAACAAGTACTTCTTTTGCTCGTCCAGTTCTCCAGTCCATTTTTATTAACGCTTACCAAAGGAATACGTAAGTCTGTGTCTTAGCAGTGGCTTAGTGGTTCCAACTTAGGGTTGTTTCCATTGCGCCACCTCTTGCAAACGTCTGACAAACATCCGAGAGTATAACTGTTTTGAAATAGCTTCTCAATATGCCATTTGGAGTCGGCATAAAACTGTAGATCCCTTCCATTCGGTTCAAACTTGAAAAACTCACACAAAACGAATGGTTGTGAGAAGCTAAGCCTAGGTTTGAGAGACGAAAATGGACCCGACTATGGTGGTCTGATTCGAATATCTCTCGAATCTATATATGTACTTTACTTTTAGCAGGAATTTCTCGTCTGCCTCCGCCACCCTGCTTCCTTTCAAAATAAGCCGAGCTCTCGTAATTAGCTATTATACTTTCTGCTGTTGTCCTTTGGACACGAAATTGTTCGCGGAACTACAATGAAATAACTTTTAACAAACATCTCCGGCTTCGGAGTATTTATCTACGACATCAATAAAATCTTAGACTCTGTTTCCTTTTGTTGGTTAAAATAATTGCTGCACAACGAATTCATCATTATCTGATGAGGAAGATGACAAAATATCGTTTAACGCCATAAATATATTTATTTTTGTATGCTTTTTTTTTTAAATAAACTCGTTGTTGTTTCCTGGTTCGCACTTTTTTTTTTCTTGTTTGACTTTATTTCTTTATTTTTAACTAGCTGGCCCTAACCGATTTTCAGAAAATAATAATACCGAGCATGCACAATGCACTTGCTAATTTATGTAATTCGGTCAGTTAAAAGTCTTTATTCAAAAGTTATATTAAATGCAATAGAAATAACTGACGAATAGCAATGTTGATTTGTTTCAATCAAACCGCAATGATTTTGACGTATCGGCCAACCTTCCGCTTTTTCTCCAAATTGACCATGTGAGAAACATGGGAATTCAAGATTGATGCCACAAATTCACAAACATCCATCGATTATCCTTGCAACAAATTATTTGTCATAGTGAAAGTCGCTTAAATACGAATGGCAAATCGTTCTGAATAAGCGGTGTTTGCCTTTTAAATTCCCCTTCAAAATCATCACTTGCATGACATTTGATTTGAGATCCTTCGCCATAAATCAAATGCGATCCGTTACAAAGTTTCGGTAATCTAAATAATGTAGAGGTAGACCCGGAACATCGAAAGAATTCAAAAATTCAACTAATCCCCATAAAGTTTTGTTTTCACGACAAAAGGTAACATTTATGTCCTTCCTTCCAACCGAGTTATGAGTGCACATACGGACGTCAGTCTCTTTTATATGTAATTGTACCGCACCCGGCTTTGCCCGTACCTTTAGTATTAAGTCTTGCTCAATCAATCAAATCAAAAACTGAGCATAATATCCACAAAATTTCATTGAAATCGGGTGAGTGGTTTCGGAGATCGACAATAACGCCACATATCGGGTCCAAAATCTTATCTTTTACGATTGCCTAAACCTGAAATAAAACAATAAGAACAAAACAAAAGAAGAGTCATAAAAATTGGTCTAGTGGTTATCGATTTACGAGTATATCGTCATTAAAAGTAAATTAGTTATTTTATTAGAAGTAAGTACATACCTATTACTTATCTCTAAAAATTATTTTCGGAATCGAAATTATTTCTAATGTTCAAGTTTTCTTTTAACACAGGCGACAGGCGAAAATGTTTTTTGACCGACGAACGATTCCTCACAGCAAAATCAATAAATGAATGAAGCAAAGTAATTTTTTTTTTATTTCAACAGGTATTTATTAGTAAGCTGCTGCGCAGTGTTTCATTCACGTGTAGGTAGTGCAAAAAATCAAAAAAATCTAAAATGGAAAAATGAAAAAATAAATACTCTATCCCGTGGCTTTCTATTAGTGAAAGAATTTTTGAAATCGGTTCGGTAGTTCCGGAGTTTACCTCCCACAAACAAACATTACCTCTTTATATAATAGTGTGATGTGATGTGATGTGATGTGATGTGATGTGATGTGATGTGATGTGATGTGATGTGATGTGATGTGATGTGATGTGATGTGATGTGATGTGATGTGATGTGATGTGATGTGATGTGATGTGATGTGATGTGATGTGATGTGATGTGATGTGATGTGATGTGATGTGATGTGATGTGATGTGATGCGATGTGATGTGATGTGATGTGATGTGATGTGATGTGATGATGTGATGTAATAAATTGTTTGTCTTTAAACTGAACATTTGTTTTTGAAATCACTGCAAGACATAAACACGAAATTCTTTTAACGTTTGGGCTATGCTTCTTGAGTGGATTCTGAATTGAGATCGAGAAGCGAAATTCTCTCCTCAGAATCAACAGAAGACAAAAGAGTATTTTTTGTGCCAATGGTAATGGAATGGTTTCAGAAGTGATTTAGACTCTCCCGGACGCTTCTTTTTGCCAAATGGAAAACGACATAAATAAGGACTGCTAATGAAATAAATGTCATATTCATATCCTTCTGCTAGAAAACTATGATGTTCCAGAACATCACAGGCGCTACTGTTTTATAGCGGATTAGCAAAGATTTTTTTTCCAAAATAAGTTCATTTCCATAGAAACATGTAAACAAAAGATCGTCATCTATTCATAAGATGCAAAGCTACAAAGAGTGATTTCAAATTAATTCCCTAATGTTTATTATTTTTAGAAATAAAACGAAAATAACAATAGATTTCTTAACTAATTGACTATCCTCTGTTTAGCTTTTCAGATTGCTCCAAGAGACTGTGCACCACTGATGCCACATACGTAAAGTCTAATCAGACCGGTGGCGGTAGGTTGGGCTTCTTGGAACCAACTAGTAAGGTGGCTTTCTATCCCAACGGCAGCAATGCACAGCCAGGATGTGCTATGGACCTGACCGGATCATGTGCCCATTCACGATCGTACCAATACTTTGCCGAGACCATTAAAAGGCACAGTTTTCGGGTCGCGAAATGTGATAACTACAATTCGGCGGTCGGCAGGAAGTCGGCATGGGTGCCAGCTATGGAAATTCTGGAGCGTTTTACGTTCCAGTAAATAGTAAGCCACGATACGGTATGGGTTAAGATAACGGGCTTTGTCTATGGAAAATAAATTAATGAACTGAATACAATCTTTTGAGTTTGTAATGTGCTTTTTTTCTAGGCTGAGGTTAGCTCGCCGGATCGCCAAGGTCCATCCTAAAGAAACACGAACTTTAGGTAAAAGAGTTTTCTTTATTACGTCTTCTTTAATTTACAATATATATTAAAAAAAAAAAAAAAAACAATTATACAATTCAATCCAGACAATTCTGTAGTTCAAACAATGCCAAGTGAAATAATTTCCAAAGAAGTCTATAGCTTTACAATTTCATTTAAATAATTCTATAGTTTAAATAGTGCCAAATGTTTCAAACAATTTCCAAAGAATTCTATAGCTTTACAATTCCGTTTAAATAATTCTATAGTTTAAAACAATGCCAACTCTTTTTATAATAATCCAAACAATTTCCATAGAATTCTATAATTTTACAATTCAAATAATTCTATAGCTCAAAACAAACAATGTAAAATGATTCGATAATCTTTTCAACGAATTCTACAACGTTACAAATTTTAAGTACCTACTTCAACCAATTCTAAAGTTAGCTTATTTACGGTCGACAATTCAGCTGCAGCGATTCGGTCCTTGGTGATGGTTCCGGTAGGGAGATCGGGGCTATGGGTGTACCCAGGCTCCAAGTGCTGTACTAGCTCACGGTCTAATGATCCCAGTTTCTTCAGGTCCGTCTTTCGACAGTCCCGGCTTTCTTCAGGTCCGTCTTGCGACCGGCTTTCTTCAAGTTCGTCTTGCGACTGACTCGTCAATTCACCAGTTACCCGCAGGTTACTAGCAACAACAATTTATCAAGTGTCAAAAGACCCCTCGAGGACCAACTTCAGCAGTACACGAGATTGATACTTTTCCACTTCTGAATTTGCTCGATTGTTTGGGGCTATGGCTGGTGGTCTAATGAAATTTCCACCAGCAAGCGAGTGTGAGTTCTATTATATAGAGAAATTATTGGTCAGCGGTCAGCCACAACCATTTAATAATAATGGGAAAGAACGAGAGGCTATACTGGCCATTGTTGTTGGAAGCAGTGTTGCCAGCCGCTTTAAGTCAAATTCCCCATCACAGACCTTAATATTCCCCTTTTTCCCCATTCTTCGTGGTGACATTCCCCATGGATTCCCCACAATGTTTTTTCAAACAGAATAATAATTAAAAATGGACCATAATATGATTTTGTATTTTTATTAAAAAAAAAAAAAAAAAAAAAAAAATTTAAAACTAAAACTTAATTCATTAAAAAAAAAAAAAAAAAAAACACAGGCTAGTAAAAATTCAATTCATTGCACTCTCTATTAAAAAAATAAATAAATTCACGAACATTATAAAAATAGGAAGAAAATTGTAGGTAAAGTACAAATTATTTGTATATAGAAATTATCAAACAAAAAAAAATGTTTTTTGTGGGTTTGAAATTAAAACACTCCACATTAATATTCCTGAACCCTGATCTTATAAAGCAAATACATAAATAATTTCTAAATTTTGTTCTTTTGTAAAATTTTGTATGAGTTCTTCATAGCCAACGTATGAGTTCAGCCCAATGTGAATGTCTTTGAGGTCAATCATATTATATCCGTACTCTGAAGCGAAATCACTATATTTGTCATAAGTCAGCAGTTTATCAAAGTCTTCTTCTTTAATGACATTTTGGGCTAATTTGAGTTAGAGTGTCAGTTACATTTACTCATGGCTAGAAACATATCATGCAGATTTCAAACCTTTTCTCTTTAAATCCTGTTCAAGGTTCTTATCAGTATGCACAACACATGCGCAAAAAGCTGAATTCCGTTTGAAACGTAATATTGGATTAAGTATTGACATTTTATTATTTTTTTATTTTCCCCACATTTCGTTCTAGAAGAGGAAAGATTCCCCTTTTCCCCTTTCATCAAATTTTTGAATGAAATCCCCCACAAAAAGGGGAATTCCCCACGAACTGGCAACACTGGTTGGAAGTGACAATGTGCCAAACACACAATTCATGTACAAGCACTGTTGTGCCAGTGAATATGTAGCAAGTACTGGGCCATTGCGGGGTTGTCTTTGTAAATTTGTGTTTTGGGGGGGGCGGAACAGTCGATCGGCTGTTGAGTAGATAAAAAACAGTATGTAACGAATGCATCGTTACAAGTTTATCGATGATTACCACGCAAGTTGGACTTTTATTTGAAATTAAATATTCGACAAATCAAAACCGATATCCATTGCATTTTAGTCGATGAATTGCTATCTTATCAATCAATCTATGTCAAAATAGCGCTCAAAACTTATTGTTTTTGTGTTCGCAAACAGTGATTTTTTATTTTTACTGCGATTTCCTTGATAAATCTTTTAATTTGCCAATATTATGTGAACTCGTATGTGATTTTCCATTGGGACAAAGAATTAATTTTTTTGTTTGATTCGGATCACTTTTGCAGATACTGTCACAATACCAATTCACTTTGCACAACTGTTTTACGCCATTTTAAGAAGTTTGCTTTCAAATAAAATGCGCATATTTTCGTGAAAACCAAAATAGCATAATAGCTTCTTCGTCATCTGAAGACTGCACCAGTGGCTTAGTGGTTAGTTTGTTGGACTACTAAGCGAGGGGTCCGAGGCTCGAATTAGGGTTTTTTCCACTGTGCCACCTCTCGCGAACGTCTGACAAACATCCGAGAGTATAACTGTCTTGAAATAGCTTCTCAATTGGCCGTTTGGAGTCGGCATAAAATTGTAGATCCCTTCCATTCGTTTCTCACACAAAACGAATGGTTGTGAGAAGCTAGGCCTAGGTTTGAGAGACGAAAAGAGACCCGACAATGGTGGTCTGATTCGAATATCTCTCGAATCTATATACTTTACTTTTTTTTACGAATCACCAAAAATACTCTATTTGTATCTACAACAGGGGAAACATTTTCCATTTGTGATTTTCCCAAAAACGAATGCAATTTGAACAGCTGATATTGCTGTCAAATAACGCACTAATATATTAACAAAAGCAGATCAATTTGGTTGTTGAGCAGCGTTAAATCTGAGATCTGAAAAAAATATCTTGTGGTCCCAAATGACCACTCACTCGAATCCACATAAGTATTGGTGAAATCCCAAAATAATCTACGGCGGCTGCGGCTGTCATCTGACTGGATAAAATACATAAATTACACTTGTGTGAGTGCTTCTTGAGTGGATTCTTGCTTCAAATTGAGAAGTGAAATTCTCTTCTCAGAATCACCAGAAGAGTATTTTTTGTGCCAATGGACAGTTTTCAGAAGTGATTTTTTCAATTCCGGACCAGTGATACCACTTAACTTTAATTTTGAAAAAAAAAAAAAAAAAAAAAAAAAAAATTAAAATCTTTCCATACTTAGCATTATTGTAAAATTCTTTATATGTAGGTACTTCACTTTAGAAATCCCTTATTTAATCCGCTTCAACTTTAATAAAAAAAAAACTTAAATCTACTTCCAAAATTATTTAAAAAAATGTTTTACACCCTTTCATGTAAGCCCAGATTCACATTTCAAAAGAATAAATTACAAAATTGATTTATTACAAACGTTTATTATTATTTTTCTTAATTTTCTGTCAAACAGGTGATATGTTTGGTTTGGTTTTGGTTCCTGTATGTCTGTTCTGAAAAGTTTGGCCAAATACGTGAAAGAATTATTACGTACAAACGCTATGAAATCTATGATTTTGAAAACTACTTCCCTTTTCTTAAATCTACTTCGATTTTTTTAAGTTGCTGTATCCATGGCATCATCCGCGTTCCAAACTACAATTGATGAAATCCTCAAATACTTTAAAAATACGCGTTGCTTCGTGGATGATATTGTAGTTGAGAATAGCGATGAATTATAATGCAAGAAGAACTGCGTTGAAGTGGTTAAAAGATTAAATGAGTATAACGTCTAAGTTAATAAGTTATTCACACCGAGCCGAAAACCTGGTTTTCGCGAAAACTCTCGAAAACTTAATCGAAAACAGAAGTTTTCCCATACCTATGTACATATTTCACTTTCAAAACGAGTCGTTTAAAGCCCTTTTCCACGAAAACACTACGAAAACGACTTCCAATCGTTGCGTTGTTGAAACAAACACACGTTTTGCAATATTCAGCAGAGCAGCTGACCGAACAAATGTCACAACTCACAACTTAAAATCATTTTCGACACTAATTGATGGGCTAATATTATTTTTAAATACTCTATAAATTTTATTCGTTAATTAATGCGATCGAAATTGGTAAACAAAATAGTTTACACAGAAGTTGCACGACTAGTGTCTCACAGCTGATTGAAACATCTAACGAAAACTGTTTACCGTCAAATACCCAAACATTGACCGAAATCTGGAAAGTTTTTATATCCGCTCCAGTCGCTTCATGAAGCGAACAAATGCACTGTTCTCTTCGGAAAACGATTGCCCTATTATTCTCCAGATGGCATTTTCAGCAGTAAGTAGATTTCCAAGCACAGATATAACTTGAGTCGATAAAAAGTAAGTGCGGTTCAAAAGGCGAAAGTTCGAGTGCGGGAAACTTTTATTTGTAAAATATAGTTCAGATAATCTGTGCAGCAAAAAAACGTATCAGGTATGTTATTTATAATATTTTCTCTTAGAAAAATATGAATTTGGTGTAAAAAAGCTGTTAGTTCGTTTTAAAAATTGAAATTAAAAATGACACCTATACTTTTGTTTGATATTCCTAACCTTGACCGAGTGGTGGCTAACATTGACCGCCGGTCAATGTTAGGGCTCATACACATTGTAGGGGCTTCAAACATTGACCAACTTTTCTTTTCAAATATTTTTGATTCAGGATGCCAAAAGAAACCTAAAAGCGACGTTACAATAGCACTTCAGCTAGGGATATGGAACTAGCTTTGCGAGAAATAAGGGATGGAACATCAAGCATCAACGCGTGTGCTAAAAAATACAATATAGCAAAGGGAACCCTTATGAACCGAATTAAGGGATTTAGAGGAAAGAAAATCGGATGTTCAACGGTACTTTCAAATGTGGAAGAAATGGAGATAGTCAAATCTTTAATAACAGTGAGTGAGTGGGGTTTTCCTTTTACTGGGGATAATTTGAGATGTCTCACAAAAAACTATCTCGATTCATGCAATCGTGAGGTTCCTTCATTTAAAAAGAATAACATGCCGGGCAGAAAATGGTTTAAAGGATTCCTTTCAAGGCACAAAGATAAAGTTTGTGTCCGAGCATCACAAAATTTAAAGCCGACCAAAGCGAAGCTCAGTCGTCAGAATGTAAACGACTTTTTTAGTAACTTAAAAAGTACCTACGCTAACCCTGGAGAATGAGTTCATACCCCCTGAAAATATTTTCAACTATGATGAGACAAATCTTTCTGATGATCCGGGCTCAAAAAAATGCATTTTCAAGAGAGGAGTAAGGTACCCTGAAAACATGAAAGACTCAACAAAGTCTAACATATCGATAATGTTTTGTGGATCTGCGGCAGGGGAGCTCATTCCACCGTATGTGGTTTACAAAGCGGAAAACTTATGGGCGTCTTGGTTATTGGGGGGTCCTCCAAAAACGAAGTACAACCGAAGCAAGTCAGGGTGGTTCGACGGGACTATCTTTAAAGACTGGTTCTTAAACCATTTCCTTCCACACACGAGGAGGTTAAGCGGTCCTATCGTTCTTCTTTGTGACAATTTGGAAAGTCACTTTTCCCCTGCCGTCGGTCGGTTCAGGGGCTCAGCAAAACAACATACGCTTTGCTTGTTTGTTGCCAAATTCAACACATATTTGCCAACCGTTGGATGTCGCCTTTTTTGGACCGCTTAAAAAAGTTTGGCGTCGAATTTTGGATGAGTGGGAAGACAAGCGTGCGCACAAAGCGCAAACGCTTTCTAAAGATGCATTTCCACCATTATCAAAAAAACGGATGCGGTTATTCAACCCCATGGCTTATTTTTTTAGTTGATTTATTCAAAAATATTATATCAACTTAACCGTATCATTTAAAAACACAAAATTTACTGTATTAGATTAAGAATTAATAATAACTAGGTAGTCGCGCTTGTGTTCGAAAATCGACCATAACTTTTTAAATATTTAATACTAAAAAACGCATCACAATTTTCAATTATAAACGACAAAGCGACATCTATATTTCGAAAAATACGTCATAATTTACGTTTTAATACGTCACTGTAAAAATTTAGAGCAAAATATTTATTTCGAAAAATATTTTCCGTAGGAGGTAGGTGCCTTCCAAAAGGTGTGTCCAGACCAAAGGAACACATCATAAGCTTTCTAGTAAATATTTCATAAATATTTCATAAACATTTATTAACAGAAAAAAAAAATGTTTATGAAATATTTCGTTGGTCTTGACGCCACTGAAACATTTATGAAATGTTTATGAAATGTTTCGCAGTTTCCCATCCGTGACGGGAAATAATTTTTGTTTCACAAGTTCCGCGCAGAATATAGGCTTTTTTTTTTAATTAGCTTGAATATAAAAACAAAAATGTCAAAAAAAATCATGGAGTAATGAGGAGGTTATTCACTTAATTAAATAATTTGAATTAAATTGAGTTTTTTTTTTTTTTTTCATTTTTTTTTTAAGATAATGAAGCACGCTGCTAAAACTCTATCGCTTTAGACATTGTCATTATTTAGTGCAAAGATGGATACAAATTAAACATTTCATAAACATTTCATAATCGTTTCATTGGCGTCCAGATTGAAAGAAACATAAGAGATGTTAAATAAATATTTACAAAATTTTTCTGAAGCAAACATTTTATAAACATTTAATAAACATTTATTAAACAAATGTTTCACTGGTCTGGACACACCTCACCATCTTTGTTAGAAAATTATACAGTTGCCTACTTTTAGGGAGAGATAAATTTAATTTCTTCGAAAATAGGTTCTAATTCTAATCGAAGATGATTTTTATTCGAATATAAATACGTTACTATTGTAACACGGCGGCGAAAAATTGAATGTCAACAATATGCTTTCATTTAAATGATTACTGATAAGCATTTTGTATGGGACATAATTAACTTAATTTTACCAGCCTTAATGGCGACATATACCCACATTTTTTTATAATAAGTTAGACGTTATCTATTCGACGCTGGTTGCCGAGTCTGCCGCGCCATAAATATGATGGGTATGCTGAACGAGGTAAACTTAAAGATCCCTGCGGTGAATGTTAATTCACTAATCAGGATCGAGAGAAGGATCGGTCTTTCAAATCTGTTGAAAGCGGAAAAGCCAGATGTACTTTTGGTTAGCGAATCTAGGCTAACTCCGAAGCAAAAATTGGGCTATAAAAATGATCGTAGTTAGAAGAAACCGGCTCAACTCCATAGAAAGAGGTGGTGTCGCTATCTTAATACGTTAAGGCTTGTGCCATAAGGTCATGTATAGCGGGGACATGCGCAGGTTCCAGGTGTTGGAAACATGCATCGGGTGCATTCCCTTCAATAGCCAGAGGCGGGTGTATGTGGTGTCCCTTTATGCACCTGAATCTCCTCAACGCATTCAATTTTTAAATGAGATCGAGCCGCTTTTTCGTTGCTTAGAGCTTCAATCGGAAGAAAATTATTACTTTTTGGGCGGAGACCTCAATGCTAAACATGCGACATCGGGAAATGATATTCCGAGCCCTAGAGGCAACCAGTTTCACGATTGGTGGCGTCATAATATGATTGAGTACAAACTCGAATTGTACGCGACAGACATCCCGTCTTTCCCTAGAGATGGTTATTTCTTGGACTTGGCGCTAGTTGACGAAAGACTAGAACTAACAAACACTGAACTAAGCACGCGGAACTGTTTACGAACGGTTGAGTACGATAGTGATTCTACGCACTTGCCGCCGTAATACGGATCCCGAACGAGCAGACGCAGCTGGAGCAGTACGACCAACTACATTCTATCGATTACCGAAAAGCGCATTGTTCGCGCTTCACCAGAACTTTAAAGCGCGATATACGCTCATGCCAGATCGAACCACCGATAAACAGGAACTTAACGAACGTTGAGATCAACACTCATTTACGGCAAATGAATGTCGTCATCAAACGGACAAGGGAGCGGACAATACCTCTGGTGGTAGGACGTTCCACTGACGAAGAACAAACTGAGAAGTATCGAAACGCGACAATCGATGCTCTGTACAGACATAAAATGAAACTGCTCTCGAGGCTTAAACGGCTATACAGGCAGTTTACTGACAGGAACGATCCCGAGCTAAGGACACTAAAGTCGATTACCAAACGACACAGAAAATTACAGAAAATCTGTAAGTTTGTATTGGGGCAATAAAATTCGGGCTATAAAATCCAGAAGTCCGAGCACGTTCCCACAAATAAATAAACTGCTCAGGCGGGAAGATCATAATGACATAAATCATGTGTTCGAATACCTCGGACGAACGAGAACAGAGAGACACTACTGACTGCTGGCATAAGTCCGGAAAGTGCTGAGTGCTGAAAGCCCCGCAGGAGATGGTGGATTTTATGGGAGCTTTCTTTGAAACTGTGTGTACGGTGAACAACCCAGCTCGCCGTAACCGCCACCTCGAGGAAAGGGCCTTTCTTAACCACTTTTACCTGCGGAACGAAAATCAAAATTGGTGATCCGAGAACACCGGTTTCACCGTGTTCAATGACGACAACCGTGCAAATGGCACAATCGCCGATGTAAATTCTCATCTGTTCGTGAGTAAAGATGAACTCCGGTGTATCTTTGAGTCACTGGAAAACAAAAAGTCGGCGGGAGTTGAAGGTGTCCCAAACGTCGTATTAAGACACCTGCCGCTAGAAGCGATCGATATCTTCGCCACGCTTTTTAATAATGCGCTCCCAAAAAAAGATAAAGATAGGAAAAACCAGTGATACCAGACTTTTGAAGCAGGTCTCAGAAGCAAATCCCACGGTTATCTCACTAAATATTAAATTAATAAAAAAACGTGTAGGTATTTCATTAGAATCAGTCTTTTTTATTATTAACAAATACAATTTACATATCTTGGCCGTAAGCCCTGGCAGCTAGTGCTATAAAAAAAAGTTATTAATTCTGTAATTTACTTACCAATTAATAAAATTATAATAATAATAATAACAATTTACATAATACATTTTTGCAAGCTAAGGAAAATAAATACATATTAAGATACATTTATATATAATACAAAAATAAAAATGTAAATGAAAAATGTGTAAGATGTACTCATACATTTTTAAAACGTTACAAAAGCTTTTCTTATTTACTTGTTCTCTTGACATTAACCTGGAACAAATATTTTATAAATTCATTTCTTTTGAATTTCTAAAACAATCAAAACAAATTACCTGAATTAAAATAAACCGCAAACATAAATTCACGACGAAAAGTGTCAAATTGCTCTTTTCGTTTGAAGCAATGGTAGGTAATAGAAAGGGTTCATCAAATATAGAAAAAGGAATAAGTATATATAGTGTTAAATTGAATTCACTCTTAGTTTTTAAAAGTTGAAGCTCTAGAAGCAGACAATTGTCACAAGTTCTTTATAGAGAGTTTTAAAAAGGTTAGACCAGGCTTGGAATATTGTTCCCATATATGGAGCTCGGCCCCAAAACATTCACTTAACCTGCTTGATAGCATACAGAGACGAGCAGTTCGACTCATTGGAGACCCTACACTCACATCGAATCTACAACCGTTGGTGCACAGAAGACAAGTCGCTGACCTATGCTTGTTCTATAGGTACTTCCATGGTAGATGTTCTGAGGAACTCAAAGACATTATCCCTCGAAATGCAACTTTTGGGCGCCCAACAAGACAGGCTGCTAATGCTCATGACCATACAGTACACTTGACAACCACGAGGACATCAACTTTCAAAAACTCCTTCTATTACAGTACAAGCAAACTTTGGAACCCGCTTCCTGGGGATATATTTCCAGAAGACTACAATTTGCAGCAATTTAAGTGCAGAGCAAACATACATCTGCAAGCATCTCGGGGCGCTGTTGAAGCGTAATAGGTTCGCCTTTCCCGGGAGAAGTATATAAAAATAAAATAAAATAAATAAATAAACGCCTACAACCTATCACTTCCCTATGCATGCCCAGCCAATTCACACTCACATATGGACATGCATTTTAAGGGTTTTACTTTTAATGTGTGTTATCAGTTGGCGTCAAAACTAATCAACCGATTTCAACGAAATGTCTCTTCATCGTTGCTAAAGATGCAATGTACCGAGCTATGTAGGTTGTAGATGCTGAAAGCAGTCATCTCTTTAGCAGACGAAAAAGTCTTGCCCCTTATACGCTGAAATCCTTGCCCTTCCAATACCAAATGCACTGTCTGAACAGGTAGATGAGTTTTTAGAAGTCAATGCTCAAAAGGCTAACTACCTCAACCACCTTTAATACCATCCGAGTTCTGTCGAAAGAAAAATCCTACAAGTGATTATTCATATTCTTTCATAGTTGGTTAACTTTATTTTATTAATACAACACACACGTGCAAACTGCTTGCACTTATCCTTTGCCGTATGGAGCCTCACTATTGATGGGAGTATAATAGATACCTTCTGCAAGATAAACATTACTTGCGGCACCCATTCTCACAGTTGTTGAATAAGTATCGCCGCAAGCCTTTTCGATAGCCTGCGTGTAATTAGGGCTCTTACAGCTCACGTAGTTATCCCACTTGATGGCCTCTGCGTAGTAAACGAACGATCTCCTGTGAGAACAGAAGTTAGTAATATCAGACACAGTATTACATCCGGGCTGTGATTCACCGCCGTTTACATAGAAAGTAGCGTTGCCAGTTGGTTCCAAAAAACCATACAAACCACCATTGGTTGTAATGCATTCCACGTAGTAAGCATCAGTCACGCACAAACGTCCGCTGCAATCGTCGTAGCTGAAACCGGGAAGGGCGGGGTCCAATCCAATGATCGACTTAATTTGTCCAAGCACAGATTTGCCGGCATAACCCGCTACATGAGCACCCAAGCTGTGACCGATAACCGTCAAGTTGGACATAAGCAATTCTCCGCTGCTACTCAAGAAGTCAATCAATGCGGCAACTTTCTTGCCTACCTCTGGAACTTTTGATACGGCGAAGGGATAGAGGATGTTATAGGCCGCGTCACTCCAGTCGACACAAATGACGTTGTATTCACCGGTAGCGAAAAGAGCCAAACGAATGTCTACGTTGGGAGGCGACAGGTAGTTCTGTAGCCAACCATGGATGATGAGCCTGAAAGGAGAGATGATGATATGGTGGTTAATTTTAAGGTTAATATGGTCTAGTTCGACCACTAATAATTAGATTAAGTTTAGCTGAAAAAAGTTCATGTGATTAGTGCTGTCAAATGCTGGGGCCTTGTTTAAAGTCACTTCTGACGGACAGAAATTTGTAAAATGTAATCAAGTTTATATTCATTTAAGTGTGCGCCCATCGGAGGCATTTAAGTCGCCAAAACGATAGAAAATTTGGCCGCACACCAGACCCCAATTTGAAATTGATTGTAAATTGGTCTCAATACCCGCCAGGTGACCAGATGCTTGATTTATTTTTTCAAAAATGTATATATGTATATAAGTGTATATATCTTCGTTTACCCGGTTCGACCCTCACATGACGACGTACATCAATATTTTTTTTAAATTAAATATCAAATAGAAACAACTCTCACCTGGTTGGAATATCTTTGTTGAAGGGTGAACTGGACAATGAAACAGTATCATTGGTATAGATCTCATAGGTTGTGTTTGGGCTCGAATTCCTATACAAATAGAATTTAACGACAGTATCGGCTTTTGTTTCCCTCATCATGTCCCGCATTTCCTTTCGAAGTTCCTCCACGGATTCCCATTTCACAGAGCCGTCCACTTCAGGAATAAACCAGCCATCGACTGGTTCCTCATCACTTAAGGCCTTCTCCATAAGGAGGGCTGCAGCTAGAAAAAAATTACCACCGTTAGTTTGTAAATTTATTGAGTTTTTTTCCAAAGGCTTTCGGCCTTCAGCTTACCCACGGCAACACCAAGAAGCAAGATCGCAAGTGTCCTCATATTCCAAGCCAATAGAGTATTTTAATCTAATTGGATGATTGGTGTTAGCTTTTATACATTTTTGGCGACACAGGTGACTAGTGTTTTTGTTGTCTGCTATCGCTCTCTGACACCAAAAACTTATCATATCTCGTGGCTAATATTGGCGTGCGATTTTGTCAAAAAAAAAGTAGATGCAGATCTAGTTCTTTTATCACACTAATAGGAGTTGTTAATTACTTGAGTTGTTTATTACTTGAGTTGTTTATTATTGAGTTGTTTATTACATTCGACATACAATCAAATTAGCTTTTTCTTCACTGTTTTTTTGATGTTGTTTTTCTTTGTTTAGGGAAGTTTTGTTGCTTAAACTCCGATCAAGAAAATATTACTAGTTTGCCGACAGCAAAAGTGGTGCCGCAAGGTGCGAGTGTATTAGTGAGCCGGAATTTTTGAAGTTACGTTACATTTGTCAATACGAAATTCTATGTAGTAATACTAACGCACTTAGCATGTACCACCCCATAAAAATATAGCTTGTAGGCAAGTAACGGATAATCGGCCGAAGATGGGGGCCTCGTCTCAGTATTGTCTCTGTTCAGAACTTTAAACTTTTGGTCGAAGAAAGTGGGCAAGTTAGCCAAATTAATGGAAATGTTGTCCTGCAAAACATTATGAGTAAGAAAACCTGTTCATTAAAAAAAAAAAAGAAGGATGTACGAACATAGGCTTTATTTCAGCACAAGAAATGGTTTCGGCGCCTTACGAAGATGTTGCCCAATTTTATAATCTATGGCGAGATTTCATAGACGAAATGGAAAACGAAAATCGTACTGCTACATAGTACAATCAGCATTTCATAAGAGCAATAAATTCTTAGCGCATTTTAATTTGCAAATCTACAGAAATATCTAAATGCTCAAATGACCAAACAAATTTTCTTCTTATGGCTGTATGAAGAAATCTGCAAACAAGTAGGTCCATGAAAAAATGCAGGACTAAGAAGCATTTGTGGTTATTCATCGCCGAGGCTTACTTTAAGAACTATGCCATAAAAGTAACACCGGGACAGGTAGAGGGTCGCTTCAAGAATCGTTATTAAGAAAACAAAAGACATTATAAAAAACAATCAGACCAGTGGAGCATCACGAAAAGAAATTCCATGTATTATGAATAATTTTATAAAAGAAGACGATTGATTCCGGAGGTTTTTATGGGACCTAATAAGCTGATGAGGAAACAGTCAAACCTGTTAGCACTTGAAAATCGATTATCATCATCATCTAGCTCATATACTTCAGACCAAAGTCAACCATCCACAAGCTATCATGATGCAGAAAACCAGTCCCCAAACCTTTTGATTTCGGGAATTCGGATGGCTGATGATATTTTGCTGGTCAGCCGTAGTCCTACGCCAAGGAAGAAACAAAAATGCCTTATGGAAAGGATGGTCGACCGATTAATTGAGGACAAACGTCTGCGGTCTTCTGCAAAAGAAGAAAAAAAAGAAAGACGGCACAAGGACAAAATTGAGAGGTTTTTATCAACTGCGAAATTTGCTTTCTGCTGTGCTTCAAACAAAGTCACCATAAGAAAAAAATTTTTTAGTTCACTTTAATTATCTTTATCTTTTCATTTACTTATCTATTTTATTCTGTGATGAATTACTTTTTTTTGTTTTTTTTTTTTTACTGAAGTCGCTGCAATAAAAGCCAATACCTACATTAAAATATGTCAACTAAAACCTGTCTGCAATTTCGTTTCTTTTGATTTCTCCCAATCGCTACAATTTAGAATCAGGCTGAAATTCAACGTTTCTCTTTCGTATAGTATAGTATACGTATAGCTGCGGCTTCTACATTCCAATTATCGTTTTCATCGAAGCACATCCCTTCGACTGTGTGAAAATCCAAATGCATTATCTGACGGAAGCTGGTTTTTAAAGAGGCAAATGAGTTTTAATAAACTCGCATTTGGCTCAGCTTTTTGCTGTATTTTCTCCGCTTTGCTGTCATATTTTCAGTGTCCTTAAATATTGTCAACAAAAATTCCTTTAAGGGCTATGCCGCATCACCCAATAAATGGTATTGTGATCCGCAAATTAGTGGTAGATCCTTACTTATGAAAGATATCCCAGATATCCCCATCGATGCATCCCAGTACATTTGGAAATCCTGCTGCCTGAAACGAACAACTTAGGTTTATGTTATAATATTGCATGGATCGACTTACCTGTTCAAATTTTGCTGAAATTTGGGCTTTCTCTTCGAGCGTTGATGGAAATTTTACATATTGAGGTGAGATTTCAAAAATGAATTCCAACACACTCGATATTATTCTGTATGTGGAAGAAATAGCCCAAACAGATTCGCTACTTCTCGGTAGGAGTCCTTGTTTCTAGCAAACCTTAAAATAATAAACAAGTACTTCTTCTGCTCGTCCAGTTATTTTTATTAACGCTTGCCAAAGGAATACATAAATTTGTGTTTTAGCAGTGGCTTTGTGGTTCCAACTCAGGGTTTTTTCCATTGCGCCACCTCTCGCAAACGAATGACAAACATACGAGAGCATAACTGTTTTGAAATAGCTTCTCTATAGGTCATTTGGAGTCGGCATAAAACTGTAGATCCCTTCCATTCGTTTCAAACTTGAAAAACCCACATAAAACTAATGGTTGTGAGAAGCTAAGCCTAGGTTTGAGAGACGAAAAGGGACCCGACAATGGTGGTCTGATTCTAATATCTCTCGAATCTATATACTTTACTTTTAGCAGGAATTTCTCGTCTGCCTCCGCCACCCTGCTTCCTTTCAAAATGCGCCGAGCTCTCGTAATTAGCTATTATACTTTCTGCAGTTGCCCTTTGGACACGAAATTGTTCGCGGAACTACAATGAAATAACTTTTAACAAACATCTCCGGCTTCGGAGTATTTCTCTACGACATCAATAAAATCTTAGACTCTGTTTCTTTTTCATCATTATCTGAAGAGGAAGATGACAAAATATCGTTTAACGCCATAAATATATCTATTTTTGTATGCTTTTTTTTCAAATAAACTTGTTGTTGTTTCCTGATTCGCACTTTTTTTTTCTTGTTTGCCTTATTTCTTTATTTTTAACTAGCTGACCCTAACCGATTTTCAGAAAATAATAACTCCGAGCATGCACAATGCACTTGCTAATTTATGTAATTCGGTCAGTTAAAAGTCTTTATTCAAAAGTTATATTAAATGCAATAGAAATAACTGACGAATAGCAATGTTGATTTGTTTCAATCAAACCGCAATGATTTTGACGTATCGGCCAACCTTCCGCTTTTTCTCCAAATTGATCATGTGAGAAACATGGGAATTCAAGATTGATGCCACAAATGCACAAACATCCATCGATTATCCTTGCAAAAAATTATTTGTCATAGTGAAAGTCGCTTAAATACGAATGGCAAATCGTTCTGAATAAGCGGAATTTGCGGAATGAGTGTGTTTGCTTTTGAAATTTCCCCTCAAAATCGTCACTTGCATGACATTTGTATTGAGATCCTTCGCCATAAATCAAATGCGATCCGTTACAAAGTTTCGGTGTTATTTCGGAACATCGAAAGAATTCAAAAATTTAACTAATCCCCATAAAGTTTTGTTTTCACGACAAAAGGTAACATAATGTCCTTCCTTCCAACCGAGTTATGAGTGCACATACGGACGTCAGTCTCTCTTATATGTAATTGTACCCACCCGGCTTTGCCCGAGGACGCATTCAAAGGCGGATGAAGATCTCCTCGGTCGTTTTGAACGCAAAATTCTTCGGGTGATTTTCGGTCCCGTTTGCGTTCACGGGATTTGGAGAAGAAGATTTAACAGCGAACTCTACGAGCTGTACAGCGACATCGACCTGGTCAGCAAAGTGCGCATCAGCCGACTAAGATGGCTAGGACATGTAGACTGCCCGTACCTTTCGTATTAAATCTTGCTCAATCAATTAAATCGAAAACTGAGCATATTTATCCACAAAATTTCATTGAAATCGGGTGAGTGGTTTCGGAGATCGACAATAACGCCACATATCGGGTCCAAAATCTTATCTTTTACGATTGCCTAAACCTGAAATAAAACAATACGAACAAAACAAAAGAAGAGTCATAAAAATTGGTCTAGTGGTTATCGATTTACGAGTATATCGTCAATAAAAAATAATTAGTTATTTTATTAGAAGTATAAGTACATACCTATTACTTATCTCTAAAAATTATTTTCAGAATCGAAATTATTTCGAATGTCCAAGTTTTCTTTTAACACAGGCGACAGGCGAAAATGTTTTTCGACCGACGAACGATTCCTCACAGCAAAATCAATAAATGAATGAAGCAAAGTACTTTTTTTTTTATTTCAACAGGTATTTATTAGTAAGCTGCTGCGCAGTGTTTCATTCACGTGTAGGTAGTGCAAAAAATCAAAAAAATCTAAAATGGAAAAATGAAAAAAAAAAAATACTCTATCCCGTGGCTTTCTATTAGTGAAAGAATTTTTGAAATCGGTTCGGTAGTTCCGGAGATTACCTCCCACAAACAAACATTACCTCTTTATATAATAGTGTGATGTGATGTGATGTGATGTGATGTGATGTGATGTGATGTGATGTGATGTGATGTGATGTGATGTGATGTGATGTGATGTGATGTGATGTGATGTGATGTGATGTGATGTGATGTGATGTGATGTGATGTGATGCGATGTGATGTGATGTGATGTGATGTGATGTGATGTGATGATGTGATGTAATAAATTGTTCGTCTTTAAACTTAACATTTGTTTTTGAAATCACTGCAAGACATAAACACGAAATTCTTTTAACGTTTGGGCTATATATGTATTAGTGCTTCTTGAGTGGATTCTGAATTGAGATCGAGAAGCGAAATTCTCTCCTCAGAATCAACAGAAGACAAAAGAGTATTTTTTGTGCCAATGGTAATGGAATGGTTTCAGAAGTGATTTGGACTCTCCCGGACGCTTCTTTTTGCCAAATGGAAAACGACATAAATAAGGACTGCTAATGAAATAAATGTCATATTCATATCCTTCTGCTAGAAAACTATGATGTTCCAAAACAGCACAGGCGCTACTGTTTTATAGCGGATTAGCAAAGATTTTTATTCCAAAATAAGTTCATTTCCATAGAAACATGTAAACAAAAGAGTGACATCTTGTGCGAAGAGATTCATTTCCATAGTAACGTATAAACAAAAGATCGTCATCTATTCCCTAATGTTTACTATTTCTAGAAATAAAACGAAAATAACAATAGATTAGTTAAAGGATCCTGACGAGGATCTCTCAAAAAAAACGCGAACGCGTGCCCGAAGGCACGCCCACTGTTCGACTTACACGAATAAAAACTACCGTTCACTTTGTACGCAAATTATTTATTCTATCTACCGTAATATAACAAGAAGATTATAAGTATATGACCGCCGTAGTCCAGTTCTCGATTTAGACTGCCTCTTCATAATCCAAATTCCCGTTAGGAACCTGTTGGTCCCACGATGTGAATAGCTGATTCCGCAGATAGGTCGTCGCACGCGTATCCGGTGGCCGAGGCATATGCGCAACATGATCCCAATGCACCTGGAGTGTGGGAACAGGTTGGAGCATGAAAATGATGAGCCAGCGAATCCCATATGGTTCGCTGGCATGCACTTAGCTCGTGGGCCAAGCGCACCGTGTTAACTCCTCCCCCTTTAAAGATCTACGTCCCGTAGATCATAGGTGACGTCAGAGGCCGACGGCCAAACCTGCGCCGTTGGAAGTTCTTGAACCCGACTAAGCTCTTTATCAGCCGCAGCATTGGATCTCGTACCGAAGGCATTTAGGGGTGGAAGCTTCAGATCCAGGCTAATCCTTCGCCATATGATGCAAACTATGACCGCTGCCAGGATGATGATAAGGGCATCCATGAGGTAAGATATCGTGACATGGTTTGATAGATTTCCAAGCCATTCTATATTTCGAATGATTGTGTTGTGCACATGTTCAAGATTAATTTTGTGCATTCGACTCGTGATATTTGCAAGGACTGGTGGAAGTACCTGGACATGGGAATACGTGAAGCTCGAGAACGTTTTGTCTCCTATTTGAATCGCTTCGTTGTCCAATTGGATTACGTAAGTTCCATTGAGGGTTTGCGAATTATTTTTTGAAACCAGTTGACCATGGAAATTCGTTACGAATACCGTATCCTCTTTGACAAATTCGATTACTTCCTTCGTGTTCGAGCGAAAGGTACATGTCGTAAGTCCTCCTTTTATAAGCTTGGCTACACAGCTGTCCTCTTCTAGTTTCTCTAATGATTTTTCAGCGCAGATCACTAGGTTGTTGATGGAAAGGCATTCTCCAACTATTCCAAATGTCTCCTGTTGGTTAACTAGTATCCTATCGAAATCCATATCGATTTGCAGTCCGTTGGTAATGGAAGCTTTCGTTAGGAGTAAATTGAACTCCTCATTTTTTACCTTAGGCATTGAAAGGACGTAAAGTAACAGTGACCCGTTCGTGTAGATGGATGGAGATCCGTATTCCACAGCTTCAATTTCGTTAGCGTATGGTAGCGTTTCGATTTCGCTCACGATTCTACCTATTTCTTCTTTGTCGAGGAGGTTGGTATTTATCAGATCACTCTTTGCCATTTGACAGGCACGTACCATTTCATCAACCTTGTCCTTTACTATCAGAATCTCGTTCAAAATATCTTGCTCGTACCTTCCAACATTAGATGCATGGACCTCATTATTAAACTGATCTATCATCCAGTTCATCTTTTCCGTTGTTGCTTTCATGGTACCAAAGAGTCCGCTGTTAATTTTGTATTGCTGGTTGTTGTTGTTAATAATGTTCTGCTCACTCGCAAGGATTTTGCTCCAATCTGCTGCGTCAGGGTTTCCTGCGATCCACTTCCAGGCGGATCCTATCCAGTCGATGGATCTTGCGCTTCGGCTTCTTTTTCCTTTGAGTAGGGTTAGCCTCCCACGGATTTCATTAACGTAAAAGTCGATAGTGCTTCTTTTCTCTGGAGCCTTGAAATTTTCTAGACTTATAGTTGTATCGAGCTTTTCCATCAGGCTATCGAACTCCGTCAGATTAATAACGTGCACCAGTTTGAAGTGGCCGTCAATGATCCAGCCTTTACCCTCCTTTATCGTGACGATTGGCGATTGGTAGTTAAATATTTGGTAGCCATTGGCGGCTGCTAGGGAAGCAAGTCTGCAAATATTAATGTTTCAAGTAAAAGTAAAAGTGTTGTGATGTGTTAGTGGGAACAATAACGATTTATTTCGCATAGTACTTATCCTAAGTATTCGTATTATTAATTCATTAATTAACTACAAATGATAGATTTATCGGTAAGTGACCGCAACACTAATTATGTTATAACATTATATATATCGCTATAAAAGATAAATTTATCAGTAATTGGTTACAACACTAAATATTAGCGCTTTCTTCTTTTTATCAATTGCACCAAGTAGGTGTGCATTTTTTTATAGCGTGCGTATGTTTCATTTATGTGCAGTTTTTTTGCTTTACATGATATTGCGTGTATTATACGTACGTATATATGCATGTATATGTATATAAGATTATGAACATATTATGTATTATGCAACTGTGCTCTGATAGGTTAAATTAAATAAGAAAAGTGTGCCGTAAAGTTGTGTGCTAAACCATTGCCTTTTTTTTTTTTTTTTTTTTTTTTTTTTTTTTTTTTTTTTTTTTTTTTTTTATCTATATCTTTTACTTAATTACATAGTTAAGTGTTAAGATTCAATTCGACTAATTGTTTACTTAGTTACATAGTTAAGATTCAATTCAAGTTATATTCGATCAATTCGTTTACTTAATTACATATTTAAGATTCAATTCAAGTTATATTCGATTAATTCGTTTGCTTAGTTACATAGTCAAGGTTCAATTCAAGTTAAACTCGTTTGAAAGCCAGGTTACGTGCTTGGTGTGTTTTTAATGTGGCTTTTGTGGATTCTACGTCCAGAGGTTGTAATTATGGTCACCTCGTTGTTCTTTGCCACCGTTTCCTTTCGGAATAAGGGTTTATTCTTTGCACGAATGCCTTTATAGGCCGTGTATACTACTTCACCCGTTTTATAAGTACCTGGTTTCGTTTTATTTTTGTTGAATCTAGTGTTATTGGCCTTTTGCTTTCTCTCAATCTCACCCTTCAATTCTTTGTTCACCCTTGTTCGGAATTCGAGTAGTTTCTGGTAGTTAATGCGCTCATATCTATTAAAAAATATGTCGACAGGTTTCCTCTTGATAACAGAATGGAAGGTATTATTATATCTGTCTACTGCAACATTTAGTAATTCTTTTAGGCGCAGACCTTTATGCTCTGCCCTTAAGCATCGGTAGATTTCTAGTATTGTTGAGTGAAATCTTTCTACCTGCCCGTTCACTTCGCTACGATAGACTGGGGTTAGGTAATGTTTTACCCCTAATATTTTAATAAAGTTCTGTATGATTGGACTCAGAAAACTGCGCTCGTTATCGGTCACCAAAATCTTTGGGACCGTGAAATAATGCAGTATCTTAGTTATCTTGTTTCTGAGGTAAAGGGATGACCTATTTTTTACGTGGAATATTTTACCAAATTTTGAAAACTTGTCAATGCACGTGATAAATTTTTCGCCCTGGATCTCCATTATGTCCATGTGAAGAATCTCACATGGATATGATGGCACTGGGGTCGGTTGAAACTCAGGAGTGTTTGGATGCCGATCGTACTTGTTTAACTTACAGATTTCACAAGATTCAGTGTAACGCTTGATTAAACTAGTCATGCTAGGGAAATAGTATTTTTCTAAAATCTGTTCCCTATTTTCTCTGGGGTTCCTATGAGCTCTCTTATGCTCGTCCATAATGAGCTGACACTTCCTGTCTTCATTCCTTACGTCTTCGACAACCCTCTGAGTGATGCGAAGTTTGTAATTGGTGAAATGCTCAAGGAACACCTCCTGGAGTAGAGATAGATGTGACTCTGGTATTTTGATACCATTAATAACACTTGGTTTTAACTTTAATTTAAGTAAATCGATCAGCCGTTGCTTGTCTCGATCTTTGATTGCAAAGTAATGGCGGGTGAAACCGGGATGCGGTTCTTCCAGGATCTCCACTCCTTTACCTATTCTAATAAAAATTTGGTTACGGAAAACATTAATTGGAGCCTCCACATGGGGAATGAGATCGGAATTATCTTGCTCAGCGCTATGAGCGGTTCCGATTGAAGATTGTGCCTCACTCGCGGTTTCGGTAAGTTGGGTCTTCTCTGCCTCGCTATCGGCTATGACGCTTTCCGTGCGAGAATTACCGTTTTCACTAGCTGTTTCGGTATGGGAGTCACCATTGGCATCATTGACACTTTGTGCTGGTTCGGCGTACACCGAATCAGACAAGTGATTAACTTCAGTTCTGAGGCGTGATAGGGCATCTGCCACCAAGTTTGATTTGCCGGGTTTGTACATGAGCTCGTAGTTATATTCCTCAATACGGGATTTCCAGCGTTTCAACTTTGCGTTAAAATTCCTGTTACTTAGCGCGAAAGTTAAGGGCTGGTGATCGGTGTGTATTCTGATCTTTTTTGCTCCGTACAAATACGATCTCAGATTGTCGAGAGCCCATACGATGGCCAGCATTTCTTTTTCGTTCGTCGCATAGTTCTCTTCCGTCTTGTTCAAGGACCGTGAGATATATGCAATCGGCCTATCGGAATTAGACTCTCCTTGCGACAAAACCGCCCCTATCGCATAATTAGATGCGTCTGTCGTCAAATTAAAAGGTTTTTCAAAGTCTGGGAAGGACAGAATCTCAGATGACGTTAACAGAGTCTTCAAATCATTGAAGGCCCGCAACGCTTCGTCGTCTAGCGTAATTAAAACTCTTTTAGATTCATTAGCTTTGATCTGGGCATTGTTTCCGCGGGTGAGGTTTGTTAGTGGTTTGGCAACCTTCGCATAGTCGCGAATGAATTTCCTATAATAGGAAGTGAGGCCTAAGAAACTCTTCAGTTCCTTTAAATTTTCGGGGGGGAGAATTTTTTCTATCGCTGTTACCTTCTTCGGGTCGGCTTTTATACCATCACGGGTTATGACATACCCGAGGAATTCAACTTCGGGCTTCATAAAGTGTGTTTTATCAAGGTTCACTTTCAGGTTGGCTTCCTTTAATTTTGAGAAGATCGTGTCGACATTTCTTAGGTGATCGATGCTATCTCTCCCAAAGACTATGACATCGTCGATGTACACATAGCAAATCTTGCCTATGTGCTCTTTTAATACATCGTCGATCATTCGTTGAAAAATAGCAGGAGCATTTTTCAACCCGAAAGGTAACCTTAAGAACTCGTACTTCCCGTTCATTGTCGAGAAGGCAGTTTTAGGTATATCGCAGGGTTTCATTGGTATTTGGTGGAAGCCAGAGGTCAAATCAAGGGTCGTGAAATATGCCGCTTTGCCCAGACTGGCGAGCGTAGAGTTTATATCTGGAATGGGGTACGTGTCCGAGATAGTGACAGCATTTAATCTTTTGTAATCTATTACCATCCGATATTGTTTCTCCCCAGATGGTTTCGGTTTTTTCGGGACGACCCAAATCGGGGAGTTATAAGGACTCCTTGATGGACGTATAATCCCTCCGGCCAGTAGGTCTTTTATTTCCTTTTCCACCTCTTCTCTCATACAGGCCGGGTAAGGATAACTTTTACTATAGATTGGGTCATCTGTACTTGTCCGGATTTCGGCTCTTACTGTTGTTTTCACGGACTCGCTCAGGTCTATTGGACCAAAGAGAGGCTCATATTTCTTGATCAGTTCATGGAGTTTATTTCTGTGTCCTTCGGGAAGGTTTTCATCCAGTGTGATATTGACCTCCTTTGACAGTTTTGCTTTAAGTGGGATTATTATATTCGGTGTTAACTTTAGTGTATTTTCCTTGCGGTCGATAACCGCCTCGAGGTCCTTCAGGGTGTCATCCCCTATGATGCCATCGAAGGAAATTAGGCCAGGCAGAAGGTAAAAGGTGAACATTGTATCGTTTCCAACTTTTTGGAAAAACCTACCGCACATCTTATGTTCTATTTTCACCTTGCCTCCTGCTGAGTTAATAAAAAAAGGGTGAACAAGTTGAGTAAGGGGAGAAGCGGTTTTCTTAACAACTGAGGGACTGAGAAAGTTTTTGTTGGCTCCCGTGTCAACAAGAAAGTTGAGGGTGAGCCCATCCTTCGTTACATATTCTAAATATGGAACGCTGGATGGGCGTCCTTCATAAAATTTACCTGATCCTGAACTTCCTCTTCCTCTACTGCATCATAATGAGGTGCAGGTTCGTCCTCGCATGCCTGCATGTGATACAGTCTTTGTTGCTTATGAGCATACCTATCTGATTTTGCTTTCCTTTTAAAGCCGTTCGAGCCGCGAGGGTAATTCATGTAATTTATGTTTCGAGATTGAATAGATTGGTCAACCTCCATTTTTTCGTGGGGTTTCGGGGCAGTTGGTCTATGGGGTGTGTCCCCCTCAACCCGCTGAGGGTAGCGCATTTGTTGTCTCCATTGGTTTGAAGAATGAGGGAAGAAGTTCTTTGGCGCCATGGGCGGCCTGGGCTCGCCCCGAAAGGTTTGATTAACCGGGGCCGTTATTGTATTGGAGGCAGACAAATTATGAATCGTATGACTTCGGTAATTTAAGTTTTGCATTTCGAGGCACGCTGAGTAGGCCTCTGGCAGGGTCCTGGGTTTCTGGACAATCAGCAGCCTAGAAAGGTCGCCGTTGAGGCCACGGATGAAAACATCCAGTGCACGATTCCTATAAGTTCCGACGAGCGCGGTTACCGTCTCCTCGCTAAATGACTCAGTTTTGATCTTATTGATCATGAGAGAGAGCTGGTGGTTCACCGCGGCATAAAATTCGTCTAGCTTAGTGTTTTTTTGCGACAGCTGATTGAGCTGATGCTCGAGAGTCCGCATGTCTCTTTTATCCGCATAGTGGAGAGAGAGACATTGTTTAATCGATTGCCAATCGTTGTCAAATATATTGTATGACACCAAGGCACCATCGGCAGGACCCCTTATTTTCTGCCTAATATGTTGGAGAATAGCCCTATAGATTGGTTTGGCCTTAACGATTTCGAAATCTTTAAGAATGCCTTCCACTATGTGCACCCATGTCACATATTGCGTGGGATTGCCGTCGAAGACCTGCAGTTCTTTTACACAGTCCGGCAATTTTGATATTTCTTTTAATTCCTGCTCGCTCCTTGGAGCGCAGAGTTCGACCGGCTCGACGGGTGCATCCGGAGATGCCGCGTGCCCGTCCTCCAAGGTCTTTAGTCGACCTTCCAACTCTCTTAACTGCGCAAGAATCGCGTTTACTGCGCCGGTCAATTCTGTTAAGGATTTCGTTATCGTGTCCATTCCTAGTTTCTTTATATTATTGGATACCAGATAGTTACAAAAAGAGCTTCTTACCTTTAGATAGAGGGCTTTACCCTATGTATACTCTTATTAATCACTTAATATTATGTGATCTCACTAATTATTTATTATCACACACCAAGCCGCACAAAGGCACACTCATTAAAATTTCACAATTCTTCTTTTTTGCCCTTATTTTCTAATTTTAACGTTATTGCTATTGCAAGGCACAACAAAAATTTTATGTGAATTTCTTTTTAATATCGCTTTTGCGACGCACAGGATTTTTCTTATATAACCTTTCTTCTTTTTTTCCTTTCTTATCGCTATTGCGAGGCACAAAATTTTTCTATGTGAATTTCTTTTTAATACACCTTGTCGCTTTTGCGACGCACAGGATTTTTCTTATATAAACTTTCTTATTTTTTTTTTTCTTTCTTATCGCTATTGCGGAGCACAAAATTTTTCTATGTGAATTTCTTTTTAAAACACGTTATCGCTATTGCGACACACAGGATTTTCCTTATGTAAACTTTCTTTCTCTTGTTATCGCTATTGCGAGGCACAAACAAAATTTTATATGAATTTCTTTTTACTACACGTTATCGCTTATTACAACGCACTGGTTTTTTCTTTTATAAATGTCTTTTCCTTTTCCGCAAACTGTTTTAGAATGTAAGGAGTCAAATCTTACATCAACGATAGCACCTTATACATTCCGATTCTTGCGGAGATTCTTTGATCGCGTTCGCTGGGGATTTTTTGCACAACTAGGATCGGAACAGAGGAAAAAAGAAAAATTAATTTCGCGATTCACGTTTATTTTTGGGTACAGTTCTTTTGGAAGGATCGTGTTCTCCGTTTTGGGTGCAAACGTTTATAATTGTGAGCATCCTACTAAGGCACGATTTACTTCACACGAATCCTTTTTGGTTCCTTTGCGATCTCCAGTCGTGTTCTCATGGGAACGATGGAAGCTTTACGAGAATCACTATATAAACACTGTGTTCTCATGGGTACAGTGATTTGCGTTCAATCGAACGTAATGATCTCTGATCCTTGTTTAGAGGATAGGCAATCGCAGGAAGAAAAAAGGATGTCGTTTACGGAACTGTCCCTGCTCGGGCGCCAGTTAAAGGATCCTGACGAGGATCTCTCAAAAAAAACGCGAACGCGTGCCCGAAGGCACGCCCACTGTTCGACTTACACGAATAAAAACTACCGTTCACTTTGTACGCAAATTATTTATTCTATCTACCGTAATATAACAAGAAGATTATAAGTATATGACCGCCGTAGTCCAGTTCTCGATTTAGACTGCCTCTTCATAATCCAAATTCCCGTTAGGAACCTGTTGGTCCCACGATGTGAATAGCTGATTCCGCAGATAGGTCGTCGCACGCGTATCCGGTGGCCGAGGCATATGCGCAACATGATCCCAATGCACCTGGAGTGTGGGAACAGGTTGGAGCATGAAAATGATGAGCCAGCGAATCCCATATGGTTCGCTGGCATGCACTTAGCTCGTGGGCCAAGCGCACCGTGTTAACTGATTTCTTAACTAATTGACTATCCTCTGTTTAGCTTTTCAGATTGCTCCAAGAGACTGTGCACCACTGATGCCACATACGTAAAGTCTAATCAGACCGGTGGCGGTAGGTTGGGCTTCTTGGAACCAACTAGTAAGGTGGCTTTCTATCCCAACGGCAGCAATGCACAGCCAGGATGTGCTATGGACCTGACCGGATCATGTGCCCATTCACGATCGTACCAATACTTTGCCGAGACCATTAAAAGGCACAGTTTTCGGGTCGCGAAATGTGATAACTACAATTCGGCGGTCGGCAGGAAGTCGGCATGGGTGCCAGCTATGGAAATTCTGGAGCGTTTTACGTTCCAGTAAATAGTAAGCCACGATACGGTATGGGTTAAGATAACGGGCTTTGTCTATGGAAAATAAATTAATGAACTGAATACAATCTTTTGAGTTTGTAATGTGCTTTTTTTCTAGGCTGAGGTTAGCTCGCCGGATCGCCAAGGTCCATCCTAAAGAAACACGAACTTTAGGTAAAAGAGTTTTCTTTATTACGTCTTCTTTAATTTACAATATATATTAAAAAAAAAAAAAAAAACAATTATACAATTCAATCCAGACAATTCTGTAGTTCAAACAATGCCAAGTGAAATAATTTCCAAAGAAGTCTATAGCTTTACAATTTCATTTAAATAATTCTATAGTTTAAATAGTGCCAAATGTTTCAAACAATTTCCAAAGAATTCTATAGCTTTACAATTCCGTTTAAATAATTCTATATGATTGAGGGGGGGGGGGGGGCTTTCGGGTTCGAGAAAGAAAAAATGCGTTTACAACTGAGTACGCTACAAGTATTGGTTTCAGTGTTTTTATTGGGTGAGTCTTACCTCTTTGATGGGTTACAAAAAAGTGACCGAGCTCATAGAACAGGAAGTTAACTTAGGTATAAAACATTCATGGAGGCTTATTCATAAAGAATTATGGTAAATTATGGGAAAGTATGGGGAATTTTTAGTATAGCGACATCTAGCTAGTCAGACAGTCTTCATTCACCTGAACATTGCCGGCCGCCTTGCAGTATAACTGCAAATTATATCTTATATCTAACTTAAATCTAGGGGGAACCTTTGTTCAGAGGGGCTCCACTCACTCTATAGAAGGTAATAGTTAGTAGGGGAAATTATAGTATAAAATCGCACAATATATAATAATGTGATAATGATAGTAATTTTCCAATTTATAGAACTTAAGAAATTATATCTAAGCATACATTGATGAAGAGAAGTGCATATAAATGTGAAAAAAATCGAACGATTTAAATATACCTAGATAGTGCAGGGGGTCTTTGAATTAACGATTGCGGTAAGATACACAATTTAAAAATAGGGCGCGTCAAAATGCCGTTTTGAGTTCGAATATCTGCTACCCGAACTCTCCCATCGGAACCAGGGTGAAGTTTAACAATTCTACCCAGCCTCCACTCATTTGGGGGTAGATTTTCGTCGCGTATCACTACAAGGTCATCGAGGCTTATATCGCGCTGTGAGTACTTCCATTTGTACCTTTTCTGGAGCTCTTTAAGATATTCTTCTTTCCATCTTAAACAAAATCGGTGGTGGAGAATCTTGAGCCGATTCCATCTATCCATGGTGTTTATGGAGCTAGAAGCCATATCTGGTTCGGGTGAAGCCAGTAAAGGCGCCCCGCGAAGAAAATGCCCTGGAGTTAAAGGCGGGATTTCGCTGGGATTGTCCGACATAGGTGAGATGGGCCGTGAATTCAAGCAGGCTTCAACTCTTGCAAGGAGGGTCGTGAACTCCTCAAAAGTAAATTTGTGATCACCAGCGATCTTCCGAAAGTGAGTTTTAAAGCTTTTCACACCTGCTTCCCACAAGCCTCCCATATGTGGTGCACCAGGTGGGATGAATTTCCAAGTGACTACCTGACACTGGTATTTGTCAGTTACATGGCTTGAAAAGGACTTAAGGAAATGTTTAAAATCCTTTGCGAGCACTTTGCTCGCACTCACAAAATTAGTTCCATTGTCGGAAAAGACCGTGTTTGGTAAACCACGTCGGGATACGAATCGTGCAAATGCAGCCAAGAAGGCAGAGGCAGACAAGTCGCTTGCAGCCTCAAGATGAATGGCCTTGGTTGCAAAGCAGATGAATAAGCATACGTAGCCCTTAGAAATACGACAACTTCGACCCGAAAAACTCTTAATGGTAAATGGCCCAGCATAATCGATGCCAGTATTCGTGAAAGGGGTTGAAAGGATTGTTCGTTCTTTTGGAAGTGCTGCCATTATTTGGGTGTTAATCTTGCGCTTATAGATTGTGCATACTTTGCACAATCGAATGAACTTTTTCACCAGATTCTTGAGTTTCGGAATCCAAAACTCGGAACGAATTATGCGAATAACAAGCTCATTTCCGCCATATATAGAGACCTGATGAACGAAGTTCGTGAAAAGTGCGGTGATATGAGCACTATAAGGCAATATTATAGGGTACTTTTCACTGTATGAGAGAGAAGCACAAGCGAGTCGTCCGTTCACCCGCAGCAATTGATATGAATCGAACGACGGATTCAAAGTCAGTAAAATACTTTTTCTCGAAATTGGTCGATTGTTGGATAAAGCAAGATATTCCTCGGGAAAATAAAGCCTTTGGGTGAGACGTATTAAAGTCGCCCGAGTAAATAAAATTTCATTGTGAGATAAAGACATAGCCGGGTAACGAAGAGGGGATTGAAATCGGGAATATGTGTTTCGAACAAATCTGAAGACATAGCTCATAACTCGAACCATTCTCGCCCATGAGGAGAATCGTTTTATAATCAACTCAATGTTAGGGCTTTCGGTAGTTGCAAACGATTGAATTGCGCGAACTTCTAAATCTTCTTCATCAGGAGATTCTGAGTTCAATGCCGGCCTTTGATCTTGAGATTGGGATAACCAGTTGGGACCATGCCACCACAACTGGTTTTCTCGAAGCTCCAGTGGTGTCAAACCGCGTGTAGCTAGATCGGCGGGATTATCGCCTGATGCGACATGATTCCACATCCCATTCTCAACATTAGTGCAAATTTGAGAAACTCTGTTGGCCACGAATGTTTTCCAGGTATATGACGGTTTCTTCAACCAGGCTATGACAATGGAACTGTCCGTCCAGAGAAACACATCATTAGTTGCATACTTGAGGTTTGGAACTATCTTTTTAACAAGCTTAGAGAGCAGTAGCGATGCACAAAGTTCCAGTCTGGGCAATGTTATTTGCTTCACGGGGGCTACTTTAGTCTTTGCACATAAAAGGTGCGACGAAAAAGTATCAGAAGAATGTCTGACGCGTATATACAATGCAGCAGCATAGGCGCGCTCGGAAGAATCGCTGAATCTATGAATCTGGAATGAAACTGATGGATCAAACTGGACCCATCGGGGTACCTGAACGTATCGGATGTCAGGTAGATTAGCAACGAAGTTCTTCCAATTATGACACGTTAGGGGCTTAAGCGGTAAGTCCCACGACGTCCCATCGCGCCAAATTTGCTGCATTATAATTTTTGCTGTTACTATCACGGGAGCAAGCCACCCAGCTGGATCGAACAATTTTGCGATTACCGAGAGTGCATTTCGTTTCGTGGTTGGGAGAATATCTATGTTGACATTCGAAGGGCTTAAAGAGAATTCGAAACAGTCGCAGCTCGCATTCCACTGAATGCCCAGCATCTTGGTACACGATTTTTCTTCCAACTTAAGAAAATTTTGGTTCAATAAATCCCCGGGAGGGAAATGGTCAAGAAGAGTAGGACAATTGGAAGTCCATTTTTTGAGAACAAATCCAGCGGAGCTTAGAGTAGAAACTAGTTCCTTTTGGGACAATTTCGCAGCTTTCACATCATGTGCTCCAGACAAAATATCATCGACGTAGCACTCGCTTCGGAAGATATTCGATGCTAATGGCAATTGCGATTTAACGTCATCAGCTAATTGCAAAAGCGTTCGGATGGCTAAGTATGGGGCACAGTTGACGCCGAACGTTACAGTTTGGAGTTCATAATCCTGAATGGGATCTTGGTTACTTTTTCGAAATAAAATTCTTTGAAACGGGGTGTGTTCGGGATGAATAAGTATCTGTCGGTACATTTTCTGTATGTCCGCATTAAATACATATTTATAGAATCTCCAATTGAGGATCAGAGACATAAGATCTGATCGAAGGCTTGGGCCAACATAGAGAGCATCGTTTAGACTTACGCCGTTGGATGTAGGGTGTGAAGCATTGAACACAACACGGATTTTTGTTGTTATACTTTCCGGTTTCACTACTGCGTGGTGTGGCAAGTAGTAAGATACAATCTCGTTGCTTCTATGTATCTCTATCGGATCTACTTTTTTCATTTGCTTTAGAGTAAAATATTCTTCAATGACCTTATTATACTCTATTTGGAAATTTGGGGTCTTAGCCAACGAGTTTTCCGTGCGTAGAAACTGCTTCCGCACAGCATCTCGTGAAGTGCCTAATGGAGAGATAAAATCTCGAAATGGAAGCTTTATCTACAACATATCTACCTTCCGAATTGCGATAGGTGGTTTCCCTGAAATAACTTTCGCAGATTTCTTCCTCAGGCGAAACTGGCTTGGAATCAATTTCCTCAACCTCCCAAAACCGTGAAATTTCCTTGTCTAGAGATGTTTCACTAAAGTAAGACAAGAAAGTCGAGAAACTATTTAAAGTGGTAGTGGGAAGAGGTCCTGACAATACCCAACCAAAGATAGTGTTTTGTGCTACAAGAGAACCAAACATATTAGGCTTAAGTCCATCCCGAATCAAAGATGGATATATGTCAGCACCGAGCACCATATCTACATTAGAAGAGCAGTGAAAATCGGGATCCGCCAACTGAATATCAATATTCTCAGATATTTCTGAAGGACTCACGGAACAGGAGGGTAAATCTCCGGTAAGTCGTTTAAGAACAATTGCATTAGCGGCCAAGGTAAACGCTGGAATGTATCTTGATTTTAATATTACTGCGCAGAGTTTCGAGGCGGTGGCAGTAACTACTGCGTTCATGCCAGATATGTGGGCCTGAATGGGCTGAACTGGCAGCCTAAGGCGCTTTTGTGCTTCTTCAGAAATGAACGTTACTTCCGACCCAGGGTCTAAAAGTGCTCGTAAAGTGAAAGTGGTTCCTTGGTGTTCGATATCGACTAAAGCAGTGGCAAGTATAACGCGATTATGATTGCTGCTGAAATGCGAAAGTAAACGAGTTGTTTCAGATGAAGTGGACTGTATATCGGGGGTTGGTAACTCTGCTAGTGGGATAACTTCTTGAGCAATATCTTGACCTTGAATAACATTTACTTGGGTTGAAGAGGGTAACCAATGCAAAAGTGTGTGATGCCGAGACTTACACTGCATGCAAGTATGCAAACTCCTGCACTCTTTCTCGACATGGGACGTCGCTAGACAATTTCTGCAGTATTTCAGGGTATTGACGGCATCGATTCGATCACCAACGGACATTTTCAAAAATTCACTGCAAAAACGAAGTGAATGATTGCCATTGCACAGTCTACAAACAGGTTGTTTTGTCTTTGCATAGTAGGACTGATGAACTTTAGGGCGAGTTGACTGGGGAGTGGGTGTTTTTGCAGCAGCTTTTGGTTTAGAAGTGCTGGTATATCGAATATCAGATACCGTTTCGAGAACCTGATACCTGTTAGTAAGAAAGGAGTTCATATCAGACCAGGAGGGAATAGTGCGAGGATCTTCTATGGATTGTTCCCACAATGAAAGCGTTTTTACAGGTAAGCTGCTTGAACACAAGTATACGAGGATGGCATCCCAATTAGAAGTATCGATCGAATGAGCTTTAAGGGTCGAGATACAATCGTTTATTTCCCTTTGAATATCTTTAATACCCTTGCCTGACTCATGTGCGACAAATGGCAAATTAAACAGAGTCTTCAGTTGACTATTCACTAAGATACGATTGTATCTATCTTTTAGAGCACTCCAGGCAAGTTCGAAACTCTCAGCTGTGAGCGGGAATTTACATACTATATTGCTAGCTTCACCTTTGGTTTTAGAACGCAGATGGAAAAGCTTTTGTACGGCACATAATTTTGGGTGATTGATGTAGACTGCAGTAAACAAGTCTCTAAAGGAGGGCCACGTTAGATAATCTCCATAGAACACGTCTGTATCACAAGGAGGAACCTTAAGGCATGGTACATCTTGATTGAGTGTAGGGGAAATAATTTGGAGAACTGGTGAATCTCCAGTTGAGATCGGGGGAGGAAATTTTGCTTCTTGAATTATAGTGAATTTTCTATTAAGCTCAATGATTTCACTTAAACATGTAACATATGTGTCAGATGAAAGCTTGAATTCAGCTTTTACTTCAAGTAGTTGCCTTTCATCAGCAGAAGTATCCGACTGCACACAAAATGCGTAACTTTTCTTGACTTCAGTCCACAAAGACTGAAGTTCAGATCTAAGAGCCTCCAATGAAGCAATCGAGTACGCAGTAGCAGGCTTTCCCTTGAAATCGGCGACAAACTCTACTAGCTGATCTGCAGCAAAAATATATTCGCTAAGTCCAATCATGTTAAGAAATCAAGCGATTAAATTACGATGTAATAATGCAGGCGAAACAATAATAGAATCAAACGTTTATCTTTGAGATGCACAAAATACCGTTTAATTGGCTACACTAGTCCAGGTATAGTTATTATATTATCCACAATAATTAACCGCACTAAATTATTAAAAAATGGCAATTAGGCAAATCTAACCTTGAAGTGTCGAATCAACCGCGTTTCTCACACGCACATGTGGTTTTGAGATGGTAGTATGACAGGGGTTCGGGGCGCAGATTCAGCGATCAATTTCGTATTTTCTGTTTATTTTGTTGATTTCACGACTTAGCGATCGCAATTTTAAATAAAAAGACACTACGCGCCTTAGAAATGAGATAATATTCTGCTTGTTCGAGATCTCGCGAAATACTGTCGAACAATATAAACT
The DNA here is from genome assembly GCA_946477585.1 of Cheilosia urbana. Taxonomy (NCBI): domain Eukaryota; kingdom Metazoa; phylum Arthropoda; class Insecta; order Diptera; family Syrphidae; genus Cheilosia; species Cheilosia urbana. The sequence continues at coordinate 122,532,332 of OX297854.1, forward strand.
AGTTTATGCTAAACAACCAACTTTCTCTAATGCACTTGTCTACATAAATGTACGCACCTGATCGCAGTGGCTGACAATTTTTTTTTTCCGCTTGCAGGAATTGGCTGTCTCTCGATCTCGAGTGTCTTATCTTGGTGCTTCTCTGAGTGATAAGTTTTTTTTTTCTGTTGGCTGATGTTTTGAGAATTATTTGGGTTTTTTCTCCTCTTCGTCTCGATTATTCGGGAATATTGTGTTATGTGGCTCTTTCTCTTGATGGTACAGCAATTATTTATCCGGCTCGTTTGGACCAATGATTGAGCGGGGGGTTTTCGGGTTCGAGAAAGAAAAAATGCGTTTACAACTGAGTACGCTACAAGTATTGGTTTCAGTGTTTTTATTGGGTGAGTCTTACCTCTTTGATGGGTTACAAAAAAGTGACCGAGCTCATAGAACAGGAAGTTAACTTAGGTATAAAACATTCATGGAGGCTTATTCATAAAGAATTATGGTAAATTATGGGAAAGTATGGGGAATTTTTAGTATAGCGACATCTAGCTAGTCAGACAGTCTTCATTCACCTGAACACTATAGTTTAAAACAATGCCAACTGTTTTGATAATCCAAACAATTTCCATAGAATTCTATAATTTTACAATTCAAATAATTCTATAGCTCAAAACAAACAATGTAAAATGATTCGATAATCTTTTGAACGAATTCTACAACGTTAGAAATTTTAAGTACTTCAACCAATTCTAAAGACCGCCGGTCAATGTTAGGGCTCATCACATTGTAGGGGCTTCAAACATTGACCAACTTTTCTTTTCAAATATTTTTGATTCAGGATGCCAAAAGAAACCAAAAAGCGACGTTACAATAGCACTTCAGCTAGGGATATGGAACTAGCCTTGCGAGAAATAAGGGATGGAACATCAAGCATCAACGCGTGTGCTAAAAAATACAAAATAGCAAAGGGAACCCTTATGAACCGAATTAAGGGATTAAGAGGAAAGAAAATCGGATGTCCAACGGTACTTTCAAATGTGGAAGAAATGCAGATAGTCAAATCTTTAATAACAGTGAGTGAGTGGGGTTTTCCTTTTACTGGGGATAATTTGAGATGTCTCGCAAAAAACTATCTCGATTCATGCAATCGTGAGGTTCCTTCATTTAAAAAGAATAACATGCCGGGCAGAAAATGGTTATAAGGATTCCTTTCAAGGCACAAAGATAAAGTTTGTGTCCGAGTATCACAAAATTTAAAGCCGGCCAAAGTGAAGCTCAGTCGTCAGAATGTAAGCGACTTTTTTAGTAACTTAAAAAGTACCTACACTAACCCTGGAGAATGAGTTCATACCCCCTGAAAATATTTTCAACTATGATGAGACAAATCTTTCTGATGATCCGGGCTCAAAAAAATTCATTTTCAAGAGAGGAGTAAGGTACCCTGAAAACATGAAAGACTCAACAAAGTCTAACATATCGATAATGTTTTGTGGATCTGCGGCAGGGGAGCTCATTCCACCGTATGTGGTTTACAAAGCGGAAAACTTATGGGCGTCTTGGTTATTGGGGGGTCCTCCAAAAACGAAGTACAACCGAAGCAAGTCAGGGTGGTTCGACGGGACTATCTTTAAAGACTGGTTCTTAAACCATTTCCTTCCACACACGAGGAGGTTAAGCGGTCCTATCGTTCTTCTTTGTGACAATTTGGCAAGTCACTTTTCCCCTGCCGTCGGTTCAGGGGCTCAGCAAAACAATATACGCTTTGCTTTTTTGTTGCCAAATTCAACACATATTTGCCAACCGTTGGATGTCGCTTAAAAAAGTTTGGCGTCGAATTTGGGATGAGTGGAAAGACAAGCGTGCGCACAAAGCGCAAACGCTTTCTAAAGATGCATTTCCACCATTATTAAAAAAATTAGTGGATGAAAGCGTGAATGCAGGAAACCGATCTTCAAACCTTATATCTGGATTTAAGAAATGTGGTATAGTGCCTTTTAATCCAAACGAAGTTCTTTCACGTTTACCGGATCCAACGGAAGGCGAAATAAATAATAATGAGGTGCGGTCCAATGTAGCTGAATCTGTTGTAGCAGTTTTAAAACATCTACGCTTTGGTTCTGGAGAATCACCAATTCCAAAACTTCGCACAAAGGTCAAAACTCAGCCAGGTCTTGGAATTGTGCTTGAAGATATAGATGGTTACGAGATAACCCTTGATACGGAAAATGCTTATGATGGAGCAGTGACTGTGAATGACGATGTGGCTACCTCCACTCAACATCTCCATGTAGCAGATGCCGCAGAAGTTTTTAATGAGCAAGTGCAGACTGGTTCACTCCAAGAACTACAAATCGAAGTCTTGGGTTCCGATTGTTATGATGACTCGTCGGTCGAAGACCTTTTCCAGCAAGTCTTGCTCAACTCCAAAGATAACTATTAGTTTTAAAATTCAATATTCTTCTTAACTTTTTCTAAAATAACCTTATTAATATTATAATATAAAAGCAATGCTTTTTAGATAGATACAACACAAGGATTGCAATGAATTAAGTACCTAATCTATGAAATAATGATGCTTTAATTTTCCTTTTTTTAATGATCTGTAATTAAGATCTGTGTATTTTCTTTACTTATTTAATTTAAATGAAGTAGCTGTGTTCTTTTTCATGTTTATAATTCTTAATTTTATTAAAAAATACGAAATAATCTACTGTGTTTTCGTTATTTAGCCGGTGGTCAATGTTAAAAACATTGTGCGGACAATGTTAGGAGGAAATGGAATCTAACATTGACCATCACAATTTTCTGAATTACTCTTTTAAAAACAATTACATCTCTGTACAATTTCTGAAAATTAGCGAAGAATGACTGTCCCCCTAGCGTTCAATTGTATTTATGCAGATAAACCTTCACAGTGCTGCTAAGTCTGCGTTTAAAGTTCAAAATCGGTCAATGTAAGGGTATTTGACGGTATTGTTCGGGGTGAATGCAATTTCGAGTTTTCGACGAAAACACGATTTTCGCTGTGCTGTGAAAAGGGTATAACTTAATCAAGTGCCGATTTCTTGAGAAAAGTGTACCATATTTAGGAAACATATTGTCAAAAGGGAAATTGTTCAAAAATCCCCGTTACCCACCAACTTGCAACAAATGCAGTCCTATTTGGGACTATTAAATTATTATCATAAGTTTATACCCAACTTATCGTCGTATCTAAAGGAATTCTTTGTTCTTTTCAAGAAAAATACCGATTGTGTATGGTCAACAGATGGTCAAAAAGCATTTGAGACCAGCAAGACTCTTCTAACAGAGAACCTTAGAATTATTTGATCCAAGTAAAGCTGTTATAGTCTCAACCGATGCTAGCCCGCCTAATGGTGTGGGAGAAGTGTTTTCGCATTTGATTAACGGTGTTAATCGACGGTTTTCACCAGCAGAAAAAAACTATTCACATCTTCACCGAGACGCTCTAGCAATTTAATTGCATTTTCGGTATACCGATTAAAATATACACTGATCATCAAGCGCTGAAGGAAATTTTTAGTCCACGTAAGGGAACAGCGGGTGTAGCAGCAGCACGTTTGCAAAGGTGGGCTGTAATTTTGTCAATGTACGATTACAGCCTTGAATATCGTAAAAGCTCACAAATCCAACATTTTCGCATGCTATCTCGTTCACCGCTAAGCGAATCAACATGTGCCTATAATTAATTCGGGGAACTTGGAGTCCCTAATGATTTGGTCATGGAAACAGAGCTCATTCGGAAAGAATCGTCTAGGGATGAAGTTTTGTCATTAATATATGATTGTGTCAAAGGAAACAAATTGAAAAATAAAATATCTAGTCCAATTTAGGGTCAGGAATAGCCATTCATCAGAGGATAATATGTTTTTTACGGAGGTTCTTTATTCCTATGAAGAGACGAAGTCCTGAAATTACTTCACAGTATGAACCATGTAGGCATGGATAAAATGAAGTCCATTGCAAGGTCTTATGTCTGGTGGCCTTGTATTGACAAATGTATCGAAGATTTTATAAAGGAGTGCTGTATTTGCCAGTCGAAAAAGAACATTCCAAAGGAAAATGTTGAATATAGATGGTATACGTGCAAATATCCAATTCAACGTATCCATTTGGATTTTTTCTATTTCCCAAAATTTCATTGGTGGATGCATCAGAAAAAATCCAACACAATAACACTGCGGACAATTTGATAATATTATTGGGAACTTTTTTATGCGACCTTTGGTCTTCCATGGGAGATAGTCATTGATAATGGTGAGGTGAAACAATATTGTGATGTACGATGCCGTGCACGTAGGTACGTCAAAACGGAGCGGACAACGGAAGCTACTTTTAAATTTTATTAATGTTTGATGGAAGCCCGTGAACATCCCAGCAAAACAATACTAAAAAAACAAAGGTGAAAAAGCAAAAACTGGAGATACACAATTGCACAGCATACAGTACACTTGACAACCGCGAGGACATCAACTTTCCAAAACTCCTTCTGTTACAGGACAAGCAAACTTTGGAACCCGCTTCCTGGGGATATATTTCCAGAAGACTACAATTTGCAGCAATTTAAGTGCAGAGCAAACATACATCTGCAAGCATCTCGGGGCGCTGTTGAAGCGTTATAGGTTCGCCTTTCCCGGGAGAAGTATATATAAAAAAAAAATAAATAAATAAATAAACGCCTACTGTACTATTTTATAGCTTTTACACTTTACAAGTTTTTGAGAACAAGAACAAGTTTTGTAGGAATTTCTGATTTTTGATCTTTTTGGGAATGATTTTCTTTTTGACTGGAATAGATTAATGACGCTGGCTTAAGTTGTCAATGATTGGAAGTATTGTTCGTGATAGATCGATATCTTTACATATAAATATATATATATTATGTATGTATATATTATATATGCAAGAATTCAGAGATTTGTTTTTGAATTCGAATTAGCAGTTATTAACTGAATATCACGATGAACGTGTGTGGGGTGCAAATGAAGAAGGATATTCTGATTGTTGTAAATATTTTAAGGTGGGTGCATATTCAAAAAGGTTGCAAAAAGTAGAAGTGGGTATTATTTGCTAAAAATAAGTTTTGCGTTGCTGTTATTGCCTTTGTAATGGCTGTTGCAATTTGAATTTTAAAGGTATTGAGTATTAAAAAAAACATATGAACAGAGATCGAATTTTGGGTAGTCATTTTTGAGAAAAAATTAAAAAAACAGATTTCTTCGAATTTTTTGAGGAAAACTAAGTACGGCATCTTAATTAGAATACTGATATTATCGTTAATATGTATTTTGATCAATATCGTTAGAGCGGTTTTTGTGAAATTTGGCAGACAAAAGAGTACCAAAAATTGCAATGTTTGAAAAATACTGTATTTGTTAACTATATAGCTAAAAACCGATTATAGGTTATTCTTCGCGATGTAAGAATTACTTGGTTTATGAAGTTTTATCGAAGTCAAGAATGGGGTTTTCCAGATATGAGCAGTTTTTAAAATTAGCCGTTTCGGTGATTCAAATTGAAAATGAAGGACGCAGCAATTTTAAGAACATCAGTATTACTCTAAGTTTGCATTTTGGTCAAAATCGTTATTGTCGTTTTCAGTGAAACTATAGAAAACAAAATTTTAAAAAATAGTTACAAGTCATAACCAAAAATACCATTATGTGTGTTTCCTGAAATAGTAATTTAAAGAGCTAAAAATAATTGCCCACTTTGGTCAGCGTTCCATCCTGCACCCGAAAAAGTACGCATTTTGATTGACTATACCTACAACCTACACTGAACCAAAAAGTTACATGATTCCAATGAAAAAATGCATAGATAGTATGAACAAATCATTGAAATTGAGCTAAAGTAGGAGTTCATTCAATCAATGTATCTCCGTTCATTCCGTGTATGAAAATATTCATTAGGGTATTAAACTTTCATAAGATGCATGATTTGTTCATAAAAGCAATGTATAGAATTCATAAAAAGTTATCCCTTTGCTTATGTAGACTTTCATTAATGCAATGTATCGGTTCATTGTATTTATGAATATTTTCATCAAGTCTGTTCGACTTTTAGAAAAACGTTCATTGGGTTTATGTGTTTATTCAACAAACGTATGCACACATTCATTGAATTTATGTAAAATGTCACAGTTTATATGAACAAAGGCTTTAAGTATATGACGTCTCTCATTACCTTAATAAACGAATTCATTGTTTCTATGTACATTTTCATACATTTAAGTACAAAATTATTTAAAGAGTATGTACTAGAAGTAAAACAGAATCTATTTGCTGTGCATTTTTATTGTTCCATTATAAACATAAAATACAAAACTTCTTCGAAAATTAATATGGTCATGTATCCCCTGGACGCTGATACCCAAAAATAGATATGAGTTCAGTGTTTGCCGTAATAGAAGAAACTATTAGGTATGTAGATTAGAAAACAAATTGCTATAGTTGTAATATGAATTTAAAAAAAAGCTTTTAATAAACTAAATCTTAGAAAACTCTTCAAATATTTTTTGTATGCATTTACCTTATGAATATGCTATTTACAATAATTATAAATACTTACGTGAAAATGTCCAATAATAAATACACTCTTAGAACCTCAACTGAAAATTCACCAGTAAAAAACAAAGTGAATAAATACAAGGTGTCCACGGGGGTGCAGGGAAATAAGTCCCCGGGAACTAAGTCCACTGAGGGACTTAGGTCCCACTTAGTGGGAAGTAAAACCACTTTCGTGAAGTGGATTCAGTTCCCATGTAAGGTGGAAACTAAGTTGACTTTCTTATGGGAACTTAGTACACATTCAAAAATAAGAAGAGGGAACTAACTTCCAACATTTAGAATTGGATATACTTTTGTTTAAATAATCACGGCGATTTTGCTTTGACTATTTTCAGAGTCTTGCAAGCTGAATTTTTCAAGTTTTATTCTGTATGACAAAATACTCTCTTCGAAATTCAGTTAGCAGTTAGCAGTAAGACTCTGAAAATAATCAAAGAAAAATTGCGGTGATTTTTGGCGCAAGGACATAAGTCCACGAGACGAAATTCACGCAAACTTTTTACTTTTATGTTCTCAAATTTGCGAAGGCTAAAACAAAAAAGTTGTTTGAGAAAATAAATTGGCATTTTTAGCCTTCGAAAATTTGAGAAAATAAAAGTAAAAAATTCGCACGACCGGTCATGGTGAGCGTCGATTTTTCTTTGATTACTTTCAGAGTCCTGCAAACCGAATTTCGTTTTTAAAATTTTTTACATACATAATATTGCTCTGCCTAAGTTAAAATTTAATTTCTCTTTAGTTAATAACAATTGCAAAGTACCAACTTGACTCTTTAACTTAACTTTGTTCTTAGTCGACAGTGAAAATTTACTTCACATTAAAAGGGAAATAAAACCACTTAGAGTTTTCGGAATTTATTTCCCACCTTACATGAGAACTAAGTCCACTTCACGAAAGTGGTTTTACTTCCCACTAAGTGGAACCTAAGTCCCTCAGTGGACTTAGTTCCTGGGGACTTGTTTCCCTGCACCGTCCGCGGGAATGTATACTATTTTGTTTTGCCGCCATTTTGGTAAACATTAGTCATGACAGTTCATATTTGGCAGCCGTGAAGTAGACACGTGGCAAATTTATTATGGAAAAATATTCGATAAATCAACGTGCTTTAATCGTTTAAACATGTTATCAAAATTAATCATCGATTACTGTGACGATGAGAAAGTTACGTGACATTTTTGGGAGAAACAACGTGCCAACAAAACGCACTATTTATCGGGTAGTGAATGATTTCGAAGAAAGAGGGTCTGTAGGTGATAGGCCCAAGCATGGACATTTAAAGTTACAGTATGTGCAATTTGGTCAGGAGGAATCATTGGACATTACTTATTTGAAAATGAAAACGGCGTAACGGTAACTGTGACTGGGGAGCGATATCGTAGTATGATTGAAAACTTTTAAACGCCACAACTTCATGCTTTGGGCTTGATTAACATGTGGTATCAACAAGACTGTGCCACATCGCATACAGCCAGGATTACAATGGAATTACTGCGAGACCTCTTTCCACAAAAAGTTATTTCAAGAAATGGTGATGTTGATTGGCCTCCACGGTCGCCTGATTTGACTGCTCCGGACTTCTTTTTCTGGGGATATCTGAAGAGCAAGGTTTATGCAAACAAACCAGAAACGCTTGAGCGCTCTGAACCGATCGCGCTTAGATCGTTCTGATGACTTTCTGTTTTTCCTGTTTTTTTTTTCTCTCAAATATGACTGGAAGTGAGAATGTATATGTGTAATCAGCATTTTATCAGCCTGCTCAGTCAATTATTTCTGAGCTCATAGAGCGCGCTCGGATCATGCTCTGAACGAAAAAAGAAACACAAATTCGAGCTCTGATGTATCTGAGCTAAAAAAGAAACACAAACTTTTTGTAGTTATAACAGTTCAGGTTGTGCTCTGAACTAGAAAAGAAAAACGCCTTAAGTAAAACATTTATCAATATAAGATCCATTCTCTTTCATTTAATCAAAGATTATAAACAAACAAAGTAGTATACCTTGCCAGCGGACACCCTGTAGGTATATATGTGGGACACTGATCGTGCTGCAACTGTAGAACTGATTTTATTTATTTTTTTATTTGTGTTTATCTACCAAATAAATATGTAGTTACAATGTAACAAGCTTTTTTAACAAGAAATAGTATATTTTAATGTAATGAAACTAATTGTGATAGCAGTAGAACTGCTTTAATTTTAGTTTTTTTTTTTTTTTTTGCTTTTTATGAAGAAGAATGTTTAATACTAAACAATTTGAATAATTTTCTTACCCATTTAATAGCATTTTTGGAATGAAAACTCAGTTTTTGAAATAGGTGAAATCGATTTGTATTTTTAAATTTTAGCATCCAACTCCTTGCTTTCTTGCCTTTTAGATATTTTGGATGAGATGTGCTTTGGGCCATGCCCATTTTTTTTTTGTGTTCCACGTGCATGGACAAGAAAAAAATCAGTTTCAAAGTATAGGCGGTGGGACACAAGTCAAAAAAGTAGACTTTTACGTAAATTAACGTAGCGTGTGAACGGTTTCGCAAAACACTTTGAAAATTGGTAGGTAAACTCTTTATAAGACTAACTTCAAGTTAAAATAATAATAAAAAAAAAAAAAAAACTATCACACGGTTTCGGAGTACCAAGTACGCAAACCCTTAAATGAGTTTTTCTCGGAAAAGTGCCAATGGCGTATGGAACAAAACAATATTCTAAGGCGACGATTTGTCAGATCACATCTCGAGTACTGCAATATAGTATGGAATCCATTTTACGAAGGACATTCTTTTAGAATTGAGAAGATCCAAAAGCGTCTTACTAGAGTAGCTGTTCGTAGACTGCGATGGAATATTGAAATGCCATCTTACGAGACGAGGGGCAAATTATTTGGTATCTTACCTCTTTTCAGACGCAGGCAATTGTTTTCCATTATGTTTATTCGCGATTTGATAGATAGTCATTTCGATTACCCTTTTCTATTATCATTAGTTGGATTTTATGCTCCTGCGAGAGTTCTTAGAAATTGTTTTTTATTTCATATACCCTATCATAGGGTTAACTATGGTTACAATGAACCAATTTCTAGATGCCTTAGGGAATCCAATAAATATTCTGATGTTATTGATTTTCATGTTAGTGGAGATTCGTTTAAAAATAAATTAATTCTGTTGTCAGGCTTTGGTGGTCATTTTTAAGTATAATTTTTGTATTAAGTATCTAATCTAGTGAGAACAGTAGATGTACTCATTTGATTGAAATAAATCAATAAATAATAATAAATAATAAAGAAAATTTGTTAAAGTGAATGTCAGAGTCGTTTATTTGTATTTTTTAATCATATAATTACCTATACGTAGTTTATCTTAATATATAAAAATTTCGTGTCACATGGTTCTCCGCGATGGCCACTGCACACTGTGTGCAATTTGATCCAACTTGAAAGACAAGTTTATAACTGCATTGCATTATTTTTTATTGCAAATTATTTGTTTATTATTTAACAAAGAGTTATAATTATAGGTATATATATAATATTCCCGGTGTCAAACTCGATGACGTTATAACTCGAAAACCGGTGGGTCGATTTTCATCCCTCTTTTTATGTTTTGGTCGTATTGGTGTATTTCAGGTTTAGGCGGACTTAAAAGATAAGCTACTTTTCGACCCGATAGCTGGCGCTGTTGTTGTTCTCCGAAACAACTCAACCGATTTCAATTAAATTAGGTGCATGGTGTATTCTAAATACAGGATATTTTTGGACCCGATAGGTGGTAAGTTATTTGCAAAAGATAAGGGGGATAGAAAAAAGGTATTTAAAAAAAAAAAAAAAAAATCAAACGCTAGTTATAAAGTTGCACAGTTAAAATTATTCGGCGGCATTCTCAAAATAAAGCACTCTGCGAAATATGAGCGGGATTTAATACGTAAGGCCGTCCAAAAGCGGATGAGTACAGCTCTACAATAAAAGAGAATGACGTCCGCATGTGCAGTTGTGCAGTCATAGTTCAGGAACGGCTCGTTCGATTTTTACGAATCTCAAATCAAATGTAATGCAAGCGACGATTCTGAGGGAAAAATTCAAGAGCAAATATTCTCATTTCGCGGATTCCGCTTATTCAGAACGATTTGCCATTCGTATTTAAGCGTCTTCAATTTCTTGTGCGTAAAAGCAACAACAATTTTTCATGTTCAACCCAATTTTATTGTTATTGTTATTATAAATTTATTGTTACATGAATGAGTTATATTACAAAAAAATAAATCAACCAAATTTATTTTATTAACACAACACACGCGTATACAAACTGAAAGCAGTTATGCTGTGCCGAATGGAGCCTCGCTATTGACTGGAGTATAGAAGATACCAGCTGCAGTATCAGCATTACTTGGAGCACCCAATCTCACAGTTGTTGAATACGTATCGCCGCAATCTTTTTCGTTAGCCTGCTTGTAATTTTCACACTTTATGCTCGGGAAGTCATTCTTCCTGATGGCCTCTGCGTAGTATTTGAACGACCTCGAGTGACCACATTTGCCAATAAGATCAAGACCACATCCCGGCTGTGACTTACCGCCGTTTGGATAGAAAGTAGCCTTGCCAATTGGTTTCAAAAAACCCAAAAATCCACCATCGGTTGTAATGGATTCCACGTAGTAAGCATCAGTCTCGCACAAACGTTCGTTGCAATCGTCGTAGCTGAAACCGGGAAGGGCGGGGTCCAATCCAATGATCGAGTGAATTTGTCCAGACACATGTTTGCCGGCATAACCCGATACATGAGCACCCAAGCTGTGACCGATAACCGTCAAGTTGGACAGAGACAATTCTCCGCTGCTACTCAAGAAGTCAATCAAGTCGGCAACTTTCTTGCCTACCTCTGGAACTTTCGATACGGAGTAGGGATAGAGGATTTTATCGGCCGCGTCGCTCCAGTCGACAGAGATGACGTTGTATTCACCGGTATCGAAGAAAGCGGAACGAATGTCTACGTTGATATGCGACAGGTAGTTGTTTAGCCAACCGTGGATGATGATCCTGAAAGGAGAGATGATGATGGTGGTTAATTTAAGGTGAATATGGTCTGGTTCGACCACCGATAATTAGATTAAGTTTAGCTGAAAAAAGTTCATGTAATTAGTGCTGCCAAATGCTGTGGCCTTGTTTAAAGTCACTTCTGACGGACAGAAATTTGTAAAATGCAATCGAGTTTATATTCATTTAAGTATGCGCCCATCGGAGGCATTTAAGTCGCTAAAACGATAGAAAATTTGACCGCACATCAGATCCCAATTTGAAATTGATTGTAAATTGTTCTCAATACCCGCCAGGTGGCCAGATGCTTGAATTTTTTTTTTTTTCAAAAATGTATGGACGTTGAGTATTATTTTCGATTACCCGGTTCGACCCCCACATGACGACGTACATCAATTTTTTGTGAAAATTATATATCAAATAGAAACTACTCTCACCTGGTTGGAAGATCCTTGTTGAAGGGTGAACTGGACAATAACGCAGCATCATCGATTTTGATCTCATAGGTTGTATTTGGGTTGGAATTGCTATACAAATAGAATTTAACGACAGTGCTCCTTCTTTTTTTCATCATGTCCCGCATTTCCATTCGAAATTCCTCCACGGATTGCCATTTTACAGAGCCGTCCACTTGAGGAACAAACCAGCCATCGACTGGTTCATCTTCAATTAAGGCCTTCTCCATAGGAAGGGCCGTAGCTAGAAAATAAATAATTGCCACCGTTATTTTTTAAATTTATTGAGTTTTTTTCAAAGGCTCTCAGCCTTCAGCTTACCCACGGCAACACCAAGAAGCAAGATCGCAAGTGTCCTCATTTTCCAAGCCAATAGAGTATTTTACCCTAATTGGACGATTGGTGTTAGCTTTTATACATTTTTGGCGACACAGGTGACTAGTGTTTTTGTTGTCTGCTATCGCTCTCTGTCACCAAAAACGTCTTATCATATCTTGTGGCTAATATTGGCGTGCGATCTTGTCAAAAAAATAGATCCAGATCTAGTTCTCTTATCACACTGATAGGAGTTGTTTATTACTTGCCTGAACATTCGACTAACATTCGAATGTGCGATCGTCCTAGCGGGCTTGTAGCAATCTGACGAAGGGTGTGCAACTGTGTATCTCCTGTTTCGCTTTTTCTTCATTGATTTTAATTCCTTTTTGTTTAGTTTTGTTTTGCCGTAGGTATGCTCACAGGCTTCCATCAAACATTAACAAAATGTGTGACTATTTTCCGAGCTGTTTTGACGTACTTGCAATACCTACAAATAAACTTTTTTTTCTCATCAGAAATATGGCTAAATTTCCGATCAAGAAAATATTACTACAGTATGATGTAATAACTTGAAAACTAAAAAGGATTCTGACCAACAGAATACAGATTCAACGCATGTAATTGGGTGCTTTGATCTTCTAAGCCTGTTTTCGGTTTTCGCTTTTTTATTATAAAAGAAAACTTTACATTTTTAACATAACTGTTATTGTTTGTTTTTCTCAAAGGGTAAAAGTGACTTACGAATGAGATTCCAAAGCGAGCCTACAACAGGATTAAGGGCAAATTTTATTTTTTGGTAACACTTAAGTTGAATTTATCACGCTTTAGAGTGATATAAATTAGACAATTTCCATTGCTTTGTAAGTTTTTCAAAGTTGAAGGTAGTAATTTTTATAAATTTGGAATAGGTACCATTAAAATATTTTCTTATACAAGAGGTTGACTGTGTTCACAATGGAATAAAGAGACATCTTCGAAATCTAGAAATATTCAGTCCGCTGTGCCTTCTTGGATGTACTAAAAATGTGCTAAGAAACCGTTGAACTTAGAATAATTGCATAATGTACCCAGCATCTTAAGGCTTACCTACTCTACAAATACCGGATATTAAAACTTTTCGAAAGTACTGTTTGCAATAAATAATCGTGTTAATTAGGTACAATTAGTAGGAGAGCCGACCGCGTCATGTCCTTTGGCACAAAAAGTAAGGATTGGCATAAATTCCTGCTGAGTCATAAAAATAAAGATTAAATGAAGCTAAAGAAATTGCGTTGCCGGTCCCCACCCTGACACAAACACCCGCCAGCCGTATTTGAAAAATGCTCTTTTTTTCATTGATTAGGTACACTGGAAAAAAAGTCGGGGTCATATTGATGGGCGTTCATCAACATGATATTCATTGATATGGCGTACTTTTCATAAATATGATGAACAAATTCATGAAAACTTTTTGACAATGGATGAACCGTTTTTCAATATGATGAAAGTGCATTCATCAATTTTTTCAACAGGATTCTGAAGAGAATTTAGCGTATGTTCCTATGAACTACGTTCATTATTTCATCAAAACATTTCATAAATATGACGAAAATACTTATTTTGATGAATTTAGTCATTTGTTCATCCAGTTGATGAATTATTTGTCTTATTGGTGAATGGAATCATCATATTCAAGTACGATTGCCAAGTTTTGAATTTTTATCATATTGATAACGAAGTTCATCGTTTTGATGACGGCTTTTATTATATTGATGACCGCGTTCGTCAAAAAACAGACATTAATTTTTATTAAGGAGTACATTGATGTAAGCCTTCATCATGGAGATGAACCAATTCGTTATATTGATGAAAAAATTAAATTCACCGTTATATTCTTCATATTGATGAATGGAATCATCATATTGATGAACTTCTTCATCGGTTTCTTCAATGTGATGCACAGATTGTTAATATGACGTATGCTGTAGGTGTACACACACGATGCACGCAAGATGCATCTTTTAATGCATGTATGCGTAGATAATTATATGCCATTGCTCATCAAGCGTAAAGTATCAACACAAATCCCAAGATTAAGTACAAGAGGCTTAGAATTAATCCTGAAGTGTTTCCACCAAATAAAAGAAGATTAACTTGACGTATTCTCTCTGGCTCTGTCCATTCGAGAGAAGATCACATTTCACAAGAGAGAGAGAGAGAGAGAGAGAGAGAGAGAGAGAGAGAGAGAGACATTTTTCCATTTTTGAAGTCATTTCTTTCATTTCTGTCATAAGCGGCTCTGTTTGCTTTATACTTTTGACATCTCGAAGTGTGTTTGTTTTATTTCCAATCTCCCTTTTGTATGATAAATCTAGAGATTTATGCGGTATTTACGGAAATTTTTCTAAATTTCGCAGTTATTCTCCGGTGGAAACTTAGCCGTAGGGTCGATTTTCGACCAAAACGAGAGTAACATTAAATAAATATGTCATTGAAATAAAACTAGAATTATAATGAATTTTCTACAACGATTTTCCTGTGATAAAAAAAAGAGCTCGCTATATGTAACTATAACGTTGTGAATTTTTAAGAATATTTTCAAATTGAATGTAATATTGTTATTTAACCAAACTTTTCTCATACATTGTTCTTTCACGCCTTAACATTATAAAATTCAACAGAATGGGTCAATAAAATTATAACTAAATAACAAAAAACATTTCAAACACAAATGTCTGCACAGGCACCGTGTGACTCTGCCTAAAGAAATGCATTATGGCAGGCAAATGACCGTTCTCTGATTCTCATTGGGATCCATTATGATAAAAGTAACTCAGAAATAAAATGTATTTTTATAAATCCTCAATATTTCTTGAGCGCGTGAGTTTTTGCCGCTACAATTTATTGACATTCGTTCGTGGTAAAACTGATTTTCGTTTGAACATTTTCCTTTCGGATGCGAAGAAATTCAATAGTTAAATTCACATAATATTACCATTACCATTTTCATGACATTATGCTCGTTTAAGTATTTTAGCATCCTCATGAAAGTGGAAAAGCTACATCTTTACGATTTATATTGGCGTCAATATTTTTATTTCATGTTTTTATTTGTGTGAACAATCTTACAACTACATGAAAACAAATTTGACAGCACAGAAAGGGTGCATCATATTGATGAACAAATTTGTCAATATGATGAATAGATTCATCACATTCTAAAATTAAAGGGGAATTTCGGTTCATCATATTGATGATTTTTTCATAATATTGATGAACAAAGTTGATGAATGATGAACACATTTTATTATTTTCGAAGTTAATCATATTGACGAAATCGGTTTCATCATAGCAATGAAAAAGTTTACTGGACTTAAATTACACCATTTCTATGATGTACCTTTTTTTCAGTGTAGGTGGGTAAAACGAAGTTGGGACAGACGTCATTTTAAAGCTGTGAGCTTACCATTAAACAAAATAGTTGGCCCAGGAACATTGACAACCCACTTTTTTTTTGTAAAAATAAAAATAAAATGCAACACTTCCCTGCCAACCCTTTTTTATGTCTTTTTAATGTTTACTATTTAAAAAAAAAAACGAAAACAACAATAGATTTCTCAACTATTTGACTATCCCCTGTTTAGCTATTCAGATTGCTCCAAGAGACTGTGCACCACTGATGCCACAAACGTAGAGTCTAATCAGACCGGTGGCGGTATGTTGCTTCTTGGAACCAACTAGTAAAGCGGCTTTCTATCCTAACGGCAGCAAACCACAACCAGGATGTGCTATGGACCTGACCGGATCATGTGCCCATTCACGATCGTACCAATACTTTGCCGAGACCATTCAAAGGCACAGTTTTCGGGTCGCGAAATGTGATAACTACAATTCGGCGGTCGGCAGGAAGTCGGCATGGGTACCAACTATGGAGCGTTGTACGTTCCAGTAAATAGTAAGTCGCCATACGGTATGGGTTAAGACAACGGGCTTTGTCTATGGAAAATCAATTTATGAACTGAATACAACCTCTTGAGTTTATCGATGAATCCTAATCACGCAAGTAAAAGTTGACACGTTTATCGATAATATGACTGCGGCTATGTTGAACACTTCATGATTACCACGCAAGTTGGGATTTTATTTGAAATCCTAATTACCTACTGATTTGACAATCGACAAATCAAAACCGATATCGATTGTACTAACATTTTAGTAGATGAATTGCTATCTGTGTATCTGGTGCGCAATCGAATGTCAAGATAGCGCACAAAACCTATTGTTTTTCTGTTCGCAATATATACGTGAACTCGTATGGGATTTTCCAATGGGACAAACAATTAATTTTTTGTTTTTGATTCTGATCACTTTTGCAGATACTGTCACAATACCAATTTACTTTGCACAGCTGTTTTAAGCCATTTTAAGAAGTTTGCTTTCAAATAAAATGCGCAAATTTTCGGGAAAACCAAAATAGCATAATAGCCATAAATAGCAATGGACATAAGTATCTCTATATATTCATCGTCTTCCTCGTCATTTGAAGACTGCGAATCACCAAAAATACTCCTCCATTTGTATCTACAACCAGGGGAAACATTTTTCAAGTCGATTTCCATTTGTGATTTTTGAAAAAAACGAATGCAATTTGTGAACAGCTGATATTGCTGTCAAAAAACTCACTAATATATTTAGAAAAGCAGATCAATTTCGTTTTCGTGTAGGCGCAGTGCTTAGTGGTTAGTGTGTTGGACTACTAAGCGAGGAATCGAGGTTCGAATCCAACTTAGGGGTTTTTCCATTGCGGTACCTCTCGCAAACGTCTGACAAACATGCGAGAGTATAACTGTCTTGAAAGGGCTTCTCAATTAGCCGTTTGGAGTCGGCATAAAATTGTAGATCCCTTCCATTCGTTCCAAAAAAAATGAAAAATTCAATTTCGTTGCGTGTTCCATGAGCAGCATAAAAGCTGATATCTGCAAATAAATATGTGGTGGTCCCAACTCCCAATGGAAAACATTATGTTGTTTTATATGAGATCAAAGGCGATTAGAAGCGTGAGCCTGTGCACGTCATATGAACAAGGTCACCTGTGATACGCGAGTCTTACTTGTAGAGTAGGTATTAATGTTTAATTAAATAACTTTTATAGTACCTACTGGACTGCGTTTATTTTTCATTACCAAATACCTATGCATATTCTTTGAAAAGTGCGTAATTAAATGTGTTCCTGTTTTTTTAGTTAAGACTATGAGTTTTTCTTTCTATCGCTTTTTATCTATTTTTTAGGCCATAGTTTAAAAGGTAATCATCCTTTATGGCAATCATGCCAAATATCCTGTATTCTACAGGATACCCCTGTATTTTCAACGAAAATCCTGTAGAAATTTGACTCCTGTGTTTTTGTGGAAAACCCTGTAATTATCCTGTAATCATGCAGTTTTATTCCCATTAAGTAGCAACTTTTCATATATTAAACGATTGAATCCAACCTAAGTAGCAGTTGGTGTTTTTTAAATAGTAGGCCAAAATCCCCTCTCTTTTATTGTTTCGACATTTGAAATTCGAACGCCATTTTTTTTTTATTCCATTGTACCTACTTTTGAGGGATGGTGCACAATATTTCATGAGTTCATCAATTTATAATATACAACGAGAGAGATGGTAGTGTACTTTGTTATGTGTGGCACGAGGGAGAGGGTGGATTCAAATGTTTTTTTTCGCATCATGCATCATTGACTTTCTGGAAGGATTGGCAGATAAAACCAAACAAATTATTATCTTCAGTGGTGCCAAAGCTTCACTATTACCTAAACATAATGCTGAAATTTATCAAAAATACCTGGCAGTAGGACACACCCAAATGTCATGTAATTCGGTCCATTCTACCATTGAAATAAAAAAAATAAAAACAAAGAGCTCTTCGTTCCTGCCGACTTTGTTCGAATAATTAAAGAAGCCAGAACTTCAAAACCATTTATCAAGTACGCTACCTAAGTCGTGACTCATGAGTTCTTCCTTAATTACGTAGCGGCAATTAAGTATTACAAATCGATACGACCAGGGAAGAAAACTGGCGGTCCTTGTGTGGTCGATATAAGGGCATTCAAATACACAGAATTAGGAACAGATTTTAAGCTAAACTTCGACAGTGATTGGAAATTGTTGCCCCAACGTTTCGACTACAATGGATCACGTATAGTTGAAAGACTCTATAATCAACCCTTACCAATTACAAAAAGGAGGATTGATGATCTTCAGGGTTTGAAGAACCTTTTACCTAAAGACTATCATACCTTTTATGACCACCTGACTCATGAAGAATGATGCTCCGAAACATTGTTTTCTAACGTGCTTATTTCCAAAAATTGTATATTTCTTTTGTTCTAATAAATAAAAAAAAGTTTCTTGGTTTTAACTCAACAACCTCGTATCTCACACTTACGGTAACACGATTATACTGGAACTCTTAATAAAACCGCATAACTCCTAATTTAATCAATAAAAACATTAATGTTAAAAATATTGTAATCCTTAATAGAAGGTAGAGCACTTTATTAGATCAACTATCAAGTTTAAGTGGTCAAAAAAAGCAAAAGAAAATTCGTACGGCTTCGTTTTACGTATGGCTGTAACTTTTATTTACTTGTGAAATGAGAGTATTTCTTTTGATGTGCCTAGTTGCCTATAATGGGAATTACAATACAACCCACAATACAACACTTCATTTCAAAATATTTTAATGTATTTTTTTTTAACTTTATTAAAAACTGACCCCGTATTAATAAACGCCGAGCAGCGGCGAGTTAGCGTTAACTCACATGTTAACTTCAAATTTGTATTAATAAACGCCTGTTAGCTTTCATTGACGTGAAATAACGAGCGGATAACTTAACTCGCCGAATTCGGCGTATAGAGAGCGGATAACTTTTTAAAGCATAGAGAAATTTTAGAAAATCTCGGTTCCTTTTCGGAGCTAAATGAAATATACGAACAACAAAAGTTAAATGTTTGATTATTATTAGGTTGGGAATTTGTATAGCTAAATTATGAATTTAGGAATAATTAAACATAAAATATAGCCTAGGAATGGAAATCATCTGAAGATGTCTCAATTGTTACGGTAAGGTGCACATTGCACATCAGAGACAATACTGAGACCCCCAACTTCGACCGATTAACAGTTATTTGCCTACAAGCTAAATTTTACGCTCCCAAAAAGTTTAGGTGCGCTGGTATTGTTGCATAGAAATTTGTATTGACAAATGTAAAAAATCCTCTCAACCAACACATTCGCACCTAATCTTTTTACATTTCACTGTGGGCAAAGCAAAACGGATAGGAATTGGCGTACACGGATAGGACAACAAAATGGCGGATTCCTGGCAAAAATTAAGGGGGCCAGCGGCAAGAGGATTGTGAGTTGGGGGCAGTGGCGGATTTATGTTCGATGTCGCCCTAGGCCCCGTGAGATATGCCGCCCACAATTAATCCACAAAAATTATCAATTTCAAATTACAGTCAAACTTGGACAACCTTATTTTTTTATGACTCGAACAAAATTATGTGGCAACAACGTTTAGAGTTCAAATCCCATACATTTTTTTCCCTGATAACTCGAACAAAAAAATCGCATATGCATCAAGCAAGTCGAACTTTTTTAGGGGAATTCCCATTTAGTGAGAAGAAATAACAGCATCACGTATGCATTTTAAATTCGAATTTTTGAAGCGAATTTTCATTTGAAAAGAAAACGAGATACTTAAGCCCGCACCAGACCTATAACGTGTGGTGTGTTGTGGTGTGGTCTGTCGTTTCGTGTTCTGTACACACTTATCTAGTGTGCTGTCATTTTTTTAAATGAATTCAAATGTTGTTTGTTTTGCTTTTTTGACGTTATTGATTTCCTAGATCATGTGTACTCTTTCTTTCACATATGCAATTTCAGATAATATATATGTCTCGCTTCATTGCGCCATAGAGCGTTGTGGCGCAATCGGTACAGGAGCGATTTCGACACAAGGCGACACACTGCAACACACCACACGAGAAAAATATGTTTCTACACATATGAAATCCATTGGAGTGATAGCGACACGCCACTCTACATCACAACACACGTTACAAGTGTGGTTCCGGCTTTACCTACATACACACAAAAAGAATTATGTAGGTTTAAGAAATTTGACTTTTTCATTACCGACATGTTTCGTTGCTGGTTGGAAGTTGTAAGTACATACATATATGTACATACAGGCAATAATTTTATGTATGTTGTAAGTACTTATGTACTAAATTAATGTAAAATGTGTTAGACTTAATAAAAGCACAAAATGTGTGTGCATATGTATTTCAGATACATATTGAATTGTTTGATTATTTTAATTTTGAGGAACAATTTGGATAAATCGAAGTCTTGATAAGTCGAGCTTTTATTGTGGATAATAGTAGTTTGAATTATCGAATTTTGACTGTATTCTAATGTGGTTTTCCATTGGGACAAAAAATCAATCTTTTTTTTTATCTAAATCACTTTTTGCGTTCCATTGGGACGAAAAATCAATCTTTTTTTCGATTCGGATCACTTTTCGCAGATCTCGATATTTTTTCAGATTTACGCATACCAATATACTTTGTACAGCTGTTGAACGTCAGTTTAAGAAGTTTCATTTCGAGGCAAATGCGCAAAGTTTCGTGAAAACCAAAATAACAAAATACATAAATAGCTATGGAAACGATTTCGGAGGAATTATTATCTTCATTATCTCCCTCGTCATCTGAAGACTACAAACCACCAATAATACTTCATTTGTATCTACAAGAAGGAAAACATTTTTGAGGGCGATATCCATTTGTGATTTAGCCAAAAACGAATGCCATTTGAACAGCTGATATTGTTGTCAATTAACGCACTAATCCATTTACAAAAGCAGATCAATCTCGTTGCGCGTTCCATGAGCACAGTAAAATCTGAGATCTGAAAAAGATTTCTGGTGGTCCCAATGGAAAACCACATAACATTTTACGGTTCTTGATTTTCAGGGTTATCAACATTTTGCCGCCCCTAAAATCATGCCGCCCCAGGCCCGGGCCTTACGGGCCTAGGCGTAAATCCAGCACTGGTTGGGGGTCTCAGTATGATTTGTTTATGTTGCACATGACATGACATTAACGTTCGTTTGACGCGGAGCGTAAAATTTGAACTCTGAAGTCTAAAAGAGAATCTGAGAGTGAATCGGTGAAAACCACATAAATCTCTGAGCACGATAACTGCAATAGAGTAGTTCGCGACAACGTCAGTGTCAAATGAGAAAACAAAAACAAAGTGACAGCTGAGCAACTTGTAGGAAAACAAACGAAATTTTACATGGCGGAAGATAGGAATAAATTTGAAATTTATTAAAAGTTCACGAAAATTCTCTGAAATCGGGAAAAGATTGTTGTTTTTAAGTAGCAATCAAACATTAGAACTGACCAAGAGTAAAATAAAGTGCACTAAGAAGTCCATCGAATAGCACATCAGTGTTTATTAAGTTTTAAAAGTAACTTAGATCTCGTATTTTTCTACTTAATCTTCTGGCAATGCGTTGTTTGTGCCGGTGGAATCTTAAAGGTGATATATATGAGTAAAATTAGTCGGCGTACCCCAGGTGGAGGCTTGGAAACCAATCCAGGTTCAAATCGTCCACAGTTTTGCACATTTACCTAAATATAATATTTGTCATAATGGTTACATTATTGTAAATATATCAACATACCTGAAATAAAATGCCTGGAACAAACACGAGCTATTTTAATATTAATTTTCTTTAAATTTATAGCAGCTAGCCATCGTTTGCGCCTCTCCTTAGACATATTTCGAATTTCAGGTTTTGTTCTTAATTGTGGAAATATATAAAAACGTAGTCTTCATTTTTCACTGCGTTTTTCGTGCAGTTCTTAATGCAACAATCTGTCGGCATTTTTTTTTTTATTTTATTATGTTCATTGCCGCCAACACTTTTAGCAAACACAATATTAATTCCGCAGTATTTAAAGATAGTATTTTGCACTTTATCATAAGATTTCAATCATACAAAAAACAACTTATTTTATTTTGTTATTGCCGCCGCCACAACACGCGCGATAAGGTTGTTTTTTTTTTAACGATAACTCTTCCAAAACTTTTAGCAAACACAATATTAATTCTGCAATGTTTTTAGGTAGCATTTTGCACTTTATTATAAACTTTTAATCCTCAAACGAAACAAATCATATCTCCCGCCATATAAAATATGGTTTGTTTTCCTACAAGTTGGTTTGACGTTTAAGTGAAAGAGAAAGCAAAGTTTTGAAAGAGATAGCTTCGCGAAAAGTTTTGGAAGAGTTATAGTTAAAAAAAACAACAACCTTATCGCGCGTGTTGTGGCGGCGGCAATAACGAAATAAAATAAGTTGTTTTTTGTATGACTGAAATTTTATGATAAAGTGCAAGATACTATCTTTTAACCATTGCGGAATTAATATTGTGTTTGCTAAAAGTGTTGGCGGCAATGAACATAATAAAATAAGAAAAAATGCCGACAAATTGTTGCATTAAAAACTGTACGAACAACGCGGTGAAAAATGAAGACATACGTTTTTATATATTTCCACAATTAAGAACAAAACCTGAAATTCGAAATCTGTCCAAGGAGAGGCGCAAACGATGGCTAGCTGCTATAAATTTAAAGAAAATTAATATTAAAATAGCTCGTGTTTGTTCCAGGCATTTTATTTCAGGTATGTTGATATATTTACAATAATGTAACCATTGTGAAAAATATTATATTTAGGTAAATGTGCCAAACTGTGGACGATTTGAATCCGGATTGGTTTCCAAGGCTCCACCTGGGGTACGCCGGTAAATTTAACTCATCTCTATCACCTTTAAGATTCCAGCGGCACAAACAACGCATTGCCAGAAGATCAAGTAGAAAAATACGAGATCTAAGTTACTTTTAACACTTAATAAACACTGATGTGCTATTCTATGGACTTCTTAGAGCACTTTATTTTGCTCTTGGTCACTTCTAATGTTTGATTGCTACTTAAAAACAACAATTTTTTTCCCGATTTCAGAGCATTTACGTGAATTTTTATTAAATTTCAAATTTATTCCTATCTTCCGCCATATAAAATTTCGTTTGTTTTACTACAAGTTGCTCAGCTGTCACTTTGTTTTTTTTTTCTCATTTGACACTGACGTTGTCGCGAACTACTCTATAGAGACGAAATGTGACAGATGTACTAGAATATTTAGTAAATTCCGTGTAGTGCTGTCGTGCGTAAGCGTTAGGTGACAAAGAGCGAATAGCTAACATGGAGATGAAATGTGTTTATTAATGAAAAAAGTTTACAAACGGATAAGGTCACTATCCGTCTGTCAGCTAAAACACGTGTTAGAGAGCGGATATCGTTTTTTTATTAATACAGGGGTGAATATTTGCACTGCCGAATAGCGAATAATTTCAGAGTGACAGTTAACTTGTTCATAAATTACGTTTACTTTGTGTTCCACCGTAAAAGAGTAGCGCGTCGAGCGCCTCAGTATTTTTGGAACATGCGTGAAGTTGGCTACTAACAGTCCATATATAAAAAGTCAATGCTGCCAACATTCCATCAATATAATCTGCTTTCTGAATAGCTGCTGGGAACTGTTTATTTGCACATTTTCTTACTTTGCTTTGCTTTGCTGAGAACGAAGCTCAAAAAAACACATCTACCTACTGATAGAGACAAATATATTGGTTTACAACGACATGTCTGTGTCGTGTATAGCCCCTATTACTCTTTTGTTACCTAGTCGAGAAAAACTTTTGAACAATTTGTAAGCCCACAAAGTAGGTATACATCACATTTGGAATATTTTATATTATTGGATTGCCTACAAATTTGTATAAACCCTGAAAGTCTTCAATACCCCTACGGCCGAATCTCGCAAACCCTGAAAGCATGCATTGATTTTAACTTCGAAAAATATTTACATGTATGTAGGTATCGGGTGAGTAAAAATAAGTGTTTCAAACTTGTAATTGGAAATTATTATGTTGTCCTTGAGTCGCATTCACATTTTTATTAGGTAATAATTATCCGAAAAATGGGGACAATTTTCATTAACCCATTTTTTATTGTAAATATTTTGTTTTTGAAGTGAAACTTCTTATGCGACTTCCAACCCAAGGTCGCGTTAAACGTTTAACGCTAATAATTGGATACTCAAAGGTGTGAGCGAGGGTGAGGGTGACGCCCATTGCACAGCACAAGCACGTTCATTTAAAAAAAAAAAAAAAATTAGTGGTGTTTTCTCCAACAAAAGTGAAACGAAAGAGAAGTATGCGAGGTGTATGTGTATAATAAACAGCCACAGCGAGTTTATGAGGAAATGCGCAGATGGCTGTTGACGTGCGCTGATGGACTTATGGTGGTGTATATAGAAATTGAGTTCAAGGTTTTTGTTTTACTTAATGGTTGTTATAGTACATACCCCCCTACATATGTTGATACGTACAGTAAAGAATTGAAGAATTCAAGAAGTAAATACGATATAGGTGAATTATGTATGTTGTTTGATTTATTGAAGTGAAACTTCTTAAATGCCTAATGCTACTATAAGCATTGCATACTCAAAAGTGTGAGGGTACCGCTCACGCTTCAGAGTATGCAATGGTGAGTGAGTTTATTGGCACCAAATGCTGGGAGAAGAATATTCTGTGGTGAAGATTAATTTCCAAAAATAATGACTAAATTAGCATTTAATGTCTTATTGAAGTGAAACTTCTAATGCGACTTCCAACAAGGTTGCGTTAAACGTTCAACGCTCCTGGGGAGGGGGAATAGAAGGGGACAGAGCGAGAGTGAATGCGTGGCACTCGAACGCATGTGCGTAGTACCTATACCTGTTACAGGTCAGCGCGAGCGTTAGCAACGAGTAGCGTCCTCATTATTTCATTTACTTGTTTTAGTTTGATTTGCTACACATACCAATAATTTAATAGGGTAGTATTTTTGAAGTGAAACTTCTAATGCGACTTCCAACATATCGTATCTTACTTTAGTTGTCATTATCCCATTGTAAATGTTATGGATTTGGATATTTCTCCACTCGAAAATGATAATTAAAAGATGCGATCAATTGTGAATTGTAAGCAATGTTAATAAAGTTTGTCTTAAAGCCTAGTATCCTGCTCGCGCTAAATTTTATCTCCCATACAAAAATGTCTACAAAGATAAAATTGAGCGAGGCAGTTTAGCAAAGCATCAGTATCCTATTCGCACGCTAAATCCTTCACTTCATATAGATGGGCCGATGAAAAGTCTCCACTCATTTAACTCACGAAATGAATGTCCGGTAAATTAAATCAATGATAAATTTTGACACAAAAAAACGGAGGAAAGTGTTTGTGTTGTGTTTGCAATGATTTTTTTTGTTTTTTTTTTTTGGCGGAAAACGCAGACAAAGTTTGCGTGGTAAATAAAAGAAAACGCAAAGCCAAACAACAGAGCCAAAACAGAGATACATATAAATATAAATAAAGCGAATCGATTTTCAGGGGGACTTATGCTCTCGTTTGGCGTCGTCTTTTGGGTAATAACAAGTGTTCCACTATGGTAAGGAGATTGTGGAAAGTTTGAGGACACATGTCGAACGTCTTCTTATAATTTCTAGGTTTCTTACGTCTTTCAAGTTTGAAATTCGAAAATATTATTAAAATTACGTTTACTGATATCTGTCATGGTACTCATGGTTCATAAGCATATGGGTTTTGTCCCATCTATATCATGTTTAATAATAATTTATCGACCATTTATCTTTGGTGTGGAGAAACGAAGTGGAGACTAGGGGCGCTAAAATTAAACGCGAGCAGGATACTAGGCTTAAAGAAAC
The DNA here is from genome assembly GCA_946477585.1 of Cheilosia urbana. NCBI lineage: Eukaryota > Metazoa > Arthropoda > Insecta > Diptera > Syrphidae > Cheilosia > Cheilosia urbana. The sequence goes on from OX297854.1 coordinate 122,558,589, forward strand.
AATATGATTTCATTAAAAATCAATTTCTACCCCTTCCTATTTTCATTTCCACATTACGAAGTTTCACTTCCTCCGCGCGGAGGGACTCCACGCACTATTTTTTTTTTGTTTAAAAGGCGCATTTATATTATACCTATTGTACTTTAACAATACTTATCAAATTTTAAAGCAATATGTAAAAGACAGCATAAGACTTAATTTTCAACATCACATATTCCTAAGTAGGAAGATTAAAGGGATGCCCAAAACAAAAACGCAGTGTGACCGAAAGAACAGCATTACCTAACACGCAAAAAATGTGACGTGTCGGTTATCTTATTTACGTGGTAGAAATTATGGGAAAGTTAAGCAATTTTCTATTTTTATAGCGATGGCTTACGAAATGTCCCTTTCCTAAAAAAACAAAATGCCTTCCGCAAGTATAATGAACGGACAATATAATACAAAGTTGCATACATAAAAACGCCCATCACTCGAGAACGGATCGTCCGATTTGAGTTTGAGCTATATTTTCTTTGTTGTGTCCGTCTATGCTTAAGGAAGGTTTATACGAGGAGAAAATTAGAACATTTAATAAAGAAATTGAAAAATTCATAAAAATTAATTTTCCATACATTTTGTACTGGGATATTTTTTTTTTCTTAAATTTTAATCGTAATATACAGTGATTCTCACTGTTTGCCACAAATTCTACATGAAATTAATTATTTAGTAGATTTTATTTACGAAAACTATTTTTGATTATCTATAGTCGCGACCAGAGACAATACTGAGAGACTGACACCCGGCCCCAACTCACCCGCTCCTCTTACCGCTGGCCCCATCAATTTTTTTTTTTTTTTTAATTCGCAATTTTCTTTTCCTGTCGGCGTTCACAAAATATACATATCAAACATACAAAAATTGTTCATAAATATTTTAAGCAAAAGTACACTTATTTCTAAAAAAAAAGTAATTTTCACACGTAACGAATAATTTAGAATTTTACGAATAAAAGGCAGGAACTTTACCAGTAGCGGAAGTGTTCATATTGTTTAAGTGTGTTTTGGTGAAACATTCCACCTGGGCGATGAAAGCCAAGACTTCCGTCCACCTGACCAAAATGAAGTGAGGATAGCAATTATATTCAAGCTGAAGTCCAAGCGGGACCAGACGGCTTACCTGCCGAGCTCTTCAAGGCAGCCGGAGATGACTTTGTAGAGTGCATACACCAACTCGACTCCAAAATTTGGTTAGACCAAAGTATGCCTGATGAATGGAACCTCAGCATCGTTTGCCCGATCCACAAGAAAGGAGACCCTCTAAACTGCGCCAACTATAGAGGCATCATCAGTCTCCTTAACATCGCATATACGATCCTATCTGCCGTACTGTGCGAACGCCTGAAACCTTATGTCACCGAACTGATTGCACCGACCGACCCAATATTCACACTACGGCAGATCCTGGAAAAAACCCAAGAAGTCCAAGTCGATACCCACCACCTGTTTATCGATTTTAAGGCCGCATATGACAGCATTTATAGAGACGAGCTATATAGAGCCATGTCTAGTTTTGACATCCCTGCCAAACTTGTCAGATTGTGCAGAATGACGATGGAGAACGCTCGCTGCTCCATAAGGGTCGGAATCCATCTCACCGAGACCTTTGATGTAAAAAAAGGATTTAGACTGGACAAAGTGACGTGCTGTCATGTGACTTTTTCAACATCATTCTTGAGAAGATTGTGCGAAACTCGGAAGCCAAAACCAGAGGCACAATCTTCCCGAAGTCTGTGCAACTACTTGCATACGCTGACGAAATCGATATCATTGGCAGAAAATAGCGAGCTGTCACTGGTGCGTTTGCAAGTATCAGTACAGAAGCGGCAAAAATGGGTTTAGTGGTGAATGAGGGCAAAACAAAATATATGCTGTCAGCAAGAAGGGACACACAACATCAACGAATCGGACAGAAATCAGAAATAGAGCGAAGAGTTAGTTACACTTGCCAACCGCTGTTTCTTTGGCCTAAGAAGGCAACCACTAACCGATAGCTGCCGGTGCCTATCAGCCAACATTGAAATACTTGGGCCAGTACCAACTATCTGATGAGGAAATACTGTCATTGGAGCCAGCTCTCATCTTGTGCTTTAGGACTCTAAAATGATTCCGAAAGGAATTATACTGTGAGGGGAACTATTATGATGGATTATACCTCTCTGAGGCGTAAGCAGGGGGTACAATAGACCAACAGGTCACAGTACAACAACCCCTTTCACATAATTAATAATACAGCTCAGTCGATTGCGTGTATTTATGTGTAAGACACCTCGATTCTATTTTAAAGTTTAAAGTAATAAATAATAAAGAAAATTTGTTTATTTGCATTTTTAAATCATATAGCTACCTATAGGTAGTTTATCTTAATATATACAAATTTCGTGTCACATGTTTCTCCGCGATGGTATCCTAAACTACTGAAGCGATTTTAATCAAATCTTGCACACTGTGTGCAATTTGATCCAACTTGAAAGACAAGTTTATAACTCAATTTTCAGTGGCATTATTTTTTTATGGCAAATTATTTGTTTATTATTTAACAAAGATTTATAATTATAGGTATGTATATAATATTCCCGGTGTCAAATTCGATGACGTTATAACTCGAAAACCGGTGGGTCGATTTCCATCATTATTTTTTTGTTTTGTTCGTATTGGTATATTTCAGGTTTAGGTGATATTAAAAGATAGGATACTTTTGGACCCGATAGGTAGCACTGTTATCGACTTCCGAAAGCACTCAATAAAGCACTTTGCGAAATGTGGGCTGGATTTAATACGAAAGGCCGGCAAAAACCCGTACGGGTACAGCTATACAATAAAAGAGAATGACGTCCGCATGTGCAGTTGTGTACTCATAATTCAGGAACGGATAATTCGATTTTTACGATTTTGGATTCGATAGATTTGTATAGGTCCAAGGAAGGACATAATGCTCCTTTTTTTCGTGAAAACAAAACCTTAACGGGATCAGATTGGGGATACAATTTTGTATGAAGAACCGCACTTTGAAAAAAAAAAAAGTGACTTGATAGAAAAAACTGTAGTGTCACTTCCAAAACAACAAAAATTATTTATAATTTTGAATTTTTCAATTCCTTGTTCTGGGCTTACCACATACCACCTACACAATTTGGAATTAAAATTTGACTCAGTTAAAATGTTGTTGCCCAATCTAAATGCATTGTAATTGTAATGAATCTCAAATCAAATGTAATGCAAGCGACGACTCTGAGGGGAAAATTCAAGAGCAAATATTCTCCTTTCGCGGATTCCGCTTAATCAGAACGATTTGCCATTCGTATTAAAGCGTCTTCAATTTCTTGTGCGTAAAAGCAACAACAATTTTTCATGTTCAACCAAAATGTATTATTATTGTTATTATAACTTTATTGTTACATGAATGAATTATATTAACAGAAAAAAATTATAGCACTATATATCTACCAGGGCTTTAGGCTAATCAACCAAATTTATTTTATTAACACAACACATGCGTATACAAACTGAGTGCAGTTATGCTGTGCCGAATGGAGCCTTGCTATTGACTGGAGTATAGAAGATACCCGCTGCAATATCAGCATTACTTGGAGCACCCAATCTCACAGTTGTTGAATACGTATCGCCGCAATCTTTTTCGTTAGCCTGCTTGTAATTTTCACACTTTATGCTCGGGAAGTCATTCTTCCTGATGGCCTCTGCGTAGTATTTGAACGACCTCGAGTGACCACATTTGCCAATAAGATCAAGACCACATCCCGGCTGTGACTTACCGCCGTTTGGATAGAAAGCAGCCTTGCCAATTGGTTTCAAAAAACCCAAAAATCCACCATCGGTTGTAATGGATTCCACGTAGTAAGCATCAGTCTCGCACAAACGTTCGCTGCAATCGTCGTAGCTGAAACCGGGCAAGGCAGGGTCCAATCCAATGATCGAGTGAATTTGTCCAGACACATGTTTGCCGGCATAACCCGCTATATGAGCACCCAAGCTGTGACCGATAACCTTCAAGTTGGACAGAGACAATCCTCCGTTTCTACTCAAAAAGTCAATCAATGCGGCAACTTTCTTGCCTACCTCTGGAACTTTCGATACGGAGTAGGGATAGATGATGGTTTCGGCCGCGTCACTCCAGTCGACAGAGATGACGTTGTATTCACCGGTATCGAAGAGAGCGGAACGAATGAGTGTGTTGTCATGCGCGAGGTAGTTGTGTCTCCAACCGTGGATGGTGATCCTGAAAGGAGAGATGATGATGATGGTTAATATGGTCTGGTTCGACCACCAATAAGTAGATAAAGTTTAGCTGAAAAAAGTTTATTTAATTAGTGTTACCAGATGCTGTGGCCTTGTTTAAAGTCACTTCGGACCAACAGAAATTTTTAAAATGCAATCGAGTTTATATTCATTTAAGTATGCGCCCATCGGAGGTTTAATAGTCGCCAAAACGATAGAAAATTTCGCCGTACACCAGCCCCCAATTTGAAATTGATTGTAAATTGTTCTCAATACCCGCCAGGTGGCCAGATGCTTGATATCTTTTTTTTGAAGTGATGACTTCTTTAGGCGCGTTGGGCACTATTTGGATGGGCAAAGACTAGCAAACTCGCGACACCGACATGTATAACAGCGACACCGACACCGACACCGACACCGTTTGCATACTTTTAGTTGTAAACTTTTATACTATTGCTTACTTTTAGGGGTAGGTAAATTAAAGTTTAATCTATAATGATTTTTATTTGAATATTACATTACTATGGTAATTTATGGCAGCGAAAAATTGGTTGTCACCAAAATTATTTCAATTACCTGTTTAGTATGGGGAATTCATAACTTACTTTTACCAGGCTTAATTCCGACATTTTATATCCACGATTTTGGGTTTGTGCACATTTACGGCACAGTATCTTGTGTTATAATTACCGAAACAAGAAATAGAAAACTTTGGTAAACTAGCCACCCTAAGAGTAGGTATACTATATAAATAATTGTAATATTCATGAAGCAACGCTAGGTAAAAGAACCGGTTCATGAAATATAGAAAAAGGAATACATAGTGTTAAATAAAATTCACTTTTAGTTTTTAAAAGTTGAAACTCTAAAAACAGACAAATTGTCGCAAGTTCTTGTTAGAGAGTTATAAACTTAATAAGTTTTTGAGTACGAGAACAAGTAGGAGTAGTACGAGTTTCTGATTTTTGATCTGTTTGGAATGATTTTCTTTTTGACTGGAATAGAATAATGAAGCTGGGTTAAGTTGTCAATGATTGGAAGTATTGTTCGTGATAGATCGATATTTTTGCATATGCGATACTTACATCACCAAAATTATTTCAATTACCTGTTTTGTTTGGGGAATTCATAACTTAAATGAAAATGAAAAATGTAACATAATTTTTGTAGTAGTAGTTTATAATACTGATACACTTCCTTAAGTCGAACTCTCAAAATATAAGAAAAAAAATTCGAATTATAGAAAATTCGGCTTAGAGAAATAAAAACAAAACTACTTCCTGCGCAATAAAATATTTCCTGACGATTCAAAAAATACGCACGTAATTGTTCAAGTTATCACTTCTGTCGGCACTCCCGGAGTGCCTCTAGTTTTTTTTTTTTTTGTTATGGACGTTGAGTGTATTATTTTCGATTACCCGGTTCGACCCCCACATGACGACGTACGTCAATTTTTTGTGAAAATTATATATCAAATAGAAACAACTCTCACCTGGTTGGTAGATCCTTGTTGAAGGGTGAACTGGACAATAACGCAGCATCATCGATTTTGATCTCATAGGTTGTATTTGGGTTGGAATTGCTATACAAATAGAATTTAACGACAGTGCTCCTTCTTTTTTTCATCATGTCCCGCATTTCCATTCGAAATTCCTCCACGGATTGCCATTTTACAGAGCCGTCCACTTGAGGAACAAACCAGCCATCGACTGGTTCATCTTCAATTAAGGCCTTCTCCATAGGAAGGGCCGTAGCTAGAAAATAAATAATTGCCACCGTTATTTTTTAAATTTATTGAGTTTTTTTCAAAGGCTCTCAGCCTTCAGCTTACCCACGGCAACACCAAGAAGCAAGATCGCAAGTGTCCTCATTTTCCAAGCCAATAGAGTATTTTACCCTAATTGGACGATTGGTGTTAGCTTTTATACATTTTTGGCGACACAGGTGACTAGTGTTTTTGTTGTCTGCTATCGCTCTCTGTCACCAAAAACGTCTTATCATATCTTGTGGCTAATATTGGCGTGCGATCTTGTCAAAAAAATAGATCCAGATCTAGTTCTCTTATCACACTGATAGGAGTTGTTTATTACTTGCCTGCACATTCGACAATCATTCAAATGTGCGATCGTCCTAGCGGGCTTGTAGCAATCTGACGAAGGGTGTGCAACTGTGTATCTCCTGTTTTTGATTTTTCATAGTGTTGTTTTGCCGTAGGTTTACTCACGGGCTTCCATCAAACATCAACAAAATGTGCGACTATTTTCCGCACTGTTTTGACGTACTTGCAATACCTACAAATAAACTTTTTTTTCTCATCAGAAATGAGGCTAAATTTCCGATCAAGAAAATATTACTACAGTATGATGTAATAACTTGAAAACTAAAAAGGATTCTGACCAACAGAATACAGATTCAACGGATGTAATTGGGTGCTTTGATCTTCTAAGCCTGTTTTCGGTTTTCGCTTTTTTATTATAAAAGAAAACTTTACATTTTTAACATAACTGTTATTGTTTGTTTTTCTCAAAAGGTAAAAGTGACTTACGAATGAGATTCCAAAGCGAGCCTACAACAGGATTAAGGGCAAATTTTATTTTTTGATAACACTTAAGTTGAATTTATCACGCTTTAGAGTGATATAAATTAGACAATTTCCATTGCTTTGGAAGTTTTTCAAAGTTGAAGGTAGCAATTTTTAAATTTGGAATAGGTACCATTAAAATATTTTCTTATACAAGAGGTTGACTGTGTTCACAATGGAATAGAGAGACATATTCGAAATCTAGAAATATTCAGTCCGCTGTGCCTTCTTGGATGTACTAAAAATGTGCTAAGAAACCGTTGAACTTAGAATAATTCCATAATGTAACCAGCATCTTAAGGCTTACCTACTCTACAAATACCGGATATTAAAACTTTTCGAAAGTAGGTACTGTTTGCAATAAATAACCGTGTTAATAAGGTACAATTAGCAGGAGAGTCGACCGCGTCATGTCCTTTGGCACAAAAGGTAAGGATTGGCATAAATTCCTGCTGAGTCATAAAAATAAAGATTAAATGAAGCTAAAGAAATTGCGTTGCCAGCCCCCACCCTGACACAAACACCCGCCAGCAGTATTTGAAAAATGCTTTTTTTTTTCATTGATTAGGTACACTGGAAAAAAGTCGGGGTCATATTGATGGGCGTTCATCAACATGATATTCATTGATATGACGTACTTTTCATAAATATGATGAACAAATTCATGAAAACTTTTTGACAATGGATGAACCGTTTTTCAATATGATGAAAGTACATTCATCAATTCTTTCAACAGGATTCTGAAGAGAATTTGGCGTATGTTCCTATGAACTACGTTCATTATTTCATCAAAACATTTCATAAATATGACGAAAATACTTATTTTGATGAATTTAGTCATTTGTTCATCCAGTTGATGAATTATTTGTCTTATTGGTGAATGGAATCATCATATTCAAGTACGATTGCCAAGTTTTGAATTTTTATCATATTGATAACGAAGTTCATCGTTTTGATGACGGCTTTTATTATATTGATGACCGCGTTCGTCAAAAAACAGACATTAATTTTTATTAAGGAGTACGTTGATGTAAGCCTTCATCATGTAGATCAACCAATTCGTTATATTGATGAAAAAATTAGATTCACCTTTATATTCTTCATACTGATGAATGGAATCATCATATTGATGAACTTCTTCATCGGTTTCTTCAATGTGATGCACAGATTGTTAATATGATGTATGCTGTAGGTGTACACACACGAAGTTGGAACAGCATTTATACTCACACACGCAAGATGCATCTTTTAATGTATGTATGCGTAGATAATTATATGCCATTGCTCATCAAGCGTAAAGTATCAACACAAATCCCAAGATTAAGTACAAGAGGCTTGGAATTAATCCTGAAGTGTTTCCACCAAATAAAAGAAGATTAACTTGACGTATTCTCTCTGGCTCTGTCCATTCGAGAGAAGATGACATTTCACGAGAGAGAAAGAGAGAGAGAGAGAGAGAGAGAGAGAGAGAGAGAGAGACATTTTTCCATTTTTGATGTCTTTTCTTTCATTTATGCCAAAAGCAGCTCTGTTTACTTTTCACATCTCGAGCTGTGGAAAGTGTGTTTGTTTTATTTCTAATCTCCCTCTTTATGAGATTACTTTTGTATGATAAATCCCGAGATTTATGCGGTATTTACGAAAATTTTTCTAAATTTCGCAGTTATTCTCCGGTGGAAACTTAGCAGTAGGGACCACAAACGAGACTAACATTAAATAAATATGTCATTGAAATAAAACTAGAATTATAATGAATTTTCTACAACGATTTTCCTGTGGTAAAAAAAACAGCTCGCTATATGTAACTATAACGTTGTGAATTTTTAAGAATATTTTCAAATTGAATGTAATATTGTTATTTAACCAAACTTTTCGCATACATTATTCTCTCACGCCTTAACATTATAAAATTCAACAGAATGGATCAATAAAATTATAACTAAATAACAAAAAACATTTCAAACACAAATGTCTGCACATGCACCGTGTGACTCTACCGAAAGAAATGCATATGGCAGGCAAATGGCCGTTCTCTGATTCTCATTGGGATCCATTATGATAAAAGTAACTCAGAAATAAGATGTATTTTTATAAATCGTCAATATTTCTTGAGCGCGTGAGTTTTTGCCACTACAATTTATTGACATTCGTTCGTGGTAAAACTGATTTTCGTTTGAATATTTTCCTTTCGGATGCGAGGAAATTCAATAGTTAAATTCACATAATATTACCATTACCATTTTCATGACATTATGCTCGTTTAAGTATTTGATCATCCCCATAAAAGTGGGAAGGCTATATCTTTACGATTTATATTGGTGTCAGTATTTTTATTTCATGTTTTTATTTGTGTGAATAATCTTACAACTGCATGAAAACAAATTTGACAGCACAGAAAGTGTGCATCTTATTGATGAACAAATTTGTCAATATGATGAATTCATTCATCACATTATGAAATTAAAGGGGAATTTGGGTTCATCATATTGATGATTTCTTCATAATATTGATGAACAAAGTTGATGAATGATGAACACATTTTATTATTTTCGAAGTTAATCATATTGACGAAATCGGTTTCACCATAGCAATGAAAAAGTTTACTGGACTAAAATTACACCATTTCAATGATGTACCTTTTTTTCAGTGTAGGTGGGTAAAACGAAGTTGGGACAGACGTCATTTTAAAGCTGTGAGCTTATTATTAAACAAAATAAAGGGTTGGCTGTTATAAATTGCCCAGGAACATAGACAACCCACGTTTTGTATCGTAAAAAGAAAAAGGAAATGCAACACTTCCCTGCCAACCCTGTTTTATGTCTCTTTAATGTTTACTATTTTTGAAAATAAAACGAAAAAAACAATAGATTTCTTAACTAATTGACTATCCCCTGTTTAGCTATTCAGATTGCTCCAAGAGACTGTGCACCACTGATGCCACAAACGTAGAGTCTAATCAGACCGGTGGCGGTATGTTGCTTCTTGGAACCAACTAGTAAAGCGGCTTTCTATCCCAACGGCAGCAAAGCACAGCCAGGATGTGCTATGGACCTGACCGGATCATGTGCCCATTCACGATCGTACCAATACTTTGCCGAGACCATTCAAAGGCACAGTTTTCGGGTCGCGAAATGTGATAACTACAATTCGGCGGTCGGCAGGAAGTCGGCATGGGTACCAACTATGGAGCGTTGGACGTTCCAGTAAATAGTAAGTCGCCATACGGTATGGGTTAAGACAACGGGCTTTGTCTATGGAAAATCAATTTATGAACTGAATACAACCTCTTGAGTTTATCGATGAATCCTAATCACGCAAGTAAAAGTTGACACGTTTATCGATAATATGACTGCGGCTATGTTGAACACTTCATAATTACCACGCAAGTTGGGATTTTATTTGAAATCCTAATTACCTACTGATTTGACAATCGATAAATCAAAACCGATATGGATTGTATTAAAATTTTAGTCGATGAATTGCTATCTGTGTATCTGCTGCGCAATCAATCAATCAATGTCAAGATAGCGCGCAAAACTAATTGTTTTCCTGTTCGCAATATATATGTGAGCTCTGAGCTCGTATGGGATTTTCCAATAGGACAAACAATTAATTTTGTTTTTGATTCTGATCACTTTTGCAGATACTGTCACAATACCAATTTACTTTGCACAACTGTCTTGCGCCATTTTAAGAAGTTTGCTTTCAAATCAAATGCGCAAATTTTCGTGAAAACCAAAATAGCATAATAGCCATAGCAATGGATATATATCTATATATTCATCGTCTTCCTCGTCATCTGAAGACTACGAATCACCAAAAATACTCCATTTGTAACTACAACAGGGGAAACATTTTTCAAGTCGATATCCATTTGTGATTCGTTTCAAAAAACGAATGCAATTTGTGAACGGCTGATATTGCTGCCAAATAACGCACTAATATATTTACAAAAGCAGATCAATTTTGTTTTCGTGTAGGCGCAGTGGCTTATTGGTAAGTGTGTTGGACTACTAAGCGAGGAATCGAGGATCGAATCCAACTTAGGGGTTTTTCCACTGCGGTACCTCTCGCAAACGTCTGACAAACATGCGAGAGTATAACTGTCTTGAAAGAGCTTCTCAATCAGCCGTTTGGAGTCGGCATAAAATTGTAGATCCCTTCCATTCGTTCCAAAAAAAATGAAAAATTCAATTTCGTTGCGTGTTCCATGAGCAGCATAAAAGCTGATATAAATAAAATAAATATGTGGTGGTCCCAACTCCCAATGGAAAACATTATGTTGTTTTATATGAGATCAAAGGCGATTAGAAGCGTGAGCCTGTGCACGTCATATGAACAAGGTCACCTGTGATACGCGAGTCTTACTTGTAGAGTAGGTACTAATGTTTAATTAAATAACTTTTATAGTACCTACTGGACTGCGTTTATTTTTCATTACCAAATACCTATGTATATTCTTTGAAAAGTGCGTAATTAAATGTGTTCCTGTTTTTTTAGTTAAGACTATGAGTTTTTCTTTCTATCGCTTTTTATCTATTTTTTAGGCCATAGTTTAAAAGGTAATCATCCTTTATGGCAATCATGCCAAATATCCTGTATTCTACAGGATACCCCTGTATTTTCAACGAAAATCCTGTAGAAATTTGACTCCTGTGTTTTTGTGAAAAACCCTGTGATTATCCTGTAATCATGCAGTTTTATTCCCATTAAGTAGCAACTTTTCATATATTAAACGATTGAATCCAACCTAAGTAGCAGTTGGTGTCCTCATTTAAAATGAATGGGTTTGGGGAGCACTGCACACTGTCAAAGTGTCGATCTATAAATTCGCATCAGCACTTCAGCAACTTTTTAAATAGTAGGCCAAAATCCCCTCTCTTTTATTGTTTCGACATTTGAAATTCGAACGCCATTTTTTTTATTCTATTGTACTTACCTACTTTTGAGGGCTGCAGGAAATAAGGCCCCAAATTTGGGGTTTCTTCGTCTAATGAAATAAGACCCCACTTTCCATTAGGAAATAAGGCCCCAAAAAAGGAGATAACACCCCAAATTTTATAAAAAAAAACCGTTGTTGTTGTTTCCTGTATAATTTTTTGGGGACTTATTTCATTTTTATTTTGGGGTCTTATTTCATTGGGATCTTATTTCACAGAGTCCTTTTGAGGACAGTCCTATTGCGTGTTAATTTCTTCTTTAACTTTCATTGTGTAAAAATATGACAAATCCGTTAAAACGCAAATGCGTCCTCAACGCCAGACTAATCGAAAAATATCCATTTTTGGACACTGGAAAAAGCAGATATTGTTCGACACAAAAAAAAAAACCAAACACATCAATGCTTTGTCTGTAGATTCATCCAGTCAAAAAGTTGTGAACTTTTTCACTCCAACAATTAATAGCGCCACAGCTGAAATTGAAGCTACATGGGCTTTTCACGTTATCAAGTCAAATCACATTGTTAAATCGGCGGATTGCGCCACTCTGGTTTTATTTAATTCTTTGCTCATTTATATTTATCCTGTGTAAATACTGTTTTTTTAATATTAAAACATGTTAAATGAAGAAATGTCTTTGATTTTTCCTGTTTTTTCTTAAAAAAATGATGGAATGATTATTTTTGGTGTAAATGTAAACATTGTTAATACTGAGTTTTAAGGTAAAAAATCAATAGTCAGTTCTTACTTGTTTACATTTACGCCTTGATCATGGTTACAGATCAGAAATGCAATGATCACCAGCACAATTCTTGGTGTTTTTTAAATAATAAATAGTTGGGGCAACAGGCCGCAGGGACCCTAGGCCTAGCTTCTCACAACCATCCGTTTTGTGTGAGTTTTTCATTTTTGGAACGAATGGAAGGGATCTACAGTTTTATGCCGACTCCAAACGGCTAATTGAGAAGCTCTTTCAAGACAGTTATACTCTCGGATGTTTGTCAGACGTTCGCGAGAGGTAGCGCAGTGGAAAAAAACCCTAAGTAGGAATTTGGGTCTTCGCGGGATTCGAACCTGGGACCCCTCGCTTAGTAGTCCAACACACTAACCACTAAGCCACTGCGACTACGTTTTTTAAATAATAATAATTTTAATCTACACCGATAAGCCCGAAACGATTGACCACTTGGAGGGCCTTCAGATTGGACTACGTCCGAGCCAACCGTGGCGGTCATATACCAATAATCATATTTAAATTATAATGCCAGAAGGATATCTTTCGAATAAAGTAGATTTCGGGTCAATTTAAAAAAAAACGTCTTTGTTTTATTCCATTTCAAAGTTCTAAACCTCTAAAAAAAAAAAACACCGTTACATGCATGTAGGTCATAAACGGTGACGAAACGAAGTTCGCCGGGTCAGCTAGTATTTTTATAGTACAACAATTTTCTTTGGCTTATAACAAACCAGAACAGCAGTAGGCACAAACAGTTATAGACGAAAGTTTCTGGTTACGGTTATACCCAAAAAATCCCTTTTATCCCTCACCAAAATTTAAAAAAATCCCACATTTATCCCACGAAATATTTAAATAATTAATAAAAAAAAAAATGTATTTCATTAAAATTTATAATTATATTAAATTGTAAAACACCTCCACCCCATTCTAATTTATAACGTTTTAAATAATAAATAATAAAGAAAATTTGTTAAAGTGAATGTTAAAGTCGTTTATTTGTATTTTTTAATCATAGCTACCTATAGGTAGTTTATCTTAATATATAAAACTTTCGTGTCACATGTTTCTCCGCGATGGTATCCTAAACTACTGAACCGATTTTAATCAAATCTTGCACACTGTGTGCAATTTGATCCAACTTGAAAGACAAGTTTATAACTCAATTTTCAGTGGCATTATTTTTTTATGGCAAATTATTTGTTTATTATTTAACAAAGATTTATAATTATAGGTAGGTATGTATATAATATTCCCGGTGTCAAATTCGATGACGTTATAACTCGAAAACCGGTGGGTCGATTTCCATCATTATTTTTTTGTTTTGTTCGTATTGGTGTATTTCAGGTTTAGGTGGACTTAAAAGATAGGATACTTTTGGACCCGATAGGTAGCACTGTTATCGACTTCCGAAACCACTCAATAAAGCACTTTGCGAAATATGGGCTGGATTTAATACGAAAGGCCGGCAAAAACCCGTATGGGTACAGCTATACAATAAAAGAGAATGACGTCCGCATGTGCAGTTGTGTACTCATAATTCAGGAACGGATAGTTCGATTCGATACTTTTTTGGATTCGATAGATTTGTATAGGTCCAAGGAAGGACATAATGCTCCTTTTTTTCGTGAAAACAAAACCTTAACGGGATCAGATTGGGGATACAATTTTGTATGAAGAACCGCACTTTGAACAAAAAAAAAGTGACTTGATAGAAAAAACTGTAGTGTCACTTCCAATACAACAAAAATTATTTATAATTTTGAATTTTTCAATTCCTTGTTCTGGGCTTACCACATACCACCTACACAATTTGGAATTAAAATTCGACTCAGTTAAAATTTTGTTGCCCAATCTAAATGCATTGTAATTGTTATGAATCTCAAATCAAATGTAATGCAAGCAACGATTCTGAGGGGAAAATTCAAGAGCAAATATTCTCATTTCGCGTATTCCGCTTATTCAGAACGATTTGCCATTCGTATTTAAGCGTCTTCAATTTCTTGTGCGTAAAAGCAACAACAATTTTTCATGTTCAACCAAATTTTATTATTACTGTTAATATAACTTTATTGTTACATGAATGAATTATATTAACAGAAACAAATTATAGCACTATACTTTGTCCAAGAAAAATTGTCAGTACAGGGAAGATAGGATATTTGTCTCTCAGTCTGGTTGCAATGACTTACATAAATCGGTCCCTTTTTAAAGCTCTCACAGGGTTGCCGTAGTGTGTATGATAATTCGCCATAACTCAGAGAGCAATACTGATAGGGTAACCAACTTCCAATTTAAAATAAAAGATATTGCTTAACGAAATAAATTCCGTTTATCTTTTTAGTTTTCCTTTTCTGATATTCGCTTCTTTTAAAGGGTATCCTCAGTAGGCCTAGTCGCTTTAGTTTGTTTTCCAACAAAGAATACCTACACATTTCGTAAATCGAAATGAAAAAAAAAAAATATAGGAAGGTACACAAACGGGCAAAAAGAATACAAAATTATATAACCACGGCGCAATGTCATATACCTAAGAAGATGGTAAAAGGACTGCACTTTGTGCAGCTCTACATACATTATATAGATATATATATAGGTATTTAGATCACATATGTTAAAAAAAATATTACCGTCAATGCCATACCGTAATGCGTAACCCAACGACCGAAAATAAACAGTACCTATAGGTCTACCTACTTCATCATTTTGATATTTCAGTGTGAAAAATATGCTCTACAAAGTGAAATATGAATTTATACCTACCAAAACATGCGGAAATACCTATGCCCTAACGAATAAGGCTGAAAATTTGTACTTAGTTTTCTATATTAAAATATTTAATCAAATTTTATCCCAAAAAATACCATTCTGCCCGCGGCTGTGTGGCAGACTGGTTCTGGTGGGATGTATTCGAAATTCAGGGAAAATACAACAACAAAATCCTTTGGAATGCCAGTGGTTTCGTTTGTATTTCAGTGGCAAATCTTGTGTTTGAGTGCCGTGAGCCACTGGTAGATAAAAGAGCTTCCCATAAGGCCTGTACTGACAATTTTTCTTGGACAGAGTATAGCTACCAGGGCTTTAGGCTAATCAACCAAATTTATTTTATTAACAAAACACACCCGTATACAAACTGAGTGCAGTTATGCTGTGCCGAATGGAGCCTTGCTATTGACTGGAGTATAGAAGATACCAGCTGCAATATCAGCATTAGATGGAGCACCCAATCTCACAGTTGTTGAAAACGTATCGCCGCAAGCCTTTTTGTTAGCCTGCTTGTAATTTTCACACATTATGCTCGGGAAGACATGCTTCAAAAAACCCAAAAATCCACCATCGGTTGTAATGGATTCCACGTAGTAAGCATCAGTCTCGCACAAACGTTCGCTGCACTTGTCGTAGCTGAAACCAGGCAGGGCAGGGTCCAATCCAATGATCGAGTGAATTTGTCCAGACACATGTTTGCCGGCATAACCCGATACATGAGCACCCAAGCTGTGACCGATAACCTTCAAGTTGGACAGAGACAATACTCCGCGTTTACTCAAGAAGTCAATCATGGCGGCAACTTTCTTGCCCACACCTGGGACGTGCAATACGGAGGCAGGATAGTTGATGGTCTCAGTTTTACTGCTCCAGTCGACTGAGATAACATTGTATTCACCGGTTGCGAGGAGAGCGTTACGAATATCTGAGTTGACATCCGACAGGTAGTTGTTCTGCCAACCGTGGATGATGAACCTGAAAGGAGAGATGATGATGGTGGTTAATTTGATCTGATTGCTCTTTCTATGTTTTCTGTATTTCTTTGAAGAAACAAGGACACTTCCAGGTCAATTCTGAACAAGACAGAACTGTCCGGGATATTTTTAAAAAATTGCCGCGAACTCACCAAAACACACTTGCAAAATGTCAGATTAAAACAGTTTGTTGTGTTGTCCAAAACCAAATCTTAAACGTGGGAATGTAAATTTTAACAGCAACAAAATGGCTTGGTCTATTAAAATATTCATATTTATGTTAGAAAACAATAAAAAAGTACCAACAGAAAATTATATAAATAAAAAAAAAAATAAAAAAACGAATTTCATTGTAAAGAGCAATTCTGAATTTCGGGACAATTCTCTCGGAACTTCAATGAAAAACGCCATAAATACAGCTGAAAGAAGTTCATGTAGTTAGTGCTGTTAAGTGCTGTGGTCTTGTTTAAAATCACTTCTGACGGACAAAAGTCTGTAAAATGCAATCGAGTTTATATTCGTTTAAGTATTCACCCATTACAAGCATTTCAGCCGCCACACTGACTCAGATTTGGATTACATTGACAATTTTTTCAATGCAACCGCGTGGTAATAGATAGAACGATAGAACATTTTGCCGGTTAGACCCCCAATATGAAATTGATTGTAAATTGCTCCCATAATACCCGCCAGATGCTTGTTTCTTTTCTTTTCTTTTTTTTTTCAAAAATTGATGTACCTACTTTGACTGTATATTTCTGTTATTCCGGTTTTTTTTTTTCAAAAATTGATGTACCTACTTTGACTGTATATTTCTGTTATTCCGGTTAGGTTAGGTTAAGGAAGGTTGTATGCACCACTTCCACTCGGAGGCTCTAAGGCCCATTGTGAATCCCTCAGTAGATTAAACAAAACCTAAAACAGTATGGCGGACTCTTCATCCTTCTGACTGTTTAAACCAGTTCCCAGTTGGTGCTCTTCGCGAATTTGAAAGGATCCGGTATCTCTGCTCCAGCCAATTCGGATATAGATTTTCAAAAACCTGGACCCAAGGGACCGGAATCGACCTTCTTGGAGAGCGGGACATTGGCACAGGTAATGTTGGATCGTCTCCGTTTCCTCCTCGTCTCCACAGCTCAACAGGTCGTTGGCTTCTCGATTCCATTTCCGGAAAATGGATTTGGTTGCGAGTTACCTGTGATTATACATGTGAGCATGCGAATTGAGTTTTTGTCTAGGGACATTAGATATTTTTTTTTTTTTTTCGTTCAATTCTGGCCATAGGGCTCGTGCAGTTTTCCAACCTACTTTTGAGGACAGGTGTTTTTGGTATCTTTTTTGATTGTATCGTTTATAATGCCATATAGTATGCTTAACGGTGGCTGCATTGAGTTGGCTGTCTCGTTTGCGTTCATCGCTGACCCCAATCTTGCGAGTTCATCCGCCCTTTCGTTCCCTTCGATATTAATATGCCCAGGAACCCACCCAGCAGAGCTTGATGATGTGGTTGTTGTATCAAGCAATTTTTTTTTATCACGTTTGGCAGGCAGCATTCCGGCGAAAGTTTCTGCTCGTTCCGCATTTTTAACGCGGTTGACAATTATGAGGCTAAGTCCGAAGGTTAAGTTCGTTGTAGACGCCGCAATAAATTTGTTTCATCGAGAATTTCACGGACCGAGCTATTAATATGTTCTAATAATCGATTTCTATGCTTTCGAGTGCATATTTTCGTTTCGTCCTTAACGGTGGGAATTCCGAGGTCTCTATGCAGATCTTCATTTCAAATATACCACGGTGCACTGACTGACGAAAATAGTGATGTTCGAGGTTGGAATGTTGCTATTACGTATGTGGCCAGCTGCCTTATCTGTGGCTACTGTATCTGCTGCAGGAGTCGAATAGTCTCCAGGACTTCTTTATTTGCATTGTTCTGGAATACATACCTGCTCCAGTGCCTATCTCCGTCTTGAATCCGTCAGTGTAAACTGCGATTTCACGGTCGCTTAATATTTTGTTTGTCTCCCATTCCTCTCTGCTTGGGAAAGGGGCTTGAATTTTTGTGTTAAAGTCATTGTGGGGAATGATGTAGTCTGTTGTGGTTTTGAGGCTTTCGAAACCGTGTTTTATTAATAGTTCTTCGACATAGTAACATGTCGATAATTTTCTTGTTCAAGCAGGGACGCCTCTCTTAGTCTGAGAGCTCCCTTTGCTGCAGAGCGTTTGACGAACACGTCAAGGGGAAGAAAACGAAGTATCATTTTTAGTCCCGCCTGTGGTGCGCTTTGTACAGCTACTGCATTGCTAGGCGAGGCGAGCATTTGTACTTTATTGAGCATAATCATATAGTTTTTGACTTTCGTAAATGGCCATCATACGAGAGATCCGTAGGACATTATGGGCTCCGGTTCGACCCCCACATATGATGATGTACATACATTTTTTGTGAAAATTTAATATCAAATAGAAACAACTCTCACCTGGTTGGAAGATCCTTGTTGAAGGGTGAGCTGGACAATAAGGCAGCATCATCGATTTTGATCTCATAGGTTGTGTTTGGGTTCGAACTGCTATATAAATAGAATTTAACGATAGTGGCGGCTCTTCTTTTCCTCATTATGTCACGCATTTCCGTTCGAAATTCCTCCACGGATTGCCATTTCACAGAGCCGTCCACTTGAGGAACAAACCAGCCATCGACTGGTTCATCTTCAATTAAGGCCTTCTGCATAGGAAGGGCCGTAGCTAGAAAATAATTGCCACCGTTAGTTTGTAAATGCATCGAGTTTTTTTTCAAAGGCTTTCAGCCTTCAGCTTACCCACGGCAACACCAAGAAGCAAGATCGCGAGTGTCCTCATATTCCAAGCCAGTATAGAGTATTTTAATCTCATCGGACGATTGGTGTAAGCTTTTATACATTTTGGCGACACCTATAGTGTTTTTGTTGTCCACTATCGCTCTCTTACATTAATAATGTCTTATCATATCTCGTGGCTAGTATTGGCGGGCGAGCTTGTCAGAAAAAATAGATCCAGATCAAGTTCTTTTATCACACTGATAGTAGTTTGATTTTTTGCATGTTTGTTTCTTAATTGCGTGAACATCGACGTGCATTAAAAGTGCAGCGGGCCTGTGACATGTGACTTGTGTTTTTCTCGAGTTTTTGCTTTTTTCTTCTTTGTTGATCAAATGTGACCATTTCGATAGAGGTTAGCTTTTTGTAAGCTTCAACGCCGCAGATAGCTACTGACTTGGGAAGGCTGATGTTTGAAAAATTCGAGAAGCGATTGCTGATCTTGAGTGCTTCAAGCACCTGATACTAGGGTATACTACTGTATAATAGACCAATAAGGGTATGAATCCCATCCATTTATACTGACGTTATAGAAGGCCTTCGCGGGCCCTTTTGAAAGCGAAATAGCGTCTGGCTAATCTTGAAGTGTGGTAACTCGATGTTGGGCGATAAACGAAATTGTTTTACAACTTACTTACAACTAACAACAGATAAGGTCAGCTAAATTGCATAGGCTATAAGCTTTTGTGTCGATGGGGTATGCGGCGACCTTGTCTGGGCGATTTATAGTTTCATTGACCATGTAATGTGGGTAAATGTAAAAGGGGCCGTCGATAAGCAAATGGATGCTTTGTAATTCCCAACATATTTTCTTTATTGTTTTAGGCGTTTTTTTTATTATGCCCGCCTGATCCATATAGATCATTGAATGTCATGGCTTACAACAACAGTTGGATCTCGTATTATTAGGGAATAGTAAAAAACGCCTTCTGTCAGACGGGCGGAACTACATAAAAACCGAAAGCAAGGGAACACTCTAAGTGCAAACAAAGCTTTAAGCAACTCACTCTGCTAAAAGGCAATGTGTTCAAATAAGCCGGCCTTATTGACCCATTAATAAAATTCTGTTAAAATGCAAGCGCAGTAAGCACATTTGGCAATATTCCAGACAACATGTCGCACTTCATTTATGACCTAAGCTGCGTTTTGTTTACGTAAACAAGTTCAATTCCTACTCGCAGCTGTTGTTTTACACAATTTCTGTTTACGCTCTTGCTTTCTGCGTCCACAAGTAGTTGGCAAAATAGTAATTTGTCAAGACAACAAGAAGCTTCGTCAGTAGCGGAGCCACTCTCATATAGTGCAGACCATGCAGACATCAACTGTTCTATTACTCAGCATAATCCTCGGTATTATGTCAGACCAAACTTAGTCAAATCTGTTTGAATTTTGAATAATCCACAATTTCAGTTTACATCGTGCCACTTCTCTGTGATGAAGACGAAGCCACTAGCCCAACAACTGCCAATTCAATAAAATGGATCGACGACTCAATGACCAACTCAATCCTGGGAAATGTATTCAATGCATTCAAGGCAATTGACGAGGTCAATTTCTATCTGTACACCAAATCGAATCCCAAATTCCCCCAAGAGCTACGAACCGGAGATGTTAAATCAGTGGAGGGATCACATTTCAATCGGCTTCATCCAACCAGGTAAGTGTGACCATACTTGGCCTCGTCCAAATCCAAATGACCATGACTGTTTCTGCTCTAGAATCCTCATTCATGGTTGGTTGAGCAGCTCGGATATGGAAGTCAACACTCTCATTCGGGATGCCTACCTCAGTCTGGGACCGCACAATATCATTGTCATCAACTGGATAGCGAAGAGTGTCGGTCTGTATACAGTAGCGGCCGCAAGTGTGCCCGACATCGGCAAAAAGGTAGCCGCATTCATCGACTTTATGGCGAAACACGACTACTTGAAGCCGGAGAATCTAACTCTTATCGGTCATAGTATGGGTGCTCATATATCAGGAGTAGCGGGACGAAGTCTGAAGACCGGGCAGCTTCACACAATTATTGGCCTGGATCCGGCGTTATTGCTGTTTCCATACAGCTCAACTGACAAACGGCTGTGTCTTACAGATGCTTACTATGTGGAATCGATTCAAACTGACGGCGGCAGGACGGGTCACGTGAAACCTATCGGGAAGGCTGCCTTCTATCCCAATGGTGGGCAAACACAGCTTGGCTGTGGGGCTGACACGAGTGGTGCTTGTGCGCATGCGCGTTCGTATAGGTTCTTTGCAGAAGCCATCAAGACGAATGGCTTTCCAAGCATCAAATGTGCTGACTACATCAAGGCGGTTTCAGCAAAATGCGGAAGCAAATATTCCGACACAGTGCGAATGGGTGCACCAAGCAATGCTGAACTTGCTAGCGGAGTGTTTTACGTGCCTACAATGCCAAGGCCACCTTACGCGGTGCAGCTGGCTAGGGGTGCATTGAAATAAAGTTGTTTGTGAGGAAATTCATTTTTGTCTTATGGTGGCGGCTTTCGAATGACAGGTACTGCTGGTTTCGGTGTCTGTGGATTGACGCTTTTGGGGACGGCTCTATAAATGCGCTGTTCGTCACATGCTTTTTAGCTGAGGCTCAAGGAACTCACCAGGGAAGGCACAATTGGCTCGTTTAAGAAGCCGCAGTGCCAGAGCCCCTTGAAGGCTGTCCCGCTTCACAATCTATCTAGGATGTTACTTTTTGCATTAAGAATAAACGGGTATTGCCCATTTTTGATAAATGGTCATATGTACAGTCCGTTTGCCTTCAAGTATAATAGGCGTAGGTGTAGGCGTATACGTAATCATTTTCTGAATTTACGACCTCATAAGTTTTTCTATTATACGTGTGCCCAACAAAACTACTAGCTGCTAATTAAGACTGAATGTGACGGATTAAATCGCAAAAGATGCCGGAAACTTTTGACAACAACGCTACTTCAAGCAAAAACAGTGCTTGGAGAATTTTAGCCTATTAACAGAGTTAGATATTGTAAAAGGCAAGGCCAAAATTTCATTAAATAATCTTTAGGATGGCTTTTCGAAATCTATTACCTGTTGAGAACAAAGGTTAAGCTAGCTTCAGTCTTGAAGCATGGATTCCCTTAAGGTGCGTTTTTTTAGCTTCGATCTCAGCAAAGCAAAGTAAGAAATAGATCAAATAAACGGTTCCCAACAGCTGTTCAGAAAGCATAGGTTATATCGGTGGAATGTTGGCAGTTTTTCCTATTTTTTGACTTCTTGACATATTGGGGACGTTCGGATACCTAGTTTATGTAAAACGTCAACTAGATTCGTCGTGACTAGGAATCCGAACTCGTTGACTAAGCAACTTGAATTGTTTTTGTAGTCTCGCGGTCAGCGTTGCCTTTGTTTGATGTTGCCCTTTTCTATTCGGAAAAGGCCCTTCATAAATTTTTCAAAAATAAGTACATAAGTACATAAGTACGTTATCTGTACTCAATTTTCGCATTGCTTACCATAATTTTTTCTCTGTTTTGTCTTACCGAATTTTTAATGAACTTCCCATATCCATCAGATCAATAGCAAAACCAGGACTCTTCTTAAAATGCGTTAAAATGTGGCTCTTCAGTTTTTACTATGCAGCTTTAGAATCCCTTACTTCTAATGTAAAGATTTAACTTTGGTTTACATTTTTTTTTTTTTTTTTTGATTTTACAATTTCCTTTTCTGTTTTCCGCTTTTTTTTTTAGTATTTTTGGTTTTATTACTGGGTCACTCCACCCAAATTTTTAATAATTGAAGTGACATTCTACACTGATTTATCCTTGTATATGAATACTGAATGTCAATAACCTTTTTTATACTTTTATTCGTTTATTTGTATTATTTGTCATTAATTTGTTTGTTTCTTAAAAGTATAAGAATAAATTTTATCTTATCTTTAGATTTCCTAGCTGTCACTCTTGACCACTAACTTTTAAACTGAATATTTTTTGTAGTAAACCTAACAACGGCAACTGCCATTTAAAACAGAGTTATTCACCACTACTTGCTGGCCACCTACCGGCAGATAGGAGAAATATCAGTGGCTTAGTGAATGTCAAAACCACAAGATTTCTTTTTTGTACTAATTATGAAAGGTGTTTAGTATACGTATACTCGATAGGATTGTGTTTCGAATATTTGATACCAGATCCATCTGCTTGTGTTAGTGGAACAAGGAAATGTTGTAATTATTATTATTATTAGCATAGGATTAACAGTATATGAGATAGTAATAGCAATAGCTGTATAGCAGGCTAGACTCGAGTTGAGTTGAGTTTATTAAGAACTTTTTTGTTACAGTACAACTGGAAAAACATTGGTTTCGATTTTTTCTTATAAAATAACGAGACTATCGTATCGGCGTACTCGCAGTGACGTTCCGTGGTGCTTTCAGTAGGGTGTTCACTATATTTCCTTTCATAAAGGGTTATTCAATAAGAGGTGTTATTGTGAAAGGATATGGTCCTGTATGCGTGCTCGTGGTGGCCACTTGGCTGATGTTATTTTTTGTTACTAGCGGCATACCTTCTTCTTTATTATGAAATAAACATCCGATCATTTATCTCAAAAAATGACATCTTTCTTTGAATACCAAAATAACACCTCTTATTGAAAAACCCTTTCTCTGTTTAACCGATCTCTATTTAAATTCCACATCCATACACTCAGAGGACCAGAATGGAAATGAATTGTATAAAATACCTACCGGCTACCGCTCCCAGTTTGTAATTTAAGGTTCTGTGGTGTAAAGGACTCTACACATGAGAGCGAGCGAACGAATTGCTGAAATGCGAAAAAGAACACTCTTGATGCATTAATGAACAGAAAATTGAACATTTTACTATTCCAAGAGGAGAATAATTAAATATCCCACCAATATGTAAATACCGAAGTTTCGAATTCCAAATTTTTTTGCCGCGAATGAAGAATTCGAAATTTCGCAACGAAAACTTGTTTTCTTAATAATATGTATTAAGGAAACAAGGTGGCATTTGGATTTTGGTTCGATATGATTTTTTCAACATCTTACGTTGATTTCAACTATTCGTTTACAAATACTGATGAGTTAATACCTATATTAATTGTTGCAAGAAATATGAATGTTTTTCATAATGAACTTTAGTTAAGTACCTCCTTATAATAATTTATAGATTTCGATAGGGTTAGCAGAGCAGACCTGCGCACCTTTGAATAAACGTCACTGGTTACATATAAAGGGTGTTTTTTTTTTTAAGAGATATAGAATATAACCTTAGGTTGGCAGCACTATTTTAACTGGCGGCCCCGGCCATTTTGTCAGCTGTCCCCCAACTCGCAATCCTTTTGCCGCTGCTTCAATTTTTTTTTTTTCAAATTCGCCAAGTTGTTTTTCTATCGGTGTTCTGTCAATTTAGAATCCGTGTGCCATGCAAAAACATACAAAAAATATAAAATCAATGCTGCCAACCTCTGCCAACCGTGGGGGAATGTGATAGAGTTCGGGAATACGATATTTTAACATAACCGAATGCTATTGGTTGGTTATTATAGATTTTTAAAAGACGATTAATATAATTTGTTTGGTTAACAATACTAGGTATCTAAATAAGTTGTTTTATATACTAGAAACATATTAGGACTTTTCCGCTTTTGAAAATCATTAACTTCGATTTCGTGAATAAATTTTTCTTAAATAACTGTAGGAAAATTACTCAAAATGTTTTTATTTTCCTTCATACAATCTACGTTTTTTATTTTTCGTAAATATTTTCAGCAAAAGAGCACTTATTCTTAAAATAAAATACCTACTATTTACACGTAAATTTGTAAATGTTTAAAAGGCTGGTGAAATGCAAAATTTTAATTTTTAAGTTACTGCATGAACATTTTTTATCCGTTCATGAAATATTTAAATTTTTTTACCCTGAAGCAGAAAATTTGAATATTTGACACGGCAATGAAAAAACAATTTGCCCGGACATCAACATTTTTAGTTTTTGTGGCAGCTGCTTGAGAATAAGTTGAGCATTAAAAATTTCTTGAGTGAATATAAAAAAAAACAATAGAACCCTGTTCTTAAAATTTGTATTTTTGACCCAGGATAAGTAAAAAAAAAAAATTAAAATGTTGGACTTAAAAAATTGTAATTTTTGATTAAATGTTTATTTTTTATTATTTAAAAAAAGATCATTTTTTAAACCCGGACCCGTATACATCAAATTTCTTAGCTTTGCAGTGGGTGCTAAACTAAATCGGAAATGAAACATTTTTAATTTTGTACGTAAATATAAAAAAGACACAAAGGTTTGAACATAGTTTGGAAATTTTTTGCTTTTGCCCCAGGATTGTAGAAAAAGTTCCAAATGTTGATCAGGACATAAAAAGTTTTCATTTTTGATAAATTAAATTTGAACTTTTAATTTTTCAAACTTTTCAAACCTTAAATAACGTATTTTTGGCATTTCCACTATAAGGTAGAGATAATATACCTACTCAATAACACATCGGTCTGATTTTCCTGTCAAAAAATGAAGGATGAATATGAAATTTCTAACACGTCTTTGGGAGAAGACTATAATGGCAGAATGTACGATATATCTGACGTGATATTAAAAATAAATATTTTAAAGACCAGCGAAATTTCAAAAAGGCTAATACGATCCAGTCATGAATAGCAGTTTTTTTTTTTTTTGTTGTTGTTTATCAAGAATAAGTCCTTCACATGGACTAGCATTATAATTTACACTAATATTATAAAGAGGAAAGATTTGTATTTTTGTATTTTTGTGTGTATGTTTGTAATGAATAAACTCAAAAACTACTGTGCCGATTTCAAAAATTCTTTCCCCATTAGAAAGCTACATTCACCCTGAGTATAGGGACATAGGCTATATTTATTGCTAGAAAAGATTAGGGATTATTACTAAAATTTTAGTAACTTAACCCAAGGTGTAAAAAAAAAGCCATAAAACAACTTTCATCGCATACGCTGCGGCAACTATTGATGATAGAACAAAAGTTAACTTCTATCTTCTTCTTCTATATATATAAAAGTCAATTCCTGTGCATTGGTCGGGTAAAAATTCCAAAACGGCTCGACTGATTTGAATGATTTTTGTTCTGTTGGTTTAGGAAAAAAGAAAAGGCGGAAAATTTTAATCTTCTATCTTGTCTTAATATATAAAAACGCTCCTGCGTATGTATGACCGACCATAACGGCTGAACCACTGAAGCTATCCCCCTTATATTCACACCATATGTTTGTGTGGTGCTCCGGATGGTTTATGTTTATTTTAGACCCTGTAGGGGGCGCTGGGTCGCTTTTTTGAAAATTCCTGTTTATGGACCGATTTGGCTCAAATTTACACCATATAACACTTAAAAAAACAGAAAGCTTTTGCCAAAATTTGAACCCGATAGGTGGCGCTGGGAGATATTTACGACAAGTTAGATTTCCCTGCATATCAATTTTTTATCTATCAACAACATTAAATTTAATTGTAATAATATAGTTGGCGTTGGTTGTCTAGGTATACTTTTTTGAATTTGACATTATTCAGTAATTCATATTTCATTTAGCTGTACAATTGTTCGACGAAAACTCCAAATTAGTTTTTAATCAATTTTAAATAGGTAAATAACAGTTCCATTCGATTTTCGGCACAAATAACATAACCAAGGAAAATGTTCTTACTGGGCCAAATTTTATGATTCTTCTTTTGTTTTGTTCGCATTGGTGTATTTCAGGCTTATGCAGTCTTAAAAGATAAAATGTTGGACCCGATAGGTGGCGTTGTTGTGGATCTCCGAAACTGCTCAACCGATTTCAATGAAATTTCGTGGATGTGTATTCTTCGTTCCCACTTGAAGGAGAGAATACTTTTGCACCTGATAGGTGGCGCTGTTGCCGGTCTCCGAAATAGCTCTACCGAGTTGATTGTAATTTGTGGATAGGTAGGTATTTTTGCTTCAATATTGAAATATACTATAGTTTCGGACCCTATAGATGTTACTTTGCAAAACAAGCGGGATAGGAGAACGGGTTGTGGAAGCATTTAAACTATTAATGGACATTGTTCAAATAAAGGAATTTGCTAAATGTGAGCAGGACTTAATACGAAAGGTATGAGCAAAGCCGGGTGGGTACAGCTACATAAAAAAAAGACTGACGTCCGTATGTGCGCACTCATAACTCGGGAACAAATCCTTCAATTTTTATGATTCTTGGTGTAAATTCGCATGGGCCCAAGGAAGGACATATATGCTACTTTTTGTCGTGAAAACAAAATTTTATAGGGATCAGTTGAATTTTTGAATTCTTTGGATGTTCCGGCCTTAACTCTACATAATTTGAAATTGAAAGTCGGTTTAATTATAGTTTTATTGCGCAACCATTGAGGTACCATAACTTTGTAACGGATCACGTTTGATTTGATGGTGTAGGATCTCAAATTAAATGTCATGCAACCGACAGCTTTGAGGTGAAAATTCAAAGGCAAACATTCTCATTCCGCGGATTCAGCTTATTCAGAACGATTTGCCATTCGTATTTAAGCGTTTTGAATTCACAAATAAATTGTTGCAAGGATATTTTTGCATTTGTGGCATCAGTCTTGAATTCCCATGTTTTTCACATGGTCAATTATATGTGGCGTGCTCACGTGCGAGCAAACCACTTTAGTGCAAAAGCGGATTAATTAGTTATTATAACACATCGATTGCTGTGCCTATTTCTATTTTATTTAATGTATATATTGAATAACGAATTTGAGTTGACCAAATTACATAAAGTCTAGCATTCATTGTGCATGCTCGGAATTATTATTTTCATTACATTAACGAATTGGGACGGAACGAAGTTCGCCGGGTCAGCTAGTATTTCATATAGTAACAAATTGCGGCACTTCTTCTGCAGATCCTTGCCTATACGTAAGTGGATAACTAACTACCATTCACTGTCCAGGTCCA
Source organism: Cheilosia urbana (assembly GCA_946477585.1). Classification (NCBI taxonomy): domain Eukaryota; kingdom Metazoa; phylum Arthropoda; class Insecta; order Diptera; family Syrphidae; genus Cheilosia; species Cheilosia urbana. Next base: position 122,586,676 of record OX297854.1, read on the forward strand.
CCATACAAATATTGAATTGCCGATTGAGATCTGCCCATTACAGCTCCCATATGGAGTTCTTGTTCGTGTTCATCTTGGCGAGAACTTAGCTGTATAGTGTTCTACCGTAACTGCTGTGCGCGCATAATCTCCACTAATTTATCGAAATTCCACTGGATGTGCAATTAGTACGGCAAGCCGACATCGGCGAATCGCGCCGCCATATGATGCCATCTACCAGACAAGCGTAACAATCTAAATCATAATTACACATGTGATGGCCATATCAGAGTCGGACTTCAGAGCAACCAACACTCATATGCAACCTGTCCTTCAGATGGAAATGGAGGACACTTTCCGCTCGAGAGCGGTACTCACATCCCAAGCACGATCGTCGCGGCAAAAATCCAATTTCCGTATATTATGTCAGGCGATGCGTGGCTGTCATAAGACCGGCAGGCCGGCCACCTCACAGTGTTTGTGTGTGTGCGTGTACCTCGTCTTGGGCGCATTGAAATTTGCCCGCGAAATATATGCGCGAACTTATGCGCCAATAAATTCCATGAAGCACCTGATATTTAATGGAATCGCCTCCATGCGCCGTGCCACTGACAGACGGGACAGTCTCAGACTCAGTCTCAGACTCAGTCTCAGACTCAGTCTCAGACTCAGTCTCAGCCAGCAGCCAGCCAAAGTTCTTCCGCATAGGTTCCGGATTCTCTTCTGTTCGAATTGGACGGGCCAGAGACACTATCGGGGCGCACTCCCAACATGCCTACTCGTCGTGTGTTGGGCCGAAAAATGCAACGTTTAGCTTTTTCGCGGTGCGTTCGCTCCTGCGCCGTGCATAGAAACTTCAGGTTGTTATCTTTTGACAAATTTATTGACCGGCATGAATAATTTATCGTTTTGAAGAGACAGTACACTTTTCGCAGTACCGTACGCACCACACTGCTCTGTCTCTCTCTCGCACTCTTTCTCTCCATCTAGGTAGGTGCAGTGCGTGGCGTGGCTGCTGTCGTTGGCATAGGCTTGTATTACGGAGACACAAACATGAAATTTATCACCGCATAATTAGTTAGACGTCTATTTAACTTAAAATAATTAATCAAAACACTGCGGTCCTCCCGCTCTGCGGTCGGTTCATAACTAATTCAACCGGGGGAGTGGGGTGCTGGATGCAGCCTTTGGACATTGGATGGTATGGTTCCGATTTGGAGTTGCCCAGCCAAATTGGGAAAGTGCATACACACCACCACGGGTGAATTGATCAGACAGCAGCACTTGTAGGTTTTTAATGAGCCACTAAGGTGTCTTATCGTTGCGCAGGATAATGTTTGGGAGAAGGGGTATGGCAAGGGTAGTCTCCCCCCGGATGGTGTATCGGTTCGGTGCGGGTAATCTATTGCCTCCGAGGCGGCTAGCAATTACGACGAACACGCGCGATTTGCCAACCAGGCGCACTGTTCGAATATAGGACCGGTGTACCTTGGTTTTCGTATCGGTTGCGCACTGCGGATGCCAATAAACAAAATTCAACTTCTGCTTTTCAAGCAGTAGGAGGTCTAATCGTCGATGGCAGGTGAGATTAATTTCTTGCTGGCAAAACGTGTCACTGAGGTTGTCTTATAAATGTGTCAGGCCGCTGTTGAACTTGCAGTTGGAATTCTCCTAATTGGCTACGGTACTGCGTGCAGTGCGCGTGTTTAGCTGCGTGAAGTGCATTTTTTTTTTTTTTTTTTGCAAGTCAACCACTTTTGGGCGGACTAATTGAGCCAGCAATCGGTAGTGTACAGATAGGTCAACTTGTCATGTTGTGACAGAAGCCATTGGATGTTAAGCTGTTAGATAAGGAATGGGCTTGTATTTAGGGGCGATTTTAAACTGCTGTCGGTAGGCTTATCAATTTTGACAGCAAAATATGCACAAGTTGCCCTTGCACAAATCACTGTCAATGCGGAGGTGGGATATTTTCACTGTGGGTCTTCAAATTACGTCTCAAACTCTCTCTTGGGTAAAGGAGAAAAATGCTCACTGCTTCATCTGACTGAGAGATCGTTCTATCTATGGGTTTGACTCTTTTCATCATGTCTCACTTGGCCTGCCGGAACAACTTACTTTTATGCCCTTTCAAGTTTACATCCGTACAAATGAAATTTGAAAACTGACAGATTTTCAGCTGGATTTTTGGAACTTTCTTACAAGTCCTTCACCATCAATTAACCGGCCGATACTTTCCCCCACTTGAATAGTAAAACCCTCCGATCTTACAGTAAAATTCCTCCACTGACCAGCAAGCTTCATCAGCATTTAGTTGTTAGCAAGCCCGCTTGCTCTCCATCTGTTCAAATAAAATAAATCGTCATCGCACTGTTGTCATCTTCACATCCTCATCCGTCGTCCATCGCTGAATGTTTTCGTCCTTCAAGTATAGTCGTGGTCAAGATTTACATTTCCGCTTTCATTTTGCTCCAAACCATTATTGTTGACATGATCGGAGTGCGGCCGCTTCTCTTCGTTTTCGAATTTGGTTGATTCCAATCAGAGAAAGAGAGGTAAGGCAAAAAAGACTCCGAGTCTGATCGTTCACTGAATGACAATCGCCACCAGGGAATGAGCCTCTGCAATGGCCCAGAGCTACTCCATACAACCAAATATGTACGGCTGCTGTTGCTGTTCCTGTTGCAGTTCGCAGTTGGCCGCTGACTCTCAGTTGCACTGCGCATTCGTACACGAAAATATAATAAGGTAAAATGATCTAACAATTCAATTAGCTCTTATCTGACGATTTACCATTGGAGCTCATTAATATACGTTACCTTTGCCGCTGTTCAAACCCAAACCCGAACCCGATGCCGATCAACCTTCGTCTTCATTTATAGAAGAATGTCCGAGCATCGTCGTAGACGTCGTCGTCATCATGATGCGATCGTCATCTTTGTCGTCGTCGTTGTTGTCGTATTGATTGGGGCAAGTATACAGCGACGGAGAAGGGCATTTGTGGATGTTTGGTGTTTAGGGTGGGTCAACAGTATTGTTCGCAAGGGAGAGTTACACTACTTGTGCGGTTAAAATTTGTTAAAGAAACTCAGTCTCGAAAGATGGTAGGGATTTTGCAAATGCCGGCAAATGTCAATTCCACTTTAACATTTGTGAAATATACGTCAAGAATTTTAAATTTTACGCCTATTATTTTAAAGAATGCGGAATATTTGTTTCAATTTTTTTTTTCCGAATAATTCTTCGGTGGTATTGACGCAGAGGTCCCGGTCATCCGACACTAAGGCTTATTTTCTGATACTACTCATAGCGATTTAAGTTCTACTTAAATACCTTATGGGCTACTTTTTCTATATCATAAGCTCTCACATAAGTTTTTTAGTGGAACCTAAATCGCTATGAGTAGTATCAAACAGGCCTAAATGAACAAACACTAGGACGTTAGCAGTGTATTTATATTCCTTGCCACAGGATTAATCTGGCAACCCTAATATACCCTGTAAAAAGGCTAGAACAAGCTATTGAAATATAAAGTCAAATAATTTAATTCGGCTCTTAAAAAAAAATGGTTTTCCAAATGTCGCCTTAAATATATTACAAATGACGCAAAAGGATTTTTAAAAACTATTGGTTGAAGTCTGAAAACCTAGTTTTTAAGCAAATCTAGTATTTAAAAGCAAACCCTCATTTAAAAAAAAAGACAATACTTATAAGATAGGAACAAAAACTTCTTTCAATGAATGTTTGAAGTACTATGACTTTTTGAAACAAATTAGAAAGCGTTTTCCCAAGCAAATAAATGTAAACATAATATGGCGCGAAGAGCTTCGCTTAGCTCCAGTTCAGAGCATTGACACCATAAAAATAAAAAAAAAGTTTTAAACAGTATGATTCCTTATATGGAAAACGCTGAGGATAGAAGTTTTTATCGTGCAATTTTAAAACTTGAAGCCGATGAAGCATATTATAAATAAATGAAATAAATTGCTGAAAATAACTTAAGTTTTATTCCTTATTACTTATTATTTTCCCTTTCATTAATATAGTTTATACAAGTCAACTGCGCTGTGAATTACCTAAGTGTGATTTTAATTTAAAAATAATATTTATCTTACGTCCAAACACCAAAAAAGTTAATTAAATAATTTTATGTATATTACTTATTTACTTTTCTGAATTAAATTCTTTAGGTTTTGTTATTCTGATAAAAAAATAAATGAATTTAAAAAAATGTAAATCGAATATTATGCTTTCTTTCAAATCCAATAGTGCTTTCATTTTGTCGTATGTAATAGACTTACATAGGTATATCGTTTTGAACTTGTTAATTCTTTGTCGTATGTGCTATAATTCTGTCGTGTGTATTTGGGTAACGGCATTTTGGTAAACATCGACTGTAATTTCTTTCTTAATTAGAATATTGATCTGATATTAATGTTATTCAGTTAACAACTTTTTGAAGTGATAACTTCTTTAGGCGCGTTGGGCACTATTTGGATGGGCAAAAACTAGCAAACTCGCGACACCGACACCGACACCGACACCGATTGCATACTTCTTTAGGCGCGTTGGGCACTATTTGGATGGGCAAAAATTAGCAAACTCGCGACACCGACACCGACACCGATTGCATACTTCTTTAGGCGCGTTGGGCACTATTTGGATGGACAAAAACTAGCAAACTCGCGACACCGACACCGACACCGACACCGATTGCATACTTTTAGTTTCAAACTTTTGTACTATTGCTTACTTTTAGGGGTAGGTAATTTATAGCTTAATCTACGATGATTTTTATTTGAATACGTTACTATGGTAATTTATGGTAGCGACAAATTGATTGTCACCAAAATTATTTCAATTACCTGTTTTGTATGGGGAATTCATAACTTAATTCTACCAGGCTTAATTCCGACATATTATATCCACGATTTTGGGTTTGTGCACATTTACGGCACAGTAGCTTGTGTTATAATAATTACCGAAACAAGAAATAGAAAACTGTGGTAAACTTGCCACCCTAAGAGTAGGCTACTATATAAATAATTGTAATATTCATGTCGCCTTAGTGTATACTGTAAAATATGATTAGTCATTTTTGTGTAAAATGGTAATGAATATAAAACTACAATTGATGCCGTACCACGAGATCTAGAGCATTATCAATGGCGATGCGGCAAGACAGAAAAATATTGTTGTCTTTTCTCGTTCTTTTTCTTTTAAAAGTAAAATTTGTATTTTTCGGGAAGAAATTCATATTCAATTAAGCTTCAGTATAATTATTATTAATTTATTCGTTCTGTGATAGTTTCGGTAGAATACAAGTAGATACAATCGGATTGTGTTAGCTGAAGTAAGATATGTACATTCGAGACTGTAATATATCTAAATTACGCTGGAAGACAGCATCGATGAAAATTACTTATAAATATATGCTAAAGATAATTCTGCATTACTTCAAGATAAAGTTGGGAAGAGATTTGATGATATTCCAATCATTTTGAGTGGGGATTTCAACATCAACTTTGCAGATGATAAAAATCTACCATTAATTGAATTTTTAAATAGCAAATTTGATTTAACGATGAGCAATGATCGCAATCTTAGCACGACTAGACATAAAACTACAATTGATGCCATGTTTCCAAGATACCTATTTAAATAGATTCGAATCAAAATTGTTTGTTTCCTATTTTAGTTACCTACCATAAACCTATAGTATCCGTTTTCAAATATAATGATAATAATGATGATGATGATGGAAGAGTTTGAAGTTGTTGATGCAATTTCATAAGTGTCATTGGTATTCATTTCAAAGAATACCCATTAATTTTTAAATTTAATATTTCATGTATTTGTAAATTTATACATTTTAAGCAATAGATTGCAATTTTGTATGTAAAATAATATGTATTATTTTTGATGTAAAATACCGCATTAAATGCAAATGAAAAATGTAACATAATTTTTGTAGTAGTAGAAGTTTATAATAATGAATAAAAAAACACTTTATTTAACCCTTATCCTGTACTTCAAAATAAAAACGCACATGGTATTTGCGGGTCAAATTTGCCCAATACAATTTTTATTTAGTGATCACAATTTTCGCATGTAATTTTTTGTTCAGAATGTTTTCTACAAATAAATTTTAAACGTTTTGAAAATTTTGTTGAATATTTCTTATCGAAACGGATGACTCTCGATATATTCTTTGAAGACTCATTGTAGCTTTGAAAATTGGCCGTCCCTTGCTGACATTCCCCAGCCTACCCACACATTTCTAGAGCCTCTCCAAGGGACCAAAAACTACAGTCAGCAAAAGTAGCCCAATATAGGCTTCGATAGACATCGAATCAACTCTAATCCAGGTTTCTCTAAATACGCTTTCTCCTAAAAAGAGATGTTGATATTTATAAAAAGGCACCATATAATAATAAAACACTCCTAACCTTCAATGTTTGCCATCTTTACAATAATATCAATGATAGCAGGTGGTAAAAACAAATGAAGAGCCGATTTTACATCAGTTACTCAGGAGAAAGCATACCTACTGAGTCGGTCTTGGGGAAGTGTTCATAACATTTTCTGTTCTATGACGACCGATCAAAAAATCTCGTACTGGCCACCTACACCATTTGTTATTTCCATCCTTTGAAAGAAATTGTGTTGGAGTGGGAAGTGCTTCGTTATCCGAACTACTGTGATCCTCATTTATCAAGGATAAGCTATTATGCGAAATATGTTCCTCCTCTACCTCGCTTGCAGTATTTTGCAATACTACCACCGTCATCACTATCAAGCATGCTCTATTTTTTCTCGACTCATTGATTCTACGGAAAATAAAAACTAGACCAATCCTAGGCATCATTGCAAAAATAAAAAATCACTTCTTCTTGAGTATAGATCGATGAGAAATAACTAATAACAATTAGATTTTTTTTTAGTATTTTTATATTATTTTACTTGTAACAAAGATCTACACGCGAAGAATATTTTTTTACTGTGACACGGTCAGTTCTGTTTTCTGTTCAATTCTTACCGTTGCGAATTCAGACAAAAATTGTGCGAGCGAGTGAGTAGGTAAATAAAAGTGCCTAAGTATGTAGAATAATATACCTACCTACATAGATGATATTGCATTTCAAAGAAAACAGGGTATTGCTGTCTACGTTTGTTGAAAAAAGCATATTGGGCAATTTTGACCCAAGAATACAACCTATGTTCTCTCAAAAAAAATGTATCATAAAATCTCACAAGTGAAGATATATCATAAAAGTTTATTATAGTTGTATTTATTTTCTAAAAAAAATAAAAGTCAAGAAATCTTGAATAAAAATATTTAAAAATACGCGAAATAACTCCTATGAAAGGTGTGTTTGGGCAAGTTTGACCCATGAATACAGGATAAGGGTTAAAAGTACTTCCTACACAATAATATATTTTCTGACGATTCGAAAAATACACACGTAATTGTTCAAGTTATCACTTCTGTCGGCACTCCCGGAGTGCCTTTTAATTTTTTTTTTGCATAAGTCATTTAACTTTTAAGAAAATCTACCCTACGATTTTTGAGAAAATTTGTTTTTGAACTTTGATTGCGTTTTCCCAAAAATAGTCAAAAGTAACATACGACAATTTTTTTATCCAGGCGACGAGTGGGGTAATAATTTTAAAGTGAACAAGGATAGAAATAGAAACCAAGTTAAATGACATGACATAAAATGACATGACAACGACTTTTTTCAACAGGAATTCCTACGAAAATTAAAATCACAAAAAAAGTTTTCGTACGTAGATATGTAGTCTACAACGATTTGGAAACCTACTATAAGTCATAGGTACCTACTGTAGAATAACAACAGTAGAACTGATTAATTAAGTAGAAGGTTTTTTTTTTTTTTTTTGTTGAAGTAAATACAAAATGTTGAAATAAATTTGTATTTCTTCTTTTCATAAATATCTTGTCTTGATAAGCTGCTTTTCTTTAACTACAAAAAAAGTTAGAAATTGTTGTAATTTCAAAAACAAAAAAAAAAAAAGAAAATCCATATAAAATTGTAGTAGATAGCTCAAAACTTTTCAAGAACAACTACACATACACAATTAAAAATAATTAATCTCTCTGAAACTTTGTTCGTGACAATACAGTCCTAACTCAAGAATTGAAAATACTTATATATACCAACTACCTGCAAAATTTAAAATAATAGGTAAATTAAATGGATATAATAATCCTAATAATAATTAATTTCTTTATAAGCTATAACATGATAACAGGAAGTGATTAATCAGTGCTTCGCCGATTCTGAAAAAAAGTCACATTCTGAGTTATAGCAGTAGAAATTGTATTAGATATTAGTGCGATAGACCCGTGTGTAATGTAGTTTGCCAATTGCGACTGTGAATACTCTTAAGGGCATTTCGATTGGGGTGCGGAATCAACTTATATACAATATGTATAAAAGAGAGTTGCAAAAGCGTTGTGACTTTATAACTCACGAACAGTCATACCGAATTCGATCACATTTTTAGGATTTTTTTGTATGGTCGTGTAGTTGGTTTATCTAAAGTTTGAACGAAATTGGTCAACGTATTCGTGAGTTATGTCAATCTCTAATTTTGTCCATATAAAAAAAAAAAAAAACGTAGGCGCCTATGAGCGTGTGCTGTATGTGTCCTGTGTGCTGATGTCATACACACGGTAAATAAACATTGCAGTGCATACATGCATACAGCTGTCAGTGAGTTATTATGTTACTTTTTTTTTTTTTTTTTTTAATCGAACTCGCACTCTGAACGGATGTAATATTAATTAATTTGTTTATCGTTTAAACACAAACGTACGTGCACATTTTATTCGCGCTTGCCGGGAAGTGTTGTTGTTTTGTTGTTTTTGGCATGATTTTTAATATAGTGTATATGTAAATCTAATAATTATATTTTCATCGACAGCAGTGTACACTTTTCATTTGCGTTTGCCGGCTTAATCGGATTTCTGGCCATTTATATACGTGTCAGTGTCACTTTGTTTTTTTTTTCCTCAGTTCTTCAATTTGTATACATAATTACATAAAACAGCTACATAATGCACACATACTTATTATACAAATTCATTTAAATGATTACACTTTTTATACATAGAAAACATTTGAAATGTCACGTCCAAGATGTTCAAATATTGGTAAACGTACACGTCATTCGATTTATGTTGCAACCAATCGAAGATCACTAAGTGAACGAGATCGTAATCAACAAAATGCATCACAGAAATGAACGACGTAGACGTATAAACCAATCGCTTGATAATGCAAACACGGTTGACAGACGACGTACGCGTCCCTCCATTTAAAGCTGATAGCACAATTGATTACATTATGTGTTCTTATTTTGGCCAAATGTATAAAAATTGTGTACATTGTAATGCATTAAAATTTATGAACGAAGCGCCTGGCATGTGCTGTGTTGGTGGGAAAGTTATATTGCCTGTATTAGTACCTCCACCAGATGCTTTGCATTCATTAATTTATGATAATTCACCAACGTCAAAGCATTTCTTAACAAATTTTCAAAAGTACAAAGTCTCTGTATTGTGTGTCCTTCAATCAATCTTCAAATAAAATGCAACTGTAATCAATCGCAAGGGTTAGATGCTCGAAACTATTTTAATCAAAAAATCTATTTTGTGCGGGACGAAGTTTGCCAGGTCCGCTAGTTAGTACATAATTTTGACTAAGGCGAAGGCCTCACGGCGTCACTCTCAACTGTAGATCTTCTTGCAGGACACACACTCTACTTCGAGCCGGCCGCTCTCACTCACGTTTGGAATCTCATTGCTGAGTGCAAAAGCCCCTCGAAGCCAACCCGAACCCGATTGAAGAAACCCAACCAACAAGCCAAGCCAACAGCGCCACAACTTCCATTGACAAGTTTATCTGCACGATGTATCTGAATGAAGCCCAGAGTGATGTCAACCAGTGGAAATAATAAATGTGCATGTTTTAATTTCGATTTGGGATTCTCTGCCATTTGGACGAATGGTCGCCGATCAGTCAGTCTGGCTGGCTGGTTACTTGTTCCCCAACGACAACTACCACGACACGCGGACAACTTCTTCATCAGTTGGACAGCATCTAGGCGGGCGCGGAGCATACTGCTGGCTATAACTCTAGCACAGAAGACAGACGAGGCCACACGACTCTAGTGATGGCCAACGACGACCATCGAGAGACGAAGATGAAAGACCAGTTGTTGATAAAGTACCCGTGCGGTCGTATGGACTACTATAGCGAGGATCCCTTTCGATTGTCATGCCGTTGTTGGCCAATGTATGGAAAGTTAGAGGAAATGGGCGCCCAACTAGACCCGGATAGAATCAGGCACAGATCACATCTTGGCATATTGCCATTGCCACTGCGGTACAGCGCCGCCATATCGTGGTGGTCGTTCTGTGACTCTAGGATTTGTATCCTCAATGCGATGCCCTTCCGCTGTCCGCTCGCCCAAAAGGCAATTCAATTAAAATTGTTGGGTTAATTTCGTTTGCGATTTAATGACTTCATTCGGGATCACCGGCTCCGGTCACACAGAACACACAGCAAACAGCCGTGGCAGAGGAGATGACGAAGATAATTACTTGGAGGATGACTTACAACTTCATTTCGCACGGACCTCTCATTGTCTAGGAGTTGATAGTCGCAGAGGTTTATCGACAACAACTGTCTGTGTCTGTCGTTGTTGCCGTTGTCGTCGTCGTAGTTGTCGTTGTCGTTCGCTTTGTTTCGGTTTAATTCATTTTTATTCCCCTTAATTGATCGCAAAGCCACATGCACGGGGGTATAGCGTTAGCGAGATAGCGACCAGGACGAGTGGTTACTCTCTGGAGTCCGGACCGTGGCAGTAACTACGTTTATGTCGGCGTGCACTCGGTATGGAATTAGTTCAATGAGTGGGCTTTGGTGTGTCAATTATCACGTTCGAACCAGTTCCACCAATGGTAAGTAGGTACCTACAGTGCGCTCGATAATTAAGTAATTGCCGCAACAGTGACGCACTGAATGTGGCAGAATGCAGTTGGAATCTATAAGTTGTCGCGAAGTGGCGGAGAAGCTAAGCTGTTTTACAAAAATGCTACAGGAACTGGAAACGAACTACCTATTTTTGTTTTTGTCATTGCTCTAATAGAGAACAAAGCTTCCGGTATTTCTCTGAGAGGCAGGGATCTGAAAAACAGCAGCCGCTTTTGAAATATCCGTTATTTGGCTGCAAGTATTTATGGTTCTGTAGGTACTCTGCGATCTCATATTTGATTGTCGAATTGCATTTCTAATGCCAGGACTTTGGCACTACTCCTACCTGGCCTGTTCTTTAGCAATATTTTGTTAACTCTTCCGTGTTTAGATGGGTAAAGTCCACTTTTCTAACGATATTAGTACTGAGTCCACCATTATAAACCTTACCACGAAAAGATCTATTAGAATCGCTCTCAAATAAAGTTAAAGCAACAGACCTAGCTACTTATTTAAATGATCTTATATTTTGTGGATCAACTGAAAGGGACCCACAATTGAGTGCCAGATTCACACGTCTAATTTGAGAAGCTTCACCATGACAGATATACTTGTGGGATGCTTGCTTGACATTTGAAAGATGCATGGAAGCAGAACTAAATCGTTTGCGGCTTAATTCTAAATTTTTGTGTATAAAGTTAACAGTTTTGGAGTCTCTGACTGAAAGTCAAGGGTACAAGAAGCTAAAGCTCTGGGAAAATTGCCCACAATTTTTAACTTTCTCGATTACGTCTCAATTGCATTCGTACAAATTTCTAAATCGACATGTTAATCAATTGTGACATTACGATTGTCTGGGATTTATTTATGACCAAACAAGTGTAATTTGCCCTATTAAAGATCTTTTTCCAATTTGTTCCTGCTGTAAAATATGCGTGCCGTCACTTTGATAAACGTTTGGTTTTTATTTTCTATTCTTTTTCTTAACTTACGAGTACTTGCGCTGTAAGCCAGTGTTGCCGAAAGTACTCCCATATGAGTATTGTACTCCTTTCACATTCGTACTCCTATTTTTTCAAAGATATCTTACGATTGTAGGAAAGTGTAATGTCAACCTTAATAGATTTAATTCACTTAAAATTTAATGCAAATTTGGCAGCACTTTTAACTATCGTTAAAAAGGGATTTTCCTTCTTTTTAGTTTTTTCCTTTGGCTTCATGCAATTTTCAACTGAAAATTATTCGTCGTGTGGTTCTGTTTTTTTGTGTGAACTCCTTGAATTTGTATGTAAAGTTCAATAAAATTAAAAGTTTTGTTAAATTAATGCTTGAAACATTTTTATTCCTATTAGAATAATCAAAACAAACTTGTATTATAGATGGGTAGGTACCTACTTAGTGAAATTGGGTTTCTTGGACGCGGTAAAGGCAAAAAAAAGCTGCAAGTGTGTCTTGTGTTGGAGGTTCTAAAACAAATGAGTCTGTTGCTGTTCCTATGAATTTAGAAAAATCATCTTGTGCAAGAGCCAACGATAGCCAACTTTTGTTATTAAAATTAATTATAGGTATATTTGTTTATTTTTTTTTATGATTTTTTATTAAATGAACATTAAATGAAGTTAAAAAAAATGTTTGTGCACACAGTTATTTTTGAAGACTTAAAAGTACACTGTCTTTTTTAAATTACTCCCCTTTTTTGGCTGCGGTACTACCTTATAATATTTCTCTCCGGCAACACTGGCTGTATCTTAAACTGAAGAAAGAATTTGTGTTGGCTTCTTTTCGCTACTGAATTTTTAAAAGAAATAAATAAACTTACCTATTCCCAGTTTTTTTTGGAACAACGATGTTAGAGAGAACTCAAAAAAGTTGTTCACGAAGGTCTGTCCATCTTTGCGTCTATTCGTCTGTCCGTATGCTCCCCAGGCCTACAACCCAAACGCTTTCCCGGATTTGGTTCAAACTTCGGATTTGGAGGAGTTTGGGGGCTACAGTTCGGGGCCTTTTTTTTTTTGCAAGGTAACCTCAATATTAGGCGCAGTGGCTTAGTGGTTAGTGTGTTGTACCACTAAGCGAGGTTCCAGGCTCGAATCGCGCAAAAACCCAAATTTCAACTTAGGTTTTTTTTTCCACTGCGGCACCTCTCGCGAACGCCTGACAAACATCCGAGAGTGTCATGAAAGACCTTCTCAATTAGCAGTTTGGACTCGGCATAAAATTGTAGATCCTTTCCATTCGTCCCAACAATGAAAAAAAAAAAAAAAACTCACATAAAGCGAACGGTTGTAAGAAGCTAGGCCTAGGGGCCCTACGGTCCTGTTGCGCCAACTATTTATTTATTTAACCTCAATATTAATGGTACTTCCCCTATAAAATGTTCATACCAGTTCGATTTGTTCGAAAATGGATCTACCGATTTCAACCAAAATTAGATAATATTTGTGCTGGTGAGGTTAACATGACTACATACTCAGTTTTTTGCTTGTTTTTTTACTTGTTATGTATTTCGCCCGAGTCATGGACAGTGATTCCATTCTGGCATTTTTAATGCTAGTTCTAGCATTTTCGAAGATTTGAAAGCATTTTTTTTAAAAGAAAAATGCCAGATGCTGTTTTAGCATTTTTTTTTTTTTGGATTTTTGTATTTTTCGATATTTGCTCTGGAATTTTTATCATTCGTGAACACTAAGCTGATATACAGTGCATCGAAGTTTAAGATGTTTCGCACCCTTTTCTCACTCATATGAAATGTGAAACGTGCGAACCGGACAATGTGTGAGTACGATTTTCGTGTCTATTGGGTACGTGGAGATAAATATCAGACCAAAAACATAAATGTAAAAAAAAAACAGAGACTTCCTCTATGTAACAAAGTCAGTCATGGAAAGTACCGATATGTAAAAGTACACTAAGTTCTTACTTTATTAAGGTTTAATACGAAATATTTGAAGTATAACAATACTGAAATAACTACAAATTAAGAGAGACATTTTTTTTCATTATTGACTAAAATTTGGTTGGTTCACGGATCAAGTTTTTAAAACCTTTCGAATTTGACGTAATAAAAATAAAACATGCCAAGTAAGCCCACCAAATTTAAGTCAGCAATAAGTTCTTAGAAAAGTCATGAACTTTTAAGTTGCATGTATACTTTCTAAATGACAATAGGCAGACACTTCAAATGAAAAATCTTAGATTTCTGAGCTCTACCGATCAACCAAATTTCATTATTCTACAGCCAACGGAAGTCCTCCATATAATTGACAACAATTCTGAGATAGTGGATGGATACCACGTTTCCTTATAAAGAAACCTCAATTATTCCTTTGATTGCACCACAAGACATAGATACCGGTGTGCAAAATTAGAAGAGTTCACGATTTCGGGGAGTACTCCATAATTTTGATGATCTGTCAGTCAGTCAGTTACGGTTTTTGTGATATTTGAAGCCCTATATTTCAGGAACCACTTATGCTAAAAAGTTTACTGAGGTGCTTGTGCTTGATCAATTTAGCAAATATTTCGAATTTAAAGATTCTGACTTCATTGATACTGAAGATAGAGGAGGGTCAAAAATCGCCTGAGTTTGTTCCTGTAAAAAGGGTGTAGTGCAAGAACTGCGCTGGGTACTACCATGCCCTTTGATACATGGGCTTATTAATTGAGACATATGGTGAAGGATTTATTTATCTATGGTGGACCTCAAACACCAAACAAAATTCGCCCACTGTAGTTACTGTTGATATTTTTTTCTTATGTTTTTTTTGAAGACTGATACTTAAAAGTGTTTATTAAAAATTAAAATAAAACTGTTTAAAAAAAACATGATTTTTGTATTTTTTATTTTCTGAGATATTTTTAGGGTCGAAATTCCTAACTCAATACCCAATAGATAAGTAAAAAAAATGCATTCAGATGAATTCGAAGTTAAAAAGACAAAATAATATTTTTATATTTTTAAAAAAAAATCTTTTTTTTGTTTGTCTAGCATTTTTATTTTTTTTCTTCATACATTCTAGCATATTTTTTTTTCCAATCTAGCATTTTCTTTTTTGAAATTCTGGCAACATTGGCTCATGGAAAATAAACTTGTCCTCGCCATCAGTTTTGAGAAGGACACATACGAATACCCATACCATTCTCATAAATGCCTTCACGAGCTCACTACTGAAATGTATTTTTCCTGTTGGACAAGATTCATCCATTATACCCAGCAATCAATAACAAGGTTAACAGTTGTCGTGTGCAAAATTTCAAAATAGAATCCCCATCTGCCGGGACTGTGGATGTGTTTGCTGGTTTGGGCGCAACACATTAACCCACCTTTTGCGAGCGCACATTATAACTTATAAGTTAGCCATCAATATTCCGTGTCCTCGAAAATCAACTCATCCCGTGCATACCATTAATAATCGTTTCACCTTTCATAGCGTTCTGGGACACTATACAAACAAGTCGCCACAGACTGGGGCAGATCAAGCTAATTAAGAGACCACTGGGCAGTGCGACACTACACACACCCGATTGACAGTCGACGATCCATCTTCGCTGCGCCAACGCGCGTCGCGTATCTATTTATATTCCCCCGGCGCTGCCCAACAGAATTCTATAAATCATTTTTCATAAATCATAAGCCGCTGCTCGTCTCACGTGACCAGAACTATAAGCGTTATGCATGTCTGACTCTACAGCGAGTCCTCGCTGCGGCCTGGCACAGATGTTCTCCTACTCAGACGGAAAGGAAGAACTTTGTTCTAATGTTAACAACAATACAAACCAAACTAACAGAGCACAACTCGAGAGTCGAGATGCAGGATTATTATTGACAAGCCAGACGCGTCGGCCGGCACGAGGAGAGACGACACAACAAGGCCGCACTCTGTGGGCGTAGCATTTTCCAAGCTGCTCGCGCTCGCTCCACCAGCCGCCACCACCATCATCCGAAAGTGTATACGCCAAGTCGTTAATTATATTTCAATGTTTATGCAGAATAAATAAGCCATCAATAATGCGGATTGGCGTGTCGGGACAACGTGTTTTCTGTCATTTAATGTATGAAAACCATATAACGCGGGCATGCGCATGCGCGCACGTTGCTGCCGTGTTCTTTGTTCTGGGTTCTCTTTTTTACTGCTGCCGCCTGCCGCCTGCCGCTCCGACTTACAGGTTACAGCTCTCCGCTGCATAGGCTCAGCGAGAACGCTGTAACTTATTAATGTCACCCCCTCCTCCTGTCCGGGCTTATAGCGAATGTCAGAGCGCAGAAAAGAACGTCATTCTCACCCAGCGAACATGTCACTTTACGTGCATTTAAATGGCCAGTGGAACTTGTTTTGCGTTCTCAACATACAGCTGTAGCTGGAACGCGCGCGTCAACATCACCAATCGGATCGGGAATGCTCTGACGCTCCGACGCGTCGTCGCTGAGTTTCTGATTTAGAATTGCCATTAATATTTATGTGATTTATTGACGCACGATAGGCAAATTAGATGGTCCGGTTTGAAGGAAGAAGGCGGCCGACTGTCCAACAGGCTGGGTGGCAGCAAACTGCTGGGGGCCCACCACTGCATCAAATACCCCAGACAAAGTGCAAACTGTTTATGGAATCTAGTTGGCAGTTAGCACCTATGTAAGTGCATCAACGTGGAGTAGATACCGAGTGGAATTGGAATGGGAGTTGGCGCAAATGACAGGTGCAGTGGTATAGTAGTGCAGCCTTAAAGGAAAAATGCGGCGCAGTTGATGTACAACAGTAAGAACAACCACAAATTTAGTGTCATTTTGCATATAATAACAGCGCAAAAGAGTGGATCGTAGCCTTTAGCGTGTTTCCACGTCTGCTATATGTATCTATGTGAAGTTTTCTCTATCGTGGGGCGGTGACAGATCTCCCAATATGTTGTGATGGAAATTGAAGTTTCAACTGTTCAAAGCTTCGAAACAAAGTGGCTGTTTCCAATACTATACGGTTTCTAAATACGCCGGTGCTGCTTGACGGACAAGTCATTTCAACAACATCCCTATTTAGGCCTTGAGTAGCCTGAGCCTCCTTTACCTTTCGTCTCACTTTGAGCTTAGATGGAGCATTTATGTATAGCACCTAGTATTTATCGTACACCCGTATATGTTTCCGGATATATGACCAAAGCAGAGCAGTTTATAAAAAAGATAACCGCTGCTTCGTATAAAAAAAAAATTACTCGCTAGATCTCGTTCAAAAAATTTCCGTTTGAAGTTTACATGGTAATGTACATAATATGTTTTTTTTAGTTTTATCATTCTCTTATTTTAGAAGTTAGGGGGGGGGGGGGGGGGTAACCAACATTTTACAACTTTGGAAGAGTCTCTCGCGCACACTATTCACTTTAGAAAAAAATGATATTAGAAACCTAAATATCATTTTTGAAGACCTATCCATAGATACCCCACACGTATGGGTTTGATGAAAAAACATTTTTTGAGTTTCAGTTCTATGTATGGGGACCCCCAAAATTTACTGTTTTATTTTTTATTTTTGTGTAAAATCTAAATGCGGTTCACAGAATACCTCTACTTACCAAGTTTCAACGATATAGCTCTTATAGTTTCGGAGAAAGTGGCTGTGACATACAACGGACAGACAGACAAACATGACGAATCTAATAGGGTTCCGATTTTTGCCATTTGGCTACGGAACCCTAAAAAGGGTTTAAATAGCAAAAAATTGCAAATCTAGTCGCACAACGGTCACGGTGATCACAACGGATACGACGGAATATACCGATTGGGCCATTAAGTTGATTTACCTTAGGATAGCAACACACTTTTTCCATACGCGAATAGCAACAGGGGTGAGCTGTCACCCAACGTATTCAACTTTAATAAATAACTAGCTGTGCCCGCAACTTCGTACGCGTCGTGAGACTGTGTAGTTTCCAATAAAAGAGATTTGACCGTTTTCTCAACGGAATATTTGTTTTAAATCAACAATCCAGCTAAAAAAAAAAAGCGGTGAACATTGTCGACATTGAAACAATAAATCAAACAAATCTATTTACCTAAAACACCAATTTAAGAAAATTAAATTCAACAGCGTAAGTACTGAAGTTTCACTTCCTTACTGTAGGTACCACGTAGGTAATATCAAAACAACCACTTAAACAAAAGCCTTAACGGAAATTTGTATCTACACAAACAATAAATAAATCAAACAACATAATTCACCTATATCGTCTTTACTTCTGAATTCTTCAATTCTTTACTGTAGGTATCAACGTAGGTACTATAACAACCATTAAAACAAAAACCATGAACTCAATTTCCATATACACACCCTCCACACCACACGTCATCAGCCATCTGCGCATTTCCTCAGAAACACGTTGTGGTTGGTTTTTTTTTCATATGAACTTGCTTGTGCGATGTGCGCCACCAAAAACCACCCCAAAGCAGAACAACGATCAAGAACCGCGGCTGCTGATAATATTCGATTTCAGAAAATAAATTTATTTTTTTAATGTTAGATTTTAGGTTGTAGCTCAGCTTCTAGAGGACATAGAAAGCTGATTGATGGCTTGAAATATCTATAAAAGTGTTGGCTCTCCTAAGTATTTTGTTTTGTTTGCATTGATAAAGAATTATTTGAGTAATGGCGCGTTAACCTTCACATGGACAGTATCTACCCGGGTAGATATTTCAATTTTCATTTCTAAAAATCTCTTCGATTCGTCAGTGGATTCTGGTATGGGTCCGACTCAGTGACTAACTTTATGATTTATTTCAGATTATTAGCATGTTCATACTTTAAAAACATTTTTATGTATAATTTTTGAAGTTAAGTGTTTTTTTTGGTTTACATGGACAGTATCTACCCAGGTAGATATTCACCGAATTTAGATGAAATATGCTGGTTTGCTTGGATATAACATGTATCTTTTACCTGTTACAGCTGAAAAGTCCACACTTTTATGTATATGCAAATAGACATAGCAAATAATAAAAAGAATAAAACAGTTTTTGTACCATTAATTAGGCAAATAATATAAAGTTATTCATTTTTTCAAGTGACACTTTTCACATTTTGTCTGGGTGAGACTATGTTCAGCGCAGGTTTTTTGCAGCTGACACAGGCTTGACGCGTAGCACGTTTTTTTTTATTATTTAGTTGGTAGCACATAAAGTACACACCTTTTTGCCGTAAACGACCACTGGAATCCCGCTCTTCTGGATCGTCAGGAGTAAACTCGTCATTAGAATTATTGTTTGTATTTCCTGGGTGACCTAACAAACACTCCATAGCGTTTCTTATGGTAAAAATACCTGTCACTCTATGATTTTGTGCCCGAGAGCTGATATGTGGGATGCATAGGTTCTCGCCCAATCTTTCCAGAAAATTTCGCCTTTGGCTTTGCTTCACAGCTGCAGGACCCAGCAAATTGTTCTTTGAAAAAATGATATAGGCTGCAAGTCCTGAAAGGTCAATCAAATTATAAAATACAGCCTGTGGCTATCTATACGTTTTTCTTTTAGTTGTGTATTGGCTCAACATGGATATTTCGTCCAATATTTTTGTATGGTGCAACCAGTTCTTTCACTATTCGCTCACCTTGATTCACATCTCTGCTGCCATTCACCTTCCAGGTATAAATTTGGCCGTTGAGAGGGTATTCTGTTGATGAGTCACAAGCCCACCAAAATTTTATTCCATACTTGGCCGGTTTCGAAGGCATATATTGGGTAAACTTTATGTGACCTCTATAGCGAAACAACTGCTCATCCACTGTAAGTGATTCGTACGGTCTAAAATTGAGCGTCAAATTTGAGTTGATCATATCGAAGATATCACGAATAGGAGCTGCTTTATCAGTGGCCATCCGAGATGTTCGTGTGGCATCCGAATCAAACCGTATAAATCGCGAAATCGCCTTGAATCGCCTGACCGACATTGTTGCTCGATATAGAGGAAGCGCATTGCTTTTCCAAAGTTCAGCCACTGTCTCGTAATTAGATCGGTGGCAGCCCATGACCAACAAAATAACCAGGTAGGCACAAAATTCTTGTTCGTTGATAGCTTTCCATTCAAGAGGAGCTTTTTCGGGATGTTTTTCATTCCACTTAGCGAAATCCCTGAGAGCTCTTTTGTTAGTGTGTCGACAAATTATGTCTTGAATGGAAGGGCTAATTATACGGATCTGTTAGAACTTTGGTAGCTGGATGTGGACCCACAAATGTTGTTTCTCGGAATATGTTATGCGCCCCTTCACGGCGCAAATTTGGTGCACTTTTTATCCACTTTGTGCCATCCTTACACAACTATTCACTGAAAAAATACCACGTATAGTGTTTTACCAAAATTAACTTTGCGTGCAAATTTTAAATAGGAGTGACTCTTCATTTGCGGTAAAAACCTAGCTTCAATGAGTAACGCATTCAAAACAAAGAGAAAGAGTGGCAGTAAAGAAAAATAGAAGAAAAAAAAAAGAAAACAAACAAATTGAGCGAAAAACTTAACTTAAAATGGCACAAAAAGAGAGATGCACTCAAAACCTTGGAAAAAACCGTTATCTAGAGAAAAAAAACATTATAGGTAGTAGTCAAATAAAGAGAACGAGTGAAAAATGACAGTTTAGCAAGTAAATCAGCTGTCAAGCAGAAATAACTCATAGGAAATGCATGTAATATTCTGTTATCTACCACGGTAGATACTGTCCATGTAGGTACATTAAAATTTCTGTTCATGTGAGGGTTAAGGGCAGTAAAGTCGAAAAAAAAACACATTTTGGTCAAAAACGCTCCAAAAAATAGGCATGGCAATGTAAGGAATAGCCTATATGTTGCACAGAGCCTTAAGAAACATTTCAAAAAAAGTTTCATCGAAATCTGTGCAGTAGTTTTCACGCCATTAGGTAACAGAAAAATAGCCTACAGTTTTATTATAAGTATAGATAAGAAATTGAATCAACATTTTATTGAATTCATACGCAAAATGAATTTAACTACATTTTTGGGATAATTTACGACAAAGTAGGGGAAGGTCGTGTACTTCGGAACGATTTCAATAATCTTGCATTTTTCTCTTTTACTTCTTAACCTGTGCTAAAAAAAAAGAATTCACGCAGCAACAAAAACATTTTATCTCCCTAAAAAAGGTTTGAACTTATTGTTGAAGTGCATAGTTTTTAAGTAAAATATTAAAATTAATTAAGTTTGCCATCGTTCCAAGGTACACTTAGGTAGTGTACCTTGGAACAAGGGGGTGTGTACCTTGGTACGGTTAAGATAAAAGTCTCAGATCTTTAGAAAACAAACATAACTCCAGCTTTATTATTTAAAATTAAGTTAAAAACAAAACAACAAAAAAATAAAAAATTAGTAAAAATAAATTGTAGAAATTCAGGTTGACTTACACAAGAAAATTTCGTTCTTAAACCTTCTTGCCTCTTGCTAACTGGAAAATTTCTTCGATGGTCATTTCATCATCACCGCTGATGTCCTCGTCGCTCCTATTTTCTATTGGCGTTCTATTTGCTTTCGCATCTCTGAATTTAGGAATTCGTGGAATCACCGGCAGCTCAAAAGTTTCATCATCGTCTGAGGACTTGTTCAAAACTTTTTTCTTCGCTGAATTTGGCTTTTTAGTGGTCTTGACTTTCGAGCTTCCTGTAGCAATTTCTTCCTTCTCAGGAGTGTCCGTAAGAATCCTAGTTCTTCCCCTCTTTCTTCCACGTGCAAAAGGATCCTTTCTTGGTGCAGCTTTTGGAAATGGCCTTATTTGCTCTGGTGATACGAAATTTATCGAAGGAACCAATACTGCAGAGGTCGCTGTGGATGTTCCTGGTCTTTGTTCATCTGCAATTATAAGGACATCTGCATTTTCGGTGGGCATAGCAGCTGGTTTTTCAGGACATGGTCGATCCGTTACGAAGCTACTAAGGAATTCATCTTCGTTGAAAATATCGTGATTGAAGGGATATATTCCTGTTACTTCAAATCCTTTAACGATGTTTTGCTGATTGAATGCTTTCGGATAAGCCTGGCCAACAATTTGTGCTACATTGTAAATTGATATTGGTTTTCTGGGTTGTTCAGCATCCATTCACTTGCGGCTTTGTTGTAGTAAGTTTTGTACGGTCCAAATACCGTTCTATCCAGAGGCTGCATTTTGTGGGAAGTATGCGGCGGCAGAGTCAAAAGAACAACTCCATGTTATCTGGCGAGATCAATGGCCTGCAGATATATGTGGCTATCATGGTTGTCCATTATAAGCAAAACTTTTTCATCTGGTGTTGGCTTCGAATGTGCTATAAAATGTACGAAGAACTTAATAAACAGTTGCTCGTTTGACCAGCCGGAAGGATGAGCACCACCAATACACCCTGCTGGAGCACCGTTAAACATAATGTTCTTTGGAATGAACTCTAGGGAATATCAACATCGGCGGAAAATGATTTCCTATTGCATTAATAGCCGCGACCAGAGTGACATTTATTCCTCTTTCTCCCGAGGTCATGCTTCCTAATTGTTTTTCACCTTTGGCAGCTGAAACTTTCGGTGGGACGTGAACCGTTGAATTTCCAGTTTACTCAAGATTGTAAATTCTACTTGGGTCAAATTTAAAACGGGAATAGCAATCTTCCAAATTGGTAAAAAATTTCCCACATTGCAGCGGTTAAAACTGGTTGATCTGGAAAGGCTGGTCGACTCTGGCTTTCTGAGTGATAAAGTTTGGTGCCGTTTAAGAAAGCCAATCATCCACTCTTTGCCAGCTGCTTCGTTCTTTATCCACGACTTTTCCATTTGCTTTTGCAAAACTAAAGGCCAATTTGGTTGTATCAATTTTCGATAATCCATAATGCAGCTTTGCTGCTGTGGTAAGGTATTCAACCAAGGCAAGTTCTTCTTCATCATTAAGCACTTTTTTGTGTGCAATTTCTGAATGGTATTTGAACGTTGCATCGCCAGATTTCCGATGCATTTGAAGATGACGAAACAAAGTTGTTTTGGAAATACCGTGGTCTTTTGCAGCTCTGCCGATTGTTTCCTTATTGTAGAGAACATCGTTGATAGCTTCCTGTAAGGCATTTTCATCCAAAGGAGTTCTTTTAACACCTTCCTTGCTGCGAGGCATATTCAGACAGCGGCAATGAAAGAAAAAACGTGGCGAAATAAAATCTCATTTTGTTTTTAGTAATGTGATTGTACCTTGGAACGGTCCAAGGTACAATTCAAGTGCCGTTCCAAGGTACAAAACATCGATATTTCTTCTTTAATCACTTTAATCTTTTAAATTCGCACTAAATCGGGCTTACCGTTTCTTATTCACCAACACAATACTATGCCTTATTCACTAAAAGCGCAATAATTCGATTCCAGCTGCTCTCAGCTGTACTACACGTTTCACAAAAATGGTTGAAAAAAAACTTTTAGTGTGCGAAATCCGGATTTTCTTGTTTTTTTGCTCGTCCTCCGCTAACCGAGTATGATGACAGAACGAAACAAGCTGCAACATGAATGCCCTTCAGACGTTGTGGAACCTTTTTCTTAGAATAAGATAAAAATTTAAAAAACAGCAATCGTTCCGAGGTACAATCGTTCCAAGGTACATGACTTTCCCCTATTTTTTTTTTTTTTTTTTGTAATTAAAAACAGTTTATGCAAATTTCACTACGGTGCTCTGGACACATTGGCAAATCGCATTTCTCATAATCGTCATTTGAAATATTTCCGTAAACCTCTTGGACATACTTTTCCATAGTTTTAATACATCGAAAAGCCATTTTGAACTGAAAAATTATGATATTTAAAACAAAACCTAAAAAAAAAAAAAACATAAACAGCAACAGACAGACAGACATGCATGTAAAACAAAAAGTATGACCTACCGCAGCAAGCTGTGACCCGGAAGCCGGAACTAAAAGTTTAGCTATCAATTTGAGAATAGGGAAAAAAAGAGAGCGATGGTAATGCGGGAATGTGTGAAATGGATAGCTTTTTGTTTCGCTGAGGTGCTGTATCACCCCTGTTGCTATCCTTAGGTTAATAGCAACAGCTACTCTAACGAACAATTCAAAACGTTATGGGTAACATCTAAAGAGGATGTTGGAAAGATTTATGATCTTAGCTCAGTTTAGCATAAAGGAATAATTTCAAAGTGATGTCCATCTTTTCAAAATGTTACCTACTCAAATTTTGGAATTTTTCGTTAACGGTGAACATTTACGACCGACGAGCAACGCCAGTTCATATGCACTTACTAGCCAATGAGCAGAAACCCCAAAACTTCAACAACTTTCTTAGAGTTGTGAGCCTCCTACGTTAGAATTGATTGAATTGAATTTGAAATTGATCTTGGTTACGTGCCCTACCTTTTAGAATAACCGGCGGGTTACCTAGTTGGAGTCTCGAGAATTCGTGTCACAGGTGGAAGTTTAATATTTTATGAATGAAGTAGCGCAATAGCGAAATGACGCGTCTATGAGAAATGCGCCTGAAAGGCCTTCATAAATTCACAAACAACTTGACCAGAGACACCATTTTTGACACTTCAATCCTTGCTATTTCCTGCTTACAGCTGTATAAAACCGCCACCGAAACAAACCCCAATTTGACGTGACTTGATTGCACAACCACCACCCCATAATTAAACCGTTCGCCCAATCAGTGACCAATAACAAAACCATCCGGTGAAGCCCTTACCATCCACATTCACATCCACGTGCACAAATCTCATTCAAACGTCATTTTTCTCATTCTGCAGTCAAAGCTCACCGAGCGAGAGTGCAACTCGCCATAGACATTTTGAAATATATATGACTTTAGATCTTCACCGCGGTCCTTTTCAAAAAAAAAAAAAAAAAACAAACCAAAATAAATGATCACCATTTTAGGTAAATTTCCATAAAGCCACGCTCCAAGTATCCCGCTTCAATAGCGGCATCAAAATACCGCGCGCCAGCACACACGAAACGCGAAACCCCCCAATAATCGCTGAAACAGTAGCACCGTCGATGTCATCATTTTCCAATGGACATATAATTTCGAACACTGTCTCTCTGTGTGCGTGTGTGTGCCATCCTTTTTTGCATACTAGCAAGGGAATCCGCCTGCCGCCATCAGCCCCGTTCGCCATGCAACGTCTAGCATAATAGAAGGTCGTCGTCGCTGCCGTTTAAGTACCATACCAGTAAGCATGGAACACGAGCGCGCACAGTAGCAGCGGTAATTCACTTGGGAACCCCGGGATGAGAAAGAAAGGAAGAAAAAAAAAAAAACCCTTTTCCATCGAAGCGCGTCTCTGCACTGTTTTCGTTTTAGCAAAGTCAAACATCAAAGCCACCGCAGCGGATAGCTACCGAATCGAAACAATGGTCCTTTGTCCTTTGAGGTGAACCGCGCGAGCTTCGTGAGAGAACCAGTAGCGCTCCGGGCTGGGGCTCCACTGTCTGAAGCTGTACGGCACACATTGCGCTGCCAATATACTCGAGAGTATAAATTTTATTGTCATTTGGAATGGTAACTTTTATAATAGACGTGAATTGTTTGCCATTTCCACCCGATGATCGGACGGCCATATTAAATAAGCAAATCGACGGCTCTCCCGCTCACTCAACAATCAATTAAGGCGCTCCGGTAGTGGGGTACTGGTGGTGGTGGACCATGGCGACACCTGAATGATGGAGCAATAGTCCACCACGTAGAGTTTTCTAATTTATTTCCTATAGGCCCGACGACCGGCATCCATGGACACGGATTAATGGGTTCTCTCTGCGGCTGAAGACCTCTTCACACCTCACACTTTGGATTGCTGAGATTTCGATTTCGACGGCCGTAATGACACCGTGAGAGCAGAGGAGGGCGAGGAGAAAACACGATACACTAATGTAATACACCCAGACACTTGTCACTAAACCTCTAATCCGGATGACATGAGCAAGACAGCTGAGCATGTTTTGCCATTGAGTCCAGGCTATAACACCACACGTTAACCTGTTCGTCTAGCGTCTAGGAACGACGTGGTGCGGTGCGGCGGATTAGTATGCGGTCGGTGGGGCGGCGCACAACACTCCGTTCGTGGTCATATGGACTCATGGCCATGGTGCGATGTCCATTGGGACAATTTACTTTATTTATGGTGCGGTTTAGTGTGAATAAATATATCGATCGAGCGAGAGTCGGTCGCGGCATGATGATGCTCTTGTGTGTGCCGGGGCCGGCTGAAGCTGAACCTGTCAATGGATCTCTGGCTCTCTGATAGATCTTCCATTGCCCCGAGATAGTGGTACTGGTACCTAACCTAATGTAATGTGGTGCGATGCTGTGTGTGCGCGTGCGCATATCTACTATCCGTAGTATTGGCGCGCGAAATGAATGTACTTGGGATACCTAATTCGGGCGGTGCGGCGGCGGTGGTGGTATGTTATTCGCGGTTCCCCATCAGATCCGGACCGCGGTACATAAATATTTTCACTTTGGCTTTGGCTTGATTGAAGTTGAAGTGAAGAAATATCGATCAATGGCGATGGAATGTTGTTACGAACTGGTCGACATGTAGGAACGGGTGTGAGGAGGCTCCTCCGCGGGAGTTTATTACTGATTTCCTTCCTTGTGTGGTGGTTATGTGGCTTTCGATTGAGCGGAAGGATAGCCGAATGGCTGCAGTGGTAGGTTCTGTAAATGGGACACCGGAAGGCTGCAACGTTGCAAAAGTTACAGTTAGATTATGATTATGACACAACTTTACGAGTATGCGTGACACAAAGGCACAGATTAAGTACAAAAATATATTCAAATGGAGCGGCGCATTACAAGTAAGAGCTGTCAGTCGGTGAACTGAACTGAACTATTTTGATCTCGTTAACCCTCCACAACAACTATCGATACCACTTGTCGTTCGTCAGATATGACGAGTCGATGACCGGGATTGCCATTTTCAAATCGGCCTTCCAGTCAGATGTGATCTGACAGTCAAAATGGCAACGTCGCAACGTCACACGAGCTCCAGTGAATTTCATCAATTTTTCCACACAATTATTTCAAATTTTGCCAACTAAATCAGGGGAATTGGCCGGGGCTATTGTAGCCAACAAAGAGGTAACATAGCTCTTTAAGACGCGGTTGTTAAAGATCTGAACTTGGGTCGGGTATGATCACCGTACACCCACTTCTTACCCGCTAAGCCTGCTATGCTTGTTTACAACAACCTTTTATCAGCTGCGTTACTTTGTCGTTACGTGCCATTTTATGTGCAGTTTTGTAGGGTAAGGTAGTTATGGATCGTAGAATAAGTGACAACTGAGTCGTTTTAGGTATAACAACTGACATTCGGCTATGACAGCTCTGTGTTGGTCTAAGCCATCCTCTCATCTTCGTATCGAAGCTCTGCATATGGATCTCATAGCTCTACATGTGGCTACCACAAAGTTTTGAGCGGCTGTGGCAGTCCCTCGTGAGGTTCTCACAGCTCTGTACGTGGGTCTGATAGAGCTAACTTGGATATCTTCAAATATTTTTTTGTTGGTTACAGAAGCTCTGTTAATGTGCTGCTTGTCAAAGGCGTGATTTCGTCACTCATTATCAGCAAGTAGCAATTTCCCTCTGATTAAAGCATGGTTGCCAGAATTTAGTTTGCTTTAAACGGCGAAAGCTGCTTAAAAAAATCGTTGCCCAGAAAGAAGCCCAAAAATCTTTGAAAATTATGGTACTGTTCCTACTTTATCACGTATTCGCGCTGCGATTTTTATTTGACTTCTATCTTCTGCAATTGGCTTTTGTGGGTCTGTGGCTTGTGTCAGATCAAAAGGCCTGCGAAAAAAACTGGTTCGACTATATCCAACAGTCCCGAAAAATGTGTATGTATAAACACCGTGCGTGCGGTATGTGTGTGGCTTGATACGCGTCATTGAGAAAAGAGGGAATTGCAATAACCGTATTCTTGATATATTATGAAATAACAATAATTTATCCGTTCTGTGCTAGTTTCGGTAGAATAGATACAATCGGATTGTGGTAGCTGAAGTAAGATATGTACATTCGAGACTGTAATCTATCTAGATTACGCTGGAAGACAGCATCGATGGTTGTTCCATATCGTGTTGTTGAAATTTTCCGGTTGGAGTTCATTTGAAGTCGCTCCAGTTTGGTTTACGAGACGAGTTCTCCATTCACGCGAGCGTTCAGTACTCGTTTTCCCCAACCATTTTTCCGACTTTCAGAGGTTTATTTGCACGTAAACGCGCCCTGTAATTTCGCACGTTCTGCATCTGGCTTTCCCATATCTGAAAATATTTTAATGCATCTTCAATGACGGCAAAACATTGCATTATTGTCAGAAATATGGAATTGTATCAATTACTTATTTTCCTGTATTTTTCTGCGTTTTACTATTGAAACGCATGTATTCAACAGTGAAATCGAACAGTGAAACAACGCGCACTTAGATGTTTTCGTATCAATCAGCACTCCTAACATTATGCAGTGGAAAATACCCCTTTGCTGTTACACAGTAAATGAAAGTGTCATTGGAATTTCATTCGGCTTGCATTGCACATTGTAAGGTTCTGGTCTACGACATTTTTGTTAGTTGTTGTCCAGCTGTGATTTCTGCGTGCCTGGTAATTCACGAAAGATTTGGCACTGAATTTCCTCGAGATGTCCGTCACAGGGAAGAAATGTGTATGACCATCATATATGAAAAACACGCTTTATTTCACATCAACAAAAAGCTGAAATGAATATACCCCAGCTAAAAGTATGCAATGATACAAAATTTTACAATGATAAAACACAGTGACGCATTTCCGCTACACATTTCCGTCCCCGCAAGTTAAATGTGTGGAATTACTATACCAGATTCCAATAACGCGCGCTTAGATGTTTACACATCAATAAATTGGTGTGCGTGCAAGTTGAACGGCTGTTCGAAGTCACTTCACTGCAAGAGTGCTACCAAGTTTTGAAAAGCGGGTTCGAAAATATTTATTTTTGTAATTTTGTGTAGGAATAAAACTAACAAAATAAACACAAAATGTAAAAAAGTAAAACGATATATAGCGCAAAATCGTGTTGGGCGCTCAAGAAAGAAATTTCTATCGTTTTTTAAGAAAAAAATTGGCCCAAAATACAATAAAGCACCCTATCTGGCAAAACACTGGATTAAAGATGAGATGACAAACAAGACTACCTCTGGTGTTTTACCAGGTTCCCAAATTTCATTCACTCTTGATCTAAAAGCAATTTTTTTACTTTAACCTTTAAAGATCTTAACGAGTTTTGATGATGCTGAGTTCTATCTGCCATTCGTTCCTGCCT
This sequence comes from Cheilosia urbana, assembly GCA_946477585.1. NCBI lineage: Eukaryota > Metazoa > Arthropoda > Insecta > Diptera > Syrphidae > Cheilosia > Cheilosia urbana. The sequence continues at coordinate 122,615,947 of OX297854.1, forward strand.
TGCATTCAAATTAGATCTGTTACAAATCACTGGTCCTCAACAAAGCACCAAATGTGAGAACCCATCATCCACCCAGTAGTTCCCAATATACATATATACGAAACCAAACTAAACCCCGTGTAACCTTACAACTTCACAACTCAATTCCATCAGTAACGTGACAAAATCAACATCAGCCATTCGAGTTTCCTGTTGACGATCGTTTTTAATCCATAAGACCACCGATAACATCCGGTATTCCATCAATCTGCCAATTAGGACATCTATACGCAACTTCTATCGCTCCGGAGACACATTCCACTTACAGTTAGTTAAAGGTAGTGGATCTCGCTTATAGCGCGATGGATACTGTGGCGCTGTAGAGTGCTATGGACCTACATATGACCAGGTGCTGTTCGCAATACAAATACCTGAGTGACACGCTGTTATCGAGAGGTACCGCCTTTCGCACCGAGACGCTTGACAACGACGACGACACGACGCACATGCATATACTCTCAGCTTTTCAGCGCAGTTCCCGCCTGTGCCATTAGTGCAATCGCCTCTCCAGTCATTTCCAATGCTAATAACTCCTTTTACGTGTCTCAGCTTTGCGCGATAATAAATCAAAAAATTGTCATTGCGAGTAATTAACTGAAATATTATAGTCACACGAATATGCACAAGTATGGACACTGCACACTTGCTAGAATTGTATCTGGATCTATGAGAGAGTGCAGAAATTTGTTGATATCTACTTGTTTTTTGCGTATACCATATCGGACAGACGGACGTTAACTATGGCTGGCTGGCTGGCTGGCTGGTGGGCAGAGAAATGGCCAACTTTGACTGGCATTCGTATATAGAAAAGAAAATATTTATGCACTTGCATTAGCATGACATGACGCAGGTTGTATCTGTGACTTGTTGTCTGGCACTTTGATGCCATTTGTTAACCAAATTCGATTTATTCTAATCAAATGAAACACTTTGATCGACACTCGGATAGATTATTTAAAAGTCAACAGAAATAGGGCTGATACGAGTACATGTGTAACACGTACCGTGCGACAAGGCGTTAACAAGGCGATAGAAGTTTTATAGGAGTGTATTTTTATACCAGCTATACGTGGTTAATTATCGCGCAAAGAAATTACGTCCATCATGGGGTAATATTGTTGCGACACCAGCAAGTCAAGCAACAGTGTGACCTTGTTTTGAAGACTGCGAAAGTGTTTTTAATATTTATCTGGAATGCAGATATCAGGATATCACCCAACAGAATGGTATTTGGAGCATCGCACATCGGCCCTAGTGAGGTATTCGTCGGGGAATTCTTCGCCAGGGACAATACTGAGACCCCGAACTCGCAAGCCTCTTGCCGATGGCACCTTCAATTTTTTTTGTTTTTTTCAAATTCTCCATTTTGTTTTCCCTACGGTGTTATGTCAATTTAGAATCCGTGTAACATGCCAAAAATTACAAAAAATATAAAATCAATGCTGCCAACTTCTGCCAACCGTGGGGGAATGTGATAGAGTTCGGAAATACGACATTTTAACATAACTGAATGGGAATGCTGTTGGCTATTTATTATATATTTTCAAAAGGCGATTAATATAATTTTTATCTAAATGAGATATTTTATATACTGGAAACATATTAGGACAAACATGGTTGTGTATTTTCCGCTTTTCAATATAATTAACTTCGATTTTATGCGTGTACATTTTTCTTAAATAACTGATGAATGTTTACTCAAGATGTTTTTAATTTCCTACATCCAATCTGCATTGTTCATTTGTCATAAATACTTAAGCAAAGCACAATTTTTCCTAAAAAAAAGTACTATCCGCACGTAACGAATAATTTCAAATTTAACGGACGAAATTCTATGAACGCTGACAGCAACTTTGACGACACCGGAAGTTGTTCATATTTTTTGAGGGTGTGTTTGTGAGCCTTAATTCTTGAAGTTTCGTGACATTTGTCAATTCGAATTTCTATGTGTCAATACTAGCGCACCAAAACGAGAACACTCCAGTGTTGCTGTATCGTGGGATTTATCCCTTTGTGTGGGAATTTCGATGTCCGAAAAGCCTTTCGTGGGATAAAGGGAAAAAGCACCAAATCGTGGGATTTTGAGGAATCTAACAAAAAACATTAAGACTATAAATTTTTGCTGAAATTTCATGAAAACTCCTACATTTCACCATGATTATTAACACACTGAATGTGCATAAGAAACTGCTCATATAAATTCTCCCTTATCAAAATTTTCTAGTATCAAAAAAATAATCGTAATAATGTTACAAAATGTAATATTTATACTAAAGGTTAATTAACCGCGATTTTCTTTCCTTGTAATACAAATTTTACTTTTAAAAACTGGATTTTGAGGCAAAAAAGTATCGTGGGTTTTATAAAGGGAATTTTAGTACGGTGAAATGGGAAAGAAGGGAAAAATTACCACACTTCGTGGGGTAAATGAAGAGAGAGTGCTAACTGCTAACAACGCTGGGGTACTCCGTAAAAATATAGCTTGTAGGCAAAGTAATGGGAAATCGGCCGAAGTTGGTGGTCTCAGTATTGGCTCTGTTCTCCGCAGCGCATTCTCTGTCGGAGCTTCAAATTAAATTCGGCTCCGCAAAAAAAGACCCACAGGAAAATAAAATAAGGCCCCAAAATTTGTGTAGATTTTCATAATGAAACTCTGCCCCATTTTTAAAGTGGATATTCATATTAAGCCCCAATAAAATGAAGCCTAAATTTCTAATTATTGGTTTTCAACGCTCGATTTTTTTTTTTTTTTAAATTGCTTAGGTACATTAATGGGTCGTATGAATAAAGGTTGCAATTGCTTTTACTCAAGAGAGAAATATCAAAATCGAAGCATATGGTACGTTTCGTATGATAAAAACCAGTTTGAGTTAGTTCCAACTTTTGACATATTGGAAAATTGGCGGCACTGACCTTTTTCTCAGATCGATATGAAAAGAACTTATCAAACAAATCAAAGGCTATATGCAAATTCTGAGTCTGCTATTCGGTTGACTCTGATCTTTTGCTAAATATTTTGTACGCACATTTTTTACATAAAACAATCTAAGTATTGTGAATTTTCTATGTTCGATGAAACATGGATGCGATAAGTTTTCAGATTATACTTGTTTTACTCTTTTTGCTAATTTTCGTGCGAATAAAAAACAGTGTATAAACAAAGAAGAACAATTGGTGACGATAATAACTTCAAACAATTGTTTCGATTCACGCGTGTGAATTTTGGGCTAGGGGAGACCGGGGCTAGTTGACCCCACTGCCATTTATTTTAAAGAGAAGAAATGAATTGCATTTCCATTCCTGTTTTTACATTCAATACCGATTACCGATACCTGTTTAGTCTCTCTTTGTGTCTCGTCGCGAGTACATGTCATTTAAGAAATATTAGGGAAAACGATTTTTTTCTACCGTAAGTAACTTTTTTTTTCTCTTATTTTCCTCTTTCCGGCCGTTTTTGAGCGTCTGGCGCAGATTTTTTTTAATATAGTGTATCTATGTGTTAGTTGTCCATAGGTTGGGTTAGGTTAGGTTAGAGTGGCAGGCCGCCTCAAGTGCAGCCTCACTTAGGCCAAATTAGGCCCATTGTGTTACCACAGGATCGATATCGACTCCTTATCTACCCGTTGAACCAGCCGGAGCTAAGAATGAAGCGATGGAGGCAGTTGATACCTATGTTTGCGAGTTCGCTGAGATTTACGAAGAAATATTCTCCGAGGTATAGTTTTCTACGGAGTGACAGTGCTGGACACGTACAGAGAAGGTGAAGAATAGTCTCCTCCTCCTCCTCGTCCATACAGCTTCTGCAGAAATCATTTGAAGGGAGGCCTAATCTGAGAGCATGTCTCCCTATGATGCAGTGTCCCGTGATGACACCTACTAGAGTACTTATTATGGGTCTTTTCAGTGTAGGGGAAGGTCGTGTACCTCGGAACGATTTCAGTAATCTAGCATTTTTCTCTTTTACTTCTTAACCTGTGCTAAAAAAAAGAATTCACGCAGCAATAAAAACATTTTATCTTCCTAAAAAAGGTTTGAACTTATTGTTGAAGTGCATAGTTTTTAAGTAAAACATTAAAATTAATTAAGTTTGCCATCGTTCCAAGGTACACTTAGGTAGTGTACCTTGGAACAAGGGGGTGTGTACCTTGGTACGCTTAAGATAAAAGTCTCAGATCTTTAGAAAACAAACATAACTCCAGCTTTATTATTTAAAATCAAGTTAAAAACGTTCAGACTGCGGCAATGAAAGAAAAAACGTAGATGAGTCATGGCGAAATAAAGTCTCATTTTGTTTTTAGTAATGTGATTGTAGCTTGGAACGGTCCAAGGTACAATTCAAGTGCCGTTCCAAGGTACAAAACATCGATATTTCTTCTTTAATCACTTTAATCTTTTAAATTCGCACTAAATCGGGCTAACCGTTTCTTATTCACTAACACAATACTATGCCTTATTCACTAAAAGCGCAATAATTCGATTCCAGCTGCTCTCAGCTGTATGTAGTAGTTTCACAAAAATGGTTGAAAAAAAACTTTTAGTGTGCGAAAACCGGATTTTCTTGTTTTTTTGCACGTCCGTCACTAACCGATTACGATGACAGAACGAAACAAGCTGCAACATGAATGCCCTTCAGACGTTGTGGAACCTTTTTCTTTGAATAAGATAAAAATTTAAAAAACAGCAATCGTTCCGAGGTACAATCGTTCCAAGGTACATGACTTTCCCCTAATGAGACTTTTTGAGCGCTTGGAATCCAGCTGAGGCCAGATCTGTTTCGAGGTGTGGCACGTTAAGCAGCTAGACCACCTGCGATTAGTAGCGCTTAATGCGTTTTGTTTAATTAGGAGCTTGCAAGTAGCAAGAGGCATATAGAGACTCTTCTTTTCTGGTAGAGTAGAGTTGTCCATGCATGTCTTTTATTTTTTGTTATTTTGTGTTTTTGCTTCTGAAAAATGTTGTTATCTGCCAGATGGTCGGGCGGGGTTAGTTAACTCATTTTCTTCGGGGCTAGTTGACTCAATAATTTTTAAATGAGTCTTCAGAAGAAGATGATGAAGATGAAGTATGCCTCGTTTGCGGGGAGTCATACTTAGCAAGCGATCCAGGAGAGGATTGGATTCAATGCATTCGCTGTCACAAATGGACACACTCAAAATGTTCACGAGGAAACTTGGTTTTTTATAGCTGTCAAAATTGTAATTCTGATGACGATTTAGATAGTGACTAGGTAATATTTGTTTTACCAAAAGAAGTGGGTTTTAATTTATTTATTTTGTTTAATTTTAAGTCATTTAGTGCATTTATTATATTTCTCTTCTGAAGTCGGACACCTCGAATCGAATTTGAGCCTCCGAAATATAATGCGCTGCGGAGAATTTTCCGTTACAGTGGATACCGTTCTCTTACTACGTAATCTAGAATTCTAGATATGTAGTTAAATACTAGAAAGAAGGTGAGAAATTTAATTTGAGACAAGCAATGTCGTTCATAATAATTTTGTTGACACGATTGTAGAATGTAGATATCAAGCGATTGCACTTGTTATCTTTTGTTGAAATGAGTGAGCCAAGCACTTAAACTTTTTATTAACTTAGTAAATGAGTTCGGACATTTTTGGAAAATTTTGTATCTACCAATTTGAAACTAACCATTCTGAGGTGAGGATTATCGTGAATCATGAATTCGGAAAAATTTATTGAATCACAAAAAACCTCACAAGAGCTGGACTTGTGAGGGCTCACAACTGCAGAATCGGACTATATAGTTTGTTGTAATGTATTCGTTGCAAACAGTGTATTTCCATTTTCCTTCCTGGTTATGGTAAGCCTAGAGACTAAGGTCAATCGTTGGCCGACGTCTTTTATCCAAAGTTTTTTTTTTCTCTTCAAAAAAATGGAAAATTTTAAATTAAAAAAAAAACTCTTTTCCGCAATCTTCAATCTACAATCCACACGTGGAAACCTACCTACAGGGAACACCTGCATTTCCTACATTTTAATTATTTTAGATAATCTTCTCCAGATATCGACAAAACTGCCTCCGTATTTCTGGAAGCATTTCCCTGGCGCACTAATTTTAGACGTAGCCATTCAATAAGTACCCACACACCTTCATCTGTATCGTAGTTCGTAGTTCCACTTCAGATATCTTTCGAACAACATCCCGATTACCGTAGACGGACAGAAACCGATCCAAATCACATCCGCCGCTACAACCACGCACTGGAATATTCATTTGTTTTACTCAACAGTAGCACAGCCGACTGAAATTCGTTTTACTCTACACCGCATTCACTTGGAAAAGGACAACAAAAGCCGCTGCATACCAAACTTGGCGACTTCGTGTCAATAAGCCACTCTATTGACAGCGAAAATAAATCGAAATCGTTTGACTTATTGAATTTTGAATAGCAACTTCCACTGGCTGACATGTGCAAGGGGGAAAGCATACACTACGCACTCGAGCACACATCATTATGCTAATCTTAAGCTAAACATGCTACCGAGACATTCAATCAATCAGCACGAAAGGGGCGTGGGTGGATGGTACTTGGTTTGGTTTGGGTTGGCGTGGGCCTCTCTCCATCACGGCTAACCTCGATTTTTCACAGATTATTCGGTTAAATTAAAAACGTTGCCGCATTGTTGTGATGGAAATCGATTACCGAACACGAATTTGAAGCACACAATTGACACCGATTTTGGACGCGCACTTGCCTCGGTCCCCCTCAAGTAGGACCAATCCAAAGTCATTACTATCCCAGAGTATATTTCGGGTAGATCCGTCGAGTATCGAATGTCATTAACCATCAATGCGTGTGATTATTTCCAAGGAACAGGATTTTGATTTAATCGCCTCTCGAGCTGTCTGACGTCGCCGTAATAGCTCCACTTTTCGCTGGCATTCTTATCTCGTTCGATACCCAATATTGGCTTAATTCCCACGACACTGACAGCGAGTCCTTCTATATGGTATGGCACTCTCTGTCCCTTTCGTACCATACTCTGACGAGCATCACCATACGGAGCACACATGTCATAAGCCTAAGACGATGGGCTAAGATGAAGTTAAGAAGATTTTCGCTCCAACGCAAATGCACCATAACGACACTGACAACGAGAAGAAGGAGAAAACGAAGTAAACCACCACCGGACAAGACGACTCACGCAGTCTGTTGCACCAAATCAGATCAAGCGTCCCAAAGAAGAACAAACCAACAAGGCCAAGACCAAGACAACAAAAGGCATCCAAATCAAAACTGAACCCGATCCGTTCCCGAGCGGTGGTATGGGTACGGGTACCTATAGTGTGCCCTGAGGTAGGTCGTCAATTTAATCCCAGCCCGGCAAATAATGTCGCTTGTTTCGGAATAATCTCATTCAAGTCGCTACAGATTGATTTTTCCTGTGCAGTGTCGCTTGTCCCTGTTGTATACCTATATGCATCCCTTGTGTGCAACACAACAAGTGATTGTGTTGTGTTGTGCTCCACTTAAGACGCGCTTCTCCTCTGGCCGGCTAAGAGGCCTAACGTAATCAGTTGCATGCATGCGAGTGTGTGTGTTCGAGAGTGGACCTGTCAAATTAAATGATCCCAAACTGTCTTGGACTGACATATTTGTTCCCTGGGTTCTTATAAATTTCAATCCAAATTAAGTTGACATTCTCCCTGGCATAGTTTATAGGTGAATTAAGCTGTACGCATGACTCGTATATATTCATGGACTCTCAAGCCGGTGCCCTGATGGACTTCGGAGAAATATGGATGAAAGGATAAGAACGTCAATTATTTTATAGACCTTCTTCGTCTTGTGCGGATGATTTTTCGGGACGGATATACTACCCTGGCCACTGGCCAGTGATCCACATGCAACACTGATTGTTATATTGGTGATGTGACATCATTTGAAGGGATCTGCGTTGCGGCAGCGCATTGCTTCTGCCCGATCATTTGTGCTGCGCAGAGTAATGATGAAGTACACAGGAAACGGACAAGTCAGTCGGTTTTGTGGCTGCAGTCCTTACTGATTGGTTATACTGGTTACTGTTTTGTGAATGGATCGCGCAAGGTATTTATATGCGAACTGACGAAATGGACGATCGGCTGTCCTATTATAGATGGACGGGCATTTACGGAGTGGAAAATTCAAATTTATACGCAAATGGATTGCGCTGTGCGATGCGACGTTAGGTACTTACATAAATTGGACAATTTGATTTGTTGACCGGGGTTAATTGGACCACAATGATGTTGACAGCGCAAGACTTGGTTGGCGCTTCAGTTTTTGTCAGAAACGTCTATCAGTGAAAAAAAAGAAGATGATATTGACAAGACTCTATTCCAAAATTTCAACAAAAATAATTTCGTTGAAAGGAAAAAAAAATTGTTGTAATGATAAGTCAAATTTACCAATACAACGTAGAGACCAGTCGGCCTTATTTCGCTTTGAATTTATGAATGACCACTAGACCAATTTTGTACCTAGATCTATTTCAGTGTAATAATTGACGTAAAAGCCTGAAATTTACACGCAACATCTGGTATAACCTCTAGTTAAACGTCAAATACCAATGGTAGCGATACATCGACTGGTTTTAGAGTGCCTACATAGTAATTTTTTGAAAAAAAATATTTCCATTCGCACAAAAAACTGTTTATTTCTTGACTGACGAAAAAATGGATATAAACTTTTTTCTATATCATGCTCATAGCTATATTTGTGGCGAAGAATGTTTTGCCGAAAGGTTACTATTTTAAAAGATATTTACAAAAAACAGTCAATCACTATATAAAGTATACGCTTCTTTTAAGCATTTTTCATTCGCGATTGATGTGTTGACTTAATTGATTCCAATTGGAACTTCCAATGCATACTCAACTCTACTGTTTCACACACCGACACCGCACTTCATCCAGATTCCAGAGCCAGACATAGAAGTTCACTTCACAGTCCACTTCCCCGTCCACAAGCCACAACTCCACCGAAATGTTTGTGCTCTTGGCAGCGATGCCAGATGTGGGGATTTTTCCCCATTTTGGGGGAATGGGGAAAATGGGGAAAAGTGCCCTTAATATGAGGAAAAACGAAATAGGGTAAAGGCGGGTGATATAGCGCAGCGGGAAATATGGCGAACCTTTAATATCTCCCATGCCAACTAGTCCTTCGATACACATTACAAAATTTTCTTTTCAGTTTATCGCCCGAACTTAAAGAGTGAACACCTTTTCGTGCTGTGATTACTAGTTTGAAAATAAAAAAAAATAAAAAAAAAATCATTTTTTTTTTTTGCGTTTAAAAAAAATTCCAGTCTACTTTGTGCCTGGGTTTTACGCTAAGTTATTGGAGACTTTTCGCCGTGCTTATACAAAAATACATTGGAAATACTACTTTGTGATGCACATGTATAAAGAGCAATAACACGTGCCATATTACCCTCACAAAAATGCGCCATATCCCCCTTTTCGACTAAAATACGACTGTACCCGTCTAAAAAAAACTAACGTATGTGTATTACCATATCACCCTCAATGTAATTCTCTGTGTAGTTAAGGTTTGATTCTTAATTTTAACATCTCTCCTTAAATTTACACAGCTTAATTAATTTAAATGGTATTTTATAAACAGAAATGCCAAACATATACAAAAGAAAAACTGACGCAAATCGGGGTTTATGGTCGGATAAAACTTAAAAAAATGACCTGGAAATTATAAAATCGAATACGATGTCCATAAATGCCGCTGCAAAGTATAACAACATACCAGCAACAACTTTGCGAAGGCATATCAAAAATCAATGCGAAAAAAAAGTGCCTTTAGGATGTCCGTCTTGTTTGGGGGACGAAGCCGAACGAAAAATAGTAAACCACATCAAAAAGCTTCAGGCCCATGGATTCGCTCCAATTCGAGACGAGGTTTGTCGAATGGCATTCGGGATTGCTGAAAGGTACAACGTTGAGCACCGATTCTGCAAAGAAAAGAAAATGGCTGGGAAAGGATGGTTTGGACTATTTTCAAAACGCCATTTAGATTTGTCCATTAGAAAATCGGAAGGGGTTTCTCAAGCTCGAGCATTGGGAATGATCCGAGACAAAGTTAGAATCTACTTCGAGCTCTTAGAAAGGGTTCTAGTTGAAAATGACTTAATGGCCAAACCTCGAAACATTTTTAACATGGACGAGACTGGGTGCCAACTACATAATTGTCCAGAGCTAGTGGTTGCAGAAAAGGGCTCAAAAAATGTTGCGTCAATAACATCTGCTGAAAAGGGCGAGACGATCACTGTGATCGCTTGTTGCAATGCTGAAGGCAGTTTTTTACCACCAGCTTTTGTCTTCAAAGGTATGTCTTAGAATATGTTTTTTTCTGTCATCTTGCATTGAATAGGATTATGAATCGAACAGGTAAAAACAAGAAAAAGGAGTTTGAGGATGGTATGCCACCAGGCTCTTACGTCTACATGGGTGAAAAGTCGGCGTACGTTACAAGCGATACCTATATTTTTCAATTGGCTTCAAACGCATTTCACGCTGAAATGCTGGAATACGCTGTTGAAAATGAAATTATCTTGCTATGTCTTCCCCCCCCCCCACTCTACACGATTCCTGCAGCCGTTAGATAGGGCGTTCTTTAAATCATTCAAAAGTCATTATTATTCAGCCTGTAATTTATATGTTAAAAACAACCCAAACCGAAAAATTACTCGTCTACAATTTGGCAAACTCCTTTTTGATGCGTGGAGCAGTTCTGCAACCACAAATAATGGCATCTCAGCATTCGCAGCGACTGGAATATGTCCATTCAATCCAAGCGCCATTCCTGATTATGCATTTTTAGAACAAAATCCGATCCGTTCTGAAAAGACTCCACCGAGAGAGGATACAGAACAGGTAAAAATTGTCAAGGTCTTATAATCGTACTCGTTCTAGTTATTTTGTGTTGACAGGTGGACGTAGTGCAGACAGTTGATATACAGGAATCCAGTGACATCACTCCAGGGAAAATGCTGAATATCCTTTCGCCAATACCATCAACTTCAAGAGTCAGTAAGTTCAATCCAAGAAAGCAAAAGGCTCGAGTTCTAATTTCACAAGAAAATGTGTCGCAACAAAAATTAAAGTCCCTGAAACGAAATAAAAAGCTACCAAAAACTCTGAAGAAGTGTAAAGTTTCGAAGAAGAGATCACGGCATATTGATACTCTCTCGTCATCATCTGAGGAAAATCTGAATGTTCCGTATCATGATGAATCTGGTGATGATGATCCAGAGGACTTTGAGGAAGGACGATGTGGCGAAGACTATAATGTTACCACAAAAAAAGATGACTGGTTACATTGCTTAATTTGCCAAAAGTGGTCCCATGATACATGCACATCATACAAAAACACTTGTACCGAATGTGGCAATAAAAACTTAAAAAAAACAGTAATATGCCATATCACCCGATAGGGTGTACCATATCACCCTGCCTGTAGGGACTTAATAAATAGCATTTTAGTTTGAGTTTCGTTTAAAAATGTCTTATAATTGGGAAAATATTAAAGAAACCAAAAAGGTATACCATATCACCCGCCTTTACCCTACACGCATATTTATTAATTTTACATAATTTAAAAATAAGTCCCGAACATGAAACAATAACCGCGTTTATAGAACTTTACTTAAATGTGTCATTTTCACATTCAGCTCACGACCCTTTTGCAAATTCAATATCAGCCGTTTCTTTCACTCCTGAACATTTTCTATAACTTTAACTGAAGTAGGTCGGTGCCTTAACATTTTTTTTTTATTTATATATATTTTATTAAATTTATGTATATTTTTAATTTATAATTTACTTTCAATCTGCCTCGTAATATAGATAACTGAAAACAATTATAATAAGCCTTTGTTACTTATGAATTGCATATGCTGTTTTTTAAATCTATTCAACCTAGCTGCAATATAAGCGTTTAATTCAGCGTATTTTATATGAGGTCTTAGCTTCTATATTAAATATTTATTTATAAGGTACCTTCTCTGTATGTATAAACCTACAACCATAAACGACACTGTGTTTTATGAATAAGGCCATACAAAAATGAAACCGTAAAATGTTTGTTTTGCTTCTTTTGACCACTTAAACCTGATGGTTGCGATAAAGATGTTGCTTATCAATTAAAAAGTTAGTTCATCAAAAAACAAAATAACAAAAAAAAAAAATGGAAAATTATCTCTAAATTTTCTAAAATAAGAGTTTATAAATTTTTCCGTACGAAAAAAAAGATGTCTTAACAAAAGAAAACAACATTTTATTATATTAAAAAAAACTGGTGCGACTGTATCCAACAGTCCCGAAAAATGTGTATGTGTAAACACCGTGCGTGCGGTATGTGTGTGGCTTGAAACGCGTCATCGAGAAAAGAGAGAATTGTAATAACCGTATTCTGGATATATAATGTAATAACAATAATTTATTCTTTCTGTGCTGCGTTTCGGTAGAATAGATACAATCTGTAATCTATCTAGATTACGCTGGAAGACAGCATCGATGGTTGTTCCATATCGTGTTGTTGAAATTTTCCGGTTGGAGTTCATTTGAAGTCGCTCCAGTTTGGTTTGCGAGACGAGTTCTCCATTTACTTGAGCGTTCAGTACTCGTTTTCCCCAACCTTTTTTCCGACTTTCAGAGGTTTACTTGCACGTAAACGCGAACTGTAATTTCGCACATTCTGCATCTGGCTTTCCCATATCTGAAAATATTTTAATGCATCTTCAATGACGGCAAAACATTGCATTATTGACAGAAATATGGAATTGTACCAATTACTTATTTTCCTGTATTTTTCTGCGTTTTACTATTGAAACGCATGTATGCGCACTTAGATGTTTACGTATCAATAAGCACTCCTAACATTATGCAGTGGAAAATACCCGTTTGCTGTTACTCAGGAAATGAAAGTGTCATTGGAATTTCATTCGGCTTGCATTGCATTTTGTTGGGCTGATTTCTTTCCCAGCAGTTAAATGTTTGGAATTACTCCACTAGATACCAAAACGCGCGCATAGATGTTTACACATCAACAAACACTCCTAACATTATGCAGTGGAAAATACCCGTTTGCTGTTACACAGTAAATGAAAGTGTGATTGGAATTTCATTCGGCTTGCATTGCACATTGTAAGGTTCTGGTCTACGACATTTTTGTTAGTTGTTGTCCAGCTGTGATTTCTGCGTGCCTGGTAATTCACGAAAGATTTGGCACTGAATTTCCTCGAGATGTCCGTCACAGGGAAGAAATGTGTATGACCATCATATATGAAAAAGATGCTTTATTTCACATCAACAAAAAGCTGAAATGAATATGCCCCAGCTAAAAGTATGCAATGATAACATTTTTTACAATGATAGATAAAACACAGTGACGCATTTCCGTTACACATTTGTCCCCGCAAGTTAAATGTGTGGAATTACTCCACCAGATTCCAAAAAAAATTTACAATGATAAAACCAAGTGACGCATTTCCGCTACACATTTCCGTCCCCGTAAGTTAAATGTGTGGAATTACTACACCAGATTCCAATAACGCGCGCTTAGATGTTTACACATCGAAAATCATATTTACTTTTCTTCATTGTATCTAAATGGGGGAAAAAATAAGGGAAAAACGGATATGAAATGGGGAATTTTTATAAAAATGTCCCCCAAAATGGGGAATTTCGGCAAAAAAGATCTGGTATCACTGGGTCTTGGTCATCTCCATTCTCCAAATAGAGAAAAAAAAAGTAGTATTTTCAAACAAAATGTAGTACCTGTTTTTTTTTTTTTTTTTTGTATTGAAATTAAATCTATCTATACTATGTATAAAAATGAATGGCTGTTCGTTAGTCTCGCTAAAACTCGAGAACGGATGGGACGATTTTCAAAATTCTTTTTTGGTTTTGTTCGTATTGCTGTATATCAGGCTTATATTCACTTTTTGTCGTGAAAACAAAACTTGAAGGGGATGAGAGATGAAACTTTGTATGGGGGAATACACTTTGCAAAAAAAAAGAAGAAACTGGATAGAAATCGAGTAGTGACACTTTAAATAAAAAAAAAATATTTTAAATTTTAAAAGCAATTGTTGTTGTCTTTCTCTCTCTTGTTCTAATAAATTATGTTTACTAAATATGTTACATTTAGTAACTTTTTGAAATGAAATAGATACAAAGATGATGTGGCCGACGATATTTTGCATCGAATTCGCACTATGACAACGGATAATGAACTGGAGATGTCAGATGAAATGCGCAACAAAGCTTTGATTTTGATCGAGGATATGTGTCTGCTCATCAGTGGCAATTTGTTGTGCAAATTGGGGATGCCACAGCCAAATCGTTCAATGCAATACGCATTTAATCGAGAATTGGAGCGAGAAATGGACTTCGATCGAATCGCATTGAGTCACGTTGTTCGAACAAATGTGCCAATGTTGAATCAAGAATAAAAGAAAGTGTACGATGAATTGATGCAAGCAGTCGATAACGAAAATGGCGGAGTTTTCTTCCTTGATGCGCCCGGTGGAACTGGAAATACATTCCTGATTTCACTGCTTTTGGCTACAATTCGTTTGAGATCTGAGAACGCTTTGGCCCTAGCCTCTTCTGGGACTGGGATAGCGGCTACTTTGCTAGAAGGCGGTCGAACAGCTCATTCTGCATTGAAATTGCCATTAAGTCTGCAAGTGGATGAAGAACCTACATGCAGTGTTGCCAGGTCGTGGGGAGTTCCCCTTTTTGTGGGGGATTTCAATTAAGTAATTGATGAAACGGGAAAGGGGAATCTTCAATTTTCTAGAACGAAGTGGGAAAATAAAAAAAAAAATAAAAATTAAATGCCAGTACTTAACTCCAATATTTGGCATATTCAAGAATAAAGTTATCTCAAGTCTTAGTCGGCTACCCCTCCATAAACGTCAACTGAAACAGCTGCTAATATGACCGATTTTAGCCAATCAAAACCTAGATACTTCTAGTCAGACAGCTGCGGTCAGACATACTTTACTAGATACTTGAACCTCCAAATTCCCTTTTAAATTGAACCAGGACTGTGCTGAAGTACCCAATTGGTTAATTTGGCTCAAGTATTTTACATATCTTTGTCTCAATGCTCCGAGCGAAAGAGCAATGGCTTGCATATGTCTCAAAACTTATGTCGTTTTCAATTGGGATTTTCAGACTTTGCTCTCAGATTTCATATTTTTCGTGCCCAATTGAACATAAAACAAGATTTTTCTTTCTTTGTATTTATGGTGGTTCGTGGTTTAAAATGCAGCTGTTCTTAAATTGTATAATCGTTTATAGGAATCCATTCAATTTACGTTTATATCCATTGCAGCCGCCAAATGTTAATTTTTCGCTATTTTTCAAGACTTATCGTCTAAAAAACGTAATTAAACACACTTTAAAGTCTGACAAATGTTTTGGTCTTCGCTCAGAAATCGAGATTTACAAAATTGCTCTGACTCTTAAAGGAAATGCTTATTTTGCGGCCAATGGAACATGAAATCTGACAGCCAGCTGATTTCGAGAGCAGAAAACTGCACGGAATCTGAAAAAAGCCCCAATGGAAAACGGCATTAAACATCACATTTAGTCGATTGAACGCCGTCGCAAAAACAATAGAGTGTTTTGCGAAGCCCATCCTTTCACAGATGGACTACATATATTTCTCATTCAATGGTTGGCTCGGAAAATGGATCAACTACTGGTACGCAAGTTATTATAATCTTTCTATTCTACCTACATTTCAGTTTTTATATTAGAAATTGGTTGAACATTTTTGTAAAGAGCAGTCAGTTTGGTCAATATTTTGATTGTGGGGAATCCATGGGGAATAGCACCACGAAGAATGGGGAAAAAGGGGAATTTTAAGGTCTGTGATGGGGAATTTCACTTCAAGCGCCCGGCAACACTGCGCTACATGCAACATATCAAAGAAGAATACTGCGATGGCGAAAGTAATACAGCTATAAGATTATCATATGGGACGAATGCGCAATGGCTCACAAACGCGCATAGGAGGCCCTGAATCGTTTACGTAATGATAAGCGATCTTTCGGTGGAGCAATGATATTGCTATCAGGCGATTTTCGTCAAACGCTGCCTGTCATTTCGAGGGAAACTCCTTAAATAAATTTAAAGTGGTTGGCTCCAAAGAAATGTAGTACTTTTGGGTAACGATGTAGTATATAGTACGGCGTTAAAAAATCCAGGAAATATGTAGAACAGTACTACATATGTAATACAAGTGGTAACCCTGTCCATTCATTAAACCGTGGTCTCTTAATTGTTTTCCATTCGAAAAACTCTCATTCTCATGCACACATTTTGTTGCGCAAAAATGCTCCCGGTCATTTCATTAGAGCTTATTATCTACTCTTATGCTTACATTCATGTTTCATGTAGTTTACCTAATCTTCAAAAAAAAAACTTTGCAATTTCCAACTCCAAAGAAGTTCGGAATCTTCAGTGCGCGAGTTACACTCGCACTTGGCCGTTTGTTATCAATTATACCAGGGTTTTGTTTTCAGTGACACAAAACTAATTTATAGGTAGTACTTGCACTACACGCAACCCTTCGAATCGCCACTCAAGTACCTCTTGTTAACCTAGAACAGATACCAAAATAACGCAACGCATAGTGTTCACATAAAAAACCAAACAAATGACCTTCAAATATGTCGGAACTAGGTCACTATCTCACAAGTGCATTCCGCATACAATGTCCAATCCATAAAACACAAAAATGCAGCCCTTGCATATAGCTAAGCCATAAATATTACTCCCCACGATCCCAGGTACACGCGACCTATGAAAATACTACGAGTATCAGATAACAATGGATGTCAACGTAAGCCGACCGCTGGGTAGTGTAGGAATGCGAAAGGGAACGCAAGTGCTAATGACATGGGTAGGTATGGGTAATGCTGATAGCGCACTTGCACTTGATTCACTTTGAGTATATGCAACTCGGAATGGGTGAAGTGCTAATGACATATTGCGACATAATGATTGTGAGGCGTATGTTTTGAATAATTTAATTTAATTTTGTTTATTGGGCTTAATTTTCCAATGAGAGGTGTTATTTTGGTATTCAAAGAAAAGTACCATTTTTTGAGACAAATAATCGGATGTTTATTTCATAATAAAAAGGAAGGTATGCCGTAAATAATGAAAAACAACATCAGGCAAATGGCCACCACGAGCACGCATACAGGACCATATCCTTTCACAATAACAACTCTTATTGAAAAACCCTTTACAAGCTATAACAATAACTTCAACCTACTTAACAAAAATTAATTAAGTTAAGGATGCTTAAGTAGATCGATTTTAAGGGAAAAAATGCTGCGATTAAAGTCGAAAACATGGAGGTTCAAGTTTACCTTTCTCGGCATACGAGAGATTGGTTCGTTTGAGCCATAGGAATAGGAGTAGTAGAGAGACGAAAAGAGACCCTACAATGGTGGTCTGATTCGAATATCTCTCGAAATCTTGTATATATGGCCTTACCAATAAACAGTTTTAGTTCCGACTCTAAATTTTAGTAGTTCACAGTGGCGAACTGACATCTTGTTAAGTTTGCGTGAATCAGAACGAGTTTGACGATTGCGATTTACCACGAAATAAAACCTTAATGTTGCCTTCAGCCGCAAGAAACAATCACACCTCTGGACTGGAGAGGAGAAAATTACGTACAATCCCCAGAGAATATTACAAATAATTCACAGTCCATCGAAAAGTATCACCACAGCAAAAGGTTGCTCAGCAAAGAACACAAAACACATCCAAGCACCACTCATCCGCACTGCATCCGAAATGAGCTGCAACGTTATAGCTGGATCCAATCACCGTCTAAATGAATTGCGACGCGAGACCAATTAAATAAAATTCCCAAGCACTGGTGACTCTCAGTACTGGCACAACACAAGGAAATTTTTATCTTTGGGGTAAGAACCTACCACCACCACCAAGCACCACCAACAGCAGCATCCACAATACAACTTCCTCAGCAAGAGATATCACAACAGAAGCCGCTTTTGAAGTGCACAACACTACCTATTGTTGGTATCCATCGATAAACGCTTATCGGTGCTTCGGATCTGTTTGATGCGGTCGAGCGATGCTTACAGTGGGTATATATGGCATGGTAGGGATGGGGCAGCATTACAAAATTTTAATTTCAAAACAAGAACCCTGGATGCTCTGTGGATATCCCTTCGGACTCTTAGCTCTTGCACATACTTCAAATTTATTGATGGATGCGATATGGTTCTATAAAACTTAAAATCAGAAGCTGATTAGGGCTGAGAGGTGTGTGCGCAATACAAGGTGAGCTGCGAATGGCAAGGAATCTCTGAGTGGAATCACAAAAAAAGCGTCGCGGTGTATTCGATGCGATTCAAAGAGATCAAACGAAGAGATTTCACGTTTTTGTGTTCCTCTCTGACAGTGATAATCCAAGATATGCGCATTTTCGTTGGTGGAATAATGAAGTATAATATCAGATGATGGATGTTCTTTATTCTAAAAAAAAAAAAAAAATGGAACAGTGGGTTTCGAGCACCTTTTGAGGCGATTTTACGCTGACTTTGATTTTGCATTTAACATCTTATTTGGGCGTGATTATTAGGTGCACACCTTTATTATTTTCTGAGTAAAAGCAAATCACCTAGAGGTCAAAACTTTTAAGGAGCAACTGCTGTAACTAGGAATTGTGAACAGTTTGTTACAAGAGGCATTTAACAAATACTTCACAGCGTTTGGCAGGGACTCTGTCAAATAATTTCTGAATTTTTAACGAATTTCCTCATACAGCAACATCTTTTTTAGTGTGACATTTGACTAAAAATATGGTTCCTGCGATAGGGTACTACATGCAAACAAAAATCGCTTATTTAAAATCGACCAACTTTCGGTTAAAAACAACCAAGTATACTGTGTTAATATAGCTCGTACAGAGTAAGTGGATTAAAAATAGCCGAGTCAAAATTACAAGTTAAAAATAAACGATCTATCAATTTCCTTCAATTGTTCTCGTTCGTAAAACATAAACCAACTCCAAAGTAATATTCCTTTGAATGAAAATCATTTTTTTATTAGCTATCATTCAACACTAACTGTTAAGTTAAGAATGATAATGTATTTATTATAATCACTTTATATTATTAAGCAGAATTACTATTGTAAACTAGTTTATAGTGATAGTGAATAAATAAATAAAAATAAAAAAAGTATTTAACACGGTTAAAAATAGAGGGGTGTTTTTTAATACATCCACAGTAAAACAGGTCCATGCAATACAACAAATTGTTTTCAATATTTCCAATTTTTCCGTACCTAATATTTTATATTCAAATTTAAAAATTGTTTTAACGCATTTTCTGAACTTTAATCTCGAAATATTAAAATCCAGTATTTTTGTTCTACATACAATCTAACCCGGTCTATATTAAAATAATATTTCAACCAAGAACTTATTACAATTAAGTTATATTTGACATGAAATATAACATCTAGTCTGATTACACTTTAATACGAATTAATTATTAAAACCATAAACTTCAATACATTTGTATTTGGTTTTAATACAGGTTCTGAACCAAAGTAATTAAATAATTTAAATATATCGGTATTACTTTTGAACCCAAATATATTATTTTGTAGCTCGGTTAAGAATTTAGTTTAGTTTTAGCGTCCTACTTAATAGAGTGGATAATTTGTGGTCTATTGTGCTACCTGATTGTACCTTGGAAAGGTTCATGCCTCTTCCAGAGATCTATCGTTTCACAGTTTTTATTAAGAACCGTGTTTGAGGGTCTTTGGCTTTGCTGCTCTGTCTTAGCCTTGGCAAGTATATCAACTTTACACGGTTAAAAATATGGGGGTGTTTTTTAATACTTCCGCAATATTACTGGTATATGCAACACAAGCAAAATTGGCTTTCAATAATTCCAATTTATTAAACTTTTTCCGCAATATTTTCATATTTAAATTTAATAAATGTTTTATTAAAATGCTCATTTTAATATGGATTTTATGAACTTTAATCCATAAAGATTATAATGCAGTATTCTTGTTCTATAATCTTATACCTTTAAACGAGCTAATCTTGTATGTATATATATTTCCGTGATCTCGGAAACGGCTCTAACGATTTCGCTGAAATTTGGTATATGGGGGTTTTCGGGGGTAAGCAATTGATCTAGATTAGTCTTATGTTTGGGAAAACGCGTGTTTTCGAGTTTTCATGCGTTTTGAGCTTATTTTTCTGACTTTACTGCCTTTTACTCGCCATTACACAAACAATTCTTAATCAATGCAAACAAAAAAAATACGTAGGAGAGCCAACACTTTAATAGTTATTTCAAGCCATCAATCAGCTTTCTATGTCCTCTAGAAGCTGAGCTACAACCTAAAATCTAACACGAAAAAAATAAATTTATTTTCTCAAATCGAATATTATCAGCAGCCGCGGTTCTTGATCGTTGTTCTGCTTTGGGGTGGTTTTGTGGCGCACATCGCACAAGCACGTTCATATGAAAAAAAAAAACAGCGACAATGTCTTTCTGAGGAAATGCGCAGATGGATGATGACGTGTGGTGTGGTGATCGACGGATGGTGGATGGTGGTGTATAAAACCGCATTTACACTATCACGCACGCGCATTTTTGCACGAGACGGGACAGAGAGATCCGTTTGTCCGCAGTCAATGTTAATAAAGGCGAAGGAATGAGATCACAAATCAGACGCCTAAGGTGTCATGGATGTTCTACCCATAATTATAGATACGTAAAGCGGAAGTTCCGGCGACCAACATTTCTGCAATCACATGAAAACATTTCTATTTCCGATTTAAAATATGTGAAATGAGAGTGTTAATTAGTTTCAGTAAATTAAGCCAACAATTCATCAATCATTTATACGTAATTAATGACTAAATGTACCTTCATCCCTTCCGGAAGCCATTTTGTTTTATAGGAAAACGAAATTTCGTAAGCCATCGCTATAAAAATATCAACATGCATAGCTTTCCCATAATTCCTACCACGCAAACAAGATGGCCGACCAAAAAACGTATCACGTTTTTTTGCGTGTTAGGTAATGCTGTCCCTTTCAGTCAGACGGCTGTTTAGTATTGGGCATCCCTTTAATTTTCCGTGATAGGAATGTGTGACCGTGTAAATGCCCCATAAATTGAGTTCAAGATTTTTCATTTAATGGTTGTTTGTTATAGTGAATACGTGGCACTCGAACGCATGGGCGTAGTATACCTGTTACAGGCCAGCGCGACCGTTAGCAAAGAGTAGCGTCCTCATTATTTCATTTACTTGTTTTAGTTTGATTTGATAATACACATATAATTTAATAGGGTAGTATTTTTGAAGTGAAACTTCTAATGCGACTTCCAACATTTCGTATCATACTTTAGTTATCAGTACCTGGGCGACCAATTGTAATTTCAAAAACAATACAAATTAAAAAAAATATATGTAAACTTGAACATATAAAAAAAAAAAAAAGTAAGTCACCGAGCGGGATTCGAACTCGTAACACTCGTTTCTTGCCGTCCGCGTCATAGTAAAAGGAAAGAAGTAAGACATCTACCGGCATTTAGGCGACATACATTTTTTTATACCTATGTTCATGTTTAAATATATATAGGTATTTTTTAATTTGTATTGTTTTTAAAACTACAATAAATAGTAATAACCGAGCAAAGCTCGGTCACCCAGATATTTAAGCTTATATTATAACATCTACTCTGATTATATTTTAACTCGAACTTATTAAGGCCATCCATTTCAATACATTTGTATTTAGTTTTTATACAGGATCTGAACTAAAGTGAATAGATTTAAATATATTTTAAATCTACAGTTTGAGCATCCTACTCAATGGAGTGGATGATTTGGATTCAGTTTATTTAAAAGAAAAATATTTTAAAAATATAAACAAATGGAAGTCATGCTTAGAAGGGATTTACATGGATATCCAATGAGAATATTATTCCTACGAGTAAGTAACATTAATTTCAAAGTATTTTTGTAAGAGGTTATAATATTTGTTTTTTTTTTTTATTTGTGAAGCGCAGATATGTTCCTTTCCTAGTGGATTTGCTTTTAAAGGAAATGGCGGTCTAGGGACTCCACTTCATTACTTCAGAAATATAGCTTAAGCTATTGCATTTATATTATTTACATACCAAAAAGTAAGTAATTAACTAAATATTTAATAAGATACTTCAGGTATTCATGCGTTCTCCTTCATCTAAGGGTGTGGATAGATATACCTACCTACTAAAGGGAGCACAGCGGCACTCTATAGGATTATTTTCCAAGGGGACAAAAGACGACGGGAATTTTCCTACGCTTGAAAATTTTCTATATGCATTGTGAATTTAGTATTAAAATAAAATATTTTTGGTGTTGAAATATATCCCATAGTTATTTTAATCAAATCTAAGGAAGTATTAAACTATAATAAGATTGTATTATATTTTAAAATTGTTTTTGGTTTTTGAAAATGAGGTGAAAGTATTATATGTATTTTATTCTACAGATTATTTAATTCGAATGCAAATGTATTACATTTTGTAATTTTTCAATATAAATAAGGGCTTCATTTTAATATGTTTGCATTGAAACCCATCTCCATCTTTATTAAAATTTAATATTTCAGACATATTTTGTACTAGCAGACCAACTTTTATTAGTTGGTTTATTTGAATATATGCAAAATATTAAATTTTAATATTTTGTCGGTGTGGACTTATATACAACCCCAAAAATACTAAATTTAACCGTTATAGAACACTTGATCCAGTCCAGTTTATTTTATGAATCTGAGAATGAGTAGTTTGTATATTATCATCTAGTAACTGGCACTTGCCCAGATGTTTAATCCTCTTGTGTGTCAGTTCTCTACAGGATTCCAGAATGTGGACTGGGGTTTCACCGCTCTCATCGCCGAATCTGGAGAGACCCTCCTCTGATAAGCCTGTTTTCTTTAGTCTACTATGTCCCGTTAGGAGATCTGTCAGGATTATTAGGCTGTTTTACAAGTAAGTAACTTTAATTTCAAAGTATTCTGGTACAAGGTTAAAATATTTGCTTTTGAAGATAAGGGCAGTCTAGAGATGCCAGTTCACTGCCTCAGAAATTAGCTATTACATTCCAAAAAGTAAGTAATTGACTGAACAGTTAATCAGATAATTCGTGCATACATGTGGTATATGTTTTAAAAAAATGTTTTATCGACCACATATCCAGTTACCTACTCTCTGCAGATAATGGTCCTAACTTTCGTTAACCTCATTAAGTTTATAACACTTATCCTCTTGCACGGAATTATGCAGTCGCAACAACCAGGGTACTTGTTCAGCAGACTAAGTTTTGCGAGTTCACAAAGAACAGCTATATTAATAAGGCCCAGATTCAATTGCATGCAATCTGAGCGTACAATTTTCGTTCATGCCACTCTTCTATGGAACTCACTACCCATTGCACTAAGGAGAAACACAAACATAGGTACAATTAAAAATAAATTATTCAAACTCTTGGCCAGTGATAATTAAAAGTAAAGGTGAAGACTGAAAGGATAAGGGATGTTTGTTTTGCTTTAAAAAATGCTATTATTTGTTTATTTCATGTTAATGTATCTTTTCTTTTCACTTTGTGTATGTTATTAGTTCTTTAAATGCTTACTGTCTTAAATTTGAATTTAAAGATCTTAAAATAAATTTGTAAAGCCCTCACAAAATATAAGATTTAATCTTAATGTGAAACAATAAATTCGATTAATAAATATGAAATATATGAAATATGTATGCTTTGTTTAGAAGCCGCTGTGAGTCTGCAAAGTCGGCGAATTAAGAAAGATATTCAAGCTGTACTAAAAAACAACCTGAGAGGAGAGAAACTTGAAGAACGAAGAACGAATAAGAAGAAAAACGCCTAAAATAACATAATTTTCTACATTTAATTGTTATATACCAGAAAAGAATACAGATTGTATTTTATAAAGTAATCTTTGTAAAATCTTTCAAATCTTAAATTATAGAAAGTTGTTTTTCTTGGACCAAGTCCTACATAATATGTAAATTGTAGGCGCAGTGGCTTAGTGGTTAGTGTGTTGGACTACTAGTTCGAGGTTCGAATCCCGCAAAAACCCAAATTTCAACCTTGGGTTTTTTCACTGCGCCACCTCTCGCGAACGTCTGACAAACATCCGAGAGTATGACTGTCTTGAAAGAGCTTCTCAATTAGCCGTTTGGAGTCGGCATAAAATTGTAGATGCCTTCCATTCGTTCCAAAAATGAAAACGCACACAAAACGAATGGTTGTGAGAGGCTAGGCCTAGGGTCCCTCCGGACCTATTGCGCCAACTATTTTTTTTTAAGTTCTTCATAATATATGAGTTCTCCCCCATTTAGAGGTCTAGAAAATTTGTATAGATGTTTTGTAATATTTAGAAGAGTACAAAACAAGTATTAAAATAAAATATTTTTTGTATTGAAATATATCCCATAGATATTTAAATTAAATTTAAGGAAGTATTAAAATATTATAAGATCGTATTATCTCTTAATATCCTAGGGGATTTTAAAAAAGCAAAAGGAATAATTAATTTTACGTTGGCATTAAAACCCATCTCCATCTACATTAAAATTTATTATGTGAGGCTCAGGTATTTTGTAAAAGCAGACATAATTTAAAATGAATAAATCTCTTATAGCTGTTTAATTTGAATATAATTATGCAAAATATCATCATGTGGATGGAAAATTGTAACCAAGGCGTGGCACCTTCTGTACAACAAACAAATTTTAAACGCTACATACCGGCATCTAAATTTCAAAATGCAATACTAATATGGAAAATATGAAGATGCACCTCTCTTTCAGTTAAAACCACTAAAGACTTAAGATAGAACTTAAATCCGTATGCATATAAATATGCGCATTCTTCGCCTCGAAGGTCAATTCTCAGAACAATCGCGTCAGAAGGTCGCTCTGGATTTCCCCATATGTCAGCGGGCATGTGCTTTCTGATAGCACCGGTTCCTAAGTCCCAACAATACACAACCGCAAGTCAAATCATAGCTCCTCGACCACAACCTGTATAAAAGCATTACCAGATAATGATCGGTAATTACCATTTAATCCGTCTAAATGAGTCCCATTTTCCAAACACAATCGCACCGCCAAATGCCATAAAACCAAAACAAATCTGCACGGCGGTAATACTTCCGCCGGATTAATGACTTTTGCACGCAACACAACCGAAAATGAAAATCCACTTCTAGGCAGCTACCTGCGCACTTCTATCCATCAATCAACTGGCTTATGTTCTCACCTTAATCTCTTCTCACTTGGATTTGGATGTTGGATCATAAGATATCCTCGTCCAATTGCAAATCCACTTAATGAGGTCATCTCCAGCTATATGTATATAGATCCATAAAAGCAAACTCGTAATCACCATGATTGCGAAAGCGGCCACCGAAAAATTGTATCTTTTGGCCGAAATGAAAAGAGCCAACACGATTATTGTGATTATTGCTCGGTTTGGTCCAATGTGCGGTTCTGTCCCATCTGTGCTTCTTCTCTGCGGCGACAGCGCACCAAAAACCGAACCCAAACCCCTAATAACAATTCTTGATCATAACAATTCTGCACAGTCAGCAGGGAGGCGGTAGTGGTAGTGACGGGTAATGGCGGGCAGCGGATAGGGCACTTATTATAGGTCTATCTGGTCAAAGTGGAGAGGTCTTTTGTTGTTGCTGGCGTGGCTTCTTTGTCCCAACAGCACATACAGAGCTACAATTGTATGGCAGCAGAATCACCTGAAACATAACATAATAGGGCGCGAGTTGCTTCTTTTGGCTTCTGGTTGTTTTCGGGCTGTCATCTCGCACAAAAGAGAGTGGATTTGCCCAGAGGGCTGTATCTGTATCGCAAAAGAACAAGCGACCGATGCGATGCCATTTGGGAGCTCCTTACCTGCTCAATATCCATTTTATCGAAAGAAACCGTCGTCGATCGTAATTACATGGGGCACAAATTCTACTGTCCAACATACTGAATGGAGCTCACACACAACCACATGCTGATGGACGGAGTATTAAATAATTCGCAGCTTCCAGCGTTGAATCCAAATAAGCCACATACTATGCGAATCATTCGTGTAGGTATAGGACCCCCTCTCAGCTCTCACCAGTCCAATTCGAATCAACACTGTTCGGAAATATCTCAGGGCGTCCATCTCCGCGATCCAAGGTGAAGTGAAGATGACCCACCTGGGGCATGGCGATGTGCTGTACATCCAGCCATATAACCATCTGGGAGTCGTGCCCGTCGTTCGAACGCACATTGTATAGGAGCACAAACAACCATCAAATGCGGATCCGTCCAGCCGGGGCATCCACAGTAGCAACTGTTGGGATATCTCTCGCTGTATGTTTTAATTTTATAACCACTCTCGGACGTGTTATTATGTTGCGACGTGTGTCTGCCAGACGATTCATTTTCCTCGTCGTCGTTCGTCTCGCGCTCCTCCTCCATATGTGTATAGTGCTACAAGATGAGTGGCCTTTGAATGGGCGATCCATATACAGTGGAGAAAATGTACGAGAGTAATCAACAGATACGATTAAAATTAGATGATGGCCAGAATAAAGGATTTCATTATAAAGTACGAAGTCCGCAACAGGGGTGGACCAAGTCCAAGATGAAAATGAGTGAAAGCCGTACCAAAATTTGGAGTTAGATTGTAGGGCGGGAGAGCCTTCAATGAGCTCTGGCACTGCGGCTTCTTAGAGGAGCCTATTGTGCCTTAATTTGTATAGTAAGTTTATTAGACTATTTATTTATTTCATAAAATGTATAATTTAAGAACAATTAATTAACAAACTTTTTTCGGATAAAGTGAGTCCAAAGCTTCTAAGTAACGGTAGGTGCATAAAGCATAAGTCATGCGTTTTTAAAATCGAATACTAGGTAAACAATATAACAATTTAAAAAAAAAGGAATGCAGGGAGTCATAGTTCAGCCTCAATTGAGTTATGGAAAGGTTACTGCAAGTATTCATTTTCCGCTTTATAGTTCAATGGTTCGAAATGCTTTCTATGTGCGTCCACAATTTATAATGCAAAAAACATGGGTATGGATGTCTTTACTTTGAACTAATGGGTGGTATGAATAAAACGTAGCAATTGCTTTTACTTCAACGAAATGTCAAAACCGAGGCATTTGCTACGTTTCGTATGAATAAAAACTGATTGGAGCTAACATTAACTTTCTCATTAATTTCGTTGTCGATTACATTGTTATTTATTTAGTTGTTATTTACAATTTAATTCTTTTCATTTTTTAATTTATTTATTTGTTAATTTAATTATTTGTGTAATTTATTAAATTGTTAATTTATTTAATTGTTAATTTATTTACTTGCTAATTTATTTGTTTTATTATTAAGTTGTAAATTTATTTAATTTTAATTTTTATTTATTTGTTTACTTATTTATTTATTATTATTTTTTTTTTCTCTTAAATTGTGGGTTTTTCTTCTTGTTTCGCTCAGAAATAAAAATTGTACTCCTAACATAGAAATAATTAGGCCATTAAATAATGTTTCAGTAAAAAGATATCTTAAGTCATCATATCTCTGTATTGTAAATTGTACGGCAGCAAACCTATGTAATTTACAAACGAAGTAAATATCTATCTTAACACTTAGACAACAACTTTAGACATGTTCGAAAAGCGCCACTTACATTACATGTGATGTGCTTTTTCTCCGGCCGGGGTTTTGCTCGCCAGATTCAGGGTTTACCAAGGAAACACTAAAATTCTGGTTACTTAATAATCCTTACTATAATAAGACTGTAACTTTTTGTCCGGCTGTAAACTGTTTGCTATGAATAGATTCAAAAAGAACTGCACGAAATTGATTCCAGTTTTCACAGTTGCATAGGAAATTGTCCAGATTAGGTTATAGGATATTTTGTACCATTATTCGCTGTCCGGAAGTGGAAATCTAAGCTGATATCTAAGAAAAGTTGTAATTCTGGAATGCCTTTTAGTTCCAAGCTTTAGAATGACTCATCCAAATGAAATGGGATTTTTTTTAATACAGAGTCCAATTATTTACAAAGCTTTTAAGATATAAATCATCTTTGTACGGTATTCGTAAGTCGCAAAATAAGCAATAAACAATAAATTTTATACAATTCAAAAAAGTAAAATGTTCGATTGAGGGTTAGATCGTTGGATCTTTCCGGCGTTCAGTTGAGAAAATTTTGTGTGTGTGTGCGGCAATATCTGTTCCTCTCTCTCTCTCTGTACACTTTCTGCGATGCGTTTTTTTCTCTCTCTTTTTTTTTATGCACCTTTTGGGCCTTGTGTTGTTTTTTTTTTCTTGCTCATGTTTTTTAATTGAACTGGAGTATTAATGAATAATGAGTTGAGTAGTAGAGCGAATGTGGTGGGATGGGATTGAGAGAGAAAGATAGGTGGAAGTTAGCCTACCTATTTGTTTGGATTGTTTACTGACAATTTTTCTTCTCTTTTTTCGGGTAAGCTATTTTTGTATAACGCTAATTATTTTGTTTTAAATTTTTGAGAAGTGGAACTCTGGTTAAGCAAGGCGATATGTTTCTTGATTATGTTTATTTGAACCTTTAGAATTTTACTGGTCAAGTCGAGAAGATGATATCGGCCGTCACAATTGATTGCCTTTGCCATACGGGCTCGTTTTATGGCATTTTTCATCAAGCACAGAACTTCGGGCGACAGATTCTCGCACTCGTGTCGAATGTTGTCCTTGAGGGCTTTTAGGGTCTCGGGCTTGTTCACGTTAATACGGGACTTCAAAAAACCGCACAAAAAAAAGGCTGGAACGGTTAAATCGGCCGATTTTGCGGGTAAGTGCAAATCGCCAAAACTAGAGATGAGGTGACCCGGGAACGCCGCCTTCAAAATATCGGTTGTGGCTCGCGCAGTGTGTGCCGTATAGCTCCGTCCTGTTGGAAACACATATCTTCGTCCAATTGAGGCAGAAAAATTTCGGTTAACTTGGCCTTATAGCGCGTACCGTGACCGTCCACTGTTGTCGTTTGACCAGCGGTGTTCTCGAAAAAAAAAAAAAAAAAAAATGGCCCGATGACTCCTCCAGCGTAAACAGCGCACCATGCAGTAACTTTGAGCGGGTTTAATGGCTCCTCGTGCATTACTCTTGGATTTTCGGTGCCCCAGAAGCGATAGTTTTACTTGTTCCCGCTGTGGTGGAAATGAGCCTCATCGCTCATTATGGGTTTGGTCGAAAAATCGAAAAATCGAAAATTCGAAATTATTCCGCGTTTTTGGGGAGTGTATCGCTCCATGGCTTGTTCACTTGTATTCTACATCTATCTAGTCCACAATTGTAAAAACAGATTTGAAATTGGCGGGCATTTGCAAAAATAAGAGCATCTTCCAATAGGGTGATCTCTTTTGGCCCACCTTGTATTATACCTATAATTCTCGATGACATCTCGATAGCCACTGAGCCAATTTTCATGGTTCTTCTTTTGTTTTGTTTGTATTGTTGTATTTCAGGTTTAGGCAGTCTCAAAAGAAAGCAATATTTTGGACCCGATAGGTGGCGCTGTCGTCGATCTCCGAAACCGCTCAATCTATTTCAATGAAATTTTGTAGATGTATATGGTTGGTTCCAGCTTGAAAGATAGGATACCTATCGACCCGACAAGTGGTGCTGTTGTCGATTTCTGAAACAGTTTTATTGAGTCGATTGACATTTTTGGGATGGGTATGGTTGCTTCAGAATAGTTATTTACCCTATTGTTGGTACCTTACAAAACATATGCGGGTTAGGAAAACGGGTTGTGGCATTAAAAAATAAAATCAAACGATATTTTTTTAAAGTTGTAGGTATAATTGAAATTGACAATTCATGTTGAAAGATGCTTACTGAAAATTATTTTAACTTTCTAAGAACGAACAAAGAGTATCAACACTTTGGTACTACAAATCTTCTATAAGTACTGTTTAGTAAAACTGAAAGCTAGCGCCCACCCGAAAGCACACCGTCTTACCTTCAATGCTGCTTGTAGAGGTCCATCCCTGTTGTGCTACCCATAGCAATATAATAAACACATAACTAATACCAACCATCTGCAACCGAGAAGCAGAAGCACTCAGCCATCATCGATACCATCAGTGAGTGCACTACAATCTTCGTCCCATGTGCTCGGCCACATCCCATAGGACAGCGTCAGCAACACACTAAAGACCGAAACAACACCGGATTCAATGTACCAAGCCTAAATACAGTAGAAGGACACAATAATTGCTTTTATGGTTTGCTCCAAATGCTCCTCCGGAGGGGACGTCGGAACACTCTCACACACACAGAGTTTTGGCCACCTCATACATCTGTGTATAAGCCGCGTCGCAAGTGCATCCTCTTCGTCGTTGTCTTGGCCAAGCGGAGCCACCGATCATTCTAATTTTCGCATAAAACGAAATTAAAGTAATTTCCAACCTAAGCCGGACTCTTAAATAGTGAATGAACCACAAAACGTCCAGGCACAGAAGCAAAAGCAGAAGCACTACAGCAACCGCTGCTGCCGCCGCCGCCGCCGCCAAAAGCAAGATGAAAATTACTCCTCCCGCGGCTTGATTGTCGACAGGCCGTTGATGAGTTTGCACCGGAGTTGTAATCAAATAATATACTATATACCCAGCAGTAGCATCACCATGCAGCCTCTTAAACATGGCCCACAGCAAGTTGCACTGCAGAAAATGCTGCAGCCGCTGCAACTACCTTATTTTCATAATGCACAGCAGATTGGAGATTGATTGAAGGCTATTAAACTCAGTAATTATTTATAAAATGCGAGCTCATTTCGCTGGAAGCCTGGAAGGGGACTTATCGCCGGCTTCCATCTTGGCCGCTTGGTTCTCCCTCTCTTGTAGCAGCAGCTTCTGTGTGCTCCATTTTAATGTCTTGTCGTCGTCGGTTTACGTCTGACCGTCGATCTTTTGTCGTTTGCTCGTCCCAAATGTGCTGGGCAACCGCTCTCCTCGGGGAGGAAAATCGGTTCTTCGTCGCTGCTAGTTGTTGGTCGTCGTCTTGGTCTCAGTGGGTAATTATTGTAATTTGTATCTGTAGAACGAAATGAATTAAGGGAATTACATGCAAACATAGAGAGATAAAGAGTACAACAACAACAAGAACAACAAAATAGAGCTACACAAGCATCCAAAGATACTTTCCGAAATGTATCTATACGTATATAGGTGAAAGGTGTGTGTTTGATGTTTGAGTGTTGGTGTGGCTTGATTTCTGAATGGGATATGATGCTCGGATGTGACGAGATGAACTCATGGATTTTTGGTCACGGTCATGGTCGAAAATAATATTTTTCGTTGTTTGTTTTTTTTTTTTTTTTTTTTTTTTTAATAAAAATTTTGTAATTTTTTATAATTGGAGAGGTGATTATCTGCAGGCGGTATAACGAGTGTTTCTGTATTTGAGAGAATTTATTTTACTCTTTTATTGGGCAATTTTTGTTGGGATTTTTTTTTTTCATTTTGTATTTTTTAACAGAAAATTGCGTGAAGCTTATGATGGATTACGTCCGAACATATGAGTCATGCTTTACATTAGAGGTTGTACAGGTTTTTTTTTTGGCGAAGTGCTTATCGTAATGGAGGTGTTTGCCTACAGGAAACTAAATAAAATAATTTCAAAAAGTCTTAATCATTTTTCGTGACCACTTCTTACTTACCTGGGTGGACTGTCAAATCTGAAGTGATAGATGGCCTCAACCAGCAAGCTTTTATTGTTAACCTGGTCGTTAGCCATTCCTCCAATTGCATACTCTGCTCTCTGTAGGCTGACGTTTTTGACATTTTAGATTAGAAGACTATGTGCTTTACATGGCAGCTCTTTGAAATGACCTGTTTCGTACTTTTCCTAACAGGCAGATGCCAATTTGCAGCTCGTAATAGCTCCTTCTCAAGACGTAAATGCAAATGGAGCGGAAAGTTACTCGAAAGTATATTTATCCTGCGCATACCTGCCTTGGCAGGTTGACTTTTTATAGTCCATTTTGTTTCTCAATTGCACTCTTACGCCAAAAATTGCATTATGGACGCTTTACTTGTTGAGTTTAAGAGTAAGTCTTGAACTACCTACCAACGTCATGTATTATTTTCCGCTATTGTGTGCCCTTCAGTACATAGCAGTACAACGTCTTGCCCTCATTCACAGAAAAAAAAAAAAAAACATTCGCAAAAAAATAAAAGGGGCCCGTTAATAATTGGGTAGAGAGTTTTTTTTTTGTGGATCGAGCTTATGATGGTAAGGATTACGCATACACTTTCGGTTGTGTCGGACGTCACAGCCTTTATTGTCTAGGTGAAATCAGTCGTTATAGCTATTGCTCCAGATAAGTTAATATTCTCCCTTTTTCTTTTGCTCGTAAGGCTTTCAAGTAGAACTATTTCTTCTCTGTTCTCTGTAGTGCCACTTACCATTGTTTTACATTACCGCATCCAAAAAGTATTCGAAAAACGCAGCAAAAAGAAGGCTTCGCTTAAAACGCCTAAAAATTCCGTCGAAAATCGCGTCAAAAAATACACTAAAAAGGGAGTCAAAAGAGCGTCGAAAAATGCATAAAAATTAAAAAAAAAGAAAATACAGAAACGGCTCAAGAAACGGGAAAAATCCAGAGAAAAGCAATTTAAAAAAACTTTCAAACACAAGACAGAAAATCACCAAAAGGAGTTCAAAAGTGGATCAGAAAATGAGCCAACAAACGCGTTGAAAAACTAGGGCAAAATGATTCCAAAAGCACGTCGAAAATAGCATAAAAAACGTATTGGAAAATGCCTTAAAAAGTTTGGCTGAAAACGGATCGAAAATGGAGTCAAATATTGTGTCAAAAATACATATCGAACTCTATAAATTTTACGTCAAAAGTTTGTCAGAAACGCTACCATTAAACGTGTTTTTTGATCCATTTTTTTACGTCTTTTTGAAGAAAAATAGGTCAAAACAATCAGTCAGAAAATGAGTCAAAAAATGTCAAAAGTATGGGTGAAAAAATGAGTCTACAAACGCGTTTGTTTACCATGGAGGTATCCAAATTTAGAGCTCCATGAAAAGGCGAATGTTGAGTTGATTGCTTAAAGAATCCAAAAGCTTAAAGGCACATTTATAACAAGAAGTAGTTTTGCCAACAATCCCCTCGTTAACCAATTAAATACTTAATCTAGTCATTTTTCATAGGTATTTGTTTATATAAATTTTGAAATGTTTCTTGGTACATAGAATTTTAATTTTTGTTTTTAGATGTTCTTTGTTAACTCTTTAGGTGTTCAATCATTGTTAATTTATATTTGTATATATATAATTTATCATTTGCAAATCTGTTATTTATTTCTTTATTAATTTAATGTTTTCCATTTATTTATTTATTAATTAATTTATTTATTTATTTATATGTCTATTTATTTATTTATTTAATTACTTATTTAATTACTTTTTTATTATATATTATCTTATTTATATATTTATTTGCTACTAAATGCGATGCATATTTAAAAATTAATTTTATTTTTTAGCTTTTCTAGTCAACCATTTCCTTCTTTTTCTTTTCTTTTTTTTTTGCTTTTTAAATTTGAGGTTTTTCTCGTATTTCCTCAAAATTCGATTTGTCTACATGTAAATTGTCACAATAAATAATGCCATATTCCAATAGAAAGATATTTACCATTATCAAATTATTGTATTGTAAAATGTGCGGTTACAAACACCCATTGTAAATCTTATATACGAAATAAAAATATCTGTCTACAAACGCGTTTAAAAACAAGTGCAAAATTATTCTAAAAACACGTCGAAAATTTCGTCAGAAGCATGTCGAAAAACACATTAAAAAGACTATCAAAAAACGTTTTGAAAAACAAGTCAAATATTGCGTCAACAAATTTGTCTACGAAGACGAAAACCCTACGATTAGACGTGTTATTCGAAATACGTCAAAAACATTTCGATTAGACGTAATAAATATCGCCTTGAAACACAGTTCAAAATAGGTCAGGCAACGTGCCAAGAAAAACAGTCAGACTCAATTCCAGAAACTAGTCAAAAACGCCACAAAATGCACAAAAAAATAGTTAAAAAGCTTTCAAGCACCCGATAGAAATCGAATCAAAAGAAATCAAGTGGGTCGAAGAAACATGTCAGAAATGTTGTCAAAAATGATGTAAAAAATGCTTTAAGGATCCCGTCAAAAATTCTTCGAAAAACACGTAAAAAAAAAAAGTAGAAAAACACGTTACGCTTCATAGAACGCGTCAAAGATCGCGTCAAAAAGCACGTCAACAAGCGTGTAAGCAAACGTGTTAAGAAAAGCGCCGAGAAACGATCCGATAAACGCCATATAATACACAGAAAAATAGTTAAAAAGCTTTCAAACAACCGTTATAAAACGCATCAAAAGGACTTCAAAAATGGGTCGAAGAACACTTCAAAAATTTTGTAGAAAAACGTAAAAAAAAACAAGTAGAAAAATACGTTACGAAGCGCTTCACAGAACGCATCAAAGATAGCGTTCAAAATCTCGTCCAAAACGTGTCAACAAACGTTTCAAGAAAAGGGCCCAGAAACGACACAAAATGCACAGAAAAAAAAGTCTAAATTCTTTCAGAAACAATCAGTTAGGAAATGAGTCAAAACAGGTCGAAAAAGGGTGGAAAAATAAAAAAACACGTTGAAAAACACGCGCAAAATGAATCAAAAAGCCTGTCTAAAAACACATAGCAAGAAGCCTCGTCGAAAATAATTGCGTCAAAGAAAAGTCTAAGACGCGATCGCATAAAAAAGACGTCCAAAACGCTTCGAAAAACACATTTGAAAATGCGTTACGAAACGCTTCACAGAACGCGTCAAGGATCGGTTTAAAGAACAGGTCAAGTCAAAAAACGCGTGAAAAGCCAAACAACTTCACAATTCGCTCATAAAAAGCGGGTCCAAAAACGCACCGAACAACATATTGAGCTGTAATAAATAAATATTTTTTTTAGAGTTTTTCGGAGAGTTTTGTGCGGAAGTTTTCGACATTGTAAGATTCTGAAATTTAGCCTGTTCACTAAAAATGAATAATGTGCGAAAAAATAATGTATACAAGCTTTCCCCATATTACTAAGTCAACTTTTAAAGCATGTTGCGGTACATGTATGGCAACCATTTTGTGTGACTGCGCTTCCCAAATTTATAAACTAGATATCCACGTTAACATTAGAATATTCTATGATTGCCAAAGTGATGGTGACATTGCAGAAGTAAGAGATCTTTACGCAACAAATCGTGTGATTCATTCATTCAGAAAGATTGACAGATTCATAGGCCTGTTGTATTTTTTGGGGAACATATTTTTTAAAGTTGCGTATCAAGGGCACTTCTTTATAGTTCATTTTGAACACTAACACCCACATAGAACTTTAAGAAAAAACCTTACCCAACTCTGGGGCAGTTAAAAAATACATATAAATAAACAATCCCACAAATTTGTTCCAATTCCCCCATTACACCAAAATCAATTCCAATAACCATACCATTGTGTGCGTAATTTTAAGAAAACATTTTCACACTCCTCACCCAGTCTGCAATGGGAACCCAGTAGCAGTCCAACAGCTGGGACTCAGGAATTCACACAGCCTTGTTGTTCCGCACATCACATTCTGTGAAGTGTCATTCGAAAGCGATTATCATCATCATCATCGTCAGTATGATGGACCATCTTAGCCCAGAGCACGCAAGCACTTCAGGTTGACTTCCACTTCATCTTCTTTCTGGTTGTGTCGGACCCAAATCAAAAAAAAAAAAAAAATAATAATAATAATAGATGCCACCACAACCGAAGGAATGGGAAATCGATTGCGGACAATACCTGCTGTTGCATCAGACGTTCAAGTGCACTGCAGATACTATGCAACCGCACTAACAACCAAATGGCCCTTAATCCTAATTATAATCTCTGTCCATCTATCTCGAGTGGAATAGCACACACGGACAAAGACTAAACAAAACAGGAAGGACTTTTCATATTTTGGCGCTAAACCATGATTCACCCCTCAAACACCAGCGTATGGTGCATGGTGCATCGGACAAAGACCATGTCCTGGCGGTTGACTCAATATATGCGCAATCAACCAAATGCCATCCTTTTTCGAATAGACAGAGGGATTCGCCTGGTATTTTCCTTGTTCCTTATTTTGAATTTTTTGTTAGTCGTATTTTTTTTCCTTCTTCCCTTTAACGACTTCTTTCCTGCTGACCCTTATCGCTTATGATCAGCCAGAGCAGCGCACACAGGTTAGAGAGCGCTTCCCTTGCAGAACAGGTGCCACTTGTGCTGTTCTTCATTATTATGTGGATGGATTAAAGCACTTCTGCCACCTTACATGGGTTTTTGTTCCTTCAGAACACAGGGACAGACGCAAGGATGATGAGCATGCGATATTCACCTGCTGCGCGTATATATTTTATTGGCCAAAGCGAGGGTCTTGGGTACCTTTTAGAGCTGTCCACTTTTTCGGGCTGATACTGTGAGTCCTTTTGTTGGTTCCCGCGCTTTTTTTTTTTAAGGTACGTCTCCCTTAAGATTGTAACGAAATTTTTGTTGCGACAAGTGGAATGGGGTCCCGGCTAATAGGGGGAATCATTCCTAAGTGACTGTGTAACAAGTGCGCGCCAAATTTACTGAAGGGTGACAGTGATGCGGCGTAGTTTATCGTATAGGGATGTTTCTAGAAGTAACGGTCGAAATTGGTTTTAAGGGTGTATCATGTGGGAATGATTTGCATAGGGGACTGCCAGAAAGGGAGGAGCAGCGGCTCGCTAGATGTGATAATTAGACTGCCACTTTGATTTAATTTCACGCTCATTGAGTTGTGAACACAGAAAACTGGGCCACGCAGCGGGGCGAATGGTCATAAAATTAACGCTTCTGGCAGTTATAACCGGCGGTTTCATTTGTAGCCACTAGCCATTTGTCTGTTTCATTTTGATTTTGAAACAGAAAAAAAAAAAAGTTTCAAATGACAGTATTTAAAAGAGCGTAGATGACTGTAAGTGCGTGTAAAGTTATAGAGAACGCACTTTGGTAGGACGGCTCCTGATCTTCAAGCTAAATTTACGCCACAAAATCTAACTAGATTCGACGCATTAATTTCTCTGTGGCATGTGCTTCTTGGTACAGATTGTGCTCTTCTATAGCCCAACCTAGTCTATTAAAAATTGGAGTCAGCTTCACACAACCATCATTTTCGACACAAAGGTAGCCATTTAAATAACACTACTTTAAACAAAAGAAGAGGTTTATGGGCTCTATGTGTCGAGCCTAAGAAACCAGAAAAATTACATTGACTTAGATTTCTAAATAGCTTAGAAGTATGAGTTTTCAGGTCTTCTATTCCTCAAGTGACAAAAACTCTGGCAGGAACGGATAACGTTTTTTGGTCCGGCTTACGAAAATATTTTTAGTAAATGGATTGCACTTGTTAATATCCTGTGTTCTCTGAGAGTGCGGAAGTTATTTCACCGAGGACTTTGATGTCAAGAAAGGGTTCAGACAGAGGACGCCTCTGTCACGTCTGCTATATTGTACTTGAGGAAATTATTGTTCGAAACTACTTTACCCTCATTATCCCAATATTATGATTAATCACGCCGAAGCATGAAGGTCGGCGAAGGCAGGTGAAGATAGCCTTTATCACTCTAACTTCCTCAAAACGTTTTCACAATCTGTAGACAAATTAAAGAACTGCAGATCTTGGATGCGGATGTGGTGAGTTCTAACCTTCTGCAAGCTCCTCATCGAAGTGTATTATCAGCTTTCTAAGAAAGTCGAGAAAATTCCAATAAAATGTGTGATACTCATACACATACTGGATTTGCTTCATTTCATTTGCAATCTCATCGATTGGTAACCTGATCGCGTCCTTGGTTGCCTGTCGGTTGCCTGTCGTTGCCGCAGTATCTGTACAATACCGGCACACCATCTTTTTATCTGGGCTAACCCTAGCATGTCTGCATGAAGAAATGCCTCAGGCGGGATTAAGGCAGACCGAAGCGTGCTGTCATGGTACATTAAATTGAGGTAGCAAGCTCCTGCAATCAGATTATTAATCACTGGCCATCGCCCTTGCAATGTGCCTCCGAATCACCTTAATAAGGAAATTGTCAATCCTATTCAGTCGAGCCCCATTGTACAGGGTGCTGTTGGGATAGTATTTTATGTACTACTAGCGACCCTCCCCGGCTTCGCACGGATATAAAATATATAGCCTATGTCACTCACTGAAGAAATGCTTAAAATCGATCCAGTAGTTTTGATTTATTCATTACTGCCCGTTGCCCGTGGCCCGCACGCGTTAAATTTGGAGTAAACAATTTCCCTTTCCCTATACCAAGATATTGTCTTATAACTTATGTTATCAATGTCAGGATAGACATTGTTGACTAACTCTTGGATGTTGTCTATCAAAATACGGGTTTCTAGGTTAATCCTTCCCTCAGTTTGTGTTAACTCTCCATTGCCAACTTTTAGCAGCATCTCTGGAAATAGCCTGTTCTCACGTGAAGATGACGAAACCCTCATATTAGTTTTAAGCTCTAATTTATTGACATTTGGCCATAGGTTGGATCTTTTTAGGGAAGCATTTATTTCGTCAGCACGTGTTCCTCGAGTCACAACTGGTAGGATTTGACGGAAATCTCCTGAGAACAGAATTGTACATCCACCCATAGGTGAATTTTTGTTGCGCAAATTGCGCATTGTCCTATCCAGTGCTTCCACA
This sequence comes from Cheilosia urbana, assembly GCA_946477585.1. NCBI lineage: Eukaryota > Metazoa > Arthropoda > Insecta > Diptera > Syrphidae > Cheilosia > Cheilosia urbana. The sequence goes on from OX297854.1 coordinate 122,654,882, forward strand.
CACAGACGTCTTGTAAAAAATAATTTGCTATTCGTGCGACTAAAAACAAAAGATAATCAACAATCGCTAGAGAGCTCCGATAATAAACACGTCCGATCGCTGCTAAATTCAAAGTGCTATAGGGATAGGGTATACGTACGTATACGGTTCATTCAAACCGATTTACCTATGGAGGGACTCACTCAATTGACAAAAACCACCCTCGCTCATAATCATATCATAATTCATAACACACGAGAGAAAACAGGAGTAAAGAGAAGAGCACAGCTTTCCAATATGACTTTGCATGCTCATTAATGTATTTATTTTTCTCACATCTACCTTTTATCGAACCAACCGAATCGAGATCCGAAACCGAGTCGTGTGTTGAAATCGGTTTATGCGTGGCATTTTATATGCAATTATTTACGACATCGCATTAGAAACCGCAAAAAAAAAACAGTATTTCTCCACTATTTAATGGATGTTATTATACATATAAACCTTCCTATTCAATCACTCTATCTATTAAAAAAAACCGCAACAACAAATCCGTTGCGTAGTTTTAAGGATTCAAGCATACAAAGGGACAGAGAAAGCGACTTTGTTTTATACTATGTAGTGATGATTCAGAAGTTCTAAACAACCCTAGACAGGCCCTGAGGTATAGCCTCTCAAACACCCGATTGTTTCCATTTATGACGGCGCTATATTGAACCACTTAGCAAATGACCTTCACCCTGGAATCATATAGGCCCTCTTAGCCCCAGCAATACAAGCATCTATATGTTTGTCAAAATACAGATACTGGTCGAGCCGGATGCCAAGATACCTGACCACTGCTGTCCAGTAATTGTTAATTTTCTCCAGTTTTTTCTAACACCCCAAAGACCCCAAACAATGCAGTTGTGAACATCATCGCAATACTTCTTATTTTGCTCGAAGTCATGCTGCAAAAGGATGGATCACCTTGATATTTGATGAGGGAACCCACCAGATCACTTGTGTTAAACCGAAACGGAGAATGCACTGCGCTCTATTGTAAGCCGTTTTTGAGATCGAAAAGTCACGTTGCCAGCTTTAAAAAGAAGCTTCTTTCCCATAAGCATGTCACAAATCATATACAGCAAAGGGTTTGGAATGCCCAATCTAGTCAGCTTATAGAAGAGCCCCTCCAACCATACGGTATCGAAGACCTTCTCAAAGTCAACCAGCCAGGCACCCGTGCATTGCTTCTTTATTCCATCGTATGTCGGAGACCAGTTTCAACGTGGCATGAATAGTGTTATACCCCGCTCTAAGGTCAAACTGATTTTACGGAATAATCTTATTTCCTTCAACTCATCTTAAAAGATATCTCTTGACGACTGAATTTGTCCTCACCCGAAAAAAAAAAAAAATTACATGCCACTAGATACAAAACTGACCTAGAATGCCCGCTTCGGAATTACCCTACAAAAGGCAGCTAATGTCCTTATGAGTTAAGATTATTCAACAAAAATTGGGTTATTTGTCCTTAAAATGTATTTACTGGGCCTTTGTCAGTATATCGTCATGCAAATTAATATTAACTTTTCGCAATCAGTCCAAACAGAAAAGGCAGTCGTATTATGGTATCAGAGGTGCAATGTGTATATATAGCTGTACAATTAACCTTCCTTCAATGTGCACACATCAGCCGCTGCCTTGTCTATAGTTCAAACTTATGGTCAGATTTTGTAAGGCGGAAACGGTGAAACGTTTTCTTGCACACGAATGATTTGCTCTAAGTTGCAGAAGAAGACGAAATCGTTCGAACGCTTTCAATTAAAGAATCTGGCCGCAAGTCATCGAAATGCTTACACGAGGATTTATAGATCAGCAAATACTAAGTCCAATTGCTCAATTAAAATTCAAAGTAAACTTCCATCGACGAAACAAAGGATTCATCTTAAACGTCAAATCGCGTCAGTGTGTGCGACCACTGAGAAGTTTCACAGACTAAAAAAACACCACTTAGCAAGGCACACAAACGGGTTGAGAAATGGCAACTGGGGCAGGGATCTCATTGGACCTCATTACATTATCTCAGGCAACCTTGGACATACAACATCGATTTTCCAAAATGAAACAAATGCTATTCCAACTAATTTTCAAGACAAAATCGCAAAAGGCCATCATCAACATCAGAATAATGTCGGACAGGCCATCAGCACTAAAGCTCTTGATTCAGAGAAACTCCACTTAAGCCTCGCCTGGAACTGGTTTAACACAAGCTTTCTGCCTATAAAAACTGCAGTCTCTGCTGGTTTCTATAGGTCACCAGGACTTCAATGGGAATGGTAAAGCTGAGGAGCTGGTTCACAAAAGATTAGAAAATATAAATACCCTGCCAACCAGCAACTTTAAGGCATAATGGGACTCTTTGGATCGCCAAATAGAAGCTCCTTACAGAGAATTCGTCGAATATATAAGAATACCATGTTTTTGTTTATACCTAAGAAACGCATCATCCCCCTGACTAATATGACTGCAAAAATTTAAACTGGTTTTGATATCATCAGCGGTCAGTGCTCTTTTCAGTATCGCCTTCACAAAGTCCACATTAGCTTAACTGATGTGTGCAGACGGCAGATGGGGAGACCATGCTTAGAAGAGCAAGCAACAGCAGAAAACTTCTTATGTGAATGCCAGATATTTTCGAACTCAAGATGTAAATCACTCAAAAAGGATCGCAAAATTCTGTCCATCTGTCTGTCTGTCCGTACCTACAGCCTACGGCTGCACGGATTTCGTTTAGACTTCGGATTTGAAGTTTGTGGGCTAACAGTTCGAGGCGCCTTTTTTTGCAACATAACCTCAATATTAATGGTGCTTCCCATTTAACATTTTTCTACCAGTTTGATTTCTTCGAAAACGGCTCTAAAAATTTCAACCAAAATTGATATTTAAGAATAACGGTACTTCTGAAATTTGGACATATGTATCTCGAACACGGTCCATGCGATTGAAACAAAAATTTCTCATTTTTCAACTTAATAGCAAACTCAGTTTCTCTCTGTATTATCGTAAAATAGATTTTTGAAAAAGTCTTTTTTTTTTAAATTCAGTTTTCCTTAGTTTACCAGAAAACGGGAATGACGATTTTGACCAAAATGCAAACTTAGAGTAATATTGATGTTCTTAAAATTTTTGCGTCCTTAATTTTCAATTCGAATCACCGAAAACGCTGATTTTAACAACTGCTCACATCTCGAAAACCCCATTTTTGAGTTCGATAAAACTTTAAAAACCAATTAATTCTTTTACCTCGAACAATAACTTATAATCAGATAGTTAACAAATAGTATTTTTCAAATTAAACATTGCAATATTTGGTACTGTTTTGTCTGCCAAAAACCGCTCTTATGATTCGTAGTATTCTAAACAAGATTCCGTACTTAGTTTTTCTCAAAGAAATTCGTATAAATCAGTTTTTCAATTACCTATTTCTCAAAAATGACTATCACGGAAAAAATTCTTAGATTAAATCAAGAAAAATAAGCGCCGAATCACGAAAAGTTTGTCTCATTTTAGAGCTTAGCTCAGGATCTACTAATTCACCACTTTTTATTCGCAATTCTAGAAATTATACAAAGTGAAAATTTTGTTCCTCAAAAGTCGCAATTTGACACAAATAGTTATCAATTTGATATAACTGTGGTTGTGAAATGCAAAAAAAAATCGTAAATTACCACTTTCCTGTTGCAATTACGATTTCATCCCTTAGTAAATTGCAACAGGGGTTGATTTACTACTTCAGTAGTTGCAATTTACAAATTCTTAATCGTAAGGAGTCGGCATAAAATTGTAGATGCCTTCCATTCGTTCCAAAAATGAAAAACTCACACAAAACGAATAGTTGAAAGAAGCTAGGCCTAGGGTCCCTCCGGACCTGTTGCGCCAACTATTTACTTTTTTATTCAAAAAACAAAATTTGATACTTTTCGCCGTTTTCAATGTCCAATTACGAATTTTTGTATCAATTTAAGACAAAATCGTTGTGATTTTCTAAAAATATAAAATTCGTGATTTGCAACTCAAAATTTTGCAATTAGTGACTTTGCGGTTCTTTCCGTGTACCCAAAAGCCGATCTGTGTTCATTTATGTATATGCATTTTTTAAACTCAATACCGCCATCAATTAAGAATGCAATAACAGAAACGCAAAACTTATTTTTAGCAATACCCACTTCTACATTTTTTCAACATTTTCACCCCCACACACGTCCATCGGGATATTCAGTTTACAACTGCTGATGCAAATTTAAAAACAAATCTCTGATTTCTTACATAGTCATATAATCTTGTAAAATGTAAGAGCTTATAACTCTCTAACCAGAACTGGCGACAATTGCGAGAGCTTCAACTTTTAAAAACTCACATTGTTATTTGTACTGCCATATCAGAAGAATAGCCCAAGAGCGCCACTTTTATTTAACACTATTCATTTTCCCATATTTTATGAACCGTTTCTTTTGCATTGCGTCTCAGATCTTTACCCACCTATCTAATAAAATAAGAAAATAACCATCAAGACTTGTGATGAGCGAGAAAGTTTTGTTCAACCCAGTCGTGCACTTAATTTTATTTAGTTAGAAAGTAATTCAAAAGCAAAATTGGATGATTAGTTATCGCCACCCTGTAAGTGGAGTCAATCTCCAGTTTTCTGTTGAACTCTTTTGTTTTCATTTCCGTTTGGAGGGAGATTTTTTTTTTTGTTAGCATTTGTGGTTCAACAAGGGTCTATAAAATAGAACCATCTTCTAGGCACATGAGTAGACACCACGGCTGCTGTTCTGTTGCCATAAATCTTAAAAAAAAAACACCTCCCAATTGTAACGATAACAAAAGAGTTCAACAGCAATATATTAAGTACCTACCCACCTTCTGCAACAACGCATTTCCCAAATCACTCTGAACTTGATTGAAATTCCACCCACAAAAACCGCATCCATAGCTAAATCGTAGTTTACCGTAAAATCAACTTGAAATCCCGTCAATTCCGCCAAGATAAATAGCGGAAAGTCATGCTGATTGTTTGTCGTCACGCAAAGCTACTTTCTCAAAATACATATAAGCTAAGCAGCCCTCGTCTTTCATTTTGAACCATTTTATACGTTTTCACCTATAACAGCAACACATTAACTTCCATCTAAACGCACCGTCCCATTCATAGTGTTCGTCTTCTTTTTCTCAGTCAATTAAGCCCGATTGGCCGAAAAGACAAAGACCCATCCATCCAAAAGCATAAGCATACAATGTCACGCTTTAGAAACTCCATACGGACAATGTATTCCGATTCCCACATGAAACTTCCGATAAGTTCCGCCCCCATTCGAGAGTCGGTCGTGTTATACCTTTTTCGAAGAGAAAACCACTTACCTTCTTGGCTGGCAATAGCTACCTGCGCGCACTTAACAAAGCCACACCATAGTACCTCTCATTGGTGACCGAACCAGATTTAAAGGCCTCAATCCGGCGACCACGATTGGTTGGCCGTGATTTTGAATGGTATGTGTGTGTTGCTTCTTAGACAGAGCACACCACCAGCCTGTGTGTACAGCACATCAGAATAGGAAATAGATTTTTACCTGTTTTCAAGTTCGCCTAAGAGCCAACCAAAGGTAGGGTCTGCACACAGCATCTAAATGGGGAATTTTCTCCCATCAGTCGGATTGCGCACAATGAGGCCTGCGTTGGTGGACAGAGTGAGAGAGCCGAAAAGCACCGTTCTTACTAGGAATATGGATACTCGTATGTCGTATCGTGTATGGTCGGTCAATGATACTTAATTCAAGATCATCACTGTATCTGCGGTGCTGTCGGCGTTTGGGGTTTCAATGGAAATAGTTTTTGGCCTTTTAGGTACACGTACTGGAATTGGAATTAAAATTAGAATGTGGAGTAGGCAGCTTGTTTGGATTGGTTATGGCTTCCGGAAGAATTTTTACTTTTCGATCAGCCATCAGACCAGTGTTTGCTTTGCCGTTGAGAGCTGGCCCTGACAGATAAAATATACTCGTAGTTGGCTATTGAATGATGAGGGGATCTCTATTTGGTTTATCTACGATCTGGAGATTTGGTGAGTCCAAAAAGCTGTTTATGGTTAAACGATTTATATACTGCTACTGGGTGGTTGAAAACGGCATACGATCCACTTTTCATAAGGTCGGTGGCTGTGTTTTTCCTTTTCAAGCAACAGAAGTGTCTCATATAGGAATAGCTGCCGGATATATCAAATCGATTTGTGAGTTTAATTGGTGTGGGGATTTACAATGAGGAAAGTTGGCGACTTGGGGATTTCTTGAGTCTGCGTAAGTTCTGCAATATGATGTATTTACTAGTGAAGGTTTTTTGCACTGGGCTCTGCCCTCTGCAGTCATTGAAACAGTTGTCTAATTTTAGTGGTGATATGAACTAAGTGGATGCAGAATTATAAGAGGTAGGTGCAGGGGGTAAGTACTTGGTTCATATCGAAGAAGAGGAGCTGGTGTTGTGTCAAATTGAGGAAGTCAAATTCTAGGTAAGCTTTTCTGAGATGTGCGGTTTTTTCCACTGCGCCACCTCTTGCGAACGTCTCGCAAACATCCGAGAGTATAACTGTCATGAAAGGGCTTCTCAATTGGCCGTTTGGACTCGGCATAAAATTGTAGATCTCTTCCATTCGTTCCAAAAATGAAAAACTGACACAAAACGAACGGTTGCGAGAACTCGGCCTAAGGTCTCTACGGTTCTGCTGCGCCAACTATTTATTTTTGTAGGACGGAATTCCTGCGATGAGTTCTCCAGTTTCGGAAGGATTTAAGATGTAAGCAAGCGGCCTTAATCTTTCTCTTCCTATATGTAGCTTTATTGGTATCAGAATTCTTTATATAGCGAATGTCTGCCCGAGATGAAGAGCAGGGTATAGCGTTCGCAGTCTTGGGAAAATTGATTTTTCAAGAAGTACGATTTTGTACTCCTCAGGGATTTTGACGGAAAAGGCAATATTACTGGCTAGGTCGCTTGTTCAGTGTTTGGGAATAGTTTAATGTTCACCAAAGTTCTGCAAAAGCTTCTCTTTCCTAAAGAGTTTCTTTAATTTGTCACATAAAGGACAGCAAATAACCCTTTAAAAGCGCACTTAAATTGTAGGAATGCTGATCTTCTGGAGCTTGAAATTTTTTTAATGATTCGAATATTCGATGGTATGCGGGTGCCTTTACTTAACGGCTCAAGTGGGTGATTACACATTTTAACGAAGTTCTGTCAAACGTGTTGAAATTCGCTTCGTCACAAGAATACTTGTAGCATTATAGTGAAGGCTTCAGGTCAGCAGAACAACTGCTGCGAAGTCCATTCTGCCAGTCGCATTTTAATCATCTCTTATTCGAAATGACACTTGAATACTAAGGTAGTCAGACTTTGGGTTAAACTCAATTATATGTCGTTCACAACTCAAATCACTTGCTTAAAATCTTTCAGTCAAAAACTACCAAGTGAAACTGTTAATGTAGCTCCTACAGAGTTAGGTTAGGTTAGGCTAGGTTAAAATGGCTGTCGGCTAACTGGTTAGGTCTTGCGAGACAGTTAGACCATTATAAGGTCCCTTGTGATACCACGTGAATCTATAATTCATTCCTCCTACTCGTTGAACCAATTGGAGCTTCTAATGAAGCGTAGTAGATTTCGGATGTCTATGTTTTTTAGATCGTTCAGATCACTAAAGTAGAACGACCCCCAGTGGAGTTTTCGTCTTTGTGAGAGAGCCGGACAAGTACAGAGAAGATGGAGAATAGTTTCTTCCTCCTCCTCGTCAAAGCAGCTTCTGCCAGAATCATTAGAGAATACGCCAAGCCTTTTTGCATGCCTGCCGATAAGACAGTGTCCCGTGATGACACCTATTGTAGCACTAATATGCTTCCTATCGAGGGAGATCAGATCTGGCCAAAGCTGGATCTAAAACGTTCTTTTTAGATCCAGCTTTGGCCAGATCTGATTTGTCGCTAGACAAGTCGAGCCGGCTGATCACCTAAGATTTGTTCTTTCGATAGCGTCCAGCTTTATTTTGGGTTTGCAAGTAGCGAGTGGTACACCTAAGGAATCCTTAATTGGGAGCAGAGGTATCGTAGTTCCGTGTTTGGCGAGTTCATCAGCCCTGCAGTTACCTGGAATGTCCCTATGCCAAAGTCCCTATACAAAGTTGATATTTGAACTGCTCCGCCATCTCTCTGAGAGACGAACGACAGTCTTGGGCTGTTATGGAATTCGTGGAGACAGATTCCAGGCACTTGATAGCGGCTTGGCTATCAGAGAAGATACGGATATCTTTAGCAGATATCACGTTTTCCCTTAGCCAAGATAAGACCTCTTTAATCGCCATTATTTCCGCCTGAAAAACGCCACAGTGATCAGGAAGACGGAAGGAGAGAGTAAGATTTAGTCTATTAGAGAAGACACCGCCACCAACACCGTCCACAGTTTTCGAACCATCTGTGTAGAAATGGATCGATTCATCATCCACGGATGCTTCCTCCTCCCAGAATGATCTAGTAGGAATGGAGACCTGGAAGTTTTTATCAAATTGTAGTTCTGGTGTGGTGTAGTCGATGTTTTCCGGAAGGTTCCTAACCCTTAAATGCCCAAGGAAACCGATTTTGATGAAAAAAAAATAGATTTTATGTAAACGGAGACAAAAACAATGAATCCACTGTTAAAAAAAAATACATTTTTTTTTTTGACGAAGTTATTAACAAAAAAGTGGTTGTATCTTAAAAGATACACTGGGCACTAACCCCCCACAGCTATTCCGAAAGAAAATGCATATGATTTTTTTTTTAGTTAGGTTAGTTGTACATACATGTGAAGTAATTGTAATTAATGTAATTTCTATACAACGGCCCTTCTCGGAGCCATCTTACAACAATATTTGCCTATGATTGGAGATCAGGTTTGCCTTGAGAAGATCTTGAAGCACCTTCTCAAGGCAAACCGCTGATCCGATGTAATTTTTAAACTTATACTAGAGGTCAGGATCAGAGTCATCAAGTTTTCCAGCTTCCAGCATATAGGCCGTTAGCCGGCCTATTGTGCGTACCACTGATGTTTAGAGGTAACTGACTACTTAGAAACCATTTACTTCCGTTAATGAAGCTAAATATTTTAGCACCGCTTGTATATCCCACATCACTTAGATCGTTGCGAAAGTAGTTTTTTTTTTTTTTTTTTTATAATTCACTAGTGCTCAAGGGGTTTTCGTTCCCTTATAATGCTAATGCACAGCACGAGTGGAAGGGTTAATAGGGAGGATAGAGAAGAGGTACTGATGCACATTGGTCTTAAACAATTGTGGGTTGTAATGAGAGGGGAAACCGTGTGAGGCAATGCATTCCACATGCGTGTTGTTCGACACACAAAAGAATCTCTATATTTTACAGTACGTCCGAAGGTAGGCATAAGGGTGAACTGATGTGAATTCGATGTGTGACGGGTGTTGCGAGAGAATTGTTGAAGGGGCGGAATGCAGTTAGCTATTTCATCAGAGCATCGCTTCCTAAGTAAGCGTTCCTTAAGTTTAATAGGGCAGGGCAGCTGCAGAGAAGTTGGTCTACAGCTTATGAAAAAGTCATTGTATGGCAGCCCAAGTCTTTGCACGTGTCTGCCCAAAATACAATACCCGGTAAAGATATTAGATTGTCGAGATACTGGGTCTGTTGAGTCGCAGACGATCCTTGGATCTTTGGTATCCAGGTTTGGCCATGTGAGCCTATAGCAACGTCGCAGTAGCCTAGATGTTTACATCTATGACATGCTTTGCCTATTGCGTCCGCGTGAATGATCTGTTTAGCGTAGGCTAACAGGTGCATTCACGTTGTGCAGACTAACACTACCAACGCCGGAGGAGCCTAGTCTTGCCAATTTGTCTGCTGCACAGTTCCTTGGAATGTCGCAGTGTCCCGGAACCCATTAAAGGTTAAGGTTGTACGGTCCAGGTCCAGCTATCTCGCTAATAGATACATGGCAATATTCCATGCAATCATCATAGTGCTGTCAAAACTAAAGTAATGCAGAAATGCTCTGACTTCTTCGTCAGTCATCTTCACACCGTCAATTTTAGTAAAAGCCATAATTTATCTAAGACCAATTAGGAAAGAATGTAGGCGCAGTAGCTTAGTGGTTAGTGTGTTGGACTGCTATGCGAGGGGTCGAGGTTCGAATCCCGCAAAAACCCAAATTCCGACTTAGGGTTTTTTTCACTGCGCCACCTCTCGCGAACGTCTGACAAACATCCGAGAGTATAAATGTCTTGAAAGAGCTTCTCAATTAGCCGTTTGGAGTCGGCATAAAATTGTAGATCCCTTCCATTCGTTCCAAAAATGAAAAACTCACACAAAACGAATGGTTGTGAGAAGCTAGGCCTAGGGTCCCTCCGGGCCTGTTGCGCAAACTATTTTTTAATTAGGAAAGAATGCGAAACGAAAAATACATAAAAAAGTAGGTACGTTATAACGAATTATTTTCCGTTTAAATCACTATCCAAGTTCTGCTTCTTCCGGGAACGACACAATGCATAAAGCCACATAAACACTAATATTTGTTGATGGGCTTTCAAATATAGCAATTATTCTTGAACAATCTGCAATTTTAAATATAATTGTAATTTATATCTCAAAATTACAGTGTATTGTTATGTAAAATTATGTGCATGTATACCTTTAAACTCAATTAACTGCAAAAATAAGGAAACGCACAAAACAACCAACTAACTTGCACTTCTTAATGATACAGTAGTAATCTGATTACAGAACAAACGTCTCCATAAGCAAAATTCAACCGAAATCATGATATAGGCCGCAATGCCCAGTGTATCTTTAAAGATACAACCATTTACCGCTACATTATATGAGCTGGGTATATCGTATTTAGTTCTAATAACTGTATTTTACTTCAAAATATATGCGTTCATCAGAATATATTTTTTATGATCCAGCAGAGTCACCAACTATAAAATTATTAGATAAAAAAAAAAACTTTTTTTTTTTAAATTTGTTGAAAATTAAAATAGGCTAATATTTCGTTAAAAGTAAGGTTAATTTAAAAGTTATGCGTCCATTTATTTTACAGTGCATAGATTTTGAGTCAATAAAGCAAAAATAGTAAGCAACAAGTAAATAAAGTCAAAACAAACGCAGAAATATTTTGTTCAATGGTTGTATCTTTAAAGATACCCTGGGCATTTAAGGGCTAATGTTGTTGAGGATAGCAGCATGGCCAGTTGTTTTGCTTGTCCATTGTGAAATAGCTTTGAGGCGTACGGCTGCAGAAGCTGCCGTTTGCCTGCTGAATATGTCAATGGGTGTCAGATGAAACAGGATGTCAAGTGCAGCAGAGGGGGTGCTGCGAAGAGCTCCGCCGATGCACAAGCAAGCCGTTCTTTGGACTTTGCTTAATTTATCGCGATTAATCGCTTTTTCCAAAGCAGTTCACCAGACAACCACACCGTACGTGAGTATTGGTCTTATAACCGAGACATATAGTCAGTGATTGACGCGGGGCTGTAAACCCGATTTGTTTCCTAGGGCTTTTTTGCAAAAGAGAAGTGCCACAGTGGCCTTCTTAACTCTTTCTTGGATGTTAAGCTTCCAGGTTAACTTTCTGTCAAAATAAAGGCCTAAGTATTTAGCTTCATTTGAGAACGTGAGGCTAGTGCCATTTATTGATGGAGGGTCAATGTGTGGAATTCTACAGAGTTAGTGAATTAAAAATAGCATAACCGAGTAAACTCGTTTCAGAGAACTTTCGCAGTTATTTGATATTAATTTAGAAATTTTGGTTGATAACAACTATAAAGTGTGTGTTTTTTTTAACAAAATAATTTAACCCTTTTCTGGGTAGCTTTTAACAACAAATACTCGTTTTATTCAACAGAGACTTATTTAATTTGAATCCATTTTTTTTTAACCGAGCAAAAATCGCACTCCTCGATTAGAGTCCAATTATGAGGGTGCAGTTTTTGACTTTTTTTCTTTCTTTTCAGTCGATCACATTTGCACATTCTCTTTTAACATTTACTTGCAATATAAAAGGTCCTTTATAGGAATTTCAAACAAACTCGAACAATCCCAATTAGGGATGTTACGGAGGCGGTTTTACCGGAGTCGAAGTCGGAGTCGGAAGCGTCATACCAACCCCCGCGGAGTCGGAGTTGAATCGGAGTCGGAGGCGGAGGTCGCACGCAGACACAAATTATTCAAATATCAAATTGACGCACGCACTCTCAACTTCAATGCAAATCTCGCCTAGTTATGTAAAATACATAAAAGAGTGAAATGACAGTCGTATTGTAAGATGTCGCAACTCGATAATTCTTTTTTGTTCATGTTCATTGGTCTCCTCGTCACCGATGTTGCTCCGAAAAAACTCCGATGTGATTATATCGGAACCGAAGCCGGATTCGGAGGTGTAATTTAAACCGAAAGTTCCGACATATCGGATTCGGAGTCGAAGCTCCGTATCATCCGTAATCCCAATAAATACAAGCGAAATTGATTCCCGAATATTGCCATACAAAATGAACAGCGTCACAACTAGTTTATCATTCTTCCACCACCACCATATCTAAAAAAAAATAGTTGGCGCAACAGGTCTGGAGGGAACCTAAAAAAATTTGAATTTTTGAACCTCGTTTTTGTGTGAGTTTTTCATTTTTGGAACGAATGGAAGAGATCTACAATTTTATGCCGAGTCCAAACGGCTAATTGAGAAGCTCTTTCAAGACAGTCACACTCTCATACTCTCGGATATTTGTCAGACGTTCGCGAGAGGTGGCGCAGGGAAAAAAAACTTAAGTTGGAATTTGGGTTTTTGCGGCATTCGAACATCGACCCCTCGCTTAGTAGTCCAACACACTAACCACTAAGCCACTGCGCCTACCACCACGACAACCATATCTATGAAATATTAAAGGAACCCAACTCGTTTCATTAACCAAATGAATGCATAATTATAATTGATCGGCTTAGTGCAGCCCAAGGCTATAAAATCGCTCAATCCTCTGTCCATATTTCACAAAAGCACTCTAATTGAGAAAACTCGTTGTCACCTAAATCACTTGGTAAATTTTGCAGTAGCTTATCTACACTTTATCAACAGCTAGTAAGCTACGCCATCGAAATCCGTTTTATTGGTAAACTGGCAGTGGGCCTTTTAAAGCAAACGTAAAGCTGCATACACAACCTCGAGCAAGTGGCGCTTAAATGAGTTCGCCCCGACAGACTTACATTCCCTTTACTGGCGATAAATTAACCATTTTACTGATATTTGATATTTGAGACCCGTGAAGTGTGAACGATATTAATCTGTCAAATGTAAAGGCAATCAATTGGCTATATTTCATACGCGACTATGGACTTGGAAAATATTTGCAATACCAACCAGTCCAAGAGATAATATTTATTTATCTGGCACATGCTGAATGAAATGGAGGCTTTCAGGGTCAAGAACTGTACTCTGCAATGACAACAACTTCTACTGGAAAATGTATGCTTTTTTTAAGACACAATCATAGAGCTCCTTTAGCCTTGGACGTTTTTTACGGCAGCTTTAACTAACCTTATAAACAATTATTGCAATCATGTCAACAGTGAACGTGAACCTCATATAATAACCAAGAATGACAGCAATTCAATAGAACTGTGTGTAGAAATTGTGGTTATCTAAAATGGCTAAATTCAGAGTTATGCACAAGTTTCGGAGTTTTTTTTTTTTTTTGAAGATTCCATCAACATGCTGGGTACTTCCCAAGAAATTTTTGAATTTCGGTTCGTAATCCATGTCCATTGTCCAAATCACATAAGATCTTGAAATGCAGGCTCTCCTTTCGGATGAAGACTATACAAGCGGCGCACTCTACTTTGGTTGCATTTTTGAAAATAATGCCGACAGCACATCAACAGTCCTTCTTACAATAGCTGGTCGGAAATTCAAAGCAGTCGATTTTAATGACAAAAACACACTTGACGCTAGCACGCCTGTCATCGGCAAGTGGATTGCTCGATCCACTCCGATTCCCTGGCACCGACGAAAGTATTTCTTTTGAAGTTAAGTCATTTGTTTAGATAATGGGTCGTATGAATAAAAACTAGCATTTGCTTTGAGTAAAAGGTTTTAGCAAAGTAAAAGCCCTTAGCAATTGCTTTGAATCGGTATGAATAAAAACCTAGTTTGCTTAAAGTACCGTAAAACACCCTAACATTGACCGGGTTCTTAACATTGACCAAAAATCAACTTAGTGTATAAACTGTCCTTACGACATTCCTGTCCTAGGTATGTGAATTTCGTACCTCACATATCATATCTGTTTACTTACAAGTGGTACAAAAAAAAAGTGGAAGCATTCAGCAGTCAGATTTAAATTTAACTGCCGATAACGTACGGAAGTATTTGGACGTGTAGTTTAGAGTGTTGGCAAAATTGTCTCTGTACACCCAGATCAGTGTTTATTTTGTGAACATAACCAAACAAGTAAGTATCAATCGAATAGCATTGAAATTGGCTCTATTTCTTTATTCTTAAGTAATTTAAAGTAAAAATGAAAAAAATGCTTCGTACAGATCATGGGTTTTCCTAACTTTGACCATGGAGATCCCAACTTTGACCGCCCGGTCAATGTTGGGAACCGCTTAAAAATCAGGGGTTTCTTACATTGACCAACCAAACGAGTCGCATTTTATGGTCCTTTAAAAAAACAGTGGCGAAAAGTTCTAGATGTGTGGAAACAATCTAGAGGCAAAAAATCACAAAGCATGTCCAAAAAGCGTTTCCATTTTTATTAAACAAGCTGGTCGCTGAAAGTGTTAGTAAGGAGGGTAGGTCGAATAACTTGATTGCTGGGTTCAAGAAATGTGGTGTGGTCCCATTCAATCTAGACATGGTTTTGTCCAGAATGCCTGTAGAAGTTGAGAATTCATCATCAGATGTCGGAACTAATATTTCCTCAGCAGTTATTACTTTAGTATCCGAAATGCGTTATGGAAAAGAAAGCACACAACCAAGAAAAAAAAGAACTAAAGTCAATGTACAGCCGGGAAAAGGTATAACCATGGTTGATTTTGGTGGATCGCCATCAACATCAGCAACAGCATCTCAAATAACACCGGAACCCGAATTGGTGGCTGAAATAGATCATTTATCAGAAACCTCTATAGACGACATTGAAGAAATGTATCAACAGGTTTTACAAGAGCAACAACTTGAAGATCCGCTTTCAGATCAATCCGTTGAAGATCTTTTTCAATCTGTTCCAAGTTCAAAATAAATCACAAAAACTTGAAGGTTTCTAAAATGTGCGTTCTTTTAAAAATGTATCTATTTTGTTTGCCTAGCTCTTATTTATTTATTTTTCTACGTTAATGCATACATGTTTTTATTGATTTAGTACTGTTTTGAAAAAAATTGTGTTCCCTTTGCAGCTATTTAACATTTTTCTAAATTAAAGTCATTTACAGATGAATTTAGATGAATTTAGTGATGATTTTTTTTTTTTAACTAATATTTCCTAAAACATTCATAAAACCTTAAAGTATTTATTTTTATTTCGTTTATTTATTTTTATTATTTATCTTATACAGAACTGAATAATATGTGATTTTGTGTTTTAAAGACTGAATTAAGAAGTATTTTTTTTTGTTTACTTTATTTATTTTATTGTTTATATTATATTTGTTACTTAAAAATTCCAGTAATATGTGATTTAAAGTTTATTTTAAAATACTGAATTAAAAAGTATTTGTGTTCGTTCATGTACTTCTTTTTTTATAATAATAATAAAAACATAAAACAAATAATTTTTTGGTTTGCAGACTGTCATGAACCCCGGTCAATGTTAGGGCAATAGGTGCTTTACTTTGACCGCTTACTTATTTAACAATAACTTTGTTAACGAAAATAAAAAACGCCGTGGATTTAAATATATTAATTCTGGATCGCGGTCCCCGTAGTACAGTTACTTAAAATCCTAAATACGACATAAGAGTAATTAGTAGCAACGTTTCAAAATTCAAAAGTGGTCAATGTTAGGGTGTTTTACGGTAAGTTCGAAAATTCGAACACAGCTTTTACTTCGCCTTGCAATTTCTGTCAAACCTGACCAGTAAATTTGAATTTTTGAATTTTCCTTGAGATTCTAACGACTTTTGTGGAAATTGAAATTTAAAAAAAAAAATTAAATTCAGAAATATGATTGCAATCCTGGAAATATGATTTTTGTTTGCCAAATAGGTTGTTGATTTTTCACAGGTATTTTGATGATTTTCTTGCACGAACAAAACTTAATTTAACTTTTTATAGACAAACCATCGAAAATTCACATTGCTTACTTTTTTTTGTGTAAAAAATGTGAGTACAAAATATTTAGCAAAAGGTCTGAGTCAACTAAATAGCAGACTCAGAATTTGCATAGCATTTGCTTTGTTAATTAATACCGATCTGAGTAAAAGGTCAGTGCCGCCGCTTTTCCAACATGTCAAAAGTTGGAAGTTGGAACTAACTCAGAATGGTTTTTATTCATACGAAGCTTCGAGATTGACATTTCTCTTGAGTACCTAAAAGCAATTGCTACGCTTTATTCGTACGACCCAATGACGATCAATTGGTTTCATCTATAATTTAACTCCATCTTCATTTTCGTCATTCGTCTTTTAAATTGAAATGTAGACGGCAGTTGAAGAAGAGGCCTCACAATGAGCTGACTCAATATTGGTGGTAGTTATTGGGTTTGGGTTATGAAATTAATGTCGTATTTTTGATGTGTAAACTTCTGAGCGCGCGTTATTGGAATCTGGTGGAGTAATTCCACACATTTAACTTGCGGGGACGGAAATGCGTCACTGTATTTTATCATTGCATACAATTTATCATTGCATATATTTATGAGCTGGGGCATATTAATTTCAGCTCTTTGTTGATGTGAAAAAAGCATGTTTTTTCATATATGATGGTCTCACATTTCCTTCCTGTGACGGACATCTCGAGGAAATTCAGTGCCAAATCTTTCGTGAATTACCAGGCACGCAGAAATCACAGCTGGACAACAACTAACAAAAATGTCGTAGACCTCTACAATATGTAATGCAAGAAACTATATATCATATAGTATATATATATCAAGAATACGGTTATTACAATTCCCTCTTTTCTCAATGGCGTGTATCAAGCCACACACATACCGCACGCACGGTGTTTACACATACACATATTTCGGGACTGTTGGATACAGTCGCTACCAAAGAGTGTTTCTACGAGCTCCTCGACAAAACATATGAGCAATGTCCTAAGCATGACGTTAAAATCGTCTTGGGTGATTTTAACGCCAAAATAGGAAAGGAGGACATCTTTGGTAGCACAATCGGAAAACACAGCCTACACGACACCACGTCTGGAAACGGACTTAGGCTAATTGATTTTGCTGCGGGACGTAATGTTACCATAGCTAGCTCACGGTTTCCTCACCTCAATATACACAAAGGAACATGGCGGTCACCTGATCATCAAACCGTCAACCAAATTGATCACGTTGCGATCGACGCAAGGCACTCCTCCAGTATTCTAGATGTCCGAACTTTCCGAGCGGCCAACATAGACTCGGACCACTACCTTGTTGTAGCCAAGGTACGGGTGCGGATATCCAAGACGCCACAACAACGAGAAAATACTGTGAGGAGATTTAACGTTGGACGACTACAAACGCAACAAACCGCCAGAACCTTTGCCGATCGCGTATCCTTCAACCTCTCGAGAAGTCCTATGCTGCCAGCATCAAGTGCCGAAGATCAGTGGCGCCGATGCCAAGAAGCCATCAAAAACGCCGCAACTGATGTGCTCGGTTTCACCAGTCCACCCCCCCGAAACCCCTGGTTTGACGAAGAGTGCCGGCAAGCACATGCAGCAAAACAAAGTGCCTACGAAGCGTCGCTGCATAGAAGGACGAGAGCAGCTCGTCAGCTCTACGAGCAAAAAAGGAGGGAAGAACATCGGCTTCTCCGGAGAAAAAAGAGAGAGCATGAGAAGCGCGCGATCGAGGATATAGAGAGGTGTTACTCCAGGAACAATGTTCGGAAGTTTTACCAAAAGGTAAAAAGAACGTGTCATGGCAACAAGACCCGATCGGAGACCTGTAGAGACGAGCAAGGAAACCTTGTAGTAGAGTCACAGTCGGTGCTGAGGACATGGAAAAACCATTTCTGCAGACTGCTAAACGGCGAAGACGACACAAATTCCGCTGTTAGGCAGAACGATCTATTCAACCTGGACGATGACAGCCAAGATTTCCGTCCACCTGACCAAAATGAAGTGAGGATAGCAATATCTAAGCTTAAATCCAACAAGGCTGCTGGTCCAGACGGCTTACCTGCCGAGCTCTTCAAGGCAGCCGGAGATGGCTTGGTAGAGTGCATACACCAACTCATCTCCAAGATTTGGTTAGAGGAAAGTATGCCTGATGAATGGAACCTCAGCATTGTTTGCCCGATCCACAAGAAAGGAGACCCTCTAAACTGCGCCAACTACAGAGGCATCAGTCTCCTGAACACTGCGTATAAGATCATGTCTGCTGTATTGTGTGAACGCCTGAAACCATTCGTCAACGATCTGATAGGTCCCTATCAGTGCGGTTTTAGGCCCGGTAAGTCCACGACCGATCAAATATTCACACTACGGCAGATCCTGGAATAAACCCAAGAATTCCAGATCGATACTCACCATCTTTTTGTCGATTTTAAGGCCGCATATGACAGCGTTTATAGAGACGAGCTATACAGAGCCATGTCTAGTTTTGGCATCCCTGCCAAACTTGTCAGATTGTGCAGAATGACGATGGAGAACGCTCGCTGCTCCGTAAAGGTTGGAAACAATCTCACCGAGACCTTTGATGTCAAAAAAGGATTTAGACAAGGTGACGCGCTGTCATGTGACTTCTTCAACATCATTCTTGAGAAGATTGTGCGAAACTCACAAGCCAACACCAGAGGCACAATTTTCTATAAGTCTGTGCAACTGCTTGCATACGCTGACGACATTGACATTGTTGGTACAACACAGCGAGCTGTCACTGGTGCGTTTGCAAGTATTAGTACAGAAGCGGCAAAAATGGGTTTAGTGGTGAATGAGGGTAAAACAAAATATATGCTGTCAACAAGAAGGGACACACGACATCGACGAATCGGGCAGAACGTCACGATAGACAGCTATAACTTTGAGGTAGTTAGGGACTTTGTCTACCTCGGCTCCGCTATAAACTCTGATAACGACATCACATCAGAAATCAAACGAAGAATCACATTTGCCAACCGCTGTTTCTTTGGCCTAAGACGGCAACTGATAAGTAAGGCCTTGTCGAGAAATACTAAGGAAACTCTGTATAAGACCCTCATCATCCCAGTCCTGCTTTATGGTGCAGAAGCATGGGCGCTATCAAAGGCGGATGAAGATCTCCTTGGTCGTTTCGAACGCAAAATTCTTCGAGTGATTTTTGGTCCCGTTTGCGTTGACGGGCTTTGGAGGAGAAGATTTAACAGCGAACTCTACGAGCTGTACAGCGACATCGACCTAGTCAGAAAAGTACGCATCAGTCGTCTAAGATGGCTGGGACATCTAGAGCGAATGGACACCAACGCTCCGGCCCGAAGAGTCTTCGATTCTAACCCGGAGGGACAACGCAGTAGAGGAAGACCTCGCCTTAGGTGGCGCGCGCAAGTGGAAGGGGACCTCAACCAACTTGGAGTGCGCAACTGGAGGCAGTTAGCCAAAGATCGCGCTAACTGGAGAGGCGTATTGGTTGAGGCCCAGGTCCACCCCGGACTGTAGCGCCACCTGAGTAAGAGAGAGAGAGTAAGGATACAGTCGCACCAATTTTTTTAATTCACTTTTTTTCAGAGTCGGAGAAAGTTGGCAAATCTCGAATTCTGAGCTTCAAGCTTCATCACGGCCATCCCATGTAAAACCTAGTTTTTATTTTTTATTATTTTTATTTGTAATAAACTATTTTAATTTTGTAAGGATATTGAGAGAGAGACAGGTGATGATGTGCTCCATAGTATGGATTTTTTGGAGGAATCAGTGCCAAGTCAGTCGTTTGCAGTGATTGAAGAGCAGTCGGACTATTTCGAGGAATCGCTGCAAAACATTTTACCACCAAGCCAGTCCACTTGCTAATTAAGGAATCAGCTGTTGAAAATAAAATAAAAAACGTTGGTTCGACCAACATATTAATGACTTGTGAGGTACCTATCTGTGAGGTTTGCCAGAATTGGGCTGTTAGTCATCGTTATTGACTATATCGGTCGTTCACAGATTTTCGTGGATAGAAGCTTTAGGGGTTATTGAAGAACGGGCGAAATCTGTTGACCTTGAAATAAATGAAGACAAGACCAAGTAAATTTATATGCTATTAACAAACATACAAGCGTGTCCAGTCCATTGTACTCCACAATAACTTCATGGTTTAGGAGTTCATCTCGCTTTGTTGTTTTTCTCCTTTTTAAAGCAGCCTACTTGCCCGATGATGCTTGGGAAGTGATTTGCGAAAAATTCAGAGATGTTTGCGATAGATAAATAATCCAAATTATGCTACCGAATCAAATATCACTAACTTCAAGTGGCCCTTTATCCTAATTTTTAAATATACCAAAAAGAATAAAGTATCCAACAACTGACAATAATATGTAAATGACAAATGACGGTTGTATCGTAGCGAGACGACGATGATTAATGCTTCCAAGGCAACACTCGCTGATTGTTGTTCACCACTTGCACCATTTTCCTTGTCATTGTCGCCTAAATATTTCATTTTGAACTAATTGACACTGACAAAATTGACTTCCAATAGGAGGTGCTATTTTGGTATTCAAAGAAAAATGCCATTTTTTGAGATAAATGATCGGATATTTATTTCATAATAAAGAGGAAGGTATGCCGTAAAAAATAATTAAAAACAACATCAGCCAAATAGCCACCACGACACGAGCACGCATATAGGACCATATCCTTTTCATGAAATTTTCCATAACCAAATCGCAAAGTGGCTGCTCTATGTCCTCGATAGCCTCACGAATTTTATCTTTGAGGTCTTGAATCGACGCTGGGCTGTTGGCGTGGACCTTATCTTTCACGTGGCTCCAAAGGCAGAAGTCGCAAGGTGTTAAATCACAAGATATCGGTGGCCAATCGTGATCACCTCTTCGAGAGATAACACGATCCGGAAACTTTTCCCGTAAAAGATCAATGGTTTCGTTGTTTGTGTGGCACGTAGCGCCATCTTGTTGAAAGTAAACGTTATCCAGATCTATACCATCCAACTCCGACCATAAAAAATGATTAATCATCTCTCGATAGCGCAATCCATTCACCGTAACTGTTGATCCAACCTCATTTTCGAAAAAGTAAGGTCCAATGACCCCGCCGGACCATAAACCGCATCAAACAGTCACACGTTGAGGATGTAGAGGCTTCTCAACAATAACTCTTGGGTTTTCCGAGCCCCAGATACGACAATTTTGCTTGTTGACGTAGCCACCGGGGTGGAAATGGGCCTCATCAGTCAAGATGATTTTTCGATGGAATTCCGCATCATTTTCATGCATTTCCAGGACCCAATCAGCAAAGACACGACGTTGTTGATGATAGGCCGGCTTGAGTTCTTGTGTTAACTGAACTTTATAAGCCTTAAAACCCAAGTATTTATGCAAAATACGGTGTAATGACGTTTGTGGAATGCCCAGTTCCAAAGAACGACGAGGAATGGACAAGACTGGGCTTTCTTCAACACTTTGGGCTACAGCAGCAACACTCTCAGTTGTTCTTGAGCGACGTGCACGGATTTTGTTCTTCACATCACTAACTTGTCCCAACAGCTCGAATTTTTCCACCAATTTCCGTATTGCGGTCCGACAAGGTGCTTCACGACGACCAAAAAATGCTTTAGTTTTGCGAACTGAGACTGCAAGATTTTCACCATTTTTGTAGTGAATTTTAATAATTTCAGTGCGTTGTTGAAGAGTAAATCGTTCCGTTTAGTAATGGCGTAGTACTTGTAAAAGGTCAAAGAACAACAGCTTCAGAAGTGACAGCTGCCGAAATATCGGGTCATTCACAATAACACCTCTTATTGGAAAATGAACAAAATGTGTCACAAATATTAATACGAACGTGAATGATGTTCGCTGAAAAACCACAAAACGCTAATTAAAGCACATGATTAAGATTTACACAAAAGAAAAATCAAACGCACAGAGCGGAGCCTTGTTTATTTGCACTTTCGAGAGTTATCCACCGATGCGCGCTGGTATTGGTTGGTAGGTTGTATATTGTACTTAGTTGTGCATCTGATATTTAGTAGCAACAGTAGTTTATTCCTATTATGGCCTCCAGTCGGCAGAATCTTTTAAGACTTACCAGCATTTTAGTTGATGACCTGAAACAAAAAGTTAAATAATTCCAGGTCTCATTCTTGTTTCGTTTTCAGGAAAAAAACTAAGCAAATGAAGTTAAAAATTTTGTTAAATTTCGCTTTGGAAAATCGAAATAATAACACATTTCGCGAATCAAGCCTTAATCCGTTCGTTTTAATTTCACGTCACAATTTTGGTTAGCTACCGCAATCTTCATTTTTACACTGAAAATAATACTGTTCATAAAAATTATAAAAACCGTTTATTGACTTATTTTTCATTGTCGCAATAAACTTTTTATTGTCACAATAAACTTTTATTGATTTCAGATTTCCGAAATCAATAAACTATTTATTGCGACAATTAATTTGAGTTTATTGAGTTCGAAATCCGAAAATTAATAAACTATTCATTGCCGCAATAAACTTATACATTGTCGCAATAAACCTTTTATTGTCGCAATAAACTATTTATTGATAATCGAATTTTCCATTTCAAAAAACTTTCAATAAACCATTTATTGTCACAATAAACCTTTTATTGTCGCAATAAACTTTTTATTGATAATCCAATTTTCCATTTCAAAAAACTTTCAATAAACCATTTATTGTCACAATAAACTTTTTATTGTCGCAATGAACTGTTTATTGAAAATCCAAATTTCCGTTTCAAAAAACAGCTAACTTTCAATAAACCATTTATTGTCACAATAAACCTTTTGTTGTCGCAATAAACTATTTATTGATAATCGAATATTCCATTTCAAAAAACTTTCAATAAACCATTTATTGTCACAATAAACCTTTTATTGTCGCAATGAACTGTTTATTGAAAATCCAAATTTCCGTTTCAAAAAACAGCTAACTTTCAATAAACCATTTATTGTCACAATAAACCTTTTGTTGTCGCAATAAACTTTTTATTGATAATCCAAATTTCCATTTCAAAAAACTGTTATACTTTCAATTAACCATTTATTGTCCCAACAAACAGTTTATCGTTGCAATGACCTGTTTATTGGCGTAATAAACTTTTTATTGGCGCAAACACCTATATATTGGGGCAAACAACTATTCATTACCATAGTTAGCTCAAACGCACATTAGAATTGGCTGACGATTCAGTCTGTTCCTAGTTCTTATCGCGAGTAAACGTCCTGGAGTCTACTGATGAAGTTGTGACAAAGAAAGTGCAAGAAAGTGTTAAAAGTTAAATAATAAACACAATTAATAAGATTAAATCCATTCAAACAAGATTTATTGAACTTAAATTCTATATAAGTAAGTATTCAATTTTTCTAAATTATTTTTTATAATTCGTTCTCAGAATCTAAGACAGATCAGAAGTTCAAAACAATATTGTTTGATCCTTTTTAGGTTTGATACAAAAAACTACAAAATTAAAGTCAAGTTTAAAAAAAAAGTCATCTGAATTTATTACAAAAATTATTTGTTTTGTTTGTAAGGCTACATTACTTATCGACATATTTTTTTTTAACCTGAGGCCTGTTTCTCATCAGCTACATCAATTACATCAACGAATTTAAGCAACATGTGAGTCCGATTATACTTTAGTACTTTTTTGACCTGGACTTCTTTTCCAATTTCAATGGAGCGAAACTATTGGGTTTTGAAATCGTTGATGTAATTTTATGAGAAACAGGAGCCTGAATTATATATTTGTTAATTTATTCAAAATAAAAAACAAACTAATGTACATACCTACATACATAAATGAATGTTTTTCAGTTCCAGAAGAAAAAGCTGATAAGTGCTATCAAGCACTAAAATTTGATAATCTTAGTTCCGAGGAATTCGATAGGTGCTGGAAGGCGTGTTCCAAATCCAGATTCACGGATATAAGAAACTCCACAACAACATCGGATATTTAAAAGAAATGGCCGCAATATAAACTTTTTCTGGCTTTCGATTTGTAAGTCAAATTTGAGTAGACATTTGTTTCAAAAGATTCTTTTTTTCAAATATCCTGATGCAAGTTCCAGCTTTTGGAACTTTTTAAAACCTTTTGATCAAAAATGCTGCCCTACGAAATACACTCCATGAATATATTTTTCAATTTTTTTCTTAAAGGTGGACATGGATTTCGGGTATATGTTTAAGAGCAACAACTCTCTTCTTGAGCGATGGGAACATGTGTATTCTAAAATTCGAGAATTTTTAACAACGGAAGATCGAGTTAAAGAGAAAAACATCAAGGACGTTTTGGAAAAGATAAAATCTAATAATATTCCAGGGAGATAGTTGAGTATAGTTTTATTATTTAATAGTCAATAATTAATATAGCGGCATTTGAGATCTACTTCCATTTATTTCCAGATTTATCATATCTTTAACAAAAGTTAATATCATGCTATTTTTATTTAAGTACTTAATAATTACCTATATCACAAAATTGTATATCCAAGTTTTCATTCTTATTTTCAGACTGTCGATATGCTGCTCTCTTGTGGGCACTTCACGGGTACTTAGTACCCACATTAGAGTTTGTGCGAAAGGATCGGCAGGGAATAAAAATAACTATGAAACCAACTATAAATTTTTAAAATTCAATAAAATGTTATATAAAATTTAACTAAAATGTTTCATTTTTGTACTTAAAATTCTTACAGATTTCAGGAAAAATTTGGAAATAAAAAATAAAATGTAAGTATATTTAACAAGTACTATTGCCACAATAAATTATTTATAGAAATTTTAAAAACATATTAAAGATTTTATTTATTTGGTTATATATATCAATAATTATATATTATATATATATTAATAAATAAAAATGCTAATATTTTACTAAAATTTTTATCAATGCGTTAGTTGCGGCAATAAACTGAGTTCATTGCGACAATTAATAAGTTTATTGCGCCAATTATTGAGTTTATTGTGACAACAAATGAGTTTATTGCTCCAATGAACGATTTTATTGCGTCAATTAATAAGTTTATTGCGACAATAAACTCGTTTATTGCGCCAATTAACGAGTTTATTGTCACAATAAACGAGTTCATTGCGCCAATTAATAAGTTTATTGTGCCAATAAACGAGTTCATTTCGCCAATAAACTGAGTTTATAAATTAACCGCTTACTGCAATTAACCGTTTATTGCCGCAATAAACCGTTTATTGCGCCAATAAACTCTTCCAATAAACTGTTTATAAAATCAATAAACGTTTTATAAAATCAATAAACTATTTCAATAAACGTTTCTAAAAATCAATTAACAGTTTGTTGAAATATTATGGGAAAATGAAATCAATAAACAGCCGTTCATTGTCGCAATAAACTTGTTAGTTGGACGAGTTTTAATAAAAAAGTTCATTGTCCCAATAAACTTTTTAATTGATACTATGTACCTTTTTGGTTCAGTGTACTTATCCAAAACCCACCATTGAATAAAATCTAAAAAAACAACCTGATCTATAAAAGGGATCTGCATTTTCTGTCGCACGATTACTAAAACTCCAACTAAATTTTCACTCAACAGAATTTTATCCCACTTGTCAGCCAGCAGTCATGGCTCTATATGCCCGGTCATTCAAACATGTCGACAATAAAATAAATTCCTATCAACGACCAAACACAAAAATCGACAACAAAACCACCATAGGTGCTTTTATTTCATTTTATTAAATGTCATTTCCGAAGCCAACGCGTCTCCTTAATAAACACAATCAAGGAGAAGCTAATAATATATATCTACGAAAAACAGAAGCAATCTAAGCCAATTAAAAGGGTGTTAAATCAGAAACAATTAAAAAACCTGATCGCAACAACAAACAACCAAACTAAACACACGCGCGGTAAATAGTGTCAAACGCAGCAATTAAATGCTGTTAGCAGAGAACAACATACCAACTTCCTTCATAAATATTCATTTAATCAAATTAGGGCTATTATCAGCCAATCCAACGCAAATGATACATAAAAACGCTAAATGGGGTCGTCTGTCTGCGCAAGTGTAGCTTATATTATGCCGTCGGCTGATGCGTGCGGCAACGATTGATTTCTTTTCTCTATGCACATTCTATCTATGTCATCAAGCAGCACTTTTATTGGTCATTTAATCGAAATGGATGATGTTCATTAGGATGATCTTCCCTATCGTCAGACGGCGAACAATTTACTTCTTAGTGGAGGGGACTCTCTGCAGCGAGTCGCCACTGTAATGAATAACAATCAGGAGGTGATTGTGGTTAGGAGTGTGTGTCTCTTTGACAGCAGCTGCGCAATTAATATTCGCACTAACTTACTGGTCACCCCAAATTTAGTATTATCTAATTTTCTTCCTGTCGGCTCAGAGCTCAGACTCGACTAAACAGCTGGTTGGGATGGCTTCCTTAAACGAGTTTGCTAGACACAATTCATATGCCAAAATCACCACACTCAAAGGCGATAAAACGGCAATTAGCGCTAGTCTTAATAAGCAGAGCAGAGTCGACCGACGACGACGCAGAGAAAAACCCCCATCCCAGCAGTACCGTGAATGAATTTCAAGTTCGCTAGCCAACTCTTTCGTTTTTGCCTGCAATGCATCTTGGTCATCATTTGAGTTTCCCCGATATGTACATGTACATGGGGTAACTCGAGCAAGTTGATTAGATTTAACTTAACACACAGATTATGCACTATGAATTTAACGAACAAAAACATCGATCGCCATTATCATAAATTCAATCAAAAAAAAAAAACCTCATCGTCAACCTCCGCCTGACTGCGAACAAAAGGGATACGGCCGACATATGCTATTATACTCGCAGGCACATGCTACAGGTAGAATTCAAATTGTGTATAAAGTTCGTTAAATAACCGCCACTGACTTCCTTCTCGTTCGGCATTTACTACCGTTCTTGTTTCGAGTCATATGGAGATGATGATGTTACCACCTCTTATCTGATGCTGTCTTGTTTCTTCTATGAGTTGGTCTCCTTCTACACTTTGATGGTGTTAAACTGAAGCACAAATACAGGCAGTCACCTATATTGGAGCACCTTCAATACATAGCCTCCAAATAGGCGGAGCCATTTAAACCTCATTTTCTTTGTGTTATTTTGCTGCTTTTTAAAACGATTTCATGTACTCGATTTGTTTACTTTTTTCTCAACCCATACATGTCCATTTTGTACCGGCTTCGGATAACCGTGCTTGGATAAAAATCCGGATAAAACTTCACAGTGAATGAAACCCAATACAAGCGGACAGGTTGTTTACTCTTGTGTAGACGAGTATACCTGTTTGCACGGTATCTCGATCAGGTGTGCGGTAACATTGCGCATGTGTTTGTGTTGAGCTGATCTTCTGTGGTTTGGAAAAAAAAAAGATAAAAAATTATATAGGGAAGAGGCTCGCGTCCAATAAATGTTTTTGTTCCGAGAGAAAAAAAAAAAAAAATATATTAAACCTACCACTGAACACAATCGGGCATAAAGCTAGTTTTACGTTACCGTATATTCTTGCATGCGTTCCTGCCCGGTCATATTGGTTGTATTGGCTACCTGAAGAGCGAACATAACCATACTCATTGGGAATAGAGAGGTGTATAGTATATGCCGCCTTCTTGGCCAGCGAGAGATATACTCTTGTGTGTTTTGGTTTTGCTCATGCTACTGCTGCTGCTGCTCTGTATCTCCAAGTGCTGTGTGTGTTGTCGTTGTCGGTGCGCTATTTTCCTCCAGAAGGTCATGGTTAGATATTGGCGATCCCGAACGGACAGTATTAGTTGATCATTGAATGAAATGGGTCTTCTTCTCGCCAAGCGCGCTGAGAATTTTGTTGTTTCATTTTTTTTGTTTGAATTTAATTATTTTAGTTAAGAACTCTTCGTGAGACTCCGTGGTTTTCGTTGTAAATTCTCGCGATCGGTAAAAAAAAAAACATATTTTATAAACGGTTTCAAGTGGAAAATAAGAGTGGACTTTTATTGTTTGACAAGATAGTGACAGATCGATCTTGATTTGAACTACTTCAGCATATACAAGTGAAACAATTAAGTTTTGAACAAAACGTGTTTGTGTTTAAGTACAAGATCAAGAGGAACAAGCAAATATGGAAACGTGTGTATTGATACCGCAGGAGTTTTCTCTAGCGCTACAATCGGCATCGCTATCACCAGCGGGTATCGCACCCGAACAACAGATAACTGTATGGACTACGACATGCATTCAACAGGGCACGTTGTTCTATCCGTTTCAGGGAACGATTCGCATTGATAATTTGGATACATTTAAATATTTGGATGATGAAGATGTAAGTAGAAATTATATGAACGGTAAGAGGCGTTTGCCTATCTAGCTCCTTTGAAAAGTGGTGTTTCTACGACTTGGTGTTGAGGGCGTAAACTTGCTGGATAAAGTCGAGTGGGATATGTTTTGAGTATACCTTATATCAAATGCCCGTCGATGTTGATCATTTGGGGTTAACGAAGTGGTAAGGACAGTGGTTTTCCACCCTAATTCGTGGTTGTGATAAAGTGTTGCATGCTGTGGTGGTTTTTTGATAGGGTCATGCATACACATTTTCTTGCCTTGCCATTGTCGAGACACAATTTAAATTCTCAGCATATTTAGATCACCACAAATGTGTCAGTTTCATAAAATGCGCTGTCACTATTTTTGCTGTTTTGAATGACCAAATTCTGACACCTACTATCGGTTGTTTTGGATCCTTTAAAATGGTTGTAGATCATAGTAGTAGTATGCCCATTCACTTTGCATTCGCAGAAGAAAAATACTTTTGGTATACCACAAAATCGAAGCAGGAAAACCGTCTTGAAAAGGACTTCGAGACCAAGCTGCTATTTCCTTCTTCATGACTGATAGATCAGTTTCATCCTTGACAATAATTTTGCAAACGCAAGTATCTTGGACTGAGGACTACCAGATCGCAGTTTGAAAGTTACGTAGTGCCTCCTTGAAAACAGAACTACCAGGTCTCAGTTTGAAAGTTTCGTTTTGTTTCCTGGATAACAGATTTATGGGATGTCATAGTAGTGATACTCTTGTCGAATAATTTTTTTCTCGATTATATCTTCTAACGAATTGTTGTTCGAAATTGTGCTGCGGTATGCCTTTGGTAAATCTTACATTTGTACAATCGCTTTGAACTGTTGGCAGATTTTAGAGAAATCACGAAGAGTTTTTAGCAGAAATCCCTGAATTTTTAAATTTTTCAGAAAGGCAAAAAAAGCTTTCAAAAAGGCTCCCTTTTGAGGGGATCTTGCGATCATCAAATAAATAGTGTAATAGTATATAAGTCTGTAAGTAATTTCCTAGTCTTTTAGTGTTGTTTGCTTAATTTGAGTAGGTACTGAAAAATCAGCCCTAAAAGTCGAGTCATGTCATGAATGTTTGTACGAAATGATCTTGCACAAAATATACACACGCACGTTTAAAGAAATGTCAATCTCCGTCATGGATTGGTCTTAATGCTATTGAATCTAAAGAGAACACAGTATAAGAACTGCCCACGTCAGGCGATAAGGAACCCACACGATATGATCCAGTTTCCCGTTGGTGGGCCTATCTCAGAAAGCGTAACAAAGGCTTAGTGCAAAATGTCGACACAGGTAGAAGATGTAGCCAGAGATATAGAAAAAAACTGACAGCAATTTGTCATCGCCTGATAAAGTAAAAATCATGTTTAGTACTTATTTTGTTAGTAATGGCATCTAATACTTTTTGATTTTGGAATCAAACTTGTCCCGAAGTATTGACAGAGTCCTAGTGGATTTGAGATCGAGCTCAAGTCGTTTGTCGTCTTCAAAGGTTCTTGAAAAACTGCCATCAACTTGCTGAGTTATGTTGTTTCTCTATCAAAGTTTATTCTTATTGACAGAGACCTTACGAATTTTGGATCGAGCCCCAATCTTTTGCCATCTTTGAAGATGCTTTGAAAAACCACCATCAACTTGCAGTTTGTCGGTCAAAATTTATATGGTTTAAAACTCCTTCAAAATCGCTTTAATATTTCCTGAATAATCCACTATGTGCTGAGTTTTGTCAGAAATGACTCAATTTCAGTATCAAAATCTGAACGTTGTTATGGTTTGTTTAAAGAGATGATCTTAAATGATGCACGTAAACTATGCACCCATGTTAAAAAGTATTTGATATCCCTCTTAAATCACTGCTTGCATATATTTCAATTTGGAGTACTTTCAACTCCGTTTGAGACGTCAGATAATTCGACAGAAAAAGCCCATCTCGCACACCAACCCTTTTATTGATATTTTTCCCAATGACATGGGAGAAAAACTGCGTGTATGTGATAAATTGCTGCCTTGAGGAGAGCATTTTAAGTCACTCTTGCATTCAACCAATTGGTCATTGAAATCTGTCACAAGCATCACATGAGTTACGTTGTTTTTACCCAACAAGTTTAGAATCGGCATAAAGTTGTAGATCCCTTCCATTCGTTACAAAAATGAACTCACACAAAACGATTTGTGGTTAGAAGCTAGGCCTAGGGTCCCTACGGACCTGTTGCATCAACTATTTATTTATATTTGTTTATAACTGCGTTACATTTCAAAGGTTTTAATTTGAAAATAACAGCATTTGAAACATTTTTGAAGCGCCTTCTTTTACTAAAGAAGTGAATAAAATAGCAAAAAATTATGGCAAGCTGTCGATAAGAGTCCCAAATTGCAACTTTAATCACACAACAGTCACACGATTTGGTGGAATTCATGCTAAGCTCTATATTTTCTATATTTCCAAACGGTGATGATGATCAGAGACGTCATCAGTCACTCCTTAGCTATTTAAGCTGTTCAAAAGCAATTGGATCATATGCAAGGAGATGAGTTTAAGCTGTTTACTCAACTTTTTGTTAATATTTCTCAATATGGTATGCGGAAATAAAAATATCCAGCTTCGCACAGCCAAGTTGAAGTTCGTCAGCTCTGAGTCTTAGATCCTGCAAAACTTCTGCATAAAAAAAAAAAAAATAGTTGGCGCAACAGGTCCGTAGGGACTCTAGGCCTAACTTCTCACAACCATTCCTTTTGTGTGAGTTTTCCAGTTTTGGGGATCCACAATTTTATGCTAGTTCCAATCGACTAATTGAAAAGTTCTTTTGAGACAATTTTACTCTCGGATGCTTGCCAGACGTTCGTTAGAATTTTTTGCATACACACCAACAATAAAAAGTCCTTTAATTTAGACCTTAAATTGAGCAAAAGTTTTGGGCTACAAGACGCCTTCAAAAGAACTGTGTTGGGCTTTTTTAAAATTCAGTGGTGAAAGACCTTTTAGCCTCAAATGTAGATGACCTATCAATCACCAAAAAGATGATTTTTTTTCTAAAAATACAGTCGAACAGGAAATTATTATTTGGCCTCCAAATGTCCTCTTTTACTTAAATAATCAGAGAGGACACAGTATAGCGAAAAAGAGGACTGTCCTCTCATAAAGAGGACGAAAGGTCACCACTATACCACTTATCTTCTGATTTTATACGCAGACCTGTTAGTTCGACATATGCGGTGAAAATTTAATTCAACAGATTATAACCATTGATTTATGTACACTTTTGGCAAGACTTTCAGCTCCATAAGTTGACAGCTTGCTAGTTATACAATTCATTACTTAAGTCAGACAGGATGTCAGTCAGGATGTCGAAAGTGAAACAAAGTCTTTCATCAAATTCAAGTTGCTAAAACAAGATTGATATTTTTACAAGCTCTACAAGAATTGTGCCCTAAAGATGTTTTTCAATATCTCAGACGAGAGTTGGATTTGATGTGTGAGAAGAAGATTTTAGAGATGTCCAGTGGTCCATGAAATTATTTTCTTTCGTTAAGCAACCGACAATTTCTTTCCGTCAGTTACAATAAAAGTATTCATCCTAACAGTGGAAAACTTCTATTTTGACAAACTGAGGTGTGACAAAAAAACTCTTATCGTCTTACTGGGTTATGTTGTTCTTCCGTCAAAGTTCTAAGTCACATAATCTTACATTTTTTTCGTCATCGATGTGGTAAACAGTCTTGAAATGCTGTTGAAGCCAGACCAAGGGAGAAGAATAGATCCAAGAAAGAAAAAAAGATCAGCCTCAAAAAAAAAAAAAAAAAAAAAAAAACACCTCTAGAGTTTGTTACGTACTATTTGATCAACTTTGACTAAAAAGTGCTAAAATACGTCGGAATCATTTCCAAAATCACACTACAGTTCCTCTGGGTGCATCTTTTCGTTGGTTGGACAACGATAGACAACTTTTTAACAAGTTACAAAGTTCATTTCCTCCAATTTTTATGTCGAGCCGATTAGCTGTCGGAAATATCTTCTCAAATACTTTATTAATTTTTTAAACAATAGCGATCAATTAAAATATATTCTCTACCTATTATTAAATTAGTAAGTACTTTATGTCGTATCACAAGGGACCTTATAATGGTCTAGGTATGTCGGCTAGCCGACAGCCACTTTAACCTAACCTAGTGCTGATAAATTTAATGCAATCAATTTTGCCCCAGAAATAGGCAGATAGCACGCTATTTTGTGGATGATGTTTACCCAATTATCAGCTGAGTTTTGTACAATAGAAAAGGTGACCTTTATCACATAAATTTGAAGGGAAATGCCTGAAAAGTTACGTAACAGTTTGTCATTGTCACATATTATCGAGGTGTGAACAAGTCAAGTGACTCTACGTATCTCCTAAATCGTTACAAAATTGCAACGGAATATTCATGCAAACCTTCTACATTTTTACAAAAACAGCAGCGGAATTTGAAAAAAAATATCTTTAAATAGAAAATATGGTCAAATACTTAACCCCTGATTTTTCATCAATTTTCAAGCAGATTTTATTAATTTATTTGTTTGTCTATACAAAAAAAAAATAAAATCTTAACTTCAGTAGAACATCTTTGATACAAATAAACCAAATGAACAGTCAACCAGTTAAACTGTTTTGTCTGAGGTGGTCCTTGACAACATCCAAGGCGGGCGTTTCCTCACCGAAATCCTTGATGACGACCACAGAGCATCCATATACCTGGTTTGCCCTCTTTGTCGATTTTGCACAGACCAGAACATTCGCGCGTGTGAATCGACGCGGATCGTTGGAATTCGATCTTCATGGCAGAAGGCTGTAATCAATATTTTTGTACAAATGCTCCTCGAATGATTCAGCCAAAATGCAGAGAACGGGTTGACGTTTGTCAAGTGTTTTGCAGGCCTGATGGATACCATCATCCAAACCGTCGGCAGTGAACTACTTCTTCAGCACCTCTTGGAGGGCTGTATTGATATCCATGGCAGCGCCGATAACTGGAGCAGCTGAAGGAACATCTTAATCAACGTCGGCCATTTTTTAGTTATTTACATCATCAGAAGCTGTAGGGACATTGAAGAAAAATAATTTGTTCGCCACCTATTTGCGAATTCCCAGACCTTAAAAACAACAGACCGAGGATTCTCAACAGTTACATCCTTGCCGAACTCGGTGAGTTGAAGAATCTTGATCTCAAAGTACTCCTGAAATTCATACTGAGTGGTTTTGGAATATAAACAGACTTCATTGACTACTCGTAGGATGAACTAGATCAGGTTACAATGGAACTTTAAGAACCCATGGGATTTATACTAAATCCATGTGGCTCCAATATGAAAAGCGGTTTATTACTTGCCTTTCAACAGGTTGCACTGGATGGTTCCCGTATCTGGACATCGGAGTAACCGTTGTGCGACTAAAGTTGCAATTTGGCACTTATTCTTCGAGAGCCTGGCACAATTTTTTGCTATTTTTGCACATTTTAGTTGGAAAAGGTGCTTTGAAAATTTTCCAAATGCTCTTATTTCCAAATAAAAACCTTTCGCGTGTAGAGCAGCTGCCTCTCACAACACTGTTATAGTGTATGGAGAGCCAATGCTTGGTTAAATATGGTGCAAACATTCTGAATATGCTGAATAGCTTTAATAATTTTTGTTCTCATTGGCCCTTTTTCTTGCGACTTTTCAGAATTCTGCAGCACTCACACTGCTGGATACAATGGACCCAACTGATGGTCTAAGTGCAGCTGTGGCAACCGCCACAAGAGCGCCCATTCACCTACCTATGCCTACCTTCCTCCACGCTGTCTCCAGTCTCCCAACGAGTTCCCCAAATCAAAGACAAAAAAGTTACTATGGATCAAAGAATTCACTTCGCACGAACCCAAATCCAACGAGTACCCCTTAAGCTGTAAATCCGCCGCTTGCCCAACTTTCGCAAGTCGCCGCCGATTATAATCCAATCCGACAAGCATTTCACAATAAGTCACATGTGCATAAGGCACCATACTGCACAGGTTTTGATGGAATAACAAGCCACCCACCTGTGCAATAGAAACTTAACCTGAGATCCGCATCAGGTCGCCCTCCACAATGCGCACGCTGCTCACCCTCTGCACGTAGCTATACCATGCACAGTCCCGCGTGTAGGTGTCACTTAATTGCACGAGTCCATAAACACAAGTTACAAGCTATCAACATGCGCGTATAAATGCATTTTGTTACCCTCCCCATGATACGTCTATAAAGCGACGGTAAAAGCCATTTACGTCATCTACGGCGAGGTTCTTGTTGCACATGCACAGTATTGTCAGTATTGTGGTCACTCAACCAGTTGGCCGATCAGCTCTTTTGATTTGATTTTCCATATCCCCTTGTTTGTGTGTTGATCAGCTTTCGTGTTTCGATATTGAAATTGTAGGAGGCATCTGTTCGTTGGTATAATCCGATTTGAATAGCGTTCGGATAGTGCGCGGCACTAGGCTGCTTCAAAGTATGAAATAGGACTTCCTCGTCGACCCTATATTCAAAACGAAGAAGACACCGTAGCATGCCCATAAAGAAGTCATCGCAAAGATACCGCGCATCAAGGTATGCACAAACTCAACAAGTTGGCGTTACCTTCGGGTGCACATATAGTTTTTCAAGACCACTCTCCCATAACGGTGGGAAAATTTTCAAGAAACTCCCATGGCATCTTGAAGAAAACACCATTCGTTCCCCCCTATTGCATTTTGGAATCCATTAAATTAACATGTACGCTGTATAAAGTGTATGAAGTATATAAACTGAATAAACTGCGAAAAGGGCGAATTTTTCCATCCATAGATGAGGGTGGGCAAACAATGGCACAGCGCGCACACACGGCGCAAAGTGTTGTGCTTAGGAGACCGTGAAACCACACGTTAAGTTTTTAACTCATCTCCCTGTTGGTGGCTGGCCCCTAGCTAGACGAAACGAATTTGTTATAATACCTCATACCTGTTGAGCGTAATTAAACTTGCCGTGGGAAGTTTCTCACGTTATGTATGTGAGCCAAGCGAGGGGTAGATTCAAGTTGACGTGATCGTTTAGACAGCTTTACAATAGGTGACGCAAATCCTATTAGAAAGAAAATCCTTACAGAAAATCATCCAATTGACTGTGGCGGCGCGCACCAATTTGCTGTGCATTATGGAAGAGGCTGTGCACAAAAGAACCGGACCAGGCAAAAAATATGCGATCTAATCTGATTTAGTGATTTAAACGGATTTACAGTCGCCGCCGACGACGACGTCGTCTGGCCTTTTTCTTCCCTTTTTTTTTTTTCCTTTTTTTGTGCTCATTTTCCAACAGGTATCGCATTGTCCTGTGTCTGGGACTGTGCGTGTCCGCCCCTCTGATGCAGGTCGTCTACCTATTATCAGTATAGATAAGAGGGGGCAGAAACACATTCCATTTGTGCCATACCGAAGCACAAAATTAATGACCCCGTAAATTTGATTCATTTTTATTGCCAAGGATATATATGTTGGCGAGCCGACTTTCCGCACCTCTCTGGTGCGTCGAAAGAAGATCAAAGGCGGATAGACTTAGACAGGTGAATGTGGTTCATTTTTCCGCATTTCTGGTGCAGCTACTTTCGATTTCATCTGTTGTATTCGATTTGATTGGATTACGCGTATCTAACTCATATGGCAGTGCGCTCGGATATGGAAGTCCGTATGGATTACCTGAAAATGCGTACCGCACACTCATGTACTCGTAAGCGCAGCGCGCAGCCGATTCGAACATTGAACTAGATGAGGATATTCCATGTTTGGCATAGACAGACATCTAGTCAGTCAACCCGGCACGAGATGCCACTTTGGATTCATGTTTGTGATCCAAATTAGACGCGCCATCAGAGATCTGTGTAGATCTGTACTCGCTGCGCGTCGTTGTCGTGAGGCTTGCATTTCGCTTTCACTTTGCTCCATAAAAATGAGTTTGTTATGAAAAATCGCAATTTGCTTTGCCGTGCGGTATATATCTATGGCCTTTACCGAAGCACTGTGTTTACCAACTTCACCATCATCATCATCATCAGCATCATCGACGTGTTGTATCAAAAATCGAAAGTAAAAGTCAAGTGTATGTTGCCTCAATCAGAGAGCAGAAAAAACAGAAAAATATCACTTGCGATCTGATTTTTTGCTTTTCTTCTTCACCTCTTTGACTTGAATTGGATGCGCGAAAAAAAAACCTACCTATGCGTGAGGTAATGATATTTATTTATCTATCTGATGGGGGGATATTATAGATTTCAACGAGCACATGTTTGTTTTGATTTTATTGTGTAATGCGGCGTTAACTGTGCAAGCCAAACCGGTAACGAAAGAAATTCGTTTCGTTTTTTTTTTTTTTTTTGGTTGGTTCCGTAAACATGATTTGTACGCGTCTTTGCGTCTTTGGGTGGCATCAAGACTTAAATTAAAATTGGGTGTTCAAATGACATTTCCTGATGGCGAGCTGCTTTTTTCCATTTAGAAACTTTCTTATTTCCCCAACTCGTTCAGATTGGAGATGCAAACAAATCGACAAATCGAGGGCAATCCATTACTCGTTATATCGAGCGGAAATCTATAAGCCAAGTGGCTGGAGTTGAGAAACTTGAAGACGGAAGGAAGAGCACTTGAATTTAAAGAAATCTAATCCGTTTGTCGTTTCCTGGATTAGTTTTATTTTTATTTTTTGGCATCGGGACACGATTCATGGTGCGTTGAATAAAGGGGCTTCCTTATTTGCATTTGGTGGTCTCTCGGAAATGGGCGACATGTTTGTAAAGCATTCGGTGGCAGTTGTCCATTAGTTAAGTAAAGTGACATCACTTTATCAACTCGGAAGAAAGGCAGGCGTTAACAGCGTGTTACCTCTTGCCGAAACTTGTGGTCTTTGAAGCGGCTTTCGGTATGCAGTTTGAACTAGTTTAAGTTATTTGTCGGAGTAGTTTGAATTAACTCGATGTCGAAATTGAACATTACGACCTAATCCTCACAAAACCAAAAGTCCGCTGAAGTCGATTGAATAGATGACTATAGTCGATTCAGTTCTTTTAGACTGTTGTTATAAAATGTAGCCCACATCATGCTCCACCTAGTTACATATGTGAGACAGCTAGAATGAGGTTTACTGGTTTTTCTGTGATAAAGTGATAAACACAGAGAAAGACGCGTATATTTTTTCAGGATTCTTAGCCAGTGTTTTTATAACGTGCGATTTATCCCTTTTTGTGTGAATTTCGAATGTCGAAAAGCCTTTCGTGGGATAAAGGAAAAAAAACAGAAAATCGTGGAAATTTCAGGAATCTAACAAAAAACATTCAAACTATAATTTTTTGTTGATCAAAACTCTTATACATTTCACTATATCACTGAATATCCATAAAATACATCCTTACTATAGCAAAACTGTAACTTTTATTCCAGCTGAAAGGTGTTTGTTCGGAATAGATTAAAAAAATACTGCACGAAATTGATTCCGGTTTTCACAGATGCATTGAAAATTGTCGAGATTAGATTTTAGGGTATGTTTTATCCGCTATCCGGAAGCGGAAATCTAAGCTGATATCTAAGAAAAGGTGTAACTCTCGAATGCCTTCTAGCTTCTAGCTTTGGAATGACTCATCGTAATGAAATAGGATTTTCTTTAGTATATAGTTTAATTATGAACAGAGATTTTAAGACATAAATCATCTTTGTACGTTATCCTTAAGTCGAACAATAAGCAATAAACTATAAATTTTATACAATTCAAAAACGTAAAATGTTCGATTGAACACCCAGAGAAAAGCCTGTGTAAATTTAGCCTAAATCGCGGTACAAAGTCAACTTAGTCCTAAGGCCATTTTGAACTTGGTAAGTTCTTAGATAACTTACCTTATATTCCTTATGTAACGTAACTTTTTTAAACCTGTGTGAAATTAAACTAGTTATAGGTAAAGGTATGCCAAGTAGTCTAAGGAGTTTTACCTTAGGCCTAGGCTGAATTTAGCCAAGACCCAATAAATTAAAATAAAATAAATAGTTGGCGCAACAGGTCCGGAGGGATCCTAGGCCTAGCTTCTCACAACCATTCGTTTTGTGTGAGTTTTTCATTTTTTTTTTTAAAGTTTATTTATTTCAAAAGTTCTACATTAATTTAAATTAATCCGTGAAGCCTTATGGCTTATCTGCTGAAGATTATTTATCATTGATTTACATTATATTTCTTTTTCTTGCGAGTTAAGTTTTCAATTACAATAAATATATAACAAAGAACATAACATGAATTTACATAGAAAGGTAAAATTCTTTAATAAGATTCTTGCGGGCATTTGGGTCGGGGATAGTTCTGAGCGTCTGTGGAAGTTCGTTAAGAATAGTTGGTACGCTGTGAAGTAGTTGTCTTCGGCTCATGGGGACTTGTAGCATTCCTTGGGCTCGCCTTCTTGTATTCACCTGATGTTCAATTTGCCTTCGAAAACGCGCATCATCGTAATATTCAAGTGCTACCGTTATTTTTTAGATTTGCTGGACTTTTAGTACTTTAAAGTTGTTTTCTCCATATGCATAGGTAGAATTTCGGTTGTTTATCCTTTTTATTATACAGTTCTGTAGTTTTTGCAGTTTATCTGTATGAGTTTTTGACGAGTTACCCCACGCAAGTATCCCATAACGTAGCTTTGACTCAACGAGGGCGTAGTATACTTGTTTTTGGACTTGTGGTGTTGAATGGTATCCAAGGTAGAATATCGAATAGAGGGCTTTCTTGAGATCAGAACGAAGTTTGTCGATATGTTTGTCCCAAAGAAAGTTGCTGTCGATGGTCACTCCTAGATATTTGGATGTTTCGACAACATCGATGATACGATCTGGAAGATTGGCTTGGCATATGTTGCTTTTTATGATAACCCCTTGGTTTGTTACTTTGTGATGTGGTCTGCTTGCATTATACTCAACGCTGTTTGAAGGCATCTATGTCTAACCACTACTGCTGTGTCGTCTGCAAATGCGAATAGAAGGCTGTTCGTGAACACTCGGAGTAGCTCATTTGAAAAAAACATAAACAGAAGCGGTCCAAGTTTCGATCCTTGAGGTACTCCAAAAGGAGCCAATTTTTCGTCGCTGAAGACATCTTTAATTTTTACTTTAAAGAATCTTCCGCACAGGTAGTTACGCAACTAATCAGAAAGCTTTCCTCGGATGCCGAGCCTATTTAATGTATTCAAAAGCTTGGAGTGGTCTAGCGTATCAAATGCTTTACTGAAGTCCAAGAAAACTACCAGGAAATGGTGGCTTTTATTAAGGCTTTCATTAATGATATTTGCAAATTCACCAAGAAGCTTACCCATACTTTTGTTCCTTTGAAGCCCGTACTGTCTATCATGAATTATTGAATACTTATCAATGAAGTTTCTTAGTCTTCTTGCCAATACTCCTTCCAGACACTTCTCAATAACTGGCAGAATAGATATTGGTCTGTAATTAGAGACTTCACTTTTAACACCTCCTTTATATACTGGTCTTACTACCGACTTTTTTAACATGTCAGGAATTTTTGCTTGATTTAAACTCAAATTAATAATCTTTGCAACAATTGGAGAAAATAACTCTGCATGCGTTTTCATGTCGACAGGTCTGATGTCATGCATTCCTGCAGATTGGTTCTGTTTAAGTGATTTAAGGATTGAAAGAACTTCATCTTCGTTCGTGTCGCCAATAAAAATGTAGTTAGTTCGAGTTTCATTTGCGTGATTTGGCAAAAGTGTGTTACAGTTGTGTATTATTTGGAGCGTTTGGTCAGAAAAGTGCTCGGCACACTTATTGGACAAGACTAAATGATTTTTTTCTACTGCAAAGTTTTTAGTGATAGCATCATCTAAACTGGGTTTATTTCTTCCCATAATTTCATTTATAATGGTCCAAGTTTTACGCGGATAATTTCTAGTTTGAATGAATTGTTCTTTGTAATAATTAGACTTCTTTAATTGAATTTCTTTGTTGGCTTTATTTCTGAACCTTTTGTAATCCGCTTCGTAGGACATATTAAGTCTATTGCTTTTCCACCTTCGATACAGTTCATCCCTTTGCTTACATTTTTCATGAAGTTCTGTTGACATCCAAGATTTTGTTTTACGCTTTTTAATAGAGTTTTTTTGTACCATTGATTTTTTATATATCGTTGGTTTACAAGCCAAAGGCACTAAGTCATATTTTTGAGAATTTTAGATTTAAATGCAAAACGGTTCAGAACGATGATAACTATATACTGGAATAACGCACTAAGTCATATTAGACATCCCTAATGAATTATTTAAGGTTTCACTTTGCACGAAGTCAGAAACAGCATTCTTAATACTGGAAGAACGCACTAAGTTGACTTAGTGCGATTTACCAGTAACGCAAGACAAACTAAATGACTATCTGTTTACAGGAAGAAAGCATTAACAAGACTTAATGCCTTTTGCCTGTTATCCAAATTACACCTTTGAATTTGAAAAATGACTTACGCAGGAGGCCGAGGTTTAAATGTATGAAAAGAGCGGTCGAATTCAAAAAGGTTTTGACAAATTGTATGTTTCATTAAGAGAGTAAAGACGCCCTGAATTTGCTATAAATCATAATTAAATCTTTTAAAAATGACTAAGAATTCTCGTTCATTGGGAAAGTTGTTTTGTTTTATTTCTTTTAAGAAATAATGATTATTATACAGGGTGTCCGCCGCGAAGGTATACTACTTTGTTTGTTTATAATTTTTGACTAAATGAAAGAGAATGGATCTTATATTGATAAAATGTTTTATTTAATGTCTGCAATTATGTATGGAATACAATATCAGGTAAATGTCCGCCTCTGTTAGTCTCACAAATGCGAGCCCTTTTGAGCACACTTTTCATTACATTCTCACACATTTCAAGCGGTATTTCATTAATTTCCTCACGAATATTTTGTTTGAGTTGCTCAAGCGTTTCTAGTTTGTTTGCATAGACCTTGCTTTGCAGATATCCCCACAAAAAGAAGTCCTTACTTACTTAAGGTGGCGCTAAAATTCGGGGGTGGACCTGGGCCTCAACCAATACGCCTCTCCAGTTAGCGCGATCTTTGGCTAACTGCCTCCAGTTGCGCACACCAAGTTGGTTGGGGTCCCCTTCCACTTGAGCGTGCCACCTAAGGCGAGTTCTTCCTCTACTGCGTTGTCCCTCCGGGTTGGAATCGAAGACTCTCCGGGCCGGAGCGTTGGTGTCCATTCGCTCTACATGTCCTAACCATCTTAGACGACTAACGCGTACTTTTCTGACCAGGTCGATGTCGCTGTACAGCTCGTAGAGTTCGCTGTTAAATCTTCTCCTCCAAATCCCGTCAACGCAAACGGGACCAAAAATCAATCGGAGAATTTTGTGTTCGAAGCGACCAAGAAGATCCTCATCCGTTTTTGCTAGGGTCCATGCTTCTGCGCCATAGAGCAGGACAGGGATGATGAGAGTCTTATATAGAATCTCCTTAGTGCTTCTTGACAAGGCCTTACTAATCAATTGCCTTCTTAGGCCAAGGAAACAGCGGTTGGCAAGTGTGATTCTTCGCTTGATTTCTGAGGTGATGTATTTTCAGGGTTAATAGCGGATCCGAGGTAGACAAAGTCCCTAACTACCTTAAAGTTAAAGCTGTCTATCGTGGCGTTCTGTCCGATTCGTCGATGTTGTGTGTCCCTTCTTGTTGACAGCATATATGTTGTTTTACCCTCATTCACCACTAAACCCATTTTTGCCGCTTCTGTACTAATACTAGCAAACGCTCCAGTAACAGCTCACTGTGTTCTGCCAACAATGTCAATGTCGTCAGCGTATGCAAGTAGTTGCACAGACTTATGGAAAATTGTGCCTCTGGTGTTGGCTTGTAAGTTTCGCACAATTTTCTCAAGAACGATGTTGAAGAAGTCACATGACAGCGCGTCGCCTTGTCTAAATCCTTTTTTGACATCAAAGGTCTCGGTGAGATTGTTTCCGACCCTTACGGAGCAGCGAGCGTTCTCCATCGTCATTCTGCACAATCTGACAAGTTTGGCAGGGATGCCAAAACTAGACATGGCTCTGTATAGCTCGTCTCTATAAATGCTGTAATATGCGGCCTTAAGATCGATAAAAAGATGGTGAGTATCGATCTGGACTTCTTGGGTTTTCTCCAGGAAAAAGAAGTCCGAAGCAGTCAAATCAGGTGACCGTGGAGGCCAATCAACATCTCCATTTCTTGAAATAACTTGCTGTGGAAAGAGGTCTCGCAGTAATTCCATTGTAGTCCTAGCTGTATGCGATGTGGCACCATTTTGTTGATACCACATGTTAATCAAGCATACCTTCCCGGCGGACACCCTAAAATAAAGCTTTTGTGTTTACTTTTGAGCTATAATAATGTTGTTTCCATTTATTTGTGTTTGAAAAAAGTATTAAATACATACTACAACTACTTGCAAATTATTGCAGGCAAAACGCACTAAGTCAGCTCATTTTTTGCTTTTGCTCAAATAATTATCATCTTGGCTTGTCAAAAACGAAAACAAATATTGGAAATAAATGTCATAATGTCAATTTTGTATTTAATGGGATTCCTTGACAAATAAAAGTTATTATTGAATTTTCACAAGAAAATGAATCTTAAATAATTGATTACTCAAAACTATGTTTTTTGACTTAGTGCTTTTGACTTGTAAACCAACGATATGTCCTGCATCTTTTTCACAAAATTGTTATAAATTCTATCGACATCATTACTACAGACTAGTGCGTCCCACTCTGTAGATCGAATTAATACATCCACCAATCTGTT
Organism: Cheilosia urbana; assembly: GCA_946477585.1. Taxonomy (NCBI): domain Eukaryota; kingdom Metazoa; phylum Arthropoda; class Insecta; order Diptera; family Syrphidae; genus Cheilosia; species Cheilosia urbana. Next base: position 122,698,409 of record OX297854.1, read on the forward strand.
TTTGATGTACTTCGTGTTGCAATCGTTGGATATGTTGGGAGTTGGGCCAAAGGTACCATAAAGAACATGATAATTTGGAACGGCTTATTGAGAAGCTCTTTCAAGACAGTTATACTCTCGGATATTTGTCAGACGATCGCGAGAGGTGGCGCAGTGGAAAAAACCCTAAGTTGGGGAATTTGGGTTTTTGCGGGATTCGAATCTCGACCCCTCGCTTAGTAATCAAACACACTAACCACTAAGCTACTGCGCCTAACAACCAATAAATAACAAATTTTAATGCCTTTCAAGAAAAGTAATAACCTCGACTAAAGTTGGATCATTGGATTTAACTAATGAACAGTAGAGATAGGAGATGTTTGTGTCTATTAAATGTTAGGTACCTATACATATTTGTCTTAGAATTAAGGCAGCCTTGTGGGATATCTCCTTAGGCTTAAGATACATTAAACCAGTAACTAAGGTGGTTGATGAATGGTGATGAGCATTTAGGCGAAATTTCATCTATTGAGACAACCGGAGGTAAAGTCACCTTAGGTTTAAGCAGAGTTAAGTATGTCCTTAGATGGATAACACTTATTTGTATCTAGGTTAAAATACCTAAGGCACTTTGGTAATTTAACCTATTACTCATTACTTATGCCATGCATAAACTGCCCTATTTATTGGCAGATTTATGCGTGTCCAAAACATTTCATACAAAAATATTTACCTAAGGCGTTTAAGGCAATTTTACACTGTATTTTTCTCTGGGTGAAGCTAGATCGTTGGATTTTTCCATCTTTCAGTGGAAGATGTTTTGTGTGAGAGGCAGAAAAGTACCGTGGGATTTTATAAAGGAAATTCGAGTATGGTGAAAATGGAGAAATGCCCACTATTCGTGGGGTAAATGATTAGAGAGTGCTAACAACACTTTACATTAACTCTTTCGAAACTGATTGGACATATACGTCACAGCCAAGGTATAAACACACCTAATATGAAAAAAATGTACTTTGAATGGGGTGTATAATATCCCGTCTCGCAGTTTATAATTTAAACTAGCGACCCGCCCCGGCTTCGCACGTAGGGTTCAGCCTGCGTTTGCAATGTAAGCGGAAAAAAATGTAACTATTTACGACATCACATTAGAAACCTTAAAAATAACAGTATCTCTCCACTATTTAATGGATGTTATTATACATATAAACCTTCCTCTTCAATCACTCTATCTACTAAAAAAAAACGCATCAAAATCCGTTGCGTAGTTTTAAAGACTTAAGCATACACAGGGACATAGGGACAGAGAAAGTGACTTTGCTTTGTACTATGTAGTGATTACAGCTGCATACTCTTATCTTTGTGGAAAACGTGTCAGCAGTCGGACGTAAAATCCAGTTTACGGAAGTAATTGTGTGAAATTAGGATGAAATAAGGTTCACAAAGGGAATAAATTTGTAAATTATAATATTTAGAATATTACGGAAATATTTAAAGCTCAAGAAATACGGCAGAATAAAACATCTGAAGACGAGGAATTGAAAGAAGAAGCCGGATAGAAGAAGTAATCATAGCTCTAGGGACCACAGTTTGGTCTACACCTCAGTCATATTTCGAGCCAAGAAAGACCGTAAGTAACTATCGCATACCTAGCATAGGCCTCTAGAGTTTGCGAGGACTGACCATATGTTGCAATTTATTTTAAAATCGTTCCCCGGAAGCATATTTATGCGTATAAGGTATAACCCAATGTACAAATGGGCGTATTGAAATTGTTCACAAATAGAAACAAGACGAATGTAACACAAAAATGACTGACATTGGAAATGTCAGGATTGTATGAGCTTGACAGGAAATCGACAAAATGGTGGAAAAAGATATTCTACCGTTTTCTTATGACGTCGCTTATCAATTCCTGGGTTATACACTCCCAATTGGGACGCAAAAAGACTCCACAGATTGACTATCTGATGAACGTAGCCGAAAATTTAATTGAAGAGGGGAAAAAAATATCGAAAAATCAACGCCGAAGCTGTTATGAATGGAAAAATGGACCAGCTTCAACACATCTGCCGGTACAAGGCAATACCCGCAGGCGTTGTGCGTCCTGTAGTCAAAAAGCAAAGGAGAAGCGGACTAAGACTATATGCTAAAATTGTCGGATTCCACTCTGCCTTGAATGCTTTGCAGCTTTCCACAAATTACGTTTTTCATTATATCTACTGTTCTTTCGATTATTTTCTATGAATTTGAAATGAATGTGCTGCATGTTTTGTTTTCTGTTAATTTACATTTCATAGTTCATTTTCATTTATTTCAATAAAAACTCATTTGTTATTACAACCTTTTCAGCACAACTTACTGAATGGGATATATGTGCCTCACACAAAAATACGGATGGGACATATTTGTAAAAAGTTTTATTGGTCTCTTTACACATCCGGATCGAATGGGTGAGGTGTATATAGTTTCAAAGCTCCTCTAGGTATTCCCCTTTTTTCAGAAATGAGTTAAGTACCTATGATAAAGCGTTCTTTAGAAGGGCCCTCATCTAGGTGTTTAGCTAAAATTTATCATAGCTTGTTATTTCCTATACTTTTGAGTAGGTACTTCAAAGGGGAATTTTTTTTTTTTTTTTCAAAACTAAACTATTCCACTCTGTCGTTTAATTCAAAACTTATTTATTCCCATTCAAACGAATGTATTGATTAATTTTTGCAAATCAAAAAAATTCTGAATGAACTCATCACATAAATCTACTACAATTTGACTTCAGTTTTCCAAACTGTCAAACTTCTTGTCATGGAGAAGAGCTCACTTGAATTGAATTGAGTTGAATGAAGCAAAAAGTTCATAATTTATTTTAAAATGAACTAATGTACTATTATTTTGTGAAACTTAAGCTGCATTTACATTCCTAACACGGAAGATTAAGGGGATACCCAATACTAAATAGCCGCCCGACATGTTTGACATGCATTGCATCAGCTACTGTCATTCGCCCACTTAAGCAGCTGATGTGCTTTTGGAAATTTGTTTGAATTAAATTTGTTGAAAATGAAAATTAAGAAATTCAATAAAATTCGCAAAATTGTATTCTTTCATCGGTTTACCAGTCGTAATGGAAGTTTATGTACTACCTGTGCCGATTAGCTGAAATGATGTTTTAGTTGACAAATCCTTTTAGTTTTTCTTCCATTTTTGTGTCAGCTGATTTAGTACGCAAAGTGATGCCAAATACTTTCAAATTTAGTTTTTCATTTTCCAGTGTTGTGGAGCACACCTTAAAAAAAAAAACATTTTTAGCTTTCTCTACATTTTTAAAATAAAGAATCTCCCAAACAAGCAAAACAAATTCACAATGATTCCTTTTAGACGGGACGCACACATTTAAGAAAATAATGATATTATACTTCCATCAACTCATAGTGAAAATGGGTGCAGGGAAATAAGTCCCCGGGAACTAAGTCCACTGAGTGACTTAGTTATCACCTAATGGGAAATAAAACCACTTTCGTGAAGTAGACTTAGTTCCCATGTAAGGTGGGAAATAAATTCCGAAGACTCTGAGTGGTTTTATTTCCCTTTTAATGTGAAGTAAACAATAAACTGTCAGATAAGAAAAAAGTTAAATTAAAGAGTCAAGTTGGTACCTTGCAATTTTTATTAACAAAAGAGAAATTGCATTTTAACTGAGAAAACGAAATTCGGTTTGCAGGAACGTAATCAAAGAAAAATGGCCGGTCTTGCGAATTTTTTACTTTTATTTTCTCAAATTTTCGAAGGCTAAAAATGTCAATTTATTTTCTCAAACAATTTTTTTTATTTTAGTTTTCGAAAATTTGAGAAAATAAAAGTAAAAAATTCGCGTGAATTTAGTCTCGTGGACTTATGGCCCTGCCGCAAAAATCACCGCAATTTTTCATTGATTATTTTCAGAGTCTTGCTAACTGAATTTCGAATAGAGTATTTTGTCATACAGAATAAAACTCAAAAAATTCAGCTTACAAGACTCTGAAAATATTCAAAGAAAATTCGCCGTGATTATTTAAACAAAATTATATCCAATTCTAAATGTTGCAAGTTAGTTCCCTCTTCTTATTTTTGAATGTGTACTAAGTTCCCATAAAAAAGTGAACTTAGTTCCCACCTTACATGGGAACTAAGTCCACTTCACGAAGTTTTCATATAGTTTCCAGAAATCGCACTCAAACCTATATTCAATATAACATCGGATGACCTGTATCGCAAAATGTTACCAGACCCACCATTTCCAATCAAACAATTAGTTCGCTGCCAGAAAAATAAATAATTTTCAAACCAAACATAATTACCGCCATCCCACTCAACCGCTATATTATCTTCCAAATAAAATATCAATGAACATTTCAATAAAACTGAACATTTCGGCTGTTAAAATTCACGTTTATGGAGACGCAAACAAATTGGTCTACCAAATCTATAAGTTTGGCGTTCAACTCTTTTGTCTTGCTGCGAAGATTTGCATACAAATATGGAGAGACACACTTCGTCCAATCAAATTTTAATTAATCCAATTTTTTCATCAGATCAATGAGGTTATTTACAAACATTTTTATTGTTGATTAGATTTGTGTCGATTGGATAGTGGGTAGTTGGACACGGGAAGACGATTGTTGGTAATAATCTGGCGCCACCACAATTTATGCGAAATTCTAGTGGACATGAAAGGGAGCATTGAAAAGAAATTGTTCGTCTTAAAGCTTAACACTCCTGATGACAAAGGAGTCCTTAAGAGAACATATTGTTGGAATGGGAGTTAGTTAAAAGCTATTAACCGTAGGACGACTGTTGGTTAGAAAGACAATGAGAACGACAGTCAAATTGGTTGGAGTTATCGCTATTTTACCACCAGGTTCCTATTGGTGATCTCTTGAAAACTTTTCACGTTCTGAATACTAGTCACAATCGGGGTAACCATTGCAGATCTGTTGGTCTTCTATTGCAGCGCCATCATTTTCCAGTACGGGATCAAGAGAAAAGCGAATGTCAAAAGTATTTGGATGCCCCCATGTGTGAAATCTGTGAAGCCCACAATCGGAGAACGAAATAAATTGGGCTAATTGATTGCGGCAAGAATCCCCCACACAGTTGTATAGATTTAAGAGCCAAACAAAAAGTAAGGATATCGCATCCATTAGCAATTTAAATTAAAATGTTAGTTTTGTTCCTCTTTTGGACTTTTTCCATCATCAGCGATGGTCCCAATTTGGTTTTAACCATTCTGCAGAAACAAAAATAAAAAATAAAAAAATAAATGGCAGACCTAAAGGAAATGAAAAACAATAAACACTCAGCATGATACACTCCACCGCTGCGGTTGATTGATGCTGTTTAGCAGCTTCTGCCATAGGCTTTTCAAACTTGTTGCGGAGGATGATGAAAAGAGAATGTATAACTGGCGGCAGCCGCAACGGAAATGCGTAGTGTCTGTCACACGTCGTTTCGATCTTGTGGCGCTGCTGCTGCTTCTGATAAATCCCCCACGGAAATAACACATAAACCTTTGAAAAATACTACTCTCGATGATCGTTCAGTTTGCTTTGAGTTTGATTGTTTCATTTTTCCTACAAACTTTAGAAGTGGCGAATAGAACTCTAAATGGAACTGGCACTCGTAAGATTTGTTGTCGTCCAACATCGGACGAAGGGTAACGAACGCGCCTATTAAAAGACAATCAGAACAAGAAAAAAAAATACAAAAAACCCATAACCAATTCAATGGGAATGATGATGAGATGATTATGAGGCGAGGCGTTCTTTTTTTTCGTTTTGGAACAAAAGGAAATCACTTTAGTCATGCGATTTAAATGACCCAAAACTTCATGGTGCCGCTTCTTGTGGGCATGTGTATTTTTTTTTTTTTTTTTTTAAATTTTTATAGCATCTTACCACCCTGCGTTAAGGAACACACACAAAGTGGTGGCCAGATTAGAGAATCGAAAATCGGATTCGGTGAATGGGATTACGCACATCATGGGCATTGTTCCTGGACCTGGATTAAGGGATTATCCACAAGAGTGTTGTATTGTTGCGCAGGGTGTTAGCTCGTTCACAGTTGAATGCTAAATTTTGAACTTGATTCTATGGCACCTCTGTACAGCTAAATGCGAGACCTTGTTAGGCCAGGACTGGTTTTTGTACGCTCTACACTCTGGATAGTATTTGATGGCGCAACAAGTGCACGGCAGCGGCGTCGTGCTACTGCATTTAAGTGTCTACTCAAAAACTACGTGTGTTCGGGCATAATTTCCGCTCTGTTTGCAGTCAATGAATCAAATGGTTTTTGACACTTTGAACAAGTTAAACTGTGGTGCGACGCCTGTTGCTTATCTATGGGAGGAAAATTCAGTTTTTTTTTTTCAAACAGGTGTCCGCAGCTTTCGGGAGGTAGCCGAAGCCATTTGGTGTGAACTTGTTGCGAAATGGTTTCACATTTGGAAGCAGGTTTTTCTCCGCAATTTTCGAACATACTCGTAATTCAATTGAATGTCGGTTTGTTAGCAGAGATTTCTATTTCGCGGACAAGTTAATAAAAACTATTTCAAATTGCGGAGAAGACAAGTGCCCGTATATATATAAAGGTGGGCAAGACAACCGTGCGTGAGGAGACTTAAACTGGTGACTGGGTGAAACTTGCAATTTGTCGCGATATATAGCTCTCATTGAGCACAATCATGTCAGACAAGAAAAAGACTAATGGCACGATTGCTATTTGTCATTGAAATTTTGACAGAATATCCGTCCGCGTGGTGCTGCCTGTATACAACCTGTGTTTGATTTATTGTCAGTTTGTTACGTGGTAAGTGCTAAAAGTGTTAAAAGTGGGTTTATACTTATGCAACTAAATCACATCGAGGAGTACACTTTTAATGGGTGTTGGGGAAAAAAATGGCGAAATTAATTCAACGCAATTTTTTAAGAACACCTGACTGATAGAACAAGGCACATTTAAGCGTTAGCAATAAATAAAATAAACCTACCCTCCAAGGTAAAAGCATTTTCACTCTCAATTTCTAATTCCAAACATTTTCTGTGTTCAAATATCCAATGCGAGTAGGAGCGGTAAACAATGGAACCATAATCATATAGATTATCGAAAAAAAAAAAAAAACAAAAAAACACAACCACGCAATACATCGACAAGCTGGTTCAATCTACCAGTACACCGCCTGAGGCAATGAATTTGGAAATCCTACGTGTGCCGTAGGTGGTGCGTAATTTAAAAATTGAATTAATTGAGCTTACACAGAAATCTTTTTAAAATACTTTCCAAAGGTATAGCAGTGGGAGTGTGTTTTTGTTGTACCACCCAGCAATTGGTCTTGTTAGATTTGTTACAATAAATGAGTAAGACTGTTACACTGGCAGATGAAAAACAAAATGTTTGATTTTTTTTCATGAAAAACAGTTCAAACCCCAGTTCGCTGTCAAACTCTTTTGTTTTCCCACCAAATTTGCATCGAAATATTATGAAAGTTTGTGGTCTCCTGCTGATAACTGACAATTGCTTTGATTGGCAAATGGAGTTTTTATAAATGTTTTTTTCTTTTTGGCAGTTAATAGGAAGAAGTGGCTGTTACCACTCCCATGGTGAATGGTAGTTTAAAGGGTGCTTCCTTCCAAGGGTAGTTTTTGAAATTGACAATTCCTTCTCCAGTCACGAGGAATTTGGTGGGTGATAGCTGACTTGTGTTCAGCTTTGTTAGACATTTATTCTCTGTCCCAAATCTCTTGCAGATCGTGGATTTTGATGGGGAGGGAAATTTCTCCTGGTACTCATTTCCACCACTTTCTTATTTCGTTTTATTTCCGTGGGTGAAATTTTTGTCAGCAGATCGGCTATGTCAACTGGGAAAACTGTCGCTTTTTTGGTAAATAAGTTCACAAGACGCCTGTGGATGTTATTTTACCGTCTGTCTGTTTTTTGTGTCGCTGGAATCAATAGTCTAAAAAAATTAATTAGCGACCCTTGATCTAGACTGTCACAACCATTCGTTTTGTTTGAGTTTTTCATTTTCGAAACGAATGAAAGGGATCTAAAATTGCAAGCCAAGTCGAAACGACTAATTGAGAAGCTCTTTCATGACAGTTATACTCTCGGATGTTTGTTAGACGTCCGCGGAGTTGGCGTAGTGGAAAAAACCTTAAGATGGAATTTTAGCTTTTCATGAATCGAACCTGGGACCCTCGATTAGTAGTCCAACACGCTAAGTCACTGATTATTGCTATTAAAGTAAAATAATGCAAACTAGAAGGTTTTAGTCACTTGAGTGTTGCTACAAATCTACAGCAAACAGAGTTGCCAGTTTGGGTTTTTTTTTTGTTCGACGGCGGTTTTATTGTTTTTGAATTTATCATTCGTTATATTTATAATCCTTTTTGGTAAAATTAAAATGTGGCTCTACAGGAAAATTAAATTTATTGACATTCTCCGAACGTAGGAAACCCTGAGTGAATGAAACTTAAGAATGAGGTGGCTTAGAGATTCTGATTTCGTGTGATGTCTAATCGAACATAAAAACGTCCCTTGCTCTTTTTTGTGTTGATATTCGTGCCATTCGAAAATGTGGAGCATTCGATACTTTCCAAAAAGGTTGTTTTTTCTTTTTTTGTACCAAACGAACATAAAAGGTGCTCTGTGAAAGCCCAATCGAATACCACATTAATTTCCTATCCCTCTATATGGCCTATGTAACTATATGCTTCGCAAGGGTCGTATTGCGGGTAGGGTTTTGGTTTTTTTTTCTAAATTTATATCATTTCATCCAACTTAACTGGTGTTGATTGAACTTAAATTATTTCATCTTGTAGGGAAAAAATAATAATTGTAAGTGTGCATGTTTATAAGTTTTTGTAAGAATTCGTGTTTATATTTACCCCCACTTTTTTTTAGGAAAAAGGGGAAAAAATGTGGTAAATGGAAACAAGAAACTCAGCCTCTTAAGGCCGTAGAATAAAAACATTTGGGGTATAAATTAACTAAGAAAGATGAAGAAAAGAAATCGAAAATGCAAAAGAAAATTTGATATAAACAAAATTTAGAGTTAGTTGTTTAAAATGATTTAATTTCAACATTCTACCTGAAAATGAACGACACAAAGGTTTTGTAATTATGAAATTAAATTAACTCGAAAAGAAAATTCTTGTCAATTTCAGTTTAGAAATTACAACTAAAAATCTGGAAGTTTTGCATTAAACTCTATAGAACTCTTTTCTTCGACAACAGTTTTAATTGGTTCTGGCAACAATCCAAGAACTTGGTTAATATATAAACAAAACTTACTTTAATCGCTTTCGACAACTTAAAACATTGTTTTTGAGGAACCAATACTTATAGTCCCAACTACTTCGACCTCTTCTTCTTCAGGATCCTTCAGTTCCTACAAACGTACTTACTTATACGTGGTAGCAAGCCGATTCCGCCCACCCTTAAAATTGACAATGACAAACTGACCTGGCCTTAAGTTGTTTATTCTCTCAATGCCAGACATTTTATCTCTTCTGCTTCATCTATCCCTTTATTCCATACGGATTTAATGCTTGGTTTAAAAACATCGTCTTCTTCTTAAGAGGAGCTCAAATTTGTCTTCCTGGTCCTTATTTTTTTTTTTTTTTTTTTTTGATTTTGAGCGTTTTTATTTTCTCCTGAAGCACTAGTTTTTCTTTCTTAGGCCGCTTTTTTGTCAGCTCTTAAACTTCCGTATCATCATCGTAAACTTTCGTAAGTGTTTCATAAAAGTCAAAAATGTCAGATTTTCAAGCATCCTGACGCGCTTTTTGCAAGTGTTTTTTTTTTTTTTTTTTTTCAGTAGGAGGTTTTTATTTATGTCTTGACATAAAATTACGGTACCAGTCATCTTCTGGCTTCCCACTTTTGAAAGGGGTAGCCAAGTTCTTTGTTTTCACGTAGGTACCCACTAAATTAGGGAGATACTTTTTATCGCAAGGGTCACCAGCTTCAGATCTTGATCACCTTTCGATGGTGTTTCCACATTTGACGACAGTGTAAGCTTTCTTTCTCGTGATACAATGGCATTCGTTTTTTTTCCTACCACCTATTCGATTTAAAATAACTGACTTTGGGACCCCGTGTGTTTCTTCGGCTTGTCGGTATCGGTATGTTGTTGACGTCTTCCCATGTAGGTATGTAAGATATGTTTCTTCTGATGTACAAGATGGAGGTGTCTTTTTTCGTTTATAAAATCTTGGCATTTTTTTGAATTAAAATTAAATTAGATCACCGCTTAGTTCATTTTCAATGCATGTTTACAATTACCCCAAAGTTTTCACTTTTACACCTCATTTCGGTGTTCACAATTACCCATGATGGAAAAAAAAAATGGTGTTATTGTCAACAGCCAATAAATATTCTAATCTGTTACAAAGAATTAAAAAACATATCACATGCGTTAACACTATATTTGGCATAATTATAAATAAAACATTAAGGGTAAAATCGGGAAATATGGCATCCATTTTTTGTTTTCGTTACTACTCAAAAATAAAAGATATTTCTCTTGATATTTTAAATTAAAGCATAAATATATTAACTCTTTGTTTAGTTTAAAAAAAAAAAAAACACTTAAAATATGAACAAATATAATTCATACTTTGAAACATACCACAATTTTTAAATGCGTAAAAGTTCAAAAAAAAGTTAAAAAAAACTGGAGGGTGATTTGGCACCCATAGGTGTGTAGTTTAAGTTCTCTTGGAGTTTTCCTTCCAACAATCGCTACAAGTATTTAAAAAAGATGTGCACGAATACAATGTATAAATATTCGCCATTTGTAAAAAGAATCATACAAAAAAAGTTCTGAAATTTACAATACAAAACTAACAGCGATAGAAATGGCACCGGTGCCACATTTATGTCGAACTTAAGGGCTGCCAAATGATGTTGAATTTGTATTTGTATTTTTTTTTTTTTTTTTTTTGCACGAAAAACATGAATAAAGGCGTATACCTAGATGCAGTAATAATGGTAAATAAAATAGAAATAAGCACAGACGATAGCCTTTTAATTTTTTTGCAGCACTGAATACTGGACACCGTAACAATTCTTCTTCGAAATTACTCTTTTTTTTTTTTCTTTTTTCTTTTATTCATCTGCAACCAGAAAATTTCACCTGCAAAGCAGGTCGCGACTACAGATTCAGGAACTTACGTAATACAAAATGATATTTTTATGTCCTTGTTTTAAAATAAAATCGTTAAGTTAGAAATATTGGGAGGTCCCATGGTGCCATATCTCCCATTCATGTTTTAAAACGATTTCACTCAACACCAAAAAACTTGAAAATACAGAAAAATCAATAAATCACGGAAACGATCAAACTGCAACTAATCTATTTACAGATGCGTCTGGCACGTGTCAGCATATCGGGATACGGCACGGGAATAATATCGTATTTTCAAATAACGGCAGGACATATGCCTCGATGGAAAAGCTATTTTTTGGAGAATTAAGTGCGGTTGTCAATACCCCTTTTCACAATTACCCCTCTTGACCCTACACAATTGACTACCCAACTTACCCATACGAGTATTCATTTCGATGGTCACTGACTTTCTCCACAGTCTTTTGTCTTTCTAAGGGTGCTGCCGATCGCTTCTTGTCAAGTGAACACTGCCAAACACATCCAAAGGTCAAGCACATGAATGCAACAGTATCTCCCTGGTAACATAGATTTAATTGAAATTGAAGCTTTGGCAATACCATGGGCAGAGTTGTCACATAAAAATATTTGAACAAATCTGCAATTTTGACAAAAAAAATCAGCAATGCAGATTTCTATGGAAAAATCTTACTTCAAACATTTTTTTTTATTATTTAGTAAGAATAACAAAAAAAAAAAGCATACAGCGAAAGCAAGTGTGCAAAAAGTGTTGAATATTTTTGAAAAGAACAAATCATACTACAGCTTGCGAATGCAGACAAAATCTGAAGCGCAGATTTTTGGTTAGTCTGCAGCTATGTTGAAAATCTGCAAAATCTGCCTTTTTGGTAACGCTGGCCATGTTTGTCCTTGTTTCATAATTTTTCGGCAATTCCTCTCTGATTTCTAAAGAGGTAAAAATATGACAATAACTTTGGGTTCCGAAAATCTATACTGCAACATGGAGGAGCCATAAGAGCTCTGTCCTCGTCGCTCGTTTTTAAGTGAAATTTACACCTTTTTTTACATTTTTGCCACTCTCCCCAGACCCAATTTAAACAAAATCCGTCAATATTTTTCCACGAACTTTATGCATTAATTTCCTACTGCCTATTACGAGGAAGCCAACTTGAAGGAGATGATTAAGACCTGTTGTCATACTCGCTGTAGTCACACCCTCATCTGCATAATCTGCGCCAATTAAATTTACCTACCTGACATGACCACGTGCCTCCATCTAAAAAAAAAAAAAAAATCTAAGCCGATAATTAATTACGAGCAACTACCGCCCTGATTCTTAACAACACTATATACACCACTGCTGTCGATTGTTTTCGAATTTCCATAAAGATTGCAAATCAACAGTAATTGTCACCTAACACTCTGTTTAATCAATCACAAAAATATGCATTCAGCGTCAGCTTAACCGGATCGCTAATCATTACAGCTAATCATACACTTGAGAATTGAGACTTGCGACTTGAGACTTGAGACTGGAGACTTGAGAGTACCAACAACTGACTAAACTTTCCACAAATACGAGATTTACCTGAAAATGTTGATCTGCACTACTTATCCTCGCGCATTAGACTACAGCGCGCGGTTAATTATGAGAAACGACAAACAGATTTGCATCATAAACAAAGGTGTAACTCGTTTACCAACACCCCAGCGTCATATACTCCGCGGCGTATACGTTTCAAATTGAAATTTATATAAATTGCAAAATAATAGTAAGCGCGCGTGGAATGTTCGTTTTGAATGTCGCACAGTCTGCCGCCGCGCCGTTCGCAGATTTATATACAAATTGCGAACGAATAAAAATTCCATGCGAGCAGAACTATAAAAATCCGAGCAATGATTTACGACCATTCTAGGCCAATAAGTTGCCGTCCATACGCCAGTGCGATAAGCATCTGGAAATTGAGATTTCAAGCAACTATATTTAATTTGGGTGATCGCATTCATTTGCATAAAGCCTATGAGTTTGGGCCCCAAATTGCCAGTCCTATCTATCAATCACAAAGTCGTAGAAAATCACAACTCAAGTCGCAGCAGACCACTTTTTGCGACGGTGCGCGGGTACGATAATTAAGTTTTCATTTATCTTTCTCAAGGTACGCTACCGTTTCGGGCTGTACGACGAGATCTCGTATACATTTGGCAAACGCGTTCGCCACTGTAATTGGATTCGTTTCTTGAGGGTATCCGAATCGTATGGGCCGCACGTGAATATGGTCTGCACCAAGGTCAAAGGTGAGCCGATCTATGAGGTTGTCAAGCCGATCACAACACATCAGGAGCTGGTTGTGTACTTCTTGCCCGAACGCCCCGAGGAGCTGTTCTTTGTGCGAATGCGCGCCTCACTCTATCGCCAGACAATGGACTCGATACTTGAAGGTGAGTTGAAGCTTTTATCAACTGATCAATGATCGGTACTGATCGTGTGTTCTATCTGTGTTGTAGGATCGCCATTGGATCTCTCAATGTCCTTGCTGAATCGTGTGATCTTGCCAATATCGCCGTCGTCCAGCAGCGAGGATGAGCATAAATCAATTTCGAGTGATTCATCGACCGGATCGATATCATCGCTGAACGAGAACACCAGCGATCGTCTCATCACTACGGCATCTGCTCATCAGCTGGAACGTGATCTAAACAATGGCATTCACCATCATCATCATGAATCGACGCTTCATCATCATCATCATCAGCGGACACCGCAACGGGCTCGCAGTGGCCGTGGTGAGCGTTCACTTTTACCATGTGAAGTTTGCGGTAAGGCATTCGATCGGCCCAGTCTACTGAAACGTCATATGCGTACGCATACAGGTGAGCATACGATTTTTTCGATTTTTTTTTCTTCGCACCAGACACTCACTCACGTGGAGAGGCAGAGAGACACAGAGATCATCTTACTCTCTACTATATGTGCATGTTCTGACTCTGAGGCTGATCGGTTGATCTTCGTTCTTTCAGCGAACGATCATAACGATTACAATCGCGTGTAAATTTTGAAATTTGTCGCATCCATTGCCTAACGATTTATTGATTGATATTTTGTTTTGTTTTTTCTTTTGCCATCGATTCCTATAGGCGAAAAACCTCATGTGTGTATGGTGTGCGGCAAGGGTTTCAGTACGTCGAGCTCATTAAATACACATCGGCGGATACATTCTGGTGAGAAACCTCATCAATGTCAAGTTTGTGGGAAACGTTTTACGGCCAGCTCGAATTTATACTACCATCGAATGACACATATTAAGGTGAGTACTATGGTTTTGTTTTTATTGTTGTTGTTGGATATTGAAAGAGACCGAAAAAAAAAATGGTATGTGACGGTTTTGTGATGTGAATTCAATTGTCATCGATACTTTATGCTTTGTGGGGAGTTATTGATATGCCACCATGCACCACCGCCGCATGGATGTGATCGGCACTGTGGAGGGTTAAACGTAGAAGCCAAGCGATGATTGGCGCGCATACAGGTTGGGCGAATGTCAAGTGAAATGAGCGGTCTGAACGAAGGTGAGGGTCGGTTTGAAAGTGAAAATGAAAATTGTTGCAGAATGCGTTGAGTATGTATACTTTCGTATTCGCGTGGCGCTGCATTTTTATTGAGTATTATAGTGCAGTCAGACTAGCTACAGTTCGGTATATTTCGAAATATTAGTCTAATAAGCATTCTATACTCACAAATTGAATTTCAAGACAATCCGTTGGTTAGTTCTTGAGATAAACGTGTCCCAAAATGTAAAGGCATCGACTGCATAGCTACCAATATCCTCCTGATGCTCCCTTCGTTGTTGAATACTTTATGGCACATCAATTATTTCATCGGGCGTTATTGAAAGATAAAAATGCTGTCAAAATCATCGCGGTCTTGGTTGAACTACAGGTGTCCCAAAGACGAACAGATTTAGTAGCTCATCAGGGTAGTTTTATTTCCACTTTATCAGTCGTTATTCAATTTCTTGAAAATAACTTAGTCCAATCTCAAAGCAGATTCAAATGTCCCAAAATACCTACTCATCGATTGCCTGATTCCCAGTATTCTACTGATCTCTCGATAATCTTGTGTTTCTTTTTGCACAACAATAAAAATGTCACTGTAGCAAACTTTGTTGAATTCAACTAGCTGTGTCGACTTTCTTCTGTCCCAAACTTGTAGGTTGTGGTCGCCTGTTATTTGGAACTGGTTTCATAATATTTCATTGATCTCTGTATGCAAAAATAGGCATTTTAAGTCTAAATGGGCCTTACCAATAAATATTTCTAGTTCCGACTCTAAATTTTAGCAGTTCGAAGTGCTTATGTTCCATACAAATTTCGCAATTTTGAGCTTCCGTAAATTTAAAGTCCAGCCTAAAATTTGTTGTTAATACGGCGGAATATTTAAGGAACATCAACAACTGCAACCGTCAAATCAGTCACTTGAACCGGGCAAAGTTTCCGGTATTTTTCCCAAAGAAAAAGCCATACAAAAGAATCGGCGTTAGAAGGGTTTTGGAGACCTCACATGAGTTTTAAATATTTTTTTTTTATCCCGAGTCGACTAAATTTGTTGGTTTTAAGTCCCAGGTCTTATTTTCAAAATCCAAATGATATGTTTGGAGTTATTCGTGTCCCAAAGACTTACCGCACAGATTATCTCACATTCAATTCCTTCCAAGCCATCCATTCAATGACGACGTTGTTTTGGTGCAATGATTACCTTATCCGTCTTTGTTTTTACGTAAAGTTTTAACAATTTCCGACTGTTGGTTGAATATTTATGGGTGTCCCAAAAAAAAAAAAATCACTCACATCAAATTCGAAGTATATTTATTTTAAAACAACGTGTGCATCAGTGAACATGTATTTAGAACTTAAGTAAACATTATCTACTTCTTGACCAAGCTTTGATAAACATATAAAATCGTCAAATATGTGAAAATAGTTTAGTACCTCAAATTGTGACAGATTCAGGTTCCTTATACCAGCCTGATTGGAAAGTCGTCTAAGGTACATCATCTATGCCGCAGACGCAGTCTTAAAGCTAGCAAACGGTGTCCCAAACCGTGTCCCAAAGAGTTGGCCAGCGAATTAGACGGATTTCTAAGGTTTTTAAGCCAAGCCTTTTCCTATTAAAATATTGTGCGCCCGTCATTATCGCACCACCACACCACTAGCCTTACAAACTCCATTGGCCAGCTGAACAAATTAGCGACATTACCGCCATGCTCTGAGTACGTAGACCGCCTCTCCCTATCCCTTTCTCTCTGATTTGGTGATTTGGTACCATTTTCCTTCTTTCGTTTAATAGCCAGCTAAGACAACAACAAAAGTCATCCCAAGGAACAGCAACCATGTGCGGAATTTTCACGTATGCAACGCCGGTATCCTTTTGAGAGCGGCCGCTACCAAAGGCATATTTCACTAATAGCTGAATATCTTTTGATACGGATTTCCCAGCCTTGAAGACGCGCAATCGTGTTTCTCTGCGTGTGTATGTGTGTATTGATGAGGCGTAATGCGTAACGTACTCATGTAAAAATGTCCCGGCACTGGTTCGGAAGCAGTCCCTGTGACTATGCCTACCATCTCAAGGGGGCTATTTGGGGGCCTATACCTCTGCGAAACGATGACTGCCAAACATACCTCTACATATAGTTCGATGACGATTGAGCCAGTTTTGGGAGCTGCCTGTTTGGTTGCAGTGTGTGTATCCGTATTTTTGTTCTTGCTCGCTGCACCGCGAAACAAGCGACTGGAATGGAAGCTGCATCTAATTGCTTGAACCGATAAATTAGTTCTGTGGTGTCCTTTTTGTCTTTTGTTTGGCGAAATGAGTTGATTCATTTAGTTGTTGCTGTTGTTGTTGTTGTTATTATTGTCGGCCTTTCCGGTCGGTATCGTCTCTGCAGCTCGGTGAGTTAGTGTGGCAAATGCAGACGTCAAGTAATGTCAGGTATTTGTTGATGGGCGGATTGGTATTTTCTTGTGACTTTGAGTTTTTTTTTTTTTTTTTCTGTCCCTGTCGCTGTTGCAGTTGTCCCAAGTCGAGACACAAGATTACGAGAACCTTACTCGTTTTACCTGGCGCGGTAATGTGAGAGTATAAAGTGGCAGTTTGGTGGTCAGAGGTAAGGAAAACTGGAAATTTAAGTTCAAGTGGAGGAATGCATGTGTGCGGTGGTATAGTAGATCACCGAAAACTGCTTTTTGTGTTATTGGATATTGTCGTTGGGGCAACGTGTATCTCTTTTGCGGTTAATATTTTGGCGGTTATTACACTCTGCTGGGTTAGTCGGTGTGGGAAATAGGGCGATGAAAGCCGCGCAGGATATCAGTTGCAGTTGCAAATATATTGATCATGGAGTTATTTTTTTTTTTTTCTATTTATTTGCAGGAAAAACCCCACAAATGCAACCTGTGCGCCAAGTCATTCCCAACGCCGGGCGACCTAAAGTCCCACATGTACGTCCACAGTGGTTCGTGGCCATTCAAGTGTCACATCTGTTCGCGAGGTTTCTCGAAGCACACAAATCTCAAGAATCATCTGTTCTTGCATACCGGTAAGTTGACACACGTCCCTTCTTCTCAGCATTCCCTCTGACTGCGGTTTCCATATTCAAGACTAACCCTTTGATGCATTATCTTGTGCTTGCAGGTGATAAGCCTCACGGTTGTGAATTGTGCAACAAAAAGTTCGCCTTGGCGTGCAATCTAAGGGCACACATGAAGACTCATGAAGGTAGGTTTCAAAATTCGGAAAAAATAACTCTCCATCATCTATAACCATCACCACTTTTGTCTCCCTCCCAGGTGATCCACAAGATGAGTGTGTTCGCTGTGGCAAAGTCTTTCTAACCTCAGCGAATGGCCTTAATCAGGGTGTCTGCACAAAATGCTCAAAAGATCCAACAACAACTGAGACTGTTAAGACTGGTTTCCGTTCGGCGGGTGAGACAACTACCGAAGATGAATCATCGAATGGGGAAACTGAATATAGTGACAAGTGAACCTGTACTCCATAAAAACAAAACCCGTCCAGTACTAAACGAGGCATTTCTTCTCTCTGTGTAAATATACGTGCCCCAAAAATCCATTTGTTTGTAAATTTGAGTTCAATTCTATTATTAACGTCTTTGTTGTGTTTTTTTTTATCTGATCTCGTCTTCAAATGAATTTATTAACTCTTATAATTACTATTAATTTTTTCTCTTTTTTGTTATTGTAAGGATTTTTTTTTATTTTTTGTGTTTCTACTTAATTGTTAGGTTAACCAGTCGTGCACCCAATTTTTTCACTCCTGTTGTCTGTACCCATTACGTGTGTTTTTTTTTATCTTGTCTTTTCTCTTATAGCGATTGTCCAAAGTTTATTATTATTATTATTATTTTTATTAATTTTGTAATAATGACGCAAAGTTTTTTTAACATCTTGTAAATAACACCAAATCATTAATATTAATTTTGGTTTATGTTTCAAAATAGTTTTTGTTCACCACTGTTGCATTTTTCTTTTTGTCTCTTTGAAAAGTTTTATCACAAACAAGAAATAAAAAATATAAATTTTATGAGACTATGTTACTTTGTATTGATTAGATACGAGTTGAGTGTGTGCGTTAAAACATTATTATTATTATTTATTCTAGTCAAAATTTATGTAAATAAGTTTGTAATAAATAAAAACAAATTATTTGATCCTAATTATAAATGAAAATTGTTTTTGTCTTGGAGTTGGAATTTTCTGACTGGAAATGTTTAGTGGGAACCTTTTTTAATGGGGCCAGCAAAGCGTAAGTTTGTGGAGATGTTGGTAAGTGGAATCAATTTTGATCTGAGTGGACCCCTAGGCAGTGATTAAAAGTTTGCTTTTGGACTGTTTAAGTCTGTATTAAAATAATTATTTTGCAGAACAGGTAAATATTTTAAACACGCTTCAAAAATGAGAACAAAAATTCGTCTGTCAAAACGGAAAAAACACGTCGAAAATCGCATCACATAGCGCGTGAAAAATCCCATCTAAATGTCGAAAAATTAGTAAAAAACAAGTCGAAATTTGCGTCAAAGAAAATGTAGAAACCCGTACCTAAAAGCGTGTGGAAAACATAGCAAAATTGCATTCAAAAACGCATCACAGAATGTCTCAAAAACAGTGTCCGAAAATGGGTTAAAAATGCATGCAAAACTGAGTCAAAAAATGCATCAAACAAATTAAAAATGTGCGTCAAATCTTGCGTCGAAAGACGAGTACATGTCGAAAATGCTTTTAAGAAGAATCCAAAAAGAGTCAAGATAAAACTAAAAAAAAAAAACAAAGAAACACAAGTCAAAAACGTTTAGACAAACAAGTCAAACTTGTTGAAGAACGCTTCAAAAATCGTGTCAAAAAAAGAGTCCAAAATTGCGTTCAAGAAGGCATATAAAAATTATCAAGAAACGAGTCGAAGTTTTAGTAAAAAAAAGCCTTGAAAAACGTGCCCAAAATGTGTGGAAAACGTGTCAAAATTGCGTAAAAAACGCATCTGCGAATGTCTCAAAAACAGCGTCCGAAAATGGGTTAAAAATGCATGCAAAACTGAGTCAAAAAATGCATCAAAAATTAAAAATGTCCGTAAAATCTTGCGTCGAGAAGCGAGTTAAGAAACATGTCGAAAACGCATCGAAAAACAAGTCGAAAACGCTTCTGAAAAGAATACTTAAAGAATAAAAAGGAACTAAAAAATGCCAGAAACACAAGTCAAAAACGTTTAGATAAACATGTCAAACTCGTCAAAGAACGCTTCAAAAAAATTGCAAAAAAAGAGTTGAGATTTGAAAAAATTAAACCCGTTTTCAAAAGCGTGTGGAAAACGTATCAAAATTGCGTACAAACGCATCACAGAATGTCTCAAAAACAGCGTCCGAAAATGGGTTAAAGCCAAATCTTGCCTTGCGCCGAAAAACGAGTTAGGAAACAAGTCGAAAACGCATCGAAAAACAAGCCGAAAAATGATTCTAAAAAAAATAAAAATAGAACTAAAAAATGCACAGAAACACAAGTTAAGCTCGTCTAAGAACGCTTCAAAAATCGTATGTCAAAAAATGTGCCCAAAAACAGGTTTCTTCGCTGACATAAATTTTGTAATTATGATTCTGATATGTGCTAGACCACTGACTGATAGATTCCCCTTTAAAAACACAATTAAATATAACGTAAACCTTAAACCCTTTTCCGCTGCATAGAGCATCGCCCTTAAGAATGTCTGATGAATATCCACGAATGCCACTGTCCTAAAAAAGCCTCTCGATTCAGGATTCTCTTTGTCCCAAAAATGCATCCCAGTGGTTGTTTTCAAAAATGTTTTATCTTCGTCCCTGTCCATCGAATTCAAGCCGTTTAAAGATTTAACAATCAAGCTGTCTGATTCTTGAAATGCTATCAATTTCAACAAAATCCAGTAGGCATATTTTGAATTATATGCGTCCCAAAGTATTTGTGTGCAAATGATCCTAAAGGCAATAACTTACGCAATGCTTATGCAATTCTCATATCCTAGCCGTGCAATGATCTACTCGCCAGACTTTGTTTATACGTCCAGTTTTATCAACGTCCGGCTATTGGTTCCAGATCTAGAGGTGTCCCAAAAAAAAGTTAGCCATCAAATTCTCAATAGGCATTAACAGCAATCGGTTATAAAGAGCCATGTCCAGATTTGGTATCAATATGTCAAACTCACAATTGCTTTCCACAACCCAATCCGTTGGTAGGTATAGCAAAAATATTCATCAATAGCATTTTATTATTAAATTAAAAAAAAATCACTTATGTTTCCCCTCTTGGTTGGCTTTCGCTGCAAGAAGCCAACTAACTGTACAAAATCAATTTCACAATAAAATCGCTTTCGATTATTTATTTTTTACTTGCGTCGTATGTGAAAGCAAAAAGCCCAAATAAACATCAAACCGTCTGAAGAGTAAAAACCCCCAAAGAGTCAAAGAAAACATACGGCCGACAGAATGAAACCATAAATTGACATCAAGAGAGAATGACAAAGGGCGGCCGCCGCCATTGAATTCCGAGATTTCGGTAGCGCATACAGGTACAACAACAGAAAAAACACAATGGAAACTTATTGCTTTCTATCGCATTAGACCAAACGGAGCAATGAAGTTACGGGCCCACAACGGTACAATCAGAGTCCTGCTATAAATTTTAACGATATCAGTATTGTCTTCAAAGACAAACAGTTCACCTGCTTCCCCTTCATGAGGTGAGCTCATGGGACAGGCGCAGATAAAAACAGGATCACGTCAAATTCCCCCAAATGTATGCATTTGCTTTGGACAAACAAATACTTTTTTTTCCCCCTTTGCCTTGTGCACACCCTTTACCAGAGAGATATAGCTACAACTGCCACACAATATCATTAATATTCGTTTCGCGTCCTTATTGCTCCCGTTCCCTTTCCTTTTCCTTTTTTTTTTTCTTTTTTTTTTTTTTTTTTTTGAGGAACACACTCTTGGGGAACTGGAAAAAAGTTTTGAATTTTAAAATTTTTATTTGATAAACGAAAAAGGAAACACAACTCAACTCACCAAAGTAAGGAAAGGACCGGTGGTTCATATATAAAAAAGAAGCAGAGAACGAAAGGGGTACCGGCTGATTTGAACGACATCGGCGATTTCCATTGGGACCACGCTGGCAAAGACCAGAAGCTGTGGTAGTCTCTACCGGACAAAAAATTGCCATATACATATTTTTTGCGGGCAAATCTCAAACGGTTGCCGAATTTACATATACGACAGTTGGACATTTGAATTTTACATTGTTATCAACAAATTTCGAAAGATGGACGCTTTCTATATCATTGTACCGTTTTCTCTTTGTTTCGTATAGCAATGTGGGAAGGATCGTTGATTTATGGAAGACAGACTATGGCAAAAGTTGGGCCCTAGTTTTAGTTGGAAACTACTGTTTTAGTTATGTTTAAAAAAGAAAACCTTCTTTTTTTTTAGTTAAGTTCTAATTCTCTAATTTTGTGGACGATTTCGTTACGAAATTTGTTTCTCAAATTTATTTTACGCTACTACATAATAGGCTACAAGTTACTTTTGTCGTGCCGACTAGGTTGTGGCTTAGTGGTTAGTGTGTTGGACTACTAAGCGAGGGGTCGAGGTTCGATTCCCGCAAAAACCCCAATTCCAACTATGGGTTTTTTCCACTGCGCCAACTCTCGCGATCGTCTGACAAACATCCGAGAGTATAAATCTCTTTAAAGAGCTTCTCAATTAGCTGTTTGGAGTAGGCATGAAATTGTAGATCCCTTCCATTCGTTCCAAAAATGAAAAGCTAACACAAAAGGAATGGTTGTGAGAAACTAGGCCTAGGGTCCCTCCGGACCTGTTGCGCCAACTATTTATTTATTTATTTATTTGACTAGGTTGTTATTTCAAACCCAATTTTAATAAAAGAAGAATTAAATGGAAAGTGAGTTCCCGTAGGTGAACTCCCACATGAATTGCTCACTCGCAAACGATAAAAATTTAAAAATTATCGGAACGCCGTCTTTAAGTTTCGTAAGGGCGGATCTACTCAAAAAAATTAAGGTTCAAAATAATTATAGTAAGGCCGCACAAGTTCTTTTTTTTTTTTTTTTTTGTATGTGGATTTGAATTCGCAAGTTTAAACCACTTGTGGAATCAGAGAACAATCAGGAAAATGAACAGGTTAACATGGAGCAGCAATTAGTTTTCATTTTAGCACATTAATTGTGATTAAATATTTTCGTTGAAAAAAAAAAACTTTATTTCTATTAACAAACCGGCAGCGATTCTGCCTCGATAAAAACTGAACAATATTCTTCTTTAAATCAGAGCTTAAGTACTATTTTAATGCTAACGGCGACATGTTCCCACAGGTGTTCTTGCATTTCACACCGTACGTGACGTAATGCGGGTCCGGTCATGACGGGGAATTGTATTACGATTCTATTGCAATCGTATGTTGTCTTCATAAATTGTCAGCGAATTCTATGACAAAATAATGGGAAGTGATAAGTTAAGCTTAGTGTTGAACGTAAACTGAGTTAAGTTTGGAGTTTATCTGTTGTTAACTTATATGAATTCGTAATTTTCTAAGAGAGTGCTGATGTATGTCGCCAGCTGTACTGTTCCGTGTATAGCCTTGCTTCCCGCTCCGGAGACGTATGTAGTATCTAGTATCTCATTGGGAAATTAGAGAACGGAGGCGTCCACTACAACCTGATGAAACTGAAAACTGTACTAAGTACTCTGGACACCTTGCAGCAAAAGTAAATATAACGGGTGATTTTTTAAGAGGCTTAGAACTTTTTTAAAAAAAAAAAACACAAAAAATTCGAAAAAATGAATAAAATACTTATTTGAATCGATAGTTTGAACCTTGCAATTTAATGTGTAAAGATAATTTCATGCAAATGTTGACCGCGGCTGCGTCTCAGGTAGTCCATCCGCTGAGTCCAATTTTGGCATACTCTTTCACACATATCGGCCGGTATCTCACGAATGAATGCATGGATGTTGGCTTCCAGTGCGTCAATCGAAGCGGGCTTGTCCCTATACACATTAGCTTTGACATACCCCCACAAAAAATAATCTAATGGTGTCAAATCGCACGATCTAGGCGGCCAATTGACCGGCCCGAAACGTGAAATCAACTGTTCACCAAACTCGCCTCGCAATTGCGCCATTGTTTCGCGTGCTGTGTGGCATGTGGCACCGTCTTGTTGAAACTACATATCATGCAAGTCAAGAACTTCCATTTCGGGCAAAAAAAAGTTTGTTATCATCGCTCGGTAGCGTTCACCATTGACAGTAACGCTGCGATTCGCATCATCTTTGAAGAAATATGGCCCAATAATGCCGCCGGCCCATAAACCGCACCAAACAGTGGCTTTTTCGGGATGCATTGGTAGCTGTTGCAATGCTTCTGGCTGATCTTCACTCCAAATGCGGCAATTTTGCTTATTTACGTACCCATTCAACCAAAAATGAGCCTCATCGCTGAACACAATTTTTCGATAAAAAAGCGGATCCTCGGCCAGCTTTCCAAGAGCCCATTCACCAAAAATTCGGCGTTGTGGTAGGTCGCCTGGCTTTAGTTCTTGCACAAGCTGTATCTTAAAAGGCTTTACGCACAAATCCTTCCGCAAAATTTTCCACGTAGTGCTGTAACAAAGGCCTAGCTGCTGGGAACGGCGCCGAATCGACATTTCGCGGTCTTCCGTCACACTAGCTGATACGGCCGCAATATTTTCCTCACTACGCACAGTACGTAAACGTGTTGGTGGTTTAATGTCCAACAAAGTAAATTTGGTGCGAAATTTGGTCACAATCTTCCGAATAGATTGCTCAGAAGGTCGAGAATGCCGATCATAAAATGGAAGCAGCGCGCGATGAACATTTCGAACCGAGCACGAATTTTGATAGTAAAATTCAATAATTTGCAAGCGTTGTTCATTTGTAAGACGATCCATGGTTAAATTGCAAACCAAACTGAAGCTGTTTGACAGTGACACGAGGTACTAAACACACGTCAGCTGTCAAAACCAGTGTTGCCAAAACCAAACCAGCTAAAAAATCACCCGTTATATCAGTAACCGAGAAATCTACATAATCCGCTTTGAAAGACCCTAGAATCTGAAAATCTAACACTCTGCAGCTCTAAATTAATTGATAAATAATGTTAGATCCTAGAGCTCAATCGCCACACCCGTGAACGTTCACGGAATTATACCGGTCTTACACACGAAACAATAACAATTACCTTCACGTATTGCTCATTCACGGAAGAGAAGATTCGACGCCTGTTTTTTGTCCCGATATGGCTCTAAAAATGGTGGCGAGAACCCTTTTGTGCTTGCCAACTCTCCGCTATCTAAGTACATAAAGTCTGCAAACGAGACCTTCTCGTTCATTAAAAGTTTGATTGGTTAAATCGGTAATATTTGCTAAATATTCGTTTTGCGTAGCTGTTACTGCATTTGTACTGGAAGTGGGGCATTGAGATTATTACAAAAACGTAGCGTTATGTGAAAATAGATCGGCAAATATAAATAATTAAAAAAAAAAAATGATTTTTTCGATTTTTTTTTTTTTTTTTTTTTGAGAAAAACTAAGCAGAAAATATTATTTAAAATACCTGCCTATATTATCTTTAATATGTATTTTGATCAATATCGTTAGAGCGGTCTTTGTAAGAATTCATGTAGAACGCACCAAACCGTTACAAATATTGCAATGTTTATAGTTTAAAGAATACTATCGCTTAACTATTTAGCTGAATTGTTAGTAGTAGCGGTTTTCTAAGTTTAAATCGAATCGAAAATTCTTTCGCAAGGTAATCATGATCATTTCTAACTGAATTTTTCTCCTTATTATTGTTCATTGAATTTTGAAAAGGGGCATTTCTTAAAAATTCTTTAATTTACCTGAAAAGGGCATCAACGATTTTGACCAAAATTTATAGTTAGATAAAAATTTATGTTTTAAATTCGAATTACCGAAAATGCTAACTTTAAGAACTACTTATATCTCGAAAATCCCAATTTTAATTTCGATAAAACTCTAAGAACCAAGTAATTCTTACATCCCGAATAATAACAGTAGGCAATCAGTTTTCAGCTCAATTAGGCAATAGCTAGCATTATTCAACCTAAACATTGCAAAATTTGGTATGGTTTTGTCTGTGTAGTTTTACAAAAACCTCTCTGACGATTTTATCAAAATACATATTAAAGATAATATAGTTATTTTAAATAAGATCCCCTACTTAGTTTTTCTCAAAAACTTTGAATAAATCAATTTTTTCGATTATTTCTCAAAAAATAATACCCAAAAACCGATCAAATATTGACCAATTCTTCTTTTTTTCAACCATTTCAGTGTGCATCTTAAAATAATTCCAACGATTCGAACCACTTGGAGCTTTACACAGTCAGAAAATCCCACTTCATTCACACCGCCACACACGTCCATCGGGATATTCAGTTTATAACTTCTAATGCACATTCAAAAACAAATCTCTGAATTATTACATATTGGTTGGAGCGTTTCAAAGAGGGCTGTAGGAAATAAGGCCCCAAATTTTGGGTGTTATTTCATAACGAAATTAAAAATAATAAAAACTACTTTTTATTTAATATTGTTGATATTGGTTAAACTAATTTAGATTAAGGGAACTTTGTATATACTTAACATAGCACCCACCCTGTGATCTAACAATAAACCCAAGCAGGGGGGTCGCAGGGGGGCAGCATGCCCCCCCAATCATATTCCATATCGGAAGGGTAACAATTAATAATAAAAAAATAATTTTGGAGACTTATTTTATTTCTTCCTTTGGGGTCTTATTTCATAATGATATAAGACCCTAATTATTATTAGGAAATAAGACCCCAAAAAATGAAATAACACCCCAAGTTCTACTAAAAATCGTTGTTGATGTACCTGTGTAATTTTTTAGGGCCTTATTTCATTTTTTGTTTGGGGCCTTATTCCATTGGGGCCATATTTCGCAGAGCCTTCAAATAGTCCCTCTCTTCAAGCTATTCTTTATGTATTTCTGGGGATTGCACTGGAGACCTCGCCAGCAAAGATACCAAAAGCTTTTCCACTGCGCCAATTAGTTTTACCCTCCACAAGTCCACCGTTTCGCGTTTGTTTTAACAGGATTCAGCCACTTGAGCAATTTCAAATTCAATTGAAAACAAATCTCCCGGTGAAAGATGTTTACGAGGCTAAAACAACAGTAATCCGAGTCTCCTCTACAGCCAACCCAAATATTTTATTATTCTCCAAAAAAGGAAATATGAAATTATTTACAGCAATTCTCGGCCCCATTGTCTTTGGTTCGAAGAATAGCCTCTCCACAACATGACGCGACCCCAATAAAAGTCTTTTAATTTACCACCAAATTAATCCACTCCCCGCTTCCCACGAGTCCATTCTTAGTGGCTGTCAAATAAATTGGATTTCATCCGAAATTGACCCCTCCCCACGCTCGCATCGCACACTGCTCATAATTTATATCAAACCTCCACCCAAAGTCCAAAGTATATACATCAAGCGGACAATCTAGAATTATTATCCAAAAATGGTATAAGAAAAACTGTCCAAGAAAATCGCCAATGAAATGTTTGTTTGCGGGCAAACAAAATGAAAAGAAACGGTTAGACTTCTGCTGTTTTATGGTTGGTTTAAATGACGGAATACATGCGCTGTATGTACAGATATAGGTGGCTCAAGAATCACCACTATCGCGAGGGGTAACCACTCTCCCATGACAATCTTAGAAATTACCCACATGAATTTCTCAAGACGTTCATGTTGCGTCTTAAGGAGGCACCCACTCACGCGGCCCTGCTGCCAATGGAGGTATCTTAAAGGAACCGCAACTTGTGTGATGGTTAACATTATTTCAGGTAACAGCGAATCACCATCTAGAACTTGATGTTGCGGGCAAATTTTCTTTCACGCTTTGATGGCTACAGGTTGTTGTGGAAGCTATAAGATGCGTTGCGGCGTTACAATTATTATTCAGAGGGATGCGCGTGGGAAATGGTCGCCTTATTGGGGGAAAACCTATTTTCACATGCGGTCATTGCATGTTTTTTTCATGATGGAAATTTATCTGCATTTGGGAATGTTTTCGATAGTCATGCAAATTGGATTGTTTTCGTTGTGGGTTGGTCTGCATTTGGACAATGGTAAACGGGAGTAATTGAATGTTGACACAGAAGCAATCAAAAGCAGAGGGAAGGGGTAGGCGATAGATGTGTTGGCTGGCACCCCTGTACAGTAGTAGCGACAAAAAAGCGAAAATAGATTGCTCATCTGTTTATCCAACTGGGCCAAGTTGTCAGCATTTATCCACTAGTTTTGCATGAATGTTTGGTCAGCAGGTTATTAAATTATTTAATAGTTGGCGCAACAAGTCCATTGACCCAAAAGGGTAGTAGGACTTTATTTTATTTTCTTACGAAAAGAAGGCTTCCACTATTTGCTGCCGAATCTGAACATCTAAGTTATGAAGATTTCCTATACGACAGTTGTACTCTCAGAGGTTTTTCCGACGTTTGCAAGAGGTTTGACAATGACGGGAAACACTTCTATTGTGCTGGGGACTGAACATGCGACTGACTCCTCAAAAGTCCACAATATTAGGCCATGAAACCCACAAGGATAGGTGTGTCCTTTTTATTGTTCGTTGGAGTTTAATAAATAAATAGTTGTAGAAAAAGGTCCGTGTAGGCAGCCAGAGCAAGCTTCTGCCAACTGTTCCCTTTTTTTGCATTTTTATTTGTGGGACAAATGGCATAGTAAGGTTGTCATGTCAACTGACAAAATGTCCTATTACCTTCAACCTTCAAGCCTCATCCGTTTTTGTTTGTTTTGACTTTTTTAGCAGTTGCACAGCGCTAAGTTTGTTGGACTATTCAGAAAAATGTTTTAAATTCAATTCGATTTGAAAAAATTCACAATTTGTCCCTCATGGTTTCTCCCTCTGTCTCACTTCTCGTCGTGCAAGAGCATAACCCTGGAGAAAGCCGTTCAATTTAGATGTCATGCCCCTCTTAAAAGAATATAAAGAAAACGAGGCAACAAGGTTGCCCCTAATCTGCACTAACAGCCGATTTAGCATCTTAGGTAAATATATTCTGGACTTGAAAGCTCACCGGCGTTATTTCTCAGGGGCTGGCTATTAAATGTAGACCCGCGTAAGGGATACAGTAGTTGCCACTCATGACATTTTGACTTTAAACAAGCGTAGCTTTGTTATTTAAACGATTATAATATGTTAGGTATACATTTATTGTAGGCGCAGTGGCTTAGTGGTTAGTGTGTTGGACTACTACGCTAGGGGTCGAGGTTCGAATCCAGAAAAAACCCAAATTTTCCAGCTTATGATTTTTTTCACTGCGCCACCTCTCGCGAACGTCTGACAAACATCCGAGAGTATGACTGTCTTGAAAGAGCTTCTCAATTAGCCGTTTGGAGTCGGCATAAAATTGTAGATCCCTTCCATTCGTTCCAAAAAAGAAAACTCACACAAAACGAATGGTTGTAAGAAGCTAGGC
This sequence comes from Cheilosia urbana, assembly GCA_946477585.1. NCBI lineage: Eukaryota > Metazoa > Arthropoda > Insecta > Diptera > Syrphidae > Cheilosia > Cheilosia urbana. Next base: position 122,727,673 of record OX297854.1, read on the forward strand.
CTAGGGTCCCTCCGGACCTGTTGCGCCAACTATTTATTTATTTTAGGTATACATTTATTGATTAAGGAATTTTCTAGCTTAAAAATGGTTTTAATTTAGAAATAAATGCATTTTAAAAAAAGTTGGCACCCCTGTACAGTAGTTGGTTCATTTTTTTTTTGCCACTCTACGGAACTACAGTTGCTGGCATCCAAAATAATGATTAAAATGTAAATGCATTTAATGCATCTTCGTTAAACAAAAATGCAACATTTTGATTAGTTACTATCTAATATATAAAATTATCGTGTCACGGGGTGCGTAGTTGAACTCCTCCGAAACGGCTCCACCAATTTTCGTGAAACTTAGTGTGCATATTGGCTAGAGTTGAGAATCGGACAACATCTATTTTTCATATCCCTAAATGTTAAGGGTGCCTCACCACTAAATTTTTTATTTTTTTCATGGGGAAATACACTTTGAAAAAAAATTAACTGGATAGAAATCAAGTAGTGACACTTCAAATAAAAAAAAAATATTTTGAATTTTAAAAGCAATTGTTGTTGTCAATTATTTTAATTATTTTCCAAGCAAATTGTTGTTGTCAACAATTTTGATTTGTTTTTTTTTTTTTTTTTCTTTTAAATATGTGTATGTACCTAAAAAGTTTGTTCTAATAAATTATGTTTACTACGTTACATTAAGTAACTTTTTAAAATGAAGTAGATACTTTGATTATAATAAAAATGATATTATGGCCAACGATATTTTGCATCGAATTCGCACTGTGACATCGGATAATGAACTGGAGATGTCAGATGAAATGCGCAACAAAGTGGCACTTTGTTGTGCAAATTGGGGATGCCACAGCTGGAACTGGAGCGAGAAATGGACTTCGAACGAATCGCATTGAGTCAAGCTGTTGTTGCGTTCAGGTAACGCACAAAAAGAAAAGGAAGTGTTTGTCTCCCACCTTTCCACCTTCCTACCTACTCCCGATTTTTCGCCCTCGATTCCTTCCGCTATCATCTTGAGGAAGTGGCCTAAAAACGAATCCATATTTCCCTTGATCACGGCATCACGCGTGAACGGCTGGACCGATTTCACTAATTCTTTTTTTTTTTTTTTTTGTGTTTGTTATTGTCAGGAGAAAAATCTTATGAAAGAAAAAATTAAGAAAATTGCGCGGCAAATTAGAAAATTTAAGAATACTTAACCACCATATTAAATTATATCTAATGTAACCATAGCGCTTTTAGAATTCAAACTTTTTTGATGTAACCTTATGGCGCTTGGCATAACATTGACATAATGCGTGCTGCAAATATCGTCAAGGAGGATGTAAAAAAATGAATATCGTTTAAAACAGATGCTTCGATCGGAGTTATTATATTGATAAAATACATATAAAATAATTAATTTATTATTTCTAACAAAAACTGAAACATGTGGCGTTGTAGGCGTATATGTCGTTTTTCAGTTTAGTTAAATTTTCTTTAATAATAATCATCTTAATTTATACATATAATTCTTTCGGGACGAAACTCGATGATGATGATATAACTCGATAGCCACTGGGTCAATTTTTATGATTCTTCTTTTGTTATGTTCGTATTGTTGTATTTTAGGTTAACGCAAACTTAAAAGATAGGATTTTTGACCCACTATATGGCGTTGTTTCACGATCTCCAAAATCACTCACCCGAGTTCAAAGAAATTTTGTAGATTTATATTCTTCGTTTCCGCTTGAAGGATAGGATACTTTTGGACCTGATAGGTGGCGCTGCTGCCGATCTCCGAAACAGCTCTACCAAGTTGATTGAAATTTTGTAGATGGATATGGTTGCTTCCAGTTTTAAATTTCGGATAGTTTTTGACCCTATAGGTGGTACTTTGAAAAACACAAGCGGGATAAGAAAACGGATTTTGGCACGTCCCATTCAAAAATAAAATCAAACTTTATTTCTAAAGTTGTATAATTAAAATTATTAATGGACATTGTTCAAATAAAGTAATTTGCGAAATGTGAGCAAGACTGAATACGAAAGGTATGGGCAAAGCCGGGTGGATACAGTTACATATAAAAGAGACTGACGTCCGAATGTGCACTCATAACTCGGGGACGGATCGTTCGATTTTTATGATTTTTGGTTGGAAGGAAGGGCATAATGCTACCTTTTGATGTGAAAAAAACTTTATGGGGATTAGTTGATTTTTTTAATTCTTTGGATGTTCCGGGCTTACCTCTTCATAATTTGGACTTGAAAGTCAGCTCAGTTAAAATGCTGTTGCGCAACATCAATGTATCGAAACTTTGTAAAGGATCGCATTTGATTTATGGTTAAGGATCTTACATCAAATATCATGCAAGTGATAATTTTGAGGGGAAATTTCAAAGGCAAACACTCTTATTCCACAGATTTCGCTTATTTAGAACGATTTACCATTCGTGCGACTTCAATTTCCCGTGCGTCTCGCTTTCACTATGTCTAATAATTTATTGCAAGGATAATCGATGGATGTTTGTGCATTTGTGGCATCAATCTTGATTTCCCATGTTTCTCACATTAGTGAGATTTTTATTTTTAGTGAAAAAGCGGAAGGTTGGCCGAAACGTCAAAATCATTGCGGTTTGATTGAAACAAATCAACATTGCTATTCATAATTTATTTATATTGCATTTAATATAACTTTTGAATAAAGAATTTTAATTGGCCGAATTACATAAATTAGGAAGTGCATTGCGCATGCTCGGAATTATTATTTTCATTACATTAACAAATTTGGGCGGAACGAAGTTTGCCGGGTCAGCTAGTTTTAATATAATAAAAAATGTATATAATAACAAATTTAACAATTTAGTTTTTGTATACAACAATTTATTGTAATTTATAATTTTAATTTAAAAAAAAACAAAACCAATTAAAATTATTCCCGAAATAGATAGTTGTAGCCGATCCTCATCTTAAATTCTTTCCTGTTTAGGCATTTTCAAAAATCTGTAACAAATAAGCGTCAGTTGGCACCCTTAAAAGTAAAAAACGGATAATTGGCGCTTTGACGTCAAAATCGCATCACAGAGCCGTCATTTTAATATCGTTATGTGTGATCGCCATTTTTGGGATAAACTTTTCGGCATCATTTAAATGACTCGAAAAAAAATGGCCGTGTAGTCGAACCTTAAGAAAATTGGAAGTCTCTATTAAAATTCAAAATATTTTACCTCTGCGGAACGGAATGAGTCGCTTTACGCTAGAACAACATTGGGAAATATTGAAAACTTATTTCCAAAGTGAGTGCTGTGTATAGTCCAAACAGTGCGTTTTTTGAAAAGAAGTTTGACGAGGCGCATTTTCATCTCCGCGACTACGTTAACAAATGAAATTGCCGCGTCTGGGACTCGGAAAATCTGCACGTTATTGTCGAGAGGCCAAAGCATCCACAGAGAGTGACAGTTTGGTGCGGATTGTGGAGTGATATAGCATCATTGAACCATTTTCCTCAGAAAATGAGGCTGAAAACAACGTTTCCGGTCGTTACCAGAGATATGTTAACCATAACCCACAGCAAAATAAAAATGTGTGACTGCGAACGCATTCAACTCGGTTTAGCCTCAGTCTTTTGTGGTGAGTGGGGCGCGACGGGTGTGGAACATATACGGGGCATTTTGTTTTCTATACTTTCGTTGTAATTTTTTGGTAAGTTTTCTTAAGTGTTTTTACATAAAATTTTGTGTTAAATTGGTAAGTTTTTTTCTAAAATTAAATAGTGTTAAATATTTTCTTAATTTGTGTTATATTAAAATTTAAAAGAAAGTTAATGAAGTGTGTTGAAAATTAAAATGAGTAAAAAAATCAAAGTATGTTTAATATGGCCCACCCCATTTGTTGGTAATATGACCAGGTAGGCCATATTTGATACGTTTTCTCGATTGAAATTTGATTTATTTATTAATTTAATTTAATTTTTGTTTTTTTGAAGGCTAAAATGTCTAAACAATGTCCACAACCACGGAAGACTTGGCGGAAGGGGGCATGATGGAAGCCATATCGGCAAACAACAACAAAATAATGGGATCTTTGAAAGCCCACCCTGGGCCATATAAGCCGCATTTTTTTCAAAACTGAGTTATAGAGTTCCTTTAAGTTTTTGTTTTTAACTTTTAGTTATGTTTGTTTAATTAAAGTATCTAAGGACTAAAATAAAAATAATTTGTAAGACGGTTTAAAGAAATAATAAATGAATAAGACCTAAATTTGTGGCTTTATTTAAAAAAATGTTAAGGGCGGGCCATATTTGCCGCCTTACTCTACATGGAAAAAATAATTTTCTTCATTTTATTGCATTTTGAAAAAGAAACTTGTATTTGTATATTTTGCTCACCCTGTATATTTAGAAAAAAAAAAAATGTTCTCAAAAGAAGTCTGTAGCTGGAAGTGGGGAAATCGCTATTGAACAGAGAGGTATCCAAAAAAAGGGTTTCAACGTCAACTACTGTACCTGTTCCGCTAAGTATAGGTACACCGCCGATGATATAATGAGCAAAATAATAAATTTTAGACATTTTTCTAATGGCAGGAATTATTTTGTAGGCACGCTCTGGAATATTTACCCAGCAGCAGGCTATACGTCGTCTAGACTTCTTCAGAATCTACTGATAATAACCGAGTCCTCAACTAACAACAACAAGCCCATCAAGTCAGTCCTTGTCAGCTATGATAACGAAAGGCATTGGCCCACTAATCTTAAAATGGGTTCTAAACATGTTAGAAAGCAGAATCATTAATCTGGATTATGGAGGCTCACAAAAGACTTTTAAGGCCACTAGGGGCTGTCCTCAAGGTGGAGTACTTTCTCCCATACTGTGGACTTTAGTCATAGATGAACTCCTATTCCGCCTCACACAATCGGGGTACATAATACAAGGTTATGCAGATGATGTAGGAATCACTGTTAGGGGCAAACATGACTCCACGATATCGGAGATCATGCAAGGAGCCCTAAACTTAACCTATAGATGGTGTCAGAACAAAGGATTGACCATAAATCCCTCAAAAACAGTCATGATACCATTCTCAAGAAAGAGAAAACTAGAATTGAAACCGATCAAGCTGAATAACGAAGTTATTAACCTTTCTTGGGGAGGTAAAATATCTGGGAGTAATCCTGGACAAGACTCTCACCTGGAACTCACACCTTGATCAAGTCACCAAGAAGGCGACAAAGGCAATTTACATGTGCCAGCGTCTTTATGGCAAAACCTGGGGCTTAAAACCAAAAATGATCTATTGGTCATACAACACGATCATCAAACCAATGATCACCTATGCAGCGATATCATGGTGGCCAAAAACCGAACAATTAACTGCCCAGAAAAAACTAAACAAGATGCCTCATGCGTTGGTATAACGGGGGCAATGCAAACTTGTCCATCCGCAGCCATAGGGCAATGCTCAGTCTTCTGCCATTACATATTGGATACCAGGCCATGAGGGATTTGAGGGCAACGAAGGAGCAGATTGTCTGGCGAGAAGAGGCGAATCACGCTTGCTCACCTGTCCTGAGCCCTATTTCGGGTTACCTTTGAGTTACACACACTCAAAATTCAGGAAATGGGAAGACGATCACCTTGCCGAATACTGGACGGAATCAAAGGGACAGAGGCAGGCAAAAAGATTCATAAGCCCAGCTTGTAGTAAAGCAAAAAAGTTACTTGAGCTAAGCAAAGAAGATCTAAGGATCCTACCGGGTTATCTTACTGGTCACTGGCCACTAAGATATCATCTCAAAAAAATTGGACTTTCCGACGATGACTCCTGTCGACTCTGCGGAGAAGAGGAGCAGACAACGGAACACATACTCTGCGAATGCCCTGCTGCGGCAAGAGGCATAGCGTTCCATATGCAAAGGGCGCTTTTAAGTCCTGCAAATATTGGAAACATGGAACCAAGAAGGGTGCTGAGGTTTATAAAGAGCCTCAACAGCTCACTGGGTTAAATAATAAAGGCCAACACAATAGATCTCTTCTGATCGCAGTGTACAGGGCCTATCACTTACAACACAATGCAAAATACAAAGTCAGTCCTTAGCCAACCACTTCCAGATGCGTTCTCCACTCAGATCACCTTCTACTTGAGCGGTATCAACTACGGCGAGACCCTAGCCATCTTATCATCTTAAACGACTGATGTGAAAATTTATAAATGGGTTTATATCTCCCTACAGCTGTAGTATAGTTCGTCAGGGATTCTTCTCCTTGAAAGTCAATCCATACGGAACCAATAGTTTTCCAAGAACCCTCCAATTTTAAGCGACCGAGGATATCTTCATGCGAATTCAGACAAAGTTGAAGCTATAGCCCAATAAATCAGGATGATCAGGGTTTAATGTTTTCTTAGGGGTCTACCACTAAGTTGCCTTCTGAGTTCCAAGAAACACAATTCACACAAGGTATATATTTCTTGTTGTCAAAAACTTTAGTCTTTTTTACTAATTTATTATTGGAACACCGTCCCGATAATTTTTGACGTTTGTGTGTGAATACTCATTTTTTGATAACTTTTAAGAAATTTAAAAGCTTAAGGCGTTTTCGAATAACTTCTTACATTTTTTGGAAGAGGACTTCTGTGCGAATAACGTGTCAACAAATTAAAAAATCCCAGCGGTTTGTTTTCATGCTATAAGCTGTCAAAACTTTAAATGCGATTTCCCAAAAACATTAAAATCCAACCCAATATTGGGGCGACGACATGTAGTTCTCGTTTTATTTGCCGATCGGATGTTACCGTCAGATAATATAGCAGAACCGAGGTAGACTACGTCCCTTACCTCAAAGTTGTAGCTGTGGATTTGGAGGTTTTTTCTGACCATCTGCGGCCTACATATTATCATCTTAACATAGGAAATCTGTGCCCGCAGGGTGCAAAGCTTCTGTCTGTTAATACCCACCACTACGTAATTGATTAAGAGATTTGTTTTCAACACAGAAATACTTTCACCAGCGAAGTCAAAGCGCTCTGCTAAGTATGCTTGACTTCAATAGTGATTAATTGATATTTGGAAAAAAAATAGGTGTACACTAGCTCGTGCGCTAAAATAGAATTAGAAGCGAAGATTGAAGCTGACTGTTTCCTAGCGAGGCTATTACTTTAGCGCTGCATTTGCTGTATTTGGCAGATCAGTGATCTGTCGGTCACTTACGTATTTGATTATAGCTCAAGCGGAGAATTGATAGGCCCTTGCACACTTTAATCATAAGTTCCACATAGCCTGCCTGTAGGCAACTCAACAACAATCGGACTAAGGAGGCTTGGAAGTAAAGCCAAATGATTTTTTTTTAATATCAAAAGAAAAAAAGCTATTGCCACCAAAAGGTGAACTCAGTTTTGGAACAACCATATACCCACAGGTCGAAAGAACTCCAACCCATACAAAGCATAATTCGATTTTAATTAACCGCAGAGTTCTTATTACCCGCATCTATCTCCTATCAGATCGGTACACTGTGAGTGTATGTGTTTGCATCTGTTCTTGCATTTGTCCACCCATCAGGATCGAAATAAATTCCAATAAGCCATCGCGCTGCTGCTGCCTCGAACATCTGTATAGCCTATACATACCCAAAAGGGAAGCTGGTAGCCCAAAAGCCGTATAAGAAATACGACTATACCAGCTCTCGCACATGTCCATTTGGTCGGTTCTTATATAAATTGAAACCTAGTTAGCATAAAACATACATTTCAAATCAGTTAATTAAGATGTACCTGAAAATTTAAAGCCACTATGTCTCTGTTAAATGCAAATCAGCTCTTTGGGATATTTGCCCAGGCCAAGCGATTGGCCGATTTGTGCACGACGGCAACGACGACAACGACAACGCTTCGTGGCAGCAAAGCAGCCTCAGCCTCTCATGTTCTACAGCTTATCTGTGGAAGAGGGGGTGCGGATCGAGATCGTTGGGCTGTTGGTGTGTTTCTTTTTGCAACTTTCGAAGGCAGCCACATAGCGAGTAATAGACGGGTAAATAGTCGCTTGTTTTTAATTTAGTGGATAATCAGTATGTAGGTGAACAAAAGGCGCACTACCAGCGATCCAAAGATAACGAAACTGATGCAAGTGAAGAGTACCTGCGAGCTCCCAGCTCCCACCCGCGCAAGAAAGCACTTTGCGTTTAATTGCAGGCAGCCGTATAAATCAATCAGCTTTTGCATTTCACCCGACGATATGGTCAAACAAAGCATATCGTATGGTCGTCAGCAGTGCGAGCGATAAGTTGGCAGAAGTGGAGCGCTGCTGGTCGGCTCTCGGTTGGCAGGTGACGCTGATGAAGATGATGCGAATACCAAATGCGAGTTAAAGTGTAGCAATATGTGCACTCAGATGGACATGTGCGATTAATTCGGGCACCAACTGAATGGGAAACAAAATTAATGCGCTGCGTAGGGTGCAGGCACAGTATGTCAGACAAGGAATACACTTATTGCGGCAAAGGTTACAGTCGAAGGAATTTTGGTGGCTGATGGGTACAATGTGAATGCCACGCTCAGTGTCAGATCGGATCTGGAGACTAATCATTCAGTTAAGACGAACACTCTATACAATTGATATGTTTGGATCTGAGGTCGACGGATTATTCTGGGAGTCTGACAACAAAAATGCTGACAGGTATGAACTGTAGCCGCTGCAACTGGGGTAAAATGAAAGTCTAATATTCGAAGGATTTTTCGAATAAATGGAGTTAAATAGAATTTATTTTTAGATTAGATTAGATTTTATTGATTTTAATTAATCTAATGTATGTTAATAAATAAATTAGTTAATTAACATAAAATCATTTGACATATGGCATTGCCGTTGTTGACAAACATAGATATATAATATATATAAAATACTAGCGTGCCCGGGGAACTTTGTCCCGCCCAAAATTGACTTTTTGACAAAAATAATTTTGGAGCATTCACTATTCCACTTTCCACCTGTAATTTAATTTAATCGGTACAAAATGTATGGAAAATCAATTTATACGAACTTTCCAATTTCCCGTTTAAATTTTCCAATTTTATCGCCTTCTGAACCTTCCTTAGGCATAGATAAACACAACAAAGAAAAGATAGCTCAATTCCGACGATCTGTTTTCAAGTTATGGAGTCTTACGTATGCAATTTTGTCAATGCGATTCGATCGAAGTCCATTTCTCGCTCCAATTCTCGATTAGATGCGTCTTGCATTGAATGATTTGGCTGCGGCATCCCCAATCTGCACAACAAATCACCACTGATGAGCAGACACATATTCTCGATCAAAATCAAAGCTTTGTTGCGCATTTCATCTGACATCTCCATTCATTATCCGATGTCACAGTGCGCATTCGATGCAAAATATAGTCGGCCACATCATCTTTGTATAATCAAAGTGTCTAGATACTTCATTTCAAAAAGTTACTTAATGTAACATAGTAAACAAAATTTATTAGAACAAACTTTTAGGTATATTTGAAAAAAAAAAAACTTCAAAATTGTGGACAACAACAATTTGCTTGAAAAATAATTAAAATAATTGACAACAACAATCGCAATATTTGAAGTGTCACTACTCGATTTCTATCCAGTTTCTTTTTTTTTCAAAGTGTTTTTCCCCATACAAACTTTCATAGTCTCTTTCATCCCCCCCAAAGTTTTGTTTTCGCGACAAAAAGTAAATATAAACCTGATATACAGCAATACGAACAAAACAAGAAAAGAATTATGAAAATCTTCACAGGGTTATCGAGTTACATGATCATCGAGTTACACCCCGACAGAATTATATATAGAAAGAAGATAATAGAAATAACTTAAGCATAGCAATTTCGATGTATTTCAATCAAAACGCAATGATTAAGGTGACAGCCAACCGTCAACTTTTTGACTAAAATGCTTTACAGAACAGGACGAACAATTTCAAGACGAAATGAGAATTTTTTCCCTTGAATTTTCCCCTCAAAACCGTCGCATGCATGACATTTGATTTGAGATCCTTCACCACCAAATCAAACGCGTTCCGTTACAAAGCTTCGGTGCATTGAGGTTGCGCAACAAAATTATAACTGAGCCGACTTTCAATTTCAAATTGTATAGAGCTAGGACTGGAACATCCAAAGAATTCAAAAATTCAACTAATCCCCATAAAGTTTTGTTTTCACGACAAAAAATAGCATGTGTCCTTTTCCTTGCGCCCATGCGAATTTAAACTAAAAATCATAAAAGTCGAACGATTCGTTCCCGAATTATGAGTGCACATACGGACGTCAGTCAGTCTCAGTCTTCAGCAAAGTGCTTTATTTGGACAATGTCCATTAATAATTTTAATAGTGCAACGACCCGTTTTCCTATCCCGCTTATGTTTTGCAAAGTACCTCCTATAGGGTCTAAAACTATCCTATCTTTTAAACTGGATGCCTTGCCATCCGTCCGGGTTTTCCCGGACATGCACTCTTTTTTGCTTCTGCGGGGAACGTCCGGTATAGTTTTAATAAAATGTCCGGGATTATTTTCACTTATCCACTTAATTTAGAAATTAATCGAAAAATCAGTCGGAGATAATTAAAATCTAGTAAACGAACAGAACTAAAAATGGATACTTGAGATTCTAAGAATCATAATAAAAATTTTGTTTTTTTCGTCCTTGTTTTGTACTCTTTTTCTGATCGTCATTTGTCCGGGAAAGTTCGGGACTTGGAGCCCCATGAACTACTTTCATCAAAAACAATCTGGCAACACTAAACTGGAAGCAACCATCCACAAATTTCAATTAACTCGGTAGAGCGCCTAGTCCTATTTTTCAAACTTCAACTAACCATACAGAGCCAAAAAATGTCATTGAAACCGGTTGAGCGGTTTCGGAGATCGACGACAGCGCTATCTATCAGGTCCAAAAGTATCCTGTCTTTTAAACAAAAACAAACCATGTACATCCATAAAATTTCATTGAAATCGGTTAAGTGGTTTCGGAGATCGACACCATTAACACCTATCTGGTTCAAAAGTATCCTAATTTTTACGCTGGGACCAGTCATAGGCATTCACAAAATTTCATTGAAATCGGGTGAATGGTTTCGGAGATCAACAAGAACACCAGTTATCGGTTCCAAAATTCTATCTTTTAAGACTGCCTAAACCTGATAGTAGGGGAGCCGACTGCAGGATTACCTACCTCATCGAGTTAAAGGATAATTCGCATTTCAATTGAAAGTTAAGAAAGAGACAATGATAAAACCACTGGTCGGACAATCATTATCCTGCCGGGTTTCGGAGTAACGGGCCACTTCCGGTACAGTTTTTATGTGTTTACTTATGTCATAAGGTTAAAGCACAATTTAAGTTTTATTAGCTAGAGGTCAATTAGTGTTGCATAAAAAGCTTGGTCGGACAAAGTATATCCTGCCGCAACCCTCTGTCCGACCACTCAAAAGTCCTGTATTTTTTATGTTTACCTACCTCATCGAGTTAAAAGATGAAACTGGTGTCAAATAATAGGTAACATCGTTCTATTTAAGAATTCACTGGTCGGCCAAACCTTACCCTGCCGCAAAAATGCGTCCGACCACTTTTTAGGTCATGAGCATATCATTTCACTGCCCTACGCGTGTCTAACAAAGTCAGTCATTTTAAACAGGTAACTTATAGACTACCAAAAGAAATAGACTTTCAAATAAAAGTTTATAACACCTTCTTTAAAAATATAGTCATCTGCCAGACCACATCCTACTGTATCCGCTTATATCACACGTTTCTAAGGCATAAATTAGTTATTTTGGGGTAAGGACCATACTTTCTAAAGTAGCTAAAAAAATATACGTTCTTGTAGAACCTACAAACTAGTCTCAAATTATAGCCCAGAACGTCCTCTGTCCGAAGCCACTAACTATATACACTTTAACCTGCCTAAACAATGCGCCCGACCACTTCTTAAGTCATACTCATGAGTATGCAATCCACTATGCGCACAACTTGCTCTACATGTATGTATGTAGTAAGCTTTATTGTTTATAAAACGAACCCTACTGAGTACAAACATGAAACTAGTATCAAATGAAAGGTTATAACGTCCTCTTTTAAAAACCATAAGTCGGCCAGACCTAGACCTGCCGAAACTACACGTCCGACCACTTTTTAGGTCATGAATATGTTACTTTGCAGTATAACCCCATTTATATATGTATCCACTTCATCGAGTTCAAACAATTTTAATATGTAAGGATAAACAAATTTTATTCAAATTTAACAGGAATTATTACTTATAATAACAATATAAAATAAAAATGAATCCAACAACTTATATACAATATACAGTCTTACATATATTCGTCAAAAATAACGAATCACTAAACATCCTCAATTTAGGCATTTTTTATAAAAAAAAAAATGTATTAGAATAATTTTGTACAATCATTTGAGAAGGATATATGTTCACAAATCGTCTGCATCGTCGGAGTCGTCTAAGGTCTGAGTATCAGATAGTTCATCGTCACTTCCCTTTATAACTACATCGTCAATACATAATGGTGTCGGTTCTCCCGTAAACCAAAATGGGACCAGTTTTTCGTTTATTTTCACCCACCCAAACTCTTCTGCCCTCAATTTTATGCAACTGGAGTCCGTTGCATTTAGCCACATTGAGCTAACAAAAATTGTTCTTCTAATCTTTTGTTGCAGAGATTTGTAGCAAGGTGGAATCAGACTTGAATCAACATTTTTCATGTTTTTGAAAAAATTACCTGCAGCATGTTTTGTGGCATATACATATACATTTTGAAACATTCGGACCCTAGCAGAATTAACATTCTTACAGTTTTTTACACCATAGAGTAGTGCAGTGTATTCCTGAATAGCTTCAATTTTATGTCTATCCTGTATATCCGCCTTATTATTTAAAGATCCAAACAGTGTTACGAAACGATCATTTCTCTCTAAAATTCCAAGTGGCTTAGCCTTCCCTTTTCGATAAAAGATCGCCGTGTAGTCGCATCCTGTAAATGCATGAAAATCCGGCAAATCAGACCATACGGTTGGGCCTAAGATGACTGACAGCTGTGTACAGTTTATGCAATTAAGGTCATTAGTTCTAGAATATCCACTTATCAACCAAATTTCCATATCCTTGAATTTGTGGATATTTCCTAATAAAATTATTAAAATATCGGTGTCAGATGCTTCCACCATAACTTTCGAATAAGGTTTTGATTTACTCAAGTGATAAATTCATCTCAAAATCATTTCAGATATTCTTTCAAATTTTTGTGGAACTGATGGTCCCATATTTAAAATGTTTGATTTTCCGCAAAGCTACAAAATTAAGTCTTATAAATGTTTCAGCTGTCTGTAAAGCTGATAACCTTTTCAGATTCACCACAAATAAAACACTTTTTCATGGCAGACTTAATGTTTTTATATTAGAAGAAATTTAAGAAAATTATTCACAAACCGATTCAAGCTTTAATCACAAAAACTATTTTTATTATTGCTTTCAGTCTTACTGCTGATTTAATTAATTTTCTGCGAAAAAGTATTACTCAATGCACACGATTTTTTTTTCTAATAAGAAACAAATGCTTGTTGTGTAAGCGCTTCATTTTTCTGTTAGGCAAATGATTTTAGCAAACCAATTAACAGTTTCATATTTTTAGGCAGGTAGGTACTCCATGAAGTGGATATATAATACATATATATTATATAAATGATGACGTATATTGTATGCATACAGAGCTGGGGTTGTACTGCAAGGTAACATATTCATGACCTAAAAAGTGGTCGGACGTGTAGTTTCGGCAGGTCTAGGTCTGGCCGACTTACGGTTTTTAAAAGAGGACGTTATAACCTTTCATTTGATACTAGTTTCATGTTTGTACTCAGTAGGGTTCGTTTTATAAACAATAAAGCTTACTACATACATACATGTAGAGCAAGTTGTGCGCATAGTGGATTGCATACTCATGAGTATGACTTAAGAAGTGGTCGGGCGCATTGTTTAGGCAGGTTAAAGTGTATATAGTTAGTGGCTTCGGACAGAGGACGTTCTGGGCTATAATTTGAGACTAGTTTGTAGGTTCTACAAGAACGTATATTTTTTTAGCTACTTTAGAAAGTATGGTCCTTACCCCAAAATAACTAATTTATGCCTTAGAAACGTGTGATATAAGCGGATACAGTAGGATGTGGTCTGGCAGATGACTATATTTTTAAAGAAGGTGTTATAAACTTTTATTTGAAACTAGTTTTCTTTTGGTAGTCTATAAGTTACCTATTTAAAATGACTGACTTTGTTAGACACGCGTAGGGCAGTGAAATGATATGCTCATGACCTAAAAAGTGGTCGGACGCATTTTTGCGGCAGGGTAAGGTTTGGCCGACCAGTGAATTCTTAAAAAGAACGATGTTACCTATTATTTGACACCAGTTTCATCTTTTAACTCGATGAGGTAGGTAAACATAAAAAATACAGGACTTTTGAGTGGTCGGACAGAGGGTTGCGGCAGGATATACTTTGTCCGACCAAGCTTTTTATGCAACACTAATTGACCTCTAGCTAATAAAACTTAAATTGTGCTTTAACCTTATGACATAAGTAAACACATAAAAACTGTACCGGAAGTGGCCCGTTACTCCGAAACCCGGCAGGATAATGACTGTCCGACCAGTGGTTTTATAATTGTCCCTTTCTTAACTTTCAATTGAAATGCGAATTATCCTTTAACTCGATGAGGTAGGTAATCTTGCAGTCGGCTCCCGTACTACACCACCACCACCAGCACCAGCAACAGCACCAGCAAACAGCTCCAGCAATCCAGCATACTAATACATACTCTGGGGAATAGCTTTTAGTAGGCTCTCTGCGTTTGATCCGTGTTGGATGTGGCCTCGCTGCGCTCAGCCTCAGCCTCAGCACCAGCACCACGAGCAGATGATTGATTTACACTTTTATGTGTCTGGATCGGTTTCCGTTTGAATAAATAATTAAGAAACGTTCCGTGTTCGCTGTTGTCTGCTTTAACGGTCTAAGGATGGATGGGTTGAGGGTTTTATGGGCTCATAATGTGCGCCATCCAGCAAACTCAGATTGTCATTGGGAATCTATCTCCGCTGAGGTTATTATTACTCGTCGTCAACCGGTTTATTTGTCTTTTAGCTTTATAGTGTCGCTGGGTCGTACCACAACGAGTTAATTGCTGAGCTTATGTTTTTTGTTTGTTTTTTGTTTGGCTGGGTTGTTTTTTTTTATTTTTTTAAGTGCGACAGTTATTAATTGGCATTGCGCGAGCAGTATCAAAGAGCGCGCGTTAATGGATGACAAAAAGCTGACGACCGACATCAAGCGGGAACTGTGCTCCAATTGTGGGCTATTATCGCTTGAGACATTCTGCGTGCAATCAAATGCTAATGAACGCTTTTTCTTCGCAGCCATACACCTAGATATACTGGAGATAGGGTTTTTGTATTTTGTTGCAAGGCCGCGCCCAACTTCCTTCATCGTTATAGATCGCATTTTAGCGAGCCATGTGTAGAAGTGTCTTTCGATCGGTTACTTTATGGACTGCACTTCAAACGTCGCGTCTGGTCGCGTCGTCGTCGTTTGGTCATTTGACGACAATTCATTTTGGAATGGTGCACTGTGCACACTGCGCAGCACACTGTTATGGAATGATAATTGACTGTTTGATCGGATTTGCATAAATAAATGTGCTGAGCCATAAACTCGACGACGACAACGACTACGAATGTGAGATATGTAGATTGGAAGTAACGAGATACTTACATATGTGACTGGTGTTATGAATGGATCATTGAATGTGTTCGACTTTGGTTATTGATTTTCTTTTTCTATAATGCAGCTGTTTACGCAATAAAAAAGAATTGCCAACTGCAGCTGGTGTTGGAGCGACTTGTGGTGGGGGCTACTATGATTTGTGCGATTGCTTTTGTGGCCGATTATCGCACGGATTTTGCGATAGGTTAGGTGTTAACGAGAGTCGCCATTCAAACACTAATCATTCGGTCGGTTTGCTGCAACTCTAAAAAAAAACTGAAAATTTTGTGGATGTATAAATATGGTTGGTTCCAGCTTTAAAAATATGATACTTTAGGAACCGATAAGTGGCGCTGTTGTCGATTTCCGAAACAGCTTTATTGAGTCGATTGAAATTTTTGGGATGGGTATAGTTGCTTCAAGTTTGAAAAATAGGATAGTTATGGGCCCGAATGTTAGTACTTTACAAAACATAGGTGTGATAGGAAAACGGTAGGCATTAAAAAATAAATCAAAGGATATTTCTAAAGTTGGTATAATTAAAATTATTATCAATGGAATGTCCAAATAATGTACTTTGCGAAATGTGAGCAGGACTTAATACGAAAAGTACGGGCAATGCCGGGTGGGCGGGACGAAATTCGCCGGGCACGCTAGTCTATATCTATACTTATAATAAAACTGTAGGCAATTTTTGTGTTACCTAATGGCGTGAAAACTACTACACAGATTTCGATGAAACTTTTTTTGAAATGTTTCTTAAGATTCTGTGCAACATATAGGCTATTCCTTACATTGCCATGCCTATTTTTTGGAGCGTTTTTGACCAAAATGTGTTTTTTTTCTGACTTTACTGCCTTTAACTCGCCATTACTCAGACAATTCTTAATCAATTCAAACAAAAAAAAATACTTAGGAGAGCCAACACTTTTACAGTTATTTCAAGCCATCAATCAGCTTTCTATGTCCTTTAGAAGCTGAGCTACAACCTAAAATCTAACATGAAAAAAAATAAATTTATTTTCTCAAATCGAATATTATCAGCAGCCGCGGTTCTTGATCGTTGTTCTGCTTGGGGGTGGTTTGGTGGCGCACATCGCACAAGCACGTTCATATGAAAAAAAAACAACAAAAAACAGCGACAATGTGTTTCGGATCGGAGGAAATGCGCAGATGGCTGATGACGTGTGGTGTGGTGGTGAATGTACGTTGGATTGGAGGTGGTGTATATAGAAACTGAGTTCATGGTTTTTGTTTTAATGGTTGTTATATACCTACGTTGATACCTACAGACTACAGTAAAGAATTGAAGAATTCAAGAAGTAAAGACGATATAGGTGAATTATGTTGTTTGATTTACTTATTGTTGGTGTAGATACAAATTTCCGTTCAGGCTTTTGTTTTAGTGGTTGTTTTGATATTACCTACGTTGTACCTACAGTAAGGATTAAGGAAGTGAAACTTTAGTACTTATGCTGTTGAATTTAATTTTCTTAAATTGGTGTTTTAGGTAAATAGATTTGTTTGATTTATTGTTTCACATTGAAAATGTTCACCGCTTTGTTTAAGCTAGACTGTTGATTTTAAACAATAATGCCGTTGAGAAAACGGTCGAATCTCTTTTCTTGGAAATTACACAGTCTCTCTTCGCCGCGTACGAAGTTGCGGGCACAGCTAGTATTTAATAAATGGCGTACTTAGCCATTTATATCATACTTTTTACCCATACCCATACAGATTTATTCATCGCTAGCGATGACAGTCAAGGATGTGCTTGTGTTAAACAAACCTGTTTATTTTTTTTTTTAGTTTAATATAGAATTTTACCAATACTACCTGGTATTTTATATCCTGTACATCCTGGTGGTTGGGTGCTGTATGAATAGGGTAGGCACTGATTGGCGTCAACTTGGCGATGCCCAGTCGTTGTAACTGTTCATACACATCAATTGTGCTTATTTTACCTCCGCGTGGTAGCCACCGGGTACTGGTCTTGTCCTTCCGGGCATGACTTGCTAAACTTATAAGCGCGAGTGTTGAACACGAAGAAAATAGCAACACTATAATGCTCTGTCGGAATGACTGCCTGATCGAGTCTCAGAGGTCTTACATGAGCCCCTCAGAAAGAGGACGTACGGCGGATAAATTCACATGGCTGAATCAACGGTGGCGTCAACAGTCAACATGGCAGATACCTCAATGAGCTACTTCGACGTATTTGGAGCTGAGGTCATTGAGGATTTTTCAGCACTAGTCAGGGTGTTGAAATAGAGATGGTGGCGGAAGAGCCCTTAATGGGTCAACGGCAGCTCTCACATCCCCGCAGCGGGTTACTGACTCCGGAATATTCCGGCTCCTTTTGCCCAAGGGGTTACAGAAAGGGCCTGCTCCTCCAGGTTGGGGGTTGTGCGTGGGGTTAACTACCCTACCACGGAAAAAAAGCACTGTTGCGAAGCAACCAAAAGCCTCGGATAAGGACGGATTCACTGTTGACGACCCTGCAAAACGAAAAAAGGACAATGACGTTCGGATCTGCACGTGGAATGTTCGAACTCTGAACAGACCGCGTGCAGCCGAACAACTAGCGGAGGCCCTAGACTGCTACAAAGCAGGTATCACCGCCATCCAGGAAGTGCGGTGGGATGGGCCGGGCAAAAGGAGGATGAAAAACTGTGACATTTACTACGGTGACTGCTACAGAGAACAAAAGCAGCGTCTATTTGGATGCGGATTTGTTGTAAGCGGCAGACTTAGGCAAGAAGTCTTGAGCTTTCGACACGTTAGTGAACGCCTTACAACTATCCGCATCAAGGCTAAATTCGCCAACATCAGCCTGATATGCGCTCACGCCCCCACAGAAGATAAAGACGATGCTACCAAAGAGTGTTTCTACGAGCTCCTCGACAAAACATATGAGCAATGTCCTAAGCATGACGTTAAAATCGTCTTGGGTGATTTTAACGCCAAAATAGGAAAGGAGGACATCTTTGGTAGCACAATCGGAAAACACAGCCTACACGACACCACGTCTGGAAACGGACTTAGGCTGATTGATTTTGCTGCGGGACGTAATGTTACCATAGCTAGCTCACGGTTTCCTCACCTCAATATACACAAAGGAACATGGCGGTCACCTGATCATCAAACCGTCAACCAAATTGATCACGTTGCGATCGACGCAAGGCACTCCTCCAGTATTCTAGATGTCCGAACTTTCCGAGCCGCCAACATAGACTCGGACCACTACCTTGTTGTAGCCAAGGTACGGATGCGGATATCCAAGACGCCACAACAACGAGAAAATATTGTGAGGAGATTTAACGTTGGACGACTACAAACGCAACAAACCGCCAGAACCTTTGCCGATCGCGTATCCCTCAACCTCTCGAGAAGTCCTATGCTGCCAGCATCAAGTGCCGAAGACCAGTGGCGCCGATGCCAAGAAGCCATCAAAAACGCCGCAACTGATGTGCTCGGTTTCACCAGTCCACCCCCCCGAAACGAAGAGTGCCGGCAAGCACATGCAGCAAAACAAAGTGCCTACGAAGCGTCGCTGCATAGAAGGACGAGAGCAGCTCGTCAGCTCTACGAGCAAAAAAGGAGGGAAGAACATCGGCTTCTCCGGAGAAAAAAGAGAGAGCATGAGAAGCGCGCGATCGAGGATATAGAGAGGTGTTACTCCAGGAACAATGTTCGGAAGTTTTACCAAAAGGTAAAAAGAACGTGTCATGCCAACAAGACCCGAACGGAGACCTGTAGAGACGAGCAAGGAAACCTTGTAGTAGAGTCACAGTCGGTGCTGAGGACATGGAAAAACCATTTCTGCAGACTGCTAAACGGCGAAGACGACACAAATTCCGCTGTTAGGCAGAACGATCCATTCAACCTGGACGATGACAGCCAAGATTCCCGTCCACCTGACCAAAATGAAGTGAGGATAGCAATATCTAAGCTTAAATCCAACAAGGCTGCTGGTCCAGACGGCTTACCTGCCGAGCTCTTCAAGGCAGCCGGAGATGACTTGGTAGAGTGCATACACCAACTCATCTCCAAGATTTGGTTAGAGGAAAGTATGCCTGATGAATGGAACCTCAGCATTGTTTGCCCGATCCACAAGAAAGGAGACCCTCTAAACTGCGCCAACTACAGAGGCATCAGTCTCCTGAACACTGCGTATAAGATCATGTCTGCTGTATTGTGTGAACGCCTGAAACCATTCGTCAACGATCTGATAGGTCCCTATCAGTGCGGTTTTAGGCCCGGTAAGTCCACGACCGATCAAATATTCACACTACGGCAGATCCTGGAAAAAACCCAAGAATACCAGATCGATACTCACCATCTTTTTGTCGATTTTAAGGCCGCATATGACAGCGTTTATAGAGACGAGCTATACAGAGCCATGTCTAGTTTTGGCATCCCTGCCAAACTTGTCAGATTGTGCAGAATGACGATGGAGAACGCTCGCTGCTCCGTAAAGGTCGGAAACAATCTCACCGAGACCTTTGATGTCAAAAAAGGATTTAGACAAGGTGATGCGCTGTCATGTGACTTCTTCAACATCATTCTTGAGAAGATTGTGCGAAACTCACAAGCCAACACCAGAGGCACAATTTTCTATAAGTCTGTGCAACTGCTTGCATACGCTGACGACATTGACATTGTTGGTACAACACAGCGAGCTGTCACTGGTGCGTTTGCAAGTATTAGTACAGAAGCGGCTAAAATGGGTTTAGTGGTGAATGAGGGTAAAACAAAATATATGCTGTCAACAAGAAGGGACACACGACATCGACGAATCGGGCAGAACGTCACGATAGACAGCTATAACTTTGAGGTAGTTAGGGACTTTGTCTACCTCGGCTCCGCTATAAACTCTGATAACGACATCACATCAGAAATCAAACGAAGAATCACACTTGCCAACCGCTGTTTCTTTGGCCTAAGACGGCAACTGATAAGTAAGGCCTTGTCGAGAAATACTAAGGAAACTCTGTATAAGACCCTCATCATCCCAGTCCTGCTTTATGGTGCAGAAGCATGGGCGCTATCAAAGGCGGATGAAGATCTCCTTGGTCGTTTCGAACGCAAAATTCTTCGATTGATTTTTGGTCCCGTTTGCGTTGACGGGTTTTGGAGGAGAAGATTTAACAGCGAACTCTACGAGCTGTACAGCGACATCGACCTAGTCAGAAAAGTACGCATCAGTCGTCTAAGATGGCTGGGACATGTAGAGCGAATGGACACCAACGCTCCGGCCCGAAGAGTCTTCGATTCTAACCCGGAGGGACAACGCAGTAGAGGAAGACCTCGCCTTAGGTGGCGCGCGCAAGTGGAAGGGGACCTCAACCAACTTGGAGTGCGCAACTGGAGGCAGTTAGCCAAAGATCGCGCTAACTGGAGAGGCGTATTGGTTGAGGCCCAGGTCCACCCCGGACTGTAGCGCCACCTAAGTAAGTAAGTACATTAGTTGAGGAATACCTAAATAAGTGCTACTGCTACCGGCGTTATCTGTAGGATTTTACGTATACAAATTAAGAAAGATGAGCATTTTAGACAGTGATAGCTGAAACCAAGCCCAGAGGAAGCTGAAAAAGCTGTATATATAATTATACTGTTTCAGTGTCGAGCACTAGTTGGCAGAAGAATGAAGTGTTGAAGATTATTACAAACTACTTATTATACGAGTACCTGTTCATAATTATTCTTTATAGCATTTGAATTTATCTAAGCTTTTTCTATAATTTAATTTGTTCATTCGTTCAATACATTTCATAGTTCAAGTTACATTGCTCTAGTTCTTTTCAATTCTGCTCTGCAAGAGGTTATTTGCGCAGCTATTAGATGGAATTTCTGAAATCATCATTTGCAAAACTTAATGCAGATAATTACCATCTATGGAAGTATAAGTTGGAACTCATATTGAAAAAGGATGAAGCTTGGAAAGATATTGCGGATCCAGTCCCGGAAGTGCTAGATGTAGCTTGGAAGAAACTTGATGATGAAGCGACCGTGATTATCGGGTTATCAGTGGAGGATAGTCATAGTCAACTTCTGCTCATCGAGAAATCGAAGTCAGCACGAGAGGCTTGGGAGATATTACGAAATCAGCATGAAAAAATACGTTAGGTAGCAGCGTTCGTCAGAGAAAGAAACAGATCTCCTATAAAAAGATGAAAGCATTGACAATTGAAAATTCCAGAGAGCCTCTTTGGGTAAGATGGACTCTGCGAAATAAATCCCCAGGAAATAATAACCCAAAGTAAAAATGCCCCACAATTATTGCGCATACAAACAAAAACAACAAAAATTGTCTAAATTTGGGTTGGAATTTTACTTTTTTGGGATTTCTTTCATTTTTTTTTTTGTTAATTGGGGCATTATCTAATTCAAATATTTAAAAATCTCGTGTCAAGATGTTTGTTCCCGTACTCCTCCGAAACGGCTGGACCGATTTTTATGAAATTTGTGGTGTATACTTGGTAGGTATGAGAATCGGTAAAGTATATTTAATACAGCTATGTGATTAGGGTGTCTACGTCCACAACATTTTTTCTTTTTATTTTTGATGAAAATTATTATTTTTGTTTTTTTTTTTTTTTTTAGATTTGGCATCAAAAAATACCGATAACCACCTCACATTTTTTAATCAATGCAAGATCCAATAAAATTCGGATTAAATTGTCGATTTGGCACCAGAAATCGGAAATCTCAGATCGAAATCTGAAAAGCTAGATCGAAAACGACATAGGTCCAACACGAGAGAAAGACGAACTTTTGTTGGGTGGCGTGAAAGAGATAACCTTCGAATTTGAAGTTTATTTAGAAAAGAAATCTTCGATGATTAGGGCAACCGCTGCTAAATAATAAATCTCTAATTGATCTACACAAAAAAATCGAAGGAGATTGCAGATTCTAGGCCAACCGGAATGATGGAACATGGAAGTCGATTTAAGCGATGCTGTCGAAGTAGATCAACTCCGATAAGAGTAAAGTCCGAACCCTGCCACGCACTTAAATTGAGCCGTCACTTCCTGGACAAAGCAGCCCAATACATACCTACGCATTGCGTATAGACATGTCCCCATGAGCGCTTATACATATGATGTGCAAGGATATGGCATTGCGATCAATCGCAATGATAATGATCGACGCGTTAAAGTCGAACATTAAATCTCCTTCACGGCAGCTCGGTTCATTTTCTCCCATTAAACACAAACGGGACCGTGTGCCAAACAACCACAACACCACGGTCACCCAGGGATAATTAAATGCATCTGCTCTGGTTTTTCTCGTAAATCCAAACTTAAAAAAGGTGCATTTGCATAAATGGGAAATGAGCGCTCATTTCATCACATTTAATGCCCTCAGTGCCTCAGTCGTATATAAGATACCTACTGCGGGTTGTTTACCACCAGTGCGGTGTGGTGTATGCTCCCATGAGCAAACAGCATATGGACATGGAATTGGAGGTTTTATTCATCGGAGGAACGTATGCTAAATTACACATTCACCAACTGTTCATCATCATCATCATCATCATCTTTGTCGTTCGATGGTCAGAGTCAGAGTCCATACCATACCATAACTCGAGGCGCTCTGTCCTGTTTGCGCGCGCACCCTTGCATGTGGCCATGGCCAGGTACTTTTTGCCAATTTCGCTTCACTCCATTTGCAGACGTCATTTGGTCGAGTTCTGGAATCCAACGCGCTACGGCTGCTCCGTTTTTGCGGAGAACTGTATACTCTTGCCAGAGGCAGGTCCTGCTATGTTCTCGTATCTAAGGGAAACAAATGAAAAAGATAAAGCACACCACACAAGTCCGAACTCAGAAGAGATTCCTCGGCATTGAATGAAATAAAATATTCACAACAAATAAAGAAGCCGATGGAACCGCAGGCTATAACAGCAGCCGGTCAGACAGACAGACGGACAGACGTATAGATGGACTCGAGTCAGGAGAATCTACTCACGAACACCACAGAAAAACGAACACAACCTGTGACGGGTATAAATGGACAAGATCACCGAAAGTAAGATGCACATCACGTTAAATGGGATCTCTCGCGCAGAATATCATTGGCCTAACATAATTTAAATGGGGGCCTGGGCTATTACCGGCGCTGCTGTACACCGTTGCTCCAGTTGGAAGCGATTGGTAATTTGTTAAATCTTCCTGCTGTATATGGACGACAACATTGGTCGCTCTTCTATATGCCCAACATCCCAACATGCACTGTGTCGCAGTGCGCGGCACTCTCCAGCGGAGAGCCTCTTGGGCTACCTCGCTCGATACCTATATAGGTTTACGTGTTTCTGTTTTTTTTTCGGCCGAAATTAATGGCTGCAGTCGCTTATGCATGCAAGCTTTTCAGTTGCACTGCAACAACAAATAAAATACATCCTGCCGTGGCTATTAATTACGGTAACATGTCATTAGGATTCGACCGACTACCATGTGGTGTGTTCAGCTGTGCACCGGTGTTGATGGTAGTGTAGCCACTGGCCTAATCGGCCCAGCCAGAAGCAGTTCAGTGAAATTAAGTCAAAAATTTTGAAGTTTTATCCCGCTTTGGCATTGTCATGGTAATTTTTGTGCGAGGACCAAAACCAAAGTGAGTATTTTTGATATTGGGATTTATTTGTTAGTCGAGCTATGTTGTCTTCAGGGACTCGGTGACTGATGGGACCTAAGGAAGATGGCACAGCTTCCATACAGTGTGGAATTTCAGGCGGCTTATGATGTAAACAATCAGCAGCATTGCTTTCAAATGTTTGAATAGATGATCTATTAAAAGGGCTCCGGGAAAAACGAAAGGACTATACGCGAAATAAAATTTACTGCGGGATGTGTGCAATATTTGGTGACCACGATCTAACAACAGCATAGATTACTGATCCTGTCCATCCGGACCAGAGTATATCTACTTATAGTGAGTAGGGACCCTCTCCACGTGTTTCTTATCAGTTGATAATTTGCAGTCTCATACACGAGAAATAGATGGCAATAGAAGTACTTGTAGCGTGCTGCTATGTAACGAAACGCCACCGTTCGTCACACTTTTACATTAGTCACATAGAATTCACACTGTCATAGTGGGGGAAAACCAATGGGTACCCGAATGAGAGAAGCATTCGGGGAGACTTGTCTACTAGCGAACCGTACCAATCTTGCGTACCAGATAAAGCCCTCATTTTGGAAAGTGACTTTGGTCCCTGTTCTAAATTGTTGGCGTCTGGAAATCTGGATTCCTTTTTGGGAAATCGGCCTTAATTAAGCAGTGTCAGCAATCCCAGCTGGCTTGCTATCCCTTTTCCCTGGAACCACGATGTAGTCGGGCCGCTAAGGAACCACGCAGAAGTCGGGCCACTAGGAACCACGTAGTAGTCGGGCCTCTCCCCCTCCTTTCCCCTGGAACCACGCTGTACTCGGGCCGCTAAGGAACCACGCAGTGGTCGGGCCACGTAGTGTAGACGTTATCGAAATATTGGTTAGGTATAAGTAGTTTGTATAGAGTTATATGGAAACATTGTATTTAATATTAAGTAAACATACTGCGAATAAAGTGTACCTCTGAACCAGAGTTTTGGTGTTTCTTTGGTAAACCCTGGATCCGGCGAGCAAAACCCCGGCCGTAGAAAAAGCACATCACAGCTATACCACACAAGGATTTTTTTGTTTAATTTTCATCAATTTCAGTGCGAACTCAGCCCAAGACTTAACGAATTTTACGAATCGTCAACCGCGAAAACGAGCAGATTCAGCGACGCTTAGCGGATCGTGACGGCTTTACCGCGGCTATATAAGAGTGTGGGACTGTAAAGCTGTCTCCTTTTTTTGTCTACTTACGTTAGGTATCTTAAGTTGGCTGCCACGTGTAATATTCGCTAAAAACACAGTCTCGAGTAACTACTAATATTCTAGCTAACCCGTACTGGCCTTGCTTCGCCAGAGCTACACTTCGCACACACACACAAAATTTCCTCCACTGAACGCTGGGAAAACCCAACGATCTAGCTTCAATTGAAAATTTTACTTTTTTGAATTGTATAAGATTTATAGTTTATTGCTTATTGGTATTGTTCGACTTCAAACAGATTACAGCCGGAAAGGAAGTTGAAATTTTATTATAGTAAGGATATCAGAAAAATCATTTTTGTTTTCTAGCCTTCTAAGAGGTTATAACTTTCCATACTTTTTAACTGAATTAAAATTAGTAACTAAGTCGCTTTATTGCCTTTTTTAAGACCAATATCCGAGCTGGATCCAATTTTCGCAAAAAGAACTCATAAATGAGATTTAACCAATGATTTTTTGGCATTTCGTTTGTTCAAGTTTTATTAAGGACTACGAAGGTATTAATTTTGATGTATCTGCTATATACACAGCACCTTTTCGAATAATATTTTGGTACAAAAAAAAGCACATAGTACAATAAGCGTATATATAACGCAAGATGGTGTGGACTAATAAACGTTTTCAACTGACAGCAATTTAAAGGGTGTTTTTTTCTATAGAGGTATAGAACTTTAAGTTGGCAACACTATTCTAACTGGCAAACATTTTGGTTTTTAGTTTGGTTTGGCATTTCACCATGAATAGACTGACGCCTGAACAACGCTTCCAAATTGTGCAAATTTATTTTGAAAATCATGGCTCTGTTCGAAATGTACGTATCGCGCACTACGTTCATTTTACGTTCAACATGATGAAGCTCACTTTTGGTTGAATGGATACGTCAATAAACAAAACTCCCATATTTGGAGTGATGATAATCCTCAAGTGTATGTTGAGACACCGTTACATCCACAAAAACGGACTGTTTGGTGTGCTTTATGGGTTGGTGGAATTATTGGTCCTTAAATCTTTAAAAACGATGCTGGCCAGAAAGTTACAGTCAATGGTGACCGCTAGAGAGCCAGGGTTACTGAATTTTTCGTTCATCAATTGAACAACCATGGTTGCAGGAGCTGTGGTTTCAACAAGACGGCGCAACATGTCACACAGCTCATGCCACAACTGATTTATTGAAGGAAACGTTTGGTAACCGCATAAAGTTTCAAGATGCGGACCCGTGAATCGGCCTCCAAGATCGTGCGATTTAACGCCGCTTGACTTTTTATGTGGTTATATGTAAAGTCGATAGTCTCTGCCGATAATCCCGAAACGATTGACCACTTGGAGGACAACATTCGCCGCGTTATTGCCGATATACGGGCACAAATGTTGGAAAAAGTCATCGAAAATTGGACGTCCAGATGAGACTACGTCCGAGCCAGCCGTGGCGGTCATATGCCAAAAATCATATTTAAGTAATAATGCCAGAAGATTATCTTGCGAATAAAGTAAATTTCATGTCAGTTTAAAAAAAATCATCTTTATTTTATTCGAATTCAAAGTTCTAAACCTTTTAAAAAAAAACATACTTTATATGTATAGAATACGGTACACGCCAGTCTATTAAAGGTGAGACAATAAAAAAATAATGGGATACAATGGGATATATTGAGAAATATTGAGAGAATCAGAAAATTGGGACGGTCGTTAAATAAATTGAAATGAGGTCCATAGGTCCATTCCATTCGTTCCAAAAATGAAAAACTCACACAAAACGAATAGTTGTGAGAAGCTAGGCCTAGGGTCTCTCCAGACCTGTTGCGCCAACTATTTATTTTATTTTTTTTAGGTCCATTTGTAACGAATTTTATTAATTTTGACTCACAACAACAACAACAAGATATTGTTCTTCAGTTTTGAAAAACGCCTGTACTTTTTCTTATGATAAACAAACTTTGCCTTTAGCTAGATTACTGAGATTAAACTCATAATTAAAATAACTCAGTAAATTAGTATATTAACCATAAATTAAATTAAACAAATGCGGTCAATCACTAAATTGACAAATAAACTGGATAAATGGAACGATCTGTCGCAAAGCTAGGGTGTGGTGAAACAATCGCTTAACAAATACTTACCGGTTATCACAGATTAAAAGTCATGGTTTAATCTAAATTTATGCTGACCTAACCACGGATTTGGTGGTTGGGTGTTGTATGAATAGGGTTGTATGAATAGGGTAGGCACTGATTGGCGTCAACTTGGCGATGCCCAGTCGTTGTAACTGTTCATACACATCAATTGTGCTTATTTTACCTCCGCGTGGTAGCCACCGGGTACTGGTCTTGTCCTTCCGGGCATGACTTGCTAAACTTATAAGCGCGAGTGTTGAACACGAAGATAATAGCAACACTATAATGCTCTGTCGGAATGACTGCCTGATCGAGTCTCAGAGGTCTTACATGAGCCCCTCAGAAAGAGGACGTACGGCGGATGAATTCACATGGCTGAATCAACGGTGGCGCCAACAGTCAACATGGCAGATACCTCAATGAGCTACTTCGACGTATTTGGAGCTGAGGTCATTGAGGATTTTTCAGCACTAGTCAGGGTGTTGAAATAGAGATGGTGGCGGAAGAGCCCTTAATGGGTCAACGGCAGCTCTCACATCCCCGCAGCGGGTTACTGACTCCGGAATATTCCGGCTCCTTTTGCCCAAGGGGTTACAGAAAGGGCCTGGTCCTCCAGGTTGGGGGTTGTGCGTGGGGTTAACGACCCTACCACGGAAAAAAAAGAATTGTTGCGAAGCAACCAAAAGCCTCGGATAAGGACGGATTCACTGTTGACGACCCTGCAAAACGAAAAAAGGACAATGACGTTCGGATCTGCACGTGGAATGTTCGAACTCTGAACAGACCGCGTGCAGCCGAACAACTAGCGGAGGCCCTAGACTGCTACAAAGCAGGTATCACCGCCATCCAGGAAGTGCGGTGGGATGGGCCGGGCAAAAGGAGGATGAAAAACTGTGACATTTACTACGGTGACTGCTACAGAGAACAAAAGCAGCGTCTATTTGGATGCGGATTTGTTGTAAGCGGCAGACTTAGGCAAGAAGTCTTGAGCTTTCGACACGTTAGTGAACGCCTTACAACTATCCGCATCAAGGCTAAATTCGCCAACATCAGCCTGATATGCGCTCACGCCCCCACAGAAGATAAAGACGATGCTACCAAAGAATGTTTCTACGAGCTCCTCGACAAAACATATGAGCAATGTCCTAAGCATGACGTTAAAATCGTCTTGGGTGATTTTAACGCCAAAATAGGAAAGGAGGACATCTTTGGTAGCACAATCGGAAAACACAGCCTACACGACACCACGTCTGGAAACGGACTTAGGCTGATTGATTTTGCTGCGGGACGTAATGTTACCATAGCTAGTTCACGGTTTCCTCACCTCAATATACACAAAGGAACATGGCGGTCACCTGATCATCAAACCGTCAACCAAATTGATCACGTTGCGATCGACGCAAGGCACTCCTCCAGTATTCTAGATGTCCGAACTTTCCGAGCGGCCAACATAGACTCGGACCACTACCTTGTTGTAGCCAAGGTACGGATGCGGATATCCAAGACGCCACAACAACGAGAAAATACTGTGAGGGGATTTAACGTTGGACGACTACAAACGCAACAAACCGCCAGAACCTTTGCCGATCGCGTATCCCTCAACCTCTCGAGAAGTCCTATGCTGCCAGCATCAAGTGCCGAAGACCAGTGGCGCCGATGCCAAGAAGCCATCAAAAACGCCGCAACTGATGTGCTCGGTTTCACCAGCCCACCCCCCCGAAACCCCTGGTTTGACGAAGAGTGCCGGCAAGCACATGCAGCAAAACAAAGTGCCTACGAAGCGTCGCTGCATAGAAGGACGAGAGCAGCTCGTCAGCTCTACGAGCAAAAAAGGAGGGAAGAACATCGGCTTCTCCGGAGAAAAAAGAGAGAGCATGAGAAGCGCGCGATCGAGGATATAGAGAGGTGTTACTCCAGGAACAATGTTCGGAAGTTTTACCAAAAGGTAAAAAGAACGTGTCATGGCAACAAGACCCGAACGGAGACCTGTAGAGACGAGCAAGGAAACCTTGTAGTAGAGTCACAGTCGGTGCTGAGGACATGGAAAAACCATTTCTGCAGACTGCTAAACGGCGAAGACGACACAAATTCCGCTGTTAGGCAGAACGATCCATTCAACCTGGACGATGACAGCCAAGATTTCCGTCCACCTGACCACAATGAAGTGAGGATAGCAATATCTAAGCTTAAATCCAACAAGGCTGCTGGTCCAGACGGCTTACCTGCCGAGCTCTTCAAGGCAGCCGGAGATGACTTGGTAGAGTGCATACACCAACTCATCTCCAAGATTTGGTTAGAGGAAAGTATGCCTGATGAATGGAACCTCAGCATTGTTTGCCCGATCCACAAGAAAGGAGACCCTCTAAACTGCGCCAACTACAGAGGCATCAGTCTCCTGAACACTGCGTATAAGATCATGTCTGCTGTATTGTGTGAACGCCTGAAACCATTCGTCAACGATCTGATAGGTCCCTATCAGTGCGGTTTTAGGCCAGGTAAGTCCACGACCGATCAAATATTCACACTACGGCAGATCCTGGAAAAAACCCAAGAATACCAGATCGATACTCACCATCTTTTTATCGATTTTAAGGCCGCATATGACAGCGTTTATAGAGACGAGCTATACAGAGCCATGTCTAGTTTTGGCATCCCTGCCAAACTTGTCAGATTGTGCAGAATGACGATGGAGAACGCTCGCTGCTCCGTAAAGGTCGGAAACAATCTCAC
Organism: Cheilosia urbana; assembly: GCA_946477585.1. Taxonomy (NCBI): domain Eukaryota; kingdom Metazoa; phylum Arthropoda; class Insecta; order Diptera; family Syrphidae; genus Cheilosia; species Cheilosia urbana. The sequence goes on from OX297854.1 coordinate 122,758,133, forward strand.
CGAGACCTTTGATGTCAAAAAAGGATTTAGACAAGGTGATGCGCTGTCATGTGACTTCTCCAACATCATTCTTGAGAAGATTGTGCGAAACTCACAAGCCAACACCAGAGGCACAATTTTCTATAAGTCTGTGCAACTGCTTGCATACGCTGACGACATTGACATTGTTGGTACAACACAGCGAGCTGTCACTGGTGCGTTTGCAAGTATTAGTACAGAAGCGGCAAAAATGGGTTTAGTGGTGAATGAGGGTAAAACAAAATATATGCTGTCAACAAGAAGGGACACACGACATCGACGAATCGGGCAGAACGTCACGATAGACAGCTATAACTTTGAGGTAGTTAGGGACTTTGTCTACCTCGGCTCCGCTATAAACTCTGATAACGACATCACATCAGAAATCAAACGAAGAATCACACTTGCCAACCGCTGCTTCTTTGGCCTAAGACGGCAATTGATTAGTAAGGCCTTGTCAAGAAGCACTAAGGAGATTCTATATAAGACTCTCATCATCCCTGTCCTGCTCTATGGCGCAGAAGCATGGACCCTAGCAAAAACGGATGAGGATCTTCTTGGTCGCTTCGAACGCAAAATTCTTCGAGTGATTTTTGGTCCCGTTTGCGTTGACGGGCTTTGGAGGAGAAGATTTAACAGCGAACTCTACGAGCTGTACAGCGACATCGACCTAGTCAGAAAAGTACGCATCAGTCGTCTAAGATGGCTGGGACATGTAGAGCGAATGGACACCAACGCTCCGGCCCGAAGAGTCTTCGATTCTAACCCGGAGGGACAACGCAGTAGAGGAAGACCTCGCCTTAGGTGGCGCGCGCAAGTGGAAGGGGACCTCAACCAACTTGGAGTGCGCAACTGGAGGCAGTTAGCCAAAGATCGCGCTAACTGGAGAGGCGTATTGGTTGAGGCCCAGGTCCACCCCGGACTGTAGCGCCACCTAAGTAAGTAAGTAACCACGGATTTAACCATAGGGATGCCAGGCATCCCCCTTTATCATACAAAAATTCTGCTTCTCCCTCATAACACAAACCACTGTCCCCCATATTAAGTCAAAATTCCATTCAATTGAAAACTTTGAAAAGACTTTTTTTTTAAATATTTTTAACAAGATTCTCTGCGAACACATCCATTTGAAGTGCAAGAAAACTTTCAAAGCTGAATGCACCCAATGAACGAACTACATATCACTTCACGTGCTAAAGTTGTTTTCCTCTACGTTTTTTTTTTTTTTTTGTATACTGTCATCTTGTTTTGAAACCAAAAATTTCTTTGGTAAAGTGTCCGAACCCAAAGAAAAAACCAACAAGAAAAGAAAGTGTTCATACCAGTGTTGGAAAAAAATATATGTAGGTATCTAATGAAACTTATTTTTATTTCACGTTTTTGTACTAAAAAATTGCCCCTCTAGAAAACTCACGATGTCCCGCTTTTCGTATTTCAGACTCATCCATGCTTTCAGACCGTCACTAAATGAAATGCAGAACAAAAATAATGAAGAACTTGTAAATTACAAAATATTTTCATGCTTTTGTATACAAATACAAATTCATAATGAACGTCATCTTCAAATACTGTTCATTACAATAATGAACGGATGGTCAGGTCATCCTAGGTATAGTGCCATTTACTAACCGCATACCTTCCATTTTTATAAATTCAGCAAAATTTATCAGAAATTTGAACATCTTACCGGTTTCCTATGAGCCGACTAAGGGAGTTACCGTGTTTAACTATTTATGATATCGATCTCAAGCAATATTTATCGTTTCGCCATATATTTGCATATCACAGTAACACTTTGAGATCTTGCTAACAACATGAGACTGAACCATAAAAGAAAAGATCTCTGAACATTTTCTAAACAGCTTGAATTCATCTTTTTGCACATAAATATGGGTACGAGTTCGAGTACTTTATGTCCCAAAATTTATTTGTTGCATTTCAGCAGTTTTCAAAACTGCGAGCTTGAAAACGTAAATTTCATACCGACCCAATAGACAGAGATCAGTTTATGAATAAACAATGTGACAGAAATGTATTCACATGTTACCATTCCATTTGCCGGTCTCTCTTCGGCATCCACTTTACATGTCAAGTGGCAGTTGAACGGTTTCTTTGACTTTTTCTCGCCGATAACACTAATCTAATCCACGAAACTTAATCGAATGCTTTGGCGCTGCAATGAGTTCAAATATAAACATTCAAAACCTCGGCCACTATCAACCCAAACTTGATGGCTTCATCTGAAATAACCGACTGATATCTATCTATCTATCTATCGATCGTAACAATAAATAGTTATCGACGTCGTTTTGTCCGCCATTTCCATATCTGAAGCATAATTTACAAACAGGACTGACACTAAAACTATAACCTCTTGATGGCCGCTTAAAAATTCATCCACCCATTGAATTAATTAGTCATTTGCTGTCATTTATCAGAAGAAGTGCTTCTGGCCGACATTTTTATGTAACCAAATTGTGACGACCAGTTCTCTATCCAACTGGTAATATGCTCACGGACGCGTCGAACAGAAATTAAAACTCTGAGAATCGGTAATCCGAGATAATCCCATTTCTCTAGGATTTTACTGTGGCATCTTGTCCGAGTTATCGATATGGTTTCACGGTCACGTTGCAGTGGTCAACTAGTCGTCTTCGTAGTCGTCGCCATCATCATCACGGACCACGAACATGCGGCATTCTGTTGTTGGCGGCGATGCTCGCGTATTGGCGTCATCGACATCACATATGCCCCGATGCCCAATGCCCAATGCCCATTGAACATCTGTATAGTAATGTGATACAATTTGCAGTTTCCAAAAGCAATCTCACGATATTGGTTGTCCCATAGAGTGGAGAAGTGCAGTGCAGATGCATGCGGAGATAAATGTGCCGGCGATCGGTGGTGGTGACCACTGTGGCTGAATACAAATATTTCACAAGACTTTGTAGGGATTCACTTATGGGAATCCTGCCAAATGATATAATCTACCTCAAGGACATACATAGTACGCATCAGTAAAAATCATTCCGGAAGACAGCGAAACGCACGAATATGCGTGATGGATGAAATTACCCACCGACAGGCTTCCATATTTGAAATGGGTTCCCATGGAGAAACTTCGCGGATCGAAATGTCGTGCGCACTAATTTTTGCACTCGTTTTTTGGTCATGTGTATGGTTTGCATGCGCAAACGATTTGTTTTTGAGCTGCATTTCGATGCGGAAGACAGGCGAGAGCAGTGTGCGCGACAGCGGCTAAATGTGGAAAAAATGTGTCCACTGATGGTGGAACGTGGAAGTCGAACCGTGCAAAGTGTTGTGACACTAGAGTGAAATTTAACAAATGTTGCGCGGGAAAAGGAAAATAAAAGCATGAAACCATTGGTGGTCTGGGTGACACTGACAGCTGTGCAACGCGTGCGAAATTGCTAATGGGATTAAGTTGTGCGGTCTTGTATAAATGAAACCTGACTGAAAACGTGATCATTATGTAGACTAGAGATCTAAGTCGTTCGGGTAAATGGTTATCTGACGTGTTTTAAACAGTCGCATATACGATGGGAAGTTTCTTAACTGGAAATGGCTGGCCCTTTTGGACGGCAAGGCATGAGCTATGAGCAGACTGCATGCGAAATGTGTATGTGTATGCGGGTAGTGCAAAATATGTCGCTACGTATGCCATGCCAATTTTTGCAAAATCGATAAATGGCTTTGTTGTAGGGTGCTGACTTAAGATGCCTGCAAAAGGGAGCTTAATTGCAACACATTTTTCACGAATCAGTTGTGTTTGCGAGCAGCGAAAGTACGCTGTTACGACAAGAACAACCATTCTGTCAGGGAGCTCAATGAAAATCTGCAATCTCCAGCGTTTGTTGTATCCGAAAAAGAATTGATATTTTGTCAACTAAGAGTAGGTACACCATAAATAGAGGCTCTTGGATTCAGTTGCAGTGGGGGGAGGAGGTGGGTGTGCTCACAATTGTAGTTCTTTTGTCAAGGCGTTCCTTCTCACAGATGATAATAGTGAAAACCGCATCCAAACTCGTCTCTTAAGATTATCACCGTCATACAGATAAGCGCTAATAGGTAAACACTGTACAAAACAACAGCACCACCTATCGGATTTTGTGGAACTTACTCTCTTAAAACTGCAGGTAGTAAAATTTCAGTTTCAGCAAAATCTGTTGAGTGGTTTTTGAATCATACATACGAGTAGTGCCCTAAGTCAAGCAGCACACGACAAGTGGCAGCACTGGCAGTAAGCTACAAGGAGCGCGCTTCTAATATTCAACAAAGTTTGACTTTTAACCTTTCAGAGCCCCTGCCGAAAGCACTAAGGCATACGAGAAACAAAAATTATTGCCGTTTGTGAGCTCAGCGCAGAAAAAAACAGCAGCTCAAGTTAGATATCAAAAGAGGTCGACAAGATTAGAAGATGTATTAATTTTACATCGGTACAGTCGCCCACAATGCAAAGCCTTTCAATTTTGCAAATGCCCTTTAAGAATAAAATTAGTTTTGATGCCCTCAGGCTTCCAAAATGTCAAACTTCAAAGTAGGTAACCGCAGAGGGTATCTCAAGATATTACAAATATTCCAAAATGATCCTTTTGACAGACATATTGTCAGCAGGATCCACTTCTACGTGAAATTCAAGATAGCCATATGCAACCGTCAAGCCTTCAGAACCAACGAGTTCCGAGATTGAAAGTAATCGTATCTGGGGTATAGTAAATTGGCCCATGTTCCCAAGAGCTGGGAAAATCAACAAAACTCCTCTCAAGGCTTACGTTAAGGAGATATGTCTTCAAGGGTTCCTATGTAGACCCAATGACGGTACCTGGTTTTAAAGCCAAAAGACCGTCTGCAATTGGATCAATGCTTCTTTGGGACTTCTCCAACACAATGTATTAACAGCTGCGTGTATACCAGGCTATGGGGACTAATAAAAAAGACCGGTCCAAAGCCAAGCCCAAGTGCGGGTACCTTTTGAGTCACACTAAATAATCTGGAAATGGAATATAGATAAACTTGCCGAATATTGATCAAAACATAAGGCTGCAGAGAGAGCTCAAAGGCCCAAAAGCCCAGCTTATAGCAGAGCCAAACGTTTTTAAGTAAGTGAGCACTGGCCACGAAGATACAACCATCTATCTGATGGAAACTTCGGCATACTCTGCTGGAAGCGGGAGAAGACGGAGGAGTACATAATCTGTGAGTATTCTCCTGTGACAAGAACCTTTTGCCAGTGTTGTTAGCACTCTCTCTTCATTTATCCCACGAAGCTTGGTAATTTTTCCCTTTTTTCCCTTTTCACTGTACTCAAAATCCCTTTTAAATCCAACGACACTTTTTGCCCTGAAAATCCAGCTTTTAGAAGTAAAATTTGTTATACAAGGAAAGAAAATCACAGTTAATTAACTTTTAGTATAAAAATCACAGTTTGTAACATTATTACGATTATTTTTTGGTACTAGAAAATTTTGAGAAGAGACAATTTATATAAGCAGTTTTTTATGCACATTCAGTGTGTTAATAATCATCGTGAAATGTAGGAGTTTTCATGAAATTTCAGCAAAAATTTATAGTTTTAATGTTTTTTGTTAGATTCCTCAAAATCCCACGATTTTGTGCTTTTTCCCTTTATAGGACATCGAAATTCCCATGAAAAGGGATAAATCCCACGATATAATAACACTGCCCTTTTGCATATGCAAAAAGGGCTTTTTAGCTTGCAGGATATATGGAGCAGAACTTATACCTATATTAGAGAAATAAAAGACAACAAAATATACCTCTCCTGTTCGCAGTCTATAGGTATACATATGAGACATGGCTCTAATTATAAGGCGCTTCAAAAGTTTTTGTCGAGCTAATGTTCTTAATATAAATTTGGAAACCTTATACCGGCAGAGACCTGCGACTTTAGGAAACCACTCAAGAAAAGGTCTTGCCGGGCCAAATCGCACGATTGATGATCAAATTACGTCACCTTGGCGGGAGATATAACAACACCCTTAAATCGTTCAAGCAGAATGCCTACGTGCCGCCTGCGGATGTGTTATACATATCCCCGTCCTGCTTGGACTCAAAATCAGCGTTGCCAGACGGTCAAAATATTTTCCCCCAGATAAATCTGGAAAAGTCCCAGATTTGGCTTTTGACTTTATCATTATTTTTTAACATTTCTTATGTAGGTACAACTTAAAAAAAAAAAAAATAGTTGGCGCAACAGAGCCGTAGCGACCCTACTTCTCACAACGATTCGTTTTGTGTGAGTTTTTCATTTTTGGAATGAATGGAAGGGATCTACAATTTCATGCCGAGTCCACGCGGCCAGTTGAGAAGCTTTTTCATGACAGTTATACTCTCGGGTTTGTTTGTCAGACGTTCGCAAGAGGTGGCGCAGTGGGAAAAAAAAAATTTAGGATGGAATTTTTTTTCTTCTGGAATTGAACCTGAAACCCTCGCTTAGTCGCCCAACACACTACCCACTAAGTCCCTGCGTCTACGGCCTAAAAGTATGAATTTCGAATTTTAAACACGGCCACTCAAGTTTGGTTTTCCGAATTATAAAGTGTGCGGTAAATTAAATATCTACACACCTCTTACGCAACTTTTTGAGTTATTCTTTATAAAATTTACAGATTAGGTTGGCACTATACTCTGTCCAAGAAAAATTGTCAGTACAGGGAAGATAGGATGTTTGTCTCTCAGTCTGGTTGCAATGACTTACATAAATCGGTCCCTTTTTAAAGCTCTCACAGGGTTGCCGTAGTGTGTATGATAAATCGCCATAACTCAGAGAGCAATACTGTTAGGGTTACCATCATCCAATTTAGCCAGGTCGCATCAGTAAAATAAATCTTTCTTTTCTTTTCTATAATTTTTTTTAATTCGCGTAAATATCTTCGTCTCCAAGAAATAATGTCACTTCTTTCCAACAACAAATTCTTTCGCTGACGTTTGACGAATTTAAGTCCGAGATCTTTTTGCAATATTGTTTACAAAGTTGATCTGCTTAGTTTTGTTATATTTTCACTTTTTTGTACTTCCAATAATATCTTGTCTAGCGTTGGAAGGTGATGGACTATCCGCCTAATCGCACATTTGTCAAAATCATCCACCTTGCTCTTGATACCGGAATAATTTGTCTTCTTTGGTGGTGAATTGTGGCCTTTGATTGCTTTTTCCTTTAAAAGCCTGTATACAGTTCGTTCCGTAACAGAAAAAACAGTAGCCGCATACTACGGCTTCCGATTTACTTTTGAAAATGTCATACAATTTTTCAGTTGCATCAACAATTTGTTGTTTCTTTTCTACACTTAGATCCTTTGAAGACTTTGTAGCCATGTTTCTATTTATTCAATATTATATTATTGTTTGAGATAACAACCATTGTTTCCGCCTTATATACACAAACAGGCAATTAGAAAAAAATTATATAACCACGACGCAATGTCATATACCTAAACAGATGGTAAAAGGACTGCACTTGTGCAGCTCTACATACATTTTTTAATATAGACATATATACCTAGATTACATATTTGTAAAAAAATTATTACCCGTCAATGCAGAACTTCGCGGAAACAGTAGCAAAAAAAGGATCATAAAATCCTTTCAAGGCATTTGCTTTACTGGAGAGGAGTGACCGGATGTGGTAAAACCCAACGACCGAAAATAAACAGTATAGGTCTACCTGCTTCATCAATTTGATATTTCAGTGTGAAAAATATGATCTACCAAGTGAAATATGAATTTATACCTAACAAAACATGCAGAAATATGCCCTTACGAATAAGGCTGAAAATTTGTACTTAGTTTTCTATAATAAAATATTTAATCAAATTTTATCCTTTAAAATACCATTCTTTTGCATGAATTCGGTTGAGTTGCCCTGGTAATCACTATTAATTTATTGCAATATCTCTACACATATGATCACTTGTTGCGTTAGTGAAATGAATGCATTAAAACACCTCACGAATAAACATTATTTCTAAAAGACAACATTCAAAAATATGTTTTAACTGAATATTATTGGATCTTTCAGAAATACAAATAATTAAAACTGAATGGCAACACCCCACATAATATGTCGCTCTCAAAAGCTCCAAAAAGCTCCAAAAAGCACCAAAACCGAAAGTTCTTTGACAAAATTCAAAGAAAAACTCTTAATGATATGCTAACATTGCCATATGGTAACACTTCTCTAATGTGCTTCAGTCACTCACACCACACTGCTTATTTTGGTTGATGATAATAGCAAGCGAACACAAGCGATCGTGCTCATTCTGCCCGCGATTGTGTGGCAGAGTGGTTGTGGAGGGATGTATGCGAATTTCAGGAAAATGACAACAACAAAATCCTTTGGAATGCCAGTGGTTTCGTTTTTATTTCAGTGGCAAATCTTGTGTTTGAGTGCCGTGAGAGAGCAACAGGCACCACTGGTAGAAAAAAGAGCTTCCCATAAGGCCTGTACTGACAATTTTTCTTGGACAGAGTATAGAGCGTTTGTAATAGCATGGCGCCATAACGAACATGAATACACGACCACTAAACGTCTAACCAACCATCAACAAGAGCGAATTGCTGCACTTGATCTTTTGTTGGAATCTTGAAAAATACTTAAGGAGTTTATACAAAAACTTTTCTTAATGAAACTGGAACTAGCTTTTTTTGAAAGACGTGTTTTGTATATTTAAATAGTCCAAAGATAAGCTTTGGAGGATCGATCGGTTATTCAACAGCATTTTAAAATCATACACATTTATTTCATCATGGATGTTATGTTAAAGTGGCTCTCGATGAGAGAAACACTTAGGCCGTTAATCGGCCCATTGTGCGTACTACTGGTGTTTAGGGGTTCCTTATTTGGTTACTCATGTGAACCATTTGCTTCCGTTGATAAAGCTAAGAATGTTAGCAGTGCTGGTATCGCATATATCACTAAGATCATTGAGGGAGTAGTTTCTAAATACGCCATCCTTAGATTGGATAGGGCAGGGCAGCTGCAGAGAAGGTGAGTGACGGAAAAGTCATTGTATGGCAATCCAAGTCTTTGCGCGTGTCTGCCCAGAATACAATGACCGGTAATGACATTAGCAACCAGCGAGATGCTAGGTCTGTTTAGTCGCAGAAGCTCCTTGGATCTTTTAGTATCCAGTGTCGGCCAGGTAAGCTTGGCCACGTCGCAACATCGCAGATGTTTCCATCTATTGCTTGCAATTTTTGTTGTTCATCCTGGATATCTTAGTCATGCTCAATTTTGAATCATTTAGTTGTAAACAAAACGAAGAATCTAGGTAGGTACATCATTCTTAAAAATAAGTTACTCAGCGTTTCTTACGTTCACCGAATACCTATGAGCGGAAGCTCATTTTAAAATTAACAAAAAGGATATTATAACGAAATATAAACAAAATAGAAATTAATAAACAGATTTCCCCCCGTCGCGACAAAAAAAAAAATCTGGGGGATCTGGGGAAAAACCCCTAAACTGGCATCACTGCTCAATATCTTCAATTTGAGCCAAAAGAAATTAACGAGCATCGTTCTCTAGCGATCGCCATTAATTTTGATGGCCGGTCTGGTCTGATCACGCCGACTACACAAAATTCGGCAGTGTTGAAGTTAGCGGCCGACTTTCTGCGTACGGTGAAAAGTTCTTCTGCACACTTTTACGGACTGCGACAGTGATCTCGGCTGATCTGGCATTCCTTTAAAATTTGTCGACTTTGAAGGATCTGCCGTTAAAATGAACGTAAACTCGCAATGTTTGCACTCACATACTCTCATTTTGATAACAAAGGTTTATCATTTGGACATGGTGCTCAATTTCGCCATGGTATTTTGACACCAGTGACTGACAAGTGACCAATAAGCACCAGACTAGACAGATCCCACGAAAAAAACATGGCTCCCATAGGCTGCCAAAATCAATCAATTGAAATGAAAAGCCCTTTATATAAAGGGTTTTCCAATAAGATGTGTTATTTTGGTATTCAAGGAAAAATGCCATTTTTTTAAGATAAACGATCGGATGTTTATTTCATAATAAAGAGGAATGTATGCCGTTAATAATAAAAAAAAAACATCAGCCAAATGGCCACCACGAGCACGCATACAGGACCATATCCTTTCACAATAACACCTCTTATTGAAAACCCCTTTATAAGTATTGAATGTTACTCTCTCACTAATAGGATATTCCAGGTCTAAGTAGAAAAAGACCGCAGCCGCATAACTCAGCAGGAAGCATTTTTAAATCCTTACCTATGTCCCTGATTCTTATGAGCTACAAATCCTAAGTTTGCAGCCATACCTCGATCTCAAAAAGTCGCTTCCCCAAAACCATTTGAGCCTCAGTGACAATCAATAAATTTAATCGGGGAGGTTATCAATGCCGCCCATTTACCTCTTGAACTACGCACCCTCTAATCTTGAACAGCAAACTCCCCTCCTCTGTATTCAGCAAGTCTTTCCCCCTTTTTAATTGATTTCCATTATTCATATAATCAAGTGGCGGAAAGTGTCACAGTGCTCTATGTCAATTAGTCTCCGTATCTGTTCCCATTTGCGAGCGAGCTATACAAACCGTACCTGTTAGCACCTCGGCTTGTAATCGAGTTGCCACTACTTACACGCACCGTCAAACCCTACAAAACAAGGGGACGTGCCATATCAACAATGCAAACGAACCATACCGTGACACGACCGCATATACGTATAGGTATAGGCAAATCCATGAGGACCACCTGCATGAATAGCGGAGCACCAGAGCGTTTCTAATAGCATGGCGCCATAACGAACATGAACACACGATCACTTAACGTCTAACCAACCATCAGCAACAGCGACTTGTTGCACTTGATCTTTTGATGGAATTCCAGAGGGGTCCACACTGACACCGCGCGAGGGCGTGTGATATATGCATCAGCGCACAAGCACGAGGGTCGCGGCTATGCAGTTGTCATAATGTAACAATCAAAACAGACAAGTCGGGTCAAGAGGGGTTAGCCTGGTAATTTATGGTCGCCGTCAAAATTAATTTGAATAAACGCACTCCGTGGCCAGCCATATAGCGCAGGAAGTGCCATACGACGGAGAACGAGAGAGAAGATAAAAATCCAATCTGCTGGGGAATATAAATGTGGGAACGGAAAGTTGCAACGATTGCTGCACCGCAATCCATCCGAGTTCAATGCAAATCAATCGAATCGCTCTCGTTTCCATCCTTCGACTGTGCCCGGTTTTTGCGTGGAAGTTCTCGCACCATCAGCGTCGTTCCTCGACATCGTTGTCGTTGTCGATGTCGAAGCATATGAGATGACGACGACGACGACGAACGACGTCGTCATTGAGTCGACGGACTGTGAGCGGTGAGTCCTCGTCTTCGTCTTCGTCTTCGTCATCGCAGCGATATGCACATGCAGTGTGCCTTTGCAGTCCTCCAGGGATAATGTATGTACGGCTTATGACCATAAAATAACAACACGGGAAATTTACTGTTTCCGTTTATTCGTCGTTTGGTTTTTTGTTTTTTGTTTTTTGTGGCGTATTTTGCTCTGGATTCGCAGACTGTCACCAACTGAGAGCGAGAGGGTACTTGCAGGTTAGAAAGTAATGAATGGATGGGTCGGTGCAGGACCTCATGAAGGTATTTTTTTTTTTTTTTTGTATATCAGAAGCTGACCAAACAGGTCTATCTAGCTTCCAGTGGGACAGATTAACACAGCGACTTGGATCGTGCTGCTGGCTCCACTCTGCCACTGGCTGCAGAGGACAGTATGTACCTACATTCATGATGCAATTAGTTAGTTTGCTGGAATTGTATCTATCAATTTGAATACCGCCGAAACATGAGTGGACGCGGGATGGCATGGATGGGAGCTTCAATCATTGTCTCAGCATGGAAGATAGCGCGACGCTGTGACAAGAAGAGAAATCGCTTATGCCTTCTTATGGAAATGGGGTGATTTAAATTGGTTGATGTTTTTGGTTCTGGTCTACGTCATGGAGGATGACAACTGGTACGAGTATTGTACCAGAGTGACGGGCGTAGAAAACAAAAGAGCTGCTGCACGAACTTGGTTGATTTTATTTGATTCCGCCTGATGGTGGTCTTGGGGGATTTTTGTTTGCGGTTTTTATGAACGATCACTTGAGATTTTGACGTACCAACCGGACTGGGTGCAAATGAACAGTTGACCTTCGCTGGGATATCGATTTTCCACAAATATTGTAGCAAAATTTGAGCTTATATTTTGTTTTTTTTTTTTTTTTATTACGTTGGCAGGGCTCATGCGGTTTTGTGATTACTTTGTGCTAATGAACCCAGCAACAACAGCACTTACTAGCCACAAGATCATCAAAAGAAACGAATTCCGTTTGAATTCCTATATCAAAAAAGTGGTATCTGTCCGGAAATATTCGTACAAAGGAACAAATGTCAGATCTAGAATATAGATAGCGTATACTGTCAGCATAAAAGGTCAATCGTAGAATCTGAATTTATTTTATAGTATAAAAGATTGCAGGAATTCTTTTTAAAATCTCTCGGCTTTGGAGCGTAAAATGCTCAAAGAGGTCTTTGTACAACTCTCGATTTTCAGCCGCTGACATCGATAAAGGCAATGGTCGCAGACTTTGAAGACTGTTTCCCCCTTTTTAACTTTCTCAATCGAGAAAGATAAATACTGCATTCGTACAAAATTTCGAACTCGAGCTCTGAGTCAATTCTGACATCATGATGATAGAGGAACTCAAAAAGTGGGTTTGTCTGCCCGTCTGATTGTCCGAATGCTCCCGAGGCCTAGTATAAAGTATATAGATTCGAGAGATATTCGAATCAGACCACCATTGTCGGGTCTCTTATTTCGTCTCTCAAACCTAGGCTTAGCTTCTCACAACCATTCGTTTTGTGTGAGTTTTTCAAGTTTGAAACGAATGGAAGGGATCTACAATTTGATGCCGACTCCAAACGGCTAATTGAGAAGCTATTTCAAGACAGTTATACTCTCGGATGTGTGTCAGATGTTCGCGAGAGGTGGCACAGTGGAGAAAAAAAACCTAAGTTGGAATTTGGGTTTTTGCGGGATTCGAACCTCGGACCCCTGCTCGATTTCGGTAACCTCAATATTAATAATACTTCCCGGCTCTAACGATTTCAACCAAAATTGATATTATAAACTGAATTAGGTAAATTTACCATAACCAGCTTTTTGGCTAAAAATTCGACTAATGGTACTTCAAAAATTTTAACATATCTCGAAAACGGTCCAAACGATTGTAGCAAAAATTCATTTCTAAGGTAATATGGTCAATTGTAACTGAATTTAATAGCATATCTAGGTACTTATTTTTTCTCGGTATTACCGTAGAAAGGATTTTTGAAGAAAGAACAATTTTTTTAAATTGACTTTTTCTTTGTTTTCCTGAAAACGGTAAGAACGATTTTGACCAAAATACATAGTTCGGATAAAATTGATGTATCCAAAATGATTGCGTCCTTCATTTTCAATTCGAATCACTGAAAACGCGAATTTTAAAAACAGCTCATATTTCGAAAACCCCATTTTTGATTTCGATACAACGCTAAAAACCAAGTACTTAATACTTACATTCCGAAAAACATCAAATACTAGTTTTCAGCTAAATAGTCAGGCAATAGTAATTTTTCAACCTAAACATTGCAAAATGAAGAATATGCTGTCAAAGTGAAAGGACTCTCAACATCGGCGACTCGGACAAAACGTTTGACACATACAAATTCGAAGTAGTTAAAGATTTTGTATACCTGGGATCCACTATTACTTCGCAAAATGACATCGGCGCAGAGATCAAGCGAAGAATCACTCTTGCCAATCGCTGTTTTTTCGGACTAAGAAGGCATCTAAGAAGTTAAGCCCTCTCTCATAGAACCAAGGAGATATTGTATAAGACCTTAAAAATCCCGGTGCAGAAGCATGGACCCTGTCAAAAGCGGATGAAAATCTTTGAGAGAAAGATTTTTCGAGTTATATTCGGTCCAGTTTGTGACGATGGAGTATGGAGAAGAAGATTCAACGACGAACTATACGGGCTATACAGCGACGCTGACCTGGTCAAAAAGCTTAAAATACAACGGCTGAGATGGCTAGGACACGTGGAGCGTATGGACAAAAACGCACCAGCCCGACGAGTCTTCAAATCCATCCCTGAGGGACAACGCAGCAGAGGAAGACCCCACCTTAGGTGGCGCGCACAGTTGAAGAACGACCTCAACCAACTTGGTGTGCGTAACTGGAGGCAGCTAGCGAGGGACCAAGCTGGCTGGAGGGGCTTTTTGGTTGAGGCCGTGGTCCACCCGGGACTTTAAGCGCCACCAAAAGTAAAAGTAAGTAAAGTAAACATTTCAATATTTGTTACTGTCTTGTCTGCCAAATTTTACAAAAGTCTCTCTCAGGATTTTGATCAAAACTCATCATTAAGATAATATCAGTATTCTTAATAAGATAACGTACTTAGTTTTTCTCAAAATATTCGAAAAAATATTTTTTTTAATTATTTCTAATTTCCGATTTATTTTCACATACTATCCACGATATATTTTTGTAATAATCTCAAGGCCCCACTTTCAATGAAAAGGCAAACATTTTATTTTTAGCAAATATCACTTCTTCTTTTTTTCCAACCATATTGAATATTCACTTTAAAATAATTAAAACCACTTGGAACCTTACACAATCAGAAATTCGACCGAATGTATTCCAGTCCAAAACAAAAACCCGCACTAACAGATCAGAAAACAGAAACTCCTGCTACACTTTACCTTGTACTAAAAAATCTTGTAAAGTGTAAGAACTAAGAACCTATAAATAAAACAGTAGGCGCTTTCATTTCTCTAACCAGAACTTGCAACAGTTGCCTGTTACTGACAGCTTCAACTTTCAAAACTCACATTGTTATTTGATATTTTACACCGATACCCAAAAGTGGATTTTATTTATTTTTAGTATTCGTATATTTCATGGACCGATTCTTTTATCTAGCATCGGCTCTCAGATTTTTAACTACCTGTCTAATAAAATCAGGAAACAACCATAACCAAACTTTTGATGAACGAGAAAGTTTTGTTCGACCCAGTCGTGCACTTTATTTTTAATCTTGTGGTACAAAAAATACTTGGACAAAGTTGCTTACAGCTTTGACTAGCTGAATCCAGGATCAGTACGGAGACTTGCCACGCATTCATCTTAACTTGGTAAGCCTTTAAGTCCAGTCTTGACATTCAATTGAAACTTGGTCTAAGAGTAAGCCCATAATTGCGCAGATTCTTATGCCCAATGCTAGAGTACAGAAGTTCAGTCGTACGCCTTTACGCAGTAGCTTACTTTGCGTGAAACTCTGGAGAAAGTTGATATCTCTTCTGTGATATTCAATTCCACGCAAGGAAACAGCTCCTGTCTACTTAAATATTAAAATCACGTCTTTTCAAAAGCAGGTCCAACTATACTTTCCGCATTGCCACCGATTGCGTCGATAAATCGCCGGCCGCCCTGACCCACAAAACAAAGCGACACCACCACCAGCTGCTACCAAGAACCCGAAACGTATCCAATAAATGTCGATAATTGAATCAAATGAAATCAATTCGCTTCCGTTAATACCTTCACATATCGATAAATTAAAAATTTAATCTTTTTACTCGACAAAAAGTAAAAAGAAACGCCAACCCTCACATCCTCCATATGATTACTTCCATTCAACCAAATGCAACCTGTTCACCTTATAACAAATCGATGTCCAACCACCACCACCAATAATGAATTCCCTTGTTGAGCACACAAAAAAAAGGATTAAAACTGACCGAAAGGATACAGTTGTGTGTTGGTATCATCTGCCGGGGTATTAATGTGCGCGCATTCGCTGGCCGCGTGTGAAACTGGTGAAATACCAATGCGCCAAGGAGAATGTTAATATTTCAATAAAACGACCGTCGAATCTGTTCGGCCAGCTGAAAATCTTATACGTATTACGTACCAGGAAAGGAGACGCAACAAAAAAAAAAAAAAAAAAAAAAAATTGAGAATGCATCGCGAATGCATAACAGCATGCTGTACGCTCAAATGCACCTGTCTTCCAACATTGGACATAAATTAATTAGGACACACATCATAAGGTGAGGTACTTTCGTCCTCGATAGTCGATCGTTTTCCTGATCGTTTTGATCCTCTCTCGCTCTGATCGCTTTCAGTGTGAGTTGTGAGACATGGGCTACCCTCGTCAATAGGAAACTACTCGTATATCGATTACTAAGAGAAAACACAAAAACGGATCAGATGCCCGCTGAGCCGATACAATTATGTTTTGATAGTTTCCCCTTAGAGTATATATGGGTTGCAAGGATACGTACAAGGATCCACCTTTATCTAATTGATGGCGCGGGAAAAATGTGCGCGCACAAGGACAATGATTCACAGGTGCGCCAGTATTGTTTGCCAGAGGGGTTTTTCTGACTTTGATCTGTCACATTGATCGGGTTTTGACTTTGTGTCCTACGGCCGGTGCTTGCATCAGGACAAGGGTGAGAACGTAATTGAATCGTTTATCAAAAATATGGTATTCCTTGGGCAATTTTAATCCTTGAGTTGGTTTTGAAAAGAATTCCAACAAGCACACAGTAACAGTTGACATTTTTTGGGTGAAAAGGGATCAAATCCTGTGGATTCGTGGAACTGTTTCGTGTTTGGGTAATCCCTAGGATAAACAAAAGAACACTTAGAGGCCAGGAATTCGATTTGAATTTGGGTTTTTGTGCGTTCTGATGTTTGTATTGCGATTTTCTGTTTACTTTGGGCATGTTGTGATTTCCTTACTGGTAATGATGGGCGATTATGCGTTGCTGTGTTATTGTTCGATTTGTTGCACTGAACGGCTTTTGTACTGTTCTCTAAGTAGGCAGAATAAACAAGAGAACTGTCAAAGTGGCACAAGTTCTGGTTCACTGGAAATGAACGGTTTTGTTGACGAATGAAAATTTTATAGAGCTGCCGAGAGAAAGTAGAAAATGTTGCTACTCTTCATGAAAGTGGGACTGAGAGCCCGAAAAATCGATCTAAAAAAAGAATCGCGACGGGTTGATATGAAGTTTCAGATCTTCCATTCGAATATGGAAGAAGACTTCAGCAAAATTAACATCAATTGCATTTGAAGTTCTTTAAGGCATAACCAACATCGAAGTAGGCGTCACTCAAAGCGATCCAGAAAGCTACCAGAAAGCAAATCCATTATGAACCCATTTAGACCCGAATGTTCCGGAATTTAGACTGCCAACAATTGAAGGGATTCCGCTAATAATTTCTGATAGTGCAAGATACCTGGGAGTTATCCTAGATCGGAAATTAAACTGGAACCTTAACATTAAGGAAAGAGCCAAAAAGGCAATGATAGCATTCTATGCCTGTAATAGAATATTCGGAAGAACATGGGGCCCTAATCCTAGAATATTCATGTGGCTTTATACAGCGGTTGTAAGACCGATACTAACTTATGGTTGTTTATTCTAGTGGCAAGCGCTGTTAAAGTCTAACAACCTTAAAACCGTGACAAAAATTCAAAGAATGGCCTGTATTGGCACCACGGGGGCAATGAGAACCAGCCCCACAGCAGGTCTAGAGGCTATACTCCATCTCAAACCCCTAGATCTCTTTGTACAAGAATCTGCTGCAAACAGCGCCCTTCGGTTAAGCCAGACCAAAAACTGGAAACACAGCCCAACAGGACACGCACAAATTCTAAACAAATTCGCGGGCAATAATATATGCACGGACTATATCACTCCCCGACTAGACTTCAGAAGACCATTTACCTACCACGTGTTTCCCCAGCAGGGACGAATGGATTGAGGACCAACCAACATCCATTGGACCAACCATACCCATATACACGGATGGATCAAAAATGGAAATTGGCGTTGGCGCGGGTTTCTACTCGGAACGTCTCGGACTATCCAGTTCAATCAGACTACCCAACCACAGCAGCGTATTCTAAGCTGAGGTATTGGCAGTGACAACAGCTGCTAAACGGGTTGCAATGATGGCAATACCTCATGCAGATATTACCTTTTTCATTGACAGTCAAGCGGCAATAAAAGCGATCGCTGCCGCTGAGATAAAATCAAAGCTTGTAAGTCGCTGTCGCGAAGAGCTGCGGGTTCTTGGCGCGCAGCACAACGTAAGACTATGCTGGGTCCCTGGGCACAAATGTGTGTCTGGGAATGAAAAAGCTGATGAGCTGGCAAGAAAGGGATCCTCCCTTGAACTAAACCAGGCCGACACCACAGTAATGATTCCCCCCTGTAATCTCAGACAGGCGATTGGGAACAGAATACTAAAGGCGACAATTGAGAGATGGAGCAAACTAGAATCCTGTGTCATAACCAGGAAAATGTGGCCAATCTACAACAAACAGAAAACGGAGAAAATCCTACAATTGAGCAAGAAATCATTGTCCTTAATTGTGGGCATTACCATACCAAGAAGATGGGAATCAGTTCAGATGACCTGTGCAGAGGATGCGGCGATGAGGAGGTGCATGAGGACACCCCACACTTTCTTTGTCACTGTCCAGCACTCTGTTACATAAGAAATAAATTCCTTGGCAGTTACTTCTACGAGGATTTAGAGGAACTCTCAAATAGGACCATTAACGACCTACTAAAATTTGTAAATAAAACGGACTGGTTTTCTAATAGATTTCCAGTGTATGGGGGCAGTAAACCCCTAGGGCATCACAACGGATCTACATTGATCTAAGTGTGGCAAATACAGGTTCCAACCAACCCGCTAACCTAACCTAACCTAACCTAGACCCGAATTAATTTAGTCTTCCAATTTTAATGATTTTTTAAGTTTTTGATGATAAATTATGTTCTGAAATCAATTATTCAAGTCCAAATATTTTTCCCATTAGTAAAAGTGGAGTTATGAGGTGTTGCGAAAACGCAACACTGGGCCTAAGTACATACGGAAACACAAGTCTGTAATTTTAAACTTATTATTTTCACTTTTAAAAAAAACTATAAAGATACGAGGAAAGGTCAATGTTCGACTATTTTACAATCGAAAACATTTGTTGTGAAAGGCAACATCACAAGATCCGTGCTTTTTCACCACAAGCTCGACATCGCAGCCTCTTGTTAGAATGTTCCCTTACATGATTACCCGAACGAAGAAATGTGTTCACTTTGGAAGGACGTCCACCACGAATAATTGGCGCTGAACTACACTTTGAATCAATTGCTGCAACTATTTGGCGACGAAACTACAGCGCCTCTAGTTTCACCCCAAAGCTTCTTGACAGTGCCCCGGCATTTGCAATAGGAACATCTAGCATCCACAAAATATATAGGACAGTACCACTTCTTTCCGCGAGTTGAAATCCTGTAATTCATACATTGCTTGTTGACGAAAGGTTGCGGAACATAACTTTTTGTTTTTGTCTCACTGTTTCACCCTTGCACCACCAACTGGATGAAGACCGTGCACACTAGAAAGTTGAATCAATGCAAGCAACGATAGAGTTCAAAAAAATCGTTTTGTGGCATGCTGTTAAGTGTTGCGAAAACGCAACTCTGGGTCTAAATGGGTTAACCACAATATTGGAATTTAATCTACCTTCAAAGGAAGCTGAGAACGCACTTCAACGATGAGGAGCTTACAGTATTAGCACTCACCACATCAGCATACATAAGAAAAGGATGTGATATCTTCGCCCTCGCCTAGGACACTAAGATGCTTAGCAATATGGAGGCGTTCCGGAAAAATGTCAGTAAGTTATCTTTACTATAAGCGTTTTGCTTTTTTAGTGCAGAACCTGAACTGAGAGAGACTGACTGACTTTAAAAAAAACATAGAAGCGAAGTCTGTAATAAGTGTTTAGTGTTGTCGATTTCGATGAAAACCACCATTCTTCCAGTGAATTTTATTTTGGGACTGGAAACTGGAAACAGCACCACGAAAATGATGCAAGAAATGCCACAAATAAAGTCCAAAACTTACCGAAAAACGCTCCAGAAAACCTCACAAAAAGTATCCTGAACAAAGACTCGAAAACCCCCCTAAGATCTTGAAGGAAGAAGCACTCCGAAAACGAAAGAATCGGTCAAAAAATAAAAAATAAATACGACCATAAAAGCGACCGGGGAGCGCTTTAAAACACCGAACTATGCAACCTATCTTAAGAACAGAACGCAAAAAGTATAAATTGGTAATAAACGCTTGTACCCATGTTTTAGCAGCTATAAAGGAAATATACCGATGGACGTGTGTGGTGTGCAAATGAATTGGGAGTTTCTGATTATCTAAACTCCAAGTGGTTGGAATTATTTTAAGGTGCATAGGTATTCAAAATGGTTGACAAATAGTAGAAGTGGGTAATATTTGCTAAAAATAAGTTTTGCGTTGCTTTTATTGCATTTTTAATAGCAAAAATTTGAATTTTATAGTGCGGTATTGAGTTTTAAAAATACCTACCTATGAACACAGATCTGCTTTTGGGTAGTCATTTTTGAGAAATAATTAAAAAACGGATTTATTAGAATTTTCTGAGAAAAACTAAGTACGGGATCTTATTTAGAATACTGATATTATCGTTAATATGTATTTTGATCGAAATCGTAAGATCGGTTTTTGTAAAATTTGGCAGACAAAACATTACCAAATATTGCAATGTTTAGTTTCAAAAATACTATTTGTTAACTATATAGCTAGCTGAAAACCGATTGTAAGTTGTTGTTCGGGATGTCAGCATTTATTACTTGATTTTTTAAGTTTTATCGAAGTCGAAAATGGGGTTTTCGAGATATGAGCAGTTTTTAAAATCAGGATTTTCGGTGATGCGAATTCAAATTTAAGGACACAATAATTTTGGATAATAATTTTTTCTCTAAGTTTGCATTTTGGTTATTGCCGTTTTCAGGTAAACCAACGAAAACTAGATTTCAAAAAAAAAAATACTTTTTTTCAAAAATCGATTGTACCTACGATAATATAGAGAAAAACTGAGAAATCAATTTTCGTTACAATCGTATTGACCGTTTTCGAGATATGTATATTCATATTCCAAAAGTAACGTTATTCTTTTTTAGCGAAAACTGAGTATGAAGTCATGTTAACCTCAAATTTTGGTTGAAATCGTGAGAGTTGTTTTCGAACAAATCATACTGAAAATTTGATATTGGGGCCGAACTGTAAGCCTCTAAACTCCAAATCCGAAGTTTGAAAGAAATCCGGACACCTGTTTGACTGTAGGTCTCGGGACATATGGGCAGACACACAGCCGGACAAAAGTTCGAGACCCCATTTTTGTGAGTTCCTCTATCATCGTAAAGTCAGAATTGATTACCATCTCGAGTTTGAAATTTTGTACGAATACAGTAAACTTTACTCTACACGTAAGAGTAGTAGCCGACATAGCTGCCAGCAAAGAGTTAGCCGCCTGTCTAACAAACTGCGGCATCATGCATGATTTCTAAATGGAGGTTATCACAATAGTCCCTTCCCACTTGTTGCCGCATTGATCTGGGATACACTATACCACCTCCACCCACAATCTAATCTAATCTACTACGTAATGGAGGAAGTTAAAAATGCACCAAGAAAGAGCAAACGCGCGTACAAATTTTCTCAAAAGGGTACGAAAACGCATTGAGATAGAGTTTGGAAAATAATCCAACAAAATATTCCAAATTTCTTTCCAAAAAGCGCACCCCATAGATTTCCAAAAAAAAAACTTTAAAAAATATATACAAAATTCCTATATGACCCAAAAACGGCCAAAATAAAAAGAAGAAAAATGTAAGATCGCCGCAGAAAATAACTCAGAAAACACCCTGAAAAAAAGTTCAAAACAAAAGCCAAATTATCACGAATGTAGCCGATACACCAACCCATTCTTACAATCGATCATTTATGGTGTAGTACTATACTCTGTTCAATTTATATTTTCAGTACAGGGAAGATAGGCTATTTGCCCTTACCCTTACTATTATGGATTTTAATAAGCTGTCTCCATTTTAAAGCTCTCACATGGTTGCCATAGTGAGCACTATAAATTGGCATGATTCTCTCACAAATATCGGGAGGGTTACCAAATAACAACTCTTTATTAAGAAAAAATGGTTTAAATGCATATTAACAGATCCTTCAGAAATACAAAATAATTAAAGGAGTACCTAAAAACTGTATGGCAAAATCCCATTCATTTATTCACTCTCAAAAGCTTTAAAAAGCACCAAAACCGAGAGTTCTTTGACAAAATTTAAAGAGTGCCGTGAGAGTAGCTACAGGCACCACTGGTAGAAAAAAGAGCCTATACTGAAAATATAAATTGAACAGAGTATAGTAGTAATTTATTCATAAACATCAATTTCATTAATTTAACAATAATTTACAATAAAAGACTAAGGTCATTGCCGTCATCCGAAGAAAAGGGAGAATTATACTTGTGAAGTAAACGGATACACCCTGTGAAGTTCACTTGTCATGGCCCGTCTGTCACTTCACCAATTTCCTCCGAGATCTCACGAGGCTTCCCAAATCCTAATATGTAGGAAAATGAAATAAAACCTGAACTACGTCCAAGCATTACAATACTTAAGTTTTATTTGTTGTTATTTAAAAAGCTTCGTTCATTATTTACTGCCGGTATTTTAATGCAGTTTTGTAAGTAGCTAGCCAGTACGCTCCAGTCCTCACCATTTAGTCAATAGGCAGTGGAGGGGTTCGAAAACGTCAACCAAATTGAGCTCTGTACCAGGGACGTAATTTCGAAAAAAAGTGAGGCAAGATCTCTCTCTAGACAAGTTCATATGAGCTTGCTGAACTTGTAAAAATTAAAGCCTTAAGCAGCAGGTTGATATGGGGTCATATTAAGACAGTCAAGCTGCCGCTTAAGGGTAGTATTTTTTACAAGCTTAGCAGACTCATCTGAACTTACCTAAAGGCTGTCTTGCAGCTAGATGTTGACAAAAGAGTGTTCTTTTTCCGTGCGATATTAGTTTACATTATTCTACATTGATCGCGGTAGTCCAACCTTCTTTACCGGGACTTTAAACCTTCTCTTTTTCAGCTCCATTTATTTGCGAAGCTTCCCTCCCTCTGTAGAACCTAAATTCAAACCCGAAGTATTTTAGAAGCTGCATTTCAATGACAATTTAAAATCAATGACAATAACAATAACATTCGGTTTTCCACTTCCACTTCTGTTTCGCAATTTTCAAAGTCGATTTTCATAGGCAGGTGTCCACTTTACCTCACATTTCAGCAGCAAAATTGTTCTGTGTTTGTTTTTAACTTGATCTGTGTCATTGATCATCAATATAACAACATTCATTGAGTGGTCCGTAAGTCTGAGTTCCTGTTGTGAAAATCACAGCATACCAACTTTAATCTACTTCTACAGCCAATACAATAATTCAAGTGGACGACTATTCAAATTTTAAATCTCTGCAGCTGACCTCCTTCTTGGGCGACTTACCGATGCGAACAGGTTCCAGCTAAAACCATATTCCTTCACTTCCTAGGCAAGTACGTGGCCTTGTTTTGATTTTTTTATTGCTAAATCTTGCATTCCACAGGCATATCCCAATTGAGCTGAGCCGAGATGTAATGAAGCGTGTAAATCGGAAAAGTCATAAGAACTAAGAACCTGCCCCAAGGAGAAAGAGAGAAATCATTTTTACGCCTTACTACCGCCATATGACCCGGAAGATGCTGATATAGTCCCATATACTCTTGCTCGGATGCGGGGCTCGAGGCTGTTCGAGTCCATGATCCGAAGCGAATTGGACACGTGCCATGCTGTTATGCTGCCGCCGTTTACTGTCTCATTATGCAGGACAATTTGGTGGCTGCCTCTTGACGTTATAGAAAACCATATTCGAGGTATCCCAGTGCAGACCATAACCGTTCATTTAGCATACAAATCGACAACAGTAGTTGTGCAGAAATTGATTCATTACCCTCGAATGTAATGCCTATGACTAGACAAAACGGGGTCTACGAGTTGTTCTGCGGTTTCGGTTGTATGCCGCTGGGTCTTGGTATATCTGGGCCAGAGAATCAAACCTCAGCACTGGCACTTCGATCGCAATAGATGATTGGATTCAGGTGGGATTGCCATTGGGACGTGGTCAGAACATCGTGTATCAAATTTTTATGTCGTCCCCATATAAAAATATTATAATCCTCCTTAATGACGCAACGGCAGCATAAACGACCGCATAAAACAAGGCAACCAACAAAACCGAAGCCAACCCAATTGATTTCCTGATTAATTCTCAGTCCTTATTGAGCGCGCAACAGGTTCCGTCCATTATACCGGACATGTTAAACGAAATCTCTGCATCCCATGTGTGATGCAATTCAGTTTCCGTTCTCATGCGTTGAGCGTCCTTATATCCACATCCCAACGAGATCACCTGATAGATTGCATCTAATTTTATTTCATTCAATGAGATGCGGATGCTTCCGTGGACAGACGGTGGTTTCACCAGCATCGCCATCTCATCACCATCATCATCATCGTCGTCGCCATGATACGAAGCGCGTATATATATAGCCTGGTGTTATCTGCTTCGCTGCAGAGACGAAAGAACGGTTCCAATAAAAATAGTTTACGCCCCAACATCCGCACTGGAAATTACTTCTCACACACGAATCACACAGCAATCGAGCCAAATGGACAGGATGGCCCTTACCGCCGGTCGCAGCTATACACGGCAGTATGTACTCTATACTCTGACCGGGCGACTTGCTGGATGGTTGGCTTTCTCATCAACAGCATTACGCCGGCGTGGCTGTCATAAATCATTTACCAGGCTCAAGTCAGGTAGCAAGGTGCATTTCATTTACCTTTCCATGTGAGCTGCTGATGCTGAGCCTATGCACCGCCGAACCGAACTACCACCACGGGAGAGAAATGGGTGCAAACCAGTTGTGTTTATCGGGGCAATACCAGGACGGAGTTATAGAGTTGCGCCATGAATTTTCTGTAGCGGTGCGCATCCGGTCGTTAATGTAGCTTTTCTGTTTCTTTTTTTGTGCTTACCATTCTGAAGACCTTATGGGTGGACTGGTTGCATTTTGAGCTGATGTGCGGAAATTGCATTGAGCCAGCTCAGATGGATGGATTGCAATCGGATTTAAGGCCAAAAGAGCAAGCATGGTGTCGTCTTGTCACCCTCATAGTGCCGAACTAGTACGAGATACGGACTTGTCTTGTTGTCGCCAAAGGAACAAGATACTGGCTCTGGTTGAATGCGACTGCGAGACAATGGCCATCACAATTAGGTATCGTACCCGCTTAATTCTAAGGCCAAGTTAGGAGAGTCCGCAACGGTGATGTCATGCTGAGTGGTACATATTCTGCGACAAGACGTGGCTTTGTTATGCAAAGCGCAAATAATTGTCCGAGAGTGATTAAAATAATGTCCTCCAGTACACCGAAAGAAATCGCGATGGAAGAACGAAGAAGGTTGGTGAGAGGGGAGGGTGGCTTCCAAATTAAATGGGATGTTTTTATATTGTTGTTTTTGTTTGCCCTGTCGACCAGTAACAGATGTTAGCACCTCTGAAGGTGTGGAAGACTAAAATGAAAATGCTAGGTGCGGGGCATCCGTTGACTTTATACCACTGACGCGACTGAGCCGACTTAATTTGGCCGTCATTTTCAAAAATATTGAGTACACCCGTTAACTTTCAACTTGTATAGCACAAAAACAAATTTCAAATGGAAATAACCCAAAAAAGAGAGCGAAAGGGTGTCAAAGGAAAATAATATTCAAAACAAAAGAGTTCACCAACGAACTGGGAATTATTTCAGAGTTGAAAACAATTTTCTGACGGCACAAAAAAATTGAATTCTACGATAATCCTCAAAAAAAAAAACTCGCAAAAATTCACCTCAGCATGGTCAGTTTAAAATTGGCACAACATTTTCCATAAAAGTCCGAACTTGTAAACGAAGTTAGCAAAAATAAATAAAATAAACTAATTTTTGGGCAAAATACGCGAAACAATATCACAGAAATGTTTGAGAACTGATGGAAATAAATTATTAACGCAATTTGTCACAAATCGAATTCGCCATCTTCCTTGGTTTTTATTTATACACACAACTAGCTGTTCCGGCGAACGCCGCTCCTCCTAAATTCGTTAATGTAATGAAAATGCACAATGAATGCTACTTTATGTAATTTGGTCAATTCAAATTTGTTATTCAAAAGTTATTTTAAAAATAAAGTAAAAATAACTGAAAGAGGTATAGCAATCGATGTGTTTCCGCTTTGCACTTGAGCACGCCACATACTATTGACCATGTGAATAACATGGGAATTCAAGACTGATGCTACAAATATCCAGCGATTATATTGCTATAGACGATTCAATGCCAATGACAAATCGTTCTGAATAAGCGGAATCCGCGATATGACAATGTTTGCCTTTTAATGATCTCCTCAAAATCGTCCTTGCATGACATTTGATTTGAGATTCTTCACAATCATATCAAACGCGATCCGACATCCGATACAAAGTTTCGGTGCATTTAGAAAATTATAAGTGAGCCGACTTATAATTTCAAATTGTAAAGCAGTAAGCCCGGAACATCCAAAGAATCCAAAAAAAATGTAAAAGCGTTGCTTACATTCTGTAATCGTTGCAATTTTGGTATGACGTTTCTGGCACTTCTGTTTACCCTCTGTACCACCTATCGACTTGATCATACTCCAACGAAATGAAATACACCTGCGGATATTGATATACGGCTTCATTTACTGTCAAGAATGCACCCATCCGATGGTGAATTTGGTCTTGAATCTGTTAATCCGAATTGTGCAGTCTAGAATCCCGTACCAATTGTTAGAGCATGTGTTATTGCATGATGTAAAGGGTGGTTAGATTTTAAGGGCCGATGTTGAATGTGAACCACAGCTAAACGTCAAGTTTTTTTCTGCATTTCATTTGACATTTCTCAATTTCAGTCTAACTCAATTTGAACCATGGAAAGATACACAATCGAGCAACGCGTTAAAGTTATTTAGGCTTATTATGAAAATGGGCGTTCCAATCAAAATGCATATCGTGCACTTCGTGATTTTTTCGGTCAATTTAATCGTCCAAATGTGCGTACAATCGGAAAAGTCGTGTAAAAATTTGAGCAAACCGGGTCTGTGGGGGAGATGTGAAAACACCAGGGCATGCTCGTACAGCTCGTACTGTAGAAAATATTGCTGCTGTTCGCGATAGTGTGGCTGGGCAACTCGTCGTCGTGCGCAATAATTGCACCTCTCACGCTCGTCGTTAATGAAAGACTTGCATTTACTCGTTTACAAGGTGCAATTGACTCAAGCACTAAAGCTTCTTGACCATTTCAAGCGTCGTCAATGGTCAGAATGGTGGCAGAAATGGCAATAGTGGATGATCTCAATTTTCGAAGAAAATCATCTTCAGTGATGAGGCACACTTTCACCTCAGTGGATTCGTCAATAAGCAGAATTGCCGCATTTGGGCGAATGATAATCCAAAAGTAATTGTCGAAAAACCAATGCACCTACAAAGAGTGACTGTTTGGTGCGGTTTATGGGCTGGCGGAATCATCGGGCCGTATTTTTTCCAAAATGAGTTACAGTTACTGTGAATGTTGTTCGCTATCGTGAGATAATAACGAACTTTTTATGGCCCGAATTGGAAGATATGGATGTGGACGATAATGTGGTTTCAACAGGACGGTGCCACTTGCCACACAGCTAACAAAACAATGGCTCTTTTGCGGGACAAATTCAATGGCCGTGTTATCTCACGTGGTGGCGATGTCAATTGGCCGCCAAGATCATGTGATTTGACACCGTTGGGCTTCTTTCGTTGGGGTTATTTGAAAGAAAAGGTGTACGTCGATAAACCAGCAATAGTTCAAGAGCTAAAGGATGAGATAATTCGGCACATTAACGGCATAGAACCTCAATTAAGCCTCAGCGTCATCGAAAATTTGGACCATCGGATGGAGGTGTCCCGCCGAGATCGCGGCGCCCATTTGGCCGATATTTTGTTCCATACATAATTGAACCATACCAATATTATCATAATAAAAATAAATGACAGTAAGTTCCGAAATAATTTGTATTTTATTAAAAATCAACATCGGACCTTAAAACTTAACCACCATTTATAAGAGCAAATATTTCTTTGCAAGTCGGCATGAAATCAGTTCTTTTAATGATTTTTATTCCGAACGAAGTTATACGGAAACAGTTGTTGTACTGTCGAATGTTCTTTCGTAAATCAAATAGAGGTAAAATTATTGGATGCCAAACGAGGATCGCACGGCAATTTCTCGGAATTTTCTCTCTTCATAAACCTGACATACAGCAATACGAACAAAACCAAAAACGAATCATGAAAATCGTCCCAGGGGTTATCAAGTTATAACATCATCGAGTTTCACCCCGAAAGAATTATATATATAGAAGATTTTTATTCCAAACGAAGCCATACGGAAACAGTCGTTTGTACCGTCGAATATTCTTTAGAAAATTATCCGATTCAAATGAATTTAATGGCTCCGGAGGTGCATCTAATGGACTCAATTTCACTTTACCACTCGCACAGCAAAGGCTGGGAGTTTCGCCTTTAAATTTCAGCGCGTTTTAATGGTTTGTATGTCATTGCTTCAATATTGAAAATTGCATCACCGCCATAATTTTCTGTTGGTTCATACTGCCAGTCGTTCGAATTTCGGCAACGAATCGCGTCTTGCCACTCTTCGATGTTAACTTGTTCCCATCCCAGCACTCCAGCAGCAGTACGATTTGACGCAGTTCTCGTTACTTGCACGTTGCACCCTCAATTTTCTTGCCTGTTGATCTATTCTTATGCCAAATAAATCATTCTCCATTTCGGCTGTCCTTTGGCGGGGGTCCATATAATTCATCCACTTGCTTTCGGCTATCACTAATTCGTACGTGTAGAAACGTTTTAAAGTTTTTTTCTAATTTTATTTTGATCGATCCATGTGAGTTCCCCAAATTGAGTTATTATGGAGCAACACTCAAGACTCCTATCTTGCACCATTGCTAGAGGTGGGACACTGGATTAAACAAACAACCTGTCCTCGTCCTATATCAAAACCATCCTCCAAACCTTTTCTCCCAGTGCACAAGCACATCACATGCGCCAGACGTTTCGCCTTGAATAAGTAATCATCAACCACATGTTGTCCGTGTTTAAAACAAACAATGCACACTGTGAATAGGTATCCAAAAAATAAAGAAAAACCACCAAAAACACACATCACAATGTAGTCCCGCATTGTTGTGTGTGCGGTGTGACTGTGGAGTCTGCAGTGCACTCGCGTAATGTATTTCAAATCCTTGCCACATGACGCCGTACGCCGATCGTACTACTATTCGTCCACAATAAAGTATCTTTGCGCTCAGGAGTGAAATAAAACGCATTTAGAATTCATCGTTACAGCATAATGCAGCAATATTGTCGCGATCTGTGAATTTATATTCGCGGACGGGCATGTTTCTTGCACCAGATATGTGGGTATCGTATAACTCACCTGTCAACTGTGCTCCGTTCAAGCCAACTGCGATCGGTTTGGGAATTATTTCGTGTTCCTTCGGAATGTATGTGTGTGTGTCTGCCACAAAGATGGTCGTCTTACTTCTCTAGATTAACCATGGCCATCAAATTCAGTTGACTTTTGAGCACCACAAACCTGAGAGACACCGGTGTGCCATCATAATGGTGGCGGTCGCCGCTCGCCGGTCTGTGATACCCTCTCTCTCTGGGTGCGCTGCAAGTAATGCACCATCAGGTTGACGGTTGATGGCGACATGTTACCTGGAAGCTGGAAGGCGATTATGGTGGCTTAATCTGCAAAATGTCATACGCATGTGGAGTGGATGTGTGGTTGTGTTGTGTCAGAATGAAGGAAACGAAATGTCATGCAGATGACATGATGCTGGTCTGGTTTGTTGATACCCAGTATCCTGTGAAAGTTGTGTTGTGTGCTACAGAACTATGGAAAACCATTAACTCTTTCCGGGAATCCATTATATGATCGACCACCACCCGAGGTAATCATTCGTCTTAGTTGATTAGCCCGAGATGGATTAGGCTTAATTTATGAACCATCACTGCGTGTGTCCGCTTGTCCGTTTGTCCGTTTGTCCGTGTATGCGCCAACAAACAACAAAAACTAATTAACTTACAAAAAGCCAGCCCAACAGAGCTACTGTTTTCACCATCATCATTTCTAAATTTAAATCGATTGATTCCTCAATCAATGCCCGAGGGAATTTCCCCAATGGCAGTCGGCTAAAAAGAAAAACAAAAACTGCCCGGCCACGTTTAGAATGAGTCCCAATTTGATTGAACACGCCACACTTCTTGTACTAGAGGAGCGAGAGCAAGGAATGCCCAAACAATGGACGTCGGCGTCGGTCGTGCCCCAAAAACAATCTCTAATTTGCATTTAGCGAAAAAGGATGATCTCAACGATTTAGGAATACGGTAGCAGATAATTTCCAAATCGTGTTACTTTTTGTGCCATCAACAGTCAATTTGGCTGTGCAGTGTTGAGAGTTTGAATTGTTGAATTTGGCCAAGTCATTAGTCTGGAATTCCACTTAGAATGGCATGTGTGTTGGGAGGTTTTGTTTTTATTATAGGTGTTTGTGCCTTCGGTGCGACGTAGTACCGTTGATTTCTGGAAGAAACTCTTCAAATGGTTTTTAGAGGAGTTCTGCAGAAATGATTTCGAATTCATAAGAAGATGCGTTTTTGTTTTAAATGTAAAAGTGGCGAGTTTTTCACTCCAACGCAGTACCGTTGATCTTTGGTGATGTTGGAACTTGCAGAGAGCTGTATTTATGTACAGCCAGGAGTTGATTGATGTTCTTTGTTCGGATTTGGATCCGTGTATATAGATATAGATAACTATGTTTTTTTGGAATGTGGATCTTGTTTCTTTTTCAGTTGACCGACATTTATTTCAGCTCATTTATTTTGAGATTGACCTTAAACATTAGATAGAATTTCTTCGTTATTGAGCTGGAAAATCGTTCTTAATAATCGTTCTAATATTCGGGACCTAGCGAGGTATCCTTGGTATCCTTATCCGTCGCGGAATGGAAAGTTATTTGATTTATTTCGATGCGGAGGATTTTTGTTGCGATGTTAGCCGTAGGCCCAGGTAGATAGTGCTGTAAAATTACAAAATTTAAATGTAATTTATTTACTTCTTAAATAACAATAATAATAATAATAAAATATTTTTTTCGAGGTATTCTTCGGAACAACAACTGTTCGGAGAATTGTTCCGATACAAAAAATGTCATACACTCCAGCGTCTTGCGTTGCAGTGGGATCAAGTTTGTTTTTAAGTGACATTTTGAACAGCTTCATAAGAATCGTTTCCGATATCCTCCGACAATAATCTTATTTACTTACTTAAGGTGGCGCTACAGTCCGGGGCCTGGGCCTCAACCAACAAGCGTCTCCAGCCAGCGCGATCTTTAGCTGGCTGTCTGCAGTTTCGCACTCTATGTTGGTTAAGGTCCCCTTCCACTTGCATGCGCCATCTGAGTCGCGGTCTTTCTCTACTGCGCCTTCTCTCGGGTGTGGATTCGAAGATCTTCCGGGACGTAGCATTCGTGTCCATACGCTTTACATGACCCAGCCACCTCAGTCGTTGGACCTTCACTCTTCTGACTAGGTCGATGTCACTATACAGCCCGTACAGTTCGTCGTTGAATCTCCTCCTCCATTCACCGTCAATGCAGACGGGACCAAAAATCATTCGAAGAATTTTCCTCTCGAAACAACATAGAGTTACCTCATCCGCTTTTTATAGAGTCCATGTCTCTGCGCCATATAACGGGACTGGGACGATTAGGGTCTTATAAAGGGTCACTTTAGTTGTTCGAGAGAGGGCTTTGCTACTCAATTGCCTTCTTAGCCCAAAGAAACAGCGATTGGCAAGAGTTGTTCTACGTTTAACCTCAGCGCTGGTGTCATTGTCTGAATTCATAGCGGAGCCCAGGTAGAAAAAGTCCTTTACCACTTCAAAGCTATATCTGTCTATTGTGACGTTCTGTCCGAGCCGTCGGTGTTAGGTTCCTTTTTAGTTGACAGCATATACTCCGTCTTGCCCTCGTTAACCGCCAAACCCATCTTCGCCGCCTCAGTCTCAATACTCACAAACGCGCCATTTACATCACGCTGTGTTCTGCCAATTATGTCAATGTCATCGGCGTACGCGAGTAATTGGACGGACTTTTGAAAGATCGTGCCTCTGGTGTTGGCGTTTGAGTTTTGCACTATTCTTTCAAGAACGATGTTAAAAAAGTCAGATGACAGCGAATCGCCCTGTCTAAATCCTTTTTTGACATCGAAGGTCTCGGTGAGTTCTTTATCGACCTTGATGGATCAGCGTGCATTCTCCATCGTCATCCGACAATAATCAGTCGCTGAAATTGTTTACGATTTTTACCTATGTATAGAGCTAGCAGTGCAAAATCAAAAGAAGAAAGTGCACGACTGGGTCGAACGAAACTTTCTCGTTAATCACAAGTTTGGTTGGTTGTTTTCTTATTTTATTAGATATGTAGGTAAAGATCTGAGAAGCAATGCTATATAAAAGAAACGGTTCATAAAATATAGGAGAACGAATAATGATAAATAAAATTCACTCTTGATTTATTCATCTGATAAGGCGGTAGATATAAAAATGACAGATTTTAAAAATTGAAGCTCTTAGCAATTGTCGCAAGTTCTGGTTAGAGAGTAAAAAGCGCCTACTGTTCTATTTTAATTTGAAGTAGGGTTCATAATATCTTAATATCCCGATGAACGTGTGTTTAAATGAAACGGCATCCTGGGAAGCCGTGCCCCATACAATTGACAATTGCGTTTGTGAGAGACCCAAAACACAGGAAGACCCAATGCAGGTTCGGTTCTCAGAAAATATCCTACCAGCATAAGTCTCCGCTTGAAGAAAAAAACAGATGCCTATACTTGCCTAACGAAAAGTGGAGTTGAGTATTGTCTCACCCTCACTAACCAACCAACCAGTCTACTGGACCACCGCTTTTCTGTAGAGCTTTCCTTGAGTGTCTGTCAAAGATTTGAACTATCAGAGCTGTTAAGTTTGGTCTGGACGGCTTTTTTTGTAAGGCTCTACTTTGTATTCTTCTAATAGCCAGCGTTTTTAATTATGTTAGCCCGCAACTCAAAGTGCGGCCGTAGACCTACTATTATTTTCAGACCGGCTTGGATGGAACTTCAATAATATTGGGCCTTACCAATATTTATTTTAAGTTTCGACTCTAAATATTAATAGTTCACAGTGGCTCCATGGAAAATACCGCAACTGTGAGCTTCCGTAAATTTAAAGTCGAGCATAAAATTTGTTACTAGTACGGCACATTGTCTTTCAAGTCCTAAAGCACAAATGTGGAGACCTGATCCAGATCAACGGAAAGTGTTACTGAGGTTTTAAAAATGCGAGATTGGTACCAAAAATAGTCAGTCCTATCACTAAATGTGTTTTTAATCGACTAAGGCACTTCCACAGCACCATTTCAAGCTAGATATAGGTATATATAAAGGGTTTTCCAATAGAGGTGTTATTGTGAATGACCCGCTATTTCGGTAGCTGTCACTTTTGAAGCTGAAGATACACGCTTCAATAACGCATTGAAATTATTAAAATTCAGTACAAAAATTGTGAATATCTTGCAGTCACAGTTCGCAAAACTAAAGCATTTTTTGGTCGTCGTGAAGCACCTTGTCGGACCGCAATACAGAAAATGGTGGAAAAAATCGAGCTGTTGGGACAAGTTAGTGATGTGTAGAATAAAACCCATGCACGTCACTCAAAAACAACTGAGAATATTGCTGCTGTAGACCAAGTGTTGAAGAAAACCCAGGTTTGTCAATTCCTCGTCGTTCTTTGGAATTGGGCATTCCACAAACGTCATTACACCGTATTTTGCATCAAGACTTGGGTCTTAAGGCTTATAAAGTTCAGTTAACACAAGAACTTAAGCCGGCCGATCATCAACAACGTCGTGTCTTTGCTGATTGGGTCCTTGGAATGCATGAAAATGATCCGGAATTCCATCGAAAAATCATTTTGACTGATGAGGCCCATTTCCACCTCGGTGGCTACGTCAACAAGTAAAATTGTCGCATCTGGGGCTCGGAAAACCCAAGCGTTATTGTTGAGAAGCCTCTCCATCCTCAACGTGTGACTGTGTGGTGCGGTTTATGGTCCGGCGGGGTCATTGGACCTTGCTTTTTCGAAAATGAGGTTGGATCAACAGTTACGGTGAATGGACTGCGCTATCGAGAGATGATTAATGATTTTTTATGGTCGGAGTTGGATGGTATTGATCTGGACAACGTTTACTTTCAATAAGACGGCGCTACGTGCCACACAAGCAACGAAACCATTGATCTTTTACGGGAAAAGTTTCCGGATCGTGTTATCTCTCGAAGAGGTGATCACAATTGGCCACCGAGATCTTGTGATTTAATACCTTGCGACTTCTTCCTTTGGAGCCACGTGAAAGATAAGGTCTACGCCAACAGCCCAGCGTCGATTCAAGACCTCAAAGATAAAATTCGTGAGGCTATCGAGGACATAGGGCAGCCACTTTGCGATTTGGTTATGGGAAATTTCATGAAAAGGATATGGTCCTGTATGCGTGCTCGTGGTGGCCATTTGGCTGATGTTGTTTTTCAATATTAACGGCATACCTTCCTCTTTATTATGAAATAAACAATTTATCATTTGTCCCAAAAAATGACATTTTTCTTTGAATACCAAAATAACACCTTTTATTGGAAAATCCTTTATATACATTATAATACATGTATGTATTAAACGGCATGCACCAATTTAACAGACCCTCAAGCCATCCACGTCGATTACTGAATTCGGCCAACGGATGCCTCACATCCATCCACGTCCATTATCGTTAACAAGTCATTTCGAAAAGATTCACTTCACAAGCACCTATCAGTCACACTATTTTTCCATCCGCCCGAAAGCATCAAAATCATCTCACCTCTGACATCCTAAGCTGCGTCGTTTTTCTCTTCATTTTTTTTCAAACGGACTGCCCCGCACTCTTTCTGTGGAATCACCGTCTAAGCCAAGTAGCCACCAAGCAACAGAAAATAACATACAACAGAGATGCCGCCACCAGTCGCATATATACACCGCCGCCTCATCAATATATACCGAGATGACGTACCGCACCGACAAAATCGTGTGTACAAGTCACAGCCACATTCTTCGAGTCAATCACCTCGTCTTCGAAGCTAAAGAGCTTGTAAGACAGTGCGCGCCGACAACAAATAACTACTGCGCACTCGCGCGCGTACTCCTCGTACAAACTCACACACAAGAGCACACACCTGACGACGACTACTACTCACGCACTCACGTGCGCGCGTTATTCATTCAGCAGCGTTCCGTAATTTACCTTTCATTCATTCATTCATTCGAAGCCATTCATTGTGATCTGGACTGAGTCTGGAAATCTGCGTTGCCGTGTTTTGTGATTCAAAAAAAAAAAAAACAAATGACTCCTCTTACACATAGCTGTAAGCTGGACCGGCTCGAAGCGATGCGATTGCGATACTCTGGTCGTAATGTGAACTGGATGTCAAGGTGCGGAGCGTCGGGTGGGTAAATATAGGCAGCCAGCAAAAGCATCTGCTGCAGCGATTATTGCGATGCTTTGGAATCAGATACAGAAATGTATGTGCTGAGTTGGGCAGATGCACTGGGGGCTTCGAGGGGTGGTTCTTGTTACTGTTGCGGAAAGCAAGAGTGCGATTGCATTCGGCTTTTCGTTAACGTTGTGATGGTGATGTAGTTTACGGGTGAATAGATTGAACTTTTTGTACTAGAACATCAACAAGTTTAACTTGGTGAGAGCATGTACTTGTTGTGGTCATTAGATTTTGCCAAATCCGCATGGAAAGCGACGTGATGAAGAGGCCGAGGTGTGTTACTACAGGGTGGGCCAAATACAAGTTTCTTTTTCAAAATATAATGAAGAAAATTATTTTTTTTCCACGTTTTATGGCTTTATTCAAATAAGAGCAATCATTCCCGTTAATTATGGAACACAACGTCGTTTAAGTGGCTACCTCGGCTGGCTTCGCAGTAGCGCATTCTGTCACTCCAATTTTTCAAGCCCATGTTGATGGTTTCGGGTTGAATCATTTCCGGATTGTTGACATAACATCATTTAAAAAAAAAAGTCCAAAGGGTCCAAATCACAGCTCCGAGGCGGCAAATTGACATCGCCAAGACGGCTGTGGATCGATTACGGCATGGGATGGGTGGCATAGCGCTCCATCCTGCATGAACTAGATGTCCGCCAGGTGGATAGAGATCTGGCCAAAGCTGGATCTCAAACTTTCTAGGCATCTGATCTCCCTCGATAGGAAGCATATCAGTGCTACCATATAGGTATCATCACGGGACTCTGTCTTTTTACTTTAGTGATCTTACTTACATAAGGTAGCGCTACAGCCCGGGGTGGACCTGGGCCTCAACCAATACGCCTCTCCAGTTAGCGCGATCTTTGGCTAACTGCCTCCAGTTGCGCACTCCAAGTTGGTTGAGGTCCCCTTCCACTTGCGCGCGCCACCTAAGGCGAGGTCTTCCTCTACTGCGTTGTCCCTCCGGGTTGGAATCGAAGACTCTCCGGGCCGGAGCGTTGGTGTCCGTTCGCTCTACATGTCCTAACCATCTTAGGTCGTCCAAATCCATGTCTTTAATTTTAATAAAAAAAAAAGTCGGTTAACATGGCTCTGTAACGCCCACCGTTGACCGAAACGTTGCTCCCAGCTTCATTTTCGAACTCCACAATCCGCACCGAACTGTCACTCTCTGTGGATGCATTGGCTTCTCGACAATAACGTGCGGGTTTTTTCGAGCCCCAGATGCGGCAGTTTTGTTTGTTTACGTAGTCGCCGAGATGAAAATTCGCCTCCTCAGAACTTTAGCCCAAACTTCTTTTCAAAAAACGTGCTGTTTGGGCTGGACACAGCACTTACTTTGGAAACAAGTTTTCAATATTTCCCAACATGTTCCGCAAAGGTATGAAACTAACTTTGTGTCAAGGTTTCGAGCGGGAAACAGCTATCAATGTCAAAACTTATGATTTTAAAAGAAACCACTAGATGGCCCACCCTTTATATCACCGAAGAGAACCGCTCGCGTGAAGAACATCTTTCCTTCGCATTTGTATAATATCCATTCCAATTTTAAGCTTTAGAGCCGTAGAGCTGTCTTTTCAGACGAAGATAGGTACCCTTTTCCTCGTAACGATATTTTTCTCAAACCCATCTTCCAAAAGTTCGGTCCCATGAGGCGCAGTGACTTAATGGTTAATGTGTTGGACTACTAAGCAGGGGTCCCAGGTTTGACCCAAATTCCATCTTCAGCTTTTCTTCCACTGCGCCACCTCTTGCGAACGTCCGACAAATATCCGAGAGCATAACTGTCACGAAAGAGCTTCTCAATCAGCCGTTTGGACTCGGCATAAAATTTTAGATCCCTTCCATTCGTTTCAAACTTGAAAAACTCACACAAAACGAATGGCTTGAGGAGGTAGGCCCATGGTCCCTACGGAACCATTTTTATCAATTGTATTAGGTCCCCTTAATTGCATGGCCAACGTTTTTTTACACACAAAAGCTCATAAGTCCCCCCAGCTCATGGACATCAACCAACAAACCTAATGCAGGACAGCATCAGGTACCTTTTTCTACTTCACAATAGGTTTCTAAGAAAAGTGGCCTGTCACAAGCAGAATTCGCAAAAGCACTTACTTATCTCACAGAGATATAGGGGGTACCTACTGAACAAAAAATCATATTCCTCCCCTAGACCCTCCTTTATCTTAGCATGTGTGCGTGTATCGGTTCCCTCCTCCCCATTGAGTCATATTTTATGTGAATTGGATACCGCCTGCTTGTGCCGCACTCGTGAATTGTGATCCATTCAACTGGTTTGCGTTTGAAAGAAGAGCATTTTTCTCATTTTTCAACCTCAAGAAGTCCAACCATCAGCCGACCGAGCCTCAGCCGAAAAGATTTATCAGTTCAATACCGCTCGCTCTCCCTCTCCACTCGATATCTTTCCATCTCTCAAACGTTCTCGTTGAATTCGGCGGATGCCACGAAGAGATGGTGTACCGAAACAGATTCCCGTCGCTACCATAATTGCCCAAGGGTGTTTATAACATATTAAATTTAATTAAAGTGAAGATTGCTTTCTTTTTGCGGTCCTAACGGGTGGACCATCAGGTGGGGCGGATGGGGGCAGAACAGATGAAAATGAGTTTCATTTGATGTTGGCACAGAGGGGCACGCTACTGTGGATGGTTAGATTGGGTTTTCTCTGTCTCTGTTGGCTGTGTCCAAACTCCGGATGGGGCTTCGTAGAAAACTTCGCTTAAATATGTTCTGCTACCGAATATGGAGTGGGCTGGACCGCTGGCTGCTTCTTCTTCGCTTCGTGAAGTATGCTACCAATTTTTCTTCTCCTTCTTG
This sequence comes from Cheilosia urbana, assembly GCA_946477585.1. Lineage (NCBI taxonomy): Eukaryota > Metazoa > Arthropoda > Insecta > Diptera > Syrphidae > Cheilosia > Cheilosia urbana. The sequence continues at coordinate 122,796,787 of OX297854.1, forward strand.
ACTTTTTCTGTTTGTGCACGTATGGAGCAATTTGTATTTTAATCGAAATTCATTACAAAAAGCAAGAAAACAAAAAAACCTCTTCAGTGATTGCGGGGGGAGAAGCGTCTTAGTGAAGACGATTTTTATGGTATTTTGTGTATGAAGGAAGTGCGCTGTGATCTTGATGATGGAGATATATCAAAAAGTTGAGAGAGCCGCATGTTTATAATTACGGTGGGGGATAACTTTTTGTTTTCATCGCTCGGAGCCCGATACGATAGAAGCTGCAAATAAAATTCATATGCCAGAGGTCAGGTAGGTCAGAGAAGACCTGTGACTCTCTAAGCTTAATATTCTAAGAAAATTTGAAAAATATATCCGGGCTTATTTATTCAGAAGAATGTTCCAATGTGTCAGGAGAATGGTAGCCCATTTAACCAGCGTTTCCGCTGAATCATTTCAAAAAGGGGACTAAAAAGGGGTTTCCACAGAAAATTCTAAAATAACAAACAAAAAAAAGCAACAAAGACATAAAGGAGTCATTTTGATCAGTTTTCAAAAAGTGGGGGCCAAGGGTCCTGAGTCTCAAAAAGGGGCCATTCGGACCATAAAGGGGCCACACTTGGAACCCAATGACCATAATCATCATTATGACAATACGTGAACACCGATAGATTGCGTACACTCTTCTAAAATATATAAAAGATACTGATGCCCGTGTGTGCAGTGTCCACTCATAACTCGAGAACGGGTCGTCTGATTTGCGTGATTTTGAACTTGATAGATCCCTATTGCCCCAAGGAAGAACATAGGCTACTTTTTGTCGCGAAATCAAAACTTTGAGGGTATGCAAGTTTGTATGGGGAACCGCATTTAAAAAAAAAATAAACTGGATAGAAAAACGAGTTGTCTCACTTCAGATCTTTTCTTTCTTTTGATGAACCCAACAAGAGAATTAGCCCTAGCGACTATAGTTAGTTTCGTATCAAGCACTACACCAGGATCTTTGGTTTTGTCAACTTTTATTTATGGCATAAAATCAATACCAGAAGTATGCGAATATTTCGTTTGAGATTTAATGAACGAGATAGCAAAGCATTTTCGGACGTTTAACCTTAAGCAATTATTGACGCACTTTGATAATTTGATAAATTGTTCAGGTCCGTCTGAACCTTTAAGCAGTCATTGAAGCAATTAGTTTTTAAAAATATTTTGAGGTCGTCAGCATATTAAACAGTGGAAAAATTGCAGCTGTTGTACAAAATCATCGATGAATATTATAAAAAGGAGCGGTCAAAGATGACTACCTTGAAGAACTTTAGAAGTACAAGATATTATTAATCTTGAGTGATTATTCTCAAGACAGTCTTTATGAAACCTTCCAATCAAAAATGATGAAAACCACTTCAGCATAGCAGAATGAAATCCAAATTGCTTTAGCTTTCTTATCAGAATTGTACATGGTTCCGTAATCCGTAAATACACACTCAACTTGACATCATCCTTCAACAGTATTTATAACAAAAGATTTGAAGTGGACCAGATTAGATGTTGTCGAACGACCCGAAACAAAACCATGTTGAAACTCTGATATGTTGCCCTTAATATGAAAATTTATTTTGTTTTTAACTACACATTCAAAAAGCTTTTATATAGCTGAATGTTTACAAATACCTCTATAGTTTTCTACGTCATTTTTAGAGCTAGATTTAAAGATCGGCACCAAAAATGAGACCTTCCAGTCATCCAGGAATAAACCCGATGCTAGTGATAGATTAAATATCATAAGTGAAGATTTGCTGATAGAGCTGCAACATTTTTTTTTTAAATTATTGCAGGAATGCCATCAGCGCCAGGCTTAGGATTTGGTTTCAGGCTACAGACAGCAGACTCAATATCCTGAATCTCTAATGCTAGTTGGCCAAAATCAATTTTAGGAACTAAATATGATTCCGGCAAATTAGATATAAAAGATTCAGAAAAATCTGATTGAAAGAACTGTGCAAATAGTTCGACAGAATCCTTAGCGTCATTGGAAACATTGCTTTTATAAAACATTTCTTTAGGCAAACATTTTGAGCTCCTTTTTTGATTTATAAAAGACCAAACCGACTTCGAATCCCGTTTCAAATTGTTTTCAACATTGATAATGAAAATATTATGCAAAAATGTATTTAAGCAAGTAAAATCCTTCGGTAGTTTGTAAAAAATCATTTTATCCGAACTGTTTCCCGATTTTTTAAATTGCTTGTAAGCTTTGTTTTTTAAGTTTCTTAAGTGCAAGAGTTTTCTGTTATACCAAGGGGGGATGCATCTACATTTTCTCACAGAGCATGGAACAAACATGGAAAAGCCGGCCCTAAGTAGAGAAATAAAGTCACTATACAATATAGGTACATATCAAGTAGATCTAGATGTTCAAATTTCGTATCCCAGTTGAAAGAGTTAAGATACTCATTAAGAACCACAAAGTTACATTAAGAAAAATTAAGAGAGCATGCTGAACTCGGTTTAACTTTTACATATGAATATAAAACAATTTCTAACTTAATTTGTTTATGATAAACTGAGTTATTTAGAAGTGGAAATGGTGCTTAAGAAACATTAGCTTTAACTTCATTAACGTTAATAAAAACTAGATCTAATAATCTGTTCTGCGAATCTAAGATTCAACTAATTTGACAGAGATTTATTGAAAACATACAATCAATCAATGTTAATTCGTAATCTTTTTAAGAATTATATGGAATAAACATATTATCCTCTTCAGACCAAGGCCAATTTACATCACCAATACTAAAGTACCCAAGGCCACATAATATATCAGCTTTAGAACAATAATGGCTTACAAATTCAAAATTCTCTATACATTTTTCATAAGTCTCTATTCTTCTCCCCGAAGGAATATAAGTTACAACATAAAAAAATCGTTCGTTTCCAAGAACAGCTGAAAAGCAAATTTGATCAGCGTCTAAATTCGGCAATGGAATATTTTTACCGGAGAAAGTTAACTGAACGGCGGCAAGTATTAAAGTTATAAAAATAGGGTCGATTTTCAACCACAAGCAGTGATGCCATTCTGGAATTTTTAATGCTAGATCTAGCATTTTCGAAGATTTGAAAGCATTGTTTTTATAAAAGAAAAATGCCAGATGCTGTTTTAGCATTTTTTTTTTTTTTTTTGGATTTTTGTATTTTTCGATATTTGCTCTGGAATTTTTGTCATTCGTGTACTAATATACATTGCATCGAAGTTGTTGATGATGTTTCCCACCACTTTCCCACCCATATGAAATTTGAAACGTGCGAACAGATAATGTGTGAGTACGATTATTCGTGTCTATTGGGGAGATAAGTATCAGACCAAAAACATAAATGTTAAAAAAAAACCCACAGAGTTCTTCTATAAAAAAAAACCTCTATGTAACAAAGTCAGTCGTGGAAAGTACCGACATATAAAAGTACACTAAGTTCTTACTTTACTCTTTAAGGTTAAATACGAAATATTTTAAGTAGAGCAATACAGAAATAACTACAAATTAAGAGACACATTTTTTTATTTAATCATTATTGATTAAAATTTGGTGGGTTCACTGATCAAGTTTTTAAAACCTTTCGAATTTGGCGTAATGAAAAGAAAACTTCCTAAGTAAGCCCACCAAATTTAAGTCAGCAATAAGTTCTTAGAAAAGTCATGAACTTTTAAGTTGCACGTATATTTTCAAAATGACAATAGGCAGACACTTCAAATGAAAAATCTTAGACACTTCAAATTTCATTATTCTACAGCCATCGGAAGTCCTCCATATAATTGACAACAATTCTGAGAAAGTGGATGGATACCACGTCACCTTATAAAGAAACCTCAATTATTCTTTTGATTGCACCACAAGACATACCGCTGTGAAAAATCAGAAGATTTCACGATGTCGGGGAGTACTCCATAATTTTGATGATCTGTCAGTCAGTCGGTTACGGTTTTGTGATTTTTGAAGGCCTATATTTCAGGAACCACTTATGCTAAGAAGTTAACTGAGACGCTTGTGCTTGATCAACTTAGCAAATATTCGGAATTTGAAGATTCTTACTTCATTGATACTGAAGAGAGAGGAGGGTCAAAAATCGCCTGAGTTTGTTCCTGTAAAAAGGGTGTATTGCTAGAACTTCGCTGGGTACTACCATGTCCTTTGATACATGGGCTCATTAATTGAGACATGTTGGGATTTATTTATCTATGGTGGACCTCAAACACAAAAAAAAAAAAATCACCCGCTGTAGTTACTGTTGATATTTTTTTGTTTTTGTTTTCTGAAGACCGATACTTTAATGTTTAATAAAAATAAAATTCATTATTTAAAAAAACATGATTTTTATATTTTTTATTTTCTGAGATAGGGTCGAAATTCGTAACTCAATACATAGATAAGTAAAAAATGCATTCAGATAAATTTGATTTTAATAAAAAGACAAAATACTATTTTTTTTTTTTAAAAGCTGGTGAAAACACATTTTTTTTCTTATCTAGCACTTTTATTTTTTGTCTTCATACATTCTAGCATATTTATTTCCAATCTAGCATTTTCTCTTTTGAAATTCTGGCAACACTGTCACAAGCGCGACTAGTTATTTTTAATATGGATTTTTTTTATAGGGTTTCAACAGTTCCCCAATATGTACTCTTTGGAAGTTGTATGTTTGAAATATTTCTCAAAGAAACGAGTTCTTAAGTTTACTTACTAACGTATAGCGAAAGGTTATGGCGCTTTAAGGGAACTGATAAGTGATGTACATTGATTTAGGGTTTCTGTCTTGTAGGGCGCTCATATGTCGAGAAAATTCGTTAACTTCCTCTGAACAACTGACGTGTTTGTTCTTACAGGATAGGAGTAAGTCAGCGATCAGTTTTCTATGCGCCAGCAGCTTTATTTTCAATGTAATTAGACAGTATCTCTTATTCGAGCAGGCAGACTTAACCTACTATCGAGTTTAAGTGAATATTTTAGGGCCGAACTTGAAAGTTTTGAGGCCTTGCCAATCCTTCGCTTTTCAAAAGTGGGGACATGAAGAACCGCTTACATCTAAATTAGTGTATTCTAAACGCTGATATTGAAATATTCGATGAGTGCGCGCTTTACGGAACTGACTTTTAGAAGGCTCGTGGGATTCCTTGCAATGGATGCATCAGTCGTCCTTCTTCCATTTCAATCGGTGGAACAGTCTATTTGCATTTGGTCTGTAAAACTATAGTGAACTGTGTCTTCTGTGCATTAAGTACGGTAGAGCTTACTTTTTTCCCATTTTAACATTTTACACAGTCCTTTGAAGGGACATTTGCCCGACCCGATTCAATTTTTTTCCACGTCTCTAGATTCACCATTTGGGTCGATTGCCTTACAAGGTTCTTAGGCTAACACGTCTTTAGAAGAGCGATAGCTTTGTAGAGTAATGAATATCCACCCTTTTTTAGAGTAGGCTCTAAACCAAGAAGCGGTTTGAGCCTATGCTTAAAGAACGGAATGTTTGGACTCACAATAGTGATCATCGATCGCACTGTAATCAATCTGGTTGACGTTTTTGTTACCCTCTTTCAATATTGATCCAATAAAAAGCCTAGTCAGTTATATATATTCGACCATAAAACGAAAGAGTTGACCAGCGAACTTATAAAACTTGGACTTGCCTACGCACTGGGCCTTGGCCAAAACATATTCGCCCATATCACATCCAGAAGGCATCAATCAAGGTTGGATACTTGTACTTGCTCAACTTCTTCGCGCCAAGTGATAAGAACTCGACATCAGGTGAATCGCGTTCTTTAGCCACACTATGGACGTCACAGGACACACAAGCAGCCACAACAGACGGAATCGTGTGTGAAATACCCCACACACGCCCACGTCTCTTCGAGGAGCACCTCATCGTAACTATACATCACCCGCCCCGCCAGCTGCTACCCCGCAGCAGCAGCAGGTTCAAATTGCACCGAAGCTACTGTTTAAATGTTTCGTGACACCAAAACGAATCATGCCGGGCCGACCGACTGAGGACTCTGACTCCTCGATGCTGCCGTGACAGAGGCCAACTTTGGAATTGACTTTTTCACCTCTTTTTACTTTAAATGCAATTCAATTTGAATGTCTGGCGAAATTGAGGAGTAAATTAAGTTGTTCACCGGCAGAGGGAGACAATCAAGATCCGAGGAGTCTATTACATGTCTTTGGCCAGGTCTCTCTCGCTATTACCTAATTAATTACTTATCGTGGCCATTTATCTTTTTTTTTTTTTTACTGTTGTTGTTTTATCGTTTTGTTTCCAAGAACTGCTTGTTGTCTGTCGCACTGTGCACTGTTGCTCTTGCCGCACAGTATACAAGTCAACGACCAATGCAGACCAATTTCAATATGCCAATAGTTGACATAAGCGCGCAATTGCAGTCTTGCCGCGCTTGCACACCCCTCTTTCCAGCTGTCTGTGTGTGTGTCTGTATAGCTGAAGGCATATATTTCCCGCTCCCGGGTTTGAGTTGATTTTATTTCGCTGTTCTCTGGTAAATTAATGACATTGTTGATTGAACTATTGGCTAATTGGCAAAATGCTTCGACATGTCGTGATTTGACAAAACTCGAACAAATATCTTTATATTGATTATTTTGCATACATGTGTGTATGGGTGGGGGGTATGCTATAGAGCAGCACATGCCTCGCTTAGCTAAATGGCATCTTGACGGCCGGCGGTTAGTATTCAAATTAAGGGAATTCCAGAGCTCCAGCTGACAAGCGAGTGTTCAATGAGCCATTAGGCGAATGTTTTCATGTTAACAATAAATTAGTTGACAATTGACTTTTAGTTTGCTTCTTAAGTGGTTGGGTTAGGTATATTCCTCTGGGTAATGAAGTGTAATAGACATGTCGTTGTTGTTATTTTTCTCGGTGTTTATTTCTTTATGAGTATGCATATGCATGGCATAAATGCGCAGTTAGCTGTTTGCCGTTCATCATTATTATTATTTGAAAATGGGTTATTGTACTGTGACCTTTTGGTCTATTGTTTATTTTGCTTAAGCCTCTGAGAGTTATATTTCCTCTTAAAAGTTCCCCTCAGGTTATAATGCCTTTCGGGCTCATTTCAGCGAGTATTGTATCCTTGCTTCTCCTTAATGGAAGAAGTCCGTCCTATAGAACTCCCTCTGAACCAGTTTGCTTTAAGAACCGTAGTTCCTTATCAGATACTTAATACCAGGTATTTTAGTCTTTTGTTTGGTCAAAGCCCCACATGATCCCAGCACAAATTCCGTGATTCATGGGCTCATCGAAAAGTCTACAGAGACCCTCTTCAGATATACCCGCAGTTTCCTGATAAAGTGTTCGTTATAAGTCTACAATGCCCCATCAGGAAGCCCGTTAAAGGAGACGCAGGTTATTTCTGCTCTTTCCGATGCATGCTTAGAATTTTTTTCGGTTGTATTGCCCCAGAAGTTTTCTGTCCTGCCTGGTTATGCCAGGTTCTTTACACTGTTTTCTATTTCTAATTTCCTAAATTCATATTTGAAGATGTGATTGTCTATTCCGTAGAATGGTGCAGGGCATATGAAAATTGCTGGTGCTCCCTTTCTTGCTAGGCAGTCGTCCATTTGATTACCGCTATACCCACATATAGCCAGGCACCCAACAGAGGGTTATTTTTATTTCTCGAACACAGTCCAAATTTGGACTTAAAGATGTAGGAATCATTTAGGTGTTTGTAGCCCATATTGGGATTTTGTTTACGTAAAAATGCTGGCGTTAAATTTAATACTTTTTACAGCTGTAAAATAACATGATGACGTAAAAAAATATTAAAAATATTAAATAATATTAAAATTTAATATTTTTCATATATTCAGATTAAAAAAAGCAATAAAAGAATTATTGAAGAAAAATATGTCCGAAATATTAAGTTTTAATATAATCATTTACATATATTGCAATGCAAAACTATTTAAATCCAACCCTTATTTATATTGAGAAGCTACAAAAATTTAATACATTTGTATTCGAAATAAATAAACTGAAGATTAAAATACAATACTTTCCACCTAAAATTCAATACTTCTTTTGTTTTTTATAAACCCATGGAACATTAAAATAAAACACAATCTTAATTTAGATTTGACTTAAATGTCTATGGGATATTATATTTTAACAACAAAAATATTTTATGTTAATAATAATTCTTAATGGTTTCGAAAAATATTATAATAAAAAAGAAAATTGTCAAGCGTAGGCAAATTAAAATACTGAGATCAGATTCTGTAAGGCGAAAACGTTTTACGAATTGGTTACTCTAAGTTGCAGAAGTAAATCGTTCGTGCGCACGAAAACGTTTGAACGTTTCGACTTTCAGAATCCCGACCCTGCTTTGGCATTAGTTAAAATTTTCCCTTCTGGGAGTATAATTTCTGCATTTCGAATGTAGGTAATCCATTCCCGTCGTCACTTTTGAAAATAATCCTATAGAGTGACGCTTTAACATATTCTGAGCCAATAGTCTCCGCCGCTAGGCTCTTTAATTATATTACACTAGCTGACCCGGCGAACTCCGTTCCGCCCAAATTCATAAATGTAATGAAAATAATATTTCCAAGAATGCACAGTGCATGCTACTTTACGAATTCCGTCAATTCAAATTCTTTATTCAAAAGTCATAATAAACACAATAGAAATAACTGAAGTATAGCAATATCAATGTACCTATTTCAATAAAACTGCTATGATTGAGGTGCTGGCCAACCTTCCGCTTTTATACTAAAGTGGTTTTCCCACAGGTGAGCACGCCACATACAATTGGACCATGTGAAAAACATGGGGATTCAAGATTGATGCTACATATATCCAGCGATTATCCTTGCGACTTATTATTTGTCATAGACGCTTGGATTCCAAATCGTTCTGAGTAAGCGGAGTCTGCGATATGACAATGTTTGCCTTTTAAACTCAAAATCGTCCTTGCATGACATTTGATTTGAGATTCTTCACAATCATATCAAACGCGATCCGATACAAAGTTTCGGTGCACTAAGGTTGCTCAACAAAATAATAATTGAGCCGACTTTAAATTTCGAATTGTAAAGCGGTAAGTCCGGAACATCCGAATCAAAAAATTAAAAATGTTAAATAATATTTCTTGTATTGGAAGTGACACTACCCGTTTCCTATCCATTCTATTTTTTCCAAAGTGCGGTTCTATTATCAGGTTTGAAAAGAAATCTGCGATCTTCAAAGTTCATTTTCTCTATCGCCGTTTTAAACATTGTAATTGAAAGCGTTGATTGCATTTATAATGGTTGCAATTCTCGAATGACGTTTTTTGTCACTCCTGTTTGCCCTCTGTACAGGCTATCGACTTGATCATCCGCCGAAAAAATGAAGTACACCTGCGAATATTGCTGTACGTCCTCATTTACTGGCAAGAAGACACCCATCCGATGGTAAATTTGGCCTTGAATCTGTTAATCCGAATTTTGCGGCTTAGAATCCCGTGCCATTGTTAGAAAATGTGTGTTTGCATGATGTATAAGAGAACATTTTTTGAATGATTTTTGTTTCCAATGAAGTATACGAAAACGTTGTTGTACTGTCAAATGTCTTCATCTGTCATCTTTAGAAAATCTTCCGATTCAAATGGCTCCGTAGGTGCTAATTTGACTTTGCCAATTGCACAGCAGTTTTTTTAGCGCGTTTTAATGGTGGCACACAATTACAGTCATCGCTCCAATATCGAAATCGCATCACCGACATAGTTTTCTGTTCGTTCTACTTAAATGCCAGTCGTTCGAATGTCAGCAACGACGCTCATCTTGCCACTCCGATTTGATCTTGTTCCCATCCCAGCAGCAGTAAGATTTGACGCAGTTTTCATTACTTGCACTCTTAATTTTCCTGACTGTTGATCTGGTCCTATGCCATGTGATGTACCACTTATCGCTTTCTTCTGTAGTTTGGGTTCGTTGATATTGACTTGCTTGCCTTGTTCATTGGCCAATATGTGCGCGCATTCGTCTTGGCATTTTTTTAAAAATCACTGAAATTTGCTTTTCAATAATTATTTTGTCCGCGTTTAAACTTTTTACATTTAATTTTTTTCAACTGTATAAAAGAAATGAAACTGTTGGAGCGTTGCACAAAATCAAAAACAAACCATAACTGTTGACCAACGTATAATACATTAAATTTATCTCGATTTTATCAATCTACTTTAAAAAAAAAAAAATCCGCACATAGTAGGTACGTAGTTTTCTAATTAATTTTTGATATAGAAAAGTCAAAATAAATAGTGCAGAAAATCAAAAAAATCTAAAATGGAAAAGTTAAAAAATAAAGTAGCCTATCACAATACTCTATCCCGTAGCTTTATCTTAGTAAAAGAATTTTTGAAATCGGTTCGGTAGTTCCGGAGATTACCTTCCTCAAACAAACATTACCTCTTTATATAATAGTGTGATGTGATGTGATTGTAATTTGCAATTACCTTATAATAAATAATAATAATAATAATAATATATTCTTGTACACCCTTTTGAATGTGAGTTCATGTATATACCTGAATTATATTTTTAATTATATAGTTACTTACATTTTTCTATGCAATAGGTATGTTTCTGAGGCAATGAACTAGAATCTCAAGACCGCTTTGATCTTCTAAAGCAAATCCAATAGGAACAACTCTGCGCTTCAGAATTTAAAAAAAAAGCAAATAAATGTAACCTCTTACAAGAATAATTTAAACTTATAGTTACTTAATTGTAAGAAGAATATTCTTATTATATAAACATTTTTGCTTTAGAAAAAAAAACGTGATTCAAATCATCCACTAAATTAAATACTCCATTAAGTATGGCGTGCTCAAACTAACTCTTAATAATTAACGAAACGACAAAATAATATAAAAGCGATTATTCGACGCACGGAAAATTCAAAACCCTTAAATACGAATGGCAAATCGATCTGAATAAGCAGAATCCGGTGAATGAGAATGTTTGCCTTTGCATTTTCCCCTCAAAACCGACGCTTGCATGACATTTGATTTGAGATCCTTCTTGATCAAACGTGATCCGTTACAAAGTTTTGGTGCATTGAGGCTGCGCAACAGAAGTATAACTGAGCTGACTTTCAATTTCAAATTGTGTAGATGAAAGCCCGCAACAGCCAATAAATTCAAAAATTCAACTAATCCCCATAAAGTTTTGTGTCACGACAAAAAGTATCATAATGTCCTTCCTTGGGCCCACGCGATTTTAGACCAAAAATCATGAAAATCGAACAATCCGTTCCCGAGTTATGAGTGCACATACGTACGTCAGTCTCTTGTATATGTAGCTGTACCCACTCGGCTTTGCTCGTAGCAGTGCTTTGACAATGTCCATTAATTGGGCATATAACTTTAGAAATAGCGTTTGATTTTATGTTTGAAAAGGGAGGTGGTATGCCACAACCCATTTTCCTATCCCGCCTATGTTTTGCAAAGTACCACCAAAACGATCCTATCTTTCAAACTGGAAGCAACCATACCCATCCACAAATGCCAATCAAATCGGTAGAGCTGTTTCGCCGATCGAAAACAGCGCCACCTATCGGGTCCAAGGTATCCTATCTTCCGAGTTTCAACCAACCATGCACACCCACAAAATTTCATTGAAATCGGTGGAGGGGTTTCAAAGAAACATACAGCACACGCTCATAGACGCCTACGTTTTTTTTTTTTTTTTTTTGTTATAGGACAAAATCAGATGTTGACATAACTCACGAACGCGTCGACCAATTTCGTTCAAACTTTAGATAAACCAACTTAACGACCATGCAAACAAACACTAAAAATTTGATCGAATCCGGTTTGACCGTTCGTGAGTTATAAAGTCACAACGCTTTTGCAACTCTATTATGTATAGAGAGAGAAGAAGAGAAGAGAAGAGAGTGGATGGCTTTATTAAGTTTGTATTGAAATGTTATCAGAGCTCAATTATAACTTACTTGTGGTAATTGAAATATTATTTTAATATAAACGGGGTTAGAATGTTAGAATGTAAACCAAAAATACTACTGTTATTTTAATCTTTCCAGATTTAAGTTCAGAAAATTCGTTCTAAAGTTTGGCCCGTATCAAAAATTTTTTCCGATAACGGAAAAATGAATGAATTCTTTTTCTAAAAAATTTAAAGGTAATTTGCTTATTATTTTTCTGTTCTTTTTCTTTGTGATAAACAAACTTTTTAATTTCCAAGAAACATTTTAAGATCAAGATTGAGTTCATCCATTTAGTTTAAGCAGTAAAATAAAGCAAATGAAAATATTTACTGTTTCGTTTTACATATGGCTATAAATAACTGGGGCCTTAATCACACAAATATTCAATTTAAATCTAAAAATATTAGGTTCACAAAAGACAAAATTTAAGGTCTTTAGTTGATACTTGTAAATCAAAGTGTACCTAAACACCTATCAGTAATCTTTTTTTTAGTGTAGAATTTTGTGAATTTGAATAATGATTTTCTTAATATATAGTTTTTTTTTCTGAAATTCTCAAAATAAATAATTTATGTTTGAATTTTAAAGTTTGCCGTAGATGCCTTAATAGACGTATCAAAGAATAGCAATAAATTATTCAGTTATTGGCAGAGGGGGACATAAACTTGTAATGTGTATTTTCTCGTGGCTGAGGTTAGCTCGCCGGTTTGCCAAGGTTCTTCCTAGAGAAACACAAACTCTAGGTAACAAAACAAGTCCTTTATTATACCTTTCTAAATTACTACGTTACAGATTCAAGTTTACAAATTCAATGGTTCAAATTTATATAACTTTATATAATTCAAAACAGTTCTAAGGTTCTCAACTTTTAATGATTACAAATGAACTTACAATCGGTATAATTATATAATTCAAAACAATTCTACGACTTATATAATTTCAGAACAATTCTACGATATGATTTTATGTAATGTCTCAACACAATTCTACGGTTTTCTACCATTTACACCTACACTTCTACGGCGGTGGTTCGGTCCTCGGTTGGCAGGAAGATCGGGCTTACGGCGGTTGTTCTGCTTCAAGTTTGGGTTTTTGCGGTCTAATGACCTAATGACGTTAGCTCTAAGCCTATCTTGCGACTAGCTTGGCGTTCCACGAGCCTATCTTGCGACTAGCTCGGCGTTCCACGAGCCTATCTTGCGACTAGCTCGGCGTTCCACAAGCCTATCTTGCGACTAGCTTGGCGTTCCACGAGCCTATCTTGCGAGTAGCTCGGCGTTCCACGAGCCTATCTTGCGACTAACTAGCTCGGCGTTCCACAAGCCTATCTTGCGATTGACCTGGCACTTGCTAATGCCCAGCAGGCAATTAGCAATCAAAACTTTTATCAAGTGTCTGCAGACCCCTTGAGGAACAATATCAGTAGTACACGAGATTGGTACTGTTTCTCTGAATTTGCTCGATTGTTTGGGGCTATGGCTGGTGGTCTAATGCAATTTATGACCACGAGCTGGTGTGAATTCTATGATGTATATAAATTATTGGCCCATTGTTGTTGGTAGGAAAAATATGCCGAACAAACAATTCATGTACCAGCACTGTTGTGCCAGTGAATAGCAAGTACTGGGCCATTGCGGGGATTTTTTTGTGTATCGGTATGGGAGGGGGGAACAGTCGATCGGCTGTTGAGTAAAAAAAACAGCATGTAACGAATGCATCGTTACAAACTTATTCATATGGGACCACAGTTGTTGACACTGCCATTAAGTGTACTTTTTACTTTTGACAGTGCCACCAACTATAGTATACGACGGTTATTTGTTTAAGTCGATGTTCTTCAGCAATATCTATTACAAACACCATTTCCTACCACCATTTGCTTGAGTTCTATGCAACAACACTCAAGGTAGCTTAAGATAAAAATTGCTCAAGCCGTCGATTTGTCGAAGTACCCGCTCTCAACATGACGTTTGCTAATTAATTTTGCCAACTACTTTTCCATAAACACATCATCACGCAGTCCATTATTTGTGCTAAAATTACCCAAATTTATTTGACAACACAAACAGCTTCCCCGGGACAGTAGCCTGAGTTATGCTAACGACAGTTACCTTCTCCTGGGAAGACGCTCTGCACTCATTCACGGTTTAATAAAATGGAAAAAATATTACAATAGTTATTAAGGCCGCAAAAATAATCCAAGGCGGCCCCATCTTTGCCGGCTATCTCCATCGCAGTTCGTCTATCGAACTCAGCGGCACGTATATCTCGTTGTGTATTATAATTAAAAACAGATATCGCAATCAAAACTACCCGAAGCAATCAATTTTCCCCAAGCCATGTCTGGTGGAGAGCGCAACTACAAACCGAAACGAGTGGTATCCGCTGAGATTTGCTGTCCATACTGTGTGCGTTTTTTTTTTTTTTAACTCTGTACAGGACTAAGTCCAGTCGCGGAATGGTAACGTCCTACCGGCAATTTATTATGTCGAAGGTAAAGACTTTGTTGTTGGTGTTTAGAGCCCGCGCCCTCTATGAATGAAATTGCACACACAGTAGTAGACTTTTACGGAGCGACGTCGACTAAATTACATGCTCATCGATGGATGCGGCACAGCCAGCGTTAAATTTTTACCAATATTGGCAAAATGGTAAGTCATCGTTTCATCTGCATCCTCGCGTCCTCATCACCATCATCATCGTCATTGCCATCGCGCCGTCGTCGTGGTCGTCGTCTTCGTCTTGGGCGCACCATCATCATCAGTAACGCGGGACCCATTTATGTGTTTGAAATTGCGATATTCATTAGCCCTGGGGCCACAAACAGTAGCCGTCTGCCACAGACAGGAATGCTTGTATCGATTCAGGAGATTAATGTTATGCACCACCAACAGCACCGCGCCGATCGCCGCCGCCATTGCGGATGGTTAAGATGCTGAAATTCGTTGGTAGCAATGGAAGCTCTTCATCAGGAAGAGCAACATCCTGGCCAGAATGTAGTTGGGTATATGTACCTACTACTAGGGAGTGCTTTGTGGTGACTGGTGAGTGTGTGCATAGGCAAGTTTCCATAGGGCGATCGATAGTTGTGCTACTGTTGTTGTTCTGTGTTTACCGGGATGCGTTTTTTTTTATCTCATCGTAGGCGAGAAGCATGGGAGATGTTGATTGCAGCCAGATATTAGCAGATGGTAATTTACTTTTAATGGAACAGCATGTGTTAGTATACGGACGGTCAGCTGAAATGAATGAGTGCATTCAAAGCGCTAGAAGAAACGGTATACAACACCAGCGCAAGCACTTAGTTTTACAAAGAAGTCTCTGGAACTAGGCGAGAGGTTTCTTAGCGCATTTATTATTCTGATGACGATCTCTTACTTACTTCCGTAAGGACTCTTAGGACACTTGATGGACACTTGTGTAAGTCAGTGTTTTACTATATTTGCGAAACTTTAGTGCTTGTCAGAACCGAAATGTTTGAGATCTTCTGTTGTGACTTGTGGCGGAGTAGTTAGTACAAAAATTCTGCTCTTAAGTCTTATTTTGTTACTAAGCAAGGGGTCGGGGTTCGAAATAAAAAATTGTAGATCCCTTCCATTCGTCCCAAAAATAAAAAACACACACAAAGCGAATGGTTGTGAGAAGCTAGGCCTAGGGTCCCTCCGGACCTGTTGCCATAACTATTTTTTTTTTATATATATATATTAATTTTTGCCATCTAACATTTAGAAACGAAACAAATTTAATAAAAGTCAACTTCTGTTCGCTATTGTGACTCAATTCTGTTATCTCACCATTGTGAACTTCAACTGTTAAAAGGTTGTAACTCATTTAATTAAATTCTATTTATCTAAATCCATGTAAGACGTTGGCGCAGGGTCATAAGTCCATAAGTCACTTCAGTGGGTTAGAAGTCCACAAATCAATTAACTCCATTCTCACTCAGCTGAGCCAGACTCTACGCTTAAGACGTTTGACATTATATTTATTTCCGATGTCACTTTAGATTTGACTTAATCAGCGGTGACTCGAATCTAACTACATATTTCCTAACTTAAAATGAAATGTTATGCTTTATTTCTAGTAATTTAGAGTTAGAGTCGAATATTTGGCAAAAGTCGTCTCTAATTCGCTTTATTTCTAAGAGCACATTGGCCCAAAACACAACAAAATATATCTTCTTCTTCTTCCATCTTTTTTTTTTATTATATAATTCTTTCGGGGTGTAACTCGATGATGATGTAACTCGATAACCCCTGGGACGATTTTCATAATTCTTTTTTTGTTTTGTTTGTATTGCTGTATAACAGGTTTATATTTACTTTCTGTCGCGAAAACTTTGAGAGGAAGAAAGAGGTTATGAAAGTTTGTAAGGGGAAATATACTTTGAAAAAAAAAAAACTGGATAGAAATCGAGTAGAGACACTTCAAATAAAAATATATTTTAAATTTTGAAAGCAATTATTGTTGTCAATTATTTTGATTATTTTCCAAGCAAATTGTTGTTGTTGTTTTTTTTTACCTACCTAAAAAGTTTGTTCTAATAAATTATGTTTGCTATGTTACATTAAGTAACTTTTTGAAATGAAGTAGATAATGTACTTTGATTATACAGAGATGATATGGCCGACGATATTTTGCATCGAATTCGCACTGTGGCATCGGATAATGAACTGGCGTTGTCAGATGAAAGGCGCAACAAAGCTTTGATTTTGAGCGAGGATATGTGTCTGCTCATGAATGGCAATTTGTTGTGCAAATTGTCTGCTCATGAAGGCAATTTGTTGTGCAAAATTTGCCACAGCCAAATCGTTCAATGCAAGACGCATTTAATTGAAAATTAGAGCGAGAAATGGACTTCGATCGAATCGCATTGAGTCAAGCTGTTCGAACAAATGTGCCAATGTTGAATCAAGAATAAAAGAAAGTGTACGATGAATTGATGCAAGCAGTCGATAACGATAATTGCGGAATTTTCTTCCTTGATGCCCCGGTGGAACTGGAAATACATTCCTGATTTCACTGATTTTGGCTACAATTAGTTCGAGATCTGATATCGCTTTGGCCCTAGCCTCTACTGGGATTGGGATAGCGGCTACTTTGCTAGAAGGCAGTCGAACAGTTCATTCTGCATTGAAATTGCCAATGAATCTGCAAGTGGATGAAGAACCTACATGCAACATTTCAAAGAACACTGCGATGGCGAAAGTACTGCAGCAATGTAAGATTATCATATGGGACGAATGCACAATGGCTTACAAACGCGCATTGGAGGCCGGAATCGTTTACGTAATGATAAGCGACCTTTCGGTGGAGCAATGATCTTGCCATCACGCGATTTCCGTCAAACGCTGCCTATCATTTCGAGATCAACTCCGGCAGATGAATTGAATGCTTGCCTGAAAGCGTCTGCTTTATGGCAGTACGTCAAGAAATTTCATTTGACAACAAACATGCGAGTTTCTTTACTAAATGACCAGTCCGCTGCAGAGTTCTTCAGGCAATTGTTGGAGATGGGCAATGGTGTGATTCCAGCAAACTTAATCACCGGCCTGATTGAGTTTCCACAAAATTTTTGCAACTTTACAACGACACCGGAAGAACTAATCATGAATGTTTTCCCGAATATCTCTCAGAATTATATTGACCATGATTGGCTGAGTGTAGATAAAAGTGATTTTGGTTGCGAAAAACAAGAACGTCGATCATTTGAATTTCGCCATTTAAAACCAAATCGCTGGTGAGTTGCATTCATACAAATCATTCGACTCCGTGATGAATGAAAACGAAGTCACCAACTATCCCACTTTGTTGCGCAAAATAACCGTGAATTGCTTTTCTTTAATACCTACAAATTTTACTTTTAAACTTGATTTTAAGGCAAAAAAGTATCTATCGTGTGATTTCAATATGGAAGCACTGATCAACACGCACAAAACTTTGAATGAAACATCTAGAAAGTGAAATTTGTTTTGAATTTCAAGGCCTTGTAAAAACAGTTCAATCCGAAATTAAAAATTGGAGTAGGTACATACAATCTGCGTTGGTAAATTCGCAAATAGAATTGTTCGGGTCTATCACAGAATCCGTCGTATTCGGAATTTTGCTACGAACCCCGAAAGAACTATCACAGAATCCGTCTTGCTTTTTTAATATTTTCTTTCCCGCTCATCTGCAATTTTATAATTTTTGTTCATGTCACAAAACATAATTATATTTTCACTAAAATGTAGAATCACAATAAAACGCAAATTACTACCTAGTTATAAATCCTTTTGAATTTTTGCTGTCAGAAACTATGTATGTAATAGATTTGTAGTAGAATACACGTTCGACTCGGATCTAATTAAACAGCTGCCAAATTCTTTATGAATAGCAGTTGTGTTTTACCTGTGGGTTAACTTTAGATTCGAGTTTAGTTAGACCCAGGTTTATAGTATAACTATGAATATGCCCCACTGTATCTCATTTTCTCTGTTGGAGCGCAGCGAAAGTACTGCAATATGTTATCTCTTTTACGTGAAATTATTCAGTTTAAATATTTTCTGAATTTGTTTTCTTTTCCACACACTTTAGCATTTAATAACAGTCCACAAGGTGGCACTAGCCATTCAGACCAAGCACGAAATAGATTTGAACAAGTTTTTCGCAACCCAGTCGTGGACACGTCCGCAAAATAATGACTTCCGCCTGCGCGCATGGACTTGCTAACACAATCAATTCAAAACAGAGACCACTGCAACTCATATCACTGAAAATCATCTGCAACATTATAAACTTCCTGCAATCCATCAGTGTTACCAGCCACTCAAACCTCAGGGCATCACTGTGCAACATCTGTAATTACCTTATCCAATACAGTTAAGAACATTTTGATAAATGAATCAACGTCTCGATACCTCAAAATATGTCCGCTTATTAATTGATCCAAGCCACACATGCCCATGAGTGTGTAAACCATGCCAACACCGTCTTTGACCATCAGCTATCCTACATCATTTCCTGTAGACCGGCGCGCCGCACAATCGCCCAGAGTTAGACTCTTGCGTCTGCCGATGAGGATAGTAATATTTTTGCGCACTTTATTCGAAATCTCAACTCGGCGACCAGGAATTAAGTGATTTCAGCAATAAACCCGATATTTCATTTCTCACTTTAATAAAGCCGTATAAAGCTGTTAACATTTACGATAACAAACGACAGACATAATGCGCCTTCAAATAACCAATTTTGAGGTATACGACAGGCGGCGACGCACCACGGGTTGCGTTCGTCGGCTGCTTTCAGTTTGACAGTCAATTTAGTGTGCGGCGGAAATCCTTGCGCGTGCGCGACTATATTATGCTGCGTGTATGTGCATTGTACACTGGTGCGGCTGCAGTTCTTAAAAGCGCTAATACCATCATCGAGCTATTATCGGGAGAAGACAAGCCACCGCGCCGCGGTGCAGTATCCGGATGATGAAGATGATGATGGCCGCCGCGCAAAAGAGGTACACGCGGCGAAATTATTCTCTCTGCGCTGCGCAGGCGACATTTTTATGCGGGAATAAAGTAGCAAGGTTTATGTGTGTGTGCAGACATCACGCTAAGACCTAATTACGCAAGTTTAACTGGACCGCACTGCGGGATGATGCTGATTGGATATATGGATTTTGACAAAGTTGCCTGTTAAGTTGCCGATTCGTATGCATTTCTGCTAAATTGTAAGGAGGTGGAATGTTGAGTTGCTTTGAGGATTTTGTATGCAAAGTGGCATGGAACAGGGTTTCCTGCACAATTATGATCTCACAAATGGAAGTGTACTTTCAATAGCAGCTGATAGTATGCGCCTTGCATATGGGCGTACATCATCAAATAGGAGTGAAACTGCAATTGAATTAATTCGCTGAGTACGATCGAACAGGAAACTCAAACTAGGCTTGTATAGTGAAAGGAGCTACTAAGTGTAAACTGTAATTTGTGGGCACTTAGGGGGTACTCACATATTTGGTGAAAAAATGCATCTTCCCCTGTTGATTTTAGACCGGTTAGCATTCCACCTTGTCTATCAAAGGTTTTTGAAAAGCTCATGACAAAGCAGATAACGAAGTACTTGTCACTAAACAAATTGCTGTATGGTCAGCAATCTGGTCTCAGATCTAACCACAGATGTGCTACAGCAATGGTCAACTTTTTGAAGAATTAAGGTAGGTGAAGAATTAAGATAGGAGTATGAGTATGACAGGGGTTTTGTTTCGTTTGTGTTTGTTGGACTTTTGTAAGGCTTTTGATGAAGATAATAAAGTTCTGTGATGGAAGCTCAAGAATTACGTTGGTTTCAGAGAAAGTGCAGTAAAATTGATTAGTATAGTTTTCTCTCTGGCAGATCGCAAAGGGTTAGTTCTGGGGAACGTTTTTCACTGTTGAAAGAAATAAAGCAGGGAGTTCCTCAAGGCTCAGTATTAGGGTCGATACTCTTCTGCATGTTTATTAACGACCTTCCGACGTTCTGTAAACATTTAGTTCAGTACACCTTTATGCTGACGATGTCCAACTTTTAGCGAAGCCTTCTGGTAGCCTCAATGAACTTGTTCGTCGCATTAATGTCGACTTAAAACATATTACAACCTGGTTTGTAGCTAATGAGCTGCTTATAAATCCATCAAAATCTCAAATAATACCCATTTAAAAAAATAATTTCGACCTTTGCCTCCTTCCCGATGTTTACCTTAATAATAACAAAATTAAAGCTGTGGACTCAGTCACTAGTCTAGGCTATATTATCAACCGAAAATTGTCCGGTTACAATCACACAAACGTGGTAGTGGGTCGTATCTACGGATGTCTGTGCAAATTGTGGAGCATCGCATACTTCACCCCTCAGGAAACAAGACGAAAGCTGGTACTGTCTCTAGTCCTACCCCTCATAACATATGCTGAAGTGGTCTATAGCAATCTCGACTCTTCATCCCAGCGAAAACTGCAAGTTGCCTTCAACGAAGCAGTGCGTTATATCTATGACATACGTAGATATGACCAGACCATATTTCTGTGCTAGCTAGGGGTTTGCTTGGTTGTACTTTTTAACAATATACCAACGGTAGAAATTATATGTTTTTGCACAAAATTATTAGAACTCAAAGTCCGTCTTACTTATATAACAGAACAGACTTAATTGCACTCGCTCCTCAAGAAATATCAACCTAATTCCCTATCATCACAAGAACGCTTATTTTTTATCCATACTGTAAGGATTGGAACTCTTCGACCTCTTAATTGAAGAATATTTCAGTGAATCTAACCAATTTTAAAAGTGAAATCTTTCAACATTTCTCCTACTAGTCCATTTAAATTTGTTCCCCCAGTATCCACTCCCTTTCTCTTTTCTTTTTCTCTCTTTAAGCCCGCTTTTATCCTACCTCACACTGAGATTTAGATAAATATTGTTATTCGATTTAGATTTAAGTATATTTGAATTATTATAACTGATGTGTAAATTACTAAGTACTATAAAGGGTCAGTCATATCTTAATGTACAAACCATTTAATAAATGAATTGAATTGAATCTAGATCAGGGCTACCAATGTACCTACTTCAAAATGAAGTAGATCATTTATTGTTTTATATGCGCATCTGCTTCGTTTGAATCATGTTTGTACTGTGGCTAAAAGTTAAAACATCTTAAGTCGAATTAAGTTGTTTTAGTTCTTTAACGTTATTTTATGTTTAATACCTTTTAGGCATAGTATATTGAGTCAAACGAAGCAGATAAAGTACATTGTTGGTAGCCCTGATCTAGATCCCCAATATCTTCAAACGACCAAAATTTAATTTAATATTTCTGCTGCATTGATTCATTTTTGCAAATCAGAAAAGTCGTTTGCTTGATCTTAATGCACTTACCGCGAAAATCTGCTACAATTTGCCTTCAGTTTTCCAAACTTTCAAACTTCTTGCCATGGAGGAGAATTCACTTTTGAGATGGCAACCGAAAGCGTGGTTTCTTTCCATCTACTCATTTTTGGAGTTAGGCAAAAACACATTATACTACTCATTAATTTGGGAAACTTACTTTTTAAAAGCTGTAATTGTTAAACGAAAAATCAGTCAATGATGTTTTTTCGTTCTGAATATGAAATACACTAAACTTTCTGGGCTCCACCTTGGCAGCCCTGATCTAGATTAATAAATATTATACTACTAAAAAATAATGACAAAAGAACATATCTCAAAGCTATTCAATAGACTGACTGATTGGAACTACTTTAGAAAGAAGTTTAAAAAAGTTGTCATCAGCTGTTCAACACGAAACCAACTAAAAGAAGCAGTGCAAAAATTAACACTCGACATAAAAAAACAGAATGGACTAAACTCCCAATCAGCAGTGCCGTTTGGCCCCTTTGTGGGCATCGGGACCCTTGGCTCCCACTTTTTGAAAAATGATCAACACGGTCCTTCATTAAGTTTAAGTAAGATTTTATTCTTTATTAAAAGAAAAAGACGGCAAAGACATGAAAAGAAGAGTTTCGTAATGAAAAAAATTGATTTTTGTTAAAAAGAAACGTCGTTGTCGCTCTGTTTTTTTGCTATATTAGTTTTTTATTTGGTGGCAGCTTTTTTTCGGCTCGGGCCCCTTCTTAGTCCCCTTTTTTAAATTTTTCTCATAGGCAGGCATGCAAAAAAGCTTGGCGTATTTTCTAACGATTTTTGCAGGAGCTGTATACTGACCTTCTGTCAAAATTTCGAGCGGGAAACAGCTGTCAGTGTCAAAATGACGAATAATTTAAAACGAAACCACTAGATGGCCCACCCTTTAGACGTATACCTACAGCCGGTAACAATTAAAGAGCTTGACAAAGAAATTAAAGAAATTTAAAATTTTAAAAGTTGCCAGTGTGGAATTTAGTTACAGGCGAAATCTTAAACCCGTTCCTACGAAAAGGTTTACTTGGTCTTGATCTATTAAAGAGAACTAAGGCAAGCTAAGCCGAACGACTAGGTGCAATTCCATTCGGGATGATGAAAGTTGGTCCCCCAGGGAGGTCCCTCTAGCGCTGCAATGACTTTCGATGATTTTTCCTTTCACCGAAACGCAAAAAAAAAAAATAGATATTTATATTGACCTGATGACTTAACGTTTAGTATGTCGGTCATCCACGGGACATATAATTTTGTACCGATCCTCAATGCAATCGCAATAAAACTACCGATTTGTAAACAAGCAAACTTCCCAGTTTTCAAAACCCACAACCGCCCGCCGACGATCAGCCCAACCAATAAATCCCAGCGCTCCCAACTGCCTGCCTAAGAAATCATACTTCCCGATAAATCACTGGCAAAACTCTCCGGACCATGAAAGCAAAAATAAGATAAAATCAAAATTAACTTGTTCAAAAATTGACTTGATCCTTATTTATGACGACCTGTACCGAAAAAGGATCGCTACCCCCTTCCGAGCAGTTACAATTGAGCCTGACGAACATGCGCATGCGTCGCTTCCCATCTACCCAGCCATACACATACATAATTCGAATGGCTATACAGTTAAAGTAGTAGTTAATATTGGCAGTTTTGGAGGACCTCGTTTACGCGGATTATTTATCGCTGCGCTAAATGCGTGACTTTCACATAATTTACGGTGACGCATTTAATTGTTGCATGATTTATGTGTACGGGCCAGAGGCGTTAATAAATATTCGCAAATTTGTTATTAAATCAGCCAATGGACAGTTACAGTCGGAGTGGAGAGTATGCGATCCTCGTTATGGAAATGGAAAATCCATACCTCACATATTTGGCCTCAAATTGGAATGGGTTGGCAGAGGAATTGGTATTGTATTGGTATTGGTTTTATTGAACTTTCAGTATATACAATTTGACATAAGGCTAGGAATAGAATAATAAATAAATGTAAATAAGTTGGCACAATCTATGTTTTCCTAAACCTATTTTACAGGGTGTTCAAGTCCGGGTGTGATTATTTGGAGCGAAGAATCTGTATCTGAATGGGTATGGTAACTGAAACAAAAAGGCGTTACGTGTGCTGTACCGCTTTGGAGTGCCAGGTATACTTAAAATTTAAAGCCTTTTACTCCGTTCATAGTTTTCAGATTTACCTCAGAATTCTGGTAATTGACTACAAAAATACTTGTAGTGCAGTGTGGCTGATGAATATTGCTACATTAAGAAACTCAAATAACTTTTTTTTCAGTGTATGGAATTCATTTTTCTTTTATTCACGTTAAAGCTCATTCAATTTTATTAAATATAGCTTAATTAGTTTCAATAATAATGGAATTTAAATGCCCCCTCCTGCTCGTTGATGCATGTGCGGCATCTTACCAAAAAGTTGTTCATTACTGCTTGGAGAGTTGAGACAGGAATTGCCGCAATTGTTTCTCGAATGGATTGCTTTAGTTCATTCAAATTTCTTGGGTTTACTTTGAAGACTTCCTGTTTGCAATAACCCCACAAGAAAAAGTCAGGTGCAGTAAGGTAAGGCGACCTGGGGGGGCCAACGGAATTTGGAGTTTCTAGATATCAGCTCATTGGGATATTTTCGTCGCAATCTGTCATAACAGGCCGGACTATGTGAGGAGTTGCACCATCTTGCTGAAACCACACAGAGTTGAAATAAATTCTCATTCGGCGTAATTCTGGATAAGAAAAAAACTCTATCAAGCGTAACAGTGTGACCGTTTTCTTCGAAGCAGTAGAGCCCAACAATGCAGCGTGATGAAACTGCGCACACCACAATGTGACACGAAGTGGATGCAATTCCGTCTCATGGAGTATCTGTGGGTTGGAAGCACTCCATATTCGACAATTTTGTTTGTTTGTGTTGCCGTTTAAATCGAAATGGGCCTCGTCAGACATAAAAAGACAGTTCAACATGCTTCCGTCATGTTCCACCATTTGAAGCATCTTCTGACAAAATTCCAAGCGAATCGGCAAGTCTGCTGCGTTCAGTTTGTTGGCCATTTTAATTTTATATGGGAATAAGTCCAAATCATTGTACATAATTGACTGCAATGACTGTCTGCTTGTACCCATTTGAGCAGATAAGCTTCTTGTCGAAACTCTTGGATTGTTTTGTATGGCAGCAGCTACATCAGCGATTGTTTCCTCCGTCCGAACTAAAGATTTTCGATGGTAAGGTCTTCTTTCGACTGTCCCATGCTCGGCAAAATTGTTAACAAGTCTCATTATGGTCCATCTGCTCAGAGGATTCAAGGATTGCCGCCAAACGTGCACCTATACTCTCTTTGAACCGAAACTACGGACTCCAGTGCGTGATAACGGGGGACAATCCTAATTCTTGTTTCAGTGTCCCAGTTATCCATTTTGTTAAACCAAAAATCAATCTGCAAAATAAAAAAAAAATTAACCAGATTCATTAAATAGAAAAAAGTTATTAAATTTTTTTTTTTTGGTAACGATTTTCATCAGCCACCCTGTACTAGTGTAGTTCTGCAACTGTTACAGGTTTCCATACCAAACATTTACAAGTAGAAGTACGATTGCATAACTACTGGTATATAAATTGCTCAAGCTCTTTCAAGACTGCGAAAGCTCCTGAACGTGTGTTTCGAATTACAGGATACTATATTTGGCACCATTTTCGACCATCTCTGTTTGACATTCACTCCAAGAATTTCGAGCTCAAAACGACGCAAAGTGTCATCATATATTGCACCATCGAATCCAGAACTGAGATGACGGATTCTGCTCAACTGTTCCTCAACCAAAGTGCCTCCCCAGCCACGGGTACCTACCTTCAGTATTTCGTGGCATATTGGTTGAAATATTTTTGGTGTTTAAGTCCAACTGTAAAACCAGGTCGCAAAGGTGATTTAAAAATATGGGCCACCATATCACGTGTAAACACACTCGCAACACGTACTGTAGTAAACACTCGTAAACGTAAACTGACCCGTAATACACTTCTTCTCCATGGACTCACTGGGGGAGCGCTTTTCGGAAACGATGAAAGACCGCATCCAAACCGTATATACACAGATGAACTCCACTTGAAATGGAGTGGTCAACAAGACATTGACTGCCGAAAGGCACCCGAAAAAAAACCCACACAATTCCCCAGCGAAACCACAGCTCCTTCGGAGCATCTACCACAAAAGGTATACAGCAAACGCGGTTTATACTCAAGGGGTTTCATTAAAATCGGACACAATCAAAGGTTCTCAATCAGTAGGCCACCTCATCATCATCATCATCATCAGTGTAACCATCGCCGAAAATGAAATGAATGCACAACATGAATTGCACTTCACATCCATTGTTCCATTGTTCGCCGATGGTGATCCATTGTGATCCGTTGTGGCCTATTGTGCGGTCTTATGCGCTATATGTACACCGCATCGGGGCGGCATCATTTAAATCCGTCGACCGTCGAGATGTGTTTACCATTAAACCGAACTCATATGGCACCGCTCTCGAGTAATTCCGTTTATAGCACCTCAATCAAAACTGAAAAACACCATCTTCAGAGTGAGCAAGTGGACGCGTTTCGGCCTCTTCATCAAGAAAAAAGAAAAGAAAAAAAAAAGACTGCCTACAATGTAGGTAGCTATCACCAACACAGTGTACACCCAACAACTGGTCACCGAGTAGAACGATTTTCGTTTGAAAAGTATCTTCTCTTTGTGAACTAATAAGCGGTGGTAGGACGAAAACAGCCACGAAGAAGATGCCTCTGCGCGCCGTGTCCGACATGACAAGAACACTGCTGTTTGGAAGTGAACCATCAATATCTGACAAGTGCTCCTCAAGTGCCAGTAATTTTCTTATCCGCTCGCTGAAAAGTCATCTGATTCTGTTTGGCCGGTCTGCGCCTTCATTCCACTTGTGGTTGTGCTTCGGGGGCTTTGTGTGTGTAGCCTGTCTTCTTGGATTCTGCTGCTTCTTCGTCGTTGTCGTCCGCTTTCATTGTAATCAACTCTAAAATGGAGACGATGACTTGCAAATTAAATGAAATCTTTGAAGTTCACCTGCAAATGTATCTATAGATACAAATCCGCCAGGCTCAGTACCGATGATGAACTGGTTTCGGGAAGCAAAAGGTGTCTGTGTGTATATGTTGTTTCGTCGAGATGAAGATCAAGATGCTGGCTCTTGCTGCTGCTGATGATGATGATGATGATGATTCGGATTGAGATTCAGATTCGGTGTGGACTAGAGTGCCGCATCCGCAGAAGCAATTTTGTGCTCGAAAACAATTTCAAGTATCCGAACGGCCGCGGGCAGTGTAAAATTGCTTGCTTCAGTCTTTTGGTAACAACTGCGGCAGCGGCAGCGGCGGCGGGTGCGAGCACATCAGAAGCAGATGGATAGACTGATCGCAGTTGGTATAGGCGCACCTTGGCGTTTGTTTTTATTTTATTTTGATTTTCGCTAAGCTTCGGTTAGCATCGCGTTCACATTAAAATAAGAGTAATGGTCATTATTTGCAAGAAGCTGGCTTCTGTAACGCGAGGGGTTTTATCCACTTTGTTAGGTATGCGTTGCGTCTTGTCCTTGTGTTTGTGTTTGTAGTTGCGGTGGACACTAGCTATTATTATCTGGACTGGGCCATGGCCGGAATAACAAAGGATGGGAGCCTTTTTCCAACAAGGCTGCTGGACCAGACGGCTTACCTGCCGAGCTCTTCAAAGCAAACGGGAGATGACTTGGTAGAGTGGATACAACAACCCTCAGCATTGTTTTTTCCGATCCACAAGAAAGGGGACCCTATAATCTGCGTCAACTATAGAGGCATCGGTCTCCTTAATATCGCATATCAGATCCTATCTGCCGTATACTGTGCGAACGCCTGAAACCGTATGTCAGCGAACTGATTGGACCCTATCAGTGCGGTTTTGGGCCCGGTAATTTTACAACCGACCAAATATAACCCAAGAAGTCACAGTCGATACCCGCCACCTGCTTATGGATTTTAGGGCCCCATATGACAGCATTTATAGAGCCGAGCTACACAGAGCCATGTCTAGTTTTGGCAACCCTGACAAACTTGTCCGATAGTGCAGAATGACGATGAAGAACTCTCACTGCTCTATAAAAGTCGGAAACAATCTCACCGAGACCTTTGATGTTAAAAATGGCATCAGACAAGGTGACGCTGACATGTGACTTTTTCAACATCATTCTTGAGAAGATTGTGTGAGACTCGCAAGTAAGCCAACACGAGAGGCACAATTTTCCAGAAGTCTGTGCAACTACTTACATACGCTGACGACATCGACATCTTTGGCAGAATACAGCGAGCTGTCACTGGTACGCGAACTCTATGATCTGTACCAAGATATGGATGTAATCCAAAAATCCAAAACATGTCGACTACATTGGTTCAGTCACATCGAGCTTAAGAGGATCTTAGAATCCCAGACCTCAGGTTCGAGACGACAAGGAAGACCGAAGCACTGTTTCAAAGACTATAAGACATCGCGAATAGCCAGGCGCTTGACCTGAATAACTGGAAGTAGGGTGTTTGGAAACATAGAGAATGAAATGCGGCAGTTTCCCACGCATAGAGACTTCCCCATGTCTCAGAGGCCCGTTAAATAAGTAGGTATTTGAGCTTTGCTATTTGAAGTTTTGCTATTAAGTTTGGACATAAAATAAGTATCTCGAATCTGTGCGCTGGGATTGGACATTCTTCTCTTTGACTGAAGTAATTGCATTCTCCTCGCTCTTCTGAAAACTAAAAAAACATGGATTCCCTCAATGGATCTTAAAATGGATTTTAAAACTGATGGAATCGGAACTCAAAATGTAAATAGTTCTTTGTCAAATATTTCGTAGTCTACTCTGGTGTCCGTCAAAGTAGCCACTTTGGCCCAATACTGTTCCTGTTATTTATTAACGATTTATGCCTTTTTGTCTGTGTGAGATCATCATCTTTTGGGACAAATTTAAGGGATATACAATTTTATGACAAGTTGAAACCCGAGACCCCTTGCCCTTGTCCAACATACTAACCAGTATTTTGTTCCATACTCAAAGATTTTACTGTGTTTGCGGATGTTTGTAACCTCTATTATCTTATAGCAGCCTATACAAGCTTAAATAATTTTGTTCAGCATGATTTTGGCCTCATGCAGGAATGGTGTAAGGAGTGCCATACAAAAGACGGCTTAATCTGAAAAAATATAAATGCATTTTCTTCACGAGAATTGGTCAAAATTCAGCTATACCAATTTGATTAATTTGGAAGATTGGATCATTTAAATGATCTTGCAGCCGTCTTTGACAAGAAGCTCGACTTTAACCTGATTTGGATTCCATTGTCAGTATAAAGCAAAACGCCGATTATGACTTAAAAAACGTTTCTCAAACTTCAATAAATTGTTCTCTAGTCAAAAACTTAAATTTATAATATAAGGCGTTTTTTATTATGCCCGCATGATCCATGTAGATCATTGATTTTCATATGGTTAACAATAATAAAACACGCCTCTTGTAGAGTACTCCTGTTTATTGTAGGAATTACGAATCTGGAATTTCAAGAATGGAAAGCATTCAAAAGAAATTTCTTCATTTTGTACTACGTGATTTACCTAGGGACTCGGAAAGTAGTCTTCCTCCTCTCTACATAAGTCGACTAAAGTCGCTGAATCTGCAGATCCTGGAAAAACGAAGAGCAATACCAAATGCTTTATTTTTGATTTGCGTTCTGAACACCTCCTAATCCTAACTGGAAACGTCATACACTCAAAAATTGGCGGCAACCGATTTTCGCTCGGTTAAACAAAAAATGGGTGAAAATGAACTCTTTTGAAAATAAATGAGTATTCGTTGTTAAAAACTACCAAATACCGATAAAAAGGTTAAATTCATAAAGTTAAAAAACGCATTTTACCAGTTGGTATCAATTTCGAGATTATTATCAAACAAACAAAGAAAATTGGTAAAATACTAAAGAGTTATTTTGTTATTTTTGCAACCAAGAAATTTCGGAGGGGAAATCGGATAAATCGGTTAATTGTAACCGAGTTTCCTTTAACAAGTTGACTTGGTTATTTTTAATCCACTAACTTTGTAGGACCTATATTGACAGTATATTATTTTGTAGTTTTTAAACGAAAGTTGGATGATCTTAAATAAGTGATTTTTCTGCGTGCAACTCCACCTATCAAAATACTAAGTAAAAGAATACTAGACCGAGGACAACAAGGTATCAAATTTTGTATAGACCAAGGGACGACTCGGTGTAACTATATGGAAGCAATGGACCCATCTATAACACGACGAAGAATTTTAATTAGTTATTATGAGATTGCTTTGAACATTCATTCAACTCACAAAAAATATTGACATTTGTTTAAAAAAAGTTGTTTGAATTGGTTTACTGTGTCTTAAATATTTAGTAGTTCAATAAATTCAGTAACAAAAATATATCTTTCAACCAAAATTTATACCTGAGCGCCTTAAATTTGTTTCACAGTCAAAATACACCCCTGACCTAGCGAAAAAGCGCGTACCCATAATGCAGATCGAACCATCAGCCATCAGCATGTCGACGGTAAACAAAACAACGATATTGCTTAATTATGAGCATGCCACCTGCATCCTCATACATCAGTTGACAAAACAAAGCGTAGGCAGGTTAAATAAAATATACTGCCCTTAATGGGCACTCGACAATTTAATTGTGCTTATACTTGAGCGAAGTTTGCAGTAAGCCGTCCACTGTATACTGGATACACACCGCCATCATGACGTGAGCACGCTCTTAGACGCCAACGATGCTGTGCGAACTTCCCACTGTATGAGATGAGTGACTGAAGTGCAAAACGGTAGGTGTGATGGCTTCGTCTTTGGCGTATGCCCTCCCATTCTGTATTTTGTTGTTCCCCCCTTTTAATCTCAGCTTTGCCATCTCTAATGGCAAGTTTTCTGGCTTTGTGGCTGTGTGTGTGTAGTTATTGAATTCGTTAATGTATCTAGATAGGATTATAATTGCTTTTAGCATGTTGTTTGGTTTCATTCTCCTTTTTTTGTTTGTTTTTTATCTGTCATTCGTTTGAATTGCTTCTGTAAGAGCAGCGGTGTCGACCAAGAGACAGTAGCCCGTCGTGGTAAACTGTCAGATTAACAAACATTACCATAATTCCTCAATTGAATATCTCTATGAAAATATATATAATGAAGATATGCTATGAACTGGAATTATGTAATTGCGTAAAAGCATTCAACATTTAAGTAGATTTTAAGAATCTACGACGCCTATAAATAACACTGTCGGCAGCGGTGAATGTGCGCTTACATACGAATGGATGGACTTCCGTATTACGTGTGAGTTACGTATTGTGCTATAAACATTTAAGTGTATTATAGAATTTTAATTTTATTTTGTATTATACCCAGATCCTTGTGTGTGTTGATTCACGTTGATTTGGTTTTACTTTTGGGTTTGATTGAAGCAACTGACTGGAAGATCAAATGGAGTTAGGAGACGCATTCAGCATGCAGGGCATCCATGGGCATTACTGGGTTGACCTTGATACAAACAAAATAAAATAAAAATAATAGTTGCCGCAACAGGTCCATGTAGGACCGTAGGCATAGCTTCGAGCGAGCAATTGTTTGGTTTTTTTTTTTTTTTTTTTTTTCTTCTTTTTTTTAAGTCGGACCGTGGAGGTTGCATTTTGACCGTAAAATTGATAATAATCGTCAAAAAAATATAAATGTGCAAAACTGAGTCGCATGAACTCGCTTCTTTATAGATAACTAGCTATTCCTGCCCGACTTTGCCCGTGACAAAATAGTTTCGTAAAGAAATTGATTAAATAACTAAAATCATGTAGAATTTTTGACAAATACGATCTCACTATATACTGCGATCAAAATAAAAAAAATTAAAAAAATTCCCCCTATCAAAATGTGTGTAAAATATTTTACTTCAAATTTTAACATTTTCTCGCCCTATAAACCTTCCTTAGACGTAGACAAACACAACATAGAAAAGATAGCTCGAATCGATCGATCCGATCTCGAGTTATGGGCGGTCTTATGGATGCAACTTTGCTCTATATGTATATGTAGATATAAAATTGTCTTATGACAAGTAAAATAGTTAAGGGCTAAAAAACACACACAGGCCTCAATGAAGCAACAAAAATACATACTTTTGGAGGTACATTCTATTTTACATAAATCTAGATTAGAAATTCCGATAAACTCCGCCGCGAAACGGACTTGTCATTGTCAGAGTCGAGAGGAAGACTTGCCATTTTCGAAGGCTGCATTTTGTCCAAGTTTTCTTAAAAGACCGAATCTGTATAGTGAAATCTAATTGGGGTTATCGCCTATCGCGTAGCATTGTTGAAATATTGGAAGAACCAAAGATGGAGGGCAGTTTGGTCTGACAAGGTCAAGGCTAATGAGTCCGTAATATGGTAAGCAAATGCGTACTGGCCTTTTACCCAATTATTAGGTAAGAAAAACATCACTTACAAAATACAAATATTTAGAGATACCGGAAGAATCTAATGTAGAAGATTGTGTTCTAGAAGTAACGAGTAAAATGGATTTGGCAATCACACTATTATATAAAGTGGTAATGTTTGTTTGAGGAAGGTAATCTCCGGAACTACCGAACCGATTTCAAAAATTCTTTTACTAATATAAAGCTACGGGATAGAGTATTGTGATAGGCTACTTTATTTTTTAACTTTTCCATTTTAGATTTTTTTGATTTTCTGCACTATTTATTTTGACTTTTCTATATCAAAAAATTAATTAGAAAACTACGTATTTTTTTTTTTTTTTTTTAAGTATGTAGATTGATAAAATCGAGATAAATTTAATGTAGGTATTATACGTTGGTCAACAGTGATGGTTTGTTTTTGATTTTGTGCATCGCTTCAACAGTTTTATTTCTTTTACACAGTTGATAAGTTAAAAATTAAATGTAAAAAGTTTAAACGCGGACAAAATAGTTATTGAAAAGCAAATTTAAGTTATTTTTTAAAAATACCAAGATGTATGCGCACAAATATTGGCCAATGAACAAGGCAAGCAAGTCAATATCAACGAAGCCAAACTACAGTAGAAAGCGATAAGTGGGACATCACATGGCATAGGACCAGATCAACAGTCAGGAAAATTGAGAGTGCAAGTAATGAAAACTGCGTCAAATCTTACTGCTGCTGGGATGGGAACAAGATCAAATCGGAGTGGCAAGATGAGCGTCGTTGCTGACATTCGAACGACTGGCATTTCATTAGAACGAACAGAAAACTATGTCGGTGATGCGATTTCGATATTGGAGCGATGACTGTAATTGTGTGCCACCATTAAAACGCGCTAAAAAAAAACTGCTGTGCGAGTGGCAAAGTCAAATTAGCACCTGCGGAGCCATTTGAATCGGAGGATTTTCTAAAGAACATTTGACAGTACAACAAAAAAAAAATCATTCAAAAAATTTTCTCTTATACATCATGCAAACACATATTTTCTAACAATGGCACGGGATTCTACGCCGCAAAATTCGGATTAACAGATTCAAGGACAAATTTACCATCGGATGGGTGTCTTCTTGCCAGTAAATGAGGACGTACAGCAATATTCGCAGGTGTACTTCATTTTGTCGGCGGATGATCAAGTCGATTGCCTGTACAGAGGGCAAACAGGAGTGACAACAAACGTCATTCGACACTTACAACCATTATAAATGCAATCAACGCTTTCAATTACAATGTTTAAAACGGCGATAGAGAACATGAACTTTGAAGATCGCAGATTTCTTTTCAAACCTGATAATAGAACCGCACTTTGGAAAAAATAGAATGGATAGGAAACGGGTAGTGTCACTTCCAATACAAGAAATATTATTAAAAATTTTTAATTTTTTGATTCGGATGTTCCGGACTTACCGCTTTACAATTTGAAATTAAAAGTCGGCTCAGTTATTATTTTGTTCAGCAACATTAGTGCACCGAAACTTTGTATCGGATCGCGTTTGATATGATTGTGAAAAATCTCAAATCAAATGTCATGCAAGGACGATTTTGAGTTTAAAAGGCAAACATTGTCATATCGCGGACTCCGTTTACTCAGAACGATTTGGCATTTAAGCGTCTATGACAAATAATAAGTCTCACCTGTGGACACTGGGCAAATCACTTTAGTACAAAAGCGGAAGGTTGGCCGGTACGTCAATCATTGCGGTTTTATTGAAATACATCGATATTGCTTTTGAATAAAGAATTTCAATTGACCAATTGACGGACCAATGGGCGGGACGGAGTTCGCCGGGTCAGCTAGTAATATATAAATTTAAATTTCCGAGACCCTTATATCTCACATAAACAAGAAAATTGAGATGTAAAAGTAACGAGTGAAACTGGTTTAGAAATTCAGAACGAGATAAAGTAGAAAACCTTAAGGGAACTGTCTAAGGTCCTAATATTTAATGGCATCTTGTTCAGAAGCAGAAAAAAATACATAATGAAGGAGATATAGTTATAGAAGTAACGAGTATAAATAAATGATAAGAGTTATATATTTTGTCGGGAACATAAAAGAGGAAGTAAAATCAAAGAAATTAAGATATGAAAGTAACGAGTAAAATTGATTTTGAATCGAATAAGGGAAAAGTGGGTTACTTACTTTGAGAAAACTCACTGAAATCTTCATATTTAATTTACTTTATGGGCGTAAGAGTGAATGACAATAATTAAAAAAAAGACTGAGTTCTAAAAGTAACGATTGAGAATAGTTTTGATATCGGATATGGAAAATGGTTGTTAGTAATCATCTTCAAGGCTTTATATTTAAAGTTCAGAGACCTAAAGGTCAAGATGTAAAAGAGAAAATTAAGTTGTAAAAGTAACGAGTAAAATTGATTTATAAATTGAATAAGACATAAAGTTGTTAGCCTTAAGGGAATTCCTAATATTTAATTGCATTTAGTTCAGAGGCAGACATTACAACAAATAATGAAGAAGATTAAGTTGTAGAAGTATCGAGTAAAAATATGCGTTGTTCAAATGGCAAAAGTTGTAAATTCTTTCGGGAACCTAAAAGTGAAAATAGCATCAAAGAACTTGAGTCGTAGCAAAAATTGGTTTGGAAATTGAATAAGAGACTAGCCTTAAGGCAACTACCTAAATTTCTAATTGGTATTTGATGGCATCTAGTTCAGAAGCAAACATAATAATACCTACATAGTGAGCAAGACTTAGGAGTAAAAGTAACGAGTATAATTATTTGTAGTTTAAATAATTACAAAAGTTGTAAATTCTTTCGGGAGGCTAAACGTGAAAGTAAAATCAAAGAAATTGAGATGTAAAAGTAACGAATTAAATTCGCCGAGAAACGACCTATGGAAAAGAGTGCAAGTCCCTTTGGGATCTTTGTCACTAGCTTTATATTTGTATTTCTAGCGTCGACGTTAGCCGCCAAGCGAAAAAACAGCACTATTACCTATGAACTGATTAATAAACATCGCCATTGTGAAGTAAGTTGAAAGCTGTAACGTGAACTAGGTACTGGTATAGGTATAGGTAATGTAGTAATGTACTTAAGAAGTAGGTAAGTCATGTCCACAGCACATGATTAACATGACCCAAAACTTATAGCGGAATTCGTTAAATTCACTATAAAAGCTAAACTAAATCTCCTCGAAGGTATTTCCTCTCAAAATTGTATATACCTTGTACCACCTGCCACACAATTATCATGGTCGTATAACCGTGGCTTAGAAAATCTTTCACTTTTTTCAATTAGAACAGCCCACTAAACCGCTCTCTCACAATATGTGCATAGGTACAACCAACCTGGACCTCTGCTGTAAACAGAGCCATCAAATTCCCCCCAAACGGAAGTGGCCACTTTTCCTCTACTCCTCAAATAGAGAAGCCTTTATAATAAATCCCAGCAACAAGTCCGTGATTACCAGCCTAAAATCGAATCACAGTCTTCCCGCGTGCGCTCGCGCGCACATACACTACATGGTAACTCTGCACTTGTGCGCCTAATTATGCCCAATGCGGGATCATAAAAACGTACTCGCCTTGGGGCACTCGCATTCTTCTCTCAATCCAAGCACGAATGGTGGGGGGGCCAGCGGACAGAACAGGACATACAAAAAAAAAAAAACACAAAAATTATTGATAATAATGGGTTATCAATACGAAAGGCATAAAGCAGCCTTCTGCCATTGCAATGCCATTTCGCGCATCCATTCAGGCAGTGTGGGGCCAGCACTGATGATGGTTTTTCCTTTTTTTTTATGGTGGTACACACCGCTGTGTGTGGACCGCAATTTCAGCACATGCCACATAACTTTTCGCTCTCGTACGTACCGTGGAGCGGTGAGCTCGTATACATTCATTCAATCGCAGGAATTACTGCCGAATGAAGTACTCCCGAGCAACGCCCTATACAGCATCCGTTGATGTGTGGAGAACGGTTCCTCCAAACTGCCACTTGGGTTGGAGTGATAATTTTCTTTTAATGCTCGAACTGCACCGGGGTTATACGTATACGGTGTTTACCGCACGAAAGCTAATATACGCGAGGCGAAACGGGGTGCGGAGGAGGTAGCAAATCTTTGTGTGGGGAAAATTACGGACTTTTCTAGGTGCTAACTTATTGATGAGGTGCACAACAGAAAGTGATATATTCAGCTCAAGTAGGATTGAATATCTGGTTCGCCGTGCATTCCATCAGCAGTGCAGTGCCTGATATATGGGTCAAAAGTAATGGGACGTAATCATATGGAACATGGATTGTAGTTCGTACATAGAGTGAAGGTGCAGTGACTTGGCGTAAGTCAAGCGGCTCATATGGCACAGTTCTCTGTACAATCACCGATTGTTGGAGTTACATTGTATGGTTGTAGTTGAGTGTGGAAATGGGAGATACTTTCTTACGACGGGTACCGTACGGAAAGATGTGACAAAGATCTTCAATGGTCTTAAGTCTTTATAGGAATTATTCTTCCAGTCGCCATAAAGTATTGAGTGCCCCAATGAACACCTTACAATATTTGGCTTCTCAAGTGCAGACTACGCTCTCATGTTCAGATGACAAGGAAACGTCCAATTCCAATCAGGCATATCCCAAAAACTCGATTTCGATATTACGCCAGTTGTATTCGAACTGATCAGCACAGGGATCAATCGGTGAGTTTCCTTCCGGTTTATCAGCCCTCCGCGATCTAAAAGTCTTATAGAATTTTACACGTTAAAAAACCAATTCGAAATTGCGGAGAAAGATTCGAACATGTTTGTGAAATTGTATAGAAAATCATATTGATGCAAAAAAAGTCAATTTTCTGATTTTAAAGTATTTTTGATAATTTCGAAAATTTTTGAAAATGTTCGAAATTTGTGCCTGCCACTCTTCGAACTAAAAATAGCTTCACTCTGGTGCATCCGACATGAAAATGATGCAGGACAAAAATAAAGAAGACATGTTGCCGCAGAAGACTGCATTTAGTACTTGACAGATTTATAACCCGGCCGGCTTCGCACGTAGGCTTCAGCCTGCGTTTGCAATGTAAGCGGAAAAAATATAATTATTTACGACATCACATTAGAAACCTCAAAAATAACAGTATTTCTCCATTATTTAATGGATGTTTTTGTACATATAAACCTTCCTCTTCAATCACTCTATCTACTAAAAAAAAACGCATCAAAATCCGTTCAGTAGTTTTAAAGATTTAAGCAAACATAGGGACATAGGGACATAGAGATAGAGAAAGTGACTTTGTTTTATACTATGTAGTGATATAGTGATGATATAACACAAGCAGTGCATCGAAGTCTGGTTACAATAGGGTAGATGAAAGACTACGAACTGGGCATTTAGGTTAGGTTTATGGGTGGATACGGTAGAGCGAGCCCTGCCGCACCCCACTTAGATCCATGTGGACCCATTGTGATGCCCTTGATGGGGGGTTAGCCGATGTTGTTGGCGGTGATGCGTGTTCCTTCACAGTGACACTACCTTGTCTAGCCATCCCGATGTCCTCAGAAACCTGTAAAGATCACATAGTGAGACATCAGAAAGTTCATGTACGTCATGGAAATAATAGCTTCCAAGTGTTCTGTTCCTCAAGTGACACAGACTTAGGCAGTGACAGAGGAAGTGAGGTGTGTCCTCGTATACCTCCTCGTCTCCGCAACCCCTGCATAGTGCATATATCGTCATTCTTGAGTTTCAATTTCATTGTGTGGTTTCTTAGGAAGTTGTGACTTGTTAGGGCCCCTACCAGTGTATACATCGATGTTCTATCAAACCGCATGAGCTTGCTAGTCCTAGACTAGGATTATATTCCGGCCATAGCTTCCGTGATATTTCACAAGTGGTTAATTCTTTCCACCTGTTATTGACTTTCATGCGGATGTTATTTTCCACTCTCTCTCTCTCTCTGAGATTGCAGGTGGTTTGATGGACCTAATCGCCCGTTCATCAGCCATCTCGTTGCCGATTTTGTCCCTGTGTCCAGGGATCCAGCAGAGGCGAATGATGTGCTGCGAGCAGAGAACCTTAATCTCTTCGCAGCAGCGGTGAACTAGCTTAGATTTTATTTCAATAGCAGACACTGCTTTTATAGCCGCCTGGCTGTCAATGAACATGGTAATATCATTATTTGGTATTGCTAACATTGACACCATATGGGCAGCTTCGGCGATTGCCAGAACTTCCGCCTGAAATACACTACTGTGATCAGGCAGCCTGATTGAGTGGCGTATATTTAACTCCTCAGAGAAAATTCCAGCACCTGTTCCACAGTCCATCTTAGATCCATCTGTGTTGATGGATATCGATTTCCCTTTTGTGGGTTCATCGCGCGTGTTCCGTTTTGTAGGGCTTCCAGCCTTTGGTTTGGCTGATCCTGAGGGCACTTTTGTCTGCAGATTCTTGCATATATAGGTCTAGCAATACTAGGTTGAGGATATCCTACATTCCAGCAGTAGGTGTTGTCCCAATTGCGCCGGTTGTTCCTATACATGCTAGTCTTTGTATTTTGGGCTTGCCACCAGACTAAGCTTCCGTACGTGAGTATTGGACGCACTACAGCCGTATACATCCACAGAATAATTTTAGGGTTTGGTCCCCACCTTTTGCCGAAGATTCGGTTGTATGCGTAAAAAGCATTTGCAGCTTTTTTAACACTCTTTCATTGACGTTTAATTACCAATTAAGTTTCCTATCTGAGATTGCACCCAGATATTTGGCACTCCCGGCAATCCTAAGGGGTATACATTAGGGTGTCCCGTCAAATTTTTTTTTGTTGTATCTTAACAAAAGGCCCCGCAAAAGTTGCGTATTGCTGACCTCATTACAGGAAAAATAACATAAAAAATATTCAAGGGTACTTTTGGGCCTCTACCGGCCGTTGAAGTTTTGGAAAAAAATGTTGTTTTCCATCTCATTTTTCTTTTTCAATATTTTTTTAATAATGCTTACATTTGTAAAGTTATAGCATATTCTCTCAATTCAAATGTGTTTTTGGTAGCATTTGAGCACTTGAGAGGTTTTTTTGATATCTCTTAAATGCTGGAATCAAAAAATACATTTGTCTTGTCTTAACCACAAAATTCTATATGTTCACAAAAATAGGTAAATTCGAATTTTTTAATTTAAGTATTAAAACATGTAAGCAAAATGAGTTCCGGACTCCATCTCCGAGAGTTATTCTGTCCTCTTTTCGATCCCTTTATAGTGAATTAAAAAAAAAATCATTTACCGTCTGTAAGAGATGTAAAAAAAGTATACCTATGCTTTTGATCCAAAGAAATCTTAAAACAGAATACGGTGAAAAATCCCTCTAATTCCGAATTGTTTATTATAGTGAGTGCATGCAGATATCGAACAGATTTTGAAGAGGGCTTCAATTCCAATTGTGTGCCACAATCAAATACTAAGACTTATTAAAATGAACTTCCATAAATATATGACTCTAAAAAGATACCCAAGTATGAAAAAATGCAAACTATCACAATAGAGTAAAAGATTTCATAACACTTTCTAGTACAAAATTGTTTGACATTGCCTCATGTAAATTTGATAACTGCCACTGTACAAAGAAAAAAAGTGCCTAGTAATGAAAGGGTATTTTTGGAGGATAAGTGTTGATTACCTAGAGACGATTAAAATGCAAAAGCGTCTAGATCGAAAAGAACGTAGTGCATTGAATAATCTTGCCCCTCCAAGTTTACTCCAGAGAGTAGATCCAAACGAAACAGACGAAAGAGTGGAGCCAGTCAAGACAGTAAGGTCACTACTTTGTTCTCTAGAACTTTCAAAGTCTTCTTCAGATCCTTCCACGTTTTCAGATAAGCTCAATTTGCTGGTCCAACCATCTGTAGCAAGAGTTTTTGGTCGATATGGAGTATCGGAACGATCTGCCCCAACAGTCGCTTCAGCGGTTTTGCACGATGCTGGACTCGCAAATAACACTGACACAAGGCTTGTAATCGACAAAAATAAGATACAGATACTACTCTTTGTCAAAATCAAGAGAGCATCTAAGAAGCCGATACAATGATACCATTCCTAAGAATATTTATCATGACGGACAGAAAGACAAAACCCTTGTTTCAGATCAAAAATATAAACGTCATTTTCGCAAGGAGCTCTTAGAAGAACATAACAATATTTCTCCGATATATTATACAGGGGAAGAAATATGCAATTCAAAGATTCATTTTATAATTTTTAAGGGCTACATACCGCGATACAAATTATCATTTTTAGTGTGCAGGCTATATTTTTTAACTCACAATGTTGAATTTTTCGAAATACAAAATTGCATATTGTGACCTACAAAATATTCAGTCTCAATGTTAAAAATGAATATTAGTATAAGGTCCATGCCATAGACATTATTTTTTAAAATTAATGTCAGACAACTCCTCCACCTATCTTAAAAGATCTGCCTGATGATGAACTTTCATTGCTTGCAAATGCAACAGAGCTCAGAATACCAGATATAAAACAAAATTGAATCTAGAAATCGGATGCCATCTCTTAATTTCAAAAGCCAATTTTCAATGTAAAATTTGTATTTATGCCTTAATAGCTTCTTTTAAATTAATAATTTAAAATTGTTGAGTATACGCAAATGAATATTTATTATTTTAATTTAGTACCAAGTTATATTTGTGTATATATTTTTGAAATAGTAATAATATTTTGAGCAAATAGAAAAATTGAAAGATATTAGCGCCTTAGTTACTTTTCCCTGTCCTTCAATCGTCGGTAGAGGCCCAAAAGTTATGCCGTAATCAGAAAGTAAGTACACATTCGGAATCTTCTCGTCAATACGCAACTTTTGATACCCCTTTCGATGAGATTTTCCACGAAATTTTTTTCTTCATACAACGACGGGACACCCTAGTATACATACCCTCAATAGTTGGAGGATCGATGTTTGGAATCACTCTAAGGCACAACACAACTGGGCATTTGAAAAGCACAATGAGAAACTAAAAACGTATTTTTCACTGTATAGGAGGCAGGGCGATCAATTGCGTTTCACATTTTGTTACGCTCCCAATATTAAACCAAACTCTATATAAGAATATAAGAAATTTCACTCCAAAAAACGTTTTCCGATTGGATTATTATTTAAGAAATGTAAAGAGAAACTAAAATCTGTAGTCTTGCTCTTGTGCCATTGTCTTGCCTTGTAGTAAGACGTTCAGTTGCGTTTCACATTTCGTTACGCTACCATCTCCCAATGCGACAATCTATTTAATTTGCTGTGAGTAATTAAATTAAAAATAAATAAATAAATAAATAAATGCCTTTGCACAAACATTTTTGTTTGTTTGAGTTCTTAATTGCGTGAAGAATGGAAGGGACCTAACATTTTGTGAAACTATTATAATCTCAGCTATTTGACAGGTGTATTCTTTTTTATATTTTCTGGGTATCGAACCTTTGACCTCCCGCCCA
Source organism: Cheilosia urbana (assembly GCA_946477585.1). Taxonomy (NCBI): domain Eukaryota; kingdom Metazoa; phylum Arthropoda; class Insecta; order Diptera; family Syrphidae; genus Cheilosia; species Cheilosia urbana. The sequence goes on from OX297854.1 coordinate 122,838,688, forward strand.
GTATTCTATCACACTGACCATGACCATCGATCAAACTTAAAACTAGGTATAGGTATCGAAGTTGATGCATCGTTAAGAAAAGTGTCATTAGGCGGGTTTAGTAAGATGATGGTCATTTCATTGACAACAAGGAGCATAGTGACTCTTAAGATAGCCTGAGTGAAAACAGAGCAAGGGGTTTGCGAAAAAAAAAACCCTATTCACTCCCTCAATTCCCGCAAATTCTTAACTTAAGAAAAGAGGGCATTTATCTCCAAAACGACTCCGATTCGACATAAGTTTTCTAAATTGGTTACAATCGTCCCAAGAATTAATCCATGCTAGGCCAAGGGTCGCTTATGAAGCTGATGTCCAGATTCACAACAGTGGCGTAGCAAGGGGGGGGGCAAGGGGGGCACAGGCCCCGGGCGGCACTTTGCTAGGGGCGGCAATTTGGAGCAGTTAATTTTTTTTTTTTTTTTTTTTAATAAATAATTTATTTGACAGGCGTAGTAGGAGTATCTGTTTTTTGATTGCAAGTAGTGTTGGTGATAGATCGATATCCTTACATATATGTAGGTACGAGTATATCTAAGAATCCAGAGATTTCTTCTTGAATTTGCATTAGAGGTTGTAACGAAGTGGGATTTTCTGATTGTGTAACGACCCAAGTGGTTGGAATTATTTTACACACTAACCACTAAACCACTGGGCCTACACTTTCGAGATATAAGCAGTTTTTAAAATTAGCGTTTTCGGTGATTCGAATTTAAAGTTAAGGCCACAATAATTTTGGAAACATAAATTTTACTGTAACTACTCATTCTGGTCAAACCCGTTATCGCATTTTCTTTTTCTTAAGACTAAAGAAAACGATATTAAAAAAAAAAAAAACTTCTTTTCAAAAATCTATTGTACGATAATGGGTATGGTACGTTTCGATTAAATTGTTGGGAAAATTGACGTTTCGCCGGGTTGGCGAAATGATCAATCTGGGAAATAGTAAAACGTCGAAACGCTATTTCGTTGAAAAATTACTTGACAACAACAGCACCAAATTGCCAAATGATTTTTGCGAAATGATCAAAAATCATTTCAAACAAATACGAAAGATAAAAACGCCAATTAGTAATCGCGCAATGATTGGAAAATTTAAGGAATAAAAAACCGAATTTAAAATTCAGGATTGCAAAATAAAGGAAATATTTAACGACTAAAGGCAAACAAAGAAAAACCGAATGAATTTTGCAAAATAATGGTAACCCTACTATAATATAGACAAAAACTGAGCCCTCTATTCAGGTAGAAATTACCATATTACCATAGAAATTAATTTTTGTTTTCGAGATATAGTCGAACTTCGATAACTCGAGGCCACGAAAAAAATTCGAGTTAACAAGACTTCGAGCTATTAAGTAAAATACAAAATTGATATAAATTAATATGTACATATTTATTTGCGAATATATAAGACAACTAAGTACAGGAAAGGAACATATTTATTATTTAAAATAGTCTGTTACACATTATGATTGAAGAGTATTTTTATTTTGGTTTTCAAACAAAAATCTTCAATGGAATTTAAATCATTATAAGCATAATTGGTTTTTCTTTCATTAGTCTTTAAATATAAATGCAAAATGTTTAATGCCTTTGCATCCAACTCGTTTGAAGGTGGTTGGGTCAAATCATCCTCCAAATTTTATTTTGTCTTCCTCTTATTTTTCAAAAATTCAAACCAATATCGTTATAGTAATTATGTCTTCTAATCCCTACTTACAAGAAATTTGTCAATTGTCACTCACATATACGAAAATCACGATTTTCTACATGGTATGTATACTAGGAACATACAAACACCGTGCCTCCGGAGTGATGCATTATAAAACGAACTTGTAAAAAAACGCAAAATTTGGGAATTCCCCCTCAGAATTCGACTTATCAAAGGTGAAGCCAAATAATCTCTTCGAGTTATCAAAACATTCGAGTAATAGAAGTTCGAGTTATCAAATAAAGATTACATGTAAATTTCAGTCTTGGCGCTATTGCCAACCAATTTTATTCGAGTTATTAAATATTCGAGTGATCGAAGTTCGACTGTATTTCGAAATTTCAAAAGTACCGTTATTCGGGGGCGGCATAAATTGGGTCTGCCCCGGGCGGCTCCAACCCACGCTACGCCACTGATTCACAACTCACATACATGATCATCTTTCTATCGCAATAAAAGCTTAATCACAACAACTGCCCACCATTTGTTTAACCAAAACAGTGTCCATCCGCACTCAAGCCATTCAAATATTGAAAGTATTCCCCAGTTAAACATGATAGGGCCATTTCCCTATCATCCCACGTCAAGGGTGTAAAATGCCTCTTCGAGTGAGCGAAAAGCAAACATGCCGCACTTAAACGAGAAATTGATTTCAGCGAGTTCTCGCAACGATTGCTCTACGACGAGTAACTAACACTATACAAGTCGCATTGCGTCTTTACTATCATCAGCCGTGATGCGTCGGCAAAAGGGATCGCTTAGGAGTGCAAAATGAGACCCACCCCTTAGTCCGGACAGGCATTTCGGGCAAAATTCTACAGCTTGTTCTCGTCCAATATGCCCATGCAGAAGCATCACTGTCACCGCATCATCATCATCGTCATCGGCAGCCGCAGTAATGCATTGGCGCAGCATATTTTATGGCGGAAACATCAAGTTCTCTGGCCAAGTGGCGGTCCTCCGTAATGAAGCGATTAAAGCGAATATTAAATTTGATACTTATGTACAGCGAAAAGGATTATAAACTGATGAGCGGTTCCTCTGGCTGCCGGTGCTGTGCTGGCCAGATTCTAGGTCTCTAAGTACACTAAGTGTGCGTGTGCTCGGCGGTGCGCATCATAAAACCAAAGTCATAAGTTTAGACCGGTTTAATGGGGTCTCGACATTGATGGCTTCTTGTAAAATGCCGCAGTATGTTTGACTTACGCGAGTGATAAGGCACTGCCATTGGACTCATTGGAGTATGGTAGGATGCAATTTCAAAAGAAGTTCAAATTTGCTCCTAGCTTATTCGCTTAGTTTTCATTGAAACTGCCAAACAAACCCGGCGGTAAATCACGAGGCAGGCTCCCTTCTGTCCTGACCTAAGTTCGGAGTAAAATCATCTTCAATTTATTGCAGCACACTTCTGCCACAGGCTCTGGGATGCTGAAACGATCACGTCCAGCAGACAGACGGCTTCCATCGGAAGCGGCATAAATGTAATTTTCATCGCAGTCATCACCGTCATCATCGCCGTCGTCGTCTTGGTTGTGATCATTATCGAGATCAAGATCGGATAGGCCTTAAGATGCCTTGCGCGCTACGTGTAGTCGTGTACTGTATGTGGATGCGTTGAACTCCGGCGAACCGCCTCGAGGTGCGAAGATCATTGTGACTGACTGGCCGCCGTCTCTCCGACATATTGCACTGCCGACAGTAAATTAATTTCCAATTTTTGCGAAACACATTTCGATGGAGAAAGTGCATGTGCACATACTTGGTTGTGAGCTCAGTGCGATGCGTTGCGTGTGAGACGACATAATTATAATTTTGGTAGGTATAAGCCTTTTGGGATGATCGCTGATTCAGGCGGGCCTATTGCAAGAAACAGCGGCATGATTAATGATTATATGCAGCTCTTTGGGTGCGCAAAGTATGCCACAAGTGTGCGATATCGATCGCATTATGAGAAGATGGGTTGTCGGACCAATTTCAGAAACTGAATCATTCGGGCTGACTTCATCTTGAATGAAAATTCGATAGGCCCAGTCAGTGATTGAAAGAGGGGAGAATATAGGAACCCTTTGTAATCTTGGTTCAACTTGATGTATATCTACGAACGGAAAAAGTTTTATTAGCAGATTTCAATCGTATACCTCTTGACTTTTATAATTTTATGAGTATGCTAAGTGGTGAAATTATCCGATTCGATTATGCATCTGATTATATCGTCTGCATCATTTGAAGTAGTCATAAATAATTTAACGAGACTTTTAATTAGTTTGCATATAGTTATGGCTCCACCATGGAGACGAATATTCTGTAATCGAATGTTAATGCCAAGGATGTAAAAGCTGGAGCTGTTAACACATCAAAATGGACTGGTTAAACTTGTAAACACCTTTTTATCAGAGCCAAAAAAGTCTCTAAGCTATAACGGGAAAACCTCCTTCCAGACAATGATGGATGGATAGTTTTTTAAAGTACAGATATTTGATCAGCTTGAATGCAGTTTTTTTCCAAGAGACGTTAATAGCCAGCTTCGCTCTATGATTCACTAGTGTAAATTTCTCCAAATCTTATTAAATATTTTTAAATCCAAATCTACATTTAAAACTATTTGCAAGTAAGAGATTTCAATATAGACGTAGAGTAAAAAAAAATAATACTTTCAGAGCTGTTGCTAAGCCGTCAGCCTGGCTAACAAATTTAAAGACGTACCTATGTTCGAAAATGTCCAAGGGAAGAAATAAATAACTTGGATGTTATCAAAAACTTTATTAATAAATACAATCTTCTCTTATATAAAAATGAATGTCTGTTTGTTTGTCCTTTATGGAATCCTAAACTATGCATTTGATCATGTGATGATCCTCAGCAAAGTTGTTGTCCATGAGCCCGCGAAGGTTTCTGAGTTGTTAGGACCAATTTTGGACAAAGGGGCGTGGCACCGCCCATACAAAAAAAAAACATTAAAAACCTTAAATTTCGAAAGCCACCAAATCGATTGAGTTCATATTTAAACACAATCGTAGGTATTGGCCCAGGAGTATACCTGCGAATATTCGTCAAAAATGGACAAAGGGGCATGGCACCGCCCATACAAAAAAAAAATCTTATTTCAAAGGGCACCATCGATTGAGTTCAAATTTACACACAATCTTACGTATTAGCCCAGGAGATTGGTCAATACTGGACAAAGGGGCGTGGCACCACTCATAAAAACAAATCGTATATTTTGAAATCCACCGAATCGATTGAATTCAAATTTATTGCCGTGACAGTTAATGCTGTGTGTGGGTGACATAAGAATTTATGTAAATTGTGAAATTCATTTAAAGGACTTTAGTGAAAAAACGAAAGGCTGACTGATACGAACGAAATTGAGTAGCATGTGCATTGTGCATGCTCGGAATTATTATTTTCATTACATTAACGAATTTGGGCGGAACGAAGTTCGCCGGGTCAGCTACGATTCGACCGATTTGAATGATTTTTGTGTTGTTTTGTTCGTCTTGAATCAGGGATGGTTTAGAAAAAAAAAAGTAGGAAAATTCTTAACATGTGGCCTGTAGGCGAATATTTCGTTCAATTCAGTTTTCTTCAATAATTCTTTCGGGGTGAAACGATGACGATATAACTCGATAAACACTGGGCCAATTTTTATGATTCTTCTTTTGTTTTGTTCGTATTGTTGTATTTCAGGCTTAGGCAGTCATAAAAGATAGGATTTTGGACCGGATAGGTGGCGCTGTCGTCGAACGATTTCAATGAAATTTTGTAAATGTATGTTATTCGTTCCTCCTTGAAGGATATGATACTTTTGGACCTGATAGGTGGCACTGTTGCCGATCTCCGAAACAGCTTCACCGAGATGAATAAAATTCTGTAGATGGGTATGATTGCTTCCAGTGTTAAAGTTCGGATAGTTTTTAACGCTATAGGTGGTACTTTGCAAAACATAAGCGAGATAGGAAAACGGGTTGTGGCACGTCCCATTCAAAAATAAAATCAAACGCTATTTCTAACGTTGTAGGTATAATTAAAATTATTAATTGACATTGTCCAAATAAAGCACTTTGCGAAATGTGAGCAAGATTAAATACGAAAGGTACGGGCAAAACCCGGGTGGGTGCAGTTACATTTAAAAGAGACTGACGTCCGTATGTGCATTCATAACTCGGGAACGATTCGATCGTTCGATTTATATAATTTAGTTGGAAGGAAGGACATATGCTACCTTTTGTCGTGAAAACAAAACTTTATTGGGATTAGTTGAATTTTTCAATTCTTTGGAATTTGTTGTAAGTATAATCGATGGATGTTTGTGCGTTTGTAGTATAAATCTTAAATTCCCATGTTTCTCACATGGTCAATTTTGTGGAAAGCGGAAGGTTGGCCGACACGTCAAAATCACTACGGTTTGATTGAAACAAATCAAGACTGCTATTCGTCATTTAATTCTATTGCATTTAATAAAACTTTTGAATAAAGAATTTTAATTGGTCGAATTACATAAATTAACAAGTGCATTGTGCATGCTCGGAATTATTATTTTCATAACATCAACAAATTTTGGCGGAACGAAGTTTGCGGGTGGGTCAGCTAGTACTCAAATATAAAAACTAAAATATAGTTAACCATAGGGTACACCACAACAGGTTTACCTTGCCTATAAGTGTGAGATCTTATTTTTTGAAACAAATGCTAGAACCTACAATTTCATACCTAGCCCAGACGGCATAATTCGGAAGCTTTCTTAAAACAGACATACTCTCGGATTTTTGTTAGACTTTCCCGGCAGGTTTATTTATTTGTATAAAGGAGCCTGAAACGGAGACCCCCCCGTTTAGTAATACTGCTCACTAACCACTGAACGATTGAGTCGTTCATGTTAAACTGTAGGGTTCTAAAAATCGGGCGCAACCCGAATGCCTACAAGCCTCCAGTGGGCACACAATTGTTGGATCTTGCCATATTTCCCAATACCTAACATAAAGCAATTTTTTGTAATTTTTTTTTTATAATTTCAATCGATTACTTCTAAAACCCCACAGCATAGAAATATAATTACTAGTAAAATTCCGATGAACACTTATATGAAAATGACTGCAGGACATCAATTGCAATTATGTATTAACTTCTCATCCTGTCTGCCGATCAGACCATCCGACACAAAGAGAAATCCCTTCAATCGGCATAGTATCATTAATTGCCCCGCATGATCACCTGCTCGCCGTCATAAAGTCAAGAGTACAACACGCAATCCAACAGCACAGGTGATTCCATTGATGCCGCCATCAAGGATGCATATACCGCCTTCTTCATGATGTAAAAATTACACAGGATGCTCGGCTCGAAACGACTATCTCCCGGTGCACTAATAAAAGGGATATCTCTTGCCTACTATCATCATATTGTATATCCTTACCTCAGTCGGGCAAATTCAAAAACATAATCAACCAGCAGGTGATCCCCTCTCCTGCTGGTGAAAGAAACAAGAAAAAAAGGACCTCAATCACTCGAAATCATCAACTTCATTCTCAGCACGTGATGCATCCGACTATCGGGGGAAATCGCAGACAAAGGCATCACCAACTGAACTTAGACGGTGCTAATTCTAAAAGGTATACGGAGTCAATTCGAGGTGACTATAGGAATTCAAGACAATTGCGCGAATGGAAATCCGCAAAGCAAACAACTCCGGCGCTATCGCACAACAACAATGGCGGAGGCGGGTAGCGCGGCGGCGTGAAGTACCCGCAACGAACAGCCTCAGAGGAAAATGTATTCGAAATTAAGGTCTTGTAATATGCAAATCATTTGATAATCGACTGACTTTTGGCCGGTGTTGCTTGCGTTGTTTGATTGAGACGTTAGGTCCATGAGAATGAGATTCCGCCGAGTGGAACACCTTTTGGCCAGATATAGTTTCATTTCCGACATTGGCCGAGCGAAGGATAGCTCGCGCGATACCAAAGAATTGAACAAGACACTGGCGAGACAGTCTCTTGCAATGCGCGCGCTCCAACTATGCTTATTTGGTCCGAGAAAAGTCAGCCGTGAAAGGCTGCGGCAACAGTATTTGTTGTTATTACAGCAGCCAACCGCCGCCGGAGTAGCTGTAGCACAAAACGTTGCGTTTTGATCGTGACCATTCGATTGAACCATACATTTCCAGTGGCGTGACAGTTTTATTTGCGTCTGTCCAAACTGTTATGGGGAGTCAACGCCACAGCTCCCAGCTATCGCGCGCCGTTTGAAAGGTCGTCAACGTGTTTAGCGGTCGTGTGAATATTTTAAGAACGGTGCGCGCTCTTGTTACGTGTCACACAAGACTAAAGCCGATATTAATTAACAGTTACATTGCTAATTGGCTACTTTGTGAATTGCAAAAGAAACCTTTTGACGGTTTTTATACGCTACGTATGACTGTGTAGGAAAGACGGATCTTATGAACGGGACCTATTTAACACCTGGTTATTGGTGTGACATGCTTTATGGGAGTTTCGCTGGCCAGACAGCACTGGTAGCTTTGAAGTATTTATTGGCAATTAAAATGGAAATTCATTGTTGGCGACGCGACACATTTGAATATAAACAGTACTGCACTATTTGGCGGACAAACTGATGTCGGACATGATAAAATTTGAAAGTCCTTAAGGAGGTAATTAAAATTGAAAACTTTGTCACATATAGCTTAACATGATTGATAGAGGAGAACATTTGCGGAGAACATTTACCGTGGCAAACATATTTTGACAAGAGAGTCGCCTCTTACTTTTGGACTTGAAGGTGACGAGTTGTTCGAGTCAAAAATCAACATGTTTATTGGCGCATTTAAACCTGGGGACATTTTTGCGAGGTGATAAGTCCGATTGAATTTGTTAGCTGTAAACCATGTGACTTGCAATTCTTAAGCCCAGCCGCAGTCACATTTCAATATTCGCTACTACTTTTGGGAGAGCTCTGAATCGGACGTCATAGTTGTTGGCATTCAATTTAGTTACCTTCGTCGAAGGTAGGGGTGTATGGTGGTTTTCCGGTAGAATATGAGTGAGTTTGACTAAGGTAACCACTTGTACCGAAATGACTGGTACAGTACCGAGTTTAGGCGCCGTGTAGAGGAATCCTAACAGGACAAATTCGCGTTCCAAAATTTCCCAAAGTCACAATTGAGGTTCAATTTAGTTAATGTACCGAATTATGTCATTATTTAGCTCTTGCTTGAATTATTGTTCTCAGTTTATTCTTTTAAATATCCTCAACGAAAGAAATCCAACGGTGTCAAATCACATGATCGCATAGGAGCCATTGTTTCGTTGGTTGTGTGGCAAGTGATAACGGACACCATTCTCGGTCGAGGTTGACGGCTCTTCTTTTTTAAAATATCGTGCATTATAGTTGGACCACGATTTAAAGATGTCATGCCTTGAGTTCTTCGAGTTCTTAAAACTCGAAAGAAATCGAGAAGAATTAAAATTAAAATATTTAGCTACATTAAATTTAAAAAATACCAAAAAAATTAATAAAACTGAATTGTGAAATATTTATTTTATGTAGTATGACTGTCCTGTACATCTAGCCTTATGTTTGCTGCCCATTTTGGGCGTACTGAAAACAATTTTTGAAACTTTAAACGTCAAAAAATAGCAAAAAAAAATGTGAATAAGGCCCCGAAAACCCGGCACAATCCGGGTCAAAACAGTCTCAGAAAACTCATTAAAAGAGAGCTTAAAAATGGTTCCAAACCACAAAACTCATCAAAACTACACCGCTGAAAATACCTACATACATACAAAAATGTGCCAAAAAGCACATCAAAACCGGTTCTTAAGCCTCATTAAAATGGGTCAAAAGAGTCAAAACTCAAAAATGTCATCCAAAAAGATAGCCAAAGATTCGTAGAAAAATGCACGGAAAAAATTGTAAAAAAAATGCTTCATAGAACTCGTCAAAAATCAAGTCGGAAGACGTGTCAAAAATTGAACCCAAAAGCGTGGGAAAAAAACCGTGAAAAAAATAAATTGAGAAATGCTTCAAATAAGTTTTGAAAAACTCGTCAAAATCGCACCTACTAAATAAAATCTAAAAACGTGTTGGAAAGCACACAGCCGCCGTTCAAAAACATGATACAAAACTCATCAGTAATGACGCTAAAAAACACGACTGAAAGTGTACAAAATCTTAAAAAAAAAAAAAAAAAAAACGCGTCGGAAAACCCTTGAAAAGTTCATAGAGAAACACGCCAAATAAGTGTCAAAAAAATACTCCAAAGTTCGCCAACAAATTTATCCTAAATTGTTTAAAAAATGCGTCCAAAAAATAGACAGGTGCCGATCAAAAAACACGTCGCAAAACCTTCAGAAATAAAGAAGAAAAAAAAAAAAAAAACGACTCGCAAAATAGAAACGCCAGAAATAATGTTGATGATGCATCAAAAATGAGCCAAAAAACGCACCGGAAAACCCTTCAAAACTCATAGAAAAAGTGCCAAAATTATCATCAAAACCGCACCCGATTATGCTAAACTGAATCCAGAAACTCGTCAAATAAGTCTCAAAAAAACCTGTCAGACCTATAAAGTGCATCGGAAAACGTAAAAACATAAGCGCTCCAAAAAACACGTCACAAAGCTTGTCAGAAATAAAGTTGAAAACACTAGAAAAAATGCTTCAAAAAATGAGCCAAAAACTCTCTGATAAAGCCATAACAAAACGAGTAAAAATAGTGTAAAAAAATCTCAAAAAAACCGCACATTAGGATGTGTCGAAAAATGCAATAAAAACCGTGTCCAAAAATGCTTCAAAAAAGCGCCACAAAACTCGTCAAACATCAAATTGAAACACGTTTCAAAAATTTCCCACAAAACAGGTCAAGAAATGGATGGAAAAACGCTTCAAATAAGAGCTCCCAAAAATGGCTCGAAAAATCTGTAAAAAAGACGCGTCTACAAATTCGCCAAAAAAAGAGGTAAAAAAAACAAAAGAGTTCATCAGCGAACTTGGTTTCGTTTCCATTCTGCCCCAACGCTCTAAAATATGTTCAACTCAGCAAGCCACTGCATATCGAAGGAACTTCAAGTATTCCTCCACAACTGTGGCAGATAAATCTGCTTCAGTTCGAGAATATCATAGTAGCTCTGGCCAATGTCCGATGGCTGGCGCTAATGACCACGATGACTCTATATACTCTCCGTACTGAGCCGTGTAAAGTTCAATATCGAACATCGTCTTCCGCCCGTACACACTGCGCAGGCACAAGGCACATCGCGTAACAACTTAACTAACACCGCACAGATATGTACGTCCGTCGGTCGGTCGGCCGAACTGCTACCGTTTCAATCTGTATGTATATAAAGCTGCGGTCCGTTGTTGGCTTTTCTTTTATTTTCTGTTTTTCTCCTCTAATCTCACCATGATACCACTTAATCAACAGACTGCAACGTCAGCGTTTTTCTTCATTTTCCACAGACTCTCGTGTTCAGAGAGCGGCGCGGCGGTGCGGTGGTTGGCTGAGGCTGCACCTTCCTCATCCAAATCCAATTAAAAGTTGTTGCAGATACAGAGAGTTCAAACTACCATCTCCACTCTCGACGGCAATAGAAAATGACAATAGATGCATCTAAGTAATTGTTGCATCCGTGTATGGGTATATTCTCTTGACAGACTGATTCTTGTCTTGGGCGTCGCAGCACGGTCGTCTAACTTTTCGGCCACAGTGATAATACACAACAGTTATACACATGGATGCGATGTTGATGGTTGGGCTTGAGCGTATAATTGATTTACTGGCGCCAAATGGAAACCACATCCTGTTGCATGTCATTGACAGAATAGAACCGTACCTTGGGTATGACTGTCATGATGCTCATGAGCAAATATGGACGTGGATGCCTTAAAGCATATTCCATAACGACACGTCGAAGATGGTCGGTGTATGACATTAGGAGAAGGGTAACTCTCTGACTCTGTTGGTATGGTTGGCCTCAGCATCGCACGCAATCTGCCGCTAGCACTGGACGCGATTTGAGATTTCCCTTATGATAATTGTTTCGTCGGTCGGTCGGTAGAGCTTACTCTCGGTTGGGATTTTTATGTGTCTCTCAGTTTGGAATATTTTCTGCTGGAAATATCTATCATTGGGCTAATAGCCACCTTAAAGACAGAACTATGCCGCCGGGGTGCTGTCGCTGTGCTCCCTTTCTGCGTGCGTTACAGTATTCGAAACGAAAGGGTTTTGGGATAATTGGTGGTTGGGCTGCCATATCGTCTTATAATTTTCCCGGATATCATTGCCGAGGATTATGTGCACGCAACAGACAAAGATTGCCGCTGGCTGGGCAAGAATCGTCTGGTTAACTGCTGCTGCAAACGAGACGTATATCTTTTGTTTCTACAGATGGAATGCGTAATAATGGTGCAAACCCGTAGAGAAAAAATATTTATTTATTTCACTCATGGACACATCCTGTTACCAGTTGAAACGTTTCTATAGAAAAATGCAAATTTTCGCAGATATATGGAAAGAGAGAGATCCATTGGAATTAGGAGGTTGGTTTGCATCGCTTGTTGAACTCCTGCTAAGGCCTAGCGAGAGTTAAAAAGGTATCCTGTTAAAAGCACTAAACAGAGCAGTATCTCAAAATAGTGCTGTGTATATTATACTTATAACATGTTTTAAGATATTTTTTTCTGCGGCTTCAAATAAATACTTTCTCTACTATTTTGCTATTACATTTTAAGACGATTATTTCATTTAAAAGAGACCTCCTTTTGGAAATAAGCTCAGCGGCAAAAACAGCTTCTTTGATCTAAATATATCACTCTGAAGTAAAAGGCCCTCTTCCGAGCAACGAAAGGGATATTTGATTCCATTTGCCTTATGGGTTTTGTAGAATTCCACGGCGAAATCGACCTAAGACCGCTTTGGGCGTTTGAGGTGACTAAGACATAAAGATCGGACCGCAACCGATTTCAAACCAAAGGTTAAACATGGCCCTCGCACAGGGGTAGCTTCCAGATGGAAAAAAATATCGTTTTTAGTTAAAAATTACGAAAGTCTTAGAAGTCTAAGAGCACGAAAACGTGTCGAAGAACACTTCGAAAATGCGACAAAAGCCGATCAAAAACTCAATCACAGGTCAGAAAACTCACAAAGAAAAACTTCACACAACGTGTCGGAAATGCGACAAAATGCGAGTGGAAAATCAAATCGTTAAACAAGTCAAAAATGCGACAAACACAGTACTAAAAATGGATCGAAAAACGCGTCAAAACATTTCTGAAAAAACGCGTCCAAAATGCGACTTAAAAGTGTCAAAAATTGGTTTGAAAAGCAAAGAAAAAATGCATGAAAAAACTAACAAAAGAACGTATCAAAACCTGCAAAAAAAAACCGAAATAAATGTATCAGATATCTGCTCAAAAACGCATAGAAGATCACAGAAAAAAAGCCAAAAAAAAAATGCAACAAAAGCGGGTCAAAAACGCATTGAAAAACTCACCAAAAACCCGTCAAAAAATGCACTAAAAAACTGGTGAAAATTCGAATCGTAAACAAAAGTAAAATACAAGTCGAAAATACATCGAAAAATAGGTCAAAATACGCGTCAAAACATTTTCAAAAAAACGCGTCATAAATGCAACTTAAGCATGCCAAAAATGTGCTGGAAAGAACACGTCAAAATATGAAACAAAAAACGGACAAATGTGTATCAGATATCAGTTAATCACTACACCGAAATAATTAATAAAAAAAATCTTTTCTAGAGCAGTTTGCTCTGACCTTTATTGAGTTTACTTCTTAACTAACTACAATCAATAATTTTATATTCGATTTTACCTCGGTACTTTGCATTCCTAAGGTATTGAATTGAATTGCAACATGAATTTCTGTGGAAATTCGCTGTATCGAGGCAGACGCTTTGTCAGCATTTCCGTTGCTCGTGTTGATGTTAACTCTTCCCCTCTAAAAAACGATCGTCATCGGTCGTCAGAAGTATGGTAGGTTGTTGAACTTTGGGCTGCTTGGATATTGGAGATAGTTGACCTCAGGAACGGAAAGTCTATCGATGATTGTTACTGGTCCATTCGTCTTTGTTGTCGGTTGTTCAATTATGATTTCTGTGTTGTTTCTTCTTGGCAAGATTTTGCATATGATCGCTATTGTAATAAGTAGTCCTAGTACGGAGATGAGGGAATATGTTGTTACTCGTTGATTATCGTTTTCTGTCTGTAGAAGGTGGATCTTATTGGTATTGTTAATATGGAGATCCTTCATCATTTCTAGTGAGAGTAATTCACGGTATTCGTTTTCCTTGGGACTGGTTTGCAATATTGCCGGAAGTGGTTTAATCATTGAGGCTTCTTTGGAGATGTATTGGATTCCGTTCAAAGTGATGGTCATGTTATGGAATTTTACCAAGAATGTTCCATTTAGGTTGTGTGTTGTGTTATCAAATTCAAGGGTGCCGATGAATTGGTTCAATAGCATTATGCCCGTTGATATTTCATCTATGGTCGGAATATGATGATTATTTATTTTGTTGCAAGTAGCTGGTAGACTTTTTAATAAATTAGGAATGCAAGTATCGTTTGTAATATTGACAATATTTTTTGAGTTACAAATGGATAGATTGTTAAAAGTTTTACATTTGTTTGTTGTTCCATATAATTTTTCATTATTTCTTAAAATTACCTCGTACAATGTTTCTGTTACAATGTTTTTCTTTTTAATTGGCTTTATTAACAAATTTTCGTAAATTTCATTCGTTGTTAAGGGAATGTTTATTATGTAGAGGATTGACGTACTATTGCTTAAAACTTTTATATCTGCAAAGTCTAGGGCTTCTTCTATTGTTGTGTAGGGTAATTTTTGTTCATTAAATACTTTGGTGGCTAATTCTATTTCATTTTTTGACAATATAAAAGAGTTTATTGTACCTAGTTTAGCCCAATGAATGGCATAGTTAATATTCTCTAGTTCTTCTTTTACAATTTTGATTTTATATTTGAGATTTGATATAATTTCATAATTTATTTTATTATTATTTTTAAGTAAGTTTTGGATTTCATTCTGGATTCTCGTAATATTGTTTATTCGTTCGTTATACAATTCATTAATAATAACCTGTTTATTGTTGTTTTTTAGAACATCTGTAATTTTTTCTTTTATTGTAACAAAGTCATCGTGGTCTGGGTTGCCAGCAATCCATTTCCAACCTTTGCCTATAAAGTCTAGAGAACGTTTCGCTATTCTGGGTTGTAAGTTATGTAAAAGATTACGGATTTGTTGAATTTCATGTGATATTAAGGGAAAAAGGATTTGACTTTGGGTTGTTTCGAGATTAAGGACTGGTGATATGTCGGAAAGGAATTGCTCATATTGTTTAAGATTAATGCTATGTATTAACTTGAAATGTCCATCTTGAATTTTTGTTTGCCCTGTATGTAGGGAGACAATTTGGGAGTTTGAGAAATCCATGATCTGGATCTCCGCTCGACCAAAATAGATGGTGCATCTGAAAGAGAATTAGTTTCTTATATTACTTTTATGGACTATTTTTCCGGATTCTGTTACTATTGTAGAGTTTCTATTTTCCTTAATGATTTCTTGTCTATACCTATTTGTTAATTTTGAACCTAACCGTTTGTTGTTTTTTACATAAATGACCTGTCCTATCTGATAGTCCTTCTGCGGTTTTCTTTTTTTATTATGATATTTAATATCTTTTTCCTGTTTTGCTTTAATTTTCTCGATGTTAATTAAACGTGTCTTTTCAAATTGTTCCGGGTTTAGTCTGGGTATTCGCCCATAGTAAAGTTCTATGGGCTTTTTACCTGTAGTTGAATGGATAGTAAAATTGTATTCGTTAACGGCTCGCTGTAACAGTTCTTTGAAAGACCGTGAAGGTCCTTCCGATTTGAGACATCTCATAATCTCAGATAGGGTAGAGTGAAAGCGTTCGACTTGGCCGTTCACTTCACTTTTGTATGGTGGTGTTTTGAAAATTTTGATTTGGAGGTCATCTTCTAACATTGAGGTTATCGAGGCTGAGTTAAGAGCCTTTTCGTTGTCTATAACAACGACTTCGGGGACACAAAAGTAGAACAAGATATCACGTAAAGGTTCCTTGATATCTTCGATTGAACGGGATGATATTATTTTAGCCTGTGCGAATTTCGTGAACTTATCGACGGCGGTCAACACGAGGTATTTTTCCGTAGAAAATATGTCTATATGGAGGATGTTACCAGGATAGCTAGGGATCGGTGTGTGATTCAAATGTGGTTTGTTAGGATGCCTGTCATATTTATTCTCCTTGCATGTTACGCATCGGTTAACTAGTGTTCTAATTTTTGAGGACATTTTAGGGAAGTAATAGTTTTCCAACAGTTGAATCCTGTTTTCTTCGGCGTTACGATGTGCTCTTCGATGTATCTTCAGAATTTTTTCTTCTTGCTCTATTTGGCCGGTTATGTCTTCAACAAATTTTTGGGTGAATCGAATACGATAATCTTTAAAATGTAACGGATAAATTTCTTGTACTCGTCCCATCGTCATTTCGTCTGTTAGAAGTCCGTTAATAGTATTTGGATTAAGGTATCTCTTGAAAATGTTAATGATGTCGTTTGTTGAGTAGTCTTGGCGTATCAGAATATGTCTTGTATAGTTGTCAAAGGGGTTCTGGATTTGATAGCTATTTTCATTTCCTATCTTGAGTAACAGTTGATTTCGAAAAACGTTTATAGGGATTTCTACAGATGGAATTAGGTTTTGCGCTGAACTGTCAGCACTGTGTTCTGTAGGGGTCATTGAGTGTATTTCAGTTTTTGGGGGTCTCGAGAGAGAGTCAGCAACCACATTTTCCTTACCTGGTTTATATTTTAGCTCATAATTATACTCCTCCAATATGGCTTTCCACCTTTTCATTTTGGAGTTTGTATTTTTGTTACTTAGAGCATAGGTAAGTGGTTGGTGGTCTGTGAAAATGTTGACTTTCCGGGATCCGTAAAGGAAGTTTCTCAAAGAATTGAGGGACCAAATAATCGCCAGCATTTCTTTCTCGTTCGTGGCATAACCTTCTTCTGTTTTGCTTAAGGTTCTGGAGAGAAATGTGATTGGCTTATCATCCTGTGAGAGGACTGCTCCAATGGCGTAGTCGGAAGCGTCAGTTGTTAATTGAAAGCTTTTGTCAAAGTCTGGATATTGAAGAATAACTTCTTCGGAGGCGAGAGAGTTTTTTAATTTGTGGAATGCTTCGATGGCATCTTGATTCAACTGGATAAGTTTTTTCTTTGACATATTTGCGGACACATGTCCATCTTCCCCTCTTAAAAGGGATGTCAGTGGTTTTGCCAACTTTGAGTAATCTCGTATAAAGCGGCGGTAATACCCTGACATTCCGAGAAAGGATCGAAGTTCTTTTAGGTTTTCAGGAATAGGTCGATCAACTATAGCTTGTACCTTTTTTGGATTGGTTTTTATTCCGAATCTTCCAATAATAAACCCTAAAAATTCTACTTCTTTCTGGAAAAATTCGCATTTATCGAGCTGAATTTTCATATTTGCTTTTTCTAAGGTGTGAAATACTTTTTCCAGATTTGAGAAATGTTCGGTTTCGTCTTTCCCAAAGATGACAATGTCATCAATGTAAACATAGCAACATTTTCCAATGAGGTCTCTTAGAATGTCATCTAGCGTTCTCTGGAAAATGGAGGGGGCGTTCTTTAGCCCAAATGGAAGACGAGTAAATTCGAACTTGCCATTATTTACCGAAAAGGCAGTTTTTTCTATATCAGAATCCTTAAGTGGGATCTGATGGAAACCACTTTTTAGGTCCACTATGGAAAACCATTGATTTTTACTAAGGTTTGCAAGGATTTCGTATATTTCAGGGATTGGATACTTGTCGGCGATAGTTATAGCGTTTAGCTTACGGTAATCAATTACCATTCGAAACTTCTTTTCTCCTGAAGCATCCATTTTTTTGGGGACAACCCAAACAGGAGAATTGTAGGGAGATCTTGATGGTCTTATGATACCGTCTTCTAATAGTTTCCGTATTTCTTTTTCGACTTCATTTTTAAGTGCCATGGGGTAAGGATATGATTTCGAGTACACGGGGTCTCGAGTTGTGGTTCGAATTTCTCCTTTGACCATGGTGGTATAGGTTAACTTTTCGTTTGGTTCCGAAAAGAGATTGGGGCATTTATGAATAATTTTAATAAGTTCGGAATGTTGTTCTTTAGTCATGTGGTCGGTTCTAATATTTATGTTATTGACAAATTGTGATTGATGTTGTTTGAGCGGAATGGAAATTCTTGGATGAGAGAAACCAGGGTGAATAGACATATGGTTTCTACTTGTGTTAATGATAGCATTTAAATGTTTTAGTGTGTCATGTCCTATGATACCATCAAATGAAATAAGACTAGGGAGAATAAAAAATGTAATTTTGTCAGTTTGGGGGCCAAAAAGTTGAATAAGTGCATGATGGGTTATTTTAATATTTCCCCCCACGGAGTGAGCGTAGAAGGGTTTAGCATTTAGTAGGGGATTCTTTATGTGACGTGGTTGAACGTAATTCTTGTTGGAACCTGTGTCAACAAGAAACTTCAGGGTCTCTCCACTTCTAGAAATGTGTTCGAAATAAGGAAGTGAAGAGGGCGTTAGTCTAAAAAATAGATGTCATCCAGTTCTTCGTGTTGGTCAAAGTTTTCTCCTCCACTCTGTTCAGTGTATTCTTCTAGTGATTCGTCGTAATTTTGGTCTTCCTCTGCAATTTCTGTCTCGTAGTCTTCCATGGATTTTTCTTCGTCACCGAGTTGAGCTGTGTGATGGATTCGCTGCATCTTTTGTGGTTGGTGTATTTGCTGCGAATGTTGTCGTTTTTGTATGAATTGTTGATTCCTTGGTCTATTTTGATAGTCTACTTTCTGAGTCCTCAGGGAGTAGTCAATGGACATTGGTTTCGGTGGGAGAGGTCGTTGATTTGGTGGTATTCTTTGTTGTTGGTGCCTAGGCTGGTATTGGACATCTCTATAGAGTTGAGGTTGTTGTGGAGCACGAGGGTTGTGCAGTAAGTGGGGATAGAAATTGTGTCTAGGAGCTGGGGCTGGTGCAGGTCCTGGAGGACTGTTCCTTTTAGCGGGAACTGGAGGTGCTTGTTGAGACGATCTGGGAGAACTGTGGGAATTGTTTGCGTACTGGGCGCGAAAGTCTACGTTTTGTAGTTTCAAACACAAATGCAGGGCCTGTGGAAGGTCTGCTGGTTCACGTATGCTAAGCAGGCGAGGCAGATCTCCTTTCAAACCCCTGACGAAGGTATCGAGGGCCTTGTCACGGTAGCATTGAGTCATGTTGTTCATAGCATCTTGACTCATTTCCATTGATCCCAGTTTGTTTAGGATTAATGACAAGTGGTGATAGACGATCTGATAGAATTCAGAAATCGTGCTATTGCCTTGCACTAGCGTTGTCATTTGATATTCAAGGGTTCCTAAGTCCCTTTTATCCGCATAGTGAAGAGTAAGGCATTTCGAGATTTTCTCCCAGTTAAGAGGCGTGTTGTACGACTCTAGCACGACGTCGGCATGTCCTACGATTTTGTTGCGAATTACAGACAAAATGCCATAGTACTTGGGAGTACCCCTAACGTGATCATAAATTTGGATTATTCTCTCAACACTCTTCTTCCATGAATTGAATTCATGAGCTTGCCCAGAGAATTCTCGTAGACTTTTAACTACGTCTGGTATTTTGTCAAGGTCGGCTAAATTATTATCAACTAAGTTGATGGGTTGGTCGACTTCGTTATTGATGTCGGCCGCGGGATTCATTATCGAATTAAATATTTGTCTTCCTTGTATTTGTAGCGTTTCTGCTACTAATCTGGTGATTAGTTGAACTAAATCGTTAGGATTAATACCTTGAGCAAGTTGGGGGGCAGGTTGGGGAGCAGGGCCAGGGATAGGTGGATCTGCGACGTGTTCCAGGCGTGCTGGCCTAATAAGGTTATTTTGATTTGCCATATTGGCTGAAACGTTTCAAAGTATCTAATTTGAAATAAAAGCGAGAGCACGGATGGAAATAGATAACGGCAAAGAAAGAGGAACGATTTTTTCAGATGTTATCTTAGTTCTAATGTAATAAACTTGTTTGAATAATGTTTTGTTAAATAAAATCAATTAATTAATCAATAGGTTTCTTTACACGGTTTTTAAGTTGTGCTTTTAGGATTTAACTTCACTTGTTTACTCTTATTATTTCTCTTATTATTTCAAAAATTGATTCACTTCTTAGAGCTAGACTTACAATAATAGTATGAAGTGTTGCTCCATGTGTTGATTAACGATATTTTTTGTTTTGGTGGTTCTTCTATTCCTATTCAGGCGGCTGCAGCTTTATAGTTGCTCCTTTTTGTCCTTGGTTATCGGGCTACTGGGGGACCTCTTTTCTGTTCCTTTTTATCCTTGGTTATTGGACTACTGATGGAACTCTTTTCCTGAAGTTGCGAATTAATGTTGAACGTGTAAGTTCGAAAGCCACACAATGGGCGCCAGTTAATCACTACACCGAAATAATTAATAAAAAAAATCTTTTCTAGAGCAGTTTGCTCTGACCTTTATTGAGTTTACTTCTTAACTAACTACAATCAATAATTTTATATTCGATTTTACCTCGGTACTTTGCATTCCTAAGGTATTGAATTGAATTGCAACATGAATTTCTGTGGAAATTCGCTGTATCGAGGCAGACGCTTTGTCAGCATTTCCGTTGCTCGTGTTGATGTTAACTTATCTACTCAAAAAACGCATAGAAAAGCACTGCAAAAGAAACATAAAAAAATCGCCAAAGAAGCATCAAAAATTCAATGAAAGCCGGTCAAAAAAGCATCGAAAAACGAACCAAAAAGGCATTGAAAAACTCAATAACAACTAATCAAATACAAATCAGAAAACTCATACCAAAAATTCCTCAAAATGTGTCGGAAATGCAACAAAAACGCACTAAGGAACGGCTGTAAAACCCAATCGTTAAACGAGTAAAAATACGAGTCCAAAATACGACAAAAACAGTCAAAAAATACATAAAAAAACGGTTCGAAATATGCGTAAAAAAACACATTTGTAAAAAAACTCGTCCAAAATGCACTTTCAAAATATGCTCGAAAAGCGAGGCGAAAAAAAATCACAAAAAAACACCTCAAAAATCTCGCTAAAAACACAGTAAAAATGCAATAAAATCCGCAACGAAAAACTCACCAAAAAGGGGTCCAAAAATCAATAAAATCCAGTGAAACACAAGTCCGAAAACTCAAAAATTTCGCAAAATGTGTCAGAAATGCGACAAAAATGAATTAAGAAAACGTGTGTAAATCGAATCGTTAAAAGAATCAAAATGCGACATAAGCAATCACAAAATGCATCGAAAAACGGATCGAAATACCCGTCAAAACATTTGTAAAAATACGCATCAAAAATGCAACTTAAATGTGTCAAAAATGGGATCGAAAAGAACACGTCAAAATATGAGACAGAAAATGAACAAAAATGTTTCAGATTTTTGCTCAAAAACTGCATAGAAAAACGCTTCAAAAAATTAAAAAAATCGCTAAAGAATCGTCAGAAAGCCAATAAATGCCGGTCAAAAATGCATCGAAAAACGAACCGAAAAGGCGTCGAAAAACTCAATAAAAACTAGTCAAACACAGTTCAGAAAGCTCTCAAAAATGTGTCGGAAATGCGACAGAAATGCATTAAAAAACCGGTGAAAGATGAAATCGTTAAACGAGTCAAGATACGAATCGAAAAGCAATAAAAAAAAGTCAAAAAATACATCGAAAACCTCGTCCAAAATTCAACTTAAAAGTAGGCTCGAAAAGCGAGGCGAAAAGAACACCTCAAAACACGCAACAAAAACAGACAAAAATGTAGGTATCAGATATCTGCTCAAAAAACTTCCCCAAAGAAGCGGTAAAAATGTGTCAACAATAGTGCCAAAAACGCACCGGTTGAAGAGTCAAAAAGCACATACAAAAACAACCAGTCGAAAAATACGTCAAAAGCTGTAACCCTCTGAAAAAGTATGTATAATTGTATAGCAAGTTCAACATCGTGTTCTCCGAAGGACTTTTGGACTCTTTCAAACTGTCATAACAACACGTAAAAAACCGTTAAAAATCAACGAGCATTTTCAAATTCATTCAATTGCTTTCTCTTCTCACTTGTCCACCCTCTAACGCATTTCCATCCGAAACATCACGCAATTGCAATTACAGGCTGCACCCTATAAGAGTGGCCGCAATTCTGAATATTCCCATCATTTGCATATTATCCCAACCCCTAGACAAATTCAACAGGTTCTACCCACTCCCCATAAGAAGACAACTAATTCCCATGCACTGTCCACCGCACCGATAACATCAGCTTCACCACACAAGGAAGAAGCGCCCTTCCCCCTATACACTTGCTGCTCATCCACCATAAAAATAACGCAATTCCTCGGAAGAAGAAATCACCCCAACAACTCCTTAAGTCGCAGTTTAAATAATCGTTTAC
Organism: Cheilosia urbana; assembly: GCA_946477585.1. NCBI lineage: Eukaryota > Metazoa > Arthropoda > Insecta > Diptera > Syrphidae > Cheilosia > Cheilosia urbana. Next base: position 122,860,984 of record OX297854.1, read on the forward strand.
ATAATTATGCCTGTCACTGTTGCGTCTTGTCATGGGAGACGGCGCACACTTGCATATAGAGGAAGACGAGTTGACTTCCAGCCATTAAAAAAAAAAAAACCGTTCTGCAACTATTTAGCAAAATTCAAATAAAGTTACTCCGCGCACTGATAACAGCAAAAGGAATCAATTATCCATAGCCAAGACAAACATTAGAAGGCTAGCAATCATCACTCTCACGATGGTAATAAATTCCAGCCTCCGTGTTGGACTGACTCCTCATGTCCTCATCCTCTCGGTCTCAATCATCCGCTTGGTACCAGCAGAATTGAATTGCCCACACGAAGGTGGTTAGAATGTCCGACATAAGAGCCAACAAATTTTACAGGACCTCGGTGCATCTGCAGTCTTCACTTGAAGCGTTCTGCGACGACAAAGGCATCCGAGCAGCGTTGTTATGTGATCGTATTTATCGTAAATCTTACGATTTTCGAATGTTAATACGACGCTCCGATTTTTGTTTTTTTCGCCCCATTTTCTACGATTTCGTAAGTATTTTGTCCGATTTTTTCCGATATTTTTCAAACATAAATACGTTGGGTGAACCGAAATACGACTCGATAAATAAATTGGAATTTCAGAAACAGAATATCCACAAATGTAGAAACGCATTTAATATGAAATTACCTTAGCAACATAATATCCCTTTGCAATTATCCGGCATCGATTACCGAATATACAATTTTGCGTTTTGCGTTAGTACGCTGCTCGAGCTAAATTTTCGCTCTTCGCTTAATCCAAGCGAACCCATTTAGCTTAGTGGTACGCAGCTCGAGCTAAATAATCAAACTTTTGTTTCAGAATTTCGTTCATGTATTTGTCAAAATTAAGCGCGCCCATTTAATGGGTCGGGACATTTTTTCAAGCAAAATTTTGACAGATCGCTCTACTATGTATGTTGTTTATTGTCTTCAAAATATTACTGATTTTAATAAAAATTAACGATTTTTATCATGGGCGAAAAAAAGATGGCGATGCTGATGGAGCAACATCCATCGATATGGAGCCTTACAGATATATACCGTAGAATTTTTTGTTGTTTTACTGCAGCTACTGCAATAACTTGCGCAGCTCTAAAAAAATAAAGTCTTCTTCAATTTCATTCGTGTCCATACCTGTTAATTAATAAAATTTAAATTTTTGCTCATGTGAATTGAATTGTTGAAGGAAGTTATTTTCAAAGAACAGCTGTATTTTGAGACGTTTATCCACATCGCTCTCTATGTCAAAATTTAGCTATGACTTTAGTTGATGTTTGGAGAGAAAATTTGGATACCAGATAAAATATAGTTTAGCTCGTGCAGCGTAGATACAAAGCATTATATATTAACATTTTAACTTGTATTATGTTATTTTATTACTTATCAAATAGAGCTGAAATACTGATATGTTAAAATTGGTTAAATTTAAAACCATTCTTAACCTTTTATCAAAGAGATGTGCATGCCCATTTTTAAATGGTGATAGAATTTCAATGTAGTTTAGCATCATTTGACTGATGTGTTATTCGATTGGGCACTCTCAGGGTACCTTTGCTCGAGGTCACTTTATATTTTCTATTGGTACGAATGAGGCAATATTTTTTGGATTTCAGAGCACTTTTTGCAAATCTCAGAGTTGCTTCAGTTTTACCAATACAAATGCGTTTGAGTTTGACAACTAGTGGAGTTTGTTTACGTTTTCCTGGACTTTTTTAACAGTTAATCTTTACACGTCGAAGGCTATAATATATCCATATTGCAATCGCATGAATATCAACAAAAAAAGAGAAAGTGACGTTTGTATGTTCGATTAGCCACACGAATTCTGAAATCTGAAAGCGAATCTTAAGCTTTCCAAAGCCGAACCAAATACCACATAAAGGAGCCATATTTCAATAGATTTCGGCTTCAGCCCAATTGCTCGTTTAAAAGTGCAAACCACTGACCCCCGTATTAATAAACACTGTGTAAAAGTTATCAACTTGTTACTCAGCAGTTATATCTTATATCCAATTTTTGTATGCTATCTGACGTTTGCTAGCTAACTTAGGGCCGTTTTATTCACTCGAAGTTGAACACAACTTGGGGAGTTTGATATATAAAAATCCCCAAGTTGTGTTCAACTTCGAGTGAATAAAATGGCCCTTACTTGTGCACATTTTTTTATTAATAAGGGAGTGAGGGTATAAATATAATTGGTATGAAAGTAAAAAGTTCGTAAGTTAAATTATCTTGAAACTCAGAAATAGTTACAATACAAAAGTGCCTTAGTTTCAAGCTGCCCGATATCTCACTATTAAAATTAAGTACAATATGACCTCAACGCTCTTAAACGCATTTTTTGTACTCGCACAATTAGAAAATACGACAAATACGATTTTGAACCGAGAAAATATACGATTCTCAAACAATATCCATAACAACACTGCATCCGAGTTATTTTCACGTCCAGCAATGGAAGCGGCTCCTTTTGCGTTCGGACGATTGCAAAGCATATTTCACTAATAGCCGAGTGAAGCAGCTATGGTTGGCGGAAATTTCGTGCGTATCTGCGCGCGCGCGGGCACACACAAATCTTTTATCGGTGTGGGGATGATGCTACTGGTTGGTGATTCTAGCCGTCTCGTTCTGTCTCCCTCTCTCTCTCTCTTTCTCTCTCTTGTGCACAGTCTCGAATTTAATCATTAATATAGTGACTTTCGCCGGAAAATGCCACGGAAGCTGCGATGACGACGCGATGCTTCCCGTCCCGATCATCGGCAGCAATCGACATCATCGCACTTTCAGAACGCGGCCGCGAGGACTACTCACCTCGGTTTGGTGTGGATGTATGGAGTATGGTTAAATGCGTTCAGTGTTATTCGCAATCGCGTTAAGAATTTATTTCCATTCGTCGGAGATAGTTAGATTGGCGAATATTCGGATGTCGGAATCCCTTTGATGTGGGACACGATCCGTTTGGCTGAAAGCCAATACCAAAGTCGGTATTGATTGAGTTAAGGCTGGGGGTATATAGAGGCATTAGGTAAGAGGATGTGCGCAAATGCGAAGAAGGTTAGATGACGAGACGCAATGTTCCCACGACCTTTAGTGAGTGCCATTGTGGAAGAGTGTAGTGAGAGGTGAGAGTTGAAAGTTTTAGCGGGCAATCTTGGGATTCCTTATGGAAATTAGATGAACTAGTAAGTTCAGGTAAGTGTAGTCTAAGGAACGCGAATTATGTCTTCAGTTACCCATTGCATGCTTTAAGAGAGTGTAAATGAGTAAAGGAAGAAGATTGTGGGTTTTCCATATGAATACTGGTTAAGAAAAGAAAGAAAATGCTCGATTAGAGCTTGATGCAACTGCAGTTCTTGTTCACAGATGGCGTCTTATCAAATTGGGTAAACGAGCCTGGCCCCAACAAGCTTTTTGAATTAAGGAACATCTGCGAAGAAGTGAATGATATTTGAGGTACAAAACAAAATAATTCGCAGAACACATTGAAATGTGTTCTGCGAATTATTGTTGAGTCAAATATTTGAGACTCTTCCTCGCAAACAATTTATAGAACTGGATAGTCATCAAAGTGATTACGAGAGCATGCCTAGTATGCAAGAAAGTCAACCAAAGAAAGGCTCCGGGATTTGGTTGGATAATTTCCAAATTGAGTCCAAAAATCGCTATCCAGACAACGTTGATTTATTTGCTGACATGTTTTACCAGTCTTTGGGAGGAAATTTTTCTTGAGCCTTGAAAGCGGACAACCTTTATGAAATGACAACCCAGTTACTTTCTTATAGCGGTACCAATTTTAGACTGCCGGCCGACTCAACAAAAATATGGTTATGACATCAGAGAGGTGGTTATGGCAAATCCGATAGCAAATGGCTAGCTAATCCGAGCTTGCAACTCAGAGATCATAAAACGAAAGGAGTGCCTACCTATAGGTTTTATGGATATAGAAAGTTTCGGGAAGGGATTGCGTTTAGAGTATTGTTTTGTATTGTGTTGGTTAATAATATACACTTTTAGAAAATTCAATAAAATGGAGTGAAATTCAAAGACGTAATTTTAGTATTACTTTTTGAAACGTTCTAAAACATTTGTTAATTTTATGTACGAAAGAGAAAACTGTTCAAAACTATAGCCATAATATTAAGTCTATCTGGCAAGATTTTTAGTGCAGATAAGGTTAGGTGGGCAGTTGGTTCTTTCAAACGTTTTAAAGCCCCTAGTGGTGGCGGCATTTTCCCAGTCCTTTTTCTGCGGGTTATTGAGGTCATAGTGCCAGGAATTATAACTTTATTTAGAGCTAGTTACAATTGGGGATACATTCCTTCCACTTGGAGACAAGTGAACTTGATTTTTATTCCTAAAAGTGGCAACGGGCCAAACGAACTGCCTCTAAATCGTATAGACATCAGTCTAACATCCTATTCTTTAAACGATGGAAAGATTAATTGATTTTCATATCAGAGGTCAGTTAGTAATATCTAACCCTCTACACTCAAGCCACTGAGGGTGCTCTTCACCACCTCGTCAAAAAGGTATAAGACGCCTTTCGCCAAAGGATATTGCCCTGGACGTATTCTTAGATGTTGAGGGTGCTTTCGACACCACTACCGGATAAGACTCGATTGCTAGGGCAATCAGCTGTTAAGGTATCGAAGACTCGACAAGCAGATGGAGCAGAGTGACTGTGTCGGTGACAGCAGTCAAAGGCTGGCCCCAAGAGGGTGTGGTTTCCCCATGGTTGTGGTCACTCGCATTGGACAGCCTTCTAGTCAGTCTACATAATCTAGGACGTCATCGGATATGCCGATGATTAGAATGAGGAATGCTCTACTATATGTGTTAGAATGGTGTATTATACAGAAGGTTTATCTATCAATCCAAATAAAACTATTCTAGTTCAATTTACCGGAAGGAGACTGGTCTGTTTAGAACCTTGAATGGAACGGCATTTAGTTACTCCAATGAAGTAAAGTATCTCGGAATCATCCTTGATAAGAAACTAAACTGGAACTTACACATCAAGTCCGCCACGGAGCGTACCTCTTGAACCATGTCGGGCTGTAGGTGTCTGTACGGCAGAACTTTGGCCCTTAATCCCAAAATGTTACACTGGTTATATACTATGATAGTAAGACCCATTATCTCATAGGCGGCAATCGTCTGGTGGCCAAAAGTACTTGAACGAACAAGCTTCAGAAGCATCAACGGATTTCCTGTTTCTGCATCACAGGTGATATACGCACTAGCACAACAGCACTTGAGGCCATTATTGGGCTCTCACCTCTGCAATTCTTCATTATGAAGACGGCTGTTATAGATGCGCCATTAAACAGCAGCTCGAATATAAGTTTAAATCAGATGAGCATGTGAGAAACCTGAAAATACTTAGCCTAATTCTAAACTTGGACATTTTTTGCTCCGTCCCTGACACTTTGTTTAGTGAGTACAGTTTCGGGAAATTATTGTACTTTATCGCCAATTTTGTTCCGACAGTAGATCCCAAAAAGCATAGTCTGGTACACTGACGGTTTTTTTCCTCACAATACAGCATGACCTACGATATCACTCAAATAAAATAAATTTAATCGACTCCTCACTTGTGTCTTGAAGAAGGCGAAACAGCTGAGCACATAATGCGTGAGTATCCAGCCTTATACAGAATCGAAGAACCAACTTTTCTAGGGAACCTGCTGGCCTAATATTTCTTTTTCTTTTTCTTCGCTCAGGCGAAGTCAGAAGGCTTAAGAAGAAAAAAATACACCGATGGATCAAAAATGGATTCCGGAGTTGGGGCTGGTGTCTTTGGATCCAACACCAAAATCTCGATACCCATGGGAATGTGTAACACGGGTTTTCAAGCGGAAATCCATGCAACCGAAGTCGAACCTTAACTCCAAAAATGGTATAAAAAAAAAAGTAGTAAATAGCTAGTTGGCGCAACCTCTTTCAAGACAGTTACACTCTCAGATGTTTGTCAGACGGTCGCGATAGGTGGCGCAGTGGAAAAAAAACCCTCAGTTTGAATTTGGGTTTTTGCGGGATTCCAACCTGGGAACCCTCGCTTAGTAGTCCAACACACTAACCACTAAGCCACCAAAAAAGGTATTAAAGGCGCAATATTACAAATTTTCTCAGACAGTCAGGCAGCTTTACAAGCTTTAGCGGTCAATACAATGTGTACCGGGTCATCAGGGTATTGCAGGCAACGAACATGCAAGTAAACTAGCTAGGGCTGGTTACCAATCTTTTCTGTGCGGACCAGAACTATACTGCACAGTCAATTGGACTACTGCGCTAGGGATAATTAATGAATGGGAAAAACAACTTTGCCTTGACTAAGACAGTCCAAATGAATAATTAACCCTTACTCCTACAAGGAAATTCTTATACTCAGTAAGGTCATTGTGGCTTAAGATACCACCTCAACAAAATGAACCTTTGTCCGGAAACAGAATGCAGATTCTGTCTGGAGGATGTTGAATCCTCTGAACACATTTCTGTGACTGACCGTCTTTTCATTGGTTTAGGAAACGTGTTATAGAGAGACTCGTAAACCAGCAGATGTAGTGCACCCCGCTACTAAGGACTTATTCACCTTCATCAGGGAGATTGTACTTCTCTTAGGTTAGCCTTTCGGTAGATCTTTCAGGTCAGCCTTTAGGTAGATCATTCAGGTCAGCCAACTGGGCATGGGACTTATTTAAAAAACAAAACAAATTACATTAGGTATTTACATTTGACATTTGTTTGCCAGATTTTAACAATCGCAACGCGAATTTTGAAATCTACTGAGTAGAATTGCCAATATTTGTATTAAAATGATCAATATTTACTAAAATCCAACATAATTGAATTAAATAGTTGCAACATTAGGTATATGTATATATTAGTTATTCTTTCGCTAACAGGAATGATTTTTGACACTCGTGCGAAAAGTCATCAAAAAATGTTCAACGTCAATTGTAAAATCGAAGGTCCGAAAAAGAATCTAGGTCCAAAATTTGTGAAATCAGATGCAGATGGATAATATACCCACCAGGTTATTAAAGGTGACTCGGAAGCAAAACATATGCTGGATGCGACAGATGTAGTAGGCTTACTTTGTACTGGTATATAATCCATTGACAGCTCTCACAGATTCTCGCACGTTCATCGGTTGAAACATTGACACCCCGATTACAGTTCAATTTTCAATCACAAAGCTTACTTAACGTCTCTATGCCGTAATCCGCGGTCCGGACAAGTGAACTGTTTGGGGAAGTGGTCGCCAAAAATCGGCCACCTCCAGGGGCGTATGCAGGTCGAGGTTTTGGGGGTTGAAAATTACAACTTGAAAATTACACACTTTTTTCAAAACCCTCCCGAATTTATTTCTTGCGTTCACCCCTGGTTACCCCCAATGGACGTCACTCAATCCGAACATCGTGCAAAAAAAAGAATCCCTTCCCTGTATACGCCATTATAAAACCCGCACAAGCAAAAAGTTCTGGATGCACATTGTTTTTTTTTTTCTACATTTTTTGCAATAAAAAAAAAAAAAAAACAATTCAGTAGTCAAATGGGATTGTCACCCAACAAATCTCACTTCATAAACCGCCCATACGTATTATACCCTCGCACAAAACGAATTCAATTGCAACCTTGCAAGTCTCCCTTTGTCAAGGACAAAGGAGCGCGCACCACCATTCACCGAATGCCACCATCGAGAGTTTTTATATATAAAATGCGATTGTAAGATTCAATTAAAACGCAGATAGTATGGCCCTTATGTCCATGTTGCCATATCCGTAGTTCAGTATCTGAATAGAGTTGGCTTTTATCGGTCGCAGATAACGATGCCGCTTTTGATGTTCTCTTGGGAAGAGCGCACCCCACCAACTACTATATGGGCCCAGCAATGTGATCAATTTTATCCTCGAGCGGATCTTTTTGATGCGCACACACACAAACTGCGAGGCTAAACTGCGCCAAATTCAATAGCAGAAGTAGCATCTCACCACCGAACCACTACCAAGCAGTAACAGCAACCATCAGAAAACGGAGAAGAGGAAGATCCATTGATTATGTCCTTGTTCGCTATCCCTATCGCAAATAATTCTTTGGCGAATTGTTGGCGATTTCTGTTTTTTTTTTCTACTTCTCCATCGTATCCGGTCCCGATTGAGGATAATTTGCGAATGTGAATTGTTGTTGTTGTCGCGCGACGCGACCTATCCATTGCAGCAGTTGTTGGGTGCGATGCGATTACGATAATAATGAGATTTTTCTTAATTTTTATTATTTTCATTATTTAATGGGTATTCTTGCGCGTTGCGCTGGCGCGCTATACGTTTTGATCATTTAATTGTGTAAATGATTCGTATCGGAGTCGGCAGGAATGTATAAGCTCATTAACATTTTTTTTAGCAAAGAAATGCAAGGAGAGGAAAGGAAATTGCAAAAAGGTGGCGTAAAGGATCCAATGGGATTCTTTAATTCTTATGATATGACACCGATTTTATGCCTGGTCAGAGAGTAAGGAAATGGTAGATATACCTATGCGTCTCATAGTCCGTAGTTTCCATACACTTTTTTAATTGCAACGCTTTTTTTTCGGTCAGCATAAATTTTTAAAATTTCTCCATTACGAAAATTTCGAACTCGAAATGTTAATCAATTCTGACATTGCTATGATAGAGGAACTCAAAAAAGTGGTCCGCAAAATACTGTCCGTCTGTCCGTTCGTCCACAGGCCTATGGCCTAAACGGCTGCTCGGATTTCGTTCAAACTTCGGATATGGAGTTTGAGGGCTTACAGTACGGGGCTGTTTTTTTTCTTTTGCAAGGTAACCTCAATATTCATGGTACTTCCCATATAAAATGTTCGTACCAGTTTGATTTGTTCGAAAACGGCTTTAACGATTTCAACAAAAATTGATACCTAAGCCTAAGAAGGTGAGGACTGCATACCCAGTTTTTGGCTAAAAATTCAAATACCGGTTCTTCTGAAATTTGGACATATCTCGAAAACGGTCCATGCGATTGTAAGAAAAATTTATTTTTAGGGTAATATGGTCATAACTTAATAGAAAACTCAATTTTTCTCTTTACTATCGTAAAATCGATTTTTGAAAAAAGTAATTATTTTTTTAAATTTAGTGTTCCTTAGTTTACCTGAAAACGGCAATAGCGATTTTGACCAAAATAAAAACTTAGAGTAAAATTGATGTTCTTAAAATGATTTCGTCCTTAATTTTCATTTTGAATATCCGCAAACGCTAATTTTAAAACCTGCTCATATCTCGAAACCCCATTTTCCACTTCGATAAAACTTTAAAAACCAAGTAATGCTCACATCCCGAACAATAAATTATAATAGGTTTTCAGCTATATAGTTAAAAAACAGTATTTTTTACTGTTTTTTCTGCCAAATTTTACAAAAACCGCTCTAACGATTTTGATAAAAATACATATTAAAGATAATACCAATATTCTTAATAAGATCCCGTACTTAGTTTTTCTCAAAAAATTCGAATAAATCCGTTTTTTAATTATTTCTTTAAAATGACTACCCAAAAGCCGATCTCTGTTCATATTATTACATTTTTAAAGCTCAATACCGCACTTTGAAAATCAAATTCGCAACAGCCATTAGAGATGCAATAACAGCAACGCAAAACTTATTTTCTGCAAATATACCCACTTCTACTTTTTTTCAACCCACTTCAACCCAGTTTTGTTCAACTCACTCGTACACTTTATTTTATTTCAGGGCAACGTGCAGAATGGCGAGCTAATGCCAGAAAAATGGCGTTATGGCATTCTAAAAATGAGGTGATTTTGAAGAGAAAAATGACAGATGGAATGCTATTTTCGCTTTTTCATTTTATTCTGTATTTTATTCTTAATTAAATTTAATGCTGCCAGGCTTGGCAACAGACATGAATTAACCTAATTTTTTACAGTAAAATGTAATTGAAAATAACTTCATTAATAACGTCAAATAATTTTGAGCAAACATTAATAATATTAAAAATAAAAAGTCCATCAACAGCTTTCGATGGCTTACTACCAATATCACCACCAATTCTACTATCAATACTAGCGGACCTGGCAAACTTCGTCCCGCCCAAAATAGATTTTTTTATTTAATTAATTTTTGAATAATTTGCGATCGATTACAGTTGCATTTTAATAAATGATTGATTAATTGACACACAGTACAGAAACTTTGTACTTTTGAATATTTGTTAAGAAATACTTTGACGTTGGTGACTTGCCATAAATTAATGAATGCAAAGCATCTGGTGGAGGTTCTAATACAGCCAATATAACTTTCCCACCAGCACAGCATATGCCAGGCGCTCCGTTCATAAATTTGACTGCATTAAAATGCACATATTTTTTATTTATACATACTGTAATCAATTGAGCTACAGTGCGACCTCAAGAAAAGCAACTAATAGAAATTTGGGCAGTTGCTTTTATTGAGTTTGTTGCAATAATCGAGTCAAAAAATTGTAGGTGCCAAAAATGAGGCAACAAGTTAAATACCTCAGAATAGTAAAAAAAAAAACGTGTCTTGCACTGGTAAAGAGACCAAAACTGATCATTTAATTCGTAGGTAATAGAAATTTTAATTGTTTTTAAAAATTATCTACAAATAGCGAACGAAATAAGAGCTCATGAACCAATAGTTGATTTTATCGAGTCACCTTTTTTTGAGGAGTTGCAATTACTGAGTCAACAATGGTAAGATTTAAGGTGTTGCTTTTATCGAGGAGTTGCACGTATCGAGGGTTGCTTTTATTGAGGTCGCACTGTATTATAATTAAAAGTCGCTTACTCTATTTGTCGTATGCTTTAAATTGAGGGCCGCCTGTCTGTCAACCGTGTTTGCATTATCAACCGATTGGTTTATACATCTACGTCGTTCCCTATGTGATGCATTTTGTTGATTACGATATCGTTCACTTAGTGATCTTCGATTGGTTGCAACATAACTCGAATGACGGCATTTCAAATGTTTTTTATGTATAAAAAGTGTAATCATTTAAATTAATTTGTATAATAAGTATATGTGCATTATGTGGTTGTTTTCTGTATACAAACCGAAGAACTGAGGAAAAAAAAACTGTACAAAGTGACACTGACACGTATATCAATGGCCTGAAATCCGATCAAACCGGCAAACGCAAATGAAAAGTGTACACTGCTGTCGATGAAAATATAATTATTAGATTAACATATACACTATATAAAACATTATGCCAAAAACAACAAAACGACAACACTTACCGGCAATGTATGTACCGGTATGCATGTATGCGCTGCCACGTGTATTTGCCGTGTGAATGACATCGGCACACAGTAAACATACAGCACACGCTCATAGGCTTTACTTACTTACTTTAGGTGGCGCTATAGTCCGGGGTGGACCTGGGCCTCAACCAATACGCCTCTCCAGTTATCGCGATCTTTGGCTAACTGCCTCCAGTTGCGCACTCCAAGTTGGTTGAGGTCCCCTTCCACTTGCGCGCGCCACCTAAGGCGAGGTCTTCCTCTACTGCGTTGTCCCTCCGGGTTAGAATCGAAGACTCTTCGAGCCGGAGCGTTGGTGTCCATTCGCTCTACATGTCCCAGCCATCTTAGACGACTGATGCGTACTTTTCTGACTAGGTCGATGTCGCTGTACAGCTCGTAGAGTTCGCTGTTAAATCTTCTCCTCCAAAACCCGTCAACGCAAACGGGACCAAAAATCACTCGAAGAATTTTGCGTTCGAAACGACCAAGGAGATCTTCATCCGCCTTTGATAGCGCCCATGCTTCTGCACCATAAAGCAGGACTGGGATGATGAGGGTCTTATACAGAGTTTCCTTAGTATTTCTCGACAAGGCCTTACTTATCAGTTGCCGTCTTAGGCCAAAGAAACAGCGGTTGGCAAGTGTGATTCTTCGTTTGATTTCTGATGTGATGTCGTTATCAGAGTTTATAGCGGAGCCGAGGTAGACAAAGTCCCTAACTACCTCAAAGTTATAGCTGTCTATCGTGACGTTCTGCCCGATTCGTCGATGTCGTGTGTCCCTTCTTGTTGACAGCATATATTTTGTTTTACCCTCATTCACCACTAAACCCATTTTTGCCGCTTCTGTACTAATACTTGCAAACGCACCAGTGACAGCTCGCTGTGTTGTACCAACAATGTCAATGTCGTCAGCGTATGCAAGCAGTTGCACAGACTTATAGAAAATTGTGCCTCTGGTGTTGGCTTGTGAGTTTCGCACAATCTTCTCAAGAATGATGTTGAAGAAGTCACATGACAGCGCATCACCTTGTCTAAATCCTTTTTTGACATCAAAGGTCTCGGTGAGATTGTTTCCGACCTTTACGGAGCAGCGAGCGTTCTCCATCGTCATTCTGCACAATCTGACAAGTTTGGCAGGGATGCCAAAACTAGACATGGCTCTGTATAGCTCGTCTCTATAAATGCTGTCATATGCGGCCTTAAAATCGATAAAAAGATGGTGAGTATCGATCTGGACTTCTTGGGTTTTTTCCAGGATCTGCCGTAGTGTGAATATTTGGTCTGTTGTGGACTTACCGGGCCTAAAACCGCACTGATAGGGTCCAATCAGTTCGTTGACATATGGTTTTAGGCGTTCGCACAGTACGGCAGATAGGATCTTATATGCGATGTTAAGGAGATTGATGCCTCTGTAGTTGGCGCAGTTAAGAGGGTCTCCTTTCTTGTGGAGGAGTGTAGGTGCCTACGCTCATAGGCACCTACGTTTCTTTTTTATATGGACAAAATCAGATGTTGACATAACACGCGAACACCTTTGACCAATTCCGTTCAAACTTTAGTAAAACTAACTACACGATCATGCAAACAAACCCTAAAAATTTGATCGAATTCGGTTTGACCGTTCGTGAGTTATAAAGTCACAACGCTTTTGCAACTCTCTTTTATAACGGGTGATTTTTTAGCTGGTTTGGTTTTGGCAACACTGGTTTTGACAGCTGACGTGTGTTTAGTACCTTGTGTCACTGTCAAACAGCTTCAGTTTGGTTTGCAATTTAACCATGGATCGTCTTACAAATGAACAACGCTTGCAAATTATTGAATTTTACTATCAAAATTCGTGCTCGGTTCGAAATGTTCATCGCGCGCTGCTTCCATTTTATGATCGGCATTCTCGACCTTCTGAGCAGTCTATTCGGAAGATTGTGACCAACACCAACACGTTTACGTACTGTGCGTAGTGAAGAAAATATTGCGGCCGTATCAGCTAGTGTGACAGAAGACCGCGAAATGTCGATTCGGCGCCGTTCCCAGCAGTTAGGCCTTTGTTACAGCACTACGTGGAAAATTTTGCGGAAGGATTTGTGCGTAAAGCCTTTTAAAATACAGCTTGTGCAAGAACTAAGGCCAGGCGACCTACCACAACGCCGAATTTTTGGTGCATGGGCTCTTGGAAAGCTGGCCGAGGATCCGCTTTTTTATCGAAAAATTGTGTTCAGCGATGAGGCTCCTTTTTGGTTGAATGGGTACGTAAATAAGCAAAATTGCCGCATTTGGAGTGAAGATCAGCCAGAAGCATTGCAACAGCTACCAATGCATCCCGAAAAAGCCACTGTTTGGTGCGGTTTATGGGCCGGCGGCATTATTGGGCCATATTTCTTCAAAGATGATGCGAATCGCAGCGTTACTGTCAATGGTGAACGCTACCGAGCGATGATAACAAACTTTTTTTTGCCCGAAATGGAAGATCTTGACTTGCATGATATGTGGTTTCAACAAGACGGTGCCACATGCCACACAGCATGCGAAACAATGGCGCAATTGCGAGGCGAGTTTGGTGAACAGTTAATTTCACGTTTCGGGCCGGTCAATTGGCCGCCTAGATCGTGCGATTTGACACCATTAGATTATTTTTTGTGGGGGTATGTCAAGGCTAATGTGTATAGGGACAAGCCCGTTTCGATTGACGCACTGGAAGCCAACATCCATGCATTCATTCGTGAGATACCGGCCGATATGTGTGAAAGAGTATGCCAAAATTGGACTCAGCGGATGGACTACCTGAGACGCAGCCGCGGTCAACATTTGCATGAAATTATCTTTAAACATTAAATTGCAAGGTTCAAACTATCGATTCAAATAAATATTTCATTCATTTTTTCGAATTTTTTGTGTTTTTTTTTTTTTTTAAAGTTCTAAACCTCTTAAAAAATCACCCGTTATATAAGTTATTTTCAAATGTTCCTCTAGTTCTCTTTTGATAGCCACTTTCTTTAAAAGTTAGTTGTAGTACGAGTGCTGCACTTGTTCAGCGATCTGTCAGGAAAATATATAAATTTTAATAAACGCACTACTGCTATTATTCAAAACAACCCTACCCACCAGTTCCTTGTTCACCATACTGTAAAGTAAAACACCTCAAGTTGGCTGCGTTCTTCGAATTCAATATCACTAATAGTTCCCTAGATGGAAGCACGGCATGTGAATGCAGATCTTCTTGTGCCGCCTCCGGCTTGAGAGTGCGCCGCATACAGACCATGATACCAGTGCTAACCGCACTCTGCACAGCAAGTAACTTCCGAACTATCTCATACAATGGAAATAATTAAACAAGTTTCGCCAGCGAAAAACAGCCAGACAGTAGTTGTTAGCATTCCAATCACCATTGCAACACTAATTCGGCATTTGTGGTAACATTTGCCAATTTGGCCTCGAGACGCCGGCCGCAGATACCGATCTGCGAAGCTTTTGTTATGTGTGCAACCCACCGGCCGACGATCGAGCTATACTCGGCTTCGATGCACCAAAATGTCTAATTGACATAAATACTTCCTCTTCTCCCACTCGCTTCGTGTGTTTATGTCTGTGTGTCCCAGCCATTTGCATATTTTATTCCGCGCGCTCTTAATTATTTGCCAAAGTCATTACCAAATTGGTTTTCAATTGGTTTCGGCTGCCAGCGAGCCAGCTTGTGGTTGGCCTGTCGGTTAACTCGTTGTGTTGCGTGTGATGGTGGAGATAGCTGCGCTATCTCTCGTTGAAAGTCGACGAGGCGACTTCTTGAATTCGATTTAAATATAGCGATGCTGTAGTGCGGTGCACATGCGTACATAGGAAACATTGCAAGTTGGTGAAATATTGGTCCATCCGTTGGTGGTTTATATGCGAAGGGGGTGTTTCGTTGGGGGGGGAGGGACAACAAAATGCACTTAGCTGCGCTACCACACAGGATACAAAATTATTTGTGTTTAACATTAGTAAGGTATACATTTTGGCCAGACTGTAACCGTTACCGTAAACGGCAGGCGGCGGTTATTTATGGCGGCTAGATCTTTAGTGCATTTTGGGTATGCGATGGCAGCAATTAGTGAGCGAATTGTTTAAGTTGCCAGTGATATAGTAGGTCCGACGTGAAAAAGTTGTCGACTTAATGTTTACGGTGGCGGTAGGTGCTACTAAGTATTTCGTAATAGGAATTCGTCCTCTGAAGGAGAGCACATCTTGAAGTTGTGCTCTGGGGTTTTATTGAGCGCGATCAGATATTGGCGTCGGCGTTGGAGTCGCCTGAAATATTTCTTCAAAACGTTTGAATCTATATCTACATATGGATCACAGCGAAAGATCTTTAATATGCAGGCAAGTCTGAACAGAAAAAGTAAGACTGCTGTTCTAATCTCTTCTGTCAGTAAAAGGACAGCTACTGTATGCCCAAAGCCTACCTCTGATTTGTATCATTCTTCAAGCGGTCGTTAGTCGCCATATGATATGAGAATATCCCCGAAACATAGGAGTACCGAGTGACAAAATTCAACACATCCACTCGGAGACCTTAAAGGTGCATTGTGGAAGAGTGAAACCTGGGAAAAAAAAGGTGGAGCAAAACCAAAACCCATTAAGGTACAGTCGGAGCCGCTTATTTTAAACTCGTTTAATTAAAAACCCCGCTTATATGAAAAATTTAATTTGTCCCCGTGTACTTTTTTTCAGTTATCCGAAGTCCGTTTAAATGAAAAACCCCGGTTAATTGAAATTAAAGAAACGATTTTTTTCTCATTTCATTTAAAAGGGTTCGACTGTACTACTCGACTCGAAAGCCAGTTGATGCTCTCACCGAGGTGTATAGGGGAAATCTGATAACTGAAAGCCTCTCTGTATCTGTATAGTACTTGCGAGTACCCTTCATCTTGGGGTAGGTACGTAGGCTATGCCCGGACCCTCAGCCGAGTTTGTCCGAATCCTGCCTATGCTCATCAGTGCCTTAAAATATTTTTATGAAGGGAAAGCGACTCGATTTAGATGGCCCAAACCCCAAATACAGGGTGAGGAACGTTTTACAATTTGATGTACCAAAATAGGAAATCAGCTATGGACTTAAAAGGGTACCTGGTACCTCTTCCAAAGCCTACTAAAGGCCCCTTTTATTAATTTGCTACCGAAAATTAGCAGGAAGGTGGGTAGGGAAGGCAAAACATTTTTGGACAATCTGACAGTCGGGCGACAAGGCATTTAAGTCTGCTTGAGTCAAAGTGAAAAATTTGAGATCTAGGGTCCAACATCGACCTGTTATGCCTCACCGAGCGCCTATTAAAGGCCATTCTCAATAATTCGCTATCGAAAATTAGCAGGAAGGTGGGAAGGCGCAACATTTTTATACAATCTGACAGTCGGCTGACAGGTCATTTAAGTCTGCTTAATGCAAAATTAAAATTCTCAATAATTTGCTACCGAAAATTGGCAAAAAGGTTGAAGTACGCAAAATGTTTGAAAAAGCTGAAATGGTACTTGGCAACAATCTGTGAGTCCCACTAATAACGCCCGGCTAAAAAGTCATTTGGGTCTCTTTAACATTCCAAGAGTATAGATTGCGAGATCTTAGGCCTAAACAGTTCCAGTATTTTTTGTTATTTACTTTTAAAAGAGCAAGCACGCAAAATGCAGTTTGCAGAAAAGTCGTTGGGTTTGAAAGACACTTCAAGCTCTGTATACTCAGCTACAGTCTTGACGGTTAAGTGGATCTGCACCAGACTGTGTACACCACGAATCCAAATATTGTACCTATTTATTACTTTTTATACAAAACCCATAACAAATAACGTGTGACCCAGTCGTGCACATTATCTTCACTTGATCCCTTCTTGGGAAACACACTGTACTCTGGTTTTCTATCGCCATCGCCATACCTCTGCATACACCTCCGACTGAGATGCCTATCTGGGCAAACTCGAATTGGTAACGTGTCATCATCCTTTCACCGACTTTCGGTGTCTGGAATGCAACGAAGCGACCAACCGCGACCAGCTCATCTAAATCTGCGATCTGCAACGCACTCGCGTTGAATTTGTAAATCGATATGATCTTGGTGTACACGAGAGTGCACTAGCCAAGCTACAGATACCATTCAATGTGTGCCAGTTGTGGGGTGAGTATTGACTTTTCGCGTGAGATAACATAGGCCGAGAGCTGTCTACTCCTCGCATAGCAATGCGTGACAGACCAGAACATGAGAATCCCATGTAGCTGGTGTAATGCGATACATCTAGGATACACTGTGATAACACCAAGCGCAAGCGGTGGCGGAGCGCTTCTAATAGCCGCACAACATGTTATCGCCAACCCAAGGATACGGATGGAAGCGGGTATTCGCTTATTATTTATGAGTTCACGTTGTGTCATGTTGAACACATGGCGACACGGTACCGTGACACGAGCTCGTACTACCTCGTACCGTATCGCTGTGGTGATGTGACACATCACACATGCCATTTGCTGGTATAAAGTAAGTTGACCGCGCTCAAGCAGTATAACAGAGGGCGAACTATCCATGGCGAACTATCTACAAAAGGGGGAAAGATATCTTGTCCATATTTCACGGTAGCGCATGGTAATTTGCGCCTCCTCGGGCGAGTGCATTGCAACGCCCACGCGCACTGCCTCTTGCCAGTGAGCGTGAAACTTTTCAATTAGCCGCAATTAGGTGGGCATTAGTCTGGCTCTTGCTGCCCAGCCATATACCTAGTGCGGCAGCAGCACGGCAATTGTTTTTGCTTTTCTCTAATCAAGTTTAAGTGGGCGTTCAACGGATCATATATGTTCAGGTGGACATTTGTATTGACATTCTGCCGCGTGTTGCTGTGACTGTGATTTGCATAAAATAAAAATTTTAATTTAATATTCAGCTGATTGACTGCTGATTAAATGGGATTATGTACGCTTTAGAGGCAGTCAATTAGGTGGCTGGGGCTTCTAACAAAAACAGGCTTAGAGTTGGAAATTATAAAAATGCTAATTGCAGCGCAGATAAGATTGGCTGGTGTTTAATGGACTTGGGAAAGTGCTGGGCGGGTGTTGGTTATGACTACTGTTTTTTGCTCTTACAACTGGGAACGTTTCTGTAGTGTCCTTAATGGACTGATATTTTTTGATATTTTTGATATTTATTTATTTATTGACATACATTTACAAAGATTACAATATGTATCTATAATGACGTAAATGTGATCATGATAATTCATAAGTATATATATTTATTTATTATAATAATAATGATTCATTTAGTGAAATTAAATTTAAAATTACTAGTCAAATTATTACAAAGAACAAAAAAAGAACAAATAAAAGAAGAAATAAAATGAATGAAATGTAACATTTAACAAAAAGATAAATTAATAAATTAATAAATTAAAAGATCAAAAATTGAAAAGCCCTAACGCCTATAACTGCCAGCCAAGTATGAGAACAGAGAAACACTAAAACTATCAATAAAACAGAGTCTTCTTATGCCAAGAGGAAGGGAGTTCCATAAGCGAATGGCGTAAACACAAAATTGTCTTTCGGTTGTGATTGTGGTAGCTCGCGGTGGAATTATAGTAAAAGTACGAGATGAATTTGAAAAAGTTAGTTTCCGATATAGATATTCTGGATTCTGTGAAATTATAATTTTATGTAAATATTTGATCGCACAATAATCCATATATTTATCCAGTGGTAGACCCAGAATCCTACTTTTATATGAGGTTATGTGATCTTGGCGCTTTAGACCGTACACATAACGAGTAACATTATTAAAGGCGACATTTAGTTTTCTTCTAGATTCGGCATTACAGTACATTGTCACTTCGGATCCAAATGACAAAATTGGAACAATAAGGGATTTAACTAACATTAATCTAGTTTTTACAGGGGTATAGGACTGTGACATATACAGATTACGTAGACATCCATAGATTTTTCCTACAACAATACGAACATGAAGATCCCATCTTAAATTTTTATCGAACCAAATGCCAAGATTTTTGGCCTTATCAACGATCTCTATCCGTTCATTTCCTAGATATATATTCGGGAAATCAATCGAATCTATATCGTTTTTTGATATTAATAGGCATTTTGTTTTTTTGGGGTTCAGGCATAATTCGTTTTCCTTTGACCAATGAGATATACTTTCAAGGTCATTATTTATCTTAAAGATGGCATCCTCAATTAGTCCTATTCTACAACTAAAATACATCTGTACATCGTCAGCATACATATGAACGGAAGAAAATAGAATGCTTTCGGGGAGATCATTTATAAACATTGAAAACAACAGCGGACCCAAGATAGATCCTTGTGGGACACCAGTAAATGTGCATTTAAAATTCGACATGGAATTTCCGACCACAACTGCCTGTTTTCTACCGGATAAGTAGGAGTTTATTAATTCAGATGCTGAAGACGAAAAATTAAATTGTGTCAGTAGTTTTGTAACAAGTTTTGAATGATTAACCGTATCAAAAGCTTTAGAAAAATCTAGAAGCACTAACAGCGAGATATGGTCTTTTTGCAACGAGATTCTTAAATCATCCGTTACCTTTATCAGCGCAGAAGTACAGCTGTGCTGTTTTCGAAAACCTGATTGGTATTGGCAAAGTAGGGCATTGCTATGCAGATGAAAAGAAATTTGTTTATGAATAATTTTCTCAAACACTTTGGACAGAAATGGTAAAATTGAGATCGGACGAAATTCAGGTGGTGTTTGTGAAGTTCCTTTTGTCTTTGGAAGAGGTATTATTTTAGCCATTTTCCAAGCGCTAGGAATACAGGACGTCATTAGAACAGTATTAAAAATGTGGGTTAGCACTGGAAGAATAAAAGGAAGTATAGTTTTAATAAATAATGGATGAATTTCGTCAAGACCTGCGGATTTAGATCTAATGCTCAATACTGCCTCAACAACGTCTGCTTGGTTCACCCTGTAAAATTCAAAACCAGCATTAGTTGTAGTTAACGCATTAGTAGGGGACACGTTTTCTGGTAGAGTCATAGGACTCTGCACAAAATTGTTGTTGAGGCTATTTACATCAATCTCAGAGAGATCGAACTCTTCTTTGCTACCAATTCCAATGCCTCGGATATTCCTCCATAAAGTCTTTGATGGCAAATTACTATCAAGGTGTTTTGAATAAAAATTATGCTTAGCCTTACGTATTTTGAAACTAACGACGTTTCTAAGCCTGCGAAACTCTTTATACAGCTCGGGCAATCTAAACTTTTTCCATCTCCTAAACGCCAAATCACGTCTGTTTTTGAGACCCATGATCTCAGGAGTAAACCAAGATATGATCTTATTTTTAATTACTTTGGTTATAATTGGAACGTGTGTATTAAACAGGTTCAGAATTATATCATTAAATGCATCTATTTGTTCATTAGACGTCGGCATATTATAAAAACTTTCCCAATTTACTCTTTCTAAATCAGCCCGAAGTAAATTACCATTTAGCGATTTGAAATTTCTAAATGTGACAGACCGCGGTATCTTAGAAAACGAGATATTAAAACTTGCAAAAATTATGTCATGTTTGGAAAACATTGGAGCCGAACATTGATTGAAAAAAACGTTATCGCTGATATTAGAAAAAAATAAATCTATTAAAGTGCTACTGGTGTTTGTAAAGTGAGTGGGTTCTAAGAAATTTATTAGATTAAGGTCAAGGGCTTTCATGTTATTCAAAAATGCAGTGCTTTCTCCACTTAAGACATTACAATTAAAGTCACCGCAAATAATTACATCTGAGTAGGTACTTGAAATATCTTCAAGCAAAGAGTAAAAGGGAGATATATCTATTTGATTATTTGGCCGATAATATACTCCCAGGAGAGTTTTTCTATTATCACCCACAATTTCGACAAAGCAATACTGTGTTACACTTTCGGGTGGGGACGACAAAACAGGGTTACATTTAATACTTGATCGAACATATATTGCAGTACCGGAACCAATCCTATAATATCGGTCACCACGAAATAACCTGAATCCACTCAAATCATAGACAACATTCTGAACTTTCGGTTTAAACCAGGTTTCTGAGACACATACCACATCTACATCGGAATCAACAAACAATTTTCTGAATTCATCTATTTTACAAAACAAACTTTGTGCATTAATATGACATACGCGAAGTCCATCACATTGTTTGCAAAAAATATTAAGTAAAACGCGCAAGTTTGTGCTCAAGCCATCGCTACCGAAAGCGCTTTGACTCATAAAAGTAGAATTATGAAATAATACATTAAAATATCCTCAAGGGCAACCGACTCTATCTTATATAAAATGTAAAACAATCTATTGGAAACATGGCAGGCAATGGAAATAGGCAAAAGGGAATTATACAATAAAAAGATCACAGATTCAAAATAACAAATAATACTGAAAACAAAAATTAGAAATGCATTATGATGGGACAATCTGCAAGTGTCCAGAGCAAAAAGCAACAACAGCTTACGTTGATTGAAGATCATTACCATAATTTCTTGCGGTCGCAACTAGTTGGTCCAAGGCAGTTGAGTGATTAATTGGAAAAGCTCTCCCTTTTGGTGTCAATCGCACATACACAGTTCCATTACGAGTAAACACAGAAGAAAGCATGTTTGGTTTTTGCCTCTTCAATTGGAAAGCTTTTCGGAGAATTATGCGGTTATATGGCGTAATACTCTCATTTAAATAAATTCTGAGGACTGAGGCATGCTCCTTCTGCGGATCAGAAGGTTCAGTACCTTTCGGCAGGGAGTTTTGGTCTTGTCTTGACTGTATTGTCACAAAGTCGAATGGAGAGGTACTAGGACTAACAGGTGGCTTAACTTTTCATCCATAAGTATTATTTGTTTGTCATGTGAGAGAACCTCCTGTTGCGACTTTGCTCTTAGTGTCCGTTTTGGGTGAGTGAAGAAGTCTGTTGGAACTTTTGAACGAGATTATTTTTATTTCGAGGACTTAAGGCTGTAGGTTTTCAGTATTGCGGCAATGACAACACAAATTGTTGGACACCCATGCTGGGGTTCTTTCTTTTGCACTTGTGTTGTTCGTTAAAGGCTTAAAATGAATGCAACCTTGTAGTAGGGTTGCCAGTTCGAAATTAAAATATATCTGGATGTTGTTACTCTGGGATGTGAGTCGTCTGTACATGTTTGACGATATTATTCTCTCTTAATAAAATAAAGTGCACGACTGGGTCATAAAAATCGTTAGAGCAGTTTTGGTAAAATTTGGCAGAAAAAACAGTAACATTTGCAAGGTTTAGTTTGAAAAATATTATTTTTTAACTGAAAACCTATTAAACTTTGGCATTACTTGCTTTTTAAAGTTTTATCAAAGTCGAAAACGGAGTTTTCGAGATATGAGTAGTTTTTTATTTATAATTAGCGTTTTCAGTGATTCAAATTGAAAATTAAGGACGCAATATTTTGAGAACATCAATTTTACTCTCAGTTTGCATTTGGTCAGAATCGTTATTGCAGTTTTCAGGCAAAGCAAAAATAAATTTTTAAAAAAATACTTTTTTTCAAAAATGCATTGTAAGTTTTGTTACAATCGTTTAGACCGTTTTCGAGATAGGTATGTCTAAATTTCAAAAGTACCGTTAATTGAATTTTTAGCCAAAAACGGTACGCAGTCATAGTAACCTCACTTACTCAGGCTTAAATATTTTTTTTGAAATCGTTAGAGCCGTTTTCGAACAAATCAAACTGGTACGAATATTTTATATGGGAAGTAACGGGTGATTTTTTAAGCGTAGTTTTTTTTTTTTTTTCAAATCGAATAAAACACTCAAATTTGCATCAAATATTCAAAAAATTTATTGTAATCGATAAATAGGACTTTGCCATTTAAGTTTTAAAGACAACTTCATGTAAATGTTGTCCGCGGCTCCGTTTCAAATGGTCCATTCGGAAGGTCCAATTTTGCGTCACTCTTTCGAGCATTGCGGCCAGTATTCCATGAATTACGCGTGTTATGTTATCCTGTAGAGCTTCAATCGTATTCGGCTTGTCCACATAGACTAACGCGACTTTACATAGCCCCACAAGAAATAATCAAGAGGCGTAAAATCCCATTATCTTGGCGGGCAACTCACATGGCCATTTTGAGAGATAAGCTGCTCACCAAATTCATCCTTCGACATTTCCATTGTTTCACGAGCTGTGTGGCATGTGGCGCCGTCTTGACGTAACCACATGTCAACCAAGTTCAACTCAGCCAACTGGGGTAAAAAAACTCGCGTATCATGGCTCGATATCGTTCGCCGTTGACGGTAACGTTTCTTCCACGGTCGTCTTTGGTGCACATTTTTAACAGACCACGAATTTTTATAACAAATTTCAATAATTTGCAATCGTTGCTCGTTTGTTAGTCTTTCCATGATTAAATGGCAGAGTACCTATACTGAAAACTTTTCACTTTGACAGATGACGTTTGGACGCCATTACTAACCAGTGCTGCCAACCTGAAAAACTGAACTCTTAAAAAATCACCCTTTATTACCTACCATTAATATTGAGGTTACCTTGCAAAAAATCAAAATAGGCCCCGAACCGTAAGCCCACAAACTCCAAATCCGAAGTTTGAACTAAATCCGGGGCAGCCGTTAAGGCTGTAGGCCTTTGGAAGACTTGGCAGACAGACAGACGGATAGAATTTTGCGACCCACATTTTTGACTTCCTCTCTCATTGTAATGTCAGAATTGATTAACATCTCGAGTTCGACATTTTGTACGAAAACAATGCCTTTCTCTTACTACATAATGGAGCAAGTTAATAATTCAATGAAGAGCCTTTCGAACTTCTCCATCAAGCTGGTAAATATACCATATAAACATTGAGATCGACCAATGTCTGATGTGGATTATTTTAATTCAATCCATATCTAAGAGTACCTATGCGGAAGATCAGTGTCACTTAGAATTTGAGGATGAGATTGAGCAACTCCTTAAAAATTGATATATTATTGATATTAGTGACTGAATTCGAATATACTTCTCTAACCATAACAAAAACAG
Organism: Cheilosia urbana; assembly: GCA_946477585.1. NCBI lineage: Eukaryota > Metazoa > Arthropoda > Insecta > Diptera > Syrphidae > Cheilosia > Cheilosia urbana. The sequence continues at coordinate 122,885,321 of OX297854.1, forward strand.
CTTTAAATGCCTCATTAGAGAGAAACAGAATTAAATTCACTCAAACTCACAATTTTCCAGCGTGTTTCTTGCGACCCAGTCGTGCACATTCTCTGTGCAATTGCTGACGCAGCTTTGAAAAATCCTTTTTTTATGTCGAAAAGTGCTCCAACGATTTGACTATTTTGACAGAATCTATTCAGAGTATATGTGAATGAATGTATGCGTGATATGTGTCCTGCAGAAACAGAAACTGATGTCCATTTTTTGACTAAAAAAATGTTCAGTGGATTTACTTTATGAACCTGCCAATATCTCCACAGTGAGACATGGATTTTCTAAAGTTTACCAGCAAATGAGAAACAAATGAGATATTTCGCACAAGATACAACACAGAAGACACAAAACAATTAGTCAACAAACATTAGTCAGGCACATGTCGTCTACGACACGATGGAACGCATATTACGAAAATTATCGGACATTCACTACTGCTTTTCTTATATGTTACATGTCAAGTAAAAACATTCGCGATGATGGTCAAATTGATGGTCAACTGTCGTCACAAGTCACAAGTGCCCTAAGAGGGCTCAAACTCACCCCATGTTGCATCAATAAGACAGTTCATAGTATTTCATGGTCGCTTAGACTAGCGCCTCAAAAAATTGGTAAGTTTTCTACTCCACCAACTTTAATGCGTCAATTTGGTTAACGGAAGCTACTTTTAACGACATATACCGACAATGGAGCACTAAAACTCTTCCCTGCACCACAAAAACAGTAAAAAACCACCGAACGGTGATGGAAAATTTCAATTAACCGTCACAACCTGCTTCCTTGTGATTTATTATCCCATAATACACTCATCAGCTCCTCGACTACACCAAAGCGGTGCTGCACGCTAATTTATTCTTCAACGGTTTTGTCGACGAAACAGATTTCGATTTCATATCTCCCCGGCAGCTCAACTCGATTAAGACAGAGCCGACCAGTTCCATTCGCTTAATGATAACTGATCGCCATAAAACGAATTTCGTTGCGGTACACCTCTTATTAACCATCTCAGCACGGCTTAAACCAAAACCATTGATTAGTCGAGGGGAGTGAAGCACACAAGAAGAAAAAAAGTCTACCCTCAAGCGTTCATCTATCAATGAAACTCTTCTTTTGATTCCATGTCTAATCAAACAATAGCCATACAGAGATACAACAAATTCCACACAATCAATCAAAGCTATCACTCCCCTCCTCCTCCTCTCAATCAGCTAAAGTCCCCTCGCACAGTCTCATTTCCCTTGGTAATTAAACTGCGCCGCGGCGTCAACAACACCGAGATGCGCTGTACCATTATCCCAGATACACATTGAAATCTCAATCCGGTATAGATAAGAATGCGATAGTGTTAACATTTCAACCAAAAAAAAAATAAAATTGAAAAAATCTTTTCTCATCATAGTGCCTCTCCGTGGTGAAGTCATCGTCGTCGTCGTAGTCGTCGTCGCCAATGTCAGTATTGTTCTTCCGAGCATAAGTCACTTTACGGGAGCAGAGATTCCTTCATAACCGCATGCATACGCCTCCTTTATCTATAGGCACACGAGAAGAACAAGAGGGCAACACAAGGCTGCGCCGTCATCATCATCATCAGAAGCCGTAGTAGCATCGGCTTGGAATCATTCACCAGCACCAGTACCATCACCACCATCGGAGCACGTATCCACTTAATTTTCCCGAATGCTGTATTCATTATCTTTGGTATCATAAATCATTACCTGCAAGTCAGGTAGCAAGGTGCACTTAATTTTCTTAAAGCATTCGATGGAGCACCAGTCTCAGCAGCAGCATCACACTGCGCAGGGAACCAGTTCCCTCCGCACACTACTATAATCCCGACCACCAACACCAGTTCGCGCGGCGAAGTGATCGAACATCTCGAAGCATCCGGTCATTAATAGCCAACCATCTCGCTCGCATGGCCCTGGCCCAAGTGATCTTCTTATTCTCTGGCATCGCATCATCATCATCATCATCAACAGTAGCGTCTGCGTCAGTCGCGTCCTGAGGTGCATTAAAAGCAGTTTTTCAATGAATACGCAAAATTGGAACGTCCAGCGACGACTACCGGTACCGGGACGGAGTATATCCAACGTAACGAAATTAGGGATTAAAGTAAGGAGGTGTAAGGTAAACACCTGCGGACATATTTCAGGGGGGAAAAACACAACACAAGACCACAAGTGGCAACCTCAGTGAGCGGAAGCCGCAAGAATGCCGCCGAAAAATTCACCCGATCGTTACTCTTTCGGTATGGTAATGGGCTTAGAGGTCGCGCGGTGGCGTGGGGAAATCCATAAGAAGGATTCCTCAATGGAAGAGAGGCATGCATCAGAGAGTGCGGCCTGTAAATGAGCTAAGATTTCAACTGCAAGTGGGCGTGGATCTGCCCTGCCATAGCCAGCAGCTAGTAGACTTCGATTTCCCTTTATATTTTTTTTTAATGTTTTTATGTTTTTGTCGACCTGGGCAATTGTTTATGCACAGCTTCTGGAGAATTCATGAATACGCATTGGAGGGACTGTATGTCCTTGGGGCTGGCGACGAAACAAAAAGTAGGCCTTTCATTAAGAATGCGCATGAATGACTTAAGGAAATATTTGCCAAGCTATTTTTGCAGCTTTAGTTTGAAAATATATTGATGTGGAGAGGATTCTTGTGCCGCACTTCAGAGATCTCACTGAATTCTTAGCGAATTTTAGACGAGCATAACCATTCTAGACAGAGTCAGTTCCAGGGATTAGGCTTTGATATTCATAATTTATGAGCAGCTACCTACAGACTTGTATGAATTATGGTCTGACTTGAGTTTGATTGGAAATTTGTAGATTTCCCACGGTTGGTGCAGAGAGGGTGTACCCTATCGAATGGGAAGTATTGAAATGCGTTCCTAAATTTGACCACAACTAGCACAGCCTTCAGGGTTATAAGATGGTTCGTAAATATTTACCTTAGAATGTTTCCGACGATGGTTTAAACGTGAAATCATGGAAAAAGCACTGGGCAAGATTAGCGGTTGAGCTACAAGTTGTGGTGTTAGCGTTAACCCAAGCAAAACTGAACTGATGCTTTTCACCACCAAAACCAAAATACCAACCTTCTCACTTCCCCGCTTAAATAACCAAAATCTTACTTTAGCCACCAGCGCAAAATACCTTGGAGTCATGTTTGACCCTTCACAGATGGTTCCAAAATGAACTGTGGACATTTTCTCCACAGAATTAAACATCTCTAAACCTCTTCGCCTTCCCTACGCAGCCAGTGTCTTTCAAGCAGAAGTACTGGCAATTAAGGAGGTGTGTAAGCTGCTAATTAACATAGCGACACCCAGAAAAATAATAGGCGTCTTCGTCGACAGTCAGGCCGTATTCGGGCTGTCGGTTCAACTAATTCAATGTCCGAGCTTGTTATGAAATGGAGGGAGACACTCATGCTTGTCATCGGTTTGAAATCACTCTCGTCTGGGTTCCCGGCCTTAGGAACATTAAGGGGAATGAGAAAGCTGATGAACTTGCCAGACGAGGCTCCGCTCTATGTATGTCTCGTGCGTATGAAGTTTTCCCTCCGCTGCGATACGTAAAGAGAGAAATCCTCATGCACTTCACCTCAAGAACCTGACGAACTGTGTCATTTCAAGGAAGATCTGGCCAGCCTACGATGATGCCATAACAAACAACCTCTTAGACAGAATGCGCGTAGATGTCGCTAGACTAACGGAAATTAGTACGAGCCTTTGACCTTTGGGAACTCACGCAGCCAAGCTTGGCATCGCCCATAATACCTATTGCCGTAGCTGCGCCGACACAAACAAGAGTAAAACAGTGTTTCATCTTCTTTGATGAGTGTCCGGACCTAGCCAAACGCCTTTCGGCCGTCCAAAATATCCATTTCAACAAGATCATCAAATTACCTACCTATGTTGATGTTTAACGACCTATGATAAAATAAGAAAACAACCAATCAAATTTTTGATGAACCAGAAAACTTCGTTCGACCCAGTCGTGCACTTTATTTTTTCAAACAATTATTAACAAAAATTACGCAGCACAGAATTGTTGATTAACATACCGTCATCGTAAACGTCATTTTAATGTTTTTGGGAAATTGCATTTAAAGTTTTGACAGCTTATAGCACGAAAACCAACCGCTGGGATTTTTCATTTTTTGACACAACACGATATTCACACGGAAGTTCTCTTTCAAAAAAAGTAAGAAGTTATTCCAAAACGCTTTAAGTTTTTAAAATATTTAAAAGTTATTAAGAAATGAGTTCGCCGTATACGCCACTAAAATCAATATTTTTTCATTTACTCATACACATATCTGTTGCAACAAGGAAAAACCGCTAAAGTCGAGTTTAGACGAAACTGAGCTTTTGATACAATTTGATTCAGCATGTAAAAAATATTCAAAATGATTTTTTTTTTTTTTTCTAGCTCTTTATCTTCAAAATTGGAGCAAAGCCGACTTTTATTAATAGATAGTCCAGGCCCATTTGTAACTTCATAGGTTTTAGCAAAACTTTCATATTCTCACCTGAAAAATGATCGAATTCGACTTTAGCGGTTTTTCCTTGTTGCAACAATTTTTTTGACGTATTATGTCAAAAATTGTGCCCATACGGTATTCCAATAAAAAATTAGTAAAAAATGTATTTACTTAAAATCAAGAAATATAACACACGTTTTTATGTTAAAAAAAAAAGACGACGTTTTTTAGTAAATATAACGAATGGTATAATGTCCAGGTGTATTCGAAAAATTCGTAATATCGAGAACCTTTTACTTTTGCAAAACGTTAAATGAAATGTATAATTTGTTTCTTTCATTAGTTTTATTTCATTTATTCATAAAGTTAAACAAAAAAAAAAAACTATTCAAAGTAAAAAGTAAAAAAGTCTGGATGCTATCATTCATTTTTTAAAAAGAAATCACCAATAAACGTTTGTTTGCGTGAACTTTGAAAGCAGCAATTTACAGGTTTTTCTTGAAGACTACTAAGGTAAAAATATTTTGGAATGTTCAACGTTGTTTTCTTTGGGCCATTTAGTACACACGTTTTCTAAACAGAGTTTGAGCCCATTTCTGAGGAGCTAGCAATTTCATCATTGTCAACATCAATAACATCGTTTTCGTGAAATGTGCTGGTATACGACTATATCTTCTGCAAGAAACATTTCAGCATTGTTCCAAGATTCCAAGTCCTCTGCATTTAAGTCAGCCTAAAGTGCATGTAATGTAATTTGTATAAAACAATACCTTAGTGTTTGACAGTGATTCTAACATCTGGGAAAGAGATTTTTTGGAAAAAAGTCAAAGTGTTCGTTACTACGACCATCTCTTCTTGCCTCCGTAAAGCTGACATAGGCACATATTTCTTTACGAAATGGATGTATAATATTCGTTATGTCATGTCAACCCTTTTTTTCATACCTACGTTATAAAGATACACCAATGAAATTGAAAAAGTTTACGTTATATCGATCATTCGTTATATCGGCATTCGTTATACTGGACCACCACTGTATTTATTTCACATTTCGTAAAGTAGAGAATTACTTTTTAACAAATAATTTTTTTTTATAAGAAAAATCACAAGTAATGAATGAAATATTTTTCAATGAGAACGTATTTATACTTTTTAAGGTTACAGTAAAATCGTAAGCACGTACGGCAGAACAAAACAAAAATAATTTTCTTTCTAATGACGTACGTGCTTACGATTAAATAGCGTTACCTTGAATTTGTAGACACACATAAGTCAAAACAATACTGAACAAACCTTTGAAGTTTGATGGCGTACGTTGTAGGACAATAGGACGTAATACATATTCCATTATGGATTCCAAGAAAAGCATGCAAGGTTGTCATTCAGTGATCAAAGAAATAGTTGATTATTTTTACAACTATGTATTATGTGTTACTAAGGTTGACTTGGTACTTTGAAAGCAAGAGCATACAGAAGGACGCGTTCAGGACGACTTACTGCAAGACTTTGGTAGGGACGACATGTCAGATTTTCTTAGAATCCTACTGGCGTACAACAAGGTTCTATGATTGGTCCCCTTTTGATTTCCACGTACGTTAATGAACTTCTATCTTTAATTTAGAAATGCCAATCTCATAATATGTATGATGTGCAACTTTATCGAAGCTGTCCTCTCGGACCTATAGAGCATGGCGCTTCCTGTATCCTGTGTCAACGAAGACTTAGAGGAAATATAGCACTGGTCCAAACCAAATGGTCTTATTTTAAACCCCAAAAAGTATAAATGCTTGATGAAATCAAGAAATACATTGGATCTCTCTTACATTCCTTCGATTGTATTAATTGACGCCCTGATAGAATATGTTGAAAATGCAAAAAATCTTGGGGTGACATTTAACTGGGGATAACCATATAAATGTAGTCGCAGTGACTTAAGGTTAGTGTGTTGGACTACTAAGCGAGGGGTCTCAGGTTCGAATCCCGCAAAAACCCAAATTGCAACTCATGGTTTTTTCCACTGCGCTACCTCTCGCGAACGTCTGACATACATGCGGGAGTATAATAAAAAAATGTGTAAACACCGTGCTTGATACACGTCTTTGAGAAACGAGGGAATTGTAATAACCGTATTCTTGATATATTATGAAATAACAATAATTTATTCGTTCTGTGCTAGTTTCGGTAGAATAGATACAATCGGATTGTGGTAGCTGAAGTAAGATATGTACATTCGAGACTGTAATCTATCTAGGAAGACAGCATCGATGGTTGTTCGCTTGTTCCATTTCGTGTTGTTGAAATTTTCCGGTTGGAGTTCATTTGAAGATTAAATTTATCTTGCATAAAATCAATAAATTAATGGTTGAGCTTCTGGATTTGCAAAATTGATATTGAAGTCTCCGCTTATGATCATTGGTAAAAGATGATAATCTCCCTGCAGAATTCTTGAAATTTCTTCTGAGTACCTACGGTACAAGGACGAAATGGAGAAATTTTATTTCACATCAACAAAAAGCTGAAATTAATATGCCCCAGCTCATAAATGTATGCAATGATAAAATGTATGCATTGATAAAACACAGTGACGCATTTCCGTCCCCGCAAGTTAAATATGTGGAATTACTCCACCAGATACCAACAACGCGCGCTTAGATGTTTACACATCAATAAATAAATAGTTGGCGCAACAGGTCCGGAGGGACCCTAGGCCTAGCTTCTCACAACCATTCGATTTGTGTGAGTTTTTCATTCTTGGAACGAATGGAAAGGATCTCGGCATAAAATTGTAGAGCTATTTATTTATTTTTAACCATATAAATACACTCGTCGGAAATGTATAAATGGCGTAGGTACTCCGCAGGTTACGGGTTACGCAATACGCAGTCATTTACACCCGTTTAAACCCGTATTCTACTTGCTAAAACAATTAATAATATAAATAAATAAATAAAAGTTAAATTTTATTTTATAATTGTTTCGATATTTTTCAAAACGACTCCTAATGTCCGGTATGAAAGGCCCTATTCCTGCCAATCCCGATTTAGAAATTTTAATATTTCCTTCATAGAATCCCAAGACGTGCTATGGAGTCCGTGCCATCAGGCAAGCGTCCCCTAGGAAGACCCAGGATGAGATGGTTAGATCAAGTCCGAAATTTCTCCTCGGCCCGTATGGAGATTGCCCCTGGTGATCTAGAGTCAATGGCGGAAGATCGGGAGCTATCCACTATCCACTAAGGCATCCTATACCCGCGACCCTACCAATGGAAGAAGGCCATTGAAAATGAATGAATGTTTCCTTAAGCTTGGTTATAAGATTATCAACTTTGAGTTAAAAAAAAACAATAGCTGCCTCAACAGGTCTGCAGGGACCTTAGGCCTATCTTCTTACAACCATTTGTTTTATTTTTCGGGAGGAATGGAAGGAATTACGATTTTTTATGCCGAATTTAAGCGTCCAATTGAGAAGTTTTTTTTCACATATACTCCCGGTTTTGTCTCAGACTTTCGCTATAGGTGGCGCAGTAGCAAAAAAAAAAAAAAAAATAAATTGGAATTTCAGCTTTTTCGGGATCGAACATGAAACACCTCCAAAATACTTACAAATACAGCCACTGCGCCTGCAACTTTTAGTTTGGCCTATGAAAAACTGGCTTCCGCTTTCTGAGGATGAATAGAAAGTATGCATCCGCCTCCTTTGGTCTCCGATTTGCTAAGCTTCGTACATAACTCCTCAGTATATACCTAAAAAACCTATAAAAACCAAACAAAACCATATGACTACCCAGGCACTAGCCATCCATAGTACATGCCACCTTTAAACGCTGGTAAGGCACACAATGCCGTCCATCGACCACAACGACGACGACGACACCTCCAACAATCCGACATAACTCGCCTGCGAATAATATACCAGTATATTATAAATGCGGCACCATCGAGCGCGGCGCTGAGCCTTGATCTTTTGAAAGTGATGAGCCAAACACATGCCGCCGCGCACGGCCAAGCTCACCAGCCACACTGCTGAGGCTGACTGCTCCTCTAAGTACTTTGTTAAAGTGTAATTACGGGCATTGAATAAGTGTGCACCGTGACTTGGTTACTTCACACCTTGGCGCGGTTATTTCAAGAGTGGTCGTCCCTGTTTGTTAGCTGCGCCGACTATACGAATAGCACGATCAATGGGATCTGATTTCGATTGCTTTCTTTGAGCGCGTCCTTTTATTCTGGACCTTGATGGATTTGTTGCGATTATTTATCTATAATGAAGAACTTGCTCCCGTTTGATGTCGGAACGACACGTCGAGTTGAATGACCAGTATAGGCATACATAGTAGCACAGCCACCATAGGGTCCCAAAATAACTTCAAAGTTGAAAGGCAGCGCGCTTTGTGATTATCCAAATGGACACCAATTATATGTGGTATTAAATGATGCTTAAGGAAAAATAAAACTTATTAACCACCAGCAGCAGCACACGTCATGGGTGGCCTACTGCGAGTCATTTGCATCCAACGGACATAAGAAAGCTGCGGCAACAAAAAGGGGCCGGTGTAGCGCAAAAAACCCATGTGACTCGTGGCCAAGGTTGAAGCGCAAAAAGAACCTCAAAGACGCTGAGGCTAATTACGGAGCGCATTGTCATTGCGATGGGTATTATGCCGCGGGAATGACGGATTTGTTTGCCATTAAGGCCTTGAAGGTTTGAGGGCCTCTTTGATGGAATATGGGTTCAAGCGGTTTATGGACTCACCTATTCTGGAGGGAGGTATTAGTAGAGGGACGTTTTTTGCTCGAAGAGGTGACGTAAAGTACTCTGTTAAATTTGCTACCACAGATAGGAATCTACAACAAAAAAGAGCTGACCTTTGAAGGTGGTTTTCAGGCACTCATCCCCATCATCATGTGAATCTGGAATAGATTCTAACCCGTATTGGAAAAAAAAAACCACGTATAAAAGTAACAATGCCCACCGGCAAGATTGCGTCCCCACCGCACTGATCTAATTTAGCCACCTCCTGCATAGTTTCCTAAGAACCCTCATGACCTTCCCCGGTATTTCGTTTTTGCCGCACAAAACCTACATACCATGCACCACCTGAGCTGCCAGATTAACCGATATTAATTGAGAATAAGAATACATTATCCAATCACCAGACCGGACCGACATCGATAACTCAAAATCCAATATTGTCGTGACCACCTACCTGCGTCGGTAGGTACCACTGAAACAAATGTCCGACCGCATGCTCGTGTGGCAACTTTGTATACCGCTAGAACGCTCCAGCTGCCAACAGCCTTAGCTACCCACGGTAAGGTCATTGCTGCGCCATGTCATCGTATCATTTGTCAACATAGTTTTATAATTTTGTGCCATGCGTGCCAATTGATTAAACAGCACCTCAGAACGGTACCACCGCCCAGACCCAGCCCCACGAAATTTGCCGTCACCAACAGAAAACTAAACTAGTTACTGGCACCGGCCACGCTGGACAACTGTCTATCTTGTCCAGCTATACATGGTCTGCTCTGTCTAGACTCTGCGCGCAGATAGCCTACGCATATGTTTCACTCGCAGACAAATTGGATTAAATGTCGAAAATTGGAACAAACACTTTCGGCGCGTAGTCAAGTCAAGTGTGTCTGTGCGATCAAATTTCAACGAGCTGCGGAGTGTAGATGTTGACAAATGTGGCAAGAAATTGCCCAAATGAACTCCAAATGGCAGAGTCCTAGTTCCTGAATGTTGATGCTTATCATTAGCAGAGATCCATTTGATTCGGTTTCTGTTCTGCTGATAAATCTCATCCCTTTCAATTGGACTTGAACTATACACAAACTGCAACCGAACTATGCGAAATCCATCCGCCGCCGTGTAAGCTGACCTAAAGGAATGCAGCAGACAAGGCGCGGGGTATGCATGCCGTTGCTTCGTTTTGCTTTTCATTTGGATCATAGCACGACAGAAATTCAAGAAGTGAACAATTGCACCGTAGGCGAGCGACCCAGTCAGCCAGCCAGCCAGTCAGCTAGCCCAGCGAGCCAGCGCCTGCCATGGTGGACCCAACTATAATGCTAACAGCAGCAGCAGCGCCGTGAACGCTTTTCACTGGAACAAAATTTATCGACGGCTTAATAAATTGTTGGGTATCCTGCTGTGTGTCTATGGGCAAATTTATTACTTTTGCTTCCTTAAATTAATTTAACATCGCAATGATACGCAACGAACACGATATAACACGCACTCGAACGTAATGTGCCAATGCAGTGGTCCTGGTCATATATATGCGAGACCGCGAGACCGCGAGCCAACACCGCGCGGGTCAAAACGCATGCCATAAATGCTGCGATGTAAGGTGAGACATACGGTATGGGGGGATTTTCAATTTCGCCATGGAGTCCTTTTCAGTGGGAGTTGATAAACGATATATATGGTGGCCTATGGAGTTGCGGCTTTGTGACGCGTTTCGGGTATGGGTTCTTTCTCGTGAATTATACATTCTTATAAATGCTGGGAGGTTTAGTGGCTAAGTTCGCATTCACTCAGGTTGTGCTGGTGGTGGCGTGGACTTGCTGGGGGTGAAAGGGCGTCCTTGACATCGAAGGGGAAAACAGCTTTTCGAAATAAGTGTTCAATTTACCACGCATCCACCAAGTTTTGTGGGATTTTGTAGGAATTTCAGAACTTTAGAGGCCCAATTTTTGAGAGCTTCCAAATGTACTGCAATTTAGATGAAATTATGTAGTAAAATGTGCAGCTGCAAATCTAGCAAGACAGGACGATTTCAAAAAAACAGTTCGCTTTTAATATTATATTATTTTACGATGTCTTTCGAAGCTCAACCCTTACCCAACCCAACTATTCGGCAGGTCTGCAGATCAAAAATTTATTTCTTTGTTTGTTTTTAATGGACCCGTCAATACCTACTTTGCCTACTTTGACAGTTGAAGAAGCACCCAATAGGGTAGCTTATTCTTTCGTCTTATGGAATACATTGTTCCCTTAAACTCTAGCAGGTTGCTATGAAATTGGTGGTCATTGGGCAATGGCATGTTATGTTCAATATGACACCTCTAGACCTATACGGGGTGGGCCATATTTTAAATTCTCTTTAAATCGTAGGTTATTTTGACAATGACAGCTGTTTTCAGCTCGAAATCTTAACAGAAAGTCAGTATCACACCTCCGCGGAATGAAATGAGTCGCTTTTCGCTTGAACAATGTTGTAAAATATTGAAAACTTATTTCCAAAGTGAGTGCTGTGTAGCCCAAAAAGTGGGTTTTTTTGAAAAGAAGTTTTAGCCGAAATGAAGCACCCACTGCGCCTGCTGTACGCTACGTTAACAAACAAAACTGCCGCATCTGGGGCTCGGAAAACCCGCACGCTTTTGTCGCGAAGCAAATGCATCCACAGAGTGTGACAGATGACAGTTTGGTGCGGTTTGTAGAGTGGTGGATGGGGGTGAAAACGACGTTTCGGTCAACGGTGGGCGTTACTGACCCATGTTAACCGTTTTTTTTTTTATTGAAATTGAAGACATCGATTTGGACGACCTCTGGTTCCTGCAAGTTGGAGCGCCATGCCACACAGCCCATGCCACAATTGAGTTTTTGCGCACCAAATTCCCAAATCGTGTTATCAGCCGTCTTGACGATGTCAATTGACCGCCTCGAAGCTGCGATTTCACCCCTCTGTACTTTCTCTTGTGCGGAACCGTGAATGACCGATGTTATGCCAACAATCCGGAAACGATTCAAGCACTTAAGGCCAATATCATCCAAGCAATCCGTGAGCTACAGCCCGAAACCATCAACAAGGTCTTGGAAAATTTGAGTGACAGAATGCGGTTACTGTGAAGGCAGCCACTTGAACGACGTTATGTTTCATAATTAATGGGAATGTTTGCTCTTACTAATAAAGCCATAATACATGGAAAAACTAAATTTTTGTTCATTTAATTTAATTTTAAAATAAACTTGTATTTGGTTCACCCCGTATTGAAGAGTCTGCTTAAAAGCGCCAACAGTTTAGCCAAACTATATATACCTATGGTGGTGAGGTTTTCTCCGATGGGAAACCAGGGGTTGTTCCGAAAGGGACCGCCCAAGACCGTTATACGTGGTGAAGAACCACACCCTGCACGAGGTGCCACTGCTTTCGACTGAATATAACGGATCTAGAGGGGAATAACTCTATAAAACCCGTAATCCCGCACCCATGGGATGTATGGCACAACGTTATGTGTCTTTTAGCGGCGAACCCTAGATAACTGCGGACCTATGCAGTTTTGGGCATGCACAGAGCTCAGAAAAGTACGTAGGGAACGTTGTAGCTTCTGACATTATGTCTCCCCATCTTATTGACTTTGACCAGATCATGCTCCTGCTTTTTTTCGAGTAGGGAGGAATGGAACACAAATGACACCACGAAGAGACAGTCGATTTCCATCTTCACAGATGGATCAAAGACGGACTGTGGACCCGGTGCCGGTGTATTCTCTGAGGAAATAAATAATATACACTGGTAGCAGCAGTGTCTCCATTTCAAAAAGGCTGCCAACTTTCCATTCAACTTTGTCTGTTGATTTATGTCAAATGATTTGAATAACGTATCGTTCTAAGTCAACTGTTCATTACAAAAAGGGGCAAATGCTTCACAAGTTTCTAGTTGAATATGATTCATCATCAGTGACAGCTACCTGCTACACTTTCATTAGATATTCTAATGCGCTTTATTCAATCGTCAGGTTATGATTAATAAGCCGATATAAGTCTTATTTGCAAATTATACCTCACGCCTTTATAAATATTCATTAGGGGATACCATCGAGACAAATCCGCGTTACCTATGATCCCGTTCCGATGTATATCTGTTGTTTTATACCGCGGATTGGTTTCCTTATTTTCCACGTCAATCCGAACGATAACAATTTCTCTGTAGATATACGATAACAAAAAACGAAGGCTTCCCATGCAGCACCAGTAAGTCTCGCCTACGACACGACCGACGTTTCTGTCGATCGCCGCGAATGCACCAACACAACAGTGGTACCTACACCAGACCGCATTCGATGCAGTTGATAAATTTATCACCACAACTAAAGTGGGTAATTAATATCTCCCCATAATTTGTATAAGCAACACGAAACTGAATATTATATACATAATTACAAGTCATTGATATGCATATTCGTATTGAAAACTACGCGATTTCAATTTGTTACACTCGACTCGGAATTAGATTTACGCTTGTTTAGAGATTTTTTGAACGACCTGTCTGGACTGCAGCTAAGTGCGGACATTTTGAATAGTTGTTGGTTGTTTTTGTGGGTTTTTTTTATATTTATTTTATTTTTTAGTTGAGAATAAATTTACATTCAATGGGATTTGGTTTGTATGGTAGTGGGAAATCAACTGAAGAACGTTTCTGGTGAGAGTTGCTTTTAAGGAATGATTTCTTAAATCGAAGAAGTGTTCGAAGGTACACAACTACATTAGACTGTTTCACAAGGCCAATCAGGTGACTAAAAGCAGTAAAATTTTCATTTTTGAATCATAAGACACTTACTACATTCTTAACAAAACAAATTTTCACACCTCAGATAGCTAACAGAATTCAAATTGTCATATCTACTGTGTAACCAGTTGATAAGTCTTACTCTGCATTCATTAACTTATGATTATTCCGAACAGATATTCAAGCTGTAGTTATAATTTCACAATTGTTAAGATGAAAAAAATTCCCTATATCTACAACTAAAAGCAACATTTGGCCCCGAGTTTGTTGACACTTGTTGGGGTGCAAAACTACCATCTCCGTTTGACAGAGCACGAAACGCGAATTAAAACAGAACAAAAAAGTCTCTTTGGAGTTCTATATACAGGGTGCGCCAATCCATGGTGCAGGGAAATAACTTCACGGACTAATATAATGGGAAATAACTTCACCTTGAGTAGGAAATAGTTTCACTTCTTTTATGTGAAACCAATTTTGTGAAATTATCTCCCACCTACAATTTGAGAAGTTGTTGATTCTAACTCTAAAACGAAATCAAATTATTATAAGTAGTAGGCATAACTAATTAAAAAAACTTTGCATACACCCAAAGTCGCAACTACTCCCACCCCTAAGCAAAGACTCCAAGCCGGAGGGTTGCAGTTTAGGAATTGTATGCCTACATAATGTCGTCGCATGTAAAGAGAAATTATTTCCCACCAAAAAGTGAAATTATTACCCACTCAATGTGAAGTTGTTGAAGCTTTTGCCCGTGAAGTTATTTCCCTGCACCTCTCTACACAATGTCTGCACAAATTGTGAAATAAACGAACGAATGAGCAACTTTGACATTTATGAACAGATTGGGGGAGTTCGGTTCAAGTATCTGGTTTAGTAAGTCTGACAGCTGTCTGACTAGATGTATCTCGCTTTAGATTGGCTGAATCATATTATATGAGCATCTGTTTCAGTTGACGTTTATGGAGGGGTAGTCGACGAATCTAGCCAAGAAATTCGTGACTGAGTAAAGGGCCCAACCCATAGAATCCGTCGCGTCCGTTGCGGCAACGTTTTCGACTGACAGTTCAATAGAATACACAGTAGCTTATGGAAGGTGACCCATAAGCAGCGCACGTGCCGGATGCGACGGATAAAGTAGGTTTACTTTCTACTTTTCGGTCCGTCGCACCCGTTGACAGTTGGCACAGCGTGAGAGAAATATTGAGAGCGAAAGAGAAACTATCATAGGCTGTTACTAGTGCTCTTATATCGTGGGAGTTCTTCCTCTTTATGGGAAATTTCGGTGTCCGGAAAAGCTTTCCGTGAGAAAAAAGAAAATGTTGCAATAAACCATCAAACTAGATTTTTTTTTTAATTTCATAAAAAAATATGTCTACATTTCACAATGTAAACACCACATTAAAAAAGAGCTTATTTATTATTAGCTTATTACTTATTTTTTTGTTTCAAAATTTTCTTGTACAAAAAGGTATTCATAATAATATTAACAAACTGTGATTTTTATACCAAATGTAATTTAATGTGATAGTCTTTCCGGACAATATGAATTTTACTTTTAAAAGTTAGATTTTTTCACAAAAAAACACCTATTAAGAGAATTATGTAAAAGGGAATTTTAATATGATGGAAGGGGAAAAATTACCA
The DNA here is from genome assembly GCA_946477585.1 of Cheilosia urbana. NCBI lineage: Eukaryota > Metazoa > Arthropoda > Insecta > Diptera > Syrphidae > Cheilosia > Cheilosia urbana. The sequence goes on from OX297854.1 coordinate 122,901,003, forward strand.
CATTTCGTGGGACAAAATAATGATCGAGTATTCAAAATACTGCCTGTCACCGTATGCAACGGATTCTATGGGACTGCTCGTTCCGTCGAATGCGTTAATATTGACGAATCCGACGACGCGACGGATGCAACGGATTCTATGGGTTGGGCCCTTAAGTAAGTTGACAGTTCGGGTATGTGGCTGACGCGACGTAGAAAAAGTTCCGTTTCCGGTACATCTTATCCAGATCAATCTAGTCGACTTAAGATAACTAGATTCTTGAAAGTGCCCATTGACTTTAGTAGACACGTGTTTGTTATTATTATTATTATAACTTTATTTTTACATAAATGAATTATATAAAGAGAAAACAAATTATAGCACTAGCTACCAGGCCTTAGGGCCTGTTTATTTTAGATTTGATTCCTCGAAATGTGAACTGAGTATGCAGGCAGGATTTTCTTGACTAAATTTGTCGGCTTCCCCTCCATTAACGTCAACTGCAAAAACTATACACGTGACCACTCTGGGCCAATAAGAACTGATATACATCTATAGTCAGTCAGTTGTCAGACTTACTAAACTAGGAATCCGAACGTCCCCAATTAGAATTCGTGTGACATGCAAAAACATACATAACATACAAAAAAAAAAGTGTGTGTGTGTCAGCTCCGACGCACGACTGGAGTTTACTCCTTACGAACGATAATTATGATATATATCGAATAGAAAAAGAGGATATGAACGCGTCTTTATCACTTCATAGTATAAAACAAAGTCGCTTTCTCTGTCCCTATGTCCCTATGTATGCTTAAATCTTTAAAACTACGCAACGGATTTTGATGCGGTTTTTTGATGTGTAAAAATCTAAGCGCGCGTTGTTTGAAGCTGGTAGAGTAATTCCACACATTTAACTTGCGGGGACAGAAAATGCGTCACTGTGTTTTATCATTGCATACACTTTATCATTGCGTACGTTTTTATCATTGCATACATTTATGAGCTGGGGCATATTAATTTCAGCTTTTTGTTGATGTGAAATAAAATTTCTCCATTTCGTCCTTGCACCGTACTCAGAAGAAACTTCAAGAATTCTGCAGGGAGATTATCATCTTTTACCAATGATCATAAGCGGAGACTTCAATATCAATTTTGCAACTCCAGAAGCTCAACCGTTTATTGATTTTATGCAAGATAAATTTTATCTTCAAATGAACTCCAACCGGAAAATTTCAACAACACGAAATGGAACAAGCGAACAACCATCGATGCTGTCTTCCTAGATAGATTACAGTCTCGAATGTACATATCTTACTTCAGCTACCACAATCCGATTGTATCTATTCTACCGAAACTAGCACAGAACGAATAAATTATTGTTATTTCATAATATATCTAGAATACGGTTATTACAATTCCCTCTTTTCTCAATGACGTGCATGAAGCCACACACATACCGCACGCACGGTGTTTACACATACACATATTTCGGGACTGTTGGATACAGTCGCACCAATTTTTTTTTTAATTTTAATTTTTCTTTTCAATTTGTTTATTTATTTGACTTACCTAATACATTTTTTTACTTTTTTAACTTTTAATTTAAATCTTCTACATATATATTAAAATCAATTGCTGTGCGTTAGTCGGGTAAAACCTCAAGAACCGCCCGACCGATTTGAATGATTTTGATTTTGTTTTGTTAGTCTCGAATCGAGGATGGTTTAGGAAAAAAGAAAAGTCAGCAAATTCTCAATAGGTGGCGCTGTAGGCACACATTTCATTTTTCAGCTCAATTAAATCATCTAAATTTATATAAAAATGGTGTGAACAAAATGTATATGTATAGCAAATAATCAATTGAGAACGACTGGCTCAATTTTTTTAAGTTATTCGTAATTGCCAGGAGAAGGTTTCTACGGAAGAAAATTATGAGAAAACCCCCCGGAAAAGTCGGGAAATCGGAAAAATAGAAAATTGAAATTTTGTTTGGAATTCGTGCAATTCTTCCGGACTGACTTTTCGAATGGATAAATAGAAAATTCTTAGTGGAAAACTCGGAAAATTCCGGAAAAATGCGAGAATTTTATTTTTATTTAGCCAAATAAGCAAAATTTAATTGTTTTAAATTTAAAGAACCAGAATAAAAACAGCTCTCACAAAATAAACATCGTCCCGCCAGCCGTTACTTCTCAATATTAGATATAAGTCGGCCCAAAAATCACAACACTTCCTAAGTATACAAGCAAACTTCTAGTACTGATCAAACGGCAAGGGAAGTCATCCAGACACTATGCATACCTTCAGGAGCCGCAGTCAATTGTAACACAACTACTCACCCATTAAGTGTGTGAGTGATTTATCACCGTGCATAGGAATTCCAAGCGAGCCACTTCCAGCCATAACCATAAATCATACAATTTAATATATGTCTGCTCATTACCAATTTGCACGCTACCGCTGCAGCAGATCTATCCCGCAACGATTGCAACCAACTGCATCCGATTCAGTTTCAATTAGAGAGTTATTGCGAATTGAAGCCGACAACAATATGGTTGCTTCCATTGAGCGTATTTCAGTAAATCAAAGAAATTCCTGAAATTCCATCCGTTTGCAATTATTTTCATATTTTTGATTCATGCCGGATCGCGTTATATGTCCGGTGCCGGTTGCCTGCAACTTACGCTCATATACGCGCCACATATTCATTACCACCGAGTTGTTGTTGCCGTGAAGCCATTAACTTGGCAAAGGATTCCATTTGGAATTGCATTCATAAATCACACGACTCGTTCATTGAATTGCTATACTTGTACGCGCGCAGTGTCGCCTCTCATATACAGTGTCCAGATCCAGAAAAGAGTCGGTTTGCGTTCAGCACCCTCCCGCGATCCCGCCGGATAAAACAAAAAGCAGAAAACCCGCATCGATCGAGTTGTATTACTTTTGTAGGTTGCCCTCATTGGCGCGCGGTCCTTAAGGAAATTATAAATTCACAACGTGTATGCAATATTGTCGCGATCAATTTCATTTGGAACCTTAGAGTGATCCCTGCGCACTCTGCGCTGTGGTCAGGAGAAACTGACGCACACACTGCTGCTGCCGGTCGTTGATGCAGGAGGAACGTGTTTGCTGCACCATGTGGGTATCGAATAACTCACCTGTCCACTTCGATATTCTCCCTGTGTAACATGCTCTGACGGTTATTTCGCATAGAGTCTGGTTTATTTTTTGTGAGACCACCGAACCCTTGCTTCGGATGATGGCGGGACGTGATTTCGGTTACTTGTGTGTGCAGTGCTGTACCCAGAATCAGAATAATTATCCACCTGCATGAATGAATTTTTACATTCTCGTGCTTGGACGTACTCGTATCCCACCCATTCATTCAGTCGAGACGTCCATCAGTCATCTTAACTGATTTGATTAGTAACACAAGTTGAACGATATGATTCGGAGGCTGGGTAGGGCTTAACTCAACGGGATGCCTACAGATGGCCACAATGCGATAGTGTGGATCATCATTAGGTACGAAGCTGCAGCGTGAGAAAACCAAACGACCAAATTAATGACGAATTTCGGAATACCTAATCCGCCGCGGCTGGTCCAACCACCTGTTATGGTCATGGTGACGGTTGGTGTCATGTCCCCCAAAAGGAATTAGTTCAGTCCAAGTCCAATATCTTCAGCCAGTCCAAATTGCACCAAATGCACTGGAACAGTTTAGCGCGGACAATGCAGTACAATCACTTAGGTCGGCGGCCATAGAATAGCCGACAAAGAGCCGGGCAGCCGCTCGCGTAAATGACTCGTGATCGCGCAAAGTTGATCCAAATTTAAATTTATTTCGTCATCGCTTTAGGCTGTGCTGAACACGACCGCTAGTATCTAATTCGAAGGTATTCTGAGTATTAGCCGTGGTTAATACAAAAGCACCTTTGGTTAAGTCAAGATTCTCCCAAGTCTGATATATCCGGATTATGGACAGAGAGGGATAGTTTCCCATGCCACCGGATGTTAAGAATCTTTTAGCTCTCACTTTTAACCTTCCTAAGAGTATTCCCAGAACTAGAAACGTCAGCCCGTCTGGAAGTTCCATAAATAATGCGAGTCTTTAGTGAAAAGTTGTGTTCGTGCCCCTTATTACCTTTCGCCAGCTACCCGTTGCATGTAAGCCCACGCTGGCTGTCCAAAAACCACCTTAATCCCACGTAAGAACATCACTCTCAGACAGCAAGAAGGATTTCCGTTTCCCCATTCAAAGCGCAGGACCATACTCTGTGAATTGCATTCTCAAAAACACTGCCCGATCACTCCCTCGAGCTATTATTTATTCGAACCGATTTTCGTCGTTCTTGTAGAGCAACACTGTCGCCGAGAGAACCCCAACCCTTGCACGCAATTTCGCAGTTACCACGGTGCGAGTACCATCCGAATCGCATGACAGTCTGTAGGTCTGGTTAGCGCGCCAAAAACCAACATATGCTCCACATGCTGATGAACCTATAGTCTTGTCTTAACCTGGCAATAAAGAAGGAGGCACCACACCATCGCCTTTGGAACCGCGGGGGGAAACAGCAGCAGATGCACATTATGCAAAATGGAATCCCAGAAGAACCACATCGGATGGACATAAATTTCGCTCAGCTCCGATCATGGTGATGGCCAACAGTTGGAAGTAAAGTAATGTTGTTTGCTGCTGGTGGTGGCTGTTCCTTGGTATCGCATAAAACTTCACGAAAAAGGAACAACAAACTCGATCGAAACTGAGGGTTAGTTTAAAAAGTGAAAAAGAAAAAACAGAAAGCCAATGCCTCTCTGTGAGTGCAACTGGTTCTGTGTGTCTTGCAGGCCATAAAGTGTTCAGCTGGAGTTAATGAGAGCATTTAAATGCGTACAAGGCCGAGAGCGAGCACAAAATAAAGTACCATAACCCGTCGAAAGTAACTTGTGTCCAGTGTCCTGGCGAGGCTATTAATAACAGTTACATGTCATTAGGTTCGTGCAGAATTTCAAATGAATTGCGAGCTAAGGAACTACCAGTACCCTAAACATGAATTGCAAGTCGCTTTCCCCCCTGAGGTCAGGCTTTGATTGGCCTGTGAACAAGGGCAGTTTATCAACAGTGAAAGGATCGGTTTCCCATGCAAATGAAAAATGCGATTAGGTATATTGTTCTATTTGAACTCTGCAGATTGCAAAGGAATGCTGTATACCTTACGATAAGTAGCAAGGATTTGCCACAGCAATACAAATTGGGAAGAGATATAGGTACGCCTTTGGGTTTGGACACAACGATCAACGTTTGCATGTTTCCTTAAAAGTGCGTCTCTTCATTCTAACTCAGAGGCCAACTTATTTTGAAAATGACTCAATTTATTGCAATCGTTTTTGGAAGAAAGTGGAAGAAGATTTCTCCCTTCACGGATAGAATGGACTTTGTCCGAGTTTAAGCGTTTTCTTTCAGAAATTGCATCTCAAAGATGCTAACCTTCCCTTCGAATGCCCCGGAAGAAGACATTTATATTCGCCGGCGAGTTCATCTTATGTCCTTTTCCATTGGGAGTTTCAGATTTTGCTTTCAGATTTCAGAGATTTTTTCTTTCTTTGTCAGCTGTTCTTAAAAATCTAATTTGTGTTTATAAAAATCTATTTAATTTATGTAGGTACTCATTGCATTGACCAAATGTAATTTTTTCTATTTTTCAAGGACTTGTCGTCTCTACAAACGTAAAATAACACACTTTAAGTTTGGCAAATGACAAATGTTTTGTTGTTAGTGTAAATAGTTGTAAATCTTGATCAAAAACCGAGATTTGCAAAATAGCTCTGACTCTTAAAAAAAGTTTTTTTTTCTGTCCCAATGGAAAACGACATTCAATAAATAAAAAACAGTAATAAGGGCATTCGTATACCTGCATTCGTATACCTATTACGCAAATTAGTAATGTCCAGTACATACTTAAGTACTAAATGAGTACCTATTGTAAACTTGTAATATTTGAATTTTAATAGCTCAGAAGGAGCTAGTAATAAATACTCTACTACCTAAACGCGACTTTGTTCAATCTAAAAAGTTGCACAAAACTAATAGGAAAAACTAATTTTTTAACTATGAACCAAATAAAAATAAATCAACCTTTTGTCAGGTAGGTATAATGTGAGAGGATTCGAACAATCCCGCAGATTTTTCTAGTTTTTCTTAAGTTCACATGTCCATTTTCAACTCCACTTTCGTCGCTATCGCTGGTCAATAAATAATAGTTTACTAGCATTTCTAATAAAATATTCAGCACAATCTTAACACCACCAAATTCAAAAAGAATAAATAGGAATATAAATAACTTCAAGAAAATAGCTGTCGTTTGTTTTATTTTCGCCGCCACGAAAATTTCTTTCGTTTTTAATGTTACATGAAGCAACAACGTTTAAACGTTTTCGCCTTACAGAATGCCCGCCCTGCTTTCAAAATTCTGCTTTGCGAAATACTGCTTTTTTTAATTACGCTTTACAAAATTCTGCTTTTCAAACTTTAAGCATAGGCATGAACAAAAAAAAATATAATATTATGCATTTCAGGTTTTAATAATAAGATTTAAAATAAGAACTAAAATACTCGCGTATAAATTAAAATACGCGCGTAAAAACTAAAATACTCGCGTAAAACCTGAAATACGCGCGTAAGAATTAAATAGGCGCTTAAAAACTGAAATACGCGCGTAAAAATTAAAATACGCGCGTAAAAACTAAAATACGAGCGTAAAACCTGAAATACGCGCGCAAAAACTAAAATGCGCGCGTAAAAACCAAAATACGCGCGTAGAAACTAAAATACGCGCGTAAAAAGCAAAATACGCGCGTAAGAACTAAAATAGGCGCGTAAAACCATAATACGCGCGTAAAAACCAAAATACGCGCGTAAAACCAAAATACGCGCATAAAAACTAAAATACGCGCGTAACACCATAACACGCGCGTAAAAACTAAAATACGCGCGTGAAACCATAATACGCGCGTGAAACCATAATACGCGCGTAAAAACCAAAATACGCGCGTAAAACCAAAATACGCGCGTAAAAACCAAAATACGCGCGTTAAACCAAAATACGCGCGTAAAAACTAAAATACGAGCGTAAAACCTGAAATACGCGCGCAAAAACTAAAATGCGCGCGTAAAAACCAAAATACGCGCGTAGAAACTAAAATACGCGCGTAAAAAGCAAAATACGCGCGTAAGAACTAAAATAGGCGCGTAAAACCATAATACGCGCGTAAAAACCAAAATACGCGCGTAAAACCAAAATACGCGCATAAAAACTAAAATACGCGCGTAACACCATAACACGCGCGTAAAAACTAAAATACGCGCGTGAAACCATAATACGCGCGTGAAACCATAATACGCGCGTAAAAAACAATATACGCGCGTAAAACCAAAATACGCGCGTAAAAACCAAAATACGCGCGTTAAACCAAAATACGCGCGTAAAAACTAAAATACGCGCGTAAAACCATAATACGCGCGTGAAACCATAATACGCGCGTAAAAACCAAAATACGCGCGTAAAACCATAATACGCGCGTGAAACCATAATACGCGCGTAAAAACCAAAATACGCGCGTAAAACCATAATACGCGCGTGAAACCATAATACGCGCGTAAAAACCAAAATACGCGCGTAAAACCAAAATACGCGCGTAAAAACCAAAATACGCGCGTTAAACCAAAATACGCGCGTAAAACCAAAATACGCGCGTAAAAACCAAAATACGCGCGTGAAACCAAAATACGCGCGTAAAAACCAAAATACGCGCGTGAAACCATAATACGCGCGTGAAACCATAATACGCGCGTAAAAACTAAAATACGCGCGTAAGACCATAATACGCGCGTAAAAGCTAAAATACGCGCGTAAAACCAAAATACGTGCGTAAGAACCAAAATACGCGCGTGAAACCAAAATACGCGCGTAAAAACCAAAATACGCGCGTAAAACCATAATACGCGCGTGAAACCATAATACGCGCGTAAAAACCAAAATACGCGCGTAAAACCATAATACGCGCGTGAAACCATAATACGCGCGTAAAAACCAAAATACGCGCGTAAAACCATAATACGCGCGTGAAACCATAATACGCGCGTAAAAACCAAAATACGCGCGTAAAACCAAAATACGCGCGTAAAAACCAAAATACGCGCGTAAAAACTAAAATACGCGAGTAAAACCAAAACACGCGCGTAAGAACTAAAATACGCGCGTAAAACCAAAATACGCGCGTAAAACCAAAATACGCGCGTAAAACCAAAATACGCGCGTAAAACCAAAATACGCGCGTAAAAACCAAAATTCGCGCGTAAAAACTGAAATACGCGCGTGAAACCATAATACGCGCCTAAAACCAAAATACGCGCGTAAAACCAAAATACGCGCGTAAAACCAAAATACGCGCGTAAAACCAAAATACGCGCGTAAAAACCAAAATACGCGCGTAAAAACTAAAATACGCGCGTAAAACCAAAATACGCGCGTAAGAACTAAAATACGCGCGTAAAACCAAAATACGCGCGTAAAACCAAAATACGCGCGTAAGAACTAAAATACGCGCGTAAAACTAAAATACGCGCGTAAAACCAAAATACGCGCGTAAAAGCTAAAATACGCGCGTAAAACCAAAATACGTGCGTAAAAACTAAAATACGCGCGTAAAACCATAATACGCGCGTAAAAGCTAAAATACGCGCGTAAAACCAAAATACGCGCGAAAAAACCAAAATACGCGCGTTAAACCGAAATACGCGCGTAAAAACTGAAATACGCGCGTAAAACCAAAATACGCGCGTAAGAACTAAAATACGCGCGTAAGACCATAATACGCGCGTAAAAACTAAAATACGCGCGTAAAACCATAATACGCGCGTAAAAACTAAAATACGCGCGTAAAACCAAAACACGCGCGTAAGAACTAAAATACGCGCGTAAAACCAAAATACGCGCGTAAAACCAAAATACGCGCGTAAAAACCAAAATACGCGCGTAAGACCATAATACGCGCGTAAAAACTAAAATACGCGCGTAAAACCATAATACGCGCGTACAAACTAAAATACGCGCGTAAAACCAAAACACGCGCGTAAGAACTAAAATAGGCGCGTAAAACCATAATACGCGCGTAAAACCAAAATACGCGCGTAAGAACTAAAATACGCGCGTAAAACCATAATACGCGCGTAAGAACCAAAATACGCGCGTAAAACCAAAATACGCGCGTAAGACCATAATACGTGCGTAAAAACTAAAATACGCGCGTGAAACCATAATACGCGCGTTAAAACCAAAATACGCGCGTAAAACCAAAATACGCGCGTAAAAACCAAAATACGCGCGTAAAAACCAAAATACGCGCGTAAAACCAAAATACGCGCGTAAAAACCAAAATACGCGCGTAAAACCAAAATACGCGCGTAACAACTGAAATACGCGCGTAAGACCATAATACGCGCGTAAAAACTAAAATACGCGCGTAAAACCAAAATACGCGCGTAAAACCAAAATACGCGCGTAAAACCAAAATACGCGCGTAAAAACCAAAATACGCGCGTAAAAACTAAAATACGCGCGTAAAACCAAAACACGCGCGTAAGAACTAAAATACGCGCGTAAAACCAAAATACGCGCGTAAAACCAAAATACGCGCGTAAAACCAAAATACGCGCGTAAAACCAAAATACGCGCGTAAAAACCAAAATTCGCGCGTAAAAACTGAAATACGCGCGTAAGACCATAATACGCGCGTAAAAACCATAATACGCGCGTAAAAACCAAAATACGCGCGTAAGAACTAAAATACGCGCGTAAAACCATAATACGCGCGTAAAAACCAAAATACGCGCGTAAAACCAAAATACGCGCGTAAAAACTTAAATACGCGCGTAAGACCATAACACGCGCGTAAAAACTAAAATACGCGCGTGAAACCATAATACGCGCGTAAAACCAAAATACGCGCTTAAAACCAAAATACGCGCGTAAAACCAAAATACGCGCGTAAAACCAAAATACGCGCGTAAAAACCAAAATACGCGCGTAAAAACTAAAATACGCGCGTAAAACCAAAATACGCGCGTAAGAACTAAAATACGCGCGTAAAACCAAAATACGCGCGTAAAACCAAAATACGCGCGTAAAACCAAAATACGCGCGTAATAACTAAAATACGCGCGAGAAAACTAAAATACGAGCGTAAAAACCAAAATACGCGCGTAAAACCAAAATACGCGCGTAAAAACTAAAATACGCGCGTAAGACCATAATACGCGCGTAAAAACTAAAATACGCGCGTAAAAACCAAAATACACGCGTAAAACCAAAATACGCGCGTAAAAACTAAAATACGCGCGTAAGACCATAATACGCGCGTAAAAACTAAAATACGCGCGTAAAACCATAATACGCGCGTAAAAACTAAAATACGCGCGTAAAACCAAAACACGCGCGTAAGAACTAAAATACGCGCGTAAAACCAAAATACGCGCGTAAAAACTAAAATACGCGCGTAAAACTATAATACGCGCGTAAAAGCTAAAATACGCGCGTAAAACCAAAATACGCGCGAAAAAACCAAAATACGCGCGTTAAACCGAAATACGCGCGTAAAAACTGAAATACGCGCGTAAAAACTGAAATACGCGCGTAAAAACTGAAATACGCGCGTAAAAACCAAAATACGCGCGTAAAACCAAAATACGCGCGTAAAAACCAAAATACGCGCGTAAAACCAAAATACGCGCGTAAAAACTAAAATACGCGCGTAAGACCAAAATCCGCGCGTAAAACCATAATACGCGCGTAAAAACTAAAATACGCGCGTAAAACCAAAATACGCGCGTAAAAGCTAAAATACGCGCGTAAAACCAAAATACGCGCGTAAAAACTAAAATACGCGCGTAAAACCATAATACGCGCGTAAAAGCTTAAATACGCGCGTAAAACCAAAATACGCGCGAAAAAACCAAAATACGCGCGTTAAACCGAAATACGCGCGTAAAAACTGAAATACGCGCGTGAAACCATAATACGCACGTAAAACCAAAATACGCGCGTAAAACCAAAATACGCGCGTAAAACCAAAATACGCGCGTAAAAACCAAAATACGCGCGTAAAAACTAAAATACGCGCGTAAAACCAAAATACGCGCGTAAGAACTAAAATACGCGCGTAAAACCAAAATACGCGCGTAAAACCAAAATACGCGCGTAAAACCAAAATACGCGCGTAAAAACTAAAATACGCGCGTGAAAACTAAAATACGAGCGTAAAAACCAAAATACGCGCGTAAAACCAAAATACGCGCGTAAAAACTAAAATACGCGCGTAAGACCATAATACGCGCGTAAAAACTAAAATACGCGCGTAAAAACCAAAATACGCGCGTAAAACCAAAATACGCGCGTAAAAACTAAAATACGCGCGTAAGACCATAATACGCGCGTAAAAACTAAAATACGCGCGTAAAACCATAATACGCGCGTAAAAACTAAAATACGCGCGTAAAACCAAAACACGCGCGTAAGAACTAAAATACGCGCGTAAAACCAAAATACGCGCGTAAAACCAAAATACGCGCGTAAAAACCAAAATACGCGCGTAAAAACTAAAATACGCGCGTAAGACCAAAATCCGCGCGTAAAACCATAATACGCGCGTAAAAACTAAAATACGCGCGTAAAACCAAAATACGCGCGTAAAAGCTAAAATACGCGCGTAAAACCAAAATACGTGCGTAAAAACTAAAATACGCGCGTAAAACCATAATACGCGCGTAAAAGCTAAAATACGCGCGTAAAACCAAAATACGCGCGAAAAAACCAAAATACGCGCGTTAAACCGAAATACGCGCGTAAAAACTGAAATACGCGCGTAAAACCAAAATACGCGCGTAAGAACTAAAATACGCGCGTAAGACCATAATACGCGCGTAAAAACTAAAATACGCGCGTAAAACCATAATACGCGCGTAAAAACTAAAATACGCGCGTAAAACCAAAACACGTGCGTAAGAACTAAAATACGCGCGTAAAACCAAAATACGCGCGTAAAACCAAAATACGCGCGTAAAAACCAAAATACGCGCGTAAGACCATAATACGCGCGTAAAAACTAAAATACGCGCGTAAAACCATAATACGCGCGTACAAACTAAAATACGCGCGTAAAACCAAAACACGCGCGTAAGTTTAAAGTTTAAAGTTTAAAGTGTGTTTTTATTTCCATTATCGTTTTACATATATAATTTTACCCGCAAAGCAAAGTGCTTATCTGCAGGTGGTTGTTAAGAAAAATGGTTTTGAAGTGCTTTAAATTTTAAATGAACATTTTTTGACTTAATTTTATAACTTAATTCAGAAATTTCAAAGGGTTGAACTCTTACTTTACAAAATACAATTCAAGTAAATACTTTTTTAACTCTTTTTTTCTTTTCTTATAGTTTGGAATGATTTTTATAAATTGAGGAAGTGTGTTAAGTAACTTTGGGATGACACATCTTAGTTCTCGATTTCCGTATGTGTTGAAGGTTTCTGGAACATCTAGCATCTCTTGGGCTCGTCGTCTTGTATTTAGCGTGTGGCGTATGGGTTGCAGAAAACGCTGGTCATCCATATAGTGTAGCAGTGTCGTCATCTGGAAGATTGCATTCACATCTAAAACTTTAAAAGACGAATTACTTGGTACAAAAATTTTAACTAGACGATGTTGTAAATTAGATAATTTGTCCAGATGAGATTTCGCTGCGTTTCCCCAGGCCAAAATACCATATCTCATGCGCGATTCAGCTAGCGAGTAGTATACCTGCTTTTGCACGTCGGGATTTGAGTATCGTTTAAGATAAACCATTGCAAATATAGTGCTCTTGAGTTGAAGACGCAGGGCATTTACATGTTCACGCCATAGGAAATGCTCGTCGATGGTTACTCCAAGATATTTTATGCTTCCGACTACTTCAATTGGTATGTTATTGGTTGATAGTAGAGAGCAGTAATTTCGGTGGTATATTTGGACAGCTTCCGTTCGTTTGGATGGAGCGCGTATGTGCATTACTTTTGTTTTAGATGCATTTATAATCAGACCGTTATCATGACACCAGTTCGAGACAGCGTTAAATTCATCTTGCAATATTTCCACAGCACAATTGAGGTTCTTATGTTTCACCACGATTGCAATGTCATCGGCATATGCATAGGCAGTGCATTTTTTAAATAGTCGCAAAAGTTCGTTGGTAAATAGTATAAACAAGATAGGGCCCAGTTTTGAACCTTGCGGTACACCGTATTCACTCGGTTTTTCTTCGCTCACTGCACCAGACACTTTAACTTTTATTGTTCTATCAGTCAGATAGCTCCTAAGCCAGTTTGCCAGTACTCCTCTTAAACCATTTCTGTTGACACTTTCCAAAAGTTTTTCGTGCGTTAAAGTATCGAAAGCTTTGCTGAAGTCAATAAATAGCACAAGCACATGATGGCTTTTGTTCAATCCAGCATTAACCGTATTGGTAAACTCTCCCAACAAAGATCCGGTACTTTTATTTTTTTGAAAAGCGTATTGGTTCGGGTGTAGTACTTTGTTTTTAGTCAAAAAACGACTCAGTCGATTGACTACTACTTCTTCCATACATTTTTCGACTGCTGACAAAATCGCAATTGGTCGGTAGTTTTCGATACTGCTTTTTGTTCCTCCCTTATAAACTGGTCGAATGATCGACGTTTTCATCAGCTTTGGGACATGACTCTCACATATACTTAGGTTTATAATTTTGGTAATAATTGGAGCAAGACTCACAGCGTTTGTTTTTAGATCAACTGGTCTAATGTTATCTGCTCCAGGACCTTTCTTATCGTTCAATCGACACAGCATTAAATAAATTTCCGATTCTGTTGCTTCTTCTATGAAAATATTTCGTTGAAGTTGCCAGTTCTCGTGGTTCGATATGTTGTTATTGCAAATATGTAAAATGTTTGATACCTGGTTCGAAAATTGCTCCGCAAATTTATTAACAATTCCATTTATACCTTGGTTAGTACTCGGAAAATTATTTAGGATGGTTTCATCTATTGAAAGTTTCTTTCTTCCAAGAAGTTCATTTATAATGCTCCATGTTTTCCTCGGATCATTATATGCACTTGTAAACTTTTTTTTATAAAAATTGGCCTTAACAAATTGGATATTTCTATTAACAACATTTCTGAAATGTTTGTACTCGTTTTCATACGTTTTACTCCTCGGGCTATTTTTCCATCTCCTATAAAGCTCGTCCCTTTTTTTACACATTGGGACTATTTCGAGCGTAATCCATGGCTTATGTTTTCGGGTTTTTTTAGTTGACTTAATTCTGCTTGCTTCGTTATATATGTTATTCATTTCTTTTACGAAATTATTGTAAAGCGTTTCAACATCATTTTCCTTAATCATATCTTGCCAGTTTGTCTGTTCTATCAACTGATTTACCTTTTGTTGATTGATGTGCCTAATTATATCTTTCACAGATGACTCTATATTATTGAAATTTTTTGTTGCATATAAAACGGCGTAATGGTCTGAAAGATCAGTTTCGATCACTGCTGAGAAAATATCAGTTTTAGTGACGCTTACAAAGATATGATCTATAAGAGTTGCAGTATTATTTCTTATGTCAACACGCGAGGGTCGTTTTATGACATTTGTTAAACCTTTTGAGGCCATCATCTCCATATATTTTAATACAAGAGAGTTATTCTCATCTTCGGTATTAATGTTGACATCACCTAACAAAACGTTTTCCTTGTTTTCTTTAATGATTTCGTTTATTTCATCTATGAATCTTATAACACTCGTACTTGGTGGTCTATATATTGCATGAATATGTTTTTGTTTACCTTCATGAGTGATTTCAAGATGCATGCCTTCGTAATTTATGGGATTGGTTGGTATTATTTTGTACGTTACATTGTTTTTGATATATATTGCGACACCTCCGCCTTTCATTGCATCACGATTAACAAATTCGGGTTTAAACCCATCAATATTATATAGAGAATTTTTCTGTTTAGGTATATTAATTTCGTTCAGCACCAGTATATCTATATAACATAACACATTTTCGATTTCCGCTATAAAAGTGTCCCATGTTTTTGTAATGGATCTTATGTTAAAACTTACACAACAAAAATTCATTTCTTTTAAAAATTCTTTATCGATGCCACATACACCATGTATTACCCTAAAGTCTATGTCAGCTTCACTATCTACGTTTTCCATTTTGTTTGTTTGTTTTACTTCGTTCTTCTAGTTCGTCATATGCATGCATTTTTAGTTGGTCATCTTGTTTACATCGTTGCAAGTGCCGATGTGTATTGTTTCGCCGTTTTCAGTTTTTTTTGCAAGTATTTTGCCTGTTGTCTCCCACACAAATTTCCAGTTACATTCTCTGGCTTTATTTTTTGCCAGCCATAGCAAGTGTTTATTTGTTGGTGTGAGTTGGTTATTGACAAAAACAAAAGCATCGTTTTCTGCTGATGTAGCTTGACCATTGCAACTGTTTTCCCTAATTTTCTTTAGAGAAATATTGCGAATAATTTTCGCCTTTTTGATGACGTTTGTTTTGCATGTGTGGCTCGCAAATGTGGCTATTATTGTTGATTTGTTTGGGTTTTTTTTGTTTGTTCTGTAGATGTCAGTGATATCAGTTTCATTTATTTTGTAATCAATCGTTTCACCAAGTGCTTGAACAATTTCAATTAAATTTTCATTTTGTGTCGGTGGGATGTTTTTTATTTCTATGTTGTTTTTTAGTAATTGCTGTTCGAGTGTGTTAATTTTTGTTTCCATCAAGCACATTTGCTGATCTTTTTTCATGTTGCTTTCTTTGAGTTCCTTTATTTCGTTTGAAAGTTTTTGTAGTACTTCATTGTTTGATGTCATATGCTGTTTTATCTCTTCGTATTTACTCGCAACAAATTCACAGCTGTTGTTGATTTCAGACATTTCTTTTCTCATTTTTCGCATTTCAAGTAAGATAAACTGGCTATTGCTCTCCTGGGATGTTGATGGGACATTTGATATTGGTTCTTTGTCATGTATATCAGGTGAACTGGCACTTCTGATTCTTTTGGACATTGGTTGCACTGGAGATATTTCCACTGGCGTCTTTTGTAGGGCAGAAATCGCCGTGAGCTCCTTTCTGCAGATTGGACATCTCCATTCCTCCTTTCTGGCCGCACTCATTTTCCTATAGGATTTTTCAGAAAGAGTGGTACATCCATAGTGCATTTTTCGGTCACATCTGAAGCAAGTTACGAAGTCTCCATCAGGGGGGAGGTCGGAAAGGCATTCGGTACATGGATCCATATTGAACATGATCAGCTTTTATAAACAACAGATATGAATGTATGCGTGGGTGGAAAAATAAAGAGAGAAATAAATGCAGTTAAGCCGATTGTTGTTTTTAATAAAACCAACAGGGAATGGACAAAAAACTTTAATTGATTTTTTTCAGGGTTTTATATGTTTCAATTTTATAAACAAGGTTAAAAGTCACTGTCTTTGATTTACTACTATATAGTATGAACTTTTCAAAATTAAATATTCGATTTGTCACCAAATTGGGATCACTATTCGAGAGGGCACAATAAACACAACCGATCACTTCAAAAGCTAAGAACTAAAATAGGCGCGTAAAACCATAATACGCGCGTAAAACCAAAATACGCGCGTAAGAACTAAAATACGCGCGTAAAACCATAATACGCGCGTAAGAACCAAAATACGCGCGTAAAACCAAAATACGCGCGTAAAAACTAAAATAGGCGCGTGAAACCATAATACGCGCGTTAAAACCAAAATACGCGCGTAAAACCAAAATACGCGCGTAAAACCAAAATACGCGCGTAAAAACCAAAATACGCGCGTAAAACCAAAATACGCGCGTAAAAACCAAAATACGCGCGTAAAAACCAAAATACGCGCGTAACAACTGAAATACGCGCGTAAGACCATAATACGCGCGTAAAAACTAAAATACGCGCGTAAAACCAAAATACGCGCGTAAAACCAAAATACGCGCGTAAAACCAATATACGCGCGTAAAAACCAAAATACGCGCGTAAAAACTAAAATACGCGCGTAAAACCAAAACACGCGCGTAAGAACTAAAATACGCGCGTAAAACCAAAATACGCGCGTAAAACCAAAATACGCGCGTAAAACCAAAATGCGCGCGTAAAAACCAAAATTCGCGCGTAAAAACTGAAATACGCGCGTAAGACCATAATACGCGCGTAAAAACCATAATACGCGCGTAAAAACCAAAATACGCGCGTAAGAACTAAAATACGCGCGTAAAACCATAATACGCGCGTAAAAACCAAAATACGCGCGTAAAACCAAAATACGCGCGTAAAAACTTAAATACGCGCGTAAGACCATAACACGCGCGTAAAAACTAAAATACGCGCGTGAAACCATAATACGCGCGTAAAACCAAAATACGCGCGTAAAAACCAAAAAACGCGCGTAAAAACTAAAATACGCGCGTAAAACCAAAATACGCGCGTAAGAACTAAAATACGCGCGTAAAACCAAAATACGCGCGTAAAACCAAAATACGCGCGTAAAACCAAAATACGCGCGTAAAAACTAAAATACGCGCGTGAAAACTAAAATACGAGCGTAAAAACCAAAATACGCGCGTAAAACCAAAATACGCGCGTAAAAACTAAAATACGCGCGTAAGACCATAATACGCGCGTAAAAACTAAAATACGCGCGTAAAAACCAAAATACGCGCGTAAAACCAAAATACGCGCGTAAAAACTAAAATACGCGCGTAAGACCATAATACGCGCGTAAAAACTAAAATACGCGCGTAAAACCATAATACGCGCGTAAAAACTAAAATACGCGCGTAAAACCAAAACACGCGCGTAAGAACTAAAATACGCGCGTAAAACCAAAATACGCGCGTAAAACCAAAATACGCGCGTAAAACCAAAATACGCGCGTAAAAACCAAAATACGCGCGTAAAACCAAAATACGCCCGTAAAAACTAAAATACGCGCGTAAGACCAAAATCCGCGCGTAAAACCATAATACGCGCGTAAAAACTAAAATACGCGCGTAAACCCAAAATACGCGCGTAAAAACTAAAATACGCGCGTAAAACCATAATACGCGCGTAAAAGCTAAAATACGCGCGTAAAACCAAAATACGCGCGAAAAAACCAAAATACGCGCGTTAAACCATAATACGCGCGTAGAAACTAAAATACGCGCGTAAAACCAAAACACGCGCGTAAGAACTAAAATACGCGCGTAAAACCAAAATACGCGCGTAAAACCATAATACGCGCGTAGAAACTAAAATACGCGCGTAAAACCAAAACACGCGCGTAAGAACTAAAATACGCGCGTAAAACCAAAATACGCGCGTAAAACCAAAATACGCGCGTAAAAACTAAAATACGCGCGTAAGACCAAAATCCGCGCGTAAAACCATAATACGCGCGTAAAAACTAAAATACGCGCGTAAAACCAAAATACGCGCGTAAAAGCTAAAATACGCGCGTAAAACCAAAATACGCGCGTAAAAACTAAAATACGCGCGTAAAACCATAATACGCGCGTAAAAGCTAAAATACGCGCGTAAAACCAAAATACGCGCGTTAAACCGAAATACGCGCGTAAAAACCAAAATACGCGCGTAAAACCAAAATACGCGCGTAAAACTAAAATACGCTCGCAAAAACCAAAATACGCGCGTAAAACCAAAATACGCGCGTAAAAACTAAAATACGCGCGTAAGACCATAATACGCGCGTAAAAACTAAAATACGCGCGTAAAACCATAATACGCGCGTAAAAACTAAAATACGCGCGTAAAACCAAAACACGCGCGTAAGAACCAAAATACGCGCGTGAAACCAAAATACGCGCGTAAAACTAAAATACGCTCGTAAAAACCAAAATACGCGCGTAAAACCAAAATACGCGCGTAAAAACTAAAATACGCGCGTAAGACCATAATACGCGCGTAAAAACTAAAATACGCGCGTAAAACCATAATACGCGCGTAAAAACTAAAATACGCGCGTAAAACCATAATACGCGCGTAAGAACCAAAATACGCGCGTGAAACCAAAATACGCGCGTAAGACCATAATACGTGCGTAAAAACTAAAATACGCGCGTGAAACCATAATACGCGCGTTAAAACCAAAATACGCGCGTAAAACCAAAATACGCGCGTAAAAACCAAAATACGCGCGTAAAACCAAAATACGCGCGTAAAAACTAAAATACGCGCGTAAGACCATAATACGCGCGTAAAAACTAAAATACGCGCGTAAAAACCAAAATACGCGCGTAAAACCAAAATACACGCGTAAAATCTAAAATACGCGCGTAAGACCATAATACGCGCGTAAAAACTAAAATACGCGCGTAAAAACTAAAATACGCGCGTAAAACCATAATACGCGCGTAAAAGCTAAAATACGCGCGTAAAACCAAAATACGCGCGTAAAAACCAAAATACGCGCGTTAAACCAAAATACGCGCGTAAAAACCAAAATACGCGCGTTAAACCAAAATACGCGCGTAAAAACTAAAATACGCACGTAAAACCAAAATACGCGCGTAAGAACTAAAATACGCGCGTAAAACCATAATACGCGCGTAAAAACCAAAATACGCGAGTTAATACCACATCACGTTCAACGTATAAAAATAGAATACACCAATGGAAAGACAAGCCAAACTATCAAATATCAATAGAACACATCCTTGGATAACAGATGTTTTCTCAATGGAAAAATACCAGAGTCCAGACAAGCCAAGCCACATCCTTGTAGATGTTTTCTCAATGGAAAAATACCAGAGTCCAGACAAGCCAAGCCACATCCTTGGATAGCAGATGTTTTTATTTGTCAAAATAGTATAAATAGGAATATCATAGAAAACCAAAAGCCACTTCTTTTAAGTCAGTGAATAAGTTCACAACCCACAGTTTTAAAATCAAATTAGAAACCTTAAGACGTTGTGACCATTTGTATAACTAGGTTAAGTTTTGAATAAATAAAATAAAGTTTTTTTTATCAAAATTAGCCAGTTACATAAATTAATTGGGGGCTCAACCGGGATAGCCTTACAAAGCTATTTAACGTAAATATAAATTGAAAAATAATAAAGTAAATTTAACGTAAAATCAGTGAGTGCTATCAAGTGCCAGAAATATGTTCTTCAAGTAATACAAATGAACAATTGTATGAAGACGTATTTAGTGATCAGTGAACATCAAGAAATCTGAAAATAAAAGTAAGATAGTGTTAACAATACATCACAGACAATAAAGTATCGAACATTGTATCGAGAAAAATTGAAGAAACGAAATAGTGAGTCATCACGAAAATATTTCATTCCAACCAACCCCAAAAGAAGATAGAGAAAGATAATTCTACACCAAAGAATCCCAGAAAGGTACAGTGCGGAATTGCAGACAAGGAATCCCTGAGCGGTATTGCAGTTTTAAGTAAGAATTATATTATATATATTGAGTATGATAGATTATATAAAAAGGTGTTATGAATAGATTAACCAAATATAAAAAATCATTTAAAAGTAAAATTAAGTTACAAAGTGTTAAAGAAGATTTTGAATTGCAAGAGTTAAGTAAAATTAAATTAAATTGTGAGAAATCGGAAATAAGTGAAGTAGTAGTCATGGAAGTTTTACAATCACAAATAGCTGATTTAACAGCAAAATTAGATAGTCTCATGACTGGAAAACCTGCAATCAAAGAATTCCAAACAGAAGAAATTAAAACAGAAATTATAGATATAATGAGTTTAGATGTAATAAAATCGGTGCCGACTTTTACAGGCGACGCCCAAAAATATGTTCATGGAGACAAGCTATTGGTCATGCTATGAAGATATATAAAAAAGGTAGTGTACAGTACTTTTCAGCACTAGTAATACTTCGAAATAAGTGTATAGAACAAGCAAATGACATTTTAACTAATCACGGCACGGTATTAAATTACGAAGCAATTTTAGCAAGGTTAGACTTTGCATACTCGGACCAACGTCCAATACATGTTTTAGAACAGGAAATGAGTATTTTAAGACAAGGTAAAAATTCCTTAATGGAATATTATAATATAATAAACCAAAAACTCACAGCGTTAATTAACAAAACTATCATGACGCACGGTGACGATAAGGCAATCACAAACGAATTATGTGAAAAATATAGAAGAGATGGACTTAGAGTTTTTATTTCGGGACTGAACGGTCAGCTCTCAAACATACTGTTTAGTATATGTCCGGATAATCTTCCAAGTGCACTAGCAAAAGCACAGGAATTAGAAAGCAATAATAATAGAGCATTATTTGCTTACAGATATGAATGTCCAACTACTGGGAATAAAAATGAAACATTGAGGTTTTCACATACAGATAAACCTATTCATAAAGATAATAATGTCTTCAGGAGAGATAATTTAGCTCCTCAATACAAACAAAACCCAAATCAGTTTGAACGAATGCAATGTAGTACGATCAATCAGCAGATCCCAAATACAAACGAACAAAGAAATACATATCAATATGCTAATAATAGGAATTACTTATCCTATAATAACCAAAACAGGTACAGTAACCCATTCAAACAAAACAGACCAGGGTTTAAAAGAGAGAGGGAACAAAGCGTTCAAGTATCAGGGCAAGCCACACCCAATAAAATTGAAAGAATCAGTAATTTGAACGAGAAGAATGAGATAGGTAGTCAGACCGGTTTACCATACTTATACAGAAAGATAGGCAACAAAAATATAAGAATTTTGTTAGATACAGGCGCAACAAGCAATTATTGTCGACCAGGGCTACTCAGTGAAAGAAAAGAATTAGTCGCAAAGAAACAGGCAACGACAGTGAACGGAGCAGTAATAATTGAATTTTATTACGAAATTGAAATATTTAATAAAACAGTGATAGTGTATGAATTAAATAATTTCGGTTACGATATATTAATCGGTAACAAATTCTTAAGAGATAACAAAGCAGTTATCGATCTTCAGAATAATAATATAAAGGTAAATAATGAAGAAGAAAGAATTTATTTTGACGAAGAAGTCATAAATAATATAATTATGAACAAAAGTGAGAATTTAGAAGATTTGAGAAAATGTGTCAGCGAACAGATTAAAGTGGAACATAAGAATATAAATATAAATCTGCCATTCAGAACAGATATAGTTGCTGAAATAAATACAGTAGAAGACAAAACAATATGGACAAAACAATATCCATATCCTCACAGTGCAAATGAATTCATAAATAAAGAAGTAAAAAAATTAATAGAATCAGGAATAATTAGAGAAAGCAAAAGTGCTTATAATAGTCCAGTATGGGTAGTGCCCAAAAAAGGATTTAACGAAGACAATACACCAAAAATGAGAATGGTGATCGATTTCAAAAAATTAAACGAAAACACAGTTGTGGATAAATATCCAATACCAGACACAAATGTCATATTAAGCAATTTAGGGAAAGCAAAAATATTTTCTAGTATAGATTTGGAAAGTGGTTTCCACCAAATAAAAATGAAAGATTCAGACATAAAAAAAACAAGTTTCAGTGTCAATAATGGCAAATATGAATATTTGCGAATGCCATTCGGGCTACGTAATGCTCCGAGTATATTTCAGAGAGCAATGGACAACATATTACGTCCATTTATAGGAAAGTTTTGCCACATTTACATTGATGACATTATAATCTATTCAGAATCAATAGAAAGTCATAAAAAACATTTAGCTACAATTATAAAAGTTTTAAAAGAAGCTAATATGAAAATCAGTTTAGAAAAATCAGAATTTTTTAAAGATTCAATTAAGTTTTTAGGATATGTAGTTGCACAAAACATAATAAAAACAGATGATGAAAAGGTAAAAACAATTAAACAATACCCTTTACCAGAAACTCTTAGACAACTTAGATCATTCCTAGGAATGATAGGATATTATCGCAAATTTATTAAGAATTATGCACAAATAGCAAAACCATTAACAAAGCATTTACAGAATGAAAATGGTCAAGTATCAACATACTTAGCAAAGAAAACTAAAATAAATTTAGATAAAGAAGCAATTGAAGCTTTTGAAATATTAAAAAATAATCTAATAAAAGAAGTTGAATTAAATCAACCAGATTTCAATAAGAAATTCATTTTAACCACAGACGCCTCAGACGACGCTGTAGGAGCAGTTCTTTCACAGAACGGAAAACCAATAACATTTATTAGCAAAATATTGCAAAAATCAGAACGCAGTTATGCGGCAAACGAAAAAGAACTATACGCAATAGTATATGCTTTAAAAAATTTGAGAAACTATTTATATGGTGTAAAAGATCTTGAAATACATACAGATCACCAACCACTAACGTTTTCATGCTCAAAGAAAAATCCGAATGCCAAAATGAAGAGATGGTATTCAATAATAGAAGAATATGGCCCGAAAATAATTTACAAACCAGGAGTAACCAACGTAGTGGCAGATGCATTAAGTAGACAGAATTTAAATATGTTAGAAGATAACAATACACAACATAGTGCAGAAAGTAGCGAAGAATATTCGGAAAAACTAAGTAAATGTGTGAATAAATTCAAACAGCAAATAATATTTGAACAATCTGAAACAGAATCTGATGAAATAATAAATGTTTTTAACAACAAAAGAATAATGATTTACTTTAGGAATAATGAAAATATAGTCAATATTTTAAAAAAATATATAACCCCAGGAACAATAGGAATTTATGGAAAGACAGAAGAAATTTATCAAGTAAAAGATAAATTGAGGAAATTTAATAATAAATTCATAGAATGCGAATTTTTAGCACAAGATATAATAAATAAAAAAGATCAAGTAGAAATCGTAGAACAAACACACATAAGAGCACATAGAAATGCTAAAGAAAATACTAAACAAATAGAGGAAAATTACTATTGGCCGACAATTAGGCGAGATTTTGAAGAATATGTAAGATTTTGCGACATATGCAATATAAATAAATATGATCGCAAACCACATAAGGAAAAGATTGGTGAGGCACCAATTCCAAAAGAGGAAGGGGAAATGATACACATAGACATCTTCTACATAAATAAAAATTTATATTTAAGGTGCATCGATAAATTTAGTAAGTATGCAAGCATCCTGGAATTGAAAGACAATACTAATTTGAAGGAAAAAGTATTAGAGATACTACAGATATATCCAAAGTGTAAAAAAATAGTTATGGATAATGAAACAAGTTTTAAATCACCAGTATTCCAGTCTTTAATGAAAAGAAATAATATAGAAATATTTTATACAGACCCTTGCCACAGTAAGACAAACGGACAGATAGAAAGATTCCATTCCACTTCACAGGAAATAATAAAATGCATTAAAGATGAATGTAAATTATTAGACTTCACAGAAATAATTTTTAGAGCAATAAAAGAATATAATAACTCTATACACAGTACTACTAATAAGAAACCAACAGAAGTTTACTTCGATAAAATAGGGAAAGAAGTAATTAGTAAAGAACTAAAAAATAAACAAGAAAAAATGTTGGAAGTTCATAATAAAGGAAGGAGAGAAATTCAAGTTGAAGAAAACCAAATAGGTTATAAAAAGGTAGATAAAAGAAATAAAATGGAACCTAAATTTCAAAAGGTTATTATAAAAGAAGACTTAGGTCATGCAGTTAAAACTCAAACAGGTAGAATTGTTCATAAAGATAATTTAAAAATAAAACCTAAACGTAAAACTAATCAATCTCCTCATTACAGGAATTCAAAATGAATACAATCATAATAATAATGATTATCACTGCAACACTAAGTAAAGCAGAAGTAGAAATAATAGATTATAGCAGAGAAGAATACATCCTAATAGAAGATGGAGATACAATAATAACTCAAGGAACAAATAATATATTCCATATAACTAACCTAACAATAATAGAAAGTGTACTTAAGCAAAGCGATGAGGCGGTACAAAATGATATAAATTATACACAAAAAATGAATAAGCATTATGCAGAAATTGAGATAGTTAATAACTTACTTGAACAGCTCAAAGAGCATTATTCTAGAACTAGACGTTCATTAAATTTTATAGGTACAGTTTGGAAATTCATTGCCGGAACTCCAGATCATTATGATGAAGAAATTTTAGAAGAGAAAATAAATGATTTGGTTAAAAATAATAAAAGATTTTGTCTATACTGAAAAAGATGAAATAATTTCAAGACAATTAAAAGTAATAAGTTATGAACTACAAAATATAATAAATACATTAACTTTTGCAAAGCTAGGAAAATTAAATCCAGCAATTTTAAGTAACAAAGATATTAAAGAAATACTAAAGCATGAGAATAGTACTTTTTCAGTTACAGATCTAATTGATGTAAGTAAATTTAAAATATATCAGAAACATAATATTATTGTAATAATGATTAAATATCCGATTATTAAAGAAACATGTAAAACATATATTACTAAAAGTATTCCACAAAAGGATGGAAAACTATTAATTGAAAATAAGATTGCTAAATGCATTAATTTATTAATTTACAAAATTGTAAAACTGAAACACAAAGTAGATATTGTGAATATAACACAACAGAATCATGTTTTACTAAACTATTGAATAAGAATTATACTAAGTGTAATAAGATAAAGGAAAATAATTATCCATTAGAAATATTAAAAGAAGGAGCAATATAAGCTACCGGAAATCATGTTATAAACAACATTACTTATAAAGGTACATATTTAGTAACCTATAATCAAAATGTAACTATTGATAATCAATTATTTTCAAATGATAAAAATATTATACAAGCATACCTTAAGGGTTATTCAAATACTTTATATGAAGTAGATACATATATGGATTCTTTGAATGAAGATCTAAAATTTAAAAATATTAATTTTATAGAAAATATCAAGACCAATGCAAAAGAAAATATTGGCATATCAATTCTATTTACTATTATATTAACAATTGTAATACTGTATATCATTAAATTAGTCATATCATTGAGACGACAAAAACATCAAAAGATTCAAGTCAACATTGAACTGGAAAGAAAACAAGCAGAAGACCACTTCAATGCATTAGTTGAAAAAGCAAAAGAAAAATATGCAGCAGAAGGAAGATCGGGGCGACCTTTTTAGAAGTACGGGGGAAGTTAATACCACATCACGTTCAACGTATAAAAATAGAATACACCAATGGAAAGACAAGCCAAACTATCAAATATCAATAGAACACATCCTTGGATAACAGATGTTTTCTCAATGGAAAAATACCAGAGTCCAGACAAGCCAAGCCACATCCTTGGATAGCAGATGTTTTCTCAATGGAAAAATACCAGAGTCCAGACAAGCCAAGCCACATCCTTGGATAGCAGATGTTTTTATTTGTCAAAATAGTATAAATAGGAATATCATAGAAAACCAAAAGCCACTTCTTTTAAGTCAGTGAATAAGTTCACAACCCACAGTTTTAAAATCAAATTAGAAACCTTAAGACGTTGTGACCATTTGTATAACTAGGTTAAGTTTTGAATAAATAAAATAAAGTTTTTTTTATCAAAATTAGCCAGTTACATAAATTAATTCGCGCGTAAAACCAAAATGCGCGCGTATAATATAATAATAATATGATGCTCTCCTCTCTTGTGCACCCGATTTCGTGAAATTGGGGACGTTGAAGTAGCTGTCTGACAGCTGTCTGACTTAATAATGTCGTTTTCCATTGGGACAGAAAAAGCACTTTTTTTCAGAGTCAGAGCAGTTTTTCTGCTCTCGAAATCAGCTGGCTGTCAGATTTCATGTTCCATTGGGCGCAAAAAAAGCACTTTTTTTGAGAGTCAGAGCAATTTTGCGGATCTCGATATCCGAGCGAGAGTCACACCTATGTGCACTAACACCAAAACATTTGTCGTTTGTCAAACTTTAAAGTATGTTTACTTACGTTTATAGACGAGAAGTCTGTGAAAAATAGAAAAAAAATTACATATGGCCGCTGCAATATTTATTAATTAATAATAATTGAATGGATTTTTATTTACACAAATTACAATTTAAGAACACGTGACTTTTAAAACACGCACCACCACAGATGCAAAGGAAGAAAAATCTCGTTTTATGTTCCATTGGGCATGAAAAATCTGAAATCTGAGAGCAAAATCTGAAAATCCCAATGGAAAACGACATTATTTTTAAATTTTTAGTCAAATATTTACAGACAGGCAAATTTAAGGTGAGGGGAATGAGGTTTATATTGCAAAATCATCGATGAAGTCGGTTAGGTGCGTTGAAGTGTCAGCTGTGGGTCTATATGATCGGCAGCCATATTTCCAGCGTTTGCTGTAATTTTGCTTCCCTTCTGCTGATGTCAACTGCAATCCATTTGTTGCTTGATCATGAGCCCTAGAAATGTTCCAACAGAGAGAAACCTCCACGATAAAATGTAACTCATGGCGTTAATAAAAGAAATAAATTCCCTCCGAATCACATCTGATCAGATATCGCCAAAACACTAATTAACGGTTTACAGCCGGTTGCTGCCTCATTAGCACTCGCTTAATCATGACCCATTTGCCCTTCATTCGAGCCTAATTACAATCGAAGCGAAGCCACTTGCCATCGCCACATTGTAGAATGCAAACGAGCCCTTAAACGACACACCAACCGATCTTATAAAAATGTAAGTTCACACGTCCTCTCTGAAATGGTAGCCATCGATATGCTTGTTCTTTTAACCACTCTTTTGGTAATAAAACACCAAAAAACCGCACATCCCGAAACACAATCCCTATACACGAGTATATGCTCTCGAAATTATGAATTAGGCCATAAAAACATTTGCGCGCAATAAAAATCCTTCCTTCTTCGATCCGCTCGTTTGTTGCTGTCAATAAGGCGGCTGTGCGTTGTGCTGCATCAGCCAGCCCCAGCATTTCGGTCGTACGCTTCTTTATTGAGCGTCTTAATTTCCATGCCAGGGAATAAAAAATTAATTGAAATTGCTGATTGAGCTACAGTTGCGTTTCGATGCATGCGAGGGGGGCTGCGCCGACGACCATCCAGATCCAGACAGGGCTTCAACCTAATGAAGACATTAAATTGGACATAAAAACTCTTTGGCGCAAAGGTGCCGATTGCGATGCGAGGATTATTAATCCCGATCATGCCTAGCGATCATGGTGCCACGGTAAAGATCGATGCGGATGGGTGTGCGCAGAGTGTGAATTTCGGGTTACAACATTTTAAGCTGAACTAAAAGCAAACATAAAATTTACCATTTAATGGCGTCTTCGGGTGACGGAGACCTACGCCAGGTTGGTGAGGAATTTTCGCTGATTAAGGGCTATACTCGCGCAGTTTATCGGATCGCTGCTGATTGCCTTTCAGTATCACCACCTGCTGTCTTTATCTTCAATCTGGTCAAGTAACAAAGTAGTAGGGTATATCTCTCTCTCCCTCTCAAGTTGAACTGCCTAATTAATTCGCTTCTAATCCGTAACGAAATCACTGCCCTGCCCTCCTACACAAGGCGCGTTCAATGAATGAGCCAATACCACGCAACTGATCTAGTCCTCCGACTATTCGTAGAACTCCATCATGGTACACGTGTAGAAACAAGAAGGAAACTTTTGATCGATGGCAGTAACTTAAGCGAGTCAAAGGTGGGAGCTACTATCGAAATTTATTATGCTGCAGCCCTTTCGGTAGGTATAGCCAGGTACCCCGGGTTCAGTTCTGAGGTAGTACTTCCATTAAATGAGGTTCAGTCTTTGCGCGTGCATGCAACACAACACACAGCAGCCACAACATCAGTATGAATCAAAGAAAAAGAAAGGAGCAGTGATGCTCTCAAATGCTCGCACAGAAGACTCCGCAGCAATTCGTCGTTCATAAATCACGAGCCGTTGCAGAATCAATTTTCAATAATGCTCACCGCAGGGATGCATGTGCCACACGCTGTTCTAACAAATGGCAACCTATCTGTTGGTCGCTTCTTGATTTTAATCTTCTTCTCTTTGTCTCGCTATGGATGCGTGGCTGAAATGGCACAATTCGGATTGGATTGCTCTGGCGTCTGGTGAGTAGGCCTAAAATAATTGTCCTACCGTGGTTTAGACGTTCTCCTAGGCAGGAGGCCGAGCACTTGACGACGAAGTTTTGTTTTGTTTCTTTCTGATTTGATGTCTTAAGCTGGTTTGTGATTGAAGGAGGTTTTTAAATTTCCTCATAAGTACCTACTTTAGACAAGAAAAGGGTAGGTACCGATATCGGTTTGCGGTTTCAAGAAGTATTTTTGACGACTTTGAATCTAGATTACCTATTTCTCTTTCTCTTTTCTTTGCAATGAATGATTCCTTCTTTGATTTGAACAGTCAGGCGATTTCGTTTGCCGGCGAGCTCATCTGAGAATCCTACGCGATGCATGTTTGCATTTATCGTGTGTTATGTCAGCGATAGAATCGAAATTACAGATGGAGGCACACCCGTAATAGCTCTGGCACCAGTGGAACAAAAGTGAAAAAAATGCTTTTATATACAGTTCTATTACTTTAAAAACACACTTTGCAAATCGAATTAAACTAACAACTCTTTTGTAATTTTGAGCTTGATATAAAAAATGTCGCTTAAATGGGATTTAGGCGCAGTGGCTTATTGGTTAGCGTGTCGGACTACTAAGCGAGGGGTCGAGTTTCCCGCAAAAACCCAAATTCGAACCAAGGGTTTTTTCACTGTGCCACCTCTCGCGAACGTCTGACAAGCATCCGAGAGTATAACTGTCTTGAAAGAGCTTCTCAATCAGCCGATTGGAGTTGGCATCAAATTGTAGATCCCTTCAATTCGTTCCAAAAAGAAAAAACTCACACAAAACGAATGGTTGCGAGAAGCTAGGCCTAGAGTCCCTTCGGACCTGTTGCGCCAACTATCTATTTATTTAGGTAAATGGGAGCTTAAACGCAGGGAACGTTGACAGATCTTCCGCTTTAACAATTATGCAATAACAACATCTATTGTTTTAGGCCTCTCTCTACATTTTTCCCAAGAAGACATTTTCTCTTTTTTTTTTCCTTTTAAGAACTTAAGGTAAGATTAGACTGTATGCCAAGTGGTCATAAAATGCCAATTTCTGACAGTTCTCCTGTCAAAATATGGTCATACAATGTAATGGGCATATCGCATATCTCATATGCTGTAATGACCTAAATGCCATATATGACCACGCTGATTTTGACAGATAAAAATGCCCAAATAGCATAATAGTGTAATCGGACAATAAGCACGAATGCCAGCATCAACCCTATGGCCCCAGTTATAGCTTTCATTGAAATGCATCATTGAAAATTTTGATTAACGATTTTAAGATGAATAAAGCTAATCAATTGTGGAATTTTTTTACCGAAAAAACAACTTAATTCTGATTAAAACTTTTCTTTAAATCCAATTTTATTATTTCACTGATTGAAATTCATTTCAATGAACAGCTGATTTTCGTTCCTCTAATTTGGAACCCAATCGTTTCACTGATGTGTTCGATTCTCTTTCTGTTCTCAGCTGTCAGTTTTGCTTTCAATGATCAACTCCAACCACGAAACCTGGAATTGTTTATTGCAAGTTGTTCTTTTGTACTGTAACTTTTTCTTTTTTTTATTAAACTGAGCATTTTCAATAATAATAATAACATTTTATTACATTTTGTTTCTTTTATGCAATCCCATAATTCCGATTATTAAACAGTTTTACTTGCTTTTCGCTTTTTGGAGTTTTCTCGGTTTAGTTTCACTGACAGGTCCTTCCACTGACAGCAACTTTTCAATGATTGCTATAACTGACTTGTCAAAAAAAAAGTAAACCATTATTCCACTGATTTGTTCCAATGATGCATTTCAATGATAGCTATAACTTATGCCTATATGCCTGTTGCTGCTGATTAAGTTTGAATTTATTTAACGTCCCTGGAGTCATTATTTGTTAACGTCCCTGGAGTGAGGACTTATGGAACGCAACCCTGTCAGAGAAATTAATTAAAATCGTATCCAAGCCCTCACTCCACAGACGTCATCCAGAGGAAAGACACACGAAGTGAGTTTTGTCAAAATAATTTTGGTATTTTTAATCGCCATTTTGTCTTTAATTTTTCAAGATAATAAACCTTATACCTCGTTTTAAATTGGAAGCGTTAATTATTTCAACAAAACATCTTTATTATTTCTGTCGCTAATAACCTGTGGAGTTGATTGCGCGTATTGCACGAATGCTAACTCGCAATAAAGCCAAGCTGATCAGAGGAATAATGTCGTCTCCGCCGCCATCGCCAGAGGAAAAGTTGGAATACGATCTGGATGCCACTGTGGTCGATACGACTGCAGTCCAACTTGCCGAATTACAGTCGCAGATTCACAATTTGCAGAAATCATTCGAAATATTGACGACAAAAGCTGCCACTATTTCGTCGCCTGCCGCCATTTTGTCGTCGCCACATGGAGCTTGTCTCGCAACGAGTTCTTCACCTTTATCAGTAACGACAGCCGCCATTTTGTCATCGCCTCGGACGAAGTCTAATTTAACTGCTCAACCAACTTATGCAGCATCTATTACCGCCGGCACCTCAACACTGCCAATAAGATCTGCCGCCACTCTGTCACCGTCTTTTAATACATCCGCTGCCATGATGTCGTCGCCTTACACAGCAGTCCCGTCAGGCACAGTTGCCGCCAATCCCGCATGCCACGAAGTTCCGCCAGCCACAACCGCCGTAAGTTACGCCTGGAGTCAAGGTACGTACAACAATATTTACTTACCTAATTATATGCCCGCCCAATCGCCGCCAAACCCCACACTGCCAATGCCGACAACCCCAATGCCACTCTACCAGCCACCCATAAGGAAGTTGCAAGACCTTCCACCGTTTTCCGGCCAGCCAGAAGAATGGCCAATGTTTTCGGTGGCGTATAAAGAAACGACATTCGCCCACCGCTACACAGACCTTGAAAATCTTTCACGTCTGCAAAAAGCCTTACGTCCGGGAAGTGCAGCAAGACAATTGGTTGAGTCACTGCTCATTCACCCGAGCAGTGTCAACGCAGTAATGAGCACTTTAGAGTTTCGCTACGGCCGACCGGAGATTCTTATCCGGAGTCAACTGGCCAAAGTAAGAGCATTTCCTGCTATAACCGAAACTAAAGTATCGGAAATTGTAAACTTCAGCACGCTAGTATCTAATCTGACAACTTTTTTGGAAAACTCGGGTGAAACAATGCATCTATTCGACCCAACTCTTCTAGAAGAATTGATAATTAAACTCCCAATAAGCAAAAGGGAGGAATGGGTTAGACACAAGTTCGCGATTAGATCAATTCACCCGAGTGTAAGCGAATTCAGCAACTGGTTGCGACAGATCGCTACATACGTCGCTTTAGCTACTGAAGTAATGCCCGACAAATCGTCGAATAATTCTCCGCAGTCATTTTCTAATGAAAAAAGGCAAAGGCATTGCAACACACTTTATACTGTGTCTGAAGAGCCACAAAAGAAAAGCGTAAATTGCATAGTATGCAATTCTAATCACCAGTTATATCGTTGCTCACAATTCAAGTCGATTCCTATTGCACAACGCTGGAAAATAGTGAAAGAGAATCATTTATGTTTCTCCTGTCTACGTGCTGGTCATCCACTTTCGAAGTGTTCATATAGGCGCGAATGTGGTATTTCATCGTGCCGAAGATCTCACAATCGCATTCTTCATGGCGAAACAATTCAACCACCGATAAACCACCCTTCAACCAGCAATGCCACCACGGTTAATACTTCTTTGACCGAAGAGCCATGTACAGAAAAGAATAGCACTGTCGGTGCTATAATTTGTCAACCTGCGTCGAAGAAAACATTATTGAAATATCTGCCTGTACAATTGAGTGGTCCGAAAGGAACATGCAATGTTATTGCATTCATCGATGACGGTGCAAAGATTTCACTGATTGAGGACCAAGTGGCTTCATTTATTGGTGTCAAAGGTGTGTCGGAATTGTTGTCCCTCAGATGGATAGGCAATAAGACCACGAACGAAATTTCTCAGCGCGTTGATTTGGAAATATCTGGCATACACGAAGATGCAGATAGGTACCAAATGCGAAACGTCCGTACCGTGAAACAGCTGTTATTACCATCTCAGAGTCTCGAATTAGTGGACATGAAAAAACAGTACTGCGGTTTAACAGAGTTGTCAATTAACGATTACCATAATGCAGTACCCCAAATTCTAATTGGAATTCCACATACGAATCTCGTTAGGCCAATTAAGGTGAAAAATATTGATAATGGGTTTTCAGTTCATCATACAAAACTTGGATTGACCCTTTTCGGTTCTAATGAAGACAACGTCTCTGATGCGATCGTTAGCTATATAGGACATGACGACGAAAATGTTCTGCAAGATTTACAGATACTCGTTGCCGAATACTTTGCTGTCGAAAATATAGCACCATCGTTTAAGCACATTATTTCGGATGCTGACAAAAGAGCGGAGAAAATTCTTCGTGAGACAACAAGAAAAGTCAATGGCCAATACGAAACCGGTCTTTTGTGGAAAGACAACCGTGTAGAATTCGTAGATAGCTACGACATGGCGTTAAAACGACTGCAATCTGTGGAAATAAAAATGAATAAAGACAACAATTTTGCCGATTGGTATAAATCAAAGATCAACGATTATGTAACGAAAAAATATGCTAGAATGTTATCATCTAATGAGGTGAATATGATGAATAGTCGCATATGGTACTTGCCGCACTTTGCTATCTGCAATGCAAATAAAAATAACAAACTACGTCTCGTTTTTGACGCCGCCGCTCGTACAGAAGGAATATCATTAAATTCTATGTTAACCAAGGGTCCGGATAGATATCAGCCGAAACCACTTTTGTCAATTTTGTTAGGTTTTCGACAAAAACCAATAGGTGTATGCGCTGACATCCGCGAAATGTTTCATCGCATAAATATTCGTCGGGAAGATCAACAGTGTCAACGTTTTCTTTGGAGGGATGGTGATTCCTCACGGCCACCAGACATATATGTAATGACTGCGATGATTTTTGGTTCTGCAAGTTCACCGTGTTCGGCGCAATATATTAAAAATCTAAATGCCAGCGCTTATAAACAGAGTCATCCTCGAGCCTTTGAAGCCATAGTTGACCGGCACTATGTCGACGATTATGTTGATAGCTTCAGTTCAGTCTCCGAAGCCATTGCTGTGTCAACAATGGTCAAGAAGATTCATAGTACTGCAGGATTTGATTTGAGAGGGTTCGTTTCAAACTCATCGAAACTCGTCGACGTTCTCAATGAACATTCTCCATCGTCATTGGATTTTAGAAGCATGTGCCACAGTGATTCCACAAATGAAAAAATTCTTGGCGTATGCTGGGATTCGAAAACTGACCAATTTTGTTTTACCCTAAATTTTGGAAGGATACCAGCGGCCATCTTGGACGGCACAACCAGACCAACCAAAAGTCAAGTTTTGAGTCTTACAATGTCAATTTTTGATCCGTTCGGGTTTTTAGCCAATATCGTCATCAAATCCAAATTACTGCTACAAGAACTGTGGAGAATAAATATTGGATGGACCGAACAAATACCAGAAAATATATATCAAAGGTGGTATGACTGGTATAGACAACTATCAGTGATAAAGGATCTTAAAATACCAAGGTGCTTCCATTTACGCTTGACTGATCCATGTGCCCAAGTTCAACTCCATCTGTTCGTAGATGCCAGCGAGGTCGCATTTTCCGCCGTTGGTTATTGGCGTATTGCTTATGAGAATGACGTCGACATAGTGTTCGTTATGGTAAGACTAGGTGCAGTCCTATTAAGGCCTTATCTATCCCGAGGCTCGAGCTCCAAGCGGCAGTCTTAGGAGTTCGTTTGAAAGAATTAATATTAAATAGTCAAAACATCAAGCCTAGCAGAGTAGTTCTTTGGTCTGATTCAAAGACCGTAATCCACTGGATCAAGTCCGATAGCCGTCGATATAAGCAATTCGTTGGTCATCGAATAACCGAAATACTTGATGGATCGGAAGTTAACGAATGGAGATGGGTGCCCGGGAGTTTGAATCCAGCCGACGATGCTACAAGGCCAAAAATAACTACATACGCATCCATAAATTCACCGTGGATTAAAGGTCCGTCATTTTTGAAACTTCCGGTGGAAGAATGGCCAAAGGAACCAGACGACATCGCCGCTAATGACGACATCACTGAGAAACGCTCGAATTTTATTTTCGCAATGTACAACGCGACGTTTATTTCATTTGAACGATTTTCGAATTATTATAGGCTGCTGAGAGTGATGTGTTGGGTTCGGCGAGCCGCTGGGAAATTTGTCCAACTTCGGAAACAGTGGCATATACTGCAGCAACTCAAACAAACATTCTGGAAGAGGTGGATTTCGGAATATCTTCCTACTATTACACGTCGAACAAAGTGGCAGCAGCCAACGAAGCCGATGGAGGTCGGCGATATTGTGGTGGTGTGCGACAACAACGAGAGTAGAGGCGAGTGGAAGCGCGGCAGGATTGTAGAGGTGTTTCCGGCTCCGGATGGTCAGGTTCGATCTGCATTAATCAAAACACCAACGGGTACTCTTCGAAGACCAATTTCGAAGTTAGCGAAGCTCGATGTAAAGGGTGAATCTCGCACTTCGATTCACGGGGTGCGGGATGTTGCTGCTGATTAAGTTTGAATTTATTTAACGTCCCTGGAGTCATTATTTGTTAACGTCCCTGGAGTGAGGACTTATGGAACGCAACCCTGTCAGAGAAATTAATTAAAATCGTATCCAAGCCCTCACTCCACAGACGTCATCCAGAGGAAAGACACACGAAGTGAGTTTTGTCAAAATAATTTTGGTATTTTTAATCGCCATTTTGTCTTTAATTTTTCAAGATAATAAACCTTATACCTCGTTTTAAATTGGAAGCGTTAATTATTTCAACAAAACAATGCCCATATAATGCCCTTTATTGAAATTTCATTGTGGAATGCTGGCTTTGTTGATGGAACAAGAATTATTTTGTTGTCATCGGTTTTTGAGTTCGTAGGATTGTGATTTATTTTCGTTTTCGTTCTCTTTTTTTGTGGAACAATAACAAATATGAAATAAAAAAATGACAAATGCCTTAAATGACCACCAAGACAAAGATGATCATATTGGTAATTTTGGTCATATAGTCTAATGTACAGTTTTGATAATCCTGGCTTTCTGGTCATTTGTCTGTTGGCATTCCTATGCATAATTGGCATACATTCTAATCTTGGTTTTGTT
The DNA here is from genome assembly GCA_946477585.1 of Cheilosia urbana. NCBI lineage: Eukaryota > Metazoa > Arthropoda > Insecta > Diptera > Syrphidae > Cheilosia > Cheilosia urbana. Next base: position 122,937,427 of record OX297854.1, read on the forward strand.
CCTATCCCTCGATCTCGAATAAAAAGTTTATGAAAAAACAACCAAATTTTGAAGTAAAATTTGTGTTATACAGAATAAAATCAAATCACATTTGAATACTTTTTTGCCCGATATAAAAAAATAAAATTTACACCTTTTGCACACCTGAAGCTTAGTACGCTGCAAACATTTTCGCTCCCATACAAAATTATCTCCAAAAATTAGCTGAGCTAAATTTAAGCGAACCCATTTAGCTGTGTGGTACGCTGCTCGAGCTAAATAATCAAACTTTTGTTTCAGAATGTACTTCATGGTATTTGTTAAAATTTAGCGTGCCCATTTAATGGGCGGCACATTTTCTCAAGCTAAATTTTGATGCATCGATGTGTTCTGTTGCGTGTTTGTATTGCGGAGAATGGGAGAAGTAAGCAAAGACGAGTTTTGTTTAAAAGGAGTACCTAGAATATGAAATAATAATAGAAACCAGAGAGTGTTGAATTTTGTAGGTAAGTTATTTTCAAAGAACAGCTGTTTTCTGTGACACTTGGCCGCGGCGTGCTATATGTCAAAATTAAACCATGATTTTTGATATTGTTTGGAAAGTTGGAGAGCAGATAAAATTTAGTTTAGCTCGAGCAGCTAACATCGCGCTATCTATCCCTAATTATAGATACGTAAAACGGTAATAAAAATCCGCCATCAACATTTCTGCAATCACTTGAAAATATTTATCTATTAGTAGTGATTCGGAGGAAGTGAAATTAATTGTTGTAGAGTAGAGTACCTACTTTGACTGTTTGTTCGGACAACAGAAAACAATAAAAAATGGAGCAATCTTTAAAGAATGTTATGTCAGTCGGGTTTGGTGTGTTGCAATATTTATATTTCGAATGTCCAAACTGGAAAACCGCCAGTGTGTCCTGCAAAAATATAAAAAAAAAAAAAAAAACACTTATTTTCCTAGTGAATCCTGGCCTTAAAGATCTTTAAAAACAGAACCACACTATTTAACAAATGGTTTTTGTCCACAATCCAGCTAGCTGCATAAAATATAAACAACCACAGACACAATCCATTATGAAAACAACCATCATTCCCTGAACGCGTAAAATTTCCCTCCGCTTTGACATTTCTCATGAACTGACAACTGTCACAATTTTGATGAGGAAGGAAAATAAATTCGAAAGAACAAAATTCTAAAATGGCCTGCAAGAAGATCGCCTGTGATTTGCATATTTTAGCCAAATCTGGCTCTAGAATCGCTGCCATCGGAAGCGCTAGACAATTTTCCTCCAAGAATGAACTAGACAAAGTAACACACACTGGCCAAGTAAGTGAAAATAGATGACAATCGATGGCATATTTCTTCCAACGTAGTGTTACGCAAACGTTTTTGTTTTGGTTGGAAAAGTGAAAAATGTGCAAAATTATCTTCCATCTGTAGGTCTTTGAGAAAGATGACTATCGTAATGTACGTTTCACGAATGCCACACGTTATGTCAACGAAAATTGGGGTATTAAGCTAGTCGATGAAATTCCACCAAAAGAATGCACCGAACGTGTTGTCTACTGTGACGGTGGCGATGGTCCTTTGGGTCATCCCAAGGTGTACATCAACTTGGTAAGAAGCTGGTGTTACTATATGTTGAAGGAGTGTAATACTTTTCTTATTTGCAGGACAAACCTGGCGCACACGTTTGTGGATATTGCGGATTGAGATTTCTTAAGAAGGGTGGTCATCACTAAATGTGTACCCAAAGCGACTCCGTTGTAAACAGTTGAGAGAATGATTAAACATAGTTTAATTGATGTAGTGCTGTTGTTATTTTAATGCGCACAACTAAGATTTTACAGGAAACTATGCGGGAAAGCTTTTGGTTTAAGTGGAATAAGGTGATGGGTACGAGGACGGCCTTTGGTTTATCCGAAGTTGGTACTACTTTATTTTCTTGCAAACCTCTGGCAATAATGGACAGTCTGTCTTGCTTATCCACATTATAGGAAAAGTTTTAGTTACCATTGTGACGGTATGATTCTATTTTAGGCATTTTTATGCCCGGCCTTAAACTATTGCGCCTGTATAAACACTGTTCATTCACCGAGAGCATAAATTCAGGCTCTATATCGTTGACCGGAATGTCAATGATTATTTTCAATGTTTTGAAAGATCGCCTGTAAAAGTTGCACAGATTTCCGGCTTCCGTTTGATCAATGCTGTTCTCACAGGCCCTATTCTTTATCATTATCCTGCGTAGTTGTATTTACATTCAGAGCTATGAGTACTGCAGCAAAGAGATCGAACTTTGTCGTACCAAGGAAAAGAGACACATCGTTTGTCATAAGGAACAAATTGTAGGTGAATCATATTTAATCTTCAAAGCCAGTATTTTGTGAAATTCTTCTGCAGGAGCCAGATGCCGAATATGAGAAACATTTTCCTATGACAAATCTCTTTAGAAACTGGATTCTTTACTGGCATAATTACTATCGCAACGAGGTTGCATGTGGTAAAGTTCAGGGCAGCGATGGTTTATTATGGCCTGCAACTCAAATGCGACAGTTGGTAAGAGTGTGGCTTTGTATTATATCTGGACATCTAACTTTTGTGACCGTTTTAAGACTTGGGACTATGAGTTGGAGTATGTAGCCCGAGTACATGCTGGCAGATGTAAAATGCAACACGATTTATGTAGAAATACTGAAAGAATTCCAATGTCTGGTCAAAATTTAGCGACTCATAGAACTACAGGAACTCCCGGGAAAGCGTTAGATCGGGCGCAGAAAATGATATCGAATTGGTTCAAGGAAAGCGCGGATGTTCCAAGGGCCATAATTTCCAATTACGCCAAATTACAGAACAACAAGTTGATTGAAGTTCATTGAAGTTAAAATGTATATTTTTAATAAGTATGTTGTTGTTTTTGTTTTAGAAAAATTGGGCATTTCACTGTACTGGCCAAAGATAAAGTTGGCAGAGTTGGATGCGCTATGACCTTCTGCAACGGTTTTCCAAACAAAACTGAGTAAGTAATAATTATTAAGCTATTAAGCATACTACTTGTGAACTCGTTTTAAAAATTGTATTCTAGTTTCAAAATTGAGTTTTGCTTATAATTGTGTTTGTTTTTTAACCTCTGCTTGTAGGATGCTAGATCTAGGGTTCTACGCCACCAATTTATTCTTTTTAAAAAGCTTATGACATAAATAAATTATCAATTACATCACCTTTTTAAAATTTCATAGGTGGATCTATCATTTTTTGACATGCAATTACGACCACACAAATTTTCAGGGATATCCCGTTTATGAAATTGGAGATGCTGCTTCAAAATGTGCCCACTACGACGTTGGCAAAAGTTCCAATTTCAGTTGCCTTTGCGAACATTCTTCATTTTGAGTATATTCACGATCAGTTTTTACAATAAAATTGTAGTAAAAATCCGTAAATTGAAGGACTAAAATTTGTTATTAGTACGGCGCAATGTGTTTAAATAATCAGTCTCTTTATTAATCTGTTTGTATGAAAGCGAAACAAATTTTTATAGTCAAAAAATTACCGATCCCTACCCACCGCGCCATTGGCAATCGTGCTCCTTAAACCGCATTTACACTATCACGCACGCGCATTTTTGCACGAGACGGGACAGAGAGATCCGTTTGTCCGTAGTCAATGCTAATAAAGGCATAGGAATGAGATAACAAATAAAACGCCTAAGGTGTCATGGATGTTCTACCCATAATTATAGATACGTAAAGCGGAAGTTCCGGCAGCCAACATTTCTGCAATCACATGAAAAAAATTCTATTTCCGATTTAAAATATGTGAAGTGAGAGTAATTAGTTTCAGTAAGTTAAACCAACAATTCATCAATCATTTATACGAAAAAATAAATAATTGTTCGTTCATAACTTCTGGAAGCCATTTTGTTTTATAGCAAAACGAAATTTCGTAAGCCATCGCTATAAAAATATCAACATGCATAGCTTTCCCATTATTCCTACCACGTAAACAAGATGGCCGACCAAAAAACGGATCACGTTTTTTTTGCGTGTTAGATAATGCTTTCCCTTTCAATCAGACGGCTGTTTAGTATTGGACATCCCTTTCATTTTCCGTGATAGGAATGTGTAAATGCAGCTTTATTCCTAAACTCAGATATCTCTAAATTTTCGTGATCGAAGAAAACCCCACAAAATTGAGAGCATCCTCAATAACATGCCTGCTCGCAAATTTTCAAATATCCCACAACAAAAACAATAAAAAAAACCCGTCTTGTTAAAAACGTCAGACAAAATATCCCAAAACATGCGCATTCTTTAATTTTCCGCAGAACAACGTAATATTGAACATTCGATTTCTCGACATCTCCGGCTGCAAGTGACTAAAGAAAATCACACACAATTTGCAAAATAAAAATAAAAACATAAACAAATCTATATTTTTCAATTGTTTGGACTCTACTACGTTCGGTGGAAAGTAAAGTTTTTTATTTAGTTTTCGAGGAAAATGGATATCTTGCGTAAAATGTTCAAAATGACCGAAGAAGATAACGCCAACACCAAGTGAGTATCCCACAAGAAAGGAAAAAAAAAAAAAAAACGAGAAAAATCCAAAAAGGAAGCATCTCGTATATCGATCGATAAAACTTCCATTTGCTTATAAGAAATATATATCAATTTGATAAGTTTGCATATCCTACTCTCGTCTGATTGCAGTCCCATTGAAAAGGACGAATTCAGGAAGCCTAGTTGGTTCGATGAATCCGATACGGATGATGAGCTCTTTGGTGATAACCGGAAATTCGCTTTCCAAATCTTCACCAATCCAATTGAGTTGCAGAAGCATTTCGAACATCAAATGCAGCAGATAATGGAGGCTGTTAGCGAATATGAAGGTAGGTGGTGTTTAGAGGGTGGGTTTGTGTAGGTATGTATAGATGGCTACCACTGAGGGTGTCTATATCTATACTCAAGGGAGATTGAAACATTTTACTGCGCATTTTGTTGAAAGGGCTTATTTTTCATTTGTTGTGGAAGAGATTTTTCAACTGTTGCTATTGTGGGAAATTTGAATTTCCATTTATAGGCACTGCAACTGAGGGCAAATTGTTAGGTGGAAATTGACCAAGACATAATGAGCTCTGCTCCTTGCCAAACAGCGAAAATATTTGCATTCTATTTTGGGGGTGTTTTCATCGTCTTTTAAAGGGACATCAGCGCATGCTAAGCAGTTGAATTTACGATTCCGATTGTGGCCGAGTCAATGTTTCCGTTATATAAGGCAGATGTAGACCTTACGTGTCCTTACAAACAAATGCAGTCCCAAGAACATTTGCATTTTCAAATTTGTACCTACATAATCACTAGATAGTGACGCCTACATAAAAAGTACTCCACTGTTATAAATCGATTGGAGCCAAATGTCAAGATGCAACAATGGCTCAATATTCGCAAATCTACAAAAATTAGGAAACCAAGTTATCTGCCTAATTTCCGGCATCAGCTCATCAGTCAGCTGAACGGTTTATAGTCAAGTGTGACGGATTCTATGGGTTGGGTCCTTTACTCAAGCCGACTGACAGTTGCAGAATGCGTGCCAGTCTCAGCAACCGTCTCGCTGAATATGCTTTTCTTTTCATACCTAAAATAATAAATGTTGTCTCTGAGCTTTTACCAGAACTTTGTTTAAATGTGGTTCATAGACACTTTTCAAAGCCTTTTGCAAATGTATCGGGTTTTTCAATAAGAGCGCTACAAAAGTTTTTTCTTAAATAAAACAAAAACGGTTTTGGATATCAATGATATTCTTTATTCCTGTGAAAGTACGTTCGATGCCGTTATGTATGGAACTCGATTTCTTTTGCATGGCCACCACGGGCACGCTTGCAGAAGTCCAGACGCTGAACCCAATTTTCGACGGTTTTCAAGCATAATGGGACGATACTGCTGCAATTTCACGTTCGATAGTCGTACGAAGTTCATCAATCGTCGCTGGCTTGTTGGCATAGACCATAGACTTGACGTAGCCCCACAGGAAATAGTCTAACGGCGTCAAATCGCACGACCGAGGCGGCCAAGCGACTGGACCATTTCATGAGATAACACGTTCTCCAAACTTGGTTTCCAATAAATTGATTGTGACATTCGCTGTGTGGCTTGTGGCGCCGTCCTGTTGGAACCACATGTCCTCCAAGTCCATATCATCCAATTGGGGCCGAAAATATTCGGTTATCATTGAACATTAGCGATTCCCATTCACAGTAACGTGCCGGTCTTGATCATCACGGAGAAAGGACGGCCCAATGACGCCGCCGGCCCATAAATCACACCAAACCGTAATTTTTTCGGGATGCAATGATGACTCATGGAGTACTTGTGGATTGCTGCCTGACCAATACCGCATATTTTGTTTATTGACGAAGCCAGAAATGAGCCTCATCGCCGACGATGATTTTTTGATGAAAATCCGAATCATTTTCAAGTTGTTGCTCAGCCCAATTCACGAACATACGACGCTTTTGGTGGTCAAGCGGCTTCAGTTCTTGCGTCAATTTAATCTTGTAAGGATGTAGGCCAAGATCTTTTCGCAAAATTCGCCACAACGACGTCACAGAGATGTCCAACACTTGAGAACGACGTGTGAGAGACACATTTGGGCTTTCTTCAACTGAAGCCTCAACGGCAGCAATATTCTCGACACTACGGGCACTTCTTTGTCTCACTAGCACGGGAACCTTTTATTCTGTGCCTGTGGATTCAAATTTTTTCACTAGACGCTCAATTGTTGATCTGCTAGGACGAATATGACGACCATAAATTGGACGTAGCACTATTAACGTTGAGGCCACTGACTCCGAATTTCGGTAGCATATTTTAATAATTTCGACTCGTTGTTGGCTCGTATATCTTTCCATCATGAAATGGCAAACCTTACTGAAGAGAAATGTCAAAAGAGCGGCAAGAAATTCGGCGTCGTTTGCTGTCCCTGTCGCTCTACTTTTGTAGCGTCCCTGTTGAACCCCTTTATATCTCCGACCCGAACCCTCATTTAACAATTTAAAAATGGCGCCCAAGCCGACTACGACTATCTATGACCTATGTAGTTTTATCGCCTTCTTAAAGCTTGGAACCTAATCGCACGCATGTAAAATGTAATGCGGTTGTGGAGGAAACATGCCATCGAGTAGTTGAGTATGTATCACGGAAACTTTAATGGAAACTAGCTATTGGTAAAAATTCGCTGGTCATTTGTACGTAGGTGACACTTCGAGTTGTGTTTCACATTTTCTTACGAAATTTTTTGAACTTCACTCAGATTAATATTTTTTTTTTTTTTGCTAAATTCCTTGAACGTTTCTAGAAAATGCTCCAAAATTCGAGAAGGACGTAAAGGAGGAGTACTTGAAGCCGGGATTTGAGGGAAATCTCTTGAGGGAGTTCCAAAAGAACAAGAACATGTTTGATACTGACCTCGACGGAGAGTAAGTTATTTTGAAAAATCCCCCACCCGATGGCCAAATCGAATATCGTTTTATTCCAGAATCTACGTCGATCAATTGCACTCGTTGATGCAGAGCGTTTCGCCCGAGGTGAAGAACATCTTGCCCCGCAACGATAACCGCACTAAAATGTTGCAGCCAAAGAAGAAACTGTCTGACGAAGAAACGATCATGGGTCGAATCCACGGTACCCTTCTCGATGAGGAGTCTCGTCCACCGGCGAAAAGAAACGCGGACATGATAGCTCCACCGATGAGGGCACCATTTGGTGGCGTCTTCGAAGGGACCTATCAGGTAAGGGTGCATTTAGTCAATTTATGTTGGAGAAGCAACAATTTCGTTGTAGGGTCCGAAGATGTTCCGTCAGAGTGTTATGACGAAGACCATTCGCAAGCCGGACGGTTCTATTGAGACCACCAAAGTCACTCAGGACTCTGAGGGCAACACTTCGACTACAACAACTCGGACTATAAATGGAAAATCCGAAACGGTTACTTCGTTTAGCGATAACAAACAACAGCAGCACAACAATGCTCTGTCTGCTCGCAAGGAGATCGGAGACGCATCCACCTATTCGGACCGCAATATCTTTGTGTCCAAACAAGGTTATGCTCTTCCAAAGAACCTCTGGTGACCAGTAGTCCCCAGTACTAACAACCAACAACAAAATAACATCAACAACAAATCCCCAATTGCAACAATCAATGCATCCATCTCAATTGGCAATTGCAACAACCTTATCCCCCCCATCAAAATTATCTTTCAAATATATTACGTGTTAGTTCGTAGAGTCCTTAGTGTTTGGTGTTTTAGATGAAACTCGTAGTCGTAGGCCCCACATCCTGCAGCTGTAGCTGTTTCTTAGTTTCTTGTCTGCTGTGCGCCATGTCGTGCGTATGCAAAAACACAATTAAACCATACAAAAACAAGAATTCTCTTTGTTTAGCAAACAAAAACAAAATAAACAAATAATTACTCAAATCATAATTCGCGACAGGTCGTGCGCTCTCCCTCTTCCCTCTCTGTGTCTCTCTTTGTTCAGTTTGGGTGGGGGAGAGAATGTAAAGGGTGTAGCTATCAACAAAAACAACATAAAAAAAACGGAGCCCTGTTCCAGTTCTATTGTGGACGACCTAATACGAAAAGTCGGCTTCCAGCGGCGCTGAATTGATGTGTAATTATGAAAAAAAACAGATGCGTATTAGTTTTGGTTTATTCTAACGTCTGTATGTGTATGAAGGAGGTCATCATTTATATGATGAAAAGTGGAGACAACAAGGACGGACGAGATGAAAAATGACAAAAACAAATTCACTTCACCACATTTTTGGATAGAATTTATCGTTTTTGTTTAGTTTCTTTTTTCTCCGCTCATTGTCACGGAAGTTTTACCTTCTTGGATCTTGGGAAGATCATTATATTCAAGTTTATATCTCACAAATGTGTAGTATTCGCATACTTTATCTATAAGTTTATTTGACGAGTTTGATGGTGAAATGGACCGAGAAAAATAAAAGAAACGGTCCTTTCAAAGCTATCGGCAATCCGATGAAAACATTTTCCGTAGATATTTTTCGTTTGGACTGAATTATTAAATACTATATCTCTTTGCAGGAAAAGTGTACAAGTTTGAGCAATTTCATACAAAACGCGAAATAAATGGTCTCAATTAAAAGTATAGAATAAAATAAAACAAGACAACTAATTGTAATTTGCTTTCTTAGAACTCGCTAGAGGCAACCATTTAATGTAACTATTCGTAGATATATCAAATCCATATAAATCAATAAAATTCAACGTATATGTGTGTGCAAAATGAACGTCTTTTTTTTTATTGGGGAAGAAGTTGTTTGCAAGATCATAGATGTGCATTAGTCTTTCAGTATTCGATGGGCCCGTGCAAAAACAACCTAAGTGCACTTAGTATAGTAGTGGGTTGTGTGTGCTAAAGGGTGGTTAAATTTGAAGGTCTGATGTTGAATGTGAACCACACCTAAACGTCCAGTTTTTTTCTGCATTTGACATTTCTCAATTTCAGACTAACTCAGTTTGAAACATGGAAAGATATACCTACAATAGAGCAACGCGTTAAAGTTATTCAGGCTTATTATGAAAATGGACGTTCAAATCAAAATGCATATCGTGCACTTCGTGATTTTTTCGGTCAATTTAATCGTCCAAATATGCGTACCTACAATCGGAAGTCGGGTCTGTAGGAGATGTGAAAACACCAGTGCATGCTCGTACAGCTCGCACTGAAGAAAATATTGCTACTGTTCGCGATAGTGTGGCTAAAGAGCCGTCCACGGTCCACCTCAAAAATGAGGCCGGTCAGGCAGTTACTGTGAATGGTGTTCGCTATCGTGAGACGATAACGAACTTTTTATGGTCCGAATTGGAAGATATGGATGTGGACGGGACGATATGTGGTTTCAACAGGACGGTGACACTTGCCACACAGCTAACGAAACAATGACTCTTTTGCGCGACAAATTCAATGGCCTTGTTATCTCACGTGGTGGCGATGTCAATTGGCCGCCACGATCATGCGATTTGACACCGTTGGACTTCTTTCTTTGGGGTTATTTGAAAGAAAGGGTGTACGTCGATAAGCCAGCAACAATTCAAGAGCTAAAGGATGAGATAATTCGGCACATTAACGGCATATAACCTCAATTATGCCTCAGCGTCATCGAAAATTTGGACCATCGGATGGAGGTGTGGCGCCGAGGTCGCAGCGGCCATTTGGCCGATATTTTGTTCCATACATAATTGAACCATACCAATATTATCATAAATAAAATAAATGACAATAATTTCCTAAATAATTTGTGTTTTATGCAAAATCAACATCGGCCCTTAAAACTTAACCACCCTTTATAAGAATCTCCATATCAGCTTTTATTTTTCTATGAACCTTGAAAACAGAGCTACATTTAACAAGGATAATGCCCTATGCAGTAAGCATAACAAGACACCGGCGGATGCTTCGTGTTTGTTTCTTCGTCAATTGTTTTCTATCAGTCTTTTAACAGTCGCATATTTGTAGTGCATCCACTTATTGGCACCACTGCCCCTATTCAAACAATAACAAAGTGACGAAATATGTGAAGTGCAATCGAGTTCAATTCTTTATGTGTCACACATGCTTGGTGTGTCATGCACTCAATTGCACTGAAAGTCACTCAATAGTAATAAGATCCTATCGAATAGTGTACGACCAATGGAAATCTAGAATAAGGTTTATATAATCACTAATGTAAGTAGAAGTAAGATAGCAGATAAGTATAACAGTATGTAAATAGTATTTAAGGAGTCGAATTTGAAATAAAGAATAGATTTGTCATGAAACCCTAACGCGGCAGTTCTGCCTGTTTTTATTTCAGTCTCAAAGTTGCGGCGAGTCATCGCCTATTGAATATAGCGTGGTACGCTTGTATACCAATCCTCCCCGACAATCAAAGATCAGTACATGGCGATCCTGCCAAATCAAATAAGGACCATATGTCTACACAATTGGACATAGATAATATAGTCAACAAGTGGGAACGGTATTTAGAGGCAATAAAAGTCAATAAGGTAAAAGAGGAGGAATACATACCAGAAGCTCCACAAATAAACCAAGATATACCACCGTACATTCCAACTTCAAAAACTGCTGGACCTAAGCCAATTAGCATCGAGGTATATAGGAAGCGCCAAGAAAACCAGCGAAAAAACCTCCAAAATTTTCGAGAGCAAGAAGCAACCAAACAACCACGAAAAAGGACGCGTGGAGGACGCCAGGTCAAAGCAAGGCAAAACATCGCAGACCTATACCGCGTCATTGCGATCACCACGGACAAAAAGCAGAAAAACCTGCTGATAAACAAAATAAGAGAAGAAAAGAAAGCATACTATGGGAAAGTCTCAAAGTAAACCGTCATCACAGGCAACGGTAGTAAACAACATACAGGAGCATCAAGAAATTAACATGTTTAGTATAATCCCAGAGTCAATAGCAACAGCTATAATAATTTCTATAATATTGTACGTAGCTTATAAGATAAACAATTATTTCAAAAACTATGTGCACAAGCACAAACAAAATAACACAATTAGTAATGTATAAATTTAAAAAAATGTATATGTAAATAAATAATAAGAAGAATAAATAAATGGAAGAAACAAAAAAACAATTAGAGACAATTTTGATAAACATAAAAAAAAGTTCAGGAAGGCGATATAAACAGGACACAATAAAGTCCAAATTAGATTTAATAAAAGCACTAAAAGACAAATTTGAAACCATAGCAGATAGCGAAGATGAAAATAAGACAAATACTGCACTAAAAATTGAATTTAAAACAACTTACTTTAAAACAAGAGACCTACTAGTAGAACAGCTAGATCTTTACATGTCAGACATAGAAGAGGAAGAGGAACAAGAAACCAATATGGCAGATTTTGACCTAGGAATGGCTATGAAAGCCATAACAATATTCACAGGGAACTACAAAGAGCTAGATAGTTTCTTAAAAATAGTCGAGATAATTGATAAATCACTAAAAACCACATGCAAGCAGGATTTTATTGAATTCGTTGTCCAAGTAAAATTATCAATTAATGTAAGAACAGCTTTAGGTAGCCAGACACCCAGTACTTTTGCTACACTAAAGAACTTGCTTAAAGAAAAATATAGAAACAGCATGACCATACCCCAAATCCATAACACACTTTCCAATTTCACACAAAGAAATCTCTCAGTAAGCTCATTTAAGGATAAATTGCTAAATACCATAGCTGAACTAAATAATTTACAAATAGAGGAGTTAGGAAATGAAGCAACTGAAGCAGAGAAAATGGTAATACTAAAAATGAATGACATTTATGCGTTAAACGTCTTCAAAAATGGACTGAACGAAAACCTAAAACAGACCATTTTTGCATCACAACCCAAGTCACTGACTGAAGCAGTAAACCTTGCTACAGAGTTAGAAAACACAAGAACTCATTCTTTGATGCATTACAGACGAGATCCTCAAAACCAAAATCAACCCAACAATAATTGGAACAACAACCGCAACAAACCTCGACCCAATAACTGGAACAACAATCGAAACCCACAGCAACCCAATAACAACTGGAATAATAACCGAAGCCAACAACGACCCAATAATAATTGGAACAATAACCGACACCAAAACAGAAACAATAATGCAAACAATACCTCTAACAACTCCAGAAACCAAAACAACAACAATCGAAGTTCATATAGAAATATGACACATCGAGTACGAACACTAAACACTGACCATAACGAGGGAAACGAATACGGCTCGGAATACATGAGTACTCCGGACAGCCAAAATTAAAAATATACAAAATATCGGATACAAATACAAATTTCATAATAGCAAAGTACAAAAACCAAAATATGACTTTCCTCATTGATACCGGTGCTGACATTTCAATTTGTAAAATAACAACCAAACTCGAAGACGAAGAATATTTTCCTGAGAAAAGATGTAAGCTATCGGGTATAACAAATGAAGAAATACACTCTTTAGGAACTATACAACTTAATCTTCAACTATGTGAAACCACATACCCTCATGAATTTCAATTAGTAGAAGAAAAATTTCCTATCGAAACAGACGGCATTCTAGGCAGAGATTTCTTCAAGAAATTTCTTTGCAAAATAGACTACGAAACGTTCACGATATCGTTAAGCGATAACGCTAGAACCATAACTATACCAATGCAAACAAAACCCCTGCACATGCTTAAAATCAAAATACCTGCAAGAACGGAAATAATACAACCGTTCAAAATACAACTGAACGATGACACTTTGATTACAAACAAAGAAATAGCACGAGGCGTATTCATTAGCAATACTATAATACCAAAAAGTGGAATGGCACATATCAAACTACTAAATACAAACGACAGTGAAGTCATATTAAATAACATTACGTTAGATACAGAACCACTTAAGAATTATGATATCTTAGCATATAGAGAGGAAAATGTAAACGAAGAACGTTTCAAATTGATTATGAAAAAATTAAAAATCAATTGCGAAGACGAACATGCAAGGAATACATTAATCGATATCTTTAAAAAATACCAAGAAGTCTTTCATTTAGAAGATGAACCACTAACAACAAACAATTTTTATACTCAAAAAATAGAAACCTCGGATAACACACCAATTTACATAAAAAATTACAGACTCCCTCATGTACATCTAGAAGCTATATCAGAACAGGTTGAGCAAATGCTTAGAGATGACATAATAGAACACTCGAAAAGTCCATACAATGCTCCACTATTGCTTGTACCAAAGAAAAATGTTGCAGACAAAAAGAAATGGAGAGTCGTGGTAGACTTCAGAAAATTAAACGACAAAATAGTAAACGACAAATTTCCACTGACACGTTTAGAAGATGTACTCGACAAATTAGGACGAGCGAAATGGTTTTCCACTTTGGATATGACTAGTTCGTTTCACCAAATAGGACTTCACAAAGATTCAAGACCAAAAACTGCATTTTCTACATGCAATGGACATTACCAATTCAAGAGACTTCCCTTCGGACTAAAAATTTCATCCAACAGCTTTCAAAGAATGCTAACCATTGCTTTATCAGGATTAGAATCTGAAGCCTTTTTATACGTAGACGATATCATCATCTACGGATGCAGCCTAAACCACCACAACGAAAATCTAGTGCGTATTCTTGAACGATTGAAACGATATAATCTGAAACTTAATGCAGAAAAATGCAATTTTCTTTGCCCAGAGGTAGTTTACCTAGGACATCTTATAACACGTGATGGCGTAAAAACAGACCCCGCGAAATATAAAACAATAAAAGAATATCCAACTCCACAAAATGCAGACGAGGTCAGACGTTTCATAGCTTTCTGTAACTACTACAGGAGATTTATACCCAATTTTGCTGAAATAGCACAAAGTTTGAATGCTTTATTAAAGAAAAATACGAAATTCAATTGGAACACAAACTGCCAACAAGCATTTGATACATTGAAAACTAAACTCATTGAACCTCCAATTCTACAGTATCCAAACTTTGATAAACCGTTTATTTTAACAACTGACGCATCAAATTTTGCCCTCGGAGCAATTCTGTCACAAGGCGAAATCGGCAAAGATCTACCCATATCATACGCTAGCACAATCCAGAATCCACCACTGTCGTCTTTGCTGTCGTTTCCCTCGGAATTCTGCATAATATTCTTCAATGCATTCGCAAAAGCTTCTTCTAGATCATTCGCGTTTCCTTCTTCCATGTGGGTTTTGGCGAATCGCAGTACATTTTTCCACTGCCATTCGTCGACAACCATTTTTAGGGACCTTCAACACAGCAATATGGAAATACAATTAAATTTTTACATATTTTCCAAATTTCTCTTACATAGAGTAAGTCTTTAACACTGGAAGATAAAGAAAAAACAGACACTTTTTATATGCCTTGTTGACTTAATGCATACCTATCTGTCTTAGATTTACCCACGGTTGCCAACACGGTACATTTGGGACAAAGTCTTTGTCTTTCCCAATGTTTCTTTGCCCTTTGTCCTTCCCGACGATTTCTCAGTCCCAAACTCAATTTATAAAAAAGAAAATGAACTTAACAAATAACTAAAAAAAAAGGATAATGTACAGAACTTACACAATTAAACTTGGTTATGGAGAAAACATTTTTTAGGTTATTTTAAGGTAGTACGTTTTGAGGTGTACCTACTAAAATACGAGTTGGGTGTGCAATTTATAAAATTTTTAAAATTTATTATTTCAGTTGGAAAATCTTTGTCCCAATGTTGATTTCTCCGTCCCATTCTTTCGGTATATTTGTGCGAAGTTATGTTTCAAGTTGGCAAGCGTTTACCTAACTTAACCTATACGTCCACAGGGGTTCTCAGATGTACTTGCTTCAATGGTTTTAGGCAGAATTCTATGCGAACGTAATACAAATCCCCTGGTTTTAGCCTTTGGAATTTGGTACGATGTTTAATTTTTTTTTTCAGTCGGAAAGTTTGCATATCCAGCGTTTAAAACCGGCAAAGTAGAAACTACATACATATTAAAAAAATTCACTATGTAATATAAGTTTTGATAGTATCAACTCTACCTAGTTATATCGTTAATTTTCAGCTGAAAAGGCAATAAACATAATAATATAAAGAAGAATTAATTAAAATATTCAAGCGCTCAACTCAAGTAAGCTCACCAGTTATTGAAACATGGTCCTTCGAGCCGGATATTGAACCAGTAAATATGCCGTGCTATTATGTTGTGTTGGTAAATATTGTGTAACAACTATTAACAGTTTGTCTTAAAATATTTTAGATAAGCATTATTACGAGCAAGAAAGAAGAACGCATGGAACTGTCCGGCAGCAGTGACAGCGATGAACATGACCAAGCTGCAGTGGTCTTGGGATGTAAATATAAGTGGACGCAAAGTGCACTTCACTTGGAATGTTATTTGTAGGATTGCTTAAAACATCTTCAAAACTTTTAGTGCAGCAAAAGCAATGCTGGACACTGCTTTTTCAGTTGCTGCAGTAGACCTGAAAGCATAGACTTTAAGCGGGGAGTTTGTTCAAAACCGGCAAAGTAGGAACTATATACAAAATTCATTATGTAATATACGGGTCTATCACAGAATCCGTCGTATTCGGAATTTTGCTACGAACCCCGAAAGAACTGTTACAGAATCCGTCGTAGAATCCGTACCCTACGACGGATTCTGTGATAAACCCGATTGCATCGTTCGCATTAGATTCATCATGTAACTGCCATCGCTATACTCATGTGTCTTGTTAAAAATTGGACCGAAATTCTGATGAAGGACATTGAATACCTCTCTGTGTCTCTGTACCCTCCATAATTCCAAAACAGGGTCGAATCGTGTCATCATGATTACGAAACTTGTTTTTGTTTTTCATCTGAAATCGACTTAATTCCGTAAATAGCTCGTTTAAGGATGTCTTACTACCGGATATTAACACGTCGTGTGAAACAAGTTGACTTCCATATGCAAAAATGCACATCAAATATGAACAAATAAACCAAGTCTCATATTTCAATAAATTTTTATTTTATTTATTAATTTTCAACTACCGGATATTAACACGTCGTGTGAAACAAGTTGACTTCCATATGCAAAAATGCACAGCAAATATGAACAAATAAGCCAAGTCTCATATTTCAATAATTTTTTATTTTATTTATTAATTTTCAACAGTGTTTTATAATTTGAAGTTTTATTCATCAGTTGTTGTATTCATTTTCTTACATGACTACATTTTTATTTTATTTTGCTTTTCGTTTAACAGGAGAATATAGTTCTTTTCTTTCTTTTTTTCTTATAACTATATAATATAATTTTCTTTTTAAAATAGTTGTACCTAAGAATATTGTAAAAATAAACAAATTTAAAGGAATATGTTGCAAAATATTTACTTTTTCCAAATCAATTGCTCAGTGTTACTTATGTATATAATTTAATTATTATTATTAAAAGATTCAAATTTACACATAAAAAACGCACGCATTGTTTCGCCTTTAAACTATACAGTAAAAGTCCTTTAATTCGGAAAACTCGTTTATTCGAAAAAAAAAAAAAAAAAAAAATTCTGAATAAATGAGAGTTTTAAATTTGTTTATGTAAAAATTAAATTAAATTAGCAAAATTTAAATAACGCAATGATTGAATACGTATAAGTAGCAAATATACCTCAAATATATAGAAGTCGGAACAAATCATCAGAATGTCTTTTGGGGGAGTCCCGGCAATTCACATATAAAAATCGGGAAAAACTATACAATAATAAGTTTTATGTATTATTTGCAATCTTTTGTCTTAAAAAATAATTTTTCGTTTTAAGTTCTTCCATTTTTTCATCAATAGACCCGCGTTTTAGTGCATAAAAAAGCTCTCATTAATTTGGAAAATTCGTTTATTCGGATTGACTTTCCCCCCCAACCAATCCGAATTAAAGAGCTTTTACTGTATTATTATTTAGATGGTAAACTTCATTATAGAATAGAGAAAAGAGTACCTAATTGTTTAATTTTTTTTTTTTTTTTTTTTTCATTTAAGGTGCTTCTCAATGAAATTCGAAATAAGTATATATATAAATGTTTTATGTGTAAACGAGTACATAATGCAGTGCGATTGGATATTACTCTATAACTAGAATTGTTAATTGTTCTTTATTTATGTATAATGTAATTGAATTTCGTGCATGGGGATGCAACTATACGACCTAATGAATGCATCAACTAAATTGACGATTATAAAGTTTAACAAAACTATGTTGTTTGTTTTTTTCTATTTTACTAATTGAATTGACATACTACTGTTAATGTTTTTCTTTTATTAAATTTCTATTGGTCCACTATTATACCGTTTCATTTAAACAAGTAAAAAGAAGAATATTTAATTTTATTTGCAGTAATTAAATATTTAAGTAGGGAGGAAAAGTTGTTTCAACTTTTTTTGGAGGAATCTTTGTAACATATTAGGGTTTTGGAAAGTTTAAATTAAATAAATTAACAATTTAAACACATCCCTGATCGGTAAAATTTTAAACAGAGTTTAACTGAAATATTTGATCAAGTATATAAAAAAAAAAACGATTTCTTAACATAAACTCGTAGGAAATGGGAAATAACTTTCTGTCTTCTGTATCACAGTCTAAAAATAATGGCGCTTTAATGGTCAAAAACTACCGCTAAATTCCCGGCAGCTACTCAATTTTCCTTGCCAATTCTGAAATAAAATCCTCTTTCGGAACTGTAAATTTGTTCTATCCTGTGCAGTATATACGTGTTCAAAATGGCCGCGTGATATTTACATACAATAAACTCAAAGAGCTGTAGATGCGAGTAAATGGACACATTCAAAAATCAAATCTTGTTATCTTAAGTCGACTAGATTGATCTGGACTAGATGTAACCTGAATGCAAAAACTAGATTGGTCGGAAACGTCACTTTTTCTACTTCCCACATAATTATACGAACTGTCAACTTAGTACTCAGTCACGAATTTCTTGACCCCTCCATGAACGTTAACTGAAACAGCTGTTCATTTGAGCGATCTAATGTGGTTTTCCATTGGGACGAAAAATCAATCTTTTTTTCGATTCGGATCACTTTTCACAGATCGCGATATTTTTTCAGATTTACGCATACCAATATACTTTGTACAGCTGTTTAACGTCAGTTTAAGAAGTTTCATTTCGAGGCAAATGCGCAAAGTTTCGTGAAAACCAAAATAACAAAATACATAAATAGCTATGGATACGATTTCGGAGGAATTATTATCTTCATTATCTCCCTCGTCATCTGAAGACTACAAACCACCAATAATACTTCATTTGTATCTACAACAAGGAAAACATTTTTGTGGTTGATATCCATTTGCGATTTTGGCAGAAACGAATGCCATTTGAACAGCTGATATTGTTGTCAATTAACGCACTAATCCATTTACAAAAGCAGATCAATCTCGTTGCGCGTTCCATGAGCACAGTAAAATCTGAGATCTGAAAAAGATTTCTGGTGGTCCTAATGGAAAACCAAATAAGCCTATCATAACTGAGACACATCAAGTCAGCCAGCTGTATTACTAAACTGGATAGCTACTTCAACGTCACCAATGTACACTCTTATATAACTTATCCATTCATATACATTTAGCGACATGGGAAGCGGCTTGTGAGCAGACCTACCTCTTTTTTTCCCAACCAGCTGGCGGGGCGGTAGTCTGTGTTAATGGTGACCTAGGTCTTTATGGTTATTCAACTGAAGGTATTTTTGGTGATTCGTAGTCTTTAGAGGACGAGGAAGACTATGAAGATAATAATTCCTCCAAAATTATATCCATGGCTATTAATGTATTTCGTTATTTTGTTTTTTTAAGAAACTTAGCGCATTTTGTCGTGAAAACAAATTTCTTAAACTGACTTAAAACAGCTGTGCAAAGTATGGTCGGTTGGTTGGTTGGCGAGAGTGTGTTTAACACTCTTCACTTAGGCCTCTAATGGGCTCGTTGTGAACCCCTCTTTTTTTTTTTTATAGACGGTTGGAATATTTATGTTAGGATGTGTGAACGGATAGGGAGTAAGGGGTTCACTGTATGTTGGGGTTTGTGTTGTTGACGAATCTGTTTGTTTGCTTGGAGAACTCGATGGTGTCGCTTAGTTTCCCATTTCTGAGGCATGTAAGGTCTGGTATCAAGTGTGCTCCCAGAATTTTGTTACGTAGCCTCGCTGTAGCTGGAGAGTGGCAGAGGAAATGTTCTATATCTTCGTCCTCCTCCTGGCAGTTTGGGCATATCGATGTTTCTGAAATGCCGATTTCATTTGCATGTTTAATAAGTTTGATGTGTTTCGAAATTATGTCCCACCGTCAGTCTTAAATGTAACAGTGAAGCCTAGTACGCAGCTGTTCCGGAACGAAAATTTTCATGGGTCTCTAAATGGACAGCAAAACGTCTGCGAAAAGGCAGTGGACAATAATTTGTGGAGAGTTCTATCAGCTGCGACATAAGTAGTAGTAGTAGTGTAGTAGCACTGGCTGTTTATCTCCGATTTGGATACTTCGCTCCCTAAAATTGTCATTTGGGAGTTATAATAATTTAGTCTATTTACTTTAAAGTTTGGCGATTATTAGGCTCCTTAGGTCTTTATAAAAAAAAAAACGTATAACTACTTCAATTGCGAACCTACTCTTTTCGTATAACTAAAGATGAACAGTTAATTATTGCAAATGAGCGAACTCCATTTCCATCCAGAGGGCAGATTCCGTATATCAACGATCGTCTGAACGATATCGTTTTCGAAACTTCAATCACCATTAAAAGTTGTACTCTGGTCGAATTTTGTTGAATATCATCAGTTTTCATTACATTTGCGCGAAATGAACTGGATTAAGCTCTTGATCTTGTAATTTTAGCACTTAGTTGCTAGTTTTAGAGCGCTGTCGTTTCGACGATTATCGTCTGAAAAGTTACGGAATGAGTGGCCAGTTTTTGAACAGACTCTCACATCTCAGCAGTAAAATTGTCTCACAAGATATGTATGAATATGAAACACACTGTCCAAGTCAAGTATGTATATTCTTTTTTTTTTTCGTTAACCATTGGAAAATGGAAACTAGGAAAGTCTCTCAACTACGAGTTTGTGTTAGGTTTTTATTTTTAAATTTAATTTGTCGTCTTTAATAACAATGTAAGCAGAATGAGCCTATGAATTACAAAAAAAAAAAAAGGATTTTTGATCTTCATATTTGAGTTTGGGGAGTTTTGGCTCCATACCTCGTATAAAAGCTCGCAACACTGCAGTACTGTCAAATTTTCGCAAGCAATAAATAAACGTATGCGAAAAGAATTAACCACCTTTCGCCATCATTTCGCTGCGTACTGCAAAACGAAAAGGAAAGCGAAAATGTTCGTTCATGAATTCGTTGTGTCACTTTTGTATAGGACTTTTCGTTTCGGAACAGCTGCGTACTAGGCTTAATAGACGCACGCAAGACGCAGGTAGATCAACAAGGTTTTACCTTATACTTTTGCGATTCACACTCAGGTCGATTACAAGTAGTGTCAAATTTTAACATGCTGACGTCATAAAAATTGAGTCATTCGGTGGTCACTCATGTGTCTTTCGTGAGAGTGCGCTGCGGCAGCGATTGAAAGACGATCACACGTAGTGAAAAATTTAAGACAAATGTTTACGTCATACTGACGTCGGCATGTCAAAATTTGACACGAAAAGTGGCATGTGTAATTGTAGCTACAGCGTCATTCACTTTCAGCGAGCGGAACTTTGTAAAACGATGAATCAAATTAAATTCGGAGATACAAGAAAATAGACTTTCACATTTTTTAAACAAAAATTGACAAAATGTGACTGTAACAGCTTTATTTCCCATTTGTCAACTCAAACTTTGCTTTGCTGAAAACTGAAATGGATACTTATTCAATAAAACACGTCAAATAGTTTTGAACTAAATACTGCGCTGGCCAAATATTAAATCTACCTACTTTGTATTATTATAAGTTATTTTTTTGACGTTTAAACCCAAAATAAATATGATAACACCATGGCGATGAATAATATTCTTATGTCCACAAATGGGGTAGAACCTTAGTCCGTATCCTTAGTTGTTTCGAAGACGAGTTGTTGTACTAAGGTGACTTTCATGCCTTCAAATTTCAAATTTTCTTTTGACATGTTCTTGATATGGTACCACGCAACTTACACATCTCTAGAGCGAATAGGTTCCATTCACGCATAACCACTTTTACATCAAACAGGTGTTTGATGAAATTTTTCAAATGCTACAAATACTGAAAATTCTTTTTCATATTCAAGGACACGATCTAAATTTTCAATTGTTCATTGTCGGTTGTCAGTGCAACAAAAGAAAAAAAAAAAATTAAAATGCTCAACGAGATGAAACCGTTAAAAAGGTCATTAGGCAAGTGAACGTGCCCTCCATTCTAAAATAAGTCACTGTAAAACTATTCACAGCACTATACTCAGTGTAACCTTTAAATAAAATTGCATTTTATGAACTGCCCTACCTCCCAGGGATTTTTTTTTAAAGCTATGATTAATTAATTGCGTTCATAAGCGTCCCACATTCGTGGAAAAAGCGAGTTAAACTTTCCTCACATTATATGACATTGTCATATAACGATAATATCCTTTCCTCGACATGATTTATCACAAACGCACGAGGAGCTGAGAAAAAAAACTTTCCCCTCTGCTATTCGGAGTCATGTCCTTGTTGAGTTTTTAAATTTCCTCTAGTATAAAGTAATAAATGCGCAAAGTTGGTTGATACTCTGGATGACCTTTTGTCGCTAGTGTTCGAACACACAATTAAACTCTCATCACATTTGCCACGAGATGTTGTACCACACTCGAAATCCTGTTAGAGTCCAATATACGGATTACCAAAGGAAGCAAGTATTGTAAAAAAAAAGAAATAAAAAAACCCTCCACCACCGATGTTGTACGAAAACTTTTGTCTGAAACACCCATTCTGTTTCGGAGAGGCCAACATCGCTTAGGGAGTGTCCATTTATTTGCGATTAGCCAGGCACCCTCACACACCATTCACAGAGACGTAGTACACTGTGTGTGATTGCGATTCCAGATAACACAACTAAATTACAATATTAATTCCAGGGTCGCAAATCCAAAAAGGCATCCGGATTGCCCTATATGTTGTCAGTGGAGAGTTTCAAAGTCTCACAGGCATCCATACGTAAAGTGTGAGCATGCATTTGAACTTTTTTAATTAGTTGTGTGCTTGCATGGATGAGTTGAGGGAGTGTAGGCGGTAAGACACTCGCAAATGGCAACGGGAGAGCCTCCAGATTATGGCAAGTGAAAAGTGTATCCCTTATTTATTATGTCAGTTTGTTTGTGAAACAAATGTCAAATCGTAGCGTCAAGTAGAGATAGCTTGAGCTATATTTACCCTCGTGTGCAGTGCAGCTGCTATATGGAGTTTGCATAGCTTAACAACTTTGTCAGTGTTTGCAGGGTTCGCATGTTGATTGAGAATTTGCTGTGTGCCGACCGCTTGCAATTATTCAATTGAGATGTCGTTTAAGGATTTAGATACGAGTTTATTTGTCTTCTATTGCACCAGATAATGGTGTGAAATTGTTTTAGTGGCGATACAGTATCTACTTGGGTGGTTTTAAGAACTGCTATCAAGATACACATCAACTTTAACGTGCTTTTAATAGCAACACTGCTTGTCGGTTGTCGCTGTTACTCGAATGGTTTTGCTATAGTTAATCGCTTGGTTAGAAACACGCAAGTAGACAAATCACTTAAGTCCCGTATGACACTACATTTTTAGCATTTTTTAGACTTTTAAAATCAAACAAGAGCAGTACGAAAAATTAAAATGAACATTTTAGATTGAAGTGGGTGGGTACACACCAACCTTATTATCTTATGTAGGGTTGTCGAAAAAAAAAGGATTTAATTTACATACAGCATAAAAACATTTTAGCCACTTTTCAGGAGCATAGGTTAAAGATTTTACTTCATAACACAGCAACCGTAAGAGATATTTGAATGAAAAAAATATGACATATGGAACAGCGTATGGTAACGATGTAGTGTCCGATCGTAAAACTGCATTCACTCTATTACTCACGCGCATTTTTGCACGAGACGGGACAGAGAGATCCGTTTGTCCGCAGTCAATTCTCTTAAGGTCGTAAGAATGAGACAAATCAGACGCCTAAGGTGTCATGGATGTTCTACCCATAATTATAGATTCATAAAGCGGTAATAAACACAAGTTCTGGCGATCAACATTTCTTTAATCACTTGAAAACATTTCTATTTCCGCTTTAAAACATGTACGATAAGAGTGTTAATTAGTTTCAGTAAATTAAACCACAAATTCACCAATCATTTGTACGAAATAAATAAATAATTGCACTCTCATCACTTCCGGAAGCCATTTTATTTTATAGGAACGCGGAATTTCGTTTACCATCGCTATAAAAATATCAACATGCTGAGCTTTCCAATAATTCCTAACACGTAAACAAAGATGGCCGACCAAAATACGTGTCACGTTTTTTTGCGTGAGCGTGTTTGGTAATGCTGTCCCTTTCAGTCAGGCGGCTATTTAATATTGGGCATCTCTTTAATTTTCCGCGTTAGGAATTAGGAATGTGTGACCGTGTAAATGCGGCATAATACCAACTCAATTTTGATTCAATTTTGATTCAATTAATTCATAAACTAAGTATGAAATAGACTGACAAGTGACAAGTGACAAGTAAAATTGTGGGAATATCAATATCTAGTATCAAAAAATAGTCAATATCACGTTAGCAAACTGCGATTTTTATACTGAAGTTAATTTGATGTGATTTTCTCTCCGTGATTTACAAATTTTACTTTTAAAAGGACGATTTTTTCATAAATAAATTGAATCGATTTTAGCTGGATTAAAATTGAAAAATGACCACGCTTCGTGGGGAAAATAAAGAGAGAGTGCTAAGAACACTGACTAAGATAATTTGTATTTGCTTGGTGAGTTTCAATCAGTGTTGTTAGTAATTTTTCCCTTTTTCCCTTTTCTCCGTACTCAAATTCTCTTTAAAAATCCCATCATACTTTTTTGCCTCAAAATCCAGTTTTTAAAAGTAAAATTTGTATTACAAGGAAAGAAAATCACTTTAAATTAACCTTAAGTATAAAAATCACAGCTTGTAACATTATAACGATTATTTTTGGTACGGGAAAGTTTTTATAAAAGACGATTTATATGAGCAGTTTTTTATGCCCATTCTGTGTGCTGATAATCATGGTGAAATGTAGGAGTTTTCATGAAATTTCAGCAAAAATTTATAGTTTGAATGTGTTAGATTCTTCAAAATCCCACGAATTGGTGCTTTTTCCCTTTATCCCACGAAAGACTTTTCGGACATCGAAATTCCCACAAAAAGGGATATATCCCACGATATAATAACACTGGTTTCAATCAGTTCATGGATGCGTTCTGTTTTATTAATTCGTTGTTTTTATTCACAACGAAAATATGTATTCCACAAAATAGCTAATGTAATCAACATAAATTACTAAAGGAATAAACTGTGAAAAATTTATTCGTGGAAATAAAATAAAATACGTATGTTTGTTCCTACTTCCTACGAATTTTTGAGCGTTCGGGATTTCGAGAAGCATTTCTCGATTCCATTAAAGTTCCACAAGACTGTTAGTATAAAAATTTCCACAAATAAAAGTTAAATTTCCCTTTTCTCAAATATTACCGGCAAATTAAGTTAAACTCACTGAAACAACTTAAATTTTCGTTTATTTATAAAAAAAACTAGCGTGCCCGGCGAACTTCGTACCACCCAAAATTGACTTTTTGACTAAAATAATTTGGAGGATTCACTATTCAAAATATCTTTTGACAACTACGATCTCACTGTATAACAAGATCAAAATTTAAAAAAAATATAGCTCCCCGTACAAAATGTATGGAAAATCAATTTTAATGAACTATCTAATTTCCCTTTAAAATTTTCTATTTTTCTCGCATCTAAACCTTCCTTTAGAAGAAGAAAAGATAGCTCTTAAACCCGACGATCCCTTCTCAAGTGATGGGCGGTTTTACGGATGCAACTTTGTTTTATATATATAGAAGAAGTTTTCTTTTCAAGCACAAAAGGAACCTTGGTTCATTGTGGGGAAAACCCTGGTAAGCGAATATTAAAGGTTGGATTTATCATAAGCAAGTTTTAAGAAGGGCGGTTCTAATTTTATGTTTAGCTGCTCGTTTTAAGGTTGACTTTAGTTGTTGGTCGATTTTAACCAATGTATGGCTATAAAAGCGTTGATAATCTTGATGCGTACTACAATTTTAAACCAGGAACCGAATTTTTTACAGACTTAAGTACCTTCATTTTTAGTTTATCTACTTACGATTGTCTTAATTAAGAAAAATATTAGATATATTCCTTATTTCCTTTTATTGTACTAACAAATAAAATTGTTCAAAGGAATCCCCACTTATTTGCTCCATTTTAAGCTTTCGTTCATTTTCAGATCGAAAGTTCCCTCAAAAAAAAAAAAAAAAAAACCATCTGTTATCACTGATATATCATTTTTGCTTTTTGGATCATTCGCTTTAAATTCTTTTTTATTTTGTGGTTTACAACAATCAATCATTTTCCTTTTCGACCCGCACTCTTTGCTGAATATGCAAAGGACGAAGTTTTAAATTTGCAACCTGCGCATTCTAGCAACTACCTACTGTGTTGCTGAAATTAAAACATGCAACCTTATAGTTATCTAAATCTCTTGTGTAAGGTTTTATGTTAAATTTGTCTTAATTTATTCGTGAACCATTTTGCAAAGTATGTAATGTCCATTCGCATTCGCATTTGCATGCTTAGAAGTACAAACGCAACTTTGCGTGCATAAATCATTTTTAATTACCAACTACAGTCATAATCATGTGCATATCCTTGAAACCCACCTAGCGCAGGGCAAAGCAGTAAATAAGAAATGAGTAAATCAAACACGCCCTATTCCTATAAGTGGTCTAATGAATGAAAAGAAACTTTCATAAGAATGGGAACTTATTATAATTTGGTTCGATCTAGATGATATTTTTAATAATCTTATAGAGCGCCCCCAAATAGGTTAATAGTGGGATGTTTGGTCCCCTCAAAATTTAGAGGCTGAAGATTAATTGTGGGCCATTAAAACTGATTAATATTGTTAAGTGCGAACTTAATTTTCCTCCAACTCAAAGTTATGTCACAATTCCCTTCTGTTAATTTATGTTAATTTGAAATGAATTTTAGAAATGATATAGACGCAAATGCGTACACTGATTAAGTGAACATCATTCCCCCAACTAATTTAGAAATTTCATTCTAAACACCAACGACCAATCTATCAAACTGCCAATATGGCTAGTGACAAAATAAATTTATCGCCCAATACAATAAGAATAATGTCCGGGAATATATTTCGTGAAAAATAAAACTGTCACAGCACCTCATTAATTGACAATGCAATTAAGTTAATTTATACAATACCAGATCAGGATGTGTCGTCCCTTCCCGCACAGTATCCCCTCAATTTTGCAAATACAAATTTAAAATTCCTCTGCAATGCCAGCTGTTTGGAGTACCTATTCACGATTGCAATCTCCGTTAAAAAAATAATTGATTTTAATTGCAATTGATTTTCGAAAAAAGGATGCAGCTACGAGTTCTCGCCACTAAATACTAAATAATTGAATAGATTTTGTCTGCCGAAAGACCACAGTCGCATGATTGGTACATGCATATATAAAACTGTAGGTAGATTTATACATCCTGGCTATTTCTCTAGAGCCCTCCCCTTGCCCAGAAGTGAAATTTTTGAACAAAAAATAAAACAGAAATACAAAATTTAAATTCAATAAAATGTTACCTCTGGAATATAAATGAATTCTGTACCAAAACCATGTAGCGAAACCTGTGTTTTTTGTGTTTTCAATACCCATTAGGTACTAAGTGCATTTTCATATAACAGGGTGTTCCATAACAATTTAAAGTTCATGTAAATATTCATTATATAACTTCAAACAAAGCGATATATGTTATTCATTTACCGAAAGAAAAAAATGTTAAGTGGAGTTCCAGAAGGCAGCGTACCTTGGCCCATTATTTTTGGTAATAATAGTCCATCTAAGATCTACACAGTTGTGGTATAACTTATAAAAATCTTCTCTTCAGAAATAGAAAAAAAAAGAGCATAGTCATAAAATGGCGATCGAAAATAAAATCCCCTCTTTACTAAGTAGTCAGGGTTAAAAAATAAATAGTTGGCGCGACAGGTCCGTAGGGACCCTAGGCGTAGCTTCTCACAATCATTCGTGAGTTTTTTTTTCAGACAGTTATACCTTCGGATGGTTGTCAGATGTTCGCGAGAGGTGGCGCAGTGGAAAAAAAAAACCCTAAGTTGGAATTTGGGCTTTTTGCGGGTTTCGAACCGGACACTCCTCGCTTATAAGTCCATCACCCTAACCACTAAGCCACTGCAGTCAGCGTTGCCGCTGAAAATTTTCAAAAAGGAGATTTATAATGAAACATAAAATAATAATATAACAAACAAAATTTATATATTTATAACAAAAACAAATTTATTCATAACAGAAAACTTCTTAATTTTTGTGCATTATTTTTCTTTCAATAAAGAATAAAATCTTACTTAAAATGAAAAAGGGATATGTGGGGGCCGCGGGTGTTCATTCTCAAAAAGGAGCCATTTGGCGACATTTGGGCAACGCTGAGCACTCGTTCCAGCCAACATAACCTGATCTAATTCATACCTGATATAAAAAAAGATGCCTATTTTGGAAAAAACAAATAAGCCTTACAGGTTTAGCTTATGAAATAATGGCTAAAAGGAATGAGAAAGCCTTAGTTGGCATTGCTGTTCTCATTGCTCAGACAATTAAGGTCATAAAAAAAGATATCACACGAGAAGAAAAGCTACCAAGGGATTTTAGAAAAACCATTTAAGCTTATCCACCAACCACTTTTATTTCTGAACATCATTTCAGACAGTTTGATTAGTAAATTCATGAACCATCCACTTGCCACACATCCCATTTGCATCTATCTATAAGCAGTAGAGAATTTAATTTGATTGGGCTAGCCTAAAGCCCTAGTGCTATAATTTTGTTTTTGTATATATATATTTTTGCAATAATAATTTGATTGGGGTTATAAATAGAAATGAAAGTTCTCACTCATCCGATGGAACACCCTTTGCCTTGAATATTATTTTAATTAGTTCACGGATAAAAAATATGATGGATATGGATAAATTTTTTTTGAAATGAACACTAAATGCCCACGGAATGTGATAGTATTTCCAATGTAAATCTACAATAAATTGCTGTTTGCTTAAAAACTGTACACACTCATATACATAGGTACGAGCCGAAGTGGCTTAATTGAAATTTGTTTTTAATTAAATTACAATTGAGGGATAGTATAATTTTTTGTTTGTTAGTGAACGATAAATAAGTACATACATATTTTTGTTTTTATATTATCACAGTTTTCTATGTAATATAATATTGTTTACATTTATATTAATCTCTCTTAATAATTGGCATTGATTTATAAATATCATTTCATAATTAAACTAATTGAATTATTTGTTTTATTCTTGTTTTGTTTGCTTTAGAAAACTAATTATTATTTTGTGATTTATACATAATTTTCTGCATTATTTAAATAATTTTGATTTTGTGTTGATTATAATTATATTCATTTGGTAATAAACTTTAAATTTAGGTACATGAATTGTTAACAAGTTTTTTAATTTTTTATTTATTAGTATTCTTACCTATGCTAAAGTTGTTTGGAATTGTTTTACTGTATTGAGCGCTGAAAGTGGTTGTGTTTATTTGTGTTGTGTTGTGTTGCGTGTTTTTTGTATTTTTTTATTATTATTATTAATTAAATAAGCAAGAGAGTTTTTTTGTGTAAAAATGTCTGATGGGCTTTGAGCATACAAAAAATATGGAAACATTTTAGAGAAGATGCGGAGGGATATGAATATCAAACCGGCAAAAAGCCTCAGAATTGGATAAGACTTGATGTTGTTATGATTCTAAGAAGTTTCTATTGAATATGCGTTGTGGATAAAAGGAGAAAAGGATACGAATGATAAATGGTATGTGTGACCACTAGTTCTCGTTCAGTGGAATTTAAAGTGAACTTATTACAAGGACACGAGCGTTAGGTACTCATGACGTTTGAAACTCTATATGTCAACTTGGCAAGAACAAAAAATGACAATAAATTTCAAACGAAGAGATGCTCACATCGGTTAACCAATTTTGTGAATCCATAGTCATTTTAACCCACCCTTATTTAAATTTCTTCAGCGACTAGAGCACCATTCTAAGGAACTGATTGAGAGAAAAATTACTGACTTCCATGAGGCGACGACTAAAGCAGGTAGGTACGTAGTAGAAAATTGATTAATACAGCGAACTATAGGCGATGACCTTACAGGGACTGAAACATCTTGGTACCATCTACGAGGCAAGGCACAGTTCATAGCTGAAAAGGCAAAAACTATGCCCATTATTTGGTATATCACTTACAATTAATGTTCCAGTTGTCGCGATACGAAATAGAACAACAAATGCTGAAGGAGGTTATGTTGCCACATATACCAGGCTAAAAAATACTTGGAAACTATTTCTCTTCGTAGAGGATAAGAGGCAGCAGTGTTCCTAACAACCATTGGATGGATATAGATAGGTCTTGCGAAATCCAGTCAAACTTATCATAACAACCTTAGATGCAGCGGTGCCGCTGAAATTTTTTAAAAAGGAGACTAAAAATTGGGGCCCCAAATAAAATAATACTATAGCAAAAAAAAAAAAAAAAAAAAACAGAGCAAGAAAGACATTTTTTTTCAGTACGAACCACTTCCACCCCTATTGCGATCAACTATCAATCGGTTGACGATTGACAAAATTTTTCAATTAAAATTGATGTTGGTGTTGTGAAATACAATTGATAAAAATATTAGCTACTATAAACATAACGCAACAAATAAAGTTATTAGGTCTGTTCCTTTACTTTTGTAGTAAGAATGGAATCGACTGTCAAAATGACAGTGGTGGGGATAAATTTCTCCCAGAGAGAGACACTTACGAAAAAGTTAGGAAACGCTTTTGTACTAATCTATGAAATATGACAGAAACATAATTCAAATATTTAAAAAAGTGGTAAGAAAAGTCGTTTAAATGTCTGATAAACTCAAGGAATTTGCTAATTTACTAAGAAATTTTGTTATATCATCTACATAGCGATGAAAGTGATCTGCCAGTAATGGAACCTCTTTTGGACGAATCCGATTATGTGCAAGAATTATTACCGATTGAACTACAAGCATTCGATAAAAGGAAAAGCGCCACTGCATTAAAAATTACGTGTAGTAGATTGTCCCTTTTTACAGCTACGACAGAATTTCGTCGTCAGTTTTGAAAAGAATCCTGAAGCGAACAGGCAATTTTATTTTACCGCCTGTTGATACCATTTTAATACGCAAGAAATCAAAACAAATTCACGCATATGCCAAATGGGACAACAAATTTCACATCAGCTGTTAATTGTAGGGTGACCTACAGCTTTTCCACTTTTTACACCAAGAAATTTGCTGAGTAAAAATTCGTAAGATTCTCAGTGGAGGGGTAATGTCTTGCTCTCTCAATGACAATCTCTTTTACGAATTATTTGAGTTAAGGAACGTCACTGAGTAAAAATTCTTAAGATTTAAACGTAAAAGAACAGACCTATTGTGGATGAAAATTTAACTCTGACAGTTCTAAAATATTTTTGATTTGAATTCGTTACGACTTTCGCAAACTATTTAATTAAACAATAATTACGAGTGTTACAAATCTGTGAAATTTATTGAAAAACATGGAATCAGTATATCAGTGGAATTATTTTCTGATGGATTCCCAAGACGAGACGGAGTACGTGGAATTGGCCGCTATACGGAGGAGTTTGCGAGATGCATCTAATCGATTGAATCTGGAAAACCGAAGGTAACTAATTTAATTTCCAAGGAATGAAATAAATCTTATTCTGAGCTCCATTTCAGTTTTGTACAAAAACAGCTATCCAAAGCTGCGTATATTTATATGCTGACTTGTTGAAAGACATTGGAGCCAAACTTAAGTCAAAGAGCAGTACCGAAAATGCTTAATCTTGGAGCTCTGGTCATATTATGCCTGCATGGGAGCTATGAACTTAGTGCCAGCATCAAGTTCAACCTTGGTCTTGTGCAGACAACAGTGTCCTTTATTCTAAGTCTAAGTGAACTGCTAAATGCTATACAAAATAACATGTGCTCAAAGTGAATAAAATTCGAGGGTGCAGTGAAATAACGTCGAATTCTAGAATTCGGCGTTATTTCGTTCGCCGTTATTTCACGGCACCAAATTCGAGTACACAGAGGTAGAAAAACGAGCGGCAAAAATATATTTTTTCCCGAAAAGTTGAATTACAAATTTCTTTGGATGAGACACACATTAAAATTGTTGGTCCCAAGAAAGAGGTTCACCATCTTTATTATAATAGAAGAGGCTGTTACAGTCTTAATGCTATGGTAATAAGTATCTATATTTTGAGTTGCCTTTTATTACTCACTAGTGGAGCCCTTAAAAAATAACAATTAAAAACGTTAATCTTCAATAATTTTAAAAATACTAACATTTTCGTTCAAAAGCCGTCCTTATCAACACCGACATTGCGACTGATAGAAAAATTGACAGTTGCCAATAAAAGTGATCACGATTGACATTCATAATACCGATTTGTCAACCCACTATCGACAGTTGATGTACGTTCACAATCGAACAACAGTTCATTGTTAATTGATCGTCGCAATACAATTTAAAAGAAAATGATTGGTAAGTAGCAACTATCCATTGAATTGACAGTTGATCCTCGCAAAAGGGGTGTTCATTTCATTATGTTTGCAGTCTTTTTCGTTTAATAAAGAATAAAATCTTACTTAGACTGGAAAAGGGGCCACTTTAATAATTTTTCAAAAAGTGGGGCCAAGGGTCCTGAGGCTCCAAAAGGGGCCAAACGGAAACGCTGCTTGGATGTAGTCAGCCGCTCAAATATCTCTCCCCCTGCCATTCACAAGTTCATTCAAAGTCAATGTTCAATTTAAAAATATGTATATAGAAAAGCCAATAAACTTCGCCTAAGCTCAAAACTTTTATACCCCCTAGCAGAGCTTACAAAGAAAAAAAAAAAAAAAATCTCATTCATTTTAGCCCACATATGTTCACCCTTGATGGCTACAAGTTTTACAAAACCACCTGTGTGAGGCGAAATTACTTTGCATTCAGCACCTAAAAGCCTATTTCTCCCCATCTACACTAGACGCCCATCATCCAGCTGAATTAATTTCTCACTTGCACTTGCACAAAAGGACTCAAGGACAACGGATTCGATTTAAAAGTTGAAATGTAAATTTATCCATCCAGCAAAAAGCAAACTCGGAGTTAACACGGCAAAAAATAGAAAAAAAAAATTGAATTCTTCCTGAAAGTGTTACCGCGACAAAAGGACATCGACGTAATAGTATAGGCTCTTTAGTTGTCGTCGAACATCAGTGTTGGGATGGAAAAACTTTTTCATTATAACTCCCAACATACAGCACTAAGCAAACGGAGAAAAATAAAATTTCCCATTTCGTTTCCATATTTCCGTTGGCTTAAGCCCACGAGACCAACGTGCAAAATCCCTTCACATCCCAGGGGAGATGAAGGCGAAACTAATTTCAAGGTTATAATAATTTTTTTTTCTTCTTTGCTCTCAGTGTGACAATAGTGGCCCTTTGAGACGGGTGGTAAATTGATTTCGATTGGAGTTATGCAGACACACATAGTTTTTTTTTTTTTTTTCGGAAATCTAAATTGGAAAAATACGTTTCGTTAGATAAATTGCCGATGGAAATAAACGCTTTAAGGTTATAATTAATTTCACTTCAGGTCGTAGTATTAATTACCTAGTTATTGCTTTTCAGTTCTCCTTCTCAATTTTATACAATTTATACAAGCGTTCATTAAACTTAGTGAGAGTGTGTATTGGTCTATGTCTATACCCAATGGCAACGGAAAGAATAATTAAACTCGCTACAAAGGGATGAAAATGAAAATAATAGTTTAAACATATTTTTTATATATACCTACTATACGTTTTTCTGTGTTTTTTTGTTTTTTGTTTTGCTTGGTGTATAATGTTTAGCATGCGAGTGAGCATCTAATGCTAGGTTTCGTTTCAGAGATAATTTGGTCGAGATACACAGCACAGGAGTCCCATATTTTTGTAAATTGAATTTCGCCTTCGTTTCGCTGGCCATGGTCCGTTCGTGTCGTTCACAAGGGCGGCGTTTCTCTCTGCAAAAAAAAAAGCGAAAACTTGGTGTTAGAGAAAGTCATCAACGAGTGTGAGGAGAATTTTTATTTAAATTGACATTCAGATGACCCCATACAGTAGAGAAAATATTGTAAATCGCTCACACCCACTAGATTTGATCAAAATTCCTGTCGTGATTTTGGGAACAAAATTGCAAATAGTCCTATGGTCCTTCGGGGATAATATAAATTATTGGGGGAGATACATTTTTGCTCAAATCTGATCCACTTATGAGCATTCAGGCCACAATAATGCGGAAGGACACGTCTTGTTTCGGTTTAGATGCCATGCGAAGCACACACGTGATGTACCAAAACAAATGCCATCTCTAGAGATTGCCTTCTAGGAATTGAATCAAATGAATAAGACATTCAGTGCTGGCATTTTCATATTCGCCTTCATCCAAAATAAACAAAACCGATTATTTTATCGTTTGATATTTACACATTGGCAAACAACGCCGGCGTCCCTGCCGCATAATACACTTGACGCAGTTTCCCTTTCAATTTGTCTTCGACATTCATGTTCGCACAACAGTCCCTTCCATCACTCCGCTTGTATTTGACTAATGGAAAAATGAGTGAAGCCTAGAAACTGTCACGAATGCAAGTTACTGTCATATTTCAGACAGGGTGTGTGTTACTTTTATTCCCATAAATTCCCAAAGCGACGAAAAAGCAGAATGAAAAACAAAAAACTCCTACTTACCACACACAACCCCACAAGGTGTATCGACAACCGTCTCACAGAATCAGCAAAATACTTTCAGCACATCATCTGCCGCATGGCGGCATGATGACACGTTTTCTGCTTCCAGCTCGACTAGTCCCAGCATAGTTGGAAATACATTTTCCCTCAAAATAGAAATCTGACAAAACGAGCAAGGAGACGAGATTTCCTATTCTTCTTTTTTTGTGAGTTATTGGTATGCTTTATAGCTCCCTCGCGTATAATTCAAGCAGAAACCATAAACTCATCAGAATTGTTTGTCGGCTGGTATCTTGGTCTTGCTTGTTATCCTTCACATTTAGAGATGGTGTGAGATAGACGCCAAACATTCTGCCACATTCAGGCACATATGCTCTGCCTATAATGCCGAAAGTCAAAAGAATGGGAGATCATCTTCAAGGACACATACAGTCTGTCAAGATGTACTATCTGTTATTTAATAAAAGAAATCGAATCAAGAATTCGAAATCGATTTCTGGTGCGAGCTCTCTAATCGAACTATTGCGGTGGTTGTGGGACTTTTACAGTTAGCTGACTGCAGGATTAGGTTTATAAATTAATCAGGCGGGGTAAATATTTGATTTTATTCTATCGCATTTGATTGATTGTTCCACTATATATGCACACATATATAACAAAGATTAATTTTGTTCGCATAGTGGCCAGCCCACGCTATACTCGGGCGTATACGTAACATTTTTGTTGGATTTTTTTTTCTTTGGCTATTCTTTTGTTTCCTATTTGTTGGGAGTTTGTTTGGGGCTCATTTGTTTTTTGTTTATATCCTTTTGTCTGTGGTCCAGTTTTAGTGGAACATACATGCGAGGGATTGCAAACGATTGTGTGCGGTTTTGCGGGCGAAAATATTCTCACACAGTGTTGCCAGATACAATTTTTTTAGATCTTGTTTTCCGTAAATAAAAAAATCTTTTTTTCAACATTTTTTCAAAATATAAAATACAATTTTGAAGTACTAAAGGGTGGTCCAATCATAATGCAAAATGTTAATTGTGGTCACACGCTAACGTCAAGCTTTTTACCCAACTTAATTTGACATTTCTTTGTTTCGGTGTTTCATAAATTCAACCATGGAGGGATACACAATTGAGCAGCGCGTTGAGATTGTTGAAGCGAGATGATAACGGTCTTCTTGTGGCCAGAAATTGAGGATATGGACCTGGACGAAATGTGCTTCCAACAGGATGGTGCCACTTGCCACACAGCCAACGAAACAATGGCTCCTATGCGCGAGAAATTCAATGGCCGTGTTATCTCACGTCGTGGCGATGTTAATTGGCCGCCACAATCATGTGAATTGGCACTGGTGGACTTCACTCGTTGGGGATATTTAAAAGAAAAATTGTACGTCAATAAGCCAAGAACATTTCAAGTATAAACAGGATTTATGTTGCACTGCGCGAACTCGTTAAGCGCCCTTGAAAGTCAGATACGAACTGCGATCTTAACTCAATACGTCTGACTCACTTGATGAGCTGCATTGGGCAGTCCCATAATAATACTATAATACATTTGAGCAGGAGGGATGTTGAAATGTCAAATCAAACTAAAAATAATTCACTTGACAGCTGACAAAATGGCCGCCAGTTAAAATAGTGTTGCCAACTTAAAGTTATATACCTCTAAAAAAAACACCTTAGTTTCTTGTTCCTGCAGTGAAAATACTGAACAATACTTCTAAGAACAAATACGTACTCTATAGTGGAATATTTTGGCCGAAAACCAGTTTGATATTCCTTGAGTATGTCCTGTTCTTATCCATACATTAATTCTGCTATGTAATTAAACTGTCAAAATTTTGTATGACGAATTTAACAAAGAAATGCCTCTGTAGTCCGCTGGGTCTGTCGTACAGTCTTTTTTAGAAAGATTAGGGCTTCTTTGAAACGATGAGGGATAGTTCCATTTACCGAAATTTCGTTGAACAGTTTCGTAAGTTGTATGTTAGTGCAAGACCTGTAAAAATCGGTAGAAATCCCATCCGATCCCGCAGCTTTGCCATCCCTAACACTGCTAAGTGCATCAGCAACATCTTGCAAAACAATCCGTCGGTTCGGATTTTCCTCTTGGAATCCAGGAATGGCATGATGGATGGATTCAAAAGCTCGTTAAAGTAAGTTTAAGTCAACATTGCCTGGCTCAGGTCTCTGCTAATAACGTTCTTTCCACCATTTAGTCCCTAAGGTAGTTTCCAGAATTCTGCAGAGCTATTACATTGCGCCAATCTCTGGGCTTTATTTTAAAAGTAAATCCTCCTTTTTGCTCTGAAAAGTGCCTTAAACTCCCTGTTGACTTTGATATACGTGCTTTTCATTTTATTTTGATTATGAGTCAGGAATAGGCTGAGCCAGCCACGGAACCACGGTTCCTTAAATTGTTTTCTTCTATTCGTCTATTGGTTAGTGGTTGTACACGATTCTTTTGTAATGTCCTCGATTCTATTAAGATCTATGTTCTGTTGACTTGGAAGTCTCTCGTCTAGACTATTTCTGTAGCAAGATACTTCCAAATCTCTCTATATCAGCTTCGGCAGTCGATTAATATTTCACGTACTCGTATTTTCAGCTACCATGATCTCAAAAGTGACAACAATAGGGAGATGATCCGAGCATGTACTAGTTCCATTCTACGCCTTTAAGACAGTAGTCATTGATGGACGTCCCTGTCCATCCCACAAATATAAACTCACCATGTTTGTCACTGATGCACGTAGCCCAAAATAATCATAGAAATCCAGCAGTTTAATACCATTTTCACTCCTATTACGATCTTTCGATTGACATATATTTCTGCTAATACATTTCCCGTACCTCCTTTTTTACCCACTCTTGAATTCTAGTCGCCTATTGCAATCATGTTGGGGTTATTGCAGTACATCGTTATTTCGTGTAGCTTTTCAAAATCTCTATGCCAATAGTTGATATTTATTATTAATTATTATATTTAAATCAATCAATTTACAAATATTTTATATTTAAGGCTTCAGAGTATCGAGACCATTAAAGATCGTAGTTGCAATTTAAATATTATGGTATTAATCTAAACTTTTTCTTATTTAACTCCAGGCATAAATGTAAGACCTCCACTATAGCTTTAAATTTACAGTTGATGACATCTAGATCCCCATTGTATCGAAAGAACCAGCCGCTACTGATCCTTCCCCTCTGACGTAGTTTGATGCCGGTATCCACTTGAGCTCATAGTTAGAAATTTTATTTTCGAAGTTACTAAAACCACCCTCTAAATATGTTTCGTATAGAAAACTCAATTCGAACTTGTTAATGAAATCTCATCTCTTCTCTTCCCTTCTCAATATATCACAAAGCGTTGTGACTTTATTACTAACGAACGGTCAAACCGAATTCGATCAAATTTGTAGGGTTTCTTATAATGGTCGCTTAGTAAGTTTATCTAAAGTTTGAACGAAATTGGTCGACGCGTTCGTAAGTTATGTCAACATCTGATTTTGTCCATATAAGAAAAGAAAAAAAAAAGTCATCTCTGACGTTCAAGAGGAAAACATTCTATCTATTTACATGAAAGTGGTAATTGGAGACATCCTAAGATATAATGAAGATATTTAGAGGTTCTTCTGGGATCGCAAATACCACAAAGAAACAGTCAGAAGAGGTTTGGATTTTGGATATCTCTATATATAAAAATAAGTTGTATTGTGTTTGAAATTGATGTTTTCTGTAATGAGTGAAACGAATTTGTTTCAGTAAAATTTTCACGAAAGGTGACGTCAATACCAAAGTTTTTATGAACATATATAAGATGTTTATATGTGTATTGGTTTATCAGTTATAGGCATAGTCAACTGCCGTGTATTTGTGCGTATAGGGTGTTGTCGTTCTCTGAAACCAATCAAACGATATCAATGAAATTTTGAGGATTATAAACATTCTTTTAAAAGAAATTCTACTTCATTTATGAGGTGAATATCTACTTCTATGGACACGCTGGAGCTAGCGAGTGAACTTGTGAATGTGTTGCGAAAATTGTGATCTGGCGAGGCAGCATAAGTGAATTCCCTCGAATTAATTAAATTAATAAATAAGTAAAAAACTTCAGTTTCAACCGGGAATTCAATATGAGACTGTAAAATTCATATGCTATGTCTTACACAATCACTAGACTACTGAAACAGTTGACTGATTACGTGTGATCAAGTGATCACAAAGATGAAAATGGTTTAATGTTTTTGAATAGGAAATCCGTACCAAATACCATCAACATTGATTGAAATTTATATTTTAACGCCTAGAAAAGCAGGCGGAGATCCGCTAGTTATAATATAAAATCTTTTAAGACTGTATATGCGAAGCTTCCATCCGATGTTTTATTGCTGAAAAGTTTTAAAAAAGACATATTACATCAGTTACTTTATCAAATTCGTTGAAATTCATGTTTCTTTGATGGAAATGTTAGTTTGAATCACATTTAATGGAAATTAAAAAATGCTTTTTCAGTAGAAAATGTTGTTTTTATTTATTAGAATTACAAAATTCTTGATATCAAAAATCTAGAAATTAAGCTGTATGTTAGTTTAGGTTGTGTTGAACTTTTGTTGGGCCGGAGAGAATATATTTACAGGGAGGTGCGTCTTCCCGCTTTTCCTGGCGGACTTGTTTAGTCTGCAGCAACTGGACGTAGCCATGAATTAGTGGAATAGAGCTGAGTTAGACATCGCTTTTCATCATCATGCGGATAATCGTAAAGCAATCTATTGAACACGGGTCTTATATTAAAGAGAGCGTTATGGCTTGGACATAGCAACGATACAGTTGCAAAGCCCTGTGGTATTGCACAGAAGATGCTGATGAAGAAGCCCCGAGCAGAACTATATTTAGAAGGACAATGGCAAAATTTAGATAATCTATTCCCACACATGGGCGATCCAATTTGTGCACCATCAGAGGACAGACGACAAGTTATTGACGGCATACTTCCAAATTACATCGACCTCTCCCAACAAATTTTAATTCACCTCTGTATTCCCAAAGCCACCCACCGGATGTGTATGGAAATTTCCAAACAAACTACAAGACCACATCACGTACCAACGTTTCACCACTTCCTCTACAACCAAACACCACCTCCCAGCCATATATAGTACATATTCTCGTTACCCAAAATTACTGTAGAGTTACTTAAGTTTACTTTGCTTCATTCCCTTGGGCTCAATTTATCAAAATCAAAACTAATACTCGCTCTCCACAACTCTGTTCAACAATGAATATGTAAATATTTGAGACCACGAATCTAACAACCGGAACCGGAACAGCTTCAGACAATTTCCTCCTCCCAGGAACATTTCATTTTTCGCTGTTTTATATTTTCTTGCAAATCCCTGCACCTCTTTCACCCTTCCACCCATTACCACAGTTACCCTCTCATACAAGCAGAGTGTTGCCGGATACGTGGCAGCAGATGAAAGTTCACAATATTTTGAGCATCCATCTTGCAATGCCATGCATAAGTCAAAACTGTAAAATGTGCAACAGCAACAGCAGTTGGGTATTAACATTTCATAAAGAATTCGATTAATTCAGTATTCACATTTGTACACTGTACAGTACCGGATCTCGGAGTCTCGCCTTCCAGGCCTTACCAGAGTAGCTACTAATTAAATTTATTATTTATTCCGCTGCTCGGTGCCTCGAAGCTCTATTGCATTCGTGTTAAGGGTTTTCGAAAGTTTCATGCAACTTGCACTGCTGGCAGTCGGCAGTCAAAGCTAAGCAATGTCTCTGGGCTAACCGCTCTCGCAAAAAAGACCTTGAATATACCTAAGTCGTTCAGTGAGTGGTGTCGCATTGAGTTATTAATGCAGCATGTTGAAACAGCAATTAGAACTTTAAAGAAGCTCATTAGTGGGACGAAGTGTCAAATTATCTTGCAAACAGTAAGTAGGACCTTGGCAGCAGTATTTAGAGTGTGGGGTGGACATGAATGGTCGCATGTTTGGCTATCGTTGTGTAATGCCATTGAATTGATTGGAAGATTCGCTGAGATTAATCTGTGGTTAATAAGAAGACTATGTTTTAAACTGAAACAGAGTGAGGAGGTTTTGCCTTCAAGATGTAATTTGGAGGCATTCATTTTTACCAAGGTTATACAAAGAACTAGTATGATGGGAATTGAGCTCACATCGCTTGAACAATATTACGAAGCACTCATCGCCAGTTAAAAGTTTAAGACACATTACTTGTCAGCTTAGGCTAGGTTTTGATTAACAACCTAAATAGGAAGCCCGATTCCTAGCAAACATGCCTCCAGTCTAGAACACTAAGTTGCCTGGGATGTCCACTTATGCATCCCACCAGAGGCGAGGTCTTCGTCTACAGCGCTGGTTATCTGATATAGTTTTAGAGTAGAATTTTATAATCCTTGGTTGTGGAACAGAAACTATGCGTAAGGAAAGCGTCCATTACGTTCGCGCAAGTAAGGAAATTTCACTTCTATAACAAAAACGAATTCCGTCATAAACAAAAATGCGATTCAATCACATGTTTTTCTTTTAATTTGCAATTTTTTCGCTTCGTGTTTTGCCGAAGAAGATTTCATTCGCCGGCAAGTTCGCAATGCCATACATGTCTCGTGCAAAGCTGATGAAGTCACAATGAATGTTGGGGGAAGAATCGTCTTCGATTCGCCAAAGACCACTTGGAAGACCAAAATGTGAACATCTACAAGAAACGTATGCAAAAGCATGCCATAAGATAGGCAAAATATCTTGCACATGTGAGCTCACAAGCGAAGAATACGCCAGTGATGCCAGACTTTAGAAGCAGGTTATCCCACGGTTATACCCAAAAAATCCCTTTTATCCCTCGCCAAAATTTAAAAAATCCTACATTTATCCCACGAAATATTAATTTAAAAAAAAAAACATGTAATTCAGGCTTTTTTATTAAGTTACTAGCAGACCCGACAGACGTTGTC
The DNA here is from genome assembly GCA_946477585.1 of Cheilosia urbana. Classification (NCBI taxonomy): domain Eukaryota; kingdom Metazoa; phylum Arthropoda; class Insecta; order Diptera; family Syrphidae; genus Cheilosia; species Cheilosia urbana. Next base: position 122,979,143 of record OX297854.1, read on the forward strand.
CTGTCCAAATTTCAAAAAAATTGTTTTGTGATCGTTTAGTGAATTTGTGAAAAGCTATTGAAAATGTGTAAACAAAGTAAAAAAAAGAAAAGACATATTTTTCAGAGATAGTTTTATGAATTTTAATTTTTATTTTTATATAGATTTTGCTCATGTTTTATTTAGAGTTGAAATTGAATCTCCAGGTAACTTATTTACATTTCGATTGTATCGTCGATATTCAAGTAACTAACCAAAGAAAAAGAAAGACTTTTTTTCGATTGGTTTGCTGTGACCTCACAATTTCTGTTATTGCAATGCTTTATGATACACGACATTTTTTGTTTTGTTGTCTGGCGCGTAAACAAACATATCGGATGGTTTTCCGACACGGGAACAGGCGACATATAATTGACCGTGCGAAAAGCATGGACTTTCAAGATTTATGCCGCATACACTCAACGACTGTCCTTGCGATTTATTTATTGTCATTGCAAATGCAAGCCGCACCGGAAACTGCAAGCGTTTAAAGTCGAATGGCATGTCGGCCGGAATCATTGGAATTCGTGGTATCAAAACGTCTTCTCCTTCGTACTTTCCTTTTAGTATCGTTGCTTCGATAACGTTGTTCATCAGTTTTTTCACTGCAAGCCTGGTCCCATTACAAAGACGTGGCTGGTTGATATTTCGTAACATTATGATTACCGAACCGACTTTTAGTTGGAGATTGTGAGGCGGTAATCCGGGTAATTCGAGCGAGTTTAAAAACTCGGTTGGATAGTTGACGACATCATTTTGGGCACAAACTGAGTCCACCGATTTGAACGTCATCAATTCGCCAGCAATTTCACTTTGAATCTTAAAATTCAATTCGTCGACATCAATGTTTTTCGCAGCCAATATAGCACGTTCGCTCAACCAAACATGATTTTTGTAATTTTGTGCAATGTTTGGGAATACCTTTTGTATAAGTTCGGTCTTTGATTCGGTAAACTTGCAAAAATCGACGGGGAATTGAATGTAGCCAGTTGTAATATCAACGGGTATTTTGCCATTGCCAATGTCCAGCAATTGCTTTGAAAATAATTGTCCAGATTGGTCGTTCTGTAACTCGACACGCATGTTCGTACTCAGTTTGAGTTTCTTGACGTGTTTCCACAAAACTGACGACTTCAAACATGCATTAAGTTCGTCCGCTGGCGTTGACCGTCGAATCACTGGCAATGTTTGGCGAAAATCGCCTGCTAATAGAATCATCGCACCACCAAACCGGTTTTGATTGCTTCGTAGGTCTTGCATCGTTTTGTCTAATGCCTCCAAAGACTTTTTATGCGCCATCGTACATTCGTCCCAAACTATCAATTTGCTTTGCTGCAGAACTTTGGCCATCGCACAGTTCTTCGAAAGGTTGCACGTTGGAATTTCATGGATTTGCATATTCAACGGCAACTTGAGTGCTGAATGAGCAGTTCGACCGCCTTCCAACAATGTAGCTGCAATTCCTGACGAAGCAAGGGCAAGTGCAATTTCATTCCGCGAGCGAATCGTTGCAAAAATCAATGCGATCAAAAAAGTTTTTCCAGTTCCACGATTCAATAGCGGCACGTTTTTAGTTTGATTCACAATTTCACAGTAAGTGGTTCAAGAATAATTGCAAATTGTGGAAAAAGTTAATTGGAATGTAAATTAATAACGGCATTTTTAAGCAACTCGCGAAACAACAAAAATTAAAATAAATGAGTTAGTTCTATTCCGAAATCATAACAAACAAAACAAAACAGAATCAAGCAAATATGTTGTTCTTATTATCAGTTATGATAGAGAGTGCACACGAAAATTATTTTTGTAAATTGTCCGAATTTAGAACTTCTTCAGGAATATTAGGCACAAAACAAATAGAATAACGCGCGTGGAAATAAGTGGGCGTGGAAAAATTTGCTTTCCGCAAAAACCTTAATATATTGAAAAAAGTGGGCGTAGAAGGGGGCGTGGACAAATTTTTTGTCCGTAAAAACCTGGCTAGGAGAATTACGAACATTTAAAAAAAAAAATCAGCCAAATCGGTCCAGCCGTTCTCTCGTGATGCCCTTACCAACGAACATCATTTCATTTTTATTTATATAGATAAGTATTATAAATTAACTATGCAAGCTAGCAAAAATAAATATGTATATATTAAGGTAGGTTTGTTTTATTATAACAACAGTGGAAATGTAAATACATGTTATACAATTTTAAAACGTTACAAACGTTACATTTTTCTTATTTACAAGAACAAGTCTGCTGACATAAATCTGGAAGAAATATTTTACAATATATATTTCTTTTGAATTTTTAAGACAATCAAAACAAATTACCTGAACTAAAACAAACCGCACACATAAATTCACGAAGAAAAGGGTGAAACTGTTGTTTTCGTTTGAAATTTCACCTCATTAGGATGTGTGCGGCGAGTTGAGATTTTTCCCCACAGATATGTCAGTTTATGAAACAGTTTAGGGGAGAAAAAAGAAAATGAATGCATTCAGATATTTCAAATGACTTTTTTCTAAACATGAAAACATTTAATTTGATCGTAGGTTGACTATTTTTTTGTATTCTTAATGGAAATAGCAAGGAATGGAATTAAGACCAAAAATTGACCAAAATGTAAAATCCCTTTTTTGTACTATGAGGTTTGAAAAATCCATTTGATAGCTTATTTTAGGTGAGAAAATCCCAAAAAAAGGGATAAATCCCCCGATCTGGCATCACTTATACGACATGTTTTTGGATTTGTAGCTGCAAATATTTGACTACTAAACTAAGGGGTAAGACCCCCAGAAAAACACCAATTATGTAGATAAATAGTTGGCGCAGAAGGTCCGTCCGGGGCCCTAGGCCTAGCGAAGGGAATTGATCTACAGTTTTATGCCGAGTCCATACGATGAGAAGTTATTTAATGACAGTTTTGCTCTCGGGTGTTTCTTAGATGTACATGAGAGGTGGCGCAGCGGTATGCGATTTCTGTTTTTCCCGGATAGAACCTGGGGCTCTTCGTTTAGGAGTCTAACGCACTAACCACTACGCCACTGCGCATACATCTCGGCGTTATCTCTTGTAATTTTAAGCAGTCTTAATTTTATATTCTTGATAGTGTTAACGGATTTATTTAAGGATTTTCGGGGGAATGCGTCATTAGAAGCTAGACCTCGGATTCTATGTCTACATAATTATTGCACACTTGATACTCTAAAATTAGATGCAAATTCAAATTGTTTAACTCTGTTCATTTAAAAATTGATTTAAACATATATCTATCCATCTTCCCTAATGTAGGTACATGTTCTTTTGTTTGACAATGCTTACCAACATAATATTCAACTCAAAGAGCCCAACCATGAACAATCCCCAAGATTTTTGAAACAAACTTTTCATTCGCCCATATATGCCAACATGCACCCTCAGAACTTTAAATGAAATCCATCCCCATGCACACAAAGCAAATTAGTTTTAGTTCACAGAAACTTACTTACCAAGATATGTTTCATGTTGCGGCATATATTCTTGCATCTCCGCCAGCAGCATTGCAAGTTCCTGTGAATCCTTTGTTATACTACACAGTTCCTCCTGATTGAAGTCGGGTGTTATTTGCTTACAAAGCAGAATTTGGCTTATTACGTTGCCCAGATTCGAGGGGCCAGCACGGTTTTCTACAAAATAAAACAAAAAACAAGAACAGAAAAAAAATCGTTATTTAAAATACTTTTGAGAAACGTTTCCCTAGAAATGCATCTCTGATTGAAATAACGATGCCATTCACAAATAGTACATGAGCACCGTAAGCGAACTGCATTCCGGCACCCACTACCGCTGTATTGATTTCTTTAGACAGCTTTTCATCACATTTAATGTTTTTGCGTTCTAACGTTCTCAGTGCGCAGCCAACTGTAACAGAAAAACTAAATAATTGTAAAAAGGTCAAGGTTGCGAAGGGAATTTTCCCCTTTTATTCAAACACCAGCACAAGGAATCTAGATTTATTTCCTAACTTCAAGGAAAGGGGTTTATTTGCATTCGAAATTTAAGTCAGAGTCACATCTCACATTAGGTAATTCAGTTGAGAGTTGCTTCACCCTGTTGCGTGTTTGTAACTGGGAAAATGATTGATGGGGATCTTGATGCAATTGAGACAACGAAGTTTTAAGATGGATATGATGTGCTAATTATGTGATGGGAATTTCCTGCAAATACAATTAGGAAGGATCATTATAACTTGTCGCAAGAAACTTCATTAATAATAATTTATCTGGTACGAGTACACCGCATATATTATAGCGCTTCGCAAGGGATGCCAAAGGAAGAAAAATCCTTTCGTTATTATATACTTCATAGAAAGAAGGTATTTGGATTAATGGTTGTGGTAAACCATGTGGACGCTGGTTGAGCTAGGATGGTGGACAATTTTCAAGACCCATTAGCACTAGGGTTGAGAAATGTACAAAAAAAGAAAACTGAAACGTTCTAGTTGGATGGGTGATTTATTTGGGCGCTACAAGGACGAAGGCGAGATCATAATCATATCTAGAGGGTTGGATTGGTAATTTGCATTTGTTTTATAATTTGTATTTGCCGTAATGTGTTTGGTTAGAAGTTCTACAAATCTCAGCCATTTCTATGAAACAAATTCTTTGAATAAAATAAAACATGACTCGCGAAGGCATAGGCCTTACGGTTCTATATATGCGGTCAATGGTCGATCTGCGAGAACAGAAATGCTGAAGGGTGTCTTAGGGAGCTTCCACACCGGATGGAACAAAACGCCTTAGACAAACAAAACTGTTTTTCTGTGTGTTTCTGAAACTAAAATAAACAAATTTAAAAACGCGCGCCCACACTGAATAAGGCAAAACAAAGCAAGAAAACAAAATAAGGCCTTTTGTTCCATCCGATATGGAAGCTTTCTTGTATGTGACTTTAAGTAGGAATATCCCTCGATATGGGATCACAGGTGGGCTATATGCAGACAAATGCCCGGTTATTGGCTGGGTTTTCTCCCGACCATACCCGGTTGATGGATTTCATCATCCGCCGTAGCAAAATATAGTTTTCATTTTTACATTCCAAGATCTCCTCTGGTGAGCAATCAAAATCGCAATCGTTTGTTGCTTCTTACCCCTTTTTTAAGCTTAGCTTTTACCTTTATATAGAATATGGGATCTTTAAAAATAAAGTGCACGACTGGATCGCACGAAACTTTCTCGTTCATCAAAAGTTTGGTGGAGTCAATACGTAAAAAGTTCAGATGCAACCGTACATAAAACTTAAGAATTGGTATTTTTTAGGCTTTTACACTTTACAAGATTTTTGGATACAAGAGGACACACGTAGCAGCAGTTTTTGTTTTCTGACCTGCTGGTTTAAGGTGTCTATAATTAGGGACTTAGAGAATTTTTAACTTTCTTCATTACGAAGTAAGAGAAAGATGTTGTATTCGTAAAAAAATTGGAGCTCGAGATGTTAATCAGTTCTGACATTATGATGAGGGACGAACTGAAAAAAAGTGTTTCGCAATGTTCTGTCCATCTGCCTGTCTGTCCGTATGACCGCCTACAACCTAAACGACTGCCCGACTTCGTTTAAACTTTGGATTTGGAGTTTGTGGGCATACAAATCGGGGCCGTTTTTTTTTTCAAGGTAACCTTTGGATTTCAATCAAAATTTATATTTAAGCTTAAGAAAGTGATGGCTGCATTCTCAGTTTTTCACTAAAAATCGAATAATGTTACTTATGAAATTTCGACATTATCTCAAAAACGGCCCATACGATTGCAACAAAAATTAATTTCTAATGTAATAGTGTAATTTCTAACTTAAAAGCAAGCTCAGTTTTACAGAGAGCATTATCGTCAAATGGATTTTTGAATTTTTATGAATTTTTTCATTAGTTTTACTGAAAACGGCAACAACGTTGTTGACCAAAATGCATTCTTAGAGTGAAATTGATGTTTTCAAAATTATTGCGACCTTAATTTTCAATACGAATCACCGAAAACGCTAATTATAAAAAGTGGTCATATCTCGCAAACTCTATTTTCAAGTTTGATAAAACTTTAGTAACAAGTAATGCTTACATCCCGAACAATAACTTATACTCAGTTTTCAGATAAATAGTTAAGCAATAGTATTTTTTAAACTAAACATTGCAATGTTTGGGACTTATTGTTAAATTTTTAGAAAAGCATATTTTTCAAAAATCCGTTGTACGATAATACAGAGAAAAACTGAGTCTGCTGAGTTAGAAATGACAATATTACCTTAGAAATGAATTTTTGTTACAATCGTACGTACCGTTTTCGAGATATGTCCAAATTTTTAATGTGTTGTTATTTGCATGCAGTACTGAGTATGCAGACCTCACCTACCTAAGTTAAAATATCAATTTTGGCTGAAATTGTTAGATCCGTTTTCGAACAAATTAAGCTGGTACTTAAATTTTGTATGGGAAGTACCATTAATATTGAGGTTACCTTGCAAAAAAAAAAAACGCCCCGGAACTTCAACCCCTTAAACTGGAAATTCTGAAATTTGTTACGAAATGCTGGCAACCGTTTAGGCTGCAGGCCTCGGAACATATTATATACAGACGGACAGAATTTCGCGAACCACTTTTTTGAGTTCCTCTATCATCGTAATGTCGGAATTCATTAACATCTCGAGTTCGAAATTTTGTACGAATACAATATTTTTTTCATTTCCTAAGTAATCCAGAAAGTTCAAAAGTGGAATGCTTGCTTGTTCGATTAATCGGGTCTATCACAGAATCCGTTGTATTCGGAGTTTTTATACGAACCCCTAAAGAACTGTTACAGAATCCGTCGTAGGGGAATTTTGAAATTCGTAGAAAGTGGTATCACCGAATATACCACGTTCTACGAATTTCGGGGTTCGTAGCAAAATTTCGAATACGACAGATTCTGTGGTAGACCCGAATGTCTCTGGGGCCGGTGACTTCTGTCCACCTCTCTGGAGCCATCTTTCACGACTGAATCCCATTTGTTGATGGGTCGATGTCGTTGTAAATCTTGTAGCCCTTTGGTTAATTTTCTGAAATAGAAGCATTTGATGATGTCGCAGTTAAAAAACACTGATTGGCTGCATTTCGGTCAGGCCAATGCACTGCGCAGAGAAGAGCTCCTCACTCAAATCAAGCACTCACTGTAGACCTAGAGTACCAGAAAGTGGGTATCGTCAGGAGTAGTAGCCCATCAATATATTGTTACAGCTCAGACAAGCTTTCGACAGGTTTCTACTAGGTTCTGAGTAAGACTGTGGATGCTGTTATATTTAAAAGGAACACTCAGGACAGATACAGTAGACGTATAACCTTCATTATTCATTAGGAGAGTATATCTGATACAAAAAGCGGACTTATTAATGAATCTGTCCCTCATTTATATGAACTTGTGCCCAAGAACAACTAGACAGCAGGACTAATTTGAGAAAATTCCTAAATGCGACCTCTCCAGTCACGAATGACAACCTCCACAAACTCGAAACAAAGATACATCCCAGGTTAACCTCAATTGGCCTCAGCAGTAGCTTTTTGCCTAACCAACGTCCTTTCAACCTGAACTCTCGTTCTTCTTAATAATTGAGCAATTTCACTCCTTCGCCATTTTAGCTAAGCAAGAAATTCTGGGAAATTTACTGCATTCATTGAATGCCTCCACAAAGTACGGGACTGCCATTGATAAATGTCACGAATACAATTAGCTCCAGCTCCAGATATTAGCACCAGCAGAAGGGTGTACCAGTCTAACGTCCTATATCCATGGTGCCTGAGAAATTGTATTACTTGGAGTGTTTTGTGTGCACCCCTTCCACCCACCGCATCGTTTAGAATTTCAAATGAAAGTCGACTTTGTTTATGTTGCTGACACCTTCAAGTACAGCGATACGAAGGCAGAAAACTTATTGCCCTTTGCGTTGACGTTGATTTACTATCAACCGACACCACAAAAAGTGATAGCAATAAACCGACCTATACTGTGTGTGTGGCATTGATTACCACCTATGGTGGTGCGCGTTCCAAGCGAGTAGCACAACATATCTCACGTTGAATAGTTATCCGTGGTCTGGGATGTGTTGGTTGCACTTCGGTTTTGATATTCTGTTGTTTGGTTTGCACTGTCTCTAAACAAATCCACAACAACGGGCAGGGGATACACGGAAAAAATACTGGCGCATCTTATGATTTATCTGACTTAATGGTATTGCAATTCGCTAGAGTAATCTTTTGGAAAACAAACGGAAACTGGATGTCTATTCTATACCCTTGGCAGAGTGTGGTGTTTTATTGCTTTTGAAATTGAAAACAACTGGGGATTATAGGTAAACAAAACGTCAGACACTAAGGGAAGCAATTGAATTGTTTACACCAACGGGATGTTTTTATCATCGCCTTAGCGATGTGTTTTATTGGATTTTGTGGGTGGACAGTGACAAGGACCTTGGGCTTACCAAGAAATGGGTCGGAATTCTAATGCGGTGGGATCAACAGCATGTGGCACTGGAAGGACGTAGATGTCGTTGCTATACATTTCGAAATGTTTTAGGTGAATGATAACTGAGAATATGTGATAGAGTGTCCCAAGGTTAAGTCAAATTTCGTTTAGAAAGAACAATTCTCTGGAGGCTATTTCATTATTTAAATGTTTCTACTGGCTCGTCCAAGGCGTATCTTAACAGGACAAATTTATAAGACAATTTTTTCATTCCCGTCTAGTCGACGCTTAAATGAATATCCAGTATAGTATGAGTTGTTTTTTATGGGGACAGTTGGGGTAATTGTAAACAAGGGCCAATTGTAAACGGCGGATATTGCATCCTTTCAAAACTAATTGCCGTAGGCCAAGAAAAAAAAAAAAAATTTGAATTGCCGCCAATCTGTCGCCGCACTTAATCGCCGGTGACTTTCATATATCACTGAAAATTTTGGTCGTAAAAAATCAATATCAATCAATAGCCAGTTCTTACTTGTTTACATTCACCCCACACCGAAATAAGTAGTGTCTAGACTCTAGAGGAATCAAACGGACTGTTTCCATTTACCCCTTGATTTTCAAAATAATTGGGGGAAATGTAAACAGCGCTTCATGGTTCCAGATCAGAAGTGCAATGATCACCAGTAGAATTCTTGGTGTTTTTTAATAATAATATTAATATCCGAAAGAAAGGGAGAACCAAACATTTTTGTTTTTATTTTTTTCAAAATTTGGCTTAAAAAAAGGCAGAAAGTGTTTCCATTTACCCCAACTGACCCTAACATTGAAACTGGTTTAAGCCCAGCTAAATGAAATGAGCCTTAGAGTTTCACTAACAGATGGCGCTGTAAAAAGTCTGCTCGCTTTTACCGCCATCTTGAAAATTCATCAAAACTAATGAAATTATAAACAAGCAAATAATTGGCGTAACAGGTCTACAGAGGATATTCGACTTAACTTGAAAGGACCTACGATTTCATGACGAGTCCGAATGGACAAGTAGAGAAGCTTTCTTAAAAGAGTTATACCCCCGGATTTTTGTTCGCCAAAGTTGGCGCATTGGGAAAACATTGACTTCAATTTGGGTTTTTCGGGGATTGAAACTGAAAACTCTTACTAAGTACATTAGCATTTTTCCTACTGCGCGCCATCCAGCGCCCCTAAGGATTGAAAATATTCGTCGCTATTGCTGGCTATGATAGCGGGCTATAAAGCGAAATGCACAGACTATGCACAATGTGCATCCTGAAAAGCCAATGCAAGAACCCTTACTGACACTCACTGATAAGAGCACAATTTGCTCTCTGACAAGCAATAAATAGTTGGCGCCACAGGTCCGTAGAGACCCTAGGCCTAGCCTCTCACAAGCATTCGTTTTGTGTGAGTTTTTCATTTTTGGAACGAATGGAATGGATTTACAATTTTATGCCGATTCGAAACGGCTAATTGAGAAGCTTTTTCAAGACAGTTATGCTCTCGGATATTTGTCAGACGTTCGCAAGAGGTGGCGCAGAGGAAAAAATCCTGAAGTTGGATTTTTTGAGTTTAATGGGACCCCTCACTAAGTAGTCTAACACACCAACCGCTAAACCACTGCGCCGGCAATTTATTTAAAAAAGGGTAAATCCAAGGGGAAATGTATTAGCTACATTTTCAGGTCCGAACTTCTTGAACATGATTTGTCTGTCAAAAAATGTTTACCCACAGAACCCAAACATTTTAATCCTCCGGCGTATTGAGTATAAATATATATCCTTAACCTACTCCACTTTAAAATGCTCGACTCCATCATTCACTTTGCCCTCTATAATCCATAGAAATCTGTAAGCAGGCATCCCATCCAAAAAATAACCACGGGTCTTCATGTTCATTCACTTCATATTCATTTCCAGAAGTGTATACTGCCAGTCTATCTGCTGCCTCAATATATCTTCCTTACCACTTACAACGACATCGTCTGCACAAAGCGAAGCTCACAAAAAAAACTCAAACACTCTGGGCAGCCTTTATAAGAAACATCTTACAAGACGTCCAACTGCCAGGAAAATTAATTCGCTGCCAGACATACTGTGCGAATATTAAATTGCTCTGCATCATCTACACAGCAACAGCAGCACTCTTTTTGTTTCCATTCCAATGAGCAGAGTCGTAAGCACAACCTTCGTTTTGTATAAATACAACGCCTCCTCTTTCGAGATGATTAAAAATCACATTACCTTTCCGGGGAGCTTCACCCCTACCCATTCTGGGTAAATGCATTGACCCAGTTTCCTAGGATCTAATAGCGAAATAAACACAAAACGATTTCGGGTACTTTATTGCGCACACAAAACTTACCGTAATATCCAGACATATCCATTGGCACTACTTGTATAAGACGATAGCTCTTAACTAATTCGCGTAAAAATAACTGCGACAAATAAAAGAGCAGGACTAGATGCGGATTGTCCGTTAAGACGCCATCAGCAACGGCACTGCAATGGGAAAAAACAAAACAAGATATTTGCAATTTTAGTGTTTTTTTTTTTTTTTTTTTTGTAATCCTCTATATCGTACAGGAAAGTGTAGGAGCAAAAAGGAAGCGATTTCAATTTGGCAATTAAAAGCAATTGTGTGGAACGTAAGCGAGGATGTAATGTGTCATTAAAAACGATGCAGATGACAATGATGTTGTTCGGTACGAGTTAGAATTGTTTTTACATCAGGGCCAGAATTTGTTACGTGACTGAAAGTGGTTGCGCTGTTACATATACAGCTATGAGCAATTCGAAATTAATTACTGGGGTAAGTGAAAATTTATATTACAAACATAAAAATAGGGAATTTAAATCATATGAAAATGAATGCTGAACAAATTTCAGTGGATTGTTGTCGATATATGCGGCTGAGTGTGGAATTCAAAGACATACTGTCAGTTTTTGCCCGAGGTTTCGTTTGCAAATGCTTCAGGTATCAGATGGTTATTTGGTTCAAGTTCGGCCTTACCAATAATCAACTTTAGTCTGGCAGTTTACGCAAAAACTCCACAGTTTCCAAAATCCCTTTATACCAATAAACAAATAATAGTTGCCAGAATATCGCTAACTGTGGGGTTAAATGTTAATGGTGAGAAAGTCATGTTTATCTCGGACATTAGTTAATAAAATAAGTCCTCCTTTAATGTCATGCTGAAGACGAGTGTTGCCCAACCGTCAAAAATCACGGTGCTAAATTTCGTAAAAGGAGCGAACTTAAATTCGTTGTTCTTCAGCCTGAGCGTTTACAATTACAATTGCATTTATTTTAAAATTTTAGTAAATTGTAAATGTTTTCTAATTTCTTTCACTGTAATAAAACAGTGCTAATGGTTTTTAAGTCTACCAAATACAAATTGTACAAATGTATGCAAAAAATTGAAAAGAAGTGCATTTTTGTTTTATTTTCTTTGTTTCCCTTAAGTCGTTAAATATTTCGTTTATTTTGCATTCTTGTATTGGAATCAGCGTTGCCACTTGTACTACATATGTAGTACAATGCTACATATTTGCTGGATTTTTTAACGTCGTACTACATACTACATTCCTTTCCCAAAGTACTACATTTCTTAAGAGCCAACCATTTTAAATTTATTAAAGGAGTTTCCCTGTAAGAAAGCAAATTTGGACATTTTAAATGACAAGTGACGCTTGTTGATGGGGGTTTTCGATATTATTTTGAAATGTGGACCTCAAAATAGCGACATTGTGGCAATATGAGTGAAATTAAACAAACAAAAAATAGTTTAGGAAACTTAATTATTTGAAGAAATATCTGCATATATGCTGGACTTATGCTGTCTTCCACACAGTAGTGCTTCTGGTGAAAGAAAGTTAATTTCAATTTAAAAAAAGACATGTACTACATTTTGTTTGAAAATGCTACTTTTTTTTCTCCTTTGTACTACATTTGCTAAGGATGTAAGTGGCAACGCTGATTGGAATTTTTTTTTTTTATTCATTAAATTTGTCAATCTTTATGCGATTACTTATTGGCGTTTTTATATCTTTCGCATTTATTTGAAATGATTTTTGATCATTTCGCAAAAATCATTTGGCAATTTGTTGATTGGCATTATTCTATTAACTTGTTTGTTATTTGGTGAAGTAATTTTTCAACGAAATATCGTTTCGACGTTTAACTATTTTCCAGATTGATCATTTCGCCACCCCGGCGAAACGTCAATTTTCCAAATAATTTAAGCGAAACGTAACATAGATTTTTTAAATTTAGTTTTCTTTAGTTTTCTCGGAAAAGGCGATAAAGATTTTGAAAATTAGTAATTAGCGTAAAACGTGTTTCAAAATTAATGTGGCCTTAATTTTAAATTCGGATCACCGAAAACGCTAATTTTGAAAACTGCTTATGTCTCGAAAACCCCAGTTTTAATTTTGATAAGACTCTAAAAACCAAGTATTGCTTACATCCCGAACAATAAGGTATAGGTAGTCAATAGTATTATTCAAACTAAACATTGCAAGATTTGGTACGATTTTGTCTGCGTAATTTTATAAAAACCTCTCTAACAATTTTGATCAAAATACATATTAAATATAATATAGGTATTTCAAATAAGAACCCTTACTGAGTTTTTCTCAAAAAATTCGAATAAATCGATTTTATAATTATTTCTCAAAAATTACTACCCAAAAGCAGATCTGTGTATATATATTTTTTTAAAACTCCGCAGTTTCATTAAATATTAAAAATGCAATATTGCCCACCTCTTCTTTTTTTCAACCATTTTGAATATGCATCTTAAAATAATTTCAACCACTTTAAGCGTTATTAAATCAGAAAATCCAACTTCATTTACTGACACACACGTTTATCGGGATATTTAGTTTATAACTTCTAATGCAAATTCAAAAACAAATCTCTGAAATATAGATAGATATACCTACTCGTACATTTATATGTAAGGATATCGATCTATCACGAACACTACTTGCAATCAAAAAACTGATCAAAAAACAAAAATTCCTACTACGTTTGTCCTCGCACTCAAACATTTTGCAAACTGTAAGAGCTTATAAAATTGTACAGTAGGCACTTATAGCTCTCTAACCAGAACTTGCCAAAATTATATTAATAAATTTATATAAATTATATAGGTATTTAAAAGTTGCCGCCCCTAGAAACGTGCCGCCCGGGACCTGTGTCACCCCCCCTCGCTACGCCACTGGCTTATCTACTAAAAAATTAATTTTATGTAAGTTTGGGATATTTCCAAGACTTTCTTGACAGTCATCGCAAACAGACTTAAGTATCTTCTTAGTTAATTTTAGACAACTCATACCTTTTTGCAACAATTCCACCTTGGGCAACTCAGGTAGATATTTGGCTGCAACGAAACCCTTATCAAACTCTTGGCAAAAAGATTTTGTTTACCGAGAATAAGGATCTCTGATGAAAAGTGGTTGATGCGAAAAGGTTGACTTCACGGAAAATATAGATAAAAGAATAGAATTGTCAGCACTCAGCACAATACAAGCCAGTTAACAAATTTAGGAACTTCTGGAGGAATTGCAGGTAGTAGGTATGTGTGAGTTCTAGAAGGGGGAAACATGACAGTTGCGTCCATAAAAATGTGCGCCACGGCTGAATATTTTTTTCCGACAATTTATAACTTTGTCGGTTTCCCTAACTAAGTAATATAATCCATACAATTTTCAAAATATCAAATTGTATTTATTTGCACACTTCTATATTATGTACTTTGGCAAGCACTGTCTTCTATATTTAAAAATATTGACTCTTAATATGTACGGTGCAAGGAAGAAATGGAGAAATTTTATTTCACATCAACAAAAAGCTGAAAATAATATGCCCCAGCTCATAAATGTATGCAATGATAAAAACGTATGCAATGATAAAATGTCCCCGCAAGTTAAATGTGTGGAATTACTCCACCAAATTCAAAAAAATGTATGCAATGATAAAACACAGTGACGCATTTCCGTCCCCGCAAGTTAAATAAGTGGAATTACTCCACCAGATTCCAATAACGCGGGCTTAGATGTTTACACATCAAAAATAGATACACACAAAATGTTCACTCAAAAATAGTCAACTTAGTGAGAGGTGAGACTGAGAATAACTCGAAGAAAAGCGCGTTATTTTCTACATAACGAAGTGGGTGTTGAACAAAGAGGTGTCGTCACACACAATGCTCAGGAAAAAAAAAAAAGAGATAACAAGTAAATGTTCTCTCAAAATCAACTATCCAGTGAGAGCTTTAATAACCCGACATATTTGGGGTTACCTAACCTTCGCGCTTCGCTTTTTCGTGACGATGACGATGAGCGATGAAAATGGATACACACAATATTTATTTGATGGCTTACGTGTGTGTACCATTTTGTGAACATAAAATTCATTTGGTAGGGTTTCATGTATATTTGGTTTTATGGACGCTACGCCACTGTGACTATACACAAAATTCATTATAATTACGCAGACAAAACAGTACCAAATATTGCAATGTTTAGTTTGAAAAATATTATTGCTTAACTATTTAGCTGAAAACTGAGTATAAGTTATTGTTCCAGATATAAGCATTACATGGTTGTTAAAGATTCGAAAATGGGGTTTTCGAGAACCGTTTTTTTAATTTGGGTTGCGGTGATTCGATTTGAAAATTGAGGTCGCAATAATTTTGGTCAAAATCGTTATTGCCGTTTTCAGGTAAACTAAGGTAAAATACATTTTTAGAAAAGTACTTCTTTTAAAAATCCATAGTGCGATAAATATAGAGAAAAACTGAGTTCGCTATTTAGTTAGAAAGAGCCTATTATCACGTATTAATATATATTGATGGTAAACTTCTGAGAATGAACGAAGTGCTAATTTGTTAAGGCATCAGGTATACAAAAAGAAAGATGGCTCTGAAAACTTGAATGCCAGTCATAATATTTTTCTGGCACGATTAACCCAAAAAGAAAAGAAAAAAGATTCCGATGTAATTTTTAAAAGCGATTCAAGTGGCAAGTAAAAATAAAATTTGCTACGTACTCCACACACTCATTGTGGATTTTCAAAACAAAATTCCCACCTTTTTCTAAATTTGACTAAATAAACGTTTTGAAGCATCCTTTTCTAAGCAATCTTACTCAAGAGCGTTAACATCAACGACCAACAACTGTTAAAACAAATTGGCAATTTCAGAAACTACCAACAACTTGTACAAAAACATCAACGTAACTATAGGAGATGTAAGCTTTTGGTTCCTCTTCAAACAGAAATTACAGTCGACGACCTTGAACAGCGTGCATATAAAATACTTCTCTACCTCGAACAGTTAAAAGCACATCCATATCCGCCAGGCCCCATTTTCGCAGGGAAAATTGAAAATAAAATGCAATCCTAGTTTTTGTTTTATGTCTGAGTGCTCTTCATTACGACTAATGATAGAAAATAATAATCAAAAGTGCCCTTGTGAGTGTTTTTTTTTTTTTTGAGCAGCACTACCCTACATATCGTGCCCCAGTGTAATTTCTCTCCGCATTGCTTTAAGTATTTCTTTCTTGGACTTGAGCGGAGTAATTTATTCTTTTGGTCCCTTCATTATCACCTTCTGTGTGTTTTCCCTTACTGTTTCATTGGGACATTCAACGGAAGTTGGGAGTCACCTACTTTTACTGTGTGTATTGGAAAAAAGGGACAAAAAATAAAAGTATAACCGTTAATTATTATGAAAAAAGGCAGTTCATTGGCAGACTTAATGTCAAACTCGGGTTGCCACTTCTTTCATTACTGTTGTCATTTACTCCTGTGGGCAACCCATAAGAAATCCCTGTGACATTAGGGTTAACCACTTTTGTGAATATTTTAACTGTAATGAATTTTTCCGGTGATAATTTAAACAGCAGTTCAGGATGCCTTTGGCAGAAGGCAAATATTTGAAATGGCTCAAATTGTGTCAAAGATATTAAGACATCGCTGGGGGTAACAGAAAATCTACCAAATAGCTCGTTTATTCACACTCATCTCCCACCCCATAAAGGGTTATAGCTTTGGCTATGCAGAAAAAAAAATGGCGAAATCAGTTATGCAGAATCCTTTGTTCTTTGTGTCTGAGCGGACGCTTTTGTCTGTTGTTTTGTCGTACTTGGAAGGTCTGGGACTTGAATTATCATTAAAAGTTTAACATCCTTCAGGCTGAAACGAAATTATGGAGTTTATTTCACGGCTTGCTTTAGTGATTTAGCGTTTGGTAAATATTAGACTCGCGAGACACTAGTGATTTACCGGCTGATTGTCTACAGGCTGTTCAAGCTGTATTTGCCCCATCTGTTGTTGTTTAACATTGTATCTGGCTGTTTAATTAAATCGCATATCGTTCTGAAATTTAATCCAATTAAACATCTCTTTTAATTAGAAACATTAACCGATACCCTTGAGCATATTTTATGTTTCTAATCCACAACACTATACTCTCCCCAGTCAGCCCTATAATTTGTCTATGGTAAAAGAAAATTAATAACACACTGGAGGGGTTGTCTTATTCTGTTTCTATACAGCCAGTGCCGTTTGGGAGACACATCTTTAGCAAAAAGTTGCCTCAATTAAACATTTAACGCACGACCAAGTAGGGAATTGGCAACGTCTTCCCCATCCAAACCACCCCGCTTTCAATGTATTCTCTGAATAAAGAATGTTTCAGGATAATGTAGTTCCATGACGACGACGACGACGATGACGACTACAGCGAGAGGGTACAATCGCTTTGTATATAATGAATGCCTTCGTAAATTGTGTACTTTATGTACATTTTCAAGTTGGCAGATGAATGAAGGTGTATTACGAATGGATTAACCGTGTGTGTGTATACGCGTTGCATGTTGTTGGGTAAGTGAGAGAACATTTTTTTTATATATAAATCCATGGAGTTTTAGCCAGCAAGTGCGTCCTTTGAACGATTGAATAGTTTCATACACGTAGCTAAGGGAGATGAAATAAACAGAAGTGTAGTCCTTATTGACGCCTGGGAGTCATTTTCGTGCAAAAATCAGTTGCTAACCCCTCTTGAGATTTGACGGAAGAACACCAATTAAACGATGGATTCAATTTAAATGGACTATACCATATACTGGAGCGTTTGCTAGTATTAGTACAGAAGCGGCAAAAATGGGTTTAGTGGTGAATGAGGGTAAAACAAAATATATGCTGTCAACAAGAAGGGACACACAACATCGACGAATCGGACAGAACGTCACGATAGACAGCTATAACTTTGAGGTAGTTAGGGACTTTGTCTACCTCGGATCCGCTATTAACTCTGAAAATGGCCTCACCTCAGAAATCAAGCGAAGAATCACACTTGCTAACCGCTGTTTCTTTGGCCTAAGACGGCAATTGATTAGTAAGGCTTTGTCAAGAAGCACTAAGGAGATTCTATATAAGACTCTCATCATCCCTGTCCTGCTCTATGGTGCAGAAGCATGGACCCTAGCAAAAACGGATGAGGATCTTCTTGGTCGTTTCGAACGCAAAATTCTTCGAGTGATTTTTGGTCCCGTTTGCGTTGACGGGATTTGGAGGAGAAGGTTTAACAGCGAACTCTACGAGCTGTACAGCGACATCGACCTGGTCAGAAAAGTACGCATTAGTCGTCTAAGATGGTTAGGACATGTAGAGCGAATGGACACCAACGCTCCGGCCCGGAGAGTCTTCCCGGAGGGACAACGCAGTAGAGGAAGACCTCGCCTTAGGTGGCGCGCTCAAGTGGAAGGGGACCTCAACCAACTTGGAGTGCGCAACTGGAGGCAGTTAGCCAAAGATCGCGCTAAATGGAGAGGCGTATTGGTTGAGGCCCAGGTCCACCCCGGACTGTAGCGCCACCTTAAGTAAGTAAGTTTACCAATACCAAGCTGTGTTTTTTATGACAAACGGGACGTATACAACTTCGTGGTCTAAACGAAAGCTTGTTTTAAATTAAAACAGCGGAACAATATTTTAAAAATAATTGCCCCCAATCACAAAAAATATTGTAATTATTGTAATGTAAACAATTTCCCTTGGTTAAAATGAATACAAATAAATATCAACATTTTTAATTTTATTTATTTTATATTTAAGAGCTTCTCAATTAGCCGTTTGGAGTCGGCATAAAATTGTAGATCCCTTCCATTCGTTCCAAAAATGAAAAACTCACTCGAAACAAATGGTTGTGAGTAGCTAGGCCTAGGGTCCCTCCGGACCTGTTGCGCCAACTATTTTTTTTATTTTATATTTATTTATATCCATTAAACGTATTAAATTTTTTGATTTCAAAGTGAATATGTTGGCAACGATGTAAGAAAATAATTACGGAGTGTATATGATTCTTACGCTGAATACTTGATTCTTGGAAACTTAAAAACGAGTTCTTGTCTTGTTTTAAAACATCTGACGTTTCACAGAGATTCTTTATTTTTCCCCTTCTTAAAACTTGTCTCCATTTTTCCCCTTTTCTCCTTTCAAAAGGAAGAGAATAATTATTATAGACGGCATCAAAAAAAACGACTAATGAAAGACGTCAAAAGAAACAAATATTAAAAAAAAAGTTTTCCTTTTAACAAGTCAATTATATGGAGAAGCAAGTGCATTTAACTTTTGATCAACTAACACCCTCTGTTAGTGAGTTTTATTTTAACAAGAACCCCGCCAATTCGCCATCTTTTCTGTATTGTTTTCTTTCAACCACTTCCTTTTGTACAAAGCCAATCCGTACCTCAATAAAAACGCCTCTCTAGTTAGGGCAGCCCTTTGTTTGGTGTCCCGTAGTCTGGTTAACCAAAAATACCTTCAAGCACAGCACTCTTATCGTTCAGTAAAACTTATTAAAATATATTAACCACGCGTCTAGTTAAACGTTATCATCCCCATAGACCCTTTCTCCGATCATTTCTAATCAAGGCCACTTGACCTTTCACAAAACTAACTATCTCATGATTTTCTTCTTCTTTATTAAAATTTAATTTAATTCTAAGATATAATCTTACTTGAATATAGTTTTGGGTTTCGAAATTACTTTGGGGGATACATTTTATGGAAATACTCCTAATCTTGTTCTATGTGAACGAGAGCTATTAACTGAATCTTGTTAATTTCCAGGTTAAAGCTGAAACAAAAAAATCTTCCAAAGGACAGCATCCTTCCGAGGGTAAACAATGCGAATGTTATAGAGTTTCCTTTTGTGTTACTGTAATAAGGTGGAGTTGGACACTTTATTAGACGATTAAGTTAAATAAGGATTGTAGCGTTGACGTCGGGCAGAGGTTGGTCGGTAGAGCAGATATGGGGCGTTTGATCAGCCGATTTTTCTTTAACGGTTCATCTATGTACGCCTTTTTTGGTGCAATCAAAATCTGATGAACAAAACAAAGAGAGAGAGAGCTATGTTTTTTGATATTCGTTTAAAAAAAACTAATATAACTAAGATAATGCTCTCTTTTTTAGAATTCTTCTTATTTGTTTGTTTTTCAAAATAAATTTCCTTTCTTTTCTTTTTCAATTTCTCCCCATCCATCCACGCACAACTTGTCTTTCCCTTTATTGGATATAACGATTGAAACATTCATTATGAGTAATAACACTATCAGCACACGTTCACGAAAGGGTAGCAAAAAACACTACATAGAAGAGTTATTGTCAAAAACAACACTGCAATCTTAATAAGAGGATTTCTCTACTTTTTTTTATACATAAATAAGTGAGAGGATTGTCTTAACAAAATTTTGTAAGGCAGAATTTTGAAAATTAGAATTTCGAAAGCAGAATTGTGTGAAAATAATTTTAGCCCATCCGGAATGTTGACTCCAACCCGTCGTAAGTAGCTCCAAACAAAATTTAACTAGATCCGATGACTTTCGGTTAATCCCTATCCCACTGATGTGGAATTACCAAATAGAAACCCCCGGAATCTACCATCAGTTAATGGAATATTTAACATATCATGCGTGTACTTCCATACTGGCCATTAGCGACAGGGATGGTGGTCATTTTCAAACCCTCTCCCTTGGACTCTTCTTCTTTATTATTCATAACACATTTCACGTTATCCATTAAGACATTGCCTGACAGGAAATTAGCAACAATCTTATCAAAAAATAATTTACTCCCATTATTCTATTAACGGGACGTACTTTATCGATCTAATGGCACAGTCATTTCCAATTCAAGGAACGCAATCAACATCAATCGTATTTATAGATAGGAATGATTTTAACGTGCACGAAAAACATTGATTGTGTGCATTGTGGATGAATCGGTCATTTACTTCGAATAACCTGTTAGTTGTAGAACTTTTGTGTCCTTTATATTCATTTGCGGGTGGTGCTTTTATTTCCAACATTAAAGTCATGGCGCACTATCACATAGGTGATATTTAATCTCCAAGCTGACAGGACACCTCAAGCAGAACGACGCATTTACTCATTAAACATTACATCATATCTGGGCCTATGGAACGAGTCCTTTAACGTGAGCGAGTTTCTTCGCAATAAACTCACAATCACTGGGAGGAGAAATGTAATCAAGTTAACTGGGTCAAAAGACTTGTAAGCTTTGTTTTTTCAATTCCATTAACGCAATTTCATGATGATTGCATGCAGATAAAAGGGAGCAAAGTGAAATTATCCGCATCCTTGGCTTAAAGTCACACAACCGTTTGTAGAACAGTACATACGCCCCCCGTCCGTAAAGTGACTTGTTGCGTGCCTTAGACTTTGATGGATCTTCAAAGGACGGTATTCTAATCACAGAACAGAGAAGGTAACGAAATGGAATGACCTTTTGCCACACATCATCCAACCCCTTTGACTGTTGACACTCAGCACGCAGTGTGCTGGCAGTATACAATTAGCGCATTTCATACGCGCCCACTACAACTCTTCTGGGTCTGAATGTGAAACTGATTGTATGTAAGGGTGTATGCAAATATGGAGTAGGTAGTAGGTACTCACCTTTTGACTTGAGGCATGATTATCTGCACCGTGTGTTTGCAGGCTTCGATGCAGGATCTCCGCAATTTCCGGATTTTCTCACGTAGTTCAGGGCAGTCTTTTGATTGGCCGACATGGATGAGCATGTCGCGAAATAACGCCACTTGGCTGTTGATTTCGACGATGAGCTGCAAAGAATACACATCGTTAAAGGATTTTCCATTATAAAATATTCATTGCTGATGTACAAATAAATGAGTTCATTGAATGAGATGGATTCCGTTCGCATTATATTTGTGCGAAATAAGTTCTTCAATTATTAATGGCACCGAATACCTGTATGGCAATTCCTGAAACTGAATTTGTCGGATATTGAATAAACAGTCGATATGTGCATGATGGGGGTGGTATGGTAGGTGGAAATCGACCTTCTTAGTGGGCAAATGTTAACAATAAAATCGAAATCATTACATATAGATAGGATATTTGGGGGCTTAATGTTTTTTATTAGTTGTTGGACAACTGGTTAATAGTTTTTGATGGAATTTATTTTAATTATTCGTAAAACTCCTTAAAGTCTATTGGCTAAGTGCCAATTTATTTCTGACTTCACCGGCGTGAATACAAAATATATAGGTCTCCAGACTTGACCTCTTCGGAATTTTTTTCCGGGTGTTATTTTAAAAGCAAACGGTACGGCAGCAAACCTCGACCATTGACGAGTGCAACGCAATCCTTCGTGTCGAAATCATTGCTACAAAGAGCGGGATGCTGACGAAAATGTAAAGGAAAACGGAATTGAGGCCGCCGCTTGAATGGTGTTGTATTCAAAAAAATAGTGCAAATAAATGGTAAGGGACCAAATTAAATAAAAATACCGATGTGGAAATAGTTTTTTTTTTAAGTTATTCAATATTTACAAACCAACATAAAAAAAAATGCCCACGCTTTAATTAAGGGAGTCAACACAGACCTTTCTTTCAGCTTCATTCAGAAGCTTACCTACAGACATCGTTGCCATACGGTCAAAATAGTACACCAATCACATAAATCTAAAAAAAAAAAAACAAATTTGACCTATTAAAAAAAAGGTGCTATGTCAGTGGCTGGCCCAGCAAGCTTCGTGCCACTTAAAATTGATTAAATTATTATCGAATGAAAGTTTGCCGGTATACTCTTAGATTGTTGATTTCCATACCTTAATTTAAGAATGTTGTGACTTTGTGAGTACTTAACAATTGAGGAGCATAGTGAGCCAGAAAACCACAGCAGGTGAGTCAAAAGTTCACAAGAATTTCGTGTAGACTTTTGGGCCACCGGGGTGAGCTATAAGTTCACAACATGTGATTTGTTCGACATTTGGCTTATGGACTTATGAACCTGCGCCATATTTTGTATGAAACTTTTACGAGAAGCTTTACTTTTAGTAGCGCAAATAACCGCTTAACGGATTTAAGCGGAACGCATTTAAACGGGAAAAGTTCTGTACACTTCTTATGGAATGCTTTGTTTGCTCAGTTTCTTGATGAATTAAACGAGGAACGCAATTGACCAAGGGTCACTTATCCGGGCATTACTGTATTAGAATATTATTTTTTCTAACATATTATACGACTTAAAAATATGAATTTCGAATATGAAACTCGAACATGTAAAATCGGTCTACCGAATACCTAAGTGTGGTTGAAATAAACACTTCCGCATGTAAAATTTTCCAACCATCTTGTAGGGTTTTACACAACCCTTACGCAACTTTGATAAACAAATTTACAGATGAAGTTTATGCTTGAATCTGGAAAAATATTTAAGGAAATATTACAAAAAAATATAACTAACTGACATTAACTTATATTTTGAAAGACAAACAGATGATTAGAGAATCGAACAGCATTTTAAAATAACACACAAATTTTTCAGCTCATCCTCAATTGTAATGTTCAATTTTTAACCATATGGTAGTTGATAGAACAGCATGCTTAAGTTTAAGTACTCAACATTTTATACGTTTGCAAAATGTCTGTAAAATAATATTTTCAGAGAAAGCACATTTTAAGGTTGCAAAAAGGATATTCAATGATAATGTACAAATAAAATAGAATAAAAAAAAAAAACAAAAAAACAGATTCCCCTCATGTCATTAGTTCGATAAAAACTCTCAAACTGGCAATCCTGGTTACAGATCAAGTTGAACAAATTGAAATTGTTTTATACAATCGAAAAAAAAATGTATATATATATCAGCTCTGTTCTTGATCTTCGTTCTGGTCCGGGGTGATGCGCGCAGATCGAAAGTGTCGTTTACTCTGTTCGAACGGAATGAAAAAGAAGTATGGTGATGTGCCTGTCAAATGTATAATCAACAGCGTCAATATTTTTGTTTAAATGCGCGGAAAGTCGATGAAAAGACACCTAGACCTGCGAAGAATGAATTTCTTCGAATTAAATAAGCCCATGTTACTTACCTTTTAATGCCAGGTAAGTAAGAAGGAACCCCTAAATTTAAGTCATTCAATAAGGAAGCTGCCAACTGGTACCTTAGACATGCAAATGAATTTTGAATTTGAAAGTTCAAAATTACACATGTATAGCTAAGTACTCAAATTTTCCTCAAATGCAAAACGACTAGCTAATTTATAATAGAAAGAGTCTAATATTCGTCTTGCACAAAAATATATCCTCAGATGAGTACACAATAACAGCCTATATAGAGCAAACACATCACAACAAAAATGAAAAAAAAAAAATGAGTGAAGGACAGCGAAGTGCAAACAGAATAATTATCTTTGTGGGTCAATCGAATTTACATAGGTGGATGCCATATGAATACGCGACCCTCGCCATCAGTATTGAATTAGCCTATACAAAGTATGTTAGGTTTCGATTGTCCTTTGACACATTTAATCATTTAGAAGAGTTGAAAATTTTTCTTTCTCGTATACCTATAGGTCTCTGTATAATATCGACTGTAAATCGTAAAAGGTAAAAATAAAAACGACCGAACTTTTGTCTGGAAAAAAGAGCCAAGCTCAGAAAAAACCCATGTTTATTGCTGGCTGGTTGGAAGCGAAGTGAATAATAAGAGAGAGGTACAGTCGTACGCGCAGTAGTGCGAAGTGTTGCCGCAAGCTTTTTTAAAAGTGTAACAATTTTGTTCAAAAAGTGTAACAAATGGATAAAAAATGTAACAAACTGGAAAAAATTTTAATTATAAAATCATCGTTTTTCAACTCAAAAAAATCTTCATCAGGAACTCTTTATCACATTTCAAAAAAGCTCTTTTTTTTAACCTACCTGTCCATTTTGTGTTTAACAAATATAAAAAACAAAATTATTGACCATCGTAGTAGATTTCAATTTTTATTTCACAAACTTTATTTACCACGAGATGTAGAACATTGTCAACGGCGACGCGGCGTGACAGAAAAATATTGTTGTCTTTTCTTGTGACCTCCCATTCCCATTCCCACTTGAAGTTTAACGTTTTGCACAACCTTGAACTGTGTAAACAAACAAATACATTGAAAGAAATTTTTAGAAGTTTTCTCGAAAGAAAAAAGTGCTGCCAGTTCAACTTTTCAATATTTTTAATGAGAAAAACAAAAAAGGATTTTAATGGGAAAAATGTAACAAAGCGAAAAAGAAAGTAACACTGTAACAAAATTATAAAATAGGTAAAATGTGTAACACTTTTGTTACACTTGTAACATTGTGGCAACGCTGATTGTGCGACTGCGACGATACTCTTTCTATGTATTGGTGTACAATTACAAATAAGTTATTTGATTTTATAAACTCGTGTTCAATACGATACAGTGACAGTCTCTTTTATTGTGAAGTTAAAGTTGTCGGTGCAGGGAAATTACTTCACGGGCAATAACTTCACTTGGGAAATAACTTCACCTTGAGTGGGAAATAATTTCACTTTTTATATGTGAAGTTATTTCCCACTTGAAGTGGGCAATAACATCACCACCAATTTTATGAAATTATTTCCTACCTACAATTTGAGAATTTGTTGATTTTAACTGGAAAACTACTACTTAAACTGATATTGCACATCACCCAATTTACTTAACCAGTAAAAGTTAAAGTTGCTCATTATCTGAAAAAGCACATTTTTCAAAAAAAAAAAAAATATTTTGGAGCTTATATAAGACTAATATAATTGGGCTGACGTTTGCTCTTTTGTGAAGTTGGACTGCCACGGCAGGTAAAGCATAAGCTTTAGAATTTTATTTTGGCTGATTTGCAGTTTCTTGATATGAGCCTCGGCACGGTCAAACCATGATGGATAAGTTAAAACCGGTTGGAAAATCGTTTTGAAAATTAGGACTTTATTATGTATGCTTAGTTTATACTTTCTATAAATAAAAGGATAGAGTATTTTAATCAGCATGTTGATTTTATGAATAGTATTAGATGTATGCTTTTCAAAATTACTTTTTTATCCAAAGTCACGATACTTACAGTTATCAGACCACTGAATACCTGTAGAGTCAACTTTAAGTATGTATTGGGGAAGACGACTTTGCTTTCTGCGTCGAGTAAAACGGCACTTTTCAGAATTGACTTTTATTTTCCACCTAGTAAAGTAGCTCAGTAGTGAATCCAGTGAGCTCTGCAAACTTATAAGTGCGTCTTGTGGAAAAACAATCGACACATAAAGAGCAGTATCGTGAGCAAGGCGTGGTAAATTAGACATGAAAATGTTGAATAGGATAAGACCCAGTACAGAGCCTTGTGGAACACCAAAAGGGATTTCCTACTCGGAAGACTCCGCAATTCCAGTGTACACAACAAATTTCCTGTTTTGTAGGAAGTTTCTTACAATCTTGATGAGATGAACAGGGAAGTTAAATAGAATTAGTTTGATAAGACCTTTATGCCATACTGTGTCGAACGCCTTTTCGATATTTAGTAGTACTAAACCAGTCGAAAGTTTTGAGTATAAGTTGGTTTTCACATGGTTTTTTATTCTTAGAATTTGGTGGTGAGTAGAGTGGCCTGCTCTGAAACCGCATTGTTCCGGAGGATACAGTTTATAGCCTGGATGTGGTTTAAGAGTAGGCGTTATAATAAGAAACGTCAGAAATTTGTTAATTAATTTTGTGTTTAAAGCGAAGTTTGATGCAGTTAAGTCCTTTGAAATGTGAATCTGGGCTTACATGAAAGAGTGTAAAACATTTTTTTAAATATTTTGTTTTTGGAAGTAGATTTAAGATTTTTTTTATTACAATTGAAGTGGATTAATAAAAATATTTCTAACGTGAAGTAGATATATAAAGAATTTAACAATAGTAAAAAGTAGGGAGCAGATTTTATTTTTTTTTTTCCACGATTGAGGTACGTAAATCTGTTTTAATTGAAGTAAAGTGGTATCGCTGTGCCACATTGTTTCGGTCTAGTTTTTATCGTCAATAAAAGAGTAAATCAGCTATTCACTATTCACATGTCTTAATGGGTCCTTCCAAGTCTTTAAAATAAATAAAATTACCAACATTGTAAGTAATTATTCTTGTTATCCTGTACAAGTTACTGAGCTAAACTATGGTCAAGTTCGAAAATGTACAAATTTGCGTTAATTTTCGTAAAAGAACTGCTTCATCATTCCAGAAGTTTGGCAGTACCTGCGTTCATAGAAGGAAATATAAGGTCGCATGCAAAAATCAGGCAGAACTTTTGACAAATACGATCTCACTGTATTTTTTACGAATTTTTCAATTTCAAAAATTTGTTGTATGATTTGGGCAATATTATTTTAAATGTTGAGCCTGACTAACTATCTTTCTAAGCAAAAAATATTCGAAAATCCATTGGCAGTCTTTTATGAAATCTTTGTTCTGTTCAGCTTCCTGGTTTGCAATTGATATCGTCCGAGCGAAAGATCCTTCACCGGAAAGCGGAAACTTCAAAAAGTGTTCCAATGAAAAACAAAGAAAACTTCAACTGAAAAGTTAATATACCTTTCAGATTGCTTAATCAAATACAAGCCCTACGGTACTCTGTCTCCTCCTTTCCTTTTTCCACACCATAGGGTCATCGATTCATTCCATTTTGATGACATGAAAAAAAAGAATACCCCTCGTCATATCATGTCCTGTAATCCTAAACTAAACTCTCACGTCCTTTTCATATAACGAGGCAATATGTGTAGTTATCCTTTTGAACTGAAACTTGTTCTTTTTTCCATCAAATTTTCACAGTGAACCGAAAGCAAGTATCCTTTGGAGCTCGCTTTTACAAATGGTGGCTGTAATTTGCTTCTTTTAAAATTATTTCCCTCCCTTTTCCTTATGTGTGAGGGCAAACTCGAGTCCTCTGTTGTGGTATCGTTTTATGGTTTGGCGGTTTTTTCTTTCGTCTTTCTTTTTTGCATGGTCAGCTTTGTATATAAATATAAATATTTTTTTTTTCTGCAGGGTGGAAAATCAAATTATATCTTAAAACGCCCGTTTCCGAGGTTAATTGGGTGGAAAATATGGGTTGTGTTTGCCTTTCAATATGTTTGGATTCCTTGAGTAAATAATCGACTTATCAAATGGAATTGCTCGTTGAGGGCTCTACCGGATTTCATGGTACAGTGGACGAGGCTCTATTGGAAATATTCGCTCCTCGATGCAATATACTTAACAAGATTAGGAGTAGGTTTATAATTTTCCACGGAGAATGGGAAATAGGACATTAAAACTGTAAATGAATAAAGTACAAGCTGCTACAAGATAAATAATGGTCATAATTGACCTGCTTTATTTATTAATTCCGGCCAAATGAGCCAAGGATAGAAAGAAAGGTACAAAGCCAGACTGTGCTTTATATATCACCATTCTAATTACATTCAAATTACTGCGCCAACAACGTATCCTTTACCATAAATAATATATTTCACGAGTGCCACTGGGGAATCACCGAAGACCAACTAAGCTCTTGGAACCTTGCTATACGTAAAAAGGGCAAACTATGATACATTTTGCATGAACCTATAATTCTAGGATACCAAGGAATATTACCCAGATGATGTACTATATATAAGAGAAATGCCTACTCAAGGAGATATTCGTGTAGCTAATATAGGACACGGTGAATAAAACTTAGGAACAACTTGCCAATGTGAGCCCTGTGTGTGGTAGGTCGATGTTATATCCTGAACACACCGTGCCCATACCTCTAAGAGATGAAACTACTTTTCCCAAACATAAACGAACAACATTCGCTCCGAAATATATTTATGTAAAAGTCACAGGCTGGGTCAACCGAGGAGAAACTTGAAACGTGTCGCCTTTGGGGAGTAGTAAAGTTCGCATCAAAGTTGAAACTCCCTCTTCGTTCAAGAAAAAAACAGTCGCTTTTGGTATACTGGATGAATATTTGAACTTGAGATCTTAAACAACTTCTGTATAACTTTAAAATGAGACTACAAACAATTCAGTTAGTCGCAGCCTGACTTAAAAGGAAAACCTAATTGCTCGCAGTAACGAAAGGAGCTCAATTTACAATACCCAGCAACCCACGGTGTTTCGCAAGATATCCTCCTAAATCGCTCCAATGTCAATGAGATATGTGTGTTTATGTATTATATTTCGTACCTCCATCAAATTCCTAATATTAACCCAATCCAAGGACAAACAAATGTAGCAAAAAAAAAAAAAAAACAAAAACAACAGACTCCAAAGAGTTGTTTAGTTGATGTCTCGGAAGATTTCGCTTTTCATTTTCCAGATGTCTTTTGTGTTTGATGTCTGGAGGGGGTAGATAGGCGATTGTTTGTCATAAAAGTGACACTTTAGTGAAAGCTTAAATGAGGGTCTTTTCCTTTCTTTTATTATTATTTTTATTTGTATAAATATATCTATTAGGATAGCAGTCCCTCACGATGCTTATCGTAGTCATGCTGTGCTTGGAAATGACACATTTTGGATTGCTGGGAAAGAGTTTCCACCAAGAATAAATAAATGAGGTCACAAAATTGTGAGACAAGAAGCCACGAAATTAAAGCCATTTGCTTACCATTTCCACGTAACTTGGACTTTTATAAATTTGAACATAAATTATTGCAGTCAGATGCGGAGTTTGTAGCGGGTTGTTTATACAGGTATGCTGTAAGGATTTGTTGTGACTTTTTCAGTGGTCGATGGAGTGCATCTGAATTCTGAATTGATATAACTTACATCTTTTAACTGATTTTTCTGAATATTATTTATATAGAAAAAAAAGTTGAATCCGTAAGACCGCCCATAACTCGAGAATGGATCTTCCGATTTGAGCTATCTTTTCTTTGTTGTGTTTGCCTATGCCTAAGGAAGGTTCATAGGACGAGAAAATTGAAAAATTTCTAAAGGGAATTGGAGAATTTATAAACAAAGAATTTATAAAAATATAATTTTCCATGCATTTTGTACGGGGATTTTTTTTATAGCAATATACAGAGAGATCGTATTAGTCAAAAAGTCTACAGGAATTTGATTATTTAGTAGATTATCTTTACGGAAACAATTTTTTTAGTACGGGCAAAGCCGGACGGGAGCAGCTAGTTTATTATATGTATGTACTTATATATAATTTTATTATAAAGATTTACCCCCTTATTAATAAAAAAATGTACACAAGTTAGTTAGCTAGCAAACGTCAGATAGAAAAAAAAAATTGCTTAGTACAAAATTGTTCACTTCTGGTGTGTAATAATAAGTACACTTATTCCTAAAAAAAAAATACTAATACTACTACGAATATTTGGGTGAATATTTCAAAATATTAATATTTAGCGGTCCCGCATTTATGGGCTAGAAAACATATATTATTTTTAAATATTTGACTGAGATACACTTCTACAGAAACTCTTTTAACATGTACATGTGCATAATAAAAAATCAAATATTAGTTTTTAGTAACGCCGAAATTTTAACTTAAACCTCAAAAATGTCATTACCATGGTATGTCCCCAGCTGTAGGTACCTTCCTTCAACAAATGAATTTTATTTGTAAAATGTAAGCCGGTTTTCAAATTTTATTGATGAAGGCTTAAAGAAGAAGGAACAATGGGGACTGTGGCCAAGTCAATTTATTTTTAGAGAATATACAAAGTTTTGTAAAAAGTATTGTAAAATTGTCATTTCCGTGACAACAAATAATTCTTTACAAAATTTGAATTTAACGGCCGCAGAATAGGCAGCTGATTTCACATTAAGGACGGAACTTGTTGCTTGCTTTCGGAATATTTTGCAATAAGCCCATATATATATCAGTAGTGACCTTTCTTTCATGTTGTGGGGGTGTCTTAGGTTTTCGTTACCCGAATTTGTCATTACCGTGGTAAGGCTTTTTGATTATAATAAGTTAATAATTAAATCTATTAATATTTGCAATGAATGCATTTTTCATGAACTTTATTAATAAGATTAATTTAAAAAAAAACATATCCAGTAAAGCCTTTCGATGTCATTTCCATATTTCCCGTGGCATACATGGTAATGACAGTTCGGACAAGGAAATGACATAGTCAAGCAAATTACATTTTTTTTTTTTTAAATATTTTCAATTTTATTTTAAACTAGCTGACCCGGCAAACTTCGTTCCGCCCAAATTTGTTAATGTAAAGAAAATAATAATTCCGAGCATGCGCAATGCACTTCCTAATTTATGTAATTCGGCCAATTAAAATTCTTTATTCAAAAGTTATATTAAATGCAATATAAATAAATTATGAATAGCAATGTTGATTTGTTTCAATCAAACCGCAATGATTTTGACGTTTCGGCCAACCTTCCGCTTTTTCACTAAATTTACAATGTGAGAAACATGGGAAATCACGATTGATGCCACTAATGCACAAACATCCATCGATTATCCTTGCAATAAATTATTGACATAGTGAAAGCGAGACGCACGGGAAATTGAAGTCGCACGAATGGTAAATCGTTCTAAATAAGCGAAATCTGCGGAATAGGAGTGTTTGCCTTTGAAATTTCCCCTCAAAATTATCACTTGCATGATATTTGATGTAACCATAACCATAAATCAAATGCGATCCTTTACAAAGTTTCGATGATTTGATGTTGCGCAACAGCATTTTAACTGAGCTGACTTTCAAGTCCAAATTATGAAGAGGTAAGCCCGGAACATCCAAAGAATTAACAAATTCAACTAACCCCCATACATTTTTTTTTTACATCAAAAGGTAGCATTATGCCCTTCCTTCCAACCAAAATCATAAGAATCGAACGATCCGTCCCCGAGTTATGAGTGCACATTCGGACGTCAGTCTCTTTTATATGTAACTGTATCCACCCGGCTTTGCCCATACCTTTCGTAAATAAAATCCGTTTTCTTATCCCGCTTGTGTTTTTCAAAGTACCACCTATAGGTCAAAAACTATCCGAAATTTAAAACTGGAAGCAACCATAGGTATCCATCTACAAAATTTCAATCAACTTGGTAGAGCTGTTTCGGAGATCGGCAGCAGCGCCACCTATCAGGTCCAAAAGTATCCTATCCTTCAAGCGGAAACGAAGAATATAAACCTACAAAATTTCATTGAAATCGGGTGAGTGATTTTGGAGATCGTGAAACAACGCCATATAGTGGGTCAAAAATCCTATCTTTTAAGTTTGCGTTAACCTAAAATACAACAATACGAACAAATCAAAAGACGAATCATAAAAATTGACCCAGTGGCTATCGAGTTATATCATCATCATCGAGTTTCGTCCCGAAAGAATTATTATGTATAAATTAAGATGGTTATTATTAAAGAAAATTTAATTAAACTGAAAAACGACATATACGCCTACAACGTCACATGTTTCAGTTTTTGTTAGAAATAATAAATTAATTATTTTATATGTATTTTATCAATATAATAACTCCGATCGAAGCATTTGTTTTAAACGATATTTATTTTTTTACATCCTCTTTGACGATATTTGCAGCACGCATTATGTCAATGTTATGCCATAAGGTTAAGCGCCATAAGGTTACATCAAAAAAGTTTGAATTGTAAAAGCGCTATGGTTAGATACATGAGATATAATTTAATATGGTTGTTAAGTATTCTTAAATTTTCTAATTTTCCGCGCAATTTTATTAATTTTTTCTTTCATAAGATTTTTCTCCTGACAATAACAAACACAACAAAAAAAAGAATTAGTGAAATCGGTCCAGCCGTTCACGCGTGATGCCGTGACCAAGGGAAATATGGATTCGTTTTTAGGCGACTTCCTCAAGATGATAGCGGAAAGAATCGAGGGCGAAAAATCGGGAATAGGTAGGAAGGTGGAAAGGTGGGAGACAAACACTTCCTTTTCTTTTTGTGCGTTACCTGAACGCAACAACAGCTTGACTCAATGCGATTCGGTCGAAGTCCATTTCTCGCTCCAGTTCCAGCTGTGGCATCCCCAATTTGCACAACAAATTGCCACTTTGTTGCGCTTTCCATCTGACATCTCCAGTTCATTATCCGATGTCACAGTGCGAATTCGATGCAAAATATCGTTGGCCATAATATCATCTTTATATAATCAAAGTATCTACTTCATTTCAAAAAGTTACTTAATGTAACGTAGTAAACATAATTTATTAGAACAAACTTTTTAGGTACATATGAATTTAAAAGAAAAAAAAAATCAAAATTGCTGACAACAACAATTTGCTTGGAAAACAATTAAAATAATTGACAACAACAATTGCTTTTAAAATTTAAAATATTTTTTTTTTATATTTGAAGTGTCACTACTTTATGTTATCCAGTTTCTTTTTTTTTTTCAAAGTGTATTTCCCCATGAAAAAAATAAAAAATTTAGTGGTGGACCACCCTTAACATTTAGGGATATGAAAAATAGATGTTGTCCGATTCTCAACCCTAGCCAATATGCACACTAAGTTTCACGAAAATCGGTGGAGCCGTTTCGGAGGAGTTCAACTACGCACCCCGTGACACGATAATTTTATATATTAGATTTATATAAAAGCTCATCTGCATTTATCATGGCACCTCGCAAAAATGTAAAAAATGTAAAGAAAAACGTTGAAAACTAAGAAAAAAAAAAAAAAAAAAACGGTGATGCAGCAACAGAAAAAAGGTCGTGTACGGTTTGAAAACGTTCAAATAATGAGGATTTACCAGAAAATGATACGAAAGGCGCAGGGACATAAGTCCCCGAGACATCAGTTCCGAATTTATTTTTCGATTTTTTTGAGAATTTGATCAAATAAAAATAAAAAAACGCGCGATTTGTCTCTAGGTGTGTATTTAGGAACATATGTTTAGTGGGACATAAGTCCCGAAATTTTTTTTGGGGACTTAAGTTTCAATGGAGTGGGACACAAATCCCGAATTCTAGGACATAAGTTCCGAAAAATAAATTCGGTACTTATGTCTCGGGGACTTATGTCCCTGCTTCAAAAAAAAGGTGAAAAACACAAAAAACTATTTGCTGCCATTGGTCAATCGGATATGGATGATGATGGAGATGTTGAAGTTATTTTTTTTTAAAGCTGCAAGGGAAAAGAAAATCAATATTTCATACTAAACCATGATGATGTATCATACAAAAGCTCAATTCAAATTGTTGCCATTTTGTCGAAACCAATCATGGTTCACAAAGTATGAAATGTAATTTACATACCTACGTTTTTTTTTTTATAATACAAGACTAAAATTCTTAACGTTCCTTTTTTTGTAGGTAACTTATTTGTAATAAAAGTTTATTTAAAAAACTTACTTCAGGTGTGTTTTAATTTGTTTTAATAAGGTTAAGGTCGTTTTCATACTGTTTCGTCTTACCATGATGGGAATTTGTCATTTCCATGTTAGTTCTGTCATTCCCATGGAAAATAGAATCAGTTAAAAATAACAAAATTGGGTGTCCCATTGGCTCAAAATGTTTAATAACGTTTCCTAAATACAGATTAGGTAATCAATAAATTATTAAATTTGTTTATATTAGTAAAGGTCCATTTCGAGGTGCAAAATTTTAAAAAAATTAACGGATACAATTCTATCAACGCTACCAGCAACTTTTGCCCACAGCAGAAGTGGTTCATATTTTTTGAGAATGCGTTGGTTATCCGGAAGTTTCGTGACCCTAAAGGTGGCGCTGTCGCCGACCTCCATAACTTACCAACCAATTTCGATGCAATTTTGTGTATGCATATGGTTGGTTCCCTTTTGAAAGTAAGGATGTTTTTGGACACGACATGCGGCGCTCTTGTCGACCTACGAAACCGCTTAACCGATTTCAATAGAATTTTGTGGAATTTCCCTATGTGGTTGCTTCCAGTTTGAAAGATAGGATAGCTTTGGACCCTATAGGTGGCACTTTGCAAAAGATAAGTGGGATAGGAAAACGTCTTGTGGCACCTCTCAATCAAAAAACAAAAAAACAAAAAATGTTATCTAACAACTTTGCAATTTACTCATTTGTTACAAAATTGAATATAAAACTAATAAAATCTATAATTCAACAATTTATGCTGATTTGTGCTTATTATCAACTTTACTCAAATTTTCATCAATCGTTTTCAAATTTTGACCTCAAGTAAAAAAAAATCTCAATCCCGTGGATTTTAATACCGGCTATAACATTTCCGTCTTTATTCGTAAATAATAATTTCACTGAATTTAACGTTTATCTTAGTCACAGCAACGCGTGGCTGGGTCTTCTAGTGTATATATTAGTGTGTCCCTTATATCAGATAAAAAAAAAAATCAGAATTTTTTCACGCATACCCTTTATTTTTTTTTTCTTAATGCCAATACTAACTTCGATGCAAAATATTTTGCTCCTGGAATGATGCTAACCCGTGCCGACTAGACTAGCAAAGCCACCATTGAAAATTTGTACGAAAAATTAAGAAAAAAAAAAAAAAAAATGTTTTCACATGCAAATATTTCATTTCAATTTCAAATTTGTATTAAATACCTATACTAAAAACTTAAATAAGAATAATTGGTAACAAAAATAAATTGTTGCGGATACATCCTCTTCAAAACTTCTTTCCTGCAATTAGGATATAACTTCCTGTGCTCTTTCACACAACGAAGAAGAAATTGTTTTTGCTCTTCTTCTGCTGAATGATTTTTTGGGCCCTGATTTTTAGTTACTTATCGACATCTCCTTCTAAGAATATTATTGAAGGTTCAGTAAGAACTCTCCAAAGTAAGAACTTAAAAATTCGGTAATTTCAATGTCTGCACCGGTTTGAAAATTGTTGAAATTAGTGTCAATATTTTTCCATTCATCTCGAAACGTCTTAAAAATGGGTATGTCTGGACTTATTGTTACTGTTCGTTTCGAAGTCACTTTAAAGCACTAGCTCATACATTTGATGCCGACAACTAAAAATTACTATCTCTTTTATTATTTCTGTTCCAAGAGAACAGGTCTAACGGATCGTATCGTTGTATCGCAACACATCTGAACTTTATCATCCAAATTTCAGTCTTTAATTGCTCTAAAAACAGCATTAGCTTGTTCTTTACCAGAAGAATTTTCCAATTTTGGCGCGGATGAAAGTTGTTCCCTATCTCCAAAAGTCATAACAACATGAAGTCGTTCTCCCTTAGCGAACCTTACATTCAAGCCAGGTAACGACCTCCGGAATATTATTTTGAAAATCGGTTTTATTGTTTTCTGCCCGTTCTTTTCTAATCCGTGTCCGCACGCGTTGAATTATTGATTGCAAAATCCTCAAAGCTAAGCCCTAGAGATTCCCCTGTAGCCTGAAGTATATAAACAGAGTCTCTTAAGCTCAACTGATATCTGTCTAAGGCTGAAACTCCTCCTCCAAGGACGCTAAAGAAGAAGATGGTATTGCCGATGACATGTTTGTGTTCTTTTTCTAATCGCCTTTGTCTAAACCTATCTTCCTTTTCAGCTTGTTTTTTATCAATCCCCGCTAAGCAGCCCGGTCGTCTTGACTGTCTGCTTCTCGTCGTTTATGCACCTTCTGTTTTTTTTTTTTTTTTTTTCATTTTTTGCAATTCTCTCCAAGCTTGATACAAACCATAAACAAATCATACTGAGACCCCCAACTCACAATCCTCTTGCCGCTGGCCCCCTCAATTTTTGCCAGGAATCCGCCATTTTGTTTTCTTATCCGTGTACGCCAATTCCTATCCGTTTTGCTTTGCCCACAGTAAAATGTAAAAAGATTAGGTGCGAATGTGTTGGTTGAGAGGATTTTTGACATTTGTCAATACAAATTTCTATGCAACAATACTAGCGCACCTAAACTTTTTGGGAGCGTAAAATTTAGCTTGTAGGCAAATAACTGTTAATCGGTCGAAGTTGGGGGTCTCAGTATTGTCTCTGATACAAACTTATAAGCTTCTTCCCAGAGTTGGGAAGTGATTTTGTAGGGATTCTTGCCTTTTCCCAAAAAATAGTACACTCGCGAATAACAAGATTTGCACTTTCGCTGACTGTCAATTTAACTTCCCGCATATGAAAAAATAAAACTTCAAGAACTTGCCGATTTGACGGTTATTTAGCCCCCCCTTTATTTGGTGATTTACATCTCCTACTAAGTAAATGCTTTTTGTATTGCTTCTTAATTGCAGTGGCATCTTTTACTGATTTAAAAATACGTGTTTACGTTTAAAAACTAAAAATGCAATAAATATTTGCTTAGGCACTTGCTACTATATTAGTGTACTTTGTACTGAAACGTTTCGATCCAAGTCGCCATGGGTTAACATGCTCCAAATGACCTATTTTTTTTTTTTTTGGTTGCGTTTTATAATCAAATAAATAAAATAAGAACATAAGCGCTCAAAAAAAAAAAGTCGAAAAATAAGGGACACCCTAATGTACATCACAGTTACTGTCATTATCAAAATGATATCCCATCTCTCAAATCTGGACACTTTAAAAAATGGGCGTTCGGACAGATGCAAGCGACATCCTTCCCTGACAACCATAATCTTCGATAATGTATTGCGGTCCCAGTACCCACATAAATCTGAGTTCCGATCCCATCAGAAACATTAATTAATTCAAAATAATTTCACAGCAACAAAATCAGGCATGAAATTGGTTCTGAAAATGTAATATTAAAAAAAGGTCCCATCGAATTTGTATTTGTATCCTCTTAAATTTGGATGGATATTT
Source organism: Cheilosia urbana (assembly GCA_946477585.1). NCBI lineage: Eukaryota > Metazoa > Arthropoda > Insecta > Diptera > Syrphidae > Cheilosia > Cheilosia urbana. Next base: position 123,016,691 of record OX297854.1, read on the forward strand.
TCAGTTCACGGATAATTTCACGATATATTGACCCAAGTGACCTTTTTTACCATTAGGTACATCGATTTGTGACAGATGTGTTTCTATCTAGAAGAACAAAAAACACTAAGGACATTTCGATATGATTAAATAAATTACCGTGCTTAAATTCGTAATTTTCTCCAATTCCTGTGCTGTGGTACCATGATGATGATGACTATGTAAGTGATGAGTGGTCAACATATTGTGATATCCTTAAAGTGATATTAATCCACACAAGGATTCCTTCTTCTTCCAAGTTGTATCCGAAATGCCAGAGAATGTGAAAAAATAACAATTTACGCTACGTAGATAACAGTTACCAGATGTGACTACCGAACGAGTTGTGGTTGTGTATTTTCTTTTTGCTGTCTCCTTCGCTTTCGCCACACTATTCCACGGTATTTCAACGCAAAATGGTCTTGATGATGGCCCAATACAAGATGTAATCCTGTATCCTTTATCATATGTATTTATCTTCTTCCAGGGTAGATGTTTCCTAACGCCATCGAAGTTGTCATAAGGAGTTATAGCCGATGCTGATACACGAAGCCATCGCATAATATGTGATTTGCAACGTTGTTGTTGTGAGTAGTAGTAGTCGGAAGTTTTAGTCACTTTATCACTTGTATTCACTTGTTTCATCTAATTCGTTTCAATGCAGATGCCTTTTTGCACAGATTTGCAGAATTAATTGGTTGTGGGCTTTAAATGGGTGCGGGGGATGGCTTGGTTTGAGTTTGTTTGTTTTCGAATTTAAATATTACAGAACAGAATTCTCTTTGAATACAACTTCAATAAGGGTGTATATGAACAAAAGACATTACTTCATTTTAGTCATTCAATCGGTCCACTCGCATACACAAATATTTGAGGCGCACACGAACACACTCACCCTATTTGTTGTATACTGAATATAATTTTGCTTTCGTTTACTTTATACTCCTTGTGGAGCAAAAAATGCCGTCTCCCTTAAGTGAAAAGTGATGTACAAAGTTATGCATGAAAAATTGGATGAAATTTGCTGACACATGTTACTCAAGCAGAATACAGATTCTAGGAGGATTAAATGAAAATACTCCCGTACTTTGTGCATTTATGTGAAGAAAATATTAACGTAGATGGATACAGAAGTTTGGAACCCTTTACGTGAATGCTCATCGCATAGGTTTAAGTTCTTTAAATAAATCATTTATGTGAGACAAATATTTGATCGAACAAAATGTCACTTGATTGAAGTAAAACAAGTCCCAACTACTTTTAGTTAATTGGTTAATTTTATTTTGATTTTATTTCATAAAAAAAACAATTTTAGATTAATTTTGTTATTATCTCAGGTCTATTAGGTTTGGCCAAAGCCGTCCACCAATCTACTTCTTTTATAACACTTACTTTTCTCAGCCTTATGTGGATATCCTGTTTATGCCGAAATTATTGTTTCAGTCCGAATCAGAGTGTATCTGTTGTAGGACTGATGGGATTCGAAAATTATTGTACTGGCGGTGGCGGACGCAAACTTCTTGCGAGTGCGTTAAATTCCCATGAATTTCTTAGAGAACCTAAAGATGCTACACCGGAGACGCAGTGTTCCCAGGCGCTTTAAGTGAAATTCCCCATGAGAAACCTCAAAATTCCCCTTTTTCCCCATTCTTCGGGGTGGCATTCCCCATAATATTTTCCCCACAATCAAAATATTGAGTAAATTGACTGCTTCTTACAAATTTTACACCGAGTGAAATGCAGTTATTATGAACCCGTGCATGACTATTGGAGAAAGGCTTACTATTGTACTGATTTTAGTACTATTTGACTTTCTCGAGTGCGCAAGTACCACTTCTCAATTTTGAATATTATTTGTACTAAGTACCTACCTACTTCTAATTTTTGACATAAATCGAACATATTATTCACTCCAAAAATTAAAGGCAAGTTCATAATATTCAGTCATTAAACCCGAACATAATTTCATTATTTTAAACATGTCGGCGTTTAATCCGATTGAATTTAAACTGCATTACGGAGACCAGTTTGAGTATTTTAACTCGTGTTAAATGTCAATTTCATAATATTGACATTTCTTCGTTCAGAAAATAAGTAAAAGTGAAATCTATACATCTATATCCATACATATAATAAAACTGTAGGCAATTTCTTTGTTACATAATGGCGTGAAAACTAATACACAGATTTCGATGAAACTTTTTTTGAAATGCTCCTTAAGATTCTGAGAAGGACATAGGTTTTTCCTTTCATTGCCATGCCTATTTTTTGGAGCGTTTTTAACCAAAATGTTTTCAATTTTTTTTTTTCTGACCTTACTGCCTTTTACTCGCCATAACTCAAACAATTCCTAATCAATGCAAACAAAACAAAATACTTAGGAGAGCCAACACTTTTATAGTTATTTCAAGCCATCAATCAGCTTTCTATGTCCTCTTGAAGCTGAGCTACAACCTAAAATCTAACATGAAAAAAATAAATTTATTTTCTCAAATCGAGCATTATCAGCAGCCGCGGCCGCGGTTCTTGATCGTTGTTCTGCTTTTGGGTGGTTGGGTGGCGCACATCGCACAGGCACGTTCATATGAAAAAAAACTGCGTGGTGTTTTCTCCAAATTAAGTGAAACGAAAGAGAAGTATGCAACGTGAATGTGTATGTAATCAATAGCGACAATGTGTTTCTGAGGAAATGCGCAGGTGGCTGATGACGTGCGCTGATGGACGTATGGTGGTGTAGGTATATAGAAATTGAGTTCAAGGTTTTTGTTTTAATGGTTGTTGAAGTACCTACGTTATTACCTACAATAAAGAATTGAAGAATTCAAGAAGTAAAGACGATATAGGTGAATTATATTGTTTGATTTATTTATTGTTGGTGTAGATACACATTTCCGTTAAGGCTTTTGTTTTAGTGGTTGTTTTGATATTACCTACGTTGATACCTACAGTAAGGAAGTGGAACTTCCAACGCTGTTGAATTTAATTTTCTTAAATTGGTGTTTTAGGGAAATAGATTTGTTTGATTTATTGTTTCGCATTGACATTGTTCACCGCTTTGTTTTAGCTAGACTGTAGATTTAAACAAATGCCTATGCCGCTGAAAAAACGGTCAAATCTCTTTTATTGGAAATTACACAGTCTCACGCCGCGTATACGAAGTTGCGGGCATAGCTAGTAAAATATAAAATGTAGCAAGAAGCTAACAAAAATTGATTTTATTTGTAAAATAGATAAATTTTTGATGACTTGTCGTCAGATAGACAAATTTATCGAAGAGCTATTGGAACAGCAGATGGTGAATAGGCGTCGTCCTCGTCTTCGAAATGCACAAGCGGACTAGAGGGCTAGGGCTTGAGTCAATAATTACGATATGTTTGATTTTCGGAGATATTTAGGGCTAAAACGAAAGCATTTTTGAGGCTAAATTCATAATTGATACAATGAAAAAGAAATTCAGCACACAGAAAATAAAATAAATTTCCGCTCAACAAACAACTTAAAATAAATGTCGCATTTTATGTGAAATTTAACATTACGTAGATTTAAATCGGGCTAAAGTCTGTTCAAATTCCGCGTCTAAATGCATCTTGATCCAACGGATTTAATGAATGCTTTTGAGTTATTATTAAACAATTTAAATTTAAAAAATCGGTCTTAGATAATGCGAACTAAATGGTAGGGTGTAAAATTAACTAAAAAGTTTTTTACAATCGGAGTAAATAATATGATTCTTTTTTTCTGAATGAAATATTTATGGCATTCAAAAAAAACTACTATTTTGTACGTTTCAGTAGGGGTTTATTCTTTTTTATTTGAATATGATATGGTAATTATAATTGAAATGCATTTTATCAATAAAAGATCATTTTTGTTACTAAAAATGTATTCCATGGTACAAGGAAAAGCAGTTTTTTTATGTCATTGCAGCAAAGGTATACATTGCAATGGCTGCATTTCGAAAATGGCCTTGACTGTATTTTGTTGATACTACATAGCGCACACCTTCCCCGTGCTTCAAAAAACTTTGGCCAATGAACACCCAGATTACCCTTCGAAACAGATTCTCCTTTGCCCCTTCGATTTTTGCTGCACTGCGGAGAATCGTCATTCTGTGATTTTCTTTTTAGACCACGTCTGTCAACAGGTAAATCCTTCTGTGACATAAGTCCAAGGGTTACACATCTCTTGTACTCCAGAAGGGATACTTTTTCATTCATTTGGCAGTAAACGATGAACGAGTTTACGAAACATATTTCGAGCATTCCCCAAAAAAGACGATGCCACCACTTCTTCGACCGGCGGTCTAATCCATATGCGGCGCGAAGTTGATCAGCATGGTCCACGCCTCCCATGAAAGAATTATAGTCTCCAACGACTTTCGTACAACTTACTTCGTGTTGCACTCCCGATTTATCCCTTCTCTTAACAGTTGAAAGCTCATTGCCATGATAGTTTGAAGCCAACAGTACTGTTCTGTTGTCTTTCCATTTATAAAAACTGATCCCATCTTTGGAAGATCGATAGTCAAAATCTCCTCTTTTCATTTTTTTATCATCTTTCAAATTTTTCGGGTTACCTTTTCTATTGGCTCGAATCGTACCACAAGCTAGAGTTTTTTCGGTTTTAAATTTCTAAGCAGTCTTACTGATGAAAAATAGTTATCAAAGAAAATTATTTTATGCTTTCCCCACTCCTTTTCAGTCAGTGATAAAACTACTCTTTCACCGAGACCGTATTTTTCGTATTTATTTTCAGGCTGCACGTCTTTTCCTTGGTAAATCGAAAACTTCTTTATATAGCCATGCTAAGCACCATAATTTGTACCCTCTCTTTATAGGTTTCATGGGATTGTATTGCTTCATGGAGTTTCTGCCCTTGAAAAGAATCATTGACTCATCAACAGAAAGCTGTCTGACTATCACAGTTCTCAAATAAACCTTCAACTGGACCCTCAGGCAATACAAATTCAGTAATTTGTGGTACACAATTGCTAGCTTTCCATTGGCGATTTGGTTCTTCGTCGGATTTTTTTTTTCCGAATGACTGCATCCTGGACGATTCTTGGGAATTTCCTCGCCATTATCCAAAAGCTGCTCAAGCTCTTCTTGAAGCACAGCTTCATCCGGTTCCTCATTCATTGGGACATCAGCTCTTATTTTTGAACAGATTGTTATTAGATCCAATTCATCTTCGGATTCTAGATCAGTATCTTCACTATTATCCAAAGGTAATTCCTCAATCATTGCCAAAATCTCATCATCCTTCAAATAAATATTCTGAACAGCCGACATAATGCACTTTATGTATACATGAAAATAGCAAGAAGAAAAAATTTACTATTCGAACACTCGTTGTCGCACAGCCCAACGGTACTTACAAGTCCAATGTAGTTTTTTAGTGGAAATATATGAAAAATCCGTGTAACTTCAATTGATTTCGCGTGTTTTCCAAAGGTCAATATGCAAAGCAACTAAATAGTTAAAAAAACTGACGAAAAACGCAATGGCTACTTAGATCTGCAAACACCAAAATCAACTAAAATTAATCGCTTCAAAGTCTAGTAAGCTGTCAAAAAAAGCCGTTATAACCGTGGCTAAAACTACAAAAAAAATCTTAACCAACAAAATACATGAAATGCCATATTTTTGTCATATAGAGATTTTATTTGAAGTAAAACATTGTGGTACTTACAAGTACCGTCGGTCAACAAAGGGTTAAAAAAAAAAGTGCGCGATCAACAATTTTTTGAAACGAAATGCTGCTTTGAAGTGAATGCGCGTTGAGAGGCTAGAGTATGACAGACTAAAAGTTCGATTTGATTTTTGGCTAAAAAAGACCAAAATTAAAATTAATTCAAATTCAAAGTAGAAAACATCCTTAATAGGTATAGGAACCCTTGAATAGTATTCGTTTTCCAAAAAAAATTAAGGATATAAGTAGTTGCTGCCCAAAAAAAAAAAAAATATATTGGTATTACTCAAGCCGAATAAATCGAAATTCTAAAGTTGCCAAACACATGTGATAGTATAAAGTAGATCTTCTCAGATCTACTACAATTGATATTTAATATTTGTTTTGTTTTCCCCACATTTCGTTCTAGAAGATGGAATCTTCCCTTTTTCCCTTTCATCAAATTTTTGATTGAAATTCCCCGAAAAATGGGGAATTCCCCGCGAACTGGTAACACTGCGATGATGTCTAAGCTAAGATGTCTAGCATCACCTCCTACAGTCTGGAGCCTAAAACAAACGAGCGCGCAATAATCACAGAGGAAGTGGTCCACGGTCCCAAAGTTTTTCCAATTAAAGGTATCAACCTTGTAGTTCATTTAAGCATAACACAAAACCGCTTGAAAGACCGTTTGCCGTCAAAGTGAACGCAAAATTGCCGCTTATTCGTGTTGCTTCTGTAAAATATCAAAGCAATAACCAAAATATTTTGCCTGTGACCAACTTGAGCCATTTGGTTTTCTACTTAAAATATATGAGTCAATTTCATTTAATTATAAAAACACACGGAAACTTCCAAGCTTTTGGTCATGCAACTCGGTGGGCACCTAATTTAATTAGGTATACCTATATTGAAGTAGTAGTAGTGACCTTCCACATAGAAATGTTGCGATTAACAAAGTCTGTTGAAAGTTCAGCAATTCGCAGATTATTTCCAGGAATGTAATATGCAAAAAAAAAAAAAAATGGCCTCTAATGGATTTTTTTTCAAAACTCACAGAATTAATATTTCGTGGGCACAAAAAAAAAAAAAAAAAAAAAAAAAAATAAGAAACCACACAAACGTAAAATACAAATTCTCAGTCGTAATAATCACACCTCCCATATTATAAGAAATGTAATCCTGAAATATTCAGTCCAACCACGAGACTGGAACGCAAAAATGCAATTAAGTTGGAGAATACAAATGACTTGGCATTTTAATAATTTATATAATTTATCTCTAAGAAAACCGAATGGTGGAACAAAATTTCGGGATTCGTCTTCATGAGCGGTTTCTTTTTTCCTGAGCTATAGGAGCTGCACGAACTTGGTTAAAAAGTTTTGCTAATTAAACTTGCTCTATCTTAAATAAAGAAAGTATTAGAACAAAGGAATGGGTAAGAAGAAAAATTAGTTCAAAACTGAAAAAAAAGAGGAAACGTACGTTTATTTAAAAACTGTTACAATTATTGAGCTGCCGTGTTCTGCATTTAAAGTCTGACCTTTATCTTGAGTTGGCTCAAGTGGAACGTGAGAGGAATGTGAATTGCTGTTCGGCAAGTTATTCAGTTTTATTGTATCAACAGCTTAAAAAAAACAAAAAAAAACATTTTTTTGATTGAAGTGCATCAGTCAAAAAATTGGTGCGACTGTATCCAACAGTCCCGAAATATGTGTAAACACCGTGCGTGACGTCATTGAGAAAAGAGGGAATTGTAATAACCGTATTCTTGATATATTATGAAATAACAATAACATATGCAGTGGAAAATACCCGTTTGCATTTCCATCCCCGCAAGTTAAATGACATCAACTGTTATACAGTAAATGAAAGTGTCATTGAAATTTCATTCGGCTTGCGCTGCATATTGTAGAGGTGCTGGTCTACGACATTTTTGTTAGTTGTTGTCCAGCTGTGATTTCTGCGTGCCTGAATTTCCTCGAGATGTCCGTCACAGGGAAGAAATGTGAGACCATCATATATGAAAAAACATGCTTTATTTCACATCAACAAAAAGTTGAAATTAATATGCCCCAGCTCATAAATGTATGCAATGATAAAAACGTATGCAATGATAAAATGTATGCAATGATAAAAAACAGTGACGCATTTCCGTCTCCGCAAGTTAAATGTGTGGAATTACTCCACCAGATTCCAACAACGCGCGCTTAGATGTTTACACATCAAAAAGAAAATTAGTATAGCAAATAATTAATAGTTGTTTCTTCAGTGCTAAATGCTAATATCAGAAACATTCCTTTCTATTTTGACGCACAACTTTGATGTTTACTTGTCAGTTATGATACCCTTCATTTAAAAAGTGTTGTCTGAAACAGTGAAGGTGGATGTGGAATAAGCCATACCTATTGTGAACTTGCTGCCACTGTATTCGATTGCTCTCTCATATCTTTTGGACTAATAGATCGGAGAAAATTCTTGAATGAAGTGCCAAGTGCGAGTGTCACTCGCGCATCGAAGGTTCCGTACATCTTTGGAGTTGGAAATTGTTTTTTTTTTGCAGATGATGTAAACTACTTGAAACATAAATGTAAGCGCAAAAGTAAAGAACACACATGACCGAGAGTCTTTATATAGTGATTGACTGTTTTTTTTTTTTTTTTTTTGTAAATATCTTTTAAAATATGTAGTATCTAACTTTTCGGCAAAACATTCTTCGGTAGATGTATAGCTACGAGCATGATCTACAATAATAGTAATTAATTTAAAAAAAAAAACAACAAAAACCCGATTGACTCTAAAAAAAACATCTCGCTGACATTTCTGTGACAATTGTTTTTTGTTTTTTTTTTTTTATTTAAATTTATATTTTTATATTTATTTGTTTAGCCTAAGACACTCCGAGAAAGAATACCAATTTAATGACACCCCACTCTTCAAAATCGGTCAAGCCTATTGGGCTACAGGGCGTCACGTAGGAACGTATGTAGGATACGTGCGAAACACATAACGCTCCCTGTATCCAGTCGGGTAAAAAGTATGTATCCGTTTTTTGTCAATCAAGAAATAAATAGCTTTCTGTGCGAATGAAAATATTTTTTTCATCAAATTACTCTAAAACCAGTCGATTTTTCTGAGAGATATACCTAGGTACAAAAATGGTTTGTATTCGCTTCCGTTTTTCCCTTTGGGAACGGAACCTTAAAAAACAATTAAGTTAAATATTTCTACCAACATTTCTACCACATGTCCTCCATCCTCAAATTTTCTTTTTAACATCAATTAAATCGCTTTTCTGTATAATAATTGAGCGGAAATTATGTTTTTCCTCTGAAATCGTTGAAACGTCATGCCCAGTCTTAATATATCCTGAAATAAAAACCTCCCGTCGTATATATTGTTGTGTATACAGATGGTAATTATCCTGGCCCACGAACGTTACAAATTTCGGTAAGGGAAATGGAGTAGCTGGATTAAATGCTTTACCGGACCTTCGTATTATATTCGGCAAATTGTTTATAGGCTTTCTCTTCACTTAGCAACATGTTTAATTGTTGTTTAGTGACATGTTATGAGCAATTTCTTATATAAACTTCATACAAAGTCTTAGCTAGTATTGGGTAGTTAGTATCTGAGATCTCTATTTACTTGCAGTGGCAAGAATGGCTGAATAATTATTTGTGGTTTTTGGAACGTGTTCATTAGGTACGAACAAAAAATCGAACATGCTTTCACTGTTAAAGCCTATTTCGAAATCAATCAAATCACATTTATTGAGACTGGTTTGGTTTGCAAGTTCTAATTAAAGGAATCTATTTACTATAAAAATAAAATATGCGATCTGTTAACACTGTTGGCTGCAAATCAACTTTTGCGACCGCTAGAGGGCAACAGGGAATCAGCTGAATACTATCGAACAGACGCCTTAAGTTGGTTGTCAACTTGAATATACGTCCTGAGTCTTAAATGTCAGAAGTGATGTATAACGAATTTCAATTTAATTGCAGTTGCAGGGCTATAACGAGAGAAGAAGAAACCTGCGAAAAGTAAACTGCTAGCGTTTTAGTACAGAGTTAAACATATATCTCAATTCTACTACCAAATTCAGAAGTATGTAATAGAGGTAGAGGAAACTGTAACCGACCTGAATATGTTTTCTTTTTTCAATTCTAACTAGCTGTTGCAATGAGAGGCATGTCGAAAGATTCTTCGGAGATAAGAGCTTCATTCAGTCGAGGATATCTTTACTTATTCTAGACTCCGAAGAAAATTTCACTTCTAATATTCAAATATGATATGCCCAGCCCAGTTGTTTCGTCTTCTTCAATACATAGGCCGCACTCCGAATAGTCGACTTCCTGTATCTTATTATTTTTGTATGTATCGCGATCCCTGCTACCCTGTTAGGTATCCAACTGAGTTTTTGATAGGTATTTAAAATCTTTTGTGCATTATTTTTGAAGGGTTGAATAACACGTCTGCCCTTTTTTAGGCCCAGGATGCTCTCCGAATATGATAAACAAATTTTGTTGTTCCCAGCTTTTTATAGAAACGTTTTTCCGCTGATTTGGAAATTGCACAGTATTAATCAGGTACTGTAAAGGGTGTTTCTGAACCTCATCTCGCCGAACTTGCCTCGGTTTTCAGGTACCTTTAATTCTCTTGTGGCCACCATATTTTGGTTTTATTCCTGGTACCAAGTGTTTGGACAGTATTGAAGCAGTGCAAGACTGATTTGGAGGCATCGCACATAGGAGTAATTGCACCGAAAAGCTGGTCAAAATTCAATTTACTAAAAAGTGAAATCAAGAAGTAAAAGTTTACTATAGCGTAACCTAAATATACATGGGTCAACGCGCTGCAGCTTTTTTTATTCTTCTTCATCGTGTGTTGTGATAAACTGAGTTCAAAGTTAACGGTTTGGATTTTTGGCATTTTTTCTTTGCATGCATGCAATTTCGTTAGTCTTCCTCTGTAAGTGATTTCAAGTTTTTGTGATATCAATCTTAATTTTTTTTAATGGGGAGTTCTACTGTGGATATGTATTGATATATTAAATGCATTTTTGGAAATCGTGTGTAGTTGTTTTTGTTTCAATACGGGTTCAAACGCTATACAGCAAAAAGATGTCGTATTTCTTTCAATTTTTCTAAGTTTTAATAATTTTAGTATAGTATACCGTGTTATTCTGTGGTTGTTTGCACTTAATAAGTTAGATTGAATATTCGTCATTGTAATGCAAAAAGATTTGGCTGTAACTAGCTGCTACCCGATATTTTATGAACGTTTTAGTTTTTCGATTTCGTGTGAAAAAAAAAAACACTCATACGCCATACAATGGTTTTAATGATAAGTTATTGCAATTTTACTATACTGTTTTAATTTTTTATTGTTTTCGGAATAAGAACATACACTGGGATATTTTTTGAGTGCACCAAAAATGGTGTGTTAGGGGTTGGGGCTGGGAGGCGCTCAACTTATGCCTTTTTATTGTGTAAAACTAAGCATTTTGAAGTTCAATTCTTGATACATCGCATTTTTTAGGATCATCTGGTTCGAGAGTTGTGACAAAAAAATATTTTTTTAATATTATGGAAGAAAGTGGAGAGGTCTATATGAACCAAAACTTAAATTATTTAAAACAGTTTTTGTTAGATATGTCTTGTTCAAAAGAAAACCTTCGAACTTATAAATCAAGTGTATCTAAAATTGTTTTCGATTTGAGGCAAAGATGATTAGCCTCTAGCAGAAGAAAGGATTTGTTTGTAGAAAGAAACAAAGAGTGGCTTGAAGGGGTTTTCACACTTCCAGTTATGAGTGTCAGATCAGCAGGGTGACCTGCAAAGCATTTGAAGAATCTACTAAAAGAAGAAGAACTGAAAATATTCGAGAAACAGTTCAAACTGAAGAACTAGCTTTTGCAACTCAGATGAAGTTTAGAGAAACCGGTTACTCTGTTGCTCTAAAAGTATTTACAGAAATCCTTAAATCTCCTGGAAGAGCGCAAAAGTAAATACATAGAGGCATACGATCGGACGCACCGTAGACATAAAGCAATATTAAATTGTGGCCGCAGCGAATAACGATACAGTATGCTTCAAAAAGCTAAAAAGGATTGTAACAAAGACGTCCTAAATCGATTGTTGCTCAGCTCTGATCCTCTAATCACTTCTCTTAGAAAGACGCATCCGAAAAAAAGAATTCCATTTTTTACAAATCAATTAGAAACTGTATTTTATTTAATAAATATTAATTTTAAGTTGACAGTAACAAAGGTAACGAAAAATAATTTTGGCCAGGTTTTTCATGCAAATACTCCTATGCATCCTATAGCATTAATGACTGTTTGACTGTCCGTGAATACATGTATGTTTGCGCCTTTAAAACCGCTTCTTTAATGGCATGGAGGTCTGCCTGAAAAAAGCTTCGGGTTTCTCCACTATGGTACCGAGAAAGTCTGGTTTGGTCCGAGTATGCCGGCTCCGAACTGTGAGTCCATTTGAAACCATATGTATATAGTATACTGTATACCTAATGCCTTTTTGGCAATTAGGTGGGTTAATGCTAACCCATGTTTCGCTCTTAGTTATTTCCGTCGAGAATCTTTTGTTGAAACTTATGTTTTTGGGCGGCGGTGTGTGACCATGCAGATGATATCAAGCTCTGGGGTCTCCGAAATAAGGATTTTCAAGTCCGTGTTATCATCAATTTCTATCTCTTTCGTTGGTACGATATTTGCTGAGGTACGTATTGCCACTTTGTGAATATAAATATGTATAGAGTGACAGGATAGGGTGAAATGCACTATAAGCTATATGCTCTATCTTGTTGAGCTTTAAGATGGCGGTTTTCCGGGTGAATTTGCGAATGCTTCTAGAAATTTTTAAACAGACTTCTTAAACTTCAACAGGAGTCAGTTTCAAGATCTAAAAATGATACGTCGACCTCATTTTATAACTCCTACTGACTCTAAGCCTTTTGTGGAAACTAATTTGAAACTGTAATGGCTTTGAAAAAAAAAAAAAAAAAAAAACATAAGAATGGTAGGTAGGTTTATAGCCTATGAAAATGTAAAAGATCGAAATTTCTTTTGGTAATTGGAAGGTAGTGGACTTCAATTGCTCTCAAAATAGAAACGCTCAAAGTATACGTAGTCAAAAACGGATACTTTGAGTCACTTGTTAAGACTTCTTGCAGACATTCCAAAACTGCAAAAATAACCGTACAAATGATGTCATTTGAAATGAGAAATCTATTTTAATCAATTTCATAATTATTGTTGCTTCATCCGTTACTATACTGATGCATCGAGAATGAAGTACAACTCTTACTTTAGACTAATCAGAGTTTGACAAAAATTAAACAACTCTGAGCCAAATTTACCATTTCAACTTTAAAGGAGAATAAAATCTGTCACCAAAACGTATAGCACATTGTTAATTAAACACAAGGACGCCATACATATATTATTATATTATGTAAACACACCATTGGTACCTGCACACGAATTTTAGCCATTCCGTACCCTATTTCATTGTCGAAAAATACAGAGCACATACGTATTTCTATAATTATTATTCGTCGGTGTTGAATTCAACAGAAGGGATGGCTATAATTGTTTTAAATGACTCGCATTTCATTTCAAAATAAAACGGAAATGAAAAAGTTGTTTCCCTCTCAAGGGTTAATGTGAATTCGTATGCATGGGGATGGGGAGGAAAGTTGAAAAAGCGTTAAACACACAAATATTTCATTGCTTTTGTTGAAGTGTAGATACACAGTGTGTGTGAGTTTATGAGAATTTGAATATTTGGTGAATGGATATATAATAATTTCTTCAGTAGTATACTATAGCAAGTAGCAAAACGAAGTAAGTATTCGGGCATGATAATAATGAATCAAAAATATTTGTTTTTCGATTAGTGGGAAAATTCGAAAGAAACCAAATTGGAATGGGTATTAAGCGGTTCAGTCTGCAATTGGAAAGCGTAGGTACAGATGCCATTGGGTAATGGGTAGTCCTGCAAGAACTGTCATCGTCATTGAAATTGAATTGAAATTTAATTCTGAACTTCTCCCTTTCTAATCTGTGTCTGTAGTTTGTTGTATTTGTAATACTGTAGCTAATCGGTAATATAATATATGTTTCAACTAAGAGGCAAAGTGCGTGTATGGTTCCTTCTATCGCCCGTTTTGTTCAACTTACAATTCTGTTGCAACAAAGAAAAACAGCATAAGTCGACTAATACCCTGTTTCTATATTTTAAATATTTTGTTTTCTTTCAAATATATATTACGGTTGCTGGGTTATGAACCAAGAAAACAACACATAAGCCGTCTTCCCACATCTAAACTCAAACCTTTAACCTACGCTCCTGAAAAGTAGCTAAAAATTACTTTTGCTGTTTTTTAGTCCTTGTTGCCACAGAATTTAGTTTTTAACTTTCTCCATTACGTAGTAAGAGAATGAAATTGTATTTGTACAAAATTCCGAGCTCGAGATGTTAATCAATGCTCACCTCTACGATGGTAGAGGAACTCAAAATTCTGTCACAGCCTAAACGGCTACCCGGATTTCGTTCGAATTTCGGATTTGGAGTTTGTGGACTTACAATTCGGCAGCATTTTTTATTTTGCAAGATAACCTCAATATTAATGGTACTTCTCATATAAAATGTTCATACCAGTTTGATTTGTTCGAAAACGGCTCTAACGACTTCAACCAAAGTTGATGTTTGAGGTTAAGTAGGTGTGATTAACATGACCGCATATTCAGTTTTTCGCTAAAATATCGAATAACGGTACTTCTGAAATTTGGACATATCTCCAAAAAGGTCTGTATCTACTATGGTAACAAAAACTCATTTCTAAGGTAATACTCAATATTATTGTAAAACGTTTTTTTAATTTTCAATTTCCTTTTTCTTTATTTTTTTCTGCAAACGGCAATAGCGATTTTAACCAAATTGCCAAGTTAGAGTAAAATTGATGTTTTCAAAAAGATTGCGTCCTTAATTTTCAATTCGAATCAAAAAAAAAAATAACCTTAACTTTAAAAACTGATCATATCTCGAACACCCCACTTCCGATTTCGATAAAACTTTAAAATAGTATACAAGACGTTCCAATCAGCGTTGCCACTTCAAAAAAAGAGAAGCGCGGTAGATCAATAAAAAAATGCAGTAGATTGGATCTTTCCGCAGTCGATTTCTAACTACACAAAAAAAAAAAAACCAAAGATAAATTGCTTAAAGCTATATTAATAATCACTTTCATGTTTTTATAAACGTTCCATAAATTAAATTAAAATTTTGAAAATACTCTTAAAGCCCAGCAGAGCCTGTTAGACGTTTGCTCTAGTGCGCACTACTTGTATTGAGAAGGTATTACTTCCAGAAAAAAGGAGTGATGAAATAGTGATTTTTACAGAGTGATCCATGGTGGATGGCGGAGCGGGTACCGGTACCTATTCGGCAGAACTGGATTTAGCCCGTCACGTTAGCCTCGGGAAACACTCTTTCGTATACCAGGTTGAGATGATTGCATTGCTGCATGCGTTGGACTACTTGCTTGGGAGTCAGGTGGAGGGAAGAAATATCCTTATAGCACTGGACATTGGACAATCAGGCTGTAATCAGACGCATGGAACAGACAAACATCGCAACATCATTGGCACTGGAATGTATACTCAAGTCAATAAGTGTTCATCTAGGGCATATAGGGATCGAAGGCAATGAAAAGGCAAACTCCCTTGCAAAACAGGGGTCAACTGAAAAGTTGCTGGGACTAGAACCATTCTCTTCAATTGGCAAAGGAATGGTAGAACAGCGGATTCACAAATGGATCACGGCAGAACACCTAAGAAGGTGGACAACCGTAGTTCAATGTAGACAGGCTAAAATGTTAATTAAGTGGCCGACCTGCTCCACTTAAAGAAGGGTTCTAAGCATAAGTCAGGGAACATTGAAATGGGTGGTGGCTTTGTTAATACGACATGGTGATTTCGGGTATCACTTAAGGAAGATGTGCCTTAGAGGGGATATGATACCTTTAAACTATGCTGGGAGGAGTCTGAGAAAGGCGTTGGCTGTCAAAAGAATGAGGATCTTGGGACATCATTGGGTCAAGACCAAGTCGATGAAACAGATCTCCCATAAACAGATGCTAGCTTTAACACTAGGATTCGAGCCCAGGGAAGAACTCTGGTGAAATCCAGAGAGTCTATCTGGGTAAGATTTACAGTGGTAGAGAGACGAAAAGAGACCCAACAATGGTGGTCTGATTCGAATATCTCTCGAAATCTATATACATAGTGTACACTGGGTTAACCCTAATGTGTTCGATATAGCACTGAGCTCGCCCTGGTACCGAAAACCTGCGTTTCACATGACTTCCAGTACATGACAGTTGTGCCCTGAACTGACCCCAGTTAATTTGTCAGGGCATCAAGAATTCAGTGCTGAGTTTCGCTGTCATTTCGCCTGTTGTCATTCAGTTGTTGAGAAACGCGATAAAGGTGAATACAATAAATTTGATATTCAAAAGCGAATTGTTAAAAAAATAACAACTATATGAACTAAAATTTTATATTATAGGAAAATTGAATGGAAAAAATGTTGGAATCGGAGCTGAATAACTTGTTAAAGTCATCATCTACATTGCAAACACTCTTATCAACTATTTGCATTATTTATGGCAAGCACAAGATCAGAATTGAGTTCACTAATTTTTAACAATAAACGGAAAAAGTGTTATATTCTTCTTACTTCGTGCACCAAAATATAAATATTTTTGAATGTCCCAAATTGACAGACTCCAGGGACCAGGGCAATATAATATTGCGTTTGATTTAGTAGTCGAATTTTCAGGGTTGTGCAGGGTTTTTAACAGGCGTTAAAATAAGACGGCACTTCTCAGTGCGCACTAGTGCTAGCCACGTCAAACAAACCTATTGTTCATTTCCTTACAAAAAAAAACTACATTTTCAAGAGTATTTACGTTAAAATTATTTTGTAAATAATTCTCTACTGATGTTTTACCTTTTCAGTCGAAAATTTTTTAATTGCCTTACAATTGAAAACTTTCGCTCTGCAGCAGCACTACCATGGTCAGAACAATTTTACTTTTTTCTTGTGGTTTTGAATAAATATTTATCCATGTCCAAACGAGAAAATAACTGGAACATAGGCAGAGCCAGAGATGTGTTTCATGATTCATGATACCATGAAGGAAAACAGCCAAGGCCAACTCATTTCATTTATGTAAAAAAGAGAATGTGGCCAAGTTTACAATAAGTTGGCTTCGTTCAGACGTTCTTAACGCCGGTGAAAATATTAATAATCCTCGGAAAGTTTTCTAATAACTATATACGAGTATCTGAGTGTTTGAATGAAAGTATTTTGAAAAGCAAATATTGCTTATGTTGGGAACATTCGGTACCTATATCTATATCCGTATATTTCAAGAACTCATAAAAGTTATAAAATTTATCCAATTCTAGTAGTTGGAAACAATAAAAATGCAGTGCTCAGCTTTAGTGGAAGTAAGATGTGTCCGTAGATATAAATTAAGCGTGCAAAACTTATCATCGGGTTGATGATTGCACAATCAATATCACTTCACATTCGATCCTCCTGTGGCAACATAGAAAATTTCATCGAAAATTGTCATTCAACTTTAAATTTGGTGCCGGCAGATCTTGAAGAGATAGTCAATTGAATTTACAAGTATTTGGTTCCCAAACTCAATACGGTAAATAATACGTAGTACACCTATTCGAATTAAATTCTAAAGTTCGAACACTCACTAGTAATAATTTCCCTGGTGTGTTGACTGAACCTTTCCAAACCTCAATACTGTATATCTGGTTCAAATTTTGTTGAACTGCACACAATTATGTGTTGCTCTTCTAAATATGTTTAAAATGTCCCGCCTATCACCGAATATTTTAGACATTATAATGCCAAGGATCCAAACAAGATCATCTAGCAACATAATGTTGCTAATTAATTCGCAATACCTATCGACAAAACTTTGATATGTACCCTTGTTATCATCAAAAAATGTCACGCTTTGGACTATTTGCTTTGAGGCAATTTTCAACAATTAAAATTCCTCTTGAAACACCACCAAAACTGTCACAGCTCAGCTTCTTTTCTGCGATAATCTAAAATTGAATTATAGAAGGTTTTCAATCCTTTCCACTGGAAGCTAATTTGAAGGGAATTCCATTTGAAATCCCCCTTATTAAAGTTACTTCCAAAAAACGTCCTTGCGACGTATCCATTATGTGCGCATTCACCAAATTAAATTCAAGGGATTCCATAATCCGATTATATCCTTCAAGTAATGATTGGCTGTATCATTCGCATAAATCCGTACATATATTTCTTCATCTGCTGAAAATGACACAGCGATAGGTAAGAAGTTAGATATCCTTAGAATTGCCTTCCCCCCCCCCCCACCAACAAACAAACTCAAACACAAGACAATAGGCTGTCACTTTCACAATCTGAGAAGAATTTAGCTCCGTCCTTCACAATTTCACTGGTGAACTATGTTCACCATCAATCTAAACTCCTTATAGGTTGGTAACTCACTTCAGGCTTCATCGAAGATGCCAATAAATTACTTATTCTTTTAGTGAACTTAACACATCACATTGCCGATTGCTTTACATGCAATTCTGACAATAATAAACCGCCCGCATAATTACAAGTAAACAGAAGAGTGAAGTAATCCGTTATTTCAAACACCGTAATGTAAAACCGAACACGAAAGTCCTTTTTGCTCATCCCACCTGCATTTATGGGAGCGCTATAATAATAACATCGTAATACCACTCAACCGCATCACGTACGCAAGTAAAGTAGGTAAACACTTGTCGTTTTTATTGTAGGTATGCGAATATATATTTCGTTAAACAAAAGAAGCGAGCAGCAGGGAAAAAGGACGAAAAAACAGGAAAATTTCGTAACGTTCTTTTAGGAGATGCTGTTTCAAGTTCGAGATCACGCCAGAGACTATTTTGTCTTGGCGATGACATTTTTGGATTTCCTCTCTCGACTACAGAGTTTTTGTTGAATGTTGAATCCTGCTAGCCAGCCTGATGATTTGTTTTTGGGATACCATTACCATTACCATTACCATATATACATGTTGACAGATGGAGTTTCTGTTTGGAGCTTTTGTGTTTTTAGTACGTAGCTGTATGCTACTTGCTACAGTAGCTTATACATTCCCGTGTTTAGTACTTACAGTACAGACTACCGAGTGCGTGTCCTTGAAAGTTAAAATTATGTAAGCTTTCGAGTGAGGTACGCTTTTTCTATGCTGCAAATCTACTTCTACATCTACATTCAAAGGAAATGAGAGCGAAGGAGCTTTTTTCTCTTTAATTGGGCTTCTTGAATTATTCGAATTTCGTGGCATAGCTGTTACGGGACTTTGGACGAGGAACCAATGTAATGGGATATTTAAAGTCCACGAGTTATTATTACGATGAGTTTTATTAGAAATGTCAAAATTAAAAGTTATAGTCATAAAAATAGAAGTAATTTAATTCATAACATGTTTACATTTAAACAAATAAATTAGGGAGCGGGTCAAATGCTGCGCTCAAAATTCTGCTTTACAAAATTCTTTCTTTTTTCACACAAACATTCAGATTTTTTCAGTTCTGCTTTTTAAATTTTAAGCAATAAAATTCAGCTTATTCTGCTTGTTTTTCAACAAACAAATGTAAAAGACAGAATTTAAAAGCAATTTTCAATTGAAAAAAAAATTTAAATTTTAAGACGAAAATAAAATTTTAATTAAAAAAAAAAAATTATGAAAGAAACAATGAAATGAAATTAAATATTGAAAATAGAAATAAAAATTATATCTATTAAAAAATGGGAAATTTAACTAAGAACAAAGTTAAGATTCAAGAGAAGTTAACAATTATTTAAAGGAAAAAAAAAAATTAAATTACTAATTACTAAAAAAGTAAAAATAAACTGTTCTCTACATCGGCAAACAATAAAAAGTTTTTTTTTTTTTTCATTTTGCCGAATTTTGTAAAGCAAAATATTTAAGGCAGAATTTAGAAAAGCAGAATTTTGTAAAAATAATTTTGATCCTTCCAAAATTTTGACCCTAGCCCAATAAATTAGCAATGGTTTGCAAGGCCAGATTAATGGATTTTCTAAGCGTTTTATTTAAGTTTTATTTAGTGTTGGGAAAGATTTTGAGTCTATGAGACAAAAATTCGGAGGCGTTGTTTTTAGTTTTTATTAAGCGTGTTATTGGTCATTTTTCGGAATGTTTCGAAAATTTTTATTGAAGTTTTTTCGGGCATCTGTTGGGGGTTATTTGGGGATTCTATTTTTTTTTTTGTGGAGAGGGAGAGGGGGTTTCTTTTGTATCGTTTGTAAAGGTCCCTTTTGAGGGGTTTATAAGAGCTGATCGGAGATTTTCGAGTCCCTATTGCAGCGTCTTGGAAAGGGTATTTTTGGCATTTTTAAAGCAGCTTTTGTTGAGTTTTTTTAAGGTGTTTTTCAGTGCTTTTTCAGAATGTTTGTGCGGCACTTTTCAGGGCGTTTTATGGTTAATGCTTGGTCCTTTTCTGGTAATTTTTCGATGTGTTTTTTTATTGTATTTTTGTATTTAGACTGGTATTTTTTTTGGAAATTTTTCGAAGCATTTTAGAAAGAGTGATTGTTAATGGCAAATTATTTTGAGTAAGCAAAGGGTTCATCTATTGGCTCTGTCGCTTGCCCATTTTAAAGGTGGACCCAAACATTGATATATATCTGTAGTAATTCTAAGACTGAGACTTTGACTTTGAGTGATTTCATTGGGCAAAAAGATTAAAAGAAGCGTCCGGGAGAGTCCGGAATCGAAAAAATTGCTTCTGAAACCGTTTAATTGACACAGAAAATACTCTGCTAGTGATTCTAAGAAGAGAATTTCGCTTCTCGATTTGAAGTCAGACAGAATCCACTCCAGAAGCACTCACACAAGTGTAATTTATGTATTTTATCAAAGTCAGATGACAGCTGCCGTAGATTATTTTTTTTTTTTTTGACATTTCACCAATACTTTTGTGAATTCAATCAGAAGCAGTTTTCTTGTTCCATTGGATTACAGAATGAGTGGATCTCCGAGTGATGCCAATGGAAAATGACATAAATTGTGAATCTTATTATGAAATTCAAACAAAAATGTAATTTTAAAGACATTCTTTTAATATCTGAAATATTTTTTCAATTTTATTTAGTTTTTACTTAGACCACATGACTTGTTCTAGTTTGGCAAATATTTGTTCCCGCATTGAGGTGGTTATTACTCATGTCATAACCTGTAGTTATTTATTTGGAAAATGTCCGTCCAGTTGAAAAAAAAATGAACCTACCTACCGTGTGTAACTTATTATCGAAATTATTTACCATTTAAATTATGGGTTTATGAATTTACCTTATGAGGGTCCCTGGATGTTGTAAGAAATATATTTGGCATATAGATTGACATCCGATGACCAACCATAGAATGTCGATTAATAATCGAACTATTCCGCGACATTGCTGACCTCTCTATCGCTACCGAACACCGACGCATTTTTAATTATTTTTTAAAACCACTTCTTAGTGTAGGTATTGACAAAAATAAAAGTCACAATATTGCTAGACCATTACAACGTCACGACACGATAATGAAATTTTAAACGAACTTTTGACAGGGGCTTCTCAAAGCACGTTCTTAATTAAAACGTCATCTTGTGTCGTGATTTCATTTTCATAGAAATTTACCAGTCCCCCGAACATCACTAGGATACTGTCCGAAAATATTTCAAATCACAGAATCCAATAAAGAAGTTGTAAAATGTTCGATATAAAACCCACTTAACCTCAGACACCGTGCACTAGGTAGAGGTACCCACTATGAAAGCCAACTGACGGGACTGAAGAACCTAAATGAACTGATGACACACTGTTGATGGGTCGTCGTAAAAGCAAGTGCATGCACTTCAATTTCATGCTAATAAAAGGATACGTTCTTTTGTTGTTCGCTTTAAAATTATCTTGTACACTGCTTCAAACGGAGGTTTACTTCTTGACATTGCACCTGTCAAAGGATGGCAGATAGAGAGAGAGAGAGAGAATGGCATTTCCCTGGACTGATTTTCGGATTTTGAGAGTGGTTGAAATTTGTACCCAGTAAATTGTTTTCAAATTTATATGAAGGTACACTCGTATTTAACTAAAGAAGATCAAGCAAAGTTTGTTTTAAAAAAAAATGGGCTTAAATATGGAATATGCATAAAAGTAACGGGTGCGCCATTGGTATGTGACTATTACATAAACTGTAAAAAAAAAAACACCTTAGTGTGGAAGCATTTTTATTTAATTTGGTTTACTTTAGGTGTTATTTGGACTAGTTATTGAATTCAACATCAATCAAGTTGCCGACTCAATTCCAAAGCAAAATGTGCCCCTTTGAAAAATTATGAAAATTACCGCTTTTTCAGTTTACTTAAGATGTTATTCTTTATTTAACGAAAAAAGACTGCAAACATATGAAAAGAAGTGTTTCGTAATGTATGTCGCATGTATGTCTTACTGCTTCAACCAGTTCATTGGAACGTCTTGAGCGTTTTCGAACGGCATGTGGACTATCTCTCACTGTGACTGTCCCGTGACGTGATAAATAAAATTCGGCACCAAACGACAAATAGTGTTTCAGACGGTGCTTCTTGGCCAAGATATTTTTGACGTTATCAACGTTAAGCTAACACAACTGAACGACTTTTATCAATTGACGTTTCAAACACATGTCTAATCAAGTTTTTTTTTCTTTTTTTTTTTTTTGTACTTTTTAAAACCGAAATTTACGAACATTCTTTAATGTAATGAAAATAATAATTTCGAGCATGAAAAATGCACATGCTGCTTTACGTAATTCTGTCTATTTCCATAGAAATATTTGAAGTCACTAAAGTCCTTTATTTATGGTATACAACGTACAAAGCGGAAAGTTTGTTAGCACTTTGCCACGCCACAACAATTGAAGATGTGGAAAACATGGGAATTCAAGATTGATGCCCCAAATTTCCAGCGATTGGAATAGCGAAAGCGAGACGCCCGGAAAATCTAATACCCAAAAAGTTTTGTTTTCACGACAGAAAGTAGCATAGCATATCCTTAATTGTGTTTAAATGCGAATTTAAACCAAAAATCAGAAAAATCGAACGATCCGTTCCCTAGTTATGAGTGCACATACTGATGTCAGTCGTTATATGTAGCTGTACCCAACTGGCTTTGCCCGTACCGTGTTAAGTCCTTCTCACATTTCCCAAAGGGCTTTATTTGGATACTATCCATTAATAATTTTAACTATACAACTTTAGAAATAGCGTTAGATTTTATTTTTGAATCGGAGGTGCCACAACCAGTTTTCGTATCCTCCTTATGTCTTACAAAGTGCCACCTATAGGGTCCAAAAATACCACGTCTTTCAAACTGGAAACAACCATCCCCATGAACAAAAGTTCAATGAAATCGGTAAAGCTGTTTCGGAGATCGCTAAAGCGCCACCTATCGGGTGGAAAAGTATCCTATCGTTTAAGATTGCATAAGCCTGAAATACAACAATTCGAACAAAAAAAAAAATCATGAACATTGGCCTAGTGGTTATTTTATCAATTTACTTTTTGAAAAAAAAAAAAAAAAAATCCCCACATAGTACGTTGTTTTCTAATTAATTTTTGAGATAGAAAAGTCAAAATAAGTATTTAATGAGAAGAATTATTGGACGCCAAATCAGAACCACACGGCGATTTTCCGGAATTATCTTTATTCCTAAACCTGATATACAGCAATACGAACAAAACTAAAAAAGAATCGTGAAAATCGTCCCAGAGGTTTTCGAGTAATAACATCATCGAGTTTCACCCCGAAAGAATTATATAATATATATAGAAGATGACCCAGATGAAAAGTGCATTTCTATGGTTCCGTACCCAAAGGGAAAAAAAGGAACCTTATTAGTTTCGCTTTTGTCAGTCTGTCCGAACCCACTAGAACAATTTTGTACCTAGATCTGTCTCAAAAACTAATCGACGTAGAAGGCTGAAATTTGCTCACAACATCTGGTTTAGCCTCTACACGGCAAATACCAATGGTAGCAATACATCAACTGGTTTTAGAGTAATTAGTATTAGTATTAGTAAAACTATTTATTTCTTGGTTTAAAAAAAAACAAAAAATGGACATACACTTTTGTGTAGATCATGCTCGTAGCTATTATGCGTGCCGAATAATGTTTTGCCGAAAAGTTAACACTTTAAAAGATATTTACAAAAGAATGTCAATCACTATATAAAGCACGCTCCATTTTTCATTCGTTATTGATGTGTTCCCTTAATCGATTCCAACTGGAACTTCCAATGCATACTCAACTCTACTCATACTCATTTTCACACACCGACACCAGACTCCATCCAGATTCCAGACCTCACAGTCACAATTTGAATCAGAATTTACTTTTTGTATCAAACGTGTCTTAACGTTATGTTGTCATAAGCGGAAAGTAAGTGTGCCTGTATTTTTATCAAATTTCAATTATAAAATCTCAGCTGAAACGTTTAGATCACAGCTAGTGTTGCCCACGTTCATACATCAACACAGCTTGAAGAAACTATCAACAACTACCTGTTTCTCTATTATCCACCGTATTCATCTGCGACCCCCTTAGCTATTCAGATGACACAGCATTGTGGTAAATCGCGCTTATGAATATATTTTTATAAACCTCTTAGCACAGGCCTTGCAGCCTGGTAAACATGTGCCCATTTACAATTTAAAAAGTTTTTATATTCCTTTTTGCTAGGCTCCATTCAGCGTATGCATCAGCTAGTAAGGTTGATTGTAATTTTTTTTTATTTTTTTTTTGTATTCAATAGCGTAAGGACAGGCCGAAGAAAAACATGAAAAACTCACCCACAACATGGAACACACATTTCTATGGCAAATGAACTATCTCTTAATGCGAAGGTATCTAAGGACTCGGGTGGATAGTTGGCTTACTTATGGTGGTTTACATAAGTGAGGTAAAAGTGGATGCCAGAAGCCAGAGTGAAAACGTTTTACTTGTTGCTTGCAGAAGGTATGAGCATGTAAAAGGAAGTAAGGATGGGTAAAATTGTAAGCAACTCTAATACGAGTGTGGGTAGTTTTGGATCTTATCTTATATAATAAGCAAATAAAAATAGGTTACCCTAAAATTAATGAACTTATTGTTTTCATAACATAAACAAAAGGTCTATGTCTATGTAAACATATTTTTTTTAATTTTTGACAAGCAATAATAAGTAAAAACCTATCCTTGCTGGTAACGCTAGCTCGAAAGATTTGAGATGTTTTGCATCTTAATTTCACATAAGGGAGATATTTGCAGGACGACTTCAATAACATTCAACAGCAATTCATTTTTCTTTTCTACCCACAGTCCACAGACATTTTCCACACCATTAAATGCATTGTTTTATGGAAAAGGCTGGTACAATTCGTATGCCAAGAGGAGAAGGCGCATAGATATTCAATGATGCCCTTCACTGATACGATGTATGGAGGTATGGAGTTAAAATTTAAGTCATGTTGTTGTAGTCTACGCAGTTTGTTTAATGTGTTATACATGTTTAATTGTAACTCCCTTCCATAGATGGTAGCTCACTTTAGCAAGTAAGAAACCTCGTCATACTATCTTCGTGTTAGGCCAAAAATAGGTGAATAATCAGCAAACATTTTTTTTTTAAATTAAATAAATTGTATAAAATGTTTTTCAATAACTACAGTAGCTGGGCATCCTTGTCAGCGTTGCCATAAGTGTAGATTTGTCTGCATTCTGCAGATTTTCAACCTAGCTGCAGACTTTTAACAACGGGAAATCTGCGCTTCAGATTTTGTCTGCATTTGGAATGATAAAATTTGTTCTTTTTGAAAAATAATTCTGCTATCATTTTCGTATTCAGCTCTTTTTTTTTTTTTTGGTATTGTTACTTAAATAAAAAAAAAATTGGGACGTAGGATTTTTCCATAAAATCAGCAGATTTTTTTTATCATAACTGCAGATTTGCCCACATATTTTTATGGCAGCACTGTTAGTTTAATTTAATTAACTACTGATTTTGGCAACTAAAAATAATGTTTGAATTATAGCTACCGGTTTATTAAAATGCAAAAGGCCAAAGATATAGTTTTTAATAATAAAAAAAAATATTACCTATAATAAAAAAATAGTCATGAATTAATTTAATACAATACAATTAACAATTAATTTTTTTTATTTAACAACTAAATTTAAAACTTTTGCGGAACAAAACTAAATTTATTTCAATTGGTTTTAAAATTTTAATCGTAATTTTTTTCTGTTTAGGCATTTTCAAAAATTTGTTAGTTGGGCGCTGTCAAAAACACAGTTATTGGGTACTCTGGTCCCATATGAACAAGTTATTGGCACCCCCGTCAATATTAATTGGATTTGTTGCTATTCTTTGATACAGTGAGTGGCACTCCTCTTATTAAATACACTACCACACAATTGTTATATTTAAACATAAATTTGTAACATTTTTTACATTGTCATTCGAAATAGCTAAAAAAAATTATACATATTTTGAGAATTTCAGAAAAAAGATTCATATTGACATAATTGGAAGTTCTTATTAAAATTCACAAAATTTTACACTGAAAAATAATCACCGACAGGTTTTCCACTTTCATTAATAAGTATCGACTGAAGGATACTTTATATTGTGCCTATATATTTTTGCTTCGAATGATATGATTAAAGTAAAGAAGGTAGGGCTCACTTAGTTGTTGTGACCACACAGGTGTGAAGTTGTTTGCTTTTATATTTTAATAGCTGTTCCCTCCTGGCTTTGCCCGTACTAAGGAACTTTGATGCTTAAGTATCTAACAAATTGCTTTATTTTGACAGTGCTGATTTTATCTGCCATGAATATGAAGAGAGGCGTTTTCAATTTTCTTAAACTCGAGGCTACGTCGAAACAATGTGCGGTTAATAAATAATCAACCTTTAAAAATTACCGAAAATCCAATTTCAAATTAGCACAAGAAATTGTTTCCGTCTAAACAATTTCTGAAATCATCAAAATCAGCCTAAACTTTTGACGGAAATTCTATACTACGCTTAAATTAAGAAAAAATAAAAGAAAATTCACAGTAAAAAATGTATAAAAAATATTTTCTCGCCATACGTACTTTCCTTGGCCTCTGACTGGAGTGAAGCTTCTAAATTTATTCGAAAATTACAGAACGTTCTCCAGAGTGTTGAATTTATTTCTGTTTTATACATTTGCATAAAAACGTTCTAATTCCATAATTAGTTACACATGTCAGTGAACTTCTCTTCAGTACCACATAAACCACGATACCACCCTTTAAAATATACACTCCTGTGTGGCATCATCCTTCAACCTCTTCGCGTTTGACATCGTCCTTTTCATATTTACACTCGAATTTTATTAATCGATGTCAAAAATATGTGACTTCCACTTTTATTACATTTTAATTCGTAATAACCGTAACGAAGAACGAATAAAATTTGTTAAACCGTCGACCTCCCATAACAAGTTACGAATTTTATGCAACCAGGAGATTACTTCAAAGTAATGGAAAATATTTTCTTGACGTTAGACTCGGTACTCCCATGTCGTTTGTTTAAGTATTTTTCAGAGTGCTAAAGAGAAGACTCGTGGTTTTAATGCCTTTATACGTCTTTTTAGTACTTTGTCCCGTCCACGTGCTTTGGAAATTCATTACCGTAATATCCCTAAAGATGAAAGATGACTTTGCGTTTCAGGAATGTTGATTGAGTATTGAGTAATGATGACAAATAATGTCACGGAACATCATATAGTAACAAATATCTAGGCTATATTTTTTATAACGCTTATGTCAGTGCGTGTTATGAATATTGGTCGAAATAATCGAAGTTAAAAATACATTCGCACATAACGAGCCCTAGATGCTGCTCTTTCCGAAGGCTTATAAAGGGTGACCCTGACACAGATACAGATAGCAGTTTCAATTTGTTATGTTCCAGCAGCTGTCAAAGTTACCAATAATATATCTAGCTGTCAAAATATTTAGTAAGGTTTACCATTTCATTAAACTGCATTTACCCAATCAAGCACGCGCATTCTATACGAGACGGGACAGAGCAGAGAGATTCGTTTGCCCGCAATCAATGCTAATAAAGGCGTATAGGAATGAGATCAGAAATCAGATGCCTATAAGGTGTCATGGATGTTCTACCCATAATTATACATACTTGAATCGGAAATATACACAAGTTCCGGCGACCATCATTTCTGCAATCACATGAAAACAATTTTATTTCCGATTTAAGACATTTGAAATGAAAGTGTTAGTTAGTTTCAGTAAATTAAACCAACAATTCATCAATCTTTATAAGAAATAAATAAATAATTATCCGTTCATCACTTTCGGAAACCATTTTGTTTTAAAGGAACGCGGTATTTCAGTAACAATCGCTGTAAAAATATCAACATGCAGACCTTTCCTATAATTCCTACCACGTAGACAAAATGGCCGACCAAAATACATGTCAAGTTTTTTTGCGTGTTAATTTTCCGTGATCGAGTTCGAGTGATCTACAGAACTTCTTAATTGGTCGTTTGGACTTGGTATAAATTTGTAGATCCCTTCCATTCTTTCCAAAAATGAAAAATGCACAACGAATAGTTTTGAGGAGCTGGTCCTAGGGTCCTTACGGACTGTCGTGTAAACCATTTATTTATTTACTTACTTGAAGCAACGGCAACGCGCCGCGTATGGGGATCGATAGAACACTAGAGACATTAAGAAAGAACCAAATCCAAAAAAATCTGCGGGATGCACAAGCAAGTTCTCATGGAATATATATATTAATACGGAGTTGCCTATAACGTGTTTCCACCCATTTTTCCAATTATACGTCACATAAATATGCCAACACTATATATATTTGGGTAGGGGACAATACACAGAAGTGCACAATACAAAAATTATCCACAAATTATGAATAACAGCAGATAAGTTTAAGCGAATTGCATGAAATTACAACAACAACAACATGGCACCCACGTGAAGTTAACTTGCACTTTTTCTAGAATGAAAAACGTGAAATGCAGTTCGATAGACAATCGTTTGTAGTTGTTTGTAGTGAAATCCCATCCCTTAAAACCGTGTTATTTCTGAAACCGCAGCTAGCAAAGTGATAAAATATCTAAATGCTATTTTCGAAAGTGTTCCCCATTCTAATCCAATAAAATTCAAATCGTACCAATCGGCCTAACGGTTTATGATTCATATGAAATTTAAGAAAAATGTTGGCTTCTAACTTAAGGTCCTCATAACTCTAAAACTGTTGAACTTCAAACGATGGAACTTTGCATATCTATTCTATGCACCCTTTTCTACCTGTGATATAAAATAGAAGACATTAGAAGGCATTACTGGACACTTTTTATTCGCAATTTAAAGGAAGCCTGAAATGATTTCGATTGCCTATTTTTAAGCGCTCCGATATTTCCCCTTCAAAAATGAACTTATAGAATGAATTGGTCGAAATTCGACCACGGGGCGACCCCTAGTTTATATTAAACTGAAGCATTAAATTGGATTGTATTTGAATAGGTACGTTACTATGGTAATTTATGGCGGCGAAAAATTGATTGTCACCAAAAATATTTCAATTACCTGTTTTTATATTTTGGCCGTTTCAGATGCGTTCACCAAATACCTGATAGTAAAAGCTGTTAAAACGACAAAAACACAACCAGTTCTACGTATGTTAAACGAACTTTCGTCTTACTTCATAGTCTCGGATAGGGGAACCGCCTTCACGTCAAAATCTTTCGCTGAGTATTGTCAACGAAACAACATCCGTCACGTCTCAAATGCGGTAAGGTCACCTCGCTCAAATGGACAGATCGAAAGGGCAAACAGAACGATTTTGTCTTTTCTTCGAACTTCCGTACAACAAGACAGAGATTGGGATAGAACTATAAGTGATCTTCAATGGAGTGTTAATTCACAAGTTAACTCCACAACAGGATTTTCACCAAACGAACTTGTGTTCGACTTCAAGATAAGAAATCGTAACGAAAACATCTTAATTGATTTGATAAACAAAACCGATGACAACCAGTCTACTCTGATTGATAAACGGCAGGTGGCTTACGAAAGGATTTTACAACATAAAGAGAAGTGGAAACAAATTTTCGATGAGAAGCACACTACTCCTCGCAGCTACATGAACGGTGACTTGGTGTTAATCGAAAATGAGCCTGCTGCCACGGGAACGTCGCGTAAACTCGAGCCGAAGTACAAGGGTCCATATATATGGTAACGAAGTCATTAGGAAATCATCGGTATGTTATAGAAGATCTTCCGGGGATGACGGTGACTGGAAGGCGTTTCAACTCAGTCTTCTCGGCTGACCGAATGAAACCATGGTGTAAACTGGTACCCGAGTTGGATGGCGAAGAGGAAGACGACATCGAGGACGATGACTTTTATCAGGAACGGCCGAGTTGTAACCCAACCCCAATTGCAACACCACCTGAACGCACCCAGTCGGATGACGTTTCGGATTCGGACGAGTGCGAGGAGGAGAAGAAGAAGAACAATATGGCGTGGTGCTAAAGAGATGATGAAGCGAAGTTGTTGAGAAAAAGATAAAAATAAAATATATAAATTAAAAACGGTCGTTATTTTGGAATTTATTTAAACTACTACTAGTACTACTATCTACTACTACTATTAATAAGGTAGTTCTCCACTGTATCTTTGTTCATTTTTTTCCTCCCACGAATATTTTCTTTTGCAGTCAGCAATGATGAACGCTGTGTATTATAAATTTAATTTGTATTATATGTTGCAAGGTTTCCAAAAAAAAAAAAAAAAAACACACTCCCCGTCTTTAATTTTACCGCATTTTATAAAATTCGTTTTTAAAATAACATCACAATCGATTCGATAAAAAATATAAAGCCGAATAATAGAATGAGGTTTGACAAAGAAAAAACAAGAATTTCTGAGTACCTAACTTTTACTCAAATAGGAATCGGCGATGATCCGATATATTCTAAAATTTCTTTGTTTAAAAAGCTATTAACCTTTTTTGATGATACAGTATTTGGCACCTCTTTGTTCAAAAGCGATTTCCTTCCTTCCAGTTATGTACTTCCTTCGAGAAAGATTTTTTTTCTCCAAATATTTTGCTCCTTATTATTAAAGGGTACATTTATTTATTTAAATCAAAGAAAACAAAATTCCGCATCCATGCCTACTTATACGTAGTTCTTGAAACATCTCAGTACGAGAATTTTGCATTACTCAATCCTTTTCTAATACACAAATATCCTTAATTCGAGGAAAAACGGTAAAAGTAACAACTCACTCCGATAACGGATGCCAATGTGTCGTCAAGGGGAAACAATTTTCTGCTCTCTTCCAATTGACTAGTCGGAACAGCGTGTGGTATCGTTTTCATTTAGTCGCTGCTCGCTGGTTATATGTATTCCCATATTTGTCACACAACATAAGTAGGTACTTATCGAAATGGAAGTTCAAGGGTGTCCCAACTGGGTAGCGATTTCATCCTGAAATGACCATGTAGGTATATTGAATATCTTTAAAAATCTTTAATAGCCCAGTATGCTGTCAAAATATAAATACGAATGGAAGTGAGGGCGGAACCAAAAACGTCATCCATTCACTTGCCAATTCACTTCGGTTAAAAAGTTCAATCGAATCGAGGACTCAGTGTCTGCAATCACATGAAGTCCATCATATTCATTAATTATTTTTATTTTATTTCCTTTGAGTGGCGCCTGACAACTTTTTAACCAAAGTATTTCATGGACCATTAAGATGATTTCGCCGACTATGCAAATTTTGTGACTTAATTTGATAACGTTGCGGAAATTTACTGAATTTCACGAAATCGTGTTCAAGATTACCAGGCAGGATATTAATTTGTATTCACCCAGAACAATAAATGAAATGGAATAATATTTCGCCGCAAAAGTACCCCCCAAAAGTTGGACAAGCTTTAATACACTACTTACCTGTATTACCCTTGTAATTCTTCCGTTACCGTCTGCCATCATATCCAAAATGATTTGAAGTTGAAGTGTGCCTGATGTGCCATGTGCCTTCGAAAATTGTCTCCAATTTGTCGTAGGAACATTATTTATGTTTATGAAAGCTTTCGTCGCCTAACCTGGGTACATGTTGATAGACAATAATGAGTCTAGGCGCGTATCCTATAGAGTCTATAGTATAGACTATCATTATTCGACCGTGACCTCCAAAAAACAAAACAAAAAGTGGATGCTGGAGCTTTAAAAGTCGAGAGTGTGGGTTTTTTATTCATTTCTTAAATTTGGTTGCCTGTTTTGAGCAGTTTCACAGCGTTCACGGTCGCACATATTGGATAAATATTATTTCCTATTTTATAGATACACAGGGAACAGACCTCTAGGTTTTGGTGAATGAAAAAGTTTCCACCTGGATCATTGTTTATGAAGTTTAATGAGAGAAGAGAGCACCAACACATAAATAGCACCCGAAACAAAGCATCGTGGAAGCTGGTGGACAAATGGGCACGTGGCACGTTCATTTATAATGGAAACCTTTTGAAGCCTGATAGGTATGTGCTCATCTGGGCCAGTAATGATGATTGAGTGGTCCACGTTTCATTATATTGTCAACACCTTTTCCTGGCTGCGGAGGATTAGAAATTACATCACGTGTAGCTCATTTGTGTGAATTTTGTATGCTGATGAAAGAAAAGGTTGATGGGGATGGCCTTTAACGCGCCCTAAATATAGCAATTTGTAGACTTAAATTGGGAGAGGGTACACTTAATTTTACTGGAATTACTTTTAATAAACCGAAATAATTAAACAACGAGCGCACATAACCGTCGATATGGAATGAATATACACCTACTCTGTCGAGCAACTTTACCCAGGCAGGACCTATTCTAAATAAAACGTTGTTTAAGCGAGTGGCTGGGATTTCAACACTCGTTACAGTAGGGACGTGAAGCTCACACTACTCAGTGATAATGTAACTCAGTTTACTTTTAGTGAAGTTATATAATTGGGTTTGAACTAGGACTTTAACGAAATGCATTTCAAGCCAGATGTATATCACACCACCTTCAAGTCAACAGTTTTAAAAGCACCGTTTGAAGTTTTTAAAATTTTGATACTGAATTTGCAACTCAGTGTTGTTCTACACTTTTTAGTCGTGACTCTCGTGTCGTGTCAAAGACTACTACTATATTCGGAGCTTCCTAATTCTGATTTCTATCACTTTTGCCTTTATGCCTGAGTTAGCTGACATCCTTATGGTTCTTGGGTTTGCTTGGTTGTCAGTTTTTCAAATCGCACTTAGAATTGTCATTCGTGCTGTCATTGGCATTTTGTATTTGCTGAATTTATTGTACGAGCTCTATGGCCTCTTCGTAAATTTTTACACATACTTTTGGAAGGGCTACAACTATATACACGTATCACGATAAATAAAATTTACCAAACGCCATCAAAAGACGATCAAACAGAGAAGGCACTCTGAAACAAACATGATCCAAAGATGGTAAACTAAGACCAGAAACTTTGCCTATACAAGCTGCCCCGTTAGTACTGGATTTCTTAGCAATACGTGCCTTTTTAAATCAAAGGAGCGCCATTGCTGCCGTACGCATACTTATAAAATCCTGGCCTGGGATTTGATGTCCATTGGGAGGTCATTTTTTGGTGTGATTTAAAGTGGGGGCAGCACTGCTCGGCAGACACAGTGTTCACATGACAATTCAGGTTAACCGTTTTAAAGTTTATAAAATTGTTGGTATCAAATGCAACTCCTGAAATAACTTGGTTACAATGCCAAGTACCTTTACATAATAATTGGCTAACACATTTTTTGCACTTTTGTTAAAAGCGATTTTCTTACTTCAAGCTTTCCTTTGTTTATTTTAGAGAAAAAAGATACACTTTGTTTTCGTTGGTTTTTATCCCCTTAAAAGTCATATCGAAACAAATATATTTTAACGTAACGAAACTTTTTAATAATATTGTGGAGATAAATATATTTTAGTTTCAGCATAATTTACTATCTCAAATTGATGAGTAAAATACATACTTGTGCAATTTATATATGGCGGTATTTTTGGAATTTTCGTACTTCAGGCGACATTTTTTTCCATTAATTCTATGCTCTTTAACTATGTTGTTTTTCTGATTATTATTATTATTTTTTGTTTTAAGAATATACCTAATACAAAATCCTATATCAATCGCCATTTATTTATTTGAACATGCGAACATTATTGAGAGATATTCATCCCTGTCCAACTACAATAAGTTAATGCTGTACAAGCAAATTTTTAAACCAGTATGGACCTACGGGCTTCAGTTGTGGGCATGCACATGCGAAACAAATTAACAAAAACGCAGGTCAAAATAAAGTACTAAGGAACATAGTCAATGCAACTAAACATAAAAAAAAAACCGACAGACTTAGATTAACAAATATTAAAATAAGAAACTTTTAAGTTGTTAGCAGTCGGAGGCTGTCAGATTGTGTAGGAAGTCACCGATTGTCAATTAGTTATACTTGAGAGTATCTTGTTTTATTATTTTTAAATCTTTTTTACAGTCAGTCGGTATTTTTTTTTTAATTAACTTTTTTATTTTGTTTTGTTTTTTTTTTTTTTTATTTATATTTTTATAATTATTTGCTTATACTATGACACTCCGGGTAAGAAAACCAATTTAATGACACCTCACTCTACAAAATCGCTCAAGTCGTTTGGGCCACAGGGCGTCACGTAGGAACCTACATAGGATACGCGCAAAATACATAACCCTTCCTGTGCCCAGTCGGGTAAAAAGAGAAATGCGAATGTATTAACTGTTTTTGGATAGATAGAGAACAAATGAAAATTTCTAAAAGAAAAACATACACAATATTTTTATTTCTATATTTATTGTTGAAATTAATGAATTTATTAACCAATTGTTTTTTATTAAAATTTATGTATTTCCAAATGGCGGGCGATAATTAGACGTATTCTCAGACAGAAAAAATAGGAGCGCGAATTAAATACACTTGAGGAGTATTTTTTTTTTGATTTTATGATCCTGTTTTTAACTTTCTCCATTATTATTATTATTACTAGCAGACCCGGCGAACTCCGTTCCGCCCAAATTCATAAATGTAATGAAAATAATATTTCCAAGCATGCACAGCGCATGCTACTTTACGCAATTCCGTCAATTCAAATTCTTTATTCAAAAGTTATATTGAATACAATAGAAATAACTGAAGTATAGCAA
Source organism: Cheilosia urbana (assembly GCA_946477585.1). Lineage (NCBI taxonomy): Eukaryota > Metazoa > Arthropoda > Insecta > Diptera > Syrphidae > Cheilosia > Cheilosia urbana. The sequence goes on from OX297854.1 coordinate 123,051,798, forward strand.
TGTCGATGTATTTCAATAAAACCGCAATGATTGACGTGCCGGCCAACCTTCCGCTTTTGTACTAAAGTGGTTTGCCTACAGGTGAGCACGCCACATACAATTGGACCATGTGAAGAACATGGGAATTCAAGATTGATGCTACAAATATCCAGCGATTATCCTTGCGACTTATTATTTGTCATAAGACACTTAAATGCCAAATCGTTCTGAGTAAGCGGAGTCCGCGATATGACAATGTTTGCCTTTTAAACTCAGAATCGTGATTACATGACATTTGATTTGAGATTCTTCACAATCATATCAAACGCGATCCGATACAAAGTTCCGGTGCATTAAGGGCCGTTTTATTCACTCGAAGTTGAGCACAACTTGAGGAGTTTGATATATGTATAAAAATCCCCTCCCCATGCCCTAAGGTTGTTCAACAAAATGATAATTGAGCCGAATTTTAATTTCAAATTGTGAAGCGGTAAGTCCGGAACATCCGAATTAGAAAATTAAAAATTTTAAATAATTTGTCTTGTATTGGAAGTGATACCACCCGTTTCCTATCCATTCTATTTTTTCCAAAGTGCGGTTCATTTATTAGGATTAAAGACAAATCTGCGATCTTCTAAGTTCATTTTCTCTATCGCCGTTTTAAACATTGTAATGAAAGCGTTGATTGCATTATAATAATGGTTGCAATTGTCGAGTTATGTTTTTTGTCACTCCTGTTTGCCCTCTGTAACGCCTATCGACTTGATCATCCCCCGACAAAATGAAGTACACCTGCGAATTTTGCTGTAAGTCCTCATTTACTGGCAAAAAGGATGGTAAATTTGGCCTTGAATCTGTTAATCCGAATTTTGCGGCGTAGAATCCCGTGTCATTGTTAGAAAATGTGTGCATGATGTATAAGAGAAAATATTGCCCTGTCAGTCGGCATGAAACCAGTTTTTTTAATAATTTTTGTTCCCAATGTAGTCATACGAAAACAGCAGTTGTACTGTCAAATGTTCTTTAGAAAATCCTCCGATTCAAATTGCTCCGCAGGTGCTACTTTTACTTTGCCACTCGCACAGCAGTTTTTTAGCGCGTTTTAATGGTGGCACACAATCATAGTCATCGCTCCAATATCGAAAATCGCATCACCGACATAGTTTTCTGTTCTTTCTACTGAAATGCCAGTCCTTCGTATGTCAGCAACGACGTGCATCTTGCCACTCCGATTTGAACCTGCTCCCATCCCAGCAATAGTAGGATTTGACGCAGTTCTCTGGTCTTATGCCATGCGATGTCCCACTTTTCGCTTTCTTCTGTAGTTTGGCTTCGTTGATATTTGTTGTTGAATTACTTGCCTCGTCGGCCAATATTTGTGCGCATACGTCTTGGCATTTTTTAAAATTACTGAAATTTGCTTTTCATTAACTATTTTGTCCGCGTTTAAACTTTTTACATTTAATTTTTAACTTATCAACTGTGTAAAAGAAATGAAACTGTTGGAGCGATGCACAATATCAAAAACAAACCATCACTGTTGACCAACATATAATACATTAATTTCATCTCGATTTTATCAATCCACTTTTTGAAAAAAAAATCCGCACATAGTTGGTACCTACGTAGATTTCTAATTAATTTTTGATATAGAAAAGTCAAAATAAATAGCGCAGAAAATCAAAAAAATCTAAAATGGAAAAATTAAAAAATAAAGTAGCCTATCACAATACTCTATCCCGTAGCTTTCTATTAGTAAAAGAATTTTTGAAATCGGTTCGGTAGTTCCGGAGATTACCTTCCTCAAACAAACATTACCTCTTTATATAATAGTGTGATGTGATGTGATTATTTTTATTTGAATAATTTAAGTCTCTGATTAATACGTTCATAATAACTCAACTGTGGTCTCAGTGTATGTAATGTTTCGACTGCCGACAACATGTTCATTTCTTATATTTATATCCTACTATAGATTACTAATCTATGTATGTATTTGGTCCAAATACAATCTTTTCCTTATTTTTAATCTATTTTTTCTTATCTACTATGTGTCACTCTCATCAAAATGGGTAAATTTTGACTTGAGTGTGGCACGAAATCTTTCCTTGCAAGCCCATAAACCCAACCTATATGTGACTCTTTTCACATTAAGATAAGTCTTTGTAGTATTTAAACTACATGGACCCTTAGTTCTTAACTCGCGCGGCAGAGAATTTTCGTTCAAAAATTCCTGAGAAAATCGGGTAGGTTCACGGAAGTAGACAGGTCCGGCGCCGGAGGACCCAAAGCCTAGCTTCTCACAAGTCGCAACCATTCGTTTTGTGTGAGTTTTTCACTTTTGGAACGAATGGAAAGGATCTACAATTTTATGCCGACTCCAAACGGCTAATTGAGAAGCTCATTCAAGACAGTTATACTCTCGGATGTTTGTCAGACGTTCTCGTTAGAATTTGAGTTTTTGCGGGATTCGAACCTCGACCCCTCGCATAGTAGTCCAACACACTAACTACTAAGCCACTGCGCCTACACTTTGTGTTTATTTCAATCATTAGAAGGACACATTACCACTGTGCCATTGTTATCTTAAGCCTGAATAGGTATAGAAGTATTTTTAGTAGATAACCGTCTTCATTTCTTCTAAACACCAAATTGAGCTCATTTCGAGGTCCTTTCTAAACAGAAATTAATTTCTCCACTACCCCCCCATGACTTTTGATCCCTAAAGCCAAATAGCTACCTCTCTGTAAAATTATCAGGAGAGCATAATTGTCGCGTTAGCCCACCCCACGGCTATGGATAAAATAAATTCAATCGATTTATGGGTTCTCCAAATATTTGTCAAGTCGACTTTCTTCGACACACCGCAACTCATAAATACCCTTATTTCACCTGACTGAAGAACAAAATCATTCGACTTCAAGTAATTTAAATGCTCAACCAACGGATGAAAGGGTACAGATATTTGAACCATCAACACCACATCTCATAAATCCCAGCACGTAATGTTAGCACAAAATGCGTGAACTCCCTTTAGCTAAAAATCACATATAAAGGTTGCGTAAGTACCTATATCAGTGAATCTCATAGGAGGTGCAAAGAGGTTAATAATTTCATTATGTGATTTTTTTCAATTAGCTTAGTTCCGCTCAAACACGTAAACAACGAATAATGCTGTTGGGTTTTAGAGTTACTGATACGAAAATGCGTATCCTTTTCCCAGCGGAGGAGCACGGTGAAAAAGTTGTCCTTAAATGTAAATTTATGTTGAATTTGGATATGTATTTGGGTGGAACAATGAGAACGAGGTAGGCGTTGTCCTTGGTGTGATTGAATGTTGTATGTGAGGAACGGTTGTGATATTGCTTTGGTATGGTGCCGTATGTGTTGAGTGTTAGGGCATAGCTTTCGGGGATTTTAAAAAAACCGCATGATCCATGTGGGCATAATAAAAAAACGACTAATGAACATGATTTTGAGTAAATTTTTTAAATAAGAGAACATAATATGCGCAGGGAAACTAATGCCCTAGTCCAGGGACATCCTATTTTGGGGAATTTAATGAAAACACTGTGCACACGTAGTCGCAGTAGCTTAGTGGTTAGTGTGTTGGACTGCTATGCGGGGGTCCCAGGTTCGAATCCCGCAAAAACCCAATTCCGACTTAGGGTTTTTTCCGCTGCGCTACCTCTCGCGAACGTCTGACAAACATCCGAGAGTATAAATGTCTTGAAAGAGCTTCTCAATTGGCCGTTTGGAGTCGGCATAAAATTGTAGATCCCTTCCATTCGTTACAAAAATGAGAAACTCACACAAAACTAATGGTTGTGAGAAGCTAGGCCTAGGGTCTCTCCGGACCTGTTGCGCCAACTATTTATTTTTTATACTGTGAACACGATTTAATTCCGAAGATGTACTTTAATTCCACCAATATTTCTCTTAGTCTAATTCACAAGATTTAATATAATGCCGCTCAAGCTACGCCGTCCACCCTCGTCGCCGCTCAAAGGAAAAAGAAGAATGAACACGAGTGCATCGTTCTATTTAAAAGTCCTAAACTGAAAATCCCGCGAACCAAACGAAATATCGAGGTACGACAATTGTGGATGAGCGACGTCATCGATTATAGTGCGATTATAGGGCTGTTTGATTGTGTAGTCTGCACCGGCCAGAGCGGCTCTGTTGCATGACGATCGCGACGCCACCCTGTACTGAGACCCCGAAGGCGAAGGCCCCAACTCGCATTTCTCTTGCCGCTGGCCCCTCAATTTTTTTGTTGTTTTAATTCCTCCATTGTGCTTACCAAGCGGTGTAGTAAGTGTGAATGTCAATTTAAAATCCGTGTGACATGCAAACAAAAAAAATGCCATACGTTAGTTATTTTATTATTCCAAATAATTTGTTCTGTTTGGTTAATAAAAAATATCCAACGGAGATGTTCTATATACTAGAAACATATGAGGACAAAAATGGTTGTGTATTTTCCGCTTTTGGATAACTGGAACTGAAGCCCTAGTCAGTCATCGGTCTTCATCGCAATCGAGGATAACGCACAGCTCGTCGAGCGAGTGTTTTACATTGTTCCCTATTGTGCGTTTGTTAAAAGTCAACTGGATGACAATTGAAGCTCATTATACTCGTATACCAAAGTGGAATTTCGATTCCCTCGATCCACTTGAAATGATGACCAGTTGTGATAGGGACACGTCATCTTGGATGGGATGAAACTCCTTGAGTATAGTGGTCTGGTGGGTGGGTTGATTTTTGGAGTACTACGATGATACCCAAAAAGTGTAACAATAACTTTTCGAAACGTAACGTACGTATATACAAACACATTAAAGGATGTAGGCAACCTTTGAAGTGCTGTATTTCCGACCGCCCATATGTGGTCTTGTTCGTTCTGGTTGTAGTTATTGTCTGTATTTGTCAGATTGACAAGGTCGTGACATTTATTTTGGTTCTATGTCAGTTGCATATTTCTTTAGGGAATAATTTCTCTGTTACCACCGTCTGTTGTGGTGCGTCTCCTCTTTCTAAGTAGCAAAAATTATATTTTACAAGTAATGGTCTTAGGTTAGGTTTGCTTGGGACTCTGGGTTGGAGAGGAATATAATGCCGCAGAGTATTGTGTCCCTTTCCCACGAGAGTGGAAAAAGATATTTTCTATCCCTTCATATGAAACTCTAGGTTCTGGCGTCACTGAAGGTCCTCAACTTACAAACATGATGGTGCGAATCTGGATCAAAAACGCATAACTATAATACTGGTGTTACAGGAAGGGTGTTACGAATCCTGTAGTCTCTTTAAATCATCGTCATCGTGAAAAACGTTTCAAATAATGCGTCAGAAACTGCATTGCAAATCTCATCAAAAACTCATTGAAAAGCATTTAGAACCTCCAAGAAAACGTATACGAAAATTATTTAATAAGATTTCCTCAAAAAGCTCTTCAAAAAACCGTCGAATAATACGTCCAAGGACAAGTCGAAAGGTACATCAAAAACACGTAAGCACCTCAGACAATACTAAGAAATGTCCATAAAATCTCGTTAAAACGCCATAAAACGTTTAAAATGGGTCCAAAAATAAGTCAACATTATCTCAACAGCCGCCTCGGCCTTCACATGGGGCTACATCCAAAATTGATTACGACAGCGTTTTCATTTTTGGCCCAACATGGCAATACAAGTCAAATCTTTCATCACTGCGTGTGACATTTGTAAGACCTCAAAAGTTATAAAACAATAATTTATCGATGAAGGTCTTGTAACACTCTTCATAAAATTATCGAAATAAAAGTTGAGTGTTTAAAAAACAAGTTGAAAAGTTCATTGAATAGCTTGTGTCAAAAAACGCAGACAAAATCAAGTCAAAAAACGCTTTAGAAATTTGTCTGAAAATACGTTAAATAATTCTTAGAAGAAAGGGTCTAAAAAATGCGACGAGGAAATTGTCGAAAAAAGACTAAAAGATAACTTGACAAACAGTGTTTCATAAAAAAAGAAACGTTGAAAAACCCGTCGAAAAACTTATAAAAAAAACTTATAGAAACACCAATCCAAAAAAGAAATTAATTTAAAAAATCAAAAAAACCGACTGAATCTAAAAAAAAAGATTATAAGAAGATATGAACCAGACACATTCAAATATACCTAACTAATTACTGACAATCGGATGTACCTACACAGCCTTACAAAAATATCAGTTCAGTATACCCTCCGACTGCAAAATAGTTCGGTATAATTTGAGTGTGTCTTGTTCATATCTTCTTAGCTCTTTTTTAGATTCAGTCGGGTTTTTTGATTTTGTGAATTAACTTTTTTTTTCTTATCTTTTTAGCCTATGACACTCCGGGGAAGAATACGAATCTAGTGACATCTCACTCTTTAAAATCGGTCAAGCTGTTTGGGCTACAGGGCGTCACGTAGGAACCTACATAGGATACGCGCGAAACACATAACCCTCCCTTTGTCCAGTCGGGTAATAAAAAAGTTAATTTAAAAAACCAAAAAACCCGACTGACTGTAAATTTAAAAAGATTAAAACAAGAAACTTTCAGGTATAACTGATTGACAATCGGAGACTACCTAGACAATCTGTCAAAAATATGCGCAGCCTCCGACTGCCAATCAGTTATACCTGAAAGTGTCTTGTTTTAATCTTTTTAAATTTACAGTCAGTCGGGTTTTTTGGTTTTTTAAATTAACTTTTTTATTTCTAGCTTTTTAGTTTAATACATATATGTATTTAGAAGAATACACAAAAAAAGTTTCTTTTGGGAAGGGTGTGCAGTATATTTATTTGTCAGTGTTTTAGTATTGTAGCTATCTATTTCTTACTGGTCTCAAATAGTGTTCGACATGTTTATGCAATAAAAATAATAAGATTTCAATTAAAATAATTGAGTGTATGACTGCAGACACTCTATGATAAACGAGTAGGTACCTATTTTCTTAATGTGAAACGTAAGCCCATAACTCCAAGTCCAAAGTTTGAACGAAATTCGGGCAGCCTGTACGTTTTTCGCAGTCTCTTGTGTTACAAACAGAGAAAATGAGGCCACAATGAGTCTCAACATTTTTTTGATGCCCGACCCAATTTTGTAGATCACATTAGTTCACTTTCCCCGGTCCAATAAAAATAAAAACTACGGATTAACGTAAGTTTTATCGTCTTCACAGAAAAATGGTGAACACCCTGGTGAATCGGGCCTAACACTCCACAAGACCGCGATTGTGAATACATCAGAAAGTAATTTATTCCACAGTTCAGTGTATTCCATCTCTTGACATTTCTCACTGTGTGACAATTATTTTTTTTTAGTTTTTTTTTTAATTTATATTTTTATAATTATTTGTTTAGCCTATGACACTTTAAAATCGGTCAAGCCGTTTAGGCTACAGGAGGTCACGTAGGAACGTACATAGGATACGCGCGAAACACATAACCCTCTCTGTGTACAGTCGGGTAAAAACAAGTCGAATAAGCGTCGAAATACGAGTTAAAAAAATTCACAAGACGAGAAATGATTCGAAACCATACGAGTTTAGTAGAGTAGGTATGCTTCCGCGTCTCGAAATTGGCAAAGAGACATATCGAAGTAAAAGTATACAAAAAAAAATAAATATATATAATAATTATAATAAAAAAAAAAAAATATCTTGGAAAGTTAATTGTAAGTAATATATCTCGGTTCGTAAGAACAATCTTGTACCACATGCACTTAATAAAAACCAAGTGCTAATCAAACAGTTCCAATTCACATGTTATATGTGTCTGTACTCCACATACTGGTGTCAAGTGTGTAATATCCATTTGATATAAGAGACAACAGCATGAAGAGGAAACTTGGTTGTTTTGCTGATCTACTCCCAAGCATTGACTACGGTTTGTGTACACTATGGACGGATGACTTGCTGAAGCAAGTGGAAAACCCTCAACAAGGAGTATGTATTCTTGCCATAATTGGTTTTGAAATAATCCAATCGGTGATGTCTCTTCAATGTTCTCAATGTCACTTACAGTTTACTTAAGTGTTTGCGCCAATGGGTACAGTGACCTTTTTTTTTTTTCAATCACGAAAAAGAGGATTTTTTTTAAGTCAAAATACAGTCAAAAGGAGTTAAAGCAAATTATGTTTATCAAAGTTTGTGGGTTTAATAAAACTAATCGACTTGGTATTTGAAAATCAATACATCAAGATTATAATCTGACTCCACCTTTGTAAGGCCCGATTTGTTCAATCTTGTTTATCTTTAATCATCGGTTATTCCATCAGCTGGTTACCATCGAATGTGTTTGTTCAGCAGAATATTAACCACAGAATCAATGGCTTGGTAAGTTAACCAGAGAAATCGATAACCAGCCAATTTTGAGCGGTTATTGAGATTTAGTCACTGATTTTCTGTAATTTCGTCAATTTCAAGATTTTTCAAGACTAGGTACTAGGTAGGTATTCATTTTGACGTAGCTGCTACATAGAAACTTAGAAAAAGAAAAATTGACTAATAAATTGACATTTTCAACCGACATAATATATATATACATACATACATACATATATCTATATATATACACTACACCCCAAATTAGTGGATGCAAAGGATGAAGTCAGATTATTTTCAACATTTTTGGCCAATGACAGCTCTCATAAATTGATATAAGGCACACCGCAAACCGCACACACGTTAAGGAAAATATTGAGAGAAAATTGCGATTGTCGTTGAATAAATTATAACATTAAAATCATGAGGCTTAATAATTTATAGGTAACAAATTTTATTGGTTTTGTTCTCAAAAAATCAAAGTTTCATTATTCAGTTCTCAATAACTTCCTGTATTATTTGATTATGACATTCTTTTCTGTGCTTTAGATTACTAAAAATAAATACATTAATAAAATCCCTACCCAAATAAATTACTCTTTAAAAACAAACGAATCCTAAAAAAAAACATGTAATCATCTGGGTTATACCATGTTCCCACCAACGTGATTTAGCTAAATCATCTCATAAATTACGTGATTTACCATACATTTTCGTGATTACTAATAACGTGATTTAGACGTGTTTAAATTTTAATTACGTATCTGTCCACACAAAATAAAATCGAACATACCTTTATTATGTTCAGCACTTCATTCAGCAAACGAAAGTCAGTGATGGGACTTGAGGAAAATGAAACGGTGGTAGAAAAAAAAACTGTCCATGATAAATAATTCAGTAAATAATGAAGTAATGGCACAGTAAATGGTGTATACTGGACTGGAAGTTTTTGCTGATGCAATTCTTCGAAAAAGTACTGATAGCTGAGTGTGTATGGGTAAAAATTAAGTAGTAGCAGTAGGTATAGTAGGTACAATTTTCAATTAAATGATGGAAAATAAATATTATTACCGAATAGCTTTGTTAAAAGGTGATAGATTTCGAGTTCTGGTAGAATTTGCGAAAGAGTAAAAAGTGATTGAAATACCACTTAAGTGTTATAAGTCTGATATGGCAAAGTTGGCGTAAATGTCACATTTAATCACTTAAAGTTCGGTGGGGACGCGTTTGGTGATTTATAAATCACTTCGGCTAAATCACGTTGGTGGGAACATGGTATTAATGTAGACTGGAATGTGTGGTACGTTTTATACGTAAAATTAATATGAACTGACTGAAGGTCATTTAATCTAATCTGCCATTTCTTAGTCCATTATTCTGAAATATTGTTTATTGCTTTTTGAAGATTTTTTGTTGCTATTTCGACAGTTGGTCCCACAGCAAGGACAGCTTTGTCATCCGCAAAAGTAGCTATGGTGGTATCTTCACTTTCAGGCCGATCGCTAGTAAAAAGTAGGTATAGCACTGGCCCAAGCACACTGTCTTGCGGTACACCAGCTTTAATCTCTCTTAATGTTGAGTATTCTTTATCTTGTTTAATTCTTAAGAATCGATCTGATATATAAGACTCCAGAATTGTCGAATACTGCTTCGGCAGCTGCTTTTGTATTTTGTGTATCAGTCCTTTATGCCAGACTTCATCGAAAGCTTGTAGTATCTCATGAAATACTGTAGAGCACACAATTTTTTCTTCTAATGCTTTTTCAATTTTATCTGTGATGATAGCGATTTTGCATCTACATATTATTTTTTGTAGACGTTTTACCAGCACTTTTTGAATAACTTGGACAATATTGGTAGAATAGATATTGGGCGATATGAGGCAACTTCGTTAGGTGGTTTGCCTGGTTTTGGTACCATTATTACCTCCGCGACTTTCCACATGCTTATCACATATTTTAGTTTAAATGCAGCACTTATAGCGAGTTGTCGGTACTAGCAACATTTGTAAGACTTGTGAGGTAAATTTTCAAAGACTCATTATTGAATTCTCTTACAGATTTCCTGAGCTTATAATATAAGTGTCGCTTGGCGGCCTTGTCTGTTCCCAGCACATACAAACAAACTGAAAAAATGGAACGATTAGTTGCAAAGCTATGATTTGGTGACCGCATTTAAAAATCGGTCAACAAACACTCGTTGGTTATCACTTATCACTGATTTATAATCATGGGTTAGGTAACCTTAATCTGTGGTAACCTAACCGAGGTCTTCAAATAAATTATTAATAGTTAATAAATCCTTCTTTGTTTATTATTTGACTAACCTTTCACAATAATAAAACAGGTATATTTATTAACCACGTACACGTTTTCGTTTTTAAAACTATTTCCAAAAAATGTTAAGTACAATATACAGGTACGTTAATGGCCGTAGTTGGCGGGAGCTTACAACACGTGTTTATTTACATGAGATCACTTAATTGTATGTATTTGTGTATGCTGTAAAAATTTAGAGGTGGATACCTTAACATTTAGAGGGATGAAAAATAGATGTTGTCCGATTTTCCACCATAGCCGATATGCACACTAAGATTCACGAAAATCGGTCGAGCCGTTTCGGAGGAGTTCAACCACGCACACCGTGACAAAACCATATAATATGAAGATAAAATGCGAAGCTTGCCTGCCACCTATCGTTGCAGTAGAATGACTATTTGTTTATAAATCAATTTATAATTCATCACCCACCAACTTGGAATGTATGTAGGCATGGAAATGAACTTGATACCTAAAAAAATATACAAACGATATCGTAAAAGAAAACCATTGCTTTAAATGGGTCCCATGGGATTTGGGAAAGGAAAGTCAAATCAAATAAATGCTAACGTTCAGGGAAGATAGCAGCAGAGTTTTTATTTTTTTTTTTTGTTTTTTGTGGATCAAATCTCTGAGAGAATTCAGTATCGAAATTATTGTTCGTTTGTGGAACACTCCCAAGAGAGGTATCTATGTGTTATTTTCTGAATCGTTGTAGGGAAACTTAAACGTTGCGGTTGAGTTGAATTTTTTTTTTATGAATGCTCGCTTTAAGCGAAGCGATTATTAAAATGGATTCCAAAAGTGTGGCCAGGGCAAGGCAGAAGGTCATATTTATATGGAATTGTTGTGCCAACTATTTATTTATTTATAGGTTCAGCAGTTAAGGATTTGCTATGTAGCCATCTGTTTTTCCTGCAATGAAAATTCACCAATGAATGGATGAAAGTACCCTTTTGGTTTATTTTATATCTTTTGAAATACCCTCCGCCTCCAGTATTGATTACAGTCGTTTAACAGGTTTTAAAAAGGGGAGCTTCATTTTATTTTTAAGTCCATCATACTATGGGAATCTTTGATTAATTTTCATTTCCTAATTCCTACTTATAGACAGGAAATCTATGCATTGACACGGAGAGTAAATTTCGGTTTGTCCTTTTTGTTGGAGATATTAACTACACAGTCATGGCAACTCGAGCAGGGTTGTTCGAAAGCACACGAATAACAAAGGAGGGTACCCAAATTAAACTAGATGACGGTGACAGTGTTTGTATTTCAAATCAAGAAAAAGGAAATACTTTTTTTGTCCAATCCAATTGTTCAACTGACATAACGTAATTGTTTTTATTGTTGAATAATAAGAGAAGCAGGTGGGTATTCCCGTTTCCCTTACATTTCAATGATTATTGACAATACCCTGCAGTTCCTCGTAACCGCTTTATTTGAAAATGTGTTCTAAGGCCCTGTAGAAGACACTACAACCCTTAATATATATTCCTAGAGGACTGCAACTTACAAAAAAAATCAAAGGCCTAACTAACGTACATCTCTAAAGAACTCAAGGCGATAGGTGTTATAGGTGCGCCTGTCCTTTATAAACAAAGTTCTCAATTTATCGATCGCAAAATCATCCAACATTACTATTGCTACTAAGGATGCAAACTAATTTAAGTAAGCTGCATCGCATGCCACATTTTATTCGCATTCATAGAAAATCCACATTAAGAGTGGTTCAAGGTTTGCTGGCCATATAATTCCATTTCCTGCCACCGGAAAATCCTGCAGCCTTTGTAAGAAGAAAAATAAATACAATTATGGCCAAGTTTCTGCACGATTTCTCTGCCAGAAACCGAGAGGAAGGTCAGCAACTTTTATATCCTTAGTTTGTTTGAGGTAAAGTACATACAAATGCTTGTTTACTGGTTCAAGGATTGTGTTTTCTTTGAACGCAATAGCCGTATCGTGCAGAAGTAGCAATGCAGATAAATCAAAGGAACGCCGTTTGCTTTAGTTGTCGAATGGATTTGATGAAGGTTCTTAAGAAATACAGTCAGTAATGCAGTCCGAACACCACTAAATATTGCTTTAAGAATTTACCTAATGTAGCTCCTGCTTGTGGCAATCGCAAAGATTATGTCAAAGCATTGTTAGATTTTATTGTATATCTAACTACACCGCATCTGATACGATATCCTCTATTCAAAGACATAATAAAATCAATATATATATCGGTACGGGGACAACTTTTTGTGTAGTTAGTTTCAATATCAATCTGGCCTTTTGTCATGCAGCAGACAATGATGTACAGCAAAAAGGAAATGAATGGGAAAAAGTAATAATACAAGTTGAATAAATGTAGGTATTATCTGATTCTTTGTATGATGAATTCATTAAATCCATCGCACAGAAGGCAATTTTCTATTGTGTTTTTTTATTGATTTTTATATTGTCCCGATAAAAGGGTGAATCTGTTTACTTTTAATAATCTCCGATTCAAGAACTTTCTTCACTAATCCTGATATAGTGAGCAAATTAATATTGCTACAGGCTTTTCGGGGAATACGCTTTCGAGGTAATGCCTACTTGGTGCAGTTTGATGTGTATCTACCAGCCTTAGGAAGCAAGGACTTACTTGGTTTTCTGTACTTTTCAGCAATTTTATTAAAACTGATTGCTTGATACTTATTGTATTTCCAAACAAAAAAAAAATAATTCTGATCAAAATAAGTACCACGCTTTGTCGGAAAGGTGTTAAAACCTTGGCTAAATAACTCGTTCAAAGACTCTTTAGAGAAAGCGTCAAATAACTCTTCGAGCATCATTTAAAAAAATCCCTCACAAACCCATTTCATCGGAAACTCATCATACAAAAGTTTAGTAAGAAATTTTACAAAAGAAGGCAGGAAAAAGTCGAAAAGTGCATCACAAACATGTAGAATAGGAGGTCAGAAAACGCTTAGAAAGACACTCCAAGAAATTATCGAAAAAATTTAAATTCAAAATCTCGTCAAAAAGCGCATTACAAACTTTAAAAATTTGTCGAGGAAATAGGCCAGTAATTCTTGGAAGGAGGTCTCGAAAAACTCTTGAAAAACTCCAGAAAATAATTGAAATTAAAATCGAATGTTTAAAAAACACCAAATGGCGAAAAACGCAAAAGCATAAAGTGTTTAATCAAAAAATGCCTTGAAAAAGCTTTACAAATGTGTCAACAAATTCGCCAAATAATTCTTAGAAGAAATCGCCCAAAAACTCTTCAAAAACGTAGGTATAAAAAAAAGGAAAAAATGCGACTTGAATATCGTCAGAAAACGAGCTCCAAATCTTATAGAGAAGGCGTCGGGTAACTTGTCAAAAATTTAATTTAAAAAACGTTCCGAAAACCCGTTGGAAAACTTGTAGAAAAGCCGATTAAAAAACAAGTCGAATAAGCGTGGAAAAACGCTTCAAAAATTCCGTAGCACAGCATATTTCTGCTTTTAAGAACGATTTAAAAAAAAAGTAAGAAACTCATTGATGTGTTAAAAAACGCATCCGAAAAGGCGCTCAAAAGACGTCTAAAACTGGTCGAACTACTCATCCAAATTTGTCGAATTAAACTTCAAGAAATCGTCGGAAAACGTGTCCCAAATTTTGTAAACAATTTTTTCGAAAACTCACAAACATGTAGGAAAAGGCGCCCGAATGGCATTGGAAATATATCGAACAAAGCGTCCAAGTTTGTGCAATAATAAAAAATATACATAACTAACATAATAACAACGCGTCAAAGTTTGTCGAATAATTCTTTATAAAAGTCATCGAAAATGGATTCCAAACATTATTTAAAAATATATATAATGTACTTAAAAAAAACACTTCTCAAAAGACGCGCAAAAAGTGTCGAAAACTTATCCAAGAACGCGTCAAAGTTTATCGAATAAAACTTCAAAAATAAGTCGTCGAATAACTCTTGGAAAAAAACGTTCGAAAACGCGTTTGTTTCTCTCATTTTCGTATGCCACAGTAGGTGCCCATAAACACCTAATTTTACTACCTAACACATTCCGAACTCGAGATGAATAAAATGAAAAGGGCTATTTTTCAGTAAGAAAAAAATCTTAACAATATCTGACCAATCTGACTTCCTTCTGACCTTACAGTACAGACGTCTGCTATATGCATTTACCAAAATTCCATTTCAGTACAGCCAACAACAGCAAATAATTGCAATTCAACCGAGAGTCGTTAAAAATAAATCAATTTCCACAATACGAATTTTTGCACCAGAGAATAATGCTGTGCATATATAATTGTTCCGTTGTTGGTCCTGTCGTTTTTTTGCTGGATGATAAAACTTTATCCAGACAGCCAAATAACAAAAGCCAAACAAAGCGACTGAGTAACGAAATTCAATTTCAGAATTAAATTTCAACAATGGCTAACAATAAACAATAGAAATAACCAAAACTGTATAGCGTCCTTTATTTCGTTTCTCCAAGAAGCACCGAAATGTGCAATTCATAAATTCATTTTCCCTTGTGCGAACAGAGTTGTATGTTTCTACGTTGTGTGTATTCCGAAATGAAAATGGTGCTGGAGAAAGAAAATGCAATAACCTCAACTATGCGATCATGAGAAAATAATTTTTTTTTTTTTTTATTGGAGGTCAGGATTGGATTTGGGACATGACTTTAACAGTCGCACATAAGCAATCTTTAAATTTATAAGCGGGTGAGCAGGGGTAACTTTATTGCACAGTGGAATGTTATCACAGGTCATGGAAAAGTTGCAGTTTCTAATTGATTAATGAGCTTTCAAACTCGAAAGACATGTCGCTGGTGTGTTATTTTTGGGGCAAGAAAAATCAAATCAAAACGATGGTTTACTACACGTCACATGACACTCTTCTAACTTCCATTTAACTGGAATACTCTAGGTAGGAGAAATGAACACCATTGAAAAGCAATTTAAATATTTTATTGTCAACGCTGCCAATAACAACGTGTTTCATAAAAAATACACAACAATTCCATCAACCTGTCAGCCCTGTGGTAGGCATCTGCAGACTACGTTGTAAAACACGGATAAATAAAAGCCAACAAAAAACATTCGAAGCGAAATCACAAATCACACTGATTTTACGACATGATTCTGTAACTGTATAATGTGTGTCGACTGCCGGATACAGGATATCGAGAATTCTTGCTCTTCGCTGCTGAGCTCGCATTGCTTTCTTTTGAAAAAGGGTTTAATCAATGGCTGACAGCAACCAGAGCTGATTTAGGAAACCGAACTCTTAACTGAAAGTAACTTAGCTTTAAATCACACAATTAAAACTGTGCAAAGTACCGCTAGCCAATGCCTTGTCAGATTTATGACATCGAGTTTAATAATGGCGTTCGTGCTATGTACGTTATTAGCTAATGGATTCGAATTGTAGTCAACACCCTTCAGAAGATTGATGAGTCAGCGAGACAGCAGCAATGACAGATTGCTTGACGTTTTAGTTGAAAGTTTTTGCATTATCTATATTGCTATACTCTTTATTGCCTGCAGCAAGCAGTGAGAAGTTCTGTGAAAGAGTTAATGGAAAAGGAGCAAATAGAGGTGTTGCGTGTCATCAAGAAAGAGTTTGCCATCGGCTAGTAGAAGCCGGAACCAACACAGATGACACTGAATATAATTAATCGGGTAATTGAGTAGCGCATTGGGAAATAATGGATAGCATATTGAAAAGTTCAGACGTTTTCATTTTAGTTTTCGCCTCAATATTAAGTTGTGGGGTAGGGCGGTAGGGGATGTGCAGGGTGCAGTTTACTCACAGTCCATTTTCGCTGGTCAAACGGATTGAATCCTTTAATAGTGCGGTCAAAGCAAGTATCTTTAAGCTTCTCCCGGTATATGTAAAACAAACAAGTAAATACGTCGCTTCGAACAGCACCACTTATATGTACAAGGTGGGGCAGGAGTTTTCACCCGATAATCTGGCTCTGCGAAACTAGGCCCCAATGAAATAAGGCCCAAAATAAAAGTGTTCCTGGCAATAAAACGAAAACCTAGCAATGGGCATCAAAAAGCTCCCTAGCTTCTGCGATTAATGGTCATCTATGCCTCAACTCGTAGGCGCAGTGGCTTAGTGGTTAGTGTGTTGGACTACTATGAGAGGGGTCGAGGTTAGAATCCCGCAAAAACCCAAATTCCAACTTAGGGTTTTTTTCCACTGCGCTACCTCTCGCGAACGTCTGACAAACATCCGAGAGTATAACTGTCTTGAAAGAGCTTCTCAATTAGCCGTTTGGAGTCGGCATAAAATTGTAGATCCCTTCCATTCGTTTTAAAAATGAAAAACTCACACAAAACGAATGGTTATGTGAAGCTAGGCCCTCCGGACCTGTTGCGCCAACTATTAATTTATTTATTTATGCCTCAACTCAGGGACAGTTACATATCTTCGCTTATGTCCAGAGATCGATTTTCGTGGCTTCTTGGGCATATCCATATAAATGATAATTTGAGACAACCAGAGAGAACATCTCAAGATCTCGATAAGCTATAGAAGTTGCGTCCTATCATCTCGAAGTTATCAGAAAACTTTTTATCATCACTCAAGTCGTCAAAATTTCAATCAATAGATGAGTCGATGGTAAAACTTAAAGGACGCATCTGTTTTCGTCAATATATGCCGATGAAACCCATAAAACGTGAGTACAAAGTTTGGATCCGAGCTGATGAAAGAGGCTATGTTTCTCAGTTTCAAATATATACCGGATAAACTACGGCAAGTACTGAAGAAGGTCTTGGTTCACGTGTTGTGAAGGACATTTCGTGAAGAACCTTTCAAGAACTTTAGTTGGAAAAGGACAATACATCTACTTTGATAATTTATTCAACTCCGTCCAGGTACAGAAAGATTTACAAGAAGCCGATATGATTTATTCCTGTGGGACTTTTCGGAAAGGAAGAAAAAATGCACCGACCGATCTACCTGACGATAAGGAGTTACACCAAGGTCAATCTGATTGGCGGATAAGTAAAGATGGTCTTGCTTCTAAAATGGAAGAACAGAAAATCAGTGCATTTCTTTAATCAACTTTCATGATCCATCAGTTACCGGGACAGCAATGCGTTTGCAAAAAGATGTACGCAAAAAGCAGATAGCTTGCCCAGAACTAGTAGATGATTATAACAAACATAATGGGCTATGCCGACAAAGCAGACATGCTTAGTTCCATTTAAGAAATAGATCACAAACCAAATAAATGGTGGCATAACAAAAGGGAAACCAGGGCCAAGTTCTAATGCTGCTCATTTCAAAGTCAAGGCATTTAAGAAAAGGTTTGACAAGTGCTTTCATATATTAAAATATGGAACGTTGCGATGGTGCGCTCATTGTTGTACATCATCTGAGCCTCATCGCACAAGGTGGTCTTGTTCTTGCTGTGACGTTGGACTTTGTTTCAATGACAAAAAAATATATTTTGCTTTGTATCACACGTTGTAAGAAAATAAATGGAGACAAAATATTAATAAAATTGTTGTCGTATTTTTTTACTTAGTTTTCTCCTGGGTACGTGCTGGAACCGTTTTTTTAAACAACAATAAAAAGGTAACATATTTAAACATTTTTTTAACATCACTAAAGTAAGTTTTATCAAAATTTCAAACGAAAATAAACATTTTTGAAAAATATAACACCTCCGGGAACAAAGGGTTAAGTGAATCTTAAAATCGAGTTTACAAATTTTAGGGGGGCAAAACTTAAGTTTAAATTAAAGTACCTACATTATAAAGATTTATATTATAGGTTTTAATATTTCAATGATTTAAAATTTAACAAGTTTATTCATATAGATTTTATGTATTTCTAGCTTCAAGAGTCTAAAGCTTGTTGACATAAACTCGTGTATTCAAAAATTGAAAAACCGCTCCGCCAACACCACCGACGATAAAATCGTAACAATTATTCCGCGTTCTTTACGAATATTTGTATTCCGTTATATTTTTTAACTTCACAAATGCCAAAGTAGAATTAACATTTACCGCCATTTGTCAAAACTATAGCATCTTCCGATGGGGTGATGACTTTTGCGCCAACTATGGTATGAGTAGGTACATCATTTCAATGCTATTCTAGTCATATGATAAATACAAGGATGGCAAAATCCATCACGTGTTTTTTATCGCAATTTATTTTTCATTTCACCTTGAATGAGGAAATAATGTACAAGACGCAATTACATCTACATCTCCAAGGCAAACACCTAACGCAAACTTCCTAATTTAGAAATTCCCAGATTCCTCTGAGTTGCCTTGGGTTGTATAATGACTTTTCTGGACATTTCCTATTTTCATACTACTTCTCGAGGAAATTTAAAGATGAATTTCAGGATTTAATAGCTTTTTTATTTAATTACAAAAGCATCTGATGAAAATGGTAGCAATCACATAAATAAAAAAATATCTTCTGGCATAACCTAAGAGCGAGAAGGATTTGTATCCTTATTTAGCAAAATATACGGCAAATATTTTATCCTCTTAATATTATTATGAGGGAATTAAACGTGACAACTTATTTTCAACTTCAAATGGGTTTCTTCGTGTGGATACAAAATAATTTTATTTTTTTTTAGGTAGATGGGCTAAATGCTAAAAAATAATTGCGCAAAATTGTAGTCATCATTTAGAAGAGTAGTTAGATTAGATACTAATTAGAAACACACTGAGGTTATTGTTTAACACAAAATGAAAAAAAAAAAATGATTTTTTTCCACTACGGGCATAATATTTATAGGACTTATTTATTATCACACTTAATTGTTTTACTTTCTTTAGGAATTGGAATAACAGTCCTTTTCTTAGATTTCGCGGAAATTCGAGTTCACTGAATAATGACCCGTTTATGTAATTTTTTCTATAAATGGGCCAATGATAAAGAAGTGCAAAATAATTCGTATGTTTAATTTCGTTCGTCGGGTCCAATTTATCTTTGATAGTTTTAGATATTCTGTACAAAGTATTCTGTGTTATTCATTTTAATTAAATATTCGATTCAATTACCAGAAAATCTTTATATACCATATTAATTTCCCATATAGAATTACTGATGTTGTTATTTTAAATTAAAATTTTAAATTTATTTGCAATAACCGATTTATTTCTTGTACCGATTTATGCTTCTTTTTTTTCAACGCTTTTTTTTAATTATGAACCAAGTGAAGCTAAGATTTTAATCGGTCAAATCCCGCATTGGCTTGTCAAATACAATCATCCAACAGAACATAGAGTTGGTGACTTAAGATCGAAAGTTGTGGAGGGTCTACTTGAGTGTCTTAAACCCGCGTTGATCACAATTACAATCTAATTGCCATTACTAGCATTCTGTACTAAAGTCTAGTATCCTGCTCGCGCTAATTTTTAGCTCACATACAAAAATGTCTACAAAGATAAAACTAAGCGAGGTAGTTTAGCAAAGCCATATCCTGTTCGCACGCTAAATTATTCACATAATATAGATGGGCCGATGACAAATCTCCACTCCTTTAGCTCGCGAAATAAATGTCTCCAGTACATTATCATCATCAGTGTTTACTTCGGATTTTTTGATAAATAAGTGAAAAGGCAAAAAAAAAAAACTTTTTATGCAATGAACAAAAAAAACTGGAATGACCGGAAATGTGTCACTTGGAGGACAAATCGCATTGCGATGCGACACAAAAAAAAAGTGTCGTCTTCTACTTCTTCTACTTAGTTTCCGGTTGCTGTTGGCAACACTTTAACTCCTCCTGGAGCATAGGGCGGCAACCAGATCCTTCCATCTCTCTCTATTCCTAGCACGATACCTCAGCTGTGCCCACGTTTGCAAGTTCTGGGACTGAGCTTCCTTCATGACAGTTGACCTTCATGTTCCTTTTAGTCTTCCAGGTCGTCTCGCACCTTGAAGATTCCATTCAAAGCACTGCTTTGTTATGTTGTCATCAGGCTTCCTCAGTGTGTGGCCAATCAAGCGCTTGATGTCATCATCCACTTTTGTTCGTAAAGTCCTCAGCCACAGATCTCTTCTATCGTCTCCTGCCTCACAATAACCTGCTGTTGTTGGTTCTGGCTGGTGTGCATTATTTTTGTCTTCTTGGCGTTAATTCTTAAGCCAGTTGCCTCACCATTTTGTTGAAGGGAGTGACACATTTGGTTAAGGGCTTCAGCTCCGTTTGCCACTAAGCAGATGTCGTCAGCATAGTTCAAATGGCTTAACTTGTGAAAGAGGCCCAACTGGATACCAAGTCTTTCACCTTCACCCACCGTGGCAGTCATAACATCATCAATTGCAAGTAAGAATAAGATCGGTGACAGAACATCACCCTGTCTCACTGCTTGTTGAACTTCAAATGCATTGGAAAGCTGTCCACTATGAAAAACGAAACATCTTGCGTTATTGTATGATTCTTTTATAAGAGAAACAATTTTATCCGGGATACCTCTAGCACCAAGCGATCTCCAGATAACATCGCGACTAACGCGATCGAGGGCCTTTTCAAAATCGACGAACATGAGGTAAAGCGGCGATCGATACTCCGATAATTGTTCAAGGATAATTCGCAAGGTGTTAATGTGATCGACACATGATCGACCACTGCAAAATCCCTTTGATGCCTCTTGAGAGTAGACTCGATCTTAGACTTTATCCTTTCGAGAATAATAGTTGCCATCAACTTCGGAAATACGGACAGAATTGTGATGCCGCGCTAGTTGTTACAATTCTTAAGATCACCTTTCTTCGGTAGCTTGACTTCTACTTACTACTACTACAGAAATTATTTCAGCTGCTGCTGCAATATCTTCTTCAACTTTTCTTGTATCCAATGTTTTGGAGGTATTCAAATATTGCGATGTCTTTGAAGTTTAAATTATGAACGCTTATAAAAAATATTACATTCACTGACATCTGCCATGAACATAATGGTTTTCACCCCATCTACATCATGTTTAGTAATTTAGCGACTATTTATCTTTGGTGCGAAGAAACGAAGTGGAGACTAGGGATGTTAAAATTCATCGCGAGCAGTATACTGGGCTTAAAAAATAAAAAAATAAAAATATTTGTCGCAACATGTCCGTAGGGACCCTAGCCATATAGGAGAAGGCCAGAGTGTTCTAGGCCGGACATGTTAGTGGGCGCATTACTATCTTTGTGCTTATGACTATTTGTCTCATTTATCTGTAAATTTCCTATGTCTTGTGCAGAGAATCGGGGCAGTTTATTCTCGGATAGGGGAAAGGTAACCGAAACAGTCTCAACAACTCTCCAACTCCTTGAGGTCAGAAGACTGGGGGTAACTATGGGACGATACGTCTTTGGATATACGCCGGGTAACCGAAACAGTGTCCCCTTCGCTTATAATCCTTTAAGGTCTCGTCATAATGGCGTAAACCATACGCGCCATCGGTGATTAGTAGATCGGCTCTTCGTTGTGTACCTTGTTTGCGCATTAATAAGGCTGGTCAAGGAGGAAGTGACCGGTCGAAAGTATGCCTTCGGATGGGCGTGTGGTGACCGTATCGGTTAGAACCTCGCCTGTGTCCTCTGGCAACTTATCAGATAGGGCGGATGTAGCAAAAAGCGCAGTAGTAGTGGCGATTGCAGTAATCAGCCTATTACGCATAATGTATATTCCTAATCTGCGCTCAAGAAAGTTTCCCAAAGTCTTCGGACAATAGTAAGTACTAAATGCTGCTTGAACTTAAGCATCAAAGGTGGTCGATTGATTCAAAAATTCTTGAATATAGTGCGGCAAAAAAAAAAAAAAGTAAGTATATATCCTTACTATAATAAAACTGTAGCTTTTTTTCCGGCTGTAATCTGTGAGACAGGCATAGATTCAAAAAGTACTGCACGAATTTGATTTCGGTTTACACAGTTGCATAGGAAATTGTTCAGATTTGAACATAGGATATGTTTTACCATTATTCGCTGTCCGGAAGTGGAAATCTAAGCTGATATCTAAGAAAAGTTGTAATTCTCGGATGCCTTCTAGCTCCTAGCTTCGGAATCACTCATCCAAATGAAATGGGATTTTTTTTAATACAAAGTTCAATAATGTACAAAGATTTTAAGATATAAATCATCTTTGTGCGTTATCCTGAAGTCGAACAATAAGCAATAAACTATAAATTTAATACAATTGAAAAAATCAAAATGTTCGATTGAAGCTAGATCGTTGGATTTTTCCAGCGTTGAGTGGAGGAAATTTTGTGTGTGTGTGCGGCAAAACCTGTTTCTCTCTCTATACATTTTCTGCCGTGTGCTTCTCTTTTTTTATGCAACTTTTGGGTTTTGTGTTGTTTTTTTTTTTTTTGCTCACGTTCTTAAATTATTAGTGAATAATGAAAATGAGTAGTAGAGCGAATGTGGTGCATGGGATTGAGGGAGATAGCTATGTAATTGAGATTGAGGGAGTCACACTCAGTTGTTAATTGTGATTGTGATTTTTAAAATGCGCTATAGTGATTCTGATCTTATTAGTGATACCACAGATAATAAGTATACAGATGTCGCATGCCCATACAAAAAACCTGGCTTCAGAAATTTTCTTCAACCAACAAAACTAACCGACAAAAAGCTTTTAATGAATCGGACTCACCATAGCAACCAACCGACAAGAAGCTTTTTGAAAGATCTCACCATTTGTATGGTATATTTTCTTTTTCAAGGACCCGCGGAGATGGGGAAACAATAAGGGGGAAGGAGAAAACCGGTCGGCTTTGTTGTAGGTATACGGAAAATATTCACGTCGCATAGGTACTTATCTTTCATTTCACTTAATTTGGAGAAAACACCACGCACTTTTTTTCATATGAGTGTGCTTGTGCGATGTGCGACACCAAACCACCCCAAAGCAGAGCAACGATCAAGAATCGCGGCTGCTGATAATATTCGATTTGAGAAAATAAATTTATTTTTTTCGTGTTAGATTTTAGGTTGTAGATCAGCTTCTAGAGGACATAGAAAGCTGATTGATGGCTTGAAATAACTATAAAAGTGTTGGCTTGCATTGATAAAGAATTATTTGAGTAATGGCGAGTTAAAGGCAGTAAAGTCGCAAAAAAAACACATTTTGGTCAAAAACGCTCTAAAAAAATAGGCATGGTAATGAAAGGAATAGCCTAGGTAGGTATATGTTGCACAGAATCTTAAGAAACATTTAAAAAAAAGTTTCATCGAAATCTGTGCAGTAGTTTTCACACCATTAGGTAACAGACAAATTGCCTGCAGTTTTATTATAAGTATAGATTGAAATTACGGGACGAGAAAAAAACTTTCCCCGTGTACCCCGTGCCGGTGCCACTCACTCTTAGGGTGCTTGTTTACAGTGAGTTCCCCGTGCCTCTCACATTTTAAGATTTTATGCATGCATTACATTTTGCAATTTTTTAATTTTATATTTTGGACCTAACTTTTTCCTGTCCAACACCCACTTGCAATTTTTCCAAAGGAGTACTGTTATTAGAAAATTCGCAACGTCAATTTTGTGGTCATAGCATTCATCGGAATTAATAAACCAGGTGGGAAAATGAATTTTTGTACTTTCTAAGCATTGGTCCATTATTCGCTGTCTTACATTTGGCAAATATGCAAAATTTTCAAAATACTTTGTAAATATTTGAACATGAAGACGACAAATTTGAAAATATTTCTCAGAAGGCCACATTAAGATCGGCTGATCCTGAGAACTATCGTATTCCTTAAGCTTGATTAAAACTTCGGTCAAATTAAAATTTTTCTTATCTTTGCACATAACCTGAGTACAATTTTCACAAGAACCTCTAGTTTTCTTTGACATTTTAAAGAAACAATATCCAGCAAAGTATCGCGTAGCAATGTCAGTTGGTTCAATCACGTTGATTGAAACAGTGTTTGAAACTTCCGCTGAACCTTCATCTTCAACATCGTTTTCTACGTTTAATTCGTTGTACGGAAATATCTCTCTCAAGTTAGGTGTTGTAAGGGGCTCATTACTTTCCCTGGTTATTGACATGATTTTTTCGTCAGGGTTTGAAAGTACAGCAGCCCAATCAAGTTTGAGAAATTCCGAGTCATCTTCCTCACAGTTCGAAAATTTTGATTTGAATAGCAATTTCAATGCAATAACTTTAGCCAACAGCGATGCAAATTCATGTACAGATGGGTTGTTTTTGTTAACGTTGCGAGCCCTTATTTGCCCATACAAATTTTCAAGCGGGTCTTGGTTACATTTACTTACGTAAAAGTAATCCAAGTCGTCCTGAGTATCAAACAAATGCTCATGTATATTCAGGATACTCTGAATTGTTATAGCCAAACCTCTGAAGCAGAATGGTTGACAACGCAGACTCATTGGCTTAACTTTGCTGATGTAGGATTTAAGTGCAACGAGGAAACTTAAATTTTCATCACTTCGCCTTAAAGGTGGTTTTCCGTTCAATAGATCAAACAGCTTGTTCATTTTCCCTATAAACTTCATTGTTGGCATAACGAAATCTTTTATGTTGTCTGGAAAGCGGCTAGATTTGTGATGTGTCTCTATTCCAATAGCTACACTTCGACTTAGGACTTGAGTTGCTAAATGAACACTCATCTTCTGAAAATCCGTAGGGTAAATATGGGCGGACGTCAACTTTGGGCATATTTTAACTGCTTGATTTTTTTCAATATTGTATAGAAAGTCGATAACTTTCCATGACACTAAACCATCTTCTGTGCACAAATCATTTTTGAGTAAGTTATTTCGAATACTTTTGAATAAGTGAGGAATATCATACAAAGCGTGGACAGAACTAGAATCATGCAAAAAAAATGTTCTACCTTCCGAAATATTTAAATTTTTATATAGATTCCTATTAGTCGGTCCTTGATCACAGCATATTCCTCGAACATTCAAGTTTAGCTCCGAACAAATTTTTAAACATTTCAACATTTCAAGCTCTAATTGCTTAGCAGGAATATTGCTTGGACATGCTACATAATATAAAACCTGTTTTACTTTTCCGCACAAGCTACGAAACATGAAAACACATGCGGACTTTGCACAAACGTTCGACCTGTTGTTTTCGCCATAATCTACGAATCCTTCTATAATGTCTTTAAACTTGTTATAGGTTAAATTTTCTTGAAGGCTTATTTCATCCCAAATAAGTATTACTTCTCTTTCCCTTTTACTTAAATGGTCAACGACTGATTTAATCTCATCAAGTAGATTTTGATTAATTCCAGACGAAAGGCTTTTAATGTTTGCCCACCGATGAATCGACGAAGGATGTGGAAGATTTAGCTTAAGCTGGTCTCGCAAGAAATTATATCCAGCAGAAGAACGGTAGAAAATACTTTGGCAAATCCATTTTTCTTTTTCTGTGTACACACATGCTGCTGAAGTAATCATTTTTGAAAAAGTTTTACTGTTTTCATTGACCCCAGGCAAAGAATCAATAATGCACTCTATGCGTTGGCTAGCTTTAGCCTGCAATATTGTTTTCTTATTTGCAAGACATTGATTTCTGGCTCGCAAATTCTTGTTTCTCTTCATAAGCTTCTTAATTTTTTCCTTTAGAATAATATTTTCCTTTTTAATTGTTTGTACCCTTTTGTAGAACATATTTAGTTTTTTATTACTTTTTTGACAATTTGAACAATAATGTTCCAAAAAGTCATTAATTGGCATAACGCTTAATACCTGAGATGCCCTATTAAGATCGTCTATATCAACGTCTGGAGAAATTTTTTTTTTAGCGTAATTCTTGGCGGCCTTAGTGGAATCAAAATTTGGGCAATCGTCTTCCATATTTTCATTGTGAAAATCCTCTATCTGTACGTCGTTCTGTAGAAACAACGTAGGAAGAGCATTTTTTTTCAAACATTTTTTTGCAAAGCAGTGAGGCTCAAAATGTTTGCTACATATGTAGGGCCTTTTCTTTGCCACTATCTGTGACAACGAATCATGCGCTAACTCTACCCATTGATTATATTTAGTTGTTCCATTTTTAGGGAACTCAAACAACTTCCTACTAGGGAATTGGCACAAAGTTGCCCCACAACTGCGAATCACACACTTCGTTCTTTTCCAAGACATTTCGGTCGACAAAGATAACGAGTGTTTACAAAACAAAAGTAAGTGGCGATATTGAATATTGAACACAAATAGATCAAGGTACCTAAGCAGAATAAAAAATCATCAATTGCGTTTAGCATGCAGCACCAGACAAGTATGACATGGAACTGAAATCTGGAAAAAAAGAAAAACACAAGTACAAACATTGTAAGGAAAGTCTACCATACAAATGGTGAGATCTTTCAAAAAGCTTCTTGTCGGTTGGTTGCTATGGTGAGTCCGATTCATTAAAAGCTTTTTGTCGGTTAGTTTTGTTGGTTGAAGAAAATTTCTGAAGCCAGGTTTTTTGTATGGGCATGCGACATCTGTATACTTATTATCTGTGGTGATACTGATTCACGTCCATGCTAAAACCTGTTTGTGCATTTGCAGTTTTTTTGCTTCATGTTTTTTTTTCTCTTTTTTTAATTTGAACTTGAGGATGTTTGTGTTTGAGTAGTAAGTGAGCGAGTTGTTATGGGATTGAGATGGGGAATAAAATGTAAAAAGTAACAACTTACAAGTGGAATGTAAATGAGATTGAGAGGGAATAATAGAAGTTAGCCTACCAAGGTATTTGTTTGGATTGTTTTACTGGCAGTTTTTCTTCTCTTTTTTCGGGTAAGCTACTTTTTGTATAGCGCTAATTATTTTGTTTTAAATTTGAGAAGTGGAACTCTGGCGAAGCAAGGCGAGCACGGGTCAGCTAGTCATAAATAAATACTTAAAAAACGATCAAGTACGCTTCATGATTTTTAAAACAACCCATTTCATCAAGTAAAAGAGATGCAAAAGAGATTTCCCTATATCGACTGCTATAGTTGTAACTATATATTTTTAAGTTTGCCATACGACTATTTAAGTATGACGTAGGTATTAAATTTGTTGAAAGCAAATCAATAATTTTATTTTACTCGTTCCTACATATCAATATAAGTGACGACAAAATATAATATATAACATAAGTGACTGACGTACAACTATTTTGAGAGCCATACCCCATTCCCCACAAAATAAGACTGATGTGAGTTTATGGCGCAAATACCCAAAAGTCGATGCTCTTTTACCTACCCTGTATATAAACATTCACAAATTAATTGCAAACCTAATAGTCCATGCACAATCATCTACCCACTTTGATGTATAAAAGTCTACATCGCTCTAAATCAATGTATGATACTCGTCTTGCTCCTTTGAAATTTTGCCCACAAAACCCGATTTCGTTTCACAATTTCTCAGCACATCTCCCAGTATAGTAGCGATACGTTTATTGCCAATACCAGCACCAATACGATACATCGTTTGCCTTTAATCCCCCCAATCTAGGCGAAATTACCTTTTGCTGCTTACATAAAAGCTTTTAGGCTTATAAAGTTGTTTATTAGCTTCCAAATGCTAAGTAGACCCTCATAAGATGTGTTCCACTCTTGTTGTCTCGAAAACATCAATATTCATGAAATAGTGTTACGGTTTGCAGATAGGATGGGACTAAAGCCCGAAATGGGTTAATTTATGTATTTTAGACATGGAGTTGGTCACAGACAAGTGCCATTCGATTGAACGACTCTCGAAGGCTTTTATGCTTATATACACTAAAGTTTCTGAATTTTACAAGTCGCCTATTGTGTGTGCCCCTTAAATGTCATTCAAGTGGTGCGCTCATAAAAACGAGCTTGACTCATTTTGATAACCTTAGCCATGTATAGTAAACTGAGTAATTGGGGTTATAGGTCCAAACAGCAGTGCAGGGATGATATTTTTATCTGTAGTTGGTTTGTTATTTTTTTTGCAATGTATCCCCTGTAAATATGAGTACAAATTTCTGATATACGATTATGCACATGTGTATGATTACTATCAAGTCTCAAAATGAAACGAATTGGAAAGTGTACATTCCTGATGGCTAAAATTCTGTGCATATAGGAAGTGCAAGACTATTTGAATAATCTGCTATGTTTAGTGATGTTTAGAGTAAACCGTATTCTGGTTGCTATCATTTATCTGGAGAGCAGGTACCCAAGGGGCGAGGTTTGAAAATAAAAATAATAGCATTTTTTTCATATCAAAGTAGCTTAAAATTTCACAAATAATAAGATACAAATTTGAAAGTTCAAATTTTAAATGTATTAAATAGCGGAGAACAATCAGTTGTCATGATGACAAGATGCGAATGTACCTATCAAATCAAATACATAATAATGCTTAGAAGTAGATAACTGATGGGGAAACTATTTTTAAAATTTAACGTTAAAACAAAGTAAAAAATCAAATTACAATTTTTAAACATTTTACCATTTTAACATATTAAACAGGGGCCTGTTTCACAGGTCATACATACGGTGACCATATTCGCCGAAAAAAAAAATAAAGGACAATAATTACTTTGCTTCCAATATTTTTGTATTTGTTATTTATTTGTTTAAAAAAAAAAAAAAACGATTTTGGCTTTTCAGATGTTGAGCTGAGATTTTAAATTTCTACTGCCAAATCGAACATCGTCGCAGTGGCTTAGTGTTAGTGTATTGGACTACTAAGCGAGGGGTCTCAGGTTCGAATCCCGCAAAAACCCAAATTCCAACTTTTCCACTGCGCTACCTCTCGCGAACGTCTGACAAACATCCGAGAGTATAAATGTCTTGAAAGAGCTTCTCAATTAGCCGTTTGGAGTCGGCATGAAATTGTAGATCCCTTCCATTCGTTCCAAAAATGAATCACACAAAACGAATGGTTGTTGAGAAGCTAGGCCTAGGGTCTCTCCGGACCTGTTCCGCCAACTATTTATTTATTAATTTTAATTGCTGACTATCGGTAATGGGCGTGTTCCTGATGTCGACGAATTGAATGGATTGATTTTATTTCCTTTTTTTGTGGTCTGAAATTAAAAAAACACATGTTTTTGCCCATGGTCAATTGTATGTGGCATATTCACGTGTCGGTAAACCATCCGTTTTATTTGTTCTTCCGCCTGATAACAAACCGAAAAATATTTTGTGTCACAAGGTGCGTCAGTGAAGATAATAAATCCAAATATAAATCAATGTAGCTAAATACATAGCTTCATCAAAGCAATTGTCTTACTGGTAAGCCATTGAAATACTTGATTTTTGTACTTTTATTGAATTTGTATTTCCTAATGAACTATTGAACTCAATTAAAATAGTAAATTAAGTTAAGTTAAAAGGTATCATTAAATTCATTGTGCGTTAGGCGGTACGAAGTTCGCCAGGTCAGCTAGTTTACTATAATTTAAAAAAAAATATATATATATTTGAACCACAATTTATTTAATTCAAGGTGGAGGTCATAACATGTATTTCGAAATATTGCTTGGATGACTTTTTCACTATTCATATTTCTTGCCGCATTACGCTAGAGAAAAAGAAAAACTAGTAAACACAGGATGCCAAAGGAAGCAGGAAAACTTTTAAAGCTAATCTATAATATCCGGCAATCTGTGGGAAAACAAGTTTTCAAGGTCATAAGCAGACAGCAAACAAGAAGAAGCACTTTAATTGCCAGCCTGTATAGAACTACGAGCGAATGCTTTTATTTACGTATCCTGATTAAGGTCAATTGAATACATTTCTCTTCGGTGTATTTTATTTTATTTCGTTGCAGGAACATACTTTTTTCAGGGAAAAAGGAGTGTTAAAGAATTTGAATCAGATGGACTTGGGGAGTGGAACTTGAGTAAGGAGAGTAAGTAAGGGATTATCTTTTTAATTTGCTAGCTTAAAAAAACAGCCACAAGAAATGGTAACGCAATATTAAAAAGCAATGGCCTCCTTGACTTTACTTAGGATCTTCGACAATTGTCATTTTATTTCGGATGTATTATATAATCCAATCCTATTGTTTTGTTATATCCTATTACTTATATAACATTTACCTCACATGTTACTAACCTGTTGAGCGGTGAGAACGGTTCCAACAAATAAAAGGAAAGATAACAAAGATAAATAACGTATCACAGCCAGTTTATTAATGGAATTTCAACAAAAAATGGTCTGATGCGTGCTAGAAATTAAACTGCTTAATAATAATATCAGGCCCTAGTGCATGCAACATTAAATTTTTCAAATAAACTTCTCTGTGCTCGATGAATGGAAACTTTGCTAAACTACAAATGAACCCATTCGTCATTCAGTTCACATAAGAAGAAAAGTAGAAAGTTACTTTTTCGTTCTCATTGATTCCGAGGAGTACTCGTTTTTTTTTCTAGAATTGTAAGCACATGTCAAGAAAATTCAATGAAACTTTTAATGTAAATAACTTTTTCGCATCAGATATTTTTCAGAATTGACTTTTCTTGCTTCTACACCAGTGAACAGCAGATGAGAAGAAAAGATATAAAGGTTTACGTATACCTATGGTATATGCGTGTCTTCATTATAAACAACATTACCAATTCTGATGGAAGTTAATCGAGCTGGAGTGGAGATGTTAAGCCAGTTTAAGTCTTTAAAGTAGGTAATCTCTTCATCCTATGGTATTTATTCAAATGGAAAAGCGTTTACAGCATTGAGCTTATAATTCTGCCTCAGTGGAATTCAAATGAAAATATGTGGTACGAAGTGGTAGTCTTCAATTTTCAACTTCCAAAGAACAGATTAAATAGGTAAAGTTACAAAGAACTTGGGTGAATAATCTTTTTTCGAAGAAATCGTTAAAAGTTCAACAACTGCGAGAAGGCGTGATGTATGCTAAAAATAACGTATGAGGTTGTTATTTCAAGACATTTCCCTCTTTTTAAAAATTAGTCCAAAAGATGTTAGATAAGCTTCATAAGCGAAAGTGATGACAAAGTTGGTTAGTCTCATCTGTTATGTTTAATTATTCAGGCTGAAGTCTTCACTATGCAACTGGAGCATTCAGATCACTGCCAATCATAATACCAGAAAAACCGACTATCTTTTGATTTTCAGAGAATTATATAGGCTTTTCATTAGGAGTCTATAAAGGTATCACACATCACAAGAGCACAGAATATCCGCCACATGGGATGGCAAAAAACAGCGACTCATTCTGCATTCTTGCAGGATTTTCAGCAAATAATAAATAATAAGTAGTTTGCACAACAGGTCCGTAAGTACCCTAGGGCTAACCACTCACAACCATTATTTTTGTGCGAGTTTTTTATTTTTGGAAAGAATGGAAGGGATCTACAATTTTATGCTTTTCGTGACAGCTATACTCTCGGATGTTTGTCACGCAGTGAAAAAGAGCCTTAAGTTGGAGTTTGAGTTTTTTTTGGATTTGGAACCAGGTAAGGTATAGCATTTTTAAATATTTTGCAAAGTTAAGTGGTTCTTATGAGCACCAATAAGTATTCTAATAAACTTCTTCCTACAGAGAAAGACAATAAAAGTATAGTTCTGGGCTTGTTTGTATAAAACAGACTCATGTCATTGATGACTGCGTTGATTTTTTTTTTTTTTTTTTTTTTATATACTTCTCCCGGGAAAGGCGAACCTATAACGCTTCAACAGCGCCCCGAGATGCCTGCAGATGTATGTTTGTTTTGCACTTAAATTGCTGCAAATTGTAGTCTTCTGGAAATATATCCCCAGGAAGCGAGTTCCAAAGTTTGCTTGTCCTGTAACAGAAGGAGTTTTTGAAAGTTGATGTCCTCGCGGTTGTCAAGTGTACTGTATGGTCATGAGCATTAGCAGCCTGTCTTGTTGGGCGTCCAAAAGTTGCATTTCGAGGGATAATGTCTTTGAGTTCCTCAGAACATCTACCATGGAAGTACCTATAGAAAAAGCATAGGTCAGCTACTTGTCTTCTGTGCACCAACGGTTGTAGATTCGATGTGAGTGTAGGGTCTCCAATGAGTCGAAGTAGTTCCCCACTAAAATGCTTCCAAATTTTTCTTTTGAGTTTTCCTTCGTGGTTTTTTCAGCGAGATCATTTCCATGGTTATCAGTGCAACCCTAGTTACATCCCAATTTAAAGTTACTTAGTCTTACAACAAATTTTGTGAAATTATTTAGTTCACACAGAACTTATTTAAATAAAGCCTAGTACGCTGCTGTTTCGGAACGAAAAAAGAAGAACGAACAGTCCGCAAAAATGTAGTGCCTGTTTTTTTTTTTTGGATTTTATAAAAGGAAGTTTGTTTTTGCATTTAAATGCAGTTTGTTTAAGATTCATAAAAATGGGTATATTAAAAAAAAAAAAAAAATGTCTCAAGAATTCTTAAGCGTACTATTCATAATTCCTCATTAGGATAGTTTGCGGAAGCGTCAGTGTCAAATACTAATAGGAATGAAAAAAAAAAAATTAAAGTTTAAAACTTGCAGGAAAATAAAACTGATTTTATATGCTTGTAGCGTTCTTATATTAAAAAAATGCTGAAAAATTTATAAAACGGTATCAAAAAAAGATCAATGTAGAATTTCAAAATAAGATTTATCAAATTTGGTAAAAGGAAATCTGATCACCTTAAGTACAAGCGACAGTATTTGACAACATCCATCAATTTGTTTTTTGTTATTCAAATAAATCTATATCTATACTTATAATAAAATTGTACGCAATTTTTTTGTTACCTAATGGCGTGAAAACTACTGCACAGATTTCGATGAAACTTTTTTGAAATGTTCCTAAAGATTCTGAGCAACATATAGGCTGTTCCTTTCATTGCCATGCCTATTTTTTTAAGCCTTTTTGACCAAAATGTGTTTTTCGTCTGACTTTACTGCCTTTACCATTACTCAAACAATTCTTAAACAACGCAAACAAAACATTTGTATACTTATGAGAACCAACACTTCTAAAGTTATTTCAAGCCATCAATCAGCTTTCTATGTCCTCTAGAAGCTGAGCTACAACCTAAAATCTAACATGACAAAAATAAATTTATTTTCTCAAATCGAATATTATCAGAAGCCGCGGTTCTTGATCGTTGTTCTGCTTTGGGGTGGTTTGGGGTGGTTTGGTGGCGCACATCGCCCAATCACGTTCATATGGAAAAAAAACTGCGTGGTGTTTTCTCCAAATTAAGTGAAATGAAAGAGAAGTATGCGACGTGAATATGTATTGAATCAACAGCGATAACGACAATGTGTTTCTGAGAAAATGCGCAGATGGCTGATGACGTGTGGTGATCAGCGTTGCCATAAGTGCAGATTTTTCTGCATTTTGCAGATTTTCAACCTTGCTGCAGATTTTTAATAACTAGAAATCTGCGCTTCAGATTTTGTCTGCATCCGCAATAATATATTTTGTTCTTTTTAACAAGTTTTAACATTTGTTGCACACTTGATTTCGCTATATGCTGTCATTTTCGTATTCAGCTTTTTTGTTTTTTTTGTTATCGTTACATAAATAAAAAAAAAATTGTGAAGGAAGACTTTTCTATAGAAATCTGCATTGCATTTTTTTTTTTTTTTGTCATAATTGCAGATTTGTAAAAACATTTTAATGGCAACACTGGTGGTGTATATAGAAATTGAGTTCATGGTTTTTGTTTTAATGGTTGTTATAGTACCTACGTTGATACCCACAGTAAAGAATTGAAGAATTCAAGAAGTAAAGACGATATAGGTGAATTATGTTATTTGATTTACTTATTGTTGGTGTAGATACAAATTTCCGTTCAGGCTTTTGTTTTAGTGGTTGTTTTGATATTACCTACGTTGTACCTACAGTAAGGATTAAGGAAGTGAATCTTTAGTACTTACGCTGTTGAATTTAATTTTCTTAAATTGCTGTTTTAGGTAAATAATTTTTTTGTTTTATTGTTTCACATTGACAATGTTCACCGCTTTTATTGGAAATTACACAGTCTCACGCCGCGTACGAAGTTGCGGGTACAGCTAGCTAGTCTCAAATAAAAATGTACTGCTAATGGTGCTGTGTCTTATGCCTGAAATTCATGCTTCAACTCTTTGGAATATAATAATTTCAAAGACAACGGAAAAACCCTGGCGCCTATTGTCGAAAATCGACCCTATATTATATAAGTATATTTGTCATAATAAAAAACGTACCTCAATGTTAGATACCTATTGAAAATAAGTTTAACTCATGATTTACAATTTTACATTTATATTATCCAGTACATCACTATGAAAATTTGGAGCACAAAAATTTATTTCGAAAATGTTCGTTTCCATCGTAACATCATTGAAACGAAAGTAGTGAATTAAAATTATAAAATTGCTTGAGTAGGTAAATTGCATTACTTTATGAGTAACTCCATCAAAAATAGGTTCTAATCTAATATGATTTATATTTGAATACTTTACTATGATAATTGGCGGCGACAAATTGAATGCCACAAAAATTCGTTCAATTAACTGATATGCGTTTTGTATGCGGAATTCATTTTGTTGAATTTTATTTTGTTTAATGAAGGTCTAATATAAAAAGATAGAAGCAAAAAAAAACGATGCTGCATCATGATTGCCTTATGTCTGAAAATATTAAACCCAT
This sequence comes from Cheilosia urbana, assembly GCA_946477585.1. NCBI lineage: Eukaryota > Metazoa > Arthropoda > Insecta > Diptera > Syrphidae > Cheilosia > Cheilosia urbana. The sequence goes on from OX297854.1 coordinate 123,086,958, forward strand.
CCGTTTGCAACTTGTAAGATAATATTTAATTTTCAAAGAGCAAATACTTTCTCTTTCTTGTCGCCTTCCTGGGAATATTTGAAAACAATAAAATCACTATGAAACTACTAAACAGGGAACCGCTTTCCCTTCAGCGAATTACCAATGCGTACCCAGTTGAAGAATATGGTAACTACAAACCACATATTTGAAACGCAATCTGGTTTAAATTCTTCAAAGAACGTGATCCAAAGCTGTAATGCGCTTTTAAAGTTGCATTTACTCTGTTGGCGCATAAATTATTCAGTTGCAAGGATTGCGTCCTCATTGTTTTGGTTTCAATTTGGAAAAGCGATCAAATGTTCAGATGTACATTACAAGCTTAACGCGAATGCTTAAAACGACAATTTTCAAAAGACTTAAATACAATGCCACAAGTGCAAAACGGCTTCCATGGAATTCATAGGGAGATGTAAATATTTTGTGCTTTTTTGGTGGTAGCCATCTGTTTATTTAGAACAACAAATAAAAGTAAGAAATATATGACACTCATTGTAAAGGCCAACCTAACTCTTCACTTTCCGCATTCTGCTTACATTAAAATTCTGTTAAAAATAGGCAGACATTTTTCATTTCCACTTTCATTTTTGCACCACCTATCAAAGGATGTTTTTTTACTTCTCCTAACGCCAGTCATAGAGAACATAATCGGAAAAAAAATCCAGGAGGCAAAACATGAGTAGGTACCTACTTCAAATAGCACGTATACGCCCCGGTAATACATTTTTCCAGTTGATGTATACATTGACAGCAACGCCAAAATACCAAATGAAACAAAATGTTAAAAACGAGGGATCAATGAATTTTGATACAGATACAGCTCATTCATACTGCAGTCATCAAACTGTGGTAGCTCTTCGAGGTCAACCTCGCACAAGCAATCATTTCTGATTTGGAATTTCGTTGAAAATGAACACACCATGCTTTTAGGAGTTGTTCATGTGTGTCATGCTCATAAAATGATCAAGGACGATAAAAGATGTTGTTTGAAATGAGTGTCACAGCAATATTGATGGGTTTATCGATTTCTTTCTAAGAAATAGGTACACACCAGAGACTCTTGACTGGGGAATAATTATCTTGTTCTCGGAAATGTTTTGTGTTTTTAATGAAATCTTGTGATATGATAAATTTATGCAGAAGGTAAAGAAAGAACGTTATATGGCTAAGTATCTATCATTGATGTTCATTTTATCATCACGCCTTTTGATTTTCTGATACATTTCGAAATTTAAATCAACGGGGGGTGGGAATTCTTTGATCTAGCCTCAGATGTCAAAAACTGTCGTGTCGGTTCAATGATACAGTCTTCCAGGTAAGAAGGTTTGGCTCAGGAAATACGAATCAATATGACAGGTGGATGTGAGTATGTAGGCTGTAGAAACACGAGTGAGTGTCAATGAATGGTTCTCAATGTTTCCTCGTGAAACATATTTAAATTTTGTGTCAATATTATTCAATGAGTATTCATTTTTGTGATATATAGGCGAACATAAAATAAAAGTGCACAAAAATACTATTTTTACGACCCAAGTACAGTGGTGGTCCAGTATAACGAATGCCGATATAACGAATGATCGATGTAACGTACACTTTAATTGGTGTCTCTATATAACGTACGAAAAAAAGGGTTGACATTCGGCATAACGAATGTTTCTGTTATGCATCGCTTTAGTAAAGAAATATGTGCCTCTGTCAATTTTACGGAGGCAAGAAGAAATGGTAGTAGTAACGAAGACTTTGACTCTAGTCCAAAATATTTTCACAGAGGTTAGAAATTAGAATCACTTTCAAACGCTAAGGTAGTATTTTATAAGCTATACAAATTACATTACATATGTACCTTAGGCTGACTTCACTGCAGCGGATTTGGAGTCTTGGAACAATACTGAAATATTTCTTGCAGAAGATACTCGTACCACCTAATTTAAAAAAAAAGAAAAAACGATGTTATTGATGCTGACAATGATAATATTTCTAGCTCCTCAGAAATGGGTCCAAACCCTGTTCAGAAAGTAAAACGTACCGATGCGGTTGAGAATTTTACTAAGTTTTTAAATGGGCCGAAGAGAATAACGTTGAGCATTTCAAAATATTTTTACTTAAAAAGTCTTCAAGAAAAAGCTGTAAATTGCTGAGTTCAAAGTTAACAAAAGCAAACGTTTTGTGGTGATTTCTTTTTAAATAAAGTGCACGACTGGGTCGAAACATTTTTTTTTTTCGTTCGTCAAAAGTTTTGTTGGTTGCTTTCTTATTTTACTAGATTGGTACGTAAAGATCTGAGAAGCAATTGTAGGTAATAGAAAGGATTCATGAAATAAAGAAAAAGGAATACATAGTGTTAAATAAAATTCACTTTTAGTTTTTAAGAGTTGAAACTCTAGAAACAGACAATAGTCGCAAGTTCTTGTTAGAGATTTATAAACGCCTGTTGTACTATTTTATAGCTTTTACACTTTATAAGGTTTTGAGTACAAGAACAAGTTTTGTAGGAATTTCTGATTTTTGAAATTTTTGGGAATGATTATCTTTTTGACGGGAATAGATTAATGACGCTGGCTTAAGTTGTCAATGATTGGAAGTATTGTTCGTGATAGATCGATATCTTTACATATAAATATATATATGTATATGCAAGAATTCAGAAATATGTTTTTGAACTTGAATTAGCAGTTATCAACTGAATATCACGATGAACGTGTAATGGGGGTGCAAATGAAGTGGGATATTCTGATTGATAAAACTCCAAGTGGTTGGAATTTATTTAAGGTGCATTTTCAAAATGGTTGAAAAAAATTAGAAGTAGGTAATATTTGCTGAAAATAAGTTTTGCGTTGCTGTAATTGCATTTCTAATAGCTGTTGCAAATTTGAATTTTAAAGTGCTGTATTGAGTTTTAAAAATATATATGAACAGAGATCGGCTTTTGGGTAGCCATTTTTGAGAAATAATTAAAAAACAGATTACTTCGAATTTTTTCAGAAAAGCTAAGTACGGGACCTTATTAAGAACACGTTAATATGTATTTGGATCAAAATCGTTAGAGCTGTTTTTGTAAAAATTGCCAGACAAAACAGTACCAAACATTGCAATGTTTAGTTTGAAAAATATTATTTGTTAAAAATATAGTTAAAAACCAATTATAGGTTATTATTCGCGATATAAGAATTACTTGGTTTTTAAAGTTTTATCGAAGGCAAAAATGGGGTTTTCGAGATATGAGCGGTTTTTAAAATTAGCGTTTTCGGTGATTCGAATTGAAAATTAAAGATGCAACATATTCTAAGTCTACATTTTGGTCAAAATCGTTGTTGCGTTTTTTAGGTAAACTAAGGAAATATAATTTAAAAAAAAAAATACTTTTTTCAAAAAACCCATTTTACGATTATATCGAGAAAAACTGAGTTTGCCACTAAGTTGGAAATGACTATAACCTCAGAACCGTTTTCGAGATACATAAATGTATGTCCAAATCTCAAAAGCACCGTTACTTGAATTTTTAGTCAAAAACTGGGTATGTAGTCATGGTAACCTCACCCATTTAAGCTTAAATATCAATTTTGGTTGAAATCGTTAGAGCCGTTTTCGAGCAAAACAAACTGATACGAACAGTTTGTATGGGAAGTACCATTAATATTGAGGTTACCTTGCAAAATAAAAAACGGCCCCGAGCCCTAAGCTCACAAACTCCAAATCCGAAGTTTGAAAGAAATCCGATCAGCCGTTTAGGCTGTAGGCCTCCGGGACAGACAGACAGACAGACAGACAGACGGACGGACAGACGTACAGACCGGACAGAATTTTGCGACCCACTTTTTTGAGTTCGCCTATCATCGTCATGTCAGAATTGATTAACGTCTCGAGTTCGAAATTTTGTACGAAAACGATGCTTTTCTCTTACTACGTACTGGAGAAAGTTAAAAATTAATGATAGCATCCAGACTTTTTTACTTTGAATAGTTTTTTTTTTAACTTTATGAATGAATGAAATAAAACTAAGGAAAAGAAACAATTAGTAAATTTTATTTAACGTTTCGTAAACGTAAAATGTTCTCGTAAACCTGGACATTATATCATTCGTTATACTGGACCACCACTGTCCTTGAAACGTAAGTTGTCCACGACCATGCTTCACTTCATATAAGGGGTTGGTAATACTCAGTTTATCGTTCTTCCCAATCATTTAAGGATACATTAGAAGGCTGATTGGATGGTCTACCCAATTTAATGGAATACATTTTATCCCATACATATTTGTTCTTGTTACATATGCTGAGCAGAAACTCATTTACATACATCTCGAAAAATTAACTTACAAATGAAATAGCAGCACACTACAGACCACACCAAGGCAATCAACTACAACAGTACGTAGCTAGCTACCTCTTTCGTTTATGGCTTCATTCATATTCAAGTGTACCTAATGATATTTATATTTATTTCCTAACCCTCCACCAAATTGAATTGCGATGGAGGAAAAACGTAGAAAATTCTATTCAAATTGTAAAGACTTTGTACCTTCTTCAAGTTTACTTGGGAAGTGCGTATGGCTTCACATAGCAAAATTGAAGATTTCCATAATATTGCCACCGCTCCTTACAAGAAAAAAAAAAAAAAGAGACTGAATCGTTTTCCATTCCAAAAATGTATGAGAGGTGCTGTAATAAATTTTCAATATTAAAAAATACATACACAAAGTCTAATTCAGTTTTCTTCTATGGAATAATAAAATACGAAAACTTTTTCTTACAATGTGGAATAATGTATATCTCATCCCGTCAGTTAAGAAAATCCAACAAATGATAACGTCGAATGGAAATACTGACAAATCGATTTGCAAAACTATACTCGTCTCTGGAGTGTGGTATCATCGATTAACGTCAATACAAGGACTAAGTTTATAAGAAGTTCTACAGAGGAAAATATTTTCGTAGAATAGCCAAATGTCCTGGCGAACAAAACGGACATAATTATACAAAGTACATCAAATAGAACATCAGCCTTCTCTTAATAATTTCGCAATGGTATTCTCTGTAGAAGAATTTCTGATTAACATTTCATTTGTTTAATGTATTCATGGTAATTTTGTTCCTATCATGAAGTGGTAAACTACCATTTGTGCTTCGTTCTAGTGTAACTAAATATCTGCATTAGTTTCATCTTTATTACTCATAAAAATTTACTTATTGCGAAGGACATTAGATTTAATTTATATCTACACATTAATAAATCGACTTTAATTATTTCTTACATTTACGTGATTACTAAATAAAGTAACATCATTCAAGAAAAGTGTTAAAAAGTGGTCAAAACGTTCGAGGACAGTTGAAATCGCAGACGGTGTTGGAAAACGCACCAACCCTCACTTTTGTTCCGACTGGAATAAATTAAGGAAATAACAACCAATAGGATTTTCATATTGAACTAGCGGACCCGACAGACGTTGTCCTATCTTAACTTATCTTGAAAATTGATTTCGAATTGGTATAATTAACTAAAAAAATATTTCAGAAACAAAGTGTTTTTTATTCTAATGCTTTATGATATACAACTTTTTTTTTTTTTTTTTTTTTTTTTTTTTCTGGCGCGTATGTAAATAGTTTTGTTGGCATTCCGACACGGGAACAGGCAACATATAACTGGCCATGCGAAAACCATGGATTTTCAAGATTAATGACACAAACAATTAGCGACTGCCCTTGAAATTTATTTACCGACATTGCGAATGCTAGCCGCACTGCAAATTGTAACCGTTTAAAGTCGAATGGCATGTCGTTCGAAATCAAAGGAATCCGTGGAATCAAAACGTCTTCGCTTTTGTACTTCCCTTTCAAAATTGTGGCTTCGATGACGTTGTTCATTAATTTTTCACCTGTAAATTAAAGAAAGCTATTGTATTCTTCTTTATAACCAAGTATACCAAGTATTATGTTAGTAACGTGTATGTTAGTCTATCCAAAGTTACCAAAACTTCATATTAAATTGAACTTTTATCTAATATTAGGCGTGATAGCTCTGAACTAACGGTGATGTGCACGAAGAAATTCCGTTTTTTTTAGAAATAATAAATTAATTATTTTATATGCATATTATCAATATAATAACTCCGACCGAAGCATCTGTCTTAAACGATATTCATTTTTTTACATCCTGTTTGACGATATTTGCAGCACGCATCCTGTCAATGTTATATCAAACGCCATAAGCTTAGTACATAAAAAAATTTGAATTATAAAAGCGCTATAGTTACATTCGAAATAATTTAATATGGTGGTTAGGTATTCTTAAATTTTCTAGTTTTCCGCGCAATTTTCTTAATTTTTTCTTTCATAAGAACCATCTCCTGACAATTACAAATACAACAAAAAAAGAATTAGCGAAATCGGCCCAGCCGTTCACGCGTGATGCCATGACCAAGGCAAATAGGGTTTCATTTTACTATATATAGATTAAATGATTTTCTTATAAACAAAACAGGAGCGGGAAATGCCGCTCTGTCCCAGTAGATTACAATCTTGCATATATATTTGATATGATGGATCCAGTGTTGCCGGAGAGCAATATTGATAAAAAATAGTATAAGTATTGACATTTTTTAGTCTTCCGAAATAAATGTAGGCACAGCAATTTTTTCTAACTTTATTTAAAAAAAATGGTTAAAAAGAAGCGTAGGAATATCAGCAGACTCATTTCTTTTAGAACATCCAGCGACACAAGACACATTTTTGTTATTCCTTAACCGCCTTCAGGGAATCCAATTTTAATAAAAAATATATACATAGCTAATACAAGTTTACTTTGATTAACTCTAATAGGAATAACAATATTTTAAGCATTAATTTAACAAAACTTTTAATTTTATTGAACTATACAAAAAAACAAAAACACAAAGAACAGAACCACCAACCAGGTTCCGTGACATAAGGCCATGCGACACTTTCACAAAGCGACATAAGGCCATAGTCGAACATATGGGCTTTTGTCACTTTGCAAAAGCGTCATCTCATAAGGCCATTATGGCGCTCATTGTTCGAAAACATGTTGATGGAAATAATAATTCCATTAGAGCTTTTTTTGCTGTGGATACAACTGCGGTTAATTCTCCTGATAAACATTTTTTTTTGTTTAGTACTGCGACCTTGAACATGAAAATGAGAAAGCTTTCAGTTGATTTGTGTACGTAAGGTGTTTGGAGTTTTTCTGAAATAATTTCCCTTTGGCTTGTCCCAAAGAGAAATGCTCTTGATTTGGAATCTACGAAGGCTGATATTTAAATTTTCTTTTTTGTTCACTTTTTCCTTGGTGAGATCCATCTCCGACATCAATTATGTACTCAAATTTTTGTTTTTTGGTTAAAGTAGTTATAAAGTTTAGTATCCTGTAAGCGCTTAATCTGTTGCTGCACCAATGGAGGTATTTGGAAAAAAAAAATTGTTTTCGTATTTTTTTACACATTCGCGCACAAGGCGGCATATTCCTCTCAGTTGTGCCGTTTTTGCTGAGACAAAGCGGCATATCCCGTCAAACTTTATTGTACTCTATAACGCAAAACGGCAATACTGGCCTCAAGATTTTCATTTACTGTCCCAGTAAAAATAAAACATTTTGCGAAATGTCCCAAAAGACCTCTGGTCTCAGCGAATTGCTAATAATGTTTGGGAAGTGCTTTGCGAAAAATTCAGAGATGTTTGCGATGCTTCTTTTTTAGTCTTTCCGACTCATCGTATAAATCTGAAATATAAGAACAAATAAAAAATGTATACTGTTTGATTTAGTCGATAAAGAACGTGCAAATAATTCAAATTATGTTACCGAATGAGATATCACTAACTTCAAGTGTAGATACACAAAAGAATAAAGTATCTTAACTAAAATATTTGCCGCTTGTATCGTTGCGGGGTGACAATTTGAATGCTTCCAAAGCAACATTATTTGCTGATTGTTGTTCACCACTTTCACCATTTTTCTTGTCATTGTAGCCTTAATCTTCCACTTGGAACTTATTCACACAAAAGAAAAATCACTTAAATTGTATGCAACACGCACAGGGTTGACGTACTTTTTTTTTGCTTTAATAGCCCCAAGCCTTGTAAAATCGTTGCCCAGATTAGGGCCCAAAAATCGTAGATTTTTTTTAATTTTCCCCAATTACCCATCTTACTTATGCGTGCTGCGGATTTAATTTGACTTCTATTTTCTGGAATTGACTTTTGTCGCTTGTGTTGTTAAACGACTGTTCGATGTCACTTGACTGCAAGACTACTGCCACTGAGAATGTTCTTTCTCTGTTGACTCACTCCGTTGGCTAAACGGACCTGATTTCTATCTCAAGTTTTGCAATTCCAATTTCGATGATTTTTTCGTTGGAAAGTTATATTTTTTTTTTAATACAAATTTGCTACAAAAGAATTAGCGTAGAAAAGCGTTTACCGCTCTTTCCCACTACTACTACTACTACTACTACTACTTTCGACATCCCGTACTCTTCCTTTCACATTCGTACTCCCATTTTTTTTTTTTTTTTAATTCACTTAAAATTAATGCATACCTACTCAGGCCATATTTCAAAAACCTATGGGACATGATTATATTGTCAATAACAAAAACCTGTCTTTGCAGTATCCTGCCCCCTTAAAACCCCCCTGCTTGGGTTTACTGTTGGATTGCGGGGTGGGTGCGAGGTTGAGGATATGCAAAGTTTGGGACTTTTTTTTAGAAAAGTCATGCACACAAAGCAAGGGCAAGGATTTAGTTGATCGGGTAATGTTTGTCTTGAAAGTTGAAACTTTACTCTATGTAATAAAGTTAACAGTGTATTTTTGTTCCCTATTTTGATACCGCTCTATTTTATGTACGGGCTTATTTACCTTTTGATGTGCGATTTTATTATTTTAGATTTAAGCTAGTGGTTGTGCTACAGTCGACCAGGTTTAGGCAACATGATTTGCTTCAAGGAGAAGGCAAAACGTATCGGATCTCAGTAAATGGGTATTCGTCCTGGCCTCCGAGCGGAGCGTGGGTAAAGTGTTTTTTAAACTTTTTTATCAGGAGATTTGCAAGCTATAAAAGAAAATGGCTTCCACAAGTGATGAATGGACAATTATTTATTTATTTCGTATAAATGATTGATGAATTGTTGTTTCAATTTACTGAATCTAATTAACACACTCATTTCAAATGTTTTAAATTGGAAATAGAAATGTTGCAATAGCCCAAAAGGCGGCAGTGCAGCAACCTGGGTCACATACTAATAATAAGCTTCTGAGAAATAAACCCGAAACCTTAAATGGTTCTTTAAAATGTCCAAATGTCTTCCGATGTTGACACACTTTCCTCTTTTAAAATTCTTGTCACACACATAAATCGAATGCGATATAATTTCTTATTTATATTCACTGCTTCTACCAAGTAGCAACATTTCAAGACAGCACACTTCACAGGATAACGATTCTAAATCGAATCATATGGTTGCACGAATTTACAGGATAATCTAACCCTTCAGTTGCGTTACCTGCACTCTTAGTATGATAGACACCCCCTCTAATCGCGGAAAATTGACAACGCTCCTTCGTTCCATAGGCATCTATATTGTATCACCTTTATCCAACTTATAACGACATACCCATTTTCGAGATAAATATGTCTCGACATTAAGACGTCTCAAGTGGGTAATAGAGATATACGGAGCGCATCAACCAGAAGTAATGCAATACCTACGTCCTTCATAGTATTCCATGAAGTAGGAGTTTACCTCCGTCCGTTCAAAATACCCTTTTATTTTGTCATGCAAAAATATTCCAACGACATGGACGGACAATATTTTATTTCAAATCGAGGGTTTACGTCCTTAGGGGATGTTGTTTCATTTTTTTTGAACATGCAGAAGTGTCCGTATTTATCTGCATGAAATCGAATCGATATTTTTTCTCCCGAAAATACCTTTTTTGTGGATTGATTAATGAATTTTCCGACAGCTCTCAAAAATCCACTTATGAGAATTACGGGATAGAAACAAATTACTGTCAAATTTACAGAAAACATACGAACACAAAGAGCATTATGGGTCAGTAAAGAAAAATAATAAAATGTAGTAGACAGACAGAAGTAGGTATTTATAAGAGTTGTTGCTATTCGTACTCCAATATAATATCGAGAACAATAAGAAAAGCTCTACTAAATCGCTGAACATCGATCACATTATTTCTATCAAATCTAAAAATATATATATACAAACATACCGTACACAATGGAATGGCTTATGAAGGAAAATCAATAAGTTGATAAGACGACCGATGGTTTTCCTCATCTTAATGGAACGGAACATCGTTGGGGGAATACAGCAGGACAAAGGACTGTGATACAATTAAATTGATTGTATAAGTAATTCTAATGTCCACAACGTTGTGTCCTTATAGAAATTCGATAAACATTTTCTATAGGGTCTATAGGTCTTTGGGAACATGATTTGCCAGAATTGCAGAGACGGAAGCTTGTCACAATAAAACTCAATGAACAGTCATAGTTCGGTGATTTTTCTGGCGTATACATGTCAGCGTGGTTAAAAAATTCATCAAGTGGACAGAGTCCAGAAAAATACTCCATATAACAGCTCGTTATGGTTTCAAAATATTAGCAAGTAGTTCCCACGCATACGTTGCACCCTTAAAAGTTTGACAACAAAGGGTGAAACGGATCAGAAATTACAAATTTAAAAAATCGGAAAACCTCTTAATCCGCACCATGTGCCGATTTTCCCAACATAAGTGTTTTAGATTTTCCAAACTGGGCTATGAACAATGGAATGAAACTGAGTTGGTGTTATTCTTGGCAGTCACAAATAAAACCCATCAAATGTTGACTCCTCATCTACTCTTTTTATGAAACTTTGCGTTCGGGAATAGACGCCATACATTCTAATACGTATATTTTGTCCAAGGATACACCACACATCTATACTGTGTTGTGTTGTGTTTATTTAAGACGTAATGTATAAAAAGATATGTTAACTATATAGCTTATAGCCTCCCATCAAATTGTAACGCTAATTGGAGACATCTCTAAAGATGAAATCCTCTTAACTACAACTAAATACCGACTCCATCTTAATTATTTCCTGAGGGCTGTGGTATTGAGGATAGCAATATCTAAGCTTAAGTCCAACAAGGCTGCTGGACCGGACGGCTTAACTGCTGAGCTGTTTAAGGCAGCGGGAGATGACCTGGTAGAGAGCATACACCAACTCGTCTCCAAGATTTGGTCAGACGAAAGTATGCCTGATGAATGGAACTTCAGCATCATTTGCCCGATCCACAAGAAGGGAGACTCTCTAAACTGCGCCAACTATAGAGGCATCGGTCTCCTGAACACTGCGTATAAGATCATGTCTGCTGTATTGTGTGAACGCCTGAAACCATTCGTCAACGATCTGATAGGTCCCTATCAGTGCGGTTTTAGGCCCGGTAAGTCCACGACCGATCAAATATTCACACTACGGCAGATCCTGGAGAAAACCCAAGAAGTCCAGATCGATACTCACCATCTTTTTATCGATTTTAAGGCCGCATATGACAGCGTTTATAGAGACGAGCTATACAGAGCCATGTCTAGTTTTGGCATCCCTGCCAAACTTGTCAGGTTATGCAGAATGACGATGGAGAACGCTCGCTGCTCCGTAAAGGTCGGAAACAATCTCACCGAGACCTTTGATGTCAAAAAAGGATTTAGACAAGGTGATGCGCTGTCATGTGACTTCTTCAACATCATTCTTGAGAAGATTGTGCGAAACTCACAAGCCAACACCAGAGGCACAATTTTCTATAAGTCTGTGCAACTGCTTGCATACGCTGACGACATTGACATTGTTGGTACAACACAGCGAGCTGTCACTGGTGCGTTTGCAAGTATTAGTGCAGAAGCGGCAAAAATGGGTTTAGTGGTGAATGAGGGTAAAACAAAATATATGCTGTCAACAAGAAGGGACACACGACATCGACGAATCGGGCAGAACGTCACGATAGACAGCTATAACTTTGAGGTAGTTAGGGACTTTGTCTACCTCGGCTCCGCTATAAACTCTGATAACGACATCACATCAGAAATCAAACGAAGAATCACACTTGCCAACCGCTGTTTCTTTGGCCTAAGACGGCAACTGATAAGTAAGGCCTTGTCGAGAAATACTAAGGAAACTCTGTATAAGACCCTCATCATCCCAGTCCTGCTTTATGGTGCAGAAGCATGGGCGCTATCAAAGACGGATGAAGATCTCCTTGGTCGTTTCGAACGCAAAATTCTTCGAGTGATTTTTGGTCCCGTTTGCGTTGACGGGCTTTGGAGGAGAAGATTTAACAGCGAACTCTACGAGCTGTACAGCGACATCGACCTAGTCAGAAAAGTACGCATCAGTCGTCTAAGATGGCTGGGAGATGTAGAGCGAATGGACACCAACGCTCCGGCCCGAAGAGTCTTCGATTCTAACCCGGAGGGACAACGCAGTAGAGGAAGACCTCGCCTTAGGTGGCGCGCGCAAGTGGAAGGGGACCTCAACCAACTTGGAGTGCGCAACTGGAGGCAGTTAGCCAAAGATCGCGCTAACTGGAGAGGCGTATTGGTTGAGGCCCAGGTCCACCCCGGACTGTAGCGCCACCTAAGTAAGAAAGTAAGGGCTGTGGTATTATTCGACAAATTTAATAGATTCATTAAAAAATTTAACAAAATCCTGGGTACGGTTGAAATACAGGACGGTTGAAACAACACGAATATCTCGTGAACCGTACGCGCAGCGTCTAAGGGTATTAGGGGTGAATGAAGCGAAAACAAGTCCGTCGACGAATAGTAGTCATGCGTCGTTCGTTCGGCGGTTCAGTTTTAAGTGAGAGTAAGTATTTTTGTTCGGTTATTTTTTATTTTACTGGGGTTTCTATCGATGCGAGATTGCTGTCCCTATTTTTTTTATATGCAGTAAAGAGTGTAGAATACAGTATGGTGACTAGTTTAAACGTGTCAGTGTTGCTTTCGTTACTTTATAGATGTTTTTACTTAAAGGGGGGGTTGGGGACGGTTGAAACAATTTTTCAGGGGACGGTTGAAACAGTGTGTTTAATTATTTTTTTATTATTATATATTATTTTAACAAAATCAGAAGAACCAGAAAGTCTACAATATACACCGATGATGGTCAGGCAGCTGGTGGTCCTCAGGAGCGAGAACTTCCCACCAGCCAGCTGGGCCATGGCCAGGATTTGTGAGCTTCTCCCAGGCCAGGACGGCTTGGTGAGAAACGTCGTAGTACAAACGGCTACCAATAAACTGAAGCGTCCAGTACAGAAGTTATGCATCTTACCTGTGGAGTCTAGCTAAAGATATACATATTGTTATTGTATTATAGTAACGTATAGTAAGAACATTGTTTTTAGCCAGGACGGTTACGTATGGCAACACTGGCCATTCGAGTATCCTTATAAAATAATATGTAAGAGCAGTGCTTGATCGGTTTCTGACCGAGAGAGACGTGTTTTCCACCGATTATAAAACGGAGATAATAAATGTGGGTTTTTTGTATACTTTTCCCATAACAAAAGTCGTACCGTGTTTTATTTTAAGTTGGTGGATTATACAAATACACATGTTATGTTGAAGATGTACAGGGTGTCCGCCGGGAAGGTATACTACTTTGTTTGTTTATAATTTTTGATTAATGAAAGAGAATGGATCTTATATTGATAAATGTTTTCTTTAATGTCGGCAATTATGTATGGAATACAATATCAGGTAAATGTCCGCCTCTGTTAGTCTCACAAATGCGAGCCCTTTTGAGCACATTTTCCATGAGATTCTCACACATTTCACGCGGTATTTCATTAATTTCATCACGAATATTTTGTTTGAGTTGCTCAAGCGTTTCTGGTTTGTTTGCATAAACCTTGCTTTTCAGATATCCCCATAAAAATAAGTCCGGAGCAGTCAGATCAGGCGACTGTGGAGGCCAATCAACTTCAACATCACCATTTCTTAAAATAACTTGTTGTGGAAATAGGTCTTGCAGTAATTCCATCGTAATCCTGGTTGTATGCGATGTGGCATATTCTTGTTGATACCACATATTAATCAAGCCCAAAGCTTGAAGTTGTGGTGTTAAAAATGTTTCGATCATATCACGATATCGCTCCCCATTCACAGTTACCGTTACGCCTTTTTAATTTTCAAAGAAGTAAGGTCCAATGATTCCTCCTGACCAATTTGCACACCAGACTGTAACTTTTAATGGATGCAAAAGTGACCGATGAATAATTTGAGGGTTTTCCATTGCCCAGAACCGACTATTCTGTTTATTCACATATCCATTCAAATGAAAATGTGCTTCGTCACTCATTATGATTTTTTCATGAAAATCTGGGTTGTCGTGGGCTAGCTGTAACATCCTATTGGCATATGAGTGGCGACGTGAATGGTCTTCTGCAGCGTTGCCAGTTTGGGGGTTTTCCCCCCAGATCTAGGGGTTTTTTTGATTGTTTATTGGGAAATCTGGGGTTTTTTTTTTAACTGCGTTCAACTTTTTGTTCAAAAATTGTTGTTTTTTTTTAGAAAATAACTAAATCTCGGGGTTTTTCAGATTTGTCTGGAGTAAATATTTCAACTGTCTGGCAACGCTGGTCTTCTGTCAACTGAATCTTAAATGGAAACAAATACAAATCCTTGTGCAAAATTGTCGCCAAAGTTGTTCTTTGAAAACCAAGCTCCTGAGCACGGCGTCGAATTGAGGTTGATGGATTGTTTTGAAGACTTCCTTGAGCAGCAGTAATGTTTTCAGCCGATCTTACAGTACGTTGTGGTCCAGCTTGGGCCTATCACAGGCCCTCTTTCTTCGAAATCATTCACTACACGATAAATAATGCATTTTGTTGGCACGTAGTTTCGCCCAAAAATTTCACATTACTTTCTTATCGTCAGAGTAATCGATGATTGATTTTGATAAAATGTTTTAACGATTAAAACACGTTGGTTTATCGAATATTTTTCTATAATAAATTTGCCACGTATCTACTTCACGACTGTAAACAAAGTAGTATAGGTACCTATACCCGGCGGACACCCTGTACAAAATTAATAAATATAATTAGAGATTGATATTTTATGCCATTCAAAACTCACATTTTTACCACTTTTAGGGCCACATGCACCAACCTCATTTGACAACACTATTTATTCGTTTATCCACTGTTTAGTCCTATTCCGTAGACTCGGTAAAAATTGCGTTGCAGGGCGACATTTATTCGGCTATCAAATTGTCAAATACCCGGTAGTTTGACATTAAAATTATTATCCAGATGTTATTTGGAGTTGGTGCAACTCAAATTGGGGGAGTAACTATTAATTTGTTTATTTTGGGTTAGCTATTCAGAAGTTTATTTAGTTATCCAAAAACTTGGTGCAAGTGGCTCTTAGTATGTTAAAAAAAAAGTCTGGATTCCTACAGAATTTCGACAGGCATAAATAGAGAATTCAACAGAATTTTTTATCTTTCATCTACAGACTTTTGAAAATAAAGCTTGGCATCACTGTGATTACGTCACAAAAATACGCTCTTTCTATTGTCATTCGTGGGTCTCTCAGGAGAGTAAGCTGCGAAAGCCAGCAGGACCAGAAACCAGACGCTTGACAGGTGATCTGATCACACGTAGTGACACATTTAGGATAAGTGTTTACGTCATAATGACGTCGGCATGTCAACATTTTCCACGGCAAATGACAATTGTAATCTTAGCTTAATAAAAGACAATACAACAGAAGCAAAAATGAAGCGACTCTTTCGTTTATACACCAGGAACATCTATGCGACAGGAAGAATATAATTTACCAGTATTTAATTAATTATAAATAAAATTCGTTGGATGTACTTCGCATTACCACAATCCTAATAAACCTTGCACTAGACACTTTTAACGTCTTTCAGTCACTCGTTTGAGTTTTCCTTCTTCATGGCAGCAATTAAAATATGCCACTCATAATCTCAAGCTTCTCGGCAGCTACTTTCTTTGTGTACTGTGAAATACGAAAAATAATAATTAGTTCAATTCCACTCTCCCAGCACTTGCCCTTTTACTCGGTTTGGCTTGCTCTTGGAAAATAAAAGAGTAAAATATGCAAACTTTTGTTATGAGTTTTGTTTCTCAAGTAGGTACTTGACTTAAGAACTAATTGCAACATAAAACCAATTACTGCCATCTCATATGAGTTTTCTTGAAAGTCGCTTTATGGCCATGAACTTTTAAAATACTGTCAAGTTGAGGAACTTAACGTATTTAGATGCCAAAAGTCTACGGTACGATTTCGGAATGCAAACAAGCTTTGCAAGTAATGACAACAAATGTTTAAAGCAGAGACAATACTGAGACCCCCAACTTCGGCCGATTTTCCGTTACTTGCCCACAAGCTATATTTCTATGGGGTGGTACACGCTAAGTGCGTTAGTATTGTTACATAGAAATTCGTATTGACAACTGTCACTCACCAACACACTCGCACCTTGCGTGTCCCACTTCCGCTGTCGGCAAAGTTGCTTCCAGCGTTCATAGAATTTTGTCAGTTAAATTTGAAATTATTCGTTTCGTGTAAATAGTATTTTATTTTAGGAATTAGTGCACTTTTGCTGAAAATATTTATGAAAAATGATTACTGTAGAATGGTTGTATGAAAATAAAAACATTTTGGGCAATTTTTCTTCAGTTATTTAAGAAAAATGTACACATCAAATCGAAGTTAATGATATTCAAAAGCAGAAAATACACAACAATATTTGTCCTAATATGTTTCTAGTATATAAAACATCTCATTTAGATCGCATTATTAACTAAACAAATTATATTAATCGTTTTTTAAAAATTTATAATAACCAACCAATAGCATTCAGTTATCTTAAAATGTGGTATTCTCGAACTCTATCACATTCCCCCATGGTTGGTAGCGGTTGGCAGCATTGAATTTATATTTTTTGTATGTTTTTACATGTCACACGGATTCTAAATAGACATAACACCGATAGGAAAACAAAATGGCGAATTTGAAAAAAAACTGAGGGGGCCAGCGGCAAGAGGATTGTGAGTTGGGGGTCTCAGTATTGTCTCTGGTTTAAAGTAGTCAAAATCAGTGAATGTTTTTATAGGTGTAGTTTAGAAGTTTCAATCTTTCGAGATGGAAAAATAAGATTTAGTGTAAAATTCATAAGCGAACTTGTTGCCCGTGTTCCTCAATTCTTAAAAGTGATATTGATAGAAACAGCAGGGAACAGTAGGGAAAATGTACTAGCTTAAATTATTGAAGTTTACCTCCTTAAGAAACGATTTGAGTTATAGGGCCCGGTACGGAAATTTTATGAGGATAAAATCAAGTGTTACCCGAGCTTGAGGCGTCACAATAGTTGAACATTTCGATAGTATCGATAGTTTCGAAATAAAATGATCGATACTTATCGATATCGAAAATGAGTTTTTGCTCAATCATTTATATGCGTTTCGATAGTATCGATAATTTGTTTGAAACATCGATAGTATCGATAGTAAAAAACGATATACTATCGATGAGAGAGAGAGACTATAGTACTATTCGTTGGTTTAGAGTTCAGTTGGCGCAGAAACCAGAGACAATATTGAGACCACCAACTTCGGCCGATTTTCCGTTACCTTGTCTACAAGCAATACTTGTAAGAAGTGTACACAATTTAGTGCGCTAGTATTGATACATAGAAATTCGTATTGACAAATGTCACGAAACTTCAGCACACCATCACACTCTCAAAAAATATCAACAACTTCCGGTGACTTCCGGTGTCGGCAAAGTTGCTGCTAGCGTTCATAGAATTTTGTCCGTTAAATTTAAAATTATTCGTTACGCGTGAATAGTATTTTATTTTAGGAATTAGTGCACTTTTTTCTGAAAATATTTATGAAAACTGATTACTGCAGAATGGTTGTAGGAAAATAAAAACATTTTGAGCAATTTTTCTTCAGTTATTTAAGAAAAATTTACTCGTGAATGATATTCAAAGGCGGAAAATACACAACAATGTTTGTCCTCATATGTTTCTAGTAAATAAAACAACTCATTTAGATAGTATTATTAACCAAACAAATTATAGGTATTAATCGATTTTTGAAAATTTATAATAATCAACCATTAGCATTCAGTTATCTTAAAATGTCGTAGGTATTCCCGAACTCTATCACATTCCCCATGGTTGGTAGCGGTTGGCAGCATTGATTTTATATTTTTTGTATGTTTTTACATGTCACACGAATTCCAAATTGGCATAACACCGATAGGAAAACAAAATGGCGAATTTGAAAAAAAAAAAAAAAATGAGGTGGCCAGCGGCAAGAGGAATGTGAGTTGGGGTGGGGGTCTCAGTATTATCTCTGGTAGAAACCTGAATGGTGGCGGTTGCAGTGGTGTCAGCGCTGGTAGTTGCTATTTTTTTAAAAGACAAACCACCCAAGTGAATGCGTATGCATTTGCACTACTGGTTTATATGCTTCACCTTTCCGATTTCAGAGTGTGGATGAGGGGTGGGTTTTGTAGTAGTCTTTTTCTGCCTTTTTGGTTCGATTTCATAATATTTTCAGGTTGGGTTTTGTTGTCTGTTGCGTTTATGAATGAGATGAGCAGGTACCTACTTTGTGTGTAGTTTGGATGTGCATTTCTTTTTCTGTGGAAGAATTTCTGCATTACGATTTGCGAGACTTTTCAATTGTTGTTTGAGCATGAATTGAAAATTTGATTTCTATCTTCTATGGGCATATGACTGATTTACTCGGTGTGTTTAAATTGTGTAAAGTAAATTGCAAATTTATTTAAAAATTCACATCTGTTACTGTTGAATAGATGTTGCTCTCGGTTATTACTAATTATTATTTTGTATTCTATGTAATACGCTTTTATTGAAGTAATATAAATAATCCGAATAATTACAGATACATATATATGTTTGTTTCTCTTATTATTTTAGAATATGCGTTCATTTACCCTCTTTTTCTATTCAATATTTATATCATAATTATCGTTCGTAGGGAGTAAACTCCAGTCGTGCGTCGGAGCTGACACACACACTTTTTTTTTGGTGGCGATTACAGCCCGGGCTGGACCACGTCCTCAACCAAGAAGTCCCACAACCGACCACCGGGTCAGTCGCAGTTCTTAGCTAGCTGCATACAGAAACGCATACCAAGTTGGTTGAAGTCGCTCTCCAATTATGCGCGCCACCTAAGAACTTCTACATTGTTCATCAGGGGTGGCCCCAATGTATTGTCGGTCTGGTACGTCCATTTTAACTGTTGTCTCAGCACACTCCATCGATACAAACTATCTAACTAATATCGCTGGACGGTTCTTTCTTTCTTCTCTTCGATCTTAAGATTTTTTTTCCACTCCGCCACCTCTCGGAACGACTGACAAACATCCGAGAGTATAACTGTCATGAAATATAGTTTCTCAGTATGGCCGTTTAGAGTCGGCATAAAATTGTAGATCCCTGCATTCGTCCAAACAATGAAAAGCTCACAGAACAAGAATGGTTGTGAGAAGATTGGCCTAGGGTCCCTTATGGACCTGTTGCGTCAACTATTTATTTAATTTACTTTTTTATCTTTCTCTCAAAGCGTCTTATCATCCGATTTTGACAGAGTCCTTCTTCTGCTTCTGCAATATACATCAGCAGGACCGGGATGATTAGGGTCTTATATGGAATCTCCTTTGTTCTATCAGAGAAGGCTCTAATTCTTAGATGCTGTCGAAGAAACAGCGATTGGCAAGAGTGAATCTTCGTTTCATCTCTGGGCTGATGTCATTTTGGGAGGTGATAGTGGAGCCCAGGTAGACGAAGAAGTTGAATCTGTCCATCGTCCGAGTCGTCAATGCTAACAGTTCTCTCTCATTTTGTCCTCACCTGGCTGGGTCCATCTTTTCCGCCTTCGTTTCAATACATTAAAATCCACAGAATATTCGCTGCGATCTTCAGAAAATGTCAATATCGTCAAATTGTACCTCTGACGTTGACTTGTGAGTTTCGTACAATTACATTTAGGATGATGTTAAGGAAGCTACACGATAGCGTGTCACCTTATCTTAACTCTTTTACGACGGTGGATGTTTTTGCCGATCTTGACGTATCAACCAGATTTATTCATTGTTGACCTGCACGGACGAACGAGTTTGGCAGGAATGCCGAAACTAAACATGACTTCGTATATCATCGCTGTCATAGACGACTTTAAAGTCCATAAAAAGTTAGTGATGGTTTTTTTCTATGATTTGTTGGAGTGTGGAAATTTGGTCTATCCTTTTGTTTTTTGAGTTTTAGTGGACAAATCCATTTTTGAGACGTTAAGGTGGACTCATTCTAAAGGAGTATGTATGGTAGCCCTTCGCTCATTCGGGTAGTCGGTAAATAGATGTACAATCATTATTGTGACAGCGTCTTAACTTTTATCTAGTATTATTGTTTCTTGGATGAAAGACAACATCATTTATGTGAAAACTTGTAAAATCCTATTATTGCAAATTTAATAAAGGCAGACACAAGGTCATCAATTTTATAAAAGAGACTGACGTCGGGTGTGCATTTTTAATTCCAGAACGGATTGTTCGATTTTCAAGATTTTAGTGTTGATGGAATCGTATTGGCCCAAAGAAGGACATAGTAAATTTTTAGTCGCGAAAACAAAACTTTAACGGA
This sequence comes from Cheilosia urbana, assembly GCA_946477585.1. NCBI lineage: Eukaryota > Metazoa > Arthropoda > Insecta > Diptera > Syrphidae > Cheilosia > Cheilosia urbana. The sequence goes on from OX297854.1 coordinate 123,107,722, forward strand.
AAGAAATAAGGAATACATTTATAAAAAAACAGCAGTTTGAAAAAAAGGCTGTATGTCACTTTCAGTACCTACAACAAAAATTATTTCAAATTTTTAAAATGATGTTACTGAACGTATTTCGGGCAGAGAGAAGTTCACCGGGTCAGCAGTTTATTATGCTTATTTATGTTTATAAAGTTTTAAGTTTTTAAAAAGGCGCGAATCACCCTTTAACGGATTTTATGCTGAATATAAAACACATTCCCACAACAGCTAAAAGATTAATCTATTTTAAGGGATATACGTAGTTAATTTTTACCGAGTTCCAACCAAGGCAAACATTTTTTCCAATTCATTCCATAAGGACTACACTTATCTCCCACCCCAAAAGAGTCTACTCCAGATGGCAGGTCCGTTTTTTTGGCCACATAATTATGTTTTCACGAAAAAACACAGTTTCCTCTTAATTTCCAATAAGGTTACTAGCAGAAGTAGCAATTGAAAACTCTCCAGGAAAGCGGACTAAATTGCAGATAATTTCAAAACGAGTCAGTCCAGCGGAACTGTAAAGAAACAAAAAGTAATTTATGCAATAAATTTAAATTAATTTTCGAAACAGTTGCTTGGCAAATGAGTGTAGAGGAGAGCTTTCCTCATCGTAAAGTGATTAGGCTCTTGGCCGTTTATCATAGTAAATTGAAAAGTTAAAAAAATAAAAAAAATAAAATGTAAACGAAGCGCTACGAAAAAAAGTTGTTAAGTACCTTCCTGCAAAATGAATTTGTCGAAACGTAGCACAGAGTGAAATTGACCAAAGCAGTTACTAGTGTATTAATAGCACTTTGGAAGAAAGAACTACCTACCCCACTGTTGACTTGAATCTTCTCTTCCACTATTGTTCTGCGCTCGATTAGGTTCTTTGTTTATATGAAACCAAGGACTCACATTGAATTCTATCATTCCACTACGTTAAAAAATGCCAGTGGTAAGTTTGGGGTTGGTAAGGTTTGATCCTATCACTCGGGGAAGTGGTGTGTGACTCTGTCAGTGATTAATGATATTTCGCCCATTCGAATATCATTTGAGATTTGACCAACTGCGATAAGGATTTGCTGCGCGGGCAAAAACTGAAAGTTATGAAATGCATTTTTTTATATATTTTTAAAACGATACCTTAAATTTGCACTAACTTCTGACTTGATTTGGTAAACTAACTGGAATAATAATGCAATATAAAACTGAACAAAAAAATCAATCGTGCATGAGATCTAATCAAATATTTAAATTTGCATTGACAAATGTCCATATCTGCTCTGAACAGGAGAAGAAGCTAAACTGTGTACGTACATGTTTTCATGCATACAAATAGGGCAAATAGAGCAGTTAAATCTACCACAGCACCAGTGAAGTGCACAACAGAATAGTCAAGTCAGACAACACTCTTTGAATGAAATTTGCATTCAAAAGAAGTAGATAAAAACGCATAACATATCTTGGAGTTCACAACAATTGTACGCTCAAGTATTCGATTTATTTCGAAGTCATAAATAAATATTTAAATCCAAGACATTTCAGCTAGAATTCTTTTTATGATTATGCAAGACATGTATTCATTTTTACCTTCCAATTGTTTACCTATCCCTTAGGACTGTTTCAGTGAAATAAAAGTTGAGTTGGGAAAGGCGAAAACCAAAAATATTGTAAGTTTACATTTAAAGTGAAAATGTCACGCAAAAATGAACAAAATTCACCTGTCAGGTGTCAGCTGTCAAGTGGGTTGTCACAAAAGAGTGAGAAAGTTCTTTTAAGAATAGAACAAATATCACTATGAAATTAATAGGCTACACAGTCTTGGTCCAACCGATAACTGCGTTATTTCAAAACCGATTTTTATTAAATATGCATCAAATAAAGGGTACATATTCGTAGGTCAATTTTCGCACATATTAATTTGTAACAAATGATACAAAATATTGAAAAACGCTGAGTTGGTAAATTACCACCATAAAATACAAAAAAAGGAGTTTTTTTTTTTGTTTATTAAAAATCTAAAGGACTTTCTTCCACTGACTGTCTATACATGATATAGAATGAAACAGAATTAAGAATCAGAATCAAAATTGTATTCATCTAGCGAAATTTTCTGTTTTTTTGTTTGTGGCTTTTGTTCGCCAAATATATCTAAAATTGTGAAACAAGTGATACCTTTTATGTTTTTGGCTGTCACTTGTCTCAAAAGATGGTAAAAGGATTAGGAAGGATATCGGTATCGGACAAGTTAAAATAAATAAATAGTTGGCGCAACAGATCTGGAGAGACCCTAGGCCTAGCTTCTCACAACCATTCGTTTTGTGTGGGTTTCTCATTTTTGGAACGAATGAAAGGGATCTACAATTTTATGCCGACTCCAAACGGCTAATTGAGAAGCTCTTTCAAGACATTCATACTCTCGGATGTTTGTCAGACGTTCGCGAGAGGTAGCGCAGCGGAAAAAAACCCTGAGTCGGAATTGGGTTTTTTGCGGGATTCGAACCTGGGACTCCCGCATAGCAGTCCAACACACTAACCACTAAGCTACTGCGACTACTATCGGACAAGTTATAACCATAAAAAAGCAAGCTGAAGGTCCCGTTTGCGTTGACGGGCTTTGGAGGAGAAGATTTAGCAGCGAACTCTACGAGCTGTACAGCGACATCGACCTAGTCAGAAAAGTACGCATCAGTCGTCTCGGAGGGACAACGCAGTAGAGGAAGACCTCGCCTTAGGTGGCGCGCGCAAGTGGAAGGGGACCTTAACCAACTTGGAGTGCGCAACTGGAGGCAGTTAGCCAAAGATCGCACTAACTGGAGAGGCGTATTGGTTGAGGCCCAGGTCCACCCGGACTGTAGCGCCACCTAAAGTAAGTAAGAAGGACAATAAAAGGTTTTCTTTTTTCTTTTCTATTTGATAGGTTGGTTCGTTGGTTTAAGTGGCTGCATTCCCGTCCTCTGACGGAGGAAAAACACAAATAGCGCATTGACCGCCGTTTTGAGACCACAACTAATGGAACATGAAAAAAAAAGGAGGAGAAGGGAGTAAAGGGAGCTCAAAACTGTAAAAATAGCAAAGTTTTCGGAGCACAAGAATTAAAAACCACGTCTTACAAAGTTGGAAAGTAGAAAAGGAAGAATTTATTTATGTCAACTTGACAAGTACTTAATGACAGATAAGATTTGTATGTAACCTAAGGAGTTGCCAGATATATTAAATTTTAAGTTTTACTCTATTACAATACTCCCACAAAAACGCAAAAATTTCATTAGATCAAATGGCAAACTCCAAACCCACTCCCTGAGCACAAAAATCGTTCTTCTGCTTCGGAACCGCCTTCGTGAAGAAATCTGCTACCATCTGATTTGTTTCAATGTAGTCTAACTTGATGTTGCCTTCATTTACTTCACGCCTCACGAAGTGGTGTCTGACATCAATGTGCTTGGTTCGCGCTCGATATGCATTTATTGCTGCAAGATCAAGTGCACTCTTGTTGTCGCAGTGTATAGTAGGTGTATGTATGCCACCCACAAGCTCTTCTACAAATCGTTTAAGCCAAAGTGCCTCCTGCGATGCTGCCGATAGCGACATGTATTCGGCCTCAGCTGTTGAAAGCGCCACTGTGCGCTGTTTCTTGGAGTTCCAAGAAATAGATGCTCCTTGTAGCATGAACGCGTAGCCAGTTGTTGATCGCCTCTCATCAACGTCTGATGCCCAGTCTGCATCACAATACCCAATGAGTTCTGCATTACCGTCCTTTTTGAACACTAGTTTTGCTTCTGCTGTACCCTTTAAATATCTAAAAATACGTTTAATAGCTGACCAATGGGGCTTACCAGGGTTTTGGTTGAATCTGCTGACTGCGCTTACTGCATACGCCAGATCAGGACGCGAAACTTGCGCAGCGTACATCAGGCTCCCAACTGCTTCTTGATATGGAACTCCTTCCATCTCATCGTGTTGTTGTTGGGTATGTGGACACATCTCTTTTGACAATATTTGATTATTATCCATTGGTGTTGATATCGGATTACAGTCCGTCATCCGAAAACGCTCCAAAATATCTCGTATATACTGATGCTGATCAATAGATAATCGTCCATTGGCTCGATCGTGATGAACTTGCATCCCCAGTATAAAACGGGCTGCACCCAGATCCTTCATGTGGAATTTCTTCATTAAATTCATCTTCAGCTGTGATTTAATTTGACCGTCATTGGAAAGAATTAAGATGTCATCCACGTAGACAGCGAGTATTAGCTTCTTCTCTCCTGTGGTCTTGAAATAAATGCACGGATCCAATTGTGATTTGTGCATTCCAAATTCCAGAAGTGCAGCATCCAATTTAGTATTCCATAGCCTGCTGGATTGCTTCAAGCCATAAAGTGACTTTTTCAACTTACACACATGTCCAGAGGCACACTCATAACCGGCGGGTTGCTTTATATAGATCTCCTCAGTGAGATCACCTTGAAGGAAAGCTGCCACAGCATCCATCTGGTCTATTTCCAAATCGAATTTGACCGCCATGGCCAATAAAACGCGAATCGACGTATAACGGACTACTGGCGAGTAGGTCTCGTCATAGTCAACGCCTTTCCTTTGGGCACATCCCTTGACTACCAATCTCGCTTTGTATCGAGAGACGTTCCCAGATGCATCACGTTTCGTTTTATACACCCATTTAGTGTCGATGACCTTACGGTTAGCTGGTAGCGGGACTAATTCCCACGTTTCATTTGATACTAAGGCATCGTACTCTTCCTTCATTGCTGTGCGCCATGACTCAGCTTCTGGACGTGACATTGCTTCTTCCAATGTAGCGGGATCGCACGTCATTTCACGGGCCACGAATGAGACAAAGTCTGGTTTTACTATTGGCTTCGGAACTCTTGATGATCTTCTCACTTCTGCCACCTGCTCACTGTTTTCAGGAGGTGATGGATAGTCATCATCAGAATCTGCAACAATGGTACTGCTGTCATCGGAGTAAAACGTCTCACTCTCATCAGAGGTTTCTGTTCCTTCGTTTTCTGCAGTAGGAACGGCTGCAGAAATATCGTCTTCCACGGAATCTGAAGGTAAACAAACAATATCAGTGACTGCGACAGAATTAATTACCTGATTCTGCATCGAATTATCGTTTTCCAAAAAAATAACATCTCGGCTGATGTACAGTTTCTTTGTCCTTGGGTCAACTAATCGATACGCCTTCGAGTCTTCACTGTATCCCACCAAAATGCATTGAAATGACTTCGGGTCGAACTTTTTGCGCTTTTCCTTAGGTACGTGAACCATTGCTTGACTACCAAACACTCTGAAACGCTCTACGTTCGGCTTATTGCCTGACCACGCCTCCTCCGGGGTCATTCCAGTCAGTCCTCTTCTCGGTGAGCGATTGATGATGTAAACGGCTGTAGACACAGCTTCACCCCAGTACTCTGTCTTCAGATCTGCGTCGAAGAGTAGACAACGGGCTTTCTCCACTACTGTTCGGTTGGTCCTCTCCGCTAAACCATTCTGTTCTGGCGTGTACGGTGCGGTCTTCTGATGTCTTATTCCATATCTGCGCAAACGGGCTGACATCCACTGGTTGCAGTACTCTGAGCCGTTATCGGTGCGTAGAGTCTTGATGGTTTTTTGAGTTTGGTTCTCTACTAAACTTTTAAATTGGTCGAACTTTTCTTTTACTTCTGATTTATTCTGCATGAGATACAGAAAAATTTTCCGACTGAAGTCGTCCACAAAAATCAAAAAATATCGCGCTCCACCAATGGAATTAACAGACATAGGCCCACAAACGTCAGAATGAACCAATTCTATACTCTGTTCAATTCGTATTTTCAGTACAGGGAAGATAGGCTATTTGCCTTTCACCCTAACTATTGTGGATTTTAATAAGCTGTCTCCATTTTAAAGCTCTCACATGGTTGCCATAGTGAGCACTATAAATTGGCATAATTCTCTCACAAATATCGGTAGGGTTACCAAATACCAACCCTTTATTAAGAAAAAATGGTTTAACTGCATGGTAACAGATCCTTCAGAAATACAAATTATTTAAAGGAGTACCTAAAAACTGTATGGCAACATCCCACATAATCAAATTCATTTATTCGCTCTCAAAAGCTTTTAAAAGCACCAAAACCGAAAGTTCTGTGAAAATATCCATAGAAAAACCCGTAAAGATATTTTTGCAAATAGATTATGGTAACACTCTTCTGAGGTGCTTAAAACACACACATATTTATTTTCTGCGATAAGATAGCAACCGCACACGAGAATATCACCCTCGTCGTCATCCTCATTCTGCTCGCGACTGCCTGGCAGACTGGTTATGGTGGGATGTATGCGCCTTTGAGGAAAATTGGTTGGGTATTTCGTAAATGACAACAACAAATTCTTTGGAATCACCAGTGGTTTCGCTTTTATTTCAGTGGCAAATCTTGTGTTGAGTGCCGTGAGAGTAGCTACAGGCACCACTGGTAGAAAAAAGAGCTTCCCATAAGGCCTGTACTGAAAATACGAATTGAACAGAGTATAGTAGTTCCGTTGCCCTCGTTCCGGTGTGTTTAAACGGCAATCTGTGTTGTTTCGCTTTTATACAAACCACACATGGTGGTATATTCTCGCACTTACGAAAGTTCATTCCAAATGACATGTCCTTCAGTTTCACTAAACTTTCTGAACTTAAGTGTCCCATCCTACGGTGCCACAAAGAATGTGTCTGCTGACAAGCGATTGACAAGTTTGCATGCTGCACAGCTGACTGGTCCAGCTTATAGACACCTTCTTCCTTTGAGGCAGTAGCAATCAAGCGGTTTTCACTGTTGTAAATCTCTGAGCGATTCCCTCTAAATATGACAGAATTCCCACTATCTGTCAAACGACTTACAGAGAGGAGATTAGCACACAAATCGGGCACGAATAGAACGTCCTTGGCAACAGCATTCTCACCAGTTGACAGCACGAACTTTATGTCTCCTTTACCATCAACAGGCATCACATTTTTGTCCGCAATGACAACTTTATCATTCTCAGTTTTGCTGATGTTTTCCAACCAATCTCGCTGCAACGTCATGTGCTTTGATGCACCAGAGTCTAAATACCAATCTCTGGTATTGACTTCCTTGACCGACAGTGACGTATACAACACACTTTCCCGGCTTGAGCTAGGTTTTGATGGATTTTTCTTTTGATTCGGACAGTTGCGAGCGAAATGCCCGTACTTGTTGCATTGAAAGCACCTAACACGCTTTTGCCTACTGGAGTCGCCTTTCTGCTGCGAGTTTTTGCTGTAGAATACCACGGAACCACTGTTAGCTGTGCTCTTTACATCCTGGAGCAGCTTAGTTTTTATGGCATCGGCTGTAATTTTTATTCCTGAGCTTTCGATGCCCATAATCATCGGCTGGTACTGTTCTGGGAGACCAGTTAGTAGTAAGGTACCTATCCACTCCTCGCTTATTGCTAGGCCAATTCCCCTTATTTTGTGCGCTGTCGTAATTATTTTATTGACGTATTCGTCGACTGACTCGCATTCTTCTAACCGTGTGGAGATTAGAGTTCTCAATAAACCAACTCTGCGAGTTAAGCCAGAGTCTTCGAATGCATCTTTTAACCTGTTCCAGACTTCCTTCGGTGTATTTGCATTTTGCACATGAACATAGTTCACTGCATCGATTAAGAGAATTATCTTCGTTTTCGCTTTCACCATCAGCTTAGCCTCTGTGTTTGCTCCTGTCACGCACTCCCACAGCTCCTCGTGTTCCAAAAGATTTTGTACAGCAAATCGCCAAGTATCGTAGTTCTCTCTACCACGAAGCTTTTCAATTGTTAGCATTGACGATGCCATTGCGTGAATGAGACTTGGTGAAAGTAATCTTCGAAAATCTTATGCATCCGCTGGAAATTTTATAAAAAAAAATATATTACGATAAACCGACTTTCCCTAACTTCCTTGTGCTTAGCTAATTTTCGCGAAACCTGGGCCCATAACCTGTAAAAATAGCAAAGTTTTCGGAGCACAAGAATTAAAAACCACGTCTTACAAAGTTGGAAAGTAAAAAAGGAAGAATTTATTTATGTCAACTTGACAAGTACTTAATGACAGATAAGATTTGTATGTAACCTAAGGAGTTGCCAGATATATTAAATTTTAAGTTTTACTCTATTACAATAAAAACCAGCCTGCGGAATTGAGAAATTTTATGATCTTATTGAAATGGATACTTTGGATGGCCGAAAGGTCATCATAAAAAGGAGGGTGACCTAGTACACTGCATCTGGTTTTGGCTAGGGCCGGACATTCACAAAGAAGATGAAACACTGTTTCACACTTATCTGAGTCGGCGCAGCTATGGCAGTGGGTGTTATGGGGGATGCCAAGTCTGGCCGCGTGAGTTCCTAAAGGCCAATGGCCCGTACTAATTGCCGTTAGTTGGGCGACATCTACACGTGTTCTGGCTAAGAGGTTGTTTGTTCTGGCTTCATCGTAGGCTGGCCAGATCTTCCTTGAAATGACGCAGCTCGTCAGGTTCCTCCATCTATTCTCGGCCCCTGTGGTGAAGTGCAGGAGGATTTCTCTCTTTACGTATCCCAGCGGAGGGAAAACATCCTCCGCACGAGACACGCACAGAGCATCAGCAGAGCCTCGTCTGGCAAGTTCATCAGCTTTCTCATTCCCCTCAATGTTCCTATGGCCGGGAACCCAGACGAGAGTGACTTCAAACCGATGTCAAGCCCTGGAGAGTGTCTCCCTGCATTCCACCACTAGCTTGGACGTTGACTTAGTCGAACCTACAGCCTTAATCGCGGCCTGACTGTCGACGAAGATGTCTATTTTTTTCCTGCGTATCTGTGTATTTTCTGTGTATACTTCTGCCTGAAAGACACTGGCTGCGTTGGGAAGGCGAAACGTTTTGGAGATGTCTAATTCTGTTGAGAAAATGCCTGCTCCGAATCCACAGTTCATTTTGGAACTGTCTGTGAAGATAGTAATGTCGAATTCGTTTACGACCGCATTTTCCTCCCATTCTAATCTAGAGGGGAATCTAACAGAGAAGTTTTTATGGAAATTGAGTTGGGGTATAGTGTAGTCCGTAGATAGACGACCTATGCCGTCCGGAAGGGAAAGTAGGATGATGGTGTGGCCATAAGGCCTTTCGGACTAACATTTAGATTCCTTCAATCTGACTGCACTACACGCTGCAAGACTTTTTATGTGCAGATCCATTGGCAGAAAACTGAGAATCACATTGAGCGCCTCGGTCGGACTTGATCGTAGGGCTACATATTTGATAGGTACTCAAAATAAAAATAAAATAAATAATACAAAAATTCAAGGACATACATTTCTTCGAAATCCACTGCCTATATAACTTTACGGACTTACCCTTCCTAATGCCATTTGTTTTTTTTTTTTTTTACACGGGTAATCTTCATATCAAGAACCCTTTCCCTTTCCTTTTCCTTTTCTTAGATAATATTTCCAATATTGTCTGTTTTTAGCGATGTTTCCACTTAAAAAAAAAAAAAAAAAGTCCTTGTTCTGAGGAATATCTGAAAAAAAAAAAAGTTCCTGACAACTTTACCTTACCCTCAATAGCGATATGCAAATGTTTAAATATTCCACTGAATGCATTAGTACATTTAAACCAACTCTTAGCTAAAATAAAAATGACTATGTACAATAACAGTTCAAGTTTGCATTGCAACGCACCGCATTGCTTCGCGATTCGCGAATAGTTTCAGCGTCGTGCCTTTGCCGTTCGAGTTAACTTTATTATATGTAAATTTAAATAGTTTACTAGTCAAAAGTTTTCTGCTTCTCATCATGAATACAGATGCGGTGGGAAAAGTTTTCCTGCTGAAAAAATGATGCAATGGTTTTTACCGAACGTTGTCTTTAATGATAGTTATTAAAGTTAGGGGCGGGTAAATAATCAAAATGATGTTGGAATGCTGTAGAAAGCATGATTTACTTAAAATGTACAAAAAGATTCTGACATTTTAAATACCTACCGTGTTTTATTTGTGCGAGCCCATATTTCCAAGGTTTCATATTAGTATTTATTACGAGGAATGACAATTGGAAGAAGAAGGGAATAACCAAAAGAAGCGGTGGTCTTTTAAACACGTGATGGTTTTAATATCTATTTATTTAGCATAATAGATGGAAAATACGATAGGTCTACCGCCTTTTTCGAAATTACTAAATATTTGCACTTATTTGGATTAAGCAGAGCACCAAACTGTTTTTTCATCACCAATTCGAATTTCGTTGAAGATCCTCATTTATACGTCATGGGCGCAGGCCACGATAAGGCCTAGGGGACAACTTCGATGGATTTGTATGTCATTGTAAAAGTGTTTTGATGAATGCAAAATTTCAGGAGTTATATCATTAATGTACAGAGAAAATAAGAGTGGTCCCGAAATCGACTCTTGGGGAACGCCTCGCGATAAGGGAAGCAACTCTGATAGAACACCATCAAGACACACAGCCCGTGCTGTCTTTCACTTTAATACGATGCTATTAGCTTTAAAGCGTAGGAAGATATGTTGAAGTAAGTGCGCAACTTTTTAAATAAGAGTGGAGAGTGATCAACCATATAGCTTTGGAAAAGTCTAAAAGGATCAGGAAGTTAATATAGTCTCTATCCAATTTTTCCCTTTTGTCTTCTACCACCCTTATTAAAGCAGTTGTACGACTGTGTTTGGTACGAAATCCAGATTGAACTGAAACAAGCAGGTTTTTATTTACCTGGTGGTCATTCAGTTGCATATGCATAATCCGTTCATAAACTTTACAAAAGGTAGGATTGGTATGGGTCTGAATTCATCACCTGCTGAGTTCTTAGGGATTGGTATTATTTTAGCCATTTACCACTGATGAGGAAAGATGCCGGTTATAAAGGGTTTTCCAATAAGAGTTGTTATTTTGGTATTCAAAGAAAAATGCCATTTTTTGAGATAAATGATCGGATGTTTATTTTATAATGAAGAGGAAGGTATGCCGTAAATAATGAAAAACAATATCAGCCAAATAGCCACCACGAGCACGCATACAGGACCATATCCTTTCACAACAACACCTCTTATTGAATAATCCTTTATTAAAATAGTATTAATCACATGCGTTACGTATGGTAGTATTACTGCCAAAATGGCATTGACAAAAACCGAATGAATTCCGTCAAGTCCCATTGCATTCGATTTTATAGACAAAAGTACTGTTCACTTTTGTAAAAAAAAAAACAAGATGGATTTGTACGGACAATGGGGCCGTCGTAGAAATTTTCGCCATGTACCTCAGAGGTTCCAGGTTTGGGGAATCGATAAGAACTTACGATTACTTTCAACGCAATCGACGTTGTTTGAGCAACTTGGTTTTTACTTAGAAATCCCTAACTCACGGAGATCGACAATCTGTGTGAACATTAAAGCGACTTGAGTAAAAGTGTGTCTTTGAAGCTCTAATTTCACGTACAGCACTGTTCCGCAAATTTTTATAAGATTGATGGAGATTTTCAATCCGAAAAGTTTCCATCGACGATATGCCTGGCCTGCATCATTAGCCTTCGAATATCTTTTGTTAACTAAGCCAAGGTTAACATTTGAAAACAGTTTTGTTTTTCACAGTTCCACAATATGTTTAGAACGAATCCATTTGGGACAACCCAGAATCATATAAAATTTAAAAAATGTATGTGAAGGATTTTTTTTTTATTTGAAAAATATTTCACATCTTCATAGTGCATACAATAAAATTGTAAAAAAAAAAAACTATTCTCAGTAAAACATGCTCTACAATGGAACAAAATGTAGTTTTTATTTCATGGCAATCGGTCATTGAAAAGCTTTAACATTTTTTTTTTTAATTTAATCTATATCAATGTCGGCGCACACAACATCGCGTCATCGGTTTATCAAATTAGTGTCAGCCAAGCAATACAATTCCCCGGCATTTTGAAAAGCTAAGCAGATAGTACTAGTATACCTAAAAATTATATTTTTAAGCTCACAAACAAAAACTCTGTAGTACTTTTTTTGGAAACCTATTCAGTCTTAATATATTCGGCAGAATTGAATGAATATGCCATTTTCTGTGAATATTAATGTCGAATTAGGAAAGCTTATTTTTGGTGTAGAAATTATATCTGCTAAAGCGAACATTGAATATTCTTTGGTACTTTATCGATACTCAAATTATATGAAACTCAAATAGATGATGTAGTAGAATCATAATATGGTTAAGTGCTTCGAGATTTATGCGCGGTCCTTCGAGCCTGATATAAACTTTGGAATACATAAGCGCATGCTACGAAGGTGAAGTTTTTATGGTTCATATATCAAAAAAAAAAGGAAAAACATTTAGAACACCGCTACTAATTTACTATTTCTAACGGATGATTTTTTAAGAGGTTTAGAACTTTTTTTTAAAAAAAAAAAACACAAAAAATTCGAAAAAATGAATGAAATATTTATTTGAATCGATAGTTTGAACCTTGCAATTTAATGTTTAAAGATAATTTCATGCAAATGTTGACCGCGGCTGCGTCTCAGGTAGTCCATCCGCTGAGTCCAATTTTGGCATACTCTTTCACACATATCGGCCGGTATCTCACGAATGAATGCATGGATGTTGGCTTCCAGTGCGTCAATCGAAGCGGGCTTGTCCCTATACACATTAGCCTTGACATACCCCCACAAAAAATAATCTAATGGTGTCAAATCGCACGATCTAGGCGGCCAATTGACCGGCCCGAAACGTGAAATTAACTGTTCACCAAACTCGCCTCGCAATTGCGCCATTGTTTCGCGTGCTGTGTGACATGTGGCACCGTCTTGTTGAAACCACATATCATGCAAGACAAGAACTTCCATTTCGGGAAAAAAAAAGTTTGTTATCATCGCTCGGTAGCGTTCACCATTGACAGTAACGCTGCGATTCGCATCATCTTTGAAGAAATATGGCCCAATAATGCCGCCGGCCCATAAACCGCACCAAACAGTGGCTTTTTCGGGATGCATTGGTAGCTGTTGCAATGCTTCTGGCTGATCTTCACTCCAAATGCGGCAATTTTGCTTATTTACGTACCCATTCAACCAAAAATGAGCCTCATCCCTGAACACAATTTTTCGATAAAAAAGCGGATCCTCGGCCAGCTTTCCAAGAGCCCATTCACCAAAAATTCGGCGTTGTGGTAGGTCGCCTGGCTTTAGTTCTTGCACAAGCTGTATCTTAAAAGGCTTTACGCACAAATCCTTCCGCAAAATTTTCCACGTAGTGCTGTAACAAAGGCCTAACTGCTGGGAACGGCGCCGAATCGACATTTCGCGGTCTTCTGTCACACTAGCTGATACGGCCGCAATATTTTCTTCACTACGCACAGTACGTAAACGTGTTGGTGGTTTAATGTCCAACAAAGTAAATTTGGTGTGAAATTTGGTCACAATCTTCCGAATAGACTGCTCAGAAGGTCGAGAATGCCGATCATAAAATGGAAGCAGCGCGCGATGAACATTTCGAACCGAGCACGAATTTTGATAGTAAAATTCAATAATTTGCAAGCGTTGTTCATTTGTAAGACGATCCATGGTTAAATTGCAAACCAAACTGAAGCTGTTTGACAGTGACACAAGGTACTAAACACACGTCAGTTGTCAAAACCAGTGTTGCCAAAATCAAACCAGCTAAAAAATCACCCGTTATTTATGCCTTATGTAGTGGAACAGGCAATGCTAGTAAGTAGGTATCTATTCAATTTAATTCGTTGACTCTTAAAAAAATCTTGGCGTGTTATTCAATAGATCACTCACACGGAATAATCAAATAAATTTTATAGTTTGAAGGGCTTATCGGGTTCTTTGTACTCGGTGGACTGCTCAGAAGTGTACACCTCTGTAGACAAGGCCTGTACTTGCAAAGTCACTGGTCATTCCTGTTCTTACCTACGGCTGTGAGCTTTTTTATGATAGTGATGCAAATAGTAAAAGAAAGCTACATGTAGTATTTAAAAGCAGTATTCGCTACGTCTATGGCCTTAGAAGATATGATCACTTCTCACGTCTGGCTAAAAACTTGTTGGATATGTCTTTTCATGACTATGTCAAGTTTGGCACATTGATTCTGCTTTTCACCATAATCAACACAAAGCATCCACCGTATCTCTACAATAAAAAATTAATTCTTCCACGTTTCTCTTGCTTAAAATCTGAGAAAGTTTTTCATTGCTGCCATCGGCTTTTGGAATTCACTTTCAAAGAGCTGAATGATACACGTCGATTCAGAATCGAATTAAGGCTTTTCCTGACAAATCAGAGCAACTAGTTTCTTTTGTTTTTTCTCCCACTATTTTTGTTTTCTTTATTCAACTCAAGCAAAATTCAAATTAATTTTATTTCTCAATTTCAAGATTTAATTAAACATTAGATCATGTAATAAAGTTATTTTCTAAGTCTTATTTACTTTCGAACTTTATACTTTAAATTTTAATTTTAACTTGTCGTTCTTTCCTTAGTTTTTGTTTTGCACATTGCTTATCAAAATTCTTTATTCAAAAGTTAGGCATATTAAATGCAATAGATATAAATGACGAATAGCAATGTTGATTTGTTTCAATCAAACCGCAATGATTTTGACGTGTCGGCCAACTTTCAGCTTTTTCACTAAATTGACCATGTGAGAAACATGAAACACAAATCCATCGATTAACCTTGCAACAAATTATTTGTCATAGTGAAAGCGAGACGCACGGGAAATTTAAGTCGCTTGAATACGAATGACAAATCGTTCTGAAGAATAAGCGGAATCTGCGGAATGAGAGTGTTTGCCTTTGAATTTTCCCCTCAAAATCGTCACTTTTATGGCATTTGATTTGAGATCCTTTACCATGAATAAAATGCGATCCGTTACAAAGTTTCGGTACATTGATGTTGCGCAACAAAATTTTAACTGAGCCGACTCTCAAATCCAAATTATGTAGAGGTAAGTCCGTAACATCCAAAGAATTCAAAAATTCAACTAATCCCTGTAAAGTTTTGTTTTCACGACAAAAAGTAGTATTTATCCTTCCTTCCAACCAAAAATCATAAAAATCGAACGATCGGTTCCCGAATTATGAGTGCACATACGAACGCCTGTCTCTTTTATATGTAGCTGTACCCACCCGGCTTTGCTCGTACAAATTAAATCTTGCTCATTTCGCAAAGTGCTTTATTTGGACAATGTCCATTTATAATACCTACGACTTTAAAAAAGCGTTTGGTTTTATTTTTGAATGGGACGTGCCAAAACCCGTTTTCCTATCCGGCTTATATTTTGCAAAGTACCTACCACATATAGCGTTAAAAAACTATCCGAACTTTAACGCGAGAAACAGATTAACACAGCGACAGCAACAGCGAATTAAGGATTGACTCTAACGTTGATGTCGCTGTCGATGTTGTTGTGCTAATGTGTTCAAAGTAATTAAAATACATTGGTTCTAAAGGTTCTGTTAAAGTTGCTGTTGCTGTGTTAATCTGTTTCTCGCATAAAACTGGAAGCAACCATACCCATTTACAGAATTTCAATCAACTCGGTGGAGCTGTTTCGGAGATCAACAACAACGCTACCTATCGGGTCCAAAATGATATCATTTAAGACTGCCTAAACCTGAAATACAACAATACGAACAAAAAAAAGAGGAAACATAAAAATTGGCCCAGTGGTTATCGGGTTATATCGTCATCGAGTTTCAAGTCGAAAGAATTATAGGTATAGGTATAGGTATATAAAGAAAATTATTATTAAAGAAAACTGAAAAATGAAATATAGGCCTACAACGCCACATGTTGAGGATTTTCTAACTTTTCTTTTTTCATAATCCATCCCTGATTCAAGACGAACAAAACAAAACAAAAATCATTCAAATCGGTCGAGCCGTTCTGGAGCCTTTACCCGACTAACGCACAGCAATTGATTTTTACATAAATATAGAGATTATACTTCTTGGCACATTTTTCTAAAACAAAGAAAACTAATTTTGTTCAAAAGAATCTAATAACGTGCACCTTGGACCGGACTAAGTAACACGCGCTATGATAGGTCCAAGGTATTAACACCACTTTCGCCAGAAAAATGTTAACGTAGGATTTAAATCACATACGTACGACAATATTGTGTTCTACCAAAAGATGGTCAATACACTCACCGAAATCGATTAAAGTAGCGGAAAAGAGACAGCAAATTAAGCACTAGAAAATTTTAGAATACCTATAGATAAAAAAAACTTTTTTCACCGACTTTTTCTGCCGACTCGCTGGTATGTTAAAAAAGAAACTGAGACGAGAAATGAACAGAAGAGCAACATTTCGCAGAAGAAACGGTTTTTGCGTGCTTTGTATTTTTCTGAAAATTCAAACTCGGACCAAGGTACAATGCCTTCCCCTACTCTTACTGTATTTGCATGTACTAAATCTAACCTCACCTGACATATTTATGCCTTCCTTTTTATGACCTCCCTTAGAGATTGCGTTTCGAAAATTATCATAACTCATGATTCATGAATGTTAGGTAGTTGTTTGAGGACTAAGTAAAAGTCAGATTTTCTTAACGACAGTTGAGCAGACAGATTTGAGTACCGACTTTTTATTGCCTGCAATAAAACAATTTCCACTGACAGGTTATTATGCTTATTGCATATGATAAATATTATGAGACTTTATGAATTGTTACAGTCGTTTGTATACTTTGCGTTAAACTTCGGGTGAGGTAAGATTGATGCATGTTAACTTACATCCAGGTCCAGATAAATGAAAGTAAACAGAGGAGCTTCCAATTTAGTTTATATTGTGGGGTCTTTGACTTTTCAATTTCCTGTATAAAAATGTTATCTTTAAAAAAGTCCATTTCCATTTCTCTTTTACCGTATTTAATTCGAGTAATACAAACCGACAGCGACAATAAATCTCCATTATCATTATTGATTTACCACATTTGTACATGTACATGCAGTACAGCTGGAGACACTCCAATATGTCCTTAAAACAGACAAAATCATTTATCTCAGCAAAAGCTAGCAAATCATCAGGAACTTAACTTCTTAAATTTATCATCCCCCCCTCCTATTCTTATGACACACATATGCTGACTATTTATTTTTATTCCTTAGGTTGCTGGTGTTGGTGTGCAACTGCTGCGTCTCACCAAATTCGCTCTTCCAGAAATATGTTTTGTCTTGTGATTTTGTCAAATGTGGAATTGAGTATTTTACCAGTATTTTGTCCTTGTACTGTTATAGGTACACTTTTTAAATAATTCATCGTCTATTTAGTGGGCGTGTACTTGCGTTTTGGCATTTCGAGGACATTTTACGTGAGAAGGTATATTTTGTTTACAGTTATTGACATTTTTCGAATTCGAAGCAATGTGGAAGTCGATAATAAGACCGGTAAGACAGCTGGAGCTTGATTTATCGCCAAATTGGAGCTCGATTTTTATGCAATGCTTTTACAAAAATATTGTTATATTTAAATTAAAAATATTTAAAATGTTATATATAGTGGCATTTCTTTCGTTCGGAAAAATGAAAACTTTGTACCGAAACTTCGACCGTACCGTAACGCGGTACCTATGCTCACCAAAAGGAGCAGATGGAAACGACCTATATTTCTGAAAAACTTCCGCCCCTATGCTACACCTATGATCCGAAGTCGCAGGACTCCTCAACTCAGTCCGGGCAGCTGAAACGGAATGGTGTCCAAGTCTTAGCAGCAGAGGCATGCTAGCACATGCGCGTCGTAGCTCGTCGGATGGGGGGTTCTTTGCTACTTCAGCGCTGAACGGATTTTACGTATTTTCATGCCACAGAAGAGGTGTCGATATCTGGAAATATTTATTAAAAGATCCGCGAAAATTTCAGAATCCGTATTTTCCGTTTATCAGTCACCCAGTGTGAAGCAAGCAGAAGATGTAAAATGCCTCCTGAGGTCATAAGGATCTAATTCCCTATAACATCCTTGGCCATCAGCCACTAATTCGGTATTACAAGACTAATCACACATCGTCGTTATCCCTTTCGTCCCTTCAGCTTATTCACATCCACCCATAAAAAAAAAAAAAATTAAGTTGGATACCATGATCCTCAGAAAAATATCTTCCTTTTAAATTATATCGCTATACTCAACACAGGGGAACAATTCTAAGTCAAAACCATAAATTAAGTACCTAAATAGACTGACAGCTTCAGTGAAAAAAGAGCGATTGCCTACAAGCTGAATTTGACCATGAATGTAGCCCAGTTTGAATCCATGTATTTGTGTCATGTTAGTCAAAGGGGTCACACGCACTATCAGGCTCAGTGTTACCTATGAAAATTTTGAGAAAGTCCAAAAAAAGAGTCCCGGCCGAAAAGAGGAGTCCCATAGTAATACCTCTCAACATTTGTATAAAGAGTCTAAAAAGACTGAAAAAAAAGAGTCCCATTTCGATCCAAGTTTTCTTAATGCGCGCTTAATGGACTTCGACCTTTGAATACCCTTATTATAGTGTTTCCATATACCTCAAACGAAAAAAGAGGACATACTTTACAGACCCCTTAAACTTCCAATTTGGTTACTCAAGGAAAACATTTGTACTATGTATAAGTGGACATCACATACCACAGGTGACAGGTGTGGCATGTGAGTGTGAGTGTGTGAGTGTCGTTGACAAAACAGAGAAGAAATAAATATATCGGAAAAGTGCTGCCACTGCTAGTTTTTATGGACGTACTTAAAAGTTTTAAAATGAAGGACTTGTTTTTATAATGAAATTGAAAAAATAGAACAAAAAAAGGACAGAATAAATGAAGAGGACAAAAAAGAGCCAAGCGAAGAAAGGGAGTTTAAAATAGATCGCTGACAAAGAAGAGGACATGTTCTCTTTAAAAGAGATGTTCTGGAAACCGTACCTTATTACGATTAAACATTACTATGTCACGCCAACAAATCTATTAAAACCACATTAGCTCAAGACAGTAAATTAAAAAGTACTTATTTTCTTTACCCATCCATAATTTTTTCTAGAACAAAAACAAAAGTACACTCATCACCGACGAACAGCAATTCAACGACCAAAGCAACGACATCACAGAAATAAAATCCATACAATGCAGCAATTTCCAGTTTCCAGTTTCCAGTTTCCATTTCTCATTCCAATATCTAATCTATCATGCATTTTGTTAATGAAGTTACAATAAACTTCACACAGCCATAGAATGTAGGTTTTTTGCACAAAGCCATCGCGATTGCCGTTTTAGTGACTTTGTCAATATATCTAATGGAATTTTTAAAAGTTTAGTGACAAACATTTTTCGTCACTAAAAAATTCTGGTTACTTTTCTAGTGACTTTTTGCAAAAACATGTTTTTCTAAATTATTACGCCCCTGGTGATGTTACATCCCTGGTATTCGAGTTTGACACTTGCAATTTGCATATTACAATTTGCAATATTATTCCAACTCGAACTGTAATGTCGCTTCCACATTCAAATGCCGAAGTGGAACGCATTTTTAGTATGACGAACATAGTTAAAAATAAGTTGAGAAATAAAATGTGAACGAAAACTTTGAACTCAATAATACTCATAAGAAATCAACTAAAAATACAAAAAAAAAGTTGTCATGAATACATACGAAATTCCTAAAAAAATTCTTTTAAGAAATAATTTTAAAAATGCCTCCGATATTGAGTTGAATGAAAGTGATGAAGATGAAATCGATCTAATTACTTCTGGTTTGTAGTGATTTTAAAAACTATTTTGTTTTTTTATTGTAACTTTGAAACTGAATTTTTTTTTTATATAAGTTAGTATAATCTATTAACATATTACCCCCTTATTAATAAAAAAATGTGCACAAGTAAGTTAGTTAGCAAACATCAGATAGCATACAAAAATTGGATATAACTGCTGAGTAACAAGTTGATAAATTTTACACAGTGTTTATTAATACGGGGGTTCGTTTTTGACTAATTGTTAAAAATACAAATCTTAAAATTTTTTTTTTTTCATTTTTAGGTAGTGAACATTTTTTTCTAGTGACTTTTTTTTTAATTTAGCATATCTGGTGGATTTTTAGGTTCAAATTAGTGACTTTTTTTAAGTTAACGGCAACCCTGAAAGCCATTGACAAAATGCATGAAGTTGTCCTAATACAAGTAAATAAATTTCTATATTTCTAAGAGTTGGGCAGAATTTTTTGGTTAAGTTACAGAAAAGGAGTCCGATTCAAAAAGATGAGTCCTGGAGTCCGGGCGTTCAAAAAAGAGTCAAAAGAACGCTTAAGCATCCCAAAGGTAACGCTGAGTCCAGGCTGTGTTGTAAAGAAAAGTTTTTCTTAGTTCCAGGTTGAAATTATTCGCTACATTTTTATATAAAGTTTTTCGATTTTCTTATTTCTTGTTACCTAAGAGAAAAAAATTTTTTTTTTCATTTGAGGTAGGTATATGGATACCCTAGTGTAGCACGAAACTGTTACAATTTTGAACTTCCATTGTAACTCACTTTAACTCATGTATTGCAGTCATGTTTTCATGTTTACCACACCACAACTACAGATTATCTTCGTGATAACTCCCGCCGGTTAATTTTTTTTATTTTTTCAAAATAGCTTTATACATATTCTTAAATGTATTACAATAAATAAAAGGTGGACATACGTTAGTTGCTCCCAACAGCTCAGTTCATCCATTATGCTAATTATATCCAATCTACTGTATAATTGCATTAAACGAGGACCGATTTCCTTGCTGATTAATATAACAACCACCCAACACCCATTGTTCATAGGCTTTTGTTCCGAAGCAAGCAATAAAACATGTATTATAAATTTTATAATTGATTCAGAAATTAACTCTCTCTCTCTCAGCCAGTTTGTTTGCGAGCATAAATAAACTCATACGTGTGGGTGGGTGGGAGATAAAAAATGTAAACAAGAAGTGGCCAAATAAATTCGAATTCGAACATTACTTTGAATATACTTATCAAATTTCATTGGAAGCACTTTTCATGACAATTTTTCTGAATTGATTTACATTATTCTATAAGCTTTGGTCACAGCCACTTAATCTTTCTCCCGACCCAAATCAATTGCTGTTCCATTTAGATAGCAGACAATTTGTACTGTCAGCGTGACCAATAAAAATAAACGTTCCCCCTATACGATTACTATGTATGAAATCGAATACGTATCCAGGGGAATGCATCCATTACTCTGGAAGCGATTCGAATCGATCGTTAACATCGACACCGACAGGGACTATCAAAAGTAGAAGAGACACTCCTGGTGGAAATGGAAATGGTCAGCGCCGGCCAGGGAGAAAGTTTCGTTTTGTATTGCGTAGCGTTATTTGTTATTTTTATCTTTTAGCTGGCGAATTGAATTTTTCCCGAAAGTGTCGCTTTAGTCGCATTCCCTTCCCATAGATGTAGTCGTATAACTTTGTTTGTTGGCGGTTGTCCTTGGCACGTCGTATCCACTTTAGTGAATTACCAGCAGGAGATGTAGTAGTGTGGTACAGAGAAATAAAAACGAAAAAGCTGGGATTGATATTGATGGATTTCAATGAATTTGGGTTTAATTTGACAGTACAGGCCGATATAAATATTTTATGCATTTATTAGACATGTCATATGTGCTTGTGCATAGCTGTTTTATAGACGTGTAACATGTCAACCATTTTTATGGGAAATGTAAAAATAACAATGTGAGATTTTTTAAGTTGAACTGTTATTGCATTTTTAATGGCTGTTGCAATTTTAATTTAAAAGTGCGGTGTTGAGTTTTAAGAATACATATGAACACAGATCGACTTTTGTCATTTTTGAGAAATAATTAAAAAACTGATTTATACGAATTTTTGAAGAAATAATTTAAAAAAACAAAAAACCCGACTGACTGTACAAAAAATCTCAGTGACTGACATTATTGTGTAACAATTGTTTTTTTTTTTTTTTTTTTTCTTAATTTATATTTTTATAATTATTTGTTCAGCCTATGACACTCCGGGGAATAATACGAATCTAGTGACACCTCACTCTTTAAAATCGGTCAAGCCGCTTAGGCTACAGGGCGTCACGTAGGAACGTACCTACATACTTACTTTTACCCTACATAGTCGGGTAAAAATAAGTACGGGATCTTTTTTAGAACACTGGAGTTTGAAAAATACTATTGTTTAACTATTTACCTGAAAACCGAGTCGTATTATTTTCAATTTGCATCGAAATTGAAATCGAGATATGAGCAGTTTTTAAAATCAGGGTCGAATCGCGTCCTCCGTGATCGAGCATTTCATGACGGAATTTGTTTTTGTTTCACATATAAAACCAACTTAGTTCCGTGAACGGGTAGCTCGTTCACGAAAGTGGCGATTCGACCCCAGTATTTCCGGTAATTTGAATTGAAATTTAAGGACACAATAATTTTGAAAATATTTAGTATGCATTTTGGTCAAAATCGTTGTCGCCATTTTCTTCGGCAAACTAAGGAAAACCTAAATTAAAAAAAGAAAAAACTACATAATCGATTTTTCAATTTCAAGGCCTGTCAGTGCGCCGAGAATTGCCCCTGCTTCGACTTTGTTAAACGCTCTCAATATCCCGGAAAGCTCCAAGTGTAAATTCTTTGCAATGGAGAGATTTTTCAATGGTAGATACAAGTGATTAAAGGGCCGTTTCAACCGATTTCCCTTTACTATACATGTGTTGAGAAGCTGACAGAAGATTTGAGTTGACACTGCAACCTACAACGTAAATGGATGAGTGAGATCTTTTGGGTTTACATGTGGGCTTTTACCAGCCTTGGGTATAAAAATCACATAACTTGGGGATATGAGCAAAATCCAGGCAACTTTTTAATATTACATCTACCCAATGTAGGATTAGGTCAACGTTCCTCTGAAGTTCGGCCGGTATTATTGCATCCGGTCCAGAAGATTTAATTAATTAATTCATTCCTTAAGTAGAATAGTTTATAGCTAGGAGTCCTGAGTCCATGCGCCCGATCATTAATGACCCAGGGTTCCTGAATCAGGACAATTTTTTCCGCGTTTTAGATAGCCGCAGAAGAAGAGAGGCCGACGCCGTTTTTGAGTGATGTAGGTTAATTTGTAGTAACTGCAACATCATTGCTAAGATTACCGCCAGAATCCTCCACCACAGAGTTGTAAGTCTCATCCGTATCCGATGTCCAGATGTATCCGAAGGACTGAGTTACTGTGAGAGAGAAGGGCCGCGTGGCCCTCCCAGGAGTGCAATCCTCCGCCGCCGCCTTTGCCGCTGTGGTCGGTATATTACTGATAAATGCAGTTTCGGCAGAGGTGGAGGATTGCCTTTTAGAAGGACTGCAGCCCTCCAACCCTGAACTGGTCGGTTTATTACTGACTTGTTCAACAGTATCGTGAGAGGAGGGCGCCGCACTTCCTCCCTAGTAGGGCCCTTATCATCCTTCTTATATACCCTAAGATGTGTAGCTCCGAAGCCGTAGCTAATCTGCCCTTCCGTTATAGCCAGAGGAGCCAGAGACTGAACATTAATCGAGATAATCGCAGATCTCTTGTCCCCTTTAGGTTCCTCCAGCTTAGCAATCTTTCAGTTGGCAGTCGGAAGATGAGGGTTGCTTGCCCCAATAATTCGCATGATTGTCGCGGGGTCAGAGGGATCCAGCGAGTTCTTGGCCTGCTAGGAATTTCTCCCCTGTTCACGACCTCGAACTGCGCCTCTTTGCACATCTCACCCAGAGACGAAATTGCTGTTTTATATAGGTCTGCAGACCTTTACAGTCTGTACTTGGACAACAATTTGCACGGGAGTCTGCCCACCAAACCTACAAACTCAAATACGCCGTTACTTTTAGTTTATCCGAGCTTTTTTAAAAAGGTAAAATTACTATAAGAGGAGTTCCAACCCACAAAGACATAAAATTACATCCTAATTAGGGTTACCCTACGTTGATAGCCGTGTTTCGTCTAAAAATGACTTTTTCCCCCTTTTTCATACACCTTGTCAATAGACCTACGAAAAAAGCTTCCACCTCTCCTATCCCTTTCGATGGTTAGATTTGCGAAGCCATAAGTGAACACAAGCATTCGAAGTAATATACAAACTTTCACATCTGAATACATTTATTTAACGTATTTATTAAATAAAATTTGAAAATATTTCGTTATTTTTTTTTTTTAACCTGATATTGAAAATTAAAAGCACACTGAACTTTGTTAAATTTGTTGTCCCCACAACCATAATGTAAACATTGTCCCCGATAAATTTATAGGTATAATGTCCTAATTCTCGTTTTTGAATTGGTAACCCTAGTCCTATATTGCTTGGGTGTAAAAAAAAGCATCAGAAAACGATTAGGTTTGAGCTTGGCCTATGGCATTTATTTACATATTTTTGTATAAAGGGACGATTTATGTTGTAACGAAACGCCCCGTTCGTTACACTTTCATGGCTGCTACTGTCCTCGCAGAGCACACAGCCAACCGCAGACACTCCACTGGCTGCTATCGGATCAATCCCTTGTGTGACATTGATTGTCACTTCTAATTGTCATTCATCAATTAGAAGTGACACAATCTCTTAGTTGTGGGAAAACCATGAATATGCGAATGTGGGTTCCATTCGGAGGAGATTTTACTACGTCTCTTAAGTGTGATTTGCCCCAATCTTGTACAAATCACAAAGACAGATAAGGTTCCCGTTTAGAAACTGACTTTGGTCCCTGTTCTGAATTTTGGCAGCTGAAATCCCTTTCGGAAATCGGCCTTAAATAAGCAGTGTCCAGCATTCACTCAGATTTGACCAGATTCACTTTTTTTTAGTGGCAAAACTGGTCGTAAGGGCCTCTAGAAACCACGCTGTCGTTGGCCCACTAAGGAGCCACGTTGGGCCACTTAGTTTATACGTAGCTTAGGCATTATCGAAACATTGTTGAGGTACCTACATAGTTTATACAGGATTATATGAAATGAAAAATAGTTTTACAGTTTCGGTCAATGTTGGAATAAAAAAACATTTATCACAGCGTCGCTCGCAATCACATGCCAACAAGTAATTTCATAAAGAAAATTGGAAAATTATTTTCCAAAAGTTGTAAAGTCCTGGCACTGAGCCCCTTTGGGAGAGTGTTTGCCATTTTTTTCTTACAAAGAGAAGGAATTTACTTGCAAAAAAAAAATGTGGGCTTTGAAAGAAAAAAAAACAAAATTTCGTATTAAAGCTAAACTTCCATTTAAAGGGTTTTCCTTCATGATTTCTCTCTAAAACACAACACAATGCGTACTTAAAGTTTAAGTTGCCACCGCACCTGTAGTAATACTGTACTGACTTCTTTAACTCAACAAGCAAATACAAATCCACCACGTAACCATAAACACACTTTCTCTCTCTCTGACTGCACTCTTAAACCGCAGACTTTAAATTGAATTAATTACACGGGTTGTCTGTGGAAGGTCTTTGACAAATTGGCCACAGTGGAAGCGAGCTCACTGTTTTTTCTGCACTATACCGGTATGCAAATTTTGCACTCGAAATAATGCAGGTTACATCGCACACGAAGTTGCGTTGTACAGCACATAATATAATTACAGCGCACTCACGGTGTCTGAGTAAATGCAAAACAAAAAGCTGAAACTGACTGAAACAACCACTGCCACTATGATTATTACGACAAGGCCAAATCTCTGTCATTAGCTTGGAGGGGAAAAAATAATACTCTGCAAAGGGGTTGTAGTCGGGAAAAACCCCTCCTACTTATCTGGCTTATTAAAGAAGTGAAGGATATCTTCACAAAACTTAACCTCGCTTCCGTTTTTATTGAGTTATTTTCGGAAATCCTTCCAATTTGTCGGATGTCCATTTATTGAAATCCCCAACACAAACGACCGCATTCGTCCTTTTTCACCATTTAATTACTTTATTTTATCTAAATGTTGCACGTTTTAATTAATACCCACGTAAATTTATATTACGAAGTGTACCTACTCTGTACAAGATGTAAATAAATCATCCTGCCAATGCTGGTCGCCTGCTTGGGTGGCATTAATAAGCGACGCGTGACCTAATAAGATGAGATGCGAGGCGGTTTCTTAAAAAAAAAATCGGACCATTGTATCCTTCTTGAATTTTTAGATAGCATCACTGACTGCCTTTGTGATGGACAACGATACGACGAGACGTAAAAATCACCACCAAATCGGTTTATGATGCCAAAGCACTTTACAGCGTGGTAAAATACTTTTGCCATCATATTAAATGAAATGAGAAGACATTTTTCTTTCGCAAAAAAAGGAAGATGGACTTGTTAAGGTTACGTTTCCGTTTGTAACGAAGCGAACATTTTTTTTTTTTTTTATTAGTCGTCTGTGTGTCAAGTCATCCCAAATTAAAAGTTATTACCTTGAAGGTGATTAGCCAAACATATAGAGGTTGGTATATAGAAAGTTGCTGCTTTAAAATTGGATTCCCACACAGCATCCTCCCCGAAGTGTGTGTTTGTGTATTGCTACTGTCGCACGCCATACATTTCCATTTCCGTTTATCATCTTTCTAAATATTTTGTTTGTCCATGTTGTCGTTCTTTAGCACACAAAACAACACTATTGGCAGTCATAAAGAGCAATTGCTTCAGGCTATATGCGGATGTAGTACTTTCAACGCTTTTCCCCACCTTTCTGTTGTTTACCTAGCGTGTCGATCCGCTTGTTCATTTCGAATGCCATTTGTACTCTATTGTTGGTAACGCTTTATTTTCACTGCTAAGAAAATATCGTCAACATGTTTGAATAACGAAGGACGTGGATGCAGAAGCAGAGTGTTGACGCTCTACCTGCGTTTGAATAAAATTTATATTTTGACTGTGGATTTTAAATTGATGTTCCTGGACAGTAGGGTCTATATAGGGTTATTCAAAGAACTGTTCATTTCAATTTTGTTGTTTAAGTCATAGCTTGGGTTTTTTATCGCAATTTCGACCCTAAGGAGGTAAGCAATGGTTTCTTGCAGTCCACAAACGTTCGGAGTACCACTTGAGAAAATTGTTCAAGGTTTTCGCTTATTTTTCTAAATATCCAACGCGGGTATTATGGTGCCGGTATTTAGCTTTGGGGATATACCCACTCTCACACTTATAATATACATTCAGTCAGTCGTTTTTGAAGGCTATATGCACGAGAAACTAGGTAAGGGAAGGTGAGTGTAAGTGCAGGTGAGCGAGACAGAAACCTGTACCCGCCACATTTAGATCAATGTTGTAATGGCATTAGGGTTTTATGACCTCCACAGGAGCCCTATGAGTCCAGCGCCAGCCATTCTGATGCTTTATGCAAGGCTTTTATAAACCTGTCAGAAAGACTTTCTAAGGCCCGTTTTATTCACTGGAAGTTGAATACAACTTGGAGATTTTTATTTCCAACTTGAGAAATTATTTTTACTCACTGAAGTTGAGAAAACCGAAAGTTGGTCAACTTTGAATTTGCTCAACTTTTAGCCATAGGACACGTACCTACGTGATAGCAACATTCCGAACTCGAACATAATTTTTTTCGTAGACACACAATTATGGTGGTTGGGTGTTGTATGAATAGGGTAGGCACTGATTGGCGTCAACTTGGCGATGCCCAGTCGTTGTAACTGTTCATACACATCAATTGTGCTTATTTTACCTCCGCGTGGTAGCCACCGGGTACTGGTCTTGTCCTTCCGGGCATGACTTGCTAAACTTATAAGCGCGAGTGTTGAACACGAAGAAAATAGCAACACTATAATGCTCTGTCGGAATGACTGCCTGATCGGGTCTCAGAGGTCTTACATGAGCCCCTCAGAAAGAGGACGTACGGCGGATGAATTCACATGGCTGAATCAACGGTGGCGTCAACAGTCAACATGGCAGATACCTCAATGAGCTACTTCGACGTATTTGGAGCTGAGGTCATTGAGGATTTTTCAGCACTAGTCAGGGTGTTGAAATAGAGATGGTGGCGGAAGAGCCCTTAATGGGTCAACGGCAGCTCTCACATCCCCGCAGCGGGTTACTGACTCCGGAATATTCCGGCTCCTTTTGCCCAAGGGGTTACAGAAAGGGCCTGGTCCTCCAGGTTGGGGGTTGTGCGTGGGGTTAACGACCCTACCACGGAAAAAAAAGAATTGTTGCGAAGCAACCAAAAGCCTCGGATAAGGACGGATTCACTGTTGACGACCCTGCAAAACGAAAAAAGGACAATGACGTTCGGATCTGCACGTGGAATGTTCGAACTCTGAACAGACCGCGTGCAGCCGAACAACTAGCGGAGGCCCTAGACTGCTACAAAGCAGGTATCACCGCCATCCAGGAAGTGCGGTGGGATGGGCCGGGCAAAAGGAGGATGAAAAACTGTGACATTTACTACGGTGACTGCTACAGAGAACAAAAGCAGCGTCTATTTGGATGCGGATTTGTTGTAAGCGGCAGACTTAGGCAAGAAGTCTTGAGCTTTCGACACGTTAGTGAACGCCTTACAACTATCCGCATCAAGGCTAAATTCGCCAACATCAGCCTGATATGCGCTCACGCCCCCACAGAAGATAAAGACGATGCTACCAAAGAATGTTTCTACGAGCTCCTCGACAAAACATATGAGCAATGTCCTAAGCATGACGTTAAAATCGTCTTGGGTGATTTTAACGCCAAAATAGGAAAGGAGGACATCTTTGGTAGCACAATCGGAAAACACAGCCTACACGACACCACGTCTGGAAACGGACTTAGGCTGATTGATTTTGCTGCGGGACGTAATGTTACCATAGCTAGTTCACGGTTTCCTCACCTCAATATACACAAAGGAACATGGCGGTCACCTGATCATCAAACCGTCAACCAAATTGATCAAAAAAAAAAAAAAAAAAAAAAAAAAAAAAAAAAAAAAAAAAAAAAAAAAAAAAAAAAAAAAAAAAAAAAATAATAATGTCAGAGTGAAAAGACGTATTGCCTTTCTCGTCCAGTAAAATTGAGTCAATACTATTATATCCATAACATACAAATCTTTTTGATGTGCGCGAAATTTAGCGAATTGTTTTCCGCGAGGTTTTGCTGAAGTAATAATAATAACAGTGTGTTATAACGAAACAAAAACTTAATTTCATTTTGCAAAAATCACCGCTCTTACAATTTCGTTTAATTTTGCTTATGTACATCAATTCTCTCCGTAAACATGTACACTAACGCAAACTCGAATGTGCCCGCTCTCGCGCCAAATACTCGCTCCAAAGCTGCAATAGATGCAAAAGCAACAGCTTCCAAATCTACAACACCAAAACATACATCAGCTCCAAACTCTACGAGTACGCCAAACGGCACACCAAAAACAATTAATCTCACGCAGCTGGAAGAACGCTTAAAGTTACACGCCGAAGCAACAACAAACCGACTTTTATATGAAATAAATAACTTGCGCAGTGACCTCAGCAACCAAATTGTACGTATCGAACAAAACTGGTCCACATATATACAAAAAGTCGATCAGTCTATCAATGATTTGCAGTTACGTATGGAGAAAATTGAATTGCAGCACTCAAATGAATTAAGCAAACATAGTGATGATGAATTAGCCGACCTGAAGAGAAGATGTGATTCGCTTGAGAAAAGAGAGCTCGTTGCTGACGCTGTTCTCTTTGGTGTGCCACAGCTGCATGAAGAAAACTTATCGACGGTTTTTGATCGCTTGTGTCAAACCATCCAATGTGACCCACCACCGAATCTGAAAGCTATTTTTCGGTCTGTTAAACGAAACAGTATGAACGACCGCAAAGGAAATAATAGCAACGATCCGCCCATAATTGTTAAATTCAGAACACCAAAGGATAGGAACATAGTACTGAAATTGATAGCAGAACATCGCTTCAAAGAAAAAAAGCAGCTTTGTCTTCGTGACGTTGGACTGGATTCTGGTGAAAACATTTATCTGAATGAAAGTCTAACAAACAGGAATCGAATTCTTCTTCAAAAAGCTTCCCGTATGAAACGGACTGGAAAGCTTTTTTCTGTCTCCACAAGATCTGGATCTGTCATCGTCAAAGAATATAAAAACGGAAGGAAGATTACCATAAACAACGAAGAAGCACTCGATCTTATTGCCGAGAGATGTGGAACAGTAGCAGCAGTAAATAATGGCAACTCTCGTGAAGCAGAAATGCAGTAGTAGGATAAATTCAGTAGATTTATTTTTCTTATTATTATTTATTTTTTACTTATCTTTATTATGTATATGTTCTAGTTCCCTCACCCAATCCAAATCTTTCCTTTCTTTTAAGTGTATTCCATTATTTAATAACCTTATTTTCAATTGTGAGTTTTTATGTTTTTATTTGATAATGTGTTGTTCGTCACTTGTTTCTATGTTCAGTCAACTTTTTAGATATGATAAATAACCTTTCATCATGGGGTAATTGCATCGATGAATCGAAAATCTTACTTAATATTCTTTGTAAGCAAAAGAAAGGTATAAATATGTGTCTCTTAAATACACAAAGTGTAGTTAACAAAATTGATGATTTGCGACTCTTGTTTGATGATAGCATGGTGGATATTATCTGTATTACGGAAACTTGGCTAAAACCGGATATGAAGGATAAATTGTTTAGGATTGACGACTTTCGATTAAAACGCGCTGATAGATACAACAAAGTTGGAGGGGGATGTGCAATTTATGTTAAAAAAGGTTATAAGTTTTATGTTGTTAAAGAATCAACACCTGCCGATTTAGTACAATATATATTTGTTGAGATAATTGGTGGTGATGACAAACTATTAATCGGATGCTTATACATGGCCCCCGACATTGCTAATTACGTTCTCATAAGAGACATACTAGAGGAGTTAGCACCGTTGTATGACAAAATAGTACTTTGTGGGGATTTTAACCTAAATATTTTGCACAACAAAAACAAACGTTTTAAAGATATGGTAGAGTTGTTTAATTTAAGTTTCGCAAACTGCACTAATCCCACACATTTCATGCCCAATAAGGAACCGTCTTTATTAGATATGTTTATGGTATCGAATCCAGGATTAATTCTGCACTATGACCAACTACCTGCACCAGCTTTTTCTCACCATGACCTACTTTTCTTAACTTTTAAGTTTTCTGCATCATGCGAGACTGAAACAATCAGAAAATTCCCTAATTTTTCTAAAATAAATATAGAAGCCCTATTCGACGATTGTAGAAGCTTAAATTGGTTTCCAATCTATACAACGAATAATGTAAATAATCAGACTGAGTGTTTACAGATGAATATTCAACATCTTTTTAATAAGCATGTTCCTATCAAAATAAAAAAGACTAAAAAAGCAACATTCCCTTGGTTTACAAGAGAAGTAAGCGAGAAAATAAAAGTACGTAACCTTTTATATAAAAGATGGAGGAGATACAAATGCCCAATTATTTATAAAGAATTTAAGGTAGCGCGTAATGTTGTAACCTCCCTTATCCGCAGAAACAAGCAGACATTCTTCACTAACAAATTTTGCGCTAGCAATTCAAGTTCAGAATTTTGGAAAAATGTTCGACAGTGCGGACTTAGGTCAACCAAAAACTCGTTACCTCATAATACTGACCTTGACGAGCTTAATAAGAGATTCATCAAATCCGTCCCGAATACAGGACATTCACCTAGATTTTCTCCCATCGGCAGTTTTGTAGGAGAAACTTTCTCACTTTCTGCCACAGATGAAATAAATGTCGGCTTGGAAATTTTAAAGATAAAATCTAAGGCAGTGGGTGCGGATAATATTCATCCTGATTTTATAAAAATTCTTCTTCCTGTCCTATTAAACCAAATAACACACATTTTCAATACGATCATAATGACCTCACAAGTTCCCGATGACTGGAAGATTGCAAAAATAATTCCTCTGCCTAAATCCTCTACCTCAACAAATTCGGAATACCGTCCAATAGCTATACTTCCTTTTTTGAGCAAAGTTTTTGAAAAGATAGTGAGCATTCAAATTAAACATTACCTAAACAATAACAAGTTAATCACAAAATACCAATCGGGTTTTCGTTCCAAACACAACTGCACCACAGCTCTATTAAAAGTAAGTGAAGATATACGTGCTGGATTGGACAGTAATATGTTGGGTTTAATCGTGTTCCTTGACTTCTCCAAAGCTTTTGATTCTGTAAACCATAGTATCCTACTTAAAAAGTTAGAAACTAATTTTTCATTTGATCGTTCTTTATGTACTCTTATGTTATCGTATCTGTCTAATAGGTATCAGTACATTGTAAATGAAAATAAATGTTCGTCCCGACTTTTAGTTCCCTTAGGTGTGCCACAAGGTTCCGTTCTTGGACCACTATTATTTACATGTTTTATAAATGATATATCAGAGAGTCTTAGTAATTGTAAACACCATATTTATGCTGACGATGTACAATTGTACTTGCTATTCTCTAAATCGAACAAAAGCGAAGCTCTGACATATATAAATCGCGATTTAAATGCAATATATACCTGGTCGGAAGAAAACAAGCTATACCTCAATCCGACAAAAACTAAAGCCTTGGTAATCAACAGAAGCAGACATGTTGAAGTTTTCCCCCCAATTTATCTTAACAATTCCCCAATTGAATACGTAGATAATTTAAAAAACCTCGGAATCATTTTTAATCAAAATTTTAGTTGGGATACACATGTAAAAAGTATTGTCTCTAAAATATACGGCGCTCTTCGGGGTCTTAGTCCAACATCCAATTACCTCCCAAAAAATGTGAAATTACAGCTTGTTCGGTCATTCATATTACCTATTGTCCTTTATGGTTGTGAAATATTTGCCGACATGGACCATGAATCCAAAAGGAAGCTGAATGTCGCGTATAATAGTTGTGCGAGATATATATTCGGTATTAGCAGACGCGAACATATTTCAGAGTATACTCATTTAATTGCTGGCTGTTCCTTAACAGCCCTACTTAAATATAGAACCTTGCTATCACTACATAAAATCATTGTCACAAGAGAACCAGATTATCTTTTTAAAAAAATTAAATTCGCGAGAACCCAAAGAACTCAACAAATAATTACTCCAACACATAAGTTTCTAGTCACCACACGTCAATTTTTTGTCCATTCGATTCACCTTTGGAATAGTTTGCCCCATAATATTAAGTGTACGAACAATGCAATTACGTTCAACAAAGAAGTTTTTCAACATTTTGCAAATAAATTTTAATGGATTTCCCTCTTTCTTCTCTTTCTCTTATATCCTTTGTCCCTGGTTACATTATGCTTTATCTTTATTTATTTATTTATTTATTTATTATTACTGTAATTGATGTCATATAATAAATTATTAGCGTTTGTAAATTTATAATTATAAGCTTGTTCAGTTTTTAAAAGATTAACTTATCTTATCTGTACAAAGAATACACGCACAATAAATATCAATATCAATATCAATGTCCGAACTTTCCGAGCGGCCAACATAGACTCGGACCACTACCTTGTTGTAGCCAAGGTACGGATGCGGATATCCAAGACGCCACAACAACGAGAAAATACTGTGAGGAGATTTAACGTTGGACGACTACAAACGCAACAAACCGCCAGAACCTTTGCCGATCGCTTATCCCTCAACCTCTCGAGAAGTCCTATGCTGCCAGCATCAAGTGCCGAAGACCAGTGGCGCCGATGCCAAGAAGCCATCAAAAACGCCGCAACTGATGTGCTCGGTTTCACCAGTCCACCCCCCCGAAACCCCTGGTTTGACGAAGAGTGCCGGCAAGCACATGCAGCAAAACAAAGTGCCTACGAAGCGTCGCTGCATAGAAGGACGAGAGCAGCTCGTCAGCTCTACGAGCAAAAAAGGAGGGAAGAACATCGGCTTCTCCGGAGAAAAAAGAGAGAGCATGAGAAGCGCGCGATCGAGGATATAGAGAGGTGTTACTCCAGGAACAATGTTCGGCAGTTTTACCAAAAGGTAAAAAGAACGTGTCATGCCAACAAGACCCGAACGTAGACCTGTAGAGACGAACAAGGAAACGTTGTAGTAGAGTAACAGTCGGTTGAGGACATGGAAAAACCATTTCTGCAGACTGCTAAACGGCGAAGACGACACAAATTCCGCTGTCAGACAGAACGAGCCATTCAACCTGGACGATGAAAGCCAAGATTTCCGTCCACCTGACCAAAATGAAGTGAGGATAGCAATATCTAAGCTTAAATCCAACAAGGCTGCTGGTCCAGACGGCTTACCTGCCGAGCTCTTCAAGGCAGCCGGAGATGACTTGGTAGAGTGCATACACCAACTCATCTCCAAGATTTGGTTAGAGGAAAGTATGCCTGATGAATGGAACTTCAGCATTGTTTGCCCGATCCACAAGAAGGGAGACCCTCTAAACTGCGCCAACTACAGAGGCATCAGTCTCCTGAACACTGCGTATAAGATCATGTCTGCTGTATTGTGTGAACGCCTGAAACCATTCGTCAACGATCTGATAGGTCCCTATCAGTGCGGTTTTAGGCCCGGTAAGTCCACGACCGATCAAATATTCACACTACGGCAGATCCTGGAAAAAACCCAAGAATACCAGATCGATACTCACCATCTTTTTGTCGATTTTAAGGCCGCATATGACAGCGTTTATAGAGACGAGCTATACAGAGCCATGTCTAGTTTTGGCATCCCTGCCAAACTTGTCAGATTGTGCAGAATGACGATGGCGAACGCTCGCTGCTCCGTAAAGGTCGGAAACAATCTCACCGAGACCTTTGATGTCAAAAAAGGATTTAGACAAGGTGATGCGATGTCATGTGACTTCTTCAACATCATTCTTGAGAAGATTATGCGAAACTCACAAGCCAACACCAGAGGCACAATTTTCTATAAGTCTGTGCAACTGCTTGCATACGCTGACGACATTGACATTGTTGGTACAACACAGCGAGCTGTCACTGGTGCGTTTGCAAGTATTAGTGCAGAAGCGGCAAAAATGGGTTTAGTGGTGAATGAGGGTAAAACAAAATATATGCTGTCAACAAGAAGGGACACACGACATCGACGAATCGGGCAGAACGTCACGATAGACAGCTATAACTTTGAGGTAGTTAGGGACTTTGTCTACCTCGGCTCCACTATAAACTCTGATAACGACATCACATCAGAAATCAAACGAAGAATCACACTTGCCAACCGCTGTTTCTTTGGCCTAAGACGGCAATTGATTAGTAAGGCCTTGTCAAGAAGCACTAAGGAGATTCTATATAAGACTCTCATCATCCCTGTCCTGCTCTATGGCGCAGAAGCATGGACCCTAGCAAAAACGGATGAGGATCTTCTTGGTCGCTTCGAACGCAAAATTCTTCGAGTGATTTTTGGTCCCGTTTGCGTTGACGGGCTTTGGAGGAGAAGATTTAACAGCGAACTCTACGAGCTGTACAGCGACATCGACCTAGTCAGAAAAGTACGCATCAGTCGTCTAAGATGGCTGGGACATGTAGAGCGAATGGACACCAACGCTCCGGCCCGAAGAGTCTTCGATTCTAACCCGGAGGGACAACGCAGTAGAGGAAGACCTCGCCTTAGGTGGCGCGCGCAAGTGGAAGGGGACCTCAACCAACTTGGAGTGCGCAACTGGAGGCAGTTAGCCAAAGATCGCGCTAACTGGAGAGGCGTATTGGTTGAGGCCCAGGTCCACCCCGGACTGTAGCGCCACCTAAGTAAGTAAGACACACAATTATATCAAACATATTCAAATCAAAAGTTGTAAAGAACTCTCGACACTCATTAGCCAGCATCAACAACCACAACATCAAGCGCCGCTGGGTTTCTGGACATAGTTATATCGAAGGGAACGAAAAGGCAGATGAGCTTTTCACCTGGTCCTCAAAAATAGACTGCAAAACTGCTCGAGCCCTATGAAAACCGCTCGAACTCAGAACTGAACGAAAAAAGAATAAAATATCTAATGTCCCTATAATCTATGCTCCGAAAATGGAATCGAGAAACCAACGACATATGCAGAAGCTATGGAGACGAGGAGGAAACGGAGACAATCCAACATTTCCTGTGCCAATGTCTCGCTCTCCAAGAACGACGACTCCGATCCCTGGGGTCCAGGTTCTTCGAAAACTTTCGGAACTGGCCGGAGCAGAGATACCGGATTTTCTTGAATTCGCGAAAAACACCAACTGGTTTTAATCAATCAGAAAGATAAATAGTCCAACCGATTGGTATGGGGTTTGTTTAATCTTACGAAGGTAATCGCAATGGGAATTAGGGACCCCGAGTGGAAATTGTGCTGACGTACCACACACCCCTCCCTAACCTAAAGTAAAATGTTATTTGGACAGATTTCACCAATTCTCACGATGTTTCTGTTTTTTGTTCCCCTTTTTCCCACGAAAAGTTTTACAAGCATTGAAATTTCGACGAAAAGAGGGTAAATCCCACGATGTAACGACACTGACTGAGGTGTCTTTATGCGCCTCCTCCTCATCACCGCATCCTCTGCACAGGACATCAGAGTTGTGAGAGTGACCTGTGAGAGACGGAGAGGATTATTGTTTTCTCATTTGTGGGATTCTTTTCGTCTTCTGTTCGTCACATTTTTCTGGTTAAAAAAGTAAATTAAATAAATAGTTGGCGCAACAGGTCCGGAGGGACCCTAGGCCTAGCTTCTCACAACCATTCGTTTTGTGTGAATTTTTCATTTTTAGAGCGAATGGAAGGGATCTACAATTTTATGCCGACTCCAAACTGAGAAGCTCTTTCAAGACAATTATAACTTGGATGTTTGTCAGACGTTCGCGAAAGGTGGCGCAGGGAAAAAAACCCTTATTTGGAATTTGGGTTTTTGCGGGATTCGACCTCGACCCCTCGCTTAGTAGTCCAACACACTAACCACTAAGCCACTGCGCCTACAATTTTTCTGGCTATGACACAGAAATCGGGTTTGGTCCATCTTTCATCTGTTGCTTCCAGTATTTTGTTCTCAATTGTCTGTCTGAGATTTTGCTTTGCTCATAAGATTTTTCATTAACGGGTACTCACTTATGTCCGGGGACCCAGGAAGTTCTTGTGCCAGGAACTTGTAGCTTATTGCAGAAGCTATAAAAATATTTAGTCCCATAGGAATCACTTTCAGTGTTTGAAGTTAAGATATTCGTAAAGAAAAATTTGACTGCCCTTTGAAATGATTGCATCACTAGTTCCACCTTTAATACTGAATCACACCTTCTATCTTTAATATTTGTAAAAAAAAAAATTCAAAAGCTTTCACATTTGGACACATAAATATATAATCCCCGTTGAATTCATTCGCTGATGAGGTGTTATTTAACAATTAAACAGTTATGCTCAAATTAAATTACCAGCAAATCTGTAATTCGTTTACACGTAAAAAAATACATTAAAAAGTTAATCGAAACATAAAGGACACTGCTGCAATATCTGCTGGCAGTTCTTAATTATCGTCCATGTTTTGAGTCAATTATGCTGGAATCCTCAACCAGATTATTCATAAATATACTGTTTCCTCGAATTACGTAATAATCCCTGCTGCAACGTGATTCCATTAACTATACAGATTTAAATGGCTTACACTGCATGGGCGCTGATTAATTAAATTTTTTTTTTTTTTCAATCAACCCTCTCAACATTATTACCAAATTATCATAGGAACGACATCATTTTGCTGGCCCAGATTTTAATCCACTATTTACAAGGCAAGTGCAGTGTTACTTATGTTTGGTTTTAACTACCACTGTACGCCAAAAAAAAAAATCCTTTCGAACCGCATATATCCGCGGTTACGGTGTGAAATATGTCTCGTACAAAATGTCAGCACAATCAAATCCCAAACGTTAAAAATGAAATTTATGTCGACCACGCAAACATTTCCACAAAACGAAGGTAAGCCATTTTCAATTCAGGTGCTATTTAGTGTGCCGTGTGCGGAATCGGCCGACAGCCGAAAGATATATGAGACCAATGGCTGTGTAAGTGGATTTTATAAAAAACGAATTACAGATCCTCTTTTCAAGTGATTTATATCTACCGCCATTGCAAGCAGTGAGATAAAGTACAATCCTATGTAGAGGATTGCGTACGCTTTGAGGTTTATTCTTAAAGGATTAAGTCTAAGGTGTATAACGTATTGTGTTAAATTGAAACATAACAACTTTTGCAAACAACTTGTTTTGGGGTTGAATCTAGGAACAGGAATTGTTGGATTTTTGCTCTGAGTAAAATTGTTAAAAGGAATTTTAATCCTTTGATGAGTAAATTTTGATGTGGTGTTTCGAGATTGTCTGAACTGCCTGATGGAGGGATGCTTGCGGGACATGAGTTATGGTCTTATGTGCATTTTGGGAACTCTTATTTGAAAAATACTATTGCTTAACTATTTAGCTGAAACTGGATATACCTATATTAATGTTCGGGTAGTAAGCATTGGGTACTTGTTTTTTTTTTTTTTTTTAGTTTTTTCGAAATCGAAAATGGGGTTTTCTAGATCGGAGCAGTTTTTTTTGTCAAATTAGCGTTTTCGATTCGGTTCGATTCAAATTGAAAACTAAAGACGCAATAATTTTGCAGACATAAATTTTACTCTAATAATTGTTTTTGCTGTTTTCAGCAAAATTTTTAAAGAATTACTACGTTATTATTAATTTTGTTTGTTTGTTTTTTTTTTTTCAAAATCCATACAGAGAAAAACTGATTTAACTACTTAGTTAGGAATGACCATTTTATCTTCGAAATGAATTTTTGCTACAATCGTATACGGTTTTCGAGAGTCGAGATACGTCCAAATTTTAAAAGTACCCATATTCGATTTTTTAGCGAAAAACTAAGTATGCAGTCATGTTAAGCTCACCTACTTAAGCCTTTCAAAAAGGAAAGAGTACTTGAAGACTATTGGGAGAGATGTCGAACGTTATTACCACCGGCTTGAATAAAAACCACCACGTGCTAGTTATGTTTATGGATTTCAGTAAAGCCTTTGATACGCTAGTGCACGACAAGCTGCTAGATTGCCTATGCCAGATCGGAATTAGAGGAAAGGTAGCAAAGTGGCTAAATAACTATTTATCTGATAGAATATTTAGGGTGAAGATTGCAAAAATAGTCAGCGAAGAGAAGAAGAGCATCTATGGCGTTCCACAAGGGTCCAAACTGAGCCCTATATTATTTGTTCTGTTCACAAACGAACTTCTTCGTGTTTTTGAACAATCGACTGCATTTGCATACGCAGATGACATTGCTATAGTGGTCAAACATCAACAACTCGAAACGGCGATTGCAATAATGCAGAAGGAATTCGACAAAGTGTCAAGATGGTGCAATGTTCACAACTTGGTGATAAACTCGGAGAAAACAAAGCTGATGCACATACGCACACCGAATCAAAGAACGGTAGAGATAAATATATTTCATCAAAATGAAAGCTGTCCAACCACACATAGGAGCGAAGCAATTGAGGTCGTCAAATCAATCAAGTATTTAGGTATAATCATCGACGAGCATTTCATTCGGCACGAACAGATTCAGCGTTTGCGCTTGCAGTTAAAAAGTGCTGTTTTTGCGATGGTTTATCTGAAAAAGAACACTACAACAGATGTCCAAAGGCAAGTGTTCTACTCACTGGCTGAATCGAGAATTCGGTACGGCATTTTGGCTTGGGGAAATGCATCGAAAACGCACTTGGACAAAATACATAACCTCCAACGAAGTCTGGTAAAAATTATAGAAAATAACAATAACCCATTTCAGTTTCTAGACGTCAAGAGCATATTTAAGATGACGGCAGCTCTGGAGTACTACAATGATTCACGTTTCCAACAACCCATACGTCATAATCAGAACACTAGAAGACGAGCACAACAACTTCTCGGAATACCTGGAGTATTTAACAAATATGGACGAAGACAATTAGCTCAGAGTATTCCAACACTGATGAACTCACTACCAGCTAACCTAAAAAATATAGTTAATTTCAAAAAACGCAAAAAAGATTTTAAAGTATATTTCCTTAACTCTAATTAATTTTTGTTTTAAATAATTAATACTTTAACATACAATTTGAGATTTTAAAAACAGCATTAACATCTAAACTCACCTTTTATTGTAATACTTCCAAACATGAAAATATTTGAAACGCAATCACCTGCAGATAAGCCTTGAGCTTCGCAGGTAACATATTTATTTGTAACGTTTTTAAAGAAATAAAACATAAAACATAAAAACAAATTAAACTGGTATGAACATTTTATATAGGAAGTGGAAGTACCATTAATATTGAGGTTACTGTTTAAACAAAAAATAACGGGCCCAAACTGTAAGCCCCCAAACTCCAAGTCTGAAGTTTGAATGAAAACCAGGCAGCTATTTAGGCTGTAGATACACAGATGGGCAGATAGACAAACGGACAGAGATTCATCATCGTAATGTCAGAATTGATTAACATCTCGAGTTCAAAATTGCTGTACGATGCTTCTCTTACAACGTAATGGAGAAAGTTAAAAATTCTGACATCAAATTTAGCTAACTGTGTTGTTTTATTACATATATATATTTGTAAACAACTATTAAGTTATTAACTCAGAGCTCTTGTTAAATAACATAGCAAAATAGATTTTGTCCAAGTTAAATATTTATTATTTTAAAATTTGATTATTTAGGAAATTGTCTTATATAAATTTTAACTCGTTTTTGTACTCAACAATTCCACTTGATTTTCTTGAAATTCTTCTATTTAATTACAAGCAACATTTACAGGTGAAAATCTTGTGATAATTGACTTTTATGATATTCATCATCAAAGATTAGTTTAACGACAAAAGTCACCGCCAATGTTATTCCTTTATCACAGTTAAAAATCTCAGTTGTGAGCTGTCTAATCGTACTCCCGTTTTATTTCGTGTTGTTAAATTTACGGTGAAAATAAAGCCTGACTGACGGAGGCGTGACTGAATCTACCGAAAGTCCTTAACATTTAAATCGTTAAATTGTTAAAAACATGCACAGAGATAGGCTTCTTACAATAGGGAGTGTAAGAGGATTCTTAGTACTTGAAACTTATTATGTACTCTGAGATTATTAAATAATGCTATAATGCTTAACTCAGTTTCTTTGACCATAACTTTGTAATTTTGGTTAGCCGAAGGCGCAGGTAGCTAGTGCTGTAAAATTAAAAATTTGAAGTGTAATTTATTTACTTTTTAAATAATAATAATAATAATAATAATAATAATTTGTAATTTTGGAGGAGTTGCCAGCAGATTAGTTTGTGGGGCTATTTTTCCTGCTTTTAGAGGGCTTTCCAATACGGACAGGTCGATGTTGAAATTGAAAAAAAATCAGCTGTAGGTATGAGAGGTATTAAGGAAATTATTTTTTTTACTTAAAACCACTAGGGTACCATTATTTGTAATTTTTTTTTTACAATGAGCGTTGGCATTGGTTATTTTGGTTTAAGGGCGCTGATCAATTTTAGTTTATTGGCATAGACCTGTGGCTCGTGGAAACCCCACAAAAAAAAAATCTAGCGCTGTCAAATCGCACGAGTTTGGTGGTCAATTCGAACCCTCAGGACGTTGATGCAGTGTACCCATTGTGGCGTCTGCTGTGTGGCACATAGCCCCATCCTGCTGGAACCACATGTCATCTACATTCATATCGTAAAATTTCTGCCAAAATAAATCTGTAAGCATCGTTCTCTAGTGCGGCCATCAATGGTGATGGCCTCGCACTTAAGTTGTTTTTAGGAAAGAAGGACCAATGACACCGCGCGCCTGCCCCAAATGCGCACCAAATAATATTTTTTTATGGATTCATTTCTTCCTGATGAACCTCGTGTGGGTGTGGCATGGTCGCGTATACGACAATATAGCTTATTAACATAGCCAAAATGTCGTTTGTTGCTCAAATGATTCGGCCAAAATTTGGAGTCCTCTATGAACCGCTCTGAAGCCCATTCAGCAAACAAGCGGTGTTGTAGCTAACTTTGAACTTCTAGATCAGTTGGATCTTCTACAGTTATAGGCTAATTTCCCGATGCCAAATTTGCTAAGTTAAAGACAGCAAAAGACCAAATTCTTGTGTACGACAAGGAGTTCACTGCCTCGGGTTCTCCTGTACACTTTTACGGACCGCGGCAAAGTTCTCGGACGATATGGCATTCTTTTAACGCACGGGTGTTTACTATACTTTTTTGCCACACCGGTTGTCTAGAAATTTGGAGAGTCTGCTTTTTATCATTTCGACTTGCTGGTTCTTCGTCATTTGTAAATCTGCTCTACTTCACCCAATTGCCATTTAGGTCTTGAAACT
Organism: Cheilosia urbana; assembly: GCA_946477585.1. Taxonomy (NCBI): domain Eukaryota; kingdom Metazoa; phylum Arthropoda; class Insecta; order Diptera; family Syrphidae; genus Cheilosia; species Cheilosia urbana. The sequence goes on from OX297854.1 coordinate 123,150,070, forward strand.
TTGTTAGAGATAAGCTTTATAGTCCCAATGACTTCAAAGCATACATTTTTTTTTTTTTAATTATTTTTAAAAAGAGCCCTAACAGTACCAGCAAAAATCTTGAGTCTTGATATTAACCAGATTTCAAGCTAAAAATATTTTTTAAGCTCAGTTTTCAGTTTTTGTTTGTTCAGTAGGTAATGCATTTATCTATTGTGCCTAACGTCTATAGACATAAGCTTACGAAAGAAAAATAAACTACTGTTTGCTGTGGGAGTCTTTGGAATAGTTGGTCTATGCTGTCAATCCACTTGTATGAAATACGACCGACCAAAAATGTTCAAAAAAGTAATCGAAAAGTCGAGCTCCGAGATGTAGCTTGTGAGACACTCCCGTGCTGACCATATTTCAACGTTAATGTTGTGAAATTGGCTGTCGAATAAACGAAGCCTATGAACAACTCGTATGCTTTTTACTTTAAATCATGCAAGAGAAAACAACCCGATATAAGGAACATCTAAATAACCTATATAACTTGCTTTTAACCTATCTAAGTAGCTAAACAACTTAAGATCTCTCATGTAATAAAGAACTGGGACATTTTCTAACTTAATTAACATCCATGTCATCCCTGGTTCCATGTCTTCTAGGTACTCTCCCAATTTTAAACAGAAAAATAAACCCGCTCAATTACTCTTCTCACTGGGGAAACTTTTAGCAATTTCACGAAATAATTTCAATAAAAACACCTAAGGACCTTACCTACCGACTCTGGCCTTGTTTGCGAAGAAATTATTTTTAACTTCGTAGCCGCAAAAGTGTAACTTTAGTGTTATTAAGGCCAACCCAGCATCTTCGTAACTTAATCGAATTTAACTCTCTGGTATTTCCTTGAAAAAGTTGAACAGTAGTGTTAACACAATCTTGCAACTTCAATTGCTTTTTGTTGTATCCTTGTAGTACATTATCGTGTTCCAAAATGTCCATTGTGATTATAACGTACCTCCAAAGACCTACACAGGGTTTGGTGAAACTAATAAAATGCTTGCGATTTTCTTTCATTTATTGAATGCGTGGTAATGTTCGTACTCAATAAATAGAAATCAACCCTGTAAATGGAAAATAAGAGGAGTGTTGAGTTTACTGCGTATAAACAGTCAAGTGAGCTTGATGTCGAGATTGCTGTGTGAAGGTCAAAACTTCACTGTCAAATGAGAAAAAATGTTTGTTTCCGAAAACGTTGTCGTTTAATGTTTAATAGAAAATCAATTATCCTATATATCCGCGCAATAAGACTTTAGGGCATTTTTTGTTCGTTACGGGTTGACGCGAAAACCACTCGACCGATTCTTACGAAACTTTTTTTGGAAATGTCTTTTAAAACTCGGAGAAGGTGATAGGCTATGCTATGTGTATGTCGTTCATAGCCACGCCTATTTTTTGAGAACATTTTAGAACAAAAGGTTTTTTAACCACCCTGTTACCAACACTTCCTTAAACATTCCATCAATCAGTTGTACAGAAGTTGAGTTACAACCGAAATACAAACACAAACATGATTAAATGAAATTCATTTTATGACATTTGTAAATCCAAACTAGGTACATGCGACCAGAGGACAAGTTAAAAATATCCACTTCAAACAATAATTTCATAGACGTAATCAAACGTGAATCAAAATTCTGGGATGTAAGCACTTGACCCTTAATAGCGAAGCCAGAGAGACTCTTTGAATTAAGTGAAGTAGAACTAAGTGGTTTCAAATCTACAAGTAGTAACAAGTATCCGTATCTTTAATTTACGGATCGCTGGGTATCCTTGTACCTTCAAATGAAGTAAAGTCTTAATAAAACAGTCAAATCTTCAATTTTCCGAATCACTGGAAACACAAAGAGCCTCAAGATATTGCAGTATGAACCTATATTAAACTCTTAATAGTTAATATTCTCTCTCGTCCCGAAGCATTCCGAATAATATACCTACCTATTTGGTTTAAAAAAATTGATCCGCATCAGATTGTAAGAGTTGGGACGGGTGAAAAAAATATTCTAAGGTTAGGTACCTATTATTATGGGACTAAATAATGTAAAAATGGAGACGATCTTTATGTGAGAAACTTGTTCTTCTATGGAGCCGCTGCCATTTCAAAGTGAAAATATTTTAGTTTGATCATAACTAACCAAATCTTATCATAGGCTTGTGGCGTCGACTTTCACTCCATCGAACACATCGTTTTCATTCGAACACATCGTTTTAATTCGAAGTGTCCTCTATTGTTTTTATTCGGAATGTACGTTACCGATAACGTCGCCGACCATCCACCTTCACTTGCAGCTCGATCTGACAGCAGTTCCGCTGACGTGGCGCGTCCATCTTGTTTTTCCTATCGCGGGAGTTTAAGCTTAGTAAAGAAAATATCTCTCTCCTTTTTTTTGGTCAGGCGCGGCGATCGGACGTGGCTTCAGTGGTACCTCACGTGTAAATTCTCTTTGTAAAAATTTGTATACATTTCGTTTTAAGTGAATTTAATAAATGGATCAATGAATTTAATAAATGGTTTAACGTAAGTAAGATAAAACCAAAGGCTGATAAAAGTAAGCAAAAATAAATATACACAGACACACATCATGACTCAGGATGCCTTCAGACATGTAATGCAAAATGTTATGTATATAGATACCTTCCATTAAAAAAATTGATACAGTAATCCCTTTAAGACAAAATTGCAAAGTCAGCCCGGGTAATAGATGGTATTTACCAACCAAGTGAGATGAAAGGGGTAAACAAACCATCGAAGTTGACCTCAATGGAATGTAATGCTTAACATGAGTCTTATATTGAATTGGAATGGGCTGAGGAAAGCACTACATTTCACAAACAAGTTTAAGTCTTCTTTAGTGTACAGTCAACTCCGCTTATCTGAACTACACTTTACTGAAAAAAATCAGTTAACTGAAACACAAAATTCTATATTTTATAACATTTTCATTATTAGTTCTGTATTTCATTTAAATTTGTAAAAGCAATAACGTAAACAATAAGACAACCAAAATTATCGTTTTGTTAATGCTTATGTGCCCCAAACCTGCTCAATAAACAAAAAGGTAATCTAGTACCTACTAAAAAATCTATTTCATTTTTTCTTTATAACGTACCTTCCTATTTTGTTTCCTTTTCTATAGTTTCGAATTCTGAAATATGGTCAGGGTGTCCGTAACGATAGGTAACTAGTGTGATTGTGTTTCGTTATACAAAAGCTTCATACTCATTCTACAAACCACCTTCGTATTTTATACAGTTTAAATATTACAAAATGCAAGCCACGCGATATCGATGTAGTTCGTCCTTCAGAAAATATTAACTGCATTGAATTGATACATTTTGGATATTGTTTTCTCTCTACAACTACATACAACTGCCCTCGGTTGGAAATAAAATACTTACTGTGCTGTGATACGTACAATCTACCTTGCCATACATGGGAGCGTTGGAGAAAAAGTTTACTGATGCTTATTATATATCCAAAAGCACCACCCGCTCCCACTTGAGAGGATTTGCTACACGACGCTTTTATTTCATATACAAAGGAATAGCTTCAATAAATTTATCATGCAAATTTTGAAGACGTTGCAAATTGTTCGTTAAACAAAGCGAAACCAAAAGCAGTATCCATTCCCAGGATACCTACACGCTACACATACCAATAAGAAACATCAAGTGTTATTTGACAAACAAATCATTTGGAAAATGCAATCACGTCAACAAATAAAGTACACAGAAAATTACAACAGCAAATTGCAAAGCCAACTCAAATGAAACAAACAAATGGAAGAAATTGGATTGTCAAAAAAAAAAAAACGTACATATACCTATCCTACATATAAATATATTCTGCAAATATCTGTGACTGTGTTATTAAATTGCAAACACAGCTTGATGTTAGTACTTAGCTACCGAAAAATACAAAATCTAACCCAGCAGACCTTCTATATATTTTTTTTTAATAAAATCGCAGTCGAAAGTCCTCTGTGACTATCAATGTTCATTGACGTATGCTGTTTAAATCGAACACAATTCGTAATCACACAAAAGTTCTGTTACTAAACTCTTTAATCATACGAATTTTTACTTATTCTTACGAATTTTTACACAATGCCGTCCTTTAACTCGAAAAATTCGTAAAAGAAAACGTCATCGAGAGCGCACGAAATTACGCCTGTACTGATAATCGTAAGAATTTTTACTCAACAAATTTTGTTGGTTTACGAATTGGAAAACTGTCAGCCTTACAATTAACAGCTGATTTGAAATGTGTGTCCACCTTTGAAAAAGGCTTACTACATATTGTAGTGCTTCCTTCCAGTACTATTTGACTTTTCCGAGTGCGCAAGTAACACTTCTCAATTTTGAGTACCTTATCTTTGTACTAATTCCCAATTTTTGAAATATATCGAACATTCCACGTTAAAAACAAAGTGGCACTATACAAAATCTTACATTTTTGAGTTAGAGACATTGAGGTTCCGATTTATACAACGCATACTTTGAAGAGATGCTCTTCCATAAGAGGTCACTAGTGTCACTTATTACTTTGACGTAAATAACTCTATCGGTAATATATAAAACGACACTTCAGCATTTTAGACTGGTTGTTGGAGAGAGTTCATGTTGAGGTATGTGACAAAGTGTCACTTTTCGCATAATGTCGATATAAATTTAAGCTAGAGTTATTATTATACAGATAAGTGAATTCATATGTGTACCTACTTTCTTTATATTACGATAATGAAACATTGGCATGTTACGTTTAAAAAGAAAAATGTAACGTTCCAAACCCATCATGCAATTGATTCAGAATGCAACATACCACTTTCAGAAAAGATAGCATCAATTTTGAATATAATGGACAATCAACATCCACAAGCCGTTCCAGCAATGAAATCGATTTTGCTGATGATGCAGATTTTTCCCCCGCATCTGATAATGATGCGACGTACTTGCCAACAAAAAATAAAAACCGTCCACGATCGTCTTCATCATCTTCCTCGTCATCCTCGTCAGTCTAGTCTAGTTCTTCTTAGTCTTCGTCCACCAGCTCATCTTCCAATGAACTAAGTCAAAAATCTTCTCAAGTAATTCAAAATGCCAATGATCCTAATGTAGAGTCGCACGTTCCCAAACAAAATAGTAAAATGCTAGCAGGTACAAGTAGTAACAATGGCTTTGACCTGCTCTTATCCGAAGATGATAGATCAAGTATAAATGAGCAAGTACCGCGAAATTATTTAACTGCCACTATTTCTCATATTGACGATAATTTGCAAAATGTCCAAAATAATTTAACTACCGATATTCCTCTTGGGAATCCTAATAACGAGAATCTGATGCACAGACAGCTAAAAATACTAAAAAGAAGACCAGTGCTGCTAAAACTGCACAGATATTAAGAAATTCAGGATAACAATACGTTTCTAGCTCTATTTCAACCTGTTTTTTTCTTTTAAAATCTGTACAATTTTACGGTTTTATTATAAAATACGTAAAAGTCGACAAAAAAAAACCGACACTATACAAAACTTTATCAAAAGGACCTTTTTTCCTAACATATCCATAATCTCTTGTTAAAGTCTCAAAATTAAATATACAAAAATATACTGATACTTTACTTTGGCCAAGTAAAATAACTTTTTAAACTTTTGTTTTGTAGCTATCGACCATTAAAGTTAGCCCAAAACTTTAAACGGCCATATTGGAAAATGAGGTTTTTTGTTTAGTGTCACTTTTGTTTTCAACGTGCGATATGTAATGAGGTTATTTCACCTAGGGCCATGTCATTCACTAAAAAAATTAAGCCCAAGTCCATAATATTCAGTCATTAAACCCGAGCATAAATTCAGTTTATGCAATTGAATTTAAACTGTACTCCGGAGAACAATTTAAATAGGTATGTACTTTAAATCGGATCAAAGCTCAATTTCATAATCTTGACAATTCTTCCTTCGCAGGAGGCAGGAAGTAATTAAAAATGATATAAAATGATATAAAATAAATTTAATGATAGAATAGCCGATAGTGTTTACGATGGTATATTTTTGGAAATATTCAACTAAAAAAAATAATATTTAAGGGCTAAATTCATAATTAAAACAATAAAAATTAAACTCGACACTCATCAAATCAAATCAGTTTGCAATTGACAAAAAAATATATAATTTTATGTGATATTTGACATAACTTAGGTTTAAAACAGGCTAAGATCGTGTTTAACTGTTTTAAATCCGTGTTTAAATGCGTCCTTTTCTATTGGGCTTAATACATGTTTTGGAATGAATATTGTATGGATATAGATGTACAGGGATCATGACGCAATCTCGAAGGCTTAAAATCTCGCTTTTTTAAATCTCGAATGCAAAAATTTTGAATGTACAAAAATCCCGAAAGACTACTTAAATCTCGAAAAAATTTCGAAAATAAAAAGTAAATTCGAGATTTATTTGAATTTAAGAGCGAAAATTCGAATAACACATGAAATTGTATGTTCTGCTTTTCAAATAATTTACTAGATGACAAAAGATGTATCTTACATCGATGTAAGTGACTGAAAGAAGCTTGCAGTCTATCCACGTTCTTTGAAGTGTATTTTCAGATGCCTGAGAGAATTTTGCTCAATTTGTTGAATTTGACAAATTTGTTTAGAGCTTGGCTCGAGAAAGTATAAACGTTGTAAGCCAATAGACGCTATTGGAGTGAATAGTGTCCAATGCTGGTTGCTCCCGAATTGTTGCCCAAGAAAGACAAAAAAAATATTTTCCCTTGTTTTTTTTTTTTTTTATATATACTTCTCCCGGGAAAGGCGAACCTATAACGCTTCAACAGCGCCCCGAGATGCCTGCAGATGTATGTTTGCTCTGCACTTAAATTGCTGCAAATTGTAGTCTTCTGGAAATATATCCCCAGGAAGCGAGTTCCAAAGTTTTGGTACAATTTTATTTCTCTCTCGAGTGGGTCTTACCTCGACGAGGTCTAAATCAAGAAGACAGAATATGGGAGATAAAAAACATGGCTGATCGGTTTCCGATCTCAAATGGATTTGAAAGCGAGCTCTGATTTATCGAACGAAAACAATATGCTAGAATTTACTTGTAGGTACGTTCAATTATATCTGGTATGACCAGACTTTTTTTGTTAGGCAATGGGTCATATGAATAAAAACTAGCATTATGCTTTGAGAATGATGTTTTAGAAAAGTAAAGGCATTTCGAAAATTCGAACATAGCATTTACTCTGTCTGCTTGCCTTGGAGTTCCTGTCAAACAAGACAAGACAAGTAAATTTAATTTTTGAATTTTCCTCGAGATTCTAACTAGTAACGACTCTTGCGGAAAATTGAACAAAAGTAATGAAATTGAAAAAAAAAATCAGCAATGTGAGTGTTATCTGTAGCTCCTATTGCACCTGGCCACATGATTTGTGTTTGCAATAGCTTGTTGATATTTTATTTCTGGAATGGTATCTAACCATTGGCTTGTTGAAAATATTTATTGACACACTAGTCAATTCATTGCGGCAGGCATAAGGCAATTTGCCTTATGAATAATTGCGAAAATACATTTTCCTTTAAGGAAAATATTAGCCAAATAGTCCGTAGTCCATATTTCAACAAAACAAAAATAATCTTAACAAATAAAATTTAACTTACCTAACTACATATATTTTTTTTTAACTACATATTTTATAAGCAAAACTTCGAAAATTCACAATCGGGTCTATCACAGAATCCGTCGTATTCGGATTTTTGCTACGAACCCCGAAAGGACTGTTAGAGAATCCGTCGTAGGGGAATTTTCGAGGGAATTTTGAAATTCGTAGAAAGTGGTATCGCTTAATATACCTCTACGAATTTCGAAAGCAAAAAATGTACCCTACGACGGATTCAGTGATAGTTCTTTCGGGGTTCGTAGCAATATTCCGAATACGACGGATTCTGTGATAGACCCGAATGCTTAGATTGTTTTATGTAAAAAAATGCGCGTGCAAAATATTTAGCAAAAGGTGTGAGTTATCAAAATAGCAGAATTAGATTTTTGTAGCAATTGTCATATTTTATTCATACCAATCTGAGTAAAATGTAAGTGGCGCCGATTTTCAAAAATGTCAAGATTTAGTGTATACGAAACGCAGCAAACGCTTCGATTTTGACATTATTTTGAGTTAACTGCCTCGTTTTATTTATATCACCCAATGTGTCTGGTTTCGTAGGTTGAATGAAGCTTTGAATAAAATCTTCTATTTGTGATTACTGAGTTGATATTTCTACCGATTTTATTTATTACAAGTTTTGCTAAGTAAAGCTATTAGGTAACAAATACTTGGCCTTCTTGAGAATAGGTTCGCGTATTTGATGAAGAACAGTCAGAAAATAAGTGAAAACCTTGTCTGTTTTGAGCTGAAGATTTAAAATTGCTTTCACGCAAAAATTATTTTTATTTCATTGCATGAGCAGCAATTTTGTTTGAGCTCAGTTGCCCCATCATTAGACGAATTTTAAGTAAAACCCCCCTTTTCTAATACTTAATCTCGATCGTATCGCAAATCTTTTGTTGTTAAATTTAAAGCCTTCTTTCATTTCCCAATTACCCTTTTGTTCAAAAATCTATTCATCTATACAAAAAGCATATTAAAAACCCTCTCTCGGATGATTTGACATTCTGTTCTATTGCTGCTTAATTTTAATTAAATGCGTAGATATGCGCAGCCCCATAGGGAAATTAGTGGCCTGGACTGAATAAATAACGCCCTTTACACCACGCTGATAGGGTACGGTTAGTGACGTTGTTACTACCTACCCTAAAATGAATAATGAATGAACGACATGTCAACTACAGTAGTCTATACAGAAGCAATTTTAACAAAGTTAAATACCTTCGTCAGATACTATGGTTTACTGACGTAGCAAAATTTCCAAAAATAAAACATTTCAACAGACTTTGCAATTCTAAGTACATCTGCCCACAGAGTAACACAATTCTTTTTTGACGGTAGGTACGAGTATTTACTGTAAAAATTCGACACGGAATGAATAGAATGAAGTCGCATTTAAAGAGACAAGGGCACGTGCAACGTAAACGTGCTGTGTTTGATAAGTGCTTGCATTTAATGTCAAAACGCTTCACTTTTTGTACCGTTGCTTGAATTGGAATGTGAAATAAAAATTCTATGGGTAAAGTATAAAAAAGCAAATGACAGGGGCAGACGGATTAACGCCTTTACGTGTTTTCATCTCTTGGAAAGAGTAGGTCTAGGTATATAATAATATGAATTATAATCGAAGCTTCAACAGCGTTATACTGCTTACAAATTGTAGAATATTTAAACAAATGAATAGAAATTTTAATCATCATCAAAGGATGATTACAAGGGATGTAAGCTATCAAGTCGTCGTGGAACAAACATATAGATGAGGAACTTACTTTGTTTTTATACATGACCTTACAAATTAAAATGAAATACTTGTAGTTGGCAGGTCCATAGAGATCCGAAGGCTTGACTACTCACAGTGTGAATTTGTGTCTTTTTTTTCTTTCTTTTTTTTTGCTTATAAATATCTTCTAAGTTTTACACAATAAAAGTAACCAGTTCCTTTTTCTCTACCGCTATAGGTCAGCGGAACTACAGAGCAAGGCAATCTTTCATTGAGAGAGATATGACTTAATTAAAAAACAAAAATAAGCTTCAATATATGAATTTAACTAATACGTTATTCTGAAGACTGGATAATGCCATTATTTGCGGATCATACAGTACAAATGTCCACCACAACTGTGCTTACACTATGACGCTGAATCGTATTCACTTAAAAAAAAAACTCTTTTCGACCCTTTAAAAATTATTAAAAAAATATTATTAACAATATTGCCAAAGTTTGAGTAGGTGGCAGGGCTGTCGTTGTACTACAAAAGCAGTAGGTATTTGTACTGCTTTTTGTATCTTTGTACTGCTTTTTAAAACATGCCCATTTTGTTCTTAAAATGTTCCCAGACATTATTATGAATTTTAAGCATCTGAAATACAGACGCACCTTTAAAGTATATTCTTGCATTTGCTTTATGAACATACCCAGAGAAAGTGACATTCGAAACAACAGGAACAAACCGAAATGCCAATTTTTAACATAGAGTATAAGCAATTTACATAAGTTTGTTAAGTGTATTAATTTCAACGTTGATTAGTAGCTCCATACATAGTTATATCGTTTACGCTATAGGTACTGCTATGTGTTGCTTTTTGTCGACTGTTCGAGCTGCTGCTTTTTGCCTTAAAACGACAGCCCTGGTAGGTGGTCAACGTTTGATATTCACTAATAAATTAGCTAATATTTCTAAAACCTTGCAACCACCTTTTTTATAGATTTTTTTTTTGTTCTTTTTTTCCAAATATACGTATGTGTTCCTTACCCTTTTATTATTAGTACGATTTTTACTAGAAACTTATAAACATTCGGTAGCTTTCAAACAATTTTAATTGCATTTTATTTAAAACTATTTTAAAAAATAATAAAATTTAATTACAAACAAAATTACTTTATAAATCGACCGCGAAAAACACTCAAAAACGATGTCAGGAAAAGAATCAAAAATTCCTTAAAAATGTCTAAAGCTTCCATCTAAAATGTGTCAAAGTAAGCCTCAAAACGGTTTTTTAAATTTCTTTAAAACTATCTATTCTTAAAAATTTGTCGAGTAATCCTTAAAAACAGTATGAAAGTATTCGATACTTCCCTTGAAAATTGCTAAAAAAAAATAAAACTTTGAGTCAACATTTAAAATATGCAATTCATCTGTGTTTTCCATGTCCGATTTACATTGCCTTGCATTATGAGGTCCTGATGACGAAAAAAGTACATTTGCACATTTAAATTAATCGGCGAATATATGTCACACAGGTGTCAGTTTAATGCACTCCCTTAACGGGTTTATACGCACGACCAAAGAGAAGCTTTATACAAGACTTCAAGTAGTAATAGCGTAAGCGTTTGCTTTTGTGATAAGTGATGACTGACATAATGATGATATGATAAAATATAATAAAAATATGAAATTAAATTTGAGAAATTTACGTTTTATCTCAAAACATAAATGAAAAGTTCAGTTCATATTATTATCTCCTGCGCTGAAATTTATCGAATTCGATTTCGGTTTAATTTATCACTCACACACCTGCGGTTGATAACCGCGGGGCTGATGATTCGGTATGTCATATGTGGTAGTAATGCAGCAACAAAATATTCACTGCTACTATTATCGATTTGTCATTGTCAGTTGTTGGCGTAGAACACAGATCTGTGTTACGTTATTTCTTCTAAATTCTAAATGATAGCGCTGCGGTTTTAAGTCTTTCTGAAGTCAAAACTCGGAACAATACAAAATTGAGAAAAGAGGAACTACGCAAAAAGTTATTATTATCAAGTTTTGATTTGATAAGTAATTTAGGTAAAGGAATTGCTTTTACCTTAACAATGTGTTTTGCCCTACTAAATAAATAAGTCGAATGCATACGGGCATTCCATTTGAATAGTGTTCTACAAAACCAACAGTCTATTCAATTTGAAAACTTTAGCCACTCAATATGTCGTTCATTTTTAATGCCATTTCAACAGCTTTTAAATTTTTGTTAACAAAGGAGTGTTACCTATCAAGATTTAATTTACACAAATCCATTTGCGCGAATGTCCTCTAGCGCAATACCACCTAATGCGGACATGGGAAAATGAAACCCTTTCATGTATGTATGTGAAGTGAAGTAGATTTTTTAGTAAACGATAAGAACTTAAAGGCATAGCCTTGAGCATGTAGAAATATATAGATTAAAGATTATAGATTAATTATTATAGATTTCCGGCAAAACTTCTGCATAGCCAATTAAATTAAACCCCTTTTGGAATAAGGACCCCTTAATTTATTTATCCCAAAGTTATTTCTACACTTATATTTCATCATCACTGTAGACAGAAACTGCGGATAAATTTCTCACGCATAAATAAATTTGCTGCTAAAATACGAAAAGCAAAGTCCCAATTCCTATGCAATTCAACCCCTCAGACGCATATCATATAGCTAGGTACAGTACATGTAATCAAAATGTTTGGTAAATGGGTATCCATTCACTAAAAAAAAAAAATGAAAAAAGGTTATACTACTCGTTCCTACAACAGTTTACTATAAAGCTGGTCAGGGAGAACGAAGTTTTCCTATTCGGAGACCATGGACATGGCAGAGATTAATGGGGGGTTGTACTCTAGGGAAGCATATTGAAGTGGCATTTAGTTGGGTATTAGTGGGGAAATCAATTTTAATGGAGATTTATTGGCAACAATGTAGCATTTTCATTCAATAAATTGAAAATACAAAAATTAAAAAATAAACATGATATAGAATATCGGGCATTGGTATGTTGTAAGGAAAATAATATAGGCAAGGCCAACTTTTTCGCATGAAGTCATTTAAACGATAGCAGTGGGGTTTCAATAGTTGTAATTGGGAAAAGAGTGATTTTGTTATTGGAATATGTATGAGATGGGAGATGCAATTGATGTTTTGACGTTGAGTTAATAAAATAAATTGGAAATTGCAATGGAGACGAATATTCGTATCAAGATGTTACAATCGGCTAAAATTAAAAGAAAAACCGATCACCCCCTTGAGTAACGTGTGTGACTCGAATAAAACAATTATTTAAAACTTTTTGTTTACACTTTATTTAAATATCTTCAATATTAATAAAACACTTCTTTTACATTTATTTTTAAATGACTTAAAACTTTTATAATAACTATCATCTATCGATGGTCAAACTTGAACTAACTCAAACCAATAGTCTTGGCTCATATTTATACTTGGTTTCAAAATAGCAAAACAAAGCAAAGAATATATATGTAACACACAACACACAACAGCTAGACAACAGAAATTAGACTCCTCGCTTGTACTGTTATACAGCTGCAGGCAGTGCATGCATATTATAACATGTTCACTGCTTCTTTCTATTAGTTCCGTTGTTGGAACATGACTTTTTGATAGGCAGCTGCAAGCTGGCTTGGATATGGTAAACACATTTACCACATTTGCTTAGTCCTGTTATACAGCCGCACTTGCTGATTTGCAGGTGCAGGCCGTGTGCAAAATTGGTAAATATATTTACTGCAAGTGCAGGCCGTGTGCAAAATTGGTAAATATGTTTACTGCAGGTGCAGGCCGTCACGTGGCTTGCTCATGTTTCATAGATTCATGTTGTATGGATCTTGGGAACATGTAACTCCTCCAACCGTAGTATGGAGAGAACGTGTTGATAAGACGTGAATGTCCATACGTTATTATTATTATCATTTTTTTTTTTTTTTTTTTTTTTTTGCAACGTTGATCAGATTTGTCTATAATTATTAATTGCCAGCATCGGTATTTATTATGTATACGGGCTACTGTGGCGTATGCGTAACTATTCTTCCTTAATTCTTTACTTTGCTTGCTATTGATTTAGAATTTTATGTATGTTCTTAGATTTATTTTGTATTAATATAATTGTTAGGAAATGCATGTGCTTAACTAATAAGTCTAAATATTTAGTACGTAGTTAGATTTAAATTAATTAATTCAATTATTTAATTTATTAATTATTTAATTAAAATTAAATTAAATTAAATGAAATTTTAGATATTATTAAAAAAAAAACGAATGTACACGGAAGTGTGTTAACTAAATTAAGTTTATATTCTAACAATAATAAAGGCTTATAGTATAATAATATGAGGCTGTTTAACATCAAATTAATTTATTATTACAATTTTATTTTTTTTTTTTTTTTTTTTGCAAGAATTAAACAAGAATTACATTGTTATTATTATTTTTTTTTTCTTTTGGTGTAATCTCTTCCTGTAAGCCTTCTATCAAATTGTATATTTCCGATTGGATTCTCGTGTTTATAATTTCTTTTTACAACTTGCCTATCACGTTTAAATCCATCTTTATCTTCAAAATAAGTTTTGTCTTTTCGTTTAACATCTTTTATTATATATCGTGGTAAGTATTTAATGTTATGAAAGCCTAAATTCTTAACTAATTCACGATCTCTATACTGTGGTGTATCTACTCGTGTATTGTTAATTTTGTTTATTTTTTTTTCTTTATTTGAATGAATTCTTTGTTTCAGTTCTTCCCATTGTGATTTGTCCAAAACAGAATTAAGAAGATCGTTTGGTTTGTATTTAGTTGTCGAATGAAAAGTATCATTGTATAATTCGACTGCTTTAAATACTAGCAACTTATCATTAGTATCTTTATTTTCTTTATTAAGTTTTAATAATCTAATATGCTCATTTAATGTTAAATGAAATCTTTCAATTACTGAATTCCCTGTGTGTGTGTTTGGGGATGTAAAATGGTATAGTATATTTTCTTTTCTTAGGAAATCCTTAATATATGCGGTGTTAAACTCATTGTCAGAAACTATTTTACCTGGTTTACCTAAGATTGCAAACCTTTCTTTTAGAGTATCAACTATAGTTAGGGAATTTCTGTCAGTTATGGGGTAAATAGACACATGTTTAGTCAATTTATCGATACACGTTAGAAACATAGTGTTCTTATTTAAAAACCATATATCTATATGTACTATTTCGTTGGGTTTGTTGGGAGTCTCGGAAATCATTAATTTTGGTTTGATTGGGTTTCTGTCATACTTACACATATTGCAAAAAATACAGTTATTTATGTATTTATGTATCTCTAGTCGAAGATTTGGATAGTAATATAAATTTTTAATTTCAAAATAGGTTTCTTCAATTCCCCTATGATTTTTATTCAGATGAGTTTTTTCAATTATTTCTAATAATTTTTCTTTGCAGGTAATGTCTGGTAAAATCTTGGTACATCTAAGAAACTTCATATCCGGTGAATTTGAAAAAAACTTCACTGCTGTTTTTTGGAACTCTATAAACGTACGATCATGATCACAATATACTCCAACTGTTCCCTTTATTGGAAACATTTCTTTGAGGACCCTTAAAACAAACTCCTCATCATAGTTTTTCACTGTTATAATTGTCCTCCTTTTCTTTTTATATAAAAATTTGTTGGTTTTTTTGTTTGCGTAGCTTTTCTCTAATAGAATCTGGTTTTTGTAGACATTTAATGGGGTTTCTGTAATAAAAATATGGTCGTTTTGATTTTCAATACCACTGTGTATTGTTGCCAAATCAGATCTAATATCATCATTTTCGACATAATTGGTTTCTAAACGACTTAAGAAATCGGCTACAGTGTTTTCTTTTCCTTTAATGTATTCGATATCAAAGTCATATTCATTCAGTTTGATTTTCCAGCGTTGTAGCTTGGAATTTGGTTCTTTCAAGGAATGCAACCACACTAACGGTCGATGATCAGTCTGTACTATGAATTTACGCCCAAACAAATATGGTCTAAAATACTTAGTCGCCCATACTATGGAGAGAAGCTCCTTTTCCACCGTGCTGTAATGCATTTCATGGCGATTTAAAGTCCTTGAAGCAAATGCAATGGGATGTTTATTTTGAGAGAGGACTGCTCCCAAAGCTAAATTGCTAGCATCGGTTGTGAGCGTAAATAGGTTGTCAAAATTTGGATATGCCAAAACTGGGCAGGTACATAAGAGTTTTTTAAGCTTGTTAAAAGACTCTATGTACTGCTTGTTTTTAACGTCTATTTTAATGCCTTTTTTAAGGTATTTTGTCATTGGGAGAACTACTTTTGAGTAGTCTTTAATGAATTTCCTATAAAATCCTGTGACTCCTAAAAACGATTTTATTTGTTTTATGGTCTGGGGTACTTTTATCCGTTTAATCAATTCGATTTTATTAGGATTGGGCTTTATACCTTCCTCGGAAATTATGTGTCCCAGATACTCAGTTTCACGCTTTAAAAAGTTACATTTGTCGATTTGGACCTTAAGATTATATTGGAGAAGTCTTTTAAAGATTTTGTTAAGAGAATCTATGTGCTCCTGAAGTGATGTTGAGAAAATAAGTATATCATCTAAATATACTACACAAATTTTATTAACAAAATCGGATAGAACTTCGTTCATCATCCTTTGGAAAGACGCTGGAGCATTTTTCAATCCGAACGGCATTCGAGTAAACTCATAGTGCCCGCTCGTGGTTGAAAAGGCTGTTTTATGCCTGTCTTCTTTACTTACAGGAATTTGGTGAAAGCCTTTTGCCAAGTCGAGGGTTGAGAAGTATTGGGCATTTCCTAATTTGGAAAATATATCCTCCATATTAGGGATTGGAAACCTATCATCGATCGTAGCGTCATTCAGTTTCCTATAATCGACAACAATGCGCCATTTTCGCTGGCCTGAGTTATCTATCTTTTTTGGGACAACCCAAATTGGAGCACTGTATGGGCTGTTTGACTTTACAATAATCCCAGAACTAAGCATGTCTGCTATTTGTCTATCAACTTCAGCTTTATGTACCTCAGGATACCTATATGATTTTGAAAATATAGGAATATCGTTTCTTGTCGGAATTTTATGACTATATTTTATGACAGATGACAAATGTTCCCCTTCTATGTAAAATACTTCTTTAAACTTTCGAATAGTTGCTGTTAACGACTGTATTTCTTCCCCATTAAGGTTATCGAGCTTCAATCTTTGTATTATATTATATATATCGGGTTTTTCAAAATTAATTTCATTTTGACTGATGACATGAATCTCATCTTGTGAAAATGGAGTTGGAAGATTGCTAAAAACTAGTGGTATTGTAGCTTCTTTTGTTATAAGCTGTGAATTAGAAAAATCGATTTTTGATTGTAAAGGCTTTAAAACATTACATCCAATTATGCCATCAAAATCACTATATAATTCTGTTTCAAGCATTTCGATTTTTGCTAAAGGTCTGTTGAACTCCTTAAAAAGTGGAATCGTTATTTTTGTGTTAATACACGACCTCGAACTGATAGACTTAAGTATCAGTGGCTTTTCAAGTTCCGTTTTGTAGGAACTATGAAATATACCTTTTTGTATAACCGATGTAGTTGCTCCGGAATCAATAAGCAATTTTAATGGACTTGAATTAGTTCTCACTATTATGCAAGGAAGAGCTCTGAGGTGGTTGATTGAAAATTTTGAAATCGTGAATCATTGAAATGTTCAGCTTGGATATTTTCTTGCAACTGACCTTCATGAGAGCTGTCTGTCTGTATGTGGTCTACTTCCATATTTTGATTTCTATTTCTAAAAGATTCTGAGCCCCGAGTATTGTGCCTGATCCCTGAGTTGTTAGTTCTATTATTTATATGGACTGAGTTATTTGGATTATTATAACCTGAGCCATTTGTAATATTTTGGAAGTTATGTGCCCTATTCTGTTGAAAATATTCTGGCCGATAACTTCGATAATTTTCTGTATTCCTTGGATAAGCTTGTCTGTTAATATTTACTGAATTTGTCTGTTGTACATTTCTATTTATGGGTCTAAAGTTTTGTGGATTAGAATTAGAATGCCTATATATGAAATTGCTATTGATGGGAAAGTTTAGATTGTTCTGAGTTTTTATTTGTGTATTGTAATTATTATAAAACTGCTTAAAAAAATTGTCAGTTTCAACAAGAATAGCTTTTGCTTCTGCTAATTTTGATGGGTTCCTAGCATTGAGAATTAATTTTGGTTCACTAGGTAACTTGCTAATAAATAGCTTTAAAACAATTTCCTCATTCTGTCCGCTATTAAACCACGTCGGGATATCCGAACTCAAAGAAGATTTTATATTCAACTTTGTTAAAAGATTTAAATTTTTTTCAAAGAATTCTTCAACTGAGTTTTCAAATTTTAAAACTTTTATTTCATTAACAATATTTTCGACACTTTCGTTTACACCACAGTTAGATTTTAACACATTTTTTATTAAAGGCCAATGAGTTGGATTATTATTATTAATTAAAATTAAATTGGCTTTGCCTTTAATTTTTTGTCGTATTCTTAAATCTAAAAAGCCTCTTGAATTTTCATCTAGAGTTTGTATAAATGTATAAATATAGTCAACTTGCTTAATAAATAAATCTAATTCTTCTGCTAATCCCGTGAAATCCGCGATTTCTCTTACGAGTTCAAGTAAATTAAAATTTGCCATACCTCTGTTTTTATTTTATTTTGCTTCTTAAAGGTGTTTCTGCTAGGCTGTTGATTCCGATGATGACTTTTCTTTGAAATGGAATGAGTTCTTGTTTTTTTTTTTTTTTCACTTATTGTCTTATTTTTTTTTTCACCACTTTTAAACGTTTTTTTTTTTTTTCGTTTTTTCCGACTGCGCCAGTAACGTGTGTGACTCGAATAAAACAATTATTTAAAACTTTTTGTTTACACTTTATTTAAATATCTTCAATATTAATAAAACACTTCTTTTACATTTATTTTTAAATGACTTAAAACTTTTATAATAACTATCATCTATCGATGGTCAAACTTGAACTAACTCAAACCAATAGTCTTGGCTCATATTTATACTTGGTTTCAAAATAGCAAAACAAAGCAAAGAATATATATGTAACACACAACACACAACAGCTAGACAACAGAAATTAGACTCCTCGCTTGTACTGTTATACAGCTGCAGGCAGTGCATGCATATTATAACATGTTCACTGCTTCTTTCTATTAGTTCCGTTGTTGGAACATGACTTTTTGATAGGCAGCTGCAAGCTGGCTTGGATATGGTAAACACATTTACCACATTTGCTTAGTCCTGTTATACAGCCGCACTTGCTGATTTGCAGGTGCAGGCCGTGTGCAAAATTGGTAAATATATTTACTGCAAGTGCAGGCCGTGTGCAAAATTGGTAAATATGTTTACTGCAGGTGCAGGCCGTCACGTGGCTTGCTCATGTTTCATAGATTCATGTTGTATGGATCTTGGGAACATGTAACTCTTGGGACCCATAATTTTGGTTTTAGCAACACTCCAGTCTGTTGATGAAATTTCCTTAGATTTTTTTTAGTGTTAATAAATTTTGACTCAGAATGGCCAACCAAAAAAAGTCCTATAAATAATGATTTATGTTTCTTTTAAGATCCGCAAGGTGCAAGGGACTGGGGATTATTTTCGTAGACCTGCTCCTTTAGATAACTTAATTACAAGAAGTCTAGACTTCAATGCGCGATACCAATAACCATATTTTATTAAGTATCCGGGAAAGATTTTACGAACTCTGAATGACGAAGTTGTCCATATAAAAATAAACATTTTGACCTACGAAATTTTTAGTGTGAAGGTTAAAATGATTTTTAATAAGGTCCAATGTCTTTTCTTTTTTTTTATAATAATTCGCCCAGCCCAGAAACATATTTTGCAGAATAGTATTTCCGGCTATATAGTCAGTAGCGCCATCTTTTTTGAAACCACGAAGAGCACCGACGTACCGGTTGCGGAAGTACAAATATGTTCAATCTTTCCTCCAACTCGTTCGCATTTTCTGTTCCTATATTTCCATTTTTAATTTTAAAGAAATCAAAAGCAATGCTCATTACTTTTGCTGATTGAATGACAGATGGCACTAAGATCAGTTATAATATAAATGAAGATAGACGCTGCGAAAGAAAAGAACGAGTGTAGATAACAATTAAAAGCAGGTATGAGAAAGATGGTAGGAAATGGAACGTGCAGCTAAAAGCATCGTCCTGTGTAAAACTAAGAAACTAAATAAAATCATTCAATGATAGATCAGCACACCACAAACTGACACACAATATAGTTAACCAAACCGTGAAATGAATACCTATACAGGGTGGGCCAAATACACGTTTCCTTTTAAAAATGCAATAAAATTAACGAATTTAAATTCTTTCCATGTATTATGGATTTATTGGTAAGAGAAAACATTCCAATTAATTATGGAAAACAACGTCGTTCAAGTGGCTGCTTCGGCTGGCTTATTCTGTCACTCCAATCTTCCAGGACCTTGTTGATGGTTTCGGGCTGTAGGCTGTAGCTCACGGATTGCTTAGATGATATTAGCCTTAAGTGCTTGAATCGTTTCCGGATTGTTGGCATAACATCCGCATAACACGGTTCCCCACAAAAAAAAGAAGTCAAACCGCAACTCCGAAACGACCAAATGACATCGCCAAATCCATGTCTTCAAGTTCCTATTTATACAGGCTGTCCGCCGCGCCGGGAAGGTATACTACTTTGTTTTGCCGCCATTTTTGTAAACATTAGTCTTGACAGTTCATATTTGGCAGTCGTGAAGTAGACACGTGGCAAATTTATTATGGAAAAATATTCGATAAACCAATGTGTTTTAATCGTTAAGACATTTTATCAAAATCAATCATCGATTACTGCGACGATAAGAAAGTTACATTAAATTTTTGGGAGAAAAAACGTGCCAACAAAACGCACTATTTATCGTGTAGTGAATGATTTCGAAGAAAGAGGGCGATAGGCCCAAGCATGGACCACAACATACTGCAAGATCGGCTGAAAACATTACTGCTGCTCAAGGAAGTGTTCAAAACAATCCATCAACCTCAATTCGACGCCGTGCTCAGGAGCTTGGTCTTCAAAGAACAACTTTGGCGACAATTTTGCACAAGGATTTGCATTTGTTTTCCTTTAAGATTCAATTGATACAAGAACTTCTTCCACAAGACCATTTACGCCGCCGTTCATATGCCAAAAGGATGTTACAGCTAGCCCATGACAACCCCGATTTTCATCAAAAAATCGGGGTTGTCATACAGAATAGTCGGTTCTGGGCAATGGAAAACCCTCAAATTATTCATCAGTCACCTTTGCCTCCATTAAAAGCATAACGGTAACTGTGAATGGGGAGCGATATCGTGATATGATTGAAAACTTTTCAACGCCACAACTTCATGCTTTGGGCTTGATTAACATGTGGTATCAACAAGACGGTGCCAATCCGCACCAAACTGTCTGAGTGCATCGTATACGAATACGGAGTGTTATCAACTAGCATACCAGTCTCACGAACTTTTTGCAAAAAATTGCGCGATTGTTGCTTCATTTCGGCCAAAACTTCTTTTCAAAAAAAGGATTCTTTTGGGCTATACAGCACTCACTTTGGAAATACGTTTTCAATATTTCCCAACGTTGTTCAAGCGTTAAGCGACTCATTTCGATCCGCGGAGGTATGATACTGTTTTTCTGTCAAGATTTTGAGCGCGAAACAGCTGTCAGTGTCAAAATAACCTATGATTTAAAAAGAAACCACTAGATGGCACACCCCTTACAGCCAGTATTATGATTGTAACCCTGGCGATTAGTTAAGCGTGCTTACTGCTTAGCTCTCGATGAAATTTTTAGATCAAGCCTGGCATCGGTTGCCTCTGATTATTTTAAATCGGTGAAGAAAAACTGAGATTTATAGAGGATTCACCCTTACAATTGAAAATAAAATAAAATCAATGAATAAATTAAATGAATACAAGTGCAAAATACCGCCTCGTTCGAAAGTCGTACATTTTCTAAACTCACCCTGTATCGCAGCTCAAGGAAATTAGTGGAAAGAAAAGATAACAGACCGGCACAAAAATAATACGCGTCAGAATAAATAACTAAAAACACAAGATAATTTAAATGGAAAAATGTTATAAAAAAACACTTATATTTAATCCTTCTCAATAATATCTGCACCTCTCACATTGCTGCCTGCTATCTGACTGACTTTCGTCATACAATTATTAGAACCTTCTCGGTCTTTCGTTAAGTTTTATACCCTCGCTCAATACATCGACCGCAGAGTTGCAATACTCATGCAGTTCGATACACAGTTCATATTTAAGTTCTCGTCCTAGTTCCCAATATACACTCGGTTGCTTCCAATTCGTATGTAATGCACCATCGGTCGCTCAATATTAGCCAAAGTACCAAAACCGAGATTCCGGAAATTAACACAAAGCAATAAAAATTGACGTTCAGCAGATTTGAATTTGAATCAGTCGAGCTCACCTCTCCCTATAATGAAGCTATATTTATAGTTACCACCTGCGCCGTACCTCTTGAGATATTAAAAGTTAACACGGTCGATAGAGCATTATCCACGTTAACAGTTAAAGGCCGAATATTGTGTCCTGTTTTCACATTTAACGATGCTGGAAGATAATTTTATGTGATTTCGGAAAATCCCTGCAGCAGAGCATAGGCAATAAAAAGGCTATAAAACAGCGCGAGGGTATCTGTACGAGGTATCACATTATCCATGTCATTAGGTATGTGTTAGATGTTCATACCAAAGTTTTATGCTTTGGAGGATTGGAATTAAATGAAGAGCAGATATAAGAGTTTCGATATTTTGCAGATTTGTCAATTAAAAGCGTTTGAGAAACGTTTGTGGGCTTACAGAATGATTTCCAAAACTCTGCCTAAAACGATAGCCAGTTTTATATGGAATATTTATGGTGAATTCACAATAAATTGTTCCGCCTTTCAATTCACTTGAAATTGTTTTTATTTATTCTATGCAACCTCCCCTCGAAAGCGTTTTCTATTAGTTGCAGAGGAAAGTCCTCATCATCAATTGGGAAGTGACTTTGTACATTTCCAGAGAAATTTTTCAAATCTTCCTCAATCCCGAACGGACTTTCAGATCTCAAAAGTATCCAATGTCTGTTAATTTCGGAATTAAACTGGTGATGATTATCCTAGCAGCTCCATCCATGGTAGGAAACTCGCAGACAAACAATTCGAAAAGTAAGAGGATAACAGTGACAAATTGAAATAATATCGGGCCACAATGGAAATTGCCATAATCCATGGGATTAGTGTGGTTTTCCATGGAATATCCATTTTGTAAGTGAAATTTCATTTCAATTATTTTAAATTGAAAATATTCTTTCTTTTTGCTTTTGTCATTTAATTCAATTTTCGTATACCGTGTCCTTGGAAGTGGAGTTTATTTTTTTATTTTTAAATTTATTTACTTTACGTTTTTTCTACGAATTGACGCATTTGTAAAATTGATGGTTCATAGAAATTCCAGTTGAAGTTAAAGTATAAACTGATGGGAAAATCATTTCATAAAATTATGTGCGAAACGAATCGTTTTTCAAAGTGAAAGAGTCTTATTTAATGTGAAGTTCAGGGGCCATATCCTCCGCCCATGTAATCGGAGGTAGCTACGACTACCTATATCATATTTATCTTCAGAAATAATAAATGCGATCTGTCTACTGAAAAAATGTAACCGCTGTTACAAGGAGTCAATTATAGTCTCGAGAAAAATTTGTAGGCATAAACATATGCAAGCGCCCAGTAGTGTCAGACTTTAAACCCTTTTCGTAATAATTTTACTTATCGAATATTGGTCAACTGATGCTGATTGTGAAATGAACTAACAGAAATGAAATTGTCATCTCTTTTCCATAACTTTTTTTTTATTTTCATAAGTCAGTTAGTTTAGTTTTTTAATCTCCGCAGTATTACAGGTCTATGCAATACAGGAAAAAATTTTTTTCAATATTACCAATTTATTTAACTTTTTCTGTAATAGGTATTTTTATGTTCAAATTTAATAATTGTTTCATTAAAATGGTAATTTTAATATGAATTTTATGATCTCGAAAGATTTAAATCCAGTATTTTTGTTCTACAATCTAAACTATATAAAACAATATTTCAATCAAAAATGTATTACAATTAAATTATAGTTGAACTGAAAAATAACATCTACTGCTACTCTGATTACATGTGTATGTGATTTTAATACAGGATCTGAACTAAAGCGACTAGATTTAAATGTCTATATCGGTATTGCTTTTGAACCCAAATATATAATGTTGTCGCTTGGTTAAGAATAAAGAGTTAGATAGTTATGTAGTTAGGATACTCAACTCAATGGAGTGGATGATTTGGATAGATAAGGTTTTAATTTAAAAACTTTTGTATTGAAACCCATCTCCATCTACATTAAAATTGAATATTTCAGACATATTTTGTGATAGAAGATATTATTTAAGATTAATAAATATTTTATTATATCTCCAGTTTCGCACGCTAAGTTGGTTAAAGTCCTCTTCCACTTGCGTGCACTACCTGAGTAGCGGTCTTCTTCTACTGCGCCGTCCCTCGGGTGTGGATTCGAAGATTTTTCGGGCCGGATCATTCGTATCCATCCGTTCAACATGACCCAGCCACCTCAGTCGTTGGACCTTTACTCTTCTGACTAGATCGATGTCGCTGTACAGTTCGTCGTTGCATCTCCTCCTCCATTCACGGTCTATATGCAGACGGGACCAAAAATCACTTGAAGAATTTTCCTCTCGAAACAAACATAAGAGTTACCTCATTCGCTTTTGGAAGGGTCCATACCTCTGCGCTATAGACCAGGAGTGGGCTTATTAGGGTCCTATAAAGGGCCACTTTAGTTGTTCGAGAGAGGTCTTTGCTACTCAATTGCCTTCTTAGTCCAAAGAAACAGCGATTGGTAAGAGTTATTCTCCGTTTAAACTCAGCTTTGGTTGTCCTATATAGTTGACATCATATACTTTTTCTTGCCCTAATTTACCGCCAAACCCATATTCGCCGCCTCAGTCTCAATACTCACAAACATTTACATCCCGCTGCGTTCTGCCAATTATGTCAATGTCGTCGGCGTACGCGAGAATTGGACGGACTTTTGAAAGATCGTACCTCTGGTGTTGGCATTTGAGTTTAGCACTATTATTTCAAGTACGATGTTGAAGAAGATGTTGGGTATCGATTTGAAGTTTCTAGGTTTTCTCCAAGATCTGCCGCAGTGTGCATATTTGGTCTATGGTGGACTTTCCTGGCCTGAAGCCACACTGATATGGACCAATGAAGTTGTTTACGAAAAGGCTTCGGGCGTTCACACAACACGGCAGATAAGATCTTGTAGGCAATGTTAAGAAGACTGATACCTCTCTTTGGCGCAGTTCAGAGAGTCTCGTTTCTTGAGGATCGGACAAACAATGCTGAGGTTGCATTCATCGGGGATACTTTCCTCCGACCATATTTTACAGATGAGTTGGTGCATGATCCTAACCAAGTCAACGCCTTTCGCTTTTAACAGTTCAGCGGCTAGGCCATTTATACTATAGTGGATTTGGTGAACTTAAGCTTAGATTTGGCTATCTTCACTTCGTCCAGGCCGGGTGGGCATTACTGTTGATCTTCATCGTCCAGGTTGAATGGTTCATTCTGCCTGACAGCGGGACTTAGTTCGCCATCGCCGTTAAACAGTCTTCAAAAGTTGTTCTTCGTTCTTCATCGACTGCGATTCTACCACGATGTTCTCTTGTTCATCCTTGCAGGCTTCGGTTCGGGCACTGCAGCCTTGGGAAGTTATTTTTATCCTTTGGTAAAACTTGCGAACCTCATTCCTGCAGTAACATCTCTCGATTTCCTCGATCGCGCGCTTCTCATGCCCTTTTCTTTTCCTCCTCAGAAGCCGGTGTTCGTCTCTTCTCTTCTGCGCGTAGAGCTTACAAGCAGCTCTTATCCTCTTTTGCAGCGCTGCTTTGTATGCCTCTTGTTGACTTATATACAACCCCAAAAATATTTAATTTATCGCCAGGAATTTAAACCGTGAACTAACTTATGGCAGGACTTCACATCACACATGGTATTTAATTTATTTACAAACGGCCTTTATATACGGTATCCGAGGGGATCATTGAACCTTATTTATTCTTAACAGAAAAAAATAGGATAATGACCTACCTATTAAATTATACTACTTATAACTGATGACTATTTCTTCAGAACCCACACCAGTTACTCAAGATGTGCAAATACAATTTCATACACTCACAATTTCAACATCGTATACCATCTTTAATCCAAATGAAGTTAGACTTGCACATACGGTAATCCACTCTCTGCATCTGATGATAAGAGGAAATAACGTAAGGTCCCCATTTCCTACAAGCACTGCCACTTTGCTACGATCGTAGCAAAGCTGCTACGCGATTTCCAATTTGCTACGCGCTACGCACTCTCCCTAAGAACGTCTATTTTGTTACTTTTTCTTAAAGCACGAAACGTCAACATAAATCTTGGAATTTTTCTTAAAAAAAAAATAAACGAAAGTATATTCAATCTTTACTCACTTTTCCACACCAACTTACATATATTCTTTTCTACCATACCCAACAAGTATCCATTTCTTCGGATGTGTTAGTGTTTGAATTTGACAGGAAACAAAAATTATATTTTGGACTTTTGGGTTTTGCTACGCAAATTAAGTTTTACTACACAAATTTGCTACGCAATTGTTTTCCCTTGGGGCAGCACTGTCCTACCCTTACAACGCTAGTAACTGAATTCGAAGTAAATACGATACAGGGTGAATCGAATTCCTTGCCATTGATAGGAGTCGTCATTCATGGTTCATATCTGTTTGTGAAGTCAGCTTGGAAAATAACACTTGAATATGAATGAACTTATGAAAGGATTCCTATTCCTCCTCATACTGTGGTTGATGGAAATTGAAACATTAAAAGTTGCGCTAGTGGAGAGAACAATCACTTTTACCACAGCATTGAAACTGATGGCAAAGTGGCAATCTCAAACTGATTGCCCTTGCAGACTTGTGATAAAAACTCTTCCACCTGTATAAATGATTGTTCGACTTGATCCTTTTTCTATACAAAACACAAAACAATTTGCTTCGCACTTGCCGATGTATATTGCTCTCGACTAGAGTGCTTACCTATACCTATTATTAATTATGTTGTAGGCCAATAAAGAGTGTACGGCAAATGTGTGCTTGGATAATTAATGGCCCTTCGATTAGGTGTGCCTTATGGGGGCTGTTTGTAATTACACCAAAATGAACGTCTAATTGTCTTGCTTCAGTTGTATGTAAGCTCCCTAACTGGTATTAACACGACTGTTCGCAACACATCTACAAGTGAATGGATATACAAATTGCTAAGTACATTTATTATTTTTATTGTATAGTCCCAGGGAAATCATAAATAACATGCGCATTCGGAGGGCTTCTGTGCAAATGGTGCTTTTATTCTGCCACCTCCTGCAGACACCAAGCCATATTTATAAAAACACAGTTGTGTAATATTTTTGATAAATTCCCTCTAATCTGTAGCTTTTTATTACTGGAGGAGATATGAGGATATTTCTCTCGAATATTTTTTCTTCGCTATGAAAAGTTATAATGAAAACTGAATTATGCGGAAAATTTACTTTACAGTACAATCTAACTTTCTGTTTGTGTTTTACCAATTTGCGGGTTGAAGAATCTCGTTCATCCATCCAATGGAGATGCCAATTAAAATTTGAAATGAGCTGGAAATTTGCTTTGCTTTTTGTCAGGACATACAGAAGTTTTGTCTGATGACTGAAGAGATCATAAATTTTGTTGGATACTTCTGTTTTGTATAGACACTTGAGTTTGTCATCGATAAATGTATGAGTCCTGTGTATCTTTGTGTAACTTTGAGGACAATATATGGAATAAGAAACTTTCTATTGACCGATAAATTATTATCCTTGCCAAGATGAAAAACAATGCACACTTGGACATTGGAATGCCTTTAAAGTTATTGAAAGTTGCAGCTAAAAACAGATAACCTCATAAATGAAGGGCTGACATTTAGGGGGTTGAAGGGGAGTGAATCAGTAGGAAAAAGTAACATTTTGAGCAATTTTTCTTCAGTTATTTGAGAAACATTTACATTTAATGATAATTAATTTAATGATCCTTCGCTTGGTAGGCACCTTGACGTGTGTGTCCCTGTGAAGACATTGTCTTTGCAAGGGCGCCTGGTGCGGAGGCTTCGTATCGCAATGAATCAACGGGCTATGCTGTCGACGACATAGTCGTCAGAAGGGCCACCCATGGCAGACAGGCTGTTGATGAGCGATCAACTAAGAACTACCGAACCCCCCCCCCCCCCCAAACAAACATGAAAGGACAACGAAAAGATTTAACTACTCCAGGTGGAACGCACAAAAGTGAAAATCCACTCGCGAAAGCGGCAGGGTCACGGAGTCTGGAGGACCCAACTTTCATGGAGGACCACACTGATAGCCAAGGGTGTGGAGGCAGACTGCTACTTGACGGTAAAAAGATCATTAATCGACAGGACGCGAGAGACTCGGAGGAAGTTGAAGCTCTGTCAGAGAACTCTTGGCCGGACATGACCGTGCTGGGGGAGTTATTCTCCTCTCAAGCCAGTAACAGTTCGTCCATTGACTCTGAGACGGAGGACAGACTTCTGGAGAACACTCTCGTACCTAGCAAGAGGATAAGAGCTCCAAAAACATCTCAGCAAAAGAAAAAAGAGGGCTATAGAAGCTCCCTGAGATTCCTGAGAAAGTTGAAGGACCGTAACATGGCTGAGCTCTCGGAAAGAGATAGAGCGCTGGTGAGGAAGCACACCAAGCTAGTCAAACAGTACGAGAATCGTCTTGGCAACAAGACACATCTCGCACCCGCGACTATTGAGGATTCGGTCTCACCCAAATGCCAAACAGAAGAAGCTACAGGATCCGAGAAGAGAGAGGAACAGCCCGCTTCGGAGGCAATCCCCACCCCATCGACCTCAAAGGCGAAGCTTCCCGCCGTCCTACCACCACGAAAGCCGGGCACTATTCGGAAGGAAGTCAATGCCAAGCAATCCCTCCAACGGTCGGAAAAGTCCAAGGACTCGACGGCCGCGGGTAAGGAAACAGCTAAGCAGGCTCCCAAACGAATCCGCTCAGCCGACGAGGTAACAGGGAATTCGGCGAAGAAAGCTAAGCTTAAAAGCAGCGAAGACCTCACCCTAGCCATTATTGACCGCAGCAACCCTGATGGGAAACTTGCGACCGATAAATGGCTCAAGGTTGAGGCAAAGATCCTGGAGGCCATGATATCAGCGGGAGAATCTGCTGACATCAATAACACCTGCAACTTCGATGGGGCAGGTTGGCGGAAGGGAGTGAAGGTCGTCGGATGTGGCAACAAAGAGTCACTGGACTTTTTAACGCGCTGCATTCGTAGCCTAGGAGAACTGTGGCCTGGTGCCAAGCTAGAAGCCATTCCTGCTTCAGCCCTACCACTGCGGACCCTAGTACACGTATGGATACCTCCTCCGGTCCCGGAGGAACAATCCATACTTAAACTGGTAGGTCTGCGGAACAAAGAGCTGAACGTAGGAGAATGGAGAATCGTGGGTTCCAAACCGCGGGAGAAAGGTGGCGGTAGGGACCTACGCATTGTGGTGGACCCAAAATCCGCCAACTACATCAGATCTGCAGCAGGGGTCGTCAAATTTGGGTTGGGGAACATCAAGTTCTCCTTCCCCAGTAACGATGGCCAGCGCCGGAAAGCTAAGGGTGGTGCAGATTAATTTGCACCACTCTCAAGCTGCCACCGACGACCTGCTGCACTTCATGACCGATGAGAGTGTGGACGTGGCCCTAATCCAGGAACCATGGTTATACAAAGCCAAAATCCAAGGATTGAGGTCAAAAAACTACACACTCCTGCATTCCAGTGGTGAAGGTAAACTTAGGAGCTGTATTCTGATAAAGAAATCAATTAACTTTCTTTTCTCTTATCGTTTCAGCAACAGCGATCTGACAGTGGCGATATGAGACCGCAAGAACGAGCCCCAACTCATTCTTGCATCCGCATATCTGCCATACGAGGAAGAAGACCCCCCATCACCACTACTAAGGGACCTGGTACAGCATGCCAGCAACACTAGAGCCAACTTAGTAGTAAGTATGGATGCCAATGCTCACCACACTCAGTGGGGCAGCAGGGATATAAATAAAAGAGGTGAGTCTATACTTGATTTTATATTACTTTCCAACCTACATATTTGTAACAGGGGTAGCCATCCTACTTTCCACAACAAAATTAGGGAAGAGGTAATTGATCTAACTTTAGCGCTCCCAGTGGACAGATTCAGGGTCGATGACTGGAAGGTTTCCTCGAAGTGCTCCTTCTCTGACCACTTCAGGATTACTTTCACAATTGACTTTGAACTTCCAAAAGAACTCCCCTTTAGGAACCCTGTCAAGACTGACTGGAGTAAATTTTCTGAACTGGTCGAACGTCGACTTCCACCTAACCCCATAGGTACATTGTCGAAGGCGACACTCGTTAACGAAGCAGTAAATTTTCTCACCAAGACCCTAACCGACTCCTTTAAAAAATCCTGTCCTATTAGTCGCCCTCCCAAAAGAACACACGCGGCTTGGTGGACTAGGGAACTACGACTTCTCAGGTCCAAAACCAGGAAACTTTTTAATAGAGCAAAACTGACAAAAACCGATGAAGACTGGAGTATATATCGCAACAGCTTCAACGAGTTTAAAAAGAAAACTAGAGCAGCCAAACGAGTGTCCTGGGCAAACTACTGCTCCGACATAGAATCCACCACAGAAGCGGCAAGACTCCGGAAAGTTCTTGCCAAAACTCCCTCTCATATAGGGCACCTCTGTAAGGAGGATAATTGTTGGACAGCTAGTAGTCAGGAGACTCTTGACCTGCTCCTCAGAACACACTTTCCGGGATGCACAATCCCAGGAAGGCTGCTACACAGTTCTGATGGCAGCCTCTCCTCATTTCCGGTTGAGGAACTGGCTACCATAAATGACTGCACTAGCACAAACAGAATAACATGGGCTCTTCAATCCTTCCAACCGTACAAGTCGGCGGGACCGGACGGAATTATACCTGCCATGCTACAAAGAAGCAGTAAAAGGACCGTCCCATGGCTGCAGGCAATCTTTCGTGGTTGCCTGACACTCGGACTTGTTCCTGACTGCTGGAAAGAGGTGAGGGTGGTCTTTATTCCCAAAGCAGGGAAACCCAGTCACTCCACACCCAAGGATTACAGACCAATTAGCCTCTCATCTTTTCTTTTGAAAACACTAGAAAGGTTATTGGACCTGCACCTTAGGAACACTCTCGAAACAAGCGGTACTCTGTGTAGTGCACAACACGCATATGTCAAAGGTAGATCCGTGGAAACAGCGCTGCATGAAGTAACGAAAACAATCGAGAAATCCCTAGGAAACAAGGAATTTACGTTGGCGGCCTTTCTGGACATAGAAGGTGCATTCAACAACCTGAACACAAGAACCATTATATCCTCACTTGAGGAATCAGGTTCAACACAGTTTCTGACAAACTGGGTTAAGACTATGCTTAACAGCAGAGTTATTAACAGCAGCCTAGGGGACTGTGCGATTAAGAAAAGTACTAATCGTGGAACACCACAAGGGGGAGTCTTATCTCCTCTACTGTGGAACATCTCGATTAACAAAATACTTACATCCCTTGTCAACAGAGGTATCAAGATAGTCGCCTACGCGGATGATATAGTAGTACTAATAACAGGAAAATACCTTTCCACCATTAGAGATATTATGGAATCTGCGTTAACAGAACTATCCAAATGGACGGAACACAACGGGCTTGCGGTTAATCCGGAAAAGACCGAACTAATTCTGTTCACCAGGAGATATAAGGTACCAAAAAGGGACCCACCGAAGCTTAAAGGTGTCCGACTTAATCTTTCGACCGAGGCCAAGTACCTGGGCGTGATATTCACCTCCAAACTTAACTGGAAACGGAATACTGAAGAAAGAATGAAGAAAGGACTTAATGCCTTTTATGCATGCAGGAAAACCTTTGGGAAAAACTGGGGCTTGCAACCGAACATTGTGCACTGGATGTACACCGCGATTGTGAGACCCATTCTTACCTACGGCTCAGTTGTTTGGTGGGAGGCGGTTAAAACCAAATCCCATCTTAAGAACCTGAACAAGGTGCAGAGAATTGCTTGCTTGGGAATAACAGGCGCAATTAAATCCACACCACAATTAGGTCTGGAAACACTATTGAACCTGCAACCCATTGAGCTATTCACTAAGAACGTGGCAGCCAAAGCCGCTCTCAGACTAAGAGAGAACAAAACTTGGAAGCCTGGTTACTGCGGACACTCAAGCATACTTGAAATCTTCGATCGGAAGGGACTCACGTCACTCACCGATTACGAGAAACCCAGATATGACTTCGAGAAAAATTTTAGAATCACTATACCCAAAAGGCAGGACTGGAAATCACCCAGTACCATCATTAAAGGTATAGCCGTCTACACGGATGGTTCAAAAACAGAAAATGGAACAGGAGCCGGCATATTCTCAGAAAGGCTTGCTATTAGCCAGTCGTTCCGACTGACTGACCACTGCAGTGTCTTCCAAGCTGAGATATATGCGGTTAAAAAAAGCAGCACAGACTATCTTTTCGATGGGACTACCAGCAATGGAAATAACCATCTGTGTGGACAGTCAAGCAGCACTTAAAGCTATCGGCTCCAATCTTATCAATGCGAAATGTGTCACAGATTGCCTCGTGGCGCTCAGGGCTATACGTCATCACTCAATTCTACTCTGC
The DNA here is from genome assembly GCA_946477585.1 of Cheilosia urbana. Lineage (NCBI taxonomy): Eukaryota > Metazoa > Arthropoda > Insecta > Diptera > Syrphidae > Cheilosia > Cheilosia urbana. The sequence goes on from OX297854.1 coordinate 123,182,482, forward strand.
TGGGTTCCGGGACACGTTGGGGTGGAAGGGAACGAAAAGGCGGACGAATTGGCCAGATACGGCTCTGATATGGACCCTCAACTTGCGGACGGAGAGGTGCTACCGCCTTTCAACACTGCTAAGACTTTTATTGAAGATGTCACCACACAACTGGCTAAGGAACAATGGAGCAACACCACCGGTTGCGTCATAACCCGAAGTCTATGGCCTGTGGTTGACACCAAAAGATCAAAGTTCCTAATCTCCCTAAATAGAAGCCAAATCCGGATGCTCGTCGGGGTTTTAACCGGACACTGTATCATAGGAAACATGGCTAAAAGGCTGGGACTTTTCGCAAATGACTTCTGTAGAAGCTGTAGAGACGAGGAGGAAATAGAGTCCGTGGAACACCTTCTATGCCACTGCCCAGCTTTACAAGAACGCCGCTCATCCTGTATGGGAACTAGGTTCTTCGAAAGTTTGGACGACTTGGCAAGGGTACCTCTATCAGACATAAAACTATTCCTCAACAGAACGAAGTGGTTTTGTTAGCCACATGTCCTTACATGTACAAACAGGGTACTCACAATGGGCCTTCATGGCTTCTGGGTGAAATTTGCATTGGTTGCAAAACTGCCCTCCCAACCTAACCTAACCTACATTTAATGATATTCAAAAGCGGAAAATACACAACAATATTTGTCCTAGTAATGTTTCGAATAGGTATAAAGAAAACCTCATTTAAATAGTTTTACTAACCAAACAAATTATATTGTTCGCTTCTTAAAAATATTTAATAACTAACCAATTGCATTAAGTAATATGAAAATATTGTATTCCCGAACTCTATCACTTTACCTCATGGTTGGCAGCATTTATTTTATATTTTCGCATATCACGCGGATTTTAAATTTACATCATACCGCTAGGTAAGCAAAATGGCGGAAATTGACAAAAACAAAAAAAAATTAGGCGGCCAGCGGCAAGAGGATTGTGAGTTGACGGTCTCAGTAATGTCTCTGTTAAAGTGATTTTTAACGATGCTTATACAGAGCCCATAACGCTCAATAAATATAGTTTATTAAAATCGTTTAATGGGTTCCCTTTTCTACCTCAATATAAAAAAAATAGCCCAGTAGAACCACTTTTCTTAAAGCGGAATAGCGTTCAGGATAAATGCATTAAACATAATGTCTCTCAAAAACTAAATTAGTTTTAATAATGAATAATAAAAACCTAATATAATAATAAATAATGTTGTTTCTTTTTGGAACAAAAATGTCACAGTTTAATAAGTGAATATTTAAATAAAAAGGTATTAAATTAATTATATATAATACATTTAACAATTTATCTTCCTGTATTTAGCAACTAAATTTAAAACTTTTAAGATACTTCAAACAATTTTTTTGCTAATATATCTAGTAGTATAGTATTCAGGATAAATACATTAAAAATAGTGTCTCTCAAAAACTAAATTAGTTTTAATAATGTTTAATAAATAGTAATATTAAACAATGTCGTTTATTTTAAAACAAAAATGCCACAGTTTGATTAGTGAATATTTAAATAAAAGAGTATTAAATTAATTTAATATACCTAATACATTTAACAATTTATTTTTTTGTGTATTTAACACTTAATTTAAAACTTTTAAGATATTTCAAACAAATTTATTGCATTATTTTATTTTATTTTAATTTATATATTTTATATTTATTTGCTTAGCCTAAAACACTCCGGGAAAGAATACCAATTTAATGGCACCGCACTCTTCAAAATCAGTCAAGTCTTTTGGGCTACAGGGCGTCACGTATGAATCTACATAGGGTAGGTACACGCGAAACGCATAACCTTCCCTGTGTCCATTCGGGTAAAAAATAAAATCACTGATAGGTGTTTACACTTCGATTTATAGGTATCGACTAAAGAAAGCATATTACGAATTTATTTCTATGTTTGGAGAAAAAAGAAACGTTCTCTAAAGAAGTAACTGGAATGGAGGAAATCGCTATTGAACAGAGAGTTTTCCACTACTTTATCCAAAAAAGGGTGTCAGCTACTGTATCCGTTACGATATGTATTATTTGGTAAAAAATGTAAGAAAAATATCATCCAGCAATAAAAATTATGAGGGTTCATACTCACTCTTGCTCGTGGTGATCATTTTATGTTTTTCATTATTAACGGCATACCTTCTTCTTTATTATGAAATAAACGTCCGATCATTTGTCTCAAAAAATGGCATTTTTCTTTGAATACCAAAATAACACCTCTTATTGGAAAACCCTTTATAAAGGATCTAATTATTTCACCACCACCAACTATCCCCATAGATCCTACACGAAATATATATTCCACGTCCTTCTTCGCAATTACTAATTATTACGACTCTCGTTGGGCTTAATTTTCTTGCTAATATTCACAGCACTTTCGGCATAAATTTAGGATTTTTATGAATTGCCAAATTCTCTGGGACTCACATAAATTTCTCCAGATTTTAATTTTATTGCTAAACATCCAATAGAACTAAACCCTTTTCGAGGCAAAACTGTTTCGTTTTTATTACAACACACTACTCAGGGGGCGATTACACTTTATCGTCGATGGGGAAATGAATGTGCTCTCATAAAATATATACATTTATGGATAATAAAGTTGAGATTTTTTGTTCACTCCATGAGGGACGTCAAAAAGGTCGATGGCTGCACCCAAGGCCAAGGATATGCGAACAAATGACTATCGTAAAATATCTAACAACACATTGATCCATCGCCTTAAGGGATTCGCAATAAACGCACTATCAATGTCCAATCGAAGTATGATTTGCTACACAGAGAATGTGACCTCGAGGTATTTGTTTTTCCTCAGAGGATAAGGGTCTTCAGTCAGTTAAAAACTAAAATCCAATTAAAAAGAGGAAACAGGAACAGTGGACGCTATATTAGTCATTAACAATATTGAGATGGTTAAAGATTTGGACGAGGTTAAAATTAAAAACGACCCAACTCAAGTGATGCAAACCGGTTATTGAAAAAAATGTGAAAGAAAAAATGATATTTAACCTGTGTTAAGAATGAAAATAATTTGGTGCAATTATAGATATGAGCAATGGTAACGATGAATGTACTAGATTATCAACAAACAGTCGTGTTTATTGATGTGTAAACATCTATGCGCGCGTTATTGGTATCTGGTGGAGTAATTCCAAACATATAACTGCTGGAACGGAAATCACCCGTACAATATGCAATGCAAGCCAAATGAAATTCCAATGAAACTTTCATTTCCTGTGTAACAGCAAATGGGTATTTTCCACTGCATAATGTTAGGAGAGTTTGTTGATATGTAAACATCAGCAACAGCAACAGCGAATTTTTGACAGCTTTAACGTTGACTTCGCTGTCGATGTTGCTGTGCTAATGTGTTCAAAGTAATTAAAATACATTGGTTCTAAAAAGTTGTGAAAGTTACTGTTGCTGTGTTAATCTGTTTCTCGCATAACGAAAATGTCGTAGACCAGGACCCCTACAATATGCAAGGCAAGCCGAATGAAATTCCAATGACACTTTCATTTACTGTGTAACAGCAAACGGGTATTTTCCACTGCATAATGTTAGGAGTGTTTGTTGATATGTAAACATCTATGTGCGCGTTGTTTCACTGTTCGATTTCACTGTTTGATACATTGATTATAATTCATTCAGTTGTGACTCCTTAACCTCAACTGTCATCCAACTCGCATCTGTAGGTTCCTACATGCGTTTCAATAGTAAAACGCAGAAAAATACAGGAAAATACGTAATTGGTACAATTCCATATTTCTGACAATAATGCAATGTTTTGCCGTCAATGAAGATGCATTAAAATATTTTCAGATATGGGAAAGACAGATGCAGAACGTGAAAAAAGATAACAGGGCGCGTTTACGTGCAAGTAAACCTCTGAAACCTCAGGAAGATTATCATCTTTTACCAATGATCATAAGCGGAGACTTCAATATCAATTGATTTTATGCAAGATAAATTTAATTTTCAAATGAACTCCAACCGGAAAATTTCAACAACAGGATATGGAACAACCATCGATGCTGTCTTCCAGCGTAATCTAGATAGATTACAGTCTCGAATGTACATATCTTACTTTAGCTACCACAATCCGATTGTATCTATTCTACGAAACTAGCACAGAACGAATAAATTATTTTTATTTCATAATATCAAGAATGCGGTTATTACACATACTTATACATTTTTCGGAACTGTTGGATACAGTCGCACCAATTTTTTAGATTCCCTTACGCCTTACCCCGCCTCTACCTTGTTTCATGAAGCTGTTATTTATAAACACTTTTTCGCGGTAACTTTACTAAACGAGGTTCGTGTCCATAAAAAGTTAAGAAATTCGATACAGAAATCAATTAAATCTATTACTTTCTGCCAGGAAACCGACATCAGCTGGCTTTGAAAGCTTGAGTGTAGTACGCAGTTTTTCCGAAACGAAATTTTCCGGTGGTCTCCAAATGGACAGCGAAACATCTGCGAAAAGGCAGCGGAAAATAAACTTGTGTAGATTTCCATCAGCTGATACACAAGTAGAAGTGTTGCCAGCACTGGCTATTTATTTCCAATTTGGCTCTTTAAAATCGTCATTTCAAATTTATCGTAATTTACGCTATTCACTTTATTTAAAGTTTGGCGATTTTTAGGATCCTTAGAAATTTAAAATTCTATTGCGAACGAACTATTTTCGTATACCTACCTGACTTAAAATTTCTAAACAGTTATGTCGATTATTGGGAATTTATGATTTCAGATTTCTGCTGCCAAATCGAACTTTAATTACAAATTTGGTTTCTTTTGTGAGTTGGCCGCAAAAAAAACATATTTTTCACTTGCACTGGAAATCCATTGCAATTGATTTCCACACATTTATACATGTTTTTTTTTTTGTTCGTTAATATTGCAAAATGGAAACTAAAAATAGTCTCTCGATTAGGAGTTTGTGTTGTTTTTTTTTTTTTTATTTAATATTACCAAAAAATATGCAGTTTTAATTTTCATATTTGAATTTGGATATTTTCGGCTTCAAAATTTCTCAATTTGGCTCCATGCTCTTACGAAAGCTGGCAACACCGCAAACCAAATGCCAAATTTTCGCAAGCAATTAATTTCGCGGACAATAAACGTGTGCGAAAAGAGAGTGGAGAATTGTACCAAGCAATCTACTACAACTACCCACTTTTCCGCCATCATTTCGCAGCAGCTGCGTACTGCAAAACGAAACGGAGAGCGAGATTTTTCGTTCATGATTTCGTTGTGTCACTTGTGTATGGGATATTTCGTTTCGGAAGTACTGCGTACTACGCTTTAGCTTCGTAAATAAAACGATTTTACATACCTATATAACTTATATTTTATTACTGTGGTTGCAAACGAAATTCGTTTGGCGCACATTTGCAAATCATAAGAGATGAATTTACAAATAAAAAATAGTTTAACTTTTTGGTTTTGCTTACCTTCAATAATACGACCACGACCAAATGATATTTCCTCTAAAAACATATTTAAGCTCTGCGCATGATATAAACACAAACTTTCGCGTTTAAAGGTTCGTTCGTGTACTTTTTTTTAAAAGTAAAATTATTTAAAATTTGCTAAGAAACTGTACGAATGCGACCACGTAACGAGAAAATGAGAGAGAAATCCATTTCCCCTCTTTTAATTTTTTCGTAATTTTCTACTCGCCGAAGTTAGACTTACTGAAAAATGAAAAATGAAAACTGACAGCTCAAAAGTTTGACAGGTAAAACTCTTTTTATTGTCGTCTTCAACGATGTCGGAGGAAGAATTTTTAATTTTTTTTCAATTCAATTCAATTTATTTGCAATAATCTTAACACAGAAAGATACAGTATCTTCTAAAATTGTGCAAGCTTCAATAATGTATACATATGTTACTGTAGAAAAAAATAGGAGAGAACAAAGCCTAAGTTCAGTAGACAGAATTACATTAAAAAGAAATAAGAAATTGGGTTTATAGATAAATCGGCATAAATACGATGTAATATATATTCCTAAGACTAAATTAAAAAAGAAAAGAAAAGTACAATGAAAACAATAATAAAAAAGAATCAAAATTATTGGAAATAATCTTCATCATCACTAGCTCAAATCGCCTCCAGATGCCGCCTAAGTCTGCTCTTGAACTGAGATGTACAACTTATTACTCGAATGGATCGTGGTAGGGAGTTCCATAGCCTAATTGCGTTTACTAAAAATTGGCGCTCAGAAATTAAATAGGAGAAACGTACTGGCGCAAGACCAAAGGTTCTAGATCGCTGAGTGGGTATCATATTGTAAAGATAGAGTGGTTGACAGGTATGTAATACATTGTGCAGTAGATTTATTGTCCTAAATCTGAACAGATTTTCCACCGAAAGGCCATATATAGATTTCGAAAAACTAGAAACATGGTCATACCTCCTTAGTCCGTAAATGTATCGTGCAATACTGTTATATGCAACATTGATTTTTCGTTTATGTTCAAAGTCACAATTTCCATATATTTCACAACCAAACAATAAGATTGGGATGACTAATGTCTTGGCTAGTATTATCCGTGTCTTAATGGGTGTAATTTTTTGAGTTGTCCATAACAATCGGAGGCTCCCATATACTTTTCCTAGCGTCAACCTAATGTGGTTATTCCATGTAAGATTTTTGTTGAAGGTTAAACCCATGTTCTTAGCCGTATCAACAAAGTCAATAGGTATATCATTTAGATATACTTTAGGTAAAGTAGAGGTATCAACAGATGTTCTTGAAATAAGTAGACATTTTGATTTGGCTGGATTCAAGCATAAGCCATTAGTTCTCGACCAAAGTATTATATTTTTTAAATCTTCATTTACCTCATGCACACCATTCTCGACAAGACCCAACGGACACTTATTATACAACTGAACATCATCAGCGTACATGTGTATGGATGAGTTAGATACATAAGAGGGAAGCTCATTAATGTAAAGTGAGAATAATAACGGACCCAGAATTGAGCCTTGAGGAACGCCTTTGCTCACTGGAAGAAATCCCGAGACGGTGTCATTGGCAACAACCGCCTGCGATCGATCTTTTAGATATGAACAAATTAAGCTAGTGGCGGATGTCGAAAAATTAAACTGATTCTTGAGCTTACTGCAGAGCGTGTTGTGATTGACGGTATCAAAAGCTTTAGAGAAATCTAAAAGTGTCAGTATTGTTATATTATCATCGTCTACTGCTTTTCTGACATCCTCTACAATCTTTATTAAAGCAGTCGTACAACTATGCTGAGGACGAAAGCCAGACTGATTGGCACATAGCATATTATTATTGGTAAGAAACCTCCGTATCTGGCTATTCATAATCTTTTCCAAAACCTTGGATAAGTAGGGTAAAATAGCTATAGGTCTATACTCATCAGAACTTCCACTTTTCGGTATTGGTATAATTTTGGATTTTTTCCAAGCAGTGGGGAAAATCCCAGTCATTAAAACAGTATTGAATATATATGTTATGTACTTTAAATAATATGGGAGGATCGCTTTTAAAAACACGGGATGCAGTTCATCAAAACCAACAGAATTCGATCGGATCGATAAGAAGCTTTCTAAAACATCGGCTTCGTCGACTGCCGTAAAACTAAAACTTGAGGGAGATTCTCCGGAATATTCCGTATTGCTTTGGTGCGATACAGAGTTTATGCTATTTTCAGGATCAATGGATGAATTTCGAATAAAATGCTCATTTAACATATCACAATCAGTGTTTAGGACATTGTTATTGCTTTTCTGACCTATTCCAATTTCTCTAATATTTTTCCAAAGTTTCCTTCCAGCAAGGGAAGGGTTTAACCTTGAAGCATAGAATCGTCTTTTCGATTCGCGTATCTCGCATATTACCCTATTTCTCAACACTTTGTATGCATTATGCAGGGTCTCTAATCTAAAACGCTTCCAGCGCTTGTAAGCCTGATTACGTTGTGAGACTAATATTTTAATGCTGTTTGTAAACCATGATCTATCGACATTTTTTACTTGGCATACTTTTAGCGGAACATGGGCATTATACAGATTACGTATATTCTCTTGAACGAAAAGAACTTGTTCATCGACGGACGGCATACTATATATTCGAAACCATTCGATTGTTCTTAGGTCTTCTTCCAATAAGTTTCTATTAATGTTTTTAAAGTCCCTAAATTTATAGGAATTATTCAAATAGGTTGGTTCACAGTGAAATGTTAAATGAATAAGGTCATGATGGGAGAAACCGGAAGCTGATAGTTGATCATAGAGAAGAACTTTATTTAAATCACTGACAAAGAATACATCAAGAAGAGTACTTCTTTCCTTGGTAAAGTGGGTTGGAGTTGTTGTATTTACGGAAAATAAATTAAGCGTTCTCATACTCTCAACTAGGTGCGAATCCTCAAGAATGTTGCAGTTTAAATCTCCAACAACTATGACGAACGGCGACACATAGGATATATTGTTCTCCTAGAACATACCTATCAGCGCATTCAAAATGGTAAGTTTAATAGGCTTACAAAAAATGCAATTCCACCTTATTTTGTAGATGCTGCATTTAAAGGTACTTCTCTGAAATTGAGAGATTTCTCTCTCGATTTTTGAGATTTGACATTTTTCATTTTTCTTTGCTGAAAGTACACGAACGAACCTTAAATTACACAGCCCTAGAGTAACGTTGCTTAAGTTTGTAAAATCTTTATAAATCACAATTTAGTGCTTCGTAAGAGCATTTTAGAGGGTGTGTAAAGTTATGCACATTTTACGTTGGGTTTATAAATAACTGCCGTAAGAGGTAAGTTTTTCATTGTGAATGTGTAAAATTAAGTCGGGACACTGAAAATTAAATTTGTATCGACTTGACACATTTTTCAAAGTGAAACATTGCGATGCACTACTAAAAATGTCTTGTCTTGAAATATTAAAATATTAATATTAAAAGTGAAGATTAGAAAAGATTATCAGTACTTAAATTTGTTTCTTTTTAGTTATTTTCAAACAAAGCTGCGTTCCTTACTTTATTTAAATTAATTTAACCACCTTCGTGGTAGGTACTCCATTCAATTTGATTACTTTATGTGAACTTTAGTTCCATCAGCGAACGAAAGTTGAACAATTTATGCTCCTTTCGTGCCGCCGGTGATTGAAACTAATGGCAGTAAGCTTTACAAAATTATGTATACCTATGTGAAGGATAATAATCTTTCGAATTTGTGAATGCTATGACAGTTGTTGCCTTATACTTTTATGAATTATATTTGCTGCGATTAAAAGGGTGTATACTGTATATTTAAAAATAACTGTAACAATGTTTTTATGTCATGGCTGCAAGCTATTATTGGAGCATTTGTATTGCCTTTTCTAAAAGCTCTGACTCATTTTAAGTTGCTTTCTTAGAAAGTTATTAAAAACATTTCACGGAGTAGATCTTTCGTGTTGAAAGTCTTTTGTCGATTATCAAGGTAAGGATAACCCATAGTTTGTAATGTACGTAAATGTAATTGGTAGGTACGAATAGCACCTCCATTTTATATACTCACATGGGAAACATCCAAATATCTCAACTCCTAAGGTAGGCCAACCCACAAACGACACCCCCAAACCTCTACAACATTTTACTGTTCAACTTTCTTGCTCCATATAAAAGCTACAACAAATGTATTTAGCTGTGTAAGTTGTTCCAGCAAATTAAACGTCACGACATATAGATTTAATGCGAAGCCCTTTTAACCAAAACCTCACCACACCATATACCCTACAATAAAGTACGTTACATACCACAACACAATTCATTCAATGTCAGGTTGTTTTCCAAATAATACAAGTGGGTACCCTCTGTTGACTGGCCCTCTTCGGCCATATCTTCAGTCTTTCATTTTCTGAGACTCAATGAATGAGAGCCACTGCATAGGCGGTAGTTATCCTTACTATACAATAGATATACGAAAACTTTTAAGGAGCTCACTCGCCTGTGAGACATAAACCAACCGCTCAACCATGAATGGAATAATATTTATCTCTCGTGGTCCCTTCGTCCTTGCGGCATGCAAGCCCCATAACAAGTGTTAACTTTGGAATTGAGAGATGTCTACCTGTATAGGTTGCGGTGATTGTGAAACGATGAAGAATGAGTTTAATGAGAGGAGATATATATCTACTACAAGACCATGGGGCTACTTTTTCCACTTTCTACTCGTGTATAGATAAATACCTGCTCCTTTAGCAAACTCTTATCTTTGAGTCAGCTCATAAATAGATATATATTTATAATGCGGGATGTGTTTGAAGATGACAAACTGCACAGGACGAGTACGAGAAATGGCGAACGTTCTATCTAAGATTTAAGGGAATAATAAAATCTATCAGTATATGCTGAGGATTTTCGCATGAGAGCTCCTCTAAAGAAAGTGTTTGTGCTTGTGCTACAATTTGTGGCGCATTGCACTCCCACGAAAGGGAGTGTGAGCAAGTTATAGGTATATGGTATCCTCTTCACGGGTGATCATAAAAGAATTTGCTCCTTTTTTATGTTAGTCCTGCCGAAGGTTGAGCTGTGGATTATGAATTGAGCGCGTGGGGGAGAACTGCAGTTGTTTTCCAAGCACGAGGAAGTAAATTGACTTAAAGACTTTCCTTCGTGTGATATGTGAGAGTCTTTAAGTAGCTGAGATGTGTAGGATGTGAGTTGTATCAAGGACACGCGGGGGTTAATGCAGCTCTATGCACATAAAATTCACAGCTTTGTCTACGAAGAATTAAATTTCAGTCATCGGCTGAGTGAATATTGGTGAGAAGTAGAACAAACGTGTCGTCGCGTCTTTATAAAGAATTTGTCCCCACAAGCATCGTTACCAAGTCAGTGCTTTCAGCGTTAATTTTAGTGCGCAAAATTTAGTTTTAGTACCGAAAAAGTAGATTTAGCGCTTGGGCGTTTTTTTAGTGCTTTAAAAAATATATATATATGATATCCTCTTCACAGGTGCTCATAAAAGAATTTGCTCCTTTTTTATGTTAGTCCTGCCGAAGGTTGAGCTGTGGATTATGAATAGAGCGCGTGGGGGAGAACTGCAGTTGTTTTCCAAGCACGAGGAAGTAAATTGACTTAAAGACTTTCCTTCGTGTTAAAAGTGAGAGTCTTAAAGTAGCTGATATGTGTAGGATGTGAGTTGTATCAAGGACACGCGGGGTTAATGCAGCTGTGTGCACATAACCTATTCCCCTACCGTTGATTTGCTGCTGAATGATTGATAGGGACACTTTAGTCTACACATTAGGCGTTTTTCTTTTTTAGTTCAGAGCTGAGCACTGAACTGAGCTCGAGCTATATGAGCGCGCTCTGAACCGAGCGTGCTCAGATCGTTCTGATGATTTTCTGTTTTTCCTGTTTTTTTTTTTTTTCTCAAATATGACTGGAAGTGTGAATGTATATGTGTAATCAGCATTTTACTCAGCCTGCTCAGTCATTTAATTCTGAGCTCATAGAGCGCGCTCTGATCATGCTCTGAACGAAAAAAGAAACACAAATTCGAGCTCTGATGTATCTGAGCTAAAAAAGAAACACAAACTTTTTGTATAACAGTTCAGGTTGTGCTCTGAACTAAAAAAGAAAAACGCCTATTGCAGTAGGTCTGTTCCCTGATAATGCATTCGAAAACATTAACCAAATTTATAGCAGCAGTTACATATATAGGTACACCGCGCCGCCGCGCCGTTTGAAAACGGGATAAAATTATAGATCCCTTCCATTCGTTCTAAAAATTAAAAACTCACACAAAACGAATGGTTGTGAGAAGCTAGGCCTGGGGTCCCTACGGACCTGTGGCGTCATCTATTTATTTTTATTTTATTACATTTACACCGCACCTTAATTCAACATTTCGGGAAAACAAAATTTCGAAATCCAATTTTAAGTTCCCACTGAAACTTCAATACTATTTCAAATGACAGCTAGTGTCAGAATTGATTACCGATCTTTATTTCTGTTAAAAAATCATTCGTGGTTGAACCTAAAGAATTTATTTGTTTAGCTATACGTATTAATGTAAACATGAATTTAAGTGCTAATTCAGACATATTAAATATATATTGTTACATTCAGGCTGGGATTCGAAAAGATAAAACACTATTCTGTTCAACTTTTCTAATAAAATCACTTTATTTACACTTTTTACTTATAATCACCTATTAGGTAAGTACCAAAACAATATCACTTAAATCAATTCTTAAACGTTTCAATCCAATCGCTTAATTCACTGTATTACTTTATACTTATTTATCTCACAACCGATTACTCTTTCGAACTTCACCAATCACTCGTTAAAAAATCAACTGTACATCTCCGTTCCCAACGCGCCCCTCCTACATCCGCTCCGCCACCCACCAGCGAACACTCCAGAAGCACACTCCAGATGTACACTCCAACTACTCTCTAGATGGTTCTAGAATCAGCTAACTTAACAGATTCCAGTCTCCAATTGGAAGTGGAACTTGGAGGGTGGCCAAATGCCCGATTCACCACAATTCCTAAGTGCCTGATTCACCACAATATATTGCTGATTCAATATAGAGTTATGCAACCACTTCCTTCTTATTTGTTTATGACTTTTTCGTTCCATATTTATAATTCGAATAATTTGAAACTATAATTTCTGTAATAAAAGCAATTCAAATCTAGGTCCTATACTTATATAAATTTGTGCTTTGTTTTACTAGGGGTATTCAGGATCCGGTGCAACTAGTCTTGTATCATTGCAAAAGTGCAACTTTTTTTTCGCACTACAACAGCAAAATATACTGACAAAAATTTCGCTACACTTCAAATTTACAGCTTTGTCTACGAAGAATTAAATTTCAGTCATCGGCTGAGTGAATATTGGTGAGAAGTAGAACAAACGCGTCTTTATAAAGAATTTGTCCCCACAAGCAGCGTTACCAAGTCAGTGCTTTCAGCGTTAATTTTAGTGCCGAAAAAGTCGATTTAGCGCTTGTGCGTTTTTTTAGTGCTTTAAAAAATATTTTAGTGCTTTTTTAACGCTGCCACTGCACACCGCCTTTTTTCTCTTTCTTCGAATGCAGCCACGATTTTATACAAGTTCATTCCTCTTAAAATGTAATGCGTTCTTCTGTTTTCCTTTTCGCTAATTTTGATTGATCTCGCAAAACTATTTAATCGTTATAGTGAAAACTGCAAAGCTACAGAGGGAATAAATGGAATGGAGAATCCCAACAAATTTGAAGTGGCAATCAAAAACTACAAAAGATTTATGGCTAGAAAGTCATAGTCAGACATAGTTTAAGGGATTCAGTAAGTGAAAAGCCTTTCCAAAATATTTGCGAATTTGCCTTAAAATTGCTATGTTTGCCAGACTTAAATGGAGATGTGGAAAGGGTTTTTAGCCAAATGAGTTTAATGCAAAAATAAACTAAGAAATAATAATAAGAATTTCTGAAAATCTAATTTCCAAAATCGGTAGGTACCTACCTTCTTTGCAGGCATATATCACAAGGGCAATTTGAAAAACAAATTAAATGTATGTGTTCCAGTACCTACCTATTATAAGTTTTATTAGGTTTTATTGAAATATTAATTTTTATTTTACTGTGCAATTGCTACATGACCAAATTACTTTTATAATTGTTATCTACTTTGGAGCTGTTTTAAAAAAAAAACAGTTTTGGTGCCCAAGAGCTCAAAATTAGATACCTAACGCTTTAAATTTTAAAAACGGTGCTCGAACGCCAGAATGACTTGGCAACGCTGCCCACAAGTGCCATCTTGACAGTATTTTCCATTCTCAATACCTACCTATAAAGAAACAAACCTATTAAAACGTCAGAATATATTTGAGCATCATGCTCTCCATAAACAACTCATACTGAGACCCCCAACTCACAATCCTCTTGCCGCTGGCCTCCTCAATTTTTTGCCAGGAATCCGCCATTTTGTTGTCCTATCCGTGTACGCCAATTCCTATCCGTTTTGCTTTGCCCACAGTGAAATAATGTAAAAAGATTAGGTGCGAATGTGTTGGTTGAGAGGATTTTTGACATTTGTCAATACGAATTTCTATGCAACAATCCTAGCGCACCTAGACTTTTTGGGAGCGTAAAATTTAGCTTGTAGGCAAATAACTGTTAATCGGTCGAAGTTGGGTGTTGGGGGTGTAGTATACACATAAATTCCAAACAATAATTCATAGTTACAACCAGACCTACAATAAATATACTTCCTTCATAATTTCAACTAACAAACAAATTCCCATACAAGATACACATTACACTACACAGCCGAGTGCGATTAATGCGCTCGACACCCGATACATGATAAAGCCAATAGCCGCTATGAAGTCAAGGCCACCTGACTTGTGTCGAATAATGCTACGACAGCATTATGTCAGCACATTTTATCAACTTGCGAATTTATATTGTATTTTGATATCTCTAGAAATATGTATGTATAAGCTCGATTTTAAGTAGCAAGTAAGATATTTTTGTATAAATAGGCTAAGCATTTAGAAATAAAATTAATGTTGATGATACAAGCAATGTGAATGGTTTGGCTTCTTAGCCTATGTTTAACGCTCGTATCTTTTTGCGAACAGAAAAGGGGATAAATGACCGAAATTTTGAGATTTCAAGGGATATCGCAATTCAAAAAAGAGGATAATATAGGGGATATGTTTTTAACTTGTTTTCTCACTGAAATTGACGAGAAAGCATAATATCAACACAAAAAATTAATGTAAATTGTGTTTAAATAAATTATTATTATTTTTATACTACATACCTATCTGTTTAATAAGCAACCAACGTGCCGTCATCGCCATCGACGTCATTCGCATCTGAATCGTTTTCGATACCAACAATTTCTCCACTTTTGGTTTCCTTCTTATATTTGTCTTCTGCAGCGATTGAACGAAGCAATTCAGGTTTTGTTTTCAAAAATTTGTAGAATTCAATGCATGAGTACTGCAAATTACATTGCTATGGTAAAAAGAGGAGTTTATAGGATAAAAAAGGGATTTTCGAAATTTTCAGGGGATAGTTTTTTTGACTTTGAAAAAAGGGATAATCCCCTAAAAAAGAGGATAGATACGAGCGTTACCTATGTTTATATTTACAGCTCGGCTCTTTAGCCACCACATACAGTTCGGCTTTTTAGCCAGTAACAATATCGGCTTGGGATAGCCTAAAATCCACATAGTTTATGTAGGGAGGTAGTCATTTGTTCCAATCATAATAAAACATTACAGGGGTCTCAGTATTGTCTCTGATGCTCTCCTGTATGATTCGTAACGTAATCATAAACCAAATTGTTGGGCATTTACGTATACGTGTACGTAATAATAATGTAGGTACTTCGCTCAACGAAGTGGGAGATAAGCTACTTAGTTAAATTTTTTTTATACTGAAACAACAACCGCATTCATTTTTAACATTTGAATTAAACCGTCCTGTCACGCTCGGTGTTTCCTGGAAATATCAAACTCATAATAAAGCATCTGCATAGTTGTAAGCAAATAAATATTTATCAATATGTACCCACCTAATTATAAAACAAGTAGGTATATAATGTACACTAGGGTGTCCCGTCGTTGTATGAAGAAAAAAATTTCGTGGAAAATCTCATCGAAAGGGGTATCAAAAGTTGCGTATTGACGAGAAGATTCCGAATGTGTTTTTACTTTCTGATTACGGCATAACTTTTGGGCCTCTACCGACGATTGAAGGACAGGGAAAAGTAACTAAGGCGCTAATATCTTTAAATTTTTCTATTTGTTCAAAATATTATTACTATTTCAAAAATATATACACAAATAAAACTTTGTACTAAATTAAAATAATAAATATTCATTTGCGTATAATCAACAATTTTAAATTATTAATTTAAGAGAAGCTATTAAGGCATAAATACAAATTTTAGATTGAAAATTGGCTTTTGAAATTAAGAGATGGCATCCGATTTCTAGATTCAATTTTGTTTTATATCTGGTATTCTGAGCTCTGTTGCATTTGCAAGCAATGAAAGTTCATTATCAGGCAGATAATGATTAATTTCTGACATTAATTTTAAAAAATAATGTCTATGGCATGGACCTTATACTAATAATCATTTTTAACATTGAGACTGACCTGGGGGTCGATTCTGGTTCTGTGAAAGAGTGAATCGAATAAATCGTTTTCACATTCGCTTTTACCCATTGCTTTCATTTTTTCGATTCACTTTGTACTAAAATGCGATTCTGGTTCAATAAGTGAAAATATCGTGGTGAATTCAATACCGCACACTGTGTTGTATGAAAGAGGGTTGTTAATTTTCAAACTTTCACGAAAAACATTCACTTGCAAATGGGGCCGTGAAAAGAAATTATTCATATGAAAAATTTGGACGTTTGGTTTCACATTTTCATAGAACGAGAATCAAAATTGCGTGTGAAAGAGTGAAAACATTTTCGTTTCACTTTTTCACAGAACCAGAATCGACCCCCTGGACACTAAAAATGATAATTAGTATCGCGGTATGTAGCCCTTAAAAATTATAAAATGAATCTTTGAATTGCATATTTCTTCCCCTGTATAATATATCGGAGAAATATTGTTATGTTTTTCTAAGAGCTCCTTGCGAAAATGACGTTTTTGATTTTGATCTGAAACAAGGGTTTTGTCTTTCTGTCCGTCAAGGTAAATATTCTTAGGAATGGCATCATTGTATTGGCTTCTTAGATGCTCTCTTGATTTTGACAAAGCTCAGTATCTGTATCTTATTTTTGTCGATTACAAGCCTTGTGTCAGTGTTATTTGCGAGTCCAGCATCGTGCAAAACCGCTGAAGCGACTGTTGGGGCAGATCGTTCCGATACTCCATATCGATCAAAAACTCTTGCTACAGATGGTTGGACCAGCAAATTGATCTTATCTGAAAACGTGGAAGGATCTGAAGAAGACTTTGAAAGTTCTAGAGAACAAAGTAGTGACCTTACTGTCTTGACTGGCTCCACTCTTTCGTCTGTTTCGTTTGGATCTACTCTCTGGAGTAAACTTGGAGGGGCAAGATTATTCAATGCACTACGTTCTTTTCGATCTAGACGCTTTTGCATTTTAATCGTCAACACTTATCCTCCAAAAATACCCTTTCATTACTAGGCACTTTTTTTCTTTGTACAGTGGCAGTTATCAAATTTACATGAGGCAATGTCAAACAATTTTGTACTAGAAAATGTTATGAAATCTTGTACTCTATTGTGATAGTTTGCATTTTTTCATACTTGGGTATCTTTTTAGAGTCATATATTTATGGAAGTTCATTTTAATAAATCTTAGTATTTGATTGTGGCACACAATTGGAATTGAAGCCCTCTTCAAAATCTGTTCGATATCTGCATGCACTCACTATAATAAACAATTCGGAATTAGAGGGATTTTTCACCGTATTCTGTTTTAAGATTTCTTGGGATCAAAAGCATAGGTATACTTTTTTACATCTCTTACAGACGGTAATTGATTTTTTTTTAATTCACTATAAAGGGATCGAAAAGAGGACAGAATAACTCTCGGAGATGGAGTCCGGAACTCATTTTGCTTACATGTTTTAATATTTAAATTAAAAAATTTGAATTTACCTATTTTTGTGAACATACAGAATTTTGTGGTTAAGACAAAACAAATTTATTTTTTGATTCCAGCATTTAAAAGATATCAAAATAACCTCTCAAGTGCTCAAATGCTACCAAAAACATATTTGATTTGAGAGAATATGCTATAACTTTACAAATGTAAGCATTATTAAAAAAATATTGAAAAAGAAAAATGAAGGTAAAAAACATTTTTTTCCAAAACTTCAACGGCCGGTAGAGGCCCAAAAGTACCCTTGAATATTTTTTATGTTATTTTTCCTGTAATGAGCTCAGCAAAACGCAACTTTTGCGGGGCCTTTTGTTAAGATACAACAAAAAAAAATTTGACGGGACACCCTAATGTACACAGCCCACGCAACATCCTACTCCTACAGTGCTACAGTGCATTTTTTTTAATACCTACAGGGGTTGACCGGCAGAAAAACGCGATCAGCTTAAAAATTACCAAACATCCCCCTAAGCAGGTTCACACAATCGAAACTGGTTTTAACTCATTAAAGCGTGTTTTTTTTTCTTTTAATTGGTTGACGTATACATACGTACAGTCCTACATCCTACAAACCTGCATGTAAGTGTACTTCAACCAAACAGGGACTTATACTTCGTCCACTTTATGGTATAACTGAAATATTATTTTAATAAGCTACACTTCAAATTGTGCTCTTTTAAAATGCCAAGAAAATGCATACCGAATTGTTTGTGTAACGGAAATTTCCAATTACCAAGGACCACGACCAACCCCCTATTATTTGAAATATTCCAACAGTTTGAAGGTTACTGCTGTAAATACACCTGCTGCATTGGAATCCACCGGTTAACTTCAAAAGTTCAAAAATCCACTTGACAGTCTCTGACGTGAAGTTGGTTGCAGTTGTAAAGTATTTCTACAGGGTGTTCTGTGCATTTTTTCTCATTTTCAAAACTATTTCTTGTGCCCGCTAACTATTTTCATTGGGCAATACCAATAAAGATTTTTTTTTTTCCAACTTTAAATTTAAGTAGTTCACAGTGGCCATATTTTCCATACTTCCGTAAATTTAAAGTCGAGACTCAAATTGTTTTTTAGTGCGCACAAGAGAGACTGAATATTAAAGCAAACTATTTTAATAAAAGTTATTTGACATAACAATGGTGATATAGGTATATAGCATGAATGTAGACTAAAAGACCTCTTGATAATGCCAAAATATACAAAGTTTTATGGGAAAAAAGGAAAAAGGAAAAAATATTCAATTTGCAACAATGCAAATTCAACAAATAAATTAAATTTGGCTTTTAATCAGTAACAATTACAATATTAAGGGACGGCCGTGAAAACAAAAAAACGAATTTAGGACTGATTATATGTAATCTAATGTTAATCTTAAATATTTAATTAGTCTGTGTAATAACAAATAACTTAATGATAAGTGTGTTTCAAAATTAATATTTCTTAACAATGAATTTCAACCACAAAAACGGCTTTGCGAATGTTTTTTTTTTTTTTTTAGATTTCAGTTTTGACAGCATTAATTGTTTTTAATGAGTTACTGTTAAAAGTTAGTAGATATTTAATATATTATTAGAGACAATGGGCCTAGCATTTTTAGTTTCGACTCCAAATTATAGTAGTTCACTGTTCACAGTGGCTATATTTTTCAAACAAATTTTGCAATTGTGAGCCTCCGTAAATTTAAAGTCGAGAAATTTGTCATTAGTTCGGCTTCATAGTCTACCCTTCTTTTTTTTTTAGTAAAAAATGTCTATTAACGCAAAAGCTTAAAAAAGTACCTATTTACAATCGTAAAAAAGTTTATTACAAAAAAAAATAAAAAAAAAATATTTCTATCTCTGATTATATCACCCTGTGTTCCTCTTAATTTGTACTACACCAAAATCCATCCGTCACAGCTGTCACTTAGCATTTGTTTACTTCACGCCCTTAACGCCGGTGGTTGAAATATATATATTTTTTATATTTCCTTTTTTTTCGTTGTTAATTATAAGATTCTCAAGTTTTAAGTCTCAACAGTTCAGAATGTTAGCTGCAATTAATGCAGCAACAAACTAAAAGTGAGTTTTGTGTGTAAATCGGGAGAACAAAGAGATCCAGGAGCGAAACCTGTCCATGCAACCGAAGGGGTGAGTTTCCACTTGCTAAAACACTCGATAAAAAGTGAAAAAACCTTGGCTTTGTAAAGGGAACTATTAAAAGAAAATATTCATCACGAATCGCTATAAAATGTCTAATTATTTGAAGGTATTTCGATTCCATCAGGAGTATACACAACATAGCCCTAGGGGATTTGCTTCCGCCAAAGTAATGCTCCAGTGGGTTTTGTCTCGTTTTTTGTTTTGTGTTTGAAGAACTGTGAAGCATTTTTCCTTCAGCCGCAGTCAGTTCTATTCTAATTGGAGTCGGGAGAAGGTGGTTTTTCGTTCTTTCTGCGCCTAGTCTGCTTCCGCATAATGGATTTATTTTTTGTATGCCCGATCTATATATAGAAAGAGGCATTTATTTTGTTCTTATTACTGCTGAATTGGTTAATTTTTGTTCTTAGTGCGGCTACTTACGCAACTCAGTAATTTGATGAAATTCTCAAAAACTCGTCCGCGCTAACGAAGAATCGCTCCTCACTTAAAGAGGAAAAGTGTTTCGCAATACGTGCTTAAAGACCGATTTACCACAAGTGAACCAGACAATACGTACACGCGGTGTTTCGTAAGTGAAAACAAAATAAAAATGGGAATTTTCTAGTTGATCCAGAAGCCAGACCCCAGAGTAATGTTTCAATGGTTGAATGTACATTCGAGTGGCAGCTTGTGGTGGTTCATAAATATACTTGACCGGCAAAAGTAGACAGTGGCAGTTTAAAACGTAACGACTGTGTCAGCCTGAGCATTTCGGAGTGAGTGGTGTTCGTTAATTTAACGGTCGGTACGCGATAGTAAAGAATATTCGAAGGATATAAAGCGGCAACTTAAAGTAATTGCACATTTCACTTTTATGTGTAAAAAATCGATCAAAGTGATTTTATTATTGTCAAAGAGAAGCGAGTCACCATCCCTCAACGGCCGCCCGTGTCGGGAAAACGAGGTATTCCTTTGTTGCATGCGTGCGTTACGATACAACGCGTAGAAATAATAAATACACCGAGTCCTTGAAGATGTTCCTAAACGTTTGCATGCTATCGTGTCGCTTCTGTTATTTTATGTGTCAATTATACCCTCATATGTCGTGAAAAAGAATTCCTTTTGTATGCATGCGGGCTTTAAGTGCCATAAGCACAATATACGTATTGTATAACAAAATAAAGCCAATCTGGTTCTTCCGTTGGTAGAGTTGAGCTGGGAATAATATTATCCGCTTTTTGAGTCGTATACGATGAATGCTCCAATTACAGTCTATCACGTAGAGCTGTGATTTAATACGAACATTAACGTAGAAAAGGAAATCATTGAACTGTCTAACAGATTGCAAATTCAGTGCACGCGAATACTTCCTGCTGTGGTGGACTAAGTGGCGATTATCTTTCGGACTTGTACGGTATTCAAGCATCACTGTGAGCAGCGTAGTCATGCAAGGTTTATGAGTGGGTACTTCATTACCCATTTGCATGTTGACTGTACCTATTTACTGTAGTGTTTCTGATAATAGTACATAATAATCTATCTCTGTTCTTTGAGTTTGTTCAAAATATTGTTTTATCTCAATGTGGGGCTGGTTGAGGCCGTGGGCCACCCCGGACTGTAAGCGCCACCAAAAGTGAAGTAAAGTAAGAGGATAATATACCGGATATTCAACGCATTATAAGCTCTTTTTCAGGATCTATCTAGAAATTTTTTGTTCTATCTGTGTGGGTTTCTCCTGCCAAACTTACGCGTAAGGGAACGCAGTTTGACCTTATAATTGATTCATATTATAATATCCGAAGTAGAAATTTGTGACTCTTATCCACATTTACTTTAAACTATAGTCACCAAACGGTATATTCGACTCGGTTTTGTGTCGCTTAACTCCATTCCAATAAGATGGTAACGATTTGACATTTTTGTGACCATTACGTGTCTCAAAGATACAAATGTCCTTTACTGTAACATTTCAAACACACAAAAACTGTGAGGTTACTATTTAATGTTACCACCTGGTTACCACTTAACAGCTACGCAAATCGACTGCGCACAGTCGAAATTGTGACCACTGATTGTTACCAACCAGGCGTGCACGGATAATTCTATAACTATGGCGCATCAAGCGTAAAAGGGAATATAGGGTGGATTGGAAAAAAAAAACACCGCGAATGGTTTTATGATGGACAATGAATCTATCTAAAAAGAATGGAAATATGTAAATTAGAGACTTCACTATTTTGGAATACGTATATCTTTTCATGAGTTTTCCTCCTAAAGTATTATTTTTCATTTTAAAAGGTGCATTGAAAATTGTTTGCCGTTGTAGTGCAACATCGAATATACTTTTAGTTTCTGCGCTACGCTGCTTTCCGACGTTTCAATAGTATTGTAGGAGAAAAATGAGAATGCTTTCCGATTTTACTACACATTAACTCCAGCAGATTGAACTGGAAACAATTAATGAAGTGCGAGATAATAAAATAATTATATTTGATTTGAAAAAGTTAACCCTCTACTGCATACGGAGCCATATATGGATTTCAATTTTCTAGCGTCGATTGCAAGAACTACTCAATAGTTATGGGCAATATACCGTTATTGGGTGACTTTCTTAACATTTGTGTATGTGTAGAGTAAATTTTGTTTCTTATTTTTTACAAACGCCAGCAAATTTCAGCTGTCAAGTTTTAAGTTCCAACGCGCGCATCGTCAGGAAATGTGAAAAAAAAAATATATAAATATTTTCTGTTGTTGGTGGCTATAATACTGAAATATTATTATTTTTTTTTAAATATTAGACTCTGTTACTTGTTACTTGTAAGTATGTTTGAATTTGTTTTCCAATTATCCCTGTGCAGTTCATGGTACAGTGCGTTTTTTGCAATGTCCATATATGGCCTCGTATGCATTCACTGCATTATTAAATCGATTTTTGTATGGAAAAAGTTTTTTTTTTTAAAAAGTCAAAAAAAATTTTTTTTTTTTTTTTTAAATAGGTATCCTTTAATTTTTTAAAAAGAAACAACAAAAAAAATAAATTTTTGTTTTTTCTCCACTGAATCATAATGCATGCAGTAGAGGGTTAAAAAAAAAAACAATATTCTAACTTCTATCATTCACATTATATCAAATGGTACCAATATTTTTGAATAAATAGCATGTTATACGTATATAAAATGAAATAATGGTAGAAATATCATAACCTTCTGCAGCGATTTAGTACAACAAAATTAAACCAGCCAAGTGAATGCGTTTGAGGGGTGGGTTTTGTAAGATATTCCCATATATGGACAACAAACGTTGTATACATTCAATTGTACCTATTTCCTTCATGTAGGTAAACATGTTAACTTTATTATGTCGGTCTTAGCAAACCAGAATAGCAGTACAAAAATTAGAAGCGAAAATATTTTAAAATTTGCAAATCCGTTTCTTATTATTCCCCCCAAACTTTTGTGCATGTTCTCATATACTCTAAAGTCTAAAAGGTAGAATTCAAAAGAATGAATCATTTAAATATTACGATTTAATAATAATAAACGCAAAAAAAAAAGTTTCCTCAATGTACCTATGTGCATGCACCCTGTGCTCCCTCCTAAAGAAATGCAAATGGCAGGCAAGTGGTCGCTTTCTGATTCTAATTGGGATTCATTGTCAAAAAACAAAAAAATAGTCCATGGAAAAATGAAAGTACCTAACTTCGAAATAAAATTAATTTCTTAAATACTCAATATTTCTTGAGCGCGTGGTTACGTTCCCAGAACCCAACATACAATTATAAAACATAATCTTAAACATTACAATGTTAGACGTAAGAAGAATACATTACAATGTTAGACGTAAGAAGAATCGAAATGTAATGTTTACACAAGAAATCGAAATCTCTTAATTGCGGCATATCTTTTAATGCCTTTTGCCTTCAGTGCAACAATGTTATTTAATACGATATATCTTTTGCTTTCATAAACAGCACAACAATGTTATTTAATGCGACATAGCTTCCTATGTCTTTTGCCCTAAGCACAACAATGTTATTTAATGCGGCATAGCTTTTAATGTCTTTTGCCTTCAGCATAATAAAATCACGACTAAGCATATCATCCACTTTGTATGATAGCTATTGGTCCAATACAGATTTCTTGAGTAAACAAAAGTCATCTATATATAAGATGCTCCACTGATCAGTGAGAGTCAGTTCTAAATGTTCCTCGTATAGCTAAAGATTTCCCCCCACCAGTGGTAAGGGATCTGAAGCTTTTTAAAAGAATAAATAAATCCTTTTATCCAAAGTTGAAAAGTGTTTTTTTTTCAAAATTTACAAAGTGAAAAACAAAATTGGCGCAGTCGGTAGGATTCTCGAAAGATCCATAGTATCTTACTTTCTTAAAAGTTTAATTCGGGAGGACTAAAAAAAAAAAAAATCGTCCTTTAAACTAAGTAAAATAGTTTGCCGGTGAATTCAAATCACATAAACGGCATAGGACAGAAAAACAAAAACAGTGAAAAACATAGTGAATCAAGATCCGTAAAGGACAATTTCACAAAGTCTCGTAGAGAGAATGTTGAACTGTTAAATGTTAAAAATAATAAAAATAAAAAATATTGTAAAAAGTGTCCATGTTACCTGAAAAAGGAGCAGAAGCACCCCAAGAAGAAAAACCAAAAACAACAGTGAACGAGTCAAAAAGCTGGATAGACGACGAGGCTACAGCTGACTTCCAGGAATATTTAAGAGCTCAACAACAACGTTTAAGACGACAACGATTAAGGCAAGATAGAACCACATGAGGAAATACAAGCCTTACCATATACCAGAAGCACTGTCATCAACATCAGAAGAAATTGAAACACCAGAAGTACCAAAAGGACCAGCAAAATCAACTGTTCCAGATAAAAACACAACAACAGAAAACAAGGTAAAAATGGCTACTATAAATATAGAACCTCTTAAATTATTAAAAACGTTGCCATACTTTAATGGAACAAAATCAAGTTGTAGTTTAATAATTTTTGTGAAAAAGGCAGAATTCATAATAAGCGCAACAAGCACATATAATGAAGGTGCAAAAGAATTTATATTAAATGAAATTAAATCAAAAATAACAGAAATCGCTTTAGATGTAGTTTTAAGAGGTGGCGATCCAAATAACTGGATAGACATAAAGAATATTTTAGTAAATAATTTTGGTGAAAGAGAAACCTTTTTAAAATTAAAAGAACAAGCAGATAAAGTATACTGCAGAAATATTTCTCAACTGTATAATACATTTTCAGACATTCTTTGTAGACTAAATAATAAATATTATTTATGTGATGATAAACCAGAAGAATATAACGCTAGTAATAATGAATCGTCATTATTAGCAAAATTTTGTGAAAAGATTCCACCAAATGCAAGCTCAATTATAATAAATCATAATATAAAAACTCTTAGTGAAGCATTTTATAAATTAGAATCCTGTCATTGGACAAGAGAAGATAATAACAATATGAATGAAAAGTATATTCGAAACTATAGAAATGACAGTTACAATAACAATTTTAGATATGATCGAAATTACAAAAAAGATAATAAGTATAACACAAACTATAGAAACAATAGAATTAATAAAAATGAAATCAGAAACTCAAATAATAACAGAAATTTTAACAACAATGGTCAAAACTTTTATAGAATTCAAAATGAACAATATCACAGGCAACCAAACAGAAGTGGTAATTTTTCTAATCAAAATCGTAACCCATTTGCCACACAAGATAGGAGAAATATGCCAGAACCAATGGAAGTAGATCATTTAGATCAAAACACATCTCGAACCGAAAATTTTCGAATAGATGCCTCAACAGACCATTACCCTGCATAGATGTACATATCTTTAATAAGAAACTTAGATTACTAATAGACACAGGAGCAGCAACCTCTGTCTTAAAACCAAATATATTTCCAAAAAAATTTGAAAGAAACTTAGACAATCCCATAACCCTTAAAACCTTATATCAGGATAATATAATATATAAAAAAATTATTTTACCATTACCCAACGAATTTAAAAAACCCCAATCTACAATGGAATTTTTAATGACTCAAATAACTAATAGTTCATTTGACGGAATTTTAGGAAACAATATCCTCATACCTTTACAAGCCGAATTATCATACAAAACCTATACTTTGAATATTAATAGCATTAAGATCCCATTACTTTCAAAACCCAAGTTTGATCCTTTAGATAGATACATACAAGATGTATCAAATTCACAAATAAACATATGTAACATAAATTTAAAACCCAAAGATCTAATTAACAAGTTAATTCAACCATATATGAATAGCGAAGAAAAGAAAGCTCTTACTCAGATTTTAAAATATAATGAACAATTATTTTATAAAGAAGGAGATATATTAACTAACGTAAAAGAAGTAACTCATAAAATTGAGACAAAAGATGATAAACCGATATATTCACGCCTATATAGATATCCAGAAATACATAAGGAAGAGGTAGATAAACAAATAATCGACATGCTAAACCAAGGCATCATAAAAGAAAGTAAAAGTCCATATAATGCTCCTATCTGGATCGTACCCAAAAAGATAGATAACTCAGGACTTAAGAAATGGCGTATTGTCATAGATTATAGAAAACTTAACGAAGTAACCGTGGAAGACAAGTTTCCTATACCAAATATTGACGATATATTTAGTAAATTGGGGAGATCCCAATATTTTACCACGTTAGACCTAGCAAAAGGTTTTCATCAGATATTGGTGAATCCCAAAGATACACATAAAACAGCGTTTTCTACAGCCAATGGTCATTACGAATTTAATCGAATGCCATTTGGACTAAAAAATGCTCCCGCTACTTTTCAGCGTATGATAAATCATGTATTAGAAGGTCTTGTAGGAAAAATATGTGTCGTATATTTAGACGACATTCTTATATTCAGTACATCAATAGAAGAACATATTTGTTCAATTAATAAAGTGTTTGAAAAACTAAACAAACATAATTTAAAAATACAAATCGACAAATGCCGATTTTTTTGCAAAGAAACAGAATATTTGGGGCACGTAATTACTACAAATGGTATAAAACCAAATCCAGAAAAAATAAAAGCAATTGAAAAAATACCAATTCCCTGTACAACAAAACAAATAAAATCTTTTCTAGGACTAACAGGCTACTACAGAAAATTTATTCAAGGTTATTCAAAAGTAGCAGTACCTATGACCAAATATCTTAAGAAAGGAGCAAAGATAAACATTAAAGACCCAGAATATGTGACAGCTTTTGAAGAACTTAAATTACTTATATCTAGTGACCCCGTTTTAAAATATCCTGATTATACAAAAGAATTCGTGTTAACAACAGATGCATCAAATTATGCAATCGGATCTGTTCTTTCACAATTAAATCACCCAATATGCTATGCATCTCGCACCCTCAATGAACATGAGCGCAAATATAGTACTATAGAGAAAGAATTATTAAGTATTGTATGGTCAACAAAATATTTCCGACCATATCTATACGGTCGCAAGTTCAAAGTACGAACCGATCACCGACCTTTAATTTGGTTAAGTAACCTTAAAGAACCAAATTCAAAACTCCAAAGATGGAAAATCAATTTAAATGAATATGACTTTGACATTGAATACCTTAAAGGAAAAGAAAATCACGTAGCAGACTATCTTAGTCGATTAGAAGTAAACGCTATTAATAAAGGCGAAAATTCATCATTAGGAACAAATCATAGTGGAATAGAAGAAATCAATGATCACATAGGAATTTCAGAATTACCTACAAATACATTTAAGCACCAAATAGAAGTTATTAGTTCAGAGGATGAAGGTAAAAACATCAAATATATATATCAAGGTGTAAGAAGACTTACTATTAAATTAAAAAATATAAGCGACAATTTTACTGAAGCATTAAGGGCCTTTTTACCCGATCACGGCAAAGTGGCAATTTATTGTCCAAGCGATAAGTTATTTTGCAAAATTCAGGAAAAATATGTAGTTACAGCAATCAAAGTAAACTAAAATTACTAAGATGCACTAGGCTTCTAAAAGATTTAAGTAACACAAATGATGCGTTGAATCTCATTCAAAGGATTCATCAACAATTTAATCACAGAGGGATAAATGAAACATATCTTGAAATTAAGAATGAATACTATTTTCCAAAATTAAGGGAATTAATAAGAAGATACATAAACAACTGTACAGTGTGTCAAACAGCGAAACATGATAGAAGTCCAGAAAAAATAAAATTTGAAATAAGCAAAACTGCACTTAAACCAAACGAACTTGTACATATGGACATTTATATTCCAAGTAAAGATATTTATTTTTTGACTATATTAGATAAATTTACAAAGCATTTAACAGCTTTTCCCATTGCAAGTAGGAATACATATAAAATCATCGAGCAACTAAAACTTAGAAATTCGATTATGGGTAAACCCCAAGAAATTATATGCGATAACGAATTTAATAGTCTAGCATTTAAAGAATATTGCAACGAAGAAGGAATAAAAATTAAATTCATAACTCCAAATCATAAGACAGGAAACTCAGATGTAGAAAGAGTGCATGGTACACTCAACGAACACATAAGAATATATAATGCACAAGAACAGAAAAAGAATATATTAAACTTAAAAGAAAAAGTTATAAAAGCAGTTGGTATTTACAATTGTACAATTCACTCAACAACATTAAAGAAACCCTTAGATTTTATACAAAATAAAGTAAAGACAGAGGAAGTAGAAGAAGTAGGAATAAGAATTCAAAAAATAAAAGAAGACAATATTAATAGGCTTAATCGAAATAAAACCGAATTTATCGAGCCAGATTTAAATAAAGACATTATGTTAAAGCCGACGTAGTCAGAACAGCAAAGAAAATTGCAGCAAAATATAAGAAAACTAAAGTAGAAAAGAAAGATAACCAATATTATGCAAATCAGAAAAAAATACATAAAATTCATTTTAAAAGAAAATACAAATATCAAAATAGTGATAATATACATTTAATTTCGTTGCAGCTAAAATGAAAGTCGTAAATATAATTTTATTTTGCCAGTTAATAATAACCAGGGTCAAATCAGAATTTGTATTACAAGAAATTCATAGCCAAGCAGGTTATATTATAATCAGACAAGAACCAGTTGAACTAATCGAAAAATATGACAAAATACTCCACATAGTTAACTTAGAAACTTACGATGAAATTATAAAACAAATTGAATTTTCTATACAAACTGGCCATAATATTTTTAATGACCAAAGATTAAAGAGACTAATGACTAACGCTTTAGGAGATTCAAAATCTAAATTGAAAACTATTCTTCCACATTCAAGACAAAGAAGAGGATTAATTAATATAGGAGGCAGAGGACTTAACTTTCTCTTCGGAGTAATGGACAATGATGATAGAGTGGAAATTGAAAACCATTTAAAAATAATAGAGGAAAACAATGAGATTGCTATTACACAGTTAAATAAACAAGTAGGAATTAACACACATTTTCAAATAGAACTAGAAACTTTAGCAGACCGTATAAACAAACACCAGTATGTATTAAGGAACTTCATTAATTCTACAGATATAAGACAAGAAAGCTTAGCAAAAAGCATATTATCATTACAAATAAATACAGATATAATGTTACTTAATAACGAAATAGAAAAATTACAAGACAACATTGTCTTTTCACAACTAGGCATTTTAGGAAGGAATATCCTAACTGAAGAGGAGAATAAACGATTTAATATATCTATTAACAAATTAGAACACATAAAGAGTAGCTTATTAACCAAAGGCAATCAATTAGTTTTTATTTTACAAATACCAGTGTTCTCACAAAATCATGAAAGCATCCTGATTTTGCCAGTACCAAATAATCAAGGTTTCGAGGTAGAAATCACAAAATATAATTATATTATACATAACAAAACATTATATGAAAATAATGAAACTAAATATATAAAAAAAACTTAAGAAGAGCATAGCGTGTATCCAAAGTTTATATGAAACAAAATATGAGAATTGTAAAATAAAGCCTAACAAATATCAAGAATTAATCGAATTAGAAGACGGACTTATTCTTACAAAAAATTTATTCAAAACAAGTCTAAATAACTATTGTAATAATATCGAATACAAAATTACTGAAAATAACCTTATATATTTTAAAGATTGCAACATAAAAATAAATGCAACTATATACAATAACGAAAAGAAAACATTTAAACAAAATATTCTTATTCCTTTATATAATATATTAAATACTACTAATGCTAACTTGACGTTAGACGATATACATTTAAGTCATATAGAGAACCTAAAAACCTTAAAACAAATAAAATATAGAAACAATGTAAAACATATAATATCTTTTAGTAGTATCACATTTATAATTGTTATAATTGCAATTTTATTATTATACTTAAAATATAAGAATATGCAACAAATAAATATAGAAAATAAAATTAGAGATACTCAGGAGAGCATCGAACTTAAGGGGGGAGGGGTTACGTTCCCAGAACCCAACATACAATTATAAAACATAATCTTAAACATTACAATGTTAGACGTAAGAAGAATACATTACAATGTTAGACGTAAGAAGAATCGAAATGTAATGTTTACACAAGAAATCGAAATCTCTTAATTGCGGCATATCTTTTAATGCCTTTTGCCTTCAGTGCAACAATGTTATTTAATACGATATATCTTTTGCTTTCATAAACAGCACAACAATGTTATTTAATGCGACATAGCTTCCTATGTCTTTTGCCCTAAGCACAACAATGTTATTTAATGCGGCATAGCTTTTAATGTCTTTTGCCTTCAGCATAATAAAATCACGACTAAGCATATCATCCACTTTGTATGATAGCTATTGGTCCAATACAGATTTCTTGAGTAAACAAAAGTCATCTATATATAAGATGCTCCACTGATCAGTGAGAGTCAGTTCTAAATGTTCCTCGTATAGCTAAAGATTTCCCCCCACCAGTGGTAAGGGATCTGAAGCTTTTTAAAAGAATAAATAAATCCTTTTATCCAAAGTTGAAAAGTGTTTTTTTTTCAAAATTTACAAAGTGAAAAACAAAATTGCGTGAGTTTTTGCCACTACAACTTATTGATATTTGTGGTGAAACTGATTTTCGTTTGAATAATTAGCATTCTGGTACGAAGAAATGCATTAATTATCAAATTCTCATAATATTACCTGGGGTGGGATTCTGTAAAAAACGAAACGAAAAACGCTTTCGTTTGCACGAAGAAATTTGCTTGTGTAACATAGGGCAAAATATTCCTGCGCACGAAAACGTTTGATCGTTTCGCCTTACAGAATCTCGCCCCTGCTTTACCATTTTCATGACATATGCTCGTTTAGGTATTTTAGCATCCCCATTAAAGAGGATAGGTTATGTTAGTGTTGCCAGATGGTTTTTGATGAAAGTAGTTCATGGGGCTCCAAGTCCCGAACTTTCCCGGACAAATGACGATCAGAAAAAGAGTACAAAACAAGGACGAAAAAAAAAACAAAATTTTTATTATGATTCTTAGAATCTCAAGTATCCATTATTAGTTCTGTTCGTTTACTAGATTTTAATTATCTCCGACTGATTTTTCGATTAATTTCTAAATTAAGTGGATAAGTGAAAATAATCCCGGACATTTTATTAAAACTATACCGGACGTTCCCCGCAGAAACAAAAAAGAGTGCATGTCCGGGAAAACCCGGACGGATGGTAAGGCTAGGTTATGTGTGCACGTTTTATATTGCTATCGCAGTATTTCTATTTCACATTTTCTTTTTCATGTGAAGCAACATACAAACACATGAAAACAAATTTGACAGCTCACTAAGATTCGGTCACACTTTGGTTACAAAGCATAGCCGAAATACCATTATGTGTGTTTCCCGAAATAGTAATTTAAAGAGGTAAAACTGATTCCCCACTTTGGTCAGCGTTACACCCTGCAGTGGAAACAGTACGCACATTGAGAGCCTATACACACTGTTACTGTTACGGAAACATTCCGAAATGTAGGATCGGCGCCTACACTATAACCATCAATTTCTACTTGGGATTGTATTTTCAATCATCCAAATTTTGATATAAGATTCCAGTTTTTTGAAAAATCTCAACAGATCCATTCTAACTTTAACAAAGCGACAGTTATTGCTTGGTTGGTTGAGTTATCAATCGCTACAAAAATGTAAAAAACTATCGTGTTTATATTTTGAGTTGTTAACATTTGAATTTTACCTCCGAGAGAAGATGCAAACCTCCCAAACTTGTGGTTCAAAGTGTTCCCGAACTTCAGTGAACGCATCCACACCAGAGAGCTTCCAACTATTCATTTCAAATACCCAGAGTAATACTGCAAAGAGATTAGTTTGTCCGCGGTCAATGCTAATAAAGCCGTAAGAACCCAAAATTATATAGCTACGTAAAACCTATATAAACACAAGTTTACATTTCTGTGCAATCACTTGAAAACATTTTTATTTCTGATTCAAAACATGTGAAATGAGAGTGGGAATTATTGTCAGTAAATTAAACCAACAATTCATCAATAAATAATAACTGTCCCATCATCGCTTTTGGAAGCCATTTTGTTTTATTGGAAAGTTAAAAAGCGAAATTTCGTAAGCTATCGCTATAAAAATATAAACATGCTGAACTTTTGAATAATTCCTATAACGTAAACAAGATGGCTGACCAAAATACGAGTCACATATTTTTGTGTTTTAGGTAATGCTGTCCCTTTCAGTCACTCTGCTTTTCAGTATTGGTCATCCCTTTAATCTTCCGTGTTAGAAATGTGTGAATTCTTAAATGCAGTATAAGGCTGTTTTCCAAAACGCCAACGAAAAATTGGCATTGTGAATGCACGCTGCTTCTCTGATGCCAGTTTATAAACGCTTTGCAATTGTTTTGCATTCAAATACTATTGCAAATCAAAGCAAATTACTACAAAATATGTTATTTTACTTACGATTCCAGCGATAAATCCTTTTAAATTGGTTGTTCAAACAAATGTCATTTGCATCATAATCATTCACGATGCCCTGTTTGCTTTTGTTTGCACAGTTGATGCGTTCACAATGCGTTTTGGAAAAAGTATGCATTGCATCATAGAAATAAATCCGCTGGCGTTTTGGAACGCTTGATTAAGCAGTAATGGCGAATTACTGCGTTTTGGAATTCAGCCTACTCTCAGAAATCGCAAGTTCAGTAACGTGCAGTCGGTTCTTCTTCATCTTTTTGTCGTCTGAAAAAGACAACAGTTTATTAAAATATACCTACTTGTTATCATCATCGATATTACAAATTCACAAAAACTACGTTTTCAACAACTTACCTAGGTGACATTCCCATTCCAATCGATAACATTGGTGAAAAAGTGTTGGCTGAACCTTTTTATCGATTTATGTAGTTATCGGGACTAATGTCGTATTCGATTGGGCTTCTTTAGATACGATTCGCTCTCAGATTTCAGATATCGTGTGTCTAAAATCGAACATAAAATCGTCACTTGCTCATTTTTGTGTTGATATTCGTGCGATTCGAATAAATGTAGCCGTCGATACCTCTACGCGTTTTCACTGGTAAACTTTTATATTAAAAAATTCGAAATTTGGGTCCCGATTGATTTCTATATATTTAACATTACTTATTTACAAAAATAGATTCATCTGATGCAATGCTTTTGTTTGCTGTAGAAAAAATTCACGAAAACCTAAACAAACTCCACCAGTTGTCAAACTTAAACGCATTGAATTGGTAAATCTGAAGTTAATCTGGGAACAAATCTAGATTCGCAAAAGTGCTCTGAAATCTGAAAAAAAGAAAGATTTTTTGTACCTTCCAAACGAACATAAAAAGTGCTCTGAGAGCGCCCAATCGAGTACCACATAAGTCATTGTTGAATTTGACATAAAATGGGAGCTAATGTCAAATTAAAGATGCGCAGATTCTAGAGGAATAGAAAGCAGAAATGCTACAATTTACCTGGAACTGAGACTATAATAGGTAACATAGGTAACTTTAAAAAATAACGACTTGATTGGATAATATTTTTTTTAAACAAGCACATACCTAACAAGTTGAATATTTCGTCAACATGACGAAATTATGAATTAGCTACGACTTGTTCATAAACAAGTTTCCTTTGACAATACGATGATCTCAAATGTATTTAGGCTTTTCAATCTATTTGTTAAATTTGAAAACACGCTAAGAAATGTTGCATGTCAAACACTTGACCTGTCACTCATTATTTAAAAAGAAGAAAATGGGGGCGTTCAGATTTCTAGTTAAATACGTCCGACGTCTCACACTATTTGTCTCTCTTTTGGTTGGTCTAGATTGATACTGATCGATTTTTTCAATTAGCGTTGATGGAGTGTTAGCCGGCGAATCTAGACGGTAAGAACGCATCCAAATACGAACGTGCCCGATTACGAAAAAATGAAATGAGGGAAATCGACTTCTCTCCTCTCGGTCTTTTCAATTTACGCAGTACGTAGGTTCCTACTGACGTAGCATTCCATTCTGTGTAATAGCAAAACTTAGACATTTTAAATTTAGCAAAAGAAAAAATAAACTACGTAGGTATAAATCTAATACGTCAATGCTTGCCCGCTTGCCGCATCTACACTCATCGGCGAAAGTATTTTGAAAGAAATGCAAGTCACTTTTCAAAGCGAATATTTTCCAATGGCTACGGATTAACTGTTTACTCTACATTTTTCACTCAGTGATTGCATATGATGTGATCCATAATTGTGTGTGTAAAAGAGACCGTTTGAGAACCATCGCTGGACACTTCAGGCCTATTTGTTGTTAAAGTACGACTTTTTAACTGGCAAAACTATGGGGAAAACGACCGAATAAAATATGGAAGATCGAGTAGCTTTTGGCGCGAAATACGTTTGTGGTCTTTCTGTTAACAAATGGGAGAAGAATTTAATTTGTCAAAGCAAACTGCAACTATCCAAATCAATTGCCACAATAGAACGATATCTGTGCAAAATTTACCTTGCAAAATATATTTTTGGGAAGTTTGTTAAAAATCCAAATTTAAGTCCTAAAACTCCCGAGCTTAATATGGAAAAATATGTGGAAAACCCAATTATCTAAGGGATAACTCAGAGGCGCCTTGCTGAACTCGATTTGGATACGTATTCTGAAAGAAAAATACCGTATACAACTACGAAAACAAAATTAAGAGGCTACAATTCTCTCGAGGGTTTAAAAATAAACTAAAGGGTGTGGAACCGGGTTTTATGGATGGAAAACAGTTTATTTGAGCCTCATGGGTCACCGTAAAGAAGACTTGTTCGGAGGCCGAAATTAACTCGTTAACAATACGCACGAGGCGTTCAGAACAGTAAGCATGGTGGCGGGTCTTATAATGTTTCAGGGTTGTATACGAAATGATGGAACGATGATCCAGCGCAAACTTTAAACAATTACGCATTCTCACCTGGCGATATACAAATCGGTCTATCATTCATTCTCCAAGAGGATAACGCTCTTTGTCACACAAGCCCAATGTGATCTAACTTTTACAGGATATCAGCATTGCCAGACGGTCAAAATATTTCCCCCAGATAAATCTGAAAACCCCCAGATTTGGTTATTTTTTCCAAAAAAAAAACCCAACTTTTTGTCAATATTTTTTTTTAAGTAAAAAGTTTCGAATTTGAAATTCGAACGTGTAAGTTTGGTTTTCCGAATACAAAAGTTTGCGGGAAATACTTAAATACAACGCAAATGTTGCAGTTTGAAACCATCCTGAACGAATTTACACAGTTCTTACGCAACTTTGCTGAAATTGTTGTTTATAAAATTTACGGATGAGGTTGGTGCTTAAATGCGGAAAAAATATTTAAGGAACTATGACAAAAAAACTATAACTTTTTCGTAATGAAACTGGCATTAGCTGTTTTTCAAGACTTGTTTTGTTAACAAGAGTAGTCCAATATCTTCGGAAAAACAATTAATTTTCACTGCAAATATAGTTTTGGAGGATCGATCTATTATTTAACAAGATTTTAAAACAACACACACAATTATTTCATCCTCGATTGTCATGCTTAATTTTGAATCTTTGGAACGAAGAATCTCCAAGCTACCTCATTCTTAAGTTTTAGTCTCTAGATGCAATTTGGATTTTTCTGTGGAGGTTTTATGGTTACCAAAAGGAATTATATAATGAAATAAAAACAAAACAAAACTTTAAAAAAAAAACAGATTTTCCCCTAAACAGGTCGTACCCCCAGATTTCCCCCTGTCGACCAAAAAAACACCTAAATCGGGGTGGAAAAACCCAAACTGGCAACGCTGCAGGATATTGAACTATAAACACACAACTGCCCACCCCGAGGCGCAGATTTTATGTTTTTGCATATTTATGAGGTTGCACGGAGCAGACAGAGGTTTGTTTTTGTAGCAACAAATCGTAATGGTTCCGAACCAATTACTTACTTTACTTTACTTTAGGTGGCGCTACAGTCCGGGGTGGACCTGGGCCTCAACCAATACGCCCCTCCAGTTAGCGCGATCTTTGGCTAACTGCCTCCAGTAGCGCACTCCAAGTTGGTTGAGGTCCCCTTCCACTTGCGCGCGCCACCTAAGGCGAGGTCTTCCTCTACTGCGTTGTCCCTCCGGGTTAGAATTGAAGACTCTTCGGGCCGGAGCGTTGGTGTCCATTCGCTCTACATGTCCCAGCCATCTTAGACGACTGATGCGTACTTTTCTGACTAGGTCGATGTCGCTGTACAGCTCGTAGAGTTCGCTGTTAAATCTTCTCCTCCAAATCCCGTCAACGCAAACGGGACCAAAAACCACTCGAAGAATTTTGCGTTCGAAGCGACCAAGAAGATCCTCATCCGTTTTTGCTAGGGTCCGTGCTTCTGCGCCATAGAGCAGGACAGGGATGATGAGAGTCTTATATAGAATCTCCTTAGTGCTTCTTGACAAGGCCTTACTAATCAATTGCCGTCTTAGGCCAAAGAAATAGCGGTTGGCAAGAGTGATTCTTCGCTTGATTTCTGAGGTGATGTCATTTTCAGAGTTAATAGCGGATCCGAGGTAGACAAAGTCCCTAAATACCTCAAAGTTATAGCTGTCTATCGTGACGTTCTGTCCGATTCGTCGATGTTGTGTGTCCTTTCTTGTTGACAGCATATATTTTGTTTTACCCTCATTCACCACTAAACCCATTTTTGCCGCTTCTGTACTGATACTTGCAAACGCACCAGTGACAGCTCGCTGTGTTCTGCCAATGATGTCGATGTCGTCAGCGTATGCAAGTAGTTGCACAGACTTGTAGAAAATTGTGCTTCTGGTGTTGGTTTGTGAGTTTCGCACAATCTTCTCAAGAATGATGTTGAAAAAGTTACATGACAGCGCGTCACCTTGTCTAAATCCTTTTTTGACATCAAAGGTCTCAGTGAGATTGTTTCCGACCTTTACGGAGCAGCGAGCGTTCTCCATCGTCATTCTGCACAATCTGACAAGTTTGGCAGGGATGCCAAAACTAGACATGGCTCTGTATAGCTCGTCTCTATAAACGCTGTCATATGCGGCCTTAAAATCGATAAAAAGATGGTGAGTATCGATCTGAACTTCTTGGATTTTCTCCAGGATCTGCCGTAGTGTGAATATTTGATCGGTCGTGGACTTACCGGGCCTAAAACCGCACTGATAGGGACCTATCAGATCGTTGACGAAAGGTTTGAGGCGTTCACACAGTACAGCAGACATGATCTTATACGCAGTGTTAAGGAGACTGATGCCTCTATAGATTTAAGGCTGAAAGGCAATAGTTTTAAGGTTATTGTTAAGTTTAGAGCGCTTGCTATGAGCCAGTAAGCTAGAATAAGATAAATGCTAGTTTTAAATTAGATTTAATCGTTTGTGTCTAGTATGTAAGTTAAAAAAAAAGAATAGATAAAAATGAATTAAAAATGAATTAGTTTATTGGACTATTTAATGAGGAGTCCCAGGCTCGAATCCCGCAAAAACCCAGATTCCAACTTAAGTTTTTTCCACTCACCACTCGCCACCTCTCGCAAACGTCTGACAAACATCCGAGAGTATAACTGTCTTGAAAGAGCTTCGCAATTAGACGTTTGGAGTCGGCATAAAATTGTAGATCCCTTCCATTCGTTCCAAAAATGAAATGTGAAACTCACACAAAACGAATAGTTGTTAGAAGCTAGG
This sequence comes from Cheilosia urbana, assembly GCA_946477585.1. Lineage (NCBI taxonomy): Eukaryota > Metazoa > Arthropoda > Insecta > Diptera > Syrphidae > Cheilosia > Cheilosia urbana. Next base: position 123,220,541 of record OX297854.1, read on the forward strand.
CATAGGGTCCCTTCGGACCTGTTGTGCCAACTATTTACTTATTTCTAAAGTATGACATTGGCAATAATTGTTGATCCTTTTAGGGGCCATACACGACACAGACATGTCGTTGCAAATTAATATATTTGTCTCTATCAGTGTCGTGTGTATCCTATGTCTATCCTTTGCAACGACCATCTGCGTGAATTCAAAACTTTTTGAATTTTCCTTGGTCTGCAACGACATGTCTGTGTCGTGTATGCCCCCTATTAGGCATCATTGTTATCGTATATGTACTGGGAGAGAGTTGACTGTATTCGTTGTACTTCTTTTTATTTACTTGTGTTTTGGTTTTGTTCCGGTAGTTGGCGAGAAAAACTATTATTTCTATTATCCGTCTTTTTTTTCGATAAAACTCCGATGGTCGTTCATAAACTCATCGCTCATTTGCATTCGGTTTGTCCAAAAAGCAACGTGGAGCGTGAAGGTGAGGATGCATCTTTCTTCCACCCCTCTGTTTGAATATATTGAGGTGTGACGGTCGCGTGCTATCGACGATAACTGCTTACCGTGAAGTACATTAGTCTTTGTCCGTTTCTGCTAATGGCATGATAATGTGGTTCTTGGCCATAGTCCCACTGACCCCATCCTGATCTTTGCGATAAAATCAACAAGGACATGCGGCATAAAAGAAATCTTCCCCATATCTAAAGCGCATATTCGACGAATGTCATTACGAACTCAGCTGCCGTCTTCAAGCACTCTCAAGGATTCCATATATACCTATTTGTCAACTCCTGTATGTACACATCCATCACATCACATTCGTTGCAAAGCACATGATTCATCAACATTGTATACCAATTAAAATTCGCAAAAACCCTCGAAACCAGCTAATTAGGGATTAAAATCGTCTCCCCTCAGCATTAGTCGAAAGTGTATGCAAAGACTTGCCCTCGGTATACGTCCTTAAGATTGACTAACACTTGTACAATTTTTGGGCGCCCAAAAGACTTAGGTACATTTTGTACACCCATTGCCAGTGTTAATTAATTCGTCCGAAATGATTTATTTGTCCGTTGAGGGGCTGTTCCCTCGAACCTCACATCTGTCTACAAATTGGATTGTATATTTGGTTTCGGTAGTTTTCAGTGTGTTGTTTTGTTTATCCAATAATCCGCGCCCATGTAAATGCAACTCACCATCAGACATCAGACAGTCTGAACAGGAGTATGTTTGATTAGTGCTCTCAATCTCAATGGTGATGACATGAGATTTCAAGTGGAATATTGAGATTGACCCCCACTGGTTGAGGTGTAATGGCAGAGCTCTCTTTGTTTATAAACAGGAATCGATTTTTGTATGTGTTTTCCGTCAGCTAATTCGGGCAGAACGTCTAGAGAGACGTTCACTTTGTTTACCAATTAAAACTTTTTTATTGTTTCTAAAAATATTTGTAAGGAAAAAATGGCTTTGAGCTTGAAATCACTTTTATAGGATAGGTAGTTAACTGCGGTCTGAGCGAAGAGCTATTCAGAGAGAATGCGGAATGAGTGAAATTTAAAAATACCCAAACGTGTATATTTGTTTTGAATTGATGCAGTCGTTCCGGTTTTGTTTTTAATCTTTATTTTTGTGTAACATCAGACAACAGCAGCATATGGTCTGTCAAATGTGTCATATGATGTAGGTACCTATAAAAGACTTCGTTTGCAATGCATTACGTTTTTACTGTCTGTTAACTTGTGACACATTTATCGTTTGTGTTGGCGACAGAAGTGTTTAGTATCCATTAGTATCGTGCGTATGGATTTTGTACCGAAAATACCTAGAATGGTTTACATCATAAGCTAAATTTGTTTAAAAAATGGAACCGACATATACTCAAAGCCAACAACGACGTGTAAAGTGTCTCAACAATTGGATGTTTTTCCGGTAAAAATTACGATATTTTGTGTCGTGGGAGGTGAGTGCGGTAGAGGAGGTAGCAGTAAATTTGGACTTGTGGGGATTTAAAATAAAAATAACACTTTATTCGCAATCCTTTATACTATAGTGAGGCTGTATAGGTCGCCTAGCTTATCAATGGCTAGTTTTGTGGAATTTCTCAAAGAGTACATGGAGCATCTGAGCCTAAATGGAAAAGACCTAGTTACCGAGGGAGACAATAATATTGACTGGCTGTTAAACGACACATATAAGCTATGAGCTGAACAGGTAATCAATGATAATATTTGCAAACAAATTGTCAACCATCCAACTAGGATCACATAAAATTATTGATTTTGTTATCACGAATATCGTTAAAGCAAAAAGGTGGAAGTTTTCTATAAACTGAAAAAAAAAGTGATCATGAAAGTCTACTAGTGAAAATGAAAATTAAGTTCTTAAAATATAATAAACGGTCATTTCGAAGTTATATACAGAACGATCTGAATGCCTTTGGTTATGAAGAATATTGTTGAACATAGTAATGTCGATTCTTTGGCTAAATAACGAAAGGAATAAAAAATGCGGTCAAAAGCCTAAAATATTCTAAATATGTTGATAGCAGGTGTGCAGAAAAAAGGTTTACAAATAAATTAAAGTTAATGCGAGATGATAACATCAATAAATATAAACTAGCTGTGTGGAAGAACACGGAAAACACATGGGGTCAGTATAAACTTACGAGGAATGCGTTCAAGTCAGCGATACATAGAGCCAAACAAAAATACACGGAACGTAAAATCCAATGTGCCAAGGACCAGAAATCAATGTGTTGAATGATAAAATTCCTGGTAATACGGGAATCAAAAAGTGCTGTAAAAGGTGTTGTGTTCCCAAATGTGTTGATTAAGGATAGTGTCATGTTAGCGCATAATTTCAATGTTTTCTTTTTTGAGAGTGTAAATAGTCTAAAAATAAATATACCAAATGAACCATATGTGAATTATATCGAAGAAGTGAGCAGTACTTTTAATTTTGGAATTATTGATCTAAGTCAACTGAAGTGTGCAACGAAGAATATGAAAAACAAAAAAGATGCACATATGTTAAGTGTTAGTTTGACTCTTTCGATATTGTTGGTCCTATATTGCGTAAAATAATAAACAAATCACTGTCGCAAATAATTTTCCCTGATTGTTGGAAGGAATCCATAATTGTACCAATTGAGAAAGTTAAGAACTGTACTAAACCTGAGGACTTCTGCCCAGTAAACATGTTACCCAATGATGCCAAAATTCTGGAGAAAATAGTGCAAGGAAAACTGCAAAAGTATATGCAAGACAATGAACTTTTTACAGATTGTCAATCTGGATTCAGAGGAAGGCGCAGCTGTGAAGCTCTGCTAAACTTAGTAATAGCTGATTGGAAGACAGAGATACATTTAAAAAAAAGTCGATTTTAGTCGTTTTTGTAGATCTAAGATGAGCGTTTGAAACCGTAGATAGACATTTTTATTGCGAAATTAGAGAAGTATGGAGTGAAAGGTAGTGTGCTGAAATGGTTTCAACCTTACCTTCGAGCACGTAAGCAAAGGACCGAAATTGAGGAAACACTTACTTACTTACTTAAGGTGGCGCTACAGTCCGGGGTGGACCTGGACCTCAACCAACAAGCGTCTCCAGCCAGCACGATCTTTGGCCATCCGTCTCCAGTTTCGCACGCTAAGTTGGTTAAGGTCCCCTTCCACTTGCGTGCGCCACATGAGTCGCGGTCTCCCTCTACTGCGCCGTCCCTCGGGTGTGGATTCGAAGATCTTCCGGGCCGGAGCATTGACGTCCATTCGCTCTACATGACCCAGCCACCTCAGTCGTTGGACCTTCACTCTTCTGGCTAGGTCGATGTCGCTGTACAGCCCGTACAGTTCGTCGTTGTATCTCCTCCTCCATTCATCGTCTATGCAGACGGGACCGAAAATTACTCGAAGAATTTTCCTCTCGAAGTAACCAAGAGTAGCCTCATCCGCTTTTGATAGAGTCCATGCCTCTGCACCATAAAGTAGGACTGGGATGATCAAGGTCTTATAAAGGGTCACTTTAGTTTTTCGAGAGAGGGCTTTGCTACTCTATTGCTTTCTTAGCCCAAAGAAACAGCGATTGGCAAGAGTTATTCTTCGTTTAATCTCAGCGCTGGTGTCATTGTCTGAAGTCATAGCGGAGCCTAGGTAGACAAAGTCCTTTACCACCTCAAAGTTATATCTGTCTATGGTGACATTTTGTCCAAGACGTCGGTGTTGGAAACACTATCGGAAGATATTAGCGTCGGGCTTGGAGTCCCCCAAGGATCAATTCTTAGAGCCTTACTTTTTATAATATACGTCAACGAGATGATGAAAGTTTTGAAGTACGGGTCAATAAAGCTGTTTGCAGACGATGGTCTCTTGTACATATCCGGTAAAGATTTGAGTGAATGTATCTCCAAAATCAACAGCGACTTGAATATGCTTAGTAAGTGGTTTAGAAGTAATTAACTAAGTTTGAATTAAGGGAAGACTAAATCCATGTTTATAAATGGCTAAAGCGAACAAGGAATTATTATAAACAATGAAATAGTAGATCAAATCAAATACTTAGGTATTGTGATTGATAATAAATTGAATTTCAAAGATTACATTAATTACATGTCATCAATAGAAGATGAGCTAGCCGTATATAGGTACTGACGGTTCAAAGATGGATATCGGCACAGGCGCGGGCATCTTCAGAGAAACACTGGACCTGCGATATTCAAACAGAATCAGCGATGATTGCAGTGTATTCCAAACAGAGGTAGCTGCTATCACCCAAGCGGCGAAGAACCTAAAGGGACGACACGTCGTCGGTAAACAAATCACCATTTACTCTGACAGCCAAGCGGCCATAAAAACCATGGAGTCAGTCGTGGTGAAGTGAAGAGCAGTAAATCACTGCAAGATTTACCTGGACGAAATATCACAAGCCAACGCGGTGACCCTATGCTGGGTACCAGGGCATATGGATATTCCGGGTAATGAACAGGCGGATGAGCTTGCAAGAAACGGGTCGAAAATGCATGCATCTGTGGCCCTCAAATCAGTAAGAACTCCGCTAAGCACGCTTGCAAGGAAGATTGACATTGAATCCTGGAGTAGAACTAACCTACGATGGACCAATCTCATTACCTGCAGGCACACTAAAGAACTATGGCCAGAGGTGAGCAAAAAGAGATCTAAATGTATGATCGGACTAAGCCGCAAAGATATTCGCATACTCACGGGGGTCATTACTGGACACTGTGCGATAGGCGTACATGCGGAACGGCTAAGGGTACTGCATAATGATTTCTGCAGAAGCTGTAGGGACGTAGAAGAAATAGAATCTGTTCGCCACCTACTTTGCGAATGCCCAGCCCTTAAAAACAGCACACAGAAAATTCTCAACAGTTACATACTTCTTCGATGACCTTCTCAAAGTACTCCTGAGATTCATACTCAAATCTGGGAGGTTCTAGTAGATAAACAGACTTCTTATCAATAGCTACTAACTCGTAGGAAGAACTAGAGGATCAGGCTACAACGGAGCTTTAAGAACCCATGAGATTCATACTAAATCTATGTGTATTTCTTGTTTCTCAACGGCTGCACTGGATGGTTCCCGTAACTGGACACAATGGACCGAATTGATGGTCTTAGTGAAGCTGTGGCAGAAGAGCACCCATTTACCTGCCTACCTTCCTACCTACCTACCTACATGTCTAAAAAAATAAGCAAAAAAGTAGGTTTTTCCGCTAGTATTAGAAAACGTATGTCAATGTCTTCGTACAAAGTAAAGCGAAGAGAATAATCTTGTGGTGTAGCTGGCGGACACCGATTGTTATTATGTTAAATGTACCAAAATGGTTAAGTGCAAACCAGAGAATAATGAATGTGTTGATTTTTGTTTTTAAAATGAAAAATGGACTGTTGCCGAGTTATTTGTCTAATCTATACTTATAATAAAACTGTAGGCAATTTTTTTGTTACCTAATGGCGTGCAAACTACTGCACAGATTTCGATGAAACTTTTTTTGAAATGTTCCTTAAGATTTTGTGCAACACATAGGCTATTCCCTTTCATTGCCATGCCTATTTTTGAGAGCGTTTTTGACCAAAATGTGTTTTTTTTTCTGACTTTACTGCCTTTAACTCGCCATTACTCAAGTAATTCTTAATCAATGCAAACAAAACAAAATACTTAGGAGTTAGGAGAGCCAACACTTTTATAGTTATTTAAAGCCATCAATCAGCTTTATATGTCCTCTAGAAGCGGAGCTACAACCTCAAATCTAACACGAAAAAAATAAATTTATTTTCTCCAATCGAATATTATCAGCAGCCGCGGTTCTTGATCGTTGTTCTGCTTTGGGGTGGTTTGGTGACGCACGTCGCACAGGCACGTTCATATGAAAAAAAAAACAGCGACAATGTGTTTCTGAGGAAATGCGCAGATGGCTGATGACGTGTGGTGTGGTGATGGACGTATGGTGGAGGTGGTGTATATAGAAATTGAGTTCATGGTTTTTGTTTTAATAGTTGTTATAGTACCTACGTTGATACCTACAGTAAAGAATTGAAGAAGTAAAGACGATATAGGTGAATTATGTTGTTTGATTTAACGGGTGATTTTTTAGCTGGTTTGGTTTTGGCAACACTGGTTTTGACAGCTGACGTGTGTTTAGTACCTTGTGTCACTGTCAAACAGCTTCAGTTTGGTTTGCAATTTAACCATGGATCGTCTTACAAATGAACAACGCTTGCAAATTATTGAATTTTACTATCAAAATTCGTGCTCGGTTCGAAATGTTCATCGCGCGCTGCTTCCATTTTATGATCGGCATTCTCGACCTTCTGAGCAGTCTATTCGGAAGATTGTGACCAAATTTCGCACCAAATTTACTTTGTTGGACATTAAACCACCAACACGTTTACGTACTGTGCGTAGTGAAGAAAATATTGCGGCCGTATCAGCTAGTGTGACAGAAGACCGCGAAATGTCGATTCGGCGCCGTTCCCAGCAGTTAGGCCTTTGTTACAGCACTACGTGGAAAATTTTGCGGAAGGATTTGTGCGTAAAGCCTTTTAAGATACAGCTTGTGCAAGAACTAAAGCCAGCCGACCTACCACAACGCCGAATTTTTGGTGAATGGGCTCTTTGAAAGCTGGCCGAGGATCCGCTTTTTTATCGAAAAATTGTGTTCAGCGATGAGGCTCATTTTTGGTTGAATGGGTACGTAAATAAGCAAAATTGCCGCATTTGGAGTGAAGATCAGCCAGAAGCATTGCAACAGCTACCAATGCATCCCGAAAAAGCCACTGTTTGGTGCGGTTTATGGGCCGGCGGCATTATTGGGCCATATTTCTTCAAAGATGATGCGAATCGCAGCGTTACTGTCAATGGTGAACGCTACCGAGCGATGATAACAAACTTTTTTTTGCCCCAAATGGAAGTTCTTTACTTGCATGATATGTGGTTTCAACAAGACGGTGCCACATGCCACACAGCACGCGAAACAATTGCGCAATTGCGAGGCGAGTTTGGTGAACAGTTAATTTCACGTTTCGGGCCGGTCAATTGGCCGCCTAGATCGTGCGATTTGACACCATTAGATTATATTTTTTGTGGGGGTATGTCAAGGCTAATGTGTATAGGGACAAGCCCGCTTCGATTGACGCACTGGAAGCCAACATCCATGCATTCATTCGTGAGATACCGGCCGATATGTGTGAAAGAGTATGCCAAAATTGGACTCAGCGGATGGACTACCTGAGACGCAGCCGCGGTCAACATTTGCATGAAATTATCTTTAAACATTAAATTGCAAGGTTCAAACTATCGATTCAAATAAATATTTCATTCATTTTTTCGAATTTTTTGTGTTTTTTTTTTTTTTTTAAAAAGTTCTAAACCTCTTAAAAAATCACCCGTTGATACCTACAGTAAAGAATTGAAGAAGTAAAGACGATATAGGTGAATTATGTTGTTTGATTTATTTATTGTTGATGTAGACTGTAGATACAAATTTCCGTTAAGGCTTTTGCTTTAGTGGTTGTGTTGATATTACCTACTTGTACCTACAGTAAGGAAGTGAAACTTTAGTACTTACGCTGTTGAATTTAATTTTCTTAAATTGGTGTTTTAGGTAAATAGATTTGTTTGATTTATTGTTTCACATATTGACAATGTTCACCGCTTTGTTTTAGCTAGATTTTTGATTTTAAACAAATATGCCGTTGAGAAAACGGTCAAATGTCTTTTATTGGAAATTACAAAGTCTCATGCCGCGTACGAAGTTGCGGGCACAGCTAGTAAATGAATATATGGTGGTGACGCACATAGATATAATGTAAGGAACACAAGCGATATAAGGCTCCCTCTATGCAGAGCACGATTTGCCCAAAGTAGTTTAATGTACAATGGCTTAAAATTATTTAATGAACTTTCCGATGAACTCAAAATTGAAAATAACCTATTTCAATTTAAACACAATCTTATTAAATACCTATATTAAGACCAATTATACATAAGTCTTTTATTATATAACGGGTGATTTTTTAAGAGGTTTAGAACTTTTTAAAAAAAAAAAACACAAAAAATTCGAAAAAATGAATGAAATATTTATTTGAATCGATAGTTTGAACCTTGCAATTTAATGTTTAAAGATAATTTCATGCAAATGTTGACCGCGGCTGCGTCTCAGGTAGTCCATCCGCTGAGTCCAATTTTGGCATACTCTTTCACACATATCGGCCGGTATCTCACGAATGAATGCATGGATGTTGGCTTCCAGTGCGTCAATCGAAGCGGGCTTGTCCCTATACACATTAGCCTTGACATACCCCCACAAAAAATAATCTAATGGTGTCAAATCGCACGATCCAGGCGGCCAATTGACCGGCCCGAAACGTGAAATTAACTGTTCACCAAACTCGCCTCGCAATTGCGCCATTGTTTCGCGTGCTGTGTGGCATGTTGTTGAAACCACATATCATGCAAGTCAAGAACTTCCATTTCGGGCAAAAAAAAAGTTTGTTATCATCGCTCGGTAGCGTTCACCATTGACAGTAACGCTGCGATTCGCATCATCTTTGAAGAAATATGGCCCAATAATGCCGCCGGCCCATAAACCGCACCAAAAAGTGGCTTTTTCGGGATGCATTGGTAGCTTTTGCAATGCTTCTGGCTGATCTTCACTCCAAATGCGGCAATTTTGTTTATTTACGTACCCATTCAACCAAAAATGAGCCTCATCGCTGAACACAATTTTTCGATAAAAAAGCGGATCCTCGGCCAGCTTTCCAAGAGCCCATTCACCAAAAATTCGGCGTTGTGGTAGGTCGGCTGGCTTTAGTTCTTGCACAAGCTGTATCTTAAAAGGCTTTACGCACAAATTCTTCCGCAAAATTTTCCACGTAGTGCTGTAACAAAGGCCTAACTGCTGGGAACGGCGTCGAATCGACATTTCGCGGTCTTCTGTCACACTAGCTGATACGGCCGCAATATTTTCTTCACTACGCACAGTACGTAAACGTGTTGGTGGTTTAATGTCCAACAAAGTAAATTTGGTGCGAAATTTGTTCACAATCTTCCGAATAGACTGCTCAGAAGGTCGAGAATGCCGATCATAAAATGGAAGCAGCGCGCGATGAACATTTCGAACCGAGCACTAATTTTGATAGTAAAATTCAATAATTTGCAAGCGTTGTTCATTTGTAAGACGATCCATGGTTAAATTGCAAACCAAACTGAAGCTGTTTGACAGTGACACAAGGTACTAAACACACGTCAGCTGTCAAAACCAGTGTTGCCAAAACCAAACCAGCTAAAAAATCACCCGTTATTTATTTTAATTCATATGTCAAAATGGTAACATAGAATTTTTTGCTAAATAAAGTAAAAGTAATGAAATGAAAACTAGTTTAAAACAAGTAGCCAACTTGAACCATTGGGAGACAGTTGGAAACGTTTCCATGACAAAGAAGATCCCGCTGTCGAGCGATGTGGGGTATCCAAGAATCCTTCGAAAGTCTTTGCAACAGAAGTGGTTCTGTTTTCAGTACCGACTCCATTGCAATGGTGCTGTGGTTCGCTTTTGTAGTTTTCGATTCGTGATTTGTATATCATTGACTTAAGTGATTTGTCCCTACTTCTTTGGAAACAGACGTTAGATTTGGTCATAGAAAGCGACGATATGCCCAAATGCATCATAAATCAGGAAAATGCTTAACAGTCCTACATAGAACCTCGTACTCAAAAATATTCAAAATCCAACTACCAGTTCTAACGCATTTTTCTTTCCAGATCGTCCAACTAACATGGCGAAGCACTGCCCCTTTGTGCTTCTCACCTGCATGCAGTGTCTAGTCCTTGCCGGTGCACATCAATCAGTGGAAATATCCCCCATCACAGATAGCTACCCAGACACCTCCGAAGACAGTTACCTCGAAACGAACATTTTCGATTATAACGTCGAAAGCGTAACGAAACAACTTGGCGATCAGGATCGGACTGGCAAAACACTTTACAAAACCGAAAGTCGCAACGATATCGATGCTCCAACCAAAATCGACTTGAATTTCAAAAAGTCGCCATACCAGGCAACAACAAAGCTGCGCGACAACATATTCTCGAAGCAGTCAACACATTTCATTGTTGCCTCGCGACTGGTGCGGCCAGGAATAATCTATAAAGTGTCAGTGTCCATTTTGGAAGCCAAGTACCCAATAACAGTGCACGCGAGTATATCTCATGATGGCGTGGAAATCTCCGGAGACTCGAAAGAGGTCAAGGAAGGCATTCCGGAGACGCTGCTAATGCGAATACCAACAAGCAGCGTGGCCGGTCATTATCGGCTGCGTGTCAAAGGATTCTATGCGAACATACATCCGTCGGAGAATTTAGCTTTTCTCAATGAAACCGATTTGACATTCTCCCAGAGGTCGCTCACAATATTCGTGGAGACTGACAAACCATTCTACCGGCAGGGGGATGCTGTGCGATTCCGAACGATACCTATCAACACCGAACTCAAAGGATACGACAAGGCGATTGATGTGTTCATGTTGGATCCGAATAAGTATGTCCTGCGCCGGTGGCTGTCAAGGCTATCTTACTTGGGAAGTGTTAGCCTGGAGTATAAGCTGTCCGACCAGCCGGTATTTGGTGAGTGGACTATAAGGGTAGTGGCTCAGGGCCAAGTTGAAGAAGCCCATTTCATTGTGGAGGAGTACTATCAAACTAGGTTCGAGGTGAATGTCACCATGCCGGAGAGTTTTCTCATTACGCGACCATATCTCACGGGCAAGGTGATGGCGAACTTCACAAGCGGCGCTCTGGTGAAGGGGAATCTAACAATCAAAGCAATATTGGCGCCAATCGGGGCGATTGACTACAAAGCCCTCAATGAGAAGTTTCGCATTGGCAGGACATCGATTGACATCTTCAATACATCGATTGATGCTTTTAAGGAGCACATCTTCAACTTTGACGAACAATGGCCATTTTGGCTGAGCAAGCCCGACGAAGACGGTAGTCAACTGCCCTATCTGCGCTATTTCAATGGGACGTTTGATTTCCAGCTGCCCATGGGACAGCTGCAGGAGATGTCTTCAAATCTTCACGGTATGGAGCTCCTTGTCATAGCAACTGTTGGCGAGAGGTTCTACGATGAAGTCATTTCCGGTTATGCACTGACACGTCTGTACAGTGCGGGTCTGAAGGCGGCTTTTCTCGGCGAACAGGTGCAGGTTTTTAAACCGTCAATAGCGTTTACCACGTACATTGTGGTCGAACAGGAAGATGGATCGCCATTAGCTGAGGAGTTTCTCGACAACACCGAAATGATAGTAACTGGAACGATTCAGAGCAAGAGCGGAGCGCAGGAGTATCCCTTGCAAAAGTTGCAAATGTCCCAAAGGCACACTGGGGTTTGGGAGCTGAAAATCGACTTACTCACCGACTTGGACTTGGATAAGGCATTCCTCGCGGGAATACTCACAATGAAGCTGGAGGCACTCTATCGTAACGCAAGGGCAGAGCTGTTGCTGATAACGCATCACTCACCACAGAATCAGTTTATTGGAGTGACCACCAGTACCGAGGATCCTGATGTCGGCGAGTACATGATATTCCACATTCGAACGAATTTCTTCACAGAGACGTTCAATTATTTGATCATGTCGAAGGGAGTTGTGATCGTCAGCGATGAGGAGTCAATGGAGGAGGGTAGTCACACAATGGCTGTGACGTTGTCTGCCGAAATGGCTCCTGTCGCCACCATTGTTGTGTGGAAGGTAAGCGTTTTATTTGCTTGTACCCGTTTAATTTGCTATAAAATTTCTTCTTGTAGGTAACTCAACAAAGCCAGGTGGTCGTGGATGCACTCACTTTTCCCGTCAATGGCTTGGCAAGGAACAACTTCACCGTGCACATCAATAATCGCAAATCTCGAACGGGAGAGCGAGTCGAAGTGGCTGTGTTTGGGGAACCGGGCTCATTTGTCGGGCTCTCCGCCCTGGACAGCGCGCTCTCAAACGATTTCACCAAAATGAACGTGATAAGCAAGATGTCGACATACGGGGATAAAGGCAGTGATATCCACAGTCACACATTCCATGGGCGGGGCGATGAGTTGATCTCGTATCCGGCTTCCTCGTTTGGCATAGATGCGAACCGAACCTTTCAACTGTGCAATATGGTGGTCTTTACCGATGCTGAAGTGCCTAAAAAATGGGAACCCTATTCGGCTGACTATGATGACACAATCGACAGAATCAAGAAGTTGAACGAAACAGAACTGGCGGCATACCGCCGGTATCGTTTCAACCGAATTCAGAGGCACTATGACAACGTATGGCTGTGGCGTGACGTCAACATTGGCCCGCATGGACGATTCATCTTCAGTATCAGTGTCCCTGATGTGCCGGCACATTGGATGGTGTCTGCATTCAGTGTCAGTCCATCGAGGGGATTCGGAATACTGCCAGCTCCTGTGGAATATGTCGGCGTGCAACCATTCTACGTAAATGTCGAGATGCCCATGTCGTGCAAGCAAGGCGAACAGGTTGGCATTCGAGTGACTGTCTTCAACTATCGGTGCAGTGCAACGGAAGCTACAGTTGTGTTGCATGCCTCGCAGGAATATATGTTCGTTCATGTGGAGGAAGACGGCATTGTGACTGCCTACAATCCACGGACTTCTTATGGAGAGCAGCAGTTCTTCGTGTATTTAGAACCACAAGGTGCTAGTGTGGTCTACATTCCCATAGTGCCGCAAAGACTGGGCGAAATCGATGTCACAGTTCACGCAGCAACCCTACTGGGAACGGATCAAGTCACTAGACGTCTTCTGGTCGAGGCAGATGGCCTGCCCCAATACCGGCATCAATCGATTTTACTGGACTTGAGCAACCGGGCCTATCTGTTCCAGTACATGCACTTGAACATCACAGAGACACCGATAATCCCATACCAAGTGGACCGGTATTTCGTTTATGGTTCGAATCGTGCTACCATCTCAGTTGTTGGTGATGTCGTTGGACCGATATTTCCAACGATGCCGGTGAATGCTACATCGCTGCTGAATCTGCCCATGGATTGTGCCGAACAGAACGCCTTCAGCTTCGCTGTTAACCTCTACACTGTGATGTACATGCGCTTGATAAACCAACGAAACAAGACGATCGAGAAGAATGCTTTCCATCACCTGAATCTGGCCTACCAACGACAGATGAGCTTTATGCGGGAAGATGGATCCTTTGCGTTGTTTCGTTCCGATTGGAATAATTCCGAATCGTCTGTATGGTTGACTGCGTATTGCGTGCGCACCTTCCAAGAGGCGGCCTTCTATGAGTGGGAAAACTTCATCTACATCGACCCGACTGTTGTAGAGAACGGTATACGATGGATTCTCCAGCATCAGGGGCCTGAAGGTGGATTCTATGAGGTTACCTGGATGCCTGACCGAAAGATGAACAACTCCAATACAGCAAATCGGAATATTTCCCTCACTGCGCATGTGTTGATTACATTGGCGACTGTGAAAGATCTGTCGGGAAATTTGGGAGCACGCGTAGCGCTCGCCAAACAGAGAGCACTGACATGGATTGAGAAGAATATGCAGCTATTGCAGCAAACTGACGATTCATACGTTATTGCCATTACCGCCTACGCGCTGCTATTGTGCAAGGCCCCAACGGCTGAACATGCATTTGTACTACTGCTGACACGCGCAAAGATCATTGGCGAATACAAGTACTGGGGTCGAGATGAACTCTCACAGCCGCCCAGTAAGATAGAGAATCAGAAATATTTCTCTCTTCCCCGGATACCATACGAGTATGATTCGTTGAATATTGAAACAACTGCCTACGCGCTGCTGGTGTATGTTCATCGTAGAGAATTCCATGTGGAGCCGATTGTGCGATGGTTGAATGCACAGAGACTGACCGATGGTGGATGGGCTTCAACGCAGGTAAGTTGTCTGAAATGAACATCTCCGTATGTCCGTTTTTATTTATTTCTACTACTTTTAGGACACTGGAGCAGCTCTTAAAGCTCTCATCGAATACACCCTGCACTCTCGCATTCGGGACGTTTCCTCCCTGTCCATCTCTGTGGAGGCAACAGCTTTGCAAGATCAAACAAAATCACTGTACATTGACGACAGTAACCTGGCACAGTTGCAAAGTATTGAAGTAAGCCAACTGCAGTTGCTTGCGTGCGAGTTCTTTTAGCTAACGATCCTCTTTCTTTGTAGATTCCAAATGCATGGGGAACGGTTAAAGTCCAGGCAAAGGGTACAGGCTATGCGATTTTGCAAATGCATGTCCAGTATAACGTGGACATTGAGAAATTCCAAACGAAACCGCCAGTACCGGCATTCAGTTTGCAAACCAACGCGCTCTTCCAGGGAAGAAATCATTCACACATCTCCTACGTCAGCTGTCAAAGGTAGGTGGAAATGAAACATAGATAGAAGGGTGGCGGTAGGCAAGAAGAGTTCTCTCTTACCAAATTTGGTTATTTTGTACACTTCATTTGCTGTTTGTTACTCACACACTTATCTTGACTGCTTTAAGCTGGATAAACTTAAACGAATCCGAACGATCTGGAATGGCCATTCTTGACGTAACAATTCCCACTGGCTACTTTATACAGCAACAAAAACTCGACTCGTACGTTCTCAGCAACAGTGTTCGCAACCTACGACGCGCCAGATTTATGGATAAAAAGATAATTTTCTATTTTGATTATGTAAGTTGTCTAGGTCACCCAAATGTCACAACATTGATACGATTTTCCTTCACAGCTTGACAAAACCGATATATGCCTTAATTTCACCATTGAACGGTGGTATCCAGTTGCTAATATGTCACGATATTTACCGATTCGTGTCTACGATTATTATGCCCCAGGTAAGGTAGGCTAGCCAACCAAGCATCTCAAAAACATTTCGAAATCTCCTTCAACACCGTTCTAAATTTTCTAACACGAATTTCCGTTTCTTACAGAGCGTTTCAATGAGACAATTTTCGACGCTCTACCCACATATCTACTCAATATCTGCGAAGTTTGCGGAAGTTCACAGTGTCCTTATTGTATTATATACAATGGCTCTCCAAGAGCCAAAATATCACTACCAATGATAACGACAAGCATCTCATTTATTTATTTCATTACTCTAAGTTTCATAATGAATTTAAATTATTTATTTATAATATAGTCATACCTCTACTTGTTACCAAAGATAGTCCTTAGAAACCCCTTAGTCTACATTTTATTTTTTATGCTCTATCGGTCGCCGACTAAGGCAGATCCATGGATATTTTGCAGCAAAACAATGCTCAATGCTCACTGAAAATGTACTCAAAGTATACTGAACTAAACTAGTCAAGTGCTTAAGCAAATTTAAGAGTTTAAAAACCAACAAATTAAGCAAAATCAAAATTTTACACGAAACGTACTTAAATATACACCGAACTGATTTTTTTTTTTTTGTTCACTATGATACATCACCCAACGTCGTCACGTGAATCCATTTAAAAGAGTGACTGCTGTCGGATGTAAGTTATTTATTTATTCATCGAAATGTTTTAATAACTCACAGTCATTTGGAATATTTCATATCAAAAGAGTCCATCAAATACAAACATCATATTTTGTAACAGAGTATTTATGTGTATACTCAGAGAGTTAATTTATTTAATAGTGTTGAACATTTTTGAACACGAAATATGTATTTATATTCCACCAAAGTAGTTGTAAGAATTTTCTTGCCTTAGAAATTGTTAGAAATCATAAGTTAACTTTATACCAGCAAGTGCATAGACCGAGTCCGAGCCTTATCTGTAGGAATATTAAATATACCTCAATACAAATCTTGTCCATTTGTTATAAACTTTTTTATATACAAAACTGTGTCACAAATTATGCACTCACTTTTAGCAACGTTTATGTTGCTACATATTTTTAAAAACAAACAAATTATAATAATACATTCATTACAAAATGTATAATCCGTCCTTTTTGTATTCGAAATATGTTTTTGATCAATAAAATACAAAAACAAGTGTTGAATTAAATAATTTGCTCTGGGATTTAGTTTATTGTTTCTTTATACAGCGCATTGTGCCATTGGACTTCGACAGTGTAGACCCGTGCAGAGATGTAGTGTACGGGATTATCGCAAAATGTCTTTCAAAATGTTTACTCGACCTGTGGAAGATAAAATTGACATTATTAAGATGTAAGGGCGAAGATCAACCATTTCAACGCTGGGTAGGTATATATTCAAAAGCTTAAATCCGCATACTGAAATGAACAGCTTTGAGTTGTTTATTTTAGCTAGGTGATTGAGGCAGTTTAATTTTCAGGATCAATCAAAGAACCAGCTCCTGAATAATTCGTAAATTATGATTTACTTTTTGATTACCTTAAACTGTTCGCTGTTGGCGTTTTTGATTGAAGAAAAATGTTTTCTATTTTTCATTGAAAAAAGAAAACAGAAGTGCACACTCACCAACCCACACAAAAAAAAAAAATCAAATTTAAATGTTTGTTGTGTCATTATCATTAGAATCAAACTTTTCGCTATGTGATCTGAAAATATACAATTATGCGTACAATGTAAACTTAAATTGACCCATATCCCTAACAATCTACCTTCTAGTTCTTTAAATGTGTCTAAACTGTCTAAGGCCCCGCGTAACCGCGTCTCTTTTAGACTTACTCCAACATCGAACACTACCTCCTCTACCCCATCTACTATATCGCCCTCGACTAACAATACTTTCCCGAATTTTGATTTAACTACTGGTGCTAAGTACCCCAATTTCATTAGTTCCCATTTTATAAATCCCACATCTAATACATCTAATGACTTATCCAATACCTCAGCTAAACCTTCTTCTTGATCTACATTGTCTTCGTCTATTCCTTCCACTACAACGACCACCACTACTATCCCTTTTCTTGATCCCCTTTTGCCACCCCTTGTTAAACTAACCCAGCAAACTCTTGATTCCACAGAATGTCGATATGCGCTCTCTAGGCTTAGAGAAAAAAAGGCTTACGAGAATACTCGTCTCTTTCTTGCATATCTTCATGACAAATCCGATTAAGTTTGCTACGAGGGTAAGACAAAAACTAGCGTCATGGTTTCAATCCAACAGGAAGGTCTCCCTACCGACCTTACCAGTCTTAGGAACATTTACACCAAGTTCCACAAGTCTTTTAATATATCACCACAAAGAGTAATGGAAGACCTCACTGCATATGGAAACTTTGTTCACTCCAAAAGAATATCACACCTCCAACGGAGCCGGGTTTACCAAAACTCATTTTTTCGTCCCTAATGTGTCCATCCCGCCGTCTCTTCACCCATCATCTCCGAACCAAATTCCTCTTACTTTTTATTACCAGAATGTAAGAGGCCTGCGCTCCAAAACCAGTGCTGTTCTGCCAATCTCATGCTCTTCCTTTCGATATTTATATGCCCTTACTGAAACCAACCGAATCCCCGATATAAAGAGCCAAGAGTTATTTCCCCCTTCATCCAATGTCTTTCGAGACCACGAAAATATCCGCCCCTTGAACGATTCTCCTTGTCGAAGCGTTCTACTGGCCATCCATAATTGCCTTGACTCATCCCCTATTGCTACTTCCTCTTCTTCAAAGCTTGACTTTGTTTCAATAAAAATAACACTCCCCCAGAGGTCCCTGTACGTTATATGCTTCTTACCAGCCCAACCTATTGAATCTTACCAACTTGCCATCGACGCGATTGACAAATTAATCGACTCATCTGACTCCCTTGACAATATCCCCATTTTCGGCGATTTTAATCTACCTCAGCTGCACTGGATTAAATCCTTCTTCATAGCTTCAAATGCCAAATCAAATAAGGAATGCCTTTTCTTAGATAACCTGACTGACTCGTAGTCTTTTCCAAGTTAGCGGGGTTTCAAACTTCATGGGTCCTTATATTCACAACTGACCCCATTAACTCCTCAGTCTCACCTTGTACCCTTTCTCTATCTACTATTGATAACCTTCATCCCCCTCTTCTTCTTTCATTTTTCCTCAACTCTCCACTCCAGTCCAGTTCTTCCGCAGTCATCTCGTCATATGACTTTCACAAAGCTAACTTCCAAAAAATTAATGCCTATCTATCTCAGTAGATGCTCGTTCGACTTTGCCAATCTATCATTAAATGATGCTCTGATTATCTGCAACTACCCTCTTTGCCTTTCTATTTGTTTCCAATATTATCGATTCGACTATAGAATTTGACAAAAGACGCTCGAAAGCAGGATATTTTTCGATGAAAGTCTCGGTACTGCAAGGAGCAGACTCCAATCCACAAGTTTTCATTTATTCAGTTCTGGTTTGCTCTGTGGCACTGGGCACCGACCACCAAACAGTTTTGTCGTTTTTGCCCACAATTTACCTCAACTGCTAATTCTGGTGTTTCCACATGATAGCTCAATATCTGCATATTGCATATCTTGAACGAGCTCTGTCAAATAGATATCCTGAATCGGAATTTAAGTGGGTCGAAATTATAAAGTGGGTCATCAAAATTTTTTAATCGTTGCTATGCAATTCCTAAGTCGGATCGTCATCAGAATAAGAATCAATAACCGTTTCCATATTTTCAAAAGATGATGAAGCTATAGGATGATCTCGTCCAACAATCGCTTCACTTACTTCAGCCTCATTTTCGATATCTCTGTCGAAATAATCAGCAAGCTCTTGCTGTTCTTCATCGGCTAAAATTTAACGTGATTTAATCACGTTGAATATTTGATAAATAAATGATTCTTCTGTCTATATCTTCAAAATAACTGCAATCGAATCAAATGACCAAGCAAAATAAAACCCATGACATTGTTCTATGCGCTCTTTAGTACTACCTATTCACATGAGAGCGAATTGCGAACTGCGAACACGCGAATAATCGAAGTTTCTGACATTTCATTCACATGAAAACTTTTTTTGGTCGCAGATACCCGCGTACCTATCAGTTTCATTTTTAAAGGTTTAGTTCGAACGTTCGCACCCCAAATCAAAATTAAAACGGGTATATTTTACAAAAGACAAGTGAATATTTGTTTAATCCTTGGCTCTACCAAGGTAAGTTACTGGATCATTTCTGAATAACATTATAAAAAATATTCCACAATTGCAGAACTGCCAACATATTCCATTATTTGTTCAATATGCCTCGAAATAGAGTTATTTACGATTTGAAAGGAACCATCGAAAAAGTGCTTCGAGAATCAATGGAATGCGATCCTCAGCATTGCGAGGATGTTATTAAGAGAACCTCAAAAGAAGATTGCTAAGCAGAGAACGTGCTTTTTATGTCAGGACGCGAGATAATAAGACAAAAAATGGCGTGCAGTACTTGCCAAAGGCACATTTACTACCGCTGCTGAAAAAAAAAAGGATTAAAAATATGAGGATAAGTCTTACAAACTCAAAACTTTTTACATATAAAGGGTGGTTAAGTTTTAAGGGCCGATGTTGATTTTGAATAAAACACAAGTTATTTGGGAAATTACTGTCATTTCTTTTTATTATGATAATATTGGTATGGTTCAATTATGTATGGAACAAAATATCGGCAAAATGGCCGCCGTGACCTCGGCGGAACACCTCCATCCGATGGTCCAAATTTTCGATGACGCTGAGGCATAATTGATGTTCTATGCCGTTAATGTGCCGAATTATCTCATCCTTTAGCTCGTGAATTGTTGCTGGCTTATCAACGTATACATCTTTTCTTTCAAATAACCTCAAAGAAAGAAGTCCAACGGTATCAAATCACATGATCTTGGTGGCCAATTGGCATCGCCATTGAATTTATCACGCAAAAGAGCCATTGTTTCGTTAGTTGTGTGGCAAGTGGCACCGTCCTGTTGAAACCACATATCGTCCACATCCATATCTTTCAACTCGGGCCATAAAAAGTTCGTTATCATCTCACGATAGCGAACATCATTCAAAGTAACTGCCTGACCGGCCTCATTTTTGAGGTGGACGGCTCCTTAGCCACACTATCGCGAACAGTAGCAATATTTTCTTCAGTACGAGCTGTACGAGCATGCACTGGTGTTTTCACATCTCCTACAGACCCAGTTTGCTGAAATCTTTGTACGACTTTTCCGATTGTACGCACATTTGGACGATTAAAAAAATCACGAATTGCACGATATGCATTTTGATTTGAACGCCCATTTTCATAATAAGCCTGAATAACTTTAACGCGTTGCTCGATTGTAAATGCAGAAAAAAAAAACTTGACGTCCATAGGTAGGTATTATATGTATGTCTACTTTCAGAAACAAGGATAAATTTGGAAGATTCAAGCTTAAAAGCTATATTTTCTTGAATTTTTTGAAACACCATAATATGGTTACACCGCTTAATAACCTCTGTGTGTTTTTTTTTTAATTACATAGGTACCAAGGTTTTGAATGAAATGTTTTTTTTTTTTTTGCTAATTTAGTTAATGAATACATTATTTTAAAACAAAGTTAATAAATTTTACAAGATTGCATTATAAGTTCCTGATATTTACAGCCCAAAGAACTGGGGTGCTTAGGAACCCCACAAGTGTTAACGTTCTAGTTCTAGGTTAAATATAATGGTCTTGTGATAGAACAAAAAAATAGCAATTTTCAATTCATAAATACCGTTCAATTGATTTGTTCGCAATTCGCTCTAACGTGAATAGTCCTTTACACGAAACTCATTGAAAATTTGATTGGTTCTAAAAAAATATATATCGAAAATTCACAATGCTTGGATTGTTTTATGTTAAAAATGTGCATACAAAATATTTAGTAAGATGCCTGAGTCAGGTAAATAGCCGACTTGGAATTACGTAGTTTTATTCATACGGATCTGAGTAAAAGGTAAGTGGCATCGCTTTTCTAATATGTCAAAGGTTAGTGTTAGCTCTACTCCAATCAGTTTTTATTCATACGAAACGTAGCAAAGGTTTCTTTTTTTTTCATTTCCTTTGAGTAAAAGCAATTGCTACGTTTTATTCATACCACCTCTTTTCTTTCTTTCTTTCTGTTCTAAATGTGCCAATGCTAACATTTTTTTATAATAACTATCAGTAAGAATAGTTCTCCTATGAAAACTAAAAAAAGGTACACTTTGTTTCAGTAATAAATGTATGATTTATTTGCACATCTCCGCCTTCTGGTTGTCTCAAAACTTTTGATATTTCACGCAAATAAGAGTCTCTTTATGTTTTCTATTTTATTTTTCAAAATCATGAATCCTTCTTTGCTCATCGAGCCAAACAATGTATTAAGTAATAATTTCAAACATAAACCTTTCCGTAGGTAATATACTGTTTGAAACACAAAACCATATTGAGTGGTAAAATAAAGCACTCAAATAAAAATTAAACATCTGAAATATTTACACTGTGATGTTAAATTAACTAAACTAATTGAATCGTATATATAACACTTCTGTTTCTTTCTTTTTTTTTGTGTGAACAGAAACAAACAATTTAACAAAGTTCACAATAATTATGTAATTAAATCGTTAAACAAAATCACATCGTATGTTTAACTTTTGTTTGTTTAATGTATATACTAAGTTTAATGAGACTAAAATAATTAGGTACTTTTACACATTCAGTTATTTTTTCTTTTTTTACTTTTGAAACGTCAACGAATAGTCTTTTTTAACTAATTGAATTTTTCTTTTAATAATTGAATTTCATATGGAAACTTGTTTTTTGTTTTATTTTTTGTTAAATAAGCATTATGGTAAAATTGTAAGATTTTGTATGATTTGTTTTTGGTTTTGCGTTATTAATTAACCGTCGTAAATTTTCTTATTTTAATACGTTCTATCTAAATAGTTTCACTTAAATGTTAAGAATTAATTAATTGGTGTTATTCTTCATTTAGCTTAAGGCTTATAAATATATATTTTTTAATACCTAATATTTTGTTTTGTTTAGATGATTTATTTCTTCTTTTTTGTTTGTAAGAACGTTTTATTAAAATTTGTTTGTAACGAGCAGACGTAAATATGAATTAAAATTAAAAAAAAAACTGGGAGATTAGTTAAAAATAAAGACAACCAGCTAAACAAAATATCTGTAGACTGATGTTATTAAAGAAGCTACCTGTCAGCAGTGATGCCATTTTGAGGGATTTATCCTTTTTTGAGTGATTTTCTGCGAGTTTGTCTGAGGGATAAAAGGGCATTTTATATATAAAACGAATTTTCTTTCGTAGTTCTAAATTTCATAATTATAACGATTTTCAAACACTAGTGAACCGAACCCTTAGGTTAAGACAATGCAGTCTAGTGATGAAGTAGCCACCTATGTTTTTTTTTTTTTAGGTAACATTTGAATAAAATGTAATTTTTCTGTGCAAGGCGTTTCTTTTATTTTGATTAAGAGAATAATAAAGACCATCGAAAAGGGATTTTTCAACGGGCAATCTGGGATATTCCGTCATAACCTTCTGGTAATACTACCTGTCAAAGACATATAACAATTTAAGCTTAATTTTTTTGGGTTGATACAAGAGAGATTCGATTAAAAATAAAAAAAACTTAATACTAAAGAGAGGGTAAAAGCTCAACCTTTGCAAGTTATTCATAGGTTTTGTGGTCTATAGCAGGGTTGCCAGAATTTAGTTCGCTTTAACCGCTCAAATATTTAAAAAATGTAGCCCAATATCGTTGCTGAGAAAGAAGCCCGAAAATCGTTGAAAATGTTGGTATTTTTCAGACTTATTCTCACCGGTTTTTTTTTTTTACTTCTACGCCTTGGATTTTATTTGACTTTTTTCTGCTATTTGGCTTTGGTGGCTTGTGTCAAAGCAAAAGCAAAAGTCCTGCAAAATGAATTGGTGTGTGTGCAACTTGAACGACTGTTCCATGTCACTTGACTGCAAGAGTGCTGCCAAGTTTTAAAATTGCGGGTTTGTTCGAAAATATTTCTTTTTTTAGTTTTGTGAAAGAATAACACAAACAAAATTAACACATATTTTGTAAAACGATATGTAGGTAGCCCAAAATTGTGTTGGGCGCTCATGGAAGAAATTTCTATCGTTTTTTAAGTAAAAAGATAGCCCAAAATACGATAAAGCGCCCAATCTGGCAACCGTGGTCTATAGAGGTTCCATTGTTACGAGTGACGACCTAAAAAAGGTATTCGATTCAGTTTGCGGAGTACTTTCTTATCTCTAATGGCGTTTTCGATTGCAGAAAATAATTGCCTTTTCTATCAAAAGATGAAATCTAGAATGGGGATTTCAGTGTTTTCTGTGTTTCATTGAAGAAAAAAGGGCACATCCAGCTTCCAGGTCAATTCTTAACACGACAGAAGTGGGACATTTTGTAAAGAATTGCCCTAAACTCACCAACACACACTGTTAAAATAACAGATTGACGTCGTTTTCCATTGGGAATTTCAGATTTCAAATTTTTCGTACCCAACGGAACATACCTGAAACGAGACTTTTCTTTCTTTGCATTTGTGGTGGTGCGTGTTTTAAAGTCAACTGCTCTTAAATTATTGTAATTTGTGTTAAAATCCATTCAATTTATATTGCGCATTAATATTACCACACTTTGACAAATTTTTTGGGGCTAGTGTATGTAAGAAGGTGTAAATCTCGGCCAGTAATCGAGAATCGAGATTCGCAAAATGGCTCTGACTCTGAAAAACTCTTCCCGAACATAAAGAAATAAATAAAAAATAAAATGGCGCAACAGGTCCGGAGGGACCCTAGGCCTAGCTTCTCACAACCATTCGTTTTGTGTGAGTTTTTCAACTTTGAAACGAATGGAAGGGATCTACAATTTTATGCCGACTCCAAACGGCTAATTGAGAAGCTCTTTCAAGTTCAAGACAGTTATACTCTCGGGTGTTTGTCAGACGATCGCGAGAGGTGGCGCAGTGGAAAAAACCCTGAGTTGGATTTGGGTTTTTGCGGGACTCGAACCTCTAGCCCTCGCTTAGTAGTCCAACACACTAACCACTAAGCCACTGTGCCTACTTCCCGAACATGGAAAAATTAAAAAAAATCGTTTTCTTGTTCGGTTGTTTTTTTTTTTTTTCTTTTGATAAACAAACCTTTTATTTCATAAGCAACATTTTAAGGCCGAGATTGAGCTCAACCATTTAGTTTAAGTGGTAAAAAAGCAGAAGAAAATTTTTACGGTTTTGGTTAATGTATGGCTATAACTGGGACCTAAGCAGGCCGAATATTCTCAAGATCGGAACACCTTCCGAAGGTTTAATAAAATTATGTGCCCGGTAGATATTGCATTGGGGTGGATGATAACGCAGTGACTCACTAGTTAAGAAAAGAACAAATTAACAAAGTAAAGCCGTCCTTATTTTGTCCCAAAAAATAAAAATTCACAACGAATGCTTGTGTGAAGCTAGGCCTAGTGTTTGATATGGGCCAATTGCGCAATCGATTACAGTATAGGTACTCTCCGGATATAAGATACCCCCTTAATAGCAAAACCCTATGCACTATAAGGGTCCCCGCTTAAAAGGAGTTTAATTGAAAACCCCTTATAGCCGGGGATTAATACTTTATTTTATTTTTTGTATGCAAAGAAGAACAACGTTCGACATGTGGTATCCTCAACTCGTTTTCAAAAAAAAAAGCTTTTAAGACGAAAGGTTTTTTTTTTAACAAATCACTGCTGCGGTCCCACGACTATCACGGCCCTTGCATTGACAAACTGTAGCAATCCACAGAACTAAACAAAAAGTGGAACTTATAAGAAATTTTAGCGATGCGCCCTTGTAATTAAAAGACAGTGAATACAAAACATTTTGTTGTAATTTAATAACAAATAACGATAAACAGAACAAGCATAAATAAAGAAATGTTTTTTTTTTTTCATTTGACTGATGTGTAAATTTCCCTTCACGTGTTTTTTTTTTTTTTTTTTTGTCGTTAAAATTTACTTAACTATTTTTGTTTTCTTATTTATTTTAGTTATTTACTTAACTATCAAGGCATAATTTGATTGATAAATATTATTCCTAAGAACAGTTTTTAGAAACATTTTGTGTTCTCTCGCTTTTACAAATTTGTTTTATTTCTATTTTTTTTCTGCTTGCTTTCCCTTCAAATAATGAATTGGTGTATTTTTTTTTTCTTTGGTAACCTATCATAGTATTTTTTGTTAAGCTGAATTTTTACTGTTTTTTTTTTATTGTTATAAATTTATAATTTACGCTTTATAGACTTATTTTTCTTCATATACTTTTTTTTATCTAATTTCGGAAGATTGTTTTACTGTTTATTGTATATTGAATATTGCAAAAATTGTTTTGTTATATTTAAATTTTCATTTTCCATTTTAATTGATTTGCTTTTAGGTTTTGATTTTGGTTGCAAAGGAATTTTGATTTCTTTTAAAATTAGGTTTATGGAAACAAAAGTATAAAAGAACGCTTTTAACGATTTATTAAAGATTTACATAATTAAATTATGTCTGCAATCTATTTTGTTTAATCCTAAATTTAATCCTAAGCTCTAATTGCGAATTTCACAACCATGTGGCTAACTGATTTTTTTTTTCTTTTCGGTTTTCTTCATATCGAAAAATTTCTGTTACTCTGTGTTAAATCTTCTACATTAAATGTCTACGCAAAATAAATAAAAGAAAAGTAAATATTTTTTTTTTCAACACTTTTTATTTAAATTTTACACAAAAATTAAAAATTCCTGTATTAATATATATTTGCTCTTTTATGCTTGCCATTCTTTTGTTTAATATATATCTATATTACCTATATTTGTTTAACATTCAACTTTTGTATATATACATGTTGGTTTTTTTTTTTTTTTTTTTTTGTAAATGAGTTAATTTGTTTTACGAAGACTTTCGGTTCAAATTTACAATCTTATTGAAAAGCTGTTTACAGAGTTAGCTTAGGTTGTAAAAAAACGTTACCCTATATTTACAAAAACAGATTAAATTAAATGAAGTTGAATGATAGGCCTAGAATATTAGGGGCTCTTTGTTATTTGAATGTATAGATTTTATGTTTTAATTGATTGTTGCGGTAATTTCTTAGAGTTATTAGTGAAAGCACTTAGATTATAGTAGATAATAAATATTTAGAACAAATTTTTCTTTTTTTGTGCTAGAATTAAAAGCGGTACAATAATTGACAGGTAAATAAAATTAAATGGGTTCAATTTGGACAGAGGAAGATTAAATATCAGTAGGCGAGGATTTTTCTTAGGGCATTTGATAAGTACCTAATTGCCTACTTGACTGGATACCTATTGGATCGAGATTTATATAAAAGGGGTTCTTCACAGCGATCTCATGAGTTTTTGACACTATTGCCAAGATTGAGTCAGGCACAGAGTTCTTTTGATAATCCGTATAGCCAAATATTTTTAAACTTCACCTAGTACCACGCATAAGGATTGAAAGTGAAGAATAAAACTTCACCGATTTTAAGATCCTTCCATGAGTGACAGATGGCAATGTCTACAATCTTTTATCAGAAACAGTTGACGTTCAAATATGTAGGTTAATAATGTCGTTTTCCATTGGTTTCAATCTGGGAACCACTCATTCTACAATCCAATTGAACAAGAAAACTACTTCTGATGCATTTACAAAAGTATGGGTGAACTGCCAAAAAATAATCTACGGCAACTGTCAACTGACTTGTATAAAATACATAAATTACACTTCTTGTGTGCTTCTTAAGTGGATTCTGTCTTCAAATCGAGAAGCGAAATTCTATTCTCAGAATCACCGGAAGAGTAGTTTTTGTGCGAATGGAACGGTTTCAGAAGTGATTTTTTTCGATTTTGGACTCTCCCGAACGCTTCTTTTTGCCCAATGGAAAACGAAATAAATCTAACAGCTGTCTGACTTGACCAACCCTATCGAGGTATCCGTTCGGAAAAAATTCCCATACGAAATTCAAATCTGATCGTAACTCATATTGCAATCGAAGTATCCCTTTCGTAACAAAATAATTGAAGCATATAAACGCGTTTATTTCACATTAAAATATTCCGCAACAATTAGTTGTCGCTGTCGAAAAGCTTTAAAAAAAAATATGCCGTGTACCTGGCAAAAGTAAAGGACTATTCAGATGAGAGCGAATGGCGAACACGCGAATATTCGTAGTTTCTGACACTTCATTCACATGAAAACATTTTTGCTCGCAGGTGCCCGCGTATCAGTTTCATTTTTAAAGGTTAAGCTCGAACGAATTTTTCATTTGTGGGTTGGTGGATTGTGAATAAAGTGCGACAATTCGCGGCAAGAATTTTCAGTTCGCGGGGAAATTGCTTAAATTGTTAATTTAGCTGTTTAAATCAATTGAGATTCATGCTTTTTTAGACTAGATGTTAGATTAATTAAATATAATGGTTTTGTGATAGAACAAAGAGCAATTTTCAATTCATAAATACAGTTAAATTGATTTGTTCGCAATTCGCCTATTCGCAGTTCGCTCTTATGGGTATATCGCGGCTCGACGCAATTTAAAACTAATCGGATCGGTTCCGATCGGATACCTCGATAGGGGTGGATGTGTTTTACATTTGATTGGCCTAGACCGGTCACATGCTCATGCACATCTTTTAAGAATAAAATAGCAGGTGTTCTGTAGAGTGCTAAACATTTAAGAACGCGTATCAATTGCGCTTGACTATTCTTGGTTAAATTTCGGCAATCTCTTTTATAAGATTGACGATTGGTGAAAACTCGGCCTAAGCCGCTACCGTATTGAAAATTTCAGTTGTCAGATTCTGCTCTTAGATGTCGAGTACGATACAAATATATAAGTCATTGGGGACGTTCAAGTATCTAGTTAAGTAAGTCTGACAGCTGTCTGAATTGATGTATCTCAGTTTTGATTGGCTTAGATCATTTATATCAACAGCTGTTTCAGTTGACGTTTATGGAGGGAGGGGAAGAAGAAGAAGAAATTTGTAACTGACTAGGTACTAAGTTGATAGTTTGCATATGTGGGAGACGTATAAAAAGTGACGTTCCCTAACAATCTAGTTTTTGCATTTAGGTTACAACTAGTCCAGACTCAAGATTTTTGAATGTACCCAATATTGTTGTAGTAATAAGTATAGAGTACCTACACAGCTGTTTCCTTTTTAGTTCAAAGTAGACTAGACACATTAGAGCTCTAAAATTGTGTTATTTTTTGTAGAGCACGATCAGAATAAATTAACTGATTAAAAAGAACATTAAATATTTTAACAGACAATCTTTTTATTGCTGATGATGATAATGAAACCAGATTATAAAAAAGTGTAGCAGATTAAATAAATGTAACAAATAGGTACTGTTTAAATTGTGAATTTTTATAGGCATGAGAGAGCTGGGGCCTATAACACAATACAACAAGTACTTGTTAAACAAGTGAAATTCAACGACTGTTGAAAATTTATATAACACGTACTCACCAGAGTGGTTAGTTGTTTTCAACAGTTGTTGAATTTCACTTGTTCAACAAGCACTTGTTGTATTGTGTTATAGGCCCCTGGTACTCCTCAAATAAAACAAATGATCTGCGCACACAGAAATGAACGCGACAACTATTCACGGGTGCATCTTTTTTTCCGAAGGGGCGATCATTTTAATTTGCCGATCAATGCTTTGAATAAAGCTTCCCTCTGCCACATTCCAGGGTATCCTCACCTTATTGTTGGCTCTGTTCATTAGTATCTTCTAATCTGATAGCCAGTTCTTCAATTTTTCAGCTCGAGCCTCTATTAATAATATATTTAGTAAGAACGAACACCAAGTAAGATTAAATAATGATCTAAAACAAAACAAGTAACAAGAGTTGGGTATTTAAAAATAACATAACCAAATGGGGCAGCAAAAAATTACAAATTAACCAAAAGTCAAATCAAAATCACTACATTAGTCGATGTAAGCGTTTTAAATAGAGTTTCGATGCACGATAAACTTAAATTAGTTTAAATATAGTTTTTCGTTTGATTTTTTTATTTTACTTTACTTTTGTTTTTGTAATGCAGATGAGATTTATTTCGGCAATAAGCTATAGACACTAGTGAAATGTTATTTAATGATATGTTGAATGTACAAAATGTTATTTTCGAATATATTTAGATTTAGTTACATAGTTTTTTTTTCTATTCTATTCTAGTATTAAATTAACTTAGGTTCGAAATGGGAAGCATTAATAATTTTCGTTTTCGTATTCGTTTTTACATATTTATACCTTTATAATGTTTTAATGATTTTTTTTTAACAAATAAGGGAAATTAGGTTGCACTGTAATATACACTTATGAACTGTTTTATTTGTTATTTCCTAATTCGATATATTTATTACATTTTTTTAATTATTTATATATTTAATGCACTTGCTGTTAACATTTCAATCAAAAGGAAAATTTACAAACAAAAGTATAGAACAAACAAAAGGAATTTGTCTTTTTAAACTTAAAAACTTTACACATTTTTATAAATTTTAAAACAATTTCTATATTACTATACTGTACAGGAAAATCAATATTTAATTATTTAAACTATTAATCTGGCGGAACAGTTTTTTCTTCCGTCGGTTTTGTATCGTCGGGATCTAAACTAAGACAGTCGGAGAAATAATTTTCCATTGATGAGTAGACGTGCTCGAGAACTCCGTTTAGTTCGTGTCCTTCGTCTGCATAGGTCTATGCAGGAATTAAAATAAAAAAAAGTAATATTAGCATTATGCAAAGAACTAACTGTGGTGAGCATATCTGTGCAGATGGGCTACGTATCATTTTTAAGAGATACAAAATGTATGAGCAATTTTACAAATTGAGAGCTAAAATACATTTTGATGAACTGGTGCAACACCTTGTCCCTTTCTCACCTGATATCGATACAGAATGCCGGCATCAGTAAGAGATCTCGCTAACTGCACGCCATGCACATACGGCGCTGTAGAATCCGCCAGTCCATGGATCAGGAAGAACGAATGAGATTTTATGTGTCGGGCACGTTGTGTTGCATCAGCTTCCACGTAGCCTTTATAGTTTTCTGCGGGCAAACCGAGTATACGTTCGGTGAAGGCGGAATCTGCAAGAGAATATTTATCAATTGCTTTATTTATTTAAAAATAAATAACAAGTCTTCCGTTCTTACTGTAAAATAACCAATCAGCTATCGGCGATATGGATATTCCACATTTGAAAACTTCCTGCTGTGAGCCCAGCACCATAGACGTCACATAGCCACCGTAACCCCAACCCCATACACCCACACGAGTTTCGTCCAAAAAGCCCAACGTATCTAACAAGTACCTGCAAAGAGAAAGTGCCAATATTTTCAAAAGCAAATTCACAATAGATGGAGCTGCTGAAATCAGCTTTTTGCTTGCAAAGCTAGGGAGCTTTTAAAAATACAGGGTGTGCAAATTGTTTTCGAATGGTAGGGGATTAAGATTTATCAATTAAAGCGCCGTACTAATGGCAAATTTTAGTCTCGACTTTAAATTTACGGAAGATCAAAATTGCGAAATTTGTATGGAAAATATAGTCAATGGGCCTTACCAATAAACGCTTTTAGTTTCGACTTTAAATTTTAGTAGTTCAGTGGCAATATTTTCCATACAAATTTCGCTATTGTGAGCTTCCGTAAATTTGAAGTCGAGACTAAAATTTGTTATTAGTATGGCGCAATGTGAACTACTAAAACTTAGAGTGGAAGCTAAAAATGTTTATTAGGAAGGCCCAAAGGGAATAATGAGGTTTAAAAGTAAGACTAAAATGGACGCGCCTAGGAGGGCCTCCTTCAACTTTGTGTTGTGTAGGTGCCTGTGAGTTCTAGTAACGAAAACTTCCGTAAGAAAATCAAATCCAATCGGAACTCAAATTGCGTTCAAAGTATCCGGTTCGGAGCAAAATAAATGAAGCAAAAAAACGCGTTTATTTCATATTTAAAATATTCCGCAGCAATTAGATGTCGGAGAGCCTCGGAAAAAATGTGCCGTTAAGCTGTCTCCTATTCCAAAGGACAAGTAAGAGTAAATCTGTTCCTAATCGAAAATACCCGGTCGACATCACAAGTATTCAAACCGCACAACTACCTTGCACAGTCCCATCCCTTAGCATTATAGGGCATACTATCCAACATCTAGCGAGTTAATGAAGCAGTGAATAAATATAATTCATTGAAATTGAATACATTTACATTTTTAAAGAGCAATGTACCACGAACATAATCATCATTTAATTATTCCATCACAACCTTGTAATTCACTACACCCCCGTCGAGTGACATTCATTTGAAAATTTGAAACACACACCCAAGGACAAATCGCTGTGCTTTGCGGCAAATGAACATTACCACTCAAAGGCAGCAGCATAACACCCCCAACAACCAGCAACAACCAGCAACAAGGACATGACACAACACACAACCGTCATTATTCAAGTCAACCTACCTTAGAACGGAAATTTGATCCTGCACCTCGACTCCACCCAAATGTCGGTACAGTGATTTTTTACTTTGTCCCTTGGCGCCTCGCACATCCAACCGAATATAAATTACATCATTTCGCGAGGACATGTAAGTCCCCCAGTCTACTCGAAATTTCTCCGAAACGGATTCAGAGCCCGGTCGCCCATTTCTGTGAAGAAAAAAAAAAATACAAAAGAAAAATACATACCACCGCAAATGGAAAAATCAAATCAAGAAACGATAATTCATTCGTCGTTTGGTACGTACACTTCAACGAGAACAGGAAATGCAGCATCCCTTAGCTCTTCCCTCCAGCTGGGCGGCAGGAGCAGTTGCACCTGAGCCCTACTACCGTGCGGCAGGGGAATCTCAAAGGAACGTTGCGTTGGCAACGCCAACGCTTGCAACCGTTGCGTGTAGTACGGTCGCGTATCGTAGAGGATTTTCATCAGACTATGCGTCTTTGCCGAATGCACACCGGATACCGGTAGACCCGGCCCCAGGCACTCGAGTATATAAAACTCGACACCGAACTCTGTTGCTATGGAAGACTTTGGAGTTAGGAAGGCATCGAAATGGGAACAGTTCACATAGTAGTAGCGGCTACTCCAGAGCGCTTCGCCCAAATCGCAGGTAATGCACTGTGGTTCACTTCTGAAAAAAAAAAACACACACACACACGTACACAGAAGAAACGGAAAATCTATTAGTGCGGGTGAAGACTGATTTTAAAGGGCACCGTTCAACTTACTTCCGACTATCGTCACTAACCGGATCCTTGACGACATACAAATGCCTCTGTCCGGGCTTCTTATCTTGCGTCCCCAGATAGTAGACAAGATGGTTCGCCGTATCCCAAGAAAGAATTTTCAGCACCTAAATGTCAGGGGGGAAAAAGAAAAAAAAAACGAAAAAGGAAACAGGGAAAAAACTCATTTAATAAACTCTATTCCTTTAACCTTTCAATTGGGGTAGTCAATGTGGATAGATAGGTTATGGCGTAAATCGCAACTTAGGAGTTGGCACTGCTTTTTAAGCAAGTTATTCACAGTTAAGCGCATCGGTTAATTGAATTTTTTTTTTCACCATTAAAAGCATAAAGAGGAAAGTTATTATACAAAAAAATGTAACTCAAATAGAAACGAAATAAAATGTTAAATTAAACTTCGAAAAAATGTACAAATGAATGTATGAAATGGTATCTCATGTTGAGGATTTTTTTTTATATATAGCGAAAGCAAGGATTTATATAACACTGAAAAAAAAAAACACACTCAGAATTATTTTTTACTTTTAATTTGACTAATACTTGCTTACGAACGATTACGGGAATTCACAGAGAGTTTGAGAGATTGGGGTTGTAAAATGGGAAACAGATTAACAAACATTAAATCTTATCTCTTGGATACGAACACCACTGCATGGCAATGCTGTATGGAGGAGGAAGCGATTAAAGTTTCTGTAGGATATGGACAAGTACGATATGTAATTAAAAATATTTTTCCCTTTTTTTTTGTGAAGGATGTGGAAATCCAGCATCGGGGTCGTCATAACATTTTATTTGAATGCAGTTGTTAAGGAAAAAAAAATCCTTTTAAATAAAACGACTCGTTGGGGTTTAAATGCTAACGATTCCTGGAAATTATTAGTTGCTGCAGGCGAAAGCCACTGAGTGGTATAGCTAGTCGTACAAATGTCTGTTGTGCAAAGTGGTCATAAAATGCAATGGCTTTTAGGAGACTTTTATTTGTCTTCTGTAAGTGATGATGTAACAAAAATTGTACCTATAAAAAATGTAGATCGCTTAGAGCGGAATGTTCAAGCGGGAGAAGAAGAGTCTATTCAGTAAAGCGAGCATTCTATTTTTGTATTCCTATGTTATATCAAATGAAATACGCGTGTCAGACTGGATGGTCTTTTATGTTTACCGAATCTCTATCCGATCCGAAAACCATGGATAGTTGAAATTCCGTCGATATGTTGAGCACTTTATAAAGAGTGTAGGATCAGGGGTTCTGTGGCCCTTCCCAACGAGAGCTAGTCTCGTTAAAAAAAAAGACACTTTACCCTAGAAGCGGTGGCTGTAAAATTTGATACTTCTTTTTAAGATCACTCTTAACTCTATTTCTCACGTAATCACAAGAGTTGCAGTTATAAAAATTGGGTTACTGTGATGTATAAGCCTTTGCAAAGGCACTCTGAAAAAAATGGACCGAACTGAAAAACGTGGAATGGCCCCTTACATAAAACAAGGCCCCTATCGGGGTATCCGTTCGGCAAAATTCCGATACGATAGTTAAATCCGATCGGAACTCAAATTGCGTTCGAAGTATTCGTTTCGGAACAAAATAAATGAAACATAAAAACGCGTTCATTTCACATTACAATATTCCGCAGCAATTAGATGTCGGAGAGCTTCCGAAAAAATGTGCCCTGTACCCAGTGTGACCGCTGCAGAATTCTGAAAATTTACACTTCTGAAGCTATTCTTCAGATTTCGAACTTTTAAACCATATTTAACAAAAATTGACTCGCTAAACACTATAATAGTGTTGTGACTTGTGAGAGGCAACTGCGGTATATTTTAAAGTTTTTTTTTTTTTTTATTTGAAAATAACAGCATTTATTTGTAAAAATTTTGAAGCGCCTTTTCCAACTAAAAACTAAAAACTGTGCCAGGCTCTCGAAAAAAAAGTACCAAACTTCAACTTTAGTCGCAACACATTCACGCTGCGCTGTAGGTACCTGTTAGAAATAAGTGTTATAACGCTGTTCCATGCAAAGCGACAAGATGCTCTATATGTCATCGGAGAATTTTTCCGAAAGTTGTATCGGTACGGATATCTCGAATGGAATTTCTCCGATTTCGTACGAATTTCCGTTCCGAACGGATACCTCGATGGGGGTGATTATGACAGTTACAAATCATAAGTAGGATTAAATATTTGGCACTTTGTAAAATGTGGACGGAATTAAGTACTGGGCGTCGCCATTTCAAGGAATAAAAATGTCAAAGTTGATGCTAGAAGATTATAAATTGCAGGCTTTGCTCTGGCTTATCACCTGCCCTGGGCTTTTATTAAACAGAGGTACATAATAGATAACCAAATTTTATATTTTTGTTGCGTAAAATAGAAGATTTTTATTTTACCCACATCATCTAACTATATAGATCATTGATCCCCATCGTTTACCTACAACAAAAGTTGTGTCTCGTACTATTGTTGTAAACCATAAAAGTCAATGATCAAGTAAGTAAAATGAAAATCGCCCAGTTAACTATTGCTAGCAAATCTATGACAGGAAAACAAAAAAATATATATAAAGAAAGAAATACTTTGGCGCAATAGGTCCATAGGGGCCCAAGGCCTAGCTTCTCGCAACCATTCGTTTTGTGCGAGGTTTTTATTTTTAGAAGGAATGGAAGGGATCTACAATCTTATCCCGATTCCAAACGGCTAATTAAGAAGCTCTTTCTTAACAGCTATACTCTCGGATGTTTGCCAGACATTCGTGACAAGTGATGCGAACTTGGGCATAATTATGTCTTAAGCATAATTCCGATGCTTGAGGCATTGAGGAATAAGTTGAAATTTTTCGCACCAAAAACTTTTATTTACAACTGCTGCCAAAAACTTTTAACGAAAAAATGCCTAACTTGAAAAAAGGATGCCTTTTTCAATAAAATAATGCCTAAAATAATTTTTTTAGGTAAAGTAAAAAAATAAATCAAAAATTAAACACAAATATAGAAAAAGGTACATAAAAGCAGTTTTTATTTCCTAAAAAAACTTAAATCATCCATTCCAGAATAATAATCTGTTGAATAGAGTTCTAAATTTTAAGACAAAATAATAAAATGAGTTAATAATTTACTTAATTTATTTATTTAACAACAAACTCTTTTTTAAGCACAAACATTTTTTTCCCCAATTTTATTCCACTTACTGGAAGTGGAGGCTGAAATTATTTTAAATGAATGACAGATAAAGTGTTCGGAAATTGGGGAGAGTTTGAAGGTGGAAACTCATTCTTTAAGACCGAGGTAACATATAAAATTCTTTTTGGCCAAGATTTTTTAAGAATTTTTAAAAAAATAAAAAGTCAGTATGTTGAATTCATCGAAACTTGATTAACCGGAATGGCTGGGACTGAGCCCATAAAGGATAATCAAAAATTCCGGATAATCGATTTTTCTCTACATTTATAAAAAAAAAAAGCTCTTAGTTTGATGACACTTTATTTCTTTATCTTATAAAACAAAAACAAACATTAAATTCATCAATAAACACAGCAATTCATTTAAAATAAATCAATTTACCGATGAAAGAAACTACAACGCTAGTTTTAAACTTGTACCTATGACGGCGGCGGTCACGGATAGTAGAGGCAATACCGGATAAATGTGTCTAAAAAACAATTCAAAATTTCGTTGTAATTCAAAGATAACTACAACAGAACTGTTTTTGTTTCTACGGATAATAGAGTACATTCTGGTTAGTAAAGTTACTAATTGGAAATTAACTGAAAATAAGTTTATATAAAAAATGCCGGTTAATAGAATGTCCCGGTTAATAGAATCCCGGTAAATCGAGTTTCTTACAGTCGAAAAATCTTTTAAATAAAAAAAAGATACCGTTTTTGGAAAAAAAAGCCTTAAAGCCTTGGCTAATGAAATAATGACTAAAAGGCATGAAAAAGACTTAGTTGGCATCGCTGACTGTACTTCGTGCTTATTTTCAATTTTTCACCACACAGAATTCTGGATTGCAGAGATCAAGAAAGGTTAAATTTTCCATCGATCGACCAACATTCTGTTAACAAATTTTAATCATCTAGTAGGTTCGTTGCATTTCCTTTGTAAAATACATTATGCAATTTTTATCCTTTTTACCAAAAAGGCATAACTTTTCTGAAAAGGCGTATTTTTTCGAGTTTAGGCATAAAAACTTTGATCCGGGTTGGCATCACTGGGTGACGCAGTGGAAAAAACCTAAAGATGGGAAAAAAAAAATCATACCCACCAGCTGTGTGTCATGTTAGTGAAAGTATGTGTAGATCTGAGAAAAAATCGAGATTTCTCAAAAGTGCCTCAGATAAAATAAAAATTGATTCTTTTGTCCAATCGAACATGAGAAGCAATTTCGATAAAAAGAAATTGATGGTTTTTGCCATATCGAAAACGACATATAAACCACTGGGCCAGTGCGCCTACACAGATATGACAGATAAGATACATCATACATATTATTGCTGAAAAGGGATTCTTAATATTTTCAGCTACTATGCGAAATATTTTTGAGCACAAAGTTGAGTAAATTAAAATTAATGAACATTGAACATGAACAAAGATGGCGCGATCTCTAACTCCTTATACAGTTTTTCGTCTGAGTGAAGAGAAAAGAGAAAGGACCTAAAATTTTATTCCGAATCTAAACGGCTTTTTGGAAATTTTGGAGTTAAGTCATTTTTTGATCCATTCCACGCAAGTTTGAGCCACATTAGTTAAATTAAAAGAAGGAGAGAGTGTTTTGCAATTTATTAAAAAAATAAATGCAAAATTTATGGGTGCGTTCACTTGTTAAATCTTTTAACCAAATATTATTTTTGTGACGGCGTTCAGTCGAGTAAATTCTTATTTCCTAATTAGGTTTTCTTATTTATCAACATTTTTTTTTTTTTTTTTTTTTTTAAGGAATTGATGTTTAAGTTTTGAGACAAAATGTGAGCCATTTATCTTTGGCTCGGAGCATTGAGCCAAAGCTAAAATACTTGAGCCAAATTATTATATCATTGGGTGAGAGTGACTTAAGTACTCTCAGAATAATTTGTTGCTGAGGAAAGAGTAATCCTCTCCAGCAGATAAAAAGACAGACAGCGATTGAGTGTATAGGCAGGAAAATGATATTTATTATTAATTCTGCTTAAATTTAATTAATTCCTACAGGAGAAAATATCTTAACATGAGGAAAATTATGTATCTATATTGGATCAGTGGAAATTGAGTAAAATTGATGGATATGGATACGGATATCGATAGGGAATTGGATATGGATAGGAATAGATATAGGGATATGAATATTTATATGAATATTGAAATGGATATGGATAGGGATATTTATATGGCAATGATGTGGATGTGGACGTGAATATGCATACGGATATGGATAAGGATGAGAATAGGTATTTACATATTTCACAAAAGTCGTTAGCTGTGATCTGATAAAAACGTTCGAAAATGTTCTCAAACTCATTTAAGATATTTTGAAATCCATTGCAATCGTTATTTAATTTGTCCCATAATTTGTTCCATTTTTCCAGCTCATTATTCAAGACTACAGATACAAGTGCTGTGCAAACGCTCGCCTTCTAGTACACAAATCAAAAAGCGGTATGATCTACGATATTTAAGCTTTACGAAAAGTGCTCCTTACATGTAATATGTATAAAAAAAATGCCTCGAGCTTTTAACGAGGTTTCATATAAGAGGCGACGCAGCGGCGGCAGCGTGTAATGTGTGACCATGTATAATTCTGATATAATAAGTATAGATATTTATTTTTTTTTTTACATTAAGAAACATTTATATAGCGCACATATATATACACATAGCATCCGATTGGAATTTGAATCTTGAATCTCAAACTACATACTGAAAGCTTGATTATATAAAAAGGTAAAATAATCAATTATACATTATATACTATATATACATATATATACACAATCAAGTATTTTGTTAGTTAAATGCATATATCCATGCGGTTAGTTGGAATGCGGATTAGTAGCCGATATATTTTTTTTATAGAAAATAACATTTTTCGGATAAAAGGACGAAAAAAACAAACAAAACAAAAACGTTTTCTTTTATTATTTTCATATAGAAATCTCACCTGATTTCTGTCATGTGTTATAACGGCAACTTGCTATACTTATGGGCATTTGTTTTTATTCGCATTACACATTGAAGAGATTTTACATTTATGAATTTTTTGTAAGTTTAAATTTTTGGTTTGTTGTAGCGCACATTCGATTGATTTATCAGATTTATTGGCAGATCAGATTGAGATAATATTCGTGCGGTTTTTATTTGTTTTTTTGTTTTTTTTTTTTTTTTGATTTGATGGTCGTTTCAAAACAAAGTCAAAAAAATAAACGATGGTATTAATCACAAATTACATTGAGAACACAAGATTATTGTGTTTTTATGTTTGGAACATAAAGAAAATAAAATGAAAAATGGAAAAAATTAAATATCAATAAATTATAAGTTAAGTGAAAAAATAATAATAATTCATTGAAATATTTAAATAAAAATAAATAACAATCCAGTACCGCACATGGTATAGTGTTACACATTTACGCATTAATCTTTGGCTTTTTATACAAAAGATACAATAAATGTGAATGTGTGTCGTTATATCGTGTGTGTGTGTGTTCGTATGTGTGTATGGCACAGGGTGTCACAGAGTCAATTTTTACTTTTATCAGTGACTAGACAAAGGTAATTACAATAAACAGAGTTACCATTGAATCTTTTTTGTAAATTTAATTGATTTGTTTCTATAAAGTTGAGTCTGTGTACACCCTTATAACAAGAAACGAAAGAATGGAAATTCAAGTAAAAAATTTACCTCATAGCGTCCGTGTGAGATCACAGATATTCGCTGCTGTGTTATCGTCACATGTTTGATATGGGTAAAGTGTTCAGTACCAGACTCCTGGATACTGGCTAGAATTAGAAAACTATCGCCATCTGGCGAGAACACCGGATGCGGTAAGATATCCAGCCATTCATCTTCCGGTGCACGCTCGGAATGCGTCTGAAATATTAAATTAGATTGTAAGTTGGTACAGTGACGTATAAAAATTGTTTTTTTTTTTTTTTTTTTAACTTACATCGATGCATGTCCAATTTGGTGCGAAACACGTTGCTACGATGCTGTAGTTTTGAGATCTCATCATATAGACGGTCGAGATCTGATGGTTACCCTGTGACACCCAACCAACTGAGGTAAGATAGAACTCCCTAGAATTAAGTAAAAGTGTCCTTTATATATGTTTCAGAATCCGTTTTCTTTCACTAGTATTTTTGTCCTTATACGTATTTAGGGATACAGCAATTAACTTTGGAGCTTCCTTCACTAATGGAAAGTGGGACGGTTTTTCTTAATTCATTCTCGACAGTATTTCGAACAGAAATGTCATAGATACACGCGGAGGCCCCCCGGAGAATATAAGCATAACGCCTACTTCCGTGCCCTTTCATTTATTTCCCAAATTGTTGAGATGAAAACTAATCTATTATAAGAAAATATAACTTTCCCCAGATCCTCATCCAAACACAATCATTTACAAAGCGTAAATCTATTGCCTATATACACACACTCTCGCAAGAGTCTATTATTCAGTGCGGATTAATTTCTCAGGCACCAAACGATGTTTATATCCATCAAACAGCTATTTGTGCCGTTCGCAGTGATTAATGGTGCATTTAGTACCCGAAATAAATTTCGGCTCAGTTATTCGCCGTAATTTATGATCCTGGCCGCATTGCAAACAGGTGTAGGTATGTAAGGCATATCCAGTATTTTACATTCTCCGCGTATCGTCGAGTCTAATCGACCATTCAAATGGCAAATATGGCATACAATTTCACCGAAACAAAGCCCAATGGACTGATAAATTTCCTCTGGTTGTCATGTGCTCATGTCCTGAAAATAGGTTGCCAACCCATCGCTGCCCCGGTGCAACGATATAATTGAAAGCGTTTAACCAATTCCGAGCTCATCACCAGCATCTATCCATCATCACCCCCCAGCTCATAAACACACACGTACACAGTGTCAGCTGTCAGTTTTTATCTCCTCAACTCCTGTGCCAAGGATCAGATGTCAATCAACTTGTCAGCAATACGAATAACTCAATGTGTTATCCAATTGCCATCGCATCACGGCTCATAATTGGATATCACCCGGCCGAACCAATAAATGTACGGTACTACCAATACGACCGGAGCCGGAGCACACCCTTAATTAACCCCTTTCCTTAGCCATATGCATATAATACATCTATATATATATAATACATATATATAAAGAACGAGGAATTTCTGTGTTTTTCTTTTGACTGTGTATGTGAGTCTGTCCACACCAACACAATACAAAAATACCTACTGTCCGTCCAGTGATGGTGGGGGCTTCACCAAACTCCTTTGGATATCCGTCAGGTTGGTTATGTCCACAATCCACAAATGCACTTCGGGATTTGTGGTGCCCGGCGTTGGGTAACGAACGTGTCTCGTTTCTGGAAATGAACTGCCTGAACTCATACCAGCACCGGCAGCTATAATCGCTCCCGACGCCAGCCACGGATATGTCATCATACCGACGTTAGTATCATTGAACGAGGCATACATAAATTGGCTACCATCCGGCGATGACCATATCGCCTCGGGTTGCGAAAATATTTCCTCTGCAAGTGGACAAAACATGAAAACCAGTTATTACCCAAAGCAAATATAATTTGATGAATAGCTATTAATTTTAAAAATAAAACACACACAATTAAAAAAAAAATTAAATGTGCTGCCTATTCTCTTGCACGGACTGTATCAGTATCCTACTGCGAAGGGTAGTTATATAATTAAAATTAACAGTGAAACAATAAACGAATATGAACTATTAAATAACAACAGAAAGCAAATAATAGTAACCGACTGAATGTGTGCTGACCAGCAGTTAATAATTAAGTGCTGGTCAGTAAAATTATTGCACAATGGTTATGAAAAATTAGTGCAAAATCAATTTGTTCAATTAAGATTAAACCATAATTTTTTTCGGAAATTATAAGTTGCTAATTACAAAACGTTAATAAAAAAAATTGGTGCGACTGTATC
Organism: Cheilosia urbana; assembly: GCA_946477585.1. Taxonomy (NCBI): domain Eukaryota; kingdom Metazoa; phylum Arthropoda; class Insecta; order Diptera; family Syrphidae; genus Cheilosia; species Cheilosia urbana. The sequence goes on from OX297854.1 coordinate 123,262,384, forward strand.
CAACAGTCCCGAAATATGTGTATGTGTAAACACCGTGCGTGCGGTATGTGTGTGGCTTGATACACGTCATTGAGAAAAGAGGGAATTGTAATAACCGTATCCATATATATAAAAAGGGATCTTGGTTTGTTCGGATGCTTAAAACTCGAAAACGACTGGACCAAATTGGATACTTCCTTCTGCGGATTTGTTCGTAATTGCTCCGCGAAGGTTTAGGAAAAAAGAAAAATTGAAAAAATTAAGAAAATTGCGCGGAAAATTAGAAAATTAAAGTTTGTATGGGGAAATACACTTTGAAAAAAAATTAACTGGATAGAAATCAAGAAGTGATACTTCAAATAAAAAAAAAATATTTTGAATTTTAAAAGCAATTGTTGTTGTCAATTATTTTAATTATTTTCCAAGCAAATTGTTGTTGTCAACAATTTTGAAGTTTTTTTTTTTTTTTTTAAATATAGGTAGATATACCCAAAAAGTTTGTTCTAATAAATTATGTTTACTATGTTACATTAAGTAACTTTTTGAAATGAAGTAGATAGGTACTTTGATTATACAAAGATGATATTATGGCCGACGATATTTTGCATCGCATTCGCACTGTGACATCGGATAATGAACTGGAGACGTCAGATGAAATGCGCAACAAAGCTTTGATTTGACGCATTTAATCGAGAATTGGAGCGAGAAATGGACTTCGAACGAATCGCATTGAGTCAAGCTGTTCGAACAAATGTGCCAATGTTGAATCTATATAAAAATGAATCCCCATTTCCCTTGGTCGCAGCATGACGCGTGAACGGCTGGACCGATTTCGCTAAATTTTTTTTGTTGTGTTTGTTATTGTCAGGAGAAAAATCTTATGAAAGAAAAAATTAAGAAAATTGCGCGGAAAATTAGAAAATTTAAGAATACTTAACCACCATATTAAATAATATCTAATGTAACCATAGCGCTTTTACAATTCAAACATTTTTGATGTAACCTTATGGCGTTGCATAACATTGACAGAATGCGTGCTGCAAATATCGTCAACGAGGATGTAAACAAAATAAATGTCGTTTAAAACAGATGCTTCGATCGGAGTTATTATATTGATAAAATACATATAAAATAATTAATTTATTATTTTTAACAAAAACTAAATTTCTTAGTGCACATCGTCGGAAAATCCTCAACATGTGGCGTTGTAGGCGTATGTCGTTATTCGGGTCAATTAAATTTTCTTTAATAATAATCTTCTTAATTCATACCCATAATTCTTTCGGGATGAAACTCGATGATGATGATATAACTCGATAACCACTGGGTACATTTTTATGATTCTTCTTTTGTTTTGTTCGTATTGTTGTATTTCAGGTTAAAGCAAACTTAAAAGATAGGATTTTTGACCCGCTATATGGCGTTGTAATCGATCTCCGAAACCACTCACCCGATTTCAATGAAATTTTATAGATTTATATTCTTCGTTCCCGCTTGAAGGATAGGATACTTTTGGACCTGATAAGTGGCGCTGTTGCCGATCGCCGAAACAGCGCTACCAAGTTGATTGAAATTTTTTAGGGAAAATTCAAAGGCAAACATTCTTATTCCGCAGATTTCGCTTATTAAGAACGATTTACCATTCGTGCGATTTCAATTTCCCGGGTGTCTCGCTTTCGCTATGACAAATAATTTATTGCAAGGATAATCGATGGATGTTTGTCAATTTAGTGAAAAAGTGGAAGGTTGGACGACACGTCAAAATCATTGCGGTTTGATTGAAAAAAATCAACATTGCTATTCATCATTTATTTCTATATTGCATTTAATATAACTTTGGAATAAAGAATTTTAATTGGTCGAATTACATAAATTAGCAAGTGCTTGGTGCATGCTCGGAATTTATTAACAAATTAACAAATTTGGGCGAAACGAAGTTTGCCGGGTCAGCTAGTTCTTGATATATTATGAAATAACAATAATTTATTCTTTCTGTGCTAGTTTCGGTAGAATAGATACAATCGGATTATGGTAGCTGAAGTATTAAGATATGTACATTCAAGACTGTAATCTATCTAGATTAACATGGAAGACAGCATCAACGGTTGTTCCATATCGTGTTGTTGAGATTTTCCGGTTGGAGTTCATTTGAAGATTAAATTTATCTTGCATAAAATCAATAAATGATTGAGCTTCTGGAGTTGCAAAATTGATATTGAAGTCTCCGGTTATGATCATTGGTAAAAGATGATAATCTCCCTGCAGAATTCTTGAAATTTCTTCTGAGTACGGTGCAAGGACGAAATGGAGAAATATCATTTCACATCAACAAAAAGCTGAAATTAATATGCCCCAGCTCATAAATGTATGCAATGATAAAAACGTATGCAATGATAAAATGTATACAATGATAAAACACAGTGACGCGTTCCCTGTCCCCCCAAGTTAAATGTGTGGAATTACTCCACCTGATTGCAAAAAATGTATGCAATGATAAAACGCAGTGACGCATTTCCGTCCCCGCAAGTTTAATGTGTGGAATTACTCCACCAGATTCCAATAACGCGCGCTTAGATGTTATTCCCTCTTTTCTCAATGACGTGTATCAAGCCACACACATACCGCACGCACGGTATTTATTTGGATACGGAAGTTGACACGGCTGTAGGCCCCAAGAGAGAAAATGAAAAAGGGCCCAAATTTGGGGTGTTATTTCATAATGAAATTAAAAATAATAAAAATTACTTTTTATTTAATATTGTTAATATTGGATAAACTAATTTAGATTAAAGGAATTTTTTATACACTCAACCTCGCACCCACCCCGTAATCTAACAGTAAACCCAAGCAGGGGGTTTACAGGGGGCAGAATGCTTATGAATCTTTTTGCCTGGCTCTGTCCTTTGGATTCCGTGCAGTATTTGCAAGGTGATCATTTTCCCATATCCTGAATTTTGAGTGTACGTAACTAAAAGGTACCCCGAAGTAGGGCTCAGGACCAGCGAGCAGGCGTGATGCGCCTCTTCTGCTAGACAATCCGCTCGTTCATTGCCCTCAAATTTCTCATGACGAGGAGATTGAAACCTTGATCAAAGGATCAGGTATCAAAGGAACATTTAAAAAAAACAACATTATTTCCGTTTCACCAAAATTTCACAATTTTGTGTTTCACCAATGTGTCAGCTCACGGATTGTTTGGATGATACTAGCCTTAAGTGCTTGAATCATTTCCGGACTGTTGGCAAAACATTGGAGCTTCACGGTTCACCACGTTCACAGCAAAAAAAAAAAAAATCCAAAGGGGTCAAATCTCAGCTCCGAGGTGGCCAATTGACTTCGCTAAGGCGGCTGATAACACGATTTAGAAATTTGGTGCGCAAAAGATCGATTATGACATAGGCTGTGTGGTATGGCGCGCCATCTCGCATGAACCAGAGTTCGTCCAAATCCATGTGACCGAAACGTTGCTCCCAGCCGAAGAAGAAATTAAGTCTCACACTCTCCGCTATACAGCAGCCACATTCTGGTCTGTGCGCACGGTATACGACGACACGGGGATCATGAGTGTTGTCCACTAGCATACCAGTATCACTCACTTTTTGCACAAACTATGCTTGGGCTACACAACACTCACTTTGTAAATAACTTTTCAATATTTCCCAACGTTGCTCAATATGGTTAATGTTGGCTATGTTCTAGTGCCTGCCTGAAGCCGAGTCCCGTTAGTGGACAGCAATACTCTGCAACCGACCGTAGAAGAGAAATGAATTATATTTGAGTTTTTCAACTACTACACCATGAAAGACTCGATGTCTCTCCATTTGAAAAAAAAAAAAAACTTACATTTTAGCTTTAAGAGCAAATATCTGGGGGCAGATTCCGTATATCAATAGCCGTCTGAACGATATCGTCTTGGAAACTTTAATCACCATTAGAAGTTATAATCTGCTCGAATTTTTTTGAATATCGTCAGCTTTATTGCATTTGTGGGAAATGAACTGGATTAACCTCTCGAACTTGTAATTTTAGCACTTAGTTGCTAGTTTTGGGTTCTATCGTTTCGACGATAATCGTCTGAAAAGTTACGGAGCATTTGCCCTGAGCAAATTTTTATTTTCTCTGCCGATTTTCGATCAGAAAAGTACAGTCGATTAAAAGAACTGAACAATAAAATTATTTTTGAAAACAATCAATTTTTATAGTAGATATCTACAACCATTGTCGTTTAGAAAAAATAATTAAGAACAACTTCCTCCGAATTAACCCGAAGGTTTGCAAGTTTTCTGATAAAGTTGTATAAGTTTTGGTCGGGGTTATTACACTCAAATGTGAATTTCGCAAGTCCAATCTTCGATTTACATTTTTCCGGAGTTGAAACCTCTCGCTCACCACAGAATCACTGGCCGAATATTGAACCTCCAAAATTCTATTAACCGCCTTAGGCTAGTCACTCGCATGCAATTTACTTTGTCGCTCTATTATTATTTAGTACTCATACATAAGTATCAACGCGAACGAGCTCACAATTGAAAATTAATTATGTCGTGCAAAGAAATAATTCGTGCGACGAAAAACAACTCACAATTTCAATTATTCATCTTCGGACTAAGTGGATTGGACTTCCTTAAATTAAATCCCATTTCCTACCTCCCTACCTTTTGCTAATATTTGTCTCGAAAACTGTTCAAGTGTCTATATTGACAAGTCATTTACAAAAGACAATATAAACACGTCATCTGACTGTCAAAACAAAACAAAAAAATCACCTGACTGTCTGCTGATCAAAGAACAACGGTGAATAAAATGTAAATATCTAAAAGCAAATACACTGACAAATAATTGAAAAGAAAACAAGCAAAAAGGATGAAAACAACGTTAATTAAAACTCATTATACATACCCTGGTATAACCAGTCCGGTACACCGTTATAAATGACATTCTGATATCCTGTACTCGTTATACGAATATCCTCCTCTTCCGCTGGTGATTGTCTTATATATATATCGTTGTCAGCTACAATAATCAGGGATGTCGTGTTGCCCAACCATGCAGCGTACTGTAGACGAGTTCTTTGTACTTTTGGTGAGTCCTTCAGTTTCACTGGCATGTGATGGTCATTCTCCACGTCGTATATCGTATAGAACGCGGTAAAGGACCGTTGAAAAATCTACAACAAAAAGTAAATAATTAAATCCAAAAGCAGGAGCAAGAGGAAACAAATTCAATTTAGCAAATGTGATCGAATTAGATGAAACGCAAAATATTGGGGATTTGGTTTTACGGTTTTTAATTGCCCGATGGGGATTTTTCATTGGCTGCTGCTGATGCGCGATGTGAAATGCGTTTGTGTACAGACGGCCGTCCAAGGAAGATTAATTTTACCCTGACAATGAGTTTGTATTTAATTAACTGGGAAACCAAATATACACTGGGACTGGGGCATGTCATTATCTTTGAAATTGGAAACCGAATGTTAGTGGTGTACCTATCGATTAGGATGCCGACTCTAGGAATTTCAATTAGCACTGAGATGACGTGCGAGATGAATTCGCTCTGGGCCGGTGAGTCTGATGGTCTCGATTTCAAACAATAAGCAACCGAACAAAAGGCACCCACGTCTCAGGCAGCTCTAAAGGTATTGCCCAAACAGATCCAAACAGATCAAACTTGCAATGTGCCACCTTACAAGGTCTGATCACTAGAGAAAAATTGCTTTGGGCGCTGCAAAGCTTCAAACCATACATATCCTCGGGACCAGACGGCATAACACCGACCGAGCTTCAAAGCACCTCGAATATCATCCTACCAACGCTAATGATAATCCTAAGAAGCTGTTTAGATCTGTGTACATCCCATTGCTATGGAGAGAGGTTAAAGTGGTTTTCATACCCAAAGCAGGTAAATGCTCTCACGTGAGTCCGAAAGATCTCAGGCCTATTAGTCTTTCATCATTTCTCCTAAAAACTTAGAGCGACTGATTGAAATCCATTTACAAAAAAGCATTGACAAGAATCGTCTGTCAATCGCGCAACATGCTTATTCTAAGGGCAAATCAGTAGAAACGGCCATACACACGCTAACGCGCTCCATAGAAGATTCCCTTCGTCATAAGGAGTATACAATGGATGCAATCCTGGACATAGAAGGCGCCTTCAACAACGTCGACTCATCTGCAATCGTTGGTGCTTTGGCAGCTCTGAACGTTGATGTCTCACTCGGCGAGCTGATCAATTTGATGCTCAATGGCCGAATTATCAACTCAAGTCTGAGTGAGATATCTACCAGAAGATCTGTCAGTAGAGTAACACCACAAGATGGCGTCCTATCTCCCCTTTTCTGGAATTTAGTGGTTAATGAACTGCTGATATCCCTGGAGGCGGAAGGTTACAATGTAATTGCCTATGCGGACGACGTTGCTATTGCCGTCTCAGGAAAGTACCTAAACACTTTAAAAAGAACTCCTACAACACGCTCTTAACAAGCTAATAAAATGGGAAAACAGTTGTGGGTTGGGCGTAAACCCTCACAAACTGAACTTGTCGTCTTCTCTAGGAAATACAAGATTCCACACATTGACCCTCTATCTATAAATGGTACTAGCTTGACTTTCTCAAATGAAGCTAAATACTTGGGCCTTATTTTTGATAGAAAGTTAACCTGGAAGCCTAACATCCAAGAAAGAGTAAAGAAGGCCACAAATGGGGTTTACAGCCCCGTATCACGCACTGGCTATATGTCTCGGTCATAAGACCAATACTCAGATAAGGTGTGGTTGTCTGGTAGACTGCTTTGGACAAAGCCATTAATCGCGATAAATTAAGCAAAGTCCAAAGAACGGCTTGCTTGTGATCTTCGCAGCATCCCCTCCGCTGCACTTGACATCCTATTTCATCTGACACCCATTGACATCTTCAGCAGGCAAACGGCAGCTTCTTCAGCCGTACGCCTAAAAGCTATTTCACAATTTTTCACAAGCACAACAGCTGGCGATGCCGCTATCCTGAACAACATTAGGAACCTTCTAGAAATCATCGACTACACCACACCAGAACTACAATTTGATAAAAACGTCCAGGTCTCCATTCCTACTATGTCATTCTGGGAGGAGGAAACATTCGTCGATGATGAATCGATCCACTTCTTCACAGATGGTTCGAAAACTGTGGATGGTGTTGGTGGTGGTGTCTTCTCTGAAAGACTAAACCTTAGTCCCTCCTTCCGTCTTCCTGATCACTGTATCGTTTTTCAGGCGGAAATAATGGCGACAAAAAAAAAGTCTTATCTTGGCTAGGGGAAAACGTGATATCTGCTAAAGATATCCGTATCTTCTCTGATAGTCAAGCTGCTATCAAGTCTGGAATCAGTCTCCGCTCTCCACGAATTCTATAACAGCCCAAGGCTGTCGTTCGTCTCTCAGAGAGATGGCGGAGCAGTTCAACATTCACCTTTGTTGGATGCCAGGGCATAGGGACATCCCAGGTAACTGCAAGGCTGATGAACTCGCCAAACACCGAACCACACTATACCTATGCTTCCAGTTAAGGATTCTCTAGGTATTCCAATCGCTACTTGCAAACTCAAAATATAGCTGGAAGCTATCAAAAGAACAAATCTTAGGTGGACAACCGGCTCGACTTGTCTAGTAACAAAACAGATCTGGCCATAGCTGGATCTAAAACGTTCTAGACATCTAATCTGTCTCGATAGGAAGCATATCAGTGCTACAATAGGTGTCATTACGGGACACTGTCTCATAGGCAGGCATGTAAAAAGGCTGGGCATATTCTCTAACGAATTCTGCAGAAGCTGTCTTGACGACGAGGAGGAGGAAGAAACAATTCCCCATCTTCTCTGTACTTGTCCGGCTCTCTCACCTAGACGAAAACTCCACTTAGGAGATTTCTACCACGAAACAACAAACGATCTCAAAAAAAAACATAGACATTCGAAATCTACTACGCTTCATCAGAAGCTCCAACTGGTTCGACAAGAAGGAGGAATAAATACAGATTCATGTGGTATCACGTGAGACCTTATAATGGTCTAAGTGTGTCGCCTAACCAAACCAGTTAGCCGATAGCCATTTCAACCTAACCTAACCTAACCTAACGGAAGGCACAGAAGGCCTCGCATCAAAGTCGTTCGTTCAGTGGAAAAATGAGAGAATGTACTCACCATACCCACGTTTAAGAGCACCTTTAAGTTTCTATCCAAACTATCTTATGACGCATAATATACAAATTGGGAAACTTTTCACAACACACTCCCTTGTAGTTTCCTATAGGCATCCACTACTGGCGCCAAAACCAAACATCAATCAAGAAGTTCGCAGCATGCTCACTCCCTGCCCGTTTTAGGGAAAATCTATTATCCCATCAATTTTATATTTATATCTCGCTTTCATAATAATTATCTCGAGCATTATATATTCCGTGGATAGAATTAACATAGAGCCTCCGCAGGACCCCACTCCTCCGCCCAAATCAGTTTTACGGCGCGCACTTCCTTTTTTTATAGGTTTTTGTTTTACTTGCGTCAGACGTGGCCGTGATGAGTGTACATCCAGTATCTCCACATCTTAAGACACAATTAAACTGCGACTGATGAGATAGCCACACAAGTCTAGGAAATTTTCACCCGCAGCAGTAGAACACTTCGACCGCCAAAATCGATCTATTAGCAAAGTACCCACACTATGAGACTTGGAAAGGACAAGGTTCGTTCATTACTGTGCACAAAATGATTCCTTTGATATTCCATTTTGCCTCTATCTCCCTAATCTGAAGCGACACGAGCTTCAATAAATCCAAAGTAGAAAATTTATTGACCTTAAAAGTTGTAAGGAGAAGAAGAGAAAATATAAGGAGAACAGGCAGTGGCAGCGGATAGAAAAAAAAAAAAAACAGAAAAAAAAGGGAAATAAATAAATACATCTTGGGTATCTCGTCCTTTTTATCTACTCGTATATAGTGGCGGTGCTGCGGGTCAATGTCGATATTGCTATTTATAGAATATAAATGTCGAAGGACAAAATTGACTCACCACACTGCCATCGTTGTCATCATCATCATCATCATGATCAGATAAAAAAGGACTCTTTTAAGAACATAAGGACATGAGAGGTCTTTGATATTTGATTTGTCGTTTGACATGCCGTTGTCAATGGAAGGGGGCTTACGAGAGCAGAAGTAATAAACGGAGTGCTTGAGTGTTGCATCTACATAATATTTTATGCGGGAATTTGTGGTGCATCATTTTCAATGTCCTTGTTGGGGTAACTGATTTTGCAGTCTAGGAAAAAAGTATTCAAATCATTTAGACTTTAGAGCTCTTAAAGTGGGAAATTGACATGGTTTTCGTTTAAAAAAAAATAAAGGCTTCCGGTGAGAAGTTACGGAAAACGTATATATAAGGCCAAAATCTAATATAGCGTCGCTGTAGATCGAATTTCGAATACCTGGTAACCCAGAAATACCACTTTTTCAGGAGTAACAAAAAACTTGGTATAAAAGTAATGAGGACCGAGCTAGTTTTGTTCACGAATAAAAGAATAATACCGCAATTCGAGCCACCAACTCTCGAGGGAATACCCATAAGGGTAGCAGATAGTGCGAGATATTTGGGAATTATCCTTGATAGGAAACTTAATTGGAAGCCGAATGTCAATGAAAGAGTGAAGAAAGCAGCGAATGCTTTCAACGCATGCAACCGCATCTTTGGCAGGAGTTGGGGACCAAACCCCAAAATCATCCTCTGGATGTACACGGCGATCGTGCGACCAATACTCACATATGGCAGCGTGGTCTGGTGGCAAGCCGCCAGCAAAGCGACCAATCTTAAGTTAATGACAAAAATACAAAGAATAGCTTGCATAGGGACAACCGGTGCTATGAGAACCACACCTACTGCTGGACTAGAGGCGATTCTCAATTTGACGCCTCTAGACCTATACATGGAGGAATCCGCTGCCAAAAGTGCTTTAAGGATCAGTCAAACTAACACTTGGAGTCCTTGCAACTTTGGACATGCACAGATCTTATATAAACACGTAGGGAACGCTGTCACTTCTGACTATATGTCTCCCTATATAGACTTTGACAAACCATTCACCTGTTCCTTTCCGAGCAGGGTAGAATGGAACACAAATGAACCCACAAAAAGAAAATCAATATCCATCTACACAGATGGTTCAAAGATGGACTGTGGAACCGGTGCCGGCATATTTTCTGAGGAATTAAATATACATTGCTCTATCAGACTTCCTGATAGCAGTAGTGTCTTCCAGGCGGAGGTTCTGGCTATCGCCGAAGCGGCCCGTAAGGCGTCAATGTTGGCAGTACCTCGTAGCGATATTACCATCTTCATTGACAGTCAGGCGGCTATAAAAGCAGTTTCTGCTAATGAAATAAAATCCGAACTAGTTCACCGCTGCCGCGAAGAGCTCAAGGTTCTCTGCTTGCAGCACACCACCAATCTCTGCTGGGTCCCTGGACATAGAGACAAAACCGGCAATGAGATGGCAGATGAACTAGCGAGAAAGGGGTCCGCAATGGATCTTGATAGAGCGCTTCAATCAATCAAGCCACCACTCTGCAATCTCAGAGAGCGAGTGGAGAACAAAATTCGAATGAAAACTAACAACAGGTGGAAAGAACTCACTACCTGTGAAATATCACGGAAGCTTTGGCCAGCATATAAAAAGCTCCGTCTTATAAAAAATGGCATTCGCTTGAACCCATGGACTCACTTTCACTGCTTGTATAAGTCTATTGTAAGGACTACGCGCACGGTCTTTCTGTGCCCTATGTAGTTGCCAATTTTCTTCGGAAACTTGGCCAACCTCATGTTCCACATACACATGTCGCACTTGTCTTTTTTTATCGGATGTATAGATAAGTTCATTTCAGGAAAAAGATTGCTAGTACACCATCTGACTCATGCTTAAAATAAAGGGCTCAAAATATAGCTTAGAAGATGAAGCCCGTGCATAATGCGATGGACATTTTTGAAAACGGTTAAGAAAGACCCGTGCAAAAGATAAGCTTGCATTTGTGTCAGGGCGTTCTGCTTTCTTTCGATTCGAATTTTTGTATTCTGTACTCTTGGGAATCAGAAATACCGGATATCGGCCTTCACCCATGAGTGCACTCCAAGACCGGTGGTACTTAATTTACTGGCACTATTTCTTTGCTCGATACTGTTATTTGTTCGTATAAGAATCTAAGACAGGAATATTAAAGATAGCGACATGACAAAACGCAGGTGGTAGACAGGGACCCATCCACCTGTCGCCCAGTGAGATACCACCACATCATGCTATAGGCTCCGTGAAGTAGTCTTGACTACGTTTCGGAGTTTGGCAGATGGGCCGGTGCAACACGGATGGGACACAAAAGCCATGATGCAACTTCCTGAGATAAAGAATTCCGGAGGTAAACTAGTCTCCCATTCGGATCTCCGGGGGGGACTATCTCAGGGGGTTCAACATGCAAATAATCACCCACAAGACTTGCATGACGTCAGACATCAACGAACACAAAGACAAGATAGACTAAACACTAACAGAAGAAAGCTAGCAACAGATTTCTGCAACATTCGAGGTCTAGGACTCAACAATGTCAACGTCAGCTTAGTGCACCAGCATCTGCAAGAAAAAAAGCCAGACGTGCTAGTTTTAACAGAGACTCAAATAAACTCAATAACTGATTACACATAGTTTCAATGTCCAGAATACGAACTACATCCTCGTTTTCGATATAAGGGGGGACTATGTGTGTTTGCCCGAGAAGATCTGGCATGTGTAAGAGAAGAAGTGATGGAACCTACAGATCTCGACATAATATGGCTAAAAGTCGTTCTACAAAGTTGTACTAAATTCGTTTGCTGCCTGTACCGCTCACCAAACGATAACGAACCATCTAAATTATTTCGTCATTTATCCGATAAGGTAGACTGGATACAAATTCATCATCCAACCGCTGATACTTGGTGACTTCAATGCCCATAACATGGATTGGCTACGATATTCTAACCGAACGGACGAGGCAGGGAAACAAGCTGAATACTTCACCATTTGCTGCAATTTCATGATATGATATGTGCTTTAGAGATACTGATGTCAATATGTGCGCAGAAGCCGTAACCGAAATTATTTTACTCGGTATGGAACTTTATATTCCACATTGCATCAAAAAAATAGCTTCAAATAAACCGTGGTTTAACAAAGAATGCAAGCGAGCTAACGCAGCGAAAAACAAGGCTTTCCGTGAATGGCGGTCAAACCCTTCAGAACTAAAAAGATCTGAATTTACAATTCTTCGAAATAGATGCAACCTAATTATTGAATCGGCGAAGACAACTTACAGCGAAAGAGTCACTAACAAAGTGATTGGATGTCCTAGCGGCTCACGCGCATTCTGGCTATAGTACTCAAGAACTGTGCACCAGAACTTGCACCTGTACTCTGTAAGCTGTTTAGCATGTCGTACTCCCAGAAGACGTTTCCTTCTTGCTGGAAGACCGCTCGCATTCAACCTATTCCAAAGAAAGGGAAGAAATGTCTGCCACAAAACTATCGTCCAATAGCGTTACTTTCAATGCTCTCTAAAGTAATGGAAAAGGCAATAAATGTCGAAATAATCAAATATCTAGAAGGCCATCGATTAATAAGCGACAGGCAATACGGTTTTCGGAGCCGTCGTTCCACTGGTGACCTGTTAAGCTACGTAACGCACTTATGGACACAATCAATTGAACAACACGGCGAATCCAGAGCCGTAGCCTTGGACATATCAAAGGCATTTGACCGAGTCTGGCATATAGCCCTATTAGGCAAGTTAGCGTCTTACGGATTACCACAACAACTCTGCGGATGGATGCAAAATTTTCTTCTGGGAAGATCGATCCAAGTTGTTGTAGATGGTGTATCATCCAATTCGTTTGTTATAAATGCAGGAGTGCCCCAAGGATCTATTCTTTCTCCAACTCTATTTCTTCTCCACATCAACGATCTGCTTGGATCGACAAATAGTAATATCTACAGCTTTGCAGATGACAGCACTCTTATATCCTCCATCTCGAACAGTGGGCCTGTGAATACGGCTACATCACACAATCAGAGATGTGAACAAATTAATTCTCTAAATGATGATCTGGACAAAATCTTGGAGTGGGGAAAGGACAACTTGGTTGTATTTAATGCAAACAAGACACAGCTCACAACATTTTCCAGAAAAAATGCATCAACAGTTCCTCAGATCCATCCAATCCATCACAAGGACTCAATGCACCTTCTAGGAGTCACAGTCAACTCAGGAATCACATGGCAGAACCACATATCCTATATCGCAAAATCGGCGTCCGCAAAGTTGAGCTACCTATTTAGAGCAAAGAGGTACTTTAGCCTCAAGCAACTTCTCCTTCTCTACAAAGCACAGGTTAGACCAGGCTTGGAATATTGTTCCCATATATGGAGCTCGGCCCCAAAACATTCACTTAACCTGCTTGATAGCATACAGAGACGAGCAGTTCGACTCATTGGAGACCCTACACTCACATCGAATCTACAACCGTTGGTGCACAGAAGACAAGTCGCTGAGTTATGCTTGTTCTATAGGTACTTCCATGGTAGATGTTCTGAGGATCTTTTGGGTGCCCAACAAGACAGGCTGCTAAAGCTCATGACCATACAGTACACTTGACAACCGCGAGGACATCAATTTTCCAAAACTCCTTCTGTTACAGGACAAGCAAACTTTGGAACTCGCTTCCTGGGGATATATTTCCAGAAGACTACAATTTGCAGCAATTAAAGTGCAGAACAAACATACATCTGCAGGCATCTCGGGGCGCTGTTGAAGCGTTATAGGTTCGCCTTTCCCGGGAGAAGTATATAAAAAAAAAAAAAAAAATTGGCCCTGGGGTACGTGGTATTCCAGCAACGAAAACGCATGCGGGAATGCGATGCATTTTTATTATTCGCATAGCTTTCAAATTATCATTTCTAGGCTTACAAGGTATTTTGCATTAGATCCGGAATTTTTTTTACAATATAAGTGCATAATTATATACCTAAAAAGTGGACTTTTTTGGGTTACGAGGTATTCGATCTACAGCGAGTTATTTCAAATCTGCGAGAAAAGTGTTGCACCCTCCAAAAAAAAAAAAAAAAAAAAAATCCGATTTCAGACCACTTTTGCAAATCCGGATTTTTTTCACAGAGATTTACCAATATAAGTGCGTTTGAGTTTGACAACTATAGCTGGTGGAGTTTGCTTACGTTTTCGTGCAAATTTTCACCTGATTCTATTTCAACGGATTCTTTTATTATAAAATTTAACCAGTGCTACACATATTCCAATCGAACGGATATAAAAAAAGAAAAACAAGAAAAAGCAAGTGACGTTTTCCTATTCTAAATGTCATGAAAGAGTTTCTCAATCCACCTACGGACTCGGAAAAAAATTGCAGATCCCTTCTATTCATCGATAGAAATGAAAAACTCACACAAAACGAATGGTTGTGAGAAGCAAGGTCTATATATTTTTTTGTTAGTGTTGCCAACCGTAGATCAGTCATTATTTTGTGACTGTTAAAAAAAAAAAAAAAAAAATTGAGAGTTACTTATTTTAAAAATTCAGTACCGAAAAGTATACTATAAAAATTCATTTAAATTTTTAGGTTAGAGCGCAAGTAAATTAAGCAAATAAAAGGAATAAAATAGAATACAATAAGAAACCGTCTGTCAAACTGACAGCGCCCGCAATTTGACAACAGGAACAAATTGGGAAAATAACTTTAACAGGGCAAATTACACTCATGTCCTAAGTAAATCCTAGACAGTGACTATCAGATCTGAAGTGCTTGTAAATAACTACCCAACTCCAAACCTAATTAGGCAAACCTTGCTATAATCTTTTGACAGCAATGGATATTTCTGTGAGAGTAAGCCACTTAGGGAACGTGAAAGCTGTTATATGATTTTCTGATACATAATTGCATAGTTACTATCGAAAAGCAACGATGGGTTTGGGTTCACCTTTGTAAAATTTCCTCTAAAGACTCAACCATAAAAAATGCTCTTTGGGTCGGCATTTTGTAACGCGAAACGTTCAAGTTTTCGTGTGCACGAAATATTTATCTACTTCTACAACTTAGAGCAAATGAATCGTGTGTACGAAAATATTTTAGTGTTTTCGCCTTACAGAATTTGACCCGAGGGCCCATGTTCTGTAACTCATGCTATAAATTTTCCCATCGAAATTTAATGTTTCAATTCATATCGTTCAAATGATAAATATACCGCTGTGATAGTTTGATAGTTTAATTTGTAGAGCGTTTGAATCTACGTGTTTCAATTGTGGAGAAGATGTGATTTTTTTTTTTGTCAAATTTTCGGCCTTGGTTCCCAGTGTATTATCACAACGGACCTACTACTAGTCTAAGTCTAAGTATGCTGGCGTCGCGTCAGTTGGCAGTGACAGCATCTTAAATCAACCCTAAACCCGAAAAAAATACTATGACGTTACTGCTTCTCGCCATTTGGATTATTTTTTTTTAAATCATCGATATACAGGGTGGGCGAAATTAAAGATTCTTTTTAAAAATGCAATGAAATGACCTTGTTGATGGTTTCGAGCTATAGCCAGCGTTGCCATAAGTGCAGATTTGTTTGCATTTTGCAGATTTTCAACCTCGCTGCAGACTTTTAAAAACCTTCTTTTCAAAAAACGCACTTTTTGGTATACGCAGCACTCTCTTTGCAAATAAGTTTTCAATATCTCCCAACGTTGTTCAAGCGTAAAGCGACTCATTTCGTTCCGCGAAGGTATGATACTGACTTTTTGTCAACATCTCGAACGGGAAACAGATGTCAGTGTCAAAATAACCTATGATTTAAAAAGAAACCACTAGATGGCCCACCCGTTACAAACTCAATCACAGTTATTGCAGGCTAACTTTGTGTGATTCCTTGTTCAAAATCCTTTTGAAATAATTTGATTGCCAAATAAGTAACGTTCGCTTTATACC
This sequence comes from Cheilosia urbana, assembly GCA_946477585.1. Lineage (NCBI taxonomy): Eukaryota > Metazoa > Arthropoda > Insecta > Diptera > Syrphidae > Cheilosia > Cheilosia urbana. Next base: position 123,278,392 of record OX297854.1, read on the forward strand.
CCATTTCTTTGTCTATAGCTATAACGACCTTCGAAGCACCACTGCTGAGCAATTTAAAAACCGAATCCTATGCAAATTATTTAAACGAAATCAACTTTGCAAAACTGTATCCGTCCCATAAATCGTCTCTGTCAGCCAACAATTAAATTGCAATTTAAAATATATGTCACAGCAAGAGCAAACACTCAGTTTCCGTTCATAACTTTGCGCCACTGACATTCTCGTGCGGTGGCTACAACCTACCTATTGAAGAAACTTCAAGCAAGGCTTCATCAATTATCGCATTACGTACAGGTATCCAATTATAAAATCACAAAGAATCGCAATACCCTCCCGCCCCAACTAACTGCCCACTTAGCCCCACCGGAGGGCAACAAAACAATAGCTCTGTGTAAACATCAAACGCCCTGAAACATTTTTCAAAAGATGAAGGAGTAAACACGGCACATAACAACTTTTCATAAAAGTTTACACCTCGTTCCCATTTACGGGTTATGCCCACCTGCCTCTGGCCGCCCATCTGCTGTTGCAGTAAAGGAAAATAAAGCAGAACCCCCAGTGCTTAGGGGATGATATTTGTTTCCATTAGAACGAAGTGGTTATATGACATGGCGCAAAAGGGTTTTTATTATGACGCCCATAAGTCTGTTTCCTCTGTCAAACTCCCAATGTGTGGTAGGTACCTACCGCGAAACACTCATTCATCCTGACGACGACCAAAGTCTTGCGTGTGCTGGTTTTTATTTGTCCTATTTCTTCGTTCTCTGTTGTCGGACATAACTTTGCGATTATCATTATGCAACAACTTTTCCTGTTTCGGGCTACGATTTTGTATATCTTTTATTTCACAAGGGCAAAGTTTTCCTTTTTCGCGGAGAGGGGGCTCTACACTCTACTAGCAATGTGAGACAATGGTGAGCCTGAAGTAGCCATGCATGCCTTTAGAATTCGTGGATGCTCGGCAAAATGGGAAAACGGTTCTAAAAGTGCTGTTCGAGCCAGTAATCTCATCGATTGGCATCGCTCCAAATGACGTATCGTTAAAGTTATTTGAGAAATCCGCTGTCGCGTTGACTAAGTTTGTACAAATTTGCGCTGGCTATCCATGTCGGAACTTTTGACGTTTCCACTAACACGACTACAGCCAAAGGGAGTGTTGTACAAATGAAGCCAAAATGTACCATATTGCGCCGCATTTTTAATTAACGTTCATCGGTGTACGGTTGGGGGTTGGGGGTCGGGGGAAACTCATTTACTTTGGGGTGGAATTTTCATCTCCGCGGAAGGATATTATAATATCGCCCGCGATACGTTGTCACTTTGGGTAACGCCAGCGATTCCAATAATTGTATTTCGAGGACGTGCGGAGTGTGGAGTGGCACATTTTCAACTTTAAATGGAAGCATAATAATGCAGCCGCCGTGCTACTCATGCGATGGTAGATGGTGTGATGAACAACAAACTGGGAGAGTTTCCGTCTTCCGTGAGGATGACAATAATTTTCAAGGATTTTCTCGTTTTACCATTTTTTTTGTTGATAAAATCGGGGAAATTAAATCTGTTGTTGCGGTCTGCAGTCGGAGAATAAAGATATGAAGACGCAAATTGAATTGGTGACAGTTGGCGGTGTGGACGTTGGCAGATTGCATGATATCATATTTTCGGATTTTATTAAATTAGCTTCGGGGCTGCATTTCGGTGGGATAGGTCAGTTTGTCAATGCGCGGTTGGTGTTCGCAGAAATTGAAATGCTGTGGTGGTTTTGTGGACATTTCCAGGCCTTGCATATAATTTTATGCACAATAATTGTCACTTTTTGTTCTTCTGAAAGTGAGTTTCGGCTTTCGGCTTAATTTAAATATAGACATTTTCTGAATATCAAACGAGTGAGAGGAGTATTGTCGAAAATGGCGAAGCAATTACCAGAATGAATAACGTCCTGCAAGAGTTTGTGCACTCCAACAGCTTAGAAACTAGCAAATAACTAAGCCCTTATGAAAGGTTAGATTCCCTGTTGACAACCAGCATAATAAAGGGTTTCCCAATAAGAGGTGTTATTGTGAATGACCCGCTGTTTCGGTAGCTGTCACTTTTGAAGCTTTTGTTCTTTGAGATTTGACAAGTAGAAACTACGCCATTACTGGAAATGGAACGATACATGCTTCAAATCTTGCAATCACAGTTCGCAAAATTAAGGCATTTTTTGGTCGTCGTGTAGCTTGTCGGATCGCAAAACAGAAATTGGTGGAAAAATTCGAGCTGTTGGGACAAGCTAGTGATGTGAAGAATAAAACCCGTGCACGTCGGTCAAGAACAACTGAGAATATTGCTGCTGTAGCCCAAAGTGTTGAAGAAAACCCAGGTTCATTCCTCGTCGTTCTTTGGAATTGCCAATTCCAAAAACGTCATTACACCGTATTTTGCATAAAGACTTGGGTCTTAAGGCTTATAAAGTTCAGTCAACATAAGAACTCAAGCCAGCCGATCATCAACAACGTCGTGTCTTTGCTGATTGGGCCCTTGAAATGAATGAAAATGGTCCGGAATTCCATGGAAAAATCATCTAGACTGACGAGGTCAACAAGCAAAATTGTCGCATCTGGGGCTCGGAAAACCCAAGAGTTATTGTTGAGAAGCCTCTCCATCCTCAACGTGTGACTGTTTGGTGCGGTTTATGGTCCGGCGGGGTCATTGGACCTTACTTTTTCGAAAATGAGGTTGGATCAACAGTTACGGTGAATGGATTGCGCTATCGAGAGATGATTAATGATTTTTTATGGTCGGAGTTGGATGGTATTGATCTAGACAACGTTTACTTTCAACAAGACGGCGCTACGTGCCACACAAGCAACGAAACCATTGATCTTTTACGGGACAAGTTTCCGGACCGTGTTATCTCTCGAAGAGGTGATCAAAATTGGCCACCAAGATCTTGTGATTTAACAACTTGCGACTTCTTCCTTTGGGGCCACGTGAAAGATAAGGTCTACGCCAACAGCCCAGCGTTGATTCCATGCCTCAAAGATAAAATTCATGTGGCTATCGAGGACATAGGGCAGCCACTTTGCGATTTGGTTATGGGAAATTTTATAAAAAGGAAATGGTCCTGTATGTGGGCTCGTGGTGGCCATTTGGCTGATGTTGTTTTTCATTATTAACGGCATACCTTCCTCTTAGTAGTCCGGCAAAAGCTATAAGAACCTTGGTCAGCATTTATTTGGATGGGGATTTATAACTAAAGCAAGACTTATAAACAAAACGTCTCCGGTTTTTCCAATTAAGGTTATAGTCCACATCAGCCCCGATTTCAGAAATATCTATCTAAATTATGCTCGAGCTTCTAAAAAAAATTATTGCGTAAACTTGGGCAGCTTCTCCTACGATTTTTGCATTCCTAACCTATAACCTCTAGATAAGAAGGAACACACAAACTTAAGCTACGGTTACACGTGACACTTTTCGTGGCAAATTTTGACATGCCGGCGTCATTATGACGTAACCACTTGTCCTAAATATGTCACTTCGTCTGATCGTCTGTCAAGCGTCTGGTCAAGTGGTCACACTGGCTGTCGGAGTGTACTCTCACGAGAGACACACGAGTTACAATAGAAAGAGCGAATTTTTGTAACGTCAGATGTCAAAATTTGCCACAAAAAATGTAACTTGTAATGTAAGCTTCAGGAAACCTGTTCTACGATTTTTGAATATGAAGACGAAACACGTGCTCCTGAAGTGCGAATGCAAAATTTGTCTTGCCAGCCTTAGTAATAATTATGAACACGATTCAAACTTTGGCTCGAACATGCCAAACGCCCTTGTTGATAGTTAGATTCGAAAAGTGATCTTAACTCAATACGTCTGACTCGCACTGCATTGTGCACTTCTACACTCAAAATAGCATATCTTTGAGGGATTTCCCTCGTTTCTCGAAAATTTTGTACGAAAATCGTTCCCTTAAGCCTAGTCCGCAGCTGTTCGGGAACGACAAATCCCATACAAAAGTGACACAACAAAATCATAAACGACAAATTTTTGGTCTCTTTTTCTTTTTGCAGATGCTGCGAAATGACGGCGGAAAATTGGGTAATTGTAGTAGATTGCTTGGTACAATTCTATACTCTCTCTCTCATATACTCTCAGTGTTGCCATCTGTCATAAGACTATGGAGCGAAATTGAGAAATTTTGGAGCCAAAAATAAGAAGATCAAAAATTAGATGTTTTTTTGTAATTCATAGGCACACTTGTTCTGATTATATTGCTTTTAAAGGCGACAATATCAAATTAAAAAAAAAAAAACAACATAACACAAACTCGTAATTGAGAGACTTTTCTAGTTTCCATTTTCCAATGTTTAGTACGCTGGTCGAGCTAAATACCTAATCAAAATTTTATTTCAGAAATCAAAATATACTTCATGTCAAAATTAAGCGTTCCCATTTAATGGGGCGGCACATTTTCTTAAGCTAAATTCTGACATATCGTTGTGTTCTTTTGAGTTTTTGTATTGCAGAGAATGGGAAAAGTAGGCAAGGATAAGTTTTGTTTAAAAAATACCTCAACGAGGAGTACCTACCTAGAATCGGAAATAGTTGAAATCGGGGAGTGTGGAATTTTTGAAGTAAGTTATTTTCTTGATCGAAAGAAGTACGCGTTGGGCATTTTCGTCGATGTTGAGGCTGAGAGTGCTTTTGATAATGCGACTTTTGAGCATGTGCAATGCAGTCAGACAACAGACATCATGGTATAGAAGAAACATTGGTGTTGTGGATTAAAGCAATTCTAATGTACAGGACGTTGATTGCCGAGGCGGATTGTGGCAAATGCGTCGTGACAGGGGTAAACAGGGGCTGCCCTCAAGGCGGTGTTCTGTCTCCCCTTTTATGGTGTATGGTAGTTGACTCTCTGCTAACGCTTCTCAATCTTCCTGGAACCTATACTCAAGCATACGCGGATGATGTCGCCGTTCTGTCTGTCGGTTCTGACCTAGGGACTGTCTGCTCTCGGGCTCAGAGATTCTTGGGCTTGATCGATGGCTGGTGCACAAGAAATGGGCTTTCAGTGAATCCTCTTAAAACGACTACTCTGACTCAGCTTGTGTTAAAAGGTGTCACTATTCGGATCTCTGATGAAGTCAAATATCTGGGAGTAATCCTCGATGGAAAGCCTCTTTGGTCCAAGCATGTTGAATCGAAAACCGATAAAGCGATGTCAACTTTCTGGCAGCATAAAAACACTTTTGGCAAGACATGGGGCTTATCTCCTAAAATGGTCCTTTGGATCCATACGCAATGGTAAGACCACTCCTCTTATACGCATCGGTTATATGGTGTAACAGGCTTTCACGGAAACGTGTTATTGCCTCTTTTTCCAAACCTCAAAGAACGATTTGTCTCGGCTGTACAGGGGCCTTCCCCAACACACCGGGCTCCGCTCTAGACGCTGTGATGAGACTTCACTACCCCTTAGGTAACCATGCGTCTGTCTTCCAAGCGGAGATTTTCGCTATCCTTATGGTTATGCGATATATTGTAACAAACAGGAGGGCTAGGAGTATATGCGTTTGCAGCGATAGCCAAGCTGCATTAAATGCGCTGCTTAACCCTCTTACCTCGTCTAAATTAGTGCTCGAACTCAAACTTTCTCTGAACTTGGTCGGAAGGCTAAATACAGTGTATGTTGTTTGGGTCCTAGGTCACACTGGTATCCAGGGAAATGAGATCGCTGATGACCTTGCCAGGCTGGGTTCAGAGAAAGAATTCTCTCTGAACCTGCGTTGGGTCTGCCTACATCGGTGGTTAAGTCATCCATTGATACTTGGGTTTCTCGCGAACACGAGTATCGGTGGCGTGGCTGTGCTAGGTGTGGACAGACCAAACGACCAAACGTCTGGACATCTGCAAAAGGTCGGCGGCCTTCCTTCTGTCTCTCAGAAGAAGCGACTGTAGACTGCTTGTGGGCGCCCTTTCGGGTCACCAAGCTTCTGCCAAAATGTTTTGGGCTTGAGCGTCTTCACCACCTGTCCTGCTTGTGGAGAGCATGACAATACAGCGGAGCACTTCCTCTGTAGCTATCCTGCCTTTGCTCGCATCAGGTGGCGGATCTTTGGGGCTGACGTGGTGAGTGCCGAACATCTAAGCTCTTAATCACTGAAGCTCCTTCTCATCTTTCTTCGAAAGACGGGAAAACTAAGTACATAAATGTAAGGTGTCCGTTTGGCAGTACAATGAACCAGTAGTTGTGTCTGAGTGCTCAATCGGATAGTGACAACTAACAACCTCCGACAAAAAAAAGAAAAATTTATTTTCTAAGAACAGCTGTTTTCTTATCTGCGGCTTGCTCCATGTCTTTGAGTTCTCCCCTGAGTAGCAGTGAAAGATCCCACTTTGGGTGATGTATGGCCATATGGCGAACTACCTCTTTATTGTAAGGGAATAAAAGGAAACCAGTTATGGGCGAGAGTGCGGTTGGGCGGTTGGATGTGGTCAACTTTAAATCGTAGGTGCTACCTAAAGTAAAGTGAGTTAGTTTAAAAATATCTCAATACTCTGAATGCTGATCAGGATCACCAAGCAAATTTATTTTATTGCAGAAAGTAAACGATTATCATTCCAAAACTCATCGACCGGCCGCTATTTATAAAACGAAATCGTATCCAAATATACCCCTCACCAAACAAGAACTTATATAAATTTCTCTGCGAAGGCACAGCTTTCTTACTTAAGTGATAGGAAGAAGGATACATCCTATAACCTTAAAAATGTAATGTCCCGCGCGTATTCACCTTCAACATTATGCCAATTAGCTAAAGACTCGTCTCAACTATCGACTACTGCATTTATTAGCTCATTTCAAAAAGATTATCCAGTGGCGCTGTGCTGACAAGGTCCTTCTAATTGCCTCTAATCCGCCAGCGAACATGCTTGAATTTTCGAATTTATTTCCCGCTCCTTTGCCTTTCGAAGAACTTGGAAAATTTAATTTATCCACCAAACGATGATGGAAAAATGTAATTTAATTAACTCCAAGACTTTCCGGCTGTCCTACACAAAATCAACGAGACTATCACATCTCGAGTGGTACTCATGCTTTTTCCTCTTAAACTCATTTATACAGAGCGGCTTCAAAACGAAAATAGGTCCTTCAAAATTGGGGACGCCGGTCCGTTTTATTTCCGCGTTCGTCTTCCGCGCTTCTTCTCTTTAATTAGCTGGAATTTCTGCTGAAAGCTATATATTCTTTTTCGGCGCAACCAAACGTATCCTTCCCAAAACGAAAATAGATATTTAAAAATTGTAACAAAGAAAAATATGAAAAATGAAAAAAAGACCATGTGAGGGGAAAAACGTCTCACTAAATCCGAATGCTAAAAAGGATTTGCTGTTGCATAGAAAATCCCACATGCAATACTACACAAGGAACATGAAATTGTATTAAAAAAAAAAAAACCTTGACATTTTCCAAGTGAGACAGAGGACGATAGACAGCATAGAAAGGCCATAACCATGAACATCACGCTGACTTGAGTCCCTTCTGAACGGTGAAAACCGTTTTTGTTGAATGCACCACAATTGGGGAGAAAAGGAAATCGAGAAATTTACTTGAATATGTGTTTAGTTCAGGGATTTTTTTACGAAAAAAAAAAAAAACATTTGGCATTGTCGTCTTATTTTTCATCAGACAGCGTAACGCTTTTGATGTGCATTCAGTCAGAGTTCTGTTGTGGTTAGTGGGAGGAACAGGGTACAGCACATTGTTTAGATCGGGAATTGTATTTCAACTGTTTTTACATTCAGCTTTTCTACTTTTCTTTACTACGTCAATAAAGGATTAAGTGAGTCATATGTGAGCTGATTCTCTATGCACTCTGTTGAATTAAAAGAAGTGTGTCCTTGGTGTTTATGAGAGGAACAATGGCATGTTTTCCAATCAAATAAAACCAAATGCTTGTGCAATTTATAACAATGGCCAATGGAAACTTGGAAACAATGGGGTAGATTATTTTATTTGCTCCTGGCTTTCATTATCCCACAAATGATGTGGTCGACTAAAATAGGATAGCGAATCTGCGCACCAGCAACAGCAGTTTGTGATCACTGTCCTTATGGGTGTGCATCTTGAAATAGCTCTATTTGGAGCTACGTACTGGGGAAGAGTGGACTTAGTTATCGTTCGTACATTTAGGGATAACAGCTATGCAAGCTCAAACTACTCATATTTCAGTATGTTTTTCAAGACAAAGGATGTCGGCGCAGTGGCGTTACTGTGTTCGACTTTTAAGCGAAGGGTCCCAGGTTCGATTCTGGGAAAAAACACAAATTACATTTTTAGGATTTTTTCACTGCTCCACCTCTCGCGAACGTCTGAAAAACTATCATGAAAGAGCTTCGCATCTAGCCGTTTGCTCTTGGCATAAAATTGTAGATCCCACCCATTGGAATGGTTGTGCAAAGCTAGGCCTTGGACTGCTTACCGACCTGTTGCGCCAACTATTATTGTGTTGAACTTTGCAAGCTGAATCTACTCATATTTCAAGAAATTTTGCAAGACCTGCGATTAGATGATCATGTTAAATTTTTGTCTGTAGCTCAGCTTCTGGATATAGCAGGGAAATGCATAAAATATTTTTGGTAGTCTTCTTTGGGTTTCTTTTCCTTTTTTGTATTGATTTAGAATTATTAAAGTAATGAATACATTTTTGTCAAAAACGCACTCAGAAAGTAGGCGTGGCAAAGGTACATCGTATATGCTTCTAAATATTCATGCTTCAATGCTTCATTTCAAAAAGAATATTCATTAAAATCTGCTCATCAGGTTTTGCCAGATTTAGATATAGAATTTCGAGTGAAATGGAGTTGGTGCAACGAACCTTTCTGGTGGATTTGATTAATCGTTTCTAATAAACGAATACAAGGAAAATGAGAAAGGTCGTTTGAAATCCGTTTACCTGTCGGCTGTAGAGCGCTCAAAAGGCTAAAGAAAAATGTCCCCCTGAAGAAATCGTTGCCCGAGAATTGGTTTGCCATATACGCCATTTGTACGTTTTTATGAAATCACAATTTAAAACTTGCGGTTCAATTGAAAGAAAATGTGGAGATGGGATTTTTGGCAATTTTTTGATGTTTAAACATCTAAGCGCGCGTTGTTGGCATCTGATGGTGGAGTAATTCCACACATTTTACTTGCGGAGACGGAAATGCGTCACTGTGTTTTACGATTGCATACATTTTATCATTGCATACGTTTTTATCATTGCATACATTTATGAGGGCATATTAATTTCAGCTTTTTGTTGATGTGAAATAAAATTTCTCCATTTCGTCCTTGTACCGCACGGTGTTTACACATATTTCCGGACTTTTGGATACAGTCGCACCATTTTTTTTTAAATGTCTACTTTTTAGTGATACTATTAGAAAAACAAAGTCGGTCTTAAATCCCTTATTTTTAGGGTTCCGTAGCCAAATGGCAAAAATCGGAACCCTATTAGATTCGTCATGTCTGTCTGTCTGTCTGTCTGTCTGTCTGTCTGTCTGTCTATCCGTATGTCACAGCCACTTTTCTCCGAAACTATAAGAGCTATACCGTTGAAACTTGGTAAGTAGATGTATTCTGTGAACCGCATTAAGATTTTACACATAGAAAAAAAAAAACAGTAAATTTTGGGGGTCCCCATACATAAAACTGAAACTCTTTTTTTTTTTATCAAACCCATACGTGTGGGGTATCTATGGATAGGTCTTCAAAAATGATATTTAGGTTTCTAATATCATTTTTTTCTAAAGTGAATAGTTTGCGCGAGAGACACTTCCAAAGTCGTAAAATGTTGGTCCCCCCCCCCCCCCCCCCACCCCTAACTTCTAAAATAAGAGAACGATAAAACTAAAAAAAATATATGATGTACATTACCATGTAAACTTCAAATGAAAATTTTTTGAACGAGATCTAGCGAGTAGTTTTTTTTTTATACGTCATAAATTGTAGACCTCAATTTACCTTTAATACAATCAACTCAAAAAAAAAAAAAAAAAACATTTAATTTCATAAACATAAACCTTATACATAAGCCCTGAACAATTATTTCCTAATAATTTATGATATAATAATACACTATTATTAAAATAGGTATCGATCAAAGTTACAACGAACTACAAGAACTTTTATGTTATGTTACTTGCTGTTTCGGAACCCTTCATGAGCGAGTCCTCGGAATTCGCGTTTCAACAAAATGATAGAGCCGATCAAATGCAGTCAAATCGTGTAGTGAGAGCCACCCGTCGTATACAATATTCTTCGGTGGGTTCATTTTGGGACATTGAATGTCGTCTGGGCCATTGTATGTCCACCGCAGCAATTACGATCGCTTCTGCACGAATGAAGTGAAGCCGCAGTCAAGGCATTTCATCGCAGAAACCTTACAATGCAACGGCTTCTTCCAAATGACGTCATGTGTGGATCAATTGAACCATTCCCCTTCCACTCATCAAACAAATAAACCATCGTGCAAACTTCGAGTTACCGTCACGTAACGATTATGAACTTCATCGTTAAGCACAATGTTTTGTAAACAACCGATGCTGGTTGTATTCGATTGGTGCCAAAATAGTTTCATTCTTGGGGCTTGATTTTCGAAAGGGACATTAATAATCAATTTTAAGCGACACGAAGTTCACCGGGCCAGCTAAAGTACTTAATAAAGCTAGAGTACTTCATACAAATCGGTTTTGAAATGACGCTGCAATTCATGCGGCCAAAAAAACGCGTATCCAATTAACATAATGACGCCCTAACCTAAAAACACCTGCTCTAATTATTGAGGCTACCATTTTGGCTGGTTATTAACTCAGCCGCACTTATTGCGAACAAAAAAGAATTGCTTAAACTGTTAGCACTTGTTTGTTGTTTTATTTATTGTCCCAAAATACCGACCATAACGAAGATATAAGTGATAGCAAGCTCACAGCATTTAATGGATATAATTCGTCTGGTTCTGCTACTGCTTATCGATTGCACGCGAAGCCATCATGTAAAATTGCAAACTAGATGGCTGGCTCCAATTTTGGTCTCTCACAGAGAATGAGTCTAATTTTGGGCAAGTGCTTGTGCAAACCTAAATATCGAACAAAATTATGGACTTCCTTTGGCGTTATTTTAGATTCACACGCGACACCTCCCATGAATTACTCTCCCCAAGTCGCAAAAACATCGTTATTGACCAAAGGTGTGTGCCCACGATAAATATCAATGGTTCGTGCGAATGAGAAGCGGAAGTCATTAATCCTTAGTCCTGTCACTAGCGGGTGAACGATGAACGAAATTAAATTGTGGGTCAATGTCAGAGGTGAACTGGTGTCATAAATAGTTGCCTTATCTGGGGGAGTTTACGCGGTTTCTTTTTTCTTTTCTTTTTCTCTCTGTTGCTGTCCTTGTATTAAGTTAGTGGGACTTACCTTCTTTACATTATGCCTAAATAAGACGTATCGCAGATCGTATGAACAGTGGTATCCCCTGACGTTCAACTGTCTGAGTGTGTGATTTGTAACGAGAGTTTGAACTGTGTTGTTGGCAGTGTCCAATACGGCTAGCCCGCCGTCATCCGACTGAAAGACATACTTCTTTGTTGTCACCCAGGCTGGTTGCAACCGGTTTGGCGTAAGATCGCCTTGCAGGTACTCATCGAGGATCATACGACGACCCGACCAATAAAGGAGTTCATCAACGTACCTGGAAATGCAAAATACATGCAAATTAAACGGATAGGGTTCGAACTGGATCTTATATAGGTGGACTCACCCCAATAGGTAGATCGCTGTTATGATACCGGCAATTACAAAACTTATAACTAATAGTGAAAAGACTATGCTACGCCAATTGTGACCTTCGTCGTAGTCTAAGTCTTCGTTTTTTTGCTTTGGATCTTGCACTTGAAGGGTTTCATCGGGTGGTAAACGCCATGATCCACCACCGCCACCACGATCCGAATGCACATTCGCGTGCATTTCACTTGCGGGAAGAGCGTATAGTTAGAAGGTTAGGTTTGCGTCTGTTGTTGTTGTGGTTGTTGTTGGAGGAGGAGAAGATTTGTTGTCGTATTGCTATAAAAGAATGGGCCGTTTTCAGATCTCTGCTCGATTTTTCGGCTTTTTTTGATTTAAGACTGAGTGCGGCTGTTTGGGGTGTGAAAGTCAAGGATGAGTGATGATGAGAATTGGAAATGGAATTTAGTCCTTGAATTAGATTGAGTTTGTTTGAGTTCTTGTTGTTGTTGAAAGTTCACAAGCATTTAGGTGGTGGTGGTGGTATTTTGTGTTATTTATGAGGGGGGCCCTCATCAACTGCCCTTAATGGGCCACCACCACCACTTGGTTGATTTTCGCCCGCCACGCTTGCAAATTTTCTCTGATGCTGTCCACAAGAGTCATCGATGCCAAGGAAGTGTTCTGCAAGTGAAAATATATATGTTGGGATTAAATGAAATTGAATAATCTTAGTTTATATATTTTGATTTTATTAAGAGGGGTTTCAATCTTAGAGCGCGAATACAACCTTCTTCGACAACAACTTGTCGACCTGGAAAATCTTTTTGAAGGGCCTCGGTTTTTCAGATTTAAGTCAAGAAGTGCAAACTCGTCTGAAAGGTTTGTTGAATTTAATTTAGCGGCAAATTCTATTGTTTATTTAAGACCTATTTTTTGATCTTCGATCTCAGAAAAGCAAAGTCAAGTAGGATATTCAGCTCGCAGTTACAGCAAATACTGCGTGATTACTCGAAATGTCAAGTAGAGCTTATTTGTTCTAATTGCGTGCTGTAAATCCTACTTTACTTTGCTTTGCTGAGATCGAACCTAAAAAACTGATTTAACTGAAATAAATTTCCAAAATAAATAGCTTAAATTCGGAGACATAATTTGAAGATCAAATATTTTGTATGTAGTTTTAACGAAGCAATATGTACAGACTATATTTTAATTCGTAACACTTACATATAGGTTGTTAAATTTGCTAATATTATGGCATTTTTTAACAATATATAGAAAAAAGTACCTAACTCGAAATAAAAAAAAACTGAATTTAAGAAAAATATCTTAAAGTAAGAAATTAGGTCCTGGGGTCACTTATTTTACTACGATATCTACTTCTAAGATCAATAACATTTCTACTCAATTTAAGAAAAAAAAAATCTTAATTTAAGAATATGAAACCATTTCTTAGGTTTATAAATAAATTGTCAGACGAATTGTAAGAGATCCCAGAGCTAAGAAGTGAGAACTAGCTTTTGCTTTTAGATGACAAGAGGCTTGGGAATAAAATTGGGTGTCGAGAAAAAGTTTAGAAAATATTTTTTTTGTTTAAACATGTAAAGAATGTCATAAAATACATCTCCAAAATGTGTTCAAATACATCCCAAAAATAGGGTGGAAAAGGTTTATACAAAACTATTAAAATATGAAAAACAGGTCGAAAATTGGTCAAATATTATAACCAGTGCTGTCGCTTTCGCAGTGGCACTAGTTGAGAATTATGTTATAAGATTTAAAATTATATAATCCTTTTTGGTAACCTTAAAAAGTGCTTCCACAGATAAATTAAATTTATAGGCTTTCTACGAACATAAGAAATGTAGAGTAACTTAATTTTAAGAATGCAGTAGCGTAAAAATTCTTAGTTCTGTTCTGTCCACAACCAAATGATTCAGAATTGAGGATGAAATAAATTTGTGTGTAATTTTAAAATAATAAAAAATAAAATAATAGATAAATCCTCCAAAGCTATATTTGCAGTAAAAATTATTTATTTTTCCAAAGATATTGGAATATTTTTGTTCACAAAGCAAGTATTTAAAAAAACAAATACCTAATGCTAGTTGCATTACGAAAAATTTATAGTTTTTTGTATTGTTTCTTAAATATTTGTCCGAATTTAAGTAAATTTAAATCTGTAAATTTTATAAAAACAATTTCATCAAAGTTTCGTAAGGGCTCGAATTCTTTCAAGATGGTTTCAAACTGCAACATGCGTTGTATTTATTTCCGCACACTTTTGCATTCGGAAAACCAAACTTACAACTTGGGGTATCAATGTCGCGGCCTAGGAGAACAATTGACACATGTATAGTTTTTACGATGCCATTTATAAAAATATATACAGCCTGATAGACTTTGAGGAGGTAGTATGCCTCACTGAATAATTACACAACAACCTATATGAACTTGAAAGTTCGGTCCGCGGTCAACCAGATTGACGAAACATATAAGTGACCAGATTTATTTGAAACAAAAGCGGGACACATTTCCAAAATTTCGAAGGGAGTAGAAATTAGGCTTTGTTTTAGTAAAACAATAGGATAGTACGTAAAATAAACGTCAAATGACATAAAAATAAATAGTTGGCGCAACAGGTCCGGAGGGACCCTAGGCCTAGCTTCTCACTACCATTCGTTTTTCAATTTTGGAACGAATGGAAGGGATCTACAATTTTATGCCGACTCCAAACGGCTAATTGAGAAGCTCTTTCAAGACGGTTATACTCTCAGATGTTTGTTAAGGGCGTCGTCGGATTCGTTGACATTAACGTATTCGACGGAACGAGCAGTCCCATAGAATCCGTCGCATACGGTGACAGGCAGTATTTTAAATACTCTTATCATTATTTGTCCCACGAAACGTGGTAATTTTTCCCTTTCCACCATACTAAAATTCCCTTTTACATAATTCTCTTGATAGGTGTGTTTTTGTGAAAAAAACTTTTTAAACTTTTAAAAGTAAAATTCATATTTTACGGAAAGACTATCACATTAAATTACCTTTGGTATAAAAATCACAGTTTGTTAATATTATTATAATTATCTTTTTGTACAAGAAAATTTTGATACTAAAAAATGTTGCTAAAAGGCGATTTAAATAAGCTCTTTTTTAATGTGGTGTTTACATTGTGAAATATAGACGCATATTTTGATGTAATTAAAAAAAAAAAATTTTGGTTTGAGTGTTTATAGCAACATTTTCTTTTTTCTCACGGAAGGCTTTTCGGACATCGAAATAACCAAAAAGAGGAAGAACTCCCACGATAAAAGACCACTAGTGACAGCCGATGGCAGTTTCTCTCTCTCTCTCTCAATATTTCTCTCACGCTGTGCCAACTGTCAACGGGTGTGACGGACAGAGAAGTAGAAAGTAAACTTACTTTATCCGTCGCATCCGCAACGTGCGCTGCTTATGGGTCACCCTCCATAAGCTACTGTGTATTCTATTAAACTGTCAGTCGAAAATGTTGCCGCAACGGACGTGACGGATTCTATGGGTTGGGCCCTTCAGACGTTCGCGAGAGGTGACGCAGTAAAAATGACATATTTATTAAAAAAAAAATAGACTTCCATTAAAGATGGAGTATACATGGGCTCATTTTCTTCCTTTAACAGCTCTTACGTTGGTTTTATATGCAAAGGGATAATAAATAGAAACCATAAAATTGCTTTATTTTAAGAATTGTAGAAACATACACACATTTTTACAAAAGTTGTATAAGCGGGACATTTTTTGCAAAAGTAGGAAAAGCGGGACATTTAGCGGGACAGATATGGCCGCGGGACAGAGACCTCAAAAACGGGACTGTCCCGCTAAAAGCGGGACGTATGGTCACTATAACGAAACAGCTTTCTTCAGTACCTATGTACTGATTCCCGTGAGCAAAAATCGGCTTAAAAAAACTTAGTCACAATGGTGAGGTGGAGGTAAATATCCAATGATATCAAGATAAGAATCCCAGCCTATAGAGGAAGTTGCACGTTCATTGCAGTCCGTCCAAAAGGAGTTGAAACTCAATATTTACGGGGATATTTTTTCCTAGACTCATTGTTGATCAAACGGAATTGTTAATAATTTTCTCCATTTTATTTAAAAAAATAAATAAATTATTAACACATTTTCGGGCCGGGCACCTAATTTTTTTTAGCTTGAGATTTTGTTGCAAGACACTTTTTTGTGTCGACCTGCAAAACGCTAGAAATGCATGAAATGCCGATTTTAAGTCCGAAAATGACTACTATTCACTGTTGACATGTGTATGATCTGAAAATCTCGATTCTGTGAAAGCCAAAATTTCCTTCTTTTCTTAAACTTTCATAAAATTTCTCACACGAAACAAACATCCACGAATCAGTGTAATGTAATCTTGGGAACCAAAACTTATAAAAGGACCATAGACAAAAGTTATATGCGCTTCGTTTTTAGGCCCAATTCATTACAAAACGTGGCTGCAGAATATTCGCTATTCGAAAACATTAAATAATTCTAAGAACCGTGGCAATGATGTTCGCTCCTCCGCAAGTGCTGTTTTCGGCTGTAGGAAATAAAGCCCCAATGAAATAAGGCCTCAAAAGAGAAAATGAAATAAGGCCCTAAATTTGGGGTGTTATTTCATAATGAAATAAAAAATAATGAAAACTACTTTTCATTTAGTATTGTTGACATTGGATAAACTAGTTTAGATTAAAGGAACTTTGTATATACTCAACCTAGCACCCACCCTGTCATCTAACAGTAAACCCAAGCGGGGGGGTTGCAGGGGGGCAGCATGCCCCCCATACGTATTACATGTCGGAAGGGTAACAATTAATACCTAATAAAAAAATAATTTTGGGGACTTATTTCATTTCTTCTCTTGGGGTCTTATTTCATTGGGGCCTTATTTCGCAGAGCCGCTGTTTTCAGGTTTAAAAGTAAGTAGAGGTTTGCTAGGCCTGTTATAATGCTGCCCTAAATTCGTTTTCTGGATTTTTGCTAAAGGTCGACTGATATATAAATTTCAGGACACTTTCTTTTTACAACAAAAGAGCTAATTAAAATTGGATTAGTTTCTAGCAGTCTGCCAGTCTACTTTTTCCCTCTTGCCCATTTCGAGGCCAAACATTTTTTTTAAAAAAAGAGAAAATTCCTAAACGATCAATGAACACGGCTTGCACAAAAGAAAATATAGGATATTGATTTAAACTAATTTTTCTTTTGGGACAAACTAAAAAACCTCTTAAAAAAAAAAGCAAGAAATATTGCTTACTATACAACACCTTTCATTAAGCGTGGAAAGGAACAACAACTGCGAAGTTAGTGTTTGTTGGCTTAGCTAAAGACAAATGCACTGTTTGTCAAAAACGATCTTTCAGTATATCACCCACTCAGCTCTTACTATTTCAACTTCCGTTTACACCTACACCTAGTATGTAATGAATCCTAAGTCACCTCTATATCACCTCTTCAATATGCTATGCACCATCAAATAAAGCACTCTAGCACAACCTAGCTGATGTTTATTCTGAGGGTCTCGTCTATCTCGCTCTAATCCCATATCGCATCCCCAATCCCAAAAGCCAATAAACAACATAAATGAATGAAGATGATCTTTGCCTTTGAATCCCAGTCACGTAGTTGCCAATTCATTACACGCTGCTGATGTTGTTGTTGTTCTCCTCCTTTTTGTCTATTTTTCCTTATTTTGCGCTCTAATATATTTATTAGATTGGTTCGATGTAGTTCTTCGCACCGGCCAATGGATATCTGAGGCGATTGAACTCTCGCTCCTGTGAAGACATTCGTTCCAGTGACTCGCCCGAAAATAAAAGTAGGTATCTATCCCAACCTGCTATTGCTACGGCGGCGCGGGTAAATGAAAACAAACGAACCCATTTAACAAGAGCTTGCGTTCCCACCACATTAGGAATTCTTATATTGTGCAGATATTTATTGTTCATGTGGTGTCATTCATTGTTTACCAAGGGGTGGGTGGCAATGGACCAGTGCTATATCCCTAATCCATCGTTACCGCGATCCATTAAACTTGTTTTTCAAAATAACAAATTGGTATTCCCATATGTGTGTGTATAGTACACACAGCGCCCGCCCTAGCCTCCACCACCACCCCACTCGCACAAAGACGCATTGGATTTTTATTGCTTTTAGATGGGCTAGAACGAGGGCGATTTGGGATGCGGCTGTGCTCTTTATAATAGGGTTGGTGCGGTGATGATATTGAACTTGATGTTTGTTTGGCTATATTCAAAAGTTATGTTGCGTATGATGTTTACCGATGGACAAGAACATATATGTACATCGATTTGGGGATGTTGTATACGGTCTGGCAATTCCGTAATAGTTTGTTGGCAGCAATTAGTCTGAATCTTATTGGGCTCTGGACTTTGAAAAGGACATTTGTTTGAACACGCGCTGAGATTTCGAAATTGTGCTGCGTCATAAGGATTTCCAGATAAATCGGTATTTACTTAAATTTGCGTATAATATTTAGCATTAGGGAGAGGGCTTAATATGAGCTCACAAATAACTAATTTATGAGTAGTTATAGGGGATTAAAGTTTGGGAATCACCAGCCAATGATAGGGCAGAGTAGCGCCCGTCCAGATTTTGTGTACAAAATTAACATAATAATTGGTTATTGCTGCTGAAGTTGGTTGATAGTGGCATTTGTTATACCCGTTTTAATGGGGCATTTATAGCTAAAAATGATGGTGTTTGAGTTGAAATAATGATGCTGAAAAATGTGTGTTGATGCTGTAAATTTTGAACTTGCTAAGCGATTTTGCTTTAGGAGTAGTGGGTATACATTGATTTGACAGCAGAAGCGGTTGGGAATAGACTTAAATTTGGTGTAAAGAAACAGTATAGAAAATTGTTTATTTGTATTAACGTGTAAGAAATGTCTTAAAATACATCTCTTAAATTTGTACAAATTCATCTCAGAAATAGGGTGGAAAACGTATATGCCTCAAAATATGTCAAAGACTGCATCAGAAACACCCAGTAATGTGTCAAACTACGGGTTGGGGTCATAATTCTGGATGGGTCAAAATTTTACTTTTCTATTCTGCTTTAAAAAAATTAAAAAAAAAAAAAAAAAATACAGTGAAATCTCTCTTAAGTGGACAGCCACGGGACCGGAGGTTTTTATCCACATAAGAGATGGTCCGCTCAAGAGGAAATATTAAAATAAAAAAAAAAGTAAGACAATTGCGAGTCGGACTCGCTCATGAAGGGTTCCAACATTTTACCACTTTGGAAGTGTCTCTCGCGCAAACTATTCACTTTAGAAAAAAAATTATATTTAAAACCTAAATATCATTTTTGAAGACCTATCCATAGACACCCCACACGTATGGGTTTGATGAAAACATTTTTTTGAGTTTCAGTTCTATGTATGGGGACCCCCAAAATTTACTGTTCTATTTTTTTATTTTTGTGTAAAATCTTAATACGGTTCACAGAATACATCTACTTACCAAGTTTCAATGGTATAGCTCTTATAGTTTCGTACAAAAGTGACTGTGACATACGGACGGACAGACAGACAGACATGACGAATCTAATAGGGTTCCGATTTTTGCCATTTGGCTACGGAACCCTAAAAACATAAAATTTTAAAATTTATCATATCAAATTCACTTTAATTTTATACACATTTGTGCATAAATTTATACGTGTAGATGCCATTAACTAATCAGAAAGTGTGTCCTGTCCACTTAAAAGAATCGTCCAAGCTTAATAATAGCAGCCATCCATCATACTACACCTTGTCTGCTTAAGAGAATCGCCCACATAAGATGGGTGTCCTTCAAGAGGGAGTTCACTGTAAATAAATAGTTGGCGCAACAAGTCCGTAGGGACCCTAGGCCTATCTTCTCACATTTCATTCTCTTTTGCTTTCATTCATTTTCTTAGGCTTTTGTTCTCATTTTCGGACGAATGGAAGGGATCCGTCAAACTACATCTCAAAATGTGGTTCGAAAGCGCAACAAATACATTTCCGAAATACACATAGGTCGAATAAAAAAGTTAATTTAAAAAACAAAAAAAAACCGACTGACTATAAAAAAAGATTTAAAAATATTAAAACACGACACTTTCAAGTATAACTAATTGGCAATCGGGGGCTGCGAATATTTTTGTCAGACTGTGTAGGTAGTTTCCTATACCAGGCTTAAAAAACGATTAAAATACTGTTCTAAAAACACACCAGAAAGTGTGTGAAAAACGACTCAAATACAGGTAATAAAGTGTGAAAATCTGCCGAAATTCGTTTTAAACGCGTGGAGAAATAACCTTAAACAAAGCGGCAAAAAAATACAAAAATTCTCGTCAAAAAAAAAAACACGTCAAAAACGCATCAAAATCGTGTCTGAAACTTGTCAAAATCGCGGAAAAGGCGAAAACAACTTGATTGAAAACTAGATGAAGGGCGTGTAGAAGAACGTGTCAGAAAAAGCGTCGAAAAGCCGAAAAATATCTTAAAAAATCTCTTCAAAAGAGCACGTCAAAGAATGGTTTGAAAACGCATCAAAACGAGTCCAAAAAGCAAGTCAAAGTATGGATTAAGAGCGCATCAAAAACTGCCATAACGCATTAAAAAAATGTTAGAACTAGTTCAAAAGTAAAAAACACTTAACAACATAAGCGTAAAATTACGTTAAAAATACTCCAAAATACTCCTCAAAAAAAAGTCAAAAAAGACCACGAAAAAGCGTCAGAAAAGTCTTCAAATACGCCTCAAAAAAACTAGTATAAAACCAGACAACAAAAGCTTTAGAAAACGGTTTAAAAAGCGCGTGGAGAAAGGAGTCATAAAAGAAATTAAGCCAAAGTACGCGTCAGAAAACTCGACAGGCAAATAACGATATTTTAGTATTAACCCTTCACCGACTTTCGTTCCATCCCTGAAGAACTCCGCGGCATTTTTTGAATCTTTAATTACTTCCCCCACTTATAAGTCGTTTAATTGAAAATAAACAACGAGTCTGATTTCAGTACCAAAATCCACGAAAACTAATCAATTAAGTTTGACAGCATAAATCCTCATTTATCAACGAATACAAACAAAACAGTTGAGCAACAATAAAACCAATTAAACCACTCGAGTACTCCACTCAAATTCACTCCTATCATATCCTTTCTCACCCTGCTTCGCTGCTGCTTCAATATCTTCCATAATTTAGTTGTTTAAGTCCTCGGTCGACATTTTAATTATGAATGCAAAATTTCTACAGCTAATTTGTAGCCACGTCCTCCACTTCCCCAACCGACCCATGCCTTCCTTCGTAATCAGCCATAAACCGACCGAAATAACATTTATTGCCGAGACCGAGACCGAGACCAATGTTGAGGCCGAGGCATATGCATGTCAAATGATAATTATGCAGCCGAAAACACTTGTTGTCGGTGGCGCTTCTGTGACTTAATTTTGATGTCCTGATTTCATGTTTAGAAATGCGGGTGAAAGCAAGGAGTTGGGTAGCATGGGGCTGCCTAGGGACAACTAAATTTGTTCACATAAGGCGCACCCTCGCTTTCAATGCCATAAATAAATTAACGAATTAATTGTCTCACAAGGAACCCTAAAGACGGTCACATTATACTGCTTGCTACTTAAATTTTTGCAGAATTGATTCCCCGACACAGATGTCCCTCTACTGTTTTCTTTTTACGCTTGAAGACATTACGGTGGCACTGCGCAAATGTGCAATGAGGCTAAATTCCATTGGAATTCCGCAGTGGTGAACGAGAATTCAACTAGCACGTTATCCGCCCACCACGATCCCGTAACTCTTTCCCAACCAATTGACACTTTACATCTGTCAAGGATGCATGGCTCATTTGCTGCAACTGCATAGCTCCTTCTGTGAGAAAAATCGAATACGTGTCCACAAGTAGAGGTTTTCCTTGTCCCATTGAGTTTGACTATGGACCTCCGAAGGAGTGATGCATGCTAACCCAAGCAGCAATGCATTGGGATGCCGTTTTTCCACTACCCGACGAGGATTGATTGATTTAATAGGCAACATGAAAAAAGGACAACAAAAAATAAGAGAAATTTAACTTCCAACTGTCACTATGCCAGAGAAACATGCTTAGATTGCAAAATCCTCCAGTTTATCTCCGGTGAGATGTATTTTGCCACTTAAAAGCGAACTTTTTTTTTTTTTTTCTTATAAAGGACGCACGTAGTTCTCGTATCCATACATGTAAGAAGTCAACGAGGGATACTATATCGGTGATAAAATTTTATTCAATCAGTGTAAAGTTATGATTACAACAAGAGTTTGATAGTAGATGATGTTGAAGAGTGTTGACATCGGTATGGAGGTGGACAAGTTGCGAGCATACTTTCTATTGTCGCGCATATACTCGTATGTCCTTTTAGTCGAGTTTGGAGTTACGTAATCTTGGCACTGAATTTACTTACTTTTCTTCTTATGTGCGACCTGCAGCCGACTGGAACTTCCAGAAGGAAGGTTTAGTACAGCTGGTGGGGTGGTGCTTTATTGTTCACTTAGAGAAGCAATTCAAGTTTAATTGGGGAACTTTCCGTCAGAAGTCTGACGTTCATAGGTTGAGTTGAAGCGAGCGCGATAAGCTTATAAAAACAGTGAGAAAACTTTAGCAGTAAAAAATTTAGCATTTGTGTTAAGTTGAGTGGAACAAGTTTAATGGGACACTTCAGAAGGAAACTTATAGCATACGTTCGACAGATTCGTAAGATAAGTTTTTAGTCGAAGTTTAAAAATAACCAAACTATCGAATGGTTGATTTCAGTTAATTTTTCAGAAATAACTGTTTCTGTTTAGAGCACCTTTTATAAATAAATAGTTGGCGCAACAGGTCCGAAGGGACCCTAGGCCTAGCTTCTCACAACCATTCGTTTTGTGTGAGTTTTTCATTTTTGGAACGAATGGAAGGGATCTACAATTTCATGCCAACTCCAAACGGCCAATTGAGAAGCTCTTTCAAAACAGTTATACTCTCGGATGCCTGTTAGACGTTCGCGAGAGGTGGCGCAGTGGAAACCTTAAGTTGGAATTTGGGTTTTTGCGGGATTCGAACCCCGACCCCTCGCTTAGTAGTCCAACACACTAACCACTAAGCCACTGCAGCTTTTATTGATTAATAAACCTGGGTCAGGCTGAAATCCAATCACAAAAATTTGTTAGACCTGTATAGACCTTGCCTCGAACACTACTACTAACAGAATGGTCCGCCACAGCTCCATATGTATATTTCTAGCTTATCACGCATCCATTCTATTTTGCAGCGAATGAAGGGTCTTCGAATTTTTTACCAAACTCCATATGGCTAATATGAAAAAATGCGATTATGATTTTTAATTGTTTGTGGGGGAGTAATCTCTGAAACTAAAGTAGAAAATTTTACTATCACTGAGTGGTATAGGCTATTTAATTGCCTCCAGTTGCCACTCCACCTAAGGCGAGGTCTTCCTTTACTGTGTCTTCCCTCCGGGTTGGAATCGAAGACTCTTCGGGCCGGAGCGTTGGTGTCCATTTGCTCTACATGTCCCAGCAATCTTAGACGACTGACGCGTATTTTTCTGACTAGGTCGATGTCGCTGTACAGCTCGTAGAGTTCGCTGTTAAATCTCCTCCTCTAGAGCCCGTCAACGCAAACGGGACTAAAAATCACTCGAAGAATTTTGCGAAACGACCAATGAGATCTTTACCCGCCTTTGATAGCATTCATGCTTCTGCACCATAAAGCAGGACTGGGATGATGAGGGTCCTATACAGAGTCTCCTTAGTATTTCTCGACAAGGCCTAACTAATCAATTGCCTTCTTAGACCGAAATAACAGCGGTTGGCAAGTGTGATTCCTCGCTTGACTTCTGAGGTGATGGCATTTTCAGAGTTAAGAGTGGAGCCGAGGCAAACAAATTCCCGAACTACCTCAAAGTTCTAGCTGTCCGATTCGTCGATGTTGCATTTCCCTTGCTGTTGAAAGCATATATTTTGTTTTGCCTTAGTCACCACTAAGCCCATTCTGTACTGATACTTGCAAATGCACCAGTGACAGCTCGCTGTGTTCTGCCAATGATTTCGATGTCATCAGCGTATGCAAGTAGTTACACAGACTTCTGGAGAATTGTGCCTCTGGTGTTGGCTTGCGAGTTACGCTCAATTTTGTCAGAATGAATTCGAAAAAGTCACAGCGCGTCACCTTGTCTTAATACATTTTTCACATCAAAGGTTGCTGTGAGATTGTTTTCGAAGTTTATGGAGCAGCGAGCCTTCTCCGTCGTCATTTTGCACAATCTGACAAGTTTGGCGCGGATGTGAAAACTGGACCTGGACCCGCCTCTGGCTCTGTATAACTTGTCGTTATAAATGCTGTCGGCCTTAAAATGGATAAACAGGAGGTAGGTATCGATTTGGACTTCATGGGTTTTTTTCTTTGGAATTGCCATAGTGTGACGATTTGGGCGGTTATGGACTTATCGGGGCTAAAACTGCAATGATACGGTTTGATCAGTTCGTTGACAATTCGTTTCAGGCGTTCACACAGCATGAAAGACAGGACCACGTATCCGATGTTAAGACGACTGATGCCTGTATAGTTGGCGCAGTGTAGAGGATCTACTTGAATATTGCTACCTTCACTTAATGTTGGTCAGGTGAACAAAGGTTTTCATCACTCAGGTTGAAAGGTTATATCTGCCTGACAGCGAAATTTACGTGTCGTCTAACAGTCTGTGATTCATTCCACTACAAGGTTTCCTTGTTCCTCCCCAGGGACGAGTATGCGGCAAGCAGCGTTGCCATAAGTGCAGATTTGTCTGCATTTTGCAGGTTTTCCTATAGCTGCAGACTTTTAACAACCAGAAATCTGCGCTTCAGATTTTGTGTGGATTCGTAATAATGTATTTTGTTCTTTTTTTAAAAAGTAATTTTAACATTTTTTGCACACTTAGGTTAGGTTGGGTGGGGTTGTGAGATCGTCACAAAAGACCAGGCACCAAAGCGTGCCCATCGCCATCCCCAGGGAACCATTACGGTTAAAAACCTAAACCAAATCGCCCAAACAGTCAACATCCCTACAGAATTTGGTTATGGTCCCAATATTATTTGAGGAACCAACCTCCTCTAAGTTATTAAAGAAGTACCTGGGGCCTAACTTTGTAATTCGGTTCTAAAGTTAAATCGTTCGAATTCGGAAAATATGTACTTCGTTATTTGAAAATCGGAAATTGAAATCCGAATTTCATTTATCTAGATACATCTGCTCGAAAATCGGAAATTTCGTACATAGCAACTCGATTTTCGTTGCTAAATACATTGGAATTTCTGAAATTTCATTCGGTATCTAATTAGCATTCGGAAAAGTTTCGCTGAAACCTTAAATGTAAATATATACTTAAAAAAAAAATACATAAATAATATTTATGGACACAATGTTATAAATTAATTGAAGAAAACATAATAAATATTGATATGACGATATTTTTGATGATTTCATTTTATTTTAAAGGAAACCCCGAACAAAACTATTAATACTTGTTGGTTGTTTTCTTATTTCATTAGATAGTTAGGTAAAGATCTGATGATCTGAGAATCAATGCTATATAAAATCTGGCAGTAGGTACATAATAACAATGTGAGCTTTTAAAAGTCAGTCGCCAGTTCTGGTTAGAGAGTTATAGGTTTTTAAAGTTTTATCGAAGTCAAAAATGGGGTTTTCGAGATATGAGCTGTTTTTAAAAGTAGCGTTTTTGGTGATTCGAATTGAGAATTAAGGACGCAACAATTTTAAAAACATCAATATTACTCTAAGTTTGCATTTTGGTCAAAATCGTTATTGCCGTTTTCTGGTAAACTAAGATGACTTTTTTTCAAAAATCCATTTTACGATAATACCGAGAACAACTGAGTTTGCCATTAAGTTGGAAATGACCATACTCATAAATTAATTTTTGTTACAATCGTATGGACCGTTTTCGAGATAATTATGTCCAAATTTAAATAGTACCATTACTCGAATTTTTAGCCAAAAACTGGGTATGTAGTCATGATAACCTCACCCACGTAAGCTTAAATATCAATTTTGGTTGAAATTGTTAGAGCCGTTTTCGAGGAAATCAAACTGGTACGAACTTTTTGTATGGGAAGTACCATTAATATTGAGGTTACCTTCCAAAATAAAAAACGGCCCTAAGCCCACAAACTCCAAATCCGAAGTTTGAACGAAAGCTGGTCAGCCGTTTAGGCTGTAGGCCTGTGGGACAGAAAGACCGGACAGAATTTTGCGACCAATTTTTTTGAGTTCATCTATCATCGTAATGTCAGAATTGATTAACATCTCGAGTTCTCTTACTACGTAATGGAGAAAGTTAAAAAATAATGAAGTCGAAAACCAAATTGGAGTTAAAAAAGCAAATTATGAAGTTGAAGACGAAGACACAGCCAAGAAATTAAACTTAATTGAAAATCGTGATTAAGAATTCTTTTCATTTATACCTTTAAAATAGTATATATTATATTGAAATTGAACCACCAACGAATAAATTTAAATAATCAAAAACGATTTATTTGACATTTTGTTTAATTTAAAATGTCATTTCTGACAAAAAACAGCTCGAATCTCGGAACATTTATTCGAAAGTTGCAAAGGTTTCTATACAACATTTCTTTTCGATTCGAAAGTTATACAGAGTAACATTTGAAATTAGAATCGGAAACAGCTTTCGAACAGTTTTTACTTTCGAATCGAAATACAGAGTTAGGCCTCTGCCTAGGTGCCTCCTTCTACTCCGAGCAATTGCTTGACACTCGCATAGAAGGTGGGAGATGTCTTCCGTAGCTTGTAGGTCCTCACAGTACCTACATGTATCCGTATTAGCTAAGCCTAGTCTCATGGCATGCTTCCTTAGAAGGCAGTGTCCAGAGAGTATTCCTACCGTTAATTTTAACTTTGTTCTACTGAGATTGATTAATTCTTCAGACTTCTTCCGACTCAAAACAGGCCACAGCGCCTTTGAGACCCTGTGCCCCTCTAGTTGTGACCATCTTGTGGCTGCTTTATTGGTGGTTTTCTCAAAGGTAACCCTTCTGGCACACTTACTTTTCGCATTCAGGTCTTTTTTTGTTATTGTTACTTCAATAGAAAAAATTGTGAAGAAATATGTTCTTCCTTGCAATTTTTTTGTTGTTGTCATAATTGCAAATTTGTCAAATGGCAACACTGACTCCAACTCCAGTTGCCTTTACATACCTACTTTAAGCATTGTGTATTATTTATACTCTCAGTTGTGGCACAAATTTTGAGGAGTGATCTCAACACCTAAAATGAGCAAAGCGTGACACACAAAAAGATATGGCTGCTTTATGCCTTCATGCATCACAGCGATGTCTCATACACATAACAACGTTACTTTTACTTCATTCCAATAAAACGTGTTATCCCCCATCCGCATAAAAGAGCAGTAAAAAGTTCAGCTATATCGCGTGTGAAGAATGCGCACTTGAACTTGAACTCGTAACACTGGCTATGCTCTCCGGATTCCTTCCGCACCCTGCTGAACTCATTTCAGCAGGACACGTGTTTCCTGTGGATAAATTTGATTAGGAAATGCGAAAGAAGAACAAGGGCGACCACCCCAACCCCGAAACGTATAATTAAATCCAAAATGGCATGAACTTTGACAGTGGCACTCTAGTCTTACCCAAAGCCACCACACGCACCGTCAGTCGACAGCATTAAATTAAATTCCGTGGCACTTAATTTTACACTCTGCGCGGCACTTAATGTTTACGATTACGATGCTCGCCTAATTTTACGGCCAAGCAACAGAAAATAAGATTCAACTTGTCAAAGTTACTGCCGATGTCGCTATATATACTCGTGGCAGAAGTCGGGCGGACAGGATTTCAGAATCACAGCCATTGTGCGCGCACTGGAATGGTATGCGATACGGGAAAATCTGCATAACATTGCCTCCATGATTATCACTGACAGTCATTGTTGTCCTGAATGGGGCCACATGAACAATACCATCATCGTCGTATTCAATAGAAATATATGTAATCCAAGGACATTGCTTGCATTCAGACCTGTAATTTGTGCGCCTCAATGGACTACTTTTATTCACATTGATTTCGTCGAACGATTGTCAGTATAAGCATTCTCTATTGTCAGCAGATTGGCTATACGCAGGATATAGATAGGCACCTTCCTTCCCTGAAATGCTCTATTTTACTATAGGTATGGAGGACCTTGGTAAGCTGCATATTATATTTTGAAAAGCATTTCAATAATCCTCCTAATGAAAGCCTTCCATAGTTGTCTCTGTAAAATCCACTAACTGAAGTGAAAGGATTTGTTGATCTGCCTTCTCCTTACGCCACCGCAAAGCTGGCTTTTACGAGGATTAGCGGTGTAGTGCATGGAATCGCTCTTATCCATGGAAGGGTATACGATGATGATGAGTGTGAGCAATTCATTAACGGAAGTGCACTCATTGGCTGAAGTTGGTATTCCATTTCAGTTTCCATTAGGTCCTCGGAGCCTGAGCGTTTCCTCTTATTTATGGAATAACCAGATGACTGAGCATTCGCAATTACTCCTCTAGGGATAATGTGCACTCCTAATGAGGGCATGCAGGTGAAGCTGTCTGACAGTAGGTATATTTTATTGTATTTAACAGTTTGAAAATTATCATTTAGTTTAAGTTGATATGAATGCTTTATTTTTCTATGAATATA
Source organism: Cheilosia urbana (assembly GCA_946477585.1). NCBI lineage: Eukaryota > Metazoa > Arthropoda > Insecta > Diptera > Syrphidae > Cheilosia > Cheilosia urbana. Next base: position 123,306,930 of record OX297854.1, read on the forward strand.
AATAAATTAAACATGTGGGAGAAAATCACTAAATTTACTGAAGATAACCATATTCTGCCCGATGAACAATTTGGGTTTAGGCGCTTCCATAGCACTTCCCATCAAGTAATGAGGATTTGCAATCATGTAAGAAGTAATCGGTTAGTAGGAAAATCAACTGGCATGATTTTAGTCGACATAGAAAAGGCTTTCGACTCAGTTTGGCATAAAGGTCTGATCTTCAAAATGATTAACCTCAATTTCCCACCTTATCTGTGCAATATAGTTCTAAGTTTTCTGTCTGATCGATGTTTTGAAGTGCATGTCAACAGTGGTGTGTCTAATTTAATACAATACAAGTCAGGAGTACCTCAGGGCTCAGTTTTGGGGCCTATACTTTACAACCTGTATACGTCCGATTTTCCTGAATTACCGGGGTGCGAAGCGGCTATTTTTGCTGATGATACGGCTATATTTTCATCTCATGAGTTTGCTCTTAATATTGAGAACAATCTTAAAAATGCGATGGAAATCTTGCAAAAGTACTTCACTAAGTGGAAAATCAAGCTAAATGAAGACAAATTGCAAGCAATCTTTTTCTCAAGAAAAAGAAAAGCTTGTTTTCTTCCTTCTTCTAGCTTGCAAGTGAATGGATTTAATTTGGAGTTTGAAAATTCCGTTAAATACCTAGGTATTTACCTTGACAGTAAACTAACATTTCAGGAGCATATTAGACAGACTGTTAATAAAGTAAATATTGCAACGAAAATGCTTTACCCATTCATTAACAGAAAATCTTCCTTATCTTTACATAACAAAATTATAATAATGAAAGTCATATTCTAAGCAATACTTCTCTATGGCTGTCCTGTATGGGGAAAATCCGCAAAATGTCACTTAAAAAAACTGCAAGTAGCACAAAACAAAGTTCTTAAGCTTATGTTAAACCTAGCGTGGGATTATCCCACCTTGCACCTTCACAAAAAGGCGGGTGTTGAACCGATATCTTCGAGAATACTAAAACAAACAAATAGGTTTATCAATTCCTGCGCATTTGCCGACAATCGCCTAGTCAACGCCTTGTGTGCCACAAACAGCTACTCAAACTATTAAAACTATGTACTTATTTGTTTCTATATTTTATTTATTATTTATACATTTATTTGTCTATTTATTCGTTGGATTTTTTATAGATATATATATATATATATTTTTTTATTATTTATTTTCATGTATTTATTTATTTGTTTATTTATTTATTATTTATTTATTTATTTATTTATTTATTTATTTATTTATTTATTTATTTATTTATTTATTTATCTATTTATTTATTTGTTATTTATTTATTTATTTATTTACTTATTCATTTAGTTATTTATACATTTTTTTTTATTTTTTTTTTTTTTTTGCTTATTGAAGGTTTTTCATCGCTTTTCCTTCAACACCTATGTTCATAAATGTAAATGTTTATTGTGTTTCGTAATATTGTGGAAATAATTTTTCAGAAGAAAGATATAAATGTATCAAATCTCTGTATCTTATGCTGTGCGATAACTAAATCATGTAAAAATGTTAATGCGAAATAAAGAAATCTATCTATCTATCTAAACATGTGGGATGAGTAGTCAGACCACAACAACACCAACCAGCCAGCCAACAAGCAGTACTAAGAGACACATACCAATACAAATGTACCAGCACCGACAGATGTACGTTTCAACAAAACGCGATCGTTCCAGTGATGCCAGACTTTAGCAGCAGGTTATCCCACGGTTATACCCAAAAAATCCCTTTTATCCCTGCTCATCATCGTTCGCCTCCAAAAATCCAGCTACGATATGTAAGAGAAAAAATTAGTGCAGTAAAGTTTCAACCTTAAAACTGACCGGTCGTTCGCTGAACATTGTAATAGTAAAATAGTTATAATAAGTACAAATCAGTTTAAATAAATACATATTGTTAATCTGTGGCGGAAGAATTTTCATTCCACTCTACATACATAGGTATGTGCCGAATTTTCAGGATCTCCAAAAAGGTTCTCCAAAACTGACACCACAAGTGCCAATAAATTTTAGTATCGTTCTAAAAATAACCACACAGTCCAAAAATGCTGCCCTCTAGTAAAGTGATGACTTCGTCTTTTTTTGTAGATAATTTTTGGAACTTGTTTTCAATTTGTCGTCAAACTTTTACTACAGCAATATTTTCCACTGCAATATTATTTATCAAATTTAGAACCGAAACGACTTCGAAGTTCGAAACGATTTGATTTTTCTTTATTTTCTCGTTACCAGGGTGTGAACTTCAGTTATAAAATTTCGCAGTAGATCTTAAAAAAAAGTGCAGTAGATTCACTTTTTGTGCAGTAGATTTTGAGTTTAGAAAAAAGTGCGATAAAAATGAAGTTTTAAAATATTTTTTTTATAAGTCTATTAGCTTAAACATTAAAAATCGACAGCTGACAGCAGAGCAGAACAACGACAACAATAAATTTAGAAACAGAGAAAGAGAAAGACACACTTGGGACTTGACTTCAGTATCAGATATCAGTTCATGCAAGGCTAATGCAGTGAAAACCAGATGGCATGCACATTTTCTTCTTAAATGTATTGTAATGGATTGCAAAATCAATAAACAGTGCTTCCAGTAACTGATTATTTGCAATGGGCTCTTAAAAATATACTAAGAAACAAAAGTGTGTAGATATATTCAATTTGGATTTAAAATTTCCGAGATTAACATAAATTGCAGTAGATTGTCAGTCGAGCGCAGTGTGCAGTAGATTTTATTTTTTTCTTAAAATTTTAGTAGATCTACTGCAATTGTAGTAAAGTCCGAACCCTGCTCGTAACTGCTCGATTATGAGATCGCAATTTGCAAACCCTTTCAGTTGCATGGTTGTTGCACTTTTTAAAAATAATATAAATAAAGTGCGCGACTGGGTCGCATGAAACGTTCTCTTTTATATCAATAATTTAATGTGCTTTTAAAACAATATAAAATCGTATGTTTTCGGTACGGTTTGTTAATAAAATATCGCTTCAGAGTAACAATATAGAACATACCTAATAAAATAAAAAATGATTGCTTTTAATAGCAAATTATCTTTAAATTTTTTAGAAAAAGAATCTAATAATTTTTGCGTAAGAAAATTTTGTTCCAATCACGGAAAAATTAATAAAATCTTTTTCAAGAAAACTTTTAGTTTAAGTACTACTAAGAAAAAAAAAATGTCCGTTTTCGTTTTACGTTTTACTGTGGCCTTATGAAGAAAAAATAAAACAATATATATATGTACATAAAAAAATTGAGTAATACTTTTTAAGAAATCTTTTTAATATGACCTTATTTGCATTTGTTTAAGAAGTACCTATGGGATCTTATTTAGAATTATTTTACTATCCTAAGTATACGTTTCGATCAAAATTGATAGAAACTTCCAAAAATACTATTTAGCTAAAAGGTACAACGTATTGTTGAGAATGGGGTTTTCGAAATATGAATAGTTTGCGTTTTCGGTCGTTTAAATGAAAACTAAAGGATGCAATATCTCATTTTGAAAATACCAATTTTAATCCAAGTTTACATTTTGATCGAACATTTTTTTTTTTTGGGTTTTCAAGTATAACTTAAAAAACATTTTGAAATTTAAATTATTTTTAAAAATGTATCGTACGATAATTCATATAATTTAAAAACCGAATTTTCTATCAAGCTATAAATGACCATAAGGACCGTTTTTGGGATAAGTCCAATTTGCAAAAATACCTACTGTTATTCGATTTTTTTTAACGAAAAACTGGGTATACAGCAATATGGATCCCACCTACAAAAACAATAATATTAGGTATCAATTTCGGTTGCAATCGTTGGAATTGTTTTCGAAAAAATTTAACTTGCTTGAAACCGTTATTTGGGAGGTAGGTACCTTTAATAGTGTGGCTAAGGTGCAAATAAAATATGGCCCCGAACTTTAAGCCCAATAACTCCAATTCGTACTTGATACAAATCTTCCAATCCGTTTAGGATGTAGACCTCAGGCGCCGATGGACAGACGAACAGACGGACAGAATTGCGAGACCCACTACATTACATCATCATTATGTCAGAAATGCTTGAAATATCGAGTTCGAAACTTTGTACGAACACAATATGTTTCTCTTAAGATCTATTCATATATATAAGAGCGAATTGCAAACTGCGAAAAAGCGAACATTTGTAGTTTTTGACATTTGATTCACATAAAAACTTGTTTTAGTTGCACCAGCGATTCAGTTTCATTTTCGGTTAAGTTCGAAAGAATTTTTCCTGTGTTATGTGGATTCTGATTCTGGATCAGTTCGCGGCAGGAATTTTCAATTCGCAGAAAAAAAAATTGCTGTAGGTAATTAGGTACTGTAAATTTCTTCATAACTGGTTTTTCTGCTGGCCTGATATTTTTGTTCGTTTAAAGTATTCTTATCTTGCGGTATCGTGAATTTTCTCGGGTCTGGTACAGGGTTGGATATAGAACAAGCGAGCTGTCACTGGTGCGTTTGCAAGTATTAGTACAGAAGCGGCAAAAATGGGTTTAGTGGTGAATGAGGGTAAAACAAAATATATGCTGTCAACAAGAAAGGACACACAACATCGACGAATCGGGCAGAACGTCACGATAGACAGCTATAGCTTTGAGGTAGTTAGAGACTTTGTCTACCTCGGCTCCGCTATAAACTCTGATAACGACATCACATCAGAAATCAAACGAAGAATCACACTTGCCAACCGCTGTTTCTTTGGCCTAAGACGGCAACTGATAAGTAAGGCCTTGTCGAGAAAACCTAAGGAAATTCTGTATAAGACCATCATCATCCCAGTCCTGCTTTATGGTGCAGAAGCATAGGCGCTATCAAAGGCAGATGAAGATCTCCTTGGTCGTTTCGAACGCAAAATTCTTCGAGTGATTTTTATTCCCGTTTGCGTTGACGGGCTTTGGAGGAGAAGATTTAACAGCCAACTCTACGAGCTGTACAGCGACATCGACCTATTCAGAAAAGTACGCATCAGTCGTCTAAGAGTCTTCGATTCTAACCCGGAGGGACAACGCAGTAGAGGAAGACCTCGGGTTAGGTGGCGCGCGCAAGTGGAAGGGGACCTCAACCAACTTGGAGTGCGCAACTGGAGGCAGTTAGCCAAAGATCGCGCTAACTGGAGAGGCGTATTGGTTGAGGCCCAGGTCCACCCCGGACTGTAGCGCCACCTAAGTAAGTAAGTAAGGTACAGGGTTGAGCTGCAATTGGGTATACAAAAATAAGAAGTTGTTTTTTATTGAATATCATAAGTTGAGTGGGCATTTCATACTTAGAACTTAGAAGTAAGCTAATTTAAGTAGAAGAATGAACTACGTCTAGTTCACCAAGTAGATCTATATCCACATTTGAAATTATTTCCATTACTTCAACTGACAAAAATTAGATTCAAGAATTGTTCCTTCCATCGCGGAGACCACGCACATGTTATCGAGCTCTTTAATACACAACCCCCTACGAACTTAGCTGTAAAAACCCACAAAAACTGTGAACCGAACTGTATAAAATCGTGGATAACAATAAAACTCTCGAATTACATTGGAAATTCATAAGTGAATTTATCGTGCAAATTCGTAGTACAGTTTCCTCCTCTCGGTTTGATTCAACTACAGTCTGTAATTTATTCCCTTTACCGACTCCTCTCAGTCTGTAGAAAATAAAAACCTGCCATTTATCAATCAAAGAGCTGAGTAAATTGAAGAGTAAAAACTCTTCTGACGAACCGAATATAGGATCACAAATCAATAACTGAAATTACCGATGCAGAAGATTCAATTCCATCATTCGTTGGAGTGCCTTAAATCATTTCAAATTCTAATTTACATAAAAATCCCATCACCTCACTTTTTGGTCTTTCCCATGCAAATCAATCCTTCATCTAAAGCGCACGCAACTATTCAGTCCATTAATGTCACGATCCCTCCTACCCACGTCATCAGCCGCAAGGGCAAAAGCGACTTCTCAACAATCACTATACACACAAATATCAATCACATTGAAACCATTTTTCCCAATTATCCTATAGTCATATAAGACAAGTATGGCCCACTTCATCACCTTTCCTCCTCATACCACATATACCCTGTGTTGAAGCTTGGAAGTGTGATTCTGCCTGTATGCATCAGCAGGCATCAGTGTGGTAAAAATCATAGAGAAACGCGTTCAAGTAGAAAGCTTTTTCCGTCGGGACCGGTGGGAGCTGGTAGGCATAATGTAACCGTGCTCCTTGTCACCCTATCGAGGTACCCTTATTTCCACTGGGACGTCATACTACTAACCTCAAGTGGAAGCCACTCAAGGGCCTTTAGTGGTGAAAATTTTATAATAGCACTTTTAAGTCGGTCCATTTAAACAACCAATAGGGGCGTGGTGAAGGGGGTTCCTATTATTTATTTTTTTTAAATAATGGGTCTCATCAGCATCATTGTTATTCCCTTAGTCGTCATTGTCCTTTTAAATGTGTATGCTTAGTGGTAAACTGAATCTACTTAGCTAGTGTTTGCGGAAGCTTTTAAGATTTAGATTAGAGAGTGAACGGATATGACATCTCGAAGAAGTGGATAAATGAAATGCAAGCTAAGAAATTACATAATTGATTTTCGAAATCAAACCACCTTTCATAAGGACTAATTGGAAGTGAATCCATCTAACGCACAGGGATGGCTATCGGGGTCAATCTGAATATTTGATCGATTTAGAGTGAAATGTTTTTTTAAGTTTTCCGAATGGGAAAAATTGCTTTAAAGAAAATTTTAATTCAATTTGTTAATCTAGTAAAATGGGTGAAAAATTAACTTTTAGATTTTAACCTGCCAGGATTTTTTGATATGTCATATCGTTTGCTCATCAGACAGTCACTTCCCTGGAGATTCAAGTGCAGTAAAGCTAGATCCACATATCAGGTTAAAATAATAGAAAGAAAATGCAAGTGAAAATGAAAGTAAAAGCCAATAAGCTTTTCCTGTGAGACATGCTGTTGCAAAGATGAGAAAGTGCTGCACTCAGGACCGGCCCGAGGTTAATTGGCGCCCTGTACACGTGTCACCGTCTGAATATCTTGGGTTCTATGAATAAAAACAAGCATTTTCTTTGAGCAAAAGGTTGTAGCAAAGTAATAGCCCTTAGCAATTGCTTTGAGTCGGTATGAATAAAAACGTACTTTGCTACAAAGTTCGAAAATTCGAACATAGCATTTACTTCGCTGTACGTGTACTTGGCGACGTTAAAGTATCTAGTTTAATAAGTTTGACAGCTGTCTGACTAGATGTACCTCGGTTGTGATTGGCTGAAATCGGTCATATGGGCAGCTGTTTCATTTGACGTTTATGGAGGGGTAGCCGACGAATCTAGTCAAGAAGTTCGTGACTGAGTACTAAGTTGACAGTTCGGGTATGTGGTTGACGTAAAAAAAGTCACCTACCCGACCAATCTAGTTTTTGCGTTCAGTTTAAAGTTTCATGTTGCTACCAAGACAGTAAGCACTCATTTTACTAAAATTAAACTCCATAACTAAATGAAAATTGAATCTCCTAAAACGAATAACAATCAATTGAACTGTGTTAATTTGCAACCAATTTAAAAAGAAACCAATACGGAGGCCCGAGAGCACCCCCTACAACTTCCAAACATACTTACAACCCCAAAACCTCATTTAACTACCGCGCACAATGTAAACGACAACCCGTCCGATTCTTCATCGAACAAAGTAGATTATCTCCCCAATAACCATTAAAAAATCATTATCCACATTTCCGTGCAACATTGAGAACTCGGAAACTTTTCGATGCAATCAATTTTTGCCATAATTACTTGGCAATCAACCGATGGCAAAACTTTCAGATCATCAATCGTATGACTCAACTCCTTCTACAGATTTACTTTATTAAGTTGATTCATTGTGTCCTCTTGGGCCATTAAGTGCACACTAAGATAATGCACTCAAGTTAACCAGTGTCCTTTGGCATCCTTTGTTGCCGGGGAATTCGTGTTGCACCCTTTAACATCACCCCAGTGGCAAAACAAAGGGACGCAACTACACGAGGACTTCCCTTTGCAATTGTCCAGGATGCTGCTATATTCAACTGTCATTTGAGCAACTTTCCCAACTTTCTCACATTTACTCAACTAATTTATATAATTAAAGTCGGGCTGGAAGTTTTCAATTGTTGTCTCCGCCGATGACGCGACGGCAGTAGAGTGATACAACTTAATATTCAAGGAGGAGAATGCGCTGTGCAACATTTACACAGATGAACATATTTATTTATATTGTATGTGATGCGCAAGGAATGGATTCTGCACGTAAACAAGGACCTCACAAAGTCAGTGTAGTCTTAAGAATTTCTAAGTTTTCCTTAGTAGGGTAAACGGTAAACTTCCCGCTGGTGGTATGCAAAGTTCAGGATATTACAGAACCAGGATAAGGGATAAAGTTTCATCGTTGGGAGAATTAAAGTGTCTCAGCGTGGTGTTTGTACAGAAAACTGTGCAAGCAACGATGGATGGTCTGAGATAGATATGTGCTGTGCGTGGGTGAAACGAATTCATCTAAAAAGTCATCGCAGGCATAATTAACTATTATTCTTAAGTGAGTTTACCCAAAATGCAGTCGAGAAGAGATAAAATGGTGGTTGCATATAAGTAAAGCGGAGTGTGTTCGAGTTAAGTCTATATTAATATTATGCATGACAAAGCAACGGCGGGTAGGAGAAGCAAATTTTTGGCTCCGTGATTTGGGTCAAGGTTATTCGTTTAACTGTAGTTTACCACCTGAAATTGAAATTGTGCCGAGAGCAGATTTCTCTTTTAAGTCGTAGAGACCTTTCTAAGGGAAGTGGTATTTGCAGAGCGGCGCTGAAGTTGAAATATTTGAAGCTTCACCTCAAAGTAAGTCGGTGTCATAGAGGCCCAATTCTTCTGTGTCGGATTTTAAAAATGGTAGAAAAAGGAAGAAAAAGAAATGGCATTTTTTTAAGATCTCGATATGTTTCAGCATGTTAGTCTTTTAAGAAAAACAAAAGAATATATAAAACACGAGCAAGTCTTTTTGAAAATTTTGATTGTCAGATATCGGTCTGGCAATTATCTGACAATGACTTTTATGCAAATATTGGTAGACAAAATCGCCAGTTTACACAGTTGGCAGACATTTGGGAGAATTTTTTTCATTTGTAGACCTGACTATATCGTCAGATCTAAATAGCAATCGTTTGAACATAGCTTAAGAGTAATGCGAAAATATTGCGAAATTTTTTTCAATTTGAAAACACTTTTCAGTGCAGTTGAGATAACTACAAAATGTTTTAGTGAAAGAGCTGGTGCTTCTTAAAAATTTGGGACTCCAAAGCATGAAAAAAAAAACTTCAGCGTCGAATGACTTTCGGTTTGTCAGACTGTAAAACATTATTTTTGTTTTGGGACTGATCATCAGTCTATGTGCTGCAAACCATGTTCTAAGTAGTTCTAAATCTGAATAAAATGCTGTTACTCTTTAAATAGATACATAAGACCTTTGACACTAACGTAGCTACCATAAAGGACGGATCGCCTGCAAAAAGTTGGGAAATTGAATCGATCCTTAAATCAGCTGACCATAAATGCAGTAATGGAAAACGTCTGTTCAACGCCAAATGCTCGACAACAATTGACGTTATTGAGCAGGAAGAGTGGGAAAATATCAAAATACCTTCTACAGTACCGCCAAAGGAAGACAGCCACATTGGCTTATCTACATCAAAGATATGATGAAAAGAACATAGTTGGCAACATATTCCATGTCTTACCGCCTCTAGTGAATAGCAAAAAAATATTTATACTGACTTTTGAAAATTCAGCACAAATTTGAATAGACATCTGTCTTGACTTTGGTCTGCTCTGATGGAAATTTGGTGTAATGATGTACCTACTCTTTGTCTACCTCGGCTCCGCTATAAACTCTGATAATGACATCACATCAGAAATCAAGCGAAGAATCACACTTGCCAACCGCTGTTTCTTTGGCCTAAGACGGCAATTGATTAGTAAGGCCATGTCAAGAAGCACTAAGGAGATTATATGTAAGACTCTCATCATCCCTGTCCTACTCTATGGCGCAGAAGCATGGACCCTAGCAAAAACGGATGAGGATCTTCTTGGTCGCTTCGAACGCAAAATTCTTCGAGTGATTTGATTCTTTGGTACCGTTTGCGTTGACGGGCTTTGGAGGAGAAGATTTAACAGCGAACTCTACGAGCTGTACAGCGACATCGACCTGGTCAGAAAAGTACGCATTAGTCGTCTAAGATGGTTAGGACATGGCGAGCGAATGGACACCAACGCACCGGTGCGGAGAGTCTTCGATTCCAACCCTGAGGGACAACGCAGTAGAGGAAGACCTCGCCTTAGGTGGCGCGCGCAAGTGGAAGGGGACCTCAACCAACTTGGAGTGCGCAACTGGAGGCAGTTAGCCAAAGATCGCGCTTACTGGAGAGGCGTATTGGTTGAGGCCCAGGTCCACCCCGGACTGTAGCGCCACCTTAAGTAAGTAAGTAAGATGTACCTACTCCTTTTTATACTAAAATTAAAATTGGAATTAGATTTATGCAAGCACACAAAAATTGTAAATATTTGACTATAACTCTCTTTATGCCACTTAGACATCAGACGTTCTATATAACTGGTGGATGAATTCTTTACGCAGAAACCTACCCCAAGAAATGCGAATGATTACAGTGAAAACCGCTTTAAAATCCACTGATTTCTTCTCGATATAAGCGCGGACCCACAGCAAGGCGTATTTTGGAACTTCCGTTTATAGGTAGTAAGATGTAGTGGGAGGAATTTTTTATTTCCATCGAAGGTTTCATCTTTTAACCAAAAGATCGTACGGCTTACTTTGGAGCTAAGATTTTTTTAAAGCATAAGAATTGTCAGTTGATTCCTGAAAGCAGTTCGGTCCCTTTTCCCCCATAGTTAGTTCCTAAATGGGTTTACTAAGATAAGTTGGTAAGCCAACTAATTGAAATTCTTTCAGCAATTACCGTGTATAAATTTGTATTCAGTAAGCCGGCTCAGGGGTTGTTGTGTTGCATCACAGAGCGAGGGCCTCCGGTTCAACCCCAAAAAAAAAAAAAAAATAAAAAAAAAACTTTTTAAGATTATTTCACTTTGTCACCTCTTACGAAGGTTTAACAAAAATGCGGGATACAACTTTTTTTGACAGAGCTTTTCAATTATCTCTGATTCGGCGCAGGGATATAAGTCCAAAAGACATTTTTTACCCCCTTTGGTGGGACATAATTCCATAATAAAATTTTTAACTTATGTTCCACCGAAATGGGACGAAAGTCGATGATGAGCTTATGTCTCGTTGACTTAACTCCCTGCGCCTTTGGATTCGACATAAAATTTTAGGTCGCGAAAATACGAACTAGCAGAAATGAATGATTGTGTGGAGCTTTAGAAAAGACGCCTATATGGACCAATTTATTTAATTTTATAAATGTGAGGATTGGCACAAAGAGTAGTGGGCATCTCACAGTCATTGCGGAGAATACAAATGTGGGAACAATTAACTCTGCAGATTTTATTGCCCCGATGAATACCAGCATCGAGCTGTTAGGCAGGGCGAATCATTTAACAATTAAGGTGACATTCCCAACTTCGGACGTTCATCTAATGGTTGAACCAAAACGAGAATAAGTAATATCTAAGTACATTTTTTTCGTTTGGTTAACAACGTGTGGAGCACACTATTGTACTACTGCCGATACATCTCTAAATCGCAGCATCGCAAAATAGAGTTTCAAGTTTTTTTCGGGATCCCACATTTGCGTAAAATGACGAAAACCCACCTCAAACCTTTTTTGTTAAGTTCTATCCAGTAACAACCCACCAACTCCCACTCCCATGTTGACCCCAAACTTTTATTTGGTTTAGAAAATTATCCATTTCACGATGTACACCTGGGGGTCGATTCTGGTTAAAAGTGAAACGAAAATGTTTACACCCTTTCACGCGCAATTTTGATTCTCGTTCTATGAAAATGTGAAACCAAACGTCAACATTTTTCATATGAATAATTTCTTTTCACGGCCCCATTTGCAAGCGAATGTTTTTAGTGAGAGTTTGAAAATTGACAACCCTCTTTCATGCAACACAGCATGGGGTATTGAATTCACTACGATATTATTTTCACTTATTGAACCAGAATCGCATTTTAGTACAAAGTGAATCGAAAAAATAAAAGCAATGCGTGAAAGTGAATGTGAAAACGATTTATTCGATTCACTCTTTCACAGAACCCAGAATCGACCCCCTGCACAAGCACATACCTACCACACACTTGGATATATAAAGGGGAACAAAAATTTCAATTAAGGTCCACTATAAACCATTTACGGGTTGACAAAATGAAACCATCGAAGAAGTCTATAAAATTCAGCTTCATATCCCCGACACACGAAACTACGATGAACTTTCAACTCGAACAAACACAACTTTCGGTCAATCCATGACTAAACGGATTACTCCGAGCAAATCTCTTAATCTAATTAAAATTCCCAAATTGAAGAACATTCAAATCGTAACCCATGGTGATTAATATCAACCACTGACCCATGTATTATTTCTGAGAGAAACTGCATTTCCTTTTAGCATGATTCACAGAGTAACTGAATGAGCTTCTTTGCAGCTCCCCCATCTCTATTGGTGCCATACACTCAAAAAAGAAACCCCTTGCACATTTTGGCATTGGAAATGATTTCAACCCCAAAAAAGCAGCGCTGATCTGTTTCTCATACTGACTGCGGTTGCTTTTTGTTTTTTTTTTTCTTGCAAAGGGTGCAAAATATTCATACTACTCGTGGAGCATTTTTTTTTTTTTTTAATGCGAGTAACTACAGAGGATGTCGCCATCAAGGACGACATCATGTTTTTTTTTCCGGATTTGCCTTTTAGCTGGGGGAAATAGTTTTAGAATATTAGGGGAAGTGTGTGGTTTTTTGTTCGTCGGGTGTGACTTCCTTTGACACAAAAAAAAAAAAAAAAAACCGTAAATGGATCATTATTGTGGAAAAGTTTGCACATACATAAATTAGAGATGTTCGGAAACAAAGTTGGAAAGTTAGTATGCAACAAGCAAGTAGGTTTCCGAGCGCATAATAGTTTCGTTGTTTGCAGCTGAGAGAAAAAAGAGGCAACTGCCGTCGGATATTGTCTGATGTACACCGGGGTTTGCGAGGGCCAAGTGGCAGCAGGTATACCTGCACAGATAAGAAACTGCGATCAATTTGTCAAGCACTGGGCACTCGAAGCTTTGTCCATAACCTGGGGATATTTTAGAGGCAAGAACCGATCAATGCGAAGAAGTTTTGCCAATCATCCAGAGATCTGTCTAAGCTGCCAAAAGGCACATTTTTAATCTTTTTACTGAAGGCTTTGGCAGGCGCTGATGTGAATAATCATAAGTTCTTGTAGCTACGTTTAGTAGGTATTTCGATCACGCATTCAAATTCAAAACAAAGCCGGACGCTTACAAAAGGACTGCATTCCAAAGGTATGCTTTAGTAGATCTATCTCTCTCTCTCTCTCTCTCTCTCTCGACAGGTGTTTTTTATAGCTTCTAAGAGACTATGATATCCACGAAGTTCACAAGATCTTTCTGTAGGTATGACGTATGGGTATAAAAATATTTTTTTCATTCATTTTAAATTCATTTTTTATTAATTCTTTTTTTAACTTACATACTAGACAAAAACGATTAAATCTAATTTAAAACTAACATTTTTCTTATTCTAGCTTACTGGCTCTTAGCGAGCGCTCTAAACTTAACAATATCCTTAAAAGTATTGCCTTTCGGCCTTAAATCTATCTATGTCTATGATTTGATTTGTTTTTTAATTTCCAAGAAACTTTAGAAAACTTGGATACTTTATTATGTATTTGTTTTATTAAAACTACTTAAATCTACCTAAGCTACTTAACCTACATTACCTGTAATCAGGGTGGTGAGCAATCTTATCGATTGGTCACCATCCATAAAAATATTTTCATTAGGATATGCCAGGTTTCCATTTAGGTTCACAACCTCTCTTATAGGTACGATAGGCTTGTGCAAAGCTGGGTCCGCCACATTTACTATCACCGATCAATCGCTCTGGAGAAATGGTATTTTTTTTTTTTTCGATCAGACAACGACAATTTGAAGGTTTATTTCAGACACCAGTTCGCACTACAACTCTTCTGTGTTTCTCTTGAGTTATGTGGCATTGTACTCCTAGGATTCGAGAACGGTGTATACGAGAGGAGCCGGAAATTATTTTATTCAATGAGTGGATAGCTAAGGCGTAGCAAAATTCGAACGGGTTATTTTGCTAAAAAAATTTCCATACCTAGTCTTTTGTCTTTTCCTTGAGAAACAAAAGAGTTTTAGTGCGAACTGGAGTTTGAAAAAAACCTTCCATGTTACTGCTTACTATAGCATCCATGAAAGAAAACCTCAAGTGGGAGATTTTGATTCTAGGTTAGGTTAGGTAAAAAAGGGGTGTGAGATAGAAAGGTCTCATACGGCACTAGGCACCATAAGGGCCCATCGCGATCTCTGGGGAACCAATTGCAGTAAACCACAGTGAACAAAACCTAAACATTTTCCCTTGAAAAGCAATTAATCTCCCTACAGAAATTGAATAGCTCTTTGAAGTTTGTGTGGTCTATCTCCTCTAGTTGTTGGAAAAAGTACCTAACCAAAAACTGCCTTCGGTTGCGAGATATTGCTTCGCATTCACACAGTATGTGTGTGATTTCTTCATCGGCTTGCAGGTCGTCGCAGCATCTACAAGTGTCCGTGTCTGTCAGTCTAAGTCTTTTTGCATGTTTTCTTAGAAGACAGTGCCCTGATAGGGTTCCCAACCTAATTTTAGAATTTCCCTAGATTTTTTTATGTTGAGTTGTAGCCAAAGTGCCTTGGACACTTTATGTCCGGTGATGTTTGACCACCTTAGATCGGCCTTCATTTCGGTTTGAATTTTGATTTTACCTGTTTTGTTTCTAACAATACAGCCAATGGAAATCTCCTCAGTAGAAGCAGCTTTACACTGAATCAACGATTGATTAGAAGCACCTTCCTAGGGACCTTATAATGGTCTATGTAAGTCTTCGCTGACGGCCACTCAAAGCTACCATATTAATTGCGGTGTTAGAATTTCGCATCACTGCCATAATGCCGCCTCTTTTATGTCCCCCGTCCCCGTTAGTTCATGGTTTGCCAATTTAAAAAATAGGTCGTTTAACTATCACATTTTAAGTTAGAGTTGTCGACCTTTCAAGCCATCATCGTATCGACTTCGAGAGGTAAGTCAGTTTTAGCTAGTTCCTCAATCGCCCTAATGTGAAAGTTCTTCTAGATGTGCTCATCACCCTTATTTAAATTTCGATTCACTTTTTAATCTTCGTGTTAATATGTCGATGCGGAGCTTGGCTAAATTTTGATCTATACCTTCACAATGCTAATCCAATAAATCCCCTGCAGGCTTGAGTTACACCATCTCCAACACCAGATCAGATAAACAATAATTCACCAGCGGTGCCGCCCGCAAACTTTTCAATGTCCATTACCATGCGGAGCTCAATTTTTTTGTTTTTATTGTTTCATTTTATTTTTGGTACCGGTTATACGGATAACCATCATGGTGTTTGCCTGACGTTCAACTCTCTGTGCGGTGGTGTAACTTGATTTTCTTTCATGTTATCGGTTTTCCTCTGCTCGTCTCGTTTGGGTTGTGTATGTATATTTCTCTTTTTCCTCCATCTCACGCAAAAGACTAAGGGAAACATCATGTTAGCTTCCTTAATTCACGTTGAAATTCTAGGTATGGAATCCTGGGCGTTATCCTTGTTTCGTTAGCTTTATCTCGAAATCAAATTTCCGTTCTTTGGAGGGTTGCTTTAGTGCGCTATTTTTTTTTTTTTTTTACCAACTTCCGTGGTTTTAGCTGTTTTGGTCAAAGTGTTTTGCAATCGTATCAAGACTGTGGTTGTCAGTCTCAGTGTTTAGCCAAGGGTGTGAGGTGAGTTGAGTTAAGATTGACGACGGTGATAAGTTTTACGTGAGTTGAGTGATTTATTTGATGGATTTCGGAATGGTTTCCGGTTTGGCTGCGATGCAGTAGAGGGATTTGAAAGTCGATTTTTTTATGAGCATCTGGTTATAGAATTACTAAACAGAAAGTTGTACAGCCACCGATTCAACTGTAAGGGAACTTACTCTTTCCATGTCACATTTTGCTGCCCTCGAATTTTCATTAAAAACGAAACTTCCCCTAATTTTATTACGAAGCAGCGAATTTACACGTAATACCTATAAATCCATTTGTTCATCTGCTGTTAATGTAAATTCCAGTAAAGAGAAAGGACATGCCAACCATGTGTACCAGAGGCCAGTACCAGTTTCCTTTCTAGTCAAGCTATAGCTACCCGCTTTATAGCTGTGTTTTTATTTGCGTTGGTCGTAAAAAAGGAAACATACTATACAAACACTTAAATTCATTCTGTCATTATTCGTTAAATAAAAATGTATTGTCATGCATCCCAGACCCCAACTGGGATGTAATGTGCGTGTATCACTGTGAATCGTTTTCACTTAAATAAATTTTTATTTCTATTTTTATTTTTATTGCAACAACTTAAATAAAGTCGTCGAAATTCAGGGAAACAAGTCGGCAAAAAAAAAATGCTTGGGAAAGGGATTTTTCAAAGAGCACTGATGTCGAGGCGATAAATGCATTCAGTCATTTAAGAAAATTGTAAATCAATTCCGTTCAAGTGAAAATTTTCAGCGGATTCGTCTGCGTGCGTCAAGTAATGTTGGAGCATTTTTAGGAGGTAAATGTTTATATGGACCAATATTTGAACTGGCTTATTCGTTGTTACTGAAAATAAAATAGCGTAATGGGTACAGTATTTGACATTGCCACCCTTTTTTCCGTACAGTAGTCGATACCGCTCTGTTCAATACCGATGTCCTCAATTCCAGTTACTTATCATTATAATAAATTCGTAATATTTTTCTGCTTTTCTCATATCAAAGACTCACTTCAGTCGATATTTGTAAATCAATTTGTAAGCACCTATCGGTGATTTTTTTTTAGTGAAAAATTGTGTGAATTTGAAGAAGGACTTCCAATTTTGTTAATTGGAACATTTTTTTCTGAAATTCTCAAAATAAGTATAAAAACTTTAGCCGTTTGAAATAACAATATATAAAATACTAGCTGACCCGGCGAACTTCGTTCCGCCCAAATCCATATATATAAAAATTGAGCCTTAAAATTGTATTCGTTTGTCGCCAATTTTTCGTAACAACCTCTACGTGAAAACTCAAAACGCTGAACAACATCATTGTCCACGCATCTCAATCACCCCTACATTTCAACTTAGTCACTCGTACTGATGCAAGGATCCTGAAAATAATGGATTCAAACACCATCAAACAAATATCAAAGTATCTTCTCCACTTTAAAATGTTACTTAATGTAACATAGTAAACATAATTTAATAGAAAAAAACTTATTAGGTAGGTACCTATATTTAAAAAAAAATTTCAAATCTGTTCACAACAACAATTTGCTCGGAAAATAATTGAAATAATTGACAACAACAATTGCTTTTAAAATTTAAAATTTTTTTTTGTACCTATTTGAAATGTCACCACTCGATTTCTATCAATTTTTTTTTGTTTCAAAGTGCATTTCCCCATACAAACTTTCATAGCTTTTTTCATCCCCTCAAAGTTTTGTTTTCGCGACAAAACTTCACACAAATGATATACAGACCAATAGCAAATATATGTGAAAGTTTGGTTCAAATCGGTAAATGCGTTAAGGCGTGAATCGACGACTAACGAACACAATTTTAAGGTTTTCTTTTTATATATATAGATTATCAATTTAATTTGAGTATTATAATTATCTGCTTAAATAATAAACTAGCTGACCCGGCTAACTTCGTTCCACCCAAATTCGTTAATGTAATGAAAATAATAATTCTGAGAATGCACAATGCACATGCTACTCAATTTCTTTCGTATCAGTCAGCCTTTCGCTTTTCCACTGAAGTCCTTTAAATGAATTTCATAATTTATATAAATTCTTATCTCACCCACAACTCAGCATTCGGTGGATTTCAAAATATAAGATTTTTAATTTTTTTTTTTTTTTTATGGGTGGTGCCACGCCCCTTTGTCCAATATTGACCAATCTTCTCCGGTTTACTCCTGGGCCAATACCTAAGATTGTGTGTAAATTTGAACTCAATCGATTTGGTGGCTTTCGAAATTTAAGGTTTTCAATGTTTTTTTTTTTTTTGCATAGGCGGTGCCACGTACCCCTTTATCCAAAATTGGTCGTACCAACTCAGAAACCTTCGCGGGCTCATGCACAACCACTTCGCTAAGGATCATCACATGATCAAATGCATAGTTTAGGATTCTATAAAAGACATACAAACAGACATTCATTTTTATATAAGAGAGAAGATAGGAGGGGTGCCAATAACTGTATTAAAGAATATACCTATTCAACTATTATTATTGAAAGGGGTGCCAATTACTTTTTCATGCGACGATAGTTGTTGGCACTGTTAATACTTGAACTTTTGACTATGCCAACAACAACTATAGTTGACGACGATTTTAGATTTGTGAAAATGCCTAAATGGAAAAACATGATTATGAGGATCGGATGCAGCTGGCTATTTCTTGTCATAATAATAATTGTTTTTTTTTTTTAATTGACATCTTAAAATTGAAATAAATTCGGTTAAGCATTATTAATTAAAAGTTTTAAATTAATAAATGGATTATATTTCACCAATATTTTAAGTTAATGGATTGATGTAGACTTTTTTTTCTAATTTTTGTTAATTATTAACTAACTAACTTTCGTATTTTTGTTAAAAAAAGAAGAAGCATTAAATGCATTTAAATAATGCGGCAGCTATTATTTAATCAGAATTTTTGGGTCAGTATATGCATTTTACTTTAAATAGAAACGGCTTAGCTCAAAAAAGTTTATTTTTAGTACAAAAAAAGTTCCTTAAGCAATAAATGTATAACATATTAAAATCGTGCTTAAAACAACAAAGCTACGTTTGTTTAAAGTCAAAATTTACTTATGGGTGGGAACTGGAAACTATTGTATCCTTTATTAAATTTGAGCATCCGTAAATTTAAAGTCGAGACTACAATTTAATATTAGTACGGCGGAATGGAAATAATGAACTACGTAGTACTGTATAATTTTGCTTTGAAGCTTATAGCCTCTTCACAACGCAACGACCGAAAACCGTATTTTCGTCGTAAACTCGTCGGTGCATTCACACCGAACACTAAGTAGTTTCCGTTAGACGTTTCAAACAGCTCAGCTGTGAGACACTAGTCGTTATACTTTGGTTACAAATTTCGATAGAATAAATTAACAAATAAAATTAATTTAGTGCATTTATAAATAATATTATATTTATAAATATAATAATATTAATATTTATTCAATTAATTGTAAAAAAAAATATTTTAAGTTGTGACATTTGTTCGGTGAGCTGTTCTGCTGAATTTACTTAATATTGCGAAAGGTGTGTTTGTTTCAACAACCCAACGATTGAGGTCTTTTTGGTGGTGTTTTCGTGGAAAACGACTTTAAACGGCTCGTTTTGAAAACTGATATATGTATGGGAGAACTTTCCGAATGAATGTTTTCGATGAAGTTTTTGAGTGTTTTCGCAAAACCCCGGTTTTCAACTCGGTGTGAATTTAGTCCTCTCGCTCGGAAGTTGTAGGTCCTAGAGCACACATAGTGGTGTGGTAATATTTTCCAGCAAATTTCTGTTGATCAACATATACATATGTATTACAGTTTTTTTTTTTTTCTTTTTTACAAACTCCTCTAAAACTCAATTTATGAAATACATTTGCACATCGAATCGGCAAAACATTTCTTCAATTTAACAGGACATTGCCACCCAAAAAATTCAACTTGACAATGTCCAACTCCGTGTATACATACACGATATACCTGGGACGAGGATTGAATGAAAGAAATGTATTCATAACTTTGTCAAGCCAATAAATAAGGAAAAAAGGACGACCAACATAGATTTGGTGTCGGTATTTCCTTTCAGCTCTTCTATCTTACTCTCATCGACTTTGGAAAAGAAATTCAATTCGTAGACACACGCTCGTAGCAAAAAATCCCTCAACGGTGGGATGGGTAAAATATATCAGAACGAGGAGATATAGTAAAAGCGTGGCACTATACGGAAATCCTTCGACTTATCCAATATTTCGCAATCAAATATTCAGAACCAAATCGATGAGTACGACCGACAACGACACGTTCTCCCCCCCAAACACTATCTTGCCGTGTTGTCGTCGCTTTAGCACTTGTAAATGTGTTCGTGACAATGTTGCACTCGCAGGGGGTGAGGCTCTTTCGTGAATATGCAATCATCTGTACCTACATTATGTTCCTGACAATTAACATGTAAGCTGTGATTTTTGTTTTCATTTAAAATGCCATTGAAAAGGTATTGCATATGCACGGGCATATCTTACTGAAGTGTACACGTGAGTTTCGGAAACGCGCAGCATTTTCCTTTCATCGTATCGCGTGCTAGTGGGAAATGTTATTTTAATTTAACAGGAAGAGGAGTTTAATTTCAATTTCATTGATGGATAAAAATAGCAGTATGGGATTGATGTCACCGCTGATTGTGGCATGAAACACTCAATTAAAATTGTTAATTCAAAAGCGAATGCAGGATAATTGAGGTGTGCAAATACAGACAGAGTTCTTCAGAGAGGAAGTACAATATTTTAAATTAAAGCCCAAAGGTATCTGGTGGTGGTGGTGGACGAGGTGAGCTAAATGAGCAATCAGGAATACTATCAGAGGTGCTTGGACGAAAGCCATTTAACGAGTCAAGGAGATTGTGCAGTTTTTTACTTTCTGAGCTAATAGCTGGTCAAAGTTGACTGGAATGTTGTTTTCAGCGCCCAGGAACAGAACGATCCTGCTTGTAGATCGCGTTGTTTGTTTTAAAATATATAGCCTGAGAAGAATAGATTCAAAAAAACACCTTGAGCAACATTATTCGACTAATAAATTGAACACATTCAAATTGATCAACCACTTTGATCGTTATAAAGCTCCGTCCAACGGATTCGATTTTTAAATAGCCTCGCACGCCTACCTGATCAATTCATTACAACTATCTGATAAACTCACTTCAATTGTTGAATATCCCCATATCTATTTGATCAACTCATTTTAATCGTTGAATAGACTCGTATGTCAAGTTGATCAACTCATTCAATCATTGAATAGCCTCTAAATTTAGTTGATCATCTCATGCAACTGTTGAATAACTTCGTAAACCTAGTTGATCATCTTATTTCAATTGTTAAATAGCCTCGTACACCTAGGTAATCAACTCATGTCAATTGATAAATAGCTTCGTACACCTAGTTGATCAACTCATTTCAATCGTTAAATAGAATCGTTTGCCAAGTTGATCAACTCATTCAATTGGTTAACAGCCTTCATGCCTCCTATATTTTAGACAGTTCGATCTCAGCTTTGCAAAAAATGAGCCAAATTTATTAGGCAGAAGGACGAACCCATTTTCAAACCTTTTCCGAAAATCTGCTTTAGCAAAGTTGAATACATTGGAAATGAGGGTATTTTACGGTGCACAGTGCACTACAATTTAAAAACAGAAAACTCTTTATACCGCGCCCACACTGGCGGCCAAATTATTTTTCCACTTTGACAACTTTCATAAACACAAAACATCGGTCCTCCTAATAAACAAAAATACGCCTTTGGGAATTTCGTCCTGCTATTTTTTATTTTTTTTAGTTTTTAAAAGAGTCCACAACAATAGTCTCGACAGTATACTATACGCTTCATCATCGGGAACATTTTTCTAAACATCTTCGTTCTCTAAGCATCTGTTCTTTGTGCTCCTAAATTCATGCCAACATTATTATTTCCCGGCCACAATGAACCATCTTCTCCATTAGTACGAGCATGGCAACGGAACAGGGAAGATAACAATTTTCCAGTCGTGGTTTATGCACATTTCTTTTTTTGTTTCTATAAAGGACAACAGCCAGCTTGCAGACAACCCGAACACCAGCCGGAACCACCATCACAAGGAGCAGCAGCAGCATCCGTACCATCACCATCACCATCGCCACCACCACCAGTAGCATCCTGCAATTAGTTTAAAGTTTTCTCTTATTAAATTCATTGCAAGTGCACATCCAAGGATGTGGTCTCGGTTGGCGAGAGACTGATGTTGGTGACGATGCTGACGGTCGACGACGGAATGCTGTGGGTGGGTGTGAAAAGTATCTCGGTTATGAGGTTATATCCGTTTGAGTTGTCGCTTCTTTGACATATTTTGTGACGGAACTTTGTGGGTGTACACATACACTTTTGACAATGCAGATCTTTCTATGTGCAGCAGAAAACCTCAAGGATTTGTTCGCGAGTCGAGTCATTAATATTTATAGATTCATGCCGACAGATGGAGTTTGACAAAGTATTACCATCGCACTTTGGTATCTGCACTTAAACTATTTTTGCGGCGCAAACATGTCAACATGATGTTACTATGTTTAACTGCGTAAAATACTCCTGCATGCACATGCGACACGACACTCGTGCGTGTGAGGTAACTATTGAGTGAGCGCTAAAACCGACAACAGAATCCACAAACAAACAAGACTAGAAATGGCAAATGCCACGCACCCGGCTGAATGGTGTAGTGTAGGTAATTACCTGGGAAAGAGGCCATTCACCTAGCACATACTATAGAGATACATGCCGGATTAATGCCATGCCAGAGGAACAACGAAATCCGTGAAGAATACAAAAACAAGAGCAATTCCGACGATGGCGTTAGTGCTTCGGTGAACATCTGGTGATTTACTTTGTCCTTTTCCGGCATTCATTAAATTCTGGGGAAATGGAATTTTTTATCGACTGGGTTTATGTCAATGTTTGCTTTCGTATTTTTTACGCCTTGATTATGGATTTCGTTGGCCGCGGCGGGAGGAGTAGGTAGCATAATCCGGGGATTCGAGTAATGTAAACCAGGCTCAAGTTTTTTTCTCGCATCTCTTATTTCAAGATAAAAGAGGACCATTTCTACGTGGACCAACTGCAAGCAGTTGAAGCCAAACAGACCGTCGAAATGTTGGTTAGACTTGCTTCCGAAAAAGAGATTCCATCTTGGCCTCGCTTTAAAGTTTCACTTGACAACTATGATAAAGAAAGACTAGGTTATGGAATAACAAGAAGTGTCAGGCACTAAGGACTCACTAAAATGTTGAAATTTAGAAGATTTAGAAATTTGCGCTATTAAGAAATATGGACAGGAACGGTATTTTAAACTCGCTCTCGTATGATCCCATCGGAACCAGCCTTTGTCCACAACTATTTAGTTTTTGAACAACTTTCTGTCACTCTAACCTATGAGCATATATTTTTTAGAAGTCTTTTACAGAATTCCTCCGTATTCCATCACAATAAGCCAGCTTTAATTCGAAATTTGAAAGCATTCTGACTGACTGGTGTCTTGTCAATTCACTCAGCTTTACAACTCCCTATAGCAACATCATCTTAATAGTTTACAAAGCAAGCTCTATTTACATACCAATAACGACCCATTTTTCAAATTTCTGAACCATAAACAAAATCCGACGGTTTCTTTCTATCCCTTTCATATGAAAAAATACCATCATATCTATCATTGCCTACTCTTTTGCTTCTTTTTTTTAAACCATCTTTCGCCGACAACACCTTCGTACCGGATCGCTCTTATTTCGAATATCTTCTTTATTTATTTCTAAATCTCAAAGTATTGATACTTACCCAGTCCAGGTGGCCTTCCTGCAATAAAACTGTTTTTGGCATTCTCTTCTTTTACTTTCCAATGGGGGCCTAAATTAATGAATGCCCAAGCATAGCCTAAGACGGCCCTGTAGTCAACTAGGTCCTCTTCTCTGTATCCTAAAAATTCTTTAACACTCAGAACTCTCTCTCTCTCTCTCTCCTTTTTCTATACTGACGAAGACGATTCCAAGTTTTGTGAACCCATTCCCTCACAACATAGTTCCAGTCTCCATCAAAAATGTCTGTATAGTTTTTCCACCCGTTGTTGCCTTAAAAACAGTTTATGACTTAATGTCTCCAAATGTGAATCGATTGTACCTTCTCACGCAAGAGCAACAAGTCTCCTCCCCGAATTTATCTTCTCTACGGCCAACCTATACCTTCTGTGGTATGCAAACTCGTCACTTGGCTTCATTAAAAGATGGTCCAATGAATTCTGCGTACTGTATGTGACCAGGTCTTTGTACATTACTTTTTTTCGCTCCCTCCTCGAATACGCTGGGCAATTATGGTGTCCCAGTCAACAAGTTCATGTTTCCAGAATCGAGAGCATCCAATGTCGATTTCTTCGATTTGCTCATAGTGGTCTTTCTTGGATTGATCGTCTAGTCTTTCCTCCTTGAGGAACGTAGCAGACATTCTTTTCATTCAGCGACTACTCTCAAGCTTGGTCGATTGCACGTCTCTTTACAGGTCCATCTGCTTTAACACTAACCCTCGAAGTCTGCGTAGCCCTCGTCTCTTCTATCTTCCAACCCACCGCACCTTCTATGGCTCTTACGAACCAATCTCTCATATATGCTGCGAAAAGTTGATTTAAGCCTCACTGACTGTGTCTTCAACCGCAGCACTACCTCCCCAAAATTAAAATACGTCGAAAGTTGGGTGTTCAATTTTGTTTGACTGAATAGTCTCCGCCTAGCCCTATCCCATTGCGCCGCTGCTACGGATTTTGTACCCAAAATCTCTTCAATATGTTACCGACTTAACGCCGACAGCAAGTTTCGTGTCTTTCCCGAATATTCTATGGCCTTTTGTTCTCAATTTCTATCCAGATACTAAATATCGCACAACAAGTACAAAATGTAAAACATCTTGATTGACAATCGAACGAGTTAATACTCCTGGCAATTATCTTGCAAATCCAAGACTGAAAGCAGATCCTATCGAGCGGATACCCATATTAGAAAATTTGTACTCAAAACCGTGTTTTGTATTCTAAAATATTCGAGTTCCAACCTCCCAAATCATAACTCCCAATCAAACAAATTGACACACATACTCCACTCCACCGATGTTGCTGACATCCCGTCAAAATCGAGCTCCTCTTTGTTGGTCTTACTCCTTGGGAACGATCGAACCTCACCACAACACAGAGTGGTAACCTGGCAATTGCTTATAATTGATTTCAAGGAAATTGCCGAATTTCCTTCAACAGCTAATACAGCCGGAGTTTGCATGCATTCACTGTGGGTATGCCATCGCCGTCTGACATTTTCGGAGGAGCACCCAACGTAGCAGACGTGTGGAAGCAATCATCGCTGCATGTGATGGAAATCATGACTTTGCAAATTTCTCCACGCCATGCATGTCACAGAGAAGGTATTTTAGAGTGAGCGCCAGCATGGGGCCGGTGCAAGTCTAAAAATAATAAAAGCACTTCCTGCCAAGACAGCCTTTCACAAAAGGACAACCTGAACTCAAATCTAAACCCATGTGCTTGCACATTAATGGTATAGCACTCTCGGTTGGGCGCCAAGTCAATTATACACTTCCTTGGAATAACATTATAGGTAGCATAGTTGGTCACCTAACACATAGGTGACAGCTTTTGGCAAACGGACAATGCAAATGATTTTAGAGCGCAGTGTACGCGCTTAGGTGTAATTGTGCACACAAGCACTCGCTACAATGTGCAGACGATCGATTCGAATGCCACACAATCGTAACAAATTGCTGTACTGCAACTAGCCCCACCCCAGTTGTTGTGTTTTTGTGGCAATAATTTAAAAAACAAAATCCCGTCCCCTAAAGCTAGCTCAACTATTTTTGGGCATTCACACAGTCACACACACTCGCACGTAACGAACAAATCCCGGTGCACTTGATTTGCTAGAATGGGGCGGAGATGAGCCTTGGATCGTGTCTCCTTTTATCTGTTTGTTCGCTCATTGTTTTGCAGATTATATATGCGAAAAGTTATTGTTGCCAAAACACCTTTCGAGCAATTGTTTTCGAGAGAGTGCAAAACAGTTTTATGAGGCGTGCAGCACCGTTTCCTCCTGTAGTGTGGCCGACGAGGACTTTGTTGTCATGCAGTTTTGGGATTCAGGTTGGAGTGGCATCTCTTGAGTTTAGAGGACACAAATGGAAGTCTTGTTTTGATTTATCGGCTGCTGGGAGTGTCCTAAGCTTGTTTGTGCAGAGAATGAATGGCGCTCAACTGAAATGGTTGTTGTGCGAGTGAAAGAAGGATCATCATGATGAATGGGAAATTTATTCACGAATGTTATTGTGAAATATTGGAGCGCAGGACTTAGACAAACAGATGTATAGGAGAACTATTGAGCTCATGGTGATGCGGCACTCTGTTCAGGTATCATTAAGTAGGGAAATATGCGGAGACCTTCGACGCGAATTCCATGGTAAAAGTCGTCACTCGAGGTTTTGTGAAAATCATTCAAGTCCTCGTAACCCAAGTTTTCTAACTACGACAATAACAAATACCTACTCCTTTCGACTTCAATCTCAGCTAGCTACTATTTTTTGATAGAGCACGCAGTCCTGTTCTGAACTAACAAGAACGTGTATTGGATTTTCAAACATTTGGTTCCCACTTTTTTGTGTTAGGTTTTAGAAAAATTCGATATTAGAAGTGAAGCTTTTCGATCACACTTTAAGTCAGATCGACATTTCGAGTTTTCAAAAAAAAAGTTTCAACCAAATTCAGCTACGGTTTTTGTTTATTGAGAGCTCATCTAGTACTTTGCAGGACTTTAATCGGAACTCATTGGTAATAAGAAAAATATGTGTTTTCTGGCTTATTATATTATGTTCTTTAAGGCATTCTAATCAGGACTCATGAAATCAGTATTTTTGAACATTTTATTTGCTTCATGCATTTTAAGACAGTTGTCTGTTCAAAGAACTCTAAGTCTAATAATTAAAACCACAAACAAACGGTTTTTTTTCTGAGTTTTTAAGCATCTTTTTTCTTAATTTTTTTGTTAGTTTCCGGATCTACAAACGGAACTCATGAGTTCTTCTTAGTCTAATTTGATTTGATTTCCGATTTCTTCAGAAAATTCATAGAAACTTTATTCAAAACTAGTGAAGACAAATTATTTTGAATTTTTCTATATAAAGTTTTGTTAGGAAAGTTCATCGGCCGTGAAAATATATCGAAATTTATGAGAACTTTTTCCGAAAAAATATTCAAGATTTTGCTACTTTGGTATTTATGTATCTATTTTTGTAAATGGTTAAGAACGGTTGTACCAAGAGGTCATTGGGCAAG
Organism: Cheilosia urbana; assembly: GCA_946477585.1. Taxonomy (NCBI): domain Eukaryota; kingdom Metazoa; phylum Arthropoda; class Insecta; order Diptera; family Syrphidae; genus Cheilosia; species Cheilosia urbana. The sequence continues at coordinate 123,334,427 of OX297854.1, forward strand.
TTTCTAGCTAACTTTCATATAGGAACTCAAAAAAGTATTTTGGATTTTTCTTTTCCTGAATTTGCGTTTTAGACATTTGTAGACCGTATTAAATATTTTTTCCAACTCCTCGAAAACTGAACTCTTGCCAACAAACCTAAATTTTGGATTTTTTTTTTTTTTTTTTTCAGTAGATCTTCGATTGCCTCCAAAAAGTTGCAGGTTCTCTAACCAGACGACTTTGTCACGCAATTTTGTTCGTTAAAATTTGTCATTTGTAAAAACCATTTTGTTTGTCTTTTAAAACTACAGCTTTTAGTTTTTTTTTAGATTGATTTTCAAAACTCTGATAATTGAGCTCATAAAAACTTAGAAGTGAAAGTTTTTTGATCTAAAAATGTTTTGGTAAGAATTAGTAAATAAATAGTTGACGCAACAGGTCCATAGGGATTCTTATCCTAGCTCCTTACACCCATAATTCATTAGTTTAGTGTGACTTTCTTTCCAGGATCGAACCTGTAACCCCTCGCTTAGTAGTCAAACATAAAAACCACTAAGCTACTTCGCCTGATAGTATTTTTTTGTTTCCCTCAATTTTAGCACTTTCCAAAACCGTAGTCAGAAGCTATAAAAACTCTTCGGGCGAAGTTTTTCTGATTTTTTGACCTGACTCCAAATGTTTTTGTAAAATTATCAAGAGGCTCGTCATGATTATTGCCCTAGAATATGTTTCACAATTTTCGATTTGCATAAATAAATATATGTAGTACTACTTAATTTTGAGAAGGAAAAGACTTTTGATATGATTTAAATATTTTTTTATAATTTGCGGTGAGACGATTTTTAAATAATTTTTGTTGTGTTGACAAGTTCGAGTCAGAGCTCTTACATGAACATTTATAACTCAGTTCAGATCCTCAGACGCCTCTAATCAGAAAATTGGGAGACCTGCCGATATTTTTGTTATGTCACATTTATCGAACTGAAGAAACACACCAGTAGGATGGGTGCAATGTGGATGTTTACAATGTCTCTGATTCTCATCAGTGGCCTTTAGAACAATGCCCTTTATTTTGCATTACTATACTACCTAACTTTTCCAGATTAAGGGCCGGTCTGTTCACAGATGGTTAAATCCATGATTAGGTTACCACAGATTTTGGTTAACCCATGATTATAAGTCTATGATAACCAATAAGTGTTTGTTGAGCGTTTTTTTCACTTTGGTCACCAAACTATAGCTTTGCAACAAAGCGTTCCATTTTTCCAGTTTTTCTGTCAAATCAATTTTTAAACTAAACTAGCTGACCCGGAAAACTTCGTTTCGCCCAAATTTGTTAATTATAAATTTGTTAATAAATTCCGAGCATGCACCAAGCACTTGCTTATTTATGTAATTCGACCAATTAAAATTCGTTATTCAAAAGTTATATTAAATGCAATAGAAATAAATGATGAATAGCAATGTTGATTTTTTTCAATCAAACCGCAATGATTTTGACGTGTCGTCCAACCTTCCACTTTTTCACTAAATTGACAAACATCCATCGATTATCCTTACAATAAATTATTTGTCATAGCGAAAGCGAGACGCACGGGAAATTGAAGTCGCACGAATGGTAAATCGTTCTTAATAAGCGAAATCTGCGGAATAAGAATGTTTGCCTTTGAATTTTCCCCTTAAAATCATCACTTGTATGATATTTGATGTGAGATCCTTCACCATAAAACAAATGCGATCCGTTGCAAAGTTTCGGTACATTGATGTTTCGCAACAGAATTTTAACTGAACCAACTTTCAAATCCGAATTATGTAGATAAATATATAAATTATAAAAATTATAAAAATCGAACGATCCGTCCCCGAGTTATGAGTGCACATACGGACGTCAGTCTCTTTTATATGTAACTGTACCCACCCGGCTTTGCCCGTACCTTTCGTATTAAATCTTGCTCACATTTCGCAAATTGCTTTATTTGGACAGCGTCCATTAATAATTTTCATTATACAACTTTATAAATAGCGTTTGATTTTATTTTTGAATGGGACGTGCCACAATCCGTTTTCTTATCCCACTTGTGTTTTTCAAAGTACCACCTATAGGTCAAAAACTATCCGAAATTTAAAACTGGAAGCAACCATATCCATCTACAAAATTTCAATCAACTTGGTAGCGCTGTTTCTGCGATCGGCAACAGCGCCACCTATCAGGTCCAAAAGTATCCTATCCTTCAAGCGGGAACGAAGAATATAAATCTATAAAATTTCATTGAAATCGGGTGAGTGGTTTCGGAGATCGATTACAACGCCATATAGCGGGTCAAAAATCCTATCTTTTAAGTTTGCTTTAACCTGAAATACAACAATACGAACAAAACAAAAGAAGAATCATAAAAATTTACCCAGTGGTTATCGAGTTATATCATCATCATCGAGTTTCATCCCGAAAGAATTATAGGTATGAATTAAGAAGATTATTATTAAAGAAAATTTAATTGAACTGAAAAACGACATACGCATACAACGCCACATGTTGAGGATTTTCCGACCATGTGCATTAAGAAATTCAGTTTTTGTTAAAATTAATAAATTAATTATTTTATATGTATTTTATCAATATAATAACTCCGATCGAAGCATCTGTTTTAAACGATATTTATTTTGTTTACATCCTCGTTGACGATATTTGCAGCACGCATTCTGTCAATGTTATGCCAACGCCATAAGGTTACACCAAAAAAGTTTGAATTGTAAAAGCGCTATGGTTACATTAGATATAATTTAATATGGTGGTTTATTATTCTTAAATTTTCTAATTTTCCGCGAAATTTTCTTAACTTTTTCTTTCATAAGATTCTTCTCCTGACAATAACAAACACAACAAAAAAAATTAGCGAAATCGGTCCAGCCGTTCACGCGTGATGCCGTGACCAAGGGAAATAGGGATTCATTTTTATATATATAGATTCAACATTGGCACATTTGTTCGAACAGCTTGACTCAATGCGATTCGTTCGAAGTCCATTTCTTGCTCCAATTCTCGATTAAATGCTTCAAATCAAAGCTTTGTTGCGCATTTCATCTGACATCACCAGTTCATTATCCGATGTCACAGTGCGAATTCGATGCAAAATATCGTCGGCCATAATATATTATCATCTTTGTATAATCAAAGTACCTATCTACTTCATTTCAAAAAGTTACTTAATGTAACATAGTAAACATAATTTATTAGAACAAAGTTTTTAGGTACCTATATTTAAAAAAAAAAAGAAAAAACTTCAAAATTGTTGACAACAACAATTTGCTTGGAAAATAATTGAAATAATTGACAACAACAATTGCTTTTAAAATTCAAAATATTTTTTTTCACTGTGTCACTACTTGATTTCTATTTAGTTAATTTTTTTCCAAAGTGTATTTCCCAATACAAACTTTAATTTTCTAATTTTCCGCGCAATTTTCTTAATTTTTTCAATTTTTCTTTTTTCCTAAACCTTCGCGGAGCAATTACGAACAAATCCGCAGAAGGAAGTATCCAATTTGGTCTAGTCGTTTTCGAGTTTTAAGCATCCGAACAAACCAAGATCCATTTTTATATATATAGATCTGTGAATAATTTCGTTTTGGTTGGACGTGATTGTTTTCGGTATATATGTACAGGTATTATAAACTTTATTAGTTACCTTTTCTTTTTTAAATTAAATAAAATTGGTTTTAGCACAAAAATTTTAACCAAAGAGGTCATCGAATTGTTAAAAAAAGTGAAGAACATATGATAGTGAAATTGGTGTTGGTGAAAAAACAAATTTTTAAAAATATGAAAACTAATGCCGTTACATCGAACGAAAGGATGCAGCTTGGGGAAGAGTTGCTCAACAATTCAGTGCATTTCCTTATAAAAAAAATTGAGCTTCTGGAGTTGCAAAATTGATATTGAAGTCTCCGCTTATGGTCATTGGTAAAAGATGATAATCTCCCTGCAGAGTTCTTGAAATTTCTTCAGGACGAAATGGAGAAAGCTGAAACTAATATGCCCCAGCTCATAAATGTATGCAATGATAAAAACGTATGCAATGATAAAATGTATACAATGATAAAACACAGTGACGCGTTCCCTGTCCCCCCAAGTTAAATGTGTGGAATTACTCCACCTGATTCCAAAAAATGTATGCAATGATAAAACGCAGTGACGCATTTCCGTCCCCGCAAGTTAAATGTGTGGAATTACTCGACCAGATTCCAACAACGCGCGCTTAGATGTTTACACATCAAAAAGTAAATGTTTTATTATGGTTTTTGGTTTAATAGCTATGTATATTCTAGATCCGAATAGCAAAAGCGTTAAAACATTAAAATACCAATCCATTAGCGTTTATTTTTTGAAACCTGGACCTTCAAATTATTATCGTATCCAAAAAGCTTATATCCAGGGCCATAAGAAAGCTTTCATATATAGGTATGCTCTCAAATGTGCGGCAGACGTTCGCGACTGGTTGTCCTATGCATAGACTAACCATATTGTGCACAGAAAGCCGTAATGTGTCAAAATGCTACAGATTTGAATAAACAAAATTCCAGAATATCATTGGTTAAATAACGATAATCAGTCGATTTTGGCTGGTTAACTAACCAGACCATGGATTCTCTGGTTAATATTTTGCTGAGCAAATGATTATGATCTTTGGACTTAAATGAAAGGCGAATTTTCATAGAAGTGAAGTGTATAACTTTTTGTTCTCATAAATTTTGTCACAGAATAATGATAAATTAGTTTAAAAAACTTTAAATAAGAAATGAATAATCTTTACCTCGATATGTGAAAGAGGAATTCGTTGATATTAATAGGCTCTGACCTTGGAGTTTCTCCTTTTATTCTCGTTAAGCATTGGTACTTGTTAAAATTTTTGTGGAGAATTTTTAGACATACATACGAAAAGTATTTTTTAAAGTAAAGTATAGTTTTAGGTGGACTGATTTTACAAAAGAATGGATTTTTGTCGAAATAGAAGAACTCAAGACCTTTGTAAAATTTATCAGGAGCTCAGAGTAAAATCCAAATACTTTTGCAAATATGATTGCAATTGACTGCAGAGAAAATGTATAAATGACCAGTGATTACAAATGATTGAATTTCAATGATTTAAATCATTTGAATGCAAAAAGATTTGCTCTCACAATGAGTAGAGCTTGCAATCTTTTGATATGACCATATAAGTGAAGTCAATGAATTAATCCATAAAATCATAAAATGCGAATACCAAAAATGCACAATTGTGGTATCCTACAATCCTGAGTGCAGTCTTTTGATTCTGAGTACTTCGATTCGTAGTTTATAGAACTAACTTCTTGAAATTGACGATGTCAACATTTATAAATCATATTTAGCAACATTTTTTTATTGTACGCCTACCATCAAACGCGATACTTAACAAAACCCCATTGCAGTCCATTAGTAAGATCTTTGTAACCTCATGTTACTTCTCGGCACACTGGCCAACTAAAAACGGGAAAAAGAAATCAATATTAATTGCTAGTGAAAACGTTCTCCCTCAAAACGTCTTCTTTGTCGGACAAAACTTACTCATAGTTACACAACAATAATAATTCCCTGCTTCGCTCGCATCCATCCATCTTTCGAACTATACAAGAAGAAATCTCCCAGATCAACCCCTTACAATGTTGCTTTGAAGTTTCGCTACTATATCATGCTCGCGTTCACAGTTTCATATCTTTTTATGGGAGCACTGTGGATATAACTTGGTCGTCGCCACTATTACCGTCTGCTGGTGCTGCTGAGACTCCTCCTCGGGGGGCACAAGATGTGTCACTATGTTAGTTGTCAAAAATCTCGGACCCCCATTAAAGATGGATATGGCAGTTTCAAAGCAATTTGCTGTTTGCTTGTTTGTTCTGGTCCTTGGTCATAACAATATTCTCCACGTAGACGATATCCCTCCACCATGAGTCCTTTGTATCATTTTTAAAGCAAACTTTGTTGTCATCCTGGATAAATGCCATCAAAAGGACTGAAAAATTTGTTGTGTTTTTTTTTAATTGCTCCCTGGCACCAGAGGAAATAAATTTCACATCACCAGAATCAACAAAATGGAGACCGTGCACAGAGGAATAACTTCCTGCTAAGGTCAATAAAACAAACTGTGTTCCCCTTTCCCCATAGCGCTAGAGCGCCATCCATTATGCTGAGGGATGTTTATTGGCCGAACCAATTTTCGGACTAACATCCCCGTACAATTAAAGAGCGGGTACTGATACCGGTTCTTATTGAACTAGGGAGCACGTAGACTTGTTGACTGCTCACAGTGACGACCCAGCTAGTGACGGTTTCCACACGAACACAGCATATCCAACAGGTGTTATATAATAATTCCATTGGCACTTTGCAGCAAGTAATTGAATTTTGCAGGCTTGTGGCTGGACATTTTGGCAACGCTGAGTACTCTATGGTGGCGTGTTGTTTAAGTCGTAAAATTCTCTTATGACCATAAAATCTGGTCGAACGATTACGGCCTATCGAAATCAATTGGTCGTGTGGTTGGGGCCATAAAATCAAACACTTGCTTGCTGTGTTACCGGTGGAACAAACTGATGAAATATGGCGGCGGCAGCAAGTGTGGTAATAAATCAGTTCTTTATTAGTAAGGTGGGATGTTTTGACTTGCAATATTTTGCTTCGGAACAATGGAGGCGTAAATTTTCTAAATGGCAGCAAGTTTAATAAAATGTTTTAGGATGGGCTCGACTCGGCTCGGTATTATTAAGAGGAAATAACTTCTGCGTTTGACTGTAATTCTATGATTAAACAGATGTCCAACTTTTGGACGTGGATCCAGGTTAGAGAGAACGGCTCAATAAATAAAGTCCTATTTAACATATTTCGTTATTTTTTCGCATTCTTGACACTTATCTTTGTTACGGAGACTAAGACCGATACTGAGGGTCTATGTGAGGACAAAAATATTCAAAGTTGATGTTGAGAAATCGTAAGATAGTAAAAACTTATGGTTCAAAGGATATTCGCCTTTTTACACTCCTCAATGGAAAGCATCTTATTTGTGACGTTCATTAGCCTTTTCACCTTCATTTATCAATTTTTGAAATAATGTATGAAATCTTGATTAAAACCTGGTCCGAGGAATGACCTCTTAACTGAATAAAAGAGTTTTAAAATTGGATTGGTGATGAAAGAGTTATATGCGAACAAACAAAAAAGTAAAAGAGACACTTGCACCCTAGCACATTGGTTAAAACCTGCCCTAATGACACCTCAAAACTAGATCAAAGACCTTAAAATTGGATCAGTAATTATAGAGTTATGGGCGGACAAACCAAAAAGAATCACATGGATCGTCACACCGTAACAAAATAGTAGTTAAAACATGGCCAGATGACTGGCGTCTTAATTAGATCAAAATACTTCAAAACTGGATCAGTAGTTCGAGAGTTATAGGCGGACAAACAAAAAAGTAATAGTTACTCATGAATCCTCGCACTGTGACAAAATTTTGGTTAAAACCTGGCCTGATGACAGAACCTTAAACTAGATCCAAAGATGTTAAAACTGGATCAGTGGCGCCAGATTTTAAGGCAGACAAATAAAATAGGAAAAGGATTGTTACCCAAAAAATGAGTTAGACGTTCTCATACGAGTAGGTCCACAATGTTTCAATATGCAATGTTCGTTCAAATTTTCGGCATCGCATTTCTCCACTTTTTTATTTTTCCCAGCAATATGGCAAAAGCAACTGAATAAAAAAGTGTACGACCATAAACTTAAAATGGATATCAGTCAAATTACATCATGAGCCCAGTTTTACATATTTTAACGTCCTCTGAACTGAATGAACGCTTTAAATCCGTTAAAAAAAAAAAAAAAAAAAAAAACATACCACTATTACTCCTGACACGACCTCAACACAAAGTGTTGATTTACGAAGATTATCCCCCGTAGAGAGAGCGCGCGGAACACATAATCATTAATTTCAATTAAAACATTGCAATCTCCATCGCAGCGTGCGCTTGAGGAACAAAAGCCACACACGACACACTGTATCTGCATGTAACATCACATGTTCCAGTCATCCTGCTGCCATCCTCCTTCCTGCAGCCATTGTGTTTGGTTTCTGCATGCATATGCATGTTAATGCCTCTGATTATTAATCCAAAAAACGTACCCACTATTCGATATCCCATAACAATGGCGGAAAAGGGAAATTTCGTACACCGCTCATGGACCGCCCTCCCCCCACAATACAGTCATGGAAGGCAGCCAACGGCGCACGGAGAATCACTCATTCGAATATTGCATTTCGAACGAAGCAAATCGAGTGAATCCACATGAATGCATTTATTCGACGGCGGCCGCCATCCACCACTACTAGACACTAGATGGAAGATTAAGGATCAGAAAAAGAGAAGCACCACACCCCAACCACCGATGGATTTTTATCCATTTTTGGATGGAGATTCGTGGCAAATGTTCTTTCTGTACGTTGTGCGGCACGGATTTGCATGAATGCGGGAACTGTTGCGTGATTTCTCAATTCGGTCATTCGTCGGCGGGTGGGGACTGGGGGACACGGGTACGTGAATTGTTTGCTCCTTGCTGGTTTGGTAGACTGACAGACGCCGGGGCGTGTGTTCTATGAAACTCTTTTGTAATATCACAGTCCGCATATACTCATATGTCGTATGTATATACGGATTGTGGCATTCAGTGGGTGGCACATGAAGGAAAGAAAATTTATGAGCAAAAAGTCAAACTGGCGCAGAGAATGATGATGATGATGAAGATGATGATGCCCGTGTTTCCGGTTAACATGTCACCCAAGTATTGTTACATAAAAGCATGACAGCGAACAGTACCATGTAACATGGAGAGCAAGGGGACCAAGCTTGAGGCGTATAGAATTAGTTTGGGTTAGGCAGATGTTATTGCACTGTTGCCTACTTGTCTTGAAAATGTATAAAATTTTAGCACGCATTTAGCAATGATAACTCTGACTTTCGTTATTTGTCAGTCACTAGCGCCACTTACACTAGCTGGTAGCAGTATTTTGAAAGAAATGCAAGACGCTTGATTGTGTGTGTAAATGAGATCATTTGAGACCCCTGGCTGGATAGCTCAAGCCTATGATGGTTAAAGTGCGATCTTTTGACTGGCAAATGAATTTTGACAAACTAATTTTTCAAGGTTTGTTTGGTAAAAAATACTGTTATCTATCGTTTGAATTTAAATGAAATATGTTAGATCCATTTTGATTAAAATATGGGGAAAACGACTGACTCATATATGGAACCATGATCCAGCACAAACTTTTAAAAAAAATTACGAATTCCCATCTTGCGATGTACCTACATTCGGACAGTCATTTATTCTCCAACAAGTTAACGCTCCTGGTTACAAAAGTCCAATGATGATTAGACTTTTCCGGGATATCGAACTTGAAACACACAACTGGCCACCCCGAAGCACAGATTTATACGAGGAACAGATTAACACAGCAACAGCAATAGCGACATCAACGTTAGAGCTAATCCTAAATTCACTGTTGCTGTTGCTGTTGCTGTCGCTGTGTTAATCTGTTTCTCGCATTAATATTATTGAATTATGTAATGGGTTGCATTAAATGAAAAATAACTGTTTGTCTGACACGGAACAGAAAGGAGGCCATTTTTGCTGTAACAAACCTCTGGAATGAAACCTGAGCGCCATCGGTGATTAGTAGATCGGCCCTTTCATTTTGTACCTTACTTGAGGTTTGTTAAGGCTGGCCAAGGAGGAGGTGACCGGTCCACAGTATGCCTTCGGATGGGCGGTTGGTGATCGTAAGTGTCAGACCCTCGCTGGTGTCCTCTGGCAACTTATCAAATAGGGCGAATGTAGCAAAAAGTGCAGTATTAGTGGTGGTCAGCCTACAAAGCATATTGCGGGGTGTTGCAACTTGGTCAAAGGTGAGTTTGACCGAGTGACGGTTCGTTTCGGATGTGCGAAGGGTGACCGAAACAGTCCACCCCTCGACTGAATCCACAGACAGCCGGTCTAAGAGATGAGGGTGGAGCGAGCAGTAGTCGGTAAGACCAACTGCTGGCGCTGAGTATATGTGGAAGATCATTGAAGCCATTTGGTGTTTTAATGTATTTGCTGATACAGCGTATGTCTATGCTAGACAAGTCACTGAGGTCATCGAAGAGGTAGTAAGTTGGTTTTGCGCAAATTTTCAAGAGCTGGAAAGTTGCAAAGAAGATTAAGAACGGTTTCTTCCTCCTCCTCATCCATGCAGCTCCTGCAAAAGTCAGAGTAGGGTGTACCCAGCCTACGGGCGTGCCTACCTATCAAACTTTGTCCAGATTAGACGCAATCATTTTCCCGTAGATATTGACAGGAAGAAGGTGTAGGATTGTGTCTAAGGCGGCCGAAGGTGTGGATATGAGTGCCTCCCTGATGCATATGCTGGCTGATCTTTTTATACTTTCCAGAGATCTGGAATAATATCTTTTCTCTAGTGCGGCCCACCAAACCAGGATTCCGTAGAACGTAGAATAGGTCTGACCACCGAAGTATAGAGCCAATTTGTTACCCTGGCCTGAAGGCCCCATCTTGAACCTAGGGCCTTCCTACAGGTATGTATAGCGACCGCGGCCGTTCTTTTTAGTTTTCTTTAGTTTACCTGAAAACGGCAATAACGATTTTGACCAAAATGCAAGCATAGAGTAAAATTGATGTTTTCAAAATGATTGCGTCCTTAGTTTTCTATTCGAATCACCGAAAACGTGAATTTAAAAAAAAAAAAAAAAATAATCATATCTCGAAAACCCCACTTTCGATTTCAATAAAACTTAAAAAACAAAGCAATGCTTATATCCCGTGTCGAAAATCGCCTGCGTTTGTTCCTGTAAAAAGGGTGTAGTTCCAGAACTTGGCCGGGTACCTACTACCGTGCCATTTGATATTGTTATTATGAGAGTGTTTTCCTTTGAAATTAGTCTAAGTGTTCTGGCTTTTTTTAGCTGGCAGCCGATTTGAACTAACCTAAATTCAGTTATTTTTATCGAACTTTAGACCCAACTGTAAAGGGAGAAGAAGGTATATACAAGCCACGCAATATTAAATGGTATATGTAAAATATTGCCTTACCCACTTCGCGCCGATAAGTAGGTAATCAATTGCGAGCCATCTACACTCGGCATCAGCCGTATAACGACAGTTCCATATCAAAAATCGTTTCGTCACACAACCTTTCCATTCACAGTCGGCTTATAGTGCTTTTGTCCGTTCAACCGCACTGCCAATTATCTAGTCATCTGCCTTATACGACACACACCATGCGCTGTCACTTCATATAGTGGCAATATATTTTCAATACAAAATTTTTATCGAAAAAAAAAATCAAACCTTCCAACTCTAATCGATAAATCTGCATATAGGGGCCACCCCCATTTCATATTTGACATTTCCATCCAAAAATCTAATAACACAAAAGCCAATTCATATGTGACGACCGAGGACGACGACGACGTTGACGAGGACGTTCTTAACGCACTGCGCCATCGTAGTTTTCCTTATTTGAATACACTTTTCAACGACCCGCCACACCACCACTCCCATACCCATAACCGTATGTTTTATATTTTATTGCCTTACGAAAGCGAACGAAAGGAAACAAAAATAAATAAAATGGAAAAGGAAAACCGGAAAACGATTCCTGTGAAATGGCAAAGACCTCATAAGAGACTCCGTCACCACACAATCATCAGTATGTAACCTTATGACGAAATAACCCACTCTGTCGCCCTAAATCTACGGGATAAACATCTGAGATCTGACAAACAGCACAAGGCACCGCAGCGATATATCCTTATATATTTATATGGCAAGGAAATATATCTGAACCAGTTTGGGGGTTGTGTGCTGTGTCTTGTGTGAGGCCGCGATAACGCCTCACAGGACTTGGGAAATGAGTGTAATGCAATGACGTTGATTTTAATAGAATCCCTAACGATAGACATGCCAAGTCCTTTCAAACATATAAGACAAATATGGCGTGGAGCATTCACGACAGTCCTTTGATTCCCCGAAAACCAGCAAAAAAATAAAAAATATCGTTGCCTATAAGGACGACAGGGAGAACAACATGTGCTGCCATTGCAAACTACTGATACGTACTAGCATATTCCATCTGTGTTTGTGTAATTTTTGCACGGAAGCGTAATGTAGTAACAACTTTATTAATTGAATGGATGCGTACAGATGTTGAAAAGGGGAAATAGTGGCATTGTTGGCGCCAAATTGACAGAAGTTAGGCCCCAACTGTCATACCGTATTTAATCAGCATGTGTGCACATTCAAGTGTTTTGCATGTAATTCCCTTAAATGCCATTGGATTGGTTGTGAGATGGGGTTGTGCGGTTCGAATGGGTAAATATGTGTCGTCTGCTTTATTGGGCTTACCCCCACGGGGTGCTTCCATTTATTTTATTTTGCATTAAATTATTTTACTCTTCCGAGGATGCGAAGTCGATGAGTGCCGTGGCCGTGGGTGGGATTAAATTTCCGCAATGCCATGAGACCATGTGACGATGGGGATTAACTTTTGAGAATGGTATCTAGTGTTGGCTGCAGCTAGAAAAGAAAAAAATCGTAATCGTAGTATAGGATTTCGAGCGTTGTTTTTTTTTTTTTTTTTTGACACAGTGTCGAGACCAGCAGAAATATGGGATCTTCAGTGGGCTCAGGTGATTTTTTTTAAATAGAGGTACCTAGATTGAGGTGGCCGTGTCTAAGCGGAAAACTTTTTTGCAACACTAAAAGAAGTGTATTTTTCGACGACTTTTAAAGTGCGGGCACATGAAGTTAAATTGTAAAAAAAGGTCGGACAAACGCTGTGAGAGAAATTCTCTAAAAGGTACGCCTCCAGTTTTAGCATAATAAAGGTTTAATTTTAAGGGCCGATGTTGAATGTGAACCACACCTAAACGTCAAGTTTTTCCTGCACTTCATATGACATTTCTCAATTTCAGACTATGGAAGATACACAATAGAGCAACGCGTTAAAGTTATTCAGGCTTATTATGAAAATGGGCGTTCAAATGATGATCAATTTTCGAAGAAAATCATCTTCAGTGATGAGGCACATTTTCACCTCAGTGGATTCGTCAATAAGCAGAATTGCCGCATTTGGGCGAATGATAATCCAAGAGGGATTGTCGAAAAAATAATGCACCCACAAAGACGTACTCTTTGGTGGGGTTTTTGGGCTGGAGGGATCATCGGGCCGTATTTTTTCCAAAGTGAGGCCGGTCAGGCAGTTACTGTGAATGGTGTTTGCTATCGTGAGATGATAACGAACTTTTTATGGCCCGAATTGGAAGATATGGATGTGGACGATATGTGGTTTCAACAGGACGGTGCCATTTGCCACACAGCTAACGAAACAATGGCTCTTTTGAGCGACAAATTCAATGGCCGTGTGATCTCACGTGGTGGCGATGTCAATTGGCCGCCAAGATCATATGATTTGACACCGTTGGACTTCTATCTTTGGGGTTATTTGAAAGAAAAGGTGTACGTATAGAATATAGTACGGCATATAACCTCAATTATGCCTCAGCGTAATCGAAAATTTGGACTATCGGATGGAGGTGTGCCGCCGAGGTCGCGGCCGATATTTTACCATACCAATATTATCATAATAAAAAGAAATGACAATAATTTCCTAAATAATTTGTGTTTTATTCAAAATCAACATCGGCCCTTAAAATTTAACCACCCTTTAAAATGGTACCCCTCTTTTCCGAACCCTTTGCTGTCTGACGGTACTTGTAGGTACCACAAAGTTTTAATTCCAATAAAAACTCTTTATGAATAAAATGCGGTATTGACGCCCACCCAACAAGGCTTTAAGTAGGGGGAGATGGGGTACATTGATACATAGAGCACATAGATACAATCGGCATTATTTGAAACAAGGCGCATCAGGCCACTTAACGAAGCTCACAGCGCAACGTGTCTATCAACGCGCAAATAATCATGTTGACATCAATGTTCACTGGCGTGGGGTGAACTCGCGCTTCGCTTTTTCGTGACGATAACGATGAGCGATTAAAATGGATACACGCACACAATAATTATTTGATGGCTTACGTGTGTGTACCATTTTGTGAATATAAAATTTATTTGGTAGAGTTTCATGTAGGTATACCTATTTGGTTTTTTGTAGATAGTGTTTACTGGTGGAAATTAAAAAGGGAAGTCGGTAGGAATCGGGTTATATGGACGCCACGCCACTGCTGTTCAGTCATCGCTTTGGACCTAACACGCACAAACATGTTTCGCACGTCTGCAAGTAAATTTTTGTCGTTTTTTTCGAGTGAGTCTTTTCTAGTAGGATTTTTGTTAACAGTTTCATATGAAGTTCTTTGGTGAATATAATTAATGCTTATTGCTTAATTATTTCCATTATGAAGCCATTTAATACTCATTCAATTTATGTTAGTATTAAGCTTGTATATTTTTTTCCATTGAAATAAAGAATTAATTATTATTATTATTATTATTATTATTATTATTATTATTATTATTATTATTATTATTATTATTATTATTATTATTATTATTATTATTATTATTATTATTATTATTATTATTATTATTATTATTATTATTATTAGTATTATTATTATTATTATTATTATTATTATTATTATTATTACTATTATAAGATATTATTATTAATATTATTATTATTATTATTATTATGTGTCCTTCGTAATGTGATATTTACTGAAAATGTTGTTATAAAACATTGCTTTTACTGCATTCAATATATATAGTTTGATGAGTATCAATGTACCTGGAGAACAGCTTCCCTATTTAATTTTAAAAAGAAAGTTAAAAAGAAAGTTGTATTTGGCACACCCTGTATACAGTATACTAGAAGAGGAGGACACTTGGACAAACCCACAGTTGTGAATCATATTTGTGCGAAATTGGTTGCAAAGCGTACTGAAAACTTTGCATATGGCTACTTACAGGCCAACCCCATGGACACAAGATTAATGCCAAAAAAAAATGAAACAACTTTTCTCCGATTTGCCTCACTGGCTTCACTATCTAATATTGGTAATGGTATCGGCTCATCGCATTCCCCGACTTCTTGTACTATTCATCAATTTTCCACGAATCACAGCCATCGGCGAAATGACAACCCAACGAACAGTATCGGCGCCACGTTGATTCGCTTCGTTTATTTATTTGTTTATTTTTTTTTTTTTTTTTGTGACAAGCAAGGATAGTGTTTCCCTAATCCTCCGCAATAAATCGATTTTCATTAACAGAACAGCACTAAATCCTTCAAACAACTCTACCGCCGATGGAGGAGGTCGTCGCCGCATGCGAGAGAAGAAAAGAGAAAAATCAATCTCAAGCCCAAGGTTAATCCGTTAGGAACTGTCCACATCTGACTTTAGTAGTATGTCGACAGCAGAATATTTAGTGCTCCATATGCTCACATGCGTGAATGTGTCTCCATAGGGATGGCATCTCGCATCTGTTCTACTTGAAAATTTATAACATGTTTACTTTTTTTCTGCGGTTGGTTGGTGCAGGTGCAGGTGGGACGAGACTGTGCGTTTGTGAGTTTTTTATGCGCCTCCATTCAGCTGCCTCGTGTACGTGACTTGTGATTCTGTTGCTGAATCAGTCAGAGCAAGAGTCATAGACAAAGTCTATGTATATAGGAGCACCGAATGCCCTTACTTCCATTTGGGGAATTTCACTTTAGTGACGTGTGTCCTTTTCGCCTTTCTCATTCTTATTGTTCGTTTCACTGCTTTTGCTCGTTTCGAACTTTCTTACCTCGTGCGAGTTTGTGTTCTTGTCGTCGTCGTCGTCATGTATCCCCATGTGGGTGCAAATTTTTCCCATTCAAGCCATGTTAGCAATTTTCACGAAAAAAAATTGCCGAGAAATGAAAATGTGTTACCGACGTTACGATGAATTTAATTTTCCTCACTCGGCAGCTTTGTGCAGGAGCCAGAGAATGTGTAAATGATGACATTACGATAACTGAGAAGTTTACTTCTGGGGCTGGCTTGACATTGAAATAGTTGGTGTGGGGGCAATTAGCTTAAATGCATAGAGCGATTGGATTGTTGGTAATCCTGTTGGGATTTTTTTGTTTCTACCACACATGGAGTTGCTACAAAATCATTCAATGAGGATAAGGGATAAATTTTCTGTGGGTGGCGAATGAATTTAATTTAAAGAGCAGCATTCTCTTCCTTTTTTACCCGACTGGACAAAGGGGGGGTCATGTGTTTCGCGAGTATACTACGTTCCTACGTGACACCCTGTACCCCAAACGGCTTGACCGATTTTGAAGAGTGAGGTGCCATTAAATTGGTGTTCTTTCCCGGAGTGTCATAGGCTAAACAAATAAATATAAAAATATACGTAAAAAACAATTGTCACAAAAATGTCAGTGAGATATTTTTTACAGTCAGATTTTTTAGTTTTTTTTTTTTTTAATTAATTACTATTATTTAAGCCAGAGTTGTCCTTACAGAATGCTTACTCTCATACGTATGTGTCAATATCACAGCTGTTATTTGAAAATCGCAGGACGCCTACATCACACAAATTCATTGCAACCCACTATGACAATGACGACAGCTACATTTAGTTAATCTTTCTAATCCACGTGCTGTCAAATCCTTATATAGATGTGTTTAAAAAAATTATAAGTAAATCAACGACTCGACTTCGCCTTCCATAAAAATGTTCGAATTGCACCTTTCAACTCATTGATTTGTTTAGCAAAACCCCTAACCAACTGGTGTAATGTGTGAACAGAAGTAGATGTTGCACGTCAAACTTCATATTATAACTCCTGTAACGGCAAAGCAATTTCAGTTTACATGCAAAATGGAAGGATATTATGGTGTTGGCATGTTACACAATAAAAATAAGCACATGAGCCGAATCCCATTTGTAATCTGAGACTTGTATCGTGTCACACGGTTTGCTAAATTGGGATTTTGTTATGCGAAACTTATGTCAAGGAAACACCTCTAAAATGTATAATTCAACAACGGTTGGTGGGCTTATTTAATTCCATGCAGGCACTCATAATAATTAAACGCGAAGTGCTGAGCGCGTGTATTTATGGTAATCGCCATCACAGTTGTTGGCAATGAAAACTGTTTAATGGCAAGTTACGAGACAGATATTTTGATAGTAAATAGGGGCCACTTTAAGTGCGAATACATATTTTAGTATATTTTAATTTTATTTTCGCAAAAAGGGTTTTGGAAAAAAATTGGAGCCACTTAAATATTCAGAAAGATTATTGGTTGAGATTTTCAGTTGCAGCAACTGATGGATGAGCTAAACATTTATATCCTGTGGTCTGAATTTCGGTAGAAAGAGATCTCAATCATAGTAGTACCGCACCACTCTGGTGCCGCACTCAGGAGTCATTCAGTTCAATTACCCTATACATGGCGGAAAGGATGCAATTATATAGCCAGAGTGCTAAAGGATATTCGTTACCATATGCCTCACGTCAGACTCTCAATACGTCTCATGTGTTAAACCATTGATCAACACCGCAATCAGCCTATATAAGTACGGGCTTAGACTGTTGGAGAGTTTGAAGAGAATCCCAGAAGTTACAAATCACAATTTTTCCATTGATATAAAGGGCATACGACCGGACTTATGTCTGGTAATTACATCCCCAAGAAACTCGTCGGGTTGTACAAAAACGAAAATAAAAAACGCTCGCTTATTCATTTAGGTTGAAGACAACCAAACCGCGATCCGCGACAGTTGCATGTAGCTAAGCTGATGTGCAGTCACGTTACTATTTACGAGAATTTTGAGCCAGTGCGAAGCTCGCAAGCTGAAATATGCTGACACCATTTTTTTTTTTTTTTTTTTTTTAAGTCTGTAATACGTAATACCTAATTCACACTGCACCGAAACTCTGTTTTCGTCGAAAGCTCAAAGATGCATTCACATCGAACAGTGAGTATGGTAGAAGACATGGCATGAGAGATCCACCCAGATTTACACTGCCCGACTTGAAGTGTCTCAGTTTTGATTGACCGGAACAGATCTTTCAGTATTCAGTTGACGTTTATGTAAGGTAGCTGACGAATCTAGTCAAGAAATTCGTGACTAAAGCACTAAAGGCGTTTTTCCTTTTTAGTTCAGAGCAGAACCTGAACTGATATACAAAAAGTTCGTGTTTCTTTTTTAGTTCAGACACATCAGAACTCGAATTTGTATTTCTTATTTCGTTCAAAACATGATCAGAACGCGCTCTATGAGCTCAAAATAAGTCATATTTGACAAAAAAAAAAAAAAAAAAAAAACAGGAAAAACTGCACTTTGTGACGGAATTTGTTTTTGTTTCACATGTAAAACCAACTTAATCGAATCCCGACTTCCATGAACGAGCTACATGTTCACGGAAGTGGCGATTCGACCGCTGATCTGGAAGCTAAATTTATAATTCATTAGCAACATTTTACGGTCTCCTTTTACGTATGGCTTTAACTGGGGAATTAAAAAACCTTCTATCACGACCTTTCAATGAAGACTTCAGAAAGTCCATCTGCATTTTAAAATCGAGGTAAAATTCTATATAGACTCGTGAGCCAAAGCTCATTCATAATGCACCCCGCGATAAATCTTATATATATCGGGTTTTTCAATAAGAGCGCTACAAAAGTAAAACAAAAGATTTAAATAAAACAAAAACGGTTTTGGATATCAATGAAATTCTTTATTCTTGCGAAAGTACGTTCGATGCCATTATGTATCGAACTCGATTTCTTTTGCATGGCCACCACGGGCACGCTTGCAGAAGTCCAGATGCTGAACCCAATTTTCGACGGTTGTCAAGCATAAATCGGCCGATACTGCTGCAATTTCACGTTCGTTATTCGTACGAAGTTCATCATTCACACGACGCTTCTGGTGGTCAAGCAGCTTCAGTTCTTGCGTCAATTTAATCTTGTAAGGATGGCCAAGATCTTTTCGAAAAATTCGCCACAACGACGTCACAGAGATGCCCAACGCCTGAGAACGACGTGTGAGAGACACATTTGGGCTTTCTTCAACTGAAGCCTCAGCGGCAGCAATATTCTCGACACTATGGGCACTTCTTTGTCTCACTGGCACGGGAACATTTTGTACTGTGCCTGTGGATTCAAATTTGTCCACTAGACCCTCGGTTCTTAAACTGTGTTCCGCGGAACCCTAGGGTTCCGCGAAAGAATTTTCAGGGTTCCGCGACTCTCTTGAACTAAGGATAGTAAAACACAAAAATCATTTTTGCAAGTATGCAATTACAAACTTTTTGTGGAAAAAATGTTTAAAGTTTAATACAAAAACTAACATCAAGTGGGTACAAAACCAGTTTCTAATGAAAACCCATCCTACGACACTAAGCATTCTGGAAAACGAGTCTCTTATAGATCTGCAGAGTTCTTTTTCATCAAAACGCGTATTTGATTCTGTATTATTGAACGAATTAAGGATTGTTATTAGGAGTGAAAACCCTGAACGCCTGAATTTGCCAAACAGGCTATATTAAATTTGCTCCGTCCTTTTGTCACAAGTCACAACATATCGCTGCAAAGCAGGCTTTTCAGCGTATACTTATGCAAAGACTTAATACATTTTGAGATTGGACGCTGCCCCAGATATGCGAATACATCCTTCGGAGATAGAAGTCAGTTTTAAAAAATGTATATATTACCTATAAAACGATAAAATAGTTTCCTTCTTCAAATGAACCTTGAAAAAATATTTTAAATAAAAAATTGATTTTTTTTATTTTTTATATCGTAAAACGCTATTCACACCGAACACAAAATAGTTTTGGTTTGACGTTTCAATCAGCTGTGAGACACTAGTCGTTAAACTTGGGGCAAACTATTTTGGTTACAAATTTCGATCACATTAATTAACAAATGAAATGAATTTAGTGCATTTAAAAATATTATGAGCCCATCAATTAATTGTGGAAAATGATTTCAAGTTGTGAGCTATGACATTTATCTGCTGTTCTGAATTTGCTGAATATTGCAAAAGGTTTGTTTGTTTCAAAAACCCAACGATGGAAGTCGTTTTCGTGGAAAATTTACACCGCACATAAATTCAACATTTCGGGAAAAAATTTCGAAATCCAATTTTGGATCCCACTAAAATTCAATATTTCAAATGACAGCTCGTAACAGAATTGATTATTGATCCTTGTTTTTCTGTGTAGAAATCTGAAGTGGTTGAACCTAAAGATTTTTTTTTTTTTAGCTTTATTAATTAAAACGTAAATAGCGAGGTTTGTTCGATTGGACAAACTTACAAATGCTGCGACGAAATTCAACATTTGGAAATATTGGAAAATATATGGCGAAATGCTGGACATTTGGCCTGAAATGTTGAATTTAGCCGAAAAGATGAGCTTAGGTGCGGTTTAAATGTACTATTAAATGACTCGTGTTGGAAACTGAAATATGTATGTATGGGAAAACTTCGACAAACCCGGTTTTCGGTTCGGTGTGAATAGGGTATTAAGAGTTGGGGTTCCGAAATATATTTGGGAATCGTTTTGGGTTCTATAGCTTAAAAAGTTTGAGAACCGCTGCACTAGACGCTCAATTGTTGATCTGCTAGGACGATTATGACGACCATAAATTGGACGTAGCGCTCTTAACCTTGAGGCCACTGACTCCGAATTTCGGTAGTAAATTTTAATAATTTCGACTTGTTGTCGGCTCGTATATCTTTCCATCATGAAATGGCAAACCTTACTGAAGAGAAATGTCAAAAGAGCGGCAAGAAATTCGGCGTCGTTTGCTGTCCCTGTCGCTCTACTTTTGTAGCGTCCCTGTTGAAAAACCCTCTATATATAGTCGAAGGAAAATACTTAAGAACCAATTTCACTACCTTAAACACAACATATTCGCTTGATTTTTTGTTGAGAAGATTGTGCTGAGATAAAATGCTGTGTGTAATTTGTTTTTCAATATTTTGTGTATATGCCAGGTTGATGATATAATGGTTGAATTACTGCCAGTCAATGCATGAAATCTACTTTTCTTGAACACACAAAAAAGTACACATCCTGTTCGTAACTTTCATATGGATGGTTACCTAACACTTAAGCTTTTTGCTATATATATACGTCTTCCAAAGAAAAAAAGGATGGCAGGTATAGAAAATAAAGTGCGTGCCTGGGTCGCACAAAACTTTCTCATTTACTAAAAGTTTGATTGGCTGTTTAAGTGTTTTCTTACTTTATTAGTAGGCATGTGCAAATCTCAGAAGTGATGCTAGATAAAAGAAACGGTTGATAAAATATAAGAATAAAATCCATTTTTGATTTATTCATCTGATATGAGAGTATATATAACCGTGAGTTTTTAAAAGTTTTAGCTCTCAGTATAGTAGGCAGTTTCCGCAAGTTCTGGTTAAAGAAATATAAGCATCTAATGTACTATTTATACCGTATTACACTTTAGTAGTTATAAACTTAAAATCCCGATGGACGTGTGAGGGTTGCAAATGAAGTGGGAGTTTCTGATTGTGTATCTCAAAGTGCTTGGAATTATCTTAAGGCGCTTATTCAAAATGGTTGGAAAACAGAAGTGGGTTGTATTTGCAAAAAAAAAGTTTGCATTGCTGTTATAGCATTTTTAATGGTAATTGGAATTTTAATTGTAAAGTGCGGTATTGAGCCTTAAAAATATATAAATGAACAGAGATTGGCTTTTGGGTAGTCATTTTTGAGAAATAATTAAAAAAACAACAAAAAAACAGATTTATTCGAATTTTTTTAGAAAATCGAAGTAAGGGATCTTGTTTAGAATATTTGTACTATCTTAAAAATATGCATTTTTATCAAAACCGTAAGAGCGGATATTTTTTTTCTAATTATGCAGTCTGTATCAAATTTTGCAATATTTAGCTTAAGAAATACTATTGCTTAACTATTTAGCTGAAAACTGAGTATAAGATATTGGACGGTATGTAAGCGTTAGGTTAGGTTAGGTTAAAATAGCTATCGGCTAACTGGTTAGGTTAGGCGACACACTTAGAGCATTATAAGGTCCCTTGTGATACCACGTGAATCTATATTCATTCCTCCTACTCGTTGAACCAACTATAGCTTCTAATGAAGCGTAGTAGATTTCGAATGTCTATGGTTTTTAGATCGTTCAGATCACTAAAGTAGAACGCTCCAAAGTGGAGTTTTCGTCTTTGTGAGAGAGACGGACAAGTACAGAGAAGATGAAGAATAGTTTCCTCCTCCTCCTCGTCAAAGCAGCTTCTGCAAAAATCGTTACATAATACGCCAAGCCTTTTTGCATGCCTGCCGATAAGACAGTGTCCCGTAATGACACCTATTGTAGCACTAATATGCTTCCTATCGAGTGAGATCAGATGCCTAGAACGTTTTAGATCCAGCTTTGGCCCGATTTGTTTTGTTTATAGACAAATCGAGCCGGTTGACTACCTAAGATTTGTTCTTTCGATAGCGTCCAGCTTTATTTTGAGTTTGCAAGTAGCGATTGGAATACCTAAGGAATCCTTAATTGGAAGCAGAGGTATTGTAGTTCCGTGTTTGGCTGGGATGTCCCTATGCCCCGTCACCCAACAAAGGTGAATGTTGAACTGCTCCACCATCTCTCTGAGAGACGAACGACAGTCTTGGGCTGTTATAAAATTCGTGGAGACTGATTCCAGGCACTTGATAGCGGCTTGATTTTCAGAGAAGATACGGATATCTTTCGCAGATATCGCGTTTTCCCTTAGCCAAGATAAGACCTCTTTTATCGCCATTATTTCCGCCTGACAAACGCTACAATGATCAGGAAGACGGAAGGAGAGACTAAGATTTAGTCTATTAGAGAAAACACCGCCACCAATACCGTCCACAGTTGTCGAAACATCTGTGAAGAAATGGATCGATTCATCATCCACGGATGCTTCCTCCTCCTATAATGATCTAGTAGGAATGGAGACCTGGAAATTTTTATCAAATTGTAATTCTGGTGTGGTGTAGTCGATGTTTTCTGGAAGGTTCCTAATGTTGTTGAGGATAGCGGCATGGCCAGTTGTTTTGCTTGTCCACTGTGAAAAAGCTTTTAGGCGTACGGCTGCAGAGGCTGCTGTAAGCGTTACTTGGTTTTTAAATATGTATCCCAATCGGGGACAAAATGGGGTTTTCGAGATATGAGCAGAATCTAAAATTAGCGTTTTCGATGATTCGAATTGAAAATTAAGGACACAATTTTGAAACCATAAATTCTACACTAAGTATGCATTTTGGTCAAAATCGTTATTACCGTTTTCAAGTAGACTAAAGATAACTTAATTAAAAAAGTCTTTTTTCAAAAACCTGTTGTACGATAATGTAGAGAAAAACTGAGTTTGTTATAAAGTTATAAGTTATTACCTTAGAAATGAGTTTTTGTTACAATCCGGACCGTTTTCGAGATATGTCCAAATTTAAAAAGTGTCGTTATTCTATTTTTAAGCGAAAGACTGAGTATTGAGTTATGTTAACCTCACCTACCTAAGTTTAAATAATAATTTTGGTTGGAGTCGTAAGAGCCGTTTTCGAACAAACCAAACTGGTATGACAATTTTATGTGGGAAGTACCATTGAGGTTACCGTGCAAAAAATAAAAAACGGCACCGAACTGTAAGCCTTGGGGGCTTACCCCCCCAAATCCGAAGTTTGAACGAAATCCGGGCAGCCGTTAAGGCTGACAGACAGACAGAAAGACAGACGGACAGAACTTCGAGACCCACCTTTTAGAGTTTTAGAGTCGAATTCGAAATTTTGTACTACTACTAGGTAGGATGAGAGGATTAAAAATAAATGCCAACTTTACCAACTTAGGTTTTTCTTCTCCCATCTATATCCTGTGTTTCGAACTTAGAATGTATCTGAGCAGTGGATACCTCGATTTAAGCAGAATACCGGGCTTAATATAAAACTGAATATCACCGAATATACGTTCCCATTACAGCTATATTTTCTTTTCCATTTTTCTGAAATGAAAGTATTTGAAACAATATTTTGCAAAGGCAATAAATTAAAAGCTCCAACTCGAACAACCAGAGTGCAACCGCTACAGCAACACAACTCCCCCATCACACCCATTAAAACAAAAGGATATGCAATGCATTCGGCTGCGCTCAGGTGTTACCCCGAAAAACATGGCGTTACCCACGACCGTATACATGGTGGCGTATATGTAATTTATTTAAGTGTTGGATATCCATTGAACCCATGGATGTGCTGACGGTAGTGCGCCAACAAATTCACTATAAGAAAATAGTGTGCTGTAAATGTATATGCACGCTGGTATAGACAGGAATAGGTGATGTAAAATTTGGCACTTTATTGTATGATAGTCGCAGCCGCCGGTGGTGGAGTTCCTTCTTTCTTTTTCATTTTTTCATCACACCGTTATTTCCACCCGCACTGGTAGGTATCTCATAAAAACTCAATTATATTTGTGAGTGTGTAGGACACATTTTCCGTGTATCCTTTGAAAGTGGAAACGAAATTATGACTTCGATGAGATTGCCTACACACACTGTACACTGAAGTTGTCTCATACTCTTGGCCAATAATGATTGATTGTATTTATATAGAATGGAAGACAGGAAGGAGAGGGAAATTGGTTTCCCACAGAGACTGACTATACGTAGGCCGTGAGGGCTGTAAACTTTGGAAAATTTCCGATTTGCATGTATATACGAATGATTTTATTTGAAATTCTATTTCTACTTGGCAACGTGAGACTCGCTCTCTATGGAGGGATGGTGGTGGTGGAAAATGGAAATATGCAAAGACTTCCGGCAGAGGTGCCTCCTGCCTCCTCACTTTACTGGAATATGTAAATTCGTTGGTGGTTCCGGAACGAATGGGAGCTTCTTCGAGAATTCGAAATGAGATTCATGGGATATGACGCAGTGCTTGGGATGTTGGATACTTTGAATTCCTATTCAAATTTTCACTGTGTAATATTGCCATGTTTGCATTATGGACGGAAAATACCAGAGTTTTGATTTTAAAACACACCCAGGGAGGTAGAGAGTGGCAATGTGCCCTTTATACAGAACTAATTGAATAGAAATGAATACTTTGATGTGATTAACAAGAAATAGCTGCTGATGGGTGTGGAATATGCTTTCATGTTATTGTTGTTATTTCCTGTGAGTGAAATTTGACTATTGATGATGTGTTTCAGGTTCATTGGGACCTCAAGGGGGAAATGGGACTCTTGAGTTTCAAAGGGATCAGTTTTAGGTGGGGAAACAATTTCCTCATTGTAATTCAGCTACGTAAGGATCTGAAGGTGATTAACCGTTCAAAAGCAGAAGAAGTTAAATGTTGGAATCAACTGACAAAAATTCGAAAACGTATGGGATACGCTCATTTCCGCTCGACTTCTGTTGGTTATTAGAAATTTTCACACAAAGTTTCTGGTAGCCTTTTTCTTTGAACATTAGTTAACACGATAGAACTATCCGCTGATGCGACGGATTCCAGCGAAAAGTAATCTTCGGCAGGGGATATCTCCAGACGTGAGCTCGTAACATGATACCTTGCACAAGATCGACACATCGTTCGAGTGTCACGATACCTGCGCGTGGAGAGGTGGGTTTCTATGATTTTAATATATCGCCTTGAATTAGATTCGAATCAAGAAAGACTCTTTTATGAAATTTAAGTTAATAAAAAAGAGTGCCATCTAGGCCGGACATGCTAGTCGGCGCATTATTGCTATCTTTGTGCTTATGACAATTTGTATGCAATCCTCCTACATCTCGTATAGAGAATCGGGGCAGGTTATCCAAGGATAGGGGAAGGGTGTCCGAAACAGTCTTCCCTTCGCCGGTAATCCTCAGACAACTCCTTGAAGAGAGGAGACTGGGAATAACTACTGACCGATATCTCTTCGGATATATACGACGGGTAACCGAAACAATGTGCCCTTTGCTTGTAATCATTTGACATCTTGTCAAAATGACGGAGACCGGTATGCGTCGTCGGTGATCAGTAGATCGGCCCTTTCATTGTGTGCCTTAATTAAAGTTAAATAAGGTTGGTCAAGGAGGAAGTAACCGATCGACAGTATACCTTCGGATAGGCGGGTGGAGACCGTAATGGTTAGACCCTCGCCAGTGTCCTCTGGCAACTTATCAAATAGGGCGGGTGTAGCAAAAACCGAAGTATGTAGTAGTAGAGATTGCAACAATCAGTTGCAGCAATCATCGTTTACAGCGCATATTGCGGGGTGTTTCAACTTGGTCAAAAAGGTGAGTTTGACCGAGTGACGGTTTGTTTCGGATAAACGAAGGGTGACCGAAATAGTCTGTCCCTCGATTGTAATCCGCAGACAGCCCGTCTAAGATAACGAATGGAAGGGATCTACAATTTTATGGCGAGTCCAAACGGTCAATTGGGAAGCTCTTTCATGACTGTGTTATACTCTCGAATGTTTGCTACACGTTCACAAGAGGTGGAGCGGTGGAAAAAAAAACCCCTAAGTTGGATAATCATAATTGGTTTTTTTTTTCGGGATTCGAACCTGGGACCTTTCACTTAGTAGTCCAACAAAGTAACCACTAAGCTGAGTGTAATACGAGTGCCGATTAATTAATGATAACCAGGGAGACACAATCTAATACCAAGCATTTCTGCAGAGTCTGATATCTTGTAAGCAATATCTGCATTTTATCTCCCAGCTTGTTTTTTATTTTCGTGCTATTTGTGATTTACTTCTTGCGAGATATAGATGCAGGAGATTAAGAAACTATCCACACTATATTGTCAAGGTTATTAACGAATTTATAAGCAATCTTGTGTATAGTATATTTTGTAATTGTTGGTATTGATACGAACGTATGTATCATGCACCGAAATTTGTGTTTCTTTGGGCGTAATACTGAATCCGATGACCGACGAGTCCTATCCCAGCTTTTGACGAAAGGTACGTGGCAGTAGAAGTATTTTGCCCTAGTCAAGATCCGTTCTTCTTGCAACCTCTCAAAAAGCCTTTCATAAGTTTCGTAGGTAAAAATAAAAATTTGCAGGTCTTTGATCGTATAGACTATCAAATGCACTCAGTGGGAGAATACTAAAGTTACAGAGTAAGACCAATTTTAATTGAAAGGCGGGGGAAAAAGAAAAGAAGAAAATTATGCCAGGCGAAAAGACTCATTCTGTGTGGAATGGAAGAAGAACTGTATGCTGTTGTTCCAATGCTATTCTTAAAATTTACAGAACTAACAGACAGCAGTATCATATTGGAAATCGGGCGAATACGGCGTCACATGGTAGCTGCAAAAGTAAATTTAAAAGATGCAGAAATTCGGACAGAAAGACGATCAAAATTTATTTACTAACACCTTTTCAATATTTTTTTTTTTTTTTTTATAATTAACACGCGCTAAAGATCTTATAGTGATTTGATTACACAGCACGGGCATTAAGGAAATTGGGATAGAGGAGATAGGAGATACCGATGCACATTGGTCTTAAACGTCTGTAAATTTTACCGGGGAGGAAAAACAGAGCTGGGCAAGACATTCCAAATTCGCGTTGTACGGCTTATGAAAGAGTCTCTGTATTTCATTGTACGTCCGAAGATAGGCTGGATGGTAAACTGATGGGCATTCCTAGCATGGCGAGTATTGCGGTTGAATTTCTGAAGGGGAGGAATGCAGTTGGCAATTTCATTCGAGCACCGTTTGTTGAAAAAACGATAAAACAATGAGAGACACGAGACGTTTCTACGATGTTCAAGCGAATTAATAGAATTCGTAATATTCGTAGCTCCGATTAGTTTCAACGCACGATTTTGGATCCTATCCAGTAAGTGCAACATAGTTTTCGGTGCAACTACAACTTTTCTAAGATCAACAATGAGCTAAAATAGGTTGACTAATCTGGCTATGCCTTCAATCGAAAAGGAGCACACAAAAATAAAGACTTATTCCCGTTTGCTAATATACGATGATAAGGTCTACATAAATACCTTATGAGCTACTTTTTCTATGTCATAAACTGTCACATAAGACCTTAAGTGGAACTTAAATCGCTATGAGTAGTATCAGCAAACGGGCCTTAATGATTGAATTGAAACATTCAGTGCAATAAAAGCTCGAAAGCACCTTTTGAATAAAATCTTTGTCCGTTTTTTATTAAGGGGTGTATGTTTTACTAGTCGGGGTGCCACTACCTACTAGTCCGCCCCTGGCCTCTCAAGACGATTATGAGATTTATAGAGATGTGAGAAAATTACCCAACTATCAGTGATCAACTTTCAATGAGCCATCTCTTTCCCCAAACTAGAAGAACTTCATATCCCCAATTACCAATTTAAACTGTTCCCCGCATAAGTGTCATTATCGCTAAATACATATTCCCAAGTTGACTTGAGCGTAATTATCGACACAGATCCTTGGTTAGGAACACGAAAACTCTCCCAAACTGCATTATAATGGCACGATTGCCCAACCATGCATCAGCTATTAGATTTAAATTATTCGCCCATTTCCAATCGCAGGGGATTCTTCCTTCCGGATGAATTTCCAATTAATAGCAGTGCTGCCTTTCTAAGAGGATTACACCGTACAGCAGGCAAGTCTGCCTGTGTGAGTGCATGCGTTCATCTTAATTTCCTCTCAATTGTTGTGAACATGTACCGTGATAATGTGTTGTGGTGAGGATTCTTTTTTCACCATCGTTAGTTCAGTGTGAATGCAAATCAAGTGTTCCGCCAACCGCAACTAATGAGTATGCAAAACATTGTTGGCACGCCCAAATTATTTGGTCAAGCCGGCCGGCGACCTCCCCATCATACCCTGTGTGAAGTCAATTTGCACGTGTGGATGTCCAGAAACTGACTGCGGACCGATGTAGAAAAACCACAAAACTATTATCACCTTAGAATGGAGTTTTTATTTTTGGTAGGGATAGTTGGTCCTGGCTGCCTGCTGAGAAGGAATCATCTCCCAATGTGAAATGTGAATGCAGTACAGTTTTGATTCCATTTACATATTTTATACGCTCCAATGCAACAGGAGTGGTATGATATTCGTACTTGTAGGCTGATACTGACCTGGCACTCTGACCCCCATGTGTGGATCCCAAGGGGTTCCAATGGTGGAATGTTCACCTGTTAGTGGTTAGTATGGTAGTGGTCAAGCGTGCTGTATATACTCGACACTTAAAGTAGGCGTTACTGTGTGTTTTGCATTCAGGAGCGCAATGCATTCAGGCCATATGTACACGTCTGGAGCGGTGGTGAGTGTGCCTGTTCCATGATGGGCGCAGTATTCAGCAACGGAAAGCCTGACTTCGGTTGATTAATGGCGAAGGCAAATGCAATTGTGCAGGTCTTCTTGGTAATATATGAATGTGCTGCATGCCAAAGGCTTGCCTTGCCCATCAGAAAGTCAGTTTAAATGGGTCAGTAAATATGACTGTACGGAACTTAGTTAAAAGGAGATGTATGCACATGTAACGTCTTTGGGGTCAATGGTCAAATATTCCGCTGCTCCTTTATGTTGATGCATTCCAAAGTATTCTTATTATCTTTAGTAGAAAGTCGATTGCATTAGCGCCCGAAAATTAGCCTGCCCTTTGTTATGATTTCATTGACGGTTTTTTTTAATAATCACGTGTAAATAAAAAAATATTCAGTTGCAATCGAAAGTAGGCATAGTTGACACTGAAACTCAAAACCAGTCACGTTTTATGGAAGGTTAGGTTAGGTTTTAGGTTCAGTGGGGTTGTGAAATCGTCACAAAAGAAAAGGTTTTTTTCAAGACCACCCTTTGGTACGGCTATAGGTGGTCTTATACCCTCAACAATTCTAAAAAGCGGGAGCTCCGCTTTTTCCTTTTTCCAGAATGCCGGCTTTTTCGTTACCTTCAATTTCACAATGCCCAGGTACCCAACACAATCTGTCATTCTGCGAATATAATGCCTTGAGCACAGTTTGGCAGTTCCTGATTTCCTGACTTCAGATTTAGTGGTATGTGACTCTAGCGCTTTAAGCGAAGCCTGATAGCTATCAATGTAGATGGCGATATTCTTATTGGATGTCGTTCTCATCTCAAGTGCCTCCACAGCTTTGGCTACGGCCAGAATCTCTGCCTGGAACACACTGCATATGTCCGGAAGTCTCAGGCCCATATGTAGTTCCAACTTACTGTAGTATATACCTGACCCCGTCCCCTTTCTGGTTTTGAAACCGTCAGTATATACCGAGGTCTCACTTTCCCTCCAAACTAAGTTTCTATGTTAGTCAGGTTATATGAGGTTTAAAATAGTACTGTGTCCTATCCAACGGTTTTAAAAAACCACGCATTAGTGAACCGTAGTGCACTATTACGTGCATTTGATTGTATTTGTCAGTCCAGTGGTAAAAGATGCATAACCGGTTCCAGTGCAGCCGTTGGTGTGGTACGTAAAGCCCCCGTAACGTAAATGCAGGCTGTTCTTTGGACCATGATCCACATATCCCGTACATACTTCTTATACGTGGCTTTCCACCAGACAAAAGCCCCATATATTTTTATGGGCCTTACTACCATTATGCATATTATAGCCAATACAACATTGAAGGCTTCATGCCCCATTTCTTACTTGCTGTCCTCTTACATATGAAGAGAGCCTTGCGGACTCCTTCCTGGACGTTAAGTTTCCAATTTAGTTTCCTTTCTGGAATCGGTCTCCAAAAACTCTATAATAGCCCAAGACTGTCGTTAGTCTCTTAGAGAGATGGCGGAGCAGTTCAATATTTACCTCTGTTGGGTGCTGGGGTATAGGGACAACCCAGGTAACTGCAAGGCTGATGAACTCGCCAAACACGGAACTACACTACCTCTGCTTCCAATCAAGGATTCCTTAGGTATTCAATCGCTACTTGTAAACTTACAATAAAGCTGGATGCTATCGAAAGAACAAATCTCAGGTGAACAACCGGCTCAACATGTCTAGCGACAAAACAGATCTGGCCAAAGCTGGATCTAAAACGTTCTAGGCATCTGATCTCCCTCGATAGGAAGCATATCAGTGCTACAATAGGTGTCATCACGGGACACTGTCTTATCGGCAGGCATGCAAAAAGGCTTGGCGTATTATGTAACGATTTTTGCACTGGCTGCTTTGACGATGAGGAGGAAGAAACTATTCTCCATCTTCTCTGTACTTATCCAGCTCTCTCACAAAGACGAAAACTCCACTTGGAAGCGTTCTACTTTAGTGATCTGAACGATCTAAAAAACATAGACATTCGAAATCTACTACGCTTCATCAGAAGCTCCAACCGGTTCAACGAGTAGGAAGAATAAATATAGAATCATGTGGTATCACAAGGGACCTGATTAATGGTCTAAGTGTGTCGGCTAGCCGACAGCCACTTCAACCTAACCTAACCTAACCTTCCTCTCTAGTAGCGTACCCAGATATTTTACACTTTTCCAAAGAGAAAGCAAGTCTGGGCAGTTTGAAGGTTGGTATCTTGTATTTTGTACGAAATAGTACGAGTTTTGCTTTCTCCGGGTTGACTCTTAGTCCACACCTTTCAGCAAATATTCTGAGCCTATTGAGGCCTGTTTCCACAGGTTCACTAATCGTGTTTAGGAATTTTCCTCGAACAATGATCCATCCGCATAAGTGATGACTCTGAATCCTTGATTGTTTAGTTCCTTAAGTATCTTATTTATGACCAACACCCAGAGGAGGAGGGGAGAGATGACCCCTCCTTGGGGGGTGCCTATAGCAAAAGATTTTCTTATAGAATTGTTTCCGAGTGTGAAATTAATATTTCTCGTCGAGAGCATTTCGCATAGCCAATTGATAATGCGTTGCTCGATATTTATCTTCTCCAAAAGGTGCTTTTTGCAATTCTCCTGATATTTTTTAAAAGCCCCCTCAATATATATCCAAAAAAGCAGCTAGTGCAAATTCTTTCTAGTTAAGGATGCCGTCCTTTTTGCCTACTACTTTGTTTAGAGCCGCCTACACTGATTTACCTTTTAAATATGGATGCTCAGCCTTACATAAAGTTCCACTGCAACACTTGCTTCTTATGTGAATGTCAATAAGCCTTTCAAGTGTCTTGAGGAGAAATGACGACCGACCAATAGGTCTGAAGACTTTCGCTGAAGTATGGCTTGGTTTACCCGCTTTAGGTATAAATACCACTCGTACTTCTCTCCATACCCTACAGGTACATAACCTAATCGCAGACAGTGTATACAATTATTTCCGATCATATTCGTAACTGTACTGCAGCCCGTTGAAACATAGCATGCAGAATGCCATCAGGGCTAGGTGCTTTGACCGGAGCGAAGGATTTGATGGCCCAAAGCAGTTTCTTCCCAGTAATGATGTTATAAACCGTTCTTCACTTTTGGGAAGTAATATAAAGGGTCACTTTATTTTTTCTCCGTCAGCTTTGCTTGGGTTAACTTGCACTAGTGATAAGTCCATTAGGTGATGGAGCCATTGGCGGTCTACTTCCTGGAAAATGCGCTTCATCGCTGATTTCAGCCAACGAACCGTCCGATTTCTTAATAAAGCTAGGGACGGCCGCGTCCTTGGCTAGCATTTTGCGAGGTCTGGAAGCCTCGCTAGTATCTGCGATTACCTCACAGAAAAGCTTTCAATTTTCTCTTAGATTGCCTGATCAACTAATTAAACACTTTCTTGCTCTCTGTGTACAGATCCATGTAATGTCATCACCTACAACTTTAGCCCTATTATATAGAAGAAATCACAATATTTTAAAATAAAGTACTAGAAATTTGCACATGTTTGCTTAATTTATCTCCTGCAATTCAGATATGTGTATTGATAAAATAGTTACTTTGACAGCGCTGCGTTTTAATTGTTATACGTTACTAGCGACCCGCCCTGGCTTCGCACGTAGGGTTCAGCCTGCGTTTGCAATGTAAGCGGGAAAAATGTAATTATATACGACATCACATTAGAAACCTTAAAAATAACAGTATTTCTCCACTATTTAATGGATGTTATTATACATATAAACCTTCCTCGTCAATCACTCTATCTATTAAAAAAAACGCATCAAAATCCGTTGTGTAGTTTTAAAGATTTAAGCATACATAGGGACAGAGAAAGCAACTTTGTTTTATACTATGTAGTGATGAGTGTTGTGCGCAATCATATGCAGTGACTGCTCCTACAATAAACCCACAGTACTCAGCACATATGAATACACAAATTTAAATCCTTAATATGTAAAAAATAAAAACTGCTCAAAGCCATCCACCCACAGATAGTCAACTCAACTCAACTTCCGATATAAACTAATTGTCCTCAATTTGCCAACACACTCCGGTGTAGTGACGGAAAAATTCGTATTTATTCGATGAAATTAAAACAACAGCTCGGTGGTGTTTGTGTACTCACCTAATCATAAAAGCAAAAAGTCCTCACAGCCGAATGTCATGAAATTCCCAGGCGTACAATGCGACGTCCTGTCGAACTGCACAAATATGTATACCCAATCCTTGAAAATTGCGATCCGCCAATTCACTTCAGGCTGGATGTTCCCGATAACGTATCTGTAATCTAATTTGCCGCCAACACACAAAACACTATATCAGCCAACATCGGTAGGTTGGTAGTTGTTGCGCCAGGGATGCACAAATACTTTACAGAAGCTCGCCGGAAGCCAGAGTAATGCTGTTAAAATATTTTCATTTCACTTTATTCACACTCACTAGGGAAGTGAGTTTTTTTTTACTTTTTTGTATTCACACTTTTTCATTTGGAAAGATTTTTATTCAATTAAAAGGACACGTGCTGCATATAATTTAAAAACTATAAATAACCACAAAAAAAAAAAATATTAACACTTGCAGAGGAATAACAAATAGCACCACTGAATCCCGGCAGTTAACGTGTACACGACACGTGCTCGTTAATGGCACAAGGGGGCGTTGTAGAAGTTGCAAACAACACACAACCTATACCCAATGGTTGGCGCGGAACTTGGTAATGTTCTGTAATAACTTTTAAAAAAAAAACTTGTTCCGTTTATCTCCTCGTCGAATGTACAACATTACCGCAAAGCAACACCGCAACTGGTCTCATCCGAAAAAGTGTATCCTGCAACGATAGAGCGAAAGGAAGATGTGGTTAGTAAGAGAGTGCAACGAAAAAAAAAAAATCTTGAAACATTTTTAAAGCTTATAAAGGTTTTTTTTTTTTAATCTGGTCGGCAACTTGTCTAATTATGAACTTCATTTTGAAGGATTCCAATGTAATTATACTTGAAGTTAAGGTTCTACATTTCCCGCTTTTGGGGTTTTAGGGAAATGGTTTTGTTTTCGTTTTTCAAGAGACTTTGTGCAAGCATTAAAATTGAAAAGTTTTCGAGCAGCTATGGTTAAAACTTCGGTAAGAGTGACGCAGGGTGGTTTTGGACTTGGATTTCGATAAGCTATCGATAGAACTTTTCTATAGCGATTACGATTACTACTCAAAAGGCTGCCACTGGACTGGTGGATTTGTGTAGTTTTCAAGTATCTGACAAGGGTCAATTAGAAGGGTATAATTTCCATAGAGTGTTTTATTGGAAAATGGATTGAATATGAATTTGAGTTGTTTACTTTTAAACTTTCGTGGTAATTGTCTTTGGACTTTGGTTTTGGAAATAAAAATTACTCACAGTACAGGGGAAATAAGTTAGTCGACTATTTTTTTGTTGAAAAAAGTTTTTCCAATATTTTTTTCACTTAGCCTATATAAAACTTTTATTCCGGCTGTAAGGTGTTTGTTCGGCATAGATTAAAATATAACTGCACGAAATTGATTCCGGTTTTCGCAGTTGCATTGAAAATAGTCGAGATTAGATTATAGGATATGTTTTAGCATTATCCGCTGTCCGGAAACGGAAATCTAAGCTGGTATCTAAAAAAAGTTGTGATTCTCGAATGCCTTCTACCGCCTAGCTCTTGAATGACTCATCCAAATGAAATAGGTATTCTTTAATATAAATTTGTATTATGTACAAAGATTTTAAGATATAAATCATCTTTGTTCCTGAAGTCGAACAATATTAATTTTATTCAATTCAAAAAAGTAAAATGTTCGATTGAAGCTAGATCGTTGAATTTTCACAGCAGTCATTTTTCAGTCAAAAAGAAAAAAAGTAAAAGAGAAAAATTAAGACAAGAAAATAAGAAAGAATAAAAAAATGTTAATTCAAGAGAAATTTTTCATATTTTAAGGTAAATTTTTTGTACAAGATTTCATATACCTACTTAAGTTAGGATAATACCTTTTTAAGACATTCAGCATTTCGTGTATGTACCGTGAACTAATCACAAAACTAAAAAGCGGTAGGGCTTGTGCCCTGACGTCTCGGTATTGATCTGCAGTTTGCAATCCAAAAATAAAATACTGAATACTGAACAAAATAAATATCTATATAACTACAAATCTTCGTAGAGCAAAAAACTGTCTCCTTTATCAAAAGTTTTGTTGGTTGTTTTTGATGTGTATACATCTAAGCGCGCGTTGTTAGAATCTGGTGGAGTAATTCCACACATTTAACTTGCGGGGACAGGGAATGCGTCACTGCGTTTTATCATTGCACGCATTTTATCATTGCATACGTTTTTATCATTGCATACATTTATGAGCTGGGGCGTATTAATTTCAGCTTTTTGTTGATTTGAAATAAAATCTCTCCATTTCGTCCTTGCACCGTACTCAGAAGTTTCAGAAATTTCAAGAATTCTGCAGGGAGATTATCATCTTTTACCAATGATCATAAGCGGAGACTTCAATATCAATTTTGCAACTCCAGAAGCTCAACCATTTATTGATTTTATGCAAGATAAATTTAATCTTCAAATGAACTCCAACCGGAAAATTTCAACAACTCGATATGGAACAACCATCGATGCTATCTTCCAGCGTAATCTAGATAGGTTACAGTCTCGAATGTACATATTTTACTTCAGCTACCACAATCCGATTGTATCTATTCTACCGAAACTAGCACAGAACGAATAAATTATTGTTATTTCATAATATATCAAGAATACGGTTATTACAACTCCCTCTTTTCTCAATG
Organism: Cheilosia urbana; assembly: GCA_946477585.1. Lineage (NCBI taxonomy): Eukaryota > Metazoa > Arthropoda > Insecta > Diptera > Syrphidae > Cheilosia > Cheilosia urbana. Next base: position 123,370,590 of record OX297854.1, read on the forward strand.
ACGTGTATCAAGCCACACACATACCGCACGCACGGTGCTTACACATACACATATTTCGGGACTGTTGGATACAGTCGCACAAATTTTTTAATTTTATTAGATATGTATTGTTTTTGAATTTGCATTAGCAGTTATAAACTGAATATCACGATGAACGTGTGTGAGGGTGCAAATGCAGTGCAGGATATTTTGATTGTTTGAATTATTTTAAGGAGCATATTCAAAATGGTTAAAGAAAAAGTAGAAAAGGGTAGTATTCGCTAAAAATAAGTAAAAAATAAAGTGCGGTGTTGAGTTTTAAAAATATATATGAACACAGATCGGCTTTTAGGTAGTCATTTTTAAGAAAAAAATAAAAAAATTGATTTATTCGAATTTTTTGAGAAAAACTAAGTACGGAATCTTATTTAAAATACTGATATTGTCGTTAGTAAGTATTTTCATCAAATCGTTAGAGCGGTTTTTGTAAAATTTAGCAGACAAAACAGTAACAAATATTGCGAAGTTTAGTTTGAAAAATACTATTTGTTAACTATATAGCTGGAAACTGATTATACGTTATTGTTTGCGATCTAAGCATTACTTTGTTTTTAAAGTTTTATCAAAGTAAAAAATGGGGTTTTCGAGATACGAGCATTTTTTTTAAATTAGCGTTTCCGGTGATTCAAATTAAAAATTAAGAACGCAACAATTTTAAGAGCATCAATATTACTCTAAGTTTGCATTTTGGTGAAAATCGTTATTGCCGTTTTCAGGGAAACTAAGGAAACCTAAATTTTAAAAAATTGCCTTTTTTCAAAAATCCATTTAACGATAATATCGAGAAAAACTAGTTTGCCATTAAGTTGGAAATGAACATATTACCTTAGAAATTCATTTTTGTTGCAATTGTGTGGACCGTTTTCGAGATATGACCAAATTTCAAAGGTACCGTTACTCGAATTTTTAGCCAAAAACTGGGTATGCAGTCATGGTAACCTCACCAACTTAAGCTTAAATTACAATTTTGGTTGAAATCGTTAGAGCCGTTTTCGAGCAAATCAAACTGGTACAAACACTTTGTATGGGAAATACCATTAAGATTGAGGCTACCTAGGCAAAATAAAAAACCGCCCCGAGCCCTAAGCCCACAAACTCCAAATCCGAAGTTTGAACGAAATCCGGTCAGCCGCTTAGGCTGTAGGCCTGCGGTACATACAGACAGACAGACGGACAGACGGACAGACCGGACAGCATTTTGCGACCCACTTTTTTGAGTTCTTTTGTCATCGTAATGTCAGAATTGATTAAAATCTCGAGTACGAAATTTTAGTACGATTTGGTTAAGTGATGCCAGCTCTAAGCAGCTATTTTAGAGAAAACGCTAGTTATTTATTATATGAGCTATTTTCATTTATTAACAAGAAATTTTAACTAATATGTTATTTATTTAACTAGGTGCTAGGTAACATATGAGTTAGAGAGTAGTTACGGGTTTTTTATTAATACGGCTGTAGATGTTTTTATTTATAAACATGATGGTTTAATTTTATTTTAAAAAACCCAGGAATGGCGTAAGTTGCAGGAAAATATGTAACTCTAATTTAGGGTAGATACTAGATACCAAAAACCATCGACCAATGTATCTATTATCTACATGGATGGGGTGGGTGGCCAAGGAGTCGTATTGCCATTATACAAGAGTCCATATCCAGATGATTTTTCTTCTGCCTCTGACCAATGATACCTCTTAATGATGAGTTATTGATTTTTATTTTTATTTAATTTGTACTGTGCTGTCGCCAGAACCAGCCATTGCCTCGTCTGAAAAATTTTCAACCTCTCTTGCACCACACTTACAGTCTTACAGTTGACCTCGGCATAGGTAAATCTTTATTGATAAGGGTTAAATGCTTAAGTTCGACCGATAACCGAGTATATTAGCCACTTTAATACATTTATTTTCAAATCCATCACTGAGCTCTCTAACAAGGTACCAAGCACTTTGCCGACTGGTGTTAGAAAAGAGTTTGTCACTAAAAGTTGAAAGCTTGCCAAAATGTTAACACCAGTCGAAACTAAATAAAGTACACTCATATTTTCAGTGCAGAGGGTTTGCCTGCTGCACTCGTTCAATCATACAAACATATCCGTGACTGGTTCAATTTATAAAACAAATCCCAAAAGTGTATAAGATAAGATCGTTTCCCAGAAGGAACAAAAACAAAGGAACAGCAACCAAATATTATCCAAAAAGAATGCAATAATTTTGGCTCGGATGCAAACTTTCCAACGCAACCACATACTTTATGAATAATTTGAATTTTAGTGGTGACATCCAAAAACAACCACTGTCAAGGCACAATGCCAATAGAAGTCGCTTCTTCGCCTTCTACAGCATTTATCTGCACCATCATGTGTGTGTGTGTGTGTTTGTGTATTTTTAGATGAACCAATTTCAATTGCAGTGCATTCAAAAACTAGAACAAAAAATTTAATAAGTCATAGCGAACAAACAGAAAATAGATCAAGTTTGAAGAGAAATGAAAGCGCGGCACGTTCGACACGATATTCGCAACAACAAAAAATTACATTTCGTGAAGCGCCGCCGTGTTTGATGATATGCCATCTCACAAGAAGTTTATTTTTCTTGGCAGTCAGAATTATTACTGTTCCATGTCTGAAATGGTTTTTGAATATTTCCTTCAAGTTTTTAAAAGCGGAATGTTGTCAACAAAATGAAAATAAATAAACACTTCCAAACATAGGCGGTGCATTGACATTTGCAAAGAACTCGACTGAGAGGTGAAGACAAGTTGATGTAGGTTCGCAAATGAAGAGATATTACAAGGCTATGTTTAGACAAAAAATTGGCTTCCATACGTAGCCAGAAATGATATTCTCAATGGGACGATCACTGACCTATTTCGATCACTTAAGTTGAGCTATTCAACAATAAATACTATTTTTTCCAGCGATGAACGATCGTCTAAACGATATCGTTTTCGAAATTTAATCACCATTAGAACTTGCTTTGGTGCCTGGTCTTTTGTGAAGATCTCACAACCTCACTCAGCCTAACCTAACCTAACCTAACCTATCACCATTAGGAGTTATATTCTGCTCGAATTTTCTTGAATATCGTCAGCTTTCACTACATTTGTGGGAAATGATCTGGATTAAACTCTCGAACTTGTAGTTTTAGCACTTAGTTGCTCTATCGTTTCGACGATAACCCTCTGAAAAGTTACGAAATGAGTGGCAAATAAAATCCTGATTGAGGGACACTTGCTAAAGGAATGCCAAATTCATTGTAAGCCATAGCACAATAGCCCCAGATATTCAAATTCAAAGACTGTCACTTGACCAAAACTCTTGCGAATGCTTCAATGGTTACGGTTGCATCAGAAGCTTGAAGTAAGTTTAAAAACAAGTTCTTTAAGCTACTTCACCACTCTTCCATTTAAGATGAGTGTTTCGACAACCGCCGATGATTACACAGTAACATCGCCCGCTGTCACTCAATTTTATACGAGCATCAAGTTTGTAGGATATATTTCGCCGAACTTTTACCAAGCCTCCTTCAATGTTGGCAATTCACTGGATGATACCCCGATACTTGATTTGAAACCAAAAGCGGTTTCTGAGTTTTGCTTCTAATTGTTCCAATAATGCTTGCACCAAGAGGTTCGTAAAAAAATTAATAAATAAATAGTTGGCGCAACGGGTCCGTAGGGACCCTAGGCCTAGCTTCTCACAGCCATTCGTTTTGTATGAGTTTTTAATTTTTGGAATGAATGGAAGGGATCTACAAATTCATGCCGATTAAAACGGCCAATTGAGAAGCTCTTTCAAGACAGTTTTACTCTCGGATGTGTATCAGACGATCGCGAGAGGTGGCGCTGTGGACAAAGCCCAAAGTTGGAATGTGGGTTTTTTCGGGATTCGTACCTGTGACCCCTCGATTAGTAGTCAAACACACTTACCACTAAGTCACTGTGCCGACGTTATATGTATCGTTTTATGTAATGTATTTGTTAGGTAGTTGCCATGTCCCTTTTTACTTTTCATCCTATCTTCGCAACAACGGCTCTCCCACAATTGAAATATTGCACCAGTGATGCCAACCCAAATTTTCAAAAGTCTGTAGACGAAAGATACAAATTCTGTAGAATTCTTGTACAATTACATAATTCTTATTAACCGCTGGTATCGCTGGAATCGATAATACTCGTCGTAGTGCTGGCCTTGTTCAATCTTGATCATCGTTTCATCATTCCAATTTTGTCTTCATCCGTCAATAGGTGCCTACTCTGGCTTGAAAAAAAAAACACTCCAAACCTTTTTTTTTAATCGTTATGAATATTTTTTCTTACAGCAGGAAGAGTTTTGGGGGCTCCGATTGCATTTCTTTGTTTAGGTCAATGAAATATACCAACGCAAAACTAAGGAATTCAGGTTTTTCATGGAATCTGAGATTTTTGTATATTTTAGTTTGAATTCTGTATTTCTGCAGGCAAGGTGAAAATTCTGTAGATATACAGAAAATTCTGAAGGGTTGGCATCAGTGTATCTTCTTAATATATAAAAACGTTCGTGCGTATGTATGACCGACGATAACGGCTGAACCACTGAAGCTTTCCCCCTTATATTCACACCATATGTTTGTGTGGTGCTCCGAATGGTTTATGTTTATTTTAGACCCTATAGGGGGCGCTGGGGTCGCTTTTTGAAAATTCTTATTTATGGACCGATTTGGCTCAAATTTACACCATATAACACTTAAAAAAATAGAAAGCTTTGGAATTTGGACCCGATAGGTGGCGCTGGGAGATATTTACGACAAGTTAGATTTCCCTGCATATCATTTTTGTATCAACAACATTAAATTTAATTGTAATACATAATATAGTTGGCGTTGGTTGTCTATACTTTTTTTTATTTCAGTAATTCATATTTCATTTAGCTGTACAATTATTGTTCGACGAAAATTCCAAATTAGTTATTAATCAATTTTAAATAGGTAGGTAAATAACATTTCCATTCGATTTCCGGCACAAATAACATAACCAAGGAAAATGTTCTTACTGGGCCAAATTTTATGATTCTTCTTTTGTTTTGTTCGTATTGGCGTATTTCAGGCTTAGGCTGTCTTAAAAGATAAAATTTTGGACCTGATAGGTGGCGCTGTTGCCGATCTCCGAAACAGCTCTACCGATTTCAATGAAATTTCGTGGATGTATATATTCTTCGTTCCCACTTGAAGGCTAGGATACTTTTGAACCTGATAGGCGGCGCTGTTGGGTTAGGTAGGCGCAGTGGCTTAGTGGTTAGTGTGTTGGACTACTATGCTAGGGGTCGGGGTTCGAATCCCGCAAAAACCTGAATTCCAACTTAGGGTTTTTTTTCACTGCGCCACCACTCGCGAACGTCTGACAAACATCCGAGAGTATGACTATCTTGCAAGAGCTTCTCAATTAGCCGTTTGGAGTCGGCATAAAATTGTAGATCCCTTCCATTCGTTCCAAAAAATGAAAACTCACACAAAACGAATGGTTGTGAGAAGCTAGGCCTAAGTTCTCTCCGGACCTGTTGCGCCAACTATTTTTTTTTGGTGCCGCTGTTGCCGATCTCCGAAACAGCTCTACCGAAATATACTATAGTTTCGGACCCTATAGATGGTACTTTGCAAAACATAAGCGGGATAGGAGAACGGGTTGTGGAAGCATTAAAATTATTAATGGACATTGTCCAAATAAAGGACTTTGCTAAATGTGAGCAGGACTTAATACGAAAGGTATGAGCAAATCCGGGTGGGTACAGCTACATATAAAAAAGACTGACGTCCGTATGTGCGCATACATAACTCGGGAACCGATCCTTCAATTTTTATGATTTTTGGTTTAAATTCGCATGGGCCCAAGGAAGGAAATATGCTACTTTTTGTCGTGAAAACAAAACTTTATGGGGATTAGTTGAATTTTTGAATTCTTTGGATGTTCCGGGCTTACATCTATGTATACAATTTGATTTGGTGGTAAGGGATCCCAAATCAAATGCCATGCAAGTGACGATTTTGAGTATTTTGTTAATGTAATGAAAATAATAATTCCGAGTAAAATCAAGTTGAACACTCGAGCTATCGTAACGATGGCTTAACATTTCGATAGTATCGATAGTTTCGGAATAAAATTATCGTATAGTATCGAAACTAAGTTTTTTTTCAATCATATATGCGTTTCGATTGTATCGATAATTTTTTTTAAACATAGATAGTATCGATAGACTATCGATGAGAGAGAGACTATAGTACTATTCGTTGATTTAGACTTTAGAGTTCAGTTGGCTGGCACAGAAACCTCAATGGTGGCGGTTGCGTTGGTGTCAGCACTGGTAGTTGCTATTTTTTAAAGGGCAAACCACCTAAGTGAATGCGTATGCATTTGCACTGCTGGTTTATGATGCTTTCCCTTTCCGATTTCAGAGTGTGGACGAGGGGTGGGTTTTGTAGTAGTCTTTTTCTGTCTTTTTGGTTCGATTTCATAATAGGTATTTTCAGGTTTGTTTTTGTTGTCTGTTGCTTTTATGAATGAGATGAGCAGGTACCTACTTTGTTTGTAGTTTGGATGTGCATTTCTTTTTCTGTGGAAGAATTTCTGAATTACGACTTGTGAGATTGAAGATGATAAATTGAAAATTTGATTTCTATCTGCTATGGGCATATGACTGATTTATTCGATGTGTTTAAATTGTTGTGGGGTAGAATTTCGAGGGAAAAATTGTAAAGTAAATTGCAAATTTATTTAAAAATTCACATCTGTTACTGTTGAATACATTTTGCCCTCAGTTATTAGTAATTATTATTTTGTACTTTATGTAATACGCTTTTATTGATAAGGAGCAAACTCCAGTCGTGCGTCGGAGCTGACACACACAAGTTTTTTTTTTTTGTAAATTATTTATCAAAGTCCGCTAATACCAAACTACAATAATTTTCACTTCTTTCGATCGTGTTTTTAACAATTTATCGATATCTAAAATGAAGTCACTAATTAGGTAAAAAAAAACGGAAAGAATCACCTTCCATAACGCGTTAAAAAAAAAAAAACTAGTAGCTATCCACAATTAAAAAAATAAAAGTCGCATGCAGCTTAATCTAGGTAAAAATTCAAGCTGAAGCAGAGCTCTCTTGGAAAGTGGTATGCAAATTTAAAAACAAAACTTATTGCTTTTGTAATGCGATTATTATTGCTAAGCCGATCACGTTCATTAGCACAAATCCCTATATTCGCGCCAACAATTAAAGCACTGCCATATTCGATATTTATTTCATTCCATAAACCAGTAATCCTACTGGAAAATAAATATTAATCACAGGCACTTTGTCATCATATTAACTATTTCACCCCTTCTCTGCAGTTCAATGATTATTCGAGTTTCATTACTTCCGTCCGGAGAGTTGAGATTAAACTGTGTACCAACGCAGACACACCTTCTGATTTCCGACTGTCATAATCATAAAACACAATATACTATATTTATGTGGGTGTGGATAAGTCTTATCCTTGTTATTTAGAACAAATTGCTAGCGATTTGTTATAGGAAGAATGTGCTGCTTCTAAAAATACTTCACACCGATAGAGGGAGATATTTTTGGCGACAAATAAATCATGACATGGTCACGCACTCGGTTGGATGGGTGATGATAAAAGTCCATTAACAAGAACATACTCAAAGCCAGTTACAAATGAATTTATTCAAAGGATCTGCGTCATTTGTCGAAACTAGCATGCTAATGAATCGAAGCAGGAAGTCCAAACCAAACGGAAGTCAAATTGCCACTGTGGTGTATGAAACTGTGGTGTATGAAACTACAAAAACCATGTGTGGGGGCGTATACGTAACATTTTTCTTTGCACTTTTTGCCTTGTGGACTCTTCAACTTCTGGCTAATTGGATCCAGCTTGTTCTTTTTTTTGCTGTAAATATTTAGCTTTAATCAGAGCAATGAACGTGCAAGTTTTTGATGCAAGGAATAGAAAATGAATTCGTGCCATTGGATTTACAATTTGCTATCACGAGTGTGCAGACAAATTGCCGGCAACAAAAAAAAAATCTTTCTATTTCATATCGACCTCGTCGTTGTCACATTAACTCGTACACACTTATGCATGAATTTATGAGTGAAAAATATTTATTACGACACTATGAAAAAAAAAATTAAAAATATTATGTGGGGAATGGGGATAGCAGTTTATTTTTAAACTTAATTTCAATGACGACAAATTAATGCTCGACATCATTTTCTTTTTTCATCATTTTGTTTATTTCATCATAGAACTCGTATTGGGAGACAAAAAAAAGTTGTCTAAATATGTTTGCGTAGGTATTTATACGTGAATTTGATGAACAATTCAATTCGTGTTTATTATTTAAAAATAAAAAATGTTTATTCAGTCGAAGTGTTTGTTGTTACTCAAATTGTTCATTATTAGTGTTGATGATATGTATGAATTTTCGGTTCTTATTGTGTTGGTGTAAATTAAGATTTTTATAAAAAGTAGCCCGCAGTTTTGTTGAACAATTATTTTTATACGCATTTGTGAAGAGTTTTTTGAGATGCTTTTTTGTCGCGGTATTTGACGCATATTTTCCTCGTTCTTCTGTGTTCTCATACAAAAATTCAGCTTTTTGAAACTCTGCGGTTTTTCAGTTCCTACACAATTCGGTTTTTCAAATTTAGAAAAACAAAATTCTGCACATTCTGTTGTTATGCAACTAACAAAAAATATAAAACACAAAAAAAAAAAAAATTGATACCTACATACCTATCTATTTATTAAAAGAAAATCTTGAAGGTTTAAAAAAGGAAAATTACTAATTTAACTAAAAAAAAACAAATTGAATATTGTAAAAAAAAAGTGAAAATCGTGGAAACGCGTCAAGAAAACGAACCGAAAAACGCGTAAACATACGTGTCAAAAAAGCCACAAAAAACGCGAGAAAAACGCGTAAGAAGACGCGAGAAAAAACCCGTCTAAATTCTGGGGCCAGATTCTGTAAGATTTGAAACGTTCAAACGCATTCATGTGCACGAAGAAATTTGCTTGTGTATCATAGGGCAAGCCATTCGTGCACACGAAAACGTTTGATCGTTTCGCCTTACAGAATATGACCCCTGCTTTGCGAAATTCTGTTTTTTTTTTATGAATGAAATTCTGCTCATTCTAATTTTTTCGAACTAACAAAAATATGAACAACAAGAAATAAAATAAGACATTAAGAAACAATTTTAAATTCATAAATAACCTATAAATTAAAATATAAAAATTAAAATGAAATTTAAATTAAGAAGAAACAAGATGAATTTTATGAAGCACTTTTCTGCCTTAAACACAACATACTGGCTTGAATATGTGGAAAGATCGTGCAGAGATACAATGCTTTGTAAAATGTGTTTCAAATTTAATTAAAAATTAAGAAAAGAGTAGTTAAAATTGAAAAAAAAGAACAGAAAATTTGAAAAAAAAAAAAAAATACAAAATTCTCCAAACAATAAAAAATGTTAGAAATGATAATTTCAGAATTTTTTTTGTGAGGACACAGAATTTTTTAAAGCAAAATTTCGGAACCACAATTTTGACCTACTCCCTCAAAAAAGCGTGCCCTTTTGAACATTTTCCAAACCTTTTAACTTTTTTTTTAATTTTTTGCAGAGTTCTGCAAAGCAGAATTTTGAAAGCACAATTTTGTAAAAAGAATTCTAAGCCATCCAGAATTTTGACCCCAACCTGCAGAATTTTTTTTGTGAGTACACAGAATTTTTCAAAGCAAAATTTCGGAACCACAATTTCGACCTACTCCCTCAAAATAGCGTGCGCTTTTGAACATTTTCCAAACCTTTTAACTTTTTTTTATTTTTTTGCAGAGTTCTGCAAAGCAGAATTTTGAAAGCACAGTTTTGTAAAAAGAATTTTGAACCATCCAGAATTTTGACCCCAACCAGGGGTCGAATCGCCACTTCCGTGAACGAGCTACCCGTTCACGGAATTAAGTTGGTTTTACATGTGAAACAAAAACAAATTCCGTCACGAAATATTCGATCACGGAGGACGCGATTCGACCCCTGAAGAATTTTTTTGTGAGAACACAGAAATTTTCAAAGCAGAGTTTTGGAACCACAATTTCGACCCGCTCCCTCAAAAACCGCGTCATAAAACGCCTCAAAAAATGTGCCAAAAAAGCGTACAAAAACCTAAGAAAACGGGTTAAAAACTCCTTTAAAAAAAAAAAAAAAAAAACGAGCCAAAAAAACTTGCAAATCAGAGTTTGGAACATCCCCTTCCCTTGTATTCTGAACATCTGTACTCAGATATTTTATTTAATTCTGTCATATAATTCAATAAAGGAATCAAATTTAAAGTCTTATTGCTGTTCGTGATTGAATGGCAGTCGTTAAATGTTTGGTGACCTCAATTGCAGCAGCTGTCAGGAGTTTTCATCTCATTGGAGATTATTTGTGTCCCCTGAGCAGCCAGTATTATTTCTAAACTTTGCTATTTCTCATTACCCACGGATAGTTTACGAGTTACGATTACGACCTCCGTGAAGGACCCACTCTCCCATTTGAATACCATGCCTGTCATTCTCGCAGCAACTTCAAAGTTATTCCAGACCAGTCTACGTTTTTAATAGAATTCCATCACATCTCTCTGGAGCGTTGTTTAATTAAATTTAATATAATCCTTTCGCCAATAAATTGTGTCCACCGTCTAAATGCAAACGAAGCCGGTGCCTGATGCAAAGATCCCAGTTGCTAGATCGGTCGCATGATTCTCCTATACTACCTACGGCATGCAGTGTTATTAAAAATCTTCCAACTACCCCAAATGAAAATTTTGCCTTGCTGTGTTTTTGTCCCAGCGAAAGCGAGTGCTGTGCATTGCAAAGTGTCCTCAACTTCACGGGAATTTAATTTTTATTTATGGACCCGTTGCTTCGTTGTGTATTGTCCGTGGGAAACTGTTTCGTTCTCCCTTTCCCCGACGCGACGGTAGCGGAAAGTTTTCTGTTGACAAATTACACATTTTTTTCGGGGCCGCAAACGAGCTAAAAAAGAAAGCTGTAATCCTTTGTAAGAACTTAACTGATAGGGTGGTGTCCTTTTCGTTCGTTCGCTTTTTTTTTTTTTTTTTGTCGGGGCAAAGTTTGGTTAGTTTGTGGCTAAAATACTTGGTTTTTTTAATTTATATTGTCCTTCCTCCATTCTCAGTATATTAATTTACAGAGTTCATGTACCCATGAAAGAGGTTCATCACGGTTGGCTGCAAATTTTGGATGGTGCTTCTGGATATGCATTCAAAATCAATATACAACTGAAGCAGTTTATTGAAATAGCAATTCGATTACTTCGTTAATATTTGTTGCGAATTGTTTTTTTAAAAGCAACCTACATCTGTCCTGTCCACATAAAAACAGAAAAAAAAAACTGAAGGTGAAGCAGCACTTTGTGGTTTTGGTTAATTTGTGCGTGCCGACACTTGGTATTGACAAATTGGTGGACGCAATTGCATTTCTCGTTCGAAATTATTTTGGCTGCAAAACCACAGCCAGGACGAGTATTCACGAATGCAATGTGTGAAGTGGACAATTTGTCGGAAATCGGAAAATTATTGCAACGGACTGCAAAATTTCTGTTCGACGGGAATTTGTGTGATTAACATTTTTGAATCGAGCCGTGGCCATACTGCCATAGTGGTTGTGCTTGTCGTTGCCGCAACCAACAATTTGCAGTGAACACTAATTTGTGGCGAAACTAATTCCTATAGACGTCAAATCGATTTTAATGGCAGGTGTAGTTATTTGTAAATTGGTCAGCACCATTAGCGACGAATAATAATTTTGAATGGATGCCAGTTTGTAGGATGGTTAATATTTTATCGACATTTAGGATCTTTCTGGTTAATAGTTTTGACTTCAAATGACAGGTAAATGGTCGGCAAAATAAATTGCCACTTTTTGGTTAGGAGTACCTAGTTTGTCATACAGATCAGTGTAATTTGGGATATTTGCTACTGCTAACTGGAAATGAGGTAATGGAAAAAGTATAAGAATAAGGGCGTGACAAACTTCTCATTGCAATTCCATAGACCAAGTCCCGCTTTGAAACTTAAAAGGTAAAAGTATGTAATGACACCGAAGTATCCATGACTTATAAACAGCCCTAGAAATATCTACGAACATCATGACCCGGTTACCTATTGAATTGGCTCCTTTAAGAACCGTCAATCTATGGATATGATTACCCCCTTTAGCAACTCCACAAACCCACACAAGTTTCAACTTAAAATTTAACCAAGTAAATACCCTTACGTACCAATGGTATTCCAATCACGTAGGCGCCTGCAATTTTCAATACAGCCCTTACGATAATATGTAAATTACCATTAGCAGGGGAAGTTAACTGCCCTAGAACCTCCAATAAATTTACCTACTGTCCTTGGGGCAAAAATAAATAAAATACAAAAAAATCATCAGGCACCACAATTAAGCTGCCATCATTTTTATAAGGACAAACAATAGGTGGCACTACCTCAACAAGAAAAATAGCTCTCCTCCTCCCGCAGCAAAATTATTCCAATCACGTCGAGTGTATTTCATAAAATTCACATTATCACCACGAAAAAGGACGTTGTTCTCGTCAGCCACACTCATTCCTTTCATGCTCGTCTTCAGCACCTACGTGACTCGGATATAGACTTTCAAATTGCAATGCAAATGAAGACAGGGCACATAGCAATGACATTGAAAGGACAACGCTTCCGGCGGGGTCGCGCCAGAGAGACTAGCAAACAGTTTCTCAATTTAAATGCACTTCTCCTTGTCGGTAGGTCGTTCGGTCGGTCGATCATCATTGTGCGACATCCTGTACTACTTAGAGGTACTTTTGAAAGAAAAATAATAAAAACCCTAAGGATACACTCAGAGCAAGTTGTGCCGCCACTCTTGCCGATTGCAGCATCAGATATATACCATATACCATTACCACTACAACTGGTATCCTCGTCCATTGGCTATTTGTCTAAGAACAAAAGGAGTGTGCCCCTGGCATTATGTTTGCCACCTCCCTTTACAAGAATATACGAATATTTAATGCATTCCAATGCAATTGAGAAATAAGAAAATATACCACTTCTTTGTATGCATGAGACTGAAAGGACACTCTACATGAAAGCAATTAACTCAAGGCTATTATCGTTGCATAAATTATAATATTAATTAGCCTGAACTGAAGTTCAGGCATGCTTTTATGTTGAAGGCTTTAGGGATTGTCTCCTAAACGGTGACTATCCTTAAAGCCATAAAGAAATTTCCGTGACCATTTGAAAACTATCAATTGGAATTAATTTCCCGGATATTTATCTGCTCGAGATGATATTATGAAGATACAAATGGCGAAAACTTTATTCGGAAACGACGAGGATACGGCGATTGGGAATTAATTGTGTCTTCCATTTCTGTCTCTTTTCAAGTTTGAAAAGGAGAAACTTTTGTGAAGGATACTCTGTCGTCGTCGCTATCGCGGCGGAAGAGAGGTGGATAATGAAATTGACTTCGTTTCGGGGAGTTAATGACAATTTGCATGTCGCACAGATTTTCATTCGTCCTACGCGGATGGCGAAAGAAATTTTCATTTTATGCGAAAGAAATTTAATTTTCTTCTGCAGGACATCTTTATTTCTTATAGAATTTTTGCTTTTACGAGGCATCACTTGGCGGAGGGGGTGACTCTGACTACTGATTGCAGGGCGCATATTCTTATCAACTCTATTCTGGCAGCTTAACAAAAGACTCCACACTTTCCGAAATCCGTTTACCAATAAACAAATATATTTCCAGAATATCGCTTACTGTATAGGTTAGGGTCAAATGTTAATGTTGACAAGGCCATGATTATATCGGCTAGTATATAAATAAATGCCCCCTTAATATCATTTCGAAAAGGGGAGTGTTGCCCAATCCAAAAACGATGGTATTGAATTTCGTATTAGGAGCGTTTAAACACTCTGTTCTTTACTCTGTTCTGGCAAACACAAATTTGTTCAAATGTGTGCAGGAAATTGAAAAATATTACACTTTTGTTTCATGTCTAAACAGATAAAAATATATAAAGGGTGTCCGCCAAAGAATTTTCGACTTTGAATTTGAATAAACGGCGAGCGGGGTATCGGCGGAGGGGGGAGGCGTATTCATTACACTTACGCGTCGTGCGGATTTTAGTAGCCATGGATCGTTGGTCGGCGGAGCATCGTGCGTTTGCTGTAGAGGCATATTTTAAAAATAACGATTCTCCCGTGGCTATTCGCAAGACATTTCAATATTCGGCGTATACGGGATTGTCCTAGTACGCAACTTATTGGCAAGTGGGTGCGAAGTTTTCGTGAACAAGGACCTGTAGTGGGACACGGGCCAGGTGTATCGCGAACTGTGAGAACTGACGAAACAATTGAAGCAGTTCGTCGTGATGTTATTGCAAATCCACGTCTTTCACTAAGAAAAAAAATTCCCAAACCTATTCGTCTATGTTGGAAAACTTTTTGGAACCTGAGTTGGAGAACAATGAATGGGTAAACGGATCGACATGGTTTCAACAGGATGGAGGCATCAATGAACATTGTAAGGCGCATTTTCCCCGAAAAAGTCATAAGTCGTTATGGTGATATCCCATGGCCCCCCAGATCGCCAGACTTAACACCTGCGGACTTTTTTTTTATGGGGATTTCTTAAATCTAAAGTCTACGTTAACAAACCGCGAAATTTATTGCAACTGAAAAGATATTCGCAACGAAATCAGAGGAATTTCGCAAGAAACTTGCAAAAAAGTTTTCACAAAAAATATGGTGTTTCGTTTAAATGAGTGTGTTCGTCTCCGTGGTAAACATTTAACTTCAATTATTTTCAAAACATAAATCCGCATTTGTATGTTTTATTTTAAAATAAAAACGATTATATAAAAACCTGTGAATCTTTTATTATTTAATTTTAAATTCGAAAATTGTTTCGCGAACACCCTTTATCTCTCTGCATATAACTATATAATTATTTCAATAATTTTTGATTAAATGAAATGGTTATTGATTGCTTGTTGATTGATTTTTTTTTTCAAATCACGAATGAAGGCTTACAAAAATATTCTAATATATAAAATTATCGTGTCACGGGGTGCGTAGTTGAACTCCTCCGAAACGGCTCCACCGATTTTTGTGAAACTTAGTGTGCATATTGGCTAGGGTTGAGAATCGGACAACAGCTATTTTTCATATCCCTAAATGTTAAGGGAGGTCCACCACTAAATTTTTTATTTTTTTCATGGGGAAATACACTTTAAAAAAAAAGAAACTGGATAAAATAAAGTAGTGACACTTCAAATACAAAAAAAAATATTTTAAATTTTAAAAGCAATTGTTGTTGTCAATTATTTTAATTGTTTTCCAAGCAAATTGTTGTTGTCAACAATTTTGATTATTTTTTTTTTTTTTTTCTTTTAAATATATGTATGTACCTAAAAAGTTTGTTCTAATAAATTATGTTTACTACGTTACATTAAGTAACTTTTTAAAATGAAGTAGATACTTTGATTATAATAAAAATGATATTATGGCCAACGATATTTTGCATCGAATTCACACTGTGACATCGGATAATGAACTGGAGATGTCAGATGAAATGCGCAACAAAGTGGCACTTTGTTGTGCAAATTGGGGATGCCACAGCTGGAACTGGAGCGAGAAATGGACTTCGACCGAATCGCATTGAGTCAAGCTGTTGTTGCGTTCAGGTAACGCACAAAAAGAAAAGGAAGTGTTTGTCTCCCACCTTTCCACCTTCCTACCTATTCCCGATTTTTCGCCCTCGATTCCTTCCGCTATCATCTTGAGGAAGTGGCCTAAAAACGAATCCATATTTCCCTTGGTCACAGCATCACGCGTGAACGGCTGGACCGATTTCACTAATTCTTTTTTTGTTGTGTTTGTTATTGTCAGGAGAAAAATCTTATGAAAGAAAAAATTAAGAAAATTGCGCGGAAAATTAGAAAATTTAAGAATACTTAACCACCATATTAAATTATATCTCATGTACCTAACCATATAGCGCTTTTACAATTCAAACTTTTTTCATGTAACCTTATGGCGCTTAACCTTATGGCCTAACATTGACATAATGCGTGCTGCAAATATCGTCAAAGAGGATGTAAAAAAATGAATATCGTTTAAAACAGATGCTTCGATCGGAGTTATTATATTGATAAAATACATATAAAATAATTAATTTATTATTTCTAACAAAAACTGAAACATTTGGCGTTGTAGGCGTATATGTCGTTTTTCAGTTTAATTAAATTTTCTTTAATAATAATCATCTTAATTTATACATATAATTCTTTCGGGACGAAACTCGATGATGATATAACTCGATAGCCACTGGGTCAATTTTTATGATTCGTCTTTTGTTTTGTTCGTATTGTTGTATTTTAGGTTAACGCAAACTTAAAAGATAGGATTTTTGACCCAGTATATGGCGTTGTTTCACGATCTCCAAAATCACTCACCCGATTTCAATGAAATTTTGTAGATTTATATTCTTCGTTTCCGCTTGAAGGATAGGATACTTTTGGACCTGATAGGTGGCGCTGCTGCCGATCTCCGAAACAGCTCTACCAAGTTGATTGAAATTTTGTAGATGGATATGGTTGCTTCCAGTTTTAAATTTCGGATAGTTTTTGACCCTATAGGTGGTACTTTGAAAAACACAAGCGGGATAAGAAAACGGATTTTGGCACGTCCCATTAAAAAATAAAATCAAACTCTATTTCTAAAGTTGTATAATTAAAATTATTAATGGACACTGTTCAAATAAAGTAATTTGCGAAATGTGAGCAAGACTTAATACGAAAGGTATGGGCAAAGCCGGGTGGATACAGTTATATATAAAAGAGACTGACGTCCGAATGTGCACTCATAACTTGGGGACGGATCGTTCGATTCTTATGATTTTGGTTGGAAGGAAGCCGGAAGGGCATAATGCTACTTTTTGATGTGAAAAAAAACTTTATGGGGATTAGTTGAAATTTTTAATTCTTTGGATGTTGCGGGCTTACCTCTTCATAATTTGGACTTGAAAGCCAGTTCAGTTAAAATGCTGTTGCGCAACATCAATGTATCGAAACTTTGTAAAGGTTCGCATTTGATTTATGATTAAGGATCTTACATCAAATATCATGCAAGTGATAATTTTGAGGGGAAATTTCAAAGGCAAACACTCTTATTCCGTAGATTTCGCTTATTTAGAACGATTTACCATTCGTGCGACTTCAATTTCCCGTGCGTCTCGCTTTCACTATGTCAATAATTTATTGCAAGGATAATCGATGGATGTTTGTGCATTAGTGGCATCAATCTTGATTTCCCATGTTTCTCACATTGTAAATTTAGTGAAAAAGCGGAAGGTTGGCCGAAACGTCAAAATCATTGCGGTTTGATTGAAACAAATCAACATTGCTATTCATAATTTATTTACATTGCATTTAATATAACTTTTGAATAAAGAATTTTAATTGGCCGAATTACATAAATTAGGAAGTGCATTGCGCATGCTCGGAATTATTATTTTCATTACATTAACAAATTTGGGCGGAACGAAGTTTGCCGGGTCAGCTAGTATATATATAGAAGTCAGGGATTTTCATTTCATTTCATTTCATTTATTTCTTAAAAAGGTTTGTACATTAAGATATAATCTTTTTTAGTACTAAGTGGGATGTAAATACAGAAATGATTTCATTAAATAACTTAAGACTAGTATACAGAAAATTTCTTAAAACTAAGTTGGGGAGATATGGATAGGAGATACAGTTGGGATTTAATGTTGATGAGTGGAAAAATATAGGAGAATTGCACTTTTAAAATTGGAGTGATTGGATATAGCTCTAATGTGTGGGGGTAAGGAGTTCCATAGTCTCACGGTGTGAATGAAAAATAAGCGCGAAGAATTGAGAAAATAGCAGCGGTATGGTATTAGGCTGGTGGTTCGTGATGACCGAGTAAATTTAAGCCTGTTGTACAAATAAGACGGACTTTGATTTATAATTATGTTATGTAAAAATATACAGTTCCTGGCGTTGATATATTGATGCAAATCACAACCTAGCAAACTCCTAGTGTATGCTGATATATGGTCATATCTACGAATGCCGTGGATGTAACGCACCGCGTCATTGAAGGCTACCTGCAATTTATGCTGGGATAACGAGTCCAGACTACAATACACAACCTCGGTATATATTATAAGGGGCAGGATTAGAGTTGTTACTAATTTTCGTCGTGTTTTCAGTGGAGTAAAATAAGCAGTAAGCCATAACTTGCGAAGGCAGCCGTAGATACGACCAATGACCACGTTGGTGTGATTGTAACAGAAATTGAATATCCCAGACTAGTGGTTGATTCTACAGCTTTGATTTTATTACCATTAAATTTTTTGTGGGATATAGGAATTACTTGAGATTTTGCAGGATTTAAAAGTAAACCATTTGAAACTGACCAGGTGTAGATGCGCTTCAGATCATCGTTGATGAGAGAAGCGAGTTCGTTAAGGTTAGGGTATGGTTTTGCAAGATGTAATTGAACGTCGTCTGCATACAAATGTACTGTTGCATGTTTGCACACAGACGGAAGGTCATTGATAAACATGCAGAAAAGAATCGGTCCCAGTATTGAGCCCTGAGGTACATATTGCTTGATTTTCATTAGGGACGAACATCTTACACCAGAAATAACCCTTTGCGACCTACCCGAAAGAAAACTGTTTAACAATTTCACAGCCCCATCACAGAAGCCGAACTTGTTCTTAAGCTTCCAACACAGAATTTTGTGATTTACTTTATCAAAGGCCTTCGAGAAATCAAGCAAACAGAGAAATGAAACGTAATCCTTATCGAAATCTTGTCTTATTTCTTCAAGTAGATTGACCATGGCTGTGGAGCAGCTGTGGTTAGCTCTAAAACCTGACTGGTGAGAACTCAATAACTTGTGGGTAGACAGATGCGTTGTGATTTGTTTTGCGAATATTTTCTCGAAAACCTTAGATAAGCAAGGAAGAATGCTGATCGGTCTATAGTCGGAAGGAGATTACCACACCGTATTTGCTCATGCTTACTTTCATTACTTGAATACTTGAATGTTTCCAAGACTTTTTTGAGTGTCGCTGCAAAGAAAATCGAATATCTGTTCGCTTAAGTTTGAACAGGTCATACCCAGAGATACCAGATTAAGGAGAAAATTTTGGCACTTTTGAATAAAAAAAAAATCTTCAATAAAGAGGAAAAATCAAAAATCTCTCTGAAACGTAAATTGTTTAAAAATAAAATTAAAATGTATTACCTATACTTATATATTTTTAATATCATTACGAAAAAATATTCGAAGAATGAATTATTGTTATTTAACCTGAAATAAAACAGCCCATGGAACATCTAAGTAAGAATTTTTCTGCGTCTGAATGCATTCACTCGTTTTGTTATTACCTCTAATAGAAAATTAAATTATTGTTTATTATTTTCGTGTTATATACTTATCTTAAGCTTATTAATAAAAAAAGTTACGTTTTTAAATTTCTTCATGTGAAAACAAGTGCAAGGAATTTTTTTTTTTTTTTTTCATTTTAGGGGAAAACTAATGATTTTGTTGATAAAAAAGGGGCAGAGTCAAAAATTGGGAACGCTGGTTATACCTCCTGAATACTTACATTCGCAGCATTTCTCAGTACCTACCTTTGGTGAAAATTTGAGCGAAAAGGCAACTACGAATACAAATGGTCACAGTCAAGCGTCATTGACTCAAATTGAATTTATTCTCGCATTTCCCTTTACTACTTTTCCAATCACTGTTTCGTTGCTTGGAAAATTGAAATTCAATGAAGCGGTAGCTTCTTAAAATGCTTATGTAAGATTTTAATTGATACTGAAATGAATTGGCAGGCTATTATTTCTATTTCCAAAAATATTCACTTGCTATCGTTTCAATAAGCTCACAAATAAGTTCAGATTTGCATATTACGAATAAGTCAAAGCATTCTAATAAACTGTGTTCCATTTGTTGGATAATTTGAAAGGGAGCTTATTGAAAATGCACCCGTAAATCAATCGTGAAGTACATATTAGAAAACAAAGGATGCAGTCCTATTAAAAGTACCGAAAATTGTATCCTGTCGAACGTCGGGCATTACTGATATGTGACAGATCAGCGGATTTGTTGTGCCTTTCCTACTTTGTGTTTTGTTTATTTCTAAAAATAAGCTTCAAAAAGCCTTTGAAAGATATCTGTTGGCCAAATTTAATTGCAATTTATATACTCCTTTTTTTTAATAAAACTCTTGCTATGAAATTACCCATTGACCTTGTTTTCAACAAAAACAAATTATGAAATTTAAATTATGCGATGACAACGCATAATATGCACTAGGAGAGATTTGGAGATCTAAATGTTTATTGGTACAGTTTCACTAATTGTGCACTTCTCGAAATCTGATAGCCAAGTCGTTTAAAAGGTCGTACACACTAACTTTGTGTGTTTGGTTCTATTTGTCACATAGTTTTTTTTTTTTTAATGAAAACACGCGGTTGGGTCATTTCCGACATTGATCAGCGGTCTTTGTCCAAATTCACAATTTTCTAAAAGACATTCTCCGAAGCGCCGAAAGTTTTAGACCAACTTCTTTTCCTAAACAAGATCAGCATCTAACCTTTATAGCATTTAGGGAGTCGGAGTTTTTGCTTAAAGTCTTACCGCGGCACATCCAACTGCACACTTCGAGTGGGGGCTACTTTTATATGATCTTTACGTTGCTAGAATCTAGTTCCGCTATCTATTGTTCATTCGCGTGCAACTATGTAGTTTATTGTGTAACTCATAAACGTGTTCAAACAAACGTCGTTGTCACTGACAATAAATAATTGGACTGTCAAAAACTGAAGAAGAACCTCCTTTAAGTGATTTCATCAGAAAAGATTCCAACTCGGATATCCATCTGTTTATCAATAATTTCTCTATTTTATTTTTCAATGTTAAATAGATCATACAATTGACTAAGTGAAAAATATCCCAAGACTATTCTTATTTCGGCGACTATCCGACATTTTTTACTCTGTTCAATAAAAGCAATCAATACCTATCTTTTCTTTCTTTTTCTTTTTTTGTGGAAAGTGGCACCGAAGTTGACGTCATAAAAAATCAACTCGCCACCCGAATTAAAAGCCAAATTTTTAAGTCGAAAAACCATCAATGCAGTCTTTTTATTTCACTAGTCGGGACTTAGAATTATACTGATATAGGGGATTTAGGCACTTCTCTTCAGATTCAAGGACGACACACACAAATGTTCATCCCGCCCAATCTTTGGTATTAAAAAATGCTCTGAACCACTCTACTCTTGCACCAAAAATTCCTAGATACCAGTTTGTTATCGGTGAATTCCAAATTTTAACCGTGAAAGCCAATAATAACTTTTAAAAATAATTCTACGATTTCATACATACCTAATCCCAATACATGCATTTCTAAAATACGTCCAAATTGACCAAAACCAGTCCAGTACAATGCCAGTTAATTAGTTTATTTAAATAAACCGTTTATATAGCCATTATTTGGCCCCACGAAAGCACAACGCCACTCGATTGTGTCATAATTCAATAATCGAGTTCAATTTGTGGATTTGAACAACATCACGTTGCTCATTTAAATTCATCCGCTTGACAGATCGACCATGCCAGATTCGATTTGTACGAAGCGAGTCGCATCTGATGACAGAGTGAATTTTTTATTTAATTTCTAGGATAAACAAAATGCAACCACATCCTTCCACCGAAATGTGCACATGCATTGGATATAGAATATCGGATATTTCTGTCACATATCGATACAAACTCAAAATTCATATGATACGAAAAGATACCATTTTGTTATTCATTCATTACGTGCTGCCGCACTACCTCTGTCTGTTGGCCGAAACGATAAGAGCTTAAAGTGTATTTCGCACGTCAGATATCAAACCGAAACGAAGCAAACAGAAACAGGATCCTGCACTGGAAAATATGATAAATTGCATCGATTATTCAAATTTCTTTGTAGACACAACACAACCCCATCCAGCACGGTCTCGCACTTCAAGTATTATTTTTCTGTTTTGTTTTTTGTTGACGTTTGAGTTCATCTATCATAATTTAGACAGCATCATCATCTATCTATCTGCGTTGGCACGATAGTCGACAGCACTTTTCCATTTCGAATTCGGTTGAAGTTCTGTTTCACGTCTTTTTCTTTTCTTTTTTTTTTTGTTGAATTTATTTTTTTTTAATTTAAATTTTCATTTTTATTTCAATAGTGCTGTATAAATAGGAGAAATAGATTGTGGTGGTCAGGGATCCGTTGCGGGAAAATTGTCTGAAATGGGGAGGAATATGAAGTGAGATGCATTTGCATTGCAAGGATGGCGGGCAAAACGTTACAAAAAATGAGATTCTAAAATTTTGCCAGAGGACGATAATGATAATAGTTTGTAAAACGTTTCGCGAAAGTTTCAGATGACATGTGAGGCGTGCGCGTTGAATGTTGAAATCATAAATTATATATTAAAAAAAACTGACAGCTTCAGCCGAAAAAGAGGGATTGCCATTGCCTACAAGCTGAATTTGACCTTGAATGTAGCCAAGTTTGAATTCACGGATTCGTGCCATGTTAGTCATACACACATTAGATTAGATTTGATTGTAGGACGGGAGAGCTCTCAATGAGCTCTGGCACTGCGGCTTCTTAGAGGAGCATATTGTGCCTTCCCTGGTAAATACTTAAACCGGATGTCAGGTAGCCTGAGTTTGATTCTCGGTACACGGAAATAAGTCCCCGGGAACTAAATCCACTAAGGGTCTAAGTTCCCACCTAGTGGGAAGTAAAACCACTTTCGTAAAGTGGATTTAGTTCCCAGATAAGGTGGGAACTAAGTCCACTTTCTTGTGGGAACTTAGTACACATTCAAAAATAAGAAAAGGGCAACTAACTTCCAATATTTAGAATTGGAATTTTTGATTTTTGTTTGACAAAATACTCCATTCGATGTTCAGTTTTCAAGACTCTGAAAAAGAAAAATTGAGGTGATTTTCCGGCGCAGGGACATAAGTCCACGAGACCAAATTTTTTACTTTTATTTTCTCAAATTTTTGAAAACTAAAAATGCCAATTTATTTTTTTGAACAACTTTTTTCTTTTTGCTTTCTTTTAGCTTTCGGAAATTTGAGAAAATAAAAGTAAAAAATTCGCACGATCGGTCTTGGTGTGCGTCGATTTTTCTTTGATTACTTTCAGAGTCTTGTAAGCCGAGATTCGATTTTTAAATTTTGTTATATTACTCTGCCTCAGTTAAAATCTAATTTCTCTTTAGTTAGTCGGCGAGGTATCCATCGGCACGGAAAATTCTCCGCAACGCATACTCTTTCGGAGGCTCAAATTTCATTCGAGGTGTCCGACTTCGGAAGAAAAATAAACAATTGCGATGGCGCACCGCACTCCGAATCGTAAACAAATTCCGCAACCAATTTCTGTCGGAATATATCGGAACCTAGCTGTCAAAAATGTAACAAAAAAATGCCCTTCATCGCACTTCACCATAATTCACCGATATACGTTACAAAATGTCGCAACAATTCTCCGAACAGTTCGTGCGAAGAATACCTCGCAGCGAAAATCCTCCGAATCGGGTAAAATTTGGGGAATTTTCGTTCCTACGGATACCTCGCTAGGACCGACTAAAAATTTCAAAGTACCAACTTGATTCCTTAATTCTACTTTGTTCTTAGTCGACAGTGTGCATTTAATTCACATTAAAAGGGAAATAAAACGACTCAGAATTTTCGGAACTTATTTCCCACCTTACACTTCACAAAAGTGATTCTATTTCCCATTAGGTGGGAAACACCTAAGGAAACTACACAGACACACATCTGACCGAAATTGGCATGAATCATTTTTCGCTGAGTGCATTTCATCCCATTCCTTTTAACGCCAATTATAATTGCATCAGCGTTACAAAAACTGATATCTGTATATATTCCTTGCAGTGCTGTACAATTGTGTCACCTCTCAATTACAATTTCATTCAAGTGTATTCTCACTCCTCAAGCATCCTTCAAGCAGGTAAATACGGATAAT
Organism: Cheilosia urbana; assembly: GCA_946477585.1. NCBI lineage: Eukaryota > Metazoa > Arthropoda > Insecta > Diptera > Syrphidae > Cheilosia > Cheilosia urbana. The sequence continues at coordinate 123,394,823 of OX297854.1, forward strand.
CATCTTTGTCAGTTGGTAACTCGTGTGCTTGTCATATTTTACTCACTCTCCTTGCACAACAGAAATTATCATATTTCTGTGACGAAAGATGATTACAGTTGTTAAAACTGCGATAATGATGATAACTTGGTAAGATGTTCTGTCGACAGAGGATCCCTTTGAACACATTCATGAGTGAGTGTATTAAAATCTCCGTGCAAGGGCAGATGAGTGTGCTGCGAGAAGTCCTTAATGGGTGGCAATTCCAGTCATTTTAGTAAGGCAAATCATGATAGCAACCACGAAAAGTTGTCTAGGTTTATGAAAGACATTTTTTCTGTGATTTATATATCATCCGGCTTAGCGTAGAATGACTAACTGCACACACATATCCCCATCATGCGGATAATTCAGAAAGTAGAAAGTTCCATTCAACTTTCGAAAGTCTCCATATCAGCGAGAGCAGAAAAAACATTTGCTGTTGAAGTTTGCCAATATTTCAGTCGAAGAGAAAAGTCAACTTTCTTGCATTCACAACTACAACTGTACAATGTACATCCGTATCCCTGGGGAAGCGAAAATTGCACGCTCCATTTGGCAAGCAATTAATTAGATAAATTCGACATTTTTTCGTAGCTCCGCTCCACATCTGCAGTCTTCCTCTTCAGTTGAACTAAAGTTCAGGGCTGCCGGCTCACAACAAAGAACTGAAGTGTTGTTTTCTTTTGCTTGTCGGGGTTTTATTTATTTTTTTATTTCATTTTTTTCTCTTATGTTCAAAAGAAAGTTAAGCATGTCCGAAGCAAATGTTGTACTTCTCACTTCTTGGAAGAATATCTTAATTTTTTTCTTTGACACCAACCGGAGACTGACTAAAGGCACACGCTTATGAAAAACTGAAAGATGAACCATCTTCAAAGGATAAGAAGTCCAAATGTTGGGAAAGAATAGTGAAGGATGGCAACGGGTTTCGACTTTTTCTACATGACTGTAAAGTGCTTTGAACTATGGAAAAATAAGGTTTTCCTTACCCAACAAAGTTGACAAATGAAATTCAAGATTTTATTCCTTTCGCCTTGAAATGATAAAGTTTTTATGACGGTGAATATTCACGCCTCTGTTGGTTTTTAATTTTATTCAAAAGTATCATGTTGCCCAAAGCGATGCAGACGAATGGTGGGTTGGATGAAAGTTTTGGCTAGCAATTAAATTGCTTGATAAGAAGTAGACAGGTTTACCTTTGTGAGATGACAAATAATATTCCCGGAAATCAGTGTACCACCCTTTTATATCATCGGGAAAGAAATTTTTGTCTGACGGTGAATAAAGACGAAGAGTGAACTCTACACCGCATATTGTGTGAATGCTTTATTTCCTTTTGATAGTCCTAGTAGGACTCGGCCTGATGAGATATATGCAGCGCATGGTTTTCTTTCTAAAATATTAACTGCTGGCACAGCATTAGCTTCTATATCGACTTTCTGGCGATCGGCTAAAAGTCCGATTCATACCAAAGACTAGCCAAGGTGAAAATGTTTTGAAGTTTCATAAATTGTATTCCCGTCTTCTGACGAAGGAAAAATACAAATAGCGCATTGAACGCCCTTTTGAGACCACAACTAATGGAACCTGAAGAAAAAGGAGGAGAAGGGAGTAAAGGGAGCTTAAAACCAGCCTGTGGAATTGAGAAATTTTATGATCTTATTGAAATGGATACTTTGGATGGCCGAAAGATCATCATAAAAGGGGTGACCTAGTACACTGCATCTGGTTTTGCCTAGGGCCGGACACTCACAAAGAAGGTGAAACACTGTTTCACTCTTATCTGTGTCGGCGCAGCTACGGCAGTGGGTGTTAGGGGGATGCCAAGCTTGGCCGCGTGAGTTCCTAAAGGCCAATGGCCCGTACTAATTGCCGTTAGTCTGGCGACATCTACACGTGTTCTGGCTAAGAGGTTGTTTGATCTGGCTTCATCGTAGGCTGGCCAGATCTTCCTTGAAATGACGCAGCTCGTCAGGTTCTTTTATCTATTCTCGGCCCCTGTGGTGAAGTGCAGGAGGATTTCTCTCTTTACGTATCCCAGCGGAGGGAAAACATCCTTCGCACGAGACACGCACAACGCAGAGCCTCGTCTGGCAAGTTCATCAGTTTCATTCCCCTGGAAAGTATCTCCCAGCATTCCACCACAAGCTTGGACGTTGACTTAGTCGAACCGACAGTCTTAATCGCGGCTTGACTGTCGACGAAGATGACTATTTCGTTCCTGTGTATCGCTATGTTAAGTAGCATTCTACTCGCCTCCTTAATTGCCAGTACTTCTGCCTGAAAGACACTGACTGCGTTGGGAAGGCGAAAAGTTTTGAAGGCGAAAAGATGGAGATGATATGAGGATACTGAAATAGATAAATAATAGAAAGATGGGCAGGGTTGGGTAGGATTATTCTTCGATGGCAAGCTCTTCCTTAAATTCAGCAACCCTATCGGAAAGAAGATTCCTACAAAGCTGCATCTTTATCCTTATGCGGTAAAATGAAAATACGCCATACATAATATGTACCTATCTTTACTAAGCTTTTTGAAACTAGAAGGATGTTTCTAGCATGCAAGTTTAAACTTGCTTCTTATGCGGCGTAGAGGACAAGAGATGTTTAGTTAGGTGTGGTGGTTAAAAGGTCCTGGTAGCAGTATGTTTCGATTTGTCACCACATCTCATCTGAAGTGGTTGTTGAAGAGAGTCTAGATCCAACCTTTGAAATTCAAAAAAGTTTGATACTTTCTCAAGGAAGTCGAAGAAGGATTTTCCTAGAGATAGCTATCTGGTCCTTATTAATAGAGGGCAAGCACATATAGGTGAAGTTGTGATCCCTCTTATTCTGACAATATCTTTTCGCGTTTTCATAAGAAGGTGGGATGTCTTTCCTTGATGAAGTTTTGCAATATCTTTCCATACATTTTAGAGTCCTTCCCCTTCTCTCTCTGAGGGGATTTTTTCTTTGACTGGCTCCGAGCGAAATGTTTAGTGATTCCGGAAATTAACAGAAGAGAACTGAGATTTGTCTGGCCAGCTTGTCAGTATGTTCAGCTGTTCACATTTATTAGAAAGATCTTCATCTTTGCGTGGTCTGAGGGGTCAAGACTATTCTCATAAACATGACACTGTATAAGCAAGCTGTTGGTAAACGACGCTCAATTCATCAGTTCTACTGATATCCAGGCAAAGGCATGGGTAGGTGGTACAGAACCATAACCGTTCATGTTCTCACGAATGTTCACAGAGATGCGCAGCCATCTTTTGACACCACCGTTGAATAGTGCTTTTCTGTTAATCCGCAAATAGTCCAATTCACAAATACAAAGTAGGTAGCGGACTGGTTTAACATAAGCAGTGCTTAATTCTAAAACCATACAATGCGTCAAAAAAATCCTTAGGTACTGCAAAATTCTAGACGAGTCAAACAAAGGCCTCAAAAGCCATCGGTCTCTTAAAAGTGTGAAAATTGATTTTTCTACTACTCGAATCTAAGTCTAGATGACATCGCTAGAGGAATTTCCCACGAGTCCTGTCTAAAAGATGCCTAAAGATGCAATGACTAGCTAGCTTCAGAGCCAGGGAGCCTACTGTCACACATTTCATTCATACAAAAAATTTCTTAAAACGCAAAATGTCTTAAAAGCCAACAACAGCCAACCGCCAAAAACAAGGAAAGGGCTACTTACTCCCCGCACGTCTTTAAGACTTGCTCGGTCTAACAAACAAAAAACGACTCCATTTCCAAACCAATTTGTACTGCATGAAATTTACCAAAGTGGCTGTGACCAAGTATTTGACAGAAAACAATCGTCAATAATTACAGCAGAGTGAAAGCAGGGTGAACCCCACGATTTATCAATAAACTTAAATCATAAGAACTAGCTATTCAAAGTTCAACTGTGTATATAACAAAAGATTTATTTTCTTTGTCAACCATTACCGGTGCGCGAATCAACACTCCACATTCATTGTGAACAGAAACACAACAACAGCAAGTTCTTCACTACGTATACCTTCTCATTTTCCAGCTGTCACATTGACCTTTTTCGGTCCCTTATTTTTCTGACAGCGGCGAGTATAGAGGCTGTCCAATCGCACACGTGTTATAAAAAATATAATTCTTAAGTTCTATAAGTAGAATACTCTTTAGTTGTAATACTTTATTCTTTTCTTCCTCTCAATAACTATTTCTTTCTTTATAAGGATGCAAGCAAAAAAAAAAAACCAACTTGACGTCACATCCGATTCATAGTTTTTCCCAAAGTCCGCCACCCCTTTTAGCCGTTAAATCGAGGACAAAATTCAGAAATTCATGCTGCACCTTTTCCATTCCATTGCTCAGATTTGCACACAATAATTCCAAGATACTGCTTCATCCACTTGGATGATTTTCATCTTTGCAAAAGTCCTTAATGCATTTTCCTCTTAAGAAACTCTTAAGCAAGTAGAAAATTGCACACGCCTTCACTTCACCATGAAATCAATAATACAAGTATAATATCATCTACAAATCGAATCGAAATAAAAGCTTTTCCATAACTTTTCACTGATACAAAACCAATTATTTGACCACCTACCCTCACCGAACCGACCGAATCCATTAAATTGTGTAATATAAGTTTCATTCGGACTTTGTTGTGCAATCCTATCAGGCGAGCAAATCAATCTCTAGATACGAGTACTCGTATCAATTTGTTTTGTGAAAACGTTCTATACGTGTATACGGAGGAAAAACCCACAACTTTTGAAAACTCAGGCACACACACTCGGACACACACAATGGATGTGTGTTTCAGAGAGGATAGCGCATATAATATCGACGGTGTATCCACATGCGGTACCCACTATAAGGAAGAACTTCCAAATCGAGTTAAAATTAGTGATGCTTCATTAGGTCAACGTTTAACGGAAGTAGAGGCTAGTAATTTGGAAAGTTTAAGAACCGATTTTCAATCACATAATCGCTTATGATCTAAATTTATTTTTTTGTTGGATTCGCTGCTTTTATTCCGACAATATGCGGAGGAATTCTTAGCAAGGATGACTGAAATGCTTAAGAGACCTCAAAGAGGAGGTGGAAGTGAAGAGCTCAAGCTGTTGGATGTACAGATGACGGCGAATTAACTTCTATGCATTCTTGCTAAAAATGAATATTTCCAATACAATATAGAACTGTTTTCACTATTTTACAATGAAAGTGCTGGCGCAACCTTATGATCTATAGATTTCCATGTATGTATTAGTTGCAAGTTCAAAGCGGAGCCGGGGGCCCAACTATGTAACTTTTTTTTCGATTTTATTCGAAAGTTGTTTCCGATTCTATACTGAAAGTATAGAACTATATTTGATCCGGTCGAAATTCTGCTTTCAAAATTCTGCTTTGCAAAATACTGTCTCCTCACACAAAAGTTCTGCTTTGCGAAATTCTCAGGGAGCTTCCACACCGGATAGAACAAAACGCCTTATTTTGTTTTCTTGCTTTGTTTTGCCTTATTCAGTGTGGGCGGTCTTATTTAAATGTGAGTATTTAAATTTCAGAAACACACAGAAAAACTGTTTTGTTAATCTAAAGCGTTTTGTTTCATCCGGTGTGGAAGCTCCCTTAAAGAAAAAATTCTCTAAACTTTATGCTTAAAAAAGTGAGAGGATTGTCTTTACAAAACTCTGCAAACAATAAAAAAAAAGCTTTGGATTGGAAAGTTTTAAAGACAGAAAGCAGAGATTTGAAAAGCAGAATTTTGTAAAAATAATTTTGACCCATCCAGAATTTTTACCCCAACGCATGAAATTAAAATCGAATGCAAGTAATGCCAACTTTTTCCTAGTTTCGAAGGAGACTCGCATTTTGTTTGACAGATAAAAGAAAAACAAATAATTAATTGTGTTTTGTGAAATTAGAAAATAGTTAATAATACGAGTAAGACTCCATAAACAAGGACAGTGTCGGAATTAGGTTTGGTAATATCGAAGAAAATCTAAAAAAAAAGCTGAACAAGAATTTTACTGTCTTAAATTTGTAAATCAGAATTTTGTAAAGAAGAATTTAAAAAAGCAAAATTTTTGTGTGAGAAGGCAGAATTTTGAAGAGCAGAATTTCGATCGGATCCCACTCAAAATTTGCCACATAATTGCAACCAGAGCTGGTCAAAATGCTGCTTTCAAAATTCTGTCTTCTCACAAAAAATCTGCTTTTCAAAATACAGCTTTTTATAAGTTCTGCTTTTCAAAAATATAATTTTCAAATTCATCCAAATCAAATCAGCAAACAAATTCTGCTTATTCCGTTTTTTTTTTTCCAACTAACAAATTAAGACAAGGTGGGCCAAAAGAGATCACCCTATTGGAAGATGCTCTTATTTTTGCAAATGGTCGCCAATGTCAAATCTGTTTTGATATTTGTGGACTAGACAGATGTAGAAAAAGGAAGTGAACAAGCCATGGCGCGATACACTCCCCAAGAACGCGGAATAATTTCGAATTTTCGATTTTTCGAACAAAATCATGATGAGCGATGAGGCTCATGTCCACCTCAGCAGGTACGTGAACAAGCAAAACTATCACTTCTGGGGCACCGAAAATCCACGAGTAATGCACGAGGAGCCATTACACCCGCTCAAAGTTACTGCATGGCGCGCTGTTCACGCTGGAGGAGTCAACGGGCCATTTTTGTTCGAGAACGCCGCTGGTCAAACGACAACAGTGGACGGTGCGCGCTATAGGGCCATGTTAACCGAGATTTTTCTGCCGCAATTGGACGAATTAGGACTGGAGGACATGTGGTTCCAATAGGACGGAGCTACGGCAAACACTGCGCGAGTCACAACTGATATTCTAAAGGCGGCGTTCCCGGGTCGCTTCATCTATCGTTTTGGTGATTTGCACTGGCCCGCAAGTTCGCCCGATTTAACCGTTCCAGACTTTTTTCTGTGGGGTTTTTTGAAGTCCCGTGTTTACGTGAACAAGCCCGAGACCCTAGAAGCCCTCTAGGATTCGACACGAGTGCGAGAATCTGTCGCCCTACGTTCTCGCCGAAGTGAGTGCGAGAATCTGTCGCCCGAAGTTCTCGCCGAAGTGATGAAAAATGCCATAAAACGAGCCCGTATGGCAATCAATTGGGACGGCCAAAATCATCTTCTCGACTTGACCAATAAAATTCTAAAGGTTCAAATAAATATAATCAAAAAACAGAATCGAAGTTCTCCATTTAGAAAAAAAATGAGAGCCAAACAACATCGGATGACTTCTTTTGGCCCTTTTTGTATAAACAACAAACAAATTGTTGACAATTTTAATTGAATCAATTTTATAAAATTTAAATTTAAATAAGAAATAAAACAAATAATACAAATTAGTTTAAATATGAAAGAAATAGAAATTAAAAAAAAGGAAATTTAATTAAGAATTTTTTTTAATTAAGAAAAGATTACCTAGATAAAAACTAAAACAAAAAAAAAACGATTTGAATTGTCCCAAAAATTAAATATGTCCATTGTGTCAATATATTGTGAACCATACGTCATACCCCATACTCACTACACATCCAAATGCCAACTTTCCTTTTCAATTTAAACAAAGTTGAAAAAGTATTCGACAGTTGTTGATCTTAAAAGCGTAGGTACGGAGCAATTTCCTCAAAACAATAAATGAATTAATTATAACGTAGGAAAATTGGTATTTTTATTTGCTTAAGAAGGAAAGTGAATATTATAGCAAAGGGCAAAAAACACTCTCTACATCCCTGCTTTACGAAATTCTGGAAACAATACAAAAAGTTTAGGAAAATGTCTAAGAGCGGAACTTTGAAAGGCAGAATTTTTTAAAGAGAATTTCGATCCATCCAGAATTTTGACCCCAACCCAATAAAGTGTCATGGATGTTCTACATTCTACCCATAATTATAGATACGTAAAACGGATATAAACACATGTTCCGGTGACCAACATTTTTGCAATCACTTGAAAATATTTCCATTCGTGATTTAAAACATGTGAAATGAGATTGGTAATAAGTGTGAGTAAATTAATTTTAAAACTGAATAAATAATTGTCAATTTATCACTTTCGGAAGTCATTTTGTTTTATAGGAACGCCAATTGCTATAAAAATATCAACAAGCGGAGCTTTCCTATAATACCTACCATGTAAACAAGATACCTACCCGACCAAAATTCGTGTCACGTATTGTTGGGTATTATGTAGGTAATGCTGTCCCTTTCATTCAGATGGCTATTCAGTATTAAGCATAACTTTATCCTTACATGTTAGGAATGTGTGATGGTGTAAATCTAGCATTAAAAACAAAACAAAACAGAGCTGCAAACATATTAGGAGTCACTACGTCAAATTGAATGGGACAAAAGTTTCTTCCTAAATGTGCCTGCGGAAATTGCCTCGCTTCCCATAAATATTTACTCTCGAACTCTTGTAGAAAACTATCGGAACTGTAGATTGGATTTCTGATTTAAGCCGTTTTAATTGCCATAGATTGTACAACCACCGAAAATAAAACCATCAAAATTGGTTAGTTTTCACAGGCTTTTCGACTCATTCCCATACACGTTGAGGCTATAAAACAATTTCAAAAATCGTCGACTCAACTTTTATTCTACCTACTGTCTGTATGTATTAAAAGATAACAGAGTTAATATTTTATTTTACGCATCAGCCAAACATAATCTAATCTGATAAAAGAATCGCCGTCGCTAACGGAAAAACCTCAAGGACAGAGCTTTAGTAGCAAAGTAATCATAAAAACAAAATGATAAATGTCTGATGCAGGATTATAATAAAAACCAATTCACTTTTGCATAAAATTCATATTAAAAACCGTTTTTCGTATTATTTTTCTCGTCTTACAGAAATAAAGCATAAATCTCAACAAATGCCAAAATGTTAAAAAAAAAAAAAAAAAACAACAAAAAATGAAGCCTCCACTTTTGCTAGGCACACTGCAGCGGTCAAACTGAAGAGAATAGTCAAAGCAGTCGACCTTCGTCCTTTTTCTAAGGATTGTGCACTCGCGGTGATTTATTTGTCGGTTTTTTGCTTTTCTGCTTCTATTTTCGTTTCTCCACCCCGCTCGGTGGCTGTTTGTGTGTCTTTTGTGTGCAAACGAATTGCAAGTGGATTGCGTGAGACCTAGTTGCACATCATTTTACCCCAAAGCTGCCGTTGCAATTGTGTAAAAGTTAAGAGGGGGTTGATTCTACAGCTAAGGCACACGATATATTTTCCAAATCTAATGGATGCATTATTTCATTAACTACGAGTGCATGGCTATGCTGGGTCTGTTTTGTATTTTTACGCAAAGAATGCGAAAAATGTACTTCCGCTGCACCTTCGTGGTAGGTATCGGTTAGGGATAGTTTGTGGCAAACTTTATTAGCACCCCGTAATAATTTAATTCGCTGAGGGTGAATGGTTTTGAATTTAAATTCCCAAGACTTATGCAAGCATTGCTCTGCTATAAAAATTGATTACTCAACGATAAATGTTGGTATTGTGTTTGTTGGATACGGTAGTGCCTCACAGGAACAGTGCTATGGATATATGCAGACTTCGTCTCTCTCGCTGCGAGTTTCCTTGTGGAGTAATTAGAAAAGTTTGTTGCTTTTAATGGTCGCGTTATGGAAAATCCAGATAAGGATGTGAAATGTTAAGCAAAATTGAATGCAAGTAGAATTGGAGTAGGTATATACGGAGAACGAGTACGAGTATGTTTTAGCATGCCAAGAAGGATTTATGGTTAAATTTCGCAGTTATAGACATAGAGGAATTTGCATTTTCCTATTCCATTGCGCAAAGTTGGTAGAAGCAATTATTTTCGGAAAATGTTGCAGATTTTTATCATTTCTTTGGTGGATACAGGTGTGCAGCTAAGTGCAGGGGGTGGGGGGCTGTATGCAGTCCTTTATAGCATTAGGTGAGATTCAGACATTTATACAGCAGGTGGTATTTGGTTGGCGAAGTTGACACAGTGGTGTTTCATGATACATTTCTAAAGGGTTCTTCAGAAGAGGTGTTATTGTGAAAGGATATGGTCCGGTATGCGTGCTCGTGGTGGCCATTTGGCTCATGTTGTTTTTCATTATTAACGGCATACCTTCCTCTTTATTATGAAAACATCCGATCATTTATCTCAAAAAATGGCATTTTTCTTTGAATACCAAAATAACACCTCTTATTGGAAAATCTTTCCTGTAAAAGTTCTCAGATTTCCAACGAGTTCAACCAACTTGAAAAAAATAATTTTTTTTTTCCCAAATATTGTTGTGAGTTGCAGTTGCACACAAAATATTTTTTAGAAAACAACATTTTCAGTGCCAAATTTGTAATTTTTGACAAATGTCTTTTTCTTCTCCTTGGCAATGATTTGAAAATGTTCTTTACGCAAAAATTCTGAAAATCTTTAGAGGATCGCTGTTTTTTCTTCTTTGGGCCCTAGTTTTTGATAAATTCTTAGATAAAAACTAGAACCGGTGGGTATAGGTATCAGAGTGAAGCGGCTATAAATTACAAATTAATAAATGCGAATTGCTGAATGCAGCCAATGATATTTGCATTCGGAACACATCCCACGAGCATACCGAAGTACAGCGAAATAGAAAATGCGAAGTGTCATTCTTTCATTCTCGCGTTTTCCACGGCCATTTTTAATTCATTTTTTTCTCTCTGCCTGGAGGTTGTCGGCGTTTTGCGTTTAGCTAAATATACTTTTAATAAGCAAATAACATTAATATAAAAAAGTAAAGCTATAGCCTCTAATAGCCCCCCTCCTGAGAGGAAAATAAAAGAGGTCGTAACGATTTTAATTTTATTTGAAATGAAATTATGTGCTGTATGTATGTATGTACATATTATAAAATAAAGAGCTTCGCTGTTATTAATACTTTGGAGGAACACTTAGGAAATGGCTTGTTTGTCCACCGACTTATTAATTACATCGTAAAAGCAATCATTTAGAAATTTTAGAACCTCCTAGGAATTTGGCTTTAGATAATTCGAAGTTGTTACCTAGTCGCTGGTTGAAAGAATAATGAAATAAACAACATTTATACTGCCGAAATGAATGATTAGGTACATTTAAATTTAAAAAAAAAAAAAAAAAAACATTAGGTACACACTGTTTGAATGTTTAGAAAGAAAGTTAGCGAGTGATTAAGAATTGCAAACAATAAAAAATAAATTTTTGGCGCAACAGTTCCGTAGGGACCTAAGGCCTAGCTACTCACAAGCATTCGTTTTGTGTGAGTTTTTCATTTTTGGAACGAATGGAAGGAATCTACAATTGTATGACGACTCTAAACGGCTAATTGGAGAAGACAGTTATAAAAACCCCGAGTATAAATTTTGGTTTTTGCGGTATTCAAACCTCGACCCCTCACTTAGTAGTCCAACACACTAACCACTAGGCCGCTGCGCCTACAATCAAAACAATAATTTCATTATTATGTAATTATAAGGTAGATAAAATATTTTATTAGTACCTAATGGAAAAAACAATAAACAAAATTATGATATAAAAAGTTGTACTGCCAAAAAACTTATTTTTAACGTTTACAATAAAAGTTTATTATTGCATTTCATGCGTGTGCCGTATTTTGCACAACGAATTGAAATATGACTGTGCAGACAAAATTACCGAAGTCGCTCTGATGATAGTTATTAAATGAAACAGGGCAAGGTTAATGGACTTCTGTTATCACTTCAATCCGGATTCCGGAAACGAAACTAAGCGTTTTGAAAAATAATTCACAAAATGCCGTATTCTTTGAGCAGCAACTATTGAACAACTTTAAGGATATGGAAAATATCTGGGTATTCATGATTCTATCGTAGCACAGGACGGACATTTTTACAACAAATGATTACGAAATAAAACACACAACTTAAGTGAACAAATTTTGAAAATAAACCACTGTCTTTATTGGCTTAACATTGACATATAACTTACCAATTACAACTGGCGAAAGCTTTCTGAGTAATACTGCGTTGCCCTTTTTTAATTCGTTGCACTTTTTTAATTCATGTTTAAACAATTAAATTAAACAATTTCTTAATATAGCTAAAAAATAAATTCTTTAGCTTCAACCACTTCTGATTTGAATATCGGTCTAATCAATTCTGACACCAGCTGTCATTGTTGAAATGTTGAAGTTTCAATTGGAACGCCAAATTGGATTTCGAAATTTTTTTCCGGTAAAGTTGAATTCAGCAGCTGTGTAAATTTACTATTAGGTCCACTATCAGTCTGATCAATTGTGTTAAAGCTTTTTAAACGAAGCTTATAGCAATTGGTACAATAATGCGCTTGGATAGAATATTAAACTGGATTTAAATACAGAATCTAACCAACACCGATGCATTGCCTGTGCACTGAGTACAAACATAGAGAACATTTTCGTTCTATTCCGTATGCAATAGGAACAAGATGAATGGAATCTTATGTCGTTTTCCATTGGGACAGAAGAAGCACTTTTTTCAGATTCAGAGCAGTTTTCCTGCTCTCGAAATCAAATGGCTGTCAGATTTCATGTTCCATTGGCTTGATATCCGAGCGAGATTCACACCTATTTGCACTAACACCAAAACATTTGTCATTTGTCAAACTTTAAAGTGTGTTTACTTACGTTTTTATACGAGAAGTCTATGAAAAATAGAGAACAAATTACATTTGGCCGCTGAAATAGATATTAGCATAAGTTGAATTGATTCTTATAAACACAAATTACAATTTAAGAACAGCTGACTTTTAAAACACGCACCACCACATATGCAAAGGAAGAAAAATCTCGTTTTATGTTCCATTGGGCACGCAAAATCTGAAATCTGAAATCTGAGAGCAAAATCTGAAAATCCCAATGGAACACGACATTAGAGAGCTTCAACTTCAAGTGCTGAAGTAAAAGCATTTATATTGCGCTAACTGGAGAGGCTGAAAAGTGGACTTCCGATGAAAATGATTTGTAACTTTTTGTCAACCATCTTGTATTTATACGATTTGAGAAGACGAATGTAATTTTTTAAGAAAAGCTTTATCAAGTATTCGTACATTTGGTAAAAAAAAAAAAAAATAGTTGGCTCAACAGGTCCGGAGGGACCCTAGGCCTAGCTTCTCACAACCATTCGTTTTGTGTGAGTTTTCATTTTTGGAACGAATGGAAGGGATCTACAATTTTATGCCGACTCCAACTGGCTAATTGAGAAGCTCTTTCAAGACAGTCATACTCTCGGATGTTTGTCAGACGTTCGCGAGAGGTGGCACAGTGAAAAAAACCCTAAGTTGGAATTTGGGTTTTTTGCGGGATTCGAACCTCGACCCCTAGCGTAGTAGTACATTTGGTAATCTGTTTAAAAAAAATGTCCACAATTGGTACATCCTTCACAGATCCCTTAATGGTTCACCCATGTGAGTCGCCAGTTTTATATAAAGTATAGCTATCTGTGTAGCACCAAAGGTTAGGAACCTGACTACTGATGCAATTTTATACCCAACTGAAATGCATAAGCAATAATCCCTCTGTTTCGCAAGAAGCAACATTTTAAACATTTCATAAGTTTCTCTGCCTACATCTTTTCAAAGAAGACGATTTCGACTTTCGTTATATTGCAAAGTTGAACTGATGAAAAATATTCCAAGTCATAAGAGCAGAAAAAGCTTTTGCAATAGAAAACCGCTACAACGTTCAACACAAAGTCATGCTTCCATCCATTTACCTTGCTAAATTTCAAAATGGAATTTTCTCGTGACGCTACAAGATACGTATAGCTATATTCGTTTAACATCCTTCGGATGCTCGTATGGAACGAATTCATAGAAAAATTTCTACTCCTTTGAATATTGCTTCAAAGTTATGTCGCTATATAGTGGAAAACTTTGCTTACAGATGGCAGCACTCACGCCGTCTTACAAAATAGCACCACCTCTCCATATCCCAGGGGCCAAGAAAAATTGAGGAAAGCACCAGATTAATGGCTTTTTAATAAGCCAGCGACAGCTGAACACTGAACGTATATACGAATTCGCAGCAATAAATCCTTTCAAAAAGGCTTCTACCAACAATAGCCACAAGAGGCTACAATTGAGTCCTTAGCAACGCCAATATGTTATCATGTCTCGTGACGGGGTATTATTTGCAAATGCGGAAAGGTCCTTTGCCGATAACAGTATTCGGTCTTCGGTCCTCGGTCTCCCTATCCAATCTAATTTGCTCGAATGCACATTGGAGTTCCAGTTGAATAGCTTAAACCTCATAACGGGTGTAATCCGCCCGTATAACAAATAACAAGGGCGTTTGAGGGGTGGAGTACTTTCCCATTTCCACCAATCTAGTGAGACAGAGCCATCTAAAAGGGGTAGCAGGATGCGGGATTATTGTAAAAGCAGTTTATGCGGGGCACTACAGCCTGGATGGGTACCTAACCAACTCCTTCAGCAGGAGGTGATGTTTTACAAACGACTGACTGGGGAACAGATTAAGCGCTTAAAAGCTTCCAAAGGGCTGTGCGTTGATTAAAACTATACCTGCGTTGATAAAAGATATCAGCATTGGTCCGATGATTTCGTCCCGGTTGCCTTTAGATGAGTGTTGATATTCGGATTACATTGTTAAGGATGTACACGCTGCTGAATAACTATATATAATTGTAATCACAGGCATCAAGGGCATTTGCGAAGGGGTTACCTGAGTGTGCGGAGCAAGAGCCTGTCGGTACTTAACGCGGGTTTTTCTCGCAAAGGTCCAGGGTTATGAAATAAGTAATCTTATTACGTCAGATACATAGGGATTACAGGACCTGAACCCAAAATTTATCTGCACCGCAACTTTTTCCCAAACCTTCCTATTGGATTTTCTCAAATCCAGTCCATACCTCATCGCGACTTCAAATATTTCTCCTTCGTTCCACTTTTCACAACAACGCAGCGATTATAAGCTAATGACAACATCTTCACAGCCAATTACCCAAACTAATTACCATTCAGCATCATGTTAATGTGATAATCCACTTCAAAGCGAAACGCTACAGCATTAATCAACTCACCGCCCTTTGTTGCCCTCCACCCATTCCCAAGGATATTTAGCACTGCATACTTCTCGTGTACATCTATACTGAGCAAATACTTGAGCTAAATTTAAATAAACTATACACCAGTTCAAAATAAAATTATGTACCACGCATAGAGCTAAACAAAACAGAAGCACGGTCTTCTTTTGTTGGGTTGAACTTTATTTATAAACACGTTTCGTGCGTACCGTAACGGCTGGTGGAGATTACATTTTTGTTACCCACTCTCTATAAAAGAGATTTTTTTTTTCTTTGAGTTTGTCTGCCCCAGGAGGGAACACATTTTTTTTATTTAATATTAATTATCAACACTAAGTATGTGTGCGGAAATAAAAAATAAAAAAGCCTGACCCTGATTTGTGCGTTTAATACTATGAAGAGAGCCGAGCAAGAACTGTTTTTTATTGTCCATTATAAATGGTATTGTACAGCTTAGTCCTTGAATAGTTTAAATTCGTTATACCAAATTAACACATCGCAATGGCGGCACGAATTGTCGTTTTTTGTTGAATAAAAATAGGAGCGACTTTTACTATTGTATAGGTGTAATTACCCTAAAGGTGTTTTCATGCTTTGGGAAGATATCCATTGTGAGGTGGATTGGGACAGCAATCTATTCAATTTTGCCAACCGAGTTCATTTAGTTCAATGAACTGGTTTGTGGCCAATTTTTGGCATCACTGTTCTATTGAAATTTTTACTTCAAAAAAATCGTCCAATGTTCTTGAAACTTCTGATAGTTTATTGAAAGGAATGAACCTTCCGATTATGGAATATAATTTCGGATTGTCAACTCAAAATTGCTGTACACCTCGGTTGAGTTGGAATAAAAACAAAAAAAATAAAGTACACGACTGGATAGCACGATTTTTTCCATTTATCGAAAATTTAGCTGAAACTATCGCATTATTGGTGCCATCCTTTCGAAAAGTTTTGTTTTTTTTGTTATAAAAAAATTATTGCACACGTTAGAAATTATATTCAAATAACCAAATAACTATAAATAATTATCTACGGTGTTTGGTCAAAAAAACATAAGTCCACTTTTTGTTAAACTGAGTAGGTATGCAGAATTATTTAGAAAAGAATTGGTGCGACTTTATCCAACAGTCCCGAAATATGTGTATGTGTAAACACCGTGCGTGCGGTATGTGTGTGGCTTGATACACGTCATTGAGAAAAGAGGGAATTGTAATAACCGTATTCTTGATATATTATGAAATAACAATAATTTATTCGATCTGTGCTAGTTTCGGTAGAAAAGATACAATCGGATTGTGGTAGCTGAAGTAAGATATGTACATTCGAGACTGTAATCTATCTTGATTACGCTGGAAGACAGCATCGATGGCTGTTCCATATGGTGTTGTTGAAATTTTCCGGTTGGAGTTCATTTGAAGATTAAATTTACCTTGCATAAAATCAATAAATGGTTGAGCTTCTGGAGTTGCAAAATTGATATTGAAGTCTCCGCTTATGATCATAAAAGATGATAATCTCCTGCAGAATTCTTGAAATTTCTTATGAGTACGGTGCAAGGACGAAATGGAGAAATTTTATTTCACATCAACAAAAAGCTTAAATTAATATGCCCCAGCTCATAAATGTATGCAATGATAAAAACGTATGCAATGATAAAATGTATGCAGTGATAAAACACAGTGACGCATTTTCGTCCCCGCAAGTTAAATATGTGGAATTACTCCACCAGATTCCAACAACGCGCGCTTAGATGTTTACACATCAAAAAACATATTTTCGTTTGCTCTAAACAGCAAACGTTTCAGTAAACCGATTCCTAAATTATTGAGTGGTCCTAAACACAAATTTAAAGTACATATTTTAAAAATTGTGTCTGAACAAAAGGGCATTACTCTACCTAAGCTGTTTTGGCCGTGCAGAAGCTTTAAATTATTCAAATAATAACGTGGTCAAAACAGCTGTAACTCATTTTTTTTACTTCACGTCGTAAACGCATTTTGTTCGCATTTGTGTATTAATATTGTTTTAGCAAAATAAGTGGAACTTCAATAAGTCGAACTCTCAAAATGTAGGACAAAAAAATTCGAGTTATAGAAAAGGCGACTTAGAGAAATAAAAACAAAGACCTGTTTTTTTTATTATTATTTTATTATAAGGATACGTATTTCAAAGAGAGGAAACGTTTTTTTTGAGTAACAGAAGCCTTAAAAAAAGCTATCAAAGTTATCCATAAAACTATAAGACTTTGAGTTGTGGAGAAATTCGAGTTATGGAAGTACGACTGTAATAGTAAAAATATTGTGCATTAAAAAAATGTATTTTATCTCAAGTAGCAACCTGGTGTAAGATTTATTTATTTATTGATGTTTACTGAAGAATTTTTTTTTAATTTTTTGTGTATTTGTCAAAATATAGCGGTATAAAAATTACACTGTTAAAAATTAGGTAATGGCAACCCTTTTCTTATAGTTATATTTTCACTCATTATTATTCGTATTCTAACTCGAATCTTTATAACGGGTGATTTTTTAAGAGGTTTAGAACTTTTTAAAAAAAAAAAACACAAAAAATTCGAAAAAATGAATGAAATATTTATTTGAATCGATAGTTTGAACCTTGCAATTTAATGTTTAAAGATGATTTCATGCAAATATTGACCGCGGCTGCGTCTCAGGTAGTCCATCCGCTGAGTCCAATTTTGGCATACTCTTTCACACATATCGGCCGGTATCTCACGAATGAATGCATGGATGTTGGCTTCCAGTGCGTCAATCGAAGCGGGCTTGTCCCTATACACATTAGCCTTGACATACCCCCACAAAAAATAATCTAATGGTGTCAAATCGCACGATCTAGGCGGGCAATTGACCGGCCCGAAACGTGAAATTAACTGTTCACCAAACTCGCCTCGCAATTGCGCCATTGTTTCGCGTGCTGTGTGGCATGTGGCACCGTCTTGTTGAAACCACATATCATGCAAGTCAAGAACTTCCATTTAGGGTAAAAAAAAGTTTGTTATCATCGCTCGGTAGCGTTCACCATTGACAGTAACGCTGCGATTCGCATCATCTTTGAAGAAATATGGCCCAATAATGCCGCCGGCCCATAAACCGCACCGAACAGTGGCTTTTTCGGGATGTATTGGTAGCTGTTGCAATGCTTCTGGCTGATCTTCACTCCAAATGCGGCAATTTTGCTTATTTACGTACCCATTCAACCAAAAATGAGCCTCATCGCTGAACACAATTTTTCGATAAAAAAGCGGATCCTCGGCCAGCTTTCCAAGAGCCCATTCACCAAAAATTCGGCGTTGTGGTAGGTCGGCTGGCTTTAGTTCTTGCACAAGCTGTATCTTAAAAGGCTTTACGCACAAATCCTTCCGCAAAATTTTCCACGTAGTGCTGTAACAAAGGCCTAACTGCTGGGAACGGCGCCGAATCGTCATTTCGCGGTCTTCTGTCACACTAGCTGATACGGCCGCAATATTTTCTTCACTACGCACAGTACGTAAACGTGTTGGTGGTTTAATGTCCAACAAAGTAAATTTGGTGCGAAATTTGGTCACAATCTTCCGAATAGACTGCTCAGAAGGTCGAGAATGCCGATCATAAAATGGAAGCAGCGCGCGATGAACATTTCGAACCGAGCACGAATTTTGATAGTAAAATTCAATAATTTGCAAGCGTTGTTCATTTGTAAGACGATCCATGGTTAAATTGCAAACCAAACTGAAGCGGTTTGACAGTGACACAAGGTACTAAACACACGTCAGCTGTCAAAACCAGTGTTGCCAAAACCAAACCAGCTAAAAAATCACCCGTTATTTGTCATTTCTTTCTTTTTTAAAGTTCTACCGTGGTTCCTCTTAAGTTTTTTCATCATATACACCATTGACTTTTCTGTGCAAAATTTTGACTTTTTTTTTTGTTTTTTTTAATTCGTTGGAAAAAATAAATCGATGTTCAGCTGTTTTTATAATATACCGTTAAAATCTACGCTAACCATCCTTCCTTTATTTAAAAGGGAAATCAGTGCACGCTCACCTTAAATTTCAGTTTGTTCTAATGCACCAAATGAAAGAGTTTTTTTTTTCAATCATAAATAACGTTGGAGCAGTGACATTAATGGCTCTACTGCGAATTAACTGCAAAGGAATTAACTCCCGTTACATTTTAAAGGTTTGTTTTTTTAAATAACACCATTTGAAAAAATGTTGAAGCGCCTTTTCCAACTAAAGGAACAAAATAGCAAAGATATGCAGGCTCTCAAGAAAAATATCAATTGCAACTTAACTCGCACAACGGTCACGCTGGTTTGTAACCTCTTAAAAGATAAGTAGGCAGTTAGTTGATGATACAATCAAAGTTTCCCTTTATTGATTGATACAAGACTATTTAAGACTCAATTGGCACAATAATTTATAACTTTTAGGCCGACACGTGCCTTTTCATCGATTTGGCGAGTCAGAACTTCCGCTGCCACACCACTTCCCTACGATTCAAATCAGATGCGTTCAAAAAACCACAAAGAAAAATCTCTAATTGAAGAGCACATTGCATATTTCGTATATCCGTATAAATAATGGTTCTCGATTCATTAGAACCATTTCAAAATATGTCCGTAAAAATCGTTCAATTCAAATAAAAACTGAACTGAAAATTAAACAATTTCGCTAAATCATCAGCTTACGACCTCGTAGTCCATTTTCGCGATAAAATTCTCGTCCCGTTGCGCTTACCCTTCGGCGGCATTTCAATTCCGTAGCTAACTTGGTATTGCGTAAAATTTCCCATTAGCCGACGAATTTGTCTATTCGGATGGTTTCCTCGATTGCCATTCAGAAATCAATATTTTCACTAATTGGTTTGGTCGTCGCACTGAATCGTGCAATAGCGATTCAGTTTCAATGTGTTCATTTGTAAATCGTAACGTGCCTATGCCGCAGCACAGCAGCCGGTGCGCAATGATTGCCAGCCATTTTGGGCCAGAATACTTTTCAATGTGCGAAAACACTATCCGCTAGCGGATAACCTCGCTTTTGCTTTTAACAGGACGCGACTGAGAAATGGATGTGGGAAATATTTGCATTTCTGTTGATTTTCACTACCAATTCGATTAAGCCGGTGCAATGTAGTGCCAACAATTAAAAACCAAAAAGGAACACGCCGAAATGTATAACCGAATACTCGATTCGAGTGTTCTACTCGCTATACCCCGTGAGTCGTGTCGTGAGTCCTTGTGATTTATTTCGGCGACAATTTGTCCCAAAAACATGGCGAGTTTGGGTGTGATTTTGCTTTCATTTTTATATCAAGTGGAGTTGTGTCCTTTTTTAACTTTCCCCATTACGTATGGTAAACGTAGTAAGAGAAATTTATTGTATTCGTACAAAATTTCGAACTCGGTAAGTTATAATCAGTTCTGACATTACGATGATAGAGGAACTCAAAAATGTGGGTCGCAAAATTCTGGCCGTCCTGTACGTCCGTTTGACCCGAGTTCTAAACTTCGGTTTTGAAGTTTGGGGGCTTACAGTTCGAGGTTGTCGTTTTTTTTTTTTGGTACTTCTACTTCTTTAAAACTGATATTTAAGCTTAGTTTGGGGTACCATGACTGCATACCCAGTTTTTGGCTATAAAAAAAAATCGAATAAAGGTACTTTTTACATTTGGAGATATGTATCTCGAAAACGGTCCATTCGATTGTAACAAAAATTCATGTCTAAGGTAATATGACGTTTTTTTTTTTTAATTTGATTTTCTTTAGTTTACCGGAAAATGGCGATAACGATTTCGACCAAAATACAAACTTATAGTAAAATAATTGATGTTTTCAAAATTATTGCGTCCTTAATTTTTAATTCGAATCACCGAAAACGCTGATTTTAAAAGCAAACAAACAAGGAGTCACTCTATTTCATTATATCTTGAGATGACATGAATTTGACATAGGTATGGTTGTTTTTTTGTTGCTTTTTGTCGTGAAATGTAATTTTTTATACCTAAAACCTCTCATACTCTTGTGATACGAAATGAAATGGCATGGTATGATTTGCCCAGCAAAGATATAAGAAAATTGTATGAGACGGATGTCAGGCATTTAGTCGGAGACACAATATCCCTAGTAGAGTCGGCGTGTAAAAACTGCTCATATCTCGAAAACCCCAATTTCGATTTCGATAAAATTTAAAAAACCAACAGTTCTTACATTCCAAACAGCTAATATTTAGTTAACCAATTGTATTTTACAAACTAAACATTGCAATATTTGGCGCTGTTTTGTCTGCCAAATTTTACAAAAACCGCTCCGAAGATATTGATCAAAATGCATAGGTTAGGTTAACGGGTGGATACGGCAGAGTAAACCCTGCAGTACCCCACTTAGGTCCATGTGGACCCATTGTGATGCCCTTGTTGGGGGGTAGCCGATGTTGTCAAAATGCATACTGAAGATAAAATCAGTATTCTAAAAAATTCGAATAAATCAGTTTTTTAATTATTTCTTAAAAATAACTACCCAAAAGCCGATCTGGTCATAAATATTTTTAAAACTCAATACCGCACTTTAAAATTCAAATTTCAAATTGCAACAGTCATTAAAAATGTAATGCCAGCAACAAAAAACTTATTTATAGCAAATATTACCCACTTCTACTTCTTTTCAACCATATTATGTATGCACATTAAAATAATTCCATTCACTTTACTGTTTACATAATCAGAAAATCTCACTTCATTTGCACCCTTACAGACGTTATTCGGGATATTCAATTTATTACTGCTAATGAAAATTCAAAAATAAATCTCTAAGTTCTTACATATACACAATACACCTATACAAATATATTTAAAAATATCAATCTATCAAGAACACTATTTGCAATCATTGACAACTTAAACCATCGTCATTAATATATTCCACACGGAAAGAACTGCAAAGTCACCAATTGCAAAATTTTTAGCTGCAAATCACGAATTAGGTATATACTTTTCGCAAATCACAACGATTTTGTCTTGAATTGATACAAAAATTCGTAATTCGACATTGAAAATGGCGAAGAATATCAAATTGATCCTATGCTAAGCTCTAAAATGAGACAAACTTTTCGTGATTCGGCGCTTATTTTTCTTAATTTGATCTTAAACTTTTTTCGTTGCAGTTAAAAGTAAAATCATGCCATACAGATCAAGAAATAGAAACTAACACCACGCTTGTCCTCTTACTCAAAAATCTTGTAAAGTGTAAGAGCTTATAAAATAGTACAGTATGCCCTTATCTGTACATATAATAAAACTGTAGGCATTTTCTTTGTTACCTAATGGCGTGAAAACTACTGCACAGATTTCGATGAAACTTTTTTTGAAATGTTCCTAAAGATTCTGAGAAGGAGATATGCTATTCCTTTCATTGGCATGCCTATTTTTTGGAGCGTTTTTGACCAAAAAGTGCATGAAAAAAATAAATTTATT
This sequence comes from Cheilosia urbana, assembly GCA_946477585.1. Lineage (NCBI taxonomy): Eukaryota > Metazoa > Arthropoda > Insecta > Diptera > Syrphidae > Cheilosia > Cheilosia urbana. Next base: position 123,417,349 of record OX297854.1, read on the forward strand.
TTCTCAAATCGAACATTATCAGCAGCCGCGGTTCTTGATCGTTATTCTGCTTTGGGGTGGTTGGGTGGCGCACATCGCACAAGCACGTTTATACGTGGTGTTTTCTCCAAATTATAAGTGAAACGAAAGAGAAGTTTGCGACGTGAATGTGTATGTAATCAATAGCGACAATGTGTTTCTGAGGAAACGCGCAGATGGCTGATGGAAGTATGGTGGTGTATATAGAAATTGAGTTCAAGGTTTTTGTTTTAATGGTTGTTATAGTACCTACGTTGATACTTAAAGTAAGGAATTTGAAGTTTAGTACTTACGCTGTTGAATTTAATTTTCTTAAATTGGTGTTTTAGGTAAATAGATTTGTTTGTTTTATTGTTTCACATTGACAATGTTCACCGCTTTTATTGGAAACTACACCGTCTCACGCCGCGTACGAAGTTGCGGGAACAGCTAGTAAGTTATAATTCTCTGACCAAAACTTGGGACAATTTCCTGTTACCGAGAGCTTCAACTTTTAAAAAACTAACATTATATATATATTATATATGTATGTACTTCCAAATCAGATGAATAACTCAAGAGTGAATTTTATTTACCACCATTCATTTTCCTATATTTCATGAACCGTTTCTTTTATCTAGCATTGCTTTTAATAAAATAAGAGAACAACCAACGAAACTTGTGATCAACGAGAAAGTTTCGTTCGACTCAGTCGTGCACTTTATTTTTGTTAATTTCTGGCGGTGACAAGAAGAGAAAACGATAAAAAGTAATCAGTTTGGTGGAGTGTATTGCGATGGCAGGTTACAAAGTTTGAAAGTGAATTGATATAGTATAATGCACCACCAGGGGTTGTGTCTTGTTGATAAGCTCCCAGTATTGATATGAATACAAAGTACTTAGCGCTTTGAGGGCGGCTTTGCGGGTCCCGCGAAATCGATTATTATTGCAAAAGCTTTATATGTAGAAGATAGGAGACAATTTTTTTGATGGTGCGGTGTACCTCACAAAATGTGCGAAGTTTATTGCGTTCCCTGTAATGCTGTAATGTGTGTGGGGTAGGGGCTACCGCATGGAAATTACTGATAAACGAGGAGTAATGAAGGGGAAATTTATCATTTTACTGAAGTAGGCATTTATTCGAGCAGAAATTAAATGCGAACATCGTAGCACAGACTGATGACAGTTACATGCGTGAGAAGGCGTAATATCATCATAACTTTTAGTGCGTGACTTAACGATTGTAGAATGTTTCTAGAGATACGCAAGGCGGTGTCCTGTTAGCTAGTAATGGAATGTACATAAACAGAAACAACAGAACTTAATCTACAGTGGAAGTGATTGGGAATATCTTCATTTGGGTATTAAAGGGGATATAGCCCCAAGTAAACAGCTCAAAAAAACTATATTCCGATTGATTAAAATGTGGTACGCAAGTCATAAATACATATTTAATTAAAAGCATCAGTCCTTAGGCACCATAAATAAATAAACATTTGTAAATGTTACTTACTGTTGCTCTTATTTTTGTTTTGCAGCTGAAAGTCCTTTAGGCTTTTTTTGTCAATGCGCAATTTCTAGTGAACGTCTGACAAATATCCGAGAGTAAGGCTGTCATAAAAGAGCCTCTAAATTCAGATGTTCGTCCCAAAAACAAAAACCCACGCAAAACAAATGGTTGCGAGAATCTAGGCCTGGAGTAGCTATACACGGACCTGTTCCGCCAACTATTTGAGTAAGTAGCAAGAAGTTAAGACAGCCAGGCAAACTTGTTATTTTTTTTAAATTCCCATGCCCAGTGGGGTGACACTGCTACCTGAAAGATCTATTGTATCAATGGGGAGAGGGTGATCTAAGGGGCTAGTGACCTACCTAATGAATGCTATTAAGTCTTAAGTAGCTCAGTTCCGACAAACTTGTTTTTCATCATTCTTGGCAGACCGTGTCACCGTATCGTGTTTAAAAAGGCTAGCGGGATGTTGTTCTTGAGCTTTATGTACCAGCCGATGCTTCTATCGAAGCTGTCGCAATTTTTAAGAAACTTGAGAAGAGTTTATCTAAGTAGCAGTCCTGTGACTTGACTGGACTTGTGCTAAGTTTACGCGAAATTATGTCAGACCTAAGGACATTTTACCATCAGACGACAAGCAAGCAGGGGAAGGCTACAGCGTGACCCTTATCTCATATCTCACTGCTCACATGGGTTTAAGAAACTAACTGTTGAAGATATTCGAACCATATGGTTTTACTGTGAGCCTTTATAGGTTAAAACTGAAAAAGGTAATCTTGGTTAAAATTATAATAGCCAAAAATATATTCTTTCATCCATATCTACCTGTATTTAAATTTTAAGCTTCCTACGCCTGAGTCTTGTGTTATCTCAGAACAGTGCTTACAGCTGGTAAACTGGTTATTATAGAGCGATAACTGAAGTGTGAGTTGAGGACTGAGATTTAAGCCAAAAAATTACTAAATCCACAAGAAAAAGTATAATCTCCGCTTATGATCTCAAGAACTTGGTTAGGCTGGGTTTAAAAGGACATTCCATACGAGAATTACTGACAAAATCGAAGCAGCAAGAGAAAGGTCTCCATACATACAGCTATCGGCGGAACTATGGATACATGCGAATTATGAAAAGACGCAACTTATTCAATAAAAAGATCGTCGTAAACTCTGAAAACCAAAAGGATATAAAGTCCCTAGCGTCAGCTGTTTACAAATCAAAGGCTTTGGAAAAAAGGCCCGACTGTCTGTAAATAACAGTCCCGAAATATGTGTAAACACCATGCGTGCGGTATGTGTGTGGCTTGATAACTCCAACTCGAACTCGAACTCGAACTCGAACTCGAACTCGAACTCGAACTCGAACTCGAACTCGAACTCGAACTCGAACTCGAACTCGAACTCGAACTCGAACTCGAACTCGAACTCGAACTCGAACTCGAACTCGAACTCGAACTCAAACTCAAACTCAAACTCGAACTCGAACTCGAACTCCAACTCCAACTCGAACTCCAACTCCAACTCCAACTCCAACTCCAACTCCAACTCCAACTCCAAGTCCATTAGAAGATAATACACATAAAACAAAAACTGTCGCATTTTTCGTTGCATTAAGTATTTTCGTTGCATCATGTGTGGAATTACTATACCAGATTCCAATAACGCGCGCATAACTCCAACTCCAGCTCCAACTCCAACTCCAACTCCAACTCCAAATCCAACTCCAACTCCAACTCCAACTCCAACTCCAACTCCCAATTCCAACTCCAACAAAAAACTATCGCATTTTTCGTTGCCTTAAGTATTTCCGTTGCCTTAAGCATTTCCGTTGCATAATGTGTGGAATTACTATACCAGATTCCAATAACGCGCGCATAAATGTTTACACATCAAAAATACAAGCAACAGCTGGGCGAAACGTCTGTGTGGCAGGTAAGTGCATGGTAGACATTTACTCACGGAAACGCTCCCTATATCGATGTTCGGCCACCTGATAAGAGCTAGATTATATGGGTTCTTGCCATTCTTCTTCTATCGTTGAATTACGAATCCGCTGGGAATGCACTAGTCGCCGTTTACTGCTGGAATTTTTTTTTTAGATTTTGCTATGTACTTGCCGGGCTTAACTATATTTTAACAAGCTTCGTTAGCTCCTTTAAGGCTCAGTATAGAAGGTCGTAACTTTACTTCTGGATATAGTTTTCAGTTTCGACAATAAGGACGAGTGTATAATATAAAATAAGGCTTTAAACAGGGTGTCCGCCGGGAAGGTATACTACTTTGTTTTGCCGCCATTTTAGTAAACATTAGTCTTGACAGTTCATATTTGGCGGTCTTGAAGTAGACACGTGGCAAATTTATTGTGGAAAAACATTCGATAAACCAACGTGTTTAAATCGTTGAAACATTTTATCAAAATCAAACATCGAATTAGCCCATGACAACCCCGATTTTCATGAAAAAATCATAATGAGTGACGAGGCACATTTTCATTTGAATGGATATGTGAATAAACAGAATAGTCGGTTCTGGGCAATGGAAAACCCTCAAATTATTCATCAGTCACCTTTGCATCCATTAAAAGTTACAGTCTGGTGTGCAATTTGGTCAGGAGGAATCATTGGACCTTACTTCTTTGAAAATGAAAACGGCGAAACGGTAACTGTGAACGGGGAGCGATATCGTGATACGATTGAAAACTTTTTAACGCCACAACTTCATGCTTTGGGCTTGATTAACATGTGGTATCAACAAGACGGTGCCACATCGCATACAGTCAGGATTACAATGGAATTACTGCGAGACCTCTCTCCGCAACAAGTTGTTTCAAGAAATGGTGATGTTGATTGGCCTTCGCGGTCGCCTGGTTTGACTGCTCCGGGCTTCTTTTTGTGGGGATATCAGAAAAGCAAGGTTTATGCAAACAAACCAGAAACGCTTGAGCAACTCAAACAAAATATTCGTGATGAAATTAATGAAATACCGCGTGAAATGTGTGAGAATGTAATGAAAAATGTGCTCAAAAGGGCTCGCATTAGTGAGACTAACAGAGGCGGACATTTACCTAATATTGTATTCCATACATAATTGCCGACATTATATAAAACATTTATCAATATAAGATCCATTCTCTTTCATTATAAACAAACAAAGTAGTATACCTTCCCGGTGGACACCCTGTATTATCGAAAGTAGGTTTATAAAGTGCACGACTGGGTCGAACGAAACTTTATCGTTCATCAAAAGTTTGACTGGATGTTTTCTTACTTTATTAGGTAGGTAGGTAAATATCTGAGAAGCAATAGTAGATAAAAGAAACAGTTCCTGAAATATAGAAAAAGGAATGGTGTTAAATAAAATTCACTTTAAGGTTGTTCATGTTCTATGGCAGTACATATACCAATGCGAGTTTTTTTTAATTTGAAGCTCTCAGTAACTGGCAATTAATGTCACAAGCTCTGGTAAGAGAATTATAAGCGCCTACTATTTTATATAGCATATTACACTTTACAAGTTTCTTGCAAAAAAAAATAAACGGCCAACAACTGTAAGCCCCCAAACTCCAAGTCCGAAGTTTGAACGAAATGTGGGCAGCCGTTTAGGCAGTAGGTCTCGTCACAGATGGACAGACAGACAGATGGTTCCGCTATCATCGTACTGTCAGAATTGATTATAACATATCGAGTTCGAAATTTTGTACGAATACAATATCTTGCTCTGATGTACTACATATTCGAGAAAGTTAAAAATCGGGTGGGGCTGTATCGGAGCACACGGACGTTGGTTATATCGTGAAATGTCTGTGTCGGCGAGTTGTTTTTAATGTTGAAGACTGAAATGAGAAATTCTATAAGCTCACGTAAGAATCGCCGCGCTATGACGTGTGAGTCTTGAGTAATGTTAGGTTAGAGACACACTTAGACCAAATTCTTCGTTAGTTACTCTGAATAGAAAGCAATGAGAGCTGCGACTTCATTCATTCTATGCAGTGCCCCTATCACCATGCCTATTCTTCATCTTGGCGAGTCAGAATTTTTAAAAAGCAAATTCCACAGAATGGTAATGCCCAAACTGAAGGGCTACAGAACCCCTCCAATAAAATGTACGCAAAAATACTGAAATCCATAGTAGAGCATCTTTTTCCCGAACACCAACTACTATATGCGCAACATCGTGAGAGAAGTCAGTGCAGAGGATATTCCACTAATTACACAGGAGGATCTATTCCAAGATAGGCTACAAGAAGTCCTCAGGACCCGACGGCATGCCGAATAAGGCAGTAAAAGCGGCTATAAGAAGGAGACCAGACCTATACATGACGATGATGCAGAAGTGGAAAATGCAGCATCTGGTCCTTCTACCAAAAGGGAAGAAGTCTCCAGGTAGCCACTGCCTTATCGCCCAATATGCCTATGCCTATTGGACACCACGCGAAAGATCCTCGAGAAGATAACCTGCAATAGATTACTCGCAGTGGCAGAAGAGGAAGGAGCCCTCTCAGACTACCAATTTGGCTTTAGGAAAATGCGATCCACTGTTGATGCCATAAGAACAGTAGTGACATTGCAAAAGGCGTCATCAAAGGGGAAAGATGGCTCTACGGACCAAAGGAGCACGGCGCAGTAGTAACGCTGGACATTGAAAACGCTTTTAACTCGGCGAACTGGTCTTTCAGTAGAAGATTCCCGCTTGAATGGATACACCGTATTACTTGCCACGTATAGTGACGAGTACCTTCAACAACAGGAAGTTGTGATATAACATAGATGAAGGTGAAAAATACTGCAACATTGCTTCCGGAGTTCCGCAGGGATCGGTCTTAGGACCCTAATTGTGGAACATCATGTACAACGGAGTCTAACGAGTGGCGCCGATGACATTGCCATTGTGACAGTTGGTAACCAGATTCATACAGTTAAATCCGTTACAAACACAGCATTTGCCCGGATGAAGTAGTGGCTAGAAACCGCCAACCTGGAACTAGCAGATCATAAAACAGAAGCTGTCCTCATAACAAGTCGAAAAACTGTAGAGTTCGCCAACTTCCAGGTTGGTAACCAAATAATCAAGTTCACAGAAGCGGATAAATACACTGGACTAAGGCTGGTCAATATAGGCTGCGATTCAAAACACACGTGGACTATACAGCCAAGAAAGCATCGCGAATTCAAGGAGCTCTCTCGCGCATACTGCCTAACTTTGGTGGACCTGGGTACGCAAAAAGGATCTAACATTCCAGAGTTGTTAAATAAGTTTTTCTGTATGCAGCTCCTGCCTGGGCACAAGCACTGAGGACAAACGAGACCAGAAGGAAACTATTATCAACAATTCGCGACTTTCGAACCATTTTGGAAGAGGCCGCCCTCGTTACAGCTGGAATGGTTGCTGTCGACATTCTTGCTGACGAAATGTTGAGGATATATAATAGAAGGGCCTTAAGCCAACACGATGCCAGTGGAACCAAGAAGATTAAAATTAATAAAAAGGCAGCATCAATAGCAATGTGGCAACCTCGTTGGAATAATACACCAAAAAGGCAGATGGACATACCGACTTATACCAACAATCCAGGAATGGTTAGAACGTAACCATGGAGACTGCAACTATAACCTTACGCAATTCCTATCGAGTGGCTATCGAAATATCTGCACCGTTTTGGGCACGACAACTCACCATCTTGCCCCGAATGCATAAATGAAGATGAAGAGACGGAGGTCGCAGTATTTTATTGCCCCCGCTTCCTGGCATATGGAGAACGACTCTTCCCAGCCCGTCAGCTACCGTCAACCATATGTTTCAATCCGAAGAGAATTGGGTGAAGCTATGTAATTTTATAACCATCCTGCAAAACGAGCTACGGAAATTGAAATGCTACGAAAAGCCGCAGCAGAAGCCTTAGAGACCGCAGAAACAACAGAAACAGGTGACACAACACGAGTAGCTTGAATGCTAACCAGGCCCGCGAAGTAATACCTAACGGCAGTCCCGCGGAAGAATGGTTGAAGAGTGTAGGGTGTGTGTTTAGTACGCAAGCGTATTCCTGAGAACGATCACTCGGGTTTGCCAATCGTGCATGCTATAGCACTCGGGTTACTAGTATCTATGAGTATTGGCGAAAATGCATTAACTTTCATTAATGCAAGACTGCTTTCAAGGGTAACTAATACCTACTGCCTTTTAGATAATCAGTGCATTAATTCAGTAGCGCCATCTGTACGTGTATTCCAACAAATTTCTTTTCATTCCTATTAACTAGATCACAAAAGATATCATTGGAAATCATGTACCTACTCCTCCGCCTCCTTTTATTTTCCGCCCGTAATTTTGCGGAATTTTCATATCTCCATCTGCGCTTCAAGTGTACAAAAATGTACCTACCTACATGTTTATAACCTCGACTGTGAGTTGTTTTTTAATGACTCGCATTACCTTGTGTGCTCCCTGTCATCAGAAAATATATTCAAATGTGCGACTGGGTTCATCCGTTCATCGCTATCTTTATTTGGTGCCCGTTTTTATCCCCAAACCTCACATAAACAAAACAGAGCGTGTATCTTCATCTTTGCTCGTCTTATAAATTTGAATTTATAATTATTCAAAATACAAATTAAAGCTGACACTAGAAAACAAAAACCAAAACACGTAAACGCAATTACCACAGTATCTATAGTAATTAATTTGCGACCCCTTCACCTATGGTGTGTACCCTCTTTTGTCCCTCTTTTGTCGCCAACGCCCTCGTTATATCTCGGCTCTTTCGCCTAAATCTAAACTCCCATCAAGTGCGATAGTGCCGACAAGCGTGTGTAATAAATTCGAACGCACGACCTTTAGCTACAGCAACAACACCAAGAGAATACAAAAACTTTCCGAAAGGTCACAAATGGCATACGAGAGGAAAAAATTCACGAACAACAACAAATTACTTCATCAAAAGGGGAGGGAAAGTTATACCATAAAATTGTCATTTAAATTCCTATGAAAGCTTTTCTGCCTTCGTCGTGGCTCTCTACTTTTCATATGAAAAATACAAATTGTCGTCTACAACCATACAGGGGAAGAAGCACACACAAAACAAGAAGTGGATAAGACAGACAAAAAGTCGAAGTAATTTTAGTATAGTTTAGTTAGTGGCATCATCCTTCTAACTACCAGGGCCGCCACGCCGCGCCGCCACGCAGTCGGCCATAAGGATAACAGTAACGGGGAATAAAATTCCAAGCATTTTCATATTTACTCAGCCAAGCCAAAAGAAACATATCCTCCATCTCCATCTCCCGTTCCGAGCACAAGAAGGAAGAAGCTCCCCTCCCTCCAGAAGATAATAGTTAACATCTCTCAGATCCCAGTGTGCTAGGCCGGTTGCTGCTTTTGGCAGCAGAAGAGTGGAATTCCATTAAACAGCCTTTTATTTGCTCAGAAGAAGTCGACGAGGCAAGCACAAAAAAACAACAATGACCTGAACGGAGGATATACAGAAAACAACAGAAGCAGATACATGACACACAAGACACAACTCAATGGCGCTGGAGCAGGATTGCGCCTCTGTGCGTTTGAGTACACACACATTTTTGGTTCCAATTGTTTTTATTTTTTTGCTGGTACGCTGGTGCTGGTATTATGCGGCGGATCCTATTTTGGTTGGAGTAAAACGAAAGGCGAAAATAATAACGAAAGATGGGAAAAAAGCTAACGCATTGGGGCACCCAGGACCAGAACAATGGAATATGGATCTCTCTGCACAGAGAGACACCAAAGAAAGAGCGAAAAAACAATACCTACCTAAAAATATGCGGACAGGGACAGAGAGTGGTAGTAGTAATTCAGGATCCTATTCCTAAGCGTTGCCGGAATATTTGCGCACGATGTTTGTATTGCAGCTGGGAAGCTTGTTAAGGCCGCATAAGCTACATCATGAGGCAACAGGGAGTGCTGCTCCCGTGAGCAACAATCGTTCGCAGAATGTTTGTGGGGTGTGTGTCCACTTTTTACTTTTTAATGGGGAATACAACGACATCTGGGTTGGAATTATATTTCTCTCGCTTTGCTGCAGGGTCATTGAGTCGGCAATTAAAAAAAATCGCAAATGGTTTAAGATTCCTGCTGGTGGGTTTAATTTCACAGTAAACGAGTCTTATGCAAGTATGGCACAGCCTGCCTATGTCGCAAGCTTTAGCTTAATAGGTTACATCTAAAAATAGCGTGCTTTTAACAGTCGCTATCGTTGAAAATTGATCTTTGGAAATGGCTAAACGAAGATAAGCGGCGGTTCCTGATTAGTCTTTTAATTTGCTTGCAATTTAAGGCAGCGTAGTATTTTCGGAGATTTTAGTACATAAGTGAAATCGGGAGGTTTGCCTAACAAGTAATGTAAATTCGAGCGAAACACAATTTCGATGGGGGATATACGATTTCCAAATACTCGTATAATAGTTCATGGAAAAAGTTTGGGAAACGCATTTCAGAAGGAGATAGGATTACCAGAAATAAATGTTTAAGAAAATCGATCTTAAAAGTCCCATAGGATCTCAAAAATGAGCCAAATTTTAGGGCAGATTTGTTTACAACACTAATGAGAAAGTGACTCGGTTTGTCTATTACTTTTTCATGACAGAATAAAATGTGTTTATGTCGTTATTTTTTTTTTTTAAACTTCCGTTGAGAAAGGCGAGCTTAAAACGCTTTAACAGCACTGCGTTACTTCGGTACTTAAGTTGTTTTAAATTTTAGGTGGTATTTTCTAAATCAATTTCTACACAATTTCATCATAATTTTTTTAGCTTCAATAAAAGTCAACTGTCCTTTTTAAAAAGATCGTTTTTCCGATGAAATTATTGAGACTATATTTTTCCAAAATTGAAACTTTTGGGGGCATAAGCATATAAAACTCTAATATTACAATTTTTTAGACCAGAATCCACTAATGCCAACCCTACAGAATTTTCTGTATATCTGCAGAATGTTCACTTGAATTCCTTAGTTTTGCGTTGGCATATTTCACTGCCCTAAACAAAGAAATGCAATCGGAGAACCGAAAACTCTTCCTGCTATATGACAAAATATTTATAACATTTAACAAAATTTTGGAGTGTTTTTTTTTTTTTTCAAACCAGAGTAGGTACCTAGAATTGACGGATGAAGACAAAAATAGAATCGATGATCAAGATTTAACAAGTCCAGCACTACGACAAGTAACGGGTGATTTTTTAGCTGGTTTGGTTTTGGCAACACTGGTTTTGACAGCTGATGTGTGTTTAGTACCTTGTGTCACTGTCAAACAGCTTCAGTTTGGTTTGCAATTTAACCATGGATCGTCTTACAAATGAACAACGCTTGCAAATTATTGAATTTTACTATCAAAATTCGTGCTCGGTTCGAAATGTTCATCGCGCGCTGCTTCCATTTTATGATCGGCATTCTCGACCTTCTGAGCAGTCTATTCGGAAGATTGTGACCAAATTTCGCACCAAATTTACTTTGTTGGACATTAAACCACCAACACGTTTACGTACTGTGCGTAGTGAAGAAAATATTGCGGCCTTATCAGCTAGTGTGACAGAAGACCGCGAAATGTCGATTCGGCGCCGTTCCCAGCAGTTAGGCCTTTGTTACAGCACTACGTGGAAAATTTTGCGGAAGGATTTGTGCGTAAAGCCTTTGAAGATACAGCTTGTGCAAGAACTAAAGCCAGGCGACCTACCACAACGCCGAATTTTTGGTGAATGGGCTCTTGGAAAGCTGGCCGAGGATCCGCTTTTTTATCGAAAAATTGTGTTCAGCGATGAGGCTCATTTTTGGTTGAATGGGTACGTAAATAAGCAAAATTGCCGGATTTGGAGTGAAGATCAGCCAGAAGCATTGCAACAGCTACCAATGCATCCCGAAAAAGCCACTGTTTGGTGCGGTTTATGGGCCGGCGGCATTATTGGGCCATATTTCTTCAAAGATGATGCGAATCGCAGTGTTACTGTCAATGGTGAACGCTACCGAGCGATGATAACAAACTTTTTTTTGCCCGAAATGGAAGTTCTTAACTTGCGTGATATGTGGTTTCAACAAGACGGTGCCACATGCCACACAGCACGCGAAACAATGGCGCAATTGCGAGGCGAGTTTGGTGAACAGTTAATTTCACGTTTCGGGCCGGTCAATTGGCCGCCTAGATCGTGCGATTTGACACCATTAGATTATTTTTTGTGGGGGTATGTCAAGGCTAATGTGTATAGGGACAAGCCCGCTTCGATTGACGCACTGGAAGCCAACATCCATGCATTCATTCGTGAGATACCGGCCGATATGTGTGAAAGAGTATGCCAAAATTGGACTCAGCGGATGGACTACTTGAGACGCAGCCGCGGTCAACATTTGCATGAAATTATCTTTAAACATTAAATTGCAAGGTTCAAACTATCGATTCAAATAAATATTTCATTAATTTTTTCGATTTTTTTGTGTTTTTTTTTTTAAGTTCTAAACCTCTTAAAAAATCACCCGTTATTATCGATTGCAGGAAACCAGCGGTTAATAAAAATTATGTAATTGTACAAAATTAATAAATATAATTAAAGACTGATGGTTTATGCCATTCAAAACTTAATTTTTTAGCACTTTTATCATGTTAAAAAAAAAGTCTGGATTTCTACAGAATTTCGACAGGCATAAATACAGAATTCTACAGAATTTTTATCTTTTATCTACAGACTTTTGAAAATTATGATTGGCATCACTGCCATAATCGTCTTAAAAAGGTACACACACGGAACGTTCAAGAATCTATTTTTGTTAGTCTGACAACTGCTGGCTATCTCTATTTTATTTAACGTTGTGTCATGAGCAGCTTTTTCAGTTGACGTTTATGCAGTGGCTTACGAATCAAGTCAACGAATTCGCGACTGAGTACTAAGTGCACAGTTTGGATATGTGGCGGATGATGATGATGATGAAGATGACGTTACCGACAAATCTAGTTCTTGGGCTTGGGCATATCTAGTCCAGACCAATCTAGTCGACTTAAGATAACTATAGGTTTTCTAATGTACCCAATTTCATGGCTGAATTTCGCAGCCAACTTTGACAACTTTACTGTCGTTGAACGGTTGGTTAATTGCTTATTCTTTGTGTATTTCGCATTCGATAAGTGCGCTTGTGGGACTGTTCAAAACTCAATCAATCAAAAGGGCTCACCCTTTCAATACGAAAAGTTGAATAGGCCTGCCAGCTGACAGTCTTACAAAAGACTATGTTCGCATTTATTTCTTATAGCTAAAAATATATTAGATTGTTAAAACTTTGAAATACTGTAAAAGAGGCCGTAACAAAGTGACATAGTCAGTTCCATTTTGAATTTTTAACATTCTCGATTAGGGTAGAGCGGGGCTAGTTGCGCCACGGGGCAAGTAGGGCCACGCGAATTACTCACGAACCGCAAGTTCTACACTAACATAATCATACTGACTGAAATGTTCGCAATAAGCAACCCGTGCAAAATTAGTCTCAGTTGCATTGTATCAGCAAATGGGGGAACCACGCGAACTTTTTTCTTTTGGAGTGAAAAAGTAAAAAAAATTGTTTGATTATTTTTTTTATTTCAGTGGCGAAAAGGTGTAGTTAATACAATAAGGTACAGTTTTTTTATGAATCACATGTTTTAAGTATTTTTTTAATTATGAAGCAATATGTTCATCAAACTAGATGTGGGGTAAGTTGGGGCAGGTTTACTAACTTGCACCCCTGAATTAAAAAATACATGTCTCATCTCTCATGTGCTTGGAAGCACACTCTGAAAGTATACCGGGCGAGGAGTGGGTACAGTGCCATACTTGCCCAAACTGGGCTCATACAAAGTGCTCACCTGGACTAGGGGTCGTTCTTATTTGCATAGACTGCTTTGCTTTGAAATTAAAAATTAAATTATTTAGCTTTTATCATTTGAATAAAATTCTGTTGCAAATTCAGCCTTTTTGTCTCTTATGGAGCTCTTTTTTGCACTTCTCATCCCTTGGCCCAACTTACCCCACGCGCTGGCCCAACTTGCCCCGTTAGTGGGGCAAGTTTGGCCACTTGGACTTCGCGCATTTGATACAATATTATTCTTCTGCGATTACATATTTTCAGTTTTCCAAAATTTTATAAGGAGCCCAGATGTCCATTCTTTTCATTGATCCCAGCCTCATATCAATAGATTGATATTTATGAGACATCAACTGAAAAGTTTCCCAACTAGCCCCATCCTACCCTACATAGTAAGAGAAAGATATTGTATTCGTACAAAATTTCGAGCTCGAGATGTTAATCAGCTCTGACATTACGATGATAGACGAACTCAAAAAAGTGGGTCGCTAAACTCTGTCCGTATGTCCGTCTGTGCCGAAGCCTACAGCCTAAATGGCTGCCTGGATTTCTTTCAAACTTCAGATTTGGAGTTTGGGGGCTTACAATTCGGGGGCATTTTTTTTTTAAGTGATAACTTCTTTACGCGCGTTGGGCACTATTTGGATGGGCAAAAACTAGCAAATTCGCGACACCGACACCGACACCGACACCGATTGCATACTTTTAGTTGTAAACTTTTACACTATTGCTTACTTTTAGGGGTAGGTAATTTATAGCTTAGCTACGATGGTTTTTATTTGAATACGTTACTATGGTAGTTTATGGTAGCGACAAATTGATTGTCACCAAAATTATTTCAATTACCTGTTTTGTATGGGGAATTCATAACTTAATTTTACCAGGCTTAATTCCGACATATTATATCCACGATTTTGGGTTTGTGCACATTTACGGCACAGTAGCTTGTGTTATAATTACCGAAACAAGAAATAGAAAACTGTGGTAAACTTGCCACCCTAAGAGTAGGTATACTGTATAAATAATCGTAATATTCATGAAGCAACGCTAGGTAAAAGAACCGGTTCATGAAATATAGAAAAAGGAATACATATACATAGTGTTAAATAAAATTCACTTTTAGTTTTTAAAAGTTGAAACTCTAGAAACAGACAATTGTCGCAAGTTCTTGTTAGAGAGTTATAAACTTTATAAGTGTTTGAGTACGAGAACAAGTAGGAGTAGTAGGAGTTTCTGATTTTTGATCTGTTTGGGAATGATTTTCTTTTTGACTGGAATAAATTAATGACGCTGGGTTAAGTTGTCAATGATTGGAAGTATTGTTTTTGATAGATCGATATCTTTGCATATGCGACACTTACATTTAGAGATAATTGCATTGCATACCTTTGGGTAAATGATTCTCTCTAACGAAAGGAGCGACATCTAGATATTGAAAAAATAAACAGATTCTAATCTACTATGATTTTTATTTGAATATGTAACTATGGTAATTTATGGCGGCGACAAATTGATTGTCACCAAATTTATTTCAATTACCTGTTTTGTTTGCGGAATTCATAACTTAGTAGTAGTAGTTTGTAATACTGATAAACTTCCTTAAGTCGAACTCTCAAAATGTAAGAAAAAAAATTCGAGTTATAGAAAATTCGACTTAGAGAAATAAAAACAAAAACTTGATTTTATTTTTATTTTATTATTAGGATACTTATTTCAAAAAGAGAAAAAAATCTTTAAGTAAAAGAAAGTTAGATAACAAAAGTAATCAAAGTTATCCATAAAAATTTGAGTTGTGGAGAAATTCGAGTTATGGAACTTCAACTGTAATGAATAATAAAAAACATTTTATTTAAAATATTTCCTACCGATTCAAAAAATACGCACGTAATTGTTCAAGTTATCACTTCTGTCGGCACTCTCGGAGTGCCTCTAGTTTTTTTTTTGCAAGATAACCTCTATTAATGTTATCTACTTCCCATACAAAATGTTCGTACCAGTTTGATTTGTTCAAAATGGCTCTAACGACTTCAACCAAAATTGATATTTAAGCTTAAGTAAATGGTTTTACCATGACTACATACCCAGTTTTTGGGGAAAAAATCGAATAACGGTATTTTTGAAATGTGAACGTATGTATCTCGAAAACGGTAAATACGATTGTAACAAAAATTCAAGTCTAAGGTAATATGGTCAGTTCTAAATTAATAGCAAACTCGGTTTGTCTGTGTATTATCGTACAATGAGTTTTTAAAAAAAGGCATTTTTTTTTAAATTGTGATTTCTTTAGTTAGGTACCGAAAAACTCCAAAAACGATTTTGACCAAAATTCATACTTATGTAGGATAAAATTGATGTTTTCAAAATGTATGTGTCCTGAATTTTCAATTGCGATCACAACTCATATCTCGAAAACTTACCGAACGTTTAAAAATGATTTTAAAATGCCACCTACTTTTTGATCGGTTATGATCACTCAAAGTTTCTTCATCAGGGATTTGGGTGGTCAAAAATATGAGCATTTAAACGAAGTTTTGTGGAAAACTTAACTTTTAAAGCATTTAATTTTTGAAAAAGCTAAATTTTAAGATGTCAAACCTTTTGAGAACCCCATGCCTCGGCATAACATGTAGTTTTTTTTTTTTTAAATGAGATCGTCTCGAAATATGTTAACTCTTATAGCTATACAAATAGAGGTTAGAATACAAAAACTCCTGAATCAGACAACAGAATCGCTTAGCTACATGACATTTACGAAGTTATTGGGCCTCACCAATAAACACTTTTAGTTCCGACTCTAAATTTTAGCAGTTCACAGTGGAATATTTTCCATACAAATTTCGCAAGTTTGAGCTTCCGTAATTTTAAAGTCGAGACTTAAATTTGTTATTAGTACGGCGCATTGACTTTGCTCTACCAAGACATAAAAAGAGGAATCAAAATATTTCTAAAAACCACAATCTCCTCGAGTTCAATATTTTTTTTAACAAAAGCAACAGATGCTCTTAGCGCATCGGTACAAATTGTATTCACAAAATCAAACAAAATATCACACAGACAATATCTTTAGGCAAGCATAGAATTGAACTAAAAGGTTCAAGTTTCAATATTTGAACATTTTGTAGCAGTTATAGGTCTTTAGCCTATAGGTGGCACCTAAATGACGGCTTTGGAAAACAGTGTTAAAAGTCTATGCACCAAAAATATTCTTTATCAAAAGTTGAGAGCTTTCGACTGATGATTATCAATTCAAGTTGACAATCTGTATTGTTGTTAACACCACTAGATGTATCAACAGTCGACAGTGTTAATTATTTTTAATTACTACGGTTTGCTGGTATGGTTTATTTATTATACTTAGTTGTTGAACTAGTAACTATGACTCTATTAACGAATCTGTCACTTTTCATTTCAATTTTCAAAAGAAGCAATACAACTCATCTTGTCATAGTATAAGCTTGGTAAATATCGAGTAGTCAAGATTTTATAGACGCTGACGTGAATTAAAGTCATCAATGGAACTCCGCTCATAATCATGAAAACAATTTTATTTAAATTGTCACAAAAAGCTTAATAAACTAATAAATACAGTAGAGGCCACTAAAATGCACAATATAACCTTCTACTAATAGGTTTACTAATTTAATGTGTAATACTTCAAAGAAGTATTAATTTCTTGATATATTTATCTATGACTTAAGATTTTTTTAATACAAATAAACTTTTAGAACCATTTTTGAACATAGTTTTATATTACGGACTCATAAGTGAAGAGGCCGGATAAATATTAAAAATTTAAACTCGACACGGAAAGCTTAATTCATGTTACCGAATCGCACATGCCTATTTATATTTTGGAAGGTTTAATAATGAAACTATTTCGAAGGTACGAACTCTTTCAGCAAACAAAATTTTGTGAAAATTCCTTATTATGTAAGATTACATAAATTTACATAAATAGTCTCCAAAATAAGCACTGATGCTATTGCTTATATGGAAACACGTGTAGGTGTATCCTATTTTGCGCCGTGAAAACTGTGTGTTTATACATAAAACAATCAAACACATTTTTTCTCAATCAAAATCCACAAATTACCAAATTTGTCTACTCTCCGAAAAATTTTACTAAAAAAAAAAACAAAAAAAAAACACCTCATGACTCACTGTACCACAAGTCATATCTTGCGCCAGCAGCAACACCATTTACGAGAGCAGAAAAAATAAAATACCGAAAAGATTTTCCATTTCCCAGTCATTACTGCTCGCGCATACATGTAGGTATGTATATGTAAATCTTCCTGGAACCAAAAAAAAAAATTAAAATAATTCCATTCCTACTCGAAATCCTATCCTTCAATTCACCTAGCTTCCTTCCCACGATTGACTGAGAATAACTTCTGCATATCCAGCAGGAGATTTTGCACAGAAAAAAAAGAAAAGAAGAGGACGAAAAATCCAGGCCTGAAAGGTAGATTCCGCTTGTAGGAGGAGATAGTACATTTCATCAGACCGAATCGGTATACACAGAGAGCACACGCGAAAAATGGGAAGAAAATCCAATTTCACTTACAGGTTACAGCAGGAATTTTTGTTGAGGCAGGATGAAAAGAAAATTGAAGTAAATCTTGTAATCCTTGTGCTGGTGGTCCCAACCAGTGGAGCACGATCGGCAACTAGATCTTGTAGTGGAATTTTTCACCTTCGCAGCTTAGTACATTCCGGCAAAGAGGAGACAACACCAGGAAGCCAAAGAAAATTGTAAGGACCCCAGTAGAATCGGCTGACTGGTGGGCGGTTCGGCGAGAATATTCACTTCATCATAATACACTTTCACTACTTTCCACACTCTTTATCTTTCGACTTGCCTTTCTTGGTTGGTTTCACTTTTATTTCACTACTAGCAGACAGCAAGATTCTGCGTTTTCTTAGATTTTCTCTCCTCCGCGTTCTCGTTGTATGGATTTCCGTTCACAAATTTTCAAAGATTTTCCAATTGGTACACAGAAAAAAAAATTAAGTAGAAACACCCTTACCGCAAGGAGTTTTCATTTTTTAATTTTCACCGAAGGAATACTTTTGGCTTCTCTTCCACTGAATGGCACTCGGAAAACTATAACTTTTTCTTTGGTGGAAAATTAAGAAACAAATTTTCTATTTTTGTCAACAAATTGAGATGAGAAAAATCACTGTGGTACCGCAAACCGTTCGCGTTGTTAGCACGCTTCTTCTAGGGCAGACATTACCCAGCAACAGACAATCCGGGACTGAAAGCTTACATCTGAATGTGTTTTGCAAAAAGCCCCCAGACGTTGGATCTTGGATGGTTTTTAGGGGTGGAAAATCAGCTAAAAAGTAAAATAAATCAGTTGGCGCGGTGGAGTGGATGGGCTACGCATCTGGGGGTGGATGGGCCGATGGGGTATTGGGGTCTGCTGTTCTGTTGGAGTTGGGGTTTGGGGATTGGGGTGACAAGCTGACTCTCTCTCCCTCTCTCTCTCTCTCACTCTCTCTTTTTGGGGGAAACACTTCCAAATCTTGCGTATGTCGCTCGGATGAACTTTTCGCTTTCTCGCCATGGAATGTGTTATCAGTTGGGAAATGTTTTTGGCGATTTTCGAGTGCGAATGAATTGCCTGCGTATTTAGTGACGAAAGCGTTTGCTAAGTGTGTGAAGATTTTGACATTATGCCATAATGCATATTGTATTGGTATAGCACATGCTATGATGAATGTCACTGACAGATTTTTTTTGAGTATTACGAGTGGGTGGTATATTTTGATATAGCTAATTTTAATGTCTTTTTTGATTGACACCTTGAGGGAATGGAGCCAAGAATTATGATATTCGGTTGACAGTTGATGTGGTCGTGGCAGCGGTGGTGTTTTTTTTTTTTCTTATTACCATACATATATGTAAGTGAAAGCATAAAAATATACAACTATGTAATTGGATAAAAAAAAAGGTTCGAAAATTGTTGGCAAAAATGTTTTGCTTGGGAATGTTATTTAGAGATTGCCCGTGACTGATTAAGTTTTATGAGACAAATTTCAAAACAATATTGTGGTGTAATAACATCATAATCGCTTCGTAGTTGTGACGTAAGTAGCCAATAGGTACATACTTTTAGTTCTGTCAAAAGGTTTTATGACTTTTTATTCAAATTTTTCATTACAACTTCAATTGAACGTGGTCGTGGTCGTGGGTCTGCTGTTAGTCATCGAAGGGTTTGATATGTGAGTGAGACCTGAGACTCACAAAAAAGGACTTCATTTTTAGAAAGTAAAGAAGAAGAAGAAGAAATAAAACTCAGTTAGGTATTTCGCATTCTTACTTACTTACTTACTTAAGGTGGCGCTACAGTTCGGGGTGGACCTGGGCCTCAACCAATACGCCTCTCCAGTTAGCGCGATCTTTGGCTAACTGCCTCCAGTTGCGCACACCAAGTTGGTTGAGGTCCCCTTCCACTTGAGCGCGCCACCTAAGGCGAGGTCTTCCTCTACTGCGTTGTCCCTCCGGGTTGGAATCGAAGACTCTCCGGGCCGGAGCGTTGGTGTCCATTCGCTCTACATGTCCTAACCATCTTAGACGACTAATGCGTACTTTTCTGACCAGGTCGATGTCGCTGTACAGCTCGCAGCTCGTAGAGTTCGCTGTTAAATCTTCTCCTCCAAATCCCGTCAACGCAAACGGGACCAAAAATCACTCGAAGAATTTTGCGTTCGAAGCGACCAAGAAGATCCTCATCCGTTTTTGCTATGGTCCATGCTTCTGCGCCATAGAGCAGGACAGGGATGATGAGAGTCTTATATAGAATCTCCTTAGTGCTTCTTGACAAAGCCTTACTAATCAATTGCCGTCTTAGGCCAAAGAAACAGCGGTTGGCAAGTGTGATTCTTCGCTTGATTTCTGATGTGATGTCATTATCAGAGTTTATAGCGGAGCCGAGGTAGACAAAGTCCCTAACTACCTCAAAGTTATAGCTGTCTATCGTGACGTTCTGTCCGATTCGTCGATGTTGTGTATTTCGCATTCGGATATTTAAAACTCAACTTTATTTGTTCGCTGTTAGTTGACGAGTGATTTGGATTTACAATTTCTTCTTCCCTTATCCCTTGAAACTGCTGATGGTTTATAATATACAAAATCAGCTGTGCGTTCAGGGGCTAATGACCATACGATACAGACAATACAATATTAATTTTAGTTGTGTTTGAGCAATTTTGTTTGGTAATACATAAAAGTTACATTGATTGACGCCTTTTCGTTTACTCCCTCAACAATTCCCCTCATCTTCAGAGTGGGTGTTAGAGTGCAATGCCCTGGTGGTAGGTGCAACTACAAAACTCATATGAGATATGACGATTACATGTGTTGGAGTGAGATCAGCGTTATTCATCGTTCGTCGTGCTGCCCTAATTTGACAGTTCTCATTTGAGTATTATTGGGATTTGGAGTATTATTTTTTATTTTCCTTTGGTTTTATGTTTGATTATATTACTGTTTTTTGCTATGTGCTTAATAGCTAGGAACTCGGAATGTTCCGCTCACCTTTTGTGCTTGATTTCAATACATTCGAGTACCTAGTTTTTTTGAAAACTTACATTTTATTCCTTTCCTCTGCGTGCGCTATTTTTGTTGGGAAGCAACACATGACATTCGTCAACAAGGGCGTCAAGGCGGTCACCTACGAAGATGCCATATTTATACTGGTGTCAGGAAAATATCTTCCCACTATTATTAAAGTTATGGAATCAGCGCTATCAGAACTATCGATGAAGATTGAGAACAGGGGTCTATCAATCAACCCCATGAAGATCGAATTTTTCCTGTTCACCAAAATTAAGAGGCGTTCGTCTTAATCTATCACTCGAAGCCAAATACCTAGATAGATATCATACTCAACTCAAAACTGGAAACGGAATTACGCCTACACAAAAGCTTGAGGGAAGAAGTGTTGTTGAACTAAATCCTACCTCAAAAATTTAAGTGAGGTACAGAAGATTGGTAGAACGGCTTCAAAAAAATATATAGTACAACTATGCATACAAACACAGTTGAACCAACCACCTATCGAAAAGTATGACTTCCACAAGAAATTTACAGTCATATATGCAATTCAGTAGGCGCAGTGGCTTAGTGGTTAGTGTGTTGGACTACTACGCTAGGGGTCGAGGTTCGAATCCCGCAAAAACCCAACATTCCAACTTATGGTTTTTTTCACTGCGCCACCTCTCGCGAACGTCTGACAAACATCCGAGAGTATGACTGTATTGAAAGAGCTTCTCAATTAGCCGTTTGGAGTCGGCATAAAATTGTAGATCCCTTCCATTCGCTCCAAAAATGAAAAACGCACACAAAACGAATGGTTGTGAGAAGCTAGGCCTAGGGTCCCTCCGGGCCTGTTGCGCCAACTATTTATTTATTTATTATGGCTTTATTAATCAGAGCAAACACAACGTCGGTCAAGTGGTTGCTTCGACTGGCTTCGCAGTAGCGAATTCTTCACTCCAATTTTCCAAGACCTTGATAGTTTCGGGCTATAGCTCACGTGCTTGGATGATATTGCCCTTAAGTGCATGAATGGTTTCCGGATTGATGGCACATTATCGGTCCTTCAAGGTTCCCCACGAAAAAAAAAATCCAAATGGGTCAAATCGCAGCTCCTCCGGCGGCCAATTGACATCGCCAAGATGGCTGCAAAAACGATTTGGGAAATTGGTGCGCAAAAGATCGATTGTGGCATGGGCTGTGTGGCATGGCGCGACATCCTGTATCCGTATCCAAATCAATGTCTTCAATTTTAGTAAAAAAAAAAAGTCGGTTAACGCCCACCGCTTACCGAAATGTTGAGCTGTTGAGATCGATGGCGAGTTGATGTTCGTGAATTGAGTCTCACACTCTCGGCTACAGCAGCCATATTCTCGTCTGTGCGCACAACCGACGGGGACCATGAGTGTCGTCCACTAGCATAGATACTAGTCTCACGAACTTTATGCATACACTTGCGTATACCTATAGCAGGCGCGATGGGTGCTTTATTTCGGCCAAAACTTCTCTTCTGGATAGAGCCTGCCGCGTTATACAATTGGCCGAACACAGGACCAAGGTTGTCGTATAATAATCATCCGAAATTAAGCGTCAAAAGCGGGCTAAAGTTCAAAGTACATGCGTGTAGATGGCAGATACTACCGAACATCGCCTGGACTTGCCATCACGAGAACCGAAAATAAGTCGACAAATTTGAACACAAAATGAAGATTCAGAACACACAATGTCTGGTTTCCCATTGCAGGCGCTGCGTGTACAGATGAAAGCCTGACAAGCTTGAAATTTTCCGAATACACGTTCTGCTCATGTATTTAGTTCTTTAAAAATAACTTATGTGAAGGAACAGTCGCTTCTGAATTTGTTCAGAGCTACCGAGCGTCACTGGATCGGAATCCTTAAAGTTTTGGACGCACACCTTCACTGGATCAAGTACCTACACCAACATCGATAAACATAAATGAACTTGACATATCCTGAAATATATTATAGAAACCACACCACACACAAGCATATAATACTATCCCTTCAATAGTGCCGCCGGCTCTAATCAGCTTTTTTTTTCAAACGAACAAATGATTAAATTAATTTGTATACAATTACCCATATATGCACACACATTCGTGGGCTGTATGGCAAAACAAATATCGTCCCTGCTACGAATCCCTGCATGCCCTCTTTACAATAATTCCTTTATTCATACCGCATGCGATATGCAAATGCAATTGCAATTGCATCAACCTCCCCATGTACCTACATACCGCACCCCCGCATGCATGATGCTCTTATTCACAAATCCTTTTGAAAGTGAAATGTATTATCCTGGCATGAAACAAACATAAATCCCATTACCACCGTATATGCTCGTATATATAATTATCCTCAACTGCACCATAGGCACACACTCTCGACAACGACGAGCAGCAACTATATTTCTAATGAATTCAAATTCAATTTGAATTTTAACAAACCCTCGGTCCTAATTATACCGTTTGACTACTCGCCCTCCAAGGTGAGTAGGTGTATTCGAAAGCAGGATAACAAGCGGATGAAACGGAGTTCGGAGTCATTTCGACATTTCCTCTATGCACTCGCAGTCTTTCGTGTATCGTGCCGCCGGTGGCGCAATTTGGATTTCTAGATCGGAAAGCCTTCAAAAAAAAACTCCCTTTCTGACCATGCAAATCGATGGAAGGAAGCTCAAACCCGATATCAAATTCAAGGAAACACACGGACATACAGCAAAACGGAACGAGAAGTAACCCCTCTCCGTGTATCGTGTTTTTTTTTTTTCTAAATTAAATCACCGAGAAGGCATTACGTCAGATCAGCCATCAGCTGCTTAGGGATGACGAAGTGGGTGATATGATGGCCGGAGGGAAGGAAAATCCCAATCCCGGCCGCGCACAAACAAATCTAGGGGAAATATTCTCCCTGACACTAAGAAAGACGAAGTGGCTCACAAAAGGAATCGTCAACAAAAATACCAAATGACGTCGATTCATGGTACCAAATTAAAATGGAACGTTCGTATAAAGCCAAGGCTCATCACAAAAGTACACACAAACTTATACCCACGTGTATACCTATATTCATTTTGTTCGCTCTCGTCATGGTATAAGGACGAAAATAGCGCGAAAACTGGGTGAGATTCGATTTGATTTGCATTTATGCGGTGCATACACGTTACGTCCGTCTGCTCGTCTAAACAAAGGCAGCCAACAACAACACCAAAAGCGCCAATTGGAACAATAAACAGGAACTGCCATCAGAATAGAGGTCATAGGACTCCGTGACGTCAGTATAGAACATAAAATGTGTTACCAATTCGCTGTAAGCATGTGAGCATGTATTTCATTGAAATTCATTCGTTTGTTTGCCGAATGCGTGTTGCGGGTGTGAGCTGTAGCGGGTGGGTGACGCGACTTCAATGACTTTATATAATACCCACATCAATCAGAGGGAGTAGGTAGTCTTTGGATTGAGGGCTGAGTGCGAATGAGTGGTAGACCGGGAACTTTAAGACGAACTTTGAATAGTTCTTGTGGTGGTTAGGTTGGCGCAGTTCTCTATTGTGGCATACACTTGTGTTAGCTTTTAGAAATTATTCAACAATGACGGAGTTTCAGAGACGTGGCACTGTTTTCGAAAGTAGGTAGAGCGGTTTTGGTTAAAGTAATGAGGATGACTAAGCATCTGCATACTGGAGTGGAGGACGATTTTTACATGTTTTTGACTCCCCTCCGTGGACAAGTTAGAAATTTCTACTCGGTCAATAAATCAGAGTCAGCATAGCACAGGAATAAATTAGTGGACAACAGCAACTGGCCATCAAAAGATCCAACAAATGTTGTTCTCAGATTGAGATAATTGCAGTTCGGGCCGGGTTTTTGTTTTTTTTTTTTCTTTCTTTCACGGTAACCTCTATATGAATGGTACTTCCCATATAACATTTTCATACCAGTTTGATTTGTTCGAAAACAGCTATAACGATTTCAACGAAAATTGATAATTAAGCTTAAGTGGGTAAGGTTACCATGACTACTAAATTCGAGTACCGGTACTTTTGAAATTTGGACATATCTCCATACGATTGAAACAAAAATTTATTTCTAAGTTAATATGTTCATTTTCAACTTATTGGCATACTTAGGTTTTGTCGGTAGTAACGTAAAATAGATTTTTGAAAAATGTCTTTTTGTTTTTTAATTTAGTTTTTCTTAGTTTTCCAGAAAACGGCAATAACGATTTTGACCAAAACGCAAACTTAGAGTAATCGATATACTGATGTTCTTAAAATTGTTGCGTCCTTAATTTTCAATTCGAATCACCGGAAACGCTAATTTCAAAAACTGCTCATGTCTCGAAAACCCCATTTTTGACTTCGATAAAACTTTAAAAACCAATTAATGCTTATATCGCGAACAACAAACAACTTATAATCGGTTTTCAGCTATATAGTTAACAAATAGTATTTTTCAAACTAAAAACTGCAATATTTGGTACTTTTTTGTCTTCCAAATAGTATTACAAAACCCGCTACAAATACAAATGCATACTAAAGATAATATCAGTATTCTAAATGAGATCCCGTACTTAGTTTTTGTCGAAAAATTCGAAGAAATCAGTTTTTTCTCAAAAACTCCTACCCAAAAGCCGATCTCATCATATATATTTTGTAAACTCAATACCGCACTTTAAAATTAAAATTTCAGCCACTAAAAATGCCATAACAGCAACGCGAAACCTATTTTTAGCAAATATAATCCATTTCTGCTTTTTTTCATTAATTTTGAATATGCACCTTAAAATAATTCCAACCACTTGGAATTTACGCAATCAGAAAATCCCACTTCAATTTCACCCCCACACACGTCCTTCGAGATATTCAGTTTATAACTGCTAATGCAAGTTCAAAAACAAATCTCTGAATTTATACATAGTGACGCTGACGTTTTTATGTTCGATTAGCCACACGAAATCTGAAATCTGTGAGCAAATGTAAAGAAGCCCAATCGAATACCACATAATATGCTATTACCGCATAGAGGGCGCTTTATTTTTTGACCTCAATTTTTTCTCGCGTTCTTCTAAACTTCGAAGCATAAATGGTCTCCAATCCGCTGACATAATGGATTTTTGTCTTGTTCCACAATTTTTTCATGTCTCACTCTTAACAGCGCATGCACAATGGACGCGATGATCTCTTACAGCATAACCGAACACAAGTCAAGGGACTAAGCTCAACTTATCACAGTCTGCAAACTTAATTCAGTTAATCGTTCAGTATTTAAAATCGAAGTCGAAAATTCGGAACCTGTAACGGCTATATTATTCACTCACCTTAATCCGGGTTAAAGTTTACACCCGGACTTAAGTGTAACCCACAGATTAAGCCCAAGTCCATAGTATTCAGTCGTTAAACCCGAACATAAACTTCCTTTTTTAAGCTCGACGGCGTTTAATCCGATTGAATTTAAGCTGCACTCTAAGTCCAATTTAACGAGCTACTTTAACTCGGTTTTAACCCGATATTTCATAACATTCACATTTTTCGCTCGCATGTCACAGGAAATTAGAAAAATAAAGAAGTTAAATAGAAATTAAAAAGAAGCAAGACGCTAAAAAAAAATTGAATTCATTATGAGACAGCGCTTTCGTCTTTATTGAGGCTTCATCTTCGACTCATTTTCGAGGCTACTGCTCCTGTTGTCGTTGTTTTCATCTCCGCCAACTTTCATTTTACGTTTATTTACACACTTCCGACATAATGAATGCGCCTAAAATTTAAATGAAACGAAAAAATCGCGCTAACTGGAGAGGCGTATTGGTTAAGGCCCAGGTCCATCCCGGACTGTAGCGCCACCTAAGTAAGTAAGGAAGTAAACAAATCAAATCAATTTTCAAGTTTCACGAAAAAGAAAAATGTCATATTTTGTGAAGTTTGACATTACGTATGTTTAAAATGGGTGAAAATCTTTTTAAACGGTTTTCAATCGGCTTTTAAATGGATCTTTAATCAAGCGGGCTTAATGCATGTTTTTGAGTGACTATTATGGATATAGTTAAAGTGTCGGGGTTGAAAAATGTGGATTAAATGTGTTCGGGTGTAAAACGAACTTAAGCCTGAGTGAATAATAGAGCCGTAAGTCAAAGTCAGCACATAATTTGCCGAAAATTAAATTCAACATTATATCCGAGTGAGAAAACCACCTTCAAAAGGCCTCAATCAATAAATCAACCAAAGTCAAACAAATCAGTACATCAAAATCAGCAAATGAATCTTTCATTTCATTTTTCGAGTCCTGAAAATGTTGATCAAATTTCAGGCTATCCAAATTTTATTTCATTTTGTACCTACATACTTTAAATAATAAACGACATGTTCATTTCAAATCACTTCAGCCAGTTCATGGCATTTCCCTAATCAAACCCCCGGTACGGATGCATAGATTTAAATTCAAGAAACGTACAATTACCCGCCAAGAAAATCCGACTGACATCACACAGTTTGAGTGCAACTTTTCCAAAAATGAGAATCATGCGCTTGGCTCTTTCGCTGAGTTTGCTCCGCTATTTCCTTCCAGTGAAAAAACATTTTTGCCAAACAGAAATGTTCTCCCAAGTTCTGCAGAAGCTTTTCAGTTTCAGGCTTTTTTTTAGCAGCATTTTCCGGCCGATTGTTGCGCGTCTTTTGCCGAAATGATAAAGTTCAACATCCGAACGCTTTGCTCCACTCATCTCCCCCTATTGAATGTCATATTCCTTAATTACCTTTGTTCAAATAAAACAATCTAAAAGAAATTTTCGATGATTGTCCTGTGCTGTGGCCATCCTTTGTCAAAGTTGTGCCTTGTGCGTTGTGCGGCATGGGGGCTCAATTCAAAGAGAAGAGAGTAGGCACCTATCACAAATATAAACATTCATTTTCACTTATCTAATGGCTGTGCTCCTGGGGTGTGGTGGTGGTAGAGCGAAGCTTAGATGCTGCAGAGCTTTATTACATGCGACAGGATATCAACAAGTCTTCCCATTCAGGTTTTTTTTTTTCTTCTGTCTTCCTTTTCCTTGCATTCCTTTGGCTCTCAGCCGTTTTCATAGTTTCCTTGTAGGTTGTAGCCAGCGGTGCCAGATTCCACGATTTATCGTATTTTTACGATTTTGGGGCTTAAAATTTATTCCACGATTTTCGAGCTAAAAAAGCATAAAATTCCACGATTTTTCAAATTTATCAAATACAAAAATTTATTTACAAAATTCAAGACACCGATGCCGAATTTCGTAAGATAAGTAACCTAAATTTTGAAAATCTTTTTTCTGAACCTCGATCTTCAATAGATATATCAGTTTTTTAGAAAATGTTTTACAAACAAAGCATGGTAATAAAAGCTTAACATTTCCGTTAATGAAAAAAATCATTTTTTAAGTCTTATCACTTCCGAATTCATCTGCTATTATTGACCTTGTATTTTCGGCGGTTAACCTTAATAAAACGAAAACAAGGAACTCGTTGACCACAAAAAACTTGCATGGAATTTTGCATATCAATGATTTGCTAAGAGTGCAAGAGGTTTCTTGCTACAATTTGAATATAAATAGCAGCATTTTTAATCAATTTAATTCAAGTATGAATGTGTAATAAAGTAGACTGCAGTAGATTACAGTAGTAAAAACATATACATATTAAAACTGTTATTTTTCGAAAAATGTTAATGTTGTCCAAAATAATGTATGTTGTAGTAAATTGAAATAGGTATAATAACGTTCTTCTGTGTTTTCGTTTTGTTTTTTGTTTATTTCCAACAAAATCGTATTTCCACGATTTTGAAAGCTAGTATTTACGATTTCTGGTGAAAAAAATCTGGCAGCACTGGAACTCTCCCTTGAAATAAAACAAAAAATGCTAAGAACGATGTGTATCCTTTGAAGGACGATAAACTCTCTGACTAAGGGTTACTGATTTAAAAGAAAAGAATAAAACGAGCCAAAATTTCAAGCTTAATAGGCTGACCGCTACTGCTATACTAAAGTTGGGTTTGCGGGACTGACTATCACGGCGCGACGGTGTGCCGTACGGTACGAGTAAATACAAATGTGTTCGTGTTTAATCTCTCAACATCCCCACAGTGGGGAGCAATGTCACAGAAAAGGGAGAGCGCATTTTCAACCTCTAAAGATAGATAGACACAAAATATTCGCCCTTTTTTAGGCGACTGACTGGCTGGGTGATCGCATTCGTGTGTGTGTTACGCGGCGACTTAAAATTTATTCACGCGCCACTGTATGAGTGCGGAAAGAAAAGGTAACCACTTCTTTTGGAAGCCAGAAAATGGATGCCTACCTGTTTTCGTGTTCCTCTGGGATATACCTATTTGTACCGGGTAAAATGTTGCTTTCTAGCTGTTTCAGGGTGTACAGAGTACAGACGAGGCAAACGGTAAAGGGTAGAAGAATTGATTTTTCGTTATGGGTTTTACCTTAAGTTTAAACTTGGTTGCGAGGTTTGGCTCCTGTAGCTTTCACAGAGTCGAGATGTTATTTGATAACTTGACGGGCCTTATTGATGAATTTGGCTGGACAGTAAATAAAGCCAGCGACAGAAAAAAAAAACACGGAGGAAAAATAGAAAGAAAAATGTTACTGGAATAGGTAATTCGCTCGGAGTGTCGATGGGATGCAGGTTGCGTGGGTTGAGGTTTCACCGAATCTATGTTATTTAGACATAACAGGCAGAACAAAAAAAAAATGTTACTGGAACAGGTAATTCGCTCGGAGAGTTGATGGGATGTAGGTTGCGTGGGTTGAGGTTTCACCGAATCTATGCTATTTAGACATAACAGGCCTCCGCCTCAAGGTCGGAAATACTAATAGTAATAAGAACCTCTAACGTGAATGCTATAGTGGGTAACGAAATCGTTAGTTTCCTAGCTGTGATTTAGAAAATATAAATAGATCTGTTTTGGCCAGATCCAATTAGGTATGTTCAAAATTATATGCGCTGGTGACGAACGACAGCTCCATTGTAGTCGTATCAGAAGTAATATTTTGCTATTTTACTGTTTTGATCTAGATCAGGTTTTAGCAGAAAATCAGAAAACCAGAATCGGCAATCAAACTTTTCATGTTCACAGATTTTTTTCGATTCAGTTTAAGACTCCTGCTTTCACCCGGAGGTGTCGCTGGATTGGATCTGAAAGCTAAAGTCGTTAATGGGGTGATCAAAGCATTGTCTGATTAACAATGTGAAGATGTAACTTTGCTCTTTGAAATCTACGTAATTAAAGCTTCTCAATTCAACCATAGGCATCCGCACTAAAATTAAAATCGTTTGTCCCAAAAGTAAAAAACCCATACCTACAAAATGAGCAGCTTTCAGAAGCAAGGCATATTATTACACCAAAATTGGACAGTGGCTTTTCAAATACATCAAGTAAACTAAATAAGCTCTCCGTATTTAAAATATGTTGCATTCTTATGTATCACAGCTAATCTAGATCTATTTATTGCACTTTCCAAATTACTCAAAGCATTAGTCTTCTTTCCATTTATTGTGGATACAAACTTAAGATGTTAATTGTGGATCCAAGGACCATAATTACATCAAAAACGATAGTGTTACCATACCATAGGAGTTTTCTCTTCTTTTTTTTTTTTTTTTTTTCTTTTTCTTTTGAGGAACTTGCTATATGGAATTCTTGTACTCGGAAAAGTAAACCCTTTTTTGAATTCGCCGCATAATTAAACAATAAAATCATTGGTAGTTTAAAATCAAACACCACATTTAAGGTCCTTGTCACTAGAGCTGCTTTTGACAAAAGTCTTAATACATTGATTTATGGTTGGTTTTAGTGCGTAATAAGATTGCTCAGGCCCGAGTTATAGCCATACGAAAACGAAACCGTAAAAATGTTCATTTGTTTTTTTAAACTTGACGGGTAAACTCAATATTGGTCTTAAAACGTTGCTTATGAATTATAATGTTAGTTTATCAAAAAAGTATGAGCAAATTATCTTTCAGTTTTCTAAAACAAGAATCTATAATTTTCCATACGAACATTTTTTTCCGATCACACAAAAGTGAATAAATCCTTTTTCTAGAAAATTTAAAGATTAAATTTAAATTTTTTAACAAACTAACTTTATAATTCATAATCATAACTATAAGTCACATTTTAAGATCAAGATCTAGCTCAACCATTAAATTTAAGTGGTCAAAAAAAGCAAAAGCACATTTTTACGATTTCTTTTTACGTATGGCTATGGAAGTTTTGTATCCAAAGTCTGGCAGCACTGATTAGATTAGATTAGATTGTGAGGCGGGAGAGCTTTCAATGAGCTCTGGCACTGCGGCTTCTTAGAGGAGCCTATTGTGCCATCCCTGTTACGTTCTTAGAGCCATCTTTTCACTCCAGAGACCGTCAGGAAGACCAGGATCTTCTCTGGATGTATATTAGCAAGTGATGCTAAATCAATGATTTCGTCACCAAGGACGTTTTTCCTGAGACGACAAAGGGCCGGGCATTCTGTGACTATATGAAGAGAGGATTCGTCACTCTCGAGACACAGTCTGCAGATGGGATCCGGTGAAACGCCAATGCGGTAAAGATGTTTTTTCACGCGACCGTGGCCACTGATTATTCCTGTTAGTATTCTCAGGTTGTTTTTATCCAGGTTAATCAAGAGTGATTTTCTGGGGGAGAATTTGGGGAAAAATTTTCTGGTGCAACTCTGCCCAGCTGTGTTTTTCCAGATCTCGTTAGACTCTATACAAGATTGCTTTTTGATGTAGTTCCTGAAATGGTTTTTGCTGACTCCGCAGAAGGGTTCAGGTCCGATGAGTGGAGTGGTTGCTCCGACTTTAGCTAGTGAGTCAGCTGATTCGTTACCTTCAAATCCTCTGTGGGCTGGAATCCAGTGGAGGATGACAAGGTTTTTCTTAGAAAGTTCATAGATGTTTAAGAAAGTTTCTAAGACAAGTTTGGATTTGATGACAGATGAGTCAAGAGCTTTGAGAGCTGCTTGGCTATCTGAGAATATGAATATGTTTTTTCCACGTGTGTTAGAACTTAGATTTATTCTAGCGCAATGGTTGATTGCAAGGACTTCGGCCTGAAATATGGATAAGTTTTTTCCAAGGCTGACTGACAAGTTCACCTGGTTTGACTCACCGTATATTCCAGAGCCAGTCCCTGATTCCATCTTAGAACCGTCTGTGTACCAGATGATGTCAAGTCGGGATGGATTAGGTTTATATTTCTCCCATTCTTCCCTAGGGGGGATGATTATGGAGAAGTTTTTATAGAATACATATTTCGGTAGCATGTCATCAAGAGGCATGCTGAATGAGCTTGAAGGCTCAATGGTGCCGAGTAGGGACAGATGACCTCCATGATAGGTATAGGGGTCAAAGTTGTTCGAATGGAACAGACGGTGAGCACCCAGTCTGGCTTCCGTTTGAATATGTATTTGAAGAGGCGTTAGACCAAGGATGACATTGAGTGCCATAGTCGGTGTGGAGCGTAAGCAGCCCGTCATACAGTTTCCGGCTATACGTTGGACTCGTTCTAGCTTTTTAACTGTGGTGACTTCGTTAGTCTTCGTCCACCAGACCACGGCGGCATAGGTAACCGCTGGTCTTACGACGAGCGAATAGAGCCAGTACATCATCCGAGGCCTAAGACCCCAGTTTTTACCGCAGACTCGACGACAGATCCATAGAGATCTGGTGGCTCTGTTTACGGTACGTTCAATCTGCTTGTTCCATGATAGTTTACTGTCAAGGATAATTCCTAGATATTTGGCTTCTCGAGAGAATTCAATGGTTTCGCCAAACAGGGTAGGGCGAATCAGGAGATCAAGTTTCCTCCGTCTGGTAAAGGGGACTATGGTTGTCTTCTTTGGATTAACAGAAAGACCTTCTTTATTACACCATCTTTGAACAACAGATAGAGCGTGTTGAAGTATTTCTGAGACTGTGCTTTCGAATTTACCATTGACGACGATTGCAACGTCGTCGGCATATCCTACGGCATAGATCCCTTGATTTGTCAGGGACAGCACTGATACTTACGATATCGATCAAATCGGTGTGAAAAGTACCTATTCGTGGTGTAAGGGATAGTGAATTTTTCAATCGAATACAAATTATTGTACAATAGATCTGTTGTGTTGTGGAAGACAGGCATTTTTTTTTCTAGGTTATTTTGGTACAAGTTTTATATTGCATTTACAACAAAGGACTTTTTTTTTGCACGTGCTGGGACAGATTGATCCATTTCTCCGCCGTCAAAGTTTTAAGAAGGAAATCACAACCACAAGTCAGACGGCGAAGAGTCATGGATGATCGCCCCATAATTATAGGTACGTAATACGGTAATAAAAACCAGCATATCTACAATCATTCCATTTCTGATTAAAAACATGCCAAATGAGAGTAGTTTTCAGTAAATTAAACCAGCAATTTATCGATCAATTATACAAACTAAATAAATAAATAAATAATAGTCCGTTCATCAATTCCGGAAACTATTTTGTTTAATTGGAAAGCAAAATTCCATAGACCATCAACATGTAAAGTTTTCCCATAATTCCTACCACGTAAACAAGATGGCCGACCAAAATACGTGTCGGTGTCACGTATTTTTGCGTGTCAGGTGTTGCTGTACAGTCAGACGGCTATTTAGCACTGAGCATAGTGAGCATCCCTTTAGTTTTCCGTGTTAGGATGTGTGATGTTGTAAATGCGGCATTAACCGCTATAACTCGTCTAAGGTATTGCATCTGCTGTGGTTTCTATTTCTACTTTAGTACTGCCAGAACCACCATAAAATGCATTGTTGTGTGTAAACGCAAAATAGTATACAGTTTGGTACGGTGAAAAATGTATTTTGCCGGCTCTAAACGAATCCCTCTTTGAGTTAAAGATTTCTCCACCATTACCCAAAAACGTTCTCTGCCCTTCTTTCTCCCCAGAGTAGCACTACCAATACCTTCTGCCAACAAAGGTGTCACCTTCTTCCGTCCTTGCTGAATAATCCGCAGCGGGAAACCAACCGACTGCTTAAGAATCATCGCCAATTAAAATTGCACAATTCTCGAGTGTAATGTTGTCCTACTGCGACAAAACTGACAGATTCTGTTCCACTGTGAAGTTGTATCCAGGCGGCAGGTTTTATCCACCCTCTGCCGTTTTTCATAGTATCCCTCAGGAACAATCACAAACATTTTAGCCACAGCCACACCCCTATACAATCTAACTTTGCCTTTGCAATCTGAGCAAAAGCACATGTTTTCAGCAATTGCACAGGACGGCACAGTGAGTCCCTTTTCGAATCGCTGCTTCCTCTGGCTCCAGTATAAATGTCAAGAATCAAGTTCGACTGAAGAGCCCTAAGTTTAGGTGACAAGTGTACTGGGAAACATTCCAACCTCCAGCAACAAAAATATACTACACGGCAAATTCAATTTCAAATTCGGTGGAACAATGAATGATTTGTATTCCCAGTGAAATAAAAAAAAAAAACAGCATCGGTACGGTACCTACTGTACGTGTACAGCGAGTGCTGAGTCCTTGCTGGGGTGAGCGCGTGTTTTTAATTTCAGCGGTGTGAATTTAATCTACAGACGTAGTTACTTTTGCTAGCTTCGCTTAGCAAGTGATTAATGCATTCTCTACTTCTGACACTTTTACTAATTTAATTCCAGGGCGTAAGGAGCTAGCAAATCCACCAAGAGGGAGGAACCCAAACACATACACACTGCATATGGAATACCTTTTAAAGACGTATTTTCCGTTTGTTCGTTTCTTTTCCTTGGGAACTTTGAAACGAACGAGACTTTAATTAAGGAATATTGATTGGAATGCTTAGGACCTTCATTCGAACGTCTGGATATAAATAATCCAATGGATTTTAGGTTAATTAGGTTTCGAGTGAAACGTTCATTCTCTGTCGGGACAAAAAGTCGTGATAAAGGGAAGCAAAAGTTGAACAACGCAGTTTTGTCTTTTCTTTGTCTCTCTGCAGCGAACTCCAGCTGGTTGATTTCATAATATCGACCAAGGAAACCCTTTACTTGGATAAAGATCTCTAGTACCTAATTGCTTGAGTTTTTTTTTAGATTAGGTGTTCGATTATTTTCTCTCCTCAAATCCTCCCTATCTTCGCCGTTATAATAACTTTCCCGAACCGATTGTATTTGTCAGTATTAACTCCAGAATCGCCCCTTTGATAAAGTGCATAACTCTTTGTTTACAAAAATGCTGTGAAAAAACTGTGGGACCAAACTTTATGATCGCTTAGAGCTGTAATTCGGGAATTTATAAGAATAAATATCGAAATTGAGTTGACCTAAGCAATAAACTATAATTCACAGAGCAGGCGAAAGAAACTCACATTCTTAGTAGTGGTTGATGAAAGTGCCTCAATAAACTATGGCATGAAACTTGATGTAAGCCGCTGTGCTGCTGAGTCGGGGGAAAAAATTCCTTTTTACTTTTATCTGTTTTTTAAGTTGTGGCTACATTCCCCCGGTTGTTGTGGTTTTTTTTCCATTAGAGGTTTGCATTTCCAACTCAAGTTGTGTCGGCACGACCGACCACGCAACACACCGACAAACTCTGAGTCTGAAACACGAAACCAAAAGAACGCTCCCGACAGAAGAGAATAGAAAATTCATTCCTCTTCATAAACGTCAACTGAAACAGCTGTTCATATGACCGATCTAAAGGGCCCAGCCCATAGAATCCGTTGCATCGTCGCGTCGTAGGTTTCGTCAATATTGACGTATTAAACCGCATTTACACTATCACGCACGCGCATTTTTGCACGAGACGGGACAGAGATATCCGTTTGTCCGCAGTCAATGCTAATAAAGGCGTAGGAATGAGATCACAAATCAGATGCCTAAGGTGTCATGGATGTTCTACCCATAACATTTCTGCAATCACATGAAAACATTTCTATTTCCGATTTAAAATATGCGAAATGAGAGTGTTAATTAGTTTCAGTAAGTTAAACCAACAATTCATCAATCATTTATACGAAATAAATAAATAATTGTACGTTCATAACTTCCGGAAGCCATTTTGTTTTATAGGCAAACGAAATTTCGTAAGCCATCGCTATAAGAATATCATCATGCTTAGCTTTCCCATAATTCCTACCACGTAAACAAGATGGCCGACCAAAAAACGTATCACGTTATTTTGCATGTTAGGTAATGCTGTCCCTTTCAGTCAGACGGCTGTTTAGTATTAGGCATCCCTTTAATTTTCCGTGATAGGAATGTGTGACCATGTAAATGCACTATTAGACGGAACGAGCAGTCCCTCTCTTTAAGTAGGTACTCTATCATTATGTTGTCCCACGAAACGTGGTCATTTTTCCCTTTCACATAATTCCCTTGATAGGTGTTTTTTTTTTTTTTTTTTTTTTGTGAAAATATCTTACTTTTAAAAGTAAAATTTATATTCGGGTCTATCACAGAATCCGTCGTATTCTGAATATTGCTACGAACCCCGAAAGAACTATCACAGAATCCATCGTAGGGTACATTTTTTGCTTTCGAAATTCGTAGAACGTGGTATATTCAGTGATACCACTTTCTACGAATTTCAAAATTCCCCTACGACGTATTCTCTAACAGTTCTTTCGGGGTTCGTAGCAAAATTCCGAATACGACGGATTCTGCTACTGTGTATTCTATTAAACTTTCTGTCGAAAACTCTGCCGCAACGAACGCGACGGATTCTATGGGTTGGGCCCTTAAGCTAATCAGTACTGGGTACTAAACTATAGATACTTATGTCGTTTTTTCATTGGACAAAAAGAAGCGTCCGGGAGAGTCCGGAATCGAAAAAACTGGTGCGACTGTATCCAACAGTCCCGAAAAATGTGTATGTGTAAACACCGTGCGTGCGGTATGTGTGTGGCTTGATACGCGTCATTGAGAAAAGAGAGAATTTATTGTAATAACCGTATTCTGGATATATTATGTAATAACAATAATTTATTCTTTCTGTGCTGCGTTTCGGTAGAATAGATACAATCGGATTGTGGTAGCTAAAGTAAGATATGTACATTCGAGACTGTAATCTATCTAGATTACGCTGGAAGACAGCATCGATGGTTGTTCCATATCGTGTTGTTGAAATTTTCCGGTTGGAGTTCTTTTGAAGTCGCTCCAGTTTGGTTTGCGAGACGAGTTCTCCATTTACTTGAGCGTTCAGTACTCGTTTTCCCCAACCTTTTTTCCGACTTTCAGAGGTTTACTTGCACGTAAACGCGCCCTGTAATTTCGCGCGTTCTGCATCTGGCTTTCCCATATCTGAAAATATTTTAATGCATCTTCAATGACGGCAAAACATTGCATTATTGACAGAAATATGGAATTGTACCAATTACTTATTTTCCTGTATTTTTATGCGTTTTACAATTGAAACGCATGTATTCAACAGTGAAATCGAACAGTGAAACAACGCGCACTTAGATGTTTACGTATCAATAAGCACTCCTAACATTATGCAGTTGAAAATAACCGTTTGCTGTTACACAGGAAATGAAAGTGTCATTGGAATTTCATTCGGCTTGCATTGCATATTGTAGGGGCGCTGGCCTACGACATTTTCGTTATGCGAGAAACAGATTAACACAGCAACAGCAATAGTAACTTTCACAACTTTTTAGAACCAATGTATCTTAATTACTTTGAACACATTAGCACAGCAACATCGACAGCGAAGTCAACGTTAAAGCTGTCAAAAATTCGCTGTTGCTGTTGCTGATGTTTACATATCAACAAACACTCCTAACATTATGCAGTGGAAAATACCCGTTTTCTGTTACACTAAATGAAAGAGTCATTGGAATTTCATTCGGCTTGCATTGCACATTGTAAGGTTCTGGTCTACGACATTTTTGTTAGTTGTTGTCTAGCTGTGATTTCTGCGTGCCTGGTAATTCACGAAAGATTTGGCACTGAATTTCCTCGAGATGTCCGTCACAGGGAAGAAATGTGTGTGACTGACCATCATAATATGAAAAACATGCTTTATTTCACATCAACAAAAAGCTGAAATGAATATGCCCCAGCTAAAAGTATGCAATGATAAAAAATTTTACAATGATAAAACACAGTGACGCATTTCCGCTACACATTTCCGTCCCCGCAAGTTAAATGTGTGGAATTACTACACCAGATTCCAATAACGCGCGATTAGATGTTTACACATCAAAAATCACTTCTGAAACCGTCCCATTGGCACAAAAAATAGGTATCAACTCTTTTGGTGATTCTGAGAAGACAATTTCACTTCTCGATTTAAAGTCAGAATCTACTAAAGAAGCACTCACACAAGTGTAATTTATATATGTATTTTGTACAAGTCCGATGACAGTTCCCGTAGATTACTTTTTGGCATTTCACCAATACTTTTGTGGATTCAATCAGAAGCAGTTTTCTTCTTCCATTGGATTCCAGAATGAGTGGATTCCCGAGTGAAACCAATGGAAAGCTGTCTTCTGGCTTGTATAAAATACATAAATTACACTTGTGTGAGTGCTTCTTGAGTGGATTCTGACTTCAAATCGAGAAGCGAAATTAGCTTCACAGAATCAACAGAAGAGCATTTTTTGTGCCAATGGAACGGTTTCAGAAGTGATTTTTTCGGTTCCGGACTCTCCCGGACGATTCTTTTTGCCCAATGGAAAACGACATAGACGTCCCCAATCCTACCTGCATATTTAGTTGACATTTCGAAGTGTCAGAATTCAAATAACCGCGTGAATATGATAACAAATCAATTTACCAGAGTCCAGAGAAATCTAATTGACGTTTTACGTGGACTGTGTATCCGAACGTTCCCATTCTGTTCTCCGTTAAAAGGGTACTACAAATCCTGGGCATTGGAGCTCAAAAAGTTTATTATTTATTATTATTCAAATCATTTTCGTTACTTCGATTAGACTTCGAGCGAAGCTGGCGGGTGATTCACTTGGTGAGAGATCAGTCTCATTGTCATTCTCCAGGCTTAAACTGTGTTGATATAGATGCAGCGTTGTATCAGCTGTTTCGTTACCCACCTGTAAAAAGTCCGTCGTAGGCATATTATAATCTCAAGTGTTGCCTATGTAGTTCAAAGACTTTGTAAAATTGTATTTCTTATAGATATTGGGTATAACGCGAATATAATTTCAAAGAGCACTAGCTGCAGAGAAAAACGGCCGTGTAAAATTGTAAATAATCGGAATGTATACAATTTTCTTATACAGACAAGGAGCGCGTTATGAACCCCTGGTGATGATATCTCAGGTCTAAAATTTGTTTTGATTTGCTTTTGCTTTATTGAGAACATGAGACATAGGTATTTGGAGACATTTATATGATTATGATGACAAATTGATTTTCAATTCTCTATTCACACCTTAAACAATTGCATCTCGCTTTAAAGTTGTTTTCCTTAATTCCCTTAATTTGATAAATTCCCCCTTACACCAAGGTAGGTACTTGGCAAGCCTTGGCAAAACTTTAACAGCACTCCGAAGTCCGAACCCGAATACATACATTTCTGGTCAACCCTGACGGTACTTTGACAAATGTTTTCCTTGTGGTGAAAACAAATTCCAACCCAACAAACACAGAACGTCTAAAAAGTCTGCTATCTACTTCGATATTATATGTATCCAAACACACACAAAAATAAACAGCCAAACACCCCAAACCTAGTGATGAAATCTGACGACTTTTCTCAATTGTACTGAATACTAAAAAAAGCAGGACTGAGACGAACAAAATAGTACTTAATTTTTGAAAACTATAACCCCAAGCCCAAACTCGAAAAAAAAAGTATTTTAGTAAGCCCCAAAACTTGACCCAAACTCAACTGGAAGTCCAATATCGAACACCGAGTGCGGAAGGCAAGCATAGCTTTCTACGCCTGTAGTAAAACTTTCGGCAAAAAGTGGGGGCTTCAACCAAAGATGGTTCGTTGGATGTACACAGCGGTAGTACGTCCCATCCTCACCTACGGGTCTCTGGTATGGTGGCCCGCCTTAAGCAAAGCCTATAACATCATTAAATAAAGTAGAGTCCAAAGAACAGCTGGAATTGGAATCACGGGAGCCCTACGATCAAGTCCGACCGAGGCGCTCAATGTGATTCTCAATTTTCTGCCAGTGGATCTGCACATAAAATGTATTGCAGTTAGATTGAAGGAATCTAAATGTTGGTCCGAAAGGCCTTATGGCCACACCAGCATCCTACTTTCCCTTCCGGACGGCATAGGTCATATATCTACGGACTACACTATACCCCAACTCAACTTCCATAAAAACTTCTCTGTTAGATTCCCCTCTAGATCAGAATGGGAGGAGAGGAAAATGCGGTCGTAAACGAATTCGGCATTACTATCATCACAGACGGTTCCAAAATGAACTGTGGAGTCGGAGCAGGCATTTTCTCAACAGAATTAGAAATCTCCAACACGTTTCGCCTTCCCAACGCAGCCAGTGTCTTTCAGGCAGAAGTACTGGCAATTAAGGAGGCGTGTAGAATGCTACTTAACATAGCGATAGACAGGAAAAAAATAGGCCTCTTCGTCGACAGTCAGGCCGCGATTAAGGCTGTAGGTTCGACTAAGTCAACGTCCAAGCTTGTGGTGGAATGCAGGGAGACACTCTCCAGGGCTTGTCATCGTTTTGAAATCACTCTCGTCTGGGTTCCCGCCCATAGGAACGTTGAGGGAAATGAGAAAGCTGATGAACTTGCCAGACGAGAGCGAGGCTCTGCTCTGTGCGTGTCTCGTGCGGAGGATGTTTTTCCTCCGCTGGGATACGTAAAGAGAAAAATCCTCCTGCACTTCACCACAAGGGCCGTAACTAGATGGAGGAACCTGACGAACTGTGTCATTTCAAGGAAGATCTGGCCAGCCTACGATGAAGCCAAAACAAACAACCAAAACCCTAAAAATGTTATTAACTCTAAGGCTCGGTTGCTGATACTACTCATAGCGATTTAGGTTCCACTTAAAGTCGCATGTGACAGTTTGTGGCATAGAAAAAGTAGCCCATAAGGTATTTAAGTAGAACTTAATCAGTGGTATCAGCAAATGGGCCTAAGTAAAATAAGCTCTTTATCTGATTTATTTCAAAAATTACAAATAGTATCAATAGTACTGAATTCAGTACAATAGGAAGCCTTTTTGCAACAATGCCCCAAACTGAACCAGATGCCAAAAAATGGCTACGAAAACAATTTCGGTGGTAAGGCAAATTTACTCGCCAACAACAATAGCATATAGTCCATCCCTGCGTTTTGTCCACCGAAAATAAAACCAACCATATAGTAGGTTTTAGGTTATGGAAGCCTCATGCTCTTGGTATTTTCCCGGAAACACCTTATTTTGACGAAGGTAACAGTTAGTTTGAGAAATTAATTTTACGGCTTACACATCTGATGTAGGAGAGTATATATTTGTACTTACCTACTGATACCGACCGGCAAAGGGTAAAAGGTGAAGCACTTATAATGTACGAGTACCCTGTACTCGCACCACCGTTGCTCGGCAAACATGCATTCCTTTTTGACAGGAATAAATCTCTGCTTCCATGAGGATTGCCAAGAAAATTCTTCGGCATTCGGAGTTCTGGGAAGTTTTCCGTTGTCCAAAAAAGTTATTCTTCCACCTTCGGCTACGTGATTGATTTATGGAGTGGGCGCTGGGATTATATGCGACGGTAGTTGTTTGAAGTGGAACCTTTTAAGGATCTCAGCTGGTGGGTGAATACAAATACATTTTTTTTTTTTTGCAATTATTCCCCTTAAAGGACTTTCAATGCACCGTCTTAGTTCAGACGGCCATTGAGGAAGGAAATACTTTTTTTTTTCTTTGATTGGAGGATAACGAATTCAATGCTGCCTGCATGTCCTTGTCATCTCGAATCTCTTAGAAAAAACTCCGAGCTAGCATCATTTCAAAGAGGACTCAAGCAGCAATGTTGTAAAAAGTATATAAAAATAAATACAACTGCCGATACCGAATTCCGATGGATGTGAGCAAAAGGGAATCATTTTGTACCTTTGCCAAGGAATTGTGTTGCCAAAAATCTTAAAATTCTGTACAGTTGTATAGCTAGCTGCTGCAAAGCAGGAAACTGATTTTATTGTGTGCATGTGTGTAAGTGAATTTAGGTCTTTTTCTTGTCTTATTTGTGTAAATTTTGTCAGTCGTTGGTCCTGGTGAAGGGTTGCGACTGCGATAAGATGTGAGGACAGCGTCAAAGCAGCAAAAAAGGTGGAAGCTGGAAGGACTTTATTGCACAACAAAATGAAAGGATATTAAAGAAGTAACGTTATCTTCGGTTGCTTCTTTTGTTATTTTTATTTTTCTCCCTCTCTCTCTCTCTCTCTCGTGCTCACTGTCATTTGTGTTGTGATGTGATGCTTTTGCAAAAATGTTATTTTTCGGGTGAAGGCGGGTTCTGCACTCCCTTGAGTGTGGTAGCGAAATGTTGTAATCAGCCTTCCGGAGTGCACCTGCATTTGGGGAATGTTTTCCAATTTAAAAATCGTCATAATGCGGAGTTTCCTTTGATAACGTTATATGCAACCCGCATGTGGGGAGGGAGCTTGTAGGTGGGATTTGGAATCTGGCAGATTAGGTTTGAATATAGAATTTAACTGGCCACGACACCATGTGGTA
Source organism: Cheilosia urbana (assembly GCA_946477585.1). Lineage (NCBI taxonomy): Eukaryota > Metazoa > Arthropoda > Insecta > Diptera > Syrphidae > Cheilosia > Cheilosia urbana. The sequence goes on from OX297854.1 coordinate 123,459,942, forward strand.
ACACCTTGGCCATCCAAAAGGTGAACAACAATTCGAGCTGGAGAAACCTCATTTAAGTAGTAAAATCGGCTTAAATGGGTATGCCATTAAAACCCACAACCTACAACAAGCCGCAATCGAGTCTTCGTATTTGAAGTAATGAAAAACCCCCCGCTCGCCCTGCCCTGACAACTCAAATACTGGAACAAATCGCTTACAATTATTCCACAGTCCTGATGGACGAGCGTTTTATCGCGTTTATCATCGGACCTACCATAAGAAGCGCCACCTAACAAATTCACCTTTATCAGGACTTGAATAGCAAAAAACATCCGCAATAAATTTAAGTCACTCAGCTACAGCGTACAACTCCTCGCACATTGTACGACCCGATTATGGTGAATCGTGTCCGATAATCCCTCTTTTGCTTGGGATTTTATTACCGGCACACCTAGAAGACCTTCCTTTTGACCTGGTCTCGTTTTTCGGCGCGTCAAATTACCTTCGAACACCCAAGACGACGGACGGGTGTGAGTATATACGCCCACAGTAACGCCAAATGCCCTTTTAGTCAAGATCTATGAACGGGGTTTGATGATTGCTGGTCGTGCTCTTTGAGTCAAGATTAACAAGTTTGATAGAATCACTCTCGGTGTACTGGCGGCTATGGCCCGGTATAGACTACATCAACAATAAGGACACACAGGACGGCAAACTAACAGCACGGCCAACAATGCCTCAGTTAACCTGAATTTGCGATAAAATTCTGAAGATAACACACCACACACAGTACAAGGCATTCGGCCAGGATGGCAGCTCATTAGGTGTAGTGTTAGAGAGGTGTTCTTCGCCTGTTCCTATTCCAGTTGTATAAGTAGATGTGTGTGTGTGAAAGTTATAGTTCCTCAGTTAGATGGAGTGTTTGCAAAACGGATTATGTAACAAGAAATAATGTTTGTAGAAGACGAACTGCAAATAAAACAGACAAAGTGTTGTTGTGCTTCTTTGTTGCCTAGCTTCTTTGTTTTGTTCGATGGAACCAACTCTAGGAGTGAAAGGATAATTGTTATTGTTGTGGGGTGGTGCTTTAGCTATGGGTGGTATGGCCAATGGTTTATATCTCTGTGCTGTGCCTTCATAGATCTGTCCGAACCAATGGTTAATCGCATAAGTTGTGCTTTGGAATATTGAGCTTTAAGGGTGAGTCGTTTTGTGTGTATGTACTATACATATAACAAAGCACCGCAGGTGGTGTCAGTTGAATTAATCTCAGGATAAAGCTATTACGACGGCCAAGCTAATCTTTGCTCGTCGTATACTTAAATTGGGCAATGAATGAAGGGCTTACGATTTATTTAACTGGAATCGTAGGACTTGTGGTAATTCAAGAGAAATTTTTTTTAGTTTTTTATGATGAACTAGCGGACGAACTTCGTCCCGGAATAAATATACTTTTTGATTGAAATTTTGAATTACAGGTTTATGATTAGCTGATCTTAAAATTTTTACAAATACGATCTAACTGTAGGTATATTACGATCAAAAATAAAAATAAAAAGAACAATCCCCCAACAAAATGTATGGGAAATCAATTTTTTCCAATTTCCTTTTAAAATTTTTAAAATTTCTCGCCGTAAACAGGGTGTCCGCCGGGAAGGTATACTAATTTTTTTGTTTATAATTTTTGATTAAATGAAAGAGAATGCATCTTACATTGATAAATGTTTTATTTAATGTCGCCAATTATGTATGGAATACAATATCAGGTAAATGTCCGCCTCTGTTAGTCTCACAAATGCGAGCTCTTTTGAGCACATTTTTCATTACATTCTCACATATTTCAAGCGGTATTTCATTAATTTCATCACGAATATTTTGTTCGAGTTGCAGCGTTTCTGGTTTGCTTGCATAAACCTTGCTTTTCAGATATCCCCACAAAAAGAAGTCCGGAGCAGTCAAATCAGGCGACCTTGGAGGCCAATCAAAGGCCAAACATCACCATTTCTTGAAATAACTTGTTGTGGAAAGAGGTCTCGCAGTAATTCCATTGTAATCCTGGCTGTATGCGATGTGGCACCGTCTTGTTGATACCACATGGTAATCAAGCCCAAAGCATGAAGTTGTGGCGTTAAAAAGTTGCAAAATTGTCGCCAAAGTTGTTCTTTGAAGACCAAGCTCCTGAGCACGGCGTCGATTTGAGGTTTATGGATTGTTTTGAACACTTCCTTGAGCAGCAGTAATGTTTTCAGCCGATCTTGCAGTACGTTATGGTCCATGTTTGGACCTATCACCTACAGACCCTCTTTCTTCGAAATCATTCACTACACGATAAATAGTGCGTTTTGTTTGCACTCGCAAAAATATCACATAACTTTCTCATCGTCACAGTAATCGATGATTGACTTCGATAAAATCTTTTAACGATTAAAACACGTTAGTTTATCGAATATTTTTCCATAATAAATTTGCCACGTGTCTACTTCACGACTCTCAAATATGAACTGTCAATACTAATGTTTACCAAAATGGCGGCAAAACAAAGTAGTATATCTTCCCGGCGGACACCCTTTATATACTTTTACATTCCGGTTGGGATTCAAAAAGATAAAACACTATTTTGTTTAACTTTTCTAATAAAATCAGTTTATTTACACTTTCTTATTATTCACTAATTAAGTACCAATAGAATATCACTTAAATCAATTCTAAACGTTTCAATCCAATTACTTAATTCACTGTATTACTTTACACTACCTACGGTATTCAGAAATATGACTGCACATCTATAGCTCCAACTGCTCCTGGAAATATGATTTTTGTTTGCCATAATTATAGGTTGTTGATGTTTAATGTTTTATTTCTTCTTCAGGTGTCGTGGATTGTATTAGATCATAGGCTTGTCGGAAATATTGGTTGACACGCCAGTCATTTGAACTGTCAACCTAAAAGTCCGGATCTCTTAACCTCAGAAAAGGTTCTTTCTAAACATTTGCATCTGAACGAAATATTAGCCATAAGTTGTCCACACTCAATACTTTTTGCGTGACAAGAAATAATTGATTTTTTCACAAGTATTTTGTTGGTTTTCCTGCACGACCAAAACTTAATTCAACTATTTATAGACAAAGCATCGAAAATTCACATTGCTTACTTTTTTTGTATAAAAAATGTGCGTACAAAATATTAAGCAAAAGGTCTGAGTCAACTAAATAGCAGACTCATAATTTGCATAGCATTTGCTTTGTCTGATAAGTTTTATTCATACCGATCTGAGTAAAAGGTCAGTGCCGCCGCTCAAATTGGTTTTTATTCATACGAAACGTATAGCAAATGCTTCGATTTTGACATTTCTCTTGATTAAAGCAATTGCTACGTTTTATTCATAGGACCCAATAGATGGTTCACATCAAAAACTTCAAAAAATTCTGAAGGGTTGGCATCATTGCATTCATGAATTTTAGGCGACTGATTGGTGACATGGTGACAGCTCATTCTAACGCCTTTGTTAGCATTGAATGCGGACAAACGGATCTCTCATCTCTGTGTTCCGTCTTGTGCAAAAATGCACGTGATGTTGTAAATGCAGCATTACTCAATCAGTTGCAGCACTCTACGGAACATCTACATCAGTAGTAACGTAGGTAAGCAAAATATTTGGGGGCGCCTGGAGACTAAATTTTGTGATGAAATGTTTGCCAATAGAATCCATCAAATAATTTTATCACAGCTCTCTGGGTTACATGACGAAACACAAGACAATTGATCCACACACTGGCTTTCACTTCCTCACGTAAAATCTCGCTGAATGTCAAAAACTTAGCAATAAAATTTTATTACAAGATCTACACAATGCACATGCGCAAAAATGTCTTGTGCATTACGACGTCTAACCTCAAATAGCATTGTCAAGGAGCCAAATTATAATGTCGCATTTATTTTAAAGACCACAAACACATAATACCAGAAACTGTAGAACCAGTGCCAAATTATTTAGATTCGCAGGCACACGGTGATGTACAATGTAACAATTCCTCCATAAGTAAATATGAATTGCATCCACCATGCGAAGGACTATTTAACTATCGACTGGGTCCTCCTTTTACACGTTTCCCTTGAAAGTCTCGTATGCCAAAACAATCTCTTTTGTATTGCGTTTAGCTATGGTGAAAAGGACATTTTTTGTTTTTGCTGTTAGATGGGAAGATGGCAAGCAGGAAAAAGTTCTTGGATTGAATAGGTTAAGAGAAGAATAACAAAGTGTGGATTTTTTTGCGGAACTTTTTGCAACGCTTCATTTGTCAAATTGACACTGCTGTAGCAGCAAATCGATGACGAGATAGTTTTCATTGTTTTTATACATGGATAGTATCTACAGAGGAGTTGTTGGGTGTATGTATGTTCGAACGGAAATGACAGGCGGTCAAGTTGATTTAATTTTTCTGCCTTATTGATTATATAGCCTGAAGCGTATATTTGCATTGAGAACAATGGAAATGGGAAAAGAAGTCGAAGAGTGAATGGGGTTCAACCTTTGAATGTCAAATACATATTGTGTGGCTATCAAATTAAATGAATATTTGGACCTCGCCTACACACAATGCAAAATTACTAATCTGTGTTTCAAAATATTATCATTATTTGTAAAATGTAATTTTTTAAAGCTGGCTTATTTGTTTTAAATCCACTAAAATATTTCGAGTGCGTTCAAAACGAAATGTCAACAGAGGAATCAGATAGATTTTTTGATTGAAATAATTTCGAGCATCTAACCTTTGCGATCGGTTACAGTTGCATTTTAATTGATGATTGATTGAATGACGCACAATAAAGAAACTTTGTACTTTTGAATACCTATTTGTTAAGAAATGCTTTGACGTCGGTGAATTGCCATAAATTAATGAACATTACAATGCACACATTTTTTTTAATCAATTGTGCTATCATATTTAAAAGCCCCAAATTCCATTTGTCGTATGCTTTAAAATGAGGGACGCGTACGTCGTCTGTCAACCGTGTCTGCATTATCAACCGATTGGTTTATACGTCTACGTCGTTACCTCTGTGAATGTGATGCATTTTGTTGATCTCGTTCACTTATGTGGTATTCGATTGGGCGCTCTCAGAGCACTTTCTTTTGCTCTGAGAGCAGTTTTTACGTTCGTATGGTACAAAAAAAAAGCAATCGTTTTCAGATTTTAGAGCACTTTTACGAATCTAGATATTTTCTCAGACTTGAGTTTGACAACTGATGTAGTTTGTTTAGATTTTCGTGAATTTTCTGTACAGCAAAGAAAGGCATTGCATAGAGTGAATCTTTGTGTAAATTATTTATGTATATATGTTAGAAATCGATCGGGACGCAAATTTCGAATGTTTTAATATAAAATCTAACCAGTGAATGGAAAACGATTGTAAAAGTGTGTAGCACATTCGATCGCACGAATTTCAACACAAAAAAGAGCAAGTGACGTTTTTATCTGTTTTTTTGTGTTCGATTTCGACACGAAATCTGAAATCTGAGAGCGAATTTGAAGAAGCCCAATCGAATACAACATTAGTGATTTTCGATTGTTTGCAACATAACTCGAACGACGTGTACGTCTAGGTACCAATATTTGAACGTCTTGGACGTGGCATTTCAAATGTTTTCTATGTATAAAAAGTGTAATCATTTAAATTAATTTGTAGAATAAGTAGGCATGTGTGCATTATGTGGTTGTTTTATGTATACAAACTGAAGAACTGAGGAAAAAAAACAGTGACACTGACACGTATATAAATGGCCTGAAATCCGATTAAACCGGCAAACGCAAATGAAAAGTGTACACTGCTGTCGATGAAAATATAATTTTTAGATTTACATATACACTATGACTATATAAAACATCATGCCAAAAACAACACTTACCGGCAAGCGCGAATAAAATGTGCACGTACGTTTTTGTTCAAACGATAAACAAATTAATTAATATTACATCCGTTCAGAATGCGAGTTCGATGAGCAGCTGTATGCATGTATGCGCTGCAACGTGTATTTGCCGTGTGAATGACATCAGCATACAGTAAAAATACAGCACACGTTCACAGGCGCCTACGTTTTTTTTTTTTTTATATGGACAAAATCAGATGTTGACATAACTCACGAACGCGTTGACGAATTTCGTTCAAACTTTAGATAAACCAACTATACGACCACGCAAACAAACCCTAAGAATTTGATCGAATGCGGTTTGACCGTTCGTGAGTTATAAAGTCACAATCACAACACAATGCTTTTGCAACTCTCTTTTATATATAGAGAGAAGAAATAGAGATGTTCGAAGAAAGTATTAATTATGTCGACAGGGAGATATATTTTTAATACCTACTCTAATTGTATATATAATTCTGCCTCAAGTATGAGCTACTCTGCTCATTAATTTAAATACATACATATTAGGTATAGTCGTATGGAAGTAAATTAAACCGACTTAATTTACCTACATCAGAATTCCCTGAAACTCGATTGGCCTTTAACATCGAATTGAAATTCCAATTGAATTTACAGTCAAAATCTGACAAAATTGAACTGTGTTCAAGACGGTGCAGGGACATAAGTCCCTGGAAACTAATTCCACAGAGGAACTTAGTTCCCACCACTCAACTTTTTCGGAATTTATTTCCCACCTTACATGGGAACTAAGTCCACTTCACGAACGTGGTTATACTTTCCTGGGACTTATTTCCCTGCACCGTTCAAGACTTAAGTTTGGTTAATATTTTGTTCTTCAAAATCGCATTATATTGTCGTAATCGTGTCTGTTGTCTAATGATAATAATTACATGAGTAACGCAATGAATGCTCTGGTATTAATAAACTCTGATAACGACATCACATCAGAAATCAAACGAAGAATCACACTTGCCAACCGCTGTTTCTTTGGCCTAAGACGGCAACTGATAAGTAAGGCCTTGTCGAGAAATACTAAGGAAACTCTGTATAAGACCCTCATCATCCCAGTCCTGCTTTATGGTGCAGAAGCATGGGCGCTATCAAAGGCGGATAAAGATCTCCTTGGTCGTTTCGAACGCAAAATTCTTCGAGTGATTTTTGGTCCCGTTTGCGTTGACGGGCTTTGGAGGAGAAGATTTAACAGCGAACTCTACGAGCTGTACAGCGACATCGACCTAGTCAGAAAAGTACGCATCAGTCGTCTAAGATGGCTGGGACATGTAGAGCGAATGGACACCAACGCTCCGGCCCGAAGAGTCTTCGATTCTAACCCGGAGGGACAACGCAGTAGAGGAAGACCTCGCCTTAGGTGGCGCGCGCAAGTGGAAGGGGACCTCAACCAACTTGGAGTGCGCAACTGGAGGCAGTTAGCCAAAGATCGCGCTAACTGGAGAGGCGTATTGGTTGAGGCCCAGGTCCACCCCGGACTGTAGCGCCACCTAAGTAAGTAAGTAACGCAATGAATGCATGCACGTCTCAAATTGCACATCTGACAGAAATGCGTGCTGTGAGCATAACACAAAAATGTAGGTTTTGAGTCTCACACAGGCGGACAATTTTATGTGCCCACTGTCAGCATTCATATCATAAATACTTTGTTTATGAGTCATATAGGCCTCATGGAATGACAGCTACCAGGTAGGTGCATAATGTATATTTTAAGAATCATATGAAAATAATTTATATTGTACTATAAATAAATAATAACGAACTATATTACGGACCGGAAATGTTTTTAATGCCCCGCGACATCTATGTATTCACACTGTAACCAGTGAGTTTCACATTGTTTATAGTTCAGTGTACACAGTTCGGTCGTATCGTATTCGTATCATATCGTACTTAGCAGGTATTGTCTCTCGCAAGTTTCTCATCATTTTTCATTTATCAATACGAAACTAGTGCTCTTTTTTACCGACGTATGCCTATGCCAGACTGAACAATGAACACGCCTTGTTTTCTCAATAAACTGAACAACTGATAATAATACAAACCTAGCACGCCTTTAAAAAGACATGCGAAACAAATGTAAACAAATCCCCTCTTCCACGTACCTACCCAAGTAATTGATGTGTTATGTGACCACCGGCCCAGCAGTTCAAGATAATCGAAAATTTCCGAGTGTAAAAAGTGGTAGGTACAAACTACAAAATCCATCCCATCTATATCAACTGCCCACGTAAGGACGTACGGGTACGATTCAAAATTCAATTGTTCCAATCTTATTTCTAACAATTAATTCTCTTCCTCAGACCTCAGCTCAAAAGTCAAAACATTAAACAACCCTACTTTTCAGTAAACAAACAGACCAATCACCAACAAACAGCAACAGCAAAGTGCATTTTGGTAAATTGGTAGCTGTTTTTGTTCTTCAATTCTACAAAAAAATACATTGGAAATTTTAAATCATTGACAGTAAAACATTACGATTACATGCGGCGGAAGCAGCGTTACCAAGTCAGTGCTTTCAGTGTTAATTTTAGTGCCCAAAATGTAGTTTTAGTGCCGAAAAAGTAGATTTAGCGCTTGGGCGTTTTTTAGTGCTTTAAAAAATATTTTAGTGTTTTTTTAACGCTGTCGCTGCACACCACCTTTTTTCAGTTTCTTTGAATGCAGCCATTATTTTATACAAGTTCATTTCTCTTGAAATGTAGGTATTCTTCTATTTGCCTTTTCGATAATTTTTATTGATCTCGCCAAACTATTTAATCGTGATAGAGAAAAGCAATAAAAGGAATAAATAATAGAATCGAGAATCCTAGCAAATTTGAAGTGGTAATCAAAATATAGTCATAGTCAGACATATTTTTAGGGATTCTGTAGGTGTAAAGCCTTGCCAAGACATTTGCGAATTGGCCTTGAAATTGCTATGTTTGCCAGACTCAAATGGAGATGTGGATAGGGTTTTTAGCCAAATGAGTTTAATGCAAAAATAAACTAACAATAAGAAATAATAATAAGAATTCCTGAAAATGTAATTTCTAAAATTGGTACTTTGCAGCAGGGTTGAAAAACGCGTTACGATCGTAACTTTTAAGTTACAATGAACTTTGAAAAAATACAAAATACAATCGTCTCGAAAAAGTTACCCTCAAAGAGTATTTTTTTATTTTAAAAAAATACATAATTACACTCGATGCATATTTAATACATTGACCTTTTACAATTTATTTTATTGGCTTATCCATATTATTGCTATGTTTACGAACGCATCTTATTTCACTGTACAACGTACCCAAGGTATATAGAATAACATGGTAAAATATTGCGCATGTCCGCATCCTATCTCACTCGCACACTGTTACGTCACGTGTATCACACTGTTTTGACATTTCAGTGCAAGTTCGACGTTCTCTTAAGGTTTTTGTGGAATATTTTTTAAACAAATAAAAATAAAATGGTTATATGTGCGATATTCGGCTGTAATAATAATAAAGACAAGAATCGAAAGCAAAACAGATTTCCCAGGCGCGAAAAATTGTCGTTTTTCAGAATTCCCAAGGATAAATCTATGAAAAAAGTGTGGTAGAAAAGACAAGTTTAATGCAAATAATGCATTTGTTTGCTCGAAACACTTTAACAGTGACCAATATGCGCGAAACTTGAAACATGAGCTGCTAAACTATTTACCCAAAAACAGTAAGAATTGCCTTTCACTTCCAAGGACTCTGACAATAAGCGCCAGGAGAATTATGAAAGGCGGAACACAAAACAAAAAATTGTGCGCGAAATTTTGTGAGTTTTAAGTGTGAACAAATTATAAATACGTAATTAGTTAATTAATTATTAATTTAAAATTTGTATTTTCAAAGGAAAACCCTTCCAAGTGAGCAAGTTACCCAGGACACCAATGAACCTACTGCAAAATTATGCTGAAGAACAACCGACCGGATCCTTCACATGGACAGATCAAGTCAGCGAAGGTGGACTTCGAAAACCCAACACTATTTTTATCGAAAAAATACGACTTCTTGAAAGTATTTTTAATGAATATAACTCGACTGGTCTAAAAACTGGACAAAATTACATAAAAACATTGTTAGACCTTGCCGAACCTATTGATTTAGATCGCGCGATCAAATAGTTGTTTTTTCCGGGGCAAAATGTTCTTTAAGATTCGAATTCTTAACAAAACACTAATTACGAATATCACTGCAAAAAAAAGAAAAGTGAATAAAACGCTGAACTAATTGTAAAACTGATATGTACTTGTTTTTATTTGTAATATTTTCGCAGATTATAAAGGACTTTTTATACATTATGGTTATGAGGTTTGATTGAAAAAATAAAACTGCGAATAACAGCTGCCAACATTAGATTTCTTTGTTGTATTGCTGTGGAAACAAGTGGTATCGTACCACCATCAGCTCACTTTAAAACAATTTCGCCACTATATCTTGCAATTCACATTTTTATTAATTAAAAATCCACAACCCTAATATAAAGCACATGAATGTGAACTAATTTGTTCTGAAGTGTCAAAATATGTGATACACGTGACGTACATGCGCAGAACTGAACCAATATTTTCCTCCGGAATATCATACCATGTATTCTATATACCTTGCAACGTACCTAACGTAAACTTCCCCTTACAAACAAGTGAAGTGCTTTGCAGTTGGTATCTTACAAATTATACAAAGGATGGACCAGCTAAGCTATACCTTAGTTTGTGCCTTAAATTATTGGCATCACTGTGAGAGTAAGTGAACCAACAACAAAACAAATTGCAAAGTTATTAAGTTTCTAATGTGGTATTCGGTTGGGATTCTTTAGGTTCGCTCTCAGATTCCAGATTTCGTGTGGCTACTGTTGATTCGAATGAATGTAGCCTTCAATACTTTTCAAAGCGTTTTCCATTCACTGGTTACATTTTATATTAAAACAAACGAAATTTGCGTCCCAATTGATTTCTAATACAAAATTACAAAAAATGGATTCACCCGACGTAATGCCTTTCTTTACAGTAGAAAAACTTCACGAAAATGTAAATTACTCTACCAGTTGTCAAGCTCAAACGCACTTTTATTGGTAAATCTGAGGAAATATCTAGATTCGCAAAAGTGCTCTGAAATCTGAAAAAAGATTGTTTTTTCTTTGTACCAAACGAACATAAAAAGTGCTCTGAGAGCGCCCAATCGAATACAACAGAAGGTTGACAGTTGACACTGGGTTTGGTTGGTAGCTATTAAGTATTACTGTTATTTCTGTCATCTTACATAAACATATGCGTTGCACAAATCGCTATTTTTAAATTGGGCTTGGCGTCGGACTCAATTAAGAATTAAGTTAGTGATACTGTTTCCTTTATCTTTAAAATTAATACCTATTTTTTTTTATAGGTTTTATAGATACCTACATTCTACAACTTAATTTCCGTTCCAAATTGTAAATCTTATCGGAAATGTTTTTATTGTTATTGGAATAGGTTGGTGATCTTTAAAGTTCATTAATAAGCAGATACACAAGTATCTTCGCCAAAGTTAAAAGTCAAATTGAGGGTTTAGTGAACTCTTATCTTGTTTTCTTTGAAATTCGTATTTATGTAGCTATTTCAAGTACATTTATGAATAAACTAAAGTAAGTAAAGTAAATAACATTTGTATGATGAAATCGAGTAACACCGAATTTATTTCGAATGCAGGGGTTTCTTGGAATTTAAATTTTGAATTTAGTGTGTACGTTGATAAAATATGAACAAAATTCAAGAGACAAACCATACTGAGACCCCCAACTCGCAATTCTCTTGCCGCTGGCCCCCTAAATTTTTTTTCAAATTCGCCATTTTGTTTTTCTCTCGGTGTTCTGTCTGTCTAGAATCCGTGTGACATGCAAGAACATACAAAAAATATAAAATCAATGCTGCCATACATATTTATCAAAAAATTGATTGTTAAATTCATGTGGAAAACAAGACGCAACCATTTTAAATATATAAATTATATATTTCAGATCTTGTACGAAAATTATATATTACTCCTATACTTATATACGAGAATTGAAAAAATACAAAAAAATACAATCGTAACTAAGATTTAGTTACAGTCCACAACGTTCATTTTTCATCCCTGCTTTGCAGGCATAGGTATATCACAGAGACAATTTAAAAAACAAATTAAATGTATGTAGGCCAGTACCTACCTATTATAAGTTTTATTGAAGTATTCATTTTTATTTAACTGTGCAAAGTGCAAAGTGCAATTGCTATATGACCGAATATGAATAAGCATCTGCCGTTTTTTAACTTTTATTTTTGTTATCTACTTTGGAGCTTTAAAAAAAGGCAGTTTTGGTGCCCAAGAGGTCAAAATTAACGCTGTCAATTTTAAAAAGTGGTGCTCGAACGCCAGAATGACTTGGCAAACGCTGGGCGGAAGATGTATCAATCGCTCAAAAACAGTTTTGGTCACGTATCCATCAGTAAAATCTACTAACACTTGATAGGAGCAACCCCATCAGCGCCGCAGGAGTGATTTGAATCAATAAAAATTCATAATCTATGTTACATCATATGGTTGTAGAGTAAAACCGTCAGTTATTACTTCTACTGTGACAATTTGTTCGCTGAAAACCAATTTGGCTTGTATAATCTCGATCAGCAAGACGATGTGAAGCGAAACGCTGTGGGAAATGAAAGACGAAAATTGTTGTTGCTTTTTACATCGCAAACTCTAACACTGAATACTGCTTCTGCTTCGCTTTATGCGAGAAACTGATTAACACAGCACAGCGACAGCAACAGCACAGCGAATTTAGGATTAGCTCTTCTAACGTTGACGTCGCCGTCCGTGTTGCTGTGCTAATGTGTTCAAATTCAAAAGTAATTAAAATACGATTGAACGGTTCTTAACAGTTATCAAAGTTGCTGTTGCTGTGTTATCTGTTTCTCGCATTCGGCATTATGTGTTGTGTCCAGGGTTGCCATAATTTAGTTCGCTTTAAGCGCCTAAACCTTAAAAAAATGTAGCCCAATATCGTTGCTCAGAAAGGGATGCCCAATACTAAACAGCCGTCTGACTGAAAGGGACAGCATTACCTAACACAAAAAAACGTGATACGTTTTTTGGTCGGCCATCTTGTTTACGTGATGGCTTACGAATTTTCGTTTTCCTATAAAACAAAACGGCTTCCGGAAGGGATGAACGTACAATTATTTATTTATTTCGTATAAATGATTGATGAATTGTTGGTTTAATTTACTGAAACTAATTATCACTCTCATTTCACATATTTAAATCCGAAATAGGAATGTTTTCATGTGATTGCAGAAATGTTAGTTGCCGGAACTTCCGCTTTACGTAGGTATCTATAATTATGGGTAGAACATCCATGACACCTTAGGCGTCTGATTTGTGATCTCATTCCTACGCCTTTATTAGCATTGACTGCGGACAAACGGATCTCTCTGTCCCGTTTCGTGCAAAAATGCGCGTGCGTGATAGTGTAAATGCAGTTTTATTCTCACCGCTGTTTTTTTTTTTTTTTTTTTTTACTTTGGATTTTATTTGACTTTTTTCTGCTATTGGCTTTGTGGCCTGTTGAAAACCAACTGGCCTGCAAAATGAATTGGTGTGCGTGAAACTTGAACGACTGTTCGATGCCACTTGACTGCAAGAGTGCTGCCAAGCTTTAACAGTGCGGGTTTGTTCGAAAATATTTCTTTTGTTTTTAGTTTATTCACATGAGAGCGAACTGCGAATAGGCGAATTGCGAACAAATCAATTTAAACTGTATTTATGAATTGAGAATTGATATTTTTTCTATCAGAAAACCATTATATTTAATTAATCTAACATCTAGTCTAAAAAAACATGACTCTCGATTCTTTTAAACAGCTAAATTAACAATTAAAGCAATTTTCCCGCGAATTGAAAATTCTTGCCGCGAACTGTCACACTTTATTCACAATCCACACAAAACAGTCGCGATCTACAAACCCACGAATGAAAAATTCGTTCGAACTTAACCTTAAAAAATGAAACTGATACGCGCGTATCTGCGACCAAAAAAAGTTTTCATGTGAATGAAGTGTCAGAAACTAAGAATGTTCGCGTGTTCGCAGTTCGCAATTCGCTCTCATGTGAATAGTCCTTTAGTGACATTTTTTTAAGTTAATGGTAATGCTGAACGACAACCCTGATTCTATTCGCCTTCGCCTTTCGCTTCGCGTTTGCCATCCACGATCCACCATGTCTATTCTTCGAAATTCGAACATAAACAATTACCATATAAGTCAAAAAGAGAAGGACATACAGTGCAAACATTTCGAAAGCCACGCAAAGGTGCGTATGCGAAAGAAGCGCAGCACTTTCATAATTCCGGTACAGCAGCAGCAGTTGGTTTGTTTTTCTTCAAATCGTCGGTTGATTTGTTCTTGTGAAGGAATTTAATTTATTTTGTTGTTTTTCTACGTATGTACAAAGAAAAAGTTTTCTAAGATAAAAATATACCTAACCGAATTCCTATAAATAAAAGTCTGATTACAAAGTGATTTTCTAAAAGATAAGAACGTTCTACATTATCAGAGGTAAGTTCAGACAGTGTAATTGCATCATATTTTTTTCTCTGCATTTCATTCGGAAGTAATAAAGAAGAAACTTATTTAGGTCATTCAGGTGTGATAATTGTTTGTTGTTCCTGTTTATTAACTTTTTTGGAGATACATTTCTATTATAAAACCCCATTACCAAAGTGTTCGTATACCGAAAATTCCCCCACATCTAGTTAAAAGGAAGGGTCTATCTATAGGCATTTTCTTTGTTTTTGTTTTGAATGCGGTGTGGATTGGTAATTTATTTTTATTTTCCCTTTTCAAGTCCCTTGGGAAGAGGATGGGGTCAAAGAAGGTTGAGATTAGTGTGGATGAAAAGTTGTACTGCGCATGCATTTCTCCAAATCCTGACGAATGGAGGAATAGCACGTATTTACTGTGTATAAATATAACTGGAATTTTCGCAAAAATACAGAATGTACCCTTTTGACGCATCACTCTCTTTTCGTTTAAAAATAGTGACGCATTTGCAATTTGTAGGTATTCAACTCGGGTTTCGAACTCTAGCCTACAAGGTTCTAGAAGTTTGTTCAAAGATCACAAGTATACACAATACACAACGGTTCTCATTGTTTGGGAGTTGGCGAATAGTGTACCCGCACCGCACTTAAATCTGAAGTTGGATAGATTCCGCTAATTAAGGGATAAAGATCAGAAAAATCATTATTCTTATGCTTTTTGAATGCAGGTCAAACTAAAAAGAACATGTGATCGTAATTTCATCACAATGATTAATAGAGAGAGTAGAGAGAGCTTGCGGTTTTAATGCTGGTCAGTAACTGCATTATATTGAGGGGCGGTGTTTCTTATCAGCGAACAGCCAAGCAACAGCGTAATTAAAATTAAGAAAGCTAATGCATCGAGTTGGGTTTGGGTACGTAACCTAACATGCATTAATTTTTTATTTTATTTTTTTTTCATACGCCAGTTTTGGAAGGATGTTATAAGGTACCTCTACCTATACCTACAATACATTCGACTGCAAAAGTATATGGGTGGAATAACTAAACATTGTTGAAGACCAATTGATGCAGAAATTAACTCATAATCAATTTCTTATAGGTATTGGAATTTGTTTTACAGAATACTTGCTTGTTATTTATTTATTATGTGAAAGGGGCTGTTGTACTGAGACCTTTTGGTCTATCACAGTATAATTCTTTTCGGAATCATTTCAGAGGTTCTTGTACCAATCTTTCTCCTTAGCGGAAGAAATCTGTTTATAATAAATTGCGTTACAAAATTTCGGCACAATTTTCCGAACAGGGGCCCTACTCTGTATTTCGTTCCGAAAGCCAATCCTATTCAAAAGTGCTTTTAGTTCCGCTTTTGATTTTGTACTCTGTTAAAAATACGAAACCGAAAAAAATAGTACTTAATGGTTTTCCCTTTTACGGAATTGTGTTTTCAAGTCTCGAATTATTTCTCATTAGATTTGTCAAGTCTCGAACTACCTATTTCTCATGGGATCTGTCAAATCAAGAAATCAAAACAAATAACAAACAAGCCGGATAATAACAAATTACGATTTTTAAAGACAAATAAAACAAAAGAAAATGGATTCGGTTGCACTTTGGATGAAACAAAAAATGATACGGGTCAAATTAAACATTATGGAAATGTGTGATAAAAAGTAAAATGTTATTAGTGGGAAGAATTCAGTTCACTATTTAACTATTGTTTATTATTTAAATTTTGTACAGAACTTTCGCCTTTCGAAGAACGTTTTTTTGTATGTTTTAAATGCCATACAAGATGAACTCTTTACTCCTTTAAGATCCAGCCATCTTATACCTAACTGTTACCTTAAAGTTTTTAGGGCAAGGAGGCTATAATGACTAGAAATTCCCTTGGCATGGCACAATAAAAAACATCAAGTTGTATTGCAAAGGTAGATAGAAAAAATATTGCGTCCAAAACACATCAATTTTCCAAAAAAAAAAACTTGCAATTTAAAACATTCGTAGTCACTTCCGTGATCACATTTGTTGTAGAAACAAATTTTCCGTTTTTGAATGCTTTTGACCAGCTTTTGACATTCGAAAACGAGTTGCCAGGTACGAAAATTCCACTATCGGAATTGTCTATCCGAAAGTAGTAGATTTCAATCCGTTTTTGAAATAGAGAGTACAAAATATTCGTTTTCGGAGATTTTCACTATCGGAACGAAATACAGAGTAGGGCCCCAGATGTTCCGAAGAATATCTCGTAGCAAAAATCCTCGGAATCGTATAAAATCGGAGAATTTTCCGTTCCGACTGATACCTCGCTAGGGCCGATTCTCCGCCCTCTGGACGAGCTGTCGGAGGGCATAGGTGAGGGTTTGACTGCTTCGGTCACCACTCGTCTACGCGAAGACAAATCGGCAACCAGTCATCTCCATCTTGGCCAACTCGACAAACCCCAAGTAGGCTACAAAAAAGAAGAGCCAAAATCACCGCTTCTGACCTTACTCAACTCCCGTTCTTACGACTTGATGTCGGAGGATTATAGGTAAGAGCTAGACGGTTTCAGTCACCCTTCATGTACTTAAAGATCAATAGTCGTCACCAAGTATACACGAAGTCGCCCAGTAGTATGTCCGGTCTAGAAATTATTCGGACTATCTCTTCTTCGCCTCAATATGGGCTAAGTTAGGCTTTTAAACAGCCACCTCACATAACCTAAGAAACAACTTCATTTATGGCATCGATGTCTGCGTCCTCGCGACAGTAAGTTGTGTAGAATCTATCGTGTAATCATATCTTATGTATGAATACGCGAAGGCAAGTAGTTGGGATCTACAACAAAATTTTAAAGCAAAATCAAATATTTTAACCCCCTTCTTTGAAAGTATTTGGTAAAAAGGTTTTGACTAAATGAGGAAATGTAGAGCAACTGAAGTTAAGCCTTTGCCATGAAATAGACTACCTTACTCGCACATGTCTTCCTAAAACAACTAGAAAGTTTCGTGCTAACCAGTCCTGCACCTTTGTTTGACTCCGATGCGACATTGTACTTCCGAAGTCATGCCTTGTCAAAATTTAACTAACAAATATCTAAATTAAGATGTAAAGCTATTTGTGCTAAAAAGACTTGCTTAAATCGATTTAAATGATAGCCAGCGACAAAAAGAGTGTAAGTACTACGCCCTCGCCCTTACAGCTACAATCCGTAGCGTTGATGTTTTTGATGCCATGTCTCTTTAAAGTACGTTCCATTTTTCACTCAAAAATGAACAGATCATCCATCGACTACCGTCAAATGGATCAAGTTGTATGTGAAACTTATTCACCGATCCCTTAACAAATCACTTTGTCTACTC
This sequence comes from Cheilosia urbana, assembly GCA_946477585.1. NCBI lineage: Eukaryota > Metazoa > Arthropoda > Insecta > Diptera > Syrphidae > Cheilosia > Cheilosia urbana. The sequence goes on from OX297854.1 coordinate 123,477,768, forward strand.
GTACTCGTCGTATTTCGCTTTTTTTTATGAAACGCGTCAACGTTTTTGCTCAATATCAGTGATCTGGCCTCACGCCTACAGCTTCAGCTACACACTTCATCAAAGCTACAGTAGGTAGTCACAAATTCTCACATAATGTCTAAATTCGAATCAATTTCAAATGAACTACTGGTTTCAACTACATGTACGTTGTACGTACACCAAAAATATAATTTAATTAACCTCTTGTCGGAGTATGCGAGCGCATACTGAAAATAGCTCCAAATTGATAGCATGACACAATAACATACTCCACTATCGATTTTTATAGGACAAATGGTCAATTATTGATGAAGCCCACCATTATGGAGTCGGCAATTATAATTGAATTTCCTTTTCCGTTCGTAAATAATCTTTGGGAACAGAGCCACCTGTCTTTAACTACCTACCAGTGTATCGGGGGTTGATTCTCAATAGCCAACTAACTGCAACTAACTACAACCACCTGGCTACTGCCCGGACATGCATTTCATTCCAGAGACCTAAATCCATAATATGCACTTTCATTGAATTTGCAATGCAAATAGAATCTCGCGAAACGAATCAATATCTTCCAGTCAACCCTATTTCGCGCGACTTAATTCTTAATTCCTTGAGTGGTCGAATCGGTGGTGGTTGCATTTCCGTGGCAATATACCCTAGACGGAGGAGCACCAACAACAAAAGTGGTTAATAGCCGGCGCGCAGTGCCATGTACAAACTGCACAAATGTGCGGTTTTATGTGTAGTCGGCAATGAGGATTAGTTATATTGTATTCCACCATCGCATGAGTGTTTTCGTTGACGTTTTACTAGCCGTTGGATCGACTCTGGTCTGTTGCTGCTAGTAGCCATCGGTCAATTAACTCTTAACCGAGTTTGGATGGCTTTACCTTTTCACTGTCTGTTCGTTGTCTATGTACAAAAATTATCTATTATGGGCTAATCACAGTCTGTTGGAGAAGTGTGGCAACGGGTGGAATTGATTGTGGTCATCGCTGTATTTTTTAAATGGAGTCGATTGATTTTACGCTTCCAAATAACAGCAGTAGGAGTTTTATCTGCCTATTAGGTTTGTTTATAAGATAGCGAATTGCTAACTGCGAACAAGCGAGTATTCGTAGTTGCTGACATTTCAATCACATGAAAAACTTTTTTTAGTCGCAGATACCAGCCATTCAGTTTCATTTTAAGGTTAAGTGCGAACGAAGTCTTCATTCGTGGGTTTGTAGATCGCGGCTGTAATATGTGGTAGAACAAATAGCAATTTTCAATTCATTAATGCAGTTAAATTGATTTGTTTGCGATTCGTTGCCTTGTGAATAGTTCTTGAATGCAACCATTTTCGCACTCGAGTAATGGCATGCACATTTTTTGAATTGCAAATTTAATGATGTACATGTACAGAGTCAAAATTTATTTTCATAGATTCAAGAAACTGGAGAGGAAATCATTTATGTCGTTTTCCATTGAGACAGAAAAAGCACTTTTTTTCAGAGTCAGAGCAGTTTTTCCGCTCTCGAAATCAGCTGGCTGTCAGATTTCATGTTCCATTGGGAGCAAAAAAAGCACTTTTTTCAGAGTCAGAGCAATTTTGCGAATCTCGATATCCGAGCGAGATTCACACTAAATACATTTGCCCGCTCTAATGTATATTAGCATAAATTGAATGGTTTCTTATAAACAAAAATTACAATTTAGAACAGCTGACTTTTAAATCACGCACCACCACAAATGCAAAGGAAGAACAATCTCGTTTTATGTTCCATTGGGCACGAAAAATCTGAAATCTGAGAGCAAAATCTCGAAATTCCAATCTAAAACGACATTAAATTCGTCACTCGGAACTGTGTTTGTATTTTCTCTGGTGATACAGCTGTTATCTCTGAGTCATTTGGTCAATATAGTCGAATCTAATTTTAGCAAGAAAAACAAAATGATTTCTCGAGGAGGTCTACAACTGTGTTTCTATTGCGCACGTTATGCACGTCACGCAAACCTTTCCATTTGACGGTTCGTTGTAAACACGCGCGCATTTTTGCACACGTGTTCAGTGTTCACCGCTTAGATAGACGTAGAACAACTGAGAGAGCGACAGAGTGGATTGGATTATACAATTTATGGTGCATAGAAGTGGACGGTCTATTTTTGTAATAGCAGTTTGTAAACTTTTACGGCAGACTTAACATCATTTGCATCGCGTCCGTGTGCCTTATCCAGCGATAACAGGGCGGGACGAAAACAAGTTTCTTTTTAAAAATGCAATAAAATAAACAAAATTCAATTTTGTTCCCATTGCCATTAATTATGGAACACAACATCGTTCAAGTGGCTGGCTCGGCTGGCTTCGCAGTAGCGCATTCTGCCACTCCAATTTTCCAAGACCTTTTCGGTGGTTTCGGGCTGTAGATCACGGATTTCTTGGATGATATTGGCCTTAAGTGCTTGAATCGTGTGCGGATTGTTGGCATAACATTGGTCCCTCACGGTTCCCCATAAAAAAAAAGTCCAAAGGTGTCAAATCGCAGCTCCTAGGCGGCCAATAGACATCGGCTAGGACGGCTGATAACACGATTTGGTAATTTAGTGCTCAAAAGATCGATTGTGGCATGGGCAATGTGGCATGGCGCGCCATCCTTCATGAACCAGAGGTCGTCCAAATTCGTGTCTTCAGTTTCAGTAAAAAATTAAGTCGTTGAACATGGCTCTGTAACGCCCACCATTGTCCGAAATGTTGATGTGAAACATTGAGCTGTTGAGTTGATGTTCTCGGCTACAGCAGCCACATTCTATGTGCGCACGTCGACGGGACCATGAGTGTTGTCCACTAGCCTACCAGTCTCACGAACTTTTTGCACAAACTTGCGTACAGCAGGCGCGGTGGATGCTTCATTTCGGCCAAAACTTATTTTCAAAAAATTCACTGTTTGGGCTACACAGCACTCAATTGGGAAATAAGTTTTCAATATTTCCCAACGTTGTTCATGCGCAAAGCAACTCATTTCATTTCGCGGAGGTATGCTCCTGTCTTTCTGTCAAGTTTCGAGCGGGAAACAGCTGTCAGTGTCAAAATAACCAACGATTTAAAAAGAAACCAGTAGATGGCCCACCCTTTAGAATGCACAACTACTTACATAAACAAAAGCAATATCCCGTCACTTGTACCACCGACTGTCTGTCCATCTGTAACGCTTCACTAGCCTAAGTAAGTTACATGTTCTTTACTGCCCAACAATGCGGATTATGTCAATGAGTCCACCACTCCATACACAATTTGTACATAAATGCGGACTCTGCCTCAGTAGGAACGTGTGCCACCGGTCAGTGTGTTGTCTCCACCAACTTAGACTTATTTCTAAGTTAGCACCATTTCCAGTATGAATAAGTTATTGCCTTCCTCTGTGTCCATGTCCAAGTATTGATCTATCGTGCGTCGTTCGTTTACTGACTGCATATACAGTGCACTTCCTCTCATTACGTTCATATTTTCACAGTTTTCATCGATAACACTAGTTTCCTTCTCTTCGCAGAGTTCGCAGCAAAACCACAGCAATATCTTGTAGTTCATCATGGCTAACGGAGGCCTTACGTGTGTCAAGTACATTACATTCATTTGCAACCTGCTCTTTGCGGTAAGTTATACCATTGGAGCGTGTGAAAATGTGTCTTCTTCATATCTCTGTCGTGTAGCTCTCGGGATTGTTGATATTTCTCGTTGGATTTCTGGTCCAGCTAAAGTACAATCACTACTCGAACTTTGTTGGCGATCATATATGGACCGTGCCGATTATACTGATGATTGTTGGCCTAGTGGTGGCAACCATATGCTTCCTGGGATGTTGCGGTGCCGTGAAAGAGAACAGCTGCATGATTATGTCGTTTGCCATCCTGGCGGTGGTGATATTTCTCCTAGAGATTGGATTAGGTATTGCCGGGTATGTGAAGCACTCTGGCCTGAGCACCGTCATGGAGGGACAATTCAATTTGACAATGGAGCAGTACGAGGAGCGAAAGGATTATCGCGACACCTGGTCATTGGTACAAACCGAGGTAAGTGCTTTTGATTGATTATTAATTGGAGGTATGAACGCTTGTGGCTGTCCATCATATTTACAACAAAATGGCTGCAAAATCAATTTGGAAGTATTTCTTTTTGGTCGATGAAATTTGCCACGAATCCGAGCATCAATGACCAAGCATTCTTAAAACTATTCAGCATTTCTCTTGAATCGTTGAGGCCTGTTGGTTTATTTAAGTTCTACTTAAATACATTTTTTGCTACTTTTTCTATGTCATAAACTGTCACATACGATTTTAAGTGGAACTTAAATCGCTATGGGTAGTATCAGAAAACGGGCCTGAGCAACAAAACTACCAATCTTCTATCTCAATGAACATTCAACAAATCAAATCGCAAATGAATAATTTTTTTTGGTAGCAACCGAGGTGTGTCCTGGTATGGCATTGAATGCAATTCCATTGTGAATGCACATATTGGGAGGAGCTGGACAGTGGACAAGTGTTGTCGTTCGGTGGAATTTCAGTCGCCAGCCGAAATATTAAACAGCATTGTGACGGATAAGTTGGAACTGTACCCATCTCGAACAAATACTTTCCGCTGACTTTACGGTTCATCGTCTGGTTAGTTTTACTTTTGTGCGACACTCTTTCCATCCTATGTGAACGACTTTCATTGTTTGGTTAGCTATGCAACTTTCGTATACAAACTACCATTCATAATGGACGTTGTTGTCTTGTGTCTTCTATTTCGGATGCCTAACAAACCAAATTTAATTTCACTTCAATTTAAGTGCCTAGCTGTCATTACCTTTCCATTACAACAGACTTCGCGTGCGCTACATACACCTCCCTACATATATAATCCAAATTATGAAATCCCCATTTAAAAGTCGTCGTTATTTATTTTTGTACCTCCTTCATGAAGCTATCATGTTGTGGCACCTACGGTCCCCAGGATTGGGAGCGAGTTCTCCACAACTCCACTCTACCACCATCGTGTTGTGCTGTCATCAAATTGGACGAAGCCACCGAGTGCACCGCTAAACACGCACATCCCGAGGGATGCTTCAACAAACTGGTTTCTATCATCGATTCTAATACACTAACCTTGGCCGGTGTTGTCCTGGGCGTGGCCGGAATACAGGTTAGTATAACTACTCAATATTTCCGCAACATTCTCTAACATCTACTTGGCTTTGCAGATTTTGACAATCATTTTCGCCTGCTGCTTATACCGCTCATTCCGTCGAAACTACGAAACGGTCTAAGGAGGAATCTCTCTCTCACTCTTTATTTGTTTTGTTTATTTCGATAATACATTTTTATTCTCAGTTTTATTAGGATCAGCGGTCAGTGGACTGCTGGGTAAGCGAACAATCAGTCTTTTATCGTCGTTTTATAAATTTTAAAGCTCTTTAAGGTATTTAATAAAAAATTATTGATAGAAACTTTTATTTTTACTGTTAACGTTAAATTGTGTGGACTACTAAGTACTAGCCAACAAGTTTAGATCTTGGCGGTCAATGTGGTTAAGAAGTGTCGTCTAGCTAAGCCGTTTCGGATCAGTGAACGTTTCGGTTTCCAGGTTTAAGGGTTTTATGATGTTTTTGTTGATTTGATTTGAGCTCTATGTGCATAGAAAATGTTACACAAATCGTTTCGATGATGAAAAACTAGTAACAAGTTTCCCTGCGCAAATCTCTAGTAGATTATAGTTCCGTGTAGGATTTGATTACAGTCCAGCTACAACGGCTTAGCTATCGCGACGGAATTTAGTGTAAAACACCCTCAATCCGATACAAAATTCTACAGTAGACTGATAGCGGAGAGACTATACAAATACTTGCTCAGAAGTGCAATACCATGTCAAATACTAAAGCTTAAATCAAAACAAAACGCAGTACCCTCTAGTAATATTGAAATGATTATCTGCGGGTATACAAACTCACTTAGTTCTAGATTGTAATAGTGTTTAAATGTATTGATGAGTTACACACCGTACACCATAATATTTAAATACATACCAATATAGAATAGACTATTGTTAAGCACAAGTTTTGTTCTGTTTTATTCCTGCATCACATCAAAATAATAGAAATGGTTAATCAAAGTAAAGTAAAATAAGTATGACTCAATTGTTTGCGTCCAATACAAAAGAACCGTGTACATTAATTGTTTATTTACTTTCTTTCTCAGCAGGAACTTTACACACATTTGTGCAGAGAATTTGTTTTTATTTTTATTTTTTGTAAACCCATCCTTCAAAGCATTCCCATTCAAGTGTTCGAAATTTTTTATTATTTATTTTTTAAATATATACCCATTCCAAATGTTTTTTGTTCAAATTTTATACAAGTAGTATTTAATGTGAAAGTAATTTGTACCATATACCTATAACCAACATTCATACCAAATATTGTTCAATGGTGGTAGGCTGACTCTGTGTTTTTTGGTAACTTCTATTGAATTTATAAACTTATTGTAAGCACCTCACTGATGGTGTCGTTTTATAAATATTTATGCCTATATGTATATGCATTTCATTCTTTTGATATATTTATGTACACTCTCTATGGATTTTACAAATAAAATAATAAATTATACAAATAAATGTGTTTTACTGTAGGTTTGAAGGCGACCCTTCTCGCAGAATAGGCGGTTCTTCTATTCAATGCGTGTTTCGCTCAATCTTGCAATCTTGACTACTAGATCGGAGATTATGCAAAGCGCAATGAATTTCACCTACAGATGTTGGCAGAACAAAAATAATTAACAATGGATTAAGCAAAAATTGTCCTTATGCCGTTCTTGGGAAAGAAAACGTTTGATGCCTTTTTCCGACAACTTTTTGTAATCAATTTTAACCCGTTCTTTGAGGCGTTTTTGCAGGTGTCACTTATGATATTTCGGAAATTAAGTTTTGTGTAATACAGTCTAGCTTAGTGGTAAATAAAACGCTTTTTATGAAGCGAATCACTCTCAACAAATGTTCCTTATTTCCCAGAATTGTATGGATATTCGTATGGCATGTGTGTTTCTGCATTTATCCGCTATAAAACAGGGGCGGAATCGGCTAAGGTGATAGTTGATATTCAAAATTCATGCTTTGGCTCCAAGTAAGGTGATTTCCAAAATAACCATCGCATTTTTGCCACCGTTTGCTTGTGACAGCTATTTAGGTGTCGTTTTCATACATTTTGTGTCGTTGTCATGAGGAATGTGGTTTGGGCTCGGCTTCAACTCCACCAAAAATTGAAAGTTTTGTAAAAAAAAAGTATTTCAAAGTTACAAAAATAAATAAATAAATTTTAGTGCAATGTTTATTTCAGTGCAATTATTCTATGCCGCAGCATCGTCTCTGTTGTTTTGATGCATTGATTTCGTTTAACCACTCTCCACTGGGCATAACTTGCATTCCCATGTTCGCGTGACGATGATGGTCCTCAATAGGCATTCGGCAGAGCCTAACTCTTCGACAAGCAACTATTTTAGAAATCGTATTTGTTCCGCGAACTTTACCTACAGTCATCAAGTTAAAAAAAAATAAAAATTTAAACATTAAACTGATTCTAAAAAGCGCCATCTAGCTTATCAACACGAATTTGTGTGCACTACATTATCGACAATATAAATTTCCTTGCTGCGAAGTGTCACTGTCACATTCTACGATTTCAAAAGGGAAATTTTTTTATGGGTTGCAATTTTTTTCTACCTCTTTATCTAAATTGTTTATTTGTTGTTGTTCGTTCTCTTCAACGATGTCATTTGGCTTTCGTGTTTCGTCTTTCGTCTTTCGTGTGCGTTGCCTTTTTGTGTTTCTGGAATTTTGGATACGTCACTGAAACTTGAACGAAGAAGACGCGAATATAAACCCATCCGCTGAACCATACAGATTTCCACAGAATTCTTCCAATTCCCCGGCCATTTCGACATAAATTCCATAACATTCTTGAAAAATATCCAATTAGTGATTTCATTAAGCATTCCTATAGCGATTTGACGAGAATAAAAGTGTATTTCCTCGGTTTCGTGTGAGTGCGGACAAAAAGTGTTAAAAGTCGAGTTGACACAAAAAAAAAAGAAAAAAAGTGCCAAACGAGTTCTGTGATTTACCAGCTTCCATCTCTTCTGTAGGTACCTACGCTTGAAACTCTCGGAAACATGGACGATTTGGGTAAGTGGGTTGGTTTGACGTAAAAATTCAAGTGATAAAATTGAAATTTTCTATTATCTTTGTGTGGTGCCTCCAATCGGAGATGGTTATCAAATAAATTGGTCGCATTTGTATTAATTTGTACACTATTCCATTGGATTCTCTCAAGACCTCAATCAGCAGATCATTCGATTCCAATTAGAAACAGAGGTATTCTAGTTCCTGATTCCCGCATATTATCATCAGTCATCACTCATCACATTTCCGAATGCGCCCTTCCCATGATGGTAAACATCAAAACCTTTTTAAAATGAATGATTAATATTTTGGAGATAAGCAATTCTGGCAATTAACAATCGATGATTCAGTTTCTCGGTTTCCCCTTGACTGCCTCTAATATGCTTCTGATAAACAGAGACAGCGTCCACGTTGAACATACAAAAAAAAATCATATAATATTGAGGGCTTTTGTTATGGTAAGGTATAGAGTCGCGCGGGGCGTTGCGATGCTACGATACGAAGTGGCCTTCTGGAGCTACCACAAACAGCAGAGCTCTGCGTTTTTTTCCCTCACTGGTGTATTCGGTGTTCATAAAAAAAAAAAAAAAACTGACGCGCTGGAGGTTTTTTCTGGTACGGTCTACGGTGTGCATAAATTGGCGTCAGTGTCAGTCATACATATTTCGAGAGTCTCACCGAGAGACTACTTCAGAATGTCGTTGCAGTTGGCTCGTCGAGGACTGTGAAATATATTTACCTGGTCCATGGGGTTGCTGTAACACAGACTTGCAAAGAAATAACATTTACTGACGATGTAGTCATCATTATCAGAATGACAGTGCATGAAAAGAGTTTCAATGGTTTCAATCGTGGGTGACATACAAAAGGATGCTTATGATGATTCATCAGCTGCGTTCGAGGAAGTCTGGTATTCGTTATATAAAACGGTAAACGCGAAGAGATGTAAATCACATAAGTATCACGAAACATTGTGAAAGCCGTCGCATGAATCACCTCACCCCACCTCTTATGCTCCTCCACCATCAAAGTGTATTGAGTTTATTACAACCGAACATGGATGAGTTTATACTGAAAATGGAAATAGCTGTTGACCCAACTTTTTACCAGAAATTTTAGTTAAATGTAGTTCATATGATGATGGAACAAGCTGTCATTGTAAAAGCTTGGATCGGTTGTATTGGTAAATAATTGACTGTTTGAAATGTTGGACATTTACTCAACAGATCTGGTAAAGATAAGGGGATGTTCACCGTTTCAACTCTCTTCACTTAAAGCGAACTTGGCACTGAAGAATTTTGATTTATAATTGACAACAACTGAAATGGTGCGGATTGCGAAAACGTAGTTTTCATCATCGGTATATATATGTCTTCCAACTTAGCGCTAGGAGATATTTTAGAACTAACGAAGAATAGAGACAAGACACGAAATAAGTATGTAGTTTCATCCGCAACAACAGGCGCTTTTTATTTTGCCCACATGATCTGCATACCTACAACATTAATTTTCATAATTTGCGACAACAGATGGATCTACAGATGGTACAATTGTTGTTAACCGTGCAAATCAGTCATCTATATTGTTATTATTTGAAAAAGGTTGTTGTACTGCGACCTTTTGGACTATTGTCTATTGTACAGTTATCTGTATAATGTAGATCATGTGGGTAAAAAAAGCCTAACGAGTTCAACAAGTCGCTTTTGGCATTTAATTGTTAAATTTCTCAAAAATACAGAAGAATGTCTCCATTGTAGGTATCTGACGAAGGTTTGCGGTGTTTTGCCACTTCACTCCAATGAGAAATCAGCACTTGAACAAGTCTTAAGCGTGAAAAAAAAAGGTCAATACCTGAACCTGTTGTTGGCTATATTTCATTTGTTTCGTTGGTCTCATTTTCTGGAGCCGAGGGCATTCACGTCCAGATACATATTAAGCATTGAATACTCCGCACGTATATCATATTAAATTAAAAGAACGCACCTACCAAACACACTGGCAATGACGAATTACTGTCATTGTGAATAATTCCATTTCGCATTTCATAAGGGGGTTGCCAATCAGCGATAAGACATAAAATTCTTTCACAATCCGAGTTCGATGCCGTTGTTTGTAAAAGAGGTAAGGACTTAGCATGCAATCGTCTTATGATATCAGATACGCTTTGAATATAATAGGAACGTTTTCGTTTTTAACAACATGTTAATGTCACTGCTTTTTTTTTAAATCGGACGTGTGATAAGCGCACAATGGTATTCCTTGTTATCAAGTCGTTCAGTGTATATATCTTAAATTTGGCATTGATAAGAACTGCTCATCCAACTGATATATTTAACTTATGGGCTACCAAGAGTTTATTAATGAGGCATGCATAATGTATAATTATAGACGTAACCCCACCTGAGAGATGAAATAGCGTGCATAATAAGCATGCACTTGCACAGGCTGACAATAGTCATCGGAGAGCACAAATATAGTCTTTTCTGGTTAACTTCCGTATACAGATCACAGACGGCATATACAGAGAATGGATTTGCACTTCTAATATAAAGTTTGGTTGTTGGTTTCTCTGGCGTGCTGGAATGTTTGACTGTTTATGATTCTGCTCTCATTTTGAAATCCCTTCTGAAGTAATCAATGAAATTAGAGTTCGCCAAGAGGTAGAAATTATACGATTACTAGCCGACCCCCTGCACACTTCGTAGTGCAAAATAGAAATATAGAAAAATCATTTGCAAATTCATTTTTGTGTGAATGTGAATGTTCTGTGTTACACAACATTTTTCGTTTTTCCGGGAATCTTATTGCCTAGATATAATTCTTGTGTATCGGGACAATGCATATCAATGTAACCAATTTTACAAAATTTGATTATTTATCTGTAAATTTAAACTCAATCGATTCGGTGGTTTTCGAGATATTACACTCCGTTTCAACTGAATAGGTACTACAAACATTTTCAAATTTATGTGGCTCATTATTTCCACAAAATTTACATGAAACTATCATTTAATGATGCTAACTTTTTTTCTATGATGTTGTTAAAAGAAATGAGAAAGAATAATTCAAAAAGCACCGTTATTTTTTCTCTTGCTCTCTTGCAAAGAATTTCATACGGAAAAATGCAGTTTTTGTTTTTTGCGTCAACTGAATAGGTATAAATAATGCAATCACCAAAAAACGCCCATTGGAACGAAATAAAACAAATTTTTCTTATAAAATTATTTCATTTACTGATTCTAGTACTGGGTACTGCCTTCTTTGTTCATGATAACTTAAAAAAATCGGTCTGGCATAGAATCATAAAGTGACTTTAACAAGTCCAGCGAAATATCTCTCCAGGCTTATTTAATGGCGGCAATTAGAGATCCTCTGTCTTCAAATTAATGACAAGACTCGTACACTTTTCGAACTAACCATCCCCATACGTTTTCCATAAGGGTCAGGTCCGGTGAGTATGGTGGCCACTGCAGCAATCCCACATTTTGCTCCTTTATCTAATTTTTCACTATCCGCGCCGCGCGGATAGGTGCGTTGTCCTGCTGGAAAGTCCAATTTATCGCTCCAAAAGAATCACTGAATTTAGGAAAATTTCTTTCCAATACGCATACACTTCCGCTGATGGTTTAACGGTGGTTTCTTCTTACGTGTAGGCCGTTTTAAATGATTGGCATAGTTGATCACTCTTCTTACCGTCGAAACACTAGCACTAACTCCCGCTGTTTGCTTTATTTTCGCAGCTGAGTCGCTGGAATTGGAAGAACATCACAAAATTGCTCTTCTGTCAGCCGCTGTTGTGGCCCTTTTAGAACCTCCTTTCATATTTTTCTCGTAAAAAAAATCAATTCAATTGTTTAAATATAAAAAAAAAGAATTTAAATCAATCTTACAAAACAAAATCGTAAGTTCAGTGATCATTTCTAACGTCAACGAATTATCTAAAAAATTAAAACAGTGTTTAGATTACAGTGTTCGTGCGTTGACTATAAATAAACGTGTATACCCCAGTAGAAATGAGTGGTTTACTCACGATCTAAAAAATTTAAAAAGTGATAAAATACGCTGCTACCTGATTATGACTTTAAAAACCCAACGACATGAAAAAATAAAATAATTTCGGTGTTTTTAGACTTTCAAAGAGCATTCGAAACAATTAATAGATCATTACTTCTAACAAAATTAAACAAATACGGTATCAAAAATAAGGAACTGAGTTGGTTTCAATCATATTTAAGTGATAGAACTGAACGAACTAAAATTAATCGGTGTTTATCGGATAGTGCAATAAACTCGTTTGGAGTGCCACAGGGACCAATATTAGGTCTACTGTTATTCCTAATCTACATAAATGATATATGTCAAGTTCTTAAATATTGTACAATTTCATTGTTTGCAGATGATGCACTTCTATTTGTTTACGTGAAAGACTTACAGTTAATTATGGAATATTTAATATGACTGAATATGACTTAAATAAAATTTGCATGTGGCTGATCATGAATAAACTGAAAATTAATGTAAATAAAACGAAGTGTATAGTTATAAACGCGGATTTTCAAGCTAACATAGAAATTAACAATAATCAAATTGAACAAGTGCAGTCAATAAAATACCTTGGCGTAGTTATAGACAGTGAACTAAACTTTAAAAACCACCTAGATTATATCGTTAGCAAAATTTCAAAAAAGTGGGCTTTCTGAAAAGGATACGTAAAAATATATCGACAATAATATGCGCTATAAACATCTACAACTCAATAATTAAACCACATTTTGAATTTTGCTCAACTATACTTTATATGGGTAACGGAACTGAAATCAACAGGCTACAAAAACTTCAATACAAGGCGATGAGAGTAATTCTCAAATGCAGTTCTTATACACCAATCAGCTGGATGCTCTCGTGCCTACAATGGCTCAATATCAAACAGAGGATAACCTTCAACGCAGCAGTATTTGTATTTGAGATTAAACATTAAACATAAAATGGTTCCTGAATACCTTTCATTAAACCTAAATATTACACATGAAGTTCAACCTTATAACCTTAGATCTAATGACAATTTTAGATTGACACTTTATAGAGACATTATAACTCAAAACATGGTTATGTACAAAGGCATTAAATTTTTCAATGAATTGCCAACTGTGATTAAAAATGAATCAAATTACCATTCTTTTAAAAGACTTCTAATAGTCTACATCAAATTTAATGTGTAAATAAATTAAAAGCATATCTGTTATTATTAAGTTACTTAAAATCCTAGTGATTATTGCATAATGCACTCATTTTTGTAGTAAATAGGAAATATACCTAATAAACGAATACATACATACATACAGTATGAATAGATCACATTAAAGCTTCGTCCAAATTTGGTAGCTGTAGTACGCCCGGTTGAACCTTGTTCCTTAAGTAATTCGACCTTAGCCTTCTCAACACTGGTAAGTCATTTTGCTCTAACCATCGTTCTCCAAATTTACAAAGGAATTACAATTAAATAAATAAATTCACTCTGAAAATTTCAAAAAAAAATTTAAACGGGTCAATCTTCTCGGAACACACGTGAACAATGAAATGACTATGTACCTATTCAGTTGACGCAAAAAAAAAAAAAACTGTATTTTTCGGGATGAAATGCTTTGCAAGAGAGCCAGAGCAAAAATAACGGTGCTTTTTGAATTATTCTTTCTCATTTCTTTTAACAACATCATAGACAAATAGTTAGCATCATCAAATGATAGTTTCATGTACGACATTTAAGTGGTGCATGTACTGTATATTATGCGGAAATAATGAGCCACATAAAGTTGAAACAGTTTATTACTATTCAGTAGGAACGGAGTGTATGGCCTATATTCAGACCGCAGAGGATCATTTTCTTTGGAAAACAATCGTTAAATATGCAGGAAACTAACAGTTTACAAGTATGGAATGTTATTAATAACAGAATACGTTTAACAATTTTATCCCTATCTTTAAATTTCGTTGTTAATCGAAAATTGAATCTATTAATAAAATATATGTACATTTATAATTTACTAGCTAGAATTTCGTTCCGCCAAGTTCGTTAATGTAATGAAAATAATAATTCTGAACTGAGCATGCACAATTCACAAACATGCTAGTCAAATTCGTTCGTGTCAGTTTACGACACATACAATTGATTTTATGAGAATCATAGGAATTCAAGATTGATTCCATAAAATTCCAGCGATAAACCCTGCGACAAAGTCGTCGTTTGCATGACTTTTGAATTGATATTCATCACAATCAAATCAAACGCGATCCGTTACAAAATTTCGGTGGATTAAGGTTGCGCAACAATAATATGCGCTATGTTGTATTGGAAGTTGTACTACCCGTTTTTCAATCCAATCTATTTTTTTAAAGGCGCGGCTCTCCATACAAAGTTCTATCCCCAATCCCATCCCCTTAAACTTTTTTTTTTCACGACAAAAAGTAGCATAATGTCCTTCCTTGGGTGACTACGAATCCACCAAGCACGATCCATTCCCAAGTTATGAGTGCACATACGGACGTTAGTCTCTTTTACATATAGCTGTACCCACCCGGTTTTGCCCGTACCTTTCGTATTAAATCCCGCCCAGATTTGGAAAAGTTCCAAATGTCCAATAATAATTTCAGCTATACAACTTTAGATAAACGATATACCTAGCGTTTGAATTTTCTGTTTTTTTTTAATGGGAGGTTCCAAATGCCATTTATCGGGTCAAAAACTATCCTATTTTTAAAACTTTAACCAACCATACCAAAATAGTGTCCTCTCTATCCATCTATAACCAACTATACACACAAAATTTAATTAAAATTGGTTGAAAAGGTTAGGGGATCGACAGCAGCGCCACCTATCATGTCGAAAATATTCCTGAGCTGTATACGCAATGATATAGAGAGGTGTTACTCCAGGAACAATGTTCGGAAGTTTTACCAAAAGGTAAAAAGAACGTGTCATGCCAACAAGACCCCAACGGAGACCTGTAGAGACGAACAAGGAAACCTTATAGTAGAGTCACAGTCGGTGCTGAGGACATGGAAAATCCATTTCTGCAGACTGCTAAACGGCGAAGACGACACAAATTCCGCTGTCAGGCAGAACGAACCATTCAACCTGGACGATGAAAGCCAAGACTTCCGTCCACCTGACCAAAATGAAGTGAGGATAGCAATATCCAAGCTGAAGTCCAACAAGGCTGCTGGACCAGACGGCTTATCTACCGAGCTCTTCAAGGCAGCCGGAGATGACTTGGTAGAGTGCATACATCAACTCGTCTCCAAAATTTGGTTAGAGGAAAGTATGCCTGATGAATGGAACCTCATCACAAGAAAGGAGACTCTCTAAATTGCGCCAACTATAGAGGCATCAGTCTTCTTAACACTGCGTATAAGATCATGTCTGCTGTACTATGTGAACGCCTGAAACCTTTCGTCAACGATGTGGTAGGTCCCTATCAGTGCGGTTTTAGGCCCGGTAAGTCCACGACCGATCAAATATTCACACACTACGCAGATCCTGGAAACTCACAAGCCAACACCAGAGGCACAATTTTCCATAAGTCTGTGCAACTACTTGCATACGCTGACGACATTGACATTGTTGGCAGAACACAGCGAGCTGTTACTGGAGCGTTTGTTGGTACTAGTACAGAAGCGCAAAAATGGGATTAGTGGTGAATGAGGATAAAACAAAATATATGCTGTCAACAAGAAGGGACACACAACATCGAAGAATCGGACAGAACGTCACGATAGACAGCTATAACTTTGAGGTAGTTAGGGACTTTGTCTACCTCGGCTCCGCTATAAACTCTGATAATGATATCACATCAGAAAACAAGCGAAGAATCACACTTGCCAACCGCTGTTTCTTTGGCCTAAGACGGCAATTGATTAGTGAGGCCTTGTCAAGAAGCACTAAGGAAATTCTATATAAGACTCTCATCATCCCTGTCCTGCTCTATGGCGCAGAAGCATGGACCCAAGCAAAAACGGATGAGGATCTTCTTGGTCGCTTCGAAGGCAAAATTCTTCGAGTGATATTTGGTCCCGTTTGCGTTGACGGGATTTGGAGGAGAAGATTTAACAGCGAACTCTACGAGCTGTACAGCGACATCGACCTGGTCAGAAAAGTACGCATTAGTCGTCTAAGATGGTTAGGACATGTAGAGCGAATGGACACCAACGCTCCGGCCCGGAGAGTCTTCGATTCCAACCCGGAGGGACAACGCAGTAGAGGAAGACCTCGCCTTAGGTGGCGCGCGCAAGTGGAAGGGGACCTCAACCAACTTGGAGTGTGCAACTGGAGGCAGTTAGCCAAAGATCACGCTAACTGGAGAGGCGTATTGGTTGAGGCCCGGTCCACCCCGGACTGTAGCGCCACCTTAAGTAAGTAAGTATACGCAATGTTAATGTGTGGAGAAAACCCAAAACTTACTGAAATTCATTGTGTTTTTCACTAACGCACAACACACACACATTTTCCGATTGCAATCACACCACAAAAATCATATATAGACCAATAGCAAAGATGTGAGAAAGTTTTGTTAAAATCTGTAAATTCGTTAAGGCGTGAATCGGTGACAAACGAACGCAATTTTAAGGCTCCTTTGTCCAATATTGACCAATCTTTACAGGAACACTCCCAGGACAATACCTAAGATTATCTTTAAACTTAAACTCAATCGATTCGGTGGCTTTCGAAATATAATATTTTGAATGCATTTTTTGTATGGCAGATGCCACGTCACTATAACCACCTAATCGATTGAGTTCAAATTTACACACAATCTTAGCTATTGGCCCAGGAGTATACCTGTGAAAATCATTCGAAATTGGACAAAGGGGAGTGGCACCGCCCATATAAAAAAAAAAACATTAAAAATCGTATATCTCATGAACCAATATACCTACATAGACCGTATATATACGTACGAACCATGGTATTAACATCACCTTTCATGGGAAATTTCCACAATTAAACTCGGTTCACGCATTACAGAGAACATTGCCGACAAACACAATACAACTTATTTTTATATATTTTAAAATCCGGGGATTACCACGAAAAATAACGATTTTTATTATTTTGGCTTTTATTTGCGACTTATCTCTTTTACAATACAAAATGGAGAGAGCGAGTGACAGTTCTACTTCCTCCTCCTCTATTACTTTTTCGTGATGCCAAGTCACGGTTACAATTTGGTTATTACAAGTGATGCCAAGTCATTGTTACAATTTGGTTATTACAATATATATAGATAAACTAGCGACCCGCCCCGGCTTCGCACGTAGGGTTCAGCCTGCGTTTGCAATGTAAGCGGAAAAAATGTAATTATTTACGACATCACATTAGAAACCTCAAAAATAACAGTATTTCTCCACTATTTAATGGATGTTTTTATACATATAAACCTTCTTCTTCAATCACTCTATCTATTAAAAAAAAACCGTATCAAAATCCGTTGCATAGGGACATAGGGCCAGAGAAAGCGACTTTGCTTTATACTATGTAGTGATATGCCAACCAGGCTGACGGCGTAGCCATAGCTCTTAAATTCATATTTTGTTCTCTATGTGCATATTGAGATCTAAATAAGTGAATAATTTACTTACTTACTGATGCCCAATTCGTTAAAGTGACTTGCAACTGGTTGTTCATCAGAAACTGATTTAACAATTTTACTAAAAATCAACTTACTAGTTTAACACGTTCAACTTAGGAAATGTTTCGCGCGTCCCAGCAAATGTTTTTCCTGAATAAATACATTTAATCGCGTATGGAAATTAAATTAAAAATTCCACTTTTCTCCTACACTCCAAAAGCGAACAGTTTTTGAATAATTAACACGAAAACAATGCGACTTCTGACACCTCACATGAATTGATTTCGTCAACAAATCGCCGACAACATGATAGTTGTTAAAGAAAATCTTCAATCATGTTAGGCAACTACAAGAGCATAGAAATATTTATCCAAGTACAGCTCCTGTTTTAAATCTAGCATTTGGTTAGCAAATTGGTTAGCGCCTTCGTGAATGAATTCTGTAAACATGCACAGTGCCGGCTCGACCGAGTTGTACTTTCCCCTTTCGTGTTATCGACCTCTTTAATGCGATCGTGGTGCTGTGCTGCACCAAGATTGAAATGTATTCAAAACAAAAATTCTACTCTGTTCAACTGAACTAATTAATTTCGATAACCTTACACCTTGGAGGATTTCACAATTTCACCACCGTCCAGCGATTAGATGCAACATCTTCCGTCACAAGTGTTGTCACAAAGTACCGCATCAGCGATAGAGAGGTGTCCACTCTCGGAAGCATAGCGCCCACCATACCGACGTCGTTCTATGGCGGCAGTTTAATTCCGATTGTCGTCATAGTTGTTGCGATACATTTTGCCTCCGAACGAAAACAGATACTCTCTCTGCGGTGTTAGATACAAAACAACAATTTGATTACGTAAATCATTGGTGCTCAGGCTCACGCCGCGCGCCGGTTGTTCGTCGGCACATCGCTATTGTGTCTAGTTTGAGATTCTATTCCACGGTGTATGAGAATCATTTAGCGTTCTACACTCGGTGGACACGAAACGGTAGAGGTTAACGAAATTGTTTCAAAATAGAAAAAAGAAAAATACGAAACGGCGCGCGTCGTTGTTACATAGATGCACTCGAGGGAAAAGTGTTTTTAAGTGGTGCTCGTCGTAAACAGTGCGTTTTAATTCACTTCCAATATTTAGCCACCGGCAGCGGGCACTTTGTGCATGTGTTTGATAAACAAAAGTGGTTCTTTATAATTGTGCGTTTTTATCTTATCGATCACTATTCGAAATACGATCGATTTTCCTGGGAGGTTAATAAACTGTTTTTTTTTTTTTTTTTTTCGTTTTGTTTTTCATCTGCGTATTCGAAAATCTCTGTTGTTTGGCTGAACTATTAGTGCACACGCTGTCGATGATGTCAATTGGTATAATGATTACCCAACTGGTTTTTATTGTCATGGAATAATTTGCATATGCACATATTGGCGAGATTTTTATTTTATTTTTATTTTTATTTTAAGTTCATTCTTTTTTTTTGGCGTTTCGCCGAGAATTACTGACGAGATTGATTGGGTAATTGGCTCTCGGAATATTTGTGCAGTGTAAATGACAGCAAGTGAATAATTGTATTTTTGTCCAAGGGATTAAACCTAAATTCAACCGTTTTGTTTTTCTTCTAAAGATTAAGTTGTCGCTATTGGACTTGTGAGCGATTCCTTTGTAAACATTAATTGAATCAATTAAGTGTGGTTTCGGCTAATAGAATTGTGTCGGAATCTACTTAATCCCATTTGTTTGTTTATGTGAATGTGAAGTGGAGGAAACTGCTGTTATGCCGGCTTGCAATGAACACAATAATTGACTTCATTTGAACAACGAAAAAAAAAGGGAAACATATGTTTGGTGCTTTTTAAAACGGTGACGACTGACAGGAATTAATTCCATTTCGAAAATTACGATTTGAAGTTTAGTGTGAATACAGATCTACTGAACTATGATGGTGTGGGATGGCACTGGGTGGAGATCACCGTGGCTTCGCGGTAGTGAGTTCGCTTGTTGTAACGAAAGACTGACTGGCCGTACTGTTCAAGCACAATGACTACTGAAGAAGCTGTATGGATTTTTCAATCTATCGCCACATGCTATGAAGATCCTGTAGCTAGCCAGTAGGTATCAACTTCTTGTAAAAAGGTAGAGCTTTACAGAATAAACTCCTGGGACTGACATATAGAGCGGGGTGGTTTCAAAAATGTAAGCAAACTTTGCGGCTTTGCTGGTTTAAGTAATCCGCAACTACCGTCACTATTAGTCTAAAAGCCCGCAGTAATTTTCGGGTTTGAGAGGTAACCGAAATATATTTGCACTCCTGATAGCCTAAGTAGGGAGTTTATCGAAAATAACAGTCTGGCACCAAATCGTGTGACAGCGCGTTGAACATGGGTCATTTTCCAAAGTAGTAATAATATCTGTAACCACTTGATTATAGCCCTAACCCCTAGGCAACAGAGTAGATCAGCTTAAACATGAAAATATGGGTCCAAGCCGTTTTTCGCGCGGCCACGTCCTTGCCAGACGCGACCAAAGTAACGAATAAAACCTATTATTTAATATTTTACGTAACCGAATGTCATTTTCCATAAACATAGAACATTCCCTCTTGAACCTGAAAATTTGTGTCCAAGACGTTTTGCACGCAGCGAAGTCCTTGCAAGACGCGACCAAAATATCGGATTTAACCCACTTTTAACTTTCGAACTCGAGATGTTAATCAATTCTGACATAACGATGATAGAGGAACTCCAAAAAGTGGGTCGCCAAATTCTGTCCTGTCTGTCCGTCCTTCCACAGGCCTACAAGCCTAAACGGCTGCCCGGATTTCGTCCAAACTTCGGTTTTTGAGTTTGTGGGCTAACTGTTTGTAACCGTTTTTTATAAGGTTACCTCAATATTAATGTTACTTCCCATATACCTATAAAATGTTCGTACCAGTTTGATTTGATTTATTCGAAAACGGCTGTAACGATTTCAACCAAAATTGATATTTAAGCTCAAGTAGGTGAGACTACCATAACTGCATACCCAGTTTTTGGCTAAAAATTCGAATAACGTTACTTTTGAAATTTTGACATACTTATTTTGAAAACGGTCCATGCGATTGTAACAAAAATTCATTTCTAGGGTAATATGGTCATTTCTAACTCAATCGAAAACTCAGTTTTTATCTATATTATCGTAAAATCGATTTTTGAAAAGTGTAAATTTTTTAAAAATGTAGTTTTCCTTAGTTTAACTGAAAACGCCTATAACGATTTTGACCAAAATGCAAACTTAGAATAAAATTGATGTTCTTAAAATGTTTGCGTCCTTAATTTTCAATTCGAATCACAGAAAACGTTCATTTAAAAAAAAACTGCTCATATCTCGAAAACCCCATTTTTGACTTTGTTAAACTTTAAAAACGGTTTTCAGCTATGTACAATGGAGCTTCCATAAGTCGAACTCTCAAAATGTAAAAAAAAAAAATTCGAGCTGTAGAAAATTCGACTTAGAGAAATAAAAACAAAAACTTTTTTTTTATTATTATTATAAGGATACATATTTCAAAGAGAGAAAACGTTTTTTAAGTAACAGAAGCCTTAAAAAAAGTTATCAAAGTTATCCATAAAACTTTGAGTTGTGTCGAAATTCGAGTTATGGAAGTTCGACTGTAGATAACAAATAACCTGCACATTCATTGAGACTAGGTAGGTAAGAAATAGACTGGCATAGGCATAGTGGGATTTTTTATTTTGCGATATTTTGAGTGAGATTCTCCTTGAAGTTGCAACATTGCAAGTGATGTGAGTTCATGTGCAAGAAATAATTCAGTAAATCTGTGATGGATGTTGTTATGTTTGTTTTATTTGAAAAATGTTTTGGTCGGTCAAGATAAAATTATTTTGTCTTCCCTAGCAATGCGCCCCAGAACTGGGGCACCCTATGCATTTGCACATCTTCCACATACGGTTGGTCCACCCCTGTCATTATACAGGCTGTATGATGTTGGCCCAATGAACCGCTAAACTCTCTTCTTCTTACGCCTACCCGACCCTCAGACAGACTCTTACATGCATTCAGGCTGCTTTACGGGATCTGAGTCGACGGTCTTAAAAATAAGTTGACATTCGCGATCGTATTTTCTAAAAACATTGCGCCACAATACAGTTACCATGCCATGACATCAGCTTCGTTATTAATCAAATGAAAGCAGCCTCTCCCAGTACACTCCAGATTGAGAATTTACGCGATAAAGTCGAATGCAATTTAAATCAATCAACAAAACTGATTACATAAATCCATGTTAACGTCTCCGCCAAGAATGTAATCAAAAACTCATTTTAGCGTACACTCCCATTTCCTTCGGCGATTTTTCGCAAACGCACGCAAGCAAATTTTTCCATTTCTATAGCCCTCACGCAATTTCACACCCAGCCTGTCAATCAGTTTTATGGTTTAATTTGAGGCCTTCCGCCTTTGCTATATTCGCAAATCAGCGGTCAATCATAATCACATTTAGCACAAATTTATTATATTGATACAAAAACAAAAGTAAATAAAACAAGGAAACCACTGCACCCACATGTCCATTGGGTAACCGCAGTTCCACATGTGTTTTCTCCACTGCATCGAAGCGCGGTGGCAAAACATGTGCGTCGATCTATTTTTGAAATTTGCTCTTTTCGCAGCTACATGCGAGTTGTGCTGGTCAAAGTCATACCGCCAAGATGGTAGGTATGTACCTAGACGAGTATGCTCTGTGAAGTTCAGGAATTTCGCGCTTCTATTTTCGTTTCGAAAGACCGCCATCAGACAAAGTCAATTCGCCGCGCCACATCAAATGACCCATTCGACAGTAAATTGTCAGTGACAGTATTTGAAAACTGCACAAGCGCACGTATCCGTGCGCGACATTTCACAGAGACCTAATTCCATTTGACGTTGCACATTATTCAATATGGCAAATGCAAGTCTCTCAACTCTCTGGCGAGTGATATATATCGGAGATGGCACGTTGTCATGTTGCACATGGGACGGCGCGGCGTATAAATAATCCATGACATGGAAACGCTGGCGAATAACTAATTTTAATTTGCTAATAATGAAAAGGGGGCGCACCCCAAGGATGTTGTGGTTTGGTTTTTAGTTTTTTTCCTTTGAAGAGGTTCCAGTTCTAAGATGGCGGTTCTTCGATTTGTGTATATACGCGTGTGAGGGAAATATGAAATAAATTTGTCACCAACTCAAAGTCACTGAGAGGGGTTTTGTTTATAAAATAAAATTTCCACTTCCGTGTGGTATAAATATTGGAATGGATTAACATGTTATTTAAATTGTGATCGTTTGAGATTTTCAGAATTGTTTTTACTTTTGTTCAGAAGAACACACGCTGGCATATTTCAGAGATCAAAAACAGGGTATACCTCTACACACTGAGTGAGAGCACATTTTTATGACTATTTTCTGTTGACAAAGTTATAGAAATGTGAAGCATTTATTGTTATGTGCTTCTTTTAGGGTTATAGGCTTAGAGGACTTTCTCTTCTTCGAAATTCAATTACAAAAAAATAGTG
This sequence comes from Cheilosia urbana, assembly GCA_946477585.1. Lineage (NCBI taxonomy): Eukaryota > Metazoa > Arthropoda > Insecta > Diptera > Syrphidae > Cheilosia > Cheilosia urbana. The sequence goes on from OX297854.1 coordinate 123,501,150, forward strand.
CACGACTGTTTCGCACGAAACTTTCTCGTTCATATCAACAGTTTTGTTGATTGATTTTTGCTTTATTATGTAGGTAAAAAACTTTAGAAGCGATTCTAGAGTTTAGACTTGAGTTTGCTATCAAGTTTCAAGTTAAAAATGCCCTGACCATCTATACATATATTAAAACTGTAGGCATTTTCTTTGTTACCTAATGACGTGAAAACTGCTGCACAGATTTCGATAAAACTTTTTTTTAAATGTTCCTTAAGATTCTGAGAAACACATAGGCTATTCCTATCATTGCCATGCCTGTTTTTGGAGCGTTTTTGACCAAAATGTGTTTTTTTTCTGTCTTTACTGCCTTTTACTTGCCATTACTCAAAAAATTCTTAATCCATGCAAACAAAACAAAATACTAAGGAGAGCCAACACTTTTATAGTTATTTCAAGCCATCAATCAGCTTTCTATGTCCTCTAGAAGCTGAGCTACAACCTACAATCTAACATGAAAAAAATAAATTTATTTTCTCAAATTGAACATTATCGGCAGCCGCGGTTCTTGATCGTTGTTCTGCTTTGGGGTGGTTGGGTGGCGCACATCGCACAAGCACGTTCATATGAAAAAAAAAACTGCGTGGTGTTTTCTCCAAATTAAGTGAAACGAAAGAGAAGTATTTGACGTGAATGGGTATGTAATCAACAGCGACAATGTGTTTCTGAGGAAATGCGCAGATAGCTGATGACGTGCGCTGATGGACGTATGGTGGTGTATATAGAAATTGAGTTCAAGGTCTTTGTTTTAATGGTTGTTATAGTACCTACGTATATACCTACAGTAAAGAATTGAAGAATTCAAGAAGTAAAGACGATATAGGTGAATTATGTCGTTTGATTTATTTATTGTTGATGTATATACAAATTTCCGTTAAGGCTTTTGTTTGATTGGTTGTTTTGATATTACCTATGTTGATACCTACAGTAACGAAGTGGAACTTTAGTACTTACGCTGTTGAATTTTATTTTCTTAAATTGTTTTTTTAGGTAAATAGATTTTTTTGATTTATTGTTTCACATTGGCAATGTTCACCGCTTTTAATGGAAATTACACAGTTTCACGCCGCGTACGAAGTTACGGGCACAGCTAGTCTTACCTTAGGAAGGAATACATTTTGTTACAATCGTAAAACTGTCATGTTTACCGCACCTAGATAAGCTGAAAAATTAATTTTGTTTGAAATCGTTAAAGCCATTTTCATGCAAATTATTGCAAACCACATTTTCTAAAAATGTCTTTTTTCAAGATAATAGCGTTGTGCAATAATTTAGAGAAAATCACATTACGATCCTTCTGTGTCCAGTCGGGTATAAAAGAGCGCGTTTTGCTTTCGCCAATACTTGAACTTGATTGATTGATGTTGAATTCAAAAACTAGTCCAAGTGGCTTAGTGGTTAGTGTGTTGACTTACTAAACGAGGGGTCCCAAATTCGATTCACGAAAATACCCAAATTCCATCTTTATGATTTTTTCCACTGCGCCACCTCTCGCGAATGTCTGACAAACATCCGAGAGTATAACTGTCTTGAAAAAGCTTCTCAATTAGCCGTTTGGAGTAGGCATAAAATTGTAGATCCCTTATATTCGTCCCAAAAATGAAAAACTCACACGAAACGAATGGTTGTGAGAAGCTGGACCCAGGGTACCGAACTGTTGGACTATTATATTTATTTTTTGATGTAAAACATCGAAAGGCGCAACTTGGGAGTAAAATCGGCTCGACTTAGACGGAAATTCCGTATCGACAGCGGAAATTGGCCTGTCGCTATCGCCTTCACTACGTCGCCACTCTCGACTCCTAAATCACTCAACCGATTTAAATGAAATTTTGTGGATGTATATGGTTGGTTGTAGTTTGAAAGATAGGATATAAACATTTTTTTCAATTTATTCAACTGAATACTTAAAAGTGAAGACTTCTATGGGCGCTTAACCTGGGGAGTGATCTGATGAAGCTTTGTCTTACAGACTCTAGACTACTGAATCAGTTGATGAAATTGAATCTAAATGCAAACAAAAACTCGAAAATTTGTTGGATTGGATTGCGTTATGAATGATTTGTAAATGAATGAATACTATCTACTGCGATGTAAGGTTTTTAAATTAAATTTTTTAATACAATACAACTACAACACAATACAAATTAACATCCCCATTTAGCGAGAGAAGTTTCACATCTGGTGTGTGGTCACAACTCACAAGCACACTCTCTGTTTTTTGCAAGTAAGTCGGTGTCTTTTTTAAAAGTTTTTCAATATTCACATACCGACATAAAAGATGTTGTACCCGTTCAATTCAACTAGAGCCCGATTTGACATTTAAAAGTGCGTCGTCCCTTTAAATGGGATAAATAAAATCGGCTCATAATTTCCGCTGATCCTTTCGCCCACTACCACTTTACCTTGCAGACGTCTAGTTGCTATCAATACGTTGGAATTCGTCAAGTTAAGTCACCGGCATCGCTCCAGTTTACCCTAATCTATCGCTCTGACTTCACTCAAATTTTAATAATTAATAATTCACTGATTCATCTGATTTGTGATTATTATGAGTTCTTAATCAAATTAGCTTTTATTCCCCTTGAAGATACCACACATAAAACTTAGCTGTCAATACTATTTTTGTCAGAGATCACTTCGCGTTAAAAACAAAATTCATGGCACTATTATTTTTCATTCGAGGTTAATTCCTACGCTATTTACCGTTTTTAAGTTTCCGTTTCATTTCTTGTCATTTCACTGTATGGTGGTTGTGGGCAATAAAACAATAAATGTTTAAATAATAAAATCGCGTTTAAAGATTGTCTCATCTTTCCTTATAGTGATTTATGGCTGATATATCCGATTTGTCATTTAGAGTAAACACGCCTACACCTAGCTAAATACAGGTGTAAGTCTGTTGAAGGGGGTGACACAGCGGGACAACTAGGCGTATGTGGAACTTTTTTTTACAACTTTTTGTGTCATACTATTGTGTTTAAATGTTCAACTTTTATTAAAGGTGTTAGGAGTGGTTGTTGCTTAGGTTTGAGAAAGTGTATCAGGCTAATGTCATTGCCTTCTATACGATGAGAAGTCGTTGGAAAGGTGGTGTTCCCTTGGAGACGACTTTATGGTGTTCCAAGGTAAATCATGTCATGCAAAAAGAATAAATTTCTTTTGAATGCGTTCAATTCTTGAAATTCCAGATTCGTAGCTCGGACAGCAACCATCAGGACTACAATATTCCAAATTAGGTCGAACTAGAGAACAGTACAGGAGTTTGATATATGGGTTCTTAAATTCCTTGGAAAAACGCTTTATAAGTCCCCTATGGCTTCTTGCCTTTCTGGCAATGCAATCCAAATGGAGGTTAAAGTTGAGCTTCTTGTCAAAGATGACTCCAAGATCATTAAAGTTATCTGCATCTCTACAGGAACGTAAAAAAAACACTGTATTGGTTAATTTTTCCCTGATTAATATCATGAGATGGATTTCTGCTAGATATTGGACAAATAAAATGAAGGTATTTGGCATTGTGATGAAACCATATTAGGAATTAAATTTTCCAACAATTTCATAAACTTTAAAACATTTTAAACTGAACTGCGATGTGAGCACCGTGTAACTAATGGGCACCAAAAATTTGAAAAACAGTCGCCCCCACTTAAGATTCCACCAAAAAATGACCTCCCGGTCCCGATTGACATCAAGTCCCTGCATAGGATATTCCAAATATTTGAACAGGCACGAATACTTCGGAAATCCTTTGGAGGACAGGTAAATGAAATGATGGTAAATGTACCACCGTTTCTTTTCTCAGTTGGCCATATAAAGGGTTTTCCAATAAGAGGTGTTATTTTGGTATTCAAAGAAAAATACCATTTTTTTAGACAAATGATTGGATTGGATTGGATTTATTTCATAATAAAGAGGAAGAAATGTCGTTAATAATGAAAAACAACGTCAGCCAAATGGCCACCACGAGCACGCATACAGGACCATATCCTTTTCATGAAATTTTCCATAACCAAATCGCAAAGTGGCTGCCCTATGTCCTCGATAGCCTCACGAATTTTATCTTTGAGGTCTTCAATCGACGCTGGGCTGTTGGCGTAGACCTTATCCTTCACGTGGCCCCAAAGGAAGAAGTCGCAAGATCTCGGTGGCCAATTGTGATCACCTCTTCGAGATATAACACGGTCCGGAAACTTTTCACGTACAAGATCAATTTTTCGTTGCTTGTGTGGCACGTAGCGCCGTCTTGTTGAAAGTAAACGTTGTCCAGATCAATACCATCCAACTCCGACCATAAAAAATCATTAACCATCTCTCGATAGCGCAATCCATTCACCGTAACTGTTGATCCAACCTCATTTTCGAAAAAGTAAGGTCCAATGAACCCGCCGGACCCGCACCAAACAGTCACACGTTGAGGATGGAGAGGCTTCTCAACAATAACCCTTGGGTTTTCCGAGCCCCAGATGCGACAATTTTGCTTGTTGACGTTGCCACCGTGGTGGAAATGGGCCTCATCAGTCAAGATGATTTTTCGATGGAATTCCGGATCATTTTCATGTATTTCAAGGACCCAATCAGCAAAGACACGACGTTGTTGATGATCAGACGGCTTGAGTTCTTGTGTTAACTGAACTTTATAAGCCTTAAGACCCAAGCCTTTATGCAAAATACGGTGTAATGACGTTTGTGGAATGCGCAATTCCAAAGAACGACGAGGAATGGACAAACCTGGGTTTTCTTCAAAACTTTGGGCTACAGCAGCAATATTCTCAGTTGTTCTTGAGCGACGTGCACGGGTTTTATTCTTCACATCACTAACTTGTCCCAACAGCACGAATTTTTCCACCAATTTCTGTATTGCGGTCCGACAAGGTGCTTCACGACGACCAAAAAATGCTTTAGTTTTGCGAACTGTGACTGCAAGATTTTCACCATTTTTGTAGGGAATTTTAATAATTTCAATGCGTTGTTGAATCGTGTATCTTTCCATTTCCATTTCCATTTTAGTAATGGCTTAGTTTCTACTTGTCAAATGTCAAAGAATTAAAGCTTCAAAAGTGACAGCTACCGAAATAGCGGCTCATTCACAATAACACCTCTTATTGGAAAACCCTTTAGTTTGCATCATCTTTGATCTGTAGAGGTTGTCAGTTGTCACTTTAGCAATTTTTGCTATTTCGTTTTTTTTTTTTTCTTTTCAAGTTCCTAGGCGGCGGACATTATTATTTTAGCATAAAGCTGATTCTTGGGACAAACAACGTTTTGTCTTCAACGGCACACAATAACAAATGCAAAGAATTTTTGAACACATTCATCTTGATCAGATCCATTTAATGAATCAGTCCAGGTATGTGAATTAAAAAAGTTTTTCACTTTAGTTTAACATTGGGCAATCAAATTATTGAAAGAATAATGAAAACAGGCGGATATAAGATTTAATGCACGGTCAATGATCCATGAAATCGGAAAAGTAACCGTGCGCAGCCATTGAAAATGAGAAGGGTAATCAAACTCCAACTTAAATTGTGCCTAACTTAATGCTCAGCAAACGAATTCATCGAATATTAATCATAATTTACTTGGAAATCAATTTTTCATAAAGCCTACCACTTTTGCTAAATTCTTATGCAATAAATGCAAAACCACCATTTAACGTATTCGTATCGACGGTCAAATTAGCATTGTTCGGTGAAATTATTAAACATTCCGCCGCCGACCAACGCTATGCTATTTCCTCATCTAATCGCAGCCAGTCTATTTGTCTGCCGTTAAACAATACAAATCACTACATTCGCTCATCCGAATTTGATCTCTCCGCACGTCGTCATCTGTCTTGTCACCGATGTTGTCAAAGCGGCTACGCGCCTAGGATTGCAAGCGTATATTTCACCTGCTGCATTCACTGCCAAGAAAAATCGTTCACTCTATCCTCCCACAGTGTTTGTTCTTTGTTTCCCAATTTTTTTTTTATAAAAAAAAGCACATTAGTCACACATCTTGAATAGACTTGGAATTATTCCCAAGATTTCTATTTTGTGTGTATTTAGTTTTTCACCTCGTCGTGTTGAGTGGAACAAATTTAAAAACGGCCACATACGCATTTAGTGTGATATATTGACACTTATTTATAGAACCGCGCTTCAGTCACATTTGTGATTCCCGATTCCAAAAAAAAGCAGTGGCACGTTTTTTTCATATGAAAACTAGGAAGACTTCAATAAGTAAACAATATACGTATTTAAATTAGATGAGCGATGTTATCAAAATGCCTTATCAACATGTGTGAAAGGCGCTATCAAATTGCAAATAAAATTGTCACCAGATTCTGGGCTGTAGTGGATCTTTGGCCTCCGCTGTGATTTCATCTCGAAATTTGTAAAACAAAATGTCGTTCCCCAACCTCGAAGAAGAAAACAAAATAAAAATTCGTGCGTTTGACTGACTAGCTTAGCGGAGCTCGTAGCGTCGTCGTCCGTTCAACGTCCAAGTCCAGTGTCAAATTGTCAATAATTTCTCATCGCCATTGACAGTAATTCGGTGTGTTTCGGTGGGTTCGTGTTTTTTTGTTTTGGGTGGGCCGTCAGATAAATGTTGTCTTAGATTTATCTGCTTTGTTTCATCGGCACTAAACGACATTTGTCACTCGCGCAAATCTAAAGCAAACGAAAAACAAAACAGAAAGAAGGAAAATATAGCGCCAGCGATACTATTTCATCAAAGGACGCCGGGATATTTTTAGATGGGACATTTTCGAATGGGACAGTTTTAAGTTTCGAAAATAGAAAAGTTAACGAAAATTGCATTTCCTCGGGATGTGGAAAAGTGAGTGACGTGTGTGAAACTTGTGAAAATATTTATAGTTGTGTGCACTCTCGAGAATGCGAGACACGATTATGACATAAATTTAGAGTTTTCGAATGGGCACAAAGTTGAACGATTCAAAACGCTAACCGAGGGTAGACGTTTTATTTTGACGTGAACAAGTGAACGGCGTTTTGTGTGTGGAACTGTAAATAAAAGAAATAAAAATAAGACCGAAAGTCTTTCGAAAATGGATCGATCAATGTATGGGAAAATGGATCCCGGTTCCAGGCAGCCGTACCGCACGATATTGAGCAAGGGGATACAACCTGGATGTGAGTATTGTTTCTTTTTTTCTTTTTTCTGTTTGGTTTAGTGTGATGTTAGGTTCGGGAGGTTAATGTGGCTATTCGCACGGTATTTTTGAACTGACTTACGTTTGTCTGACTTCGGGACACGGCTACGTATTTGGCGCAACGTAATGGTATTTTCATTAAAAATAGTGTTTTAAGAAATAATTTGGGCCTTAAAACGTACAGGATCATGTCCGAAAATGAAATACTGGAGTATATAATCCCTTTTGCTAGCGAAACAGGCCACATCCTCCTCCTATTGGCGCGAATAAACTTTGAAGTTTCGTAGACGTGTCCCGAATGACGTGCGAAAACCAACAGCCTAATGTTTTTGGAATATGCTCACGTTGTGATGTGCTCCAATTTCCAACTTGTTTTTCATTTCCATTTTATTAAAGATGACGATGATTTGTGGTATGGCCAGTGACTGGATGTTTTGTATTTCTACTCTGAGACTATCGGTAAACTGATTTACCAAATACATTTTTTTCCAACTTTAACTTGCTTCTAAAGGTCAAGAATTTTTTTTAAATGCCGGTCTCGAGATTATAATAGGTAATGACATTACAATAATAGAAAAACTCAAAAAAGTAGCTGTTCATTAGCATCAGGCTACAGCTTGGCTTGTTGGATTTAGTGCAACCTCAATGAAAATATTAAGTAAGCCCCAAGCTTAACAGTAATTCCCCTTTATTGATTGTAAAGTTTTAGCTTAATCTTCGTGCAAATCACAAGATTTATCAGTGCACCATGATCTATAAAATTCAAATTACTAATCAAGATTGCTTCGGTTTAATGTTATTGTGCGATACTGATAATCATATTTAGTGTCTGTACAGGTTACATTTTGAGAGCTCACAATGGCGAGATTTTCCATATAAAAATACCTATTGTGGCCTACAAAATATTTACAGCCGTATTTATTAGATTCCCTTATGATGTTGATTTAGTTAAACATCGCGTATAAGGATTTACGCAGCCTCTACATGGCTCTCCTAAAATTGTTATTTATAAACAGTTTTTCTCTCTAACTTTACTAAACGAGGTTTGTGTATAAAAAGGTAAGAATTTCGAAAACTATTACAGAAAACACTGAAATCTATTACTTTTTGCTCTGAAACCAACATCAGCTGCGATTAACTTCGTACGTAAAATCATTTTTTTTTTTTTTGTTACTGTAAGAAAAACCAAAAAAAACTAAACAAAAATGAGAGCAATATTTTTTTTTATTTTTTATATTTAAACTTTAGGATTATTTATTAATTTTCTCGATTAATAAGGCGGTCTCTTCTGGTCGTGGGGCAAAGGCTCGACATCAACAACTGAAAATAAAAACAAAATATAAAACCGCATGAGCCAAATTCTCGGTCAAACTATATTACCATCGCAAAATTTATTTCTTAAAGATTCTAGATGTGGTGAAGTGTAAAGCTGGTATTTAAAATTAAAATGCATACACGGCACTCAAGGCAGTAATACACATATCTTTGTGTACGTGTGCGTAAAATATATATAGGCAAGCGGAAACACCACAGCGAGCCCAATAAAACACCATAGCAGGCGGAGACCATCCAGCTCAACGGTACGGACAGGGAGGAACACCCACCCCCATCCCCTCTCGGGAGAGCGGACTGTGTTAAGACGTCAACACAGCACACGAAGCAGGAATACACACATCTTCGTATGGGGACGCTAAAGTCAGGCAAGCGGAAACACCACAGCAAGCCGACGAACACATCATATAATCAACGCAGGCGCGCACCATCCAGCTCAACGGTACGGACAGGGAGGTATACGCAACCCCATCCCCTCACGGAAGAGCGGACTGTGTTATGATGCCAACACAGCAGACGAAGCAGGAATACACACGTCTTCGTATGTGGGCGCGATAGTCAGGCAAGCGGAAACACCACAGCGAGCCGACGAATACACCATATAGCACACGCAGAAGCGAACCATCCAGCTCAACGGTACGGACAGGGAGGTACCCTCACCCCTATCCCCTCTCGGAAGAGCGGACTGTGTTATGATGCCAACACAGCACACGAAGCAGGAATACACACATCTTCGTGTGTGGACGCTAAAGTCAGGCAAGCGGAAACACCACAGCAAGCTGACGAAAACATCATCATATACCAAATGCAGACGCGCAAGCGCACCATCCAGCTCAACGGTACGGACAGGGAGGTATACGCAACCCCATCCCCTCACGGGAGAGCGGACTGTGTTATGATGCCAACACAGCACACGAAGCAGGAATACACACATCTTCGTATGTGGGCACTATTGTCGGGCAAGCGGAAACACCACAGCGAGCCGACGAAACACCAACAAAAACTAGTAGTGCGAACCGTCCAAATACCGGCACCGAACAGGGAGGAACACACAACCCTATTTCCTCTCAGGTAGGCGGTCCATCTACACCACTAGTGCCAAATGAATTATATTAAAAATGCTCGTAGGTACCAACTTCACACCACCACTATCTCTCTTATGCATGACACTGCACAAAACGTGAAACGATCTCTGAAGGAAATCGCTCACTATTATTTACTTTATATACATACATAAAATGTTTGATCAAACAAGTTAAAATAAAATAAGAACAATCAAAAACACAAAAAATACCAGAACGGCTCAGTGAATACTCACAAGAATTATTCGTCTTTCCTCTTTAAAATATCTCCAAATCGAAACTGTACTGCACATTGCACAACCACTCTTCGGTACTATCTATCACTGACTGAAAGGAATAGCCTCGAAAAGGATTTTGTAAATTCTCTACACACACACCCACCAGCCTTTTGCTTTCGCTGATTGTGTTTCATGTGTGTAGCTTTATCTTTGTTTGCCTGTCGACGTGTAATCTCCAGGTCATTTCCCAAGTTGCTTAACAACGACAGGGAAATACAAACAAAAAAACACATTGTGAGAGCGACCGTATCATCTCATCAATTGGCACTAAAAACGAGGCTACCCGCTATGGGTCTCAATCGTATTGTATGATAAAATAATTCTGTCCTACCTCACGGATTTATTTAAAATAATTCGCCTACCTCACCGAACCTTACATTACTGAAGGTGAAAATCTCGAAAGACACAATGGGGTTAGAAACCCAGAGTAGTGTGGGACTCTAACCGCACTAAAAACACCTGCTTAATCATGACCAATCAAGGAAAGATCGACAAATGATTTTAGTTTCAACGTTCAGTTGCGTTTGAGAAGGTATTACAATTCGAATACGGGTTCTCATTATTTAGATTATAAGGTCGTGAGGTTTAATTCTTCTCAATCTACGAATATTGTATCGTACATTTAAGACGTCTTCTATTTCAGGATTAATATGCATCTGCAGACGCTCATTGTGACGAATTGCGTACTTTTTTAATTACCTCCGTTACAAGATCAGTCTGCAAATCACGATACAAGTCATTATTTCTAATATACCATGGGGCATTTACTATTCCCCGAAGGACTTTGTTTTGGAATGTCTGTATTATTTTTACATTTGTCTTCCTTGTACAACCCCATAATTGGACACCATATGTCCAAACAGGCTTCAATATCTGGTTATATAATAAAATTTTATTCTCAATGGACATTTCCGAGTTATGTCCTAGCAACCAATAAAGTTTTCTATATCTAATATTTAACTCTTCTACTTTCTTCTTCACATGTTCCTTCCATTTCAGCTTAGCATCCAGATTCATACCCAGATACTTAGCTGTGTTAGAATAAGGAACTACTTGGTTATTAATAACCACCGGAACATTTATAATTTTTTTATTTGTAAAATTGATATGAGTGGACTTTGACTCATTGAGTCTAATTCGCCATCGTTGTGCCCAATCACATATTTCGTTAACTGAATTTTGCAGCTTTTCTGTTGATTTAGTCACGCATCTATCAGTTGATAGAAGAGCAGTGTCGTCTGCGAATGTGGCTATCATCGTGTCGTTTCTATGTGGTATATCACTAGTATACAATAAGTAAAGGGTTGGTCCCAGAACACTTCCTTGTGGAACTCCTGCTTGTATTTCTTTAAGTTCAGAATACGCTGAACCATAACGAACTCTAAAGAATCTATTTGAAATATAAGATTTAAGTATCTCATAGTATTGTCTAGGTAGGTCCCTATGAAGTTTATACTCTAAGCCCTTATGCCACCCCTTATCAAAAGCCTGAGCAACGTCTAAGAACAATGCAGAACAAACTTGTTTTTATTCTAGTGATTTTTCTATAATATTTGTTATACGATGTACTTGGTCTATTGTCGAGTGCTTATTTCTAAACCCGAACTGATGGGTGGGAATAAGCCTTCTCTGCTCTATGATTTTATCTAGTCTTTTAAGAAGCAGTTTCTCAAAAATTTTGGATAGTACAGGTAAAAGTGAAATTGGCCTGTGAGAGGTGACTTCTGATGGAGGTTTACCTTGTTTAGGTATAACTATAATTTCTGCTATCTTCCAGTGATGTGGAACATATCTTAGCTTAAAACAAGCATTAATTAAAAGCTTAAGTTTAACCAATGCTATGAAGGGTAGTTCCTCCAGGATTTGGGCAGTTATTAGATCATAACCTGTTGATTTTCTATTAGAGAGCTCATGAATACATGTGCTGATCTCTTTTAGCGAAACGTAAGTGATTACGTCCTCATCAATTTTATCAGAGAAAAAAATTTTATCAAAGAATCATTCGACACAAAAAAAAAAGAGAAATTATCTGGCGCAATTCCGAAATGTCTTCGAAGGGACTGTTGAAATATATAAAGTTTCTAAATAAGGCTGTTAGTTTGAAGGTTAAAATTGATTATTTGTAAGGCCCATTGATTTTCTAAACCCACTTAACATAAGCCACTTTTTAAAGGGTTTTTTTTTTTTTTTTTTTTTTCAATAGGGACGTGTAGGTGTTGGCGGATGTTGTTTTGGTGGCGTCTGTCTAAACTGGTATTTTCTATTCAGTCTCAGTGACTGATTCCAAATCACCATATCAAGTAACACGATTGAGCAGTAAGCCCAAATGATAAAGGGTTTTCCAATAAGAGGTGTTATTTTTGTATTCAAAGAAAAATGCCATTTTTTGAGATAAATGATCGGATGTTTATTTCATCATAAAGAGGAAGGTATGCCGTTAATAATGAAAAACAACATAAGCCAAATGGCCACCACGAGCCCGCATACAGTACCATATCCTTTCACAATAACACCTCTTATTGAAAAACCCCTTACAAGTGGTCGTCATGGCAAACCTTGACCCATTTTACGGCAGACGCAGTGGACCTTTTAAGTCGACTCTTCAACGTTTGGTGGCAAAATTCTAAACAATCGGTTCGGTCAGCAATCTGCTAAAACCTGCACGTCAAAGAAATGGCAGATCGGCCGAGAAAATTGCCGCGGTCCGTGAAGCGCATAGGAGGATCCGAGTCATGCAATTCCTCGCATGTATACAAAAAGTCTGCCGTTCGCAGACTTCAACTTGACGAATTTAGCGTCGGAACTTGGGCCTCAACACGTACAAGATGTAACTGATCCAGGAGCCATGAGCCATCCGGGTTGGTATCGAATATTTTTTTTACCGGATTGTTGGTGTCCATGCGCTCTGTATGCCCTAGCCTTCTTAGAAGACTGATGCGTACATTTCTGACCAGGTCGATGTTGCTGTACAGCTCGTTGCGTTTTCTGGTAAACTTTCTCTTTCAAAGACCGTCAATGCAAACGGAACCGAAAATCACTCGAAGAATTTTGCGTTCGAAGCGACCAAGTAGATCTTTATCCGCCTTTGATAACGTCAATAAACCATAAAGTAGGACTGAGGTTTTGAGGGTCTTATATAGAGTCCTCGAGAAGACTTAACTAATCAATTGGATTCTTAGGCCAAAGTAACAGCGATTGGCAAGTGCAACTCTTCGCTTGATATCAGCTAATATTTCATTTTCAGAGTTCATACCGCAGTTGAGGTAGACAAAGTCCCGAATTACCTCAAAATTATAGCTGTCAACCGTGACGTTTTGTCCGATTCTTCGATATTTTCTGTCGCTTCTTGACATTTTTATTTCATATTTATACATATTTCGTTTTGCCCTAATTCACCATTAAACCCATTTGTGCCGCTTCTGTACTGATACTTGCAAACGCGCCAGTGACAGCTCGTTGTCTTCTGCCAATGAAGTTGATGTCGTCAGCGTATGCATGTAGTTGCACAGACTTTTGGAAAATTGCGTACCTGCTGTTGGCCTGCGAGTTACGCACAATTTTCTCAAAAATTATGTTGAAAAAGTCACATGACATGAAAAGTCACGCGTCACGTTGTCTAAATCTCATTTTCGACATTAAAGGCCTCCGTCAGATTGTTTCTGACCTTTAGCAGCAAGAGTTGTTCATCGTCAATCTACACAATCTGACGAGTTTGCCAGGGATGTCAGAACTTGGCCATATCTAGCTCGTCTATGCTGTCATATGCAGTCTTAAAATCGATAAACATGTGGTGGGTATAGGTTTGGAATTCTTGGATATTTCCAGGACCTGTCGTAGTGTGAATATTTAGTCGGTTGTGAACTTTCCGGGCCTAAAACCGCACTATACGTTCCAATCAGTTCGAGGACAAATGGTTTCAGACGTTCACACAGTACGGCAGACAGGATCTTGTACGCGATGTTAAGGATATCGATGTCTCTACAGTTGATTAATCTTTAGAGGATCTCCTTTCGCGGTGATCAGTCATACAATGCTCAAGCTCCATTTATCAGGTATACATTCCTCCGACCAAATCTCGGAGACGAGATATTGTATGCTCTCTCCCAAGTGATCTCCCACTATCTTGAAAGTCGGTCCAGCAGTTGTTTTTGTAATTCAGCTTGGATATGGCTCTCCTAACTTCATTTTGGTCAGTTGGGCCGAAGTCCTGGCCCGGGTTGAATGGTTAATTCTGCCTGACAGCGAAATTTGTGTCGTCAGCGCACGCAAAAAAATCCTTTAGTTTTAATGGGATCTCTGAAATTGTGAAACCTTTTTAAAACTTTGCCAAGATCTTGCTTGTTGCTGCATGCTAGCGTTATCCAGATGGGAGTCCGAAACTTTGTTTCAATGTTAACAATGTTGATATGATTTGAGCACTCTTTCAACGGTTTTATTTTACCCACACATTCTCTGGATCCGCGCGAAGTTTGATGTCGTTTTCCATTGGTTTTAATCTGCAATCCAATGGAATAAGAAAACTGTGTCTGATTGAATCCACAAAAGTATTGGTGAAATGCCAAAAAATAACCTACGGCTGCTGTCAGCTGGCTTATATAAAATACATAAATTACACTTGTCATAGTGCTTCTTGAGTGGATTTTGACTTCAAATTGAGAAGCGAAATTCTCTTCTCAGAATCGCCGGAAGAGTACTTTTGTGCCAATGGAACGGTTTCAGTTCAGAAGTGATTCTTTCGATGCCGGACTCTCCCGGACGCTAATTTTTGCCCAATGGAAAACGACATAAAATGTTTGACAAGGGAAATTATTTAACTGCGCAGGTGGGCCAGTGCTAAAAGCTTGGCGGGCCGCAGGTTGAGTATAGCTGCTCTAGGCCTACATAAATGACTATCTTCAAAATGTGTCCACTAGTGAAGGGATCCACCATAATGAGTAGTAGCTATCGAACCCTCATCTGGTTTGTCTCCTTCGTGATTCATAATCTTGATTCATCTTGATAAAACTTTATTCAATTTAAAATGTTTGCATTTTATCGCGCGCATTTTCAGTCAAAAGTATAAATAAACACGATTATAATTAATTTTCATTGCATTCTTTCCTCTGCAGAGATTGTTTTACCGTGCATACTCTTAGGCGGATACCAGCAAAAGTTTCTTCCAATCCAAAAAGCAAAAAGCTCTTCGTACGCACTACTCCCCCATAGGTGGCGCCACATCATTCGATGAAAATTATCGTTTCCCTGGCCCAAATTTGAAGACCAAAACTAAATCCGACAAGGTCAGATTCGCAATCATCTTTGAACTTCCAGCCAATATGTTGTTTCACCCTGCGCGAGTCAGTCCGAGAATATAGCTTTATTTATTTTATAGGTTAATAAATGTCAGCCGAAACTAATTTAACTACGGTGTCGTCATTTTTTCACAACATCCAACGAGATTGTAAATAAATAAAATAAATATACAGAGAGAGTCGAGGAAAAACGTTCGGGTTGAGATTTATGAAGATAATCGCGGTCTGTATAGATGTCATTCCGAGGAAAGTTCATAAATTTGTGGCTTTGAATTATGGATGCTTCCAGCTACTCTGTTACTTACTTATGATTGTCCTACTTCGATAATACGGAATACGGTGCATAGAGGAGCAGGCGTACCAGTGTTGAGTAAATATACATTTTTCCAATACCCCACCGCACTCTGCAATGGGGTTATAAATTTGAATGCGAATGTAACCATAAAGCGTAAGCCAAAATAATAACAATATTTGTTCATCGTCTTGGAGTTTTGTTCGCGAGGTAAGCTAGATTTTATTGTTTACAGATACTCGCAGCTCTCTGGCTACCGCGCCGGTCGGTCGGCCGATCTATCGATACATGTTTTGTATAAAAATGATAGACTCCAGATCCAGGGATGTGAGATCGGCGGGGGTCTTTGTATAGGTAATGCCGAAACAAAAGTAGTACACTTCTCTCAGAACACATTACTCTGTACAGTGTACTCAGTCGGAGAAGAAGCAGTATTACTTTCGGTTTTGAGACGATCAGTTGAGTAGATACAAATTCGGTGTGTTGTGATTAATGACATCACCAATGAAAGTGTAATTGAATTGCAAGGCAATAGAGTGAAGTGTGCATTGAAATTGAAATTTTGATTTGATTGAAAATAATATACCTTGTGTCTGACGGATTAATAAACGCTCCAAAGGCGACGCAGCGACATCATGAAGATCGGTAAGGCGTTTCTCTTGTTCGATCATTTCGGCCGCCTGACAACTCCCACTTGCGTATGAATACAGTCTGTTTGTGTGTGTGTGTGCGCCCATGAAAAGGTTAAAAATTTTGAATTTGATTTTGGAAATCCATTGGATTAAGATATTCAATTAGTTTGGCGACTCAACGAACAGAGATGACAGAATTAAACTCTCGCACAAATTAGATAATGACTCGCGGCTTGATTATGTCAGAAGTGGGTTGTTGTTTTTCATTTTCAAGTGGAATGCAAAAGTACTTCTTAAGTGATGACCGCATTTTGGAATAGATTCGCAAGTGTGTTGGTGTGTATTTGTTTCGCAGAAGGAATAACCCATTTTTCATTGGGTTTGCATAGAAATACCACAAATCAACAGCAGATGATGTTTACTATCGAATTGGAGCACATGTGGTCTATTTTAAAAATAAAGGCACGTCATGTAAATAAGACGTTTTTATATTTTCAAAGCAGCGATGCAGTTGGAGTGTAAATTTGAAGATGTATATTTTTACAAACTAGCATCGTTTACTCGTTGATTAAAGGCAAACAATTTCTCTGAGAATGCCTTGTGACACAAAATGGCAATTAACATTTATGATTGAATTTGTTGTGCAAATTGTTTTCAAGGTTCATCTGAAATGGCCTTAGATCAGCTTTTTTTTTTTTATAGTATGGGGAATTTTCCAGTTTTATAGAACTACTTGTAGTTGGTCCCACGCGGTGCTCAATAATGGTGTTGGGCTGGGATTTCAAGGTTTGCTGCCGTATTTAAGAAAAGTGCGATGAGGGTTGTGCTCTAAGCACGTCACCATTTTACCTTTGATGGCCACATATGAAATCATTTTGACAATGTATGAGTGAGTATTACTATTCCAGCCCGCCGCTTGGTTGTCCTCATTGCACAGATGATGCTTATAAAGGGTGTTTTTTTTTTTAGAAGTATAGAACTTTGAAATGAAATAAAACAAAGATGATTTTTTTAAGTTGACATGAAATTTACTTTATTCGAAAGATAATATTTTGGCATTATAATTTAAATATGAAAGTATGATTTCTGGCATATGACCGCCACGGCCGGCTCGGACGTAGTCTAATCTAGAGATCCAATTTTCTATGACTTTTTCCAAAATTTGTGGCCGTATGTCGGCAATAACGCGGCGAATGTTGTCCTCCAAATGGTAAATCGTTTCGGGCTTATCGCCGTAGACTAGCGACTTTACATATCCCCATCACAGAAAATAGTCAAGCGGCGTTAAATCGAAAGGTCTTGGAGGCCAATTTACCGGTCCGCAACGAGAAACTTTGCGGTCACCAAATGGTTCCTTCAATAAATCAATTGTGGCATGAGCTGTGTGACATGTTGCGCCGTCTTGTTGAAACCACAGCTCCTTCACATCATGGTTGTTCAATTGATGAAAGAAAAATTCAGTAATCATGGCTCTATAGCAGTCGCCACTGTAACGTTCTGGCCAGCATCGTTTTTAAAGAAGTACGGGCCAATTATTCCACCAACGCATAAAGCACACCAAACAGTCAGTTTTTGTGGATGTGACGGTGGCTCAACATACACTTGAGGATTATCATCACTCCAAATACGGCAGTTTTGTTTATTGACGTATCCATTCAACCAAAAGGACGATTATGGTGACCGTAAAATGGACGTAGTGCGCGATACGTATTTCGAACAGAACCATGATTTTCAAAATAAATTTGAACAATTTGGAAGCGATGTTCAGGCGTCAGTCTATTCATGTTGAAATGTCAAACCAAACTAAAAATAAATCACTTGACAGCTGACAAAATGGCCGTCAGTTAAAATAGTGTCCCCAACTTAAAGTTATATACCTTTAAAAAAAAACATCCTTTATGATGAGGCGGAGTGGTGCTTTAAAATTCACGCTGAAAAGCTTCCGATCTTCTTTTTTTTTAATCCGCTGTAGAACCATTGCATATGCTAGTTCTAGCTTCTCACAATCATTCGTTTTGTGTGACTTTTTTAGTTTTGGGACGAACAGGTAGGTGGGATCTACAATCCAAGTTCAAATGGCTAATTAAGAAGCTCTTTCATGACAGTTATACTCTCGCATGTTTGTCAGACGTTCGGGATAGGTGGCACAATATAGAAAAAATCTTAAGATGCAAATTGTGTTTTGCCGGAATTGCACAAGCGACTACTGAGAAATTGTCGAATTATGTAATATTTAATTAAATAACAAAACACAAAATAAACAGAAACAAACTATGCTAAGGCATATTTATTGAATCCAGAAGGTAGGAAGATATATCTCCTTAAGGCTGTTTAGGGCCTCAATAATCTTCGGCTGTGTAAGAAGCCTATAAATGACATCATAAGACCCTGGCACATCGTAGTAAAAGCTGATTTACTTGCACCTGGATTTCCAAAATGTATTTCCATGGTTATCAGTGCAACCCTATAGTCACAAGACAGTTTGAAGTTATTTGGTTCCTCTTGATTTGCTAAAACATTTAACGATCTTGTGAACTTTCCCGATTACGTAATAGATAAGAGAAAAATATTGCATTTGTACAAAATTTCGAACTGGAGATGTTAATCAATTCTGGCATTACTGTCCGTCTGTCTGTCCGTATGCCCCCGAGGCCTACAGCTTAAACGACTGCCCTTATTTGGTTCAAACTTCGGATTTGGAGTTGGAGCAGTTTTTTTTTTTTTTTTTTGCACAGTAAGCTCAATACTAATGGTATCTCCCATATAAAATTTTCAAACCAATTTGATTTGTTCGAAAACGGCTCTTAACGATTTCAACTTAAATTGATGTTTGAGCTTAAGTGATATAAGGTTTCCAGGACTGCATACCCATTTTTCACTTAAAATCGAATGACGATACTTTTGAAATTTGGACATACATAGTACATATCTCAAAAACGGTCGATACGATTGCAACAAAAATAATTTGTGAGGTAATATGGTCATTTCTAACTTAATAGCAGACTCAGTTTTTCTCTGTATTATCGTTCAATTTTTGGAAAAATTCATTTTGAGTTTTCTTTAGTTTACCTAAAAACGGCAATAACGACTTTGACCAAAATACAAACTAAGAGTAAAATTGATGTGTTCAAAATTATTAATTTTCAATTCGAATAACCGAAAACGCTAATTATAAAAACAGCTCATATCTCGAAAACCCCCTTTTCGATTTCGATAACATTTTATAAACTAAACAGTGCTTACATTTCGAACAATAACTTGTACTCGGTTTTCAACTAAATAGTTATCCAATTGTATTTTTCAAACTAAACATTGCACATTGCAATATTTGGTACTGTTTTGTCTGTGTGATTTTACAAAAACCACTCTAACGATTTTGATCAAAATACATATTAAAGGTAGGTAATATATGTATTCTAAATTAGATCCCCTACTTACATATGTAGAGATATGTATAGGTACACCCTATATTCTCCACTCTTTCCTTTTATTAGATATAAGCATATATACGTATACATAAACGTACATGCATAATACAACATAGGTTTTCTCAAATAATCTAAATAAATCAGCTTTTTATTTATTTTTTAAAAATGACTTCCCAAAAGCCGATCTGTGTTCATAAGGTAGATATTTTTAAAACTCAATACTGCACTTTTAAGTTAAAATTAAAATTGCATTATCCATTAAAAATGTAATAAAAAAAACTCGTACTCAAAAACTTTTAAAGTGTAAAATCTCTCTAAAAACTGTCTAACAAAAACGTGCGAAAATTGCCTGTTTTAAAAACTCACATTTTGTATGTACTGTGATATCAGATGAATAAACCAAAAGTACACTTTATATTTATGGGGCGTTTCTTTTATATACCATTAGTTCTCAGATTTTACCTACCTACCTAATAAATTGAGAAAACAACCAACCAAACTTTTGATGAACTAGAAAGTTTCGTTCGACCCAGTCGTGAACTTTATTAGTCTCCCACTTACACGCCGGCTTTTATGGAAAAGATTGTTCTTATCTACTAGTAGTGTTTCTTTGCAAAATATGTAGAAAATGCCTCATTTATAATTCACTGCTATAAAGCCTTTTGACACTCCCACGTTTTGTTGGCATTTATATTTAATAGTACATTTTTTTAGAAAAAAAAACTCTTCCCTAAACTAAAATAGAAGTTAAAAGCGCAGATAATGTACTTCTTAACATTTCGTACGTAGGATATTTTTTTGACACGCCTACATTTGGGGTCGTTTTTTTGTGCCGACATTTCAATTTTGGTCATTTTATTCAAAATCACATCCGCATTTCAAAAGTCATTTGGTAGAATCCATTACCACTAATGGTGTCCCCATCTAAGTCGTATGAAGCGCAATCTGGAAGTCAACATTTTAAGAGTTTTTTGAGCCTCTCATAGGACTCCTCGTAGGGAAATTGTAAACGTAAATCTACTCTTGGTAAAATGACAAACCCAAATTAGTAAGCTGTCAAAATGGTTGTCGCTGGGAAAAAGTGCTGCCAATTGAAAAACAACATTTTGGAAAATAACCTTATAATTATAAGTTTGTGTGTATTTGTGTCGTTAGTTCACTGGACTTTGAGTAAGGCTTGAACGTTCAACCCCACAAACACACAAATTACATTTTAATTTTTTTTTGTTGAGCGCCATTTCTCGTGAAAGCGCGACAGCCATTCGAAAGCATCACTGTTCGGAGAAATCTTTTCAATTCAGTCCTTTAATTTCTGCATTCATTGTAAAGGGTCTTTCAATATGGACTTCCGATCTTTTGACAGTTGATAGCAGCCATATTGTTGAAGCTACATCTGTCAAATTGGCTGTCATTTATTCAGTCTGTTTTGCCAAATCACCATGGACGGAAACTTTTTCATCAAAATGGTTGTTCTGTTCTTGCAACGTTGTACTGAGTGTGGTGGATACATTTGAGTCCACTGGGACGATACTAATCCGAATGAGATCTAAGAGCGTCTATCAATTCCGAAAAAGTCGCTGTTTGTTTGGTGTGGATTTTGGGCTGGCGCTATAGGTCGATGATTACCAACTTCTTTTGGCCTGAATTGGAGGATAGGGACACTACCGACATGTGGTTTCGACATTATTTTATTTAAATTTAAGGATAGGAAGCGCTTATTGCAAGATCCTTTACAACTTTACAACTATTTAAATATATTATTAAACACATTTTGCGACCTTAAAATGTTTCGATATACTAACGATTCTCTTTTCTTCTTTCCAGGTAAGCACTGACTATATTTCTTGTAAACGAGATAAGTATTAAAACATTTCAAACATGTCAGTCTTTAGTGGTTTTGGAAGGTACAAAGGACTTTTTAATAGAGAAACTACCTCTGATATTGTTCGTTTCGGGTTTTCTCGAACCTACGATGCTCTGGTCACAATGGCCCTGATTCATGCAAATTTACACTATGCTGGGTGGAATGTGGAGTTTGCCTTCGCATAAAAAATCTCTAACGAAAAGTACACCTTTTTTTCAACGAAACGATCGAGTAATTTCCTAACATGTCCCCTGTCACGTACCCGACACATTTCCTATAATTTATATTCACGAACACACTAAAATGCTTTAAAATTGATATCCAGTTAGTTAGTATTTAAATGTCTTAAGTCGCTTGAGAGCAATCGTGACAGAAGGGAAGGTGGTTGTTTCCCATCTATAGATTGCAACTATAAACTCCTGAAGGTATTTATTTTAATTTTTCAATTTGTTTGCATATTCGTAGGCGCAATTCAGATGCACTTTCGAATATTGAAGAAGTAAATCCATTTTCCATTCAGATTTATACATCTTACTCATAGATACAAGCAAACTAATCAATGGGAAACGATTCTCTTTCGATTTCAATTCTATTACAATGCTATACCGCCTCCGTGTTGACTGACTGCACTTGACACATTGGCATTAGAAACTAGAACAGACGACAACGACGCCACAATAGCAAGTGTTCCTCTCGGCTATTTTCACTTCAACCTGTGATGTGATGTGCGATGAAAATCAAATTGATTAGTCAGACGTCCTAAAATAAACGCTCTGTGATATAAATCTACATCTCTATGCCATCGACAGAGCTACATTCTATCCAAGCTTTAGGTATACGAGTGTATCCAATGATTTACCGATTTGCCGGCCACCGAGTTGGCACTAAAGTTGGTCTGGTTAAACGCCACCACAAATTCAAATACAAACGCACGCGTTTCCCCAGCTAGATAATGCGAAGGCTAAGAAAGTAGTGTGCGTGTATGTGACGCGACGTAAAACAGACTTCACCATTTACAGAGTTAATCAGGTGATCTTCAAGTTAGTTCAACGATTCTCAACACCCCTAATGGTGCAAACATAATTTCCATGTCCAAAAGGAAACGGTTATCTCATCCAGAATGGTACAGCTTTAGTACAAACATCTCGCACAAGATGAAAGAGTCGCCACAAATAGATCACAAATCACTGAATCCGACGTCTGGTGCGGTGTACTGCTTGCAGTTCAGGTGTGAAATTAATTAAAAAAGGAATTATGGTTCGTTCAGTATGCTGTCGGTTCAGCGCCGCCGACAGATTTATCTGTTTGAAGTGACAGATCCATAATACACCATCATCCTTCGGTCTAAAAATAGTTTAGATTATACGAGAAAGTTCTGCGAAACGCAAACGAATGTCTGTTTCCTTTGAGTAAGTTGTAATTATACCCTCGTATGTTCTTCGCTCAGGGGTGTCAAATAGACAAGCGAGAGCTCAAGATCAGCCAGCTTCATTAATTTTGCCCTGAATGACATTGTGCACTTAAGGCGCAACAACGTGTTCCGGTCCATATGCCACTTGACTGCACTCCATTATTTCCAGAGGGCCACAGTTTAAGTGCATTATATTAATTCCCTTAATGATCCGTATAGCATGGCGACCTTCTCCGCAGCGATCATGTATAGCGATCATGACAATGCTGATACTACACCATACAAGTCTTTCTCGGATGCAGATGGAGTTTGGTCACATATAGGGTGGGCCCTCTTTTATTGTCCGTCTTTTTGTCGTGTTGTCATTATTGCTAGCAGTTTGCTGGCGGTAATTGCGGTTGTTGGCGTGCAACACTCAATCTACTTGTCAATTTTATTAAGATGAAATGACCCACACACAATATCATGGATGCTCGTTTGTTTTCTTTTTTTTTTGGATCTTTGTCATCCATTCTTTCTTTTCACTCAAATGAAGAAGATACATTGCGATTTTTCTCTTCACTTGTGGAGCTGTTCGACGCGGCTGAACTTTGTGCACTTTTGTGCTCACGGATGTTGTAAAGTGAGTTCTACATTTCCATTTTCTCTACGTGTCGTATACTGATTAATAAGCTGATGCAACTACGTGTTTCAGAGCTTTTACAAATCCGTTTCTGTTTTAATGTGATTCTTTGTAAATTGTCGTGATTAGGGAGATGTTCTAGTAATGATCAGCGACTGAACTTCCGTCTCCAAACGCCAACCAACCATCAAATGCGGACTGCGCCCTCTTCTGGACGGTAGAACGTTCGGAATAATTAAGTGCTGCCACTTCACTCCCCCCTTATAAACAGTGTTTCTTGGTGATAATAATTCATAGTATTATAATTATTTTAACAATTTGTTTACTATTGAATTCAAAAGTTACAAAAAAATATGTATATATTTTACATAATTTAAGATGTAGGTAGGTACTTCATTTTAAATTTTTTTTTTTTTATTTATAAAATAAAAAAGACACTCTAGGTTTGTGCGTTGATCTTCGCTTTTCTCTGTCGGAACCTGCGGTGGAATAGGCCAAGGTAATAGTTGATAATCAAAATTCACGCTTTGGCTTCACGTAAGGTGATAAATTGAAACTCAATGGATACGATTTTTTTGTACATATATTCTTTAAGAAATTATCGAATTAATGTAATGTATATTAATTCTCCGGACAGACGAAAAGCTTGGCCGTACAAGAGTTGGGGTGGCGAAAGACATCTCGTTGTCGTGACATCTTAGAGCTTCGTTGAGTTGCCAATTGAGGCGTTCAACCAGTCCGCTTCTGGATGGTACGTGGTTTTTTCTTTGAGGTCTAAAAATGTTTAAATTTTTTTTTAAAAACGGCGAATCTGGATACCCAATCGCGAACGAAAGCGGAAACTACCGCTGAGGTAATATTTCGAATCGGAATTGCCTCTGTTCAAGAGGTAGATTGGTCTTTGATGGTTATAGGATGTAGGTATAGCCATTTGATTGTGGTAGAGGTCCGACCAAATCCATCCGTATGTGGCAAAATCTGCCTTCTGGTACGTTAAATTTATTCCGATTTTGTATGCTTTGTATAATTTTATATCTTTGGCGAGCACTGCTGCTTTCACATCCGTATTCAAGGATGGCCAAAAATATTTTGTTGCGACCAGCTTCAGCAGAGGGTGCAGTCCGCATTTGATGGTATAACGTTCGGAATATTAAAGTGCTTCCAACTAAAAACTCACAATCTTTATATAGTCTTATGAGTCTAGGACTGCGGTCGTTAGGTAGCTATAGCTTTCGTTGTTGTAGTGCATCAGCTTAATGAAGGAACTCCCAAAACCAATGGAGGACGCTACCTACTCTTTGTATGTCATATTCAAAGACAAGGTCCGGCCGTGAACACAATAACGAACACATTTGATTGACCTCAGTGGCAAAGTGATTGGAAGACAGTAAGCTTGCCGACCGTCGAACTGAAAAGCCTTATACCCTATTCACAACGAGTCGAAAACCGGGTTTTCGGGAAAACACTCGAAAACTATCGAAAACAGAAGTTTTCAGTGCCTTAGGGGTTAGTGTTTTGGACTACTAAGCGAAGGGTCCCAGGTTTAAAACCCGCAAAAACGCAAATTCCAACTTTGTGTTTTTTCCACTGCGCCACCTCTTGCGAATGTCTGACAAACATCCGAGAGTATAACTGTCTTGAAAGAGCTTCTCAATTAGCCGTTTGGAGTCGGCATAAAATTGTAGATCCCTTCCATTCGTACCAACAATGAAAAACTCACACAAAACGAATGGTTGTGAGAAGCTAGGTTTAGAAGTTCTCATACAACGTTCTCAAAAACGAGTTCTTAAAGTCGTTTTCCACGAAAACTCCTTCCAATCGTTGGGTTGTTGAAACGGCGAAGACAACTTACAGCGAAAGAGTCACTAACAAAGTGATTGGATGTCCTAGCGGCTCACGCGCATTCTGGTCCATGGCAAAGGCAATCAGTAATAACTTTAGTTGCTCTTCTTTCCCAACTCTAGTAAAAGAAGACGGCACGCTAGCAACAACACCTAAAGAAAAGGCAGATCTTTTCGCTAGCATGTTTTCAAAGAATTCCACCCTAGATTCTGCACACCTAGAGCCACCAAATATCCCGAGGATACAATCATCGATGGCAGAAGTGAAATTTCGGCCTCGAATAATTCAACGCATCCTCAAAGAACTAGATTGCAATAAGGCAACGGGACCCGATGGAATCCCGGCTATAGTACTCAAGAACTGTGCACCAGAACTTGCACCTGTACTCTGTAAGCTGTTTAGCATGTCGTACTCCCAGAAGACGTTTCCTTCTTGCTGGAAGACCGCTCGCATTCAACCTATTCCAAAGAAAGGGAAGAAATGTCTGCCACAAAACTATCGTCCAATCGTCCATTTCGGCCGTCGTTCCACTGGTGACCTTTTAAGCTCCGTAACGCACTTATGGACACAATCAATTGAACAACACGGCGAATCCAGAGCCGTAGCCTTGGACATATCAAAGGCATTTGACCGAGTCTGGCATAGAGCCCTATTAGGCAAGTTAGCGTCTTACGAATTACCACAACAACTCTGCGGATGGATGCAAAATTTTCTTCTGGGAAGATCGATCCAAGTTGTTGTAGATGGTGTATCATCCAATTCGTTTGCTATAAATGCAGGAGTGCCTCAAGATTCTATTCTTTCTCCAACTCCAACTCTTCTCCACATCAACGATTTGCTTGGATCGACAAATAATAATATCTACAGCTTTGCAGATGACAGCACTCTTATATCCTCCATCTCGAACAATGGGCCTGTGAATACGGCTACATCACTCAATCAGAGATGTGAACAAATTAATTCTCTAAATGATGATCTGGACAAAATCTTGAAGTGGGGAAGGGACAACTTGGTTGTATTAATGCAAACAAGACACAGCTCACAACATTTTCCAGAAAAAATGCATCAACAGTTCCTCAGATCCAAATGGATGACCATCCAATCCATCACAAGGACTCAATGCACCTTCTAGGAGTCACAGTCAATTCAGGAATCACATGACAGAACCACATATCCTATATCGCAAAATCGGCGTCCGCAAAGTTGAGCTACCTATTTAGAGCAAAGAGGTACTTTAGCCCCAAGCAACTTCTCCTTCTCTATAAAGCACAGGTTAGACCAGGCTTGGAATATTGTTCCCATATATGGAGCTCGGCCCCAAAACATTCACTTAACCTGATTGGTAGCATACAGAGACGAACAGTTCGACTCATTGGAGACCCTACACTCACATCGAATCTACAACCGTTGGTGCACAGAAGACAAGTCGCTGACCTATGCTTGTTCTATAGGTACTTCCATGGTAGATGTTCTGAGGAACTCAAAGACATTATCCCTCGAAATGCAACTTTTGGGCGCCCCACAAGACAGGCTGCTAATGCTCATGACCATACAGTACACTTGACAACCGCGAGGACATCAACTTTCAAAAACTCCTTCTGTTACAGGACAAGCAAACTTTGGAACTCGCTTCCTGGGGATATGTTTCCAGAAGACTACAATTTGCAGCAATTTAAGTGCAGAGCAAACATACATCTGCAGGCATCTCGGGGCGCCGGGGCGCTGTTGAAGCGTTATAGGTTCGCCTTTCCCGGGAGAAGTATATAAAAAAAAAAAAAAACACACCTTGTGCAAAACTCAGCAAATTCGGTAGAACAGCTGGCCGAACAAATGTCACAACTCACGACTAAAAATCATTTTCCACACTTAACTGATGGGCTAATATTATTTTTAAATGCCCTGAACTCATTTTATTTGTTAATTAATGCGATCAAAATTTGTAACCAATATAGTTTGCACCGTAGTTTCACAGTTTGTCTCACAGGTGATTGAAACGTCAAACGAAAACTAGTTGGTGTTCGGTGTGAATGCATCGATGAGTTTTCGGTGCGGTGTGAATAGGGTATTACAGCTGGACCTGAAGAATTTTTTTAAAGGTGAGGGGTTTTGATACCAAAAGAACCACAAGCTGTTGGGCTCCCTACTTTTGACACTGCTCTAAATTGAACCTAATGGAGGAGATTCTAATTCCTCTGAATATCTCACTCAGCTTCTACCAGAACTGCTCCCTAAACTACACCAGCGATTGTGACACTGTAGTGAAAATTAAATGGAACCGCTTTTTCCACGAATTACCACCCACAACGCCACCTTATCTCACTCCAAGTACTATCGCTCTCATGTTAACACTATCGTTGTCATCATTGGTTTTTAGTTACAATAGCGCCGTCGCGAAACCCATTATGTTGTGGTACACTAGTGACATGCTATATTGGCACATCCATCATCTGTCACATGGTAACTGTGACTTGCAAGGTTAAAAATGTTGTTTTTCCAAGTAAAACTAACAAGTAACTCTCTCATAGAACATGAAAGCCACCCATTCAAACGATAGACACAGCATCTACGATTCATAGTCGTCCGCCCCCTCTAAAGCAATCAACCTGAACGCGTATAGTAAACAGCAGAAGCAGAAAGGCGCACAGACACCCAGGGGTAGGTATGTAGCATACGCATATGATGACTCCTCCGCTGCTGCTGTTGTTGCTGGTACAAGTTACGAGATCGTGTCTCTTGATGGCAGCCACAAACCGACAGACAGTTGGCACTCAAGATCACAATACACGGAGCATTTAGTTCTGTGCTTTAGGTTTTACGAGCGAGCACAAAATTTTGTGTCGTGCGAATTTCGTTCCCTCTATTATTTCACCCAGTCGAATTTTTCAATTTTCGAATTTCGCGTGTGTACAAAGGAAAAAAGAACCAAAAACCATAATTCTATCATCTCCTCGTACGTGTAAACATCGCTAGTGGTATTCTTCGTCCTAAAAATAAATAAATTTTCGTTTTTAATAATTTTTTTCATACATGAAACATATTAGTTTAAATGTGGCGCAATTTGTTTGAATTCAAACCAAAAGAAAGAAAAAAATTGAAAAATTATGAAATCGAATGAAAACAAGAGTTTTCGAAAATAAAATTTCCTTCAATATTTTGATATCGAATTTCATTGAAAGAAATAAAAGAAAATTGTTCGAACGAGTTAAATCAGTGAAATACAGAAAAGAAGTGGCGTTCAGTGAGGAGAATATTTGTATCATGTGGTGTTTCGAGATAAATTGCTAATTAATTACTGTTTTTGTGCAAAGAAAAAAGAGAAAATAATCGAAATTCTGTATTTCGGATTGATAAGCAGCTTTTGTTATTGAAGCCGCTAACCAAAACGATCGACATCATTCCATTATCATCAATAAGCCGTTGTCCTGTGCGGAAGAGATATTTGTTTGTTTTGAAATCTTCTTGAAAAAGAGTTTTCTTTTGAGTCTGTTTGTGTTTTAACCAGATGATGACGGTTTTGTTTTTGACAGTTTGAAATATAATTTTATGCACTTGTTTGGGTGACATTTCGTGTCCTTTGTGAGGTGTTTCTCGAAAATATTTAAATGTTTTAAAAATAAAGGCGCAGATTTATTGACCGTTAGCTAAAAATTGATTTGATTGATTTTTGATCTGTACTCCCCGTTACTCCCCAAAAAAATAAATAGCTGAAGGGTATATTTTTTTAGAGGTATAGAACTTTGAAATGGAACAAAAAAACAAGAAAATAATTTTTCAAACCGACGTGAAATTTACTTTATTCTAAAGATAATTTTCTGGCTTTATAATTTAAATGTGATTTCTGGCATATGACCGCCACGGCTGGCTCGGACGTAGTATCGGCAATAACGCGGCGAATGTTGTCCTCCAAGTGGTCAATCGTCGGGCTTATCGACTAGACTTCACATATCCCCATCACAGAAAATAGTCAAGCGGCGTTAAATCGCACCGTCTTGGAGGCTAATTTACGGGTCCGCAACGAGAAACTATGCTTTCACCAAATGGTCCCTTCAATAAATCAATTGTGGCACTAGCTGTGTGACATTTTGCGCCGTCTTGTTGAAGCCACAGCTCCTTCACATCATGGTTGTTCAATTGATGAAAGAAAAAATCAGTAATCATGGCTCTATAGCGGTCACCATTCACTGTAACGTTCTGGCCAGCATCGTTTTTAAAGAAGTAGGGACAAATTATTCCACCAACCCATAAAGCACACCAAACAGTCAGTTTTTGTGGATGTAACGGTGTCGACCTATACTTGCGGATTATCATCACTCCAAATATGGCAGTTTTGTTTGTTGACGTATCCATTCAACCAAAAGTGAGCTCTGATGGACGATTATGGTGACCGTAAAATGGACGTACTGCGCGATACGTACTTCGAACGGAACCATGATTTTCAAAATAAATTTGCACAATTTGGAAGCGTTGTTCAGGCGTCAGTCTATTTATGTTGAAATGCCAAACCAAACTAAAAATAAATCACTTGACAGCTGACAAAATGGGCGACATTTAAAATAGTGTTGCCAATTTAAAGTTATAACAAATCAATTGTGGACTTATAACCCATCCAGGTGAGCCAAAAGTTCACAATAATTTGGGTCACAGGTTCACAATGTTAAAATGAAAGTAGGCCATAAGTCCATATAATTATCCATATGCTGCCCCCTTGCTTGGGTTTCTTTTGGATTACGGGCTGGGTGCGCGGTCTTTTGCTTGTAGTTTGTGTTTAATTTTTAAATTGCAAATACCACAAATGAGGTTATTACTAGAAGTTTAAGCCATAAGACCACAATCAGTGAGTCAAAAGTCCACAAGAATTTTGTGTGAACTTTTGGCTCAACAAATCAGTTGTGGACTAATCACCCACCTAGGTGGGTCAAAAGACCATTGTGGACTTTTGGCCTGTGGACTTATGACTCGGCGCCATGTCTAAGTGACTTAGCTGGCAGTACACTTAGAACAGTGTTATTTCCGTTCTAATTCCAATTTTCAACAATTAAGTGTGAAGGTCTTGCTCTTAAAGAACCGAAACCCAGGTTTAAACTGTACGCAGTCACCTCAACCTTTAAGTCACCATTTAGTCATTTTCCCGAGATGGCGAATTAAGCGGATTTTTGTCGAAGGTCACAAAATCTGTAAATCTTATTAGAGGACTGCAACCCATTTTACTGTTTGTACTTTTTTTAAACTATTGTCGAGGATAAGAATGTTTTATTGTCTCTGGTTCGCGTTAGTTCCATACAGCCAGTCATAAACAACAAAACTACTATAAATTTGTGACGTTAAGATCCATCTCATTCGTGGTCTACAAATATGGGCTCTTCTGGTTTCATATTTGCCGATTGTTTTTGTTGTTGTTTTTCAAACATACTCTCAGAAGAGGTGAACCTACCTATAACGCTTTTTTAGTGCCCCAAGAAGATTCCAGATTCCAGATAGGTGTCAGTTCTTCACTTAAGCTGCAGTAAGTTTTGAGACTTCAAAAATTTAGCTCATTGTAAAGTCAGTTTTAGACGTAATTTCCCCAAGGCGCTTATGTTTCGCCTATCGAGAAATAATTTCGTTGAGTTTCACCGAACCTGTGTTCACCAGCCCTATGTCAAACGTTGTCAATATATATTTTTTTAAGTTAAGTTTAAAAATGAAGGTATTTCTTACTGTACAGGTCTTTAGAGTCCTTAGATAATTCTTCTCCCGCGGTCCATGTGGTTTCACCTTTAGTCAGATGATTGTTTTGTCTGTTTTTTAAGTTATTTTATTGGTTGAAACTCCAAAGTATAAATAATAAAATAAATAATAAGTGTGCTTATATAGTGTGCCTAGTTTATTTTTTTTAAATCACTCACAGCTCAATTAAGAGGGATTTCCTTAAGTGATTCGATTGCTCAATTAACCGGGTTTCCGGGAATTGAGTTTCCTGGTTAATTGCGTCAAAAATTGTGCATTTTAGGTCGATGTAATTAACCGGGGATTGCTGTATAATATTTTCTGCGACCTTGCTGTTTCCAATATCTCAGAATGATGCTTCTTTCTTGCTTTCATTGACAGTTTGCTGTGCTGAAGTTTTATAAGGGCTTTCATCTTTAAATTGTGTTAGTATCTCCATCTTGAAAAGTTGTTCTTAGAAGCCTAGTGCTGCAATCAATTTGATGCCACTGAAATTCACGTTGTCGTATTTGTGCTCGGTGTACTAACGTCTGCATCCTATGAGCACCACAAATACCTTGTAGGTTCCCTTACCCTGCACAGATATGTCACAGTGTAAGGAATAACTACGTCACAATACACGCTTCGGTGTCAACAAACTGTCAAATTTTGTACAACAAAAATCAAGGAAGGAAGCTGTTATTCAGCTTACACGTGAAATGAAACGAAAGGATATGAGTTCTTTATTACATCTTGTTACTTATCAGTCAAACTTAAAACTAGTTAACATAATCGTTGAATCATATTTCATACAAAGAAGCAAATGCCGCACTTGTTTAAAATGTATTGTAGTTGTTTTTTTATCATTGGGTTTCTGTTACTTCTGACAGACAATTTTTTTTTTATTATTCAGCCTTAAAAGTTTGAACAGAGTTGTATTAGAAATTCAGTGCAAAATAGTGATTATTTAATTTGTACCCATTTCCAACGAACATCCGAGAGTATTCTCAATACTGTCATTCTTCTCAATTCAGTCGTTCGGCATCAAATTGTACACGGTTAAAAATATTGGCTTTAAATTTAATATTATTAGGGTTGTATATAAGTCCACGCCGAACAAATTTAAAATTCAATATTTTGCATAATATATTCAAAATTAACAACTAATAAAGGATTTATTAATTTTAAATAATATCTGCCATTACAAAATATTTCTGAATTATTAAATTTTAATATAGATGGAAATGAGTTTCAATGCAAACGTATTTAAATTAAACCCTTATTTATATTGAAAAATACAAACATTTTAATACATTTGTATTCGAATTAAATAAACTGCAGATTAAAACATAATACAATCTTATTACATTTAAATACTTCTTTAGATTTAATTTAAATATCTATGGGATATACTTTAACACCAAAAATGTTTTATTTCAATACAAATTTTAATTGATTTTAAATATTACAATACATATAGAAAATTGTCAAGCGAAGGCAAATTCCGGTGTCTTTTATTCCATTGTAAAATAATCCTATAGAGTGCCGCTGTGCTCCCTTACGTAGGTATATTTTTACAAACCTTTAAATGAAGGGGAACTCATGAATGCCTGAATTACCTTATTAATTATTCAGTTAATTCCTTACTTTTTGGTATGTAATAGCTATATTTCTGAGGCAATGAACTGGAATCTCTAGACCGCCCTTACCTTCAATAGCAAATCTACTAGGAACATCTCTGCGCTTCACAACTAAAAGAATAAAAGGCAATTATTTTGACTCTTTACAAAAATACTTTGAAATTGAAGCTACTTACTTGTAAGAATAATATTCTTATTGGATATCAATGTAAATATCTCCCTTTTAAAGAATGACTTTTACTTGTTTATATTTTTAAAACATTTTCTTTTTAAATAAACTTTATCCAAATCATCCACTCCATTGAGTAGTAGTAGTAGGAAGCTCAAACTAATTGTAAATTCTTAACCAAGCGACAAAATAATATATTTGGTTTGAAAAGTAATACCAGTATATTTAAATATATTAACTTTAGTTCAGATCCTGTATTAAAACCAAATACTAATATATTGAAGTTGATGGGTTTTAATAAGTTCGTTTTAAAATGTAATCAGAGTAGATGTTATATTTTAGGTCAACTATAACCTAATTCTAATAAGTTCTTGATTGAAATATAATTTTAATATAGACTGGGTTAGATTGTAGAACAAAAAAATGGATTTTAATCTTTTCAGATGAAAGTTCAGAGAATTCGTATTAAAATGAGCATTTTAATGAAACAATTATTAAATTTAAATTTGAAAATATTACAGAAAAATTTTAATAAATTGGAAATATTGAAAACTTTTTTTCCTGTGTTGCCTGTAATAATGCGGATGTATTAAAAAACACCCCTATATTTTTAACCGTGTAGGTAGTCCAATTGTAGCCCAGCTCACCAATCACTGGGCCACCAATCATCTAACTACTTTGGTTGACAATTTAATTACGCCAAATGTGAGCACTTTTGTCAACTTAATTTCCCTCATGCGATTATAGTAATTTACTATTCGCATTCTCGCAAGTCAAATCAAAACAAGTCTTGCACATACACAGCTTGATTCTACCCAAAAAAAAATATATATATATATGTACGACTTACATAATACTGTCACAGTGTGTTGACGCCTAATTGGAGGAAGTAGTTGACGACCAAAAACAAAGGTATACAGAAATCCATTTGAAAAGTCATTGCTAGGAAATTGTCATCGAGTTATGACAGGAAACCCCGTTGCCATTGAAACATTTTCATTCATTTGTAGAATTTTAACATTTTTACCTGATGCTGACCCAGTAACCCAATGACGTACGAATACACAGGCTTTGTTGAGATTTTATTTTAATGACTGTGGATTCATTCAAGTTGAGTATAGTGTAGGTACATAATGGTTTTATTTTAAAATCGGTCCTCGGTTTTTCCACCAGATTGCGTACAGATTTATATCTGTAGTCATACATGCGTATGTGTATCAGTTTTCTAATTAAGGTACTGAGTGTGACATTATTTTTTATTTTTATCGATGTTGGTTGGCATGTGTCAGTGGTTCCTCTTTATGTAAAATTATTGATGATGGTGTTATTTTAGTCACGCGACTATATTCGTTAGGAAGTTTTTTATACTCTTATTTATGAAAAGATGGGTCTAGGGTTTTATCTTATACCCACTGTGACCATTCGTCCTCTTTTTCTTTTTCTAGTAAAAGACTGGTTGTTCACTTGAAACTGGAATCATTTTGTGTTACATTTTTTTTTTTTTTTTTTGTTCGTGAGCACAAAAGTTATAAAGTTTGTATTATCATTACTAGAGTAGGACCTAAATATATAAATAAATATTTGGCGCCAACTATTTCACCTAGTATTTCACAACCATTCGTTTTGTGAGAGTGAGAATTTTTGGGACGAATGAAAGGGATAATACAATTTTATGCCGAGTCCAAACAGTTAATTGAGAAGCTCTTTCATGGCATTTATACTCTCGGATGTTTGCAACACGCTCACGAGAGGTGACGCAGTGGCAAAAAAACTTAATACCGTATTCACACCGACCGGGTTTTCGCGAAAACAAGCAAATTTTGTCGAAAACAGAAGTTTTTCTATACATAAAACAACAAGAAAACGACTTCCAATCATTGGGTTGTTGAAACAAACACACTTTTTGCAATATTCAGCATCAGGAAAATAAAGCGAACAGCTCACCGAAGAAAAGTCAAAACTCACAACTTAAAAATATTTTCCACAAATAATTGATGGGCTAATATTATTTTACAATGCATTAAATTAATTTTATTTGTTAATTAATGTGATCGAAAATTGTAACCAAAATAGAAATTTCACGACTAGTGTCTCACAGCTGATTGAAACGTCAAACGAAATCTAGTTGGTGTTCGGTGTGAATGCATCAACGAGCTTTCGGTGCGGTGTGCGCATAGGGTGTAAGTACGGTGACCATTTTTGTATAGTCAAACGGTGTTAAAGCAAATAATTTTTATCAAAGTTTATGGATTTACTAAAATAAATCGACTTGGTCTTTGAAGATCAATACATCAAGACTATAATCTAACTCCAGCTTTGTAAGAATTGAGAAAGCACCTATTTCGATATTTCTAATCGTAACGGGTGATTTTTTAAGAGGTTTAGACCTTTAAAAAAAAAAAAAACACAAAAAATTCGAAAAAATGAATAAAATATTTATTTGAATCGATGAGTCCAATTTTGGCATACTCTTTCACACATATCGGCCGGTATCTCACGAATGAATGCATGGATGTTGGCTTCCAGTGCGTCAATCGAAGCGGGCTTGTCCCTATACACATTAGCCTTGACATACCCCCACAAAAAATAATCTAATGGTGTCAAATCGCACGATCTAGGCGGCCAATTGACCGGCCCGAAACGTGAAATTAACTGTTCACCAAACTCGCCTCGCAATTGCGCCATTGTTTCGCGTGCTGTGTGGCATGTGGCACCGTCTTGTTGAAACCACATATCATGCAAGTCAAGAACTTCCATTTCGGGCAAAAAAAAGTTTGTTATCATCGCTCGGTAGCGTTCACCATTGACAGTAACGCTGCGATTCGCATCATCTTTGAAGAAATATGGCCCAATAATGCCGCTGGCCCATAAACCGCACCAAACAGTGGCTTTTTCGGGATGCATTGGTAGCTGTTGCAATGCTTCTGGCTGATCTTCACTCCAAATGCGGCAATTTTGCTTATTTACGTACCCATTCAACCAAAAATGAGCCTCATCGCTGAACACAATTTTTCGATAAAAAAGCGGATCCTCGGCCAGCTTTCCAAGAGCCCATTCACCAAAAATTCGGCGTTGTGGTAGGTCGGCTGGCTTTAGTTCTTGCACAAGCTGTATCTTAAAAGGCTTTACGCACAAATCCTTCCGCAAAATTTTCCACGTAGTGCTGTAACAAAGGCCTAACTGCTGGGAACGGCGCCGAATCGACATTTCGCGGTCTTCTGTCACACGAGCTGATACGGCCGCAATATTTTCTTCACTACGCACAGTACGTAAACGTGTTGGTGGTTTAATGTCCAACAAAGTAAATTTGGTGCGAAATTTGGTCACAATCTTCCGAATAGACTGCTCAGAAGGTCGAGAATGCCGATCATAAAATGGAAGCAGCGCGCGATGAACATTTCGAACCGAGCACGAATTTTGATAGTAAAATTCAATAATTTGCAAGCGTTGTTCATTTGTAAGACGATCCATGGTTAAATTGCAAACCAAACTGAAGCTGTTTGACAGTGACACAAGGTACTAAACACACGTCAGCTGTCAAAACCAGTGTTGCCAAAACCAAACCAGCTAAAAAATCACCCGTTACAAGGATGTTCTTAAAGAAAAAAAAAAGGACTTTAGAAGGTTTTATTAAATATGATATGAGAAATATGAGAGGAAAAACAATGTATTTCTCAAATATCAATTTAATAAAAATCTGCAGCTGTATAACTATAAAAACGAGAAAGAAGTGTTCTGTGTGCAAAATTTTGTTTTTATTAAAAATATAATTCGGGCTAAGTGTTTCCTGGCTATTATTAGATCTTTTTTATTATGCTCATATGATCTATATAGATCAATTATTTCCACGGTTCACAACAACATAAAATGCCAATACAAGTACTGACCCTGGTGCAATTACCGCGGCTGTTTGGTTGGCAACAGTCCATCGACCCATTGGTTAGGGCGAGGCCCATCAGGACACCTCTTCCTTCTGAAAGAACGCTGATAGTCTCTGCACTTGGAATAAACCACAGCCCCACGAATCCAACCTTAAATGATGGGGCTGCACCAGATTTGGCAGAGAAGCTGTGCCCATCCCCGTGGTACCATTATATAGCTAATGGTCGAGCTTTCGTAACCCGAAAGTTACTACCAATTTGGATTGCCACGCCAATCGGAGGAAAGGTGAACCTCTGTGTGTGTGTCAGGTGAAAAGATCTTAAATTCCATATTACTAGCGAAAGAAAGATAACTCAATACCTATTTTTCTATTGCACTGTTTAATTTGGTGATGCCCACAATAAAGCCAACACTCAAATTTGGGTAGTGCTTCGGTTTACAACAACAGTTGAATCTCGTACTATGAACATACAAAAAAGGCCTAATAAAGGCTTAAAGGCTTATTAGCATACGAACCACCCCAGCTAGTGATGCCGTACTATAACTTTGAGTGCGAAAGACCATAGTAAATAGTGGTCAACACCTTATTGGAGCAAACCGTCTTTAATAGATAGATATTACGTGTGACCAACATCGAGTACGATTTTAACGCTTGGATAAGAGTTTTCCAATTTAAATTGATATCAATTGAAATTCCTAGGTACTTTAAATCTTGCACTGATTCAATTTTGAAACAATTTTTGTTGCATTTCCTATTAGATGCATAGTTACTTCTACCACACTTAAGAACAGGTACAGAAAACAGTTTACAGTTGTTTGTGTGAAATCAGACGTTATAATCATAATATAGACTATTAGCAGTTGTCTTAAATGGCATTACATTTTTTTTTTTCACTGATAATCAATTTCCTGGGCAGTAAATCACAACCTTAAAATTTCAAAATGTTCATGGACCCTTGTGCTACATTCAAATACAGTTTCGAACTCATAAGCGAACGCTATATCATCGGAAAATGTAGTTGAAATACCATTTACCTTGAGTTTGAAAAGGAAGTTTTTGTAGATTAGAAAAAAAAAAAAAAAAAAAAAAACAAAGAGCCAATCGCAGAGCCCTGAGGAACACAGTTTTTCAGAAATCGAGACTCGCTCAAGACACCATTGACATAAACTCTCTGTTTCTTAAATTTTAAAAACGGATGCAGCCATTTCAAAATGTTACCTCTAAAACCAGCATTACAAAGTTTGCTGAGCAACCAATCATGGTCCAGAATGCTTTTCTCATGTCTATAAACAGATACATGGTTTATTTATTACAGTTCAAACTAACATACAGTTGACTACACACATACTCTCAAAATATCATCCTCTGTTGACATTTCTGCTCTAATCATGAACTGGTTGCTACAAAAGAAATTATACTTGTTTAAGACTCACAAAATGAGAACTTTAAGCAGTTTTTCAAAAATCTTAGAAAAGGTGGAAAGAAGAGGCCTAA
Source organism: Cheilosia urbana (assembly GCA_946477585.1). NCBI lineage: Eukaryota > Metazoa > Arthropoda > Insecta > Diptera > Syrphidae > Cheilosia > Cheilosia urbana. The sequence continues at coordinate 123,539,287 of OX297854.1, forward strand.
ATTCGGAAACATTTTTCCTGTTCCCTTTTTAATTTTTATCATCTATATCATTTCATGGCAATGTCCTATGTTCTTATACTATTCCTAAGCGTGGGTCAAATCGCTTTTTATTTCCAAAACTTAGACTTAACATCACCTTAACTCAACTGTAGTCTGCTAGTATTTTTTTAATTTTTTTATATGTTAGTGCTTAGAATATAACTTCGGCATTTCCCAAGCTCCTTATTTGTAAACATTTCATCCAGACACACGTAATACTACCATTTATGCTCACATCTGAGCAGATATCGTAAGCATTCGATCTGATGAACATTCCACATATCTCTCACGCCAACAACAGTTCTAAGTTCTAACCGAAATTGGTTAGATTTCCTCTCGTCCGTCAATCAGGCAAACTAAAATTTGGAGACTCAACTTTTGACTAACTCTTAGAAGTTCATATCCAAACAAGTTTCGTAGGTGTATCACTGTGATAATGGAATGATTTCGAATCTCCGATCGATGAAATAATAATTAAACACCGTTTTCGCATCAGAAAAAAAAACAATCAAAACAAAAAGTCATCAACAAAATTCGCGCCTAATATATTAACAATGTCGGCTAAACTGGTATCATCATCATTTAAAAGTACTTTCAACGATTTCCAAGTGGGTGAATTCGAAAGACGTTTAGGTAAGTGAACCGAGTGGGAGAAGTAGTAACACGACCCACACAAGAGCTCCTCGAAGCTTTGGAATTCCACACTGTACGTATAGGGTATAGCTCTTAAGTTAAGTACGTACATGTTGTCGCCGTTGTTGTGTTAATTAAAATCAATTTAAAACGAATGTTAGTGTTGTATCTTGCCCCTTTATATCAATTTATTGTACGCGCGATACTGTTGCACATGGTCAACTGACAGTGGTCAACTGGCAATGGTCAAAATGAGATTAACTGCTTCAATTTAATTCATCTATATAGTTGTCATTTAATTGAGATCAATGTGCATAGAGTGCATTTGGGGAAATTTGCTCAGCCGTGAAGTGATGCGTTTTGCTTCCGGGGTCCAAAATGAACACAAAAACTTCATGAATAATATACTGCACACTGGACGAGGTCTAGTTCGCTTCAAAATCGTTCGCAAGAGTTTATCAACAACTCGTTCAAGCGTTAAATATTCTCGTACATCTAGTTGATCTAATATGTGTGACAATTTGTCAAACAAAAACAAAACTGAACGTCAAAGATGACAATACGATTTTAAAGTTATGTCAATCTTTACTCTACTACAATCGAGAATAAATTATTACCTCAGCAGTTACCTTGTTCCTGTCTGTTCGACAGTAGATACTTTTCAAACTGTACAATGCCGACAGTATCAATGTTCAATTGAAAGGTTAATATAACCGCATTTACACTTACACCTCCTAACATCCGGCAAAGAGTAAACATCGATCTTGAACAGTACTTGAAGGCGATACACTATCCCGCAGTCTGCTTTAGTTCTACTCCAATTATCTACCCCCGCTCACGCGACTCATAGTTTCTATGACAGCCTACATTCCTATCGCGAATCATATCACAGTGACAGCTGATAAAAAATAAGCTTTGCTATCAAAAAGTGATCACTAAAAAGCCTCGTTGTACACCGACACCGACTGATATGAAACACTCTCTTTGCTCTGCGACAGCAATTATATCTCTCGACTTGATAAACAGTCAAGCGATAACCTTTCCTCCTCCCGCCTTCGAACGTCACGTCGTCTCATGTGTGGGTTTTGCAACACTTTGCGCTAAAAGCTCGTTAGTTAACGTGAATCTTTTGGACTATGCGTCATTTGTACTGGCAGGTGGATGTAGATGGAAACAAAAATTATTGACAGTAGAGAGAGGAATTCTTTGAAAATAGTCATGTCAAAATCCGGAGACTACGACAATCTAGGTAAAGTTCATTGATATGTGCTATTTGATGGCTCTTATTCTTTACCATGCTCTGTGGATACATATTGATAAACAAACTACAAATCGTTGAATTGCTCATTCGTTTATTGACTTAATACATTTTTCTTTACTCGTTACAGATGCTCTACTAGCTGACTTGCAAAACAGTGTGCCCGGCCAGAATAAGCACTTGTCATCGACGACATCGGCATCGACACAATTTCAACACAACTATGGAGGCACGCCCGGTTATGGAAGCGTGCGACCGAAACAAACCTCAGTGTCTGTGAGTGTTTCTAATCATTTATCTAAATTAAATTATTTAAATTATTTTATTTTACAGAACTCCGTTGAAGTAGGTTTTGAACACAACAGCCATTTTCTTGAGACAGCTTACTGGCAAAAGAACCACCACAATACTCTGATTCCATTAGCTTATTTTATCAGTGGCCTTTTGTTTATGCAGTGTCACGTTTCAACAAATTATTACTTTGCTTCAATTCAATGTTATCTAGGCCACGACGTTCGCCTAGTGTTTACCTTAATTGGTTCTAATTCCGTAGTCTTATTCAAATAATTTGATTCAGAAGTGCAACATTTTTAATTGGAACCTAAGCTAAATGTGATTCTAGGCCTTACCTTTTCTTAGTACTTTTTTGTACTACATGGGGAAGCCGCTTTGGCAACGAACAAGTATGATATGATAGCGTTTGAAAGCTTATATCTCCGGTAGTAATACTCGAAAGAAGGCACTATTTTCATTTGAAGTAGCCACATGCTTACTCACTGACCTGGACTCCAGCCAATAAGTCCCTAGTTTGCGCCGTCTTTGGCAAACTAACTCCAGTTGGACACAACCAGGTGACGTCAGAATCGAAAACTCTGTGGGACGCCGCGTTAGTGTCCATTTGCAGAACTAATTTTGCATTTTCAGGGTTGATCCACTAAGTTCGTTTAATGTCTGTTGAAACTTCGGGGGTCTTTGATATTCAGTTGAAATATTCAAGACCTTGTATACTGGAGGAGTCGATTTCAATATATCAAACTGCAGAATGTAACAAGCACAAGACTAAATGAGAATTTAGAACTGAACTGAACTAGAAAACCAGCTGCTCACCGAAAACCCTTTACCTTGTATCCTCGTGGAACAGGTGCTGAAGATCAGTAACCACAAATTCGCAGAACATCAAATACTCTTGTGGAAAACATTTCCCACAAGTACTTTGCCGAAAAGGAATGTTTTCCAATTCAAATCACATATATGCCGAGCTTATCTGTTTAGTTGGTCATATATGGATTTAGTCTTAGAAAAAAACTGCAGCCAGTTATTTCCAAACTAGAATTCTCCGCGAATGCCTTAAATGCAACTAAAAAACTTATTCGAAAACCCTTCAGCCTTACACCGATGTTTGTGACCAAATTACTGGTGATATTGACATTTGTGTAGATAGTTTCGGGGTTCCCCTTCAAACATACAATGAATGTCATTGTTAACACTAGTTCAGTGTTTGCATTGCGATACCCCGCCATCGTTATTTGTGCATTATCCCCAATGCGTAACGTTACCGATAGCGAACGGTTGTTGAGTTTAGAAAGCTGTCTACTTGCAATCATCGATTCACTTTAATAACTCAAATTTGATTATTTCTCTTCACAGCCTGTTTATCAAGAGCACTACACAATGACGGAGACACGAAAATCAGCCTCACCAGCCTTCAATGGAAATGGCGGAGGAGCAGGACCAGCACCAACACCTAGTCATTCGTATCAATATCAAAACCATCAACATCAAGGTGCAACAGCAAGACCTGCTAACAACGGCCTCTATGGAACAGCAAACAGAGGCGCTCCACCAAGTGCGAACAATTTGTCCGAGTTGGATACCCTATTGCAGGATCTAAGCAATGGCAGATACGATAGTACTTTAGAGAGAAAGGGTGAGATTTTAAACACCAATTTAAACGCTCATAATTTTATGTTTTTTTCCTACAGAAGCAGCCATGCCAGTTGCATATGGTATCAGTCAAGTTAAATCCCAGCCTGGCAGCAATTACAGTACCCTCAATAGTACAACTAAGAGGCCAACTGTAGACAGTTTGCTGGATGAATTGACAAATGCTTCCACGAACTCCATTTATGCTGTTCCCAATGGGTACGAACAATCGAAATTAACATCGTATTGTATTGAACTAACTCATTTTTATTGCAGCTCTGCATCGACTGCTGCAAAATCGCCAACGCCAGGTCGTCATGTGACAATCACTGTCAGGGAAACGACAACTGAAAAGCTTACCGGCCCACAAGGAGTACCAGGTAGTTGTAATTCTTGTCCAACATCCATTCAGTAGTGTAGCAAGTACTTTTCTTTTAGTTTCATCAATAGAAGAACAAGTTGTCCATCAGAAGGATTCGTATGCACCACCACCCCAACAGTCGGCTGCCTCGAGTAATTTTGCGTCTTCAGCAACGAAAGAGCTAGACGATCTTATGGCTTCGTTGTCGGACTTTAAGGTGAGTTCTTTGTTTACAGTATTTTTTTTTTTTTTTTACAAAATCCGATATTACTTTTTAAGGCTGGCAAGTAGTGCTCGCCTAGAGGCCTTTTAAAAATTAGTCAGGGCTATCGTAAATGTATTTCGATTGAAATGTTCCCCCGCAAATTTATTCGCGATATCTCTGAGCATCAATTTTAAATTAATACCTTTTCGCAATTTAATCTATTAGACGAGCAAAAGTTCTGTAGTTTTGCGATTTTTAAACATCACATCAACATCGCAGTTGGCGATTGAAGTTTAATAGACCTTTTCTGGGTCGCAATTGAGAGGTTCGTAAATACAACTGATAGCATTGACAGCAGTTTGACAGATAACCCTGTCCTTCCTCTAATACGATTGCTCCTATAACCAAAGGAGTCTTGGAAAGTTGTCAAATGTACACCTCTGTGAAGTGCCTTGCTTATGTCCCAAAAAAAAAGGGCCCACAAGTGTCTCGTATTCTCAAAAACAGCTGCCATGGAAGCATGTATAGAATGCGGCAGCGATTAAGGGTACGATGTAAGTAAGTTGTGTGAAATTTTTCGACCGAACGAAAAGAAAAAGTAGATATTTTATCCATAAGAGTCAAAAGATGGCTAAGTTAGCTTTATTGACAGAATGTCGTTGTAACATTAGTAGTACAAAGAATAAAAGCAGTAGTATTGCCATATGTAGACAAATATATGTAGAACATTTCAAACAAATTTTCTTTTATTGGTGAAACTGGTTGCTTCCGTAAGCTGTTAAATAAGGTATTGCTTGATTCATATACCCGAACAGTCCCTAAAATAACCTAAACTTTGTAGAGAGAAAGAATTAGCTGCTATTTGTTTGTTTTTTTTTTGCGCTATTGAGGAGACGAATTTATTTAAAAGAAGTGATAGGTACACATTTTATTTCGAAAATCTAGTACTTCGTTTGCTATAGCAAGATGTAAGTTGACTAGGTGCCAAACCGATAATATCTCAAATTCAGTTAAGCCGGTTTAGAATTGAAGCAAACCGAATTGCAAACCGAGTTAAGAAACCGAAATCCCACTATTGACTCACTCGATTGACAAAAAACACTCTCATGACGCATGAAAGAAAACAGGAGTAACGAACGAACACAGCTTATCCTCCCTCTCCGCCGTGTTTTATATAAAACATAATATCGGTAGATATTCTCTATGAGTTTGATAATAATTTAGCGGAAGTAGTGCAGATCGCAGTTTTATTGTAAGTGAAATCTCCTCGGTGCTGTAATCATCTTTGAAGTAATTCCGATCCCCAAAGCATAATTCAGCTGACTACAGATAGATCGATGCAGTGATTCTGCTGTTTCTCTTTCCGATTGTTGTCTGAAGTCGAGCTCTACCGCTGCAATCAACTGATACAGCTTTGGCTTCCATGATCCCAGGTTTGCTTAATCCAAGTTCAGGCCATATCCGTTCACTGTACCTACCAACTATTTTCTCATCGTAGTGCTTAAGCGGCAATCGCTTACAGTATTGTTGGACACAGTGCTTTACAGATTTATTTTGTTCTTCGTACATATAGCTCCTAGAAACGTTTTTGGAGAGGAGACTTATAATGCCGTTCGCTGTGAGCTAAGGTATGCCACAGAGGCAACTTCGATGCAGGTGAGGCGGGCGCGGCACGCTCGCGGTTGCTCGGCTCAGCTTGTCGGACGGGGCTTGTTCTTGTCCCCTCTTAATATACACCACCTATAGTGCCAAAATATATAAAAATGAAAAAAAGAAGGAAGAAGAAAGCTACTTTAATTTGACTTCGGACAAAATGGACTAGAAGATAAAAGGCGAGATTAATAGAAAGAAAATAAAGCGCACAAGTACTTCTGCCAACGCTAATGAGAGTGAACGGTGGAGTTACCGCTAAGCTTACTCTAACTACCCTAAACTAAATCTAACCTCACCATAACTGCTCACATTAGCTGCCACCAATGTTACTATCTGGCAACATCCAGATTGACTGCAGCCCAGCTATAGACAGCGGGTCAATTCTGCTCAGTAACAATAAAAAAACTCAATAATAATAAAGAATACTATTGGTCGCAACCCTGCATAAAGACAGCGGGCCAATAGCATTATAAAGAAACCAATAAAAGCTCTTTTCCTTACTCTCCGTCCGGTACTCTTCTCCCACGGAAAAGCACGGTGCCAGATAGTAACCCTACCCAGCACGGCTTTCTAAAAGGTAGATCAACCACCACAACCTTGTCGAATTTGTATCCTCTGCATTCTTAGCCTTAAAAAGCGGTAAGGAAGTTGGCGTACTCACAACCGATTTCATTAAGGCTTTTGATAAGATATCCCATGAGTTAATTCTTTTCCAATTGTCTGTCCTCGTGTTCGATCCAATTTTACTATCGTTTCTACAGCGTTCGCTTCAGGTCTGTCCTATCGGTCCCCTTCATGGTCACCTCTGGTGTTTCACAAGGCAGTCATCTAGGTCCCCTTAACTTATCCTTGCCATTAACGATCTTGAAAAAGTCATTCAGCACTAATCACTTTCTCTTTATGCTGACGCTACTAAATTTGTTAAACCCATCTCCTCACCACACGTTTGCAGTCTCCTTCAGATAGATCTAGACAGTTTTTCCACCTGGTGCCTCAAGAACTGCTTAGAACTTAATGTTACTAAATGTCAATCTATCACCCTCTCACGTAAATGCAACAATTCCTCTCCCAGAATCTACTTTCTGCATGGACATGCACGTTCTTTAAAGTTTTTGTATGTTGGATTGGAACTTGTTCATTATCTTTTTTACATTTCCAGTTCTCCAGGAGATGATTTTGATGTATTTTTGTTTGTATTGGTAGAAGGTTATTGAGGGCCTTAGCAGCTGTGAACATTTATTTTGAAATACGGAGAATGAAACTTATATCATTCAAAATGTACTGTGCCAAGATGTGCACAAACATAATATCGTAAGTATATGTCGCCATAAATGCTGTTAAAATTAAGTTCAGAATTCTCCATTCAAAACGCATATCTGTTTATAGAAAGCATTCGTCGAAGACAAATTACATAGAATTCAAATATAAATCATTTTAGGTTAGAACCTGTTATCGATGGAAAGATCAATTTACCTACCACGGGTATCGCATATAATATAGAGTCACTGTCTGCATGGGGTGCACTAACTACTTTCGGTCCAATGATGTTACTGTTGAAACGAACTTTTTTCAACATTCGTCTCTAGCGAGGTATCCGTCGGAACGGAGCCGAGGCTGACTAAACAGTGAGCTTGAAACTACACTCCATGTATGCCAGATCCAGTCTCTGACTCATTTTTCATAATTCGGTTTGCGGACGAATAGAACCCAATATTTGAGTCGATACTGAATAACAATTCATTAACAAAAATATAAATATTGGGTTTATAATAGAGTTTTTAGAAAGCCATATTCCGGTAGCTCATTGCACGAATAGGGTCAATGTCCTTCGAATGAAACAGTCGATGAATGCTCAGTCTTGCCCCCATTTGAATATGTGTTTGAATAGGTGTTAGACCCAGGATGGTATTCAGTGCTGAGGTCGAGGTGAAGGGTAGACAGCCCGTCGTTCGGTATCCAGCTTTCCAAGATTGCTACGTCTTCGGCCAGTGGTTGAAGTATATCGTCAGTGAATAGGAACCATACAAATGACCAGTTGATGCCCCCTCAAATCATCCTCTAGTTACGAACTCCATGGTTTCCATATCATCGATGCTGGTTTGGGACTAATCTTTCATTGACCATTGGCATTAGCCATCTTGCTATAATTTGAGACAGACTTATTTGTTGCTCATTTTATGTCGCTATATATTTGTATTCATATTTATATTTTAAAATTATAAACAAAAATCTGTTTGATATATCATTTAACTTGAGGAAAATGAGCAAACTTTGAATTTCTTTAATCGGCCCTCCAATAAATAACATTTCTGTCTTTTGTGCAAATGTTCTAGTAGTACAAAGTATCAATTTGTCCTTGGGCAATGCACCTTAAAATCAAAGAACAAAACGATGTACAGTTCTGTTATTTACCAGTTATTTGTCTAATAAATTCTTAGTTTTCTTAGTTAGTAATAGACTACTTAGTTTCCAAAGGCCACAGCTATTTTTCTTCATTACTTCACTAAGTTCCCAGGCTGTAATGTTAAAAGTCAACTTACTTGTGGTAGGTACATTAGGGCTCTTGTGGCGGCTTGTAGCGGTTGCCACAGCTTCACTTAGACCATCAGTTCGGTCCATTATGTCCAGTTACGAAAACCATCCATTGCATACCTGTTGGGAAACAAGACTTTAACTTGCTTTTCATATTACAGCCACATAGATTTAGTATGAATCTCATACATAATTTAGATCGTCTAATTCGTCCTAAGAGTAACTGATGATGTAAATAGTCTGTTGATCTACTAGAACCACCCAGATTTGAGTATAATCTCAGGAGTACTTTAAGATTCACATTGTCAAGATCTCAAGTAGCTGTTGAGAATCATCTGTCTGCTGTTTTTAAAGTTTGGGAATTACAAATACAGCTTCTGGAAAAATATTATGCCATATATTATACGAATCAGCCGTTCCGCATGTCCGCCTATCGCACCGTATCCAGTAATAACTCCCGTGAGGCGTAAGTTTGCGAATATCTCTGCGGCTCAGCCCGATCATAAATTAAGATCTCTTTTTGCTCACCTCTGGCCATAGTTATTTTTTGTGCCTGCAGGTATACATATTGAGATTCTACTTCAAAAACTTGTGGGTTAAGTTAAGGATATGCGTTGAATGAGTGGAAATTATTTTACATGAATATTTGAATTTTCAAAAACGTTTGCTTAGAGATTAACAGAAAGAGTGATGATAATAAACACTTATAGGGCACATACACGACACAGACATGTCGTTGCAAACCAATATATTTGTCTCTATCAGTGTCTTGTGCATCCTATGTCTATCCTTTGTCATAATGAACATTTTTTCTCAATTCTTAACAATTATCTGCTAACATATGTGAATAAGATATGAACAAAAAATACCAATTTTATTTTGCTTCTATCGTGCATCCTCCAAGCGAGCAATAAATAAAGCTTCTCATCATCTAAAGACTCAATTAATTAAAACGCTTCATATTTTTAAAATATAACGGGTGATTTTTTAAGAGGTTTAGAACTTTTTAAAAAAAAAAAAACACAAAAAATTCGAAAAAATGAATGAAATATTTATTTGAATCGATAGTTTGAACCTTGAAATTTAATGTTTAAAGATAATTTCATGCAAATGTTGACCGCGGCTGCGTCTCAGGTAGTCCATCCGCTGAGTCCAATTTTGGCATACTCTTTCACACATATCGGCCGGTATCTCACGAATGAATGCATGGATGTTGGCTTCCAGTGCGTCAATCGAAGAAAGTTTATTATCATCGCTCGGTAGCGTTCACCATTGACAGTAACGCTGCGATTCGCATCGTCTTTGAAGAAATATGGCCCAATAATGCCGCCGGCCCATAAACCGCACCAAACAGTGGCTTTTTCGGGATGCATTGGTGGCTGTTGCAATGCTTCTGGCTGATCTTCACTCCAAATGCGGCAATTTTGCTTATTTACGTACCCATTCAACCAAAAATGAGCCTCATCGCTGAACACAATTTTTTGATAAAAAAGCGGATCCTCGGCCAGCTTTCCAAGAGCCCATTCACCAAAAATTCGGCCTTGTGGTAGGTCGCCTGGCTTTAGTTCTTGCACAAGCTGTATCTTAAAAGGCTTTACGCACAAATCCTTCCGCAAAATTTTCCACGTAGTGCTGTAACAAAGGCCTAACTGCTGGGAACGGCGCCGAATCGACATTTCGCGGTCTTCTGTCACACTAGCTGATACGGCCGCAATATCTTCTTCACTACGCACAGTACGTAAACGTGTTGGTGGTTTAATGTCCAACAAATTAAATTTGGTGCGAAATTTGGTCACAATCTTCCAAATACACTGCTCAGAAGGTCGAGAATGCCGATCATAAAATGGAAGCAGCGCGCGATGAACATTTCGAACCGAGCACGAATTTTGATAGTAAAATTCAATAATTTGCAAGCGTTGTTCATTTGTAAGACGATCCATGGTTAAATTGCAAACCAAACTGAAGCTGTTTGACAGTGACACAAGGTACTAAACACACGTCAGCTGTCAAAACCAGTGTTGCCAAAACCAAACCAGCTAAAAAATCACCCGTTACTTATTTTAAGGAATACTTACGTACAGTTTGAGAAACGACTAACGAAAACAAAACAAAAAACCGAAACCTATTTAGTTCTCCAAAAATAATCAAAATCTATTCAAGGACTTACTCCCACTTGGAGCAACTCATAAATGATCTGCAATAAAATACACTAAGCGTTAGCCCAATTTTCGGAAAGTAAGTCAACCTCATAGACAGACTGACGAGTTCTCGAGTAGCTCCGCCGAGCGCAAAATAACCCTCATAATGAGCAAAAAATAAATATTTGTTTTTCTTATTTTTGCTACTTTTGAATGTCTACACTAACCTCGATTGCACGGGTGCAAAAATTCTATTTTTAACACCAAGAAGAATATTGTTTTGTGTGTTTTTTTTTTTTTTTTCTTAAGAAAAACATTTTTAAAATATAAGCGCCCTATATAGATGGCATTTTGCTCTGGAAAGTGAGTGCTGCCGGCGATGCATGGCATTTCAGACCCTATTAAAATTTCGCTCTGCAGTTTTTTTTTTGCGATTTTAAGAAATTTATGGCACGCGAAGTGCTACTCAAAAGTCACGTAGTTTTTGAGGTATATTTTGGTCTGTTATTTGTTTTGAATTTGAAATAAATAATTTCCCACACGGAGATTAGCTCATTAACGTGTCGGTAATTAGGGACGGTGATTTTTGCCAACAATTTTTTTCAGGTCATACTTATAGAGAGATGTATTACTATCCCGGTCAATTGAAATTGTTTTTTTTTTTTTTGTACTTTGGCATTTTTAAAAATTTATTAAAGTCGACGAATATTTATGGTTCTTGAAAATCGCCAACATTGCTGCCAAATTGGCTGCTGACGTTGGGAATTTTATTTATTTAATTTCTTAACATGATTTGTGAAACGTCGACTTGTCAACAGGTGAGAGAAGTTTTTTTTTTATTTTTATTTTTTTTGTCATTTTGAGGATATGACATTGGAATGCATTTTCGATTTTATTTAATTTAAATATGCGTGGTATTTGGCGGCCGCAACGAAGGCCATGGTGAACATAAGTTGTCTCAACTAAGTGGATAAAACATTTCAAGTTTAGGTGTCAGTGGGTCAGAGTGATTTTTAGTGAATTATAATGAGTTTATCATGTTAATTTGGTAGGCTTATGGGTGAAATAGGTGGAACAGCATAAATACCTGCGTCATACCCAAGCAAATCTGGGGGAAACAAGATGTTAAAAGGACTCAGAGACTTGTCTTTATAGGTAGAGACAGAATCAGCTTTAACAGGACACTGTTTGATAGATAGGCACGCTCGTAGGTTGGTTACACCCTACAATGACTTTTGCAGGAGGTGCATGGATGAGGAGGAGGAAGAAACCGTCCTTCATCTTCTTTGCAACTGTCCAGCTCTTGCAAATTTGCGCAAAACCAACTTAGGAGACTACTTCTTCGATGAACTCAGTGACTTGTCTCGCACAGACATACGCTGTATCAGTAAATAATTACAAAGACCAAATGGCTTCAATGAACTTCCGCATATACTTAGCATTAGCAGTTGGTCCTCGCTCCACCCGCATCTCTTAGACGGGCTGTCTGTGGACTACAATCGAGGGGTACACTGTTTCGGTCACCCTTCGTTTATCCCGAACATACCGTCACTCGGTCAAACTCACCTTTTGACCAAGTTGTAACACCCCGCAATATGCGCAGTAGGCTGATTTCTGCAATCGCCACTACTACTACCCTTTTTGCTACATCCGCCCAATTTGATAAGTTGCCAGAGGACACTGGCGAGGGTCTAACCGATACGGTCACCACCCGCCCATCCGAAGGCATACTGTCGACCGGTCACTTCCTCCTTGACCAGCCTTATTAAACCTTAAGTAAGGTACACAACGAAAGGGCCGATCTACTAATCACCGATGGCGCATACGGTTTACGTCATTATGACGAGACTACAAAGGATTATAAGCCAAGAGCACACTATTTCGGTTACCCGTCGGATATCCGAAGACATTATCATCCAATAGTTATCCCCAGTCTCCTCTCTTCAAGGAGTTGTCTGAGGATTACAGGCGAGGGGAAGACTGTTTCGGTCACCCTTCCCCTATCCGAGGATAAACTGCCCCGATTCTCTATACGAGAAGTAATATGGTCTAAGTGTGTCTTTCTAGACAGCCACCTTACCTAACCTAACCTATGGGTGCATATGGCAGAGCGAGCCCTGCAGTACCCCACTAGGTCCATGTGGACCCATTGTGACGCCCTTGTTGGGGGTTAGCCGATATTGATTTGGTAAGAGGCGACAACTATTTCGTTTAATTATTTAACCAAGTCGATTGCGTATTCAGGATGAATGTTTTTATGGAATTGGCTCACTCTAAAAGTCTTGGATTATCGCACAAAAGAACTTATCTTACCAACCGAAGGTTTTGATTTTACATAAGAATGTAATACCGTAGTGCGCGCGTGACATTTTGTCCCAAAATCCGTGACAAATTAATTAGATTTAATACATGTATATTTACAGCTACTGCAAATAGTTCTTCAAACGTATTTTAGTGTTTTTCAATTGGGATAAGGATTCTCAGATTCTGCTCTCAAAGATTTGGTACTCGCATGTTCAATCGAATAAAAAAAAACTGAATTTCTCTGTTTATTGTTGATGTGCTTAGAATGCATGTTCTCACCAACAATTGGCCATAAGCGTTGAGTAGCATCTGCCTTCTGGAATTATTTGGTGAAAGTGTGGACTAAGGTGTCTGCTGTAAATATTTTAATGATAATTTTAAGTAGTTATCAGCAACCTTGCTCAATTTTCCAAGCCGAATGTAACAACGCACCAGAGTCTGTGTTTTTTTCTTAGGGGTAACCTTGATGAATTTTATTTCAGCCTTTGACTAAACTGAAAGCACAACCTTAATCAGCGTATCACAATACTGTAAAGATAAAATCAAACAAGTGAAGTGTAACATTTTAATATTTCATCACAATCAAACACGAACCTCACTCTATTCTGAAATTTGATCGTCTTACCGCTCCGGCAAAAGCCTACCCAAAACTGAGGTGACAATGACATTTTTTTTTGTTCAGACCACCCCAATGTATTGTAAAATGAAAATCTAAAAATAAATGGAAAGCAAAATCAAAACAACAATGTTCCACTTGGGCGACATTTAAAACATCAACTTTAGTCTCCAAAATGCAAATTTTTGAAGCACCTCCGCCCCTCGTCAAACATCACTTTCGAAAAGAAAAATAACACCAGCCGGCTCTGAAAAAAAAAATACGTCAAGTGAGCGAATTGGCACACGAGGCCATCTCAGGATCGACAACATTTTATTGGTTTTTCTTGAGTAAAAACCGCGCTCATCTGTAAAAACAGACCATTTTTCGTTTACGCGTTCGTAACATGCACCCTCTGGCATCGTGCAAAATAATAAATCTCAACCGAATTGATTAATTAAATTAAATTCTGCCTTCAGCTCAATGACATAATGGAATCGTAATTTTGCCATAATTTTCATTATTTTTTGTTTATATTCTTAGCTAATGGAAGCTTTTATTTTACGACAGCGATCGGTTTTTCTAGAATGTTTCTTTCTTCTTCTTTTTCGACGAGACGTTTTTACGACGTTGAATCGCGGATGGTTTTCCAAATGACATATGAACGATATTTGAAGTATCGTGCAATTTTCGAAGCAAACCATGTCCACAGTCGTCGACGTTGAAAAAGAAAATGGAAGCGGGCATGATAAATATTGTTTAGTTGCTTATCTGTGATTTTTTCGAATTGTTATATTCATTTCTGACTTTAAACAAAAAGAAATACTTAAAAATAAACCGGGGGTGTACACAAATATTGGATACTACTTTGTAGCTATTTGTGGTCAGAGTTTAGTTTAATGTTTGTGGGGTATTTTTAGCAATAGTTTCTTAAAATACAAAACCGTACTGAATGGAGCACGGTTTTCTGTTTTAAATCTCATGTACGACAGTAGTATTACTGTCTGAGGACGGGAGTTGTCTAATGAAAATACTAGAAACTACGATAGTTTTGTTTATACTAAGAAAGTCTTGTGAAAGCAACGATTTTATGAGAGATCTAATTGAAGATATAGACTTGCTCCTGAATGCTCGTTTGAAGGCAATTTGAGAGTCAAGGGCGATGTTAATTTGACTTTGTTGATATGATGAAGAGGTGGCACATGTGTGGTTAATAATTCAGCTTAATAAATTGTTTTGCTGTGTGGGATTTGAAAGAAATGTATTTTGTAAGGCGTATCCAGGAAGTCTTATCCAAGGACTTATTTAAATGCCTTTAAAAATAGTCTTCAAAAGAGCTGAAGCTGTTTTTTTAACATCCCTAATTGTTAAGTGGTTATTTAAAGCGATTAAATTCCTGTAGGCGAACCATAATAGCCGATATTATGCGCTGCTTACAATATAGGCAGGAAAATGACCAGTTCTAAGATAGTTCAGAGCTCTGAAAATAACAAATTTGTAGGTCTTGCTTTTAATATACGGGGGCTTACAGGGCAAAAACCACAACATAAAGTAGAAGAAAAGTTATAAGATAACATTTCTCTGTGGTTTTCAGCCAAGAAGAACGTCGTATTAAAACAATAGAGAAAATCTTATTAAAATGTTGTTAAGCTTTCTATACAAAAGCCACGCATTTTTAATAAAACATCTTACTCAAAATTGATTTTGAAAAAATATGGTAACTAATAAAAGAGTAGGTATCTGAAAACTAGCAGCAATAGGAAAAACTTCAATTTTTCAATTCAATTTGTTTTTTTATTCATTTTTCACTTAAAACTATTTAACAATTATTTGTTTAAGATATGTATTTTAAAAGAGATAAAGTGAACACCTGTGTCGAACGAAACATTCTCGTTTATCAGAAGTTTGGTTGAATGTTTTCTAATTTTATTAGGTAGGAGGTAAAAATCTGAGAAGCGATGCTATATAAAATAAACATTTCATAAAACATAAGAATAAAATAAGCTTTTGGGTGAGCTAATTAATATTGGTTTGTCATAACTTAAGTTAAGAAAAGCTGATAGTACCGCAGTCAGTTATTCTTGATTCTAATATTTGTCGCAGTAGTTTAGTGGTTAGTGTGTTGGACTGCTATGCGGGAGTCCCAGGTTCGAATCCCGCAAAAACCCAATTCCGACTCAGGGTTTTTTCCGCTGCGCTACCTCTCGCGAACGTCTGACAAACATCCGAGAGTATAAATGTCTTGAAAGAGCTTCTCAATTAGCCGTTTGGAGTCGGCATAAAATTGTAGATCCCTTCCATTCGTTCCAACAATTAAAAACTCACACAAAACGAATGGTAGTGAGAAGCTAGGCCTAGGGTCTCTCCAGACCTGTTACGCCAACTATTTATTAATTTTTTTTTTTTTTTTTAATATTTGTCTGCCCAGTGGCTAAGTGGTTAGTGCGTTGGACTAAACACAAATTCCAACTTAGAGTTTTTTCTATTGCCCCACCTCTCGCCTATCTATCTGTCTAATAAAAATCCGAAAGTATAACTGTCTTGAAATGCGGTTTCCAGAACATCTCTTTTAAAGAGAATATGTCCTCTTTTTTGTCAGCGATCTATTTTACACTTTCTTTTTTCGCTTGGCACTTTTTTTGTCCTCTTTATTTGTTCTATTTTTTAATGTATATATAAATATGTACCTATATATATATATTTTTTTTTTATGTAAATTTCAATACCTATAAAAACAATTCCCTCGTTTTAAAACTTTTCAGTACGCCCATAAAAACTAGCAGTAATTTATTTCTTCTCTGTTTCACATCACCCACATCTGTAGCCATAGCCAGCGTTGCCAGTTTGGGGGTTTTTCCCCCAGATTCAGGATTTTTTTTTTGGTCGACGGGGGAAAATCTAGGGGGAGATATTGTGTAGGTAATTTTTTTAAATTCTATTTTATTTGTATGTCCCCTTTTTTCGTTTGAGGTATATGGACACCCTATCTTGAAAGCGCTTCTCAACTAGCCGTTTGGAGTCGGGTTTGGACTAGGGTCCCTCCAAACCTGTTGCGCCAACTATTTATTTTATTATTTAGATTGGTGTTTATTTTTGTTCACTTGTTTTTAACTTTCTCGATTACGTAGTAAGAGAAAGACATTATATTCGTACAAAATTTCAAACTCCAGATGTTAATCAATTCTGGCATTACTGTCTGTCTGTCTGTCCTAATGTCCCCGAGGCCTACAGCTTAAACGGCTGCTCTAATTTGGTTCAAATTTCGGATTTGGAGTTTGTGGGCTTACAGTTCGGGCCGTTTTTTTTTGCTCGGTAAACGGTAACCTCAATATTACTGGCACTTCCCATATAAAATGTTCATACCAGTTTGATTTGTTCGGAAATGGCTCTAACGATTTCAACCAAATTTGATATTTGAGCTTAAGTGAATGTGGTTGCCATGGCATACCCTGTTTTTCGCTAAAAAATCGAGTAACGGTACTTTTAAAATTTGGACATACCTCGAAAACGTACCCTACGATTGCAACAAAAATCAAAGGTAATATGGTCATTTCTAACTTGACAGCAAACTCAGTTTTCTCTGTTTCATCATTCAATGGATAATTTAATTTTTTTATAAATTTAGTTTTGTTTATTTTACCTTAAAACGGCAATAACGATTTTGGCCAAAATGCAAACTTAGAGTAAAATTGATGTTTTCAAAATTATTGCATCCTTAATTTTCAATTCGAATCACCAAAAACTCTAACTTATAAAACTGCTCATATCTCGAAAACCTCATTTTCGACTTCGATAAAATTTAAAAAAAAAAAAAATATATTTTCCACGAGATAAATTGGACATCCGAACAAATATTTTTTCTCAAATGAACTCTCTTCCGTTCATTAAACCCTGTTCCACACCTTATGCATTTATTTTTAAACTCTTGGGCGAATTGTAGCCTCTTTATTTTGTTTTCGTAGTTATATACGGTACCGTTCTTACATGATATTTGATATGTATCCAAATCGGGCTCAGCAAGGCTCTTGTTAGTTTTATCCTTTACATAATCGGGTTCTCAGCATATATTTTTTATTTTAAGCTAAAGTTAAACTTGGATTTTGAACAAACTTCTCCAAAATTCATCTCTCATCCTTTTATCTTCATCCGTATATCTTTTTCGGTATTTACCCGAGGGAGGTAAATTTTGACCAAAGATCTTTCTTTTGTGATTATTGATTTGGATATTTAGAGTTCGCTTTGAAAAATTAAATTCTTCCCCTCTTTTTTAACAGAAAGACCGCAATCGGCGTTTCCGACATAAGCTACTCGATCTTTCGTTTAACTCTATCGTTTTCCACATATTTTTTTTTTTATTAAAATAGATGTGTAAACAATAAATCTATCAAATTGAATTTAAATTCAAAGGATTAGAGTATATTTCGCCAAACAAACCTTGAAAAATGAGTGACAAAATAATTTTAGCCAAAAAATCGCACTTCAACCACAAATAAGCCTGAGCTGTCCAGCAATGGGTCTCAAAATGTGTACATTTAATGTTCTCATTTACACACAGAATCATAGTTCAGCAGCGGTTATCAATTATTCGCATTAAAAAGCGACTTGTATTTCTGTCAAAATACTTTTGCCGATGCAATAACCCACCTAACTGCCAAAACGCCCTAAAGTGGTATAGGGGTGGCTCCAAAATCGATTCGGGGTGTGGGAACTGGGATCTGTCATACACGGAGCAAATCGCAACATCCAAATACTTTTGAGGAAAAGTCCCAATGCATTCTAGGCAGAGCTTCATGCAAAAATCCATATACTCACAGCCATTCAAGTAGGTAAGGGACTTGACAACTTCAAACTTTCAGTGTGGACGCACCCTTAAACCGATTACCGAATTGTCAATGTCAGAATATTCAGTAACATCTACATTTTCATCATGGTGAAGTACACTAAGGAACAACGTTTACAAATGATTAAAGTTTACTAACGAAATTCCGAGTCGATGGTCGCAACTTTAAGAGCGTTAACGCCAATTTTCAGTCTTCAGCGATGAAGCGCTTTTTGGTTAAACGGCTTCGTCAAATAAGAAAAATATGCGTTAGTGGACAGGTGAGAACCCTCAGGTGCTTCATGAAACAGAACTTAATCCCCAAAGTCACTGTTTGGTGCGGTTTTCATACCGGTGGCGTCATTGGGCCGTTTTTTTTTTTCGTCGATAAAAATGACCGTCACGTTAAGGTAAATGGTATTCGCTACAGAGACATGTTGGAACGTTATTTCTTTGAACAATTGCATGAATCCGACATCAGTGATATGTGCTTCCAACAAGACGTTGCCACAAGCCACACAGCGAGTGCAACAATGGAGTTAGTGAATGTCTCAGTTCGGTGAACGTGTCCAGAAAATTTGAGGAAATCCTGTGCTGAAATCATTGTCAGCTACATTAGGAAAGTAGAAGTTCTGCAAGCTTAGTTATATTCTATAAAGATCTTAGCACAAAAGATCTTATAGCTCAACGTGCCTCCACATCGTTTTGGCGATTCTATAAAATTCTGTTTCTGAAATATCCCTACTAGCTCAATTAACAAATCAAAAATAATCGTTCCAACACAATGGGAATTGCTCTTCTATTTAAAATATTTATTTTAGCACCCAATATTTTTAAAACAAAAACAATGTAAAAACAGCATTTCTGAAATCATGATTAATTGACAGGAGTAGGTGGCGTGTGTGCTATCAGTTTTAAACAAGACATTGGTCTATTGTGTATATTCGTTTGTTAAAATTAATTTCTAAAGATGTAAACTGTTTTAAATTTTCATTCTTCTTCACATTTAACGTTATTTCAATTGCGATGTTAAACATATATATCCACATCTCTGTGCAAATAGATAATTACTTGTTTTCTGTTTAACGGTTGGCCAATTGTTTGCTATATATATCATTAAAAGAGCAATGTTAAATTAGAATTCGAAAACTACGTCAAACTTAAGAAAATGGATTTTTTATTTTTAAATGACATACAATAATTATTATTGTCCACTGCGTACAGACTGCACAATTGCGTCTTCGCTAGGACCAGATGTCATCGTTATAAAGTGCTTACATTAGTCTTTAGCGTATACACGATGGCGTAAGACAAGCTGGCATAAGCCGGCACTATTTGGCTAGGTAGGACATGTGCGGATGTTTTCCTAAAAATTCAAGGTTTAACATTTTTTTAATTAAAATTTCAAATAATTTATCACTCCGTGGACTCGTGTGGAGTGGGCAAATTTTTGTTTTAAATTCAAAAATCCTTCTATAAACACTCTCGACACGATAAAATTCTTCTGTCTTGCTCTTGGATGACTACGAAGTAATTATTAGTTTTCGATCAATATAGATAGTGAATAAACAAACAAACCGAACAATTATACAAATTTTATGAGTGTCGATAAATCGGGACCATTTTTCAAAATCATATCAACAAATTTTGATTATTGACTCATTAGATCAATAAATATTTGGAACATACTTGAGGTGGAAATGGTACACGTGCTGGAGCGGAATTCTTTACTGTTGCCACTCGGAATGATATTTGAAATTTGTGTTTACACTCGTACCATCAGAGGGATTAATCACTTGACCGTTATAAGTATTATGAAGCATCAGTCTTTGGGCTACCTTACGAGATATATTCCTTTTTTGATTGGGAAGCTTACACTAGCTTAAACAATTTTGAAGTCCGCCCACGGAATTGTCAAGATGGATTTTTCGATGCAATTTTTCAAGGGGTTTATGTTTGATTACATTTAATATACATGTTTATATTTTAAGAACAGAAGCGGTGAGCATAGAAATATTTACGCATGGTTTACTGCGAAGGCGTATAGGTTTACACAATTCATCATCTTTTTTTTTTCACTGTGTACCTACTGTACAAATCTTGCTGAAAGCTAAATTAGCACAACTTGTAATTACTCATAATTGCTCACAAGTCTTATAAGAATATATTCCTCCAAGATTTGAAAAATAACATAGTTCATTTTTAGCCACCTTTCAGGACCGCAGGCTTAAGGCTTGACTGCGGATGTAAAAATAAGACTTATGCGTTTTTTCCTGATCCATAACACAGCAACCGTAAGAGATATTTTGATGAAAAGAAGATGACATATAGAACGTGGTACTGCGCATCCGATAGTACCATTAACTCAATTTTCACATAAAGTAAAGTAAAGTATACAGATTCGAGAGATATTCGAATCAGACCACCATTGTCGGATCTCTTTTCGTCTCTCAAACCCAGAAGCTAGTTCTCACAACCATTCGTTTTGTGTGAGTTTTTCAAGTTTGAAACGACTGGAAGGGATCTACAATTTTATGCCGACTCCAAACGGCCAATTGAGAAGCTATTTCAAGACAGTTATACTCTCGGATGTTTGTCAGACGTTCGCGACAGGTGGCGCAGTGGAAAAAAAACCCTAAGTTGGAATTTGGGTTTTTGCGCGATTCGAACCTCGGACCCCTAGCTTAGTAGTCCAACACACTAACCACTAATTTGGACATAAGTCGACTTGGTGTTCTTCCTTTTTGCCACAGTATTTTCAAACATAGTCCAGAATTCTGGAGACCAGATGTAGACTAAACGGTTTGTGTGTTGGAAGACTGAGCGAGGGAAAAACTAGTCACAGTAAAATGTTCGATTTAATATGGACAGCAGTTATTTATCGGCTTTCCTATCACTTCTACTGAACTTCAAGTTGAATATACGTGTAAGTTAGTTTAGCTCACGTGACCCTTTACAAAGATGTTCTGTCGTGTCGTATATCTTTTTTTAGCTATAGGTAAATTATTTTCTCTAAACTAGAAGACGAAATTTCTTAAAACAAGAACATAAAGTACGGCTATGGTCAGCGATGCCATCTAATGCTTTTTCGTGCCTTTTAGGCATTATTTCATTAGCTAAGGCTTTAAGGCTTCTTTTTTCCAAAAGGGCATCTTTTTTTATTTTGTTTTTTATATTCAACATACTGACTTTTTATTTTTGAAAACATTCTTAAAAAAATCTTGGCTAATAAGAATTTAAGATGTAAACGCGGTCTGAAAAAAATGTGTTTCCACCTTCAAACTCTGCCCATCTCCCGAACACTTTATAGGTTATTCTTTAAAAATAATTCCAGCTTCCACTTCCAAGTGCAATGAAATTGGAAACAAATTTGAAAGCTTTTTGTTGTTTGTTGATTACTTTGCTTCGACTGTTTTTTTTTTTTTTTTTTTTTCAATTAAGAGTTTGTTGTTAAATAAAGAAACCAAGTAAATTGAAAGCTTGTTTTATTATTTTATCTTAAAATTTAGAACTCTATTCAACAGTTTATTACTCTAAAATGGATGATTTAAATGATTTAAGTTTTTTTTTTTTTTTTTGGAAATTATTTTTTTTATATTCGTGTTTAATTTTTGATTTATTGTTTCACTTTACCTAAAAAAAATATTTTTGGCATTATTTTATTGAAAAAGGCATTTCTTTTTTCAAGTTAGGAACTTTTTCGTCAAAAGCGATTGGCAACGCTGGTTATATGGTCCAGCCATTTCATATTTTTAACATTTTCATTTCATGAGTCAAGAACGAGAAAAAAATACTAAAATTAGAAAGTTTTTCTTGATTTAATAAAACAAATGTTTAATAAGGATGTTTTGCCTCAAGCATTTTTTTTCTGGCAAGATGATAGTTTTTTTTTTTTCTTAAATCGTTCAAGGTTTCCTTTACCCAAGAAACTGTTTGCTTAATATATGTAAAATCAGAAAAAATCACTTAAATCAATAATACAGGTATTTCTGAAATCAAGAATAATTATTCTTCTTCAAAGAAAGTATATATTGAATACGGAATGTGACCTTGAGAACTTTTATTATTTTAAGAACTTTTATTATTTTAAGAACTTTTTTAAATCGTGCATTTATTATTCAGACTGCTTTATTCGAAACATTTTTTTTTTTTTTTTTTTTTTGAATTGTGAACATTGAGTTCACTTTCCGATATCAAGTACATACTTGGTTTAGGTTAGGTAAACGCTTAGATAGAGTAGCAGTAGGATAAGCCCTGCAATACCTCACTTAGGTCCTCGTTGTATTATGAACGCTTTGTTTCTATAAATAATCTGTCAACGCAGATGCGCGTCAACGGACATTGTGAATTGGGCATTATTCAGTTAGAAGTAGAAAATAGAAAGTAGAAAATGGACATGACTGTTTATGCTGTGCGTTTGCAAACTCGAAGCAAGGCAAACAATGTGCTCATGCTCGACTCCTTCGGCATAGAACATATTATTTCATAATATAACTTTTTTCTTATTTGTAGTAAAATATCTGTTACCGCACGGCGTTGCCCGTGGTCAGAAACTTTGTTGTTTAATATCGTGTGCAAAGTCCCGCTCACATTTAGCAAAGTGCTTTATTTTGACAGTGCAGAATTTAACTGCCATTAGTATCGAGAAAAAGCGTTTTTAATGTTCCTAAACTCGAGGTTACGTTTAAACAATGTTTTGTTGCTGCTAATAATATTTGCATACTGTAGATATCAAAAACAAATAATCCAAAATCCAATTTCAAATTATGTAGCTCAAAAAATGGTGTCCGTAAAGAAAATTTCCGAAATCATCAAAATCAGGCAGAGCTTTTGACAAATGCGATCTCACCGTATATTGCGATAAAAATTAAAAAAAAAAAAAAAAATCCACGTACAAAATGAATGGAAAATTATTTTTTTAGAATTTTCCAATTTCACTTTAAACATTTTTGTAATTTTCTCGCCGTATGAACCTTTCCGTAGACGTAGACAAGCACAACAAAGAAAAGGTAAATATTTTTACAGGTCTTATAGCCGGCTCTCTGAGTGGCTAATATCGATCGAAAATGCTATTTTTTCGGTAGCTAAATAAACGGAATTGAACGTCAATTATTTTTTTTTTTTTTTAGCTTGCTAAAGAAAGTTTAAAACAATGCGCACTAACAGCATCACTGTAAGCCACTCGTCCCTTTTTACTGGAGAGGTACACATACTGAGTACCGATCATTCTTACCTACCATTGTGACAGCTGCATTTGAATAAAGAAGTCTCCAGCATCCAAAGAACAAACCGCCAACCTTCGAATATAATTTGTAGATTTTATTATTGATCCAAATTTTAAGAGTGGGCTGTATTTATTTTATAAGCCACATGTTTGCTTGGACTGGTGGTGTTTTTGCTTTGCCGAAATTGCGCCGAATTCATTTCGTTTCAACTTTTATCTAAAGTAGTTAAATTTGTTTATCTATTTCCTGTTTACTGTGCAGTAGCTATTTGTATGCGAACTGGTTCTATCTCAATAACAAAATACTTTCACCGAAAATCCTTTTTCACGTTTTCAGTTGTAGGTACTCTTGTTGTTTGTCTCAATTTGAGCTGATCCCCCCAATTGCGTGTCAACTACACTTTGAAAATTTCCATCCAATGTCATTGACAACGTGAGATCTTGGTGACAAGTGTCAGTTCGATGTCTTCTACTAACTCGCGGCAAATAAACAAAGTCCACGTCCACCACTTTGGTTTGGTTTATACACATGTTTGCCTATACAACTTCACATCGTTCACCGTCGCCAAAGCGCCGCTCACCACCCCCCCTCATAAGACACAGATCAACTCATTCACACGAGGGGGCATGAGTATCTAAAACCGACAGGGACGTACAGCAGGAATATTTATAAGTAAAAGTATACAAAATATTGCACACGGCCACCAGTTTCTTTCGGCTTCCAAGTTTTCCGACTTCGGAAGCGCAAAATCATTTCACAGTTTTAATAATAGTATTTTGATTTAAAAAAAAAAAAAAAAAAAAAACCCAAAACACTTTTTCACGTTGCACCCCTCTCGCGTATTTCCGTATGTTATGATTTTCCATAGACTTTTATCTCTTGTGTTTCTATGCCAATGAAAAATATTAAATAAAAGAAGTCCTCCACGGTTTCACCGCCTGTACCCCTGTCTTATCATCATCGTCATAAGCGTCACGAGTTTTAGCAAGTGTATGTGGTTGCGTGTGATAATCCATCCCAAAACAACCTTGCGGCTACACGATCCACGTGTGATCGTTGGTGATCTTTCAACGCTAGACAAAACAAGATTTTTCAAAAATAGGAAGAATAAGTTAATTACGGAACCACAAATGTCCATAAAAGTCGTCAATGTCGAGCCTCTTGGCCATGGTCGTCGTCTTCTTCCTCGGTCGACATCCCCTCCCCAAAAAATTGACCTAATGAGAGAAAAAAGAACGAAGACAACTGTCCGCATCTTCCCAGTTGTGTGGGTGTCTCGGGCGCACGGTCCGAATGGGATATATCTTTTCAACTAATCACTTAAACAAAACACAGCCTTTAATTATGTAGATACATTTACTACATGACAAGATCGTATGTGTGTGTGCGAGTGATCGTTTTTGAAAATCGTTTGATGGCAGGGGGGTGCACGCCGAACACATTGTGCCAGTCTGCGGCGCGAAAAAAGATTATTTTTGGTTACACATATAGAGGCGAAACCGAAACATCATTTTCAAATTTAGCCAAAGTCTTGGACTCGCACATAAAAGTGTTTTCAGTTTGAAACTTTCGGTCATACGCTTTAGATCGCGCATCTAGTACAAAAGCAGATCTTAACACAGATCACTAAAAGTAAGCACAAGGATTATACATAATAAATCGGTTCGGATGGATCTTTGGACGCGATTTATCTTCTAATTTGGATTAAAAAAGCGACAAATAACGGAACATTTACTGGAAGTTGGGTAGATTGGAAAGAGTACCCTTCATTTGGACATATATCCTTTAAAATTCCTTCTTCATTTGATCAAGTAATAATCGGGCTGCAGTATTGATCTATTGAATTGTTCTCCGGTACAATCACGATCTAACCCTTTGATTTTATCATTTTGGGCAGTTGAAATTTGCAGTTTTCGAAAAGCGATCTTTAGTGATCTTCGATTTTCTTCTGGAGAGGCTTTTATTTATCGGTATTACACCGATCTGCACTTTCCTAAGTTATCTTTACGATAATTACCAACCCATTGCACTTTATCCTGAATGATTTCCGCAAACGCCCATTGAAATGATCATCATTTTGTTTACTCTATCCGTTTTAAATTTTGTCTCTTCTATTGCACAGGTCTTGCTGACTGCCAACCGCATAGTCAATGGATTAACATCGCCCTGAGGTTACAATACCTCAAGTACCTACTTCCCGGTTAACTCGTTTGACCAGCGAAAATGATCCAGAAACCACTTTCAACGGACTTCTACATTTGCTTTGAAACGATTTGAATTTTCTATGATCGCACATAAAATTTCCAAAGTGCATTTTTCAACAACGTTTTCATTTCGTTGCAAAACCATTCGTACTTGAATCGGCTTCAATACGTTCCTTACACTCCAATTCGGAACAGATTTTCGGATGAATTTGTTTCGCCGGCAACATTTGACTGTAGACCAAACTGAAGATCAAATTAAAATCGAGTCTTCTGCAATCAATTCTTTTAAAACTGGCCTGTTATTCGACTTCCGCTGATCACTTTCATTCCGTATAAATGCTTTTGCTTAACCTTTAATTTAAAAATGTGTATCCAATGACTGGATGATATTCTGCTGATCGTGATATCTTTTCATAATCCGCTTGTATTTTTAATCGGCTATTATCCAACGTCTTCCACATCTACAACGTCTTGTTCTACCATCGAAATTCGATTGTCTAGAGCCTCCAAGTGACATTTATCCATCTGATCTCTCCGTATTCATATACTGATCTTGCATTGTTTTTTTTGTCTTTTGCTCTTTCCAGGTGAATTCAGGCTCCCATCACCATCAGGCTGTTGTTACGGACTACGCTAAACCGAACAAGGGCATATCGCATCTAACTCAAACAGAAATCACTGAAACTTCTACAATCGTAGAGGATCACCATAATCCAGCGCAAATTGTTGGAGGCGATCAGTTAGATTCTATGCTTGGTAGCTTACAAGCAAATATGTCTCGTCAAGGTGTCAATACTGTTCAAAAGGGCTGCTGCAATGCCTGCGAAAAGCCAATTGTTGGTCAAGTGATCACTGCTTTGGGTAAAACTTGGCATCCAGAGCATTTCACATGCAATCACTGCAACCAGGAGTTGGGCACCCGTAACTTCTTCGAACGTGAGGGCTTCCCATACTGCGAAACAGATTATCACAATTTGTTCAGCCCACGTTGTGCCTACTGCAATGGTGCTATTTTGGATGTAAGTATCACATTAAAAAACTAAATAACATCAGAATTGTATAGTCTCGTTTCTTTCCCTCTAGAAATGCGTAACAGCTTTGGACAAAACTTGGCATACAGAGCATTTCTTCTGTGCCCAGTGCGGACAGCAATTCGGCGAGGATGGCTTCCATGAGCGTGATGGCAAACCATACTGCCGCACCGATTACTTTGAGATGTTCGCACCCAAATGCAATGGCTGCAATCGGGCTATCATGGAGAACTACATCTCAGCATTGAACTCGCAATGGCATCCCGACTGTTTCGTATGCAGGGTATGTATCATCCATTCATGTGGACCCTATTATTGTTATATTATGTTCTTCTTTATTTCCACCTACAAAAATTTAGGACTGCAAAAAGGCCGTACGAGGCAAATCATTCTACGCCATGGAAGGCAAACCTGTTTGCCCAACATGTGTGGGTGTTGATGAAGAGGAATAGAGTTGAGTTACTTAAAATTTCATTTTAAAAATAGAATCATTTTGTTTTTCTATGTGCCTGTGGATCGTATTCACACACATATTGGACTATAATTTATTACATCGCGATTTTGAATTAGTTTTCTTTTTCTATTTCTGTTTTTTTTTTTTTTTTTTTTTTTTTTTAAATGTTTAACACTTTCCTCTTCTACGCACACCACATATACAAATTTGCCCTCGCCGCCTGCCATCACAAATGGAATGATCTTGCCAGCCGTTTGCTATGTACACTCTCTCTCTGTCACATGTTGTGCTCGATTTTTTGAGCTACACTTGTCGGAATGAGGAGTGTCTGGTGGAAGCAAACCTGTGCACTGGCAAGAAACTGAAATTGAAATATGGTCTCTCTGTATGCCCCTTTTGAAATGTTTTCTCTTTCAGCAAGGGACGAAAAAGAATTTTTGTTCCTTTATCTCATTTCCTTTTTAAACACTAAACAAACAAAAAAATTGGAAAAAAATGCACTAAAAATGATTGTTAGGCTGTAAGAATATATTATTAATAACTATTAGGGTTTTATTATTGTTAACTTGTAAATTTATATTTATTTGTAAATAAATAATAATAAAAAAACAAAAAAATAAAAAAAAAATAAACAAACAAAACAAAAAAAAAAACAAAAAACCACACAACCACAAAATATCAGCTTAGGGCAAATTTTGAGCGAATCAGATAGATTTCGCTGTTGCGTTAGGATGCCTAGGTCACGGCTGCTGGTTCGGTGCTAGGCGGCGGTAATCATATTGCCCCTAGTATTGGATCATGTGGCATTGACTAGGTCAGTGACAGCTCTTAGGTAGACGTGATGTTAGGACTTGAAGGTTGGCCTTGGCAAGCCGAGTAGCAACCTTCATGTAGGTTACCAGCTAGGATGCGAACCTGAACTTTCGGGATCCATGTTCGGTGGGATCATTGACCTTGACATAGGTCTGTTGTGGTTTTCCTTATACGAAGTCCAATGTCAAGGCCGCTTGAGCAATTTTGTTCGAAGTGGATGTGGCCTATCACAGACTGTGTTAAACTGGATAAATGCCAACAAATACTTATTTTTGTTGTTGTTAATTTGTAGACATTCCATTTGTGTATTATGAAGGCGATTTGTTTTAAGATTCGAAACATTTTTAGTGCATTTTTTAAATTATTTTTTACTTGAAGGGTTATTTTTTGTTCGGTATGGTAGTAGCGCATGTTTGTTTATAGAATCTGCTCTGAAAATATGGTATTTTGTGCAACAGCATACAAATAACCAGACTTAGAGACACCGATATTGAATATATGGCCCAGCCATATTATCTCCCAATTGCCAGAGTTGTTGTAATAAATAAGAAGCCATAGCTTGCTTACTGTAACTATGTATATGCTGGACCTAGTTAAAACCCTATGGCTATGGCCCGAAATAAAAGTTTCCTGGGAGTTTCCAACCTTGCTACATGTTTTGTGCACTGGTTTTGAATTCTATGGCTTGCATTTTGTCCAGTTTTTTTCAACTTTCTCTATTAAGAGATATTAGGTCTGTTTTGTACGAATACAATAGGTCTGTTCCCTTACAATAACGCATTCCAATACATTCATTTATTCGTTCATTTTCAATGGCCGCTCTTCCATTAGTAGGGTCGCGGGAAAAGGATGCCTAAGTGAACCCTCCATAGCTCCCGATCTTCCGCCACCGACTCTGGATCATCAGGAGCAATCCCAATACGGGTCGCGGAAAGGTTTCGGACATGATCTAACTATCTCATGCTGGGTCTTCCTGAGGACGCCTGCATTCCAATACATTCGAATAAATTAGTCAAACTTCGTTCCGTTAACACTGACTGCCAGAGCAATTCGGTAGTTGATCGTCACAGTGATTGGACGTGTTTATCTGCTATTGTGTTAAATCATACAGTTTTTCTATTAATTTCTAAGTGTACTATAATGGTTACATTACAGTGCCCTAAATGTCGCCTAAATCTAGTTGACAATGACTTATTATTTGCTAAAATTAATCAAATGCATAAAGAGCTTATTGAACTAAAAGATTTTGTTTTGCGATCTTCAACAAATAATTGCACAAAGTCTCAAGTGGTTACGCGTTCGCAAACAACCGGTAGGGTCAATGCACCCTCTCGTGCCAAAGTGTCCAACTCGCAACTTCCTACATCTCATAAGGCGTTTTTCTTTTTTAGTTCAGAGCACAACCTGAACTGTTATACAAAAAGTTTGTGTTTCTTTTTTAGCTCAGATACATCAGAGCTCGAATTTGTGTTTCTTTTTTCGTTCAGAGCGTGATCAGAGCGCGCTCTATGAGCTCAGAATTAATTGACTGAGCAGGCTGAGTAAAATCCTGATTACACATATACATTCACACTTGCAGTCATATTTGAGAGAAAAAAAAAACAGGAAAAACAGAAAATCATCAGAACGATCTGAGCTTGCTCGGTTCAGAGCGCGCTCATATAGCTCGAGCTCAGTTCAGTGCTCAGCTCTGAACTAAAAAAGAAAAACGCCTATAATAGTCCGCGCACTCCCCGAATTGTCGTGGCTGCCGCTAATGCAAAGTTAAGCAAAAAAAACTCATCAACCGCTGCCAATGTTGCCTCTGCTTTGCCTCCAGACTCAGACTCGATTATTTCGATCATCAACGACGCTGATCGGGCTGATGCTGTAACCCCCGCTGTTGCTACTGATGCTGATACATCTAATGCTGTTACAATGCATTCAAAAACTGCTGCTGATGATCCTGTTGCTGGAACATCCTCATCCGTAAATTCATTAGAAAATAATCCTAATGTTTGGCAAACAATTAAATCCAAACATTCTAATAAGCGTGATAGAGCAATCGTTGGAACTATACTCTGTCCAAGAAAAATTGTCAGTACAGGGAAGATATGATGTTTGTCTCTCAGTCTGGTTGCAATGACTTACATAAATCGGTCCCTTTTTAAAGCTCTCACAGGGTTGCCGTAGTGTGTATGATAATTCGCCATAACTCGGAGAGCAATACTAATAGGGTTACCATCTTCCAATTTAGCCAGGTCTCATCAGTAAAATAAATCTTTCTTTTCTCTTCTCTATTTTTTTTTTTTAATTCGCGTAGATATCTTCGTCTCCAAGAAATAATCACCCCTATCGTGGAATACGCCGGGGGGAACGTTTCACCCAAATTCAATACTTGGCATCGTAGAATACATTCGAAGTGAAAGATTCACCAGTCGGTAAAGTGAATGCGTTTAACACGATCGTAGAAAACGATCGAAGTGAAACTCCCCATACAAACTTTGACATTTCAAATACGCAGCTAATTCATTGCGTATCCTATCGTTTGTTGTAAAATTGTAAGTTCAACACATAAAAAAACATGGAAATGTTACTTTATTTAACTGAAAGCACTTAGTAAATCTAAAAGATAAATAAACTTTATAAACAATTTGAATAACAATTGTATTTCAGAAAACTCACGTCGAATCCGAAAGTTCCATTATGTCCTTTGTAGTTCTTCTTAATATGCACGCATTTTATTTTCGTTGGATGCTCTTTGCTCCACATTGTAAAATATATTCTACTCAAATATACTATCCATTTATTTTTCATTTGATTTCTGTAAAATAAATTCTAATTTACTTTGCTCTATCTCTGCTGCCATTCAATGCAAAACAGCTGGTTTTACGACCAACTTTGAACGAAAATGCCTGTCGATAAGACAGTCTCACCCGGCGGATTTCACGATGCATATGGAAAGTGAAAGTGAATCGAGTATGTGAAGTGAATCTCAAATACGCCGTATTCCACGATAGGGGTGAATGTCACTTCTTTCCAACAACAAATTCTTTCGCTGACGTTTGACGAATTTAAGTCCGAGCAATATTGTACACAAAGTTGATCTGCTTAATTTTGTTATATTTTCACTTTTTTGTACTTCTAAAAATATCTTGTCTAGCGTTGGAAGGTCATTATCCATAAAAAACTGATGGACTATCCGCCTAATCGCACATTTGTCAAAATCATCCACCTTGCTCTTGATAACGGAATTATTTTTCTTCTTTGGTGGTGAATTGTGGCCTTTGACTGCTTTTTCCCTTAAAAGCCTGTATACAGTTCGTTCCGTAACAGAAAAAACAGTAGCCGCTTTTCAAACGGCTTCCGATTTACTTTTGAAAAGGTCATAGAATTTTTCAGTTGCATCAACAATCTGTTGTTTCTTTTCTACGCTTAGATCCTTTGAAGACTTTGTAGCCATGTTTCTGTTTATTCATATGCACAATAAAGCTAACCACTTGCTTAGATGCACTATCCGCTATTCAGATAACAACCATTGTTTCCGCCTTATATACACAAACAGGCAATTAGAAAAAATTATATAACCACGACGCAATGTCATAATACCTAAACAGATGGTAAAAGGACTGCACTTGTGCAGCTCTACATACATTTTTTAATATAGACATGTATACCTAGATCAAATATTTGTTAAAAAATTATTACCCGTCAATGCAGAACTTCGCGGAAACAGTAGCAAAAAAAAAGGATCATAAAATCCTTTCAAGGCATTTACCAACGACCGAAAATAAACAGTATAGGTCTACCTGCTTCATCATTTTGATATTTCAGTGTGAAAAATATGCTCTACAAAGTGAAATATGAATTTATACCTACAAAAACGTGCAGAAATATGCCCTAACGAATAAGGCTGAAAATTTGTACTTAGTTTTCTGTAATAAAATATTAAATCAAATTTTATCCCTTAAAATAACATGCTTTTGCATGAATCCGGTTGAGTTGCCCTAGTAATCATTATTAATTTATTGCAATATCTCTACAACGCACATATGATCACTTTTTGCGTTAATGAAATGAATGCATTAAAACACCTCACGAATAAACTTTATTTCCAAAAGACAACATTCAAAAATATGTTTTAACTGAATATTATTGGATCTTCAGAAATACAAACAAATTAAAACCGAATGGCAGCACCCCAAATAATATGCCGCTCTCAAAAGCTCCAAAAAGCTCCAAAAAGCACCAAAACCGAAAGTTCTTTGACAAAATTCAAAGAAAAACCCTTAATGATATGCTAACATTGTCATATGGTAACACTTCTCTGATGTGCTTCAGTCACTCACACTGCTTATTTTGGTTGATGATAATAGCAAGCGAACACAAGCGATCGTGCTCATTCTGCCCGTGGCTGTGTGGCAGACTGGTTGTGAAGGGATGCATGCGAATTTCAGGAAAATTACAACAACAAAATTCTTTGGAATGCCAGTGGTTTCGTTTTTATTTCAGTGGCAAATCTTGTGTTTGAGTGCCGTGAGAGTACCTACAGGCACCACTGGTAGAAAAAAGAGCTTCCCATAAGGCCTGTACTGACAATTTTTCTTGGACAGAGTATAACAACAACTCTACAACAGGTTTGGAACTGGAGATCGTTACTCAATTCAAATGGTTGCATTTATCGTCATTCAAACCTGCTACGACATGTCAGTCTATACTTACATACGTTTCATCTGCGTTTAATGTGGACATGTCTAAACTGAAATGCCACAAGCTGATTAAAGAAGGTATAGATGAAAATGCTCTTAATCACATCAATTTTAAACTAGGCGTGCCGGAAGATTTGATTGACATATTTCTTAACTCCAATATGTGGCTCAATGGTGTTCGAGTGCGCTTATTTAAATTTCTTCCAAAAAACGAAATGCGCATTCCAAACCTAAACGTACTCACGTAATACATGCTGTTGCTGACGCCGCTGCTGCTAACAAAAATCCGTTGCGTTGTGATGTTCGTTCTCTCTCTCTGTACTATCATAATGTTGGTGGAATGAGAACAAAAATCGCTAAATTCTTCTTCGCCGCTGCTGATTGTTCCTATGACATTATCGCATTGACAGAGACGTGGCTGCATGGGAAAATTGAATCTGCCGAATTGTTTACCGACAATAACGACGTCAATAACTTTGAGGTGTACCGAAAGGATAGATGTTCTTTTGAAACCAGCTGTGATAGAGGTGGTGGTGTATTATTTGCTGTTCGAAATTATCACAAGAGTATAGAAATTCCACTATCTGATTCGTCTGGTCTGATTGAACAAATTTGTGTACGCGTTGATTTTTATTTGCCTGGGAATGCAGACTTAATTCATTTGTATTTTTTCGTTTCTTATATTCCGCCGAATGCAGATAATGGAATTTACAAAGCTCATGTTAAAAATTTAATTAATATTGTTAATTGCTTAGATAACTCATCATATGCTGTAGTATTAGGTGATTTTAATTTAACTGATGTTGCTTGGGTTTTTTCCGAAGATGACAAATGTGTTCTTCCTTTTAATGTCTCAAAAGAGAAGGAAATTCAAGTAATTGACACAATGCTTGCAACGAATTTCCGTCAATTGAATGGATTTTGCAACGCCATGGGTAATGTGTTAGATTTAATTTTTATAAATGAAGAGATCGAAGCCTCTGTAAACCGTGCTGATTTTCCACTACTAAATAATAGTATTTTCCATGATGCGTTGGAAGTTTCATTTAACTTGTCGGTTTTAATACCATTGTTTGTGGGTATAAAAAATGCCAAGTTGGATTTTGCTAAGGCAGATTATAATGCTATAAACAATTTTTTATGCTCTATAAACTGGCAAAGCACTCTTGGCTCTGCTAATTTAAACACTGGTTTTACAGAATTTAGAAAAATACTTGATTATACGATTTCTACGTTTGTGCCGACTAAACGAATAATTCGTTCTAATAAACCTGTTTGGTATAACAACAGCTTATCTAGATTGAAGAATGTTATGAATAAAGCCTATAAGTTGAGCAAATTTAATTCAAATGCGCGTAATGATTTTTTGCGTTTGCGAAATGAATATGAACTTTTAAAGAAATTTGTATATAAACAATACGTTTCATCAATGGAAACTAATATTAAACGTGATGCTAAAGCCTTTTGGTCATTCATAAACACTAAGCGAAAATCAATTGGTATACCATCCATTATGACGTATAACGGAGTCAATAGTGATAATCTTAATGAAATATGTAACATGTTTGCTTCATTTTTCCAATCAAATTTCGTGAATGCGTTCGTTGATGGAAATTCATTACCTAATTGTGAACGAATTACTGACATAGGCTCTATTTCTCTGTCTGAAGATGATATTCTTCTAGAGTTATCATCGCTTGATTCGAGTACGAGTATTGCGCCCGATAATTTCCCCCCTTTGTTTTTTAAATCATGCAAATATAGTTTAGTTGAACCGCTTAAGATTATTTTTAACAAGTCTCTGAAGTCAGGCAATTTTCTTGATTGCTGGAAGCATTCTTTTATCACCCCAATTCATAAATCTGGATCTAAAAGAATAATTGACAATTACAGACCTATAGCTAAATTGCAACTAATTCCGAAAATATTCGAAGCTATTGTTAAGAAACGGTTATATGCCGCTGTGTGTAACCAAATCTCGCAAAACCAGCATGGTTTCGTGAATGGTAGATCAACTACTACCAACTTAGTAATCTTCACAAATTACTGTCTTCAGAAAATTGAAAATCGTCTTCAGGTTGACTGTATTTATACGGATTTTTCGAAGGCTTTTGACAGAGTCCAACACAATGTTCTGTTAAAGAAACTTGAAATGTTTGGATTCCATTCTAATATTTTAAACTGGATCGGTAGTTATCTGCATAATCGGAAACAGTATGTGAAGATAGGATCCGCTCTGTCTAATGAAATTTTAAATCTATCAGGAGTCCCCCAGGGAAGCCATATTGGTCCGCTCCTCTTCCTTCTTTTTATAAATGACTTACCAGCTTTTATATCTGAATCTAATTCTCTTTTATATGCTGATGATTTAAAAATATATAAATCTGTAAGCTCGCTTTCTGATGCCATTCAATTGCAAACAGATCTGAACCAAGTTAATCACTGGTGTACTTTGAATGGGTTATACTTTAACATAAAAAAATGCTCTGTTATGACATTCAATAGAATAAAATCTTCGATAAACTTCGATTACAGTATACAAGGTAAATTACTTAAAAGAGTAACTGATCAAAAAGATCTAGGTGTTATCTTTGATCCGGAATTAAATTTTGCGTTACACATAGATTACATCATAAGCAAGGCTAATTGTATGCTGGGTTTTCTGTGTCGCAATTCTAAAGACTTTAATGATCCCTTCACACTTAAATCCCTTTATAATTCTTTAATTCGTTCTATATTAGAATATGGTTGCGTTGTTTGGAATCCCTACTACAGCAATGCTGAAGTTCGGATTGAAAAAATTCAAAAACGATTCACGAGATATGCTCTCAGAAAAATAAACTGGAATGATGATATTCCTCCTTATGAAGCAAGATGTGCGCTTATGAGTTTGAAACCTCTTGCTAAAAGAAGAACATATTACTCCGTACTTTTTGCACATGATGTTATTACCGCTCATATTGATTGTTCACTTTTATTATCAATGTTTAATATATACACTCCTTTTCGCATTCTTCGGCCTAGAGAACTGTATTTTTTGTATGTTTCTCGGCACAGAACAAATTATGGTCGTAATGATCCCATAACTAAAGCTTGTGTCAATTATAACTTATATGTAGACTCAATTGATTTCAATATGAGTAGATCACTTTGTAAAACTTCTATAATGAATTCACTGTAACCTGTCAATTAAATATATACATTTATAATTTTTGTATTAGTACTAGAAGTAGTCTAAAATAAGATAAAGCTTGTAAGACGAAATAAGAAATAAAATAAATAATTTTGGGTAAATTTCTTGGGTGCCAACACAAAATATTTCTTTATTTCCATTATTTAACACAAATGAAACAAAAAATAAATTCCATATTAATTATTGGCAATGCGTCCTTAAATTTAGTCCTGGCTATTAAATAGGATAGCCATGGCACTTCAAGAAATTTTAATGCAAATTCTTTCACTCGGTCGATGTGTTAAGTGAATGAAGTTTGACGAATGTATTCGAACTCGAGATGTTAATCAATTCTGACATTACGATGAGGGGGGAACTCAAGAAAGTGAAGAAATTCTGTCAGTATGCTCCCGAGGCTAATTCAAACTTCGGATTTGGAGTTTGTAGGCCTACAGTTCGGGTCGCTTTTTGTTTGCACGGTATATGGTACCGGTTTGATTTGTTCGAGAATTGCTCTAAAGACTGCTCTAAAGATTAATTTATATATCAGTTTTTCCCTTAAAAATCGAATACAGTACTTTTGAAATCTGGACATATCTCAAAAACGGTCCATACGATTGTAACAAAAATTAATTTCTAAGGTCATACCTATGGAATATGGTCACTTCTAACTTAATAGCAAACTCAGTTTTTCTCTGTACCTATTATCAAACCTACAATGAATTTGATTTTGACCAAAATGCATACTTAGAGTTAAATTGATATTTTCGAAATGATTGCGTCCTTAATTTTCAATTCGAATCAGCGAAAAGGCTAATTTTAGAAACTTCATATCTCGAAAACTCCAATTTCGATTTTGGTAAAACGTTTAAATCAATCCTTTCATTTCAAACAATATCTAATACTCAATTTTCAGCTTAATAGTTAAGCAGTATTTTTTTATTATTTTTTTTTTTTTGTAAAACTGAACATTGTCTGCAAAAAAATGCCTCTTAAAGATTTTGATCAAAATACATATTTAGTATAGTACAAAAATTCTCATCTAGATTCCATACTTAATTTTTTTTCAAAAAATTCGAATAAATCCATTTTTGAATTTTTTTCAAAAGTGACTACCCAAATCCCGATCTGTCTTATCATATTAATTTAAAACTCAATACCGCACTTTCATTTAAAATGCAATTACAGCAACGCAAAACTTATGTTTAGCAAATATTAACACCTTCTTCCTTTTTTCAGCCATTTTGAATGTGCACCTTTAAATAATTCCAACCAGTTCGAGTTTACGCAATTAGAAAATCCCACTGCATTTGCACCCCCACACACGTCCATCGGGATATTCAGTTTATAGCTGATTACACATTCAAAAAACATTGTCACTTTAAACGAGCGTCATTAATCTATTCCAGTCAAAAATAAAATCATGCCCTAACTTCAGTTTTAAAAACTTTCAAAGTCTAAAAACTCACATTGTTATAAGATATACTTATACGTACTGCCAAATCAGATTAATAATCCAAAAGCTAATTATATTTGGCTATTCCTATATTTCAAGAACCGTTTCCTTTACGTAACATCGCTTCTCAGATTGTTACCTACCTACCTAATAAAATAAGAAAAGATCCAACCAAACTTTTGCTGAACGAGTAAGTTTCGTTCGACCCAGTCATGTACTTTATTTTACTGATTATTCTTGGAATTCGCTAGCTTTTTTTCGACTACAAATCGAGTTTGTGTGTAGTACATCCTGGCAAGGTGGTGCTCAGTTTAAGCGTTGCCGTAAAGAATAAAATATTGAGGGCTTTACTGAGGGCCATTTCCAAAAAGTGCAGGCCACTACCCTTCAGAGAAAACATTTAAAAAGTCAAAATTTAAAAAAAAAGCTATAAGGCAACATAAATAAATTGTTCTATTTGTCTGCTCAGTTATTTATTTTTGTCAATGGAATAGTAGAATGTATAAAAAATGTAGGATATTTTGATAATCGATAATAGAATTAAAAGATCTAACTAATAAATACTTAATATCTTCCCAAAACTACTCACAAACAACACACAATAAAATATGTTACAAACAGAAGTGACAGGTACAAGACAAAAATCACGAAGTCGAATTATTATGACGGGAACAAGCGAAAATAAAACGTCAGTCAGAATAAATAAATTCAGTGTCGCTTTCAATATGTGGACTTTCAAATTATGGAGTAAATACATTGCTAATTTTTGTAATGAAATAAGAAAGTGTGCTTTTTAGTATATTTTGTTTAGGAAACACAAAAAATAAGATATGCCGGCCATTTCCTGTTGGCCCGTGCCAAAGGGTCAAACTAAGAAACAGAAGGTCTAATGGACTGATCGGACACATTATGACAACGCTGAAATGTACCTTTGGAATCGGATAAATAAATCTGATCATTTCTTTTAGGCGTTGAGTACTTAGTAGTGTTAGAGTGTTAGCTCGGGCTTTTGAATTTTAGTGTTGCTATCTTTCGAATCAAAAAAGTCGCCCATTAATGGATGATGTGGACCTAAGCAGTTATATAGACAGACGATTTATCATGATCAATGATCACACACACTGTCGCC
This sequence comes from Cheilosia urbana, assembly GCA_946477585.1. NCBI lineage: Eukaryota > Metazoa > Arthropoda > Insecta > Diptera > Syrphidae > Cheilosia > Cheilosia urbana. The sequence continues at coordinate 123,577,919 of OX297854.1, forward strand.
ATATTTATTTTTATTCCGATTTCAACTAAATGTCGAAAAAGTAATGTTAAAGTGAACAATTATTCATTCGTTGACTCAATTCAACAGGCCTTACATAATAATCATTTTTACCCTTAACCGAGGTTGCCATAAGTGCAGATTTTCAACCTAGCTGCAGACTTTTAATAACCAGAAATCTGCGCTTCAGATTTTGTCTGCATTCGCAATAATAGTTATATTTTGTTCTTTTTACAAAATAATTTCAAAATTTTTTGCACACTTGTGTTCGCTGTATGCTATCATTTTCTTATTCAGCTCTTTTTTTCGTGGTATTGTTATACTTAAATAAAAAAGAAATTTGTGAAGTAAGATTTTACCTAGAAATCTGCATTGCAATTGTGTTTTTTTTTTTTTTTTTCATAATTGCAGATTTGTCCAAATATTTTTATGACAACACTGCCCTTAACACTAAATATTTTATAGGTCACAATGGGTAGTTTTATATGGAAAATGTCGCCATTGTGAGTTCGAAAAATTTAGCCAGAATACTAAAAATGATTATTAGTATCGCGGAACGAATTTAACTTAATTTATATCTCATTTGACTTCTAATCGGAGTATTGTTTTTGAAAAGTCCATTGGTTCAGCGTGCTTTTTGCAATTTAGTGGTGCTGAATTTGTCTTTCGTTAACACTGATATAGAATAGACAAATCATACTGAGACCCCCTACTCATAATCCTCTTGCCACTGGCCCCTCAATTTTCTTTCAAATTCACCATTTTGTTTTCCTATCGCTGCAATGCAATTAGAATCCGTGTGACGTGCAAAAAATACAAAAAATACAAAGAAAATGATGTCAACGGTGCGGGAATGTGATAGAGTTCGGGAATATCACATTTTAACATTACTGAATGCTATTGGTTAGGCTGAAAACACACCGGATAAAGCAAAACGTTTTTAATTCGATAGTCAAAAAAACATTTTATATTTGAACACACACCAAGCGAAACAGAATGTAACAAAACAAAACGTTTTGTTTTCTTGTTTCGTTTGGTGTGCGTTGAAATAAAACAAAATGCAATTTGCGACTTGCTTTTAGTGTTGTTCACTTACGTTGACAATTCATTTCAGTTGCTATTTCTATCCACAGCTTATCAATAGTAAGTTTATTGGCATGTTCCTTATCTTTATAATTATAAATAGGGCTTCTTGCCTCAATTAAAAAAAAATAGTTTTTCTCCATCTACGTCCATATTTGTTAGAATTTGCGGAAAGAGTAAACATAGAAGGAAATGAAGCTGTAAAGTGCAACGAAAGAAGAACATAAAATCAACGGAATCAAAATTTTGTTTTGCAAAAAACGAAAGGTCAGCTATCGGCAACGAAACATGTTTTCCTGTTTTGCTTTGGTTTTTATGTTTCGTTTCATTTGGTGTGTGTTGCGCCATAAGAAAGTAGGCAATTATCATCAACGACGCTGTTTCGAAACAGTTTTGTTGCATTCGGTGTGTGTTGCTCGTATACAATGGCATGTATTTTTGACAACCATCACCGAAACACTTCAAAACAAAAACGTGTGTTTTGTTTTGTTTTCTTTTGTGTGTGTACTCTCATAAGAAACAATGTTCCCTTGTTTCACGAAGCAAAAAAACATGTTTTGCTTTATCCGGTGTGTTTTCAGCCTTAGTTATCATTCTTTTATATTTTTAAAAGGCGAATAATTTCATATGTTTGGTTAATAAAATTATCTAAATGAGATGTTTTATATACTAGAAACATATTAGAACAAACATGGTTGTGTATTTTCCGCTTTTGGATATCGTTAACTTCTATTTCATGTGTAAATGTTTCTTAAATAACAGAAGTAAGTTTGCAAAAAATGTTTTTATTTTCCTACAACGAATGGTTGTATTCATATTTTTTTTTATAAATATTTTAAGGAAATGTAGGTACACTTATTCCTAAAAAAACTACTATCCACACGTAGCGAATAATTTCAAATTTAACGAAAAAAATTTGTATGAACGCTGCCAGGGAGGTGGGAGTGTGTTGATGAGCCGGAATTTTTGAAATTACGTGCCATTTGTCACTACGAATTTCTATATGAAAGTACTAGCGCACTTAGCGTTTGCCAACCCATAATAATGTAGCTTGTAGGCATGTAACGGAAAATCGGCCGAAGTTGGTGGTCTCAGTATGTTTTGTCTATGACTGATAGACCTTGTGTTTTAAATATTAATTTAATTGTTGGTTTTATTTTGACTACCCAATTCTCTGTTGAAAAAACGTCAAGCACCCACAACGAATTACTCGTATGGTAATGTTTTTTTTTAAGCAATTTCTAAACAGTCAAACAATACTGGGGATGACACCAGAAAACAAGAAATTAAAACCCGAGAAATCTCTATTGAAAGACGATCTCCCCTATTGAAATACCCTCTTTAATTATTTTTAGAAAACAAAAAAGTTGATAAAAATCCACATTTTTCTAACCATCCCTCTTGCTGTCATCAAGTAATAACTCACAGGCAAAAGCTTTTGCTTTCTGTCACACCATTTGTTCAGACGTCGTATTCGTTTAAACATAGGCCCAACAATGACAACAACAACTGTAATGGACGTTTCAAAAATAATAAAAAAATCTTCTATATAAATAAAAATGAAATGATGTTCGTTGGTAAGGGCATCACGAGAGAACGGCTGGACCGATTTCGCTAATTCTTTTTTTTGTTGTGTTTGTTATTGTCAGGAGAACAAAGTTATGAAAGAAAAAATTAAGAAAATTGCGCGGAAAATTAGAAAATTAAAGGTTGAATGGGGAAATACACTTTGAAAAAAAATTAACGGGATAGAAATCAAGTAGTGACACTCAAATAAAAAAAAAATTATTTTGAATTTTAAAAGCAATTGTTGTTGTCAATTATTTTAAATATTTTCCAAGCAAATTGTTGTTGTCAACAATTTTGAAGTTTTTTTTTTTTTTTAAATATAGGTATACCCAAAAAGTTTGTTCTAATAAATTGTGTTTACTATGTTACATCAAGTAACTTTTTGAAATGAAGTAGATAGGTACTTTGATTATACAAAGATGATATTATGGCCGACGATATTTTGCATCGAATTCGCACTGTGACATCGGATAATGAACTGGAGATGTCAGATGAAATGCGCAACAAAGCTTTGATTTGACGCATTTAATCGAGAATAGGAGCGAGAAATGGACTTCGAACGAATCGCATTGAGTCAAGCTGTTCGAACAAATGTGCCAATGTTGAATCTATATATATAAAAATGAATCCCTATTTCCCTTGGTCGCGGCATGACGCGTGAACGGCTGGACCGATTTCGCTAAATTTTTTTTTTGTGTTTGTTATTGTCAGGAGAAGAATCTTATGAAAGAAAAAGTTAAGAAAATTTCGCGGAAAATTAGAAAATTTAAGAATACTTAACCACCATATTAAATTATATCTAATGTAACCATAGCGCTTTTACAATTCAACTTTTTTGATGTAACCTTATGGCGTTGCATAACATTGACAGAATACGTGCTGCAAATATATGAAATTTTGTAGATTTATATTCTTCGTTCCCGCTTGAAGGAAAGGATACTTTTGGACCTGATAGGTGGCGCTGTTGCCGATCTCCGAAACAGCTCTACCAAGTTGATTGAAATTTTGTAAATGGATATGGTTGCTTCCAGTTTTAAATTGCGAATAGTTTTTGACCCTATAGGTGGTACTTTGAAAAACACAAGCGGGATATTTTCCCATTCAGTCCCATTCAAAAATAAAATCAAACGCTATTTCTAAATTAATGGACACTGTCCAAATAAAGCAATTTGCGAAATGTGAGCAAGATTTAATACGAAAGGTACGGGCAAAGGAAGTACATTATACTACCTTTTGTTGTGAAAATAAAACGTTATGGAGATTAGTTGAATTTTTGAATTATTTAGACGTTCCGGGCTTACCCCTAAATAATGTGGATATCACGTGCGACTTCAATTTCCCGTGCGTATCGCTTTCACTATGACAAATAATTTATTACAAGGATAATGGATGGATGTTTGTGCATTTGTGGCATCAATCTTGATTTCCCATGTTTCTCATATTGTCAATTTAGTGAAAAAGCGTTTCCGCCGTTGGCCGACACGTCAAAATCATTGCGGTTTTATTGAAACAAATCAACATAGCTATTCATCATTTATTTATATTGCATTTAATATGACTTTTGAATAAAGAATTTTAATTGGCCGAATTACATAAATTAGGAAATGCATTGTGAATGCTCGGAATTATTATTTTCATTACATTAACAAATATGGGCGGAACGAAGTTTGCCGGGTCAGCTAGTACTAATTAAAAATATTTTATGGATCGTCAGACTTCATCACAAAATGGCATTCGTTTCTGGACAAACAATATGTCACCTAAACGTGTTTTGCTTATCGAAAGTGTATTTTGTGTACACGTCTAGATTGTTGGCTCTTTTTTACTTTGATGTATCCAGAAAATGTCACCAAATCGATTGTCAACATGTCAGAAAGCTGCGTGAAAAACATTCACGGTCATAACTTTTCATTCAACCGACGGAAAAATACCAATCCATCTGACAATATTTACGCTTGATTTATAAGTTAACTTGTATTTTGGCTTAAAATAATTTACGCGTATTCAAATCTGTGTTCGTTTTTCTCATGAAAAAAATATATAACTCTGCTGCAATGATTTGAATTGGCAACATTTCAAAAGCATCTTCTAAAATTACACAAATAATCAACTCTTTTGCTTTCGACCAGCAATGTTTCTCTAATTTGTTTTTGCGGTAAATATTAATTTATTGTTTATTTTAAGTCTTAAAAAAAGCAAACATTTGTTTAATGTGTCAATAAAATAATGAAATCTTATTTTTGGCAGCACATCAGAACGATTTTGAAAATAAAATTGCGTAAAGGTATAGGTTACTCTCTATGGGCTTGTGCCAAATTTGAAAACATTCTGGAATTAATTTTGTTGAAAGGAAAATTTAAAATAATACAATAATTGTTTCTCGTAAATAATAATTTCGCTCTTCCATTTAATTTGATTTAAAATTGAGCTTTCTATAAAATATCACTGTAGTGTGGCCTTTTGTGGTTTGCGGATATCCATTTTTGTTCAATAAATTGTCAGTTAATCAGTGGAAGTGGAAAACAACATGCTTACCTTGATTAACGTATTTGGGGCAACACTTGGATTTTTAAAAGTTACCTGCCAAGACCGAAATAACTTATGTCATACTCAGTCCGTACACAGTTAAGCGGTACGTTCGTAGTAGGCTGGAGTGGCGCTGATAAATGTTTTAATTTTTAAATTAAACAGGATTATACTGAACTGAAATAAGTCTTTGTTCTCAGAGTTCGTTCGACAGCGTTGAATTTGTCTGTCGAAAACTTTTAAAAAGAAGAGTTATACACATTCAGCCTTACCAATAATTATTTTTAACCTTCACTCTAAGTATTTTATAGGTCACAAATTGCAATTCTGTATGGAAAATTCCCCCATTGTGAGTTCGAAAAATTTAGCCTGGGCACTAAATAATGGCGGGTTTTAATCAATTGCTTGGCTAGATTTTTCGTATACGTCAACTAAAAGATCTCTCATGTCACCAAATTCCAACTCTAGAAACTGTAATCCTTGCAATATTGCATATTAATAATTGAAAATTTTATCTTTACAGGACTGCCGACGGCCCTTCCAAGGTGGATCATTCTTTGACCATGAAGGTCTGCCCTACTGTGAGACGCATTACCACGCCAAACGTGGGTCACTCTGTGCTGGTTGCTCGAAACCAATTACCGGACGATGCATCACTGCGATGTTCAAGAAATTCCATCCCGAGCATTTCGTATGTGCCTTCTGCTTGAAACAGCTCAACAAGGGAACATTCAAGGAACAGAATGACAAACCCTATTGCCATGCTTGCTTCGATAAGATATTTGGTTGAAAAATCTTCAATTCAGAACCAATCAAATCATCGAACGAAAGAAAGAACAATTACACTTATAACCGTTATGACAAAAAAAAAAAAGAACACATAAAATTGTTTAACAATAAAAAAAGCAAATCCAGAACAACATTGTTTCACGAATGCATGCAATGGAACACTTTCTGTTCTGAATATAAAACACTATAAGAACCATCTAAAAAAAAAACTCAAAATAAAATAACAGCTAACTCGTAACTTCCGATTTGTGCCAACTAAAAAAACAAGAAAAAAAAAAAAAAAACAATAGTGACGATATGACTATAAGTGACACTGCGTGGTTAAACAAATCTTTAGATTCAATGATAAGGACTTACCCAGTATGTGTTATGGAATTATATTTATTATATTTTTCTCCGTGTTCTCTCTCTCTATATATATATATTTTTTTTTTTTTTTTCTATTTGACTCAACAATTTGGTTCTCATTTTATATAAACATTTTATTTTTCTGTTTTGCTAATTAAATTTGTTGCGCATTTGTATTTTGTGTATGTTTCCGTTTTGTTATAATATTAATTTTAAACAACAAGAATATATATATTTTATTTACAAAACTAAATGACTACTATATTTGCAATAAAAACAAAGAAAATATTTTTACACGAAAGCAATTTATAATTTGTTTAATTTCAACACGCGGTCATTTTGAATTTTGGTGTGTTGTCTTAGACGTTTTACGTTCAACCTAATATTTGTTTATTTAAGAAAAGGTGTTAAGTCAAGCTATGACATATTTGTAGTATCAATAATTTTCTTTGCACTTCATTAATAGATTTTGTTTGAACGGGAATTCGAAAAGAGGAATTTTAAGGTGTTTATAAGCAAGATGCTGGTGCACGGTCTGCACAGTGTTATATCAAATACAATACAACCACTCAATAATAGGGGAAATTACCCAATAACTGTCTATTTTATTTTTTAGTGCCCAGTTCGGGGGGTAATGAGAACCAACCCCACAGCGGGACTTGAGGCTATATTAAATCTGAAACCCCTCGACCTTCTCGTGCAGCAATCTGCTGTAAACAGCGCCCTTCGACTAAGCCAGACTAAGAGTTCAACAGGTATGCGGGAAACAATATATGCGCAGACTATCCGCCTAGACTTTGAGCGAACATTTGGCACTTAGAGAGGAATGGCAAAATTTACAACCGCTCTCAAGCGAATCAACAACACATCTATACAGATGGTTCCAAGATGGATTTCGATGTTGGAGCGGGATTCTACTCAATACTTGGTATATCTAGTTCAATCCGACTTCCTGACTGCAGCAGCGTGTTCCAGGCCGAGGTTCTGGCAGTGACAACTGCTGCAAAACAAGTTGCAATGATGGCGATACCTCATGCAGATGTCACTTCCTTCATTGACAGCCAAGCGGCAATAAAATCTATCTCTGCCATTGAAATAAAATCTAAGCTTGTAACGGGTGATTTTTTAAGAGGTTTAGAACTTTTTTTAAAAAAAAATCACAAAAAATTCGAAAAAATGAATGAAATATTTATTTGAATAGATAGTTTGCAATTTAATGTTTAAAGATAATTTCATGCAAATGTTGACCGCGGCTGCGTCTCAGGTAGTCCATCCGCTGAGTCCAATTTTGGCATACTCTTTCACACATATCGGCCGGTATCTCACGAATGAATGCATGGATGTTGGCTTCCAGTGCGTCAATCGAAGCGGGCTTGTCCCTATACACATTAGCCTTGACATACCCCCACAAAAAATAATCTAATGGTGTCAAATCGCACGATCTAGGCGGCCAATTGACCGGCCCGAAACGTGAAATTAACTGTTCACCAAACTCGCCTCGCAATTGCGCCATTGTTTCGCGTGCTGTGTGGCATGTGGCACCGTCTGGTTGAAACCACATATCATGCAAGTCAAGAACTTCCATTTCGGGCAAAAAAAAAGTTTGTTATCATCGCTCGGTAGCGTTCACCATTGACAGTAACGCTGCGATTCGCATCATCTTTGAAGAAATATGGCCCAATAATGCCGCCGGCCCATTAACCGCACCAAACAGTGGCTTTTTCGGGATGCATTGGTAGCTGTTACAATGCTTCTGGCTGATCTTCACTCCAAATGCGGCAATTTTGCTTATTTACGTACCCATTCAACCAAAAATGAGCCTCATCCCTGAACACAATTTTTCGATAAAAAAGCGGATCCTCGGCCAGCTTTCCAAGAGCCCATTCACCAAAAATTCGGCGTTGTGGTAGGTCGGCTGGCTTAAGTTCTTGCACAAGCTGTATCTTAAAAGGCTTTACGCACAAATCCTTCCGCAAAATTTTCCACGTAGTGCTGTAACAAACGCCTAACTGCTGGGAACGGCGCCGAATCGACATTTCGCGGTCTTCTGTCACACTAGCTGATACGGCCGCAATATTTTCTTCACTACGCACAGTACGTAAACGTGTTGGTGGTTTAATGTCCAACAAAGTAAATTTGGTGCGAAATTTGGTCACAATCTTCCGAATAGACTGCTCAGAAGGTCGAGAATGCCGATCATAAAATGGAAGCAGCGCGCGATGAACATTTCGAACCGAGCACGAATTTTGATAGTAAAATTCAATAATTTGCAAGCGTTGTTCATTTGTAAGACGATCCATGGTTAAATTGCAAACCAAACTGAAGCTGTTTGACACAGGGTTGAAAAACGCGTTACGATCGTAACTTTTAAGTTACAATGAACTTTGAAAAAATACAAAATACAATCGCCCCGAAAAAGTTACCCTCAAAGAGTATTTTTTTATTTTGAAAAAATACATAATTACACTCAATGCATATTTAATACAATGACCTGTTACATTTTTTTTTTATTCGTTTATCCATATTATTGCTATATTTATGAACGCACCTAATTCCACTGTACAACGTATCCAACGTAAACATACAAACAATTGAAATGCTTTGCAGTAGTTGGTATCTTACAAATTGTACAGATGATGGAACAGCTAAGATATACCTTAGTTTGTGCCTACATTATTGGCATCACTGTGAGAGTAAGTGAACCAACAATAAAACTTGCGAAATTATTAAGTTTCTAATGTGGTATTCGATTGGGCTTCTTTAGATTCGCTCTCAGATCTCAGATTTCGTGTGGCTACTCGAACGTAAAAACGTCACTTTTGTGTTGATTCGAATATAGTATGTAGCCTTCAATACTTTTCAAAGCGTTTTCCATTCGCTGATTAAATTTTATACTAAAACATTCAAAATTTGCGTCCCGATTGATTTCTATAATATTTATACATAAATATTTTACAAAAATAGATTCACTCAACGTAATGCCTTTCCTTGCAGTAGAAAAACTTCACGAAAATGTAAATAGACTCTACCAGTTGTCAAACTCAAACGCACTTTTATTGGTAAATCTGCGAAAATATCTAGATTCGCAAAAGTGCTCTGAAATCTGAAAAAGAATTCTTTTTTTTTTGTACATAAAAAGTGCTCTGAGAGCGCCCAATCGAATACCAAAGAAGGTTGACAGTTCACACTGCGTTTGGTTGGTAGCTGGTAAGTATAGGGTGTCCGCCGGGAAGGCATACTACTTTGTTTATTTATAATTTTTGATGAAATGAAAGAGAATGGATCTTATATTGATAAATGTTTTATTTAATGTCGGCAATTATGTATGGAATACAATATCAGGTAAATGTCCGCCTCTGTGAGTCTCACAAATGCGAGCCCTTTTGAGCACATTTTCCTTTACATTCTCACACATTTCACGCGGTATTTCATTATTTTCATCACGAATATTTTGTTTGAGTTGCTCAAGCGTTTCTGGTTTGTTTGCATAAAGCTTGCTTTTCAGATATCCCTACAAACAGAAGTCCGGAGCAGTCAAATAAGGCGACTGTGGAGGCCAATCAACCTCACCATTTCTTGAAGTAACTTATTGTGGAAAGAGGTCTCGCAGTAACTCCATTGTAATCCTGGCGGTATGCTTTATGATATCAATCCTCATTCACAGTTACCGTTACGCCGTTTTCATTTTCAAAGAAGTAAGGTCCAATGATTCCTCCTGACCAAATTGCACACCAGACTGTAACTTTTAATGGATGCAAAGGTGACTGATGAATAATTTGAGGGTTTTCTATTGCCCAGAACCGACTATTCTGTTTATTCACATATCCATTCAAATGAAAATGTGCCTCGTCACTCATTATGATTTTTTCATGAAAATGTCTTGTGACTTTCTCATCGTCACAGTAATCGATGATTGATTTTGATAAAATGTTTTAACGATTAAAACACGTTGGTTTATCGAATATTTTTCCATAATAAATTTGCCACGTGTCTACTTCACGACTGCTAAATATGAACTGTCAACACTAATGTTTACCAAAATGGCGGCAAAACAAAAAAGTATACCTTCCCGGCGGACACCCTGTATTACTGTTATTTCTGTCATTTTACATAAGCATATGCGTGGCACAAATCGCTATTTTTAAATTGGGCTTGGCGTCGGCCTCAATTAAGAATTAAGTGAGTAATACTGTTTCCTTTATCTGTAAAATTAATACCTATTGTTTTATAGGTTTTATAGATACCTACATTCTACAAGTTCATTTCCAATTCCAAATTGTTAATCTTTTCAGAAATGTTTTTATAGTTATTGGAATAGATTGGTGATCTTAAAAGTTCATTATTAAGCAGATAAACAAGTATCTTCGCCAAAGTTTAAAGTCAAATTAAGGGTTTTTGGTGAACTTTTAATTTATTTTCTTTGAAATTTGTATATAGCTATTTCAAATACATTTATGAATGTAAATGCATAACTTAATCTTCTATATAAATAAAAATGAAATGATGTTCGTTGGTAAGGGCATCACGAGAGAATGGCTGGACCGATTTCGCTAATTCTTTTTTTGTTGTGTTTGTTATTGTCAGGAGAACAAAGTTATGAAAGAAAAAATTAAGAAAATTGCGCGGAAAATTAGAAAATTAAAGTTTGAATGGGGAAATACACTTTGAAAAAAAATTAACGGGATAGAAATCAAGTAGTGACACTTCAAATAAAAAAAAAATATATTTTGAATTTTAAGAGCAATTGTTGTTGTCAATTATTTTAATTATTTTCCAAGCAAATTGTTGTTGTCAACAATTTTGAATTTTTTTTTTTTTTTTTTTTTTAAATATAGGTATACCCAAAAAGTTTGTTCTAATAAATTATGTTTACTATGTTACATTAAGTAGATAGATACTTTGATTATACAAAGATGATATTATGGCCGACGATATTTTGCATCGAATTCGCACTGTGACATCGGATAATGAACTGGAGATGTCAGATGAAATGCTCAACAAAGCTTTGATTTGACGCAGTTAATCGAGAATTGGAGCGAGAAATGGACTTCGAACGAATCGCATTGAGTCAAGCTGTTCGAACAAATGTGCCAATGCTGAATCTATATATATAAAAATGAATCCCTATTTCCCTTGGTCGCGGCATGACGCGTGAACGGCTGGACCGATTTCGCTAATTTTTTTTGTTGTGTTTGTTATTGTCAGGAGAAAAATCTTATGAAAGAAAAAATTAAGAAAATTGCGCAGAAAATTAGAAAATTTAAGAATACTTAACCACCATATTAAATTATATCTAATGTAACCATAGCGCTTTTACAGTTCAAACTTTTTTGATGTAACCTTATGGCGTTGGCATAACATTGACAGAATGCGTGCTGCAAATATCGTCAACGAGGATGTAAACAAAATAAATATCGTTTAAAACAGATGCTTCGATCGGAGTTATTATATTGATAAAATACATATAAAATAATTAATTTATTATTTTTAACAAAAACTGAATTTCTTAGTGCACATCGTCGGAAAATCCTCAACATGTGGCGTTGTAGGCGTATGTCGTTATTCAGGTCAATTAAATTTTCTTTAATAATAATCTTCTTAATTCATACCTATAATTCTTTCGGGATGAAACTCGATGATGATGATATAACTCGATAACCACTGGGTCAATTTTTATGATTCTTCTTTTGTTTTGTTCGTATTGTTGTATTTCAGGTTAACGCAAACTTAAAAGATAGGATTTTTGACCCGCTATATGGCGTTGTAATCGATCTCCGAAACCACTCACCCGATTTCAATGAAATTTTATAGATTTATATTCTTCGTTCCCGCTTGAAGGATAGGATACTTTTGGACTTGATAGGTGGCGCTGTTGCCGATCGCCAAATCAGCGCTACCAAGTTGATTGAAATTTTGTAGATGGATATGGTTGCTTCCAGTTTTAAATTTCGGATAGTTTTTGACCTATAGGTGGAACTTTGAAAAACACAAGCGGGATAAGAAAACGGATTGTGGCACGTCTCACTCAAAAACAAAATCAAACGCTATTTCTAAAGTCATATGATGAAAATTATTAATGGACGTCCAAATAAAGCAATTTGCGAAATGTGAGCATAATTTAATACGAAAGGTACGGGCAAAGCCGGGTGGGTACAGTTACCTACATATAAAAGAGACTGACGTCCGTATGTGCATCCATAACTCGGGGACAGGTAGTTCGATTTTTATGATTTTTTGGTTGGAAGGAAGGGCATAATTCTACCTTTTGTTGTGAAAAAAAACTTTATGGGGATTAGTTGAATTTTTGAATTCTTTAAATGTTCCGGGCCTACCTCAACATAAATTGGATTTGAAAGTCGGCTCAGTTAAAATTTTGTTGCGCAACATCAATGTACCGAAACTTTGTAACGGATCGCATTTGATTCGTGGGGAAGGATCTCATATCAAATATCATGCAAGTGATGAATTTGAGGGGAAAATTCAAAGGCAAACACTCTTATTCCGCAGATTTCGCTTATTCAGAACGATTTACCATTCGTTCGACTTCAATTTCCCGTGCGTCTCGCTTTCACTATGACAAATAATTTATTGCAAGGATAATCGATGGATGTTTGTGCATTTGTAGCATCAGTCTTGATTCCCCATGTTTCTCACATTGTCAATTTAGTGAAAAAGCGGATGGTTGGACGACACGTCAACATCATTGCCGAATTACATAAATTAGTTAGTGCATTGTGCATGCTCGGAATTATTATTTTCATTACATTAACAAATTTGGGCGGAACGAAGTTTGCCGGGTCAGCTAGTGATGAAATAAAGGAACACCGAATTTATTTCGAATCCAGGGGTTTCTTGGAATTTAAATTTCGAATTTAGTGCTTACTTTAATAAAATATGCAAAAAATCGTGGTTTAAAGTGTAATGAGAAATATAGTAAAATAATGAAAGTGAGGTCTTAATTGCTTTGACACTTACTGCAATTTTTATTTCAAAAAGTATTGTTCTTCTACTGTTGAGCTAAAAACTGAGCAAGTACAACCTTTTGTTCTAAATGAAACCCTCACCTTCCCAATACATTTTTATCAAACACTTTATTGTTAAATTCATGTGGAAAACGAAAGACGCAATCATTTTAAATACATAAATGATATATATTTACATTGTTTATATAGAATATTGTATTATATACATAGAATTTAAAAACATCTCAAGTCTTGTACGAAAACGATATGTTTCTCCTATACTTTGTATACGTGAAACGAGAATTGAAAAAATACAAAAAAATACAATCGTAACTGAGATTAAGTTACAGTCCACAAAGTTTATTTTTCATCCCTGGTTTGACAGTGACACAAGGTACTAAACACACGTCAGCTGTCAAAACCAGTGTTGCCAAAACCAAACCAGCTAAAAAATCACCCTTTATATCGCTGTCGCGAAGAGCTACGGCTTCTTGGTATTCAGCACAATGTAAGAATCTGCTGGTTCCCCGGACACAAAGGAGTGGCCGGTAGTGAAAAAGCTGATGAGCTGCTAAGAAAGGGTTCTTCGCTTGATCTTAACCAGGCCGTTGCCACAGTATTAACTATTCCCTGCAATCTCAAACAGGAAATTGAGAACAAAATACTGGCAGTGACGACTGACGAATGATAGATGGAGTAAACTCAAATCCTGCGCCATAACCAGGAAAATGTGGCCTATCTATAACAAACAGAAGACAGAAAGAATTCTACAAATGAGAAAACAATCGTTATCCTCTCTTGTAGGCATTATTACAGGACACCACATGCTGAAATATTACACCAGAAAATGGGAATCAATACTGATGACCTTTCCAGGGGATGTGCAGAGGACACTCCATGTTTTCTCTGCCACTGCCCGGCACTCTGTCAAATCAGATGCAGAATTCTTGAACGACACTTTTTCGAAGACATAGAAGACCTCTCTGAGAAGTCTAGACTTACATAAATTTGTATTATTCTCGGGATCGCCGGATAGACGGCTTCATAGGTTTCCACAGTATGGAGGATATTAGAAAGCCAAGGGCATCACAATGGATCTACATTGATCTAAGTGTGGCGGGTGCAGGTTCCCCCTGTCTCGTCAAGCCACTAACCTAACCTAACCTAACCCAACCTAGTGCCCAGTTAAGAAAACCATTTTAACGGCATTCATATGTTATCCTTAAAATTGCTTTAAGAAAGGAGTGGCTATAGGTAGCTCTTATTTCATTTATTGGTTGTAACGTTATTTGGGAAGTGAATATCTATTAAGTTTAGAAAAACAATCGTTGCTTGCGAACTATCACCGAGTTTAGAAAAATATGGTCTCATCCCAATACTCGCTTTTTTTATTTGAAATCCAAACTTTTTTTCGTATTGCACAGTCAGCTAAATGTGTTTTTCGTAGATATGTCTTTGCAACATGATACGGTTCAAAATGATACTCAGTATGCAACAAATATTCGATGGAGCTAGAGTTGTGCGAAACAGTTCCACTGATGGAACGAAGATAGAACGATTATTTCTTTAAATGGCACTAGTTCCCGAAAACATGTTCCTTTCGCTCGAAACTAGATCGAAAATGGTTGGACATACTTTAAATGCAGTTTACGGAAAGAGAGGAAATGTTTCCGATACAGGACACAGTTTAACGACGCATACAAGTCCGGAACTACCCAACTCTAGATGAAGTTATTAACAGTTGCAAGACCGGCAACTGCTAAAAAAGCTCTTACGAATTTGTTCACTAGCTTTGCGCATACGTTCCACTTGCATTGTGGGCGCCACTATTGCTCTGTCAATTATCGTATTTCGTAGATTTTCTTTTACGGCGACCGAAGAAACGAATTGGCCTTTCTACGAAAAGAGCAAATCCAGAAGTTTTCTTTCTATGTTTCCTATGTTTCATTGAATTTAATGTCGTTTTCCATTGGGACCACCAGAAATCTTTTTCAGATCTCGGATTTTACGCTGCTCATGGAACGCGCAACGAAATAGATCTGCTTTTGTAAATGGACTAGTGCGTTAATTGACAACAATATCAGCTGTTTAAATTCAATTCGTTTTTGGAAAAATCGCAAATGGATATCGACTTGAAAATTGTTTTCCCTGTTGTAGATACAAATGAAGTATTGGTTGATTAATAGTCTTCAGATGATGAGGGAGACAATGAAGATAATAATTCCTCCGAAATCATGTCCATAGCTATTTATGTATTTTGTTATTTTGATTTTCACGAAAATTTGCGCATTTCGTCGCTTGAGAATTGTTTTGTTCCATACGCCATTGGCACTTTCCCGAGGAAAACGCATTTGCGTACTTGGTACTCCGAAAGCGTGTGATAGGATTTTTTTTTTTAACTTGAAGCTAGTTTTATTAGGAGTTTACCTACCAATTTTCAAAATGTTTTGCTAAATTGTTCACATGCTACGTTAATTTACGTAAAAGTCTACTTTTTTTTTGTCCCACCGCCTATATTTTGAAACTGTGTTTTCTTTGTCCATGAACGTGGAACACAAAAAAATGGATATGGCTTTTCTTTAACACAAGTCCACGTAGGACAAACCAATTCTGAACTTCGTTAATAGTCGCAGGATATGCACGTGGAACAAACAATTCTCGCAAAAAAATTGCAAAAAATTATATGGAAAATTTGTCCCAAACGCCAAAAAATGGTTTATGGCACAAAACAATTCTACAAACTGTTGATTTTGGTGGATATGGGACAAAGTCGATGCTCGATATCTCGGGATTGGAAAGACATAGAGCAAATCGGACCACGGATTTAAAAAGAGCATACACAATTACCATAGAATCCGTTCCTAACTCAAAATTGACAAAAGTGGCGTATGGAACAAAACAATTCTCAGGCGACGATTTGTCTCGAAAGCAAACTTCTTAAACTGACGTAAAATACCTAGCTGTTCAAAGTATGTTGGTATGTGTAAATCTGAAAAAAAAATCGAGATCTGCAAAAAGTGATCCGTATCGAAAAAAGATTGATTTTTCTGCCCAACAGAACGTGAAAAGTGATTTAGATCACAAAAAAAGATTGATTTTTCGTCCCAATGGAAAACCACATAAATTTTACGAATTTTTACTAATCCTTACGTCATATTTACGCGGCAAATTTTGACATGCTGAAGCTGATGCCACGAAAATTTGCTCTTTCTATTGTCCCTCGTGTGTCTCTCGTGAGAGTACGCTGCCACAGCCACCGTGACCAAAGATTAGACGCTTGACAGGCGATCACACGCAATGACACATTTCGGACAAGTCGGCATGTCAAAATTTCCTACGAAAAATGACACGTGTAATCTTATGTGGTATTTGATTGGGCGCTCTCAGAGCACTTTTTATACTCATTTGGTACAGAGAAAGCAATCTTTTTCAGATTTCAGATCACTTTTGCGAATCTGGATTTTTTTTTCCTCAGATTTACTTTAGAATTACCAATGCAAGTGCTTTCGAGAAAAGTGGTTGAGCGGAATTTTGTTCCTATCTATTTTTTTTTTTTTTTCAAGCTATAGGTATATATAGAAAATAAAAACAAATTTGCATTGAAGGTTAAATCGTTATAAATATATTTACAGTTTCAAGCGAAAATTAATTTTTTCTACTGTCAAGAGAAAGGCTAAATTTGGGCAAGAAAACTAACAACAAATAACAAGAACGAAATAAAACGTCATTCAGTAAAATAAATTTTAATAAATAAATACACACAATTGATCTAATTTAATATTATCCCATAACACCCTACAAGCAACACAAACACCTGCTGCTGCTGTGCGCAGCCTAAGTTCTGCTAACTTAACTCGTTCACAATGGTGTTTCGAAACAGCCGGCGACTGAAAATTCTGTGGTTTCCACTCAAACATAAAACGTCACCCGCAATGAAGGTACAGCGTACAGCGCGCACATGGCGCCGAAAGACTTGTTGGTGTGCGTGCGGCTTGCATACCAACTATAAACCAGCGTTGCCGTTTTCACTTTCTTAAAAGTGATCATAATGGCCTTTTTCAGTTAAAGTAAGATTTTATTCTTTATTGAACGAAAAAGAATGCAAACATAATGAAAGAAAGTTTTTCGTAATGAATAAATTGGTTTTTAATTTTTTGCTATATGTCTTATGCTCTCTTGTTTTTTGTCTAGGTTTATTCGCGCCCTTGGTTTAAATCGAATGCAGTCAATATAGATCGATCGCAATCGCACAAAGTCTTTACACGTTCTCATAAAAAATTACAGATAAATATAAATTAGCAACATAAATAGTAACGAGTATAGTTCCTCTCTTGGCTCGAAACAGCTCAGAGAATTTCAACCGGTAAGTACTGATAAATATGTCAAATGCACAAAGTTGTCAAGAAACATATTCAAAATTCGTCTTAAAAATCGATTGCACAGAAAAATAAGATCTGTGAAAATAAGGAAAATTCGGTGGTTTCATATATGTTGTAAAAAGTAAGGTAAGTTATATATTTATTTGTGATATGGACTAGATGTCAAAGATGAAATTGGCTCAAAGTAGCTCGAAGTCTATTCACGTACTTTGGGTTATATTTTCAGCTCTATGAGACAGTTTCGCTAGATTTTTTTGAGTTTGACCGATTTTTAGTGCTTGGCTCGGGAAAGTAAGTACGCGAATACACCTACCCCCGTATTAATAAACACTGTGTAAAAGTTATCAACTTATTACTCAGCAGTTATATCCAATTTTTGTATGCTATCTGACGTTTGCTAACTAACTTAGGTACTTGTGCACATTTTTTTTATTAATAAGGGGCTAGTATTTTGTGTGTAAGCCCTTTTTCAGAATCTTTTTTTCTTTTTTTGAAAATTTTCAACGGCAACGCTGCTACAGACATCAGGATTGTGTATGTGTTGTGACTGTGTGCAAAATGGACCTCATCTGGCGTAGCAATTATGTACTGTAGCGCGAAAGGGATAGATCTTTAGCTACACTGCACTAGAACTTCTGTTTTTCTGTATCCACTCGAAAAAACGGCAACGGGTATCTACATCCGCTCGCTCTTTTATTTATAAATTATACATTAAATGAATGAAAATCTTTCTTTTTTTATTCTAGGTTTTTCTTTCATTTATTCCGTGCTGGCAGCTGGCTGATGGCAAAACAAAACCGCGATCTGGTGGCGGGCATGATGTCTTGGCTGCTGCTGGTAGTGCTGGTGAAAAAATTAAATACAAAACATTACAAACATTTCTCCAGCCCAGTTACCTACCCTACCCTACTACTACAATACGACGGCAATCTACAAAGGCAGCACGCAGCACCCAAACGAACATTCGGGCTTCGGGGTTTCCATATTCCATTCGCAGGCGCTCAGCCAGTAGATACAGATACTTTGCCGGTCGTAGAAGGTAATCGCTTCGGTAGGAGTTGCTGTTTTATTTGAGTTTTTCTTGGTTTTTTTTTTGGGCTTCTCTGTAGACCAGTGCATTTATTTTTCGGCATATTCCCCCCATTAAGAATCAATACACTGCTATAGATACTTTTTCTGTGATTTCGGATAGCATAAATGTAATTCTAAACTATAACCGGTTTTTATTCTATGAAACTTGTTGCGAGTTTGTGTGATTTGTCTGCTGTTTTTCATTGGTTTTCAGAGTACCATACTAATCGAAAGTGTGTTTTTATCTACATCCTACTTCGACTGTGACAATTTGCACGCGAAAAAGTGAAATACATAAATAATAACAATAAGCAAAGTATATCCCCCCACTAATAAAAGTGTGCGAAGTGTAAATCCACCGGAAAGGGCTGTGCATATTAGTAAGTACTGTCAGCCAATTGCGAAACCCAGAACAAACTTGGAGTTCGTACTCAAAAGCAACGCAGAGTCGGAGGGAAAGACAGCTACGCTTCGTGAGTCGTGACCAGTGTAACTAAACACGCTAAACACAGTGAGAAAACTAATTGAAGAGGCTATCCACCCATCCCAGGTTAAAGTAGAAGGCCCACATAAATCCATAAACCATAAAACACATCATCGTTATTTTAAACCGTCGTCATCGCATTTGACAAACGGTAAGTACCTACATAAAATTTCATATCTTTTCATACATTAAAGATTTCTGCTCCAGATCCATGCAGTGAGTGCATGTAGACACTATTTATATCTGAAAGATAGGCAATTGGAGGAGTCATCTCTGTATACGTAGTGACGTGATTGCCACAGTAATTGACAGTCATATGAGTGGGTGCCCCAGTGCTACTCTACTCACTCACAATATAATGAATTTGCGTTGAAGATGGTGACTGTATCTTGATAGACGTTCGCCTTTTAAAGAATGTGCACGAATATTTACCGTTCGCTGTTATCTTTAAGTTTTCTCCCCTTAAATGTGCGGGCCATCGGCCATAGCAGGGGGAGGGTTATTGTTGAGTGTTAAGATTACTTTGGGGAGACATAATATGGGTTGGTTGGCAAGCCTCTTTTTAGCAAATTAAATTTGTGGCCCGTTGCTGAATGGATTTTATTGAAAGATCGTGAGCGTGTTGTGATGGATTTATGGTATTCGTATAATCACGGCCAGAGAGACAGGGTGCAGTCACCAACAAATGAATGGGGGGTGTCACATATTTCAGGGATGCGTCTGTGTGGCCGTTAATTTACTTCCATATTTGGCTGACGAGATTCCTTTAATCAGGGTATACCTATCTACTATAGAGTAAGGACACAGACCAGGACACTCCCCATCCCCACGTGTTTTCTTATCAGTGACAATTTGTAGTCTCACATACACGAGAAATAGATGGCAATAAAAGTGCTTTAGTAAAAGAGG
Source organism: Cheilosia urbana (assembly GCA_946477585.1). Classification (NCBI taxonomy): domain Eukaryota; kingdom Metazoa; phylum Arthropoda; class Insecta; order Diptera; family Syrphidae; genus Cheilosia; species Cheilosia urbana. The sequence continues at coordinate 123,598,036 of OX297854.1, forward strand.
GATGGAAGAGTAGAAAAACGATTTCGAAATGTGGCACAGGGTGTGACGTAAAAAAAATGCAAAAATCATTTTGTAATTATTTTTATTGAACATTTTATAATACCTATCTTCATATTTCTGTGATACACTTAAATATTTTTGTTTGTTGTTACTTTTTTTGTTATAGTAGGGTGATGGCACCAGTAGTCGGCCCCTTAACTTTTTTTTTGAGTTTGATTGGTCCTTAAAAAATAAAAATCCATTCTTTAAGTATTTATAATCAAGTACATATTTGGTTCTTCTGAATGTTTGAAGTCTGTAGATTTGAAAATACTAAGCTTATTAAGTGTATGAGCTACCTAATGCAAACTATTTAGAAAATAAGTGAAAAGTGTAGGATTTGCCAGTAGTCAGCCCCCTCAGCTCCAGTAGTCGGCCACGCAAGTATCTATTCAGTAGTCAGCCCCAATTAAATTTACACATTTTCATAAAAAGGGGGGGCTGACATTGGAGAACGTTTAAAAGAACCGTGTCTTTTATAGTCAGCCCCCATTTCACTAGTAAATGTACAGGGGGGCTGACTACTGGAACAAAGAAAATTTATCGACATTTTAGTGCGAATCAAGACAGGTTGAATTTTACATTCATTTTGCATACTCAGTTATTGTAAAAAAAATTAACGTAGTCAGCCGGAGGGGCTGAGCCTAGGATAATCATAAAAATAATGTCTCGTAAGGTCGGCCCCCCTCTTAATTATTGAACAAAACATATTTTTATCTGCCATCTTGTAGTCCTCTTTGTCGCTATCTGGATAGTTGCTCCCATAGCAAGTACAGTAGTGTCATCTGCAAAAGTAGCTATGGCAGTTTCTTCACTTTCAGGCAGATCGCTAGTGAAAAGCAGTGACAATAATGAGACCCCCAACTCACAATCCTCTTGCCGCTGGCCCCCTCAGTTTTTTTTTCAAATTCGCCATTTTGTTTTCCTATCGGTGTTCTGTCAATTTAAAATCCGTGTGACATGCAAAAACTTACAAAAAATATAAAATCAATGCTGCCAACCGCTACCAACCATAGAGGAATGTGATGGAGTTCGGGAATACAACATTTTAAGATAACTGAATGCTATTGGTTGGTTATTATAAATTTTTAAAAGATGATTAATATAATTTGTTTGGTTAATAATACTATCTAAATGAGTTGTTTTATATACTAGAAACGTATTAGGACAAACTGGTTGTGTATTTTCCGCTTTTGAATATCATTAACTTCGATTTCATGTGTACATTTTTCTTAAATAACTGAATAAATATTGCCCAAAATGTTTCTATTTTCCTACAACCATTCTGCAGTAATCATTTTTCATAAATATTTTCAGCAAAATTGTACTTATTCCTAAAATAAAATACTATTTACACGTAACGAAAAATTTCAAATTTAACGGACAAAATTCTATGAACGCTGGCAGCAACTTTGCCGGAAGCGGAAGTGGGACACGCAAAGTGCGAGTGTGTTGGTGAGTGAAGTTACGTGACATTTGTCAATACGAATTTCTATGTAACAATACTAACGCACTTAGCGTGTACCAGCCCATATAAATATAGCTTGTAGGCAAGTAACGGAAAATCGGCCGAAGTTGGGGGTCTCAGTATTGTCTCTGGCCAATACGTAGGTTTTTCCGTTGAGTGGTACCTCTTGTATTCGTCAATCTACATCAGCGTTGCCACTTCAAAAAAAGAGGAGCGCAGTAGATCATTAAAAAATATACAGTAGATTCGATCTTTCCGCAGTAGGTAGATAATCACTTTAATATTGTTTTTATAAACGTTCCATTAAATAAATTAACATTTTGGAAATACTAAAGCCCAGGAGAGTGCGGGCTCTATGGGTGTCCAGCAACCGTTTCTGACATTCATTTCAGACATTCATTGACATTCATTGACATTCACGTTAAGTTTGTTTCGTAGTTTATTTTTTAAATGTCTTACAATCGAAAACTTTCGCTCTGCAGCAGCACTACTAATGGTCAGAACAATTTTAACTTTATTGTTTGTGGTTTTCAATAAATATTTATCCTTTTTTTTTTTAATTTTCGTCTTGTTAAATAAAAATCCCGTTAGTTAAGCAGAAAACGAGAAAATAATAGAAATATAGACAGAGAGAAATTGGTTTCATGATCCATGAGAAGGTTTATCAAACAAAAAAAGTGCAGTAGATTGGATTTAGTGGCAGCAGATTTGTTTTTTTTTTGCGAAAAATGCAGTAGATTTACTGCTGTTGCAGCAAAGTGGCAACGCTGAATTCTACATCCCCAACACTTGTTTTTGGCATTAAAATCTCTCTCCTTTTTCTCAATTGAGCACGTCTTTGAAGAGATCTACGAAAAAAATGTAAACCCCCTCTTAAGCGTACCTAATTAATTGGTGTGACCATCTGCTATGAAAATTATTACGTAAAAGTGATGTCAATAAGCTTAAATCGTCAAATATGGTATGCAACGAAGTCATTGCAAAGCAAAGAGGTTCAATTTTGTAGAATAGATGCAAACATTTATTTTAAAGATCCCTAACCAAGCCCATTCAATCAACAATCAATGGCAAATTGCCTGCAGCTTATTTTGTTTGCGATGAGACACTGGGATCTGGGAGTGGTACTAGAAATGCCAAGGAACCACATAAAGATGTTGGGAACAAGAAGGCAGATCTCTTAAGCTTTGGAAATGGCCTTCTTAGAGAGATGAACTAACATACCCTTGGAGTGGTTTATTAAACTACCAAAACTGGTTTCTAAATCCGTCGAGGAGCTTAATTCCATATTTTATTAAAACTTTTAATTTTTATAATTAGTATTTCGAATTCTTAAAATCTCTTTTTTTGTATTCTATATATGTTTTTATTGTTTTTAAAAGTAAATTATTTTTTGTTTTGGTAAAAGTTGTTATTTATGTTTATTTGGAACCTATTCACATAGAATTACTGAAGTGTTTTGTTTTTATTTCCTTATTTATAAGCAATTGGATTAAAACAGTCTGTTTTGTTTTTTGAAAAAAAAAAAAAAAGTTGGATTCTTAATTCTCTTCTCTCTTTGAATCAGAGGAATTGAAATACAGTACTAACTTTTCTCCAGCTCTTTAGATACAGGAAATATAGTTAAAAGTTTCAGATGGAGCAAAGTAACCCCGACCCCTGGACAACTTTGCTCCATTTTTCAATCACAAAAAAAAAGTATTGAAATTATTATTTAAACAGTTTTCATAGCATAAATAGATTATTTCACATCTTATTAATGAAACGGGATGGGAAAAAAATATATCGAAATTATTTGTCTACCATTTTTAAAGTTTCAAAAAATATTGCAAAAGAACGGAGCAAAGTAACCACATGTTAAGGAATCTGGATTTTTTTTTCTCAGATTTACACATTCTTTCACTAACAGGCCAGTGTAACCGCTGCAGAATTCTGAAAAGTAGCAAGAAAAAGGGCCATTGGGAAAAAAAAGAGTCATTTCCGAAACTACTCTTAAAATTTAGAATTGTGGAACGATATTTTATAATCATCGCGTCTCTAGACACTATAATAATATTGAGACATTTTGAGACTGCTTTACATTTTATTTGGAAATAACAGCATTTGTAAATTTTGCGAAGCGCCTTTTCTAACTTAAAAAGTGCCAACATAAAAATTGCAAAAAATTGTGACTGGCTTTCAAAAAAAGTGCCAAATAGCAACTTTAGTCGCACAATAGTCACGCTGAAACCGATGTTTATGACCAGGGCTGACGTTTTATAATTTTGTTGGGTAGTGTTATAGATTTTTTTTGGTAAGTACCGGGGGGTAGAGAAGAATAATCAAGAAATTCATTTTTAATGTAAATCACCATGGCAAAATACTATATTGATCAGCTCAGCACGTCCAAATGATAAAACTTTATTATCAGAATGAGTGTTTGTCAGCGCATATGTTGCGCGAGTAGCTCCCATTTTACGGAAGGCGCGGTGTCCCTTCGTAGCCGACTCTCCAACCTTTGCCGGCTAAATTCGAGACAGCTCGCTCGGTAATTAATCAGCGAAAAAATGGGCCACCCGGATTCATGTCACCGTGAGAAGCCGCGCCAGACAATTATTGGATATTTTATATTTTATACATATTTGGCATAGGAACATGATCCTTTCAAATAAAGAAAGAATTTTATTATCACTTTACACACAGCCTGTTTTCTTCCATTTACATCGACTTGTCCTTATTGAAAACGCATTTTAAAATTGGCAGTAAAAAGGAAATTTCAAGGATCCACAAGAGTTATTTTGCCACGAATCGAACACGAAACAAAACTTAGTGGACCATCCAGCAGCAGAAATTTGTAATCTCAGGTCAAAATCTGAAAGCCAAATTAAAAACGACATTAATTTGTGCGTATACTGTACCAATATCCACCCAATAATTGTAAATCTTTGCTGAGCTCTTGAACTAAGCACTAAAATCCAACCACCGATAATGACACTCGATGTTTTATGGGAGGTAGGCACTTATCTATTCCACTTCGCATTGATTTCTACAATCCATATTTGATGTATAGGTACCTAGTTAGGTATATTTAATTATAGGAAAGCGTAATTCATTAAGACCCGTCTTAAATCACAAAATGAATTTGGATGGTGAAAACTTTATTAGGTATTACCAGAAAGAACAGTGTCTGACATCTACTTTTTGAATATAATTTCTTGTAAATGTTGACACAAAAATAAACAAACTGATAATAAAAAAGGGGACGGCACCAGTTTTATTTTATCGTGGGATTTTCGATGATTGATAAGCCATTATAATAAGTAATAGGTAATAAATTATCACAGACCCAATGTGTGTCATAAAAAAAAATCAAATCAATGTCCATAAAAAAGTGCTCATGTAAATGATATTTTATGAACATTTTCTAGTACTAAAAAAAATGCAGTGGAGCTTTTCCTCTTATCGAATCTTTGTATAGTTCAAACAGTACTAACTCTTCCATATACTCGGATTCATTAAAAAGAAGTTCGTTTAATTCCAGATCACTTTTATCGCTATGTAGATGATGTAACTAATTTTCTTAGTAAATTAGCAATTTATTCGAATTAATCAGACATTTTAACGACTTTTCGTAACACTTTCTTGATTTTTGAATTATGAATCTGTCATTTTTCAAAGATTACTACAAAAGCGTTCCCTAACTTTTTCGTAAGTGTCTCTCTTTGTGAGAGAATTTATCCCCACCACAGCCATTTCGACAGTCTTTTCCATTCTTATTACAAAAGTAAAGGAACAGACTACAGACCTATGCGAATGCGTCCACGAACTGACAAAATTGAAAAAAATTAGAGAGAAATCCATTTCCCCTCTTTTCATCTTTTGTAATTTTGTACTAGCCGAATTTCGACTTACAAAAGAAATGAAATATGAAAACTGTCAACTAAGTGACAGCTCAAAAGTTTCACATGTAAAACTTTATTTATTTTCGCCTACAACGATTCAAAATCAATTCGAATTTATTTTGTAGATTCTGCATTTAAAGAGAACGTGTGTTTATTTTACGATAATGTCAAAATTACATTTCTAAAACTTTTTGTAAAAAATCGGTCTTGAAATTGAGAGATTGCTCTCTCGATTTTTGATAATTGATATTTTTCATTGTTCTATGCTGAAAGTAGGTACACGAACGAAGCTACGTTTAATAGAAAAGGAAACCATTGCATTTATTATGTTATATAGGGTGTCCGCCGGGAAGGTATACTACTTTTTTTGTTTATTATTTTTGATTAAATGAAAGAGAATGGATCTTATGTTGATCAATTTTTTATTTAAAGTCTGCAATTATGTATGGGATACAATATCAGGTAAATGTCCGCCTCTGTTAGTCTCACAAATGCGAGCCCTTTTGAGCACATTTTTCATTACATTCTCACACATTTCACGCGGTATTTCATTAATTTCATCACGAATATTTTGTTTAAGTTGCTCAAGCGTTTCTGGTTTGATTGCATGAACCTTGCTTTCCAGATATCCCCACAAAAATAAGTCCGGAGCAGTCAAATCAGGCGACCGTGGAGGCCAATCAACATCACCATTTCTTGAAATAGCCTGTTGTGCAAAGAGGTCTCGCAGTAATTCCATCGTAATCCTGACTGTATGCGATGTGGCACCGTCTTGTTGATACCACATGTTAATCAAGCCCAAAGCATGAAGTTGTGGCGTTGAAAAGTTTTCAATCATATCACGATATCGCTCCCCATTCACAGTTACCGTTACGCTATAGTGACCATAATTTTTTAAAGACAATGCGGGACACATTTTAAAAGTTTTTTTTTTTTTTTGTAAAAACATATTTTTTATTATTTTATTATATCATATTTGGTTATAATTAGTTTATGTAATTTTAAAGAAGGGCGAGATTTGGAGGAGAAGATTTAACAGCGAGCTCTACAAGCTGTAGGTACAACGACATCGACCTGGTCAGAAAAGTACGCATTAGTCGTCTAAGATGGTTACATGGTTAGGACATGTAGAGCGAATGGACACCAACGCTCCGGCCCGGAGAGTCTTCGATTCCAACCCGGAGGGACAACGTAGTAGAGGAAGACCTCGCCTTAGGTGGCGCGCTCAAGTGGATGGGGACGTCAACCAACTTGGAGTGCGCAACTGGAGGTGTCAAGCAACTGCTTTGACAGCTACGTCAAAACAAAATGACAATAATATTTCGTAAAGCACTGTTCACATGCGTATTATTTAAAATCACTTGTAATTGAGAGTTTGCATGTGCTACATTTCAAGTATTATACTTTGAAATTTTCTATATTTATAATTTTGCGGGACTTTGCGGGACAAGTCTGTAAATGAGGGACATTTTTTCGGCATTTTATGATGCGGGACAGCCATGTGAAATGCGGGACTGTCCCGCAAAATGCGGGACGTCTGGTCACTATACGTTACGCCGTTTTCATTTTCAAAGAAGTAAGGTCCAACGATTCCTCCTGACCAAATTGCATACCAGACTGTAACTTTTAATGGATGCAAAGGTGACTGATGATAAATTTGAGGGTTTTCCATTGCCCACAACCGACTATTCTGTTTATTCACATATCCATTCAAATGAAAATGTGCCTCGTCAGTCGTCACTCATTATGATTTTTTCATGAAAATCATGACTGATTTTGATAAAATGTTTTAACGATTAAAACACGTTGGTTTATCGAATATTTTTCCATAATAAATTTGCCAAGTGTCTACTTCACGACTGCCAAATATGAACTGTAAAGACTAATGTTTACCAAAATGGCGGCAAAACAAATTAGTATACCTTCCCGGCGGAAGGTAACGGCTTACATTTTTTTATTTTTGTTTATATAAAAATAAAGCAATTTTCACCGGGGGGGAAAAAGGGATTTTTTTTTTAATTTATACCTATATCAAATTGATTCCGGGTAAAACTTTCTTTCGCCGAAATCCGTAACTTAACAACATTTTTAAACCAGATCACACTATGTTTAGAACTTAAATAAATGTTATTCCATTGTTTGCCAACTGATCTGCATTAGATAACTAACGTAATAAAATTAAAAAAAAATCTAATATCTCTGTACCTAGATAAAAATTAGGCGTCATCCGCTGACTCAGTGTAGCATATCACACGTTGCTGTATTATCTTTCTACATGAAGGTGAGTTCCCTGATCATACTTGTGTAGTTTATCGAAAAGATTAAATCTACTAGCTTCGTCAGGCACTGCTAGGAATAAGGTGTTTTTTTTTTGACTTATCAATTGATCACCGTAAATACAAGTATTTGGACAAAAATTAACTAAATTGGCTGAAAGTTACAGAGGGAAACATTACACTTGTCGTTACTTCGTGTTATATATACAGAGATTACGCTCAACATGCGTAAGCTATATAGATACAGTTTTAAAAACAAAAACAAAAAACCTTCAACTAATCATGTAGGTACTTAAAAATAATGTTTACTGGAGACGACAGAGATAAATCAAATTCGAAAAGGAAGTTCTGGCATGGCACGTTTTCAAGTGGAATAATAATATTTCTAAGAACTTTCTAAGTAGGTACTTCAGTTGTTAGCTTAACTGTAAGATCTTTAGTGACAATTGAGAATGGACACGTTGCTTGCTATACCCATGATTCACTTAGGTAGGTATAAGCCGAAAGTTTCTTCAACTAGAGAAGATTGCCCAGAGTCGTCGCTTCAGGTACAATCTTTGGAAAACTCGTAAAATTTCTGGGCTGCGTCGATGTAACTGGTGTCTTCGCGTACCTATATGTTTTAAGTGCCTTCGGAAATTTCGAGTATGAAGCTTCTAAATTTGATCTAGCTTTTACCAAGAACGAATTACAGTACATGCAATACAGACGCTCTCATGAGACGTCTGTTCCCTAACAATAATGCATGGCACATTAGTCAAATTTCGTTCCCCTATACGCCAATTCGCAGCGCACCGAAAACCGTGTTTTCGTCAAAAAGTTTGCGAAATCTCGTCGATGCAATCACACCGAACACCAACTATAGTTTTCGTTTGACGTTTCAATCAAAGATAATGAAATACAGAGATAGATAACTTTCCAGAGGAAAGGCGGCTGCCTACAAGCTGTTTTCCCAAAAAATTCATGAAGTCAAGAAATTCGTGACTGAGTATTAAGTTGACAGTTCGCATATGTGGCTGACTAGTAAAAGTGATGTTCCCGACCAACCGGTTTTTTTCGGCTGTAGGAAATAAGGCCCCAATGAAATAAGGCCCCAAAAGAGAAAATGAAATAATGCCCCAAATTGGGGTGTTATTTCATAATGAAATAACACCCCAATTTAAAATATGAAATAAAGCCACACTGCGATGAAATAAGGCCCCAAAATAAAAAAGAAATAAGGCCCCAAATTTGTGGTTTATTTCATAATGAAATTAAAAATAATGAAAACTACTTTTCATTTAATATTGTTGATATTGGATAAACTAGTTTAGATTAAAGGAACTTTTTATGTACTCAACCTCGCAATCTAACAGTTAACCCAAACAGGGGGGTTGCAGGGGGGCAGCATGCCCCCCCATACGCATTCCATATCGGAAGGGTAACAATTAATAATAAAAAAATAATTATGGGGATTTATTTCATTTCAGTAAGAACCCAATTTTCATTAAGAAATAAGGCCCCAAAAAAGGAAATAACACCCCAAATTCTGCTAAAAATCGTTGTTGTTGTTTCCTGTATAAATTTTTGGGGCCTTATTTCATTTTTATTTTGGGGCCTTATTTCATTGGGGCCTTATTTCGCAGAGCCGTTTTTTTCGTTCAGTTACATCTTATCCAAACCAATCTAGTCGACTTAAGGTAACTAGTTTTTTGAATGTGTCCAACGATTTTATGTTGTGAGTTTTGACATCTGTTCGGTCAGCTGTTTGTTTCAACAATCCAACGATTGGAAGTCATTTTCGTTGTGTTTTCGTGGAAAACGACTTATGTGGTTTTCCATTGGGACCACCAGAAATCTTTTTCAGATCTCAGATTTTACGGTGCTCATGGAACACGCAACGTAATTGATATGCTTTTGTGAATGGATTAGTTCGTTAATTGCCAACACTATCAGCTGTTCAAATTGCATTCGTTTCTTGCAAAATCGGAATGGAAATCGGAAATGGATAACAACTCGTTCCAAAAACTGAAATACTCGTACGTATGAGAAAACTTCTGTTTTCGATGAAGTTTTCGAGTGCTTTCGCGAAAACTCAATTTTTGGCTCAGTATAAATAGGGTATAATAGGGTAATATGGAATGAAGTTTGACAAAATTTGAGGAATGTGTTCGAAAGTATTATCGTCAGGGAACAGATCTAGGGTGTCACTTTTGTCCTATATTTTCTAAAGTTTATCTTGAATATAGGTCGGAAGATATAACATATCGGCCGCAGATCTGCATCGACTTAAAAGCGACTGAAAGTTAATGAATGAAAGCCTATAGAGTGCTTAGGTACCAAAAACGATTTGTAACCTTTATCTCAAATTTATTGAAGATCGCAAAAGATAATTTTATATAAAAAATGATGCCACTGTGATTACGTCGAAACCATTACAATATTACTACAGGGACTTTTTTAAAAAAAAAAAAAAAAACGACAACAATAGGCGTTTTTAATATGCCCACATCTAAATAGATCGTTGGTTTCCCTGCTTTACAACAATAATAGGAGTTCCAACTGTTGTTTTAAACCATGAAAATCAAAGATCTATACGCTTAACAGTTTAAATCGTTATTTTTAAAATAAAAGAATTGATTCGATCGCATTCCAGTGCTGCTGTTCATACCTAATGATAAGCATAAACAAACCTATCGGTATTTTGGAGGAGAAACACTGTCTGCTGAAGTTGCTCGGTTTTGGCAATTTGGCAAAGAATATTCAAACATATGTTCGATTTAAAAATAATTCCATGCGGATGAATGTTTTTCTGTTGCGAGTCTTTTTTAGTTCCGCCCCTTAATGATAAACATCAGACTTTCAGTTTATTTGCATTAAATATACACACAATCTATGTCGCAGATTTCTAATAGTGGGCAGACTTTTTATATATAACACTGGCATCGTTTTGAAGGCAATCATTTCGAGTGCACAGACGGCGGTAATTGTCACCACTTACAAGAATTAAAAACTCGTTTGCATTGTCAAACCGAAATTAGTTCAAAAAAACTTGAACATTCCGTGTGGCACTCTGAGAGAATAGATTGCAAAATAATAAAACAATTCTATTTTCAGATTTGCCCACTTTTAACAGGTAGTAACAAATTTGTTTGGTTTCATGTGAAACTATAATCCTCTTTTATTTACGATGTAGCCGACAATTGAACTACCTACGAATTTGGTTTTATTGCTACAAAAGTCATCTGAACATAGGTAGATATTTAGTTACGATTGAGGTAAGTCTTGCTTGGACTTGGACTTTTCCAGCTTAGGTACACATTTTAAACATTTTAAAAACGCTCCTACTATTGAAACTGTTGTCATAAATATCATGAGGTTTCCCCTTAAATAAATTAACACATCTCCACTAATTAACTCGAATGTCAAAAATACCTAAAAGCTGTTATGGTATAGTTATATTAAGGTCGATCGTAGGCATGTAATACATTTTTCTCGACACATAGGTATTTGTAAAATACTTGGAGAGTCTATAGGTACTAGACTTACTTACATTTAAAAATGAAGTGACACTGACATAGGGATCGAAGGCAACGAAAAGACGGACTCCCTTGCGAAACAGGGGTCAACTGAAAAGGTGCTGTGACCAGAACCATTCTCTTCAATTGGCAAAGGAATGGTAGAACAGCTGATTCACAAATGGATCACGGCAGAACACCTGAGAAGGTGGTCAACCGTGGAACAATGTGGACAGGCTAAAATGGCAATTAAGTGGCTGGCCTGCTCCACTCAAAGAAGGATTCTAAGCATGAGTCGAGGAGCATTGAAATGAGTGGTGGTATCTTAAGGAAGATGGGCCTTAGAGAGGATGATTCTTGTAAACTGCGCCTGGTGGAATCTGAGACAGCGGCACATATAATGTGTCAATGTCCGACGTTGGCTGGCAGAAGAATGAAGATCTTGGGACATCATTGGGTCGAGACCCAGTCGATGAAACCGATCTCAAATAAAAAGATGCTTGCGTTAACACTAGGAATTGAGCCCAGGGAAGAACTCTGCAGAAATTCAGAGAATCTGTTTGGGCAAGATTTATAGTGGTAGAGAGACGAGAAGACACTCGATGGTGGTATGCTTCGAATATCTCTCGAAATCTATATATAAATATTATATATATAGTTTCTATTCGAAGGAAGGTAAACGGTTGGTTAACTATAACAAAATAGACTCTCACAGCGTCGTACCCTTCACGTCAGAAGTCATACTCGGGTTGGCAGGTGGTTTGAGAAATCGTTTTATATATATCGAAATATGTATAATTGTATACAAAGGGTGGGCCACCTAGTGGTTTCTTTTTAAATCATGTTATTTTGACACTGACAGCTGTTTCCCGCTCGAAACTTGGGCATTTTTATCTGTCAAAATCAGCGTGGCCATATGTGGCATTTAGGTCATTAGGGCATATGAGATATGCCCATTATATTGTATGACCATATTTTGACAGGAGAACTGTCAGAAATTGGCATTTTATGACTACTTGGCATACCGTCTAATCTTACCTTTAGGCATCTCTTTAACCTTCCGTTTTAGGAAGATTTCCATTACAGGAACATTTTTGATGTGTAAACATCTAAGCGCGCGTTATTGGAATCTGGTGGAGTAATTCCACACATTTAGCTTGCGGGGACGAAAAAAAGCGTCACTGTGTTTTATCATTGCATACATTTTATCATTGCATACATTTTTTGGAATCTGGTGGAGTAATTCCACACATTTAACTTGCGGGGACAGGGAATACGTCACTGTGTTTTATCATTGCATACATTTTATCATTGCATACATTTATGAGCTGGGGCATATTAATTTCAGCTTTTTGTTGATGTGAAATAAAATTTCTCCATTTCGTCCTTGCACCTTGCAGAAGAAATTTCAAGAATTCTGCAGGGAGATTAACATCTTTTACCAATGATCATAAGCGGAGACTTCTGCTGCTGTCCAGCGTAATCTAGTTTTTCCATTTTTACACTTTTTGAAAAAAATTGTTACACTTTTAAAAAAGATGCGGCAACACTGTTTGTGAATCGACCACATTTCACCATACACTGCCGTCCTTTTCACTCATTGTATACTCTCTGTTTCTGCGCAACAGGGTGACATCTGACAACTGACAACATCCTGTTGCTCTTTCCTTTAGGGGAGGCAAACTCGTGTATGAGTATACCACTACAGAGACATACTACGCTATACACTATTACGCTATACCATTACCACTACCATCCCTTTTCATTTTCATAACCTCTCCAATTATTGTTCCAAGTTCAATGTCAAGTGTGATTTCTCCTTGACTAAAGGATATTTATAAACACCGTCCTACAATGCGTGAGTGATTGCTTTCATTAAATTCGCATTAATGTTCGTGTAAAAATTATGTGTCACGACACGAAACTAACTTTGTAATTGTTTCTCATTCACATGAAAACGATTTACCGATAACGGTGGACTGGATAAAATTGTTATTAATTCAATCATGCAACTGTGGGTGTGATTGTCAGAGTTTGGCAAATAGGGTGGCTAATTACTGCACGCGAAATTTCGTTTTTTTTTTTTTTAACTCACTTAGGGGGTTTGTGTAATTACAATTGTAGTTGGCGGATAATAAATTGTAGAATTGAAATGAAAGCATTCAGTAGATATACGGAGTAGGTTTTGAAAATTCAGTTGAACTTTAAATTCTTGACTGTTGTGTGGGGATATTCAGGGAAAGAGATAGGTACCTACACATTAAAAAGAAGAAAAAAATGGTTTTCCATTTTGTTTTATTTGTGATTAAATTTGAAATTGCACCAGGTACAGGCGACAAAAGATTACTCCTACTGATAACTGATGCGAGACGAAGTTCTAAGGCCTTAGTTATACCTAGTCATACCTAAAACGAAATCGTGAAAATGTTCTTTTGCTTTTTCGACCACTTCTTAAACCTAATGGCTGAACTCAATCTTGGTATTAAAATGTTACTTGTTAATTATAAGGTTAGTTTAGAAAAACTTTTTCCGATAAAGTTTTCATTCAATTCCAAAAAAAAGATCAAATCATTCAACTGAAATTTTTCATTTCTACTGTTCGATCTGTCAGGAATATTTTTCCTGATGGAATTCAATCAGTGGTGGTGGTTGATTTGCTGTAATTGTTTTTGTAGGGGAAACATTTTCTAACAGAATTTTCAATAGGTATGACCGCCAAAACGTAAAAAGACTCATTTTCACACTATTCCAACTTTTTCGGTTTACATTTTACGTACGGCTATAACTGAGGCCTAAGGAATGGGAAACACATTTTCATTAATTGATACGACCTAATTTCATGAACTCTCAGAATTACGTGCGTGCTGTGAAATTTTTGGTGAAACTTCTTATTAAACCAGTACAGACAACATGAGTGAACAAAGACATCAATTCTGAAAGCAAACAAGTCTTCAATCCCTAAACTCCTCAAGAACGCGGAATCATAGTGAACGTTCAAATATCTAGTTCAGTAAACAGTTAGTCTGACAGCTGGCTCAGTTTTGATTGATCTGGAAATTGACATACTATAAATGCTAGTAAAATGTCAGTTCCATACAAACTCTGTCCAAAAAAATTCCGCCAACATAACCAGTGCTCTTCGTTCAAAGCGAATAAAAAGTGTAACAAAATGCCAACCATATTGGATTTCTCCATAGAAAACTAGAGACACCTATTGAGTGTTTGTTTTAATACAAATTGTTTCGGAATGTTTTACAATAGATGTCGCATCGAAAATGTGGTAGTTTAAATAGATAACAATAGATGGAACCAACAAAAAATGCATTTATTGCACAGTTTTCGTATATTTATGGTGAATGAGTTCTTTCTGTTGTTTTTAGGTTTTTGTTTTTTTAAATAATATTAAATAGGTACCCACTTTTGGAGATACAGTGGACGTCAAGTATAACGAATGATGTAATGTTTGATGTCTTTCAGTTTTCAGTATATCGAGCGCGTTCGTTATATCGACCGACTTTTTATACTTAAAAAAAAAAATGTTTATCTAAACGGTTCTATTTGATTTAAAATTGAATAGATGATGGTCCGCCATTTAAATACCTCCAGGGTTCTTAAATCAACTTATACATTCCTTATATCGGATAGATCGGTGGGCACGCTTACAGAGATAGGTACTAATGTATATCTGCAAAGCGTTCGTTATATCGAAAATTCGCTATATCGGTTGCTCGTTATATCTAATGGACGTCCACTGTATATCAATCATCAAAATTTTCTGCACAGTTTTACAAATTTTTAGACGATATTTTAAAGATTCTGGATACTCTGAAATTAAAATTTTCAGACTATCGATAATTTATCGATATGTTTTCCGAAAAAATCGATACTATCGAAAAACGAAACAATCGATGTTTAAGGAACGCTAGAGTTTCTTTACGAATTTCACAAATATAGAACAGGAAAGCTATTATAAGTGTAATTATGTTATCTCAAATATGAATAGGCAAAGGAAAATAGTTAAGAACCATTTTAAGTTCCCTCAACGCTTAACACAACATATTCCCTTGATTTAGTTTTGGAACCGATAGGTGGCGCTGTTGTCGATCTCCTAGAAAGTTCAACCGATTTCAATGAAATTTTGTGGGTATGTATGGTTGGTTATAACTTGAAAGATAAGATACTTTTGGACCCGATTCTTTTAAATTCTTTCAACTTAATTCTTAAAGTGAATACATACTTATATCGACACGCTGGACCTGGGGAGTGAAGTGATACACAGGCACTAAACTACTTAATCAGTTGATTAAATTACCTAAATCTAAATGCAAGCAAATACTCTAAAAATAGAAAACGTTAGATTGGATTGCGTTGTGAAAACTTTTAAAATTTGTTTTGTGATCCTCACACTTTGAAACGTCTATTTTTTGCGTTTGTTAGATCTACTCTTGAATATTGTAGTATTATTTGGTGCCCTTTGTATGAAGTTCACTCATTTAGAATAGAGAGAATACAAAAACGTTTTACTAGAGTATTAGTGGAAAGTCTTCACTAGGATATAAATAGATATGTCTTCCTATGAAACGAGATGCAAATTATTTTTTATCTTGCCTCTTAAAATTGGAAGAAAATTCTTTGTGGTTATGTTCATTCGTGATGTATTGGCTATCATATTGATTGTTCCAATATTTTGGCGTTAATTAACTTCAATTTTCCTGCGAGGATTCTTAAAAACCGATTGTTTTTTAATATTCCGTATCACAGAACAAACTATGCTTGAAATGAACCATTTTCTAGGTGCTTAAGAGAAACCAATACCGTTTGCGATATGATCGACTTTAGTCTAAGCTGATTTTCTTTTAAAAATAATTATCTATTAATTTTAAGTAATGGTGGCAATGTTTAATGTATCTACTCTGATGTATTAAGATTATAATATTATAGGGAAATGGGTTATAAATTAAATTTCTTAATAAAATTCAACTACAACATAATACAATTTAACATCCACATTCAGCGAGAGAAGTTTCACATATGAACATGGGGTGTGTTCAGAAGCACACTCTGTTTTTTTTTTTTTTTTTAATTTCACATACTAATAACGAAGTCCACTAAACCTACTTTTATTCTGTTTCTAATAATTTGTTTCCAATTTATTCCGCTCTGAACCGAAGGCGCTACCGCTGAAGTTCGAAATGACCCGAAGCTGGCTACTAGCAGTCCATATTATAATGGGGACGTTCGGATTCCTAGACTAGTAAGTCTGACAGGTGACTGGCTAGATTATTTTACTATATTATTATTGGCCCAGAGTGGTCACGTGTATAGTTCTTGCAGTTGACGTATATGGAGGGGAAACCGAGACAAATCTAGTCAAAAAAATCTAGCCTGCATACTCGGTTGACATTTCGTAGAGTTAAATTTAAAATAAACAAAGTTGCCGCTCCAGAATTCTGAAGATACGTAAAAACGGCCTGTGAGGAAAAGGTGTCATTTCTATAGCTACTCTGCAAATTTAGAATTTTCGCGCTATAAGTTGCCTAGTCAAAGCGTTCGGAAACCTAGTCACGACGAATCTAGTTGACGTTTTACATTAACTAGGTATCCAAACGTCCCCAATAAGTCTATGGGCAATTTTTATTTTTTATACACCGGGGGATTTTAGTTTCGGATTTAAAAAAATTACGAAATGTTTTCAAATACATTATTAAATAAATTCGTTGGTTGAATGTATTCAGTTTCTAAAATACAAAAAACCTAGAGAGAAGAAAATTGCCAAAGTGGGAGCAGTTTTTATGTCTAGAAGTGCAAAGATGAATGAAAAAGGGGAATTTTTTGGCCCCCCTTTTGTATTTTGAATTTGGGCGACAGATTCATTTTTATGACGAAAAAGGGGTACTGGCCCCTCTCTCAAATGGGTACGTATTACGTATTGCAACTCTACCTACGGTAGGTACACGAACCGGTCCAACCATACCTGCCTGCGGCCTATACACATACAGTATGTGCAATTCACGAAAACCTTATCGCATGTGTTCTAACTACTTCGCGGTGTTATGCCACGATGAATCCTAAGTAGTGCGATCCTGATTCGATTTTATAAACTTTCTATACAAATATATGTATTATATTACAGCTCCACCGTGATCATTGACTGTGCGTTTTAAGCCCAGTGGTGGAGTGGTATCGATTACACGTAGATGTTAAGTAGTTTCCGTTTTTTACGGCATCTGAGGTATCTCTGCACAAGTAGGTCTTCCAGTCATTTTTACCAACGAACCCCACAGCCATATGTAACTTAAGAACAATAACACTAATCTTACATATTGGAATACATTCCGCAGACAATTGCAAACATGTTTGCTTCTTAAAGTCACCGCAACGAAAATGGACTTGGAATTTGATTTTTTAAATATGCGAAAGTTTCTACGTGACAAAATTACAAACTGGGCATTTAAAAACAAATATTTTTTGACTGCTAAATAAAGAATAAAAGTCAACAAATCAGATAAAGTGTTGACAGGGAAACCGAAAACAAACTGTGACATCTTGACATTCATTCCAGAATTTTAATTAAATACCGTGATAACGAATTCTTTTGAAATGATTTGCATGCCTTATCTCGAAAAAAAGATGCAACTTTACAAAAAAAGCAACCTCTTGCAGCTATGAATATATAAAAAAAAAATCATGAATATTGCTACTACATACGAAAAGTATGACAAAGTGTGTCACCAGTCCATCAAACAAACAAATAAGTTAACAAATCATGGGTGACAATGATAATTTCAAACAAGGTGAGCTGTCACTTTCACTTGTGTTCCTTCCAGTTAAGAATCTATGTCTTATGAAAAAGAAAGAGATAAATATCTGGTAGTAGCGAAAGACGTTAATGACCTATTTATTCGCTGAGGCCAACTCCAGCAATGACATCAGCGCTGAGATCAAGCTAAAGGTCACTCTTGCCAATCGCTGTTACATTAAGGACGTAGGCGCAGTGGCTTAGTGGTTAGTGTGTTGGACTACTAAGCGAGGGGTCCGAGGTTCGAATCCCGCAAAAAAAAAAAAAGCAAATTCCAACTTAGGGTTTTTTCCACTGTGCCACCTCTCATGAACGTCTGACAAACATCCGAGAGTATAACTGTCTTGAAATAGCTTCTCAATTGGCCGTTTGGAGTCGGTATAAAACTGTAGACCCTTTCTATTCGTTTCAAACTTGAAAACTCACACAAAACGAATGGTTGTGAGAAGCTAGACCTAGGTTTCAGAGACGAAAAGAGACCTGACAATGGTGGTCTGATTCGAATATCTCTCGAATCTATACACTTTTCACATTAAGGACTATTCACATAACAGCGAACTTCGAATAGGCGAATTGCGAACAAATCAATTTAACTGTATTTATGAATTGAAAATTGAATTTTTTACTATCAGAAAAACATTATAATTTAATTAATCTAACATCTAGTCTAAAAAAACATGAACTGTCACACTTGATTCACAATCCACACAAAACAGTCGCGATCCACAAACCCACGAATCGTTCGAACTTAACCTTAAAAAATGAAACTGATTCGC
Organism: Cheilosia urbana; assembly: GCA_946477585.1. Classification (NCBI taxonomy): domain Eukaryota; kingdom Metazoa; phylum Arthropoda; class Insecta; order Diptera; family Syrphidae; genus Cheilosia; species Cheilosia urbana. Next base: position 123,616,769 of record OX297854.1, read on the forward strand.
GGGTATCTGCGGCCAAAAAAAGTTTTCATGTGAATGAAGTGTCAGAAACCAGTCAGAAACTAAAAATATTCGCGTGTTCGCAGTTCGCAATTCACTCTCATGTGAATAGTCGTTTAGGGCTTCGAAGGCAATTGTCATTTATGAGTGAAGTGTGATGCACCTGTATTAACTAATTCGCTATGCTTATCCTAAAGTTGCTTGCAACTTTTTTTTTTAAATGATGCATAGTACTCTATGCCAGCGGCACCGTAACATAACCTATAACATACCGGTATTCATATCACGTCCCACACCTTGGAAGACATACCTACGACCTATTTTTACGTAGAATTTGAAGTGGATGGACGCTTTCATCATCACAGACCATGAAAAGATATATTCTAAGTATTGCACTTTTTTTTTGGCTTGGACCTACTTTTCATAGAGATAAGATAAGGGGCTGCTGAACTTCGAAATTACCTTTTGTATTAAATAATATTAGGTATCTAGCAATACATACTATTAACGGCTACATCGCGGCATCGCCTATTGTTTACGAATCGTGTGCGGTTCTAATCGACTTTTATGGTGTCAGCGTTCTAACGTAGAATAAAAAAAGTGAACCACGATTCAATAAACACAAACACAAACGATTATATAAACTCATAGATCAGTTGCTGATAATTTATTTTATCAAATGTATAACATTTACCGATTACTTGAGAACATGACCATGAGCATTGAAAGCCGTATTTCCTGAAAGTGTCTGTCAGTGTCCAGTTGTAGCCGTCACTTTCCGTTTGATTTCACTTATAGAAATAACCTTTACCCAAAATGTATTTTAAGTAAAAAAAAAAAAGCAACCTCACTTACAAAATCTCTCTTCTCATTCACAGATTCGAAATGGCAGCGCAGCCAGATACAGCATTCATTCCAGACCTGCCAGCAGGTCCACTTTGCCTTTATAGAAAACGCTCAAAATTCGACTGGAAGCGATTGCGACTTATCTTTGAGAGGGAAGCCGATCTCCGTATCAAGGTGAGTGTATAAATCCAACAGCTCAATTCGATTCTAATACATATCATCATTCCAGTTGAAAGTATGGAAAATCCTTGAGAATGATCCGCTCTTTGCCAAGTCGACTTCCACTCTACCCGCCGATGAACAGAAACGTCTCTGTGCCATGCAAATGAACAGAATGGCCCACCTGCCGATCGTTCCCAAGGAAATCGAACAGAGGACCTTCTCCGAACGAACCAAATACCTGATGAGTGTAAACGAAGCTCTCCACGCGTACAGTCCGAGCCTGTCGGTGAAGATTGCCCTCGGAGTGGGTCTGTTCAATAACGCCATTCGAGCGTTGGGCACCGAAAGACACATGAAATACTGCGACGCCGCTTGGAATCGTGAAGTGGTCACCTGCCTTGCCATTACAGAAGTTGCCCATGGCAGCAATACGAAGAGTATCCGAACAACAGCTACGTACGATGAAAAAACGCAGGAGTTCATCATTAACACCCCGGACTTTGAGGCAGCAAAATGTTGGGTTGGAAACCTTGGAAAGACTGCCACATATGCGATGACCTTCGCCAACTTGTACACAGCCGACGGCACGAATCATGGACTGCATGGATTCATGATTCCCGTACGCGATCCGAGGACACTGCAATCGTATCCGGGTGTGTTGGTGGGCGATATTGGTGAGAAAATCGGACTGAACGGTATAGACAATGGATTTATGATGTTCACCAACTATCGCATTCCGAAGGATAATCTGCTCAATCGCACGGGAGACATCAATCCAGATGGGTCATATGAGAGTGTTTTCACCGAACCGGGGAAGATTTTGGGCGCAGCTTTGGAATCATTCTCTGCCGGACGAATCGGTATTATGCAGGAGTCGGTGAATACACTTTCGAATGCGGCTGTGATTGCGGTGAGGTATGCAGCGCTACGGAAGCAATTTGGATACGAGAAAGATGGACCGGAAACTCCAATTATCGAATATCAGTTGCATGTAAGAATTTGACTTATTTTGCGGTCGAACTGGATGTGCCTAATCGAAAGCTTTTTAATGTTTCAGCAATGGAGGATATTCCCGTATCTAGCAGCAGCATGTGTGCTTAAAGTTGCAACCGTGGAGCTTACGCATACGTACCTGGAGACGATACAGAGATCGCAGGCTGACTTAAATGGATTTGAGTTGTTGGTGAGTTACCTTACACCATTTCGAGTCTATAAAGTCACTTAGCGCTTTAACTTTTTAAAAGTTCAGTATCTACATTGCAATTAGCTCTGGGAATTTAAAAAGAAAAAGGCGCGCAATAGACCCGAGAAGGACTATTCGTCTAGTTGCCCACAAGGAGTTATGTGTAGCAGTTGTTAGGCTTCTTCAATGTTAAAAGCCTAGTGTCAGTGTCGCCGACACAAATGAGGCTGAAACAGTGTTTCATCTTCTTTGTGAGTGTCCGGCCCTAGCCAAAACCAGACGCAGTGCACTAAGTACCCTTTTTATGATGACCTTTCGGCCATCCAAAATATCCATTTCAACAAGATCATCAAATTTCTCAACTCCACAGGCTCGTTTTGAGTTCCCTTAACTTCCTTCTCCTCCTTTGTCATCAGGGTCCGTTAGTGGTGCTTTCAAAACAGTGCTCAGTGCGTTATTTGTGTTATTCACTCGTCAGAAGACGGGGAAATACAGCCACTCCAACCAACCCACCAGTGTCTTTGTCAACGAGAGATTTAGTTTCAAATGTCCAATGACTGCATTAAGGCAACCATCCTTTCATAGATGAAAGACCTCACGGTTCTAATAATAACGTAAAGGCAGCTCATTCCAATAAAGGTTCTTCTCTTACCCTCGTTTTCGAAAGTGAAATTCATACTGTCACACTCCATTTAAAAATAGGACCAGGCCCCTATCGTGATTCCACTTTATTGCAGACTTAATTTTGTAGAACCCACTAAAAACTGTTCATCTTTCAGACTCAAATAGTTTCGGAAATCCACGCCGTCATTTCTTCGTCGAAACCGCTCATCACATGGACAGCTCGAGACGCTATCCAAGAGGCTAGAGAGGCATGCGGCGGTCATGGCTACCTGAAAGCTGCCAAATTAGGTGACTTGCGCAACGATCACGATCCTAGTTGCACGTATGAAGGCGATAACAACGTGCTCGGACAGCAAGCATCAAATTGGCTCCTTCGTCAGTGGGAAGATAAAGTCGAGAGTCCCGTTGGCACAGCGAATTTCATATCACAGCGAGAGCGAATTCTTTCACAGACTTTTGAAGACATTCTGAAAAAATTCAAATTGGACTCCATGGAGTGTAAGTTCAAATTTACCGCACACATTTGACCAGTTTTAGTAGTAAAAAATTCTCCTTACAGTTGTCCTATATGCATACGAATGGCTGCTCTGCTTCCTGCTCGACAAAACATCGAAACATATAAAATCCGAAGTCAAAAGTGGAAAACACCGTTTCGATGCCAGAAACAACTCACAAGTCTATGCAGCACGGGATCTTTGGAGAGCATACGCCGAGTATTTTGCTCTGCACAAATTCTACGAACGCTGTAAGCGACCCGACGTCACACCGGAACTAGGCGAAGTTCTGCATCTCCTCTTCACAGTGTATTCCTTCTCGTGCCTTGATAAACACCTGACGACCTTCTACCAAGGTGGCTTTGCAAATACAACTGAATTTGCCGATTTAGTTCGAAGACAGTTGCTTGTTAAATGCGGCCAACTCAAGGACTCTGCTGTGTCTGTGGCGGATTCGATTGCACCGCCAGACTTCGCGCTGGGTTCAGTGATTGGCAAGTCGGATGGTCTGCTGTATGAGAATCTGCAGAATGAGTTCATGACGAATCAGGGAGCATTCGAGAGGCCATCCTGGTGGAAGGACGTTATTATTCCCCAAGTCAAATCTAAATTGTAGATTCGAAGGTTCCTTATTTGGAATCAGCCTATTATCAGTATCGACTAAGGACTATCATTGCATTTTAAGAGCGAAAGTAATCATTTTTGTATGCCTTTCTTTGTCTGTCTATAATTGTGTCTTATTCACTGTGCAGTTATTTCGGCACAAGTGTTGTGTTTGATGAAAATTTCTAATATTGTTGTTGTTATTTATTATATTCCATAATACTATACATGTATGTGAAGCAAAATTAAAATTTCAATGACGTATGTACTCGGAGAGAAGAGAAATATGAATTCACTATATTTTTTAATTGTTAATTGTATTTTAATTCTTCTTGTTAAGATGTATAGATTATTAAATTTGTTTAATAACTAAGTCAAGTGAGAGCTATTCGTTTTATTTGTTAAGTGCTGTGGACTATCCATTAAAAAATGATTTGCCATTTTAAATGTTAGTTATCTCCAGAAAGCATTGATGTCGTGATGCCTAGGGTACAATGTTTGGTAAAATGTTTGGTCTAAGCAAAACAGGACTGATGGTACTACCACCAAAATGTTAAATTTCAGGCCTTCACGACAAAATAACTAATATTTTACTTTCCTGACCTTTCACTTAACGGAAGGTCTAAGAATGAATATCGAAAGTGGAAAGCCAGGGGCAAAACTTTTGGCTAACAGTTCTTTTCATCAACTTGATTCTCATCTCTGCATAAATAAAAAAATATATTTCAGCGTGGAATGCTTACCACAGAGCATACGGAATACGACTCGTATCCGCTGCCTACAAAAATGCAGCTTCCGAAAAATGTTATCTATGAATCTCCAATCTAGATCAGAATGGGAGCCATGCCAAACACTGGTACAGAGCAAAGGTGTAAAGGGAACCAACGACCTGACCAGATAAAGCTCCGTTCTTTCTATGTCATCACAGTCATCTGCGCGAAAGATTCTACTCGAGCAGGATATGCACAAGGACATACATGAAATGAAAAATAGCCTTGTACTTTACTTCAAGGGTATCAGAGCCTATGAGGAAGAGTTCTTGACAAATAATCTCATTTCAAAGAAGATTTGGCCAATTTACGACAGAGTTAGATTGTCGAACCTTTTTGACCAATGTGTAGATGCCGCTAGACTAACCGGTTACCTCAACCCGGAAGAAGTTTGAGCCCGAGGCAGAAAATACTGATGTGAGACAACCAACTTCGGCCTCTATATTTTTACGGAGTGATTTTTAAATTGCATTTGCTTTTATTAAACTTTTTGTATATAAAATTTGACTTGAGACTAAGTAACAAATGGATTCACCACCATTTGTTAATATTTAAAGGTGTTGGCTCAACAACGGTAGCGCAACGATATGAAAAGTTTGTTTTCTTAAATCTCTACTACATAAATTGTAGCTGGCTTTTCGGATTTATACTCGTAGTGTAGTAGTAACTACGCATCGTTGTGTGGGTTGACCTCAGGGTGTTCAAGTTCTGTGTCCGGCTGTTAATTGTGATCACGATTTGGTGCGCTAGTATTGTTACATTGAAATTTGTATTAACAAATGTCACGTAACTTCAAAATTCCGGCTCACAAAAACACTTGCAGTATCGCAGCGTTAAAATTGAAATGATTCGTTACGTGTGGATAGTATTATTTTGTAGTTTAATTTGCTTATAATATTTATGAAAAAAGAACAATGTAGATTGGTTGAGGAAAATAAAAACATTTTAAGCAAACTTTCATCAGTTATTTAAGAAAAATGTACACGCATCAAATCGAAGTTAATGATATTCAAAAGCGGAAAATACAACCATATTTTTGTCCTAACTATGTTTCTAGTATACAAAAGATCTCAACGTATTTTTTATTTTATTTTTTATTTTCCTATATTAAAAAAGTACAGTAATATAAAAAAAGTAAGACAAGTGCGACATTTTACCACTTTGGAAGAGTCTCTCGCGCAAACTATTCACTTTAGAAAAAAATGATATTAGAAAGCTAAATATCATTTTTGAAGACCTATCCATAGATACCCCACACGTATGGGTTTTTATTTTTTATTTTTCTGTAAAATCTTAATGCGGTTCACAAAATACATCTACTTACCAAGTTTCAACGGTATAGCTCTTATAGTTTCGGAGAAAAGTGGCTGTGACATACGGACGGACAGACAGACAGACATGACGAATCTAATAGGGTTCCGATTTTTGCCATTTGGCTACGGAACCCTAAAAAAACATGAAGCAGCCATAAAAAGAAAAAAAAAATAAACTTTTAAAATATTTTTTCTTTCCAATGTTGCTTTGTTTTAAAAACGAATATGAGTGAAAATTATAATTTCCTCATTTTAGTCGTCCAAAATTAAATTTAAATCCACTGTCGATATATACATATATTTTTTTTTATTTTAATGTCAAACTACTGGGTATTTGACAATTTACTTTATTATTTGAAGTTTGGGCACGACTATCCAGCCTTTCGAAAATGGATAAATATTTTTCAGTCTTTCCATGGATAGACGAATAAAGCCGGAACCACACTTGTAACGTGTGTTGTGATGTGGAGTGGCGTGTCGCTATCACTCCAATGGATTTCATATGCGTAGAAACATATATTTCTCGTGTGTTGTGTTGCAGTGTGTCGCGTTGTGTCGAAATCGCTCCTGTACCGATTGCGCCACAACGCTCTATGGCGCAATGAAGCGAGACATATATATTATCTGAAATTGCATAAGTGAAAGAAAGAGTACACATGATCTAGGAAATCAATAACGTCATAAAAGCAAAACAAACAACATTTGAATTCATTTAAAAAAATGACAGCACACTAGATAAGTGTGCACAGAACACGAAACGACAGACCACACCACAACAGACCACACGTTATAGGTCTGGTGCGGGCTTAAGTGTCGCCCTGCAACGCAATTTTTACCGAATCTTCTGAATAGGTCTAAACAGTGGATAAACAAATAAATAGTGTTGTCAAATGAGGTTGGAGGAAGTGGCCCTTAGAAATATATAATAACTAACCAAAAGCAATCAGTAATGTTAAAATTTGTTATTACCGAAATTAATCACGTTCCCCCATGGTTGGTTGCGGTTGGCAGCATTGATTTTATATTTTTTGTATGTTTTTGCATGTCACACAAAGTGCTGAGTCAATACGAATTTCTATGTAACAACACTAACGCACTTAAGGACTATTCACATGAGAGCGAATTGCGAACTGCGAACACGCGAATATTCGTGGTTTCTGACACTTCATTCACATGAAAACTTTTTTTGTTCGCAGATACCCGCGTATCAGTTTCATTTTTAAAGGTTAAGTTCGAACGAATTTTTCATTCGTGGGTTTGTGGATCGCGACTGTTTTGTGTGGATTGTGAATAAAGTGTGACAGTTCGCGGCAAGAATTTTCAATTCGCGGGAAAATTGCTTTAATTGTTAATTTAGCTGTTTAAATCAATTGAGAGTAATGTTTTTTTTAGACTAGATGTTAGATTAATTAAATATAATGATTTTGTTATAGAACAAATACAAATTTTCAATTCATAAATGCAGTTAAATTGATTTGTTCGCAATTCGCCTATTCGCAGTTCGCTCTCATGTGAATGGTCCTTTAGCATGTACCATCCCATAAAAATATAGCGTGTAGGCAAGTAAAAATCGGCCAAAGTTGGGCGCCTCAGTACCTATCGTCTTTGGCCGCATTCAAGAATCTAGTTATCTTAAGTCGACTAGATTGGTCTGGATAAGATGTAACCTGAACGCAAAAACTAGATTGGTCGGGAACGTCACTTTTTCTACGTCAGCCACATACCCAAACTGTCAACTTAGTACTAAGTCACGAATTTCTTGACTAGATTCGTCGGCTACCCCTCCATAAACGTCAAATGTCACAGGTGCCCACGTGACCGATTTAAACCAATCACAACCGAGATAGATCTAGTCAGACAGCTGTCAGACTTACTAAACTAGATACTTGAACGCCCTCTTTGTCTCTGATAAAAAGTGTTCTGAGAGTAAAAAAAAGTGCTCTGAGAGTGGCGAATGGCGAATGGCAAACACAAATTTATGGGGCCAAGGCCAGAGGAATGCGAGTTGTTGGTCTCAATGTTGTCTGTCAGCTGTCAATCCCTACACGCCGGGATTATAGTTGAGTTTTTAAAAAGCTTTTACTTATGTCAATGGCTACGTTTGGATTTCTAGTTAAGAAATGTAATTTTCCATTGGTTTCACTCTACGATCTACTCATTCTGTGATCCAATGGAACAAGAAAACTGCTTCTGCTTGAATAAAGAAAATTATTGGCGAAATGCCAAGAAATAATCTATAGGGCTGCTGTCAACTGACTTGTATAAAATACATATATTACACTTGTGTGAGTGCTTCTTAAGTGGATTCTGGCTTATGATCGAGAAGCGAAATTCTTTTCTCAGAATCACCAGAAGAGTATTTTTTGTACCAACGGAACGGTTTTAGAAGCGAATTTTTCGAAACGACTTAAGTCTGACAGAAGTCTGACAGCGAATAGTTTTTTCAGTTGACGTTTATAGAGGGGCAGCCGGCAAATCTAATCAATAATATCCTGCCTGCAAACTCAGTTGACTTTTCGGAGGCTCCAACAAAATAAACAGCGAGAATGCAAATACAATTTAAGTTGACTAGTGAACGCGCTCTCATAGCTAATCCAGACAAATCTAGTTGACATTACATGAACTACGCATACATAATTTATCCGAACGTTCTCAATGTCAATGTCACCGGTGTACGTGAGTAATTAAACAGACTCTTAAAAGAATATATAAATTCGGGTCGATTTTTTTAGCTTGCAAGTGTCCTTCAAGTGTGGTGCGAAGGAAATCACATGTTTGGGCGTCACCCTAAGACCTAAATTAACCCTTTCCGTTATTCATTGGTGGTTCGCTTCTAGAACGTAACCCAGCATAATGCACAAACGGCCGACTTTGTTAGAGATGATACAAAACTAGACCCAAACTTGCATTAGGTATTCCAAGAATACCAAATTTTATGTTGCGTACCTATTGTGGTAAATCGGGTACCTGGTGAATCGGACACTTAGTGACAGGCACTTAGTGAATCACACACTTAGGAATTGTGGTGAATCGGGCACCTGGTAACACCCCATGTTCCACTTCCAATTGGAGAATGGAATAGAATCTGTCAAGTGATTCTAGTACCTTCTGGAGAAGAGATGGAGTATACATCGGGAGTGCATCTGCTATCCATTTCTAGAATATTCGCCGATAGGTGGCAGCGCGGATATAAAAGGGGCGCGTTGACAACAGGCAGGGCAGTTGATTTTTAGGACGCGATTGTTAAGTTCGAAAGAGTAATCGGTTGAGAGATAAATAAGTGTGAAGTAATAGAATAAAAGCGATTGGATTGAGACGTTGAAGAATTGATTAAAGTGATATTGTTTGAGAGATAGATAAGTGAAAAGAAATACAGTAAAGAAAGCGATTGGATTGAGACGTTGAAGAATTGATTAAAGTGATATTGTTTTGAGAGATAGATAAGAGTAAAGTAATAAAGTGAATAAAGCGAATAGATTGAAACGTTTGAGAGTTGATTAAAGTGATATTGTTTTGGTAATAAATAAGTGGATATTTGGAAAGTGTAAATAAAGAGATTTTATTGGAACAGTTGCACAGAATAGTGTTTTATCTTTTCGAATCCCCACAGCCCCAAATTGTAACATTGGTGTCAGAAGTGGGATAAAACTTATTCTGTGCTTAGTGTCTAACTGCTATTGAGACTAAAAAAAAAAAAAAAAAAAAAAAGTGAATTTGTGAATTTGTGAATTTGTGAGTTTTGAAATTGCAAAGGACAAACAGATGGGTCGTTTATTGCTACATCTAAGCATACCCCAATTAAAAAGTGAGCTAGAAAAGCGAAATCTCTCCACAGCTGGAGGGAGGGGTGACCTCATTCTTCGTCTGCGGGAGGCTGTCCAATGCGAGGGAGCAGATCCGAAATCCATTCTATTCGACGTGCCAGGAGAACCAGTAAGTACAGGCATTGATATTAGCGCTATGATAGAATTACTTCTTGCCAAGATGGAAGAACAGAAGAATTCTCTAGAGAATTCCATGGAATCGAAATTCGCAGAACAAAAGAATTCTCTAGAAGAACAAAAGAATTCTATGGAATCGAAATTCGCAGAACAAAAGAATTCTCAAGAAGAACAGAAGAATTCCATTGTCGCCGCACAAAAAGATGCCGTGGAAGAATTTAAGAATTATCTAGAAGGACATAAGAATTTTATGGAATCGAAGTTCGCAGAACAGAAAAATTCCATGGAATCGAAGTTCGCAGAAGAAAAGAATTCTCTAGTAGAAGAACAGAAGAATTCTCTAGAACAACAGAAAGATTCTATGGAATTGAAGTTCGAAGCGCAAAAGAATTCTCTTGAAGAGCGGAAAAATTCCATCGTGGCGGCACAAAAAGAACGCGAACTGGAAGGTGACGAATTCAAGAGCAAAGAGTCATTTGTTACGTCGGCATATAGAAAAGAGCTGGAGGAGATGCAAAAGGCAGAGCAACGAGAGAAGAGGGAAGAGTATCTGGAGGCAAAAGGTGATGTCACGAAACAAAACGGTTTGGATGTGTTTTATCGCTATGAACAGAAATTGGGCCCGAAGGAAGGTACGAAAGTTGTGTCCGAGGAGGAGCCGTCCACTTCTAAGGAATCGGAAGAAATATCTTATAGTCCATCAAGTCGGGTAAAGCGCGCCGGTCATCAGCAGAAGAAGCAGAAGAAGAAAAAGAAACTGACAAGGCAGCTAAAGAGCCGACAAAACGGGCGCACATCCAGTCGAATCCAGATGCCGATTCAGATTTTGGTATACACTCTTCATCATCTGACAAGAAGCTTGGAACAGTGGAAAAAAAAAAAAAAAAAAAAAAAAAAAAAAAAAAAAAAAAAGATAAGATAATGGACAAGTCTATTCAAAAAGTAGCTGAAGGGCACATAAAAAAGGGGAACCCAGGGTCCAGAACGGTGAACAAACATTTTTAAAACCATTAAAAGATGCAATTGTCGATGTATCTATCTTTAGACATCAAGCTGGACATAATTAAAAACGAAAAAGGAGGACACATTAAAGCCGAAGAAAGATAAGAGTTTGATTTGGAAGCAACGCAGGGTTGGTTCAGTATTCGATGCAGCACTACAGAGGTACTTCCAGCGGAGGACCGCATGAGGGCCAGGTACGGCGCTGGTACGACGGCTGCAGGATTTCGGGAAGGAGATCTGGTGTGGCCGTATAGTCCCCATCGAGGAGGGGCCTATCACCTGGATTGCAGCGGGACTGGGAAGGACTCTATAAAATCGTGACGCGCATCAACCACGTTGTCTATCACATCCAACGAGGAAGAGGCAAGCTGGAAGTCGTTCATGTGGATCATCGCTAAAATGGTGAAAATGCTAGCGAGTTTGTTCGGGACGAACAAGTTTAAGAGGGGGATAATGTGGTAAATCGGGTACCTGGTGAATCGGACACTTAGTGACAGGCACTTAGTGAATCACACACTTAGGAATTGTGGTGAATCGGGCACCTGGTAACACCCCATGTTCCACTTCCAATTGGAGAATGGAATAGAATCTGTCAAGTGATTCTAGTACCTTCTGGAGAAGAGATGGAGTATACATCGGGAGTGCATCTGCTATCCATTTCTAGAATATTCGCCGATAGGTGGCAGCGCGGATATAAAAGGGGCGCGTTGACAACAGGCAGGGCAGTTGATTTTTAGGACGCGATTGTTAAGTTCGAAAGAGTAATCGGTTGAGAGATAAATAAGTGTGAAGTAATAGAATAAAAGCGATTGGATTGAGACGTTGAAGAATTGATTAAAGTGATATTGTTTGAGAGATAGATAAGTGAAAAGAAATACAGTAAAGAAAGCGATTGGATTGAGACGTTGAAGAATTGATTAAAGTGATATTGTTTTGAGAGATAGATAAGAGTAAAGTAATAAAGTGAATAAAGCGAATAGATTGAAACGTTTGAGAGTTGATTAAAGTGATATTGTTTTGGTAATAAATAAGTGGATATTTGGAAAGTGTAAATAAAGAGATTTTATTGGAACAGTTGCACAGAATAGTGTTTTATCTTTTCGAATCCCAGCCCAAATGTAACACTATCTACATTTTTTGCTAGAGTTTTCAAACTCAATTTCCTTCCACCAAAATACCACTACAGCCGCTTGACATCCTTCCCATCCTATATCAGCTTTACATTATAATAGTTTCCAACGACGACGGACGACGGATAACCGCTTAATCTCGTCTACTCCTATCTTTAACAGGCATCTAATCAGGATTGTATAAATTGGTTTCCTATAATCGGAGCAGTCAATATTCTATTCAAATTCTTAATTTGTTTTTGTGGTTTCCGGTTGACGTCACAATTTCAGTCGAACCCAACTTATAAAGCCGTCCGCAACGTCATTTGATATAGAATGTATCCGTCAGTTCCGGTTCCATGTTTAATTTAAATATTAATTACATTCGCCTGAAAGCATGCAATCAAAATGTCAGCTATGCAAAATTGTTGTGGTTGTGCCATTATTTTCAAGCCGATAAACAAGTTCTCTCGAATAACAGATTCACTCTCAAGTCTTGAATTTGAATATATTTCTTTTTTTGAGACAACATTATTTCTCTTTTTCGCCATTGTCATTGCCAAACCGATGGAAAAATAGAATAACGAATCGCATCGTAAGTTCCATGAATCGAAAAATCAAAAATGACAGTTGTAATGGCTGTGTGCTGGGGAATTCCCAGCCAACTAATCTAAATCTGTTAATAGCTTCAGTTGGACAAAACACTTATCCATTTTGTGCCATGTTTTCTGAATAGTTTATCTAATTGAATTAACAGTTAAATCGTTTTTAAATGATAATGAGGATAAGATATTGTTGGCTCATTCTCATCGCACATTATAGATGAGTGGGAGGGCATACAACTCATGTGCGTAGATTGTGCGTAGTAGTACACACGTAGTTAGCATTCAAATGAGCATTATAGTGACTAATGTGCACATAGCCAGATAGACTATGGATATACCTAGTGTTGTTTTCTTAATTGCAATTAATTTGGTGAAATACCGACTGTATGGTGTATCGGATTGCTTTGAACGGAAGTTATTGCTCCCATTGCCAATAATATATGCAAATGTTGTTCTGGCTTTGTTGCTGTGGAAATTGTCAAAAGGAACTTCGAATGTGGTCAAAAGACTGGTTTAATTGTGCATTGAAGCGTGCAAAATGGAGTCGTTCTTCCTAGAATTATATCGTCTAATTTAACAATTTAAATATGAAAGTCGCAAATTTAAGCCTTAGTGCGGTTTTCTGTCAAAAGATCATGAGCATATTATCTGTTCGAAGAAATAAAACCGCAAAATTTAAATGGAAAATAATTCTCACCGCAACAAGAAGTGAGTTTTCTTGACTCCACATAGGCGTGCTTTATTGAACATTTATCTCAGCAAAGGAAAGTAGAATTGTTACGTATGTTTCCAGTTGATAACTTTCACACAGTATGTATTTATTAATACAAAGGAAAGTATAGATATTATGTAAAGTTGGAGTGACTTGACAGCAGGAGCTAAATTTAAAACCAAAACCTTTCTGGTGACGTTTTCAAGATGTTAGGAAACTGTTTTCAGGCAGCAAAATATAACACTTTAGGTATAGCACTTTATTACAAAATTGTGACTGCGAACTGTTTTATTGCGCCTTCTTCTATAGGCGTTTTTCTTTTTTAGTTCAGAGCTGAGCACTGAACTGGGCTCGAGCTATATGAGCGCGCTCTGAACCGAGCGAGCTCAGATCGTTCTGATGATTTTTTGTTTTTCCTGTTTTTGTTTTCTCTCAAATATGACCGCAAGTGTGAATGTATATGTGTAATCAGGATTTTACTCAGCCTGCTCAGTCAATTAATTCTGAGCTCATAGAGCGCGCTCTGATCATGCTCTGAACGAAAAAAGAAACACAAATTCGAGCTCTGATGTATCTGAGCTAAAAAAGAAACACAAACTTTTTGTATAACAGTTCAGGTTGTGCTCTGAACTAAAAAAGAAAAACGCCTTATTTTTACCCGACTGGACACAGGGAGGGTTATGTGCAGTGATGCCAACCCTAATTTTCAAAAGTCTGTAGATGAAAGATAAAAATTCTGTAGAATTCTGTTTTTATGCCTGTCGAAATTCTGTAGAAATCCAGACTTTTTTTTAACATACTAAAAGTGCTAAAAATGTAAGTTTTGAATGGCATAAAATAACAGTCTTTAATTATATTTAATAACTTTGTACAATTACATAATTCGTATTAACCGCTGGTATCGCTGGAATCGATAATACTCGTCGTAGTGCTGGCCTTGTTCAAACTTGATTCCATCGATTCCATTTTTGTCTTCATACGTCAATAGGTGCCTACTCTGGTTTGAAAAAAAAACCCTCCAAAATTTTTTTTTTAAGCATTATGAATATTTTTTCGTACAGCAGGAAGAGTTTTGGGTGCTCCGATTGCATTTCTTTGTTTAGGTCAGTGAAATATACCAACGCAAAACTAAGGAATTCAAGTTTTTACTGGAATCTGATATTTCTGTATATTTTAGTTTGAATTCTGTATTCCTGTAGGCGAGGTGAAAATTCTGTAGATATACAGAAAAATTCTGTAGGGTTGGCATCAGTGGTTATGTGTTTCACGCGTACCCTACGTGACGCCTTGTAGCTCAAACGACTTGACCGATTTTGAAAAGTAAGGTATTATTAAATTGGTGTTCTTTCTCGGAGTGTCATAGGCTAAACAAATAAATATAAAAATATAAATTAAAAATAAAAAATTATAATTTAAAAAGGAAAAAAAAAAAAAACCAACCGACTGTAAAAAAAAAATTAAAAAAGATTAAAAGAAGACACTTTCAAGTATAACTAATCGACAATCGGAGACTACCTACACAATCTGACCAAAATATGCGCTGCCAATTAGTTACACCTACTTGAAAGTGTCTTGTTTTAATCTTTTTAAATCTTTTTTACAGTCAGTTGGATTTTTTTTTTTTGTTTTTTTTGAATTAACTTTTTTGCTGAGATTGGTGTTAAATAAAACAGGCTGGTTGATATCTACAGTAGTTTTTTGATTAAATTCTACTCGGAATCTACTAACAAACCTACGATTTTTGAAGCAATCAAAGCTTTTGAAATATTAAGACTTAGACCCCTTGTGGGTAGCATAAAATGAACAACAAAGTATCTGTCTCTGCTGATGAGAAGGTTTCCCGAATAAATACCTACTAAAATTGAATGAAGAAATTTCCACAACTAAATATCTCCAATTCATAAGCAATACTAAACATTTTAAGCCCTTTTTAAACCCAGTCAGATTTGCCGTCTGGCCCCTTTTTGAGCCTCAGGATTGGCCACCACTTTGTGAAAAAAATTATCAAAATTGCTCGTTTTTCATTTTAAGTAAGATTTTATTCTTTTTAAACGAAGAAGACTGCGAACATATAAATGCAAAGAAGTGTTTCGTGATGAAAAAAAATAAAATAGTTTTTTGTTATTTTTAACGTCTTTGTCAAGAAAACAAAATAAAGCGTTTTGTTCCATCCAAATGGATGACCATCCAATCTATCACAAGGACTCAATGCACCTTCTAGGAGTCACAGTCAATTCAGGAATCACATGGCAGGACCACATATCCTATATCGCAAAATCGGCGTCCGCAAAGTTGAGCTACCTATTTAGAGCAAAGAGGTACTTTAGCCCCAAGCAACTTCTTCTTCTCTACAAAGCACAGGTTAGACCAGGCTTGGAATATTGTTCCCATATATGGAGCTCGGCCCCAAAACATTCACTTAACCTGCTTGATAGCATACAGAGACGAGCAGTTCGACTCATTGGAGACCCTACACTTACATCGAATTTACAACCGTTGGTGCACAGAAGACAAGTGGCTGACCTATGCTTGTTCTATAGGTACTTCCATGGTAGATGTTCTGAGGAACTCAAAGACATTATCCCTCGAAATGCAACTTTTGGGCGCCCAACAAGAGAGGCTGCTAATGCTCATGACCATACAGTACACTTGACAACCGCGAGGACATCAATTTTCCAAAACTCCTTCTGTTACAGGACAAGCAAACTTTGGAACTCGCTTCCTGGGGATATATTTCCAGAAGACTACAATTTGCAGCAATTTAAGTGCAGAACAAACATACATCTGCAGGCATCTCGGGGCGCTGTTGAAGCGTTATAGGTTCGCCTTCCCCGGGAGAAGTATATATAAAAAAAAAAAATATATATATATACTTTCTATTTAAAGTAACTGACGTCAGTAACGTCTGAATCTTTAATCCGCAATCAAGCTTACATGACTATTTATGCAAATTTGTAAGAATAACATGAATCAAAGATTCAAAAGTGCCACCCACTCACGAGCTATAATTAGAGAATCGTTAAAATCGTTAAAAAAAATATTAGATTTAAAAGTTAAAATATAGCTCAAGCGGTCAGATTCTGTAAGGCGAAACGTTCAAAAGTTTTCGTGCGCACGAAGAAATTTGCTTGTGTATCATAGGGCAAACCATTTGTGCGCACGAAAACGTTTGATCGTTTCGCCTTACAGAATCTGACCCCTCGAGCTACATATTTAACAAGAACTAAAGAAAGAGCAGAAAAACCACACAGGAACAGGTAGTCATATAAAATCATTTATTATCTATTGACACTTCGGGTATCATCTCAAGTTCTGTATAAACAAGTTAAAGTGAAACAGAGAGGAGACATGAAATAGGACTATAATCAAACCTTTCTTGATCAATGGGGATTCAATATCCATCCTCGATGATCTAATAAAAATTCGAAATGCGCATTTTGCAAATTACCGTGCTTGGAAACCAACCACAATGAAATTAATTTGAGCATTTGTTTTCAGTTGTGATTAATCGATTCCCGGAAATATGTAAAAACGTGATAATCTTCTATCATTGGGTTGCACGGTATAGGGTTGCGGGGTTGCGACGGACAGTGAAGAAACATCGGGATGTTCTCCAAAGCCGTGAGACGTGATCAATCGATCATTTATTTTAACTACTCATGTTTTTAAATTTGCATACCTCATTTAGATAATTAGGTGCATTCGAATGAGAATGGGAAAATTCTATTACAATGCATTTAGCTCGAGTTTATGAAGACTCTGAATAATGCACGTGCACAGTTCCTAAACTGTATAAAATTTACTGTGGTATTAGGTTCCTATGTACTGATTTTATAATCTGTTAGTAATTTCCTACTTTCTTAGTAACTAAGTTACATTTGCAACAGCCTCTTACAACAATAAAGCTAAAGGCTAGCTAAGTGACAAAATAGGTTTTAGTGTTGTTGCAAGACCAATAGCTCTACAACGGTCTGACCCACCATCCAATTCCTTTACAAAAACCAATTACTTATTCAATTAAGACTTTAACTAATAACTTCTTATTATTACAAGCTCCAAAAACAATCTTCAATCTAGTTCCACTAGTCTAAAATTCATTTCAAAAAAACATTATTGCTTTTTTACAAACTTATACGAAGGTTTAAATAAAGGGGGAAGAGAATGTTACTGCAGCTTATTGTTCTACTTCCATGAAGCTTTTTATCAGAGATAGGATAGGTTAGAGTGGCAGGCCGCCTCAAGTGCAGCTTCACTTAGGCCAAAGTAGGCCCATTGTGATACCACAGGATCAGTGTTATCATAAACTACCCGTTGAACCAGCCGGAGCTAAGAATGAAGCGTTGGAGGCAGTTGATTCCTATGTTTGCCAGTTCGCCGAGATTGTCGAAGAAGTATTCTCCGAGGTATAGTTTGCTACGGAATGACAGTGCTGGGCACGTGCAAAGAGGGTAAAGAATAATCTCCTCCTCCTCGTCCATACTGCTTCTGCAGAAATCGTTTGAAGGGAGGCCCAACCTGAGAGCATGTGTCCCTATGATGCAGTGTCCCGTGATGACAACTACTAAATGGCTTATCATGGGTCTTTTCAGTGTAGTAAGATTTTTAGAGCGCTTGATATCCAGCTGAGGCCAGATCTGTTTCGAGGTGTGGCACGTTGTACAATTAGACCACCTGCCATTAGTAGCACCTATAATGAGTGTTGTTTAATTAGGAGCTTGCAAGTAGCAAGAGCCATGTAGAGATTCTCCTTTTCCGGTAGAATCGACATAGTAGTGCCTTGTCTGGCGAGTTCGTCGGCCATGCAATTATCTGGAATGTCTCTGTGGCCCGGCACCCATATAAGGTGAATTTTGAATTGTTTCACCATCTCGTTAAGAGATAATCGGCAATTGAGGGCAGTTGTGGAATTGAAGACAACAGAACCCAGGGATTTAATCGGTAAAGATGGTGATATCCTTTACAGATATTATATTGTACCGAAACCATGACAAGGCCTCTTTGATCGCCATGATTTCCGCCTGAAATACACTACAGTGATTAGGAAGGCTGAATGAGATTTTTCAATTTAGATCATGAGAGAAACCATTCTAAGGGCTCCACTAATGCATACTCAGCCGTTCTTTGAACACGGCTAAGGTGATTATAGTAGATGGCCTTTTCGAGGGAAGTCCACCATATATCATATAGATACAGAGCCGACAGCTTCTTGCTAGTAATTCCTCATGGCCTTGCAAGTTCATACAGCTATTCTTAATTGAGGTATAATTTAAAGTTTAAATAAATAGAAAAGAAAACAACGAATTTGATTTACAAATTAAAAATCGGTCTCCTTGGCCAGTGTTATGGTGTGTGTATTGGTGTATTGAAGTGATATAAACGACAAACACCTAGTTTCGACAAAACGACGTTTCAAGATTGAGTAGGAATAAAGAAAAAACATTGTAAATAAACTATTGCACAAATTTATTAATTTAGTGGCTAATTGAGTTCTACTTACGCTATAGTTCTTGTTTCAATTGGGCAATTGTTTTTTTTTGATGTGTAAACATCTAAGCGCGCGTTATTGGAATCTGGTGGAGTAATTCCACACATTTAACTTGCGGGGACGGAAATGCGTCACTGTGTTTTATCATTGCATACATTTTATCATTGAATACGTTTTTATCATTGCATACATTTATGAGCTGGGGCATATTAATGTCAGCTTTTTGTTGATGTGAAATAAAATTACTCCATTTCGTCCTTGCACCGTACTCAGAAGAAATTTCAAGAATTCTGCAGGCAGATTATCATCTTTTACCAATGATCATAAGCGGAGACCTAATATCAATTTTGCAACTCCAGAAGCTCAACCATTTATTGATTTTATGCAAGATAAATTTAATCTTCAAATGAACTCCAACCGGAAAATTTCAACAACACGATATGGAACAACCATCGATGCTGTCTTCCAGCGTAATCTATATAGATTACAGTCTCGAATGTACATATCTTACTTCAGCTACCACAATCCGATTGTATCTATTCTACCGAAACTAGCACAGAACGAATAAATTATTGTTATTTCATAATATATCAAGAATACGGTTATTACAATTCCCTCTTTTCTCAATGACGTGTATCAAGCCATACACATACCGCAAGCACGGTGTTTACACATACACATATTTCGGGACTGTTGGATACAGTCGCACCAATCTTTTTTGTAATCTCATGTTGAAAAAAAGGAATTTGCATATGATGATTTATTTTTTCAAACAGTGCGTATTTGTATGGTATGAAGCAATTTTTTCCGACCTATGTGGCAATATGGAACGATTATGTTATATGACTACGTTTATTTATAACTGTACCACCTGTATCATCTACGTCATCCTCAGAGTTAATTGTTAGTGTAACCATCTTACAATTATTATTGAAGCTGTTAACATACGCTTGCTGCCAGTGGTACAAGTTTGGTCGTTCCATCATCAGTGGTTAGCAATTCTTACAGCTCTTTGAGATTTGTGCCTCCACCCTTTGTCGTATTTTTAGCACGCTACAATATGCTACCAAACCCGTGGATATTATCAACTTTATAAGTATGCAACGGTATTGATACCGATGTTATCAGATGTTATAGCCTTACAATATCCTCATTTAAATTGCTCGCTCCCTCAGATATTCGAAAGGTTTTAGCAAAGCCTAATTTTTGGCCGAAAAATATGATTGTAAATGAGTTAACAGATCGTCCTAACAACTCTAACAGGAAGCCAAAAAACTTACCGAGCTTGCCTTCTTATATCAAAATGTAAGAAGGCTGAAGACAAAATGTATACTCAGTTCTTGTTAAATCCTCATCTCCTCAGTCATCACAGAAACTGGATTAGATAACAGCTTTTCCGATTCTGTTATTTTCCCAAACTATTTTTCAGTAAATCGCATCAGTGATCGATCACCTGAAAATAGTTCATTTGAAAGATTTGGTGATCTTGACGATTTCTCGGATATCGAAATCTGTGGCTGCTGAAATTCCATCTGTTCTTTCAAATTTTTACCCCGGAAAGTTTTTTAATCTTGTTCTTCTTTGGCACAGAATCATGATTTTTCAATATAGTTTGTGCATTTAGAAAACGCATAATAGCATATTCACACCGCACCGAAAACCATGTTTTCCTTGTTTTCGTCGAAAACTCGTCATTGTTATGTTCCCACATAGCGCCTTTATGTACGAAATGTAGTTATTGTCAGCACGAACAAAATAAAAGGTATTCGTATCCAGATCGTCGTTTTCTACAAAATTTGAAAACTCCAGCGATAAGTAATTGAAATGCGAAACCATGTAGTTCCGCAGTACCTATCTCATTTTGAATTTAAAATATAGACACGTGGATGGAATTATATTCTCCGTCCATTGGGCAGTGCTCGCGTTCATCTAATTTGGGTCGAATAACCAGAACGTGTTACAGCACTGATTACGAAAATGTCTACAAAATGATTATTGTGGATAAGCATGTTTAATTGAACATTTTATGCAAATTAATAATTATTTCACACAACCATAGGAGGGCTGATGCATTATTTATAAACTGACACTGAACGTGCCTATTCGTTCGCACTTGGGAGATGTGTCAAACATTTTTGTATAGATTTAGCTGAAAAGAACTGTATGCTCTCTGAATGCGTTATACTACAACATAAAGCGTTTCGTTTAGTAAATGATGGGCTATTGTCTGCATTCAATGTCAGGCCTGAATATTGGAAAGTTTTGTTTCTGACAAAAAAAAAACTTAAGGTAGCAGGAACCGAATTTGTTCAAAAAGAGCGGAATGATTTTTTTACGTTTACAATAAATCAATAAATAGTTGGCGCAACACTTCCGTAGGGACCCTAAGCCTAGCTTCTCACACCCATTCCTTATTGTGTGTGAGAATGCAAGGGATCTACAATTTTATGCCAAGTCCAAACGGATAATTGAGAAGCTCTTTCATGA
Source organism: Cheilosia urbana (assembly GCA_946477585.1). Lineage (NCBI taxonomy): Eukaryota > Metazoa > Arthropoda > Insecta > Diptera > Syrphidae > Cheilosia > Cheilosia urbana. The sequence continues at coordinate 123,638,102 of OX297854.1, forward strand.
CAGTTTGGGACCCCTTCCGCTTTGTAGTTCAACACACTGAGCTTTGTCCGCATCGACTAGGATTTTTTTTTTTTAACTCATCTCTTTTGTCAATGTTATGTAGCAGCATTTTTCTGAGGTGAAACTATGACGAATATCCATACTACGGTGTCATTTAGTATTGTCGAATGAACTCTTTAGCTACTTCGAAGTTCTTGCGGTTAATATTGACGTTTTGTCCAGCATACACCATACTTTTGGGGTTTGTGCTCGCTTCCCGACTTCAAGAAAAGCGTGGATACTTTTATCACGATCTACACTATTCGGCCGGTTGACGATGTCAATAATTTATTACCATTCACGTATAGCAAATCTACTGAAATATGTGTCTTGCCTTCCTACTACTTACCAAAGAAGTCGCATTTGTCAAACGTCACGAAATGTTCAGAAATGAAAAGAAATTCAGCTGAAACGATCTCTTGGTATATATTGCCAATTTCGAAGATTTCGTTCATGATGGTTGTGATATATACATCGTTTAAAGATCAATAATCTGATTTAAAAAAACGTCAGCCCTTACTTAACAGAGCGGTAGAGAATGACGTTAGGTACATAAGTTAGCGTGCCCAGTTTCAAGTGGACTTAGACCAACATGGCGTGCGCAACTGGAGACGCAGATAGCCATAGATATAGATAGAGCTTGCTGGCGAAGTGTGCTGGTTGAGGTATAGGTCCACCCAGACTGAAGCGCTATAAAAAGTAAGTATAAGGCGGCACATTTGATGCCTGGGCCTATACTTGGTTGATGATTTGACGTATATACGCATCTGATCTGTTGAGCTCTTCGATCACGCAGAGAATGCGCAGAACTTTTTTTGTTCAACGTAGTATCTTCTTTTATGGGGACAGTGTGTTGGAATACAGGGGTCCTACTTTCGATCCCAAAAAAAAACCCACATTCCATCTTAAGATTTTCTCTCATGAATTCTCAATTAGCCTTTATTTTTGTATTTTCTTTTTTCTGCCTTGTTCTGACTCAAAACTTTATCCTTGCTGCCCCTGTTTTCCGGTGCAGCCTTTTTACCTTTTCCACGGCCTCTTTCTCTAGGCTGGCTGGTAATCCGCGGTAGTTCAGACTACCACTTTATTGATATCGCGCAATGGTAGGAACACTGGTTACTCTCGTCTATGCACCAGTGGAGATTGTATCACTTCAGGTGCTTGCTCTAGTCTCCAGCTGCTCTTGATGTGCTAAACTGTTTAACGTAGGTAACGTTGAACCGCGCTTAAGCTTTGGAACCGTAATTTTTTCAAGTAGTGGCATATTTTTGTAAAACACAAGCTTGTCACTTATTGCATTCTAGTCCCGACCATCTACTTGTTGGTCATTGAAAATACGTACAAAAATTAATACGTACAAAATAAGAGTTCATCAATCGTACGACGTGCTTTCGAAGAGGCTCATGGTAGATTTCTTTTCCCACTACTAGTTTGTAGGCGAAACGGATTAGTGGTTTGTGTTGGATCACTAAGCTAGGGCTCCAGGTTTGAGTCCCGATAAAACCCGCCAAATTCTAACTTAAGGTTCTTTTCCACTGCGCCACCTCTCGCAAAATTGTAACAAACATCGGAGAGTATAACTGTCATGAAAGAGCTTCTCAATAAGCTGTTTGGACTCGGCATAAAATTGCAGATGCCTTCCATTCGTCCCAGAAATGAAAAACTCAATAAAAAATGAATGGTTTTGAGAAGTTAGACCTAGGGTCCCTATACGGACCTGATGTTGCGTCAACTATTTATTTTATTTATTTACGCCCACCAGTCAGTTCCAACTTCTGTTTTTGACCTTTTAACTTTTGGGATTATAAGTCTAGTAAGCCAATCCGAAGGTCGTCTTACCGACCACTGCTCGCTCCATCCTCTCTTAGACGGGCTGTCTGTGGATTGTAATCGAGGGGTAGACAGTTTCGGTCACCCTTCGTACATTCGAAACAAACCGTCACTCGGTTAAACTCACCTTTTGACTAAGTTGCAACACTCCGCAATATGCGTTGTAGGCGGATTGCTGCAATCGCCACTAATACCGCGATTTTTGCTACATCCGCCCTATGCGATAAGTTGCCAGAGGACACAAACACAACACACAAACGAGGGTTGTACCGATACGATACACCACTCGCCCATCCGAAGGCATACTGTCGACCAGTCCTCCTTGACCAGCCTTAACAAATCTCTCAAGTAAGGTACACAATGAAAGGGCCGATCTATTAATCACCAATGGCGCACACGGTTACGCCATCATGACGAGACGTTAAAGGATTACAAGCGAAGGCTACACTGTTTCGGTTTACCCGGCTCTTGTATCCGAAGACATAACGTCCAATTAGTTATCCCCAGTCTCCCCCTTCAAGGAGTGGTCTGAGGATTACAGGCGAGAGGAAGACTGTTTCGGTCACCCTTCCCCTATCCGAGGATAAAGTGCCCCGATTCTCTACACGAGACGTAGGAAATGTTTAGACAAAGAAGACAAAAAGTCATAAGAACAAAGATAGCAATGCGCCCACTAGTATGTCCAGCCTAGAACACTCTGGCCTCCCCCCCCCATTCCCTTAACTCATGTGGTTTCACAAAGGGCCGAAATTATAATTCTACGGCCTAAGTGTGTTTTTCTAGACAGCCACCTTACCTACCCTAACCCAAGCCAATCCGAATAAGTCGGACCAGTGCCTGATGAAAAAACGATACATGTGACGAGTGCGAGTAGTTCACAATGCAGGGCTTTACCAGTTTAATGAAAATCGGTATATACCACTCGAGGCATAACCTTGAAACCATATGGACAACAAAAAAGCTGCATATCTTAGGTAGTGGATATCAACTCGTTTCACGGTTAGAAACTTTGAAAAATAAAAAACAACATATTTTGAACGCTTAACCTCAAATGTTTCACCCAATCCATGCGTACAAATGACAAGTGAAATCGAAATTGTTCTCGTTGGCGTATCTATGGACATCATTTAAATATCTACCACCTAACAAGCAGCCAGCCGTTTGATCTGCCGTCATCGATAGTTCTATCTTTGGAGCAGAAAATCGCTCACATCCCAAAGTTCTTAACCGATTTATTAATTCCCCCAACGGGCAAACTAGTATCAATCTCACTCCTCAGCTCCCAAACTCAGCGGTGAGTTGATGCGCAAACAAAAGCTGGTTATAATAAAATCCATTAAATAATGATTTGGAAACCAGATTCAGCAATTGTTGTTGTTTCGCGCAATGGCCACTTTTCGCTCTTATTTGTTTCTGTCTATTTGTTCTTCAATTTTGTGATCTTCAACTTGACATGTTGGGCGTCGCGTCAGACAAGCAGACAAGACGCTATACTCAGCTGACAATCTTGCGCCAAATCAAAATTCTCATTGTATTAGTAACCGAAACAGAAGAGCACAGACAAAAAAAAAAAAAAAATAACAACAAATGGCAACTTTAGAAAATTTATAAAAGACGGCGCAAACTACCTGGACAGGTTTATTACTTGTAACCCAGGTGTATACTGAAGACGTCTCTCGAACGAAGAGTGTGTGAAATATCTGCGAAAAAAATGTAAGCAAATAAATTCGAAAACTAAAAAGATTCTCGCTCTGTGTGCAATGTGATTAATTTTCAACGCTTATTTAACTGATTAAATTTTCAAGAGCGACGCAACAATAAAAACATAACGCAAATTCAATTTGTTTGTACGAGCGCTGCCACCTTTTTAGCGAAAGGTCAAGTTGTGATTTTTAGCTGTTTGTGATACCGATTTCAATAACATTCCCTCCTAATCCTTATCAGAGTATCTCTTCCTCTAATCAGCCTTTACACCGCTACGCATTGATTCACTAATCTAGTTACGAGTAAAGTTTTGCAAAGCGAGCATAGAAGTGTTTTGTGTCCAAAAAAAATCAAAAATTCTACGTAGAAAAGAAAGTTCAATAGTCGAGTGCAATTGTTCAAAACTGAACATTTTTTTGTGGCGCAATAGTATTGGCTAAGTAAGGGAATTCCCATTTTTTCCGGTTCCCAATAATGAGTATGGTGGTGATGTTAAGAGTTAGAAACACGCTTGATAAAGAAAGACCGACTGTGGGTGAACAATTAAAAGAAAAAAAATCAGCTGAACAAAAAGACACGACTTAACGATCTGTAGAAAGAGAAACCAGAGTTATTGGTGGGAGTCGGAACGTTCTAAAGTTGCCCTGTGAATGTTTATACAAATCTTGAGATAGAGTTACATGTGATGAGATAATGAGTGGAGCTACTAAGGCTTGTGAGGTGTTTTTTTTTTTGTTTTTGTGTTTCGTTGAGAATAATCAACTTATTTTTGTTGTTAATTAATTTATTCGCAAAACCACCTTGAAATGGATTTTTTTTGGTAGTTTTTGTGGTTATCTGAAAGTCAATCGAGGTTAAGTGATGCGCCAGCCGAAACGTTTTGCGCGATGGAAATTTAAATTTTTTTTAAAAATGGTGAAACACTTGGGTGAATAATAAGCTACAGAACTATTCTGTAGATCGTGCCGCATTAATTAGAGACAGACAATTAAATTTGTACTACAGGTTACAGCCCAGAAGATCAGTCAAGATCGTGATGATTGTCTATAGTACTTATGAACTTGTTTAGTGGGAAAACTATTATTAATTGCCCATTGTGGTTTATAGTTTATAGCAGTTTGCAAGTTGGCTTTCTTTAGAAATGCATCAGTTGACTTATGGCTCGATCTCTGCCTTATGGCGGGTTAGAACATAGGTATGCCTCTGCAGTGTTTGAACCTGGGAGACATGGACAGGTTGGCCGCCGATTATTTTTACGAAAATATTCACGAATATTCCGCATGAACTTGGTTCTAATAAAACTCACAATTTACGGCAACATTATATGACGAGGTGAACAAGTTAATTGGTCACGGAGATCTTACGATTTGACGTCATCCGATGATTTCTGATGACTACAAACTATTCAAGCTTTTTAAGCCAAATTTCAGGACGTAATTTATGAGAAGAAGCCGCAAATAATCGAATGGCTACCGAAAATTTTTAATTATATTAAATTGAGCTTCGGCAAAAACAGGCGAAAATTCCACGGCTAAATTTGTATCTTGAAGCATTCTTTAAGTAAAGTCAAGCTTAATACCTAAAACTATATTCAACCCTTTCAGACCCATGTACATCAAAAACTGTTCGATTAGAGCGAAACTTTGTTATTAGCTTATTTCCAATGAAGGATTAAAGGATAAAATAAAGAACATTTTTTTTGTGTGTACCTCCTAGGAAGGACATCACACATTTGTGTGCCTTGGGTCATAAGAAGTTTACATTAATTCATTATTTTACACAAACAAGTTACTTTGAAAATGTTTTTTTTTTATAATTAACACGCGCTAAAGAGGTTGTGACTACTCTTATAGTGTAATGTGATTTACACAGCGCGGGCATTAAGGAAATTGGGATAGAGGAGATAGGAGATACCGATGCACATTGGTCTTAAATGTCTGTAAATTGCATTGGGGAGGAAAGACGGAACTGGGCAAGGCATTCCACATTCGCGTTGTACGGCTTATGAAAGAGTCTCTGTATTTCATTGTACGTCCGAAGATAGGCTAGATGGTAAACTGATGGGCATTCCTAGCATGGCGAGTATTGCGGTTGAATTGCTGAAGGGGAGGAATGCAGTTGGCTATTTCATTTGAGCACTGTTTGTAGAAAAAACGATAAAACAATGAGAGACACGAAACATTTCTACGATGTTCAAGCGAATTGATAGAATTCGCGATATTCGTGTCTCCGATTAGTTGGGAATTGTACTCAAGTTTTGGGCGAATGAAGGCCTTATATTCTAACCGAACGGACGAGGCAGGGAGCCCACGCGAATTCCAGACAATCCAACAAATTACGGAAACACTCTCGATCTGTTTCTCACAACAGAGCCAGATAATTATGAAATAAAAGTGTCTGCTCCCTTATGGAATTCGGATCATGCTCTAATATCTGCTATCCTCTCTATACCGATACCAATAGGAGCGAAAAAGGATCGTTATCGTTCGATTTGGAATTATAGTAAATCTAACTGGGACGAGCTGCGTAATTTCTTCGCTTCTCTGCCATGGGCTGATTTGTGCTTTAGAGATACTGATGTCAATATGTGCGCAGAAGCCGTAACCGAAATTATTTTACTCGGTATGGAACTTTATATTCCACATTGCATCAAAAAATTAGCTTCAAATAAACCGTGGTTTAACAAAGAATGCAAGCGAGCTACCGCAGCGAAAAACAAGGCTTTCCGTGAATGGCGGTCAAACCCTTCAGAACTAAAAAGATCTGAATTTACAATTCTTCGAAATAGATGCAACCTAATTATTGAATCGGCGAAGACAACTTACAGCGAAAGAGTCACTAACAAAGTGATTGGATGTCCTAGCGGCTCACGCGCATTCTGGTCCATGGCAAAGGCAATCAGTAATAACTTTAGTTGCTCTTCTTTTCCAACTCTAGTAAAAGAAGACGGCACGCTAGCAACAACACCTAAAGAAAAGGCAGATCTTTTCGCTAGCATGTTTTCAAAGAATTCCACCCTAGATTCTGCACAGCTAGAGCCACCGAATATCCCGAGGACACAATCATCGATGGCAGAAGTGAAATTTCGGCCTAGAATAATTCAACGCATCCTTAAAGAACTAGATTGCAATAAGGCAACGGGACCCGATGGAATCCCGGCTATAGTACTCAAGAACTGTGCACCAGAACTTGCACCTGTACTCTGTAAGCTGTTTAGCATGTCGTACTCCCAGAAGACGTTTCCTTCTTGCTGGAAGACCGCTCACATTCAACCTATTCCAAAGAAAGGGAAGAAATGTCTGCCACAAAACTATCGTCCAATAGCGTTACTTTCAATGCTCTCTAAAGTAATGGAAAAGGCAATAAATGTCAAAATAATCAAATATCTAGAAGGCCATCGATTAATAAGCGATTAGGCAAGTTAGCGTCTTACGGATTACCACAACAACTCTGCGGATGGATGCAAAATTTTCTTCTGGGAAGATCGATCCAAGTTGTTGTAGATGGTGTATCATCCAATTCGTTTGCTATAAATGCAGGAGTGCCCCAAGGATCTATTCTTTCTCCAACTCTATTTCTTCTCCACATCAACGACTTGCTTGGATCGACAAATAATAATATCTACAGCTTTGCAGATGACAGCACTCTTATATCCTCCATCTCGAACAATGGGCCTGTGAATACGGCTACATCACACAGTCAGAGATGTGAACAAATTAATTCTCTAAATGATGATCTGGACAAAATCTTGAAGTGGGGAAAGGACAACTTGGTTGTATTTAATGCAAACAAGACACAGCTCACAACATTTTCCAGAAAAAATGCATCAACAGTTCCTCAGATCCAAATGAATGACCATCCAATCCATCACAAGGACTCAGTGCACCTTCTAGGAGTCACAGTCAACTCAGGAATCACATGGCAGAACCACATATCCTATATCGCAAAATCGGCGTCCGCAAAGTTGAGCTACCTATTTAGAGCAAAGAGGTACTTTAGCCCCAAGCAACTTCTCCTTCTCTACAAAGCACAGTTTAGACCAGGCTTGGAATATTGTTCCCATATATGGAGCTCAGCCCCAAAACATTCACTTAACCTGCTTGATAGCATACAGAGACGAGCAGTTCGACTCATTGGAGACCCTACACTCACATCGAATCTACAACCGTTGGTGCACAGAAGACAAGTCGCTGACCTATGCCTGTTCTATAGGTACTTCCATGGTAGATGTTCCACCATACCACCATACAGTATACTTGACAACCGCGAGGACATCAACTTTCAAAAACTCCTTCTGTTACAGGACAAGCAAACTTTGGAACTCGCTTCCTGGGCATATATTTCCAGAAGACTACAATTTGCAGCAATTTAAGTGCAGAGCAAACATACATCTGCAGGCATCTCGGGGCGCTGTTGAAGCGTTATAGGTTCGCCTTTCCAGGGAGAAGTATATATATAAAAAAAAAAAAATATATATATTGTAGCCAGATCAGAAGGGGTAAAATATTTCATGCAACGTTTGAGGAAACCTAGACATTTCGCTGCATTCTTGGCGACTTCGTGTACATGGTCAAGGTCATTCCAACGAAGGTTGTTATGAACGCACATACCGAGAATAGAAAGTCTTTCGGTTTCGGTAATGCAAGTGCCATTCATCATCATGGGCTGTAAATTCGGGTTTCGCTTTAGAGTCCACTCTACTTTCTGAACCCCATTTTGAAATGCTGTCAAGGTCGGAATTTAATGAGCTTAACATACGTTGCCGTTTCAGTTCTACGGCCCAAGAGCAGGGACGTGAGTCCTGGAAAGAATATGAAAAGCTGAGAGTGCTGTCACCAGCGAAGGAATGGATTGGATTAGAAGTTGCAGACAAGAGATCATTTATAAAAATGAGAAAAAGAGTCGGAGACAAAACGGAGCCTTGGGGAACACCAGCATTTATATGGTGGGTTTCAGAACTGTAACCATCCGAAACAACTTAAATTGAACGGTCAGAAAGGTAGTTTCTAATCCATTTAATAAGAGACGCATCGATCCCATAAGCACGCATTTTCGACAAAAGAGCTTGATGCCAAACTCTGTCAAATGCCTTTGAAATATCGAGCGCAACAATCTTCGATTCACCGAGGTGATGGAGAGATTGGTTTCACTTCTCGGTGAGATAAGTCATCAAATCACCAGTGGACCTGTTGCCACGAAAACCGTACTGCCGGTCATTGAGGAGTTTCCGTGATTCAAGATATTTCATAAGCTGACGGTTTATCAGCGTTTCCATGACCCTAGAAAGAATGGACGAAAGTGCTATGGGTCGTTAATTGGTGGGAGAAGAAGATTCGCCTTTTTTAGGGACGGGCTGGACAAATTCTGTTTTCCATCTACTGGGAAAGAGTCTTCTTCTGCAGAAGAATAGGACGGGTGAAAAAGCTTACACAGTGGTTTTGCCAGCGTGGAAGAACACCTATTCAGAACGATACAGTCTGGACCAGCGGATTTATTTATGTTGAGATCGTAAAGTATTCTTGCGACTGTACGAGTGCGAAAGTCGATTGGTCCCATGGTAAATTCTACGCACTCGAGTATAGGTGCAGACAAACCGCAATCTGGGAGCATAGAGTTGGCTGCAAAATGTGCAGCGAGCAGATTAGCTTTGTCTAAAGAGCTGACAGCTGGAGTGTCATTGTAAATGAACGTAGGGATTGCTGACGAGTCCGAATTCTTAATATTTTTTACAAATGACCAAACGTTTCTACTACCCTTGGGACATTGTAGTATTTAGATCATTGATTTCCATGGCTTATTACAATAATACGACATCCAACTGTTGTTGTAAACCATGATATATACGATCAATATGGATCAGGCGGGTATAGTAAAAAACGTCTATTATTCAAAATAGTTGCCACTCTGCGGGTCTGTTTGCGAATGGTAAACCGACGCACCAGATGGGCAAACAGACGAAAGGATCTTGAGCGCTCCTTAATATTTATGGTAAAAAGCACAGCGAGAATCGCAAATAGCACAGAATCGGGTTGTTGGCTAAAAGCGACTCATGTGTCATGCCTCACTCGCTCAAGTTAATATTGCAACTTCAATAACACCGGAAAGTAATTTTCGTACAGTAAGTCTAGAGCCATTAAAAAGCCAAGATAGGTCCAATAAATTCCTCTTCTTCTTCGTTTCCGAAAGCTGCTATTGGCAGCAAGACTTTAACTCCTTCTGGAGCATAGGACGACAAAAATACAATAAATTCATAATTTTTGTTTTTATATTTAATTCAATTTATAAAATAAATAATAAAATAATAATATCATAATTTATTTTTAGGAGATAAATCTGGAATAAAAAATTCTATTTTCGTTACAAGGCCGAAACGGGTCCAAATTTCATAATAGGGTTACCGGAGGTAGGGTTTTTAAAACGAACAAGTTTGAGAATATTATTATTGTTATTATTATATCTTATATTATTAAGTAATTAATTACAATTAACAATAATTGAGTATAGCACTAGCTACCAAGGCTATCGGCTAAGTTTGAGAATAGTGCTGGGAGGCTATAGTGTATCGCCAAAATTGATTAGACAGTCGACTGCCTGGGAACATTTTATAACCGACCAAGCGTCCTATGAATATCCATAGCTATATTCACTCCTTGGCAAAGAGTCTTTGTCCCTTTGGTCTTTCATAATGTCATAAATATTATGTCCTAAAATAGAATAGTTTCGTTTTCCAGCGAAAGGGAAACATTGTCCTAACAAACCATCAAAATAATCCATCTTGAAGATTTTAAAATTTGCAAAAAAATGTGCGGTCAAATGTTCCCATTGCCGCTGATGCATTCTCCTTAAATAAGAACGCAAGTTATTTGATAGAATCACCTTAAGTACGGACCGATTCACACTTTTAGCTCGTCTTTGAGTTCATTGAACATAGAAAATACTTCTTTACAGAGGGCTTGTAAAAGCTATTTGAAAACATTGGCTTACTCGATAAAAAAAATATAAATTTGTGCGTTTTAAGAACTGCTGCCTAACCCGAACTCATCCACATTGGAGCGATGAATGTATTTATTATTACAGAGCTAATCGAAACTTTACAACAAGAGCTGTCTTTAGTTGTCGAGATACTATTTCTGATATATTTAGAAGCTGACACTTTGCACTACCGTCTAGATTTTTCAAAGTGCCAAATAGGCAATGTATACATGCATATCCCAAACTTTGAAGCCAAAAGATGCCAAAAGTGCCAAAGTTAATTTTAGCTTGATAATTTGCAGTTTTCTGAGTAGTCTTCTGTCCTTTCTGAAACCTTGGTAACAGTATTTTAAATATGTTCCAAACTATCACGGTGATGAAGTCAGGACCGCTTTTGACAGGTCCTATGCTTGGTGGTTAGGTACGATTCCCGAAAAATCGAAACAAGTTTCAACGGTAGGTATTATGTAAAAAAAATTATGAAAAAAAAAAAAAAACTAAATCAACATTCCTCCCGCCTTATTTAGAATACGCAAATTTTGATTTTTTACAGTAAAACCATTTTTGACTTTAAAAGGGGAGGGTGGGGCAGATTCAACACCGTTTTCGCAGATTTGAAAAAAAACTCTTTTGGAAATAAATATTTGAACATTTTTTTTTGAGAGTCATTATTACTTTACAACAAAAATTAATAATTTCTTAAAAGTTAACTTCACGCTGATACTTAAAAAAAAATTGAAACTGCCCTAAAATCGACATCCGTATGGGGCACTTCCGTCATGAATTTAGATGACGCAATGTATAAATTTATAATTAACCTTGTTTGATAAGTTAAGCAAATCTTAAATCTTAAATCTATAAAAACCAAAATTAAATGAGGTTATATCTTCATTTTTAAACTAAAATAAAATTAAAAAAAAAAATTTAAGATCACACTGTAGTTTTGAGGTCAAGAAAAAAGTAAAAAAATAAAGGACAGATGTAAAACAAAAGGATTTGTTAAAAAAAAAATCATTGGATGTTGTATCGACCCATATCCACGTCCTTAAAACAGATAAGGTTTGAATATCCTGAGGATCCAGAAGCCCCATGTTCTGTTGTGAAAAGTGGCCCATTCTTTGCTATAGTAAATGTTATTGTTTTTCAAAAAAAAAAAAAAAAAAAATTCACTTAAATGTTATAAGTAACTTAAATATATTATTAACTCAAAAGTTTGACACTTTCAACCAAAGAATTCCCATAAGACACAATTAAATACATATCACTTTTCTCGTGTAAAAGAAAAATTCTAAAAAAACTGGTGAACGAATTCAGTCATAGTTAGTGTACGATCTGAGAGAACAGTGTGGCACGAGTTGCCATCAAACATTTTATTTAAAAATTAACCGCCTTTCTGTAATAACGAAAATCAAAAGTGCCCATCGTCGAAAGTACCCCACCCTACCCTACTGGAATAGAGTAATTTTGATTTTAACTAAAAAATTGATATAAGGAATACAAAGGTTTTGATTTTAAGCCAAATATTCAGCTCATAATATCTCTGGAACTAGTTAGCCTTTGAAACCAACGAAAAAAAAGCAACAGAATTACAATGCATCGTCAATCGGATTTATTCAAAAAGTGGAATACATCGCTTTTTATTATCATAAACATACCTATTCCTTGGTTGCTGATACGTATGTGCGTTTCGAAGTGATTCCTAAAGTATTAAAAGGTAAAGGGTTTTCCAATAAGAGGTGTTATTTTGGTATTCAAAGAAAAATGCCATTTTTTTTTAAATAAATGATCGAATGTTTATTTCATAATAAAGAGGAAGGTATGCCGTTAAACGAAAAATAACCACCACGAGCACGCATACAGGAACACATCCTTTCAGAATAACACCTCTTATTGAACAACCCTTTACATATATGGTTCTCTTCTACCACGCGAAATGAAAAGACATTATTTTGAGGTAGGTAGCTCACTTTACTCGCGCTAAAAATGTTAGTTTACTTAAAAAATTGTATTACCAAAATCGAAAACTAGCAAAAATTTCAGGCCGACAATTATTGGCAGTGGTGGAAGCCTCTGATATTTTTCGTTTCTCTTCATGGTCTTCACTCTATCCACTATACTATGGTCACCGTTAAATATTTGTGAATAAGTTCCCCATTCAAAATAGTTCCAACAGAAATAAATGCATGTAGTACTTAGTTCTACGAAACCTGCATGCATCGATTTATCTCCGACCACCATTTCATTTGAATGAGTTAAAATTCCATTCAGGATACCATCACAATTCCATAAAAAAACAAACTCAAAGAATGCATCATAATTGAAACAAATCACGTAATCCAAATAAATTGAAATTTTTCAGATCGAAAACACGAATTTGAAAAAGAAAATATAAGAATCATGTGGAAGATAGTATTAGTGTGTGCAGTCTTGGTAGGATCTGCCAGTACAGGTATGCAAATTAAATAACATTTCTAGAATTTGTGGCTTTAATATCTTTAATTCATCCACTTCTCAAGTACAACGAAAGAGTAAGAGATACATAAACTCTGGCAGCCAAAGCTACGCACCTGACTATGGCTTCATTGATCCGTTCGAGTTCCATCAGAAATTGACTCAACAGATCTTGGCACAACAGAGCGCACAAAACAAGTACTGAATGTTTTTATTTTCTCAATTTATCTTTGCTTTTGATTTCTTTCTTTCTTTTTTTATTTCTTTATTTTGACGTTAATTGCTTTTATGAAAATATAATTTTGTTTCAATTTTTTTTTATTGGTGTGATGCGGCAGATGATGTAATGTATATTTTTATTATAAACAAATTAAAGTGTGGTAGATAATGGTGAATAATGGTTTAAGAATTAGAAAGCTGTAGGTGTAGGGTTGTGGGAATTGGACTTGTGTCACCAAATGGTTCAAAAAAGTCTTAATAATCATAAAGAAAGGGTCCGTTTAGGTTTGCATTGAATGCGGGTCTGTAAATGACGTATTTTCCTTCATGTTTTATATTTATTTTTAAAGCACAATAATGTTGATCAATGCAAGAAAATTGTAAAGTAGGTTTTGTGATATAATCTAGAATCTTATTTAATATCCCATTCACATCAAGCCGAAACCCGGGATTTCGCGAAAATACTCGAAAACTTAAACGAATACAGAAGATGCATATTTCAGTTTTCAAAACGAGTCGCTTAAACTCGTTTTCCACGAAAACGACTTCCAATCGTTGGGTGTGTGTGGAAACAAACACACCTTTTGCAATATTCAGCAAATTCAGCAGAACGGCTGGCCGAACAAATGTCACTTATGACATGGGATAATAATATTTTTAAATGCTCTGAATTCATTTTATTTGTTAGGGTTAATGCGATCGAAATTAGTAACCCAAATAGCTTACACAGAAGTTTCACGACTAAAGTGTCTCACAGTTAATTGAAACGTCAAGCGAAAACTAGTTTGTTTTCGGTGTGAATGCACCTTCGAGTTTTCGGTGCGGCGTGAATAGGGTATGGACTAAAATGTTGAGTTATTTATTTTTTTATTTTATAAGAAAAATACGTAAATTAAATATATTAACTTATGTAACTTTTAAAGGTATAAACAGCTTACTTACTTCAATGGCTAGAAATATAAAAGAGATTTAATTTAACTTTAACAATTAAAATAGGGACTTACAAAATGTGAATTATTTTTTTTTTCAATATTTGCAGTATATTCTCATAAGCTCTGGCAAAAGGGGGTACATTTTCCGAAAAGCTCAATCAGCAATTTATTTTGTTTTTCCTTCTAATGAATGTTATATTTTTAATCTAAAAGAAGAACGGAATTCTAGGTTAGGTTAGGTTGAGTGAGGTTGTGAAAACGTCACAAAATACCAGCCAAAACGTAGGTGTATCGTCTTCACCAGGGAGAAGAACGGGCAATGCAAATTAAAAAATACAAAATATATGTACGATTTAGTCTAGTCATCCAGTCATCACATCAGGGTTCTGTAGAAAGAGCACAGAGACAAAGTAACACAGTATTTGGAGAATTACTTCCTCGTCATTGAGCATCTTACGTACTGCGATCCTGAGAGTCTCCTAGTAATATAAACGAATTAATATTTTTTTGAACTGAGTTAGGAGATCAAATAACCATCCATCGAACTAAAATACCGACAACTTAGCTTTGACACCAAGTTGGGTACACCTAATAACGAAGCGGTTCTTGCCTCAGCTGTGCTTTAAAATCCAGTCCATATAAGTAAAGAAAAGGGGCGAGGGCGAAATTTAAACATGTCAGTATCCAAAGTACCAACGGTTAAATATTTTGATTTAATGTCGGTGGAAGCATCGTTTACCTACTTAAACACACCGCGCGATACTACTAATAATATTTAGTGTCCAGGCTATTTTCCATATAAAACTAAATTTTTTTTTTACCCAAATTTCATGACCGAAATTACTGAAAGAATAAGATCGCGAATACAAGTTGCCCAAATGAGATTCCTTCGTTGCGTTGTATTGCTGATGTGACTCGCAGATATAGTATAAGGAAAACCAGAATCAGAATATATGAGGAACTGAATGTCGAGCAGTAACTTACTCCGGACGGAGCGTTCCGGTTCCATACTTCGATGGTTTGGTCACGTTAAACGCATGCTTCTAACTCGGATCCCTAGACGTGCTATGGAAATCGAGCGATCAGACAGGCATCCCCTAGGAAGACCCAAGATTAGAAGGTTATATCAACTCCGAAATCTCTCCTCGGCCCGTATGGGCACTGCCCCGCTTATGATCTAGAGTCGGTGGCGGAAGCATACTATACCCGCGACCTTACTAATGCAAGAGCGGCCATTGAAAATGAATGAATGGATGAACTACCAATTGTGACCACAAAATATTAAGAGGAAAGGTTAATTTATTAGTAAGGCCCAGCTTGTTCAATTTGTATATAGAGAACGAATATAGTTCTCAGAAGATGACCACCGTCCATTTTAGTGTACTCCAGAGTTTACCTTGGAGAGGCTGCAATATACACATAATATATGTAGGGAGAGTCTTCCCCAAGTGCTATGCAAATTGGGCGTAACGATCCAGGGCGGGACGATTCCGCACTATTTATCCACAACATTGCCTCGTATTTTATAAATTTATAAAAAATCGACAATCCATCTTCAATCATTTATCCAGAACACCAACCACCCTAGTTCTTGAAAATATAGACAAACTACGCATACTAGGCATACAATTTGCAAACCCTACCCACTGTTAAGAAAAATAATTTGTTAATTGTATGTAAATAATTTTATTATACTATTTTGCATATCTGTCATTTGTTTCTAAGAATTGGCATCACTGAATTGTTGCTTAAAGTAGATTTGTATATACGGTCGTTGTACAGACTGCATACTGGCAAAAGCGTATAAAATAAAAACGCTAAAAACTAATAAATATTTTATATAATTATCTTTATGATTTTGACCGTGTCAAGAGCGTGACTGTTGTGTGACTAAACCTGTTATTTGGCACTTTTTTGAGGGCCTACCATAATTTTGTTTTGCTATTTTAGCCCTTTTTTAGTTGAAGAAGGTGCTTCAATGTTCAAATGCGGTTATTTCCAAATAAAAACCTTCCAAATGTAATGCAGTTGCATATCACAACAATATTATAGTGTTTAGCGAGCAAATGCTTGTTAAATACCGTTCAAAAATACTAAATGTGCAAAATACCCTTAGAAAAGGCCATTTTTTTCTCTTTGGCCCTTTTTCGTGAGACTTTTTGGAATACTGCAACGGTCACGCTGACGTCAAGCACCAATTCAGTTCAATTGGTCCCACGAGTTGTGAATTTTTTTTTTGAGGCAGCCTTTTGTTAATTAGAACGAAGGTTCAATACATTTTCCAACACCGTCACCGATAGGGAACGTTTCATGCGATCCAGTCGTTCGCTTATTATTATTATTTTTTTTTTTTCATTTGAAATTTTTGTAATGCTCTTTGAAAGGCTTTGTAGTAAGATCCTGGATTTTATAACAATAAACCTTTATGCATAGTTTACGATTTCAAAACAAATACATATATCTAGCATTCGAATATATTATTATTATTATTATTATTATTTATTAACAAGTAAAATTAATTTACAATATTAATGACTCTACAGCACTAGCTACAGGGGCTATCGGCTGGTTTCGAATATAAAATTCTGAGTGGATCCTTTAAATAACTGTTTAAAGTGCCATCAATGCCAGCCCGTCAAACACCAATTTTGTTTATTAATTAGAATTAAGCTCTATTTGTAGTTTCAACTCTATTTTGTATATATATTTCCTTGCTTTAGAGAATGCTTTTTAATTGCTAACTGCTTATTTGATTTATAATTTGTAGTGCATTTACGTCGATATACGCATCAGATGATGCGTCTGCTTTTGCTGAAGCTTCTAACTACCCCGACTATGACGAGTAATTATTATTCTTTTCCTAACTGCTTTATAGATTGTTTTTCCAAATAAACATCCTTGCACTTTTACAAAATTATTAATGTTTTACTTATTTTGTTTTTATTAAAACCCAGGTTATTCCAAGAGCAGTTTGCCCATCAACAGGCTTTCTTTGAAAACTTACGCCGACAAAGTCAAGCTGGTGGTGGTTTCTCTCACAGTGGTTATGCACCAAACTATGCTTCAGCTAGTGGAAGCTTTGGCAATGGAGGTACTTACCAATCGGCTTCCATTCATCCAGAAAATCCGGTAAATTTTATATATATCTTATAACTATTTATAGTGCGCGGTATAATAATCATTATTTAAGGTCGCCATTGTGATCTAGAAAATATTTTGTGTGAAGATTAAGTATGATTATTAGTGAGGTCCAGTGTGTCTTTGCACACCTTTATTCAAGGAACTCTGAATGGCGATCATTTCGACCTCCGTCAACTTCGCAGAGCACATACGAGTATTTCAAAAATCCATTTTGAATAGCAGAACTTTTTCGAATTATGTGCTAATTTTGTGCCAATTTTTTTTTTTTATTTTTGTGGTCCAACGGTTTCGGTGAAAATCGACGTTGAAAAGTGTTTTGCCAACGGACGGAGGTATCATTTTGTTTTAAAACTGCTGTTTGCTACTTTTGTTAAAAGTTAAAGTTAATTTGAAAAAATATATCAATATAAATGTTTATTTTCTTAAAATCTATATTGTCTATATTCGGTATTAATTTTTTAAAGTTTGTAGTCTATTCTCGGTATTAAGAAGCTATGCTTATGTTCCTTCGGACCTGTTACGCTAACAGTATTTATTTTTTATATACGACCCGTTATTGTACCTAGTGCACATTTATAGCCTTATTTTGTAAAAGTATTTTTTTGTCTTTTTAATGTAAAAATGTTCGTTCATCTTTCCAGAGCTATCCAAACATTTACAACCGATTCTCAGAATCAGCCGGTGGTGGTGGTGGTGGACACCATGGTGTAGCCGTCAGCTCCTATGCCAGTTCTTCTGATATCAATGGCAAGAGGACAAGTCATCGTGGTGCTACAACAACAATCAATGACAATGGCAAGGTCACCTCATATCAGGTTCACTCGTAAGCGCAGTAGCCGAGAGCAGCAAAATTGGATTCTTGCGATTGAAATAAAAAAAAAAAAAAAAAAAAAAAAATAGAAATTGAATGATTTGTAAATGTTTTCTCAAAATTCTATAAACCTATTTAATAAAAGGAAATAAAAATTAATTAAATACTTCAAAAAGAAAGGACCAATGCATTCAATTGGAAGTCAAAGTGGGTTATCAGTATCTACTGCAGTGGTCTAGGTCCATCGAATTGATTGACTGTTTTTTTTTTTGTTTAATTCCATTTAAAACCGTCTCAAGTTACTATCTGTATTTATAAAATTGACCTCAATTTTCAGACTTCTTGTAAGTAGATCCGTCTGGTAATACCTAATCTTGGTTAAATATAAATCTCTTTATAAGAATTCCAGACTCTTGACCTATATTCGGAAGGTATCAACAATTTCTCATCTCTGATCTTGCCATCTTGCCCTGGACACGTTGACTTACATAATATTTTATATAAATTGAAGAAAATCTTATAAACGAAATTGATGTTCGTCTTCATGTGAACGGAGGGCCCTTATCAGGGTTCGGACCTCAACAATCCATTTATGTAGTAGATTTTTCGAAAAAGTGGAGTAAATTCGAATTTTGCGGAGTAGATTTTGTAATTATAAAAAAAGGGACACGGAGTATAATTAAATAGGTATGTCCTATGTATTTGTTAACAAAACATGATTCAAAACAAATAAAATTAAAATAGTTCACAAATCTTTCATTCCATCTTTCGTAATTAATTTTTCGTGTAATTCCTACACGGTTGTCAACACGGTACATTTGGGACAAAGTGTTTGTTTTTCCCAATGTTTCTTTGCCCTTTGTCCTTCCCGACGATTTCTCAGTCCGAGAGTTAATTCAACAAATAACTAAAAAATGGATTAATGTACCCAAATAACCTTGGTTATGGAAAACATATTTTTTAGGTTTTTTTAAGGTAGTACGTTTTGAGGTGTACTAAAATACGAGTTGGGTGAGCAATTTATAAAATTTTTAAAATTTGTTATTTCAGTTGGAAAATTAAATCTTTGTCCCAATGTTGATTTCTCTGTCCCACTCTTTCGGTATATTTGTCCGAAGTTATTTTTCAAGTTGGCAAGCCTGTATTCCTAACACATTATATTTCATGTTTTAGAAAAATTTGGGAATACTATACAAGCAACTCAGAATTTATAATAAATTTTCCATCGATAAACTTATTTTCTTTTTAGGAACTTTATTAATTGTAACGAAGGTTTATATATTTCGACTCTTTTTTCTATTAGACATTAAAGCTTAATACGCTGCTCGAGCTAAATTTTAGCTCCCATATAAAAATCTCTTCAAAATCTAGCTGAGCTAAGTTTAAGCGATTCCCCTTAGCCGAGCGGTACGCAGCTCGAGCTAACAAATCAAACTTTTGTTTCAGAATGTAGTTCACGTATCTGTGCTTCAGAGCCTTGTTGGTAGGATTGTGGTAAATGCGTCGTGACAGGGGTAAACAGGGGCTGCCCTCAAGGCGGTGTTCTGTCTCCCCTTTTATTGTGTATGGTAATTGACTCTCAACTAACGCTTCTCAACCTTCCTGGAACCTATATTCAAGCATAGGCGGATGATGTCGCCGTTCTGTCTGTCGGTTCTGACCTAGGGACTGTCTGCTCTCGGGCTCAAAGATCCTTGGGCTTGATCGATAGCTGGTGCACAAGAAATGGGCTTTTATTGAATCCTCTTAAAGCGACTGTTGTTCTCTTCACGAGAAGGAGGAAGGTCACTGGTCTGACTCAGCATGTGTTAAAAGGTGTCACTATTCCGATCTCCGATTAAGTTAAATATCTGGGAGTAATCTTCGATAGAGAGCTTCTTTGGTCCAAGCATGTCGAATCGAAAACCGATAAAGCGCTGTCAACTTTCTGGCAGTGTAAAGGCGCTTTTGGCAAGATATGGGACTTATCTCCTAAAAGGGTCCTTTGGATCTATACGGCAATGGTAAGACCACTCCTCTCATATGCGTCGGTTTTATGGTGGAACAGGCTTTCACGGAAACGTGTTACTGCCTCTTTTGCCAGACTTCAAAGAACGGTTTGTCTCAGCTGCACAGGGGCCTTCCCCAGCACACCGGGCTCCGCTCTAGACGCTATGATGAACCTCCCCCCCTTGATATTTTTATCATGGGGTGTACGCTGAAAACCATCTCTCGGTTAAAGAGAGGTGGCTTTTGGTACCACGCGCACTGGAGTTTCGAAGAACTTGTGCGAGAATTATCCTTTGACTCCGGTCTTATGATGGATATGCCCTCTTACGCAATGACTCCAGAAATCCTACTGCGGCAAAACTACCACGTCAACTTTCCTCAGGCAACGGAATGGCTTAAGGCAGACTCTGGGCCAGGGAAAGAATGCCATCGTATTTTTACGGATGGCTCCGTCTTCGTGGAAAGCGAGAACATTAGACTTCAATACCCCTTAGGCAACCATGCGCCTGCTTCCAAGCGGAGACTTTCGCTATCCTTATGGCTATGCGCTATATTGTGACAAACAGGTGGAGGGCTAGGAGTATATGCGTTTGCAGCGACAGCCAAGCTACATTAAAAGCGCTGCTTAAGCCACTTACCTCGTCTAAGTTAGTGCTCGAACTCAAGCTTTCTCTGAACTTGTTCGGAAGGCTAAATACAGTGTGTCTTGTTTTGAAATGGAAATGAGATAGCTGATGAGCTTGCCAGGCTGGGTTCAGAGGAAGAATTCTCAGGACCTGAACCTGCATTGGGTCTGCCTACATCCATCGGTGGTTAAGTCATCCATTGATACTTGTGTTTCTCGCGAACACGAGTGTCGGTGGCGTGGCTGTGCTGGGTGTGGAAAGACCAAACGACTGCGTCCGGACATCTGCAAAAGGTCGGCGGCCTTCCTTCTGTCTCTCAGAAGAAGCGACTGTAGACTGCTTGTGGGCGTCCTTTCGGGCCACCAAGCTTTTGCCAAACACTTTAATGTCTTGGGCTTGAGCGTCTCCACCATCTGTCCTGCCTGTGGAGAGAATGACGATACAGCGGAGCACTTCCTCTGTAGCTGTCCTGCCTTTGCTCGCATCAAGTGGCGGATCTTTGGGGCTGACGTAGTGAGTGCCGAACATCTAAGCTCTTCATCACTGCAGCTCCTTCTCATCTTTCTTCGAAAGACAGGAAAACTAAGAACGTTAATGTAAGGTGTCTGTTTGGCAGTACAATGGACCAGTAGTTGTGTCTGAGTGCTCCATCGGAAAGTATCTAACAACCTCAGACAAAAAAAAAAAAAAAAAAATCTGTCAAAATTTTACGTACCCATTTAATGGGGTGGAATAGTTTCAAAAGCTTACTTCTCCTATTCTTCGCAATACGAAAACGCAGCAGAACGCAAACGTCTTTCAATTTAGCTTGAGAAAATATACCGCCTTATTAAATGGGTACGCTAAATTTTGACAGACCGTTGTGTTCTGTTGCTCTTTTGTATTTTGCGAAGAGCGGACGGGAGGAGCAAGCAAGGATGGGTTTCTTTAGAAAATACCTTGACGAGGAGTACCTAGAATCGGAAATGGTTGAAGTCAGAGATAGTTGAATTTTGAAGTAAGTTATTTTCAAAGAACAGCTGTTTTCTGTGACACTTATCCACGGCTTGCTCTTTGCCAAAATTTAGCTAGGATTTTTGCTAGATCAGCGTACTAATCTTTAGCAAACATCAAGTTTTCAACGGTTTTTACATTTCATTTTAATATTTTTGTATTTTAATTAAAATCATTTCAGACTTTTTTTTCTCTTCCGATCGCTGCTATGAGGTAAAACAGTGAAAGTTAGCATAATAATGTTCTGGCAAGTTCCTAAACATGTACTCGTCCAGGATATTAATTTTGTCCATAAGATACAGCCAAAAATAAATTATGTCCTTTTCTTAAATTTCTTTTAAATCATATATTATTGAACCCCTTCATTCAGCTTTCAGCATTTAAAACCTCATAGTCGTAATTTTTTTGAACGGAAATGCTTCTAAGTTGCAATATAGGTAGAAGGCAATTCGCCTTGTTGAATTTTTTGCGGGTTGAGATATTGTAGCAAATAAACTTTCTTATCATAAAACAAAAATCGCGACTTAACTTCATCGCAAAGAGTTACGTAATATTTCAAAATGTTCTTTTTAATTACAATAATAGTTTCAGCCGACAAACAACTTTGATGCTTTTCGAATTCTATGATTTATTGCGAGCTTCTAAAAGTGCAGTCAGAACACAAATAATAGCATGCGTTCAATTTCATAATATGAAGGTTCAGAATGCGGGAAATCGAAAAATCGCAGTATATTGCTTGTCAAGCGGACCAGCGGAGTTCGGAGTGTATTTTTTTTTTTTCTAAAATCGGAGTAGATCTACTACAATTGCAGTAAAGTCCGAACACTGGCCGTATTATTCGTCCCAGCAAAAATCCTTATATCAAGAGTTGTGAGAAGCTGTACGCATGAGGACCTAAGGACTGATCGCGCTCACTAATTATTTTTATTTATAGTTTCACCTAGTCTGGTTTGTGTATGGGATGGAATTCTACAAAATGTCTAATGTTGGGTTGGCAATTTAGCATGAGATAAAAACATCAATCGACGCAACATACTTTTTGGCTGACTAGTTTTATTATTAAGGGGATTCTCTAAGCCTTCGTATATAAGTTGCAAATGGCGATTATCTTCGGGGTTAACATATTTTCCAGTTCATGTTCATGTTTTGTTTATGATCTTCCAATGACAACCTAATACAAGCTCGAAGCGATTTCTTATCAGGCAGAGAATGAACTAGTTACTGGGAGACAAGAATGACCACTTCTACCTATACTATTTAGTTTTTCAAGTTTCTTCAAGATTACGATGAGTAGTCAGTGAGTGAGTTAGGTAGACGATTTTTTGGCCCCACTATCATCTAGATTCTTTGAATTATTTAAAACAGAGACAAGTACTGGATGAGTCCCTAATCTGTGGTAGATCTGATGCATCCGCTGGATCACTTAGAAAAGGTATAGAAAATATGGCATTCATACACTGAAAAAAAAAAAGTCGGCGTCGTATTGATGAATGGCGTTCATCAACATGATATTCATTGATGTGACGTACTTTTCATAAAAATGATGAACAAATTCATGAAAACTTTTTGACAATTGATGAACTTTTTTTCAATATGATGAAAATGAATTCATCAATTTTTTCAACAGGATTCTGAAGAGAATTTAGCGTATGTTCTTATGAACTACGTTCATTATTTCATCAAAACATTTCATCAATATGACGAAAACACTTATTTTGATGAATTTAGTCAATTGTTCATCCAGTTGATGATTTATTCGTCTTATTGATGAATGGAATCATCATATTCAAGTACGATTGCCAAGTTTTGAATTTTTATCATATTGATAACGTTGTTCATGGTTTTGATGACGGCTTTTATTATATTGATGACCGCGTTCGTTAAAAAACAGACAATCATTTTTATTAAGGAGAACGTTGATGTAAGCCTTCATCATATAGAAGAACTAGTTCGTTATATTGATGAAAACAATTAAATGCACCGTTATATTCATCATATTGATGAATGGAATCATCATATTGATGAACTTCTTTCATCGGTTTCTTCAATGTGATGCACAGATTGTTAATATGATGTATGCTGTAGGTGTACGCACACGATGTTGGTACAGCATTTATACTCACACACGCAAGATGCATCTTTTAATGTATATATGCGTAGATAATTATATGCCATTGCTCATCAACCGTAAGATATCTACACAGGGTGGCATAGAAGTAAATTGTGAATGGTTTTATGATGAACGATGAATATCTTAAAAGATTCGATATATGTGATTCAGAAATTTCATCATATAATTATATGTTTTTCTTCTAATTAATGTTCCCTCAAGAGTGTCCATTTGCATTTTAAACAATGTATTGACAATTGCTTGTTGATGACCAAACTTTTTTATTTTTGCTTTTACTACGGGCGACTGGTTTTGCTAAATAAACTGCAGTATATAAAATTGGAAACAATTAATGAAGTGTGAAAAATTCAATATTAGTGTAAAAATTGTGGAAATATAAAAAAGCTATAGTCTAACTTCTAAATTTTGCATAAATAGGTTTAATACATTAATATATTTTAAGTATGTATTATGCTATCAGTAGAATGAAACATATATAATTAGAAAGGTACTGTGCTTATCACTTAATTGAAAGTATTTTGGTAGCAGTTATGTATTCAAATATAAATAATTTTAGGTTAGAACATATATCTTCGATGGAGCGCCTCATTTACCCTAAAAAGAATGCAATTCACCTAGCCTTCTAAAAGGTAGGTTAAGCTACCTTTCCACGGAACACAAATCCCAAGATTAAGTACAAGAGGTTTAGAAAAGAATCCCGAAGTGTTTAAATGGCTCTGTCCATATGAGAGAAAATGACATTTCACGAGAGAATGTGAGAGAGAGGGAGACCCATTTTTCCATTTTTGATGTCTTTTCTTTCATTTTTTTTTTTTTTTTACTTTTGACATATCGAGCTGTGAAAAGTGTGTTTGTTTTATTTCTAATCTCCCTTTTTATGAGATTACTTTCGTATGATAAATTCCGAGATTTATGCGGGATTTACGGAAATTTTTCTAAATCTCGCAGTTATTCTCCGGTGGAAACTTAGCAGTTGGGTCGATTTTCAACGTCAAAATAAAACTACAATTATCATGAATTTTCTACAACGATTTTCCTTTGGTAAAAAAAAAGAGTTCGCTATATAATTATAACGTTGTGATTTCATTACACACATAAATGTAAATAAATATTTACTTTTTAAAAATATTTTCAAAATCAATGTAATATTGTTATTTAACCAAACTTTTCTCATACATTGTTCTCTCACGCCTCAACATTATAAAATTCAACAGAATGGATCAATAAAATTATAACTAAATAACAAAAAACGCAAAAACACATTTCAAACACAAATGTATGCACATGCACCCTGTGACTCTATGCATATGGCAGGCAAATGGCCGTTCTCTGATTCTCATTGGGATCCATTATGAAAAAAAAAAAAAAAAATGGTCCCAGGAGTGATAAAAGTAACTCAGAAATAAAATTTATTTTCATAAATCTTCAATATTTCTTGAGCGCGTGAATTTTTGCCACTACACTTTATTGACTTTCGTGGTGAAACTGATTTTCGTTTAAATATTTTCCTTTCGGATGCGAAGAAATTCAATAGTTAAATTCACATAATATTACCATTTCCATTTTCATGACATTATGCTCGTTTAAGTATTTTAACATCCCCATGAAAGTGGGAAGGCAATATCTTTACGATTTATATTGGTGTCAGTATTTTTATTTCATGTTTTTATTTGTGTGAATAATCTTACAACTACATGAAAACAAATTTGACAGCACAGAAAGTGTGCATCATATTGATGAACAAATTTGTCAATATGATGAATACATTCATCACATTATGAAATTAAAGGGGAATTTGTGTTCATCATATTGATGAATTTTTCATAATATTGATGAACAAAGTTGATGAATGATGAACAACAGCATATTGACGAAATCGGTTTCATCATACTAATGAAAAAGTTCACTGGACTAAAATTGTTGATTTTTTCATCACATTGATGAACTTTTTCACTACTATGGTGTACCTTTTTTTTTCAGTGTATAGCTATGGGCGATAAATAAATGAGCAGCCTTCTCTGTCGTTGGGGTGTACCCAAAGGAAAAAAAAAATTAAAACTCAGACCTGCGCTTGGGAGAATAAATCTAATGGGCGATACCTACAAACAAAAATAACCTGTTGTATACCTGGTTATGTGGGAATAGACGGCAATGAAATGGCCGACTCCCTAACAAAAAAGGGAGCATTAGAAGCGTTTATAGGTCCTGTACCATTCTGGGGATCACACCCTCCAAGATGAAATCAGGAAACTAGACAAAGAAAACAGGGCCAGAACCTTGCATGATGCAGGCTAATAAACTTTTAAGGCAATGCAATCGGAAATGATTTCGAGCATGAGTAAGCATGAGCAGAAATACCCTTCATATCCTAACGGGCTTCCTGTCGTGGCATTGTACATTTAAGAATAAATGGGTATATGTCTGAAGAAAGTCTCTAGAGATTCAGCGATAAGTTCAAAAAAGACTGAAATACCTAGGGTAGTTCCAATTTTCTGATGAAATACCTACTTTCACTGGCGCCAGCTCCTTAGATTCTTAAAGGAAACGGGACTAGAGAGAGTATTATAGGATGGATTTCCTTCGAAGCAAGAGTACAAGACATCTTGGATCGAGGGGGAAATCCCAAGGGGAATACAAGAGACCAGCTTAAAAAGGGGGAACAAATCAAAAATCTCTATGAGACTTAAATTGTAAGTAAAATAAAAATGCTTATTTAACATTTTACTCAGAATGAAATGCTGAAAAAAAAAACAGCACTTCGAATGTCTGCGAAAGATTTTTTGTGTAATTAAATGCAATCATTTGTTTTGACATTATTTTGTCTAGTAGAAAAGGAAATCAAAAAAACTGGTGCGACTGTATCCAACAGTCCCGAAATATGTCTATGTGTAAACACCGTGCGTGCGGTATGTGTGTGGCTTGATACACGTCATTGAGAAAAGAGGGAATTGTAATAACCGTATTCATGATATATTATGAAATAACAATAATTTATTTTCAAACTCTGCGTGAGCCTTAACATGTCTGGGGTACTCTTCGTAGGGCGGAGTGACTGACTACCTGTGGTTGTAAAACTTCATTGATGTCCGTTCTCCTTCGTTTGGCTCGAACTGACGATAAATCCACGTCATTTATCGTCAGAACATCATTGACAGTTGATCGTGATGTAGTCGGTTCATTGTCAGTAATTGTCGCTCCAGTTTGGTTTGCGAGACGAGTTCTCCATTCACGCGAGCGTTCAGTACTCGCTCAACCCAACCTTTTTTTTTAACTTTCAGAGGTTTACTTGCACGGAAACGCGCCCTGTAATCTTTTGCACGTTCTGCATCTGGCTTTCCCATATCTGAAAATATTTTAATGCATCTTCAATGACGGCAAAACATTGCATTATTGTCAGAAATATGGAATTGTATCAATTACGTATTTTCCTGTATTTTTCTGCGCTTTACTATTGAAACGCATGTATTCAACAGTGAAATCGAACAGTGAAACAACGCGCACTTAGATGTTTACGTATCAATAAGCACTCCTAAAATTATGCAGTGGAAAATACCCGTGTGCTGTTACACAGTAAATGAAAGTGTCATTGGAATTTCATTCGGCTTGCATTGCATATTGTACGGGTCCTGGTCTACGACATTTTCGTTATGCGAGAAACAGATTAACACAGCAACAGCAACAGTAACTTTCACAACTTTTTAGAACCAATGTATTTTAATTACTTTGAACACATTAGCACAGCAACATCGACAGCGAAGTCAACGTTAAAGCTGTCAAAAATTCGCTGTTGCTGATGTTTACATATCAACAAACACTCCTAAGATTATGCACTGGAAAATACCCGTTTTCTGTTACACAGTAAATGAAAGTGTCATTGGAATTTCATTCGGCTGGCATTGCATATTGTACGGGTCCTGGTCTACGACATTTTCGTTATGCGAGAAACAGATTAACACAGCAACAGCAACAGTAACTTTCACAACTTTTTAGAACCAATGTATTTTAATTACTTTGAACACATTAGCACAGCAACATCGACAGCGAAGTCAACGTTAAAGCTGTCAAAAATTCGCTGTTGCTGATGTTTACATATCAACAAACACTCCTAAAATTATGCACTGGAAAATACCCGTTTGCTGTTAGACAGGAAATGAAAGTTTCATTGGAATTTCATTCGGCTTGCATTGCATATTGTACGGGTGATTTCCGTCCCAGCAGTTATATGTTTGGAATTACTCCACCAGATACCAATAACGCGCGCATAGATGTTTACACATCAAAAAAAAAAAAAAACGGCGGGGTCAGGCGTCTTCTCTGAATCGTTGGGTATATCAAAATCGGTACGCCTCCCCGACCACTGCAGTGCGTTCGAAGTAGAGGCCCTGGCAGTGAAAACAGCAGCCCGTGAGTCTGCTGTAAGGGTAGGTACTATCACCTGAAGGTATTACCTTCTTTATCGATAGCCGGGCCAGCTTATTGCTTTAAATACAACAGAAATAAAGTCGAGGCTTGTGAAATGCTGTCGCAAAGAGTTCAAGATTCTTGGCACTTAGCACAAGATATTGCTCTGCTGGGTTCCGGGACATGAAGGCATTCCAGGCAATGAGCAAGCAGATGAAATAGCTAGGCAAGATGGCTATGGCCAACCTTCCATGAAACCAGAACTGAGAGTCTCATACGGAATGGTAGAACTTGTATTCCCACCCTCGTAGGAATCATAACGGGACACAACACTCTGCGTTATCACATGCCGAAAATGCGCTTGATGGAAAAAGAACTTTATAGAGACTATGGTGATGAAACCAACCCAAAATTTTCTATTAAACTTATTTTTCGGTCCTCAAAACCTGGTATTATAATATTTAGAATACAAATAAACCTCATTGCTGACGGTTAACGAAAACATCAAAGAAATCAGAGTTTCTAGTAAATAGTTTTAATATTTAACAGTATAAAAACGTTCGACAATATAGACCCAAAGGTCGCGGTATAACAACTTTCTAATAATAATAATAACTTTGACGCCGCACTTCTTGGTTTTGCCAAAGTACACATAGTTATGACGCGTATGCGCCTTGAAATAGTATATTTGTTTACCGAAACATTGAAACATTATTTCAAATTCAAGTTCAAACTATTATTTTTTATGTTATGTATTTCCGTAGT
Source organism: Cheilosia urbana (assembly GCA_946477585.1). NCBI lineage: Eukaryota > Metazoa > Arthropoda > Insecta > Diptera > Syrphidae > Cheilosia > Cheilosia urbana. The sequence goes on from OX297854.1 coordinate 123,667,106, forward strand.
ATATATTTAGGTACATAGACGGATGTAGTGTAGACACCAAGTAAGCCCAATGAATTCCAAGAAATGTTGAATGCGATAAGAATAAATTTAATTTTCATTTCCTAAACAATAATCTGTGAATGGCGCAAGGCGTAATGTATAAAAAAGGCGACGGATTAACAAGTAAAAAAAAAACTTAAGACAAGCAATTTAAATAGGATTGCAAGCACTATTTCTTATAGGTAACAAAAATATTAACATAACATAAAAGTTCTTGTTGTTCATTGTAACTTTGATCGATATCTTAATAACAGCGAATTTTTTTTTTTTATATTTGAGTTGATTGTATGGAAGGTAAATTGCGGTTTACGATTTATGACGTATATAAAAAAAAACTACTTACTAGATCTCGTTCAAACCACTTTTCGGTGGAAGTTTACATGGTAATGTACATCATATATTTTTTTTTTAGTTTTATCATTCTCTTATTTTAGAAGTTACAGGGGGGAAGGCCAGCGTTGCCAACCAATTTTGAAGAAAAAAAGCATAACTTGCCTAAAATATTTTTTTATGTAAATTGGAACAATAAATCAAAAATTAAACACAAATATAAAAAAATTAACAAAAACAATTTTTATTTCAAAAAAAAAAAAAAAAAAACTTAAATTTTGCATAAATTACAGAAGAAATAGGAACAAAATTCATGGTAATGACTTTTTTGCCAAGATTTTTTAAGAATGTTTAAAAAAATAAAAAGTACTTAACGTATACTTAACGTTCAATCAAAAAAAAAAAATATATATATATCTTGTAATATATAAAAACGTTCGTGCGTATGACCGACCATAACGGCTGAACCACTGAAGCTATCCCCCTAATATTCACACCATATGTTTGTGTGGTGCTCCGGATGGTTTATGTTTATTTTAGATTTTAGTTTATAGGGGCGCTGGGGTCGCTTTTTTGAAAATTCTTATTTATGGACCGATTTGGCTCAAATTTACGCCATATAACACTTAAAAAAATAGAAAGCTTTTTCCAAAATTTGGACCCGATAGGTGGCGCTGGGAGATATTTACGAAAAGTTATATTTCCCTGCACATCAATTTTGTATCAACAACACTAAATTTAATTGTAGTAATATAGTTGGCGTTGGTTGTCTATACTTTTTTGAATTTGACATTTCAGTAATTCATATTTCATTTAGCTGTACAATTGTTCGACGAAAATTCCAAATAAGTTTTTAATCAATTTTAAATAGGTAAGTAACATTTCCATTCGATTTCCGGCACAAATAACATAACCAAGGAAAATGTTCTTACTGGGCCTAATTTTATGATTCTTCTTTTGTTTTGTTCGTATTGGTGTATTTCAGGCTAAGGCAGTCTTAAAAGATAAAATTTTGGATCCGATAGGTGGCGTTGTTGTCGATCTCCGAAACTGCTCAACCGATTTCAATGAAATTTTGTGGATGTGTATTCTTTGTTCCTACTTGAAGGATAGAATACTTTTGGACCTGATAGGTGGCGCTGTTGCCGATCTCCGAAATAGCTCTACCGAGTTGATTGTAATTTGTGGATGGGTACGTATTTTTGCTTCAATATTGAAATATACCATAGTTTCGGACCCTATAGATGTTACTTTGCAAAACATAAGCGGGATAGAAGAAAGGGTTGTGGAAGCATTAAAAGTATTAATTGCATTGCTCAAATAAAGGACTTTGCTAAATGTGAGCAGGGCTTAATACGAAAGGTATGAGCAAAGCCGGGTGGGTACAGCTACATATAAAAAAGACTGACGTCATGTGCGCACTCATAACTCGGGAACAAATCCTTAAATTTTTATGATTCTTGGTTTAAATTCGCATGGGCAGGAAGGACATATGCTACTTTTTGTCGTGAAAACAAAACTTTATGGGAATTAGTTGAATTTTTGAATACTTTGGATATTCCGGGCTTACATCTATACAATTGAAAGCGGGCTCATTTATAATATTGTTGCGCAACCTCAGTGCACCGAGACTTTGTAACAGAACGCGTTTGATTTGGTGGTGAAGGATCTCAAATCAAATGTCATGCAAGCGACGGTTTTGAGGACAAAATTCAAAGACAAACATTCTCATTCCACGGAATCCGCTTATTTAGAACGAATTTGTACGTCGTGTACTGTAAACCATTTTAGTCAAAAAGCGGAAGGTTGGCCGACACGTTAATCTTCTTTGTTGCGTTTGTCTACGCCTAAGGAAGGTTCATACGGCGACAAAATTGGAAAATTTGAACGGGAAATTGGAAAGTTTGTGAAGATTGATTTTCCATACATTTTCTAAGGAGAGCTTTTTTTTTTAAATTTTGATCGTAGTACAGTGAAATCGTATTTTTCAAAAGCTATAGTTGGGATCAATAAAATTAATTTCAGGTGGAAGTGATAATTATTTTAGTTACAAAGTCAATTTTGGACGGGACGAAGTTCGCCGGGCACGCTAGTATATATATATTTGAAATAAAAAAAAGATGCCTTTTTGGAAAAAAAAGCCTTAAGGCCTTAGCTAATGAAATAATGCCTTAAAGGCAAGAAAAAGCCTAGGTTGGCATCGCTGGGGGAGGCACACATTTTATGACTTTGGAGGTGTCTCTTGCGCAAACTATTCAGTTTAGAAAAAAATGATAATAGAAACCTAAATATAATATGAAGATCTATCCATAGATACCCCACACGTATGGGTTTGATGAAAAAAAAATTTGAGTTTCAGTTCTAAGTAGGTTTGGGGAAACCCCAAAATTTATTGTTTTTTTTTTTCTATTTTTGTCTAAAATCTTAATGCGGTTCACAGAATACATCTACTTACCAAGTTTCAACAGTATAGTTCCTAAAATTTCGGAAAAAAGTGACTGTGACATACGATCTATAAGGGTTCCGTTTTTTGCCACTTGGTTACGGAACCCTAAAAAGGATCGATAGCCTCATCATCATTGTCCTTAGATAAAAGTAAGTCTCCCAAAATAAGTCTGCCTGAATTTTAGTGCTGAGCTCGAGAAGCAATGTTTTGGATTTGGATGCAGTTTTCACTTTGCATTTTCGAGAAATGTTTATGCGAAACTTGTTTCCAATATTACTAATGAAACGCAACTCTTTGGGAACCTACTATATACCTAAAATAAAGACCCTAGGCCTGGCTTATCACAACCATATGTTTTGTGTTTTGGAACGAATGGAAGGGATTTACAATTTCATGCTGATTGAGAAGCTTTTTCAAGACAATTCTACTCTCGGATGTTTGTCAGACATTCACGAGAGCTAGAGCGCAGTGGACAAATAAAGAAAAGTGGACTGCGCAGTGATACCAATTTTTTTTTGTCGAAACTCCCCATTTTGGGGTAACATTTTTGAAAATTGTCCCAACTAATAAAAATTTCTTTTCTTTTATTAAGACATAATAAACAAAATAAATAATTATAAATAAATATAGAATAACAGACTGAGTTATAAAAATATAATATTACAGGTACATATTCAAAATGTCTCAAGCAATATATATAATCCATAAAATACAGCGTAATAAATGGTTGTAGTTATATACCTAGACAGAAGGTAATAAATAAATATTAACTAAAGAAGTACCTAACGTAAATAAAAAACAAATAATGTACGAAGTAAATTAAATAACTTAGCCTCATGTTGAAAGTCAATTTTAAATCAAAAAAGTACATAAATAAAAATATATATAAGGTATGTAATTCAGTTATAGTTATATAATGTGTTAAACAGTGAATGAAACGAGGAACTTCATAGCTGACATTGAATTTGCAAAAGGTTTGCAGTTAATGAACTGCATTTGAAAATGACACATTTGAGTAAGGGCTTAAAGCTGAATCGCTCAGATATCGGAAAGATCTGAGAAGCTATGGTAGGTAAAAGAAACGGTTCATGAAATATAGAAAAAGGAATACATAGTGTTAAATAAAATGCACTTTTAGTTTTTAACGTTGAAGCTCTAGAAAGAGACAATTCTCGCAAGTTCTTGTTAGAGAGTTCTAAGCAACTACTATACTATTTTATAGCTTTTACACTTTACAAGTTTTTGAGTACGAGAATAAGTGTAGTAGGAGTTTTTGTTTTTTGATCTGTTTGGAAATGATTTTCTTTTTGACTGGAATAGACTAGAAGTAGAAGTGGGTAATATTTGCTAAAAAAAAAGTTTTGCGTTGCTGTTATTGCATTTCTAATGGCTGTTGCAAATTTGAATATTAAAGTGCGGTATTGAGTTTTGAAAATATATATGAACAGCGATCGGCTTTTGGGTAGCCATTTTTGAGAAATAATAAAAAAACAAATTTCTTCAAATTTTTTTGAGAAAAACTAGGTACGGGATCTTATTTAGAATACTGATATTATCGTTAGGTTAGGTTAGGTTAGGTTAGAGTGGCAGGCCGCCTCAAGTACAGCCTCACTTAGGCCAAATTAGGCCCATTGTGTTACCACAGGATCGATATCGACTCCTTATCTACCCGTTGAACCAGCCGGAGCTAAGAATGAAGCGATGGAGGCAGTTGATACCTATGTTTGCGAGTTCGCTAAGATTGTCGAAGAAATATTCTCCGAGGTATAGTTTTCTACGGAGTGACAGTGCTGGACACGTACAGAGAAGGTGAAGAATAGTCTCCTCCTCCTCCTCGTCCATACAGCTTCTGCAGAAATCATTTGAAGGGAGGCCTAATCTGAGAGCATGTCTCCCTATGATGCAGTGTCCCGTGATGACACCTACTAGAGTACTTATTATGGGTCTTTTCAGTGTAATGAGACTTTTTGAGCGCTTGGAATCCAGCTGAGGCCAGATCTGTTTCGAGGTGTGGAACGTTAAGCAGCTAGACCACCTGCGATTAGTAGCGCTTAATGCGTTTTGCTTAATTAGGAGCTTGCAAGTAGCAAGAGGCATATAGAGACTCTTCTTTTCTGGTAGAGTCGACATAGTAGTGCCTTGTCTGGCGAGCTCATCGGCGATGCAATTACCTGGAATGTCTCTATGGCCCGGCACCCATATAAGGTGAATTTTGAATTGTTTCGCCATCTCGTTCAGAAACAACTTACAGCCTACGATAGTGCTATAATTGGAACCATTCCGAACATACAAAAAGTAAAATGTGGAAATGAAACCAATATAGTTGAAAGTGAACGTACAACAGATTCACAAGCGAAATTAAAAACAAGCAGCTATTACACTGAATGGCAAGCTGAACTTAAAGCAAGGAAAAATCTAGAAGTAATTGTTTTAAGCTTACAAAAACAGATAAAAGAACTTGAAATAAAGGTTAGCCTTTTGGACCGTACTGTCCAACCAATCCAATCAATACAGCAAGATAAACAAAAAGAATACCTCACTGATGAAGAGGAGCTTGCACTAGAGACAGAAAGACATCTGACTAAAAGCAAAAGGCCAACGAAGAAACGAAAGGCAGAAGAAAGTCCTGAAACATCTGCCAGAAATTTTGACAATGTGGCTACCCCAAAACATGCAAATTTGCAAGCTAAGACGAATGATAAAAGGATTGAAAAGACAATCATTGGCTCGAAAAGACAGCCATTACCACCACCAATAATGATCTCTGGAGTAGACCGATTTGGTGAGCTAAAAAGTATTATTGAGAAAAAAGCTAAGAAAGCGTGCAAGCTCACGTCATATAGCAACAACAATTGGAAAATAAATGTCGATGACAGTGACACTTATAGAGATATCACTGATAAGTTAACAAAAATGAAGTTGCAATGGCACACATATGAAAATAAGGCTACTAGACCAATTAGGGTAGTCGTCAGAGGTCTTCACTTCTCTTGTGATGAACATGATATTGTTGAGGACTTGACTAATAAAAAATTCAAAATTATAGAAGCCAAAAACTTAATTAAAAAAGAAAAAGCAACAGTTAATGAAGGGGAAAAAACTACAAGAAATAGAAAATTACCCCTTTTTATGCTCGCCTTTCACAATCAAGAAGATATTGAAAAGGTATACGCTATTAAATCAATAATGAATATTGTTGTCAAGATTGAGCCATTTCGAAGAAGATCCAACACTATATCTCAATGCAAACGATGCCAAGCTTTCGGACATACGCAAAGATATTGCAAAAGAGATTTTGCATGCGTTAAATGTGAAGGAAAACATTCAACAAATAGTTGTCCACAAAAAAGAGAAGAGAAAGTTAAATGCATCAACTGCCACGGAAACCACCCAGCTAATTATAGAGGCTGTCCGGCAGCAAAAGAATATCAAGAAAAGAGAAAGAGAGGTACTGCCAAACACAAACAGAACCCTCTTAAAAATACAAACAAGAAACAGGTAAATGTCGAAAATAATAAAAAAGACAAAATACCAATTGCGACAAAAATAAACACGCCAGTAGTTAATAACAAATCGTATTCCCAAATTGTGAAAAATACACGTAAAGAAGAAGAAATATCAGTAAAGGAAATGCTTACTACTATTATTCAAAGATTGGACAATCAAGATAAAGTTATTAAACTTCTAACCAAAGAAGTGTCCAAAGGAAAAAATCAACAAAATAACAATGATTGAAAATCTGAAAGTCGCAACCTGGAATGCAAACGGTTTACACCAACACATTTCTGAATTTCAGGTATTTTTATGCAATGAAGACATTGATATCTGCCTGATTTCTGAAACCCACTTCAAACAGGAAACAACGATTAGAATTCCTGGGTACCTCTGTTACCACTCTCCCCATCCTTCTGACAGTGCCAGGGGAGGTAGTGCTGTAATTGTAAAAAGTATTTTAAAACCCTATGAAATGCCCAAAATAGGAAAACAAACCATGCAAGTAGCGATAGTAAACATTCTGACTAAAAGCAAGCAATTTAACGTAGCTGCTATATATTGTCCACCTAGACATTCGCCTACAGAGGAAGATCTTAACGACCTATTTCGATCTCTAGGTAATAACTTTATCATTGGAGGTGATTTCAATGCAAAACACACCTACTGGGGGTCTAGATTAGTAACGACAAAAGGCAGGAAGCTTTACAAAACAGGGCGAAATTTTAATTGTAATTTTATTTCGACTGGATCGCCTACTTATTGGCCATCCGACCCATCAAAAATACCAGACCTTATTGACTTCTTCATAACGAAAGGAATCAATAGAAAAGAACTTAAAGTTGAAAGCAGTGATGATTTGTCGTCGGATCATACACCCGTAATCTTAACGGTCAACGGCATGTTAGTAGAGCAGATAAGCAATGGAAGACTTACCAACAAAAGAACAAACTGGTGTAATTTTAAAAAAATACTCGAAGGTTTTATAAACCTTAGATCTCCACTGGTCACAACAAGGCATATTGACATTGAAGTGGAACAATTCATTGCCGATATACAACAGGCAGCAGAAGATAGTACACCAACTGGTCAGCAACGTAAACAAGCATCGGTAAAATATCCGATAGAAATTAGGGAACTAATATTAGAAAAGAGAAGAGCCCGGAGAAAATGGCAAATGACAAGATATCCCGGCGATAAAACTATATTCAATAGACTTAATACATAATAAACTTAAAAAGAGTATTAGTGAATTTAAAAATAGATCTCTAACTAAATACCTTTCCAACCTAACTGCTGACAAAGTCACAGACTACTCCCTTTGGAAGGCTGCCAAATATTTAAAAAGACCTCAAACGCAAGATCCCCCGTTACGAACATCTGATGGGAAATGGATCGGCGACCCAAAACAAAAGGTCAAACTTTTTTCAGAACATTTGACAAATGTTTTTAAACCTTATCCACCTAGCGTGGCAGGCTAATGCCTTGAATTCTCTGATAGAATTGATGAGGACGTTATCACTTACGTTTCGCTAAAAGAGATCCGCACATGTATTCATGAGCTCTCTAATAGAAAATCACCAGGTTATGATCTAATAACTGCCCAAATCCTGAAGGAGCTACCCTTCATAGCATTGGTTAAACTTAAGCTTTTAATTAATGCTTGTTTTAAGCTAAGATATGTTCCACATCACTGGAAGATAGCAGAAATTATAGTTATACCTAAACAAGGTAAACCTCCATCAGAAGTCACCTCTTACAGGCCAATTTCACTTTTACCTGTACTATCCAAAATTTTTGAGAAACTGCTTCTTAAAAGACTAGATAAAATCATAGAGCAGAGAAGGCCACCCATCAGTTCGGGTTTAGAAATAAGCACTCGACAATAGACCAAGTACATCGTATAACAAATATTATAGAAAAATCACTAGAAGAATAACAAGTTTGTTCTGCATTGTTCTTAGACGTTGCTCAGGCTTTTGATAAGGTCTGGCATAAGGGCTTAGAGTATAAACTTCATAGGGACCTACCTAGACAATACTATGAGATAACGGGTGATTTTTTAGCTGGTTTGGTTTTGGCAACACTGGTTTTGACAGCTGGCGTGTGTTTAGTACCTTGTGTCACTGTCAAACAGATTCAGTTTGGTTTGCAATTTAACCATGGATCGTCTTACAAATGAACAACGCTTGCAAATTATTGAATTTTACTATCAAAATTCGTGCTCGGTTCGAAATGGTCATCGCGCGCTGCTTCCATTTTATGATCGGCATTCTCGACCTTCTGAGCAGTCTATTCGGAAGATTGTGACCAAATTTCGCACCAAATTTACTTTGTTGGACATTAAACCACCAACACGTTTACGTACTGTGCGTAGTGAAGAAAATATTGCGGCCGTATCAGCTAGTGTGACAGAAGACCGCGAAATGTCGATTCGGCGCCGTTCCCAGCAGTTAGCCCTTTGTTACAGCACTACGTGGAAAATTTTGCGGAAGGATTTGTGCGTAAAGCCTTTTAAGATACAGCTTGTGCAAGAACTAAAGCCAGCCGACCTACCACAACGCCGAATTTTTGGTGAATGGGCTCTTGGAAAGCTGGCCGAGGATCCGCTTTTTTATCGAAAAATTGTGTTCAGCGATGACGCTCATTTTTGGTTGAATGGGTACGTAAATAAGCAAAATTGCCGCATTTGGAGTGAAGATCAGCCAGAAGCATTGCAATAGCTACCAATGCATCCCGAATAAGCCACTGTTTGGTGCGGTTTATGGGCCGGCGGCATTATTGGGCCATATTTCTTCAAAGATGATGCGAATTGCAGCGTTACTGTCAATGGTGAACGCTACCGAGCGATGATAACAAACTTTTTTTTGCCCGAAATGGAAGTTCTTGACTTGCATGATATGTGGTTTCAACAAGACGGTGCCACATGCCACACAGCTCGCGAAACAATGGCGCAATTGCGAGGCGAGTTTGGTGAACAGTTAATTTCACGTTTCGGGCCGGTCAATTGGCCGCCTAGATCGTGCGATTTGACACCATTAGATTATTTTTTGTGGGGGTATGTCAAGGCTAATGTGTATAGGGACAAGCCCGCTCCGATTGACGCACTGGAAGCCAACATCCATGCATTCATTCGTGAGATACCGGCCGATATGTGTGAAAGAGTATGCCAAAATTGGACTCAGCGGATGGACTACCTGAAACGCAGCCGCGGTCAACATTTGCATGAAATTATCTTTAAACATTAAATTGCAAGGATCAAACTATCGATTCAAATAAATATTTCATTCATTTTTTCGAATTTTTTGTGTTTTTTTTTTTAAAAAAGTTCTAAACCTCTTAAAAAATCACCCGTTACTTAAATCTTATATTTCAAATAGATTCTTTAGAGTTCGTTATGGTTCAGCGTATTCTGAACTTAAAGAAATACAAGCAGGAGTTCCACAGGGAAGTGTTCTGGGACCAACCCCTTACTTATTGTATACTAGTGATGTACCACATAGAAACGACACGATGATAGCCACATTCGCAGACGACACTGCTCTTCTATCAACTGATAGATGCGTGACTAAATCAACAGAAAAGCTGCAAAATTCAGTTAACGAAATATGTGATTGGGCACAAAGATGGCGAATTAGACTCAATGAGTCAAAGTCCACTCATATCAATTTTACACATAAAAAAATTATAAATGTTCCGGTGGTTATTAATAACCAAGTAGTTCCTTATTCTAACACAGCTAAGTATCTGGGTATGAATCTGGATGCTAAGCTGAAATGGAAGGAACATGTGAAGAAGAAAGTAGAAGAGTTAAATATTAGATATAGAAAACTTTATTGGTTGCTAGGACATAACTCGGAAATGTCCATTGAGAATAAAATTTTATTATATAACCAGATATTGAAGCCTGTTTGGACATATGGTGTCCAATTATGGGGTTGTACAAGGAAGGCAAATGTAAAAATAATACAGACATTCCAAAACAAAGTCCTTCGGGGAATAGTAAATGCCCCATGGTATATTAGAAATAATGACTTGCATCGTGATTTGCAGACTGATCTTGTAACGGAGGTAATTAAAAAGTACGCAATTCGTCACAATGAGCGTCTGCAGATGCATATTAATCCTGAAATAGAAGACGTCTTAAATGTACGATACAATATTCGTAGATTGAGAAGAATTAAACCTCACGACCTTATAATCTAAATAATGAGAACCCGTATTCAAATTGTAATACTTTCTCAAACGCAACTGAACGTTGAAACTAAAATCATTTGTCGATCTTTCTTTGATTGGTCATGATTAAGGAGGTGTTTTTAGTGCGGTTAGAGTCCCACACTACTCTGGGTTTCTAACCCCACTGTGTCTTTCGAGATTTTCACCTTCAGTAACAAAAAAAAAAAAAAAAAAAAAAAATCTCGTTCAGAGATAGTCGGCAATTGAGGGCAGTTGTTGATTTGAAGACGACAGAATCCAGGGATTTAATCGCGGCTTGACTGTCGGTAAAGATGGTGATATCCTTTACAGATATTACATTATACCGAAGCCACGACAGGGCCTCTTTGATCGCCATGACCTCCGCCTGAAATACACTACAGTGATTAGGAAGGCTGAATGAGATTTTACAATTTAGATCATAAGAGAAAACACCCCCCCCTACTCCTGTTTCAGTTTTGGACCCATCTGTATAGAAGCAGACAGACTCCTTGCGGGGTACTATTTCGTTCTCCCAGTCACTCCTGGAGGGTATGTAGGTTTCGTTAGTAGGTATTCTGATCAAATTCGTTCGAACGGTTTTTGTAAAATTTTGCAGTACAAAAAACAGTACAGTACGATAATACCGACACAAATTGAGTTTGCCATTAAGTTGGAAATGACCATATTACACTAGAAATTAATTCTTGTTTCAATCGCATTGACCGTTTTCGAGATATTATGTATGTCTAAATTTCAAAAGTACGATTGCCCGAATTTTAAGCCAAAAACTGGGTATGTAGTCATGGTAACTTCACCTACATAAGCTTAAATATTAATGCAAAACCGTGGCAATCGGTTCGTGCGTTCTGGAGTTATATAGTCAGGAAGGAAAACCCGACTTATAATAATAATAGATATTGAAAAAAAAAAAAATCATTTATTCGAGATTTTTGAGAAAAACTTAGTACGGGATCCTGTTAAGAATACTTACTTTTATTATCTTTAATATGTATTTTGATCAAAATCAATAGAAGTTTTTGTAAAATCTTAAGTCAATGGAAAACAGCAGGTCAGTTGAATGAACCTTGCTATAATCTATAAACATACCGCTCGCTATTTCCGTAGGCAATTACAAGTCCTTAAAATTTTTTCAAAACACAAACTATCATCACTGTGAATGGGATATTTTTGGAAAATTATTACCTTCACCTTAAGTAATCTAAATGAAATGGAAATCAAATCAACACTGATTTTAGCGGTATAAATGGCTACAGTTGTATAAGTACGCATTTACGCGTAATTTCTTCCTTAATTTTATTTTGTGTATGTAGGCATGTACCTACTTAATAAATAGGTACCTTCAGTATTTCTTAAATGTATGGCATAAAAGAAAATAAACAAACAAACTGTTAAGAATACCCGCTAAATAAATCAATTTCACATTTATTTGATGGGTATAAAGAAATGGATGCACCGCAGACTTAGGCTATAAAAAAAATGGTCTCCTCCGGATGTTGAGAAATCTTCCGACCTCATTGAACCAAAAGGCCAAGTGAACTCATCTTCTACCTCCTATCTGGTAGTAGACTTCGTCACTCAAATTGCCTCCATACACTCAAGACCATATCACCACATGTAATCAGTTGCCCATGAACTATTTTCCCTTACTTTTTCTATAACATTTCGTCCTCAATGAAATATTTATGCCTTGTATACTTTTGTTGTATCAATTTAAGATTAAATTAATTTTCTGCGTTCAGTGAGGTCACTAATATTTAAAGTTATTAAATAATGAATCGCACTATAGTATATGAGACAATATAAAATGAATTCCATGAAATATAATTTAACGATTTAATTTTCGTTATCACTTCGTTCAAATTCAACAGTATGTACAAATTCATGTGTATAGGTGGAAGTATATATAGAGTTGTGTTAGGAGCTCTTATCAGTAGGAGTCGAGCAGCATTTTTATATAATTTTCGTAAATATATTCAATTTTGATGGGTGAAATTCGTTTCGACATCTTGGTCCATTTAAATAACAAAATCAATTCAGTTATTGTTCAGTAATCGAATAAGTCACATCACCTCAACATTTTTGGATAGAGTTTAAGTTTCTATTTTCCTAGATTAATAATGAAGTATTTTGTAATTTTGGCCTTGTGCCTGAGTGCTGCTGTTGCAGGTAATTTTCTGACTATAGGAAATATTTTTATATATATTTTTTTAAAGTGAAAGCAAAAGATGTGCGCCTATAATGTGTTAATGTGCTGTGAACAGTTATGAATACACTTACTAAGTCATTTCAACAATTTATGAACCTCTTCTTGCAAGCCGATCCATGGCTTTCTGTCTCCAGTTGCACTATAGAACTAGGTAGTTGGTTGGTGGAGTGTTTCTTTTTTTCAAGTGTAGCCCTTTTACCCGATTGTCCACTGTCGATTTAGTTTGACTTTTTTGTTATATCCTTGTAAAAGTACTGCACCAATGAAACTCGTAAGTTGATAGTAAATCATGCAGTTATAGTTGCAAAACTATGTTGTTATCAAATAAGACACCCGTGACGCAACAGGGCTCTTAGAAACGTTTTCTAGTTTGGAGTAGTGTCGTTTCTGGCACTCTTTTTTCTGTCACAGATTTTTCAATTGTATTATTACAAATTTCATAAGCACATGAGTTGTATTTCATTTGCATAGCAATTTCTAATAACTTACAGGGTGCGCCATCTGCCGGTTAAGTTTGAAATTTATTTCTAGATGAACGGCAATCAATATTTTTAAAAGTGTGTTATTGAAACAATAGATTTTCCTTCTTGGGAAAAACCATTGTCCTTAAGATTTTAATAAATAAAAATGACCGCCTTGTGCCTTATTGATTATCGTTCAGAGTCAGATTTTTTTTATTATTTTTGCTGTTCCGGCGATTTTTAAATTCAATTGACAGTCTGTCCGAGACCTGTATTTTCGACACTGTCACCATGATATCTCAACACAGCTGGGGTATTGAAGAACCAAGAGAATGGTCTTGATTCTAAGATCTAAAATTTTATATGAACGAATAGCACGTGTAGGTGGCTTTTTGAATAAATAAACCTTTTAATTTTCATTGATTTCCAAATGAATAATGACTAACAAATCGTTTGACTACTCCGTCTGTAATATTCCTACAGGGGGTTTTTTGTCTGTTACCGGCTGACAAACCGATTTCGGTCAGTTTTTTTTCAAATACTTATTAATACTCAGAGAGGGCTACACCCTTCATTGCCACGCCTACATTTTGAGATTGTTTTTGATAAAAAATTGTTATTTTTTCTGCCTACTGCCTATAAGCCATTAGTCCCAGATTGAGAGGGCCAAAATTAGCGCTTTTTTAATAAAGAAAAGTAGACAAGCTTTAAAAAAAGGGGAAAAATACAAAAAAAATCGGTTAAACATAAAATGTTTGAAAATAAAATTAAACCGTATTTTCCATCACTTTCATAAGCATTTTGAGCTAAAAATCAGCTATCGTCTTCATCTAGATGCTGTGGGGACCAGTGGCAAGATAATTGTGGGTCTTGAGGGTCTCAGTACTCAGTACAGCTTGGCTCTTTTACTCGGATTTTTGGTTGAGTTACTCGATATTATCTGTTTGATCTAAAGTTAGTTTAGTTTAGTTTAGTTAAAAAAGGTTATGAAGTTTCAGCAAATTTAAAATAAGTAGATACCTACTATTCACCACCACGAAAAGAATATGTTAAGCGTTATTTAATCCTTGAGCGCGACCAAAGCCAAGTTTACTTAAATTTTATTATTTTAGAGGGTAGTTTTTCTAATTGACAAAAGAGCTTCGAATTGCGCAGATCGCTTGAGTTTCCCTATCGCAAGTAAATCTCCGTCATGCGAATATCAGTAAACGACGAGCACTGGCTCACCTCAATTATTGAACACAACCAGTGATGCCAACCCAGATCGAAATTTCAAAAAATGTTTGCCTTTTTTAGAAAAAAAGATAAAAAATGCATATTTTATAAAGAAACTGAAACAAACCTAAAAGGTGATCAAAATTTGTTAACAGAATGTTAATCGATCGATAATTCTACCTTTTTCGATCTCTATAACCCAAGGTTTGGGCTTGGTGAGTAAGTCAAATAGATAATTGAAATAGATAAGTATGATACACAGTTGTAAACGAAAATTAGTGATGCTGCTTTGGTCGAAGAATGTACCAGATTTACCAAAAAAAACATTTATTTGTATGAATTGATTGTAAAAAACAATTCACCAAAAACTATAGACATAATTACGCCTCAGTTGGCACCAATGAACACAACAGTGAGCTAGACAAGCGTTATTAAGTGTGCTTTTTAATTTGTTGAGATAGTTAAATAAGGTATAATGTATATACAGGGTGGCGCAAAATGAATCATCCAATTTTGTTTTTGAATTACTTTTTTAATAAATAAAAAAACGGCCCCGAGCCCTGAACCCAAAAACTCCAAATCCGAAATTTGAACGAAATCCGGTCAACCGTTTAGGCTGTAGGCCTGTAGGACAGACAGACAGACGGAGAGACGGACAGACCGGACATAATTTTACGACCCACTTTTTTGAGTTCGTCATCGTAATTGTTTTGTACGAAAACAATATCTTTCTCTTACTACGTAATGGAGAAAGTTAAAAAACAAAAATGATTTTGAGGGATGGAAATCTTTATTGGACCTCTACAATTTTGGAACAGATTATATCCGTCCAGTGGCTGCCGCCAGTGTTGATACACATTTTTTGTTCTATTACATTTTCCATAACTGTTTGCATTTCTGTCGAATATTCTCCTCCTCCTTCAAGTAGCCCCAAAGAAAGAAGTCTGGGATTGTTAAAACGGGAGATTACTCGACCAGAAAATGCTTCCTTCACAATATCCATTGGGGCTCGTTCTGTATGTGCGATTGCACTGTCTTCTCGAAACCACATGCTCACCAAGCCAAGTCGTTTATCATGGCCCTGTAGCGTTCGCCAGTAACAGTGGCTGCATTGCCGATGGGGTCCTCAAAAAAGTAGGACCCATTCATTCCTTCCGAGTGAACGCCGCACCACACAGTGGCTTTGAGTTGATGTAATGGCTCTTCGTGCATCACACGCCGATTTTCAGTTCCCCAGAAATGAAGATTTTGCTAGGCCGCTTAAATGGGAATGCGCCTCGTCGCTCATGATGATTTTCGACACAAAATCGTCCCCTTCGTTGTTGAGATTGAGGATGGCTTGACAGTATTTCACACGCGACTGACGGTCAGCAGGCATTATTCTGCCGTTGTCTGGTTCACAAATATCAAGTATGATTGACGTACGACCACGACGCCATTTGCAAAATTTATAACACCTTCCGGTAGGGTGATTTATTGCGCCACCTTGTATTTATGTAGTTCCACGAGCCATCATTCTAGAGATGCTGATGCAAGATTTTTAAAACTTTCTCTTTCTATTTTATAAATATGTAGTTTTTCTTTTTTTATAACAAAAAATAACTGAGTAGATTATTAGGCGCTGCTAAAAGTATGCTGTAGTATTGTGGCGCAGTGGCTAAGTGGTTAGTGTGTTGGACTACTAAGCGAAGGGTCCCAGGCTCCCAGGTTCTCGAATCCCGCAAAATTCTAAATTCACACTTAGGATTTTTGTCCACTGCGCCACCTCTCGAGAACGTCTGAAACTTTTGAGAGTATAACTGTCTTGAAAGGGCTCCTCAATAAGCCGTTTGGAATCGGCATGAAATTGTAGATCCCTTCCGTTCGTTCCAAAAATGAAAAACTCACACAAAAACGAATGATTGTGAGAAGCTAGGGCTTCTATGAACCTGTTGCACCAACTATTTATTTATTTATTTTTAAAAGTATTGTTCGAACTTAAAATAGAATACGCTCACGAACATTATCCTAAATAATATTTTCTGCAGAAATCATATTTGATCACTGTAGAATTCATTATTAGTAATGAAAAATGGAGCTGTTTGAAAATTTGTGGTCCTAAAAACGTATATTATATTTTCTACCTCCTGTTTCTATGATAAAATATATATTATGTTTTGCACGAATTATTTCTGATTCTTAGTTTTAATTTTTTTAAGAAAAATATACGCACCGCAAAAAGTTATGGTTTCTTAAACAAATTTTGTAGCAAAAGCAATTTTAAATTTCGAACTAAAATCGCTTAAATATATCTATCAGTGTTTAAAATTTTATTAAAAATATTATTAGACGTATACTTAAAAAAAATGTCCTGCTAAGTTGTGCTCAGAGTGCTTACGGGTACTTGGTAAATATCAACTTCCATTTTTTCAATCAGAGATTTTTTTTTAGAATACAGTCAAAAATGGTTAAAGCAAATTAGTATTTCACCTTCAAATGTCCTCTTTTACTTAAAACATCGAAGAAAACATTGTAGCGAAAAAGAGAAAGAGGACTGTCCTCTCAAAAAGACGACGAATGGTCACCGTATCTAAGCTACATTTCAACATTTGTACTAAACTAAAGAACTAGGTATTTCAAATTTATTGTAATGCTAGATTTGGGACATGCTCCTAGATATATTGCAAACTCTGAAAACAAAAAAATATTGCACTAAAATCATCGGTAAACTACATGGTATCTAATAAATAACAACTTTTCTCATTTGACAAAAATTATAAAATCTTTCAAAAAACAAATTGAAACATATTCGTTTAAATTGTGCAACATATATCAAACAAGTTTTAATATACAAAATTTGAGTACAATTAGAAAGGAAAAAAAAAATAAATAAAAATAAATAACGAATAAAAACCAATGACGACAGTAGTTATATTTCAACAAACAATGGTCTGATGAAATCCGGTCCAGTATTGATAATACGAGCATATACTTTTATTTTTCTTCCTTTCTAACAACAACAAATATATTTTTATTTTTTTTGATAACACGACAATCCCGGCTAAATTTGTTCTTGACCTTTGCATTTATTTTCAGAACTGCCAACAGACCTTCACTCAAGGTAAGCTCCTATACTCTTCTTATCTTTCACTGTCGCAAATTAAATAATCTATTAAAAAAAAACAAAAAATGCTTATATCACTTTTGTCCATTTCTTTATGTTACTATGGCGGCGGGTAATCTTTTAAAAATATCCCTCAAACATTTTTAGATTTCCACGTCCCCTTCACAATATGTAAGTACCAGGATACCGTTTGGTTAGTTTTGTTGTTTTCTGTTAAAACAAAATTTTCTAATTGGCAATTTTTGGTACACAATTTCTGAAAATTTCATTCATTGGCTTTAATTGAAAAATTAAATAAAATTAAAAAAAAAACATGTACGTTAACAAAATAAATTTATTTCGATTAGCCACTACACTCAGCATAAGCAAACGGTTGAGGATGCTAAGCGGGTAGTTGAAGAGAAGCTAGGCAGTGCCGCCACCATCTCCAGCAGTGACATTGAAGGGTAAATGCGACGAGTCGCTGCGAATCTTTGAAAGGCTTTTAACAATTTTTGAACTCCTCAGACAACATCAGGAATCCTCCCTCGAAGACGTCGGCACATATGGCGTCGGAACTGTGGGCGTTAGCGGTTCAATTGGTGGCAGTTCGGGAAGCAGCAGTCAATACGACACTCAACAAGTCCTGCAAGAAGAGAACCCCTTGTATGTTAGCGGCGGGCTAAGCGGTAGTCTTGGAGGTAGCGCTGGAAGTTCCTCATACCACAACGAGTACAGCTCGTCTCAAAACGCAGGGGCTGGGGGAGCTATTGTCATCCCGGTCGCTGGTGGAGATGGTGGCTCTGAGAGTTTTTCTGAACATTCCGAACAGCATGTTGAGGGTGGTGGTTCCCCAGTGGTAATTACTTCCCCAGTTGGCGGTGGTTCCGAGTCGTATAGCCATCATCACGAATCCCACACTCAGAGTCAGGCTGCTCCCGTTTATGTGTCTTCACCGTCGGGCGGTTCGGAGAGCTACACTCACCACGAACAACGTAGGGTACAAAGCCAAGCCGCTCCAGTATACGTGGCCCCAAGCGGAGGCTCTGAGAGCTATTCGCATCATGAAGAACGCCGCGTACAAAACCAGGTCGCCCCAGTCTATGTTGCACCCTCAGGAGGATCGGAAAGTTACACACACCATCAGGAACGTCTCGTAAAGAGTCAGGCAGCCCCCGTTTATATAAGCTCACCTTCCGGTGGATCTGAGAGCTACACCCATCATCGCGAGCAGCGTATCCAATCGAGGCCAGTACCAATTGTTCTTGCACAGCCAAGCGGCGGATCGGAAAGTTACACCCATCATCGGGAAGAGCGTATCCAAAGCCAACCCGTGCCAATTGTTTACTCCTCTCCCAGCGGAGGCTCGGAAAGCTACACTCATTCTCGCATTCGTACCGTTCAGAGTCAGCCACAACCCATAATTGTGCGCCCCGCCGGAGGCAACTCCGAAAGCTACACCCACCACAGCGAGAAGGTAATTAAATCGCAACCGGCTCCAGTGTATATCGCTCCATCTACCGGCTCAGAAAGCTACTCCCAGTTGCGGAAGTTCTCTTCGCAATCACAAGCCGCTCCATTGGTTATTGCACCGTCTCTAGGCTTCAACTCACACTCCTCCCTACTCAGCAGTCAATCCCAAACCCAACCCGTTTTCCCATTGCTACCTACCAGCGGGTCATACAACAGCCTCTCTGAGAACATCCACCAGGAATCGCTAGCAAATCCTACCATCAGCACAATCATCAGTCCATCCGGTGGTTCTGAGTACAGCCATTACACCCACCAGAACTCAAGGACTCTGGCACAACCGCAGCTTGTTTTCCCAGCTGCAAACTCACACTCAAGCTTCACCTCGTCGTTGTCTTCTCAGAATGCAGGTGTAGGCGGTGGCATAGTATTGCCATTGTCCGGTCACAGCAGCAGTTCTCAGTTCGGATCGCATTCCTCAAACTACGGTTCGCTCGGCACTGGTATTGGTCTCGGCTCATCTGGCCTCGTCTCATCTGGCCTCGTCTCATCTGGCCTTGGCTCATCTGGCCTCGTCTCATCTGGCCTCGGCTCATCTGGGCTCGGCTCATCTGGCTTGACTCATTATATGAGCGAGTCGGAGCGCTTGGCCAGGTTACAAGCTCAAGATATTGGAGTTGGCGGCTTCAGAACCGGAAGCTCCCATTTGAACTTGGATGGTAGCTCTTCATTCGGCAGCTTGGGATCCGACGGCAGTCTGTCATCTAAATATGGAGTTGAGGCCGGTGGTGCCGGAGGCGGAAGTGGATATCGCGCTAAGGCTTGGGAGAAGAGCTCCAAATGGGCCTCTGGAACACAGGTAACGAATGATAGATGCACGTAAGGGCCATCTCATAAATGTTATTTTTTTCCCCTTTTCAAGTATGGTTCCGATGGCAAGCCCAAAAACTACAACCTCCTGTCGACCGCTGAATCTGAACAGCACGATGTTAATGGCAAGCATGCTGGTTACAAAGCCGCTACAACAACTGTGGATGACGACGGAAAGGTTAGCACCTACAGCATTCACTCATAGTGAGAAGGCGTACTTGTGGCTCACCATTGCAAGTCTGGGACTCTTTAGTCTTTAATGTGGTTTTAAAGTTTGTAGTTTATATGAATGTAAAACGCTTTCTGGTAAATAAATAAACTTGATCTTGTAAGGGACGATCACGGCAGTTTTGAGAAAGAGAGGTGTCTAAACTGCAAATGCAGACAGACTAGATCGGGACCGAAAGGAAATCATGAAACCGCAGTTATGAATTGGCAGAAGTTCCAGGAAGTGTCAATTAGAGACAGAAGATGAACAAAATTTAAGTTCTTTTTGGGGCTCTGTTCGATCAGTTTTTTGACAAATGTTTGATGAATTTTTGTGAGCGTTTCGACGTGTTTTTCGACTTTGAACGCGTCTATGACGTGTTTTTTGATATTGGTTTTAGATGTTACTTTGGACGCGTTTTTGACAGATTTAGAAACCTTCTTCGGTGCAATTTTTTCGGGTTTTGGAAGTGTATTTCGACGTGTTTTGAAAAGCGCTTGTGACCCATATTTGAACGCAGTTTTTACGAGTTTTAAAGCGATTTGCGACGGATTTCGGAAGCGTTCTTCGATGGAATTTCTTTCGGGTTTTACACACGATTTTGATCAATTTTTTCTGGCAGCGTTTTTCGATATGTCTTTGGGCGCATTTTTCACGGGCTTTGACGAAATCTGCGGTTTTTACACGTGACTTCAGATGCGTTCTTTTACGTAATTTTGGATGGGTTTGGAAGCTTTTTTAAAGCGGTTTTTAAAGGTGTTTTCGACATATTTCCTGACATTACTGCCGATTTTTGATACGTTTCTTTTTTGACGGACTATGAACGTGTTTTTTGATATTGAAATACTTATTTTGAGGATTTTACTACCCGTTTTTGACAGGTTGAGGTTTTGTGCGGCTTTTGGATGCTTTTCCTGGTTTTTTGAAGCATTTTTTAATCCGTTTTTTGGCGGGTTTTGGACGTGTTTTTAAATATTTTTCTGGGCGCCATTTTTTGTTTTTTGTTTTTCTTTGATTTGTTTCCAATGTGCTATTGAAAGGTGTTTTAAACACATTTTTCTATGTGTTTTTGATGCAGTATTTGTGGGTTTTTGAAAACAACTTCGGAGATTTATTTTTAAGATTTTGGACGGGTTTATCGATTTGATGTGTCTTTTTTCACGTATCTTATCGGCGTTCTTCGATGCGATTTTTGATTAGTTTTTGAACCGCCTTTAAAACTTTTTTGGCGCATTTTCTGGCATCATTAATCATTGTTTGACAGCATTCGCTTTTGATGCATTTTTGTACGCCTTTTGGACATCGTTTTTGACTAGTCTTTTTTTTAAGGGTTTTCGGTGCGATTTTGGGAGCATTATTTGAAGTGTTTTTTGACAGGTTTGGAGTTTATTTTGATTTATTTTTTTATTGTTTTTTTTTCTCGACTGCTTTTGGACGTTTCTTCTTAATTTTTTTTTGACGGATTTTGGACCCGATTTTTGATAGGTTTCGGAAGCCATTTTCAACGCGTTTTTTGGCTCGTTTTTGGATACTTACGTGATATGCTTATAAGGTATGCTTTGAACACGTTTTTCTATGCGTTTTTGAGAAATTTTTACGGAATTTGAAATCGATTTGGACGCCTATTTTGATGGATTTAGGATATGTTTTTGCAAGCAATTTTGGACGCATTTTTCGATATACTGAATGTTTGATGGGTTTTGTAAACGTTGTTTATTTTTGAATATGTTTTATACACATTTCCTGGCATTGGCATTGGACGGTTTTTTTTTTACATAATGTGAACGTGAACTCGATCAGTGTTGGACCCGATTTTTGCCTCATTTGACGATTTTTTATTACGCGTTTTTGACAGGTTTTTGGACGGGCTTTGGATGTTTTGTGAATGCCTTTTTCGATGGCCCTTTTTTAGTAGGGTATTTTTTTTTGATTTTCCACGGGTGTCTTGGTGTCATATAAGTTTCGCTTTTCAGAAGTTGTTCGACTCGTATTTGGACACATTTCATGCCGTTTCCATACAAGAACACCTACCCAAACAAATTGTAATTCTATTCAACAAATAAATTCATGTCAGCGAAAAGGAGAACACTGAACCTTCAACTACTTATCTCTTTGCTCATAAACAACAGTACGCCGCCACAAAAGTATAAGTCACACAACAGATCACATCTTGCCCGGCCATATACAAAAGGTCCCACACAGCAAGTTGCAACTCAATAAACTACAAACCATTTAGCATACCACACACCTTTATTCACAAACTGATGTGCAAATACACAGAGGATACCCAACAAACTAATGGACCACATATAACCTCGAACGAACCTCCATATGTCCTTCTGCCATTGTCCTTCAGACCGTCGCCGTCGTTGGGTGAACACTTTTTGAGCGATTTTTTTCTATGTAACTACACAAAATTTATGTGCAATTTCCTTCATAGGTCATTTAGCCAGAGCCAAACACACATAAACTGTAACAGCCCTCGAAAACTGCATTCATATACCCACATGGACCATTAACGACGAACGTAACCCCGCACGCTTACGGCATGCAATTTTGAATTAACTTCCAATTCGGTCTCCTCCCTTGCAATTGCAATTACAAGACGCTATTGCTTGTGTTTTGGGGTGTGCATATTCTGATGATGACTACTCAGGTCCGTGTTGCTGTAAAATCCCTGCTAAGTCCTTGGCAGCATTTTGGGTAATCTCGTCGAAATTATTACGTGCAAGAGCTTCTGGGCCTTGCACTCAAAAGGAGACAACAAAGAAAAAATAAAAATAAATTTTGGCCCCAGCAACAATTATTGTATGCGGTCGTCCTTGCCTCGCATAGGATTATGCTTGTTGAAACTATAGAATTTCATTATGAAATCTCGCCAAGGATATGATAATGCAACAGCAGTGCCAGAGTCAGTGGCAGCCGGAAAACTATTACTTTAATGTGGAACAAATGAGAGTTGGTTATGGAATGCGCTGCCCTCGGTAGGGTCCTTCACTCGGTTCGCCTCCTGCGACAGCCACATACACGACTAGGCTGTTGAAACAAAACCAATTAAAATTTGGCCGCCGTCCAATTCTAATTCACAATTATTATTGTTATATCCTGTTTTTGGTTTTCCAAGGCTCAGACGAACTGAAGGACAGCAAGATACTAGGTACATGGTGGTCGGAGGCTAAAGTTGAAAATTCACATTCACCGAGGCACAATATACGAATGCGATGCAGCAAAGTGTTAAACTATGCAGTTTGCACGTCCTTAAGGACACGCCGCAGGCGGGGGTAACTTTGAAGAACTTTTGTGAAAGCCCATAGAAAGGAGATAAGCAACACTGCCTTTTGTCTAACAACAAATAATTCGAGTTTATATACGAGTACGTCGACGTCTGTCTCCCTCTCTTTTGGTTATGTATAAATAGCTTTTTGGTCCTGTGTTTGGATTTGGTTTATTCAATGTCTAATGTAGCGAGAGATAATTGAAGATTTAGTCCTTGTTGCAGATCGTTGCATATCGTTTTATGTGCGCCGCACAAGAGTATCTCCTCGTTGGCAAGTTTTATCTGCTTCGTTAAATGTCCAAGTGTATACGGGTATGAGTGCATGGTATTCATGTGGTGACTTCTCGAAAATGGAGTGTCTTTACATTTGAACAGTCTAAGAGGACTTTTGAGTATACATTTGGTGGAGTAATAAATTTATCCAATGATAACTATCGCCGCCCAACTGGGAGATGCTATTGAAATGCTGGAGTGATGTTTTTGGGCTGCCGCTGCATGTGTGGGAGAGATGTGAACACAATTTGTCAGACAACGTCGCCAATGATTACTGGAATCTTATGTATTGATATGAGATATTTTATTGTAACTGCTCTTGCAGTAAGGGTGCACACTTGAAGATTATTTCGGTTTACGTAGGACAATTTGTCAGGGGGGAATTACAAGATGCAGATAAGAGCTGTTGAAAACAAAATGTTGTCACAATAGGTGGTTTTCTATGGTTTGTAAAGCGACAGGCATTTTTCATTTACAGCATATCGACCGGGATGGAGGTAACGTAGTCGAATATTACTTTGAAGATCCAAACTTACGGTCAGTACCTAGTCCAGGGGGTCAATTCTCGTTCTGTGAAAGAGTGAATCGAATAAATCGTTTTCACATTCGCTTTCACGTATTGCTTTCATTTTTTCGATTCCATTTGTACTAAAATGCGATTCTGGTTCAATATAAGTGAAAATATCGTGGTGGTGTTGTACGAAAGAGGGTTGGCAATTTTCAAACTTTCACTAAAAATATTCACTTGCAAATGGGGCAGTGAAAAGAAATTATTCATATGAAAAATTTTGACGTTTGGTTTCACATTTTCATAGAACGAGAATCAAAATTGCGCGTGAAAGGGAGAAAACATTTTCGTTTCACTTTTTCACAGAACCAAAAAAAAAAAAAACAAGTACCAGTTTCAGTCGGGTACTTCGCTAGAGAGTGGGAAATTGCGAAGATTTTTTTGCAGGTGAGGTAAACTACATGAATGAAAGCGTATAAGAGTAGAGAACACGCTATAGTTAATGAACTGACCGAAAGCATATTTGTGCACAACAATATTTATTGTAGCAGTTGTAAGGGATTTCTAAAGTGAAGATAGGTATACAACAGAATTTAACTACTTACTTACTTAGGTGGCGCTACAGTCCGGGGTGGACCTGGGCCTCAACCAATACGCCTCTCCAGTTAGCGCGATCTTTGGCTAACTGCCTCCAGTTGCGCACTCCAAGTTGGTTGAGGTCCCCTTCCACTTGCGCGCGCCACCTAAGGCGAGGTCTTCCTCTACTGCGTTGTCCCTCCGGGTTAGAATCGAAGACTCTTCGGGCCGGAGCGTTGG
The DNA here is from genome assembly GCA_946477585.1 of Cheilosia urbana. Classification (NCBI taxonomy): domain Eukaryota; kingdom Metazoa; phylum Arthropoda; class Insecta; order Diptera; family Syrphidae; genus Cheilosia; species Cheilosia urbana. The sequence goes on from OX297854.1 coordinate 123,692,017, forward strand.
TGTCCATTCGCTCTACATGTCCCAGCCATCTTAGACGACTGATGCGTACTTTTCTGACTAGGTCGATGTCGCTGTACAGCTCGTAGAGTTCGCTGTTAAATCTTCTCCTCCAAAGCCCGTCAACGCAAACGGGACCAAAAATCACTCGAAGAATTTTGCGTTCGAAGCGACCAAGAAGATCGTCATCCGTTTTTGCTAGGGTCCATGCTTCTGCGCCATAGAGCAGGACAGAGATGATGAGAGTCTTATATAGAATCTCCTTAGTGCTTCTTGACAAGGCCTTACTAATCAATTGCCGTCTTAGGCCAAAGAAACAGCGGTTGGCAAGTGTGATTCTTCGTTTGATTTCTGATGTGATGTCGTTATCAGAGTTTATAGCGGAGCCGAGGTAGACAAAGTCCCTAACTACCTCAAAGTTATAGCTGTCTATCGTGACGTTCTGCCCGATTCGTCGATGTCGTGTGTCCCTTCTTGTTGACAGCATATATTTTGTTTTACCCTCATTCACCACTAAACCCATTTTTGCCGCTTCTGTACTAATACTTGCAAACGCACCAGTGACAGCTCGCTGTGTTGTACCAACAATGTCAATGTCATCAGCGTATGCAAGCAGTTGCACAGACTTATAGAAAATTGTGCCTCTGGTGTTGGCTTGTGAGTTTCGCACAATCTTCTCAAGAATGATGTTGAAGAAGTCACATGACAGCGCATCACCTTGTCTAAATTCTTTTTTGACATCAAAGGTCTCGGTGAGATTGTTTCCGACCTTTACGGAGCAGCGAGCGTTCTCCATCGTCATTCTGCACAATCTGACAAGTTTGGCAGGGATGCCAAAACTAGACATGGCTCTGTATAGCTCGTCTCTATAAACGCTGTCATATGCGGCCTTAAAATCGATAAAAAGATGGTGAGTATCGATCTGGTATTCTTGGGTTTTTTCCAGGATCTGCCGTAGTGTGAATATTTGATCGGTCGTGGACTTACCGGGCCTAAAACCGCACTGATAGGGACCTATCAGATCGTTGACGAATGGTTTCAGGCGTTCACACAATACAGCAGACATGATCTTATACGCAGTGTTCAGGAGACTGATGCCTCTGTAGTTGGCGCAGTTTAGAGGGTCTCCTTTCTTGTGGATCGGGCAAACAATGCTGAGGTTCCATTCATCAGGCATACTTTCCTCTAACCAAATCTTGGAGATGAGTTGGTGTATGCACTCTACCAAGTCATCTCCGGCTGCCTTGAAGAGCTCGGCAGGTAAGCCGTCTGGACCAGCAGCCTTGTTGGATTTAAGCTTAGATATTGCTATCCTCACTTCATTTTGGTCAGGTGGACGGAAATCTTGGCTGTCATCGTCCAGGTTGAATGGATCGTTCTGTTTAACAGCGGAATTTGTGTCGTCTTCGCCGTTTAGCAGTCTGCAGAAATGGTTTTTCCATGTCCTCAGCACCGACTGTGACTCTACTACAAGGTTTCCTTGCTCGTCTCTACAGGTCTCCGTTCGGGTCTTGTTGCCATGACACGTTCTTTTTACCTTTTGGTAAAACTTCCGAACATTGTTCCTGGAGTAACACCTCTCTATATCCTCGATCGCGCGCTTCTCACAGAATTTAACAATAGTGCGAAATAGGGAGAAGATTTTAATTTTTTTTTTTTTTCAAAGTTAAAGTTAATCTACTTCAATTGAAGTAAAGCGGCATCCCTGATGAGTATCTTAAAAGCAATTGAAAACGATTAAGGGAACACGGTTTAAGAATGGAGGAAACAAAAATCTGCTCCCTTTAAATTAAGTTCTTTATATCTACTTCACTTTAGAAATGCCTTCCGCTTCAATTTTAATAAAAAAAAACTCAAACCCACTTAAAAAAAAAAAAAATTATTTAAAAATATTTTTTACACTTTTTCTTTAAATCCACTTTTATTGTTTCACTGATTGAAAATGATTTCAATGAACAGCTGATTTTCGTTCCTCTAATTTGGAACCCAATCGTTTCACTGATGTGTTCGATTCTCATTCTGTTCTCAGCTGTTAGTTTTGCTTTCAATGATCAACTCCAACCTCGAAACCTGGAATTGTTTATTGCAAGTTGTTCTTTTGTACTGTAACTTTTTCTTTTTTTTTTATTAAACTGAGCTTTTTCAATAATAATAATAACATTTTATTACATCTTGTTTCTTTTATGCAATCCCATAATTCCGATTACTAAACAGTTTTACTTGCTTTTCGATTTTAGGAGTTTTCTCTGTTTAGTTTCACTGACGGGTCCTTCCACTGACAGAAACTTTTCAATGATTGCTATAACTGACTTGTCAAAAAAAGTAAACCATTATTCCACTGATTTATTCCAATGATGCATTTCAATGATAGCTATAACTTATGCCTAAAAGAATAAATTGCACCAAACTTCACTTTAAGCACAAAATTTATTATGCGAAAAACAGATTAACACAGCGACATCAACAGCGACTTTGACAGCAACAGCAACAGCGAATTTAGGATCAGCTCTAACGTCAATGTCGCTGTCGATGTTGCTGTGCTTATATGCCCAAAGAAATTAAAATACAGTGGTTCTAAAAAGCCCGCTGTGGTTGTCAAAGTTGCTGTTGATGTCGCTGTGTTATCTATCATGTTTCTCGCAGTAGAATTTTCTGACGTTTATGATTGTTTTGCTTTTAATTTACTGTCAAAGAGGTGAAACGTTTGGTTTGATTTTGGTTCCTGTATGTCTGTTCATCAACTATAAATACCAAGATTTTGAAATCTACTTACCTTTTCTTGAATCTTCTTGACTTTTTGGGTCAAATCTATTTCGCTTTTTTATTTTTAAGTGGTAACGCTGGCCGCTGCCGCTAGTGTTATAGCACGGGTGTTCGTTCATCTAGGACGTCTAGCGGGCACGGGCAGAGTGGAAAATGACAAATGAATTAAATTTAAATTTAAAAAATTGTGGAACAAAATGGCTCATCGTTTTTCAGTGTTTTTAAATAATGTGAGGGGAGGATTCGGTTACCATCGCCCCCATCTCGAAAAAAGTGTACAAAAATCGAAAAAACCCTATGACAATAATATTTATAAATAAAACATTCAAAAATAAATATAAGGGGTATTCACGATTCGGTGTAACAGACCTAGTAAAATTGCGAAATTTAATTTTTTTTTATCAGATCGTGAACACACTTTTTCTCATCTATAGCAAACTAAAACAAATGACAGATCCTATTCGACAATTGACATTGTTCTGAAAAAAAAAAAAACTTTTAAAAAGCGAAAAAGAAAAACGATTCATTGTTTATTGAAAGATAATGGAGACAAAATTGTGATTTTCCCTTCGACGGCACTTATTTTTGTTTTCCATTCTCTTTATTTTTTCCGATAGCCGCACACAGGAATTTACAATTTAGCGAAATGTCAACTTGATAAGGTTACTCTGTTTTATTTTTCGGTTACAATAGGGTTAGGGTATAGATAAAGTGCAAAAGTGTGGCGAAATTTTTGTCAGTATATTTTGTTGTTGTAGTGCGAAAAAAAGTTGCACTTTCGCACTTTTGCAATGATACAAGACCAGTTGCACCGGATCGTGAATACCCCTATAGATTTTCAAAAGATTTTCTGTTGCTTTCCTTTATTTTATTTTATTTTCTGTTGTTTTTTTCTTCTTTTTCACTTGTCAAAATTGAAATTTATTAGCCAGCCGTTATGACAGCAAATATGTAATAGTTTTTGTACAATTTGGTCAGCTCTAAGTAGCTATGTATTTTAGATAAAACAGCAGCAATTTATTATATAAGTTATTTTCATTTATTAATAAGAAAATTTAACTTAAGTATATGTTATTTATTTAACTAAGTGCTAGGTAACATACAATTTGGAGAGTTGTTCCAGGTTTTTTATTATACGGGGTATAGTCTAGTCCAGTGGCGTAGCGTGGGTTGGAGTCGCCCGGGCAGACCCAATTTATACCGCCCCCCGTAATTTTTTCATACACTAAAAAGACCTTTGTAAACTTGAAAATTTCTGGAATCGAATTACGGTACTATTGAAATTTCGAAATATCTCGAAAACAAAAATTCATTTCTGAGGTAATATGGGGTCGTATGAATTAAAACTAGCATTTGCTTTGAGTAAAAGGTTTTAGCAAAGTAAAAGCCCTTAGCAATTGCTTTGAATCGGTATGAATAAAAATCTAGTTTGCTAAAGTAAGTTCGAAAATTCGAACATAGCTTTTACTTCGCTGCACGTGTACTTGCCTTGCACTTTCTGTCAAACCTGACCAGTAAATTTGAATTTTCCTTGAGATTCTAACAACTTTTGTGGAAATTGAAATTAAAAAAAAAAGAAGTTCAGAAATATGATTGCAATCTAGCTCCAGTTGCACCTGGAAATATGATTTTTGTTTGCATAAAAGGTTGTTGATGTTTTTTTTTCTTCTTCAGGTGCCGGGAATTGTATCAGATCATAGGCTTGTTGGAAATATTTGTTGACACGCCGGTCATTTGAACTGTCAACATAAAAGTCCGAATCTCGTATATACCTTTGAAATTGTTCTTTCTAAACATTTACATCTAAACGAAATATTAGCCATTAATAGTCCAGACTCAATATTTTTTGCGTGACAAGGAATAATTGATTTTTTCACAGGTATTTTGTTGGTTTTCCTCCACGAACAAAACTTAATTTAACTATTTATAGACAAACCATCGAAAATTCACATTGCTTACTTTTGTTTGTAAAAAATGTGCGTACAAAATATTTAGCAAAAGGTCTGAGTCAACTAAATAGCAGACTCAGGGTTTGCATAGCATTTTGCCAGCATTTGCTTTGTTTATTCATACCGATCTGAGTAAAAGGTCAGTGCCGCCGCTTTTCTAATTCTAGTCAGAAGTTGTAACTAACTCAAATTGGTTTTTATTCATACGAAACGTAGCAAATGCTTCGACTCTGACATTTCGCTTGAGTAAAATCAATTGCTACGCTTTATTCATACGACCCATGGTCATTTCTAACTGAATGGCAGGCTCAGTTTTTTCTATACTATTGTAGAGTAGATTTTTGAAAATTTGGTTTTCTTTAGTTTTCTAGGGAAACGGCGATAAAGATTTTGACCAAAATGAATCACCGAAAACGCTATTTTTGAAATCTGCTTATATCTCGAGAACCCTAATTTTGATTTCGATAAGACTCTAAAAACCAAGTAATGCTTACATCCCGAAAAATAACTTTTAGGTAGTCAGTTGTCAGCTATATAGTTGGGCAATAGTATATTTTTTAAACAATGTTTAGCAAAATTCGGTACGGTTTTGTCTGCGTGATTACAAAAACCGGTCTAAAGATTTTGATCAAAATGCATACTAAAGATAATATCCGTATTTCAAATAAGACCCCGTACTTAGATTTCCTCAAAAAATTCGAATAAATCAATTATAAAATTGTTTCTCAAAAATGACTACCCAAAAGTCGATCTATGTATATGTATATTTTTTTTTTAGAACTCAGATCTTCCGTTATAAATGCAATAGCAGCAAGGCAAAACTTATTTTTTGCAAATATTGACCACTTCTTCTTTTTTTCAATCATCTTGAATATACAGCATAAACTAATTTCGACAATCCACTTCTTTTGAGCAAAATAAAACACAATAGAAAAGTATACCTGCAATGTTGTGTGTGTATGTTTTTTTTTTTTGCTAAGCAACACAAGGAATGTCTGATTACTTCCAGTGTCCGTTTTGTCAATTTTATAATTTTTTGCAAATTAAAAAAAAAATTGACTGCTCCAAATTGCCGCCCCTGGCAAAGTGCCGCCCGGGGCCTATGCCCCCCCTTGCTAGGCCACTGGTCTAGTCCCTAGTGTGTTTGGCATTTTGCCGTCTACCAAATTGTTGTTCACATTTATACAAATAAGATTTAAAAATATTGTTGTGCAAAAAAACAACAATGTTTCATTTAACAGATTTACAAAACTATTTTCCTTAAGATTTTATATTTTGGGGGTCTTTTTTTCGCACTTTCTGTTAAATTCTCCTATACAAATTTGTCTCATACGTGAACAAGTTTTAGTAAATTCCGTAAATATCAAAGAGCTTGGTAAAATCCATCGCGTTCAGGAACAAACCCCAACTGATAGAACTGTCAGTGTCAAAGTAAAAGTGAATTTGAAAATTGAAACCCAGCTTTCCGGCAGGGAAATGCCTGCCCCGTGCAAGGAAAAAATCATCAACCAACGTGGACTCTTCAACTAGTGTCATTTGGGTAAGGAGTGGGGTTACCAAAGAGGCCTGTCAGCTGTTAGTAGCGCCGTTTAAGAAGAAGACGTCCGAATTGTCTTTTAAGATATTTGATACTCTTTTTCGTCCAGTAAACATTCACTTTGAAATGCCAGACTCCAAATGTTTACCTTCTGGCTCCACAATTGCCACATCAGTCCTCCCTCTTGGTGTGACCACACAAGTCCATAATATACAATGTCACCAGCTAATTGGCACACGGAAATGAAACACCATAGTATACAACATGAACGAGCATAAAGCTATAGGTCAGTGGCGTCTCGTCAGGGTGTGCAAGGTGTGCATTGCACACCCTGATCTAACGAAAATAAGTCCCTCATCATAAATGTGTAATAATAATTACACACAAATAATGATATGCACAATTCCATAACCCATAAAACCTCCATTACACAGCCAACAGCTACAGCCTTCACCATACCTATTCATATTCATCCTTTATAAATTATAAATCTTCTTTCAAAATTCCTTCACCGCTGAGAAAAAAAAAAATTAACTCGTACAAAAACTCGCTGTGCACCATTCTGTTGATTTCATCAAATAAATTCATCCAACTCCAAACTATATCCCTCTACAAGATTTCTCCAGTATTCATCCCCATCGTCATTCGTCACCCGCACGCCGCCGTACTTAAATCGCTTTACTTTGATGAACTTGTAGTGAACTCGTGCGAAGGTTTTCTGTGCACGGGCTGTATTCATTTTCTCTTCTTTTGCATCTGTTCTGTTCTATTTCCGTAAAGCGTCATAAGTCAAATATACAATGTATTACATCGATACTCGTGCAAACAAAAGCTGTGCACGAAAGCCGACGAATAAATGGTTGAACTTTGCTTTTCGTTTAAGTGGTATTGGGGTTGCAGTTTCGTGCGGTGCTTTTGATTTTGTATGCGAAAGTTTTATTTTTCTATATTTTATTGTGGTAAAACAAAATAAGATATCAAAAACAGCAGAACAATAATTGAGAAAACAATAAATGGGACGTGTTTTCAGGCAATTAATTGATATTTCTAAAAAATGTATAATTTTAAAGAATTTGCACACCCATCTAAATAATTCACGCGACGCTGCTGCTATAGGTATACTTGCCAATCGATGGAAATCAGATAGAAGTGGAAACCCGTTAATTGTGAATATCCCTGCTAATCAAGGGTTATGAAAGGATCTGCATATGTATCTCTCCACAACCGGATGAGTGGCATAATATAACGCATAAACGTCACTCACATGTCCTATTGACGTCCACTCGAGCAACCAGCAACAGCAGCCACTTTAAATCAAACTCAACGATGGCTATCTGTGGGACGCATAAAATATAATACACTTACCCACACTGCTGCACAAAGTCCACTCGAACAATAGTCTTTTGTTGCTGATTACCAAAGAGAAAATGATTGGTTCGTCCACCACCACCACCCCTACGAGTATGACGGCTGTACGGTTGTGTGATTGTGTCCCTGAAATTCCATTTTGAATAGACACAGAGTGTTAATCTAATAATGATGATCAACCCTTAACACCTCATCAGCGCGCATCCATATCTGCATCATCATCACCATCATCGTCATCATTCGATGGTGTAGGTATAGCAGTTAGCTGTATCCTCCTCATCATCAACAACAGAAACAACACAGGCAACGTCGGCCGGGCAGTATTGTGGAAGGAGTGTTCCATTTGTCTGTACCGGACGATGATGATGACGGTTGCTGCTTGATTGGATCGAGTAGTTGGTCCAGAGCTGCCGATGATGTCCTTTATCATGTATAGTATAGACCACATGCTGTTTCCGATTTATCGGCACCCTCCTTCGAGCGGAGATTCATTTTCGTGTATCCTGTCCCCATCTCTTTAATGCAGACAAGATGTATACACTGGTATTAGCATTAATCAATGGCAATGCGAAGCGGACTCCAAGCGATGTCCTCGAAATGTGCATTGAGATACATTTGTACTACAACGGATAACTGATTCAATCGAGAGCGAGTTCACAAATGGGATAAAGAGACAGACTACAGTGCGGTACCTACTTATAAGTACGTAAGCTGAAGCTTCTTTCGGGCGATATTTTTGTTCGAATTGCACAAGAAGCAGACGCTCTTTGTTGTGATGAAAGTGCATGGAGTTTGTATAGCTCGTGAAACAGAGTTGCCAGCTCTAAGTTATAAGGTACTTCCAGAAGAGTATAAGTATACTTTTTAAGCACAAATTTAATGAACCGTGCCGTATCAACAAATCCACAGCCAAGTCACCCATGGTGACAGAAGTCATCCATGTCCAGCTTGAGGATGCGGCTCGTCCATGAGCATTTCGCATGTGAATTGAGCGCATAAGGTAGGCTGCCTCTGTATTTGAAATATGACATACCAGCGTTCAGCCTATGAAATTGCGCCACAGTACAGCTAGTTCACCTCATACAACTCAAGCCTTTCATGACTGTGTCCGAATGATCTTCTTAATTCTTCTAGATTTCACATTGTTATTTTATTTATATAAATACATACTGCGATATCAGATGAATAACTCAAAAATGGATTTTATTTAACACTATTCAAACTTTTGATCAACGAGAAAGTTTCGTTCAAACCAGTCGTGCACTTTATTTTTTTAACATAATTAATCTACATCCATATAAAATATGTTTCGTTTTCCACAAGTTTTTTAGCTGTCACTTGTTTTTTTTTCTTCTTTTTCTTTGACACTGACGTATCGAACTACCTTATCGACCTTTTTAGCACGCTTCTTGATTTGAACTTGGAATTGACGTTTAAGCCTAGTACGCACCTGTTCGAAAAAAAAAATCTCATACAAGAGTGACACAACAAAATCCGGAATGAAAAATTTTGCTCTCCTTTTTGTTTGCAGTCCGCAGCTGCTGCGACGTGATGGTGGAAAAGTGGTTAATTGTAGTAGATTGCTTGGTTTAACTCTAAACTCTCTTTTCGCACACGTTTATTGTCCGGGACATTAACTGCTTACGAAAATTTTACAATTATTGTCCTGCAATATTGCCAGCTTTTATGAGAGGTATGAATTGAGAAATTTCGGAGCCAAAAATATCCAAACTCAAATATGAAAATCAAAAATACGCATTCTTTTGTATTTCATAGGCACACTTATGCCGCAAACACATGTGCAGAATTTTTCATGCAGTAGAAATAGAACCCACGCGTTTAAATAGGAGAGAACACAGAAAAAAAAAATTCAACGTATTTAGCATCATTGTGTTTGACGTTTATTTCAAATATTTTGCGTACAAAATCGGCTGACACGAAAACGGAAGAAAACGTAATAGAAATTGTCAAGGAAAACATTTCAGCTAATCGGCACATTTACAAAAACTTTCAGTACTTTCAGCCGATAATGAGATACAATTTTGCAAAAACTCATCACCTGCTTATGCTTAGGTCCCAGTTATAGCCATACATAAAACGAAACCGTAACAAAAATATTTTGCTTTTTTTGACCACTCAAACTTGATGGTTGAAGTCAATCTTGGTCTTCAAATGTTGCTAATGAAATTTAAAGTTAGTTTATAAAAAATTAAATAAAAAAAAAAGCAAATTATCTTAAATTTTTTTAGAAAAAGAATTCATTAATTTTTCCTTGGCTTTTCGCCGGAAAAAAATTTATAAATTCTTATTTTAAGAAATTTAAAGATAATTTGCTAATTTTTTTCATAAACTAACTTTATTATTCATAAGCAACATTTTAAGATCAAGATTGAATTCAACCATCAAGTTTAAGTGGTAAAAAAAGCCAAAGAAATTATTTACGGCTTCGTTTTACGTATGGCCATAGATAAATTAATATACAGATGTCTCATCCTAATGTAAAAGAATGCTCTACTTTTTGCGATCGTCCAACAAAGATCGTCCAACAAATGGAAGGTGAAAGGCAAAACCCACCACACCTCATTTGAGAAGGATTGAGTTTCTGTTTCAATGAATGCTACTTTCAGTTGAATTATGACCACAGGCCGAAAAGTATGTATGCGGCGTGCTGCCGTATGGGGTATTGGGCAGGTAAATTTCCTTCCACACTGATAGTGGATTAAAGGGTAAGGAGACAAGGTAATAAGAAAAGGGGAAAGAAAAAAATCGCCTTTATTTCTATAATCTTTCTTTCTATCTTTGGTATTGTCAATGCCTTATGATTGTACGCCGGCGGGGGTTTGTGCCGTGAGGAGATCTTCGGTTATGTAATGCATGATGGTTTTTGTTGGGAAGAGCCGCCGATTTACTTTTGGGTTTGTTTTGCTGAAAAAAGTATCTCTTTGCGATATGAACAATTTATTTCATTTTGGCGATACAATTTGAATGTTTTTGTTTTGGGTAGGTGCATTCGCATTATTTTTACGGTTTTCATTATTCGATACAAATGTATGTCAAATTTTATACATACTTTTATACATAATTTTCTTTTGAAATTAATTATCAAAGGTATCAACAATAATATACCTATGAACTGAAAACTGTTCTAGGTATATCACTTACTTATCTTATTTTTCAAAAAAATGCTGTTGGATTTTCTTCTCTGTTAATAAATAAAGTGGGATAACCAAACAAGAACTCAAGTTCCTTTTGTAGGTAATAGATACGCAAGATTGGCTTGATAAATGACATACCCAAAAGAAGTTCATTTATGATTTTTTAACGTTAGGTACCTCCCTAATGTCGTTGTCGATTTGCCTTTTCAGGTTTTTTATCCGAGATTTCAGATAGCTGCTGCCAAATCGATAAAATCCAAATGGCAGTATATATTAAATAACAGTGTAAGTTTTAAAAAAGCTCTCAGTAATAGGCAATTGTCGCAAGTTCTGGTTAGAGAGTTATAAGCGCTTACTGCACTATTTCATAACTCTTACATTTTACAAGTTTTTGAGGATGAGAAAAATCGTAATAGGAATTCCTGTTTTTTTATCATGCATGATTTTATTTTTGGCTGAAATAGATTAGTGACGATCGTCTATGCTTACACAAATCAGAAATTTTTTTTTTGAATTTGCATTAGCAGTCATAAACTGAATATCTCGATGGGGTGAAAATAAAATAAGATTTTCTGGCTGGTTGGTATTATTAAAGGTGCATATTGAATATGCTTAAAAAAAAAGAAGAACTTGCTAAAAATAAGTTTTACGTTGCTGTTATTGCATGTTTAAAGGCTATTACAATTTTAATTTTAAAGTGCGGTATTGAGTTTTAAAATTATATATATCGACACAGATCGGCTTTTGGGTAGTCATTTTGGAGAAATGATTAAAAAACTGATTTATTCGAATTTTTTGAGAAAAACTAAGTACGGGATCTTATTAAGAATAGTGATAATATCTATTTAAATCAAAATACATAGTTAGATCGGTGTTTGTAAAATTTGGCAGACCAAATATTGCAATGTTTAGTTTGAAAAATGATATTGCTTAACTATTTTGCTGAAAAAGGTATTTTTCGGGATGTAAGCATTACCTAGGTACTTTGTTTTTAAAGCTTTTTTTTAAATCAAAATTGGGTTTTCGAAATATGTATGTATAAGTTTTTCTCTGAATAGGGACACAATAGTTTTGAAAACATCAATTTTACTCTAAGTATGCATTTTGGTTAAAATCGTTGAATATCGCCGTTTTCCGGTAAACTAAAGAAAACCAAATTAAAAAAAAAGTGTATTTTTTCAAAACTCTATTGTACGAGTTTTCTATTAAGTTATAAATGATTACATGTATTAACTTAGAAAATAATTTTTGTAACAATCTAATATACCGTTTTCAAGATACATAATTATGTCCAAAATTCAAAAGTATCGTTATTCAATTCTTTAAGTATGATTAAAACCGCCCGAACTTAAAACTGCTAAATCTGAAGCTATAACAAAATTATGGCAGCCACTTAGGCTCTAGGCCTCGGGAGCGTACGCACAGACAGGCAAGCAGACAGATTGACAGACGGACAGCATTTTACGACCCACTTCTTCGAGTTCCTCGAACATCGTAATGTCACAATTGATTAACATCGCGAGTTCAAAATTTTGTATGTAATTTCTCTTACTACATACCTAATCAAGAAAGCTAAAAATACTGATTGTTTTATTATCAATGTTAAAATGTATTCATTCAAAGTCAGACAAAGTCAAGTCAGAGCGTTTTGACAGAGATGTAAACTTGAAAAGTTTGAATTCTTGTTTCGTTATCCCACTTTATTTATTAACAGAGAAGAAAACCCAACAGCATGTCTTTGAAAAATAAGATAAGTAAGTGATATAGGTAGGTAGAACAGTTTTCAGTTTACATATTAGGTATTGTTGATACCTATAATAGGGTGCCTATTGAATTGTATAATGAATTACCTAATTAATTTCAAAAGAAAATTATAAAAGTATGTATAAAATTTGACATACATTTGTATCGAATAATGAAAACCGTAAAAATAATGCGAATGCACCTACCCAAAACAAAAACATTCAAATTGTATCGCCAAAATGAAATAAATTGTTCATATCGCAAAGAGATACTTTTTTCAGCAAAACAAACCCAAAAGTAAATCGGCGGCTCTTCCCAACAAAAACCATCATGCATTACATAACCGAAGATCTCCTCACGGCACAAACCCCCGCCGGCGTACAATCATAAGGCATTGACAATACCAAAGATAGAAAGAAAGATTATAGAAATAAAGGCGATTTTTTTCTTTCCCCTTTTCTTATTACCTTGTCTCCTTACCCTTTAATCCACTATCAGTGTGGAAGGAAATTTACCTGCCCAATACCCCATACGGCAGCACGCCGCATACATACTTTTCGGCCTGTGGTCATAATTCAACTGAAAGTAGCATTCATTGAAACAGAAACTCAATCCTTCTCAAATGAGGTGTGGTGGGTTTTGCTTTTCACCTTCCATTTGTTGGACGATCTTTGTTGGACGATCGCAAAAAGTAGAGCATTCTTTTACATTAGGATGAGACATCTGTATATTAATTTATCTATGGTATGGCTTTAACTCGGACTTTTGTCGGCGAATGACAGTAACATTAACCGATGCAATGCATGTCAAACAATTTTCTGCAAAACCTGTTTTACTTGCGGTACCGTACTGCGCGCTTCACTGCGTCCAGAAATTCTGCACATGTATTTCGCGCATTATTCTGATTAATTTTTGTTTTAAAGACGATAATATTAAATATAATTAAAAAAAAAAAACAGTAGAGGCTCGTAATTGAGAGACTTTTACTATCCATTTTTAAATGTTAAAAAAAAAAAAATACATTTTGCTGGAGTGGGGCATATGTACCGCATACCTACATACTTGGATTCCTATCTTGTGAGATGATAATACTGCTGATATGTGAGAGTCTGTTCAAAAACTGTATGAAAATTGAGTTGGCTAATTTGTACTGTATGCTTTAGATTAGAGAAACAAAAAGAGTACCTACGTTCGCAATTGCATTTTTTTATAAATTCCTAAGGAGTATAAAAATCGAAAAACTTAAAGTGAGTAGCTTAAAATAGGATAAATATCAAATGACCATTTAAGGAGCCAGTGAAAAGTTCAATAACCCAAATCGAAGATGAATATCCGGTGATGGTAACACTGCTACTTGTGTAGCTGCTGATGTAAGTCTTCACAAATTATTTACCGCTGCCTTTTCGCAGACGTTTCACTGTCCATTTGGAGACCAACGGGAAATTTCGTTCCGGAACAGCTGCGTACTGCTCTTTAACAAGGTTTAACAAGGATACCCGTTCGATATCCATGCCCGAGAATCTTGTATTCATTTTTAAGAAAATGATTTATAGGTAGCTTTTGATAGATGGCTTTGAAAACAGCTCCAAACTCTGTTGAAAAACAGCTTTCTCTATCTGACAATTCGTACGTTTCTATTTAATTCTCCAAAATTATCCCAAACTTCGCTCAGTCCTTACAAATCTCTCTGCAGTTATTAGCAAATTTTGAAGCACACCTTCCCATGTTCTCATCTGGCAAGACCACCGTGCAACTTATTTTCCCGCTACATCACCTCTGCGCATCAATCGCCCTAAATACCTACGTTTAATGACAATCGAATCACAATTCGTCCCCATGTCGACTCCATTCAAAGCACTACATCTGCGCCATCATCCACAATGGCAACTCTATCACCACCTTCTCGTATAATATGCATCCGCTCAACCAGATTGTTCACTTTCACTACTTCCCTTCTATGCCAAATTGTCCTTTTAGTTAGTTTTCCTTTTTTTTCTGCGCCAAACAAAATTTGTTTTGAATTGATCATCGATGAATGGCATTTTAGAGAACGCGTCAGACACGATTTTTCTACAGCTTTCCCTTTGGCTGTTGTCCAAAAATGAGAAAAAAATTCCAAAGGACCCCCGATTCAATGGGCAAAAGGACAAAAACTTAAATTTTATTGTCTGGCAAAAATTATTACATTTGCCAATGAATGCTGATGTTGAATGGAATGCCATTCGCGACGAAGGGACGGTACACAGCACACTCATTCACTCCCTGAAGTGGCGTGGAATTCTAAATGGGAAAATCATTGCAAATACATTTTAATTTATGTGCACCCGGCACTGACACTGTATAGATTCAGATTCGGATGTATCGCATCCGCAGCCGTAAATCCTTTTTCGGATATTTGTTGATATCCTATTCGGTGTTTTGCTCGCATTTATTCGAATGTCATTTTATCGTGCGAGGGATGTGCCATCGTCATGACTGCCAGGTAGAGGTGGTTATTACTATGCATATTCCTGGAAAGGACAATGCGACTTCCACACTCCGGCCTCATCATTGCAACTGTCAAAGTTAATGATGTTGACGGGGTAGATAAAACGAGCGGTAACTATACCAGCCTGCGGCGCGGGTGAAGCGAAATGCAGTTTTCTGTGCGAAAACTTGTTCAAGGGTGAAGTATGACAATTTCCCCAGAACCACATCAACAATATTTCACCCTTCTGTGTGTGAGCTGCAATTGTGTTTTATCGATGATGTGGGATCTACATTTGAATCGGAATTGGAAATTTGTAGCGAACTCTGCTGCGAAGACCATCAATGTCAATGGTTGACAGTGCAAATGAGACTCATCGTTTTGGCGGTGCTTACATGAATGGGATAATTTAGTACTCCAATAGGGTGTGGGGGCGACTTACCCGGGATATGAGTTTCAATATATTTAACTGACTCATTTGGACTGAAGTCCGTCAAGCAGTAAACAACTTCAAAAGGTTCTCCGGCAACAAATGTATCTTTCTGTAATGGTCCACTTACTCTGATAACAAATCTGAAGGACCCAACTGGTAGGCCATTACAAGGGGGACATTTGTCAAGCCCCAAACGCACACCCAACTACACTCCGCGTCCTCTGACGTTCATAGTCATAGCAACGCTGTTAAGTGCTTTTCAAAATTAAATTTCTCAGCATAAGACTTGATGTGCAATATCGTACCCATTGTCAACATATGACATATACCCTGCCACACCGTGGGTGGAAAAAAAATAAACGAGTCTGCCATCATTCATGGCCGTCGTCGCTCCACTTGAACTTTGTCTTCTCTTCCATTCACAAACCGCCGATGGCAAACGGCCCTTAATCGCTCCATTGAGGGCGATTACATTTAACTGCTCATTTACGAATTCCTTAAGGACATCACAGGCCACCATCGACGTATGCATGATGTCTTGCCTAAGTACACTTTGCTGTCTATGCGGGTATGTGTTGCTCCATGCATAACTGCACTCAATGCCTTCCGTCTGAATGGCGTGAGTCTCGGTTTTTTTCTTCTCTAGCCGAAGGACATGCGGTATACAGACGCATGTGTGTGTGCTTGTGAAATTAAATTCGACACTAAAGGGGCGCACATTTCACCCACCGGAAAATGCTTCTCGCTTATCATATGACACGTTGTCACACCAGAGTGTCACATACTCCAGTATAGCAGTCTACAGGAGTCAACAGAATCAGAGAGAACAAAAAATACATAACAAGCACGACTAAAAGGGACGAGGTTTTCATAACCAAATGAAAGCGAAAATCAAATTCGATTTCGCAAAGAGACAGCCGGCAAGGCAAAGCCGCCGCCGACAGTAACCATTACCAAGAGCGCACACCAGCCCCCGAGGCAAGTGTCAGCCCTAATAAGGGGACCTTGAGCCTGATTATTAAATGTAATTTAACTTTACGATCGATTTTAACCGTAGCAATGCCGGGTGTGCAAAAAAAAAAAATTACGTTGGAAAATGCAATTTTCCAATAAAACCGAAAGTTGATTGAAGAAGGAAATTCCATTAATGGGTCCTCCGGGAAATGATTAGACACTCGATGCGCTTTTATATGGTATAGAAATGGCTTTGGCTGTCATTTAAATTGCCGACGCAGTCTGGGATAATTGCGTTTATTGTTCGAGAGTTGATGGGTGTAACAAGTGGCGACATTGTGGTTGGGTAAAATCCTTTATTCCTTGCATTTATTCGACAGATTTATTTTTCATTTCTTTCCACTTGAAAATACTCCGTCCAACTTATCGACAACATGGATGACAGAGCTTGTCGGCCGTGCCGTACTGTCTCGTCGTCGTCGGTTATCCGAGGTAGACATGCAGTAGCATGGCTTCCAGCTGGGCGCTCTGTATCCGCCAACAGCATTTGGCTGATATGGCTCGTAGTAGGACCGTTCCGTTGTCCAAGCGCTGGTTATTGGCACGAAATTCGACCAACTGTCAATACCGCGGTAAATGTCGCCGCCATTGGCGGTATTCGTGCCAGGATACACGGGCACATTGTGCGGATAGTGCGGCCGATAGCCGCCATCACCACCACCAACGCGTCGCCGTTCACCAGAGTAGTTCGGATTCCAGTGTGATCTGGGGTCGTAGGGCCTTCGCGGACGTGATGTGGTGGTGGCCTTGCGACCTTTGAAGATCGGCACACTGGCATCGTTCTCTTCTAAAAGAAATAAAGGAAGTAGAAGAGAATCGAATTGAAAGTTGGAAGGCAGCTTCTTACCCTTGTCGTGCTTCTGTCCGGAATTGGTGGCATTCGAGTCGTCCACGTCGCCGGTTATCTCGAAAGTTATATCCGTGTGAATGCCGACACGCTTGCCGCCCTTCTTTGTCTCGGTGATTTCAACACTTTCCTTAGATTCTAGAGGAGGAATTGTAAATATTGACAATTTATTATTTATTTATTTACATGTTGAGAGAATTTCGCGAAAATTCCCAATCAAAAATAAGTTGCAATACATAAAAAATAAAATTAAGATCGTGCCAACAAGTCGCTTACTTAGAATCAACCAACTTTCGGTTATAAACTACCAAGTATTACTGTTAATTTAGCTCCCAGAGAGTAATATATAACCGAATGAACTTGTTTAAGTAAACTCGGTCGAAAATATTTAACCCTTTTATCATTTTTCAAATTTACTGGGTCTACTTTGTTTAGTTGACATTAATCTAGAAATTTGGTTAAAACAACTGACAAAGTGTTGTTTTATCTCGTTAGTTTTTAATTACGAATACTTGTTTTCTTCAACAGAGACAACACTCGAAGACTTCATCAAAAACAATTTTCAAAACGACCCGTTTAAAGTCGTTTTCCACGACAACACCACGAAAACGACTCCCAATCGTTGTATTGTTGACACAAATACTTTTGCAATATTCAGCAAATTCAGCAGAACAGCTGACCGAACAAATGTCACAACTCACAACTTAAAATTATTTTCCACACTTAATTGATGGATTAATATTTTTAAATGCTCTGAACTCTGAATTTTTAATTGTTAATTAATGCGATCGAAATTTGGTTACAATAAGTTTACACAGAAGTATCACGACTAATGTCTTACAGCTGATTGAAACGTCAAGCGAAAACTAGTTGGTGTTCTAGGTGAATGCATCGACGAGTTTTCGATAAAAACACGATTTTCGATGCTCTGTGAATAAGCTGTTAGTTAATTTTAACCCATTTTTAGACCGAAAAAAATCGCACTAGGTTAGTGCCAATTTTTGAGCGTGATCTTAGAGAGAATGTTTTTATTTAAAATGGTGGCCGCTGACCACTAAACGTCAAAGGGTACCTATTCATATTCACTTAATCTCATGACTTTATGCAGCTTGTAAATTCAGTGCGCCGTACTAATAATAAATTTTGGTCTCGACTTTAAATTTACGGAAGCTCACAATTGCGAAATTTTTATGGAAAATAAAGCCACTGTCAACTGATTAAATTTAGAGTCGAAACTAAAAACGTTTATTGGTAAGGCCCATTAATTTCTGCGGCGCTTTAAGTGAACACCCATCGGAAATGACACTGCGTAATTCGCGGCAAAACTTTTATATTTAATTAAATTCTTACCGTCATTGGTGCACTCAGAAAAAAAGAGAGCTAAAATCAAGATTATCAGTGATATTTTAAGCCTATTCGTTGACGAAAGTCTGGTAAACTCCAAAAAACTCAACCCAAGTACAAAAATCGAATTTTAAGCTCGTTTTTAATTAACTTAACATTCTTACTTCAATAATATTTCGCTCTTATTTTAAGAATGTGGTTCTCAGATTATGCCTGAAACAAGTTTATTTTAAGAATACAAAAGCTACCTTTTGGACCATTGTTAACTTAAATTAAGCTCGAAAACGCCGGGAATGAGAATGAATCCACCTTAAAATGAGTAGAAAATTCTTTAGAGCAAAAATTGTTTTTAGTAAGCTTAAGCGGCTTGTTTCAATACTAATTCGCGATTATTTTAAGAAGGTGGTTCTTAGATTATGCTTGAAACAAATTTATTTTAAGTATTCAAGATCTAGACCTTAGATCACTGTAAGAATATCTGGGTTTTATTTTTTTCAAATCTGTACTTTCAGTCTTTTTTTTAGCGCAACAGGTCAAGAGGGACCCTAGGCCTAGCTTCTCACAACCATGAGTTTTGTGTGAGTTTTTCATTTTTGGAACGAGTGGAAAGGATCGAAAATTTTATGCCGACTCCAATAGGCTAATTGAGAAGCTCTTTCAAGACATTTATACTCTCGGATGTTTGTCTGACGTTCGCGAGAGGTAGCGCAGTGGAAATACCCTAAGTTGGAATTGGAATCTGAGTTTTTGCGGGGTTCGAACCTCGACTTTTCCGTCATGCAAGTTTAAAATTGTTTTGGCTTGATTGGAGAGTATTTATTCTTATTCGATCCTGCATTTGTGTACAAAAATAATAATTCAGATAATATGATTCCGATTTTAAAATTTTATAGGCTTGAGGCGTAAGAATGAAGAAAACTAAGAATAAGCCTAATTGGACTAGAATTTAGCTTGCGATATTTTTCTGAGTGTGCAACTCTTAGAACATGAAAAGCTAAAAACACGAACGCCTGCCACAGTTTGACGCTGGTAAATTTGCGTAACTTTCCGCAGTCGAATTCCGAACGTAGTTGATCACGGAAAATGATGAGGCATTCATACAACATCTGGCTGTTCATTTACAAGGTTAAATTTCCTCAGTTTAAGCAGTTTATGCGGTTAAGCGGATATCCCTTAGAGATTATATAAGTACTAAATTTATATGTACCTATACGTATATGTATTTTTAACATCTATACCCAAAAATTAACACAACTACCTGGTATTCGATTGGGCATTCTCAGAGCACTTTTTTGCTCTAGGTCTCTTTTTATGTTCAATTGGTACGAACAAAAAAACAATCTTTTTCCGATTTCAGAACACTTTTGCGAATCTGGATTTTTCTTAGATTTGCTTCAGATTTACCAATACAAGTGCATTTGAGTTTGACAACTTAACCCGAAAGGGCTGTCTGAAATATGCGTTTCCGGTGTATAATCATGTTAAGGGCCCAACCCCATAGAGTCTGTCGCGTCCGATGCGGTAACGTATTCGACTGACAGGTTGATAAGCAGCGCACGTGCCGAATGCGACGGACAAAGTAGATTTACTTCCTATTTTTATGTCCGTTACACGCCAGCGTGACCGCTGTGCGACACAATTTTTTGCTATTTTTTTAACTGTAACGCATTTGCCTATCACAACACTATTATAGTCCTTAGCAAGCCAATGCTGGTTAAATATCGTTTAAAAATACTAAAATTGCGAATAGCTTTAGAAATGATACTTTTTATTTTTCATTGGCTATTTTTCTTGCGACTTTTCAGAATTCTGCAGCGGTCACTCTGATGGTTGCATCCATTGACTGTTGTTGGCACAGCGTGAGAGGACGCCTTTTCATTGGTGGAAATATTGAGAGGATGAGAGAAACTGTCATCGGCTTGCACCGTGTTCCTGTTCATACGTCGAATGCGCCAATATTGATTGACGAATGGACTGGGCCCTTAACAAATGTGTACCGAAGATAAATTTATGATCAGACGACTGTCAGATCGGACTATATTGTCAGATCCTACACTAAAAAATGTGTCCCAAATGTCTTAAAAACGTGTGGACTGACAAATTTTGTCTATATCAATAATTTCTGAAAAGCCATTGTCGCAGATAATTGTCAGACCGTCATTTGACAATTCTTTTTCATTTTCAGACAAAAATAAATAATATACGAACAAGCGAAGGACGAAGAAGACGATCCAATGAAAATTATATAGGAATGTTTATGTATATTAATATAACCCTCTCCTGTTTAATGATACTTGTAAGAGGATCTAAAACTGTCTATGACCCTTTTTAATTATTTTTTTTCTTTTGTACTTTTTTTCTTTTATGATGCTTTTAAACGGATCTTGAGATTTTTTGCTAGAAGATCATCAAATTATTTGGAATCTATACGTCGTAGAAAATTGCGAAACAATTCTGATTCCTCGGGTCTCAATTCCACCACCGGCACCGCCAAATCGGGGTAATCGCTCTGATGCGTTTCTCGTCGGTCGTTGCACTATAACTGGCCGCAAAAAAGTGTTGCCTCCAAAATACATATACGAAAAAAAGCTGTCAACTGTTAAGTTTTAAAGAACTATTTTCGGTAAAAAAACAAAACATTTGCTGAACATATCCCCACTCCTGACAACCCACTATAGCTACGCGTTCAACATGCTTAAACGACATTTTTGTATTTTCCCAAACAGTGGAAATGACAAACAGCTATAGGTTTGGTTCGTTTGCTAAATTCATTGCACAAACAATTTATTGGTCAACACTCAAAAATTGCATATTTTTCCTAAAAGCGGGCGTGCCGTTTAGTTTATATAGGCGCATTTTTATTTCAAACTTTTAGAGATGATTTCAAATTTAAACATTTTAAAGGAAGGTTAAGAGCTCAATTAAGGCAAGAAAAAAAAAAAAAAAAAAAAAAAAAAAATAAAAAATGTCTGTCGTAAATTATGCTCAGCGTTGCCAAGTTACTCTGGCGTTCGAGCACCGTTTTTAAAATTTAAAGCATTAATTTTGACCTCTTGGGCACCAAAACTGACTTTTTTTAAACAGCTCCAAAGTAGATAACAAAAATAAAAGTAAATAAAAATCAACAAAAGAAGTTTATTCATATTCGGTCATGTAGCAATTGCACAGTAAAATAAAATTAATACTTCAATAAAAAACTAATTAAACTTATAATAGGTAGTTACTGGAAACATACATTTAATTTGTTTTTCAAATTGTCTTGTGATATATGCCTGCAAAGTACCGATTTTGGTAATTACATATATTCAGGAATTCTTATAATAATAATAATTTTTAGTTTATTTTTGCATTAAACGCATTTGGCTGAAAACCCTTTCCACATCTCCATTTGAGTTTGGCAAACAAAGCAATTTTAAGGCAAATTCACAAATAATTTGGAAAGGCTTTTCACTTACTGAATCCCTTAAACTATGTCTGACTATCACTTCAGTCTTTGATTGCCACTTCAAATTTGTTGGGATTCTCCATTCCATTTATTCCCTTTGTAGCTTTGCAGTTTTCACTATAACGATTAAATAACTTTGCGAGATCAATCAAAATTAGCGAAAAGGCAAAGAGAAGAACGCATTGGCATTACATTTCAAGAGGAATGAACTTGAATAAAAGGTGGCTGCATTCGAAGAAAGAGAAAAAAAAGCGTTAAAAAAGCACCAACATATTTTTTAAAGCACTAAAAAAACGCCCAAGCGCTAAATCTACTTTTTCGGCACTAAAACTAGATTTTGCGCACTAAAATAACCGCTGAAAGCACTGACTTGGTAACGCTGATTATGCTCTCAGACAAAATTTTGAGAACGTGTAGTTTGTAATTTTTGACTAAAATTGATCGTTAAAAGAAGAATACATGTTATTATGGCCAACAGAATCCTTTATAAAGACGAATAAAGACAATTTGTAATTGTTGAAGAAAAGAGGAAGTGGGTAAGTTGCTAAAGAGAAGTTTTGCGTAGCTATTATTGAATTTTTGTGCGAAGTGGGACATCGAGATTATTACAAAAATATGCCGTAGATTTTTTAACACAGATCTTTTCTTAGTCATTTCGATAGTCATTTTTGGGAAATAATTTAAAAACTGATTTATTTGATTTTTTCGAGAAAAATTAAATATGGGATCTTAATTAGAATTATTTTGTTTTCATATTTAGCATTTTTATCAAAATCGTTAGTTTTTGGTTTTTGTAAAATTAGACAGAATAGTAACAAATATTGCAATGTTTAGTTTGAAAATTACTATTGCTTAACTATTTAGCTGTAAACTGAGTAAAAATTATTGTTCTGGATGTAAGCATTACGTAGTTTTTAAAGTATTAACCAAATAGAAAATGGATTTTTCGAGATATGAAATGATCCGTTTCTAAAATTTGCGTTTTTGGTGATTTGAATTGAAAATGAAGGACGCAATAATTTTGGAAAAATCAATTTTACTCTAAGTAGGTACGCATTTTGGTCAAAACCTTCTTCTTACCATTTCAGGTAGGTACACTAAAGAAAACAACATTTTAAAAAATATACCTACTTTTTTTTTTTCAAAAATCCAGAAGAAGAAGAAAATAGAAAATAGATAGAAGAAGAAAATAGAAAAACTGAGTTTTTTATTAAGCTAGAAATGACCATATTATCTTAGAAATGAATTTTTGTTATAATCGTATGGACTGTTTTCGAGATATATAAACTGTCTTTTTCAAAAGTACATAGGTACATACAATTAGGATCGAGACCTATGTCAAGTCGCATTACAAACTAAATTTTATAACGTTTTAATTGAGTTAATTTAATTACGAACAAGTTGGACCAACCCAGGTTACTGTTCGGTTTTTTTTTGAGAAATCCTCGGCAGGATTTTATAACTGGCCTACCTAGCTAAGTAAGCAGCAGAGGCGTGGCGTCCATATAACTCGATTCCTACCGAGTTACCTTTTGAAATCTCCACCAGGCAATACTATCTATCTACCAAAAACCGAATATACATGAAACACTACCAAATGAATGTGAATACTCACCAAATGGTACACACACAAAAGCACTCATATAAAAATCGTGTGTGTATCCATTTTCATACAACGTCGTCATCGTCTCGTGGCGACAAAGCGAAGGTAACCCAAAATAAGTCGGGTTATTAAAGTTCTCACTTTATAGTTCATTTTGAGAGAAAATTTGCTTGTTATCTCTTTTTTTCTTCCCTGAGTACTTTGTCTGACTCTGACACCTCTTTGTTCAACACCTATTGTAGAAAATAACCCGCTTTTCTTCGAGTTATTCGCGGTTCTCACAAAGTTCATTTTGACTGCTGAGTACTGAGTGAACATTTGTTTGTATCTCTTTTTTTCTTCCCAGCCCAGAGCCAGAGCTTGTTACTGGTACTGGCCATGGCCACTGGGTTGTATTTTGGGTATGTCGTATGTGTTTGTTTGGTTATGATATGAACAAAATAACGCGCTTTTCTTCGAGTTATTCGATTTTCTTTTACTTCTTCTTTTCTTATTGTCTCTTGTGTGAATAATTACAGGTAGTTGTTGAGGTAGGTAAGGGTGTGTTTCTGAATTTGCTTTAAGTTATGGCATCATGCGTCTGTCAATAAGGGCTTCTATAGAAGCCATTTTTAGTATGCCTTAAGCTCATTATAAATTTTAAATATTAATGACTTAAAGTATAAAAAAGGTGGCTTGAATTGATTTTGCTTCGACTTCCCATTTAAAAATGTTCACGCCACGCCACTGGTAAGCAGTCATGTTAACCTCCACTTCATGAGCTCAAATATCATTTTTGGTTGAAATCTTTAGAGGAGTTTTCGAACAAATCAAACTCGTATGAAAATGAGGGGAAGTACCAGTACCATTAATATTTAGGTTACCTTGAAAAAAAAAAAAAAAAAATACGGCTCCAAACTGTAGGCATGCAAACTCAAAATTCGTGGTTTGAAATGGAGTACACGGACTGACAGACGGACCGAATTTTGCGGCCCACTTTTTTGAGTTCCTCTATCATCGTAATGTCAGAATTGATTAACATCTCGAGTAAGAAATTTTGTACGAATACAATATGTAGGTATCTTTATATTACTACGTGTCAGAGTTGCCGCTGAAAAATTAAAAAAAAGGGACTAAAAAGGGGCCTCCACATATAATACTAACACAGAAAAAAAAACAGACATTTATTTTTAACAAAAACAAATTTATTCATTACGAAATACTTCTTTTAATATTTCTGACTTTTTTTTCGTTCAATTAAGAATAAAATCTTACTTAAACTGAAAAAGGAGCCATTTCGAAAATTTTTCAAAATGTGGGGGCCAAGGGTCTTTAGGCCCAAAAAGGGTCCAAATGGCAACCCTGCTACGTATTAGAGAAAGTTAATATCGTCTATGTTCGACCAAAACTCATTAACTGCCATTTTTCAGAAAACTGTTTTTATGCACCAAAATTATTATTTTCAAATTGTCTTTCAGGTAAAAGTCATTAAAATCACGTATATTCTATCATTTTTATAATAACTTGGTTCCAAAAGTCATTCACTGAAATTGTCATATATTACCCTACCAACCAAAACTCATTATGTGATTTAATGAATTTTGGTTGAAAGTCATTCTCTGAAATTTTCATAATCTGCCCTAACAACCAAAACTCATTATGTGATTTAATGAATTTTGAATGAAATATTTTTTTTTGAATCATAGTAGCCGATATATCAAATATCAAATTCATAATGTCACTAACGTATTTAATTCGTCACCTCAAATACATTTTTGGCGCCATTGAAGTTAAACAGTAATTTTGATTCGTGCAAAGAAATGTCTGGCTTATCTAGTGAGTTAGTTCGACAAATTCTTGAAGAATCAGACTCAGATTTTTCAAACAACAACAGTATTGCTGATCCAGAGTATCATCCAGAACCCAGAGACTCTGACTCTGGTGAAGATGAAGACAACGAGCCGCTGAGTGCACTCGTTAAGATACTTCTTAAGACCCCAACAAACCCAAAAATACCTAATTCGTGCTGATTTGGAGTCGATGGCGGAGCAT
Organism: Cheilosia urbana; assembly: GCA_946477585.1. Lineage (NCBI taxonomy): Eukaryota > Metazoa > Arthropoda > Insecta > Diptera > Syrphidae > Cheilosia > Cheilosia urbana. Next base: position 123,717,713 of record OX297854.1, read on the forward strand.
CGAGAGCTATGGGGGTCCAATTGAGGAACCCACACCCACCATCCACTTAATGGATAAGCAAGACATTGTAAATGAATGAATGCATGAGTTAATTTAACTAAAAGAAACAAAACTCTAAACTCATTAATGTGATACATCAGTTTTTTTTTTTTATTAGCCAAAAATCATTAAATACTTTAACACTCTAAGATGGTAAGACTGATGGTAATTTTTGAATCAAGATAGTTTTCCACATGCTTCCTCCACTGGACTAATATAATAACCCGAATTTAGAACAAGAAATTCATTTTCAAAGCACTAGTACCAAAAATGAAAAATTGCATTTTTAAAACTTCTTTATCTCGGACTTTTTATTTTGTCAGTTAATGAGTTTTGGTCGAACATAGACGATATATACAACATCAATTGATGCAAAATTCATTCGTACACAGTTTAACACAGCACACTCTGATCCAAATTGCTTAAAAGTATATGGAAATAGTCACCCAAAAAAAGTACACACAAAAAACTGATCTTAGTACCCACAAACCTAGTTATTAAAAAAAAAAAAAAAAAAACTACACAGAAGTTTACTTAAAACTCGGCCTTAATCTATCCAAAGAGAGCATCATTTGTAAGGCTCTACCTACGCTCTTTTATCTATCCAAGATCCAATAAATGTAACCGTTTTTAGTAAAAATTCGAGTACTCATACCACTCGTCTGAAATTGACTTATTCGGGCCAACATGAAAGCTGTAATCTACACAAAATTATAAAAAAAAAACACCATCCCTTCCGTAACATTATAGGCTCTAAATAAACTTTTATAACTTCAAACGAACCTTTGGAGCCCCTCTGATTATCGCCAGTATCCACAGTCACACGAACTCCATGTATTTTCGGCCCCGTCTTTCCGCTCCCATCATCCCTCGATCCAGATCCGGCCTTACTGCCAAAATCCGAACCAATGGTGGGCCTCACCGTCGAACTTGTCCTCTCCGTTTCCTTTGCCTCGTCGAAATCCAACTTCGGCGACACCGACTGACCTGAAATGGATTCCAAATCCATATAAATTTGGAGGACATTACGGCCTCACACCCCGTCACCTGATCAACTCACCCGATACGTGATCAAGACTGGCAACCACAATGACGATCAGTAGGAAAAACCCAACAAACGATTTGTAGATCATATCTGCAGGTGGAACTAAAGTCTAAGTCACTACAACTGTAACACTATTCACAGCGAACGTCGAATGGCAACTGATGTACCGAGTCAGCTTGCTAGTGGATCCCCCGCTAAGAGAACGACACAAACAAAAGATCCCCAACGCACGTTCGGGGTACGGATGCGCCATTCCAACGATTCTAACATCAAGATCCGGCCTGACATTATTACTAACCGCTTCAAGGTGGGATGTGTCTGCGATAAAAAAGATTGCTAAGGTGCCTCCATTGTAATGGAACTGGAAGTGTATTCCTCTGCCGCTGTACTAAATCTTACTCTGTATAGCCGGTGCTAGTGATCCAGCTAGAGGTTGTTATTCGGCGACGGTAGTCGTGGCTAACAGCAATTATATTCACAAGTAATTGCAATCGTTTAAGTTGCCGGCTGAGTTCGCAGCCAATCCGATTGTGATGATGTTTCTCAATTTTCGGTTGATAATGATGAGCCTCGAGGTTTGTGCGAGGAAGTGCGCGAGGAAATAGATGTAACACACGGTATCAGATGATTGGAAGGTGAAGTTCAGAGGAGATTTTCAAGATCGCCTATGCGATATAGATTGGCACAGCCTGAGGTCAAGTGGAGGCGCTTGTTGTGACTTGTGAATGAGTGGAGTGTTTGTTCTGTTGCCTGGCTTTCGGTTTCATCGTTTTATAAGCTTCGAGAAGAAATGAGAAATAATTAGGTGCTCTGTGCCAATTAGAGGCAGGTTTGCGGTGTAAGAATTCACGGTCAAGCGGTTAGATGGGGCGTCGGGTCATTTGGTCATCACTACGACTGTCAAAGATCACGCGATTTCTGTTGTGAGCAAACCTCGTTTCAATTTTTAAACATTAAGGCCCGTTTGCTGATACTACTCACAGCGATTTAGGTTCTACTTAAATACCTTATGGGCTTCTTTTTCTATGTCATAAACTGTCTCAAACGATTTTAAGTGGAACTTCAAGTGCTTAGAATAGTATCGGATTTTTCAATAAGAGCGCTACACAAGTTTTTTTTAAATAAAACAAAAACGGTTTTGGATATCGATAAAATTCTTTATTCTTGTGAAAGTACGTTTGATGCCATTATGTATGAAACTCGGTTTCTTTTGCACGGCCACCACGGGCACGCTTGCAGAAGTCCAGACGCTGAACCCAATTTTCGACGGTTTTCAAGCATAAATCGGCCGATACTGCTGAAATTTCACGTTCGATATTCGTACGAAGTTCATCAATCGTCGCTGGCTTGTTGGCATAGACCATAGATTTGACGTAGCCCCACAGGAAATAGTCTAACGGCGTCAAATCGCACGACCGAGGCGGCCAAGTGACTGGACCATTTCGTGAGATAACACATTCTCCAAACTTGGTTTCCAATAAATTGATTGTGACATTCGCTGTGTGACTTGTGGCGCCATCCTGTTGGAACCACATGTCCTCCAAGTCCATATCATCGAACTGGGGCCAAAAATATGCGGTTATCATTGAACGGTAGCGATTCCCATTCACAGTAACGTGCCGGTCTTGATCATCACGGAAGAAGTACGGCCCGATGACGCCGCCGGCCCATAAACCACACCAAACCGTATTTTTTTCGGGATGCAATGGTGACTCATGGAGTACGTGTGGATTGCTGCCTGACCAATACCGCATATTTTGTTTATTGACGAAGCCATTCAGCCAGAATTGAGCCTCATCGCTGAAGATGATTTTTCGATAAAAATCCGAATCATTTTTCAGTTAATGCTCAGCCCAATTCACGAACATACGACGCTTCTGGTGATCAAGCGGCTTCAGTTCTTGCGTCAATTTAATCTTGTAAGGATGTAGGCCAAGATCTTTTCGCAAAATTCGCCACAACGACGTCACAGAGATGCCCAACGCTTGAGAACGCCGTGTGAGAGACATATTTGGGCTTTCTTCAACTGAAGCCTCAGCGGCAGCAATATTCTCAACACTACGGGCACTTCTTTGTCTCACTGGCACGGGAACATTTTGTGCTATGCCTGTGGATTAACATTTTTCCACTAGACGCTCAATTGTTGATCTGCTAGGACGATTATGACGACCATAAATTGGACGTAGCGCTCTTAACGTTGAGGCCACTGACTCCGAATTTCGGTAATAAATTTTAATAATTTCGACTCGTTGTTGGCTCGTATATGTTTCCATCATGAAATGGCAAACCTTACTGAAGAGAAATGTTAAAAGAGCGGCAAGAAATTCGACGTCGTTTGCTGTCACTGTCGCTCTACTTTTATAGCGTTCCTATTGAAAAACCCTTTATAAGCAAGCGGGCCTAAGTAATCCTTTACACTTATATTGCTGCGATTTTAGTCTCAGGCGTTTAGTAATGTTTGTGTTGCATTTCGGGGAAAATGTAGATAAATTTCTGATGAAAGCTTAGGGTAGGAACATCGCCTGCACAATATCTCCCGCACAGTTAAATCAAAGGACAATGAGTATACTCAGCGAGTCATTTAATTTTCATCAAAATATATACCCTCCGAAAGGAAAAGGGAAACGTGCTTGGTCAGGAGGTACGAACCTATCGATATACCGGACTCCTTCCAATAGCCTAACGTAGGCTTCAGTGTTTATATGACGATATGGAGTACAGTGACCGGCTTGATTTCAATAAGAATTGTCCTCAGGGCATCCAATATATACGACCCATATAATGGATAGGCCGGATATTTAAAAAAAATGGGCGCAAATGATTTCCATCTTTGAGGTAAGGAAAGAGAGAATGCCATCAGTGAAAACCAAAACCAAATAATCGCTATAAGAAAAGCAAAATTATCTGAACAAAATTAAAAAAAAGTCTTATCTCGAGTGCAGCTTCATCAAATTTTCAAGCAGGGACAAATAAATGAAAATTCCGTGCTGGCATGTGGCGCCTCTCAAACGGGTATCGTTTCCAAGGTCGGAGCTCATGACTTCTACAAGTTAAAAATGTATTTTTATGACGAAATAGTATTCGTTCAAGTTTAAGTCGTGTGTCCTGTTGTCTTTTTCTAAAGTGTTTCCATTATAACTTCATGAAAATCAACAATTTTGGAATAAAATAAATCGCACGAGAGTTCTCGCGCGAATACGCTACAGTACGAGCTGATTTAACTTGCTTTCACATCCAACATGAGTGTGGAAAATTAAAAGAAATTTCCTAGAGCACGTAATTGTTCTTTAACTTTTGAATTTTGATGATTTGTTTATAAAAAAAAAAACATTGCAAGAGTTCTCACTTTTCGCATTGGGGTGTAGTAAGAGCGTGAATGCCATCTATGACCATTGACCGTGTTGGAAAATCACAGTATGAAAATCTAGTAAATCTGGTAGGTAACGCGTTTATATGTTTCAAACCGCAACCAACTTCAATTTGTCAAACCGCGGCGAGTTTCCGGCATTTAGTTATTTCTTCTTCTTTAAGGCTATCGGCAATTGCGAGGGAAACAAATTTCCCCCAAACGTTTTTTGTTCCATGGAAAATATTCCTCCTCTCGAGAATCACCAATCTCCATCGGAATTTATTTCCCCCGGAATTTTTCGAAAGTATGTTCGAATGCATTGACAGTTTTCAATTATTGTGATTTATTCAGTTGTCAGTTAAGCTCATGTTTGGGAATATTTTGCAAATATTTGTTTTAAGCCAATAGGGTAAAACTGGGTAATACCGGTCATTTCAACAAAAACTCAAATAAAACAAAATTCGTTGTTTAAATAATACTTTTAATTCACTTTTTATTAAATTCATATGTTTTTGTATTATTATTAACATAAAAAAAAGGTAAATTAACAAAACGGAAAAAAGTTATACAAAAAACAAAAAAGGACAAAAATGACCGGTATTAGATGCATGGTCGGTTAACTCCGGTCAACAATTCTGGTAATGGCGGTCATTAATGTTTAGATGGCTCATAGAAAATTTTCTTTTTTAGACGTTCTGGCAGTGTCGAAAATGCTATTTTAGTAGACCTGGCCGCGGCGCGAATGGACATTTCCTTTTCAATAAGTTGTTTGGCGTTGTTAATAGCCACCTCTGACCACGAACCTCTGGAAGTGGTTCTTGACTTAGGCTTACCCATGAAAAGGTAATGCCGATCAGTTGAACGGGACTACCCACACGGGATCGCCAAGGAAAAAAAAATCCAAAATGAAATTTTAAGTTAAGAAAAACAAAGTAAACCCATTGCAGGTTAATAACAAAAAACAACATAAAGTATGCAAAATATCACTGTATTTATAACATATAAGGAAAAGTACTTACTCTCTATTTTCTGATCACCTTTTCTTATAATAAATTGACCGAAAACACCAATAGATCTGAAACTTCCAAAAGACACAGACAAACTTAACAAACAACAGTCTGGTATGAAAACAATCTTCGGGAGCACTAATACATGCAAAGAGTTGGTGATTCAATGTTCCCATTCTCGAGATACAAGGGTTACCGGTATTACCGACTGACCGGCATTACCAAGTTTTACCCTAAATCTTGTTAATTTGACCAATTTCAAAGGCGCGAATTGGATTTATCCGCATTTTAGTAAAGAAAGTTTTCTCAAGTGAAATCCTATTTTTCATACAAATTTTGCAACGCGAAATGTCAAAATTAACTTTCCACGTGAAAATACCAGCAGGCAGTTCGCACTACGCAGTCCGAGTGCAAAATAGGTAGCTGCTTCAAAGACTGATTTGGCAGTCACCTGGGTTTTATTGTCAGTCGCATTAAATGTTTGACACTTCGGCGTGAAAAAAAATTTACAGGAAAACGTGAAATTTATTTGAATTTCTGATGTTTCCTTAAGTCTTCAGAGAAACTGAAAGAAAAGTGTAGGTACATATCAAATCATTTTCGTAAGTCTTTTAAATTCAATTAGGTACATTATGCAAGTATGAAGTTAAGCAACACCTATTATATAAAGTGAAATAAATATTACGTCAATTACTAAATTGCTAATAATACTTTTAACCCTGTTCCTGAAAAATTAGGACAGCATTTACTTCTGATGGTATCGAGTTCTTCTTTTTGGTGCTCCTGGTTCAAAAACTTACTAAAACTAGATAAAAATTCCCAAATTACCAAAAATCACCAACTAAGAAAAAAGTTACCAAATTTGGTAAAATATTACCAAAGTGGCAACAGTGCACAAAATATATGAAGTTTAATAAGATGACTTCGGCAATCATTGTACTAGAATAAACATAGATTCCACCTATGAGAAGGACAAGATCCAAACCCCCTCAAAATAAGTATATTTAAAGAGCCCAGCTTAAACGAAGAGCGGTACCTGACATAATCATAGCAGTTCACCAAATTCAGTGAGCAGTGCTTACAATTAAGACCGCCAAACAAAAACTGACCATTATGACGATCGAAAACACTAGAAAGGACACTAGTCCTAAATGACATGCCTCCCATTGGAGTCAGCAGCGGTACAATTTTCTATCGGCATTAAGGTTATTTCCAACAATGGCTCAAAAATCATTCTGAATCGTAAAAGTTAAAAAAAAAAAAATCATGTAGGTACAACGGTACCCAAGTAACAGTTTGATTTCGGTAAGGTTCAAATTTGTAATTTCTGTAGGCAGCTTCGATAAAGCGTCTCTAGTACCTACATACTTGTTAACCAAAGTACACCGATTTATAACTTCTGTACGTCCTTCGCGAAGCATGTGCACAGGCTTTATAGATGGATATGCAATTAAGTTTCAGTAAGATCACATTACGAAACATCTGAAAATGTGTGAGGAAAGTGAATTGCTCCGGTAAAGCTTGTGGTTAGAAGCGCTTTCGCGAAGCTTCTTTAAAACTCCTGACAGGAAGTATTACAAATAGAAGCATTGAAATGCCATGCAATCAAAAAACTGCGATTGGAAGCCTATATAAGAAAGAAGAAATTGAAAAATTGAATTGAATTCTTTTCATATTTTGAGCTTTTATAAAACTTCTATAAAGTTTCGGTAACGCCCTACTTGTATAAAAGTGCGCCAGAATTGTTTCCACTAGGGACTAGGCCTTGTGCAGTTAGTATTGCGAAAGGGGGTTATAGCCTTGATAGCGCCTTCGAAGTAAAATTGTTACTACCCAAGCCCCATGGATGGCTATGGTTGGAGGCTGGAGGGGAATTGAAAGCACCCACTCGAATATGCTCTTAGTCTGCAGGTGAAAGGCTATTTTTATGAGTTTGAGGTGGTAAAACCTTTTATTGGCGCGATAGAAATGATGCAAAGTTTTCAAAATTATTTGCGCTGTTAAATCGGCTCTTTAAAATGAAACCGTTTTCATAGTTAAGAAAGATTGACTGCGAGAATTAGAAAAATTTCCGTAGATCCAGCATAAATCTCGGGATTTATCATACAAAAGTTAATCTCATAAAAGGGAGATTAGATTAATTCTCTCTCCAGGTTTGCATGCACTTTGTGAACGCACTTTCCACAACAATACAAAGCTAGAGCTGCACTTGACAGAAATGACAAATAAGACGTCAAAAATGGAAAAATGTCTCTCTCGTGCAGCGCTGCCAACCTAGGCTTTTTCATGTCTTTTAGGCATTATTTCATTAGCTAAGGCTTTAAGGCTTTTTTTTCCCCAAAAAGGCATCTTTTTTTTTATTTCAAATATATGTAACTATATATTTTTGATTCACGTATACTGACTTTTTATTTTTTTAAACATTCTTAAAAAATCTTGGCAAAAAAAGTCATGATCATGAATTTTGTTCCTATTTCTTCTGTAATTTATACATAATTTAAGTTTTTTTTTTCGAAATAAAAATTGTTTTTGTTAATTTTTTTATATTTGTGTTTATATTTTGAATTGTTCCAATTTACATAAAAAAATATTTTAGGCATTATTTTATTGAAAAAGGCATCTTTTTTTTTCAAGTTAGGCTTTTTTTCATCGAAATTGGTTGGCAGCGCTGCTCTCGTGAAACTTCATCCTCTCTCGAATGGACAGGGAGAGAGAGAGAGAGAGAGAGAGAGAGAGAGAGAGAGAGAGAGAGAGAGAGAGAGAGAGAGAGAGAGAGAGAGAGAGAGAGAGAGAGAGAGAGAGAGAGAGAGAGAGAGGGAGAGAGAGAGAGAGAGGGAGAGAGATTTTTTTATTTGGTTCCACTTCAGGAATAATTTCAAACCTCTTGTAATTAGTTCAGAAGCTTCAAAAACACTTAACGAAGGCATAGTTACACCTTCAACGGCCTCTTATTTGATATGGGGTGAAAATGGGCCGCCCATATCCATCAAACTAACCGTAACAACAAATCATGTTCACAAACATGCGGATTGTTATCTACAATTTCCAGAAATTCACGCCCAACACGCTGTAAATCTCTCGAGGGATACCATCTGACACGAAAAAGTTAAGACCTCAAGATTAGACCCCACCCTGTACTGTTGTTAATTGCGTGCGCCTGTCTTTTCACCTCCTAATGCTTTGGTGACAATCGTGGATTAAATTCATATCTCTGTCTACGAAAGGTATACCACGCACACCTCTGAGTTATTTCGCTCCCCTAATTAATTACAACTTATCACACATGGCATAGCCTCAAGCTATATAGAGATCTCTATCGCGCGACTAACAACATAATTATTCCATTAAAAAAAAAACGCCACGAAATCTCATTCAAGCAGAAGCTTAGCGGCGAGACCTATTAGCGTCTCTGTCATCCACTTCATCACTCCAATTAATGGAATGAATCGACTGTGTAATCACCCCTGAAACAGTCCGCGTGCATGTGAATCTTCAATGCCCCTCCATTTGCCCATGCCCAGGTGTGTATATTGTATACCCACACAGCGTTTGAAACTTTCAGTGCGACTGTCAGGGCCGGTGAGACCCATTAAGATAATTTTCTTCTTACCTTCGATTTGCGCCTGAGATACACATGTATCCATGTGAACAATCGCCGGATTTAAATGGAAAATGCATATGGGATGTCGTGCGTTGTTGTGATATCCACTTAAGCGGGCGATGAGCTGCCCATAAAAACAAACGCCGACTCAAGCGCCTAAGGGCGGTCGCATATTACCATCTTTAGGGGTCTCATTGTCAGGCGGTGCAACGTGCAACTATCCTGCGGAGAGAAAATTCAGCGATATCCCTCTAGGTGGATGGTTAAGCCCTATGCCCCCACCCCAGCTACACGATAATGGATGCCTCCCGGATATATATAGGGGTGCTCTCAGCGAGCACTCCCCTTTGTGCGGCCGGCGTGTCGTCCGACTAACGGCGGTGTTACCTTTGTGTTTGGTGCGCCTCACTGATGATGGGTGAATTCGTTTTATGTTCCATTTGGGATAAAGGGACGCCTCACAGGATAACAAAAACATTATTCTTATCCCAGATTAAGGCGACAAGCAGAACTGGGTACACGTATGCCGTTGCAACAAGACGTACCTTCACACATGGATGTGTGTCCATGTCCATGGGGTGGTATGTGGCATTATTATTTTGGGGTGATTGTGCAATATTCCTCCCCCACGCCGGTTCAGCAGCCGCAGCCCCTGATGTGAACTTTACATTTCGGCAGGACGAAATGAAATTTATGACTCGACATTAATTGTAAGGATAACGTAATTGCGTCCATCTCGGCGCAGTACAATGTGCCTTTTAATTATGTGAGGTAATGATATGTAATGTCGTTTGGCGATTCAGTGAGGGGATGGCGTGGGTGCGCTTGCACTTATTCTGCAGTGGGTGGTGGATTAATTGGGATCTTGAAAATGGCGGGGTTAACTACGAACAGATTCGTTGACGTTCAACTTCGGGAATGATTAATCGAAACGGCTGCTGCTTCGGTTTTGAGGTTTATTTACTTGGGGTGCGCGGAGGCGATTGAATATGCAAGTCATCCGAAGGAATTATTCTTTTTTAAAGGTGAAGGCGATGGGCAAGACGTTGAGTATGAAATTCGACAGAGTACACCATGTGGCGAATGACGAAGTGATTTGAAGGAACAGGGGCAATTTAAAAAAGATGTTGATACTTTTCACAATTCGCGGCTAAATATCTCCAGCAATGGAAAAACCAGTGTTAGTTGACGCAACAGGAGGGCATCTGGTAAAGGTATATCGGTCGCATGTTTCTAAAAGCAATCATAGGTTGTAGATGGTGACCCTTCCATATGGTCGCGTATATCTGACATCAAAGCGATAACTTAGTTGCGTATCAACGGGAAAGTAAGAGAGCTGCATTATATAGCAAAGACTTGTAAGAAAAATAGTGAACGACAAGCTGAAGCCAAAAGCAAGACCTAGATAAACAAAGTGTAGACAGCATTTACCTAAAATCTTGAAGTTGCATAAACTGCAACGACTGCAAATTTACAATGGTTCGACACCTCGCGGAAGTAAACAACGACGAGAACTTGTCAAATGTAGTTTTATAGAAAACACGTACCAGTAACAGGTATATCTGAGTTAAGTTGTAACATTGGTTTGGGGTAAAAATTCAAGAAGAATCAAAATTCCTTTTACAACATTATGACATCTAAATCCTGGTTACAAAATTCTGCATTAAACAACTCTGTAAGCAATAAGAATATGATTGGAAAATGTTAAAAAGCGAGCGCTTTTGCAATTTACTAAAGCAGATATAAAGAGTAGGCGCAGTGGCTTAGTGGTTAGTGTGTTAGACTACTAAGCGAGGGGTCGAGGTTTGAATCCCGCAAAAACCCAAATTCCAACTTAAGGTTTTTTTCACTGCGCCACCTCTCGCGACCGTCTGACAAACATCCGAGAGTATAACTGTCTTGAAAGAGCTTCTCAATTAGCCGTTTGGAGTCGGCATAAAATTGTAGATCCCTTCCATTCGTTCCAAAAATTAAGAACTCACACAAAACGAATGGTTGTGAGAAGCTAGGCCTAGGGTCCCTCCGGACCTGTTGCGCCAACTATTTTTTTTTTTTTTTTAAGACCAAAAAAGCTCCGGGTTATGATCTGATCACGGGTGAACTCCTAAAAATGCTACCTCGGAAAGCATTAACTAAGCTTCTCCACAGTATAAACGCCGCGATCAGATTACAATACATTCCGAGTCAATGGAAAATCGCGGAAGTCATAATGGTTCTAAAACCAGGCAAACCATCGAATGAAAAAAAGTTTTATAGACCCATCTCGCTTCTTTCAATTATTTCCAAAGCTTATGAGAGGATATTACTCAGACGCTTACTTTACTTAAGGTGGCGCTACAGTCCGGGGTGGACCTGGGCCTCAACCAACAAGCGTCTCCAGCCAGCACGATCTTTGGCCAGCCGTCTCCAGTTTCGCACGCTAAGTTGGTTAAGGTCCCCTTCCACTTGCGTGCGCCACCTGAGTCGCGGTCTTCCTCTACTGCGCCGTCCCTCGGGTGTGGATTCGAAGATCTTCCGGGCCGGAGCATTGACGTCCATTCGCTCTACATGACCCAGCCACCTCAGTCGTTGGACCTTCACTCTTCTGGCTAGGTCGATGTCGCTGTACAGCCCGTACAGTTCGTCGTTGTATCTCCTCCTCCATTCACCGTCTATGCAGACGGGACCGAAAATTACTCGAAGAATTTTCCTCTCGAAGTAACCAAGAGTAGCCTCATCCGCTTTTGATAGAGTCCATGCCTCTGCACCATAAAGTAGGACTGGGATGATCAAGGTCTTATAAAGGGTCACTTTAGTTGTTCGAGAGAGGGCTTTGCTACTCAATTGCTTTCTTAGCCCAAAGAAACAGCGATTGGCAAGAGTTATTCTTCGTTTAATCTCAGCGCTGGTGTCATTGTCTGAAGTCATAGCGGAGCCTAGGTAGACAAAGTCCTTTACCACCTCAAAGTTATATCTGTCTATGGTGACATTTTGTCCAAGACGTCGGTGTTGGTTGTCCTTTCTTGATGACAGCATATACTTTGTCTTGCCCTCATTGACCGCCAAACCCATCTTTGCCGCTTCCGTCTCAATGCTCACGAACGCGTCAGTGACATCACGCTTCGATCTGCCGATTATGTCGATGTCGTCGGCGTAAGCGAGTAGTTGGACGGACTTATAGAAGATAGTGCCTCTGGTGTTAGCGTTTGAGTTTTGCACTATTCTTTCAAGAACGATGTTAAAGAAGTCACATGACAGCGCATCGCCTTGTCTAAATCCTTTTTTGACATCGAAGGTCTCGGTGAGTTCTTTACCGACCTTAATGGAGCAGCGTGCATTCTCCATTGTCATCCTGCACAAACGGACGAGTTTGGCAGGGATGCCAAAACTAGACATTGCTCTATATAGCTCGTCCCTATAAATGCTGTCATAGGCGGCCTTAAAATCGATAAAAAGGTGGTGGGTATCGATTTGGACTTCCTGGGTTTTCTCCAAGATCTGCCGCAGTGTGAATATTTGGTCAATGGTAGACTTTCCTGGCCTGAAGCCACACTGATAGGGACCAATCAGGTTGTTGACGAAAGGCTTCAGGCGTTCACACAACACAGCAGATAAGATCTTGTAGGCGATGTTAAGAATACTTATACCTCTGTAGTTGGCGCAGTTCAGAGGATCTCCTTTCTTGAGGATCGGGCAAACAATGCTGAGGTTCCATTCATCGGGCATACTTTCCTCCGACCATATTTTACAGATGAGTTGGTGCATGCTCCTACCCAAGTCATCGCCTGCCGCTTTGAATAGCTCGGCGGCTAGGCCATCTGCTCCAGCGGCTTTGTTGGACTTCAGCTTAGATATGGCTATCTTCACCTCGTCCAGGTCGGGTGGACGGAATTGTTGGTCTTCATCGTCCAGGTTGAATGGTTCGTTCTGCCTGACAGCGGGATTTTGTTCGTCATCGCCGTTAAACAGTCTGCAGAAGTAGTTCTTCCATACCCTCAGCATCGACTGCGATTCTACTACGATGTTCCCTTGTTCGTCCTTGCAGGCTTCGGTTCGGGCTCTGTATCATTGGGAAGTTCTTTTAACCCTTTGGTAAAACTTCCGAATCTCATTCCTGCCGTAGCATCTCTCAATTTCCTCGATCGCGCGCTTCTCATGCTCTTTCTTTTTCCTCCTCAGAAGCCGGTGTTCATCTCTTCTCTTCTGCGCGTAGAGCTCACGGGCAGCTCTTGTCCTCCTTTGCAGCGCCGCTTTGTATGCCTCTTGTTTCGCTGCATGTGCTTGCCGGCATTCGTCGTCGAACCAGGGGTTTCTTTGCGGTGGTCTGGTGAAACCCAGCACATCAGAGGCGGCGTCTCTAATGGCTATTTGGCAATGGTGCCACTGGTCTTCAATACTTGATGCTGGCTGCATAGGACATCTTGAGAGATTGAGAGAGACTCGATCGGAAAAGGCTCTGGAGATATCTTGCGATTGTAGCCGTCCGACGTCAAACTTCCTCACAGTATTTACTTGTCTTGGCGGTGTTCGGGATATCCGCAGTCGTACCTTGGCTACAACAAGGTAGTGATCCGAGTCAATGTTGGCCCCTCGGAACGTTCGGACATCCATAATACTGGAGGAGTGCCTTGTGTCGATCGCAATGTGGTCAATCTGGTTGACGGTTGATTGGTCCGGGGATCTCCATGTGCCTTTGTGAATATCGAGATGCGGGAACCGCGTACTTGCTACGACAACATTTCGCCCCGCCGCGAAGTCGATCAGCCTAAACCCGTTATCGGAGGTGGTGTCGTGTAGGCTGTACCTTCCGACAGTACTACCAAAGATCGCCTCTCTTCCTATCTTTGCATTAAAATCACCTAGGACAATTTTAATGTCATAGTTAGGGCATTGCTCATACGTCTTGTCTAAGAGCTCGTAGAACCTCTCTTTGGTGTCGTCGTCTTTCTCCTCCGTGGGGGCATGGGCGCATATTAGGCTAATGTTGGCGAATTTAGCCTTGATGCGGATTGTCGTAAGGCGCTCGTTCACACAGCTGAAACTTAAGACTTCTTGCCTGAGTCTACCGCCAACGACGAATCCACAACCAAATAGGCGCTGTTTTTGTTGTCGATAGCAGTCGCCATAGTAGATATCGCAGTTGTTCATCCTCTTCTTGCCCGGTCCATCCCATCGCACTTCTTGGATGGCGGTTATATCTGCTTTATAGTGGTTCAGGGTCTCCGCTAGTTGTTCGGCTGCACGCGGTCTGTTAAGGGACCTAACATTCCATGTACAGATCCGAAATTCGTTGTCCTTGTATCGTTTGCCAGGTTCGTCACCAGTAAAATCATCCGTATCCGAGGCTTGTTGTTGCTTCGTAACTAGAAACATTTTTCCGCAGTCGGGCAGTTACCCCGGCGTACAACCCCCAACCTGGAGGGCCAGGCCCTTTGTTGGACCCCTTGGACGAAAGGGGCCGGATTCCTCCGGTGTCAGTAACCCACTTCGGGGATGTGAGAGCTGCCGTTGACCCATTAAGGGCTCTTCCGCCACCATCTCTATTTCAACACCCTGACTAGTGCTGAAAAATCCTCAATGACCTCAGCTCCAAATACGTCGAAGTAGCTCATTGAGGTATCTGCCATGTTGACTGTTGACGCCACCGTTGATTCAACCATGTGAATTCATCCGCCGTACGTCCTCTTTCTGAGGGGCTCATGTAAGACCTCTGAGACTCGATCAGGCAGTCATTGCGACAGAGCATTATAGTGTTGCTATTTTCTTCGTGTTCAACACTCGCGCTTATAAGTTTAGCAAGTCATGCCCGGAAGGACAAGACCAGTACCCGGTGGCTACCACGCGGAGGTAAAATAAGCACAATTGATGTGTATGAACAGTTACAACGCCTGGGCATCGCCAAGTTGACGCCAATCAGTGTCTACCCTATTCATACAACACCCAACCACCTCAGACGCTTACAACAAATTATAGAAGAAAACCGTCTTATACCCGACCATCAGTTCGGGTTTAGAAGCAAACATTCGACAATCGATCAAGTGCATCGGATAACTGACGTAATAGAGAAAGCTCTAGAAGGAAATAAAATTTGCTCTGCCGTGTTCTTGGATGTTTCGCAAGCATTTGATAAGGTTTGGCATGAAGGCCTCAAGACAAATTAAGACAAATTCTCCCCGAACGGTTATGGAAAATTCTAGAATCGTATCTAGAGAACAGACTCTTTCGTGTCAAACACGGAAACGAATATTCGGAATTTAAAGAAATAAGGGCAGGTGTGCCACAAGGAAGCGTCCTTGGCCCTCTCCTGTACCTGTTATTTATGCGTGATATTCCGCAAACAGAAGGTGGTACCGTAGCCACCTTTGCCGATGAAACAAAAGTTGGTTCAACGACCAAAGAAACAAAGAAAGTATTACAAGGCGCTTAACCGGGTCTATGAATGGACAAAATCATGGAGGATCGCTCTCAACGAAACGAAATCGGTCCACGTGGATTTTACATATAAAACAACAAATAACTTGCCTGTATTTATAAATACGGTACAAGTTCCGTTTGCGAACGAGACCAAATATCTCGGAATGACTCTCGACAGCAAACTAAAATGCGGAAACCACATGTAAAGAAAATATGCGAAGAACTTAAAATCAAATATAGAGAACTTTATTGGTTACTCGGAAAATATTCCAAGCTTACCCTCGAGAACAAGCTTTTATTATATAAGCAAGTGATGAAGCCTGTATGGACATATGGTATACAGTTATTTTACAAACTTTTCAAAATAAAGTGCTAAGACCATTCGTCAGTGCACTGTGGTACATTAGAAATGAAGATCTCCATAGAGACCTCGGAATTCCCACCGTAACGAAACGAAATTATGCGCTCGAAAGCATAGAAATCGATTATTAGGACATATTAATAGCTCGGTCCGTGAAATTCTCGATGACTACAACGAACTACAACGAACTAAACCTTCGGACTTAGCCCGATATTTATCAACCGCGTTCAAATTGCGGAACGAGCAGGAACTTTCGCCGCCATGTTGCCTGCCAAACGTGTAAAACTTCATGATAAAAAAATTGCTTGATAAGTCATAACTTAGTTGCAGTGCAAAAGAAATTTGATGGAGGTGGTTTTGGTGAGTAAAAATCTCACAGTTCTATGAGCATGCGCCGAGTGTCCTCATAGTGTCTTCTAGAAGATTTCCACCTACCTCGGAGAAAAAAAAAAAAACACTCACAAAAAAATATGAATTTCGAAAAGTATAATTTCGAAAGCAGAATTTCGACCCGCTCCTATTTAAAAATTTAAGAGTTCACCTTAAAATTAAGAGTCACGTGAAAGAGAAAAATGTTTGGCTTTTCCAAAGCAAACATCAGTTGAATTGCAACCGTATTATGTGCGGTCCGAAAATGTGGATGGTTTGTAATTATTATAATTTTTTTTTGTGTATATTTGGTAGGTAGGTATTATCGTAAGGGCCCTTATCTCCTAACATTTTCACACTTTTGAGGAAAATGTAAATATTGTTACATAGGTAGCTTCGGTGGGTACTAAGGGCTTCTAGAAATTGGGATTTGAATAAATTGCTTTTGAAATAAATGTAATAAAATCGGAAACAGGGCAGTAATTCCAAATACCTATGTATTAAATCGAAATCGAAAATTATGTAGATAGGGCCTTTACGAAAATAAGGACAGTCGGCTTTTTTTGTAGCTATTGGTATGTCTTTTGATGAATTTTGTGTAAATATAAGCTTTGTATGGATTCCGCTTTTTATTTTATAGTGTTCTTTGTCTTAAATTCATTGCGGGGCTAGTTGTAACATGGAGTGCAGAATGTATGATTTATCCCAGAGGATGTAATTCCTTACTCAAAGGTGGGTCCAAGAAAGAGAACGGTTTTGCTGAGAGTACGAAAATCATCTATTTCAACCGATTCTTCAGAGAGTCACCAAGTCCAAATCAAAAAGCATCAGGGGTATGAAAACACCTATGCTAGTTTTTCGAGTTTTTCCAACAAGTGATCTGATTTTGTTCTTTTATAAGCATTTTTTAGTAAATTTGTAGCTTACCCCTGTTACGGCGAAAGTTGTAACAATCCGTATTCTTTAAAATGTCGAAAATTTGCTATCTTTTGAGCAGACTTTAATGGACTTTTTTGGCTAGTTAGAGCGCTCGCTAAGTGGCAATAAGTTAGAATAAGATAAGTGTTAGGTTAGGTTAGGTTAGGTTAGGTAAAAAAGGGGTATGAGATAGTAAGATCTCATACGGCACTAGGCACCATAAGGGCCCATCGCGATCGATGGGGAACCAATTACAGTAAGCAACAGTGAACAGAACCTAAACATTTTCCCTTAAAAATTAACAACAATTAATCTCCTTACAGAAATTGAGTAGCCCTTTGAAATTTGTGTGGTCTATCTCCTCCAGTTATTGGAACCCAAAAAAACCCTACCCAAAAATTTCCTTCGGTTGCGAGATATTGCTTCGCATTCACACAGTATGTGTGTGATTTCTGCATCGGCTTGCAGGGGCCTGTAACAGAACGCGACAAGTCGACAAGTCTAAATTCACTTGTCCACTTATGCTTGTCCGACAAGTACAAATTAATTCTGTAACAGAACGTAAACCGTTGCACTTGTCAAAAGAATTAAATTCCCTTGACTTGTCGGCATTCTTTGACAAGTGTTTTATATGTGAAGATGGCAAAAATCACGGAAGATAAAAAAAGTGCTATTTTAACCAAAATAAGAGAAAAAAAAAATATATTATTTGGTGCTTTCAGTGGTGTCCTAACAAAAGAAAATAAATGTACAAAGTGGAAGGAAATAGACAGCCTGGCAAAAAGCCTAAATGTTGTTGCGCAGAATAAGAATTGGACGTATGTAAGGGACGTATTTTGGCAAAATGTTAAGAAACGCACAATTGTAAGTACTAACTTAATAAGTAACATTAGAATTAATATGTTAATTACACAAATCAAATGATAGGCAAAAGTGGATAACTAGAAAAAAACGGGTTCTGCGGGTGGAAAAAACTGCATCTTAACAACTTGCGACAACATTGTGCTCGATATCGTTGGGCGAAAATATCATCTGGCCAACATACTTGGCTGTCGAATTCGATGTCATTTACTGCCTGAGTAATCTCTCGAATGCAGCGACACACTGTCATTTTACTAACGCCGTGCATGTCACCTATAACATGGTACTGTGAGCCCGAACCGAACCAATGTAGAGCAATCAACAGTTTTTGGTAAACGGTTAATGAATAACTTTTATTTGTAGTGCACTGTATTTTTCTTCTTAGTCTTGCAGCAAGATTGTGTGCAGTTGATTTTGATATGCGAAATTTTTCAATATACAGATGATCACTAACATCAAAATTAATTCTTGGCCTAAAAACTTTCAACCTGTGCCGAGGTTCACTTTTCTCACTATCACCGTCACTATCAAAGTCGGAAACAAAAAAGTACATTTTTAACTACTATTGTATTTCACTATTTGTTTTCTGCTTAGGTATTACATTAAAAATGCACTTGTCAGCTTTTGACAATATTCAAATCACCTGTCCATATTGAGCCACAGTTCGACAAGTGTGTCTTGACACTTGTCATGTTCTGTTACAGAAAGAGGGAAAATATATAATTTCCCACTTGTCATCTTTCATCGCGACAATTGTCGCAGTGCTCTTGGACTTGTCGTTTTGTGTTACACAATCTTTGACAAGTTGTCGAAATTCACTTGTCCTACAACTAATTGTCGCGTTCTGTTACAGGCCCCGTCGTCGCATAATCTACAAGTGTCCGTGTCTGTCAGTATAAGTCTTTTTGCATGTTTTCTTAGAAGACAGTGCCCTGACAGGACTCCAACCAATGTTCTGAGATGTTCCCTACATAATTTTAGAATTTCCCTAGATTTTTTGATGTTGAGTTGTGGCCAAAGTGCATTGAACACTTTATGTCCGGTGATGTTTGGCCACCACAAGATAAATGTTAGTCTTAAATTAGATTTAATCGTTTTTGCCTAGTATTTAAGTGAAAGATTGAATTAACAAAAATGAGTTTAAAATTGAAAAAAAGGTCACGCTGCCAGGGCTTAATCCCAGGACTCAACTTTTGGAATATCATTTATGGCGGAATTCAAAGCATGAAGATGATCTACATTGTATACCGCTCGACTACTCAGCTTCGATGGCAACAGAAGACCGAAAGGTGCCTATAAAGACGCCTGATCCAAGTCATGAAACGCGTTACCCGAAAACATGGGCAGATAGTACCTTACTTACTTACTTACTTACTTACTTACTTAGATGGCGCTACAGTCCGGCGTGAACCTGGGCCTCAAGCAATACGCCTCTCCAGTTAGCGCGATCTTTACCTAACTGCCTCCAGTTGCGCACTTCAAGTTGGTTGAGGTCCCCTTTCACTTGTGGGCGCCACCTTAGGCGAGGTCTTCCTCTACTGCGTTGTCCCTCCGGGTTGGAATGGAAGACTCTCCGGGCCGGAGCGTTGGTGTCCATTCGCTCTACATGTCCCAGCCACCTTAGACGACTGATGTGTACTTTTTTTTTGACTAGGTCGATGTCGCTGTACAGCTCGGAGAGTTCGCTGTTAAATCTTCTCCTCCAAAGCCTGTCAACGCAAACGGGACCAAAAATCACTCGAAGAAGTTTGCGTTCAAAACGACCGAGGAGATCTTCATCCGCCTTTGATAGCGTTCATGCTTCTGCCCAATAGAGTAGGACTGGGATGATGAGGGTCTTATATAGAGTCTCCTTAGTGTTTTTTGACAAGGCCTTATTTCTCAGTTGCCGGCGTGCGAGTTTCGCACAATCTTCTCAAGAATGATGTTGAAAAAGTGTCACATGACAGCGCGTCACCTTGTCTAAATCCTTTTTTGACATCAAAGGTCTCGGTGAGATTGTTTCCGACCTTTATGGAGCAGCGAGCGTTATCCATCGTCATTCTGGACAATCTGACAAGTTTGGCAGGGATGCCAAAACTAGACATGACTCAGTATAGCTCGTCTCTATAAATGCTGTCATATGTGGCCTTAAAATCAATAAACAGATGGTGGGTATCGACTTGAACTTCTTGGGTTTTCTCCAGGATCTGCCGTAGTGTGAATATTTGGTCGGTTGTGGACTTACCGGGCCTAAAACCGCACTGTTAGAGTCCAATCAGGTCGTTGACATAAGGTTTCAGACGTTCACACAGTACGGCAGATAGGATCTTATATGCGATGTTAAGGAGACTGATGCCTCTATAGTTGGCGCAGTTTAGAGGGTCTCCTTTCTTGTGAATCGGGCAAACAATGCTGAGGTTCCATTCATCAGGCATACCTTCTTTTTAACCAAATTTTGGAGACGAGTTTGTGTATGCACTCTACCAAGTCATCTCCGGCTGCCTTAAAGAGCTCGGCAGGCAAGCCGTCTGGTCCAGCAGCCTTGTTGGACTTCAGCTTGGATATATTGCTATCCTCACTTCATTTCGGTCAGGTGGACGGAAGTCTTGGCTTTCATCGTCCAGGTTGAATGGTTCGTTCTGCCTGACAGCGGAATTTATATCGTCTTCGCCGTTTAACAGTCTGCAGAAATGTTTTTTTTCATGTCCTCAGCAGCACCGACTGTGTTTCCGCTCTTGTTGCCATGACACGTCCTTTTTACCTTTTGGTAAAGCAATAGAGTAATACCTCTCTATTTTCTCGATCGCGTACTGCTCATGCTCTTTCTTTTTCTTCCGGAGAAGCCGATGTTTATCCCTTCTCTTTTGCTCGTAGAGCTCACGAGCTGCTCTCGTCCTTCTGTGCAGATAGTACCTACCTTTTTTTTAAAGCAACAGTTTATCGAAAAGCAAAAATTCGATTCGTAATTTGACCAAAGGTCCTGATGTGTAGGAGATGAGGAAAAATTCTGAAAACTCAAAAAGTACTTTTTAAAAAAATCCTTTCTTAAATAATGGCGCGTAATTGTTTAGTACAATTGTTTTACAATGCCAATAAAGATAGAATGCGGTAATTGCCGTTTATATCTAAACATTGTAACAGTGGTGCAACTGAGCGGAATTAAACCCATAGCGGGTAAACAAATGAGAGAGAAATCATATTAAGTTGTGTAACCAAACCAATAAAATTGATTCAGTGGTGCAACTGCGATAGTTTGAGAATTTTGGTAGATGTTCAACGTCAAGCGAATAGGCTTTCTTTCTTTTATTTTACCGTTGATTCCTTCGTACCAGCGTCGCTCACTTTGACGGTGTATTTGCTAGCAAAATCGTCTTAACTTTTTTTTCTTTAATCAGAAAAACTCATCAACAACATTCGGGTAGAGCTTTCCCTACGTCGAAATGTTACTTTGACTACTCCCATTACTAAAATAATCCCCATTATTACCTGAAGTTATCAAAGCTACATTGTCCAACCACACATCCATTTGCTTCACATCGATTATCTTCCCAACGCGAGAGCGCACACAAAAACTCGGATGAAAGGACTCTTAATTAACCAAACTTATCCATGAGTGAAATACCTATATAACGAAAAAAGGAAGAAGAAAAGGAAACACTCCTTATTTGCAAAATCAAAGCAAACAAGCAGGGTATAGACTCGTAACAAACAATGCAAAGCAGGACACATGTCCTTTTTCTATTCGCAATTATTTTGGGCTAATTAATTGACTGTTGCAAAGCAAACAATCAGACGCATATTTTAAATGCACTCGGTCTTCGTCTCCATGAATAATGTCCTCTGAAGTGTGTCTGTCTATACGGTGCATGTGGGTTGCATGCAAACACAAATTATTACAACTGTCTCCATCCTCCTCTCACACTAAATGAATGCCAAAGGATAATTTAGACATTTTGTCATTTTGTGCAATTTTTTTCTTTCTATTTCTGTACATCTCACCCTCTATGGAATATCCTTTCGGTGCGGAGGGAAGCCGATTTCTCAAGAGATACATTCCAAAAAGTCGTTGAAAATATTGAAGTTAGCATGTTTCACGAGCGAAAAAATTGCTTCAACCCTCGAAATTTGCCAAAAATGAATTCCGTTTTGTCTTGTTTCGGGAATCTCGCATTCGAGGGGTGAATTAACAATCATTCAGTGGGACCTCTGCAACCCCACCCACCGCACGATTGTTCTGAATGAGTATAAGTATGAGCTGTGCGTCGATGTCATATAAATTTGTCGTTTTATTCGTCATTGCCTTGGCTTGTCCCGTTTTTTTTTTCCTTTCTTTTTTGATAACAATCCGATGGCGATATGTACTTCTTCGAGGATAACATTATCGGCAGACATGCATCTGTTGTGTTGTGTTGTGGTGACGAAAATGTTCCAAACAATGCAATGCACATTGAAAGGATGTATACCACACAAGGACCTGGAACAAAAGAGGGAGGGTGTGACGTTTATTTGATTTTCGAATGAATAAGTTGTTAGAGAGAAAGACCCCATCCTATATATTTAGATATACTGTGCGACGCATTGTAATTCGAAACGAAAATGACAATAACGGAGAGTTGATTTGCAGATACACATTCATTTTTTTTTTTTTTGGTTGTCAGTAAAACTGTGTTTCCCATAATCCGATTAATATCTCGGGATTTCATGTGTTTGCGCGATGGGAGGACAGCGACACTATTCACGATCACGACTACAACTACAACAGGCTGTCGGTATAGTTGTACGTCGATGGTGACAATTGACAGCGAGTGTTAATTCGTCATCACGATGTTTCATAATTGGATTTTTAGCGGGCCTGGATGCTGGATGGCGGCGATAACTACAATGCCGAGGAGGCTTAAAAAACGATTGGAAAACGCGCACAAATCGCTTTAGGAGGGTGTAAACGGGGGCGTTTTCATATGGACTGCTGGTGCGGATGTGGTATTAGGAAGTTTGCGTTAAGCTGTATGTCGTTTGCAATTTGATATGCGCTGTCGAAGCAATTTTTATTCTCACGGCTCGATGGTGGCGCGGGAATATGCAAGTGAACAGCGAAGTGCCTGCGAGAATGGGAATAGGTTTTCCGCTGATAAGAGTAGAACATTGGCTTTGGCAAATGCACTTAATCACACGATGCGGATATCTCTACTGTTCGTGGAATGGATTTCTCTTAATTTACATACAAAGACGTTTTACACGCTCTTTGTTTAACTAATGAGTGCGTCCTTGACGGCTCTTAGGAAATAAAGAGGCGAAACTTCCAAATCAATGCGAATTTGCGAATATGTATAGGTAACGAATTTTTGTTCTTATACGAGTACTAGCTGACTCGGCGAACTTCGTTCCGCCCAAATCTATATATATATAAATTGTGCCCTTAAAATTGTGTTCGTTTGTCGCCAATTCACGTCTTAACGCATTTACCGATTTTAACCAAACTTTCACACATCTTTGGTATTTGTCTATATATGATTTTTGTGAAGTTTGGTTGCAAATGGTAAACGTATGTTTGTGTAATTTGTTTACAAAAAACGGTGCAAAAAAAATATATTTGTGGCGCTGTTGTCGATATCCTAAACCACTCAACCGATTTAAATGACATTTTGTGGCTGTGTATCTTGGACCCAAAAGGTGGCGCTGTTGTCGATCTCCTAAACCACTCAACCGATTTCAATGGCATTTTGTGGCTGTGTTTGGTTGGTTACAGTATGAAAGATAGGATACTATTTTGGTATTGTGGGTACGGCTATATGTAAAGGAGACTGACATCCGTATGTGCGTGCACTCATAACTCGGGAATGGATCGTGGCTCGGTGAAGATTTGGTGTTAAACATATTTTTAGATGCCAAATCTAAAAAACTAAAAAAAAAAAAAATTTTTCGTCAAAATTAAAAAGCAAAAATGTTGTGGACACCTTAATCACTATTGTTTTTATTTAAAGTATGTGTTTTTTTAACTATCGCAGAGCCTTTTCATAAACTACATTTTTTGTTTTGCCCTGAGTAGATAGTAGTATAAATAAACAGAACTAATGGCTTTCCTACACGTGAACATGATTAATATATGTAATTGTCCGTGGGAGAAGCATGGATACTCTAGGTCGATTCCACACAATTCCAACGATTGTCCTTGCGCCTTATTTATTGCCATAGCGAACGCAAGAGGTATCGGAAATTGCAATCTTTGAATTCAAAGGTTAAATCTGGTGGAATCATTGGAATACGCGGAATCAATACATCTTCACCTTTAAATTTTCCTTTTAAACTCGTTGCTTCAATAAGATAGTTCATAACTTTTTTTACTGCTAATCTTGTTCCGTTGCACAATCGAGGCTGATTTATATTCCGAAGAAGTATTGTATATTGGTGCACCAACTTTCAATTGTAAACGATGAGGCGGCAATCCAGGTAAATCTAACGAATTCAGAAATTCCGTCGGATAATTGAGAGAGTCATCTTGATTTGTGACCGTGTCTACTGATTGATATGTTACAATCCCACCAGGCACATCAGTTAAAATATCCATATTCAATTGACCTACGTCCTTATTTTGGCAGCCAATATTGCTCTTTCAGCTAACCAATTGTGATTTTTATAATTTTGCGCATTGTTTGGAAAAACACTTGAAACCAATTATTGTTGTTTTGTTTGTGCGAAATTACAAAAATTATCTGGCAAAGTGATTAATCCAATCGACAGTAATTGCCTAGGAAATTCGTCAGCCGATGGGTCATTTTGTATTTTTTTTCTCTCACATTTGTTGTTAAAGTGAGTGTTTGTGCATTTCCCCATAAATTTGATGACTTTAAACATGCCTTTAATTCATCTGCTGGAGTTGAACGGGGTATCACTGGCAGTGTTTATGCAAAATATCGTCGACCACAGCACACAACACACCGTCACCAGTCCGCAGCACTTCGAACGAAGTACGGCAACAAACATTGACCAAATGCATTCTCAAATAGAAGCATTCGTTGTTTTTCGGGTGAACTGTGTATATTCTACCAATTGCATCACTTGCATAAACACCACGGAATGCGGGAACAACTTCACCTTATTTCCGCCGCTTGAACTTCTTCGATGACGCATTCCAATATCGGGACATTTCGCAATATGTAAGTATTCGTGCAAACTCGTGGCCTCGGCAAGTGTCGAAAAAATTGGTTAATGTTGTTGCAGGTGCCATAACCCTACTCACGAATGAGCAGAGTACCAAGATTGTTATTGAGCACTTGTTGAAATGTCACAACTCGATTTCTATAAATTTTTTTTTTTTTGTTTCAAAGTGCATTTTCCCATACAAACTTTCATAACCTTTTCCATCCCCTCAAAGTTTTGTTTTCGCGACAAAACTTCACAAAAATTATATATAGAGCAATAGCAAATGTGTGTGAAAGTTTGGTTCAAGGCGGTAAATGCGTTAAGGCGTGAATCGACGACAAACGAACACAATTTTAAGGTTTTCTTTTTATATATATATAGAAGAAAGATTAGTCTGAATACAAAAACAATTCAAGCTACCTAGTAAACGCATTTGGTTAGTCGCGAAAAATCTAGTTGACGTTTTACATAAACGAACGTCCCCAATCACTCGTAGTTTTTTTGACAGCCGTAGTTTCGCCAGTTAGTTTGACAGGCGGAATTTAATCGAGACCTCAGATGGCAGCAAAAAGCTTTACAGTATTATCAAAGGACGGGGTCTCCCTCTCTCTCTATGGTGACTGGTAGTCTACGGTTGTTTCGGCTTCCTCTTTGATGAAGTTCAAATCTGATTAGCTCCATTTGTACCAAACTTCAATTACAGCGATATGTATTTAAAATCCACAAAATTTCAGCAAAAGACAAGGTTATGGTCATATAAGCCAAAGTGGCTGTCTAAACTGTTTTTCAAAGACCTCATTGCCAATCCTCAAACCTCAGAGGCTACACAGATCTGAAGTAAGGACTGGGAACATGGAGGATATTTTTTTAGTCTTCGGAACCGTCTCTCAAATAAAAGTCCAAGGGTATGCATGCAGGACAAATTGGTAACACAAAGCCTTAATCCTAGATCAATATGCAAACCGTCCTCCCGTAACCACTTTACATAATTAGAGGCTTCACACATATTTTCTATACCTACCTGAGATACGCATACGGAAAATGTAAAGCCACCAACCTGTGTCCGCAAGGCACAACCCACTTGACACATCCTCTTAATTGGTAGCCCAAAACACTTAGCCTAAACCTCCGCCCCCTAGAGAAGCATAAACCAATAAACCAATCTGCCCGTCACATCCATAAGCAAAGCCAACTTGCACTAAGTTAAATCGCATTTTATTCCGCACCCAAGAACCTATCTACCGCAAGCAGCCAAACAATAAAACTCAATTAACAGTTTAACATTCAAT
Organism: Cheilosia urbana; assembly: GCA_946477585.1. Classification (NCBI taxonomy): domain Eukaryota; kingdom Metazoa; phylum Arthropoda; class Insecta; order Diptera; family Syrphidae; genus Cheilosia; species Cheilosia urbana. Next base: position 123,744,067 of record OX297854.1, read on the forward strand.
TTCCACGAGAGATTGAGGTAGACGCACAGGGTACAGCATCTGAGAATGGAGCGGGTAAAAGACTCTCTAACCAAAGTCGGCGTTGCCTCAAATTGACCTTCTTAAAGTTCCAAAATGCTATTATTGTTTACAAAACTTCCATCTGCAGGAATTCGATGAAACTCCTTTGGCCTCTGACTTCTTGGCGGTCTCGTCTCCTGCCATGACCACATCCAAATGTGTGTATCTCGGCTGCATTAAAACTTTAAGGACCGCACACAGCCACACATCTTCCATCGGCACAGTCATAAGTCTTGAAAGGCGACTCTGTATGTATATAGCTACGTATATCTAGGGTTACCCGCAAAAGTTTTCCCATGAAATTCCATTCCCCAATAATTATATTCAGGATCCCTCGCACTGTAGCAGACAAATTGTCTCCAGTAGTTAACGCAGGGCGAAGTTGCCTGCCGCCTCCTGTCGGTCCTGCTGCTGAACCAGTTTTCCTAAAAATTAATTTCAACTCGAGTATGCTCATATAAATTAAATGAAAATCTCACGACTGTCATCGACGATGTTGTCGTTGTTGTCATCCAGGCTCTCGTACACGTTCCTGTGAAGTGTGATCAAGTTTTGGGAGTTTCGTGTAAAGGAATTCTCAGCCATTAGCACGGGGATAGGGAAGGACAACTGCGAACTTCGTTACAAGCCCACTACTACTTGCTAGTGTTTTGTGGGCGGCTGGGCGAAAACTTCAGCAAGGTGTGCGCGCAAAACGAATCCTTTTCCGAGATCTACGAGCTTCAATTAGTGTGGGAGGGGTATATGCGCTGTGCATGGGGAGCGACCTATAAAAGGGAATCTCGTTGAGACGCATATGAATTCCACCTCCCACTCTTGAGATCACAATAAACACCTCCTAACGCTGAAAGGATGTTATAACGTGTACACGGTGGGGGGGATAGACTGGCAGACACATCTCCGAGTGCTTACATGTTGAAAGACTGCCAATGAAAATGGAATTTCCATGCCATCAGCATTGGGGTGTAAAAAACTGTAAAATTCAACTCTAGCAAAAAAAAAAAAAAAAAAAACCAACCCGCACTCAGCGAGGGATGGAGCTGGCTTGGAGTGTTTTCTGCAAGACCATAGATAGCGAGGGTAATTATGGAGCGTATTTTCTTAAAGCCGTACATACGTCCTATTTTTTAAAATTAATTAATTTCGAGCAAGGCACCAGGACGTGCGAACGAGATGACTATTAAGCCGATTTCGAAATGACGCAAATGGCTGACGTAGCAGGTAAAATTGAGTCTCTTTACGGCCATAAAGTTGACGGTACTTAACGCATTTCGAATGGGCTGGCACAAGGACCAGACACACGGAAGCTCGAAAAATATGCTGCGATAAGGGCGGCACAACGCTCGGCGTAATTACTCGAGAATATTTTAAATAAGTAAATTCGAGAATAAGGGTTCGTAAAATTAATGGAGTGGCAAGTATAGTGATGTGCGATGCGAGGTCGGATATGAAACAAGCCTCTGATCTGATGGAATTTTGGGGAAGGAGAACCAGACTCAATTTGCATTCTAGGTCTGAATGAATTTGTTTAGCTTTCCTTCGAGTTGGGTAAATCACTGTCACTTTCATAATAGCTAGAAGCAAACTTGCGGCACAAGCGGGTAGTTGAGCTCTGGTATTTTTAAGCACTCAAGAGGTGCTCTGATCATTTTATTCAACTACGAACGTAAAACAAACTGCATTGCTTCAATCGGCAAGGACTCGTGCCTTGAAATGAAAGCCATATGCTTCATTATGATCAGCTTTATGCTAAGATTGAAAGCCGTATTGATAGGGTGAGCTGTTTTATCGCGATACTCGTTCAATTCCACATACAAAAATGACAAATTTTTCAATTTTATTATATGGAGTAACCTTACCACGGAGTGAATAATTCTCCACCGTGCATACTTACACCTACCAAGAACGTAAAAGCCAGTGGGCTCAGTATCTATCGCGATTTTATCAGGGCAGACCTAAAGTACCACAGACAAATATACAAACAGAACAATCATTCTAGAGGATAAGAGAGCACGAAGAATGATGATATAAGCGGTCCTATTTGCACAAGGAAAATATGGCAGAAGGTTTACAAGTGGAACCGCTGAAGAGCAAAACAAGGGCAGCGGGGGAAAACTACGAAGGGTGGAGACGAAAATTTTACAAAAAAAAAACCCTATGCAATCGCCGAGCTATTGCTGTCACTTTCAATACAAAATTCTGTCCGTCTGCTGTCTGTACGGCTGTCCCGAGGCCTACAGTCTAAACGGCTTTCGCACGGATTTCGTTCAAACTTCGGATTTGGAGTTTAACGGCTTGCAGTTCGGGTCAGTTTTTTTCTTTTGCACGGTAACCTCAATATTCATGGTACTTCCCATATAAAATGTTAATATACCAGTTTGATATTTTCGAAAACGGCTCTAACTATTTTAACCAAAATTGTTGTTCGAGCTTAAGTATAGGTGAGGTTAATATATCTGCATACTCATTTTTTCGCTAAAAAATCGAATAACTGTACTTTTTACTTTTGTCATATCTCGAAAATGGTCCAAAAGATTGTAACAAAAGTTCACTTCATTTCTAACTTAATAGGGAACTCAGTTTTTAACTGTCGAACTTCCATAACTCGAATTTCTCCACAACTCAAATTATTATGGATACCTTCGATAACTTTTTTTAAGGCTTTTGTTACTTAAAAAATGTTTTCTCTCTTTAAAATACGTAGGTATCCTTATAATAAAATAAAGTTTTTGTTTTTATTTCTCTAAGTCGAATTTTCTTAAATTTTCCACATAAAAGGTGGGCCAAAAGAGATCACCCTTTTGGAAGATGCTCTTATTTTTGCAAATGGCCGCCAATGTTAAATCTGTTTTGACATTTGTGGACTAGACAGATGTAGAATACAAGTGAACAAGCCATGGAGCGATACACTCCCCAAGAACGCGGAATAATTTCGAATTTTCGATTTTTCGACCAAAATCATAATGAGCATTGAGGCTCATTTCCACCTCAGCGGGTACGTGAACAAGCAGAACTATCGATTCTGGGGCACCGAAAATCCACGAGTAATGCACAAGGAGCCATTACACCCGCTCAAAGTTACTGCACGGTGCGCTGTTCACGCTGGAGGAGTCATCGAGCCATTTTTGTTCGAGAACGCCGCTGTTCAAACGACAACAGTGGACGGTGCGCGCTATAGGGCCATGTTAACCGAGTTTTTTTCTGCCGCAATTGGATGAATTAGGACTGGAGGACATGTGGTTCTAACAGGACGGAGCTACGGCACACACTGCGCGAGCCACAACCGATATTCTGAAGGCGGCGTTCCCGGGTCGCCTCATCTCTCGTTTTGGCGATTTGTACTGGCACGCAAGATCGCCCGATTTAACCGTCCCGGACTTTTTTTTCTGGGGTTTTTTGAAGTCCTGTATTTACGTGAACAAGCCCGAGACCCTAGAAGCCCTCAAGGACAACATTCGACACGACTGCGAGAATCTGTCGCCCGGAGTTCTCGCCGAAGCACAGTGTGACAATTTGCCTATTTAGCGGGATTTAATTAAAAAATTAAATGTCAAAAATGTAAACAAAAACAGGCTTTTCTTGCAGCCTACACCTCCGACTAAATAACTGTGAACAAATCTTTATGTTAGAAGCATGTGCAACAGAAAAAAATTATCTCAAAGTTCAAGTTGTGTACAATTATTCATAAGAAGATCGGTTAGAGAGCAAGATTAGTTATTTTCTTTTCAGACCCTACACTCACATCGAATCTACAACCGTTGGTGCACAGAAGACAAGTCGCTGACCTATGCTTGTTTTATAGGTACTTCCATGGTAGATATTCTGAGGAACCCAAAGACATTATCCCTCGAAATGCAACTTTTGGGCGCCCAACAAGACAGGCTGCTAATGCTCATGACCATACAGTACACTTGACAACCGCGAGGACATCAACTTTCAAAAACTCCTTCTGTTACAGGACAAGCAAACTTTGGAACTCGCTTCCTGGGGATATATTTCCAGAAGACTACAATTTGCAGCAATTTAAGTGCAGAGCAAACATGAATCTGTAGACATCTCGGGGCGCTGTTGAAGCGTTATAGGTTCGCCTTTCCCGGGAGAAGTATATAAGAAAAAAAAAAAAAAAAAAAAAGTAGTTCGCGTGATTTTAATTGAAAGTTTTGTTTTATTTTAATAATTATATTCTTATTGAATAGTAAGGTAAGTTGATTTGGGATATTGGGTACCTTTAGTTTAATTAAAGAGGAGAGGAAACAAAAATTAAAGATAAATTTATGTGTTATATGTATTCAATAGAGCAAAAGTATAGTTATTCGGTGTTGTTCAAGTTGAAGACCGTATTTGTTGTAGAGCCATGTATGTACGTAACAAAAAAGTGTCTTGTCTTTTTGCGCACAGGTGCAACACCCATACTAAATTTTTCATTTTTTAGGATGGCTACCGAAATTACGAAAAAGCAAATTTATGATGTTTGGATTGCTAAGATCAAAACTAAGAGCGTTGATGCTGTTTTTTCTTTTGTTATGAACTGCTTCAATAATATTACGTTTCCTGAGGACTCAAAGTCAATAAAGACAACTTTAAGAAAGTTATGCTTTAGGTTTGACGAAAATTTTACCAAAATTGGTCGCTTTCGAGATCGCTTCGAAATCATTAATTGTACGTGGTTAAATAAAACTCTAACACTACCACAAACAGTTTTAGATGAAATTCCTTCTTCATCTCGTGTAAACAAGGTAGGAAGACCAAGAAAAAGCTTTGATGAATGCTGTGAAAAAAGTAAGACGAGAAAGGTGCAAACACTTTGAGATTCGTTTAGCGCTAACGAAATTGCTACTGCAAATAAATTAAACCTTAGAAAGGCAGGAAAAAGAAATACTGCTATCGCAATTAAGCATTTGCCAAAAAGAAATTAATCCAAGATAGATTTAGAAGTGAAGCAAAAACTGACGAAAATACAGGAATCGACGAAGAAATTATCAAAAAGTTTCATATCATCTTAGAAGCTCTTGGGTCAGGGCTCCCAATTGACTTAAGTGCCTTCGAGAGTTTTGCAACAGAAACAATGGAACTGCCTTAAAAAAATATAGTTGGTATTTTATGCCAATTAGTCTACACAAGGTCTAATTTCATGGAAAACAAATAATTGCCACCTGTATTCTTCCAATCGGCCAACTTTCGGAGGAAGCCCAAGAAGCCACGAATAAGGAAAATAGAAAATTTATGGAACTTTTTACCAGAAAAACTTCGCGAGTCGACACGAACACAGGCCTACTAATATCCTCAGATCCTTTTTTGGCAAATGTAAGATGCATTCCAAAAAAAAAAAAAGTTTTATTGAACATGAAGTTCTGCAACTGTTAGACATACCAAACGAGTAAAAAAGTGCAAATTGTCGGTTCTTTTAAATATTTTTTTGTCAAAACTTGTAAAGATATGTTAATATAATTTATTAAATTGCTTTCTGTAAACAATTTTCATAAAAATTAGTAAAAAAAAATTTGCAAAAACATTTATTTCTGAGCGTTATTAATTTAATCCCGCTATAGGAGCGAAATGTCACACTGTGCGAAGTGATGAAAAATGCCATAAAACGAGCCCGTATGGAAATCATTTGTGACAGCCGATATCATCTTCTCGACTTGACCAAAAAAATTCTAAAGGTTCAAATAAATATAATCAAAAAACAGAATCGAAGTTTTGCATTTAGAAAACAAAATGAGAGCCAAACAACATCGGGTGACTTCTTTTGGCCCACCTTTGAATTATCGTATAATAAATTTTTGAAATTTTTTTTTTATTTAATTTGGTTTTCTTTAGTTTACCTGAAAACGCGTACTTAGAGTTAAATTGATGGTTCCAAGATTATAGCGTCCTTCATTTTCAATTCGTTGACGAAAAGGTTAATTTTAGAAACAGCTCATATCTCGAAAACCACGATGAATTTTTATCAAGTTAACGGTGATAGGCGCAGTGGCTTAGTGGTTAGTGTGTTGGACTGCTAAGCGAGGGGTCGAGGTTCGAGTCCCGCGAAAACCCAAGTACCAACTTAGGGTTTTTTCCACTGCGCCACCTCTCGCGAACGTCTGACAAACAGAGTAAAACTGTCTTGAAAGAGCTTCTCAATTAGCCGTTTGGGGTCGGCATAAAATGGTAGATCCCTTCCATTCGCTCCAAAAATGAAAACTCACACAAAACGAATGGTTGTGAGAAGCTAGGCCTAGGGCCCTTATGGACCTGTTGCGCCAACTATTTATTTTAATATTAATTGGACCAGACTTGGAAATTTGTTTATTTTAACCTCTGTAAGTGAGACAGACCTGCAACAAAAATCGTGTTTTAAGCTACAAATTTTTGCAAAAACGTGCAAAAAACGATTCATTTTTAAATCCTCCTTATAAGTGAAACAAATATTAGCTCTACCTGGATAAGTGAGAAACTGGGTAATTGGAAAACCTCTATAAGTGAGGCTGAAGTGAGGCCCATGAGGCCCGTGCTGCAGATTGCAGAACTTTCGACAGCACTGCTCCCAGCCCACAGAGATCGAATCGAAGGCGTAACAACTAACAACATTCGGCGGTTTGACAAAATAGGGATTGTGCTTGCTCTAGTTTTATTGAAGCCTCCTAATAACGCAAGTCGTTTCAGAGCGACTCTTCAAAAGTGAATTACCACTTCAATTAAAGCATATCCGCAGAAGCCTTTAGAAAGTAAGCTAAAAAATAAAATAAAAATGTCCCCCGGACCGGAGCGTGTTATCATAGCCTCCCACGTGTCCCATATCCCCCACCACGCTACATTCCGCTGGTAATATGACACCAGTTAACCGCACTCAACATTTGCATGAACCCCACTCCGGCTATGGTGCCTGGTAAATTTTATAACTCGGTTAGCATTAATAATTTATGACTTTATTACTCCACGTTTGCATCACCATCCGCTTAGCGGAGGAGGAGACGATGCGGTCTCTACAATACACTGTACTCTGTAGCTGTACCCTGTACTATCTCAATCGCAATCTACCCTTCTGTTTCATTTTATTCGATGACTAGCAGTAGGGTGTTGCTTGGGTTGATTTTAATTTCTCTGAAACAAGTCGACACTTTGCAGTTTACCGACAGCCCGCGCATATTCTACTTCTACCCTCTAGTGAGCAATTTTCATTTTCTTAAAATTAATTTTGATAAAGAGATACGCAATACTGTTATTTTCAATTTTTTTTTTTTATATAATTTCATTCATTACAACACAAATCCACTTATCATTCCACTGTAGATATAGTGTGGTATTGGTTACATTGCAGACGGTGGTGGAGCGCAACCGGTACCAGACTAACGCGCACCTCCGTTTTGAGGGATTTCGGTTTTGGCTTTGGCGTTGGAATTAAAACTGTGCAGCCGGGAAAAGTCTCTCGAGGACTGTAAATCATATGGCATCATCAACCCTTGGGAGTTTGGAATTGGAAAAATTTCCGTTTTAACACAACCCTGCGCTGTGCCGCCCCCCGTGGTGATGGTTTTTTTCATCACCGATGACATTCGGGTAAATAAATCGTTGGCTTAGAAGTGGACATCATTTAGTTGAGCTGGTAGAATCAACAAGGGAAAAGGATATACTATGTGTCCTTATTTAAATCAGATTGGGCAAAGAGGATGACTTTATAATTTGGGAAGGGTTTTGGTTTTTTTTTTTTCGTTGTTCGCAGGTATACGGACTATACAGAGGTACGCAATACAAATGCTGCAATGAAGTTTTTCGATAGATAAAAATGCAAATTAAATTGCCGATGAAGATAATATGAATTGAGTTTTGTGTTTAATACCGTGGGGAGGCTTTAAGAAGGGTTGGCTGATGACATAAACTCGGCGAGCTGTAGGTATATTATTGTGCGTATGAATTGTTGATTATGACACTACAAGTCATAAGTTGCAATGACTTTATTTGAAAGGGAATGGAATGGGAAATGATTTCCTCCATGACTTACAGCAGTTTGCTACAATTTTGTTTTACATTCTTGTGTAAATGGTAAGATACCTACATAAGGCGCTTTTTATGATGCGCACATGGTCCAAATAGACCATTGATTTTCATGGCTTACAACAGCAGTTGGATCTCGTGTTATTATTGTAAACCATGGAAATCAATGATCTATATACTTAGATCATGTGGGCTGAATAAAAAACGCCTATAATTGTTTTCGTACAAAATTTCGAACTCGAGATGTTTATCAATTCCGATATTAAGCGTAGTATACGGACCTCTTCCGAAATGAAATATCCCATACAAATTTTAAAACAACGAAATCGTGAACGAAAAATTTCGCTCTCCTTTTCGTTATATATAAAAATAACTTACTAAATGTGTGTGTGATAGCCTACCGACTGCCACACACATCCGATTTTGATTTAGTTTTTTTTGTGGGTTAATAGATCATGCAGAGAAGGTTTATATATTAGTATGATACATTTTTGAAAGAAGGCGCAACCGCCATTCCAATAAATTCATTTTTGTATACTTTAAAAAAAAAAAACTGGATAGAAATCGAGTAGTGACACTTCAAATATGAAAGCAATTGTTGTTGTCAGTTATTTTAATTATTTTCCAAGCAAATTGTTGTTGTCAACAATTTTGAAAGCTTTTTTTTTTAACAAAAAAAAAAATTTGTTCTAATAAATTATGTTTACTATGTAACATTAAGTAACTTTTTGAATTGAAGTAGATACTTATACAAAGATGATATTATGGCCGACGATATTTTGCATCGAATTCGTACTGTGACATCGGATAATGAACTGGAGATGTCAGATGAAATGCGCAACAAAGCCTTGATTTTGCTCGAGGATATTTGTCTGCTCAGGAGTGGCAATTTGTTGTGCAAATTGGGGATGCCACAGCCAAATTGTTCAATGCAAGACGCATTTAATCCAGAATTGGAGCGAGAAATGGATTTCGGTCGAATCGCATTGAGTCAAGCTGTTCTAACAAATGTGCCAATGTTGAATCAAGAATAAAAGAAAGTGCACGATGAATTGATGCAAGCAGTCGATAACGAAAATGGCGGAATATTCTCCCTTGATGCGCCCGGTGGAACTGGAAATACATTCCTGATTTCCCTGATTTTGGCTACAATTCGTTCGAGATCTGAGATCGCTTTGGCCCTAGCCTCTTCTGGGATAGTGGCTTCTTTGTTAGACGGCGGTCAAACAGCTCATTCTGCATTGGAATTGCCATTGAATCTGCAAGTGGATGAAGAATCTACATGCAACATTTCAAAGAACACTGCGATGGCGAAAGTACTGCAGCAATTTAAGATTATCATATGGGACGAATGCACAATGGCTTACAAACGCGCATTGGAGGCCCTGAATCGTTTACGTAATGATAAGCGAACTTTCGGTGGAGCAATGATCTCGCTATGATTCGATTTTCGTCAAACGCTGTCTGTCATTTCGAGATCAACTCCGGCAGATGAATTGAATGCTTGCTTGAAGGCGACAACAAACATGCGAGTTTCTTTACAAAGTGACCAGTACGCTGCAGAGTTCTCCAGGCAATTGTTGGCAATGGGCGATGGTGTGATTCCAGCAAACTTAATCACCGGCCTGATTGCGTTTCCACAACATTTTTGCAACTTTACAATGACACCGGAAGAATTTATCATAAATGTTTTCCCGAATATTGCTCAGAATTATATTGACCATGATTGGCTGAGTGTAAGAAAAGAGTGATTTTGGCTGCGAAAAACAATAACGTCGATCATTTGAATTTCGCCAAAAATGGTAGGTACGCGTTTGATTGTGAAGAATTTAATATCAAATATCATTCAAGCAACGATTTTTATTGGAAAATTCAAAGGCGAAGATGTTCTTATTCCGCGGATTCCACTTATTCAGAACCATTTGCCGTTCGTATTTAAGCGTCCCAAATTTCCCGTACGTCTCGCTTTTGCTATGACAATTAATAAGTCGCAAGGACAATCGCTGGATGTGTGTGGCATAAATCTTGAATTTCACGTGTCGGCAAAGCTCTCGCTTTGTACGTTTACGCACCCGATAAAAGAAATAGAACAAAAAATGTTGGGTACCATAAGGCACTTCAGTGAAAAAGCGGTAGGTTGAGTATTTGATTTTAATTATTTATTAAATTTTGATATAACTTTTGAATAAAAAATTTGAATTGACCGATTACATATAAAGCGAAAGCTCGGAATTATTAATTTCATTACCTTCATAAATGAATTTGGGCGGAACGAAGTTCGCCGGGTCAGCTAGTCCATAATAACAAAATCCTTAAAATAAACATCACATTTCACATCAGTTGATAAACAGAATTGACTGATTTAGTACAAAAAAAAGAAAAGTAAAAACAGCTTTAAAACAAACTTAAAAAATAAATATAATTGCAAAGTTATTTGTACTTTCTTAAAATTCATTTGTGTTCTAAATATAATAATAAAAAAATCTTATCGACCATAAGCGAACTGTTGGAGAACTCACTACGTACACTCAACTTGTGGACAAAGCAATGTGGTCTTGGAATCAATCCCCAAAAAACCGAACTTGTGCTATTCACAAATAGAAGGAACATACCGCAATTCGAGCCACCAGCTATTGAGGGAACTCCCCTAAGAGTGGCAGAAAATGCGAAATATCTGGGAATAATTCTAGATAGGAAACTAAATTGGAAACCAAACATCGAAGAAAGAGTAAAGAAAGCCGCAAATGCATTCTATGCATGCAACCGTATCTTCGGCAGAAAGTGGGGACAAAACCCTAGAGTAATTCTATGGATGTACACGGCTACAGTGCGACCAATACTCACATATGGTAACTTAGTCTGGTGGCAAGCCGCGGATAAGGTAACCAATCTGAAAGAAATGACTAAAATACAAAGATTAGCATGTAGGAACAACCAGTGCAATCAGAACGACACCAACCGCTGGGTTGGAGGCCATTCTCAACTTGCTCCCCCTGGACCTATATATGCAAGAATCGGCCACCAAAAGCGCCCTCAGGATTAGCCAAACACAAGGCTGGAATCCTAATGCTACGGGACATGCGCAGATTTTGTAGAGATACGTAGAGAACGATGTTAGCTCTGACCACATGTCTCCCTACCTAGATTTCGACAAGCCATTCTCCTGCTCCTTTCCGAGTAGGGAGGAATGGGAAACGAACGAACCTGCTAAAAGGAAATCTATATCCATCTACACAGATGGATCAAAGATGGACTATGGCACTGGAGCCGGTCTATTCTCGGAGGAATTAAGCCGCTCAATCAGGCTTCCTGATCACAGCAGTGTTTTCCAGGCCGATGTTTTGGCAATTATGGAAGCGGCGTGTATGGTGTCAATGAAGGCAATACCACGTAATGATATTACCATATTCATTGATAGCCAGGCAGCCATTAAAGCTATTTCGGCTACTGAAATCAAATCAAAGCTAATTCGCAGCTGTCGCTAAGAGCTCAAAGCTCTTGGCTCGCAGCATAATATAAATCTCTGCTGGGTTCCTGGACACAGGGACAAATCCGGCAATGAGATGGCAGACGAACTGGCAAGAAAGGGGTCTACAATAGACCATGATCAGGCACTAAATAAAAAAAGTCTCTCAATTAGGATCCTGTGTTGTTTTTTTTTTTTTTTTTTAAATTTAATATTACCTACCAAAAAATGTGCAGTTTTAATTTTCATATTGAAAGCTGGCACCACTGCAGCATAAATGCCAAATTTTCGCAAGCAATTAATGTCCCGGACAATAAACGTGTGCGAAAAGAGAGTGGAGAATTGTACCAAATAATCTACTCCAACTACCCACTTTTCCGCCATCATTTCGCAGCAGTGCGTAGGTACCTACTGCAAAACGAAAAGGAGAGCGAAATTTTTCGTTCATGATTTCGTTGTGTCACTTTTGTATGTCTTTCAACGATTTTCACCTAGCTACAAGCAAACAAAAAAAAACTTTTTTATGGGATATTTCGTTTCAGAAGGACTTACGCAACGCTTGAAGTTTCAGGAGAGAGTGAGAGAACGTCATTTCTCCATTTTTGATGTCTTCTTTTTCATTGTTGTCAAATGAGCTGTGAAGAGTTTGATCACGAAGCGGACTCTAAATGCAATCCAGATTGGTTTCGAGATAAGTTTTTAATACCTATCGTATTTACGACATTGAAATGTAAATGATAAATATCAAGATCTACCTAAATTAATCCTAATCTCGGAGTTAATTTCCAGTGCGGAAACATAGTATACCTAAGCCAGGTTGCAGAAATTCGCAATGACATTCGTAATATCACCCGTTGGGAAAGATTGCTCAGTCTGAGACTTCAACTTCCCGAAAGTACCTCTAGGCACTTGCACTTTTTTTCCTTGTGGAAAAATTGGCTGGATATTTCAAGATTCAGTTGGTAAGGCAATTGTAGGCAATAGCTAGAGCTACTTCATCTCCAGGGCGTCGTTCTGACAAAGCAATATTTTCAGACACACAAAAAAGTAAGAAAGGACCTACTGAAATCAAGTGCAAGTCAGTTCGTTTTTGGTTTTACACTGTCAACAGAAGTGAAGAGCGCCACTTACTTTGTTTTCCTTAACGGGATCATGATGAGTCTCTGCCTAAAACGCTGCATCCAGTCAACTCATAGAACGCAGAAAATAAAAGCTCACCCCCAGCCAGATTATCTGTCTTCTCACAGCCATCGCCATGCCACCACACAAGTCCAGAAGCCTTTCATTCCACCATCAACGTGACTAAGGACTGCATGATTCTGCGAACCTTCCGCCAATAGGCAATCTCAGCTCTGTTGCCGCAAAGGTTAATTAAGCACTCAAATATGCAAATCAAAAGATCAAAGGGACAAATTAGTTCTTCCAGGCACACTTTCACCCATTTTTGCACGTCAAGCACTTCCCAGTAGCGCACTTGAAGTTCCTTTGTACCCAAAGTCATCCTTAAACCGAAACACTACTGCATCCTTTTGAGACAACGACGCGCTACCGCCATCATGATTGTGCGTAGGCATACACAGCCTCAGGCCGAATCCATACGACATGTCTATATAAGTCAACATCCTTTCAAGAATGTCTGCTTGTCTGGTGTGGCTTTTTCCGTTTGCCAATATATTATATGCATTCATCCTGTTTAACCGCAAGCAACAGACGAGATTTCCACCCCCTCCTAGCACGCAATGAGAAAGAAAACACCACCATATAAATGATCAAACAAGTCAGAAATCCTCGAAGGATTATCAATGATTTCGAAATAAAATTCACTTCAACAGAGCGACGCATTTATGCGGCTACCCGAATGAGGACAAATTACATTGTTTGGCAATGCTTTCAAAATATTATCCCATCATACAGTGGGGACACAAAAAAGGATCAAACCTGTCAAAAAGGACCGTCTAATATGTTGTCGTATACCCTTTTCCATATCAATTTGCTGAGACAATACTCCGACCAGCGTCATCGGCGGCGTGGTGCGCTTTGCTTGTTATTTTCCTTAGAAAATGGAATACAAATCCAGGATAACAGAATTCTTACAGCAGGAGCAGCAACCAGCAACACCATCAACAGACGCGCAGTAAATGGAAATGGAAGGACATTAAAATGATTTCATATTCGGTAACACGTTTCATTTCCACTTAAAAGATTATTTGTCCTATTACTGGGGTACGGGGTGTACCGTGTACGTATACCATATCCTTGCAGCAGGATTCATATTCTTCTCCATTTCCATCGCATCACACTTGAAGGATTTACGAAGGACTTAGTGTGAGATATTAAAAGATTTTTAATAAGGAAAACCGAGAAAATATGAAATTGTTCGCCCGGTTCCGTTGTTGGTGCGGCAGTGGGTGTGCTGCGTTGCTTCGAGGACGTTACTACATGTAATGTGTGTGCATGGTGAGGGCTGGAGCTGGATCACGTGTTATAATTGCACTTGGGTTAGAGTTGCTTCTTGCCCGACTGAGGCTGGGGCGTAGGTATTCATTGCATCTGTCTTTTTGTGTTCTCTTGTATAGTGCTGGGTTGATGGAGGCAATTCACTTAAGCCAGAAGGATCGAAAACGTTTTGTTTAGCTGTCTTATACTCGTAGTTGAAGCGACCCAGGATGTGAAGGGAATTTCTGTGGTTATATTACTGGAATGCTGCTCTATTTAAGTTACAAGAGGTAGATCGGCCTTATATCCTGGAAATGACAGTTTGCATGGTATTTAGTTTTCGAAATTAAAATTAAGGACGTCTTTATGGCCTTGGCAAGTGTCGAGTTTAAGGACAAACATGAGAGACGAGTTTTGATGCTGTTTAGAAGGCTTTTGTTTTGGAATTTGCACTAGGAGCCGCATTAAGATGGGGAATTTCACAGGAAACTTTTCGGGAATCCACTTTTGGTCCAGCCATAGCTCTGGCTTGGATCTGTGAAATGAGTTATTGTTTTGTAGATGGCAGAGTCATGTCATGACTTGTGCGTGTTTGCATTTTTGCCCCCTTTTGAGGTGGGCAATCATGTAACAAGGTCGTAGTTTAATTACGAGACAAATTTGTTTTTTATTTTTATTTTGATATCAAAGCGAGCCTCGTGAGGTTGTGACTGATGTTAATGGGGCAGCAGACAAGCAAGTTCAGTTGTAGACAAGCTACGATAAAGTTGCCACAGGCTGTGTGGGTGTGAACCAACGCTTTCATAAAACTTTATTTAAACTCTCTTTGCAGCATAAAAGACCAAGTCGTCGCCCTAATGTTGGGTTACCGTAAACGCCAAAATTTAGTTTTTGAGTTTGGTATGCAGACTTATGTTTTCGCCGTAGCTCTTTCCAAATCTTTTATTCATTTTGCGCTTTCTTTTTCAATTGCAAAGAAATACAGAATTGTTTTGACGTATATCCACCAAATTCATCAAGTTCAAGTATTGTTTTGACGTAAACGCCAAAATTTGGCATTTACGTCAAATTTTCCATACGATTTAAGCAAATTTGTATCGTAGCTCAGGAAATTAGTGGAAAGAAAAGAAAACAGACCGGCACAAAAATAATACGCGTCAGAATAAATAAAAACACAAGATATATTATAGTGGAAAAATGTTATAAAAAACCACTTATATTTATTCCGTCTCAGTAATATTGCTCCTCTCACATTGGTTCCTGCTATCTGACTGACATTCGTCATACATTCATTAGAACCTTCTCGATTTTTCGTTAAGTTTTATATCCTATCTCAATACATCGACTGCAGAGTTGCAATACTCATGCAGTTCGATACAAAATTTTCACACTGAGTCAATAATTCTTCGATTAGACCAACGAATTTTAAGTCCAGATTCACCATCTTTTCTTTCTAGCCATAAGCTCTATATATCGAGGGCCAGGCAAAACTAATCCAGTCCAGTTGTTACTCCTTCTTACTCGAAGGATCAAATGTATGCTCCACAAAACTCCTATCCTGCCAGACTTATGGCACCGAGTTCTGGACGATAAGCAGCACTGGGATCCTGCGAAAGTTGCGCAAGGAAAATTCTTCGACATGTTTTATGCGACGAGATGTGAACGTAGTCAAAAAAGTCAAAACACGTCGATTACATCACCTTTTGACCATATCGAGCAAATGGACAAAAAGTCTCCAGCTAAGACGATCTTCAAATCCCAAACCTCAGGTTTCAGACGACAAGGATGACCGAATCTCGGTTTTAAAGATCTAGAAGCATGCATGTTATAATAATGTCGTTTTCCGTTGGGCAAAAAGAAGCGTCCGGGAGAGTCCGGAATCGAAAAACAAACCCTTCTGAAGCAGTTCTATTGGCACGAAAAAAAAAACTCTTCTAGTTGTTCTGATTCTGAGAAGAGAATTTCGCTTTTCGATTTGAAGTCAGCTCAGAATCAGAATCCACTCGAGAAGCACTCACACAAGTGTAATTTATGTATTTTATAAAAGTCAACTGACAGCTTCCTGCTTTCGTAGATTATTTTTTGGCATTTCATCCATACATTTGTTAATTCATTCAGAGGCAATTTTCTTGTTCCATTCCATAAGATTGCAGAATGACTGCATTCCAATGGAAAACGACATAACCACTGTGTTCGCCATCTAATATCCATAAATATTGCTCAATCACATTTCAGAACACTATTCTCACTAATTTTGTAATAAAAACGCCGTCAGTCGTTGCCATTTCGCCGAAGGAAAAATCCAGTAAAAAAAATGGGTAGCTAAAGTGGTTTTCATGATAAGACTACATTCAGCTAGAGAGGAGAAAAAGTGTGTTCACAATAAAATTTCTCAATTTTACTAAGTTTGCTACACCCTACACCGATTTGTGAAAACCCCTATTCCTTTTTACATCAAAATCCAATTACTTGCCTGCCTACAGGTAGAAATAAATTTTTGAATTCAAAACTCAAAACCCAAGACCCAACTGTTATACACCTCACTTTCTCTCTATTTACGCCATTGCCCAGAACTTCTCACACATTCCGCTGCGTGCCGCCCTGCACAACATAAAGAAAATGCACATGGGGGAAAAAATGCACCGCCGCTGTCAGTCAGTTTTCATTTTGTTTGGCATTCAGTTGACAGCGAAATTCCATGCGTAGAGGTTGCGTTTGCGGTCGATCGATATTTTGACATTTCTACCGTGTATTCATCACATCCAAATAAACAATTTCGTGTCGCTTCCCAATATTCCCCAAATTATCACACAAAATTCATAATTTCCTCTGTTAAATTAATACCAATCGCTTGAGTGTTTTCGAGTGAAGTGAAAAGTGTAAAAAGTTCCAACAGAAAATCATTTTATCAACGTCAAATTGAAAGCAAAAGTTTTACAACCAAAATTGGCCGAAATCTATAAAATGTGTTAAATTGTTCAAATTGTCAATATTTTTGCGTTTATTTGTTGTTATTTGCAAAGTCAAAACTTTGTTTATAGTGCCAAGTGTATTTGTTGCCGCAATGGAAGTGAAAAATTTAAGGATTTTCACCATCGGAATACTGCTGGCACTTGTAGCTGGACCATGCAGTGGTCATCTCAATTTGTATCTTAATTTACAAGAAGTTATGAGATTGCTAGGTAAGTCTAGGCAAATGCCTGTGAATTGGTGTAAGGTAGATAAGTCGAATAGTTGAATAAACAATGAAATTGGGTAATATTTCTATGGGATTTGGGGGTGTTTTGGTTTTTTTTTTATTCCTAAAGTACCTACTTACCTGTCTTAAAAAAATATCCATGGGGGAAAAATTCTTTGGCTGCATCTGTCAAAATCCAAAAATACATTCAAAACTTGAGCGAAAGAAATTTATTTTAGAATTTCTGGTGGCTTTGGAGCATATTGTTCGAGATGATATTCAGAGGTTCCTGCTTCGCTTTTGAAATTGTTCAGAATCTCTAGTTTGCGTCTAGTGTTGTGGGCGAATTTATGGAAAAGACTGGGTCGAAATAATTCCATAAGTTTTAAAAGTCCTTGTCTTATCAACTTGGGATCAAAGTCTTAAAATGGCTATTCCAAGGAAGTCCATACTTACAGTGATACCTTTTCTCAGAAATGCAAGTACAATTTATTTGGAAGAATAAACAATCAAGATAGTGGTAGCAAAAAAGGACCACCAATTTGAGGGTACAAATCTGGACGGTGCCAGTTCTCAGAGGGATTATATGGGTCCTACGATGTTGCACCTTATTTGTAATAATTTAGGTAGATAGAAGGTACATACAGTTTTCCAAATCCCAATAGCTGGAAAGCTTGGAAAAAATCACTTTAAAGAAATAAAGCACGATCTTATGGTTTATTTTATAAGTTATAACGTAAAAATACCAGTCCATTCAATATTTTCAAATCTTTTTGATTTATAGTGAGAGGAACCTGCAGAGAAGGAACCTACATACCTTTAGGTCACATCTTTGGCAAACAGTGGGCTCCGAGTTCCTCGCCGCAATAAACACGAAATCTTCCTTATCGTTAGTAAAACACCTTACTTACCCACCTGCCGAAAAAGACAAGGTGTACTGTACTTCTATAGGTTGCTTAACGCCTGCACAATATGAATATTGGGATTTTAAAAGTTAACTCGAAAACGCACATGTGCGTTGTAAAACTAACCTAACTCACTTAAGGTGGCGCTACAGTCCGGGGTGGACCAGGGCCTCAACCAATACGCCTCTCCAGTTAGCGCGATCTTTGGCTAACTGCCTCCAGTTGCGCACTCCAAGTTGGTTGAGGTCCCCTTCCACTTGCGCGCGCCACCTAAGGCGAGGTCTTCCTCTACTGCGTTGTCCCTCCGGGTTGGAATCGAAGACTCCCCGGGCCGGAGTGTTGGTGTCCATTCGCTCTAAATGTCCTAACCATCTTAGACGACTAATGCGTGCTTTTCTGACCAGGTCGATGTCGCTGTACAGCTCGTAGAGTTCGCTGTTAAATCTTATCCTACAAATCCCGTCAACGCAAACGGGACCAAAAATCACTCGAAGAATTTTGCGTTCCAAGCGAACAAGAAGATCCTCATCCGTTTTTGCTAGGGTCCATGCTTCTGCGCAATAGAGCCGGACAGGGATGATGAGAGTCTTATATAGAATCTCCTTAGGGCTTCTTGACAAGGCCTTACTAATCAATTGCCGTCTTGGGCCAAAGAAACAGCGGCTGGCAAGTGTAATTCTTCGCTTGATTTCTGATGTGATGTCGTTGTCAGAATTTATAGCGGAGCCGAGGTAGACAAAGTCTCGAACTTCCTCAAAGTTATAGCTGTCTATCGTGACGTTCTGGCCGATTCGTCGATGTTGTGTGTCCCTTCTTGTTGACAGCATATTTTTGCCAACCCATTTTTGCCGCTTCTGTACTAAATACTAGCAAACGCACCAGTGACAGCTCGCTGTGTTCTGCCAACAATGTCAATGTCGTCAGCGTATGCAAGCAGTTGCACAGACTTTTGGAAAATTGTGCCTCTGGTGTTGGCTTGTGATTTTCGCACAATTTTCTCAAGAATGATGTTGAAGAAGTCACATGACAGCGCGTCACCTTGTCTAAATCCTTTTTTGACATCAAAGGTCTCGGTGAGATTGTTTCCGACCTTTACGGAGCAGCGAGCGTTCTCCATCGTCATTCTGCACAGTCTGGCAAGTTTGGCAGGGATGCCTAACTTAACGCACATCTATAGCGTATGGGGGTGGAACTACTGGTTCCTTCGATTCTCATTTTAATGGAAACGGATTCTCACGTTTGTGAGAATATTACAAAATTTGCACAAACGCACATAGTGTGCGTTCACCATTCCTGTACATATATGGCGTTTAGGCGTGGCACTACTGGTTCCTTTAATTATCATTTCAATTGAATCGCATTTGCAGCTTATTTTGTAATTTTCTCACAAACGCACATAGTGTGCGTTGTCCATTCCTGTCACATCATCGTGTGCGCTTTAACAAATCTAAGTGCGCTAAGTTCATATAATTGAATTTAGTTATTAGCTGCAAATTTTGTAATATTGTCACAAACGCACATAGTGTGCGTTCTCCATTCCTATCACATCATCGTGTGCGCTTTAACAAATCTAAGTGCGTTAAGTGCATATAATCGAATTGAGTGATATTTTAAGTGATCTTTCTAACAGAGTTTTCATACGTCGATCTCTCGACAGGGCACCCATGTCGACGACCTTAAAACGCATCAATCTCACAGAAAGTTTAGCGAGTAGATACTGGTATTCAAAATGTTGGTGCCCCTTTAAAACGTTTGAAGTAGCAGCTATAAGTCTCATAGCAACCCCATCTCTTAAAATGAAAGACCCTCAAGACGTTAAACCAAATCCCTATCAGTATCCTACTGTAACCATTCCTTCCTCAATGTCGCCGAATCTACCACAATCTCTTTCAAAATGACTCCCATTTGACCTACATCCCACCACTCAACATCCTGTTAGCTTAGGTCGCGTCAACGTCTTCGATTTTCATCACCAGAAAGGACTCTTCACAAAAGCAAAAAATAAAAACTACAATTTGCCATAACATATAACGACTTGCCAACGACTTTGTTTATCCTTGTTTTTGCCCCGTTTGTTCAACTTTTTTTTCGTTGATGACTTTCAATTTTCACATATCGCCCGTCGTTCCTCCATCAGTTTATTTCTTTGTGAGTATAGTAATTCCTTTGTCTAGACACTGATTACTTGAAAATTCGCAACCCGAACGAGATGAATTTCCATCTTTTCTCATTTGGCGGCGTGCTCAACAAAATGAATTTCTTTTCGGTTCTAAATTACTTACTGGGCTTAGTTTTTCTTTATTCATCCTCTGAATGGCATAATGTAACCCATTTTTCTGTTAATACAAAAGGAAGCAATAAAAAGGACATCGAAAGGCGAAGTTTTTCTGATTTATTTTTTTTTGCGCTCCGAGAAAATTTCCTCGTCACTCAAGTGTCATACCACACTAATGACAGAGAAATGGATTCCGAAATGATAAAAGGATCAACACAATGAAAACCAGAAATGGGTGTGTGGGGGCGGGGGTTTCAAATCAAAATATAGTTGCCACACAGAACGGAAAAGGATTTCCTAATATACCAACAAACCGACTTGCAAATGTAGAACATTATGTTTCCAGTTCAAACTACGATAAGGACTATTTTTTTGTTGTTTTTGTTCTTCCTTCTGCTCATGTATTTGTTTGTCACTCCAGTTATATTTTTTAGCTAGTATCCTCTTTGTGTGGCACTTTTATTTAGAGCGGGCGGGGCGAGAGCTACGCAAGAAATTAAAAAGCTTTTAGCACACAACTGCATACCCTCTTCAGTGGAGCAGAACAATACCAGACCGTGCAATGCACTCGGCACGTCAATAGAACTGACGGGCAAATTAACGCAAGTACTAACACAGAAACGAAACAATCTGTTTAATATTAATAATTACCAAATGAAGAGACATAAATGAAGAATGATGGGCACAAACGAAGACGAATCTGGTGCAGAACAATAGACGGCAAGTGCCCCGGAGGGATGGAGCTAAACGAGATAAGTTTTCATCGTGCACACACACATTATGCTCGTGCATGTGACAAAAGAAGTACCGCTAGAAGATAGTGCTAAGCCACTTGCTGCAGACTGTAGGTATAGTGTATGTGGGTCCAAGCTCCAAGGCTTTGCCTGACGCATCTTCACAATAAAAAGTGACGGTTGCAAATAGTAGTGTAGACAGCTGCCTCGAGTGGAATAGTAAGTTGAGCGCAAGCTTGAAGGAAGGTCGAATAAAATTTGAATCTGGGACACGGAGGAGGTGAAGTGGTCCCTCTCACTATCTATCTCTCTTAGTGGTGTTTTTTTTTTTTATTTTCTGTTTGAAAGAGCACTAATTGAAATCGCATTTAAGTGTCATCGTCGAACAAAAGAAACGACAAACTCCTTTCAGCTGTTTTCAGAACTGTTTGTGGTACAAGGACGAGGTGGGCTTTTTACTCTGCAGTATGTCGGGTATACGTACAACATTTCTCGAGGTATGGCTGTGAGCCTATAATCGACAGAGAAAATGAAGCGAGTTAATCCAATTGTGACTATACCTAACTAAAGCAAGGTGACCAGATTCCTTTTTATATTTTTCAGCAACTCATTAAGGCCCAAAAGTCCTCCGGATTTTGCATTTTCCTGGAAGTTTGTTTTACGGACAAAATTTCAGCAGGAAACTATAGGCAACACACGAACAGAAATTTGTAATGGAAGATTCACTTAGACTTGTTTTTTCAAGAGTTGTTTTTTGACAGATCTTGCGTAACTGGCGTAATGGTGTCGTATTATTCTTATTCAATATCGCTTGACAAAACACCATAGAAGGACTCAAACCCAGACAACGTGTCCAAATTATTCAGTTGTATTGCGAAAATCAGGGAAACAACCGGCCCTAGCGAGGTATCCGTCGGAACGGAAAATTCTCCACAACGCATACTCTTTCGGAGGAAATTCGAATCCGTTCCGGTGTAAACCTCGTTAGGGCCGAATGACTTTATTGAGAAATTACTTTGGTGGACAGATAGTTTCGCGTTTAGGACCTCCTAGAACGTGTGACTATGTATTTTTTTGGGGGGGTTATGTCAAGTAAAAAGTCTTTTACGATCTAGGATTTGGAAGCCAACATTACTCGCCTTACCGCGCAAACACCATTCGCAATGCTGAAAGCAGTGATACAAAAATGGACCTTCAGAAGGGACCATGTACGGCGTAATCGCTGACAAAATTTACACGAAATTGTGTATTAAAAAAGTTAATATCAAAATCGCTTCTTTTAGGCCGTACTAATTTTGCCACTATTCACATTCATTTTATGTTTTTTATATAGAAAAAATTGCTTTATACCAATATTAGGTAGGTATATTAGAAAATGTCCTACAAGTTTTTGAAAATGATCAACTTAGGGACAATTGGAAGCCTTTCATGTTCATTTCTTCAAAAATAACCCCAAAATCATTAATATCATCCTGCCTTTCAAAGGTGAAAAACAAAGTTAAGTACAACAGAATATACTTGATTAAAGATGCGATTTCAAATTTGTGAAGATGACCCCCCAAAAGGGGGGGCCTCGAAAAAGCAGTCGTAGATAGTCACTGACTTTGAGAAAAAAACTCTTGAATGCTCGGGTTTTCATATAAAAGATTTGACAACTTCATTACTATTTTTTCAAAGTCTCATCTGAACAGTTAAAGGCTAAGATGCCCATCTTTCAAAAGAAACCCCCATAGGTTTAGGTTGGTTAAAGTGGCTGTATTCGCCGTATTCGGACGAGGGAAAATACAAATAACGCATTGACCGCTGTTTTGAGACTACTTGGACCATAAGTCTCGGTGTTTTGCCGTCAATCTGACATTACGATGAAAGAGGAATTCAAAAAAGTGGGGTCTCGAAATTCTGTCTGTATGTCCGTTTACTCCCGAGGCTTGGAGCTTAAACTGCTGCCCGTATTTTGTTCTAGCTTCGGATTTGGAGTTTAGGGGCTTCCAGTCCGGGGATGTTTTTTTTTTTTTTTTTTTGTAAGGTAAGCTCAATATTAATGATACTTCCCATCATTTTCATACCAGTTTCATTTGTTCGAAAACAGCTCCAACGATTTCAACCGAAATTGACATTTAAGTCTAAGTAGTTGAGATTAACAAGACGACATACTCAGTTTTTCGCTAAAAAATCGAATAACGGTACTTTTGAAATTTGGACATGTCTCGTAAACTCGAAAAATGGTCCGAACGATTGTAACAAAAATTCATTTCTAAGATAATATGGTCATTTTAAACTTAATAGCAAACTCAGTTTTTCTCTTCAATACAATAGATTTTTGAAAAAAATTAATTTGTTTCAAATTTGGGTTTCTTTAGTTTACCTAAAAATGGTAAGAACGATTTAACCAAAATGCATACTTAGAGTAAAACTGATGTTTTTAAAATTATTGTGTCCTTATGGCATGGCCCACCATCCTGCATGAACCATAGAACGTCCAAATCCATGTCTTCAATTTCAGTAAAAAAGAAAGTCGGTTAACATGGCTCTTTAACGCCTGCCGTTGACCGAAACGTTGTTCCCAGCCTCATTTTCGAGTCTCACATTCTCGGCTACAGCAGCCACATTCTCGTAAGTACGCACCATACAACACGACGGGGACCATGAGTGTTGTCCACTAGCATACCATTCCCACGAACTGTTTGCACAAACTTGCGTACAGCAGGCGCGGTGGATGCTTCATTTCGACCAAAACTTATTTTCAAAAAACCCACCGTTTGGGCTACACACCACTCACTTTGGAAATAAGTTTTCAATATTTCCCAACGTTGTTCAAGCGCAAAGCGACTCAATTCGTTCCCTGGAGGTATGACACTGACTTTCTGTCAAGATTTTGAGCGGCAAACAGCTGTCAGTGTCAAAATAACCTATGATTTAAAAAGAAACCACTAGATGGAACACCCTTTACAACTTAAACCAGCGTTACTAATATATTCCATTAAAAAAAAAACATAAAACAGCCCTAACAGATCAGAAAACAGAAATTCCTGCTACACTTTGCGTTGTACTCAAAAAAACTTGTATAATCTTATAAAAGAACAGTAGGCGTTTAGAGCCCTCTAACTCAGCGTTTCCCAAATGGTGTTAATGTTTCCCAGGGTTCCGCGGAAAGATTCAAAGGTGCTCCGTAACAACAAAATCGTGCCGTCGCTTCGAACCGACATTAATCATCAAACAAATTCAAACATCTAGTCATTAGTATTTTTTGTTGTACAACAAATGTTTTATACAAATTAAAATAATTATTTTTATTTTTTAATTCGTTTTTTCTTTCATTTCTTGTCAAACATAAAAATATCCAAACCGCACTTCAAGGAACGATGTTTTCTGTTTTATATCGCAATATGGGAGTCACTCGACCCAGTCGTACTGTAGGCAAGTACCTACCTCAAATTTTATGCACCAACGACTAAAATCTTCAGGAAAGTCTCCATTTATTCAGAGATTCGTCGATCAGGTACTTAGCTAGTTTCTTAAATGCAATCACAACGCCTATCGTTTTTCTCAGGCAAGTCTACTCGACTAGACTGAAAAATCCTCAGCCTTGTGCAATTGGCTTTCCGGTTACTAGGCGACCGTCTGGTGTATCCGTACATCCTAATCCTAGGATTATGGAAATCCAATTATCGACAAATGCTTGATGAAGGCAACTGAAAGGTATCGGCGAGAAGTATACCTGCGTTGGATGCCATAAATCATAAAATTGATTTCATGTCGCTAGGTAGCTGTGTTTTTTTTTTTATGATGGATTACAATGCCTAAGAAGTTCCGGTGTGTTTTTAGAAGGACAAACCTAAATGAATACGTGAAAAACATGGACGCCTAAAATGAATACGCCTTTCAAAGGCATTCTCTTGAAGGTTGATTCCAGAAGACCTGGGGCCGAATTACCTTATCCGGATTTTACAAGCAAAACAATATCAAATTCAGTCACATATTACTCGATCACTTCATACTTAAATTTTGGGTGGTTCTAGTAGATAAACAGACTTCATATCAGTAGCTACTAACTCGTAGGACGAACTAGAGAATCAGGTTACAACGGAGCTTTAAGAACTCCATGAGATTCATACTAAATCTGTGGCAACTGCCACAAGAGCACCCATTTACCTACCTACTCGATCACGGATGCGGAAATTTAACCCCTGGTCAATTCTACAATACATAACGACAAGTCGTAGACTCTGAGTTGGATCCTGTCTGCATTATTGTTGGTCTACTCAATTACCACGTCTTACTTACCTCGCTCAGTAGTTTGGGTTTACCCGAGGCCTCAACTGTACCAAGGAAATCTAGTAAGCCCAGTCCTTGGCTAACTCCCTACAGTTTCACACCCCAAGCCGATTGAGTTCCACTTCGAAGGGAAGAAGTTTTCCAATAAGAGCTGTTATTGTGAATGACCCGCTATTTCGGTAGCTGTCACTTTTGAAGCTTTTATTCTTTGACATTTGACAAGTAGAAACTACGCCATTACAAAATGGAACGATACACGCTTCAACAACGCATTGAAATTATAAAAAATTCACTACAAAAATGGTGAAAATCTTCCAGTCATAGTTCGCAAAACTAAAGCATTTTTTGGTCGTCGTGAAGCACCTTGTCGGACCGCAATACAGAAATCGGTGAAAAAATTCGAGCTGTTGGGACAAGTTAGTGATGTGAAGAATAAAACCGTGCACGTCGCTCAAGAACAACTGAGAATATTGCTGCTGTAGCCCAAAGTGTTGAAGAAACCCCAGGTTTGTCCATTCCTCGTCGGTCTTTGGAATTGGGCATGCCACAAACGTCATTACACCGTATTTTGCATAAAGACTTGGGTCTTAAGGCTTATAAAGTTCATTTAACACAAGAACTCAAGCCGTCCCATCATCAACAACGTCGTGTCTTTGCTGATTGGGTCCTTGAAATACATGAAAATGATCCGAAATTCCATCGAAAAATCATCTTGACTGATGGGCCCATTTTCACCTTGGTGGCTACGTCAACAAGTAAAATTGTCGCATCTGGGGCTCGGAAAACCCAAGAGTTATTGTTGAGAAGCCTCTCCATCCTCTGTGACTGTGTGTGGTCCGGCGGGGTCATTGGACCTTACTTTTGCGAAAATGAGGTTGGATCAACAGTTACTGTGAATGGATTGCGCTATCGAGAGATGGTTAATGATTTTTTATGGTCGGAGTTGGATGGTATTGATCTGGACAACGTTTACTTTCAACAAGACGGCGCTACGTGCCACACAAGCAACGAAACCATTGATCTTTTACGGGTAAAGTTTCCGGACCGTGTTATCTCTCGAAGTGGTGATCACAATTGGCCACCGAGATCTTGTGATTTAAACCTTGCGACTTCTTCCTTTGGGGCCACGTGAAAGATAAGGTCTACGCCAACAGCCCAGCGTCGATTCAAGATCTCAAATATAAAATTCGTGAGGCTATCGAGGACATAGGGCAGCCACTTTGCGATTTGGTTATGGAAAATTTCATGAAAAGGATATGGTCC
This sequence comes from Cheilosia urbana, assembly GCA_946477585.1. Classification (NCBI taxonomy): domain Eukaryota; kingdom Metazoa; phylum Arthropoda; class Insecta; order Diptera; family Syrphidae; genus Cheilosia; species Cheilosia urbana. The sequence goes on from OX297854.1 coordinate 123,770,636, forward strand.
TGTATGCGTGCTCGTGGTGGCCATTTGGCTGATGTTGTTTTTCATTATTAACGGCATACCTTCCTCTTTATTATGAAATAAACATCCGATCATTTATCTCAAAAAATGACATTTTTCTTTGAATACCAAAATAACACCTCTTATTGGAAAACCCGTACTTGTGCGAGTTATACTTTGGTATTACACCGCAGCAGAGAAGGAACTTTTTAGAAAAAAAGAAAAAAATGCATTCAATCCCAAAATTAGACTGACCTCATATCTGTAAGAAAACGCTATTACAAAAGTATATTACATATGGAAAATTACACAAAGCTTCTCCTAGCAGCAGTCATTAATGGTTGCCTCTCGTCCTCTCATTTCGCGATCTTGTTGAGGGGTTTTTTCTGAGTCGTTGATCTTTTAAATAGACATTGGGGAAGATGTGCTTTTAGAGTGTAAGTTTATCGTTACTTACGCACCAATGTAGGCAAGGACATACTTTACCAATAAAAAACAAAAAAATATATGTTCAAGTGATAACTCTTGTTAAAATGAGTGCCAACAACTGACGTGCATATTTCCAAAGTTCCTTAGAAAAATGTCTCAAAAATGCCGGCCGAATACCCAAATAGATGAATAATCCTGATCAAATTTCAACAACTGAATTCCTTAAACTCGACACAGTAAAAAAAAAAAAATAAACCACCAACCGAAAATGAATCACATCTCGCCAGACACATAAATCTACATTCATGATAGAAAAAAATAAAAGTAAAAAATATTTTCTGGTTGTCGAAGCCAATTCGAAGAAAATCGAAATAAATTATCACCCAAACACATGTCCACAATCCTCAATTTAGATGAGAACACACTGTGAGCAGAGGAGGGTGGGGAAAAAAAAAAACACAACACCGAAACCACACAGCAGCCTCAAAAGTGCTCCCGGTAGCAGTTAGCCAATTTACTATCTAAGCTCATTAGGTAATCCAGACGAGAAGACGAAACCAAAATTGGGGTTGCAGTCGTCCGAAAAAAATATAAAACACCACAATGCCAGACTTGTGGACACGTCCAAGCACCCACTCTATACACAAACGATTTCCAAGGAATTACCATACCATTACCATACCTTCATATGGATGCCCCCTCCTCGCCGTATCTCTAATGCAATCCACACCGCCACGACGACGGATGTAAGTAGTGCATTCTAATTCGTTTCGAAGTAATCTATTATTCATTTTGGATGGACGGACGGATCATCGCCTTATATTTATTAGTATCGGGTCCGTTCTGAGAAATCATTGTTTCTCTCTCTCTCTTTTTTATGGACACAAATAAACAGCACCGGACTTGAAGTATGTGCCTAAAGGGGGCACCACATGACGGGGCAAATCTATAATTCAATCATAACACAACAACAGGATTTCTCCTTCAACTTTTACAGATATGAAATACAAAACAAGATACTTTTGGGGTTTGGCTACATCTGTTTTGGTTTTGTTTATTTGAATTCTCCTCGATGTAGCAAATAGATTCATTTAAGGACATTAAAGTTGTTTAATTGTTTTTCCGACCTACGTTCCCCATGAGAGATGAGAGGCAGAGCGGGAGAGGCGGTGATCCTTTTTGAATCTGTGTTTAAGTCAGTGGCTATGTGGACTCCGGAGAGCAGCGGTGAAAATTTAATTAGTTACAAGAAATGCCTCACTTTATGGCACCTTCCACTGGGAAAATTTGATGTCCCTGGGTTTCATCTTAATTTGGCTTTCACAATCGAATTAATTATTTTTTCCATTCAAGATCGCTGTGTAAATATTTTTATTTGTCACTGCAACGACTGGGAGTATTTTTCGTTGGGCTTAAGATTTTTTATTTCCTTTTTAGATGTTTCAGAATATGGTGGGTGATAAATTATATTTTTTCCCCTTCCATTTTCCGGCGTATACGTATACGCTGTTTAAAAGTCATTTGTGTGGAAAAGTTCTAATGAGCTTGTTTCTTGTTTTTGAGAGCGGGTAATAAATGCGCTGAATTATTAGTATTTAAACGAAGCGGTGGCTAGATTTAATGAGGGACATAGGTTGGCCGGCGATGGACGAGATCAATTCGAACTGCGAATTAGTAAAGGGTGGGAGTTGTTTGACTGGGTCACAGTTCTTTTTACAGAGATCACTTTCAGCATGAACCTTCTTTTCAGTGTGCTGGCAAAAAGAAACCCCTAAAACTTGTTAAATTCCTAAATATAAAAAAAGAACACTTTCTGGTCCACGCCCTGTTCGAAAATGTTGGCTCATTAGCGAGTACATCATCATCAGATAAATGCGGTTGTTCCCCGAATTTTTAATTACCAACGTAGCAAAGGGCTTAAATCCAAACCAAATATCATACCAGCATCACGTCGCTCGACACCTGCGAGATCGATAGTATTTCGAAAGGCAAAGCCAATAAATCAGAGCTAATCCGAACCCTTAATCAAAAACCAAACCGAATGACATTCTACCCACAGGAGCTCAACGTGAGCGTGTGTGTGTTTGTTTTAATTGATTGTTAGCTCTCATTATCATGACAAACAATCAAAATGATTTTGTCCTCGCTGCGGCCTTTAAATAGAAACCAATCAGCACGCACACACATGTGGCAGGGAGCAAAAGGTTAGAGCAGCACTTTCGACAAAAAATAACATACAAATCCAAATCCTTCTGGCTGACGAGGAGATTTCTATCTCTTGCTTCGAATTCTGTGTTTCTTTTTTTTTTTTCCCCAGTTTTCGTTTGGAATTTCATTTGAACCCTCAGATGGATTGTTCTACGCAGACTCAAGAGATACTAAGCCTAACTCGCTTGATTGAATTGGAACTGCGCGGTCGGACTGCAGTCGGACTGCAGTGGAGATCACACGCAAATGGCTACCTAAAAGCAACCACCGATGGACTTAGTTTATCCAAATTTGTTGTTTATCTTTTTGTTGATTTAAAAGCAGAAAATCATTTCGAGGATTGAAATGAACAATCCGGCAGCCCCCTGAGGATAGAACCTTGTTAACGAGTTTTTTTTTATTTTTTATTTTTTTTATTGTGTTCTTTCGTCGGTCGGTTTGTTTTCTTATCGCAGTGGACGCGTTGGTTCGTTAATTTCGACATGCAATCCAATGAATGGAGAAACAAGATCGAAACAGTGATGATTGGGGTTTTTTTTTTTTTGTCGGATGATCATATTGTGGACGTATGGTAGGGTACCTAAGTCGCGATTGAAAACTGTCCCAGCTCGTAGTAGTATCGATGTGGAAAATAAAATTGAATTCCTCTGCGTGGGCGCTCTTCGGAAGGTCTGTTTCTGATGGAGGTATTTAAAAATACTCAAAAAGGCGCGAGGCTCTTTTGCTTAAGATCGTCATATCCCGATTAATGTCTGATATACGGTCTTCAAAATTGATTAGTTTAGTTGAGCCTTGAAACTTACTGACTTAAAGCACACAGTTCTACTGACAAATCAAACGTTTTTTTTTTTAATCCTGAAAAATCAATTAAAAGTCAATTATAGCCTCGACTTAAACCGCAAATCATGGAGAAGGTTTTGTAATAAGTGTACACTGGAAACGACTTTTTAGTTGATTTGAATCCATTTAGTCTCAGTTCAAAAACCGTTCTCCGCTAACAGATAACATCAATGGGCTCTAAAGTCTAACAAATGTTCAATTCGCCAACTTTAGCTCGGACACAAACCGCAAAATGTGCGAAAACGTTTTGAAAAAGCTAGACCTTGACTTGGTGATTGATTTGAATCCATTAACTCTCAGTTAAAATACCGTTTCTCCACCCAGTGAAAACATTATTGGGTTTTAACGTCAATCCGCCCACTTTAGCTCGGACACAAACCGCAAAATGTTCGAAAACGTTTTGTAAAAGCTGGACCTTGACTTGGTGATTGATTTGAATCCATTAACTCTCAGTTAAAATGACGTTCTCCACGCAGAGAAAACATTATTGGGTTCTAACGTCAATCCGCCCATTTTAGTTCGGACAAAAACCGCAAAATGTGCAAAAACGTTTTGTAAAAGCTGGACCTTGACTTGGTGATTGATTTGAATCCATTAACTCTCAGTTAAAATGACGTTCTCCACGCAGAGAAAACATTATTGGGTTCTAACGTCAATCCGCCCATTTTAGTTCGGACAAAAACCGCAAAATGTGCAAAAACGTTTTGTAAAAGCTGGACCTTGACTTGGTGATTGATTTGAATCCATTAACTCACAGTTAAAATGACGTTCTCCACGCAGAGAAAACATTATTGGGTTCTAACGTCAATCCGCCCACTTTAGCTCGGACGCAAACCGCAAATTATGGAAAAACGTACAACATTGTAACCAATTTTTGTTGTTGAGTTCTTTGAGTACAATTCTTCTCCTGAACGAAACATGTTTCGGTAACCCTACTGGACATTAAATAGCTGTTCCTATCTGTCTTCCACATTTAGCTTTGACAGGAATCACAACTTATGGAAAAGCGATAAGTCGAAGAGCAGCTGACCCTGAAACCAACTTATTGATTGCCTTAAATCAATTTAATATCAGTTTGCATAAAATCCTACCCTCGTATGCAATTTTTTTCTTTTTTCGGTAAAATTCGCAACTCTCCGCATATAGCTTCGACACCAACCTCAAATTATGTGCATAGGATCAGTACAAGAGAGACATGAGAACCAATGAATACATTTCAATTCAAGACTGATGAAAAGTTAATCGACTTCCAATCCGACGCAAAAATCATATTAGATCTCCACGTTTACCTGGGACATCAACCAGAGGGACCAGGGTGGCAAATTCTGTATATCAACGATCGTCCGAACGATAACGCTTACTAAACTTAAATCACCATTCTGCTCGATTTTTTTTGTAATATCGTCAGCTTTCATTACATTTGTGGGAAACAAACTGCGAATTAAGGTTTCGAACTTGTAATTTTAGCACTTACCTAGTTGCTAGTTTTGGAGCTCATGGTTTCGACGATTATCGTCTAAAAAGTTACGGAATGAGTGCCCAGCTCTGTAATCTGCGAATGCCAACAAAAGTCGTCATCGTATAATGCCTTATACGAGCATTTTCAGGACAGCCAAGTTGGAACCTTTGTGGTCAAGTTCTGGGTTCCGGTTGAACCCCCAAAATATTTTTGTTGTCAATATCCCGCAGCGTGGAACCAGTTATATATGTAGCTCGCTTTGATCTAGTCGCTGCGCGCAATATATAAATTTTCATTTAGTAGAAACCGAGTGCCGCAAATTCTCAGACGATTATCGTCGAAATTTTGGACCGCAAAATTGGTAAATCGGCAAAACTGGTAATCAATTTCTAAATATATCATAAAAAAGATTCATAATGTCGTTTACGCCAGGGTTTCCGAACCAGTTCATTTTGTGGAACCCTCTAGGGTATTAACGATCAAAGTAAAGCAAACGTTTTCAGAGTCGTGCCTCAGTTGTACGAATATGGTGCAGGGAAGTACCTAAGTCCCCGGGAAATAAGTCCAATGATCGTCCACTTCACGAAAGTGATTTTATTTCCCACTAGGTGGGAACTAAGTCCGCAGAGGGACTTATTTCACTGCGCCTAAGAATATACCGCGAAACTAAACCTGAAAACCAACCTCCTTTTAATAGCTTTATCCGTGCCAAGCCTATTCGCTACGCAAACTGCAAGACCATAGATTCTAGTTCGACCTTTATACCGACCAAGGTGAAACCCTGTCCCCTATCACAGCAAACCTCTTCCCCAGGGCATTGCCATCCCTGAGACGAACTGCCGCGTGTCAATTGTGACACTTGAGCCCCACTACCAATAATTGTTCGCCACAAAAAAAGATAAGAGAAAAAGAAAACACCTCGCCCAATTCAATTCCATGAAAGCATCTCATTAAAAATTAACGTCCCATCTCCCTGGATCTCGTCTGATAGCTGATTCCGTCAAAACCATTACGCTTCCCATCTAATCCAAACACGGGAGTGAATAATTTCAATGCGAAAACCTCTAATCCCATTAGCTGAAGGCGGCGTACACACTCGATTCACACTCAATAACGCCGTAAACCTCTTAGAGGTACACCGGGTCACAGTCGCACAGACAAGGCCACCCCTCACTTGCAAGGTGTAACACCAAACACAACACACATCCTGCGAAAGGAGATACAGCACAAAAAAAAAAAAAAAAAAACACTAAATACAGTGGCATCTTTCTGCTTTATCCCTCATGGTTTTGTTCAACATATGCACACACAAAGGGGACAGCAATTTTTGCGTAATTTACTTTTCCTTTTTTCTTTTTTTTTGTTCGTTCCCCTCTATCTATGTATATCTGATACCACGTTCTGTCTATTCAGATACTCTTCGTTCATTTAACATCTGACCCAGCATCTTTTTTCGTTTTTGATGGTTATCTCGTTTGTTTTGTTTTCAAAGTTTTTGTTGTTCCTCATAGCACTGTGTGCGCATCCAAACAAAACAATGAGGGTTGATGTTGAGTACAAAAAAAAAAACAAAAACAAATAAATATTAAATTTATATTACAATCCCTAAAAATAATTGATGACATTCGTATACCTTCACACAGGTTGATAAATGATCCGTCCGCTTGTTATGGGCAGTTTCACCCAATCACCACAGGTGATCCCAATAACTAACGTTTGGGGGCGATTGGATTAACCGAGGAGACAGCACAGCAAACGATTAGTTTAAATTTTTATCGTCTCTTGTTTTGGTTGTTGTATAAGACTGAGTCTTCCTTCGCGTCGGAGATAACTATGTGTATTTGTTTTTGTGTGTGTGTTTTTTGTTTTCGAGTGCGCGTTATCCTCTTTTGGTTTCTTTGAACACATCCGTGGAGGTGTCAAATTTCATTACGATTCCGAAGCGGGGTCCAGACGCACGCTATCCATGGTTGGAGTTGCGCATTTAATTACGTCATAAAGTCGGTCTAACCCCCTTATAAATACCACTCCTTCGTTTCGAAAATAACTAAATTAGATGAGGAATTTACCGCGTGTTTTGGCTGTGACTCGGAGCATCGGGTTCTTGAGAAAAACCAATTTAAATGAGAAAAAATCAAAAGAACTCACATACGGGGAGCAGAGTGATCAAACGGTCGATTTGGTAGCACACCCTATCGGGGAGAAATTCACTTGAAACTGACTTTAGCTCTAAGGCAGAGTTACATCGATAACAAAGTTGAGACGTAGAAGGGGCGTTGGGAACCTTTTTCAAATGAACTCTTATTGCAATCACTGGTTATTCGTTTCGAAATGGGGCACTAAACGCGCCGACGCACGGTCATCAACTTTGATGCTCTGTGTAATGGCGAACACTTTTCAGTCAACAAAACTCGTTATATAAAACTGCTTACTTTGGCCAAGCCTTCGCAATATTTGTCATTGTATGTATATCCGAGCGATAGGTGTATTCGCTAAAAAGCTGTACTCAATGCAAAAGCTCCTTGTTTGTCGATATTTCTGAAATAAATAAAGTGAACTAGTCATCCAATTTTGAATGAAAATAATTCACCAGTTTCACTCTTGGAAAAGTCTCTGAACTGACATTTTACAGAGGCTGCAGGATTTCCAAGTTTGGTAGAACTCACAGTTGTTGGAAAATCACAAGTCCATACTGTTACACATCTCTATCATATTCGAACTAACAACAAAATTCATCGCACGATACCTAAAATTCTCTCTTTTGTATTAAATATCATGATACAAATCGCGTGAGAGCAATTTTTCGTTAGAGGCATTCTCAGATGTGATTAGGATTTGTGTTATTTTATTACTTAAATGAAATACGTTGAATCTGTTGACTTTGATCCACCATGTCATGATAGTGGTGTTAAAAATGTCATGGGAGAAATATCAATTGCTTAAAAAAAGAAAAGAAAATTCTATCCTCATGTTATCCAACCCCTACGATACGAAAGTCGCGACAGATCGTATATATGATAGAAATCTCATGGGAGCAAACAATTTTTGTTTTTTTAAATAGTACCACATTCTACTAGCCCTACATGTAACTGGCAAAACGAGATTCCTTCGTTTAAGTAACATTAAAATAAGTGATGCACTAGAAGTGATTCATGTGTCCTGACTAAATATCATGATACAAAAAAACTGCTCGAAAGAAATCGCATAACTGATTTGCAATTATTGTGTTTACATTAGAAAATTTTGCTGACATAAAACCTTAGTTCATAGAAGGCAATTTTTAAAAGTAGAGGGTTGGGCCATAGGTACGCCATAGGTACGGTCGATATATTAGTCAGAAATTGCATGAGAGATATCGCAATACAGGAATGAGAATATATATAAGCTGGGCAATCTCTTAAAATTAATATTTGCCGCAACTGGTCCGTAGTTCTATTCGTTTTGTGTGAACTTATCATTTACGGGACGAATGGAAGGGATCTAAAATTTTGTGCCAACACACTAACCTAGTTAAGACAATTGTGCAGTTGTGCAATTCCTAAGAATGCTAAATATGTATGATTTAGATATCGAATTCTTTGAATGTCAAATTCTTCGAGCTATTTTAGGCCCCGTTTGCATTGACACATCGTCAAAAATGTAAAAAAGGCTCCAACTCTTTCCATGGGCATGTCGCATTCGCAACTATTCCAACGCGAAACTGCCCAACCAAAAAATTACTTGTCAACATCAACAACTGCTTTGATCCGATCAGTCGCAAAGTGTGATGTGGGATATTTTTATCATCAGCATACCCCAACGTTGCATTGAGGTACGTCGTTCAACCCATTCCAAGTGAAATCAACCAGGATCCACATTTCACTCAATCACTTAAAGAGTCCAGAAATGAATAGAAAACGGAGTTTTTCGAAAAATTATTTAAGGATTATTCAGCAGCTTTGCTCATTTATCTAAATCCACAATCGCCCTCCATCATTCCTGCAGGAAAATGATTTCTTCCAATCGTGGAACATCTCTTTTTAAGCTGTCCCATTAAAGTTGCCAAAAGACGTCCCTTCTCGTCACACTGATGGACGCATATGTGTCCGTGTCCGTGTCCATAATTCACAGCGATTCTGCTAAGCGACCAACTTAACCTTACACAGTTAATCCTCTTTTAAACCGATACAACTTCTGTCCATCCATCAGAGCACAAATCCTCACCCATTAATATTCATAAATCTGTTTTTCGCATCCAAAACATGTAATCGCCTGATTCCCCAATTCAATTGCCTTCCATTGAATGAAAGCACTTCTTTTGAATACACTCATTTCTCGATCCCGAGGAGGAAAACATCTCTACACAGAGACCCCACCCGCAGTCGGATCGTAGTCCTCGTTATGCACTTAATAACTTTTCCGGGTAAAATAAAACCAAGCCTAACTCAAGTGCGAGAGAGTATATTTTTCTCACCAGAAACAAAAGGAACCACTTAATCGCTGACCCACTCCATTCGACAGAGATGGAAAAATAATTCATAAATATTGCTTCCCGAGCCTCATCTGTTTGTAATTACCAAACGCATTAAGGCCGACACTACACTGCACACGAAAAGGGCAACAAACCTACCATAAGATTGAAAACATTTGTGTGTGCGGTACTTAGGAGGTGGTTAGCTGATGCCGTTCTTCCGGACTTTGCCGTTTGCATATAATTTGTTATAATTCGCTCCCCCCCCCCCCTCCGGCTTAAGGGTGCAATTGCGTGTACCCTCAAGTGGGTATACACACGGAAGCACTTAAGAGCCTATGGCAACCAGAACATTTCACAAAACCTCAGAATAAGATGAACGAATATTTATATTTTTTTTTTGTAAAATCACAGGAAAAGAAAACCAATTTTGAGTTTTATTTGTTTTACTTTCCAGTTTGTGTGTCGATGGCGGTTATATTTTTTTGTTTCTCTCCTCCAAACACCCTCGCGGTGTGTGATGTTAATTTTTAAGTGTTCTAGTGGATTGACAAACGACCTGGCCAAGTGATTTAAGGGGATTACACGCCGCTGAGGACGACGACATAGTCGTTCGCTCAATATATACGCATAGCTAGGAAAAGAGAAAAAAGAAAAAAAAAAAAAAACAATGGCACACGTTATTGCCGGTAATTTACTGGGGAGGAGTGTGAAAGGTGACGGTACTCTCCCTATAGGTATAAATAAAAATAAAAAACAGCGTATTGCGTAGGATGAAGCTTGTGGGTAATTCCAATCCAACTTGGAGAGTGCTTGCCCAAGGGGAAAATTTATCACCGAGCAAAGGTGAACAGATTTTAATTTATTGTAAATTGTATTTCCTTTATTTTCTTAACCTCAGACAATTAGGTGGATTTGTAAGCAAATAGGGGCAAGTTTCAGTTTCATAAATTCCATTTTAAATTGTGGATTTTCTGTGCCAGTAGATATGGGACTCTGGAATTCAGCGCGAATTTTACTAATCGACTCTGAGGCTGGTCCCCGCCATGATTTGGAATTGAGTAAATTATTGTTTTTCAAACTCACAAATTTTAAGAAATGCTCTGACAACATTCATACAGACGGTTTGTCCTGTGGTAGAAATTCTACCATTATATTGACCTGACTTACACAACATATTGGAAAGCAAATTATACCCAGCATTGCATCTCTGCACAATCTTCAAAAAAAAAAAAAAAAATTCAAGCGAGTATGTTGTGTTTGAGTCATTGAAAGTGGTTCTTAACTATTTCCATTCGCCAATTTATGTATAAGATCATATAGATGATAGAAATCGCTTGAGAGATGATACATCTCATTTTTGCACATATCCACCTCATTGTCTGAGGTTGTTTCATGGGTATTTCACGCACTCTTACCCGAAATGTTGAGTGCGAAACAGCACTTAACAAATTTAAAGGTATAGTATCATGACATTTATAGCACGGGTGACATCACATTAATCAGTAAAAATACTTCATTACGACGTAGATTTGGTTGTTCCAGTTCGATTCTAATATGTATTTAACTGTCATCGGGTGAATAGATATAGAGATATGTTTATCAATAAACAGTCTAACTTAGAAAATCGCATGAGAGAAAAAGGTATCATTATTGAATCGAAATGAATTATTTTTTTAATGCCATGGAATTAACAAATTTCATGAAACTGAATTTATGTGATTCCTGTATGGAGAAGTTAGGTCGAAGTGGCTGTCACCTGTCGGTCAGCCAACACACTACTACTCTTGCGGGTGGCCGTGGCGCAGTGATAGAGTGTTCGCTTGTTGAGTGGGAGGTTACGTGTTCAAATCCGAGCCAGTACCACGAAACATTTTTCACAAATAAAAAACTGGAATAAGTTTAAGTGACTTATAAGCGAACACAAATATCAACAATTCTCCCCTAGCTATTAGGACGCCACTCGTGGAGAATATCCACTGCGCCACAAACTCTTTCCTATCCCTCTTTCTCTTCCTAAAAAACTTGAATGCCGCGCTGTGCCCCGCATTATAAGGGTATTCATAACCCCTTGAGCGCGAGTAAAATTATAAAAAAAAAAAAAAAAAAAAAAGCATATGTCTCATTTATTGTTTAGTAAGAAATCCCATAACACTATCGTGAAAGACAAAATTATATGTAAAAAAGAATTTGTGCGACTACAGATAGTCCATATGAAATGATGCAGCTAGCTTCTGTGACTTGATGTTAATGCTGCATACAACATACCTGCTATGAGCTAGGACCAGCATTGCCATAAGTGCAGATTTTTCTGCATTTTGAAGATTTTCAACTTATGTAGCTGCAGACTTTTAACAACCAGAAATCTGCTCTTCAGATTTTGTCTGCATTAAAAAAGAATACATTTTGTTCTTTTTAAAAAATAAATTCAACATTTTTTGCACACTTATTTGTGCTGTATGCTATCATTTTCGTATTCAGCTCATTTTTTTATTTGTTATTGTTACTTTATAAAAAACAAAATTGTAAAGTACGATTTTCCGAAGAATCTGAAGCATGTTTTTTTTTTATTGTCATAATGGCGGATCTGTCCAAATATTTTTATGGCAATACTGGTTATGACTCTAATATCGTGATATATATCAACGATCGGAAGAAATAACTTGAGTAATAACTTTAGCTACAACATTTTTTAGGACAGCTCAGTGCAAAAAGTGTCGTAACATAAAACGAGGGATTATTATTCATGGCTGATATTGTATAATTAGTACGACATCGCATGATAGTTAGCACACTATATTGTGTATTAAAAATACCACGATCTTATAAAAGATTTATGAGGTGATACATCTAACTTATTTGATTTCAATCGAATGTTTTTCGCACTGGTGTTTGTTATGACTTATATCATGATACATATTGCTGATCGAAATCACATTGTCTCTGTCTCTCTATCGCACAGTATAAAAATAATAAAGCTAATTTAGAGGACTTCTTATGTTAGAGTTCGTTCAAACTTAGTTAACATTTTCACTCGCAGTTCTCTTAACATATTTGTATTCTGCTCTCTTTGCGAAACAAAAAGGAGTCTTGCAAAAACAGCTTTGACGGGTGTTTATTTTTTTTTTATAGAATGGTAAAAAACTATAAAGTGGCGAAAAGCATTAACATTTATTTGATCAAATTGTTACTGCCCATCGAGGTAAGTTTCAATTATTTTTGGACGGACTATACCCAGCTGAGTTCATTGAGTGTTTGTACATAAAACGAGGAATTACACTTTCTGGTTGAATATAGCTAGAAGTCGCGTGACAGATCTTCTGCAACTTGTTGAGTTGGATTATATTTTTATGATAAATTTTGTTGCAATGACTTTTGTCTCATGATAGATCGATACAAGTTGGTTGCATTGTACGCAAATAGTATGGAAATATATAAGATTCTGTCACTTTATATTTCAAGGTATTGTACTCAGTAGCACATATTTAAAAGGTGTTAAAAATTCGCATGCCACATATATCGCTATACAAAAATCTAATGCGTGTTTTTTCCACGGCAAATATGTTACGGTCAAAAATTCGCATGACATATATGCCAATATGGGATTGTTTGTTTCTTCAGTAGGCAATTGAAAATCGATGGTTCTGGAGTCAACAAATTCATCCATTGAAAATGCTCTCGAGTTACCCGATCTCTGTTACTAGAAATCACTGAAATATGTGTCGCGTTCTTTTCAAAATTAAACCTGAGCTATATTCCCAAAACACACTTAAGCAGTGCTAATTCAACCAAAGCTGACGAACTTCGTGTATCCGTTTTTTTTAATGCAAGAATTCGGTTGAAGAAAAATCTGGCAAAAAGCAACAACCCTCCCTTCCAAAGAAAGGGGGTTGCAGAAGCCTCCGACCATCCCCCACCCCAGGTTGTTCTTCTAATTGCAAGGAACAACAATGACTTGTTTCAATGAACTCCATCCTGATAGTTTCATTCAGCTTCCCGGTGCAAAAAGAAAAATGCGATATTAAACAACTCTAACCCAAATCCAAAAGTTTCTTTCTAACCTAAAACAAGAAAAAAAAAAAAATCCTCTAAACTCACTGAAACAAAACTTGTCCGGTGTACCCACAAAAATCCCTTTCTGACTCCCGACTGAAGCCCGAAATACCTTTCCAATCACTCCCGATTGCACCCGCCAACTGAAACTGTATGAAACTATAACCGAAAGGCTGGGAAAAACCCCACGAACAGTTCTGCTGTAGAGGTTTATACCGGTGAAATCAAAGGCGCATCCAGAGAAAGCATTACAAAAGCAATTAAACCACCCGAAAACAAAGTTACAAACCGCAGAGAATTAAAGTTTTCTGCTAGTTACTCCGACGCAGGGGCGGGCGGAGGGCAAACTCTACCTATTCGTACACAAGTTTATTGCTTTTGAATTTATATCCACCATTGACATCAATGGGTTGTGCCCTTTGATACACCTTTTAGCTACACGACAAGAAGGAGCAAATCTCCATTCCTGGATGCACGGAATTCCGCAAAAGAAATCTCCCTCTTAGCACAACAAAACGACGATGACGATGACGATGACGATGACGACTATTGCAACAACTTCTAGCAAAAAGCCACTCTCCGGTTGAAGAGATGGAAACCAATTCAACCGCCGACCGACGACGACAACGACGATGACGGGGAAAAGCACGATGACGACCTGAGAGAGTGGAGCAAAACTGGGATTGATGTGGAAACGGGGCGAGGCGAGGGTGTCGACTTAGAAAAGTTTCACAGAAATCAAGTCGAACTGGCAGCGATTGGGTGGCTGGGTGGACACGGCTTCCCCTTATCTATGTAATTAGAAGGCAAAAAAAAGTAAGAAAAAATAATCCATACCGCACGACATAGCTCGAGGGCAACCCATGGAGAAGGAGCGTACCCCAGTGGCGGCATCCGTAGACAAAACAATAACAAAAGAGAGGCAGCAGCGCCGACAGAAAAAACCTTTGAAGTCATGACGACGGTGATTACGGGAGCAAAGCGAGTGTTCTGTACTCGCTGCATGTGCATGTGCATCCTGAAACCCCTTCAGACGATGCTCGATGCTATGTGCTCAAAAAAGAGAGTAGGAGTTGGAGTCGGAGTACAATTAAAAAAAAGGAAAACTAATAACAAATAGACAAGAAAACGTCAAGGCATTCGCTCCATTGCGCCACACTCACACACACATACACTCACACAAAGGTTAGCAAGAGGTTAACTCGAGCGCGCATCGTGCAGTCGCAGTGCCTTTGCAGTGATTACGGGACCTAACAAATTATCATTTCGTCATATTCTTGAGAAATCTTTGTCATTTTGTCTTCTTTATCAGACCATCAGCAGCATCTTCATCATCGGCTTTGGGAATTTCTCTTTTTTCTTCATCTGGGAGCGACAGCAGAGAGTAACAAATGCACCGTCATTACCTGAAATTAGCTGGCCTTTTGTAATCGGATAGATAGGTGGGAACAAGCCATTCCGAAGTGGGGTGTCGGATTACTGGATATTGATCGAACAGATTGTTATGACTGAATTCGGATAGAGTCGACTTAATCAACAGAGAAGATAAGTGAAAGTGATTGGCCAGCATAGGGTGCAACGCATTGTGAAAGGACAGCCGCAGCTTACCTGACAAATCGCCGACTTCTAGTGTTTAAATTTATCTGTTGAGAATCTGTTTGAGTGGGAACCATGCGTTCAGAGAATTTCAAACCGCGTGTCCCATAAAAAGAGATGCGCATTCAAATTCTTCGAATTGAAAAGGGGTTTAAATGATACCCCTTAAAAGGGGGGTCAAACTACAACTCACAAAATATGCAATGCATCGATTGAACTTCGCATCGAACTTGGCACTTCAATAGACAAGTAAAATAAGATCACAGCACGTGATGAGGATTTTTTAAAATATGCCCCCAAAAAGGGGGTCTCATCTGTACGAGGTTGGAAAAATGTTCACAACGGTCTAAAGGCAGAAAGAAAATAACTGACATCTTTAAAAACTAGAAAACCGACAGTTGATATACTGAGATATTGCCCGCATAAAGGGGGTCTCTTCTGTACGATTTGGGCCAATATTTCACATCTGTCTAAAAGCAGGAGCAAAATAACTGACATCTTTAAAAACTAGAAAACCGAAAGTTGGTATATTGAAATATTGACCCAAAAAGGGGCTCTCTTCTGTACGAGGTTGGAAAATTGATCACAACGGTCTAGAAGCAGAAAGAAAATAACTGGCATCTTTAAAAACTAGAAAACCGACAGTTGATATACTGAGATATTGCCTGCATAAAGGGGGTCTCTTCTGTACGATTTGGGCCAATATTTCACATCTGTCTAAAAGCAGGAGCTAAATAACTGACATCTTTAAAAACTGGAAAACCGAAAGTTGATATACTGAAATATTGACCCAAAAAGGGGGTCTCTTCTGTACGATTTGGGTCAATACTTCACATCTGTCTAAAAGCAGGAGCAAAATAACTGATATCTTTAAAAACTGGAAAACCGACAGTGGGTATACTGAAATGCTGCCCCGAAAAGGGGGCCTCTTCTATACAATTTGGGTCATTATTGCACAACTGTTTAAAAGCAGGAAGAAAATGACTGACATCCTTAAAAACTGAAAAACTGACAGCTGGTATACTGAAAGTGAACCAGAAAGATGTGGTGTGAGCGTGTACAGTTATTGAAAAATACCCGTCCGTTCAGAAGCATTATCGGTGACCGACCATATCCCAAAAGAAAACGTCCTTGTCAAATTGTCGGGCTGACTGGCGACTGGAAGTTTTTCAGGGACTAAACAGAGATCTTTGGCCTCTAACAAGTACTTGTTGTGGTTAACAATAAATTTTATAACAAGTAGGTAGGTATACTTGTTATAAACTTCAACAAGTACTTGTTGTGTTTAAAAAAAAAGTTTTATAACAAGTACTTGTTGTGTTTTACAACAAGTCTTATAACAAGTACTTGTTGGTGTTTAACAAAAAGTTTTGCATTAAGTACTTGTTGTAAACCTCAACAAGTGCAACAAGTGCCTATTGAACAAAGCTGATCTTATCACCACTCGCGGGCAAAAGACAAATTCAACAGGCACTTGCAAGACTGTCACCTTCAAAGCGCACATCTGCCTCAACCGCCATACAAAGTGAAATTCACTTCACCATTGACACAAAGTAGTTGTCGCGTTTTTTTCCCATCTTTTCGTTAACAGTTCCTCAATTACCTTCAACAGAAGTAAATATATAGTACACCACCTCCACAATCTCACATAAATTTTAATCGTCTTTCCAATGCATGACAAAAAGCCCTACAAAAATAACAAAGCGAAAGAAATATGTTTCCCAATTGAAAAGCACCATCATCGCGACAACATCTTCACATATAGAGACATTAATCGCTTCGCGTCATTGAGCCGCCTTCAAGTAATCACAGTATTTTCGAAAGTAAATTCCTCGCGATGACCCCAAGGGGCTCCCAATCGCCCATCGCCCATCGCCGTCGCCAGCTCGATGAACTGACTGACATTATTTTGACTCGTTATGACAGATAAGAGCGCACAGTGGACGAGGGAGGAAAGATGATTAATACGCACACTTGTTAAATGGCCTCTTTAACATGCTTAACGAACATACAAACGACTTGCAATGGCATATCAAGAGGGGGGAGCGACAATCACTTGAATCCACTCCCAATTGATTTACCAGAAAGTTGCGTGAGGGAGAAGTGCCACTGAAAAGCCCCGCCGCCCGCCATCAAGAATGCACAAAGCGTACAATTTGCTGTGGCGACGATGAAAGCTCACTTAAAATGCAATAAGCGGTGCCGTCCCACTCCGTACACACAATTCGGGCAGGGTACTTGAACTGCGAGACCCCGAATCCGAAACCTGAGACCTGTGTAACCGCTGGTAACTGCAATTGTGATTGGGATTGGTGTACTGCGCCAGCGACCGGGCGATAATTACAACCAGAAATATTGCTTTTCACACTTTTGCTACACACAGCGGCGGCGGCGACCGACGACTGGCCGGTCTGTCTCGCATCTCCCAATCATCCAGCTGAAAAGGCTTTTATGCAGTTAATGCCATTTAACCGCAGAGGTGTTACTGACTGTATATACCTGGATGGCTACCTGGTGTATGCCTCATCACTCTTGGCTAATGTATGCGCCTGGTAATTATGCCTTTGGCTCCTTGTTATCGTATTGTGAGAGACAACGACGACGATGATGATGACGATGCAAGTGATGTGGTGCGTCCGATATGTCATGTCGTGTCACAGTCCCGGTTGTGTGGTGCGCAGCGTAATTACTTGGGCGGTAATTTAATTGTGCATATATCTGACACAGGCCCAGTGAATACATAATGCGACATATACGACAAGCACGTTATATCCCACGACGGAATCAGTGTGAAGCTTGTCGCCGAATACGATTTAAGCCCGATCCAATAATTTTTCTCTACACGGTGTGCAGTTAATCACTGGTGAATGAGAATGCGGATTGGATTACATTCTGGTGCCGATAGGGATTGGCTCTTTTATTTGTTTGTTTGTGGCATGCAACCGCCATTGAATTAGTGGCCACAGCAGCAGCACTAGCAAGACGCCAGCAGCGCGAATAAATCCAATCAGCCATGGTCTCGCGAACTTGAGAATCAATAAACAAATTCCCAGTTACAATGATGCGCGCACACTTTGGGGTTTCGTTATGAGGAAGCAGTAAAATGAGAAAATCACGAATGGGCCACTTGAGGCACTTGCCGGATCGATTTGAGAATTTATTTACCAGACGGCGAGTGTCTCGACTGGGGATACGCTTGAACTTTGTAATCAGCGGATGGGAAGCCATTTCGAAGGATGTGCCACTTGACCCAGTTGGAAAGGGATGGCTGATGCGAGTTGAGATGAATCTGTTTTTTTTTTTTTTCAGGAGCACGTAATTTCTTGTTTTAGAACCGCCTTGGAGTTGGTATAGTGTTTCTAAAAAAATTGTTCGTCATGATGACCCATAGTCGCCGGTTCGGTGGTCAGGCTGTCAATTATGTCTTGTCACTCATCAAAAACTAGAGCGACTTAGTCAAGCCAATCAGTGTCTTAAGTCTTAACAGGCTCTAGTGACTTGGTGACTTAGTGACGCAACAGTGAGCTGTTCGCCTCTGATTCCACATCAGTAACTATAAGTCTACACCAAACAGATGGTAAAGAATATCTACTAGCTTTAAGGACGATCTACATTATGCATACAAAAAATTGTTATAGGCCACAAAAAAACCGATACATCGAGGATTTCAACTCATTTGTTGGTACCTACTTAATGATTAACCACGATCGTCGATTTCTTTAATAATTGCCGCGGTGTTTTAAAAAATTGCTTCCATTTACACAGTATACCAACAAAACGCTCCCCCAATGATACTCAAGAGGAATTTAACGCTTGACTTTCTAACCACTTTCTAGATAGTTCAAGTTACATTTCAAAATCGATCAGAAGATCTTATCGATCGCCACTTTAATGTACGAAGATCTACAGAAAGCTATAGACTAAGAGTTGCCTTGCCTCGCGATCAACCATGATCACCAAATTTGAATACTTTGTTTTATGTAAAAATGAAGCCGAAAAATCCCCAAAAAGCAAATCTTCAAGTGACCATCTACTTTGTATCTAATCGCCAACTCAAAAAAAAAAAAAAAAAAACAAGAACTACAATTTCCACTGTAAACGATTTTGCTACCATCATATCTTCGTTTGCTACTTCTAATCGTTTTATCTACGTTATTAACTATTATTGATCAAAAATATCCCAATAACCCTCCTCTGTAGATCACTAAAGATCACAAAAAAAAATCTTTTCACACGATTCTTAAACATGCTTATAGACAGCCCTATACTGGCTACTTATCGCTCACGATCAGCTGCAAATAGTAATGTTCCAAAAAAAATCTATGATCGTGTACCACGATCATCACGTGCTAAAGTTCGGCATTCCTCTCAAATAGTCTAGAGATATTCAGCAATCGATTTATTCTGCTCTGTTGATCACTGACCATTTTGTTTATGACCTGTAAATATAGCGCTTTGTAAGGTTTTCAAGCGATCATCGATCGATTTGCAGTACAAGATCGCAGAAGATCTCCAGACCCTTTGAGTCCAGACCAAAGTTTGGGGTTTTCTACGAATGTTCGGTCTACTATAAGAGTGCAGCTCCTTATCGACAAAAAGTACAACACTTCTAAGAAGATCGCTTACTGATCGTGCTCTAGTAACAATGGATCACTTCTTAGCGTAAGAGTTGAATGCTTAATTTCTTTGGCATTTTAAGAAAGAGATCCTGCCATCGCTTGTGTGTACTCTTCTTAATGCCTGACTAAATTTTAAAGATTATTCAAAAGTCGATCTCCATAAGATCATTGACTTTATTCCATCGATCTCTGGGATCACTTATATATTCCCTGATCACTTCCAAATCCAATGCCATTTGTTTAGTGGTTAATTGGTTCATATTCGACTTAAATCTTTTTAACTGATCCGAAGATACAAAGACCATCATTCAAACGAAATCGATTGAAAAAAACACCTCAAATTCCCATTGTGTGTGTATACATCTACGGCATATGGCCATATCTCCCCTTTGAGCTTTACTAAATCCTTTTCCATCCAAACATCTGTTCCGTCACTGTTTCTTCGTTCAAATGGAATTTCCTGTATACGCTCTCACATGGGATAACTTTGTTAAATCCCACAAAGTCCATTTGAAGCAATTTTCACTTGCAACCAACCGTGTATCGTATTACTCTTTCATATGCTGCACTTCCTTTCCTTCTATATGGTTTATAACCAATATCCTCGGATATAAATATATTTTGACGATTTCCCAGCATCACGATTTAAGACAGACAAATACCACCACTGTGTTCGGCAAATTCTATGCGGATAGAAAAACTTCATTTCCGCCAACTAAACCAACAACGGAACAACAGCATTTCCACACCAAGATGAACAATATTGGCAGCGACAGCTCTACAACTAAAACACTATACACTCTGCACAACTGGTACTCTAACTGTGATCTCATTCGGTTTTTGCAATTGCATTGGCAGCACCATCAGCATCAGCAGGCAACAACACTTCAGGATGTCTTCCTGTTCTGAAAGCAATTTCCGTTCGAAATTCAATTGAGTGATTCTTGAGTAAGGCCAAAAGAAAGGGCGCACAAAAAACAATTAACGTGAATGTGTCCTTTTCTCACTTTGCCTTTGTTGTTCAGGGATTTTTATTGCAACCCAAAGTGGGTAAAGATTTTTCTAACACAATTTAAATTGCATTTGCCAGAGGTATGAAAAAGGATATTGAACGCGATGACACTATATTTCAAATGGCGTTTTCGTGACAGAAAAATGTTCGTATACCCGAATCCGCCGTGCAAGATGACAATTGACAACTAGTTGTCAGTTGGGTAGGTTTCGTCTTAGTTTTGAATAGTATCCATTTTGAAAATGTTTGGAATGTAGTTGTGATCGGTCTTGATCTTTTTTCAAAGCGATAATATTCAAGTATATTATTATATATATTTTAGTATGTCTGTACATAGTCTTAATGTCGATGTTGCATTCTTGCCATAGAAATCCTTTTCAAATTTCGCGCCAAATTCGTAAGACTTCTTTAGAAAAATGTAATTTTTACAATTTTCTAGCTTAAAATTAATATTTATGCAGTTTGTTTCGAGGGAAGCTTTTTGCAAACGGCTTCATAGCCATAGTTATGAATTTTTCATCCAAGCCAGTTAAATGTGTTTCGAATTATTGTTACTCACCCGTTTGCAAGGTTAAAATCAAATCGGCTGTCGGTTCTTGGAGTTGTCCAGTAATTGTGGAAACGTTGGTTGCGTCTCCGTAAAAATTAATTTTGACGAAACTGCATTAGGTAAGGTGCTTTCGAGTAAATTGAACGCTTATTTTTGGAAGTTTTGAAATACGAAAATTGTGACAAGTTCTTGAAGCAAGTCCAATGCCCTTCTTGTTAGAGTTGCAAATTTTCTGCAAGATCGACTGAAAGTCTTTTTAGAAATGATCATATTTGCCAGTTTTTTAGAGGCGAGAGAAAAGATGATTTTTAAACTAAATTTGACCCAAGTGCCGAGCGTATTTAAAACATGATACATTTATTGCTAGACTATTTTTGTAGGAACATTTTTAAAGGATCCTCAGGAAGATTTTGATTTGTGTACCGGTACACCTAAATTTTAGTTGAAATATTTACCTCATTCTAAAACCCTGTTCCACCAGATATCATTGGTTGTCAAACTACGTTTTCATAGTTTTTAAGGTTAGACTTCGATTTATTTATCCTGATGTCGTCTCACTTTACGGAATAGGATTTATCGACTTCGGGAATATGGGTAGCTGACTTATGAATGTCAGTTTCTTTATTTATTTATTTATTTAACTACTAAACATTTAAGCCTCATTTAATTATTAATTTTTTTTTTAAGTTAGTTACTTTTTTTAAAATATCCTACATTTCTTTTAATAATTGTTTTAAATTTTGTTTTGTTAGGTTGAAATCAATCACATGATTGAAATTATTAAAACCCTTTGTCAAGTTATTGATGGGGCAATTGCTTCCATATTTACATCGAGATGTCCTTTGATATAAAAATATTGGATTCCTTGTTGCCCTCGGTCTAGTATTGATGTTTATACATACAACTAAGAATATAGGTGAATTAAATGTTGCCAGTCAGGACACAAAACAAAAACAAAGAATTTTATTTTTCTCTTCGTTTTTCCAAGGTCTGCATATTCAGCAATTTTAATCGACTTATGTAGGAGGGAAGATGACTTATTACAGGGCCAATATAGATTACGTAATGCAAAAAGAAGAAATTGGTTTTGAATGCTTTCAATTCTTGAAATTACAGACTCGTAGCCCGGGCTTCAACGAGGACTACAATATTCCAAAACATAGTCGAGGTAGGTTTTTTAGTCGCAAGCTCTAAGAGCGGTTTCAGGAATTTTTACAGCTTCTTCTATCATTACCTCGATTCCGGTTATCCTGTCGTCTCAAATCTCCTTTTCATCTCATCAAAATTAGACAGTACGGACTTTGAACTTGAAGGCAAAAGGTAATTAAGTGGATCAGGACTTAAGTCAATTTATCGATTTTTAACAAACCATACTATAACCATAAATATTTATGATATTTTCGACGCATTAGTTCGTCATATTTTAGCAAAGCTTTCTCGTCAATATGGCGCCTTCAGATTGTCGACTTCATGTTGTCTTGTAAGTAGGTGTGCGAGTGTTTTTGGTCTCTTTGTTTTCATAAGGTTCTATATCAATGGAAACAATAAAAACAATTAAGAAAACCAAAACTGACCGCCAGAAAAAAACATTCAAGCCAACAAACGTGCTGTTAACACTTTGACTTGTATAAGGTGTTGATTTGGGTCAAGTTGCCTTAAATGCGCGGCTGGCCCATTAAAATCCAAAAAACCCGAATTTACGACGTGACATTAGAAATAATCACCGTTGTAAGGGTCGGCATTTGAGATTTCCTTTACCTATAAAATAAGGAAAACATTAGGCAGAAAGCTTTTTTGTTGTGGATTGCCTGGCCTAACAATAAATACTTTTAATATTTTCTAAAATTGATTTTTTCTTTTCTTCTTTCAGGTAAGTGATGATTCTCTGATGTTGAGGAAGCGAATGAAGTAGCATGGTTCACTTTATGGGTTTGTAATAAAATTTATCAAAAAGTCTTAATTAGTCGAGTTCCGGTCATCGGTGTAAATGTCGGGTCGTCCACTGTTAAACGATTGATGGTCGCATTAAGAATGCAGCAGTGGGAAGACATCAGTTTGAGTTCTGCTTAAGAAACCACTTGATATCGATCGTCGATGATCGTGCTGTAAGAGATAGGTATAATAAGCTGAAATGGTCTTGTGTTATTGTGGCATCGATCACGGGTCTTTTAGATCGTCTTTTAAGATTACTTTTCAAATTCACGCTGGATGATCGTTAAGGGGAAGATCACTTTTTAACCAAACCTCTTTCTAAATTATTTTCTGCTAAGACGAAGCTATTTACGAACGGTGGTGAAGTGTGTTGAAACGATCTTTATTTTGCTATAAGCGGTGATTACTAAAAGATCGCCCTTTACTTAGATAAGTTTGGCTTTTTTTTAAGCACATATTTTTGCTAAGCATTAACACCTACGACGATCTACTTTTATACTTTGCCCCACAAAGCGGTGCTTTAGTTCAGCCGTGGTATATCTAACTCAATATACGACTAAATCAATACGACTTCCATCGTCAACAACCCGTTCAGATATTGTAAGTCATTTAAGATCACTTAAGATCAACAAGAAGAGAGTATCTTCTTTTAGTCAAAAAGCAAAGTTTACACTTCTGTACAGCGGTCGTTTTTGTTTTTAAATCACTAGAATTGTATAATAAGGCATAAGGCTCTCTTAATGATTTGTACTTATTTAGTGATGACCGATCAGCTTAAAGGATTTGTCTATTTATTACCTGACTTGTGATGATCATCGATCACTTTGTAGTGTAAGATCTTGCTCTACACTTAGTAGCAGTATTTAAAGTTCCCTAGGCCATTTGGAGGTAATTCACGATCAGTTACGTCCTACTCCTACTATGCATCGCCTACGGGACTGATCATTGCCGATTGTGAGAGAACTATTTTCCGGAAGATCGCCTTAAAGTAAGATAAAATAACTTTTTAGAAAGGCGTTTATGATCATGCATTAAGAATAGATACGAATATCTATTTTGAGGACACGATCGTTTAGGATCCAATACTATCTCACCAAATTAAATGATTTGAATATCTTGAAGATCGGTAGGTGGCCACAAGTAGCCTTTTTTCCATTACAAAGCTTCTTTTGGTTATAGTTTTTATAAATCTGCGCAAAGAGCGTGTACTTTATCTATATATGTTTTAAAGAAACTGATGCGCCTGCTCTTTACCGATCATCAATGATCTTCAAGAAGGACGAAACGATGTGTTACTATACTAGAATAGGTTATTCTGATCGTTTGAAGATCGTCTATCAGACAACCGCAAAAAAAAAAGAAATACATCTATTACTTTAGAATCTTGTACTGAATGACGATCGGTGATCGTTTGAAATCATTTTTGATGATCATTAAGCTTGGCTATTGACACCGTTCTAAAAAGTCTAAATTGATAACAAATGGAGTTCAAGACTTGAAGTTCGGATTTTCGAAATTACTACTCTTCAGTGATCTTTTCACAAAACGCCCAACTTCCCTATCAACCGATAGCTGATACAAATCGCTGTATGTGTCTTGTATTCAGATTTAAAGCACTATGCGGTTGAAAAAGGTATTACCCAAGTTGCCATGATCAGTTAGAAGCTGAACTCTTTTTTTTTTCTTTTTTTTTTATAAGATCCAACATGTTGATAGCCTGACGTTAACTCTCCGATCGCGAGGTTGTCGAACATTTTTAGAACAACAAAGTCTCACAAATAATTATCGGCGGTTGCAATCATTAAAATTCGAAGGCCAATACTTATAGCAACAATTATTTATGAAATAAAAAATACACATAGATGCCAAATGGTTGCCTCATAATATTAATGAGCTGGAACCTCAATCCCCTGTTTAGTATACCCCACCACGATTTTATTCCAGTTTAGCACTTGCCAGTCAACTAATGATATATTCCCAGTTTCCTCGCTGCCATTAGGCACCATCGCCCCCACTTTATGACTTCCTTGTCGTGCAACATATCTAAGTAAAAAGCGCCTCAGCGGACTATCCAAGACACGTGTAATGGCACTTGACATCTTGTTCTCAACAATCAGCGATTAACATAACTTTTCCGTCATTTGACCTTCATCATAGCCTCCCTGTTCGTCTGAAGCTATTTTGCACATTTGAAAAGAGAACAAAAAATGTCTCCTCTTGCTGCGAACAATTTTTAAATTCCTCCCGGGGGAGCAATTTCCCATTCTATTTCCATCTCGCGTTTATCTCTTGGCCTTCCTCTGCCTCCCAACCATCCCGCAACTATTTACCCAAACAAAATTTTGAAGACTCTCGCTGCCAAACTGACATACTCGCACTGATACGACTGGCGCCATCATCATAAAAAAAAAATAAAAAAAAATCCGATATGGCTCCCAAAAATATACAAACACACATAAAGCAGCCGATATTGGAACCGGGTGGAGCGCGACATAAAAACGCACCCCGATGATGACAAATCCCAATTTAGAACCATGAGTGTGCACTTAAGACTTTCTCACGAACCAATTAACGAAACCGATGGCAAAGGGTGCTGGAGAAGGCGAGGGCAACATCGTCGTCAAAAAGTCGTCTCGTCTGACATTTCAATTTGATGTGTTGACAGAGGCGACCGAAGTTTTTGTTTAGGCAACAGTGATTGTCCTAAGTCAACAGTAGCAGCCATTAAAATCTGTATTGCCAACTCACGTTATATAGATCAGCAGAATGTCCGCCCCCGTCGTCCTGCGACAACTTTGTTTCCATTATCCTCAACTCAATCCAACCGAGGAGCAAGTCCTGCAATAAACGCTGAATAGCTGAATGACAGACAGTAGTATATACAGCGACGGCTGTGTTCAGTAAACCACCACTTCGTAGTTTATAGTGTGCGCGCGCGACAAAACGATTTCCGAAAAAGGAAACTTTTTTTTGTGTTTGCATTATTCGTACCCCACACGAACAATAACCCTGAGTCCATTCGGCAAGGACGAGGCAAAAAGTTGTGAAACGCGCACTGGTAAAGCCTCTTCCAACACACAACTACTCTCGCCATCACCAGTGGCAATCTGTATAGAAACCTCCAACTGTGCCAAGTACTGCCTCACCACAGACCTTCATACTCGTACCCACCAGCATCGCCTGGGAGTAAGTAATGAATGCGATAATTTGCAGTCAACTTTGACACTTGGATGAAATGTCCCATTACTGAGTTTCAAGCCCAATGCCTCCCCTTGTTCTGTTATCCGTTGGCGGAGTAGTGAACCACTGCCACTGCCACTTCCACTGTCAATGCGAAGAGAAATTTCCATTTTTCTAACTGCATCCGGGGATAGTGTCAGAGTTTGTTGCTGGTGCCTGCCACTGCTACTACAATGGCAATGATGATGGGATCATAATGCCTTCGCTGATTCCCCTCGGTTTATTTTTTCAATTTTTTTTTGTTCGTCCTTGGTCCTTGCAACAGCCAAGAGCCGAACAGCCGTCTGTGTCGTTGTGCAATTTTGGCACCCTGCTGGGTATGTTTGACTTGATTTAGGATCAGGCAGTCGACGAGAGGAGAGTCTCGGTTTTACAGTGACAGCGGAATTTTGCTGCAATGCGCGTTACAACAACGAGTAGTCGTATCTAGTCCTGTGTGTTTAGCCAAGGACTTTATACTTGGCCGAGAATTCTGTTTTGTATAGCGAAAGAGAGAGAGAGAGAGCTACTGATTTTTTTTTTTTTTTTTTTTGCTCTGTATCTCTCAAGTAGACAATCTCTGTGTAAGGGCACGGTAAGAGTGCTGATGAAGTAGGCAAAGCCGGAGACACGTCTTCGTCCAAGTTATTGTTATTATCTTTCTTGCCAAGGATGCACACAGGGGGAGTAAAAAAAAAAATAAGTTCAAAAACTGGCGGCAATGTCAGTTGATGTTACTTTGAAGTTTTTATTTTATTTTTTATTCGTTGGTTCTTCTGCCCACTTGTTTCCATTTTTTAAGTGCATTTACACTCTTCCTCGGAGTTATGACTGCAGATGCGTTTTGTCCTTATTTAGTAAGTGCAACGCGAAGAGAAGGACTTTCTTAATTTTTATTTATCTGAGTTTTGAAACAGTGAGAAATTGTTATAAAGTTTCTTTTATATGTTCACACAGAAGTTTGTGAAACGAATTGCACT
Organism: Cheilosia urbana; assembly: GCA_946477585.1. Lineage (NCBI taxonomy): Eukaryota > Metazoa > Arthropoda > Insecta > Diptera > Syrphidae > Cheilosia > Cheilosia urbana. The sequence goes on from OX297854.1 coordinate 123,797,980, forward strand.
GGCAAAATGGTCAAAAAGGAGATGAAAGGAATAAAGTGCAAATCGCAGGACAAATGCGAAAATCTCCTTCAATTTGCCGGCTGAGCGAGGAGGAAGTCATTTATATCACAGTTTTTATTGCTTTTTACTTGGAGTAGTTAAATGCGACAAAACTTAAAGGATATAATATTCAGACAGTTGAAGATATATATCATGACAGGTGGATTTGCTTTGCCGATGTGACTATGAATGTCAATTTTTTTTATAACAAAACTTTCGGAATAAATCTCGAAGGAGGGAAAAGTGTGTCAAGGCATTTTAATCGTTTATTCAGAGAGGAGTATTTGCATGCAGGTAATGGATAGGGTGTGATGTTCAATGATAAAGATGAAGGTATCATGCTACAGAGGGAATCGGGCAGTCTTTCCTTGTGTGTACACTGTATAGTGGTAGGTCGATGTTTGGAAGAAACAGTAGTTAGGTTAGGTTAGGTTAGCGGGTTGGCAGAACAGGGGAACCTGTACGTGCCACACTTAGATCAATGTAGATCCGTTGTGATGCCCTAGGGGTTTACTGCCCCCATACACTGGAAACCTATGAAAAACCTACGGATTAGAAAACCAGTCCGTTTTATTTACAAATTTTAGTAGGTCGTTAATGGACCTATTTGAGAGTTCCTCTAAATCCTCGAAGTAGTAACTGCCAAGGAATTTATTTCTTATGTGACAGAGTGCTGGGCAGTGACAAAGAAAGTGTGGGGTGTCCTCATGCACCTCCTCATCACCGCATCCTCTGCACAGGTCATCTGAACTGATTCCCATCTTCTTGGTATGGTATATCAGTGTATTGTGTCCGGTGATAATGCCCACAATTAAGGACAATGATTTCTTGCTCAATTGTAGGATTTTCTCCGTTTTCTGTTTGTTATAGATTGGCCACATTTTCCTGGTTATGACACAGGAGTCTAGTTTGCTCCATCTCTCAATTGTCGCCTTTAGTGTTCTGTTCCCAATCGCCTGTCTGAGATTACAGGGGGGAATCATTACTGTGGTGTCGGCCTGGTTTAGTTCAAGGGAGGATCCCTTTCTTGCCAGCTCGTCAGCTTTTTCATTCCCAGACACACCTTTGTGCCCAGGGACCCAGCATAGTCTTACGTTGTGCTGCGCGCCAAGAACCCGCAGCTCTTCGCGACAGCTACTTACAAGCTTCGATTTTATCTCAGCGGCAGCGATCGCTTTTATTGCCGCTTGACTGTCAATGAAAAAGGTAATATCTGCATGAGGTATGGCCATCATTGCAACCTGTTTAGCAGCTGTAGTCACTGCCAATACCTCAGCTTGGAATACGCTGCTGTGGTTGGGTAGTCTGATTGAACTGGATAGTCCGAGACGTTCCGAGTAGAAACCCGCGCCAACGCCAATTTCCATCTTTGATCCATCCGTGTATATGGGTATGGTTTGTCCGATGGATGTTGGTTGGTCCTCATTCCATTCGTCCCTGCTGGGGAAACACGTGGTAAATGGTCTTCTGAAGTCTAGTCGGGGAATGATATAGTCCGTGCATATATTATTGCCCGCGAATTTGTTTAGAATCTGTGCGTGTCCTGTTAGGCTGTGTTTCCAGTTTTTGGTCTGGCTTAACCGAAGGGCGCTGTTTGCAGCAGATTTTTGTACAAAGAGATCTAGGGGTTTGAGATGGAGTATAGCCTCTAGACCTGCTGTGGGGCTGGTTCTCATTGCCCCCGTGGTGCCAATACAGGCCATTCTTTGAATTTTTGTCATGGTTTTTAGGTTGTTAGACTTTAACAGCGCTTGCCACCAGAATAAACAACCATAAGTTAGTATCGGTCTTACAACCGCTGTATAAAGCCACATGACTATTCTAGGATTAGGGCCCCATGTTCTTCCGAATATTCTATTACAGGCATAGAATGCTATCATTGCCTTTTTGGCTCTTTCCTTAATGTTAAGGTTCCAGTTTAATTTCCGATCTAGGATAACTCCCAGGTATTTTGCACTATCTGAAATTATTAGCGGAATCCCTTCAATTGTTGGCAGTCTAAATTCCGGAACAGTTCTTTTGTTGGTGAAGAGAACTAATTCTGTTTTTTGTGGGTTTACTGCCAGTCCACATTTCTTTGTCCAGGTATTGACCGTGGATAGGGCTCTGTTTAGTAGTTCACTGATGGTGGACAGAAATTTTCCTGTCGCGAGCAGTGCTAGGTCGTCAGCATATGCAACTGCTTTAACTCCACTTAATTCAAGTTTAATCAGGATCTCGTTTACTACAAGAACCCAGAGTAGGGGTGATAGTACCCCGCCTTGAGGAGTGCCTCTTGATGCATATACCTTCGTTTCTACACCTCCTAGTTCTGAGATGATTATTCTATTTTTGAGCATACACATTATCCATTTGATGATAGCGGTATTCACTTTAAGGTTTGTTAGAACTCTTTGAACTGCTTCTGTTTCGACATTGTTAAAAGCTCCTTCAATGTCCAGGAAGGCTGCTAGAGTGTATTCTTTAACTTCCAATGTTTTTCCCACCGTGCTGACGACACTATGCAGTGCTGTTTCAACACTTTTGCCTTTTGTATAGGCGTGTTGAGCCGGGGATACAGTGTCCGGGTTTAGTTTAGTCCGGATATGAATATCTATCAGCCTTTCAAATGTTTTTAGAACAAACGATGTTAGGCTAATGGGTCTAAAATCTTTGGCAGTTGTGTGGCTGGGCTTGCCAGCTTTGGGTATAAAGACCACTTTAACTTCTCGCCATGATTTTGGAACGTATCCTAGCTTTAGGCTGCTTAGGAATATGTTTTTCAGATGTGGGGTTATAAGTTTCTCGCATTTTTGTAGCATCATAGGGAAGATGCCATCAATTCCGGGAGATTTATATGCTGAGAAAGAATTGATCGCCCAACAAGAAACAGTAATGTACACGACAATTTAAGGGAACATTTTTGGCGCAAATGATATAAATATATCATGACATCGCTAAAAATGATGATCATCCAGTGATATCTTGGAAATAACTAGGTAATAGGAGTAAGCAACAAAAGTGCAACAGCAACAGTGAATAACAGTGATATAATAATATCATGACATCGCTAAAAATTATGAACCAGCAGAAATATCTTGAAAATTACTATTCAATAGAAGCAGGGAACTGAAGTGGGACAGCAACATTGAATAACAGTTATATAAATATATCATGACATCGCTAAAAATTATGACCCACCAGAAATATCTTGAAAATTACTATTCAATACAAGCAGGAAACAGAATTGGGACAGCAACATTGAATAAAAGTGATATAAATATATCATGACATCGCTAAAAATTATGACCAACCAGAGATATCTTGGAAATTACTAGTCAATATTAGTAAGAAACGGAAGTGCAACAGCAACATTGAATAAAAGTGATATAAATATATCATGACATCGTTTAAAATTATAATCAACCAGAGATATCCTGGAAATTACTAGACAATAGAAGTAAGAAACTGAAATGGGAAAGCAACAATGAATAACAGTGATATAAACATATCATGACATCGGTAAAAATTATGATCAACCAGAGATATCTTGAAAATTACTAATCAATAGAAGCTGGAAACAGAATTGGGACAGCAACAGTGAATAACATGATATAAATATATAACGGAAGTGCTAAAGCAACAGTGAAGTTATTAATTTAAATGTCACGACACTTATGATATGTATCAAGCGAATTATTTCAAAGTCTTGTGTCTCCACCAAATTTCTCGCCTCACAATTACTATAATAATGAAGTTAATGTAAAAATTCCAAACGAATTCCATCCCGATGGATAACATATGTCATGACATTTAAATCTATCACACGAAGCGATTTTATCCAATCATTCGAGTTAATTTGTTTAGTTTAAGTTAGACAACGCAGGAAAGACTGCCACAATTAGAGAAGAAACCATGTAAACCTACAGCACAAGCACCGACCTTGTTGGTCAAACTTATAAGGGACAGAGACTCAAATAAATTGATTCCTCACAGTCGCTGAAGCGCCTAATTAAATCGCTGCCCTCCTTATGGTTATCATATTAACGTGCCCATCGCCAGATTGTGGTTGTCAAGTGCTATCGAATCACAAGCAACTAAGAATACCAATTGACCGCCCATGAGGTATTAGTTGAGAACTTTTGAAATCTCAGCAAACCCATTCCCTTCCCCAAATGCCCTCTATGGTCGTGATAAGCGTTCAAACATACGCCTAAGCAACATGTCCCATTACGACGTACCATGAAATCGACCATACAAACGTATATTCTTCGGCCGCATCGATGTCTTCATAATAAGCGTATTGCCCTAATCCCCTATTTATTACGTGATGGGCAATTTTTATTTCCGATTACGTTTCGGCAGAAATCTTCAAAGTTTCCAAACATAAAACTCACATCGTGTAGAGTATAATCCCATTTCTTATACCGACACGCCACCAAAATTGCCAAAAATATTTTGACAACCATGAAGCGTATTACAAAAGTCAATGATAAAACTTCCAAGTCATACACGAGTTTATGTTGCTTCATTGGCACTCCACACCCTCTTCTTTTTTGTGGTACACACGTCTAATCCGGTAGGACCACTCATGAACAGCGGCATCGTCTCTCATCCAGCATATTGGAGAGACGACTCCCCAATAAAAAAAAAGTAAGAAAAACGTTACCAGTTTCACGATGGTAATCAGCATACAAAAGGGGAAGCCTTGTTAGTACTAATTAATAACAAAATACAAATAAAATGTACATGGCTGCTTTTGACAGTGTAGAGAGAGTTTGGTGGTACCCTATAGAAGAGTGTTTAAAACAAGGTGGACATGGGTGCACCCATGGGCATAGAGAAACTCCTTCAAGTCGATGCTCGGTATCGGTGTTGTATGAAAAATGTGACGAAATATAGTAAAAAATATGTTATGACAGTGCAAAGTATATCATGGGAGTTAAAATGATGACTGAGTACAAGAGTTTGTTAGCTAAAAAAATGTTTCGACAGTGTTAAGTATATCATGGGAGTTGAATTGATGTATAATTAGAATGAGTTTGTTAGTTAAAAACATGTTACGACATTGTAAGGTATATCATGACAATTAAATTGATGTCTGCGTAGAATGATTTTGTTAGCTAAAAATATGTCGCGATATATATGTTTTATATCATGGGAGTTAAATTGATGACTGATTAGAAGAGTTTGTTAGCTAAAAATATGTTGCGACAGTGGAAATAATATTATGGGAGTTTAATGGATGCCTGAGTAGAAGCTCTTGTAACGTGTTAAAATTGAAGGATTCAACAATTGACAAGTCTAACTACATAAAAATACCTTTATCGATATATGTCTTGATAGCATTATATATTTACCGTCAAATTTGTTATTTAAAGGAATCATGTGTATTTAGATGCAGGTATAGGTAAAAAATAACGCAAATACCTTAAGGAACTCATTCCAATAGGTAAAAATGTGTCATGAGAGTGAAAAATATTCAACTCCATAAATTGGTCACTATTCAGTGGGACAAATGACTTTTTTTTTTTAGGGTTTTTATGTAGAAATATTGGTGGATTCAATATCTGTAAACTCAAATAGGTATACATTTAAATTCATCTTCGCAGCATTATATCATGACACCCAAATCAGTTATAGTTGAAACAACAATTCGCACTTAAATAATGATCAGTTTAATATTCTAAACCAAGGTATTTTAAATATGTTCATTTGGAAGTAATCATTCCATTAATTCAAAATGTGCCATGATATATATATCACGAGAGATACATTTATCACTTTTTGTGTTGCCATCAATGCAAAGTTTGAATTTAATTTATCGCTGTCAGCCAATCTTCCTCTCCTGAAATGCGTATCAACCTAAATGCACCCTATGGAATCGATTGTATAAAAAAACAACAACGAAGGAACAATACCATCCGAGAAACATCCCCACTCAATCTGAACCGACCCATCCAAGTCTCAATGGGCCAACACGTAAATCGTTAAAGTCGTGACCATAAAATACCTAAACCGATGCGCGAAGGTTTGTGGATTCGACAGAAGGGAAAAATCGAAGAAGAACCGAAAAAAAATCGATTTTATCCACGATGCGATGCTTCTGGCCTGGCCTGATGCTGGTACTTTGTCTCGATTTTTTTTTCCATCCACCCTCAGTTCGTCACCTTGTTTTTTAGTCTGCTGGTTACTGGTGTTTTTTCTCTCCTTTTTTGCTTCCTATCTCTCATTCATTTATTCTACTACTTCTCATTTGTTCGTGTATTTAGCTGCTATTTAACGAAAAGAAAAAGAAAAATATTAAATAAAAGAATAAACGGAGTAACAAGCCCGATAGCCGCTAGGTTATTTTGTGTTATATGGTTTGGATCGTTAAAATTTAACGATTTAACATGATATTGTTAACGATACGATAGCCTGGTCGGCGTGGTTTGGTTTTGTTTTGTTGCCACTTATTGACTATTGTAGATGGCCACGAAAGAAAGACGACAGAGGAAAAATATAAATTAGGCTTTTAAGGTTGGGTTTTGTTACAAGTGGATGTAGCCTTTTAGAGTTATCATATTTTGGGACATATCCATAGTTTTTTAGTGCTCAAATTTGATGTGAAAGAATGTGAAGTACATTCATTGATGTTACTCTGGCTTTTTATTAATTGATTTGTCCAGTTGAAATCGCTTTATAGCACGTGACTTACGATCTGACGGCTTTTAGTTATAAGTGGATTAGTGCCTTAGTTTTTGATGAGATATATATCATGATAGATAAATTATTTAACTCAAATTGGAGAACTACTGCAGCAACTATACAAGTTTGTGAACTCGATGGAAGTATGTCGCTGTCTCTAACTCTCATGATACACCAACATGACACAAGAAAATTAAAACAGGTATCGGAAGTACCCAACAAGTATTACCTTAGCTTATTAATAATACGAGTTAAGGCAGACCGGCCAAGCTAAGTACCGAAAAAAAGAGGAAATCATTTGAATAGCTAAAGTGTCATGACAGTTATAAATATATCAGGAGAGTTAAATCGCCCACTTTGCAAAATTCGATAAATGTTGGTCAGGACATGTCACTTGGCATCATCTGACAGTTTTGTTGAAAATGAGAAACTTATATTTTTGTTGTTAAAATGACAGGAACGTCAAATCGACGACGGGGTCTAAAATAAAGTTTTGTATATCATAAGTTGAGGTTTGATAAGAGAAATGTGATATAGCTCAGCTCAGTAGTTAAGAAACCTTTGTTATACTGTGAAATATATCATGGGAGCCAAATTTATCAACCCTGCAAGGATCATTTTAATTTTATTTAGTGTTCAAAATAAAGTAAAAGGTTTTTCTGTGTATGTATTGACATTTTATGCCTTCTGACAACGTCACACTTTTCTATTCTGTTTATGTAAAAGATGGTTATACGTGCAATTGTTCTAAAATTGCCTATTCAAGTGCTGATGTTGTGAAGTTGTCATTGGACTACATGAACGATACATATACATTTCTTTGCATTTATAGACTACAGGAAATTAATAAGTCTATTTTTTTAAATGATCTAGATGGAATATTAAGCATATCGAAAGAAACAAATTTGATAGTAGTGGGCGATATAAACATTAACATTTTAAATCCTTCCGATAATTTTACAGAGAGCTATCTTCTTCTTATGGCGTCAAATGGTCTAAAAAGTATTATTAACGTTCCGACTCGCGTTACAGACTGTACTTCAACTTGCATTGACCATATATTTATCAGGGTACACAAAAATTTTAATAATATTTTGAAGGGTACAGTTTATGACTACAAAATTACTGACCATCATATGATCACTCTTAATTATTACATGAAATCTAGTCCAAAAAAAATCGATCTTCCAAAATCTAAAGAAATCATTGACTATAGGATGTTGAAACAAAGATTAAATTATGAATTTTGGGAACCGGTATATTTAGAAAGTAATCCTTCCATTGCATTTGATTTATTCCTCGAGATCTTACAAAAACATATTAAATCTTGTTCTAGTGTGTCACATATTTCCCAACGGAAAAAACATTTAAAACCATGGATGACTAACTGTCTCTTAAGAAAAATAGAAACCAAAAATCGTTACGCTGTTAAATCCAAAAAACATCCGCAAAATATTAGACTAAATACGTATTACAAAAAGCTATGCAAAAATTCAATGAATATTTTACTGAAATTTCGGAAAAATTAAAGCCATCTTTTAACCCCTACAGTTCCTGCAACTGCAACTTGCCATCAGATGTCTTTGTTGATAAACTTCAAGTAAATAGTTTTGTATTTGAATCTATTAATTCTGGTGAGCTTCAAAAGGCTATAATGTCACTAAGCAATAAAATGTCATGTACTAGCGACAAAATAACAAATATTTTATTAAAGAACATTTGTTGGCAAGTGGTAGATGTGTTGAGTTTCCTGTTTAACATAAGTGTCAGCAATGGATATTTTCCTCAATCTCTTCAATGTGCTGAGGTTATTCCGCTTTTCAAAAAAACTAATAGAAAAGACCTATCTAACTATAGACCTATATCTCTTTTACCAACTTTTGCTAAGCTTTTTGAAAAATTGATTAAAGTTAGAATGCTACGTTTTTTGGAACGAAATGAGTTCTTTTTTAAGAATCAGTTCGGGTTTAGGTCCGGGCTATCAACAGAGGATGCTATTCTCAGGGTGTGCACTCAGTTATATGATAGTTTAAATAATAATCAATCCACAATGGCCTTGTTCATTGATATGACAAAGGCATTCGATATGGTTGACCACCAGATTTTACTAAATAAGCTTTATAATGCAGGATTTAGAGGATCTATTCACAGTTGGTTTAAGACTTACTTAATTAATAGGCAACAAAAGGTTAAAGTCAATGGGATCTTTAGTGAACCTCGTTTTTTAAAAAATGGAGTCCCTCAAGGTTCCGTTCTGGGACCGCTTCTATTTTTGATTTATATAAACTCGCTTTTTAATCAACAATTGTTTGGCTTAGTTACTGCCTTTGCTGATGACATAACGTTCACATACTCATTTCAATCCGAGTTTGAATGTATTGCTAAGATTGCAGGGGACCTTGAAAAATTAAGGTTGTGGTTTGCCGCTCATAAGTTGATTATTAGCGAAAAAACCAAACTAGTTAACTTTAGAATATCGAATAGTGTTTTGTTTGATTATAATCTTTTTTTTCATGGATATGACTGTAAACGCTTTAGTCTTCCGCTCCACACTTGTGGTAAAAGTAATTTTGATAGTAACAACTCATGCTCTAATAACTGTTTTAAAATTGAGTCAGTTAAGAACTTTAAATATCTAGGAGTTTTAATAGATAATAATTTAAACTGGAAGGATCATATCCAAACTATAATATCGAATATGAATCTTGTTGTTCGTAAACTGTATCTTATTAAACCTTATTGCTCCAATAAAGTATTACTAAGGTTTTATTATGGTCTGGCCCACTCAAAGTTGCAATATGGAATTATTAGTTGGGGAGGTTCATATCTTAGTGTTCTTAGACCTGTTTTGATTGCACAGAAGCATTTAGTCCGTATTATCTGTAGATGTAATCGTCGCACTCATTGTTGGCCCCTGTTTAAAAAGCTTCATATTTTACCATTAAGACATTTGTATGTTTTTAAGGTACTTAAGGAATTTTTTAAACAAAGCGGAAATATTCCAAGTAGAAGCAATCAAACTTACAATTTACGAATTAATAATATGGCTTTTGTTAATATACCGATTGCACGTACAACACATTTTGCAAATTTTTACAAAGTTAAAGCCCCTATGCTCTTTAATAAGTTACCATATTTCATCCGAATAGCTTACAACCATCATGTATTCTTACGAAAAGTTAAAGACTGGTTATTTAATGTTGATCATGCTAGCATTGAATCTTTATAATTAATATTATTCTAAAAAGGCAACATATGTAGTAAGACTATTGTAATTTTAACTATTGTATACACTTAATTAACCTCTTCATGGAGTCGATCAATTATATTATCAATTATATTATTACTTCTTTATTTTATTCTATTTTTATTTTTATATTTATTAATATTTACATATTAGCTACTGATTGTCACCCCACATCAGAACTTTATATGAATTTGTTATTACTAGCGCGGAAGTGTCGTTTAACACTAATTTAGGACATTAGTCCCTTAAATTAAAAAACGACAACTGTATGTAAATTATTCATTTAATTATATGTATTTGAAATATTGTTGTGCCAATTTTAAGTTGTAATGAAATGAATAAAACAATTACATTATCAATTATAACTAAGATAAACTATCATGACAGGTAGTGATAGAAATAGAGCTATCAAAAAAACAATTCGAGCAGCATGGCATTGTTGAACCCACGATCCTTATCTAATGTGTTAATGGAGAAGACAACAAGAACATTTATGCCTTGTGATCAAATTCGAGATATCTGACAAGTAGAGCCAGTGTGAAAATCTAACATTCTGCTTAACATTTAGCGAATTATCAGTGGTTCATTTATGATCGCTTTAAGGCCGATATAGCTTCGACGATATACCATATATGTCAAGATATAGAGTTAAGTATAGCAGTTGATCGACAAGATCCCTAAACTGTGAAGAATAACAAGATCCATTTGGCTTTCAATAGGCGAACTGTGTTTTGGTTTTGGTACTTCGATGTTCAGAGGTTTCATTAAGCAGATCATCATATCTCAGATAGTAACAAAATATTGCTAGCAATCACCATGCTGATCACTAGTTTGCTATCATTAGTTGTGATCGTAACCATAACTAGTCGACTTTTATCATAATATCTGTATTGAGTGACGACTCTTTCACTGCATGGTGCTTGGCGGGTTGTTTTTTGGCATGATCGCACAGTAAATGGTGATCGGAATCACTTTTTACCGACCCTTTACAAGCAGCCGAGTTTAAGTTCTTACTGAATTGTACTTTTGAGAAGATCGTTGATGTAGTGATCTTGACATAACTAAATTCTTCATCATTTGCAGCAGACATCACCGATGGTCCTTACTGAAATCAGTTGAACATATTCCGTGATCAATAATTCCATTGCGAGCAGTTACATTTCTATCACGGGCTTAGTTTTATTGGTAGTGATCATGATCATTTCAAGTCGATACCCAATTAAATAACTCATGATTGACGACACTTTCCTATAAGTATAAAGTGCACGATCCGACGATCAATGGCGATCGTTCCGCTCATGCTTAATACAAAACTGCATGATCAGCGAGAGTTATGAATTATGATCATCTGCTCACAGATTATTACATTTTAGATCTTTAAGAATATTTTCCATAAATTGTTTTAACTGATCAATCGATTTTGCGATCTTCTCGGTCAAAAGCTCATGCAGATCACTAATTATAAAACAGATACACTAACTTGCGATTGTGACCCAAGCAATGACACGCTATTCCTCTTAAGAGCGAGGAGTTTGAGAAGCTATATGCGCAACTTAGCAGAATTGCTGCAGCTATCTAAGTACCTCATCCATCGATCTGCCTACTGACGCTTGCAAGAGCCAAATACGTCCATTAAGCGTCCATTTGCTTCCCCATCAAACCGTCCGTCCTCTGCTAAATAAATAATGCTAATTATCATCGCATTCTGATAATCACTTGACAGCTAGACACGTCCATATGGTCTGGCAACCAGTTCCACCATAAAGCCTCATGTCTATCAACTATCACGTGCCATTCAGGGATCCGCATCAGACCACACTTGACAACATCTTCCACTTCCAATAGTGCACTAAGCCAAGGTTTTGAATTTCCTTCTCCTTCTTCTTCGCATTTTATACTGCAAACCACAACGTCACTCACTCACATTCACTCGGCTGGCTTGAAGTCCGTGATAAGTTTTATATATATATTTTTTTTACAGTGAAGTGCTTGACTGAGGATTTAATTGCAAAATCAATCAGCATGCACAGACAAAGAAAAAGCCCCCAAACGACGCGACAGAAAAACGCAACAGCAACAACAGAAGTTTGACAGACGTCAAGCTTCTTGAAGTTCACATATGCATCCAACATGAGCGTGTATGGCCATATGATATTGCATTGAAAAGTTTGTTCCTCCTCCCATTCTCTTCATACATATATATCATAGCGTCATCCGCTTTGTTATAGCTTTACGGCCCCGAGTCAAACTCTTCACATAAAACTCTCAGCCAAATTGATTCACAACTACTCAGTCGTTTTTGATTTGCCTTTCTTCTCGTCACCGTCGCCGTCATCACCCATCACCCCAACCAACAACGATGACGACCACGACGACGACGACGACTTGACTTGTGCATTCACCCCGGATTTGCATGCGAATATTCCTGAAAAGAGCCTTATTCCTACCTCTAAGCACAGGTTTCTGTGATCGTTACCCTACAACTCATACGCGTCCTCTTGAGCAAATAATGCGCGCCGACCATTCACCAGTCGGCATTCAGTTGGAGCTGCGAGTCCAATTTCTGAATCAAGTTAGTCTGCTGGCGATAGGGACAGTGACGAAGGATACATATTTTTTTAGATATTTAGATACAAAAAATGTTTATTTTTGCTGCCTCTACGTGTGCCTATCTGTCTGTGCCACTGTGCACATCGCGCGCGTCGTCGTCCTGATGCATGATATGCTCTGTGTGGCATGGGGTGCGCTGTTTGTCCGGTCGTCCCATTATAAGTGCAATCAATCTAGATTCCTTTTGCCAGATAAGAACACAAAATATATGCACATAAAGTTATTTCCTATTTAGGCATGGATGGGTGGGAGGGGGGGTGGGTGAAATCTGGGGTTTCTGCCTTCTTTGCATCGCAAACGCTTTAATGGTGCACAGTTGATCCATTGCACACAGAGAATGTTGCATGCATGATGCGCGTAGTCGTTGCATATGGAGTTTATTGAAATTGTTGGCCGTTTTTTTTGAACTGCTTATGAAATAGAAAAAAAAAAATGTCAGAGAGACAGAGAGAGCTGGAACTTACTGCACTGAAATTGAAGTGGAATTTGTAGACGGATCGTAGATCTAGAAAAATGCGCTCTGTGGGAAAATGTGTAGCTATGATTCTATAAGCAACGGTCACTACCATCAGTCAGGGGAAGGTTGTTACACGTCCTTCTAATGACATGAAAGTGGGTCCTCAAATACAGGGATCACTTACTAATTAAATGAAGCCTCAGAAGGAAACAGTCATTTGCCGCATAAAGTATACAGAGCGAAACTTATGACTTGTCAATCCCAATACTATACCTAGTCTGCCATAGGAAAAGTCCTTTGTGAAGGAAGTCTTATTGAAATGAAATGCATCCACCACTGGTCTTCGAGAGGCATAACCAGCTTTCTTATAAATTTCCATTCAAAATGTTCACCTCCCTTAGTTGAATATCTCAACGGATCCGCCATGGATTTGGACTAATTTTGAGAACGACTGACTTTTGTCTAAAAATCCTCATTTAAATCATTCCTCCAGGGAGTATTTACCAAAATTGCAAAGCGAATAATTCAATTTAAAAATATAAATCCTTAAAATGAATCCCATGCCCTAATAACTTAAACAAATTTAAGGCATTAATGAGAATTTCCAGCTCGCAGGACATAGAAGGAGCTGTGTAATTGGGTCGAAGACGACTAGGTACGTATCGGCGTGATTAAGAAAAATCTTACTGAGGAAATCATCTACCCTGTCCAAGTGAAAGCATTTTCTGCAAAATTTTGAAATTTACGCTTTAACAACGCAGCTATAGGTGCACGGACCAAAGCACACCTGTATTAAATATGATCACAGGGTGAACCGCAGAAAAGCAAGCACTGACAGCCAAAACTAATTTGGTTTATTTCAAACTTTGTAGCTGCTTTTGGGTATCGCGATTCTTATTGTCCAGGCATAAATCGCACCTGGATAACAACATCAAAAAACTGACAAAAACAAAAGTTTGCTGAGTAAGTAAGTACATACATTCGAATACTAATATGTACTCTAAGAGATCGCAAACACATTTGCAAACATTTTCTTTTGTAGTAGTGTTTTCGAGAAACTACTGACTTTTGGTTTGCAGGATCCCATCTACGAATTTTTCGTCCACCCTACCGCAGAGACGGTATAGGCGTCATGCATCAATGTAGTCCTCGCAATAAGCTGCGCTATGCCGCAAATCTAATAGTAGAATTGGAAGGATTTTCTCAAGAACAACAAGGAAAAAACAGCATAATTCATTTTTAGCCACTTTTCAGGAGCTGAGTTGTAGGTTTGACTTCAGATTATGCGTTTTTGCGTGGTCCATAACACAGCAACCGTAAGAGATATTTGAATGAAAAAAATATGACATATAGAACCAGTATTCCCAGACTTTGAAGACGGTTTTCCCCTTTTTTTTTATCAAGAAAAGCCATAGTTCTCCCAATATTCCGAAAAAATCCCCTTTTTCTCCCCTTAGTGAAATTTGCCCCTGTTTTCATAAGAAAAACTTAAAAACTGTAACTATTTTTATTAAAAATCTTAAAAAAGCATATCAGAAAAAATATATAATTACCCAATAATTTCCTTTTCTACTAGACGTAATATCAAAACGAGTAAATGCATTTCAGATGCTCAAAAGTCTTACGCAGACGTTCGATGAGCTGTTTTTTTTTTCATGTTTCATATGAACAATTCATTCCTTGAAATTAATGAAAATACGTTTTAATTTTCTTTTTAAGCATTTTAAAAAAACCCAAAATTGGCGCTTTTGATAAAATCCATGCCTCTGCACCATAAAGTAGGACTGGGATGATTGAGGTCTTATAAAGGGTTCACCTTAGTTGTTCGAGAGAGGGCTCTACTACTCAATTGCTTTCTTAGCCCAAAGAAACTGCCTGCGATTGGCACGAGTTATTCTTCGTTTAATCTCAGCGCTGGTGTCATTGTCTGAGTTCATAGCGGAGCCTAGGTAGGCAGTCCTTTACAACCTCAAAGTTATATCTGTCTATTGTGACGTTCTGTCCGAGCCGTCGGTGTTGGGTGTCCTTTTTAGTTGACAGCATATACTTCGTCTTGCCGTCATTGACCGTCAAACCCATCTGTTCATGTCAAAGCACATCACTATGAACTTACTTAACTTTATTGTAGTAGATCATTGTTCTGTTGCAATGAATCTTTAAATTTGTAAGATGGCGCTTTAAGCCGAACTTTCTAAATTTCACCTTCCTTCAATGTCAACTTACTTGTAGAACTTTCTTCTTATTGTAACACTCGTCGAGGTAAGACACTATCCTTTCTATTGTAATAAAATCCATCCCGAAACTAAAATCTACTTTTTTTGGTATTTTAATTACATCCCCTCATACATCGGCGAGACTCTATCAAAACCAGCGACTAGGAGCTACCCGAACGCATCCTTACATTTGGTCCTTCGAGCCGGATACTTTCAAAAAAGTATACAAGTTTCTTGAAGATTCCTGCGTCTTTCAAGAAATTCTCCAAAATTCATCTATATATCCGCACTCATCACTATTGAAATTCATCGTTATCCGCACTCATCACTTATCATTATCCGCATTCATCATATCACATCGACATCATCCACCTTCACCAGGGAAAGAGAGATCGCAATTAAATTAAAATCTAATAATCCGCTCATCAAAATATCACAAACACATACACCACAGCCTACAACAAATTCATCACCTCGCTTTCAGTCCACCGCTTTGGAGAAGATCAGATATTCATCCATCAAAACTCCCGCTCATCAGCTTCACAGGAATCGTTATCAGCGCTGCTGAGCTGACAAAAGAGAGGCCACGCTTTGTTCGAAAGACAAGCTACATGCTACATGCTACGTTCATTAGTTAAAATTTGGTAACAGGTACGTGAACTTCCTTTTAATCAGTGCGGTAGCGTAATTATTTCTTTCAAATTAAATTTCTAGTAAAGTTAGAAAGTGGCAGATCAAAGCTATTTATTATATTGCTTCGCGAAAGGAACAAATGTATGGTTACGCACAATACGTTTAATATATTCAGTTCAAATTTCCCTTCCTAAATACATGCATATAATATAAATCTGAGAAATAAGTTCATTTTGCAAAATATCGGTATTGCGAAAACCGTTCGGTGTATCAAAAAGTGGTATATTCTTGATTGCAAGAAATTACTCCGTTATATATAATAATATAATCAGTGGTTTGAAATAGCGGAAATTACAGTTTGGGTGACAGTGCGTCTTTTTTGATAACCAAAAATAATTTTCGCCACGAGGAAAGTTACCGTGAATAGCGGTGATTACCGTTTGATTTGCAAATAGTGCCATTTTCGATTGCACAGGGGTGAGTCTTTCCACTTTGCCTTTTATTACATATACAACAGTATAAAATAACGTGTTAACTATGATCGGGTTAGATGATTTTATCATGGCAACAAATCAATTAAGAGAATTTCGCGAAAAATTACAAGAAATTGCCCCGGTTGATCAAACCCCGATTTCATTAAATGAATCCAAAATCGCACTAAAGGAACTATGGATGGAAGTAAAAAATTCATATTCATTTTGTTTGCGATCTAATGAATCTGTCAACCCAGAAGATTTAGAAGCCGTTAAATCCAAGTATCACTCTTCATCAAGCGTCTATATAACATGCTTGAGTGAAATTATTGATTTAGCTCGGAAACTTGAAATAATTAAAAGTGAATCTAAATCGGACTCAAGTACATCAAGTGGTAATGAAGTTTCTGTTCTTAGCAGTGATTCCGCTATGTGTATAAAGGTTCCGCCTTGTGATACGGATACGTTTCAGGGGGATTATTTATCTTGGCCCTCCTTCCGCGATATGTTTACCGCAATCTATATTAATCATCCGAAGATATGTGCCGTGCAAAAGTTATATCACCTTCGTTCAAAGACGAAAGGCGAGGCAAACAATATTGTTTGTAAGTTCGCTCTTACAGCGGACAACTTTGATTTAGCTTGGAACGCTCTATCTGCTCAATATGAAAATAAACGAATATTGATCAACAGTCAATTAAAAGTTCTTTTTAATTTACCCGCGATCGGGATTGAATCTGGCAGAAACATTAAAAAACTGCAAAGCGAAATTAATGATTGCCTTTCCATACTAAAGGCTTATCAAGTGGATACCAAATCGTGGGATCCTATCTTAATCTTTTTGTGCTCAAGCCGTCTTCCGCAAAATACGTTATCTTTATGGGAACAATCACTTAAAAAACCTCGCGATCTTCCGTCCTGGTCTGAAATGGATTTGTTCCTAACAAATCAATATCAAATTTTGGAAACTGTTTCTGATATTAAGGACCTTCATATAGAGGATCCAAAACCCAAGTTTATTCAGACCAAACCAAAACAACAACATCGTTCTTTCCACACCAAGGCTAACAATTTCAGCTGTCAATTGTGTACAGCCTCTCATCCGCTTCGTCTATGTCCTACCTTTTTGGAATTAGATATTTCCGATAGGATCTCTAAAGTTAAGTCCTTAAAGTGTTGTTTGAATTGTCTTGCCGCAACGCACCTAATAAAGGACTGTCGCAGCGTCTATACATGTATGATGTGCAAGCAAAGACATCACACGCTTTTACATATACCTCCTCAAATTAAATCGAGTCATTCTTTACCATCCACCTCAGAAGCAGCCGCTCCCCTTCCGGGCTCAACGAATTCCTATCAATCCGATCAGCAAGTACAGTCCACTGTTCCAACTCAACAACACCAAATAAAATCACATTTCACCCAAAATAACAAGCGCATTCTTCTCGCTACTGCTTTGGTCGATGTCCATCACCTTGGCAATAAGTATACTTTGCGCGCGCTTTTGGATCCGGGTTCAGAAGCTAGTTTTATTTCCGAGGAGGCTCAACGAAGATTACTTCTCCCAGTTACCCCAATCCAAGCTGATATTTCTGGCATGAGCGCTGTAGTTACAACGACTTCCTCGAAAATGTGTTCCCTCGTTTTGAGCTCCAAACGAATGCAGTCGTTTTCTATTATTGCTAGTGCAATCGTCTTAAAGCGATTAACCGGACATTTACCTTCCTGCATGGTAAGTGTGGAGGAACTTGGTGCTCAACTAGATTTTGATCTTGCCGATCCTTTCTTTTATGAAAGTTCCAATATCGAATTTGTAATAGGAGCTGATTTATATCCTTTCATTATTTTGGAGGGTATTAAGCCAAACATTTATGGATCCCTTCTCGCGCAGAACACAGTTTTTGGTTGGGTTCTTTCCGGTCCCTTACCACAGGACCATATAAGATCCTTCTCAACTATCGTTTCCTTTTATTCGGATGTTTCCATAGATCAACAGTTGACCAAGTTTTGGGAAGTCGAAGAGATCTGTGCTTCCCCGCCACTTTCTATCAGCGATGAATTCTGTGAAACATTGTACTCTGAAACTACAACAAAGGATTTAAATGGTCGTTATATAGTACGACTTCCTTTCAAGGACTCCTCAACCGTCCTGGGCCATTCCAGACACATCGCTATTAAACAATTGTTGAGAAATGAGAAATCCTTACTTAAAAACCCAGATCTACATTCCAATTACCGTAAGGTACTAGAAGAATACTGTACTCTCGGTCATATGAAGGCCGTTCCTTCACTTGAAATCATTCGAGATAACAAATTAACCTCTTATTACCTGCCCCACCATGCAGTCCTTAAACCGGAAAGCACCTCCACGAAAATTCGTGTGGTATTCAACGCGTCAAGTCCATCGAGCAATGGTATAAGTCTCAACGATATGTTGCATGTTGGCCCAGCTTTGCAATCTGACCTTATGCAACTGATTTTAAGGTGGCGATTGTATAGGTACGTTTTCAGTGCAGACATTGAGAAAATGTATCGCCAAATATGGGTGCACCCCGAGGATACTCCATACCAAAGGATTGTATTCCAAGATTCACAACAGAAAGAGTTTCATGATTATGAACTGAAGACCGTCACTTTCGGGGTAAACTGCGCACCATATTTGGCGATACGAACTCTTAAGCAGTTGGCTGAGGACGTGAAAGGAAAGTATCCCATCGCATCATCTATTTTGCAAAACGATTTTTACGTTGATGACGTGCTTTCAGGATCGCATGATCTTAACTCCGCCGTTCAAGCTCAACGAGAACTTTTATTAGCTTTGGCTTCCGCAGGTTTTCCTTTAAGAAAATGGACCTCTAACAGTTCAGACTTTCTTAAAACTCTTCCTAAATCCTTCCTCTATGATGAGAACTTTCTAAAATTCGACGACTCAAGTCTTGCTAAGACCTTAGGTTTGCAATGGAATGCTAATTCAGATTCGTTTCATTTTTCCTTAGACCTTGAAGGACGATTCAACGAAGTCACTAAGCGATCGGTCCTGTCGATCATAGCTCGCCTCTTCGATCCCGTCGGTTGGTTAGCACCGATCCTGGTCACTGCAAAAATAATTTTGCAGCAAATCTGGCAAGATGGGACGTCTTGGGACATGCCTCTCATGCCCCTAACGTGTCATCGCTGGACATCGTTCTTTTCTGCTTTACCTGACCTTCAAAGGATTCAGGTCCCTCGGTGGGTGGAGTACTCACCCGACTGTTCCATTCAGGTGCATGGGTTTTGCGATGCCTCCGAGAAGGCTTATGCTGCTGCCTTATACGTACGCATAAGCAATGGTTCAAATAGTTGGTCGTCCCATCTGCTATGCGCAAAAAGCAAAGTAGCGCCAGTCAAGCAAATTTCTTTGCCTCGACTGGAGCTGTGTGGTGCTGTGCTCTTATCGAATTTGATAAACAAGGTCCTTAAAGAATTGAATCTCCGTGAACATGAACTTGTACTTTGGACAGATAGCTCTATTGTTTTGTCGTGGCTAGATAAACCTCCATGTACATGGAAGACGTTCATAGCAAATCGGGTTTCTAGTATTCAAAGCACTTTGCCAGATGTTAAATGGTCTCATGTGTGTTCTGCGAATAATCCCGCCGACTTAGCGACTAGGGGATTATCTCCTGCAGAGCTCAAAATTAGTGAGTTGTGGTGGAGTGGTCCTGCGTGGCTCCGCCAGAATCAAACTTCTTGGCCACAGTCCTCATTTCAAAGCCCAGATGAACGGGAACTAGAGAGAAAACCGATCAAGTCTAATTTGACTTTTTTGCCCATTAATATTGACTCGGTTTTACAACGGTTTTCATCTTGGGCTCGATGCTTGCACGTAATGAGCTATATTCTCCGATTCTTGCACCGAACTAATCCGAGAAAAAGGGGTGAGTTTTCTTACACATCAATAGTTCTTTCCCAAACTGAAGTAAGCTACACCAAGACGTTCCTTCTGCGAGGTACTCAACGCTCGTATTTTGAAAGAGAATATTTGTGTTTAACGAGAGGTGAAAGAATCTCCAACAAAAGTCCTCTTTTAAATATGAATCCGGTGTTAGGCACTGATGGAGTTATTCGAGCTAATGGAAGATTAGCTTCCTCTACTCTTTCTTACGGTGAAAGATTTCCAGTTCTGCTGCCATATAACGCACATATGTCAACACTTCTGGTAACTTTTCTTCACAACCTCTCGATGCACGGCGGAAATCAGCTTGTCTTAAGACTTATAAGAAGTGAGTTTTGGATTCCCAGAGTTAAAAATCTTATAAAAAAATGTCTTCGATTATGTAAAACTTGTCGAATTCATAAAAAACGGCAGTTAGGATGCGTTCGGGTAGCTCCTAGTCGCTGGTTTTGATAGAGTCTCGCCGATGTATGAGGGGATGTAATTAAAATACCAAAAAAAGTAGATTTTAGTTTCGGGATGGATTTTATTACAATAGAAAGGATAGTGTCTTACCTCGACGAGTGTTACAATAAGAAGAAAGTTCTACAAGTAAGTTGACATTGAAGGAAGGTGAAATTTAGAAAGTTCGGCTTAAAGCGCCATCTTACAAATTTAACGATTCATTGCAACAGAACAATGATCTACTACAATAAAGTTAAGTAAGTTCATAGTGATGTGCTTTGACATGAACATTGCCGGCCGCCTTGCAGCAACCGATGCAAAAGCAAATAAAATATTTCAGAATTACAAACCAATGAACGAAATATTACATATTAAAAAGGCAAGTATATAAGGCAAGTTGAAATAGAATTCGATATCTTATATATACAATAATGTGGGGATCCTTTTGTTAGCGGAGGGGAACCACTCACTCCGTTTGGGAAGGATATGTTAGTAAAGGATGGTTAATATAAATAGTTATAATTTATTGAAGTGTTAGATATGACAATTACATGGCATACAGCACCAAATACGTGAAATTCCTACCCAATCAGCGCAAAAAGTAAAAAAAAAAATAGTATAAATTCAAAGAAGTTAAAACAAATGCATAAGAAAAAAAATGTTGAGGATACGCACTACACGTTGGTATTTGGTTTTTTTTTTTTTTTTTTTTTTTTAAGATGTAGTTAAAACGCAAAGTTTCACAATGGGCCTTTTTACAAGTCCGGATTGCGTTTTTATGTCTGCAACACGAATTCTTCCATCGGAACCAGGATATAGTTTGGTGACCCGACCTAATCGCCATTCGTTGGGGGGGAGCCTTTCCTCTCTAACAATCACTACATCATCTAGGGCAACATCTCTCTGAGGATGCTTCCATTTGTATCTCTTATGGAGTTCTTTGAGATACTCTTCCTTCCAACGAATGCAAAACTTATGGTGGAGTATCTTCAAGCGCTCCCACCGTTTAACGCAGCTAAGGGATTGATCGCTTACATCCGGTTCTGGTAAAGCCAAAAGGGGACCACCTCGTAGGAAATGCCCAGGCGTTAAAGGGGGAATATCATTGGGGTTCTCAGATATTGGGGAAATTGGTCTGGAATTAAGACAAGACTCTATTCGCGATAGAAGAGTTGAAAATTCCTCAAAGGTGAACTTTTGATCTCCAGTAACTTTTTTGAAGTGGGACTTAAAGCCTTTGACTCCGGCTTCCCAGAGACCTCCCATATGCGGAGCGCCCGGAGGAATAAATTTCCATTGCATTCCACAATCTTTGTATTTCTCTGTCACCTCTGAAGAGAAGGTTTTCAAAAATCGGCTGAATTCCCGGACGAGGACTTTGCTAGCACCTACAAAGTTGGTCCCATTATCAGAATAGACGACTTTGGGAATTCCTCGTCTCGAAATGAATCTGCTCAGGGCGCCGAGAAATGATTCCGTGGTTAAGTCACTTGTCGCTTCCAAATGTATAGCCTTTGTGGCAAAACACACGAAAACACAAACGTATCCCTTTGAAACTCGACAGCTTCTACCCGAGAAATTCTTTATTGTAAATGGACCAGCAAAATCGAGACCTGTGTGTGTAAAAGGCAACGAGATAATGGTTCTTTCCAGCGGTAATGCAGCCATAATTTGAGTTTGGACTTGTTTTTTATGAATTCGACAAGTTTTACATAATCGAAGACATTTTTTTATAAGATTTTTAACTCTGGGAATCCAAAACTCACTTCTTATAAGTCTTAAGACAAGCTGATTTCCGCCGTGCATCGAGAGGTTGTGAAGAAAAGTTACCAGAAGTGTTGACATATGTGCGTTATATGGCAGCAGAACTGGAAATCTTTCACCGTAAGAAAGAGTAGAGGAAGCTAATTTTCCATTAGCTCGAATAACTCCATCAGTGCCTAACACCGGATTCATATTTAAAAGAGGACTTTTGTTGGAGATTCTTTCACCTCTCGTTAAACACAAATATTCTCTTTCAAAATACGAGCGTTGAGTACCTCGCAGAAGGAACGTCTTGGTGTAGCTTACTTCAGTTTGGGAAAGAACTATTGATGTGTAAGAAAACTCACCCCTTTTTCTCGGATTAGTTCGGTGCAAGAATCGGAGAATATAGCTCATTACGTGCAAGCATCGAGCCCAAGATGAAAACCGTTGTAAAACCGAGTCAATATTAATGGGCAAAATAGTCAAATTAGACTTGATCGGTTTTCTCTCTAGTTCCCGTTCATCTGGGCTTTGAAATGAGGACTGTGGCCAAGAAGTTTGATTCTGGCGGAGCCACGCAGGACCACTCCACCACAACTCACTAATTTTGAGCTCTGCAGGAGATAATCCCCTAGTCGCTAAGTCGGCGGGATTATTCGCCGCCTCAGTTGAAATACTCACAAACGCGCCATTTACATCACGCTGCGTTCTGTCAATTATGTCAATGTCGTCGGCGTACGCGAGTAATTGGAAGGACTTTTGAAAGATCGTGCCTCTGGTGTTGGCGTTTAAGTTTTGCACTATTCTTTCAAGAACGATGTTTTTTGACATTAAAGGTCTCAGTGAGTTTTTTACCGACCTTGATGGAGCAGCGTGCATTCTCCATCGTCATCCTGCAAAAACGGATGAGTTTGGCAGGGATGCCAAGACTAGACATTGCTCTGTATAGCTCGTCTCTATAAATGCCGTAGGCGCCCTTAAAATCAATGTAAAGGTATGGTGGGTATCTATTTGGACTTCCTGGGTTTTCTCCAAGATCTGCCGCAGTGTGAATATTTGGTCGACGGTAGACTTTCTTGGCCTGAAACCGCACTGATAAGGACCAATCAGGTTGTTGACGAAGGGCTTCAGGCGTTCACACAACACGGCAGATAAGATCTTGAGGCGACGTTAAGAAGACTTATACCTCTGTAGTTGGCGCTGTTCAGAGGGTTTCTTTTCTTGAGGATCGGGCAAACAATGCTGAGGTTCCATTCATCGGGCATACTTTCCTCCGACCATATTTTACAGATGAGTTGGTGCGCACGTTCCTAACTAAGTCATCGCCTGACGCTTTGAATAGCTCGGCGGTTAGGCCATCTACTCCAGCGGCTTTGTTCGACTTAAGCTTGGATATGGATGTCTTCACTTCGTCCAGGTGGAGTGGGCGGAATTGTTAGTCTTCGTCGTCGTCGTCGTCGTTGAATGGTTCATTCTGTTTTGTTCTTCATCGCCATTAAACAGTCTGCAGGAAGTAGTTCTTCCATATCCTCAGCATCGACTGCGATTCTGCTATGATGTACCCTTCTTCGTTCTTGCAGGCTTCGGTTCGGCCTCTGCAGCTGCAGGTTCTTTTAACAATTTGGTAAAAACGAACCTCATTTCTGATGTATAGCATCTCTCTATTTCCTCGATCGCGCACTTCTCGTACTCTTTCATTTTTCTCCTGAAAAGCCGGTGTTCGTCTCTGCTCAAGAGCAGCTCTGGTCGTTCTTTGCAGCGCCGCTTTAAATGCCTCTTGTTTCGCTGCATGTGCCTGCCTGCACCCGTCGTCGAACCAGGGGTTTCGTTGTGGTGTTCGAATGAAACCAGGCACATTAGAAGCGGTGCCTCTGATATTTTTGACAATGTTGCCACTGGTCTTCAATGCTTGACAGACAACCTCTTGAGAGATGGACAGAGACTCGATCGGAGAAGGATGTGGTGACCTATTGCGATTTTAGCCTACCGACGTTAAACTCCCTCACACTATTTACTTGTCTTGGCGCTGTTCGGTATATCCGAAGGCGTACCTTGGCTAAAACTAGGTAGTGGTCCGAGTCAATGTTGGCCCCTCGGAACGTTTGGACATCCATTATACTGCAGGAGTGCCTTGCGTCGTTGCGTCGATCGCAATGTGGTCAATAATCTGGTTGGCGGTTGATTGATCGGGAGATCTCCATGTGCCTATATGAACATCGAGATGCGGGAACCGCGTACTTGCTATGACACCATTTCGTTCCGCCGCGAAGTCGATCAGCCTAAGTCAGCCTAAGTTATCTGAGGTGGTGAACCTTCCGGCAGTATACTACCAAAGATTCCCTCTCTTCCTATCTTTGCAATTTTGATATTTTTTTTGTCACGGGCGAAGCCGGGCGGGAATAGCTAGTTATAACGGGTGATTTTTTAAGAGGCTTAGAACTTTAAAAAAAAAAAAACACAAAAAATTCGAAAAAATGAATGAAATATTTATTTGAATCGATAGTTTGAACCTTGCAATTTAATGTTTAAAGATAATTTCATGCAAATGTTGACCGCGGCTGCGTCTCAGGTAGTCCATCCGCTGAGTCCAATTTTGGCATACTCTTTCACACATATCGGCCGGTATCTCACGAATGAATGCATGGATGTTGGCTTCCAGTGCGTCAATCGAAGCGGGCTTGTCCCTATACACATTAGCCTTGACATACCCCCACAAAAAATAATCTAATGGTGTCAAATCGCACGATCTAGGCGGCCAATTGACCGGCCCGAAACGTGAAATTAACTGTTCACCAAACTCGCCTCGCAATTGCGCCATTGTTTCGCGTGCTGTGTGGCATGTGGCACCGTCTTGTTGAAACCACATGCGATTCGCATCATCTTTGAAGAAATATGGCCCAATAATGCCGCCGGCCCATAAACCGCACCAAACAGTGGCTTTTTCGGGATGCATTGGTAGCTGTTGCAATGCTTCTGGCTGATCTTCACTCCAAATGCGGCAATTTTGCTTATTTACGTTCCTATTCAACCAAAAATGAGCCTCATCGCTGAACACAATTTTTCGATAAAAAAGCGGATCCTCGGCCAGCTTTCCAAGAGCCCATTCACCAAAAATTCGGCGTTGTGGTAGGTCGCCTGGCTTTAGTTCTTGCACAAGCTGTATCTTAAAAGGCTTTACGCACAAATCCTTCCGCAAAATTTTCCACGTAGTGCTGTAACAAAGGCCTAACTGCTGGGAACGGCGCCGAATCGACATTTCGCGGTCTTCTGTCGCACTAGCTGATACGGCCGCAATATTTTCTTCACTACGCACAGTACGTAAACGTGTTGGTGGGTTAATGTCCAACAAAGTAAATTTGGTGCGAAATTTGGTCACAATCTTCCGAATAGACTGCTCAGAAGGTCGAGAATGCCGATCATAAAATGGAAGCAGCGCGCGATGAATATTTCGAACCGAGCACGAATTTTGATAGTAAAATTCAATAATTTGCAAGCGTTGTTCATTTGTAAGACGATCCATGGTTAAATTGCAAACCAAACTGAAGCTGTTTGACAGTGACACAAGGTACTAAACACACGTCAGCTGTCAAAACCAGTGTTGCCAAAACCAAACCAGCTAAAAAATCACCCTTAGTCACATATAAATGCTTAAGTACACCGACGAGGTGAGCGAGTTGAATCGAAACAGTCTCCACTTGCACTGAGAGCTTTCCTACGTTGTCTCGTGTGCATGTACTATCCTCTATCCATCGGAATAGCCGGACCACCGCGGAGTGCGTGCATTGGCGAGTCAATACTACACCTATTAAGAGGCGACCCTTGTAATGCGTTCGTGAATCCCAACAATGAATAATTTGTTGCTATTAGAAGATTTTTGCTAATAAGGGGGTTGTTTATATCCGGGGAGTACTGGTATACATTTGTGTGCTTATAGCCCTTTGGAAAAATCCCAACATTCGATACCCAGCGTCATAAAAATAAACGGACACCCACTTAACAGTCAACAATACTCACACGCTACTCACATAGCAGAAGTGTTTTTTTTTTTCTGACTCATAACTTCCACATTGAATTGCCATAAGCAAAACAAACTCCGCATGCACACGCGCCATTAATAATAACAAGACACCGAAAACGGGTCCATGTTGACAAGTCGAAAATCTCATATTCAAATCCGCTTAATGGCGCGCAACTTTCCAATTATCGCCAAGTAAACAAAATAAACAGACAATTGCTGATTTTATCAACGGCACCCACATTGTCAGCCACACAACCGTGCAATAACGTCAACAAATCTGTTTATGCATGCATATAGGATCTCATAAATTACACCGTCATTAATACAGCCGCAGTTGACGCAAAGTGTAAACACAGGGAAGAATCTCCCCAGAGCGTCCGTGGAATATCAAATCGAATTCGAACTGATGGGCAAAGAAAACCAAAAAACACCGAACAGGATCAGGAACACCTTCAATTTAATTTGCTCGTAAATTAGTTATCTTGATTGCAAACAACCAGCCATGCAGGTTATAAGAAGAGCAGTCTCTCTCTCTTCATGCGGAGCCTTGGAAAATCAGCAAACCTAAACAGGCAAAAAAAAAAAAACAAAAAAAAGTTATCCATGGTCATTCAGAATCTGTATGACAACGACACCATCATTAGGTGGGTGGGTGTGCACACATCTGACAGCTACAACGATTATGGTGAATTGCCTAAAAGCAGTTGTTGGTATGGTTGAGCCAAAGGACACAAAGCAAATCCAAAGAAACAGCTTCACAATACCACCGGAACGGATCGAATGATGTACACTGTAGCCTTGGTAAAATCGTGGCATTGTCCTGTAATTGCAATGGTTTTCTGGTAAATTTCACAGCCAGCACGAAAATAGTCCCAAGAAAAGGACACCAACGAACCAGGTCGCTGTTGTGTGACATTCTTTGGTGTATTGTGATGGGATCCGGCGTGTGTGGCCTTGATACGCGGTCGGGAAATTGTATCTATACGCAGTTACCTCCTCCTGTGAACAAGTCACATTTTATCATGTGTTTTGTTGCTATTTAGATTATGCTAGGTACCCGCAGATACGTAGGTAGATGGTAGATAGCCATGCCAATCCTCCATGCTTGCTCTATGGTATTGTCCTTTTTTATCTTTTCAATTTAATTTTATTGCTGCCGCCATGAATATAAATATTTGGACAAAGTCAGCGTCGGAGTCTTGTTCGTCGTCGCCCTGCTCTGGATAATGTCTCAATTCAGTGTTGCGAAAGAAGAAACGCAGCGTAAGGATAAGGACTCACTGAAAGATAACACAAATTGAATTAGGGATACACGCATACACACAATTTAGAGAGACGAAGAAGAATGATGCCTTCTATCGTCTGATGAGTGTTTCTTGTTCTGTTTTCTTTCCGCTCTCTCTCTCTCTCTTTCTATTTTAAATTGCGTAATTTTTTTTTTCAAGGGTGAAAGGACGAAAAAAAAGAAAGAAAAAAGAATTCAATATATGCAATGATGAAAAAGAAAAGAAGGCGAACAATTGGTTGAGGTCCTACGGAAATCAAGTTTGTTTTGGGAAACATCACTGGGTAGCTGGTACTGGGATATGGCTACTTGAAGAGGGTCCTCCTCACAGAGTCGGCCTTGATTTTGTGTGTTCATCATGTGTTTATGTTTACCTAGGGATGATTAAAATTGGGTTATTTTGTTTACTTTCATTCTATTATCTGGCCATAAGGGTGTGCACGGTGCGCGCGTGTGTGGGTGTGTCTTTTTAAACGAATTATACGGCATGTAGGGACCTGGGTGTGTATAGGAGGGGGTAACCCTCAGTGCGCCTCATGGGAAATTGATTGGATTTTGTCCTCTCAATTTGTTTGTTTTTCTTTTTCAGTTTGTTAAAAAAATACACACACCCACACACACGCAACAGCAACACAAACGAAAGGATGACATTGATTTTTGTTCTTTGCAAGGGGCTGGCAATTTTTCGTCCAACTAATGAGATTTCAATTTAATGATGAGATAAGGGAATTGCTGAATTAGGATGTGACTAGGGGCTAGGACATTTGGGACATGATATAGGGTTGGACAAATTACTTGATCGAGATTGAGTAGGCGCTTTGATCAACTGGAGTCTTGGTAAACCGGGGATGGTGGGTTTAATTTGTATTATGACACTTGTTTGTTACACATTTCACCTTTATCTTTCTGTTGACTCAATCGTTTTTTTCCTAAGCCCTTCTGAGCCGCTTTTGGCTGGGGTAGCTCAGTTGTTTACCAGGTCTGAACCAGTAGTCGGCACTGCTTTCTATCGATTCCCATCTGATATTGGCGTTTCTTTAGGAGCTTGTTGCAAAGGCTTGTCAAGTTTCTTAGCAGAGGCTGTGGTACTAAGCCTCAAAGTTCGTACTTACTTGCCTGGTACTTTTCAGCTTAGGCTGGCTTAAGGGCAACAAATTTTACCGGCGAATTTAGTTTTCGTCACCGCATAGTACTACCCGGGCCACGTTCGGTTCCATAGTTTCCTTTTATAGGTGTTTGTTCTTATACCTTCTTCCATTGGACAAGGCTTGTTAAGTGCCTAAAGGAAGCCATTAACTTATTTCGATTTTATTGTTTAGCAGTACTTGTTTTACTGTCGAAGATTTGATTTTGGCACACGAAGAGTTCCAACTTCAACTTCGGTAGGTATACCTATATTTTGCGGGGTTGTGTAAGACCTGTTGTGACCTCTTAAGTTCTTAATTTCAACTGTTTCGTCTTAGTAAAGCTGTGCGTTTGTATAGCCTATATTCTGCCAGGCAACAGCACATATATACCTATGTGATATAAAATTGGTCAAATTTGGGTTAATTTCAAAATCAGAAATATATGTTTTTCCATATTCTTCTAACCAGAACTGTCTCTGTTTCAATTAGGCAGTTCTTGGTCATTAGAAGCTTCTTAAACCAAACATATGCCTGTATGAGGTTTATCATTAATTTTTTCCTGAAGTGTAAATTATGGAACCATGCTGGCGGTATAAAGAGGTTAGCAATGGGCCACCAAAGATAAAAAAGGACACTACCATAGAGCAAGCATGGAGGATTGCCATGGCTATCTACCATCTACCTACGTATCTGCGGGTACCTAGCATATCTAAATAGCAACAAAACACATGATAAAATGTGACTTGTTCACAGGAGGAGGTAACTGCGTATAGATACAATTTCCCGACCGCGTATCAAGGCCACAATGGCAATGGGCCTACTGACGACTCGATTCCAATTCATACAAACTTAGGAAATGAGCCACCCAAATACTGCGATTTGACACCACTCGGGTATAGTTCTTATGGGGCTTGGTAAAGTTGTTGCTATCAGTCTTCAAACTGGTTCAGACCTTGGAAACGAAGATTCATTGCCTGGCAAGGTTTATTCCAAATGCCGGAAAGAGTAGGCCAAGTTTGGCCAGCGTAAAATAAATTCATGGAGGACTCTTCAAAGTGAACGACAATTTTTTTTTTTAGCTCAAAGACAATTCCTGCGTCTTCTAAACATAAAAAAGCTAAAGCTCTAGAAAGGGCACTTTTTTATGGAGTGTCAAATAATAAGTCTGTATGTGTTTTAGAAAAGAGCTTTAGTATGTAAACAAAGCCCTAACTCGTTTTTTAGAACTGGCTGCTATTACTCTTTAAACTCATTTTACATACTTCTTCTCCAAAACACCTAGACCATCAGGTACCCTTTTAGCTTTCTGGGGGATATCTGGAGGCTTTCATTCTTGAGCATCTGTCAATTTATTTTTGTCAATACTTCTCTTGCCAGAATAAAATCCCTAACGCATCAACAGCGACCCGAAACAATAGTTGCTCAGGTGTAAGCTTCCCTGTGTGCAAATGATATCTAGGAAGCTATACTTCCTTAGCACCTTAGAAGAGGCGTGGCTTATCGGCAGTGAAGATCTTTACAATCTGTTGAAAAATATTTGCAAATGTTATTGTTATAAGGTTTTTCCACCTATGAAATTATGATACTCCCAAGGAATCGCCACTAAAGGTGCATATTGTCTTGCGACGATTCGATCCACAACCCTCTTTCTAACCCTAATCTGACCTAGCTCCGCACTTCAATAGATGTTGGATTGTCACTACGAATGAGAACTCTTTTTAAAACTATACCTACTTTTCTTCTCACAAAATTTATCGACGAATTTGTTTTGAAAAAATTCGAGGTATTATAAAGAAAGGCTCTTGAGACAAAAGACGCTGGTTGATTGACGCCGCTTTAAATTTATTATTTGATATTGGGAGCGGTTTTAAACAAAGGCTTATGTTTTCTTAGCCAGCGCCTTCCGCTGCCGGTCCCACAGTCTCTCACATTTTTAATTTTCTCGATTACGTAGTAAGATAAGGAAATTTTATTCGTACAAAATTTCGAACTCGAGATGTTAATCAATTCGGACATTACGATGAAAGAGGAACTCAAAAAAGTGGGTCGCAAAATTCTGCCCGTCTGTCCGTCTTGGCCGAAGCCTACAGCCTACAGCCCATACTTCCTTCAAACTTGGGATTGGGAGTTACTGTTCGGGTCGTTTTTTTTGTTTTGCAAAGTAACCTCAATATTAATGGTAGGTTCTTCCCATATAAAATTTGGATACCAGTATGATTTGTTCGAAAACGGCTCATCGATTTCAAACAAAATTGATATCTATACTTTGTTCAATTTATATTTTCAGTACAGGGAAGATAGGCTATTTGCCTTTCACCCTTACTAATATGGATTTTAATAAGCTGTCTCCATTTCAAAGCTCTCACATGGTTGCCATAGCGAGCACTATAAATTGGCATAATTCTCTCACAAATATCGGTAGGGCTACCAAATACCAACCCTTTATTAAGAAAAAATGTTTTAACTGCATATCAACAGATCCTTCAGAAATACAAAATAATTAAAGGAGTACCTAAAAACTGTATGGCAACATCCCACATAACCAAATTCATTTATTCGCTCTCAAAAGCTTTTAAAAGCACCAAAACCGAAAGTTCTTTGACAAAATTCAAAGAAAAACCCTTATTGATATGCTAAAATTGACATATGGTAACATTTCTCTGATGTGCTTCAGTCACTCACACTGCTTATTTTGGTTGGTGATAATAGCAAGCGAACGCAAGACGATCGTGCTCATTCTCCCCGCGGCTGTGGGGTAGACTGGTTGTGGTGGGATGTATGCGAATTTCAGGAAAATTACAACAACAAAATTCCTTGGAATGCCAGTGGTTTCGCTTTTATTTCAGTGGCAAATCTTGTATTTGAGTGCCGTGAGAGTAGCTACAGGCACCACTGGTAGAAAAAAGAGCTTCCCATAAGGCCTGTACTGAAAATATAAATTGAACAGAGTACAAGCTTAAGTAGGTGATGTTAACATGACTGCGTACCTACTCAGTTTTTCGCCAAAAAGAAAAAAAATACGGTACCTACCTACTCTTGAAATTTGAACGTATCTCGAAAACGGTCCATACGATTCAATTCTGAGGTACACGGAAAGAACTGCATAGTCACCAATTGCAAAATTTTGAATTGCACATTACGAATTATATATTTTTCGCAAATCACAACGATTTTGTCTTGAATTGATACAAAAATTCGTAATTTGACATTGAAAACGGCGAAGAATATCAAATTTTGTTTGTTTAAGATTACGATTAGAAGTATTAATTTGAGCTTCATTTAAAGAATTTGTAAATTGCAACTACTGAAGTAGTAAATCAACCCCTGTTGCAATTTACTAAGGGATGAAATCGTTATTGCAACAGGAAAGTGGTAATTTACGATTTTTTTTTTTTGCATTTCATAACCAAAGTAATATCAAATTGATAACTATTTGTGTCAAATTGCGATCGGTTGTGACAATATGTGTTTCACGTCCGATCGCATTATTGACACTGAGAAGTGTTGATTCACGAATTTTGACGGTCAATATCTTCACTTTGTACAATTTCTAGAATTGCGAATAAAAAGTCGTGAATTAGAAAATCCTGAGCTAAGCTCTAAAATGAGACAAACTTTTTGTGATTCGGCGCTTATTTTTCTTGATTTGATCTTAAACTTATTTCCGTGTAATATGGTCATTTCTAACTCAATAGCAAACTCAGTTTTTCTCTGTATTATCGTACAATGAATTTTTGAAAAAAAAAAGTATTTTATTTTTTTTATTTTTTCTACATTAGTTTATCTGAAAACAGCTAGAACGATTTTGACCGAAATGCATAATTAGAGTAATATGTATGTTCTCAAAACTACTGCGTCCTTTATTTTCTATTCGAATCACCGAAAACGCTAATTTTAGAAACCGCTCATATCTCGAAAACCCCATTTTCGATTTGTATACAACTTTAGAACCTAAGTAATGCTTACATCCCAATATCTACTGATATTAAATGGGGAAAGAAATATATGTAGGTATAGGCTTTTATAAAGATGTAGGAACGACTCTTGAAAGTCGAAAAAGTATTTCTTTGTGCACTTTCATCTGTCATACCGTGGAATTAATTGTACTCTGCTATCACGGATTTTCAAATAACTATGCGGTAGTCAAAGCTCCTACAAAAGAAACTCTAGGCGTCTTTTCCTGCTTCCAAAACCAACCTTGGCCTTCATTTAAAAAATAATATCTTCCCAATCAGAAAGAGATGCCAGAACCAAAACTGCCCTGACACAGAAAATCAGCTTCAACTCTAGCACAATATTGCTTCAACTCCTCATGTAGTTGCACATGATCATGTCGGCAATTTAAAAAGTGACAAACCCTTTCAACGCCTAAATTAATTTCCTCTTAATTAAGCAAATTAATGTTTTCAAAAATATATTTCAAATGCGCCAGTCTATTTGTTTTGCATTTTGTGAATTTTTTTTTAACCAAAACTAACCGCATGTTGATGCACGCACGCATTAGCCAATAAATGCCACATGAATATAAAATTTGACCAACAACATAAAGTCTGCGCTAGTAATTGAATTAGTCGCGTGCGTGTTTGCTTAATGTTGTGTGGTTGCCAGCAACCAAAAAAAATTTACCACCCACCATATGTTTCAACACCAATGCGAGGTTGGTTCCACTACAAAAAAAAAAAACATATCTCCCCCATCAGGCTATTAAATTATGATCACGATATTTGCATGTACGTGATTAGCTCAACTGGACGGCCATGGATGGGATACACCCTAAAAAAACCACAACTCTGTCCCGGCGCCAAAAAGTTTGCATTTTCTTTTTTCCTAAACGTAAAACATTAGAGCACACTGTGCAGCCAATTATCTCATTAAAACCGCAAAACTATGTCAGACCATCTATGGTGTTGGCAAATACCAAACTGCATTCAAGTGATTATCTTAATCGAGTGCAGCGGTAGCAACGGAAAAAGTGAAAAAGGCGCGCATAAAAACTCAATCCCTGCGGGCAATAATATTCACCTTACAGTCGGTACCGCAGTCAGGAGCTCAAGCGAACGAAAATGAAAACTACTGCAACTTGTTGCACTATCTTAGTATATGCATCGTGCAATCATTAATTCGCCTGTCAATAGAAGGGGAGCCAACGTATTCGTATGGCTACCTCGTCGTGATTGATTGCCCTCGTTGGTGAGGTGCTTATCTCTGATTACTGCAATAAAAACCACACCAAGAAAATCCATAAACGATCTGTCGAGTCGACTTTTAATTTGTCCAAAACAGAATTGAAAGGGAATTTGTAATTTACCACAAAAATAAAGAAACAAAAAAAAAAAACTATTATTTACGAGTGCAGTTATATGGTGTGCACTAAAAAAAAAAAAAAGGAGTGCGTGTGACTGAGTTCGCTTTGGTACTAAATTTGTTTATAGCTTCGGCCTTTATGTGGCATCATTTGAATATTAGGGCGCCGTATTCTAGTTTCACTTGGCATTCGTGATTTGTTTATTTTTTTTAGATAATAATTATGTATTCAACTGTTAGTCGTGGGTCGTAGGGATTGCTCATAAAGGTGGTTCATTTACTCGGAGTTGACCAATTCAAAAAGTCATGAAACCATCAATTTCGTACCGATGGTACGTGAGATTGGTGTTGGCCGCACCCGACTGTAAATCGTATGTCAGACCTGGATATGTCTGGAATGGAATGCTATAATTTTACTGCCGCTCTCGCATACCTAGGATTGCCTTACTCTTCATTAGTTGAGTCGTCAAATTATTCCATACTGTAAACTGAGGGAAAATCCGGCTCGAAGGACCAAATGGTTTTGTGCTGATTAGTGACTAAATTGACCTACCTACTTTTGAACTAGACTTTAGAGCTCAAGGAGTAATGTGCGCCATCCTAAAGCACTATTTAGTAAAATTTACTTAAGAGGCGATCAGTCAGATCATTTGATCAGTTTTGATTGCTTTTCTGCCTCAAATGTGACGAGTCTCACTTGTGGTTTCCTCTAAGATGTATGGAGTGAAAAAAGGTTGCCTTGTCATAAATAAATCGACGACTAAGTAAGAGAAGAAAGGGATGTGCAAAACGATTGACAATGAAAGGCTAGTTGTCGAAGAAAGTTCGGTTCTAGAAACACAACTAATTTCTATTTGATTTGTTGTGTCCCATGTCAATTCAGGATTCAAATCGGTTCCTCCGTGAACCAGCAGTGACGGAAATTGTTGCTTCATTTTCGGCTGTACAATTTGAGTTATTTCGTCACCAGATGGATTTTTGAGAACTGCAGCGATTTGGACTGTGATTTTTGATCTTGGACTAACATGGATCTTAGTTCTTACATACATAACCAGTGTTGCCAGCACTCAGAATTTTTTTTGAAAAATAGAATAGAAAAATATTGCAATGCAAACAATTTTCGTTGGTTAAAATGAACACAATGTCAAACTTAAGAATGTAATGATTTGAGGAAATAGTTATGGAGAGTAGGTATACTAAGTATTATTATCATCAACAAAAAAAATAGTGTAGCACTAGCTATACCCAGGCTATCGGCTTAGGTAGGTATATTCTTGACGCTGAATACTGGATTCTCGAAAGCAAAGAACGAGTTATTTTTATTAAAAATCTTATATAAGTAGGCGAAGGAAAATAGTTAAGAACCACTTTCGTTTCTTGAATTTAATAAGTTTACCATTAGTTTTTTTATCAATAGTTTCCACAATTTCAAGACTTAAAGACTCAATGGAAATTAAAGTTAGGAAAGCCTTAAACACAACTTTTTCGCTTGACATTTTTATTTATTTATTTTTTAAGGTGGTGCAGAGACGCCATACTGTGTGTAAATTGTTTTTCAATATGTTGTCTCCTAAACCAGATTTCTACCACTGGGCAATAGTTAAAGAAAGAACTTTTGAGTTCCAATTTTTTAAAAACCTCAAAATTCTTTGCTTAACAATATTTTTTTTTCGACTGTAGTTTTAAGTGAAATTCGCCAGCACAGCGCTTAAAATTCCCCTTTATTCGCATTTCCCATGGATTTTCCACAATCAACATTTTTACGAAATCGGAGAAATTCCATTCGAGATACCCGTTCCGATACAACTTTCGAAAAAATTCTCCGATGATATAAGATATAGCGCACCTTGTCGCATTGCGTATGAAACCGCGTTGTAACACTTATTTTTAACAGCTAAAGGGAACATTTTTCCGAAGCTCTCCGACAACGAATTTCTGCAGGATATTTTCATGTGAAATGAACGCGTTTATATGCTTCATGTATTTTGTTCCGAAACGGATACTTCGAACGCAATTTGAGTTCCGATCGGATTTGACTTTCGTATAGGAATTTTTGACCGGACGGATACCTCGAATCTGTATTTTGTTTGGCTAACAAACATTTTGCACAAATTTTGTCAATTTCACAAACATTTACAAAATGGATATAACTACAAAAACTTTTCTAATTTAACAATAAAGTTGTTGAATTGATACAATATCGATTTATTAAACTGAAAATTGTGTTTTGTTACTCCGACCAAGTAGTTTTATAGTAAACTAGAGGATCCCCGCCTGCTTTGCTAGGCGTTACAATATAAATTTCAATCAATGTTGATGGTATTTGGTACGGATTTCCTATTCAAAAACATAAACCATTTTCATCTTTGTGATCACTTGATCACACGTAATCAATCAACTGTTTCAGTAGTCTAGTGATTGTGTAAGAGATAGCATATGAATTTCACAGGCTCATGTTGAATTCCCAGGTATACTTATTCAATTCTCCAGCTCCAGCGTGCCCATAGAAGTAAATATTCACCTCATAAATGAAGTTGACATTTTTTTAAAAGAATGTTTATATCTCGACAACAAAATCATCTTTCAAGCTGCACATCCACAAAATTTAATTGAAACCTTTTGATTGGTTTCAGAGATCGGAAACACCCTACACGAACAAATCACGTCAGTTGACTATGCCTATAACTGATAAACCAATACACATACAAACATCGTATGTACATAAAAACCTTGGTATTGACGTTACCTTTCATGGAAATTTTATTGAAACAAATTCGGTTCACTCATTACAGAAAACATCAGTTTCAAACATAATACAACTTATTTCTTAATTACTGAGTTGGGGAAGCGAGGAGTAACAACGATTCTCGCTTGTTTGGGATTCACCCTGACAATTTCTGTTGGGAAATTATGTCGAATTTCAGTTTATGAATTGTTGTTTTTTCGAGGGAACAACTCTTGACAACAACTTGTAGACACAGTCACTTTGGTAGGAATGATAGCTATTTCGAACTACACCACTAATTCATCATCAGACTCCTTTGAAGTGATTGTTTGAATAGTTTTTGAATCCTGACAGTCAATTCTCCGTATATAATTCCATTTGGAAAGACATTTCTGTTTTTCCCCTGCCAGGAAATGAACTTGCATTTCGATTTTTCTGCAATTGACCAAGTGACTACCACTTGCGCCAACTGAGCGACGAGTACAAGCCCGATTTCTGTATATAGGGATAGAGAGAGAGAGAAGAAGAAGAAATATGATTGTCTGCCAAATCCAAACCTGATGATGTTTCTTTGTGGTATTTGCGATCCCAGAAGAACCTCTAAATATCTCCATTATATCTTTGGATATCTCCAATTACCACTTTCATGTAAATAAATAGAATTTCTTCGTACCTCTTGAACGTCAGAGATGAATCTTTTCATTTGAACCAGTGACATTACTAAATTATAAGTGGAAACGTATGTATTATTTTAAAGCTTCCTATTCTATATTATCACACTATGAGCACTAAACAACAACACTTACCGGCAAGCGCGAATAAAATGTGCACGTACGTTTGTGTTTAAACGATAAACAAATTAATTAATATTACATCAGATCAGAATGCGAGTTTAATAAAAAAAAAAAAAAAAAAACCGTAACATAATAACTCACTGACAGCTGTATGCATGTATACGCTGCAACGTGTATTTGCCGTGTGTATGACATCAGCACACAGTAAACATACAGCACACTCTCATAGGCGCCTACGTTTTTTTTTATATGGACAAAATCAGATGTTGACATAACTCACGAACGCGTTGATCAATTTCGTTCAAACTTTAGATAAACCAACTAAGCGACCATGCAAACAAACCCTAAAAATTTTATCGAATTCGGTTTGACCGTTCATGAGTTATAAAGTCACAACGCCTTTGCAACTCTATTTTATATATAGAGAGAAGAGAAGGGAAGAGATAGAGAAGAGACAGACAAGAGAAGAGAAGAGATTATAAAATGGACAACAACGTTTCAAATTGATAAAACCTAAGTTGTATTGATATATTTCAATTTATCATTATAACAATTTTTTCCAGTTCAACAATTTTTTTTTATGTTGAAATCTTACAATGGAACTTTTTCAATATTTCCTGGCATTTTATTTCCAGTGATAGCTCCTTTACGGAAGTGGCGATATTTTCAAAACCCCTGTTTATTTGTCCATCAAATTGGTGCCCCTAAAACTTGTGATATACGCCGCTCGGTTGTGAGACTTTGGTATAGATATTCACAAAAGACTCCATTAAGTCGGCCAAGATCCAGCACACTTTTCTGTGGACGGTCATTTTCTAGCAGATCACTGTCATTTGGCCATATAGTTGAAGCACTTCCTAGCTAAACAGGTGCAACTTCCTGACAAACAAGCTCAGGTTGCTAGCTATTCCCCATTTCACGTCAAAAAGTACTCAAACTCAACTGTTCATATGGAAAAACGATTAAAATTCTCTAGGCAACATGTTACAAGTACCAAGGTGGGGTCACAGCATGATCATCTATGCAAATTAATTCCAAAACAAGTGCACCACCACCCAGTTCCATCCAACGATTTTCCCCACCACCCAAACTTTCACAGCAAGTGTTTTTGGTTGAGTGGTAAATCTATGTAGGTTAGAAAAGCAGCAATAAATTTATCGAGAGAAAAAAATGGAAAACAATCAAAACAATTGCTGGCGCACTACATTATCCGGTTGATTTGCTTAGCGCACCCCATGACACAGTCCATAAACTGTCGAAGGGTGGCCTGCGGGCCAGAGTCAGCCTTCTCCCCCGTTGATGATTCTTTAATGTTATAGTTCTGCCCTCCTCCCGATTACATGCCAACAATTATGCGTTCCCCCTTTTTTTTCCTACTGTCATAAAACACCATGGGACTTGTATCCGCATCCGATTTATTCAAAACAAAAAAACAACCAATTCCAATGGTCGATTGATTTAGGGCATACTCCCACTACCAGGCACTATTGGTTTTCCAAGTAAAAACGCTGCTTACTGGGACTGCAGTGTTTACTTTTCGATTTTTGTTTTCCATTCCCCACATCCAGCAAGTTGGGGGTTAGCTCTCTGCAGTAAGACTGCGTGCCAGCTCCATGCTGTTGATTCGTAATAATTTAAGGGTTCATTTATTTTCACAAATATGAACGAAAAAAAAAAAAAACAGACACACACAACAAACATAACACAAATTATAGTCGTCGAACAGAGTGTTTGTTGAAATATTTATTCAGTGTTATACAATATGTTGGGCTGATTTGAAATATACAGTACAACACTGCGTATAGATTGATACATGTAGATACAGATTGTTTTGAATGGAGTGCAAGTGCAGGCGAGGAGAATGAAATATAATAAGGTACTTAAGGCTTATAGTGGCATAAAAATGATTTTCCTTTCAAAGTAAATAAAGTAAAGTAAAGTTTGGCTTAGAGTGGATGTATCGGGTCGAGTGGGATGTGATGATGGTGCAATGTTACTCGGTGAGTGGGTGCCACTTTTTATTTGTTTCCTCTCTCTCTTGATGTATTGTTTTAGGTTTCTTTTTTTTTTTTACATGGAAAAAAGCTGTAACAACACTGAGCGAGTGCACTTACAAAACTGGTTAAATTTTCTTTGTAATTTTGTTTGATTTAGTGCGGTAACAGTTGAGCAGAAATGTTCACATTTTCGAAGAGAAAACTCAGTCAATTGACATTAACTCATCAATTGAGCGTTGATTTCTACTTCGTTACGAATTTTTCCCTTTTTTTTCTGTAGATCACTCACTCGATCACTCATCTAATATTTTTCGTTCAAGCCCTAAAGTAGGAAGTTAGTTATACTTATAGTTCCAATAGACCGGTACAAATATCTGATCTTTATAGATTTTCGATCTTCTCGTTCTGAATGAAGTTTTGGCGAAATGTCGATCGAATTATGTGCTAAAATTTGTAATGTGTCTCCACCAAAGATCGCAAATCTTTAGAGAAAGATCTCTGCGATCACTTTGATCTTCTCACCTGATCGTGATCGCAATTTTAGCAATGAATGAAGTTTAAACGAAATATCGATCGAATTATGTGCTAAAATTTGTAATGTGTCGCCACCTACAGATCGCAAATCTTTAGAGATAGTTGTTACCGATCACTTCGAATTTCTCATCTGATCGTGATCGCAATTTTAGTAAGGCCCCTATCTGAATGAAGTTTTGGCGAAATATCGATCGAATTATGTGCTAAAATTTGTAATGTGTCGCCACCTACAGATCGCAAATCTTTAGAGATAGTTGTTACCGATCACTTCGAATTTCTCATCTAATCGTGATCGCAATTTTAGTAAGGCCCCTATCTGAATGAAGTTTTGGTGAAATGTCGATCGAATTATGTGCTTAAATTTGTAATGTCTCTCCACCACAGACTGCAGATCTTTAGAGATAGTTGTTCGCGATCACTGATAGAAACTGGGCACTGATTCATAAGCCACTCTTTTTATCTAACCTCCAAGAACTCTACAGTTTTTCTTTCAATGATGAACGGAAAATACGCGATCGGTATGGGTCTCCGATCTTTACATACTATGTTAGTGCATCTTCATTGTGCTAATACAAAACTAAAAATACGTTGAACTTTTAACTGTTTGCTTCAGGTGATCTTAAAAAATTTGCAATATGTACCTAATAACTTTTCTGCGATCTTCGCATGTGATCGCGATTGCATTTTTTTTTTTTTTTACTAAAAGTTTGTAATTTATTGAAAAACGGCGAACTTGGCATTTGGTATTTGGTATTTTTTAGGTATTCCATCCAAAGAAAATTCGTAACAAACAACTTTTTGAATTCCCTCAACAGATTTAATGTTTTGCTTCTACCTTGACTTGACTGGTTTATTTATCATGCCTAGCAGTGTATTCAAAGCGATCATATTTGGCGGTGAACCGAAACTAAACCTCCAGCAGTGCAGTGAAGTAGTTATGTATTTTTTTTTTGTTAAATTTCTGAATCGGCGAGGCGAAGAATAGGCAAGTCGACCTAGAAGGCCTATTGCGCCGGGAGCAGAGTAGT
Organism: Cheilosia urbana; assembly: GCA_946477585.1. Lineage (NCBI taxonomy): Eukaryota > Metazoa > Arthropoda > Insecta > Diptera > Syrphidae > Cheilosia > Cheilosia urbana. The sequence continues at coordinate 123,839,257 of OX297854.1, forward strand.
TAGTGTTCATTTATTTGACTGGATTGGAAACAGAAATAAAGACATTGCACTAAGTCTAAAGTTTGCTGGCAGGCTTTCATTACAGCATTGGGACCGCTAATCCATTAGCTGTATAGAGCACCATCGATCAGTAGGAAAACCAGTAGGGATATCTTGCAGTTTGATTATTCATTTGACTTACATACATGGACTTTCATAACGGGGTGATGTGTTCCACTGTTGCGCTCAGATGGTTTACTGTCGATTCTTTACAGTATTCTCAGCTATGTACTTTATAAAACTACTACATGTCAATTGACATGTTTTCCATTTGTGTCCAGCTCGAAGGACCCATTTGCTTTCATTGGTGTCTGATGTAATGCAACCTTCAAAGTAGGTATTTAAGTTACAAATGTAACATTCTGGTAAGACTGTATTTTACATTAACCAAATTTTGTATATAACTGTACCAGCTGTCAAATTAATTCATTTTAAGAAATATACTTTGTAGTGTGATTTGAAGCTAGCAGCGTTTACTTTAAGGTCCATAATGAGGGAAATCGGCATTTCCTGTTAAACTCTCCGTCTGTTGGGTGTGTGTTAGGAGTAAAGACTTAACGCCCCAATCGCTGTAGAAACTGGGTTAATATCCAGCTCGAAGGACCAAAAGTTTTCGATACTGGGTACCATTTACCTATCCTAATAAAAGAAGTAGTATACCTACCTACATCCCAGACATGGGAGCGAAGGTGCTTTATAGACCTAAAAGCGAACTTCACCAAAGGCTGCCAACCATATTTCCATTTTAAATTATCCTGTGGAAGCCCTTTGTGATACCGAAATGAGAATTATGTTCAGAACCGATAATCTTCTTGAGTCACGATGCCCACCCGAAAGTTCAAAAACCTCCTTCGAAGGCAAATGTGCACATGAGCGCAAGCAAAAATGAAATTCCACTCGCAACAGCATCTGCCAACTACTGTCACGCAAATCGCACCAAAATTGACTACTCACAAGGCATCGCGAAATAATCGTGTCTCCTGTCACATTCCCAGCATTTGCTGCAACTCAATCCAATACTTCCGCCATTCAGGCAAGGCTCTGAATCATTTCCGACACGGTCCTGACCGAACCACACACAACACACTGCAACGAGTGCGAAGGCGTTGCATCCACGTAATCCTAAATCAAACTGACATCCACTAAAGGACACATTTGATTTACTTCCCTCTGGCTTGGCTGTACACAAGTCACACACAACACAAATTCAATTTGCGCAAATAAATTTCACCGAAAATAAAACACACGAATCCCACAGGGGCAATGGCATGGGCACCACCAATTCACACCATATAACGAGCCGACCAACCCAACCCACCAGTCGTTGATTCATAATTAAGGGGGCGTATTCGCATTGTGGTCACCCGCCACCGCCACCAGCACCACCAACATCCACTGACAGTTCCAAATGCATTCCCATTGCACATAATAAATCTGCACTCGCAACGAGATGATGAAGATACACCGCCGCGCCACCCGGCCAAAACCAGCCTAAGAATTATGATCATCCTCTCGAGATCTTCATAAAACGTGTGCGCAAAAAAACACAAAAACAGAAAGAGAAAAGCACACAGGCCGGCCTGGCCGGCACCAAGAATTGTCATGTTCGGAAGTAATTTATCATCTGTTCGTCGTTTTAATCGAAATCATGTCTCTGTCACGTTTGTCTTCATATGCATGTGTGCACGGGAGGAGCACCTCCGTGGCGTGTTGCTGCAACCATCGAATTCACACATTTCGACTGTAAATTTGTCATCATCCAGTTTGACAGCAGGCAACAACCAGGCGAGAGAGAGAGTGCAACTGATAATCCATGTGGTAGGACGTAGGTGCAGCGTTGCCAGTTTGGGGGTTTTCCCCCCAGATTTAGGGGTTTTTTTGGTCGACGGGGGGAAATCTGGGGGGAGATATTGTTTAGGGGGAAATCTGGGGGTTTTTTAAGTTCTACTTTATTTGTATTTCGTTATAAAATCCTTTTTGGTAGGTAACCTAAAAATGATCTTTCGCAGAAAAATGAAATTTATAGGCATTCGGTGAACGTAAGAAACGCTGAGTAACTTATTCTTAAGTATAGGTATAGGTATCTAGCGTAGAGATTCCTCGTTCTGTTCACAACTAAATTCAAGAGTGTGTGTGTAAATTTAAAATGCTGTTGATTTTTGGACGATTTTCATTTACAAAACACTTCTTCCAAAAAAGCTAGTGCCTGTTTCATTAAGGAAAACCGCCGGGCTTCTTAATTGGCCGTTTATACTCGGCATAAAATTGTACAGGGTGTCCGCCGGGAAGGTATACTACTTTGTTTGTTTATAATTTTTGATTAAATGAAAGAGAATGGATCTTATATTGATAAATGTTTTATTTAATGTCGGCAATTATGTATGGAATACAATGTCAGGTAAATGTCCGCCTCTGTTAGTCTCACAAATGCGAGCCCTTTTAAGCACATTTTTCACACATTTCACGCGGTATTTCATTAATTTCATCACGAATATTTTGTTTGAGTTGCTCAAGCGTTTCTGGTTTGTTTGCATAAACCTTGCTTTTCAGATATCCCCACAAAAAGAAGTCCGGAGCAGTCAAATCAGGCGACCGTGGAGGCCAATCAACATCACCATTTTTCTTTTGCCCAGAACCGACTATTCTGTTTATTCACATATCCATTTAAATGAAAATGTGCCTCTCACTCATTACGATTTCTTCTCATCGTCACAGTAATCGATGATCGATTTTGATAAAATGTTAAAACGATTAAGAGACGTTGGTTTATCGAATATTTTTCCATAATAAATTTGCCACGTGTCTACTTCACGACAATATGAACTGTCAAGACTAATGTTTACCAAAATGGCGGCAAAACAAAGTAGTATACCTTCCCGGCGGACACCCTGTAGATGCCTTCCATTCGTTTCAAAAGTGAAAAACGTACACAAAACGAATGTCTGTGACAAGCACGGTCCCTACGGATCTGTTGCCAACTATTTATTTATTCTTAAGTTTTACATAAAACTTGTTAAAAAAAATAATGACAAAAAGTTGGGGTTTTTTTTGGAAAAAAATTTCCAAATCTGGGGGTTTTCCAGATTCATCTGGGGGGAAATATTTTGACCGTCTGGCAACGCTGGACTCCACTGCCACTCCACTCTAGTTATTGACGTTAATCGCGTCCTTCTTCTTCGACTTCCACTTGTCATCCCTGTATTTGCACTACTCCTTCGCTGTATCCACTTCTACCACACTCCCAATTTGGCGAGAATTTTCGTGGAATGCTTCCTGTGTGGAGGTCGGAGGATGGTTAGTGGTGGCGCAAAGTTGTATTTATAGGCGAAGCGTGAAAAAAAAATGCTAAAATTCGCTACGCTCGTGCTCGGGGTACCGCCTTCGGATTTTTGCTTCGCATCGCAAATCCATTCCCCATAGAATTGCGATGTGAGGAGAATTATGAGCAAACAAGATGTAAATCAATGTTTTCTGTACGCTGGCTGTACCCTTGCACGGAGGAGGGAACCAAACCAACGCGCAAATTGCGAATGCTTCTTCTGATGCGGAAAATTTGTTAAGGGTTAAACGAGAAACAAATAGAGGAAAGTAGAACACGAGCAAAATCAAAGAAATGCAAAGTTATTTTCACATCTTCGTGGGGCTTTTCTTTTCACATTCTGCTGCTCGTTGTTTTCTCATTTGACTGACTTTTGTGCATATATGTAATTGTTTGTTGTTGGCTTGTATTTGCGGAAGGTACACTCAGCGGCGAGGCAAGTAGGTCGGCCTTCGGAGCACCAAGCTTGTGCAAACAGAGAAGCTTCGACGTCATGGGCAAAGGGTCAAACAAATCGGAAATTGAAAGGATCTGACAACTAGAACCGAAGTTGTAGTTGTTCTTTTTTAATTTTTTTTTTAATTTTCAATTAAGCCTGGCAACGTCGCAACATGCTGGATGTTTCCACCTTTGACTTACTTTTCTTGTTGCGTCCGTATAAATGATTTGTTTAGCGTATGGGGCAGTGGTGTTTGCATGTTGTGCAGACTAACACTATCAACGCCGGAGGAGCCTAATTTTGCAAGTTCCCAGTTCCCTGGGATGTCACAGTGTCCCGGAACCGATCAAAGGGTGAGGTTGTACTGTCCAGCTATCTCGTTAAGAGATACGCGGCAATTTTGCAACGCTTTAGGTATTATTTCGCTGGATGCTTAAGATCTGATGGCAGCCTGACTGTGAGTGTAAATTACATCATCCCTGTGTGATTTTGCATTAATCGACAGCCACGCTATGGCTTGACGAATAGCTGTAGTTTCAGTTTGGAAGAAACTATACAGTGTTTTGGGATAGAAAAGAAGAGGCCCAAGTGTTCTACTGAGAATACGCCTGCTCCGACTTCCTCTAGTGTTTTGGAACCGTCGTAAATATTGACAGTGCTCCTTCATGTAGGATATTCCGTGAGTTCCATCGGCATCTGTCCGGTATTTCGTTTGTAAAGCCTTTTTCGAGGTCGATTTTCGTAGGCAGAGGCAGAGAGGGGCTTGTCTGCAGGAGGATGCTGGCATGTCCTATCCAGTGTTTTTCCTCCCTTAGTCTGATTGCCTCCTTAGCAGCATATTCCTTACTGACGATGTCTAGAGGAAGAAGACTAAGCATTATTTGTAGACCGGCGGTTAGAGATGGTCTTATTTCAATAAGAGGTATCTTAAAATTTCTAGAACTAGCTCCGTTTTCGTCGGATTGACTTTTAGACCGCAGCTTTGTGTCCAGGCGGCTAGTTTACGTAAAGTTAGTTGCAGGATATCGGAAAGTGTCTGAGGATACTTTCCGGAAGTGATTAAGACGACGCCGGCCGTCCGCGTAGGCCACGACTTTGCAGCCGGAAAGCTCCATCAAAATTAGAAGTTCGTTGAGAACTGGATTCCAAAGTGGTGAAGATATCACTCCCCCCCTTGGGGGGTACCTCGGTGCACAAGTTTTTTGACAGCGCTGTTGTCGAACGTAGCTGTCACCCTTCTGCAGGTGAGAATATGGCCGATTAGGCAGCATATTTGTTCGCCAATGCTTAGCTTGTTTAAGACTTGAATAATCGAACGAGTCTTTTGAAAGTATGTATGGAGTACCTGCTTTGGGAAAGAAAACAACTAAAACCAGGATGAAGGAATGCTGCCCAGACCTATGCAGCCTGCCAGAATCACCATGAGACTGTCTTTGACAATATCAAAGGCGTTCTTTAATTGCGCCGGGAAGACGCCGCCAGCGCCTGGGGATTTGTGTGGTTCAAAGCTACTGACGGCCCACCAGCCCACCGGCCGTGTGCTTATTTATTGAAACTCTAGAAAGACTTGTTTTTTGGTTGTTGAAAAAGCCTTTGGGTACCTAACTACCTCTATAATAAAAAATATATGGGTATCCTTTTTAACTACTTGTAGATTCACTTAAGAACCATTAGTTCTGAATGGTTGGATTTTTTTAAATCTTTTCTTATCCATCCAAATAGGAGATTGCCCAAAGACAGACTAAACAGACCTATTAATCTTCTTTACATAGGCACCGAATGTCTCAATGTTTAGAGCCATCTTCGGTAGCCAATACTCGTAGTTAGCCCTTCGAGCGCTCTTTTATCCACTCTTCTTTATACGTCGAAACAATCAATCGGTTATTTAATCAACCTTCTGCCCATTTGAAGATCTTGTAAACATTCGAGTAGTTTAGGGATTCTTTATCGACACGCATTCTTAAAAAATCTTTCATATAAAACTTTTCTGCCTAGCCGTGTCAAATTCGTACGTCGGTGGTCGGTCGATGGCGCAAAATGTTCCCTCCGTCCTTTTATACCTTTAGCCTTAGAAAACGGTCAGACTGTCATAAATTGCTAACACTGCTGATGGACGAATTTTCGTCAGAACTTTGGAAAGTACACTTTCACTTTTAGAGAAAGTCTGGAGGATTTTTTACTTTTAGGCTTTTGCTGTGATATAGAATATAAATTTTGAATACAAGCTGCACTGAAAGGGTATGCGGCAAAAGCCACAATTCGTTTGACTTTTGTTAAAAAGGTGTGATATGTTGGAAGCCGAAATAACTGACTTTCTTTTAAACCTTTTGTCGAAGTGACTTTAAAGCTCCACGAGTTTGTATTCAGACAAGCACCTTGGGCAAACTGTCATGTAGACAAAACTGCGGAACTTATCATGTAGAAGATCTTAGGTTAGGTTAGATTGAGTGAGGTTGTGAGATCGTCACAAAAGACCGGACAACAGAGCGGATCCATCGCCATCCCCAGGGAAAAAAAACCAAACCAAGCAGACAATCAACTTCCCTACAGAATTTAATTATGGTCCCAATATTGTTTGAGGGACCAACCTCCTCTAAGTTTTTAAAGAAGTACCCGCCTAGGTGCTTCCTTCTACTCCAAGCAATTGCTTGACACTCGCATAGAAGGTTGGAGATGTCTTCAGTGACTTATACGTCCTCACTGTACCTGCATGTATCCGTATTAGAAGGCCTTAACTCAAGCTTCAAGATCGTACAGATCGACTTAGTTGATCCCGCATATTGCACTTTGTAAAGGCTTGGGACAGTTTGACAAGATTTTTATTTTTTTTTTGTCAAATAAATGCTGAAGCTTAGAACGAAAGTACTTACATACCTGGTTCGACTATTTCTCTTTGCTTTATCGCAGACGGCTACATACTTTTGGTGGGTACCTATGTGACATTGCTGTATCTGTTTTTTGATATTTCTATATGGTCATTTAGTGAGTGGGCTAAACGTTGCTGTTTAAAAAGACCAACAGTGATCATTGCTCAGCAAAATACCAAAAAAGTGCGCTTTTAATTCGGATTTCTTGGACCTAGTCCAGAAGTCTCCTTGTTTGTTGTTCATCTTAAGTTTAAATTAAAATTTTCTAAAAGGACAGTTCTTAACATCCTATAACCGGTATGAGTTGAAAGTTGCTGTTGCAATGTTGTTTCGGTTCCCCAGTTCGTGCAGAAAAAGGCAAATTTACAAATCCACGCATTGCGGGTCAAACAGCGTTCGTTCTCCTTATTGAATAGTTAAAAAATCGACGCAATAGATCCGTATGTATAGGACTCTAGGGGTAGTTTCTCAATAAATCTTCTTTGGACCGAATTCCCTTCTTTTTTTATAAATAAAACCTCTGCAATTCTGTCTGATTATGTAAAACTAACTTGCCGAAACTGATTCAAAGTGTAAACCTAAGGCCGAGTGCACACTGAAGTATTTCACCATTGACCAACTACTGTGACCAAACGAATAAATTTCTTTTTGTTATCAAATGACAGTTCAAATTGAGAAAACCCTACGTTTGACCGGGACATTTTGGCACGGTTTCGCAAAAGACTATAAATCCAAATTTTTGAAACATTCCTAATTTGGTCGGACCAACAGTTTTTACCTCCTCTTTTAATCCTTCGCCAGAAACCGCCCATCACAAGTTAATGCAACTCTAGAGCAGGGCTGCCAGAATTTTGTTTGCTTTAAGCGTACAAGCCTTAAAAAATGTAGCCCAAAATCGTTTCCCAGAAAGAAGCCCAAAAAATAGTGGAAAATGTTTTTGTAATTTTTTCACTTACCCATCTCACTTATGCACGCCGCGGATTTTATTTTTCTGCAATTGGATTTTGTATGGCTTGTGTCAATTCAAAAGGTTGCAAAATAAATTGGTGGACGTGCAAGTTGAACGACTGTTCGATGTCACTTCACTGCAAGAGTATTGCCAAGTGTTAAAAATGCGTGCTTGTTCGAAAATATTCCTTTTTTTTAGTTTTGTGAAGGAATTAAATGAACAAAATTAACACAACATTTGTAAAACGACATGTAGCCCAAAATTGTGTTGGATGCTCAGTTTTTCAAGAAGAAAAAAGATAGCCCAAAATACGACAAAGCGCCCAATCTGGCAACCCTTCTCTGGGGCCGAATTACAGCATCCGTGAGCGAACTGTATTTTGTTGACTTTACAAGAAAAACAATAACAAATTCAGTCACGAATTACTCGATCACGGATGCGGTAATTCAACCCCAGGTCTTTTCGAAGTAGGCTTCTGAGATTCAGCTAAACATTCCCAACGAAAAAACGAGTCATGAATTTCAACTCAAATACGACGTACGCTGTTGGATCTGTCAAACAAATTAGAAAAAATTGATGTTCGTCGAGGGCGAGGTGTCACTAGTTTCAGTGGCAGAATACTTTTTTCTTTTTTGGGCGTTTGGGATGGTATAATAAATGCGCAAACGATATTTGAAATTTTTAGCTCACATGCTCTGATACAATCAACAAGTTCAGTGAGTTACTGCAACTGCTTTAAAATCAATAAGACATTTGAGGGCCGGTTTATTCACTCGAAGTTGAACACAATTTGGGGAGTTTGATATAAAAAAAATCCTCAAGTTGTGTTCAACTTCGAGTGAATAAAACGGCCCTTAAATGAATTACCTGTGACACAACGTACATTTGAGGTCACGTCTTCGATCGCATATAGGTACAGACATTTAAGAAAACTAGTCGTGGAAAAACTGCAAATTCGTAAAGATAAAAAATATTTTTAAAATTATTTTAATAACTCAATTAATTTCCATATCAATTGAACTACTTCAACACCCAAAACTTCGAACAATCTCCCTCAGTCTTCGTTCTCTGTTAAACTTTCTTATTCCACACGTCTAAGTGCAAGGCAATTTCCAAGACCACAAATCATTTGGTAGTCATTACGAAATGATTTGTTTGTTTATTGCCCCCGATGGAGACAACTATAACCTAGCCCGCACCAGATCGTAAATAATTACTTAAGACCTTGTCGAACAAGGTTTTTGTTTTTTTAAGTACATCCAACCAATGGAATGCGATTTAAACATGTAAATCTCTTTATAAGTTATTGTCCTTCAGATGTCCACCGACCGACAGACGACACAAATCTCCTATCACTTATAATATTATTAAGAAACAAAAGTATTTCGTGATGACAACAAAACTGATTATATACAGGCACACATGGAACATAGTCATCATTTAAAACGGCGCGAGATCAGTAGTGAGGCTTTTGTGAGTATTTATCGCCCCAAGGGTCACTCCATTGCACTCAATACAATTTGAGTTGTCTGGCGATTAAGTGATTTATTGTGGTTTGATTTTACTTTGTGCGCCAGTAGTCTCAGTATCTGTTTCTGTTTCTGTTTCAGTATAAGTATAATATATACACCTAACTACTGTCCTTGGTTGGAGAAGAATCGATTTTTTTCTTGATTCATGAGACATTTGCACCCCACGCAGCTAAAATGTTCGTCCGCAAGCAGTATTGAGAACCATAAAAAAAAAATACGCATGACGTGGTAGGAAGAGAAATACACTCTGCGACTTAAATATAGGTCTAGGTGGGAATTGTTTTTCTAGGTAGCTTGAAAAGGTTTTTTTTTTTTTTTTAATGGAACCATTTTCACTTACATCAAATATCAGTGATGGGACTTGAGGAAATCGAAACGGTGGTAGATGGCCTTAAAAAAAAAGTGGTAGAAAAGTGTTATAAACAAAATTTTTCTTAAATAGTAATAATAATAATAATAAAAAAAAACAGGGAAATAAAAGAACCATAAATCAGTCATTTATTTTTATTAATTTAAATTGTTTTTAAAAACAACATTTGTCGTTCAAAGCAAACAAAATTATTACTTCGTATGGCAACCATCTGTTTATATTTTGAAGCATATTTTACCAGTTTCTGGGGGTTCAAAATCTTCCCCGTTCCCCAGAAGTTTCGTTGGCAGCTAAGGTTTTGTGAACAGTTACGGTATTTAATTTGTTTCTTTTCCCATTTTTATATTTTTTAGATGTAACAATTTACCTTCAGTAGCACCGCTACTATGAGGTAAACAACAAAGTTGTAACATGTACGATGAAAGGTTTTTGAATGTAAAATTTCCCATGACATCTTTTAAATTTTGAATTGAAATTTTGAATGAACTACAGAAAAAACGCCATAGATTCAACTCATCATTAAACAATTAAACACATAATATCAAAACATAGCAAAACACACTCGCACAAATGCAGTCAAATAATGAAGTATTGGCGCAGTAAATGGTGAACTGTACTGGAAGTTTTTGCTGATGCAATTCTCAGACAAAAATACTGATAGCTGAGCAGTAGGTATAGTAGGTAGGGTAAAGGTGTCAACAGTGGATCAGGGTACACAGTGAATAATTTGCTCTCATAATGTCGCTTTTTATTTTAAAATGTATCTTGAAATTAGAAAAGAACACATTTTGACTTCCCCTCGCAACAGACTATCAGTCTGCGCGATCACTTTTCCGAAGGTGGTTATTCTCATGACTTTGTGTTTTCTGCATATGTAAGTATTTTTTTTTTCTGTTTTATTTTTGATCTTTTTAAAAATGTGTGTATAGTAACTTCATTTGAGTTAAATATTTGTACTTTTACTTATATATACTTAATATTTTTTATCGATTTGTTTACTTTGGTGAAATGTCTTATAAATTATATACATGTTTTAGTGAAATGAGAACAGTGTACACAGTGAATCAGTTGAATATCGTACACAGTACACAGTACAAAAGTAACGTTTTGTAACAATTTTACTGACTAGAAGTGATACGTTTTTTTTTATTTATTTTTTTATTATACTTGAAGAGCTTTTATTTTCGTTTTTTTCCCTAAATAATAAAATGAGTTAATAAATATATATGTTTTAAACACGTTTTTATTTATTAATTTAGAGGATTACACTCGATTAAAATCTTTATTAATAACTATCAACTTATCCAAGAAAACGACGGCGTCCAACAACTATTTAAATTCCCAACAGCTGTCATCCCACCTTCGTCGTTAAGTTGGGTGCAGCTGTTGTCGTCGAAATGGGTGCGTCTGACAAGTAGTCGTCAATGGGTGCGTCTGGCAAACACCTTCATACGTTGAAAGCACAGATGGCGCTTTTACATAAGTTTACAACTCGGCCAATCTGACAATTGATCGACCTCGAACAAAAGATAAACTAAATACTTATCAATAATCTCTACATATTACTCCAAACTTATATCTACGGCAAGAGGGTCACTTGGACTCTCAATAGAAACAGCCTCTTCATTTCGGTCTAACAACCATTTTCGCATTCTATTCGCCTCAACAACACCATCGTACGGAAGCTGAGTCAACTGGCAGTTTTCAATATCCCGCAATACATATCTGTCATGTCCGAGAATCTTACATACGACATAAGGGCCACGAAATTTCGGCAAAAACTTTTTATTCGTCCCGACGGCAGTATCAACGTTACGCATAACAACAAAATCACCGACTTTATATTCTTTAACTTTTTTACTGTGCCTAAGAAAATAGTCTAAATTATATTTCTGAGACTTATCAATCTCTCCTGAAGCTTCGGCACGAATTTGATCTAAATTACGGCAGCTCTCGGAAGCCATCTTTTCCTCTAGATGTTCCGTCATTTCATCTATTATTTCACCCCTTTGGCTAACACCAAACAATAGCATACTAGGTGAGTTCTTCGTCGTGCTATGAATAGAATTATTAATAGCGTACTCCACCTTTAGTAACTTACTCGACCAATCGGCATGATTTACCGGCTCACTCAATTTTCCCAGCATAGACTTGATAACCCGATTGACTCTTTCGACTTGCCCATTTGCCTGGGGTGAAGCCACGGCAACCTTTACATGTTCTATATTTCGTTTTATTAGAAAGTCCTCAAATTCGAAAGAGGTAAAGCATGTACCTCTATCTGACACAATGCGTCGCGGTCTGCTATAATACTGAAAGTATTTATCTAATGCGGAAATTACTTCTATTGTACTCGTCGAGTTCGTAGGATATAGCTTTACGAATTTTGTAAAAGCATCTATTACTACCAAAATATGCTTCCTTTTCGAACTAAGGGACGGCAAGGGACCAAAGTGATCCACATGAATTGTGTCAAACGGCAGAGGGTTTTTAGGAATATTATACAAGTTCCTCTCGCTAGAACGGACCGGCATAGCGTACATAATGCACTTAATACAATTTTGGATAAATCTTTCAATCTTTCGTCTTATGCTCGGAAACCAGTAATGCATAGCAATCTTATCGTAACATTTCTCCAGCGCCTGATGACCTAGTTTTTCATGAATCAACCGTATAACATTATCTTCCATTTCATTCGGCACGAATAATGCCTTTCTTCCACTTCTCTTCACTCTATATACAAGTCCATCCCTCAATTCAAAGTTTTTGACTTCTTCAACCTCCATTCGATCCCGTAATTCCATAATTATTTTGTCCCGTCCTTGCGCAATTTGGATTTGAAAATCCGTATCATCAACATCCCAAATTGCAGCAACCTGGCACCTGCTAAGGGCATCCACATGTCCCATAGATATACCACTACGATGCTGAATTTTATAATTATAATTTTCAAGTTCTAAGGCCCAGCGGGCAATCCGTGGATTAACTTGTTTCTTTTCTAATGTCATCGTCAGCGAGCTACAATCCGTAACTATTTTGAAGGGTATTCCTTCCAAATATACCCGGAATCGTCTCAAAGCATAAATTATAGCAAGCGTCTCTAGTTCAAAGCTATGATACCTAGATTCGGCAGCGGAAGTTGTCTTAGAAAAGTAAGACACCGGATGAAATTTTCTATCATCTTGCCTTTGAAGCAAGACAGCACCAAAACCAATTGAACTGGCATCACAATGCAGTTCTGTGTCCTTTATAGGACTATAAATAGCCAAAATCGGTGCTTCAATTAGTCTGCATTTTAACTCATTAAAAGCGTCCAAACATGGTTTGTCAAAATCATAGTCGGCATTTTTCTTTAATAAATTTTGCAACGGCTTTGCAATTCGGGAAAATGACGGCACAAATCGTCTGAAATAAGAGAACAACCCAATACAAGAATGCAATTGTTTCTGATTAGTCGGCACTCGATATTCTTTAATAGCGGCAATATGAGAATCACTTGGCGCAATACCTTGCGAAGAAACGGCGTATCCCAAATACTCTATTTCCGTATGACCGAACCGGCATTTCGAGAGATTTAGTTTAAGATTCCGTTGAGTTATACGTCTCAAAACGGTTCTTAGCAATAATTTGTGTTCCTCAAAGTCTGCTGTAGCAATCAATATATCGTCCATATAAGCAACTATTTTACCCGAATCAATTAAATCTCGGAAAATAACATTAATAAACCGCTGAAAAACGGCCGGAGCATTTTTCAACCCGAACGGCATTTTTAAATACTCCCACATGCCATTTGGAGTAACGAACGCAGTAAGAGGAATAGATTCCTCAGAAACCCTAACTTGATGGAATCCGCTTTTCAAATCTAGGAGCGTAAAATATTGTTTTCCTTCAAGATACTCTATACAATCTTCTATAAGCGGCAAAGGTTGATTATCCCTAATGGTTTTTTTATTGAGACCACGATAGTCCACACACATTCGAAGTTCTCCGTTCTTCTTTTTTACTAACACAATAGCAGACGCATACGGCGAGTTACTTTGTCTAATAATACCGTCTTTTTCCAACTGATTCACTATTGCCTGCACTTGAGTTCTTTCAAAGTAAGACAGTCGTCGGGGAGAACAGTGGAACGGAACATTATCAGTCAGATGAATCTTCATTTCATAATCTAACGGTTCTACTTCAATATCTTTCGGCAACACATAAGCATCTATAATTAAACTATTCAGTTCGGCACAGCACAATTTACCCAATTTATGATCAATATTCAAATCTAATTCGTCAGACACAACTTCAATATTAAATATATCCGGCATTTTATAGTACTCGTAATTAGTCTCAGTTGCCTCAACTTCCAATACCATTTCAAATCTTTCTGGTTTATTACCAACTAGCGAACACTTATTCCCGATGAGGCTATATCTATTAAGAGTTGTAAGAAGTTCATTTGGCAAAACAAATTTATTATTTCTATTTATAGCAACCAACTTTTCTTTAGAGTATCTAACCTTTACTCTTGTCAAATGGATACTAAAAGCATACAAAAAATTACGTCCAAAAATAATCGGTAGAGCCATACTTTCATCTGGGACAATATTAATTTTTATCGTCTTTATTTTATTATGAAATTTTGCTTTACATTTCATTTCTCCTAAAACATTTAATTTGTTTCCACCCACCCCGTAAAATGAGGATTTCGGAATTTTCAATCGTCGCAGCAACTTAACCGGGACATACGAAGACTTTATAAAACTAGTTGGGCTGCCCGTATCAAAAAGAGAAAGGAACTTCATGAATTCTACATCTTTTGCCAAATCAACTTCAAAAGCGACACTCACCCAATTTACAGCACCAACTACTTCGCTTAAACTTTCATCGTTATCAGACCCTACTTTCGAAACGGCAGCAACTTGTTGATTACGCTTCGGAACGGCAGCGGCAGACAGCATCTTCTTCGGGTTCGGGCACGTCCTGTGGTCATGTCCCATCTCCCAACATCGGAAACACGACCCATTTCGGCGCAAAGGGTGTGGACAGTATGGTTTAATATGCCCCGTCTGTGAGCAATTAAAGCATAGTACGGCATTTCTATTAACATTCGGCTTGGTTACAGCGGCAGGTTTCGTCGATACGGCATTAGAAATACATCCTGATGTACTCGTAGCACTTTCCATCAAATATTTCTGCTGATAGCGATTAACGAGTTGTTTCAGTTCGTCGATGGTACGAGCACCTAACAGCAGATTAACATTGGATATGTTACTACCCATCCCGTCTATGATGAAGTCAATGATCTCCGTTTCACCAATGTCGGATCGTTTGGCAATCGCCTGCATGTTTAGAATGTAGCAATGCAGCGACTCTTCTTGTTTTTTCCACTTCCTTAGGGCTAGCATTCTGTACACATCCTGGCGAGACACAGCTATGTCGAATTCTTTTAATAGTGCTGCCTTCAGTTCGCTATAATTAAGCGCCACCGTCGAGAGTAGGAACACTTTAGCGGTTCCTATTAGTGAACGTCTCAAGCTCAATAATTTAAACCTTTCATCGGCATTTACCGTCTGCATAATTTCTTCAAAATCACGGAAAAAATGTTTTACCGAATGGCTTACGTCATCGCCATCAAATTTTGGAATGGCGTGCTCAATTTCGCCAAATTCCGATCGTCGTTCGGCAGGAGGGGCGGCATCATTCTCCAACTCTTTAATCTGCTTCCGCAGCTTCAGCACTTCGAGACGCTTACGTAGCTCGCTTAATTCCTCATCCAACGCGGCACTTCTCAGTTCCTCGGCATCGTCGGCTTCGGTATCAACGTCATCGGCAACGTCATCGGCATCGGCATCGGCATCGGCATCTTCCTCGCTTGCCGCAGATAAATTGTTGCTTTTGTTGACTTCACTGTGGTGCAGTCTCTTTAACTGGGCCGTGGTAGCTGTTTCGGGGAATTCTACGCCAGCTTCCCTGAGCGCTTCTACCAACTGCTGTTTTGACAAGACACGCGGCATTTTAACACGTTTAATGTAATTATTATCAGAATTTTTAATTAAATTTTATTTTATTTCACAGGCCAGTGATATTCTGACCCCACATCTGAGTTTTAAACACGTTTTTATTTATTAATTTAGAGGATTACACTCGATTAAAATCTTTATTAATAACTATCAACTTATCCAAGAAAACGACGGCGTCCAACAACTATTTAAATTCCCAACAGCTGTCATCCCACCTTCGTCGTTAAGTTGGGTGCAGCTGTTGTCGTCGAAATGGGTGCGTCTGACAAGTAGTCGTCAATGGGTGCGTCTGGCAAACACCTTCATACGTTGAAAGCACAGATGGCGCTTTTACATAAGTTTACAATGTGTTATGAAAAAAACTTATGTTTTTACTAAATAGACTGATTTTAAGTCCCTGTTCCACTGTGTACCATGCATTGATTCACTGTGTACACCCATTGTACACAGTGGATCATATGGGAAGGGTTTTTTTCAAAAAAAATATCGCTATCTCAACATTAATAAAGCTTTAAAATTTTGTGCTTAAAATGAAGATAAAACATTGAAAAGGCTGTGAAAAAAATGTCATGCCTATACTATTATAAATGCGTGCTCCACGCCCCAAAAAGTAAAAAATGATCCACTGTTGACACCTTTACCCTACAGCTTTCAATTTAATGCAATGATGGAAAATAAATATCATTAGCGAATAGCTATGAGTAAAAGGTGGTAGATTTCGAGTTCAGGTTAATAGAATTTCCGAAAGTGTAAAAAGTTTTAGAAATACCACTTAAGTGGTAGAAGTCCCATCACTGATCAAATAACGTTACTTCAAGTGATAATGGATGGTAAAAATAAAATGTTGCTTCTACTCAAAAGAAATTGTGTCAAAATCGAAGCATTTGCTGCGTTTTGTATGAATGAAAACTGATTTCAGCTAACACTAACTTTTGACGAAAAGCGGCTCCACTTCCCTCGGTATGAAGCAGTAGCAGAAGCAGCAGTTACTACGAAAATCCAAGTCTGCTATTTAGCTGACTCAGCCCCGTTTGCTGATACTCATAGCGATTTAAGTTGTACTTAAATACCTTACCTACTTACTTAAGGTGGCGCCACAGTCCGGGGTGGGTCTGGGCCTCAACCAACAAGCGTCTCCAGCCAGCGCGATCTTTAGCTAGCTGCCTCCAGTTTCGCACGCTAAGTTGGTTAAGGTCCCCTTCCACTTGCGTGCCCCACCTGAGTCGCGGTATTCCTCTACTGCGCCTTCCCTAGGGTGTGGATTCGAAAATCTTTCAGGCCGGAGCATTCGTGTCCATACGCTCTACATGACCCAGCCACCTCAGTCGTTGGACCTTCACTCTTCTAACTAGGTCGATGTCGCTCTACAGCCCGTACAGTTCGTCGTTGAATCTCCTCCTCCATTCACCGTCAATGTAGACGGGACCAAAAATCAATCGAAGAATTTTCCTCGCATAGGCGAGTAGGTGGACGGACTTTTGGAAGAAGTGCCCCTGGTGTTAGCATTTGAGTTTTGCACTATTCTTTCAAGAACGATATTGAAGATGTCACATGACAGCGCATTGCCTTGTCTAAATCCTTTTTGCCATCGCAGGTCTCGGTGAGTTCTTTACCGAGCTATATGGAGCAGCGTGCATTCGCCATTGTTATCCTGCACAAACGGACGAGTTTGGCAGGGATGCTAAAACTAGACATTGCTCTGTAAAGCTCGTCTCTAGAAATGCTGTCATAGGCGGCCTTAAAATCGATGAAAAGGCGATGGGTATCGATTTGAAGTTCCTGGGTTTTCTCCAAGATCTGCCGCAGTGTGAATATTTGGTCGATGGTTGACTTTCCTGGCCTGAAGCCACACTGATATGGACCAATCAGGTTGTTTACGAAAAACTTCAGGCGTTCACACAAAACAAAGATACGATCTTGTAGGCAATGTTAAGAAGACTGATACCTCTGTAATTGGCTCAGTTCAGAGGGTCTCCTTTCTTGAGGAACTTAAATACCTTATTAGCTACTTTTTGTACGTCATAAACTGTCACATTTTGATTTTAAGTGGAACTTTAATCTCTATGAGTAGTATCAGGAAAAGGGCCTCAGACCTTTTGTTAAATATTTTCTACGCACATGTTTTCCATCAAACTAATCTAAGCATTGTGAATTTTCTAAGGCTTTTTTGTAAATAGTTAAGTTCAATTTGTTTGTACAGGAAAGCCCACAAACCTATGGAGAAATGGCAATTGTTTTGTATCACGCCAAGTGTGTACTGTCCACTATTTGGGTAATATTTCTTTTAGATGAAATTGTTTAGATACAGTCACTCCTAAGGTATATAGGATATAGGTTACATTTTGAAAATCTCTCGGTAATTCATAGTTCTTCTTGAACTAATTGTGTCAAGAAAAATATTTCCAATAACCCGATGATCGGATACAATTTCCGGCACTTTAAGAAGAATTGAAACATCAACAAGTCGTTGGAATATCAAGGAAAATTCAATAGTTAAAATTGACTGGGCACTCATTCCGTAACTTTTTAGTCGAATAGATCTCCCAAAACTAGCAACGAAGTGGAAAAATTACGAGTTTGAGAGCTTTATCCAAAGCATTTTACACAAATGTAACGAAGGCTGACAATAGTAAAAAAAAAATCAGCCGCAAAGGGCTTTTACTTTGCTACTACCTTTTGCTCAAAGCATATGTTAGTTTTTATTCATACGACAAAATAATGGCTCAGCTCTAAAATGTTGCTCATGACTTGCAGTAATTTTTGAATATTGTTTAACACCACTTTTTAGGTTTCTTTTTGTTCGTACATTTGTTTATTGCATGCTATAAATATACATATATCTATTTTAAAGAGTTAATTTACTAACTGTTTCTCTTTCTCTTTTTTTTCAGGTAAGAATGGCTGTTGCTTTGGTAAACTCAAAAAATGGTGGGCCTCTGAGCGATTATCTGCGGTTCAGACTTTAGAGGGTTCACGGATTTTTATATTTTTTCCCATTTTGCAGTATATGTTCTTAGACCTTGTATAAATAGGGTTTAGTGAAAAACTGATTCAGAGCAGAACCATTGACTTTTTTTAATAATTTTTTGTATTGCGAACTATGTACGTTCCCTGAAGTCACCTGTGTATTAGCAAACAAACGAAAAAGAAACTGAATCAGCAGCCGAATATGGTAGTTGCTTCTACTTCTGTCGGTGACAAAATTAACCACTGAATCCCCGCATTATTTTAAAAATACAAATAGACTCGTGGTTACCATTTACCACTTACATTCAGCGCATTCAAAACAATAGACAAAAACGGAATCACCCCCTTAGAGATCAATGACATTAAAAAAAAAAAAAAAAATTAGAAGAGATTGTGCTTGCGATCACACACTAGAAGTGAAACTTCAAAAAAGGTCCGTTTATAGGGATCCTAGGCCTATCTTCTCACAATCATTCGTCGTATTTACATTTTAATTTTTGGGACGAACGGGAGGGATCTACAATTTTATGCCGAGTCCAAACGGCTAAGTAAGAAGCTCTTTAATGACATGTATACAGTTAGTCTCGGATGTTTGTCAGACGTTCGCGAGAGGTGGCGCAGTGGAAAAAAAAACCCTAAGTTGGAATTTGGGTTTTTGCGGGACTCGAACCTCGACCCCTAGCGTAGTAGTCCAACACACTAACCGCTAAGCCACTGCGCCTACCGTTTTATTATGCACCTTTAAAATACACACGGAAAGGAGTTTAAGATCAAATCAAGAAAAATAAGCGCCGAATCACGAAAAGTTTATCTCATTTTAGAGCTTAGCTCAGGATTTACTAATTCACGACTTTTTATTCGCAATTCTAGAAATTGTACAAAGTGAAGATATTGATTCTCGTGAATCAACACTTCTCAGTGTCAATAATGCGATCGTGAAATACATATTGCCACAACCGATCGCAATTTGACACAAATAGTTGTTATCAATTTGATATTACTGTGGTTATGAAATGCAAAAAAAAAAAATCGTAAATTACCACTTTCCTCTTGCAATTACGATTTCATCCCTTAGCGAATTGCAAAAGGGGTTGATTTACTACTTCAGTAGTTGCAATTTACAAGTTCTTAATCGTAAATTGCAACTTATTTTTATCAATTTGCAATTCATATTTTGCAATTTACGACTTCTCTACGTCAATTTACCTTTTCAATTTACATGTGCAAAATTATTATAAGATTTTGTTGGTTCATCATTCAGTGGTGGTAAATCACGAAATATTTTTTGCAATTTGAGATTTTAAAGTGGTGTTTGAGGAATCGACCTATTGAAGTAGTGAATTGCGCCAAAAATGTCACAAATCACTGCAAATAAATGAAGCTCGAATTAATAATTCTAATCGTAATATTCAACAAATAAAATTTGATTTTTTTCGCCGTTTTCAATGTCGAATTACGAATTTTTGTATCAATTCAAGACAAAATCGTTGTGATTTGCGAAAAATATATAATTCGTGATTTGCAACTCAAAATTTTGCAATTGGTGACTACGCAGTTCCTTCCGTGTAGTAATTAAAAAAATGGAAAAAAAAAAATCCAAACCAAATCGCCTCTTACCATAATGAGAACCGTCTTCTCAAATAGAGTCCCACATGTCGTGGGAATTTGCCAAAACTATTTGTATTACACCATTCTTGGGTGTAGAATTGCCTTCTTCTCACACTTGAACAAAAGTCCCACTCCTGTTCTTGTCCGCTTCGCGCACTCGTAATTATATACTCACGAGAACATGTTGTTCCTCGAAATAATAATATCGCAACCGAATGAACGAACACGGTTCATAAAAACCGTTTTCCAACAATCAAACCCATCAATTATTGGTTTATTTATATGTAAATATATGCTCACATCCCTGAGAGGAGAGAGCCCCATTCTGTTTCCGAACAGCCAGCCGAAACACAGGCGTCCGATTCAATGAGTCGATTTATAAACATGTCAAAATACGACGCGGGACACTGGCACACCAGCACCGCACCATCCATATCGCATATAGGGGAGGTGGTGCGATGGTACCGCCTGTACCATAAAAATGTCAAACCCGTAATTATGCCTGTCAATGCGTTCCAAAGGGGGCCGCTGTTTTATTATATTATTTTATTTTATTTTTTCCTGTTTTCAAAAGGAGAAGGGAGAAGAAAACATTCAATCGAAAGGCCGAAAAGTTTTGTTAACTAATTCGCCGCTCGGCAAAACCAGACCATGATACGCACGGCCCTAATGACCGCTCGAAGATGGAACGTGATGATTAAAACCCACCAATGGATAGCGTATACGTCTCTGGATGTAAATCAGATTCCAATTTTACGATTATTAGCCTCGATTAACCATTTAATTTAGCTTTGGTATCGGGACACGGATGGTAATTAGAATAAAAAACCTTACAGTGTTCATTAAAAAAATATTTATAAAAACTGCATCGCCATCTACATCCGTTCAAGTTTGGAATTCATAGAAAAAAAAAAAAAAAAACCACCAAAGCCCAGATGCATTCATTAGGTCGACCGAAGGGAAGTATCTGTATTTGTTTGCATTTCAATACAACGGAAAATTGAAAATAGCCATTAGTGAATGGAAAGTGGAAAATGGCACAAAAAAGAAAGGATACATGGAGCCGACTGGCACGGCAATTGTATGTAGCGCAAAAAAAAGAAGAGATCTCCACGTTCGCTATATGTATCCATTAAATCCATTTCACGATTAATAATTTTCCATTTTGCACTCTAGCCAGCCGGGTTGGGCTGTGTGCTGGGTTTTGTTTGTATTGTTTCTCCGAGCATGGGCTTTATTGACCCGCGAAACAGAATACAATGCGATATCCTGGCCCCCGACTGACTTGGGCCAATTGGCCGACAGACAACTTTGGCGGCTCAATGGAGGAAGCGCACGTTTCATTGCGATGCCGCACTCCGAATTACGATTTAGTGAAATTTTAATTACGCAAATTACAAAACGATGTACACACACGTCTGGCTGCATTGCGTGGCGTGTATTTTACATGAGGCTTGGCTAACTTAATAATAAAATCATATAAATATGGAGAGGGGTGGGTGCGATATGGTCAAATGTACATTTAAATTTATCACTGCGGGCGAGTGCACAAACCCGCAACCTCACGCCCACCTTCGCCTTCACCTTCGCCACTCTCAACAAAAAGGAAGTGCACTACGCGAGCTATTGCTATTGAGTGTGACAGATGAGGGGCGGGTAGGTGGTGCAGCAGGTTGAAGTGGAAGTCAAGTACACACGTTGCATGTATGTGCGAATGGCACGAAAATTGAATTAACACAAAATATACAGTTTTTTCTGTTGTTTGCGGATATTTGTGTTCGTTTGGATATGAATGTGTGGAAACACGAGTCGATGACACCTTGACTCGAGTTGCAGACCAGTGCATGAGTAGTACGTATATTATATGCATTCAAGAGGCTGCCCATGAAAGGTGTATGGGTTTTCACAAGTAGGCGCCTTTGAGTGCAAACATGCTTGACCCGAATTTACCTAGTAGAGAGATAGGAACATCCAAAAATGTCTGTTGGATGCTTCAGTGACAGCAACAATCTCTGTACCAATTTTGGCAAAATTTTCTGATTTAGTCCCGCCGATCGTGTTCCGAAATTCGATATTTTTAGTAAATCCTGACAAGACTCAAAATCAAGGAACTCTCAATCATGTGATGGATAGTGACATGCGTCGATCTTAACCCATTCCAATCTCAGAGTTGTAGAACATTTTCTCACAAGGTGACCATATCTAAGGTGACCATCCGTGCATTATAATAATGAACAGTTCTGTATTTGAAGATGATGTTCATTGTGAATTATTTTGAATACAAAAACTGTATTTCATTTAGATTTTTAAAAACAATAAGAAAACCTAAACTCAATCTAAAAAATGATAATGCTTAAGTAGGTACCATAACTTGATGAAAGAGCGATCAAGTAGGTAATTTAGTAATAAAAAATTAGTTGTATTTGATTTTTGTTTACGAAGTATACCTATTAATCAAATAAGAGAAAAATATTTGAATAAATTGAATGAAATTTGTGTTAAAATGTTTGTAATTTTTATTGTTCATAATTTGGAATTCTAAAATATGGTCACCATACCTATATCGATGGCTCCGTGCAAGAATATACCAAGTGCGTTTATGCTATTTTTCAGGAGAAGCGTTTGCAATTTTTTGTATACAATTTTTTTTCTTATTATTTGCTTTAGTGATGTTATAGTAATTTATTTCGAGTTTTTCTCATACGTAATACTGAGGTATACTATGTCGTTATTTTAAATTTTAGTAAGTCATGTATTCAGTGTAACTATGTGATGTTAGTTTTATAAAAAAAGGAACATGGCATATCAAAAACTATTTAAAATACGGGAGACCGGGGCTAGTTGACGCAAAATTTAAATTTTTTTTCTTTTTCTCATAAACTTAGACTAATATCAAGATAGTTCAAACATCATTAAAAAGAGCATCCTTTGATGGTCTTTCTTAACAAAGTTATTCAATTATTCAATTAAAAACATGACGACAATTTTTTCTTAATTTTAATAGTTTAGTAATTCTGACAGCAGCTGTCTGACTATTTGTATATCGGTTTTGATTGGCTGAAATCGGTCATATGAGCAGCTGTTTCAGTTGACGTTTATGGAGGGTTAGCTGACGAATCTAGACAAGTGACTGACTTAGAAAAAGTGAAGTTCCCGACAAATATACTTTTTGCGTTGAGGTTAAATCGTATCCAGACCAATTTAGTCGACTTAAGATATCTAGAGTTAAGTATTGACATTTAATATTTTTTTATTTTTCCGACATTTTATTCTAGAAGAAGAAAGATTCCCCTTTTCCCTTTTCATCGATTTTTTTTTTTTTTTTGGGAATTTCCCACGACCTGGTAACACTCGCGTGTGCAAAGAAAACACATTTTTCCACCTCTGAGAAAAGGGAATTTTGACAAAATTTCCACTTCGCAAACGTTTACGGACGAACATTTGAGTTTTGTGTTGATTGAGTAATAGGTAGGTATGGGTACAGCATTAATACCCACAATTAGAAAGCGTTGGAAGAAATATTTTGTAGAATACTTTTAAAGGGTTATTCAATAAGAGGTGTTATTGTGAAAGGATATGGTCCTGTATGCGTGCTCGTGGTTACCATTTGGCTGATATTGTCATTATTTCATTATTAACGGCATACCTTCCTCTTTATTATGAAATAAACATCCGATCACTTATCTCAAAAAATGGCATTTTTCTTTGAATACCAAATTAACACCTCTTATTGGAAAACCCTTTAATAAACTTCTAAGGGGATAGTCTTTCTTTTCATGTCAACAACAGGTACAAGGTGGGCCAAAACCAGTCATCCGATGTTGTTTGGTTGTTCTTTTTCTAAATGAAAAACTTCGGTTCTTCATTTTTCATTTTTCATCACTTCGGCGAGAACTTCTCGCGAGATTCTCGCAGTCGTGTCGAATGTTGTCCTTGAGGGCTTCTAGGGTCTCGGGCTTGTTCACGTAAATACAGGACTTCAAAAAACCCCACGAAAAAAAATCTGGAACGGTTAAATCGGGCGATCTTCCGGCCAGTGCAAATCGCCAAAACGAGAGATGAGGCGACCCGGGAACGCCGCCTTCAGAATATCGGTTATGGCTCGCGCAGTGTGTGCCGTAGCTCCGTCCTGTTGGAACCACATGTCCTCCAGTCCTAATTCATCCAATGGCGGCAGAAAAAAAACTCGGTTAACATGGCCCTATAGCGCGCACCGTCCACTGTTGTCGTTTGACCAGCGGCGTTCTCGAAAAAAATGGCCCGATGACTCCTCCAGCGTGAACAGCGAACCATGCAGTTACTTTGAGCGGGTGTAATGGTTCCCCGTGCATTACTCGTGGATTTTCGGTGCCCCAGAAGCGATAGTTTTGCTTGTTCACGTACCCGCTGAGGTGGAAATGAGCCTCATCGCTCATTATGATTTTGGTCGAAAAATCGAAAATTCGAAATTATTCCGCGTTCTTGGGGAGCGTATTGCTCCGTGGCCTGTTCACTTGTATTCTACATCTGTCTAGTCCACAAATGTCAAAACAGATTTGAGATTGGCGGCCATTTGCAAAAATAAGAGAATCTTCCATTCCAATAGGGTGATCTCTTTTGGCCCACCTTATGTATATATATATAATATTTTAATGGTAAAAACTGACTGAAGTGGAGAAAAGCATAAACAATTTCATTTGTTCAAAAAGGAGTCTAAGAGAAAATATCCCCTTAAATCAAATAAACTAAATAAATTTCTACTGCGCATCGAGAGAGGTTTTAACTGCTTTTGGTCGGACTATAACATTTAAATGTCAAAGTAAATACTTGAAAATAATTTTAACCACAATAAATTATTATTTAATATCGAACATTAATTCTTTTAAAGGAGTATTAAATATCAAAATACTTAACGCGACAAAGTTATTCTTGGGAAAACAATTTTGAATTTTTGATTACACACGAGTCTGAGAAAATAGCTATAGAAAGTATTTTATGCTACGCTGAATGACTTGATTCTTGATAACTTTAAAACGAGTTTTTGTTTTAAGAAATAATAGCTAAGACAAGAAATCTTAGGTTACAATTTAAAAAAAAAATCGATATTCTTCGCTTAACAATCTTTTTTTGTCAGAGTGACGCAGTGGTTTCTTCGTGATGCTGTAGCAAAGCCACAGTCTAAGATGAGCCTTCAGCTTAAGATGTGTATGGAAAATGCGCTCAATTGGGTTGCAGTTTGCAGGTGGTGTTCAACAATATGGACAAAGATATAAACGTTGCCTTGGCGTAAGTTTTGTCAGCCCGTGGCGTCTATTTTTAAAACGTTTTCTAGAATAGTCACGCATGTGAAAAAAAACAAACAATTTTATTTTCATCCTAACCACCAGCCCAAATATCGAATTACAGACAATCCATTCATGCCCACCAAAATTCAAAATAGGTCTAACAAAAGTGCACTAAAACCCGAATAGCTCCTGTCCCTACTAATGGTTTGATTGGATTATACAAAGGCTTAGAGTCTTTTTGACAGAAAGCCCCCGCCAACAAAAGGATATCGGACACTTTCGGTCCCCCATCATTTTCTTAGACAAAGAATCAGATTTACTGAAGAAATTCTTCACAGAGAACCGTCTTCGAAGGACTTTTCACCTCAAACTGCGGCGGATTCTATGTCCCTTGTCGGGCGGATTTTCGTCTTGTTCAGAAATTTCAATCTCATCGAACAATGGAGTATTTTTATTGGTTTCGAGTTACCATATCGCCGGGATGACAGATTGAGAACACGCAGATACAACAAAGATAAAGGGACAGGATAACGATTCGAAGAAGGGGACTATTTTCTTTTTAATGAAATTGATTTGTCGCAATGCTTGTCTGCCCTTTGTGCAGACAGAAATGAGATGCACTTTAGAGGGATGCAAAAAAAAGAAGAGGGAAAAACCCACAAAGCAAGCAAAGGGAATAATTCAATCCGAAACTACAGCTAAGCGGCGATAAATCCAACACAAGGGCCGGAAGTAGTGCTTAAAAGGTGAGAAATGCCTCTTTTATCGTCATCTTAGTATCATCGTCCCCTTTTGCTGTGTTCCTGATCCTGGCCCTTAATTCTTAAGGCAACCGTGACTCAAACGCACACCAGCGACGATTCTTTGTGTCAAGGTGTTTATGCAGCGTGGAACATCCAGCTAAGAGTCGAAACGGAATGGAAAGGATTTCGTTTGGCCTTGTACGCGGAGATTGTGAGTACAAAAACGATTCCTCAATAAAAAACGATTGCCTTAAGAATTGTGTGTAGAGGAGCGCGAGTGCTAAGAATCGTTTTTGTATACTCACACTGTCCGCGTACAATGCCAATAGAAATCCTTTATGTCAATCCGTTTCAACTCTTAGCTGGATATTCCACGCTGCATAAACACCTTGACACAAAGAATCATCGGTGGTGTGCGTTTGAGTCACGGTTGCCTTAACACTGCCTGTGTCGTCCTCTC
This sequence comes from Cheilosia urbana, assembly GCA_946477585.1. Classification (NCBI taxonomy): domain Eukaryota; kingdom Metazoa; phylum Arthropoda; class Insecta; order Diptera; family Syrphidae; genus Cheilosia; species Cheilosia urbana. The sequence continues at coordinate 123,865,825 of OX297854.1, forward strand.
GGCTTTCGGGCTGTGCATAACATTGAATGCTGTCAAAAATGTTCGAGCAAATCATTGAATACATTATTCATTGTGCAGCAGCGATAACGTTTGCCCTGTGCATTATTTTGTATCCTCTTTGGAAGCAGAAAGGACACTCAGAGTATCTCAGACTAAATAATCACTTAAAAGGTGCGATATGCTGTCGTAGTTCTGTCAAAGGAGGACGAAAACGACGATGACGGAGTCACACAATGCGGAAAGTTGACATGGATTTAATATACTTAAACGATTCCTTTCCACCGCTCATTATGAGTCCTTAACACACGAAGGGACTCATTAAATTACAAATTAATAAACGAGTAAGGGAAATCGCTACAGCTCGCGATGTAGACCTTTTTCAGTGGGCCCTATACCAAAAGGACTTTAATCAATGACAAACAGGATTAGTCCGTTTTTGCTTGGTTAGAATTTAGTATTTTATTTTTTTGCCTTCGTCCGTTTTGTTTGTCTGTTTTCTCGCTGCGCACGTCTGACATTGTGAAATTCAATTAAATCGAATTGAATGCAAAGTCCTGAAGCCAGGACTGAGTAGAACTATGCTGCTGTCATGCCGTGCTGATGGCGTGTTATTGATGCAAAGTACTTGCTATACCCCTAATGCGAACTGTTTGAGCGAAGGATTAAGAGTTATTTACGGAAGGCGCACAAAAAAGGACTACGCAGAGAGAGTTCATTAATAGAAATGGTATTGAGTGTTGAACGATTAGAGAATCGATTCGATTGAGAGTATTGGATGCAGGTGGTTTTACAACTGCTTTACAAGCTGAAAAGAAAGGCAAATAACTGACAGGAATGCTTAGGGTATTAAAGGTTATCGACGGTTTCAGACAGAATTAAATGGAGTGACCTGTTTGAATGTGCATTTTATGAGAGGGGTTACTGTGGTGACTGGCGAAATCCTTTTAATATTATATTGCAGTCGTACACCATTCATTGAGGTGGGAAGGAGCCTTTGAGAACGGTGTGCGACACAACTCTGTAGTGATATAGCGAAGTTAAACTGAAGATGAAGTGTATATGCTGGATTATTGCGTCATGCACACCTAATCGGGGGTTTAAGGATGTCCTTAAAACCAAAAGACTTACTATTTGTTTCAATTTGATTATTTTAATAATACTACCCTCGGAAAAGGTGTACCCATAATACTACAGCAGCTCCACAAATGTTGAAAAAAACCCCAAACATCTAACACTTCTCGCATGACAGACGAATTGTCTCATGACAGAGAAACGTGAATGTATTAAATTAAAAATCCAACCTAACTACCTTTGGGGCCTAAAATGTTTAGTCAGTCAAGTAAATTCTCAGTTATACAGAAAACCCATTTGCAGTGACATATCTGTCAAGCAAAAAATCTTACGACACAACATAGCCATACATATCGAAACATAAATAAAGTCGCTACTCCCGAAGGCGGCAATTACAAGTAAACTCTTCGATTTTTTTCAATAATGAACTCTAACAACTGTCTAAAGAAAAAGTATCACGATATATCCCAAATAGACCTAAGCAAAGAGATTGAAAAATGTATGCCAAAGTTGTTAATACGACTTTTGACAATATCTAAAGAATGCCTGAAGTATTGCTTAAATTTTTACAATATGACAAGAAAAAAATTACACTCAATACCTATTGCTTCGAAATAATGAGAAAAATTAGATATACAATTTGTTGCGCGACATTTATCATGACAGAAAAATATCATTCTCGCAGAACTCACCACCAAATCCAACAACTGATTACCAATTCGTACAGCTGATGCTTTCTTTCTCTGCCAAAGAATTTACACAATTTGCATGATATATCTATCAACTAATATTCTCATCACCCAACTGTGGGAAATAGATTTAAGAGTTGGCATGTGAAAGAAAATTCTTCTGTTATATTGAAACGATGACTTTTTGTATAAAAATTAGATATCAACCATAAGCAAAAATGTATCATGACAGAAGGTTAACCAATTTTCTTCAACTACGTTTGATTGAATTGCTTATTTAGGTTAGGTTAGGTATGCGGGTTGGAATACTCTGTGCCACACCTTTCACCCATAATAAACCTGTCTAATAAATGCCTGTGACTAAGTACTCACTGTGTTGTGTTGTTGCAAACAAAGGAATGGTTAATTACTGTTGCAAATCTTATTCTACATCTTTGAGTTAAGATTGAAGCACGTAGTCCTTATTTTATAAGGGAAAAAACAGCGGACTGTACTGAGTTCAAAAACAATCATGGGACTTGAGTAACAGTAAGAGCAGACTTAGAATATGCTTGCATGAGGGATTTAAATTACAAAGATATGATGGAATGGAATTACATATCAAATGCGACGGAATTGGGAAGGGGTTTTGCTCACATCTGGTCTAATACAAATTATCAAGCTGCTACTTTTCGCGTGATATATTTCAAATATTTATTTTCTTTTTTTTTCTCCGAGGTAGGTGGAAATCTTCTGAAAGACACTATGAGGACAGTCGGCGCGTGCTCATAGTAGTGTGAGATAACTGTATCATGACATCTTCTGTTGAGAACTGTGATCGAAGGGCAAACACTTTGTGTTTACATTAATCGACGATATTTTTGAACATACCATAATGTGACTTATGATTTACGAACATCAAACTCTCATGTGGAAGTGTTGCACTCGCTAGACTTTCCTGTAGTGCCAGAAGGATCACCCAGGAAAGTTCTTAAAATATTACTTCTTGTCCAAATTGGTTCGTTTCTGCAATGTCAGGTGGAAAAGCAGTCCTATGCGAATTAAAAAAAATAAATAGTTGGTGCAACAGGTCTGGAGAGACCCTAGGCCTAGCTTCTCACAACCATTCGTTTTGTGTGAGTTTTTCATTTTTGGAACGAATGGAAGGGATCTACAGTTTTATGCCGACTCCAAACGGCTAATTGAGAAGCTCTTACAAGACATTTATACTCTCGGATGTTTGTCAGACGTTCGCGAGAGGTAGCGCAGCGGAAAAAAACCCTAAGTCGGAATTGGTTTTTTTGCGGGATTCGAACCTGGGACTCCCGCATAGCAGTCCAACACACTAACCACTAAGCTACTGCGACTACGAATTTATCCTTATAAAAATATCGTTCCATGTAAAAATCCTCAGTAACTTCTTTATGTCCTTGCAGTTCAAAACGACTTTAACTTCATATGTGGTATCCTCGTGAAATTGCACAGGCTCTCCTCGTTCACGCACAATTCGCGTTCAATTGTTATTATATCCTCGAGCGCACACACATGAATTGTTTTTTTTTTTAAAATCCTTTTCAAAATACAAACAGCAGAAGAAAAAACGTAAATCCCGGCAAATATTTGCACGTCCTCTTGCCTGTGCGAAAACCCTTAAAATCCACCATTCAAGCAAATAAACATTCAATAAAAGTCCTTAATTTTATTTCATTTCTCCGTTCGCGATGCGTACATTCTTTTGTTCGCCAGAAAACTGTTCCCCGATTGAGGCTTCTGTGCCTGATGATGAGACTGCTGCTTGCTGATGATGGCGATGATGATGATGGTGCATAGACCGGAACACCATGCTGGATGGCAGTCAACCAAAAACACAAAAAAAAAACCAGCTGGGCCGACTGCTTAAAACTTTTTTTTCGTCGTCATCGGCTTTTGTGCGAATTAAATAAAAATATAAAAAATTTAAACACGTCGAGTGAAATATTCCGCATTCACAATCACAATCCAAGTGAATCCTTTCATTAAATACACACAGGAGAAATCCTAGGAAATAAAAAGTTAATCCAGTTTTCCTGGCATATGATTTACACCAATCAATTTGGTTTTCTCCCCTCGAGGGAGCGAACAAAAACAGGACACCACCACCAAATGGTAGCACAGTAGGGAGTTACTGTATACCATCATCACACATCCTGTTACTGCTGCTGCATCCTGAGAGTGATTTTGCTTGAATATCGTTGCTTTCCTTTATTTTTTTTTTTTTCGTTGTTCATCGAATGAGCGCTGAACAAACGGATGAATAAATAAGTGGAAACGGCGCAACGGGATGAGATTTACATGATGATTCGGTTCAGGAAAAGGAGCAGCGTGCGGAGGACACAAACGCGCACCAAGACAAAGTAATCGAGGAAGAAGGAAACTACCCTCGGATGTCGGATTCTGTGACAGATTTTAAATTTCTAGCAATAAAAATCGAGCCAAACAAGGATAAAAGGATGACGATGATGAAGAATAAAGGCAAATTACTGGCGATGATTTATTCAACAATCGCTGTAAGCAATGTGCTCTTACTTACACAACACACAACACACCAAATATGGAAGGAGTTACTTCGGCTTTTGCCTGCAAAGCCCAGCAGCCAGAAAGGACATGGTGTCGATTGTGTATAAGTGAGGTGTTGCTGCTGCTTGTTGTTGATGTTAAGTTTTTCTATGTTTCCCTCGTTTTTAGGGTGCGGAAAAAGGGTTGACTTTGGTGACAAACAGTCATGACGGCGGTGTGGGGAAAGAGTTTTAATTAAAAGTAAATTAATTACCAGTTCAAGAGTTAGACGCGTCGGTCTAAAGTTGGGCTTCGCTTTTTCGTTTGTAATCTGGAGTTTGGAGTTAATTTTTCAAATGGTAGGGTTGCCTTGAAGCAGTTTTTGTTCTGTGGAGGGAGTTTTGATTAACTTTGTTAGCGGTGTGATGAGATTTGGATTTTTTTTTTTTCTTTTAATTAGGACTATGTAGCGGAATAATTATTGCATGGGGATATATGGTAATAAATTTAATCATACATTGTATGGGGTTCTTGACACATAAATGTATTGGTATGTCTCATACGTTACCTTTAACAGCATTAAAAAGTTGTAGTAATCTAGGGCTAATGGATCATTGACGGCTTTTTGACACTAATTGGGGTAATACACTTAAGGCCTCTTAATGTGTTTATTTTCAAGGATTGCCATTCTAATTGAAACGGAACGACATTCGTATTCGTTCATGGATATGTTTCCAGCTATTTATAAGCTGTCTTTCAGGCTTTGGTATGTCGTTCGTGGTTAGTTCTGGATGGGTTTGGCAATTGTATCACGACATAAGGAGTACATATAATCTGTGGCAGTATTTTCGAAGCTTAGGCAAAGAGAAAAAGCAACAGGCGACCGAAGCAAGCGTCAGCTTTTGTATCATTGTCCTGAGATTTAGCTATAAAGAACCCATACAATTTAATTTCAAGACATAAATCTATTACGCGGTTGATAATCTCATGACATAAGTAGAAGTAGGTAAATAACCTATTACTTAAATAATGCTTAGATATATATATATTTTTTTTTTTGTTCAATACCGACCTTCAGGCAACAAATGTCTTGACAGAAAAATATCATGTAGGTAATAATTTTTTGCATGCTTTCTTTCTGCCCTGCAATTTATCATCAGTAAACTTATTTAGAACAACAGTATTTAAAGTGGTAACAAAAATGCCTTGCATTGAAAAACTCACACAAGACGAATGGTTTTGAGGGTCCCTCCGGACCTGTTGCTTCAATTATTTTTTTTTTCTTAACACAAATGCATTATTGTCAAAAAATGTGATCATAGAAAAGGACAACAAGAAATAAGAAATCTCCACTAAAACTTTTGTTTATAGGGTATTGGCAATGGCAACTCTCCATATTAGTATGTGCAATTGTACCCCTGTAAAAAAAATCCCTCGACTTACGCATGCAGCTATCCACAATAAAGAGACAAAATTTAAAACATAAACTGCTCTGCAATATAATAACACAAGATATATTTCGCATGACATTTACATATCTGTTGTCTACCGACATCATAATATTCATGATAAATTTAGCACTTATTCGCCCACTTCATATGAACCTACATTTGAGAGATGCAATCCAGTTGGCCCAGAATTGTTTGCCTTACAAACATGTGGGCTTTGTTTAGAGGCCGCTACTGTAACTCTGCAAAGTCGGCGAATTAAGAAAGATACTCAAGTTGTACTAAAAGTCAAGAGCTAACAGCTTGAGCTTAATGATTTTTTTTTCCCAACTGCAGATCTACTTTAATTCTCGCACGACGAAGAACGCCTTTACCATAACATACTTTGCTCTCAAGGGTATATCTTGAACTAAATCAAATAAACTTTGTGAAATCTTTTAAATTTTAAATTCGAAAGTGGTTATTATTGCACAAAATCTATCATACATAAATACAACATTTCAATAAATCTCTCATTATAAAATTACTGCATGACTATATCTGTTTCGTATACATAAAGCTGCTTTTGCAATATTATTTCTCTTGACATCTTTCGCATGATATCTACAAATCTTTTTTTCTACAGAAAGAGAATATAAGACATAACTATCAAGACCGCTTATGGAACATTAACCGCTTGTTAATGGGCATATGAAAACAAGATGATCGATTGATTTTTTCTTGTTAACTTAGCTTAAAGGCGGGTGTGACATATTTGTATCATGGGAGTTTTTGATATTGACTTCGACTTTCGGTAAAAAAATTACATTTCTACTGCACTTCTTGCGTGATGCTAAATATGTTTATAATTATATTTAGTGTCCAGGCTAGATTTTACGAATTCACAGTGGAGACATTTTCCATACAAAAATTATCCATTGTGACCTAGAAAATATTTGGTAGGTTAAAACAGATTAGTAAGGCCCCTTGACAGCCACATCATGACTATGGGAATAGCACAAAACAACACTTGCAGACTATCCAACGAGGACGAAAAATCAGCAGAACACATACTGTGTCACTGTGAATCTTTAATCAGACTACGTCAACACCATCTAGAAAAACCTTTCCTTGAGGCAGAGGACATATCTGACAACCCAATCAAATATCTACTTGGACTCATGACTAAGTTAGGTATCGTGAGCGAGCTCTAAATGGAGAAAATCACAAAAGGCCCACTCGTGGCCGCAGTGATATGGCAACTTGTTTCCGCCTCCCCAAAGCAATCTAATCGAATCTTAGGCCCCTTTTGTATATTTCGGAGGCCATATCGGTGGGCGCAGTGGCTTAGTGGTTAGTGTGTTGGACTACTACGCTAGGGGTCGAGGTTCGAATCCCGCAAAAACCCAAAATTCCAACTTAGGGTTTTTTTCACTGTGCCACCTCTCGCGAACGTCTGACAAACATCCGAGAGTATGACTGTCTTGAAAGAGCTTCTCAATTAGCCGTTTGGAGTCGGCATAAAATTGTAGATCCCTTCCATTCGTTCCAAAAATTAAAACTCACACAAAACGAATGGCTGTCAGAAGCTAGGCCTAGGGTCCCTCCGGACCGGACCTGTTGCGCCAACTATTTATTTTTTTATATCGGTGGATAGTGTTTTTTTTTGTATTGAAAGTAATGTTCTGATCCGTCGCTCAGTATTCCAGGACCACAACCACTGAGTCACTTTTTCCTCTATAAAACAAAGTTACATCCGTAAGAACGCCCATTACTCGAGAACGGATCATCCAATTTGAGCTATCTTTTCTTTGTTGTGTCTGTCTACGCCTGAGGAAGGTTTATACGTCGAGAAAATTGGAAAAAAAATTAATAGGAATTGGAAAAATTCTTAAGAAAATAATGTTCCATACATATTTTTAATTTTAATCGCAATATACAGTGGGATCGTGTTTGTCAAAAATTCTACATGAGCTTTTGTGATGTGAAACATCTATAGGCGCAGGTGCGACTTGGGAGTAAAATCGACTGGCGATGACGGCGGAAAGTGGCCTGTCGCGATAGGTGGTGCTGTTGTCGATCTCCGAAACTATTCAACTGATTTCAATGAAATTTTGTGGATGTACCTATACCTACGGTTGGTTGTAGTTTGGAAGATAGGAAGTAAACATTTTTTCAATTCACTTAACTTAATTCTTAAAGTGAAAACTTATGGAGTGAACTGATAAAGCTTGGTATTACATAGACTCTAGACTACTGAATCAGTTGTATTATGAGTGAAGCCGGGCGGGAACAGCTAGTTATTTATAGATACATAAGGTCATGTATATGGTCGTACGCAGAATTTGTCGATCATAGAAGCTAACAAACTTTAATTTAAGTCAAGGGTTTGAGTACCAGCTTACATACAGTGTTATTTGATACACAAACCAAACTCGTTTGTTTTTCAGTTTAAAATACGTACGTCTACACCTCTGAAAATCGTATTGAAACGCAGGCATTCTTGGATGTAAACCGAAACGCAACAAGTACTTGTTGAGTTTTTCTACAAGTTGTTGTAAGACCAGAATTTCTCTCAGAATTTGTGTCAGACCTGGAAAAATTCGCCTACGCTACAAGTGTTTACCAGCGGCTCTGTGCTAGACCGTTGTTGCTTGTGGTGGCTTGGACTGGTTGTTTTTTTTTTGTTCACTGCAGTCTGTTTTATTTGATTTACCTTTAAGTTGAGAGCACATTCTTTTCAGTGTTCCCTAGAATGTATGAGAACATTTTTTATAAAGACTGCACAAATGAAACAAATTCCGTTTGTTATGTGAAACCAACCTACTGGTCCTTCACGTATGCGGCCCAAGTTTACCTACCATATAGTGTACTAGTCCTAACCCTTGAGACAATTTCTAATACAAAATGTACCCCAAAGTTACTTTTAATCACAACAACATCATACAACATAATAACACAAGCACTCCTTCAACGTGAAAAATTGCCCGCAACTTAATTCAAAGTGAGTAACTTTGCAATCATTCCAAATCCCTTTACCAAGTCACAGCACTCATACGTCATACCCGAGTATAACAAATCACTTTCAAAGTTCTCGTACCAAATGTTGATAAAAAACTGCCATAAACCTCAACTTGTTCCGCCCAAAAACACCTGACAACATCGTCATAGTTAATTATTTTCCACATCCATGCAAAACAACGATGAGGAGCAGCACACAACAAAGAAAAAAGAACTCCCCGCCTTGCCAACATTCGGATGGTGTAATATTCCGCTAACCACAAAGTGTCGGCACCAAGTGTTACATCGCCCCCAGAGAATCACCATCATCATCATCACCGTCGTCGTCGTCGTCGTTGGTCGTCGTCATATATAGGTACGTACCACCTCCGCACGTTCCTTTAGGAGATTCTTGTTATAGCGCCGCCAACATCCTTCACCATGAAACGACCGAGAGTGCAATTGTAATAATTCATGGCTTCTTTGCAAATATTTACGATGCGGAGAAGATTGAGTTCTTCTTTTATTTCTTCATAGTTTGACACCGAAAACAGAGAAAGTGCACATTGAAACAGATAAAATTGTACACAGCCAAGGACCAGAGTTAGGATTAAATTTAACAACAGAGCAGCTAGTCAGTCAGTCGTTTCTATGCGCGCTACAGTTCATCTACTTCATATAGAACGGAGAATATTTACACACGCGGCTGCCTGTGGTGGGAAAGTCCATGCCAAGACAAACAATGAGGATGATGTTTCTAAAATTAAATTCCATTTTAAGAAAGATTCCCCAAAAAGTATTCCCAACGAAAAGTTTGAAATGACTTCACGAACTGCGACAGGCGCATCCCACTGAAATATGGCTACCATGTACCATTACCATCCCATCCCATCCTCTCCGATGGTGAGATTTTAATTAGTCTGTGAAAAGAAATGTGCTTGTGTGGAATCCTCTTTCTGTCATTCGATTTCGATTTACATTGGAAGAGAATTCGCTGCTCAGCAGAGTCATTGAATAAACATGGCACAATGTATGAGTCGGTTCTCGTTTGTTGAGATTCGCTTGATACATTCGGGCCGGCAAGTGCGTATTTCGTAAACACGACGAGTACTAACGTCTCTAGCTAGGGCCAGCCCCTGTCAGCAGCGTGGCACTTTTTTGACAGCCTGGCATAATTTTTTCCTCTTCTGGCTATTTCTTTAGTTGGAAAAGGCGCTTCAAATATTTTTCAAATAAAAGCCTTTAAAATGTAGCGCAGTCGCCTATCCCAACACTATTGTGCTTAGCGAGTCAATGCTTGTTGCTATTAAGGAATAAATCGTTTTTTTAAATTGAAGTTTATTAAAATTAAATTAGAACTAGAAAATTATTATAAAATTTCTTGAGTACCCAAGTTGCTGAGAACTAAAAAATTTAGTGAAGGTCCGTTCACTTCTAAAGACTCAATATAAACGATATAATTTAGTGTCAGAAAATAATAAAATAAATTTGTTTAGTAACAGCTATCTTAAATTGATTTTAGCTAGGCTGTAGCTTTTAAAGTTGTTTGAAACACTTGTTAAATAAGGTTCAAAAATTCTAAATCTGAAGACTAACTTCGGAAATGGCACTTTTTTCTCATTGGCCTTTTTTCTTGCGACGTTTCCTAATTCTACTTGTCAGTTTCTGTCTCTGTTCATTGACTTGGCGTTGGCGGGAATCTGTTGTTGTTTTCAGAAACTAAGACATTCAAAGGAACAATTTAAAATCTCCACATTTTTGTCTTCTGCTTCCAGATAGTGAACCAACCACTTCCCGGCTATTCCCGGCCAGCCCCACACTAATGCATTTAAAATAATCCTAAAAACTACCTTGACCACCTCCGCTTAGAACTTTTACTGCAAACAAATTCTGGTAGAACTTGGCAAACTTTTTAGTCCGTACGCCACCCATTTTATGTCAAACGTCACCAGATTTTCCAACCACAAAAAAATATTAAAAAATATTTTAAATCCGTCCCCACTTTCGTTTTAACTTTGCTCGAGCGGCTTATTCTCATGAAACTCTCTCCCGCAGTTAGTGAGAGAAAAAGAAGGAAACAAAAAATATCAGACATGCGAAAAAAAAGTATAAACTCACCACCAACTCTTGTCAGCCACACTGTCACCTTGCACGCAATTGTGTGACTGCGACAAACAAGCAGAAGATTATCATCTTCCTTCTGAATTAATGGGCCAGTTTGTTTAGAGGCTCAATTTTCCACCTCCTGCTCCTGGAAAATTTCTCTCCTCTTTAGTAATCTGGAATTTAGATGAATTCCCCCCCGATACGATTATTATTATCTTTTTTTTTTTCTAAATTCCAAACCAATTGAGCCACATAATTTGAGGCAGTTTATTAGACAAATCGCGCACATTGTCAAGCCCCATCGGGGCATCGGTACGTGCTCCTAGTCAAATTCCGTTCCTTTGTAATTCTCTCACGAATTTTCTCGATTTATTTTGTGTTATTAATAAATTTTCCCCACTCTGTCGTTGCAGGTGTTTCGGCCGAGTTGTACTACGTACGCGAGGGACAAGTCAACGACTATGCGTTGAACTTCGTCGTTCCGGTGCCGGCAAATGTTCGCGACATCGCATTCACTTGGCAAAGTTTAGCCGGACGTCCGTTGCCATACAGTATAAATGTCCAGTCATCAGATCCAGCTGTTCTTCCCCGACCTACACTGAACATATCGCAAATTGGAGAGATTCCAACAAATGTGCAGACCTTTTCGATTGGCATGAAGTGTTCTGGTATTCGGCCAGCCGAAGTGGAGGTGACGATCACCATCGAAGTGATCCTGAATCGGGCATCGAACAACATCACCGAATTGGTGTTCCGGCGAAAGAAGATCTGCATGGCGGCCGATCAGGATGATAATAATGTGGATGACCCGATGCTACTGGAGACGGTGGTGCCGCCACCAGCCGGATTGATCACACTGATCGTGGGTGGGATCCTCGCTCTGATGTTGGTTGTTATACTGATTGTGATCGCGTACTGTGCTCGTGGACCTTCGAAGCGACAAAATCACGGACAACCGATGAGAACTTCGAGTTTCCAGAGGCTGCAAACGAATCCGCCATGCCAGCCGTATATATCGCCGTCAATCATTGCGCCGATTCATTCGACACTGCCGCGCAAGATCGAACCCCAACAGCCCGAGGAATTGCATCGAAGGATTTCGGAATTGACTGTGGAGCGTTGTCGCGTGAGACTGTCGAGTTTGTTGCAAGAGGGCACATTTGGGCGCGTGTACAAGGGAACGTACAACGAGAATCAGGACGTTCTGGTGAAAACTGTCGCACAGCATGCCAGCCAAATGCAGGTTTCGCTGCTCCTTCAGGAGGGAATGAGTTTGTATGGCGCATCGCACCCGGGCATTTTGTCCGTTTTGGGAGTGTCCATCGAGGATCACACTACACCGTTTGTTCTGTACCAGGCTTTGAATAACATGAGAAATTTGAAGATGTTTCTGCTGGAACCGTCATGCTCACGATCGATCACCACAATTCAGATTGTTATGATGTCATCACAGCTGGCTGCCGCCTTGGGGCATCTGCACAGCCATGGGGTGGTGCACAAGGACATCGCCACGAGGAACTGCGTGTAAGTAGACACATCTTTTTATGCTCTCGTTAATACGTAAATGTTTTTGTTTATACGATCGTTTGCGCACACAAATGGTTCAATACATACATATGTCTCTGGCGCACATTTATCTCACTATACGCTGTGCTTTTCACTTCATATGGTAATAATTTGAGCTCCTGGCTTAAGCGGTTTTGTTTTGCTAATCCGCACTCTTATTTTGTTTGCGAACATTAGTGTGCGTTGTACTTTTTTTGACAAAAGTTAAACCTTCTCTTAGGAACATATTTTTCTTTTCATTTGCGCTCATATTTTGTAAGCGCACATATGTAAGTGTGCGTTCTAATTTACATCACTAAAGTGAAACCTTCTCTTATAAACATATTTTTCTGTGCATTTGCTCTCATATTTTGCTTGCGCACATTAGTGTGCGTTGTACTTTTTCTGACAAAAGTTGAAACTTCTCTTATGAACATCTTGTATTGTTGCATTTGCGCTCATATTTTGTTCGCGCACATAAGTGTGCGTTCTCATTTTCATCACTAAAGTTAAACCTTCTCTTATGAACATCTATTTCTGTTCATTTGCTCTCATATTTTGCTTGCGCACATTAGTGTGCGTAATACTTTTTCTGACAAAAGTTAAACTTTCTCTTAGGAACATCTTTTTCTGTTCATTTGCGCTCATATTTTGTTAGCGCACATAAGTGTGTGTTCTCATTTTCATCACTAAAGTTAAACCTTCTCTTATAAACATCCATTTCTGTGCATTTGCTCTCATATTTTGCTTGCGCACATTAGTGTGCGTCATACTTTTTCTGACAAAAGTTAAACCTTCTCTTATGCACATCTTGTACTGTTGCATTTCCTCTCATATAAACCTCTTATGAACATCTTTTTCTGTGCATTTGCTGTTTTATTTTGCTTCCGCACGGCAGTGTGCGTTATCTTGATTCTCAAGCTAATTTATATATGTATTTTTCTTATCAACAATTTCTTTTTCCAATTTTTCCTCCAGTATTGACGACCAACTGCGTGTTAAACTGTCGGACAGCTCACTGTCTCGCGATCTCTTCCCCGCTGACTACAACTGTCTGGGCGACAGTGAAAATCGTCCCATAAAATGGATGTCACTAGAGGCCTTGCAGAAGAAACAATTCGCCGAGGCCAGCGATTCCTGGTCATTCGGTGTCCTCATGTGGGAGCTGTGTACGTTTGCCAAACAACCTTACGCCGAAGTTGATCCCTTCGAAATGGAGCACTATCTCAAGGATGGGTACAGGCTGGCGCAACCCTTCAACTGTCCCGATGAATTGTAAGTCAATTTGCAAAATCCCTATATTTCCATAAGCCCCCAACTAACCAGCTCTCTTCACAAATTCTTCTCTTCTTATTTTACAAAGGTTCACAATCATGGCATATTGTTGGGCACTTTTACCCGCTGAACGGCCATCCTTTGCTCAGCTACAAGTCTGTCTATCCGATTTTTATACGCAAATAACGAGATATGTTTAGATGTCCGTAGCGGCCGCGTTTGCAGTTCTTATAATTTACTCGCTTACATGTCTAGTTAGAAGAAAAATTATATACATAATCTCTGACACGCATTTATATAGAGTTAATCACAGGTGCATTTACATGAATGGAGTATATATACCTACGTACAGATTTATATATTAATGAATTTATATAATTACCTTATGTATATCAGAGGATGATATAGAAGCATTTAAAGGAACACCACAACCTTACCCTATCGATGGCAAGTTTTATTGCCAGCAAATGACAATTTTTTGTATACCAAAATCCTTTCAACTCAAATACAAAATCATTGTCTGCCATTTTGAATCTTATGGTAGTTTGTACATATTTATAGAAGTATATACATACATTCAATATATATATATAAAAATAATAGAGATATACAATATATATAAATATATTAGATGAAGCTGGATGCCTAAGGATCCAATGGATAAGTTTGACATTTTATCTTAAGTTGTTTTTACCCAGTTTATACGATTTCTTTTTTAATAAATTATTTATTTGTTTCTTATATATTTTTCATTAAACAAAAAAATCAACCTAGATTTTAAATAACAAAATAAAAATCTTAATTTAAGTGAAATTTTGTATATTATATTTTTTCCATCTTAATAGTCTGTAAATTGTATGATTTTGTAAGCGATTTTGGGACAAAACAGTGTTCTAGTGTGTAGAAATTTAAAATGATAAATGATTTTATACGTGAAGCTAATTTTAAAAATAAAGAAAATTACGTTGGAAATTAAATTGTGTTGTTTTTCGTGATTTAAATGGATAGACAAATGTTGAATAGGGTATGGTGAGTATGTTGGGAGACAGTTGATGGAGATTTGATGAACGTGCAAAATTTGTGGGAAGCTAAATATCGCGCAGAACATGATTTTTCAGATGTGAGCTGTATAGAATCTTTTGGAAAATACACTGGTTTGTGTCTCTAACCTTGGAATACACGCGAAACATTCAAATGTCGATTTGTTGCAGCCTTGTAAGTCGAATCTAGGCGCACTACCACAACCTTTGGAATTGTGAAAACATTGACAAGAAATGAGTTGAAGAACGAACATTCACGATCGAATCTTAAAAGGTAAGAAGACTTTTTCTCCTGTAGTGGAGTTTTCGGTGAGACCCTGACAAATCTTAAAAAATCTAGTTTTGGAAACTCTTTTCTTTTAAAATTCCTGACTCGAGCGATGAAATAGCACAGCACACTATCTGGATATACATGGATAAGACCTATTGACTTTATGACAATGGCCAACGTTCAGCAAAATAAACTTTCTAACAGAAACTTATGTCAACAAAGTTCAAAGACTTCAAAAATGCCAACAGCTGAATGAGGTCAACTCCATACCGCAAGCTATTCTCAATCTTCTCCCGTTAAATATCTGTATATAATCTTGCGCAGTCACTATTGCTACTGCAACAGATCATAGACTTTTAAACGCATTTCTTTTCTACCGCGAAAGATCGAAAAGTGTTCTTGGCCCCAACCTCAACACGTCATCCTTTGGTGTATACACAGACGGACCGTAAATGGACATCGGGATAGCGTTAGATATTTTTTCCGAAATGGCTCTGTGTTTTAAAATCAGTGTGTGCATTACGGACCTTAGCAATGCCTTCCTAGCGGAAGTCTTCGCACCGCACCTGGTTCAATATTACCGAAAGGCATTACTTTCTTTGGCAACAGCCCGGCTTTAAAATTTTTAAAAGCATTTACTACAACGCCACGCCAAAGGTAAATAAAAACAATCAGCGATATAGCCTATCGCATTTTCGGAGAATTATAGAAAACTTTAAAAAAATATTGTCTATACTATATCTGAAAAGAAGTTTTTAAGCCAATTGCAAACAAACATACCCCCTAAATCACTTTCTCAGCATTAGGAATATAGGTAATATGAGGAAAATGAGAAAAATTTTACAAGGTCATCGCGTCGATCAGTGATGCGGGAGCGCTTGAGGAACCGCAAAATTTACTCACTGATGGTACCATTTAGAACAACAAAGGCGTCCGATAGAGTTTCTTCAGTCAGATTTGAGAGAAAACATTTTAGTTGAAGCTTATTTCGTTTTCGATTTGACTTTTAAGATTTTGATCTGAGATTCTGCTTTCAAATCGAACAGGAAATCCGAATTTTATTGGTTGTTTTATGTATTGGGTTGGCCGTAAGAAAAATATTTTTTTCTCTTGCAATAGAAATCCACTTCAATTACTTTTTGCAAATTTATAACATCGCATTTCGAAATAATTTAATATAAAAACGCGTTTCCATACGAATACGAATACGATCCTTGTATAGGTGTGTCATAAACATTGGTGTTAGTGAAAGTATGTGTAGATCTGAGAAAAAAATCGAGATTTCTCAAAAGTGCCTCAGATCAAAAGATTGATTTTTTCAAATCGAAAACGACATTAGTTTTTAAAATACAAAATCTGCTCGACCGAATTTCAGTTTAATGCCTTATTCAGGGCAGGGCTACATACAAAATGTATATTCTTCGCCTCTTTTAAAGAGGTAGGTTCGTCACTTGGGCACCCCTTTTTCAGAGTAAGGGTTGGTTGTTCAATTGCTACCATTTGCCGGCTCTATGAAATAGCTGCAAAGGAATTAACTCCAAAAAAATTAAGTGAAATAAGTCCCAAGAGTTTCCATAAAAATGTTGGAGTTATTATACAGGTTGGGACTTTTTTCCTCAAGTTTTGCATTTATAACACCTTTTAGTGTTAGGAGTTATTTCATAAAGAAGTAACTCCAAAAGCCATGCAGACGAAATAAGTGCAAATTAGGACTTATTTCATCAGTACGGCTTTGGAAGGTCATTCATCTATGTTTGGAGTTATTTCATTTGTTACAGCAATTTGTACCTAAGAACATGTTGCCTTTTAAATTGTATTTTTTTTTTTCTTCCACTTAGGGACTTCTTTCATCTTTTCTTATTAGAAATTAATTCATGATGAATTATTAACTCCTAAACGTTTGGTGTTACGTGCACTTTGGACTGGGACTTATTTCAGTTGTCTTTAGAACTTGTTTCATTAAAACAGTTTGGTTTTAAAAAATAAATAAATAGTTGGCGCAACAGGTCCGGAGGGACCCTAGGCCTAGCTTCTCACAACCATTCGTTTTGTGTGAGTTTTCATTTTTATAACGTCTAATTGCGAAGGTCTTTCAAGACAGACAGTCATACTCTCGGATGTTTGTCAGACGTTCGCGAGAGGTGAAAAAAAACATAAGTTGGAATTAGGGTTTTTGCGAGGTTCGAACCTCGGCCCTAGCGTAGCAGTCCAACACACTAACCACTAAGCCACTTAGAAGTTCCTTCGTTAGGAAATATTTCATTTGGGGTTAATTCCTTTGCAGTGAATTCGTAGAGCCCCATTTGAAATCACCGCTGCAACACTGCATCCTGAATTGGTTCTTTGTACGTTATACCCCTTTTGGCCTCCTTAATCAGAAAATTGAACTAGCCAAATTGCACTTTCGGTACTTTTAAGAAACGCTACAAATTTGCCCAACTTTAGTTGGCATTCGTATTGAGTTATATTGTGGGTTCTTTTTTTTTTCGTTGTGTTAATCTGTTTCTCGCATTAGTCTATTTTCGATATTCGATCTATTCTCGATAATCTATAATGGTTATGTACAATCCAGTGTTGTTATATCGTGGGATTTATCATCCCTTTTTGTGGGAATATCGATGTCCGAAAGGCCTTTCGTGGGATAAAGGGAAAAAGCACCAAATAGTGGGAGTTTGAGGAGTCTAACAAAAAACATTCAAACTTATACATTTTTGCAGAAATTTCATGAAAACTCCTACATTTCACTATGAATATCAACACACTGAATGGGCATAAAAAAACTGCTCATATAAATCGTCTTTTAATGTTACAAACTGTGATTTTTATACTAAAGGTTAATTAAAAGTGATTTTCTTTCCTTGTAATACAAATTTCACTTTTAAAACTGGATTTTGAGGCAAAAAACGGAATTTGAATACGTTGGAAAGGGGAAAAAGGAAAAAAATTACCACTCTTCGTGGGATAAATGAAGAGAGAGTGCTAACAACACTGGGACAGTCTATAATTTCTAAGTCGTGCTGTATCCAGTATTCGTTTTTTTTATTTCAACCAAATTCCAGTTGTCTTCTTCACACTCAAGTGTCATTGTCGTAAACTACCCATCGTACGCACACGTATGCTGCCTGCATTTTAATAGGCCAAGGTATTTAGTTCAGCTCGTTTTTTTTTATGTCTCCGTTAGAATTAGGCCTTCTGTCGGATTTGCTTTCTTTCCACCATACGAGTTCGATGGGTAAGCACAGTATGGGGCATCGATTAAAGCACATTAACAAATGACAGCTAATTGTATCGAAACAGGGCGGAGCTCACTCCATTAAATACTTCCAAAACAATGTCTGGAAAAAAACCGGCATAATGTGGCGATATTATTTGAAATCGAACAACATACCTCGCCTAATGATATGAGTTTAGAAACTGTAGAAAAGTTACGAGAGCACCGAACCAAAACACCCCCCGCTGTTAGCCCACGCTGCGACAATGACTAAAAGCTGCTTAAATATACATATCCCGGTGCATGACTCTAATCCGAAACCAACACTAATTCATATAATCCAGCTTAAGATTGACTTAAGATTAAGTGTTAACCACGCACCACTTGTCGAAATTACCATACAATCAGCATATTCAGTAACATCATCATTCTTAATTAAAAAAACAACACACTTCTGTCATTGAAGGAATTAAATTTGAAATCCATTTCTCCCGGGGACGCGGTCTAATCCCAAAGTGAAATTAAAGATTTACGATCTTACAAGTTACAACCGTCAGTGAGGCTCAACTTTCCCAACAGACATACACCACCAGTAGTCGGTCAGAGTCCTCTTCAACCGCGCCGCGCGCCGCCGTCATGCTTAGGAAAAATCTAACGCAATTTCCCACAGCCAGAAGAAGAAGAAGAAAAAACTCCGTCAAATTGAAAACAGCACGAACGGCTATCCAAATTGAAGCCATTTGTCAATGCAAATTAAAATAACTATATTTCAGTTGACAATCGAAATAAATTATTTATTCGTGATGGGAGACTACCCGGCCCCATTCCCGGCGAGCGAGCGCACACACACACATACAGCAGACAAATTAAGAGACTTTTAATGAGGCACAGGGACATGGAACATGGTCTCGCTGTTCGCTGATGAGAAAAGCATACCCCACCCCCACTCCGCTGATGACATTTCCATAAACACGCTCTCAAATGAAGAGAATAAATGAACCACTTACTGCAGGCAGGAGGCAGCCCAGCAGCTCAGCAGCTCAGCGCAAGAATGAGAATTTAACTTGTAGTTATCTAAAGTTGTATCAGCGAGTTACAATCTCATTTAGGAACTCTCAGAGTGAATAAAACGAGCGAAATGAATAAAAATTTGCTTTCAATGGGGGTCCAATGGGAGTTGATGTACCCCGACCGACCCAATGTGTGTCTATGTGTGTGGTTAGTTTGCATTTTTAATTACATGGATTTTCACACCTTCTCCTTCTATCGGCGGAGAGATGAAAACTTCCCTCATCAAAGGAAGTCTTCTTCTCGTGTGGCCCAGGAGTCAGGAGTCAGAACTTTGAAGTCGGCTTGGTTGTTGGTTTTAATTTTATGTATTTATTCATACAGTGCAACGCTTGTGGCGGTTTAGATAAGAAAATTGTTGGCTTCCTAACGGGGGCGGGCGCATGGATAATGAGATACATTAAAACACACCTGTAATTTGGGTTGGGTCTTATGAAAGCGAAAAATAACTCAAATCGTGCAAGTTGTTTCTTTCTTGTTCATCTCCACTAGGGGAGTTTAGGAGCTCCTATAGGTGGTTGCAAAGTTGCGCGACAAATAAGCCGTATTTGCAGGAAGTATTACACCGCACTTATGTGCTAATGACCTTAATGCAGAATATGCAATGCATACGCATTTGCATAGGAGCGAGCATGGGGGTGTTAAGGTTCAAAGTTAAATAAGTGCAATGGAAGACGAGTGGATACTGTATATTATGGGAGTGCAACTCTGCACCTACCTGTTGAGGGCTAGGTTAGGTTAGGTTAGGTTGAAATGGCTGTCGGCTAACTGGTTAGGTTAGTCGACACACTTAGACCATTATAAGGTCCCTTGTGATACCACGTGAATCTATAATTCATTCCTCCTACTCGTTGAACCAATCGGAGCTTCTGATGAAGCGTAGTAGATTTCGGATGTCTATGTTTTTTAGATCGTTCAGATCACTAAGGTAGAAAGCTCCAAAGTGGAGTTTTCGTCTCTGTGAGAGAGCCGGACAAGTACAGAGAAGATGGAGAACAGTCTCCTCCTCCTCCTCGTCAAAACAGCTTCTGCAAAAATCGTTAGAGAATACGCCAAGCCTTTTTGCATGCCTGCCGATAAGACAGTGTCCCGTGATGACACCTATTGTAGCACTAATATGCTTCCTATCGAGGGAGATCAGATGCCTAGAACGCTTTAGATCCAGCTTTGGCCAGATCTGCTTTCTCACTAGACAAGTCGAGCCGGTTGACCACCTAAGATTTGTTCTTTCGATAGCGTCCAGCTTTATTTTGAGTTTGCAAGTAGCGAGTGGAATACCTAAGGAATCCTTAATTGGGAGCAGAGGTATCGTAGTTCCGTGTTTGGCGAGTTCATCAGCCCTGCAGTTACCTGGAATGTCCCTATGCCCCGGCACCCAACAAAGGTGAATGTTGAACTGCTCCGCCATCTCCATGAGAGACGAACGGCAGTCTTGGGCTGTTATGGAATTCGTGGAAACTGATTCCAGGCACTTGATAGCGGCTTGGCTATCAGAGAAGATACGGATATCTTTAGCAGATATCACGTTTTCCCTTAGCCAAGATAAGACCTCTTTTATCGCCATTATTTCCGCCTGAAAAACGCTACAGTGATCAGGAAGACGGAAGGAGAGACTAAGATTAAGTCTATTAGAGAAGACACCGCCACCAACACCGTCCACAGTTTTCGAACCATCTGTGTAGAAGTGGATCGATTCATCATCCACGGATGCTTCCTCCTCCCAGAATGATCTAGTAGGAATGGAGACCTGGAAGTTTTTATCAAATTGTAGT
Organism: Cheilosia urbana; assembly: GCA_946477585.1. Classification (NCBI taxonomy): domain Eukaryota; kingdom Metazoa; phylum Arthropoda; class Insecta; order Diptera; family Syrphidae; genus Cheilosia; species Cheilosia urbana. Next base: position 123,886,814 of record OX297854.1, read on the forward strand.
TCTGGTGTGGTGTAGTCGATGTTTACTGGAAGGTTCCTAATGTTGTTGAGGATAGCGGCATGGCCAGTTGTTTTGCTTGTCCATTGTGAAATAGCTTTGAGGCGTACGGCTGCCGAAGCTGCCGTTTGCCTGCTGAAGATGTCAATGGGTGTCAGATGAAACAGGATGTCAAGTGCAGCGGAGGGGGTGCTGCGAAGAGCTCCGCCGATGCACAAGCAAGCCGTTCTTTGGACTTTGCTTAATTTATCGCGATTAATCGCTTTTTCTAAGGCAGTCCACCAGACAACCACACCGTACGTGAGTATAGGTCTTATGACCGAGACATATAGCCAGTGAGTGACGCGGGGCTGTAAACCCCATTTGTTCCCTATGGCTTTTTTGCAAGAGAAAAGTGCCACAGTGGCCTTCTTAACTCTTTCTTGGATGTTAGGCTTCCAGGTTAACTTTCTATCAAAAATAAGGCCTAAGTATTTAGCTTCATTTGAGAACGTCAAGCTAGTGCCATTTATAGATGGAGGGTCAATGTGTGGAATCTTATATTTCCTAGAGAAGAGGACAAGTTCAGTTTTGTGAGGGTTTACACCCAACCCACAACTGTTTGTCCATTTTATTAGCTTGTTGAAAGCGTGTTGTAGAAGTTCTTTTAAAGTGTTAAGGTACTTTCCCGAGACGGCAATAGCAACGTCGTCCGCATAGGCAATCACATTGTAGCCTTCCGCTTCCAGGGATATCAGCAGTTGATTCACCACTAAATTCCAGAGAAGGGGAGACAGGACACCACCTTGTGGTGTTCCTCTACTGACAGATCTTCTGGAAGATATCTCACCTAGACTTGAGTTGATAATCCGGCTATTAAGCATCAAATTGATCAGCTTGCCAAGTGAGACGTCAACGTTCAGAGCTGCCAGAGCACCAGCGATTGCAGATGAGTCGACGTTGTTGAAGGCGCCCTCTATATCCAGGAATGCAACCATTGTATACTCCTTATGACGAAGGGAATCTTCTATGGAGCGCGTTAGCGTGTGTAGGGCCGTTTCTACTGATTTGCCCTTAGAGTAAGCATGTTGAGCTGTTGACAGTCGATTTTTGTCAATGCTGTTGCGTAAATGGATTTCAATCAGTCGCTCCAAAGTTTTTAGGAGAAATGATGAAAGACTAATAGGTCTGAGATCTTTCGGACTCACGTGAGAGCATTTACCTGCTTTGGGTATAAAAACTACTTTAACTTCTCTCCATAGCAATGGGATGTACACCAGATCTAGACAGCTTCTCAGGATTGTCATTAGCGTTGGCAGAATGATATCCGATGTTCTTTGAAGCTCGGCCGGTATTATGCCATCCGGTCCCGAAGATTTGTATGGTTTGAAGCTATGCAGCGCCCAAAGCACTTTTTCTCTAGTGATCAGACCTTGTAAGTTGGTACATTGCAAGTTTGATCTGTTTGGATCTGTTTGGGCAATACCTTTACAGCTGCCTGGGAAATGGGTGTCGAGCAGCAGATTAAGCGATTCTTCGCTAGAAGTCGTCCAAGAGCCATCTGTCTTTTTCAGACAGCTTGACATAGTTGGGTTTGTCGAGAGTATCTTTCTTAGCCTTGATGCTTCGGAGGATTCTTCTATCTTACCACAGAAGATTCTCCAAGATACTCGTTTGGCTTTTCTTAAATCTTTCTTATATAATTTAAGGGCTTCTTTGTAGGAGTCCCAATCAGTCGCTTTTCTTGTGTCTTTGGCACGATTGAAAAGTTTTCTGCAATTTGATTTACTAAGTCCCAACTCTGAAGACCACCAATGTGGTTTCTTCTTCCCTCTTGGAAGAATTAGGGGACACGAGGAGGACATTGCCTTGTTTAAAGCCAACGTAAGATTCTTGACTTTAAGATCAAGCTCATTGGCATTACAGGGGGTACTTGAGAGCTCTGGGGTAATTGATTGTTTCAGAGTCTCCCTATATTTGAGCCAATCTGTTTTCCTGAAATTTCTGAAAGGAAGTTGGCAAGGAGAGTCATCGGCTAAATTGAATTGAATATATCGATGATCTGAAAAGGAGTGCTCAGCTGATACTTTCCAGTTGGTAATCAGTTGATTAACAGTATCGGAGACAAGGGTGATGTCTAAAACTTCTTGTCGGTTTTTTGTTATGAAAGTAGGTTCGGTTCCTACATTGCTTATGATAAGGTTTGTTTTTAAAATGTAATCAAAAAGTAACTCACCTCTATCATTGATGTCAGTACTACCCCATACCGAGTGGTGAGCATTAGCATCACACCCGATTATGAGGTTGGTTTTGGTCCTCTCTGCTTCCGCGATCACTCTCTCTAGTTTTTCCCCAGGGAGAGGGCCCGTGTAGTCATAGGCCAGATATGCCGATGCTATCCAGTATGCGCCTTTCGGAGTCACTAGTTTAGCAACAGTTACATCTAGATCACTGAAAATAGGGAGTAAAAGTAATTTAAGGCTACGTTTCGCTAGTATACATGATCTGGGTCTACCTTTATCAGTCACATACAGCTTTTCGTATCCAGGAGTCTCGAGTCCACGAACCACGCTGTTGTCAAACCATGGTTCCTGTATCAAGACTATGTCTTCTCTGCTCTTTGATAGGCGGAGGATGAGGGCGGCCGAAGCCTCAATGGAGTGATGGAGGTTAATCTGCACTAACTGCAGCATTCTTGCTACAATCAGGCGGAGAGACCTCCACCACGGTGTTGTTAAGTTCTTCCGCTTCTGAAGATGAACCAAGAAGTTCATCCTCGCTCAGAAGAATTTTGTTGAAATCGTCCATGTCCATGTCCGAAAGTTCGTGATCCATGGTAGGAGTGATTGTGCTGGAGGCATCGTCATCCAGTGATGGAAATGAAACCAATGCTCCAGGGTCTGAGGCTCCAGGTTCTGAACCCGTAGGGTAGGGAGGCATGTTGCCTGAATCAAGCTCATCTTTTTTGTAAACTTTAAGGGTGATAGATTCGAAAACGAATCTAATCACCCCTTTACTGAGCGTTAAGGGAGCAAGCGACTCTTTGTTGATGACGATAAGAGCGCACCTATAGAGACCTCGTTGCTCCTCCAGCTTTACAACCTTCCAGTTGTGAGTCGGGAGTGTAGGATTGCTCAATCGAATAATTTCGAGAACCTCCTCACTCGATGAGGGTTCGGCTGGGATCCAGGTACGAGTTCTAGGTCGGCTTGGGATATCCTCCCTTGCGACGACATCGAGTTTCGCACCCGGCCAAACTTCTCCGAGTTTGCCTATGGCAAACTTATAGAGATCGCAGGACCTCTGATCATCGCAGGCGATAAGCTTCACGTGGCCCTGATGCCATCCACCATCGCAAGTAATAGGAGGTGGTCCCGGGTTTTCCCTCATGACATTTAAGAAGCTGCCTGAAAGCTTCGTCTTGACCACCTGCCATCGTTCAGGGGAGATGGTGCCATCATCATCACTGCGATCGATCACAGCAAGCACAATTTTATTTTTAAGAACGTCACTAAACGACTTCTGAGATGTGACGTTGGATGACCTGTTTGAAGCGACGGTGCTATGCACCTTAGGTCTTTTGGGGGCCGGCGTGGTCCCCTCCAACGATCTCTGGCGCTTGGACGTGGAGTCCTTGCTAGTCGCTATTGGATTGTTCTTTAGGAATGATTCAGCCCATTCAACTCTGCTGTTCTGTTCGGCGGTCCTATCAGCCCTCAAAGTAGCTCCGAGGACCTTTAGGATATGAACAGCACGACGACGAGTGTTATGCGTCCTTTTCGAGGGAGCGCGATGCCGCCCTGTCCCACTAGGAGACGAATGAGCGATATTGCTACCGCTGGTAGCAGTGGTAGGATCATGTATGGTCACAATCCCACCACTGCTAGGATTTGTATCTTTTTTATTAAGCGCGCTGCCGCTGTTCACAGTAGAAGAACCATGGATGGTCACGATTTTTCCACCGCTCACCGCTGCAGGGGCTGTGCCAGTAGTCAGCGAAGTCGCCGCACTACTGCCCGGTTTTAACGGAGAACCGGTCTCATTTTGTTTTTGTTTTTTTAAAATTTTATTTTTATTCATTTTTGATTCCCACGAGTAGCGGAGGATTGAGGTCCGTCTGTGCAGAGATCCGCATTACACAGATAGGGCTGGCTAATCCGGAGGTCGCCAGGTATCCGGATACTCCGTTTACGACTTGAGCTATTTTTGAAACTGGGCCCCCAGCCAGGCTGATATTCGGCACGGGTCGTATGACACCTTTATCCGGCCCAGGCGGAACTAGGATAGGATAAGAGAAAGAGTTAAGGAATAAAATGGAAGGAGTGGGACAAGAAGGGAAGGGAGGGGAGAGGGAGCACCCTTTGGTTTCATGGTTCATCTGGAGAGATTCTCGAGAGTCTTTACCACTACTCAGCCCCCACAACTCGTCAAGTTTGGTGCTAGGATGGGGGATGTTGAGGGCTAAGCAATTAAGCATTCTTGAATATTATTTATTATTAAAAATACTCAGCTACGGAAATGCGTCTTTTATGTGTTTCATACTTCATGAAAATCGGTTTGAAAATTTCGCCGTAATAGGTACGAAAAAAAAAACACGTGCAGCCAACTTAACCCTATCGAAAAGAAAGTCAAATTTGTTTGGAACTCAGATTGCGTTCGAGGCACCCGTTTCGGAACAACACAAATCGGCGTTCATTGTTAATAAAAATATCTCCCAGCAATTGGATGTCGGAGAGATTCGGCAAAAATACGCCTTGTAGCTGTCAAAAGTAAGTGACATTACGCGGTAAAACGCAATGCCGGAAAGTGTGCTATATATGTCATCGGAGAATTTTTCCGAATCTTGAATCAGAATGGATATCTCGAATTTAATTTCTCTGTGCCTTGATTTTGTGCGGTTTTTTTCCGCAACATCGCTAGGAAACGTTCCGAATCGGATTTTGAATGTGTGTTGAATCCGCGCGTTGTGACCAATGTGACTGTTGGCATCATCGGTCCTTCACGGTTCCCTACGAAAAAAAGTCCAAATAGGTCAAATCCCAGCTCCGATGAGGCTAATTATCACATCGCCCAGATGGCTGATAACACGATTTGGGAATTTGGTGCGCAAAAGCACGATTGTGGCATGGGCTGTGTGGCAGGGCGCGCCATCCTGCATGGACCAGAGGTCGTCCAAATCCATGTCTTTAATTTAAGTAAAAAAAATCTGTTAACTTGGCTCTGTACGTAGCGCCCACCGTTGACCGAAACGTTGTTCCCAGGCTCATTTTCGCAGAAAAATGGTCCAATGATAACAATCATAATCCGCATCAAAATGTAACTCTCTGTGACTGCATTGGGTTCTCGAAAATAACGTGCGGGCTTTCCAGTCTCACAAACTGTTTGTCCAATTTTGCGTACAGCGGGCGCTTCAAAAAAACGCACTGCTTTGGCTACACACCACTCACTTTGGAAATAAGTTTTCAATATTTCCCAACGTTGTTCAAGCGCAAAGCGACTCATTTCGTTCCGTGGAGGTATGATACTGACTTTCTGTCAAGATTTCGAGCGGCAAACAGCTGTCAGTGTCAAAATAACCTATATGATTAAAAAAGAAACCACTAGATGGTCCACCCTTTATATATTGCACCTTACTAATAACCATTTTAAAATTTCACAAAAAATATTTTGCAGGTTAGAATGGGCAATTTTGTATTTAGATTCTCGCCATTGTGAGTTCGAAAAAGCTACTCCTGGACACTAAATATGATTATTAGCATCGCGCATTGTGTTTGTAACGTATCTGCGCAGGGTAAGAGGAAATGCAAAACCCTTGTGGCGAAATGTTGAACACAAAAGGTCTGTGTGCGCACTAAAAAGTGTCAGCCAATTTTCACGTCTGTCGGAAACCTTGGGGCGGAGGTTATTCCCAAATGCGCGGCGGATCGTACCAAAAGCGATACCTAAATTTCGCTTTTGTTTATTCTCAAATGCGAAAGCTATCTTTCCAGCACTTTCCAGTTATTTCCATTCTGACTTTCAATTTTTTATTTATATTATTTACAAATATTTGACAGCTGTTCTCCGACACAAACATTTTTTGTTTGTTTTGCTGTAATAATTGATTGTGAAAGTTTTAGATTTTATGTTAAATTAAAAAAAAAAAAAAGCAAATGGGTTCAATCTGTCTATTTTTGTATTCGGAAACTGAAGAAGAAAATGTGAACACAAATGTTCAAAGAAGATTGTTTAGTGCAGCAAATTGTGCGCATTAGGTCCCACGTCAAACAAAGCTGAAGTAACGCCATGCATGCGTTTTCTCTTTTTACCCGACTAGACATAGAGAGGGTTATGTGTTTCGCGCGTATCCTATGTAGGGGAGACCGGGGTTGGTTGTAACATTTTTTTAGAAAATTTTCTGTGGGCCTTTACCAGGAGCAGATTATTCAAATGAAAACTGGTTACTTGAAAGATTGATGCTTTGGCTATTAACTGCTTTTAGAATATTAGCAGATCTCCACTTCGAACTTGTAAAAATATTTACTTTTAGCCCCTATATAGAAGTTGAACGTTCAAAGCACAATCGAACAAATCCCTGAACTTCTACAGTATCGACAAGTAGCACATTCGTGCAAAGGTAAAACATAAATGTATTCACGAGCCAAAAACACAATATCGTGCCTAGAACGTACACAAAAGAAAACCAAAAAGATAAAAATTAAGTTACTTACCAGGTGATTTTCACAACTACACTTAAAAAGTCTTCAAACGACGGTCAAACGAAAACTGACTTACATGTTGCGGTTGCTATGGTCAGCGCAAAGTTTTTTCTCTTTAAGACATTTTTATATCTCTATCTTGACACCTTTTTGTGTGGCTGTTACAACCTGCCCCTGTTACAACCAGGCCCATCCTCCCCTACGTTCCTACGTGACGCCCTGTATCCCAAACGGATTGGCCGATTTTGAAAAGTGAGGTGTCATTAACAGCGTTGCCACAAAGATACAATTGTATCAAATTAGCTACATTTTTGCTTCCGTGAAAAAAATTGATACTTAGATACTTTTTTTTTGATTTTGGTTCAATTAGATACGTTTTTGAATATTCAATTAAAATTCTGCACAATCTTCTTTTTTTCATATATTTTTATTTGTTTTCATATAAATTTTTAAATCTGGCAATATTAATTTGCTTTTTGTTTTTAAAACTGACTATGGTAACTATTGCTCATTCTGAACTGATGTTCCCAGTTCCCACTTCCCAGCCCACCAATACTAATACTGTACTGTACATGAACGTCGACTCGAGCTCCCATTCAGTGTTACCTTTCGAGACACTTTAGAGTAATTTTGACTCCTTTTTGAGCGGCTAAACTCCGGACTCATCTTTTTGAAAATCAGTGAATTCGGAATCCTTATAAAAATGTAGGATATCTTTGCTATAATTCAAAATTGTTCAGTGTATTTAGTTGAATTCGAAAGAATTTGGTTTTACCTGAATTTGAATTCAACAGTTTGTTTATTTAAAAAAGAAAAGAAAATATTGAAACCGGAATGGGACTTCTTTTTATCATCCAGGACTCTTTTTAAGACTCTTTCTAAAAATTTTCAGAGGTAACACTGCTCCCATTTGCATTCGTAAATTCGTCCCAATCTATGAGAGTGTGTGAGTTATTCAATTCAAATTCTTCTAATCCTCCACTCTCTTCTCTATAGTTATTGTCAAATTACTTTTATATTATTATTATATTTAGAACATTAATGAATTTTAAGAAAGTACAAATAACTTTGCAATTGTATTTATTTTTTAAGTTTGTTTTTAAAGCTGTTTTTTTTTTTTGTACTAAATCAGTCAATTCTGATTATCAACTGATGTGAAATGTGATATTTTTTTTAAGGATTTTGTTATTATGGAATTATATTTTTGTTTCTTTAGTTTTTAATAAATTTATGTAAATATTTGAACAAAAAAACGATATTTTCTTGTGATACATTTGATACATTTTTGAAACTCGAATTTAGATACTTTTGATACATTTAAGAAAAAAAAAAGATACATTTTTCGAAAAGTCAACGGCAACGCTGGTCATTAAATTGGTATTCTTTCCCGGAGTGTCTAGGCTAAACAAATAAATATAATAATATAAATTAAAAAAAAAGACAATTGTCACACAAATGTCACAGTCAGTCGGTTTTTTTTTCTTCATTTTCTTGATGTGTAAACATCTAAGCGCGCGTTATTGGAATCTGGTGGAGTAATTCCACACATTAAACTTCCGGGGACAGGGAATGCGTCGCTGTGTTTTATCATTGCATACGTTTTTATCATTACATACATTTATGAGCTGGGGCATATTAATTTCAGCTTTTTGTTGATGTGTGTGATCAGAAGAAATTTCAAGAATTCTGCAGGGAGATTATCATCTTTTTCCAATGATCATAAGCGGGGACTTCAATATCAATTATGCAACTCCAGACGCTCAACCATTTATTGATTTTATGCAAGATAAATTTAATCTTCAAATGAACTCCAACCGGAAAATTTCAACAACACGATATGGAACAACCATCGATGCTGTCTTCGAGCGTAATCTAGATAGATTACAGTCTCGAATGTACATATCTTACTTCAGCTACCACAATCCGATTGTATCTATTCTACCGAAACTAGCACAGAACGAATAAATTATTGTTATTTTATAATATAACAAGAATTCGGTTATTACAATTCCCGCTTTTCTCAATGACGTGCATCAAGCCACACACATACCGCACGCACGGTGTTTACACATACACATGTTTCGGGACTTTTGGATACAGCTTTTTTTTTATTATAATTAAACCTGTTGCAATGTTTAAGAAAAAGGAACAAGTCGTAATTAAATGTTTCCTTCATTGATGGGGTAAAGTGCCTGAAATGCCTGTATAAAATAATATCATCTGAGATGGACACGGGGGCACGGGTATAGGTATGTATATCCAAAATATGCACTCAGGTTCTTACCAACTTAAGTGATGAAAGCTGAAAATTTGTAATGTAAAAAAATTGTATCCTCCGATCCAGAAAGAAAACAAAATGCCACTTTTATTTTGTATAAATTTATATTTCATAATTTTTATTCAATAAAATTAAAAGTTACTCCTCGGTATCTAACATAGTTCGTTTTTAAATCGTTATAATAATGCGCACAAAATATAAAATCAATTGAAATTTAAAATACAACTTAGAGTGATATAACTTAGTGAACTTAAATGCTACTACACCTGAGTAAGGAACGGAAACCTAACTTGTTTTATTTTTGTTTTTATTTATTTCCACCACATAAGAGTACGTTTATTACTAATTTTTTGTATAGCAGTATATTATGGTACATAAAAAACACTTGTGCGGTTGTGACATAAGCCATAGTGTCCACACAGAGTTGCACTAATGATACGTATTTGGTGTGTTTTTAGTATTTTTGTCATTTTTGTTTGCATTCATTAATCATATTATTTTTCTACAGAAAAACGCTCTACTACACTAGAAATTAAATGTTTGGTTCTTATTTTATTTAAATATACACCTAATATGCGTAGGTTTTTTCTTTTCTTGTTGTTTATTTCTTATTTACATTTAATATTTACGGCGGCGACACAAACTCAATACACTCAATCAATTCGGAACTTAAGGTTTCATGAAAAGCTTATAATTTATTTTATTTTTGTTTAGTAATATAGTACTTATTCTTTGTCAAAGTCATAGTATGAAGATTGATTTGGGATTTTCTTTATTTTTTATTTTTATTTTTTTAAGTTTAGTTTTATATTTAGGAGAAAATATTTTTTTTTCTTTTTTCTTTTTTGTGTTATTTACTATCGCAATGCGCGGAAGCATCAATTTGCACGCGATATTTGGTTTGATCCTTATAAACAATAGGTATATTTTGTATGCAAGACGTCGTGAGTGCTGTTTTAGAGGACAGCATTGTAGGACCTAGACATAACGCGTTATTTGGGTATGGAAATCGGAGAGGCAAAGCTGCAATTGAACGAACGATGGGCGTTCAGTAGTTGGCTGCGCCCAACAGTAGGCCATAATGGTAAACCTGAAAGAAGATGGAAATTGGGGATTTTTATAGTCAATGGAAAGGGAAAATCAATGTATACAAATACAGAAAAAAAGTCCTACAAAAACGTATTGCTTTTTACCCTTATATGCTAAAAAGAGTACACCACAAATTTGAAATACACCATCGCAAGCGGTTACACTGTTCCCATAAAGCTTTTCTTTACAGGCATTCTGAAATGATTGTCAATCGAGTGGAGATGAGAGATACCTGGTGTGACCAGGTAACCAGCTTTGCTTTCGTAAGGTCTCTAATATTTCAAGTTGTTGCCATTGATTATTGATGAAATGGACTTAGTTTTGGATCTTTAAAATAAATATTTCCTTCTATTCTACGAAATCTAACCTATTAGCTTTCCTTCTTGACGATTTTAAGTTTTATTGCCATCACTTGTTAGGTAAAAATTTCATAGCAGATGGTCACACTCATTAATAAGGTACGCCTAAGAGAGGGGCTTACATTTTGTTCGTACAAAATGTAAACCCCTCTTAGAAACAATTGAAACAGAAGATCAACTAGAAGATTCTGTTCAAATATTCACTGTCAACATTCAAAGAGCTACATGGGCTGCAAACCTGCAACACCTAAAACGAAAACTTAAATCCAACAAAACTCATACCCAAAAGTAATATGTGATATAATTGCGGAAAAGAGACGAGCTAGAAAACGTTGGCAACAATCAAGGGCGCTCAGAGACAAAACAATCTATCTATATTTTCCCTTGGTCACGGCATCACGCGTGAATGGCTGGACCGATTTCGCTAATTCGTTTTTTGTTGTGTTTATAATTGTCAGGAGAAGGTTCTTATAAAAGAAAAAAGTAAGAAAATTGCGCGGAAAACTAGAAAATTTAAGAATACATAACCATCATATTAAATTATTCCTAATGTAACCATTGCGCTTTTACAATTCAAATTTTTTTGATGTAACCTTATGGCGTTTGCCATAACATTGACAGAATGCGTACTGCAAATATCGTCAAAGAGGATGTAAAAAAAAATGAATATCGTTTAAAACAGATGTTTCGATCGGAGTTATTATATTGATAAAATATATATAAAATAATTAATTTATTATTACTAACAAAAACAGAACTTCTTAATGCACATCACCGTTAGTTCAGAGCTATCACGCCTAATATTAAAAGTTCAATTTAATATGGAGTTTTGGTAGGTTTGGATAGACTAATATACACGTTCCGTTGGTCAACAGTGATGTTTTTTTTTTGATTCTGTGAATCGCTCCAGCAGTTTCATTTTTTTTATACAGTTGATAAGGTAAAAAATAAACGCGGACAAAATAGTTATTGAAAAGTAAATTTCAGTGATTTTTTGAAAATGCCAAGACGAACGCGCGCATATATTGCGCAATTGAAAGCAATTTGAGACTGCAAGTAATGAGAACTGCGTCAAATCGTACAAATTCAAATCGAAGAGTGGCAGACGCACGTAGTTGCCGACATTCGAACGACTCGTATATCATTTTCAGTATGAACGAACAGAAAACTATGGCGGCAACGCAATTCGATATTAGAGCGATGTGTGCCACCATTAAAACGCACTGAAATTTATAGGCGAAACGACCGGCCTTTGCTGTGCGAGTGGCAAAGTGAAATTATCACCTCCGGAGCTACTAAAATCGTTATTTGAATCAGATGATTTTCTAAAGAACATTTGACAGTACGACAACTGTTTCCGTATGACTTCGTTAGGAACAAAAAATAATTCAAAAAATTGAGTTTCATGCCGACTTGCAGGGCCATATTTTCTCTTGTACATCATTCAAACACACATGTTCTTACAATGGTACGGGATTCTACACTGCATAATTCTGATTAACAGATTCAAGGCCAAATTTACCATCGGATGGGTGAATTTTTGCCCGTAAATGAAGCCGTACACCAATATCCGCAGATGTACTTCATTTTGTAGGAGGATGATCAAGTTGATAGGCGGTACAGAGGGCAAACAGGAGTGACAAAAAAGGTAAAAATTGCAACAATTATTTAATGCAAACAAAAACAACGCTTTGATTACGATGTTTAAAACGGCGATGGAGAAAATGAGCTCAGACAATTGAAAATTTGTCTTCAAACTTAATAATGGAACCGCACTTTAAAAAAAAAAACAAAAACAAAAACAAAATTGCTAGAAAACGGGTAGTGTCAATTCCAATGCAACTCCGATTATTCAGAACGATTTGCCATCGGCATTTTAGCATCTATCACAAATAATAAGTCGCAAGGACAATCGCTGGATATTTATGGCATCAATCTTGAATTCCCATGTTTTTCACCTGGTCAATTGTATGTGGCGTGCTGAGGAAATTGACGTACATTAGCACTCTGAAATCAATAGTAACCCCCTTCCGGGTGAAATAATAACTGATCTCATAAACTTGAAAAAAATACGGTGGGCTATACAATCCTTTAAGCCGTATAAATCTCCAGGTCCAGATGGCATTCTGCCGATCATGCTGCAAAAAGCACCGGAAAATGCGATAGCGAAAATTATGGAAATTCTAAGACATAGTTTGAAATTAGGATATATACCAACAGCTTGGAGGGAGGTAAAAGTTGTTTTTATTCCCAAAGCAGGCAAGCAGGGACATACAGCCGCGAAGGATTTCAGACCAGTCTGTCATCTTTTATGTTGAAAACCCTCGAACGCCTCCTAGAGGCACATATAAGGAGTATATGCGGCAATGGCTTCTTAAGTGAATCACAGCACGCATACATGAAGGGAAAGTCAGTAGAAACGGCTCTACACAATGTAGTCGGAAAAATAGAAAGGAGTCTACATCTAGGTGAGTTTGCTTTGGCAGCTTTCTTGGACATAGAAGGGGCTTTCAACAGCGTAGAGGGCAGATCGATCGAAAGTGCAATGGTGAATGCTAACGTTGAACACGGCATTCGTTTTTGGGTAAGCAGCATGCTTAAAAGTAGGAAAATTAACTGCACGCTGGGGCGAAGTTCACTCAGAATGTCAGTAACCAGAGGGACCCCGCAAGGTGGAGTATTATCACCTCTTTTGTGGGTACTTGTTATTGATGGCATTTTAAAGAAACTAAGTTCTATGGGGATAAGTGTCACAGCGTATGCAGATGATGTGGTTATCACTGTTCACGGAAAATATCTAAACACTCTAAGTGAAATCATGGAGGGTGCTTTAAGGATGATTAGCCAGTGGGCCAAAGGGTGTGGGCTCAACGCCAACCCATCCAAAACGGAACTAGTACTCTTCACCCGAAAGTACAAGATACCGCACTTCAATCTTCCGAAGCTGGAAGGAGTAGAATTGCCCCTATCAGCCAGTGCGAAGTATCTAGGGGTCATCCTGGACAGGAAACTAAACTGGAATCTAAATGTGGGAGAGAGAATAAAAAAGGCATATAATGCTCTCTTTACTTGCAAGAAAATGGTTGGTAAGACTTGGGGTCTGAAACCTGCTATGATGCATTGGCTATACACGGTGGTAGTCAGACCCATACTCACATATGGCGCACTAGTGTGGTGGAGGGCCATTAATAGGAAGACAATAGTGGGCAAAATGGCGACCGTGCAGAGGGCGTCTGCATCTTATTCCATTAGATTTACATATAAAACAACTAGCAGGAAATAGCGCCTTAAGGCTCAATGCTCTAGGGCTAGGCTACTTCAAGGATGGCAATTTCGGACACTGTTCCATATTATCAGAACTGTTGCCCGGTAATCAGATACAACGGACGAAATCTTCCCTTTGGTTGATCTCGATATTCCCTACGATGTATCTTATCCAGAAAGGGATGAGTGGCATTTAGACAAGGTCACCAAACACTCTGAAATAGCAATTTACACAGACGGCTCGAAAACAGGGGAAGGTACTGGTTCTGGCGTCTACTCTGTAGACCCACAACTAAAAGTGTCTATACGGCTACCGGATACTAGCAGTGTCTTTCAATCAGAAGTTTAAGCCGTTCTTAAGGCGGCAGAGCTTTTACAGATGCGATCTATATCTGGAAGGGATATTGCCATCTACATCGATAGCCAGGCTGCACTCAAGGCACTGGAATCCCCTAACATCAATTCCGAAATAGTCAGGGACTGTCGCACAATGCTCAAGGCATTATGCAGTCAGAACCAAGTAAGACTGTGTTGGGTGCCAGGACATTGCGGTATAGCAGGAAATGAGGAAGCTGACGAGCTTGCGAGAAAAGGAGGGGAACTAGCTACAGAAGTGGAAGCATGGCCCAAACCACCTCTGGGTATACTAAAAGGTAAAATCAAAAACCAAACCGAAATGAAGGCTGATCTAAGGTGGTCAAACATCACCGGACATAAAGTGTCCAAGGCACTTTGGCCACAACTCAACATCAAAAAATATAGGGAAATTCTAAAATTAGGTAGGGAACAACTCAGAACATTGGTTGGAATCCTATCAGGGCACTGTCTTCTAAGAAAACATGCAAAAAGACTTAGACTGACAGACACGGACACTGCGACGCCCTGCAAGCCGATGAGGATATCAAGCACATACTGTGTGAATGCGAAGCAGTATCTCGCAACCGAAGGAAGTTTTTGGGTAGGCGCTTTTTCCAACAGCTGGAGGAGATTGACCACACAAATTTCAAGGGGCTACTCAATTTCTGTAGGGAGATTAATTGTTTTTCAAGGGAAATTGTTTAGGTTTTTTTCACTGTTGCTTACTGCAATTGGTTCCCCAGGTATCGCGATGGGCCCTTATGGTGCCTAGTGCCGTATGAGATCTTATTATCTCACATACCTTTTTTACCTAACCTAACCCTAACCCTATGTGGTGTGCTCACGTGCGAGCAACCACTTTAGTGCAAAAGCGGAAACACATTGATTGCTATACCTATTTCAGTTATTTCTATTTTGTTTCATATAACTTTTGAATAAAGAATTTTAATTGACCAAACTACAAAAAGTAGCATTCATTGTTCTAGGAAATATTATGTTAACAAAAATTTGCTTTAACCATTTTCGACTGTATTTTCACTTCCAAATAAGGTAACCTCTTTTATGTGATTGAAAAAATGGTCACCATATTCATATAGGACCTGCGACCGGTTTCGGAATGCAAAGGTCCCACAATTTTTTTCGAACTCCAGTTAAGAAGCGTTCTCAGGAGAGTAACACTCTCAGATGTTTGCCAGACGTTCACAAAAAGTAGCATATTGGAAAATTCTTTAAGGCGTTCTTCGAGTTTTTCTGGGTGTCGAACCTATGACAACTCGCTCAGTAACGTCCGAGCATTGCAAAGAACTATAGGAACCTCTCATAGGTCAAGATGATACTCCCGTGGACATGGAAATTAGGCACGAGAAGGTCGGCCAAGAGAGCTATAGCTGTCACTGGAAAAAGTGTTGTATGCGAACAACAGCTTACAAAAACACAGCTGTGCCGTGAATCGGGGCCTCAACGTATCCTCTTTGAAGCCCATTGCAAGGTGATAAGAACTTTGAACTTATCTAAGCTTAAAATCATCTTTAACTCAGTCCAGTCTTTTACTAAAACCCTTCTCTTAGCTTAAAGACTGCGCCACTCTTATCTCCGCACAATTGGTTCGTGTACCAACTAAATTCCCAGCTCCTGTGCAAATTCTGTTAAAAATAAACATTCCGTCGTCTGATTTACTAACTAGTCCCAATTGAGAGGGAGGAAAAGGGCTAAAATCCTAGCCGAATAAACCCTTTCTTACCAACTCCTGAATTGCACTTCTACACCAGCTAATGCACTCTCGCTTAAAAGTGCTTAAAAGTTAAAAATCCTTATCATCAATTATAGTACTTACAATTCATCTGGGCAATTAAATGGCTGCGCCAATCGATAGCCATCCTTCAGATAGTGTTCCATTTCGAAAGGATCCACCTCTGCGTAGGGCTGCTTTGCGAACGTACACATCTCCCACATGAGCACACCGAAGGACCAGACATCACTTGCTTCCGAGTATTGTTTCTTCGCCAGAGCCTCGGGCGACATCCATTTAACGGGGCGATTTTCGCTATCGCCCAGACAGTGATAGTCACCGGGGAAGAGGTCGCGTGTCAATGAACTGTCTGCCAGCTTAACCCGCAGCTGGTCATCGATTCTGTGAAAGAGATTGCAAAATTGCGGTTAGGGATTGGAAAAAACCATGGAAAGGTGTCGCTCCGCACCGTCTCCGTCTATTGCGCAAAACGACTAATCATTTTGAAACTCGCTCTCATTTTACATCTGTCTATACTTACACACAGTTGCGGGCAGCAATGTCCTTGTGTATCACTCCGTGCGTATGCAGATGGCCCATGGCGCTGGCCAAATCCGATGACATGAGCACCGTTTGAATGGTGGTAATCGTACGCGAATATATCGGCTCCTGCAGGAACAGCTTCAGATTTCGTGTGTTATTCGCAGCCGGATATAGGACAAATGGCGTCGAGTAATCCTCTATAGACACCCCCAGCACCGTTAATAGGCCGGGATGAGAGGCTCCGTACAGCATCAACCCCTCTTGCAGCAATAGAGACACCTGAATCTGGCTGGCATGCTGGGCAACCGTCTTCACCAGCACATCCTGACACTCGTTGTAGGTGCCCTTGTATACGCGGCCGTAGGCGCCCTCCAACAGTAGGCTGGACAGACGTACCCGACATTTTTGCACGGTGAGTTCGGTGAGGCGACGATTGAACTCCTCCGGCTCTTGTTCGTACTCCCGGAAGGGTCGTGTCAGTGTCGCATATGTTGGTGTTATCGTCGACGGACAGACATAAATCGAATTGTGCGCCGTCGAGGATATCGTTGGCAACCGCTGAAAGCTTGAGGTCTTAATCAAATGCACGCCATGATGATTCTGCCGCTTGGTCGGTCCTTTGGCGCAGTACGCGATGAGTATGAGTGTGGCCACTAGGACAAGAGCCAAAATACCACCGATTATCAGCGTAATCAAGCCGTTGTGGGGTGGCGGTGCTATTGTCTCCTTCAGCAGTGGATCTTCCGATGACGTGGAGTATGTAGTGCCACCGCTGGCGATGCCACCGCCGTCGCCGGGTGCCGCATCATTGTCGTCGTCTTGATTGCCCGCCATACAGATTTTCTTCCGGCGGAAAACCAATTCGGTGACGTTGTTCGTCGCCCGATCCAAAATGATTTCAATGGCGATAGTGACTTCGACTTCGGCTTCACGGATGCCCGAGCATTTCATGCCGATAGCGTAGGTGAGGGGTTCAACTGGAATCTCGCCAATGCGAGAGATGTTAAGGGTGGGCCGGGGCAGTACAGCCGGGTCCGAGGTGACTACATTGATGCTGTAGGGCAGCGGATGGCCGGCCAGACTCTGCCATGTGAAGGAGATTTCTTTGACATTCGCCGGTACGGGAACAGCGAAATTGAGGGCATAATCGTTTATTTGACCATCACGGACGTAGTAGAGTTCGGCGGAAACACCTGCAATTGAGAGAGCGAACAAACAAAATTTTAGGTTAGCAAGTGTGTTTGTCTGTGGATTACTGGTTGAGCTAAATGTGGGGAGTCATTTAAATGGTGCAGGTGTACCGATTGGTTAATGGCGGGTTAAATTGGTTTGCATTGGGCGCAGTGTGTTTGTGGGGGGTTTTGCCTGTTTACTGGGTGTAGAATGTTGTGGTAATGGATATTGGTTGTGGAATATATGTGACGTAAAATTTAAAGAGGTAGGTACTTCTGATTATAGTGTTTCCTATGCATTCACTACATTGCGCACAAGGTATGATTTTAGTTAGGGTCGGGGACTGCTAATGTGCGCATAAATGCGATTCGATAAAGCTATCATTTAGTTGACAATCGCACGTGTGCGCTGTACTTGGATGTATGTGCGCTAGGCTGGAACTATTATTATCTGGATGATCAGTTAAAAAGTATTAATGGAATGTTCAAACCTTTTAGTTCTGCTTTGTAAGCAAATGCAATAAGGGTTGTTCGGCTGTTGAATGAGTGTGCGCTTAGCTGTAACCGATGTGCGTTTAGTCCAAATGTATGTGAAGGTACATGTTAACTAGTTTGGTGTTTAGATACAGCAACTTAGTGGTTCATATACCGAGTATGAACAGAAATAGAGCAGAATAAGCGCAGCAGGTTCGTTTGTAAAAGTAGGCTTCTTATATATAGTGCATGAATGAAGAGAACCAATATTTGGAGTCCGGCTTTAGACCTATCTTTGCCAAACCTTCACATTTTCTTTAGGGCAATACAAAATAAAAAGTTTTTGTTTTTTGTATGGTTTTTTTCTGATCTTGGGAAATTTCAGCGGTCGTTTCTTATTTACCCTTTAATTTTATGACTTGCTGTTGGGAAAATATGTACCTTTTCGCAGGTAGTAAAAGTTTTCGGGTACAAAACTTCCAACAGGTAAAAAGAGTGAAAATCGATTGCAAGAGGTATGGCCTCATCCAAGTGATCGCCAGTGTATGGCTAGTTTGGCATAATATTGATAAGTCGGCTTCATTGGTATACCCCTTAAGTACAAAAACAAGTGTGTTGCTTATTTAAGACTCAAATAGAGAAATTGCAAAGAAAAAGTGCAAACATGCCAACAGATACTCGTAAGTGATATACTTAATTTCAAGTCTGACCTAAAAACAAGGAAAACCTGGATTGGGAAACAAGAAAGACGCTTTTCCATTTCGGGTAGATGGTATCAATGCAGCAAAATGTCTGTTATACGCAGCGTGGATAATTATTCCTAATGGGCTTGGAAAATTCCATGTGCGCTTAGCCTTCATTTGTGTGCGCTTATGTTTATTTCATGTGCGCTTGGTGTTTTATACCATATATCTTCTTAAGCTTGATTGGCAGAACATTTTCCAGCTTAGAAACATTGCAAAATCTTTTGCGACACCTAGATAGGTACGTTTAAAGAAGGTCGTGCTCGAACGTGAAGTGGTGATTTAATTTGAATTAAATGGCAGACCTTTGGCACGAGTTTCTAGACGTGTTGAAGGCGAAAGATTCTCATTGGTTTTCTGGCAAACCAAGTTGCAAACGTTGGACATAGCTTGCCATTTAAGGACAATGTTGAGTTTTTCGACGCTGGTCACAGCGACTATCCAGATGGTAGGATGCTCACTAAAAGGCGTAGTTTGTATGATAAAGGTAGGAATTGATCCAATTTGGCTACGAATAAGTACCAGTCACCAACATTTCGCCTTAAAGTGGATATTCTACAATCTTCTCTTATACAATCTCACATCCTTTGTGCCTTCCAACAAAGTGCCATCAATCTATTCACGTTTTTCTCAATCGTCTGTTTCGGGAATCCTAGCCAAATCTAAATTTATTAATATTTAAATATCTCACAGATGAAAATATCATCACAAAGCATCTGATCAGCATCCAACAATCGTCTCTCTAACAAGCTAACACGGATAAAAATAAAACTGACTTCCTTCCTGCTGCTGCATCATCTGCAGCCAATAATATCCTTGGGGAATTATATAATTCGCCGTCTTTCAGCCGCCAAATGAATGGAAGTCTTTAAATGGCTGCAAATCATTCCACTTGATTCAGTTCTTTCATTGTGCATTAAGTTTCTGGTTCGTCCTTTTTGTTCGCGTCCTTCTTTCCTTCTTTCAAGTAGCAAAAGGTACAAGACGGTATACAGACTGCGAAATACGCGAATTTTAGCAATCTTAAGTGCTGTAGAAGTAGAGCTGTAGTAAAATTAAAAATAGAACACGGCAAGGACTCCTTACCAATGGGGAAAACAACAAGAATTGAATATTCATCATTTCGTCAGACATCGTCAGGTCCCGCTCAAAGGCCCAAACACAAATTGAGATTTTTCCACAAACATTTTCTTACACCCAAAGTGGTTTTCATCGCAACCGAAGTGAAAAAGGACCAACCATGATGTAGGACTATAGCCAGTCGGAGATATGCTTTATGTATGGTGATGGTATTTGCGGTGGCAAATTTTAAATGAGATTTCGAATTAATTTTCTTTCTGTTTGCTATGAAATTAAGGATCCTCCCCTACGTCATGTTTTATGAAGAAATAGCGCGATGGATATACATCAGGGAAATGACAACAG
Organism: Cheilosia urbana; assembly: GCA_946477585.1. Lineage (NCBI taxonomy): Eukaryota > Metazoa > Arthropoda > Insecta > Diptera > Syrphidae > Cheilosia > Cheilosia urbana. Next base: position 123,906,921 of record OX297854.1, read on the forward strand.
AACGACACAAATACGATTCGCAAAGGATGCGTGCTCTAGATTTGTCTTTGTGCTATTGCTGCTGTTTGTCTAATTCTTCATTTTATTTGTGGACACACAAGCAAATAGTACATACCCTATTTGTTGTGACAACAAGACGACCTAACACAAAGTTACGGAAGGATACCTGAATTTAAATTGAGCGCAAATACAGACGGCATACAATAAGAGATTATGAAATGGACCACAGAAAGAAAAGGAAGAGGAAGACTATTATGATTAAGTAAACAGAAAGAATAGTTGATGTCCGTGAGCGGCGTTTTCAATTATATACAGTACTGGCACAGAGGCCGGGGCGGCCTATAGGGGGGTAACTCTCGTGGACGTCCGATTAAATTCAAACACTTTTCGTGTCGAGTCCTTATGATTGTGTGTGCTTTTCATTTAGCTGGAGACGGCTGGCAAATTGTACAGCTGCCAATGGGAAATTCAGAAAAAAATCCTAGCCCTTCGTGAACTTAGTTGGTAGGTTCGGTATGTCTCGTCGACCGATGGTGCCTCATATTTTTGGGCTTTCTTTTAGGACCGCATTTTTAGGTAAACGTGGAAAAATGGTATAAATCTGATGAGAGGAGATGTTATCAGGTCGAGCATGAAGTGCTACGCTTCAAATTAAGTCGCATTCGCGAAGTCAAACGATCAAAATAGACCAAAAATGGCGTCTGTACTTTTTTAAAAGTACAATGAAGACCTCTAATCGACGATTTAAAGTTGACTGTCCTTCTTTCTCTATCAAAATGACCTTCATGCGACTTGGAGCTTATTATGGAGGTATATCGGCTTAAGAAACCTAATGAAGATGCATGCCGACCTTTCTGAAAACGAAGCTAGAAGGGAAGTTACCAGTGAACTGTTACACAAATTGAAACAGCAAGGAAGAAGCTTGCAGCTGGGTGGCATACTAGCTAAGTAACTGAAAGCTGCTTCGAGAAATACGCCTGTCGGGGCAGCATTTTAACTTCGTGTTTGAAAGTAGTTAGAGCGACTCAAAAATAAGTCCAGCTTCTAACTTTGGACAAGGCGCGCAAAGTATGACCGGTAGGCTTTCTAAGGCCTGAAGGAAGTATTTTAAAAATACGAACTGCATCCTGAAACTGTTCAACGGAAGAAAACAAAACTGTTGCAACAACAAATGAAGTCTATCAATATAATTTCAGTTTTATCAGTTTGAACAATATTTAATTATTTTATCTTTTGAGCGGATTTGATTGATTGGACTTTTTCAGTGATTTTTTAATATCGCTGTTTCTTTTAAAATAAGTTCCGCTAACGCATTTGCAGAATCTCAGAAGGCGCATCAAATTTACACAGTCGAACTTGTTACTTCTAGACCCGTTCTCTCCTATTTTCTTTTTTGAAATTTGGTCATTTAAACCAAACCAGTTTCCTTACATTGGAACTAAGACCACTTCAATAAAGTGGTTTCATTTCCCACTAGGTGGGAATCAAGTACCCCTGTGGACTTAGTTCCCGAGGACTTATTTCCTTGCACCGAGACATTTTTAAGAAAAAATGTGTGCTTTGCTAAAGTCTTACAATAATTACTGCAACTGTGAACTGAAAATATGCTACTTACATCAGATTTAACTGGGCCGTAAATTCAAAGCTTTTCAGAAAGGAAATAGTAAACTCGCGAGTTAACTGAATGGCGTTCGAACAACGTTTGAAGAGAGTTGTGAAATTTCCTCTCTTACCCCACTACCTCCACCAATTAAATGCATACGGTTCAAGATCAATATTTTTGTGTTTAAGGTTCCGTACCAAAGTTGGCATATTCACAGTTTAAACTGTTAATTACAGTTTTTTAGACAGGCTTACAGTTTTTAAAATCACCTCCTAGTACAAATTACATTTTTCGTTTTTAATTTCAGATTTGAAAGAATAAAGTAAAATGTTTTCGGTTTTTTCTTTAATTACAAAAAATGTTAGCTATTTTATTTAAAATGAACTATTTTTTGTTTAAGAAAATTAAAAAAAAAATGTAATTTCACAAAAAAAATGACAACGTTGTTCCGTACCCAAAAGGCAAAAACGGAACCTTATTAGTTTCGCTTTTGTCCGTCTGTTCGAACCCACTAGTCCAATTTTGTAGCTAAGTCTATTTTAGAAACTAATTGACGTAGAAGGCTGAAATTTGCACACAACATCCGGTATAGCCTCCAGTTAAACGAAAAATATTAATGGTACCGATACATTAACTGATAGTAATTAGTAATTTTGTGAAAAAAAAAAATGTAATTCACACAAAAAACTGTTTATTTCTTGATTTACAAAAAAAAATATATGTGCAGATGAATGATTTTCCGAAAAGTCAATATTTAAAAAGATATTTACAAAAAGCACTCAATCACTGCATAAAGTACGCGCCTTTTAACCATTTTTATTCGTTATTGATGTGTTCTCTTAATCGATTCCAATTGGAACTTCCATCCAATGCATACTCAACTCTCTCAATTCAAATCTTATGCTCAGTCTAGCTCATGTAAGAAAAACTTCGCAATTTTGAACTCTACAGAAGTACGGAAGGCTGTAGGAAATAAGGCCCCATATATATACATATATATAGATTTCGAGAGATATTCGAATCAGACCACCATTGTGGGGTCTCTTTTCGCCTCTCTACCACTATAAATCTTACCCAGAGAGACTTTCTGGATTTCTCCAGAGTTCTTCCCTGAGCTCAATTCCTAGTGTTAACGCTAGCATCTGTTTATGGGAGATCTGTTTCATCGATTGGGTCTCGACCCAATGATGTCCCAAGATCCTCCTTCTTTTGCCAGCCAACGCCAGACATTGACACAGTATATGTGCCGCTGTCTCAGCTTCCTCCAGGCATAGTTTACAGGTATCATCCTCTCTAAGGCCCATCTTTCTTAAGTGATACCCGAAATTACCATGTCCTGTTAACAAAGCCACCACCCATTTCAATATTCCTCGACTCATGCTTAGAACCCTTCTTTGAGTGGAGTAGGTCGGCCACTTAATTGCCATTTTAGCCTGTCTACATTGTTCCACGGTTGACCACCTTCTCAGGTGTTCTGCCGTGATCCATTTGTGAATCAGCTGTTCTACGATTCCTTTGCCGATTGAAGAGAATGGTTCTGGTCCCAGCAACTTTTCAGTTGACCCCTGTTTTGCAAGGGAGTCCGCCTTTCCGCCTTATTGAGCTTAAGTACACATTCCAATTCCAATGATGTTGTTATGTTTGTTTGTTCCATGCATCTGATCACCGCCTGATTGTCCAGTGCAATAAGGATATTTCTTCCCTCCACTTGAGTCTCAAGCAAGTCGTCCAACGCATGCAGCAATGCAATCATCTCAGCCTGGTATACAGAAGTGTAATTCCCGAAGCTAACGTGACGGGCTAGTTCCAGCTCTGCTGAATAGATACCGGCACCCGCTCCGTCATCCATCATGGATCCATCTGTGAAAATCACTATTTCACCACTCCTTTTTCTGGGAGTAATCCGTTCTCAATACGAGTTTTGTGATTCCTTTCCATAATACGCACCCTTGTTATCCCATCCATAGGCATGCTCAGCTCCCTAATCTCGTTTTTGACAAGTTCCAGGATCTTCCTATGTCCATAGATGGTTCCACGATTGTGCCATTTCGCATCTCGATGCAAACGAAGTGCCGCTAGGGCCGCTGTTTTCTTAATAAATAAGTCTAGCGGTAAGATCCCTAGGATCACTTCCAATGCGCATGTTGGTGTTGTCCTTATTGCACCTGTAACTCCTATACATGCTAAACGTTAGACCCTATCCAGGTGCTTCCTCACAGTTTTCTGGGAGGCTTTCGCCCACCATACAACCGAGGCGTAGGTAATAATGGGTCTAGTTATCATCGTATACATCCAGTATGCTGACCTAGGCGAGAGTCCCCACCTCTGTCCACATACACGTTTGCACTGATGTAGTACCCTTTTTGCCTTCCTGACCTTCTCCTCAACATGGTAGTTCCAAGTGAGTCTAGTATCTAGATAGACTCCGAGGTACTTAACCTTCTTGGCCATTTTTAGTTCCGATCCGAAAAGTGTTAAGGGTCGAAATTCCTGATTTTTGATCTTCCTCGTGAAGATTATTAGATCTGTTTTCTCCGCATTAATGGAAAGCCCTTTTTCCAGACACCACCGTTCCACCACTTTGAACGCACTCCTCGTGATATCTGCGGTGACGTTTATGAAATTGCCTCTGGCCATTATTGCTATGTCGTCGGCATACCCCACTGCGTGAATGCCAGTCGCCTCAAGTCTGTCGAGAAGAGAATCCACAGTGATATTCCACAGTGTAGGTGAGAGAACACCTCCTTGTGGGCAACCTCTGCTAACCCTTCTTCTGAGTTTTGAGGTTCCCGTCTGAATATTTATCGCCATTGTGTTCAACATATTGTCCACCCATCTTACCACCAATGGGTTAACCCTACGTTTTTCCAAGGCTTGTTTCAGACTTTCAAAGCATATCTTATCGAAGGCACCTTCAATGTCCATTATGGTGGTCATCGCAATGCCCCCGGTATTTAGCTCTTCTTCTGCAACGCGTACTACTTGATGTAGCGCTTTTCTGTAGACATGCCTGTCCTGTAGGCATGCTGTCTACTATTTAAAGGATACATCTTAAGCGCAGTACTCTCCATATAGTCACCACCACCCTTTCCATTGTTTTCAACAGAAAGGAAGTTAGGCTAACTGGTCTGAAGGCCTTTGCCTCGGTGTAATCCTTTCCGGCTTTGGAAGGAAGACCACATTTGTTTCCCTCCATGTAATCGGGATGTAGCCTTTTACTAGGCATGCAACGTATATATTCCTGAGCCTTGGTGCAATTATGTCTACTCCCCATTGCATTAGACCTGGAAATATAGGTACCATCTGGCCCCGCGGTTTTGAAGGGTGAAAATGTTGCTATCGCACCCTTGACCGCTTCTGGTGTTACGATCCGCTCTGCTTCCGTCCTATCCATCTTGTTCGCTCCTTGTTTCCTCGGAGCCCAGGGCTGATCTGACTTATAGCTTCCCGGAAAGTGCACCTCCATTAGGACCTCATTTGTCTGATCCAGTGTTTCCAACATCTCCCCATATCTATTACGAATGAGTCCGATCTTGGAAACTGGATCCCTGGAGACAATCTTTTGTAGTCTACTGACTTCAGACGTACTCATACTCGAGCAAAATAAGGCCCCAAAAGAGAAAATGAAAAAAAGGCCCCAAATTTGTTGTTTATTTCATAGTGAAATTAAAAATAATGAAAACTACTTTTTACCAAGCAGGGGGGTTGCAGGGGGGCAGTATGCCCCCCCCATACGTATTCCATGTCGGAAGGGTAACAATTATTAATAAAAAAATAATTTTGGGGTCTTATTTCATGAGACGGTGCGTGAGCGACACTCGCACTTGGCCGGTTTTTTGTTTGTTTTTATTATACTAACAGGCCAACACTGAGAATGTCATTTAGCGTTTTAACGATATTTGTGATTTATTTTTTACTTGGCGCACGATATGTTTAGAGGTTCTTCCAACATCATAAAGTTTGGATTCATGAATTTGGGGGAACCTCTAAACATATCTCGCGCCAACTAAAACTTTAGGTGCATATTTGTGAGTTAAGGAACAACTTTTTGATTGGGCGTCCGATTTCTTATCAAGATTAGGTATATTCTACAAAACAGTAGATACTTTGAAAAGCTACCCTATTGAGAATGTTTCTTAAAACTACACAAACTTCTGCAAACTATTACATAAGATCTGTTTTTTATATAGAACATACGCAAAACTTTAGCATGCAAACTCTTTAAAAATGGCGGAAGCACCCCTCCAGCTCTTGGAAAATTTACAAATTACACCTAGGTACCAAAGAAACTGTTTTTTTCCGGGATATAAACGATAAACCCAGCAAAAATAGACACGTTCAAAACTATGCTCCATCTATTATTCAAACATGTTGACAAACATAGCTCATCCACCTGCGCGCACCGAAATCCCACCAGCCAGCACCTCGGCTCGCCCGCCCGGACAACTCGAAGCGAACGAAATGAATTTTTAAAAGCAAATGTCTTCAGTTTGTCAGGTTTTCCAGTTCAAGTACACCTCCCCCGTCCCCCCCTCTAAAAAAAAAAAACCTTAAGCAATTTGTTTACGCAGCATTTGTTGTCCAACACTCTTACACAACAAAACACTTGCCGCCTCTTTTCTTACGCAAGGCTTTGCTATAATAAACAAAAAAAGACCAGAAAAAAAAAGTAGAATTCCTTGTCGACAACAAAGAGGGCGAAAGCAAACAGAAAACATTTGCTCAATGCTTAAGTGCTCCCTTGTGATGTCACAAGGCGAATACCGCCGACACTCCATATATACCCACAGCATCATCCTCAATTCACCTGCCAAACTCCGAACAGCTCCAGTTATCATAGGTCGGCGGAGGTGAACCCCCACACCATCGTTCTACTATGTCAATAAGCAAATAACGCTGTGGCAATTCCCTGTTTTTATTTTATTTCTCCTGAAGAACCACCACCTCCCTGCTCCCTCTACCATATAGCATATCTCTTGTGATACCAAATCATCTGGCCAAATAACTTCCGTACAAGGAAGTAAAAGTCAAAAGTGTTTGGCACAAGCCATATCCATATATAGGTAGTCTCCTCTCTCCTGAAGTGGTGCTACACGCTGCTGGTATGTAAATTCGTGTACGGATGGCGCATGTGACTATGTATTTTCGTTACGGGCAATTGCTCCCGCTGGCACTCGGTTTCTTCTTCTTTCACTCTGTTGCTTCAATCAGAGAGCAAATAATCCCGATCCCGAGCATAGGTAAGGTACATTGTGTGTCGTCGTTTTCAAATATTGACTTTCTGGTAAGTCTCTCGCTCTTTCTTAGTGAAGAACTGTTTTCTGTTTAGCGTGGCGGTTACGATAGGACGGGGGGAACTTCCTCTTTCCTGGTGGCATTTGGCATATGAGGTGACTTTTGATCAAAGTCGATCAAATAAAACAAATTTCGAAATAAAAAGGGCGGTCCCTCTTTAGCCGCACGAAATGCCAAGAAAAATGGGCTTCTGTCTGTGAACTATAGAACCGCTGCGGGACATCAATTGTGTTTGCATGTACCTACATATGGCGACGTGGGAGGTGTAGGTACACACGCACAGATTGCAACCACTCATGGAAAAGATGAAGAAGAATTTCTACCTACGTCTGGTCGTATTTACCCTTTCGTCTGGCATTCTAATGGGATGAAAGGTGACAATTGTAGTGGGAGTACAGCAAATGGCTTTAAAATTTAAGAGAAAGGTACTCGAAAGTTCATAGCTTTTTGCGCAGTGGCCCGTAAGGACACCTCGTGTATTGCCAGCGATTTTACAGATGAATATGGGTAGCTCTCTTGATATTTTTTGACCTCGTGACGGTCCCCTTTCAGGTTGAATTACCTCGACCAATATATGGTTTTCCCCGAAAATGCCCCCATCCAGGACACGTTCCATCAACTACACCTCCCTTACAAAGAAAAGAGAATCAACCTCCCAACTTAATGTTCACTCAATCAAGGGACTTTCGCAAAATCAATGAACATCCTCATCCGAAAGGCAATAAATAAATCTGACAAAATATTTACCAAAGAAGGGCAATCTCTCAAGAGCTCCCCACACTGCCTCTGATCCACTTAATGTAATTTATCAAAATGCCCATCATTACAGCAAAACAACAACATCCAGGACTACACAGCACTACCGCAGTCAACTAAAAAAAATCCCATTTCTATCCGCAATTACTGCTAGATGACATATGAGGTGTGGGGTAGCCGTCTTAAAGTCTCCTGTGTCCTGTGTCCAGTCTCCTGTGTGAATGGATCCGTACCACAACGCACACGCTCTCTTACTCATTTCAAATGCTGTCTCGGACACGTAAAACGTAATTACCTCAAACTTAAACCGAAGGGATAATCAAACCCTAGGCCCACCAAAAGGAAGCCCCTCTCCACATGCTACATATGCGGTCGAATGAAAATATATACTCGTACGTGTATGTAGGTGCTACGCAAAAATTCCCAAAGCGAAGAAATCGATTATGCGACAGAAAATATAAATCCCCTGCGATAGGGGGACTCGGAAGAATGATGATGATCCCGATGTCCATTCATAATCGATTTATTTGACATTTCTGATTGATTTCACCAGACACGTAGCTTTCAACCGCATCGGGTGTATCTTTTTTCATATTTAAAAAAACACACACACACAAAACGAAAAGGCCGAAGACCAAAGACTTCCACAGCTAGAGGAAGAGGAATCAAGTAGCAGCCATGAAAGATGGCATTACCTCGGGAGTTCACCACACACAGGTATGTCGCTCAATAAAATGAGGAAAAAAAGATAAATGGAGAAAGTATCTTTTTCTTACATACTTTTGTGTTATGAAGAGACAACGACAACGACGACGACGATGAGGACGACGACATTGTGCCATTATTGCAGGTGCGGTAGCATGAAAACGACATCAGCTTGGCAAGGAATGGGCAAACGGTGTAGTAGCATTCTAGACATTTTGATTTATCTTTCAATTCCAATCTAAGGGAGTTGATAATGGGCGCAGTCCCTCCCTCTCGTAATAGGCTTACTTCCACCACCTACAACAATCTGGTGCTGGTGGCTTTTATGCTGGTATCAGCACAGCATCCTGGGTGTCCCTCACATTTTGCTCCAAACAGTGGGGCGGCAAAGCAAGGCGCCTCCTCTAAATTTGCGTCTTTATCCAGTTAAGGTGATGTATGCTCCGGCAGCAGGTAATGCCTACTGTTGGATATTTTTTGTACATAAGTTTTGTTGTAACCCAAGCGGCTATTATAGTTTCAAACGGTTTCTCTCCTGTGAATAGTACCTAAAAGACTTACAACAAATGGAGACAAGGTCAAAGTCTCCCTAAAAATATACACACAAAAATATGTGCACGACTGGATCACAAGTAACTTTCTCATTTATGTAATTTTTGGTTGAGGCATTGCCACCTTTAATTTTTTAGATAAATTTTTTGATTTGACATTTTGAAAAGCAGCTAAATTCAAGTATTTCATTCTCATTTGTACTTCTACCAGTGGCGTACGCATGGGGAGGCTCAGGGGCTTACGCCACCGCCCCTGTGATCCTGATCAAATAAGCACACGCTCTCTTAATCTCTCTGGAGAGAACATTTTTCAAATGCTGTTTCGGACTCGTATAACGTAATTACCTCAAACTCAAACTGAAGGGCTCAGGGGCTTGCGCGGTTGCACCCTCGCCTCTCCACCCCCTCCAAAAAACTTCTAACCCAAAGCCTCAGAGAGCAGTGAAAAACTCTTTGATGGATTCCATTGGCAAACTGATTTGGTTCAAACTTGGGATTTGGAGTTTGTGGGCCTACAGTTCGGGGCCGTTTTTAAGGTTCCGTATACCCAAAGTAAAAAACAGAACCTTATTAGTTTCACTGTCTGTCCGAATCCACTGGACAAATTTTGTTCCTAGGTCTATCTCAGAAACTAATTGACTTAAAAGGCTTTACACACAACATGATAAATTTTTTGTCTGTCGAATTCTCTACCGCGCTACATTAAAGAAACGCAGAATAACAAGAATTAAATAAAGTGCACGACTGGGTCGAACAAAACTTTCTCGTTCATCAAAAGCTTGGTTGGTTGTTTTCTTATTTTATTAGATAGGTAGGTAAATATCTGAAAAGCAGCAGCGTCGCGTGAATTATTTAGATGGGTGTGCAAATTCTTTAAAATCATATATTTTTTTAGAAATACTTTTTTGTTATATAATCGTTAACTGTATTGTCTGCTAACACTTGTTTTTATATTTGTTATCATGTTTGCAGGCTGTTTATTGTTTTTGTTATTATTATATTTTTCCTTACTTCCAATAAAACTTTACTAACAATAGGTATCAATTAATTGCCTGAAATCACGTTCCATTTATTGTTTTCTCAATTATTGTTCTGCTGTTTTTGATATCTTATTTTGTTTTACCACAATAAAATATAGAAAAATAAAACGTTCGTATACAAAGTCAAAAGCACCGCACGAAACTGCAACCCCAATCCCACTTAAACGAAAAGCAAAGTTCAACCATTTATTCGTCGGCTTTCGTGCACAGCTTTTGTTTGCACGAGTATCGATGTAAAACATTGTATATTTGACTTATGACGCTTTACGGAAATAGAACAGAACAGATGCAAAAGAAGAGAAAATGAATACAGCCCGTGCACAGAAAACCTTCGCACGAGTTCACTACAAGTTCATCAAAGTAAAGCGATTTATGTACGGCGGCGTGCTGGTGACGAATGACGATGGGGATGAATTGAATACTGGAAAAATCTTGTAGGGATATATGTAGTATAGTTTGGAGTTGGATGAATTTATTTGATGAAATCAACAGAATGGTGCACAGCGAGTTTTTGTACGAGAACATTTTTTTTTTCTCAGCGATGAAGGAATTTTGAAAGAAGAATTATGAAGGATGAATATGAATGGGTATGGTATGGTGTAGGCTGTATCTGTTGGCTGTGTTATGGAGGTTTTATGGATTATGGAATTGTGCATATCATTATTTGTGTGTGTTATTATTATTACACAGTGTTTGATGAGGGATTTATTTTCGTTAGATCAGGGTGTGCAATGCACACCTTGCACACCCTGGCGAGACGCCACTGCTGAAAAGCAATGCTAGACGCTGTTACAATTTGAATTTTAAAGTGCGGTATTGATTTTTAAGAATATATATTAGCAGATATCGTCTTTTGGGTAAATTTTTGAGCAATAACTTAAAAACGGAGTTATTCGAATATTCGAAGTTCTCGAGAAAAACTAAGTAGGTACGGGATATTATTTAGAATACCTACTGATAGACATTATCCGATAAAGCGGTTTCTGTAAAATTTGGCAGACAAATCAGTACCAGATGTTGCAATGTTTAGTTTGAAAAGTACTTTTTTTAGCTATATAGCTGAAAGCCTATTATAATTTATTGTTAGGGATGTAGCATTACTTGGTTTTTAAAGTTTTGTCGAAAATGGGGTTTTCAAGATATGAGCAGTTTTTGAAATTAGAGTTTTCAGTGATTCGAATTGAAAATTAAGAACGCAGTCATTTTTAGAACATCAATTTTACTCTGAATTTGCATTTTGGTCAAAATCGTTACTGCCGTTTTCAGGCAAGTAAAAGAAAACTAAATTTAAAAAAAAAATATACTTTTTTCAAAAATCCATTTTACGATATTACAGAGAAAAACTGAGTTTCCCATTAAGTTCGAAATGACTATATTACCTTAAAAATTAGAAATTATTAGAAATTAGTTTTTGTTACAATCGTTTTGACTGTTTTCGAGATACATATGTATATCCAAATTTCAAAAGTACCGTTATTCGAATTTGTAGCCAAAAACTGAGTATGCAGTCATGGTAACCTCACCTTGTTAAGCTTAAATATCAATTTTGGCTTAAATCGTTAGAGCCGTTTTCGTACAAATCAAACTGGTACGACAGTTTTGTATGGAAAGTACCTACCAGAGGTTACCTTGCCAAACTGTAAGCCCACAAACTGCAAATCCGAAGTTTGAACAAAATCCGGGCAGCCGTTTAGGCTGTAGGCCTGTGGAAGAACGGATAAACGGACAGAATTTTGCGACCCATTTTGAAAAAGTGGCGCATGAAAATGGAAGAACTCTGAGTCACGCACAGTGGATATTCACATTGATGGTAATACCTCATCCGAAACATGATGGAGCACAGAAAATGCCTGCATCACAGAAGCTGCTGCGGTTACAAGGACTCATATCCTACATGTACTCTGACCCATAAACAAATCATACTGAGACCCCCAACTCACAATCCTCTTGCCGCTGGCCCTCTCAATTTTTGCCAGGAATCCGCCATTTTGTTGTCCTATCCGTGTACGCCAATTCCTATCCGTTTTGCTTTGCCCACAGTGAAATGTAAAAAGATTAGCTGCGAATGTGTTGGTTGAGAGGATTTTTGACATTTGTCAATACGAATTTCTATGCAACAATACTAGCGCACCTAAACTTTTTGGGAGCGTAGAATTTAGCTTGTAGGCAAATAACTGTTAATCGGTCGAAGTTGGGGGTCTCAGTATTGTCTCTGCTCTGACCTGTGTAAGTGTATACCTTACCTACAGCGGCCATAGAGGCTTTTCCGTTGGGCTTAAAAATTCGTTATAGAAAATACCAGTTTGCTGCCAACTTCTTTAAACCAGTAAAAGGTTGTTTATACGGATCACAGGAAATAAACTTTCAGAGCTTGGTATTGCCATTTACCAAAGAGCTTTATTTTAAAGTCAGAGCTTCAATTCAGTGATGCCAAATCAAAATAAGTATCAAAGGCATGCGGATGATTCTTAAATGAACACGGGAATGGAAGTCGGAAGTTAGGTGTGTTGTGAACCCAAAATCCCAGTTTCCAAGTCAATGGAAATATTTTCCAACACCTTTTAGGCGTAGAAATCAAACACCAACCGTTTCAGATTCTGTGTAGACGTTTAAACAACCAATGGTCGTCGGTGACGACTTCATTCAAGTGGTGGGTGAATGACATTCTCGTTCCACTGTGATTACGTTCACTCTTTTGACACAGCAAACGTCAAAAGGGTGAAGGAAAGCGCAAAAAACTCCCAACAGTTGACGTTGCTGCAAGGAACGCAGTGACCTACACTGTGAATCCGTTCAATTAAATTGAAGAGTTAACGGCTGAATCGTGCCCGTTTCATTCACTTATTGCGACGGTTTTTACAGCCAACTAGGCTGCATTTAAGAGTACCACCAAATCCACTCAAAGTAAAGACTTCCCTAAGACGAAAAGAGACCCAACAATGGCGGTCTGATTTGAATATCTCTCGAAGTCTCTATATATACAAAGACTTCCCCAGAATTTGTGAATAAAGTTGTCGAACTTTCTGCCGCCAGTGTACCATTATAGCAATCCCCCTTATACCACACCCACAAAGCGGAACTCACAATGGTTGCGAACGTACGCTATCTGCACAGTGATATGGGGAGAGAGAACGAAAGGCGCCCCCCTTTTGCACAGGATGTATCTTTTGAGCTTTTTATTAGCTGACAAACGTTCGGCAAAGGGATAAAAAAGAAATCACGCAAGATACTACGTCGTCGGAGTACAGCCACAGCGGGAAAAAAACGATCCTTTTCCCATCACAAATCCGTAAAGTTGCCAATAAATTGAATTCGGTATGAGATTCATTCGCCCATTCCAGAGAACAAAAAAAAAAAAGAAAAGAAAAAAGATCCAAGCACCACCATCACAGTGTGTAACTCCTATTGTTGTACTTGTGATTTTGTGATCTATTCTCGGCAAGACAAGGCGCTATGGGGTATCCCTATACCGATAAACGAACCATCAAACCAATAACTGGGATGAATAAAGGAGAATCTTAATGTGATTCCGTTCATCCATCGTCCTGTGTGTGTGTTGGTGTATCTTTGGCTTATTCTACCGATGATTTCTTTTTGGTCGGATTAGCTCCGAATGAGCAAAAGATAATTCCTTTATCAGGACACAGTATTATGTGCTTTTTTTTTTTTTTTTTTTCTATGTGTAGTCTCAGACGTGTACAGGATACGTCCTCGTTTTTTTTTTTTGGTTTTGATTGCTTGTACTCGCCCCTTCGGTAAGTGTATGTGATGCGAATAGTTGTAGCTTTGATTTTGGGTTTTTTTTTTTTCTTTTTCATTTGATTTCATTTAAAAAGGAAATTCAATAATAAGGACTTGTAGTGTTTCCTTCAGCGTCTTGTTCGTTTTCTTAAATTTTTGTCGTCTCCTTCGACTTTGTGCTCAGAATACCTACATTGTCGCCGCCCATAATTCCACCCATCGTTTTGTGTTGTTCCTTTATCGTTTCAGCTCGAGAAGGACGAACGGGGGCTACCACCGCCACCCAGGCCCCCAACTATACCGCTACCGGGGCCGGCTCCTCTAAGAACTGAAATAAAATGCTGAGTAAATATTTTTTCAAGTTAATTTGCTGAATGTTTATATTTGCAAGAGAGAGAGTTCGGTCTTGCGTTGGATGGAGGTCCTTCTAAGTTATTCCTCTTCTGTTTGTTATAGTGAGTTTGATTTCATTTCGGGTTGAGGGTATCGCATGTGTCTTCTGGGGGGAATGGAAAGTTGTTCCGTTTCGGGGTTGGGGGGGCGGGCGATGACATTTATTAACCCGTTTCGGGGGAGAGTGGCGGTGGCGATTTAAATCCAAAGTATAAGTTTAAAAGTTTCCCAAAGAAAGGTTGACATGCAAAATGTTGTTTATGGCAGGCTTTTGCCTATATTGGAGTTGTTCATGTTTGTTGGTGTAGGCAAAGGAAAAGTTTGTTGGAAATTTGAAATTTATCGAAATAAATTGATTTGGGAAGTTGACTCCCGGAGAAAGTGGATTAGGGAAACTCCATTTCAGCTATATTCCTTGACAGCTTAAGTGGATTGTAGCTGGTAGGGATTGAAGCATTTGGATATACAATTTTAATGGCACTTTGCGCTGGGAGTTTGTTTCGAGTGGATACTTGTGGACTGCTTTGAAGTAAAGTTGAAGGTGCTCATGTGCTCACTTTATAGAGGGAATAGAGAAGACGGGTTAGCATTCAGAAGTTCCTTACGTAAGGCTGACGTCATGATGGAAAACCATTTGAAAGTATCCTTTTAAAGAGTGTGCGTTGCACGAGATTTCTCTACTCAAAGATGTGGCGCCCAACGTGGGGCCTCAAACTTATGACGCCAGTTCAGTTAGTACAATGAAACTTTACCTGATTAACTGGGTTGTTCACGCGCGGTTGTTTGACATAGGTACTCTCTTTTCAAGCCATGGAGTTAGGGATTCTGGAGCTAGCTAGCTGGCCACCAAACAGAAACTACCCTGGGACATACGCAGCCCACTCTTCGAAGCTCTAGGTAGTGAGCAAGTGCTGAAAGGTCGCCTAGCCCACAAGTCCATGAGAATGTTAATGAGCAAAGTACTGCTGCTCGAGGTATATGCCTCGGGCAACTACTAAAGTCAAAAGGTCTACTAAAGTGTTGAAAGTCGACGGAAGGCCACGTGTCTTTGTAGACGAAAGTAAGGTTTCTTAGTTCCGTGCGCAATGTGAGTAACTAAGGCGATTGCTATAGCGTTATAAGTCCTTTCGTGATAAAAGCGCGAATAAAAATGCTTTTCCGGAAGCTTCACAAGCGAATCGATCATAAAAGGTACACAGGACCCTATAGGCCTAGCTTCTCACAACCATTCGTTTTGTGTGATTTTTTTTTTTTTTTTTGTTTCATTTCTGGAACGCATGGAAAGGATCTACAATTTCATGCCGGATCCAAGCGGCAAATTGAGAAGCTCTTTCAAGACAGTTGCATATAGGAACTCTCGGATGTTTGTCAGACGTTAGCGAGAGATAACACCCTTAGTTTGAATTTTTGTGGGATTCGAACCTATGGGACCCCTCGCTTGGAAGTCAAACACACTCACCACTAAGCCACTGCGAAAATTGATCATAGTTACCCAATAATGCTGCTTCGCATCTCGTCCAACATTAGACGGCTCTTTCACTTTCCCAGGGCCTTTTGACACATGTACAGCTTATAGACTATGCAAATGGTACCTGAAGTACCGGCAGAGAAAATCTGACATACGAAGACGGCGGTTTTGGATAGATGCTTTCACCGTACTTATGTAAATCCCTAAAGCAAAGAAGGTGCTGCTTTGTTTCAGTATAGACAAGAGATACAAGCTTTTACAACTCGGCAGAGTTGCTTCAATCATGGCTACCGATGATGCCATCTTGTATGCTGCTGCATCTGTTGAGTATTTCAAGTTTTATACTCCCAACGGAATATGGCGAGCTCTGCTGAAACTTGTTTTCTTAACATATAAATACAACTTAACTGAAAGTCGAACAAGTTCTTGTAGATACTTGTCATGAGGTGTTGTTCTTAGTATTGTACTTAACAAAACACCTTAAATACAAAAAACAACAACAAGTCAAACAAGTACTTGTTGAGATTGTTAACAAGTGGTATTCGAAGCATTGTACTTGCGATACGAAACGTTAAATAAAAAAAAAAAAAAAACACAACAAGTCCAACAAGTACTTGTCGAAATTGTTAACAAGTGGTATTAATCTTAGTAACTTACATGTAGCCTTGCGTAGCAAAAACTCGCCTACACCGTCTATTATAAATGTAGATCTACTTGTTGAATATTGGACAAGTATACCTGTCTTACAGTCTCAATTTTCTAGACCAAGCTCAGTTTTTGGACTCCCTCGGCCAAATATGGTCATACGCAGCCCCAAGCAAAACCTTGCGAAACGTAAGTAAGTAAGTAACGTAAGTCATCTTGTACCTGTCATGGATGACAAAAAAATCCATATCCGACTAATGGACTACCATAGATTACCCCACATTCAAAGAAACCCTCCCAATGAAGCAAAGAGTATAAGAGAGGTACACCCTTTAGCTCCATGGTCAATCCCCCAACTTGTGACAATCAAAGTATATCCAAGCCTCTTGAAGTGGGTCTCCTTTCCCTCGCTGCCAGACAACTTTCCGAACAATAAACCTCAATGCCAACAATAAACTTAACAGTCTTATCATAAAGAATTCTTTTAATACCCCTTTACGACCTCCACCACTACGCCTGCCCACTTTGCGCCGCAATTGTCTTAATTCTCCCTAATGAAGCATAAAAAATGAACCTCACCCCGGCCGCATCCAGTTCATTATCTTTCCGTTGGCCGTCGTTACACGCAAATTCTCAATAAAGAGAAGGCGAAAAAAACACGGAATCCTCCGCCCATCATCCATTTCCAAATATTCGCTGCCCCCCCCTATAGCGCCCGCAGTAATAAACTAAACGAACAAATTAATCTTAGATCCACTTAGCCGGGCTTTAAGTACCAAATTAATTTCTTCCGATGAGAATGCTTAACTACTACACAGCTCCACCGCCATATTCGTGCAGGCCCAGGACGAGGAGCCCACTGACTTTGTTTGGTACTCACTGATAACTTCATCCGGCAATTTTAATTGTCTACCTACACCGATGCTGGCGGCGGCGGCAGCGCGTACAGAGGCATAGGCAGGAACATTCAAACTTTTCACTTGGCGAGCAAAAATAGTAAACTCACGGCACTGACAACAAGGATGGGCGGCACTTGAATCAGGACCTTAGCAGCGAAACAGTATACAGATTAGAGTGTGATACAGGTGTGGGAGTGCAGAGTGAATCTGAGCAGGCAATCACTCCCGACTCGAGGTATAGTTACCACCAAGGTGCCATGGAAATAATAATCCGTTAGAAGGATGTGAGAAAGGGTTTTGTTTTTTCTGCTCTCCATCTGTTCGGATGAAGTTTTGTTTGGTTAGATTAAAAGAGCCTCCAAGGCTCTGCTCACACTTGGCACCAGGTGTATATAGGCAACCCGGCCGGTAATCAAGTGGATTATCGGTAAAAAGATGTGGGTCGAGTGGTGGCAGGATGCCGCAAATCGCTAATTAGATTTGTTATACAAGTAGGATGCCATCGGCGGCATCCGGGGCGGGGATATGTGCGCGAAAACTACTCTCACTGATGAATGACCGCGGGCTGTAAATGAAAATTGTGGTATAAGCAGAGATGAGTGGGTGGAAATGTTTGATTAGCTTGTAAGAGCTTTACATGGCTGTAGGTTTTTAGGTTAAAAAGGTTGAAAGATTGGAATCGCAAATTTGTTCCTAAAACCTTAAAGTGGTTGCGAAAAATTGATGGGATACGCTTCCTAAGCAGTTTTATGTTTCGGCGTTTGGAATCTAGAAACCATCTAACACAATGTAGGTAGGTAGGTAGCCCATTTTTAGGCACAGCTGTGAAATTTCCCGATCAAAGGTTCACAGGAAACAGTTCAATCAAATAAAAAGCTGTACCACTTTCCACGGGTGGGCCTTGTATCCAGTGGATAAAGCAAGCCTTGCATTTGGGCTTAAGCTATTATCAGCTCATCTGCCCATTAGCGACGCCTATTACAGGTAAGGCCACGAAGCCTCCAGTGGCTAAAGCGAGCTTAAAGCTAATCAAATCATCGCCCGTTTGCTATTCGTATTTCAGATTGCGGCACGTACCAGTAGACTAAGAAGGCATAGACTTCCGAGCGCAATGACATTAAGGTTATCTTCAGAAGGGAACAACTGCCTTGGGTTGTCACCATCATCGATCTTGTAAGCCGGATATTTAAATATAAAGTGTGAACCCTTTTGTCCGCTTTAAGACATCATTCACGATTTACGAAAGTCTGGAGCTTTCTACCTTGGTCAATAAGAGACGAAACCGACTAATAACCTCACGCCACGTCATTTTAGTGCTAGATTCAGTCCGACCAAACACTTATAGGGGGCATACACGACACAGACATGTCTTTGCAAAATAATATATTTGTCTCTATCAGTGGCGTGTGTATCCTATGTCTATCCTTTGCAACGACCGTCTGCGTGAATTCAAAACTTTTTGAATTTTCCTTGGCCTGCAACGACATGTCTCTGTCGTGTATGGTCCCTATTAGCTGTGCCTACCAAGTTTTGGACCGACAACATTCTTTTTTAGATGGCAATCATGAAGTAAGAACATGTTTATGCTCGGTAGGTATTCTCAAGGCTTTCTGACGCCTACCTTTTTAATCCTTCAGGGTTTCTGAGGACATTAGGGTGACTGCAAAAGGTCGAGGAAGTACAACACGGAGTGACATAGTTGGTGTGGCCAAACTCGGTTAAAGTGTCCAAATCACAATATGATTTCTGGGACCTTAAGTAAGTTAAAATAGCCGTTACTACGCTTCGTTCACCCAGAACACTTAGTCTAAGCTAAGTCCTCAGTCATTTTGATGTTACTGAAAGGGCATTGAAAGCAATTCGATGAATACCACTTCGACGGACGGCGCTAGGATAACCCTGCTTACATACCTTTCAGAGGCAGTGGACAAGCTCCGCGTTTGGCTTCAAGCGAAAAATGTTGAATTGATCTGCGTCTTAGGATGCTTCCCCACCGGATGGAACAAAACGCCTTAAACGAACAAAACTCTTTTTCTGTTTTCGGCAAATTAAATACACACGTTTAAATACGCGCGCCCACACTGAATAAGGCAAAACAAAGCAAGAAAACGAAATAAAGCGTTTTGTTCCATCCGGTGTGGAAGGTCCCTTACACTTATATCCCCATTGATCCAAATATTGGACATGCATGGGTACGAAGAATCCTCAGTCAAAAGACTACACTCTGCATTTTAGGCTTTAGACTCCGAAGCCGTTTTCGGGCGTTTTCGGGGGAAACCCTCCATTTTTATCCTTCCCCTAGCCAAGCTGTGACTCTACCTACCACCTTAAATCTTTTAAAAAATATTATCCATGCCCACGAACCCCATCATGTGGAATCCTACTACCTGCCAACAGAAGCAACAAATCCTATCATCGACACCTATCAATCATCCAGGTGAACACAAACCTAATCTCAGTGGGAAATTAGGGTGAACAAAAAAACACACTCACTGCCGTGCCGGTTACCCTTTCCAGCATTCCATCAAAATCAAAGCATTTCCGCTCGTCTTCCGTCCATTCGTCGAGGACCTTGTCTGGCCTCGAAAAAAAAAAAGTTCATTGCTTAACTTTCGCCAAATATTGCAGCACTCCACAGCAGCACATATACCAGAAAAAGGGCAAAAAATCCAAAATATGTAAATGAAATTCCACGAATTCCACTACGAGTCCTTCTCGCCGTGTGTGTGTGTGTTTTATTAGGATCCTTGCCACCATCAAGTCGTGTGCATAAATCAATTTCCATCCCATCGATGGATGAGGAAATGCCAACGCCAAACACACACCGACATTGACGACTGTTGACAGTCAATCAGTCTCTTCCTCTGCGTTTAAGGATTTCGGCTTTCGGGAAGTTAAGGACGGACAAGCGAATGATTTAGGCAGCAACAGTATACAGACGATGAAAAAAGAACATACATTTTCGTTTTCATTTCCCGTGTCGATCTGAACGAAGGTCCTCTCACATGCGGTGTTGCTGGCAGTCGCTCAACATATTAATCTCGAGGATCCCCTTGTACAGCTCCCATACTCAGCCTCCGCTCTATATACAGTAATTTTCTCTAATTTAAGGTATACTGGTATCTCCTTCTGGTATGCATTTTCATAGAATGAGTTTTGCTCCCCTGGGACAAGCTGCCGCTGCTAATGCCGATTTGACTGACTGCGCCGAAAGCAGAAGGCGGTTGAGGGTAAAGTGATTTTGTGGCATCTCTTGGGGGCGTTTACACCATTTGCGGTGTTTGATGATGAGGAAGTTTTGATCAAAACACGACAAGATGACTACTGTCTGTCTGCTACTACTGCCAATGTCTGGCTGTAATATGAATGAAGCGCCAGGGGACTTCGACACACTGCGCTCGAGTGTTGTGTTTTTTTTCAAAACAAAAAGTTAATGGGTATTGGTGGAGGCAAGGATAACGCACCTACATCCTACACTTGTGTGAAGAGGTAGGTTAGGACCTTTTTCAGTCTCCAAAAGAAGAACGCAACTGATAAACTGATTGGTGTGGGTGCAAACAAATGGAGTCTGGTACAGTTGCCAGGAATCCTCTTTCATTGAGCTTTTGATTAGCAATGGTTTAGATTTAGAGAACCGAAGGAGTAACTATACGTATACCTTATGAAAAGTTACTTGTAGCAATATTTCAGACTTCACTCGATCTGAAATGCTGATAAAAAAATTCGGCATCACCTTGCCCACCAAAGTTAAAAAAGTTAGTTTATATGGTGATGGCGCACTATCATGTGCGCTTACCATATGCACGAGTGCGTTCAGCCTTTGAAGCCCACATTTTCACACGTAAGTATCTCAGTGAAGCTGTGCTTCTGTCGGTTAAGACAACAGTCTTCTGACCACCATGATTTGACAATCGATTCACACGGTGTAAGCAAAAATACCGGAGACAAATTTACACGTTTAGACGGTTTAACCTGATTCGTTTTTACGACTTTATTTATCAACTTTATCATGTTTACAATTGCATGTGCAATATCATTTTCTTAGGGGACAAGTTTTAAGGACATTTCCTTCAAGGGTTTTGAGTTACGGCTTAAGTCTCTTACCACTGTCGCGAATGTCTTAGAAGTTTCCGACAGTATAATTGCAATTCATCGCAGTTAAATTCACTCAAACGATTGGCTCTGAGGAGCTTGTTCTATATAAACTTGCGATGTGCACAATAATTGAAATTTTCGCTAGCTACAATGTCTGTAATAGTTAAACGCACATCTTATATAGCTATGAAACGACCGGCAAAATAAAATAACATTAAAAAACAACCCTGCTCGTAAAAATTCCTCCACCTGAGTAAAAGATGCAACAGTATTCTGGTATTTCATGCTGTAAAAGTGTTTTTTTAAGCGCACACTTTTGTGCGTTTACTGAGTGTGCGCTTCTAGTTGCATCTTGCATGGCAATACGACTACAAGCAGTGGAACTTCCATAAGTCGAGCTCCCAAAATGTAAGAAAAAAAAAATTCCACTGTACATATTTGCTATAGTAAACCAGGGGTGGAATTCTGCAAGGCGATTTGCGATAGTTGATAGTCGCAATCTCATTGTTTGCTCTACGTAAGCTGATTATCACTGTGACTATCGCTTTTTATCGATCGTTGTCGTGTGACACCTATTTATGTATCATTTTCAAATAAATTAAATTAATTTTTGTTGATTTCGGTTTCACAAAAAGTGAATAGGTATGTTTACTTCGCTACGTTTATTTACTCATTCAAGAGATAATGAAGAATATATGAATTATTCCATTGTGCGCCTCCTAAGAATAAACTTACGGACCAAATCAAATATATTTCAACTTCCAAATGCAATGTGAGTTTCATTACATTTTCGTTATGGTATCCATAATTATTTATCTTTTTAGTTTCTTAAAAAACTTTCGTTTATCAAAAGAATGTTTTCTAAATGTCTTGAGATTGCTTGACTTGCCAGATGGGTTAAGATCAACGCATATTTCACCAATTCTGCAACTAGCTGTAACGTTAAACCTTCTCGGAAGTGGCGGTTACCAAAGGCAAGCTGGAGCTGACTGGGTTGCACCAATGGGTAAAAGTACTGTAGCTAAAATTACAGCCCGAGTCATAAGAAAAATGCAATTAAGACTATGCCCAACTATGATCAAATTTGTGCCTTTCGAATCAACCAAAGAATTTTTCTTCCAAGAGTACAAAATACCTGGAGGTAATATAAGAACGTTATAATCTGTTTACATGCCATTATAGGTACAATTATTGTGCAATCCTAAGATTATTTTGTTTACATATCGTAGTTATAGGCTGTATTGATGGAAGTCATATTATGATACTTCGGCCGAACGAAAATGAACATATTTTTTTCAACCGAAAGGGCAGGCATAGCAAAAAAAAATAAAATTATTTTTCCGAAATTGACAGTTTTCATTCAAATAATAACTGACAGTAAGATTATTTTTTAAAATGATGAGGTGATGCCAAATTTGTAAAGTTATTTTGCGATCACCTTACGTAGAAGCAGAATGATGTGACTGTCGCATTTGACTATCACAAAAGCGACTATCAACTATCACCTTACGGGATTCCACCCCAGTTGTAGAACATTCAATGAAAATTGTGAGGATTGTGCAATTGACGGGAATTTTTGTATGCATTTAATTCAGTGTGCGCTACACTGCCCCGCACATTTTTTGTGTGCGATTGCAGTTTTTTAAACACCACCAGTGATGGGTTTAACAAATATTGGAGGTGGTATTAAAGCGCACATTTTCTAGGCAGTTTTTTAGTGGGTGGACACGCTTATACTATACCATATAGAAACTGATCGATCAGTTGTAGAACAGTCAGTCTAAATATATCTATGACCTACACAATCCAGCTTGTACAATGCAGATGCAAAATCAAGTTTCTCGCACTACCATTCTCTGCGCACATACTCGTGTGCGATCTGTGATTCACGAGTGCAATGTACTCGTAACCATAACTATCCACTGTCTAATTAAATTCCTTGTCTAGATATATCAATTATGTCGGCGAGAACACAAGATATGGTGTGGCCACTCATATTGGCCGCCACACCTCCTCAAGTATTTTAATTGAAAAATTCAATTCCAAAACAAATCCAATAAACTCTGCAGTTAGTCACTGCAAGCTCATTTTGTTGTTGGCATCCGAATTGGAACACTGTTTTGGCCTAGCGCCCGTTGATATACGATACAATTACTCCCACTTATCTTGCTCCGCAAAATTACTTTGCGTGGGTAGCGCACACATCCTTGATAGTGGTGATTCGCGGTCACCTCCAATCCCAATATGTTACCACATAAACTCTTTTTCCCTCTACACGCCATGCAAATAATTAAAATGAACACTACCCGCACTGTCCTTTGCTCCTTTTTTGTGTGGCGACAATTTCGCAAAGCAACTTCCCGCACACAATTGCCATTCTACAAGTTTCAGAGTGTCCAGCTCATAAAATCAGCTTGGCTCGTTAAATAAAAGGCTGATAGAAGCTGGAACTCGCCATCCTCTCCCGCAATTGTTCCTCTATACAATTCCCATATCCAGGCGCGAGGACAAGTTTTACTACGTGTGTAACGATTGTTGCGGAAAGTAAATCACAGTGGCGGCGCGCCCCCATCCGCCCAACCTGCTTGCACGACACATCTGCGAAAATCGAAATTAAACGAACCGTTCGACCAGTAATTATTCGGTTTTATTTCTCATACAGCAGCTGCTGGACGCAACAGCCCTCCCCCTCCCCCCTCTCAGTAGCCCAGTGTGCCATGAATAACCAAATAACGATCCTGTAGATACGTAGATACATAATTTATATTCAAAAGTGTTCCACATCCACTGCCACTGTCACTGCCGGTTTGTACCTTCCAAGTTTCGCTCTCGTGGGAGCGTAATTAAATTTTAGTAACATGTGCAGCACAGTGCCACACAGTGCCACACAGTCCCACACAGTGGCGCACAGTGTTGCATAGTGCATTTGGCGAAATTTGTAAAGGACCAGGCCAGAGCGGCTTTTGAAAAGAACCACGTTATCGCCTCCGCCAAATGAAATTATCGTCATCTCGCGCCAGTAGTCGTCGTCTGTCGATAGTGAGTATGTGGTTCTGGTATGTGCTATACTGATGCTCCAACAAATTAAGGAAGACCGAGGAAACTATAATGTTGATACTCTGTGGAGTCAGTATATACGTATACATGTGTGACTGGGTGGACTTTGTAATTCGATGACGTTTGCGAGCGGGAATGCAAGCGCGGCAAGGACTAACTTTATTTAATTTTCGTCGTGGTATTGAGTTATGGAATTATGAGTATTTACAGATTTACATACATACGGCACAGGATGTTAAATTAATTACACCGAGGGCAACCAGTTGTACTCTGTTAATGTGCGGCGGCGAAGGATTATCATCACTTTGGGTCGCAGACTGTTGGGTTGGTAATGGGAGTGCACAAACTTGGCTTAGTGAAATTGGTCAGATGGAATCTTATGCCAACTACGGTTATGCACAGAATGCGATTACAAAAATTAAGCAAAAACTTTGCAGGACTCCAAGTTTTAAGGCCAGAAAGGTGAATCCGTTTAGTGCTCCACGAAATTTAAAGATTTGCTGGGTTAGCAACGGGACAGATGTTGATTTCTACACAAACATAAACAACTCTGTTAACTAACCCACGCTTATAGTGGCCGCCATCTACTTGAGTGCTTAACTTTTCATTTTGACAACCAATAATACCTTTTAGTTGTAGGTATTCTTTGATTCCGAGTTCAGTACTTAACTTAACTTATCACTTTCTTTCTTTTGTATTGAAGTATTTGTTTTTTTAATTAATTTAACATTAAGAATAAGCGACCTGTTAGGGAATTCACTAAGAACTCTCAGTACGTGGACAAAGCAATGCGGCCTCGGGGTTAATCCTCAAAAAACCGCGCTTGTCCTTTTTACAAACAAAAGAATAACACCACAATTCGAGCCACCAACTCTTGAGGGAATACCTCTAAAGGTGACAGATAGGGCAAAATACCTAGGTATGATCCTCGATAGGAAACTTAATTGGAAGCCGAACGTCAATAAAAGAGTGAAGAAAGCAGCTTATGCTTTCTACGCATGTAACCGCATCTTCGGCAGGAGGTGGGGACCAAACCCCAAAATAATCCTGTGAATGTACACGGCAATCGTGCGGCCAATACTCACATATGGCAGCATAGTCTGGTGGCAAGCCGCGGGCAAGGCAACCAATCTCAAGGCAATGACAAAGATACAAAGACTAGCATGTACATATAGGGACAACCAGCGCGATGAGAACTACACCCACAGCTGGATTGGAGGCAATCCTCAATCTGACTCCTCTGGACCTCTACATGGAAGAATCTACTGCCAAAAGTGCCTTAAGGATTAGTCAAACTAATACCTGCAACCCATGAAATTTTGGCCACGCACAAATTCTAAGTAAATACGTTAGGAACGTTGTCATTTCTGACTATATGTCTCCCCATCTGAACTTTGATAGACCATTCTCCTACTCTTTTCCGAGTAGAGATGAATGGAATTCAGATGAACCCACAGAGGGGGAAATCGATATCCATCTACACAGATGGATCAAAGATGGACTGTGGAACCGGTGCCGATATATTCTGTGAAGAATTAGGCTTCCTGACAGCAGCAGTGTCTTCCAAGCAGAGGTTCTGGCAATCGCGGAAGCAGCCCGAAGGGTGTCATTGTTGGCAATACCACGCAATGATATTACCATTTTCATTGACAGCCAGGCGGCTATAAAGGCAATTTCTGCTATTGAAATAAAATCCAAGCTAGTTCATAGCTGTCGCGAAGAGCTCAAGGTCAAGGTTCTCTGCTCGCAGCACGCTACCAATCTCTGCTGGGTCCCTGGACACAGTGACAAAGCCGGCAATGAGATAGCTGACGAGCTGGCGAGAAAACGGTCTGCAATGGATCATGATAGAGCACTACAGTCGATCAAGCCTCCACTCTGTAATCTCAGAGAACGAGTGGAGAACAAGATTCGTATGAAAACCAATAACAGATGGAAAGAACTAACTACCTGTGAAGTATCTCGGAAGCCATGGCCAGTATATGACAGAGACACTTCCACAGTTTGACAGGTCATCGCTGTCTAAGCTGGTAGGGGCTTTAACGGGTCATAACTTTCTAAGAAACCACACGATGAAACTAAATCTCAAAGATGACGTTATATGTAGAGGCTGCGGGGACGAAGAGGTTCATGAGGACACACCTCACTTCCTCTGTCATTGCCCGAGCCTCTGTCACTTGAGGAAAAGAACACTTGGAAGCTATTACTTCCATGACTTAGGCGAACTTTCTGATATTACACTCTCTGATATTTACAGGTTCTACAGGGTAGATACATGAAGGAGAGACATGTGCTAACCATCTACAACACCAATGATAAACCCCCAACAAAGGGCATCACAGTGGGTCCACAAGGACCTAAGTGTGGTATAGTAGGGTCTACCCTGCTCTACCAACCCGCTAACCTAACCTAACCTAACATTATAAATATATGTACTACATATATAATAAATACAGAACATTTATTAATAAAAGAGCAAGATGACAACCCTCAAAAGCAGGTGCAGCTAGTAGACTCTTGCTTTCTTTCAGACGTCTGGCCTTCACAATAAATAGCCCCTTGACAAATTCCTTCAAAACTTATCCCTCTTTTATTTATGTCCCTTTCCCGCCTCATTTGCCTTCAAATTATACATATAAGCCTCTTCCACTTAACTCTTTTTCTATATTCTCGCCACAAAATAGAAACAAAACACATCCCAGACAGGACTCATTTCACGGACAAAAGCCAAAGTTTCAACCCAAAAAAAAAAAAAAAACAACCCTCGCTTGACTGGCGCACAAAAGAAAATTTAAGAAAACGTGTAAAATAATTTCCTTAACAATCCCCAATCGTCCGTCTTGCTAGTCCCAATGAATGTTGCTATTGGAAAATTTCTGCGAGTAAAATTAAAAATAAAAGCCCGCCTTCCGCGGGACAATCTTCCTGCATTCAAATTAAGAAAATCGTGATGGAAAATGTCCCCGGGTCAGTACACAGAGCCGAGTCGAGTCTCTTTGTCAATTTTAGAATTCCTTCTTCTCAAATTTCATTACACTTGTCCTCTTTCAATTCTTTCTCTGATTACGACGCTGAAGCTCACACAGAAAAAAAAAAAAAAAAAAATTCTCGGGCCAAAAACAACATCCGAAACAGCGCATTGTCCTGTCAATGTTCGTCCGTAACCTCGGAATCGACAAAATACCACTATATACCTACTCTGCCTGACTTTTTGCCGCACTTTCCCTATGACTAATGTCCTCTTTGTTGTTGTTGTTGGTGCTTCTATTTCTTTAAAATTTTAATAGCCTTGTGATTGCGCGCGAGGAGCTGTTTTCCTTTATCGTCTTAGTCTCATTTTATGGTGATAGCCCACAGTAGGAGGATGCTTACAGTTTACAGTTTACAGATCCTGAGCGAGTCCAATTGTCGCCGCTTAATGAAATTTGCTCCCCCGAAAAGGGCAGACAAAAAAAAAAAAAAAAACCATCGCCAGAGAGTGGCAAAGAAATTCAATCTTATTTTGGACCTCCGCCTCCACCAACTCATCCTTTGGAACGAGGATGATGATGATTACGATGATGGCGTTGAAGGAAAGCGGATGAAACACAAAGGTTTCCGCGCGCAGTAAAGCAATAAAGAAACGCGCGAAAGAGGACATTTAAAGAAAGGACCAAAGTAAATCAGCAGCAGCACCTAGAAGATGACAAACAGAGAGAGAGAGAGAGAGAGAGAGGGCCAATTCCCTGCGGGGATTCTATATCCTGCATCCCGCTACTGCTGTAGACCGCAGTTTCTTGCGATTTAATATCGCCAAAGGGTAAGGAACATCAAATCGGCGCGGCGCGGAGGACCAAATTGTGCAAACAACACTTTCGGGCTAAAATCAAAAAGAAAACACAAAAACTCATTGTGCGCCTCGCGTTTATTAAGTCTTTGAACGCATTTCTCCTGTTGCCACATTATTTCTCGTTAAATTGTGATTTTCGCTTAGAACGCACATTCATTCATTGAGATAGGCGTATACAGTCAACCGTGCCTCAGCAGCAACGCACACGCACATTCATAACTCTTTTTCGAAACGAGCGTTTCCAACCTCGACACGTTTAAAGTTTTGAAACAAAACGAAATAAACCTGCAAAGTTACATATTATTTGTTGCTTTTAATTAAGAGCGTGTTATGAAAGTTTCATTTCGTGACATTTTCACCGACAAGTATACGAGTGCGGGCGCGGGCGGCCGGCGTAGGCTCTATTGACATTGACACTTGTGTCAACCGACAGAGGCATACTATAAGGGAATTCAACGGGCGGGGGAATTTATTTATTTTTCTCCGGGTACCGTTATTAAAAAGTTATATTGCTAAGTGCTTAATCTGATTTACGACAAAAAGTGTTGGCTTTTGTACAGAGTGAGTGTGTGCAGATGATGCCTTGGTACGATGACTTTTGTTGTGTGCGCGACCATTGTGACGACAGACAAGTGATGTAATTTGGATGGATTCACAGTTTTTCTGTTTGTGTGTGTGTGTTCGGGTTCTGGATTGTTTTTAACAAATGGGACCGTATATATACCTGAAAGCCTAAGGGCCTGCGGGCGAGGGAATAAACTTTTAATGCAATATTAATGGGATGGCTGACGGAATGTGAAACACGTTAACCCAGGAAGCGAACAAGAATTATGACGGATAATGGAAATTGTTGTTCTTGCCGTGCGGTTGGTATCAGTGGTTCATGGTACATATTGTGGAAAGTGTTCATGTGTGTTCGGCTGTGTTTTCAAGTGGGCTTTTTTATATGTGATTGCTGCGAACTATTAAGGATTGTTGGTCTTGGGAGTAGGTGTAATGGATAATGTTTGAGAGCTCATAATATTTTCGGGCATGGATGACAAATGTGTCGAACATTGTGGCATCTTTAGGGCTTTTGCAACTTTAGAGCGTTGACTCGTGGATACTGGAAACATATTTTTATTAGGTAGAACAATCAGACGAAGTTTTGAGTTTGAAACTTTCCCGATAAGTTCTGGCCTGCAAGTAATTAAGCTCGGGGATGCATCTTAGGGGGGACATTAAACAAAGGAAAAGAGGAGGGGAAGACAAGAACAAACTTTGTTAGCAACAACATATACCAACATACGTTGTCAACCTCTTTGCTGTGTTCAAGAATTGGTGGCCTATAGTTTTTATTGATAAGCTGGCGCAAATGTTAGTCGCCTGTAAAAATGACGGCCGAACAAAGTGTAGTATTTGGATAAATAACTGTCAGAGGTTAGTCAGGGAATTAGGCAGCAACAACGCAAGAACCATGTACCAAGAAGCAAACAAATCATATAAAAACATATGCAAACAGAAGGAAGCAAGATATTTGGAACAGCTGACGAGAAGACTAGTGGGAATTAAGGACAGTCATTCGTTTTGGAAAATGATCAAAAGTCTTAATGGTATGGTGTTCGCACGGGGAACCAAAATTGAAATGCTAGTGCTTGCCGAACATTTTCATTCGTTATTGAACCCACCATGTAGTTCTAACGTGCTAAATTATTCTCTGCCATTAGTGGACTCTCTAGACAGAACAATTTTGTTTCAAGACGTCTGCAGAGTTCTGCATCAATGCAACTTAAATAAAACGCCAGGAGAAGACCGTATTCCCTATGAATTTTTCAAGTTTGCGACAAATGAGTTCCTAGAAAAATTAACGTTAGCTTACAACTACATTTTCGATATTGGTAAGGTACCAGACAATTTCAGAAGGAGCATCATATTTCCGTTATATAAAAAAGGAGACACAAGCGACCCGAACAATTATAGAGGTATTTCCTTCATGAACACCATAATGAAGATATTCACAGGAATCTTATTGGAACGTCTGCAGGAACGATGATGAATAGGCTTCATCAATATTGCCCAATATGGAATCTAAAAGTGAACACCAATTAGTCAAAAATTATGGTGATTCGGAATGGATCGGGAAGATATTCAAGACATGAAAAGTGGTTTTGGCAAAACGGGGAAATAGAAATTGTAAAGGAATACAAGTACCTTGGGGTAATCATAACACCAACAATGTCGTTCAAAAACCATCTACGAGAAAAACTTAAAGAAGCGAAAAGGGCTATAAATTGTAATTGGAAGGGTTTACTTACTTACTTATGTACTTAAGGTGGCCAACCAATACGCCTCTCCAGTTAGCGCGATCTTTGGCTAACTGCCTCCAGTTGCGCACTCCAAGTTGGTTGAGGTCCCCTTCCACTTCCACCTAAGGCGAGGTCTTCCTCTACTGCGTTGTCCCTCCGGGTTGGAATCGAAGACTCTCCGGGCCGGAGCGTTGGTGTCCATTCGCTCTACATGTCCTAACCATCTTAGACGACTAATGCGTACTTTTCTGACCAGGTCGATGTCGCTGTACAGCTCGTAGAGTTCGCTGTTAAATCTTCTCCTCCAAATCCCGTCAACGCAAACGGGACCAAAAATCGCTGGAAGAATTTTGCGTTCGAAACGACCAAGAAGATCCTCATCCGTTTTTGCTAGGGTCCATGCTTCTGCGCCATAGAGCAGGGCAGGAATGATGAGAGTCTTGTATAGAATCTCCTTAGTGCTTCTTGACAAGGCCTTACTAATCAATTGCCGTCTTAGGCCAAAGAAACAGCGGTTGGCAAGTGTGATTCTTCGCTTGATTTCTGAGGTGATGTTATTTTCAGAGTTAATAACGGATCCGAGGTAGACAAAGTCCCGAACAACCTCAAAGTTATAGCTGTCTATCGTGACGTTCTGCCCGATTCGTCGATGTTGTGTGTCCCTTCTTGTTGACAGCATATATTTTGTTTTACCCTCAGTCACCACTAAACCCATTTTTGCCGCTTCTGTACTAATACTAGCAAACGCTCCAGTAACAGCTCGCTGTGTTCTGCCAACAATGTCAATGTCGCCAGCGTATGCAAGCAGTTGCACAGACTTATGGAAAATTGTGCCTCTGGTGTTGGCTTGTGAGTTTCGCACAATTTTCTCAAGAATGATGTTGAAGAAGTCACATGACAGCGCGTCGCCTTGTCTAAATCCTTTTTTGACATCAAAGGTCTCGGTGAGATTGTTTCCGACTTTACGGAGCAGCGAGCATTCTCCATCGTTATTCTGCACAATCTGACAAGTTTGGCAAGGATGCCAAAACTAGACATGGCTCTGTATAGCTCGTCTCTATAAATGCTGTCATATGCGGCATTAAGATCGATAAAAAGATGGTGAGTATCGATCTGGACTTCTTGGGTTTTCTCCTGGATCTGCCGTAGTGTGAATATTTGATCGGTCGTGGACTTACCGGGCCTAAAACCGCACTGATATGGACCTATCAGATCGTTGACGAATGGTTTCAGGCGTTCACACAGTACGACAGACATGATCTTATACGCAGTGTTAAGGAGACTGATGCCTCTATAGTTGGCGCAGTTTAGAGAGTCTCCTTTCTTGTGGATCGGGCAAACGATGCTGAGGTTCCATTCATCAGGCATACTTTCCTCTAACCAAATTTTGGAGACGAGTTGGTGTATGCACTCTGCCAAGTCATCTCCGGCTGTCTTGAAGAGCTCGGCAGGCAAGCCGTCTGGTCCAGCAGCCTTGTTGGACTTCAGCTTGGTTATTGCTATCCTCACTTAATTTTGGTCAGGTGGACGGAAGTCTTGGCTTTCATCAGCTTTCATGAGTGGTTCGTTCTGCCTCACAGCGGAATTTGTGTCGTCTTCGCCGTTTAGCAGTCTGCAGAAATGGTTTTTCCATGTCCTCAGCACCGACTGTGACTCTACTACAAGGTTTCCTTGTTCGTCGCTACAGGTCTCCGTTCAGGTCTTGTTGGCATGACACGTTCTTTTTACCTTTTGGTAAAACTTCCGAACATTGTTCCTGGAGTAACACCTCTCTATATCCTCGATCGCGCGCTTCTCATGCTCTCTCTTTTTTCTCCGGAGAAGCCGATGTTCTTTGGAAGGGTTTACTGGGCAAAAAAGCATCCCATCAAGTACTAAATTTAAAGTTTTTGAGGCGACCATGCGTTCCATTATGTGCTACGCTGCACAAGTTTGGGTTATCACTCGATATGAAGATGTAGAAAAACTTTTAAGATGCTTCATCAAAAAAATGTTCAGACTACCCGAGAAACAGGACTGCCTCCTCTCTATATGTTTACTATTAGGTTGCACTTTCAATATATGTATATAGTAAAAGTAATGGCGCTTTCAGTCATCGCTTAACTCATATAACTGCAAAACACGCAATTCACCGCAAAGTACTATCTTTCAAGGAATGGAGTAGAATAAGTAGCGAACACAATGTACCGTTAAGTGAATTTAGCGAAAGCTGCGTAACGCCAAATGTTTGTACCTTGCATTATGTCACGGTATACCTCAAGTTGCGCATGTCATTATGGCTAAGGTCCCCTTTTAACTGTGCGCTGTCCCAGGAATGGTTAAAAAAAAAAACATTTTCAGGGTCCGACCAATTTTTTCTGACTCTGCAGCTACTCCGTGTTTCTACAAATCCGCGTTTCACATTTAAAAAAACGTACACGTAGTGAATTACTACAACCGGAGTAATATTTTTTAG
Source organism: Cheilosia urbana (assembly GCA_946477585.1). Taxonomy (NCBI): domain Eukaryota; kingdom Metazoa; phylum Arthropoda; class Insecta; order Diptera; family Syrphidae; genus Cheilosia; species Cheilosia urbana. The sequence goes on from OX297854.1 coordinate 123,939,738, forward strand.
AGCGTTGCTTGTAATCAGTGGGTTGAACTAGGCCTGCTCCCGCACTTCTTTCAGTAAAATTTGTTAGACGTTAAATTTGAAAGCACAAGGAAAAATTAAAAGTGAAGTTCTTCGTTTGCGGAATGGGCACATGCTTACATTTCAGCTGTCGGTTACCAGGAGCCACAAAACCTGTCCTTTTAGACCAAGAACCTTATACCATTCAAGCTGACTCGTGTCCCCATCACTGCTTTTTTTTCTATGAAGCAAAACACAAAAACCTAGTAACATCCCCTACATTAAGCAACCAACCTGGCGGCTAAAGTAATAGAAAATCACATTTTGTACAATTTATAGTCCATATATATATACCTAGGCCATAGCCTTCCATAAAAAAAGTAGACTCTGCCAAAAAGCATACGTGCTGGTGCTGGTGGTCCCTACATCGCTTAAAAACGATGACAAATCTTTCCCAATGACCCCATTAAGCTGCACGTTCTTCGCATTATGGCCCCGAAAGGGATAATTCATCCCTTCCTGTTGGTGCGGCAAAGAGTGTATTCTCTCGGCTGTGTGCTTTCAATAGAAAAACGCGAAAAATTTACAAGCAAGAACACCATCAGATAAACACATGAAAAATGTCCTCCTCCCACTTATTGCCACAAAGAGGACAATTTCAAGTTTCCTATTGTACACATCCCCATGTCATCCATCAAATTATGTATTTGCCAATATATGGTCATGGCCATAGCTGTTTTCCGGCGCGGTTGTACTTAACCAAAATCGAAGTCAGTTGACGCCCTAAGTAGGATGAGGGTTGGTTGAATAAATCTTCCTTTTGCGCCCACTTACAAATAAATATTTCCGCCATTAAAGGCGCAAATAATTCAACAAGGGCCTACTTACTCGTGTGTCTGTGTATATGGTGTATCCGATGCAGAAGGACAACGACGCGTGTGGAGCAGCGCTCCAAGTGCAGGATTCCCTTCTCCATACTGGATATATGTGACAATTTTTGGTTTCTTTTTTGTTTTTATTTTTTTTTGGCTGACGTTATTTCTTGTTGCTGTTTGTATTGTGTATGGGTTTTTTTTTGTTGCCTTCTGTTTTGTGGTAAAGTAATTAATCATTCTAAGGGGAGGCATCGGCATGGGGCTCCCTCTGTGTCATCATCAAATGCAATGACAGCAGCAGTAGCATCGCCATCATTGTAGTTCCGTATATGGATTTTCGGGGGGGATGGCAATGACATAGAGAGACGATGTATCGTCATCCATACCAGTCGTGAGGACGACAATGATGATGGTGCTGATGGGAGCATCCGTCGACCGACGAAAATCAAATAATACCGGATATCGAAATGGGATTTCGAGAGACAGATAAACAGAAAAAGACAGATTTCCCCCCCTCCCCCCCAAAAAGAGCAATGCGGATCCTTAAAGTGAGTACCGAAATTATTTTCGAGTCAAAAAGGGAACTATTTATAAAGGTGGCATTGGCGGCGGAATGAGCGATAGATATTACTTGGAGGGAGTTTTAAACGAATGTTGGCTCGAGGAGTTAATTTAAGAGAAAATAAATATTGAAAATGCAAAAAAAAAAAATATTAAAAAAAAAACGGCAACACTTACAATAGAGCACTTTTATATTTTTGAAATAAACGAACCTTATTGTTGTTAAACCAAGTAGTTATTGCTGTTAATAGTTTTTGAAAAAACAAAAAAAAAAAAATCAAACTTGAAATTTAAGGAAAAACAATTTTTTTTTTAATTTAATTCTGATTTTTACAAGGGGCAGTAAATACTGGAAACAAATTTAGTGTCTTTGTTCACAATTTTCAGAAAATCAGCATTCAACATTTTTTTCTACTTTCCTTTTCCTTAGGTTTGAAAGCATTTTTTTCAAACACTAGTAACAGAAATTACTTAGTTTGAAAATAATTTGAAAGAACCGTATCCTGACTTAAGAATGGCAAAGTACTTTATTATAAGTGTTGCCGTTATTTTTAAAATATATATTCTTTCTTTGTTTTAAGTATATTTTTTTTTTCGCTCTACAAAAAAAAAAACAAAAAAAAAACTTTATCAATTTTAAGCGCCAAGGTTATCGTACTCGTGCCCTTGATTGTGTCGTTCTTCGGGAAGTCTACCGTCATAAGTTTCGCTCGAATCCTACTGTCACATTTTTCTTCTTTTTTAAACTTCTGACTCACCAAGGTTTCGAGGGGTTTCGAAAACCCAGGTTTGACAAAACCCTCGAAACCCCAGGTTTGACGAAGAGTGCCGGCAAGCACATGCAGCAAACAAAGTGCATACGAAGCGTCGCTGCATAGAAGGACGAGAGCAGCTCGTCAAATCTACGAGCAAAAAAGGAGGGAAGAACATCGGCTTCTCCGGAGAAAAAAGAGAGAGCATGAGAAGCGCGCGATCGAGGATATAGAGAGGTGTAACTCCAGGAACAATGTTCGGAAGTTTTACCAAAAGGTAAAAAGAATGTGTCATGCCAACAAGACCCGAACGGAGACCTGTAGAGACGAACAAGGAAACCTTGTAGTAGAGTCACAGTCGGTGGTGAAGACATGGAAAAACCATTTCTGCAGACTGTTAAACGGCGAAGATGACACAAATTCCGCTGTTAGGCGGACGATGACAGCCAAGATTTCCGTCCACCTGACCAAAATGAAGTGAGGATAGCAATATCTATGCTTAAATCCAACAAGACTGCTGGTCCAAACGGCTTACCTGCCGAGCTCTTCAAGGCAAGACCAAGATTTGGTTAGAGGAAAGTATGCCTGATGAATGGAACCTCAGCATTGTTTGCCCGATCCAAAAGAAAGGAGACCCTCTAAACTGCGCCAACTATAGAGGCATCAGTCTCCTGAACACTGCGTATAAGATCATGTCTGCTGTACTTTGTGAACGCCTGAAACCATTCGTCAACGATCTGATAGGGGCCTATCAGTGCGGTTTTAGGCCCGGTAAGTCCACAACAGACCAAATATTCACACTACGACAGATCCTGGAAAAAACCCAAGAAGTCCAGATCGATACTCACCATCTTTTTATCGATTTTAAGGCCGCATATGACAGCATTTATAGAGACGAGCTACACAGAGCCATGTCTAGTTTTGGCATCCCTGCTAAACTTGTCAGATTGTGCAGAATGACGATGGAGAACGCTCGCTGCTCCATAAATGTCGGAAACAATCTCACTGAGACCTTTGATGTCAAAAAAGGATTTAGACATGGTGACGCGCTGTCATGTAACTTTTTCAACATCATTCTTGAGAAGATTGTGCGAAACTCACAAGCTAACACCAGAGGCACAATTTTCTACAAGTCTATGCAACTACTTGCATACGCTGACGATATCGACATCATTGGCAGAACACAGCGAGCTGTCACTGGTGCGTTTGCAAGTATTAGTACAGAAGCGGCAAAAATGGGTTTAGTGGTGAATGAGGGCAAAACAAAATATATGCTGTCAACAAGAAGGGACACACAACATTGACGAATCGGGCAGAACGTCACGATAGACAGCTATAACTTTGAGGTAGTTAGGGACTTTGTCTACCTCGGCTCCGCTATAAACTCTGATAACGACATCACATCAGAAATCAAACGAAGAATCACACTTACCAACCGCTGTTTCTTTGGCCTAAGACGGCAACTGATAAGTAAGGCCTTGTCGAGAAATACTAAGGAAACTCTGTATAAGACCCTCATCATCCCAGTCCTGCTTTATGGTGCAGAAGCATGGGCGCTATCAAAGGCGGATGAAGATCTCCTTGGTCGTTTCGAACGCAAAATTCTTCGAGTGATTTTTGGTCCCGTTTGCGTTGACGGGCTTTGGAGGAGAAGATTTAACAGCGAACTCTACGAGCTGTACAGCGACATCGACCTAGTCAGAAAAGTACGCATCAGTCGTCTAAGATGGCTGGGACATGTAGAGAGAATGGACACCAACGCTCCGGCCCGGAGAGTCTTCGATTCCAACCCGGAGGGACAACGCAGTAGAGGAAGACCTCGCCTTAGGTTGCGCGCGCAAGTGGAAGGGGAACTCAACCAACTTGGAGTGCGCAACTGGAGGCAGTTAGCCAAAGATCGCGCTAACTGGAGAGGCGTATTGGTTGAGGCCCAGGTTCACCCCGGACTGTAGCGCCACCTAAAGTAAAGTAAGACTCACCAAGGTGACGAATAGGCACGTCGACTTAGAAGATCTATTTTGCCGGTACTGTCACATAGCTAAGGAGAAATAAAGGGTGGTTAAGTTTAAAGGGCAGATGTTGCTTTTGAATAAAACACAAATTATTTAGGAAATTATTGTCATTTCTTTTTATTATGTTAATATTGGTATGGTTCAATTATGTATGGAACAAAATATCGGCCAAATGGCCGCCGCGACCTCGGCGGCACACCTACATCCGATGGTCCAAATTTTCGATTAAGCTAAGGCATAATAATTGGTGTTCTATGCCGTTAATGTGCCGAATTATCTCATCCTTTAGCTCTTTAATTGTTGCTGGCTTATCGGCGTACACCTTTTCTTTCAAATAACCCCAAAGAAAGAAGTCCAACGGTGTTAAATCACATGATCTTGGCGGCCAATTAACATCGCCACCACGTGAGATTACACGGCCATTGAATTTGTCTCGCAAAAGAGCCATTATTTCGTTAGCTGTGTGGCAAGTGGCACCGTTCTATTGAAACCACGTATCGTACACACCCATATCTTCCAATTCGGGCCATAAAAAGTTCGTTATCATCTCACGATAGCGAACACCATTCACAGTAACTGCCTGACCGGCCTCATTTTCGAAAAAATACGGCCCGATGATGCCGCCAGCCCATAAACCGCACCAAACATTCGCTCTTTGTGGGTGCATTGGTTTTTCGACAATCACTCTTGGATTATCATTCGCCCAAATGCGGCAATTCTGCTTATTGACGGATCCACTGAGGTGAAAATGTGCCTCATCACTGAAGATGATTTTCTTCGAAAATTGATCATCCACTGTTTTGATTTGAACGCCCATTTTCATAATAAACCTGAATAACTTTAACGCGTTGAAATTGAGAAATTTCAAATGAAATGCAGAAAAAAACTTGACGTTTGGGTGTGGTTCACATTCAACATCGGCCCTTAAAATTTAACCACCCTTTATATTTTGATTTCTAATTTTTCAAATATGTTTTTGGTAGGTCTAGCTGACCTTTTTTGGTTCATTTAGAGTAGAGCGGAAAAATATTTGAATTAATGGAGATGCCCACAAATATACACTTTTTTTTTTAAGATACGTGGCGTAGTAAAACCACAACGGGTTAATTTTGTATAATTGTTATCATAGTTTTTCCTTGAAAATCGAAAGAGTTGTAGTGCGAACTGGCCCTTAAAAAAATTAAATTTGAAATTTTGGGCTTGTCCAATTAAAAAAGAATTACATCTCCCCAGAGCGCAAAATAATCTTCGAAACTCAATGTTACGAACCCAGCTTAACCGGTAAACAGCGATTAAGTGGCAATTAAATCCCATGCACTTTGTTTGGCGAAATTCCGAAAATTCTTCAAAAGTCAATATGGCGCTCTCAGATTTTCACACGTTCCTACTTCTCGTTTTCCATTCTATTCCAATCAATGTGGTGAATATGTTTGACATAACATCACTGTCAATCTGCCCTATTTGTATTCTGGAATGGCGCCAATTTAGAACAGGCTTCTTGGGTTCGGAAAGATATAGTTCCAGTTGACTTTGGTCGCTAAATAGTCTTTAGAAAGAGAGGTACACGAATAAGACCGCCTTATTGGGACTCTTGTCCTAGCCGTCCGACTATTGACATTTTTTCAAACTTCCTTCTCAACCGCGAATAGTTTTAGCAGATTTTGCATAGCTGGATAGATATGGCTCCTTTTCTGGAAGCTCAACCTGCGTAGATCCAAGAGACTTATACTCTACCGTCAAAAGTGCAAGTGGCGTCAATCTACTGCGATTTAACGACATTTGACTTTTTTCTCTAGCTGAATTTTTCGTTCAAGTTTCTGCTACTATCCGCTTATACACTAGGTTTTGAATAACAAAATAGTTTTCGAAACTGGTCCTCTAACAACCCTTCACAAAACTAGCTATACTGTCACAGATATGACAGCGAGAGGTGGGGCATGTTTTCACGGTCCGCAATATTTCTGCCGTCGACTTTATCCGCGCGAATTGGTTTTAAAGACACACGAGCAACATCCCAGGGTTGTGATCACACAGGTCTTGCTGAGGGGTGATACACTTCTTGCCTCCTTTCAGACATTTCGATGCATTCTTGGCAATGTCGTAGCGGGTCTATTTTTTAGAGCTTTATTTCTTCGGTATCTATTCCAAGGCAACCAATTTTACAAGTGACTGCGGATTTACGGCAGTTTCAGTTCAGCAATTCATCATATAGTCCATTTGAAAGTATCAACGCCACAGCCCGAGTACATTTAGCTCAGCTCCATGTGGACAACGCGGCTTAGTCCCTCAAAGACTTATACAGAGCGGCGTCTGTCTCAGAGGGTCTAAGAGGTGTAAAAAAGGAACCCAGTGAACAGCTAGTACACCTCTCTATGAATGTCCTTCGTTTCAAAATCTATTGTCGGACGCATGCATTCCTCTGCCACTCGTATGTCTTCATTCCGGAGAACAGTAAAACACTCACTGCACACTTTTGCATTCCTCAGATTCATAAAAACGGCGCTATAAAAAGGAGAAACAAATAAAATCACCCAAGGAATGTGAACGCACAATGCTATTCATCGACCATAACCGCGCAACAAAATGCGTTGCGGAATTTTAAGTGCATCTCTCGTTAGGCCACCCTTCCACCCCTAGGTACAGCTATGAATGCGCCAACAGACGAAAATAGATGAAAAAACGTAAAACGTTCCCTTCCGTTGGGTCGTAAAAAACTCGCCGAGAGTGTAAAAATCTTTAATCGTTTCATATTTCTATCAACCATAAAATTTTAATTCCACCGAATCCTTTCAGGAAACAGAACCATCATCCCATGCACCGTATATGTCTCTCTCACTAGTCGCAAGATAAAATGTTCAAATATCGTGTCTGTCCATAAATTAAGCCGGCAAAAATCCCGACTGCACTATAAATTTCCATCCAAGACCAACATGCATGCGCGAACAGTGGATACGCGGCAGCAAAACCCTTCCCTCTGTTCAAAAACGGCAGCGACTCTACGATACTCATGCCCTGATCATATATACCTACGCTTGGATTGGAATGAAGTGTTAGATGAAATTCTAAACCTAAATCCCCGGAAAATTGTCCTAAAACTCCGGCCACCCTTCCAGGGTTGTATCCCACCGTCGATATAACTGCGCGCCTTGTTCGGGTATATGTAACGTGGGTGGCAGCATAATTTGTGCATCATCATCATCTGTCCCATAGCTGGGTCGCACCGCTTTCTCTTCGTCATGGTAGCGGTCCTCGAAAAGACAGATTTTTAATGAGCTCATCTAGTGGTTTATTTTAACGACACCGGGTACAGCACGCACGGTGTTGGAAATCATCCATGCCGATGCCGGTCCATTCAGTATATAACACCCTGATTCACAGTTTGACATTTGTAATTGTTGCGTTATGACGTTTTTATAGTTTCGGAACTCTGATCTAATTTTTCTTGTCGAGGCATTTACCATACGATGAGGAAGAGGGATCAGTGTCAGCGGTGTCAGCGGCGTCAGTATCCCCCTCCCTTTGAAAGGTAACACATGTTTGGATTGTTTTTGATTAGTGTTGCGGCAAAATGAAAACAACAACTCTCAAAGGGAACTCGAATGCTGTTGTTGCATTAGCATTGTGTGACGGCTGACGGGAAGAAATATTAGGTGCCGGCCAGATAACGATATGACACTAGCGTCTGTATACGGGGGGTGACATCACAGGCACGCTGGGGAGAGGAAGAGGACTCCTGTAGAGTGTCTAGACCGGATGCAGAGGTATCTCGAAAAATGTTTTATGAATATTCTGCTTGGCCACCACATTTGTGTCACACGCTGTCACAGCTGAGTCGCACGGTAGAGGTGGGCACTTCTACACTTGAAGGACATCCACAAGAGGAAGTGCCTACAGTGGTGCTTAGAAGTGGCTACGCAGTTTTGAAGGGTTCATAAATTCGTGGAAAATGGAGTGAAAACTAAACGTCATGTGAAAGATGACCCACCACATGCATATTTGACGATGAAAACAAAAACTAATGAGGGCTAATCGATCGATCTCGAAGGGAAGCCGGTAGCCCAATAATTTTTCAAAACCCAATCAGAGACATGGTAACTTCTGTACCCAGTAAGACATCTGTCTTGCGAAATCGCGTCTGATGCAGTGATGCCATTTTGAGGGATTTTCAGCGAATTTTAATATGTCCGAGGGATAAAGGGACATTTTAGCTATAAAGGGATTTTCTTTCTTATGTCGTTTTCGATTTGGGTTTTCAAATTTTGATATGAGATTTCAGATTTCTGCTGGCAAATCGAACATGAAATCCGAATTTTATTGGATCTTGTATTTATTAGCATTAAACTTTTTCATTTGCACTGAAAATCCATTTCAATTGATTTTCACACATTTATAATAACGCATTTCGAAATCTATATATATAAAAGAGAATGAAGTTCGTGTGTGCGCGCATAACTCGAGAACCTATCTTTCAATTTTAACAATTTTGGGCTTGATGGTTTCGTTTTGGCCCAAAGAAGGACATAGGCTACTTTATGTCACGAAAACAAACTTTAAGGGGATGAAAGAGGTTATAAAATTTGTATGGGGAAATGCTATTTGAAAAAAAAAATCGAGGTTTTTCAAAAGTGCCTCAGATTAAAAAAAATTGGTGCGACTGTATCCAACAGTATAAGGCACAATAGGCTCCTCTAAGAAGCCGCAGTGCCAGAGCTCATTGAAAGCTCTCCCGCCTCACAATCTAATCTAATCCAACAGTCCCGAAATACGTGTATATGTAAACACCGTGCGTGCGGTATGTGTGTGACTTGTTACACGTCATTGAGAAAAGCGGGAATTGTAATAACCGTATTCTTGATATATTATGAAATAACAAAAATTTATTCGTTCTGTGCTAGTTTCGGTAGAATAGATACAATCGGATTGTGGTAGCTGAAGTAATATATGTACATTCGAGACTGTAATCTATATAGATTACGCTGGAAGACAGCATCGATGGTTGTTCCATATCGTGTTGTTGAAATTTTCCGATTGGAGTTCTTTTGAAGATTAAATTTATCTTGCATAAAATCAGTAAATGGTTGAGCGTCTGATGTTGCAAAATTGATATTGAAGTCTCCACTTATGATCATTGGTAAAAGATAATAATCTCCCTGCAGAATTATTGAAATTTAAATTTCCAAAAACTCTGAGTGGTTTTATTTCCCTTTTAATGTGAAGTACATTCTCACTGTCGACTAAGAACAAAATAAAATTAAAGAGTCAAGTTGGCACTTTGAAAATTTTATAAACTAAAGGGAAATTTTTAACTAAGGCAGTGTAATATTTACAAAAAATTTCAAAATCTAAAACTCGGTTTGCAAGACTCTGAAAGTAATCAAAGAAAAATCGCCGCACGCCAAGACCGGTCGTGCGAATCAGAGGTGCGAATTTTTTACTTTTATTTTCTCAAATTTTCTAAGGCTAAAAATGCCAATTTATTTTCTCAAACAACTTTTTGGTTTTAGATTTCGAAAATTTGAAAAAATAAAATTGAAATATTCGCACATTTAGTCTCGTTTCTTTAATTATTGTCAGAGTCTTGCAAACTGAATTTCGAATGGAGTATTTTGTCAAACAAAATCAAAAATTCCAATTCTAAATGTTGGCAGATGGTTGCCTGTTATTATTTTTGAATGTGTACTAAGTTCCCATAAGAAAGTGGACTTAGTACCCACCTTACATGGGAACTGAGTCCACTGTACGAAAGTGGTTTTACTTCCCACTAGGTGGGAACTTAGTCCCTCAGTGGATTTAGTTCCCGGGGACATATTTTCCTGCATCGTCAAATAGCACCGCGCATTATCATTTTTAACACAAGAAACAAAATCGAATATAGGGGTGAAATCGGCTAAGGAGATAGTTGATAATCAAAATTCATGCTTTGGCTCCACGTAAGAACTATCGCATTTTTGCCACCGCTTGCTTGTGACAGCTATTTAGGTGTCGTTTTCATACATTTTATATCGTTTTCGTCAGCAATGTAGGTAACCTCGGCTTCAACTCCAACGGAAATCGAAAATTTTGTGGAAAGAAGTGTTTCAAAGTTATAAAAATAACAAAAATAAATAAATTTTACCGCAATTCTTACTTCAATGAAATTATTCTATGCCGCAGGGATTCCAACTAAGGGTTTTTTTTTTCACTGTGCCACCCCTCGCGAACGTCTGACAAACATCCGAGAGTATAACTGTCTCGAAAGAGCTTCTCAATTAGCCGTTTGGAGTCGGTATAAAATTGTAGATCCATTCCATTTGTTCCAAAAAGAAAAAACTCACACAAAACGAATGGTTGCGAGAAGCTAGGCCTAGGGTCCCTCCAGACCTGTTGTGCCAACTATTTTTTTAGGGAGAAATGAAGGAAATAATTACAAAAAACATTTTTCACAATAAAAAAGAAACACTTCGAATATGTATCAAATGCTCGGAATGACAGCGTCAAGGAAGTGACGTTTACAACTCTAAGTGCTGCCAATAAATCAATCATTTTTTTAGTGATCGCTTTACGCAGAGCAAATAAGAGTCCTTGTCCGATCCTTTAGAAATTTTTGTCTGAACGCTGCCTGAACAGTTGACCATTTGGAGTCATTTTTAATCCTACTGCTGCCAGGGATGGCAACTTGGCTGTCTTGAGTCATATAATGTGGTATCAGCCATTTGACCTGCTAACCAAAAGCTTACACTGAAAAAAAAAGTCGGCGTCGTATTGATGAATGGCGTTCATAAACATGATATTCATTGATATGACGTAATTTTCATAAATATGATGAACAAATTCATGAAAACTTTTTGACAATTGATGAACAGTTTTTCAATATGATGAAAATGAATTCATCAATTTTTTCAACAGGATTCTGAAGAGAATTTAGCGTATGTTTTTATGAACTACGTTCATTATTTCATCAAAACATTTCATCAATATGACGAAAACACTTATTTTGATGAATTTATTCATTTGTTCATTCAGTTCATGATTTATTCGTCTTATTGATGAATGGAATCATCATATTCATGTACGATTGCCAAGTTTTGAATTTTTATCATATTGATAACGACGTTCATCGTTTTGATGACGGCTTTTATTATATTGATGACAGCGTTCGTCAAAAAACAGACATTAATTTTTATTAAGGAGAACGTTGATGTAAACCTTCATAATATAGATGAACTAATTCGTTATATTGACGAAACAAATTAAATTCACCGTTATATTCATCATATTGATGAATGGAATCCTCATATTGATGAACTTTTTTCATCGGTTTCTTCAATTTGATGCACAGATTGTTAATATGATGTATGCTGTAGGTGTACACACGCGATGTTGGTACAGCATTTATACTCACACACGCATGATGAATATTTTAATATATATATGCGTAGATAATTATATGTCATTGCTCATCAAGCGTAAAGTATCTACACAGGGTGGCATAGAAGAAAATTGTGAATGGTTTTACGACGAACGATGAAAAGATTCGATATATGTGATTTACAAATTTCATCACATAATTATTTGTTTATCTTTTAATTAATGTTCCCCCAAAAGTATCCATTTGCATTTTAAACAATGTATTGACAATTGCTTGCGATGATCAAACTTTTTTGTTTTTGCTTTTACTACGGGCGACTGGTTTTGCTAAATAAACTACAGTATATAAAATTTAAAACAATTAATGAAGTGTGAAAAATTCAATATTAGTGTAAAAATGGTGGAAATATAAAAAAGCTATAGTCTAACTTCGATTATTGACATTATATAAAATGTTATAAATTTTGCATTAATAGCTTTAATACATTAATATATTTTAAGTATTTATGCATGCTTATTTTGACATGCGAACGAATAGCCAATTCGAACGAATGTCTATCAAAATACACAGAGTTCATTCGAAGGAATAGAGACATTCGTTAGAATTGGCTATTCGTTTGAATGTCAAAATAAGCATGATTATGTTATCAGTAGAATGAAACTTATATAATTAGAAAGGTACTGTGCTTATCACTTAATTGAAAGTATTTTTGTAGCAGTTATGTTATCAAATATATTATATATGTACACACATATATATATATATAATGGAGCGCCTCATTTACCCAAAAAATAATGCAATTTACCTACCCTTAATTAAAGGTATGCAATTAATGTATAACTTTAATTCAGTTGCATAGATATGTATATCTGGGAGGTGTTGACCAACCGATTTCGTTTCAATGATTTTACTATGTAAACGAACGTTTTTCGACATAAATTGTTTGCTCTAAATGTTCAAAGTATTGTTCCCATTTTTAGTACACATACTTTTAAAAGGTAGGTTAAGCTACGTTTCCACCGAACAAAAATCCCAAGATTAAGAACAAGAGGTTTAGAATTAATCCTGAAGTGTTTCCACTAAATAAAAGATGATTAACTTGACGTATTCTCTCTGGTTCTGTGCATTTGAGAGAAGATGATATTTCACGAGAGAGAGAGTCATTTTTCCATTTTTGATGTCTTTTCTTTCATTTTTTCCCCCTTTTGACATATCGATCTGTGGAAAGTGTGTTTGTTTTATTTCTAATCTCCCTTTTTATGAGATTACTTTTGTATAATAAATCCCGAGATTTATGCAGGATTTACGGAAATTTTTCTAAATCTCGCAGTTATTCTCCGGTGGAAACTTAGCAGTAGGGTCGATTTTCGACCACAAGCGAGACCAACATTTAATAAATATGTCATTGAAATAACGCTACAATTATCATGAATTTTCTACAACGATTTTCCTTTGGTAAAAAAATAGCTCGTTTTATAATTATAACGTTGTTTAAGAATATTTTCAAAATGAATGTAATATTGTTATTTAACCAAACTTTTCTCATACATTTTTCTCTCACGCCTTAAAATTATATAATTCAACAGAATGGATCAACAAAATTATAACTAAATAACAAAAAACGCAAAAACACATTTCAAACACAAATGTATGCACATGCACCCTGTGAACCTAAAGAAATGCATATGGCAGGCAAATGGCCGTTCTCTGATTCTCATTGGGATCCACTATGAAAAAAAAAAAAAAAGTAGTCCCAGGAGTGATAAAAGTAACTCAGAAATAAAATTTATTTTTATAAATCTTCAATATTTCTTGAGCGCGTGAGTTTTTGCCACTACACTTTATTGACATTCGTGGTAAAACTGAGTTTCGTTTGAAAATTTTCCTTTCGGATGCAAAGAAATTCAATTGTTAAATTCACATAATATTACCATCACCATTTTCATGACATTATGCTCGTTTAAGTATTTTAGCATCCTCATGAAAGTGGGAAGGCTATATCTTTACGATTTATATTGGCGTCAGTATTTTTATTTCATGTTTTTATTTGTGTGAACAATCTTACAACTACATGAAAACAAATTTGACAGCACAGAAAGTGTGCATCACATTGATGAACAAATTTGTCAATATGATGAATACATTCATCATATTATGAAATTAAAGGGGAATTTGGGCTCATCATATTGATGAATTTTTCATAATATTGATGAACAAAGTTGATGAATGATGAACAACATCATATTGACGAAATCGGTTTCATCATACTAATGAAAAAGTTCACTGGACTAAAATTGTTGATTTTTTCATCACATTGATGAACTTTTTCACTACTATGGTGTACCTTTTTTTTTCAGTGTAGCCCAGTTTGTAGGTCAAACGGTCATACTATACGTAGCTGTTATTGCATTTTTAATGGAGATGCGGTATTGAGTTTTAAAAAAATATATATATATCGGCTTTTGGGTAGTATTATTTTGAGAAATAAATAAAAAAACTTTTTATTCGAATTTTGTTGAGAAGAACTAAGTAGGGGATCTTATTTAGAATACTTATAATCTTCTACATATAATTCTTTCGCGGTGAAACTCGATGACGATATAACTCAATAACAACTGACCAAATGTCCACGATTCTTCTTTTGTTTTGTTCGTATTGTTGTATTTCAAGTTAGGTTCGTGTTAAAAGATAAGATACTTTTGGACCCGCTAGGTGGGGCCTTCCTCGATCTCCGACACCACTCACCCGATCTCAATGAAATTTTGTGGATGTTTATGGTTGGTTCAAGTTGGAAAGAGAGACTTGTTTGGACCAGATAGGTTTCACTTTGCAAGAAAAAAAGTGGGATAGGAAAACAGGTTGCGACACCTCCCATTAAAAACAAAGATATAAAATTCGGAAGCTATTTGAAAAGTCGTAGGCTCGAAGGTATAATTAAAATTATTAGTACACATTGTCAAAATAAAACACTGCGATATGTGGGCGGGATTTAACACAAAAGGTACGAGTAAAGCCAGGTATGTAAACAGCGACACATAAAAGAGACTGACATCCGTATGTAACAGGTCCGCAGGGACCCTAGGCCTAGCTTCTCACAACCATTCGTTTTGTGTGAGTTTTTCATTTTTGGAACGAATGGAAGGGATCTACAATTTTATGCCGACTCCAAACGGCTAATTGAGAAGCTCTTTCAAGACAGTTATACTTTCGGATGTTTGTCATACGTTCGCGAGCGGTGGCGCAGTGGAAAAACCCTGAGTTGGAATTTGGGTTTTTGCGAGGTTCGAACCTCGAACCCTCGCTTAGTAGTCCAACACACTAACCACTAAGCCACTGCGCCTACGTTTGGTTTTTACGAAAAATAAAACAGAAAAACTAAGTTCGCCCTTAAGTTAGAAATGACCTTAGAAATTAATTTTCGAGATATGTCCGAATTTAAAAAGTAGGTACTTTTATTCGATTTTTTTTTTGCGAAAAATTGAGTAGGTACGCTAAAATTGAGTCATGTTAACGTCACCTACTTAAGCTCAAATAAAAATGTTGGTTGGAATCGATGGAGCATTTCCGAACAAATCAAACTGCTATGAAAATTTTGTGTGGGAAATACTCATTAATACTGAGGTGACCGTGCAAAAAAAAAAAAAAAACGCCCCCGAACTGTAAGCCCTCAACTCCAAATCCGAGTTTCGAACGAAATCCGGGCAGAAGTTTAGGCTGTAGGCCTCGGCACAAACGGACAGAATTTTAGACATACTTTTTTGAGTTCCTCTATCATTGGCAATGTCAGAATTGGTTATTATCTCAAGTTCGAAATTTTCGGGAAAGTTAAAAAAAATATTTATCAACCTATTTCGCTATTACCTGCTGTTTCAAAAATATTTGAAAAGGCTTTTGCTGCCTTTTAAGAGTTCTGAGATACCTAAAAAAATGAAGTGTTTTAACTCGAGGCAGTTTGGGTTTAAGGTAGGGTTATCTAATGGAGACGCTCTCCTGGCATTTTGTTCTCTTATACAGCAAAGAGTGGGTGATAAAAAATGGTTTTCTGGGCTCTTTTTTAGATATCCCCAAAGTCTGTGACATGGTTGTTCACAAGATTCTCCTAAATACATTTTTTAATACAGGTTTTCGTCGATTCATTCACGAATGGTTTACCTCCTACTTGAAGAACAGGGAGCAAAAAGCTTAAATCAAGGCTAGCTTACGCAACTCCAAGGCAATCAATATTGGCGTTCCCCAAGGGTGCGTTCTTGGGCCGATTTTGTTTCTGATATACATCAACCCCTTATGTTTACAACCATTTTTGGATAAAGTACACATCTTCCTTCCACCACTGTTGCCGAACCGAACCTTCTGCAAACACAACCACTTCCCCCGAAGCACCCCTCCGACAGGAGTCTCCATGAAAAGTGCTGCCGTTTCTGTGTCTCACATGTCTTCCGTTTCCCAACAGATTGTAATACCATAGCGAGGTCAGACGGTTAGCTCACTCGGTCGATAGGTGTAACACATGCTGCAGGACTAATTAATTAGGCAAAATTTGTATCCACCGAGTCGCCTTATCAGGGTGTGTGGATCGTAATGCATTTTACAACGCCAACGATGATACGGCCAAGAATGTGAAACGGAATGCCAATGCCGTGCTGGCAAACCAAGGTACGGCGCTTGTACTTCATTTATATCCCACCCGTTTATTGCTTTCCCAAATTTTTCATTCCTTTTCCCCTTTTCCATATACCGAATGCGTGTGTTTGTGTGCATTTATGCAGGTAGAACAGGTGCAATGGTCACATCCAACATCCTTATACGCAATTAGATAAATTGGTGTCCTACAGAGACAACTGTCGGGGAACGCTACCCCCTCGTTGTATCTTAGCCAAAAAGGATACACACTTAAAATGCATGCTGGACGTGAATGTAATGACAACGATTTACGGCACAACTGCAACCACTAAATCTGTCCATGAGTTTGTAAATTGCTTTTATAGCGCAGCCCATCTAAGCCCAGACATTATGTGGATGGGTCCTGTACTATATTTGCAGTTGGAAGGAAATTGCAAATCATTCTTTATCGCCTCGGAGGTGTAGATACGTTACGAATACTCTGTTACATGTGTGTGCGGTGCTGCAGTAAATCTGCAAGGTGCTGACAACAACTGACAAATGTCGATTGGGTATTTTAGGGCGGCCGTTCGTCGCATGCACTCATTGAAGGATAATGAATTGTTGGGTGATTGTGACCGAAGTGTTAGAGTGTTTTGTTTTAATTATTTGCAGAATGCAGACAAACTAT
Organism: Cheilosia urbana; assembly: GCA_946477585.1. Classification (NCBI taxonomy): domain Eukaryota; kingdom Metazoa; phylum Arthropoda; class Insecta; order Diptera; family Syrphidae; genus Cheilosia; species Cheilosia urbana. The sequence continues at coordinate 123,956,573 of OX297854.1, forward strand.
AAATTTGCATTGGAAAAAGGATACACCTTAAACGAGTTTTCAAAAGGAACGTCTCTAATTGACAAGTGGGATGCGTATGCCTTGTTCAATGCTTTCATCAACAAACGGGAACGGAACTCGAGTGTTTTATGGCCAATGCTAACTCCAATTAATTCTGAGAGTGAAGATAACTATACTATGACAGCTTTTCCCTTTCCAGGACCGGAGGTATCAAGTTAACTATGTCGGACATGTACGTAGAATGTCAGCCCCTACTCCTGGACCAATGTAGATACCAATTTAACACCACAATTATTCATCTAAGACCGAAAACGGTTACACATATGATAAGAGAAGACTCAGTTCCGGTGGTCCGGTACAGGGCCCAGGTTCACCCCGCTTCTTTAAGAAAATCGACCCTCTATCCACACAGCACCATGTGCCTCCTTAAACGAATAGTTTGTTCCCAAAGGCTACCTGTGGATTTATTGTGATTTCTTTTCAGTTTTTTTTATGCATTAACGGCCTCGAGCTGAGCTTTTAAAGCTTCCTTTTATCGTTCACGTACAGACAATATAAGTCAGATTGAGACTAGAATTGGCAGTTCGAAATAGACCACTCGAAAAAAGGCAGAGTCCATTTTTGTTATACAGATTCGTCATAGACATTTCATGGCACGAGGCTTTTTATTGAATGACCTACGGCTGAGTCAGTCTTCATTGTAAGGGTCTATCAAATAGGGCAGTAGAAAGTTATGAACTGCCTTTTGGTAAAAGTCGACGGAAGTTTAATGCTACATAGACTGGAAGGCATTAGACTATAACACTAGAAGGCGTTGAACTGAAAGGTGTTATACTAAGAGGCGTTCGACTAAAAGGCGTAAGACTGAAAGGCGTAAGACTGAAAGGCGTTAGACTAAAAGGCGTTAGACTGAAAGGCGTAAGACTGAAAGGCAAAAGACTGAAAGGCGTAAGACTGAAAAGCGTTCGATTGAAAGGCGTACGACTTAAAGGCGTTAGACTGCAGGATGTTAGACTGACAGGCGTAAGACTGAGAGGCATTAGACTGAAAGGCGTAAGACTGGAAGGCGTAAGAATGAAAGGCGTAAGACTGAAAGGCGTCAGACGTCAGACTGAAAGGCGTTAGACTGAAAGGCGTCAGACTGAAAGGCGTTAGACTAGAAAGCGCAAGACTGAAAGGCAGAAGACTGAAAGGCGTTAGACTGAAAGGCATTAAACTGAAAGACGTTTGACTGAACGGCGTCAAACTGAAAGGCGTTAGACCGAAAGGCGTCAGACTGAAAGGCGTCAGACTGAAAGGCGTAAGACTGAAAGGCGTAAGACTGAAAGGCAAAAGACTGAAAGGCGTAAGACTGAAAAGCGTTCGATTGAAAGGCGTAAGACTTTAAAGCGTTAGACTGCAGGGTGTTAGATTGAAAGGCTCAAGACTGAAAGGCGTTAGACTGGAAGGCGTAAGACTGAAAGGCTTTAGACTAAAGGGCGTTAGACTGAAGGACGTTAGACTGAAAGGAGGCCTCTCGTTGTGCCGGGCTCATTAGCAGTCTCACGCCGTCTTCATTGAACGGGGTCTTTGCAACAGGTATGCCATATAAGGTGGTACAAAGTTTGAACCTACTACGAAATAAGTATAGTTTCAATTTCAAGAAAGCTCCTAATGCGATGGGGCTTGAAAAGTGAGCGACAGATTTAACTGCAACCAACTCTGGGAAATGCTTAAGCCACCATCTTAAAAAATCTGCGACTGCCTTCAATGCTTCGATCTAGTGAAAATTCTAAAAGAGCTCCTATACTCAGCGAAGCTCTTGAATTTGCAGAGGCATCGGATCTTAGTTCTGGGAGCTTGTAAAAATCCGCATTTCATGGAAAGAGACAGGGCTCCTCAGAATGTCAAACGTGAAGCTCAGAAGGCGTGTGCCCATTTCGGTATAGGAGCTGGTAGGTTCGTTAAACTGGTGAAACTAATGACAGAGGGAAAATAAGGGTTGTTTTTTTTTTTAAGAAATCGAAGAAAACATTGCCCGGAATAGTTGAAGAAGCGACACTGAAAGAGGCAAGAGTTGAAAAAGAACATACATTGGCAGAGGCCCTAGTGCACTCCATTTGGAAACAGAGACAGAGAATTCCTCCGACCGACCTTCCTGAGCTACTCGATAACTGAATAGTGAACGGATTTGCATCCACCCAAACTAGTCAAAGTTCAACAGGACAAAGTATAGGATCACTGAGCGATAAATGGTTATACGCATCTTCGTCTTTCCCAACTTTTATTGAGCGACGACAAAACAGCAGCAAAACTTCACATTGCTCTCCACTCTCTCCTACCCCCAGCGGTGCCATAGTCTATACCAATCTACTTGTACATTCCCAACTACTTCGATCAACACTGTATGTCTACTGACATCCATCCAAATTGCCGAATGCATCTTGCAGGCAAAGTTCCTTGTGAAACAATTTGAAACTTTTTCCATCGCAATGGCTGTGCTTCGTGAACCCTGTGCACAACTTTGAAGTTTGAACCATCTGCAAAACTTTACCCCAAATCGCGAAAAGAATACACAAATACCCACACAAACACGACGTTCGATTCAGCTGGTACACGAGTACTAACCACACATCATATCGAGTACCGCATCGCTGAAAAGGATTCTATACCAAAGGACCATACAAACCGACACCGACACCCCATCCCCATGCCACATTCTTACACCCTAATAATTTCCCGACAATATTATGCTCCATCCATTCCCATAATGATGTGTCATGAAAGCGAAGCAATTTATGGCGCAGCCAAGGAGATCATGTATCAAGATTTTCGTCTGTTAAATAGGTATACGGGCCGGCAGTGAATGTCCCTATAATGGCGATATCTACGCGCCCATAATGTCCATCAGCGATGGCGAGCGACACTTCCTGTGCACTTCCCCTCTGCAAGGACCAAGGACAGAAACTCGCAGGATATTCCATAGCCAAAGCAGAACTTCGACACACATTCCGATGCTCATTTGGGCCGCAATTGGCTGTGTCGTAAAATACGGGGAAATACTTATTTATGCCTGCCTGACCGCACACACACACACATATCACATATATATAACTCAGTATGGGAAGTGGGACAGAGTGGCCATAAACACTGAAATACGACGACAACGAATTGCAGTGCGGAACGCTCCACAGAGCGACAAGGCCAGATTAAATGTTTAATTAATTACAATGGTACGCATATAAATTGCAAGTCCCATTCGTTGTCCTGCCCCTGTGAGTGAATGTGATTATTTAGCGCTTTTGTAATTAAAAGTATCCTTATTATCCTCGATACCTATCTGTTAGCAATAAAAGGGAAACAACGAAAAAAAATATACCCCCAGGGAAGCACGGAAAGCTAGCTGTGCCAAAAGAAGTTTGCAAACAAATGCCACGGGACGAGCAGAGATTGGTATTACAGACCAAAGCAAGGCGATGGTCAATTGCTTTGGCCTTTGTTCACAAAGCGATTTTTTTTTTTGGTCTCGCAAACAGAAGCAGCAGGAAACGATAAGGACAGTAGTTGGACAGTCAACAAATTGTTGCCAAGAAGTTTATTTTCGTGCTTTCGTATTGTCCGTTCGGGAGTGCGTTGACAGAATGACGAATATAGGCGGGTGATGGCATGGCCATGGGGAGGAGGAAATTGATTTTAATTAAAATACCGACGCAGTCAGTAAGGAATTTGGCTGACAGGCAAATTTGTGCTGTCAAATTGGAGCGAGCTATATGTACATGGTGCCGGAGGACTAGTCTTTCAGTTGAGTAGAGATCAGCAAAGGCCGGTAAGGGTGCTCGACTTTAAATTTTTCCCGAGACTGATTTGAAGACTAATACGAAAAAAGCTTTTAAAGGGCTCTCGAAAGCCAACATTTTGATTTACATTGAAAGCGTGACAAACAAAAGGAGAGGACTCATGGTGGCTACGGAAAATATCCAATCCCTAAAAGTAACTAAATACTTAGCGACTTTTAAAAAATTAGTCAGTGACCCCAAAACCTCATTCAAATGGGAACTTTGTAACTTCTTTAAAAATCATTAAACCCTGATGTACCTTATTTAAAATTGTTAATCAATTTATATATCATTGTCATTAGAATATTTTGAGTGAATAATAATTTTCTATAATTTAAATTAAACAACCATATTGAAATGGTAACTTTGGAACTTGTTTAGTTATCACTAATCCCCGATGTACCTTATTTAAATAAATTTATATATCACTGCCATTACAACATTTTATAAGAATAATAATAAGAATAATAATTTTCTATAATTTAAATTAAAATTAATATCAAATTTGTATTTAAGTGAGTGATTAGATTTAGATTAGATGATTTTTATTTCCAGCAGAGGATAAAATAAGATATTTACAATTAAGTAATTTTGTTTACAAAAAATCAGTTAACATGGCATTGCCGTCTGTCTGATTGGCAAATCAAAAACAAAAAAAAAGAAATAAAAAAAAACTTATAAATGACAATTTATGTAACTCAGAAAACAGTATTAGCACAGTAATTATTTTGCATTTTAGAAACTTTCAGCTAAAACTCTCTCTCTGTAGCGAAGAGCTATTTTGCAGTACCTGGTTAGTTTTAGGACGTCAACTTCATTAAGGATTTGTAAGACATGGATTTTGGATAAGATAGACCTTCCAAATATTGATCTTCTCGTCTCCCTTAAAATTGGGCACCTCCCAACAAAATGAAAGATATCCTCTCTCCCCGCTAAATTACACAAGCTGCAGATTATAGGTAGGTCATCTCTATGTGGTATGTAATTCAGTTTGAGGAGTTCTCCACGCATTTTTAGCACCGTTTTCCTCTACGCTATGCTCATCCCGAAAATAATTTTTCCCCTCGAGGTTGTAGCATAATCTACTGTAGACTGTTCTATGGAGTGAGCCTGATGCTTCTTCTACAAACCTTTGTCGTAACTGCTCATCAACACATTTGACCAAATGGTAGAGTTTGGGCTTCCAACTCGTTACTTCATCTAGATTTAGATCAATTCCACATCCTCTAGCTAGTTCCAGCCAATCCTGATACCATCCAGTTTTTTCACGAATTGACTGTAGGGCTACTTTCTTTGGCAGACGGTAGTTCGGCATGTTCAATACTTTGAGCATATAATCGATTTGCAATTTTAGTGTCTTCACGAATAGTGGTGATAAGCCTGTCTCCAACATGATCATATAATTTGGAGTGTTCGGTGGGAGATGAAAAGTTCTTTTTAGATAATACCTTAGTAATTTCTCCACGATATCATAACATATTCCTCCCCATACTTGCGCAGCGTAGAACATAATGGACTCCGAAACAGCTTCGAATACTTTATACTTAGCACTATGTGCTACACATTTGTTACTAAAGCATTTTTTCCAAGCAACGCTGATGGCCAATTTGGATTTCGACAGTTTTTCACAAAGGTGTTTTTCCATATTTAGGTTTCTCGTAAGGTATACTCCGAGGTACTTATATTCTTTCACCACCTCAATAGTTTCCCCGTTGAAGTGCCATTTTTCGTTACTGCAATATCTACCTCCACCTTTTTTAAAAACCATTACTTGCGACTTCCCTAAGTTGATCGTCAGATTCCACATATTACAGTATCCAAACAGCCGATTTATCATGAGTTGCAATGATTCGGGTGAGCTCGCCATCAAGACAATGTCATCGGCAAACAGAAGCGCTTTGATCAGCTGTCCTGCATACTCCACACCTCCAGGTAAGATATCCACTATATCCTCGATGAACAGGGCAAATAAACTTGGGCTCAGAGCACAACCTTGTCGTACTCCTGACCGCGACTGGAACCATTCCGATAGCACCTCCTCCATTCCAAACAGAAGCCTTGATGTCCTCGTACAAGTTTTGTATTACTCTTCCGAACTTCAAAGACATTCCCATCTTGTACAGCTTATAGAATAGGGCATTGCGGTCCACCGAATCAAAAGCTGCTTTGAAGTCAATAAAGAAGACATATAGTTTCTTGTTCCTGCAGAGAAAATACTGGACAATATTACTTAGAACAAACACGTGATCTATAGTGGAATACCCAGGCCGAAAACCAGCTTGATATTCCTTGAGTAAGTTATTTGTCCCTATCCATGTATTAATTCTGCTATGTAATATAGCTGTAAAAGTTTTGTATGACGAATTTAAAAAGGAAATGCCTCTGTAGTTCGCTGGGTCCGTCGTACATCCTTTTTTGTGGATGGGAAAGATCAGCTCTTCTTTGAAACGATGAGGGATAGTTCCAGTTCTAAAAATTTCGTTAAACACTTTCGTAAGTTGAATGCTAAGCTCGTTAGTGCCATATCTGTAAAATTCGATAGGAATCCCGTCTGATCCTGCAGCTTTACCATCCTTAAGACTACTAAGTGCCTCAACAACATCTTGCAGAACAATCGGTCGGTCTAGAATTTCATCTTGGAATCCAGGAATGGCATGATGAATGCCATGCGTGCTGATCGATGGATTCAAGAGCTCGTTAAAGTACGTTTTCAACACTCCCGGGCTTAGGTCTATGCTAATAAGTAATAAGGTTCTTTCCACCATTTAGTCTCTTAGCTAGTTTCCAAAATTCTGCAGAGCTATTACATTGAGCCAATCTCTGAGCTTCCTTTTCAAAGTATCTCCTCTTTTTTTCTCTGCAAAGTGCCTTAAACTCCCTGTTGACTTGGATATAAGTGCTTTTTATTTTAGTTTGATTGAAAGTCCGGAATACTCTGAGCCAGCCGAATGATAGCTTTCTAGCCTTCATGCACTCCCTATCAAACCACGGTTCCTTAAATTGTTCTCTTCTATTCGTCTGATGGATAGTGTTTGGACTCAATTCCTTAATAATTTCCTCGATTCTATTAAGGTCTATGTTCTGTGAGCTTTGAAGTCTCTCGTCTAGAATATTTCTATAGCAAGATGCTTCCGAATCTTTCCATATAAGCTTCGGCAGTCGGTTAATATTTCGTGTACTCGTATTTTCAGCTACCATGATCTCAAAAGTGACAACAATAGGGAGGTGATCCGAGTGTGGAACATGTTTTACTTCCAAGTCAGTTATGTAGGAGTTCCATTCCCCGCCTATAAGACAGTAGTCATTGACGGATGTCCCTGGCCCTCCCACAAATGTAAACTCGCCATGTTTGTCACTCATGCTTGTACCATTGAGAATTCGTAGCCCGAAGGAATCACAAAAATCCAACAGTTTTGTGCCATTTGCATTCCTAGTAAGATCTTTCGATTGACGATCTATTCCAGCTATTAAATTTCCAGTACCTCGTTCCTTGCCCACTCTTGCATTCAAGTCGCCTATTACAATCATGTTGGGGTTATCGCAATACGTAGCTATTCCGTGTAGGTTTTCAAAATCTCTACTCCAATAGTTACAGTTTAAATACGATGGTATTATGCAAAACTTTTTCTTATCGAACTCCAGGCATAAATGTACGACCTCCTCTATAAGTGAGTGTTCTTCTGGCAATTGACCAACTGCTTCCTTTTTTTTATGTGTAAACATCTAAGCGCGCGTTATTGGATTCTGGTGGAGTAATTCCACACATTTAACTTGCGGGGACAGAAAATGCGTCACTGTGTTTTATCATTGCAAACATTTTATCATTGCATACGTTGTTATCATTGCATACATTTATGAGCTGGGGCATATTAATTTCAGCTTTTTGTTGATGTGAAATAAAGCATGTTTTTCATATATGATGGTCTCACATTTCTTCCCTGTGAAGGACATCTCGAGGAAATTCGGTGCCAAATCTTTCGCTGAACTACCAGGTACGCAGAAATCACAGCTGGACAACAACTAACAAAAATATCGTAGACCAGCACCTCTACAATATGCAATGCATGCCGAATGAAATTCCAATGACACTTTCATTTACTGTGTAAGAGTTGATGTCATTTAACGGGGATGGAAATGCAAACGGGTATTTGTTATTTCATAATATATCAAGAATACGGTTATTATTTCTTTGTTGTGTTTGTCTTCGCCTAAGGAAGGTTCATACGGCGATAAAATTGGAGAATCTTAACAAGAAGTTGGAAAATTCATAAAAATTAATTTTCCATACATATGTGCACGTAATTTTTTTTTAAATTTTGATGGTGATATAGAGTGAGATCGTATTTGTCAAAAATTCTACATGAATTGAATTTTTTTACGAGGGCAATTTGATTTAATTTGCAATTGAATTTTTCAGTAGGTAATTTGAGAAACATTGACTACCTATTTAGTAATAGTTAGTTATTCAATTTATTTGTGTTTTCACTTTTAGTGTGGTATCATTACTTTGTTTAGTATTCTGCATAGTTTTGTGATTTTGTCCACAATTGTGATTGTAGTATATACAGTGAGATTGTATTTGTCAAAAGTTGTGCCATATTTTCATGATTTCGGAGATTTTCTTTAAGGAAACCATTTGTGCTAATTTGATATTGGATTTTTCTTGCAATTTGTGAAATTTCATTTTTTTAATATATTCAAGTCTTTTGTGCTTCGTCTTTCAGTGCTGTATCGTTTGCTTTTAGTCGGAGAAGTGCTATTAGGGGCAACAGCACATTGTTTCAATTTAACGTCGGTTGCACGAACATTGAAAACACTTTTTCTCGACACTCATGGCAGCTAAAATTCTGTACTGGCAAAACGAAGTACTTTGCTAAATGTGAGCGGGACTTTACACAAGATATTTAAGCAATAAAGTTCCTTAGCGCGGGCAAAGCCGGGAGGGAACAGCTAGTTTCATATAAAAATAAAATAATAAAATTTAAGTGTTTTTTGTTTTTTTTTTTTTTTCAATTCAATTCAATAATTTTAATTTAATTAATTTAATTTAATTTAATTTTAACGATATTAAAAAAAATCAACTAAATCGGTTCAAAATTACGGACGACAGAGGGAAACATACACTTTTTGCCAATTTGTTTTATACAGTGAAAGTCCAGTATATATAACGAATGATATAATTTTTTTATGTCATTCACTATATCGAGCGCGTTGGTTATATCGATCGACTTTTTATTCAATTTTTATTTTTAAATAAGTCATTAAAAAATATGTTTGTTTTGACGGTTTTCTTTGATGTTAAATGGAATAGATGACGCTATTTCAATACTTTCAGGGATTTTAAACCAACTTATACGTTCGTTCCTTATATCGGATGGAAAATCGTGGGCACCATTCGCTATACAGAGATACTAATGTATATCTAAAAAGCGTTCGTTATATCGCCAATTCGCTATATCGGTTATTCGTTATAATGGACGTCCACGTATAGAGATTTAAAATCTCTTCTCTCTGTATACAAAATAGAGTTGCAAAAGCGTTGTGACTTTATAACTCACGAACTGTCAAACCGAATTTGATCAAATTTTTAGAGTTTATTTGCATGATCGTGTAGTTGGTTTATGGTGACAAAAGTTGCTGAAGTTTCCGATAAATTGGCCTCAACTTAAACATATTATTGCCTTGTTGCAAAGTTTTGAAAGCAAACATAATATATCCTTCATTCCTTGTGCAAATGGTTTTTCCTAGATTAGCGAAAGCTTTGAAAAATGTATTAAAATTAAAAAAACAAAAAAACAGCCTCCGTACCTGTGGCAGCTGCTAAGGCGTCTTTCCTAGCTGTGGTGTTCTTACAAACTCTCCTTCGTTTGATATCACCATCAAGACTGTCTTAAGATCTATATAATTTCGGAAAACTATATTTTTGGAAACTGGGAGGGATTCAAGGTCACATTAGATCCAAGATTAGCCAAAGAATTTATAAGGCAGGCCTTAAAGGAGGTTTTCAGAAGCGACGAACCTACGATAGCTAGAATCTGGGGGCCCGAGTCTACTCTGATTCGACTTCCGTATTAACACAAAGGTTGATGTTAAATCGAATATACCCGTATGTCTGTTAAAATTCTATAGAACACTTCCTGTCCCCCATCATTACGAAAAGTAACGCCTTCAGGCGACTACATAACATGGAGGATCTATGGCACCAAATACAACTTTAAGAATCCTTCCTGATTCACGTAGTACTCCAAGAAAGCTTTGTGGCTAAGAGACTTAAGTTTCCGATTCCAGTTTAACCGACAAAATCGACCACCTTCGACGTAAAGGCGCAATCCGAAGATTTGACGTATACCTATCTAACTTTTCTTGAAATACGTCAATCTCTAAATCCCTTGATTTCATTGCCTCCTTGTCAAAACTGTTATACCAAATTTGACTGCCAACATAATGTTGTCCCCAAACATTTTCCAGCTAACAACCATCAAGCAAGAACACATCTCAATCACGCGCTAATAAGCCAAATTACATGGAATGTCGTTAAGAAAATAAAACAAAAACTCACAGCAATTGAATGACGATTTTATACCCTCCAGCCTAAAGCTAGGTCCAGGTATCTACATCTATACTGCATCCACTTTTATCATTCACTAATTAGCTTCCTTACCTGCAACGAAAAGAAGACGAAGAAAAAAAGATTATAAAAGGGAAAAATTAATTCTCTTGCATTTGATTCATTAGTACTTGAGAGTGCAGAAAATATGATTACGAGGATGGACCGTGTTACTGCAGTGTTCGGATTAACTACCTCCCGGTGAGTACTTCTTAAGGATTTGTGGGTAAAAAAAAAAAAAAAAAAAAACTGAGTTAGTTATGAATCAAGATGAACGAAGGACAGCTCTTCGTCATAAGAAGAACCAATTTGCCGTGAGATACTGCTCATTAATTAAGGCGGAAAAAGACAAAGACACCTAGCTCGGATGATGGCTAATTAAATGACCACCGTTTTCATCTGACACGGACACGGACACCGTAGCCAAAAGAAATAAAACGACAGTGAGACCGACCGCATAATGGACGGAAGTGGGGAAAAAAATGTCGAGAAAGCATATTTGCGTTGTATCACCCTTGAAGTGGAAGTCGATTGTGAGGTCAGAGTTTTTTTTTTTTTCACTTATTGGAGCAATTGAAGACGAGGATATACAGTGGAAGCAGCAGTAGGGAGAGAGTTTGTTGACACTTTTGCTTTCTAAATGGATTTAAGTCGGATTTCGGTATACCAATTGCGGGATACGTGTTGGAGTGTGATAGCTTTGCTGATGATAGCTGTCTGATGTCTAACTTTTCGAGCTTGCAAATTCAGCTTCATCGCAGGAAGACATGACAGCAAGTTATCTTAATGACAATTTGGACAAAATCTTGAAAGGCGAAAAGAAAATGCGATTGTTGGAAAGAAATCGATGGACAAAATACCCATACACAATCTAAGGAATCCATGCACCTTCGTGGAGTTGCAGTCAATTCTTCTTTAACAAAGAAGAACAAGAAGAGCGACAAAGTCTGGATATAAAACAAGAAGCCATAATGACGGAAGTACCAGTACATATCCCACATAGGCTTATACAGCTAAGCCATAGCAATCCACCTGATGCCACAAATCCTCGACTTTACGAGCGTTCACCTCCATACATCTTCTCTCGCAAGAACTTATTAAATTCTTGTAAGACTCTGCAAGTGCAACCCGTTAAGACAGCAATATACCAACAGCGCACAAGGCACAACCCATCTCAGTATACGCATTCGTCATAAGCGACAAAAATCATTACTCAACCTGAATCAGCACTGCAATTTGAGGTCGTAAAAAGACACTCATAGGCACCATGCAGTTCGCCTCCTCCTAAGTTCCTATAAAACGGTCCATAAACAACCTCCACATCTCCGAAGACAATATGCTGCGAAAAATACTCGGAAGCTTCAACTTTATGGTCATACTGTAAAGTTCGCCATGACTTAAGGGATAAAACATTTTTAGGAAGCTACAGCCTCTCTTAGACTGTTCATTCTGCAATTCTTTTCATATGCCCCATGGCCCCATCATCGTAAGTCGTCGTCGTGGTCGTCATAGAGCCAATATCTGTACACGCAAACCCCTGCGGCTAAACGCTCAGCAGGTGAGATGCGAGCAAAAGATACTTATCATGTGAAAGATTTATGGTGGCCCCTTGAACACAGAAAAGAAATACCCTGTCGGCCAGTTCCAGTCAACTCGCGACCGCCTTATGGCCAAATTGATTATAATTTCACACTAATCACAACCTGCGGATCTTGTCGCATTAATTATTGACGGACACAGTGACATGTGGCAGGCTGTGTTGTGCGCTGCATGTTCGGTGGTATGGTACCACCGACTGGTGTTTATCTTAAAATATTCAAGACGACATGTTGCGACAGGGATACCGGCATGTACACTGTACAAGGCCGAAACATTAAACATTTGAACGATGCACACGAGCTGTCTATAATCTATATGGGAGGACGGCTCTCGAAACGTGTCGCCTCTTTAATTCGAATTAGAATCGTCGTTTTGGGCCAACCGGCCGGGGACTGCTCTACCATGCAAGTGATGTGTAATTTGATATCATCTTGTGAAAAAAAGAAGGAGATTTCCTTATGCGTCCTCATGGCGGATATAGTGGCTCCGTCAGCATATATTTTAATAAATTTAACCTCTCTGCCGGTTCTACGAATGCATAATCATGCAAGCATTTGCCACTAGAATCTGTCGGATGCTGGAAATTTTAGCTGTTTTTTTTTGTTTGTGCTCCTGTTCATCTGTGCGGATTATGATTGTGTTTGGCGCGAAATTTGACACGCTCACTTGTCGTCGTGTCAGAAGTGTTTAGTTTTAGTTTGTCTGTTCGCCAAGAGGGTGTTTGTTTTTTGAAATCGGATTTCATGGACATGGAGGTAAATGGAGATTGGTTCTGTCGTCTGGGGTGTTGTCTTACATGGCCACTAATTGACGTATCCCCTGCATTTATGGCAGAAGAAGATTTTAAATCAACACGGGTTGTTTGGCGTCTAGATGAGATGCCCAGAAGCCACCGAACAGTAGCCGTCTTTGGCAGAAATCGGATAATGACAGCGAAAGGGTGTTTTCGGAATTCAGGCGGATTCACACGGAGGTATGTCTTCGCTATTATCAGCGAGGAGCTCAACGGCCGACGCGTGGACCTTCGATTTAATTTTATTTAAAAGTACAACTACGAACATAGTCTTTTATAACACATGTTTTGGAAGAAAAAACAAAAACTTAAATAAAACTAACATAAAAGTCAATCATCAAATAAAGGGGTTTTCAACAGGGACGCTACAAAAGTAGCGCGACAGGGAAAGCAAACGACGCCGAATTTCTTGCCGCTCTTTTGACATTTCTCTTCAGTAAGGTCTGCCATTTCATGATGGAAAGAAATACGAGCCAACGAGTCGAAATTATTAAAATTTGCGACCGAAATTCGGAGTCAGTGGCCTCAACGTTAAGAGCGCTACGTCCAATTTATGGTCGTCATAATTTTCCTAGCAGATCAACAATTGAGCGTCTAGTGGAAAAATTTTAATCCACAGGCACAGTACAAAATGTTCCCGTACCAGTGAGACAAAGAAGTGCCCGTAGTGTCGAGAATATTGCTGCCGCTGAGGCTTCAGTTGAAGAAAGCCCAAATGTGTCTCTCACACGTCGTTCTCAAGCGTTGGGCATCTCTGTGACGTCGTTGTGGCGAATTTTGCGAAAAGATCTTGGCCTACATCCTTACAAGATTAAATTGACGCAAGAACTGAAGCCGCTTGACCACCAGAAGCGTCGCATGTTCGTGAATTGGGCTGAGCAATAACTTGAAAATGATTCGGATTTTCATCGAAAAATCATCTTCAGCGATGAGGTTCATTTCTGGCTGAATGGCTTCGTCAATAAACAAAATAGGTGGTATTGGTCAGGCAGCAATCCACACGTACTCCATGAATCATCATTGCATCCCAAAAAAAAAAAAAACGGTTTGGTGTGGTTTATGGGCCGGCGGCGTCATTGGGCCGTACTTCTTCCCTGATGATCAAGACGGGCACGTAACTGTGAATGGGAATCGCTATCGTTCAATGATAACCAAATATTTTTGGCCCCAATTGGATGATATGGACTTGGAGGACATGTGGTTCCAACAGGACGGCGCCACAAGTCAAACAGCGAATGTCACAATCAATTTATTGGAAACCAGGTTTGGAGAACTTATCTCACGAAATGGTCCAGTCGCTTGGCCGCCTCGGTCGTGCGATTTGACGCCGTTAGACTATTTCCTGTGGGGCTACGTCAAGTCTATGATCTTTGCCAACAAGCCAGCGACGATTGATGAACTTCGTACGAATATCGAACGTTTGCAGCAGTATCGGCCGATTTATGCTTGAAAACCGTCGAAAATTGGGTTCAGCGTCTGGACTTCTGCAAGCGTGCCCGTGGTGGCCATGCAAAAGAAATCGAACTCCATACATAATGGCATCGAACGTACTTTCACAGGAATAAAGAATTTCATTGATATCCAAAACCGTTTTTGTTTTATTTAAAAAAAACTTTTGTAGCGCTCTTATTGAAAAACGCGATACACCTGTTCCAAAAATAACTTCATAGTCTGCCCGGAGATTCCCACAGTCATTACCACCGACAGTCGGTAACAAGCTTTCGCTTTTCCCAAACATTGCCTCCTTGTATACCATAATAGCAACTTTGACACTAATTGACAAACTGCCCTAATCTATGAAATGGACCCTTCACTGGGACTATGGCATTCGCTTAGCGACTCCTAACCCAATTCATTGATCTCCATTTCGAACATCGAAAACATATTTTCAAATACAAATCGGTGTGTGATTAACGACCGGCGAGGTCAAATTTGTTGCACAAATAATCTGTTGGGCAATTTATCTCAATTCGCCGTAAACCCAATCGCAGCCTGGATGAAGTCCGATAAGCAAATATCTGTTGGTCATCGAGCCTGTGTGCGCGGTTCCAATCCTTAAATGGATTTCGAACGATTTATTCCATTTGATGATGGTAACAAATTTTCATATAAAACTTTTTAGCCTCCGCTTTAATAAAATATATTTCACAATTTGCTCGGTGTTTTTTCTTTTTTTTTTTTTCGCTTTCTCGTTTGTCTTCTGTTGCGGCACTGCACAGAGATAGAAAATATGACCGAGTGTGTTTGTCCATGTGGAAATGGCCAAATGCAATATTTCAACAAACACCATGTCAAAGGTTATCGGCTCTCTGGTTAGTCGTTTGGTCAATTCGAGAAGAGCCAGAGACGAGGTAAACGATGCACAAAGTGGTTAAAGAATTTATGATGAACGATGCTGATGGTGATGGTGAATGCAAACTACAACAACAACAAAACCCGAGAATTGCAACATGCATTGCGAGAACGGGGAAAACAAAAAACAAAATAAATTGCTAATTCTTGCTGTGTGATGGGAGAGTTTTTTCTTTTTTTTTTCGTTTGGTGTATGGGTAAATTGTGAAAGGATGAAATGTTTTTTTTGTGAATTCTGTTTCGCAAACGCATCGTCAGTCGCATCAAATAAATTCAAATGAATCGCCGCACAAGGGGACGGAGAGTGGTGTTGGTTGATTTTCCAATTCGTTGATTAAACGCTTATGTGTGCGCACTTGAATTAAATGGACCAAAGGACGACAAAAAAAAAAAAAAAAAAAAAACAATCTATTCCACTGGTGTTATAGTTTTAAAATTATTCAAACTAGTTTTTTCATCTGCCTGGGCATTTGGATGATAGTTTTTCACGGCTGCGGTATTTTGTTGCTTCGTGGGAAAAAAAAAATAATACGGCCACGTTCGACGGATTTCACAAAATTGATGCTGATTGAGGATGGAAAAAGTGTGAAGGTTCAAGAGGGAATTTTTCTTAGATTCAGCTACAAATGGGAAGCTTGCGCGGAAAGGCCTTTGCTAAGAGTGGAATATGAATACTCTATTCTGAATACACCACAATGTGAACCGGTTACCAACTTATCCCTGTATACGTTTCCTCATCCGACCATGCCAAAAAAAAAAAAAAAAAAAATAGGTCCCGCTAAGCTTTGTTTATAAGGAACCCTCCAATGCTGTTGCTCGGAAACCGGACTGCACTGGGGACAGTAAGTTGAAGCGATTTAGGTGGTTAGAGATCTGATTGGCAAGAACTTTTTCAAAAACCTTAGATAGGCATGGTAAGATACTAATGGGACGATAGTCAGAGATCGATTAGGGATTGTTTTTCTTAGGCACGGGGATGACCTTAGCTTGCTTCCAGCAATCAGGGAAAGTGGAAGACGTGATACAAAGATTAAACAAATGAGTTATACAACTAACAATATGAGGAAGTATTCTTTTTACAAAGCGTAAATGTAATCCATCCTCCCCAATAGCGTTCGACTTAAGGTCTTGTATATGATGTATAACATCCTCTTCTGAGACAACTTCAAAATCTAAGCAACGGTTAGAACTGAAGAAAAGGTTTCTGTCTTGAATAAAATAAGAGCTGGTACAAGGACAGGAAAGAAATGAGTGGCTCCCGGAAATTACGCCAGAGGAAATTACGCCAGATTTTTTTTTTGGAAAAAACGCCAGAAAATGTTTATTTAGTCAAAATTGGAAAAAGCACCAGAACATTGTTTGGAAAATACGCCAGAAACGTTGGAAATTAGGCCAGACAAGTGTGGAAAAAGAGCCAGAAAGTAAAATGGAAATTAGGCCAGAAAATAAATATATTCTGGCCTAATTTCCAAATTCTTTTTGGAAAAAAGACCAGAAATTGCTTTATTTTATTTTTTAACAAGATAGTTTGTGAGTGATAAGGTAAATAAACAAGAAATCTTGGGGAATCATCGTGCCGGCGGGGGGGGGGGGGGGGGGGGGGTTGCGCGCTGCGACGCAAACGGCCGGCGCGGGGCGACGCCCTACGACGCGCCGCGACGCGAACGGCCGGCGCGGTACGCCCGCGCCGCGCTTGCGCCGGGCCTGCGCGTGAGGCGGGCGTGTATTATTTGATTACCTAATTACTTTATTACTCACAAACTGTAATGTTTAAAATAAAAAAAATGACAACGCAAGCAATCTTTCCGCCAACAAGAATAACTAATATTACTGTTAATTTGTTACAACAACTACAGTTTTCTGGCTCTTTTTCCAAAACAAGAAGTTGAAAAAAGGCTCCCTGAAATTACGCCAAAAGAAATTACGCCAAAAGTTTTTTGGAAAAAAAGCCAAAATTTGCAGAATAATGCATTGGCCAAAAATTAAAAAAGGAAAATTCGCCGAATGCCAGGAAATTACGCCAAATGTTTTGGAAAACTTGCCAAAAAAGCAAAATGGAAATTACGCCAGAAAAAGCTCTTTTTTTGGTTTAATTTCCAAATTTGTTTTGGAAATAAGATCAAACAAAATTGTTTTCTTTCTGCCAAAATTTCTGGAAATATCGCCCCAAACAAAATGAAAAAAGGCCCCAAAATATAAAAATTAAAAATCCAAAAATGAAAAATAGCCCCAAACTGCATTATATAGCTTGAATATTAGCTTTTATTAGAAAATCATTTATGAATACACTTCAATAGTATCGTCAACATTTTGTCTACAACAAGGATGACAGTTTTTTCATAATGAAAAATCACCCCAAAATTTAAAATGAAAAATGGCCCCAAAATATGAAATATCACCCCAATAAACAAACATTTTTTGGAGCTTTTTTCTTTTCAAGTAAACCAAACTAACTTTTTGGCGTTTTTTCCTTTTCAATTTGGAAAAAATACCAAAAATTTTGTTTGGTCTTTTTTCCAAAACATATTTTAAGGCTCTTTTTCAGTTTTCTTAAATGGAAAAAATACCCAAAAGAGTTTTGGAAAAAATGCCAAAATTCATGGCATTTTTGTCAAAATATTTGGGCGTTTTATCCTAGGAAAACATGCCATAAGTTTGTTCTAAGGTTTTTGGGCTTTTTTTCCATTTACATTTTTTGGCGTAATTTCATTTGGCGTAATTTCAGGGAGCCTGAAAAAACGCTCGAAATTTTTCTGGCTTTTTTTCCAAACAGATTTCTTCCGAAAAGTTTTCTGGCGTTTTTTCCATTTCTAAAAATGGAAAAAACGCCAGAAAACTTTTTGGAAAAAATGCCTGAAATTGTGGAAAGATTGCCAGAAAAGTCAGGCCTTTTTTCCTAGGAAAGAAAGCCAGACTTTTGTATGCAAAATTTTCTGGCATTTTTTCCAAAAAAAATTCTGGCGTAATTTCCTCTGGCGTAATTTCCGGGAGCCAAATGAGTTATTAAGCTCATCAATGTCGGGTGTTTTCGTTAATACATTATTTTTACCTAGTCCAATAGATCGTAAATTATTCCAGAGTTTTTTTGGCGGTTGGTCAGCACTTAGTTTGGACAAGAAGTATCTTTTCTTTGCCCTTCTGGTGATAGCTGAAGAGTTATTCCTGGCTCTACAAAAAGCCTCCCAATTTTGACTAGTAGACCTTAGTTTCCATTTGGCATACAGTTTCCTACGAGCTTTTATAGCAATGTGCACCTCTGTAGTAAACCATGGGCATTTTTAATTGCGCACTGCAACTGTCTTGATGGGGACATGGATATTAAAAAGATTGTGTATAAAAGTTTGAACAATTTCTACTTTAACATTAACATCTGCTACGAAGTAACAGGAATACCAAGGAAGTAAACTTGCATCATATTGTAGGATGTCGTTATTTATTGCTGCATAATCTCGGTATTGAAAAGATTCCTCCAGGGGAGCGCAAGAGAGATCAATATTGTAGGTGCAGAAAAGGAGATCATGATCAGATACCCCCTCTAGAGATAATTGATCACAAAGCAAGACGTTGGAGAGGTCAGAGACAACTATTAAATCAAGAAGACTTGGCTGAGAGCCAAGCGCAAAGCGCGTAGCGTAGGAGTTGACCACAGTCAAACCAGATGAGGCAATATAATCTAAAAGCTGATTAGATCTGTTATCAGATTTGAATAGATCTGCATTAAAATCGCCACAAAGTATAATGTGTTCGTAGGACGCTGAAAATTATTGAACTGTACAAAAAAAATTGATCAAAAGAACAATTACGGTTGGGACTATAAACAACACCAAGTATGCATTTTACATTGCCATTCGAAATTTCAACGACTAGATATTCCGTGTCGTTACCTATTGATTTCCCTAATATTTTACATGCCAAAGTAGTTTTGTGATAAATTGCAATCCCTCCACCAGTAGTGTTAGTTATTCTATTATGCGGAACCAGTAAATACCCTGGAATGCCGTAGATTTTGTCATAATCGCTTTCATTATCCAGTGTTTTAAACCACGTTTCACTGACACAAATAACATCTACTCCCGAATCTACAAAAGTATGTCGAGCATAGTCCAATTTAGATAAGCCAAGACTGCGAGCATTAAAGTGGCATACCTTAAAACCATCACAAGCAGTGGCTAAGATGTTAACTAACGTTCGCACCTCAATCCTATCACTCACACCAGATAAAATCCCATTATGGATCATCAAAAAATAAAATATATATATAACTATACCATCAACAAATAATCGCAGCGCGAAGTACCTTAGTCTAGCACTATGTAATCTACACATAAAAACAGATAAAGAAAAGAAAGGAAGAGAACATAAAAAACATAAATACCGAGTAGTAGAGCCTTATCTAACTCACACAATTAACAATGTTGTGCCGCAATAATAAATTTAAGTCAAGACTTTTAATTTGCGGAAGCTCACAATTGCGAAATTTGTATCGAAATAATATTTTTATTGAAAATATAGCCATTGTGAATTACTTAAATTTAAAGTTCGAATTAAAAATGTTAAAGTCAATTCTGTGTAAGACTCTGTAAGTCACGCGCAGTGTTCGGACTTTACTGCAGTTGCAGTGGATCTACTCCGATTTTAGAAACATTTTAAAATCTACTCCGCTTGACTAGCAATCTACCGCGATTTTTCGAATTCCCGTATTTTGAACCCTCCTTTGAAATTGAACGCATCCAATTATTTTTGTTCCGACTGTATTTTTATAAGCTCGCAATAAATACTCCTCTACAGTCAGCAATCGAAAAACAATTTTCAATCTAGTAGGCTTTGGTAGCAGCATACTCGCCCAGACAAAAAGCTTCGAATAAAAATGAAAGAACGGCCTCGAAATTTAGAAAATTGAGATGATGATAGGCAAGGATATATCTGAGCAAACAAATTCTTGATCATGGGGAAAGCTGGGCTTTTTTATTTTTGAATCAATTAAAGTCAGGCATGCAGGCAACAAACTGAAAATTTCTAGCTATTATTTTCTCAAATTCTACATGCTAAAATAACTAGAGGGAAAAAATATATAATTTATATAAATCGTAATTTTTAAATCGTACGATTTTTGAACTATTATTTTCTCAAATTTCCCCACTAGTTACTTCAGCATTTAGAATTTAGTTCTATATAAAATAATAGTTACATCTTTTTCTGCAAATTTTAAATATACTTTATATATAGTTCTCGGCAATTCTGAAAACATTTGCTTCGGCCTTATTTCTCAAGCAATGTTCGGCATTATTTCACTTTGTCAATGTGAAATAACACCGAATTCTAAAATTCGGCTTTAGTTTTCGAATTCGGCGTTATTTCGCTCGGCGTTATTTCACGGCACCTAAATTCGAACTAAGCTCTAAAATGGGACAAACTTTTCGTGATTCGGCGCTTTTTTTTTTCTTGATTTGATCTTAAACTTTTTTTCCGTGAAGGGTCAAAGTTTCTTTTAAAATTAAAAATACCCAATACATTTACTTTAATTACTGATTAAAGATTGGGGAAAATTCCATCGGGACTGTTACAGAGATTGGTTGGGGACAGTGTATACGGAGAGTTCTGGTTCCAACTTCTAAAAACTTCTCTGATGGGTTGACTTGATCAAACAGCGCAGTCTGGGGGCAGATTCCGTATATCAATGATCGTCTGAATGATATCGTTTTGGAAACTTTAATCACCATTAGAAGTTATAATTTGCTCGACTTTTTTTGAATATCGTCAGCTTACATTACATTGGTGGGAAATGAACTGCATTAACCTCTCGAACTTGTAATTTTAGCACTTAGTTGGTAGTTTTGGGTTCTATCGTTTCGACGATAATCGTCTGAAAAATTACGGATTGAGTGTCCTGGTCATTTAAAATATATGTACACCCATTTATCACCGAACTAGACTCATCGTCGTTATATTGTAGATAAAATTGAAGAAAGAAAAACTCATTTCCCAGACATGCCACACCACTCCGTTTTATTTGCCTCAAACATCTGAAAAATGTCATTACCCCTGTCATAAATTTAAATTGCTATACAATACATATATTACGTATGCTGCGGGGATATATTAAGACAAATTGTCCCCGACTATGGAGCTGCAGGGAAAGAAACCCTCTCACAATATAGGTTAATGTATCTGTTTTGGGGGATACTTCTCCCCCCGAATGTGTCTTTAATGCAAATAAATAAATCGTAATTGAAACTCTTCCGCCCAGCAGAGGAGAAACAAAAAATACTCCCCGCCGCATGGATCCATATGCGAAAAAGGATAACCGAACCAGAAGCCAATATACACAACCCAGCAGCACGTCGGTCGTCGAGCCTCCAGTTACTTAACAGCACCAAAGTAACTCCCGCCTGGCGAAGACAACTATATACACACTAACTCAGCAACCGAATCGTGTACATATAGAGAAACATTCAATTTCCTCCTGCCACATCCATACAAATAGTCAGGATGTTCGGTCGTAAGTAACCCGGAAGTGTAGAACAAAGAAAACTAGATATCCTCGAACCCTTTGAATTATTTTTTCTTTTTTTTGTTCTCTTATATGCCCCCCGCCACTTCGGCACATCGCTCTCAGTTTTCCTTTTCGATTTGTCGATGTGGAGCAATGTATCCCATTGCATTCTTTTACTCGGGCAATTTCTATGCCACCCTCGTCTGGGCGTGCGGAGTCAGCTCAGATTGTCATGCAAAATCCATCAGGGATGATGTTTGGCTTATGCTTTCGCCAACAACTATAAGCAGGATAATTTCGTCCTCTTCGCTATTCATGGATATAATGTAATAAATTTCATTCGGATTATAAACAAAAAAAAAAATAAAAACTGCTGACAATGATGACGCAGTAGAGACGATGATGACGACGACAACAACTTTGACAGACGATGCATATATGCGACGAAGAAATCGGCAAATATGTCGCTTTTATGACTCCTTACAGCCGTAAGTATGTCGGAATGGACCTTAACGAGCCTATTCCATCGTTTCCTTTCATTGAATGAGCAATGGCTGTCTTTATTTAGTGCTTGTCTCTCTCATCGTCATTGCCACAGTGAGTACCCCGAATGGGGAATAGTACCCATAAAAAAGGAGCTTCCTTTGTTGGTGTTGTCAGATTGAAAAAAAGAAAGTAGTCCAAATGAATGGAATCGACACAGCTGGTGTGGGACTGTAGGTGCTTGCATTTTTTTTTCAATTGACATCCTTGTCCTCGTCCACCAAGACCACATGTAAGAGATGACATCGGTTTCTGTAAATCAAATGGATTTCCTTTTGAGCTCGTGTAGCACTCTTGCTTGGGTGGATTGTTTTTTGAAAATTAATTGTTTTATGGTGGCCACCACAGCCAAAGGATTCCTTCGCAGGAGTGTCCAAGGGATTTTCATAACGACGGCAATGGTAGCGGTTTTCATAAGAAATGCCCGCTGGACAAGGTATAATGGAAAGTCATACCTTTTCGTACCCAGGCATGTACCATTGGGAGGTAGGTCAAAATGAAAGTGCCCTAGCCGATTAGGGGTCCAAGGAACGGTTTACTTTACAGGCAGTCATAGCAAACGCTGAAGTGACAGTGCTGTCAGTCAAAGCTCTAAGTCGCCTGAACAGTTTTGTTTAATGCTGAATATAAAATAAATAAATAAATAGTTGGCGCAACAGGTCCGGAAGCCTAAGGTCTGGCTTAGCTTCTCACAAGTGTGAGTTTTTAATTTTTGGAACGAATGGAAGGGATCTACTATTTCTACTCGACTCCGAACGGCTAATTGAGAAGCTATTTCAAGACAGTTATACTCTCGGATGTTTGTCAAACGTTCGCAAGAGGTGGCGCAGTGGAAAAAACCTTAGGTTGGAATTTGGGTTTCTGCGGGATTCGAACCTCGACCCCTCGCTTAGTAGTCCAACACACTAACCACTAAGCCACTGCGTCTACTGCTGAATATGCAAGGGTAAAAGCTTACACGCAGCAAGCACATTTTACAAGGAAAGGGACAGGATGTTTACAAGTTCTGAAGCTAAGATTACGCGTGTCAATTTTATAGCCAATTTTGACATGCTGACGCCATTTTAACAGTGCTTAAGATCTTCAATCTCCTGGTGGTTTTCTTAAGGACTGACGTAAGCCCGCCTGACCCAGACTTTTACCGAAGAAGCTCAAAATGTCGGGTCGACGTACCTACTGCGACTTTTTTATTATTCTAATGGAACACTTACCCAGGACTTTCTGGGACTTAGTAAGTGCAACCTAATTTAGGGATTCAATTCGACATAATACGAGGCATGATACGTTTCGAGATTTACAACCCAATTTTTTGAGCCACCGAAAAATGATACCAGGTCAAGCAAACGGACTTAAGTGACGCATTAACAGCTGCTACCGATATCTATTTTGAGGCGAAAAACTGTCTCTAATTGTGAACTCTAGAGGGGAAAAATGAGTCCGACACGGCCCCGAACTATAAGCCCTCAAACTCCAAATCCGAAATTTGAACGAAATCCCGACAGCCGTTTAGACCCTAAGGCTGAGGAGCATACGGATAGACAGACAGACAGACAGACGGCCAGACAGACAGAAATTCGCGACCCACTTTTCTGAGTTTCTCTATCGTCGTAATGTCAGAACTGAAACTGATTAACATCTCGGTTTGGAATTTTGCACAAATACGAGAAAGTTGAAAACTAGAGACAGAGTAGAACACGGGGGTCAAAAAGTGGTTTAACTTATTATTGCATTCCAAACTGGTATTTAAACTGCGAAAACTTATTTCAGAGCGACACAAAATGCGACTCACAGAGTACCGGACTTGCATTGTCGCAAAAAAAAAAAAAAAATCTACCGAAGGCAGCAGCGCTGCCAGCTAGTGACGAAGTTTCAAAAAGGCAGTAAAAAGTTGGACACTTTGTCACAAAGCGTTGACAGTCTTAACTACGTACTACAAACACTGGATCTGACCGATATAGCGGCAGCCATAAAAAGACTGACATGCCGCAAGACCGAAGAACCTGTAGTTGAATATTAGAGCTGTTCAAAACGGATCTAGATGACATTCTAGAGATCACGTTCATATACCAAGTCTAAAAGTATGTGCTGCCAATAAGAAAGTGCGGTACGCCATGACGATTTCTCTTGGTGTAAGATCTTCACGTAGCTTGCTGTCCTCTAAAAATATTCCTCCACGAAGTGAGGTCAAACTTGTGGGTCCATTGGCATCAGGAGCAAGCTCATCTTCGATTAAGTATTAAATCGCCAGAAATCCATTCCAGATCGGTATCCACTATCCACCCCCTTTCCGTCCAATTCAACTCAGCGTATGATATCGGAGGCAACACTACTTAGCACCGCTGAAGAATTGGCAAACCCAGGATGACAAGGGAAAATACTCGTTGCTCCTTCAAGGTCAGAACTGTCATCCTCATGCTTCCTTGGTCGAATTTACTCAACATACTCTTAGTATAATATTCCATCCCGAAAGAGAGCATCTATTTCACTATGTAAGGATGCAAATTGCGCCCACCCAAGCCCCCCGCGACAAAAAAAAAATCAAATTAAATTTTCCGCGCATCCGCCCATGATGGCTTCATCATTTCAGGCCGAAAACATAATCGAAAAAGTTCTCAACGCAACTCAACTCAATCTGAAGCCATTAATCATGCGTCCCAGTGCTAATTTGTTTATGGCTGCACTGCACTATTATTACCAAAATCAATATCTCTGGAGCACACAGGAGAAAGGCGCGCATCATCCTGCACACAGGGTCAATGCGATTGAATCCGCGCCGGTAATTCTTGTTTGCTTCGCCATTCTCATTATCATTATCGTCATCATCGGGGGCTCATCGAGCACTCATCGAAGCCAAATTGAAGGCCCATCATCGATGCAAATTACTAATCAGAAAATCTCTCCCCACACACAGCCACATCGGAGGAAGACGATTTGTTTCACGTCGTTCCTTTTGTTTGGTCTGAACCTGCGACGACGAAAACCCTTTCATTATAGGGTGCGGCTTCCATACTCGTACTCGCTTGGTCCTACTTTATACGAACACTCGTCCGCATGGTTGCTGCGGCAGCACCATCCCGATGCCTGCTCCTGCTGTTCGTGCTGATTGTGAAGATGATGAGGGCCTCGCTTGCCTCACAGATACCCATTTTTAAGTATATGCCTTTCAAAATTATGATCCTTGTTTGTTTTTCTTATTAGGCTGAGGCTGCCTAAGTCGTCTGGTTGCATCTTCAGCCACCTCTTCCCGTTGACTGGTGCTGATGGCTCTGACTTTGATGACGATATTCTCGGATGATGCTTAAGTTCTCGTGTATAGTTTCTCTGGTGTGGCAGCAGAACCTGTGCAAACAACAACATGAGATACTGTGCTTTGTTTCTGTTGCTGCTTGGCACGACACGGCGATGAGATGACGATGATGAATTTGGGCTCTCCGCTGCGGCAACATCGTCATCGTCATAGTCGTCCACCACTCCAACATAAAAGGTTCTACAGATGCAATTAGTTGAGTTGTATCTTCTGGCCACTACTGGCACACTGAATGGGGACGCAGCCGAGCGCCTAGTGTGTTGACTTTCATCTTCATGCACATCTTCCATAGTCGTCGGTCGGTCGACGACGCTGGGGAAGTAACAAGCTGCCATTAGGCGAGTGCACTTGATGATGAATTTGAAATTAATTCACGTAATGATGTCTAATAAGATGTTCGCATCCGAGAGGAGATGCATCGAGCGCAGCTCTTGGCTTCGAAACTATACTTCTTGGAGAGCGCCTCAGCGCGAGTGTGTTTACATTTGGAAATTTGTTTGCTAATGAATAAATTTCGGGAAAGGATGCAGCAAGCAGCTGAATGGGAGCAGAACGAACGACATCTCGGATGTAGTAACGAATTTTGTTATTTTTTTTCCGCCGCCTGTTTGTATTGAATTTATTAAGTGGTGTTTCTGGAGAGGCTATGTCCCTGAGAGGGTTTTGTATATACATAACATAAATTTTATTTATTTTTTTGAAGAATTTCAAAATTAGTGCGGGTATTTATGGAAATCTTTGGATGGGATACTATTTGAACTTATTGTCGTGCGAGATTAGAGTGAAGTGGTGATTCGGCGGAAGTGCACGATTTCTGGGAAAGGTGTTGAATGGGATTTTCTATACAACCGGTGTGGGTAAACAAGGTATTTCGGCTGGAGGGTTTCTGTTTTGAATAATTTGTCAGGAGAAATCTGGCGATGAATGCAGCGCGTGGTTATAGATCTACCTACGTCTTTAGAATCGAGCTGGTAAATGGAACACGGGGATGGTGAGCGGAAGGCAGCGCAATGATTCGGCGAGTTGTTTCTGTTTAAATACCCGGAAAACACACATACGATATTGCCACTGCCTTAGGGCTCGCCAGAGACTGACAAAGATCAAAAAGAAAGTAATAGAATCGGAAATGGCATGTAATGGTAGGTTTTAAAAACGGGGAATACTAGTCTAGCAGAAAACTACTAGGAGAATCTCAATACTTAACTCAATCAGAAAGTTTTTTGATGTGAAACATACATTGGCGCGACTTGGGAGTAAAATTGACTCGAATGAGGCGGAAATTCTGGGCCAACGGCGGAAATTGGCCTGTCGCCATCACTACGCCGGCCGCCGCTATCGACTCCTAAATCACTCAACCGATTTCGATGAAATTTTGTGGGTGTTTATGGTTGCTTGCAACTTGAAAGATGGGATACCTACTTTTGGACCCGATAGGTGGCGCTGTTGTCGATCTTCTAAGCCATTCAACCGATTTCAATGAAATTTTGTGGGAATGTATAGTTGCTTGCAACTTGAAAGATATGATGCCTACTTTTGGACCCGATAGGTGGCGCTGTTGTCGATCTTTTAAACCACTCAACCGATTTCAATGAAATTTTGTGGGTGGGTATGGTTGCTTGCAACTTGAAAGATAGGATACCTACTTTTGGACCCGATAGGTGGCGCTGTTGTCGATCTTCTAAACCATTCAACCGATTTCAATGAAATTTTGTGAGTGTGTATGGTTGCTTGCAACTTGAAAGATAGGATACCTACTTTTGGACCCGATAGGTGGCGCTGTTTTCGATCTTCCAAGCCACTCTACCGATTTCAATGAAATTTTGTGGGAATGTACAGTTGCTTACAACTTGAGAGAAAGGATGCCTACTTTTGGACCCGATAGGTGGCGCTGTTGCCGAGATATAAATATTTTTTTCAGTTCTTTCAACATAATTCTTAAAGTGAATATTTATATGGGCACGCTGGACCTGGGGAGTGAACTAAACAAAGCTTGGTCTTACACAGACACTAGACTACTGAATCAGTTGATTGCATTACATCTAAATGCAAACAAAAACTCTAAAAAAATGGATTGCGTTATGACTTTTTAAATGAATGAATACACTTATCTTATTTGCAAAATGTTCATTAATGCAACTATTGGCATCACTTGCAACGTAAGGTGTTCATTATTGCAATGTTGATCAAACTGATGCGCAAACATAACGAAAAAGCATCACAGAAATATCTGTTTTTTATAAACCAATGGAATATTAAAATAGGTACAACATAATTTTATTAAATTTTAATACTTTTTTAGATTTGGTTTCAATATCTATGGGATATATTTCAACCCAAACAATATTTTATTTTAATACACATAGAAAATTGTCAAGCGTAGGCAAATTCCCGTGTCTTTTATCCCTTTGAAAATAATCCTATAGAGTGCCGCTGTGCACCTCTTCAGTTGGTATATTTTTCTAAACCTTTAAATGAAGAAGAACTCATGTGTGCCCGACCCCGAACTATCTTATTAACTCTTCAGTCAATTACTTACTTTTTGGAATGTAATAGCTATATTTTTGAGGCAATCAACTTGAATCTAGACCTAAGGAAATAAAGCAAATACTATAAATTCTTACAGGAATACTTTGAAATTGAAGACTCTTACTAATAATATTCTCATTGGATATCAATGTAACTCCCATTTTAAGCATGACTTTCACTTGTTTCTATTTTTAAAACATTTTTCTCTCAAAAAAACGTTATCCAAATCATCCACTCCATTGAGTAGGACGCTCAAACTAACTCTCCATTCTTAACCAAGTGACAAAATAATATGCATACTTGGGCTCAAAAGTAATACCGATATATTTAGATCTAATTATCTAGTAATCCTTCGAAAAAATCTCTGCTTCGTGGTCTATAACATAAAAGCGGTGTACCGCAAGGCTGCCTGCTATGGCCACCACTCCACATGATCCCATAAAGTGACTCTTATCTTAAATTCCTTCCCTCCAAAAACTTTGCTAGAGCGCGTCACCCACAATCGCTAGCGGACGCAGTTTTTTGTCTTTTAAGCAGAACCACAAGCCATACTCATGCGCATGTGCTGTATGGTTAAGAGTGAGCAAGGAGTCGAAGTATAGGTAGATAACGAATGTTTTGTAACAACAAAGCGACACTTAACAGCCTTTGGTAGCCGCAAGCATTTTAAAACGTATTTAGGGTTGCAGCGGTCAAACTACACCGAGTCTGTAAGAGCTGTGAGAACTAAAAATGACAAACTGTAACGAAACGCCACCGTTCGTCACACTTTTATATGGACAGACACTCCACTGGCGGCTATTGCACCAATCCCCTATGTGACTTCGAGAATTTACATTGGTCTCGTATAAGTCACACTCTCTTAGTGGTGGGAAAACAATGAGAACCCGAATGAGAGAAGCATTCGGGGAGACTTGTCTACCAGTGAACTATACCAATCTTACGTACCAGATAAGGCTCCCTTTATAGACAGTGACTTAGGTCCCTGTTCTAAATTTTTGGTGGCTGGATTCCCTTTTTGGGAGACCGGCCTTAAATTAAGCAGTGTCAGCAATCCCAGGTGGCTTGCTATCTCTTTTCTCTGGAACCACAATGTAGTCGGGCCGCTAAGGAACCACGCATTAGTGGGGCCACTAATATCCACGTAGTAGTAGGGCCGCTAAGGAACCACGCTGCAGTCGGGCCTCTCCCCCTCCTTTTCTCTGGAACCACGCTGTAGTAGGGCCGCTAAGGAACAACGCATTAGTGGGGCCACTAATATCCACGTAGTAGTAGGGCCGCTAAGGAACCACGCTGCAGTCGGGCCTCTCCCCCTCCTTTTCCCTGGAACCACGCTGTATTCGGGCCGCTAAGGAACTCCGCAGTAGTCGGGCCACGTAGTTAGAGACGTAGTGTAGACGTTATCATTAAGCTATGAGTAGTTTGTATAGAGACATACAGAAAACATTGTCGAAGTATCGTTAAGGCATAAGTAGTTTGTATAGAGTTGTATAGAAACACTGTATTTAAGATTCAGTAAACACACTGCGAATAAGGTGTACCTCTAAACCAGAGTTTTTGTGTTTCTTTGGTAAACCCTGGATCCGGCGAGCGAAACCCCGGCCGGAGAAAGAGCACATCACAAAACAAAAACAAATTATGTCGTTCACGGATGCGCTAATTACACTGGCATCCAGGACAACGAATTTGTAGAATTTGCTTAATATAAGACTTTCGAAAGCCCCCCAACAACATTCCGGGCTATCAATAATCTGCTATTAATATCTCCCGCCAAGCTTTATAAGCTCAGTCACTCAACGGAAGAACACCTAAACACACAGAACATTCCATTTCCAGCTCAATCAATCAGTCGATCTGTTGGGCCCATTCCAGATGTCTGGACTTCCGCATAGGCCAGACCACGGACCTACCCCATGCTGATTAGTTCTTGTTCGCTTTCCAACTTGCCGCCAGAAAGAGTGTTGGTTATTGCTCTTCGATCACATTAACAGGCACAAGTAAATTAATTACCGACCGACAATGTGGCATTTATTGCCGACAGTAAAACCGAAAGAGAAGTCCATATCGAGGCACGGCACACGGGGTGAGTTTGTGTGAGCCGATCGGTTTTTGGTCCTCATTAAAACAGCTTCTTTCAAGCGAAAGTAAACTATTCCCGTGCCCGTATGTAAATGGGGAAAATATACTTTATGACTCTCTCGCTGCGCGTACATCGCACAATCATTAACCATCTTCTGATTAATGAGTGCGTGTGTATGCAGGCGAGACATCACAACCAAGTGGATACCAGGATACACCGTGTAGTCCTCTTTTTCCGTTAAACACTTTTAGATAAATTAGCGTATGCGCGAGCGAGTTCCAACTACACCCCGGGGTTGAATGAGAGACGGGAACTGTGATAAGGAAAACCGTCTATCCTCCTGTAGCGTGCATAAATTAAAATTTACATTTTTCCTTTAAATTTCCATCTGCAGTCGGTCGCAGATACGCCGAACAGAGTGTTCACACTGTTGAGAGATCCATTATTTATTACTTAACCAGCTTCGTACGAACATAATGGCTGCGCTCCTTGCCACAATAATATTTGTGTGTGTGTGAGTGTGTTCAACTCAGCCCCCCCCCCCGTCCTGCTGCCGTGTGGTAATGATCAATGATGCCTGTTGTCGCAGGATAGACCTGCTCGTCTAGGTTTCTATATCCGATGATGTAGTAGTTAAAAGCAACTGTCTAGTGTAGTACAGTCGCAGAGCAACTCTCCCGGAGAGTTGAGCCTGTGTCGCGCTATCAGTCACATTAATCGACGTGCAGATATTTATCATGGACATCTAGCGGTATGGTCCGCCCGGCATGTGTCGAGACCAGAGCTCACTTCGCTGCATGCGAATTGATTGCGGCAAATTGAAAATCGATTTATATTGCAACACGCCAAGTGAATTGTACAAGTTTGTTGCTTGGCAGATTTGTTAAATTAATGACGCCATTGAGTGCGAGACAAGGCGAAGTGGCACCGCATTTATACAGATGGAGACAGAAATGCACTGGCGACAAACTTTTGACGATGTTATTGGAAATACATGAATGTCAGCGGAACGAGAAGTAATAATCATTGGAGAATGACAACAGACATTGGCTGAAGAGGTTTTCGCCAAAAAGAAGTGGTGAATGGTGCACAGTGCGGCCAAGTGGTACAAAAGGGCTGTGCTACCGACAAGATGACTTGAATAGGTTCGATATTTTTGATGGTAGCAAAGACCACCCAAACGTTTCACTTTTTGTTACGCTTCTGTTTTGAAGCATGCCAACTAAACCCATGGTAATTGCACTAGGGTCAGTACTTGTATTGGGGCGTTTGGTGAACGTCTTTCTCAAGGACTCTGATATGGGTATGCCCACCGTGAAATTAAGCCGTCAAGGCAGGTGTTCACGTAAAGCATGCTTTTCCATTTCTGTTGAGTTTCTACTTGAGAAGTGCCGCCAGTAGCGTTTCACTTCTTGTTACGCTTCTATTTCGGCCCACGATGACATAGGAAGTGACGAGTATTTAAATACGCGTAACTTATCCTTGCTACTTGAAAATGCCGCTTTCAGGAGCGTTTCACGTGGTTCACTACATCCACGGTGACATAGAAAGTGATCGTAGCGAGTATTGAAAGACACTTAG
The DNA here is from genome assembly GCA_946477585.1 of Cheilosia urbana. Lineage (NCBI taxonomy): Eukaryota > Metazoa > Arthropoda > Insecta > Diptera > Syrphidae > Cheilosia > Cheilosia urbana. Next base: position 123,988,269 of record OX297854.1, read on the forward strand.
CTTATCCTATTGTTGAGTTGCCACTTGTGAAATGCCGCCGCGTTCAGTAGCGTTTCACTTTGTGTTACGTTTTCTGTTTCCCAGCATACTACACTACCCTACCGCTACATAAGAACTCCGCGCTAAGCTTATCTCACTGAAGAGAAGAGACGATCAATGGCGTTTCACTTTTCAATACGTTCCTTTTTCTCAGCGTAGCAACACGTCCTCTCTTTTACATACCTTCAAAGAGGCCTCCTAAGCTCCAACCAAAATAGAATTACAAGAATAGATGTAGGTGACTTGCGTAGTTAGTTAGGAATTCTCCCCCGGCCAAGCGTCTTCTAAAATAAAATATGTTAAACCTTACAGCACATGGGTGAGAAAAGATTTAATTGAGACAGTCCGAAAGGTTTCTCCCCACGAACGTCATAAAAATAGCCACCGTTCTTAAATCGTCTACTCACTTTAATATCTGGTAAAAGTGCACTCTTCCAACTGAACCCACTGTGCGTTGCCGGGCAGCTCTCTGGCCTGCATTCACTGTTCATCTTCGCGTTGACCCTTTCATTAATTTCGACTTAGAATCCAATTAACCGGACTGTTGTAGCGCAGCCATAATTCATAATTCCTCAGCTACGGCTTGTTAATAAATTGATAAATGTATTCCATCGAGTTGCTCGAGCATAAAAAACGCTCTTTCCCTCAAAAATGTATTTATTGTCATTTAATTGATTTACTCTGCAGTTGGGGACGCAGCATCACTCTGTCCTGTCAGAGTCAGATACTCAGATGCACAGTGGCATCATTATACGCCTCTGTCTCCGCGTCGGCCTGGAGTTAATTATTATAATTTTCAACGGCCTCAGAGCCGTTTTTTAAATTATCTGCAGGGGTGTAATAGCTACGAAAGTAAAAGATATAAGAGAATAGAAATAGTTAAAACACACAGTCTGGGTAGCCACCATAAAACACGGCTGCACACAGACAGAAAATATGCAGCGCGGTTTTCCCTCCCAACGTGTGTGGTTTGAACATTTGATTATGAATAATTGGAAAATATGATACTGACAGGTTGTAGTGGTGGTGGCGGTGCCAAAGAAATGGAGGGAAAAAAACAAACATTTATGTATTTAAAAAAAAATAAACCTTTCGAGTAGATACATACATCAGCACCTGCATGCGTCTTGGGTGATTAACTTAATGAGTTTCCATGTGTGTTTTGTGGATATTTGACAGGTCATGAGAAACTTTAGCTGTTTGTTTTTTTTTTTTTTTAATTTAAATTTGTTTTGGGGAGGTTCGCTTTGGAAATCCTACTTATCACCTCTTTATGGGCTTTGAAACCGTTTAGGCACAGCAGGTATTGCCTAAATGCATATTAAACGCTCAATTAATGTTCACTTAAACGACTGTTTTGGGGGGATATTAAGCGAAGGTAGAGATGGTATTCAAGATACGCTTTTATTAATGCTTTTCCTATGGCATCTAACGTTGTAACTTGTGTTGGGTGTCTATAATAATGTCTGGCAATGGCTGGTGCGTGATTTTGCGCTCAACCTGAGGGTATGACTTTTTTTGTAGAGAGTATCGAATTTCGGATACTCACTAGGAGGTATATTTTGGAGTAGGTAACATGGTAAAGTGTTCCCTCGAGGCAATTAACAATGATTGGCTACATTCCGATTGTTATGCTGTGGTGGGTCAATTTCTTACCCATTCAGATGAAATATAATGCTGGTGCCTCCAGCGTTATAAAATGCCTAAGGTATTTGGGTGTTTTTTTATTAACAAAATTCTATTCATTGGCTTTACTTTAAAGGTCCAGTCTAAAGATTGAAAATGAGTGAGTGCCAATATGCAATATAATTGAAAGAAATTCAATCATTTGCAGTCACCTCCAGTCAATCAGTCAATTGCAGTCATTTTTAAATCACCTCCAGTCATTTTTCAATTACCAGCGGCCATTTGCAGTCTTTTTTTTAGTGATATCCAGTCATTTGCAGTATTTTTCAATTATCTTCAGTCATTTGCAGTCCTCTTTCAGTCACCTGTTTTTTTTTTTTTTTTTTTTTTTTGTAAACATTTTTCAACCGTCTTCAGCCAGTTGCTGGAATTTATCAATTTCCACCAGTGGGCCTTTTCAGTCACCTTCAGGCATATTCAGTCATTTTTAAATCACTTCCAGACATTTGTAGTATGTTTTCATTCACCTTCAGCCGTTTGAAGACTTGTTCAGTCTATTTCTGTCCTTTCTAGTCATTTTTCAATCACCTCTAGTCATTTGTAGTCATTTTTAAATTAAAAGCAGTCATTTGCAGTCTTTTTTCAATTACCTCCAGTCATTTGCAGTCATTTCTTAATTATCTTCAGTCATTTGAAGTCCTTTTTCAGTCACCTGCAGTCTTTTATAGACATTTTTCAACTGACTTCAGCCATTGTCTGTAAATTTTCAATTACCTCCAGTAATTTGGTAATTTGAAGTCTTTTGTTAGGCATCTCCAGTCATTTTTCAATTATCTTCAGTCATTTACAGTCCTTTTTCAATCACTTGAAGTCTTTTGTAGACATTTTTCAACTGCCTACAGTCATTTGCTGTAATTTTGTAATTACCTCCAGTCATTTGAAGTATTTTTTCAGTATTCTCCAGTCATTTGCACTCCTTTTTTCAGTCAACTGCAGTCTTTTGTAGACCCTTTTCAACTGCCTACAGTCATCTACTGTCAATATTCAATTAATTCCACTCATTTAAAGTGTTTGGAGTCTGTTTGCAGTCTTCTGCAGTCATTTTCAGTTATTATTCAATTATATTCAGTCATTTGCAGTTCCTTTTCAGTCACATCTAGTCATTTGCAGTCCTTGTTCAATCACCTTCAGTCATTTGCAGTCATTTTTCAGTTGTTGTCAGTCATTTGCAATCTTTTTTCAGTACTTCATCAATCGTCAACAGTCATTGCATACTTTCCCAGTTATCATCCATCATATCACCAGTTTCAATCCGTTGCAATCATTTCGTTTAGAAGCCAATCAAAAGTCAACACCCTTAAATGTAACTCGAGTCAATATAAAAAAGGCTAAGATACAATTTTGACAAGAAGTCTGTATTTAGACTGGCACTCGATAAATTACTAGTAAGTCAGACGCATTTGTAACAAAGCAAAACCTAATGAACTCGCCTGTCCTTGTCTTGAGACCCAGCTTATGTCTTATTGGCAATGATTGAATATGATTGCAAAGGTGTAATGCGTTTACAAAATAGGTGAATGTCTGTTGCTAAGCTGCTGCTTCTCTGACAAGTTTGTCCGGTTAGCCATTGTGGCAGCTTTGCCGGACCTGAATTTTGACATCGCTTTCCTCACTATCAGTGCATGAAAAATTCGTCTATCATCAGTTCAGATTGAGCGGACAATTCTGCCTGACAGGGACTGTTGGTTGTCTTCGGGAGTCTAGCAGAACCGCTTCTGTCGCCTCTTAATACTTAATTCTGATATATTTTTCGATCAGGCTTGTTATCGTTTGGAAGACAGTTTAAGATTTTGACAGAATTTTCGAACATTTCTCCTGCACTACCTATATAGCGCCACTCAAAAGATTCAATCACCCACTTTTCATGCCCTTATGCTCCTTGTTCCTTTTAAACATGGATTGAGCTTGCGGGCAGCTCTTTCATAGCTAGACCTCGTGGCTTGATGCTGGCAATGGGCTTACTAAGAAAAAGGACAAATTTACGATTGCCTTCATTGCAATGTGATCAATTTGCTTGGCATTTATATGATCTGAAGGCCGCCCCGTGTTAAAAAGGTATGGAAATGGTATGGGAATCGTGTGCCAGCATAACATAGTCATCTTTCGTACCGTAGCAAAGTCGATTAGGACGAGTGCGGAGGTGTTGTTTGAGGTAAGTTCTCCGACTGTAGACCTAAAAATGTCCTTCTTTCCGATGATGACTTCTTGAGAAGATCAGACGTTTGCAAGAGAAGAGCAAGAGCACAACATTTTTAACCTGGAACCCTGATGAAATTTGATAGGCTTTCTATAAAAAGTAATAGCCCAAGGATGGCGTTACAGAGCAATGACAGCCAAATTTTAACCCAAATCGGTAGAGGTACAGAACATACACGAAAGCTCTTTAAAGAGCTAGCTCAACACGTACATTTGAATTTAATTGATGGAGATCAGGTGAATTAAAATTGAAACTTGATTTCAAATGGATGTGTTATGCCTGCCACCTTAAAAAGTCTCCACAAGGACATAACTTTTTAGCAGTTTATATAATACTTTTACGGAGAAATTCCTGCAAACTCTTAGAAAAAACGCTGCAAGTTTACTTTCAAAAAATGCTGATCTTTCCCTTCTGTTTTCATACGAAAAGTCTCTGGCTATTATCGGCGAACTGCGTAACCAATTAGAGCCGCCAACAGTTTACGATGATGAAACCACACAACCGGAAAATATGTATCGTCATTCCCATTATCGCTCTACCGCCCGCTCAAGTGATTTCCCAGCCTCACAAATAAAATTCAAAGTTATGGTCTTTAAAAAAATTACAAAAACAAAAAAAATATAACTCAACCACTTGACAGTGTCAAATCACAAACACGCCCATTGCAACAAGTAACACGACAAAAATCGAAGAATTCCCCAAGGCAACACAACACTACACGCAATGATACCTACTCGTATCTATTCTTAGATGTGCGTAGATGCAGCAGCACCAGCACCATCCGGATGCGCTGAAGGTTTCTAGAGCATACCTCTTCCTCTTGGCATCCCAGTCCATTTGTCGCATACTTTTGCATGTCGCCAGTGCGGCTATTTTTATATAAAAAACAAAAAACAAGGGAAGGCACATGAGGAATGCGTTGCATTGCATCTTTCCTCGAAAGCGAACCAGATGTGGAATGTATTCGGTGTTGGATTACCTCGCAACGTGTGATGAGAACAAAAAAGAGCATTTACCACGGTGAAGGAATTCGGAAAATTCACTCATCTTTGTGGGTCATTTTCATCGGCACCATCAGCATGTGCAAGGACTCGAATTACATTCAAATGGGCAACACAAGGACAAATTGCAAAGCTAAATGGAGTCGATGATGGACGGACTCGGTGGAGTGAATTTGATCCGATTTATTGGACGTGTACCCACTGTCTGCACTTCCATTTAAGTAATTAGTTCGAAGGTATAGAAGAAAAGGGTCCTTTTGAGGAGTGAATTGTTTTTTTTTTTTTGCCATGAAATAATCGATTGTATAGATACGAATCATAGATGGGAAATGTAATCCTCACGGTTTTAATGAAATTGTATACAGCAAAAGGCCAAGAGTAATACGAGAACCAATTGCATTATATGAGGTATAGAAGGATAATCTCCGTTCAATGGATATCTGTGATTAAGTCCTTTACATTGAATTGGAAGAGAATTGAAAAATGAAAAGAGAAATTGATATTTTTTTGTTTGTGGGTTCTGCAGAATTGGATTATAAGGTCGTCTTTGGGTTTTTAAATTGGGATTTGTAAGGGGGATCGAATGTTTTCATTCATGGAGTTTATGTTTAGAGTTTTTTTTTTTTTTAACAGACGAGCAAGGATTTCCGCCTGTCGGGGAGCGCGCTTTTGTGAGATCCTAGGCAAATTTCATTGAACTACACGGTTGAGAGAAGGACAATAGCTTTTTAATTTTATTTTCTCGTTGTAGGTTTTAAATTTAAAATAATGCCAGTTATTTATAAACATAAGTCTGCTTGGAATACTCGTTATGTTATACTCGTAAACAGTAGATAGGCGACCGAAATCGGCAAATTAAAAAAAAAAAAAACCTCGACCACCAAATAGGAACAAGGGTTTTTTTTTTTATACACTTCTCCCGGGAAAGGCGAACATATAACGCTTCAACAGCGCCCCGAGATGCCTGCAGATGTATGTTTGCTCTGCACTTAAATTGCTGCAAATTGTATTCTTCTGGTGTTTTTTTCTCTGAGCTCTAGAGTCCAGAGTCCAGACTGGGAAACTTTTCCAGCGGTAGGTGCAAGTGTCTTTTTCTCCAAACTAAGTGCGTACCTGTTGTACGGTTTTCTGTGAAGCCCTATAGGGCGCGAGTGCATGGACTCTCGTGGGCTATGAGAGAAATCGATCATCAATCGGACTGAGTGTGGAGTTGTTAATTCTGATGTTGCTGATGATGTGAATGGTTTGTGACTGCAAAATCACTAAAAATCGTCTCTGGTAAAACAAGTTAAATGGCCCCAGACGCATTCGAGCTACATGTTTACGGAATTAAGACGATTTTACATATGAAACAAAAGCGAATTCCGTCATGTACTGCTCGTTCACGGGTAACGCGATTTGGCCCCTGGTTTCTCCTGGCAGATAGTCACAGTGGGGTTCTATGTGGTGGTGAGTGATTTGTAGTCTGAACGGTACCGAAAGAGAGAACATGTTATAAGATGTCGCTTTAAGAAACGAAACAGTTTCTTGTGCAGTGGCTCAGTGGTTATTTTGCTGGTCTTCGGCTTAACCCCCAAAATAACACCTTCGGCCTTTTTCCACTGTCCCAACTCTCACCAACCAGGGATTTCTGCCTTCCTCAGGGTTTTCTTTTTGACTAAAAGAAACAAGTTCATTGCGATAAATCAAATGTTTTAACCAGAGACAAACCATACTGAGACCCCCAACTCGCAATCCTCTTGCCGCTAGCACCCAATTTTTTTGTTTTAAATTCGCCATTTTGTTTTTCTATCGTTGTTATGTCTATTTAGAATCCTTGTGACATGCCAAAAACTTACAAAAAATATAAAATCAATGCTGCCAACCGCTACCAACCATGGGGGAATGTGATAGAGTTCGGGAATACGACATTTTAAGATAACTGAATGCTATTAGTTGGTTATTATAAATTTTTAAAAGACGATTAATATAATTTTGTTGGTTAATAATACTATCTAAATGAGTTGTTTTATATACTAGAAACATATTAGGACAAACATTGTTGTGTATTTTCCGCTTTTGAATATCATTAACTTCGATTTCAGGAGTAAATTTTTCTTAAATAACCGAAGAAAAATTGCTCAAAATGTTTCTATTTTCCTACAGCCATTCTGCAGTTATCATAATATTTTTAGCAAAAGTGCACTTATTCCTAAAATAAAATACTATTCAAACGTAACGAATAGTTTCAAATTTAACGGACAAAATTCTATGAACGCTGGCAGCAAATATGTCGACAGCGGAAGTGGGACACGCAAGGTGCGAGTGTGTTGGTGATTGAAGTTACGTGACATTCAGCGTTGCCATAAAAATATTTGGACAAATCTGCAATTATGTCAAAAAAAATCTGTAATGCAGATTTCTATGGAAAAATCTTACTTCACAACATTTTTTAAGTAACAATTACAAACAAAAAAAAGAGCTGAATAAGAAAATGAAAGCATACAGGAAAGCAAGTGTGCAAAAAATTTTTAAATTGTTTTTTAAAAAGAACAAAATACATTATCGCGAATGCAGACAAAATATGAAGCGCAGATTTCTGATTATTAAAAGTCTGCAGCTAGGTCGAAAATCTGCAAAATACAGACAAATCTGCACTTATGGCAACGCTGGTGACATTTGTCAATACGAATTTCTATGTAAAAATACAAACGCACTTAGGACATAAAGGAAAATCGGCCAAAGATGGGGGCCTCAGTATTTTCTCTGGTTTTAACAATTGATCGTTTCTTATTTTCGAAATTCTGCTATTATACTCGGTCCAAGAAAAATTGTCAGTACAGGCATTATGGGAAGCTCTTTTTTCTAACAGTGGTGCCTGTAGCTACTCTCATGGCACTCAAATACAAGATTTGCCACTGAAATAAAAACGAAACCACTGGCATTCCAAAGAACTTTGTTGTTGTAATTTTCCTGAAATTCGCATACATCCCACCACAACCAGTCTGCCACACAGCCGCGGGCAGAATGAGCACGATCGTCTTGCATTCGCTTGCTATTATCATCAACAGTGTGATATTGAGCTTGCTCAGTGAAAGGAACATCAACGCGAAATTAGGCGACACCGACCTCAGAGTAACTGCTTCGAGAGGCACTCCGCAAGGAGGAGTCATATCTCCCTTACTCTGGGTCCTTGTCATTAATGAAATACTTATGAAATTCAAAAATATGGGAGTTAAAGTAACTGCATATGCAGATGATGTGGTTATACTGACTAAGGGTCAGTTTTTACCAACCATAAGCGACCTGTTAGGAAACTCGCTTAGGGTGTTAAGCACGTTGACTAAACAATGTGGCCTTGGGGTCAATCCGCTAAAAACCGAGTTAGTTTTGTTCACGAATAAAAGAATAATACCGCATTTCGAGCCACCATTTCTTGAGGGAATACCCCTAAGGGTAGCAGATAGTGCGAGATATTTGGGAATTATCATTGATAGAAAACTTAATTGGAAGCCGAATGTCAATGAAAGAGTGAAGAAAGCAGCGAATGCTTTCTACGCATGCAACCGCATCTTTGGCAGGAGTTGGGGACCAAACCCCAAAATCATCCTCTGGATGTACACGGCGATCGTGCGACCAATACTCACATATGGCAGCGTGGTCTGGTGGCAAGCCGCCAGCAAAGCGACCAATCTCAAGTTAATGACAAAAATACAAAGAATAGCTTGTATAGGGACAACCGGTGCTATGAGAACCACACCTACTGCTGGACTAGAAGCGATTCTCAATTTAACACCTCTAGACCTATACATGGAAGAATCCGCTGCCAAAAGTGATTTAAGGATCAGCCAAACTAACACTTGGAGTCCTTGCAACTTTGGACATGCACAGATCTTATATAAACACGTAGGGAACGTTGTCACTTCTGACTATATGTCTCCCTATATAGACTTTGACAAACCATTCACCTGTTCCTTTCCGAGAAGGGAAGAATGGATCACAAATGAACCCACAAAAAGAATATCAATATCCATCTACACAGATGGGTCAAAGATGGACTGTGGAACCGGTGCCGGCATATTCTCTGAGGAATTAAACATACATTGCTCTATCAGACTTCCTGATAGCAGCAGTGTCTTCCAGGCGGAGGTTCTGGCTATCGCTGAAGCGGCACGTAAGGCGTCAATGTTGGCAATACCTCGTAGCGATATTACCATCTTCATTGACAGTCAGGCGGCTATAAAAGCAGTTTCTGCTAATGAAATAAAATCCAAACTAGTTCACCGCTGCCGCGAAGAGCTCAAGGTTCTCTGCTTGCAGCACGCCACCAATCTCTGCTGGGTCCCTGGACACAGAGACAAAACCGGCGTTGAGATGGCAGATGAACTAGCGAGAAAGGGGTCCGCAATGGATCTTGATAGAGCGCTTCAATCAATCAAGCCACCACTCTGCAATCTCAGAGAGCGAGTGGAGAACAAAATTCGAATGAAAACCAACAATAGTTGGAAAGAACTCACTACCTGTGAAATATCACGGAAGCTTTGGCCAGAATATAACAGAAGCCGGACCAACAAACTATTACAGTTTGACAGGTCATCGCTATCTAAGTAGTAGGGGCTCTAACTGGTCATAACTTCCTTAGAAACCACGCAATGAAACTAAATCTCAAAGATGACGACATATGTAGAGGCTGCGGAGACGAGGAGGTTCACGAGGACACACCTCACTTCCTTTGTCATTGCCCGAGTCTCTGTCACTTGAGGAACAGAACACTTGGAAGCTATTACTTCCATGACGTACATGAACTTTCTGATGTCTCACTGTCTGATCTTTACAGGTTTCTGAGGACGTCGGGGTGGCTAGACAGCGTCAGGTAACCACAAGAGGAGAAGGAATGGAGACCACCGATAACACCTACGGTTAACCCCAAAAAAAGGGCATCACAATGGGTCCACGAGGACCTGAGTGAGGTATTGCGGGGCCCACCCCGCTCTACCTACCCGTCTACCTAACCTAACCTATCATCAACAGTGTTGCCAGAATTTCAAAAAGGAAAATGCTAGATTGAAAAAAAAATATGCTAGAATGTATGTAGACAAAAAATAAAAATGCTAGACAAAAAAAAAAAAAATGCGTTTTCACCAGCTTAAAAAAAAAAAAAAACAATTTTGTGCACGCACTTGCACAGGTCCTTTTACCATCTGTTTTGGTATATGACATTGTGTCGTGGTTATATAATTTTGTACATATTCTAATTGCCTGTTTGTGTACATAAGGCGGAAACAATGGTTGTTATCTCAATAGCGGATTAGTGCATCTAAGCAAGTGGTTAACTTTATTGTGCATATGAATAAACAGAAACATGGCTACAAAGTCTTGTATGGTCTATGGCCTTTTAAAAAGTAAATAGGAAGCCGTAGGAAATGCGGCTACTGTTTTTTCTGTTACGGAACAAACTGTATACAGGCTTTTAAGGGAAAAAGCAATCAAAGGCTGCTAATGCTCATGACCATACAGTACACTTGACAACCGCGAGGACATCAACTTTCCAAAACTCCTTCTGTTACAGGACAAGCAAAATTTGGAACTCGCTTCCTGGGGATATATTTCCAGAAGACTACAATTTGCAGCAATTTAAGTGCAGAGCAAACATACATCTGCAGGTATCTCGGGGCGCAGTTGAAGCGTTATAGGTTCGCCTTTCCCGGAAGAAGTATATATATAAAAAAAAAAGGCCACAATTCACCACCAAAGAAAAAAAATAATTCCGGTATCAAGAGCAAGGTGGATGATTTTGACAAATGTGCGATTAGGCGGATAGTCCATCAGTTTTTTTATGGATAATGGCCTTCCAACGCTAGACAAGATATTATTGGAAGTACAAAAGAGTGAAAATATAACAAAACTAAGCAGCTCAACTTTGCATATAATATTGCAAAAATATCTCGGACTTTCGTCAGAATGTGTTGTTATAAAGAAACATTATTTCTTGGAGACGAAGATGTCTACGCGAAGTAAAAAAAAAAATAGAGAAGAGAAAATAAATTTTACTGATAACAACTGGCTAAATTGGAAGATGGTAACCCTAACAGTATTGCTCCCTGAGTTATGGCGAATTATCATACACACTACGGCAGCCCTGTGAGAGCTTTAAAAACGGACCGATTTATGTAAGTCATTGCAACCAGACTGAGAGACAATAATCCTATCTTCCCTGTACTGACAATTTTTCTTGGACAGAGTATAGTAGTTGAAAAGAAAAGGTTTGTATGGATTTTTCTAAATAAAGGTGTCCGTTTCAGTGGTGACTAAATAAAATCCCAAACCCTCACCTACCATTCATACGACATAAATCACAATTTCACTAAGCGGTGAACCATACGATATCCAGTGGCTCTCGGTGAATGTGATTGAACTCGACAAGATCAACAAGTGCCCACATCTGCACAAGCAATCACTATTATTTCACAAATGATAGAGAACCGCTTCTCAATAACTAGGCGAAGCGCCACGGCAATGATTCCGCACCTCGATTCCCACCTTCTGCATGTTAACATCGAATCGCTTTATACCCATAGCCGAGCCAGCTATTAAGGACCAAATCATGTTGTCAAAACGAGATTACGAATCCGAATGCATAATAGAAGTAAAAATACCACTTGCATACTACAGGAGCACCTGTACCCCGGCCCCGTTCCCATACAAATATTTGAATTATGTTCTCAGACCCCATCCACCCACCCACCTCCATCCATAGTTGCAAGCAAGAAGACTATCTGGTGGAACTATTGTGCGACGCACGGCTGGCAATGGCTTTTTGTTCGATGATTTGTTCCCAGAGAATAGGTAAATTTTTGCATTCGAAAAGAATGCTTCCTATACCCATGTGTGTGTGTGTGTGTGCGGGTTCTTGGGACTCTTCAGCACAATCCAAAGATTGTTCACCTCGCACATCGAACCGGGCGAGGGGGGTTCCGAGTTCCACTTCTGGTTCCCTGAACCGATATGTGGATGGGTATGGGCGATGGCGATACCCACTGGCACCGGTGATGCTGCTGGCATGGGACTTATGCAAATTGCGTATGTAACAATGGGATGTGTGTAACTGCTGAGAACCGAAAACCAGCAGTAGCTGCAAAGGGAACTAGAAAATGGCAATGAGTCGGCCTCAATGCTGTCTGTGAGGTATTTTCATATCTGAAAGGAGGAGGCTTTGCTTTTCTTAGCAAGGCAAAGGATTTGGTGTTTGTTTTGTTTTTTTCTCTTAGATTTTCTCTGTTCTTTGATTGGATCGCAAGCAAGGTGCGATGTTTGCACGAAGCCTTTTGTTTGCATATCGAATTTTTTGTTGCTCGCCGTACGGATGCATTCTCCTATATATGCTCCTCTTTGTCGCCTGCTCACACACCAATATTGTTCTTTGTCATTTTATGGTGTGAAGATGAATGCGATTGGATTGTTGTTTGGGAACACAAGGCGCACAGCGCAGGCAAGCGTTCACTGAAATGAAGTGAAGATGCACATACTCGTCGGTGGAAGAGAGTTATTCAACATCGTGTTGGAAATTGAATTCAAGAATCTTCCATATAGCAGGAGATTTGATTGCAGCGCTGCACAGGAGCATGTAAATGAGATTCGGAATGCTTGTTCGAGTAGGTGGAATGCAATTTAAAATCAAGAGGGAATTATATGAGGCGTGTTTGAGTAGTTTGATTATTTGAATTGTTTGCCAAGGGTAAATTACACCCGAAGAGATTAAGGGAAAATAAATAATAAGGCTGCATTTAGACGGGTCCTAGACAGTTGGCGGGTATTATAATGGTGACGCCTTTTCCATTGTTTACAATGAATTCCGTTAAATAGCGTTTGTCGTCGGGTATGTGTATGCGTTGTGTGACTTTATGCCTGCTGTTATGATTTTTATAGGTACGGTTGTCAGTTGCCTATGGAAATTGTTTATTTAACTCTGTTTAATTTAATAAATTGTTATCGCAAATGTGGGGATTCACCTACGAAAATTCACCTTTCATTTGATCCATATTTCAGTAAAAAAAAAAACGTTTTGACATACATAAGTCCGTATTTGGTATGACAAAAAGTTGTTTATGCCTTGAAATATTCATTGCATATTCGGGCCAAAATCTCTCCTTTTTGCATTTGGGGATTGGACTTGCGGATTTAGCGATTTTAGAGCATCCAAAGCCCGCGATCCTTCCAGTGCAAAAGTGAAACATTAGAAACGAATGAAGGAATGAATAAACGGTCTTCGAAAATTCTGGGTTTTTCCGAACCTCTAGTCAGTTGTACATTCGGTTCAACCCCTCGATTGAATTAATTGGCACTATTCGGAGCTCTAAAAAGCAGATGGTGTGGGCAGATATTGAAAAATCAGGGCCTGAAGAAGTAGACTTGATTTTCGACAAGTATAGGTCAGTGTTGTTATCTCTAATCAACATTTTCTAGTACCAAAAAATAATCATAATAATGTTACAAACTGTGATTTTTATACTAAAAGTTAATTAACCGTGATTTTCTTTCTTTGTAACTATATCAAATTTTACTTCTAAAAACTGGATTTTGAGGCGAAAAAGTGCCGTGGGATTTCAAAGGGATTTTGAGTACAACACCGGTATAGGTACCTGCTGCTCTTCCGCCTCTTTTCATCGGAGATTTGTTTTTCTCTTCGATTTTTTTAATTTTCTCCATTGCGCAGTAAGAGAAAGATATTGTTTTCGTAAAAAGTTTCGAACTCGAGATGTTACTCAATTCTGATATTACTAAGATAGAGGAACTCAAAAAAGTGGGTCGCAAGATTCTGAGATTTCGTTCAAACTTCGAATTTTGAGTTTGGAGGCTTACAGTTCGGGGCCGTTCTTGTTCGCAAGCAGGGCCGGCCAATGTGCAAGATGTGCAAATGCAGAGGGTGCCAAGTTCTGGGGGCGCATTGCTAAAAAAGAAAGTATTGTGCAAACAAATACTAGCATTTGCAATTTAAACAAAAAGCTTGTTCAAATTATTTATTATTATTATTACTATTTATTATTGTTATTATTTATTTAAAATATCGCAAAATAAAAAATCCCACAGACCTACCGCTACCATGTCTGAAAATATTCCACCCTGTTTCCATCTACGAAAGAGAGTCACAAATGTCTCTTAAATTTACAAAGAGAACAAGTAGCTTCGTACATGGGCACATGGCATGACAATCAGTGTGACCATTGTGCTGCTAAACTTGCAGAGCCTGTCACAATTTTTTGACATTTTGGACCTTCTTTTAGTTGTAAAAATTTTCAAATGCTCGTATTTCCGAATAAAAAACTTTAAAATTTACGCATTTGCCTACCACAACAATCTTGTAGTATTTAGCGAGCCAATGCTTGTTAAATATGTAAATGGTGTATCATCCAATTCGTTTGCTATAAATGCAGGAGTGCCCCAAGGATTTCATTCTTTCTCCAACTCTATTTCTTCTCCACATCAACGATTTGCTTGGATCGACAAATAATAATATCTACAGCTTTGCAGATGACAGCACTCTTATATCCTCTATCTCGAACAGTGGGCCTGTGAATACGGCTACATCACACCATCAGAGATGTGAACAAATTAATTCTCTAAATGATGATCTGGACAAAATCTTGAAGTGGGGAAAGGACAACTTGGTTGTATTTAATACAAACAAGACACAGCTCACAACATTTTCCAGAAAAAATGCATCAACAGTTCCTCAGATCCAAATGGATGACCATCCAATCCATAATAAGGACTCAATGCACCTTCTAGGAATCACAGTCAACTCAGGAATCACATGGCAGAACCACATATCCTTTATCGCAAAATCGGCGTCCGCAAAGTTGAGCTACCTATTTAGAGCAAAGAGGTACTTAAGCCCGAAGCAACTTCTCCTTCTATACAAAGCACAGGTTAGACCAGGCTTGGAATATTGTTCCCATATATGGAGCTCGGCCCCAAAACATTCATTTAACCTGCTTGATAGCATACAGAGACGAGCAGTTCGACTCATTGGAGACCCTACACTCACATCGAATCTACAACCGTTGGTGCACAGAAGACAAGTCGCTGACCTATGCTTGTTCTATAGGTACTTCCATGGTAGATGTTCTGAGGAACTCAAAGACATTATCCCTCGAAATGCAACTTTTGGGCGCCCAACAAGACAGGCAGACAACCGCGAGGACATCAACTTTCAAAAACTCCTTCTGTTACAGGACAAGCAGCAATTTAAGTGCAGAACAAACATACATCTGCAGGCATCTCGGGGCGCTGTTGAAGCGTTATAGGTTTGCCTTTCTCGGGAGAAGTATATAAAAAAAAAAAAAAAAAACAAAAAAATTCTAAATTTGAAGAATTTGTTTTTATTTTCTTTTTGGCCCTTCTTCTTGCGAATTTTCAGAATTCAGAGGCCATAATTTAGAAAAAGGCGAAGGCTTGTTGAATTCGATAATAAAAATCAAATCAAAAATGTCCTCAAATTTTTAAAAAGCAGCGAGGAATATGCAGATGGGCTAAATGTAACCAATGTAAGTAATTTAAAAATTTAAAATATCGTAGAGAAGCAGGTAGTATTGTATGAAGTACTTACTCTCTCTCTCTTTATATACTCTCTCTCTCCTTTATATACACATATATCTTTATATCCGTTATACTCTAGAGAAAATGATTTAAGTTAGTTTTAAGAGGCAGTCACAGTTTTGTCTTCAGACTTAAATAAATGTTTTTTAACTCGTGACTATGAGACAAAGTATTTTTCTTGGAATCGTCATATAACATGGTGTCAGATGTGCTGAAATCATTAACTTAAAGTCAAAGTCAAAGTAAAGGCAATTCAATCAAAAAAAAAAAAAAAAAGTCTATTAAAATTAAAATGCTTGATCAAACAATTGAACCAAAACCAAGTGCAAATGTTTCATCGACAATGATGGCGACTTCAACATTCGCGCCGACAATATTGCCGTTAGACTTAAAATCTTCCAACATGCCATTGACGTGGAAAAATTGGCATACACAATTTAAAATATTTCTTCGCGCATCCAGCCTAGATTCGCAGACTGATCAAAGGAAAGTGGCACTTCTGCTCCATCACATGGGTCCTGATTCACTCGACGTATTTAACTCGTTTAATATGGACCTGGATACTGTCAAATTTGATGATTTGGTGTCTAGATTAAAAACGTATTTCATGCCAAAAGTCAACATTGTCATGGAAAGGCACAAATTCTTTACAAGAATTCAACATGCTGGTGAGTCTATAGATGAATATGTAACATCTCTTAAAAATCTAAGTCTCTCATGTGACTTCAGTATCTTACGGGAGGATTTAGTAAGAGATATTTTTGTGTGTGGCTTACATAATAATTGGTCAATCATAAAAGAGCGACTATTAAACGAAGGTTCTATAAAACTCGAAAGAGCACTTGAAATAGCTAAATCAATTGAACTAACGAAAGATCATGCAAAACAATTACAAATACAAAGTCCAACCGAAACAATCAATGCCATAAACCGCCATTTTAGTAAGCATGCAAAAAGTCAAACAAATTACAATACAAAAAAACACAATCCACACAAATCAAAATCATTTTCTCAATACAACAACAAAACTAAGCTACGCGTGTCTAAACCACCACCAACCAACAGCACTTGCTCTCGTTGCGGAGAAATTCACCGATATCGATGCCCAGCGATCGGAGTTACCTGCAACACATGTAAAAAAAAAATAATCACTTCTCAAAAATGTGCCATTACAACAAAAACGCTAATGCAAAGAGTGCATACGTGCGAAACGTCGATGCTGATAGCGATTCCCAACGGGAAAGTGATACTGATTCTTTATTCTTGGGTATTCTAAAGCAAACCAAACCAATGCCAAGAAACAGTTGGATAATATCGCTGAAAATAAAGGGTCAGGCGATCGACTGTCAAATTGATACGGGAGCACAGGCAAACGTTATGTCGCTGCAGCAGTATAATCAGTTGAGATGCTCATCTAATCAGTTAGAAACGTCATCAACCCGCATTATGACATTCAGTGGAGAGAGGTTACCAGTTGTCGGATGCTGTTCCATGGAATGCGAGTATAATGGAAACTATTTCTCGATCGAATTTCAAATATTGGATTTATATTGTCATGCAGTACTTGGGTTATCAACATGCGTTCAACTTAAGCTTATAAATAAGGTAGATCAAATAAAAATTGCATGCATTAATAAATCTAGTTCAAATAACTTAAATAATTCAAACATTAATAATTTTACAGATGTAAAGAGTTGCAAGACAATTTTAACTAATTATAGTGACATTTTTCAAGGTCTAGGGCTATTAAAAAACAAATGCCATTTAAAACTAATTTCTGGTATAACTCCAACAATAGATTTACCGCGCAAAATACCGTTTTCTTTAGAAAAATTATTAAAAGAAGAGTTAGACCGTATGGAAAATTTAAAAGTGATTGTGAAAGTTGAGGAGCCTACTGAGTGGGTAAATTCAATAGTGTTAGTGAAAAAGCCTAATGGAAAAATTAGACTTTGTCTAGATCCAAGAAATTTGAATAAAGCTATTCTTAGATCGCACTATCCTTTTCCAAATCTCGATGAGTGCAAGTCAAAACTAAATGGATCAACTATTTTTAGTACATTAGATGCAAATTCTGGGTTTTGGATTATTCCCTTGGATGATGACTCATCCAGATTGTGTACATTCATTACACCTTTTGGTAGATATCGTTTTCTGCGTCTCCCTTTCGGAATAAACGCAGCACCAGAAATATTTCATGCTGAAATGGTGAAACAATTCGGTGATATTAATGGTCTCATTATATACATCGATGATTTTTTAATACACGCATCAACAATGAAGAAACATAATGAGATTTTGGAAAAAGTTTTAAGACGAGCACAACAAATTGGCCTTAAATTCAATAAGGACAAGTCAAAGATTGGCTTGAATGAAATTAAATTCATTGGGCATATTTTTAATAAGAATGGTATCCGACCAGATGTTTCCAAAGTTAAAGCTATTTGTGATATGCCACGCCCTACTTCTGTCAGTGAATTACAAAGATTTCTGGGAATGATTAATTATTTAGGAAGCTTTGTTAAAAATTTATCAGTCAACAACAATAATCTTCGTCAACTTTTAAAAAAGGATATAGCGTGGCAGTGGAGTGAAACCCATGAAAAAGAATTTAAAAATTTAAAATCGCTTATTTCCAATGCCCCAATATTAACATTTTATGACCCAAATAAAATAATAACCCTTTCGGTTGACGCTTCCAAAAGCGCTGTCGGTGCAGTTATCGCGCATGAAAACAGCCCAATTGCATATGCTTCTGCAACGTTGACTTCTAGTCAACAAAATTATGCACAGATTGAGAAAGAGCTCTTTGCCATTCTCTTTGGGTGTATTAAATTTCACCAATATGTCTATGGTAAGCGAATCCTGGTAGAGACCGATCATAAACCGCTAGTTCCGCTGTTCACGAAACCACTTTATAAAGTCCCCGCTCGTCTTCAAAGGTTTATGCTTCGGTTACAGTCTTACGAATTGGATGTTATATACAAACCTGGCAAGTACATGTATACAGCTGACACGCTTTCAAGGGCAGCATTGCCAGAAAGTGCCATGTCAACATTTGAAAGTGATTTAGAGCTTCATTGCAATTTATTAATTTCGAATTTGTCTGTATCTTCTGAAAGACTCGAAAAAATTAAGCTCGCTGGTAATAATGACGAAGTGATTACAAACGTTAAAAAATACACTAAATTTGGTTGGCCCGACAATAAAAAATCTGTTTTAAACTCATGCATGCCTTATTATAAAATAAGAGAAGAATTGCATGTTATTGATGACATTTTATTTAAATCTAACCGATTAGTTATCCCTTCTTCCCTACGCCAAGAAATTTTGCATCTTTTGCATGAAGGACATTTAGGAATCCAAAGATGTCAAAGTCTTGCAAAAGATATAGTCTTCTGGCCCAACATAAGCAATGACATTTACAATGTAGTCACCGATTGTGAAATTTGCATGCGTCATAGATCTTCACAGCCAAAAGAACCTTTACATCCGCATAAAATTGAACCAATTCCATGGTACAAAGTAGGTACTGATTTATTTGAGTTCAATAAGAAAATGTATATATTAGTCGTGGATTATTGGTCTAAATTTATAGAGATCGAATTGCTAGCCACTGGGTATAGTAGTCAATTTGTTGTCAGTAAGCTAAAATCTATTTTCGCTCGTCATGGGATACCTCAGATAATGGTATCTGACAATGGCCCGCCATTTAGCTCCGACGTTTTCAAAAAGTTTTGCCAAGACTGGGATATCGAACATAAAACTTCAAGTCCTTATCTACCTAGATCGAACGGTTTGGCAGAACGTTCTATTCAAACAATCAAAAAACTTTTACTTAAAAGTAAAGAATCTGGATCAGATCCTTACATTTCCTTGTTGCATTATAGGACTATCCCGAAGGGCAACCTACTTTCGCCCTCAGAACTTCTTATGTCTAGAAGACTTCGCACAAAATTACCAGCTATTTCAACAAATTATTTACCCAAAACAGTTGATTACAAACAACATGAGAAAGACATTCAAAACAATATTGAAAAAACTAAATCATATTACAATAGAACAGCTAAACCACTAAAATCTCTAGTTCCAGGACAAAAAATAATGTATAAGAAGAATCCTACATCTTATTGGTCACCAGGAATAATTATAGAAAAATGTCAAGAACCGCAGTCATACGTTTTAAAAGATCGAGATGGAAAAACATACAGAAGAAATAGACAACATATATTGGATAGGCATTCAGAAGAAGCCTCAACTTCACCACAGCAAAGTCCAGAAAAAGAAAATACTTTGGCAGAAAAAGAAAATGATCAATCGCCAACTGTTTTTGAAAATGTTAGTCGGTTTGGTAGAAAAATAGTACCACCTTCAAAATTAACCTATCCTAAGGATCACATTAAGTAGTTTTTATTGATTTGCTGCTCTCTTTTGTTTTTTGAAATATAAACTTATTTAAATTTTACATATTATGAATTTATAATTAATTTAATTAATTAAATTATGTACCTTAATCTAATGTATACTACATTAAGCCAATTATAAATCACACTTTTCTTATATGAATTTACTTTGTTAAATAATTAACTTAAATTGGGAGATATTGTATGAAGTACTTACTCTCTCTCTCTTTATATACTCTCTCTCTCCTTTATATACACATATATCTTTATATCCGTTATACTCTAGAGAAAATGATTTAAGTTAGTTTTAAGAGGCAGTCACAGTTTTGTCTTCAGACTTAAATAAATGTTTTTTAACTCGTGACTATGAGACAAAGTATTTTTCTTGGAATCGTCATATAACAGGTAGGAAACACTTTAGGGCCGGATGATTTTTTTTAATGATCCCAACAATTGGGAAAATTCACCTGATAAATTTTATAGAAAATAGCTTTAAAGGGTCCAATGCAAATTCAGGATAATCATTTTCCAAAAACAAATAATAGAAAATTTTCAATTACAAGTTATCAACGAACATTATCCAATGGCAAGGTAGTTCCGAAGACTCAATAAAAAAAAACGCATAGAAAGTCTACCTCCATGGTTATGTGGAAAAGACCTATACATGTGCGCAAATGTGGAAAAGGGCGCTTTCTGTAGATCTTGCACAGGGCGCTAGTTTGGCTGGAGCCGGCACTGTTCGCAAGGCAACCTCAATATTAAAGGTACATAATTCCCATAAAAAAATTTCATACCACTTTGATTTGTTCGAAAACGGATAGATTTCAACCAAAATGAATATTAAAGCTTAAGCAAGTGCGGTTAATTTGACTGTATACCTACTCAGTTTTTACGCGAAAAATTTTAACAGCGGAACTTTTAAATTTGGACATAAATCTCGAAAACGGTCCATACGATTGTAAAAAAATTCATTTCTTAGCTAACTTAAAAGCAAACTGCGTTTTTCTTTATATTGTCGTTCAATAAATTTTTGAAAAAGGTATTAAAAAAATTAAACCGGCAATAACGATTTCACCAAAATGCAAAGTTAGAGTAAAATTATTGCGTCCTTAATTTTCAGTTCGAAACACCAAAATCGCGAGGGAGGGGGAATTATTGAAAAATTTTGCGAGAAAAATCGGGGAGACTCAGGAAAGCTGTCAGTCTATTCTAAATTAGTTTATGACTACTTTTTTGACAGCGAAATTCATGCAGATGCCTAAATGTAAACCCTGGGGTTTGTTCCAAAAATCAGTTAAAAACATGGAACTTTATCCAAAATTCCACTAGGGCATTTATTAAATTAATCTAAAAATATATTCCCAAACATTGAATTTACAAAATATTCCATCAGGTTTGGTGGGTGTTTCGAAATTCTTTTAGCATAAGTTTTGTAAAAAATCAAAATATGATTCGAAAATGAAATACTCAGTCTTTGATTAGTCCGTATGTAATGTAACCATATAAAGACTGCACTGAGTTTTCTCCTGTGGCTGTCTGAGCTCAGTTCAGTTTGGTGTTCGACAAGGCAGCCATCTAGAGCCCCTTCCCTTTATCAACGATCTTGAATGGTTCATTGAACACTCGGCTGTTTTCTCTGAATACCGGCGGCAGTAAAACGCTCAAACTCATTTCTTCAAAAGCTTTGGCTAGTGTTTACCTACTTCAACAAGATCGCACCTTCTCATAAATTGCTTATAGCTCAATATCACTAAGCACGGGAAGTTCCCTTTTAGAATTTCCCATTTTTATGGTCAACTTTTATCCCTGTCCCTCATTCGCTTCGCGACCATGTACGATTCCAATAGCTTGTTTTTGACTTATATCAGAAAACTGACTCATCAGTTGGCTTTGTCAAGAGATATAGTCCGAAGGATCTTCCAAACTACAGGTGGCTAGATGTCTCTACTTAACCTTTTCTTCAGTAAACTCGCCAAGCGTGGTCTACCTTTTGGGGAAATGATTTTGCTTTAGGATTAATATCTGAGCCTTGGTGTTGAGCCTTTGCAAGTCACACCTCGTATTGGGCCTAACAAAAAGGTACCTATATTTCCCATCGACGCGGCGGTCTTCTAAGGGGCCTATTGCATTCCGTACCCATCTTCTGTTGATATGTATTGTTTAATTTCGCAACCTTGCGACCTTGCAACGTTTAATTCTTCCGGCATCGATTTCCTACTAAGTATTAGGTGATTCCTCGGGAAATTGATTCAAATTTTAAACCAAACCAGGTCTAGGGAAATAACTTAACCTCGAGTAGGAAAGAATTTCACTTTTTTTTTAGGTGAAGTTATTGGCCATACCTTCAGTGGGAATTTATTTCCCTGCACATTGATTATCTGTTCCTGAACCTTTTCTCTATTTTATTTCTTTGAACACCCTCTGTGGAAAGTTATTTTTTAACATTCCTGAAGGTAAAAGGCAGCTGTCGAAAGTCACCCATCTGTCCCATATACCATCACGAACGAAACTCCACTCACCAAAGTCAATGATTCACCTTTGCAATGCCAATGGACAATTAATCAAAACCATCGAATATTCGCAGCATGACAAACATGAGGCCTCGCCGCATGGTGTACTCCACGTACATGACATGTCCAGCACATGTGCCGTAAAACTTAAACAAAACATCCGCAGATTATACTCTCAGATAACCTGGACCTGGCCCATTCCGCGAACGTGAAACCGATCCATGCATACAGTCGACTCATTTCCGAAGCTATTTGTTTTTCTCTCGCAACATTCAGCCGCCGAATCTTGATGTCGAAATCGAAATGAGTCGGACCAACATCCAGCACACCGAGGAGAAGGACCGAGGAGTAAGACAATAAAACCTGCCAATGGATATGCGGTGCCAGTCATTTCTCATATAATCACCTGGTGCCCCATCACCTGGAATAATACGCTGTTCAAGTATCTCGCTGAGTTGGAGGGCTGGTGCGGCCTTTCATGTCCCGCCACCGTCACTGATGGCCATCACTCATTGAACTCCTTTCCAGGCCAGCCAAGCAGACGAGCGCCTTAATCACACGACACACGTCGCAGTATGCAGTCTTATCCGGGCTCTGCTTTTGTCTGTTGTTCCTGTATCATCATCGTTTAGCAATAAAATTGTACAACTTGGGCTGCGGATCCCCGACTGTTTGTCTGCGGCAGACGGACGACACAGGAACATTGCCAGTTCCAGTCGGAGAACTGAGACTCTCGTTAATTTATCTCCGGTTTGGCACTCAAGTTGTTTTGACTCCTCTTGGCCACTCCCTATGGATGTGGCGAGCAGCGCAGCGGCTATATATAGGGGCCTTCACGTGAGGTGATGTGTGTTTTTCTCGGGATATGCGCTACACATTGGTTATCAATTATCGCGCTGTTTCCCATGCAACAACAACAAGTAGACGGGGCTATGGGGAATTGGCTTGATCTCCTGCTGAGGATGTGTTCCTTGCCAGTGGAACGTAATTAAAAGTTGAAAATCCGCATGGTAGCGAGAAGGAATCGGTTTAGGGGAGATGTGCATCTGTACATGCTATCATGCTGTGGATACGCGGTGCGTGTCATATTTTTGTCCAGTCAATTGAACATGACTCTGTAGTTTGTTGGCAATATAGCTTAGTCAAGAACAAGTGCAAGGAGCTGCCATTGCACACTCTAGCCGTTCACTGAGTACAGATCTATGAACCGATACTCTGCTGCCTTCTAGACACGGGCGTATGTGGGGTATAATCAGAGACTAGGGCGACATTTCAAAAGAGGGGCGCCTAGCCGTTGACAAGCTAAGCAAATATGAACCAAACTTTGTTTCGGTATGAACGGAGGGAAAATCGGCATTTTAAATCTAGCTCTTGGATTAAAAGCCACTGCTACAATTGTGGGATTAGGGAGCAAGTAACGTGCGAGCCAGTCGCGCACACTTTTATATGGCCACAGATGTTATGACAAACTACGTAGTTGGTTATATTAAATGTGACAACCAGTAGTACCTCGCAACCAAAGGAAGTGTCTCGAAAGGTACTTCTTCTAACCCTAAAAAGGAGGTAGGACGCTCCAAGCTTTCGTTCTCCTCCGAAATTTGTTGTTTTTCAAGCGGAATTTTTCGTGCGGAATACAAAAAGGGCGCCAATTGGTTAATCTATTAAAAATGTTAGTTTCTATTATCTGTTTCAGTAAATCTTGAGGGCTCCCTGAAATTGCGCCAAAAGAAATTACACCAAAAAGTGTTTCGGAAATAAGACCAAAATAATTGCGGCGTAATGCTTTTGGCAAAAACGCCAAAAATTTAAATTGCCAGGAAATAACACCAATTTTTATGAAAAATAGCCTAAAAAAGTAGCCATAAAAGTAAAAGGGAAATTACGACAGAAAAGCTCTTTTATGGTTTGGAAATGGCATCAGAAACAAATTGGAAATTGGGCCCAAAACATGTCGTAGAATAAATTACCTGCACCGACGGAGTTCTTTTGAGATAAAACTAAAGATGCGTGAGGGGGGCTGCGGTGGGCCGCGGTGGTATTCTAAAATTTCCGTTGTTCGTAATTCGCAATTCGCGCGAATTTCCTATCTAGTTAAAGTTATTTCAGCAATTAGAATTTGAAAAAATAGTTGCTTCGGAATTCACGCGAGAATTGAACTATTATTTTCCCAACTTTCCGATTTATATTTATTTAGAAAATAATACAAAGTCCGAAACTCACGCGAATTGTTGTTGTCCAAACGAAGAATTCTATTAAAAGCAATGGGAGCTATACAAAGGTTGACAATTGTGCCAGCTTACGTATTCCGAACGGATTCTCCGCATTATGAGAAGAGAAAGGGCAAGGCAGTTGACAGCGCCATCTAGGTATATGGTCGATAATGGTAACAAGTCACGGGGTAAAAAAGAGCACAAAATGTATGCAGTTACTATAGTCAACTTGGGTACGAGTATAGAAGAGCAGACATAATGAAAGGCTATTACTGTCCTGTGCAAAGAACTTGAGACGTAGGCTAAATGTAGGCAATAAGGCATCGATCTGGCATCAGAGCGAGGATTGACTCCATCTTCTCGTTATCTCCGCAGCTTCTTTTGTAACACAGTGTCCCATGATTACCCCAGCTTTAATGCGGCTAGAGCCTAGAGAATCTATTTAGGGCAAAAAGACTCTCTGCTTTCTTAATGCCTAAAATCGGCCATTATTTACTAGTGGTGGTAGGTACAGTCATTCCTAGATATCGAGCATCAAATGGCGTCCTACTACTAAGTCATACTTAGAGTGGAAGCTTTACTTAGAGGAGAAGCTTTATTTAGAGTAGAAGCTAGCAGGTTTACTATGAGTAGACGCTTTGCTTAAATAGAAGCTTTACTTAGTGTAGAAGCTTTACTTAGAGTAGAAGCTTTACTTAGAGAAGCTTCTCTTAGAGTAGAAACCAAGAGTAGGAGCTTTACTTATAGTAGAAGAAGATTAGCTTAGAGTTAAAAGTTAAAAGCTTTACTTAGAGCAAAAGTCTTAATTATAGTAGAAGATTTGCTTGGAGTAAAAAGGTTTACTTAGAGTCGAAGGTTTACTTAGAGCATAAGCTTATGGTTTCCGATGTAAAATTGCGTTTATCAGTGGTAGCCAATATTTATAAGTGCAAAAACTAGTAGGTTTGTGTTTGTCTAATTAGGCTAAAATTTGGAAATGTTTCTGATGTCATGCTTCTCCAAAAGATTGGCGAAATTGACTCTCTAAAGACCAGGTACAGTTGGCTCTTAGCTATCATATAATTTAATACTAGAAACGAGTCTTTGACCAAGCAAATGGTAGCATTTTTAAAAAATAACAGCTATGTTGATGGTAAAGCTCTATTTAAAAGAGATTTCCGCTGGAAATTTCTGTTGACAACACGCTGTCTACATCAAAATATATTAAGCCACCGAAAAGATGTTGGTTTCCTTAAAAATAATTCCTAAAAAATATTTTATAGTGTGGTACTCTCAAACTCGAAATTTTGCCATGCTAAGCCGACACCCACACCCACAGCCCCTTGAGGCCCGCTTTCCTGAAACAAAACGAAAAAAAAAAAACAAAAAACTTTCCACAATTTGGACACACATAATGCTGACCCCAGCAAAGTCCATTAGCCCATTCAAGCCCAGCAAACGCAGCAATAAATAATAATTGCTCAAAAACAAAAAACCAAGAACGAAGGAAAACTGTCAAAGACTAGTTGAGAAGTCTTTTTCTTTCTTTTAATTAGGACAGCTATAGCCAACTTTATGTCCTCTCAAATGAACCTTAATTAATTGTTCCCGACTCATATAGCACAAGGTCATAATCGACGAACAAGAAATCTAATTAAATACCCAGCAAATCACAGTGGAAAGCGGGGAGAGAAACACAATTCAAGATAAAAAAAAAAAAAAAAAACACACAAGAAACCAGCAAGAAAGACAAACTTCCACTAACAGACACATCCTTCTGTCGAAATGGAGCTGGTTGGTTGGTGCCCCTAATTAAATTCCTCTCGAGAGGGAAAATCATTCCCCAACGTTTACGACACACTGAACATAATTCACTCGGCGATTTCTTGAAATTTATTCATTGACATTGTCACCAAAGTCATCGTCGACTTGAAGTTGGAAACAGTTCGCCCGGTTCTGGCATAATGTTCTGGAAGAACGGACAAGTGTAGTCGGGAGCCTGCCGCACTGTGTGTCACTTGTAGCACTGCTGAACATCAGTTGAATATGCTTTTTTATCTATTGGCGAGTGTCGTAAATAAACTATTTTGACAGCTGTCAGACAGTCACATGTTTTACGTGCAAACGCGTAGTCAGGTTGCATGCATGCATCCAATTTGTTCAGCATCAACACCATTACCGTTGTTGTGCTGAGTGGAGGGACGTCATAGAAAGAACTTTGTTTGGAACGATGAACATTGAAGCTAATTAGGACGCAGCACATTTCGGGTGTAATTATGGGTACTTGAGTCGAAAGACGGTCTGGTCTCTGGTCAGTGATTGAGGAAACGAGTGACGTTTTTATTAGACAGAGTTTTTACAGGCGGTTCTGATGATTTCAGTTCTCGAGAATAGTCAGCTGTATGAGGATTGAGGATGAGGTAAAGGGTTTTCCAATAAGAGGTGTTATTTTAGTATTCAAAGAAAAATGCCAAAATAACACCATGAGATAAATGATCGGATGTTTATTTCATAGAGGAAGGTATGTCGTTGATAATGAAAAACAAGATCAGCCGCCAAATGGCCATCACGAGCACGCATATAGGACCATATCCTTTTCATGAAATTTTCCATAACCAAATCGCAAAGTGGCTGCCCTATGTCCTCGATAGCCTCACGAACCTGGGTTTTCTTCAACACTGGCCTACAGTAGCAATATTCTCAGTTGTTCTTGAGCAACGTGCACGGGTTTTATTCTTCACATCACTAACTTGTCCCAACAGCTCGAAATTTTCCACCAATTTCTGTATTGCGGTCCGACAAGGTGCTTCACGACGAGCAAAAAATGCTTTTGCGAACTGTGACTGCAAGATTTTCACCATTTTTGTAGTGAATTTTAATATTTTCAGTGCGTTATTCAAGCGTGTATCGTTCCATTTTTAGTAATGGCTTAGTTTCTACTTGTCAAATGTCAAAGAATAAAAGCTTCAAAAGCGACAGCTCCCGAAATAGCGGGTCATTCACAATAACACCTCTTATTGGAAAACCCCTAGTTACATTTCTCATTACACTCATCATTAGGGGCATGGGCATGATCTCCGAAACCCAACTCGTACCAGGTGCTAACGTCCTACATACAAGGTGGCGCAAAATTAGTCACCCTATCGGAAGATTTTATAATTTTTGCAAATGGCGTCGTACGTCATTCATATTTGACATTATTTGTGAACAAGACAGGTGCAGTATAAAAGAGACAAGCTATGGAGCGCTATACCCTATACTCCGCAAGAATGGTGCGTGTGAGTTACTGTCAAGCCATCCTCAATCTCAACAACGAAGAGGGCGATTTTGTGTCGAAAATCATCGGAACGGAACGCGAACAGTTGTCCCCGGAAACCTTGCGGAAAGTTATGAAAAATGCGAAAAAACGGGCACGAATGTGTATTAACACTGGGCGGCCGCGGCAGGCAATGGACGGATATCATCTTTACCACTTCAAAAAATTGCAAAGGACCAAACAAAGATTTCCATCACTCAAAATCACTTCTTTTTTTTATTTAGTATAAGTAATAAGTAATTCAAAAACAAAATTGGACGATTAATTCGGCGCCACCCTATAGGATAAAGCGAATCACTCAAAAGTAACACAAGTGTAACACGAAGGTACAGGGTGGCACGCGTCACTGGTTTTATAATTTTTTGAGAGCGAGGGAGTCTCGTTATGGAATGAGGCTCACAAACATGTAGTCGCAGTGGCCTACTTTTCACATCGTCGATGTGCATCGGTCTTGTCGTCCTAGGATGTGGAAACAATCAGAATACGTACGCGTAACCGGAGTGAAACAAATCCCAGTGAACTTCATTGAAGATCCCTGCACTCGGACATGTAAAAAATTTAAATCATCAGCCTTTTCTTCAAGACGGTTGTGCTGTATAGCTACGGTCAACATACGTCCCGTATTTCCCGGGGTAGTCCCCTATTTCAATAGCCTGTCCCGGTTTTTTTTAAAAGAAATACGGGACATACATCCTTACATTTTTTTTTTTTTTTTTTTACATTTGTCTGCTGTTATTTATTTTCTCTGCTTTTGTCCCGGGCTTCGTATGTAGAGGGTTATTCAATAAGAGGTGTTATTGTGAAAGGATATTGTTGAAGCCGACAAAAAACTTAAAACAAAAAAAACAAAAAAACAATTTTCTCAAATTGCCCTTTTTTATTTAGTCAAAAAATACAATTATAATTATTCGATTTGGAAAAGAAATAAAAACGAGTTTTCACGGAACGGAGAAAAAATATACAGTCCACGGACAGAAACTGGTCCTGTATGTGTGCTCGCGGTGGCTATTTGGCTGATTCGTTATTAACGGCATACCTTCCTCTTTATTATGAAATAAACATCCGATCATTTATCTCAAAAAATGGCATTTTTCTTTGAATACCAAAATAACACCTCTTATTGGAAAACCCTTTATTTAGTCTTCTCGAATTCGAACCCTTTTTAACCAGGATATTTTTAGCTGGTCTGAAAAGCTAACTAGCTATAGAATATGTGGTTCGAACATGGCTCTGCGAATGAACTTTTAAAAAATAATAATGCCAGTGGTATCACAAAGGACCTAAACGAATTTAGTCTAAGTGTGGCTTTTAGACAGCCAACTTACCTAATGCCAGTCTTCACCCGTTACAAAGTGGTGTTAGGTACACTAATGTCGTTTAAATTGAAAAAGACTGTAAAAATGGTTCTCTATAGCTTAATCAATCAGATGAAAATGAAGGCCTGCGGAAAAAGGGACAAACACTCATTTGGACAAGCTTCAAATTTGAATATAAGATCAGTTGGATTTTTTTGCACAGTTTTCGTTGTGAAATGCGTCTTTTGTTGCGTTTTTATTGAGAAAAAGGATTTTAATTGTGTTTATTAGTTCTGTGGGAGGTTCCACGCCCTCGCTCTAAGATCCTTTAAATATAGCCTCCCTCAGATACACTCCGTCTCACTTGATTAAGAACAGGCATTTTTTTATTTAAATTTTACGATCTTTTTCAAACCCTTCGCTAGGAATGAGAATTCCTTGTGCAATTAGTTTTTACCAGATTAGCGAAAGGTTTGAAAAATATCGTAAAATTTAATAAAAAAATAAATAAATAAATAAATAAAAAAATGCCTGTTCCTAATCAAGTGAGACGGATTGTACCTACGGACGTACGACATTTAATGGATGTAAGATCATTTAGAGGCACTCAAAACGTTTAATGGACAACAGAACAAACAGACGGAATGTGCGCTACATGTTATATAGTAAACATTTGTAGTATAAGAGGTGCCATGCCTCCTGGCCTCCTGCATAGTCACGTATACGGGACGGTTAATGGATGTAGCAAACATTCTGGGAACATAGAACGGACAAAGAGACAGACAAATGCAATACGAATTTGATCAAACTTTCGTTAGATGAGAGCAGCTATTTTAAAGCTTGGAAAACGTTCATATTGCGCCTATAACCTCCTCTAGATGCCCAAGAAAGTGCTGCACTCTACGGAAGTTTCATCTGATGAAGATTATCTGGCTACCTTTAGAGCACAAAGGGACAAACAGAGTCTTGCATTCATTTTTAAATAATAGCATCTATGTGACAGAGCGGGACTACATTTTCTTCAGTTAGATCTGTGTTTCGAAAACGAAACAAAATCAAACAATCCTAGGTGAAAAGGTTGGTGCTAACCTACCTACCCAAACCGGCTCAGGCGTCGGATTGCGTTACTCAACGCGTCTTTTTGAGCGACGGAGGTCAACTACAAAAGTAAAACGCGATACTCCCAGTTGATCATTTCCTTCAAGTTAAGAATAGCCTCGTTCAACTTCCACCAACTTCATAACCTTCAACGGGCTGACAAGTGTCGGTTATCACTAGCGCACAATGAAAAGATCTACCCCCGCACGCCTTCATATTAAAATGCACCTAATACACCTCGCCTTTCAAAAGGTATAAAAAACCATAGGTATCTGGGCTGGCATGGAGTATTCCGTGCCACACTCAGGTCGACATTTACCCAATGTGAGGCACATGGGGGAAAAGTTGTCCCTTACCCGTAATAACCCTGTCCATAAATATAATATCAATTAATTACTCACTGTGCTGTCGTATACTGTGGATACCATCCTGAGGATTTGATAAAGCACATTATCTTGTCTACTGGCGTACTGCAAAGCTCTTCTAGATCGTGGAAGAAGTGTCTCCCCAGGAATTTGTGCCGGTTATGTTGGAAACCGACGCAGTGACACAGGAAGTGGATTGTGTCCTCAAGAGCTTCCTCATCACAGCAGCCTCTACAAAGTTCTTCTTCCTTCAAGCGTAATTTCTTCATGTGATACCGCAGAGTGTTGTTCCCCGTTAGGATTCCAACGAGGGTGGAAAGAGATTTTCTATCCTTTCGTATGAGACTCTCGCGGTTCTGCTTTCATTCAAGGTTGGCCATGGCATTCTTGTGGTACAACAAGTTTCTAGTGCAGACTCTCTCTCTCTTATGGCCTTTCCCCCTGCTTCAAGCTTGAGTGAGCAAGGCGGGATATTCACGGAGGAATCAGCTTGTTCTGTGACTGCTGACGAGCCTTGTCTAGCTAGTTCGTCCGCTTTCTAATTGCCTGGAATGAGTTCATGTCCCGGAACCCGGCAGAGCAATATCTTGTGCTGAGTGCCAAGAACCTTAAGTTCTTCGCGACAGCATTTCACAGGCTTCGATTTTATTTCTGTTGCATTTAAGGCTTTTATTGCAGTCTGCCCTTTCGATAAATAATGTAATACCTTCAGGTGGTATTGCCTTTACCGCAGACTCACGGGCTACTGTTGTCACTGCCAGGACCTCTGCTTGGAAGACACTGCTGTGGTCGGGGAAAAAGAGCCCATACACACGTACGAAAGCAAAAATCACATGAATCCTATTTCCAGCTATAAAAGAAAGTTCGCAACAACCCCCCGAAGACACCTTTGAAAAAGCTAAGCCGCCCGCACACTGACGCTGACACCCTCAATTCACTGTTGTCAACAATAAAGTGCGCACAATTAATCTCTTCACCGCACCAGACGTGGTCTCACAATCGCCGCGTCGCGGCTGCATTCAAAATTCATTTAATTAAACCAAAGCGCTGCCATTACACCCGTGACCCGTCCCAAAAAACCGACTTCATTCCGCACCACCAAACTCCCACCCGGACAAGACTTCATTAGGAAATCCATTTCGGCAGGAATGTGTATATGAAACTGCCCTCGGTCACAGCGCTCGTCCTTAAGCGTACGTAAGCACTCTCATCACATATTCATTCTAATTAATGTGCGTCGTCGGGTCAACCCCTGCAGACCTATATATTGTCGAAAACTGCCGCCACATAGACCGCACTGTTTCGGCGGCCTGAATTTAACTTGCCTGCGCCGCGAACGCTTGCTTATCTTAATGACGTTCCCGTTGACACCTATTTAGCGTGTTTTATGTCCCCAGACAGCATATTCCAGGAATCGCCAAAAGATGCTCCCGTCTCCGGGAGTACACACACACATTCCGCTGGCACAGATGGGCCCCAGCAAGAGGTGAAACATGCATAATTTAAGCAGTTTGCATCCTTTTTCGGTCGACTGTGTTATTTTGCCTGTTTACCTGACTGTCTTTTGGTATAATGTCCGCCCATTAGCACGATCTTGAGGCAACGATAATGGCGAACATTTATTTCCCGGAAGTATACACATAACCAGATAGAGGGTTGCCCTTTGCAATTAGTGAAAATGTTTACTCGCACGAGACACAGGGGGCGCTGCTTTGGTGCACGATTATGAACTAATTATATACCATCGACGAGTGAGTTGAATTTCACCGTCAGTTTGCTGGAGTTTGTTCCACATTCCAGTGTATGACAGACAGAAGGGGGTCGATGACAAAAAATATTTCCATTCTCTTCTGCGACGGGATATACGACACCTTGGCCAGAGCTCAGGTGACAGTGGCCGCCTGACACCACAGCAAGGTTAACTTATGATGAGCACACATACTGCAGGGGGTAGGGGCTGCCACTCCACTGTACTCCGTGTATGGCTTCTTGATTTCTTCGAGTATCACTTTGCGTCAGAGTCCACCTCGGCATTGCAGTTTAATTGATTCCTTGACACCACTCACCGCCGCTCCTGAGTGGTTGCAAAGCCATAAACGGGTCTGCGCGCGCTATTTACCAGACAGAACGGGTTCCTTTTTCTTTTCCTCTGTCTGTCTGTCTGTCTGTCATTCAAGCCCGTCCATGTCTCATGTGTCAATATATTGTATGAGGCTGGCAAACAATTTGCAAAATGATTAATCGATGTGTCAGCGTTCGGTGGAAGGGTGTTTTTCTTGTTCCTTCTTGTTGGCTTCTAATTCAATTAAGGATTGCGTGTTGGGCGTTAGGCTGGGCTGGCCGTTTGTGTGTGTTTTCTTTTTTTTTCTATCGTGTTTGCCAGGTCTGGCGGATTGGAATTCATCGGCTAGAAAAGTGAGTCGATTATACTGAAATCCGATACCTTCCGAGTTAATGGTTGGATAGATGCATTTTGTAGCCGACTATATGACCGGGGAGGGGTTGAGCGGGGGCACAAATAATCCGTTCGAGCAGTTGCCCTGCATAGTCTGTGGTGCAGTGAAAAAATTCGTGAATGGAGAACACGGTTCAATGGGAAAAATAGTTCTTTAGGCGGTGCTTTACATCGAAGTTCAGTTTAAATTTTTACAGATGCATCGCAAAACCGGAGAAGGTCGAGATTCGCATTTGAAACGAAGAACTTACTTAGACAGATAGGTACATCCTCGACAGTAAGTAACGTATTTGATAAAATGCTGAGAGAACAGTCAATTGCAAGCCATGAAGGAGGGGTAAGTAAACTTCTATGCCAAGAGAATCCCCATCCACCTACAGGGGTGCACCTAGGTCAAGGGACCAATAAACGAGTTCGGTTATTAGGGAGAAATTTCAAACTTCAATTCATGCATTTTCAAGGCTGGGCAGTAGAGCTTAAAATGAAGCTTGAATGCGTGAAATTGCTTCCCATTCCCATAGGGACAGTGTTACATGCGTTACAGAAACAAGGACTCCCTTCACGTATTATTTTTTTTTTTTTGCATTCGGAATGCCAAACTTACATGTTCGCATTTCAAATTCGAAATTCCTACTTTTACAAACGTGTTAAATTAAAGTGCCTGGATCGAAAGAAATTTTCTCGTTCATCAAAAGTTTGGACGGTTGTTATCTTATTTTATTAGGTGGGTAGATAAAAATCTGCGGAGCGAAGCTAGAAAAGAAAAGCGTCATAAAATATAGGAATGCTGTTAAATGAAATCCAGTTTTGGGTCAGTCATCTGATATGGCATTGGGTAGTATGAATAAAATGTAGCAATTGCTTTTACTCAAACGAAATGTCAAAGTCGAAGCATTTGCTACGTTTCATATGAATAAAAACTGATTGAAGCTAACACTAACTTTTGACGTGTTCCAAAAGCAGCGCCACTACCTTCTACTCAAATCCGTATGAAAAAAATGTAGAAAATTGCTACGAAATTCCAAGTCTGCTATTTACCTGATACTTTTGGTAAATATTTCGCATGCACATTTTTAACATAAAACAATCTAAGCATTGTGAATTTTCGATATTTTTTTTTTATAAATAGTTAAGTTAAATTATGTTTGTATAGGAAAACCAACAAAATACCTATGAAAACAGCAGCAATTCTTTTGTGTCACCCGAAGTATTGGAAAGAATCATTTCTTAGTTGTTTAGGAGATCCAGGCTTTTAGGTTGACAGTACAAAAACCTCTCGGTAATTCATAGTTCTTCTTTAGGGATCCGGCAGAAATTCTGCTCTCAAAATTCTGCTTTGCAAAAATCTTTCTCCTCACACAAAAATTCTGCTTAGCGAAATTCTGTGTTTTTAATTCTGCTTTACAAAATTCTGCTTTTCAAATTTTAAGCAATAAAATTCTGCTTATTCTGCTCTAAAAACGAATGTGGACATGAACAAAAAAATATTTTTTTTATTATTCAAATTATTAATGCAGAAACTAAACAAAACTAGCTTTTATTTTTTGATAGGTATTTTATCTTCTTATTTGTTTGTTTTTAAAAATAAATTTGCTTTTGCAATTTCTCCCCATCTCCATCCATCCACGCACAACTTATCTTTCCCTTTCTTGGATTTAACGATTGAAACATTCATTATGAGTATGAGTAGGGGAGACTGGGTACGGTTGACACAATTTCGCTTATACCATCCATACCATTGCCGTTTATAAGCTAAGCGGTGATGAAGTTATGTGAAATGTAGGAGCATGTTTCTATGTATAGATGGAAAGTGTTTTTTGAGTGCTCGGTGTGATATTTTGCTTAGTACATCATATTAAAAAAAATAAAAATTTGTTTCCACCGTACCCATACCAGGGTCGGTTGAAACAGTTGTTGGGGTCAGTTGAAAAATATTAATTCATTAAATTAATTGAAAATAAACAAAACGAATATTATTTTAATTTCGATAATGCAATCGATGAAATTCAGTTGTCGAAATATTCCGAATCACAGTTGTGGCAAACATAATTATTGTAACCTTCTGTGCACTCTTTGTGAGCCTGCATTTTACAGATGATACATTTGAATCCAATTTTCACTAGATCTGCTCTCTGAATACGCTAAAAAGCAGACAAGGCAGTAAAACTCCTCTTCTTCTGAATAAAGAAAAATAGAGTAAAGAGGGAATGCTTTTTTGACTTACATAACTTTTTTTTTTTTTTTTTTTTTTTACACCTACCAACCTTTTCTTAGCTTGCTCAGCTAGTTTGTTTCAGTCTTGCTTCATGATCCTTTTGTTATTTGTTATTTCTCTGGTGTATCGGTGTATATTGTAGACTTTCTGGTTCTTCGAATTTCGTTAAAATAATATATAAGAATAAAAAAATAATTAAACGCAATGTTTCAACCGTCCCCAACCCCCCTTTAAGTAAAACAAATCTATAAAGTAACGAAAACAACACTGACACGTTTAAACTAGTCATCATGATGTACTCTACACTCTTTACTGCATACAAAAAAATAGGCACAGCAATATCGCATCGATAGAAATCCCAGTAAAATGAAAAATAACCAAACAAAAATACTTAGTTTTGATAGTCTAAATAGAACATAAGCTCTCACTTAAAACTGAACCGCCGAACTGAACATGACTGCTATTCGTCTACGGACTTGTTTTTGCTTCATTCGCCGTTATACTCATAGACGCTGCGCGCATGGCTTACGAGATATTCGTGTTGTTTCAACCGCCTTGTGTTTCAACCATACCCAGTCTCCCCTACCTATAACACTATCAGTTCATGCAGGGATAGCAAAAAACACTACCTTGAAGAGTAATTGTCTAAAACAACACTGCAATCTTAAAAAAAAAAATCTCTACACTTAATGCATAAATTGAGAAGATTGTCTTTACAAAATTCTGCAAACAGCGCGCGCTTTTTAACACTTTCCAAACCTTTTTGTATTGTTTGCAGAATTTTGAAAAGCAGAATTTCGCCCCATGCAGAATTCTCACCCAACCCTCTTCTTCATCCAATTGGCTGGCGTGTCAACATATATTTCTAACAAGCCTATGATCTGATACGGACACTGAAGAAGAAATAAAACATCAACGACCTATTTGGCAAACAAAAATTATATTGGGGCAGCATTCATATTTCTGAAATTAATTTTTAAATTTCTCCATTACGTAGTAAGAGAAAGATACCAGCCTATTGTTTTCGTACAAAATTTCGAACTCGAAACTCAAAAAGTGAGTCGTAAAATTCTGTCCGCTCTGTCCATCTGTCTGTCTGTCTGTCTGCCTGTCTGCCTTTTATTTTTTTTAGCAAAATATCCAAATTTGACCGTCTATTCCACTAGCCCAAAAGGAATCGTCTGTTCGTCTTTCCACAGGCCTACTTTCGTTAAAACTTCGGATTTGGAGTTTGTGGGCTTACAGTTAGGGGCCGTTTTTTTTTTTTTTTTTTTTGCAAGGTAACCTCAATATTGATGGTCCCTCCTTAATCTTAAGTAGGTGAGGTCACCATGACTGTATACCCAGTTTTAGGCTAAAAATTCCAATAACGTACTTTTGAAATTTGGACATATGTGTCTCGAAAACGGTCCATACGATTATAATAAAAATTCATTTCTAAGATTATATGGTCATTTCTTACTTCATGGTAGGTAAGCTCAGTTTGTCTCTGTATTATCGTAAAATGGATTTTTGAAAAAAGTCATTTCTTAAAAATGTTGTTTTCTTTAGTTTACTTCAGGTAACGGCAGCAACGATTTTGACCTAAATACAAATTTAGAGTAAAAGTAATATTCCTAAAATGATTGCGTCCTTAATTTTCAATTCGAATCACCGAAAACGGTCATTTTAAGAACTGCACATAAATCGAATCGTATGGACCGTTTTCGAAATATGTCAAAATTTAAGTACCGTTATTCAAATTGCTAACCAAAAACTGGGTATGCAGTCATGGTAACCTCACCTACTTAAGCTTAAATATCAATTTTGGTTGAAATCGTTGGAGCCGTTTTCGAACAAATCAAACTAGTACGAACATTTTACATGGGAATTATACCAGTATAATATTGAGGTTACCTTTGAAAAAAAAAAAAAAAAAAACAACCTCGAACTGTACCAAATTTGAGCCAAATCCGGGCAGTGGTTTCGGCTCTCGGCTGTCTGCCTCAAGAGCATACGGACAGACTCACAGACGAACAGAATTTTGAGACCCACATTTTTGAGCTCCTCTATCATCGTAACGTCAGAATTGAATGTCATATTCATTAAGAAATTTTGTACAAAAGCAATAGGTATCATATTCTCTTACAACATAATCGAGAAAGTTAAAAATATTGACAAAAATTTGGGGACTTTGTTTTGAAAAAATTCCCAAATTTGACCGTCCATTCCACTAGCCCAAAAAGAAGCTCACACCCACAAACTATTGGTTGAGGGAAGCAAGGTTAAGGTCGCAGCATTATATCTGGTCAAACATATGACGTCTCATTCAAGAACGTGTGACTTAGAGCCTCTGTGATCTATTTTTTAAGGCTGTTTCAAGCTTCAACGGTGTGGATTTTGAGTACCTATATAAGGTTTATCGAAATACAGGTTCCACACTATTTTACCCACCAATCGAGCCCAAGACTGGTTTGAATACGCAGGATGATTTAAAACTGTTCATCTTTAAAAGCAGAACAGTTTCCTTCACCCCTGAACACCTCTGCAACTGCAACACACATACAGCTGTTCCACTTAAGTTAAACCAACAGTAACCATCGTGGGTGTCTTCGTCCGACCAGCACTTGAGATGTTTACCAACATGTCATCCACCCACCTAAATTCTCCCCTTCGAGTGTCAGTCTTACAGAGCAGGCCACGACCTTATTTCAGGTGCGCGCACCCGTCGCGCATTCAAGACTTCCAATCCAGTTGGCATCTTTTTACATTCTTTGCGACTATATTCCGCTACACAGTTACCTTCTCCTTGTTGGGCGGCAGTGGTATACTCAAGGTACACGACCTGCGGTCCAAGTCGCACTTCTGCGTTGCATGCAGAATGCACAACTTTTACCGTGCACTCGGCGAAATCTTATCGGAACACAGCTCATGTTGCTTGTCAAAATCGCGCATATCACTGTTGGGCAGGAGTAGCACACATAATTCTATTGGCTGGTTAATTCGCGCACGTGGCTTTGGCTGTGGTGTGCCCTCACAGTCGCGAATGTATGTCCAATTAGCGAATTTCTATTCAACATGTGTTCCACATTAGGGTGACACACAACGACTGCCACGACGACGACGTCGTCTTGGCAGTGTGTGTCTATCTGTCAAGAGTCGAATGTGTAATTTCAATCTCGCAAAATGAATGTGCCTCTCGGGGGATTTGTTGGAACTGGGAGCTGGGGACTTGAAACTTGCAAGTTGGAACCTATGCTATATACGTCCTGCTGAGTGGTGGTGTGACTACTTAAATGACCAGAGCCTTGTGCAAGCTGTCTGACGGCTCACAGGAAAACAAATGGAATTGTTTATGTACAGACGCATGCCGGATGCGTGCAGCAACAACCTTTTTTGTTCGGTTCTTGTCCAGATGCGGAGACAGTATCTGCGAAGTGATGTATTACTTTGCCGCGCGCTGTCGTAAATTGTTGTGAATTTTTGAATTTAATTAACAAATCTACCGCATGTTGTACTATTATAACTTGCCTATGCCTGGATGCTCCTTTTCATTGTAAAGTGTGCTCATCCCCGGGGATTTTTGGCGACCACTTGTAGATACTCTTCGGCAATGAACTTTCGCAGACGATTTGTAACGCCTATGGTAATCTTCTTTGAGGCCAATGTTGTGACAGTTATAAATGCCTTTTGCCAGGGTTGATTTAGCACGGAAAGCTACCTAATTTTCATAGGTGGCATTTGTAGAGATTTAGATTGCCTTTGTCGCAGTCACTGGCTGTCTGAACTGGCTATGGGAATACACGGATGAGTGCGTAGACTCAATCTGTCACTGCGACTGTGGGGTTGAGCAAGTGAACGGTAAGGTCACAGTTCGGGATGGTGTGTGCTAAAGATTTTGGAATGTGTGCTTTAAATTTGCAACATGTTTTATGCGGTTAGTCCTTTTATAAAAATCTTGTCATTCAAAGAGAAGGCAACAGATTGTGTAAATGTAATAAATAAAACACATCAACACCAAGCCTCAAACTGGCATGCAAGGCTTCTTCTAAAACAAACTTTCTCAACGGGTACCGATGCCAAAAATGGGGCCCCACATTCAATACTAATATAGCAAAAAAAAAAAACCGCGCAAAAACATTTATTTATTACAAAAAACGTTTTTTTAATTTTTTGCATTCTTTTTCGTTACATAAAAAATAAAATATTACTTTAACTGAAAAAGGGGTAATTTTGATCATTTTTAAAAGAGTGGAGTTCCAAAAAGGAACCATTCGGCATCAAAAGGCAAGTTTTCTGAAGTACAGTTGTCCCGTGGATGAGCTGTACTTATTAGGAGTATACAAAGGTGAGTTGTACCAGACATGGGGACGACAATTTTCGAGTGGAACCCTTCTAGATACAATCCTTCCGTATCCATTTCAAAAGCCTTTTATATAATAAAAGTAGAGCATTCCCTTTTGTTACCACTTTACCAGACATTTCATCCATGGGCACAGTAGCGTACCCAGATATTTTGTTGTTAAGGGAGGGCTGAGACTAAATGTCGTGATAAAATGTTGGCTAATGGAATACATCAAAGAAACTTTCAGAGCTCTCCGATGTGTTGGGTTAGAAGCTTTTTTTTAAGGGGGTGCGCATGCCCCTGAGCGAAACCGCTAATCCTCTCGCCGTACGTCACTGCACTGCATTTTCTATCTATAAATCTTTTCTTTTATTTTTCAATTCCATCCTTAAAAACCCAGTCAAGAAATATCAATACGAAAAGTGCAAAGATAACAGTTGAGACGCCGCGTGGTTCAGTTGTCTCATGGAGCTCCGAGTGGGCCATAAGCGTGGTGAATAACATGTCGAATAAAATTTTAAGTCTTGCATTCAAATAGACCGTGAAAAAACGGACCCTGCATTCAGACATCAAACACCGCTGCCCACTACGACGCGACAACGAAAATGGTCACAGATAAGGTGTTTTCCAAAGATTCCCCTTGTTCCCGTATACATACTTTTATTTGATCTAAATTCCACTTGAGCCCGTTCTCACCATCAGCGACCGAAACTGAATCGATTCGTCTTGCAGAGACATCGGCTTCGGCACATATTACGTTTACACTCGTCCTGCTGTCCAAATATTTACGCAGCAAAAGAAGTATGTTCAGAAAAACGAAGCACTTAACTCCCATTGAAGCGGGACTCTTAAAGATGTTACAAATGTAGGCCAAGGAGACCACACAACGAGTTTGACATCGGTACAAAATCGTCGCCATTGTCGTTGTCGTTGCTGTCTTCGTAACAAATGCCGCCAAGTCAAGCAGATATTTTGACACCCCTTCTCGGTTTCATTCGCACATTGTTTGTCGACGCCGCCGATGCTAGCATTCGTATGTTAGGTTCCTTAATTTAGACTGCCACGGTTATTGCTTTCCAATGGGACGTGCCACATGGATCACATTCACATGACACACCAACCGTCCGCATATTATACGCACGACTATTCGACTTAAGTGTTATTTTGCGGACTCAAGGAGCGAATGGAATCCCATATAAATTTCTAAATTTAGGAGCCATATCGAGGAGTCCTATTCCACTGCCAATATATATGACCAAATGACGGCGACAATAGGAGTTGGAAAATATACGTCCACATATATACGGAATGGCGTGCGGCAATGTGTTAGTTGTAATGGGTCTCGAAAGTAACCAGGGAGCAGTCCGGAAGTCATTTGGCATGGATATTGAATTTCAGCACGTAGCGTAACGAGTTTACCATTTGCCGGAGTCCTGCGGCGCGAGTCTAGAAGCTCTCGCTCTGACGGTCTCAATGGTCGGATGGTACCG
Source organism: Cheilosia urbana (assembly GCA_946477585.1). Classification (NCBI taxonomy): domain Eukaryota; kingdom Metazoa; phylum Arthropoda; class Insecta; order Diptera; family Syrphidae; genus Cheilosia; species Cheilosia urbana. The sequence continues at coordinate 124,029,427 of OX297854.1, forward strand.
ATGTGGAGGGAAGTTTATTAATTAAGTAATAACACCTAAAATAGGACGGCAGGCATATACAAAGCACAACTGCGGAGGAGAGTCGTTTGCAGCCAAAGTTATGTGAGAATGTGTTTCGGGGGATATAAATGGATAGGGTGTGCGTGGCAGGCGCACGGAATGAATGATGCGGCGTGCTGGTGAAACTTTAGGCTTCCGAGACCAGTGCATATAGAGACGTGCCAGGTTATGCTTATGGGTGCGAAGTTGGGTAATTTTTTTTCCTCTTTTTTGCTGCTTAGCTTATGAATATTAAGCGTCGTAGAAGGGTATTTATTGCAAATGAAATTAAACGCTCCTAGTGCAGGAGTGGGGCAGCAGTGGAAGGGATGCTATAAATAGAGGGGATTATACGTGAAAGAGGTAAGCATGGAATTAGACGTTGTAATGAAATGAATTGTTATGTGACTTTGAGCGAAAGTTTTTCGGACGGAAGCAAAGAAATTGGACCAACAGACAGTCATAAAGGGGATGACTGTGGGTGATTCTGTGCCCGAAATTACTGTAATATTGCTTTTAAGTCGCAGGTGAGAATAATTGGGTGGATTTTAGGAGCAGGTGTAAATGGCGCCCAACGTGGCGCCATTGGCAAACTGAGATTGCCTTGGGTTTATGTGGTTTCTGGAACTATTTCGTTCTGATGCGGGTGCTAAAGGTGAGTTTTATTCTGTACAGCAATCTTTCTCTTCAGCGTAACCGGTGTGCGTAGTTATATCTGTCAATATCGGTACATTGGCGTAGAGTGATGATTACAGACGGAGTGCTCGCGCTAAGGATGATGTCGGGCTTGTACAAAAGAAAACTATATTCCTATTTAGGGTTATAGACAGAAGCTCCCCGAGACATTACCATCGATCGCGCCCTACAATATTGTGCGATTAGAAAGGCTTTAAGTTGACTAAGACATGTGGAGTGATCTCCACCTAGATCTGACACTGATCGGGTATGGATTTTTCAGACGATACAGCACTCATTTAACACTCATTGGCCATTGAACTGACAAAGATCTGACAGCAATCACGCACTGATCTGACAATGATCTAAAGCTTATAAAAACCTCATCAACCGACCTGATGCTGATCAGTTGCTGATCGGCAAGTGATCTTACACAAAATTGTCAGTAACAATTCGTCGATGAAGTACTGATCAGTGATCTGATACTCATAAATATGATCTGTCACTAAAAAAAGGCGCTGACCTTACACCCAATACAAACTGATTTATCACTGTTCTGAAACTGATCGCGTAAAAAATAAAATAAGTCAATATTTAGTTGGCGCAACAGGTCCATCCGAAAGGACCCCTGGCCTAGCTTCTCTCAAACAATCGTTTTGTGTAATTTTGTTTACTTTGTGGACAAATTGAAGGGATCTACAATTTTATGTCGACTCCAAACGGCTAATTGGGAAGCTCTTTCATGTCAGGTATACTTTTGGATGATTGTCAGGCATTCGCAAGAGGTGGCGCAGTAGAAAAAACTTTTTAGATGTAATTTGTGTTTTCCCGGCGATCCAACCTGGAATCCCTCGCTTATTACCCTCGTTTACTGATCATGTACTGATTTTAAGATTCACTTTTAGCTATCTGTTACTAATTTTGCATCAATATCATATACTTATGCGATACCGATCTGAGACTGATCAGTGACTGATTTGAACCCCATAACAAACTCATCTAGAATTGGTGCAAAATTGATTTGGCATTGATCAGGCACTGGGAATAGTGAAATTAACTTTTTTAAGAATCTATTGAAATATATCTTTAAGCCGATAAGTTGCTGATGAGCAAGTGATCTGACGCCGATTACACAAAGATCTGCAAATGATCTGAAACTTGTATGAAACGGATCTGCCACTTATCTGACACTGAACAGTTATTGATCTGCAAATTAATTTACACAAAATTATGAATAACATTCCATTGAAAAAGTGCTGATCTCCCAAGAATCTGAAACTGATCTGAAGCTTTTAAGAAAATGATCTTGGGGTTGATCTGCCACGCACTTTACTGAGAAATAATATAGAAAAGTGATCCAAAATCTAGCTGACTCCGATCCTTCAATGAACTCGTATGCGTTTTAATTTTATTTTGAAACATTTTACGTCTCCCAGATATTTCGTATTTTTCTTTTTTTTTTTAAAGCCCCTTTTTTATTCGAAAAACACCAAAATTGGCACTGGGACCACTGAACTGGTATCTATTTTCTGCCATTTAATAGCAATGTGATAATGGAACGATAGTAACAGCCTCCGAAGCTGGTATACTGATAGTACACCCATCTGGAAAAGATATCAATCTTATCAGGGTAAGATCGGTCCTTTGATGTATTTGACGTAACACCTATCAGACGATTGACGATTGGACGCAGTAGCTGAGCGAGAGGGTTCCACGTTCGATTGTCAGAAGAACACAGATAGATAACGTCTTGAAGTCTTCTTGCCAACTACACGGCCTTAACTATGGAGCTTATTACTTCAGCCGTTCGGATAGACATCTTCTAACCTAGAGAATTGATCTGGGACCGATAAGTCTCCAACAAGACAAATCCACATGCGTCACACCAGGAAGATCTGACGAAAGTCTGGTGTGCCAGCAACGGCTTAAACAGCAGTGTATCTAATTAGATGTACATCAATTTCTTTTGGCAATAGATGGCGCTGATCCGATCACCTTCATCACCGTCTATCAGTCATGTAGCGATGGGTTCTTCTCTTTCATTTCGTTTTCTTTCAATTTCCATGGACAACAACAAGTGAGACGCGCTTCACAATTAAAAAAACAACTCCAACCATCAACTTGCAGAAAAAAACTAGCAAATATAAAGACACAAAGCGAATTTGCTGAATAAATCAAAATAAATCACTCTGCACTCTCGCCGGTCGACAAGGCTTCGTCGCTTCAACTTCATCGTTATGTCGTTGTCGTCGAACACGTCTGTTGCGCATACAATTACACGCGGATTTCCTTAAGTTAACAGCAAAATTGAAAGATCGTCGTCTGTCGTCGCTGAGCCCAGACTCGATATGCATAATCGTATTCCCTTTTTCGTATAAGTCAACGAGCTTGGAGTTGTCGTCGTCCTCTGCTGCTGCTCCTTCTCTAATTTTCCTCTTTTCCATTTACATCCATGACAAAGTGCCTTTCTTCCGGGACACCGGCCACAACTTGAAACTACACCCCGAAGGTGCACTTGTCATAAATGTGGGGCTATCATCATCACTCGGACCACCCAAAGATCCAAATGAGACATCGTTCGCCGCGGTATGGTAACCTGTCATAACGCGCCTGTAATTTATTCCACTTCTCGTCAGAGTCAGTCGCCAAAATGGAAAATGGTGAATGGGAGAAAAAATAACCAAGAATAACACAGCAACTTCACCTTGTAAGTGCTCGCGATGATGAGGTGCATAAATTTGCCTTCAATCGGTACGGTGCGTCCCGCTGTTACGTGCAAAGCGGAGTGAGTGAAGCCTGCAGGTGGGCCTTTTTTCCATTTCGTATGCTAATTACACGGCGATTTGGTATCTGCACAGCACACATACTCGTTCTGACAGTTATTGTCGGCGCTACCACTCGCAAGACACACCCCGTCATGGAGCTGCAGGCAGTCAAATCAATCAAACGACTCAAGACGGTTAATGGGTAGTTTCAAAGACTCCCACGTCGTCGATGAAGGTCCTTGCACATTTTCACATCAATCCATACAAAAACAAAAAAACCTTTCGGCTTTGGCCACAGTTTGACATGAGCAGGAGTGGCTCCTTGTGGCCCACATCAATCATGTCAATCATATTATCGTATGTTTTCTCGCACTCCTTAGCTGTCGATTTGTCAGACTTTGATTGAAGATTCGGTCGACAGTAAGCCATGGCCGACCACTATATGTCTATGAAGGATGGCCATCCTGTCTCGGTTTTATTTTGTCTTCTGCTGGAATAAATGATGAATTGCCTGCCTCGTCCGAGTTAAAAGCTTGTTACCACCTAACCCCATCACGCAAGTCGTCGTTCCTGCTTTGAATTGTATAATTAATGCCGAGCTGGGTGATGTGGCGACGACGACGACGACGCAGAGGAGTGCGTAGAGCACCCATCTCCAAGCGCAAAGTTCTGATTTCGTTGCACAGGAAATTTGCATGGAAATCGGTTGATATCCTGTCGTCGGTGCCAGCTCCGGTGTTGATTGTGTATTTGCATTGACATTGGAAAATGTGCCGAAATTGAAAGACGAAAATCTGACTGAAGTGTCGAGGTGGAACGATGACAATGAGTCGGATGGGGGGGCTGATGATGATGATGATGTACTTGGAGGGTAAGCACTCCGACTGGATGAATAATTATTCTATAGTGTGCGCGCCTGGGAAATGAATGATAATGCGATGCGATCACAGATAAACGAGAAACATTTTTTAGCATTTAAATAGTCGCATTTATGCGAACGTAATGAGATAAGTTGTTGATGACAAGTTGAAAGTTTCGCGTGGGGGAACGGGGGCGGAAATTTGCCGGATGGTAAAAGTCGCCGAAAAATGTGTACTTAAATGGGCGGTAGGGTCGGAGAGAGGAAATTATGTAAGAATGGGTTTAATTGTGCGGCAAAGTCGTGTGAAAGTTTACCGCGTCTTACTTGAGACAGTATGGCATGGGTGGCAGGTGACAGGGGAAAACATTTTAACGTAAAGTTTGAAACACAATAACTGTCCTAGAATGGATTTAACCCCAAGTGAGAGCGTAGGGAAGTTCTACTCCAGTTCCACGCTGAAGAGAGAAGCTGTGGAAGGTATTTCAGACATAGAAAATAATTTGAACTTGAGTTTATAATTCACACTGTCTTCTGTAGAAAGAGTGTTTTTTATTGGAAATGGTTATATGAGCTAGAGTAGTACCAAGGCTCGAAGACTGGTGTATTATACAACTAGGAAGAATGCAATTGGAGCCATTGAAACCACGAAAAAAGGAATTAAACTGCCAAACAGCGGTTTCAATTGACTGGATGAGATAAGACTCTTTATCATAACATTTTATATATGCGAAAGCACAAGGAAGACTTTCGTCGCTCCTGGTACTAAATGCAGTGTTCGCCATCCAGCAATCACGGATAGAGGAACAGTGTTACCAGTTCGTGGGGTATTCCCCTTTTTGTGGGGGATTCGATGTTAGGGGAAAAGGAGAATCTTCACTATTTCTAAAATAGGAAAGGTGGGAAAATAAAACAATTAATAAAATATCAATACTTTACTCTAGTACTCCGTTTTAAACGGAATCGAACCGTTTTGCGCTTGTGTGCACAACCACGTAAAGGACTCTTCACATGAGAGCGAATTGGGGATTGCGAATAAGCCAATACTCATAGGTAGGCTCAAACACTTAATTTTCAGGAAAAGGTTTTTTAGTCGCAGATAGCCGCAATGCCCGCAATTCAGTTTGATTCAGTGTTGTTATATAGTGGGATTTCAGTATTCATTTTTATGGGAATTTCGATGTCCCAAAAACCTCTCGTGTGATAAAAGGAAAACGCACCAAATCGTGGGAATTTCAGGAATCTAACAAGAAAACATTTAAACTATAAATTTTTGCTGTAATTTCATCAAAACTCCTACATTTCACCATGATTATCAAAATAATGAATGTGCATAAAAAAAAAGCTCATTTAAATCGTATTTTATCAAAATTTTCTAGTACCTACCAAAAAATAGTAGTGGTATGTAATGTTACAGATTGTGGTTTTTATACTAAAGGTTAATTAACTTTTAAAAACTGGATTTCGTGTCGTGGGGTTTTAAAAGGGAATTTGAGTACGGTAAAAAGGGAAAAATGACCACGCTTCGTGGGATAAATGCAGAGAGAGTGCTAACAACACTGGGTTTGTTTGTTCGCAATTCGCACTCATGTGAATAGTTCCTAACTGACATTTCACACAATGTATACTCCTTTTGCGTAGCAGTTATTTATTTATAATTGTAGGTCTGATTTTGAAGCGAACCATATTCAATTGAACATGTGTTCATTTTTTCCGCTTTTAAATTTTTGCATTATTTAACTAAATTAAACAATTTGGAGGAGGCAGTCAATATTTTGATTGTGGGGAATCAACGCAGGGAATGCCATCACGATGAATGGGGAAAAAGAAAATAAATTTTAAGGTCCGTGATGGGGGATTCCAGTTAAAGCTTAAAAGAGGAGAGGAGAAAAGTGCACGACTGGGTCGCACGAAACTTTCTCGTTCATCAAAAGTTTGGTAGAGTCAATTGGTAGATACAGGTAAAAAGTTCAGAAGCAACCGTACATAAAATAAAAGAATAGTTAAATCAAATTCACTATTAGGTTTTTCATTTGATATGGCAGTACAGTTTAAATAGCGATGTGAGTTTTTATAAGTTGAAGCTCTCAGTAACAGGCGAACGTCACAAGTTCTGGTTAGATAATATTAAGCACCTTAGCACATTGTACTGTTCTATAAGCCCTTACGCTTTACAAGATTTTTGAATACGAGGACAAGCGCATACGAGGGTATGTCTTTATTTTTATAGATTAGTGGCGATGATTTAGGGTGTCCATGATTGGAAGTAGTAGCAGAGAATACGAATTCGGAGATTTGTTTTTGGATAGTAGTAGTTGGGTAGTCAAAATCTGATTAAATTACGGGATCTCATTTAGAATACTTATACAAGTGGCCCAAAACAGATCACCCTATTGGAAGATGCTCTTATTTTTGCAAATGACCGCCAATTTCAAATCTGTTGCGACATTTGTGGACTAGACAGATGTAGAATACAAGTGAACAAGCCATGGAGCGATACACTCCCAAAAACGCTGAATAATTTCGAATTTTCGATTTTTCGACCAAAATCATAATGAGCGATGAGGCTCATTTCCACCTCAGCGGGTACGTGAACAAGCAAAACTATCGCTTCTGGGGCACCGAAAATCCACGAGTAATGCACGGGGAACCATTACACCCGCTCAAAGTTACTGCATGGTGCGCTGTTCACGCTGGTGGAGTCATCGGGCCATTTTTTTTTTTTCGAGAACGCCGCTGGTCAAATGACAACAGTGGACGGTACGCGCTATAGGGCCATGTTAACCGATTTTTTCTGCCGCAATTGGATGAATTAGGACTGGAGGACGTGTGGTTCCAACAGGACGGAGCTACGGCACACACGGCGCGAGCCACAACCGATATTCTGAAGGTAGTGTTCCCGGGTCGCCTCATCTCTTATTTTGGCGATTTGCACTGGACCGCAAGATCGCCCGATTTAACCGTCCCAGACTTTTTTTTTGGGGATTTTTTAACGGGACGTGTTTACGTGAACAAGCCCGATATCCTAGAAGCCCTCAAGGACAACATTCGACACGAGTGCGAGAATCAAATCTTAAGAGAAGTTTTTGTAAAACTTGGCAGACAAGACAGTAACAAATATTGCAATGCTTAGTTTTGAAAATACTATTGCTTGACTATTTGCCTGAAAACTGAGTATTCGATGTTGTTCGGGATGTAAGCATTAGTAAGCAAATTGGGTTTTCGAGATATGAGCAGTTTTTAAAATTAGCGTTGTTGACGATATTCGTGTTTAGCATTAAGGACGAAATAATTTTGAGAACATCAACTTTACTCTAGCTATGCATTTTCGTCAAAAGCTTTATTGACGTTTTCGGGTAAACTAAAGAAAACCAAACTGTTCAAAAATTACTTTTTTTCAAAAATCTATTGTACTTATTATCTATAGACAAAAACAGAGTTGGCTTTCAAGTTCGGAATTACCATATTACCTAAGAAATTAATTTTTATTACCATCGGATGGATGGTTTTTTATTTATTTATTTCGGTTTTCGAGATATGTTCAAATTTCAAAAGTACCTACCGTTATTAATTTTTAGTCAAAAACAAATATCGAATTTGCTTGCAATCGTTAGAGCCGTTTTCGAACAAATTGAACTGGTATTAAATTTAAAAGTTTGAGCGAAAAGATAGAGAAAGAACTCGTGAGGAAAGAAAGATGACTTTCGGTTGGGATTCTAAATTATTTGGCAGATAAATTTATTCCTGAAAAATGGCCTGAATTAAAAGACAAAATTTATCGTTGGCCTGCTTCATCGTTACAGTCTTTTTCGGGTCATGGAGTCACGCTGGTCAATTGATCTATAATATATGACAATCTCTGCAAAGGGATAACGTTTATTTTTAAGAGCCTTTCTGTTATCATAGATATCTTGGATCAGGGTTTGACGTGGAAGGTATCATAGAACCACCCTTAGGCTACTTTCTAATAGACAGGACTTGTTGTAGAGACACAGGGAAAGACGAAAGTCATTGGGCCGCTTACTGGCACCCAGGCTTCGCCGTAGGGCCTCGCAGAACCCGTTGGACCAGATTCTTTGAAGGAACAACTTCGTTATGGATCAGTTTCTGACAACACGCGGAACCACATTTTTAGTAGGGCCTACACATTTCCTTTGGCCGCTTTTTTTTAAGGGCTTACGTACCACCCACCCTTGTCATAGACCGCTTTCTAAAAATATGACAAAGCCCTAAATCAATACTATCAAGCTTAACTGTAGTAAGGTGTGAGTAAAACCTCGAAACGCCGCCTCCGACAAAACAACTTCCTGTGCTTGGGTCTTTCTTCATATCAAACCGTCCAATCTGCGCTCAACGAGCACCTTTTTAGGCGAACCTTCAATAAGTGAGTTTATTCGTCGAATTGCCTTCTCATTGTACGAGCTACTTGCGTGAGATTTCCTCCTTGGAAAAGAAAAGCTCCCCACCACTCGGAAGCATTTGGGTCGTAAATTTTCCTTTAAGCGTTCGACCACTTGCAACACTCGCTGCAACCCCATTGCCACTTGCATGCGAACGATCAATTGAAATTTGAAATCACTTTGGCGTTATGCAGATTATACTCGTGCGAGTGTAATAACAAACAAACAGCCCGACTGGTTGTACTGAGACTGGCCAGCAAACGGCTGGTAACGTTGAAGTGCGCGCTATGTTGGCATCATTGTTGCTTGTTGACACGTGCATTGCGTGCCGTCGGCCAACTGCGAAAGACTCCGTTCGCAGTGTTTATGGGCGCAAACACGCCAGCCAGAGGGTGGGAGGATTCGCACTTATTACGAGCGATTTACGGCTCCGTTCACTGGTTGCATGCGTCGTGCACCCGAGTCCGCCCTTCGGATCAAATTAGACGTGAAACATTGTTGAATGTATGTTCTGTTCAAGCCGTCGAGTGTGAGTAAATGAGTTGGCTGCAGAAGTGTAAAGGTTAAGTAAACACACACGGATGCGTTTGGTTCGCATTTTTTTCTTCCCGCACTTAATCTACCATTTCACCCCTAGGAGGGGGTGCGAATAATGAAATCGGTAAATCCATACACAGCCTTGGGTTTGTTTACACTTCCTATCAATGGTGGATTAGGTTTGCACGCGTTGCCAGCACCTATTTGCGCTACCCTCTCGCTGGCGTAATTAAAAGAAACGTACGTATGTGGCGGCGGTGGGAGAAGAGGACGCAAGTAAACGAATAAAGCATTCAGCCGCGAGTTAAGTGGCTGATTTTTTACACCATTCATCCCCTAAAAAGGGTCGATGATGGTGTGGTTGCTGCGAATGCAGTTTAAACAGTGAAAAGTAAACCAAGGGTTAATATCGTAATAATTTATTGTTTTGTCTGTTTCCGCCGCTGTTGCTGTGTGATACTATGGGTGGCAGTTGTGCATCCCTCGGTATGCAGTGAGTGTATCCGTAGTGTGTGTCGGGAAGTGCGCTTGATTGAGTGCAGTTACTGCCGCAAGGAGCTTGTGTGGCTGGTTGCTGGCTATGTTTCATTTCGCTTTTGTTGTTTGTTTATTTTTAGATTTTTATGAGACTTTCCATCTTTTTTGTGCTGGAGGTTGTTGTGCGCGCTGTTGAGCGGTGTTTAGTTATCACCCTTAAATGATTTTGTGCAGTATACCTAGTTGGTGCATGAGAATATTTCTATAGGGCGACTATACGACGACGATGATGATGATGATGAGGATGCCCCATTTATCCTTGAGCCTTGATTACTTAATGGATAGATAAATGGACCATGTGATTGTTTGGGTTGGATATTGCAACGATATTTAGCATGGGATAAAGCGAAATCCTTGTGGGATTGTATACACAAAAGGATGCGATGATGGGAAAGTGACTTTTTTTCGGCGGCAGACAGATTTGGATAGATCGGGCTAGACTGTCGCAGTTATAAATGTTGAAATACCTACGTTTTTTTATCTATTCGAAATTTATAGAAATTGAAGGGTGGACCAAGGATTGTGCGGAGAAATGTCATTCATAGCACACTTCATATGGGAGGGCTTATTTTTTTACATTATTCCTTTAAAGTCTTTTATTTTCCTACAAAAGGCCGCAACTATTTTTGTAACTACCAGCAACTTTTCAATAATCAATCAGATTTGACGAGGGAGCGATTGCAGAGGAGAGTGAAATGTGATCGCTTGTTACTTTCAATATTGTTTTTTTGACGAGTCAAAATTCGAGTCGTTATTGCTCTTCATTACTATCGATTCTAGTTCTTATTGATCTAGTTCTTATTGTATTTGTTCTTATGACCTATGTTATTATTATGGTTGTGCCAAAAGGGCAAAATTTGGTTTCAAAAAGCGTCGAAAAACACACACAAAAATCACAATAAATTATGTGTCGAAAAATGTGTTTTAAATCCTGTTCAAAAACACGTTTAAAAAAGCAGCAACAAATTACGTCAACAAAGCATTAAAAAACGATCCAAATCTCTGTTCAAAAAGCGTTGTAAAAAACGCGCCAAAAACGTAAAAACTGCTCTAAAAACGAGTCGAAGAACAGGTGCACAACTTTTCGAAAAAAAGCTCCAAAAATCGCAATAAGTAATGTGTAGAAAAACGCGTTAAAAGTCCTGTTCAAGAACGCATTTAAAAACCCAGCAAAACGTCAACAAAGCATTAAAAAGCGATTCAAAACTGAGATCAAAAAGCGACGTGAAATACAAAAAAAAAAGGAAAAAGAGAATTAAAAACGGGTCAAAGAACAGAAGAAAAACTTGTAGGAAAGCGCATTTAAATTCATGTTCAAAAATGCGTTGAAAAATTCATCAAAAAATCGCGTCCAAAATGCATTCAAAAACGGTCCAAAAATGTTTCCGAAAAGCGACGCAAAACACACAAAAAAAAAACGCAAAAACGCGACGAAGAACAGATGCATAACTTATCGAAAAACGCGTTCAAATTCATGTTCAAAAATACATTAAAAAATCGCTTCCAAATAGCGTCAAAAACAGTCAAAAATATGGCCCAAAATTGTGTCCGAAATCGGAAGAGTATTAAAAAAAAAAAATACGTAAAACAGCGTCGAAAAATTGGTCGAAACGCGTTTAAAATCGTGTGAAAAGCTCGAAAAAAGCCATTAAAAAACGCTGCGAAGAAGCATCAAAAAATTCGTTCAAAAAAAACCGTCCAAAACATGTCAACAATATTTCGAAAAGAGCGTCAAAAAGGTCCTTTAAAACACGTCAATAACAAAAAAAAGTGTCGAGAAACCCAGAATGTATTAAAAAATGCGTCAAAAATAAATCAAACAAAGTGCACAATTGGTCGAAAAATGAGTTAAAAATCGCAACATGACGTGTCGAAAAACGAGCTTAAAATTGTGTGCAAAAACACGCCAAAAAACGCGTCAGAAAGACATTGGAAAACCCGTCGATTAATGATGAAAAGACATCGAAAAACAAGTTAAAAACTCGTTTAAAATACGGAAATAAACCAAAAAACGTGTCGCAAAAACACAGAATGAATCAAAAAATGCGTCAAAAATAAATCATACAACGTGCACAGCTTGCCGAAAAATTATTCAAAAATCGCAACAAATGACGTGTCGAAAAACTAGTTTAAAATCGCGTACAAAAACATGCTAAAAAGCGTCAACAATGCTAAAATCCACCGAAAAACAAGTTAAAAACTGTTAAGAGCTTGTCCAAAAAAGCGTCCAAAAACTCGTTAAAAACACGGCAATAAACAAAAAAACGTGTCGCAAAAACACAGAATGAATCAAAAAAATGCGTCAAAATACACGTCAAAAAAACATCAAACAATGTGTCCAAAAAAAGTGGTGAAAAATACCTAAGAAATTTCGTGAAAAACGCTTCGAAAAACGTGCCCAGAATCACATCAAAAGGTTCAACCAAAACCCTATCAGGAACCCGTCATGGACTTCATGTTTTCAGCCTTCCTATATGAACGGCGGTGGTTATTTCTCTGGAAATTAAAAACGCCAGTGCATATAAAGCTCTTCGTATTGAATGTAAAAAAGGTTTAAAAACGACTCTCTAAATGGCATCCAGCTATTTGGGCAATTCAATAAATCTCTCCATTGAGCCCGACTATATCCTACCACTGAAATTCAGTCCCGCAATTTCGATGCGGAAAATAAAAACAAGCAAAGCGCACACAAACCCATCCAGGGGAAGCCAAATCGGCTTGTGACTGACAAAGGCTAACAAAACTCCTAACCAATTGTCATCACTGACAACATGCAGTCAATTTGAGTTTTTTTTTCCACCGTCCTAGCTGGGCATACTTGTTTTTTTTTTTTTTTTTTTTTTCCTCCCGAAAGTTACTGCTCCCACAACACAATCGGTTCTTTCTATTCCAATTCCAAGTCCGACCGCGTCGCACACATTTAAAACTGCAAACTGCACAGATAATTTTCGGAGGCAACAATTCAATCGAATTGGCAATTTCCATCTGTCACCGGAATAGCTCTGTAAATCTTCGAAGAGCTTCAGTCAGCGGCAACCACGACAACGACTGCGACGCCCCCTTGCCGATTGTGGTGGCCAATGTGCATTGGGATGCTCAATATTGAAAGCATATAGCCGGCCTGAGTTAAGGCGTGTTTGTCAATAGACAGCCGCCCGGCGATTCGCAATTTTTTCCCCCACTATTACCAGCGGCTAGGTTGTGCAATCATGCATTGGTACCGTGTTGAGGCTTCTTCTGGCCGGTGGCCAACAGAAGTGGTTAGCTACCGTCATCATCATCATCACCATCATCATCATCGTCGTGAAACGGTGGCAGTGTAGCATCAATTTCAGTGCGGAATTGTTTTGCTGAAAGTTGTTATGAACTGAAAAATGTGCCGCGCCATGCCGGATGGTTACGTTGTCGATTTTTTATTTAAATTTTTCATTTCGGATGAAAATGTTTTGAATATTTTTCAAATTGCACATCACGTTCCTCCGGCTGCAGCTCCGGTGCCGCACTCTCTCCCTCTGGTGATTAGGTCGATTGTAACAATCAATGGGATTCAATGTTTCGCTTTTACAAGGGCCTTCCGGGATTGGCTTTTTTACGACACAAAATAAAAAACTCTCTGTTCATCTGGGTAGAAACAGCCATCCGCTTATCCGTCGCATCCGTTGAAACCAAATTGGACCTGTCGAGCTGTGTGTCAATCATTGTGTTTCCCTCCGGTTGTATATGTGTATTGAGGGTAACCTACCACTGTCTCATAATGAAGCCGCGACATGTCTTTAATTTAAAACGAGCGCGACAAGGAGCTGTCAAAGAGTCGCAATGCCACCGCTTTGACACATCCTCCATAATCACTCTCATTTTCACCATCATTATCGTCATCATCGCCACCAGATACCACCGCATCCATTGCGTCGTCTTCGTGGAATCCCATTGAACTGACTTCGGTTTTTCCTGCTGGTTAGCGTTCCATATTTTGCGAGTACATCCGCTTCGAGGCACTTCTACTGCATGTGTATGTCTATACCCAGAAGAGGAATCACATATCGACCAGGAGGAGGCCGGGCGGGTTCAAGTGCCATTGGAAAACGAGTATATCTACAGCTAAATCATGCGGGCGCAGCACACTGAAAACGATGTATCCGATTTGTTATAGCAAGGAGCGGGAACGAATTAAAAACAAAAAAAAAAAAACACACGAAGAAGTGAATATAATTGATCAAAGGAAGTGAACTTTTGAGGCAAAGAAAAGAAGGCAAAACGAAGCGTTGATGATTGGGGCAATACTGTCAGAGATAAGAAAGAAGAGGGAAAAAAAAGAAATCAACTTACAGGCAAATATTGTGACGCAGGCGGTCGGGGGTGTGGCAAAATTATCTTATTGAACACTTGAACAGGAACTTTGGGGCAAATTGTGTCAATAATTTGCTCCTTCTGATGCGAAATTTTGTATATTGGCTCATGTAGAATATTTATTGACAGATGGAAGTGGAATCTGTCAATTTGATGTTCTTGTTGAGAGCAGGGATAATAAGGATGTCTACGTGTAACGACATACGTGGCAGTGAACGCCACTATGAATATTTGATCAGTCAGACATCTTGATTAGATGCCAATATTTGGGGGTTATAAACCGGAAAGTTTTGAAAGCTGATTGCTGATTGAATTTGAATTGAAGTTGCAAAGGGTCTTAGAGCGGATTGCAATAGGATGTGGCGCCCAACGTAGGATTCAATTTGTTCTAGATATTCTTTGTTGACTAAAGTGTGCTCGCATTTGAAAATCTACCTATAAAGCAGAAGATATGTGGACGGATGATAAATATTGCGTACAAAATGCATTCAAAAACGGTTCAAAATTTTTTTCCGAAAAGCGTAGCAAAACACACAAGAAAAATGTAAAAACGCGACGAAGAACAGATGCAGAACTTGTCGAAAAATGTGCTCGAATTCGTTTTTAAGTATGCGTTGAAAAATGCATTAAAAATCGCGTCAAAAAGGCATCAAGAAACAGTGCCAAAGATGGCCCAAAATTGTGTCCGAAAAGCGTCGGAAAAGACTTAAAAAAAACGTAATACAGCGTCGAAGTGTCTAAGAGCGTATATAAGAGCGTATTGCAATTGGATGGGTTTTTGTCAGCCTCTTCGGGATTCAGTAATAAATTGGCGCCCAACGTGGGACCCAATTTGTTCTACACATTCTTTGTTGACTAAAGTGTGCTCGCATTTGAAAATCTACCTATAAAATGGAAGATATGTGGACAGATGCTAAATAATGCTTACGAAATGCATTCAAAAACAGTTCAAAATGTGATCAGCTGTGTGAAGGAATATTTTAGGCAAATAGAGGTTTTCTGTTCACTGAAGTTTAGGTGGGTCTACTTCTTAAACACTTCCTCAATGAACTTGCTGAACTTTACCTTAGAAAGACATTGAACAATGCTTTCAAGTGGAAATACTTCGCGACGGAATTTTAGGAAGTCGCTCAATTGAAAGGTAATCTGTGAATCGATTTCCTAAGCTTGAGCCGGCTATAGCCCACAACAAGCCACCAAAAGTAGTTCTTGTTCGAGTTGCTATTTGAATTGTTTTTTTTTTTCAGGGATCTTGCCTCAAGAAAATAAAATCTCCTTTACTCAAAAAGCTTTATTGACAAAAAGATCTTAAGAGTTGTACACTCTGAAAAAAAATTGTAATGCCAACAATATTCGTTGGTTAAAATAAACGCAAATGTCAAACTGTTTAATTTAAGAATAAAGTTATGGAGATTATACACCTCTTACGATGAACACTGCATTCTTGAAAACTTTAAAACTAGTTCTTGTTTTTAACAATAATAGTTAAAGCAGGAACTTTTGAGTTAAACATTTTCAAAAATCTCAAAATTTTTCACTTAACAATCCCTTCTTTTTCTGGGTGTAGGCGATAACATTTCTATTGAGCCAGGCTTTTACAAGACAAGAACCATTCAGTTGGCGCAGCAGGTTTAGTTAAGTCCGACTTAAGGTCTGGCTTTCAAAAACGGGAGAGACCCTAATTTAGGTATTTTCAAAAACAAGCCTCAGTTTGGAGGGCCACTATAAAAATCTTGCCTTCAGGCTGTCGAATAATACGATCACCACTCTCATTCCTTAAGCCATTTATATTCAAAGACATAGAAACAATCAAAGATACACACAGAAAAGATCTCCAAAGATTGATTATAAATCTAGGAAAATATATACTAAATTACTTTCTTCTATCCACCTCCTAAAACTGGTGCCAAAAATTAGGACCAGTTTTTTATTCCATTCCACAATATTCGATGTAACTCCTATCGTTGTCCTTCTATTATTTAAACCCTTTTCTAGTGATGAGACTTGGCTAAGAAAATATTTTACCAAAACTCAGACTCATGTCGATTTTTAGTGTTGTTAAAGTATCGAGTCTCCTAGAGGTGATTAAATCAACTCAATTTAAAAAAAAAAAGTTGATTTCAGTGCAGTCACTTACTCGTTACTTTAGTCGTTATATTCCCAGCAACACTTGTGAATGTGGCGAGTCTCCTAGAGACGATTGAGCTAACTGAACCAACTCGGGCAGCGAATTATTTGAATAAAAGGTGTTAATTTCAGTCCCATCACTTACTTGCTGATCTGGCAGTTCCTTATCCTAATACGGACCATAAGCTACAACTCCAGCTAGTTAATAGTCGACAACGAATTCGCCTTTAATATTCTGCTGGCATTTTCTCTGACTACATACTTTTTGGTCCTCCATCTGATTATGAATAACCTCAACGATCCGTTTCCATTTTCGTTCCAGCAACTGCTGCTGTAAGACTCTGTCGAGCAAAATACTGTATGAGTAGGGGTCCTAAAACTCCCCCCTGTGGTACACCTCCATCAGTTCATCGGTTTGTTTTATGTTTCTTGTCCTTTGTTGGTCGATTTTGTGTGAATATTGCGATGTACTGGTGGTTATGCGTAAAATGCTCAACCGGAACTTTAAGTGACATCAACAAAGACTGAGAATGCAGCCAAAAGAACGAGTTGACATCTTATATAAATGCGATCTAAATCAGCTCCATTTTGAGAGTGATATAGGGAACAGTTTGATAGACAAACATGGAGTCCCAACAGTTTCTGGAGGAGCTACAACCATGAAGTGAAACCCACTATCTCAATCTGGATATATAACTCGGTTTATAGCGACACCTCCTGCAGTTTTCATCACAAACGTGTCCAATTAAACGTATACTCAGACTCAGATACCAAACACACAGCCAACAGCTTATACCCACTTAGCTATAGCATAGGGAATCTGCCACATTCATTAAGGTGCACCTAATCGTGATTTATATTCTGTCCAGTTTTACATCACAAAAGATCGACTTAAAAAAAATAAATACTCACCTACCAAGACCTACCCAATGCACGATCTTACAAGAGAGGCTTCATATATCAAAGTTGAAACAAAGCCGGCCCTCGTAGTTTACAACGGCCCGGGCCCCACATTCCACACATCAACTGACTCCCAATCACGTATCCCTCTTACACAAGTGAACAACCCAAATACCAGTGTCAGAGCGCCCCCAGGTAAGCAGTCATTTTATTAATTAACGACCAGTGACATAAACACTAAACATAAACATAAATATCAACATCAAAGCAAAGGCGCTCTCCAATCATCCTCCTTCAGTCCGCGCAAGCACCGACTTTACGTTTTACGACAGGTGATTGAAAATTAATAAAATGTGCAAACACATCGAGCGAGTTCCGCGCGCCCGGCGCCAGTCAACGATGGGAAATGTAACGAGTGTCAACACACACACCTCTCCTCCTAATTAATGACAGTCAACAGCTCAACTTTCGTGAATTTACTTAAAAACAAAGACAGCAAAAAGAAAAAAAGTTCTGTCGCCTGTCGAACGTGGATATCCCTCCCTAGAGTGGCAGCGAAATTATCAATTAAACATTACTTCACCTGTCACTTCCAATTGACGCTGCCGATTAAGATTCGCGGTGTATTGACGTCATCTACTCGTGTACATGCACGACTACGGTCGGTCGGGTTGAAATTATGCCGCGCACATTCAGATACGTGCCGCATAAGAGTAATTATCATTTAATTTTATGACAAGGATAATGCTGTGAGTTCGCAGGCAGTACAATGTGTGCTGTGTGCGTACACCGTACACACACGTTTAATGAACGTCCGATGGTGTGGTGCAGCTTTGGCTGGCGCGATTCATGACGTTGACATAAGAACGGATGACACGGCGAAGGGGGGTCTATAGTGATTACCGATCGATTCCACTTTATTTTCGTCGCATAAAATTAAAATGTTCATTTTTATGAGGTGAGGTGGAGATGGGGCCGCCGATGTCAATGATAATGGCGCGTGTTGTTCTGTGGCTATAGAAAATGGAGTATGCCAGGGCAATTATTGTTGTTGCAACGCTTGAACTTATCTGCGACAGTTATCATGGAATTTGTGTGCTGTGCGATAATGCGAATTGAATTTCCCGATATATTCGTTTATTTTGTCATTTAATTATGGTCGAAAATTTTGCGGACCAATGAAAGGATTGCTGGTACAATATACAGTCGCAGCCAATAATGAAGTGGAGCGTGTATCAATGAGTGCGAATTATGGCACTGGTCGGTGTGATTTATCTGGTAATATTATTTTTACCATCACTTTTGGAAAGAACAAAATGGAAACAGTTTTTTTTTTCGCTTTATTTTGATCGATTTTCGAAATAAGTGGAACTCATTTCTGGGGAGTTTTTGAAAGACTTGAACCCCCTCCATTTTTGATAGGCGTCTTTCTGGGAGGTTCTACTATGGCAGTCACTGCTTTTATGATCGTATCGCCGTCAATTTGGTTTTTAAAAGCAAACAATTCAAAAGATCCTTGAACAGTGGAATGAGAAAGGTTCGGTTAGGTAAAAAGGGGTATAAGGTAGTGAGGTCTCAAAAGCGCTAGGCACCATAAGGGTCCATCGCGATCCATGGGCAACCGATAACAGTAAACTACAATGGAATAACAAACATAAAACGACGTGATCGATCATATGAGAGAGAGCAGGGGTCGAATCGCGTCGTCCGTTAAGGAGCAGTACGTGACGGAATTTGTTTTTGTTTCACATGTAAAATCAACTTGATTCCGTGAACGTATAGCTCGTTAACGGAAGTGGCGATTCGACCCCAGGAAAATGGCTCCTGTTCCATTAGGTAGCATAGACTAGGCTGCGAAACGCAGTTCGGTGGATGTTCATATCACTTTTTGCATCTGACCAGGAAGGACCAGGTCTTCCCGAGTTCGCGTCGGCGCGCAGGTAGTTTCGGTACTAGGGTGTGTTCAGTGAGTTCTACAAAAAAGTGAAATGAGCTGTTTGGCAAATTTCTGTTATCTCTTTAAAACTAAAAAGTTATTTGAAAATTTTGAGCAAACTACACGTGTTAAATTTTTTAGGCAGTCATTCCGATTTCGTGCAACCTAACCTAAGAGGGGACCACAACGGGCTTATCAGAGGCCTCAGTAAGGAGCGGAAAACTCACCCTCATCCACCAACCAACCTATAATTCAGACCCTTCTATGTAGCCTGGGGCATCACCGCACCTTTTCCAGGTCGCTCTTCGATCTTTTCTAAATCTAAACCAGCCTTCATGATGTAGCTCGTTCTCTCCTTATAAACTTTCACTTGAAAAACAGTCCGAAGGAATGTTGCAATTACTACACAAGTTCTTATATTTTTGTTTAAATTGTGTACGAGCTGAAATTGATCCCGAAGAGCAATGTTTTTGTAACGCAATTTGAGTGGAACTTACATTGAAACTGGAGTCACATTTGGAGCTTTCCATTTTTTTTATTCGTATTTTATGTTTCCTTACAAAATAATGCACCAAAAACGGTTTGTCTGAACAAAAAACCACTCTATACGATTACTACTAAAAAAATTAAAATTCAAGAGTCGCAGACCCAATCTGAAAACAAGGAAATTCAACAAATCTGTTTACAATGAGTGCTTAAACAATTTACATTGAAAAACTGAAACTGCCTTAACTCGGGAAAAATTGCGCGTCTGCGGTTTCCATAATTCGACGACTTCGGATTTTAAGGCATCCCTTGCTATAAATAATTTTCATCGGCTAAAATGCCGTTGTTTTTTTTAGGCTTGCAAACACCAGTTCTAGAACATCTGATACAAATTTGGAGAATTTTTGTGCATTTAGTACCTACTTTTTGGTCGAAGTGTTCGCTTAGTTTTTTTTTTTATTTCCAGAAAGTGCTTTAAATATTCTCAACTGGACTAATAGCCTAGTCACACGGAGCCGAAAACTGGGTTTTCGTGAAAAATCTCTAAAACTTCATCGAAAACACAATTTTTGCCATATACATATTTAAGTTTTCAAGTCGTTTAAAGTCGTTTTTCACTGCGCCACCTCTTGCGAAACTCTGGCAAACATCCGAGAGCATGACTGTGTTGAAAGAGCGTCTCAATTGGCCGTTTGGACTCGGCATAAAATGGTAGATCCCTTCCATTCATTTCCAAAATGAACTCACACAAGACGAATGGTTGTGCGAAGCTAGGGCTAGGGTCCCTACGGACCTGTGACGCCAACTATTTATTTGTTTTTAAGTCGTACATAAAACATGTAAAAAATAATGACAAAAAGTTGGGGCTTTTTTATGTGTCTTTGGAAAAATATTCAAATCTGAGGATTTTCCAGATTTATCTGGGGGGAAATATTTTGATCGCCTGGCAAACGCTACTTGGGATTACTGTTTAGGGCTAGGAGTAGGTGCGAGGTTGCGTGTATGTAAAGTTGTTATTTATAATGTTAGTTCAATTGTACTAGAATCCTTATTAATAATTCGATTTGGTTTTCGTTTCCAGTTTGAATCGCAAAATTCCCAAATTGTTTGGGAAATAATTTCACAAAAATAATGGTGCCCACCAGTGTTACCTTTCGGGGCGCTTACAGTCATTTTGACTCCTTTTTGAGCACTTGGACTCAAAATCCATGAATTCGGAATCCTTTTAAAAATGTAGATAATTTTTGCAATAATTCAAAATTCTTTAGTGTATTTAGTTGAATTGGAAAGAATTTAGTTTTACCTGAATTTGAATTGAAGAGTTTGTTTATTTAAAAAAGGAAACAAAAAATATTGAAATCGGAATGGGACTCCTTTTTTCATTCAGGACTCTTTTTGAAAATTCTCAGACGTTACACTGGTGCCCACTTGTGGGACAAAACTTCACACAAAAAAAGTGAAATTATTTCCCGTGCAGTTATTTCCCTGCACCAATATAACAGGTGGGCCAAAAGAGATCGCCCTGTTGGAAAATGCTCTCATTTTTGCAAATGGCCGCCAATGTCAAATCTGTTTTCACATTCGTGGACTAGACAGATGTAGAATACAAGTGAACAAACCATGGAGCGATACACTCCCCAAGAATGCGGAATAATTTCGAATTTTCGATTTTTCGACCAAAAACATAATGAGCGATGAGGCTCATTTCCACCTCAGCGGGCACGTGAACAAGCAAAACTATCGCTTCTGGGGCACCGAAAATCCACGACTAATGCACGGGGAACCATTACACCCGCTCAAACTCACTGCATGGTGCGCTGTTCACGCTGGAGGAGTCATCGGACCATTTTTTTCGAGAACGCCGCTGGTCAAACGACAACAGTGGACGGTGCGCGCTATAGGGCCATGTTAACCGATTTTTTTCTGCCGCAATTGGATGAATTTGGGCTGGAGGACATGTGGTTCCAACAGGACGGAGCTACGGCACACACTGCGCGAGCCACAACCGATATTCTGAAGGCGGCGTTCCCGGGTCGCCTCATCTCTCGTTTTGGCGATTTGCACTAGCCCGCAAGATCGCCCGATTTAACCGTTCCAGAGTTTTTTTGTGGGGTTTTTTTAAGTACCGTGTTTACGTGAACAAGCCCGATACCCTAGAAGCCCTCAAGGACAACATTCGACACGAGTGCGAGAATCTGTTGCCCGAAGTTCTCGCGGAAGTGATGAAAAATGCCATAAAACGAGACCGTATGACAGTCAATTGTGAAGGCCGATATCATCTTCTCGACCTGACCAATAAAATTCTAAAGATTCAAATAAACATAATCAAAAACCAGAATCGAATTAGAAACAAAATGAGAGCAAAACAACATCGGATGACTTCTTTTGGCCCACCTTGTAGTTGTCTGTACTTGGTTCAGACACAGGCTACAGATGGAGAGAGAAAAACATTCAATGGTCGGTGTAGTATAGCGTTGCCACTTCAAAAAAGAGGAGAGCTTTAAAAAATGCAGCAGACTGGATCTTTCCGCAGCAGTCTTTTTAATATAGGTTCAAAAAAAAAACAAAACAAAAATCAATTGCTTAAAACTGTATTAATAATCACTTTAATGTTTTTCTATAAATGTGCCATTAGCTAAATTATAATTTTGAAAATACTCGAAAAGCCCTAGTCTGAGAAAGTCCAGCCACCGTTGCTGACATCATTCAATTCCTTACAAACAAATTCATTTTCAAAAATATGTACGTTAAGTTTGTTTCGTTGTTTATTTTTTAATGGGCTTTTAATCGAAAACTTTCGCTCTGCAGCAGCACTTCTATGGTCAGAATAATTTTACTGTTTGTGGTTTTCAATAAATATCTATCCATGTCCTTTCTTTCAATAATTTTCTTCTTGTAAAATAAACAAGCTCTCAGAGTCAGAATCCTGTTAGTTTAGCAGAAAACGAGAAAACAACAGAAACATAGACAGAGATTTGTTTCATGATTTATGATATCCTGATCCTAAATGAAAGCAGCCAAGTTTACAATAAATTGGCTTCATTCAGACGTTCTTTACAGTGGTTATTTTTGTGCATGGTTTCTTGTAGATATAGCTGTCCAAGAGAAGGTTTATCAAACAAAAAAGTGCAATAGGTTGGATTTAGAAGCAGATAGATTTATTTTTTGCGAACTACTCTATTGCAGCAAAGTGGCACCCCGGATAGTAACTATTTATCTCCAGCTGTGTTGTTTTTAAGCAATCGCTTATAAATCCCAATCATTTTTGTAAGATTAACTCAATGCACCATAGCCTCTCCAAGAACAGTTTTCCATTTTCCTTCAAAATGGCTGTTTGGGATATTTTTGTTTTTTTTTTGATTACAACGACAAGGACAAAGTTTAAATAAAAAACATTCACTCTTTAAGAAAAATAATTCATGACACCGTGCTTGGAATAAGATTTCAGACATTCACAGGTACTCATCGAGTGTTTTTTCTAGAATGTGCATTATTTCCCTATCCCTATATCCATATTCCGAAACATATACGAAGGACTTTACACAGCCGCAAGAGAAGTAGTCTTATGACGTCAATTCGCATGATCTCTCCATTCAAAGCCATTGGCTCAGTGAGAAAAATGCTCAACTGCTAAGTGAGGGGTCTCAGGTTGAATCTAAGGACAAATACAAATTTCGCCTCAAGACGACACCATCTTTTTTAAATAAAGAGCACATTTTTCAAAACAAAATTTAACTGAGTGTTTGAGCGTCCATGCTAATTAGCAAACAATGCTGGGAATACATTTTAAAAGGTTGAAGGTTACCCCAACTGGAAGACATGTCAGCCTGGAAGAGAAGAAAAATGGGTATCGTATAAATATACCCACAGCCTGAATGAAGCTGTGGGCTTAATCACCAAACGATGTCCTTTATACGTCGCACCACCGCCCACTTGCACTTTGTGAAAGTAACCTTTTGCGTTTATAAGACATCTCCACGAAAATGGTAACACCCCTCCCATTTGCATCATGCATCTGATAAAAATTGCCGCCACAAATTTCATCACAAATCACATAGTTTTTCCCACACTCGGGAGCAGCACCAAAGTGAAAGGCCCCACCGCCGCCATTCACCGTACGGTGGTTGGTGTAGGTGCCTTCTATAAATTCTAAAGGTGCTCGCGTACACAATTCCACACACACACGCTGTCAAAGTTCATCTCCTCAACCATCATCATTATAATATCCCAGGTCGTCTTCTTCGATGCCGTATTTACGGCGCGAACAAATTAATGTCACGTTTTCGACAAAAATCTTCATTGTGCAACACTCACACGTAGTTTCGTCACGTTCTCCGCAACCAGCATTCGGCAGAGTGTGGTGCCTGGTGCAGCAACTTCCTAAATCAATGATTACAACTAGAGCTGCAGCTAGTTGCCATTACCACTCACACTCTCTCAGTCTCAAGCCGCACATATAATTTATTGTCTCTCGAATCGCAGCATAGCGGTGGTGTCGAAAAAGTAAAACTATTCAGCGCAAATAATGTGCAAATGATGTCGGGATGCAGGTACCTCGACTTTTATTTGTTGCGCACCTATTTCCAGGGAGAGCGCACCGGGTCCCGATTTTTATACGAAACGTGTGTCTATGGCTCCCACAACACCCCGGCTTAAGCTATTGTTTCGCAGATCTGCAATCTGGCGCAGAACGTGCAACGTAAATCACATCAGGAAAAATACGACACGGACGGCAACAAGACGTTAGCCGTGAAAGCGGGGCGTGCAAAATTGCAAAAAATCAGCACGAACTTGATAACAAGACTTTGAGCAATGCGGGCGGGGATGCAGATGCAGCTTGTGCAGCACACTCTCCGCCTGATTGATGGTGCCGCCTGTTTCGAAATCCGGTTTAGATTGCGATAATTGCCGCAACAACAACAAAGCGTGAACATAACGATAAAGATTTCAATAAAAAAAACAGCCCAAATCTGCATCCAAATCATAGATACCTTCTTCTGTAAACAAAGAGACACAGGTATAAACTATTGTTCAGATTTTAGCATTTAGATTGTGTTTCGGTTTCCGTTGAAAACCCCTTCGAGCTCGACTCGAAATTGGTTTTTCCAAACCACATTTCCACATGCTGGATACAGCATTTCGGTCGAAAATCGATTATCATATTATTTAGCATACATTTATGCATGCGTCACAATAGAATTAGACAGAGACACTCGGCTGTATTGTGTCTCACCGAAAGAGACCGCAAGCATGTCTAACGATAACGACTCGGCTGTATCTCTACAGCAGCCTACGAAAGTATTATCATAAAGAAGTTATTTATATTTCACGTTTTGCTTTTTTTCTGGATCCAGGTAAGAGATACAGACAGTCACACGTGCGAGGATATATACACAAATCATAATTTTGTTCACTGTTTGAACGGATTAACTTGATTTGGAGATATGATTTAGTATTTATGTGAATCTCTTCTGGGCGGCCATCGAAATTTATGCGAAAATAATGGAAAGCGTTTCCCATTTCACTCACAAGACATCCAAGGAAATTATACAAGTTTGGGGTAAGTTATTGTGATTTCTAGGAGAAAATAAATCTTTAAGGATATTCCTTTTGTAGGGGGCAATGTTCATGTTTTCTTTTGTGACTTCTACTTTTGATTAGAATACAGCATGACATAATAATTGAAGTTCGAAGAGGAGTGCGATCTGTGTGATATTTTTCATGAATTTTAAATTTCATTTTTTGTACAATACACCAGGCACAACGCACAAGAATGGCAGGAGAATTTTGTAATTCAGCGCATATATGTTGGCAGGAAACTAGGAGTAGGTATAATGAACACAAGAAATCCGTAGGACAGCCACAGTCTCGTGTTCTTGTGGATGACATTACACTGAAGGAGCGATGTGAATCCTAATGAGAATTCTTGGGAGAATTTAGATTTCTCTGCTAATGTTGTATGTCCCTTGCATAAAATGGAAAAATAAAAGAGCCAACGAGCTTTGGGTGACATTTTCTGATTTTCGTCAAGTGGCGCCCAACGTGCGGCTTATTGTTGCTGAACCTCTGTGCAGCCTCTGTTTTCGAAATCGCTTGTAGATATGAGTAAGTGCATAGATATTTATTGTGGTGAAGTTAAGGACAACGGGATGTCGTGCTTTAAGAAAAATCGTGTCGGTTGTAAGTAAGTTAGGAGACTTTTTTTGATTTTGCTTCGAGTGATGTTAGAATTATTGAAGCCTCATCAAAATCGAAAACTAACAATCAAATTGAACAAAATTGTGGCGGGACTTTTTTTAAAGGCTGACCTAAGCTTTTTGGAACGAGGATTTTCGCCCTAAAAAACACAACACTTTCGGGCTTTTATTCGCCGCAACTTTATAGGCAACAAAAACAAAACCTTGTGGTATAATTAAGGACGGAACAACCCTTCCAACTTAGCAGGAATCACATTCGACTTGTCACAAGGTTCATAACCGGCACCATCGTATATTGATCACCTTAATAGTATCACCTGATATTATTAAAAGAATACGCCACGAAGACGAAGAAGTACAGGAGAACTTACTATATTATAGCAATTGCTTGATCAGAACAAGCCAGCGCCATCTATGTATATTTTACCAAGAAGCATCAGATGGTCTTATTTTTGGGAGATATCAGCGGATAAGCAGCTGCCAGTTATCTGTTTTCACAATAACTTACTTACTAACGTACTTAGATGGCGCTATAGTCCAGGGTGGACCTGGGCCTCAACCAATACGCCTTTCCCTCGCCAGTTCGTGCGATCTTTGGCTAACTGCCTCCAGTTGCGCACTTCAAGTTGGTTGAGGTCCCCTTCCACTTGAGCGCGTCACCTAAGGTGAGGTCTTCCTCTACTACGTTGGCCCTCCGGGTTGGAATCAAAGACTCTTCGGGCCGGAGCGTTGGTGTCCATTCGCTCTGCATATCCCAGCCACCATAGACGACTGATGCGAACTTTTCCGACTAGGTCGATATCGCTGTGAAGCTCGTAAGGTTCTCTGTTAAATGTCATCTTCCAGAGCCCTTCAACGTAAACGGGACCAAAAATCACTCGAAGAATTTTGCGGTCGAAACGACCAGGGAGATCTTGATCCGCCTTTGATAATGAACGCTATCTGTACCATAAAGAAGGACCGGGATGATTAGGGTCTTATATACAGACACTGCTAATATTTCTCGACAAAGCCTTAACAATCAATTACCTTCTTAGACCAAACTAACAGCGGTAAAGTTCCGTACTACCTCAAAGTTATAGCTGAAAACAAGGTAGTGGTCCGAGTCTATGTTGGCCGCTCGAAAAGTTCGGACATTCAGAATACTGGAGGAGTTCCTTGCGTCGATCGCAACATGGTCAATTTGGTTGACGGTTTGATGATCCGGTGACCGCCATGTTCCTTTGTGGATATGTAGTCCGGGTAACCACGTACTAGCTATAGTAATATTATGTCCCGCAGCAAAGTCAATTACGGACGTAGGCCGTTTCCAGACGTAGTGTCCTGTAGTCTATGCTTTCCTATTGCTCTACCAAAGATGTCCTCCTTTCCTTTTTTTGCCATTAAAATCAAGACAATCTTAACATCGTACTTAGGACATTGCTCGTATGTTTTGTCGAGTAGCTTGTGGAAACAGATGTTGGCGAATTTAGCCTTCATGCAGATAGTTGTAAGTCTTTCACTAACGTGACGAAAGCTCAAGACTTCTTGCTAAGTCTGCCGCTTACAACGAATCCACATACAAATAGACGCTGCTTCTGATCCGTTTAGCAATCACCGTAGTAGATGTCACATTACAACACACATCCGAATCAAAGACGACCTCTATATAAAGGGCCGCATCTAAACCCATCTAACCTATAGCGGCTAACAAAGCCAAGACGCTGTGGTTTGAAAAAAAAAAAAAAAACTCAGGACATCCGGAGACATATCGCTTTAGGAACACATCAAACCTTAGTAGCTGGAAAAGAGCGGGACCAAGTCAAAGTCCAAAGCGTTATGCATTAGGAATGTCAAAATATGTCAAGGTGGTAGGCGTTTCTATAAACCACCTCGTAGATCAAAGCCTTTTCATAATACCCGAAAAAAGAAAAAAAAAAACAGTCGGACCGAATCAAGAGTTTGGCACAAAATAAAGTCAGACCGTTTAAAGAAGTATTTTCTAGAAAAGTCTTGGAGCATGTCAGATGGTATCGATAGCATCTGGAACCAATTGGGGGCGTAGTAACCCGAAAAATGTCGGACCGCATGCCAAAATATTGTAGGAAGTGAGAAAACAGTCGCAACAGTTTCGGACAAAGCCGGAGCGTGCTGTAGCCAAAGAATCGTTGGACCACTCCAAAGAAAAGTAGCAAAAAAAAAACAAACTTCCGACTATGTCAAGTCAAAGCGCAGTAGCAAAAAAATAAGCTTCAGAATCTTCGCTGAGCCGTTGAATCAGAGGTACTCTGAATTACTACTGAACATCCATTTAAAGAACTACAAGCAGATGCTACTTCGAATAACTACGCACAAAGGAACAACTAAGCACTAAGAGTATCGGGGGTGGTATCTAAAAAAAAATGTGAAGTAAATGCTGTGCCAAGCTTGCGCAAACAGAGCAAAACCAAACAGAATTTACAAGGCTTTTGAACTTGCGTTTACGATAGCTTGGAAAACAATATAACATATTTTTGATATGGGTTTTAATCAGTTTCATAAATACTGGTCTCCGATTAGTGTCAAAAGTGAGAGCCTTCGCCACTATATAAAGAGTTATTTTGTGACAGGTCGCACGCTTTTGCATCCTTGAAACTTGCAACTTCGTCAGTAATGGCAGGAAGCTTTTTTTTAAAGGCGCCAATGAATCTTCTGTCACATGGTAACCACATTTCTGCGAGATAAACGTCATTGGAGTCATTGTTTAAGCATTCAAATTCTTTCCTACAATATCATTTTCGAAGCTTCTTAACTTAACTCAAATAATGACCCCGATGAAGTTTATCTCACAGAAATGTGGTTATCGTATGTTCGAAAATGCCGAAAAAAAAAAAACAAACGACAGAAAATATAAAATTAAAACAAACCCCCCCGTGCGGTCATTATTGGTTTTTCCCTTTTAATTCCTACCAATTCCCACCACAGTAGGAAAGGATACATTATACATCAGCCATGTGCAGCGCAGACAATCCGAACGCATTAATATCACCATCAGCATGAGCTGCCAACTCCGGAGTCATCATTTTGACAATTACAAATTGCTCAAGGTAAATAATTGTTCTCTGCATGTGTCTGCGCGCCAGTTGTGAACGAGGATCACAGCTTACAGAAGATTTAAAGCTTCAAATCAATTTTAAACGAAACGATGACATCCCCAAGATTAAGAGCACCCAGCGCAGCGTCGTCAGTGTGTGCCCAGCGGGGAAAAAATGTCAATCCGTGTTTTCCTGCGACCTGAGAAGGAACTCACTGCCAGGAAAGATGCTCATGGGGAGATAAATTAAAACATCAGTGGTGGTGCTGGTGTTGCTGGTGTATCACAGCCATGGGAATTGGATCAACAGGAGAAATCGTGATCAAATTTTCTTCCACACCGTGACGTGGCATCTGTCTCTGCTTGGCACTGCGCCTATGGATGTCCATTTTTGTTAAGATCCCTATCTGACTGAAACAGAGACTGCTGGATGGATGGATGAGGATCGCGTTTGCGATCGCCTATAGCTCCGCTCATCCATCATATGCGATCCGGAATAGCGCAGAAAATCTCAAAGTCGAAATTTCATTGCTTCTGTCGTTCTTATGCGAGGAACGTTCCGCTATGAAGAGTGATGGACGGACGACAAAGGAGGTGGAGTCGAATGACAGACGGGATGTACACACAGAGGTAAATTTGTGTTGTGCGCACATAGCCCCGCGGGATAGAGTCGCGCCATCATAATAGAGCGATAGGAATCTGCCTGGCGTCACTGGAAGTCACTCATCCATTCATTAATTGTGTCACATGTGAGAAATAGCTTCTGCCCTACACCGTGAACATTTCAATCAATCAGGCGATCGGTGAAGGTTGCCAAGGAATGCGCGCCCCGATCCCAGGTCATAGATATATCGCTTTACGTTCGAAGGGACGAAGGGAATCCGACAGCGCAAAGAATTTGAGTTATTTCGCATGTGTCATTGGAATTGTCACGAATGATTGCGTTTTTGCGATGCGTGCTGTAATGAAGTGTTAAGGAATTTTCTCCTGCATCAAAATGCGATGAAGAATGGGGAGAGTGACAAATAGCTGCGAAGTCAGAACGGTCTTTTGGCGAATGAATACATGAATAGTGATGGGAATTTTTTTTTTTTTTTCTTTTGAAAATATGAATTTCTTTAATTTACTTAATTTGGAACATTTTTCACCTACTAATATTTACTTTTATTGCCCATCGAATAATTTGTGAAATTATATGGGCGGTATTTTCCACATATAAATAGATAGTAATTATTGTGACCTACAGTCGCAGTAAATACCTATAATGAAGATTACAATGGCGAAATTTGCATGGAATGTAACGGGTGATTTTTTAAGAGGTTTAGAACTTTTTTTAAAAAAAAAACACAAAAAATTTGAAAAAATGAATGAAATATTTATTTGAATCGATATTTTGAACCTTGCAATTTAATGTTTAAAGATAATTTCATGCAAATGTTGACCACGGCTGCGTCTCAGGTAGTCCATCCGCTGAGTCCAATTTTGGCATACTCTTTCACACATATCGGCCGGTATCTCACGAATGAATGCATGGATGTTGGCTTCCAGTGCGTCAATCGAAGCGGGCTTGTCCCTATACACATTAGCCTTGACATACCCCCACAAAAAATAATCTAATGGTGTCAAATCGCACGATCTAGGCGGCCAATTGACCGGCCCGAAACGTGAAATTAACTGTTCACCAAACTCGCCTCGCAATTGCGCCATTGTTTCGCGTGCTGTGTGGCATGTGGCACCGTCTTGTTGAAACCACATATCATGCAAGTCAAGAACTTCCATTTCGGGCAAAAAAAAGTTTGTTATCATCGCTCGGTAGCGTTCACCATTGACAGTAACGCTGCGATTCGCATCATCTTTGAAGAAATATGGCCCAATAATGCCGCCGGCCCATAAACCGCACCAAACAGTGGCTTTTTCGGGATGCATTGGTAGCTGTTGCAATGCTTCTGGCTGATCTTCACTCCAAATGCGGCAATTTTGCTTATTTACGTACCCATTCAACCAAAAATGAGCCTCATCGCTGAACACAATTTTTCGATAAAAAAGCGGATCCTCGGCCAGCTTTCCAAGAGCCCATTCACCAAAAATTCGGCGTTGTGGTAGGTCGGCTGGCTTTAGTTCTTGCACAAGCTGTATCTTAAAAGGCTTTACGCACAAATCCTTCCGCAAAATTTTCCACGTAGTGCTGTAACAAAGGCCTAACTGCTGGGAACGGCGCCGAATCGACATTTCGCGGTCTTCTGTCACACTAGCTGATACGGCCGCAATATTTTCTTCACTACGCACAGTACGTAAACGTGTTGGTGGTTTAATGTCCAACAAAGTAAATTTGGTGCGAAATTTGGTCACAATCTTCCGAATAGACTGCTCGGAAGGTCGAGAATGCCGATCATAAAATGAAAGCAGCGCGCGATGAACATTTCGAACCGAGCACGAATTTTGATAGTAAAATTCAATAATTTGCAAGCGTTGTTCATTTGTAAGACGATCCATGGTTAAATTGCAAACCAAACTGAAGCTGTTTGACAGTGACACAAGGTACTAAACACACGTCAGCTGTCAAAACCAGTGTTGCCAAAACCAAACCAGCTAAAAAATCACCCGTTAGCTATTGTGAACATCTTATGTAATACTAATAACTTTTAATATCTACGTTAAATTTTACGAGCTCACAATGACGATATTATCAATTTAAAACAGTCATTGTGATCTAAATAAAATTAAAGGCGAGGATTACAAATGATTACTTTGATTTTGAACTACCGCCAACTGGTATCTGGTGGCTATAACATGTATGTAACTAGTTGTAACTTGAAATACAAGTTGATTTCTACAAGTCTGACACATTCCTATATACCACCGAGTTACAATGCACATTACTAATAACAAGTTCTAGTCGCAACTTTGAATTTTGTGTGGAAACTATCTTTTAGCCATTGTGAATCGCTTTCTAATGAACCTCTTTCTTTCCTATGAACTTTGAGTGTCCAGGTTAAATATTTTGAACTCACAAGTCACAACTGTAAAATTAAAGGAAATCAAATAATCTATTGTGACCTACGAAATATTTGTGTTGTACCTATGAATGATTGTGACTTGTGTGTTCAATATAAAGTTAAAACTAATAGATTTGCGATTCCAATAATCGCATTTATTGTTCATGCTATACTTTAACGAACTCACAATGGTGAAATGATCCTTGTAATATTACCCATTGTGACCTACATAATATTCGGCCCTAGCGAGGTATCCGTCGGAATGGGAAAATTCTCCGATTTTATACGATTCGGAGGATTTTTGCTGCGAGGTATTTATTCTTCGGAACAACTGTTCGGAGAACTGTTCCGACATTTTGTAAAGGCATTTCGGCGAATTAAAAAAATTGAAAGTGCGATGCAGTGCACTTTTTTGTTTAATCTTTAACAGCTAGGTCCCGATATCTTCCGACAGAAATTGGTTGCGGAATCGGTTTACGATTTAGAGTGCGGTGCGGTGCGCCTTCGCTATTGTTTATTTCTCTTTCAAAGTCGGACACCTCGAATGCGATTTGAGCTTCCGAAGGAATATGTGTTGCGGAAAATTCTCCGTTCCGACGGATACCTTGCTTGGGCCGATTTTGTGTGATAAATAAAAGATGATTCTAGGTTCGGCCTGTAGTCGCAGTGGCTTAGTGGTTAGTGTGTTGGACTGCTATGCGGGAGTCCCAGGTTCGAATCCCGCAAAAACCCAATTCCGACTTAGAGTTTTTTTTCGCTACGCTACCTCTCGCGAACGTCTGACAAACATCCGAGAGTATAAATGTCTTGTAAGAGCTTCTCAATTAGCCGTTTGGAGTCGGCATAAAACTGTAGATCCCTTCCATTCGTTCCAAAAATGAAAAACTCACACAAAACGAATGGTTGTGAGAAGCTAGGCCTAGGGTCTCTCCAGGCCTGTTGCGCCAACTATTTTTAGGTACGGCCCAATAAGTCGAAATACGTAGATACCCTCTCCTTTGTCAGACATTCGCGAGAGGTGGCGGAGTAGAATATACAGAATTTGTGTTTTTCCGGGGATCGAACCAGAGAACCCTAGCTCAGTAGTCCAGCGCACTAACCATTGAGCCATTATGCGCGCTCAGCAATGATTCGTGCTTTGTAAATTCAAATATGTACCATACTCAGGTCGTCCACATTGTTGATGAGGTTTGAGCCCCGTAACTGTCTCGTCTTATGGCTGAGCTAGAGTTATAATAAGGATAATATTTTTTAGCTCTTTCGCATGGTACCCCAAATACCAGGCTCACCCCTTCAATATTCCTACTTGTGGTGTGGAATATAACAACCGAAAATTAATTCCTGATATAATTTATTGAGTGTCACATAACCTCCGTCAAAGTTTATTAAATTTGATCACCTGATCAAAAGTTTATATTTATCACTATTGCTATTGATGAGTCAGTGACTTTTTGAATTTTTTGCTCAGTAACTGTAAATTTTTATTTCACTATCGTCAACTTCATCTCTTATTAGACTACTGTGAAATTTCGAGTAGCCGGCGTCATTTACTTTGTGCTTGACAGCTATTTAAAGCAATAAACCTCAACAATTTTAATAAAAATGGAAAAAATTTAATTTCGTGTGCTGATTAAGCATTATTTTTTATGTAAAAAAAAAACCCTTACCGAAACCAAGGAAAGGCTAAATAAATACTATGGGGTATCTGATCCATCAATTTCAATGGTTAAAAAGTGATTTAATGAGTTCCGTTGTGGGAGTACCAGCACAAATGACGCCGAACGCCAAAAAGAGGTCCTTACGCCCGAAATTGTCAATAAAATCCATGGAATGATATTGGACGATCGGAGAATTAAAATTCGTGAGATGGCTGAGGCATCAGGCATGTCAAATGAGGGGGTACATCATATTTTGCATCAATATTTGGCCATAAGAAAGCTATCCGCGCGATTGCTCACAATCGACCATAAACGCAACCGAGTGATCATTTTAAAGGATTGTTTAACGATGTTTAGCTGTAGTCCCGAGGAGTTTTTGCGCCGTTTCGTAACCGTTGACGAAACGTGGATCCACCACAACACACCAGAGACCAAGGGACAATCAAAACAGTGGGCTTCTACAGGCGAACGTGCACCAAAGTAGGCTAAACTGGGTCTTTCTGCCAACAAGGTCATGGCCACAGTATTTTGGGATGCACGCAGTATCATTCACATCGATTACATTGAAAAGGGAAAAACGATCGCCGGCGTCTTTTATTCAGAGCTTTTGGATAGATTTGATACTGAATTGAAGCAAAAACGTCCGCATTTGGCAAAGAAAAAAGTACTGTTTCATCAAGACAAGGTCCCGGTGCACACGTGTGCAGTCAGCATGGCAAAATTCCAAATATGACGCTATGAACTGCTACCCAATTCAGCGTATTCTCCAGATTTGGCCCCTTGCGACTGTTTCCTGTTTCCAAACCTAAAAAAATGGCTGGGTGGTAAGAGATTTAGGTCCAATGAAAAGGTCATCATTAAACCAAATGCCTATTTTGAGAGTTTTGAGAAAACCTATTATCGGAGGGAATACACAAATTAGAAAAACGCTGGGTACTTAGTCTCCCAGTGGCTAAGGTGGAAAAGTCTACAAATCGAAAATTGCTTTAAAATTTTGTGGGATAGATCCAGCTTCAGCTAACGTGCGGCTATACGTCGCAATTACTATAGAGATGGTGTCGCTCATTTCGAGCTTTTAACTGACCTTCAGTGGATTGTGGCCGATTTTGTTGACAGAAACTTAAACCATCAGAACTTTACACCTCTCTGCAGGCATATACAGCATTAACGTCTGTCAGAGCTTTCTTTAATCGCTCGGCCGATAAGATTGATTTCCTCGCTTGTTCTTTAATCGTTGGTTATGTCTCGGTCGTTTCATCTTATACTCATAGGCTATCTTTATTTTATCATTTAAGAAAAAATACTCACAACCTTTCTTGGCCAATTCTATGAAATATTGCTGAGGCCCGCATTCAATCCACTACACTTTGGACACAGCCACCAAGAATTCGGTGAATTTTGGTGGTCGTTGCGCTCTCAGACCTGGCATTCTTAAGTTCGCTGCACTTCTGCAACGCGTTTACAGGCGCACCGTCTACATCGGAGTCAGGAGAAGGGACTCCATTCACTTTTGGCTCCTCAACGCATTGCGTAACCCTGTCGTTAAATCATTCGTACTAGTAGAACCAACTGGCGGCCCAATTAAGGCCGTCGAAATGCACAGAGTGCTGCGCAACAAACACCTGAGACCTCGAACTCGCCACAGCCGGGAATTATATGTCGTTAATCACCCAACAAAACTTAAATGAATTTTCAGCGAACACATAACTTTTGGAAATTATATTTGTTCAGTTTTTTTTTTTTTATGTTTGTTGTTTGTTCCCTTGGTTGGGTGAAACGTTAAGCGCTCTGACACCATTTCTGATTGGGAAATTTCCATGATAAATGAAAACCATTAATTTAAATCAATTGTTCTCGCGGGCGCGTACACTCTCGAATATATAATATTAAACAAATAAAGCAACAAAAACAGAAACAAAGTATGACACTAATGAAACCATAAAGAGGACGCACGCTCTCGCTTATAAAATTCTCTTTTGATTAATTCATTTATCTCCCGCTGCCGACAAACGCTGGTATGGTGCGTTGGTTCTCCTTTACCATGCTGCGCGTCGGCAGATCAGAGACACAGCCCGCCCAATATATCTAGATACATCACTTGGCAATGCAAACAAATCACACCGCATGCGAACAATTGAAATTGATTAAAAGTTACTTTTCGCCTGCAGGCTTTCGGGGTCGTTCTTTTGTTTTGCTTTTTTTTGTTTTTTTTTTTTTTGCTTTTTAGAAAATCCCAACACACGCCGCCGCCACTGTGAAGTAAGTACCAACTCGTATTCTGTCTTCTTTCAAGTTGGCGCTCGGGTGTTTGTCTTCCACAAATTACACTAAATCACTGGGATTGTGATTTTCGCCTTTTTAATCCAATTAAAGTTTCCACAGAGCGAACCGGGGTGAACGAGGGAAACCCACTCATCTTCATAATCTAATCGAGGATGTTTAAGTTCCTCAAGTGTCAGTTGGCATACGTTTCGTCGCGCGCAACCACCCAAGGAGCTATAGAGTCGGTTGCCAATGACAATCCTACAGTGTGCGCAAACACACCCACCCCACTTGCGTATATAAATGATGACGACGATGATGATCGTATAGCGTAATGATGCTACACCGAAGCGGAGAGTGTGCATTGTGCATGCACAAGTCCGCTGATTTATTGCTTTTGAAATTGCTAGTGACGGCGGCAGCCATGTACTGCAGTTAGACTCAAGTGCGGTAACTAGACCTGTTAAGTGTGCGTACGGGTCTGTAGGAAGAGAGTAAATGGGAAATGTTGCGAAACGCTGGAAATAGCTTATTGCTGTGGCTTGTCCGGAAGTGTTTTTCATCAAGCCAAATTTTATTCGATTACTATATATCTATGTATGAAGATAAAGATTTGGGAAGTATGTAAAATCAGCGAAGACACTCATCCGTGCCGAGGTATAGATTTTCTTTGTACAGACGATTTTCTTGACTTCCTTAATAGACGAGGACGAAAAAACACCCAGTCGATAGCTGTCAGAAACACAAAATTGTATATATATTCTTACAAAATGTGCTTTTACCAAACGCACATAATTGTGCGCAACCAAATTCGAATCAAAAGTTTATCGAAATGATGTCGAGATCCACACGAAGTGGTTTTTTTTTCAAGCGCACACAAACACTTCACTCCACTTTGTATCGCACAATAAAATTGCACACATTATACATCACCGTACATTATAACTTACTTCCTTACAAATGTTGCTCCCCATTTCAGTTGCGCACATGAAAGTGCTTTAGTAATTATTGTAACTGATAAGTGATTTTTGAATACATATTTACTATGCACACATAGATAGATGGTAGATAGATAATACTTATTCTTATACCTTCAAGAAACAAACAAATGACAAATATACAAAATAAACGAATACGGTAGTAAGGTTAGTTTTCCAATAATTTCCGGTTGCGCACATAAGCGTGCGTTTCTGGTTTGTACTAATTTTTCGATATTATGTTCTGCACGAGTGGCTAAAAGATGCTTTTTCCCCTCATTTTTGTTGCGCACATGAGTATGCGATTGTGATATTTACTGTTCTTTTTATTATGCTGAAAGAGGAGTTAGGAGATTTTTTTTACAATTTTTTGGTTGCGCACATGAGTGTGCGATTGTGGTAGGTATTTACTGTTTTTTTTTATTATTGTTATTATGCTGAACGAGTGGTTAGCAGATGATTTTTCTCTTCATTTTTGGTTGCGCACATGAGTGTGCGATTGCGATTTTTACTGACTTTTGTTGGTATTTTATGCTGAACGAGGGCTTAAGAGATCATTTTTCTCCAAATTGTTCGTTCCCACCCATGATTGTGTGTTCATAATTTTTACTGATTAGTGATGTTTGAATATTTTTTCTGTACACGTAACAATAAGGTTGGTTTTCCAATAATTTTCGGTTGTGCAGATAAGCGTGCGTTTCTCATTTGTATTGATTTTTCGATATTATGTTCTGCACGAGTGGCTTGAAGTTGCATTTTCTCCTTATTTTTGGTTGCGCATATGAATGTGCCATTATAATGTTAACTGTTTTTTTCTATTATGCTGAACGCGTGGTTAGAAGATTATTTTTCTCCTTATTTTTGCTTGCGCACATGAGTGTGCGATTGTGATTTTTACTGATTTTGGTTTGTATTATACGCTGAACAAGTGGTTAGGAGATGATTTCTTAAAGTTTTTGATTGCGCACATGAATGTGCGTTCATAACTTTTACTGATAAGTGATATTTTAGTATTTACCGTGGTAATAAGGTATGTTTTCCTATCATTTTGTGTTGCGCACATAAGCGTGCGTTTTGAATCTCGTCACGAAATTACACCGGCTAAATGCAGTATTTTTATGGGCATCTTACTGTGGGTCTATTAGGCACCATTCGAGAATTTTCCCTCATACTTACATCCGTTGTATTCTCGTTACCTATGCTTGTGTACCAACATTGGCGAAAGCAAGTCTATTCAATTCAAAGGTACATCTGAAACTCCCCAATCAAGTACTACTCTTCACCCCTTTCCAGTCAAAACTTTCTAGAATTTAACCACACTACAAAAATTCACCGAAACCCATCCCATTGCGTTGATGTGAATTTTTTTTTAAATTGAACTCATTCAAAAGTCAAAACAACCAAGAATTTTCACCGCACACTTGAAGATTCTTCAACCGCGCAGCATACCAGAATCAGAAACAATGCTCTTTAAAAGAAGTTGTCCCAAACTTCCCTTTAAATAAAATCCATCCAGTACAGTAGTCGAAATCAAGTGCATTCTCATTCACTCTCCCTCGTCCCTCCTTCGTTAAAGTTAAGAGACATCTTCATCTTCCCGAAAGTAACTTGTCTCGAAAGTTCCCAAAATCCCAAAGAATGTTCACACGAATCTGGGTTAGACGACGTCCCTCTGGAGTGACTTAATCCCCCCCCCCCAGACAAGTTGAATTCCTCCGAACGGAAGACACATCTTCAGGAAGCCACAAGAAAAACTGACAAAAAAAAAAAAAAACTCCCAACAAAGCGAAAAACAGAAGAACAATTGAAAATAAGAAAAATCTTGTAAACTACATCACTTCCCGGTCGCATCAGTTCGGTAGTCACCATCACCATCACCAGCCATAGTCGTACTCGTAGGTCGTAGCTCGTACACCACCATTACCATTTACCAGCACTCACCATCGGCATCGGGTAGACCTCACACAAAAAACAATTCACTGGTGCTGTTTCATTGAAAGTCACGAATGTTTATTGTTCCTGCCATTGCTAGACCGATATGCAGTGCAGTGCTGCACAAGTAAGTGAGCAGGAAAATCCCAGCCGACCAGTCATACATCGTGTACACGTACGGCATTCAGTGCAACCAACATGCATTCCGTGGGTGGCTTAATTAAATGAACTTCAAGTAACTTAAAGAGGAATAACAACAACAAAAAAACGCATAATGCATACAGAAAAGATATGTATACGGAAACAGAAAACAAAAACACACACAAAATTAGGTGAATTTGTGAAACGAATTCGAAGAGCATTGTTCACAAACACGTCCCTGGTTCTGGTTCTGGTTCAGGTTCTGGTTGATTTTATTCGCTCATTCGTGAGTATTGTTTCGAGAGGATTACTTACTGCTGCTGTCCTGTCTAAGTGTTCACATGCAGGATGCAAAACTTATTTCCGTAAGGCCACAGGATATGCGGTGAAGATGTGTGTATGGGAGTGCAAACCTTGCGACAGACAGTGGCCTTGGTGAAGGGGGTGTGGATAATATGATTAGTTTTGTTGGATTTCAAGTTGGTTAGACACTTTGGTTGGCACGTCCTTTGGCTGGGTAGACTGAAATAGCCTTCGCCACACCAGTGAATGATATGTGGGATTAGATTAAAGACTGTAGGCCTGATACACGCCATGTGCAGTTCACAATATCCAATCTCCAGACTTTGCACGTTTTTGTCAGAGGTAGGCGACTGGTCAACATAATCCGTCCATCGTGGTGACAATGGTGCGGATCATGCTACGCGGTCTCCATACCTCCATTGTTTGCTTTTATTCAGTAAGCCGTATTATGGCGGACAACGCGCTAGATGTAGGGTATTGCTTAACTGAGTTTGCTTAAGTCTAAGCCAAAATCGCACACCCGTGGTGGATAAATGGAAAACAAGATTTTAGAAAACGACAAGTCTGCCTTTCGGAGGCTATGGATAACAACAAGCCTAGGGTGGAGTTCAATAAGATAAAAAAAGGAAATAAAATCCTAGCTTCTCACAATCATGCGTTTTGTGTGAGTTTTCCATTTTTTGGAACGAATGGAAGGGTTTATGCCGATTCCAAACGGCTAATTGAGATGCTCTTTCAAGACAGTTATACTCTCGGATGTTTATCAGACGTTCGCGAGAGGTAGCGCAGCGGAAAAAAAACCCTGATTCGGAATTGGGTTTCTGCGGGATTCGAACCTGAGACCCCTCGCTCAGTAGTCAACACACTAACTACTAAGCCACTTAGCCCGACAGCAACGACCGAAATTTTATTCACGTTTTGGTTTTTTTTTTTTTCTTTACCAAAAAACGAAAGAAATTTTCGTTTTGTGCGAAAGAATAATAACGACAACAACGATTCCTCAGAGATCTTTCTCATTTTCTTTGATAGCTTGTACAGTAGGTATAAGTGCGACTTGCGGCTTTCAGATGGCGGTGCAACTAATGAATAATTTGTTTGAACTGACTCCAAAATTAAATAAGAAGAAGAAGATAACTAAAGCATTCGCATGATTTCTTTCGTTTTTTGAAATGTGAAAGTGATTTTCGTTTCGTTTTTTTGTTTACAGAATCCCACTTCTGCCTGGCAGCGGCTTTGAAAAGCGATACCCGGGACCTCCGAAAACTAAGTAGAATGCCAGCCTATCCATTGCTCTGTCGGAAGCCTAAAAATCATTAAGTCCGCCTTCCGGCAGTCCTGGGTAGGTAATATTAAAATTGTAGTGACAAAATGATTTCTGTGCAGCAAATCCGAAGTGCAACAGATTGGTATGGCTGCACTTATCCTAGCCAGAGATTATAAGAACAACACTGCGAGAATTTTTAAAAAGTCAAGAACTGCCTGCCATCACAGCCTTCACAACTCGGCTATCGCTAGCCCTCAAACCGCTTGAAAACAGTATTAAAACTGCTGTTTTTTGGAATGGATTATGGCAATATGAAGCTTTTTTCCAAAGCGTATACATCCCGAACTTCTTAAATATAAAAATATAGTAGGGCGCCATTTCTTTTAGCACGCAAAGGGAAACGCGATAGATGTTGACGAATGTAATTACACCAACACTCGTAGATTTTTGTATGTAAGTAAGTAGTTGGCGCAACAGGTCCGGAGGTACCCTAGGCCTAGCTTCTCACAACCATTCGCTTTGTGTGAGTTTTTCATTTTTGGAACGAATGGAAGGGATCTACAATTTTATGCCGACTCCAAACGGCTGATTGAGAAGCTCTTTCAAGACAGTCATACTCTCGGATGTTTGTCAGACGTTCGCGAGAGGTGGCGCAGCGGAAAAAAACCCTAAGTTGGAATTTGGGATTTTTGTATATTCGTTTTTAACAAGACGATGCCACTGTTTGAGATACGATGTTTTTCAAATGTGGAGACCTTAATTCGTTGGTTCGTTCTCCAGGCATAACAGCGCTAGACTTTTGTGCTGATCGAAAAAGAAGCTTAAGTCCATAAGTATAGTGACACTAGGTGACGAACGAAGTGGATTCCGCTTATTGAGGACGATTTGCCATTCGTATTTAAGCGTAGCGATTTCCCGTTTCGCTATGAAAATTAAAAAGTCGCAAGGACAATCGCCGGACTTTTGTGGAATCAATCTTGAATTCCCATGTTTTTCATAAAGTCAACTGTATGTGGCTGAAATTTCCAGTTTATACGTCATGTACCGCGTAAAGCACTTTAGTGAAAAAGCGGAAGGTTGACCGCCACGTCAATTATTTCTATTGTACTTAATATAATTTTTAAATAAAGAATTTGAGTAGCATGTTCATTGCAGAGGCTCGGAATTATTATTTTCATTAGAGTAAGCGCTGCAAATATGGCCCACCCTTAACATTTTTTTAAATAAAACCATAAGTTTAAGTCTAATTTATTTATTATTTTTTTAAACAGTTTGACAAATTATTTTTATTTCAGTCTTAAGAAACTTTAATTAAAAAAACAAACATAACTAAAAGTTAAAAACAAAAACCTAAAGGTACTCTATAATTCAGTTTTGAAAAAAGTGCGGCTAATACGGCCCACCTGGTGTTAAATATGGCCCAGGGTGGGCCTTCAAAGATCCCATTATTTTGTTGTTGATTGCCGATATAGCTTTTATCACGTCCTCCTTCCGCCAAGTCTTCCGTGGTTGTGGACTTTCTTTAGACATTTAAGCCTTCAGAAAAACAAAAATTAAATTAAATTAATAAATAAATCAAATTTCAATCGAGAAAACGTGTCAACTTGGTGCCTACTTGGTCGTATTCCCAACACATGGGGTGGGCCATATTAAACACACTTTTTTACTCATTTTAATTTTCAACACGCTTCATTAACTTTCTTTTAAATTTTAACATCACACAAATACAGAAAATATTTAACACCATTTAATTTTAGAAAAAACTTACCAATTTAACCCACAATTTTATGTAAAAACACTTAAGAAAACTTACAAAAAAATTACAACGAAAGTATAGAAAACAAAATGCCCTCACCACAAAAGACTGAAACCGAGTTGAACGTGTTCGCAGTAATAATAACTAGTATTTCAGTATTTTAGTAGACCTTCTTAGAAAATCCATTTGAAGCCAAGTACCTACTCTTAATTTAGTGGAATCGTTGTATGGGAAGTGGCGTCCATTTTCGAACTAACAAGGGAAATTGCCACTATGTACTTTCCGCTTAGTGGAAAGGTTATCGCATTAAAACCTTCATTTAAGAAACAAGCACAAACAAATTCAAAACTATGTCCACAAGACTCAATGTCAATGTCGCAATTGGCAAAAACCAACGAGAATATATAAAAATAAATAATAATAATAAAAGTAAATAAATAAGAATAATACAAATCAGAGGCAATGAAATGTCCTTTAGTAAAACGCACCAAAAGATGCTCTCTCCCCGCAATTGGCTTAGTAGAAACAAATCGCAACTTACGACACCTGAAACCCCTCATAGCCCATTTCACAACTGATGCCAGACCCTCGTTTGCTGAAGGATGCAAACTTACAGGACAATCAATGTACTGAAGCGATCCGAGACCCAATCGAATGTGTCACCCCTAAGAGCTTATGCAGACCCACCCCTTCCGTATCCCGTCCGCAGCCATGCATTCCCATAATCTCAAAATCGTCTGGAATTTGCACTTAAAGCGTTCGCATGTAATCGTCCGAATATTCAAATGTATACTCGAGTGCATTGGACGCATGTATAGACTCCGCAGATATGTACATTGTACATTGTACATGGTGCACTTGAAATTTAGGCAACCCAAGTGCAAGTGGCCAGACCTTCAGTTTTCATTTGGCCATCGCAACGCATCGTCTGCTTACATGCCAGTAATCGATCGGAAGGCCATTAATGGATTAGAATTTGGTCCATTTGATGATGCGTCTGCCCACCGATGCGCCGAACGAGAGCAACTATGGGAACCGTATCTATGCGGTGGTTCTCAACCGCCCACACGGCCAGCCCTCGCCATGTGTACAATTGTACATCGCCGAGTGCCCGTAATAATTAAGAATCATTAAGAACTCGAATGCATTCAGATTCAGCATTCTATCCGCAGCCGAGGAATACCGATGCTGGTCATTATCCATTTAGGCGGTTGTGACGCTTTGATTGTGGAAATTTTCGAATGCTTCTGTGGGCACGATGTTCCTGTTGGCTTAATTCAGGCGGACAACATGATAAATAATTACTCGGACGACGATGATTATGATGCTGATGACCAGGGATGCACGCACTGATGACAAGTGACGACTTAATTGAGAGTGGGATTGCCGATTGCTGCTGGTTTCGTGGCAAATGCATTCTGCGGTCAATCGATTGAGTAATCTTGTTCGCTGCCAAAATCAGTCACGGCTCCTAAACGGCCGATATCCAATTGACTAATGCGCGAGCTCTCACGTTTATTAGCGCAACCACGACCAACTGTACCCATCTGTGATGAATGGCCCTTAGGACAACGAAATGCCTCGGTTATTAACAAGACAAACACCGACAGGAAATCATGATTAAGCCGATGGAATGAAACGCAAAATGTAAAAGAAACAAAAATCCGAAAGAAATAAAAGACGATGGCCACTATATCAGGCGGTGGAATCTGAAATCTGAAATCTGAAATCTTCGCCCACGTGTCCCATGGATATGCCTCTTATTTGGGAGAGACTGAGG
This sequence comes from Cheilosia urbana, assembly GCA_946477585.1. Classification (NCBI taxonomy): domain Eukaryota; kingdom Metazoa; phylum Arthropoda; class Insecta; order Diptera; family Syrphidae; genus Cheilosia; species Cheilosia urbana. The sequence goes on from OX297854.1 coordinate 124,073,353, forward strand.
AAGTTACAATGGATTCGGCGATATGACTCCACGCGCTCACACACACAAGATAATCCCATTGTATTCGAAATCGTTTCGCTGTTTTTTTTTTTTTTTTTTTTCGGTTTTCCTCATCCAATCCACCAAAAATAACCTCCGTCTCCAGTGAATGTGTGTGCCAATAAGTCACCGTGACGGCGGACCACATGAAAGACTTGGGACTCTCTTCCGCACTTACACTTTGGGTGGTGGTGGTGGAGATATGAACGCTTCAAATTCGCTGATAGCAAATGGCTGCATATGGTGTGGACATGTTAAGGAAAATCTTGCGGATAAATCCCAGCTGAATGGCTGGCCGTTCACATTCAATTTCGGTTTATCACGTGGAACGGCCTTATCATAGATCCCCCGGCCAACAACAAATCATCACACTTGCGCGTACTTAGTTTGGTCACACGGCGCAGCCACAGCTCTACAGAGCCACAGCCAATGTGTCAAAGATGACCGTTCCCTTTTTTTTATTGTTTTGCCTCCCAGAGCGGGGTTATCAGCGGCAGGCTATCTATCTATGGTGCCGTATGAAAGGACATTAAATGCTGTTTTCTTCAATTTTCCTCCACTCGATTATTGCGCGTCTTTTATCAGAGAAGCAGATCGTAAAGAAAATGAAACAAATGCACGGCAGATGGGCGAGCACATCATCAACAGTCGGTGCGACAAGAAATGCTGTCTGTGTCGGACTGGGGTACTTACTTCGGGCACATGACGTAACCCTAAGCCGATTTTTTTTTAATTAATGAGTGTGCCCAATGTACAATCGCACATCATAATTAATTAATAATTGGTCCGTAGGGACCCTAGGTCTAGCTTCTCACAATTCGTTTTATGCGAGTTTTTCATTTTTAGAAAGAATGGAAGGAATCTACAAGTTTATGCCGATTCCAAACGGCAAATTGAGAAGCTCTTTCAAGACGAGAGGTGGCGCAGTGGAAAAAAAAAACAAAATTGGAATTTTTCAGGATTCGGACCTGGGACCCCTAGCTTAGTAGTCCGACACACTAACCACTAAGCCACTGCGCCTGCAATCGCACATAATGCGCACATTTTTTAAGACGCTTCGTAAATATGTGCGAGAAAAAAGTAGGAAGTAGTGTGCGGTTGTATATCGTACTTTGAAGATCAGTGTGCACTATTCGCTATAATACCGATCGGGCACACAGTTCTTGGGGAAGCAAATGGGAAATAGTGTGCGCATGGGTCGCACTTTTTTAAATGTGAAAATAGCGATCGAGAGAAAATGGCACGGTTCGTGTCGCACTTTGAGACTTAAAGATTCTTGTGCGCAATTCGCTATAAAAGCTATCGCGCACACAATTATTGGAAAGAAAAAGTGTGCGCAGGTGTGTCAATTTTTGACTAAAAGTGGGCAGGTGTTGCAATTTTTGACTAGAAGAGCGAAGGTGTGCCAATTATTGACTTAAAGATCAGTGGGTGCAATTGGCTGTAATTGCTATCGCGCACACAATTATTGCAAAAAAAAATGAAAAAAAGTGTGCGAAGGTGTGCCAATTTTTGACTACAAGTGGACGAGTGTTGCAATTTTTGACTAGAAGAGCGAACGTGTGCCAATTATTGACTTAAAGATCAGTGGGTGCGATTGGCTGTAATTGCTATCGCGCACACAATTATTGCAAAAGAAAATGAAAAAAAGTGTGCGCAGGTGTGCCAATTTTTGACTAAAAGTGGACAAGTGTTGCAATTTTTAACTAAAAGTGCGGTGTGTCAATTATTGACTTAAAGATCAGTGTGCGCAGTTCTCCATAAATGTGCGCTTATGAAAATATTAACTGTTCGTGTAACAAACCAAATAAAAAAACTAATTCGGCGTATGCAGGGGATAAAGAGCGCGTTCAAACTCTGCATGTGTACATTTGCGAGTGTTCGTTCGCCTAGTGTCGAGTGTCCCCGGTTTTCCGAACATAAATAGAACAAATATTATTCAACAGCACAACACCTCCAGAGCAAAGTATTTCCGACTTAAGTCGGCCACAGCTGTTTGCAAAATGACGTAAACCTCGTAGTCGCCCTCAGTATGATGCAAGTTCGTAAACCCAAAGCTATTTGCGGTGTCGAAAGAGGGTTTAAAATTCCGAAAATGATCCCTTATCCACTAAGTTCTGTGGAACTAAGCTCGCCCAACCCAACATCACATCAGAACAACACAATTAATGTTTTATAGCTACCAGCGAGGTGTCAGAGTGTCAGCTTTTAAATCATTTAATTGCCATCGTCATGCCACCATTTGCTCAGTCATTTTGACCTAATTATTAGGTCCATGGAAATGCGCGTGCTGTGGCGGACAATAATGTCTCCGTATATATACGTTGACAAAATTATAACCTGGCAAGATGCTCTAAATCAGATTGCGACATTTCCGATATCCAATTAATTTCCTTCTCGATGGCACGAAGATTTTATTAATAAATACTCAAATTCACACACGGGCACATAGGTGTACACACTGCGCTGCGGTCCGTATGCGTTCGTGCCTTTTGGTTAAAAGTTATCGATTCCAAATATCAACCACGCAACAAGAGCACATTCACATGACACCCCAGTGCCTAGTGTCGTTCAGGTTCGGAATGATTAACGCGGTTCGCTTTCTTTCAGTGCATTTACGGTGTATGAGTGTACGCAGCACGGCGGCGTCTCCTTCCTCGGGGGATATTAATCACTTAATGCGTGGGTAGGTATGTGAAAATGCACACACGACTCACGCACGTAGTATTACTATGGCATTCAATACGAGGCGGAAATTTATCGGAATTTTGTTGGCAGTTTTTTTTTTTTTTTTTTCCTCCGTTTTGTTGATTTAACAAAAATCCTTGCAAACACTCAAGCTCAAGATACTCGAACGGAGAGAGCGATAAAGAAATATATGCGCTTAATGCTTAATCCCTCGCCTGGCCGGTTGTAATGTCGAACAGCGATATAATCAACAGAAGAACGATTTAACATACATTCGTTGGCTACACACTTACAAGGCTTTGGCGTTAAAAATGTGATCGTAAGGGGTGTAGTGTAGGTGGCAAGAAAAGGCACACATGGTGGGCGGTGTGATTTGTGTCATAAAATGTCAGGTAGGTGACAAGATTATCTGTCAAAGAGCCGAACCAATAACTGATCAACAGATTGTCACATTTGCAGGTCATTTAAGGCACTTCTGACAACCGTTTTTCAATAGATTTCTTTGTTTCTGCCATATATTTTAGTTTACTTCTAACTGCCAAAATAATCAGTACAGCTTGCAGCTTCACTATTTATGACTCTTTTCGAATGTTTAGAAAACATTTAAAAATATTATACCAACGTTCAAAGTAAACAAAGTCGTTGACATTTGATCAAGAATAGCTGCATAAGTTTTAAAAGAAATCACAAACTAAATTGGTAGTGTTTAACTTAACTTTTGAAATTAAAATCCACAGTCAGCGTTCCATATTAGCTGTCATGACCACCAACATAACAAACTAATGTCAAACTCTGTATAAGAAAAATTTAACCATTTGGACTAGGATTCCCATCATTTGTGCTAAATGTCAATTCCTTTATATGGGATTAAGAAATATTTTTAAAGTTTGACGTTCAATATGGCATCTAATGACAAACAGAAGTTGGTTTTAGGTTCAGTTGAAATCTCGTGGCAAGTTAACACAAAAGACAAGGCAAATGAAACAGGTCAAGCAACAAGTTAGCTTTTCTAAGGGTACCCTATCTTAGAATTACACTATACATTAGAGTAATCCAGCTTAAGTCAATGTGCAACGTTTCCATATGTGAGCAATTTAAGCGATCATGGGATTAGCGGTTGATTTCAAGATAATTTTCGTCCATTTGTGACACTTATTAATTTGATACAGTTGACCTTTAAATTTTCGAATTTTGTTTGCTAATAGCACTTCAACACAAGACACTTGAAAAGTGAAAGAAGCTTCAGATTCTTTTTCGCCGAGGAATTAGGTGTAAGCCAGCTTAAGCCAATGTTCAAAAAGAAAATACAAATCGTATTTCGCAACCATTACAAGAATTTCAATCAACTTAAGTTGACTTTCATCAGTCTGACTGACAGAAACTATCTATTTGACAGATTTAGAAATGGTCGCAAAGACAGTTATTTTAAAAATATGTAATAAAAAAAAAAGTTAAAGAAGCATGTTATGTGTTTAATTTAAGTATGAAATTGATTCTTTTAAAACTTGATTCAACTTAAGAGAAAACAAAAACTGTATTAGAAGGGAGGAATCCAGCCTCACACAATTGGCAAAAACATTGGTTTTATATATCATGGCCACAACAGTATGACTGGCCCATTTCAAGCATTTAATTTACAATTCGGTAACTTTCCACTTAATCTGACACAAGTTTAAGCCCACAAAATTTACTAAAAGTACACCACATAAGGTGTTACGCTGTTAGGCTAAGAACTATCAAAAGTGTCGAAATCATTTTGGAAACACCTTTGTAGCCATTGGTTTATTTTCATCATCTAACCCCCCGTGTACCAGAACAACACTTGTGCCAGAGGAATTGGAAAGCGCGTTTCTTCGTATCATCTGGACAATTCAACACGTTCATTTCCTGGAGAAAATAAAGGATTTGAGTAAAACGAACAAGATAAGCCCAAAAAGTGTTATCAGTAATCTCAATCCCTTTCTCGATACTGAGCACGAAATCGAACTCCTAAGAGTAGGTGGGCGTTTGCAGAATGCAGACATTCCCTATACATAATTCCAAACGTCCCATACTCCTTCCAAAAAATTCAATTTTTGTTAAAAATGTTGTTGTTCATTTAGGTACACAAAACTAACTTTCATGCAGGTCCGCAAGCCTTGGTCGCAATTATTAGACAACGCTTCTGGATTGTCAACGCTCGCCACTTAGCCAAGAAAGTGGTAGATGAATATCTTCATTGTTTCAAATATCGGCCAAAATGAATGCGCCAAATCATGGGTGATTTGCCTGCGAGGAGAGTAACTACATCTAGGCTGTTTGCGAAATCGCCAAATCATGGGTCTGAGCAAATGGCCTAGATGTAGTTACTCTCCTCGCAGGCAAATCACCCATGATTTGGCGCACTGATAACTGATAACACTTTTGGGCTTTTGGGATGGATTTATGCGGACCGTCTCAAAAACGACGAGGATACTGTACCCACAAAGCATATATTGCAGTATTTATTTGTTTCACCACGAAGGCGTCCCATTTGGAAGTTGTGTCCGACCTTTCAACCCAAGGTTTCATAGCTGCGCTGAAGCGATTTGTCGCTCGAAGAGGCTTGTGTAGCGAAATCAATTGTGACAATGGCACAAACTTTGTTGGGGCTCGGCATGAGCTCAAAGAACTTCGCAGACTATTGCTGGAGCAGCAAACGCAGGATGAGATACAGTCTTTGTGCGCCGCTAAACGTATCCAATTCATTCACATACCGCCCAGATCCCCACACTTCGGAGGACTGTGGGAAGCCGCAGTGAAGTCCGCTAAATCCCACTTATATTGGACAGTCAAATTAGCCTATCTGACCTACGAAGAATTCTCGACCGTCGTAGCAGAAATCGAAAGTATCATGAATTGTCGTCCACTTTGTGTTCTAAGTCCCGATCCAAATGATGAAAGAGTTCTGACCCCAGGTCATTTTTCAATTGGTGTTTCTTTAAGCTCTATTCCAGAACCAGCCGTTGAGAAAGATGTTCCATTACTTGATAGATGGCGAAAACTAACACAAATCAAGCAGCAAGATGGTCGAAGGAGTACGTACTGGAGCTTCAAAGATGAACAAAACGGCAAAATTCAGTTGACAACATCGAAGTCGGAACGCTAGTGCTAGTTGCAGAGGACAATTTGCCTCCACAGCAGTGGTTGTTGGGTCGCATAGAAAAAGTAATACCTGGTGCGGATTCAAAGATACGAGTTGCAGATATCCGAGTGAAAAGGACGATACTCAGACGACCAATTCATCGCTTGGCGCCTCTACCAATTCATTGAATAGATCTTTAAATCTGTCCGTCTCTTCAAGGCGGGCAGGATGTTCATAGTTCATGTATATTGCATAATTTAAATTTAATCTAATCTTTATCCTAAACTTAAAACTACATAAAAATTGAAATCTTGAATATTGTTACCATTGTGAATTATCTTAAAATTCATTTCAATATAAAAGCTATTAATGTAAGCAGAATTTCCCTTTCTATATACCACAAAAATGTTGTAAATGAAACTTGTAGCCGATGGCTCGGTCTCTTTTGATATTGGACCACAGCCGAATAAAGATCTCGAAACCAGCCTTATTTCATTTCGTTGCAGTCCCAAAAACAATTGTGGACAACAGTGGACAGCTGTAACTCCTGAGAATAGAACGATTTGAAGGGCAGACAAGATAGCTTGAGAATTACCCATTTTTGAAGTGAGATCTGAATAGTAAAATAATTCGAATTGCGAAAAATTTAAAGTCTTAAACTTGCTCCAGGTCTTGTTTACAAGCGATGGAAGAAGTAATAAAAAGCCAAACCAGCCGATTTATGGTCAAGCCTATTAAAACCTTTTTTTTATCTATGCAAACGAGTGCAGGGGGTCAATTCTCGTTCTGTGAAAAAGTGAAACGAAAATGTTTGCCCTCTGTCACCGCAATTTCACTTCTCGTTCTGGGAAAGTTTGAAACCAACATTCAAAAAATGTTCATAATGTCCCGACTTCGCTTTTGCGCATTCTACTGCTGGCGAAAAGCAAATTAGTTGCCAGGAGTCTAGAAATCCCGACCTTACACAAACTCCTCGACAAGTTCTTAAATTACCATCGCCACACAGATATTTACTGCAGCAATCATCGCAAAGAACACTACAGTCAAGTCCTTACATCAGCTCCTGATTGACGACAAGGGACCTAACCAATAAGCATCATAAGTTTCGACTCTAAATTTTAGTAGTTCACAGTGGCTATATTTTCCATACAAATTTCGCAATTGTGAGCTTCCGTAAATTTAAAGTCAAGACTAAAGTTTGTTATTGGTAACGGCGCAAGGTCGCAGTGAAATAGACCCTCTCTACCTATTTTTATTATTATTACCTCAGCTCCTTTTTTCGTCTGCAGACTCCACTAACAGCAAAGAACCACCTGGCTAATACCCCCTGCGCTAATACCCGCCAACATCAAAAACCCATAAAGAGCATGCGATCATGACCTGAATATCCAAAAATACCCTAAAAAAAAAACCCACGTGTATTATGTGCGAAATCGTTTCGGAATTCCTTAACACGTGTTCAATCACTACCGCGACCGACCAACCTTAAATCAAACAGAGACCCATCAGTGTTTTCACTCGAAGTCAAATCAACAAAATAACAATGATTGAAAATCTGAAAGTCGCAACCTGGAATGCAAACGGTTTACACCAACACATTTCTGAATTTCAGGTATTTTTATGCAATGAAGACATTGATATCTGCCTGATTTCTGAAACCCACTTCAAACAGGAAACAACGATTAGAATTCCTGGGTACCTCTGTTACCACTCTCCCCATCCTTCTGACAGTGCCAGGGGAGGTAGTGCTGTAATTATAAAAAGTATTTTAAAACCCTATGAAATGCCCAAAATAGGAAAACAAACCATGCAAGTAGCGATAGTAAACATTCTGACTAAAAGCAAGCAATTTAACGTAGCTGCTATATATTGTCCACCTAGACATTCGCCTACAGAGGAAGATCTTAACGACCTATTTCGATCTCTAGGTAATAACTTTATCATTGGAGGTGATTTCAATGCGAAACACACCTACTGGGGGTCTAGATTAGTAACGACAAAAGGCAGGAAGCTTTACAAAACAGGGCGAAATTTTAATTGTAATTTTATTTCGACTGGATCGCCTACTTATTGGCCATCCGACCCATCAAAAATACCAGACCTTATTGACTTCTTCATAACGAAAGGAATCAATAGAAAAGAACTTAAAGTTGAAAGTAGTGATGATTTGTCGTCGGATCATACACCCGTAATCTTAACGGTCAACGGCATGTTAGTAGAGCAGATAAGCAATGAAAGACTTACCAACAAAAGAACAAACTGGTGTAATTTTAAAAAAATACTCGAAGGTTTTATAAACCTTAGATCTCCACTGGTCACAACAAGGCATATTGACATTGAAGTGGAACAATTCATTGCCGATATACAACAGGCAGCAGAAGATAGTACACCAACTGGTCAGCAACGTAAACAAGCATCGGTAAAATATCCCATAGAAATTAGGGAACTAATATTAGAAAAGAGAAGAGCCCGGAGAAAATGGCAAATGACAAGATATCCCGGCGATAAAACTATATTCAATAGACTTAATAATAAACTTAAAAAGAGTATTAGTGAATTTAAAAATAGATCTCTAACTAAATACCTTTCCAACCTAACTGCTGACAAAGTCACAGACTACTCCCTTTGGAAGGCTGCCAAATATTTAAAAAGACCTCAAACGCAAGATCCCCCGTTACGAACATCTGATGGGAAATGGATCGGCGACCCAAAACAAAAGGTCAAACTTTTTTCAGAACATTTGACAAATGTTTTTAAACCTTATCCACCTAGCGTGGCAGGCGAATGCCTTGAATTCTCTGATAGAATTGATGAGGACGTAATCACTTACGTTTCGCTAAAAGAGATCCGCACATGTATTCATGAGCTCTCTAATAGAAAATCACCAGGTTATGATCTAATAACTGCCCAAATCCTGAAGGAGCTACCCTTCATAGCATTGGTTAAACTTAAGCTTTTAATTAATGCTTGTTTTAAGCTAAGATATGTTCCACATCACTGGAAGATAGCAGAAATTATAGTTATACCTAAACAAGGTAAACCTCCATCAGAAGTCACCTCTTACAGGCCAATTTCACTTTTACCTGTACTATCCAAAATTTTTGAGAAACTGCTTCTTAAAAGACTAGATAAAATCATAGAGCAGAGAAGGCTTATTCCCACCCATCAGTTCGGGTTTAGAAATAAGCACTCGACAATAGACCAGGTACATCGTATAACAAATATTATAGAAAAATCACTAGAAGAAAAACAAGTTTGTTCTGCATTGTTCTTAGACGTTGCTCAGGCTTTTGATAAGGTCTGGCATAAGGGCTTAGAGTATAAACTTCATAGGGACCTACCTAGACAATACTATGAAATACTTAAATCTTATATTTCAAATAGATTCTTTAGAGTTCGTTATGGTTCAGCGTATTCTGAACTTAAGGAAATACAAGCAGGAGTTCCACAGGGAAGTGTTCTGGGACCAACCCTTTACTTATTGTATACTAGTGATATACCACATAGAAACGACACGATGATAGCCACATTCGCAGACGACACTGCTCTTCTATCAACTGATAGATGCGTGACTAAATCAACAGAAAAGCTGCAAAATTCAGTTAACGAAATATGTGATTGGGCACAACGATGGCGAATTAGACTCAATGAGTCAAAGTCCACTCATATCAATTTTACAAATAAAAAAATTATAAATGTTCCGGTGGTTATTAATAACCAAGTAGTTCCTTATTCTAACACAGCTAAGTATCTGGGTATGAATCTGGATGCTAAGCTGAAATGGAAGGAACATGTGAAGAAGAAAGTAGAAGAGTTAAATATTAGATATAGAAAACTTTATTGGTTGCTAGGACATAACTCGGAAATGTCCATTGAGAATAAAATTTTATTATATAACCAGATATTGAAGCCTGTTTGGACATATGGTGTCCAATTATGGGGTTGTACAAGGAAGGCAAATGTTAAAATAATACAGACATTCCAAAACAAAGTCCTTCGGGGAATAGTAAATGCCCCATGGTATATTAGAAATAATGACTTGCATCGTGATTTGCAGACTGATCTTGTAACGGAGGTAATTAAAAAGTACGCAATTCGTCACAATGAGCGTCTGCAGATGCATATTAATCCTGAAATAGAAGACGTCTTAAATGTACGATACAATATTCGTAGATTGAGAAGAATTAAACCTCACGACCTTATAATCTAAATAATGAGAACCCGTATTCAAATTGTAATACTTTCTCAAACGCAACTGAACGTTGAAACTAAAATCATTTGTCGATCTTTCTTTGATTGGTCATGATTAAGGAGGTGTTTTTAGTGCGGTTAGAGTCCCACACTACTCTGGGTTTCTAACCCCACTGTGTCTTTCGAGATTTTCACCTTCAGTAACAAAAAAAAAAAAAAAAAAAACTCGAAGTGACTCAATCCACCCCGGGCGCCATTACCGTGACTTCCATCAAACCCGCACCCCTGAGTATCGCCAGTGAAAACAACTTTTTAATACCTCTCCTCGTAAAACGTTTCCCTGGCACTGGCAGTGGCAGATTTATCAATATTCCGAAAGTGTGTGCCTTCGACCTCCAAACACCCGTCATAACTCTTATATTTCGGTCGACCTTCGAGAGGACCGCCAAACGACACCTCAATACTTAGCGAAAGCGGGAAATCCGACCGACCGAATTTTTGTTTTCCCCAAAACAATAAAATGTCCATCCCCACCACCGGCAAATGTTCTCTTTCACACACGTATTGATCTTTACCGGGCGCACAAAGTCGAAACAAAGCCATAAAGCAAACATCCTTTTCCATTTAAAATGATAGACGCACACGAACACGAAGGAGGCTAACAGTAAAAAGAAACTGGACGATATTATATAACATAATAATCGATATAGAGTGAGAGTCCTGCGTGTGTTTTTATCCTTTGTAAAGATTTTTTCTGCTTCTTTTCTTTCTTTTTTGTCCTATTTGGCTGTCCACAAGATTTATGTCAGTGTTTAGAGCGCTGCTTCACTCGTGTGTCCTATGTCCAAGGACGAAAATTGATATCCCTTTGTGTGCGAGTAAATACTATAGTTATCTAAATTGAAACATATATTGCGTCCATGCGCAAATATACAGACTATAATGTGAAACGCTCAGAGGGATTACTATTTTTCACTCGTCCTTGCTGCTGTTTAATATATTTAAATTACTCCATTTGTTTCGGGGATAATCTTCTGGCAGGGTCCATGCTTACCTGAAATTAGAACAGAAAATAGAACTCAATTAGTAAAATATCTCTCAATCGTTTGTTTCATATTTCAAAGGAGCTACTGCATGTGTACACTGAAAGGACCCTCTATCAGGACACCCATCAAGCGATTCAATGCACACTTGAAATTTTATTAGCACTCTTGTGGTGTCAAATTCAAACATGCAAAGAGGAGATATTGGTCCTTCTTCGACAGCATCTCGAGGATATCCTTGAGGTTGCAGAACCATAACAATATCATCCAGCAGTGCGGGCTTGAAGGATGGGGGCGGTGCGGATAAAGGATGAAATTTAAATATTGGTTCGTAGGACACTTGGTTGGAAACACTTAATTTTGGGCCTCTCGATGGAGAAAACTTTCCGAAATTACTTTGGGGAGATTTGTGCGCACCCTGTCAAACATCCTATTGATGTTTGGCTTACAAGATCTCTTTGCCAATCACCTTGGGGACATTGTTTTGGGTTACAAACCCGAAACACATTGTTCCTGCAGACCACACTGATTCAGGGAAGACACACTATAATCTGTAAACAGTTATAATGAAGAATTGGCTGTTGGAGTGCGTTTTGGGTTTACTCTAGGCAAGACCTTATCGGCTTCAATTTAATATGAGAGGGGTCCGTGGAACTTGGCCCCCGAAATGTTTTTTTTTTTTTTTTTTGAGGTCCGGGTGGCTAAACAAGAGTTCAAGACTAGACTTCTTGTTAAGATTTTTGAAAAGTTCTGTTCGGCCATTTTTTTTTTTAACTTTGTTAAATATGGGTTGCTAAATTCAAGAAGCACCCCACTTGTGAAAATAATAAAATGTTAATTTTTCTTCGCATATATAGATATATATAGATTTCGAGAGATATTCCAATCAGACCACCATTCCTGGGTCTCTTTTCGTCTCTCTACCACTATAAATCTTACCCAGGGAGACTCTCACGATTTCTCCAGAGTTCGTCCCTGGGCCCAATTTCTAGTGTTAATGCTAGCATCTGTTTACGGGAGATCTGTTTCATCGACTGAGTCTCGACCCAATGATGTCCCAAGACCCTCATTCTTCTGCCAGCCAACGCCGGACATTGACACAGTATATGTGCCGCTGTCTCAGATTCCGCCAGGCATAGTTTACAGTCATTATCCTCTCTAAGGCTCATCTTCCTGAAGTGATACCCGAAATTACCATGTCCTGTTGACAAAGCCACCACCCATTTCAATGTTCCTCGACTCATGCTTAGAACCCTTCTTTGAGTGGAGCAGTTCGGCCATTTATTTGCCATTTTAGCATGTCTACATTTTTCCACGGTTGACTACCTTCTCAGCTGTTCTACGATTCCTTTGCCAATTGAAGAGAAAGGTTCTGATCCCAGCAACTTTTCAGTTGACCCCTGTTTTGCAACGGAGTCCGGCTTTTCGTTGCCTTCGATCCCTATGTGTCCTCGTACCCAAGTCAGTGTTACTTCATTTTTAGATGAACACTTATTGAGCTAAAGTACACATTCCCGTGCCAATGATGTTGTGATGTTTGTCTGTTCCGTGCGTCTGATCACCGCCTGATTGTCCAGTATATAAGGATATTTCTTCCCTCCACCTGACTCTCAAGCAAGTAGTCCAATGCATGCAGCAACAGCAAAATTATCTCAGCCTGGTATACGGAAGTGTGTTTTCCGAGGCTAACGTGACGGGCTAGTTCCAGCTCTGCTTAATAGATACCACATAGAAACAGCATATTTGTTTTTGTTTTTTTTTTTTTTTTTTAAATATTGCATATTGTAAAAATATTGGGAATGTAAACAAAAAAGTTATAGAACCATTTAAAAAAAAAAAATTGTTTATCAAAATATTGCAAAACACCAAGAGTTCTGGAGTTCCTTAAGCAACAAAAAAATCTCGGAATATGAACAAAAAAGTTATAGAACTTTGAAAATTGCTAAAAATACAAAAATATATTTTTTGTTTCCACGAGTTCTGTTAAGAGTTCTGGAAAGTGTTCGAGAAACGCAACAAACAAATCCTTAAACAATTTATTTCTAATCCTAAACTAAAATAAAGTGCACGACTGGGTCGAACAAAACTTTCTCGTTCATCAAAAGTTTTGTTGGTTGTTTTCTTCTTTTTTTTAGGTAGGTAGGTAAAGATCTGAGAAGCAATGATAGGTAATAGAAACGGTTCAAGAAATATAGAAATAGGAATACATAGCTAGTGTTAAATAATTTTTTTTTAAACTTTTAGTTTTTAAACGTTAAAGCTCTAGAAATAGACAATTCTCACAAGTCCTTGTTGGAGAGTTATAAGCGCCTATTGTACTATTTTATAGCTTTTACACATTACAAGTTTTTGAGTACAAGAACAAGTTTTGTAGGAATTTCTGTTGTTTGATCTTTTTTGGAATGATTTTCTTTTTGACTGGATTAGATTATAATGACGCTGGTTTAAGTTGTCAATAATTGGAAGTATTGTTCGTGATAGATCGATATCTTTGCATATAAATATAGATATGTATATGCAAGAATTCAGAGATTTGTTTTTGCGTTAGCACTTATAAACTGAATATCACGATGATCGTGTGTGGGGGTGCAAATGAAGTGGGATATTTTGCTTGTGTAAACACCAAGTGGTTGGAATTATTTTAAGGTTCATATTCAAAATGGTTGAAAAAAAGTAGAAGTGGGTAATATTTGCTGAAAATAAGTTTTGCGTTGCTGTTATTGCATTTCTAATGGCTGTTGCAAATTTGCATTTTAAAGTGCGGTATTTAGTTTTGAAAATATGTACGAACAGAGATCGGCTTTTGGGTAGCCATTTTTGAGAAAAAATTAAAAAAAATTATCTATTCGAATTTTTTGAGAAGAACTAAGTACGAGATCTTATTTAGAACACTGATGTTATCCTTAGTGTGTATTTTAACCAAAATCGTTAGAGCGGTTTTTGTAAAATTTGGCAGACAAAACAGTACCAAATATTGCAATGTTCAGTTTGAAAAATACTATTTGTTAACTTTGTAGCTAAAAACCGATTATAAGTTATTGTTCGCCATACAAATATTACTTGGTTTTTTAAGTTTTATCGAAGTCAAAAATGGGATTTTCGAGATATGGGCAGTTCTTAAAATTAGCATTTTCGGTGATTCGAATTGAAAATTAAGGACGTAATCATTTTAAGAACATTCATTTTAGTCTAAGTTTGCATTTTGGTTTAAATAGTTATAGCCGTTTACAGGTAGACTAAAGAAAACTCCATTTTTAAAAAATGGATTTTTTCAAAAATCCATTTTACGATATAATAAAAGGAAAAACTGTAGGCGCAGTGGCTTAGTGGTTAGTGTGTTGGACTACTACGCCAGGGGTCGAGGTTCGAATCCCGCAAAAACCCAAAATTCCAACTTATGGTTTTTTTCACTGCGTCACCTCTCGCAAACGTCTGACAAACATCCGAGAGTATGACTGTCTTGAAAGAGCTTCTCAATTAGCCGTTTGAATTGTAGATCCCTTCCATTCGTTCCAAAAATGAAAACTCACACAAAACGAATGGTTGTGAGGAGCTAGGCCTAGGGTCCCTCCGGGCCTGTTGCGCCAACTATTTATTTACAAGGAAAAACTGAGTTTGCCATTAATTTAGAAATGATCATATTACACTAGAAATTAATTTTTGTTACAATCGCATGGGCCGTTTTCGAGATAAGTCCAAATTTCAAAAGTATCATTACTCGATTTTTAGCCAAAAACTGGGTATGCAGTCATGGTAACCTCACCTACTTAAGTTTAAATTTCAATTGGGTTTGAAATCGTTAGAGCGGTTTTCGAACAAATCACGTACGAAAATTTTATATGGCAAGTACCATTAATATATTGATGTTACCTTGCAAAATAAAAAACGGCTCCCACATTTTTCCAAATACAAAGTTTGAACGAAATCCGGTCAGCCGTTTAGGCTGTAGGCCTGTGGGACATACAGACAGATCGACAGAATTTTGCGACCCACTTTTTTGAGTTCGTCTATGTCAGAATTGATTAACATCGCGAGTTCGAAATTTTGTACGAAAACAAAATCTTTCTCTTACTACTACGTAATGGAGAAAAAAAGTTAGAGCGAATTGCAAATATAAATAAAAGACCACTGTCCTCCATTAAAACCTCTGTCAAAACACAAGGGCAAACATACAACTTAGCGGGATTAGTTATCTATACAAACGACTCAAGCGATTACACTTTTAATTTATCTATTCACTCCTAAAAAAATTAACAAAATTTGAAAAAACAAAAAAATGTTTCCAATTTTTCAATTTGCTTTAACTTTTGTGTGTTTGGGCTTTTTTTTTTTTTTTTTCTGTCGGAGGTTGTTACTATCCGATGGAGCACTCAGACACAACTACTGGTCCATTGTACTGCCAAACAGACACCTTACATTTATGTACTTAGTTTTCCCGTCTTTCGAAGAAAGATGAGAAGGAGCTTCAGTGATGAATAGCTTAGATGTTCGGCACTCACCACGTCAGCCCCAAAGATCCGCCACCTGATGCGAGCAAAGGCAGGGCAGCTACAGAGGAAGTGCTCCGCTGTATCGTCATCCTCTCCACAGGCAGGACAGATGGTGGAGATGCTAAAGCCCAAAACATTTAAGTGTTTGGCAAAAGCTTGGTGGCCCGAAAGGACGCCCACAAGCAGTCTACAGTCGCTTCTTCTGAGAGACAGAAGGAAGGCCGCCGACCTTTTGCAGATCTCCGGACGCAGTCGTTTGGTCTGCCCACACCCAGCACAGCCACGCCACCGACACTCGTGTTCGCGAGAAACCCAAGTATCAATGGATGACTTAACCACCGATGAAGGCAGACCCAACACAGGTTCAGGTCCTAAGAATTCTTCCTCTGAACCCAGCCTGGCAAGCTCATCAGCTATCTCATTTCCAAGGATACCAGTGTGACCTGGGACCCAAACAAGATACACTGTATTTAGCCTTCCGACCAAGTTCAGAGAAAGCTTGAGTTCGAGCACTAATTTAGACGAGGTAAGAGGGTTAAGCAGCGCTTTTAATGCAGCTTGGCTGTCGCTGCAAACGCATATACTCCTAGCCCTCCACCTGTTTGTCACAATATAGCGCATAGCCATAAGGATAGCGAATATCTCCGCTTGGAAGACAGACGCATGGTTTCCTAAGGGGTAGTGAAGTCTAATGTTCTCGCTTTCCACGAACACTCCAGAACCAGACCCCTGTCCGGTTTTGGAGCCATCCGTAAAAATACGATGGCATTCTTTCCCTGGCTCAGAGTCTGGCCTAAGCCATTCCGTTGCCTGAGGAAAGTTGACGTGGTAGTTTTGTCGCAGTAGGACTTCTGGGGTCATTGCGTCAGAGGGCATATCCATAAGACAGGGGTCAAAGGATAATTCTCGCACAAGTTCTTCAAAACTCCAATGCGCGTGGTACCAAAAGCCACCTCTCTTTAAACGAGAGATGGTTTTCAGCGTACACCCCATGATAAAAATATCAAGGGGGGGGAGGTTCATCATAGCGTCTAGAGCGGAGCCCGGTGTGCTGGGGAAGGCCCCCGTGCAGCCGAGACAAACCGTTCTTTGAAGTCTGGCAAAAGAGGCAGTAACACGTTTCCGTGAAAGCCTGTTCCACCATACAACCGACGCGTATGAGAGGAGTGGTCTTACCATTGCCGTATAGATCCAAAGGACCCTTTTAGGAGATAAGCCCCATGTCTTGCCAAAAGCGCCTTTACACTGCCAGAAAGTTGACAGCGCTTTATCGGTTTTCGATTCGACATGCTTGGACCAAAGAAGCTTTCTATCGAGGATTACTCCCAGATATTTGACTTCATCGGAGATCGGAATAGTGACACCTTTTAACACAAGCTGAGTCAGACCAGTGACCTTCCTCCTTCTCGTGAAGAGAACAACAGTCGTTTTAAGAGGATTCACTGAAAGCCCATTTCTTGTGCACCAACCATCGATCAAGCCCAAGGATCTCTGAGCCCGAGAGCAGACAGTCCCTAGGTCAGAACCGACAGACAGAACGGCGACATCATCCGCGTATGCTTGAGTATAGGTTCCAGGAAGATCGAGAAGCGTTAGCAGAGAGTCAACTACCATACACCATAAAAGGGGAGACAGAACACCGCCTTGAGGGCAGCCCCTGTTAACCCCTGTCACGACGCATTTGCCACAATCCGCCTTTCATTCTATACCATGATGTTTGGCTGCATTGCACATGCTATCAAAAGTCACATTATCAAAAGCACCCTCAATGCGTCGACGAAAATGCCCAACGCGTACTCGTTCCGATCAAGAGCACTTTCAATCCTACCAACAAGGTTCTGAAGCGCAGTTTCACAGGATTTTCCGCGCTGATAGGCATGTTGCATCTCTGAAAGAGGGTGCGATCGAAGAGCGACATTGCGCACGTGCAGCTCAACCAGTCTCTCCAAGTTTTTCAGCAGGAAGGAGGACAGACTTATGGGTCTGAAACTTTTGGCGAGAGTGTAGTCAGTCTTACCAATTTTTGGTATGAACACGACTTTAACCATACGCCAAGGAGATGGTATGTAGCCCAAGGCCAAGCTAGCGGTGAAAATTCTTTTCAGCGCCGGCAACAGCTGACTACAACCTTGTTTCAGCATAACCGGATAGATGCCATCCGGACCAGGCGACTTGAAACCATCAAACGATGCAATTGCATATTTGATGGCCTCATCCGTCACTACTCTGGATGCAACATACCAGCTACGCCGCGTGGTGTTTGACAGATCAGGAGTGGCCACCGTTTCCGGTACCACTGAAGAGCATGTAGTAACCTGATTTCCCGGGAAGTGAGTCTCCAGCAGGAGACTGAAAGTCTCCGCCTTTGTCTCAGTGTAGGTACCATCAGATTTTTGGAGCGATTCCAGTTTGCTTGGTCTGTCCCTTTTGAGGACTTTAACAAGCCTACTGGTCGCACTTAGTGATTCGACCTCCTCACAAAATTTCCTATAAGAGTCATTTTTCGATTTACGAATTAGTCTCTTAAATTCTTTTTGTTTCGATCGATATAGATCCCAGTCTTCTTCCAAGTTGGTTTTTAAAGACCGATTTAGGAGCTTCCTGGTTTCTCTGCGAATACACTGCAGTTCGGTACTCCACCAAGGTACCGGTTTTCTACAGGAGTTTTTTGTAACTGGACACGCTAGTTCGAAGCAGCGGATAAGGGTGCTACACAGATCCTGAGCAGACCTCTCTACCCCCAGTATCGATCTTAGTTTGAGTGGAACTTTAACAGAGTTGCCAAGCTCCTCCCCAAACCGAGCCCAGTCCGTTTTTCTCGGATTTCTCCTCTCTAGCAAAGGCGAAACTTCACAGAAGATTTGAAATTCGATGTATCTGTGGTCTGACAAAGTGCTATCTGGTGATACCCGCCAATTCGTGATAGTCTTGGAATGCCGGTTTGACAGGGTAACATCAATTACTTGCTGTCTCCTGGCTGTAACAAATGTAGGTCGACAACCCACATTGTTGATGGTAATGTCAGACGATAATATGAAGTCCAGAAGACGATCTCCTCGTATATTGCATTTGCTGCTGCCCCAAACAGTGTTTTGAGCATTAGCATCGCAACATAGAATAAGACCTATCTTTTTGGACTCACAGTACTCTACGAGCTCAACAACCGCCTTTGGTGGTGGAGGAGTTAAAGAGTCATAGGGAAAGTAAGCCGATGCGGCGACAAAGGTTTCCCAACTGTCGTTTGCATGGTAAGTAATAGTTGCAGCAACCAAATCTTGGCAACAAAAGCGTTTGATTGTAACTGCCGTGAGGGATTTCGATACAACAAGACATGTCCTAGGTCTATCGGACAGCCTATCGTAAAGAACGTTATGCGAACCACTCAACTCACCAAGGCCACAGATGCGATTTTTCCACACCCATGGTTCCTGGATGGATGTTATGCGATTCTTTGTTCTACTTACAGCAAGCCTCCTACTTAAAAGAGCGGTAGCAGCCTTGCAGTGCTGTAGGTGTTTGGGCTTAGAAATGATTGTTCTTCATTTAGCACTTTCCAGAACTCTAAGCAAAACTCATGGAAACAAAAAATATCTTTTTGTGTTTTTAGCAATTTTCAAAGTTATAACTTTTTTTCAAATTCCGAGATAGTTTCCTCGTTTAGGGAACTCTAGAAATCTTGGTGTTTTGCATTATTTTGATAAACAATTTTTTTTTGGAAAATGGGGCGTAATTTGTAAATTTTTTTGGGAAAAAATGTGACGAACTCTAGAACTACCTATGTTGTTTCTATTTGAAGAAAAAGTAAAAATGTTTTATTTTCACAAACGTGAAAATTAAAAAAAAAAATACTAAACGAACAGAACTTTTCAAAAAATGTAGCAAAACTCTTGCTTAGCCACCCGGAACGCTAGAAAAATAAAAAATAAATAACCAAGTTAGCGAACTGAGAGACAAATTCCGATGAATAAATTCTGAAACTACTGTGTTCAATGGATTCCCTCAATCTGTAAGGACTACTACCAATCACTGCTGTAACGTGCCCTTGCTCCCGTTTCAATGCCAACCCGATTCGTTGGCCGTCGGCACATCTTCCGACTGGCTGGAATTACAAACGACAGCTTACCCTCGTTCCCATTCGCTTTTAATGAATTGAATTAAAAATCCTTTAAGCTGTCAGTTTTCATTAAATTTTCCATCACAAATCTGGGGAAAAAAAAGAAGAGTGACACCTACGGCACTTCTCCTCGACACACCCCACTCGGGTGAAGAAGAAAGTCCATTAAAATATAGCGCCTCGCATTCAGTTTTCAGTGACAGACTAATGACATTTCGTGGGAGAACTCTTCGGTGTTTATACGACTAGCGACAGATGACAACAAACATACACTGTTCGCCCCTCACCATATCATCTAACGACTCGAGTGTTTAACGTTTATTATTTGACATCCTAAATGGCCTGTCGAAGTTGAGTACATCACAAGAGCGTCCGTAGCAACAAGAACATCATTACGACAGAACAGCCATTGTGTGCCGGAGTCGGAGTCACAAATGGCGCACTCTAAATGACACCAATAAACGCATTATGAGGGCACACGCGGTGGACGTTGCCATGACCACGAGACAGTCCAAGGCATCCCTGCACCCTGCACCCTGCACCAAAAGAGTTGAGTCTGTGCGAAACGAAATAAATTCTATTGGATATATACCGATATTGGTGGCCCGAAAAGGTGACCATTAAAATGCAATTCAATACACTCGTATCCGGTCGTCCGACCATCAGGGATATAGGATATTTGCTGTGGTGGCGGTCGGTGGTCCCTACGTCTAGTCTGCCCTGCCATCAGAGTGACATCGCCATTGACCTTTCGCCGGATCAAAAAGCCAAACAATTACCCGCATTAATTTCATTCGATTTTTTGGCGTCTCCTCCGGCTGTGACTGCAAATGTCTGAGGTTTAGCAATAAATATCCTGCAGCAGCAGCGGTTAAAATTGAAAGATTGAAAGACCAATCAGCCTCTGGCTGATGGCGTATAGTGGAGTGTCGAAGTTTATGGCGCTGCTCCTTCGCCTGGGGCAACCAGAGCTACGGCTTCAGTCGAAAAAAGGGTAATTTTCAAAATTTCCGTCTTGCGGTTTGCATCTGTCTGCGGTTGCAGGTATTTTCGGTGAGCGCTCGGGATTGGGACAGCTCGTATGGCATGCTGTGTCGCTTTGTGCGCCAATGTTGCGGGAAAAATTGGCAAAATGCGTTTTGCATTTTGGACTCTTGTTGGAGGAGTTTTTTTTTTTGGTTTTTTCCTTTTTTTTTCTGCCTTCATCCTGTGTGCGGTGATATTTCGTGCACATGGATGGGTATTAAAGTTTAAACAGACGGCGGCACTCGGTGGAAGTTTGGTGAAAGTTTTTAAACTGAATAATTCCATTTCGCCTCACGGGTGATAAGAGGACCTGCAACATACTGTTTTCGAGTTTTTGCGCACACACTGTGATAGTGTACTGCAGGAGTTACGTATCACAAAGTTGGTTGGGTTTCGTCGACCGATATTCAGCGAGGAACTAAATTGACCATATGGTATGCGGGCGGGTGTGTGGCTTAAATATTCTAATTGGATGTGCGCTTTATATATCACCAGTTTGGATGGTACAGTAGCAGTTGCGTCAAATTGGGAAAGTTAAAGCATGCGACAGCGTATCCTCTATAGTCAGGCGTATATGTGTGAAGAACTACTGTTTTACCACTGCGCACGAGAAAAACAACAACTGAAGGCTTAGTGCATTGTCAATCCCAGTCCCGACTGAGTTGTCCTAAACACTTGGGAGATTTGGAGTTTTTGTGTGTGACGTTTGCAGATAAGCAGACCCGTTGAGGAGGTCAGTTTGGAGACAGTTGTGATGATGTTTTTTCAAAAGCTGAGGTTAGCTCCTCAAAGAAAGACAGTACTTTTCATCGCTGATGTACAGTTTTCTTTCTGAAAAAGTGCCAGTAAACCATAACAAGCGCAGTTAAAGAGCACCGACAGACCATTCTAAAAAAAAGCTTTATCTAAGACATTCCTATTTCTAGAAAAATCTCTTCCACGATAAGTAGGTACATAAATAGCTGGTGCAACAAGTCCTAGGCCTACCTTCTCACAACCATTCATTCTTTTTTTAATTTTTGGGACGAATATAAGGGATCTACAATTGTAGGGTCTGGAAACATGGCGCCCTTTTTTGCTTTCTCAAATAAAGTGCACGACTGGGTCGAACGAAACTTTCTCGTTGATCAAAAGTTTGATTAGTTGTTTTCTTATTTTGTTAGGTAGGTAGGTAAAAACTTGAGAAGCATTGCTAGGAATATTAAATAAGATCCATTTTTGAGTTATTCATCTAAAATGACAGTACAGTAAAAGCCCTTTAATTCGTAAAACTCGTTTATTCCGAAAAAAAAAAAAAAAAATGTTCTGAATAAATGAGAGTTTTTAATGTTTAAATGTAAAAATTAAATTAAATTGGCAAAATTTAAATAACGCAATGATTGAACACTTATAGGTAGCAAATAGACCACAAATATATAGAAGTCGGGACAAATCATCAAAATGTCTTTTGGGGGAGTCCCGCCAATTCACATGTAAAAGTCGGGAAAAAATATACAATAATAAATTTTATAAATTATTTCCAATCTTTTGTGTTAAAGAAATAATTTTTAGTTGTTCTTGCATTTTTTCATCAATGGGAATGCGTTTTAGTACATAAAAAAATCTCTCATTAATTCGGAAAATTCGTTTATTCGAACTGAACTTCCCCCCCAACCATTCCGAATTTACGAGCTTTTACTGCATATCAAATAACAATTTGAGACTTTATAAGTTGAAGGTCTAGTAACAGGCATTTGTCGCAACTAATGATTAGTGAGTTTTAAACGCCTACTGTACTACTTTATAAGCGTTTATACTTTAAAATATTTTTGGGTTAAGGGATATAAGCGTATACACGAAGTTTCTTTTTTCTGATCTGTTAGGGCATGTGCTTATTTTTGACTGCAATAGATTAGTGACGCTGGTTTGATATGTCAATAATCACATTTTGTTACAATTCAGAGATTTGTTTTTGAATTTGCATTAACAGTTACAAACTGAATATCCTGATGGACATGTGTGGGGGTGTAAACTCCAAGTGGTTGAAATTATTTTAAGGTGCATGTTAAAATGGTTGAAAAAATGAAGAAGTGAACAATACTTACTAAAATTTAGTAGTTTTGCATTGCTGTTAGTGTATTTTAAATGGCTGTGCAATTTTAATTTTAAAGTACGGTAATGAGTTTTAAGAATACATATATGAACAGAGATCGGATTTTGGGTAGCCAATTTTTGAGAAATATTCGGATTTATTCGAATTTTTTGAGAAAAACTAAGTACGGGATCTTATTAAGAATACTGATATTATCGTTAATATGTATTTTGATCAAAATCGTTACAGCGGTTTTTGTAAAATTTGGCAGACAAAACAGGTCCAAATATTGCAATGTTTAGTTTGAAAAATATTATTTTTTAACTATATAGCTGAAAACCGATTCTGGGCAGACACGCGCAAAGACTTGGATTGCCATACAATGACTTTTGCAGAAGCTGCAGGGATGAGGAAGAGGATGAGTCCGTCACTCACCTTCTCTGCAGCTGCCCAGCTCTATCCAATCTAAGGATGGCGTTATTAGGAAACTACTTCCTCAATGATCTTAGTGATCTATGCGACACCAGCGCTGCTAACATTCTTAGCTTTATCAATGGAAGCAAATGGTTCACATGAGTAACCAGATAAGGAACCCCTAAACACCAGTGGTACGCACAATGGGCCGATTAACGGCCTAAGTGTTTCTCTCATCGAGAGCCACTTTAACATAACATAACATAGTATATCGAAATCGAAATTTGGGATTTGGAAATATGAGCAGTTTTTAAAATCAGCGTTTTCGGGTACTCAAGTTGAAAATTAAGGACCCAATAATTCTGAAATCAGATATTTTACTCGAAGTTTGCATTTCATTGAAAATCGTTATTGCCGTTTCCGGGTAAACTAAAGAAATAAATTTTTAAAAAAAATTACTGTTTTCAAAAATCCATTGTACGATAATACAGAGAAAACTGAGTTTGCTATTCAGTTAGAAATAAACGTATTATCTTAGAAATTATTTTTTGTTAAATTCGTATGGACAGTTTTCGAGATACATATGTCCAAATCTCAAAAGTACCGTTATTCGATTTTTTAGCGAAAAACTGAGTACGCAGTCATGTTAACCCCACCGACTTCAGCTTAAATACGTGGTTGCCACTATTATTAAAAAAAAAATCCCTGACTTTCCCTGACCAGTTCTGAAGTGTTCCCTAACCTAATTTTACAATTAATTACATACCTACATATAGTTTATTTTTTTGTTGGAAACAAATCACAATCAATATCTCGAAATTCTCTGACTTTCCCTGACATTACCTGACCAAATTTTCCATCCCTGACTTTTCTTGACTTGCCAGTCCAGTGGCAACCATGAAATATCAATTTTGTTTGAAAACGTTGAAGGCATTTTCGAACAAAACAAACTGGTACGAAAATTTTATATATTTTATACCTACCATTAAAATCTATTGAGGCTACCTTTAAAAAAAAAATCGGCCCCGAACTTCAAACCCCCAAATTTCAAGTTAAGACGACTTCCGGACAGCCGTTTGGACTGTAGGCCTCGGCACAGACGGACAGACAGACAGAATTTTGCGACCCACTTTTTTGAGTTCGTCTATGTCAGAATTGATTAACATCTCGAGTTCGAAATTTTGTACGAATACAATAGGTAGTTAAAATCTTATTGGAAGAAAACAATTCTTGTCCAGAATAAGTTTCTAATATTTGTGTTTTTTTCTTGTTCGTGACTCATGTACAGAAAATGTTAAAAATAAGAATTGGAAACTTCTACTTCTACTTTCAGAAAAGAAATTGTTTTCCGTGTACCTACTGGTCACGATAATACAGGGTGTCCGCCGGGAAGGTATACTACTTTGTTTGTTTATAATTTTTAATTAAATGAAAGAGAATGGATCTTATAATGATAAATGTTTTATTTAATGTCGGCAATTATGCATGGAATACAATATCAGGTAAATGTCCGCCTCTGTTAGTCTCACAAATGCGAGTCCTTTTGAGCACATTTTTCATTACATTCTCACACATTTCACGCGGTATTTTATTAATTTCATCACGAATATTTTGTTTGAGTTGCTCAAGCGTTTCTGGTTTGTTTGGTTTGTTTGCATAAACCTTGCTTTTCAGATATCCCCACAAAAAGAAGTCCGAAGCAGTCAAATCAGGCGACCGTGGAGGCCAATCAACATCATCATATCTTGAAATAACTCGTTGTGGAAAAAGGTCTCGCAGTAATTCCATTGTAATCCTGGCTGCATGCGATATGGCACCGTCTTGTTGATACCACATGTTAATCAAGCCCAAAGCATGAAGTTGTGACGTTAAAAAGTTTTCAATCATATCACGATATCGCTCCCCATTCACAGTTACCGTTACGCCGTTTTCATTTTCAAAGAAGTAAGGTCCAATGATTCCTCCTGACCAAATTGCACACCAGACTGTAACTTTTAATGGATGCAAAGGTGACTGATGAATAATCACCTACAGACCCTCTTTCTTCGAAATCATTCACTACACGATAAATAGTGCGTTTTGTTGGCACGTTGTTTCTCCCAAAAATTTCACGTAACTTTCTCATCGTCACAGTAATCGATGATTGATTTTGATAAAATGTTTTAACGATTAAAACACGTTGGTTTATCGAATATTTTTCCACAATAAATTTTCCAGGTGTCTACTTCACGACTGCCAAATATGAACTGTCAAGACTAATGTTTACCAAAATGGCGGCAAAACAAAGTAGTATACCTTCCCGGCGGACACCCTGTATGACGTTAAACTGGATAATGGAAGAGTTTGGAAAAATATCGTTCTTGTTGATGTCGCCGATCGAAGAGGAGCAGTCAAATTCAGTCAGGAGGCCATGCATTTTCAGCATCGATCCTACAAACTGCTTTCAAGAAGCTTCAAGATGACAGCACAGTACCCAATGCACCAATGCAGTTGCTATATCTACGATGTAGACCCACTAAATTAGGAAACAACCGAAAAGTCAAAGCTCCGAACTGATTCCAGACCTCAAACAAACTCAAATCCATCCGAACAAAGTCAATAGTCACTTTGAAACCTCATCACCCAAGTCCGCACTACCACTCACGATTTCTATTGACACAACAGCAATCTACATACCCAACCCAACCCAACCCATGGACGATAATACCCGTAGATCATTTTCAAGAATTCGCAACGTTTTTGCACGTTTTGCATCCGTGTGGAACACATGGCTGCCAAGAGCTGGTTAGCAACATTCATTTTTTTTTTTTGTCATTCAAGAAGCACCTTCCGATAAAAAAAAAAAAAAGGAACGAGTAAACCAAACCCAAGCAAGGAGAATGGGGAAACAAACGACCCGGCCACCACCGGTAATAGAGAAAAGAAAATAAATATCCCCAGACCTGGAGTGCACAAGAAAATGGAAAACAAACCAACCGTAGACAGATTTCCTCTCCAGTCCAGCGCGGTATAGACTCCGGTAAATGGCATGTGGAGTCCTTAGGTCAGAGCTGAGTAGAATTGGATGCTACAAGAGCAGCATCACAATTGAAAGATACTTGTCCGTATATATTTTTTCTTCCTTTTGCAGTTTTTTTTTTTTTTTCCGTGGGGTTTCCTCTATTATAATTTTCTTCGTTTTCACTTCTGTTACACCTATTGTGCTAGGGGTTCGGATTCGGAATCAGAGTGCTCATTTTCATCATGATGGAGTTGGAGGAGTGTGAAACCATAGGTTGGCCGGCACTGTGCAGATGGCGTCTCTGGTACGGCAATCATTCCTTTTCGTTCGTTGTCGTCTTCCTTTCCAGTTGTGCTGTGTGTTTATTGTTTTTTTTTTTTGCCGTTCGTGATTGTTTTTTGGAATTTTAAAGAGAATAGTTTATCCGCGAAAGGAATTCAAAGGATTTTTTCTGACATTCGCAATCAGGCTGTGTCGGCTGGTATTGTTTAGGTATGTGCGCCAGCGGGATTGGTGTCTTTAGAGGTGGGATTTGTTGAGTTTTAAATGGTAATATGGTGTCAGTCAAGCAATGAGGGGGCGAAAGGCCGCTTAACAGATTGTTAGGGTAGTTCCAGATGGTTTTTGAAAACGAACTGAAGGCTTTGTTTGTCCAAATTGTGTTGAAGACAGGATCTTAGCTTGGGTCAGGAAAATCATAGGGCACTTTCATTCAACCCATCTTTACTAAGCATATACAGTGAAGGCTATCATTGCCGACAGCTCCTTCTATCCTTAGACTGGGCACATAGTTGTAATACTGAAGCCTTACGGAGAGTAAGATAACCTCTAAAAAGATTCCGAAAGGAATTATAGTGTGAGGGGAACTCTTATGAGGGAATATACCCCTCTGAGGCGTAAGTAGGGGTACAATAGACCAAAAGGTCGCAGGAGAACAAACCCTTTCACATAGGTACCTAATAATAATAATAACGTTAAGTACACTTTTAGAAATCTTTACCCAAATGGATTCTTAGCATACTTGAAGTAAGACACTTAACAGGCGAACTTGGGGATTCAAGGCGTACGCCAGTGGCTTGAACTTGCACCAGCCAAATCAGCCCACCGCAACGAAACATAATACATCATTTTTTACACATTTATTACAATTTATTACAGTTAGTCCGAATTTTATTACACTTGCCGTTCTCGAGATATCGCGTGCTGGTGTAGGTTTAATTTGAACCTACACCACTACTCTATAACTCTTGATGCAGTTGAGATATTTGGTTCAATCCTAAACCAGAATTTATTACACATTTATTACAGCTGCACCAAATCAATTTACAGTTAAAAAATTAGAAATTTACAAAACTACAAGCTTTAGAAGATACCCATGTAAAATTCCAAAACATAGAATTTTACATTAACATCGAATATTTTATTACACCACACCGCCTCATGTTAGATTACTTTTTTTGACTAAAATGCCTTCAGAAGATTCCAATAGACAAACATTCACCATACGGATGTGCATTTTTACCCCTACATAGAAATACAGACATTAGAAAATTGCCACTGTCACTTAGTATACTTATTTATACTTAAGTATTATACCACACCTCCTTAAGAAAAAATATCTTATTAAAACGCTTTTAGAGGGTAGCAATAGGCATTTCTATACTGTAGAAAATTGCATTTTTACCACCGCTTTAAATTACAGGCATTAGAAATATATAATAAAAATTCAAAAATATCACATTTTCCTGAAACATAGAATAATTTATTACACCACACCGCCTACTGTAATAAAAGTTATTTCGGCCGAGATGCCTTCAGAAGGTTCCAATAGACTAGCCTTCACAAGGGCGATGTGCACTTTTACCCCCGCCTTGAGCTACAAGCCTTAGTAAATTGAAAACAAATCAGAAATATCTCATTTTTCTGCAACATAGAATAATTTATTACACCACACCGCCTATTGTAATAAAAGTTATTTTGGCTTAGATGCCTTCAGACGGTTCCAATAGACTAGCCTACACAAGGGCGATGTGCACTTTAACCCCCGCCTTGAGCTACAAGCCTTAGAAAATTGAAAACAAAAATCAAAAATATCTCATTTTCTTGCAACATAGAATAATTTATTACACCACACCGCCTACTGTACGCCTATTGCACTTGTGAAGGCTAGCCTATTGTAACCTTCTGAAGGCATCTAAGCCGAAATAACTTTTATTACAGTAGGCGGTGTGGTGTAATAAATTATTCTATGGTGCAAGAAAATGAGATATTTCTGATTTTTTTTTCAATTTACTAAGGCTTGTAGCTCAAGGCGGGGGTAAAAGTGCACATCGCCTTTGTGAAGGCTAGTCTATTGGAACCTTCTGAAGGCATCTCGGCCGAAATAACTTTTATTACAGTAGGCGGTGTGGTGTAATAAATTATTCTATGTTTCAGGAAAATGTGATATTTTTGAATTTTTATTATATATGTATTTCTAATGCCTGTAATTTAAAGCGGTGGTAAAAATGCAATTTTCTACAGTATAGAAATGCCTATTGCTACCCTATTAAAGCGTTTTAATAAGATATTTTTTCTTAAGGAGGTGTGGTATAATACTTAAGTATAAATAAGTATACTAAGTGACAGTGGCAATTTTCTAATGTCTGTATTTCTATGTAGGGGTAAAAATGAGCATCCGTATGGTGAATGTTTGTCTATTGGAATCTTCTGAAGGCATTTTAGTCAAAAAAAGTAATCTAACATGAGGCGGTGTGGTGTAATAAAATATTCGATGTTAATGTAAAATTCTATGTTTTGGAATTTTACATGGGTATCTTCTAAAGCTGTAGTTTTGTAAATTTCTAATTTTTTAACTGTGAATTGATTTGGTGCAGCTGTAATAAATTTGTAATAAATTCTGGTTTAGGATTGAACCAAATATCTCAACTGCAT
Source organism: Cheilosia urbana (assembly GCA_946477585.1). Classification (NCBI taxonomy): domain Eukaryota; kingdom Metazoa; phylum Arthropoda; class Insecta; order Diptera; family Syrphidae; genus Cheilosia; species Cheilosia urbana. The sequence goes on from OX297854.1 coordinate 124,102,467, forward strand.
CAAGAGTTATAGAGTGGTGGTGTAGGTTCAAATAAAACCTACACCAGCACGCGATATCTAGAGAACGGCAAGTGTAATAAAATTCGGACTAACTGTAATAAATTGTAATAAATGTGTAAAAAATGATGTATTATGTTTCGTTGCGGTGGGCTGATTTGGCTGGTGCAAGTTCAAGCCACTGCGTACGCCTTCAAGAGAACAAGGTGGGGTTATATCCCCTTCTGTTTCGGATTCCTGTTTCTTAAGTTCGTCACTTATTTTTAGCAAACAAAACCCACTTCTTTTTTTTCAACAGTATTTAATATTCACCTTAAAGTAATTCCAACCACCGAGTTTACACAATCAGAAAATCCCACTTCATTTGCACCTCCGAACACGTCCATCGGGATATTAAGTTTACTAGCGTTCAGAAAGTTGTAGAAATTCTAGCCTGTAGCAAATAAGGCCCCAATGAAATAAGGTCCCAAAAGAGAAAATGAAATAAGGCCATCAAATTTGGGGTTTATTTCATAATGAAATTAAAAATAATGAAAACTACTTTTTATTTAATACTAGCTGACCCGGAAAACTTCGTTTCGCCCAAATTTGTTAATTTGTTAATAAATTCCGAGCATGCACCAAGCACTTGCTAATTTATGTAATTCGACCAATTAAAATTCTTTATTCAAAAGTTATATTAAATGCAATAGAAATAAATGATGAATAGCAATGGTGATTTTTTTCAATCAAACCGCAATGATTTTGACGTGTCGTCCAACCTTCCACTTTTTCACTAAATTGACAAACATCCATCGATTATCCTTGCAATAAATTATTTGTCATAGCGAAAGCGAGACACACGGGAAATTGAAGTCGCACGAATGGTAAATCGTTCTTAATAAGCGAAATCTGCGGAATAAGAATGGCATTTGAATTTTCCCCTTAAAATTATCACTTGTATATATGATATTTGATGTGAGATCCTTCACCATAAAACAAATGCGATCCGTTGCAAAGTTTCGGTACATTGATGTTTCGCAACAGAATTTTAACTGAACCAACTTTCAAATCCGAATTATGTAGATAAATATATAAATTATAAAAATTATAAAAATCGAACGATCCGTCCCCGAGTTATGAGTGCACATACGGACGTCAGTCTCTTTTATATGTAACTGTACCCACCCGGCTTTGCCCGTACCTTTCGTATTAAATCTTGCTCACATTTCGCAAATTGCTTTATTTGGACAGCGTCCATTAATAATTTTCATTATACAACTTTAGAAATAGCGTTTGATTTTATTTTTGAATGGGACGTGCCACAATCCGTTTTCTTATCCCGCTTGTGTTTTTCAAAGTACCACCTATAGGTCAAAAACTATCCGAAATTTAAAACTGGAAGCAACCATATCCATCTACAAAATTTCAATCAACTTGGTAGCGCTGTTTCGGCGATCGGCAACAGCGCCACCTATCAGGTCCAAAAGTATTCTATCCTTCAAGCGGGAACGAAGAATATAAATCTATAAAATTTCATTGAAATCGGGTGAGTGGTTTCGGAGATCGATTACAACGCCATATAGCGGGTCAAAAATCCTATCTTTTAAGTTTGCGTTAACCTGAAATACAATAATACGAACAAAACAAAAGAAGAATCATAAAAATTGACCCAGTGGTTATCGAGTTATATCATCATCATCGAGTTTCATCCCGAAAGAATTATAGGTATGAATTAAAAAGATTATTATTAAAGAAAATTTAATTGAACTGAAAAACGACATACGCCTACAACGCCACATGTTGAGGATTTTCCGACGATGTGCACTAAGAAATTCAGTTTTTGTTAAAAATAATAAATTAATTATTTTATATTTGTATTTTATCAATATAATAACTCTGATCGAAGCATCTGTTTTAAACGATATTTATTTTGTTTACATCCTCGTTGACGACATTTGCAGCACGCATTCTGTCAATGTTATGCCAACGCCATAAGGTTACATCAAAAAAGTTTGAATTGTAAAAGCGCTATGGTTACATTATATATAATTTAATATGGTGGCTTAGTATTCTTTAATTTTCTAATTTTCCGCGAAATTTTCTTAACTTTTTCTTTCATAAGATTCTTCTCCTGACAATAACAAACACAACAAAAAAAAATTAGCGAAATCGGTCCAGCCGTTCACGCGTGATGCCGTGACCAAGGGAAATAGGGATTCATATATATATATATAGATTCAACATAGGCACATTTGTTCGAACAGCTTGACTCAATGCGATTCGTTCGAAGTCAATTTCTCGCTCCTATTCTCGATTAAATGCGTCAAATCAAAGCTTTGTTGCGCATTTCATCTGACATCTCCAGTTCATTATCCGATGTCACAGTGCGACTGCGAATTCGATGCAAAATATCGTCGGCCATAATAATATCATCTTTGTATAATCAAAGTACCTATCTACTTCATTTCAAAAAGTTACTTAATGTAACATAGTAAACATAATTTATTAGAACAAAGTTTTTAGGTACCTATACCTATTTAAAAAAAAAAAGAAAAAACTTCAATATTGTTGACAACAACAATTTGCTTGGAAAATAATTAAAATAATTGACAACAACAATTGCTTTTAAAATTCAAAATATTTTTTTTTTATTTGAAGTGTCACTTCTTGATTTCTATCCAGTTAATTTTTTTTCAAAGTGTATTTCCCCATACAAACTTTAATTTTCTAATTTTCCGCGCAATTTTCTTAATTTTTTCAATTTTTCTTTTTTCCTAAACCTTCGCGGAGCAATTACGAACAAATCCGCAGATGGAAGTATCCAATTTGGTCCAGTCGTTTTCGAGTTTTAAGCATCCGAACAAACCAAGATCCATTTTTATATATATAGATTGTTCATATTGGATAAACGAATTTAGATTAAAGGAACTTTTTATATACTCAACCTCGCACCCATCCCGTAATCTAACAGTAAACCCAAGCAGGGTGAAAAAAAAATCAATCAAATAAAATATAACTGCTAATGCAAATTTAAAAATTAATCTCTCAATTCTTACATAGGTATACCCATATCTAAAGAAATCTGTCTATCACGAACCCTACTTCTAATCAGAGACACCTTTAACCAGTTTCACTGATATGTTCCAGTCAAAAAAATCTTAAAGTAGTACAGTTATAATAATAATAGTAGAGCGGGTCTAGTGCACTGCAACCTAGTGGTCTATTGTGCCCTCTGCTTATACCTTGGAAAGGTTCATGCCCTTTTCCAGAGCCCCATCGTATAACAGTTCCATTAAGAATCGTGTTTGCTCTGTCTTAGCCTTGGTAAGAATATCGACCTTAGAGCACTTCATCCAGTCCAGTTTCTTTTATGAATCTGAGGATGAGTAGTGGGTCCATGGTTTGTATATCCTTATCTAGTAGTTGGTACTTGCCCAGATTTTTAATCCTCTTATGGATCAGTGCTTTACAGGATTCCAGAATGTGATCTGGGGTTTCTGCGCTCTCATCACAGAAACTGCAGAGTCCTTCTTCTAATAAGCCTATTTTCCTCAGGTGTTCCCTCAGTCTGCAGTGTCCCGTTAGGAGACCTGTTAGGTTATTTTTGCTTAAACCGATACATGCCTTGAATCTTTTTAGGTTATAATTCCCTAGTAGTTTCTTTGCTTGCCTCAGGCCTTGGGTGTTTTTAAAGATTGTGGTTCTTTTTTCTTTTTCCATTCACTTGAACTCTTCTCGTAGAGTGTGTTCCCCTATGCCGGAGGATGGTTCAGGCCCTATGAAGGGCTGCGCTGTACCCTGTCTTGCCAAAGAATCCGCAGCTTCATTGCCTGTGATGCCTGCATGACCAGCTATCCAGCAGATGGTTACTCTGTTTTTCTTACCTAATTCGTTAAGCCTGTGCAGGCAATCCCATACAAGCTTAGACTTTATGATATAGGCGTCAAGCGCCTTGATGGCAGCTTGAGTATCTGACATCACTGCTGTATTACAGTTCTTGTAGTTTTGTAGTTTTTCTGAGTAGTAGAGTAGGGACTTATAACTCTCTTACCAGAACTTGCGACACTTCTGTTACTGAGAGCTTCAGCTTATAAAAACTCCTTTTGTTATTTGATATATACTGCGGTATCAGGTGAACAACCAGTGGAGTTTATTCAACACTGTTCAAATTTTATGTAGGCGCAGTGACTTAGTGTTTAGTGTGTTAGACTACTAAGCGAGGGGTCCCAGGTTCGAAACACGCAAAAATCCAAATTCCAACATAGGGTTTTCTTCATCCGCGCCACCTCTCGCGAACGTCTGACAAACATCCGAGGGTATAACCGTTTTGAAAGAGCTGCTCAATTGGCCAATTGTAATCGACATAAAATTGAACCTCCCTTCTATTCGTTCACAAAAAAAAAAAAAAAAAAACTCACACAAAACGAATGGTTATGAGAAGCTAGCCCTAGGGTCCCTATGGACCTATTGCGCCAACTTTTTTTTTCCAATTTAGATAAAAGAAACTAGCATCGCTTTTCAGATCTTTACCTACCAATCTAATAAAATAAGAAAACAACCAACTAAACTTTCGATGAACGAGAAAGTTTTGTGCGACCCAGTCGTGCACTTTATTTTTCTTTATAATTTTGGCCTTGAATTTGTGAAAATTTGCCTGTCTGCAACGTGCGTAGTTTCGAAAACCGGATCATGTCGTTAACTTGTAAGTCAAGTGCGTATCTAGAAGCGTATCCTGATGAAAATTGTTTTATCCCGCCCTCCAACGCGTTCATAAGCTGTGGGAAGGCATGTAAAGAGGAAAAATAAAACTTGTTCCATATCCCCCTAATTGCCTCCATTGCGTGCACCCCTAAGCCCGTGTCACCATCAATTACAAAAAAGATAACAACATGCAAAAGTGGGCTTCAGTCAGCGTTAGCACCTACTCTAAGTATACCGACCAATTCGTTTCGTTAATTAAAATTTCTACCTGTCGCCACATACCCCGCGCTGGTTAGCCCTTCAACGCAAATAGTTGTCATGTGTGCTTGTCATTTGGTATATATTTAAACCCACTTTAGCCAGTAGTCACGCTGCCATTACCATAACGCTACCGAAAATTTCCCTAATCAGCACCTAACCAGAACTTTTAAGCCTTGCCAACCGGAAATATTAGGCCTTCCCGTCAGAAGGCCAGTGTCATGCTGCCATGGTCACGGCCCAATCAAAACCCAAAGCTAACCCAAACGACAAACAACTATACCCACACAATCCATTCGCTCTATCTATTGGCAAACCACCGCAGGACATTTAATTCACGTCCAACGGCCGGGCTAATATTTGATGTGAACTATCCTCTCGAAAAAGTTCCAACCCACCCCCGCCTCATGCGTTGTGTTAAAAAAATATTCGTCCCAAAAATCAACCTGACAGACAGACTGACTGACAGATAAAAAAAAACCTTCTGTCTGTCATAAAACCGGATTAAACTACTGTGCACACACTCTGGGCTATAAATGGTGTGAATATGGGACACATCCGGCGCACACATACTCACATACTGTGCGGTCGGTCGGTTGTGAGGTGGCAGTTCGTACATAACCTAATTCCTGGGTTGGAAACGTCATTTGAATGCTAAACGCTTTCTGTGTCGAGGCATGGCGGCGGAGAATTTACCGAACAGAAAATTTTGTTAATTTCCATGATAATCAAACAGAAAATTTGAATTTTTGGTTTTCGCCAGGAATCTCATCGTTCTCGGCGTCTTGTTGGCCCTTGGGTTGTTGGTCCTTGGTCCGCCCTCGAAAGAGGAATATGAAATTATTTTCCACAGAGAGGATGGTATTCGCCACTGCCACCATCGTCATCATCATCATCGTCGTCGTCGTCATCAAACAGGAACCAGAAACCAGCATACGTGTGAGTTTAAATTGAAATATTCAATTTTCCTGAAATGATAATCCTTGTGCAAGAAAAACGAAAAACTTCCGAGAGTTTGAGTTCTGGCGTGGTACCTCATTTGCATAAGTACACAAAGAGGCGCTCTCATCGTCGTATAGACGACAACGCACTGTACAAGCGGCAGGCAGGCCCAAAGAATTCCAAGGATACCCCGTGTGTCATGTATAGCTTTGTTGGGTTTTTGCCTCTTTCATGTTCAGCAAACCAAGTGCATTGGCAGACGGTTTGGTGATAGACGAGAGCGGTGAGGTGGAAGTTTGTTTTATTTTTTTTTTTTATTGTTAAAGAGATGCAGGACTTTAGATCATCAGCTTCCGTATGCTAACATTGCCCAAGGAGCAACCGAAGATGATGAAAAAGTTTTCCTTGGAAAAGTTTTCGCCCTCCCTGTATATATAGTGGCAGAGAATTCAATTCCTTTCCTTGTGCGCATTGACAACGATGAGATGATGATGAGGATGTTGATGAATAAAAAAAAAAGTAAAAAAACACATGAAGCCTGCATGTTACGGGAAGAAAAAGAATACGAACCGCAAATTGAATAGAAGCCCAGTACATGTAGGATTGATCACATTCTACATTTTTTTTTCTCTTCTCTTCAAGGACGAAGAATATTTTAGTCTCTCTCCTGTCTTATTTTAACCGTAAACTTCAACTCATTAAAATGATTTGCATTGAATTACTTGGGCATAGGAGGAGTTTTAACGAATTACTTTGCAATAGAGTGGCAGGAGCAGGACTCCCGGCTCCTGTGTGCCCTCGTACGTAACTCTTGCTCTACACACCAGTTGCCGGTGGAGCTATGGAGCAGGTATTCATGTGTACTTAACTTTGCCAATGAGACAAGTGGACTTCAGCGATAGCTTGACATGTATCACTGTAAAACTTTTTCTTCGTGTATGGCAAGTAACAGGCTGACAGTTGTGCACAGGACAGAATTTTGTGGCAACAAAAAAATATGTAAGTGATTTTGACGTTCATTGTAAAGATATAGGTATCAAAAGAAAATGGGACAGCGTGGGGTGGGGCAAGAAATTCAAAAGGATCATCATAGAAAAAGCACCAAGACTGTCACATAATTTTGACAGCTTGCTTTTGACAGACTGTATCTATAATTTAAAGTTTGTGTGTCGATGAAGTGTTCAATGTCGGAGGCAGTTAAAAAGCCAGCGTCTCAATCATTTCCCGAAAAAAGGATAGGTAGACGAAATTTTCCAAAATCAGCAAAAGTAATCTCGCACTAAACTGTCACTGACCTGTTACACGTTTTGCACTTTTCTGGCAATGCCGTGACTATCTACTTATGAGGCGACACCTACAGAATATTTCTAACACAAATAGCATCATGTTTCTTAATTTAAAAACATTTTAAAAAAAGACAACGACCGCTAGAGAGGGTTGAGACAGAAACTATTTTACGGGAGTAAGCCAGCTTAAGCGAATGAGCATTTACCTCGGAATTTTGAGTCGTGACTGGCATATAAGTTAGTGGCAAAATGTTTTGCTATTACGTAATTGCAAGAACTAGAGTAGGTCCTCGTCCATATTTGAAAAGGCGGAAGCTAACAAACTTATTAAATATGGTTAGCCTTAGGTCAATGACTTATGACTGTCATGTGTGATAGACTGACAGTGACAGCCCAAACTAATTATGATTAGACTTGGGAATGGCTTGGACAAGAGTGGACTTTTATTTGACTTACGTGTTGAATCCTGCTATAGATGGTGTTGCTTGTAGACACAATTGATACAATTGGGACGGATATATCTACCGCTACTAAATTACATATACTTTGTTGTGCCGCAAGTGTGTGTCTTGACCTCTCATTTGTTTGAATCGAATCTAGTACAGAGCTTGTTCACATTTTCAGCCAAGTCCGCGATCTGTAATCTATCGCCACTCCAAACTTTGACTTCGATCCAGGTTAAGAAAAACACTGTAAAAACTATTGTTCTGGAATGAAGTAGCAAAGACTCGAACCGAAATTGCATTTAAACTTTAAAGCCTGTATAACACAGATCAGCATAGCCTCGAAAATGGCTGTTCAACTGCAATCAGACCAACAGAGCGAATGAGACTATATTTTTCATTTCATTTTATTATTTATTGCATAATTTGGGGATGATCGCTCATTGATTTTGTTATTCTGAGAGCTCCACCAAGTTTAAGGTCTGTTACCTGTAGTAACCTGCGCCCTGGAAAACGAAGACATCGTTACCTAGTCATTCTACATATTTACCTGCTTTAATGGATTAAATTTCCATTTGCTTTTATTAGACTTTTTGTATATGCCATTTGACTTAAAACTAGGTAACAAATGGTGGTGAATTGTTAGTTCAACAACAGGGGTCCAACGGCATGCAATGTTTGTTTTCTTAAATCTATACTACATAAATTGTACGTCTTTTCGGATTCCTACTCGTAGTATGCATCGTTGTCTGGGTTGGCCTCAGGGTGTTCAAGTCCGGGTTGCTTTAATGGACTGTGAAGAAGAAGATTAAATAACAAACTATATTCAAGCTGTATAGCGACGTCGAATAGTCACCTATCTTCGTGGACGTCTGAGAGAGCTAAGACAGAAGTTTTAGGCGATAAAGGCTTAGGCAAAGAACCCCGAGATACAGCAAGCTATAGCCCCTCTTAAGTAAATGACCCCCATTTCCTGGGGACTCTTCTTTAAAATACTAAAAAGTCCCTTTCAAATATGCAAACGAAAATCGTCCATTTTACCAGCTTTAAGTCTATATATAAATAAGACAAAGTCACATCCGTAAGACCGCCTATAAGTCGAGAACGGATCGTCCGATTTGAGCTACATTTTTTTTTATTGCCTTTGTCTACGCCTAAGGAAGATTCATACGGCGAGAAAGTTGAAAAATATTAAAAGAAAATTGGAAAGTTCGTAAACATTAATTTCCCACACATTTTTTATCTACGGGGAATTTTTTTTTTTAATTTTGATCGCAAAATACAGTGAGATCGTATTTGTCAAATATTCTTCATGAAATTAAATAGTAGATTTTCTTCACGGAAACAATTTTTTTTTAGCGCGGCGAAGCCGGACGGGAACATCTAATCTTCTCTATATATATAAAATTCAATTACTGTGCGTTAGTCGGGTAAAGGCTCCAGAACGACTCGACCGATTTTAATGATTTTTGTTCTGTTTTGTTCGTCTTGAATCAGGGATGGTTTAGGAATAAAGAAAAGTAGGAAAATTCTCAACATGTGGCCTGTAGGCGAATATTTCGTTTTTCAGTTCAATTTAATTATCTTCTATATATAATTGAAACTCGATGTCAATATAACTCGATAACCACTGGGCCAATTTTCATGATTCTTCTTTTATTTTGTTCGTATTATTGTATTTCAGGTTTAGGCAGTCTTAAAAGATAGGATACTTTTAGACCAGATAGGTGGCGCTGTCATCAATTCATAAAACAACTTAACCGATTTCAATGAAATTTTGTGGGTGTGCATGGTTGCTTGCAACTTGAAAGATAGTATACTTTTGGACCCGATAAGTGGATTTTTTGTCTAACTACGAAACCACTCCACCGACTTTAATGAAATTTTGTGGATGTTTATAGGCGTATTGGTTGAGGCCCAGGTCCACCCCGGACTGTAGCGCCACCTTAAGTAAGTAAGTTATTGTTTGTTCTCGCTTGAAGGATAGGAAAGTTTTGGACCCTATATGTGGTACTTCGCAAAACATAAGCGGGATAGGAAAATTATTAATGGACATTGTCCAAATAAAGCACTTTGTAAAATGCGAGCAGGACTTAATACGAAAGATACTGGCAAAGCCAGGTTGGTACAGCTGCATATAAAAGAGACTGACGTCCTATTGTGCACTCATAACTCGGAAACGGATCGTTGGATTTCGCATGGGCTCAAGGAAGGACATTTATTCTATTTTTTGTCGTGAAAACAAAATTTTATGGGGATTAGTTGAATTTTTTAATTCTTTGGATGTTCCGGGGTTACCTCTACAAAATTTTAAATTGAAAGCCGGCTATTATAATTTTGTTGCGCAACCTCAATGCACCGAAACTTAAAACAAATCGACAATAATATAACTTTTGAATAAAGAATTTGAATTGAACGAATTAAAGAAAGTAGTAAGTGCATCGTGCCCTCTCAGAATTATTATTTTCATTACATTAACGAATTTAACACTGAGTTAGGAACTCTTTGCACATAATGGCATTTGTAGCTGTAGCTCGCATGAGCTGTCAAATAATAAATACACACGAATTCAGTGTTATTCTGAATAAGTGGGTTTGAGGACCTTTTCACTGTCCCAAATATGCAGTTGTTAAACTTTCCCAAGTAAGCTAAGTAATTTAGCCATTCGGATATTACTTGCAAATTGGAGGCTCCTTCTATTTTCCTATTAGAGGAACATACACAAAAATGGTTTAAATAAGCTAAGCCGTGGGCACAGTTGCCCCTTGAAAATAAAGTTTGTGTCCAAAATTGGAAATAAAAATGACCAACAGTAGCTAAAACTTAACAGAATAATTTCATCACATTTATTTCAACATATTACATAGGTTGCATAAAAATTAAAGTCGAGTTTCTCTTTTCAATTCGTCAAAAAATGACCAAATGAAATAAATACTGACAATGCGGCCAAGAGAAAAAATTGGTCACAAAAATTGGACCAATGTGGCAAACTTGGTAGTGGCCGTGAGACATTGGACATATGGATTTGTTGTGACAATTATTTCCTTTTTTATAATAAACCCCCCCTGATGGGGGCAGTGCGTTTTATAAGAAAATTCAGTTACACAAACAAAAAGTTTTTAGAACTGGCAGTCTATAAAGTTCTTTTGAAAAAGTCATTCAGTTCTGAATTAACAGGTTATTTTTTATGGGGGCTTGGACTAAGGGGGGTCACAATTGATACAATAGATCTTTCAGGTCGCAGTGTTAGTCAACTTGGCATGGGACTTATTAACAAAAATTAAAGGGGGTCACATTGCTTAAAAGTGGGTTCAAGTAGGCAACATGTAGGCCTACTTTCATTAGCTCAAAACTGACTCAAACACTAATCACCTAAGCATCCAAAAGTGTTTGTTATACTAAAAAAAAAAAAAATTCCAAACTATCGAATTGAAAAATCCAAAAATTTACCACTATACGTCAGGATTTGATATTTATGGCCAATCCCGAATTTACGTGCAACCAACAACAGAGAGGTAAGAGGCGTTTATGAATAAAGTGATAAACCTAAAAAAAAAATGCAGCTCCTCTGTGAAAACGAGGAAAAGGAGTTTTGAAGTGGACCTGCTTGTGTGCCATGTGTAAAGTGGGCAGCTGGCTGCTGTATAATTGAACTTAAGAGTGAGTTAAGGTTTTTTTCGACTTACTTTTTATTATTTAATGTTTTCAGTTTGCGCTTAGGGGAGAGTGTGTTTTTTGTGGTGAAGCCGTCGTTTAGAAACTATTTAGAGAGACGTGCGTTGTAAATGGGGGCTGAAATTACGTGCAATTGTATGGAAGTGAAGTGGCAGCCTTATGGTGTTGGGATTGGCATCGGCAGTTAAAGGGGCAACAATGGGTGAGGCGATTTAAAATTCGTTTTTTTTTTTTTTTTGGTAATTATTACCACAATGAAAGTAAATACAGCCAGCGGGGTTGGCTTTTGCAGTTTATAATCTTTCAGTAGGAGTACCTAAGTGTTGGAATTTGTTGAAGGACTTGAAAGTCATTGAAGGAAGTGGTTAGAAATTGATTAAAGGGTGAACCGCAACGGGAATGAAAGTCGCTGAGTTTAGTGAACTATAGGGGCACAAGGCTACAACTATTGATTTAGTTTATCAACTATAGGTGTACGTACAGGGCTCACAATGCGTTCAAAGCAAGGTTCAATTCTTAGTCGAATATTGTTCCTTAATATCTCCTTCTCTGCCTGTAGCTTTGTACCTAAACCAAGCATAAAAACTGCCATGATACACCTAAAAAAGCAGGCGATTCGTATTTGCTTCGCTTCTAGTTATTTGGAAGAATACGTCGTTCGTTAGCGAGTTCACCTTGCAGTCCCTCTAAATGGTGTACGGAAGAATCGCCGGCGATTCGCAAAATTTCACGTGGAAGAACAAAATGCGAACATCTAGAGGAGGTTATTGCAAATTGGGAAATAATATTTGGTTTGAAAAAATACAAGGACCACCTCATGCCTTTCTCTTAGAGGCATTTGTGATGCATTGATCGAGTGGTTTAAAAACCCGAAAAATGTAGTCTAACTTCAGGCGGATGCTAACAATACTGCACCTCCCTTGAGTGCGGTAAACATGACATTAAAAAAGGTTCATCTTTCCTTTCCCTGTCATCCAAGAGCCTAACTAAAAGACCCCTCAATTCTATCGCACCGGTCTACGTCTCATCTTAAAAAGCCCCCTCCGACCTGTTATCCAACTTCGTGTCTCCAAAGTGTGAGATTAACAAACATTCCGCATAAAAACGCCCGCCCAATGAGTCACGAATTGAAGGAATCTCCTCTCTTTTCCAATTAAGCGCGCTTTTTGGCATCGTATAGCTCATAATCTTCGATCAAATCCACTGACGGAGAACATCCCTTTGGTATAATCGCCCACCCCAGCTCAATAGGAAAGCGATGGAATAGCTTTAGGAATTCTTCACATCGGATACGCTTCGAAGCGCGTTGATAACATCATTTCTTTCTTCGCTTCGATGTACTTCTACTTCTACTTCGCCTCGTCTGTTATCTCACGACAAAAATAATCCCAAAAGCCACATGGAAACTTTTGTATATCCTGCTGAATTCTTTTGTTTTTTTTTTTTTTTTGTTAATTTATTAAATAACAAGACAGAGAAATGTGTCGTGCCAAGCGAGGCAGGACAGCATCAGTATCAGCTTCAGCATCGCGTACCTGACTCTTGTGATGAATTTTCCATCTCTCGCCACAAACACACACCTTCGCAATATCAATTTCCGTCGAAAAATGCCCGAGGAGCGATGCGGAGTCAGCAGATCTTAGAAAACTATACCATCGCACATCCAGCTTTAGATGCAACAGCAGCCATCCCATGGAACAATAACAACAACAACAACAGCAATGTTGTCGGGGGATGACAAAGTTCTTTCATATTGCAATAGTCACGATTCAAACTTTCATGAGACGTGATTTTCGACTTTTGAACAAGAGATCAACTTGGAGGACACATCGCCATGGAGCGACAGGCGCGCAGGAGTGAAGAGATTGAACCAAAGGACACATTGAAAATATTATTATGGGGCACGGAGGCGACGACGTCGACGATGAGGACCGAAAAGAAACATGAAACGCTAACACAAGACCAGCAACAGAATGCGAATCGTGAAAATACAAAAAGAGTTCAATTGAGGAGGAGAAGCTTCGTTCAGGATGTACACAGTGTACAGCGTACGGACGTCAACGATACGGTGGCAGCAGCAGAAGCAGATTCGGCAGCAATTTTAAAGGGCAGCAGCCAAGAAGGCGCAGAGGCCATCGTCTGCATATATCGTGCATGGAGCATGGCATGGAGCATAAAGGACGGAGGATGGACCGTAAAGCGGATACTCGTTGATTTGCTTTGGGATGCGATTATTGTTTTCTTTGTTTTGGGTTGTTCGCCTTCGAGGAGAGGACATGCAACCAAACACCCGGCCGCGCTTTGTGGCCCTTCGTACGGGCCGCATATTTTGTCATGGGACAGAGATGCGTGTGCATGTGCAGCACCTCGGGTTTCATAAATTTTATGGCTGTAGCGTCGATCTCATATTGCCGGATAAATTCAAATGGGCTACCTAATGTTTGTGCGGTGCGCGTCTGGAAGGGAGAGCATTGGCTCCCAAATGATGGCAGTTAGGTTTTAGCACGTTTATGTTCTGTAAATTGGAAAAGGGCGGGACCTGCTAACAAGTAGCGCGAGAACGACCCGAGTGTTGTTGGCCGATCTTGAAAGAACCAAATCAATCAAAAGTTATGACAAAAGTTGTTATGCGGCTCGTTAAGTATTTAGGGGAGTAGGTACGTGCTCGCAGCATGAAAACCGAAATAGACGCTGACATGTGACGCATGAAGCTGACCTTGTATATACTGCTGGAGAGTGCGCAGGAGACGATAACGCTGTTGATGAAATCGGTGGCGTCTGTGAGGCGTAATTGACTTTTGTTGCGAAATGCAAGGCTAAGATGGCATATGGCACGTATCGAGGCGTTATGTGTCATCCGCAAAGAACTCATCTACGACAGACAAAAGGAGTGCTCTGAGTTTTTTGAATTTGTCAAAATAAAATAAAAGTTGGACCGCAAAAATGGTCAGATACGACACAATTTTTTTGTTCTTTTTATAGGAAAGTCTTAAATTAAAAACTGGTCTCCCCTTAAATCAGTTTTCCGGTAGATCTGGGGAAAACAACATTAAACCCTTATTCATACTTCACCATAATTATTTGCAATGGCTTGCCCAAGGAAAGGACCACAAATGGGTTCTCTAAGTTCTCAAAAAATCTCAACCTTCAGTCAAATATTGATGACTATAATTGGTATGAAAAGTTGAGAATGGCTGTAGTAGGTATATGAAGTTTTATGCGCTCAAGTCTCAAGTTGAGGGTATATGACATTTGAAGATCATCTGTGATTAGTAGCAAGTCGATTTCCGGACTTGTCACATTGGAAATAGTTTTTTTTTTTTTTATGACAGCCACCATACGTCACTTACATTCTTGGCTATGTAAGGCAGCGAACTCAGATCAAGATTTTGGTTGAAGGGAGAAATCGAACAGCAAAGGCATCAGGGCCAGAAGAAGGCACATCAGTTGCCTAAGGTGGCTAGATTAGCAAAGCTACGCCTCGGAAAATCTTCGATTGTAACCTAGAGGCACAATGCACTCGACAGTAGACGAGAGCCTCTCCTTAGGTGGGGCGTCAAAAGTGGGAATGGATCTCACGCGTTATTTAAAAAAAGGCCAATTTTAAATTTATACGCTTTATGCACGTAGTGCAGTTAAGACTTTCGGCCACTCATTCTTTAAATTTTCAGACGATTATCTTCAAAGCGATAGAGCTCCAAAACGATCACCTAAGTGATAAAGCTTGATCTTGGTCTTCCTGGGGGCTGGGATTCGAAGATCCGGAGCATTATTATTCATTCGCTCGATTTGGCCGAGCCAATATGTTTGTGTCGACGTGTTTTGGCTTTTTGGACTACATCCACATCTTGGTACAGCTCATAGAGTTCGCGGTTGTATCTTCTCCTCCATTCGCCCTCCTCGCACACAGCACCAAAAATCCGCCGAAGAATTTTTCTTTCGAAGGAGCCCAGTTTCAGCTCTCCCTTCTTGCCTTGGTCTTGTAGAGCACACATTTCGTCCTTCGAGTGAGGAGTTTTGAACCCAGTTGTTTTGCCAAACCGAAGTAGCAACGGTTTCCTAGGGTAATTCTTCGCCGGATCTCCACTATGGTGTCATTCGTGGAGTTTATGTCTTGCCCTCATTTACTTCAAGGCTAACGGATTTTGGATGTTCTTCAATCGCCATGAATGCTTCAATCACGGCACGCTGGGAGCGACCGATGATGTCAATATCGTCTGTTGAGAATAGTGCCTTCCGTGTTGACACCTGCCCTGCGCACTATCTGCTCCAGTATACGTATACACCAACAAAATTTAATTGAAATCAGTTGAACAGTTTCGGAAATAGACAACAGCGGCACCTATCACGTCCAAGACTTTCCAAATTTAAATTTACAACCAACCATACACACCCACAAAATTGAGTGGTTTAGGAGTTGAGAGTGATGGCGATTTTACTCCCAAGACGCGCCTATAGATGTCAAAAATTCGAGGAGAATATAACTTCTAATGGTGATTAAAGTTTCAAAAATGATATAGTTCAGGCGATCGTTGTTATAATACGGAATCTGCCCCAGGTCTTTGAGGGCCTTTCGCAAAAGTTGGCACAGTGGAAAAGGCTCTAAGTTGTAGTTTGTGTGTTTATTTGTAAGTTGAACCTGCAACCCTTTACTCAAAAATTCAATACACTAAGCATTGCGCCTACAACAACTGTCAATGGCTGCGCTAACTGGACAGACTTATTTGAAATGACCCAGGTTTACCACAGATTGGAGCGCCACCTTTTTTCTTTTTTTTTTTTTTTTTTCTTCTTTTTACAGTTTTATATTATAAGTCGCCAAGTCGATGTAAGGCATGTCCAATTCTACGATCTGTTTTACGCTTCGCGCCACCTAAGTAAGTGAGGCGAAAGAGCAAAAAGAGCTCCCACAAGGTTGCCTTCTTTGGCCTATACTTTTTTCTTTCTCTGTGTGACTGGTGTAATCTTTTGCACACTTTGATCGTCGGCAAGGGGAAGAGTTCAATATTTGGACTCAAGTTACAGAAGTTGTGTCAAAAATAAAAACGCGTCGATCTTTGAAACTCAGCTTTGGGACACCGATAATAATTAGAGGTAGTAGAGTAGGAATAGTTTTCTATATTTATAAGGAGTGCCCGGATTTCTATGTAAATTTTGTTTGACAGCCTTAGAAGAAAATGAATCCGATATTTTTTTTTTTTTTTCGAATTGAGAAATTTGCTTTAAAATTTGCATTCAATCGTTAGCGCATATTTTGGTACAAATGCATGTGTTGTATTATTGAGCATAATTTTAACAATAAATGCATTTATATAAAAAAAAAAATGCATAAAAAAAAATGTTTAAACACTTAAAAAATTTATTTCATTGAAATGCAAATGAACCTTCAAAACTTCTATCTTTCATTTCAAAAAAAAATGTATTGATATCTTGCCAGCACTAAAAACTATTCCAGATAAGTTCCGTTGTCATTTTATGCTTACATTTTATTTTATTTCTACTGTGAACATCGAGCCGAAAATCGGGCTTTCGCGAAAACTTCAACGAAAATAGAAGTTTTCCCATACATATTTGAGTTTTCAAAACGAGCCTTCGTTTTCCACGAAAAGAAGTTGTCAAGTCCTTAATGAAAGACCCTTTATTTATTTATTTATTTATTGAAAAGAAAATCAATTTTTCGTCATTAAAGAATAGGCATTGGGTATTTTTCTTTATACATACGATTATATTAACAAAATTTAAGACTTAACTACATAAATACATTGTGAAAATTAGGGAGAAACAGAGAAACAGTTTTAAAAATTTTATAAAGGTATAACAAGAGTATTTAATAAATAAAACATAAGTTGGTGTTAAAAATAAAACGAAAATTATTATAACTTGAACGAACTCTGGAAATTGCTATTTTTTACAGCATAAGGGCTTAAAAACAAGGGCTTCAAAATAACAGAAAAAAAAAATAAAAAACCTGTTAATGTTAATGTTAATTTACTGTAAATGGTTACTCTAGGGAATGCCGACACCGAACCATCTAAAGCAGCCGATCGATAGCTTGTCGTTCGGGACTTGTGCAGCTTAAAGCCAGAAAAGGAGTGCTACAAAGGTTAAATTTTAAAACAATGTGAGAAGAAACCACCTGTCATTATTTAAATACTATTAAATACGTTCTTGCTAGAAGGAGAGTTGCCAATTTGATGCAGAAAACCATAAAAAAAGAAAACACTCTTTATATGGTTTCGAGTTTCATTCTCGACACGCATTTCGAAGATCGAGCGAATAAGAGTAAACCAGCTGTAAACTGTCAAATTGTTTCTGGTCGCAGTATCAGCCAGCTGGGCATGGGACTTATTTTACAAGAAAACTGTCAAATTTGTCGTCCCCAAATAGTGTAGGTAGTGCAAAATTTAGCATGCTAACCGAGGCCTTCAAATATTTGACCCGCTTTGTGGATTGTCCATTCGTTGCAATTAAAAACTCTCCTTTGAGAAGCTAGGACTAAGGTCCCATAAATCTGTTGTGTTAACTATATTTTAACTTTTATAAATCCGTTATAGCCTATCACGGATATTAAGCTTTTTAGATCGACGACAGAAAAGGTAAGCCTTCAACACTTGGCGAGGAAAATGCGTTTAAAAGGAGTTTCCCAACCCCAATGGAGATCGTGAATAGAAAAGTTTGGACAGCACATTTCGATGGACAGGTCCGCTCAAAATAATAGTAAGTACTAAAAAATCAAAACCATCCACGAATTGCGTAGTTAAGCCAAACAATTAATAAATATATGAAGAGAAGGTTAAATATTAAATTTTATGAGACGTTGGACTTTAGAGCCTAACAAGGTTTTTACCACGTCATCTATTTTGAAATTTTCTTCAATAATTCTGTTATTTTTTCTCCTGCCCGTATTGCAAAGGTTTGAAGGTCATAAGACTCAGTTAAAGACCGAAATGTCACCCATACACTAATCCTTTTCACAGAAATGCAGCTAATCTTCGGCAAGAAAAACAAATTTACTGCTACCCTACGTCGCCGTACAAGTAACCCCTCTAATTGTCTTATCGGCCCGGATAACGTTGATCTCTCCGTTTACGTCTTCATCTCGTCAAAAGGTGATAATTACCGCAACGAATTTGAAAACACGACACAATGCCAATTGTGTGCAGGATTCTCATAATCCATGCCGGCACTTTATTAAAATCCCTCTCCCCACAGACCGTAGTCTGCTGTCAGGGATGGAAGTCTTTTAATTTCCGGATTGGCCCTTTTTCCCCGAAAATCCTCAGCCGCTGCTGTCAAAACAATTTAAGGTATCCTTTCTCGGTTTTCGCCATCAGGTAACCAAATTTGTTTTACCATCCCCAGGATGGCAACTTCACATATAAGAAAAAGACGTCACTCTGCCCAAAAAATCCTGTTTTCCATCGCACCCAACAAATTGATTTATGATTAGCCATGACACGTTAAGCACCTTTCACGTCACTCTTTGTCCCCGCAGAGAGACAGTGCTGTGTGTCTAAACACGGCTCATAAATTAAAAAGGAATAATAACACCAAAATAGGATGCTAGAGGCTGCATTGGCCCTCGGCCACAGGCGACGAACAACGAACAAGGAACGACGAACGACAAGGATGCGACAATACGTGTGTACGTCTTCCTTGGCCAAACAATGAGACATAGAGGACAGACTTATGGAGGCCTAACAGCGGACGCAAAAAAGGTCACACGAAAGATATGCCATGCCGGGACAAATGAGAGTTTAAATATTGCGAAGGCTAAAGGCTCCTTGAGGGATCGCACGGTACCGAAAAGCTTCCCCGCCAACGCCCAATTGTCAGTATTGAATCAGAAATTCGAATTCGGATAGTGCTGTGTGTGCGGAATAAATAAACAGGATGCCATGTTTGTGCTTAAAGAGAATCCTGACAATTTTTGCCAGTCACCACACCACCGATGCCTATTTGGCACCACAAATTGAAACCGAAGAGGGAATGCCATTCTGGAATGGAATTCTTTTTCGCATGTCCCAAATAATTATGCAACTGACATCGTTCGATGGATGGCTATCGGTATCGGAGGAGGGAAGGACCCTCTGTCGTGCCCAAAAGTCATGCATACCAAATAGAAGGCAGGCGCATGTTTTACGTGTTTTTATTTCTCTTTTTTTCGCACTCGCACTCGCACTCGCATCGCAAATGAATGACAAATTTGGAGGCTGATGGTCCTCGGCTCCATTATATTGGTTCGAATCGGACTACGCAAGAATGGAGGTCCACCTGCGGTTCGGCCGCAGAATGAGAAATGGCATTTTGCGGTTTTTAATTAATGCTCCAAGGCTGTGGCTGTACCGGCCAGGAAGCAGAGCGGTAGCGCTTGTGGTTAATATTCGAGTTGTTTTTCCTGGTGGCGACCGAGAGGGGGTGCACTTTAAACAGGTGAATTTATTTTGCACATCGATGCTCTCTGGTGGTTTTGTAGGTCGACCAGAGATTCGTTCAGGCGATTCGATGATGCCAATAAAATACAATGAATCGAATTTGTGGTCCGCAGAGTCGATACTATGTATACGATGACTTTAAAGAGTCTAAAACTATGTGTGCTGGATGATTGTGTTTGTTGGGAGCTGTGCTCTTAAATGTCAAACCATGTCAAACAGTACTTTACTCACTCACTGATCGATCGATCATTCCCTTGGAAAAGGTGATTTATGTGGGTCAGCCATTGAGTGCTGGTGCTGGACAATCAAACGCTTATTCAAACTGCAGACGAATATTGGTCGTGTCCTAAGTTCCTTCGTGACGTGCGTGTTTGCTGAAAGGGACGCGCATATAAATCACTTCTGACAGCCATTGTGAAATGATAACGACCCAAGAAATGAGTCTTCCCGATGGACTGCAGCTAAACGCAGCACGCCGTTCTAATCAAATATTTGTCCATTTGGTGGCGGTTTTTTGAGCGATTTACGACGATAACCGATTGATATGGAGCGACCGCTTCTGTCATACATTTCTCTAAGCGTACAGATTTCGATGGTCCCTTTTTTGGGGAGTTTACCTGACAGTTGTCGCGTCAAATCAAAACAAAGTGACAGCGGAAATTGTTACGTTCACGATTGATGGGAATCGATATAACGACACAAAGCTGCGCGGCTGCTGCTGGTTTAACAAATCAATTTAATGGCGCTATTCAGTTTGGGGGAAAGTTAACCAAGATAATGAGGCATTGTGCCGAGTTTACTGACGACAAGACGAGACGAGATATTGTGGTGTGCGCTACTTTATGAGTGTTGTGTACCTGGCGTTTACAATCGACTACCACTGGCATTGTGTTTACACTTCCAATCAATCTAAATTTGTTTGAATAGTGATTTGTTAGGGAATTATGTGGAACGAAAATGAAAATATTCAGAGGGTTATATTATGATGGCCATCAGATAAGCGAAAGAGGGTTGGACGATAGCGATTGAAGGGACTTGGTGTTATTTGGAATCTGTTCAGTTGACAGGGGAGCGCAATTTCAGGATTATCCTGTTCAAAGGGTGTATATACTGTATAGGGAATGGGTAATTGACATTTATGGGTCAATTTGTTTTCGGTTTCTTCACAAGTCGTGTCGAAAACCTCACATCATATCACAAACATATCCAGTGGAAATAGTAAGCCAATAAGACTGCAGTTTTCTCAGCGCAAAACAATTGAAAGGCGTAACGAAAAATGAAACGCTGTAGTGAGCCTTTAATAGCGCTTGACTGAGGGATGGGGCATCACAAATCTGCAAACGCGATCAGCTCACTTTACTGTGGCGTTGCTGCGTGTGGATTGGCGTTCAATCGTGTTTCACTTTTCGTTACGTTCCCATGTCATGTCATGCAAATGTATTCCAGATTTGAAGAGAACGAGGTAAAATTCGAAACAGGATACGCTATTAAAGGCGATGGGCGATAATTTCACCACATCATTGGGCTACTGTGTGACGTGTGGAAGGATAAATTGCGTTCCACTGTTCGTTACGCTCTTATTTACCAGCATTAGAACTTTTACTAGTGAGATATAAGCAAATTACTATAACGAATAGTGAAAATAAACTAACCTCTCAATTCTCGCAATGTCCCTACACCCGAATTTACCATTTAGAGATATTCGGAGTGGGCGTAACGATAATTGAAACGCGTTAGACTCACTTTATTATACAATTTATTACGCTCTTATTTTCCAGCGCGAACTTACCTACACTCCTGGGATATAACAATTTTTGGAGCATGTTCTGAAACCCGCATAAAACTAAACGATTCGGTTCTCGTTACAATCTTTAGTCCAAACGACCAACCTTCCATCCAACTGCATAACAAGTGGTAGTAACGAATATTGAAAGTCACTCCAATCCAATAACTGGCTAGTGCGAGCGAAGTGGGCGATATTCAATCAAGTTTCCCTCTTCGTTTCGTTTCCTCTGTCAATTCATTCCTAAATCCCCTTTTGTGACACCAAAAAGAGAGAGACAACTACCGAAACACGCTAAGATACCTAAGCACGATTCGCTACTATCTCCCTCCATTATTCACAGTAAGGGATTCAATTGATTTCCATAATTCGTTACGCTCTTAGTTTCTGAAACTCGCATAAAACTAAACATTTCGCTTTTCGTTACGATATTTAGTCCCAAAGGCCAACCTACCATCCAACGGCATAAGAAGTGAACGTATCGAATATTAAAACACACTAAAGTCATTCCAATGCAATAGCTGGCTACTGCGAGTAAGGCGGCCGATATTCAATCAAGTGTCCCTCTTCGTTTCGTTTCCTCTGTCAAATCATTCCTAAATCCGATTTTTCGACATGAAAAGGAGAGAGACAAATATAAAAATATGCTAAGATACTGAAGCACGATTCACGATAATCTCGTCATTAACAGTAAAGGACTCAATTGTGTTCCATAATTTGTTACGCTCTTAGTTTCCACCGCTTTCTAACTTACACTCCTCGGATATAACAAATTTTCGTAACGAATACTGAAACTCGCATAAAACTAAGCGACTTGCTTTTCATTACGTCTTTTAGTCCCAACGGTCAACCTATCATATAACGCCAAAGAAGTGAACGTAACGAATATTGAAACACGCTAAACTCACTCCCGCAAAAACCCAAATTCCAACTTAGGGTTTTTTTTCTACTGCGTCACCTCTCGCGAACGTCTGACAAACATCAGAGAGCATAACTGTCTTGAAAGAGCTTCTCAATTAGCCGTTTGGAGTCGGCATAAAATTGTAGATCCCTTCCATTCGTTCCAAAAATTAAAAAAACTCACACAAAACGATTGGTTGTGTGAATCTAGGCCTAGGGTCCCTCCGGACCTGTTGCGTCAACCATTTATTTATTTTTAAACTCACTTCATGTTTTTGTTGCTGTGTGTGGTGTTTCACCGCGTTTCACTTTTCGTTACATCTTTGTACTTTGTCTTAAATATGTTTCGCTTAAACCAACAGAATGCGCGCTTGAATTTCCGACCGTCTTATTGAATGGACTATGTATGATCTTAGGACTAAAACTGGACAATTTTTTTGAATTATTCGCTATGGTTTAATTGTTGACGAGATGTGACGAGAGGTCAGCTCTTGAGAAAAATTTGAGAATTTTTTTAAATTTTCTATTCACAATGCGACTTAAATAGACAAAAGAGGTCTTTCACTGTAGACCTTTTGAAACTTACTCCAGCAAAGAAGCACCTTCCTAAAAACCCTTCGACCCAAGATACACGTGGCCCGGAATCGGCATCCAGAGAACTCCGATCTAAAAAACCAATCCGCGTTACAACAACAGTTCCATTCTGCAATCAATCTAAAAGCCCTTTCGTGAAAAGCTAAATGAATTCTCAATTAAACGGCACACTAGAATATTAATTGGCTCTGCTTCAGTTCATTCGAAATAAATGTATTTTAAGTAGTATGCTCTGCATCAACGTCGCCTATCAAGAAGCGATAATGCATCTTTAGTATACATTTCCAGAGAAATTCCAATGCAACCTCCCTATCATTATCTCGCAATCATATCCGTGGTGCATTTCTCGGATGTGTTCTAGAAATGGCAATCATCACTCGCCGAGACAAGTAGACATATAGTCATAGACACACAGCCACAGACACACTCCACAACCAACCAACTGCACCCGATATGGAATCTCTCTCAAGCCGGCGACTCCTATTTCAGCAAAAGATAACCGGAATCCGAACGCGCGACGATGTTGGTTGAACTTTTTCTAATGCGTTTGCCTTTCAATGTTATCTGGGCAACAAAAGTTGCTAATTTGAAACGGTTTCTTTATCCAAACAGTGGATCGCTTTTTATTGCGAAACACCAGAAGATGCTGCACTGCGGATTGAATCTTTCCAACTTGCGCGCCACAAACGGCGTACCATATACGGATCTCGGTGTATCTGTATAGCTGTTGAAGTGCGTTCCTACGATGGGTTTTTGTGTTGTGGTGATATGAATAAATCTTCTACCATGCGTATCTGATGGGAATGCGATTCTAAAGGTTCCTCAGCGTGTTTGTTGTGTAATTTAAATAGGACTGCAGATGCAGCAGCAGAATCGTTGTGAGGTAAAAGATGCGGTTTTCTTCTTGTATGGAATTTTTACTGTCTGCATTTTAATGTGGCATCACCCATCAGGTACCGTAAATACGTTCGAAATGTATACTCGTACTCTACATTTACGTGCCTACAGGAACGACTTTGTATTGTGGCAAATCAATTGCAAAATGAAATAATTGAGAGGGAAACGGTCCGCCGATCCATTAATGGAGTCAATAACTGAGGTAATAAAAACCAGCTGACAGCCCACGACGCTGTATAGTGAGTGCTCATCGGATGTATTTGGACGGTGTTTGTTTGCCTTTTTGGGCGATAAATTGAATAATCTCTAGAGCTGCGGAGGTAAGGACTTTGTCTTTGCTGGTCGTTGGTAGGATGCTAGCTTTTTTTAGACAAATTGCTTCCAATTTGCGTACAGAAAGAGGAGGAATGAGAACTAAAACGTTTGTAATGACAAGAACAAATGGCTTTGGAATACTTGTGTGCATTGATAATTCATAATCAGAGCAGTGGCGGATTTACCTCCCGGCGTTCTGAGGGACGCTCAGTGTTTACCGGCGCCCTCTTTTTATACTATCCAAAGATCGTAATTTGAATGGGCTAACATCGAAGAGTGACGGGTTATCGGATATAGCCGCCCCGGGAGTGAGAAATAGTTCAAAGATCAGATAAAATCTTACAAATTACCTACAATCGAATTATCTGCAAATCTATAAATTTTATAAAGAGTATACGCATGATATAATGCAGTTCTTTTCGAGGTTTTAATTGGGAAAAATCATTTATCCAGTCATCAAAGTCTAATTTGTTTATAAATAACATACAAAATTTGCCGCCCCCCTACAAGCCGCCGCCCCAGGCTCGAGCCTCATGAGCCTAATGGTTAATCCGCCAATGAATCAGAGCGTAACGAAATGAGGAGTGCGGAAGTTTCTCCATTTTATACCTAGCAAATCACACAAGTAGTTCAAGCACGTTTCAATATTCGTTACGCTGACTTCTTATGCCGCTGTAGGGTTAACTGGCATGATACGAAAAAGGACGTAACGAAAAGTGAAACGCGTTTGAATGACCTTCCAGTCCACACTTAGCGACTCGAAAATGAAGTGAGCTAAGCATATAGTCTATTGGGACATAGGCACGTAACGAAAAGTGAAACACAAGATTAGTTTTGCATGTTTCCGTATTTGTTACGATAGTTGATAAGTGCAGTTGGCAAATAGCAAAATAAGTAACGTGTGGCGGACTGGAATCCTTATTTACCGACCCTCTTATGGTGGATACGATGCATGAACAGATCCGTTGAACCCCAAAGCCTGGATTAGTGCGGACTGTCATTATAAACCTAAAACCACCCCACACCTATATCAGTATACAAAGCCACGGTGAGAATATCAAAAACGGGTTTTCTCCACCCACCAGTTCGATCAGCCTTCTAACCCTTTGGGCAATAAAAAGTGTTAATATAAATAATAAATATTCACACCTTTCTCACTTGGGTTCATGCCGAACCGCCACCTCAATCTACCTTTTCACCATTAGACCATAAATTTACTATCTATATCCTCTGCCTACATATGTCACCCGAAAGGGGTGGGGGGGAAGTGTAGTAACCCCCACAATATTCTACTTAACCCCAACTAACCACAAAATTTGACCACGCTTCAATATTTCATCGGAAGCCCCTAAACTATGATGTACCCATCACTGCCCAAGGCCCCGAATCCTTATTGAAAAAAAAAAAAAAAAAATACCCCGAACCATTTGTATCAAAATAATTCAAATCGAAAATGGTGTCTACTTTCCGCTCTGTTTCCTCTGAATGATGATGACCCAACGCCGCCCCCATACCCTCTACAACCACTCCACACATCCCTTGTTCCTTCCTCCTGGTTGGAAGTGTATGTTTTTTTTTTCTGGTTTAAGGAGTGTAAATAATTGAAAAATATTCAACAGGTAGACGACGTCCTCCGGCTATATAATAATAACACCCGACCCACCCACCGCAAGCACACGGATTACGGATGTGTAATCATATTCCATACAGAAAGTCCTCCGTACAGTAGTAAATCCCGTAAGAGAAGGTTTACTATCGCTGGATTAAGCGGCTTTCCAGCGACGACGACGACGACGAAAAAAGGATAAGTTGTGTGAAATTTGTGACGGAGTTGAAAATTATTAACGCACATCTACTCGTAGTAGTGTCGGCGATAATATGTGCCACACATATAGAGGGATTCACAAAACACATATATCCCAGTGTGTGATGGGTCATGGGTGTGAATCCTTTTTTTTCCGGCTTCAAAATATTTCATGGATTTTCAATTACTAAACTGGGACGCAGGTAGGTTGATCCTGAACCGTGTTGGCGATAATTCTCCCTTTTCACTTTCTTTGCCATTTCGATTGATTTATGACTAGTGCATGGCAGGACCTTTCCTCTGAATGTTTATATCCTCGCAGCGTGTAGCAAATGGACAACAAACAAACGGCACCATACCTAATCCCATGCATCGTTGGTTATGTAAACAACAATTTTTTTTAGAAAGGATAAAATGTGGCAAATCATTTGGTCCTTGTTGACTGACCGCGCACCTATTGACTTGGTTTGGTTTTTCTTCCTTCTTTTTTTTTTTTTTTTTTAATTTAGAACAAATTCAAACTCGAAAATCAATGAATTTTATTTGTGCACAACATTGCCACAGGAATGTCCTTGACAAAGACGGTAAACAATGATTGGTAATAGAGATGACGAAGAAAATGTGTTTCCTAGAAGACGGCAGACGGCAGATTTATATCGAACACTTGAAAAATGGGAAAAAGGGATGAATAATGGGCGATGCGTGTTGGGCGAGCAGCTCTGCAGGGTGAAATCCGACGCTCGTAAAATGGAACGAAAATCATTTCGAATTATGAAATGGAATAGAAAATTATTGAAACTTATTATTCCCAAGCAGTGAAATCGGAGACTTTGGTCTGGAATTGCTTTGGGATGATTGACGAAGACATGATTCGATTATACATATATAAATTTATTTTCTTAGTTGACAATGCAAGTTGCGTGGCAATAAAATTATGTTTCAAATTGGGGTATAGTTCTGAAGGAGGTCCAAATATCGAATGTATCCCATTCCAAATAAGGCCTAGGAAATAAATCAATTACTCTCAGGGGGGTTATAAAGTGCTAGGAGCCGCATGGAGTCGTAAAAATCAAAAGACACTGTGGAAGCTGTTAAGTCGCAGTTACTTATGGCGCTTATGATGTTGGAGGACGTGCCGACTTTGGGGTGTCTTTTTGTTATCGATTTTTTGGTGGGGTTTCAATGCAAAATGGGGGTGGGGAAGGTTAGTGCACTTAGCTGCTGTGGTGAGCTTGAAAAAAAAAAAAAAAAAAAGACTTGGAGCTTCATAAAGAACGGTCGTAAAAAGTTAATTTAAAAAACCAAAAAACCCGACTGACTGTAAATTTAAAAAGATTAAAACAAGACGCTTTCAAGTATAACTGATTGACAATCGGAGACTACCTAGACAATCTGTCAAAAATATGCGCAGCCTCCGACTGCCAATCAGTTATACTTGAAAGCGTCTTGTTTTAATCTTTTTAAATTTACAGTCAGTCGGGTTTTTTGGTTTTTTAAATTAACTTTTTTATTTCTAGCTTTTTAGTCTAATATATTTAGAAAAATACACAAAAAAAGTTTCTTTTGTGAAGGGTGTGCAGTATATTTATTTGTCAGCGTTTTATTATTGTAGCTATCTATTTCTTACCGGTCTCAAATAGTGTTCGACATGTTGATGCAATAAAAATAATAATATTTCAATTAAAATAATTGAATTCATGACTGCAGACAGCAGACACTCTCTGATAAACGAGTAGGTACATATTTCCTTAATGCGAAACGTAAGCCCATATCTCCAAATCCGAAGTTTGAACGAGATCCAGGCAGCCGTTACGTTTTTCGCAGTCTCAAAAACTATTTTCGCTAGTAATTTCTTGTAATGAGGCCACAATGAGTTTCAACATATTTTTGATGCCCGCCCCAATTTTGTAGATCACATTAGTTCACTTTTTGTAGTACATATTTAAGGATTTATTCACCAGTAACCCGGATAATTTGACACAGAATTGGGCCCTAAGGACACGATGCACGAGATTTCTCCCCAAATTGAAATAAAAAAAAAACAAAACAGAGATATCAACTAGCACTTTATCAAACGCTTGCACAGTTTCAGACTGACTTGGAGGAGGTGCCACTACTTATTGTACTTTACTTTCGCTGAGATAGGATGTTTGTTTTAAGTCATACAACAAAAACAAATTTTTTTTTTTTAATTTATTCCAAAGTTCAGTGTATTCCATCTCTTGCGTTTCTCACTGTGTGACAATTATTATTTTTTAGTTTTTTCGTTTTTTTTTAATTTATATTTTTATAACTATTTGTTTAGCTTATGACACTCCGGGGAAGAATACGAATCTAGTGACACCTCACTCTTTAAAATCGGTCAAACCGTTTAGGCTACAGGAGGTCACGTAGGAACGTACATAGGATACGCGCGAAACACATAACCCTCTCTGTGTACAGTCGGGTAAAAAGTGAGTTTCTCATTCGCAGCTGTCTGTTTGAACATTCGAAAGCACAAATTATAATATGCCACACAAACAGTGGTGACGTTTGTATCTTTAGTTAAAAGCCTATTCACACCCCACCGAAAACCGTGTTTTCGTCGAAAACTCGTAATTCACACCGAACGCCGACCAGTTTTCGTTTAACGTCTCAATCAGCTGTGAGAAACTAGTCGTGGGACTTCTGTGTTAACTATTTTGTTTACAAATTTCGATCGCATTAATTAACAAATAAAATGAATTCAGAGCATTTAAAAATAATATAAGCCCGTCAATTAATTGTGGAACATGATTTTAAGTAGTGAGTTGTGACATTCGCTGGGTCAGCTGTTTCGCTGAATTTGCTGAATATTGCAAAAGGTGTGTTTGTTTTAACAAGCCAACGATTTGAAGTCGTTTCTGTGGTGTTTTCGTGGAAAACGAATTTACCTAATTGAATCGTTTTGAAAACTGAAATATTTATGAAAAACTTCTGCTTTGGATGAAGTTTTCGGGTATTTTCGGCTCGGTGTGAATAGGGTATAAATCTGATAGCTGACTGACTTGATTTATTGATGTTTTCATTGGGCCGGATGAGTCACTTGCATATTTTTTTTCAGTTGACGTTCTAGTCAAGAATATTCTGCCTGATTACTCAGTTGACAATTTGACATTTCGAAGTGTCAAAATTCGAAATACACCCCGAGACTATAACAAGAATATTATTCAAAGTTGAGTAGTCATCGCGTTCGAATACGTAGTCCAATAAATCTTGATATCCGAACGTCCCCAGTTTGTGGTAAATATTGCGTAAATAAATAGGCAAACTTGTCATTTCTCGGACGAAATCCACAAGAGATTCAGGAGGCTCAGTGTACTATTTGACGTGGTCCCAATGTTGTTGGCCTCATCGACTATTTGATAAATGATGCCCGAACTCGTTTCAGTCAATTGCCATCGCTACCGGACACTGTTCGGTTTTATAATTATTTCAAAACAAGGACGACAATGATCCGAATGATGTGTGGTCCAAGTACAGTTTCACTGGATGTCAAATTGTTCATTATACCGAATACAAATAGGTCTGTTCCCTAAAGTTAACGCATTCGAACCAATATTGATATAAAGTGTACGACTGGGTCGAACAAAACTTTCTCGATCAGCAAAAGTTTTGTTGGTTATTTTCTTATTTTATTAGGTAGGTAGGTAAAGATCTGAGAAGCAATGCTAGGTAATAGAAACGGTTCAAGAAATATAGAAAAAGACTATGAATATACATATAGTGTTAAATAAAATTCACTTTTAGTTTTTAAACGTTGAAGCTCTAGAAACAGACAATAGTCGCAAGTTCTTGTTGGAGAGTTATAAGCGCCTACTGTACTATTTTATAGCTTTTACACTTTACAAATTTTTGAGTTCCTACGAGAACAAATGTAGTAGGAGTTTCTGATTTTGAATTTGCATTAGCACTTATAAACTGAATATCACGTTGAACGAAAAAGGGGCATCTGCAACAATACAGTGCGGTTAATGTTGAATAAAAAACGTCTTAGATTCTCCATATATCACCTCCAAAATTGTCCAGAGTCCGAGTAAATTATACCAACTTTAAGTTCTTGTATAGAGGAACGACTGTGTTGGACATAAGTTTGTGCCTCTTTTCAGGTGAAATACTGTTCTTTATTTTCTGATGCGAATGTCATTATTTGGGGCCAGAAATATTGAGTCTTTTGAACAAGTTTTACGGGAATGCCTTTTGGTTATTTATTATATATTTTATTATAAAACAAAGTCTGACTATGGGTGGGTAGTGCGAAACTCACTCTCAGAGCTATAAACCAAAAGGGTGTCTGCCTTCAATTTAAAAGATGGCAAATTTAGAGGACTTAGGACACCAGGTATTACATTGACTTTTCAAGACCTCTGCTAAGAACTTAGCTTTTCTAAATTGTTCCTTTATTTTGAAGAACATATCCGCAAGATGACCCATATATTTCTAGTTTTATTTAAAATCGAAATTATTTCCAAATGCTGTTTTTAATTTTTGTAATAAAATATAGTTCTTCCCTTTTTGGCAGGTATGTACCTACAAATGTATTTTTTACATATTTTTTAGCATTTCAGAATGAATCATCATTTTTTCAAATTGTAGTCTTTCTTTCGCTGACTTAAGGGATTTTAATTGCGAATGACATCTCGACAATCAACGATTCCGTGCAAAATTCGGAACTCATTACGTAACTTTTCAGACGAATATCGTCGAAACCATTGATCTTTTAAACTATCAACTAAGTGCAAGAATTACTACGAAGGACCCGAGGTATTCCTTCGATCATTTTTAAAATGTGTTCCCAAGTAATATGCAATCCGCTTCTTCATATTTTTAATCTGTCGCTATCCTCAGGAATTTTTCTGGAAGAATGGAAATCTTCTTTTCTTATTCCAATTTTCAAATCTGGATCCAAGAATGATATTGAAAATTATAGAGGAATCTGCAAATTATCAGCTTTGCCTAAGCTTTTTGAAAGTATCGTCAAATCAAAACTAGAATTTCTTACAAAGGAATTTGTTTGTGATGCGCAGCATGGCTTTGTGTCCGGTAGGTCCGCTACCACTAATCTGGCTTGCTTCTCACACTATGCCATTAATGCTATCAAAGATGGTTATCAAGTTGACTGTGCTTACACTGACTTAAGTAAGGCATTTGACTCCGTCAATCATCATATATTATACTAAAAAAAACTTGAAAGTCTTGGGTTTCACTCAGCAATGCTTGAGTGGTTAGCATCCTACTTGATTGGCAGAAATCAAAAGGTCAAAATAGACGACTACTTTTCACGATCTTTTTGGTGTGGATCAGGAGTACCACAGGGTAGTCATTTGGGTCCGCTCCTATTTATACTTTTGATCAACGATATTTCACGAGTATTAAAATATTCCCATTGTTTGATGTACACTGATGATTTAAAGCTGTTCCTTAAAATGAAAACTTCACTTGACTGTGAGTATTTGCAACATGATCTAACAAACCTGTCTGTTTGGTGCATCAGTAATTGTTTAATGTTAAACATTAGAAAATGCTTTGTAATATCTTTTTATAGAAGCTCTTCTCATTTTGAATATCAATACGAAATCGACAGAATTGTACTAAAAAGAGTTCTGGAAGTTAAAGATCTTGGTATTATAATTGATTCGAGGTTCACCTTTGCATCTCATGTGGATCAAGTTATTGCTAAATCAAATAAACTTTCTGTTTTTATAAAACGAAATTGCAAAGAATTTTCGGATCCTCATACGTTTATTTCTCTTTTTATTGCATTAGTTAGGTCTCTGCTAGAACATGCTGATATAATATGGAACCCATTATACAAAGTTCACTCTGACCGCATTGAAAAAGTCCAAAGGCGTTTCACTAAATACATTTTCCGCAAAATGAGATGGGACTTTGAAATTCCTTACCAAATTCGGTGTCAATTGTTAGGCATTTCAATTTTAAGCTCAAGAAGAAAAGCTCATGACATCATGTTTGTAAGGGACTTGTTAAGCTATCACATTAACTGTCCATCTCTCTTAGCCCAAGTACCAATCTATGCCCTGGCTAGACCTTTAAGGGATAGAAATCTTCTCCTTCGAACAGTTCACAGAACTAATTATGGCCACAATGAGCCTATGTCCAGAGCTATTGTTTCATTCAATGAAGTTTGTAATTATGTTGATATTCATTTCTCTCGAAGTCGCTTCAAAAGTGTTTTACTTAATTTGATTGCATTCTCTTAGTCTTAAGGAATTGTTTTATATAATTTGTAGGTATAGTTATCACGTAATCTGTATAGCTTAGCTAGTAGATGAAATAATAATAATAATAATAAAAACTCGTTTATTCGGAAAAAAAATTCTGAATAAATAAGATTTTTACATTTTTTTATTTCAAAATTAAAATAAATTAGCAAAAATTGAATAACGCAAAGATTGAACACGTATAGGTAGCAAGTAGACCTCAAATATGTAGAAGTCGGAACAAATTGTCAAAATGTCCTTTGGGGGAGTCCCGGCAATTCATATATAAAAATCGGGAAAAACTATACAAAAAATTATAATATTGTAGGTACTTTGTTGTATGTTGTTCTAAATAAATATGTTGATACGTTCATATTTTTTTTCTTATGTTTTTCAGTTACAAAAATGAATTATAATAAATTTTATGTACTATTTTCAATATTTTGTGTTAAAAAAATAATTTTTCGTTTTAAGTTCCTGCATATTTTTAACAATAGGAACGCGTTTTAGTGCATAAAAAAAATCTCTCATTAATTTGGAAAATTCGTTTATTCGGACTGACCTTCCCCCCCAACCATTCCGAATTAACGAGCTTTTACTGTATAACATTTGAATTTTTTACCTTTTGTTGAAATTCAGCTTGATGTCTTATTACTTTTGATGCAGTTAAAACACTTTTAATTCATCGGTGCACCCTACATTTCGTCTCTTATATAGTACTTATTGACATTTTCAAATTTCATTTGAGTTTGTTTCTATTAACATCTCTGTTTTAAAACATTTTGTACGAAGTTTTTTGTAAGAGAAACCTACTGTTCGATTGAAAGTTTTTTTCAATCGCGAACTAGGAGAATTCGATTTCTTTTCTTTTTAAGAATCGGGAGAATCCCAGTTCTGTTCGATGAGAGAGGTAACGAGGGACGAACAAATGTAGCGACCAAAATCAAACAACCAGTTCGAATGAGAGATTGTGAGGTGACTAATTCATTTTTATTTCATCTCACTTTACCAATGGATAGGTTTCAAATTCGAGAGTGTAAAAAAGATGGTTAACCTTAATAATGTGGCGCCAAATTCAAATAAAGATAATAATACGAGTGCAAAAATTGATATAGAACATCAGAGATGATACAATGTTTTATGATAAAACCGATAACAATTTTATTTTTATTTTTTAATAACAAAAGGCTATGTTTGAACGTGGCCCAACACCTACCAGTTTTTGAACAATTTTCACGGCAAGAACTGAAAAGTCACCAATTGCTAAATTTTGAGTTGCAAATCACGAATTATATATTTTTCGCAAATCACGACGATTTTGTCTTGAAATGATACAAAAATTCATAATTCGACATTGAAACCGGCGAAGAATATCAAATTTTGTTTGTTGAATATTACGATTAGAAGTATTAATTCGAGCTTCTTTTATTTGTAGCGGAATTCACCACTTCAATAGGTCAATTTCTCAAACACCACTTTACAATCTCAAATTGCAAAAAATATTTCGTGATTTACCACCACTGAATGATGAATCAATAAAATCTTATAATAATTTCGCACATGTAAATTGAATAGAGAAGTCGTAAATTGCAGAATATATTTCATGTCCGATCGCATTGTTGACACTGAGAAGTGTTGATTCACGACTTTTGAGGATCAATATCTTCACTTTGTACAATTTCTAGAATTGCGATTAAAAAGTCGTGAATTAGTAAACCCTGAGTTAAGCTCTAAAATGAGACAAATTTTTCGTGATTCGGCGCTTATTTTTCTTGATTTGATCTTAAACTTTTTTCCGTGTTGTACCAAGTTTTGGTCTTTCTGTAATTTCCTATGGGCTACGGCTAAGTTCGTTCTGAAAATTTGTTTGAACTGTCTAAAAAGAAAACACACAAATTCGAACGATTTCGTGCCAAATTTTATTCTTTTCTATATATTTTTGAATTGCAGAATCAACTTTCTCACTACGAAAAATTATTTAAGGAAAGGCTTTTTTTTTTGACAGTTTATGACATAGAAAAAGTAGTCCATAAGGTATTTAAGTATAACTTAAATCGCTATGAGAAGTATAAGCAAACGGGCCTAAGTGCAAAAAAAAAAAAAATCAAACACTGAGTGTGAAAACCTCTTCCTTAATCTGTTGGCCTCTTTTTGAAAGCAATTGAAAATGAACTACCCACAACTGGTTTTTCATATAAAGGGTTTTCCAATAAGAGGTGTTATTTTGGTATTCAAAGAAAAATGTCATTTTTTAAGATAAATGATCGGATGTTTATTTCATAATAAAGAGAAAGTTATGCCGTTAGTAATGAAAAACAACATCAGCCAAATGGCCACCACGAGCACAAATACAGGACCATATCCTTTCACAATAACACCTCTTATTGAAAAACCCTTTACTTGCCTTTCGAAAAATCCGTAAGTTGACCTTCGGTGCGATGAGGAGGTTATAAAATCAGCAGTAAACCATAACGAAACCATATGAAAATACGTCATCAGAAAGAGGAACCATAGCAAGGGAAATGTTCCGCCTTGGAGTAGCTTCTAAGTCCACTCAAGTTCAGCGGGTATCTTTAAATGTATGGCAACACGGCATTGCCTAGGGACTCACAAGTCTTAATACTAAAGAGCTTAAAAAACTGTTGACACCCTTTCCAAGTGAATGTGAAATTTGCGAAAGGCACGAACTGAACAACGTAACTGAAGGAAAATTCTGAAAATTCCCTGGCTTTAATTGGGCCAACTTCCACCCGAGTTGATCTTACTCAATGAAAACCTCTACCTAGTTTATGAAGAGCAACACCGCTGAGCCACTTAATTTGCACAGAAAACGTCAACATTAAGGAAACCTGTTATTTACTCTGCATACACACAACACACGCACCTCTGCGAGTAGCTGCTCTATCTGTAGCACAGCACAACCAGATTGTTTTCTAGAACCGCATAATTATCTCTGTCGTAGGTACCTCTCTATGCCAAAGTCGTCCACAGCAGTTAAAATTACTCAGCATCAGCAGACGGCAACCCCACCAGGCCGCAATTACTTGAAATTTCCATCGGATAATCACTTTCATAATGTCACCCGACATTATTACACATCCCATTCGAGCTATACCGAGAACTTCCCTTTTATTCTACTTCGATCCCCATCTAGAGATTCTAATTAAAAATTTACCAAGCCCCCATCCCTATCCAACATACTACAAAAGTACAGACCCCATGTGCTGCTGCTGTGGCTGTGGCTGTGGGGCGGCATCATCGAGAAAGTTTCCCATCTTTCATAGCAACGCAGGCACAGTGCGCCTAGCTATCTAACCTACTTAATGTTCTCGCTCTGATTATTTTTAAAATTCATCAGGAAAATTCAAACCACAAGGTGTATACGATAGTGCTTTAGTAGTGTGCAAGTGCAACCCCTCTGTTGGGAGGTGGGTTGCTCCACTGCACATAAATAATATGTCCTGAAGTGAATCCTAAATCGGTTAAACGCATCTGGGAGGTTTGTGCCTCTTTTGCTTACAAAGAACCTTGTTGTACCATATTAGTGTAGGTACAGCACACCCATTTGCAATCCCATACCCCACTCACCTATTAAACGCATCACCTCGTGCAGATTCAGGTACACGTTCAGATGAGTGCTGACGGCGCTTAATAGCGCCAATAGTATCCCAATCCCAATGCTGATGCCTGAGCGTAGTGTCATTTTGATGTAGGTGTAGGTATACGCGTAAAACAATTTATCACACGCGTGTTCAATTACAGTGAAAGAGGAACGAAATAAATTGCACTACCGTTAATTTAATTTAATTATAAGCAAATAATAAACAAAATACAGTAACAACAACTAGAACGGGCAGCAATGCAACGGATTTGGCGGACGTAATTTATTTTTATTTGAACTGACACCCGCACTGCAGAACAAACGATAAACAATTAACGCACTTAATTGCTTGTTAAATATTTTATTTGGCGTAATGATTTTTAATTTATTTGCTTAACTGCAGTAGAGTGCGATTTTGTGTAAACAAAATTTAGATTTTGAATTTATTCGCCGAGACTCGATGTGAATGTTGTACCGAACACTCCAATTGGAAAGTGGAACCTTGGCCAGTGATTACGATCACACTGTTTGTGTGCGAATATTTACGTTCGAATTGCCGAATTTTCATAGAGTGTCGCGGAGAATTTTCACGAATTTCCGTACTTCCGTATCCATCTGTGCTGTGTGACGTTTTTCCTGGAACTGTCAAATCGTAAATAAACAAACCCCGCATTTCCGTCTGATTGGGATTTTCTTGCAATTGATGGGGGCTGACATCTGGTGGGAATATGTGTGTATGATGGGCGGCGGCGCAATAGCATTGCCATGCAGTAGGAAGAAATGGACGTATAACAGTTTTGGTGGTCTAGACTGAGGCGAGAGTGACGGTTATTTTTGAATCGATTCCGTTGAGGTGAAGTTCAGTTGACTGTTCGTGTTCGCGTTGGCAATGGGCGCATTGAAAATAAAATAAGAATATGATAAATGGTTAAGCAAATACTAAGATCTCTGGCCCTGCTTCCGAACGGAGTCAATTCTGGGGTGGAATCGCATAAGGCGATAAATCATAGTCGATAGAATTACATTGGACAGAGACGTAGGTAGACATAGAGACAAAACTCGTCCTCTACTGTGATGAAATCAATAAAAAAAAAAAGCAGAAAACCTACATGGCAAAAGATAATAGCTTGGCCAAACGTGATACCGCCATAGATGTTTTGAATCGCTTGGTACTTCTCTTATTCGTTGTTACACCTCACATTTAGTATGGCTTAATGTTATCCAAAGATTCTTGTTCTCTTAGCATTCTTAGATCCTTTGCAATATGCTGCACAAAGTCTATTACATTTTTCTCATATATATAGCGGAAAAGAAAAGCATTTGACACTTTGGTGAGAGTTGCCTGCAATTATATCAAGTTCGTAGTATGGTATACAATACACTATCTATATATATAAAAATGGATCTTGGTTTGTTCGGATGCTTAAAACTCGAAAACGACTGGACCAAATTGGATACTTCCGTCTGCGGATTTGTTCGTAATTGCTCCGCGAAGGTTTAGGAAAAAAGAAAAATTGAAAAAATTAAGAAAATTGCGCGGAAAATTAGAAAATTAAAGTTTGTATGGGGAAATACACTTTGAAAAAAAATTAACTGGATAGAAATCAAGAAGTGACACTTCAAATAAAAAAAAAATATTTTGAATTTTAAAAGCAATTGTTGTTGTCAATTATTTTAATTATTTTCCAAGCAAATTGTTGTTGTCAACAATTTTGAAGTTTTTTTTTTTTTTTAAATATAAATATATACTTTGTTCTAATAAATTATGTTTACTATGTTACATTAAGTAACTTTTTGAAAAGAAGTAAGACTTTGATTATACAAAGGTGATATTATGGCCGACGATATTTTGCATCGAATTCGCACTGTGACATCGGATAATGAACTGGAGATGTCAGATAAAATGAGCAACAAAGCTTTGATTTGACGCATTTGATCGAGAATTTGAGCGAGAAATGGACTTCGAACGAATCGCATTGAGTCAAGCTGTTCGAACAAATGTGCCAATGTTGAATCCATATATATAAAAATGAATCCCTATTTCCCTTGGTCGCGGCATGACGCGTGAACGGCTGGACCGATTTCGCTAAATTTTTTTGTTGTGTTTGTTATTGTCAGGAGAAAAATCTTATGAAAGAAAAAATTAAGAAAATTTCGCGGAAAATTAGAAAATTTAAGAATACTTAACCACCATATTAAATTATATCTAATGTAACCATAGCGCTTTTACAATTCAAACTTTTTTGATGTAACATTATGGCGTTGGCATAACATTGACAGAATGCGTGCTGCAAATATCTTCAACGAGGATGTAAACAAAATAAATATCGTTTAAAACAGATGCTTCGATCAGAATTATTATATTGATAAAATACATATAAAATATTTAATTTATTATTTTTAAGAAAAACTGAATTTCTTAGTGCACATGGTCGGAAAATCCTCAGCATGTGGCGTTGTAGGCGTGTGTCGTTATTCAGGTCAATTAAATTTTCTTTAATAATAATCTTCTTAATTCATACCTATAATTCTTTCGGGATGAAACTCGATGATGATGATATAACTCGATAACCACTGGGTAAATTTTTATGATTCTTCTTTTGTTTTGTTCGTATTGTTGTATTTTAGGTTAAAGCAAACTTAAAAGATAGGATTGACCCGCTATATGGCGTTGTAATCGATCTCCGAAACCACTCACCCGATTTCAATGAAATTTTATAGATTTATATTCTTCGTTCCCGCTTGAAGGATAGGATACTTTTGGACCTGATAGGTGGCGCTGTTGCCGATCGCCGAAACAGCGCTACCAAGTTGATTGAAATTTTGTAGATGGATATGGTTGCTTCCAGTTTTAAATTTTGGATAGTTTTTGACCCTATAGGTGGTACTTTGAAAAACACAAGCGGGATAAGAAAACGGATTGTGGCACGTCCCATTCAAAAATAAAATCAAACGCTATTTCTAAAGTTGTATAATTAAAATTATTAATGGACGCTGTCCA
This sequence comes from Cheilosia urbana, assembly GCA_946477585.1. Taxonomy (NCBI): domain Eukaryota; kingdom Metazoa; phylum Arthropoda; class Insecta; order Diptera; family Syrphidae; genus Cheilosia; species Cheilosia urbana. The sequence goes on from OX297854.1 coordinate 124,141,320, forward strand.
AATAAAGCAATTTGCGAAATGTGAGCAAGATTTAATACGAAAGGTACGGGCAAAGCCATACAAGTGATGCTTTTAAGGGGAAAATTCAAAGGCAAACATTCTTATTCCGCAGATTTCGCTTATTAAGAACGATTTTCCATTCGTGCGACTTCAATTTCCCGTGCGTCTCGCTTTCGCTATGACAAATAATTTATTGCAAGGATAATCGATGGATGTTTGTCAATTTAGTGAAAAAGTGGAAGGTTGGACGACACGTCAAAATCATTGCGGTTTGATTGAAAAAAATCAACATTGCTATTCATCATTTATTTCTATTGCATTTAATATAACTTTTGAATAAAGAATTTTAATTGGTCGAATTACATAAATTAGCAAGTGCTTGGTGCATGCTCGGAATTTATTAACAAATTAACAAATTTGGGCGAAACGAAGTTTGCCGGGTCAGCTAGTACACAATAATTTTAACTTACTTATGAATACAAATGCACTGGTCATGATGTCACTGCGTTACAATCATAACATCACAGTCTCATCAAGGACAACCTCGTGGATCTTCTTCAAATCGAAGACTCTATACTTAGGCCCCAATCGAGAATATTTCCCGGTATTCCAATTCCATATAAAAAAATTGACATTTTACAAAAAGTGCCAAACGTCAATCTCAAATGGTGAAATGTAAATTTTTTACATAATATCTGTGGCAATAAGAAAGTAGCTTATGTCAATTTTGGTAATTTTTCAGGGTGAGAGAAACTAATTTATCTTATAGTTTTTAAATCTATTGTACATACCTATTACATAGTCCAAATAAATTTATTCTGTTCAGTTTTCTTCAAATTTAACCGGTTTCAATGGTTGTAGAGTAACAGGACCTGGACCAAAAGAAAGCTTAGAAAAAGGAGAACCTTGTATTACCTCGAATTTGGCTTATATCGGCATAAGCTACTTCAACTTATTGCCACAGATATGGAGTTTGACATGCCGCTACTCATCTAGCGGGCAGTGGAACGCGGGCAATGTAAATAAAAAATCAAGCAATAAAAAAAAAATAAAATGAGTACAAAAGCAAAAAACAGCGGATTCTTAAATACAAACGAGAGTGGGAACTTAATTTAATATACTTAGGCCCGTTTGCTGATACTACTCATAGCGATTTAAGTTCCACTTAAAATCTTATGTGACAGTTTATGACATAGAAAAAGTAGCCCATAAGGTATTTAAGTGGAACTTAAATCGCTATGAGTAGTATCAGCAAACGGGCCTTAAACGTATAGGGAAAGTAGCTCCGATCTCCTTAAAGTTATTGTTTTAAGATGTTGTTATTAACAATTTCGTATCCCCTGCCTCTACCTAGACATTGTTATTTGTTTCAATGAATTGTTTTCGTTTTTGTTTTTCAATAAATGCACTATTTTTTGCATTTTAAACAAAAATTTGCTTAGTTTTATTTAGTTTTACAGTACCAATGTATTTGGCAATTTTTTTGGCAATTTGAAATTAAATATTGGCGATTTCGATTATAATAACTTGACAACCCTGCGAGTAACGAGCAGTTATCCGCAGCTATATTCACTAACTTCAAACGTCAATTTTTAGTTATAATTTTTTAGGTTAAGTTTGAAATAATTTCGATTCGCTGACTTGTGGATGGCGACTATATTTTGTGGAGAAAGTTTCGATGCACTGGAATATTTTTGCTTTCTTATTTTTCTTTGTTGTCATTGATTGACATGGAATGGGGTATTTAATTCAAAAACGGATAGGTACTTAGGAATAAGACCTAAATTAGTATCACGAAGAAGTGCAATTTTAAGTGAAAGTGAAAGTGTTTACAAGTGTTGATAATTTTGTATTGCTTAGAGGTGTAAAAAAAATATTATAAAACAAATAAATGAAATCCAAGTGCAATAATTTATTTTTTGCAAATAATGTATTTCTTTACAACTCGGATAAGAGCGAATTGCCTCTATAGAGATCATAGGTGTGGGTCTTCCTTGAAATATTTCTTTATAGTTATTTCAGACCTAAGTTAAACTGAAAAATGCACCAAAAAAACGATTGCAAAATAGCCATCGTTCAATCGAATCGTTTCGACGAGGGTATTTGACGTTTGAATTAGTAACGTGAAGCAACAAAAAACGATGATCGTCAAATCGTTTCAACGATTATCGTTTTTTGGTTGTTATACGATGTAGAAGCATCGTCGAGACGATGTCGTTCAATCGTTTTGTGCTTACGCGATTAGAGCCCTGGACCTAGGTATCTATTACATAAAGGGTTTTCCAATAAGAGGTGTTATTTTGGTATTCAAAGAAAAATGCCATTTTTTGAAATAAATGATCAGATGTTTATCATCACATCACATCACACTATTATATAAAGAGGTAATGTTTGTTTGGGGAAGGTAATCTCCGGAACTACCGAACCGATTTCAAAAATTCTTTTACTAAAAGAAAGCTACGGGATAGAGTATTGCGATAATAATAGCATGTATTTATTTTGGCTTTTTATATCAAAAATTAATAAGAAAAATACGTACATACTATGTGCGGATTTTTTTTTTTTTTTTTTTTGAAAAAAGTAGATTGATAGAATCGAGATAAAATTAATGTATTATACGTCAACAGCGATTTTTTGTTTTGATTTTGATATACGGTCGTAAGGTGAAAATTAAATGGAAAAAGTTTAAACGCGGATTAAATAGTTATTGAAAAACAAATTTCAATGATTTTTTGAAAATGCCAAAATGAATGCACACAAAAACTGGCCGACGATTAACTGCAGAAGAACGCGAAGAGTGGGACATCGCATGGCATAAGATCAGATCAACAGGCAAGAAAATTGAGAGTGCAAGTAATGAGAACTGCATCAAATCATACTGCTGCTAAGATGGGAATAAGTTCAAATCGGAGTGGCAAGACGCGCGTCGTTGCCGATATTCGAACTATGGCGGTGATGCGATTTTCGATATTGGAGCGATGACTTTAATTGTGTGCCCACATTATTCGGATTAACAGATTTACCATCGGATGGGTACCTCCTTACAAGTAAATGAGGACGTACACCAATATTCGCAGGTGTACTTCATTTTGTCGGGGGATGATCAAGTCAATAGGCGTTACAGAGGGCAAACAGGAGTGACAAAAAACATCATTCGACAATTGCAACCATTATATAATGCAATCAACGCTTTCATTACAATGTTTAAAACGGCGATAGATAAAATGAGCTTAGAAGATCGCAGATTTGTTTTCAAACCTGATAATAGAACCGCACTTTGGAAAAAATAGAATGGATAGGAAACGGGTGGTATCACTTCCAATACAAGAAAAATTATTTAAATTTTTTTAATTTTCTAACTCGGATGTTCCGGACCTACCCCTTCGCGGAAGGGTGGCCGACACGTCAATGATTGCGGTTTGATTGAAATACATCGAGATTGCTATAGTTCAATTATTTCTATTGTATTTAATATAACTTTTGAACAAAGAATTTGAATTGATGGAATTACACAAAGTAGCATGCGCTGTGCATGCTTGGAAATATTATTTTCATTACATTAACGAATTTTGGCGGAACGGAGTTCGCCGGGTCAGCTGGTTTCACAATAAAGAGGAAGGTATGCCGTTAATAATGGAAAACAACATCAGCCAAATGGCCACCACGAGCACGAATACAGGATAGCGGGTCATTCACAATAACACCTCTTATTGGAAAACCCTTACAATACAATAGTTCGTACGATTTCTATGGACATACAATTTTGCTATTCATTTTTTATATAAAGATTATACGGTATTCACACCGAGCCGAAAACCTGGTTTTCGCGAAAACACTCGAAAACAGCAGTTTTCCCATACATATTTCAGTTTTCAAAACGAGTCGTGTAAAGTCGATTTCCACGATAACACCACGAAAACGACTTCCAATTGTTGCGTTGTTTAAACAAACACACCTTTTGCAACATTCAGCAGAGCAGCTGACCAAACAAATGTCACACATCATTACTAAAATTATTTTCCACACTTAATGGCTATTTTTAATTAACTATTATTTTTAAATGCTCTGAATTAATTTTGTTTGTTAATTAATGCGATCTAAATTTGTAAACAAATTAGTTTAAACAGAAGTTTCACGGCTAGTGTCTCACAGCTGATTGAAACGTCAAAGGAAAACTAGTTACTGTTCGGTGTGAATGCAATTTCGAGTTTTCGACAAAAACACAGTTTTTGCTGCGGTGTGAAAAGGGTATAAGGCTGCGAACAGATTGTAACTTTTGCTCAACTTTACGCTTGCATTTTGTCCCTATTGCATAATATTATGACAGCGTTACACATTGGCAGGTAGGACGCCCGTCATACCAAATTTTCTCTGACATTATTTTGCAAAAAAAAAAATTAAATCTCTCAGATGTCTACATTGAACGAAAAGAGTTTAATTTTAACCTTTCCAACCTCAGTGAAGTAAGGAAAAAAACTTTGTAAGGCTCCGTCACTGATCAACCTCTTATGCTGGTTACTTCTCTCTCTCGCTTTCTCCCTCTCCCCTCTTTGCTCTACTTTGGGCACATAAAAGAAACTAGTCATATTAAGTCGACTAGATTGGTCTGGATAAGATGTAACCTGAAATCATCATAAACTAGACTTGCCTGGAACGTCAATTGTCTTACGTCAGACACATATGCGAACTGTCAACTCAGTACTCAGTCACGAATTTCTTAACTAGATTCGTCGGCTACCCTTCCATAAACATAAACTGAAACAGCTGCTCATATGACCGATTTCAGCCAATCAGAAACGAGATACATCTAGTCAGACAGCTGTCAAACTTAGTAAACTAGATGCTTTACTTTAAAGTTGACAGTTGGCGCTAGTTTTAATTTAACAAGGAAAACAAAAAGCGGAATATGAAAATTAGGAGACGTGAGCAAGTTATTTTTTTTCTTGTTTGTGCTGAATGACGTGCTGAATTTTGCTCGACGCTATTTTGCTCAGTGACAGATAATAAAATAACGATTGTACGAAAATGCGCTACAGAGCTCTGCTCCAAAAGTTTATGTTTTTATTTAAAAAAAATACTTTTAAGCATTCCATACTACCTACTACATTCAGGCGTTCACTCTCTCCCTGTGCCTTTCGTTAACAATAATTCACGCTCATGATTTCTACCCGATTTCTACATTTCCATCTATCAGTTCTGTCAAAAGCGGAAAAGTGTAGCGCTCCAAATTACAGGCAAACCATTTTCACATATATTTTCTTCAACAAGTCACTGAAAAGCTGTTTTCGACTTTTTTTCAGAACCAGCAAAAGTCTTTGGCTATGAATAATTCACATCTTTACATAAAATCGACTGACTACGCCTTGACCTATTTTAACCCAAAATCAATCAAATCCTCCCTACAACGGCTCCACTGCCCCGCTGTCATTTATTACAAACAGTGAAACATCAATGCGCTGCCACTTCACACAGAGTCCTTTCTCAACAGATTGTTACATTTTCCACCATAAATTCTCACTGCGTCATTATCCCCGTTTGATATTCCACATATCATCACAACTCGGCCATAAATCAGGCTTCATCCTCAATTAACTACACCAGCAGTAGCGCAACATCCTGCTGATTGAGTCACTTCGCTGGCAGGTACTTCTTCTCCACGACCATATGCGCAACAACTAATCAAAGGCAACCATAAAATACGAAAACAATAATGAGTCACACCGAGATCAATCGTGCTAATCCGCTTACTGCAATAAATATGGCATCCCTTCTAACACCCAACATCCTTGCTGCGGAGCGTCTGATCATATATTCCCACAACACCAGCAGCCAGTACTTATATACATATATGCGACACCCCTAGCGCTCTCCCATAATGAATCGGGAAACAGAGAATAAAGTTGTCACCAAGTGCCCTATATTTTCATTTCATTTCCAATTCTGGGTGTCTGGACGGCGCGATACATACCGAAAGTACCGAATCCAGCCAAACATTGTCATCGTGGTCCCCGCTGAGCAGCATCAGCAGCAGCAGCAGCAGACTGCACGATGCAAGAGGACCTAAATCTTTCAACTTCAATTCGTAAGGGGTTGATGCATTTGGGCATGGATGTTGTGTACTATGCGGACCGCTGCAGTTGCTATTTCTGTTTTGGATTCTCCTTTCGGTGGTCGTCCTGCAATGTGGCATAATTTATGCCCCATTCATTTAAACGAATGCTGAAGCTGCATCAGTTAAGCAACTACAAAGACGACGAGATTATCCTTTTGCGCCACAAACAGGCCTTTATGTTTGTTGAGCGTGCAGATCTGGAGCGCACTTCGGCTGATTCTCCAACAACAGAACTCATCAGCTTCATCAGCATCATCATCAGAAAAATAATATAAAATAAAAATACAGAAACTGTCGCGAGTTTGTTGCACGAGAGAACATGAGCGTGTGGTGACGGGTAAACCAGGACACTCAACCCATCTTCGGGTTGAGCTTCAAAGCACATTGAACGCGTGCCCCATCGGGATTTGGTGCACACAATTCTGTCATCGATGCAGAGATTGTGGTACGATGTACCCAACATCGATGTGAACGATGTTGATGTTCATGCAATATTTTCGCAGAGCGCCAGGATTGAGTGCAACTGCAACGAAAATTAGTGCACAATGCAAACACGTGAATTGAATTGGTTTTGTGTTTGTATGTGCGCAAAGACACTCTGACCCGATATGCGATGAGACGTGGCTTTTATGTTTCCGGAGTCATTAGCCGAATTGCAGATTGAAAGAATTTATGTGCAGTCGACAAAGGAGGACTTTTTATTTTTTGCTTCAGAAATAATACTGATCTAGAACGAGAAGTGCTATTCAACGATATAATCTATAAGAGGAATCGTCGTCTCTCATCTTCAAAGCTCTTTGGTGGGTTAGTAATTTTCTGTATTGACTGGAACCATCTGGAACTTAAATGTTTTCCGGAATCTTAGGAAAAAAAGCACAAATCAATGTTTAACAATTTTCGCAAAAATTAAAAAATGCTTCTTTAATTGTTATGTTTGTATAATTTCAGTTACAAACTTTTAACTATTCGACGCCCATATTTCAGCTATGACTCAAAAATATTGTTAAGGAGAGAGTCAGCGAGAGAGCTAGCTTTCACTTTCACTGACATTGACAGTAGGTACGTTCAAGAATCTAGATTAGTAAGTTTGACAGCTTGACTTGAAGTGTCGCAATTTTCAATGGCCGAAATCGGTCACATAAGTTTTTTAGACGAATCTAGTCGAGAAAATCGTGACTGAGTTAAGGCCTCAGTTATAGCCATAATTAACATCCAACCGAAAACGTAGGAACAGTGTGAAAATAATTGTTCATACGTTAAGGGGGCCATAGCAAAATTTCTGTCAGAAAAATATTTCCCTACGAAAATAATTACCTGCAAGAAATCAACTAAGGCCCCAGTTATAGCTTTCACTGAAATGCATCATTGAAAATGTTGATTTTCGATTTAAAGACGATTACTTACTTACTTACCTAAGGTGGCGCTACAGTCCGGGGTGGACCAGGGCCTCAACCAATATAAGACGATTAATCAAACAATATTGGCTTTAGTTGGTATCAAAATAAAGCTCATCAATTGTGGATTTTTTTTACGTAAAAAACAACTTAATTCTGATTAAAACTTTTCTTTAAATCCATTTTTATTATTTCACTGATTGAAATTGATTTCAATGAGCAGCTGATTTTCGTTCCTCTAATTTGGAACCCAATCGTTTCACTGATGTGTTCGATTCTCTTTCTGTTCTCAGCTGTCAGTTTTGCTTTCAATGATCAACTCCAACCTCGAAACCTGGAATTGTTTATTGCAAGTTGTTGTTTTGTACTGTAAATTTTTTTTTTTTATTAAACTGAGCATTTTCAATAATAATAATAACATTTTATTACATTTTATTTCTTTTATGCAATCCCATAATTCCGACTACTAAACAGTTTAACTTGCTTTTCGATTCTTTGAGTTTTCTCTGTTTAGTTTCACTGACAGGTTCTTTCACTGACAGCAACTTTTCAATGATTGCTATAACTGACTTGTCAAAAAAAATTAAACCATTATTCCACTGATTTGTTCCAATGATGCATTTCAATGATAGCTATAACTTATGCCTAAAGGTAAGATTAGACGGTATGCCAAGTGGTCATAAAATGCCAATTTCTGCAGTGGCGTAGCAAGGGGGGGGCAAGGGGGGCACAGGCCCCGGGCGGCACTTTGCTAGGGGCGGCAATTTGAAGCAGCTCATTTTTTTTTTTAAATAAATAATTTATATATATTTATTAATATCATTTTGGCAAGTTCTGGTTAGAGAGCTATAAGCGCCTACTGTACTATTTTATAAGCTCTTACAGTTTGCAAGTTGGCAGGCGTAGTAGGAGTTTCTGTTTTTTGATTGCAAGTAGTGTTGGTGATAGATGGATATCCTTACATATATGTACGAGTATATCTAAGAATTCAGAGATTTGTTCTTGAATTTGCATTCGACGTTATAAACTGAATATCCCGATGGACGTGTGTGGGGGTGTAAACGAAGTGGGATTTTCTGATTGTGTAACGATCCAAGTGGTTGGAATTATTTTAAGATGCATATTCAAAATGGTTGAAAAAAAAAGAAAAGAAAAAGTGGGTAATATTTGCAAAACATACGTTTTGCCTAGCTGCTATTGCATTTTTAATGGAAGTGCGGAGTTTTAAAAAAATATATGAATAAAGATCGGCTTTTGGGTGGTAATTTTTCAGAAATAATTAAAAAAATTGATTTAGTCGAATTTTTTGATAAAAACTAAGTGGAGGATCTTATTTAAAATACCTATATTATCTTTAATATGTATTTTTATCAAAATCGTTAGAGAGGTTTTTGTAAGATTACGCAGAAAAAACTGTACCAAATTTTGCAATGTTGTTTGAATAATACTATTGCCTAACTATTTAGCTGAAAACTGACTACTTATAAGTTTTAATTGTTCGGGATGTAAGCATTACTTGGTTTTTAGAGTCCTATCGAATTTAAAATTGGGATTTTCGAGATATAATAAAATAAATAAGTAGTTGGTAACTACTCATTCTGGTCAAAACCTTTATCGCATTTTCTTAGTAACCTAAAGAAAACAAAATTAAAAAAAAAACTTATTTTCAAAAATCTATTGTACGATAATGGGTATGGTACGTTTAGCTTAAATTGTTGGGAAAATTAGCGTTTCACCGGGGTGGCGAAATGATCAATCTGGGAAATAGCAAAACGTCAAAACGATGTTTCGTTGAAAAATTACTTGACAACAACATCAGCAAATTGGCAAGTGATTTTTGCAAAATGATCAAAAATCATTTCAAAAAAATGCGAAAGATAAAAACGCCAATTAGTAATCGCGCAGTGATTGAAAAATTTAAGGAATAAAAAACCGAATTTAAGATTCAGGATTGCAAAATAAAGGAAATATTTAACGACTAAAGGCAAACAAAGAAACCGAATGAATCTTGCGAAATAATGGTAACCCTAGATAATATAGACAAAAACTGAGCCCTCTATTCAGGTAGAAATGACCATATTACCATAGAAATTAATTTTTGTTTTCGAGATATTTCGAAATTTCAAATGTACCGTTATTCGATTCCAGAAATTTTACCAAGTTTACAAAGGTATTTTTTTTAATGTGTGAACAAATTATGGGGGCGGCATTAATTGGCTCTGCCCCGGGCGGCTCCAACCCACGCTACGCCACTGAATTTCTGACAGTTCTCCTGTCAAATTATGGTCATACAATGTAATGGGAATATATCATATGCTCTAATGACCTATATGCCACATATGACCATGCCGATTTTGACAGATAAAAATGCAAAAATAGCATATAGTGTAATCGGACAATAAGCACGAATGCCAGCATAAGGCTTATATGCCCATATGCTCTTTATTGAAATTTCCTTGTGGCATTGCTGGCATTTTTGATGGAACAAGAATTATTTTGTTGTCATCGGTGTTTGAGTTCGTGGGATTGTGATTTATTTTCATTTTTGTTCTCTTTTTTCTGGAAAAATAACAAATATGAAATGAAAAAATAACAAATGCCTTAAATGACCAGCGCAGCAAGTCAAATATGACCATATTGGTAATTTTGGTCATATAGTCTAATATACAGTTTTGATAATCCTGGCATTTTGGTCATTTGACAGCTAATCTGGTCATTTGCCTGTTGGCATACATAATGCATAATTGGCATACAGTCTAATCTTAGCTTAACATTGATTGGATTCCATTTCCATCAGAAAAAAAATTCCTGACAGATGGAACAGCAAAGAAGTAAAATGTTTCAGTGAATGATTTTTTATTACTTCTGGAATAAACTGAGAATTTGATCGGAAAAAGTTTTTCGTACGGAAGAATGAATAAACTATTTTTCCAGAAAATTTAAAGACCATTTGCCTTTTTTTATAAACTAACTTTATAACTCATAAACAACATTTTAAGACCAAGAGGTGTGGTACGGTTTCGTTTAACGTATGGCTAGAACTAGGGCCTAAGTGGCTGACATACAAAAAGTGACGTTACCGACTATTCGTGCTTTTGCGTTCAATATAGAGTAGGTATATATCTAATCCAGATCTATCTATTCGACTTAAATGATTATTCATACATGAGCGCGAATTTCAACCAAATTTAATTGCATTTATTAATAGGAAATTGTTCTACCACAAAGGACTATATTTTATAATTAATTAAACATCTAATCTGAAATTTAATTAATTGATTTAAATAGCGAAATTTACAATTTACATATGTAAATTTTCTGCCGAGCTGAAAATTCTTCCCACGAACTGTCACACTCTATTTACAATCCACAAAATACAGTCGCGATCCACAAACCCAGGAATAAAAAATTCGCGTTCGATCTTAACCATTCCAAAACTGAATCACTAGTATCTGCGGCTGAAAAAAAAAGTTTCCATCTGAATGAAATGTCAGAAACTACGAATATTCGCTTGTTCGTAATGCGCTTTCATATTCATTAGTTTATGATATCATATGAGAGCGAATTGATTGATTTTTGTATGTTTTTCAGTTGACGTTTATGGAGGGGTAGCCGACGAATCTATAGTCAAGAAACCTACCTACTAAGTTGCTGACAGACAGAGTAACGTTGCCGATCATTAGAATTTTTGCGTTCAGGCTAGTCTAGTCCAGATCAATCGTTTGTCGTTTTTCGATTTGACTTTTCAGATTTCTGCTGCCAAATCGAACATGAAATCCGAATGTAATTGGTTCTTGTAAGTATTGATTTTTTTTCACTTTCTTTTTTACTGGAAATCCATTTTAATTGATTTATACACATTTATAATAACGCATTTCGAAATAATTTAATATAAAAACTCGCTCCAAACGCGTAAAATAAATAAATCAATTTAAAATGCAATCCTTCCACCGATAAACAATTCGTACCCTTCAGCTGTATGTCAACATGGGTGTTAGTGAAATTATTTGTAAAGCTGAGAAAAAATGGAGATTTCTCAAAAGTGCCTCAGATCAAAAAAAGATTGATTTTATTTTGGCAAATCGATCATGAAAGGCAATTTCGATCGAAAAAATTGCTCTTTTTGCTAATCCAAAACGACAATAATATAACTAGATTTTTAAAAGTGACCAATATTAGGTTTTACTCAACAAACAAGAGTTGAAAGAATTGTCAATTTGACAGATGATATTGAAATGGAACACATGTTTTTTTTGGGATTAAGTAGGTGATATGAACACTTTTATTAGAAGCTTATCGAAAGGCCTGCGTTTTAAACTGAACTGTATGGTTCATGGTTTAGATTGGGATAGGTTTACTGTTTATTATTTTGGTCCATTATTAGCGACTTGACAACTTCAAACTTTCAGTGTGAACGCACCTTAAACCGATTACCGAGCTGTCAATGTCAAAATATTCAGTAAAATTTTCAACATTTTCACTATAGTGAAGTACATGAAGGAACAACGTTTACAAATTACAAATGATTCAAATTTACTACCGAAAATCCGAGTCGGTGGTCGCAACTTTAAGAGCGGAACCGCCAATGTTCAATCTTCAGCGATGAAGTGTGTTTGCTGGCGGCAGATACCTACCACAAAACACACCTATTAAGAAAATATGACTAAATAGAACTTAAATTTTTGACAGTGTTTTGAATTGAATTCTGTCAAATTTTTCACATTTAACATTTGATTTTCCTGCAATTCTATTATTTTCTTCTATAGGTACCTAGAATAAAAAACAAGCATCACAAACAAATACCCCTGGCTCCCATAGTTCTGACAATTATGCACAATAGAGAGATGTCCACTTCTCTATCTCCCACTCGATCCGTGCCCCCCCAAGTTTTCGACTTATTTCCTGAAACTGCATATCGTATTACCCGCTTACTCTATTGTCCCTTAATTAGAATTGCATTTTTATTGTTTTATCGCAGTCGCTATTGCCAAAGAATGCTTCCAAACTATGAAATTAATTTCCTTATCGAGAGAATGTCATATTTCTGTAATAAAGAAGAAACTGAAACAAATTTGGTCGCACCACCCCATCTAGATGCCGGACGCCGGAGTACCATCATTTCGAATCTAATCGACGAATAGATTCCCACACGCAACTCCACTGCGACACCCTCGCTGTTCCACTTGAAATTCTTCAAATAACTTTTGACATTAATAAACGTCACGTCCACTTCAAATCACATTAAGTGCGAGGGAAATAATCATCATCATGCAGCAGGACCATAATCGTCATCTTCATCACCAAACAGAAACAGCTCGTCGTCGTCTTACTCTTTGCTTTGCTGTGTCCTACGTACTTACGTCTCTTGCACCATACCGCTGTGACGCATTCGCAGATGCAACGGATGCAACCTTGCGTTGGTTAACATCCAATTCAACTTGAAACGAAAGTCATTTTGTATATTTGCAAAGACGACACTTGTCATTGGAGTCCAAGGAGATGCTTTTTTTTAAGGAAACAACACTAAAGCTTAAGCTAAACGGAAGTGTATGTATTTCAAGTCGCAGAACCGTTTATCTGTTGAATTATTTAGAAGCTAATCAAGTGCCAGGCAAATACATCATCCACTCTAGTTTATTCGATGTGCATTCATGAGAATTTCCAGATTTTTCACTTCACAGCTCGCAGGAGACGTCATGTTGACTTTGAGTTGCAGTCATTCTGCCGCGGTTTTCATTAAATTTTTGCTGCTCCGATTTTTAACTATCCTCCTACCTAATGGAGCTAGGTGGTGGCGGACCCTTTCGACTATGAGTGTGTGTGTGTGAACATTTCTTGTGCAATCTTCAATGACATTTGTTGTCCCAGTTTATTTAGCTCGAGGGTTGCGAATGAAAAATCCTTATCTCGAGATGTTAATGCACTTGTAGCACGCCGCTTAACTAGTGGTCCCCTTCATGGAGCAGCAGTAAACTGGCATTCACTCTGTGACTCTGACTGGGAGGATGGGGGGGGGTTGGGAGATTGTAACAGTTGATATGAATGTAATTTGGTTTGCGTTAAGAGTCGGGTGTTGGGGGTTGTTGGCACAGCGATGTTTAAATGCGATGGAGGTTATGGGGGGTATTTGTTGGTTTACGACTTTACAAAAGTGAAACGGGTGTGTAGGTATACTGTGGGCACTCGTTTTACGAACGACTCTGTATGGAGGTCAGTTGGAGGAGGACTGTGCAAATTGGCTGTGGAGGGTGGAGGCTCTTGGAAAATGTGTGTCATTTGGCTAATTGGACGTTTGATAGGTTGAGTTGTGGTGGAGTAATTTTCAAATATTGTATAACGAAGTTGGACGATGCGGTTGAAGTTCGGTTTTACATGATCCTAACCTAGCTAATATTTCACTTGTATTGTTATAAAAATAGAATTGAAGCGAGTTTTGTAGTTGGTCAACTTTTAGTAATATTCCTACATGTGAACAGAGTTGACTTTATGAACTGTATTAAAGTCCTAGTTTAAATTGTATTAGGCTACTTTATTTGAAGCGTGTTTGGACTTTTTTGATGCGGTTATGGAGGAGTCTTAGGACGCATCTTCAATGCTTTTTACACGCGTTTTTTTTAAATAGTTTATATTGTGCTGTCTGCTCTAAAGTGAAACTGAAAAAAGCCTGTTGAATTCCACAAACCGACCGTGATGTCGTCACAAAGGCGAACAACAAACAAATTCGAGAATACCTTGCTGCATGTGACAGCTTATTGTATGTAAACAATTTTTGTTCTATAAAGTCGTGTTTTTTGTGAAATATATGATTCAGTTATATAACGTTTAAGAAAGCAGTTGTTTCTTATTTCAACCGTTTTTAAAAATTAACTTAAAGTACCTATATTTTTACTTAGAATTAATCGGAAAATCAGTTTTGAGTTTAAAGTCGAAGACAGCCTTTTGACAATTCGTTGCAAATATCACGTGGCTAGTTCGTACACGTTATTCAGAGACAGAGGGCCTTATACCCTTTTCACACTGCAGCGAAAACTGCACTGAAAAACACTTTCGTCGAAAACTCGAAATTGCATTCACACCGAACACTAACCAGTTTTCGTTTGACGTTTCAATCAGTCGTAAAACGTCTGTGTAAACTATTTTGTTTACGAGTTTCGAGCGCATTAATTAACAAATAAAATTAATTTAGAGCATTTAAACATAAAATTAGCCCATCAATTAGTGTGGAAAATGATTTTAAGTTGTGACATTTGTTCTGTCAGTTGCTCTGCTGAATGTTGCAAAAGGTGTGTTTGTTTCAACAACGCAACGATTGGAAGTCGTTGTCGTGGTTTTTTCGTGGAAAACGACCTTAAAAGACTTGTTTTGAAAACTGAAATACCTATGTATGGCAAAACTGCTGTTTTCGTTGAAGTTTTCGAGTGATTTCGCGAAAACTAGGTTTTCGACTCGGTGTGAATAGCGTATTAATAATAATCATTTTTAATCTTTACCTTTTATATTTTGTAGGTCACATTATGCAGTTTTGTATGGAAAATTTCGCCATTGTGAGTTCGAAAAAGTTAGCCTGGACACTAAAAATGATTATAAGTAGTATCGGAAGTTGGAGTTCAAGTTGACAAGACAAGAGATGGATATCTGTCATAGGTCTATCCCCCCAAAACGTAAGACCCATTTCTTTACATTAGGCGTTTTTTATTATGCCCGCATGATCCATATAGATCATTGATTTTCATGGTTTACAACAACAGTTGGATGTCGTATCATTGCTGTAAACCATATGGAAATATTAATGATCTACAAAAAAGCATGTTGCCAATGGCCTGCCGCCAATCATCTTGCTTTTATGGGCATCGTGGTGTTAAATTTGTTTGTGTCTCGTATTAAATCGAAAAAAATAGTGAAATACACATTAGAGAATAGGTATCGAGTTCTTGCATTAAAGTCCAATTCATGAACTCACAACTAAAAAAGAAATGAGCGTGACTTCATGAATTTTTCGGGAAAACATCTTGTGGGCAACCGCCTTTCCACTGGAAAGTTATATATCTCTGTATTCCATTGTCTTTGGTTTAAGATTTTCTATTATGTTGTAAACTTAATTTTATTCTTGCGTTATCATTTTAATTTTATTTTATTTATTGTGAACATTATTTTTGTGTTGCATCTGCCATTTTTGCTCATGCTGTTTTCTTTTCTTTAAATAGTTATATGCTTATCACGGTGATTAATTTCTTTTATGCTGTAAAAGCGTAAGATTTAACTTTTATTAATAAAGTTATCAATGGATTAATAGTAATCTACTTATATCGCGTTTTCTTACATTTACAACAGTTTCGTAAAAGGAAATTTTATTTCCAAAGTGCGAGTGATATCGGTAAGGTTGCTTCTAATTAGTGTGCTACTAAAAAGTAGGTACTGATGTTACGGTGCTATCGGCTCTAAGTGATTTTGTTTTGTTCAGGATTTTAAATTTTAACCATGTGCCCATGTTCTGTAACTCATGCGATAAGTTTTCGCATCGAAAACTTAGGAACAAAACATTCCGCTGCTTATCGCATCTGGAAAATATTGGAGTTCTCACTCTATGCGAAAAGTGTTCTGTAGTAACTTTTATTTTCATGGGAATTTTAGAAAGATTTCCGAAAGCTGTCAAAATCCTGTAAAATAAAACAATAAAAATTGAAATTTATTTCTCAGGGATTTTAGTTAGTTGTATCGTTGTTTTTAAAAATGTTCAGCTTTTCACTAACTTTGGGTGAAGAATACGATCGGCGTGACATGTTACGGATTCAAGGGCGTGTACTTAGAGATAGCACAAACCCTTTTGAAATGCCGGAAGCAAGATCTTGGGAGTTGTATCGTTTTTCCCGTGGTTCAGCTCGGATACTTATTGACAAGCTAAATCCACATTTGTGCAAGGGCAAAGGAATGCATTTATTCCAATCCTGATTCGGGTCTGTGCTGCATTACATTTTTTTGCAACAGGGTCCTTTTAGAGAGATGTGGGTCAAGATTTCCATCCCCTCAGGAATACAATTCGATAAAGCAAAAGTAAAGACACGGCTTACATCTTTTATCAATCAATTGTTTACGAAATTCAATTAGATTTTATAAAATGAGCGAATTCCCATGGATTATTGGAGCAGTAGATTGTACCTACGCCACGTTCGGATTAAGAGACCTAAGCAAGACGTAGAAAATTGCTACTTAAACCGTAAGGGTTACCATTCAAAGAATTTACAATTGGTAATTGTAGTGTGACATTTCTGATAATTTAGCAATGAAAATTATGTTCGTACCCATATTTCAGATAGCTGATTACAATCTCTAAAGACTTAAGGTGGATTTGCAAGGTTTGGTGGAGCTGATACATATACGTGCGGGAAGCATCACAAATAAACGCACGTAAGTAATGCGTGGTTATTATGTAATTTTTACAGAGTTTCTGAAAACATTATACCCTATTTCCACCGACGTGTTTAAGCTAAATCGACATGATTAAGCTTAAACACCTCACTAATTACGTGTTTTACCATACATTTTCGTGATTACTAATTACGTGATTTAGACGTGTTTAAGTTTTAATTACGTGTCTGTCCACACAAAATAAAATCGAACATACCTTTATTATGTTCAGCACTTCATTCAGCAAACGAAAAGTCAGTGATGGGACTTGAGGAAAGTGAAACGGTGGTAAAAAAAAAATTGTCCATGATGAATAATTCAGTAAATAATGAAGTAATGGCGCAGTAAATGGTGAATGGTGTACACTGGACTGAAAGTTTTTGCTGATGCAATTCTTCGAGAAAAATACTGAAGGTGGTAGATTTCGAGTTCTGGTTGGTAGAATTTCCGAAAGTGTAAAAAGCGGTAGAAATACCACTTAAGTGATAAAAGTCCCATCACTGATAGAGCAAAGTTGGCGTAAGTGACACACTAAAACACGTAAAGTTCGGTGGAAACGCCTTTCGTGTTTTACTAAACAATTCGCCTTAATCATGTCGGTGGAAACAGGGTATTAATTGCATATTATACATACCTACTACATAATTCGATTTTTATTTAGGTGATTCCGGATATCCTTTGTGTCCATGGATTATTATGCCTTATCGTTCTTCAAGCCACGTCCACGCGCAAACAAGAAATAGCATAGAGCGACTGAATGGCGTATTAAAGTCCGTATTCCGATGTCTGCAAGTCGGACTAAGAACGACTGCATAACGATAACGAGTTGTGGGAAGACAATAACGGATCAGAAGAAAATTGATCACTAAACATAGATTAGGAAGCTGTTTATCCTCAACAAAACGTCTAGGCATTTGCGGGAAGCGGAGACAATACGTGATCGTTTAAAAGAAAATGTTGCTAATAATCGTGTTTTAAAAGTAATTAAAGGGAAATAAATATCAAAACCAACTTAAGATTTTTTTTTTTCAATTAGGTATAGTTCATATAGGTATTTTTGTTTTAATACGTTATACCCGCAAGCTTTGTGTTTCGTGATAAACTTCGACAGTTGAAGTGATTATTTTATCGCCCTTGATAGTTACGGAACCTGAATATTACACCATATTTACAGGGGTTTCATATCGAAATGTTCCATGTGATCAATTCGTATCGTTTTAGTGATAGATACATATATCGATGCGATAATTATAGAACATAGGCACTGATCTATAAACCCCATACGGGTTGGGGTCGCAATTCTGGCGAGGGCAAAATTCTTTTTCCAAAATTCTGCTTTCAAAATTCTGTTTTCCAAAATTCTGCTTTCAAAATTCTGCTTTACAAAACTCTGCTTTACAAAATTCTGCTTTACAAAATTCTGCAAATAATAAAAAAAAGGTTTGGAAAATGTTAAAAAGCGCGCGCTTTTTCCATTTTCCAAACCTTTTTTTTATTATTTGCGAAAAACATTCTACCTACCTACCTACTCACTTGTTATAGAAGAAGAGGTAAAAGGAGTTTTTTTATTGGTTTTAAATTTGCTCTCTTGGTTTAGACAAATATTCTGTTAGTATACCCTTGTGAGTGAACGTGTGCTTCTAAAGTGAAAATGAATATATCTGTAATTAAATCCAATAAAGGAAAATATAAGTTGTGCGTGGATGGATATAATGTATTATTGTGAAAAATGAAGTAAATGTGAAATGTCGGGTTTCTTAAGCATTATCAAAAGATATTGTTCTCTCTGGCTTTGTTTAGTTTCTTAATGCTGTTGTTTCTTTTTTGTTGGTAATTGCAATTGTGAAATAATTTGTCATTTTTTGGCCGTTTTTTTGTGTTCTTGGTACCCTGTACCTTCTTTATATGAAATATATTATAATTTGTTGATAAAGTTGAAAAATATTTGTTTTCTTTAAATTTTTAAATTGGAAAAAAAACAGAATTAGCAGAATTTATTTGTTTAAAATATTGCCTGCCAGAATTTTAAAAAGCAGAATTTTGAAAAGCAGAATTTTGTAAGACAGAACAGAAAAAAAACAGAATTTTGAAAAGCAGAATTTTTGTGTTAAAAGTCAGAATTTTGCAAAGCAGAATTATGAAAGCAGAATTTCGACCCGCTCCCCCCCATACCCATAGGTACGTGAATCGAAACCCTAAAAATGTTCGTTTGCTTTTTTTGACCACTTAGTCTTAAAATGTTGCTTATGAAATATAAAGTTAGTTTATCAAAAACAAATTAGCAAATGATACTTAAATTTTCTAGAGAAATTATTTATTAATTTTTCCGTACGAACATCTTTTCCGATCAACTTCTTAGTCAATTCTACAAAAGAAAACCGAATCATTCCACTGAAATATTTCATTTCTTTACTGTTCCTGTTTCTGACAGAATTTTTGCGATGACCGCCTAAACGTAAAATAAACTCGGTTTCACGATTCACGCTGCTTAACCTTTTATGTTTTATGTTGGCATAAAGTACCTACTACTTACATTTCGTCAACATTTTTTTAAAATCTGGGTAAGCTATCTCCAAAGGCCACAAACCTATTAAATATTTATACATTTTCTAAAGGATCAAATAGTAAAACAAAGTAGTATGCCTATCCATATATATTTTCATTGTCTGTGACTTAAATAACTCTGTGCCTAAAAGGTAAAACACCTTCTGTCAATTTTGTATACTTTTCAGGAGAGCAATTTTAAACTCTAAGCGGTGCACTACAGTTGATGACTTAAGCTGTTTGAAAACAGAAATAGCTTCCTCTTATTTGAAATTTTGTTACCTAGATTGGCTTAAAAAATAGAGCAAGGAAAACAGAATTCAAAAAAAGTTAAATAGCTAAAACAACTTTCAGATGTTTTGCCTTTTAGGCACAGAACTATTCAAAAAGGGAGTCAATTTATTATTATTTTTTTTTACTTTTAAGGTAGCCACCTTTTGTGTGTCGTCATGAAAATCAACATCCGTCATCCGTGACACTTAACCTTGTAAAACAATATTTTCATCAAAGCCGACAACGGATATACTTCCTCTCTTACGTTGGATTTATAGTCCTAACTCCACCCACTGGCTAAGAAAATAATACCACAATTTTTGTGGTGCCTTTAGTCACGAAATAGGGCACCGCTCTGTAATTATATACAATGTCCAATTGATTCCAAATAAACCATCGCGACTTATCCGTCGCTCACGCATACACAACATTTTCAACGATCCTATCAAATAGAGGGTCCGACAAACTTTTAATTCATGTGCGTTTTAAAACCAGTTGTCAGTGATATAGGTATAAAGTAATAGAACTCATCCATCGTCCCCCGCCACAGTTTGGATTGATTTCCGACGACAGAGTAGGTAATCTTCTTAATTTGATACCTTTCAGCACATACAGATACACTTACGGGATACAAAGGGCACAATTTTCACTGAGGTTAACAAGCCAGATCGGCACCGCACCCCATGTTAACAATCGGTGGACAAAAAGACAAAAAAAAAACTCCATCGGACCTTCATTTAAATTCCGTTTCACAAATGAGGGTGGTGTCAGCCACAGTGTCTGATGACATGAGACAACACCTTACGTGCAGTGCGTGACCACTCGTAGTTACGGACGATTTGCTGCTGTGCATTCGCCACCAATGTGGGGAAATTGGAATCGGAACTTGTGCTGCACTCGATACCTGTAATTATCGCACCTTTACCCGTAACCTGGTTACAGGCCTTTCATTACATCAATTGCTTTATTGTCCACCGGCGTTGGACTCAATTAACCTTTTCATTCAATTAATGAATTTAAGTGATTGCCTTCGCCTGAAGTTCGTGCAGATCCTTTATAGCCATAGGCACATAGAGTTTGTGTTTCTATGGGTGTTGATTCATATATTTATGTAAACCGCAGTGCAGTTTGTGATTTACCAGTGCGCACGAGAAGAAATCAATCGAGGTTTTAATCAAGTTGGGTGAATTAAATCAGAAAATACATTCGTTATCCACACAATTTATAGCATTAACTTAAAAAAAAAAGAAGATGAAATGACGTATCTAGCCTGTCAAATGACCAAAAGCTCAACGCTGTCAAGGTTGTGTTCTAAAATGCGTGGGACCAATTCAAAGGAAATTGTTTTTTCTTACCTTTGAAAGCAGTTTTTAAATTGCTACCTAGTGTTGGGTAACTCCGCAATTATGTAAAAGCAAGGAAATTAAATTCTAAAAAGTTAGTTTAAAAAAAACCCGACCGACTAAAAAAGATAAACATTAAAACAAGATACTTTCAAATATGTATACCTATGGATAATTGGCAATCGGACATGGTTATTCTTGAAATTGTCTTGTTTTAATTTTTTTAAATCTTTTCTACAGTCGGTCGGGTTTTTTTGGTTTTTTAAATTAACTTTGTTTTGTTTAATTTATATTTTTATATTTTATATAGCCTATGAACGACACTCCGGGAAGAATACCAATTTAATGACACCTCACTCTTCAAAATCGGTCAAGCCGTTTGGGCTACAGGGCGTCACGTAGGAACGTACATAGGATACGCGCGAAACACATAACCCTCCCTATGTCCAGTCGGGTAAGAAGACAAAACGCCGCACGAAATTGACAGCAAGTACATAGGATGTCGTCTTAAATGATAGCCATAACGAAATTTCAATACATTTCATAATGTTTATTAGATAATTATTATAGATCGTTCCTTGAACCACAAAGTTGAGAAGCATTTATTATTCCCAGGCGGCAACATTTAAATGTCAGCGAAACAAACAAGAAGTTCATAATTGACAGCTTTTGCATGCAAGCTTTATTAGGCAAAATTATTACTATACCTCTAGTTCTTGTTCTCTTGCATCCAATTGTGCAGTTGCACAACAAGCAAATCATTAATTGGTTATGTAATAAATAAATATAAAGCCAGTTAAAAGTGACACTAGAAATATTTGACAGCAATCTGGTAAGAACAAGCAGCTCTAGGAATTTTTTTTTTTAAACTTCGGTTTGTATGGATTTTTGTGGAGGGGAAGTGTTTTGTCTATTTTCGGGGCTCACTTCTGGTAAAGTGCTCTAATACCTCGTCGTTCCGTATACCGACTATCTAAACAACTTGACATATGGCAACAAATAATTATTTCTGTCAAAATAAGGATGATGATGATGATGGTTTGTAAATATGATCATGTATGGTAGGCCGTTGAGACCTATTACACGAAATAAACTTATATACTTCGACAGAAGGAACAGTCAAGCTGTCATAATTTCACAACGCTTTTCGCATATAGGCTCTGGTCTTACCTTAAGGCAGATTGCGTCGACAGCACTTAAATACGCATACTCTCACGTGCACATTTAAAATTATTGGCCGCTTCCCACTGCCCGCTAGACAGCTAATGTCAAACTCCATATAAACAAAATTGACATTTCACCATTTGCGCTAGACGTCTAGCACTTTTGCGATATATTCCTTTCAGGGAAATTTCTCAATCTAGCGCCAAACTAACCGCTGCATTGGAAAAAAAACGACCTGTCAAAGGAAATCGTTTAAACGTTTACAAAATAAAAATAATTGTGATAAAACTGGTAATAACGAAAATAACACAGCAATTCAGATATTATTTTTCTGATATTTGTATCATTTACTTAATTGCAGTGGGGACTTTGCCGCTGCCGCAAGTGTTTTAACGCGAGCGTTCCTTCATCTGGGATATCTTGTGCTAGACGTCTAGCGGGCAGTGAAACCCGGCCATTGTCTAGTTTTGGGTCGACTATATTTTTGTCTGGACTAGATTTCTAAACTAAATATCTATACTAGATTTTCTCTATTTTTTTTTTTAACTAAATTGGTGAGTAATGTCACTTTTACTACGTCAACAAATGTCGCTTTCCATTGATAAAGAAAAAAACACTTTCCAGAGTCAGAGCAGATGTGCGAATCTCAATTTCTGATCGATATAGGTAAATCTCGCTCAGAAATCGAGATTCGCACACCCACTTACACTAACTCCAAACATTTGTCATTTGTCAAACTTTAAAGTGTGTTATTATTTACGTTGTAAGACTACAAGTCTGTTAAAAATAGAGACAAATCTTACATTTTGCCGCTGCAATGGATGAATTGATGGATTTTTATAGACACAAATTCAGTACAATTTAAGAACAGCTGACTTTTAAAACACACATCCACCACAAATGCGAAAAAAGTAAAATCTAGTTTTGTGTTCCATTGTTCACGAAAAATCTGAAATCTGAAAATCCCAATGCAAAACGACATGAGTGCTCAGTCGGGAAATTCGTGACTATAGTGTGGAACGTTTGGGATTGGGATACAATATAAAGCAAACATTTATGACTGAAATTGTATTACATTTCGTACAGTGTACAGATATCAAAAAGACCTAAAATGTACTGTCATCTCAGAATGGCGTTTTTGCCCTTATTGTAAATACCTGTCCCATCGACTATTTCTCGCGAACAGCTTAGGAGAAAGCAAATTTAGGGTGGATGCAATCACACAGAATTGAAACGGCATACGAGACCTAATACTTAACTGCAATAAAACTAAATGAATATTAGCTTGGCGCACGACTGAGTGCGCTGACGTACCTATGTAGATTGTGGATTGCCCAAGCCACGTCATCACACCTACCTTCTCTTTATTGCATTATAAAACGAACACCTCTAGAGTTCCCCTTCATCAGATATTTCAATCAACTGAATCCTTTTTAATGGCTTTTCCCCATTGTTTACCTAATTGCTGAATTTAAATAAATTTATTCCAAAACTTCTGACAAAGATAATGAACTCACAAAAGGCCATTACAGTCCGCCAACTGTATGTCCTTATCAAAGCGCCAACACTCTCCCCATTTAAAATAAACACACGCACACTATCTTTACCTACATGAGTGCACTTACATAAATTTACTGCCCAAACACAGTTAGATAGCAAAACATTGAGACATAAATTACATCCCCCTCCTCACTGACGACTGCTACATTCAAAATATTATTTATAAAGTTGCCAGTTGCCACCCTTTTTTTGTCATTCAAAAATCCAAGTCAGCTAACTTTGGAGTTGGGGTCTGGCCCACCTCTTTCAAGGAAACCCTCATAAGCCCTCATAACATATTCATACCCACTTCATAGTTCGAGCTTCGAGATATAAAATACATTACAACCCCCCATGCATGCAGGATCGGAATTAGCTCCTTGAGTTTCAACTACCTCCGACCCCAAGCTGCTTCTGGGTAGCTCAATTCAATAGTAATATTTTTTTTTTTTGGGTTTTGTTGTAGATTTATTGTCAACTAGAGGTAATTATTGTGCGACAGTAAACAGTGTTGGCCGGGCCTCGTGCTGCCGGTTCATTAAAGCAGAAATTCCGGGTAAAGAAAAAGGTTACAATATACCCAAACGAGAGAGCGTTTCAAACGACTGGCTACCGTTCGTTCGAATTGAAATGCATCCCAAAGGTGGTTAAACGGGAGAAGCAGACGCCTGCTTCTGTTTCCTAATGCAAAGCGAACAGCACACTCATACACCCATTATTAAGCCATAAAACTGTCAGAAGAGCACACAATGAATGGCCAGAGTGCAACAAAGGGGTGCACCACCCCCCATAAATTACACCGAACCGAAAAAATGTATAAAACAGTTCAACATGCAAATCCAACAGGACACCAAACACTGGATACACTCGGCTTGTATAAGTAAAAGAGTATGCGAGCACGAGGTGATGTTCCTGGATTTGGCCATTTCATTGCCTGAATGGAGGATATTGTAATTCCTCATTTGCAGGCTTTCTCTTTCGGTTGGGCGGGTGATGGTGCGGAGGGTTGTTTCAGACATCTGTTCAATTGAATTTTGCTGTTTGCTGTAGGATCTGTTGTATGTCATTTTCCGTGGATGATTTCTCAGGACGGTTGTTGTTTTTAATATCCTTTAGTGGTACGGTATCGTTTTTCTATGTTGTCTAATTCAATGAAATTGTAATTTTTAACGCGCGTTGACGGGTGAAATACTCGTAAGGGCGGCAGAGGTATGGAGAAGCACTGTGTGGACTTTAAATTACGCTACGGTGGTTGAGGGAAACAGAAGGACATTTTTATTCGTGGAACTTCTGTGGGTAATTTTTCACTCATGTTAATGAAGGCTATAATATGAGAAGTTGATTAAATGGCGACCGAGTTGGGTTTTTATTTGGGTCGTGTATGCTGGATTGTTGTCATTGAAATTGGCTGCTTTGCTGTTTACGATTGTTTAATTATTTTACTCGTAGTTCATTAAACGGTCGTTAAATTTTCGAAACAAACTGATCGCATTTATGTGACTTTTGTCGGGAAAGTGCAAACAGCTGGATGGTTTTTTTTATGGAGCGTTACAGAAGGAATTCTAAGAAGCGGGTAATTATTGTCACTGATAGTCACGTGCCTCTAATGCCTATGCCTGGAGACTTTGAAAATTTTGTAGACTCAAATGTGCCCGCTTGGGATGAAAAGCCGTCTCCAGATAGAACCTACCTACAACCTATACCAAAGTACATTCAATTTCATTACCATACCTACCAACGCAACGGCTGGTTGTTGTCATACTGGAGATCCTATCAAACTTGATAAAACCTGGGTCGGCATTCTGTAAGGCGAACACGGTTTTCGAGTGCATGAATGATTTGCTCTGTATTACAGAATAGGGATGCCAAATCTCAAAAGCTAGCTGGCGGGACATTTCCTGCCTTTGCAGTTAATAAAAAAAGGTTTTATTTTTGTTTACATTTTCTTAATTCATATTTTTTTAACATTTTATGTAGGTACTTACATTATTTTGGGGCGAAGAAAACAAGGTTTTAAGGTGATTTTGGACCTTAAAACCTTGTTTTAAAATAATTTTCTTGTCCTGAAGCTGAAAGTTGTAGAGTAGATATATGTAAACTATTAAAATATGTCGTTGTTAAGAATTAACTTATCTATAAAAATGGGCACATTCAAGAATCTGGTTATCTTAAGTCGACCTGAACGCAAAAACTAGATTGGTCGGGAACGTCACTTTTTCTATGTCAGCCACATATCCGAACTGTCAACTTAGTACTCAGTCGCGAATTTCATGACTACTTTCGTCGGCTACCCATCCAATAAAGTCAACTGAAACAGCTCTTCATATGACCGATTTCAGCCAATCAAAACCGAGATACATCTAGTCAGACTTATAGATTTTGAGTTTAGAAAAAATGCGATAAAAATTAAGTTTTAAATTTTTTTTGTTTAAACATAAAAAAGCGAACAGCTGACAGCAGAGCATAACGACAATACATTTAGAAACAGAGAAAGACACACTTGAGACTTGAATTCAGTATCAGTTCATGCAAGGCTAATGCAGTGAAAACGAGATGGCATGCACATTTTCTTCTTAAATGTATTTTAATGGATTGCAGAACCAATAAACAGGGCTTCCAGTAACTGATACTGAAGAGCTGTCGCGAAGAGCTCAGAGCTCTTGGAACACAGCACAAGGTATTACTGTGTTGGGTCCCTGGACATGAAGGCATTCCAGGCAATGAGAAAGCGGATGAACTAGCACGACATGGCTCGGCTAATGCTCTAGAACAAACAAGCCCCTCTGTGTGGATCCCGCTCTGTACACTAAAGCTAGAAGCAGCGAAAAAGGCCACGGATGAGGCAAACGCTAGATGGAAATCCATGGATACGTGCGAAAACACAAGGAAACTATGGCCATCTTTCTGTAAATCCAGAACAGAGAGAATCATGCGGAATAACCGGAGATGTCTCTCTACGCTTGTAGGTATCCTTACGGGACACAACACCTTGCGATACCACATGAAGAAAATGCGACTGACCGAGGAAGAACTTTGCAGAGGCTGCGGTGACGAGGGAGTTATAGAGGATACAACCCACTTCCTATGTCACTGTCCAGGTCTTCAACACTCCAGAAAGTTCTTGGAAAGTTCTTCTTTAACAACCTGAACGAGTTATCTAGCACACCAACGGACAAAATCATGAACTTCATCAAATCCTCAAGATGGTTTGTATGCAACGACACAGTAAGTAATTAATTAATTAATTTACAGGCAGAATAGGTCACTACGGATAAGGGATAAAACCTTTCCCCCGACGGGTATCACAATGGGTCAATTTTGACCTGAGTGTGGCGCGGGACACTCCCCGCCAGCCCACCAACCTAACCTAACTGATTATTTGCAATGTGCTCTTAAAAATATACTAAGAAACAAAAATGTGTAGATACCTATATTCAATTTTGATTTAAGATTTCCGAGATTCACATAAATTGCAGTAGACTGTCACTCGAGCGCGGCAACGTTTTCGACTGACAGTTTAATAGAATACACAGTAGGTAGCTTATGGAAGGTGGTCCATAAGCAGCGCACATACCGGATGCGACGGATAAGGTAGATTTACTTTCTACTTTTCTGTCCGTCGCACCCGTTGACAGTCGGCACTGCCGGGGAGGACGCCTTTTCATTGGTGGCAATATTGTGAGCGTAAGAGAAGCTGTCATCGGCTGTCACCAGTGCTCTTATGTCGTGGGATTTCTTCTTTTTTTTCGGGAATTTCGTTGTCTTAAAAACCTTCCGTGGCCAGAAAAAAAAGCTGCAATAAATAAACAATCAAACTAGATTTTTTTTTTTTTTTTGTAATTTCATCAAAATATGTGTGATAACGATATCAATGATAAACAGCAAATAAATGTACATAAAAAAGAACTTTTTTTAATCACTTTTTAGCAATAATAATATTGACAAACTGCTATATTTATACCAAAGGTAATTTAAAGTGATTATCTTTCCGTATAATATAAATTTTACTTTTAAAAGTAAGATTTTTTCACCAAAGAGTTACTATCCAGGGGATTTTTTAAAAGGGAATTTGAGTACAGTGGAAAGGGAAAATTACCACGTTTCGTGAGACAAATAATGATAGAGTACTTAAAATACTGCCTGTCACCGTGTGCGACGGATTCTATGGGACTGCTCGTTCCGTCCAATACGTCAATATTGACGAATCCAACGACGCGACGGATGCAGTGGATCTATGGGCTGGGTCCTTAAGAGTAACTCCAAAATCACCTTAGGTTTGTTCCTTTACTTTTGTAGTAAGAATGGAAAAGTCTGTAAAATTGGCAGAGGTGGGGTAAATTCTCTCACAGAGAGAGACCTTTACGAAAATGTTAGGAACGCTGTTGTAGGAATTTATGAAAAATGACAGATACTACACAATTCAAAAATGAAAAAAAAAAATTGATACGGAAAGTCGTTAAAATATTTGATAAACTTGAAGAATTAACCAATTTCTTAAGAAACTTAATTGATTCATCTACCTAGCGATGAAAGTGATGTGAAATAATCAAACTTCTTTTTGATAAATCCAAGTATGTCGAAGAGCTAGAATTTCGTCGCCACTTTTGAAAATAATCTTGAGGAGAACCTTTAATTTTATTCTGCCGCCTGTTGATACCATGTTAATATGCAAGAAATCAAAACAAATGCACGCGTTGTGCCAAATAGGACAACAAACTTTAAATCAGCTGTTAATTGTAAGGTGATTGACAGCTTTTTACTCCAAGAAATCTCTTGAGTAAAAATTTGAAGATTCTCATTGAAGAATGGAGGGGTATTGTCTTGTTCTCTTCCACGAATTTTTCGAGTGCAGGAACGGCATTGAGTAAAAATTCGTAAGAATTCGTAAGAATTATGTCGTTTTCCATTGGTTTCACTGCTACTGATTGAATCCACAAAAGTATTGGTGAAATGCCAAAAAATAACCTACGGCAGCTGTTATCTGACTTGTATAAGATAAATACATAAAATACACTTATTTTTTTATGCCAATGGAACGGTATCAGAAGTGATTTTTTTCGATTCCGGACTGTCTCGGACGATTCTTTTTGCCCGATGGAAAACGACATTAGTAAAAATTTGTAAGATTTAAAAGTTAAGGACAATTAAATGTCTTATAGCGGGACAGACCCGCACTGAGCGAGCATCTGACTAAGCATCCCAATTAGATTAGATTAGATTGTTAGTGGGAGGTGGAAGCAAGTTGTCATATCACTGCGGCCACGAGTGGGCCTATTGTGATTTCGACCATTAAGAGCTCGCTCATGATACCGGACTAAGTGATGAATCCTAGTAGATCTTTGAGTGCGCTGTCAGATGTGTCCTCCGCCCCAAGGTAAGGTCTTACTGGATTTCGTTGCATCCCTATTACAGAAACAAAACGAAAACGTTTGAAACATTGAAATGTCAGCTCCATACAAGCTCTGCCCAAAAAGTGACGCCAACATAGCCAGCGCTCTTGGTTCAAAGCGAATAAAAATTGTAACAAAATGCCAACCATCTTGGATTTATCCATAGAATGTTAGAGAGCTGTTGGGTGTTCGTATATTTGCTAATGTCGATTTCCATTGGGACAGAAAAAGCACTTTTTTTCAGAGTCAGAGCAGTTTTTCTGCTCTCGAAATCAGCTGGCTGTCAGATTTCATGTTCCATTGGGCGCAAAAAAAGCACTTTTTTTGAGAGTCAGAGCAATTTTGCGAATCTCGATATCCGAGCGAGATTCACACCTATTTGCACTTACACCAAAACATTTGTCGTTTGTCAAACTTTAAAGTGTGTTTACTTACGTTAATAGACGAGAAGTCTGTGAAAAATAGAAAAAAAAATTACATATGGCCGCTGCAATATTTATTTAAATAAATTGAATGGAATTTTATTTACACAAATTACAATTTAAGAACACGTGACTTTTAAAACACGCACCACCACAGGTGCAAAGGAAGAAAAATCTCGTTTTATGTTCCATTGGGCACGAAAAATCTGAAATCTGAGAGCAAAATCTGAAAATCCCAATGGAAAACGACATAAATTGTTAATAATGGATGGAGCCAACAAAATTTTAAGAAAAAGTCTTATGGTAATGCATTTATTGCCCCATAAATTGCGCAATTTTCGTATGTTGTTTTATAAATTTTCAAATAACATTTTGGATAGATTTATATGTCTAGAAGATGTACCTACTGAAGGTGGGAAATTATTTGAACAATGGATTAGCTGCAGTATCGGATGGAAATTCTTCGGAATGGAATTTCAGAAATATAGGCCAGGGGAGTATTGAACAAACTGATTCCCTTGTTCAACTTGCGCTCATTCGGGGGGACCATACAAATCATGCTGATGTTTCAGGAAAATAGTTATTTCCGAATCAATTTTTGAAATGAGTTGGTGTATGTTCTCTGCATATTCCTCTTCCGGTGCCCTAAATAGCTTGTCAAGTAGTGGCGACTAGAAGTAGTGGTCCAGCTCAAAATATCCTCGAAATGGGCATACAGTTGTTTCTGACATCAAGGTCCTTTCCTTTTGCATCGTATAAGATTCATTCAAAGATGTTAATGATATACCTACTTAGGGCTCGCTGTCGTTCTCTCGTGGAGCTTGGAGAAATGTTGCTTTCTAGCATTTTCTTTTTCGTCTATGAGTTGCATATTATGAGCATGACATTGGCAAATCTAGCCTTGATATGGGCTGTCAGCCTTTAGCGCCATCAGCCATCACTAGATACGACGGCCTTTCAAAAAAAATCCGTCCCAGCAGCGAACAAATAGAATAATTACAATTTTACCTCATAAAACGGGACAGCTTCCACATCCCAGATGTCCCAATCTCTGGCGTAAAAAAACAATTCTCTTTGAAAATATCACAAAATGATTCATCGTAAAAAGTGTTCACCCCGCGATTATCACCAACTTTGCCACTTCCTCGTTCCTGAACAAATACAATCGCCCCTTCTTCAGGAATCATCTCACTTGTATCTGTATAATTTTCGATTTTAATTTAAAGAAGGGATGAAGATGAAGTGGCAAATGAACCCCAATCCCTTAGCGGGACTAACCTTCCCACCCTCGCCCTCAACTTATGTTGATTTCCCAATGAAGAATGTGACGAAATTACTACACTGTGCCCCAGGAAAATGGAAAAAAAAAATAAAGCAAAATTGTAATCAACCCCATAGAAGTATCCACCCACAATGTCGAACCAACCCATTCCTCTCCTAATGTATTCCATTGTGCCTTGTATGGCACATCTAACGGACGACCGAATGAGCTAACACTTACGCTAGGCGTCAGTGCCGTTTTGGGAGTTCTAAATCAAACGCCAAAAAATGTTTCCATTCCGCACCCCTGCTAGAGTGTGAACCGAGCCAGTTTCGAGAATACCCTCTCAGCTCTGGCATGAAGACATCAACAAACATGAGAGCAAGGATTCGTGTGCAGAGGGTTTGTAAAGAAGATAAAATCCCCCAACTATGCGCTGCTAACGTGCATTCCTTTGATTGATATCCAGCTTTAGTGACAATGTGACATAATTTTCCATACATTCGCCTATCTTGGGCAAATGGGAGGACTTGAAGTGTTTACATTTTTATTTCATTTAAGAAAATCATGTCCCTTCGTTGCTGGATCCTTGTCAATCGTTTAATAATTCGCATCCTATTTGCTGCAATTTACTTGATGTTGATTGTTGTACGCAGGGAGGGTGGGTGTGTCCTGTTCGATTTGCTGCGAAGGTAATGAAAGGTACACACGATAGATTCAGGAATACAAACACGTTTCACGCGAAGGATGAGGGATATTGTCGACCATTATCTTGTCAGGGGACATTTGCACACCCCACTTAGGGATCAGACTTTCCGGCAATTGAGTCGGACTTTTTGTTTTAAATTTGGCCGAAATGGTGAATCAAGCAAGTTAACCGCCAGTTCATTCGATATGACTTTGAAAAGGTTTTTTTTTTTCTTTTGGGACTTTCAAAACCGAAGCGTATGTGAATCTAATGACAACCCCTTCCAGGGGAACAACAATGCGTCATGATTACCGAACAAAGGATTTGCATTGCATTTGACGGCGACATGGTAATGGCGTTAAAAGGGAACTCGTGTAATTGTGCCTGTCGTGTACGATTTTTGAACGTTGTCATTTTGTTTGGAATGGATAAATCGAGGGGCACTGTCATCGTGCAGGTGAAGTTACTGGTGTCAAACTGTTCGAAAGGGTTGCGTAGTCCACCAGGTGGTAAAATCAACATTGCCGAACCTAAATACAGACGAATATGACTCTTTATAAGAGCTCTGTAGCACTGTGGAAGTCACGTACGGCCAGCATCAAGTGCTGAAGACCAGTGGCATCGATGCCAATAAGCAATAAAAACGTCGCAACTGATTTTCACCAAACCACCTCCAAGAAACCTGGCTCGATAAAAGTGCCGGCAAGCACATGCAGCAAAACAACGTGCCTACGAAGCGGCGCTGCACAGAAAGACGAAAGCGGCTAATAAGCTCTATGAGCAAAGGAGCAGGGAAGAACACCGGCTTCTCCCGAAGAAAAAGAAAGATCATGAGTTATGAGAAGGCGTGCGATTGAGGAAATCGAGATGTGTTACTTCAGGAACAATGTTCGGAAGTCTTACCAAACTGAAACCTGTAGAGACGAACAAGGAAACCTTGTAGTGGAATCACAGCCAGTGCTGGGGACACGGAATAACCATTTCTGCAGACTGTTAAACAGCGAAGACGATATAAATTCCGCTGTCAGGCAGATTGAACCATTCAACCTGGGCGATGAAAGCCAAGACTTCGGTCCACCTGACCAAAATGAAGTGAGGATAGCAATATCCAAGCTGAAGTCCAACAAGGTTGCTGGACCAGACGGCTTACCTACCGAGCTCTTCAAGGCAGCGGGCGATGACTTGGTAGAGTGCATACACCAACTCGACTCCAAGATTTGGTTAGAGGAAAGTATGCCTAATGTATGGAGCATTAGTGTTGTTTGCGCGATCCACAAGAAAGGAGACCCTCTAAGTTGTGCCAACTATAGAGGCATCGGTCGCCTTAACATCGCATATAAGATCCTATCTGCCGTACTATGCGAACGCCTAAAACCATATGTCAACGAACTGATTGGACCCTATCAGTGCGGTTTTAGGCCCGGTAAGTCCACAACAGACCAAATATTCACACTACGGCAGATCCTGGAAAAAACCCAAGAAGTCCAGATCGATACTCACCATCTTTTTATCGATTTTAAGGCCGCATATGACAGCATTTATAGAGACGAGCTATATAGAGCCATGTCTAGTTTTGACATCCCTGCCAAACGTGTCAGATTGTGCAGAATGACGATGGAGAACGCTCGCTGCTTTATAAAGGTCGGAAAAAATCTCACCGAGACCTTTGATATCAAAAAAGGATTTATACAATGCGACGCGATGTCATGTGACTTCTTCAACATCATTCTTGAGAAAATTGTACGAAACTCGCAATCCAACACCAGAGGCACAATTTTCCAGAATTCTATGCAACTACTTGAACGTCATTGGCGACGTTCAAGAATCTAGCTTAGTAAGTTTGACAGCTTTCTGACTAGATGTATTTCGTTTTTTATTGGCTGAAATTGGTCATATTATAAGCAGCTGTTTCTTTGACGTTTATGGAGAGGTAGCTGACGAATCTAGTCAAGAAATTCGTTACTGAGTACTAAGTTGACAGTTCGGATATATGGATGACGTATAGGAAAAGTGACGCTCTCGACCAATCTAGTTTTTGCGTTCAAGTTAGGTACATGAATTAGGTATATAGACCAATCTAGTCGACTTAAGATAACTAGATTCTTGAATGTGCCCATTGGCAGAACACAGCGAGCTGTCACTGGTGCGTTTGCAAGTATCAGTACAGAAGCGGCAAAAATGGGTTTAGTGGTGAATGAGGGCAAAACAAAATATACTCTGTCCACAAGAAGGCACACACAACATCGACGAATCGGACAGAACGTCACAATAGACAGCTATAACCTTGAGGTAGTTCGGGACTTTGTCTACATCGGACCCGCTATTAATTGTAAAAATGGGATCACCTCAGAAATTAAGCGAAGAATCACAGTTGCAATTTATTTGTAAGGCCTTTTCTAGAAATACTCGGGAGACTCTGCCAAAGATCGGGCTAACTGGAGAGGTGTATTGGTTGAGGCCCAGATCTACCCCGGACTGTAGCGCAACAGCTCGTTATATGAGATCGTTCCAGTGCGTTCTAAATATAAATCATGTAGGTACAGATGGGGAGAAGGCAAAAGTACAATTAGATTCTTTGAGCACATATGATTTGTGTCGTAATATTAGTCGATCTACTTTGGCAGCCGTCGTCATTAACAAGTTTACTCAACTTACCTCTTTTTGACAGACCAAGCTCTCAATCCAGCAACTTTCGGCGGCTATCAACGCATCAAATTTATGTGAATACAACTTGTGTCTTTATTTTGTTTAATATTTCCCATATGAAATACAAAAAATGGATGATTTCCTTAGGGAAAACTTACAATAACATCAATATAATCAATAGCATCTTAAGCATTAAACAAAAATCAACGGCAATGCAAAACAAAAAAGAAGGAAAACAAACAAAATCAGTCTGTTGGAAAATAATTTAAAGGTTATGCAGCAGGTATATGACACGTATTCCCATGCATGACAATGGCAGACACTATACATTCTCCAGTCGTTGTGACCCTCTCGAGGGTCCTTTTGGCACGAACAATTAAGTAGATTTAGATATAGATGTTCTTAATAATAAATGTAGAGGAAGTTAAACTTATATACAACAGGGGGTAGGTAACATAGCCATATGGGAATGTAAAGGAACTTAAATATCACAAGAGAACTCAAACAAAAGCCTAGCGCTTTTCACATCTAGGGGGACGGATTAAGGTCTAACGAAAATTATGTCCTCTTCAGCTGTTCCATTGAGGTTACGGTTGTCTCAATCAACAGATTAAAGTCCAGCTCATTGAGGCTTGCCTTAGCAGTGAGTAGATCCAAGAACGAGTCCAACGGCGAGAGTCGATCAGCTGTAAGTCCTGCAAATAGAAGGGAATTTCAATTGATTTCAAAGTTCTTCTCACGAGCTTAAACAAAAAACAAATGAGAACTAAAACCGATGTGGCATGGGTTACACTTGGACGGCTCGCAACTAGCGGATGGGGGAAGACAGACGCAGCAAACTCAAAAACGGAAAATCTTACCAAAAGCGAAAACTAAACGCAATAGTTCGGCTGCGGCTTTGCGAATTTAAATTTTAAAAAAGCGAAAAATGGAATTAAAATCAAAATCGCTAGTAAAATGCATGGCAATGTGAGACCGGAGCTATCAGAAGAGTACATGCATGGCTGTGAAATTTGACCTAAATCGACTGTAAATTGATGATAAGAGAAATGTTTTGAGAACAATGATTCTGCTCATACCAGTGACGTGTTTGGTGCTTCGTACATGCATGCTACCGCTACTCCCACGAGGCTGCACAAGATTGCCACAAAGGATGTTGGCCGCATGCTCTCGGCCGCGAATCATAAGACTTTCGGGATGATTCCAACTCTTGAGAAGACGTTGTGCCCGCGACCTGGGTAAGCAAGAAAGTAGGGAGAGCTTCTTGCCAATGCCCCTGGGGGAGTCATCGATATCTGTTGGCAAAATATGTTTGTAATTGGTTTGAAAAGAGGCATCTACCACCTACCGTTTAGAATGGTCTTCATGACATCGATTTGCAGCTCAAACACATGATTGGAGGCGTACTGGTGAAACATGTCGAACGACAGCGCTCTGTAACCGAGATAAGTGAAGAAGGAGGAGAATCCTTGTGGCAGTGGGAATGCAATTGAATCGACTGCCAAACAGAAACGCTCGAGAATAAGGAACAGCGAGTATTGTTGGTCGTTATTCAGCTGATCACTGAAAGGAAATAAAGGCAAAACAGTTTGAGATAAATACAAGGAGATTTGTGTCAGGCCATGACTAGCACATAACTGACGAACTTGGGATATTGGCAGCCATCGTCGTCATGACTTACATGAGTGGAAATCCCCTAATAGGCTCAATGCGCGCATCAATTCCAGCGGCTCTGCACACGAGCGCGCAGAGAGCTCTCGAAAGCTCCAACTGTGCAGCTACATACTGCGAAGCCACCGCATGGACATGTGCCGGTGTCTGCGATCGCTCAAAGAATGTTTCCTTCAACCAGCGGAATCCGGTGTTTTTATTCGTGGAATTCTTCACCAAATGAACGCTCAGCTCACGCAAATTCTAAGCAAAAACGAGCAAATTTAGTATCTAAACAAAGAACTTGGAATGGTTGCTTACCACTGAAATCACGTGCTCCTGTTTAGTTGCGGTGCACGTCTCCAGCTCGACAAACGGCAACGGTTCGCTTTGCATTCGTCTCGCTGCAGTTGCGAAATCACCTGCACCAGGTCCGTTTAGTGGCCCACACGGTGATAGTGGGGTAGTGCACCTCGACAATGCCTCTGGTTGATAGCACGCCAACGAGAACATTAACTTTTCGCTGACTTGCTCCGCCGTGAAGCGATTCTTCTCCTTGTTGTTTTCGTTCAAGTTTTCCCAAAGTTTTGACCAAATATCCACGCCATACGGTGACAGGCGTTGTTGTGGCGACAGCAGCATCATGGTGGTGTTCCAAAGATTCTCATGCGACAGTCCAACACTGAGATCGGCGACTTTGGCTTGCATCGGCTTAGAAATAACCGACGTGGTTAGCGGAAGCAGCCGAGTAAGTAGAAGGGCTTCAGTCGGTAGGCCACGTTTAGCTGATGAATAACTTCCAGCGACGAGAGCTTCTTTTAGAAGCGCAACCGTGTCTAGGCTAAGAGGCTGCTCCATAATAATACTGAGAAGCTCAGAGAGGACATCCATGTCATTGGAGTGAACCAGGAAGTAGTGGATCATGCTCAAGCGATTATCGACAGAGGAGTCATTGCGAAACGCCTCGATGAGGTGAGCCTTTGGGATACTCAACGAGAAGAGATCCAAAGTAGCAGAGTCATATGCCAACTTGTCCCACTTTTTACACGGAACGAGGTGAGTCAAAGGCGTCTTGTTGTATGCCGGACATACAATATGACAACATGGCTCATGTGACAGACCAATGTCGAGAAGGTGGACAAACAAGTCCGGCTGAAACACCTGCATATGGTGGCCACCTTGAAGAGCAAATGTCGGCTTCAGTAGTTTCGCTTTTTCCCAGGGGATACCGGGCATAACGCAGTGCACGACACAACCGTGATGGAGTAGAGTGACTGAATACGCAAAGTGAACATCGGAATTGGCTGGACTGGAGTCATCGGCGGGAGGTTTAATGTTTTGGTAGAGATAGTAGTGGCAAACGAAGAGCATTCCTGATTCATCGGCGAGAATGATTAGGTTGAGAGAGGTGTCGTGAATGCGCAGCGGAACTGTGTCATCTTCGTAGCAATTTGATGCACTGGTGCTCTGCGGGATCTTCGGTAGATTTAGGGGAATGTTGAGCTGGACATAATAAAAAGGTTAAAAATGTGTATGCCCTATTGGTATGCAGATCAGGCCGTTAATTGACTTACCACAGTTTCTGTGCGCAGTTTGTCGTTGAACTGGAAAGCCGACAGTGTCGGAATCATTGCACTCTTGTC
This sequence comes from Cheilosia urbana, assembly GCA_946477585.1. NCBI lineage: Eukaryota > Metazoa > Arthropoda > Insecta > Diptera > Syrphidae > Cheilosia > Cheilosia urbana. Next base: position 124,178,794 of record OX297854.1, read on the forward strand.
CTCCTCGACTTTGTCTATTGAACTGGAGCTCTTTGTTTTTGGCTTCATGTGAATGTAGTACAGCGCCTGATTGTCGCAATCCCACTGAGCCCAGATAAAATTCTTCGCCAACATTTCAGCTGACATGAGACTAGGTTCCAAGGACCAGGAACCTTCCTGCGAGAAATCTATTGACGTAGGTGTATCACCAAACTGATCCTTCTCAGCGTTTATAATCGATGTATATAGCATGACAGCTGAAAGGAAGAAGTATCTTATGTCGATCTATTGAAACCGAAACCAAAACAACTTACATTCCTCATGTGTGAGGATGAGAAACTTATCCAAATATACCTTATCGAACTTGGCTTCCTTTTTCCACAGAAACTGTGCCATTATTTGCTTCACAGAACTTTCTTTTGTAATCAGCTCTGGCTCCTTGCTGGGTGTTTCTTTTATTTCTACAATATATGGTGAATAGTGATATGAACTAACAGCATCTTCAATTGTTCCAGATTTCTGTTCATCTTTAAGCACATACACCAGCAGCGAAACCGCACTATTTACCGAAGCTTGAACTACGTTCTCCTGCTTGGAAAATCGATAGAGTATACGAAAGGACTTTGATGTTACTGTGTACTGCCCAATGCAAGTGTATTTTGCTTGGTTTTCATTTGTGAATATCCACGAAGTGAGAAGAGACCCGTCCTGTTCTTGGCCAAGGATTCGCCATTCATTTGCGGTTTCTGTAAAGTTAAAAAGGAGACATTCTAATTAGGCAAGTGTTTAGACGGTGTATAGGAATGTTTGTACCTTTGATACCCTGGGCACTTAATAAGCCGCAGAAATTTGCGGCCAAGTTCTCCTGTTTTTGCATTGCTTGGTTGTTGTTTGAAAACCTTATTTTTAGTTAGGTACTTGTCTTTTTTTTTCAAGATAAATTGCCACACACCACTTGAATGATAAGAAACCAAAACCTGCTTGAAGTATAAAACACAAATTCCCTTACTGATAAATGTCAACATGTTTTAGTGTTGCCAATTGACAAATTTGTTTTAATGTTTTTATTTACAGATTGTACTAGATTTGATGTTATAGGGTGGTGTGCAGTTTATTTTCTTTTGGTAACTATGTATAAAACTGATACAATAGGGTATAAAAAATTCTAGGAATTGGTGACACAGTTTAGCACTTTTCACATGAGAGCGAATTGCGAACTGCGAACATGCGAATATTCGTAGTTTCAGACACTTCATTCACATGAACGCTTTTTTTGGTCGCATATTCTCGCGTATCAGTTTCATTTTTAAAGGTTAAGTTCGAACGAATTTTGCATTCGTGGGTTTGTGGATCACGACTATTTTGTGAATAAAGTGTGACAGTTCGCGGCAAGAATTTTCAATTCGCGGTAAAATTGCTTTAATTATTAATTTAGCTGTTTAAATCATTTGAGACTCATGTTTTTTTTGGATAAGATGTTAGATTAATTAAATATAATGGTTTTGTTATAGAAAAAATATCAATTTTCAAATCATAAACAGAGTTAAATTGATTTGTTCGCAATTCGCCCGTTTGCAATTCGCTCTCATGTGAATAGTCCTTTTATGTAACACGCACAAATTGATTTGTCAATTTGAATTGTTTTTGTATTCTCGTATTCTCGCAGGTTATTTTGAATTTTGACACTCCGAAATGTCAACTGAGTATGAAGGCTAGATTTGTCGGCTAGCCCTCCATAAACGTAAAAAAAAAACTATATTCACGTAACCAATCAAGTAAGTGCGCTGTCAGACTTACTAAATTAGAAAAAGGTGTCACAAAAAAGATAACATGTGACATAAGTAATGTGTCAATTATTTGCTAAGCTGGGGTGAGAAAAGAACACAAATAACACATTTCCTCATTGACCGCCAATCATTTCATGATTGTATTAGCATAAGAACTCACTCATTTCATAACTATTTTTTTTTTTTTTTCAATCTTCAAAGCCTAAAGTTGCTAAGATTTAAGATAGAAATAGAAAATAGATTTTTTTTTTTTGTGAAGCACTTTTGAAAACTCTAGATTTTTTTCTCAGATCGATACTTTCACCAACACAAATGTTTATGACACACAGTTGTATGATTTTTTTTTTCGTTGAAAACTTTCTTTTTAAGCTGAATTATTCATTTGACGCGTATCGAAACAATTTTTTATAAATGTGTGAACATCAATTGAAATGGAACTCCAGTGCAAGTGAAAAAAAAAAAATATTTTATTTCGGTCAACAATAGGCTTGTTTTTTTGAGCTTCGAACTCAGCAAAGCAAAGTAAAGTAGGATTTTCAGCACGCAATTACAACAACTACTGTGATTCCTCGAAGTGTCAAGTAGGGCGTAGTTGTTGTAGTTGCGTGCTGAAAAACCTACTTTACTTTGCTTTGCTGAGATCGAAGCTCAAAAAAACACGCCTAATATATCAGAAGAAGATACAAGAACCAATAAAATACGGATTTCATTTTCAATTTGGCAGCAGAAATCTGAGATCTCAGATCAAAATCTTTAAAATCAAATTGAAAACGTCAATAGAAAGCGAACAGTGGGAATTTATAGAAATAATACAGCTTGCTTAACATTCCCCCTTGCTCCTATAAAAATTAATGTGCATTTGCTAGAAAAGCTATCTGTCAGTGATAAAAAGATAATATAAAAGAAAAGAGTTTCTTGAAACAAAACTATATTTTTATTTTCAGTGCTTAGACCTAAACCTAAAGTGTTCTTGCTAACTTCTGTTAAATAAATAAATTAGTAAGTAGTGTATAATATTTCTAATGCAATTCTTTTAATTATTTAAATGTCAATTCAAAGCGATTTTTGAGGCTCAAACCACAACAATCTACCTAATTTACATAAAAATAATTTCAAACGCTATCGAGAGCTATTCTTAACATAAGTAAATGTATAATAGTATTATATTACGGCTAGTGGGTAAAAACTACAATTTACTTAAGTGAATATGTTCCGCCGACTATGTAGGTACTGGTAGACATGTCCGAGGTTCGACGTTATTTTTGGCTACTTTAAATAATAATTTCACCAAAATTATCGCAAATGCCACAAACAAACATTCAATAGATTGAATCTTAGGAAAATTCCTTTCTACATACGGTGCCTATACATAGGCTAATAACGTAAAAAAATATCGTTATCTTCTGATAGTAAACGACATCCCAAATTATAAAAAAGAACTAGCTAAAACTGATAACACAGCATGATCTTGCCTAGCAATCTTACGGCTATCTTCTATTATTAGGCGTTTTTCTTTTTTAGTTCAGAGCTGAGCACTGAACTGAGCCCGAGCTATATGAGCGCGCTCTGAACTGAGCGTGCTCAGATCGTTCTGATGATTTTCTGTTTTTCCTGTTTTTCTTTTCTCTCAAATATGACTGGAAGTGTGAATGTATATGTGTAATCAGCATTTTACTCAGCCTGCTCAGTCAATTAATTCTGAGCTCATAGAGCGCCTATAATAGGCGTTTTTCTTTTTTAGTTCAGAGCACAACCTGAACTGTTATACAAAAAGTTTGTGTTTCTTTTTTAGCTCAGATACATCAGAGCTCGAATTTGTGTTTCTTTTTTCGTTCAGAGCGTGATCAGAGCGCGCTCTATGAGCTCAGAATTAATTGACTGAAGGCGTTTTTCTTTTTTAGTTCAGAGCACAACCTGAACTGTTATACAAAAAGTTTGTGTTTCTTTTTTAGCTCAGATACATCAGAGCTCGAATTTGTGTTTCTTTTTTCGTTCAGAGCATGATCAGAGCGCGCTCTATGAGCTCAGAATTAATTGACTGAGCAGGCTGAGTAAAATGCTGATTACACATATACATTCACACTTCCAGTCATATTTGAGAGAAAAGAAAAACTGGAAAAACAGAAAATCATCAGAACGATCTGAGCACGCTCAGTTCAGAGCGCGCTCATATAGCTCGGGCTCAGTTCAGTGCTCAGCTCTGAACTAAAAAAGAAAAACGCCTTGAGCAGGCTGAGTAAAATGCTGATTACACGTATACATTCACACTTCCAGTCCTATTTGAGAGAAAAGAAAAACAGGAAAAACAGAAAATCATCAGAACGATCTGAGCACGCTCAGTTCAGAGCGCGCTCATATAGCTCGAGCTCAGTTCAGTGCTCAGCTCTGAACTAAAAAAGAAAAACGCCTTATATCGTCGCTGTAGATCGAATACTTCGTAACTGGGAACTGTCATTTTTTGAGGAGGAACAACAAAATTGGTATAAAAGGAATGAGCGCCAATAGAATTGATTTGGTTTTGATTTCAGAAATTTGAATTGATGCGGGTTTATATTTCACGACAAATTGTTATCAAAATTATTATTTTATGTTAATGTCGTTGGTTACGAGGTATTAACTTGCGTTTTTGCTTTGGCTTACGAGGTATTCGAATTTTCTGGCCTCCGTGGCATTTCTCCTGTACAGGTATGTGTACAAGTAATGTGATTAAAAACAAAATAACGTATTTTACTCAACAAGTAAGGTTAACATTATAAAACATAAAAATGAATGCATCATCCATAAATAAATGCAAACTAACATTTTAGTTCATCCTCGATTTTAGTTTCTTTCTTCCTGATACAATCTTGTCCAGGTTAAGGAAAAGAGAAATCTTTTACCGTCTTGTATCTTTGAGGTACCAGTCGGCAAATACCTTAGGCACGTAAATCGGTTACCATTGGATCATTGACAACCTGTACCAAAAAAGATAGAAGAAGATTGCTGAAATAGAATGCTGTTGTATCAGCAGCGGTTTCATCGAAGCCGTGACAATAAGACCGCACAAGTAGCAAGCTTGTACACGGTAAAGTTGTGGCCTTCACCCATGAGTGCACAGCAAGACCAGTGGTACTTAATTTACTGGTACTATTCCGGATTTTTTTTTTACAATACAATTGCATAATTACCTAAAAAGTGGACGAGGTATTCGATCTACCGCGACGAATATTATTTGTACTGTAAACTACGTTTTTTTGAGTTTTTTGAGAAATATTTTTTTTTTTTTTTTTTGTCAAAAACTTTTTTCGAATTATCAGTACGTTTAAAATAATTAAACACTGATAACACAGCATGACCCAGCTTTTTGTTGATTATTTAATATATAAATATATGCACCCAATCAAAAATAGTTATTCATTGTGACACAGTTAACTGAAAGACAACATGGCACTACGTTGGGGAATTGTATCGGCAGGAAAAATAAGCCACGACTTTGTCACTGCACTCGGAACTTTGCCCGATGATGAACATACAGTGGTAGCAGTAGCAGCACGCGACAAAGTCCGTGCCGGAGAATTTGCCAAAACCCATGAAATACCAAATACATTCGGAAGCTATAAGGAGTTGGCCGAATCAGCAGATGTTGGTAAGTTTCATTGCAGCGGAAGAATTTTGTTCAACAACAATAATGTCCCTTCTTTTTTTGCAGACGTAGTATATATTGGAGCACTGAATCCACAGCACTTCGATATTGGTATGCTGATGCTCGAGCATGGTAAACATATTTTAGTAGAGAAACCGCTTTGTATAAACGAGAAACAAGTAAGGAAGTTGATCACTTACGCTGAGCGCAAGAAGCTTTTCCTTATGGAAGCAGTATGGTCGCGTTTCTTCCCAGCTTACCACTATATACGCAAACAGATCGCAAGTGGAGTCTTGGGTGAAATTGAAGCTGTTGATGCTGTGTTTGGAGTTGATTTGTCTGAATGTGACCGCTTAAAGTGAGTACAAAACAAACATAGCACAACGTAACTATTCTGAAGGGTCGCGTGGTTACGCAGCACTTTAACGCGCATGTTTCCACTTAGAAAAATGTACTTCTTACGTGATCAAGTTCAAGTGCCAGTAATCAGTACTTCGAATTCGTTCCATTGTTGAATTAGACTTTATCATCAAATCTTGTTGATACACATTGGGAAAAATATACAATCCAGCTAGGAGACAAATTTTACAAAATGTAGGCATGTTCCTTCGACCGTGCTAACAAAAACCGAAACACAATATCATAAATCTAATAGCGTCCACATATCCTTCTCATTTTACTTTGACACTGATACAAAAGTTGCGATTACACATGCCACTTTTAATATCAAATTTTGACATGCCGACGTCTGGGTCTGTTCCCTAACGATTATACATTCGAACATTATGACAAAAAAATTTGTCCTTTACTACGTGGTATCGCCTGGCAAGCGTCTAGTCACGCGGTCTGTCACAACACACTCAAATGGAAATATGTATTTATAAATATATTGTGAACTTTTTTAAATAGCAATTTGAATGCTAAGTAAACTTAAATACTACTACTACTTTCACGAAAGACACACTAGTGACCACCGAATAGCGGAATTTTTGTAACGAGCATGTTAAAATTTACCTACTACCAAAAATGACACGTGTCCTTAGCTAAACAACGAATTCAAATATAAATTTTAACAGCATTTTCCTTATATATGTAGGTGTACAATTTCCCAAAACAGTTCACCAAATGTTATCATTATTTTTTAGCAAAAGAGAACTTGGAGGTGGAACAATTCTGGACTTAGGCGTCTATGTCATTCAAATGGCACAGTTTGCCTTCCAAGAGCCACCAATTGCAATCAAAGCTACAGGAGAATTAAACTCAGACGGCGTCGATATCAAGGTTGATGGAGAGTTGCATTATTCTGGAGGACGCGTTGCAAAAATTCGAACAAACTCCAAAAAGCACGAGGCAAACAGAGCTGTTATCAAAGGCTCCAAGGGACAAATCACTGTAAGTTTACTTTGCATCTATTTGTCAACATCAGATTTACATACGTTTTCCTAACAGCTTGATCACTTTTGGTGCCCAACAACCGTTATCGACATTGATGGCAAGGAAAAGGAGTGGGTTCTGCCCAAGGGCAAACATACGACTAATTACCCACATTCCGAAGGATTGCGATACGAGGCGGAAGAGGTTCGAAAATGCATTCTCGAGGGCAAACTCGAAAGCGAGCATATGAGCCATAATGAGAGTATTTTGCTCGCTCACATTGAGGATTCCATTAGGAAGCAGATTGGAGTTGTTTTTCCAGAGGATGGATAGACGTTTTTATTATCTACTTTTTTAATATGTGTGCATTTATAACTGTACTTTGTGTATTTCCTATCAATAAATGAAATGAGTTTCTGCTAAATATTGACCCAGTGTTACCATACTTTTGGCATGTCGATTCCCTTTTTTTTCATCAAAAAAATTTTTTTTTTCCTTTTTTGATACCGGGTTTTCCCGTTCTCATTCCCTTTTTTTTTCTCAAAAATAAAGTTTTTTAAACATAGTAAAAAAATGTATTCATCAAAACAAAAATAGCTGTAAATACCACATTCATTTTATTATATAAGACTAGCCTAGACTCAGTAGATTAGACTAGACTAATCCAAGACTAGGTCATCTTTGTACATACCAGAGACAATACTGAGACCCCCAACTCACAATCCTCTTGCCGCTGGCCCCCTCAGTTTTTTTTTTCAAATTCGCCATTTTGTTTTCCTATCGGTGTTATGTCAATTTAGAATCCGCGTGACATGTAAAAACATACAAAAAATATAAAATCAATGCTGTCAACCGCTAACAACCATGGGGGAATGTGATAGAGTTCGGGAATACTACATTTTAAGATAACTCATTGCTATTGGTTGATTATTATAAATTTTCAAAAGTCGATTAATATAATTTGTTTGGTTAATAATACTATCGAAATGAGATGTTTTATATACTAGAAACATATTAGGACATATATTTGCTGCGTATTTTCCGCTTTTGAATATCATTAACTTCGATTTCATGAGTAAATATTTCTTAAATAACTGAAGAAAAATTACTCAAAATGCTTTTATTTCCCTACAACCATTCTGCAGTAATCATTTTTCATAAATATTTTCAGCAAAAGTGCACTTATTCCTAAAATAAAATACTATTGACACGTAAAGAATAATTTCAAATTAAACGGGCGAAATTCTATGAACGCTGGCAGCAAAGATAATGGAATTTAAAAGAGATGGATAACTTTCCAGTGGAAAGGCGGCTGCCTACAAGCTGTTTTCCAGAAAAATTCATAAAGTCACGCATACATGCTCATTTCTATGATAGTATAAGTGAGTTCGTGAATTCACCCGCAAGATGGCGGAAAGTTGGTGAACTCACCACCGAAATTCATAAAATTTTCAAATATCCTGGAAAACTGGTTTGGACATGTTCACAAGGAAAATTTGAATTTTGACTGTTGGCAGTTAGTTGCTTGCAGTGAATATATAATTAATACGTTTCTTACACTTTAGCACTGCCTTTTATCAAGCATGGTCAATAAAGTTGCGAAAAAGGACTCAAATTCCATTTTTATTAACAGAGCAATTAAAGAAGTTTCTCGTAAAATTGAGCACAAGTAAATTAAAATTCAATTAATTTTCATATAAATTTTAAATGCAAAATGGATTACGTTTTAGTCAAGTAGTAATCTTTCAATGCCTTTAATTCGGCATGAAATGTTTTTATTGTTTATTATTTATTATTTCAAAACCTCAATACTTCGTTTTTCTACATTTTAGTACAGCACGTAGAAATAAATTATAACTTTTTTGGTTTAGAAATCACAATTTGTAATGTTTCTTATCAAAGTTTTTATAATTTTAACCCTAGTACACCAACCACTCCTTAAAATATATATAAATCCATTCTTATAAAAAATTAAGTATTTTCAATAAAATAATTTCACATATAAAAGCAGTTGTTCCTTCCAGTCGGACTAATACAATGGAGATATACGAAAATTCGTATATCTTACGAACAGACCTATATGACGTGGCACCGCGTATGGTGAATACAACATCAAGGGCCGGTCTATTCACAGCTGGTTAGAGCGTTGGTTAGGTTAGTTACCACGGATTTAGGTTAACCCATGATTATAAATCAGTGATAACCAATGGGTATCTGTTGACCGTTTTTTTACTTCGGTCATCAAACCATATCTTTGCAACAAATCGTTCCATTTTTCCATTTAGTCATTGACCGAATCCACGGTTATATACATATATATTTTTTTTTGTTTTTTTCTTCGGGTCTGTTTGTTTTTGATAAGTAATTTATTTAGGTAAGTATTTTATTAATGTATTTATTTTTTTGTAAACTTAAAAAAACACAAAAATTAATGTCATAACCAAATAATACAGGCATTTTTTTGGAACTAAAGAATGGAACTTTGTATTTGTGAGTCAATAAGCAATTTTTTTGTGAACAAAACCGAAATAAAGCCAAAACCAATAAAATATATTACAAATTAACAGGCCACATGTTGATTTAATCAACGGCAATCGCAATTTTCTCGTTCTTACAATATTTTTCCTAACTCGTGTGCTTTATCCCAATCTATTAGAACTGTCATATTCCAAAAAATGTTGAAAATAATTTTACTTCATCCTTTGCTTCCATTATTTTGGCGTGTTGTGTATTCTATACTTATGTGCCAGTTGAAAACGTCAAAGAAACCGATGTGAAAGATTTTATTGGTTCACTCCATCTTGCGTTATACATTCCTTCATTCTTTTATTTGCATTTTTATTTTTGTTGGCACCATATTATACAAAAAGTTTTTGTATATCAGCTACGTCAAAATGAATACCTACGTAGTCCTTAAAAAATCTTGAACAAACGAAATTGCAGAAAATCAGTGGTTAATTAAAAAGATGCCCAAGATTGAATAATCCGGGCCTTAATATATTTGAATATTATTCAAATATAACTCACCACACTGAATTTTGAATGGTGGCCGGTCATTGGTCGATTTTTTTTTTCTTGTAGCTCAAAGCTCACACGTATTCACAGACAGGGATTGAAATTACAAAAACAACAATGTAAACAAATGGGTTTTGGGGGGATAGACGTACGAAAGATATCCATCTCTTTTAATTCTATAATCTTTGGCTGGCAGCAACTTTGCCGACACCGGAAGTCACCGGAAGTTGTTGATATTTTTTGAGGGTGTGTTGGTGCGTTGAAGTTTCGTGACATTGTTCAATACGAATTTCTATGTATCAATACTAGCGCACTAAATTGTGTACACTCCGTACAAGTATTGCTTGTTGGCAAGGTAACGGGAGATCGGCCGAAGTTGGGGGTCTCAGTATTGTCTCTGGTACATACTATACTTGTATGTAATCGCAAACATTCTCTGTTTTTTTCTGATTCCATACAATTGTGGTTTTTCATTATAAATTTGGTATGAAGAGTTCCGCAATGTGTTTTTTTAAGTTTATTTCTTAACTTATTTTTATTTAAGTTGATTTCTGACAAAGCTTTCTCAGCGCTTGCTCCACTGTGTGGAAGACAAAAAATATATGAAACCAAAAACCACGAGACTCGATGTTTTTTCACCCGACCCAGCACCTAGCTACAATTCCACAAATGACAAATCTGTCAAACTCAAACACCCACTACCAATGGCCGTACCGAGTGTAAAAATTAATGTGGTATTCGTTTGGGCGCTCTCAGATCACTTTTTTTGCTCTCAGATCAGTTTTTATGTTCGTTTGGTACAAAAAAAGCAATCTTTTTCAGATTTCAGATCACTTTTGCGAATCTAGATATTTTCTCAGATTTACCAACACAAGTGCGTTTGAGTTTAACAACTGGTGGAGGGCGTTTAGGTTTTCGTGAATTTGTTCTACAGCAAAGGAAGGCATTGCATCGTGTGAATTTATTTTAGTAAATTGGTTATGTATAAATATTTAAAAATCAATCGAGACGCAAATTTCGAATGTTTTAATTTAAAACTTAAGCAGTGAATGGAAAACGTTTTGAAAAGTGTTGAAGGCTGCACATATTCGAATCGCACGAATATTATCACAAAAAAGAGCAGAAAATGACGTTTTTATGTTCGATTAGCCACACGAAATCTGAAATCTGAGAGCGAATCTGAAGAAGCCCAAACGAATACCACATAAGTTGGAAGAGCATGGCATTACTAAGGGCTATGTTTATTAAGTGTTTTTTTTTTTATATTTATTAAATTTATCGTGTCTGTTTTCTGAACGATGTAAAAATAAGTTTTCGTATTGAAACGTGAAAGTTTTTGGGGTGACTATTTTTCCCGTGTTTTGGGTTAGTTTTCCCTTTTTCCGTTTAGGGTCAAGAAATCCCGGAAAACGGGAAAAATCCCTCAATCTGATATCCCTGCCCTGACCCCATTGTAACCGAAAATCAAAGAGCAACGATGATACAAACTTGTTCTTTGCAAAATGTTCAAATTTTGAATGACAGGTGGGCTGTTACCTCTTGCGCTCTTATTTGTACTGTCGGTGAATACGTGTAATTAATGGCCGCCCGTTGGCACTTTTTCAATTACAAACAATTTGTAAATGAATTTATAACAATAAATGTAACAAGAATAAATGTTAACTTTACTGGCCGCGACAAAGTGGGTCCCATTGTCCGAGAATATGGTCGAGCCGTGAACCGACTCAAAGCTGCTAAAAATGACTGCGTAGATAAGTCGCTTGTGAATAACCCGTGTTGCAAAACATACAAATATACACTCATAGGCCTTCGTCAGTCGACAATTTCGTGTCAATGAGCTTCGTATAATAAAAGGACCAGCAAAATCGAGCCTTTATTCACAAACGGTGATGAGATTTGCGTCCTTTCTAATGGTAAAGCTCCCAGTATCAACATTAGGCGACATTGAACATAGATTAGCCTTGATGGGTTTTATTTGCACCATTCTGTTGATTTCATCAAATAAATTCATCCAACTCCAAACTATATCCCTCTACCATGGTTGCCGTTTTAGTGACTTTGTCGCTATATCTAGTGGATTTTTCAAAAGTTTAGTGGCAAAAATTTATTTTTTGTCACTAGAAAATTCTAGCTACTTTTCTGGTGACTTTTGGGAAAAACATGTTTTTCTAAATTATTAAGCATCTGGTGATGTTACATCCCTGGTATTCGAGTTTGACACTTGCAAATTGCAAAATTCAATTTGACTTTTTGCTTCCACATTCAAAGCCCTAAGTCGAACGCATTTTAAGTATGATGAAGATGATCATAGTTAATAATAAGTTGAGAAATAAAATATCAACGAAAACTTTGAACTCAATAATGCTCATCAAGAGTCAGTCGGAATGACTCTTGACACAAAATTGAAATAGAAACCGCATGTAAAGAAAAAATGCGAAGACCTTAAAATCATATACATATAGAGGTCTTTATTGGTTACTCCAAGCTTACCCTCGAGAACAAGCTTTTATTATATAAGCAAGTGATGAAGTCTGTATTTCAAAATAAAGTGCTAAGATCATTCGTCAGTGCACCATGGAACATTAGAAATGAAGATCTCCATAGAGACCTCGGAATTCCCACCGTTAAGGACGAAACAAAAATATGCGCTCGAAAGCATAGAAATCAATTTAGGACATATCATATTAATAGCTCGGTCCGTGAAATTCTCGATGAAACAAATTTATTGCGGCGTCTACAACGAACTAAACCTTCGGACTTAGCCCGATAATTATCAACCGTGTCAAAATTGCGGAATGAGCAGGAACTTTCGCCGGAATGTTGCCTGCCAAACGTGTAAAACTTCGTGATTAAAAAAATTGCTTGATAAGTCTTAACTTAGTTGCAGGACAAAAGAAATTTGTAGGAGGTGGTTTTAGTGAGTAAAAATCTCACACTACTATGAACACGCGCCGAGTGTCTTCTAGAAGATTTCCATCTACCTCGGAGAAAAAAAAAAAAAAAGCTCATCAGAAATCAACTAAAAATACAAAAGTTGTCACGAATACGAAATTCCTAAAAAAAAAATGCCTCCGATATTGAGATAAATGAACGTATTTTGTTTTTTTATTGTAACTTTGAGACTGAAATTGTTTTTTTCATAAGTTAACATAAATCTATTAACATATTGTAAGTTTTTGACTAATTGTTAAAAATAAAAATGTTGTTAAAATTTAATATTTTTTTTCAGTTGTTGGTAGTGAACATTTTTTTCTAGTGACTTTTTTAAAAATTATATCATATCTGGTGGATTTTTAGGTTCGAGTTAGTGACTTTTTTTTTGAGTTAACGGCAACCCTGCCCTCTACAAGATTTCTCCAGTATTCATCCCCATCGTCATTCGTCACCCGCACGCCGCCGTACTTAAATCGCTTTACTTTGATGAATTTGTAGTGAACTCGTGCGAAGGTTTTCTGTGCACGGGCTGTATTCATTTTCTCTTCTTTTGCATCTGTTCTGTTCTGTTTCCGTAAAGCGTCATAAGTCAAATACACAATGAATTACATCGATACTCGTGCAAATAAAAGCTGTGCACGAAAGCATGGTTGAACTTAGCTTTTCATTTAAGTGGTTGGGGATTGGGGTTGCAGTTTCGTGCGGTGCTTTTGATTTTGTATGCGAAAGTTTTATTTTTCTATATTTTATTTTGAAAACAAAATAAGATACCTATCAAAAACAATTAATTGATATTTCTAAAAAATGTATAATTTTAAAGAATTTGCACACCCTTCTAAATATTTCACGCGACGCTGCTGATTCAGGCCATGAGGATTGAGGGTAGCAAAGCCAAGCAGGGCCGTGCCACCATAAGTTGGTTGCCTGAAGGTCTTTAGGGGAGATATCACATGTCGCTAAATCTGCCGGATCGCTGATCTGACATGATTCCATTTCGTATTTGGCACATATGAGTTCATCTGTGAGACCCTATTAGCTACAAAAGTTTTCCACGAGCTAGAAGGCTTATTCAACCAGGCCAGGACTATTGAGCTATCGCTCCACAGAAAAAGTTCGCAATTCGGGCAGTTAAGCTCTGCTAAAATGTTGCGAAAAACTTTCGCCAGCAAAACAGCGCCACAGAGTTCCAATCTTGGTAACGGAACCTCCTTGACTGGAGCTAGTTTGCTTTTGGCGCATAAAAGGTAAGAGGATCAACTGCTCCCGCTGTGCTGAATGCGCAAATAAAATGCTGCAGCATATATGCTTGCTCGGAAGCATCACAAAATCCATGGATTTGTTATACAAATCATTGGGACTGTAACGATTTCATCGAGGAATATGAACCTTCTGTATATCTGGAAGCGCAGCCAAGTAAGTACTCCAGCGGTGACACGTACGGGGCACAAGAGGTGTGTCCCATGTGACTCCTGCCGTTGATTGAGGGACAAGAGGCCTTAAAAACTACGCGCACCTTTGTTGTTGTACTATCTGGTTTTATAACAAGTGCATAACTGATGGGTTTTACTTGGATCTTCAGATGAAACGGCCTTTGTCCCAGTTTGATATATTCTCGAAGCACATTCTTGTATTCTGACTGAAGGTCAGGATTTCTTACCAAAGAATTCTCCATATGATTCAGCTGGTTTAGAGCTCGGTTTCTTGAATGTCCCAATGAAAGACCAGGGTTTCTGAATGGAAGACGAACTATGTAACGATCGTTGGCGTTTCGAGTAGTGGTATTGGAATAAAGTTGCTCACAGTAAAGATCTTCGGAAGATGGCGAACTCCGATCCACTATCTCCTCAAGCTCCCAAAATTTAGCAAGTTTTTGATCAACCGAAGTCTCACAAAAAAAAAGGACAATAGTGTCGAAAAAGAGTTAACTCGGTTTTGTGGAAGAGGTCCTGAGAGTACCCATTCAAATATGGTATTTTGGGCTATAAGGGATCCCAAATCATTGGGCTTGGGTCCTTCAAGGACAATGGAGGGATACCAATCATCGGAACCAATCATCATATCTATCTTCGAACTTTCATAGAAATGGGGATCCGCGAGCTTGAAGTCCATCGGTGATGAAACTTCCGCTCTATCTATCATACTCATACATGATGGTAAATCACCAGTTAGACGTTTAAGCACGATTGCATTGGCGAAATTGTGAAACTTGGAATATACTTGAAGCCTATATACAAGGAACACAACTTTGATGCAGAATAGCAGTTATCATAGCGCTCATCCCAGATATCTGAGCCTGGATTGGCTTCACGTGTAGTTTTAATTTTCTCTGCGCATCTTCAGATATAAAAGTAACTTCTGAACCTGTATCTACAAGTGCACGCAATGTAAACTTACTTCCTAAATGGTAAATATCAATCAACGCGGTTGCTAAAAGAATCCGCTTGTTATTACGGGATAAGTAAGATTGGACTTGATATAGATTTGAATTTTCAGTGGACTGTATAGTTTCAGAGTAGGGAATATTATGCAATTGATTCCCTGTCCCCGAAGTGGAACTGTGATGCAGGTGAAGGGGTCGAATGCAAAAGTGTATGGTGCTTTTGTTTACACTACATGCACGTGTGAATCAGAGACAATACTGAGACCCCCAACTTCGACCGATTAACAGTTATTTGCCTACAAGCTAAATCTTACGCTCCCAAAAAGTTTAGGTGCGCTAGTATTGTTGAATAGAAATTCGTATTGACAAATGTCAAAAATCCTCTCAACCAACACATTCGCACCTAATCTTTTTACATTTCACTGTGGGCGAAGCAAAACGGATAGGAATTGGCGCACACGGATAGGACAACAAAATGGCGGATTCCTGGCAAAAATTGAGGGGGCCAGGGGCAAGAGGATTGTGAGTTGGGGGTCTCAGTATGATTTGTTTATGGTGTGAACAATTCGGCAATCCTGATGCGAATGAGTGGAGGATAGAAAATGTTTGCAATAGCCAAAAAATTAATGTCGATTTCCATAGGGATTTCGAGATTTTGCTCTCAGATTTCAGATTTTTCGTGCCCAATGGAACATAAAACGAGATTTTTGTTCCTTTGCCTTTGTGGTGGTGCGTGATTTAAAAGTCAGCTGTTCTAAATTGTAATTTTTGTTTATAAGAATCCATTCAATTTATGCTAATATACTGTGGTAAATCAGGCACTTAGTGACAGGCACTTAAGGCTAGTACGCTGCTCAAGTGAAATCCAGTTTTTCATACAAATTTTTCACCGCGAAATGTCAAAATGAACTTTCCACATGGAAATTTCACTTGGCAGTACGCAGCTCAAGTGAAAAATTGCGCTTCAAAAACTGAGCTGTAGGTGGCGATACTAAAATCTCTCCACAGCTATTTCACTTGGTTTTTATTGTCCGTCGCATTAAATTTTTGACGTTTCGGCGTGAAAAATGATTCGTAGGACGACGCTTGAGAAATTAATTTCAATTTCAGATGTTTCTTAAAGAGAGTACTGCATTTTTCGAACTTCTTTTATCATTTTTGCATTGAATATAGTACCATAAAGTTAGGTGTACAAAAAGTTGGTGGCATGGAAGACCTTTTTGATGAGCAGGGTGCCTCAGTAAATTGTTATACAATGTTTTGCTGAAGATAACCATACAGATTTTTAATCGGCGGTCAGGTCAATTACATAAATTGGTTTATGGATACTAAAATGGCAATTAAGTATTTTAAGTGCTTTACAAAAAATGATTTGTTCGCACCTCGCAGTTCCCTTTTGTAAAGGCGACATGGCGGCTGCTGCAATTGCGTTATAAAATTGAACACGATACTCTTTTTACGCATTTCTATTACTACTATTGAATGAATGAGAGTTACTTTAATTAATAATAAATCCTTAAATATTATTGTGGCATTCGATTGTGAGCTCTAAGAGCACTTTTTATGTGCGTTTGGTACAGAAAAAAAAAAACAATCTTTTCCAGATTTCAGCGCTGTTGCGAATCTCTATTTTTTCTCAGATTTATCAATAGGTACAAGTGCATTTGGGTTTTTTTTTTTTTTTTCTCTACAGTAAAAAAAGTAATTGCATCGGGTGAATCTATTTGTGTAATTTATTTATGTATAAATATTTAGAAATCAATCGGGACGCTAATTTAGGATGTTTGAATATAAAATTTAACCAGTGAATGGAAAACGCTTTGAAAATTGTTGAAGGCTACACATATTCCAATCACACGAATGTTAACACAAAAAAGGGCAAGTGATGTTCTTATGTTCGATTAGCCAAACGAAATCTGAAATCTGAGAGCGAATCTGAAGAAGCATAATCGAATACCACATAAGAAACTTTTGCAAATAAGAATACAGCAGTATTCAAATGTTCTACTACAATGAGATTCAGTAATCACATCAATATAATTCCTGGATCTTTCAAAAGGTGCGGTATACTCTTGATTCTTAAAATGTGTTAGGCCCGTTTGCTGATACTGCACATAGCGATTTAAGTTCTACTTAAATTCCTTATGGGCTACTTTTTCCATGTCATAAACTGTCACATAAGATTTTAAGTGGGACTTAAATCGCTATGAGTAGTATCAGCAAACGGGCCTTAGACTGGTCTTATGTACAAATCAGATATTATTGCCAAAATTAAACACTTCTAGAACCTATGAACTACAATAAGACATTTGAAGTAAAATAAGAGTGAAAAAAATATGTTTGTTTTATACTATAGCTATCCTTAATCTTATGGAATTCCCAGAAAACAATTTTTTTTCAGCTCAGTCACCCTGCAATAATTTCTCCACGAAAATCTCCAACAAAAATTTTCACTTTCGATTTCACAGCATTTTTTGGAGAGCAGTGAAAATTTCACTTCACTTGAGCAGCGTACTAGCCTTTAGTGAATCACACACTTAGGAATTGTGGTGAATCGGGCACCTGGTAACAATCTGTTTCCCTCTTAAAGTTCCACTTCCAATTGGAGACTGGAATCTCCAATGTCAAGTTATTCTAGTACAATCTGGATTGGAGAAGATATGGAGTATACATCTGGAGTCTATCTACTTCTAGAATATTCGCCGATAGGTGGCAGCGCGGATATAAAAGGGGGCGCGTTGACAACAGACAGTACAGTTGATTTTTAACAAGCGATGGTGTTAAGTTCGAAAGAGTAATCGGTTGTGAGATAAATAAGTGTGAAGTAATAGATAAGTAATAAAGCGATTGGATTGAAACGTTTAAGAATTGATTTAGGTGATATTGTTTTGGTACTAAATAAGAGATTGAGTAGAAAGTGTAAATAAAGTGATTTTATTGGTAAAGTTGAACAGAATAGTGTTTTATCTTTTCGAATCCCAGCCTGAATGTAACAATACATTACAGCGGCCAAATGAATTTTTTTCTCTATTTTTCACAGACTTCTCGTCTAAAAACGTAAGTAAACACACTTTAAAGTTTGACAAACGACAATTGTTTTGGTGATGTTAGTGCAAATAGGTGTGAATCTCGCTCGAATATCGAGATTCGCAAAATTGCTCTGACTCTCAAAAAAAGTGTTTTTTTTGTCCCAATGGAAAACGACATAACTTTGGAAATTCATTTCATTTCATTCGATCCGTAGTGTATATTTGCAGAAATGTTTGGCATTACAGAAGAGAATGGGAACCACTACAAAATTTGCAAATGTATTTGTTTGCTTTCAAATGAAAGGCTTTACGTTTTTTCCTTATTTGGATAAGGTACATGATTTTTAAAATTAACTTTCGATTTAAAAGGAAATTTAATATCGGATACTGTTTGAAGTACACGGTAGCGGATTTCACTCCAAGACGGTATCTCGCGTGGTTTCTGGATGGATTGTTTCCATAACGCTAGAGTATTTTCCGGTAGATGGTTAGAGCACAAAAAAATAAGTATGGGATCCCAAGAGGCTGTAGACACCTTATGGGCTTCGAGAATCGATAAGCAATCATTGATCTCCCTCTGCAAATCCTTAATACTTTTGCCCGATTCGATGGCAACCGCAGTCAAATTAAAAAGCTTTTTTAATTGCTTTAATTGTTCACTAAAATTCGCTTATTGTCGTACTGATCGGAAAGTGCTTTTCACGCTAAATCGAAACTATCTGCAGTAAGGGAAAATCTCGTGACAATATCATTTGCCTCGTTTTTTGCCCTGGAACGAAGGTGAAATAACTTTTGAACTGAACACAATTTCGGGTGATTTATGAATACCGCGGTAAACATATCTCTAAACTATGGCCATCAAGAAAGATAATCACCGTGAAATGTATCAGTATCGTATGCACATGGTGGAACCTTTATGCACTACTCTTGGCTTAAATTGGGACTTGAAATGTTTGAGTTAAGACTAGAAACTTTTGGATGAGCATCTTCTTTAAAAACTTTCAGCTTATTCGAAATTTCAATAATAATACGGTGTTGCCTATAACGTGTTTCCACCCATTTTTGCTATTATACGTCACATAAATATGCCAAAACTATATATATTTGGGCAGGGAACAATACATAGAAGTGCACAATACAAAACTTATTCACAAATTATGAATTACTGCAGGTAAATTTAAGCGAATTGCATGGAATTACAACAACAACAACATTGCACCTACGTGAAGTTAATTCGCACTTTTTCTAGAATGAAAAACGTGAAATGCAGTTCGAAAGACAATCGTTTGTAGTTTATTGTAGTGAAATTATTTTCGTGTGTAGATCAACCGTTGGAAAGTTAGAACCATTTGAAAAAAAAATCCCAATCCCTTAAAACCGTGTTATTTCTGAAACCTTAGCAAGCACAGTGATAAAACTTCTAAAATCTATTTTCGAAAGTGTCCGACATTACTAATCTAATAAAATTCAAATTGTACCAATCGGCCTAATATGGTTTGTTTATATGATATTACGCAAAATTTTGGCTTCTGATTTAAGTATATATATATTTATATAACTCTAAAACTGTTGAACTCCAAACGATGAAACTTTGCATATCTATTCTATGCACCCTTTTCTACCTGTGATATAAAATAGAAGACAACCCGCATTACTGGAAACTTTTTATTCGCAATTTAAGGGAAGCCTGAAATGGTTTCGACTTCCTATTTTTAAGCGCTCCGATATTTCCCCTTCATTTCCCCTTCAAAAATGAACTTATAGAATAAATTGGTCGAATTTCGACCACGGGGCTAGTTTAAAAATGCCGGACGTTCTCAACACAAATTCAGGAACCGCCACCTCAGCAGACGAAAAGGCAGAAGCATTAGCAGACTACTTCGAAGGAAACTTCAAACCGTCACCTCCCGACGACCCAATATTTCTCGCAGAAGTTGATGACACGGTCAGATGTATCGCTGAACTGAGGCCCGCAAGCACCTCATTCAGCGAAACTAATCCAGCAGATGACCCCCAGGAAGGAAGCAGTTTTTCAACGGCTGAAGAAATCGCTGAAATAATTCATGGCAGTCACTCCAAGAAATCAACCGGACCGGACAACATTTCAAATTTCGTCCTTAAGAAATTGCCACATATCATTATGATCCTGCTCGCTATAATGATGAATAACTGCATCAACAACTGCTACTTTCCTGGAAAATGGAAGACTGCTAAGATAATAGCAATACCGAAGAAAGACGACCGTAGCAACGTTACTGGATACAGGCCAATATCGCTCCTATGTTGTGTGAGCAAAATACTGGAAGAGCTAATTCTGCGGCGAGTAAAAGATGTATGCAGCCAACTCAACATTATACCGGACAATCAATTTGGATTCCGCGAAAAGCACTCCACAATACATCCGCTAATGAAGTTTCATCATGATGTCACAATGGCTCTCAATAACCATCAGGTTACAGTCGCATGCCTCCTAGACGTGGAGAAGGCATTTGACTCAGTTTGGATTCAAGGACTTGTCCACAAACTAAAACAGCTAAGTTTCCCTAACGCCCTCATTAATATTATTTTTAGTTTTCTGCATTCCAGGTCCTTTTTTGTGCAGATAGAAGGCCGAAAATCACAAGTGAAAAGCATCAGAGCTGGTGTCGCTCAAGGTTCGAAGCTGGGACCACTGCTTTTCAACATCTTCACGTCCGACCAACCACAGCTAGAGAAGGCAACTAACAGCTGCCTATTCGCCGATGACTCCGTCACATACAGCAACTCGATGTCCCCATCCATAGCAGCACGAAGAGTAGAAGCCCACGTTAGGAAACTATTCCAGTACTACTTAAGATGGGGCATACGAATCAACACGAGCAAATCTGAACTGATTTGTATAAGAAGGCCCATCAGAGGAACCAGAGCTAGGTCAGCCACCAACTGCCGTAATATCAAAATCGACCTGCCTGACGGATCATCGCTCTCAACCAAAAACAACATTAAGTATCTTGGGGTCAACTTCAATGAGCGACTAAGATTCAACCCACACCTGAACGCTGTTTTTAGGAAGGCATCACTTGCTTTTCATCGAGTCTACCCGCTGATGAAGAAGCAAAATGGACTTAGTAGAAGAACTAAACTGCTGCTATACAAACAACTGATAAGACCGGTAATAACCTACGGATTCCCCATCTGGTATACCGTCTCCAAGACATACATCAGGAAGCTGGGAGTATTCGAAAGAAAACTCCTGCGGATATGTACAGGACTGCACTACGATCCAATCCGGAAGAAAAACATCAGAAGTTCAAGACTCTATGAAGAAGCCAAAATCTTACCCCTGGAAAAGTATATGGTCACACTTTTCCAGAAAATACTCAGGAATACCTCCAGTCATCCAAACCCTCTAGTCCGGAGAATTGCGGACCTTCCACACATCCCAGAGCATCGGTACCTTCATGTACTGGCTCTGCTTAACGAGGAGTTATTCCCAAGCGACACAGACAGGACAGCTTCTACGAACTGACCGAGACAACCCACCATCGAGGATAATTCCAAGATGACCAACCATCTCAAAACACAAGAACATCAACACCCGGACTTGAACACCCTGAAGTCAACCCTGACAACGATGCATACTACGAGTATGAATCTAAGAAGACAACCACAATATATGTAAAATAGATTTAAGAAAACAAACATTGTATACCGTTGGGCCCCTGTTGTTTAGCCAACACCTTTAAATATTAACTATTCACCACCATTTTTTACCTAGCCTTAAGTCAAATTGTATATATAAAAAGTTTAATAAAAGCAAATGCAAATGCAAATGCAGAAAAAAAAATGCACGGGGCTAGTTTCAATAATTTCACTCAAGCAATTAATTTAGGTAGTGGACGAGATCCGATAATTAGATTTTATTGCATCTAAATCTTCATCCGTCTCCGAACGCAAGTAAATATGATAAGACTTTTTAATATCTAACTGAATGATTTACCGTAGGTATCTCTTGAAAGTTTACTGAAATTCTATCAGCTCATCTGCCGCAGAAATAAACATCTCAAGCTCACTCATAGTGATGACAGAAATTAAGAAAAAACCTCAGCTCAAAGAACTTGAATATACGTAAAAAATGTTCGTTTTTCCAGAAGAAACCAAACTCGCAACAGTTGTGATACGACTGAATGTGATAGCTTGTGCTATGGACAGAGTCTCCTTTCTGAACTTTTGAACTTCAGTTTCGAGATATCCCGACTTTGCCTGATGATCGTTGATCGTGCGGGGCAAGATGGGGGATTAGCAGCTCGGAGAGCTTTTTTTGTTGATGTTGAGACGGTGTTTGGAATGCGGGAATTTTGGGTATTCGCCGCACAATTTATGGATCTTCGACAATTATGTTTGTTCACATTTGATGACCGATGTATGTGTGTAACGTGTTTGCACGAATCTTTTAAACGGTGCAATAAATGTGTGACTTCACTTTTTTCATGCAAATTTGATGCCTTGCGAATGAAAGGTTGAGTATTTTAAGAAATATTATCCGACTTGATGGACCAAATGTTGGGGTGAATAGTGCCCCTGCTGGTTTGCTCCCGATTTTCGCCAAGAGCAGTGCATAAGGGTTCCACCATGTGACACTGATACATTTCACGGTGATTATCTCTCCTGGCCATCGTTTAGAGATATGTTTACCGCGGTATTCATAAATCACCCGAAATTGTGTTCAGTTCAAAAGTTATTTCACCTTCGTTCCAGGGCAAAAAACGAGGCAAATGATATTGTCACGAGATTTGCCCTTACTGCAGATAGTTTCGATTTAGCGTGAAAAGCACTTTCCGATCAGTACGACAATAAGCGAATTTTAGTGAACAATTAAAGCAATTAAAAAAGCTTTTTAATTTGACTGCGGTTGCCATCGAATCGGGCAAAAGTATTAAGGATTTGCAGAGGGAGATCAATGATTGCTTATCGATTCTCAATGCCCATAAGGTGTCTACAACCTCTTGGGATCCCATACTTATTTGTTTGTGCTCTAACCGTGGTTTGTTCACTTGTGTTGTGTGTGGGATCGAAGCGGTACTTTCTTTTCAGCTTGTGAGTTGATTGCAATTGCAAATCGTTTACTTCTTTCTCCAACCACCAACCAGTTCACATCTTTGCTTGCGCTATTGTTTGACGAGATTATTATCGTTGGTAAATGAATAAAGCTAATTTATAACGTTGTAGTTCGGGTTTTATTCTTTAAATTGAAATTCATATAATCTCGATCACAGGGTGTTGAGAAATAGCCATGATCTCGTTGGGCATTTTCGGAGAGCAAGACTTTAAATCATCTCAATCTTGGAACCTTATTGGTTCCCTAGGATGGGCCAGTTCGTGAAAAAACACATAAGCAAAACCAAAAATCAACTTATTAAAGGAATTATTCTTCACATTTGGTACAACGCGACGTCTAATATCCGATAGAGGGACTGCCTTCACCGCCAAGATCTTTGAGGATTTTATTAGTAGTCATGTTATAACGTACGTTTTTAACGCAACGAAGACTCCTCAAGCTAACGGCTAGGTTGAGCGATACTAGCCGTACCATTATGCATGCCCTTCTGTAAACTGTGAAGGCAGAAAATAAGTGAGACCAGAAGGTTAAGATGGTCCAGTGGGGCATCAATAACACCAAAAATGCTGCAACTGGAAAGACGGCTCATCAGATGCTAATGGGATATATACCCCGCGATCCATACAAAGATGTTCTAGTCCATGGTGTAGAATTAAATCAAGCAAGCAAAACAATTGACGAGATCAGAAAAGAAGGAGCTGAACAAATAACAAAAACACAAAGTATGCAGAAACAAATTCACGATTGAAAACATCAAAGCAAAGGAATATAGGTGCTGTTGGAGAGTTGCTGATGTCACTGAATGATGTGTAATTAATGTACATACTATAAAAGACTATTGTTCTTATTTGTACTTTACCAAATAAATTAAACTTGAAACTTAAACTTGATGGTGTACCTGCGACAGGTACACCACGAAAATTGGAATCACGTTAACGAGGACCTTACATAATAACAGCGGTCCTCCCACACGACCGACACCAGGTTGCTGATATGCCATTTGATCCACGAAGCCAAAAGCCATATTACGGAATCTGGTCGGCAGATAGAATGAAGGGCTGGATAGACCTGCTCTCGTAGTTTTATCTTTATAATAAAATATTCAAGAATAATAAGTTCGGTTGTTCTTTTTCAATTTGATCTTCATATTTTAATTTCTTAAATGTCAATTCAAAGCGATTTTTGAGGCTCAAACCACAAACAATCTAAGCATAATTTTACATGTGGACATGTCCGAAGTCCGACGTTTGCGTTTTTGGCTACTTTAACGACGTGCGATTTCACCATAAATATCGCAATTAATTAAAGTAATGCCGCAAACAAACAACAATGAACTGAATATTTGGAAATCTCCTTTCTACGTACCTATACATAGGCTAATGACGTTATCTTTTGATAGTAAAAAAACGTCTAAAATAATAAAACAACTAGCTAAAACTGATAACACAGCATGACCTTTCCTAGCAATCTCACAGCTATTTCAATATAAATGTCCACTCAATCATACATTTTTATTCATTGTGACACAGGCAGGACAACATGGCACTGCGTTGGGGAATAATAGCGGCTGGAAAAATAGCCAACGACTTTGTCACTGCACTCGGAACTTTGCCCGCTGATGAACATAAAGTGGTAGCAATAGCAGCACGCGACAAAGTCCGTGCCGAAGAATTCGCCAAAAAGCATGAAATACCAAAAGCATTCGGTAGCTATAAGGAGTTGGCCGAATCAGCAGATGTTGGTAAGTTTAATTGCAGCGGAAGAATTTTGTTCAACAATAATAATGTCCCTTTTTTTCGCAGACATAATCCATATTGGAGTACTGAATCCATGGCACTACGATGTTGCTATTCTGATGCTCGATCATGGTAAACATGTTTTAGTAGAGAAGCCGCTTTGCATAAACGAGAAACAAGCAAGGAAGTTGATCGCTTACGCTGAGCGCAAGAAGGTTTTCCTTGTGGAAGGAGTATGGTCGCGTTTCTTCCCATCTTACCATTATATACGCCAACAGATCGCAAGTGGAGCCTTGGGTGAAATTGAATCTGTTGATGCTACGTTTGGATCTCATATGCTTGCACTTGACCGCTTAACGTGAGTACAAAACAAACAAAGAGCAACGTAACTATTCTGAAGGGTCGCGTGGTTTCGCTGCAATTTAACGCGCATGTGCCCACTTAGAAAAATGTACTTCTTACTTTATCAAGTTCAAGTGTCAGTAATCAGTACATCGAATTCGTTCCATTGTTGAAACAGTCGCCGAATTTTCGTGACGAGCATGTCAAAATTTACCCTCAAAAATGACATGTTGTGTACTTATCTAAAGAACGAATTCCAGTAAATTTGAACAGCATTTTCCTTATATAGGTGTACATTTTCCCAAAACGAACAGTTCACCAAATGTTATGATTATTTTTTAGCAAAAAAGAACTTGGAGGTGGAACAATTCTGGACATAGGCGTCTATGTCATTCAAATGGCACAGTTTGTCTTCCAAGAGCCACCCATTGCAATCAAAGCTACAGGAGAATTAAACTCAGACGGCGTCGATGTCTATGTTGAGGCAGAGTTGCAGTACTCTGGAGGACGCGTTGCCAAAATTCGAACAACCTCCAAAACGGACGAGTTAAAGACGGCTGTTATCAAAGGCTCCAAGGGACAAATTACTGTAAGCTTACTTTGCATCTATTTGTCTACATCAAATTTACATACGTTTCCCTAACAGCTTAATGATTTTTGGTGCGCAACAAACATTATCGACGTTGATGGCAAGGAAAAGGAGTGGGTTCTGCCCAAGGGCAAACATAAGCTTAATTACACAAAGTCCGAAGGATTGCGATTCGAGGCGCAAGAGGTTCGCAAATGCATTCTCGAGGGCAAACTCGAAAGCGAGCTTATGAGCCATAAAGAGAGTATTTTGCTCGCTCACATTGAGGATTCCATTAGGAAGCAGATTGGAGTTGTTTTTCCAGAGGATCAATAGACGTTTTTATATGACGTTTTTGTTTTCAAATACTATCTCCTTTTTTAATATGTGTGCATTTATAAATGTACTTTGTGTATTTTCTATCAATAAATGAAATGAGTTTCTGCTAAATACTTCTAAATGGAGGTTGTCTGGTTTTTTTTGTGGATTTTGGGAATGGGTTAAAGAGAAATTGCTACGTATACGAGACACCGAACTGATCGAAGACTATCCAAACCATGTTTGCAACATACCAAAAATATACTTGTATAAAATGTCTGGCGATGTTGAGGCAAAATAAATAATAATAATTCACTGGAGTCCAAAACTGGTTCTTGTTTCGTGACAGTCTGGCACATTGAAACCGAATTATATCGGTTATAATATAAAAACAAACTGTGATATTCCCAGCTTAAGACTGACTGAACATGGAATTGTGCAATAGGCTCAGTACGTTCTGAAGTTTTTCTGTTTTTCCTTTTTTTTTTTCTGTCAAAAATGACTGTATACGTTTTTCTTTTTCAGTTCAGAACAGAACCTGATGTATGTGTTTCTTTTTTTGTTCAGAGCATGATCAGAGCTCAGAATAAATTGACTATGCAGGCTGAGTAAAAAGCTGATTATACATATACATTCACACTTCCAGTCACATTTGACAGAAAAAAAAAAAAAAATAGAAAAACATCAGAACTCGGTTCAGAGCACGTAAATAGCTCGAGCTCAGTTCAGTGCTCAGCTTACCTATATAAAGACTTGAGATGATAATTGTGTTCCTGGTCCTAATGGTGTTCCAGTAGTGGTAACATTACGTCGAAAGTAAACTCTTTGAGAAAATTACTTGTAGATAACTATAATGCAATTTCAAAGTCCCAAAAAATCAACTAAAACTAATTTATTAGAATTTACTTCCTGGACATTCATTCCGTATTGTATTGTATTGTAAGTGATAGGCCCTATACACTGCGACCAGAAGAGATCTATTGTGTTGGCCTTTATTATTTAACCCAGGGAGCTGTTGAGGCTCTTTATAAACCTCAGCACCCTTCTTGGTTCCATGTTTCCAATATCTGCAGGACTTAAAATCGCCCTTTGCATATGGATCGCTCTGCCCCTGGCCACCGCAGGACATTCGCAGAGTATGTGTTCCGTTGTCTCCTCCTCTTCTCCGCAGAGTCGACAGGAGTCATCGTCGGAAAGTCCCATTTTTTTGAGATGATATCTTAGTGGCCAGTGACCAGTAAGATAACCCGTTAGGATCCTTAGATCCTCTTTGCTTAGCTCAAGTAACTTTTTTGCTTTACTACGAGCTGGGTTAATGAATCTTTTTGCCTGCCTCTGTCCCTTTGATTCCGTCCAGTATTCGGCAAGGAGATCATCTTCCCATTTCCTGAATTTTGAGTGTATGTAACTCAAAGGTAACCCGAAGTAGGGTTCAGGACCGGTGAGTAGACGTGATGCACCTCTTCTCGCCAGACAATCTGCTCGTTCGTTGCCCTCAAATCCCTCATGGCCTGGTATCCAAGCAACAGTGACCGTGTTGTCCTTTGCCAGTTCTTCGAGGAGATTGAAACATTCCCAGACTAGCTTTGATCTGATCGAGAACGATCTTAGGGCCTTAAGGGCTGCCTGGCTGTCTGAGAGGATGTATATATGGGCACCTTTAGTGCGCCTCCGTAAGCATTCCCGGACACATATCTCTATGGCATGTACCTCCGCTTGAAAGATGTCTGGTGATTTACCTAGTGCTACGGCTCTTTGGAACCTAGGCCCATAGACCCCAGCACCGGTGGCTTCATCTTCCATCTTTGAACCGTCGGTGTACCAGATTTGTGATCCTGGTCGTGTTACGAATTGGTTGGTTCTCCAGGTACTCCTGTCAGATATGACTATCTTAAATTTTCTGGAGAAGCGAAGTCTTTTAAGCATGGTATCTGATACTTTGATTACAGGATCATCTTGAAGCATTTGTAATACTCGAAGGTGTCCTGTCAGATTTCCTGCTTTGAGATTTGATATATCAGGGAGCCTAAGGGCACTGAGACTCGCTTCCTTCTTTACAGAAATATGTAAAGGCAGAAGGCTGAGCATTGCCCCTATGGCTGCAGTTGGACAAGTTTTCATTGCCCCTGTTATACCAACACATGCTAAGCGATATATCTTGTTTAGTTTTTTTTGGGCCGTTAATTGTTCGGTTTTTGGCCACCATGATATCGCTGCATAGGTGATCATTGGTTTGATGATCGTGTTGTATGACCAGTAGATCATTTTTGGTTTTAAGCCCCAGGTTTTGCCGTGAAGACGCTGGCACATATAAATTGCCGTTGTCGCCTTCTTGGTGACTTGATCAAGGTGTGAGTTCCAGGTGAGAGTCTTGTCCAGGATTACTCCCAGATATTTTACCTCTGCTGATAGGTCAATAACTTCGTTATTTAGCTTGATCGGTTTCAATTCTAGTTTTCTCTTTCTTGAGAATGGTATCATGACTGTTTTTGAGGGATTTATGGTCAATCCTTTGTTCTGACACCATCTATAGGTTAAGTTTAGGGCTCCTTGCATGATCTCCGATATCGTGGAGTCATGTTTGCCCCTAACAGTGATTACTACATCATCTGCATAACCTTGTATTATGTACCCCGATTGTGTGAGGTGAAATAGGAGTTCATCTATGACTAAAGTCCACAGAAGGGGAGAAAGTACTCCACCTTGAGGACAGCCCCTGGTGGCCTTAACAGTCTTTTGTGAGCCTCCATACTCGAGATTAATAATTCTGCTTTCTAACATGTTTAGAACCCATTTTATGATTAGTGGGGCAATGCCTTTCCTTATCATAGCTTTCTTTATGGCATCGAAGGAGGTATTGTCGAACGCTCCCTGGATGTCTATGAAGGCACAAAGAGCCGTTTCCTTTGCTTCCAGAGCCTTTTCAATCGTCGTTGTGAGGCTGTGTATGGCAGTTTCGGTAGACTTGCCGGCTTGGTATGCGAACTGGTTCGCATGGAGTGGGTTACCTGTAAGGAACTGATCCCTTATATATTGGTCTAGGACTTTCTCCATGGTTTTTAGGAGGAAGGAGCTAAGGCTGATGGGGCGATATGATTTCGCTTGTTGTTCAGATTTCCCACCTGCCTTTGGTATGAAAACCACCTTGACCCTTGTCCAGCTCAATGGTACATGGCTTAGAGATAAGCTGGATCTGAAGATCCTAATTAGTTGAGGAACCAGTAGGTCAATACCCTGTTGTAGTAGACAGGGGTAGATGCCATCGGTTCCCGGTGATTTAAAGGGGCTAAAAGAAGAGATCGCCCATTTTACCTTGTTTCTCTGAAAAATTTTTCCAGATAGACTATAATCCCATTTTGATACAGTGAGATCCTGGTGCCTCATCGGTACACATGGGGTTTCTATGTGGATGCATTCTGGGAAGTGCGTGTCGAGAAGAAGTTGACAGGTTTCTTCAGGGGTAGCTGTAAATTCTCCATTGTGCTTTTTCCGAGAGCAGATGCCGTTTGAGTGCTCGCGGGCAAGGACTTTTTGGAGTCGTGTCGCTGCAGGGAGATTCTCAATGCTCTCGCAGTGTTTCCTCCAAGTCGCTCGTTTTGATTTTCTCAATTCTACGTTGTAATCAGTAAGGGCTGTTCTGTATTGGCACCAATTGCCATTGTTCTTAGCTCTATTGAACAATTTTCTTACTGTGCTCCTAAGAGTTTGAAGTCTTTTATTCCACCATGGGACATCTCTTCGTATTTTCCTATTTTTAAGGGCACAACTGCTTTCATATGCGAAGGTTATATCTTTTTGGAGCTGTTCGGATTCAGTTTCCAGCTCCGGAATGGTCCCTAGCGGAATTGAAGAACGATTTAGTTCTGATTCAAGGAATAACCGATAGGTTTCCCAGTCAGAGGATTTCGGGTTCCTGTAAACTGTGTTTCTTTCGGAAAATGCTTCCAGGTCGAATCTGATGTGATTGTGGTCCGACATGGATGCTTCTCCGGAAACATGCCAGTTTGTGATGATATTATATATAAATGGACTTGCCAAAGTGAGATCTAGAACCTCTTGGCGAATCGCATTTATGAAGGTTGGTTCTACACCTCTATTTACCACCACCAAATTGTTAGCACAAATATATTCAAAAAGGGACTCACCTCTTTTGTTTATGTCGGTGCTCCCCCATGCCGTATGGTGGGCGTTGGCGTCACAGCTGAGGATCCACTGCAGTCTCCTTTCCTCACAATACTTTATCAAAGCCGCTACTTCTGAAGTTGGTGCCTCTGAAGTGTCTCCAGGGAGGTAGGCAGAGGCGATGACGACCTTCAAATCCCCTCCCTTTTGACCGGCATTTGGTATTGCGATGAGTGCCGCCACCAAATCTCCTTGTATGAATTCTGAAATTGGAAAAGTTGTTTTAGTTAAGTCTTTATTTATCATTAAAGCTGCCCTTGGGCGGACATGCTGTTTATCATAAATTAACTTACAGGTTTCTTCATTTGGGAGCCCTTTTACGGCTCCTGATAAGGTCCATGGTTCCTGAATCAGCTAGATCCAGGTTTTCTTTTATAAATCTCCTGCTTAGGACACTAGATGCTGCCTTAGCATGATGGAGATTTATTTGAAGGCACTTAAGTTGCCTTCTGGTGTTTTTTGCGGATTGACGTCGCATAATTATTTTCTTTGGTGGCCCCTGTGTGCCACCTTTTTACCCCTGCTGCTATTAAGTAGAGCCGCTTCTTCGGGGTCTCGTCTCTCGCATTTACGAGGTCTTCCAGATACCCGTTGTCTCTGTCTTTCTCGGCTTACAGTGGTTTTGTCTTTACTCTTGTAAACTGTAGCCGTCGGGCGTCTGTGCGAGCAGCCAGGGGTATCGTCCGTTGTGGCCTTCGTTGTGTTCGCCACATTTTTTGAGCATAGCTCAGGTTTTTCAGCTTTTGGGTCCTGAGTGATCCCAACGTTTCTGATAACGGTCTCCTTCTTTTCGGCCCTTGGTCTCTGGACGTCCTTGTTCCTTGGCCGTAGCTGTACCTCACCGAAACCATAGCTGATAATGCCATTTTGGGCCTTAAGGGTACTTGCCGACTTTGGGTCTAGAGCTAAGGTGAGCTCCGTCATTTGGGGCCTTCGCACCCGGTTGAGTACCCTCCAGTCATCAACTCTCAGGCCGTTGTTTTGGCCTTTCACGAGGCCCAATATTTTGTTTGTTGGGGTTTCCTCCCCAGGGAAATAACCGACGAAGATTTGTGGTCGAGGAACATCTTCCTCGTTCACAGCACTGAGTTTGGCACCTTCCCATGGTACCAACGTTGGAATTATTTTTGCCAGCCAGTCGCTCGTCGTTTGGTCCTTGCACGTAAATACAAGCCATCCGGGTTTGAATGTGCAACCTCGGAACTGGGGTTTGGTAGCATTGTCCTGTTGTGTTATTATGCTGTCCAGGACACAGTTTTGCACCAATTTTAGTTGGTCTGTGGACCATATGGTAGCAGGGTAGTCTGTTGGTATTACCCCTATCTTTTTGCATCCAACAACGTCCCTGAAGCTTGGTGCTTGCTGAGGTGATGAAAGTGCAGCCTCAGTAGCCTTTCGTTTTGGAGTGTTGCTCGTTGGGGTTGCACTGTCAGCTCTAGGTCTTTTGTGACGAAAGTCCTTGCTCTGTGCAGGTTTTAAGGCCATTGAGCGTGCCTCTTCAAGTTGATACCCCGCATCCAATAATTTTTTCAGGCGTTTACGTCCGGCACCTGATAGCCTGACTTTGCCCGCGTCTTTTGGCTTGACTGACCCAGATGGTTCGTCGATAGCTGTTGACGATTTCGGGGAAGCGAGTAAGGCAGCTTCTTCTTCCGCCGATATGACATCCATGGGAGTAGTGACGACCGTATCCTCACCAATCACCATGGTGTCATGCTTTTCAGTTTCTGCAGCAGGACCAAGTGCCCTATCTGTAGAAACTGGGAGGTCCAAAGTAACCTCTGGTTGCAGTTTAAAAGGTTCGCATTCCTTGTTTTTTTCTGTTATATTGTTTATTTCCATTTATTTTTTGAAAATTGCGAGAAAGAGTTTTCACCCGAGGCAGAGCTCCATACCTCGGGAGGGCTAGTTTAAACCGGAGGTCGCCTGTTATCCGGAGTTCACCGTAATAAGACACACTTACGTAGTGCCATTCATCCCATAGGCACGGTTGTTATACACCTGGGATTACGGGTTTTTATTGAGTTTCCGCTCTAGATCCGTCATATTCAGTCGAAAGCAGTGGCACCTCTTGCAGGTTGTGGCTCTTCACCACGTATGACGATCCTGGGAATATTGTTCCCCTGGTACCCTTTTGGTCTTCTACTCAGAAAGTGGCTTTACTCAAAGTGAGAGGTGATGGCCTCTCCTCCTTGATTCAGACAGCCTTCCTTCGTATAAGACGCCTATAAGATACCTAACCGCCTTCCGTAACTTTTCAGACGATTATCGTCGAAACGATAGAACTCAAAACTATCAACTAAGTGCTAAAATTAAAAGTTCGAGAGGTCAATTCAGTTCATTTCCCACAAATGTAATGAAAGCTGACGACATTCAAAAAAATTCGAGCAGATTATACCTAACTTCTAATGGTGATTAAGTTTCCAAAACGATATCGTTCAGACGATCATTGATATACGGAATCTGCCCCCGGAATGAAAGCGTGGTTAATGGATAACAAACATATGTTTTTAATGCTGATTTTAATAAAGCATTCGATAAAGTCGATCAACAAGCCTCAGAGGCCGCAAAAACACCAGGAGAAGGTGACACAACGCTAGCTTGAATGGTAACCAGCTCCGCGAAGTATTACCTAACGGCAGTCCCGTGGGAGAGTGGCTGAAGTGTGTAGGGGAGTTTATCTGGGGTCAGATTCTGTAAGGCGAAACGTAGAAACATTTTCGTGTGCACGAAGAAATTTGCTTGTGTATCATAGGGCAAATCATTAGTGCGCACGAAAACGTTTGATCGTTTCGCCTTCCAGAATCTGACTCCTGAATTCGATCACTCAGGGGTCGAATCGCCACTTCCATGAACGAGCTACCCGTTCACGGAATTAAGTTGGTTTTACATATAAAACAAAATCGGTCACGAAATGCTCGATCACGGAGAACGCGATTCGACCCCAGGTTTGCGAATCGTGCATGCTAGTGTAGCACTTGGGTTACTAGTATCTAGAAAGATTACACATCCTTCGTGCATCAAAAAATGGGCTGCATCGTACGTCAAATTGAGCTTGCAGGCAAAGCCTTTTTGTTCAAAGCTTAAGGTACCTATATATAGTTAGATGTTTGTCAAAATATGCATCCCATGTAACCGTTGCCTAAATATTTATGAAAAAGGAAAGGAAGGAACGCTTGGTTGTAGAAAGGTGATATTTTTAGCAAACTTTTATCACTTTCATCGCTAGGTGAATCAACTAATATTGTTAATAAATTACAATTAACCTAGGTACTCTTCGAGTTTTACAGACATTTTAACGACTTTTCGTACCACTTTTTTGAGTATTTGAATTGTACCTATATCTGTTATTTTTTATTACTACAAAAGTATTCCCTAACTTTTTCGTAGGTGTCTCTCTTTGTGATAGAATTTTTCCCCACCACTGTCATTTTGACATTACTATTCTTACTACACAAACCACAAGTAAAGGAACAAACCTACTCTCTTTGAAGGGGTAATACCTTGCTCTCTCGATGCCGCTCTCTTTTACGATTTTTTCGAGTTAAGGAACGGCATTTAGTAAAAAATTCGTAAGACTTAACCCTTTCGGTGTTTTTGTTGCCATATGGCAACATCAACAAAATACTCTTTTTTAAGGCACTACAAACTGATTTCCTTACAAAAAGTAATACAAACTCAGTGGCAGCAATTTTTTCTCAGAGTATCTAAACCTATCTGTCAAACAGCCCGCCAATTTCATATTATTATTTTAAAGACAGCTGACCAGGTAGCCGGAAACTAACAAATGGCCGGTAAGTCCACATTTTGAATTAAGATCTACTTGGTTCTAATGTTATCAATTTTTAATAAAAAGGCTAATTATATTTTCTAACGTGTTATAATTACATAAAATAATCAAATAAAGTATCTTTACTTACTTTGAACACCATAAAAAAAATGTTAAAATAGTGTGTTGCCTTACGGCAACAATTCGTGAAAAGGGCTATGTTTCGGTGGGAAAATAATTGTTGTCGTATAGCAACATTCAGTAGTCATTAGATTTTGAAACTTCCTAATGTGGGCAAACATTATTTTTTAGCACCAATAAGACGCATGGTAACGAAGAATAACTCTTGCCAATCGCTGTTTCTTTGGGCTAAGAAAGCAGTTGAGTAGCAAAGCCTTCTCTCGAACATCTAAAGTGACCCTTTATAAGACCTTGATCATCCCAGTCCTACTTTATGGTGCAGAGGCATGGACTCTATCAAAAGCGGATGAGGCTACTCTTGGTTACTTCGAGAGGAAAATTCTTCGAGTAATTTTCGGTCCCGTCTGCATAGACGGTGAATGGAGGAGGAGATACAACGACGAACTGTACGGGATATACAGCGACATCGACCTAGCCAGAAGAGTGAAGGTCCAACGACTGAGGTGGCTGGGTCATGTGGAGCGAGGGGCGGCGCAGTAGAGGAAGACCGCGACTCAGGTGGCGCACGCAGGTGGAAGGGGACCTTAACCAACTTAGCGTGCGAAACTGCAGACAGCTGGCCAAAGATCGTGCTGGCTGGAGACGCTTGTTGG
Organism: Cheilosia urbana; assembly: GCA_946477585.1. Classification (NCBI taxonomy): domain Eukaryota; kingdom Metazoa; phylum Arthropoda; class Insecta; order Diptera; family Syrphidae; genus Cheilosia; species Cheilosia urbana. The sequence goes on from OX297854.1 coordinate 124,213,721, forward strand.
TTGAGGCCCAGGTCCACCCCGGACTGTAGCGCCACCTTAAGTAAGTAAGTAAGACGCACGGTTCTTAGAACCCAAGGTGAAATTCTGGAAGTGTTCGAAGATTTCGACAATTCAGGCATCAATTTTTGTCTGTCTGTCTGTTTGTTCCGACTAATCTCTGAAATTGCTGGACCGATTTTGACGGGACTTTTATTGGCAGGTAGCTGATGTAATAAGGAGTAACTTAGGCTAATTTTATTTAAGAAAAATGAAGTAATGTTGCAATGTTCAAGTACTTTACAGTACCGCGCGCAGCTCACGCGCATGCCACCACTGGGCCGTCACGTCGGGCGCCTCCCACCACTTCTCCCTCTTACATGTACATCATGCAAACACACATTTTCTAACAATGGCATGGGATTCTACGCTGCAAAATTCGGATTAACAGATTCAAGGCCAAAGTTACCATCGGATATGTGCCTTCTTGCCAATAAATGAGGACGTACACCAATATTCGCAGGTGTACTTTATTTTGTCGGGGGATGATCAAGTCGATAGGCTGTACTGGGCTGTGCAGAGGGCAAACAGAGGTGACAAAAAACGTCATTCGACAATTGCAACAATTATTAAATGCAAACAAGAACAACGCTTTGAATACGATGTTTAAAACGACGATGGAGAAAATGAGCTCAGAAAATCGCAGATTTGCCTCCTTATTCATAACGATTTGCCATTGGCATTTAATCATCTATGACAAATAATAAGTCGCCAGGATAATCGCTGGATATGATATTTATGACATCAATCTTGAATTCCCATGTTTTTCACATGATCAATTGTGTATGGCGTGCTCACGTGCGAGCAAACCACTTTAGTGCAAAAGCGGAAATACATCGATTGTTATACCTACTTCAGTTATTTATATTTTATTTAATATAAATACTTTTGAATAACGAATTTGAATTGACCAAATTACATTAAGTAGGTAGCATTCATTGTGCAAGCTCCGAAATATTATTTTCATTATACGAATTTAGTCGGAACGGAGTTCGCCGGGTCAGCTAGTATTATATATATAATGCTCACGCTCAGTATTTAAAATTAATTAAGAATTATAATTTAATATTAATTTAACTTTTTAATTGCTTGAATTATTTATTGTTTGCTAATATTTATTTATTTATTTTGTTGTTTCCCTTCTTTTTATAAAGCCTTTTTGTATAAAATGTTATTTTTAAAACTGAAATTAAAAAAAAAAAAAAAAAAAAAATACCTGCGGTTTTCATGTTTTTTTTACTACCCAATGTCGAATTGTTGCCGTTTGGTAACACGTCCTTGAAGTGTCCTTGAGCATTTTGCAACTTTTTTTTTTTTGTTTTAATTGGTTTCTGAGCCCAAAATAAGCCAAAAATATGATACAAAATATTTTTTGTGTTATATATTCAAAAATTGTACCGAAAGGGTTAAAAGTAAAGGAACTGACTATTGTAGAAAGCTAATTTTTAATAAACTTTTATCAGTTATTTAACGTGTAATGAGCTGTGGGTCCTCAGTATGCTTTGTCTATGTTTGACAGCTCTACTTGCACCTCAAGTCTATACTCTGTCCACAAAAATTGTCAGCACAGGGAAGATTGGATGTTTGTTCTTAGTCTGGTTACAATGACTTACATAAATCGATCCCTCTTTAAAGCTCTCACAGGGTTGTCGTAGTTGGTATGACAGACAATTCGCCATAACACCGTGTCTCCACGAGCAATATTTCATAGCTTGCTATCTGTCAATTTTCATAGGAAGAAAGAACGATAGTATGCAATAAAATGTAGGGTGGGCATTTCATAGTCGCAAAACGGAGCGTGTCGTTGCATACTCGCTTTAGGTGCCTATAATACACCGTCCATTCGCTACTCAGTCTTGGTAAAAAAAATAGGATACGTGTCAAACTGCACAGAAATTACAGCCCATATCATACTATCGATATCATGCTATGAGCTGAGCAAATTTTAGAAATTTGTTTATATCATACTACAGGGTGTCCGCCGGGAAGGTATACTTCTTTGTTTGTTTATAATTTTTGATTAAAAGAAAGAGAATAGATCTTATATTGATAAATGTATGGAATACAATATCAGGTTAATGCCCGCCTCTGTTAGTCTCACAAAAGCGAGCCCTTTTGAGCACATTTTTCATTACATTCTCACACATTTCACGCGGTATTTCATTAATTTCATCACGAATATTTTGTTTGAGTTGCTCAAGCGTTTCTGGTTTGTTTGCTTTTCAGATATCGCCACAAAAAGAAGTCCGGAGCAGTCAAATCAGGCGACCGTGGAGGCCAATCAACATCAACATTTCTTGAAATAACTTGTTGTGAAAAGAGGTCTCGCAGTAGTTCCATTGTAATCCTGGCTGTATGCGATGTGGCACCGTCTTGTTGATACCACACGTTAATCAAGCCCAAAGCATGAAGTTGTGGCGTTAAAAAGTTTTCAATCATACCGCGATATCGCTCCCCATTCACAGTTAGATTGTTTAATATTATATGAATACAAATATTTTTCCATAATAAATTTGCCACGAGTGTCTACTTCACGACTGCCAAATAAGAACTGTCAAGACTAATGTTTACCAAAATGGCGGCAAAATAAAAGTAGTATACCTTCCCGGCGGACACCCTGTATTTGTGGTTTCCACTGGCAATTTTCATAGTAACGGGTGATTAAATTTTAAGGGCCGATATTGAATGTGAACCACACCTAAACGTCAAGTTTTTTTCTGCATTTTATTTGACATTTCTCAATTTCAGACTAACTCAATTCGAAGCAATGCGTTAAAGTTATTCAGGCTTATTATGAAAATGGGTGTTCAAATCAAAATGCATATCGTGCACTTCGTGATTTTTTCGGTCAATTTAATCGTCCAAATGTGCGTACAATCGGAAAAATCGTGTAAAAATTTGAGCAAACCGGGTCTGTAGGAGATGTGAAAACACCAGTGCATGCTCGTAAAGCTCGTACGAGTTACTGTTTGGTTCGGTTTATGGGCTGGCGGCATCATCGGGCCGTATTTTTTTCAAAATGAGGCCGGTCAGGCAGTTACTTTGAATGGTGTGTTCGCTATCGTGAGATGATAACGAACTTTTTATGGCCCGAATTGGAAGATATGTGGTTTCAAGAGGACAGTGCCACTTGCCACACAGCTAACGAAACAATGGCTCCTTTGCACGACAAATTCAATGGCCGTGTTATCTCACGTGGTGGCGATGTCAATTGGCCGTCAAAATCATGTGATTTGACACCGTTGAACTTCTTTCTTTTGGGGTTATTTGAAAGTAATGTTAACGTCGATAAGCCAGCAACAATTCAAGAGCTAAAGGATGAGATAATTCGGCACATTAACGGCATAGAACCTCAATTATGCCTCAGCGTCATGGAAAATTTGGACCATCGGATGGAGGTGTGCCGCCGAGGTCGCGGCGGCCATTTGGCCGATATTTTGTTCCATACATAATTGAACCATACCAATATTAACATAATAAAAAGAAATGACAATAATTTCCTAAATAATTTGTGTTTTATTCAAAATAAACATCGGCCCTTAAGATGTAACCACGACGCAATGTCATGGTATGCAGCAAAAAAGGATCATTAAATTCTTTCAAGGCGTTATCTTTACTGGGGACGAGTGATCGGATGTGGTAAAACCCAACGATCGACAATAAGCAGCATAGGTTTACCTGCTTCGTTTTGATGTGTCAGTGTGAAAAACTATTTGATGACAAAATAGACAAATATGCAAAAATATATAAAAAATGCTAAAATATGCCAAAAATATGCCCTACAAAGTGAAATATGCATTTATACCCAAATATGCAGAAATATTCCATAACGAATAGGGCTGAAAATATTGTACTTAGTTTTGTATATTAAAATAGTTAATACGATCCCCAAAAAAAAACATGCTTTTGCATGAATTGCAATCATGAATGCATTAAAATACCTCACGAATAAACCTTATTCCTAAAAGACAACATTTAAAATCATGTTTTAACTGAATATTATTGGATCTTTCAGAAATAAAAACAAATTAAAACCGAATGGCAGCACCCCACATAATACGTCGTTCTCAAAAGCACCAAAATTGAAAGTTCTTTGACAAAATCCATATAGAAAAACCTTTAATGTTATGCTTTCATTGTACATGGTAACACTCTTCTGACGTGCTTCAGTCCTTTAAGTGGCCCATAGACATCACACTTGTGCGCACACCGGTGTCTCGATCGGTGTGATGTGTGTGGGGATGCACGCGCACTTTCAGTTCTCAGTTGCATCCGAATCGTTGATATGCGAGGAACGTCGGCATTCGGCCGTTTTTCGGAATGGCATTTCGTGATTGCGAATTTTGGCGATCCTTTGTAAAGGGTTTTCCAATAAGAGGTGTTATTTTGGTATTCAAAGAAAAATGCCATTTTTTGAGATATATGATCGGATGTTTATTTCATAATAAAGAGGAAGGTATGCCGTTAATAACAATGAAAAACAACATCAGTCAAATGGCCACCACGAGCACGCATACAGGACCATATCCTTTCACAATAACACCTCTTATTGAAAAACCCTTTAGATGTGTACAAAGAGTTTCCGGAACTCTAGCAAATAAAGTCAAGTGAATATAAAAACCGCGATAAAAAAAAAAAATTAAAAGGCACTCCGGGAGTGCCGACAGAAGTGATAACTTGAACAATTACGTGTGTATTTTTCGAATCGTCAGAAAATATATTATTGTGTAGGAAGTACTTTTAAATAAAGTGTTTTTTTATTCATTATTATAAACTACTACTACTACAAAAATTATGTTACATTTTTCATTTTCATTTAATGTGGTATTTTACATCAAAAATAATACATATTATTTTACATACAAAATTGCAATCTATTGCTTAAAATGTATAAATTTACATATACATGAAATATTAAATTTAAAAATTAATGGGTAGATATTCTTTGAAATGAATACCAATGACACTCATGAAATTTCATCAACAACTTCAAACTCTTCCATCATCATCATCATTATTATCATTATATTTGAAAACGGATACTATAGGTTTATGGTAGGTAACTAAAATAGGAAACAAACAATTTTGATTCGAATCTATTTAAATATCTTGTAAAGATGGCATCAATTGTAGTTTTATGTCTAATCGTGCTAAGATTGCGATCATTGCTCATCGTTAAATCAAATTTGCCATTTAAAAATTCAATTAATGGTAGTTTTTATCATCTGCAAAGTGGATGTTGAAATCCCCACTCAAAATGATTGGAATATCATCAAATCTCTTCCCAACTTTATCTTGAAGTAATGCAGAATTATCTTTAGCATATATAAGTAATTTTCATCGATGCTGTCTTCCAGCGTAATCTAGATAGATTACAGTCTCGAATGTACATATCTTACTTCAGCTACCACAATCCGATTGTATCTACTTGTATTCTACCGAAACTAGCACAGAACGAATAAATTAATAATAATTATACTGAAGCTTAATTGAATATGAATTTCTTTCCGAAAAATACAAATTTTACTTTTAAAAGAAAAAGAACGAGAAAAGACAACAATATTTTTCTGTCTTGCCGCATCGCCATTGATAATGCTCTAGATCTCGTGGTACGGCATCAATTTTAGTTTTATATTCATTATTTTACACAAAAATTACTAATCATATTTTACAGTATACACTAAGGCGACATGAATATTACAATTATTTATATAGTATACCTACTCTTAGGGTGGCAAGTTTACCACAGTTTTCTATTTCTTGTTTCGGTAATTATAACACAAGCTACTGTGCCGTAAATGTGCACAAACCCAAAATCGTGGATATGTCGGAATTAAGCCTGGTAAAATTAAGTTATGAATTCCCCATACAAAACAGGTAATTGAAATAATTTTGGTGACAATCAATTTGTCGCTACCATAAATTACCATAGTAACGTATTCAAATAAAAATCATCGTAGATTAAGCTATAAATTACCTACCCCTAAAAGTAAGCCATAGTACAAAAGTTTACAACTAAAAGTATGCAATCGGTGTCGGTGTCGGAGTCGGTGTCGGTGTCGGTGTCGGTGTCGGTGTCGGTGTCGGTGTCGGTGTCGCGAGTTTGCTAATTTTTGCCCATCCAAATAGTGCCCAACGCGCCTAAAGAAGTTATCACTTCAAAAGAAGCATGGGAAACCTTGCTGCTGAAATATAAAGAAAATGAAAGCCACGCAACATAGACAGCGATTGCAATTAATGCGCAAACCTCATCGTCCGCATCACTCATGGTTTAAACTTTCCTGGTTGAGATCACTTGCTTAACTAAAGTGTGTATGATTTGGTGTGGCGTGTGTGGCGAAATGCCACACCGGTGTCAGTACACCGGTGTGCGCACAAGTGTGATGTCTATGGGCCACTTTAGTGATTCAGTCACACTTCACACATAATAGCAAGCGGACACAAGACGATCGTGCTCATTCTGCCCGCGGTGTGGCACAGAGAGGATCCAAAGTTTGGATACTCTCTGGTGTGGCAGACTGGTTTCGGTTTGGTGGGTTGTTTGGTAATTTCAGGAAAATTACAACAACAATTTCTTGGAATGTCAGTGGTTTTTGGTTTTTATTTCAGTGGCAATTACTGTGTTTGAGTGCCGTGAGAGTAGCTACCAACAGGCACCATTGGTAGAAAAAAAGCTCCTCCATAATGCCTGTACTGCCAATTTTTGTTGGACAGAGTATAGACATCTCCGATTTCCAGTCAAGATACGTTTTTGGCTGCTTTAAATAATTATTTCACCATATAGGTACTGTAATTAATTGTAGTTCACGATCACGGCACATCTAAGTATCAATGGATTGATCGAATTAACCCACGTAAAATTAAAATTCCTTTCCATGTACCTACTTGGGTTCCTCACCTCACCTAATAATAGGTATCTTCCTATAGCTACTCGTAACAACGTTTAAAATAATTAAACACTGATAACACAGCATTTTTCAATATATAAATATATGCACTGTGCACTCAATCAAAACATGTTATTCATTACGACACCACAGGTAAATGCAAGAACATGGCACTACGTTGGGGAATTGTATCGGCTGGAAAAATATGCCACGACTTTGTCACTGCACTTGGAACTTTGCCCGATGATGAACATACAGTGGTAGCAGTAGCAGCACGCGACATAGTCCGTGCCGAAGAATTTGCGAAAACCCATGAAATACCAAATGCATTCGGAAGCTATAAGGAGTTGGCCGAATCAGCAGATGTTGGTAAGTTTCATTGCAGCGGAAGAATTTTGTTCAACAACAATAATGTCCCTATTTTTTTGCAGACGTAGTCTATATTGGGGCACTGAATCCACAGCACTTCGATATTGGTGTTCTGATGCTCGAGCATGGTAAACATATTTTAGTAGAGAAGCCGCTTTGCATGAACGAGAAACAAACAAGGAAGTTGATCACTTACGCTGAGCGCAAGAAGCTTTTCCTTATGGAAGCAGTATGGTCGCGTTTCTTCCCATCTTCCCAGTATGTACGCAAACAGATCTCAAGTGGAGTCTTGGGGGAAATTAAAGAGGTTGATATTTCATTTGGATACGATCATTCTAAAACAGACCGCTTGAAGTGAGTACCAAACAAACATTTATAGACAGTGGTATAACTATTTTAAAGGGTCGCGTGGACTTGCAACACTAATGCGCTTGCGCATGCATCCCCCATCCCATACAAATATTTTGTTACTTGATCGATTGCCAGAAATCAGTGGTAATCAGTGTATGGAAGGTTTTCCTTTTTTTTGTAATAACCATTTATCATGAAACCTTGTTGATGCACATTTTTCGATAGTACATATTGCTGTCGCCACGGGTCCAAAAATTCCCTACCGACGTAAGATTTCCCCTACAAATCTGCCTGCCTTCTTAATATTTCGAAAAATTGAAAGAAATATGTTTTAATGATCATGTTATGTTATGTCATGTCATGCTACATTTATTTATTTATTTATTTATTTATTTATGAAACAATAAGTAAAGTGTTGATATTATAAAAAAAAAGTATTTAGTATCTAAAAATAGGAACGAAAAACAATAAATTAGTTAATTTATAGAAAGTAATAAGGATAGAAACTCAGAAGAAGTTGTTACGTATATATTTATTAAAATAAATTAGTTTATTTAAATAATTCAAATCGCTCGTCTAAATTTTCTTCAAACGTTAGTTTGAGTAGATAAATAAATGCAAACATTGACAGCCGTATTAATAATTGTCGCGTAAATACATGTTAGACCTAACTAATGGCAAACACATTCGTTAAACTCAAATTCCTATTAAAAAATATTTTTAGAAGATAACTAACGCTTCGTAACTATCACATAACTTACTTACGGTAGGAGGTCTATTCGCGAGTCAATAGAGTAGTTCGCGACAACGTCAGTGTCAAATGAGAAAAGAAAAAAGACAAAGTGACAGCTGAGCAACTTGTAGGAAAACAAACGAAATTTAATATGGCGGGAGATAGGAATAAATTTGAAATTTAATAAAAATTCACGTAAATGCTCTGAAATCGGAAAAGGATTGTTGTTGATGTGCAAACATCTAAGCGCGAATTAAAACACTTGTTTCTTACTTTTAAAATTAAACAATATTTATTTGGAACTATGTCCTTTATTATTGAAATACTTTTTACTAATTCTAAAAGGAGCTTAAGGCTACTATGTAGTTACAATAAGACTATTGATAAATTCATCATACAGTCGTATTTATATACTTTTCTTATCTATCTACAAGGAGACCCAAGCGTACAATCGTCTTGCTTGATAATGAAGAAGAGATAATATTCCAACATTGTATACAAACGATATTATCTCTTTTACATATGTTATCATTGTAGCGTTGTGTGCAAGACTGTACTAGAGACTAAAGATATCATTGAATACAAATAATGTTATCTTTTTTCTCAATATGTTTTGCTATGGATACTTAACTCCCCCCCTTGTTAAACGAAATCGTCCCGATTTTTCGACGCTATTTTTAACATTTCTCTTTCATAAGTTTTGTTATATGCGTCAATCTTTTTTTGTTTTTGACGATCTGTTATACATTGTATAGTTTTTATCATTACGTACGTAAATGCTAGAATAACAATCAGTGTTACAATTGTGTATATAGTTGATAATATCGGTTTTTCTTCAAAAGGAATAATTAGTTTTTTTAAAGTATCTATGTTATCGAATTTGTACATTGTATCTTCTTTAATTATTTGGTCGATGTAAGACTCTGAATTATGATTTCTTAATATAACTTCTTTAATTTGCTTATGCATGTTTTTGTATATTTTATCGTCTAGATTTATAGTATTTTCATAAGTAACTAAGTTTATACCATTAATTGTTTGATTATTTAACTTATGCTTACCGCTTAATAACATAACACCGGATTCAATTTCTAAGTCGTAATCGTATTCTTGTTTAATGTTGCATTTTGAAGTTATATTCTTTAAAAGTGGAATAAGACAATTTTCTTCTTCAAAGTTAATTTCACAAATGTTTTTACTTAGATGATTTTGACAATTTCTTGTTCTTAAATAAGTTTGGTTACATAAGGCAATTGTTTTATCTGTAATGATTTTTCCATGTTTTGAATTTAAAGGTGTTACTTTATACAATTTACATGATTTAATTAGAACTGGATATTTATATATTGTGATGAAGAATTCATCAGTTCTAGCTAATAATATTTTAGAGTACTCAAGTATATTTATTATGGGTACTTGAATTATTTCATGTTGAATAATATTTTTAATGTCATCTAAGTCTAGGCTTTCTGATAAATATTCATTATTTTTTGCTGCATTAATTGTTCTGGTCAATAATAATAATTGTTCGTACACTTGTTCTATTACTAAATGTTCTTTAAGGCTCTGACCTTCGAATTGTTGCAAAATTTGTTCAAATCTAGAATTTATAGTTTTTTGTTTATTATTGTTTTCTATGAGATTATTTATACTCGTTTCTATGTTAACTAAGTCATAATGGTCAGGATTACCAAACACATATTTGAAAGCTGTTCCTAAAAAGTTAATTGATCTAGTATGCCTAGTATGTTCTTGTAATTGGTCTGCTAAATTCTTAATTTTACTTAACCAAATTTTTTCTTCTTGTGTAGGTTGATATTTACTAGTTACGATATTTACGTAAGGTTGAAATATCGAAGTCAGGTTGGTGGCATGTAACAAATAAGTTTGTTCTTTGAATAAATACACGTCATCTGTTTGCGTAAGTATAAACTTCTTGTTTAGTAACTCAGTTATTTGAACGTTTCCTTGCCCTTCTTGACTCTGTACAATTCCTAGTAATGTTAGGAATATTAATATTTTCGTCATCTGAAAAATGATAATTCTTTATGTTATCCTTGTGAATTTTTATTCCTTCTTTAGAGATTACAGTGTCTCCTTTATCTTCTTCTACTATTCTTGTTATGTATCTGGCGTTAGATTTCTTTCTAAGACCTGTGATTCTTACCATTATCTTATCTCCTTTTTTATACTCTCTGTGTCGAGTTCCTTTATTTAGACGTTCGATCACTTTTTTGGATGCTGAGTTTAGTTTATTTATTATAATTTCACTATTGCTATATTTATTTTGATTAAAGAAAATGTCTCTAGGTTTCAAACCGGTAACTGAGTGTATAGAATTATTTAATTCACGCACTGTTCTAAATATTTCTTCGATAAGTCTTGTTTTATTCTGAATTGTGAATATTCTAGACAGTTCAGTTATTGTACCGTTTACACGTTCTACCTGACCGTTCGCTGTCGATCTGTATACTGGAGTTTCTACTTTAGTTATGTTGTATTTCAAACACATTTGGTTCACCATTTCTGTTTTGAATCCCTTCTCGTTATCTGTCATGAGTCGTTCACATTTTGGGAAATAATTAGATAAGACCTCTTCCATAACGTCGTACAGTCTGTTTCGAGTTTCGATTTCCCGAAGGATTGTATATTTAGAATACTTATCTACTGTTACAAGGAAAGTATACTTGTCGTTGAAGTATATGTCCATATGAATGTGTGTTCCCACATGTGTTGGTATTTCTGAATTATTCAGAGGTTCTCTGATAGGTTTTCTTTCATATTTTCCAAATAGACATGCTATGCATTTTCTGTTGAAACTCTTTGCTTGTTTATTTAGATCGGGCCAGTAATATTTCTCTGAGATTTCTTGTATATTGTTACGTAACCCTCGGTGTGCTCTTTCGTGAGTTACCCTTACAAGTTTTAGTTGTTCCTCCAAATTTGTCACGTCTTGAAGTTTTCTTGGTGTGAATATAAATCTTACTAGTGGGAATTCTTTTTTTATGTTTTCACCATATTTGTATATGTTTTCAAATTTCGTATGCAAAGCTACAATCTTTTGGGGTTGTATAACTTCTTTCATCTGCCTTAGTAAAGAGTCTTTGTCCTTAAACTTTATTATGAGTCTTATTTTGTTACTAAAATAGATTTGTGTTTCGATATTATTTGTTATATCTTCAATAAGTTCGAACTGTGCAGTGTATGCATTAAAAGGCTGATTCACAGTTTTTATTATATCATTAGAAGAACTTTCAGCTGAATGTGCTGTTTCTATGGTAGAAGTATTTATGCGTTGACGTGATAATGCGTCAGCTACAAGATTTAGGTTTCCTGGTTTATAAACTAATTTTGCTCCAAAGTCTTCAATGATTCCCTTCCAACGTTTCAGCTTTGTGTTGGGATTTTTTTCTGATACAGAATATATAAGGCTCTGGTGATCGGTATATATGGTTAAGTCTGCTATACCATATATGTAGTTTCTGAGTTTTTGTAAGGACCATATGATCGCTAATAGCTCTTTCTCGTTTGTGCTATAGTTCTCTTCTGTCTTACTCAGTGTTCTTGACAAGAAGTGTATAGGTTGCTTATTCTGACTTAGTACGGCTCCAATAGCTATGTTGGATGCATCAGTAGTAAGCTCGAATGGTTTACTATAATCCGGTTGAAAAAGTTCGACTTGTTCTTTCAAATAATTTTTTAAAATTCTAATCGCTTCTAATGCTGAATCATTCAGATTTAACTTAATATTTTTACTTTGTTTTTTGTTTACTTTACCGTTATCTCCTCGTAAATATAATGTCAGGGGCTTGGCTATGCTTGCGTATCCTTTTATAAACTTACGATAGTAACCTGTAAGACCTAAAAATCCTCTCAAATCCTTTACCGTTTGTGGGACTGGAAAATTTTCTATAGCTGCTATTTTCTCAGGGTTCGTAGTGATTCTACCATGTCTGATTATGTGACCTAAGTATTCTACTTCTTCTTGAAAAAACTTACTTTTCTCATCAGATATTTTTAATGTGGCTTTATTGAGTACGTCGAATACTTGACTTATGTGCTGTATATGTTCTTCCTCAGATGAAGAATATATCAATACGTCATCAATGTAAACGTGTACGAATTTACCTACAAAGTCTCTCAAAATGTCGTCCACGCATCTCTGAAATATGCTTGGTGCATTTTTGAGCCCGAAAGGCATTCGTTTAAAATGATATTTTGCGCCATTTATAGCAAAAGCTGTTTTTTCTTTATCATCTGTTTTGATTTTAATTTGGTGGAAACCTGACTCCAAATCTAATGTTGTAAAGTACTTGGCTTTACCTAAATTTTGAATTGTCATGTTGACATCCGGAATGGGGTATCTGTCTGTTACAGTGTGAGCGTTAAGTTTTTGGAAATCAACAACCATGCGCCGTTTTGGTTTTCCTTTTTCGTCCAAACCTTTTTTAGGTACTGTCCATATGGGACTGTTATAAGGACTATGGCTTTTTTCTATTATATCGTCATGTAAGAGTTTCTGTATTTCTTTGTTTACGAATTCGTTATCTGCTATGGGATATGGATATTGTTTAACATAAACCGGATTATCATTGGTCGTCCTAATGCTTGCTTCTATAGTATCTGTAAAGGGTAACGGTCCTATGCTGTTATTAATCTTCATCAGTCTATCTATGTCTGCTTTATAAATATTATTTTCCCCAATTATGTAATTAATTTTCTGAATAGATTCGACACTGCTTATGGTAGTTAGAGTCATATTACTGAAATTTATTTCCGCGTTTAGAACTTTAAGTCCTTCATATCCTAATATCATATCAAAAGACTGAATATCCTCTAATTCAAAAAATGTTATATTTTTCTTTAATATCCTAACTACTTTCTTTGTATCTACCATAGAATAACCATGCATTGTTTTTATTTTTATAGGTTTAATTTTAATTTTTTTGCTAGAATCGCATTTTCTATTAATGTAATTATGGGTTGCACCAGTATCAATAAGAATTTTATAAATTTTCTTAGAAATAGTACTAGTTAAATTTAAGCAGGGCAACCCGTCTACTAGTTTAAATGATCTATTCTTATGTTATTATTTACCATACATTCCGTTTCATCTGCTTCTGCATATGTACTGCTGACATCGTCTCTGCGTTGTTGTCGGGAGTTATTTACTCTCTGCTGCTTGAAGTTCTGCTGATAAGATCGTTGCGGTCTGTTGTGTGTGTTGAAACTCCCGCTGTGTTCACGTTTCGCTGGTGGATTATATACATCGGGTTTGTATTGATTCCAATTTTGTCGCTGTGCATGTACAATTTGTCTCGAGTTTATCTCCATCGGCTGTGGTCCTTGATTGTGTTGCTGCATATTATCGTATTGCTTCTGGGGTTGATAATTCGTTGTTTGGCTCGAATAATTTGGTCTTCTTTCGTTTCTGCGTTCATGTGGCATATTTTTGTGGTGCTTATCCTGAGTGAGATGTAAATGCCTGTGCACATTATCATGTTCTATTCTGCGAGCAATTGCGAATGCGTGTTCTAGATCATTTATTGTAGCTGAATATAATGATCCTCTTGTAAAGTTGTCACTCATACCATCAATGAATATACGAACTGCGTCGTCGTTAGCATTTTTAATTAGTCTGTCGATTATATTCGGCGGATCACCTGACATAGTGATTTTTGATATTATTAAATTGAGATTTTTATTTATCTCGTCGTGGTATTCAGACAGTGTGCTTCTTTTTTGCGTGATGGCTTTCATCATGTCTTGTAGCACGTATAGAGGTTCTTGATTAGAGTACGTATAATCTAATCTGTTACGTATCGCCTCAAAATTAAAAATTGTGTTATAATTAGTTAACACATTCGCGGCTGCACCCTGTATTTTACTTTTCACTATAGTCAATGCTGCTGCGTACTTACTGTGTGTTTTGAAGTTTTTAATGCTGTCCATTAATCTGGATGCTTCTTCGCGCCACGACCGATAATTTGATTGATCGCCGTTGAAAATAGGTAGGCTTTTAAATGCGTCTAACTGTATTTCACTACCATCTGTATATGTGGTTCTTATTTCCTCTAGCACAGGTATGTTTGGTACTATGCCTAATCCAGATTTTACTTCATTTAGTTTTGTTTCTAAATTAGTGTTTATTTGATTTTGGTTAGTTATTATTGCTGCTAACCTTGCATTCTCTGTGCGTGTGTGCTCTAGGGTTTGTGTTACTGTGTTGCTCCTGGTTTCTAAAGCTTCTAATCTTGCCATTAATACTGCGAGTTGTTCCATTTTGAACTCGTGTCTGTTGTCGTCGAATTTGTGTGTTTTTTTCTCCACATATACACTTTCACTGAATTGCTTTGCTGCTTCGTACGAAGAAGCTATATTTGTACCTGCTATGCTAGGTAATTCTTGTAACCGGTAACGCGAGTGTTCTGTTTATACTAGATTTCACTACTTGTTCCCGAGGTCCGCTCGATTGAAGTTAAAAAGTATATTTAACCTCCTGGCAGGATCGCCAATTAAAACACTTGTTTCTTACTTTTAAAATTAAACAATATTTATTTGGAACTATGTCCTTTATTATTGAAATACTTTTTACTAATTCTAAAAGGAGCTTAAGGCTACTATGTAGTTACAATAAGACTATTGATAAATTCATCATACAGTCGTATTTATATACTTTTCTTATCTATCTACAAGGAGACCCAAGCGTACAATCGTCTTGCTTGATAATGAAGAAGAGATAATATTCCAACATTGTATACAAACGATATTATCTCTTTTACATATGTTATCATTGTAGCGTTGTGTGCAAGACTGTACTAGAGACTAAAGATATCATTGAATACAAATAATGTTATCTTTTTTCTCAATATGTTTTGCTATGGATACTTAACTCGCGCGTTATTGGAATCTGGTGGAGTAATTCCACACATTTAACTTGCGGGGACGGAAATTCGTCACTGTGTTTTATCATTGCATGCGTTTTTATCATTGCATACATTTATGAGCTGGGGCATATTAATTTCGGCTTTTTGTTGATGTGAAATAAAAATTCTCCATTTCGTCCTTGCACCGTACTCAGAAGAAATTTCAAGAATTCTGCAGGGAGATTATCATCTTTTACCAATGATCATAAGCGGAGACTTCAATATCAATTTTGCAACTCCAGAAGCTCAACCATTTATTGATTTTATGCAAGATAAGTTTAATCTTCAAATGAACTCCAACCGGAAAAATACAACAACACGATATGGAACAACCATCGATGCTGTCTTCCAGCGTAATCTAGATAGATAACAATCTCGAATGTACATATCTTACTTCAGCTACCACAATCATTCTACCGAAACTATACTCTGTCCAAGAAAAATTGTCAGTACAGGCCTTATGGGAAGCTCTTTTTTCTACCAGTGGTGCCTGAAGTACTCTCACGGCACTCAAACACAAGATTTGCCACTGAAATAAAAACGAAACCACTGGCATTCCAAAGCATTTTGTTGTTGTAAATTTCCTGAAATTCGCATACATCCCTCGACAACCAATCTGCCACACAGTTGCGGGCAGAATGAGCACGATCGCTTGTGTTCGCTTGCTATTATCATCAACCAAAATAAGCAGTGTGAGTGACTGAATCACATCAGAGAAGTGTTACCATATTATGACAATGTTAGCATATCATTAAGGGTTTTTCTTTGAATTTTGTCAAAGAACTTTCGGTTTTGGTGCTTTTTGGAGCTTTTGAGAGCGGCATATTATTTGGGGTGCTGCCATTCGGTTTTAATTTGTTTGTATTTCTGAAAGATCCAATAATATTCAGTTAAAACATATTTTTTATTGTTGTCTTTTAGAAATAAGATTTATTCGTGAGTTGTTTTGATGCATTCATTTCATTAACGCAACAAGTGATCATGATGTGCGTTGTAGTGATATTGCGATAAATTATTATTCGTTCGGGGAATATTTCTG
The DNA here is from genome assembly GCA_946477585.1 of Cheilosia urbana. Lineage (NCBI taxonomy): Eukaryota > Metazoa > Arthropoda > Insecta > Diptera > Syrphidae > Cheilosia > Cheilosia urbana. The sequence continues at coordinate 124,230,062 of OX297854.1, forward strand.
CATGTTTCGGTAGGTATAAATTCATATTTCACTTTGTAGAGCATATTTTTCACACTGATCTATCAAAATGATGAAGCAGGTACCTATACTGTTCATTTTCGGTCGTTGGGTTTTACCACATCCGGTCACTCCTCTCCACTAAATCAAATGCCTTGAAATTTGATGATCCTTTTTTTGCTACTGTTTCCGCGAAGTTCTGCATTGACGGGTAATCATTTTTTAACAAATATGTAATCTAGGTATATATGTCTATATTAAAAAAATGTATGTAGAGCTGCACAAGTGCAGTCCTTTTACCATCTGTTTAGGTATATGACATTTCGTCGTGGTTATATAATTTTTCTAATTGCCTGTTTGTGTATATAAGGCGGAAACAATGGTTGTTATCTCAATAGCGGATAGTGCATCTAAGCAAGTGGTAAACTTTATTGTGCATATGAATAAACAGAAACATGGTTACAAAGTCTTCAAAGGATCTAAGTGTAGAAAAGAAACAACAAATTGTTGATGCAACTGAAAAATTCTATGGCCTTTTCAAAAGTAAATCGGAAGCCGTAGGAAATGCGGCTACTGTTTTTTCTGTTACGGAACGAAATGTATACAGGCTTTTAAGGGAAAGCAATCAAAGGCCACAATTCACCACCAAAGAAGAAAAATAATTCCGGTATCAAGAGCAAGGTGGATGATTTTGACAAATGTGCGATTAGGCGGATAGTCCATTAGTTTTTTTATGGATAATGACCTTCCAACGCTAGACAAGATATTATTGGAAGTACAAAAAAGTGAAAATATAACAAAACTAAGCAGCTCAGCTTTGCATATAATATTGCAAGAAGTTCTCGGACTTAAATTCGTCAAACGTCAGCCAAAGAATTTGTTGTTGGAATTTATTTCGTTCAGCAATATTTTTATTTTAAATTGGAAGATGGTAACCCTAACAGTATTGCTCTCTGAGTTATGTCGAATTATCATACACACTACGGCAACCCTGTGAGAGCTTTAAAAAGGGACCGATTTATGTAAGTCATTGCAACCAGACTGAGAGACAAACATCCTATCTTCCCTGTACTGACAATTTTTCTTGGACAGAGATAGGACAGAACGAATCCGACAGTTTGGCACATTAACCTAAATATTATATTTGTCACAATGGTTAAATTATTGTAAATATGTATGTCAGCATACCTGAAATAAAATGCCTGGAACAAACACGAGCTATTTTAGTATTAATTTTCTTTAAATTTATAGCAGCTAGATATCGTTTGCGCCTCTCCTTAGACAGATCTCGAATTTCAGGTTTTGTTCTTAATTGTGGAAATATATGAGAACGTATGTCTTCATTTTTCACTGCGTTGTTCGTACAGTTTTTAATGCAGTAACTTGTCGGCATTTTTTCTTATTTTATTATGTTCATTGCAGCCAAAACTTTTAGCAAACACAATATTAATTCTGCAATGTTTTTAGGTAGTATTTTGCACTTTATCATAAACTTTTAAAGAATAGTATACCTGGGCAAAAAAAGGTAAGGTAGAAATAGAATTGTGAATACAGGGTAAGATGCATGTAGCAAGATCTCAAACTTAGTTCTACCATAGACATAAGAAAACTTTGGGAAACTGAAAAAGAAATACAAGTTCTCGTTTATCATGATTTTCCTTAAGTATTAATCGCTTTAAATTTGAAAAATCTGTCCTTTTAGTCGAAAATACTAATGTATATTAGTGTACACCACTTAGATATGTGAATGGTAGGGGTAAAAGAGAATAGACGAAAGTGCAAAAAGCCTGCAAGCGGCACTTTGATGCCGCGATTTGGCTAGTCAGCTGCATTTTGTTAATGGTCAAAAACGTCTGGCATTGTATGAAAATGTTGTCTGTGTACCTACGAGTACTTATCTGACAAAAAATCAGTCGTGCAACGATGACGTAATTGAGAACTTTTGTTTACCATCTTTGGGGCACTGCCCTTGCAAATGCCCCAGCTCCAGGGTGCCAGACGGCGATTTCTGTGATTGCAAGAGTCCAATACACAATATTATTTATAAATTTTCCATTTAACGATGAGGTTAGCAAAACGTTCAGTAGCTCTCAGTCTACTATATAGGAGCTATTTTTGGGATTTGTTATTTGTTGGAGGTCAATGTGTTTTTGTGTGACTTAATTTGTTGTCATAGATAACGTTCTTTTGGGGATTAAGAGGTCAAACAAAGTGTTTGTGTGAATTATTTTATTATTTTGTTGTCATAGATAACGTTTCATGTAGGAGCTATTTTGGGATTGAGTAATAGTGGTCCACAGTTTGTGTTGGTTATGATTTAATTTTTGGAGAGCCAAAGATAACGAAATAGTGATGGTCAATGTTCCGTGTTAGGTAAGTTGTTTATAATTTAATTGTTGAATGCAATGATAAGAACAGATTGCAGGTCAACACGTTTTGTGTGAAGGTCAAGATGTTTGTGTGAATTCTTTTATTGTTATAGATAACGTTTCATGTAGAAGCCAATTTGGGATTTAGTAATTTGGGGCAGTGTTGTTAGCACTCTCTCTTCATTTATCCCACGAATCGTGGTCATTTTTCCCTTTTTTCCCTTTTCACTGTACTCAAAATCCCTTTTAAGTCCCACGACGCTTTTTCGCTTCAAAATCCAGTTTTTAGAAGTAAAATTTGTTTTACAAGAAAAGAAAACCACGGTTAATTAACTTTTAGTATAAAAATCACAGTTTGTAACATTATTACGATTATTTTTTGGTACTAGAAAATTTTGATAAGAGACAATTTATATAAGTAGTTTTTTATGCACATTCAGTGTGTTTATAATCATCGTGAAATGTAGGAGTTTTCATTAAATTTCAGCAAATATTTATAGTTTTAATGTTTTTTGTTAGATTCCTCAAAATCCCACGATTTGGTGCTTTTTCCCTTTATCTCACGAAAGGCTTTTCGGACATCGAAATTCGCAAGAAAAGGGATATATCCCACGATATAACAACACTGATTGGGGGTCAATGGGTTTTGTGCGACTTATGTTATGTTGTTGTGCATACATTTATTCTATAAACTAGCTGTACCCGCCCGGCTTCGACCGTGCAAAATGTTCTTTCAGAACTGTTGATGGAACAGTTTTTTTTTTTTTTTTTTTTTGTAAATCGCAGGAAGGAAAAATCATCGAAGGATATTGCAGAGGTATAACGCGAGGGAGCCTTCTGCAACAGTGAGGGACTTGAACCCGATCTAAAAAAAAACCCCGAAGACTGGGACTCTGTCTTCTCATCTTGATTGCAAATATCATTCATGGACAGGTACGACGTTGTATCACCAGGAATTTTCCCAAATATAATATTATTGAGGTGAGAAATAATGTCAAATGTACATTTAGGGACAAAATGACACCGTAGGGAAAAAATGACAGATTTGTATGTACCTATAATGTAGTGATTTTTTCGGACGAAACATTTTCATCTTATTTGTAAGTAAATTGATTTGCTCAGTCAAAAAATTATTATTATTTTTGTTTACCTATTATATTTTGCTCTTACATTCGTCGATATTCGCTAAGGAATGAAATGGGATGACATAATTTAAAGAGTCAACAAATAGAAAAAATTACCTAATTTGTGGTTGAGATTGCGTATGAGAGGTTTGATTCGATTTTATTCGTGTATGTATGGACAAAAAAAATCATCTAGAGAGATTGTATTTAAAACTATTCGACGGTGTAGGGAAAAGTAGGGATTTTCTTTGTGTACTGTAGGGATTTTTTCCGTGTTTTATGTAGTATCACTGATTGCGCTGTTAGTATGTTTGATTTGAGAATGAAGTGCATATCCAGATCCACTCACCGAGGTGAAAATCGTAGAAATGTTTCAAATGTTGCCTATTTATTTAAAAACCTTTTAGTTATCGATATAATGGATATCCTAAGTTGTACCTGCATATGTCCTCCATAAGCTGGTATTTAGTACGAATGTGGACTCTGAATAAGAATTTGCAATATTTATTCTATTTCAAAGATATAATCTATTGAAAAATTGAATTTGTTAACGATTTGGAGTGCGGTGCGGTGCGCCATCGCAATTGTTTATTTCTCTTCCGAAGTCGGACACCTCGAATGGAATTTGAGCCTCCGAAAGAGTGTGCGTTGCGGAGAATTTTCTGCTCCGACGGATACCTCGATAGGGCCGAATGAATGCTTGCAAAAGCACCGCACTGACACCTCGACCTCGCCGCGTTCTCCCAATTATTTCAATATCATGGTCGTAGGCAAGTATAGTTGAACAGACTTTTAAAAAATTGTACCTCTGGTGTTGGCTTGTGACTTTCGTACAATTGCTACAAGAAAGATGTTAAAGAAAGTACATGATAGCGCGTCGCCTTGTCTTGAATCTTTTTCGACATCAAATGGATCGGCGGTGTTCTTGCCGACTTTGACGGAGCAGCGAGATTTCTCCATCGTCATCCTGCACAAACGGACGAGTTGGGCGGGGATGCCAAAACTTAACATGGCCTTGTATAATTCGTCCTTATATACGCTATCATGGGTGACTTTAAAATCGATAAATAGATGGTGTGTATCGATCTGAAATTCCTTTTTCTTTCCAAGATCTGTCAGATTGTGAAAACTTGGTCGATGGTTGATTTTCCAGGCTGAAACCACACTGATATGGGCCGATCAGGTTGTTGCATATTCCTCTGTAGTTCAGAGTATCTCCTTTCTTGTGGATGGGGCACAAGATGCTGAGGTTCCATTCGTCGGGCATTCTTTCAAGGTTACCATTTGCGCAAATTTTCAAAAACAAACACAATTTTCTTTAAATAACAATTTTGCAAAATCAGCAGCTTAACAACTTTTATGATTTTTTTTCAGCAAAAAAGGACTTGGGGGTGGATCAGTTCTGGGCTTGGGCGTCTATGTCATTCAATTGGCACAGTGGGCCTTCCAAGAGCCGCCAATCGCAATCAAGGCAACAGGAGATTTAAACTCGGACGGCGTCGATATCTATGTTGATGCAGAGTTGCAGTACTCTGGAGGACGTGTTGCCAAAATTCAAATAAACTCCCAAAAGGAGGAGGCAAACAAAGCTTTTATCATAGGATCCAAGGGACAAATCACAGTAAGTTTACTTTGCATATATTTGTCTACATCAAATTTACATACGTTTTCCTAACAGCTTAATGATTTTTGGTGCGCAACAAACATTATCGACGTTGATGGCAAGGAAAGGGAGTGGGTTCTGCCCAAGGGCAAACATAAGACTAATTTCCCTAATTCGGAAGGATTGCGATACGAGGCGCAAGAGGTTCGAAAATGCATTCTCGAGGGCAAACTCGAAAGCGAGCTTATGAGCCATAAAGAGAGTATTTTGTTCGCTCACATTGAGGATTCCATTAGAAAGCAGATTGGAGTTGTTTATCCAGAGGATGAATAGACGTTTTTATATCTACTTTTTTAATATGTGTGTATTTATAACTGAACTTTGTGTATTTCCTATCAATAAATGAAATGAGTTTTTCCAGTTATTGTGGATTCTTGGAATGGGTTCAAGAGAAACTGCTACGTATACGAGACACCGAACTGAACGAGACTATCCAAATCATCTTTGGAACTGATTTAAAAATATTTATAATTACATGTGCTTGAATAAAGCGCCGAAGTGTGGCGTTTTTGAGGCAAAATACATAACAATACAAACAAATGGAATAGAGGGAAGAGGGCAACAGTAATCGGCCCTAGCGAGGTATATGTCGGAACGGAAATTTCTCAGATTTTATACGATTCGGAGGATTTTTGCTGCGAGGTATTCTTCGGAACAACTGTTCGGAGAAGTGTTCCGACATTTTGTAGCGAATATCGGCGAATTATGTTGAAGTGCGATGAAGTGAATTTTTTTGTTAAATTTTTGACAGCTTGTTTCCGATATCCTCCTACAGAAATTGGTTGCGGAGTTTTTTTACGATTTGGAGTGCGATGCGGTGCGCCTTCGCAATCGTTTTTTTTTTTTCTCTACCGAAATCGGCCACCTCGAATGCGATTTAAATCTCCGAAGGAATATACGTTGCGGATAATTTTCCGTTCCGACGGATACGTCGCTAGGGCCGAATGTATGGCGTCTTGCATTCAATGGGAAGCCATACCTGCCCGAAACTATTCCACTCGTTTCGTGGCAGTCCGGCACGTTGTTTTTTGCACACTTCCTGACGTGGAACTGATGAATGATTTAATTAATTGTATTGCCAGTTTTCACGAACATAATACCGCTTTCCATTGGGAGCACCAGAAATCTTTTTCAGATCTGAGATTTTACGCTGCTCATGGAATATGCAAAGAAATGTATCTGCTTTTGGTGTTAAATTAAGTGCGTTACTTAGCAAAAATATCAGCTGTTATGGAAATTGACTTAAAATGTTCCTCTGTTGTAGATTAGAGTGTCCAAAGTCCAATGTCCATATACCTCAAACGAAAAAAGAGGACTTACTTTACGATCACCAAACAATAATACAACTGTTTTTATATTGAAACTAGCTGACCCGGCAAACTTCGTTTCGCCCAAATTTGTTAATTTGTTAATAAATTCCGAGCATGCACCAAGCACTTGCTAATTTATGTAATTCGACCAATTAAAATTCTTTATTCAAAAGTTATATTAAATGCAATAGAAATAAATGATGAATAGCAATGTTGATTTTTTTCAATCAAACCGCAATGATTTTCACGTGTCGTCCAACCTTCCACTTTTTCACTAAATTGACAAACATCCATCGATTATCCTTGCAATAAATTATTTGTCATAGCGAAAGCGAGACGCACGGGAAATTGAAGTCGCACGAATGGTAAATCGTTCTTAATAAGCGAAATCTGCGGAGATCGATTACAACGCCATATAGCGGGTCAAAAATCCTATCTTTTAAGTTTGCTTTAACCTGAAATACAACAATACGAACAAAACAAAAGAAGAATCATAAAAATTTACCCAGTGGTTATCGAGTTATATCATCATCATCGAGTTTCATCCCGAAAGAATTATAGGTATGAATTAAGAAGATTATTATTAAAGAAAATTTAATTGACCTGAATAACGACATACGCCTACAACGCCACATGTTGAGGATTTTCCGACGATGTGCACTAAGAAATTCAGTTTTTGTTAAAAATAATAAATTAATTATTTTATATGTATTTTATCAATATAGTAACTCCGATCGAAGCATCTATTTTAAACGATATTTATTTTGTTTACATCCTCCGTTGACGATATTTGCAGCACGCATTCTGTCAATGTTATGCCAACGCCATAAGGTTACATCAAAAAAGTTTGAATTGTAAAAGCGCTATGGTTACATTAGATATAATTTAATATGGTGGTTAAGTATTCTTAAATTTTCTAATTTTCCGCGCAATTTTCTTAATTTTTTCTTTCATAAGTTTTTTCTCCTGACAATAACAAACACAACAAAAAAAATTTAGCGAAATCGGTCCAGCCGTTCACGCGGCATGCCGCGACCAAGGGAAATAGGGATTCATTTTTATATATATAGACTCAACATTGGAACATTTGTTCGAACAGCTTGACTCAATGCGATTCGTTCGAAGTCCATTTCTCGCTCCAATTCTCGCTTAAATGCGTCAAATCAAAGCTTTGTTGCGCATTTCATCTGACATCTCCAGTTCATTATTCGATGTCACAGTGCGAATTCGATGCAAAATATCGTCGGCCATAATATCATCTTTGTATAATCAAAGTACCTATCTACTTCATTTCAAAAAGTTACTTAATGCAACATAGTAAACATAATTTATTAGAACAAAGTTTTTAGGTACCTATATTTAAAAAAAAAAGAAAAAACTTCAAAATTTTTGACAACAACAATTTGCTTGGGAAATAATTAAAACAATTGATAACAATTGCTTTTAAAATTCAAAATATTTTTTTTTTTTATTTGAAGTGTCACTTCTTGATTTCTATCCAGTTAATTTTTTTTTCAAAGTGTATTTCCCCATACAAACTTTAAATTTCTAATTTTCCGCGCAATTTTCTTAATTTTTTCAATTTTTCTTTTTTCCTAAACCTTCGCGGAGCAATTACGAACAAATCCGCAGAAGGAAGTATCCAATTTGGTCCAGTCGTTTTCGAGTTTTAAGCATCCGAACAAACCAAGATCCATTTTTATATATATAAGATTGATTGATATATTCAAATATATATATGAAAAAAGAGAAGAAAACGAGGACAGAACAAATAAAGAGGACAAAAATAGAGCCAAGCGAAAAAAGGAAATGTAAAATAGATCGCTGACAAAAAAGAGGAAATGTTCTCTTTAAAAGAGATGTTCTGGAAACCCTATGTAGATACAAATGAAGTATTTTTGGTGATTTGGTCTTGATTCTTGAATGACAACTTCTTAAAATGACTTAATACACCTGTGCAAAATATAGTGGTTATTGTCGTAGTATGTGTAAATCTGAAAAAATATCAATATCTGCAAACAGTGAACCGAATCGAAAAAAAAAGATTGATTTTTTGCCCCAATGGAAAACGACATTACTTGGTCAATTGTATGTGGCGAGCCATGTGTTGGCAAACCAAAATATTCCCGAACATCATTGCTAACCGCAAAAATAACGAATGGTTTATTAAGCGAGTAATTTTAGCGGCTAAGAATAAAAATGTGGATGGCTTAAACTTTCTAATTCAGGATCAGATCCTTGGTAGGCAATTTGCATTCATTCAAATCTATTGGCAACCAACTATCCAAAATCCAACTGAATCTGTAAACTTCTTGGATATTCCTGGCTTACCACCGCACAATTTACAACTCAGCCAAAACTATGCAATGAAATGGGTTTGATGATAAGAAAACTGATGATCAATGTGTTTTAAAGAAGGAAGTTCTTATTCCGAGGATACCGATGATCCCAATCGATGTGTCCCTTCCCCTTGAGTTTAAACTAATACAATTTCCGATTTGTCTTGCATCCACCATGACGATTAACAAATCACTAGGTCAATTGAGTGTTTATGGTCTGAAATTAAAAAAAAAAACATGTTTTTCCCATAAAAAATCCATTGAAATACTTGATTTTTGTACTTTTATTGAATTTGTACTTTTATTGTATTTGTATAATGAACTATTGAAGTTAATTAAAATAGTAAATTAGGTTTAGTTAAAAGGTATCATTAAATTCATTGACCGTTAGGCGGTACGAAGTCCGCCAGGTCAGCTAGTTTATAATAAATCTTTATGTACACACCAATCAAATAAATAAATTGAAATGAAAAACGACATGTTCAGGCCGATCATTGAATCCGCCGGATGCTCTGCGGACGGATTCAATCCGATCCGCAGTTGATCACTTCACAAGTGAAAACCTAATCATTGAAAACGGCGGATGGACTACATTATCGGTCCGCAAAACCGCATTACCGATTGCTTGTAGTCCAGCGAGTCAGCTGTCAAATGAAAATCTTTTCTTATTCGATTTTGTTTTTATAAAGTGTACGAACATGGATAGCATTGCATTTTTCTTAAATTTAGAAGAAATTGCTAGTAATAGTGATACTAGGAGCATTAGAAGAGGTGTTAGAATGCGAAGAAAAGATGTCTGGATGTTTTTTCATCATTTTCACCATTGCCTGGAACTGAGGACGGGTTGTTTGTTTTCTAAATCGGAAAGATCAATTAACTGTTCGTAGACTTTTTAAATTTATCCTTTTTTTTTTTTCGAAAAATAAAACTTATTGCGTGTATGTGTGTTATTTCTTAGAGATCCGCATCGATTTTGATGCGGATTGAAAACAACAACATTTGTATGAACCGCGGATCGGTTGCGTTTTCAATGATAGGCATGAAATGTGAACTTCGCTACCGACATCCGCTCACTTACCTACCGGCGTTTTCAATGATAGGGGAAATGTTCAAAACAGGTACTACTCCCTCCGCAGAGCATCCGTCGGATTCAATGATTGGGGTGGTTAACATTACAAGCTGAGTTATTGGAAAATACATAGTTCCGATTGGTGCTGTGCTGACATTTAGAATATATTTGTTCAAATCTATGTGATCATGGTCATAAACTAGACCGTCAGCTCAGACAACTTAGGAGAATTTGCCTACAAGCTGTTTTCCGAATTACTATGTGGGAAAGGACATGAGTGTCATGTTAAAGTAAATTAGCCGCACGCTTCCACTTGCTCATAGTAACCTGACAATTTTTGTTGTTTTTATTTATTACACCTTAAGAATTTTGTATTCACAGATAGGAAATTTGAGAGAGAATTTTATTTTCAAAATTTGCGGGCGGAATTTGGAATTTGGTGCACGCGGGAGCTTACGGACTATTTAATACTAATTTTATGATAATGGTTGTTTCGCCTGGTTAGCACTCTGTCAACATCTTTCGTATGCTTGTAGTAGTGGCAATGCCATGCTATGGATATATTAGAGCACCACTCTCATTGTTTGGGTAGCGCTAGTGCGTATTCGGGGTGAACTTATCGATCCATCACTTAGATACTTACGTAAATGCTTGACCAATTTAAGTCTTATTTATAATTCGAGTGCCTTCAGCCTATTTTTTTTTATGGCTAGCTAATATTGTCGGTGTGGATAGTGATATCCGATTACGGTAGCCATCTCACATGCAGATTGTTGAATTGTTTTTCCTGTTATACTGTTTTCTAACTGGTATCATTAACATTATCATTGGGTGTACAGGGAAACCCAACGCAATGATGCTCTTCTGCATTTATATCTTCTTCTTGTCGTATGTATAAAAATAAATTGTATTGTTTAAAATTGATGTTCTCCGTAACCCATGAACCGATTTTTTCTCTGGAAATTTCCCATGAAAGGTGGCAAACTTCGTCCCGCCAAAAATAGGTATTTTGATTTAAATAATTTCGAGCATCTAACCTTTGCGATCGATTATAGTTGCATTTTAATTGATGATTGATTGAATGACACACAATACAGAAAGTTTGTACTGAAACTCCAAAAACATTTAAACTACACGGTTACTCACCTATGAGTGGGTTGATCATACTTATTGTGGTAATTCAGGCACTTAGTGACAGGCATTTAGTGAATCGCACACTTAGGAATTGTGGTGAATCGGGCACCTGGTAACAATCTGTTTCCCTCTTAAAGTTCCACTTCCAATTGGAGACTGGAATCTCCAATGTCAAGTTATTCTAGTACAATCTAAATTGAAGTTGTATTGCAGTTTGTAGTAGTTCATTCTAGAACCATCTATGGATATGGAGTTTACATCTGGAATCTATCTACTTCTGGAACATTCGCCGATAGGTGGCAGCGCGGATATAAAAGAGGCGCGTTGACAACAGAGAGGCAGAAAGATAAGAACAAAGCGATTGGATTGAGAGTTTAAGAAAAGTAATAAAGTGATATTGTACTGAGAGATAAATAAGTGTAAAAGTAATAAAGTGAAAATAATAAAGCGAATAGATTGAAACGTTTGAGAATTGATTAAAGTGTTATTGTTTGGTACTAAATAAGTGAATATTTGAAAAGTGTAAATAAAGAAATTTTATTGGCAAAGTTGCACAGAATAGTGTTTTATCTTTTTGAATCCCAGCCCAAATGTAACATTGGTGTCAGAAGTGGGATAAAACTTATTCTGTGCTTAGTGTCTAACTGCTATTAAGACTAAAAAAAAAAAGTGAAAGTGAAAGTGAATTTGTGAATTTGTGAATTTGTGAGTTTTGAAATTGCAAAGGACAAACAGATGGGTCGTTTATTGCTACATCTAAGCATACCCCAATTAAAAAGTGAGCTAGAAAAGCGAAATCTCTCCACAGCTGGAGGGAGGGGTGACCTCATTCTTCGTCTGCGGGAGGCTGTCCAATGCGAGGGAGCAGATCCGAAATCCATTCTATTCGACGTGCCAGGAGAACAAGTAAGTACAGGCATTAATATGAGCGCTATGATGGAATTACTTCTTGCCAAGATGGAAGAACAAAAGAATTCTCAAAAAAAACTGAAGAATTCTCTTGAAGAACAGAAGAATTCCATTGTCGCCGCACAAAAAGATGCCGTGGAAGAATTTAAGAATGTTCTCGAAGACAAAATCGACGTAATTGACGAAAAATTAAACAAACATGATACCAAGTTTGACGAAATTAATGAAACGCTCCATAAACATGAGAACATAACTAAAGAGCTCGAAACAAACATCGATAACATAGCTAAAGAGCTAGAAAAAGTTAAGAAACAAAAGGTTCGCGAATATTCTGCTGACTGCCCTAGAAGGAAAGGGATGCAACCACCCGTTTTTGGTGGTCAAACATCATGGCCAATTTATAAGAGACAGTTTGAAGCAGCTGCAACGACCAATGGATGGGACGACGAGGAAAAGTCGATTGCACTAACGCTCGCATTACGAGGCTCAGCTGCAGAATTGCTTCAAACTATCTCAGAAGAAAAACAACGCAACTACGACGCTCTGGTGAAGGCTATTGAGATGCGATTTGGTGACGGCCATATGCAGCAAGTGTATAGAGTGCAACTGCGTAGTAGACTCCAGAAGAGGGGAGAAACACTCCAGCAGTTGCAAGCGGACATCGGACGCCTAGCACATTTGTCTTATCCCAATGCCGGCGAGGATGTCATCAACGAAATGGCTGTTGAAGCTTTTACACAAGCCATAGAGGACAGACAACTGCAGATGGCTCTACGAATGGCTGGAAAGAGAACTCTTCCTGAGGCACTTGCATTTGCCTTAACGATGAGAGCTGCTGACCAAGCATCTCAAGGATTTCACCGTGTGAGAGAAATAACATCCGTTGAGTGCTTATGCCAGAGGACGGAAGTAGTAGACCGGAACAGTGCTCGCAGGGGACCGATCCGTTGTTGGAACTGCAACAAAGTCGGACATCTACAACGCCAGTGCAGAGCTGAACGTAGACAGGGCGGTTGCCCACATTGCAGAATTAGAAGTCTTAACGAGGAGGCATCTGAACCTTCGGCGGGGCAGAAACTGGTTTCTGGAATCGACGCCCCCAGGACCACAATTCAGGTTTCCCAGACCAAACGATGCAACAGGAGCTTGACAGTGGAAGCACATATCGGCCAGAAAAAATATGTCGCCACAATTGATACAGGTGCCACCGCTTCCATAATCAGAAGGGACATCGTTCGCCAATCATGGCTGCATAACACCAGCAGTTACTGTCTGAAAACAGCGACTGGAGCAACGGCAAAGGTGTATGGTGAGGTACTCTTGACGATAAATCTTGCAGGAATAGTCTTCTCCCATGCATTCTAAGTGGCTGATATATGTGACGAATGCATCATCGGAATCGACTTTATGAAGGCGCACGATGTAGTACTCGACATCGGTTTACAAGTTTTAAAGTATAGGAACGTCGAGATTCCGATGGTTTACGGGAACGAGAACGTCGCAGCTCTAAGGACAGTTGTAAGTGAGGACGAAATATTGCCACCTTCGTCAGAGACAGTGATTTGGACAAGGCTGGAAGGTGATCATGGGAGCCACCGATTCTAACTAATCGAGCCAGAACCAGAAAAACATTATCAGAACTATATCGTGGGAAAGATGCTCGTTGAACCCAAAAACAACTTGGTTCCCGTTCGTGTCCTCAATGTGGAGCATAAAAGCGTGAAGCTGAAGCAAGGGGAAGTTATCGGAAAGTGCGTACCGATTACTGCGGTTACAAAGTTGTCCAAGGAAAGTCCTGCGAAACCAGTTAGGCCTACGGAGGTATCGGAAATAAACAAGACTATACTCGGAGAGTGTGAGCTGGATCAGAAGCAGCGGGCCAGGGCAGGGAGTCTTATCAACGAGTTCGCTGATATATTTGCTTCGCAGACAGGCGAGTATGGCCGAACACATCTCGTACAACACCGAATCGACACCGGAGATGCGAGACCAATTCGACAGCCTCCCAGACGACTACCATTGGCGAAGCAGACGGAGGTTGCAGAAATGGTGTCGACGATGGAAAAGGAGGGACTGATTGAAAGCTCAAAAAGTCCGTGGGCATCACCGGTCGTCTTGGTCAAGAAGAAAGACGGAAGTACGAGATTCTGCGTGGACTATCGTCAGCTAAACAACGTCACCAAGAAGGACAGCTACCCCCTGCCAAGAATTGACGATACCCTGGACACACTGTCTGGAGCTAAATGGTTTTCGTCTCTTGATCTGAAGAGTGGCTACTGGCAAGTACAGATCCATCCAGAAGACCGTGAGAAAACAGCATTCACAGCAGGTAACGGACTCTGGCAGTTTACAGTAATGCCATTTGGACTGTGCAATGCTCCAGCAACATTTGAACGTCTAATGGAGCGCGTTTTGCTGGGACTCACGTGGAAAACCTGTTTGGTCTACTTGGACGATGTCATCGTGGTAGGAAAAACATTTCACGAACATCGAGACAACCTAAAGGAGGTGTTCCAAAGGCTACGAAGTGCGCAACTAAAACTGAACCCGAAGAAGTGTGCTCTATTTAGACCAGAAGTGAAATATCTCGGACACATCATCTCTTCCGAAGGAGTGAAGACTGATCCAGAGAAGGTCGATGCAGTGAAAAACTGGCCGGTTCCTAAAGACAAACATCAACTGAGAAGCTTCCTGGGACTTGCGACCTATTATAGACGATTTGTAAAGGACTTTGCCCGGATCGCAAAGAGTCTGCATCAACTGACAGAAAAAGGCAAACAATTCAAATGGTCAGGTGAGTGCGAGAAGAGCTTCAAAGAACTTAAGCGACAGTTGTGCGACGCCCCCATATTAGCGTACCCCACTCCTGGGAAAACATTTATTGTGGATGCAGACGCTAGTAATGTGGGAATTGGAGCCGTTCTTTCCCAGGTGCACGATGGCCAAGAGAAGGTAGTTTCGTACTTCAGCAAAGTGCTCTCAAAGCCAGAAAGGAACTACTGTGTTACCAGGCGCGAACTCCTTGCTCTGGTATTGGCAACAAAACATTTCCACAAGTACCTTTATGGGCGGAAATTCATCCTTCGCACAGACCATGCGTCTTTAAAATGGCTGCTACATTTTAAGAATCCTGAAGGACAAGTCGCGAGGTGGATCGAACGGTTGCAGATGTACGACTACGAAATACAACATCGAAAGGGAAGTCTTCACTCTAATGCAGACGCTCTCTCCCGTCGACCGTGCAAAGCAGATTGCAAACATTGCTTACGACATGAGGAAAAAGAAGTCGTGTCCATTCAAAGGGTGAGAGCTAACCCCAACAGTGGCTGGAGTGCGCGTGAAATCCGGGAGGCTCAAATGGAAGATCCGGATATCGAGCCGATTCTTGCCTGGAAGGAGCATGAAGGAAAACCAGACTGGCAGGAGATATCCAATAGGAGCCCGGAGCTCAAGGCATACTGGGCGCAGTGGGACTCCCTTCATGTACAAGACGGCATTCTAAAAAGAAGATGGGAGAGCTCGGATGGAACGTCTTTCGTAATGCAGCTTGTTTTGCCCAGGTCGAAAGTTATCGAAGTGCTAAGGGAATTGCATGATGGAGTGTCTGGAGGCCACTTGGGAATAAATAAAACACTCGATAAAGTACGAGAACGCTACTACTGGGTCCATGCAAGGGAGGATGTTGAAAATTGGTGCAGGAAATGCGTAACATGTGCGGCCAGCAAAGGCCCGAGAGTGAAAGTCCGAGGCAAGATGCATCAATACAATGTTGGAGCTCCCTTCGAAAGGATAGCAGTTGATATTGCGGGACCGTTTCCTGAAACGAACAATGGAAATCGTTACATCCTTGTTGTTATGGACTACTTCAGTAAGTGGCCTGAAGCATTTGCTATCCCTAACCAAGAAGCTAAAACCGTGGTGGAGCAAATTGTCTACAACTGGGTGAGCAGGTTCGGTGTACCGATGGAACTGCATTCGGATCAGGGACGAAACTTCGAGTCCAAGATTTTCCAAGGAGTGTGCCAGCTACTCGGGATTCACAAGACAAGGACAACACCCCTTCATCCACAGTCAGATGGGATGGTAGAGCGCTTCAACAGAACCCTAAATGAACACCTCTCTAAGATTGTTGCCGATGACCAAAGAGATTGGGATAAGCAGATTCCCTTGTTTTTATTGGCCTATCGGAATGCAGTACATAACACCACAGGGCATACTCCATCTGAAGTACTCTTTGGTCGAACAGTCCGCCTGCCAAGCGAGTTGATGTTTGGATCCCCATGCGAAGAACCCAAGAATGAGGAAGACTATGTTGCAGACCTCAGGGATATCATCAGGGACGTGCATCGAGGGACTAGGGAAAAGATTAAGATAGCCAGTGACCGCATGAAAACCAGGTACGACACTAAAACGACAACTACAGGATTCCAGGAAGGAGATCTGGTATGGCTATATAATCCCCATCGAAGAAAAGGCCTATCACCTAAATTGCAACAAGACTGGGAAGGCCCATATAAAATCGTGACGCGCATCAACGACGTTGTTTATCGCATCCAACGAGGAAGAGGCAAACTGAAAGTCGTTCATGTGGATCGTCTTCATCGCTATAATGGTGAAAATGCTAGCGAGTTTGTTCGGGACGAACAAGTTTAAGAGGGGGATAATGTGGTAATTCAGGCACTTAGTGACAGGCATTTAGTGAATCGCACACTTAGGAATTGTGTGAATCGGGCACCTGGTAACAATCTGTTTCCCTCTTAAAGTTCCACTTCCAATTGGAGACTGGAATCTCCAATGTCAAGTTATTCTAGTACAATCTAAATTGAAGTTGTATTGCAGTTTGTAGTAGTTCATTCTAGAACCATCTATGGATATGGAGTTTACATCTGGAATCTATCTACTTCTGGAACATTCGCCGATAGGTGGCAGCGCGGATATAAAAGAGGCGCGTTGACAACAGAGAGGCAGTTGATTTTTTAGCGCGCGATAGTTGAGTTCGAAGAAAGATAAGAACAAAGCGATTGATTGAGAGTTTAAGAAAAGTAATAAAGTGATATTGTACTGAGAGATAAATAAGTGTAAAAGTAATAAAGTGAAAATAATAAAGCGAATAGATTGAAACGTTTGAGAATTGATTAAGTGTTATTGTTTGGTACTAAATAAGTGAATATTTGAAAAGTGTAAATAAAGAGATTTTATTGGCAAAGTTGCACAGAATAGTGTTTTATCTTTTGAATCCCAGCCCAAATGTAACATTATTTTAAAGTGATATCCATCCTCTTCATGGCAGAACATGAGTGGATTGCAATGCGTCGTATGAGCTATGGGTCTCGTGTAGTTCGCCCTGCACGAATTCGCCACGCAGGTGCTCGAAGTTGTTTTGCATAATCTCACCGGAATCACTGAAACTATGCTGACGACTAAAAAATTTAACAATACAGCACTGAATGACGAAGCATGAAAGACTTGAATAGGTATATATCTTCACGAGTTCGATGACAAAAAAAAAAAAAACGTAACATAATAACTCACTGACAGCTGTATTTGCCGTGTGTATGACATCAACACACAGTAAACATACAGCCGACGGTCATAGGCGCCTATTTTTTTTTTTTTTTTTGGTTATATGGACAAATCAGATGTTGACATAACTCACGAATGCGTTGATCAATTTCGTTCAAACTTTAGATAAACCAACTACATGACCATGCAAACAAACCCTAAGCATTTGATCGAATTCGGTTTGACCTTTCGTGAGTTATAAAGTCACAACGCTTTTGCAACTCTATTTTATATATATGGGGAAGAGAAGAGAAGAGATATACGGGGTGTTTTCGGAAATGTCATCTGCATCAAATTGCTTTTGCAGCATGTTCGAAAACGCAAGTTGCCAAAGTCATGTGTTCGAAAAAGTCATCATAGCAAAACTGCATTAGCATGTGTTCGGTAATGCAGTTCTGCGAAGGTCAGATGTTCGTAAATGCCATTTGCGTGTCGTCTGCCGTGCAGCAAAGCAGATGAAAAACGATCGTGCATTTGCTGTGTAATACGTGAAAGTGCATGATTGGGAATGGATTCATCGTCATCATCATGCTCAGAGGAGTTTTCTCGGTCCTCTTCTCGTTCTAGATCTAGTCGATCGCTTCATTTGACGAAGCCTATTTTACAAATTTTGATAAAAGTTCGACAATTTTCTTACAGGTTTTAATAAGGATATCGAATACAGTGCTGATGGACTTGTTGAATCGGTCTCCAATTTCCCTGTAGGAGTTGTTGTTTCCCAAAGCCCATAGAGTTATGTATAAAGCTTCTTCTAGATGAATTCCCGGGCGTATCCTCTTTGCATTTGTCCATAAAGGATTCAATTCTTCTTTTAATTTCTGTAATAAATATTTCATAATTATATTGTTTCCATTACAATTGTGCATCAAGTTGTCCAACAAAATGTTTATTATATAAGGGTTGAATTTGTTCATGTTCGGAAGTGTTCGGAATCATCAGGCTGCACTTGTAAAAAAAACATTGACCCGACACAAGTCAGCTGCACAGAATGACATTTGCAAAACAAAGACAGTTGATTTCTGTCATGCATTGACGGTCATTTGCAATTGCAAATGACTTTTTTTTTACATTTCCGAAAACACCCACGGTCTTTGGAATGGGGATTGGTTCATGCGTTATAGCATAGGCATAGTGAGCATCCGTGGATTTGAGATCTCCGAAACCACTCAATCGATTTCAATGAAATTTTGTGGATGTGCATGATTGGTTGCAGCTTAAAGGATAGAATAGTTTTGGACCCGATAGGTGGCGCTGTTGTCGATCTCCGAAACCACTTAACCTGTTTCAATTAAATTTTGTGGATGGGTATGGTTGGTTAAAGGTTGCAGCTTAAAATATAGGATAGTTTCGGAACCAATGTGGCGCCACAGACTGTCTGTGATGGCGCTATTGTCGAGGTATAATTTTTTTATTTGTTTCAACTTAAGTTTTGAAGTTAATACTTCTACGGGCACGCTGGAGCTGGGGTGTGAACTGGTGAAAGTTATGATTTGGCGAGGTAACGGAAGGGAATTCTCTCGAATATAAATAAGTAAATTTGTTTCAACCAGGAATTGAATCTGATACTGTAAAATTCATAAGCTAGGTTTTAGACAGAATTTGACTACTGAATCCGTTGATTTAAGGCTGGAATCCGCTAGTTAACAGATAAATAGCAGTGCAATAGCTGTTTTTATTTTGGTCTTTTTTTCATAATAGTAAACTTTTATTTCACATAATATAGTACATTTTTATGAAGAACTTACTCAGCACAGGGGCATCAGTTCATTGCTTACAGAGCTTTATTTTTAACGTATTTTACTTTATATTTAATTTTTTTTTTGTCAACATCTATCTACCTTGTTGATGTTATAAAATATTGAATGTGCTTAAGAATATATACAAAAAAGTTAGTTTTGTATTTATACGTATGTATTTCTATGTAATAATTTTAGGTACACTATTTTCTAGTGTATATTTTTGAAATTACAAAATGTATTTGATGTTATGTTAGGGTTGTGAGGAGAACCATCACTAGGCGTCGCATTTGTTCGATAAACCTGATCTCTTTCATTATGTTAGTAGTTTTTAGGGACATTATTTTCTTCTGCGCGCTTTCCCCTGATATTCGGACATGATATGAGACTTGTAATCAACTAATTTTATTGCAGACTCTACAATTTTGACTTTCTTTTTAAGCAGACAGTGGGAAGGCAAGATAAAGTTTTTATTGCTTTTCTGCTTAACCCTAGAGGTCTTCTTTTCAGTACAATAATGTCGAATTCAAATGTTTACATATACATAAATGTACATATATATGGGTCATCCGGTGGATGAGAACTTCCGAAGTTCCGGCAAAATTTAGCCCGTTGAAGACGAGAACTCTAGATGGTGAGTTCAAAATACTGTAGCTTTTTGTTCGCCACAATCAGGAATATCCATCTACTATTTTAACTGGTGGGACACCCTGTTCTCAGTGAAATAATAAGAGAAAAAATGTGCTACAAAAAATATTATTCGTGTAAATGATTTTAATTGTAAATTTATTGTTTTTATTATTTGCTATGAATATGTAGTATGTGAGTGAAAATTGGCGACTGTAAATTTAAATTAAGATATGCAATTGTTTGTAAATAAAAACTCTTTGAGATTTCATGTTACGGGTAAAATACAAAATAAATTGTTGTTGTGAAAGTTCTATTATTGCATCAGGTAGATGAATTGAGAACGTACAATAATTTTTCGTGCAGAAATGATGGTTCCTATCTGAAGTTGTCGGCCAATCTATGTACTTGTTTATTTATTCAACTGTTGGTGGACTAAACACATTTCATGGATCTACAATTTGTCTTCCTGTAAGAGTTATCATGTTGGCTAGATTTTGACACTGCTAAATCAATATTCACCATTATCGAGGTATCCGTTCGGAATATAATCCGATACGAAAGTCAAATCTGATCGAAAATGAATCATTAGGTCTGTTCCTTAACTTTTGAAGTAAGAATGGAAAGGACTGTCAAAATAGCAGTGGTGGGGATAAATTCTCTCACAGAGAGAGACGATTCCGAAAAAGTTAGGGAACGCTTTTGTACTAATTTATGAAAAATGACAGATACATAATTCAAATATTAAAAAAATGGTACGAAAATTCGTTAAAATGTCTGATAAACTCGAGGAATTTGTTAATTTACTAAGAAAATTAGTTTTATCATTTATTTTGAACTTTATTTTGACGAATCCAAGTATGTGGAAGAGAAAAGAGGATAAAGCGACACTGCATGAAGAATTTCATGGAGATTATTCGGTGTTCCAGCGAAGAAGAATTTCGCCGCCGCGCCACTTTCGAAAGAATCTTGAGGAGAACATTCAATTTTATTTTGCCACCTGTTGATACCGTTTTAATACGCAAGAATTCAAAAAATAATCCATGTATATGCCAAATGGGACAGGAAATTTCAAATCAGCTGTTAATTGTAAGGTGACTGACAGCTTTGCCACTTCTTACACCAAGAAATTTGTTGAGTAAAAATTCGTAAGATTGGAGGGCTAATATATTGCTCTCTCGAGGACGCTCTCTTTTACGAATTGTTCGAGTTAAGGAACGGCACTGAGTAAAAATTCGTAAGAATTCGTAAGAATTATGTGGTTTTCCATTGGGACAAAAAATCAATCTTTTTTTTTATCTAAATCACTTTTTGCGTTCCATTGGGACGAAAAATCAATCTTTTTTTCGATTCGGATCACTCTTCGCATATCTCGATATTTTTTCAGATTTACGCATACCAATATACTTTGTACAGCTGTTTAACGTCAGTTTAAGAAGTTTCATTTCGAGGCAAATGCGCAAAGTTTCGTGAAAACCAAAATAACAAAATACATAAATAGCTATGAATACGATTTCGGAGGAAATATTATCTTCATTATCTCCCTCGTCATCTGAAGACTACAAACCACCAATAATACTTCATTTGTATCTACAAGAAGGAAAACATTTTTGAGGGCGATATCCATTTGTGATTTAGCCAAAAACGAATGTCATTTGAACAGCTGATATTGTTGTCAATTAACGCACTAATCCATTTACAAAAGCAGATCAATCTCGTTGCGCGTTCCATGAGCACAGTAAAATCTGAGATCTGAAAAAGATTTCTGGTGGTCCCAATGGAAAACCACATTAGTAAAAAATCGTAAGATTTAAAAGTAAAGGAACAGACCTACTATGTGGTATTGGATTGGGCTTCTTCAGATTCGCTGTCAGATTTCAGATTCAGAGAGAACGTCACTTGCTCTTCTTTGTGTCAATATTCGTGTGATTCGAATATGCATAGTTCGACACTTTCCAAAACCTGTACCATTCGTCTTAAGACATTCGAAATTCCTGTCCCGATTGATATCTAAATATTTATACATAAATAATTTACATAAAAAGATTCACCCGATGCAATGCCTATCTTTGCAGAAGAAAAACTTCACGAAAATGTAAATAGCCTCTTCCAGTTGTCAAACTAAAACGCGGCTGTAGGAAATAAGGCCTCAATGAAACAAGGCCTCAAAAGGGAAAATGAAATAAGGCCCCAAAATTTATTTCATAATGAAATTTAAAATAACGAAAACAACTTTTTATTTAATATTAGGCGTGTTTTTTTGAGCTTCGATCTCAGCAAAGCAAAGTAAAGTAGGATTCCCAGCATGCGATTACAACAACTACGCCCTACTTGACACTTCGAAAAATCCTACTTTACTTTGCTTTGCTGAGTTTGAAGCTCAAAAAACCGGCCTATTGTTCATCTTGGATAAAATAATTTAGATTAAAGGAACTTTTTATATACTCAACCTCGCACCCACCCCGTAATCTAACAGTAAACCCAAGCAGGGGGGTTGCAGGGGGGCAGCACATCCCCCTATACGTATTTCATGTCGGAAGGGCAACATTTAATAATAAAAAGATAGTTTCGGGGACTTACTTCATTTCTTCTTTTGGGGTCTTAGGTTAGGTTAGGTTAGGTTGAAGTGACTGTCGGCTAGCCGACACACTTAGACCATTAATTTGGGGTCTTAGATCATAATGAAATAAGGCCCCAAAAAAGGAAATAACACCACAAATTTTATTAAAAATCGTTGCTGTTGTTTCCTGTATAATTTTTTGGGGACTTATTTCATATTTTTTTTGGGCCTTATTTCGCAGAGCCCTCAAACGCACTTGTATTGGCGAATTTGAAGAAAATCTGAGAATAAATCTATAGTCGAAAAGTGCTCTGAAATCTGAAAAAGATTGCTTTTTTGTACCAAGCGAACATAAAAAGTGCTTTGAGAGCAGAAAAAGTGCTCTGCGAGCGCCCAATCGAATACCACAATAGAAACGCAAACGCGTTCACTTCACATTAAAATATTCCACAGCAATTAGTTGTCGGAGAGCTTCGGAAAACATGTAAATGTAAGTGGCTGGTAAGTGGTATAACGCGGTTCCACGCAATGAGACAAGGTGCGCTATATATTGCATCGGAGAATTTTTCCGAAAGTTGTATCGGAACGGAAACCTCGAATGGAATTTCAACGATTTCGTACAGATCGGAGAAAATTCCGTTCCGAACGGATACCGAGATAGGGGTGATTTTATCAGAATCTGTTATCAAAAAGTGTGGCTGCTATTCCTAAATAGCCACTTTACCTATCTATCACTTTTAAGCAATGGAAGCGTGGTTCTGCATGGGTGATGAAGTTTGCAGTCGCCCCCTGTATGGGGCGGCTAATCTGAGGAGCATGAAAAGAAAAGTAGTTCCCACTTAGTTGCAGCAGAAACACACGTTGCATGTCAGTCACGTCTTTGACAATCGGGTCTATCACAGAATCCGTCGTATTCGGAATTTTGCTACGAACCCCGAAAGAACTATCACAGAATCCGTCGCAGGGTACATTTTTTGCTTCGTTGAACATGGTATATTCAGTGATACCACTTTCTACGAATTTCAAAATTCCCCTACGACGGATTCTGTAACAGTTCTTTCGGGGTTCGTAGCATAATTCCGAATACGACGGATTCTGTGATAGACCCGAATAAGACTGAGGAAGGAAAACACACCGGCATGGATTGCATTTCAAAAACTATGCAAAATACAAATGCATTTATAAACCCATTCAGTTGCAGAAGCTACACAAAGTTATGCTCTTTGGAAAACTTAGTAAAATGCATATCCAAATATTTAGCAGTTCAGATCGTAGTGACGACTTTGCCAGCTTTCGTTTATTTATAATTTATATGTACGGTTTTGTTTTATTTCAACAAGTATAACTTATTTTTAAAACAAGATGCTTGTCCATCTTTTACATAATTATATGGAGGAAGATTCAATTTGAAACTTTGTACACAAATGCGAACGCTTACGCGCCTACTCGTAGCTATTGCGTTAAAAAAAAAAGGAAAAGCAATTTATTTTTCCGTTTGTTTTACATGAGAATTCAATTTACTTATACGCTTAGTTAGAGTTAAAAATGTAAAATAATTTTTTGTTTGTTACTTTATCACCTTAGCTCAGAAAAAATTTCACGTGTGGTTGCGTTTAAACAATGCCTCAGTGGAATTATGTGTATTTACAAGTAGAACAGAAACATATACATAGATCAATATAACAAATACAACATTTTTTTGAAGGGGGCCTATGCCTAAAATTTAAAATGAAGCTAGAAAAGAAAACTTACGCAAACTTATACAGCGAGACTTACCTGGAAAACAAGAAATAAAAACTCTAGAATATAGCTTATTGTATTTTAAACTATTTTTGTGTTAAATAAACTTTTAGATGTGTAAATGGCATCAACAACACTCGCATCGCATCGAAGAGACATCGAACCCATCAAGCGCTTTTGTCTGTTGTAGCGTAGGAATTAGGACGCAAAGCTTTTTTTTTGTTTTTGTTTTGTTTAAATTGAAAACGCGTCCAATAAATTAACGATCACAGAATGGAGTAGCGCTCTCTGGTGGCGCTATACGAAGATAAATAAATTCTTGCATGGAGATGAGCAGAGAAAATTAGTGTGGAGGGGTGCCTAAGCGGATACGGTGTCCACGATGGGTGTTAGTAGATCGTTGATGCGTTCTTCTACAATTTCCGTGCCAGTAGCTGGCGGTTCATCAGTTGTTGAGTCATTTTCAGGGGTGGTTGGATTTATATCAGTACTGAATGTGCCATCGTCCTCCTTTGGTTTTGCGGTGGCGGCTAAGTCTGTTGATTCACTGCGGTTGTCGTCAGCCTGTTTTGTAAGTGTCGATGGAGTTTCTTCTATTTCCGAGCGGGTGTCGATATTTTTCTCCCCCTTCTGATCATTTTCGACAGCAACAGGCACCTCCACCTTCACATTTAGTTCAGTGTCGACATCAGCTATATCGGAGGGTTGAACAACAGCCTCCTGAACTTCCTCCTCTACAACAACTTCCTGCTCTACAACAGCCTCATGAACTTCATCCTCTGCAACAGATGCCTCATCTGGAATGACGTCTGAAGGAACCGCTGATACGGCAATCAACGCCGCCGTTGTATTTCGGTTATTGTGCAAGAGATCATTGATAGCCGAAAGCCTTGAGGAGCAGGCTTCAGGTGTATTTAAGCTGATAAAGCTGCTCTGTGATTCAGTATACTCATGCAAATCGCCACTGCAGGCAGAGGCGTACCCCAAAAACGGCGGTTGCGGCAGATGATTCTGCAAATGAAGCGGATTGTGGTAGCTGTTGTAGACACTCGCTGAGTAGCTTCCGTCCACGACCTGGGCACTGTGATATGGTGTAGACGTGGCATAGGGCGCCAGTATGTCGCCATATGCCGCAGCAGTGGGCTGCGGTAGTGGAGCTGGTTGAACTGCTGGATATATTGATCCGGCTTGGTAGAGCAAGTTGCCGCTGCTAATACCAACGCTTTCTGGTTCGACAATGGCGGTGGTGTTGACATAATGGCTGTGCGGTTGCGGCAGTGGTAATGCTACTATTGGTGGCTCAATGAGATTGCCGTAAACCCCACTGGCAGGGTGAGCTGGTGGTACATGGTTCATATAAGCATTGTGCTGCTGCAATTGATGATGATGATAGACGTGTGCTGTTGTGGTAGAATTATGCTCCAGACCATAGCTTGGTATTGCGTTGTAACTATTGATACCCGCTGGGCTGTTGGCCATGGGCGGGACGCTGTTGTAGGCTAAATGAGATACTGAGGCGATACCTAGTTGGGAGCCTATTTCGTGGGATCGCTTTTGTTGTCGGTTTTCCATTTCCAGTCGCATAATCGTGTGAATGTAGTGAGTTCGCACTCGTGCCGGATTGAACTCAATGCGACCGTGCGCGTTGCCGCAGGCGTCACGCGAACAACCGCAGGGGAACATTGTGCGGTCAACCTGAAAAGGAGTTTTTTGTTAGAATACAAGTTTTATCAAAGGTATGTTGCTGTAGGAAGACAATACAAGTGACACATTGAACATTAACACTAATGTTTACTAACGCTAGGCCAAAGATCTCTTTACAGGCCAGTACCAGTTGACAAGAGCGTATTAAGAACAAGCATCAGCTGAGAACTCAGACTTCGTCAAAATTTATCTTTAATACTAGTACAATTCCAGAGTAAAAGGACAGTCTCTGGCCTGGTAACATAGAACAAGTTTCTTTTTTCAACTATATAGACGCATGTCACTGCTGAAAGGGCTGTTCAGACAGAAGTGCTCTAAGGCACAATATTAGAAAGCAAAAACGTCTTACCTGACACTTAATTCCAGCTTGACTGCAGGCACATGTATCGGGGTCACAAAAGTCTCTGCACGCACAGCCACACACCTCACGGGAGTTTCGAATATCTCGACACTCGATCTTTTCGTTGGGATCTATCTTACGCACTCCGGCCACCTTCAGCAAAGCTCTCCGTTGTTTCGGTGACACCGGCTGTAGGAAACCATTTGTATCTGTGTCCAAATCGGAGCCACTGCCCTCGCTCAACTCCTCATCACTGTCTGAATCATCGCTAGAGGATGCTCTGGGATTTATCTCTTGCAGCTGCAATTTGTGAGCACGTCTCAGCTCTGCTGCGTGCTCCGCCAAGGTGAATGTCTTAAAGCTGACGTGATGCGCACCCATGCCCAAAGTGCATCCACCCTGTGAGGGTATACATCCATGGCCCTGAATACGTGGGAAATAGAACACTTTCACGCTGTCGAAATTAATCGATCGCCTGAGCTTCTTTTGCAACTGTTCACTCTCGCTAACGTCCTCATGAAGGCGTCTCTTCAAATTCGATCGCAACGGAACCTTCTCTACAATTGGCGAAGTGCTCGTAGTCGAACAAGTACTCATATCTGCGACACTTGTCACAGTCGACTGGAGAGCTGATGTTTCCGATCCAAGGCCAGAATCTGAGCCATCACTACGAATCTCTTGTTCGTCGGCCGCTTTTGCAGCTGCCAGCACTTGTGCTTCAGTTATTTCTGAAGCTTTGCCCTCAATCTCATCGATATCAACCATATATAGGACATCGCCGTCAGTTGAGGTGTCCAATGGGTTGGGGGAGTTCAAGGGGAGCACACTACAATCATCTATTGCCAATGGATCTGTGCCCGGGTCAGAATTGACTGAGGCATTCAAGTCGGGATCTTCCATTACAATCACTTCATTTGTGGGAAAATCGACTTCGTTTTCCTCGGTCTCTGTTTCGTTTTGGAATTCCAAAAAGATGTCCTTCTCCACTTCGTCTTCCCCGATGAGCAGCGGATCATCTGTGTGACATGTCTCATAGCAGATAGCTTCTAGAACTTCATTTTCATTCTGATCGTGATTTTTACTACCCACAGAGGGTATTTCTATTAGCGGTGGGCCACTACTGCTGCAATTAGCATCTGCCAATTCACTTTCCATTGTGGTGGTAGTGGTGGTGACGTCGTTCAATTCTGTACTCGATGGTGTTCCTCCGAAAAATGTCGATCCGCTTGCATTCTTGTGGATGTACGTCAGAAGATTTTTAATAGGCGTGAACATAATTAAGATGAATGTAGCCTACAACAAACTGTTGAACCGATTTGTGTACACATCTGTAATGGAAAGGAGAACATGTCAATTAGTTTGGTCTCGAATATTGGCAAGGTGTTCGAGAACGTCGTCAATAGATCTCTTTTAAGATGGGTTGCAGAAAATAAGATTATTCCGGACAACCAGTTTGGCTTTAGAGCGGGGCATGACACTATTCATGCCGCGTCGAAACTGGTCTCCGACATTCAGTGGAATAAAAGTGAGAAGCAATGCACGGGTGCCTGCCTGGTCAACTTTGAGAAGGCCTTCGATTCCATATGGTTGGAGGGGCTCTTTTATAAGCTGACCAGAATGGGTATTCAAAAACCTTTGCTGTATATGATTTATGACATGCTTATGGGAAAGAAGTTCGTTGTCAAAGCTGGCAACTTAACTTCGAGCAGGGTTTTCGAAATTAAAAACGGCTTACAACAGGGAGCAGTGAATTCTCCGGTCCTGTTTAATATTTACACAAGTGATCTGGTGGGTTCCCTCAGACACGCTATAGCAGACGATTTAGTGGCGTACAGGTTAGGACCAAAAATCGAGGTTATCAACATCCTTCTGCAGCGTGACTTCGAACAAATTAAGAGGTATTGCGATGATTGGAAGTTGAAAATCAATTTCCAAAAATCGGAAACAATCCTGTTCAGGACTCCATTGGCTGGGGCCTCTAGGGATACCAGAAAAAACTGGAGAAAATTAGCAATTATTGGACAGCAGGGACGACCATTGGTGTTGAAAAACGTGGTCAGGTGTCTCGGTATCCGGCTCGACCAGTATCTGTATTTTGACAAACATGTAGATGCTTGTCTTGCTGGGGCTAAGAGGACCTACGCCCTGACAAGGAGACTGTTTCGCAGCAGTCAACTTGACTCCAGGGTGAAGGTCATTCGCTACGTGGCCCTTATAAGGCCTATCATCGCTTATAGCTGTCCCAAGTGGTTCAATATAGCGCCGTCCTATATGGAAAAGATTCGGATGATTGAGAGGCAATGCCTCAGGGCCTCTCTGGGGTTGTTTAGAATTCCTGAATCACTATCCCAACAGGACCTTATACAATGGGGCCCGACTGAATAGGATTAATAATTTCCTTATTAAGGTGATTCGGAGGCACGTTGCTAGGGCGATGGCCAGTGATAATAACCTGATCTCAGGGGCTTACTACCCCAATTTAATGTACCACGAGAGTACGCTTCGGTCTGGCTTTATCCCGCCTGAGGCATTTCTTCATGTAGACATGAAAGGGTTAGTCCAGAAAAAAGATGGTGTGCCGGTATTGTACCACAGCCACCGCGGCGCGAGGGATAAGCGGCTCATCCACGACGGGTACGCCGCCAATGCTCAGGAGCTCCTCCGTTTTAGTACCGCAATTGCGGAACGGGACAGGGTCGATACGGTAAAGCAGTTCACCGAATTTTGGTGGCTTGAGGAAGAGGTGAGAGTGGATACGCTCTCCCGGGCCGGTGCGCTACTTACGTGGCATCCTCCTTAGTTTTAAGCTAGATTTAAGGTAGTAGGTTTAGGTTTAGCGTAGGGGTTCTTTGGGAGTTGCCGGGCTAGCCAACATGAAAGAGTTCTTCCGAGATTTGATCGACGCTTATGGCCTCGATCGAGTCTCGGCGGCGCGGATGAACCCCTGTTGGCGGCCGATAGGCAACCAAGGACGCGATCAGGATGGTGATCAATCGATGAGATTGCTGAGATTTTACGTTATACGAACACTGATTCTTCGCGCTCTCGCTCTGTCTTACACAAAAAGGATGCCACCAGTCTATGTATCCAATATTAGGCGCGTTTGATCATGAGGGCAGGATAAAAAAAGGCCTATTGTGATCGTTAAAAAAAAGTGTTTTCCTGATGAAAATGAGGTTGACCTTTCACGTTTTTAAAGCATGAAACGAAATATACGTCAACAACACTAGATTAATGTAATATTTATGGCAAAAAAATAGCTGGCGGAACAGGTCCGGCGGGACCCTAGGCCTAGCTTCTCGCAACCATTCGTTTTGTGTGAGTTTTTTTCTTTTTGGAACGAATGGAAGGGATCTACAATTTTATGCCGACTCCAAACGGCTAATTGAGAAACTCTTTCAAGACAGTTATACTCTCGGATGCTTGTCAGACGTTCGCGAGAGGTGGCACAGTGAAAAAAACCCCAAGTTGGAATTTGGGTTTTTGCGGGATTCGAACCTCGACCCCTCGCTTAGTAGTCCAACTACTAACTAACCACTAAGCCACTATGCCTACTTACTTATGGCAGCGACTACGCAAATTCATTGACCGTGCAAATAGGACACTTTGTAAGGGTGGTTCCGAAAGTGCAATCAAGCTGGGTATGTACTTAATTTGACTAAAATCTGTGCAAGATCATCGAGACATTTTTGGAAT
Source organism: Cheilosia urbana (assembly GCA_946477585.1). Lineage (NCBI taxonomy): Eukaryota > Metazoa > Arthropoda > Insecta > Diptera > Syrphidae > Cheilosia > Cheilosia urbana. The sequence goes on from OX297854.1 coordinate 124,259,941, forward strand.
GATAATGATTTTTGACGCAACAGACAAAACACTTTTCAAACTGATCAGTCCGTCGCTATGTTGATGTCTCTTCCATTGGGCAAAAAGAAGAGTCCAGAATTCATTTTCGCTTCTGAAACCGTTCCATTGGCACAAAAAATACTCTTCTAATGTTTCTGAAGAAGCGCTCACACAAGTGTAATTTATGTATTTTATAGAATTCAGCTGACAGCGGCAGTAGATTATTATTCGTCATTTCACCAATACTTTTATGGGACTCAATCAGAAACAGTTTTCTTGTTCCATTGGATTACAGAATGAGAGTGGATCCCCGAGTGAAACCAATGGAAAACGACATGAGTTTGCAACAAAGTTTTCTCTCTGGGGGCAAAAAAAAGGAGGTGCAAAAGAAGGTTGATTAGTGTACACTTCTTCAAATTAACTTCCGAGTCATATCTTTTTGGTACATGTAAAGCATGTTAACGACTATATATTATGTATGCATGCGCAGAATAGGCTCCCTGAATCCACATTCATTGTAGAATTAATAAATAAGCCCACGCTGAAAGTGGATTGATGCATAAGACCCTCTCCATCTACTTATCTGCTGAGTTGATCCTCTGGGTTGGAATCAAAGACTGACGTTGATGTCCACCTGTCAGATCAATTCGCTCTTTTATTTCGTGGTGGAATGTTTCTTCACAAAACCAGAAACGCAAACGCGACCGCATATCTCCTCATTAGCTGTACAGCTAATCACTAAAATACGATCCAACACATATGTTTGACCGGCAAGGCTTTTGGGTTCAATCGCCAGCGAGCAAGTAGAATAGATATAAAAATCAATGACACAAAACTGTCTTCACGTTTCCATAACCTCAACATAAGTCTGCCAATATGTACTACGCACAAGATTTTTCCGATTCTATTACATTATAACAAGACTGATAAACTAGTAGGGGATACAATTTGAATATAAAAATTGGTGATAATGTCAGTAATTTGGAATTCGATTTGAATATAAATTAATCTCGCTGATTGGATACTGACAAGTAAAGCAAACAAAATACAACTGATCATTCCGAAAGTCCTAATAATTTTTTTAAGAGGAAGTGAGAGTGAAGAATTGGAAATATGTATTGCAAAGCAATTCTAAATCAAATCAATAAAACGAATAAATTAATAAATTATCATAATCACACATGTGATTAATCGAAATCATCTTTGAAAACCGGTACCTGCCGATGATTAATCCAAATTGAAAGTACTGCGTACTGCCAATGGAATTTGTTTGTAATATTGGTTAGAACAGTTGTTGGTTTGTTATCAGCGGACAGTGATGTGCTCCAATGACCTTGCGAAAAGGGAAAGTCTACGTATCGTTTTTGCGTCCCTTCAGAATCTTGACTTTCGAAAAAAAGAGAGCATTTTCGGAGTACCTCATACTTCATTCCAATTCGAAGTACAATCGAGAGCTCTCTCAAGTATACACTAGTTAAACAAAAACAAAAACTGAAACATATCAAGGGAGATGAACTGACTGTGGTAGTAAGGGATTACGCGGAGTTCACAAGTGAAAGGGAACCTCAGTCAACATGTAGTGCGCAAATAGAGGCGTTTTTTCTTGGACCTAGGTTAACGTCTGACTCCATTGACACCTAAGTAAAAAGAAAAAAAGAAGTATATATAGGAAGGCAACTACTAAAGCTGACACAATAGCTTTTTCAAATGTAGCACAAGAAGAAACTGCCTACAGGGTGGGCCAAATACAAGTTTCTTTTTAAAAGTGCAATAAAATTAAGAAATGTATTTTTTGCCTATGTATTTTAGCTTTTTTAGAGCAGACATTCCCATTAATTATTGAACACAACGTCGTTCAAGTGGCTGCTTTGGCTGCCTTTGCAGTAGAACATTCTCTTACTCCAATTTCCAAAGACCTTGTTGAAAGAATAAGCGCTTGCATCGTTTCCGGATTGTTAGCATAACATCGGTCCTTCGCGGTTGCCCACAAAAAAAAAAGTAGTCCAAAAGGATTAATTCGCAGCTAAGATGCGGCCAATCGACATCGCCAAGACGGCTGATAACACGATTGGGAACTTGGTGCGCAAAAAATAGATTGTAGCATGGGCTGTGTGGCATGGCGCGCCATTCTACATAAACCAGAGGTTGTCCCAATCAATGTCTTTAATTTCAGTAAAGTGAAAAGTCGGTTAACATGGCTCTGTAACGCGCACCGTTGACCTCATTTTCGAAGAAAATGAAAGAAAACTCTACAATCCGCACCAAACTGTCACTCTCTGTGGATGCATTGGCTTTTCGACAATAATGTGCGTGATTTCCGAGCCGAATTTTGTTTGTTAACGTAGCGTACAGCAGGCGCGGTGGGTACTTTATTTCGGCCAAAACTTCTGTTCAAAAAACGCACTGTTTAAGTTTTCAATATTTCCCAACGTTGATCAAGCTTTAAGGCGACTCATTTCATTCCAAAAAAAAAAAAACACAGTGTGACTGCATGTTGCATTTGAAACATCTTCTAATGAATTGATTGTTTAACTGCATTTTAAATAACATACACAGTTTAAGGTTACCAAAAAGGATATCATAACAAAATACAAATAAAGTAGAGTTAAAAAAAAACCTAAACAATTTCTCCCCCAGATTTACCACAATCGACAAAAAAAAACCCCAAATCTAGGGGCAAAACCCCCAAACTGGCAACACTGCCGCGGAGGTATGATACTGACTTTCTGACAAGCGAGAAACAGCTTTTTTGTTTTTCGTCTGAAAATGTAATTTTTCACACCTCTCTCTTGCTCTTGCTGTTGCGCTTGCGATACGAAATGAAGTGTCATGGCGTGATTTGCCCAGCACAGATAAAGGAAAATTTTATGATATGGATATCCGACGATTAGTTGGAGAGATATATCTCTAGTGGAGTCGGCGTTTCATGTTATCCATCAACGCAGGAGCAAAGCAAAAGATAACTTATCGGATACAAAGTTCCACACAAAAAAATGCAGATAAGATAAGATAAGTCTTTTTTCAACACATAAGTAGATAAGTATGATTTTGTTTACGAAAAAGTGCAATGTGGGTTAGGTTAGGTTGAAGTGGCTGTCATCATCATTATAAGGTCCCTTGTGATACCACAAGAATCTAATAGTTATGCTTCCTACTCGTTGATGAAGCGTAGGAGATTTCTAATGTCCGTGTTTTTTTAGATCGTTTAGATCATTGTAGGGGTACTGTCCCAAATGGAATTTTCGTCTTTGTGAGCGAGCCGGACAAGTACAGATAAGATGGAGAATAGTCTCTTCCTCCTCCTCGTCAAAACAGCTTCTTCAAAAATCGTTAGATAATACCCCAAGCCTTTTTGCATGCTTGCCAATAAGAGTGTCCTTCGATGACACCTATTGTAACACTGATATTCTAACAATCGATGGAGATCAGATACCTAGAACGTTTTAGATTCAGCTTTGGCCAGATCCGTTTTCTCGTTAGACATGTCGAGCCGGTTGACCTAGGATTTGTACTTTCGATAGCATCAAGCTTTATTATGAGTTTGCAAGAAGCGATTGGAATACCAAAGGAATCATAAGTTGGAAGCATAGGTAGTAGTTCGGTGTTTGGTGAGTTCATCAGCCTTGCAGTTACCTGTGATGTCCCTATGCCCCGGCACCCAACAAAGGTGAATATTGAACTGTTCCGCCATCTCTTTGAGAGGCTAACGGCAGTCTTGTGCTGTTATAGAATTTCTGGAGACTTATTCCAAGCACTTGATAGCAGCTTGAATATTCGAGAGACTACCGGCAACATCGTCCACAGTTTTCGAACCATGCAACCAGTGCAATGTAAGTCACTAATAGTTTTATTCCAAATCGAAATGTCCCTACTATTTATATTTCTTAATATGAAATTTTTTTAAATACTATTAGTAATAAAATCGTTCTCAACTGGTGGAGCTATAGAACATTAGCTCTTGTCAGAGGAATTTAGCGAATCATGATAACACGTGCGGGTCCTGGTTACCTGCGGTGCTGTAGTTACCTACACAGATCACAGAATACATGAGACCGACAAGTAACCTGGAGACCAAATATTTGCAGGTTAAGGGTAAGTATTTTTAAGGAAGATACCACCGCTTGAGTTTAAGTAATTGAAGTATAGGACTATAGGTATTCTGCTTTCGGTTAATAGAAGCTACTGTTTACTATCTCCAAGAGCAACAGCTTAATACTGTACTACTGTACCCGCCAAGCATACAGACAGTGAAAAGGGCTGAGAAAACATCAAGAAATGCCAAACGTTGACAGTTCAGATAAAAGAAAGGTCATTTCTTAAAATAGTCCTACAAATTTCAAATAGGTCTTCTAAATGAAAATGAATATACAAGATATAGACAGAGATACCCACATGCTAGGGATTAATGTGAAGAAACTTCTCTTACCTCCGCGACTACAAAATCAATGAATGAGTAAATTATAAGTTTCGCATGCAAATTTCCAATTAAATGCGTTTGCTTATGAAACTGTTTCAAGTATCCTTACGAAAGTTTCTCTTTCATTGAACCTTATGTCCCCAAAACAAAGAACACGCAGATTAAACAAAAACTCCAATTCAAGCTGGAAATGTAGAGAAACAAGAGGAAATTGTAAATAGTACGAATTGTTTTGCGCAAAAGGTCAAAATTACTGAGTGCTCCTGCATAAATGTTATAGAAAAGCTGTTGATCACTGAAACTAGCAAAAACTTACTTATATCCGATGGTATTCCCTCAACACTGGGGGTGTTCTGTACCCGTAGATTAGAAGCTTGTGCAGCAACCTTATTAAACTTTTTTGTTTCTTCTTTTTCTGCGTTGTTCCAGTGTCCCGCTTTATGGATCGCAAGCGTCTAGTCCGCCGCAAAATGTTAGATAATACATACACAAATTGATTAAGACGAACAAATTAAGGAAATATGTTTTCACCAAACTATATCTATACACGAATTTGTTTATAAGGATTCTTTTCTTCGCCTTTGAAAATTGTTCCCGTCGTAAGTTTTCAGAATTTTTGATTCACTTGTAAATTGTAATAAGAATTTTTTTTTTTTTGGCTTTGCCGATACAATTCGATTATTTCTCAAAAGTGCTGTGCAAGTTTCTCTGGATTATTACTGTGAGAAGAACAGCCATATTTTTGTAGATGATTTGCGAACAGAGATTTACTTTTTATTGCAAGTGTAATAAAATCATATAAAATTTATTAGAAAGGGAGAGGAGTTTTTTAAGTTGAGTTAACTCTTTCCTCGTTGCTTTGCTATGTCGTTTAGAAATCAATCTCGAAGAACTTTGGTTGGCTGAAGACCACAAGATAAAATTCTGATATGGAAAGTACTCTGTCTCTTTCACAAGGTTGTAGTTGTGTGTGCAAGTAGAGTGACTAGATGAGTTGTGATTAATAAAAAAAGAAACAGTGTCAGCGATATGCGAACAGTGGATTGTAATATGTGAAGTTTGTAGCGGTTGCAGTTAGCTATGTCGGCTGTACTCCATTTTTTGTATTTCGGTTGTGCTTTGTAGTGTAGATGTCGCAGTTAATTTTCGATAGTATTTATCATTTTAAACAAGTTTTTTGGACTTTCCTGCATGAAATGTGTAAATGTTTACACTCACCGTTTATTGAGGTTTCTTTTTAGGACTGCATTTGAGTTAACAAGTGCACAAAAGATGTAAAAAAAAAATTGACTATTGAAGCAAGCTTAAGCAGATAGTCACATAGAGATGTCGCTTTTTATTTGGGGGCTGGGTTTGAAATGTACGTTTCCTTCGGAAAAGGGGTTCCATTTCCATCTTGCAATTTAACTGTATTTATGAATTAAAAATTGATAATTTTTCTATCACAAAACCATTATATTAAAATAATCTAACATCTAATCTAAAAAAAAAAACATGAATCTCAATTGATTTAAACAGCTAAATTATAAATTAAAGCAATTTTCCCGCGAATTGAAAATTCTTGTCGCGATCCATAAACGCACGATTGGAAAATTCGTTTGAACTTAACCTTTAAAAATGAAACTGATACGCGGGGTGCGACCAAAAAAAAAATTTCATGTGAATGAAGTGTCAGAAACTACGAATATTCACTTGTTCACAATTCGCTCTAATGTGAATAGTCTTTAATATTATTTAATTTCTTACGCTGAAATTAGCAAGGTTATTTGGAAAATCATCGATTCAAAACACAGCGAAAAAAAAAAAAACTGCTACATTTTTGTATTTCGGTTTTTAGTATTGATTTGGAACATGTACCTAATATAGTTTCAGTAAATTTTTACGTTAATAATTAAAGAAAAGAAATAAAAGAAAAAACAAACATTTTTCTTCCTCCACTTGGCTGAAATGAGTCATAATGAGCAGATGTTTCAGTTGACGTTTATGGAGGGGTACGGTACGGGTAGCCGACGAATCTAATCAACAAATTCGGGACTGAGTACTACGTTGACAGTTAGCATATTTAATTTAGCTGATGTAGGAAAAGTGACGATAGGTACCAACAATAATCTATGTTTCCGTTCAGGTAACATCTATAGTCCAGACCATTTGAGTCGACTTAAGATACCTAACTAATTACATTTTCAAATGTTATTGCTATTTGTTATTGAGTACCTATCAGGCATGGAAAATGCCATTTTCGATTTGTACTGAAAACTGTTGGAAGATTGTTCTGAAATGGAGTCAATTGTATTGAAAACAATTTTTCATATACAAAAATACACTCATTTTGCAAATTCATATTCAAAATATTGCCCTGAACTTGAAATTCATAACATTTTTTCGTCCAGAAACATTGGAATTACAATAGAAACAACGTGTTATTTTTCGTTCAACATTTTCTTCAAGCCATGGGTACCTGTTTTCTTTCCATTCAGGCTGAAAACGCACCTCGTATTTCTTCTTTTTTTCGTTCGAACATCGTTTGAACAGGTCTAAACACTTTTGAAAAAAGTTATGTTTTATTGACAGCACTTAACCAACCAACACAAACTACTTACTCATCAACAGACAAAAGTAAAAAGGAGAATCTAGTCAGCGCTTTGTGCAAAACTTAAAACAAATACATAGTTCGTTACGTGATTTGATTTTCTGTTTTTGGAAAAATACAAATTGCAAGAGATGTTTAAAGGTACAGATAGGTAAATGAATTGTATCGAATTGTAATGGTACATAAAATTCGTTTTACATGAAGAAATGAATAAATAAAGCCGACTTGGAATTGGTCTGGCTGTCACAGAAATACATTTAAAATTCTACGTAGCTTAACGAGAGTGAATTATTATAAAACTTTGCAATGTTAGAAAAGGAAACACATGTTCGCTCAATAGAAACATGACAGAGTGTAAATGAATAAAATAAGATATCTTAAAACTATATAACAGGGATGAAACAAATGGAAGGGGGGAGATATGCTCGCCAGTTATGCCAAACCATATGAATGGTGGGAGCAGAGATAATTTTTAAAGTGTAATACTTAGACAATGTGATAGTATAATTAGGTTGAGGTTTTTAGCTAATATGCTTAGTATAGCTTTAATTAATATAGGAAAATGTGAATTCATGAGTTGTTTTTTTTTTTTTTTTTTTTTTTTATAATGAGAATAAGGCTAAGTTAACATAGAATATGCATCAGGCTGTTTATATATACATTTTGAAAAGATTATTACTTTAGTAAGTAGAATAATATAATGGAAAATGAATATTATGTAATTCATTTTTTTTTTTTTTTTTTTTAATTGTATAGGTTTAATTTATATTGGTAAAAAATATTGATACATATGTTTTGATTAGGATAATAAGTTACTAAAGTTAAGTATATGGTAAGATTTACAGTGGTAATACTATATTTTATTTTTATTATATTACTTACTTAACATTGATAATGTACATTGATTATTTACAGATGTTTAACTATTTATGTTGTATGTTTTTAACTTTGAATTAAGAGGTGGATTTACATTCGTTTTAGTTTTTTATTTTAACTTTAATTATTATATTTATTTATTTTTTCCCCTTTAAAGATCTCTCAGCAAGTGAAGTCTTAACCCCTGTATATCAAACTGTGGTTTTTTTTATAGAAATCCGACAGAAAAAGACATTCATCTTCAATCTCGAAAAGATGAGTGGATCGTTCATTGAGGATACCAAGCGGTGACGTGTAATATCTATCAGGGATGGCGAATCCTATATTTTCGTTGTAGATGTTACGTATGTAAGGGTTTGGATGATGCCTTAGATTGGGAAGTCTTAGCTTGGCTAAGTTGGTCAAGTAGTCTAATAAAGGTGTGACTCCCGAAGAATCATAAAGGACCTTATTTCTAAACCATTTGCCTGATGACCTTCTGAATTTTGCTGTGCATTTCCTAAGTATAGATCTCTCGAATCTTTGAAGTTCTTGAGCAACCGTCGGCGATATTTGAAACCAGACCGTAAATCCGTAAGCTATTATTGGGCGGATGAGTGTTTTGTACATTAAGAGTTTGGTTTTGGTTTCGACCTCGGAGGAGTTTAGAATGGTTTTCAGTTTTGCACTAGCAGCTTTACATTTGTTAAGGGATTTTCTGACGTGAAAGTTCAATTTCCACCTTTCGTGGAGGAGTAGACCAAGGTAGGTTATGGCAGGTTTCCTTGGGATGATATTTCCCTCTACGTTGAGATAGAGCTGTTTACTTTCTCTCACAGCAAGATGATGCCCTTTTGTAGATGCATTTCTGAAGCAAATAAGTTCACATTTCGAAACGTTAAGTTCAATACCCCAGGTTTTGAAAAATGGAAGTATTATTTCGAGGTGTTTTTTAATACCATGGAGGGCATTATGAGGTCTTTCGTGGGAGTCGAAAATTATGGTGTCATCCGCATATTGAATAGAATTTGAGGTTTGAAAGCGTGATGGAAAGTCATGGAGAAAAATATTGAAAAGAAGAGGACCTAGGATAGAGCCCTGGGGTACTCCTGAAGATACTGGTATGGCGGAGGATGTAACGTCATCGAGGTGGATATTTAGTGAACGATTTGTAAGAAAGCTGAAGATGATTTTGGTGAAAAAGGTTGGAAAGTTCAATGAAATTAATTTTGAAAGCAGGCCGTCATGCCAGACAAGATCAAAAGCTTTTGTAAGATCCAAAGCGCAAGCGACGGTGCATGTTTTTTTCCTGAGGTTATTTAAGACTATGTTTTGCATGTGTAAAAGGGCATGTTCAGTGGAGTGTTTTTTTTGAAGCCGTACTGCCTATGGGGTATGATTCTGTGCTCCGAGATAAAGTTTTCGATTTTGAGGTACAGTACTCTTTCCAAAATTTTCCCTACGTTAGAAAGCATTGAGATTGGTCTGAAGTTAGATATGTCATTGCAATTCCCCTTCTTTTTGATCGGAATAAGTTTGGCCTTCTTCCAAACAATAGGAAAGTAACCATTATTTATGCAGTTGTTGATAATAGGAGTTATATAATGAGGGATTGTAGGTAAGCATTTTTTAATTATGAAATTTGAAATTTTATCGGGTGCTGAAGATTTTTTGTTGTTGAGGTTTTGAATGATGGATTCAATCAGTTCGACCGAGGCGAACTCTTCGACGGATGTGGAAGAAGAAGTACTGTTAGGGGAAAATTCATTTAAAACGGAATTTGAGTTCCAAGCCAGGAATGAGCTATTACGAGTTAGAACCTCCAGAGAAAGTTCAGGATTAAATTGAGGTATATTGCGGGAGTAAAGGTTTGTGTAAAAATGTTGAAAAGCGGCGAGTTTTTCTTCGGTGGAGTAATGATGTGTGTTCTCGTAAATTATAGGGGCTGAGGTCTGATCAATTGCTCGTTTACGTCCAGTGATTCGGTCGATTTCCTTAAAGACTGCAGGAGAAGGTCTAAGCTGGTTAAGTTTGGCTCTAAATTGTTTGTTCATATGTATTTTTATTTGGTCTTTTATTAAAATGCTTAAGCAGGTGATACGTGACGAGAGAGAATTGTAGGCTGAGTTGAATCTGTTCCCGACTCTGTGAAAGATTCTTTTAAGTTGAACTTTCCAAGCTTTCCTGAGCTTAAGGAGTTTCACAATTTCAATGCTGAAGGATTTGTATGAACTTTTGAATTTGATTTTTTCCGAATGGTCCTCAGAGCATTCTTGAATGGAGCTAGAGAGATGCTGAACACATTGGTCTATTTCCTCATTTTCCAGGTTTCTGTCAACAGGAATCTGAAGGGCACTTAATTTATGAGAAAGATCATTGTTGAAAGACTCCCAATTGGTATTTTTAAATGAATTCAGTAGTGGAGGATCCGATAAGAGAGGGGAAATGTTACCCATCTCAATTGCGAGGAATACTGAAAAATGATCAGAGAAAGGGTCCAATGTGAGACAATTAAAGTTTCGTGCGGCGTGCTGGGGTGCCACCAGGTTCGTTGAAATAATGAAAAAATCAATAGTGGATAGTGAACTAGGTCTGGTAGGGCTATTGGGGGATATAATATCCATGTTTAGGAAGGCGTTGTTTTGAAACCATGAGAAAAGATGATGACCGTTAGTATTTATCATTGAGTCGCCCCAAAAATTGTGACGAGCATTAAAATCGCCGCCGATGACGAAAAAGTCAAATCTGGAGAGAAGGGAGCAGAGGTCGTTCATGGCTCTAATTAATCCGGCACCGGTATTGCACGGAATGTAGATAGAGACGAATGCTATTGATTTGTTGTGGCCCGTAGTTTGAGTCAGGGTTATTGAGACTATTGTTGTGTATATGGTATTATTTCTGAATGGAATGATTCTACCCTTTATTGTGTCTTTAATTAAGACGCCTGTGCCCCTGCCGGAGTCATTTCTCAAGAGGATGTAGTTGTCGAAAGACCGCGAGTGATTTCCCTTTAAAAGTGTCTCTTGAACCATAACTGCCGTCGGAGAGATGTCTCCCAACAACAGATTAAGTTCAGAGCATTTATCGTGAGAGATTAAAGAGTTAATGTTGGCAGTAAGGAGTTTTATTATCATGGTGAGATTGAGGCAATAAAACCTAGGTAGGCACCAGGTTTCTCAGAGTTATTAAGTTTTAAATAAGTTGGCCAGAATTCGCGAACTCTAATGATTAATAGATTAATCGGTAGACCAAATAGTCGGACAGATTCGTTGAGAAATTCACTAAATGCGGACGTTGAGTTCGTCTGACTAACAGATGTTTGGTTAGCAGCCATTGCTACAGTTGGAGCACCCCGGAGAATATCTGCGTAGGAGCCAGTATTCGGAACATTTAAGATTGGTTCTGAAACAGACTGTTTAAATTGCACCTTTTTAAATGAGGCCTTTGGCGATACATTTAGTCTTTTGTTCATGTATTCCAAGCGTTTCGGACATTCGCTAAAGTTAGCTGGATGCCCCGACAAACCACAATTAATGCAAGTTGTGGCATTGCTGGCATTTTGGTCATTTGACAGCTAATCTGGTCATTTGCCTGTTGGCATTCATATGCATAATTGGCATACAGTCTAATCTTAGCTTTACGTATTAATATCGTAAAAATACCTACGTGAGCGATTTGTCTAACGACTATGAACTCTACCAACGTGCCATTGTTTTCCTATACGTTTTATTATGTTTTTTAACAAAAAAGATAGCCCATATCTGTCAAACTCTATTCTGGTGGCAAGATTTAGTTTGGATTTAGTCATCGGAGAATTTACACCATTCCTATTTTCTCCACCAAATGTCAAAAGAAATGCGTTTCAAAACAAAAGCAACTTTACTGTTGACTGTGTTAAAATTGTTTTATTCGCTTACAGCTTACGCGGTTTAAATCGAACGCAGTCGATAAATCAATCGCAATTGCACAAATTCAATGCAGGTTCTCATCAAAAATGGCATAGTTCCCACCATATTGGCTCGAAACAGCTCAGTAAATTTTAAATTGGCAAGTAGGTACTGATAAATATGTCAAATGCACAAAGTTGACAAAAAGCAAATTCAAATGCCGTCTTAAAAGTCAATTGCACACAACAAAAATGTATGAAAATAAAGAAAATTTGGAAATTTGATTACTTTCACTTTTTTTTGGAAGGAACACTTGGAATACATGTTGTTTAATTTTTGATACTAGTAGATGTCAAAGATATTAGTGGCTCAAAGTGGTTCCAAGGTTTGAGTTTGACAGATTTATAGTGCTTATACTACTTATTATGCACACAAATGTCAGTGACCGGAAAGGTAGGGTATATTGATGTACCTATAATGAGGATTTTAATGACAGCCATACAGTGGTACTAAAGGGTGAACTTAAAATCACTCAGTGGGTCGTTTTTTTTCTTTTAAGAAACAGTCACGACTTTATTTTGTGACAAACGGAGAATTATGTAATCTACTATTATTATCTATTCATTATTTTACAAACTGATACGATGTGACATTTAGGTAACATTCATCGACGAAACAATTAATAAAAATCTCGTAATTGTTCTGCAATTTTAATTACAAGTGCTGTCAGATCTCGATAAAAATATTCGTTTGCGTACACATTTTTTCTACTAGATGGGGTTTTCTACTCCATTTGAATGCACTACTTCCAATGAAGTGAATTAATACAAAGAAAACACTTATTCTGTTAGACACTAAAAATAATAAAAAGTGTATAATTGGCTTTATTTCCATTCAAATTCATTTTAAAAATAAATCATTAATTCCCACAAACTTATATTAAATACATTAATGTAATAAAAGAAATCTTAAAAAATATCACGTAACACTCTGACTAGAAGTACACATTCAATTGCTATTATGTATTTTAAACTTGTAATTGAACGCTTTGTTTTATATTTATAAGTTGGCACTAGAGTTATGTATGTATCTAATAAATAAATTTGAAGCTTCGTTTTAGAAAATTCTCCGTGAATTGGTTTTGTTTAATTGGGACTGGATGGATCGGGATGGGGTCCTGCCAAAAGTTGTTGCAGCTTGGCTGCGGCTGGGAAGGATCCCAAGTCTAATGGAGCAGCACCTGTTGTGCTTTGAATGTAGGCCAGCAGTCTGAAAAAATAGACAATATTCATATGAGTCTCTCGAGTTTGACAAGCAGATTATGTTGTGAAAAATACCTTCTTAGTTCATCGAGTGCATTCTGCTGCATTAGTATGTAGTTCTTCGCAAGAAGAAGAGTTGCGATTTTTGATAGTTTTCGTACAGAAGGCGAGTGGGCGTAAGGAATAACGCTGCGCAGCTCATCAAGGGCATCGTTCAAATCGTGCATTCGTCGTCGCTCTCTACGAGAAATACTTGTCAGTGGTAATTTTATTTGAAGTAGGTACTTTCGGTTAGCACTCTTACCTTGCATTGATATTTAGCCTAACGACTTTTCCTTGGCGATTTTTTTGCTTTCCACCGGAACTTGGCGAAGGCATTGGTGATTTATCGCGCCCACTTCCGCTGGGCTTGTTCTCATCAGTTGGCGTAGGTTGTGGCAATGTAAGGCTTGCCTGGGCGTAGAAGCCTCCAATGCCGACAGCACCAAGGGGAGTCCGACGACCGGGTACACTCTGTGGAGGACTAGATGTAGGTCCGGGATGTCCGCTGAGCATATTTTGTGTGGGTGGTAGTGGGGGGTGCCCATGGCCGTGCATTGCAAATCCAAACGAAATATTGGGATCCATTTTTGATCTCTAAAGGAAAAAAAAATAACAGAAATGTCAATTTCAGCGCAAGTGGTGGCATCTTTGATCCAAAATTAGCTACTTAGGATCTGCAAAAAAATATCTGATAATGAGGTTGTTCAATTATCTGGTTTAGAAAGTCTGACAGCTTGCTTACCTACTTGGTGGACCTTACCATTAAACATGTTTACTTTCGACTTTAAATTTAAGTAGTTCACTGTGGCTTTATTTTTGATACAATTTTTGCAATTGTAAGCTTCGATGTCTATTAGCTTTGATTGGCCCAGATCGGTCACATCAGGAACAGCTTCTTCAGTTGACGTTTTATGGAGTGGTAGCCGACGAATCTAGTCAAGCATTTCCTGAATAATGACGTTTTCTATTGGGACATTTTTCAGATGCAAAGCGCAGTTTTTCTGCTATCGAAATCAGCTGGCTGTCAGATTTCATGTTACATTGGCCGCAAAAAAAAAAACTTTTTTTTCATATTCAGAGCAATTTTGCGAATCTCGATTTCTGAGCGAGATTCACACCTACTTATACACTTATACCAAAGCATTATTTGTATTTGTCAAACTTAAAGTGTGCTATTTTACGTTTTTAATAGACGACAAGTCTGTGAAAAACAGATAAAAATTTACATCTGGCCGCTGCAATGGATATAAGCATAAATTGAATTTTATAAACACAAATTACAATTTAAGAACAGCTGACTTATAAAATATGGACCACGACAAATGCAAAGAAAGAAAAATCTCATTTTATGCTCAAGGGAACGGAAAATCTGAAATCTGAGACCAAAATCTGAAAATCCCAATGGAAATCTACATACATAAGTGCTAAGTTGACAGTTCTCATACATATATTTGGCTGACATAGGAAAAGTGACGTTACCGACTAATATAGTTTTTATTTTATTTTTCAGGGCACATCTAGTACAATTTAGTTCATATAAGATAAGGTTTTTGAATGTGCTGAATGATATAAAATCAAAGTGACGTCACGCGTCGAAAAAGTCAACTACTTATACACTAGCTATGCCAATATATACGACGCTGACATTGAGATCGTTTTTAGAGATTTATACTTATAAAAAGGAACTATGGGCAACTTACGTAGAACTATTGAGTGAATTATTTAATTTTCTCATGATGGCCATATTTTTGGAAAGTTGCTAGCCGTCCACAGTCCACAACAGATAGGACAGTGAAAAAAAAAAAAAAAAAAAACGAATCCATAGCCACAGTGAGCTACAAAATATTTAATGTGAAGGTTAATACAAATTATTAGTAAGGTCCATTGACATTGAGCAATTTGTATTAGAGCTCGAAATAAAGTGACATAAAGGTTGAACTACAAAAAATCTTATTGAAAGTCTAGTGGGCGGAACGGAAGACATCCATTATCAAGTAGGTACCTATATCTATGATATTTTGAATACTGTTATATACCTACTAACGAATGGCTGTGAGAAGCTATGCCTGTATCCTTACGGATCTGTTGCGCCAACTATTTATTTATTTGTTATCTCCCTACTGATGTTCTAGACTAAATTTGTCTGGAGTAGATTTCTCTTGAACGTAAAAATTCCAAAGGGCAATGTAGTAGTTATTTCGTTATGATAACTGTTTCAGCGCCATTCATGACTTTTGCTATTACAGATGACATCGTCCGGAATCCGACGCTTATAACATCAGTCAATAACGTCACTTTTACGTCAGCCATACGATACAATCGAAATTCCAACTTGGAACACAGTCAAGAAAATCGTGACTAAATTTGATGGCTACACATCCATAAACAACTTTTCAATATTGCTGTCTGCTGTCGGATTTAGTATAAGTTTTGAATGTCATCAATTATAAAACCCTTTTAAAAACTCCTGTAAATGTAAATAGTATAGTAGCAAGCATCTTTCGGTTTACATTCAAATGTCAACATTATAAACAACTACAGTTTCTGTATAATAAAATGACAGAAAAAAAAGAACTGGCATGGCAACGCCGAACACCACAATCACAAACGACGAGCTTGTTCCTCAACTCCTGTTTTACTTTATTTGATAAAATGCAGACGGAGGCAGTTAGTTAATATTTTATTTAGATTTGTGAAATCAAATCAACACAATCAACATAAACGGCATCACGCAATTTGAGCAGTACAAGTTCAAAATGGCGACAGGTGCTTTTCTGTGATGTGCCACATCCCAGCGGCATCTATGCGGGGCTTCAAAGTTTCACATATTCCTCGCATGCGCAGTTTGAAGTTTCAAAAACATATGTCAAATTTTCACTAGAGCTTTTCAGGCGAGGTAATCATAACACAATATTCAAAATAAATTAACAACAAACAACTAACAAATGTTTCCCTGTCACTATTTAACATTAAACAAATTATTCCTAGCGAAAAAAAAAAACAACTCACACACACTCGATTCTTAGGTAGAGTGGATTGAAAGGACCTTCTGTCCGTGCAATAAATTGTTCCAACTGAATTTATTTAACTAAATCACTTATTTTAACATTACAATAATTATAGGACTATTGTTTAATTAGTCTTTGTTCAAGAATTTAATTCAAAATTTAGTCACAAAAGCAACCAGCCAGCTAGAGATGTCAACAGCACGCGACCACTTTTGCGGTATCCGTTTATTCTTCTTTGGTAAAAATTCAGTTGTAATCGTTGTCGTCGTCGTCCTCGATGGGTGGGGGTTACCTACCCTTACCACCAGAATAAACCAATACACAAACACCGAAACTGAATAAGGGATGAAGTGGTTGATGCTGGGTACTGATGCTGCTGCTGCTTCTACTGCTGCTGCTGCTTCTGCTGCTGCTACTACTGTGATGATGGCAATGCTGATGACGTTTTTATTTTTTATGTTTCATTGTCATCGAATCTGAGCAACCCCCGAAAACGATAAGATTCAAAGCAGCAGCGGCCGGCGGGTGGTTGTTTCTTTTGGTTGACTACTGTCGAGGAAGTTGTTAGATAAACGGAAGCGTATAAGCTTTGGGGGGCTTGACAAAGAGGCAAATCTACAATCAGTTCTGGTGGTGCTAAATAAAAGAATAGATTTTTTATTGCTCGGCAACGACTTCATCATACAGCGCCAGGAAGAAGTATCACCTCTGCTTTAAGGACTTGCATCTCGCGTTTCTCGTATATCATCGGATTACGTGTACGGCTGTGAGTGTGGATTTCAACCCCCACTTTGGTTATATTTTTATCCTTAAACTTCATGATCCTTTTAGTGTTCGTCGAATTGCATTTATGAGGGTTGCGGCCAGGAGCGAAAGGGAAAGGACGAACTCAATGTACCGTCAAGGGGAACAATAGAAAAAATCAGGCCAGCAACCCTCTCGGGAAAATCAATTTTATTTCAGTTTAGCTTCAGAGGGTTTTTTTTTTTTTTTTTTTATATTATATTCTTCGAGGTATGTTGGCCAGAGGCCGATTTTCTTTTTTCAGCCCATAGCCCCCCTCTATAAATGCTGATTTTGTGTTGTGGTCCTTTTGTTTTCGTGTGTCCAGGACGACTAGGAACGACCATTATCGGGTGTAGAGTGAGTGCAGACAAATGGCCTTTACGGTGGTCCAGGTTGTTGGACGGTGAACTGTATTTCACGTAGATATTTTTTTTAAATGCTTTGAATTCACGTATAAGGACCGCACGAGAGGGATGGAAGGCCGCCCTCCTCTTTTTATTCTTGTCGATTCAATCGAAGAGGGTGCTGATGCGGATTATGTATTGTTTGGTTGGCAAGAGGTAGGTAGGTATATATTGTTGTTGCTGCTGGTATGCTATTAAATTGAATTTTTGGCAATGGATTCTCGATTGTATCGAGTGTTAACTATTTTTAGATGACTATCAGTACAGTGTAAGCGAGAAGTTTTGCAACACTTGTAGACAAATGCTTCGGATTTGATTGGTGGAGAGTGTTTGTGAGACGGGCTAAGTGTGTGTTGATTTAATATTTCTCTTTTTTGTAACTGAAATGAAATGAATAAAATCGAATAAAATCTAAAAATCTAAACAAAAGAGAAAAATATCGCCTTTGATTCTCAGATGTACTCACCAGCGAATGGAATCTTTATGCTAAAAACTTAAAGAAATTATTTTATGGCAAACAGTTCTGTGACTTTTACCCATTCAAAAATAACGACCAATGCCCGATATTTAGCTAAATTTCCTTCGAAATAGTACTCCAACTCGTGTAGGTAAGGATCGTGATTTCTAAATGTGGACAAAACCTTAGGATAATAAAAACCAGGAAAAATAAACGCCCAAATTGACTACCTACATTATAGAGAAAATTGCGTCTCCACCATCTGTCCGGAGCTTGCCAGGCTGGGCTCAGAGGAAGAATTCTTAGGACCTGAACCTGCGTTGGGCCTGCCTACATCGGCGGTTAGGTCATCCATTGATACTTGGGTTTCTCGCGAACACGAGTTTCAATGGCGTGGCTGCGCAGGGTGTGGACAGACCAAACGACTGCGTCCGGTCATCTGCAAAAGGTCGGCGGCTTTCCTTCTGTCTCTCAGGAGAATCGACTGTAGACTGCTTGTGAGCGTCCTTTCGGGCCATCAAGCTTTTGCCAAACACTTAAATGTTTTGCGCTTGAGCGTCTCCACCATCTGTCCTGCTTGTGGAGAGGGCGATGATACAGCGGAGCACTTCCTCTGTAGCTCTCCTGCCTTTGCTCGCATCAGGTGGCGGATATTTGGGGCTGAGGTGGTGAGTGCCGAACATCTAAGCTCTTCATCACTGAAGCTCCTTCCCTTCTTTCTTCGAAAAATGAGTACATAAATGTAAGGTATCTGTTTGGCAGTACAATGGACCAGTAGTTGTGTCTGAGTGCTCCATCGGATAATAACAACCTCCGACAGAAAAAAAAAAATGTCTTGGCCAACACAGGTACTCCATTCGAACCAGTGTTTTTTGTATGTATTTATGTACCTTTAATTTTTCTCGTTTTACTGTGAATACCTACATACTATGCAAATTATAGAAACTCCATGTTTTGTTTTTTGTTATAGTTTGCGATAAAATAATGCATACGGGAACTCATCTATGAAAATTCAACTTCCATTTAGTCCGTGTTTCACAAAAATTAGTTTTGAAATAAGGATAGATAAGGACTTATACCTATAATCCGTTCGGCAAAGAATGTGATGTGACTCAACGAAAATATCCAGGGAAAACTATGATTGTGTCTTTATTTCATGTATACGGAATTGAATATTGAAGTAGGTAAAGTTATTTAATCAAGGTCTTCTATATTCTACAAATATTTCATACCTCTATAAACTACAGAGATTTATTATGCCTCCCATTCTTCCTCATTTAAGAATTTTCCATTTACTTGATTTAAACGGACTAAAGCTAAGACCCAACACCGACGGCTCGGACAGAACGTCACAATAGACAGATATAACTTTGAGGGAGTAAAGGACTTTGTCTACCTAGGCTCCGCTATGAACTCAGACAATGACACCAGCGCTGAAATTAAACGAAGAATAACTCTTGCCAGCCGCAGTTTCTTTGGGCTAAGAAAGCAATTGAGTAGCAAAGCCCTCTCTCGAACAACTAAAGTGACCCTTTATAAGACCCTAGTCGTCCCAGTCCTGCTATATGGCGCAGAGGCATGGACTCTATCAAAAGCGGATGAGGTAACTCTAGGTTGTTTCGAGAGGAAAATTCTTCGAGTGATTTTTGGTCCCGTCTGCATTGACGGTGAATGGAGGAGAAGATTCAACGACGAACTGTACGGGCTGTACAGCGACATCGACCTAGTCAGAAGAGTAAAGGTCCAACGACTGGGGTGCGGCTGGGTCATGTAGAGCGTATGGACACGAACGCTCCGGCCCGGAAGATCTTTGAATCCACACCCGAGGGAAGGCACAGTAGAGGAAGGCCGCGAATCAGGTGGCGCACGCAAGTGGAAGGGGACCTTAACCAACTTAGCGTGCGAAACTGGAGAGAGATAGCTAAAGATCGCGCTGGCTGGAGACGCTTGTTGGTTGAGGCACAGGTCCACCGCGGACTGTAGCGCCACCTTAAGTAAGTAAGTAAAGCTAAGATTAGACTCCAATTATGCATATCAATGCCAACAGGAAAATGACCAGATTAGTTGTCAAAGACCAAAATGTCAAACGTCAAAACTGTATTTGAGACTATATGACCAAAATTACGAATATGGTCGCATTTGCCTTGATGCTCATTTAAGGCATTTGTTATTGTTGTAGTAGGGTTCCGCAAAAACAGAGAACGAAAATGAAAATAAGTCACAATTCCACGATCTTAAACACTGATGACGACAAAATAATTCTTGTTCCATCAAAATTGCCAGCAATGCCATAACGAAATTTCAATAAATTACTTACATGGGCATATAGGGCTTTATGCTGGCATTTGTGCTTATTGTCCGATTACACTATATACGATTTGGGCATTTTTATTTGTCAAAATCAGCCTGGTCATATTTGGCATTTAGGTCATTAGAGCATATGAGACATGCCCATTACATTGTATGACCATTTTTTGACCGAAAAACTGTCAGAAATTGGTATTTTATGACCACTTGGCAGACCGTCTAATCTTACCTTAAGTACTAAAAAAGATTATAAATGAAATGAAATGAAATGAAATGGAAAATGACTTCAGAAATGCGTCATTTTTTTTAGCAAATATTAAACGGTCTCCATATAACGTTGCATTGTTTATTCGACTTTAGCAGTTATATTTATCCAAGAATCGTATCCAATTTTTATGAAAATCATTTTGTTAATTTCTCGGCCGCATACTTTCGATCGACAGTGTAACCCAGCCTTATAATAAGAAGAAATCAAAACAAAACTCTCGCAAAATGATGACAACTGCGTGTTTGGAATTGTGCGTATGTTTTCATTTTTCCCGAAAACTCCATCCATACACACCATAGAGAGAGGGTGAAACAGGAACACGAGCAAAATTTATTCTTCAATTGTCAGGATGTATTTATCTTTTATGCCTGAATTCGGCATAGGGTTGCACATTTGCCACGATAAATGATTATCTTGTGTGTCTGACTGTCTGCTGTCATGGCGTTATGTTGCCCTTTGTCCTACTATACGGTGCGTGTCGAGATCTGCCCGACCCCTCTGTACCATTAATGAAAAATAATTTCGATTTAGAAGCCGATTACGAATGTGAGAACATAGCCGGATGGTGTGGTGTACCTACACGTGTCTAGGTTTCTGTTTCAGTTTTCCCCAGAAATGTAGCTATGAATAAAATCCAATACCATTTACGTTTGCAAAGGACGTGTAAAATTCGTTCAATGTCAGTCTAAATGACCATCAGGACGAACACACACTCTCCAAATAAGAAGAATCAATGAATCGTTCGTAATCAAAAATGCTTCTGACTGAATCAAATTCAGTTCGAATAGAGGACTGAGAGAACACCCATGGATTGGTATAAAGCACGGAATTCGGTTTAACGAGCTCCTTCAAGATAGATCTACCCCCCCGGCACGGTGTGAGTCTCGCGTGGGCGAAGACAATCAATCATATTTCATTGGATGATATTGTATTACGTTTTACTTGTGTTCTGTATTTATCTTTTGCCCTCGTTTTTTGACTACGCGTTCATGAGTCCTGCCGTGTCCCTTAGTGGTATCTGCGAGATAACGTCAAAGAACTGTGACAAATTCAGTTGGGGAATCTTGGATTTTGTTTTGTTCGTGACAATTTCTTTCCTATTCAATAGGTTTACGAGAATTTATTAAAGGGGATTTATGAGATTTCTCCCAATAGTACCTAACCGAAGGGGGATTTCATATTTTGCGACTGGGCCATTCAGACGAGTAGATACAGAGGTTGTTCCCCAAAGTGTGACATGCTGACATGCTGCGTGTGAGGAATTACAAACAGTAAATTAAACTTCAAAGGCGTGAGCTTTATAAACTGGGCTTAAGATGAGATGTGCGATGTGCTTTAGTTGCGTCCCTTTGTGGATTTGAAGGATTTGGCAATAGATTTGTGTTAGGCGAAACGTGGCTAAAGCACAGATCTTACACGAGTCTTGTGAGCGAGATGTGTTTCGTAATCCTGCCCTCAAACTGCTATTATTTAAATATATTTTGCTATCATATTCTGTGCTGATCGCAGCCTACTGCATTCATCTTCCCATTACTTACAATGTCAATGACACCAGTTATTCAGCTATTCAGACCTCTGAGTATTCGCGATGGTTTGGTCATTAATTCGGTCGATCGATGTGACCAAGTCAATTACAAGTAGGTATTTATATAGGTACCTACACATTTTGGAATACTGGCTCACTGATCCCGCGATCTTCTGCACTCACAAGACTGAAAAACGGCACAACATACTTGCTTTTCGAACACGTCGAATTTCGAAACGAACAGTCGTATTCCTATGCTAAGATAGGTTTCCCTATTCACACCGCACCGAAAACCGTATATTTTCATCGAAAACTTATCGCTCCATTCACACCGAACACCAAACATTTGACTTTCCAATCTGTAACACACTAGTCCGGAAACTTCTGTGTAAAAGCTGCCAGGAACTTCTGGAGAACGGGGAAGATTTTGAACACCCGAAATTATTAGTAAAATATGCTTCAAAATATAAATTCGCAGACGGTTGCCAAATGAAGTAATATATTAATTTGTTTTGTTTTGAACAACAAATGTGATTTTTAAAAATAATTGAAATTAATAATTAGAAACGACTTATTTTATTTCCGTTTTTTTTTTTTTTTTGTTATTATTACTATTTCATCGGTATAAATAAATGAAATATTTATCATGGACAATTTTTTTTGTCTACCACCGTTTCACTCTCCTCAAGTCCCATTACTGACGTTTCGTTTGATGAATGAAGTGCTGATCATAATAGAGGGCTCTGCGAAATAAGGCCCCAATGAAATAAGGCCCCAAAAGAAAAACAACAACGATTTTTAATAGAATTTCCTAATGAAAATTTATTAACCTTCCTCGGGTAAAAAACGAAAAAGTAATACCGAAAAAGATAAAAGGATGGAAGATATATTTTGTGGAAGGTTGTTAAAAATTTTAGTTGCTAAATTTCTTGAGCTTGAAATGAAAAACTAAGCTGAAAACCCAAATCAATCGAAAGGATCATGGAGAGGTGCCTACTAAACTCGATTTGGATATTTATATCCTGTATGAAAAGTACCCTACATAACTTCGAAAACAAAATAAAGATGCTACAGTTCGACCAAGAGTTTAAAAACAAACCCATAAGGCTTGGAACCGGATTTTATGAACAGAACAAAGGTTATTTGACCCTCATAGATCACTGTAAAGAAGATATGTTCGGATGCCGAAATTATATCGTGAAAAAATACGCACCAGTCGTTTATACCAGTTAGCAAGGTGACGGGCTTGTAATGTTTTATATGTGTATACCTACCGTCTAACGGTTGTGCACTTTTGCTTTTGATCGAGATGGAACATTGATGTAGCACAAACTTTAAATAACTACGCATTCACATCTGGCGATAGACTCAATCCCAATGATGATTTAACTTTTAAATTATATTGAACCTAAAAGCTAAAACACACAAATGGCCACCCCGATGCGCAGATTCTTTTCAGGTCTCAGATTTTACGGTGCTCATGGAACGCGCAACAAAATTGATCTGCTTTTGTAAATGGATTAGTGCGTTAATTGACAACAATATCAGCTGTTCAAATTGCATTCGTTTCTGGCAAAATCGCAAATGGATATCGACCTCAAAAATGTTTTCCTTGTTGTAGAAACAAATGAAGTATTATTGGTGGTTTATAGTCTTCAGATGACGAGGAAGATAATGAAGATAATAATTCCTCCGAAATCATATTCATAATAGGTATTTGTGTATTTTGCTATTTTGGTTTTCACGAAACTTTGCGCATTTCTCTCGAAAGCAAACTTCTTAAACTGACGTAAAATAGCTGTGCAAATTATATTGGTGTGTGTAGATCTGGAAAAATATCGAGATCTGCAAAAAGTGATCCGAATCGAAAAAAATATTGATTTTTGGTCCCAATGGAAAACCACATTAATGTTACCTATTGAATATATTATATAACGGGTGATTTTTTAGCTGGTTTGGTTTTGGCAACACTGGTTTTGACAGCTGACGTGTGTTTAGTACCTTGTGTCACTGTCAAACAGCTTCAGTTTGGTTTGCAATTTAACCATGGATCGTCTTACAAATGAACAACGCTTGCAAATTATTGAATTTTACTATCAAAATTCGTGCTCGGTTCGAAATGTTCATCGCGCGCTGCTTCCATTTTATGATCGGCATTCTCGACCTTCTGAGCAGTCTATTCGGAAGATTGTGACCAAATTTCGCACCAAATTTACTTTGTTGGACATTAAACCACCAACACGTTTACGTACTGTGCGTAGTGAAGAAAATATTGCGGCCGTATCAGCTAGTGTGACAGAAGACCGCGAAATGTCGATTTGGCGCCGTTCCCAGCAGTTAGGCCTTTGTTACAGCACTACGTGGAAAATTTTGCGGAAGGATTTTTGCGTAAAGCCTTTTAAGATACAGCTTGTGCAAGAACTAAAGCCAGTCGACCTACCACAACGCCGAATTTTTGGTGAATGGGCTCTTGGAAAGCTGGCCGAGGATCCGCTTTTTTATCGAAAAATTGTGTTCAGCGATGAGGCTCATTTTTGGTTGAATAGGTACGTAAATAAGCAAAATTGCCGAATTTGGAGTGAAGATCAGCCAGAAGCATTGCAACAGCTACCAATGCATCCCGAAAAAGCCACTGTTTGGTGCGGTTTATGGGCCGGCGGCATTATTGGGCCATATTTCTTCAAAGATGATGCGAATCGCAGCGTTACTGTCAATGGTGAACGTTACCGAGCGATGATAACAAACTTTTTTTTGTCCGAAATGGAAGTTCTTGACTTGCATGATATGTGGTTTCAACAAGACGCTGCCACATGCCACACAGCACGCGAAACAATGGCGCAATTGCGAGGCGAGTTTGGTGAACAGTTAATTTCACGTTTCGGGCCGGTCAATTGGCCGCCTAGATCGTGCGATTTGACACCATTAGATTATTTTTTGTGGGGGTATGTCAAGGCTTATGTGTACAGGGACAAGCCCGCTTCGATTGACGCACTGGAAGCCAACATCCATGCATTCATTCGTGAGATACCGGCCGATATGTGTGAAAGAGTATGCCAAAATTGGACTCAGCGGATGGACTACCTGAGACGCAGCCGCGGTCAACATTTGCATGAAATTATCTTTTAAGATTAAATTGCAAGGTTCAAACTATCGATTCAAATAAATATTTCATTCATTTTTTCGAATTTTTTGTGTTTTTTTTTTTAAAAAAGTTCTAAGCCTCTTAAAAAATCACCCGTTATTATACCTATAATTCTTTCGGGGCGAAACGATGACGATATAACTCAATAGCCACTGGACTAATTTTTATGATTCTTTTTTTGTTTTGTTCGTATTGTTGTATTTCAGGTTTAGACAGTCTTAAAAGATAGGATATAGTACCCGATAGGTGGCGTTGTTTTCGATCTCCGAATCCACTCACCCGACTTTATTGACATTTTGTAAATGTATATTCTTCGTTCCCGCTTGAATGATAGGATACTTTTGGACCTGATAGGTGGCGCTGTTGCCGATCTCCGAAACACCTTCACCGAGTTAATTGGAATTCTGTAGATGGGAATGATTGCTTCCAGTGTAAAAGTTCGGATAGTTTTTAACGCTATAGGTGGTACTTTGAATTTAGTGAAAAACGGAAGGCTGGCCGACACGTCAAAAGCATTGCGGTTTGATTGAAACAAATCAACATTGCTATTCGTCATTTATCTCTATTGCATTTAATATAACTTGTGAATAAAGAATTTTAATTGGCCGAATTACATAAATTAGCAAGTGCATTGTATGCATGCTCGGAATTATTATTTTCATTACATTAACAAATTTGGGCGGAACGAAGCTTGCCGGGTCAGCTAGTATTATATATTATTATATATGTAGGTCCCATTAAAGGAAAAGTAATTGTTTTTCTGACACGGAGCAGAGTGGAGATCGTTTTTGTAGTAACAAAGCTTGAGGATGACGTTCCTACAGAAATGCTGCAATAACTCGTCGAAACGGTTCCAATACAATTACAGAATGTAATTGAGCCTAAAGCAGATACATATATTTTTTTTATAAAATAATTTTATTTTGTTCCTTTTTTAATTTCAAAATATATATTTTTTTTAAGTAAAACTTATTTGTGAAAATAATTATGCCAGGGGCAAAAGTAAATTTTTTATTCATTTAACTAAATTTAAATAAATGTATTAAAAAAAAAATGCCTTTGTTCACCTGTTAATTAAGTTAGCAAACTGTGTATATTAATTTTTTTATTTTCTTCCTAGAATTCATAAAATTTTAATTTTTAGTTTTGTCAAAATACTTTTGCCGACTAGTGTATTTTGAGCCGTGTGCATCAGTCGGATCTGTCGGTAGTCATCATCTGTTTCCGTTTCGTGGAGACTGTATACCAAATTTTACTTTTCGACTTTAACATTGTTGTGTTTGAGTACAATTTTGGACGAGAAGGTCCACTTTGCTAGTAGAAAAATAACGGACATTCACTTTGTACAGTTTTCAGCTGCATTGCCGCTCTCAAGCTACTTTTTAACAGCGGAAATAATTAAGCGCCCAGATAAAGAACAAGAAGTGAATTATCGATCAAGGAGAATAGGATCGATATAGCATCAGGACTCAAAACAAATGTAGGATTAAATATTTAAACAACCAGGCAGGATATACCTATCTATGTATTTTACAATCCATGTTTAAATTACAACACTAAAGAATCTTCCCTCCTGCTGATTGAGCTTTGCCTGGGTAGCGCTGTTGCATCTTAACTCTTTTTCACTCTTGATACGGCTTTGATTATTTAATTGGCCAAAATGTTCTTCTTCGCTTGATGTTTCGTTTGATAATTCCCTCTTCCAATCAGTTTTCTAACTAATGAGTTTAATCTTCTTATAGGTGACTGCCAAAGTTGTATTTCCTCTGTTTGAGGGATTATCACCATGGTGGCATATACAGTCTACACACGTTTGTGCATCCGCTCAAACACACACCAAAACCAGGAGCGATATGAGTTTCATAAGCGAGCTTGCCTCTCCGTCTTTGAGTTTGTATGGGCCAGGTAGTAGACATATCACGTCTCCTCCACTAGATTTCGGTGCCAATTTAGAATTTCCTTGAAATACGAGCAGATGGTGAGTCTATTCATGCGAACGAGTATATCGTATAAGGTTTATTTCTACATTTGCATTCCACATTTATTGTGAAACCACCGCACAGAGTCGCACCCTACGTCATTATAAGATCGCACGAACCAAACCATCAAAAAATAATGGAATCACTGTCAGTCTCCATCATCATCTCACCCCGTCATCCTTCTGCACCGCAAATTGCATCAAATGCACAGAGCCAAACAAATTCCTAACATATAAAATGATTTCTATTATTCGCACCCTCTTTGTGAGAGAGCGAACATCAGTCGGCGTTATCATCGCACCGATATGGCGACCCTTTTTTTAGCATCGCCTCAGTTATCTAATTTGCATATCACTAACAACACCCGGCGCACACATTGCGATTGCCTTTGCACCGCACCCTCTCCAGCCACTAATAGCACTGGAACCCACTAGATGGCACCACACGAAGAAGGACCGATTCACGGTGCAAAAAGCCATTGCGAATGGGTCTCGCTGTACGACTGTATATGGATTTTTTTTTTTTGTTATCCTATGTGCACCGTGTAATTAATCTATTCGCACAGGCCGCAGGGATACGGAGGTAACTATAGAAACACCATCTGCTGCTCAATAAGAGAAAACTCTCGATACACCACTACCGCCACATCCCCCTATGTACCTATGCAGAGTACTGGTCCAGTACATAAAACTAATGTGCACATAAAATGTACATGAACCACCCCCGTCAATAGCTGTGTGCAAGTGTGTTAGTGTGTGTTTGGTCGCTTCGGAAAAGTGGGGTGATATGGGGTTGCAGCCCAGAGCACCCGTAACTTGTTTTTAGATCCAAAGTGGATTCTGGTACTATACGGAGCTGGGATACTCTTCGAGCGCGACCCTGGAGAGTTTTCACAAAATTGTATCCGTTTAGAAATCTACGCAAACAAAAACAGATATGACCCCCTTAGCTGTGCGTGTGGGTGTGCACCACCCCCTCATGTAATTTGCTTGCTTTTAGGAAAAATCAACAATTAACATGCCAACCGACAAAAGGACCTATATTTTTCTCATCTCCTTGGACGGTTATTTTTTTTTTCTTTCCATTTCAAATGTGGGTGTACAATCGAATAATTCGCCATTTCTTTTGGCGTGAGTTTCTGTTCACCTTTTCCTGTCGCTTGCTCGAGGGGAGTGAATTTCCATATGGAAATCTTCTTGTTTTTTCTCTGCTCGAAGCTCCGCGCTAAATTGAAAGTTTTTTTTAGCACATTTTGGACCCGAAAGAGCACACAAAGGTATAGGTAGGTATATGTTGGGCTGGTTAGGTCTATGAAGCACGAGGAGTCCAAAGAAACAAAATGGTAGTTCAGGTGCGGGTAAGTATGTATTTTTTAATTTGTGATTCATTTTCATTTAATTTTGGTTTACTCAGCGTAGCACAAATACAAGCTGTTCTGCTCGGTGTGTACCTATGCTCGCACATTGCGCAAATATTGAAATGAAGTTATATTTGCTTACGCATGTTGTTGTTTCATTAGGCTGGAGGGGGACGCATTCAAATTATATTTAACCGTTTGTTTGGATTGGCAAACCTATTAAGGGCTTTAATAATTTAACTGGAATATTATTGAGCAAATAATGTTTGGATTTATTGGCAGGAGCAACACACACGGTTGTGTGGACAGAAATTGTTGCACAGACTTGCTCTAGAATACCAGGAGGACGAAAAGAAAACACATCCACCGAGCTCACTAAACATCGGTTGTTCTTGAAACAATAAAAATATATAAATTGACACATTGGGGAAGGGGCTTCATAAAAACAAATAAAGTAGTGGTGCGAAAACAGGTTTCGTTTTAAAAATAAAATAAAATTAACAAAATTCAATTATTTTCGGAATAGTAGGCACTAGAGTTTTATTGGAAAGAGCAAACGCTCTCATCGCAGTTGCAAATTCTGTCAACCTGATACTGAGACCAGTCTGCCACAAGGGAAACATTTGCTTAGCAAAACTTAATTTGCGTAGCAAAACTCAAAAGTCCAAAATACCATTTTTGATTCCAGTCAAATTCAAACACTAGCACATCCGAAGAAATGGGTACCTGTTGGGTATGGTAGAAAAGAATATTAGTTGGTGTGGGAAAGTGAGTAAAGATTGAATATATTCCAAGATTTATGTTAACATTTCGTGTTTTAAAAAAATAGTAGCAAAACAGACGTTTTTAGGAAGAGTGCGTAGCAAATTGGAAATCGCGTAGCAGTTTTGCTACGATTGTAGCAAAGTGGCAGCTCTGACTGAGACTCCCACCAACTCACAATCCTCTTGCCCCTATATTTTTTTTTAAAGTTCGCCAATTTATTTTTTTATTAGATAGTGTTATGTCAAGACTCTAAGTCGGTGTGACATGCAAATTCACAAAAAAAAGAAATAAATGCTGCCAACCCCAAAACTGAGGGGGCCAGGGGCAAGAGTTGGGGCTTGGGTCTCAGTACTGTCTCTGATGAATAAGACTAAAACGGTTCCCCAAAGAGTTATAGGGAATGCAAAACTAAGCTCACTTGCTATAATATCTGTTCATGCGGATTTATTTGGATCCAGACAAGGTGATTGATCTATTGTCCAAAAAAAAATCAAGACGTCTTCTGCTTTGAAAAAAAAAGTTGGTTAAAAATTAATTTAAGTAGGTATTAGTGGCGTGGCGTCCATATAACCCGATTCCTACCGGCTTCCCTTTTTAATTTCTACCAGTCAACACTATCTACCAAAAACCAAATAGCTATATACATGAAACCCAATGACTTTTATATTCACAAAATGGTACACACACGTAAGCCATCAAATAAATATTGTGTGTGTTTATCCATTTTCATCGCTCATCGTCATCGTCACGACAAAGCGAAGCGCGAAGGTAACCCCCAAACAGCGTTGCCAAGTCATTCTGGCGTTCGAGCACCGTTTTCAAAATTGTCAGCGTTAATTTTTACCCCTTGGGCACCAAAACTGACTTTTTTTTTAAATAGCACCAAAGTAGATAACAAAAATAAAACCTAATACAAATTATAATAGGTAGTTACTGGAACACATATGTACATTTAATTTGTTTTTCAAATTGCCCTTGTGATATATATGCCTGCAAGGTACCGTTTTTGGAAATTAGATTTTCAGGAATTCTTATTATTATTTCTTAGTTTATTTTTGCATTAAACTCATTTGGCTAAAAACCATTTCCACATCTCCATTTGAGTCTGGTAAACATAGCAATTTTAAGGCAAATTCGCAAATATTTTGGAAAGGCTTTTCACTGAATCCCTTAAACTATGTCTGACTATGACTTTCTAGCTATAAATCTTTTGTAGTTTTTGATTGCCACTTCAAATTTGTTGGGATTCTCCATTCCATTTATTCCCTTTGTAGCTTTTCAGTTTTCACTAGGTATAACGATTAAATAGTTTTTCGAGATCAATCAAAATTAGCGAAAAGGCAAAGAAAAGAACGCATTACATTTCAAGAGGAATGAACTTGTATAAAATGGCGTCTGTATTCGAAGAAAGAGAAAAAAAGGAGGTGTGCAGCGGCAGCGTTAAAAAAGCACTAAAATATTTTTTAAAAGCACTAAAAAAACGCCCAAGCGCTAAATTTACCTTTTCGGCACTAAAACTGAATTTTGGGCACTAAAATTAACGCTGAAAGCACTGACTTGGTAACGCTGCCCCCAAATATGTCGGGTTATTAAAGCTCTCACTGGATAGTTGAGTTTGAGAGAACATTTACTTGTTATCTCTTTTTTTCTTTCCTGAGCACTGTGTTTGACACCTCTTTGTTCAACACCCACTTCATTATGTAGAAAATAACGCGCTTTTCTTCGAGTTATTCTCAGTCTCATTAATAGGGGGCATACACGACACAGACATGTCGTTGCAAATTAATATATTTGTCTCTATCAGTATCGTGTGTATCCTATGTCTATCCTTTGCAACGACCGTCTGCGTGAATTAAATTTTTTTTTAATTTTCCTTGGTTTGCAACGACATGTCTGTGTCGTGTATGCCCCCTATAACCTATAAGTTGACTATTTTTGAGTGAATATTTTGTGTGTATCAATTTTTTTTCTTTTTTTTTTTGCAGAGTACTGCGTATGGGCAGTATTGGGCATGGGCATAGGGAATGGCGAATGGGGATGTGGCTATGAACAAAATAACACGCTTTACTTCGAGTTATTCGATACCTATTCGATTTCATTGTCCTGATAGGTAGTATGTTGAGGTAGGTAAGGGGAAGTGTTTTGGTTTACATTACATTCAAAATTTAGTTGACTGATTGCAGTGCACGACTTATAGTCAATCTAGTATTGTGAACCCAATTTGCAAATGTTCAATGTATGGTTTTGTTTCAACAGATGTTAGGTTTTTTTACTTTTGTATGGGATTAATAATTTTGCTTCGACTTCCCACTTGAAAATGTTCACGCCACGCCACTGGTAGGTAGGTATTCCTTCGTTTAAGTATATACGATTTAAAAACTAACAAAAGTCAATGAATTGGAATACATATTACAGTTTTTGGTTTAAAGAATTCCTCGTACGATTTGGAAGCAAGCCCCCCAGTTATGTTAGGGACTCACAACAACGATGATGATCCCACGATCACCAACATCTGGGAACAATAAACTGAATGATGTAAAATGGACGCCGCAACCCAATCTAGGATGTCCTCATCTGGAAACGATAACTAAATGATGTACGATGGACGCCGCAACCCAATCTAGGTTGTTCTTATCTTGAAACGATAACCAAATGATGTACGATGGACGCCGCAACCCAATCTAGGATGTCCTCATCTGGAAACCATAAACCCAGATGATATATGATGGACGCCGTAATTTTAAGTAGTATATAAGAACAAACCTCTGTAAATAATCTTTAGTCTTGATTTATCAACGCATATGAGCAGATCTGCTCACTTAATTAATAAAAGATCATTTTTTTAAACGATAGCTTTAATTAATTATTTAATTCCCGCGGAAAGGAAATTCAGGCTAAAGTAAGCCTTTTTTCAACAGTGATTTTTTTATGAAGTCTAGAATTTTCCTATTTGAAATTCTGGCAACATTGCGCACAAGCTGCATCGCTGCCACATGTCGTAAGTACACATATCGTAGACTGTAAATGTAGACGTGCTCCATACGTTAACGTTTGTTGGGTAGTGCGCGGAACGCCAATGAAAGAGACTGACAAAAAAGTCGCACAGATGTGCCTTTTGTGTTGGAATGAAAGACTTTAGGCAGTAAAAGTTTTGTGGGATGTAAACTGTGAGCCTCCTGTACTATACTATACTTTGAGACCAACGTACTAATCAAAATCACTGTTCTATTTTGTGTCGACTTGACACTCTCTTGACAAGCCCAAAATATATGAATACCAGACAGAAAGGCGGCAGGTCCCATATTCATGCGGTTGGGTCCGTTTTTTAAGCCTTTCAAAATTACAGTCCGTTTCAAGTCACTTGAAACCGGACTCGATAAGAAATGTATTTTCCATTCATGGCTCAAGTGATTTGAAACAGTATTACTACCGGAAAGTTATAGCTGATATTTTGGTTTATTTCTTAGCGTACCATTGACAAACTTTATGAATCGGCAAAATCCAATTGCAATCAAGGTATGAACGTGCGTTGTGAAATTGTCTAAACAAACACCAATATCCAGTCAACCTTTAAAAAAAAAGAGTTTTTCCCTTCAAATCGCACCAGCATCAAAACCAACAATCCTTCTAAATAAACACATATTCCCCGTTTCCCGAGACGAATACAGTGAAACGAGCTCATCAGAAACTGACAATCCCTTCATAAAAGCAGACGTACACCGCACCGCATATATATTTAGTATCCTCCGAGTCTCTTGCCTAATGAAATAATTTGATTATTAAAAATAACAAAACCACAATCATACATCATCCCCCCGGCAAACGTGCTACATCCACCCACCCCCTGTCGTTTGAAACAAAGTCTCGGTTCGCATCGTCTTTAGACGTCTGCCTGGGTTGGGCTTTTGCGCCTCAGCGCTCAAAAATTAAAATGTGAAAACTCGTTACGCATTCCAAACAAGCAGCGTAATTATTCCTGGTTTTATGTTAAGCAGAGTAGAAAATTACTAATTAAAAATTGTACGCCCTCGATGAGGGCTGGTGGAGGCGAGTGGCTGCTGGCTGGTTTCACGGGCATGGAAGGTCGTGTCGTATGTTGTGCCTTGTGCGCTTGAAAACCGAAACCGAAACCGAAACCACCCCATTCTGCTCTCAACACCTCGAACATTTTGCGTCACAACTCACAACACAATCCCAATCCAATGTTGGGCACACGGCACACGCGTTGAGGCGGCAGTCTATATAATATATGTGGGATAAAGGTACACAGATACCGTAGCTACGCAATTATACATTTCGCATTTTATAATTCCGGCCCATTCTCGTGGCGGTGAAAACATTTACAGACATAACTTTTAAGAGCAGTTATTAGGTGAAGGCTGCCTCCTAATGGATTCCTGACGGTCTCCTGTGAAATATTCAAAATCTTTACGGGATCGCTGCTTACTAGCTACTGCCATAAATACAAC
Organism: Cheilosia urbana; assembly: GCA_946477585.1. Lineage (NCBI taxonomy): Eukaryota > Metazoa > Arthropoda > Insecta > Diptera > Syrphidae > Cheilosia > Cheilosia urbana. The sequence goes on from OX297854.1 coordinate 124,293,461, forward strand.
AGAGGGCACTTAAAGTCGTAACGCAGTAATGTAATTTATGTTGTTCGACGCTTTACAGACAGGCGGCGCGGCGCGAGATAAAAGCCGCAAGTGCGTTGAATTTATGGACGTTTAATCTCCATCTAATCGCAATTAAATGATTTAATATGCGTAAGCGAAATATATGCGAAAGCGTTCATCATCGCCTGCGGTATCCAGAGGAGGGAGCACGGTGCGTGGATTTTATAACTTTGGAAAACATGTCCAGGGCTGGGATTATGCCCGCTCCACGATGGCCGGACATAAATGCGCCCATTAGGCATAATTTTAGAAACCCAATCACACAGGGGGGCCGCGTGCAATAACACAGTAGGGAGAAAAAAAAATAGTTCCACGCCCATTTGCTTTTGCATATGGCTTGCTTTTGCTCCCCACTGTGCACTCGCACATGTCCTCGGTCCTCGTATAATTACGGAGGTACTCGTATAAGATCCAAATCAGGTACAACGTTGAAGCCAAATTTTCGTTATAACTGTTTGTTCGCCTTTTCAAGAGACGAGATGAGATAGCGGCGCTCAAGCCCTATGTGCCACCGTCTTTTCCAATTAGGAAATTCTCAACCTACCTCTATAATTCAACCTTAATAGGATGTGTTGCAACAAATTTATCTCTCCCCGGGCATAAGCCACTTTTGCACACCCCCTCCACCTTCTAGCGAGTCGTCGGTCGGCATGGTGGTCGAGCTGAATGGCGTTTTGTGTAATAAACATGGAACGAGCGTTCGGTCTCGAGGGTATAATGAATGCTTTTGAGAGCTTTTAATTAAGATCACTTCATATGTAATTTTGTTAATTGACAAAAACCGAATGTGAACACGTAAATATGTGGCACATAAGGACATACAACTTCCGACCGACGTTGGGCTCTTGGCCACACATATATGACGCATACGTTATCTTTGTTGCATATAGTTTGCCTGGATTACCTTTCCTATAGGTACATGCCATCGAATCGCATGAACCTCCATATATGTACATTGTACATGCATAACAGCAAATAATCTGCATAAAAGCGAATACCGAATAGCGCTCGAAGGAAACAATTAGAGAGATGAATTTATCCTGTACGTCGTCGGTTGGGTTGCTATTGCCAGCAGTGATGATGTTGGGCCCCACTCCTCGATGGTAGGGTTACTTTTGTGCATGGCAGAGATTCGTATCACCATGGTGATGATAGACGCAGAGGATATGGTCATACTACCAATAACTGTACGATTTACTTTTAATTTTCTATTTTTTTTTTTTGCAATTTTCATAGGAAATTGTTTTGCTTTGAAATTGCAAATTGCTCAATGGAGATATTTCTGCATATGTCAGACATTTTGCATGCCCCAAAAGCGGTAAAGGAAAATATGAATTATTTTGTAAATATAGTACCTACTCGGCTTTGTATATGCCATTTGTACAGAAAGGAATGTTGTGCGCGGTATTTTTTTTTTAAATATATGTGGGACTAGTTTGAGTTTTTGTTTAGATTTTTCTTTTTTATTTGTCAGTTCAGTCCTTCGGATAAGGATATGAACATGGTGCAAATAAATGCACTCCGCATGGGAATTTAAATCATCTTCATTGGGAAATAAGTTCACTTAACAAAGTGAGTAATAATTTCACTCAATTATTGTATCCCTCGGACAAAAAAAAAAAGGAACAAAAAGTGAAGCAAATAATAGGTCCGTAGGGACCTGGCTTCTCACAACCATTCGTTTCGTGTGAGTTTTTCATTATTAAGTGCAGATGTTTGACTTTTAATAACCAGAAATCTGTCAAGTAACATTTTTCCGTAGAAATCTGCACTGCATATTGTACGGGGAGTGTTATTTTTTTTTGGATTTGATCGTAGTATATACAGTGAGATATATTTAATGTGTAATATCTAAGCGCGCGTTATTGGAATCTGGTGGAGTAATTCCACACATTTAACTTGCGGGGACGGAAATGCGTCACTGTGTTTTATCATTGCATACATTTTTTGGAATCTGGTGGAGTAATTCCACACATTTAACTTGCGGGGACGGAAATGCGCCACTGTGTTTTATCATTGCATACATTTTATCAATGCATACGTTTTTATCATTGCATACGTTTATGAGCTGAGGCATATTAATTTCAGATTTTTGTTGATGTGAAATAAAGCATGTTTTTCATATATGATGGTCTCACATTTCTTCCCTGTGACGAATATCTCGAGGAAATTCGGTGCCAAATCTTTCGTGAATTACCAGGCACGCAGAATCCACAGCTGGACAACAGGTAACAAAAATGTCATTGAGCAGCACCTCTACAATATGCAATGCAAGCCGAATGAAATTCCAATGACACTTTCATTTACTGTGTAACAGTTGATGTCATTTAACTTGCGGGGATGGAAATGCAAACGGGTATTTGTTATTTCATAATATATCAAGAATACGGCTATTACAATTCCCTATTTTCTCAATGACGTGTATCAAGCCACACACATACCGCACGCACGGTGTTTACACATGCACATATTTCGGGACTATTGGATACAGTCGCATCAATTTTTTTCTGTTGATTTTTTAACCGAGCAACAATCGCACTCGGTTAAAGCCAATTTTTGAGCGTGTTAGGTGGACCTGTTGTAAATTTCCATACGTAGAGTGATCCGAAACTGTGAAAATAAAGCAAATTTTATTTCTGGGTAACTGAAGGCTGTCCTAAACGCACAGAAATTTTCTCGTTCATCAAAAGTTTGGTTGAGTCAACCGTTCGTAAAATGTAAGAATAGGTAGTTTTCAATAAAATTCACTTTTATCTAGCAGTACATATCAAATAACAATGTCAGTTTTTATAAGTTTTAGCTCTCAACAAACACAGAACTTTAAGCGCCTACTGTACTACTATTTTATAAGCACACTTAACAAGATTTTAGAGTGCGAGGACGAGGACAAGCGTAGTAGGAGTTTCTGTTATTTGATCTGATTTTATTTTTGACGGGAATAGATTAATGACGCTGGTTTAAGTTGTCAATGATTCTAAGTAATGTTCATGATGGATCAATATCTTCTTTACATATACTATGTAAAGTATATGCAAGAATTTAGAGATTTGTTTTCGAAATGCATTAGCAGTTATAAACTGAATATCCCGATGGCCGTGTATGGGGATGCAAATCAAGTGGGCTTTTCTGATTGTGTAAATTTGAAGGTGCATATAGCATATTTAATATGGTTGCAAAAAAGAAGAAATGTGTAATATTTGCTAAAAATAAGTTCTCCGTTGTTGTTGTTGCATTTGGAATGGCTATTGTAATTTTAATTTTAAAGTGCGGTATAGAGTTTTAAAAATATGTATCTATGAACATTGAACACAGATCGACTTTTCGGTAGTCATTTTTGAGAAATAGTTAAAAAAAACTGATTCATTCGAATTTTTTGAGAAAAACGAAGTACGGGATCTTATTTACAATACTGATATTACCTTTAATATGTAGGTACTTTCATCAAAATCTTTAGGGTTTTGTAGAATTTGGCAGACAAAATAATAGCAAATATTGCAATGTTTAGTTTAAAAAATACTATTCCTTAACTAATTAGCTGAAAACCAAGTATACGTTAATTGTTCCGGATGTAAGTATTGCTTGTTTTTTTTAAAGTCTTATCGAAATCGAAAATGGGGTTGAGAAGGTCTTAAAACTAGCGTTCTCAGTGATTCGAATTGAAAGTTAGGATGCAATTATTTCGAGAATATCAATTTTACTCTAAGTTTGCATTTTAGTGAAAAATGAAAAAATGAGTTTGCTATTCAGTTAGAAAAAAACCATTAGAAAATAGATTTTTGTTGCAATCGTATGGACCGTTTTCGAGATACATATGTCCAAATTTCAAAAGTATCTACCGTTACATGTTCCATTCTTTTTGTTATTGTGAAAAACTTAGTATGCAGTCATTTGGTTAAAAAAAAAACCCTCCGAACTGTAGGCCTAAAAACTCCAAATCCGAACTTTGGACCAAATTCGTTTGGGCTGTAGGCCTCGGCACAGACGGACAGAGGAACAGCATTTTGCGAGCCACTTTCTGAGTTCCTCTATCATCGTTATATCTGAATTGATTTAGATCTCGATTTCGAAGTTTTGTACGAATATCGAATATGCTCGAAAAACAACAATTCACAAACTGAAATTCGACATAATTTCCCAATTTCCCAACAGGGAGCTGAACATGCCTATGGATGGTGAAGTAACATTGACTTGGGTACGAGGACACATAGGGATCGAAGGCAACGAAAAGGCGGACTCCCTTGCAAAACAGGGGTCAACTGAAAAGTTGCTGGGACCAGAACCATTCTCTTCAATTGGCAAAGGAATGGTAGAACAGTTGATTCACAAATGGATCACGGCGGAACACCTGAGAAGGTGGTCAACCGTGGAACAATGTAGACAGGCTAAAATGGCAATTAAGTGGCCGACCTGCTCCACCCAAAGAAGGGTTCTAAGCATGAGTCGAGGAATATTGAAATGGGTGGTGGCTTTGTTAACACGACATGGTAATTTCGGGTATCACTTAAGGAAGATGGGCCTTAGAGAGGATGATACCTGTAAACTATGCCTGGAGGAACCTGAGACAGCGGCACATATACTGTGTCAATGTCCTGCGTTGGCTGGCAAAAGAATGAGGATCTTGGGACATCATTGGGTCGAGACCCAGTCGATGAAACAGATCTCCCATAAACAGATGCTAGCGTTAACACTAGGAATTGAGCTCAGGGAAGAACTCTGGAGAAATCCAGAAAGTCTCTCTAATCTACATATATATATATATATTGTCAGTGTAACTCCCAAACAAGCGATTATCGTTGTTACTCCTCGCTTCCCCACTCAGTATTTTCAATATCTTTCTCTAACTACGTAATCGAGAAAGTTAAAAAATGTATTACGCGTTAACCGAACTAGTTTTTTTTTACCGAATGATTGGCTGAAGACTTGTTATAGCAATTCAATGTAAACAAATTTCTTTCTTTTACATTTCTTGAATTTTCATCATACAACATCCAGTGTATCTTTAGTCGTAGCATTTTATAACAGAAAATAATTCCCACAACGTATGAACACTGTCCATTTAATCATCCAATGAGCTTACTGGGAATAAATGTGATCTCAGCCTTATTGACTTCTGTTGTAAAAACATTATAATTAAATTAAATATAATTAAAATATGAAGTATTAGCAAGCCGGTCAAGAATCTCAAGAGTTTGTCCATATCTTACCAGATGAATGCTTTGAATTTATCCGCAGGGATATTGATCCATATATACCTGCCTTCCGGTTAGAGGTGCTCTATATGCTCCCAAAACCGATCAAAAGCCTTTGTTAAGTAAGGATACCGCACTTTGAATCTGAAGTGGATGCCTATAATTATATATTCATAGACGCGACAGCATGCGGTCTTTAACGAAATAAAAATGCAAGTTCAGCGTATTTGAATTATAAGGACTAGTAGAAAATTCTTTCACCAAAAAGACCGAAAAGCTGAATGGAAAGAACTAGAAAATTGGCAAAAGTGCACCGCCAACCAGATGGCAAAATTTCGAATGTGATTAAAGACAACGTCAACATAAATCCTAAAGGGGCTAATACATACTTAGTCGACTTACAGGTTATTAAAATATACAGCAGGTTGTCATTATGAAAGGTGACCCACAAGCAGCGAATGTTCCGGATGCGACGTTTAATGGGGCATTTACACGGTCACACATTCCATTCCAAGGGATGCCCAATACTAAACAGCCGTCTGACTGAAAGGGACAGCATTACCTAACACGCAAAAAAAACGTGATACGTTTTTTGGTCGGCCATCTTGTTTACGTGGTAGGAATTATGGGAAAGCTCTGCATGTTGATATTTTTATAGCGATGGCTTACGAAATTTCGTTTTCCTATAAAACAAAATGGCTTCCGGAAGGGAGAACGTACAATTTTTAATTTATTTTGTTTAATTTACTGAAACTAATTAACACTCTCATTTCACATATTTTAAATCGGAAATAGAAATGTTTTCATGTGATTGCAGAAATATTGGTTGCCGGAACATCCGCTTTACGTATCTATAATTAATGGATTCTATGGCCCTTAAGTCATGTATGTGTCGGGCTGTCTTGGAAGCTTTAAAAATCATTCTTTTACATACTGGGAGACTTAGAATAATATAGCCATCGTTTACCATCCCTAAGAGACTTTCCCAAGCCACAGATTTTTCTTTAAATTGACATAAAATGTGTCTGCTTTGAAATCGATGTTAAGAAAGCCTCAATTACCGAGTGGGTTTTACTCTTAAGTTCATTCAGAAAACCGATTTCTTATATCCCCTCAAATACCCACTTACAACCTTTTTAAATGTACCTGCCTTTATTAGTCATACGAAATTCGTTTAATTTAATCAAGAAATCCAGCCGGAGGAGCTAAAATAATGCTGGCGTACGCCAAATTCATCATGGCAATCTATAGTATAGCCCCACCCGGCTGAATTATCTGCGGCATCTCTTATACCTTGAATATTTCGCCACTCTACAGTTTTGTTTAGATAAATTAAATTAATCAAACAGGTACCAATATACAATAGCATTCGCTGTACAGTCTACACTACAGGTATAACGGTCCCAATTGTATTTGGATGAATGTATATAACTCAAGCACCCCCAATCTGTGTTTGCTCACCCTAAACTTAAGATGGTGAAGAAAACGAAGCAGAACTTACAAAAGCTTCTATAGAAGACAATGGAATGGAATCCTCATCAATTTCGAAAATTGTCTCCACTACGGCTTGTATCCTGAAGCTGATGGCTTTGTATGTTTGCTGTTCCGTCTTACCATTCGGCATTTGTGTAATTTCGTAGTGTTTTCAAGCAGTCAGCAGAAATTTCGCTTATTTCCTGTTGTTCGTATGGAATCGATCCGAGGGGATGGATTTTCGTTTCCCTGCCTGTTTTGTATGTGTACGTGAATCCCAGGTGAATCCTTCGACATCCTCGTAGTCGCGAATCATGTGCGAGAACGATAATTGTATTGACAGTTGCACTATATTTTCAGTGATGCTACACTTGCCGTCGACGGTATGTAGTCAGTTTTATTTTAATTTTTTTTAACGTAAGCGAGCTAAATTTTCCTGCAGCTGTAGTTGTGATTTTTGAATGTAGAATGTGATTTTTAGTTAAGGAGTTAATATCTGGCCAATAATGGCGAAGCAGGTGTTTCACAATAACGTTGGCACACAAAACAAATTCTTATTCTTCCGGAGGTGAACCCCATTGTCCTCACTACGTGGCCCATCTCAGAAACCTTGCGCTGCTTTTGGTATACGCTGTCTGCATTCCCGATATCGAGTCAAATCTTACTACGCACTGAGTTGAGACTCCTGCAATCCTCGAATCCAAGGTGAAATCCGCTCTGTTTGTGAAACATTTTTGTAATCTATAAATTGCAAAAAATGTTTGTCCACATTGCCATTTCATATCCAAAGAAGTTGGGAAATTCAACAGAAAAATATAAAATTGTGAGATTTTTCACTACCACCATAATTTTAGTATAGGTACACTGAACTTCCAACATAATTTATTTATTTATTTATTTATTTATTCATCAATGGATATTTATCTGTTGATTACTGTTAACAATATTTTTATATAATTGCAATTATTAAATTTTTTGTTAAATTACTTTGAACAATGTTTTATATAATTACAATTATTAATAAATATTAAAAATACTCAAAACACTTAGTTTGAAAACATTTCTATTCATCTGAAGGTCGACTTCACGATTGATAGAATTATAAAGCGTTAACGAACGAGTTAATGGTTCATTTAGCCCATAGTTTGTCCTGTGACTGGGGACGAGAAAGAGAACATCTCTGTTTCTAAGATTTCTCTCTGGAACATAAAAAGCCATAAGATTCAGTAACTCGGGTGAATTTATTCTACCAATAGCAACATCTTTTACAAAAAGTGTACATAGAGTTTCTCTACAGCTTTTTAATGATTTGAGATCTATAAGGGCGCACCTTGACTTATAAGAGGGTAAACCTTCATGCCAAATTAAGTTTCTCAACGCAAACCTTGTAAATCTTCTTTGAATGCTTTCGATCCTATCAGAAGAATTTTTATAAAAGGGAGACCATATAACACAGCAGTATTCCAGTATGGGTATAATTTAAGAATTGTAAATAGCTTTTAAGGTATAACTATCCTTAAAAATTAGAGTGCTTCTCTTTAAAAAAACAAGAAGTGAATTTCCCTTGGATACGATCAAATTTATGTGTGATGCAAAAGACAATTTGGAATCAAAAATAACGCCAAGATCCTTAATTTCACTAACAGTGGATAAAATTTCGTTCCCAAGTCTGTAATTAAAAAACAGTCTATGTGTTGAACGAAAGGCTCTAAAGATTTTGCATTTAGAAATATTTAAATCGAGATGATTATATTTACACCACTGAAATAATTTATCAATTTCTTTTTGAAAAATCTCACAATCTTCAATTGTGGATATTTGATGGTATATTTTTAAATCGTCTGCAAACATTAGACAATTTGTTAACTCTAAGAGATCCGGAACATCATTAACGAAAAGGTTTAAAAGTAGGGGCCCCAGATGACTACCTTGCGGAAGACCTGACAATGCATCAATAATAAAAGACTGATCATTACCAATTTTCACAATCTGCTTTCGATTCGATAAATAAGATTCCAGCCATTTAAGAAAATTAAGATTGAAACCCAGTTTCTCAAATTTTCTAATAAGAAGACTATGATGAACTCTATCGAATGCTTTTATAAAATCTGTATATAAAACGTCTACTTGCATTCTACGCTCCAAGGATTTTAGGCAAAAATTTGTAAAAAGACATAAATTTGAAGTAGTGGACCGACCACTGCAGAAACCATGTTGTTTTGTTGTTATGATTCCTTTGACTGCAAAATTAAGTCTATCATAAACCAATTTTTCAAACAGTTTAGGTATGGCTGAAAGCTTAGATACCGGTCTATAATTCTTAATTAAATGTTTAAGGCCACTTTTGAAGATAGGACTAATCGAAGACATTTTCCATTCTTGAAGGAAAACACCGGTATGAAGCGATTTATTGAAAATTGTTTTCAAAATTTTGAAAAGCGAAAAAGCACACTTGGAAGTAAAAGTGGAGGAATCGAATCCACACCCACTTTTTTGTTTGAATCAAGATGAGTCAAACCATCTAAAACTTCTTGATCTGTGAAAGAAAAGCAACCAAAATCTACTTGGCAATTTATTTCATCATACATATTTGCACAATTTTCTATAATGGCTAGATTATAATTTGATTTAAAATAATTTGCAAAAAGATCACATGTAGATTTATTATCATAGGAGCATGATTCATCCAGTTCCATAGAAATTGGAAATTCAGAAACCTGACGTTTTGAATTCAAAAAAACCCAAAAAGATTTTGAATTATATTTAATATTTCTTTCTATCGAACCTACATACTGAGAATAAAGAAATCTGCTTAAAAAATCAAACTCTCTTCTCAACTGCATAAAACGAATTTTGTCTTCAGAGTTTCCCGATGACTTATATTTCTTAAAAGCTTTGTTTTTAACATTTTCTAAATTCTTAAGCCCTTTATTGAACCAGGGTGATTTGAAGGACGCTCTCTCTCGAACCACAGGAACAAACTTTTGAACACCCTCGAATAAGTAACCTTTAAAAATCGAATACATTTGATCCAAAGACTGATCGGCTAGAACCAACTCCCAATTTATAGAATTATAATAATTATTCAGTGAAATGAAGTCGGCCTTCTTACAATTGAAAAAATAATTGTTGTTATTAAGACTAATATTTCGATAGTTATAAAATTCGAGAATTACTAGAATTGCCTTATGATGAATTTGATTTTTAACTAGTGGAAAGTTTGATTCAAAAACTTTAAATTTAATATCATTCGAAATGAAAACAAGATCGAGAAATCTATTTAAACTATTTTTGACATGATTAATTTGAATTAACCCTAACGAGAAAAAATTGTCAACCAATTCAATTTCCACATCCTTAGTAAGACGAAATGGTATAAGCAATTGCTCGTCTTCTTGATGACGCCAATCAATGTCACCAAGATTAAAATCGCCAAAAATATCTTATAAAATAGCGTAAGCTTCAATAAGCAATATGACAAATTTGACTTCCCATTTACAATTTTCGTACCAGGTTGATTTGTTCGAAAACGGCTCTAACAATTTCAACCAAAATTGATATTTAAGCTTAAGTGGATGAGGTTACCATAACTACATACCCAGTTTTTGGCTAAAAATTCGAATAACGGTACTTTTGAAATTTGGACATGTCTCGAAAACGGTCCATACGATTCAACGGTCCAACTTAATGGCAAACTCAGTTTTTCTCTGTATTATCCTAAAATGGATTTTTGAAAAAAGTCATTTTTTTTTAAATTTAGTTTTCTTTAATCTACCTGAAAACGGCAATAACGATTTGGATCAAAATGCAAACTTAGAGTAAAATTGATGTTTTCAAAATGATTGCATCCTTATTTTTCAATTCGAAACACCGAAAACGCTAGTTTTAAAAACTGCTCATATCTCGAAAACATAAATTTTTATAAAATAGTACAGTAGGCGGTTAAAAGTCTCTAATCAGAAATTGCGACAAATAGCTGTTACTAGAGCTTGAGCTTATAAGAACTCACATTATTATTTGATTTGATTTGATTTGAAATTAATTTTCAATAGTCGAATAGCAGCTATTTGAAGAATATAACAGCTAACTGTCTCATAAAGTTATCTGCCCATTTCTGAGACAACAAAATTTTGTTTGGGGAAATATGTTCATATTTCAAAAATGGAATAGTTCGACAGTATTGACGGTATTATTATTGAAGAAGAGGAATTAGCAAACAAACAATAAGGATACAAAGAGTAGTGAGAAAGAGATCTAATCATTATGTAGGTACAATAGGAAAATGCAGATTTTAAACGAAGATTCAGGCTCCAAAAAGGTAGGTACTTGCCGGTACATACTTTCTATGATAAAAAACACAATCGTACACAAAATAGAAAGGTTAGTTATAAATATGTACTAGAACTGTTTTGATTCTTATATGAAGTCCACAGTTTTACTTATTTTAGAAACCAATGTGTTCCACCTATATGATGCAGTTGTTCATTGCTCTGAGGTTTTATGCTACAGGAAGCTTTTTTCTATAGGAGTGTTAATACTTCAACAATATTATGCAGAATCGTGAATAAGGTTACTCTAGAGTTTTCCTTGAGTTTTCCATTGCAAATTATTTGAACCTTTTTGCACTGAAACTAAAACGGTCAATGATAAACGTCAAGCTTTGAACATGACTATTTGCTATGAACTTTAGTATAAAAATCGCAGTTTGATGATTATTTTTCGGTACTAGAAAGTTTAGCTAAAAGGTAGAAATACCCAAGATTTAGGAACACTGCTGAATGTCAGTATTTTGTTACACCTCCCGCGGGTCCCTCCATTTAGAAATAAATCTTCTTCTTTTTTTGCTGCTTCACGCGTATTGACAGCCAGTAAAATTGTGAGCGCGAGGGAGGGTGTATTATTGAAAAAATCGGGGAGACTTAGGACAGCTGTCAGTCTATCTATCACTGCGACCGATATCAAATAATTTCCTTCGATACATTGGTATAGCCTGGGATTTTCATACGCACTCGCCGGTGACCGGAATCTTCTTCCGGGAGCTTCACAAACATGTATGGTTATAATTAGCTGGCCTAGGGTCCTATATACTTACGGTGACCATTTTTTCAATCACAAAAAGAGGACTTTTTAAGTAAAAATATTGTCGAAAATGGTTAAATCAAATTATTATTATCATTGTTTGTAAACGTTTGATAAAAGCAATCGACTTGGGTCTTTGAAAATCAATACATCAAGATATAAGCTATATGTGAGAATTGAGAAAGTATACTTAGTTGGATATTTCTAACCGTAGAGGGATGGTTTTTAAGGAAAAAGAGGACTTTAGAAGTGAAATATGAAAAGACAAAAGAGGTTTTATTAAATTGACCTGCAAATGTCCTTTTTTAATTTAAACATCAGAGAGGACCTAGTACCGAAAAAGAGGACGAACGGTCACCGTAATATACTGCGTTTGTTGTGCCATCTATTTATTTTATTTTTGTGGGTGTCTAGTTGAATCAGATGTGACGGAATATTCTCCCCCTCCACTGTAGTTATTGCAATTTTCTCATGACGTCTCGTTTTGAGTTCGTTTGCATAGAAATACCCCTCAACATGGAAAATTTCATGGCCCTAAGGCCATCACCATAGACCACTATACGTATATAGGAGTTCGATAGTACATCGAACTGGATGCGCTCTTTGTCTATTTGCTTTTCTCTCTGGCATCGCCCGTGCGCCGCCCTGCGCCAACCTTCGAAATGGGAAATCCATTTTATTAATATAATATTTGCTTCTGATTGAGTGCAAAGCAGGGCGAAAGCACACACTTTTCCGCCCTCTAGCTGTTTGTAGTGTTGTGGCAATCACTTGCTGTGGCCCCGCATCCGCACCCTTGTAACCGTACGTGCGATGCAAAACGGAGAGAAGAATAAAAATGATGAAAAGCTAATCCTGGAGGACCCCAGAAGGTTACCTTGGTTACGGCCAGGGTTTTCCGAGCTTTCATCTCGTTCTAGTTCAGTGTGGGTTTCAATATCCTTGCACACGAACACATTCGCAAGTGAGGCTGTTTTCTGTTTAGTTCCATTTTCGTTAGGTATTGCCAGCGAAGCCCTTCCGCACATTCAGTTGGGACTATGTCCGCTGTGTGTGTGAGTTGCTGATTGTTGCTGTTTTTACTGTAGCTACTGTTGCTTCTTTTTTCTCTACTAGTGCACTGGGACTTGTCACTTTTACTACTATATTGAAGGGGACTTGGCGAGAATAAATTCCCCAACCCAAAAAGAAAACAAAAAGAAAAAGAAGAAAAACAACGACGAGCTGTATGCCTGTGGTTGTGTTTTGTATATTGAACTCGCCAGCACCCAACTCTCGATTCTTTGTCTAAAATTACAACGCACCAGCAGCACTAACAACAACAATAATATTACAAAATGTATTTTAAAGGAAACAATAAAGTTTGTTGCACACAGGAATCAGGATGTGCACTGTGCAGAACAGGACCGGTAGGTAACTTTAGCTGGCTCGAATCGTTAGGGATTACATTCGTTTACTTGTTACCGTTTTCTCTTCATCTTGGGATAGATTTTTTTTTTTTTTAAGATGCACATAATTGCCGTCAAAGTTTGTAATAACATACACAAGAGAACTTAGGTTAGGGTCGGAGAATTGGAAATGTTCTTGTTTTCGTATTCACCTAAGCTGAAAAGGATTTATTAAATGTGCTCTTCTCGGAAATATGCAGGGAAGAGCGAAACACATACACATACATCCACAGGAATGGCGCGTCTTCTATACCTACACCTACTCAAAGGTAGAGTTTCTTTGTTTCGGTGTTTTTTACTCGCATACTCGAGCGGCAAGATTGGAGTTCTGTTCCGTTTCTTTGGTACCCGGAAGACTGAGAGGGTTTCATTAATTTTAATCGGATTTAGGAGGGAAATAATGTAATTTACGGAAGAGTGGGGGTGTGTAAATGTACATGTGCATTGTTGAAAAGTCCTAATGAAATTTATGGAATTAGGATTTGTTTTGTTAGGTGCATTCTTGTGAGAGCACATTACGAGGTTGGTATATACGTAACGTCGGTACCTACATAGTTATGCAAGGCACCCTTTGGAGAGTCATGTCAAAATCTCTGGCAATCATTAAGGATGTAAAACATTGTAAGCTGCCAGGGCTTTACTTTTGTGGGATTAAGATATTTAATTTTGCCTGTAGCTCTTATAAAATCCATTTTGGCATAATTTTGGTCAAATTTTGGTTGCGTTAGCCCATTTGCGTTGTCAAATGGAAGTATAGGTACCTACTAAGTGAGTGTTTAGTTAAATAAGCTTGGCTTTGTTTGTGGAGTTTTGGAATGACTTGATAAATGTCACTGTCGCTGTCTATTGCATTCAAAAATAGTTGAAAGGTCTCAGTGATTAGCGTATTCTTGAAGTACTCTCCAACCCTTCAGACGATTCTCTGAAATGGCCTTATCCATACATCACATTGTTTATCCCTTTATAGGATTTTTGCTGAAATTTTTATGAACAACCATTAAATGTTTATCTATTCTGAATCCACCTCCTGCTCCGCATCTAATCAAAACACTAGAGAGAGATCCCTGAACTAGAACAGGCCACAATGCTCGTTGAATATTTAACGAGCAACCCCATTCGTTACTCTCGTGTTATAAACGAAAGCGAACTAATTTTCGCCCGCCTAAAGTAGGTGGCGGCAGCACTCACAAGGGCAAACAAAAACGACAGCCTCCACGTTTTGTGTCGCTTCAATATCGAAATCGGAACCGAAGTGCTTTTGGTGATTTTATGGATGAAGGAAGCGCCAAAAAATTGAATCAACATCAACAGCCAAAGAGTGAATTGCAAATGTGAAAGCATTTAACTTCGTAACCGAAACGAAAATACAAAGCAACCTACTACCAGGCGGGAGTGGCACGGCATCACAGAGCAACGACTAATCTGGGAATCGGCAGGGTTGCGAATCCATAAAATATACATCAACTGGATGAGAAAAAAAAAACAAAAAACAAAAATGAAACAACCTACGGAAATTTAATTCTCATCCTGATCCTGAAGCGAAGAGCCGGAGAAGGTTTCAAGTTTCAACAGCAAAATCAGATTTTTGGGGCATTCAAAGTGGTGCGATGGCGTTCGAAAACTATATGCAAATCGAGTTAGAAAGTCGCACGAAGTTCTGGTATCTGATACAGATTGTTGTTTTGGGAAAAAATATTTTATAGAGTACTTTGGTAAGTTATACTGTGAAAAGTTTGCGAAGGACTCACAGAATAACTGGGGTCCTTCAAGAACTACACGTTTACGAGGAACAAGAAGGTGAACATTTTTGTAGAAGTGTGTGGTCGTTCACGGCCTTTTCTGTAAAAGTTGCATTCGATTCTTACTGTGTTAATCTAGGGACAGAAATAAAACCCGAGACGAACAGCAACCTTAATATTAGAATTGGGGTATAGCATCAAGTGCATTTAATCGCTAAAAGTCCATCCAAACGGCGTTATCTAAAGTTTGGATAAAGTCTGTGAGTATTTCCGATGAGCCTCACTGTAAAGACGCATGTGTTGCTTTCTCTATATTAGCACAGTGTTTATTGACCCGTTTGTTGGACGGGTTTTTCGCCCCTATTTTTGACACATTGAAGATATTTTTTTAACTCGTTTTTGAGGAGTTTTTCTTGGGCCATTTCTCGACGCATTTTTTGGACCTTCTTTAAGTTTTTTTTTTATTCATTTTTGGGTACATATCATATGATATGTTTTTGACACAGTTTTAAAACACCTCTGACTACTTGGAATTTTTTTGTTACGGGATTTTCGGCACGTTTTTTTCTGTCCCTTTTCTTACTATTTGCAAACATTTTTTAAATTGTTATTTATGTGTTTTTTCGAAGATTTTTGGCGCGTTTTTGAAGTAGAAGTTTTGAGTCCTTGAAAACGTTTTTGGATTTCATTTTTGACGCGTTTCTCGACCTAGTTTTAAACCCTTTGTACTCATTTTTGACTCGTTTTTTTTTTTAGCTTTTTCGGCAGTTTTTTTTTAAAGGCTTTTCATTGGGTATCCATTTTTGACTATTTAGAAACGTTCTTGAATTTATCATTTGACGCATTGCTCGACCCAACTCTAAACCCTTTGAAACCGTTTTTGTACTAATTTTTGACTGTTTTTTTTGGAGCATTTTTCGAAGCTTTTTTGTCGCATTTTTGAAGCGTTTCTCGACCCATTTTTGACTTTTTTGAAACGTTTTTGGATTTTAATTTCGAAACGTTTTTGGAGTCGTTTTTGAAGCGTTTTTTAAAGTGTTTATTCGACGCATTCTTGCCGTTTGTTTTCAAGTGTTTTTTGATTAGTTTCGGACTGTTTATATATGCTTTTGGACTTAACCTTTTGGAAACTTTTCGTGGTGTGTGTTCGTCCCCGCTCTATATTAAGTACTTTTTTGGCGCTTCTTTTGATGCATTTTTGACAGGCTTTTGCACTAAAACTGAGAGGGAAACGTTATATCTGATATTCATCCTATTCTGGGAATTTATGTTGAAAACGAAAGCATTAATATTTTCTTTTCCATTATTGCCCTTTATGTGGAATTCTTCAACTTATCAGCACTCATCACACACTTTACCTTCCGGCAGCAGGAACGCAATCATCAATATAATTTACTGGTGAATGAAAATTGCATCAACTTCACTTCAACTATATCCCCTGAGGGAATAATATCAAGAGTGCCTACACGCTACACCTAGTGGTATAATGGTGTCGTCTGTCGTATATACAAACGAACCCATCTCAATCTCATTTCCATAAGATGCTTAAGTTTCGCAAAGCCCCCCTCTAGTTATAGGTAAACGTATCTATGTATGGCTATGCGTATGGAATTTTTCACACCTGCTGCCTACTACATGCAAATGCTTCCATACATGAATTTAAATAATTTATGATATGACTCGTAGTTCGTAATAAAGCCCATTCAAGGGAATGCAACACCTGTAGCGACACGAATCTCCAGACAGAACGAAAGAAGAATCCTTCTTCATTACGGCAGATTCATCCTCCTACGACAATTCAATTTGCAAAGTAATTTAATATTTTCTTGATGCTCACTTGTCAAACGCCAGTCTTCTTTCGGACTGAATGAAACAATTATGCAAGAGGAGCTTGCTTTGATGTGTAAATAATGAAACTCATTTATTTTGACGACGGATTGTAGCAAGTCACTGAACCTGTCTGAAAAGTGTAGCCGTAGCTAATAACCATTTTATGTCACATTTTGTGTTTGCTATCAAGTTATTTCTTTAAAGTGTCCCCCACACCGTGCAATTACTTGCTTGTCATAGGTATAGTGACCATTTTTTTGAAGCACATATAAGAGGACATATTGTTGAAATGTTCCATATCCTTAAATGCTGCATCCCATAAGGGGATTCGGTCGAATTTTTGTGTAAGGAGACAGAATTTTGCAAAGCAGAATTTCGATCGGATCCCCCCTTATGGGATGCAGCATTTAAGGATATGGAACATTTTAATGCTTTACGAAATTCTGCTTTTAAGCAGAATTTTATTGCTTAAAATTTGGAAAGCATAATTTTGAAAGCAAAATTTTGTAAAAAGAATTTTGACCCATCCAAAATTTTGACCCCAACCCTCCCATAAGTAATAAAATAATGATAAATTGAATTGACCTGGGGTGGAATCGGCTAAGGTGATAGTTGATAATCAAAATTCATGCATTGGCTCCACGTAAGGTGATTATCAAATTGAATTTCGTATTTTTGCCACCGCTTGGGCGCTTGCTTGCGACAGCTATTTAGGTGTCGTTTTCATACATTTTGTGTCGTTGGCATCAGCAATGTAGGTTGGCTCGGCTTCAACTCCACCAAAAATTTAAAGTTTTGTGAAATAGTATGTAAATGTTATAAGACTTCCTAATGGTTTTTTTTTTTCATAGATATTCCTTAAGAAATTATTATCAACACTGGAAAAAGGTCAATGCATGTTCCACCCATACTTCAATTGGCTGCAACTTTAAATTTTCCTTGGGGGTAGTGGCTATCAAAGACAAGTTGGGGCTGACTGGGTGGTACCAATGGGTCAAATTATTTGCTATTTATTCCCTCGAGACCTGCAAAAAAACAACAAGTCTTCTATATATAAATACTAGCGTGCCCGGCGAACTTCGTCCCGCTCAAAATTGACTTTTTGACTAAAATAATTTTCACTTCCACCTGAAATTAATTTTATTGATCCCAACTATAGCTTTTGACAAATAAGATCTCACTGTATACTACGATCAAAATTAAAAAAAAAAAAAAACTCTCCGTAGAAAATGTATGGAAAATCAATTTTCACAAACTTTCCAATTTCCCGTTCAAATTTTCCAATTTTTTCGCCGTATGAACCTTCCTTAGGCGTAGACAAACGCAACAAAGAAGATTAACGTGTTGGCCTTCCGCTTTTTGACTAAAATGGTTTACAGCACACGACGTACAAATTCGTTCTCAATAAACGGATTCCGTGGAATGAGAATGTTTGTCTTTGAATTTTTTCCTCAAAACCGTCGCTTGCATGACATTTGATTTGGGATCCTTCACCACCAAATCAAACGCGTTCTGTTACAAAGTCTCGGTGCATTGAGGTTGCGCAACAAAATTATAACTTAGCCGACTTTCAATTGTAAGCCCGGAACATCCAAAGAATTCAAAAATTCAACTAACCCCCATAAAGTTTTATTTTCACGACAAAAAGTAGCATATGTCCTTCCTTGGGCCCATGCGAATTTAAACCAAAAATTATAAAAATTGAAGGATTGGTTCCCGAGTTATGAGTGTGCATATACGGACGTCAGTCTTTTTTATATGTAGCTGTACCCACCCGCCTTTGCTCATAGCTTTCATATTAAGTCCTGCTCACATTTCGCAAAGTCCTTTATTTGGACAACTTCCATTAATAATTTTAATGCTTCCACAACCCGTTCTCCTATCGCGCTTATTTTTTGCAAAGTACCATCTATAGGGCCCGAAACAGTAGTATATTTCAATCTTGAAGCAACCATACCTACCCATCCACAAATTTAAATCAACTCGGTAGAGCTGTTTCGGAGATCGGCAACAGCGCCACCTATCAGGTCCAAAAGTATCCTATCCTTCAAGTGGGAACGAAGAATATACATGCACAAAATTTCATTGAAATCGGTTCAGCAGTTTCGGAGATCGACAACAATACGCCACCTATCGGATCCAAAATTGTATCTTTTAGGACTGCCCGTGCCCAAGCCTGAAATACACCAATACGAACAAAACAAAAGAAGAATCATAAAATTAGGCCCAGTAAGAACATTTTCCTTGGTTATGTTATTTGTGCCGGAAATCGAATGGAAATATTACTTACCTATTTAAGATTGATTAAAAACTAATTTGGAGTTTTCGTCGAACAATAATTGTACAGCTAAATGAAATTTGAATTACTGAAATGTCAAATTCAAAAAAGTATGGACAACCAACGCC
This sequence comes from Cheilosia urbana, assembly GCA_946477585.1. Lineage (NCBI taxonomy): Eukaryota > Metazoa > Arthropoda > Insecta > Diptera > Syrphidae > Cheilosia > Cheilosia urbana. The sequence continues at coordinate 124,312,685 of OX297854.1, forward strand.
AACTATATTATTACAATTAAATTTAATGTTGTTGATACAAAATTGATATGCAGGGAAATCTAACTTTTCGTAAATATTTCCCAGTGCCACCTATCGGGTCCAAATTTTGGCAAAAGCTTTCTATTTTTTTAAGTGTCCCAGCGTCCCCTATAGGGTCTAAAATAAACATAAACCATCCGGAGCACCACACAAACATATGGTGTGAATATAAGGGGGAAAGCTTCAGTAGTTCAGCCGTTATGGTCGGTCATACATACGCACGAACGTTTTTATATAATACAAGATAATTCTTTCGGGGTGTAACTCGATGATGTTATAACTCGATAACCCCTGGGACGATTTTCATGATTCTTTTTTGGTTGTGTTCGTCTTGCTGTGTATAAGGTTTAGGAAAGAGAAAATTCCGGAAAATCGCCGTGCGGTCCTGACTTGGCATCCAATAATTCTTCCCATTAAATAATATATATTTTGACTCTTCTATCTCAAAAATTAATTAGAAAACTACGTACTTTGTGCGGATTTTTTTGTTTTCAAAAATTAGGTTAAGAAAATCCAGAATTTGAGATTAATGTATTATACGTTGGTCAACAGTGATGGTTTGTATTTGATTTTGTTCATCGCTCCTACAGTTTCGTTTCTTTTATACAGTTGATCAGGCAAAATATATTATTTATTATAAGAGTGCTAGTAATGAGAACTGCGTCAACTCGTACTGATGCTGGGATGAGAGCAAGTTCAAATCGAAGAGTGGCAAAACGCGCGTCATTGCCGACATTCGAACGACTGGCATTTCAGTATGGTATGAGCCAACAGGAAATTTTGGCGGTGATGCGATTTTTGATATTGGACCAATGACTATAATTGTGTGCCACCATTGAAACACGCTGAAGTTTAAAGGCGAAACGACCGGCCTTTGCTGTGCGAGTGGCAAAGTGAAATTGAGTCTGTTAGGTGCACCTCCGAAGCCATTGGGTGGTATGAATAAAACCTAGCATAAAAAATCTAGTGTAAAAAATGTGCGTACAAAATATTTAGCAAAAGGTCTGAGTCAACTAAATAGCAGACTCAGAATTTGCAAAGGATTTGCTGTGTCTGATAACCAATCGGATCATACCAATCTGAGTAAAAGGTCAGTACCGCGGCTTTTCGAACATGTCTAAAGTTGGAACTAAGTCAAATTCGTTTTTATTCATATTAAACGTAGCAAACGCTTCGACTTTGACATTTCTCTTGAGTAAAAGCAATTGCTTCGCCTTATTCATACGAAACATTAAAATCGTTTGAACTGGAAGATTTTCTAAAGAACATTCGACAGTGCAACCACTGTTTCCATTATGACATCGTTCGGAACAAAAGTCATTAAAAAAACTGATTTCATGCCGACTTACAAGTCAATATTTGCTCTTATACTTACATCATGCAAACATACATGCTCTAACAATGGCACGGGATTATACGCTGCACAATTCGTATTAACATATTCAAGGTCAAATTTACCATCAGATGGGTCCATTCTTGCCAGTAAATGAGGACGTATGATCAAATCGATAGACGGCACAGAGGGCAAACAGGAGTTACAAAAAACGTCATTTGACAATTGCAACAATTATTTAATGCAATCAACGCTTTGATTACGATGTTTAAAACGGCGATGGAGAAAATGAACTCAGACAATCGCAGATTTGTCTTCAAACCTGATAAAAGAACCTTTGATTCTTTGAAAAAAGAAAAAACAAAAAACAGAACGGATAGCAAACGGGTAGTGTCACTTCCAATACAACAAAAATTATTTAAAATCGCGGACTCAGCTTATTCAGAACGATTTGCCATTGCCATTTAAGCGTCTATGACAAATAATAAGTCGCAAGGTTAATCGCTGGATATTTAGGGCATCAATCTTGAATTCCCATGTTTTTCACACGGTCAATTGTATGTGGCGTGCTCATGTACCGAGCAAAAAACTTTAGTGCAAAAGCTATACCTATTTCAGTTATTTCTATTTTAATTAATATACCTAACCAAATTACATAAAGTAGCATTCATTGGCATGCTCGGAAATATAATTTTCATTAAATTAACGAATTTAGGCGGAACGGAGTTCGCCGGGTCATCTAGTACCTATATTATAATTTTAATTTGTGAACTTATTACTATTCTCAAATTTAATTGAATTTGTCACAATAAAAAAGAAACACTTCGAATATGTATCAGTTGCTCGGAATGACAGCGTCGGCAAGGAAGTTTAAAACTCTTACTGCTGCCATTATTATGTCGGAGATTAGAAAGATGCCATCGAGCGATGATGATGAATGGAATCGGATTCATTTCATTTCAATCATTTTTTAGTGATCGCTTTACGAAGAAGAGTTGATAATAAAAAACGGCAATGAAAAAAGCGACAATCCACTATCACCTTAACCGATTCCAGAATCCAGACCTGGTTTTAATAAACAATAACAATACATCAAATTTACCGCGTAAACGATTTTTAACAGCGCATAATGGTTAAGATTCTTGTGCCTTTCCTAATCCTAGATTTAAATCCTTTACAATAGGAGAAGCTCTAGGCATTGACATATTTTGTGGTTTTGTATTGTTAAAGATAAATGCATGACTTTGGATAAAAAAAATGCAATTGTTTTCCTTCGATCAGGCAAGGCAGTATTCAAAAAGGACTTGTTAACAACACTTGACTAATGACCGTTTTTAAATTATCCACAAGCAATAAGCAGATGACATAAATAACGTAACACCCCAAATTAATAAGGACTGCGTAAAAGCTATCAACTCATTACTTAGCAGTTACGTCAAATGCTTGTATGCTATCTAAAATACAATAGGTTCATTCGCGTACGTATATAGGTAGGTATATCGAATAGAAAAAGAGGGTAAATGAACGCATCTTCTAAAATGATAAGAGAAACAAACATATATCTGTAATATTTCGGATTATTTATATTACTTCAATAAAAGCGTATTACATAAAGTACAAAATAACACAGATGTGAATTTTTAAATAAATTTGCAATTTACAAAATTCTACCCCCACAACAATTTAAACACACCGAGTAAATCAGTCATATTCCCATAGAAGATAGAAATCAAATTCAATTCAATTCATATGTGCTCAAACAAGAAAAAAAAAAACCCGGAAATAGTTATGCAGAAATTCTTCCACATAAAAAGAAATGCACATCAAAACTACACACAAAGTAGGTATCTGCTCATCTCATTTATAAACGCAACAGACAACAAAAACAAACCGGAAAATATTATGAAATCGAACTAAAAAGGCACAAAAAGAATACAACAAAACCCACCCCTCATCCACACTCTGAAATCGGAAAGGGAAAGCATCATAAAACAGCAGTGCAAATGCATACGCAAAAATAGCAACTACCAGCGCTGAAACCATTGCAACCGCCACCATTGAGGTTTCTGCGCCAGGTAACTGAACTCTAAAGTCTAAATCAACGAATAGTACTATAGTCTCTCTCTCTCATCGATAGTCTATCGATAGTTTTTTACTATCGATACTATCGATGTTTCAAAAAATATATCTATACTATCGAAACGCATATATGATTGAGCAAAAACTCAGTTTCGATACTATCGATAATTTTATTCCGAAACTATCGATACTATCGAAATGTTAAACTATCTTTATGATAGCTCGAGTGTTACACTTGATTTTACATCTCATAAAATTTCCGTACCGGGCCCTATAACTCAAATCGTTTCTTAAGGAGGTAAAATCAACAAAAAAAAGGATGTTACGATATTAAAAATTGGACAACTGACATTTGTCAATACGAATTTCTATGTAACAATACTAACGCACCTAACGGAAGTAACGGAAAATCGCGCGAAGTTGGGGTCTTAGTATTGTCTCTGGTACATTGTTCCTAATATCACTTCCCTATGCATGGCATACCCAGTCTATTCACACTCACATATATGGACATGCATTTTAGGGTTTAAATGTGTGTTACCGGTTAGCGTGAATCGTTGCTAATGCTGCATTTACAACATCACATAGGTATTCCTAACACGGAACATTAATAGGAATGTCCAATACTAAATAGCCGTCTGATTGAAAGAGGCAGCATTACCTTACGTTTCGTTTTTGCCCATCCAAAAGTGCCCAACGCGCCTAAAAAAGTAATCACCTCAAAAATCATCGTAGATTAAGCTACCCCTAAAAGTAAGCAATAGTATAAAAGTTTACAACAATCGGTGTCGGTGTCGCTGTTATAACTACATGTCGGTGTCGTGAGTTTGCTAGTTTTTGCCCATCCAAATAGTGCCCAACGCGCCTAAAGAAGTTATCACTTCAAAACACAGGCATAGGCTAAAATCGATTTAACAAGCGTTAAGGTTCCGAGCTATGTAGGTTATAGGTGCTGAAGCAGTCGTCTTTAGTAGACGAAAAAGTTGTGTCCCTTGTACATTTCGAAGCTAAAATGCTTGCTATCCCAATACCAAATGCACTGTTTGAACAGGTAAATGAGTTTTTAGTAGTCAATGCTTAAAAGGATAACTCCCTCAGCCATCTCTAATACTATCCGAGTTCTGACGAAAGAAAAATCGTACCGATAATTATTCATATATGTATCAGCGACAATGTTAAAATGCAACAACATACGAGTACTTTCATATTAAATCAAATTTATTTTATTAACAAAAAAACACACGTACAAACTGCTTGCACTTATGCTGTGCCGAATGCAGCCTCCTTATTGACCGGGGTATAGAAGATACCATCTGCAACATCAGCATTACTTGGAGCACCAAATCTCACAGTTGTTGAATAAGTATCGCCGCAGGCCTTTTCGTTAGCCTGCTTGTAATCGGTACACTTTATGCTCAGGAAGTTATTCTTCCTGATGGCCTCAGCGTAGTAAATGTGAGACCTCGAGTGAGCACATGTGCCAATAAGATCAATACCACATCCGGGCTGTGACTTACCGCCGTTTGCATAAAAAGCAGCCTTGCCAATTGGTTTCAAAAAACCCAAAAATCCACCATCGGTTGTAATGGTTTCCACGTAGTAAGCATCAGTCGTGCACAAACGTTCGTTGCAATCGTCGTAGCTGAAACCGGGCAGGGCAGGGTCCAATCCAATGATCGAGTGAATTTGTCCATTTGACAAATATTTGCCTGCATAACCCGATACATGAGCACCCAAGCTGTGACCGATAAGCTTCAAGTTGGACAGAGACAGTCCTCCACTTTTATTCAAGAATTCAATCAATGCGGCAACTTTCTTCCCTACCTCTCGAACTTTCGACACGGAGTAGGTATAGATAATGGTATTCGCCCCCCTCCAGTCGACAGAGATGACGTTGTAATTACCGGTATCGAGGAGAGCGGAACGAATTTCGGTGTTGATATCCGAATCGTTGTCGTTCAACCAACCGTGGATGATGATCCTGAAAGGAGAGATGATGATGGTGGTTAATTTATGACGGTTAAGTATGGTCTGGCGCGAGCACCAATAAGTAAATTAAGTTCAGCTGAATAAAGTTCATGTAATTAGTGCTGCCAAATGCTGTGGCCTTGTTTAAAGTCACTTCTGACGGACAGAAATTTGTAAAATGCAATCGAGTTTATATTCATTTGAGTATATACGCCCATCGAAGGCTTTTAAGTCGCCAAAACGATAGAAAATTTCGCCGGACACCAGATCCCAATTTAAAATTGATTGTAAATTGTTCTCAATACCCACCAGGTGGCCAGATGCTTGATTTCTTTTTTCAAAAATGTTTGGACGTTGAGTGTATATTTTCGTTTACCCGGTTCGACCCCCACATAACGACGTAATCAATTTTTTTGTGAAAATTAAATATCAAATAGAAACAACTCTCACCTGGTTGGAAGATCCTTGTTGAAGGGTGAGCTGGACAATAAGGCAGCATCATCGATTTTGATCTCATAGCTTGTGTTTGGGTTCGAATTACTATACAAATAGAACTTAACGATAGTGTCCTTTCTTTTCTTCATCATGGCCCGCATTTCCAATTGAAATTCCTCCACGGACTGCCATTTCACAGAGCCGTCCACTTGAGGAACAAACCAGCCATCGACTGGTTCCTCATCAATTAAGGTATTCTCTATAGGGAGGGCTGTAGCTGGAAAGTAATTGCAACCGTTAGTTTGTAAATTTATCGAGTTTTTTTTCAAAGGCCAAATTTTTTTCAGCCTTCAGCTTACCCACGGCAACACCAAGCAGCAAGATCGCAAAGGTCCTCATATTTCAAGCCAATAGAGTATTTTAATCTAGTTGAACGATTGGTGTTAGCTTTTATACATTTTTGGCGACACTACTGACTGTCGTTTTTTGTCCATTATCTCTCTCTTATCATATCTTGTGGTTAATATTGGCATGCGTTCTTGTCAAAAATAAAAAATGGATCCCGATCTAGATCTTTTGTCACACTGATATTGTTGTTTGTTACTTGCTGGAACATTCGACATACATTCAAATGTGCGATCGTCCTAGCGTGCTTGTAGCAACCTGACGAAGGGTGTGCAACTGTATATCTCTTGTTTTTGCTTTTTCTTCATTGTTTTAAATTTATTTTTTGTTTAGTGTTATTTTGCCGTAGGTGTGCTCACGGGCTTCCACCACACATAAAAAAAAAGTGTTACTATTGTCCGCACTGTTTTGACGTACGTGCATGGCACCTACAATTTTTTTTTTTCATCAGAATATGAGGCTAAACTTGCGACCAAGGAAATATTACTACAGTATGATGAAGTTATTTGCAAACTAAAAGGAGTTCTGACCAACAGAATACAGATTCAGCGCATTTAGTTGTGTGCTTCAAAGCCTGTTTTCGGTTTTCGCTTTTTTATTATAAACGAAAACGTTACGTTTTTAAAATACCTAACTGTTAGTTTTCTCGAAGGCAGAAATGATTTATGAATGAGATTCCAAAGCGAGCCTACAACAGGATTAAGGGCAACTTTTATTTTTTGGTAGGTAACACTAAAGTTGAATTTATCGCGCTTCAGAGTGATATAAATTAGACAATTTCCATTGATTTGGGATTTTTTCAAAGCTAAAGGTAGTAATGCATAAATTTGGAATGCCATTAGATCATTTTCTTATGCACGAGGTTAACTAGCTGTGTTCACAATGGAATAGACAGATATATTCGAATATATAATGGCTATAGCTGCCTAATGGCTATAGCTGAGGAAAAAGGCGCGCTATCAGATCGCCAGTTCGGGTTTCGTAAAGCTCGATCGACAGTAGACGCCATAAGAGTGGTTGAAGATACAGTTGCTGCCGCCGTCGAGGGAAAACGATGGCGATTTGGAACGAAGGAGTACTGTGCTGTTGTCACCCTGGATATCAAAAATGCTTTCAATTCTGCGGACTGGTCCTGCATGATGAGTTCCCTCACCAGAATCAACGTGCCTGGCTATATTCTAAGGATTCTTTATAGCTACTTTATGAACAGGAGGCTAAGCTACGACAGCGACGATGACACCAAGCACTATAACGTGTTAGCAGGCGTTCCACAAGAATCTTTTCTAGGCCCTCTACTTTGAAATATTATGTACGGCGGTGTTCTGAGGCTGCCAATACCTCCAAGAGTGAAGATTATAGGCTTTGCGGACGATATCGCTATAGTAACCGTGGCAAAACATATCCACGAACCACGAGATTGAGACGACAACAAATGAAGCGATCTCCATTATCAAAGAATGGTTGGAGTCTGCCGGGCTTGAACTAGCAGAACATAAAACTGAAGCAGTTCTAATAACAAGTCGAAAAGTAACGGAATACATGCAAATTCGCGTGGGAGACCAAGACATTCGATCGATACCAGCGATCCGATACTAAGGTGTAATGATCGACAATAGGCTTAACTTTAAGGCGCACCTAGACTACGTCGGTAAGAAAGCATCGATGATCCAATCATCCCTTGCAAGAATGCTGCCAAACATTGGTGGACCTAGAGGCTGTCGCAGATTACTTCTGTCTAGAGTAACAACCTCAGCCCTCCTATACGCATCTCCAGTGTGGGCCGACGCAATGGCTACAAACGAATGCAAGAGAAAGGTATCGCGAATTTATAGACTTAGTGCTTTGAGGACTATATTCGCTTTTAGAACGATCTCAGAGGAAGCGGCTCTCGTACTAGCCGGAATGGTACCCATCGATATCCTTGCTGATGAAATGAAGAGAGTGTACACAAGGAAACTTGCTAGTCACCAATACGTTGCAAGCGGCGAAATCAAAAATGAAGAAAGGGCAATTTCTATGCTGAAGTGGCAGAACCGTTGACATAATGCTATCACAGGAAGATGGACACATCGACTTATCCCTGATGACATAGAACCCTGGTATTAAAATGTTTAATTCTAAAGATCCGTTTGCGAGTATTTTAGCTGTTCAATGACATCACGATACTGGGTTTCAGGAAAGCACCATACAGCAGCTCGTTCGCACATTATATCGAGACAAAAGGTTCAAGGAGAAATTTCGTTGCTTAATGGATAAAGGAGGATAAAGGTACCCCGTCGAAAAGCAATTGGTCAAGTTCGCTGCATATGGTGCGTAAAAAGAATGGTGATTGGCGTCCGTGTGGAGACCATCGAGCATTAAATGCGCAAACAGTCCCCGATAGATATCCAATTTCCCTTCATACAGGACTTTTTCAGCTTATTGGAAAACAAGCAAATTTTATCAACCATTGATTTGATCCTGCAGATATTCCAAAGACCGCGATAACAACTCCTTTCAGATTACATATATGAATTTAACGTCATGACATTTCAGAGGTATATGCAAGAAGTTCTCTATGGACTGGTACTCACTATTCGATTTTTGGATGATGTTATTATCGCCTTTTTATCGTTGATAAGCACAAACAGGATTTGCGAATAGATTTTGAAAGATTACGAGCTCATTTTTTGATCATTAATATCGGGTTATCGGGATAAGAGCGCTACAAAAGTCTTTTTAAATAAAACAAAAACGGTTTTGGATATCAATGAAATTATTTATTTCTGTGAAAGAAACAAGAAACAGAAAGATGCCATTATGTATGGAACTCGATTTCTTTTGCATGGCCACCACGGGCACGCTTGCAGAAGTCCATACGCTGAACCCAATTTTCGACGGTTTTCAAGCATAATTCGGCCGATACTGCTGCAATTTCACGTTCGATATTCGTACGAAGTTCATCAATCGTCGCTGGCTTGTTGGCATAGACCATAGACTTGATGTAGCCTCACAGAAAATAGTCTAACGGCGTCAAATCGCACGACCGGGGCGGCCAAGCGACTGGACCATTTCGTGAGATAACACGTTCTCCAAACTTGGTTTCCAATAAATTGATTGTGACATTCGCTGTGTGGCTTGTGGCACCGTCCTCTTGGAATCACATGTCCTCCAAGTCCATATCATCCAATTGGGGCCAAAAATATTCAGTTATCATTGAACGGTAGCAATTCCCATTCACAGTAACGTGCCGGTCTTGATCATCACGGAAGAAGTACGGCCCAATGACGCCGCCGGCCCATAAACCACACCAAACCGTAGTTTTTTTCGGGATGCAATGATGACTCATGGAGTACGTGTGGATTGCTGCCTGACCAATACCGCATATTTTGTTTATTGACGAAGCCATTCAGTCAGAAATGAGCCTCATCGCTGAAGATGATTTTTCGATGAAAATCCGAATCAGCCCAATTCACGAACTTATGACGCTTCTGGTGGTCAAGCGGCTTCAGTTCTTGCGTCAATTTAATCTTGTAAGGATGTAGGCCAAGATCTTTTCGCAAAATTCACCACAACGACGTCACAGAGATGCCCAACGCTTGAGAGCGACGTGTGAGAGACACATTTGTGCTTTCTTCAACTGAAGCCTCAGCGGCAGCAATATTCTCGACACTACGGGCACTTCTTTGTCTCACTGGCACCGGCACGGGAACATTTTGTACTGTGCCTGTGGATTCAAATTGTTCCACTAGACGCTCAATTGTTGATCTGCTAGGACGATTATGACGACCATAAATTGGACGTAGCGCTCTTAACGTTGAGGCCACTGACTCCGAATTTCGGTAGTAAATTTTAATAATTTCGACTCGTTGTTGGCTCGTATATCTTTTCATCATGAAATGGCAAACCTTACTGAAGAGAAATATCAGAAGAGCGGCAAGAAATTCGGCGTCGTTTGCTGTCCCTGTCGCTTTACTTTTGTAGTGTCCCTTCCGAAAAACCCTTTACATCGAAATGTCAACTGGGTAAAGAAGAAATCGTTTTCGTGGGATATTCTATTGCTGCAAATGGCATTAAACCTGTTGACGAAAAGATCCGCATAATTAAAATTAAAGAATTGCCCTATGCGACCATTCTCGGTCATTCTGCACTGAATGCAAACATATCGCTTAATGTCGACGCTTCTGATAAGGCCATTGGTGTGGTTTTTCATCAAATTGTTGTCGGACAAAATCAACCGTTGGGATTTTTTACCAAACGATTAATAACAACGCAACAACGATATAGCACTTACGACAGGGAATTGCTTGCAATGTCCAAAGGTGTGAAATATTTTCGCCAATATGAAAAATTGAATGAATGAAGCAGGGAGGAATTTGGATTCAAGCCCGAAATCCTTTCGCCCCATTTGTCTCATGTCTTTTATTCTTAAAAGCATGGAAGAACTAATTGATAGACACATAAGAGGTGTAGCGCTAAAACATTTTCCGCTCAGTAAGTCTCAGCATGCCTTTCAACCAGGTAAATCCACCGAGTCAGCACTCAGTGACAAAAATGTAATCCTCCATTAATCGTAAGGAAATCTGTCTTGTCGTTTTCCTTGATATTGAAGTAGCTTTTAACTATACGTCCTTTGAGTCCCACAGGACTCTCAACAATATGAATCTATCTAATGATGTGGCAATCTCTGCACTCACAACTAGAGGGTTTCCTCAGGGGGGTGTCCTCCTGCCCCTCTTATGGTCCCTGTTGTTCAGAGATGGTGTAATAAATAAGGTCTTTCTGTAAATCCAAGGAAGACGACTATAGTCCCCTTTACTAGACGGAGAAAACTTGATCTCCTGATTCGCCCCACTTTGTTTGGCGAAACCATTGAATTCTCTCGAGAAGCCAAATATCTGAGAATTATCCTTGACAGTAAGCTATCATGGAACTAGCAGATTGAACGTACCGTAAACAGAGCCACCAGATCTCTATGGATCTGACGAGTCTGCGGTAAAAACTGGGGCCTCAGACGAAATCACCGCAGTCAAAAAGCTAGAACGAGTCTAACGTATAGCCGGAAACTGTATGACGGACTGTTTACGCTCCACACCGACTATGGCACTCAATGTCATCCTTAGTCTAACAGCCCTTCAAACACATATTCAAACGTAAGCCAGAGTAAGTATTAACCGCCTGTTCCATTCGAACAACTTTGAGCCCTATATCTATCGGGGAGGTCCAGGTCATCTGTCCTTACTCGGCACACAAGCTCTTGATTCATCTGTCATCAAATCCAAACTCGTCTTAGAAACTCTCTTAAAAAAATTAAATCCGCCATACGGAATGGGTTAAGATAGCCGGCTTTGTCTATGGACAATAAATTAATGAGCTGAATAAAACCTCTAGAGTTTATAGATGAATCCTAATCACGTCAGTAAAAGTTGACACTATTATCGATAATGTGACGCCGATTATAAAACTACGTTGACCACTTAATGATTGTCACGCAACTTTTAGTTATTTGACAATCGACAAATCAAAACCGATATCGATTCTGTTAAAATTTTAGTCGATGAATTGAACGCAAAAACTAGATTGGTCGGGAACGTCACTTTTTCTACGTCAGCCACATGCCCGAACTGTCAACTTACTACTCAGTCACGAATTTCTTGACTAGATTCGTCGGCTACCCCTCCATAAACGTCAAATGTCACAGGTGCCTACGTGACCGATTTAAACCAATCACAACCGAGATAGATCTAGTCAGACAGCTGTCAGACTTACTAAACTAGATACTTGAACGCCCTCATTGCTATCTGTGTGTCTGGTGCTCAATCGAATGTCAAGATAGTGCGCAAAACTTTTTTTTTTGCTGTTCGCAAACAGTGATTTTTTATTTTTACTGCGATTTCGATTTTTTTTGATTCGGATAACTTGGCAGATACTGTCACCATACCAATATACTTTTTACGTTATTTTAAAAAGAGAACAATGGCGTTTAGAGTGTACCTGTGCACGTCATGTTGACAGTTTGTATTCGTAGCATGAACAAGTTCACCTGTGATACGCGAGTCTTATACCCTATTCACACCGCAGCGAAAACCGTGTTTTCGTCGAAAACTCGAAATTGCATTCACACCGAATACTTACCAGTTTAAATTTGACGTTTCAATCAGCTGTGAAACACTAGCCGTGCAACTTCTGTGTTAACTATTTTGTTTTTCCAATTTCGATCGAATTAATTAACAAATAAAATGAATTCAAAGTACCTATTTCAAAATAATGCTAGCCCATCAGTGTGGAAAATGATTTTCAGTTGTAACATTTGTTCGGTCAGCTGCTCTGCTGAATGTTGCAAAAGGTGTGTTTGTTTAAACAATAGAACGACTGGAAGTCGTTTTCGTGGTGTTTTCATTGAAAGCGACTTCAAGCGATTCGTTTTGAAAACTGAAATATGTATGGGAAAACTTCTTTTTTCGAGTGTTTTCGCGAAAACCAGGTTTTCGACTCGGTGTTAATAGCTTATTACTTGTAGAGTATGCATGTCTAATTAAATAACTTGTCTAGTAATTACACGTCCTTATTAATAGCGAATTTTCTTACTGCCTGCTATAGCCGTCATTTGTGCCACTCACACTCACATACTTACTTTAATTTAGGTGGCGCTACACCTACAGTCCGGGGTGGACCTGGGCCTCAACCAATACGCCTCTCCAGTTAGCGCGATCTTTGGCTAACTGCCTCCAGTTGCGCACTCCAAGTTGGTTGAGGTCCCCTTCCACTTGCGCGCGCCACCTAAGGCGAGGTCTTCCTCTACTGCGTTGTCCCTCCGGGTTAGAATCGAAGACTCTTCGGGCCGGAGCGTTGGTGTCCATTCGCTCTACATGTCCCAACCATCTTAGACGACTGATGCGTACTTTTCTGACTAGGTCAATGTCGCTGTACAGCTCGTAGAGTTCGCTGTTAAATGTTCTCCTCCAAAGCCCGTCAACGCAAACGGGACCAAAAATCACTCGAAGAATTTTGCTTTCGAAACGACCAAGGAGATCTTCATCCGCCTTTGTTAGCGCCCATGCTTCTGCACCATAAAGCAGGACTGGGATGATGAGGGTCTTATACAGAGTTTCCTTAGTATTTCTCGACAAGGCCTTACTTATCAGTTGCCGTCTTAGGCCAAAGAAACAGCGGTTGGCAAGTGTGATTCTTCGTTTGATTTCTGATGTGATGTCGTTATCAGAGTTTATAGCGGAGCCGGGGTAGACAAAGTCTCTAACTACCTCAAAGTTATAGCTGTCTATCGTGACGTTCTGCCCGATTCGTCGATGTTGTGTGTCCCTTCCTGTTGACAGCATATATTTTGTTTTGCCCTCATTCACCATCAAACCCATTTTTGCCGCTTCTGTACTGATACTTGCAAACGCACCAGTGACAGCTCGCTGTGTTCTGCCAATGATGTCGATGTCGTCAGCGTATGCAAGTAGTTGCACAGACTTGTAGAAAATTGTGCCTCTGGTGTTGGCTTGTGAGTTTCGCACAATCTTCTCAAGAATGATGTTGAAAAAGTTACATGACAGCGCGTCACCTTGTCTAAATCCTTTTTTGACATCAAAGGTCTCAGTGAGATTGTTTCCGACCTTTATGGAGCAGCGAGCGTTCTCCATCGTCATTCTGCACAATCTGACAAGTTTGGCAGGGCTGCCAAAACTAGACATGGCTCTGTATAGCTCGTCTCTATAAATGCTGTCATATGCGGCCTTAAAATCGATAAAAAGATGGCGAGTAGGTATCGATCTGGATCTGGGTGTGAATATTTGGTCTGTTGTGGACTTACCGGGCCTAAAACCGCACTGATAGGGTCCAATCAGTTCGTTGACATATGGTTTTAGGCGTTCGCATAGTACGGCAGATAGGATCTTATATGCGATGTTAAGGAGACTGATGCCTCTGTAGTTGGCGCAGTTTAGAGGGTCTCCTTTCCTGTGGATCGGGCTGCTGAGGTTCCATTCATCAGGTATACTTTCCTCTAACCAAATCTTGGAGATGAGTTGGTGTATGCACTCTACCAAGTCATCTCCGGCTGCCTTGAAGAGCTCGGCAGGTAAGCCGTCTGGACCAGCAGCCTTGTTGGATTTAAGCTTAGATATTGCTATCCTCAGTTCATTTTGGTCAGGTGGACGGAAATCTTGGCTGTCATCGTCCAGGTTGAATGGTTCGTTCTGCCTAACAGCGGAATTTGTGTCGTCTTCGCCGTTTAACAGTCTGCAGAAATGGTTTTTCCATGTTCTCAGCATCGACTGTGACTCTACTACAAGGTTTCCTTGTTCGTCTCTACAGGTCTCCGTTCGGGTCTTGTTGGCATGACACGTTCTTTTTACCTTTTGGTAAAACTTCCGAACATTGTTCCTGGAGTACCACCTCTCTATATCCTTGATCGCGCGCTTCTCATGCTCTCTCTTTTTTCTCCGGAGAAGCCGATGTTCTTCCCTCCTTTTTTGCTCGTAGAGCTAACGAGCTGCTCTCGTCCTTCTATGCAGCGACGCTTCGTATGCACTTTGTTTTGCTGCATGTGCTTGCGGGCACTCTTCATCAAACCAGGGGTTTCGAGGGGGTGGGCTGGTGAAATCGAGCACATCAGTTGCGGCGGTTTTGATGGCTTCTTGGCATCGGCGCCACTGGTCTTCGGCACTTGATCCTGGCAGTATAGGACTTCTCAAGAGGTTGAGGGATACGCGATCGGCAAAGTTTCTGGCGGTTTGTTGCGTTTGTAGCCATCCAACGTTAAATCTCCTCACAGTATTTTCTCGCTGTTGTGGCGTCTGGGATATCCGCATCCGTACCTTGGCTACAACAAGGTAGTGGTCCGAGTCTATGTTGGCCGCTCGGAAAGTTCGCACATCTAGAATACTGGAGGAGTGCCTTGCGTCGATCGCAACGTGATCAATTTGGTTGACGGTTTGATGATCAGGTGACCGCCATGTTCCTTTGTGTATATTGAGGTGAGGAAACCGTGAGCTAGCTATGGTAACATTACGTCCCGCAGCAAAATCAATCAGCCTAAGTCCGTTTCCAGACGTGGTGTTTGTGCTACCAAAGATGTCCTCCTTTCCTATTTTGGCGTTATAATCACCCAAGACGATTTTAACGTCATGCTTTGGACATTGCTCATATGTTTTGTCGAGGAGCTCGTAGAAACATTCTTTGGTAGCATCGTCTTTATCTTCTGTAGAGGCGTGAGCGCATATCAGGCTGATGTTGGCGAATTTATCCTTGATGCGGATAGTTGTAAGGCGTTCACTAACGTGTCGAAAGCTCAAGACTTCTTGCCTAAGTCTGCCGCTTACAACAAATCCGCATCCAAATAGACGCTGCTTTTGTTCTCTGTAGCAGTCACCGTAGTAAATGTCACAGTTTTTCATTCTCCTTTTGCCCAGCCCATCCCACCGCACTTCCTGGATGGCGGTGATCGTGATACCTGCTTTGTAGCAGTCTAGGGCCTCCGCTAGTTGTTCGGCTGCACGCGGTCTGTTCAGAGTTCGAACATTCCACGTGCAGATCCGAACGTCATTGTCCTTTTTTCGTTTTGCAGGGTCGTCAACAGTGAATCCGTCCTTATCCGAGGCTTTTGGTTGCTTCGCAACAGTGCTTTTTTTCCGTGGTAGGGTAGTTAACCCCACGCACAACCCCCAACCTGGAGGACCAGGCCCTTTCTGTAACCCCTTGGGCAAAAGGAGCCGGAATATTCCGGAGTCAGTAACCCGCTGCGGGGATGTGAGAGCTGCCGTTGACCCATTAAGGGCTCTTCCGCCACCATCTCTATTTCAACACCCTGACTAGTGCTGAAAAATCCTCAATGACCTCAGCTCCAAATACGTCGAAGTAGCTCATTGAGGTATCTGCCATGTTGACTGTTGACGCCACCGTTGATTCAACCATGTGAATTCATCCGCCGTACGTCCTCTTTCTGAGGGGCTCATGTAAGACCTCTGAGACTCGATCAGGCAGTCATTCCGACAGAGCATTATAGTGTTGCTATTTTCTTCGTGTTCAACACTCGCGCTTATAAGTTTAGCAAGTCATGTCCGGAAGGACAAGGCCAGTACCCGGTGGCTACCACGCGGAGGTAAAATAAGCACAATTGATGTGTATGAACAGTTACAACGCCTGGGCATCGCCAAGTTGACGCCAATCAGTGCCTACCCTATTCATACAACACCCAACCACCACTCACACTCACATGCGACTACTAAAATGATTTTCAGTAGTGAGTTGTAACATTTGTTCGGTCAGCTGCTCTGCTGAATGTTGCAAAAGGTGTGTTTGTTTGAACAACGGAACGACTTGAAGTCGTTTTCGTGGTGTTTTCATTGAAAACGACTTTAAGCGATTCGTTTTGAAAACTGAAATATGTATGGGAAAACTTTTTTTTTCGAGTGTTTTTGCGAAAACCAGGTTTTCGACTCGGTGTTAATAGCTTATTACTTTTAGAGTATGCATGTCTAATTAAATAACTTGTCTAGTAATTACACGTCCTTAAATTAATAGCGAATTTTCTTACTGCCAGCTATAGCCGTCATTTGTGCCACTCACACTCACATGCGACTACTAATATGTCGTGCAAATGACGGCTATAGCCGTCTGACAGTTGCTGTCGACTTCTTCAAGTATGTAGTTTTAAAACCGCTCTTCCTTTTTATTGTTTGTCCATGTCTTCCGCATATACTCGGATTGATATTGTCCGAATATTTTATTATTATTTTTTAATAAATTGAAATTAGCCAACTCTTCGAGTTCATTTGAACTGTGTATCTGGTATTTTTCTTAGATTACCAACTATAAAAGCGTTCCTTTACTTTTTCGTAAGTGTCTCTATCTGTGAGAGAATTTATTCGGACCACTGCCATTTTGACAGTCTTTTTAATTCTTACTACAAAAGTAAATGAACAAACCTCATATGTAACTAACTTTGTTGTGCGTATTTCTTTGATTATTAATTGTAAGGGCGCGTTCTCTGTGTTTTTTTTTTTAACTTTCTCCATTACGTAGTAAGATAAAGATTTTTTTATACTGAAATAAAACAATGCATTGTTCCTCCCTTTTACTGAACTGACCTCCAAGTGTCATCTTTTTCTCCTACAGACTGTTATGAAAAAAAATCTATACTTATAATAAAACTGTAGGCTATTTTTCTGTTACCTAATGGCGTGAAAACTACTGCACAGATTTCGATGAAACTTTTTTTGAAATGTTTCTTAAGATTCTGTGCAACATATAGGCTATTCCTTTCATTGCCATGCCTATTTTTTGGAGCGTTTTTGACCAAAATGTGTTTTTTTTTTCGACTTTACTGCCTTTAACTCGCCATTACTCAAATAATTCTTTGTCAATGCAAACAAAACAAAATACTTAGGAGAGCCAACACTTTTATAGATATTTCAAGCCATCAATCAGCTTTCTATGTCCTCTAGATAAGCTGAGCTACAACCTAAAATCGAACATTAAAAAAATAAATTTATTTTCTGAAATCGAATATTATCAGCCGCCGCGGTTCTTGATCGTTGTTCTGCTTTGGGGTGGTTTTTGGTGGCGCACATCGCACAAGCAAGTTCATATGAAAAAAAAAAAAGCAACCACAACGTGTTTCTGAGGAAATGCGCAGATGGCTGACGTGGGGTGTGGTGGGGGACGTATGGTGGAGGTGGTGTATATAGAAATTGAGTTCAAGGTTTTTGTTTTAATGGTTGTTATAGTACCTACGTTGATACCTACAGTAAAGAATTGAAGAATTCAAGAAGTAAAGACGATATAGGTGACTTATGTTGTTTGATTTATTTATTGTAGGTGTAGATACAAATTTCCGTTAAGGCTTTTGTTTAAGTGGTTGTTTTGATGTTACCTACGTGGTACCTACAGTAAGGAAGTGAAACTTCAGTACTTACGCTGTTGAATTTAATTTTCTTAAATTGGTGTTTTAGGTAAATAGATTTATTTGATTTATTGTTTCAATGTCGACAATGTTCACCGCTTTTTTTTTTAGCTAGATTGTTGATTTTAAACAAATATGCCGTTGAGAAAACGGTCAAATCTCTTTTATTGGAAACTACACAGTCTCACGACGCGTACGAAGTTGCGGGCACAGCTAGTATGGAATAAGGTAGGTACTTTCTCAAATAACAATACCTAAAGTAAACAGCATTAGTAATAAATATAGACCTTACTTTTAATAATCGAAGAAATGTACACAACAAAGTTAGTTACATATGAGGTTTGTTCCTTTACTTTTGTATTTAGTACCTAAGAATTAAAAAGACTGTCAAAATGGCAGTAGAGAAAAAGGAAATGCGCACATTCACCACTTCCAGTGGACAATTTGCATGACGTACTTTTTCTTCCTTGTGTGCTGAAATTCGACTTGAATCCTGCTCCTGCCTTAAGCCTCATTGCCTCAAGCGCATCCAGTCCAGTTTCTGGGGCTTAAGAGAAAATATTATTTTGTAAACAAAACACTTAAATTAATCAAATATAGCTGACCCGGCAAACTTCGTTCCGCCCAAATTTGTTAATGTAATGAAAATAATAATTCCGAGCATGCACAATGCACTTGCTAGTTTGTAATTCGGTCAATTAAAATTCTTTATTGAAAAGTTATATTAAATGCAATAGAAATAAATGACGAATAGTAGTGCTGATTTGTTTCAATCAAACCGCAATGATTTTGAAGTGTCGGCCAACCTTCTGCTTTTTCTCTAAATTGACGATGATTGATGCCACAAATGCACAAACATCCATCGAATATCCTTGCAACAAACTTTAGTGCAAAAGCGGAAACACATCGATTGCTATACCTATTTCAGTAATTTCTATTTTAATTAATATACCTAACCAAATTACTAGCCTTTTCTGCTATTCACGTGAATCGTACGTTCGATTCACCCACTCGATTCCCTTTGACTCTGCCTTTCCATTCTGCTTTCCATCGGGTGAACTACATTATCCAAACCAATTTGACATTCAAGTTAGCACGTGAAAATCATTAGAAGTTTATTTTTGAAATTGAAATAAATGTAAAATAAAAGTATTTTAGTTAACTAAAACAAAAAATTTAAACAAACAGATATGGATATTCATTGTGGAAATTATTGGTCTCTGTTTGTTGTTTTACCCCTAAAAATGAATAATCTCTATTCATAAGCAAATAATCCCGCAATAAATTAGTTTTTACTTACATTTTATCAACCACCAACCAGGCAAACGGGCAAACGATCCATTTACTTTCAAATCCGCATCATTTGACATGCGGATCTGGTATAGGATGTATGCGTTCACGTGAATAAGAGAATACCACGCAGTATTACCGACAATGACGAGGTGAATCCAAATTCAATTCGAATGAATAGTAGAAATAGTTTTCAGTGTTCAGTGAAAATTGAAGAAAAATTCCCCCCGATGAATAGCAGAATAGGGCTGTACATAAAGTAGCATTCATTGGCATGCTCGAAAATATTATTTTCATTAAATTAACGAATTTAGGCGGAACGGAGTTCGCCGGGTCATCTAGTACCTATATTATAATTTTAATTTGTGAACTTATTACTATTCTCAAATTTAATTGAACTTGTCACAATAAAAAAGAAACACTTCGAATATGTATCAGTTTAAAACTCTTACTGCTGCCATTCATTTCATTTCAATCATTTTTTAGTGATCGCTTTACGAAGAAGAGTTGATAATAAAAAACGACAATGAAAAAAGTGACAATCCACTATCACCTTAGCGATTCAAGACCTGGTTTTAATAAACAATACATCAAATTTACCACGTAAAAGATTTTTAACAGCGCATAATGGTTAAGAATCTTGTGCCTTTCCTAATCCTAGATTTAAATCCTTTACAATAGGAGAAGCTCTAGGCATTGACATATTTTGTGGTTTTGTATTGTTAAAGATAAATGCTTGACTTTGGATAAAAAAAATGCAATTGTTTTCCTTCGATCAGGCAAGGCAGTATGCAAAAAGGACTTGTTAACAACACTTGACAAATGACCGTTTTTAAATTATCCACAAGCAATAAGCAGATGACATAAATAACGTAACACCCCAAATTAATAAGGACTGCGTAAAAGCTATCAACTCATTACTCAGCAATATGCGTTTCGATAGTATCGATACTTTTTTTGAAACATCGATAGCATCGATAGTAAAAAACTATCGATAGACTATCGATGAGAGAGAGAGACTATACCCAACGCGCCTAAAGAAGTTATCACTTCAAAAATGAGGAATAGTGTGACACAGACAGGCATAGGCTAAAATCGATTTTACAAGCGTTATTACAGTGATGGTACATGTAGGGAAAAATCCCTACATGTAGGGATTTTCAATCTAAAAATGACGCCGTAGGGAAAAAAGGACAGATTTGTATAACGTAGGGATTTTTTTTCGGACGAAACATTTTCATCTTATTTGTAAGTAAATTCATTTGCTCAGTCAAAAAATGTTTATTATTTTTGTTTATCTATTATATTTTGGTCTTACATTCGTTGACATTAGCTAAGGAATGAAATGAGATGACATAATTTGAAGAGTCAACAAATAGAAAAAAATTCATTTGTGATTGAAATTGAGTATGAGAAGTTTGATTCGATTTTATTCGTGTATGTATGGATAAAATAGTTATGTAGAGAGATTGTATTGAAAATTATTCGACGGTGTAGGGAAAAGTAGGGATTTTCTTTGTGTACTTTAGGGATTTTTCTGTATTTTCTGTACCATCACTGTTCACTGAGCGTTAAGGTTCCGAGCTATGTAGGTTATAGGTGCTGAAAGCAGTCATCTTTAGTAGACGAAAAAGTTGTGTCCCTTGTACATTTCGAAGCTGAAATGCTTGCTATCCCAATACCAAATGCACTGTTTGAACAGGTAAATGAGTTTTTAGTAGTCAATGCTTAAAAGGATAACTCCCTCTGCCATCTCTAATACTATCCGAGTTCTGACGAAAGAAAAATCGTACCGATAATTATTCATATATGTATCAGCGACAATGTTAAAAAGCAACAACATACGAGTACTTTCATATTAAATCAAATTTATTTTATTAACAAAAAAACACACGTACAAACTGCTTGCACTTATGCTGTGCCGAATGCAGCCTCCTTATTGACCGGGGTATAGAAGATACCATCTGCAACATCAGCATTACTTGGAGCACCAAATCTCACAGTTGTTGAATAAGTATCGCCGCAGGCCTTTTCGTTAGCCTGCTTGTAATCGGTACACTTTATGCTCAGGAAGTTATTCTTCCTGATGGCCTCAGCGTAGTAAATGTGAGACCTCGAGTGAGCACATGTGCCAATAAGATCAATACCACATCCGGGCTGTGACTTACCGCCGTTTGCATAAAAAGCAGCCTTGCCAATTGGTTTCAAAAAACCCAAAAATCCACCATCGGTTGTAATGGTTTCCACGTAGTAAGCATCAGTCGTGCACAAACGTTCGTTGCAATCGTCGTAGCTGAAACCGGGCAGGGCAGGGTCCAATCCAATGATCGAGTGAATTTGTCCATTTGACAAATATTTGCCTGCATAACCCGATACATGAGCACCCAAGCTGTGACCGATAAGCTTCAAGTTGGACAGAGACAGTCCTCCACTTTTATTCAAGAATTCAATCAATGCGGCAACTTTCTTCCCTACCTCTCGAACTTTCGACACGGAGTAGGTATAGATAATGGTATTCGCCCCCCTCCAGTCGACAGAGATGACGTTGTAGTTACCGGTATCGAGGAGAGCGGAACGAATTTCGGTGTTGATATCCGAATCGTTGTCGTTCAACCAACCGTGGATGATGATCCTGAAAGGAGAGATGATGATGGTGGTTAATTTATGACGGTTAAGTATGGTCTGGCGCGAGCACCAATAAGTAAATTAAGTTCAGCTGAATAAAGTTCATGTAATTAGTGCTGCCAAATGCTGTGGCCTTGTTTAAAGTCACTTCTGACGGACAGAAATTTGTAAAATGCAATCGAGTTTATATTCATTTGAGTATATACGCCCATCGAAGGCTTTTAAGTCGCCAAAACGATAGAAAATTTCGCCGGACACCAGATCCCAATCTAAAATTGATTGTAAATTGTTCTCAATACCCACCAGGTGGCCAGATGCTTGATTTCTTTTTTCAAAAATGTTTGGACGTTGAGTGTATATTTTCGTTTACCCGGTTCGACCCCCACATAACGACGTAATCAATTTTTTTGTGAAAATTAAATATCAAATAGAAACAACTCTCACCTGGTTGGAAGATCCTTGTTGAAGGGTGAGCTGGACAATAAGGCAGCATCATCGATTTTGATCTCATAGCTTGTGTTTGGGTTCGAATTGCTATACAAATAGAACTTAACGATAGTGTCCTTTCTTTTCTTCATCATGGCCCGCATTTCCAATTGAAATTCCTCCACGGACTGCCATTTCACAGAGCCGTCCACTTGAGGAACAAACCAGCCATCGACTGGTTCCTCATCAATTAAGGTATTCTCTATAGGGAGGGCTGTAGCTGGAAAGTAATTGCCACCGTTAGTTTGTAAATTTATCGAGTTTTTTTTCAAAGGCCAAATTTTTTTCAGCCTTCAGCTTACCCACGGCAACACCAAGCAGCAAGATCGCAAAGGTCCTCATATTTAAAGCCAATAGAGTATTTTAATCTAGTTGAACGATTGGTGTTAGCTTTTATACATTTTTGGCGACACTAGTGACTGTCGTTTTTTGTCCATTATCTCTCTCTTATCATATCTTGTGGTTAATATTGGCATGCGTTCTTGTCAAAAATAAAAAATGGATCCCGATCTAGATCTTTTGTCACACTGATATTGTTGTTTGTTACTTGCTGGAACATTCGACATACATTCAAATGTGCGATCGTCCTAGCGTGCTTGTAGCAACCTGACGAAGGGTGTGCAACTGTATATCTCTTGTTTTTGCTTTTTCTTCATTGTTTTAAATTTATTTTTGGTTAGTGTTATTTTGCCGTAGGTGTGCTCACGGGCTTCCACCACACATAAAAAAAAAAGTGTTACTATTGTTCGCACTGTTTTGACGTACGTGCATGGCACCTACAATTTTTTATTTCATCAGAATATGAGGCTAAACTTGCGATCAAGAAAATATTACTACAGTATGATGAAGTTATTTGCAAACTAAAAGGAGTTCTGACCAACAGAATACAGATTCAGCGCATTTAGTTGTGTGCTTCAAAGCCTGTTTTCGGTTTTCGCTTTTTTATTATAAACGAAAACGTTACGTTTTTAAAATAACTGTTAGTTTTCTCGAAGGCAGAAATGATTTATGAATGAGATTCCAAAGCGAGCCTACAACAGGATTAAGGGCAACTTTTATTTTTTGGTAGGTAACACTAAAGTTGAATTTATCGCGCTTCAGAGTGATATAAATTAGACAATTTCCATTGATTTGGGATTTTTTCAAAGCTAAAGGTAGTAATGCATAAATTTGGAATACCATTAGATCATTTTCTTATGCACGAGGTTAACTAGCTGTGTTCACAATGGAATAGACAGATATATTCGAATATATAATGGCTATAGCTGCCTAATGGCTATAGCTGAGGAAAAAGGCGCGCTATCAGATCGCCAGTTCGGGTTTCGTAAAGCTCGATCGACAGTAGACGCCATAAGAGTGGTTGAAGATACAGTTGCTGCCGCCGTCGAGGGAAAACGATGGCGATTTGGAACGAAGGAGTACTGTGCTGTTGTCACCCTGGATATCAAAAATGCTTTCAATTCTGCGGACTGGTCCTGCATGATGAGTTCCCTCACCAGAATCAACGTGCCTGGCTATATTCTAAGGATTCTTTATAGCTACTTTATGAACAGGAGGCTAAGCTACGACAGCGACGATGACACCAAGCACTATAACGTGTTAGCAGGCGTTCCACAAGAATCTTTTCTAGGCCCTCTACTTTGAAATATTATGTACGGCGGTGTTCTGAGGCTGCCAATACCTCCAAGAGTGAAGATTATAGGCTTTGCGGACGATATCGCTATAGTAACCGTGGCAAAACATATCCACGAACCACGAGATTGAGACGACAACAAATGAAGCGATCTCCATTATCAAAGAATGGTTGGAGTCTGCCGGGCTTGAACTAGCAGAACATAAAACTGAAGCAGTTCTAATAACAAGTCGAAAAGTAACGGAATACATGCAAATTCGCGTGGGAGACCAAGACATTCGATCGATACCAGCGATCCGATACTAAGGTGTAATGATCGACAATAGGCTTAACTTTAAGGCGCACCTAGACTACGTCGGTAAGAAAGCATCGATGATCCAATCATCCCTTGCAAGAATGCTGCCAAACATTGGTGGACCTAGAGGCTGTCGCAGATTACTTCTGTCTAGAGTAACAACCTCAGCCCTCCTATACGCATCTCCAGTGTGGGCCGACGCAATGGCTACAAACGAATGCAAGAGAAAGGTATCGCGAATTTATAGACTTAGTGCTTTGAGGACTATATTCGCTTTTAGAACGATCTCAGAGGAAGCGGCTCTCGTACTAGCCGGAATGGTACCCATCGATATCCTTGCTGATGAAATGAAGAGAGTGTACACAAGGAAACTTGCTAGTCACCAATACGTTGCAAGCGGCGAAATCAAAAATGAAGAAAGGGCAATTTCTATGCTGAAGTGGCAGAACCGTTGACATAATGCTATCACAGGAAGATGGACACATCGACTTATCCCTGATGACATAGAACCCTGGTATTAAAATGTTTAATTCTAAAGATCCGTTTGCGAGTATTTTAGCTGTTCAATGACATCACGATACTGGGTTTCAGGAAAGCACCATACAGCAGCTCGTTCGCACATTATATCGAGACAAAAGGTTCAAGGAGAAATTTCGTTGCTTAATGGATAAAGGAGGATAAAGGTACCCCGTCGAAAAGCAATTGGTCAAGTTCGCTGCATATGGTGCGTAAAAAGAATGGTGATTGGCGTACGTGTGGAGACCATCGAGCATTAAATGCGCAAACAGTCCCCAATAGATATCCAATTTCCCTTCATACAGGACTTTTTCAGCTTATTGGAAAACAAGCAAATTTTATCAACCATTGATTTGATCCTGCAGATATTCCAAAGACCGCGATAACAACTCCTTTCAGATTAATAAAATAAATAAATAGTTGGCGCAACAGGTCCGGAGAGACCCAAGGCCTAGCTTCTCACAACCATTCGTTTTGTGTGAGTTTTTCATTTTTGGAACGAATGGAAGGGATCTACAGTTTTATGCCGACTCCAAACGGCTAATTGAGAAGCTCTTACAAGACATTTATACTCTCGGATGTTTGTCAGACGTTCGCGAGAGGTAGCGCAGCGGAAAAAAACCCTACAAAGGCGGAATTGGGTTTTTGCGGGATTCGAACCTTGAACCCCCGCATAGCAGTCCAACACACTAACCACTAAGCTACTGCGACTACTCCTTTCAGATTACATATATGAATTTAACGTCATGACATTTCAGAGGTATATGCAAGAAGTTCTCTATGGACTGGTACTCACTATTCGATTTCTGGATGATGTTATTATCGCCTTTTTATCGTTGATAAGCACAAACAGGATTTGCGAATAGATTTTGAAAGATTACGAGCTCATTTTTTGATCATTAATATCGGGTTATCGGGATAAGAGCGCTACAAAAGTCTTTTTAAATAATACAAAAACGGTTTTGGATATCAATGAAATTATTTATTTCTGTGAAAGAAACAAGAAACAGAAAGATGCCATTATGTATGGAACTCATTTCTTTTGCATGGCCACCACGGGCACGCTTGCAGAAGTCCAGACGCTGAAGGCTGAACCCAATTTTCGACGGTTTTCAAGCATAATTCGGCCGATACTGCTGCAATTTCACGTTCGATATTCGTACGAAGTTCATCAATCGTCGCTGGCTTGTTGGCATAGACCATAGACTTGACGTAGCCTCACAGAAAATAGTCTAACGGCGTCAAATCGCACGACCGGGGCGGCCAAGCGACTGGACCATTTCGTGAGATAACACGTTCTCCAAACTTGGTTTCCAATAAATTGATTGTGACATTCGCTGTGTGGCTTGTGGCACCGTCCTCTTGGAATCACATGTCCTCCAAGTCCATATCATCCAATTGGGGCCAAAAATATTCAGTTATCATTGAACGGTAGCGATTCCCATTCACAGTAACGTGCCGGTCTTGATCATCACGGAAGAAGTACGGCCCAATGACGCCGCCGGCCCATAAACCACACCAAACCGTAGTTTTTTTCGGGACGCAATGATGACTCATGGAGTACGTGTGGATTGATGCCTGACCAATACCGCATATTTTGTTTATTGACGAAGCCATTCAGTCAGAAATGAGCCTCATCGCTGAAGATGATTTTTCGATGAAAATCCGAATCAGCCCAATTCACGAACATATGACGCTTCTGGTGGTCAAGCGGCTTCAGTTCTTGCGTCAATTTAATCTTGTAAGGATGTAGGCCAAGATCTTTTCGCAAAATTCGCCACAACGACGTCACAGAGATGCCCAACGCTTGAGAGCGACGTGTGAGAGACACATTATGTGCTTTCTTCAACTGAAGCCTCAGCGGCAGCAATATTCTCGACACTACGGGCACTTCTTTGTCTCACTGGCACCGGCACGGGAACATTTTGTACTGTGCCTGTGGATTCAAATTGTTCCACTAGACGCTCAATTGTTGATCTGCTAGGACGATTATGACGACCATAAATTGGACGTAGCGCTCTTAACGTTGAGGCCACTGACTCCGAATTTCGGTAGTAAATTTTAATAATTTCGACTCGTTGTTGGCTCGTATATCTTTTCATCATGAAATGGCAAACCTTACTGAAGAGAAATATCAGAAGAGCGGCAAGAAATTCGGCGTCGTTTGCTGTCCCTGTCGCTCTACTTTTGTAGTGTCCCTTCTGAAAAACCCTTTACATCGAAATGTCAACTGGGTAAAGAAGAAATCGTTTTCGTGGGATATTCTATTGCTGCAAATGGCATTAAACCTGCTGACGAAAAGATCCGCATAATTAAAATTAAAGAATTGCTCTATGCGACCATTCTCGGTCATTCTGCACTGAATGCAAACATATCGCTTAATGTCGACGCTTCAGATAAGGCCATTGGTGTGGTTTTTCATCAAATTGTTATCGGACAAAATCAACCGTTGGGATTTTTTACCAAACGATTAATAACAACGCAACAACGATATAGCACTTACGACAGGGAATTGCTTGCAATGTCCAAAGGTGTGAAATATTTTCGCCAATATGAAAAATTGAATGAATGAAGCAGGGAGGAATTTGGATTCAAGCCCGAAATCCTTTCGCCCCATTTGTCTCATGTCTTTTATTCTTAAAAGCATGGAAGAACTAATTGATAGACACATAAGAGGTGTAGCGCTAAAACATTTTCCGCTCAGTAAGTCTCAGCATGCCTTTCAACCAGGTAAATCCACCGAGTCAGCACTCAGTGACTTAGTAACAAAAATGTAATCCTCCATTAATCGTAAGGAAATCTGTCTTGTCGTTTTCCTTGATATTGAAGTAGCTTTTAACTATACGTCCTTTGAGTCAGGACAGGACTCTCAACAATATGAATCTATCTAATGATGTGGCAATCTCTGCACTCACAACTAGAGGGTTTCCTCAGGGGGGTGTCCTCCTGCCCCTCTTATGGTCCCTGTTGTTCAGAGATGGTGTAATAAATAAGGTCTTTCTGTAAATCCAAGGAAGACGACTATAGTCCCCTTTACTAGACGGAGAAAACTTGATCTCCTGATTCGCCCCACTTTGTTTGGCGAAACCATTGAATTCTCTCGAGAAGCCAAATATCTGAGAATT
The DNA here is from genome assembly GCA_946477585.1 of Cheilosia urbana. Lineage (NCBI taxonomy): Eukaryota > Metazoa > Arthropoda > Insecta > Diptera > Syrphidae > Cheilosia > Cheilosia urbana. The sequence goes on from OX297854.1 coordinate 124,340,801, forward strand.
ATCCTTGACAGTAAGCTATCATGGAACTAGCAGATTGAACGTACCGTAAACAGAGCCACCAGATCTCTATGGATCTGACGAGTCTGCGGTAAAAACTGGGGCCTCAGACGAAATCACCGCAGTCAAAAAGCTAGAACGAGTCTAACGTATAGCCGGAAACTGTATGACGGACTGTTTACGCTCCACACCGACTATGGCACTCAATGTCATCCTTAGTCTAACAGCCCTTCAAACACATATTCAAACGTAAGCCAGAGTAAGTATTAACCGCCTGTTCCATTCGAACAACTTTGAGCCCTATATCTATCGGGGAGGTCATCTGTCCTTACTCGGCACACAAGCTCTTGATTCATCTGTCATCAAATCCAAACTCGTCTTAGAAACTCTCTTAAAAAAATTAAATCCGCCATACGGAATGGGTTAAGATAGCCGGCTTTGTCTATGGACAATAAATTAATGAGCTGAATAAAACCTCTAGAGTTTATAGATGAATCCTAATCACGCCAGTAAAAGTTGACAATATTATCGATAATGTGACGCCGATTATAAAACTACGTTGACCACTTAATGATTGTCACGCAACTTTTAGTTATTTGACAATCGACAAATCAAAACCGATATCGATTCTGTTAAAATTTTAGTCGATGAATTGAACGCAAAAACTAGATTGGTCGGGAACGTCACTTTTTCTACGTCAGCCACATGCCCGAACTGTCAACTTACTACTCAGTCACGAATTTCTTGACTAGATTCGTCGGCTACCCCTCCATAAACGTCAAATGTCACAGGTGCCTACGTGACCGATTTAAACCAATCACAACCGAGATAGATCTAGTCAGACAGCTGTCAGACTTACTAAACTAGATACTTGAACGCCCTCATTGCTATCTGTGTGTCTGGTGCTCAATCGAATGTCAAGATAGTGCGCAAAACTTTTTTTTTTGCTGTTCGCAAACAGTGATTTTTTATTTTTACTGCGATTTCGATTTTTTTTGATTCGGATAACTTGGCAGATACTGTCACCATACCAATATACTTTTTACGTTATTTTAAAAAGAGAACAATGGCGTTTAGAGTGTACCTGTGCACGTCATGTTGACAGTTTGTATTCGTAGCATGAACAAGTTCACCTGTGATACGCGAGTCTTATACCCTATTCACACCGCAGCGAAAACCGTGTTTTCGTCGAAAACTCGAAATTGCATTCACACCGAATACTTACCAGTTTAAATTTGACGTTTCAATCAGCTGTGAAACACTAGCCGTGCAACTTCTGTGTTAACTATTTTGTTTTTCCAATTTCGATCGAATTAATTAACAAATAAAATGAATTCAAAGTACCTATTTCAAAATAATGCTAGCCCATCAGTGTGGAAAATGATTTTCAGTTGTAACATTTGTTCGGTCAGCTGCTCTGCTGAATGTTGCAAAAGGTGTGTTTGTTTAAACAATAGAACGACTGGAAGTCGTTTTCGTGGTGTTTTCATTGAAAGCGACTTCAAGCGATTCGTTTTGAAAACTGAAATATGTATGGGAAAACTTCTTTTTTCGAGTGTTTTCGCGAAAACCAGGTTTTCGACTCGGTGTTAATAGCTTATTACTTGTAGAGTATGCATGTCTAATTAAATAACTTGTCTAGTAATTACACGTCCTTATTAATAGCGAATTTTCTTACTGCCTGCTATAGCCGTCATTTGTGCCACTCACACTCACATACTTACTTTAATTTAGGTGGCGCTACACCTACAGTCCGGGGTGGACCTGGGCCTCAACCAATACGCCTCTCCAGTTAGCGCGATCTTTGGCTAACTGCCTCCAGTTGCGCACTCCAAGTTGGTTGAGGTCCCCTTCCACTTGCGCGCGCCACCTAAGGCGAGGTCTTCCTCTACTGCGTTGTCCCTCCGGGTTAGAATCGAAGACTCTTCGGGCCGGAGCGTTGGTGTCCATTCGCTCTACATGTCCCAACCATCTTAGACGACTGATGCGTACTTTTCTGACTAGGTCAATGTCGCTGTACAGCTCGTAGAGTTCGCTGTTAAATGTTCTCCTCCAAAGCCCGTCAACGCAAACGGGACCAAAAATCACTCGAAGAATTTTGCTTTCGAAACGACCAAGGAGATCTTCATCCGCCTTTGTTAGCGCCCATGCTTCTGCACCATAAAGCAGGACTGGGATGATGAGGGTCTTATACAGAGTTTCCTTAGTATTTCTCGACAAGGCCTTACTTATCAGTTGCCGTCTTAGGCCAAAGAAACAGCGGTTGGCAAGTGTGATTCTTCGTTTGATTTCTGATGTGATATCGTTATCAGAGTTTATAGCGGAGCCGGGGTAGACAAAGTCTCTAACTACCTCAAAGTTATAGCTGTCTATCGTGACGTTCTGCCCGATTCGTCGATGTTGTGTGTCCCTTCCTGTTGACAGCATATATTTTGTTTTGCCCTCATTCACCATCAAACCCATTTTTGCCGCTTCTGTACTGATACTTGCAAACGCACCAGTGACAGCTCGCTGTGTTCTGCCAATGATGTCGTCAGCGTATGCAAGTAGTTGCACAGACTTGTAGAAAATTGTGCCTCTGGTGTTGGCTTGTGAGTTTCGCACAATCTTCTCAAGAATGATGTTGAAAAAGTTACATGACAGCGCGTCACCTTGTCTAAATCCTTTTTTGACATCAAAGGTCTCAGTGAGATTGTTTCCGACCTTTATGGAGCAGCGAGCGTTCTCCATCGTCATTCTGCACAATCTGACAAGTTTGGCAGGGATGCCAAAACTAGACATGGCTCTGTATAGCTCGTCTCTATAAATGCTGTCATATGCGGCCTTAAAATCGATAAAAAGATGGCGAGTAGGTATCGATCTGGACTTCTTGGGTTTTTTCCAGGATCTGCCGTAGTGTGAATATTTGGTCTGTTGTGGACTTACCGGGCCTAAAACCGCACTGATAGGGTCCAATCAGTTCGTTGACATATGGTTTTAGGCGTTCGCATAGTACGGCAGATAGGATCTTATATGCGATGTTAAGGAGACTGATGCCTCTGTAGTTGGCGCAGTTTAGAGGGTCTCCTTTCCTGTGGATCGGGCTGCTGAGGTTCCATTCATCAGGTATACTTTCCTCTAACCAAATCTTGGAGATGAGTTGGTGTATGCACTCTACCAAGTCATCTCCGGCTGCCTTGAAGAGCTCGGCAGGTAAGCCGTCTGGACCAGCAGCCTTGTTGGATTTAAGCTTAGATATTGCTATCCTCAGTTCATTTTGGTCAGGTGGACGGAAATCTTGGCTGTCATCGTCCAGGTTGAATGGTTCGTTCTGCCTAACAGCGGAATTTGTGTCGTCTTCGCCGTTTAACAGTCTGCAGAAATGGTTTTTCCATGTTCTCAGCACCGACTGTGACTCTACTACAAGGTTTCCTTGTTCGTCTCTACAGGTCTCCGTTCGGGTCTTGTTGGCATGACACGTTCTTTTTACCTTTTGGTAAAACTTCCGAACATTGTTCCTGGAGTAACACCTCTCTATATCCTTGATCGCGCGCTTCTCATGCTCTCTCTTTTTTCTCCAGAGAAGCCGATGTTCTTCCCTCCTTTTTTGCTCGTAGAGCTGACGAGCTGCTCTCGTCCTTATATGCAGCGACGCTTCGTATGTACTTTGTTTTGCTGCATGTGCTTGCCGGCACTCTTCATCAAACCAGGGGTTTCGAGGGGGTGGGCTGGTGAAACCGAGCACATCAGTTGCGGCGGTTTTGATGGCTTCTTGGCATCGGCGCCACTGATGGTCTTCGGCACTTGATGCTGGCAGTATAGGACTTCTCAAGAGGTTGAGGGATACGCGATCGGCAAAGTTTCTGGCGGTTTGTTGCGTTTGTAGCCATCCAACGTTAAATCTCCTCACAGTATTTTCTCGCTGTTGTGGCGTCTGGGATATCCGCATCCGTACCTTGGCTACAACAAGGTAGTGGTCCGAGTCTATGTTGGCCGCTCGGAAAGTTCGCACATCTAGAATACTGGAGGAGTGCCTTGCGTCGATCGCAACGTGATCAATTTGGTTGACGGTTTGATGATCAGGTGACCGCCATGTTGCTTTGTGTATATTGAGGTGAGGAAACCGTGAGCTAGCTATGGTAACATTACGTCCCGCAGCAAAATCAATCAGCCTAAGTCCGTTTCCAGACGTGGTGTTTGTGCTACCAAAGATGTCCTCCTTTCCTATTTTGGCGTTAAAATCACCCAAGACGATTTTAACGTCATGCTTAGGACATTGCTCATATGTTTTGTCGAGGAGCTCGTAGAAACATTCTTTGGTAGCATCGTCTTTATCTTCTGTAGAGGCGTGAGCGCATATCAGGCTGATGTTGGCGAATTTATCCTTGATGCGGATAGTTGTAAGGCGTTCACTAACGTGTCGAAAGCTCAAGACTTCTTGCCTAAGTCTGCCGCTTACAACAAATCCGCATCCAAATAGACGCTGCTTTTGTTCTCTGTAGCAGTCACCGTAGTAAATGTCACAGTTTTTCATCCTCCTTTTGCCCAGCCCATCCCACCGCACTTCCTGGATGGCGGTGATACCTGCTTTGTAGCAGTCTAGGGCCTCCGCTAGTTGTTCGGCTGCACGCGGTCTGTTCAGAGTTCGAACATTCCACGTGCAGATCCGAACGTCATTGTCCTTTTTTCGTTTTGCAGGGTCGTCAACAGTGAATCCGTCCTTATCCGAGGCTTTTGGTTGCTTCGCAACAGTGCTTTTTTTCCGTGGTAGGGTAGTTAACCCCACGCACAACCCCCAACCTGGAGGACCAGGCCCTTTCTGTAACCCCTTGGGCAAAAGGAGCCGGAATATTCCGGAGTCAGTAACCCGCTGCGGGGATGTGAGAGCTGCCGTTGACCCATTAAGGGCTCTTCCGCCACCATCTCTATTTCAACACCCTGACTAGTGCTGAAAAATCCTCAATGACCTCAGCTCCAAATACGTCGAAGTAGCTCATTGAGGTATCTGCCATGTTGACTGTTGACGCCACCGTTGATTCAACCATGTGAATTCATCCGCCGTACGTCCTCTTTCTGAGGGGCTCATGTAAGACCTCTGAGACTCGATCAGGCAGTCATTCCGACAGAGCATTATAGTGTTGCTATTTTCTTCGTGTTCAACACTCGCGCTTATAAGTTTAGCAAGTCATGTCCGGAAGGACAAGGCCAGTACCCGGTGGCTACCACGCGGAGGTAAAATAAGCACAATTGATGTGTATGAACAGTTACAACGCCTGGGCATCGCCAAGTTGACGCCAATCAGTGCCTACCCTATTCATACAACACCCAACCACCACTCACACTCACATGCGACTACTAATATGTCGTGCAAATGACGTCTGACAGTTGCTGTCGACTTCTTCAAGTAGTCTTAAAACCGCTCTTCCTTTTTATTGTTTGTCCATGTCTTCCGCATATACTCGGATTGATATTGTCCGAATATTTTATATATATTTTTTTAGAACTCTTCGAGTTCATTTGAACTGTGTATCTGGTATTTTTCTTAGATTACCAACTATAAAAGCGTTCCTTTACTTTTTCGTAAGTGTCTCTATCTGTGAGAGAATTTATTCGGACCACAGTCTTTTTAATTCTTACTACAAAAGTAAATGAACAAACCTCATATGTAACTAACTTTGTTGTGCGTATTTCTTTGATTTTTAATAGTAAGGGCGCGTTCTCTGTGTTTTTTTGAAGTGATACCTTCTTTAGGCGCGTTGGGCACTATTTGGATGGGCAAAAACTAGCAAACTCGCGACACCGACATGTACAACAGCGACACCGACATGTATAACAGCGACACCGACATGTATAACAGCGACACTCGACATGTATAACACTAAATCTCCGAAAGGTTCTTGTTCAGGCAACGCCTAGTTGTCAGTGTTGCCGGAGGTTCTTTTTTTAAAAGTGTAACAATTTTTTTCAAAAAGTGTAACAAATGGAAAAAAAGTTTAACAAACTGGAAAAAAATTGTAACAATAATATCATCGTTTTTTAACTGAAAAAAATCGTTATTACAAACTCTTTATCACATTTAAAAAAATAGATCTTTATTGACCTAACTGTCCATTTTGTGTTTAACAAATAAAAAAAAAACAAAACCAGAAACAATATTATTGACCATCGAAGTAGATTTCAATTTCTATTTCAGGAATTTTATTTACCACGAGATGTAACACATTAATGTCAACGGCGACGCGGCGAGACAGAAAAATATTGTTGTCTTTTCTCGTTCCCTCCCATTCCCATTCCCACTCGCAGTTTGAAGTTTTGCACAATTTTTGCTCTGTGTAAACAAACAAATACATTGACAGAAATTGGTAGAGGTTTGTTCAAAAGAAAAATGTTTGCATACCTTTATGGATAAATGATTCTCTCCAACGAAAGGAGCGACATCTAGATATCGAAAAAATATGTAAATGGGCTGTTCCATCCGAAACAGGTTAAGGTTAAGCAATAGGTGTCAATTTTGTATATAAAATAATATGCATTATTTTTCATGTACAATACCGCAATAAATGAAAATGATAATTGTGGTAGGTATCATTTTTGTAGTAGTAGTTTATAATAATGAATAAAAAAAACACTTTATTTATAATTACTTCCTACACAGTAATATATCTTCTGACGATTCGAAAAATACACACGTAATTGTTCAAGTTATCACTTCTGTCGGCACTCCCGGAGTGCCTCTTGTTTTTTTTTTAACTTTCTTCATTACTTACTACGTAATATAAAGATTTTTTTTTTATACTGAAATAAAACAATGCATTGTTCTCCTTTTACTGAGCTGACCTCCAAATGTCATCTGTTTCTCCTACAGACTGTTATGACAAAAAATATGGAATAAGGTAGGTACTTTCTCAAATAACAATACCTAAAGTAAACAGCATTAGTAATAAATATAGACCTTACTTTTAATAATCGAAGAAATGTGCACAACAAAGTTAGTTACATATGAGGTTTGTTCCTTTACTTTTGTAGTACCTAAGAATTAAAAAGACTGTCAAAATGGCAGTAGAGAAAAAGGAAATGCGCACATTCACCACTTCCAGTGGACAATTTGCATGACGTACTTTTTCTTCCTTGTGTGCTGAAATTCGACTTGAATCCTGCTCCTGCCTTAAGCCTCATTGCCTCAAGCGCATTTCTTTCTTCCTTCGTCCAGTTTCTGGGGCTTAAGAGAAAATATTATTTTGTAAACAAAACAATTAAATTAATCAAATATAGCTGACCCGGCAAACTTCGTTCCGCCCAAATTTGTTAATGTAATGAAAATAATAATTCCGAGCATGCACAATGCACTTGCTAGTTTGTAATTCGGTCAATTAAAATTCTTTATTGAAAAGTTATATTAAATGCAATAGAAATAAATGACGAATAGTAGTGTTGATTTGTTTCAATCAAACCGCAATGATTTTGAAGTGTCGGCCAACCTTCTGCTTTTTCTCTAAATTGACGATGATTGATGCCACAAATGCACAAACATCCATCGAATATCCTTGCAACAAATTATTTGTCATAGTGAAAACGAGACACACGGGAAATTTAAGTCGCTTAAATACGAATGGAAAATCGTTGTGAATAAGTGGAATTTGCGGAATGAGAGTGTTTGCCTCTGAATTTTCCCCTCAAAATCGTCACTTGCATGACATGTGATTTGAGATCCTTCACCATAAATCAAATGCGATCCTTTACAAAGTTTCGGTACATTGATGTTGCGCAACAAAATTTTAACTTAGCCGACTTTCAAATCCAAATTATGAAGAGGTAAGCCCGGAACATCGAAAGAATTCAAAAATTCAACTAATCCCCATAAAGATTTATTTTCAAGACAAAAGGTAGCATATATGTCCTTCCTTCCAACCAAAAATCATAAAAATCGAACGATCCGTTCCCGAGCTATGAGTGCACATACGGACGTCAGTCTCTTTTATATATAATTGTACCCACCCATCTTTGCCCGTACCTTTCGTATTAAATCTAGCTCACATTTCGCAAAGTGTTTTATTTGGACAATGTCCATTAATAATTTTAATTATATGTACCTTTAGAAATATCGTTTGGTTTTATTTTTGAATGGGACGTGCCACAACGTACCACAACTTTAAAACTGGAAGCAACCATATACCATACCCATCTACAGAATTTCAATCAACTCGGTAGAGCTGTTTCGGAGATCGACAACAACGCCACCTATCGGGTCCAAAATCTTATCTTTTACGATTGCCTAAACCTGAAATATAACAATACGAACAAAACAAAAGAAGAATCATAAAAATTGGCCTAGTGGTTATCGAGTTATATCGTCATGAAAAAATAAATTAGTTATTTTATTGAGATACATACCTATCTCTAAAAATTATTTTCAGAATCGAAATTATTTCGAATGTTCAAGAGTTCTTTTAACACAGGCGACAGGCGAAAATGTTTTTCGACCGACGAACGATTCCTCGCAGCAAAATCAATGAATAAATGAAGTAAAGTAACATTTTTTTTATTTGAACAGGTATAGCTTTTATACGTTAACTGCTTCGCAGTATTTCATTCACGTGTAGGTAGTGAAAAAAAAGAAGAAAAGTAGCCTATCGCAATACTCTATCCCGTAACTTTCTATTAGTGAAAGAATTTTTGAAATCAGTTCGGTAGTTCCGGAGATTACCTCCCACAAACAAACATTACCTCTTTATATAATGGTGTGATGTGATGTGATGTGATAGAGATAGACTTACGATGCATCAGCGGGCTGCGGCTCTATCCATATTCCATTGCTTACCGTTCTTTATTTTTGTTTACGAAATTGTTATCTCAGTTTGACATTTTACTTGCAGTACCGGGGGTGTTACCTTTTCAAATTTGCAAAATGTTTCTTGTCAATATTTTTTTTTATAGAAATGTTCAAATATGCAATGCACCGTTACTTTCTCTCTCCGATGCCGAAGCCTTCTGGATTTCTGTTTTAAAACTCACTTTTAGTTCTGTGCATTTGTTAAAAATAATAAAAAAAATTGGGAGAGCGGATTTATCGTTGTTTCGGTAGATATATGGGATGTGAAATAGTTACCACATTAACCGCTGTTTAGAAGTCGAACGCACTTCCGTTTATCGTCTTATATTACAGAACAAAAAGCAGCACCTCGAAAAATACGGTATTCATTCAAATGTGGAAAATTGCTAAAATATGGAACACTCAATATTTTTTGTGTTATGAATTCCGTTGTTTATTTTATTCGGGCAACGTGATTGTGAGACAATCATTTTCAGGCACCTAAACATTTAAGGAAAAGCCACCCAGTGGGAAATAGTGGAATAAATTTTCAGATCATGATTTGTGATCTCGATGAAAAACAGGATCACATGTTGTTGTTGTAAGTGCACGTAAATCGATGATTTGTATGGATTATATAGCTGATAATAAAAAACGGCTAAACGGCCTTTCATACCTATAATATTAAACTTCAAAATATCTAGATCACAAAACTCTTCCTAGAAATCAAAAACTCAGAGCCTGCCCGACTAAATTTCTGTAGACAACGCAAATTGGGACGTAATTCATATATTTATATATACACCCCATTTTTCGCCATTGCTCAAATTAGATGGTTTCTGTGCTTGTACAGAGCGGATGGGACGATTAAGAGTTACCAAAAAACAAACGCACATTTCAACCACCAAAAGTAGATTTGCCATATTGGCCATCATAAAAATGTGAACAAGAACTCGCTCAATATTCCACAAGCCGGCCAGTCTAACAAACACGTCCTTATAGTAATTTTGTGTCAAAGTATAATTCCTGTTGTGACTTTTATAAGGAAAGATAAAGATAAAAACGTATTACGCTCTTGTTGGTAGATACCTTGCCTTGAATTGGGCCTAAGGATTTATTTGTTCTATCAAGAAAAATAAATGAAACATACCTATATATCTGTGTTTGTGTAGGCCATACTTATTATCCGCCAAAAGAAATAGGGCACCATTAGGTAATGAAATTCTTTTCTGCGAAAATGAAAACGAAATTTATGATGTTGATTATATTGGACTAGCGCAGTAGCAGAATGTTAGCGATGGATCTAATTTGCACGCAACACTAGACATTGAATTATCTCGCAAACTGCCGGGATGTGTGCTTATTGTAATCTTCGAAGTTTGATGAAGTAAACTAAAAGAAAATCAATGCAAATGGATAGGAAAGTCGTAAAAGGAAATAAAGAGAAGATGATATGTAGGCCACAGTAGATAAGTTCAGTGATAAACTGACATTAAAAGGTTCCATATTGTTTAACAAAAGAATTTTAATTTTAAAGCGCGTTATTGAGTCTTTAAAATACCTTTTAAAAAAACGTATGGACCGAGTTTCGAGATAGTATGTCCAAACTTCAAAAGTACAGACTATATATATATACAACTGAATAACTGAGTATGCAGTCATGTTAACCTCACCTACGTGAGCTTAAATATCAGTGTATCATTAATAATGAGGTTATCGTGCAAAAAAAAAAAAAAAGAAACAGACGGACAGAATTCTGCGAACCACTTATCGGAACTGATTGGACCCCATCAGTGCGGTTTTAGGCCCGGTAAGTCCACGACCGATCAAATATTCACACTACGGCAGATCCTGGAAAAAACCCAAGAGTCCGAGTCGATACCCACCACCTGTTTTTGATTTTAAGGCCGCATATGACAGCATTTATAGAGACGAGCTATACAGAGCCATGTCTAGTTTTGACATCCCTGCCAAACTTGTCAGATTGTGCAGAAAGACCATGGAAAACGCTCGCTGCTCCGTAAAGGTCGGAAACAATCTTACCGAGACCTTTGATGTCAAAAAAGGATTTAGACAAGGCGACGCGCTGTCATGTGACTTCTTCAACATCATTCTTGAGAAAATTGTGCAAAACTCACAAGCCAACACCAGAGGCACAATTTTCCATAAGTCTGTGCAACTACTTGCATACGCTGACGACATTGACATTTTTGGCAGAACACAGCGAGATGTCACTGGTACGTTTGCAAGTATTAGTACAGAAGCGGCAAAAATGGGCTTAGTGGTGAATGAGGGTAAAATAAAATATATGCTGTCAACAAGAAGGGACACACAACACGAATCGGACAGAACGTCACGATAGACAGCTATAACTTTGAGTTAGGGACTTTGTCTACCTCGGCTCCGCTATAAACTCTGATAACGACATCACATCAGAAATCAAGCGAAGAATTATACTTGCCAACAGCTGTTTCTTTGGCCTAAGACGGCAATTGATTAGTAAGGCCTTGTCAAGAAGCACTAAGGAGACTCTATATAAGACCCTCATCATCCCAGCCCTACTCTATGGCGCAGAAGCATGGACGCTATCAAAGGCGGATGAAGATCTCCTCGGTCGTTTTGAACGCAAAATTCTTCGGGTGATTTTCGGTCCCGTTTGTGTTGACGGGATTTGGAGGAGAAGATTTAACAGCGAACTTTACGAGCTGCACGCGACATCGACCTGGTCAGAAAAGTTCGCATCAGCTGACTAAGATGGTTAGGACATGTAGAGCGAATGGACACCAACGCTCCGGCCTGGAGAGTCTTCGATTCCAACCCGGAGGGACAACGCAGTAGAGGAAGACCTCGCCTTAGGTGGCGCGCGCAAGTGGAAGGGGACCACAACCAACTTGGAGTGCGCAACTGGAGGCAGTTAGCCAAAGATCGCGCTAACTGGAGAGTATTGATTGAGGCCCAGGTCCACCCCGGACTGTAGCGCCACCTTAAGTAAGTAAGTAAGAGTTGTAAATACCTTGTGATGTACAAATCAAAATTCATAGTTTTACTATTTAGCTTATTTTCGAATACATTTTTTATTTATAGTGGTACTAGCTGAACCCCGCCGGCTTCGCCGGGCGAAAAAAAAAATCCTTTTCCAAAAGTTTTGTACACATTATACATCATGCTATAGGCTCCGTGAAGTAGTCTTGACTACGTTTCGGAGTTTGGCAGATGGGCCGGTGCGACACGGATGGGACACAAAAGCCATGATGCAACTTCCTGAGATAAAGAATTCCGGAGGTAAACTAGTCTCCCATTCGGATCTCCGGGGGGGGACTATCTCAGGGGGTTCAACATGCAAATAATCACCCACAAGACTTGCATGACGTCAGACATCAACGAACACAAAGACAAAAGAGACTAAACACTAACAGAAGAAAGCTAGCAACAGATTTCTGCAACATTCGAGGTCTTGGACTCAACAATGTCAACGTCAGCTGTGTGCACCAGCATCTGTAAGAAAAAAAGCCAGACGTCCTAGTTTTAACAGAGACTCAAATAAACTCAAAAACTGATTACACATATCTTCAATGAGAAGATCTGGCATCTGTAAGAGAAGAAGAGATGGAACCTACGGATCTCGACATAATATGGCTAAAGGTCGTTCTACAAAGTTGTACCAAATTCGTTTGCTGCCTGTACCGCTCACCAAACGATAACGAACCATCTAAATTATTTCGTCATTTATCCGATAAGGTAGACTGGATACAAATTCATCATCCAACCGCTGAAGTTATTATACTTGGTGACTTCAATGCCCATAACATGGATTGGCTACGATATTCTAACCGAAGGACGAGGCTGCAATTTCACTCAGCTCGTTGATGAGCCCACGCGAATTCCAGACAATCCAACAAATTATGGAAACACTCTCGATCTGTTTCTCACAACAGAGCCAGATAATTATGAAATAAAAGTGTCTGCTCCCTTAGGGAATTCGGATCATGCTCTAATATCTGCTATCCTCTCTATACCGATACCAATAGGAGCGAAAATCGCGATCGTTATCGTTCGATTTGGAATTATAGTAAATCTAACTGGGACGAGCTGCGTAATTTCTTCGCTTCGTTGCCATGGGCTGATATGTGCTTTAGAGATACTGATGTCAATATGTGCGCAGAAGCCGTAACCGAAAATATTTTACTCGGTATGGAACCTTATATTCCTCATTGCATCAAAAAATTAGCTTCAAATAAACCGTGGTTTAACAAAGAATGCAAGCGAGCACCGCAGCGAAAAACAAGGCTTTCCGTGAATGGCGGTCAAACCCTTCAGAACTAAAAAGATCTGAATTTACAATTCTTCGAAATAGATGCAACCTAATCATTGAATCGGCGAAGACAACTTACAGCGAAAGAGTCACTAACAAAGTGATTGGATGTCCTAGCGGCTCACGCGCATTCTGGTCCATGGCAAAGGCAATCAGTAATAACTTTAGTTGCTCTTCTTTTCCAACTCTAGTAAAAGAAGACGGCACGCTAGCAGCAACACCTAAAGAAAAGGCAGATCTTTTCGCTAGCATGTTTTCAAAGAATTCCACCCTAGATTCTGCACAGCTAGAGCCACCAAATATCCCGAGGATACAATCATCGATGGCAGAAGTGAAATTTCGGCCTCGAATAATTCAACGCATCCTTAAAGAACTAGATTGCAATAAGGCAACGGGTCCCGATGGAATCCCGGCTATAGTATTCAAGAACTGTGCACCAGAACCTGCACCTGTACTCTGTAAGCTGTTTAGCATGTCGTACTCCCAGAAGACGTTTCCTTCTTGCTGGAAGACCGCTCGCATTCAACCTATTCCAAAGAAAGGGAAGAAATGTCTGCCACAAAACTATCGTCCAATAGCGTTACTTTCAATGCTCTCTAAAGTAATGGAAAAGGCAATAAATGTCGAAATAATCAAATATCTAGAAGGCCATCGATTGTTAAGCGACAGGCAATACGGATTTGGGAGCCGTCGTTCCACTGGTGACCTGCTAAGCTACGTAACGCACTTATGGACACAATCAATTGAACAACACGGCGAATCCAGAGCCGTAGCCTTGGACATATCAAAGGCATTTGACCGAGTCTGGCATAGAGCCCTATTAGGCAAGTTAGCGTCTTACGGATTACCACAACAACTCTGCGGATGGATGCAAAATTTTCTTCTGGGAAGATCGATCCAAGTTGTTGTAGATGGTGTATCATCCAATTCGGTTGCTATAAATGCAGGAGTGCCCCAAGGATCTATTCTTTCTCCAACTCTATTTCTTCTCCACATCAACGATTTGCTTGGATCGACAAATAATAATATCTACAGCTTTGCAGATGACAGCACTCTTATAATCCTCCATCTCGAACAATGGGCCTGTGAATACGGCTACATCACACAGTCAGAGATGTGAACAAATTAATTCTCTAAATGATGATCTGGACAAATTCTTGAAGTGGGGAAAGGGCAACTTGGTTGTATTTAATGCAAACAAGACACAGCTCACAACATTTTCCAGAAAAAATGCATCAACAGTTCCTCAGATCCAAAAGGATGACCATCCAATCCATCACAAGGACTCAATGCACCTTCTAGGAGTCACAGTCAATTCAGGAATCACATGGCAGAACCACATATCCTATATCGCAAAATCGGCGTCCGCAAAGTTGAGCTACCTCTTTAGAGCAAAGAGGTACTTTAGCCCCAAGCAACTTCTCCTTCTCTACAAAGCACAGGTTAGACCAGGCTTAGAATATTGTTCCAATATATGGAGCTCGGCCGCAAAACATTCACTTAACCTGCTTGATAGCATACAGAGACATTGGAGACCCTACACTCACATCGAATCTACAACCGTTGGTGCACAGAAGACAAGTCGCTGACCTATGCTTGTTCTATAGGTACTTCAATGGTAGATGTTCTGAGGAACTCAAAGACATTATCCCTCGAAATGCAACTTTTGGGCGCCCAACAAGACAGGCTGCTAATGCTCATGACACTTGACAACCGCGAGGACATCAACTTTCCAAAACTCCTTCTGTTACATGACAAGCAAACTTTGGAACTCGCTTCCTGGGGATATATTTCCAGAAGACTACAATTTGCAGCAATTTAAATGCAGAGCAAACATACATCTGCAGGCATCTCGGGGCGCTGTTGAAGCGTTATAGGTTCGCCTTTCCCGGGAGAAGTATAAAAAAAAAAAAAAACATGCACGCGCCGTAAAAAGCAAAAAGTGTAGCACGTAGCCTTTTTTGATGTATTTCAAATTTTATAGAAGCAATCTAATCTAATCTAACCGAATTTTGAAATGTAGAAAAAACGCTTTTTGTTGTGAAACTGATAGAATTTAAGTGGTTTCTTTTTTAATTTTTTTTTTTTGCCTATCAATAATTGATTACTGACATTTAAAAAAAAAAAAAAAAAATTGGTTGAACATTACGGGCGACAGAGGGAAACATACACTTTTTGCCACTTTGTTTTATATATAGAGAGAATATAGACAAAAGATAATTTTTGTTCCTTCTTATATCCATGAGAATCATACGACGGCATATCGTACGGAGACAACGGGATTTGTCTGGGTGGACTTTTTTATTTATCCTGAAATTTAAAATATGTATTCACAAGTTATTTATAAGAACTTTCCATTGATACGAACCTCAACAATCCTTCTCGAATATATATCATACAATGCATTCCAATTTACGCTTAATTCTTTTTTGATGTGTAAACATTTATGCGCGCGTTATTGGAATCTGGTATATTGGAATCTGGTATAGTAATTCCACACATTATGCAACGGAAATGCTTAAGGCAACGGAAATACTTAAGGCAACGAAAAATGCGATAGTTTTTTGATGTGTATTTTCTTCTAATGGACTTGGAGTTGGAGTTGGAGTTGGGAGTTGGAGTTGGAGTTGGAGTTGAAGTTGTTTTACGATAGCGAGATGTACATTCTAAAAAAGAGAAACAGATTTATAATCCCTTCAGATTTTTTGTTTAATTATTCAATAGGTGCTTACAAAATATATTCCAGAACGCATTAAATCCATTGGTTAGTACACTCACTGTCAGTACGAATTAGTTATACTTAATCAACTTTAGCCCGGCTGCTTTACGCTAAGACCGACTGTCTCTGAGCCGACACGCAATATGCACAATGAAACAAATGCCCATGATTCAGTGGCGTAGCGTGGGTTGGAGCCGCCCGGGGCAGATTTATGCCAATTTATTTATGCCGCCGTAGGCGCAGTGGCTTTGTGGTTAGTGTGTTGGACTACTAAGCGATTGGTCCGAGGTTCGAATCCCGCGAAAACCCAAATTCCAACTTAGGGTTTTTTTCCACTGCGTCTGACAAACATCCAAGAGTTTAACTGTCTTGAAATGGCTTCTCAATTGGCCGTTTGGAGTCGGCATACAATTGTAGATCCCTTCCATTCGTTCTAAAAATGAAAAACTCACACAAAACGAATGGTTGTGAGAAGCTAGGCCTAGGGTCCCTCCGGACCTGTTGCGCCAACTATTTATTCATTTATTTATTTATACAAAAATGTGATGATGGTCATTTCATATTTTCTTCCCCATTCCCCACCACATGAGAGAACCCAAAGTTGGTGCAACCATTGAAATCATCCAAATTTCCACTACAACTAGATAAGTGTATTTTTTTAAAGAGTTGCCAAACTTCAGACAAGCGCTGTATAATAATTGGATGAACCCATGTTTTCATGTTATCTCGCTGTAGTATGCGTGTAGCGAATTCACTGCCATTAGAGTGCAAACGAGCGTCGGAAGCTCAATAACTTTCCCCACCCCCACTGGCAGTCGTTGACAAAGGGGTAAAAGTGAAGGGTTTCCCTTTTAAGGGACGGCACCCGGCACTCCACCGGCGCATTTATGTAGCTGTACTAAAAGTTAATATCGTTGGCTCCTCTTAAACGGTTTTACTGGCTACAAATGATGAAATTACGACAGCTCTGCAGCACATATACGCCTTAAATGAGCTTTGAAGGCATATACATATCCACTTAATTGGCAACCATCAGAGGATGGGGCGGCTTATGAGCTTCCCTGTTTGGTACAAAGTTGAAAGTGTCTTACTCGACGATGCCTATGTACCTATAGTAAATGTGGCTGCGCGTGTGTTTCTTGTTACTGCTTCATTTATTTCCTGCGACTGCGATATTTCATCAAAATGACAACAAGGGAGTGAGTAGGCAGAGCAGAGGATGAAACAAACGAAAAATTGCCAACATTCAGCAAACGGCAGAATGATTGACGGCGAATTACCGACATAGTCCCCCTTGTCCGGTGTAGCTGGGGGGAGGGGTGGTTAAATTATTTGATGTTGACGTGCGGATACGTTTGTACCTGGCAGCACATACACACGTGTATTCAAATAAAACGCACGCACATGTGTGTGATTTATTCGATCACTGATTTGTCAGGTTTGTGCACATGGGATAACGCAGAGTAACGATGTTTGTTATACGTAGCCAAAATGGAATCAATGGCTTTGTGGCATCAAAGCATCTCTGAAAATTGTCAGGGCAAATATCTCGTTATTCCAATTTATAGCCATGACGGAAGGAGTGCCATTCCCATACGTATAAACATATATATGTGTGTGGGAGGAATTGTATATTCATACATCTCATGTTTTTCATGGAGTGCCGAAAGTAGTTTGCCAAACTGATTTTTGTATTATTCAGCAAACGAAGGCACTTACCCTCTCGCAAATAATACCTCTGGCTGTTTGTTTTGATGAGGCAGCAGTGACAGTGACCCCAGTGGTTATTTGTCAGAAACTTCTTAAAGTGTTGGCTTATTAATGTAGTCAAAGATTCGAGACATACGATTAATCTGGTAGTAACACGAGATTGATCGGATACTGTAGCTTACACTTGGCCAAACACTGAGAGCTATTAATATGTATGTATATACCTATAGTTCGGATTTCGGTTATTTTGACAGCAAGAGGAAGAACTGAAATTTGGCGAGTACCTATAATGAAAACAAATTGAGCGATTGGGCAAATCCTGTGGTAGAAGCCGACAGCGTCAATTTGGAAAGTTTTCAATGAACACTGCAGAGAGACTTTTGCTTTGCGATGCAGCAGTGGCGTAGCGTAGGTAAGGGGCGCCCCTAGTAATTTTTCCGGATTCAGTTTATAATGCTGAGCACTATGAGTGTAAGTTTGTTTAATCACTGGACTTAGTTGAGAAAAATATTTTTTGATAGTCTGCCACATTATTTCTGAATGTCAGACTATGATTCATATGTCTGAATTGACAAGCTTTCTAGGGCCGTTGTACAGTCAGATGTTTCTCAGGCGTGCATAATACTTTCCGTAGTGGAAAAGACCTTACAGTGTAATTTTCTTATTTTCCAAATGGCTTAATAACAACCGGTGAGCCAATGCGTTCACTGTTGACGCCACTGCGTAAAATACTAATACTAAACGTTCGGATATGCAAAAGTTGGATTTTCTAGCAATGGCAAAAAGGTCGCGTTGGCCCTCGACAATAATAATATAAAGTAGGTAGTACTATCGAATCTAGTTAATACGGGAATTTCTAAAGAATAGAGTCCCGGGATTTATTTGGGTGCTGAATTGTTATACCTACCAACGGCAAAGTTATGGGTAAAATCGTTTTCGTGAAAAACCCCAAAATAATTAAAAATTACATCTTTGGTGGTACAATCGGAACGCACAGCCTTTCGTGACAGTGAACTTTGTGGCGGGAAGAAAAGTAAAGTAAGCCAGCATAAATGTTTTCCCCACCTCCTTCTGCTGTTCAGTGTCTTGATTCCCGAACTCGGACTTTGTGACTTCGGCAAAACAACTTTCGAACTGTCCAAACCTTCGCTGAGCGCATATACCTCAACAATCAACATATTGAGACGTCCTATACAGCTAGCATCATCGGCTTATTTGAATAAAAAAGGGGGCATACCGAACAGCAAAGCTACTTAAGACTTACAAAATGGTCTAAGCATACGGTTAAGAATGAGTGGTTTCAGACGATTGGCAGATATTTGACAATTTCAGAACTATCTGAGTAGGCGCAGGGGCTTAGTGGTTAGTGTGTTGGACTACTACGCGAGGGGTCGAGGTTCGAATCCCGCCAAAACCCAAATTCCCACTTAGGGTTTTTCCCATTGCGCCATCTCTCGTGAACGTCTGACAAACATCCGAGAGCATGACTGTCTTGAAAGAGCTTCTCAATTAGCCGTTTGAATTCGGCATAAAATTGTAGATCCCTTCCATTCGTTTTTCGGCAACTATATATATATAATTATCTGAGAATGACTTTACTGCATAATATCGGTAGATAAACTTGTCAGTTCACAAGGTTGGAAGACATTTGAGACAACTTTTACACTGACGCATCTGACAATACTGTCAGATTTGGCAGTCGTCGGAACATACTTTAGGAAATTTAAATTTGGCTACGGCGTTTGTATGTATTTTCTGCCTTCCTGTTTCGGTTATTGTTGAAATATCGAATTTAATGGTGCCATGACATTGTGCCAAGCGACATTATGCCACATATAAAAATTTAGCTTAGTGACACTTTTGAAAGTGACACTTGGCAGAATATTAACATTTGGCCTAGGTAAAGTGTTTATTTATTTATTATTTTTATAGGTAAAGTGTCACCGAATTTAATCAGTTGAACCCGAATAGTGTAACATCTCACATCATCTCAAGAGGGTTGTGAATTTGAAAATCGAGCTCAATTGAGCTTATTTTACACACAAAACGAAAAAAGAAACAAGAACAACACAAGCCACTACTAACTGAAAATATACAACCCCGAACGTCCATGGTACTTACACAAAAGTTATATACCCGCCACGGTTGCCAGATTGGGCGCTTTGTCATATTTTGGGCTATCTTTTTACTTAAAAAAACGATAGAAATTTCTTCCATGAACGCCCAACACAATTTTGGGCTACATATCGTTTTACAAATTGTGTGTGTTAATTTTGTTTGTTTTATTCTTTCAAAAAACTAAAAAAATAAATATTATCGAACAAACCCGCACTTTTAAAACTTGGCAGCACTCTTGCAGTTAAGTGACATCGAACAGTCGTTCAATTTGCACGCACACCAATTCATTTTGCAGGCCTTTTGGTTTGACACAAGCCACAAAAGCCAATAGCAGAAAAAAAATCAAATAAAAAAGGCGTAGAAGTCAAAAAAAAAAAAAAAAAAACACGGTGAGAATAAGTCTGAAAAATTTTCAACGATTTTTGGCCTTCTTTCTGAGCAACGATATTGGGCGACATTTTTTAACGGTTTGGGCGCTTAAAGCGAACTAAATTCTGGCAGCCCTGATATCCGCACGCAAAACGAGCAAGAGAAACCGAGAATCTCGGAAGTTCCACATTGGCCGCGTTCCAATCCACTGCCCACTAGATGACTAGCGGCATATCAAACTCCGTATACAAAATTGACAGTTCGCCATTTGCGGTAGACGTCTAGCACTTTTCATCCCCTTCAAGGGTTTTTTATAATTTATTTAATTGTAGTGTGGGTACAATGTCAATTTGAGGCTGCCGCTGGGGTTCTAGCGCGGGTGTTCCTTCATCTGGCATATTTTGTGTTAGACATCTAGCGGGCGGTGCAACGCGGCCATTATAGAAAAGTCGATGTAAAGTTTTGACACTTCACATTTTAGAGAAATCTACAGTATCGGTAATACACATTATCGAGGGACTACTTCAAGGCTGGGCCATATCTAGTGGTTTATTTTTAAATCATAGATTATTTTGACACTGACAGCTGCTTCCTGCTCAAGATTTTAACAACAATGCAGTATGAGTCGCTTTACGCTTGAAGAAGGTTGGGAAACGTTGCCAAAGTGAGTGCAGTGTAGCTCAAATAGTGACTTTTTGAAAAGAAGTTTTGACCGAAATGTAGCACCCACCGCGTCTGCTGTACGCAAGGTTGTGAGTTCGTGCGTTCGTGCGTTCGTGAGACTGGTATGCTATTGGAGAACACTCATGATCCCCGTCGTCGTACAGTGCGCACAAACGAGAATGTGGCTGCTATAGCCGAGAGTGTGAGACTCAATTTATTCTTCGAAAATGAGGCTGGAAACAACGTTTCGGTCAACGGTTTGCGTAATAGAGACATATTAATCGACTTTTTCTACTGAGATTGAAGACATGGACTTGGACGATCTCTGGTTCATGCAAGATGGCGCTCCATGCCACACGGTTTATGTCACAATCCATCTTTTGCGCACCAAATTTCAAAATCGCCTTAACAGCCGTCTTGGTGATGTCAAATGGCTGCGATTTGACGCATTTGGGCTTTTTTTTTATGGGTAACCGTGAAGAATGAATCCGGAAACGATTAAAGCACTTAAGACCAATATCATCCAAGCAACCCGTGAGCTACAGCCCTAAACCATCAACAAAGTCTCCGAAAATTGGAATGAAAGAATGAGCTACTACGAAGCCAGCCGAGGCAGCCACTTGAATGACGTTGTATTCCAAAATGAATGGGAATGTTTGTTCTTACTAATAAATCCATAATACTTGGACTAAATTTAATTTTGCTCGTTTTATTTAATTTTTAAACAGAAACTTGTACTAGGCCCACCCTGTACTAGGTAATAGCAATAAAGTGGGCCTTCTGTTGAACTTAACTTTAAAGTACTCAGCCCCTTACAGAAAAAAACACCCTCCACCATATGAAAAACCAACTCCCACTTCTTTGTTTGAGACATTCCTTTAGGTTTCCTTATTTTTTTATGCTTGACCACGTACCTATTCATCAGTTCACAGAAGTGCACGACCGCATGCATAATTGTCTATGACTTATACCTCTCAAGATGCGCCCAAAATTGTTATCCATCTTGCAAGCCAATCTATCATTCTCCATTTAACTGCCACAACATCCACATAGTTCCCATTTAAATGATCTATCTTACATACATTTCCTGCTCCTTCTCATTTTCCACTGTTTTCCGCACGCTATTGCTTCATTAAAATTCCATGCAGCTATTTATATGTGCACATGAGATGCCATTATTCTGCAATGAGATTATCACAAAAAAAAAAAAACCGTATGTACATGTACCTACTTTCAAGTCCATTTCGCTCTACTCTTCCGATAGAGAATCCTCATTTGCTGTTCATCCGGGGCAAAAACTTGAATAATAAATGAAATTTAATGCAATCGTTCGCCTTGTTGGAGCCCACTCCTTTCATTAGTAATCCCTTGGGAAAGCAGCAACCACACGATACTACTGTCTGTCCGCGATAGCGAGCAAGCCAGCAAGCGCTCAATGCCATAACCATGCATCGATTTGCGCGCGCTTCAGTAAGACCTTTAATTTTCATCCGCTAATATTTTATACATAATTCCATTTGGGGTCGAAAACAATGCCGAATGGCGGAATGGTTCCGCATCAGTATAGTTTCCAAAAGACAATTGTTAAAGGGAATCGCGAATTTTCGAATTTTCCATCATGACCACCACACACCATTACCCGGTCGTATTTTTTGCAGCGCAGCAATATACAACACGGTCGCGTACTATACTTCCGTAGCGACCGTTGGGATCCCTGGGGGACCAGTTGAAAAGGGATGGCAATGTCATGTGAAAATGAAAGCAAAGCCCCCCTTCCAGGAGCATCAGTTGGCTCAGCCTCAGCGTGGATGTTCTATAGCACTGTCCACAAAAAGCAACGCGTGTAGCAGGCAACACCAACGACCAACAAACGAATACAAAATACCGCAAAACAACGGCAACAGCATCATTCCAGAGAAAGAGTGAGACATCCAGCCGAGCCGTTGAGTGCGGAATAGAGAAAGCACGAATGGACATTGCCGTTGTCGGATTCGTATGCCACGTCGCGGGGACAATGCGATGAGTATTCTGTTCATTATCGATTTTTAGACCAGGTCCAGTAGGAGAAGGTGGAAGAATCCCCAACCCAGGCAGTGCAGAGCCGGCTACAACGGCCATTTTCCATTGCCACCCACCATTATGCTCCCTAAATACAGACAGACGAATAGAATAAGAATAAACGAAAACGAGTGTTCAGCAGAACAGTGTTTCCTACTGCGCGAAATATCAATACAGATGGTAGCATAATGATCGGGGTAAGAAGGCGCAGTTGAATTTTCGACTAGTTAACGAACGCAGCTACGACAGTGTAGTGTGGGTTTACTAACAGCACAAATCAGCTGTCACAAAAATATA
This sequence comes from Cheilosia urbana, assembly GCA_946477585.1. Classification (NCBI taxonomy): domain Eukaryota; kingdom Metazoa; phylum Arthropoda; class Insecta; order Diptera; family Syrphidae; genus Cheilosia; species Cheilosia urbana. The sequence goes on from OX297854.1 coordinate 124,363,832, forward strand.
CAAGACTGTGACAATTTGTTTAATTTTTGCCACGTTCTCTTAGCGTTTAAGCTACAGGGAACACATTCATAAGAAAAACATAAATCATGACGTTGCCTGTCTTTAAAATTTCGCGACAAGTCCTTTGCGCTTTACTCTCTCCCTATACGTCACAATATTATAACACCCCATAAATTTCAATGTCAACAAGATGTCAGATTTCCCAACAAAAGCAAAGAATCGCACGCACTGTCATGAATTGGTTTTCGCTGGAAAAAGTGTTGCCAATTGGAAAGTCCAAAAAATAGACCTACCAGTAGACAACACGCCTGCAGGAAAAACAACAATTTCAGCACCAATCAACACGTAGTTTCAGTTTGCAATAACTTTTACGTGAAGTCATCAACGGATGAGTTGGATAAGAAGTTGCAAGAGCCATCAGGAGGGGCCAAATCGCCACATTCGTGAACGAGCTATACGGTCCTGGAATTAAGGCGACTTTCCATATGAAAAAAAAAGCAAATACAGTCTACTAATCGTTTACGGATGACTAGTTTCGATTTCGATCACAGATCATTTATGACAATGAGAAAAAGTATACGAAACACTAGGCAACCTTGGGGAACTCTCGCATTTATGTGTTAAATTTTAGACCTTAATTGAACGGCCTTAATGCTGTTTCAAATAAGAATAGATGCGTTTCTTATTTGAAACGTATTTTTGACAAAAGAGGCCGTTGTCAAGACACACATAGTTTTGAAACGCATTAATTTTCGTTTCCAAAAAGTGATGGAAAAATTGATTTGAGTCATCTGTGAGATAAGATATTAAATCACCAGCAGACCATTTGCATGAAAAGCTCACTATTGGTTTTTGTGATTGAAGACTTTTAGGATGACGATTTTTCAGTGTCAAGATCCTAATATGTATATGGAAGTTGTAAATGTTTTTCGCCAGTTTTTGGGAGAAGACAAGTAGCCATTTTTATGGGCGGTGCTTCAAAAATGCTGTAATTACCTCACCTGGGAAGACTGCAAAAGAGTAGGCCAAATGAACAAAATATTCGAGCTGGGAAAATAGATCCTAGCTTAGTCCAGCGATGCTGTTGGGCTCCTTTTTGAGTCTTAAGACCCGTGGCTTCACTTTATTTAAAAAGCTCCTTTGTCAGTTTAAATAAGATTTTATTTTTGATTGAATGAAAAAGAATGCAAAAATATGAAAAAAGTGTTTCGTTACATTTGTTTTTTCTTTTTCTTTTGTTATAAATTAAGGTTACTGCATTTTAGGTGTAGGTCCCTATTTTGCCTCGGACCCTTTTTGATTCGACTTTTTGAAAAAGGTTCAGTGGCAACGCTACCCTGGTCTGTTATGGCATGGGATATTCTATTGGGCCTCTTCAGATTCGCTTTCAGATTTCAGAATTCGTATGTGTCTAATCTAACACAAAAATGTCATTGGCTCTTTTTTGTATTAATATTCGAATACATATTGAATATGATAAATGTGTATAGCCTTCGATACTTTCCCACGCGTTTTCCATTCACTGGTTAAATTATATATTAAGATATTCGAAATTTACGTCCCGATTGATTTCTAAATATTTATACATAAACTAGCGTGCCCGGCGAACTTCGTCCCGCCAAATATTGACTTTTTGACTGAAATTATTTGAATTTGGAGCATTCACTATTCCACCAGAAATACATTTTTTTGATCCAAAATATCTTTTGCGGTCTCGCTGTATATACTAAGATCAAATCCAAAAAAAAAAATTAAAAATACACTTCCCGTACAAAATATATGTAAAATAAATTTCTAGAATTCTCCAATTTCCCTTTCGAATTTTCCATTTGTTTTTTTCGTCGTATGAACCTTCCTTAGGCGTAGACAAACACAACAAAGAAAATATAGCTCAAATCCAAAGAGTATCCAATACTCTTTTCTCAAATCGGAAGTTCCGTTCTCGAGTTCCCTCATATAAAAAATTTTGTGGTAGGTGTTACCATCTCTGAGATTGAAAAGGAGACGCACTGAAAATTCAAGATGCTTAAAAACGAATGACAAATCGTTCTGAATAAGGGGAATCCGAGCAATGAGATTGTTTGCCTTTAAAATTCCCCATCGAAACCGTCGCTTGGATGACATTTGATTTGATATTTCACCATCAAATCAAACGCGTTCCGTTACAAAGTTTCAGTGCATTGACGTTGCGCAGCAAAATTATAACTGCCCGGAACATCCAAAGAATTCAAAAATTCAACTTATCCCCATAAAGTTTTGTTTTCACGACAAAGAGTAGCATAGATGTCCTTCCTAGCGTTTGACTTTATTTTTGAATGAGAAGTGCCGCAACCCGTTTTCCTATCCCGCCTGTTTTTTGTAAAGTACCAACAATAGGATCCATAACTATCCTCTCTGTGAAACTTTAAGCAACCATACCCATCCTAAAAATTTCAATCGTCTCAATAAAACCGTTTCGGATAACGACAACACCGCCACCTGTCGGATCGAAAATTATCCTATCTTTCAAGCTGGAATCAACCGTACACATCCACAAAATTTCATTGAAATCGATTTAGCGGTTTCAGAGATCGACGACAGCGCCACCTATCGGGTCCAAATTTTGGCAAAAGCTTTCTATTTTTTTAAGTGTTGTATGGTGTAAATTTGAGCCAAATCGGTCTATAAATAAGAATTTTCAAAAAAGCGACCCCAGCGCCCCCTATAGGGTCTAAAATAAACATAAACCATCCGGAGTACCACACAAACATATGGTGTGAATATAAGGGGGACAGCTTCAGTGGTTCAGCCGTTATCGTCGGTCATACATACGCACGAACGTTTTTATATATTAAAGAAGATAATTTACAAAATGAGATTCACCCGTTGTAAAGCTTTTCTTTGCTGTAGAAAAAAAGGCGAAAACGTAAACAAACTCCACCAGTTGTTGTCAAACTCAAACGCACTTGTTCTGGTAAATCTAAGAACAAATTTCAGATTTACAAAAATGCTGTGAAATCTGAAAAGATCGTTTTCGAAAAAAAAAAAAAAGTGCTCTGAGAGCGCCCAATAGAATACCACGTTAATTTTCGACTCTTGCAAGTGTCATGTGCGGCAGATAGGCTGACCATCCAAAAACAAATAGATGGCGCAACAGGTCCGGAGGGACCCTAGGCCTAGCTTCTCACAATCATTATTTTTATATGAGTTTTTCATTTTTGGAACGCATGGAAGGGATCTACAAATTTATGCCGACTCCAAACAGCTAATTAAGAAGCTCTTTCAAGACAGTTATACTCTCGGATGTTTGTCAGACGTTCGCGAGAGGTGGCGCAGTAGAAAAAACCCTAAGTTGGAATTTGGGATTTTGCGGGATTCGAACCTCGACCCCTCGCTTAGTAGTCCAAAACACTAACCACTAAGCCACTGCGCCTACATCAGGTGACATTAAAAATGTCATTGCGCGATACTAATAATCATTTTTAGTGTCCAAGCTATAAATTTTACAAACTCACGATGTCGAAATTTTCCATATAAAATTACCCATTGTGACCTAAAAGATATATTCTGTGTGTTAAAAATGATTATTAGTAAGACCCATTGTGAATGAGCCTTGTGATCGATGTCTGAGTTCTTGGTATTTTTTCCCCTACTGACGGTGTGGAGGAGCAAAGCATTAGATGAAGATTTCGCCCTAAGCTACGCGTAAATAGACGCGGACCTCTACCGACTCGAAACTGGAGGCAGTTAGCTATAACTACCAGACTAACTGACGCTTCGGTTCATCTCGAACTGTAGATGTAGAGCCGTCTAACGTCCAAGTATAGTAAGTATTAATAGAAAAAAAGGCAACACTGGCCACAACATGGAGTCGCTATATTAACATTAAGCCTTAGTATATTTCAGTTGCAACATCGCTGTATACTCTGTTCTCTGTCCTTCCAGCCATTCTATTGACCACAGTCTCTCTACGTCATCCAGTTCTATGCTGCTGATGCTGCTGCATTTGTACAACGTATAATAATATCTGTATATCGACGTGAGTACCCCTCAGGATCCTAAATTCAAATACATCGCGTTGGCTGCCTAGCACAGCACATGCATATACGTACATATTAAGTACATCCTCAATCTACTCCTGGGGGTGGATGTGAATTTTTCCAAATGTCCAAATGAGTGTTTTATTGGCGACAAGGAAAAACCGGTCGTTTTCCCAAACATGCTTGTTGTTTTCCTTTCCTTTTTTTTGCTCTGTTTGTCCATTCCTTTCCTTTTTTTCTGCTCACGTACATGGGTACCCACTCTTTCTTCGGTGGGTTTTGTTCCTGGATCCTGTTTCCGGTATCTGTTTTTTGTTTTTGCATATAAAAAAAAGTTGTTTCATGTTGTTCCCTTTTTGTTATCCCTTTCACTGATGAGGAAGAAATTTAATTAATGCTAATTAAAAATGCTCGCGATATGAACACCCAATCAAATTTTAATTTAGCAAAAACACATCCTCTTTGTGTATGGTTTTTAGACAGCACAATGCACAAGCCACAAGGGCTCGCACTTCTCTCAATTAATGCGAGAGAGGGAGAAAGAGATAATACAATGGTTAATTTATTATGGCTTTGCAATTTTTATTATTCGATATTTTACACAAAAATTTAACGAGTTCTCGCATAACGACTGACTTATTGACTATAGCGAAGAAATTTCGTTCAAATTCGTTGAATGACTTTCCAAGCTGTGTCTGTAGTCTGCCTGTCGGTGTGCTCGCAGAACTCACGCACCACGGCAAAATTAACTTTTTGATTTTGCATCTTGTTGCATTTGTCAGGATCTACGATATACGAATATTTCATTAGCTTGCCGATAGTGTTCGTCGGTTTTATGACAGTTCTTGGACTTTTTTATGGACGAACTTTTGTTCGGGGCCATAAAAGCAACTCAACTATGGTTACAGATCCAGCTGGGAGTTGAGTGTTAAGATTGATTGACTGAACGATGAGTAGGCTGTGTCCGTGTTCGCATGATTTGACTTGAATTTGAACGGATACGGATGTATATCTATATAGGTATGTGAGTTTTGAAGATGTACTCTATTTTCATTAGGAGAGGCAAAAGCTGAGCAATTGGAAAAGTTTTTAGAACCGCCTCCTGTCCGGTAGAGTCATCAATTTCTTTGAATTAGGTCATTATCCCGAAAGGGACGTGTATCTTTTTTGACCTCAATAATTCACAAAATCATTTGTTATCCCAAATGGGTAAGACTTTTGCTCATCAAACATTTATTATACTCGAACTTTGAAGCAGTCTGTCCACCGGATACCTAGGTATAGCATGTGGATATTATGGACCCTGTTTCAGGGGGAAAGGGCAGGTGGTTGATTGTGCAGACAAAGTGTTTATATACAAGTGGTGAAAGACTCTCAGTTTTGACCATACGGAATAGTTAAGGTCATGAAAGTGCGGTGAATCCGAAATTTAAAAGGTACCTACATATTTATTTATGGAAACAAAATAAATCAGTCGGCACCTTTTGTATAGTAAATGTGTTAGTTTTTAGCAAAATAAGGTTAGGTCGTATAATTATTGCACCGACGATGGTACGATAAGGATACGCAACCCTACAGGCGTTTAAGCTTTACAGTTTTGCCTCATTAATTAACCGAGCCCCTATAAATCTTACAGGTGAGCAGTGCTTAAAACCGTAAAAAAGGAACAACATATTACATCTACAACTTTTTCATAGTAAAACGGGTATTCGATTATTTTTAAAGACTTGCTTTGCAATCGAAAATAGTCCAAAGCTGTTAGAGAAAATAATTTTCACTATTTTCACTCTATTTGGAGAGATATCTTAAAAGGATATAGGTACCTACATAATTAGAAACTATTTATTTGTGTCAAATTGCGATCGGATGTGGCAAAATGTATTTCACGTCCGATCGCATTATTGACACTGTACAATTTCTAGAACTGCGAATAAAAAGTCGTGAATTAGTAAATTCTGCGCTTAGCTCTAAAATGAGACAAACTTTTCGTGATTCGGTGCTTATTTTTATTGATTTGATCTTAAACTTTTTTCCGTGTAAAAAAGAAAATCCCCCGTACGAAGTGTATGGAATATTATTTTTTGCGAATTTTCCATTTTTTTGTTTTTAAATTTTCCAATTATCCCGCCGTATGAACCTTCCTTAGGCTTAGACAAACACAACATATAAAAGATAGATCAAATCGAACGATCCGTTCTCGACTTATGGGCGGTCTTACGGATGCAACTTTGTGTTATATAGGTAGGTATATCAATTTTAATTGTAAATAGTTATCAATTTGATATTACTGTGGTTATGAACTGCAAAAAAAAAAAAAAAAAAAATCGTAAATTAACACTTTTCTGTTGACTGTTCCAAATTACGATTTCATCCCTTCCCTTAGCAAATTACAACCATTTAGTTTTGAATTGCAACTCAATAGTGTTGATTTGCGAACAACAGGGGTTGATTTACTAGTTACTTCAGTAGTTGCAATTTACAAATTCTTAATCGTGAATTGCAACTTATTTTTATCAATTTGCAATTCATATTTTGCAATTTACGATTCTTGAGTCTTGTAATTAAAAAACTTTATTTTCAATTTACAACTTATAGACATGTGACTCATACGGCGCCATATAGTCGGGAGACAACGGGATTTGTCTGGGTAAGTTTTTCTGTCTATGCTGAAATTTAAAATACGCACAAATTGTTTAGAAGAACCTACCATTCATACGAACCTTAACAATCCTGTTCGATTACATATTTTACAATCCATACTACGTAGTTTACTTCCTTTCTAGCAGCGAGATGTACCTATATTCTGAAACAAAATACAGATTTATTAGCTTTTTTTAAATAAAATAGACTTACAAGATAATGTTCCAGAAAGCTTATAATCCGTTGGTTAGTATACACTCATTATCTGCGAAGGCGAACTACAGTCTACAGGGACAGCAAACGACGCCGAATTTCTTGCCGCTCTTTTGACATTTCTCTTCAGTTAGGTTTGCCATTTCATGATGGAAAGATATACGAGCCAACAACGAGTCGAAATTATTAAAATTTACTACCGAAATTCGGAGTCAGTGGCCTCAACGTTAAGAGCGCTACGTCCAATTTATGGTCGTCATAATCGTCCTAGCAGATCAACAATTGAGCGTCTAGTGGAAAAATTTGAATCCACAGGCACAGTACAAAATGTTCCCGTGCCAGTGAGACAAAGAAGTGCCCGTAGTGTCGAGAATATTGCTGCCGCTGAGGCTTCAGGCTTCAGTTGAAGAAAGCCCAAATGTGTCTCTCACACGTCGTTCTCAAGCGTTGGGCATCTCTGTGACGTCGTTATGGCGAATTTTGCGAGAAGATCTTGGCCTAAATCCTTACAAGATTAAATTGACGCAAGAACTGAAGCCGCTTGACCACCAAAAGCGTCGTATGTTCGTGAATTGGGCTGAGCAACAACTTGAAAATGATTCGGATTTTCATCGAAAAATCATCTTCAGCGATGAGGCTCATTTCTGGCTGAATGGCTTCGTCAATAAACAAAATTTATGCGGTATTGGTCAGGCAACAATCCACACGTACCTACTCCATGAGTCATCATTGAAAAAACTACGGTTTGGTGTGGTTTATGGGCCGGCGGCGTCATTGGGCCGTACTTCTTCCCTGATGATCAAGACCGGCACGTTACTGTGAATGGGAATCGCTACCGTTCAATGATAACCGAATATTTTTGGCCCCAATTGGATGATATGGACTTGGAGGACATGTGGTTCCAACAGGACGGCGCCACAAGTCACACAGCGAATGTCACAATCAATTTATTGGAAACCAAGTTTGGAGAACGTGTTATCTCACGAAATGGTCCAGTCGCTTGGCCGCCTCGGTCGTGCGATTTGACGCGTTAGACTATTTCCTGTAGGGCTACGTCAAGTCTATGGTCTATGCCAATAAGCCAGCGACGATTGATGAACTTCGTACGAATATCGAACGTGAAATTGCAGCAGTATCGGCCGATTTATGCTTGAAAACCGTCGAAAATTGGGTTCAGCGTCTGGAGTTTTGCAAGCGTGCCCGTGGTGGCCATGCAAAAGAAATCGAGTTCCATACATAATGGCATCGAACGTACTTTCACAGGCATAAAGAATTTCATTGATATCCAAAACCGTTTTTGTTTTATTTAAAAAAACTTTTGTAGGGCTTTTATTGAAAAACCCGATACTATACGACCTAAACAATTTTAACACGACTGTTTAGCAAAGAGTGAATACCGACTGTCTGCCGCTCTCTGCCCATGATACATGATTGCAGCTGTCCAGCAAAACCACCTACATACATCTATCCATAAAAAGAAAGGATTTAATTTTATGCCGGCTACCTAGTGCATACAAAAAATCCACACCACGCAAATTACAAAAATATTTTGCAATTTACGACTTTTCAAAGTCAATTTACGTTTTCAATTTACATGTGCGAAATTATTATTTGCAATTTGAGATTGTAAAGTGCTGTTTGAAAAATTGACCTATTGAAGTGGTAAATTGCGCCAAAAATGTTGAACATCACTAAAAATAAAAGAATTTGATATTCTTCACCGTTCTCAATGTCAAATTACGAATTTTTGTATCAATTCAAGACAAAATCATTGTGATTTGCGAAAAATATACCTATAATTCGTGATTTGCAACTCAAAATGTTGCATTGGTGATTTTTCAGTTCTTTCCATGTAGCCAAAATGTACGGCTGATTTTGGGAACTGTCTACCAAAACGTTTGTGGTTCAATAAAGGGGGGTTTTGAAGATATTCTTTCTATTTAATCAGCTCTTTCAAGTCTTTCCATTTCCTTAAGGTTAGGAATGCAACCTTTTCTATTAAAGTACAATAATGGGCAGGCCAAGGACTCTTATTGCTACTTGTCTTAAGCCTTTAATACCAGAGCGGTTGATAAGGTTTACGAATTTCTTAAGTTCATGGAGCTGGAATAAACTTGAGGTTTCTCCAAACATATTGTGACATATCGACTTGGTCCTTCATCCGTATACCACTATAGGCCGTTTTCACATTTAGGGGCGTTATTGCCAATCGATGCTTCTCTGTTAAAGAGTTGTGGAGAATTTTTTTTTTTTTTTTGCAGAAGAATGTGTTTCGAAAGCGGTCTGTAAGCGCGCAGATCATGCCAGGTTCCAGCTTCGCTGAAGTCAATTGTTCCTTGCAGCACAAAAAAAAAAAAAAATAACATAAACACATCTACAGTGCCAACGTGTCTTCCACGAATAACGATCCTCCTTATTGAGCACTGCAACTGCCAGAAGTTTCTGAAATTTAGTTCCAATAAAAAAATAAAAATAAATAGAACACACAGCAATCTTGCAAGCAAGTAGGTCTGTCTCCTTTATGGATTGATACCGAGATATTCTATAGCATTATTCGTAGTATTCTCCTTTGAAAACCATCTGTAAAAAGAAAGAAATTAATCACAGTTCCCCGATGAGCTGTTTGTAAAAATTCCCGCTTTGACGACAAATTAAAAAAAAAAAAACTGATTGCCATTGGTAATCACAAAAGTATAAATGGGTTTGGGTATATACATGTACAAGTACATCCTATGTATGAACGAGAGTTTTGGCATTATTAGTTATAAACCCTCGTTTTCGTCTCTTTGAACTTGCTTTCAATTATTTTTCTGCAATTTATTATCCTTAACATACCGGATTACCACTCATAACTGAGACTAATCCCCATGTCATCCGGAAAATAAATCAGACTCACGTAAAGAACTCAAAAAAGAAATCCAATTTAAAATGACGAACAAAAAAATGAAAGAATGTTGGAAAACCCACAATGGCACCGTCGAATCTGTTTCATTAAAATTCTAATTGGAAAGCCAACACAGGGACCACTCAAAAATCAGTTCGTGCAACTGTAGTCAGTTGGAGAATAAATAAACAAAATGGCTGCCAAAAACAAATGAATACCAAAAGAAATTTTTCCTTGCATTCGATATGCTAAATGCACCTGTAATTACATCTGCCAGCGAATATATTTTTAATTTTTGGGTCAATTGTAATTAACTACCACAGCAAAAAAGGTTTTTTTTTAATTCAATTCGATTCCCTTAGGCATCAGGAATATTTCAGAAATCGTTGCTTATTTTCTTTTTTCTTTTAAGCACACCCTTTTCCATAGCACAGTACACATGCACGCGTGAGTGAAAAATTAGTCATAAAAAATATTTAAATCCTTCGCCTTATGTTCCATTATCCTTCTTAAAATTTACATCGGCAATTTCCATGTCAAGAGTTTTACATTTCGCTTCGCTTTTCTAATTTTTCTCTTCCATGGCATGCCAGAAATATGAAACTTTATTATCGCATTGTGATTTGGCCCGTTCTTTATCTAGGATCAGAATAGAATCCTGGTAACCAAGCAAACATCTCCGCCCGCCCAACTGAAAATAAAAAACCTATCCGTTGGGATAGACCGGCCGCGTGCACCCTTCTTGTTCGGGTTGCGGGAATTTTTTAATAAACCTGAACCCCTCTACCTTTGTCTGGGTCTGTATATGATGCGGTATGGTGTCCTTGCAACTATTACTCAACTGAGTTAGATTTCTATGACGATGGCGATGACTTCAGTCAGAGAACCCCCTCACTGTGCACTGGGCTAATTATATTCGGTCCATGTCTTCGTGTTCGCTTGGTTACCCTTTTGCTATTTTATAGTCGCCTTCTGTACATTGTGTGTGTCCTATATGTGCGCGCGGTACAGGACGGAGGACAAAGCACACGGTTTGGTGCTTCCATGATTTTTGACTAAAACCGGTCCAGCACTGTTGGGCGCTAGCGTTACTCGTGCGATTTGATACGAATTTTATTCGTTTTTCTTTTAAGTAGATTTTTCTGTTGTTGGTTTTGGCGAAGGGTTGCTTACCGTAAGCTATTTACTATCTGATGACTGATTGCCAGGCGAGGGAGAGGGTGAGATTTTTTTTTATGTAGCTATGCCATGCTGCCACCGATGGACATGGAGACTCTCCGGGGACTTAACTTTAAATTAAATCTTGATACGGACAGAGGGAGATGGAAAACGATTGTGTGATGCGTCGGATAATGTACGCACACATGCGTGTGTGTGCCGCAGGGTGTTGGATATTCGTTTAATAAGCGATAGGTACACACAAGAGCGTGCACACGCTCCTCATCCTAAACGACCAAAGCCCATCAACAAGAGAGCCAGGGCACCCTTAAATGTCCTCTGTACAATCAGTCTGCAAATCAGAGATGGAATCCTTTAATAAATTATCCCAAAGGGTATTATTTCGTGTCGCCGGATATAGGTAGGTACGATGCTATGGGCGATAAATTAAGAGAGGGGTTCAAAGGATTTTTGTTTTTTATTAAACTAGTAATGATTTGCAGTATCCTTTTGTCTTTTTTCGATTCCTTGAATTTTTGCATTTCGGTTCATTCCTTTTGGAATGCATTTCTGTTCGTGGACGGGATAAATGCTAAGTATCTGATAAATGTAACTGTATTGTTGTTGTTTAATTAAAAATTCCAAAAATGGCGGACATGATAGAATATATAAATCCCCTGAAATGAAAGAGCGTGGATTAGTAGCTTTGGCAGTATGGATTTGCAATAACACACTATAGGTATAGGACTGCGTATATCCCTCAAGGGGGGTGCGTTTTGGCCAAAAAAAGAAAAGACAAAACATCAGTTCGGTGAGGCAATGTTTTTTTTTTTTTTTTACGGTCAAAATGGTTTGTTTGTTATTTTGTGTGATGCGGTCCCATTAGGAGCAAGGACTGAAATTTGCATATTTTCTGATGCGTATTTTGGACGGAATTTGCCATGATTTGCATAATATTTTTGTAACTTTTGTCCGGTTTCGATGCGAATAAATGTGTGTGGAATGTAATGGACTTCTGTTGGTCTAACAGAAGGAAGGGCAAACATTAAGGTTTTATAATAAGTTTGGGTCTGACCCAGTTTGGAGCACACTTTGATGTTATGAAACTATAGCTTCGAGGCTTGGAGTAGGTGGGATCTGCGATTAATGATAATGCAATGCTCGATAAGTAGGTAGGTAACTCAGTTTAAACCTTGTTCATGATTTTTAAGGGGGTTAGTATTTAAAATTAACTGAAACAACAGAAAAAAATTGCAATTGTAAGCTTCCGTAAACTTAAAGTCGAGACTAAAATTTGAAACTTTCATTTATCTACTGAAGTCCCTAAAGAACACTGAACAGCTATCTTTATGATCCCGTATGAGTTTTATTCATCTATCTATCTATATATATAATTCTTTCGGGGTGTAACTCGATGATGATGTAACTCGATAAACCCTGGGACGATTTTTATAATTCTTTTTTTGTTTTATTCGAATTGCTGTATATCAGGTTTATATTTACTTTTTGTCGCGAAAACAAAACTTTGAGGGGATGAAAGAAGTTATGAAAATTTTTGTCATTCATAATTATTTGATTGCGGCGTATCTATTATAAAAACAAATTTTAGTTCGACTTTAAATTTACGAAAACTCTCAATTCTGCCAAATTTATATGGAAAATATAGCTCCTGCGAACTACTGAAACTTAGAATCAAAACTAAAAATGTTTATTTGTAGGGCCCAATTTGCAGAGTATCTTGAGGACGTCTTCAAACCACTGGAGATAAAAGTTACCAAGGAATCGAAAAAAGGTGCGAAGAAGATCGACCAATTCGATCGGTAACAGCTAAAGAACTTGCCAAAGAAATTAAAGAAAATAGAAATATAAAAAAGGCCCCCGGGCTTGATTTGATTACAGGAGAAATCTTAAAACAATTCCCACAAAAAGGTCTAAGAAAAACTAGCGCAGATTATGAATGCTGCATTTAAGTTGAGATATGTGCCAAGCATGTGGAAGGTCGCAGAGGTAATAATGATACCAAAACCAGGCAAACCACCAAGCGAAGTAGCCTTATATCGCCCTATATCGATACTACCATTATTGTCAAAGTTATTTGACCAAATGCTGGTAGTACACCTGCAAAAAATAATTGATGAAAGATCGCCATCACCAATTTGTATTTAGAAACAAGCACTCTACAATTGATCAAGTGCATAGAATCACAGATAAGATCGAAAAAGCATTTGAAGAGAAAAATGTGTGTTCTACAATATTTCTTGATATAGCACAGGCTTTTGATAAAGTCTGGCACAAAGGACTGATTCACAAGTTACAAAGGCAACTGCCGAATCAGTATTCAACAATTCTGGAGCTATATACATATATCAGATCAATTCTTCAGAATTAAACAAGAGACAGAGTACTCAACATTAAGAGAAATCAAAGCTGGTGTACCACAAGGCAGTGTGCTAAGGCCAGTGCTATACCTTTTATTCACTAGCGATCTGCCTGAGAGCGGAGAAACCACTATAGCAACTTTTGCAGATGACACTGCTGTACTTGCTGTAGGAGAAACTGTTTAAATAGCAACGAAAAAGCTCCAAATAGCAACAAAACGTATCTCAGAATGGACTAAAAATTAATTGTGGACTAAAAAAATGGCAGATTAGAATGACCTTAAGTCAGTCCATATTAATTTTTCGTATAAAAACGTACCACACTTTTCGGTCTACATTAACAACAACGTAGTGGAATATTCAAATACAGCCAAATATCTAGCCATGACCCTACACGCTATACTGCGTTGGAAAGTGCATGAGCGCAGGTAAGGAAAAAAAAAAGATGAGCTGAACATGCGATACAGTAAAATGTATTGGCTTATTGGGAGATATTCATCCCTGTCCAACTACAATAAGTTATTGCTATACAAACAAATTCTCAAACCAGTATGGACCTATGGTCTCCAGTTGTTGGCATGCACATGCCAAACAAATTTACAAAAAATGCAGGTCTTCTAAAATAAAGTACTAAAGTCATAGTGAATGCACCTTGGTACCACATACGTAACGCTGATCTTCATAGAGATCTAAATATTGAAATGGTTGAAAACGAAGTTAAAAAAGTCGCTCAAATGCACAGACGTAGGCTGCTCAACCACGTTAGCTTAGAAATAACCGAATTATTAAATACAAACCATGAAATCAGGAGATTAAGGCGGATAAAACCGCTTGATCTATAAAAATTAATTAGGATAGAAATAAGGTTATAAAGGGTTTTTCAACAGGGACGCTACAAAAGTAGAGCGACAGGGACAAACGACGCCGAATTTGTTGCCGCTCTTTTTACATAGATATATTAGCCCACAACGAGTCGAAACTATTAAAATTTACTACCGAAATTCGGAGTCAGTGGCCTCAACGTTAAGAGCGCTACGTCCAATTTATGGTCGTCATAATCGTCCTAGCAGATCAACAATTGAGCGTCTAGTGGAAAAATTTGAATCCACAGGCACAATACCTACAAAATGTTCCCGTGCCAGTGAGACAAAGAAGTGCCCGTAGTGTCGAGAATATTGCTGCCGCTGAAGCTTCATTTGAAGAAAGCCCAAATGTGTCTCTCACACGTCGTTCTCAAGCGTTGGGCATCTCTGTGACGTCGTTGTGGGGAATTTTGCGAAAAGACCTTGACCTATATCCTTACAAGATTAAATTGACGCAAGAACTGAAGCCGCTTGACCACCAGAAGCGTCGTATGTTCGTGAATTGGGCTGATTCGGATTTTCATCGAAAAATCATCTTCAGCGATGAGGCTCATTTCTGGCTGAATAGCTTCGTCAATAAACAAAATATGCGGTATTGGTCAGGCAGCAATCCACACGTACTCCATAAGTCATCATTACATCCCGAAAAAACTACGGTTTGGTGTGGTTTATGGGCCGGCCGGCGGCGTCATTGGGCCGTACTTCTTCCGTGATGATCAAGACCGACACGTTACTGTGAATGGGAATCGCTACCGTTCAATGATAACCGAATATTTTTGGCCCCAATTGGATTATATTGACTTGGAGGACATGTAGTTCCAACAGGACGGCGCCACAAGCCACACAGCGAATGTCACAATCAATTTATTGGAAACCACGTTTGGAGAACGTGTTATCTCACGAAATGGTCCAGTCGCTTGGCCGCCTCGGTCGTGCGATTTGACGCCGTTAGACTATTTCCTGTAGGGCTACGTCAAGTCTATGTTCTATGCCAATAAGCCAGCGACGATTGATGAACTTCGTACAAATATCGAACGTGAAGTTGCAGCAGGCCGATTTATGCTTGAAAACCGTCGAAAATTGGGTTCAGCGTTTGGACTTCTGCAAGCGTACCCGTGGTGGCCATGCAAAAGAAATCGAGTTCCATACATAATGGCATCGAACGTTCTTTCACAAGAATACAAAATTTTATTGATATCCAAAACCGTTTTTGTTTTATTTAAAAAAAACTTTTGTAGCGCTCTTATTAAAAAACCCGATATTATCTACCAAAAAAGTTCAGAAGTCCGACAACCGGCGGATTTCTCTTTTAAATTCTGAATCAATTCAAGACTAAACTGCCGATTAGTTGAACAACTAGGTGAAATCACATTCGAGATGACGAAAGTCAGTCCACCATGGAGGTTTTTTAGATGGGTTAAAGTCCCCCACTATTGCAGAAGCATCCCTCGCGATCTTCCTCTGCAATGTCTTTCGATAATTTTCCCTTCCGGCGAACCCCCATACAAAAAAAAAAAAAAAAAAAAAATGAAGGCCAAAAGTTGTGTCAGCAAATTGTGGAAAAAATGCCTGCCTCCAAAAAACAGATCCAGAGGTCTGGCATTTATTTAATTATAAGAATAGCACCTGGCAATATAAATACAGTTTTTCAAACTTTAAAACTTTAGGACGGTGAGGCAATTTTTTTTTTGAAGAAGCCATGAATCTCACCAAGATAATGTAGCAAGATAGCAAAATAATAAAAACGTTGTGATTCTACCAAAAACCTAAGAAAAAAGTGGGAAAAACAGCTATGAGACTTGCCAACAAAATTCGATTGTTAATATGAACATGTTTAAAGATTACGACGTGGTACAAAAGGAAAAAGAAAAGACGATCTAGCTCAAGTGAAATCAAAGCAAGTTTATTGAAAAGTTTTCAAGGAAAAATTACATTTAGCTAACTTGTGTTAGGGCCCCTAACTAGTGTATAGGATCCCTAGGGATGTGTAAAATTTGGTACAACAGATATGAGCCATATTAATACAGAAGGGATGTTCAAAATTCTCAACAGTTAAAGTACACTGGTCCAATATTGGGTCCCACTTTAATCAGCAGTCGGTGCTATTACTATCAATGTCACCTTCTTCAACCTTTCCAAAAACCGCGTCAACCTAGTTATACCTTCCCTTAGAAGAAAAGCCTCCTTCACAATTCATAGACAGTTAAAATTGTTTTTCATAAATCTTAGCCTACGGGTTTACTTCGACCTAACAATAAATCTTATTTGTCGTCCTTTCCTTAGTTGCGTAAATAAAGCTCCTTCAACTTATTTTCGATCCCAAATATTTATTTCAACTCTGGAGTGTTCACAATAGCGCCCCCGTAAAGTTACAAACTTATAACTTGTATACGCCACGTATATGTATGTATCTGAAAGCATCCCCTAGAGCATTGGGTTAGTGGTTAGTTATATACTGGATTATATTAAGGTAAAAGTCACCTGTAAACGGTTTTGCACAATTTGCGGTAAAACGAGCCATGTTCATGTACTTGTGTAGCAACACCCCGAAGCCCGAACCCTTCTCCGCTATAAAATAGCTATCCTACGACGAAAAAGATTAGCTGTCACCATCAGTGAGAGTGTCAAAAACCATAAACCACCACCACGGCACCACCATCATCGCATACCAGGTGCTAAAGAAATTATATAATTTCCAATGAGACTTGAGCGGGGTAGAGGGGCCACAATTTACCCAAATCGTGGAAATTGCCTCAATGCGATTTGTGCTTCGTTAGGTTTCTCCGTTATCGGATCCCCCTTTATTGGCAAAATCGGCAGAGGGCTGATTTATGATTTCAAATACACTTGACTGCGCTTCAGCACATCATCTTAATTGTGGATAATTGAATTGCCAACCCCCCTGTTCTTGGGAAATCATATTTCGAGGGGAGAAATACGAACTCCCTGTATACACAGCTGGGTAGGAATTTCATCGTTTCGGAATGAGAGCGAATCAAGGACTTTAAGTATTTCTATTTAATAATTCTCCAGAAAGCCATTAGCAATTACCAGCGAACAAAGAACCAGTATCCATGGTTTACTGGATGCAATAAAATGGTTGGTATATTAAAGGGTTTACGTTGAGAATAAGCTACTCAAAGAACTACAGATTTTTGGGGCGATAAGAATGCAGAGTGTCGTGTACTTCTTAAAAGGCAATTTATACAAAAGAGGGTCCACTTAACTATGGACTATTGCCTTCAGAAAATTATGTTTAGCTTCTTAGGACTCGTAAGCTTGCAATATGCAAGGAAGATAATTCTTGGGGGACAACAGATAAGGACGGAGAAGTTAGATGGAATGATTCTGACTTTTGGGTATTTTTAAAGCTAGTTGCTGCAAAAAAAAACCCTGCTCATAGCACGAGCTACGAAAAAATTGTTTAAAGACTTATCTATACCTGAAGGTTCTGAAAAATATATAATTCTCGAGGATGGTGCGAGAGAGGATGCCGCTGGAACAAGACGTTTAAAAAACCCCACGAATGCGATCGAATATCATCGGAAAACAAATATAAGACCAATAAGTTTATCGAATAAAGCTTAATACGCTGCTCGAGCTAAATTTTAGCACTAATTCAATTTCTCTCCAAAAATTTAGCTGAGCTAAATCTAAGCGAGCCCGTTTAGCTGAGGCTCCTCGACCTAAATGATCAAACTTTTGTTTAAGAATGCACTTCATGTATCTGTCAAAATGGGCACGGCATTTTCTCGAGCTTAATTTTGACAGATCGTTGTGTTCTGTTGCGTTTTTGTATTGCGGTTGCGGAGAATGGGAGAAGTATGCAAGGATACGATTTTTTTTATAAATACCTCGACAAGAAGTACGTCGAATCGGAATTGGTTGAAATCAAAGAGTGTTGAATTTTAGAAGTAAGTTATTTTCAAAGAACAGCTTTTTTATAGGTACTTATCCGCGCCGTACTCTATGTCAAAATTCAGCTGGGATTTTAGCTAATGTGATTGGAGAGAAAAGTTGGAGAGCAGATCAAATTTAGTTTAGCTCGAGCAGCGTACCAAGCTTAAAGGAACTAAATAAATGACGCTGATTTGTTTTTAACCCCACTAAGTTCCGTTTTGTTGTTAGAGATTTTTTCTTTCGAATTGGCAGCACTTATTGCATCGACAACTAATCTGACACATGACAGCTAATTTTTGCTTATTTTGTTTTGCTCTTTCCCCTGATACACCTATTGCTTTTCTGAAGGCAAAACTAGTTAATTAATTTCGAAATATATTTTTCTTGATTTGATCTCAAAAATGTTTGACATTTCATATCCACGATATAGCAATTTTGACATTTACTAGCAGAATAATGGATCACGATTAAAATTCAAAGTATACGGACGTTCGGATACTTGGTTATTGGATCAAGGGCAGGACCCAAAGAAATATAAGGTTTGTTTGACGTGGCTAGCACTAGTGCACTGAGAAGTTTCAGCTAATTTTTACGCCTATCAAAAACCCAGCATAGCCCTGAAAATTCGGCTACTATATCGAACACAAAATATGATGCCTTAAAGATTCTCAGTTTTTAAAATTGAAAAATATTTATCTTTTAGTGAACGAAGTTTGAAGACGATAAAACTTTTTTCCGTTTATTGATAAAAATGAGTGCACTTAATTCTGATCTTGCGATTTCCATAGTTCAAATAGTTAATAAAAGGTTTTGGAATATACCTAGATGTTGCGTTTAAAAATTTACTTAGCTCTGATTCCAGTTTTTTTTTTTTTTTTTTTTTTTTTTTTTTTTTTCATTCCATTCATTGTATTTACCTAACTTTATCACTACATAAACAAAAATGAATGACAGCAATCGAAATGACAGCGAAACGACAGCGAAGCTCAGCACTGAATTCTTTCCCCGGCAAATTAACTGGGGTTACCTCAGGGCACAACTAGGGTGCCCTAGATGTCATGTCAAACACAGGTTTCCAGTACCAGGGCGAGTTCAGTGGTATATCGAGCACATTACTATTGCTCACGTCAAACAAACCTATAGAATTCGTCGTGTGCGTTGCACCAAAGTATTCAACTGACAGATGGATATAACCAGTGATGCCAACTGAGACATAATTTTTTGAGAACTGTTTTTATAGAGAAATTCATACAAATGAACTTTGAATTTAGTAAATCTGGTACATTCTTCGATGCTTATTTTCTAAGTCTCTACTTGACTTACTCACCAAACCCTAACCTTGAATTATAAAGATCGAAAAAGGTAGAATTACTTACCGATAGAGCAATATTCTCTTAACAAATTTTAATCACCTTGTTGGTTGCAGTTTCAGCTTCTTCGTAAAATAAGTAATTTTTATCTTTTTACCAAAAAGGTATAATATTTTTGAAAAAGGCATCATTTTTTTCGGGCTTAGGCATAAAAACTCTGATCCGGGTTGGCATCACTGGATAAAGCAGATGTGTAAAAAATTATTTGGCATGCATTGCATCATCTACTGTCATTCGCGACTAAGCAGCTCATATGTTTTTTGAAATTTTTTTCGTAATAAAACTCGTTGAAAATGAAAATTGAGAAATTCAATAAAATTCGCAAAATTGTACTGGAAGTTTTTGTACCTGTGACGATTAGCGAAAATGACGTTTTCGTTGACAATAATTTCTATTAGTTTTTCTTGCCTTTTTGTGTCAGCCGATTTGTACTCAAAGTATTCAAATAAACGTCACATGCAATGATGCAAAATATGTTCAAATTGAGTTTTTTTTTTTTTTTTTTTTCTGTGTTGTGGTGGTATTGTTTTTTGAATGCTGAATTTAGGTATATGTGTTCTCTCTCATTTAAACGTTTAGGTTCTATTTCCACTGCATGCAAAATTCTGCACGTGTGTTTTGGGCACTAAACAGTGGGGTTGCTTGGTACTTTACTGTCCGTTGAATCCGTTGACAGTTGTTGCAAATTGAGAGTTTCATTAGTGTAAGAGGATGAGAACAACTGTCATGATCGTTGAATACATATTGACAATTGAAATAGACAAAACACATTCATTTGTGGAGGCACCGGTGACAACTTATACACAGGTCACAAAACATGTTGTCTGTGGAATAATGAGATCGTTAGATGCCCATTTGCCTTTGGCTCTAAGACAATAGACAATAAAGATCACCAACGCTAATAGAATAAAGCCGATGTTTGAATAATCGATACCATCTTAAAGCGATAACCATTATGAGGAAAAAAACTTTTTTTTTTTCTCGTTGAAACTTAAGCCATTCGTTATAACGATATAATTCCTATATAGTTATGGCTACAGGATTAAACACATGTACGCTCTGGATGCCCACAAAATTAAAATGTAAATGTAATCTCCCCCAGGTGTACTATTTACGTCCTGCCTTGTAATCTACTCTCATCCTTTTTCAACAGGTTCCATCTTTTATGTGTTGAATCTGCATATTGATTGTCAGTCAACTTTTGACGTCAACCTTATTAGAAATACCGCAACACACGCAGAAATTTAACTCAAGAACGACGATGATCCGACGAAAAGAAGGGCCGCAGAAAAAAAAAAAATAAACAGCCTTCCATCTAGAAAGCTTGTGCCGAACAAGGGCTGTCAACCCTGGAACTGGCAGGGGATAAAATGTAATAAACAGGAAGAACGGAGAAAGAAAGTAAAGCGCACGAAAAAAAAAAAAAAAATACACGAATACCGAACGTTATTAAATTCTTTTGATGATTCCGGGGTCCTGCACCTGACAAAAAATATGCCACGCCATGCCATCGCGACGTAATACATTTCAGTCAGCACACACATTCCTTGTGACAAGGCAATTCAACTCAACTCAGAGAAAGCGCGTTCCTCAGGTCCTTGCAGTGCGGTGGGTGTTGTGTGGCGTATAGGTGCCGGGATCCGGGAACCCAATTATCTACCCAAAGTACATATAGATGTGCCACCCGCGTCTGGGTGTATGTGCTGCAAAAATATTTATGCTACAAATCTCCGGTACGTACACTTCAGTGTAGTGCTCATAAAAGACATTCATTTCGATCATTCTGAGGCAGTAAAATTCACTTCGGTAAAAATAAACCGAACGGAACGGAATCGAACGCAAGGGGGTGTACAGTGTACACTGTACGGTGGAAGGGAAGAGCAAAGCTGCGGTGGGATTCGAGCCGCCTCACCATTGCCACCATCCTATATATGTGGGAGTAGTGCAAATGTGTGCGTGCGTTAGATTCGCTCCAAAAGGGAAAACATGGTTACCATGAAAACCGCCAGCATCCATGGACCATGGTGCAGAAACATCGCAGCCCATTCCTTTACTGGCGATGGTGGTGGTGGGTGGACGGTCATTGGGGTTGTTTTGGGGGTTTATCCCCCCTCCAACTATATGTAGCACGTTTGCTTTTTGTGTAGCACATAATGTACTTGATAGACGCGGGTGTGTTGGTGAGCCCAGCAGCAGCATCCTGTTCGGTATTGATCTTTTCCAGCTTCATGTGCTCTCACCCGGATTTCATTGCGTTCTCTCTTCTGTCTCTCTAATCCAGTCAGCCAGCCATTTGCACAGAACACAATGTTTGATTGTGTGCAGAATTTCAACCTCTCAATTTTCCACCAGCAACAACAACAATGCAATTTTTTTTCCCGAGTTTCATTTCATATTCGTATATTGGTTTCGTTTTACGTTCGGGGTAGAGTTGGTATGTTCGTAATTTTTTTTTTTTTCCAGTTTTCTGCAGTGTTACCAGTGGCGTTGGCTGGATTTACCATTTATCGAATTTTTGCTGTCATGGGTCTGCCGCTCTATACAGATTGGGTTATTAGGTAGATAGGTACCTATGTAAAATGACAATATTAACGGGTGTGTATAGCTTCTTCAGCCATTTCAATTGTAGGCCCATTTTGCTTAAAACTTTTGTATTTTTTGATCGCAGGTATATTATGTAGAAGATGAAGAACAATCAGATTGGAATCTACTACTGCGGCAAGATTGAAGACTAAGTTTGTAGTTTGTGATTGGGTATACCTACTAACATGCTAAAAGATTAAGGTACAGTAAAAATGTAGTTCCCTCGAAAAAGAGTCTTAACACACTGTCCAAGTCCGATCATTTATCGTATCGTTTATCGAACAAATCAGCCCACTTATAGGAAAAACATCCAAATTCGTTTAAAAGTGGTAGGTACTAAAATGGTGGAAATATCTTGTCCTGTGAAAATGAAAATGGCTCTCAAAAAAAGTGCCAAATTGCAACTTTAGTCACACAACTGTCATGCTGCATGGGAACTAAAGCTTAGTACGCTGCTCGAGATAAATATTACTTCTCATACAAAATTTTGTCCAAATTTTAGCTGAGTTCAATTCAAGCGAACCCCTTTAGCTGAATGGTAAGCGCTAAAAAATCAAGCTTTCAGAACAGTAGATGGACTCATTTGATAAAATAAAATTATATGTCACTCAGAAAAAAGGCGAGCTAAAATCAAGAATATCAGTGATATTTTAAGCCTATTCGTTGACAAAAGTCTGGTAAACTCGAAAAGTCTTAACCCAAAAATCCAATTTTAAGCTCATTTTTAATTACCTTTCAATTAACATTCTTACTTCAATACTATTTCGCTATTATTTTAAGAATGTGGTTCTTAGATTATGCCTGAAACAAGTTTATTTTAAGAATGCAAAAGCTATGTTTTGGACCATTGTTAAATTAAATTAAGCTCGAAAACGCCGGGAATGAGAATGAATCCACCTTAGAATGAGTAGAAAATTCTTTAAACAAGAGCACGGATCTAAATTTGAGATTGATTTTAGTAAGCTTAAGCGGCTTGTTTCAATACTAATTCGCGATTATTTTAAGAATGTTTCTTGTGAGTTTTTCATTATTGGAACGAATGGAAGGGATCTATAATTTTATGCCGAATCCAAACTCGACTCGACTCAAAAGACTCCATCTCGGATGTTTGTCAGATGTTCGCGAGAGGTAGCGCAGTGGAAAAAACCCTAAGTTGGAATTTGGGTTTTTGCAGGATTCGAACCTGGGACCCCTCGCTTAGTAGTCCAACGCTCTAAGCACTAAGCCACTGCGACTACAAACGAATATCATGATCGTTTAGATCTTAATTGGTAGGTATGTACTTTTCCGTCATGTAAGTTTAAGATTGTTTCGGCTTAAGTGGAGAGTATTTATTCTTATTCGATCCTGCATTTTGTGCAAAAATAATAATTCAGATAAAATGATTCTGATTTTAAAATGTTATAGGCTCTAAGATTCATTCGATTTATTTTTAGATTGACCACATAAAAATGAAGAAAACTAAGAATAAGCCTAATCGGACAAGAATTTAGTTTGCGATATTTTTCTGAGTGATACTTCATGTATCTGTCAAAATTTAGCGTGCCCATTTAATGGGATGTCACATTGACATTTTATCAAGCTAAATTGTGACAGATCGTTGTGTTCGTTTGTTCTGTTGCGTTTTTGTATTACGGAATAAGCAAGGATGAGTTTTTGATGTGTAAACATCTAAGCGCGGGTTGTTGGAATCTGGTGGAGTAATTCCACACATTTAACTTGCGGGGACGGAAATGCGTCACTGTGTTTTATCATTGCATACATTTTATCATTGCATACATTTATGAGCTGGGCATATGAATTTCAGCTGTTTGTTGATGTAAAATAAAGCATGACATGCCGCACGCACGGTGTTTACACATATTTCGGGACTGTTGGATACAGTCGCTCCAATTTTTTATTTTAAATATAAGTATACCTCGGCGGGGACAGTCGTGACAATTATCATAGGTGAGCTCTATGTTAACATTTAGCTAGGATTTCAGTTTCAGCTACTGTTTGGAGAAAAAAGTTGAAGAGCAGATAAAATTTAGCTTAGCTTGAGCAGCGCACTAAGCTTAGAAGTCAATCGACCTCAATGGTGGAGGTGGTTGACAGAAGACGGTATAATTTTAAATAAGTGAGGCAACCTTCGAAACCAGGGCAGGTACACTTTATATTTAGAACTAGAACTCATAAATGTCAAGTAAATGAGATTCCGATATTACACTGTTTAAACCCTAATACGCTACAAACAGTATATTCTGACGTTTTGTTTTGCGCATATAAATGTCACAGTTATCAATCCATTTCACTCGATCTTTTCTGTTGAAATTAGTTAAACTTTGATAAATAATGAGTCATTATTTGGCTTTATTGACGTTTAATTTCATTTAACAAAAACTTAACATAAATTCGGCCTTACCAACAAACATTTTCAGTTTCGACTTTAAATTTCAAATTTAAATTAAAAAAAAAAGTCCACTGTGGCTATATTTTCCATACAATTTCCAAATTCGTGAGCTTCCGTATATTGAAATCGAGACTAAAACTCGTTATTTATACATAGAAATGAACTTTAGCATCCTACTTTTTTGTGTTTCTATATCTTACGTTGGCAGCTTGTATTTTTCTATCATTTTTTGTTTTCGACGCTTATTTAACGCGTACCCATACCAAAACGTACATCTAAAATTTGTATCTATAGCTGCTGCATGAACAATTGTGCAATCAAGTACCTATTTGTCGTATTCAACAAAAGAAAGAAGAATGTTTCTCCAATGAGAAAGTTAACATATCAAATAATGATCTTACTAAAACCGACCTTAAATCTTGAAAATATGACAAAAATCGATTCAGACTGGTGAAGTTTTTTAACGTTTTCGTGAAGTTGTCTTACTGCAAAAAAAAAAAGCCATTCAATCGGGTGAATCTATTTTTTTAAATTATCCTTACTATAATAAAACTGTAACTTTTTTCCGGCAGGAAACTGTTTGCTATGAATAGATTCAAAAAGTACTGCACGAATTTGATTCCGGTTTTCACAGTTGGATAGGAAATTGTTCAGATTAGGTTATAGGATTTGTTTTACCATCATTCGCTGTCCGGAAGCGGAAATCTAAGCTGATATCTAAGAAATGTTGTAAGCCCAAATGCTCTTTAGCTCCTAGCCTTGGAATGACTAATCCAAATGAAATGGGATTTTCTGAATACAGAGTCCAATTATTTACAAAGATTTTAAGATATAAATCATCTTTGTAGGGAGCAATAAGCATTAAACAATAAATTTTATACAATTGAAAAAAGTAAAAATGTCAACTAGTAAAAGACCAATGTCACGAAACTTCAACACACCCTCAAAAAATATGAACACTTCCGCTGCGGGAAAAGTTGCTGCCAAGGTTCATAGAATTCTATCCGTTAAATTTGAAATTATTCGTTACGTGTGGAAAGAACTTTTTTTTAGGAATAAGTGTACTTTTGCTTAAAATGTTTATAAAAAAATTAAAATGGTTAGATTGGTTTTATGAAAATAAAAACTTTTTGACCAAACTTTCATCATTTATTTAAGAAAAATTTACACGCATAAAATCGAAGTTAATGAAAGCGGAAAATACCCAACCACGTTTGCCTTAATATGTTTCTAGTATAAAAAACATCTCATTTAGATAGTTTTATGAACCAAACAAATTACCAATAACCAATAGCATTCAATTATGTTAAAAGGTGGTATTCCCGAACTCTATCACATTCGCCCATGGTTGGTAGCTGTTGGCAGCATTGATTTTATATTTTTAGTATGTTTTTGCATGTCACACGGATTCCAAATTGACAGAAACCGATAGGAAAACAAAATGGCGAATTTGAAAAAAAAAATTACGGGACCTGTGGCAAGAGGATTGCGAGTTGCGGTTCTCAGTATTGTCTCTGATAAAAACCATGTAGCAACTCTCATACCTACATTTGTATACTAGGTACGTTGGTGTTAGACCAACAAGCAGTCATTTCGATAATTTTTCAATTTCCGCCTGCCTGGCAACGATGTGAATGTTAACGAAAATACATTGTTATTTTTGCCGGCATCATCGTCATCATAATCATCATCATCTGTTGGTTTCGCCCTTCGTAAAACCGGGCAATATACGACTTCGTTTCGGGTAGCAGCCGTTGCGTTTGTAGCAAAACTAACGCGGGTAAAAACAACTGCCGCACAGCATCAGCAGCATCCATATTTGTTTCCGGTCCCACCATAGAAGGCAATGGCCACCCTTACACCATACACCAGCTCCAGGTTAAAGGTAGAACATAAATTTATTCTGGCATGGGGTACAGAACCAGCGCACACCATTCCTTGCACAATGTATAGGTACCCGTATCTATGTAATATGTCGTCGCTGCGATTGTTTCAGTTCACATTTACTCGCATAAAGCGAGAGTCTGGCTCCCCCGAACACATTAACTACACCCAAGTGCGCTCTAGCCCGGGAGTCTAGCAGGACCGCGTAAAACGAAAGCGAATTTCCATCGGAGCGGGGAAAAGGAATCCCTATCCCATGCAAAGTGGGGTGGTAGCGGGTTGTGGAAGTTATGCAGGGCTTCTCAGAATTCCCGGGCATTTTCGATACACGCTCTCGCTCGCACTTATAGAGAACAGCGCACATATCTCTGTACAATGCACATCTACAGATATACCGGGAGATTATGTTGCTGCACGACGACGATGAAAGTGGAATGCATTAAATATTTTGGTATTGGTGATGGGCTCTGGAGTGTTCTGGAGCATCTTCGAGGGTGCAACATCATCGTCGTATAAACGCCAGTAAATTCTTTCCGGCGCCCCCACACTCAGATGCCTGGGCGCACATTTGCAACAAGGATAGTGATTACAGGGCGCTTATTTCCATAATTTCTGCATCCCAAAACGAGCATGGATGCCGGAATCAAAAGGCATGCAGGGAAGGCGGCAAAAAGTGGTACAACACGGTACGATACCACCTCCATGCCGCGCGCGTGCCGTCCGACCGCCGCAAGTCGTTGGTGACTCCACGGCTGGAGGACGTCTTTGTTCTCTTCCATATACAGCAAGGGGAATATTTTATGTTGCTTTGTGTCCCTGGATGCTGTGCTGCCTTGGTTGCTTTTCGTTGCCCTGGCACCGTTTAGGTATGTACATCTGCACACAAATTTCTATTAAATTTAAAATGTTCAAAAGACCTGACAGCACAGATTAAAGGTATGCCACACGAAGCGCCCATAAAATAACATATAAAGGCATTCATGGGTGACGTCGGATAGCAAGACAGCACCGAAGGGAATTCAAGTAAAAGTAGATACCTTATATAGGATCTGCTAAAAGAAGAAACCCACGACACCGAAGGACAAAGGCATGTTTTCATAACAGAAAACCCCAGAAGTCCTCAACAAAGTAGTCATTGCAATTCGACAACTGAGTTGGTCCCGCTGTTTGGAGCTCACCTGCAAGCTTCTCTGTTCCTTTGAAAGGAATTTTCTCTCAAAAAGTTCAAATCTGATTGTGGATAAAGAGAAAACAAAAATCTTTTTCAAACCAACGCTACATTGAAAGATCTTTGCCCTTCTCGGGGTGATAATAAGGAACTCAGAGTGCTGCACACAATGAAACATCTGTTTCATTATGCTCTATGTGAGATATCGGGCCCCGAAGGACAAAGCAGATGGTTGGGACTTGGTAGTGGTTGCAACTTTCTAATTTATAATCTTCCAATCGATAAGATCAGCCTTTGCGCAATGTTCTTAAGGGTTTTATTAGTTTCAACTTGGAAAGTGTATCATGGAGAAGCGGATTCATGGATAGGGATGGCCAATAAAAAGTTTAAACTTTCTGAAAAGATTTGGGTGAAAGGTTTTCCGACTGAAAACTTGAAAACACCCGAACGGTAAGGAGGTCTTTTATGGAACCGAAAGAGCAAATAACAACCCATCTGTGTTTTTATTTTGTTAAGTAAAGGCCTTAATCTTGGTATAGTGATGTAGGGAAGAGGTTAACAGATTGACGGCCATAGTCCATGGGATACCTATTTTGTTTTTGTAAAAGATGTGCTCGTTTATATTTGATTCGGTTGATGGTAAATGCTACAGAAAACAGTTTATATATTTGCTTCAGACCTACAGTGAAGTAGGGACGTGTAAATATGCAGTTATGGTCACCATCTGCCTTCACAAAGCTGAGGTGTAAATGGGGTTATGCGGTATGCCTCAAAATGCACTTTCGGCAACTTTGAACAAGACTGAAGGTATCTAGCGAGTGGAAAGGCTTTTATTTAAGATATTAGAATCACAGTGGATTGTTAACCCCACTACCAAGAATAAAGGTACCATTGAATTCGGCTCGGGACCTTAAAAATAGTTTTTCTCAAGATTTTCACCAACAGTCGCAGCTCTTGTTTGGCTGACTTTCTTTGGGAGCGGAGGCCGTGTGCAATATTAAGAGCTGGGGTAAAAAAAAAACAAAAAACAAAAAGAGTGCGTGCAAAAGTCTATATATAGGCCCACATTCAGTGATGCTTTTTTAATATTTTTAATGTTAAATCTGGCATTTTCGCAGACTTGAAAGCATTTTTTTGGAAAAAAAAAATGCTAAATGATTTTTTAGCTTTTTTTTTAAATGTTTCTTATTACAATTTTAGCTATTTTTCCCTAGGGATCGCGATGGGTCCTTATGGTGCCTAGTGCCGTATGAGACCTTCATATCTCATACCCCTTTTTAACTTTCTCCATTACATAGTAAGAGAAAAAATTTGTATTCGTACAAAATTTCAAACTCGAAAAGTTAATCAATTCTGACATTACGATGATAGACGAACTAAAAAAAAGTGGTTCGCAAAATTATGTCCGTCTGTCTTTCTGTCCTTCCTTCCACAGGCCTACAGTCTAAGCTGCTGCCCGGATTTCGTTCGATTTGGATTTGGACTTGGAGTTTGTGGGCTTACAGTTCGGTGCCGTTTTTATTTTGCAAGGTAACCTCAATATTAATGGTACTTCCATATAAAACTTTCGTACCAGTTTCATTTGTTAAAAAACGGCTCTAACGATTCCAACCAAAATTCATATTTAAGCTTAAGTAAGGTTAGTGAGGTTGCCATGTCTGTATACCCAGTTTTTAGCTAAAAATTCGAATAAAGGTACTTTTGAAATTTGAAAATATCTCGGAAACAAAAATTCATTTCTAAGGTAATATGGTCATTTCTAACTTGACGACAAGCTCAGATTTTCTCTGTATTATCGTACAATGGATTTTAAAAAAAGAAGATTTTTTTTAAAGATGTTGCCAAAATACAAACGTAGATTAAAATTGATATTCTCAAAATTATTGCGTACTTAATTTTCAATTCGAATCACCAAAATCGCAAATTTTAAAAACTGCTTATATCTCGAAAATCCCATTTTCGATTCCGAAATCATTTTAAAAACTAGGTAATGCTTGTATCCCCAACACTAACTTGTACTCGGCTTTCAGCTAAAACGTTAAGCAATAGTATTTTTTAAACTAAACATTGCAATACTTGGTACCTACTATTTAGTCTGCCAAATTTTGCAAAAACCGCACTAACGATTTTGATCAAAATACGTATTAGAGATAATGTAAGTATTCTTAAAAAGATCCCCTACTTAGTCTTTCTCAAGAAATTCGAATAAATGAGGTTTCTTAATTATTTCTCATAAATATATATATATTTTTTTTAAACTTAAAACTTATTTTTAGCAAATACTACCCACTTCTTCTTTTTTCAACCTTGAGATAATTTCAATCATTTGGAGTTTTTACAATCAGAAAATTCCACTTCATTCCACTTCACTTCCCCCACACACGTCCATCGGGATTTTCAGTTTATAACTGATAGTGCAAATTCAAAAACAAATCTCTGAATTTTTACATACACACCAGCGTGCCCGGCGAACTTCGTCCCGCCCAAAATTGACTTTTTAACTAAAATAATTTTCACTTCCACCTGAAATTAATTTTATTGATCCCAACTATAGCTTTTGACAAATACGATCTCACTGTATACTACGATCAAAATTAAGAAAAAAAAACTCTCCGTAGAAAATGTATGGAAAATCAATTTTCACAAACTTTCCAATTTCCTGTTCAAATTTTCCAATTTTGTAGCCGTATGAACCTTCCTTAGGCGTAGACAAATGCAACAAAGAAGATTAACGTTTTGGACTGTCGGCCAACCTTCCGCTTTTTGACTAAAATGGTTTACAGTAATACCTATGCGACGTACAAATTCGTTCTCAATAAGCGGATTCCGTGGAATGAGAATGTTTGTCTTTGCATTTTTTCACCACCAAATCAAACGCGTTCTGTTACAAAGTCTCGGTGCATTGAAGTTGCGCAACAAAATTATAAATGAGCCGACTTTCAATTGTATAGATGTAAGTCCGGAACATCTAAAGAATTCAAAAATTCAACTAATCCCCTTAAGTTTTGTTTTCACGACAAAAAGTAGCATATGTCCTTCCTTGGGCCCATGCGAATTTAAACCAAAAATCATAAAAATTGAAGGATTGGTTCCCGAGTTCGAGTGCGCACATACGGACGTCAGTCTTTTTTATATGTAGCTGTACCCACCCGCCTTTGCTCAAACCTTTCGTATTAAGTCCTGCTCACATTTCGCAAAGTCCTTTATTTGGACAATGTCCATTAATAATTTTAATGCTTCCACCACCCGTTCTCCTATCCGGCTTATTTTTTGCAAAGTACCATCTATAGGGTCAAAAAAATTGTATATTTCAATATTGAAGCAACCATACCTACCCATCCACAAATTTCAATCAACTCGGTAGAGCTATTTCGGAGATCGGCAACAGCGCCACCTATCGGGTCCAAAATTTTATCTTTTAAGACTGCCTAAGCCTGAAATACACCAATACGAACAAAACAAAAGAAGAAACATAAAATTTGGCCCAGTAAGAAGATTTTCATTTAGGCGCAGTGGCTTAGTGGTTAGTTAGTTGGACTACTTAGCGAGGGGTCGAGGTTCGAATCCCGCAAAAACCCAAAATTCCTTTGGTTTTTTTTCCACTGTGCCACCTCTCGCGATCGTCTGACAAACATTCGAGAGTATAACTGCCTTGAAAGAGCTTCTCAATTAGCCGTTTGGAGTCGGCAAACGATTGTAGATCCCTTCCATTCGTTCCAAAAATGAAAAACTCACACAAAACGAATGGTTGTGAGAAGCTGGCCCAGGGTCCCTCCGGACCTGCTGCGCCAACTAATTTATTTTAATTTAAGAACATTTTCATTGGTTATGTTATTTGTGTCGGAAATCGAATGGAAATGTTTTTTACCTATTTAAAATTGATTAAAAACTTATTTGGAGTTTTCGTCGAACAATTGTACAGCTAAATGAAATATGAATTACTGACATGTCAAATTCAAGAAAGTATAGACAACCAACGCCAACTATATTATTACAATTAAATTTAATGTTTGTTGATACAAAATTGAAATGCAGGGAAATCTAACGTGTCGTAAAAATCTCCCAGCGCCACCTATCGGGTCCAAACTTTGGCAAAAACTTTCTTTTTTTTAAGTGTTAGGTATATGCTGTTAATTTAAGCCAAATCGGTCCGTAAATAATAATTTTCAAAAAAGCGACCCCAGCGTCCCCTATAGTGTCTAAAGTAAACATAAACCATCCGGAGCACCACACAAACATATGCTGTGAACATAAGGGGGGTAGCTTCAGTGGTTCAGCCGTTATGGTCGGTCATACATACGCACGAACGTTTTTATATATTAAGATAATCATGATATATCACGAACACTACATGCAATAATTTTCAACTTAAACCAGCGTCATTAATCGAATCCTGTCAAAAATAAAATCATGCCCTAATCCCACCCTAAGAAATCAAAAAAACTGAAAATCCTACTACAAGCTTGTCCTCGTACTCAAAAACTTATAAGAGTAAAATCTATCAAATAGTACAGGAGGCTCCTGTTTTTGCCTGTTACTGAGAGCTTCAACTTTTAAAAACTCACATTGTTATTTGACATGTTCTGCCATATCACATGAATACCTACCCCAAAAGTGAATTTTATTTAACACTACTCCTTTTTACCCGACTGTACACAGAGAGGGTTATGTGCTTCGCGCGTATCCTATGTACGTTCCTACGTAACGCCCTTTAGCCTAAACGGCTTGACCAATTTTAAAGAGTAAGGTGTCACTAGATTCGTATTCTTCCCCGGAGTGCCATAGGCTAAACAAATAAATATAAAAATATAAATTAAAAAAAAAAAAAAAAACAATTGTCACACAAATGTCAGCGAGATCTTTTTTACAGTCAGTCGGGTTTTTTGTTTTTTAAATAATTCTATATTTTATGAACGGATTCTTTTAATTAGCATTGCTTCTCTTTTTTAAAATTTATCTACCTACCTTATAAAATAAGGAAACATCCAACCAAACTTTTGACGAACGAGAAAGTTTCGGTCGACCCAGTCGTGCACTTTTTTTTTTTGCAGGTTAGCACTTTCTGAAAATCTGGCAACACTGCCCACAGGGACTAGCAATCTAATACCATTCGTTTTGAGTGAGTTTTTATTTTTTGGACATATGTCCTGGGGAGCTACAACTCTATTCCGAATGCAAAGTTCTAAATTGATTAAAACTGCATTTACAGTATCACGCATGCGCATTTTTGCACGAGACGGGACATTGAGATCCGTTTGTCCGTTGTCAATACTAATAAACACTAATAAAGGCGTAGGAATGAGATCACAAATCAGACGCCTAAGGTGTCATGGATGTTCTACCCATAATTATAGATACGTAAAGCGGAAGTTCCGGCAACCAACATTAGGCTGTCACACACACATTTAGCAAGTTATTTTTATATATATGATTAAATAAATAATTGCACGTTCATCACTTCCGAAAGCCATTTTATTTTATAGGAAAACGAAATTTCGTAAGCTATCGCTATAAAAA
The DNA here is from genome assembly GCA_946477585.1 of Cheilosia urbana. Classification (NCBI taxonomy): domain Eukaryota; kingdom Metazoa; phylum Arthropoda; class Insecta; order Diptera; family Syrphidae; genus Cheilosia; species Cheilosia urbana. The sequence continues at coordinate 124,396,801 of OX297854.1, forward strand.
TATCAACATGCATAGCTTTCCCATAACTCCTACCACGTAAACAAGATGGCCGACCAAAAAACGTATCATGTTTTTTGCGTGTTAGGTAATGTCCCTTTCAGTCAGACGGCTGTTTAGTATTGGGCATCCCTTTAATTTTCCGTGATAGGAATGTGTGACCGTGTAAATGCACTATAATTGTTCAGCGTTAGAGACAGTTTGTATTCCCAGAAGCACCGAACTGATTGCAATTAATTTGTGCAATGTTAATGTCGCTCCGCAATCGCAGTTAATAAGTTATTATTTTCCTCTGGATGGTTGTTCTATAACCTTGCAGTATGCAATGCAGTTTACTGTGCTGTGCTTTGCGCACGCAAACGATTGGTTGAACTGGAGCCTAAAAAATCTTTTTAATTTTTATCTTTGAATAATTTATTATAAAGGGTTTTCCAATAAGAGGTGTTATTTTGGTACTCAAAGAAAGCTGTTTTTTGAAATAAATGATCGGATGTTTATTTCATAATAAAGAACAAGTTATGCCGTTAATAATGAAAAACAACATCAGCCAAATGACCATCACGAGCACGCATACAGGAACATATCTTTTCACCATAACAGCTCTTATTGAAAAACCCTTTATACAGAGAAGAATATGACCTTCTACGTTCTACCGCACGTTTTTCTCTTCTATCCTTTTTCAGTACGCTCGCATAAGCCATCCCTTTCATTATCTAATATATTCCGCATTAGCAAATATTGACGGACGACAGAATGATATAAATAAATTCAAAAGGATTTATTTATTATGTACGTTCAGTGATTTCACTTATACAAAATTTTACTGGAAAATGGAAGGAGACATTAACCTACCGTTCTCGAAATAATAATAAAAACCAATAAGTGTAAGCGCCGTCTCTCTCTCTCTCTCTCTCTCTAACTTGGAATAATATAATGATGATATCTAACCGCCGAAAAAGCCGTAACCTGTGATATTCTTGTGCTGACAGATAACGATTAGTAAATAATACGTTTTTTGAAGCTTGAAAGTAGTTTTACAATTTTTTATTTTAACAAAAATGTATAATAGCTATGTATGTCGCACCAAACACCAAATATTCTTACATCCAGCGAATTCGTTTAAATTCCACTTATTTACTTAGCGGGCTTCCGAGTTCCGACCCGTGAAGAGTCTCTGCTTGAGACACTGCAGGCTTCCATCCTCCGCATACGTTGCTCCCACTTAACCAGACCAAGTGCTCTGGTATCCGCGATGGTCTTTAAAATTAAGGTTCTGTCTTCCTTTTTCGTCTCGAACCAGGGGTCTGGGATTCGAAGATCTTTTAGTTGGAGCATTATTGTCCATTCGCTCAATGTGGCCGAGCCAATGTAGTCGTTAGTCGACGTATCTTGGCTTTTTGGACTACATCTAGATCATTATAGCTCACAGAGTTCGCGGTTATATCTTCTGATCCATTCGCCCTCCTCGCACACAGGACCAAAAATCAGTCGCAGAATTTTTCTTTCGAAGGAACCCAACCCAGCATTAGCTCTCCTTTCCTGCTTATCGTTCGTTCCAATATAACGAATGGAAAACATATGAAACAGGTACAAATATCCCTTACCACAGGCGAATTTCGCATAAATTTAAATAGGTATACGTTTTTCAATTTTCACAATGTTGCTCTAAAAGTTCTGGCGAATCGTCAGCGAATCGAAGGCGAATCTTACCCCATGAACATGATGTAAAGCAAACCATTTTATACGGAAGACGGAACATGTATCAATTCCCAGAAGAATTCGCCGCCGATAGAAATTTTCTATAAGAAAACCTAAACTATATCTAACAAATAGAAAAATTCGGCCTTTTCTAAGAAAATATTTAATAGAAAATAATATTATTCTATTTGAACCTATAATACAAAAAGTGTGTTCAATTTAGCAAAAACTCAATAAATGGCTATGAATATTTTTGCATTCACACTTTTCAATCAGGAAATATTATAATGATTCTCGAACATGTTTCAGAAATGGTTTGGGAAATTAGAATTGATGCTGTAAAGCTCTTCAAGGACATTTCAGCAGACATATGGTCAAATCTAATAGAAATTTATAAAAACCGAAATGATAGGTACTTGTTACTGGTTACTTGCTGGTTGAGTAGAGTTTACTATTTATACACGAAGTGAAATTAATAATGGCTTACAAGTTTGTAATACCTTAGAGCTTAGAATATTGCTAAGGCGCCTACAATCGGTTTTATCAAGAAGACAATAATCTTATCCCTGACCACTAGTTTGGGTTCAGACCCAAGCATTCCACGATTGACCAAGTGCATAGAATTGCTGACGTAATCGAGAAAGCATTGAAGAAAAAAAGAAATGTTCAAGACTCAAGTGTATTCCTTGACGTCTCACAAGCCTTTGATAAGGTGTGGCACGATGGCTTACAATTTAAATTACGACAAGCACTCCCCGTCAGTGTTACCTTTCGGGACGCTTTAGAGTCATTTTGACTCCTTTTTGAGCGCCTGGACTCCGGACTCATCTTTTTGTAAATCAGTGAATCCGGACTCCTTTTAAAAATGTAGGATTTTTTTGCTATAATTCAAAATTGTTCAGTGTATTTAGTTGAATTCGAAAGAATTTGGTTTTACCTGAATTTGAATTGAACAGTCTGGTTATTTTAAAAAAGAAAAAGAAATACTGAAATCGGAATGGGACTCCTTTTTCAATCCAGGACTCCTTTTTGGACTCTTTCTGCAAATTTTCAGAGATATTCTAGAATCATATCTCTAAAAGAGACCCTTCCCTGTTAGAAAGGGAAACAAATACTTGGGCCGCTTCTCTATCTGTTATATACTCGCGATATACCAAGAGAAGTGGCACTACCCTTGCTATGTTCACCGACGACACCGCTATCCTAGCAGTAGGTAATAAAATCGAACAAACGACTGCAAAACTGCAAATCGCACTGAATAAGGTAAACGAATGGACGAGGGACTAGCGGGCCGCCCTCAACGAAACTAAATCTGTCCACATGAATTTCACGTATAAGAAAACTGATGACTCGCCAATTTTTCTAAACTTGGGAATGACACCCGAGGAAAAGCTGAAATGGAATTCGCACGTGAAAATGAAACGTAAAGAACTCGATATCAAATATAGAGAAATGTACTGGCTACTCGGAAAACATTCCCAGCTCAGTACCGAGAACCAACTGCTTTTATACAATCTAGTGTTAAAGCCGGTGTGGACCTACGGTTTACAACTTTGGGGTTGTACCAAGAAAACAAATGATAATATTCTTCAAACTTTTCAAAATAATGTGCTTAGAGAAATTGTACAAGCACGATGGTATATAAGGAACGACGATATCCACAGGGATCTCGGAATTCCAACAATTGAAGCTGAAACTAGAAGCTTCGCGAGAGAGCATAGAAACCGACTAATCAGACATGTCAACAATACAGTCCGACAAATTTTGGACGAGAACAATTTATTGCGCCGACTACAAAAAAAGAAACCTTTCGACTTGGCAACATAAGATTAACTTCGTCTGAATTACGGAACATACTGGATCTTTCATTGAAAAATAGCCTGTTAAAAGTTGTTATTTCGTGATAGAAAAATTGCTTGATAAGTTATATCTTAGTTGCAGTATCTTTATCTAACAATCTTTCGAAAGGTGGTGTTTTTATTCAGTAAAAATCTAACACTACTATGAGCACGCCCTTGATATTCTCAGAGTGTCTTTGGAAGATTTTCACCTACCCTCGGGAAAAACAAAACACTTTGACAGTGTATGGGTACCTAACCTATACTCTGTTCAATTCGTATTTTCAGTACAGGCCTTATGGGAAGCTCTTTTTTCTACCAGTGGTGCCTGTAGCTACTCTCACGGCACTCAACACAAGATTTGCCACTGAAATAAAAGCGAAACCACTGGTGATTCCAAAGAATTTGTTGTTGTCATTTACGAAAAACCCACCCAATTTTCCTCAAAGGCGCGTACATCCCACCTTGACCAGTCTGCCAGACAGTCGCGAGCAGATTGAGGATGACGACGAGGGTGGTATTCTCGTATGCGGTTGCTATTTTATCGCAGAAAATAGACATGTGTGTGTTTTAAGCACCTCAGAAGAGTGTTACCATAATCTAATTGCAAAAATATCTTTACGGGTTTTTCTATGGATATTTTCACAGAACTTTCGGTTTTGGTGCTTTTTAAAGCTTTTGAGGGCAAATAAATGAATTTGATTATGTGGGATGTTGCCATACAGTTTTTAGGTACTCCTTTAATTATTTTGTATTTATGAAGGATCTGTTAATATGCAGTTAAACCATTTTTTCTTAATAAAGAGTTGGTATTTGGTAACCCTACCGATATTTGTGAGATAATTATGCAAATTTATAGTGCGCACTATGACAACCATGTGAGAGCTTTAAAATGGAGACAGCTTATTAAAATCCATAATAGTAAGGGTGAAAGGCAAATAGCCATCTTCCCTGTACTGAAAATACGAATTGAACAGAGTATAGTGAATATTCACAAAATTATTTAGGAAGTCTGTGCCCATGTTGTAACTCATTCGATAACTACTTTTCGCAGCGAAAACCTAGGTTTTTTTTATATTTAGATAATTTTAGTGATGGACAATGTCTGTTATCATTATATTAATACACGAACATCCAAAGTTTTTGTACACTTTTTTAGAATTTTTTCTAAAAAGCCATACATGTGTCGCCCTTATGGCTGGTAAAATGAAGTGTTAAAAATTCTTAATACAAAAAACCGTATGTTGACACTTAATTTTTCGCCATCATATTACCATAGAAATGTATTCAAATGTAAATCATTTTAGGTTAGAACCTATTTTCGATGGAGCGCATTCCAAATAGGAATGTAGTTTACCTACCCCTAAAACTATGCAATTGTATAAATTTAACTCAGGTGCATATAATCTCGAGGCAGAAGCGAATATTTTTTCGACATCAATTTTTTGCTGTAAGTTTTCATAGTGAAGTATGTAGGTACATTGACTTATTATACATATATGGACTGCTAGTAGCCAACTTCACGCATGTTCCAAAAATGCTGAGGCGCTCGACGCACTACTGTTTTACAGCGGAATACAAAGTAAGCGTAATATGACAAAATTAACTGTCACTCTGAAATTATTCGCTATTCGGCAGTGCATAAATCAGTGGTTTATAAAGTTAAAAAAAAAATACATTAAAATATTTTAACATGAAGTGTTGTATTGTGGGTTGTGATTCCCATTATAGGCAACTAGGCACATCAAAAGAAATACTCTCATTTCACAAGTAAGTAATAGTTATAGCCATACGTAAAACGAAACCGTACAAATTTTCCTTTGCTTTTTTTGACCACTTAAACTTGATAGTTAAACCCAATCTTGGTCTTAAAATGTTGCTTACAAATTATAGAGTTAGTTAATCAAAAAATAATAAGCAAAGTATCTTTAAATTTTCCAAAATAAGAATTTAAAATTTTTTCCGTAAGAATTTTTTTTTTCCGTTCACGGACAAATGAATATATTCTTTTTCTGGAAAATTTAATAATAATTTGCTTATTTATTTTGATAAACTAATCTAGTAAATCATAAGCAACATTTAAAGACCAAGATTGAATTCAACCATCAAGTTTAAATTGTCAAAAAAGCAAAAGAAAAATTGTACAACTGGATAACTGGAACTTAAGTATAGGTCGGTTTATGCAAAATGAAAATATTATGTTTATTAATACATAATAATCAGAATATTTCGTAGAGGAAATCTTATTAAAGATTGGATAGTTGCTTTAAAAGCATTGAATGATAAGGAAAATGAAAAAAATGCCGCTGTTTTGTTTACGTTACTATGGAAATTTAAACTTGACGGCGGCTTGTGTTTCATTGCTAATCCGCTGTAAAACAGTAGCGCTTGTGCTGTTTTGGAACATATTTTCTCGCAGAAGTCTATGAAAAGGACATTTCACTAGCAGTCCATATATAGTATGTCAATGTGTAGGTACCTATTAAAATGTAAATCATGATTAGAGCTTATTTTCAAAGGGGAGTATACATATATTTTTCAATATCTAGTTGTCACTTTCTCGTCTATATAAAAAAACAACGTAAATATCGAAGATTGTGGTGCGTCTTTTAGTACCTATACGTACATCGTACATACTTAAAAAATTAAGGGTCGATTTAAGACCTACGACATTCGGCTTGACCTCGCAATGTCGATAAACAAATCAAAAATGTTTGCGGCATTAATCTACCTATAAAGAGTTCAACAAAAATTTATAAATTTGTCTTTCAAAAGCATATATGTAGTCATCTATTGATAAAAATGTTTATTTACATACTTATTTTTCTTTCACTTCCGGCATTTCTCTTACTTTTTTGCGTGCTACCCGTAAGTAATTATAGTTTATAGATAGGTACGTAAAACGGAAATAGCACACAAGTTCCGACGGCCAACATTTCTGCAATCACTTTAAAACATTTCTATTTCCGGTTTAAAACATGTGAAATGAGTGTGTTAATTAGTTTCAGTAAATAAAACCAATAATCCATCAATCATTTATATGAAACTCATCGATTCCGGAAGCAATTTTCTTTTATAGAAACGCGGAATTTCCAGGGGGTCTGATAAAATGTCTGTATAAAGTTTTGCCGTCATTTTAAATTTTGGAAGACCCAGTTCTTGATGGTGTTCCACAGTAGAATGTAGCACCAAGTCACGGTTTAATTTTTGATAGGTTATTTACATACACATTTTAGCGGCGCTTAATGTTTATTAAATTCACAAGCTCTAAACAAAGTAACCCTTACGACATTATCGATGTTTTAAAAGCTTAACAAATGTTAACAAAATATTCCAGTTACACGTACATACCAATCTGAATTCAACGGTTTTTATAAAAATTAGTCCATGTGATTTTGATAGTGACTGTAGACGTAGACAGATGTTTTGCATAATCTCGTATTTTTTGCATTATCTGCTAGTGAAGGGAGAGGAATTAGCATGTGAAAATAATACGCTGATGAAGAAAAGTACATAGAGATATGTAAATGTATATGTAAGTATATGACAATACCAAATAAAAATATCTTATTGAAGTTTGAAATAGGTGTAACTTAGAAGATTTGTTTTTTCCTTATTACGAGAAATTATAAAAAATAAAAAGCAATAACAAAAGTTCTAAATTCGAATACCCACTCATATAAATATTAATACATACCTACCTAAATTTCGGCGTCGATATCCCATCCTTTGGTGAATTCTAATAACGGAATCTTTCGTCTAGTTTAGGGGTTTCAAAATTAGACTTTTAAGTTTCGACCTTGCTTCAATATGCAAATGCACAAATCGTAAAGTAGGCTGATGTACAAAAAATAAAATATGCTGTTGTGGGTACGCCCTCCATAAAAATAACCCATTAAATTCGGGTAGCTACATTAAAAAGACAGAGAACAGTATAAAATTCGTTTACTTTGCAAACTTGCAAAACACGAGAATAAGTTCTGTTTTTAATTGCTACACAAAACGTCTGAAATAAAAGCAAAATGACAAAGTCGTAAAAACGTTGTGTTCTTAATAAAATCGCACTTTTACATTGCAGCAAATATTTATTTTGCAAAATTGCAAAGGGTAAAGTGAAAGTTGTTTATGAAATACGCTGGCCAGCGAGCGCCTTTGTGCAGTTTGTAAAGTTCTTCTGTGGACAATTTCCTATTTATTTCATCGATAAAAATTGGACCCAAAATATTACCCAACGAATTTAAAAAAAAAAAACACAATTGAACTCCTTGGTTCAATGAGAGAGCTTGATTTTTACTACTCATATTTTGTTTATCCCCAACATTTAATAATTGTGAACTTAGGTAGTCATTTTTGTCAAGCCGTTTGAGCTGTCCGGAGCTGCAAATATTTTTTTATTTTATTTTTTTTTAAACTTAACCTAACTACTATGTTACCTACGTAATCATTTTTCTAGTTTACACAATTCAGTACGATACCATATTAGCTATGCTGCATGTTCTGTTCGAATGTTCGAAAAGTGCTGCCGAAAGCACTCCTCCTTTCACATCGTACTCCTATTTTGTTTAAAGATCTAAAATATCTTTCACTTGCAGCAAAGTGTTATTTCAACCTTAATAAATTTAATTCAAATTTGGCAGCACTTTTACCTTCCAACTTATCTTCCAAAAGGGAATTTTCCTCTTTCTAGATTGTTTTTATTTTTTGTTGTCATGCAATTTTCATATGTTAGTTCGGAGTGAAATTTTATGTAGGTAGGTATAGTTCAATATAGTGGGCGCAGTGGCTTAGTGGTTAGTGTGTTGGACTACTAAGCGGGGGTTCGAGGTTCGAATCCCGCAAAAACCCAAATTCCAACTTAGGGTTTTTTTCTCGCGAATGTCGGACAAACATCCGAGAGTATGACTGTCTTGAAAGAGCTTCTCAATTATCCGTTTGGAGTCGGCATAAAATTGTAGATCTCTTTCATTCGTTCCAAAAATTTTTTTTTAAAAAAACTAACACAAAACGAATGGTTGTGAGAAGCTAGGCCTAGGGTCCCTCCGGACCTGTTGCGCCAACCATTTTTTTTTTTTTTATAGTTCAATAAAATGAAAAGGTTTGACAAACTAATGCTTTGAATGTTCTTATTCCCATTAGGTTAGGTAAGCTTAACGGATTGGTAAGCAGGGTAGACCCTACTATACCACACTTAGGTCCTTGTGGACCCATTGTATTGACCTTTTTTTGGGGTTGATCGTTGGTGCTGTAGGTGGTTAGCACATGTCTCTCCCTCATGTATTTACCCGACGTCGTCCAACCATCCTGATGTCCTCCAGTACCTGTAAACATCTGAAAGTGTAACATCAGAAAGTTCTCCTAAGTCATGGAAGTAATAGCTTCCAAGTGTTCTTTTCTTCAAGTGACAGAGGCTCGGGCAGTGATAGAGTAAGTGAGGTGTGTCCTCCTGAACCTCTTCGTCCCCGCAACCTCTATACATATATCGTCATCTTTGAGATTTAGTTCATCGTGTGGTTTCTTAGAAAGTTATGACCCGTTAGAGCCCCTACCAGCTTAGACAGTGATGACCTGTCAAACTGTAGAAGTTTGATGGTTCGGCCTCTATCATATACTGGCCATAGCTTCCGAAATACCTCACAGGTAGTTAGATCTTTCCACCTGTTATTGGTTTGCATGCGAATCTTGTTCTCCACTCGTTCTCTGAGATTACAGAGTGGAGGCTTGATCGACTGTGGTGCTCTATCATGTTCCATTGCAGACCCTTTTCTCGCCAGTTTGTCAGTTATCTCATTGTCGGCTTTGTCACTGTGTCCAGGGACCCAGCTGAGATTAATAGAGTGCTGCGAGCAGAGAACCTTGAGCTCTTCACGACAGCTATGAACTAGCTTGTCTTATTCCCATTAGAATAAATCAAAGTAAACTGGTATTATACATAATTAGTGAAATGGGATTCGGTAAAGGCAAAAAAAAGCTGGAAACGTGTCTTGTGCTGTTGAAGGTTCTAAAACAAATAAGTCTGCTGCTCTTCCTAAAAATTTAGTACCAAAATCACCTTCTGCGATTAATAATTTATTTATTTATGCTTTGTTTTTTTTTTTTTTTTTTTAACTGCATTTTTTAAATAAATTTCCCTATATTTTCGTTCCTTTAAGTTTTACTGCGCAAACGTATTACAGATAGCAGTTGCTCTCGACCCTAATCGCGTAACTTTTCAAACGATAGACCTCTAAAACTAGCAACTAATGCAAAAAATTACTAATTTGAGAGCTTTATCCAATTTATTCTCCACAGTTGTAATAAAAGCTGGTCGATACCTAAAAAATCGGCCAGAATACCTATAGCTTGTTATGCTCATGCAATGTTAAAAACGATATCGTCCAGGAGATCATTGTTACCGAAACCCCCAACTTCGGGCGATTTTCGGTTACTCGCCTATAAGCTTGTATTTTTAGGGGGTGGCAATTGGCAAATGCTAAGTGCGTTAGTATTGTTAGATAGAAATTCATATTGACAAAAATGTCATGTAACTTCAAAAATTCCTGCTCACCAACTCACTCGCAAAAAACTTGAGTCCCTTCGGCTTTCGGCAAAGTTGCTGTCAGCGTTCGTATAATTTTATCCGTTAAATTTGAAATTATTCCTTACGTGTGGTTAGTATTTCATTTTATGAATATGTGTACTTTTGCTTAATGAATAATGGATTGTTTGAGGGAATATAAAAACATTTTGAGCAATTTTTCTTCAGTTATTTATATTCAGAAAATTCTACTCATGAAGTCGTAGTTAATGATATTCAAAAGCGGAAAATATTCAACCATGTTTGTCCTGATATGTTTCTAGAATATGAAACATCTCATTTAAATAGTTTTATTAGCCAAACAAATTATATAAATCACCTTTTAAAAATATATAATTTAATAATCAACCAATAGCATTCAATTATGTTAAAAGGTGGTGTTTCCGAACTCTATCACATTCCCCCACGGTTGTTTCTGCATGTCACACGGATTCTTAATTGACATAACACCTATAGGAAAACAAAATGGCAAATTTGAAAAAAAAAAAAAAAAAAAAAATTGAGGGGACCTGCGGCAAGAGGATTGCGAGTTGTGGGCCTCAGCTCTCAGTATTGACTCTGGTTCTAGCTTATAGGTACGTAATCTGTTCCCTGAACTTACCAAAACGAAATTGTCCAACGTTGTTACAAGGCCATATTCGGAAAAGGGAATATTTGTATATATAACACATACAGGTTGTTTGTATCCTTGTAGTTTTGCTGATAAAATTTGGTTTTCCTTAATTATAGTGTTGTTTTCTATGATTTGTTGATTTGCATGAAGCATGTTGCATGCATTTGTCCCTGGTTGCGACTAAAATTCACAAACTAAAATACTGCACACATCTTTTATTATTATTTACAACACTGCATTCTAAATTGACCTTAAGTGTGTTTTTTGATTTTTTCAATCTTTTAAAATTAAATGAGAAATTACAACGAAAATTGTCGATAGTAGCGCCACCTAAGGCGAGGTCTTCCTCTACTGCGTTGAAGACTCGAAGACTCTCCGGGCCGGAGCGTTGGTGTCCATAATATATACATATCAGCTGGCACCTTTTTTTTTTGACGTTTCAAGATTATTTTAAAACAAATTCGTTTGAAAATTTGTGATATGACACTTAGTCTCTTTTACACGCAGCTGTTTCAGTATGATTTAATGTAAAAATTATAAAAAAAATTTAGTATCATACGCGCTTAACAAATTCTCGTTAAAATTTTCAATTAAGCACACCTAGCATATAGGAATGTAATTTTTGCAAATTGACATTCAATGAAATGAATAAAAAAAATTTTTTTTTTTTTTTTTTTTTGTCTCCATATTTTTGCTATTTGCTTCGTTGAGCTGCGAGCAAAATCTGGCAACCCTATTAGGTACATCTAGGCCTAAGCTTCCACACATTCTGTTCAGGTTATTGCGCTGTCTTTGGCTCTTTATGATCATTTCAAAACAGCCGAACATTCGCACGTCATTTGTTATAATAAAAATGTCAAACAAAACAACTTCCACTCCACCCAAAGAAACACTGCCCAACAGACGACTGTTAAGGACTATTCACATGAGAGCGAATTGCGAACTGCGAACGCGCAAATATTCGTAGTTTCTGACACTGCATTCACATGAAAACTTTTTTTGGTCGCAGATACCCGCGTATCAGTTTCATTTAGGTTAAGTTCGAACGAATTTTTCATTCGTGGATTTGTGGATCGCGACTGTTTTGTGTGGATTGTGAATAAAGTGTGACAGTTCGCGGCATGAATTTTCAATTCGCGGGAAAATTGTTTTAATTGTTAATTTAGCTGTTTAAATCAATTCAGAGTCATGTTTTTTTTTAGACCTGATGCTAGATTAAATATAATGGTTTTGTGAGAGAACAAATACCAATTTTCAATTCATAAATATAGTTTATTGATAGAATAGATTTGCTCGCAGTTCGTTCTCATGTGAATAGCCTTTACAGTTTTGGATCCCGATTCCCGACACAAACAATCACTTCACATCACAAGTCACAATTAGGGTTGCCAGTTCTCCCGATAACCCGGGAGTCTCCCGGGTTTTTACTTATCTCACGGTCTCCCGAAAATTCTATTAAATCTCCCGAATTTTCAATATTTCATTTTAATTTTCTTAAAAATCAAACTAGGAACATTTAAGAAAAAGTTTTATTTCAAAGAAATGTTATCAGGACTTGGCATTACTCCTTTGGTTTTTGGTCCGACACATTGCAGTTGACATTTCCCCAAAAATATTTTCCACGCGAAGGTCGAAGGGGAATGGTGGCTTTCAATTTATCTCACGAAAAGTATCAAATGTACCCAAGCTCAATATCAAATAATTTAAACAATGTTGCGTATAAACAGTCAGTATAAGTAATAGGTACATTAAGTAACGAGTTTTTTCTGTTTCTCCCGATTTGTTGTCAAACCCCCGATATTTTTTCTGAAACCTCCCGCTTTGTTGAGAAACATCTATGGCAACCCTAGTCTCAGAAGTAGCCCATTAACAAATAAACAATTAAAACCATGACTCAGTGTTGGCATAGGCACACTGCACACAAACACAACCGTATGACACTCACTTTTTGATAGCAATCATGCAATTCATAGAATTTTGCAAAACACTATTAAAACTTTTAACTTAAATTTCAGAACAAGGATTCACTGTTTGCACTATTTAGTATCACTTTTTTCACTTGTATGAAGATTATCGTTCGCTCTTGGCATTCACCGCGTGCCTTATGACTAAAACACATATAGGCCTGCAGTGGATACCAGGAGAAAAACGCATTCCTTATAAGAAACGGCTCGGTATCGGAATAGTCTAACTGACTGAACGACGCGCTTTCATCAACTGTTACGGCTACCCGATAACGTAGGAATATCCAAAACAACAGCCAGCTGATTCCCGGCGCATCTTGTAAACCCAAACTCCACTAACACATACTCAGTATCCACATCGGGTCCATTGGCCTTGATTGTGTTTTTATTTTTCTTCTCGTAGTACACCTCAACAAACAATAAATTACTATTTCACGCTCCCGTACATATCGATCGCAGTAATCAGGTCAGACAGCCGCAGCATATCGAATGCAGCAGCAATCTCATTCTCATTCTTAATTCCACAACGTGTCACGTCACGATCCCGAGCGTATCCTGGCTCCTTCCCACTTGAAACACCTTTGCTACTTGATACTTGATAGATAAAGATGATTTGTATTTGTTGTACATTGTCCCATCGTCGTCGAATAACACGATCGAACTGCATGTATACATTTGTCCATGACACTCTACACACAGAGCTGAACTTTCAAGGGTTGTTGGCCAGACATACTGGCAACTGGCCTGCCAGTACAACAATTTAATACCGGTACTGTCGGCGCAACCGAATAAAGTGGTAGTAGTAATTCCAGGATTGCAGCTGTTACCTTTTGTCTGCAAACTGCGATATCGAAAAGGAAAAAAAAAATCCAGTCCTGCAAATAAAAATAAATACATACATTTAAAAAAAAAAAAAAAAAAAAAAAAAAAACACCCTCCTCCCCTCTCAGTAACCCAAATGTTGACAATGCGATTGCACTCGTCGTTAGTGGTGTTACACTCGGGGTTTTTTCGTTGGTAATGTATGCACCGTGTACTGCAGCTTGCCGAGCACAGGACGAAGAACCTGGGGTGGTAATTGTGTTACATTTATGACTTCATATTAGTTACACACAACGTGGAACGAACAAAAGCCGAAATTGCTCGAGTGGCACGTGAACGTGAGATCGCCGATTGAAAAGGAAGGACCCATATACTCATATTCCGAGGGGTGGATCGTGGCCATGGCATATTGAAATTTAAAATCTGTGCTATGAGCAATGTGATGAGGGGATGCAATTTTGATTGAGGAACCCGAATATGGATCTATACCTACTCACTTGGGAATTAACAATTTCTATTAAATTTTTCTATAGGTCCGGATTGTCATAATTTTTTTGTGCAGGCCTTAGGGGATGAAACTGAATACTGGGCCAGTGAGTATTTGGGACAATTGGCTAAGGGGAAAGAGGGAGACGCTTGCTTAGCTCAATATTTTTTTCAAGATTTGTATTTTTTTTTTTTTTTCGTTTGTAGGTATGCAATACATAATATGACACGTTGATTATTGTGTTAAGGGTGGAATGAACTGTGTTGGCGCCAAAAGAAAAAAAAAAAAGACGCCATTATGTTTGATATTGAACTAGGTAAAGGTAGGAGAAGAAGAGGACCAACATGCATAGGTAAGTACGAATTTTACAAACATTTCTCTGATCATATGAGTATTTATAGAAATGGGTACCTACCCGGTGTCACTGGCCTGATCGAAAATTCCAAGTTGACTGAAGGTAAGTAGATAATATTTTATATGTAGGTACGTATTCGATTTCACGTTTAAGCTGCTTAACTAATTTTTAACTGAAAGCTTTTGTAATGTTAAGGGTGGGCCATCTAGTGGTTTCTTTTTAAATCTTAACTATGAATCTTTTGACACTGACACTGACAGCTGTTTGTTTAACGCTAGAAATTTTGATAAAAAGTCAGTATCGTATCTCTGCGGAACGAAAGGAGTCGCTTTACGCTTGAACAACGTTGGGAAATATTGAAAACTCAATTCGAAAGTGAGCGCTGTGTAGCCCAAACAGTGCGTTTTTTGAAAAGAAGTTTTGGCCGAAATGAAGCACTCTGCCTGCTGTACGCAAGTTTGTGCGAAAAGTTCGTGAGACTGGTATGCTAATGGACAACACTCATGGTCCCCGTCGGTCGTGTGACAGTGAGTGAGAGTTTGGTGTGGATTGCGGAGTGACGGCATCATTGGACCATTTTTGTTCGAAAATGAGGCTGGGAACAACGTTTCGAACAACGGTGGGTGTTACAGAGCCATGTTAATCGACTTTTTGTTTACTGAGATTGGCAGCATGTATTTGGACGGCCTCTGGTTCATGGAGGATGGCGCGCCATGCCACACAGCGAATGCGACAATCGATCTCTTTCGCACCAAATTCACAAATCGTATTGTCAGCCGCCTTGGCGATGTCAATTGGCCGCGGTTGAGCAGCGGTTTGACCTGCTTGATAGCATACAGAGACGAGCAGTTCGACTCATTGGAGACTCTACACTCACATCGAATCTACAACCGTTGATGCACAGAAGACAAGTAGCTGACCTATGCTTGTTCTATAGGTACTTCCATGGTATGTAGATGTTCTGAGGAACTCAAAGACATTATCCCTCGAAATGCAACTTTTGGACGCCCAACAAGACAGGCTGCTAATGCTCATGACCATACAGTACACTTGACAACCGCGAGGACATCAACTTTCAAAAAACTCCTTCTGTTACAGGACAAGCCAACTTTGGAACTCGCTTCCTGGGGATATATTTCCAGAAGACTACAATTTGCAGAACAAACATAAATCTGCAGGCATCTCGGGGCGCTGTTGAAGCGTTATAGGTTCGCCTTTCCCGGGAGAAGTATATATAAAAAAAAAAAAAAAAAAAAAAAATTGGACTACAGGGAGGGTTCCCAGGTTCGATCCCCGAAAAAACAAATTTCATCTTAAAGTTCTTTTTTCCACTACGCCACCTCTCGCGAACGTCTGACAAACACCAGAGAGTAGAACTGTCATTAAAGAGCTTCTCAGTTGGACGTTTTGACTAGGCATAAAATTGAAGATCCCTTCCATTCGTTCCAAAAATGGAAAAACTCACACAAAACGAATGGTTGTGAGAAGCTAGGCCTGGGGTGCCTCCGGACCTGTTGCGCCAACTATTTATTTTATTTTAATTTATTGGTTATTGGCTAAATTCAGCCTAGGCTTAAGGTAAAACTCCTTAGACATCCTACCAAAAACTAGGTAGATTTAACACATTTAAAACAATTAAAATAGGTAAAGTTATGCGTTCCTAAGGTAAAATGTTAGGCTAAATTCATCCTAGATTTAAGGTAAAACTCCTTAGACAACTTGGCATGCCGTTACCAAAAACTAGGTTAATTTTACGCAGGTTTGAAAAAGTTCGTTTACATAAGGAATATAAGGTAAGTTATCTTAGAACTTCTTCCCCTTAAAATTTGCCTGTCTACATAATATTTCATTTTAAAAAGAAAAAGAGGTTATTGCATATATTAGAAAAAGATTCTTTGAAAATGGAAACTTAATGCCAGGCAGCACAAAAACGGATTATTTTGATGTATTTAAGATGGTAAGTTGGTGCAGAAGATTCAGCTGTTAAGCGCATTATGAAACAAGAAGTGGAATAGTCTCAAACAATATTTCTACTCATATAAAACGCGAAAAAATCTTCTTTCAGGTGTCTTTTTTTCATGTCTGTGTTAGATTTATTGAACGAACGTTTTTTACAAATTATTATCATCTTTATCTCTATCTCTATCTCTATACAAAAATCAATTGCTGTGCGTTAGTCGGGTAAAGGATTTGAATGATTGTTATGTTGTTTTGTTCGTCTTGAATCAGGGAAGGTTTAGAAAGAAAGAAATGTCGGAAAATTCTAAACATGTGGCGCTGTAGGCATGTATTTCGTTTTTCAGTAAAATTCAATTTCTATCTTCAATAAAAATCTTTTATTATTATTATACCTATAATATTTTCGGGGTGAAACTCGATGACGATATAATTCGATAACCACTGGGCCGAATTTCATGATTCTTCTTTTGTTTTGTTCGTATTGTTGTATTCAGGTTTGGACAATCTTAAAAGATTGAACTATTTTGGAACCGATATGTGGCGCTGTTGTCGATCTCCGAAACCGCTCAATCGATTTCAATGAAATTTTGTGGATGTATGGTTGGTTTCAGCTTAAAACATATGATTCTTTTAGACCTGATAGGTGAAGCTGTTGTCGATTTCCGAAACAATATTATTAAGTTGATTGAAATTTTTGGGATGACATTACAACAAAACATAAGCGGGATAGGAAAACGGGTTGTTGCATTCAAAAATAAAATAAAACGATGATTCTAAAGTTGAATAGGTAATTAAAATTATTAATGGACATTGTCCAAATAAAGCACTTTTCGACATGTGAGCAGGACTTAATACGAAAGGTATGGGCAAAGTCGGGTGGGTACAAATATAGCTACATATGAAAGAGACTGACGTCCGTTTGTGCACTCATAACTCGGGAACGGATCGTTCGATTTTTATGATTTTTAGCTTAAAATCGCACGGGCCCAAGGAAGGACGTAAACTACTTTGTGTCGTGAAACCAAAACTTTATGGTGATTCGTTGAATTTTTGAATTCTTTGGATATACTGGGCTAACCTCTACACAATTTGAAATTGAAAGTCAGCTCAGTTATAATTTTGGTGCGCAAGCTCAATGCATCGAACTCCTGTAACGGAACACGTTTGATTTGATGGTGAAGGATGTGAAATTAAATGTCATGCAAGCGACGGTTTTGAGGGGAACACTCAAAGGCAAATAATCGCTGGATTTTGTTGCTCACATGGTAAATTTTGTGAAAAAGCATAAGGTTGGCCGACACGTCAATCATTCCGGTTTGAATGAAATACATCGACATTGCCACACTTCAGTTATTTCTATTGTTTTTATTTTCTATGAAAAGATCAAATCTAGAAGTGCTCTTTCTATGTTTCCTATGTTACATTGAAAAAAAAGTACACTTTCAGGTCAATTCTTAACACGACAGAAGTGTCCGGGATATTTTTTAAAGAATTGCTCTGTACTTACCAACACATAGTAACAAAGTGTCAGATTTAAATGTTTTTTTGTGCGTTGGTAATAAATTTTGCACTAAGCATGTGATCCGAAAGTATACAATTATACGTGCAAAACGTAAAAACGTAAGCTTAAATTGAAATATATAAATATGGCCTATTAAGACATTCATATTTACTGTGGAAAGAAAAAGCAGCAACAGAAAATCAAATCTCAGAGATGGTGTCTACCACCATTACAAAAGTGCTTCATCGAATTTCATTAAAAAAAAAGCAATTCTCTCGGATCTTCAATGAAAAATGCTATAACATAACTTTTGAATAAAGAATTGGAATTGATCCAATAACATATAGGTACCTAGTAGCAAGTGCATTGTGCATTTGTACTTTTATTGAATTTGTATTTCGTAATTGTATTGAACTTAATTAAAATAGTAAATTAAGTTAAGTTAAAAGGTATCCTTAAATTCACTGACCGTTAGGCGGTACGAAGTTCGCCAGGTCCGCTAGTTTATTAATAAGTAAAATTAATTTACAATATTAATATTTAATAAGATTTACGGCACCAGCTACATGGGCTTTCGGCTGGTTTTTACAATTTAATCGCATATGTATTTCATTTCGGAAATTTCTTAAGGGATATCCTTTACAACGATAAACTACATTTCAACTCGAAGTCGATACGAAATGTATCTGCTGGGGGTTTGAGTATGGTAAATTATTGTAAAAAAAAAAAAATAATTAAAAAAATAAGAAAAGTCGAGACATTCTTCAACGAAAAGGAATGAGGGTTATAGTGTTATATCCTGTATACAACTAATAAATATACCGCCAGCAGAGAGCAAAAAAGAGGAACTATGCTTGCAAGACAAACTGTCTGTACAGTCATTGGGAGCAGCGTTGCCGTTTGGCCTATTTGGGGGGCCATATGGACCCTTTTAGAGCTTCAGGAGCTTCAAGATCCTTGGCCCCACTTTATAAAAAATGATCAGAATGGCCCTTTTTCAGTTTACGTATGATTTTACTCCTTATTCAACGAAAAAGACCGCAACATATGAAGAAGAAGTGTTTCGTAATGAAAAAAAAAAAGTTTTTTTGCTAAAAATAAATGTATTTGTTGCTCTGTTTTTTTTTAGTATTTTATGTGGAGGCCCCTTTTTTTCGGCTTGGGTATCCGAACATATTAGATATATTATATACACACCTTTTTAAAGAAAACATTATGTGCTTATAAAATATTTTATTTTAACAACGCTGTGTCAAATTTGGGCCTACAATTAAAATATATTACATAGTTCTATTTTGTAAAATAACTATAATCAACTTGTTAAAATAACTCACAGCTAGGTACCTATTTTCCTTTTACCAATAGGTATTTTGACAAAACTCTCAAAACAGGTAACAGGGTAGGTGTACCAGTACCCGGCCAGTCACTAGTAGCCGGCCACTTTGCGTTAAATAGTTTATAATAAGTAAATTAATCGCTATTTTCACGGGCCAAAAATTGGGGCTATAATTTTTGGCCTATTTATCGTGCTGTTAAAACTTGACGGCTGTGAACTTCACTAAACTGCAAGAAAAAAATGCGCAGTCTTCGGGGAAGCGAAAAGTGCCTTTTAGAGTTCGAGATTGTTAATGGAGGTATATCAAACGGAAAACGTAGGTTTCAGTATTTTTCTTAAATATTTACGAACTTTTTTATTGTTTATCTGTTAAGTTATATAATTATTAATCATAATATGTGCCAAAAACACGGAATTTTCATTTCTTTTTAAGTATTAGATGGTGGCCGGTCACTAGAACTTTTTTCTTTGAGGTGTTTAAGTGTCCGGCCAAGGTGGATAAGGTGGATAAGGTTGCATTTATCCATGCAACTAAGCCAACTTTGCCATTCGAAAAATATTATACTTTATGCTCTGCCACCCATATCCTTCAACCAGCTGACGTTAGTGTGTTTAAGTCACTAAAACAAGACTGATGGAAGAAGACGGTAAAACAATGGAACATGAATAACATAGGAAATGTTCTAACTCTTAAAGACTTTTGCCCACTTCTAGAAATCTTGCTCATAATACCATAAGAAATGGATTCAGAAAGTGTGGCTTTTTCCCATTTGATGCAAATGCTATAGATTATGGAAATTGAGTTCAAGAAATACTTAAAAAAGTGTCCACAAAATCCTATAAATACCACAAACTTTTGCCTTCTGAAGAAGATCGGATTTGGACAAGTCTACCAAATTGAAATTATCTTAATTATATTGTGTATATATGCATATAATATATATGATACAAAAGTAAATATGTATTTTTATTAAATAATCGATTAAAATCGGGTTTAAATGTTTAATTTACTTTGTAATATCCTGGCCGGATACTGGTACAAAAGTGGCCGACTACTGAATTTTGCTGGCCGGGTACTGGTGAAATTTGACTTCTTTCAAAAAATTAATTTTAATTTTAAATGCAAGAACCCAATTATATTCAACCATTTTTTTTTATCAAACAAAAATTGTCTATCAAAAGCAAAAAAAAAAGAAAAACCTTGTTTAAATGGCCAGGTGAATTAGTTATCACGGATCAAAGTATGAAAAAGTGTTAGGTGGCCGGGTACTGGTACATCTACCTACCCAACCAAGATGCACGAGAACTCTCTATCTCTGAAAACTCGCTTGATTCATAAAGAAGACTTTTTTATAAACGCCGTATAGGCAAATTCACTTAATTTATGTACATCTATTTAGGCACATGTCAGATTGTGGAAAACATATTTTGAAACAAATAAAGCTCCTTTCCCCAAAATGTAAGAAATACCTCCTTGAGACGACAGAAAATTTGAATCTCAACCCCCTTTTTATGCACTCTAACGCAGAGCCGCGATGCTGCTTCGTATTATGCATATGGGATACTTATATATACCTACAAAAAGGTAGGCGAAAAAAATCTCATTATGTCACCATGTTTTCCTTTTTCTTTTGAAGGAAAGAAATCGGGAACAGGGTGCAACTTACGTCACAATTAATGAAAGGATGCCGGTAATTTCGTAATGCATTTGCGTTCCATTGCTGTGTTTATTTTCGTTTGTATGTCGTTCGTTTATTCCTTATGCACCCGTGTGCGTGCATGTTCTTTTTTCACACTGTTTTCTGTTTGTTTACAAAACAGGGGTTGATGCTACTCTTATAGGACATCTCCTTGTGTATTTTTTGTTTGAATTTATTTTTCTTACATACAGATGTTCTTGATGGTGATGACGTTTAGAGGAAAAGAAATGCGCTCAAAGTGATTTAATGACACACCACAGGAGGAATGCAACAATGCATCATTTCAATTTTATGATTAAAACGTACTGTAGGGTAAAGTCGGGTGATATGGCACCATGGAAGATGATATGGCACCATCTCAATATTTCTTACTTAACGATTTTATTTTTAAACAAGGACATCAAAATATCATTTAGTTTTACGTAGGTTTTTCAAGTGTGTAGGCGCGACCTGATTTGTACCTAAAAATTTCTAGTTACAGACGAAAAAAAAAAAAGAAAAAAGAGTAGGTAATTAAAATTTAACAAAAATTGTTTGTGTGTATCGTGTGTGCTTATTTCCATTTACTATTATTCCTGCATGTACGCTTATTCATGTTTTTCGTGAACAAAATTACAACATCATTAGGGAGCACCCCAAGTTCGGAATTATGCGGAACCGGTGAAATTTCTTCCGCTGTTAGACTTTTATCTAGGTATTGTAAATTACAGTAGGTAGGTACATTTTTCTGTATATTTTTTTTTTTTTTTAGAAATGGCGACTACCTACCTATTTATACATTATGTACTCGTGTACATCTTTTTTAAATACTTGTAGCTAGTCTGGGAAGAAAACCTCCAGGAGAACTTAAAGTTCCATATCACTCACCTATGGGTGCCAAATCACCCTCCAGTATTAATTTATTAATGACTTTTACAAATTTTATTATGTTTCAAACTATGAATTATATTTATGTTCCTATTTTTAGTTTTTAAATTAAACAAAGAGTTCCTATATTTATGTTTTAGTTTTAATTATGTTTTAGTTTTTGAGTTGTAACGAAAACAAAAAATAGGTGCCATATCTCCCGACTTTACCCTATGTACCTAGATATGGAATCAAGAAAAAAAGGGTTTGATATTTAAAAAAAAAGTTTTTTTTTCCGATCAGACCGATGTGTGCTTCTATAATTTTCTGAACTAAGACTTTTGTCAAATCAACGAAATTGAATCAATAAAATGGCCGCACCTTTAATGAACAACTTTATTACTACAAATAAAACACCCAAACAGTGGCGTAGCAAGGGGGGGGGCAAGGGGGGCACAGGCCCCGGGCGGCACTTTGCTAGGGGCGGCAATTTGGAGCAGTTAATTTTTTTTAAATAAATAATTTTATATTTATTAATATCATGTTGGTAAGTTCTGGTAAGAGAGCTATAAGCGCTTACAGTTTACAAGTTGACAAGCGTAGTAGGAGTTTCTGTTTTTTGAATGCAAGTAGTGTTGGTGATAGATCGATATCCTTACATATATGTACGAGTATATCTAAGAATTCAGAGATTTGTTCTTGAATTTGCACTAGACGTTATAAACTGAATATCCCAGGGACGTGTGTGGGGGTGTAAACGAAATGGGATTTTCTGATTGTGTAACGATCCAAGTGGTTGGAATTATTTTAAGATGCATTTTCAAAATTGTTGAAAAAAAAAAAAAGAAAAGTGGGCAACATTTGCAAAACATAAGTTTTGCCTAGCTGCTATTGCACTTTTAATGGAAGCGCGGAGTTTTAAAAAAATATATAGGTACAGATCGGCTTTTGGGTAGTAATTTTTCGGAAATAATAATAAAATTGACGTAGTGGACTTTTTTGACAAAAACTAAGTAGGGGATCTTATTTAAGATACCTATATTATCTTTAATATGTATTTTGATCAAAATCGTTAGAGAAGTTTTTTTAAAACTACGCAGAAAAAACCGTACCAAATTTTGCAAAGTTGTTTGAATAATTCTATTGTCTAACTATTTAGCTGAAAACTGACTACTTATAAGTTATTGTTCGGGATGTAAGCATTTCTTGGTTTTTGGAGATTTATCGAATTTAAAATTGGTGTTTTCGAGATATAATAAAATAAATAAGTAGTTGGCGCAACAGGTCGGAGAGACGCTAGGTCTAGCTTCTCACAACCATTCGTTTTGTGTGAGTTTTTTTTTTCATTTTTAGAAAAAAATGCAAGGGATCTTAAATTTAATGCCGATTCCAAACGGCTAATTGAGAAGCTCTTTC
Source organism: Cheilosia urbana (assembly GCA_946477585.1). Classification (NCBI taxonomy): domain Eukaryota; kingdom Metazoa; phylum Arthropoda; class Insecta; order Diptera; family Syrphidae; genus Cheilosia; species Cheilosia urbana. The sequence continues at coordinate 124,419,907 of OX297854.1, forward strand.
AAGACAGTTATACTCTCGGATGTTTGTCAGACGTTCGTGAGTGGTGGCACAGTGAAGTTGGAATTAGGGTTTTTTGCGGGATTCAAACCTGGACCCCTCACTTCGTAGTCCAACACACTAACCACTAAGCCACTGCGCCTATTTTTAAAAATTAGCGTTTTCGGTGATTCGAATTTAAAATTAAGGACACAATAATTTTGGAAACATAAATTTTACTGTAACCACTTATTCTGGTCAAACCCGTTATCTCATTTTCTTAGAAAACTAAAAAAAAAAACGGAATTAAAAAAAAAAAAATCTTTTCAAAAATCTATTGTACGATAATGGGTTCGGAAAATTGACGTTTCGTCGTGGTGGCGAAATGATCAATCTGGGACATAGTAAAACGTCGAAACGATATTTCGTTGAAAAATTACTTGACAACAACATCAGCAAATTGCCAAATGATTTTTGCGAAATGATCAAAAATCATTTCAAAAGGCGGCATAGATTGAGTCTGCCCCGGGCGGCGCCAACCCACGCTACGCCACTGCACCCAAATAGGAATTACATAGGAAAAACTAACCCGCTTGCATTGCGATGTTTAAAATGCACGTTTTACAGCTAAGAGAGTAAAATATTAGTGTATCTATTCACTTTTTGGCGCAGTGGCTTAGTGGTTAGTGTATTGGACTACTGAGCGACGGGTCCAAGGTTCGAATGCCGCAAAACACCCAAATTCCAACTTAGGGTTTTTTTTTCCACTGCGCCACCTCTCGCGAACATCTGACAAACATCTGAGAGTAGGTATAACTGTCTTGAAAGAGCTTCTCAATTAGCCGTTTGGAGTCGGCATAAAATTGTAGATCCCTTCCATTCGTTCCAAAAATGAAAAACTCACACAAAACGAATGGCTGTGAGAAGCTAGACCGGGTGCGTCCCTCCGGACCTGTTGCGCCAACTATTTATTTATTTTTTCACTTTTCGGTTGAACAGGCATAGCAATATTGCTAGATTTTATTTTATTTTATCAGATCGTTCTAGCACACTTTTTCTAATCTCTAGCAGTGTTGTTAGCACTCTCTCTTCATTTATCCCACGAAGCGAGGTAATTTTTCCGTTTTTACTCTTTTCACCGTAGGTACTCAAATTCCCTTTTGTAACCTCACGATTGGACACAATGGAGATGGACCCAACTGATGCTCTAAGTGAAGCTGTGGCAACCGCCACAAGAGCACTCATTCTCCTAACTAACTAATCCCACGATACTTTTTTCCTCAAAATTCATTTTTTTTTTTAAGTAAAATTTGTTCTATGCAAAGAAAGAATATCACGGCTGTTTAACTTTTATTATAAAATCACAGTTTTTAGCATTGCTACGATTATTTCTTGGTACTAACTAAATTTTAAGGGCCGATGTTGAATGTGAACCACACCTAAACGTCGAGTTTTTTTCTGCATTTCATTTGACATTTCTCAATTTCAAACTAACTCAATTTGAACCATGGAAAGACACACAATCGAGCAAAGCGTTAAAGTTATTCAGGCTTATTATGAAAATGGGCGTTCAAATCAAAATGCACATCATGCACTTCGTGATTTTTTCGGTCAATTTAATCGTCCAAATGTGCGTACAATCGGAAAAATCGTGCAAAAATTTGAGCAAACCGGGTCTGTAGGAGATGTGAAAACACCAGTGCATGCTCGTACAGCTCGCTGTCGTGAAATGATAATGAACTTTTTATGGCCCGAATTGGAAATGTGGTTTCAACAGGACGGTGCCACTTGCCACACAGCTAACGAAACAATGGCTCTTTTGCGCGACAAATTCAATGGCCGTGTTATCTCACGTAATATGGCGATGTCAATTGGCCACCAAGATCATGTGATTTGACACCGTTGGAATTGTTTCTTTGGGGTTATTTGAAAGAAAATGTGTACGTCGATCAGCCAGCAACAATTCAAGAGCTAAAGGATGAGATAATTCGACACATTAACGGCATAGAACCTCAATTATGCCTCAGCGTCACCAAAAATGTGGACCATCAGATGGAGGTGTGCCGCCGAGTTCGCAGCGGCCATTTGGCCGATATTTTGTTCCATACATAATTGAACCATACCAATATTATCATAATAAAAATAAATGACAATAATTTCCTAAATTAAATTTACCTTTTCTAAATAATTGTGTTTTATTCAAAATCAACATCAACATTTGTTATTAAAACTTAACCACCCTTAGAAAATGTTGATAAAAGACGATTTATGTCTGTTTTTATGGGCATTCAGTGTGTTGATAATCATGGTGAAATGTAGGAGTTTTGAAGAACTTGCAGCAAAAATGTATAGTTTGAATGTTTTTTGTTAGATTCCTGACATACGATTTGGTGCTTTTCACCTTTATCGCACGAAAGGCTTTTCGGACATCGAAATAAGAACACTGATTCCCTAGTAACACTGAAGCAAAGCTACGAACAGCCTAGTTACACTGATATTTGGCGAACTGTCAAAAGGACAAGGGTATCGTATACTTTGTACACTGTTTTATTTTTCTGTTGCAATAGGGTCTGGGTATAGATAAAGTGCAAAAGTGTAGCGAGATTTTGGTCAGTTTATTTTGTTGTTCTAGTGCGAATAAAAAAGTGCACTTTCTTTGAGAGACATGGTAACATCGCTAGAACCCAACTTCCAAATACAGATTGCATTGCGGATTGCGGGTAGGTAAGTAAAATACTTGAAATTGATGTTTCGGTAATCTCTGAGCTTAGATTCAGCAGCCGGAAATATTTAAGTAAATTTGCGCTTATTGTTATAAAAAGTCACTGAAACTTAGAGATTTGCAATCGTGCTCGTGTCTCGCCTATGCGGTTGACACAGTTTAGATTTTTGTTTCTAAAAGAATTAGCTAGGAACGTACTTACATATTAGGTACATTTGTACAAAGTAGTTCGTAAAAAATATGGGAGCGGCCAGCGGCCCAAACTTTGGCGTAAAAAATGGTCGAAATTTCAGTCAAACTGCTAAACAGCATCACAAGGTCACAGGGTCTGCTTAAGCTAACTTACTCGCACTTAATACTATTACCTACGGTTCTCATTTGAGAGGGTCAATGAGTTACTGGCAAAAACTGCAGGCAACTCGGATCGTAATTCAAATGTAACGCTTAGGTCTAATTCCTAAGCAAATCCCAGGCTTCATAGAATTCATCAAAATATTGACAAAGTGAGCTGCAATGCTTACTTGAAAATAGTAATAATAACATCTCTGGTATAATAAACAATAACAAAAAAGTAAATAAATAGAAGACGCAACAGGTATACAGACACAAAAGGCTCAGGGAGCTTCTCGACACCGCATTCGCTTAAGAATCGTCAAAAGTCGCAACGCAGGCAACGCTTGTTATGGTTCGGTCCGATTTTTAATTCGATATTTTAAAAATACTACCATTACGGCCAATGGCTTCCAGTAGTACACGCAATTGGTAACTGACTTTTTGTGGCCAAATTTTATAACCTATGCTCGTTTCATCGAACTGGTCTGTTTATACCAACTTATTCGCTAAAACTTTTCACACTTTCATAGTTAAATTTGTCACATAATCTTTATAGGTTCCCGTACGCAAAATTAGTTTATAAACAAAAAATAATAATAATAATTGGAGAGGTAGGAAAACGTTTACTCCGCTCAAAAACTTTTTGAAATTATACCCCCTTAAGAAGTACTTGTTGGTAGGTTTTCGTAATAGTTATAATGGAACAAGTGAACTGACTCTTATGTGTTGCCAACTGAAAATTTATGCTTAAACCCTTTCCGAACGTTTTAATTATTTTGCATCACGTTAAAGAGCTACTTTATTTATATGTCAAGATTTAACTAAGCACCGTACTACTAACAAATTTAAGTCTCGACTTTAAATTTACGGAAGCTCACACAGTGAAGCTTATTGGGCCTTACCAATAAACATTTTTAGTTCCGACTTTAAATTTTAGTAATTTAAAATAGCAATATTTTCCATACAAATTTTATAATTATGAACTTCCATAAATTTGAAGTCGAGACTTAAATTTGTTATTATCTAGTACCGCGCAATGTCTATATTAATACAAAAAATTTATTATAAAATTAGGTATTGTGATCTAAAATAAATTTAAGATGAAGGTTGCAATGTAAATGATATTTACGATTGGCTTCGACGCTCTTAATCATCTTAATTGATTTACTGAACTGGTTCAGTAAAGCTAGTACTTTAAATTTACCTTATCTATCATGGAAATTCCATGATAGATTAAAGGTAAATTTAAAGTACTTGACTTGAAAATTTCTCCCGGGAAGAAAATAGAAACACATAATATAAGATACCTACTAGTTAAAAGACTATTTTTCGTTTTTTTTAGTTTGCAGTATTTTTTTTTTTTTTTGTGAACTTGAATTTGAGCATCCCGGGACAAAATCTGTTCCGGCGAAAGAACCTAAATTATGCTTTAAGTACGGGATTTCCCGGGCAAACCGGTACATCTGACAACGCTAATTATTAAGGCCCCCTGTGTCGACTTCAATAACATTAAATTAATTATTGTGCCCCACAAAAAATTCTCGAATTGGTGCATTCACTTCTCCCAACTGAAACTTAAGGCACTTGTAAAGCAAGTTTAGGTAGGGAATTATGAATTTAACTTTGGTCACCTTAAAGCGATCCTTCAATTAGCCGTTATTACTATTTTGAAATTTTTGACATATTTCTCATTACCAATTGTATACTCTCACAAGTATATCCATTTCCTGGTTGGCACTTTAAATATTTAATCCACGATTAATGGTAAATACAAATCACGACAGTTTATCAGCATAAATCTCGTATTGTATTAAAATGACAAATACTAATAGCAATCCACTGAATGCAGGAGTTGAGTGTTCGTGAATGCTGCTCGCGTTCCGTAAGCCGCGAGGTAACAAGCGATATGTCAAATAAATGTCAAACTTTATACTAAAATAAAGTACCTACATTAGGGTTGTTCGTGTACTTTTTTGAAAACGTAAAATTATTAAAAATTTGCTAAAAAAAAACTGTGCGAATGCGACCACGTACTGAAAGAATTGAAAAAAATGATAGACAAATCCATTTCCCCTCTTTTCATTTTTTCTCAATTTTCTACTCGCCGATTTTCGACAAATTGAAAAATGAAAACTGACAACTAAGTGACAGCTTAAAAGTTTGACAAGTAAACCTCCATTTTTCTTTTTTCATCTTTAACTATAGGCCTGTTTTTTTGAGCTTCGAACTCAGCAAAGCAAAGTAAAGTAGGATTTTCAGCACGCAATTGCAACAACTACTGTGATTCCTCGAAGTGTCAAGTAGGGCGTAGTTGTTGTAATCGCATGCTGAAAATCCTACTTTGCTTTGCTTTGCTGAGATCGAAGCTCAAAAAAACACGCCTTATGTCGGAGGAAGAAGTTTTAATTGTATGTTCTACTATAACATATAAGCACTAATTTAACTTATTTTGCGGATGCTGCATTTAAAGAGAACGTTTGTTTATTTTACGATAATGTCAAAATGACATTTCTTAAAGGTTTTGTAAAAAAACCGTTCAGGCACTGCTCTTGAAATTGAGAGATTTCTCTTTCGATTTTTGACATTTTTTTTATTTTTCTATACTGAAAGTACACAAAGGAACCTATTATAACTATACTCGCCGAAGAATTTGGAACTGATCTTTTAAAAAGGACTTAAGTCGCACAAATAGTAGAAGAATCCATCATTTCAAAATGAAACTTTTTTTACAGGACTGTGCAAACGGCAGCACTGAAAGCAAATTGTCAACAATTTTACTGAATGCACTGAATGTTGTTATTGAATACGACACAGTGAGGTTCACAACGGCCCATAGGCTGGTAGTACTATTCATTACAACTGCACTGATTAAATAGGGTATAGTTTTTAAAGCTCTAATGCGGTAATAGCTATAATTTTGTAAATGGGATTTGACGTTTCTCTAGGTATAAAGGGGTCATATTAAATGAGGGAATGCGCAATTGGGGTTTCTTGTTTAATCAGATCCCTGGAAATATAGGTATCTAGTTTTTATTTACGTTTTGATTTCGAGAGAACAACAACTTTTGTAACAAATACTTCGGTACACATTCGAACTACACCACTCATTACCAGACTCATATAAGTGATTGTTTGAACAGTAAAATTTTGACATTCAGTTTTCCGTCAGTACTCCCCTTGGAAAAATGGAAACACATACTGATTTCGTCCCTAATAAGAAGTTGCAATTGCAGCGCCTACCACTCCAACCAAGCTACCATTTATAAAACATGTTCTCTGCAAACATTTTCGTTTATAGAACTGTTATTCATATTTTAAGGTTTTGAAATGACCACCAGCCACGCTCCGGTCTGATTCTAACATAGAGGGCCAGGCGAAGATTGTGGGTTGAAGCACAGGCTTACCTCGAACTGTTGAACCATTTAAGACGAAAATGTTTTAATTTCCGCCATTGCCGCCAAAAAAAATCTCAGGTAAAGATTTTGAGGTCGATATACAGCACATTAAAGAATTAAAGACTAAAAGTTGTTTGCAGAAATAAAATGTTTTTGAGGAGCCTTTTTAAGAATTATTATTAACAAATCCACCTAACACCTGAATACAATACGAAAATCGTTTTTCTCCATTTTATTTAGGCCCTGCGAATTCAAATTAATAGTACTACCTACAGCAATTTTTTTTGTTTTTCAAATAAAATCATATTTCATAAAATTACGGACGACTGCAAATCATAGCCGAAGCAACGACAGAATCCTGAAAATAAGTGACAGATCCATACCCCTACTACCAATTCAAGTGCAGTGAAATTAAATGTGCCACGCCCTTAATACTCGGAATACGAACAAAACACCTCCAGGCAGAAGAACTGGAAATCAAATTCCCAAATCAGAGTTACATAATTTTAAAGAAAACTACTTGCATTTATATTTTAATAAAAATAGATTTGAAAAAAAAAAAACACTTACATTTCCACTGAGCAATAAGTTTTCGATTTTTACACATACAACAAAATTCTATATCGTTCGCGTAGAAGAGAGAAAATTGCAAATAATTTTATTTCACGCACACACACCATTCCAGTGTATAGGAAACAAAGGAAACAATTAACGACGTTCAGCACACACAATAAAAATTTTCTTCTTCATATTTTTATTTTTATTTTATAGTATACACACAAAATTTTATCGAACTGATCGAATTTTTGGGCGCGGTCCATCTCCTTATAACGACGCATGTACCGCGGACGGAGGTTTTTCTTTTTTTTTTTTTTTTTTCTTACATATTTTCGGAATTAGATTTACAATAAAAAAAAAAAAAAAAAGTACCATACAATATTCTAAGACATTTAATAACATTTAGCGCGTTTGTATATTTTCTTTTGTTTAGTTTAACAACATTTACATTACAACATCCATTTTTGTGCATGCACCTACCTTTTTAAGATTTTTATTATTCATAATTTTGTCGTGGGTGAGATGATTGATGGTGACGGTGATGTCCTGACGGATACAGACAGATTGGGATTAAATTTTCGATTTTTAGTTGCTTGTGGGATAATTTTTGATTAAATTTGTTAAAATTTTTGTATACGAAAAATTGTTCACTGTAATTCGACAATTTGTGTTTGATTTTCACTAAGTTTCACTACAAAGTACAGACTCATCCGAAAAGTAAATTTTTGTTGCGAACATTTTGGTAAGCAATTTAATTTTTTTATTGCAAAAAACGAATTTTTCGAATAGAGTTTTCCAAATTTTGTTGGAAAAAATTTCAAACTCTAAAATACCTATGTGAACTCTATGGCCTGTGATGCCATTAAAAAAAAAATGTTTTTTTTTTTTTTTACTGTGTGTAGTAGGTTGCTTATTCCTTGAATGGAGAAGATGATGATGATGTCCTTCAAAAAATTTGGCCACCGTATAAAAGCGCACCAAGCGCACTAGTTGACGCCTAAACGTCTACTACGAATAACGGTCGATGTAGCGAACCCCTGTTCTCAAACACACCAATATATTCATTCAAAGCGTTTTCCAACATCCTTGCACATCCTTGCTGGCATCCCCTACCACGTCATGGAGTGGTTCAGTGAAAATTATGTTTGGTATATAGAAAGCCCGGGCATCCTTCATCGTATTCCGTTCGTTCATCTCGAATTGGGCTTGTGAGTGTATTGGTGGTGGGCTACACGGCTATACGGACGCTGTTCTGACTGCTGTTGCTCCTACAATTTGTTTTTGTGGATAGTTAAGGGTGCACAAAGGGCATGAGGGGCGACAATAAAACTGAAAACGAAATCTGGCCGCTCCTCACCCTTGGTTCGCTCCTGCCAGGGAAAAGTTTGTGAAACTTTTCACCTATGTACTGTCGAGATCTGTGTGCGAGTGTGCCTGCGCGCAAAACATGAATATATACAGATCCACAGACACAACTATGGATGGACCGAAACGCACCCTTTGATACATAGCAGGGGGTTGCTTGGGTGTGTATTCTAGCATCATGTCTCTCTCGCTCCAGCTGTGGGCTGTGTGGTGGTTTGGGTAGGACAAGCAGCCGGTTTTACTTTAACCCTGGATTTTTCGAAGGAATATAAGGGCTCTACCTATGCGAGCTGCAGCCCCATCTGCAGGCGTTTGATGGAACTTCTGCACACAGAGAATCATCACACACACAGGCACACACACAAGGGCTAGGTAAGTCAAAGCACATATCTCATCGCCATCATCATCATCGTCGAGTCGTTTCACCTCCCATCCTTTCTGCTACTGTGCCTCGCATGTGTTTTTTGTTTGCCCACCATCAACCCCCGTCGACTGTTTGCATCACATATTTAGCTCACACATATACGGGAGTAGTAGTTGCAACAGCAGCCGCAGCTTCCCCGCGTGGGGTGGGTGTGCATGCCATGGGGTGAGGAATAATACAAGAAGAGACAAATAAAACGAAGCACGAACAAATAAAAAGAAAAGGACCTCCAAAAGGGAAGAATAGTTGATTTCCAGAAAATCTCATTATTTAAGCTTTTGTTAGATGTGTGCTCGCTGTGTGTGTGTATGACAGGCAAACCTGCTTGCCATTGCCACCATCCGTCTTCTGTTCTACTATGCACCACTGTGCTACACCACTACACCTTATCACACTTTGCCCGGCGTGTTCGTGGGTGGATGGGTTGGTTTGATGAGAAATGATGGTGGTACAGCGTACACGGCTACATACAGGACTCAGGACATCATCTACACGTATGAACTTTGTGTGGGCTTCTGCCGGGCCGGGGTACGAGTACGAGAGTACGACTGTGATGTGAGGTGGCTGTAAAATAAACGCGCCGGGCGAGACAAGTGCTTGTGTGCGTTTTAAAGTGAGAGAGATACAAAGTGGAATGCAAACATTCATAGTAAATGTTTTGTTGAAAATCGAATTTAGAAAAGGATGGCTATTGAGATTGAGGATTTGCTGATGGCTGTGGGTGGGTTGGGATGACTGTGATGCTGTACGTCGGTGTTTCATGGCTGAAGGGCTTCGGTATTTTTATTATACTCGTACATAGCTGGCGAACAAAGGGAAACGAAAATCATTGCAATGATGGTGCTGTTCAGTGTTGGTAGTTCTTATGATAAGGTCCTTGAAATCTTTTCTTCGGAAATAACTTGGTTAATTATCGGACCTTAGATCGCCATTGGAGGCAAATTGTTTTGACTTCGAAGGGCTCAAACTTTTTGTAAAATACAACAAGGGATTCGGTACGAGTTAATACTCAATTCCACAGCAAATAATTCAAGGGCTGTTTCGAACTCGATATGTCTATTTCGGTGAACTAGGTGGCCCGTGATCCCAAGGGCGTTTGCCGACGCACGAGTGCCTGTTGTGAACGGGAATGAGGGCAGGCTGCTGTTTTGTGCGTACTGGATTATAAGATAAGTGAATGATCATACGGAGGTGGGTGCTCCTAATGTGCGATCTTGAGTGTGGGTGTTCGCCTTGTATCGAAGATTTGTCATCACGAAAGATGGACATGCTGCTGTCAGTAAATGCCGTAAATTCGAAACTATGCGTAGGTACTAGCTCCGCATGATGCTCTCAACAAACCATAGTGTAGACATTTTAATGCGCAGACACCTGACTTGAGCAAATTAAAAATTAAAAAAAAAAAACAATAACGTTCAAGATTAAAGTTTCAAAAATATGAAAGATACGTTTTAAACTAAAACTAGGTTTATAGTCTGTAGCAACTTCTTAAAAATGCAGATTAGTGCATCTTCGGAACAAAGTGCTTAGAGAAATTGTACAAGCACCATGGTATATTCGAAACGTCGATATCCGCAGGGATCTCGGAATTCCAACAATTGAAGCTGAAACAAGAAGCTTCGCCAGAAAGCATAGAAACCGACTTATCGGACATATAAACAGTACATTCCGACAAATATGGCAAGATAAGATTAACCGCGTCTAAATTGCGGAACATGCAGGATCTTTCATTGGAAATTAACCTGTAAAAAGTTGTTATTTCAATTATTACCTATATTTATATTAATATTATAAAGATGAAATAGTTTATTAGTTTGTACGCGCTAATCTCAGGAGTTACTGGTTCGAATTGAATATTTCTTTTTGTGATAGGATAGTGCATTTACGGGGAAGGCTTTAGGCTATATAACATCACGCTGCGACCGATACAAGCGGAGCATCAGTGAAAAATGTTGCAAAAACTGGGAAAATTATCCATATTTGAGGGCTTCCGTTGCGTGCGCTGCGTAAACGGTTCAAGTTACCAAAACAATATGTATGAAAGAATTATTACTCTTTAAAAAATGATCTAAAAAAAATGTCCGCGGTAGTAGGTATACTTATGTCTATCTTTTAAGATTGACTCATTATAACCTTTTTTATGGTCATCAAATTTGGTCGAAATTAATGCATTATTGCCAACTAGCTGTGCCCGCAACTTCGTACGCGGCGTGAAACTGTTGTCGTTTTCCTTTTGGACAAAAAGTCATTTTTTTTTTTTGATTCGGTTTACTTTTTGCAGATTTCGGTATGTTTTCAGGTTTGCACAAACCTACCATTATACTTTGCACAGCTGTTTTACGTCATTTTAGGAAGTTTGTTTTAAGGTCCCAGTTATACCCATACTATTTTTTTGGTTTGGCTACGCAACTTAATATGATTTCTCTCTCATTTGTTTAATTCCGCTCATTTGCCCACCCACAATTAAGGAATGTGGTCAACCTTTGAAGTGCGAGATTTTCAACCGTCCTTATACCTACCAATACATAAAACGAAACTGAAAGTTTCTTTCGCTTTTTTCTACCACTTAAACTAAATCGATGAAATCAATCTTTTTCTCAAAACGTTGCTTATGAACTAAAAAGTTAGTTTAGTAAAAAATAAAAAGCAAATTATCTTTAAATTTTGTAGAAAAAGAACTTATTAATTCTTCCGTGATCTTCAGTGAAAATATCTAGACAAGTTAAAGACAATTTGTTATTTTTGTTTTTTGATAAACTAACTTTAAAATTCATGAGCAACATTTAAAGACCAAGATTGAGTTCAACAATCAAGTGGTCAAAAAAAGCAAAAGAAAATGTTGACGGTTTCGTTTTACCTTTTTTTACCTTTTAATTTTAAAAGAATCCAATTTCCCGTTAACTTATCTTTTTCCGTAACAATTAATAAATCACAGGGTCAAGCATTTAAACACGTAGGAATCGATTTACGACAAGACTGGTTTTCACAAGGCCAACTATTTATGTAGCATTGTCAAGATCAGAGAAAATCAGTACGTTCTTCTGTCACGAGAAAATAAAACTAAGAATATCATTTACGCAGAAGTATGTACTTTAAAATATATTCTTTTAAAAACTTCTAAATCGCGATCATATTAACAGCAATTGACGCAGACAAAGTCGCGGGCAACAGCCAGGGCCGGCCCAACCATATGTGCAAGGTGTGCAAATGCACAGGGCGCCAGGTTCTGGGGGCGCATTGCTAGGAAAGAAAAACAAATTTTGTCTTGCGCGAACAAAACAAAAAAGCCTCTTCAAATAAGCCTTAAATAACAACATCCATCGCACCTGTGCTGAATTATTAATCTAACTCAAAATACCGCAAATTAAAAAATCTCTCTAGACCTATTCACTTACCTTGTACTTTCCACTTACATTTTCAAAGAGAATCAAGTTCAAAAATCACAAAACAAAAAAAGTTCCACCTGGTATGTGCAGGTTTTATTCTTGCACATTCAATCGCGAAATGTTCATAGGAAAAAAGTCAAACAAAAAAAAAAATTTTCCTACGGAATCGTATGTGTAGAATGTGCAGGTTTTTGATTCTGCACATTATGTATGGGATTTCTTAATTTCTCTTTTGTCATCTACGAAAAAGAGTATAACAAGTTTCTCTTACTTACACCTACATTTTCAAAGAGAATGAGTAGCTTTGTAGTTTGTATTTTGTATATGAAAATATAATAGTCTCTTATACTGCAGTGCCTTTGAATTGAAACTTGAAAGTCTATTGTCAAAAAAGGAAAGCTTTTAGCTGTGAGGGATGAACGCTTAGTGGAATTCTTCTTGCGCAGGCGGCTCTGCATAAGGAATCTTTGACTTTTGATTAAAGGAATTTTTGTTTTGTTTTGCTTTTTTTTTTGAAAATTAATTGCTAACCACTACTATTGTAAAATAATTTCCCTACCTCTTCCCAGTAGGCAATACTCACTGTCCCTATAAGATATTTATTATTTTATAATAGTGTTTTTCTTTTCCTTCTTCCAATATGAACAAAAATTATAAGAAACAAAGCAAAAATTTCCTCAAATTCTTAAAACGCAGCGAGGAACATGCAGATGGGGTAAATGTAACTATTGTAAGTAATTTAAATAATATCGATGAGATACAGGTAGGAAACATATTAGGGCCAGGAGAAGAAGTATCTTTACTTCTCTTCTAACAATTGGGAAAATTTATCTGATGAGTCTTATAGAGAATAGTTTTTAAGGGTCCAATGCAAATTCGGGTCTACATTTTCCAAAAACAAAATTTTCAATTACAAGTTATCAACTAACATTATCAAATGGCCAGGTAGTTCCGAGGACCCAATAAAAAAAAAACGCATTGAAAGTCTACCTCCTTGGTGATGTGAAAAAGACCTATGCATGTGTGCAAATATGAAAAAGGGCGCGTTCTGTAAATCTTGCACAGGGCGCTAGTTTGGCTGGAGCCGGCACTGGCAACAGCTAGTCTTTAATAATATTTCGAAGAGTGGTGTTTTTATTCAATAAAAATCTGACACTATACTATGAGCACGCGCTTGATATTCTCATAGTGTCTTTCGAAGATTTTCACCTTCCCTCGGTACAAAAAAACAAATTTTGGAACAACCTTTCGAGCTCTGAGATAAGTAAACGGAAACTTTGAGAAACAGAATGAGTAATTGCGGCTCTGTTTAACCATGACCTTTATTTCAAATTTACATTGCACCCTGCCAGTGTTCAGACTTTACTGCAATTGCAGTAGATCTACTCTGATTTTAGAAAAAAAATAAAATCTACTCTGTTTGACTAGAAATCTACTGCGATTTTTCGACATCCCGTATTTTGAAGCTTCATCTAAAACTGAACGCATCCTTTTATTTTGGTACTGACTGTATTTTTATAAGCTCGCAATAAAAAGTCGGGTACTGGCAGCACTCGAAAAAACATTTTCAATCTATGTAGTAGGCTTAGGACATAGGTAGCAGCATACTCGAACATACAGAATCAACATTAAATAAATTGAACATGTCACCTCTTTGCTATTTTTCACTTCCCAGACTGAGTCAGTGCTATAAAATTGTGCGCTTTATCCCTTTTTGTGGTAATTTCGATGTCCGAAAAGTTTTCCGTAGGAAAAAGGAAAAAAAAAACAGGAAAATTGTTAAGAAAAAAACATTTTTTTATATTTTTTAACTAAGCATTTTATTTTTTCAAAACGTACTAAAACGCATTTTAAATAATTTTCATACCAAATCGATTATTAAAAATAAACTATAATAACACTCAAGATTTAAGTTTCAAAAATTGGGAGCAAAATCGAAAAAAACATTTTTTTTTATACCTACTATCATTTTTTAATCGCTTTAAATACCTACAATGTTGAGCAATTTGTAAAATAACGCGATTATTAAATTAAGAAATAACATTTAACAAAAGTGTCAAAAAGTGGGTACTCTTGCTATTTGCAGTTTTAAAATAAGTCTATTTCTAAATTTTACAGATGCTTTACAGGTTATAAGGAGTTACAACAAAATAATACTATATACATATTCCTTAGCCATAGCTAGGTAATAATTCTCAGAAAAATAGAAGAGGCCTACAATTTTATGCTAAATCGGAGCTTCAGAATTGAGAAATGAATTATATTCTCTGGAGTGCTAAAAACTTTGAAGTGTAACTTGCTTCGAGGGTTGCAGCTTGAAGCTTGAACCAGAGTCCTCTTGGTCGGTTATTCCCTAATTACCGTTGAGCAACTATAGATACGCCTGCGTTGAAGAAGGCACGTGATTTTAAAAACGGCATCGATCTCTTGCCAAAGCTGTGGCACTCAAATTCTCAAGATATGGAACGACCATAAGCAAAGTGATGAGTTAAACAGGAATGTGATATCAACCATATAAGTGCGCATTTAAGGCAGACAGCTTTAGGTAGCCGGCATGCAATGCGTCGTCCTCAGAAGTAGAGTGTAGAACTAGCGCACCAAATCCAGTTAATCATGTTTTATTTTTGTTTCAGCCTCTCTGTAAAATGCCAACGCACTAATTGGGAAAGTTCAGCGCTGTGCTGCATTCCACCGATTGGGCCTATTACCTGGTAAAAATATTTCATATCCAATTTGAATGCAGACTTCACCCCTTTTTAGAACTCATTTGCAAGATATAACTCCCGCATACCATACCTAAATATTTAAGTCAATTGACCATAAAGACTTCATTAACTCCAACCCATGGAGGGACAAACAAAAAATTCCGTTTAAACCCTAATTTCATTCCCATACCACACGTATAGTCAGTAGTCACCCCAATCCAGGCTGTGCTCTCCAACCCACTCGCTGCCCCATACACCAAAACAAAGACAAACAAGCAGAATAAAATCCAATAAAATGAGATTACAAAAAATCAAGCGCTCACAATTGAAGAGCATCAACCATGGCAAACATCTTAGCAACCGCCACCAGCACAAGCATCCTCCAGGGATATCCCATTTCGGCATACTTAACATCAAATCACATTAAACTGGATGACATAGCGCCGCAACAAGCATCTCCCCGGCATCTCCATACTCCATATTGCAACACAGCTACTACAGAGAATCCTTTGTCTCTCCGATGGGTGTGTGCATAACGACTTTTCGATATAATGCGTTTATATGCGACTCCCTTCCGTTGTTCACCCCAAAGTCGCCCCATTCCCCCCCACTGAAAATGCTAAATAAGAAATGCAAAGTACTAAAAGTTTCACAACTATATACCTACCTACACTATGCTATATGGGATGTATAAACAGGGAACGATCGGGAATGGTGGCAGCGAATTGCGATGTTGAACTTTTAAAAGGAAACAACAAACAACAACGACTCGCTTCTATCCCGTACCGCAAGCATTCAAAAACAGCCGGATGTTTGCCAAATACTTTCAGGATATTAAAATGCCACTGAATTTTCAACACAGAGGATGTTGGATGAAGGCTCATCAGTGTGTGTGTGTGCGCAAATGGAATTCAAAACGAAAATGCACTGCCGGAAAATCTCCGGAGCTGTTATGCCTGCCTTTGCCACCTTAAGTATTTCGGTTGCGAAGCTACATCGCCTGGGATACGACAGCAACAACAAAAGTGCCAAAGCACTCAAGGGATGGCTCTCAAGAGGAGTGGTGGTGATGTGACCCCATCTTCCCGACTTCAAAGGATTAAGTGGAAACCATCGAACGAAATGAAAGCAAATATTTTCATATATCAAACAAGCGGCTTGTGTAGGGTGGCTCTGAGCCCAACACGGAACTCATCGATGTAGGAAGGCGGATGTCAAAATTTAACCCGAAATTCTTCATATTTGTCTTCTGCCCAGCTGAACTAAATCGACCGCTTTTCGGTACACCCTGTAGTCCCAGTGCGGGGATGTGCATCAGTCATTTTTGTATTGGATAGCTCAACTTAACCCTCCTATGTGCGACGATAAATAGAAGCCGTATAGCCGGAGAGAAGGAATCTTGGCCTATGCGAGACCAAAGTTAAACTGATGGCCAAGAGAGAATTTACAACGAAAACTGAACTGCAGCGATGGAGAAAAAGCCACACAAAGCACACCGACAAGGATAACAAACAAACAGCCGACAACGACAATATATGGACCGTCAGGAGCAGTAACACTAATGAGCGCACATATACTATAATACGGTGCAGTCGTAGAGTTTGAAAGAACAAAGACTAAAGCCACAGCTACTACTGCCACCGCAGTAATTCCAGCAGCAGAATAACAGTATACGACTGTCGGAACGAGTGTTACCAGAAGGTACATTCATTTGCTGACGCATCTATTGTGGAACATAAGCCTGATGGAACACCGTTCCTGGGGGAGGGAAAATCGATCAGCATCTGTTAACTGTGATAGCAGGAGGATTGGTAAGTAAAAAAATGATAAGGGAATCAAAGCCCTCTGGGATTTGCGAACGTGCTTTTGGAATGAAGATTAATAGTGATTCAGAGTTGTTACAAACTATGTTTGGCAGGCAGGGCAGCGACGACAGAAGTGGCATCGAAAATTCGTCTGTTTGTTTAAGTCTCAACTCTCAAGTGTATTTTCATTTTTGTCTTGTAATCCAACGGTTGGTCTTAGGCGGGAAGTTAGTGACACCGAGGGTGTACCACCCTTTTTTGATGGCGAGTAAAACGCAATGCAGGGTTTTCTCATATAACAGGGGACCATCAGAGGTTCAAATTTTTTTTGACTGTATAACACTGAGAGTGGTTTTATTCTTCGTCAAATTTGCCAAATTTCTTGTACGGCGCGGATGGTATTGAACACATTTTATTTCATCTTGTGGTTATTGTGCTTCGGAATGTCAATAATGAATGAATGAAAATAATTTTCCCTACGTGTACCAACACTGCAACCATGATGATTGGTACATTCACGCATCAACGAGCCAGCCGAGGCAGCCATTTGAATGAAATTATTTCCCATTATTAACCGGAAGGGTTGTACTTTCAAATAAAAAAAGAAATTTGAGAAAATATTCAGTAGTTTTTTTTTTATAGCACTTTCAAAAAAAAAAAAAAGTTATTTGACGGACCCTTTATTTGGGAAAAAACGCACCAAAAACTTAAAACACTAGTCCATGTATTTTCTCAATTGAACAAAGAGAACAATTTATTTCAGTTCACTGTAAGAACAAATAGGAAACATAAGTTTTACTGTTTAGTTCAGCAGGTTCAGTAAGTATCTTGGATACTCAAATCCAAGGGTAATAGAAGTACGTTCTATTGCAACAGTATGCCCGATTTATCTTTAAAGTATCTGTCATCGAGGTCCCTATCGTTGCTTGTGTTTCGTGCCAAATGCATTTTACTAGATCAATGTACCGCGAACATCCTTACATTTTACTTTAAAATAGCTTAAGCTGATTTTGTTTTCGACCTGCCATTTCCCTCTTTACATCTTTGCTCTTTAAATATCTAGCACAACAGTACAGATAGCGGCACAAAATTCTTTGATGATGATTGGCAGACATTTCATCATAAAATTAGTCCAATTATATCGCCTTTGGTCTACTTTATTGTTCGCCGGAGAATTTCCATCGCGTAAAAGATACAGTTGTTCCCACCCATAAGGAAATTTTTCCTTTAAACAAGCAGCTTTGTTATTTTAGACGCAATTTTTATTAGGGTTCCGTAGCCAAACGGCAAAAATCGGAACCCTATTAGATTCGTCATGTCTTTCTGTCTGTCTGTCTGTCTGTCCGTCCGTATGTCACAGCCACTTTTCTCCGAAACTATAAGAGCTATACCGTTGAAACTTGGGAAGTAGATGTATTCTGTGAACCGCATTTAGATTTTACACAAAAATAGAAAAAAAAAAAACAGTAAATTTTGGGGGTCCCCATACATAAACTGAATCAAACCCATACGTGTGGGGTATCTATGGATAGGTCTTCAAAAATGATATTTAGGTTTCTAATATCATTTTTTTCTAAAGTGAATAGTTTGCGCGAGAGACACTTCCAAAGTCGTAAAATGTTGGTCCCCCCCCCCCCCCCCCCCCCTAACTTCTAAAATAAGAGAACGATAAAACTAAAAAAAATATATGATGTACATTACCATGTAAACCTCAAATGAAAATTTTTTGAACGAGATCTAGCGAGTAGTTTTTTTTTTTATACGTCATAAATTGTAGACCTCAATTTTCCTTTAATACAATCAACTCAAAAAAAAAAAAAAAAAAACATTTAATTTCATAAACATAAACCTTATACATAAGCCCTGAACCATTATTTCCTAATAATAAATGATATAAAAATACACTATTATTAAAATAGGTATCGATCAAAGTTACAACGAACTACAAGAACTTTTATGTTATGTTACTTGCTGTTTCGGAACCCTTCATGAGCGAGTCCGACTCGCACTTGTCTTACTTTTATTTATATATTGCTTCAGGAAATTTTATTTTTACTAAAAATTTACTTTTTCGAGTTAGGAGTTTCAATTTGGAATTAAATGCATTATAAAAAATGTCTCCCAAAAACTACAGAAGTTGGCGCCCCCGTACAGTAGTTGGCACTCTACGTAACTGCAGTTGTTGGCACATAAAAAAATGATTAAGTACAATAGCTACCGGGTAATTAAAATGCATTTAATGCTTCTTTATTAAACAAAAATGCGATAGTTTGATAAGTTAATAGTTAAGTAAATTAAACAAAATGTATATTGGTAAAACTATTATTTAAAAGAAATTTATTTTAGTAAAATATAGGTAGTCCATGTAACAATTAAGTTTTTGAATTTAACAATGAAATTAAAAACTTTAAAGGAACATAGCTTAAGCGAATATATTTCAATTTTTAAATTTAATTAAAAAAGGAATTATTGCCGAAAGAGCAACATAGTTAGATCCTATCCTCATCGCACAAATCGAAAACTAATAAGGCGGCTCTCCCACTGAAACATGCGATATTATCGCTAACAGTTATTTTACATTGAATCAAATTAGACGTCTCATATTAAAGCAACTCAATATCGGTTGAACGAAAAATGTTGCTGATTGCGGCAACATTATTGCTGGCGATACACAGTGCATGTCGAAAAGCGATATTTTGTATCGCATCGTTGTATAAATATTTGCGAGTAGTGAGTGACAGGTCGCTAGAAACACTGTTGCTTCAATGTGAGAATGGGTTAAAATAAAAGTTGCATATTGCTTATTGCTTATTGCTAGTTGCTTATTGCTTTTTGCTTGTTGGCTCAGTGGGAGAGAGTTATTGATACCCCTCTTATTTAATGTACTAGCAGATCAATTTAATATTTAAACATAAATTAATAGTATTTGATAATATTGCCATTTGAAATATAGCTATAAAGTTTTTATAGATCTTTTGAGAATTTCAGAAAATATCTATACAAAATGGGAAGACCCATTCACAAAATTTTACACTAAAAAAAATCACTGACAGCGACAGGTGTGATTTACTTTGATTTACAAGCAGTATCGGGAGAACATTTAATAGGTACAAGCAGGAAAGTGGAAACGTTTGGATTCCTAGTTTATTAAGTCTGACAGCTGACCGACTAGATGTATATCAGTTTTTATTGGCCCAGAGTGGTCACGTGTATAATTTTTGCAGTTGGTGTTCATTTAGTGGAAGCCGACAAATCTAGTCAAGAAAATCCTGCCTGCATACTTACATACACTCATTTGACATTTGAAACACGGTTAAAAATATGGGGGTGTTTTTTAATACCTCCGCGCAGTATTACAGATCTATGCAACACAGGAAAAACTAGTTTTCAATATTTCCAATTTATTAATTTTTTTCTGTAATATTTTTATATTTAAATTTAATAATTATTTCATTACAATGCTCATTTTAATACGAATTTTATGAATTTTAATCTCGAAAGATTAAAATCCAGTATTTTTGTTCTACAATCTAACCCAGTCTATATTAAAATCATATTTGAATCAAGAACTTATTAGAATTAAGTTATAGTTGACCTAAAATATAACATCTATTCTGATTACATTTTAATACGAACTTATTAAAACCATCAACTTCAATACATTTTTATTTGGTTTTAGTACAGATTCTGAATTAAAGTGAATATATTTAAATGTATTGGCATTACTTTTCAACCCAAATATATTATTTTGTCGCTTGGTTAAGAATTTACTGTTAGTTTGAGCGTCCTACTAAATGGAGTGGGTGATTTGGATAAAGTTTATTTAAAAGTAAAAATGTTTTAAAAATCCAAACAAATAAAAGTCATGCTTAAAAAGGGAGATATTTACATTGATATCCAATTAGAATATTATTCTTACAAGTACTTAAGTACCTTTAATTTCAAAGTATTCTTGTAAGAAGTCGTATTGATTGCTTTTTATTCTTTTAGCTGTGAAACGCAGTCATGTTCCTAGTAGATTTGCTATTGAAGATAAGGCCGGTCTAGAGATTCCAGTTCATTGCCTCAGAAATATAGTTTTACATACCAAAAAGGAGATAATTAACTGAATAATTAATAAGATAATTCAGGCATTCATGGGTTCTTCTTCATTTAAAGGTTTGGAAAAATATACCTACGTAAGGGATAATAATATATTGACGTTTTACATAAACTAGCTATCCGAACGTCCCCATTACTATAACGAATTTATTATAAAGGGTCTTTTATTAAGGACTTGACAATGTTTTTTTTTTTAATAAAATGCAAACTACTTGAAATATCTCAAACAAAATCTTATCGGCTTGAATTACTATCAAAACATTTGTGAATAATGGAATTCGATTTCGTTCATATGTCACGACACGGGAACGTATGCAGCGGTCGATACGTTGAGGCCAATATTCGATAACTAGGCCGCATTTCGACCGATAAGGCCACTATTTCTCGTTTAATATTGGATCTGAGCTCCTCTAACGTCGCCGGCCGGTTGGCATAGACCAATGATTTAATGTAGCCACGACATCGTATCGTACACGATCTCGGCGGCCAATCGACGGGTCCGTTTCTCGAGATAACGCACGTTCACCAAACTGAGACTTCAATAACTCGATTGACGAATGGAGGCTAACCCCTGGCGGCAAGTTTTCGCATGGGTAGGTTGCTATAGATTTTGACAGCTGGTAGATATTTCTATGAAAAAACAAGAGGTTGTTGAGATAAATTGTGTAATTAATTAGAAATACTAAGGAAACTCTGTATAAGACCCTCATCATCCCAGTCCTGCTTTATGGTGCAGAAGCATGGACGCTATCAAAGGCGGATGAAGATCTCCTTGGTCGTTTCGAACGCAAAATTCTTCGAGTGATTTTTGGTCCCGTTTGCGTTGACGGGTTTTGGAGGAGAAGATTTAACAGCGAACTCTACGAGCTGTACAGCGACATCGACCTAGTCAGAAAAGTACGCATCAGTCGTCTAAGATGGCTGGGACATGTAGAGCGAATGGACACCAACGCTCCGGCCCGAAGAGTCTTCGATTCTAACCCGGAGGGACAACGCAGTAGAGGAAGACCTCGCCTTAGGTGGCGCGCGCAAGTGGAAGGGGACCTCAACCAACTCGGAGTGCGCAACTGGAGGCAGTTAGCCAAAGATTGCGCTAACTGGAGAGGCGTATTGGTTGAGGCCCAGGTCCACCCCGGACTGTAGCGCCACCTAAGTAAGTAAATTAGAAATACACATTTAATACAAGAAAAAAACTCATTTTATAATAGAAAAATAATATCTTAAAAGTGAGTGCGATAAGTGTTGATATAAAAGTGAATACTAAGTTTTTATTTTTGTAGAAAATGGTGAAAACAATTGGAGCTCAGCATTGTGGCGTTCCTCAATGCAATTCATACCAAAAAGAGGGAATTACATTGTACCATCTCCCAAAAGAAGTTAGGAGCTCTAAAGTTCTTTTAATTAAATGGGGTACTGCACTTAGGAAGGGGAAAAAATTTCCCAAATGTTTTTCCACTTGTAGTCTTCATTTTAAAGATGACATTTTGTGACCGAATGCACGGGATGGCTTTCAGTATAGAACCAAACTTGTGAAAGTAGCATTTCCCAGCCAAAACCTTTCGAAATCAGCAATTCCTTCTAAGAAACCAGGCATTATACGTTCAAGGCGGTTACTATCACGCTCAGCTGCTTTGTATGAGAAGAAGGTAGGTACTAAAAGTTCCTGCATTTCGTTTTCATTTATCTAATGATATGCTTTTAATCTATCCCTAGATCTACTCAAGAATGTATTACACATCAACCCACAAGTTTGGCGGAGAATCCAAGTGATACAGAAGAACCATCACACAACTATACTGAGAGTGTTCGTAGCATAGGGGTGCAGGCATGCTTAAGCCAAATCACTAGCTTCACTGCATTATGGGATACTGAAAAAAATTAAAAACCATGACTGGATTGCATAATAGTTCCACAAAAGATATCTTAGTAAGAGCATCTGAAAAGATTCGAGGTGAGGATAAGGCGTACATGTCAATGAGAGAGCGAATCCTGGTTACTATGTACAAGTTAAAGTCGAACCCATCCTTTGAAGAACTCGTCCAATTTTTTCATCTTGACCTCATGTGGCTTTGATGAAATTGATGATGCAGCTACCACCAGCGCAGTAACTTCGTCTACGGATGGAGGTGGGGAGAGGCCAATCTTGTGTATTCAGCCAGCATTCACTATTTCTTCGCCTTCTCGGATAGACCTTTAACGCCACTGAAATAGTCAATTATTTCACACAGCGATATTGTGACATCCTTAGAAACTTCTAAGCTGGCTGGATGCTCCATCATCAAAGCAAGCAAATCTGTATAATTAGCACAGTTTTTATAAGATAAAAAGCAACCAAAATATATAAACAAAAGAAAAAATTATAATTTTTGTTTACATTCAACACTACTTCCAACAGACTTTTGTGCTAGTCTTACCAAATGAATTCACTCACACTACACAAATTTCGGACAAGTATTACTTAGACCTGCAAATTTAGTTCGTTTTTAATTAGTTGGATAACTTTTTAATAGATAAATAATTAATTTTCTTACTGGAAAACACACGTATTCCTTATGCAAGTCCTGTGCAAAACAAACAAACGTCAAAATTCTATAGGTCTCTACATATTCCTTTTTTATCCACCAGGGGTCGCAGGAAAACTTTTCCATTCGTCAATTGTTGCACCCGCTGTGTGGCTTGTAGCGCCATCTTCTTGGATCCACATTTAACTGATATCCAATTCATGCAATTGCTCAAAGAAGTAGGTAACGTTCCAAGATGTCTCTGCAAATACATTTTGCCGTAACGTGACGAAAAAAAACCGCCGACGCCACCATCCGCATGAAAACCGCACCAAACAGTAACTTTTTGAGGATGAGGTGCTGAAGTGAAAATTGGCGTTAATGTTTAACGCTCATAAAGTTACGACCACCGACTCGGAATTTTGGTAGTAAATTTGAAATATTTGTAAACGCTGTCGCTTTGTGTCATTCCCCATGATGAAAATGTTGATTTTACTGAATATTTTGACATTGACAGTTCGGTAATCGGTTTAAAGGTGCATTCAAAATGAAAGGTCAAAAGCCCCAAGTGGTTGAAAAAGGAGATGTGCAAAAATTCGTTTAGCCGAAACGGCGGCAATTTTAAAAATGCGCGAACATAGGAATTCTTTTGTAAGTTTAGGTACTTGGTACATCTTTATTGCCGGTGAAGCTATCCTTTGTAGATTTTTTTGTTTTTTCAAACCAAACCAAACCCCCATTTTCACATCGCTTCACCAACAACATTTACATCCCAGCGTGCCTAAAAATCATCTTTGTGAAATAATTTTCAAAAAAAAAAAACAACTATGCCGCCCCCACCGTTATGCAAAGTAATCCATTTACTTCTTGAATAAATTGCCGCGGTCAGCCTTAATGCTTCACAGCACCCTCGACGACCATCTTTATCCATTTATTATTCACAGCCGCAAACTCGTCTTGTCAAGGACTGGCGAAAATCAGTCCCCGAGGCCTCTTTTCACCATCTATACAATGCAAATGGAATACCAAAACAAAATTAAGTCCTTCTCTTACCTCTGTTCCACTAAAAAAAAAACACACACACACACACCAACGATGTATGAAAAATCGAATAAACCATCCCTTTATTGCCTCCACATAATAAAAGCAACGTAAATATTTACGTAGCTATACACAAAGTAGCTTCGACCCTCTAAAAGCTGAGTTGGCACAGGAGAGCCGTTCCCCGAATTATCCAATGCGATGCGGGCGTCTTCGGATTACACTCTAGCAGCATGGCCACCACAAAGTTTGTACTATGACCGGTAGTGGAGAGGATACCTCTACGTTCGGCGGTCTTGTACAACGGACACAGGTAGGTATGGCTTTCTTGCAGGTCATCCCGTTTACAGGGGCGCATCCAAATCAGTGGTACACAATCGAACAGTTCTCTGGGGTGGGATTCGGCCAAAAAGCCATTATTCCTGTCCCAACGGGCACCTTCCAAGAATATCCCATGAACATAGACCCCATCCTCTGGTGGCTCCACATTTGGGCCGCCATCGCCTTCGATTCGTAACACTTTATAGTCAAAGACCAGCAAGTCAATAGGGATGACATACTTTCGGGCAAAGTTCTGCTGAGCACCCGTGAGGAAGGCTTGTGTGAAATAGAATCCTGATAACCAGAACGTCGGTGGCGGTCCCTTATCGAACCACGTCTACAATCGGGAGGGATGGTAACTTACAATTATTGTTAAATCGATACGAGGCATGTAAACAAATTCCTTTACCTGAAGGAACTCCAATCGTTGGAGGAAATCCTGTACATAGCTTCCAAGCGACTTCAGACTGGGGTACGACTTGCCAGCCCACATTTTGGGTATTTTCCCAATCAGTACCGACTTGTAAACCTCTTCAATCTGTGCTGACATTACAACAAGTCCTGCAAATAAAAAAAAATAACCAAAGTAAGCACTCTCACTGTGTACAAAAGGATAAAACGTCAAACTTTCGCATTCAAAGTTTGTTGCCACAAAGCAGCAAACAAAAAAAAAAACAAAAAGAGGGAAAAATTAAAGTTTTTCATTCGGCTTTATCTTCTATTTTGCTATCTTTGTTGCATTTCACCCTAAAACCTCATTAAACTAGGATTTGTATCCTGTACATCCCTAAAGTTGTTGCCAGAACAACAATACCAACACGCACGAGGAAAAAAGAAAAGAAGAAAAATCATCTCACCCCAGCAACTGTTACACAATGGCTCTCACTTTAGATAGCCTTAAGCCCATTTTTCCGAAGTATGATTACAGGCACACAGATAGAGCGAAAGAAGCCTGCTCCACATATCTTAGCGAGAAAAATCCTTTTAACCTGCCCCCGGCAAGTAAGTACATACAAAGTTATATCCAAAAGGAGAAGATGAAAAAGAAAGAAGAACGTTTTTTATTGCGACTTTGTTTTATTTCATTTTCTAGGTGAAATGGAGGGCGAACAGGTTCCCCCATACGGTAGTGCTGGTGTTGGTGGGAAGACCAACACCAAGGCTATCGACTGGAGGGGCAAGTCCCGTGGGTTATTTTTCCATCATCCCCAGGGTAATGTAAATGTCATCTGTGTTAAATTAAGTGAAGAATGTAAGAGTCCTGTTCCGGTGATTTGCAGGGAACGAACCAAGACGAGATGTACTCAAACACGTTACAGGTAAATTAAAAAAATAATAATAATAAAAATAATAAGGAAAGGTAGGTATGTATATTAGAAGCGAGGCGGGCATGTGCTGCTCCTTTCAAGGATGTGCATATATCACCTTTGTGCGGGAAGAGAGTGTACCTACTTTTTAAATTACATCGTGTGAGTTGAATGTTAATTTAAGTTCAAATAATAAGGTCACAGTAAGGACACGACTGTCTGCGACAGGATATTAACCAATATTCTGCTATGTGAGAACATCTGACAGCCATGATGGGGCGAAATTCCTAATAGAAGACGTTACTGCTTCGAAAATGGTTGCTTCTTTGCATGTTGAGTGGAATGGAGTGCGTAAAACTCCATGAAATGAAGAATTTTAGCTTTCTCGATTACCTAGTAAGAGAAAGATATTGTATTCGTACAAAATTTCGAACTCCGTCCGAACAGTCCGTCTGTCTGTCTGTGTGTCCGTCCGTCTGTCTGTCTTTCCGTCCCTCCACATGCCTACAGCTTAAACGGCTGCCCGGATTTCGTTCAAACTTCGGATTTGGAGTTTGGCGGCTTACAGTTCGGGCCGTTTGTTTTTTTTCTGCACGGTCACTTCAATGTTACAAATTTGTATACCAGTTTAAATTATTCGAAAACGGCTCTAACGATTTCAACCAAGATTGATTTTTAACCTTATGTGGGTGAGGTTAACATGACTGAAGTACGCTTTTCACTGAAAATCTAATAACGGTACTTTTGAAATTTGTATTATCGTACAATGGATTTTTGAAATTTTTCTTTAGTTTGCCTGAAAACGACAATAACTTCGATCTTAATGCAAACTTAGAGTAAAACTGATGTTTTCAAAATGATTGCGTCCTTTATTTTCAATTCGAACCGAAAACGCTTATTTTAAAAACTGCTCATATCTCAAAAACCCCATTTTCGATTTCGATAAAACTTGAAAAACCAAGTAATGCTTACTTATAATCGGTTTTCAGATAAATAGTTAAGCAATAGTATTTTGCAAACTTAACATTGCAATATTTGGTACTTACTACTTAGTCTGCCAAATTTTATAAAAACCGCTCTAAAGATTTTGATCAAAATACATATTAAAGATAATATCAGTATTCTAAATTAAATTCGATCAAATCAGTTTTTAACTATTTCTCCAAAATGTCTACCCAAAAGCCGATCTCCGTTCGTATAATATTTTTAAAACTCAATTTTTATTCAAACGAAATGTCAAAATCGTAGCATTTGCTACGTTTTGTATGAATAATTAAAAAAACAAAAAACCCGACTGACTGTAAAAAAAATCTCAGTGACTGACATATGTGTGACAATTGTTTTTTTTTTTTTTTTCTTAATTTATATTTTTATAATAATTTGTTTAGCCTATGACACTCCGGGAAAGAATGCGAGTCTAGTGACACCTCACTCTTTAAAATCGGTCAAGCCGTTTAGGCTACAGGGCGTCACGTAGGAACGTACATAGGATACGCGCGAAACACATAACCCTCTCTGTGTACAGTCGGGTAAAAACTGATTGGAGCTAACTTTTGGCACGTTCGAAAAGCTGCGCCACTCATACCATTTACTCAGATCCGAATGAATAAAGAGTAGCAATTGCTACGAAATTCCAAGTCTGCTATTTACCTGACTCGGGCCTTTTGCTAACTATTTTGTATGCACACTTTTAACATTCAATAATCTGAGCATTGTGAATTTTCGAAAAAAAAAAATGTAGATATAATCAGATAAGTTAAATTCCGTTTTGTACAGAAAAACCAACAACAATTTCGTGTCACGCGAAGGGTGCCGTGACATAAGGCCATACGACTTACTTATACATACTTACTTAAGGTGGCGCTACAAACCGGGGTGGACCTGGGCCTCAACCAATACGCCTCTCCAGTTAGCGCGATCTTTGGCTAACTGCCTCCAGTTGCGCACTCCAAGTTGGTTGAGGTCCCCTTCCACTTGCGCGCGCCACCTAAGGCGAGAAGGCCATGCGACATAAGGCCATATTTTGAAATATGGCTTTATGAAACTTTTGCAAAGCGCAATAGGGTCATATTTAAAAATCCTATAGGACATGATTATATTGTCAATAACAAAAACCTGTCTTTACGGTTGAATTTTTTACTAATATTCCCTTCAACAGAGAGTTGGTAGCGTATTCGAGTTTTTACTATTATTATTTTTTAACGATGGCAGGCAGCAATGTCAACTGATTTCTTGTCCAACACCGCCTACAGCGCGCGAATTGTTACTATTTCAACAGGAAATATGCCCATATGGCCATAATGGCCTCATGACGCTTTTGCAAAGTGACAAAAGGCCATAAATGTTCGAGATATGGCCTTATGTCGCATGGCCTTATGTCACGGCACCCACGCGAAGTATTGAGTGCGTGGACTATTTGGCTCAGATGAAAATGTTTAGAAAGAATCATTTCTAAGGTATATTGGAGATCCGGGCGTTTAGGTTGACAGTTCGAAAACCTATCGGTATTTCATAGTTCTTCTTTATTTTATTGGCTGATGGCGTGTCAACAAATATTTCCAACACTTAAAGAAGAAATAAAACATCAACAACCTATTTGGCAAACAAAAATCATATTTTCAGGTGCATTTGGAGCATCATTCATATTTCTGAATTTAATTTTTTTAATTTCAATTTCCACAAAAGTCGTTAGAATTTTTAAGGAATTTCAAGGAAATTTCAAAAATTCAAATTTACCGGTCAGGTTTGACAGGAACTGCAAGGCAAGTACACGTACAGCGAAGTAAATGCAATGATCGAATTTTCGAACTTAATTTAGCAAAGTAGGTTTTTATCTATACCGATTCGAAGCAATTGTTAAGGGCTTTTACTTTGCTACAGCCTTTTGCTTAAGGCAAATGCTAGCTTTTATTCATACGACCCAATGGGATCATTGAAACCCTAAATCAGCATCACTAATATTTCATTTCATTTATTTCTTAAAATGGTTTGTACATTAAGATAATAATCTCATTAGGGACGAACAACTTTCACCAGAAATAACCCTTTGCGTTCTACCCGAAAGGAAACTGTTTAACAATTTCACAGCCCCATCACAGAAGCCGAAATTGTTCTTAATCATCCAACACAGAATTTTGTGATTTAGTTTATCAAAGGCCTTCGAGAAATCCAGCAAACAGAGAAATGAAACGTAATCCTTATCGAAATCTTGTCTTTTCTTCAAGTAGATTGACGATGGCTGTGGTACAGCTGTGGTTAGCTCTGATGAGAACTCAATAACTTGTGGGTAGACAGAGGCGTTGTGATTCGTTTGGCGATTGTTTTCTCGAAAATCTTAGATAAGCAAGGTAGAATGCTGATCGGTCTATAGTCGGAAGGAGATGTTGGATTAGCTTTCTTTCTTTGCTTATAGGCAGAACTCTTGCACTTTTCCAGACCTGAGTAAAAGTTGATGTTATTATGCACCAGTTTATAACATGAGTGAGGTGGGAGACAATTTGCGGTCAGATGAGTTTTATGAAGCGTATATTGGTAGGCCGTCTTCACCAATTGAATCAGACTTGATAGCTGCAACGTGTTGAACAATTTCGTTTTCAGTGGTTACTACAAAGCCTTCCAGTCTTGGCAACGAGTGCACAGGGCTCTCATTCTGATTAATGGTAAGGTACGATTTAGTTCATCAGGATCAAGAAGGCATTTGAAGTTGGAGCCACTGGAAACACCAATTTTACGCAGATTACTCCAGAGTTTCTTAGCAGAGAGGAATGTATTGAGTTTAGATGCGAAATCTTTTTTTTGGAAGTTCGAAAAACGAGAGTCTTTTTAAGCGGATAAATAGTGTTTTCCATTACGCAGTAGCCGGCCAAAGGTTTATAACCACTGTGACTTGAGTTTTATGATAAATATTTAGTTTATTTTTCAATTAGCACACCGTATTAGCTCACTTTAGCTGGACGATTGAAGAACGCGTCTATTCGTTCTTAATTTCCATTGACTGACTAATTAGTCCAGTAAAAAAAAAAACTCTTGCCCTAACAGATCAGAAAACAGAAACTTCTAGTATACGCTTAGATCCCTTAACCAAAAAATCTTGTAAAGTGGTATAAAAGCTTATAAAGTAGTACAGTCCGCACTTAAGACTCTCTCACTGAAAAAAAAAGGTACACCATAGTAGTGAAAAAGTTCATCAATGTGATGAAAAAATCAACAATTTTAGTCCAGTGAACTTTTTCATTAGTATGATGAAACCGATTTCGTCAATATGATGTTCTTCATCATTCATCAACTTTGTTCATCAATACTATGAAAAATTCATCAATCTGATGAACCCAAATTCCCCTTTAATTTCATAATGTGATGAATGTATTCATCATATTGACAAATTTGTTCATCAATATGATGCACACTTTCTGTGCTGTCAAATTTGTTTTCATGTAGTTGTAAGATTATTCACACAAATAAAAACATGAAATAAAAATACTGAAACCAATATAAATCGTAAAGATATAGCCTTCCCACTTTCATGGGGATGCTAAAATACTTAAACGAGCATAATGTCATGAAAATGGTAATGGTAATATTATGTGAATTTAACTATTGAATTTCTTCGCATCCGAAAGGAAAATATTCAAACGAAAATCAGTTTTACCACGAAAGTCAATAAAGTGTAGTGGCAAAAACTCACGCGCTCAAGAAATATTGAAGATTTATAAAAATAAATTTTATTTCTGAGTTACTTTTATCACTCCTGGGACAATTTTTTTTTTTTTCATAATGAATCAGAGAACGGCCATTTGCCTGCCATATGCATAGAGTCACAGGGTGCATGTGCATACATTTGTGTTTGAAATGTGTTTTTGCGTTTTTTGTTATTTAGTTATAATTTTATTGATCCATTCTGTTGAATTTTATAATGTTGAGGCGTGAGAGAACAATGTACGAGAAAAGTTTGGTTAAATAACAATATTACATTGATTTTGAAAATATTTTTAAAAAGTAAATATTTATTTACATTTATGTGTGTAATGAAATCACAACGTTATAATAATTATTAGCGAGCTCTTTTTTTTTACCAAAGGAAAATCGTTGTAGAAAATTCATTATAATTGTAGTTTTATTTTACTGACATATTTATTTAACGTCAAAAAACGACCCTACTGCTAAGTTTCCACCGGAGAATAACTGCGGGATTTAGAACACACTTTTCACAGCTCGATATGTCAAAAGTGTAAAAAAAAAAAATGAAAGAAAAGACATCAAAAATGGAAAAATCTCTCTCTCTCTCTCTCTCTCTCTCTCTCTCTCTCTCTCTCTCTCTCTCTCTCTCTCTCTCTCTCTCTCTCTCTCTCTCTCTCTCTCTCTCGTGAAATCGTGAAATGTCATTTTCTCTCAAATGGACAGAGCCAGAGAAAATACGTCAAGTTAATCTTCTTTAATTCTAAACCTCTTGTACTTAATCTTGGTATTTGTGTTCGGTGGAAACGTAACCTACCTTTTAGAAGTATGTTTTCTAAAACACGTACAACAACATTTTTCGATATTTACGTTTTACTTTTTACAAATGAAAAAGCTATATCAAGATATCGGAAAAATAAGCCCCTTTGAAAATTAGATAGTCTTACTCATGATTTAGCTTTTAAAACGTCGCTATGAACATTTAGAGCAAACAGTTTATGCCGAAAAACGTTCGTTTACATAGTAAAATCATTGAAACGAAATCACTTGGTCAACACCTCCCAGATATATCTATGCAACTGAATTAAAGTTATACATTAATTGCATACCTTTAATTAAGGCTAGGTAAATTGCATTCTTTTAAGGGTAAATAAGGCGCTCCATCGAAGATATAGGTTCTAATTATATAAGTTTCATTATACTGATAACATAATAAATACTTAAAATGTATTAATGTATTAAAGCTATTTATGCAAAATTTATAACATTTTATATAATGTGAATAATCGAAGTTAGACTATAGCTTTTTTATATTTCCACCATTCTTACACTAATATTGAATTTTTCACACTTCATTAATTGTTTTAAATTGTATATACTGCAGTTTATTTAGCAAAACTAGTCGCCCGTAGTAAAAGCAAAAATAAAAAAGTTTGTTCATCGGCAAGCAATTGTCAATACATTGTTTAAAATGCAAATGGATACTTTTGGGGGAACAATAATTAAAAAATAAACAAATAATTATGTGATGAAATTTCTAAATCATATATATCGAATCTTTTAAGATATTCATCGTTCATCGTAAAACCATTCACAATTTTCTTCTATGCCACCCTGTGTAGATACTTTATGCTTGATGATCAATGACATATAATTATCTACGCATATATACATTAAAAAATTCATCATGCGTGAGTTACGTCTCACCAAACAAAATCACACATTTATACATGTATATATATTTGACCTAGTTTTAAGTCTAGTTGTTAAGATTACTGTATTTTGTCAATGATTTAAAATGGAAACGGAACAACATCATTCGATATTGTTAGTACATAGGTAGTTTTAAGATGAGAAATAAAACATTCACTGAGTTCAGTTTGGGCTTGGCTTTTCTATTATAAGGACGTATTTTTATTTTCGCTTCCTAAACACAAAACTGGCGCAGTCGGAAAACTGGTAGTAGATATCGCGATAAGACTTGATCATACATATATACATAAATAAAGTAGTTAATATCGAATTTAAAAAGTGCAGTGAAAATAATAACTAATAATTGAAGAATAATACAAAAATTGTGAATTCTAAGTACAAATAAACGAAATTTAAATAAAATTTAATTGTTTAAAATAAAAATCAAACGTGAAAAAAAAAATATATACATATATACATTCATTATCTAATCCAAAATGAATTTCACAATGTCGGATCTAATGAAGGAAGCCAGGAGCCTTCCACAATTTCGGGGTGATGATTCATATGCTCTTACATCCTTTATGGATGAAGGGGACTACATGTTGTCATTGGTCACTGATGAAGCAGCGAAACAATATTTAAAGAGGATCATTGTATCAAAAATTCAAGGAGATGCACTGAATTCAATTAGAAAACTTCCATTGAACAGCACCTGGGAACAAATAAAGGCACAGCTGAAGAGGACATTTGGCGTTCCGGAAGAGTATGCAGCATTGAAGAACGAAGCTGATGGTATTAAATATTTAAATGTAAGTCAATACTATCATGACCTAAAAATTATTTTAGATAAGCTTAATCTTAAGTATCGCTTAGACTCAAATCCACCATTAGATTATAAGCCAGAATGTAATGAAGAGAGTATTCTTTCTAAGTTTCTTTTTAAAATCCCAAGAGAAGAGGAGATGTACCTCAGAATTAAAAATATTAACAGTTTAGAAGAGGCATATTTCGCATTAAAAGCTACGGGAATGGAAGAAAAATGTCATGTTAGACCCGACCAAAACGGTGAAAATTACAATAGAAACGTACAGCGATATAGGAACGGTAATAGATTGGAACGAACTACTTATAACGTACAAAACAACAATAACAATAATGACAACGACAACGCAAATTACCAGCAGTTTCATAACGGAAATAGGACAACAGCTAATCACCAAACTCAATCAAGACAATTAACAAATCAACATACACAATATAGACATAATAATAACTTTAGACATGACAATTCAAATAATTTTAGAACTAGACAACAACACGGTATACCCAACCAGCAATACCATGGTAATACCACATACCAGAATATTCCCCAACAAAACTCAGGACAATTTACAAATAATTTTTCAGGACAATACAGACAAATAGAACCAATGGACGTTAGTAATATTAACAGAACTTCAGCACAGAATTCAGAAAATTTTCGTGTCAATGCCTCGGATACAATTCATTTCCAGTAATTGAAATTACAATTCATGGACAAAAAATTGACTGTCTTGTTGATACGGGATCGTCCATATCAATTCTTGATCAGTCCTTGTTTCCACAATTAAAAAAAAATAATATTCTGCCAATGCCAATAAGTACTGTAACCGAAGGGACATTTATTCATTTTGAAAAAGTTACGAAAGTACCAGATGAATTCAAGCTTAATGCCAACATGTCTTGGAAATTATTGGCTCTTAAACACAAAAACTTTGATGCTATTTTAGGAATAAATATTTTAATACCACTGAAAGCCAAAATAGATTTTGAAAACTATTTTGTTGAAATTAACGGAGAAAGAATTGGTTTCAAGGGACTTGATTGCCCCTATCCTTATGAGGATATCAATACCTTAGAACCATTACCACTTCAGGATAGTTTACTTGAAAGACTAAATATTTCAAAATTAAATAAAGAAGAATTTGAAAATTTAAAAAAAATATTAAAACAAAATAGTGATTTATTTTTTATTGAGGGTCAACATTTGACAAGTGTTAACGGAGTAAAGCACCAAATTATAACCACCTCAAATGAACCAATTTATTCTAGAACATACAGATTTCCTCCAGTACACGAAGAAGAAGTAGAAAGGCAAGTTAAGGAAATGTTAGATCAGGGTATTATCAAAGAAAGCAATTCTCCCTACAACAGCCCGATCTGGATAGTTCCAAAGAAAATTGATAACTCTTGTCAACAGAAATGGAGACTAGTTATCGACTATCGGAAGCTAAACGATATCACTGTAAGCGACAAATTCCCAATTCCGAATATTGATAATATATTCGACAAATTGGGAAAAGCGCAATATTTTACTACATTAGATCTTGCGAAGGGTTTCCACCAAATTTTGGTCGACGAAGCAGATCAATTAAAAACTGCCTTCTCTACACCACAGGGACATTATGAGTACGTTAGAATGCCCTTTGGTCTAAAAAATGCCCCTGCATCATTCCAGAGGATGATGAATCAAATACTTAGGGGGCTTATTAATAGAATCTGCGTGGTTTATATGGACGATATACTTGTATTTAGTACCAGTTTAGAAGAACATAAGCAAAGTTTAGATTGCATTTTTAAAAAGCTTAGAGAAAACAATTTAAAAATTCAGGTGGATAAATGCCACTTCTTTGCCAAAGAGACTGATTACTTAGGTCATATCCTTACAGACACAGGCATAAAGCCAAACCCCAATAAAACAAAAATTATAAAAAACCTAAAATTACCCACTACTACGAAGCAAATTAAGAGTTTCTTAGGAGTTACCGGTTACTATCGGAAGTTCATTCGCGACTATGCGAAAGTAGCCCAACCTCTCATAAAATATTTGAAAAAAAATGCAAAAATCAACGTTTCGGACACATCGTTCATAAATGCATTTGATAAATTGAAAGAATTAATAACGAACCCTCCCGTTTTGCATTACCCCAATTTTGAGAAAAGATTCAATTTAACAACGGATGCGAGCAATTTTGCAATAGGTGCTGTACTTAGCCAAGAAAATCACCCTGTCTGTTTTGCAAGCAGAACCCTTAACAAACATGAAACTATGTACAGCACAATCGAAAAAGAACTATTGGCAATTGTCTGGTCAATTCATCACTTCAGGCCATACCTTTATGGGGTCGAATTCGATGTGTATACTGACCATCAACCCCTAAAATGGTTACAAATAAAAAAGGAGTGTAGAGACATAAGTCCTAGATTGCAAAGGTGGATCTTAAGATTGGGGGAGTACACATTTAAAACAGAATATATAAAGGGTAAAGATAACAATGTGGCAGACTTTCTTAGCAGGATTAATGCCGACAAAAATGAAATTAATAAAGTTAATTTAATAGAACATGCATTTGCAAATATAATAGATACGGATGAAGTTCCTGAAATTGAAAGTTTGGAGGTAGAGACAATTCATAGCCAGGAAGAAAATATGGATGACCATATTTCTATAGTAGAAACAATAGTTAATAAATTCAAAATGCAAATTATATTGGTTGAACAGAAAACTAAAGAAACTGAAGTTACGAACAAAAATAGAAAAATATACGTATCGAGACACGACATAGAGAGAGGGAATTTAAATGACATTTTTAGAAGAATTAGAATGAAAGGAACTATAGGAATATACACCGAATTGGATGATTCATTGTATAATCAAGTGCAGCTAAAGCTTATTGAGTTATTTAGTAGGGACAGAAATGTGAAATTCCGAAGATGTACATATTTAGCAGAGGATCTAAAGGATGAAAATGAAACTATAAGATACATAAAAAATGTTCACGAAAAGGAATCGAATCACCGTGGAGTCAATGAAAATTATGAACTACTCAAAAACAAAATATATTACCCAAAATTAAAAAAATTAATACATAGGTTTATCAATAATTGCGATATTTGCCAATTAGCTAAATACGACAGAAGTCCAATTAAGTTAAAATTTAGGTTGACGCAAACTCCTCCTGACCAAAACGAAATTGTAAACATTGATACCTGGACTATAAAAGGACAACGATTTTTGACAAGTATTGACCGTTTTTCAAAACACGCTATGATTTTCGATTTGAATGATCGAAATTTGGTAACTATAAGAGAAGCTTTAAGAAAACGTCATTCTGTTTTAGGGAAACCAAAAATGTATATATGCGACAACGAATTTGACGGATTAATATTAAAGGAATTCTTAAATCAGGAAAGTATAATATTACATTTAACTAAGCCTAATAGCCACACTGGAAGTGCGGATATTGAAAGACTTCACAATACTCTTAACGAACAGATAAGAATCATGAATGTTGTCCCAGAATTAAAAGACATGAATATTAAAGATAAGTGTTTTAAAGCAATAGAAATCTACAATAATTCAGTTCACTCTACCACTAAAGAAAAACCGTTTAATTTTGTATTAGGGCGTCTAAAGTCAGACAAAAACTCAATAAAAGAAAAATTGGACAGAGAAAAAATAAAAAAAATAAATAAAATTAATATTGGTAGACAAAATGATCCAAATAGGAATGAAGAAAAAGTTTTGATAAAAAATTATAAAGCATTAAGGCACAAATATGAACCTAAATATAAATATCATGATAATATCAATATACATCCTACGAATATTAAAAGGAAATATAAGCAAATAGAAATTTAATTTAAACATGTTTGTACCTACTATGTATTAAAGTTTATTAGAACAAAATGTATATTAGACTTTAAGTTATTTTAAAATTAGCTTATTCTATATAAATTACTATCTCATAAGGTCATGATAGTATGGTAAAAATGTAAAATATGTATTTCCTTGTATTCTGAAATCCTAAACTCGAATTCGGGGAATTCGAATCTTGGGGAGGGAGAAGTTACGTCTCACCAAACAAAATCACACATTTATACATGTATATATATTTGACCTAGTTTTAAGTCTAGTTGTTAAGATTACTGTATTTTGTCAATGATTTAAAATGGAAACGGAACAACATCATTCGATGTTGTTAGTACATAGGTAGTTTTAAGATGAGAAATAAAACATTCACTGAGTTCAGTTTGGGCTTGGCTTTTCTATTATAAGGACGTATTTTTATTTTCGCTTCCTAAACACAAAACTCGTGTGTGAGTATAAATGCTGTACCAACATCGCGTGTGTACACCTACAGCATACATCATATTAACAATCTGTGCATCCCATTGAAGAAACCGATGAAAAATGTTCATCAATATGAGGATTCCATTCATCAATATGATGAATATAACGGTGAATTTAATTTTTTTCATCAATATAACGAATTAGTTCATCTATATTATGAAGGTTTACATCAACGTTCTCCTTAATAAAAATTAATGTCTGTTTTTTGACGAACGCTGTCATCTATATAATAAAAGTCGTCATCAAAACGATGAACGTCGTTATCAATATGATAAAAATTCAAAACTTGGCAATCGTACTTGAATATGATGATTCCATTCATCAATAAGACGAATAAATCATCAACTGGATGAACAAATGACTAAATTCATCAAAATAAGTGTTTTCGTCATATTGATGAAATGTTTTGATGAAATAATGAACATAGTTCATAAAAACATAAGCTAAATTCTCTTCAGAACCCTGTTGAAAAAATTGATGAATTCATTTTCATCGTATTGAAAAACTGTTCATCAATTGTCAAAAAGTTTTCATGAATTTGTTCATCATATTTATGAAAATTACGTCATATCAATGAATATCATGTTGATGAACGCCATTCATCAATACGACGCCGACTTTTTTTTCAGTGAATCATAAGTTGCAACAAATGCCTGTTTCTAGAGCTTCAACTTATAAAATCTCAGATTGTTATTTGATATAAACTCCCATATCAGACGAATAACTCAAAAATGAATTTTATTTATTTATTACTAATCCCAGCATTGCTTCTCAGATTTTTACCTACCTACTTAATAAAATAAGAAAACAACTAATCAAACTTTTGATCAACGAGAAAGTTCCGTTCGACCCAGTCGTGCACTTTTTTTTTTAAAAAAGTACGTTGGGAATAAAATATACAATTTCTATTGTTTCTTTTTTGGAATGACCGATCAGCAGTTACTGTAAAAAATCTTTTTTTTTCGAAATTTACCATTCTAAAACCACACCCGTAAATTTGCAGCCCATTCTCTAGGAAATTCGCAGTCTTCTTACTTCTTGCGAATCTTAAGGCGGAAAATATAAATTTTCAATGTTTTTAGGGAATCATCGGCTCAAACGCGACCTTATCTGCCAGACGTAGCTGGTGACAAGGAGAACTACCAGCATTTCGAGGTCTATCAAATATCCAAGCTTCTCGATAGTCGTGAACCACCTGGAGACTACGACGTTAAGGTAGTCGAACGTGCTCGCCGACGTCGCCGATATGAAAATGCTCTAAAAACTGTCAACAATGACAGAGCGAAGCAACAGACCATCCTAGAAGCTATGGAATGGGAGGATTGGGTCGCCCGAGAGGAGGACATTCAGGGATGCCAGATGCTTCGTATGGAAATAGTTGAACATATTTTCGAAGAACGCCAAAAAACGCTTCATCAATTGTCCGAAAAGCGAATCGCAAGCAGCACTGAGAGAATTCAATCGAAGCGAGCATCTCAGATGAAGAAGATCAATGTGGAGTTTGCACGCGGTATGCGCCAGCTAGAAGCAAAGAAACAGAAAATCACCAGATGCTATCGCAAAGGGGACATAATCCAGGAGCACATTGATCCGGCTTCCGATTTGCATGCACCCCAAATGAGATTCGGCGTGAATCCAAATCGCAGGCACTTTGTGGGCTTCCGCAAGACGTTCGATGATCGGATTGATGACTTGGACAAACAGAGGGACGAAAGGGGACTGGCTGCGTTGATATGCCCGTTTAGTAAATTGAGAAGTTGGGCCAAGCCAAAGCAGCGAATGCGGGAGGTCAGTCAGAGGTTCTGCAGCGAGGAAAATTTGAAGAATCTCTACGATAGTTTGAAGGTAAACTTGAGGCAATTGCAGGGATTCGAGGTGATATTTATGTTTTTAATTGTAGGGCCTTCGGACGGTATCTGAGGCTCCCAAGGCAAATCCCAAGTGTCTAAAGAGGAAAACAAATGCCGCTGAGCTGCGCGAGATTCATGTGCCTGAAAAAGTCACCGAAAAATCGGAGCAGGAGGTCCCAAGGATGGATTTAAAAGAAAAACCAGTAAGTAGATTTGGAACAGAAACCTTCTGAAAGAAACCTTTTGGAAGGTCAATCAAATTCTAAAACTCTTTACAGTATCAACCTGACGACCCGCAAGAACTGTCTACACCCCACGACGAGCTCACTGAAAACCTTCGACAGAGGAGAGCCAGCCAGTTATCGGCAAAGACAGAAAAGGAAATGTCAAGTATTTTAGGTGAATTCGAAGGAACGACCCTCGGTAGGCTACTGATCTTCCTCAACGACGAGCTTGAACGTTTGAAGCAACAAAAGAAGTTCCAGGCCATTCAGATGCTGGCTGAAAGAGAGCGTTGGAAGCGAGAGGCCACCGAAGCCGGTTTGAGGCAGAAGGAGAACAAACTTCGCGACGACCAAGAAAAGCTATATCAAGCAGCTTGTAATGTCCATAGGGACACGTCCTCATTGTTTCTACAATCTGTGCTCGAAGAGGAGTTCAACTTTACCTCCGCTTCAATGGCCAGAGAAAAGATCACCGAGTTGGCTAGAGAGATCGACACTCGTGATCTAGACAGCATACGGCTGCACGGGACGGAGGGACGAGCGTATGATCGGATGGTCATCAGGGACTACGTGAAGAATCAAATGTTTGCTGTGGCAGAGAAACGCTTTGCCAAAATGAAGGCGGACAAGCTGCATGAAGCTGAACTGAGGGCAATTGAAGAGGAGCTCTATGCGGGCGTAGAGAAAGCACTCGCAGCCCAATATACTACCCTTGACAGCGTATCAATAGTTGGGCAACTTTTAGACGAATTAATTGCCGACGCTGTGACTTATGACTTTGATATTTTGACTCCCAGCTCGTCGGAGGATGATTTCGACACTGAGAGGGAGGTCAACGAGATAATAAACAAGCTACTGACCCTAGTAACTCAAAAGCCTGAAGATTCAGATGTTTTTACCGATTCAACTCAATTCGAAACCCACTTGACAGCTGAAAAAGAAGCCAGGGCTATGGTTAGGAAAATGATTAGGCGCGCGGTCCCGCAGCAGCGCTGGAGAGAAGACAGCGAAATAGTTGTAGAACAGACCTTAAGCGAGACATTCAACGAGGCAATTTATGAAGTCGAGTGCCTTAAGGCATCACGGTACGTGCGCAACAATGAAAAACTCAACAACATCATCTCCGACATATACAGTCGCATGGAAGGCTACAAAACGAAGGACCAGCATGTGCCCAACGAAAGCTCCGACTCGACATTTTCTGCATGCCTCAGAAGCATTCGCAGCACCATTGACATTTTTGAAAAGTTTCCCGATTCCGACTCCGACGAAGATAGTCACGACAACATCACTCTCATCGAGGAAGTGCTGCAGGAGCGTTCGATGAGGAAAATCGACTACATCGATCGCAGTCAGCTGAAGAGGCACGAACCAGTCGATGTTGGGCGGCGTCATGAACGCTACAACATCATGGGCAAAGTTTCGAAGCGTTATCAAAGCGAGGAATCCGGCGGTGTTAATTTGCAGATTTTTGGCGAAGACAGCGATGTATCGAACTCGTCGACTACATCGAATTCGGCACTTGTCTCGTATACATCTCAGTATGTGGAGTTGGCCAAATCGAGGGTGTTTTCCACACCATGGATAAGGAACATCCATCCGGAGTTGTCTGGATACGAAGGGCAGGGTAGCTCCGATTTGCGCATGAGCAGTAGTTACGAAAGAGGCAGTGTTGGCTTCGAAAGGTTGAGAGGTAGTTATCGTAGATCTGAGGGGAATGAGCGACGCGCATCGCATTAATTGGTGTAATGCTGTTTTGGCGATATTTGGAAGAAATAAATTTATGTGCTTTAAAATTGAAGGGACTATTTTTTTTTCTGTATTTGAAATGCCTTTCAGATCTGTTTTTGGCTTTTTCAATGTTGGGTGACTCACAGTGTATTGTGGCGCTTTTAGGTTTTGTAAACGATGAATTAGGACTTGCAACACACGCTTGTGGGTTCAGGTGTAGTTCAGGGATGAAAGTTCTGTTGGACGTGGACGTTCTTCATTCAAAGGCAGTTTTATTTTTTTATCTGAAGTGTCCATTAGATAATAATCAGTCAAATGTAGCAGTCTTTTTGTAAATTTCTTTTTCAAACGCGTTCCCATACTTTTTAAAACGTTTGCCTCTGATAAATATTGCTAGGAATAATTTGGAATATTTTGGCAAATCGAATGTGAAATGGTTCCATACAAAATGTGTTAAAAAAATAGTGAGCATAATTTATGAGGACCCATAGAAAATTGCGGAAATGGCGTCTACGAATTTGGCATGGGGAGCAACAAAAAAAAAAAAAAAATAGATCTTATGTCTGCGCCCTTTGCTGCTTACTGCTTTATGCTGTGTTTACAACATCACACATTCCTAAAATGAAAGATTAAAAGGATGACCACTTCCAAATAGCCCTATGACTGAAAGGGACAGCATTACCTAACACGCAAAAAAACGTGACACGTATTTTGGTCGGCCATCTTGTTTACGTGGGAGGAATTATAGGAAAGCTCCGCATGTTGATATTTTTATAGCGATGTTTAACGAAACTCCGCGTTCCTATGAAACAAAATGGCTTCCGGAAGTGATGAATGGACAATTATTTATTTATTTCATATAAATGGTTGATGAATTGTTGGTTTAATTTACTGAAACTAATTTATAATCTTATTTCACATGTTTTAAATCGGAAATAGAATTTTTTTTTTCAAGTGATTGCGGAAATGTATACAGGTACGTGTCTAAAATCATTTATGTCACCTTAGGCGTCTAATTTGTGATCCATCCTTACACCTTCATTAGCATTAACTGCGGAAAAACGGATCGCTCTGTCCAGTCTCGTGCAAAATTGCGCGTGCATGATGTTGTAAATTCAGTATTATAGTGCAGATGTAAATACAGTCCACGACGGATATAAGTAACCTCTAAAATATATAAAAAAAATGCTTCTGATATCCGAGGAACGAAGAGTTCGTCAAGCTCGTATACAACAAACAAAGTCTACCGTGTTTCCATACGCGTTTCTTATAAGCGATGTGTTTTTATGAGTGTTTCTTATATCCGTCGTGGACTAAATTTCGTTTGCGACTTGTTACTAACTCGATAATAACGTCCCTCTTTTTGGTAATTGCTCATGAAAATTATATTTTCGTGGGTAGAATAAAACAAATCCAGCTTTGGATTTATATTGAGCACAAAAATGTGACCCTATGAACTGTCAATCTTAAGAGTTGTATTCATGATGATGATTTCAATTTTATAAAGTGAAAACACAAACGCATGCAATGAATTAGTGCGCGTACAGTGATACTTTAAAATACGTGGTAGCTCTAACGACCAACAGCAAAGATTAAAAAAATCACACTCTGACAGTTCACATTGTCAACCTGGAGTTCATTTCAATGGTCGCCAAGCTCGACTACTAAGTGGGGGGTACCAAGTTCGATTAAGGTTCGAATCGCTGACCAACGTCCGTGAGTGTAAAGGACTATTCACATGAGAGCGAACTGCGAATAGGCGAATTGCGAACAAATCAATTTAACTGTATATTTATGAATTGAGAATTGATATATTTTCTATCAACAATTAACAAAATAATAATAGGTTCATTCGCGTACGCGGTTTAAAAGTTAAGTTATATATTTAATTGTGATATGGACTAGATCTTGAAGATGTAAGTGGCTCAAAGAAGCTCTAAGTCTATAAACGTAGTTTGGAGTATATTTTCAGTTTCTGAGAGTATATTGCTCAATTATTTGAGTTTGACAGATTTTTTAGTGCTTGGCACGGGTAAGTCAAAGTACGCGAATAGACTTAATGCTAACGTGAACTAACTTGCTGAACGAACAAAAAAGTAATCTAGTACGTAAAAATTAGTTCTACTTAAGTTTTTGTCTTTTATAAAAACTGAATTAGTCACCGTAGGCATGTATACCTATACAACCCAAACGCAGAAACTAAGATTGATCGGTGACATCACTTTTTGTACGTCTGTACATAATGACTTCAGACAATGACACCAGCGCTGAGATTAAACGAAGAATAACTCTTGCCAATCGCTGTTTCTTTGGGCTAAGAAAGCAATTGAGTAGCAAAGCCCTCTCTCGAACAACTAAAGTGACCCTTTATAAGACCTTGATCATCCCAGTCCTACTTTATGGTGCAGAGGCATGGACTCTATCAAAAGCGGATGAGGCTACTCTTGGTTACTTCGAGAGGAAAATTCTTCGAGTAATTTTCGGTCCCGTCTGCATAGACGGTGAATGGAGGAGGAGATACAACGACGAACTGTACGGGCTGTACAGCGACATCGACCTAGCCAGAAGAGTGAAGGTCCAACGACTGAGGTGGCTGGGTCATGTAGAGCGAATGGACGTCAATGCTCCGGCCCGGAAGATCTTCGAATCCACACCCGAGGGACGGCGCAGTAGAGGAAGACCGCGACTCAGGTGGCGCACGCAAGTGGAAGGGGACCTTAACCAACTTAGCGTGCGAAACTGGAGACGGCTGGCCAAAGATCGTGCTGGCTGGAGACGCTTGTTGGTTGAGGCCCAGGTCCACCCCGGACTGTAGCGCCACCTTAAGTAAGTAAGTTACATTATAAAAACTGTCAACTTGGTGCTCAGTGACAAATTTCTTGACTAGATTGGAAGGCTTCCCATACGCATACCCATCCGTAAACGTCGGCTACCGACTTAGTGAACTAGAAATCTTGAACGTCCCACTGCCTATTTATTTGATTTCGTTTAAGTTTTGTTTTTTTTTTTTTTTTTCAAAAAAATAAATGCGACATGGTAAGAAGCAACTTTCGAATTTCTCGCAC
This sequence comes from Cheilosia urbana, assembly GCA_946477585.1. Taxonomy (NCBI): domain Eukaryota; kingdom Metazoa; phylum Arthropoda; class Insecta; order Diptera; family Syrphidae; genus Cheilosia; species Cheilosia urbana. The sequence goes on from OX297854.1 coordinate 124,464,259, forward strand.
AAAGAGAAATAGAAGGGACTATAATCAGTGTTGCCATTCTTACCGGATTCCGGTCATATTTGACCGAAAGCTCTTCACCCTGACCGGAGAAAATTTTGCAATCCGGTCTAACCGAATTTCTAACCGAAACAAAAAATTCTTTAACCGGAAAAACCCTTTTTTGACCGGAAAAATAATGTTATTCTATGACTAGTAACAAAGATAGATTTCTATAATTTGAATAAAACTTGGCCATACTTAACGAACTCACTCACAATTTTACACAGAAACTAATTTATTGTGAATAATCCTAGAATACATTTGTACTGTAAAATTTGACGTATTGAAGTGAGAAGAAGAAAATAAACGCGTTGAAAAGGCTTGTTCCTCAAAATCGTAAGAAAAATAGGGACAAACGGGGTAGGTACCTATATAAAAATTATAATTCAAGCTACTCCAAAAGGTGAATTTTTTAATAATTTATAAATGTGCATTTTTTTCCAATTATATGTACATATACATTTCGCAATATTTTTTAACACTGAATAAGATTGAAAGTTTATTTTTCTGCAAAACGTTGTGATGCAAAGCATTTCAATGAATTGTTTGATTTTTGTTTTATTAGGTTCAAAAATTAGTTTGGAAAAATAAGGAAACTATACATATAGGTACATAATATAATATCAGTTAATTTTCGTTTTCTATTTTTCGTAAAAATATATGACTATATTCTATTTTTGACCGGACTTCTGGTCAAACATTCTTATGTGAACTTCTGATCGGATTTTTTTACCGAATTTAAAAAATAAAAATCGGTCATAGTGGCAACACTGACTATAATTTGTGTAACCTGTCTCCGAGGGCTGTAGGAAATAAGGCCCCATTGAAATAAGGCCCCAAAAGAGAAAATGAATTATAATGAAATAACATCCCAATTTCAACTATGAAATAAGGCCCCACTGCGATGAAATAAGGCCCCAAAACAAAATTAAATAAGGCCCCAAATTTGGGGTTTATTTAATGATGAAATTAAAAATAATGAAAACTACTTTTTATTTAGTATTGTTGATATTGGATAAACTAATTTAGATTAAAGAAACTTTTTATATACTCAACCTCGCACTCACCCCGTAATCTAACAGTAAATCCAAGCAGGGGGGTTGCAAGGGGGCAGCATGCCCCCCCATACGCATTTCATATCGGAAGGGTAACAATTAATAATAAAAAAATAATTTTGGGGACTTATTTCATTTCTTCTTTTGGGGTGTTATTTCATAATGAAATACAATACAATAGTTTCGGTGCACTTGTAAAGAAACAATATCCACTACCGCCAATTCCACGGTCTCACTCTATTCCAAATAAGACAATTAAGTGAAATTAAATGTAAATTCCTGCCTCTGCCTCCAATGTTCTACCAAGCCTCTCTCATTTACAAAGTTCCTCTACTCGAAATCATTGGGCTCAGTCATTTTGTACGAAACCTAATAAATATTCATTAACCAGCTCAGAAGCAATAATATCTACTCTTAACATAAAATTAAAATAAAAATGTGCCTCATAACATCAATCGTAATTACGGCAGTTTTGCATTCGGCCCACGCCGCATCCCACTTTTGAAAATATTCAATTAGAAAATAATTTTCCTCGATCCCCGGTCTATATACTCAGTACTCAGACTCACCCTTAATGGCCTTCCGCAATGTTACCAAACTGCTGCGAATCGTCCCGAGTAGAACATTAAAGCGCACCATTTCCTGCACCAGTACCGTGTTCATACTCTGATGGTAGCTGGTGGGGTATTTAGCCAGTGCAGCGTCGCGATCAAAGTCCTTTGGAAGCTTGGCAAGAATATCCGAGGCGACGTTAATTACCAGCTCCTCGGGTGTTGTTGCGGTATCATCATCAACGCCTGCAGTTGTATCCTGTTTAAGAGGAAGGGATATCATGGATAGGAATTCAGGGCATTTAGGAACTGTGGGTAGATGAAGGTTTTCGGGAAATCTCCTGGATAAGCTTTCGATGTAAATTACCTGCTGCGTCAGTGATTTCTTTGTGAGCGGACAAATGACAGTGGGAAAACAAAATGCGAACAATAAATTGAAAAGTTAGCACTAACGAGGCGCGCACAACGCAATAAAGGTTAATTGATAAAATTTCAAACTTACCCGTTGCGCAGCGAGGTCCTTTTTGTGTTATCAAATACGAAAATGGGTGAGAATTTACAATTAAATATTAAAATTTGTTTCACTGAAAGGATTATCAACGGGTTTGGTTTTTTTGTTGCAAGCAACTTTATACTTACCACTCGATCCTTGATTTTTAGGGAGCAGGATTAAAATTCAATGTATATGGAAATTAGATGGAATTCAATTAAACGTTGGCAAATGTAAAAATGTTTATTTAGGTCATTGGGAGGTGGAGTGGGTATACTCTTATTGTGTAAGAGAAGAATTCGACACTTTGGGTAAGCTATTTTGATTAAAGGGTCGGGTATAGTAGGTATAATTTAATTTATTACAACTGTAATACCCATTCAATTAAACTTGTCAATGTGACAACTGAACTTTAAGACAACCCATCCATTGAAGAGTAAAGTGTTTCAATGCCTTTTGGACATTCTCAAAGTCGAAATACTCAATCTGTGATCTGTCAGTTGACAGAGCTAAGAAGTGCATATTTTAAAAATCGGCAAAACTTTACCTTACACTCATAAATAAACAAAAAAAAAATCCAGAAAATGTTGAGCTGCTTTCTTGTACCATGTTTCGATTGACAAAATTCAACATAAATATTGGTGGGAGAAACAGATTGGCAGAGCAATATCAAGTGCAACTTTGACAGCTACAGTGTATTTTTTAAAGCCACAGGGGTATTTAATGGGTTATGAATGACACATTATGCCAGCACCCCTTTTGCGTTTGACAAATTACTTCGTCCCCCAAAATTCAAAATACGAATACGGGGAGCAGAAAAATCGGACAACTAAGAGCATTTTCGTTAAAGTTTTTGTACCTCCAATTTCAAAATTGTCCGACTAAAACTTTTTAAAGTTCCCCTTTTCTCGTTTTTGAACCAGGTAGCCCCATCCCGATGGCAGGTACGTGATTTATAATAAACCATACAAATCTATGAGAAATCTCGTGGTTTATGTGAGGATTTAAATTTATCTCAAACTTTCCGCTACATCTCGTCAGTGGGAACATGGTATTGTGGAGATTTGAGAGTCACTGAAAAATACCCTATTCACACCGCGCAACGTCATCGAAAACAGAAGTTTTCCTATAATATTTCAGTTTTAAAACGAGTCGTTTAAAGTCGTTCGAAAACACCACGAAAAACGACTTCCAATCTCTGGGTTGATGAAACAAACACACCTTTTGCAATATTCCGAAAATTCAGCAAAACAGCTGACAGGACAAATGTTACAACTCACAACTTAAAATCATTTTCCACACTTGATTGATGGGCTAATATTACTTTTAACTGCTCTGAATTCATTTTATTTGTTAATTAATGCGATCGAAATTTGTTTACACAGAAGTTTCAAGACTAGAGTGTCTCACAGGTGATTGAAATGTCAAACGAAAACTAGTTGGTGTTCGGTGTGAATGCATCGACGAGTTTTTTTGCGGTGTGAATAGGCTATTAACGAATTATAAGCGAATAATTGTTGGCTGTAAAATTTGGACCACCCATATACCCACTCCCAAAAACCACCTTTAATTATAAGACAAATACACTAAGCGACTGTAAATTTAACTACTAAAGCAGAAGCGCGTTTCATAAACTGCTAGATGATTAGCACTCAGTCAAACTTTATAAACAAAAATTTTGCATTTGCGCTAAAGAGATGAAGGAAACTTCAGACAAATTAACAACAAACAAAAGTACAGAAAAGAAATCTCTTCAGAACTCACCTGCGTTAGAAGAGTGTGCGCCAGCAACTCATCCGTTTCATTCTGATCCTTCATGATGTCCGCATTCGGATGGAATCCAAATATCGCTGGTTTCGCGATCAGTGGTAGTTCCTTGGTGAAATTCACATACGCCTCGTTCTCCCTAAACTCGGGCACGTAATACACCTCTGACTCGTCCAAGTAATAAACTTTCTCCTCGTCGAACATCTCTGGACAGTAAAACCGGTCCAACGTGGTCTTCAGTGTTCTTCTATCCCAATCGTCTGTCACTCGGCCTCCGTAGTTACATTCGCCAGTCAAATATCTCAACGCTTCATAGTTCACCCCGACATACTGATCCAGGAACATCTTCAGCTGCATCAAACTTATCCTCAAATCGGTCTCGTTGAACTCGTACGGGATGTTCCATCCAATTGGACCGAAATAGCGTCGTTCCTGTATCACAGCATGGAAGAAACACAGCGAGTAGATGAGCCTCTTGAATGTCGCTGGCTGCTTGCAGTTCTCGAACCACTCCGGATCGCTGACAGGGTCGCTAAGGAACGACCGAACAATATTGGACCGTAGGCCCTTCGGGGGTTCGTTTGTCATTTTGATGCCATTCTGGAGCACCGCCACAGGGAAGTGGTCAGCCGGGTATGAGGTGAGCCACAGACGGAAATCGGGATGCGTCTGATCTGGAACGAGAGTCTCACAGGTTTTCTCCAAAATTGGCATAAAACTCTTCGCCAGGTGGCAGTTTTGCAGGACAACCCAGTTACCGAACTTTGTGCCTTCGTCAATGAGCTTCACTGCTATCGGACCCTGACCCTGACCGAGTGACAGAGAGAACAATCGATTCGAGCCGAAACCTTGGTCGTCGGCGAACTTCAGAAGGGTTGCTGTCGGATCAGCACCAGGGGTGAGAATGAAAATCAACGGGATGCAGCAGTGCGAGTCGCTGAAGGAAGCCTGCAGGTCGAATTGCGGTGGTTCTACAAATTCCTTCCCCATTTTTCCTAAAAAAAAATAATTTAATAAATTAAATAAATGCATGGGACATGGATCGGCATAGGCGGAGCCCATTGGCTTCACTTACCCAGGACGAAGTTCAACACAGCCGGCACCAGCTTGTCCGGTCGGAATACCCTCAAAACCAACAGCTTTTGGAAAGTCGTCAAGTCATCATTCCACGGCTGTGGTATGGGAACACCCTGCGGATTATCGGCATCAAAAACCTGCTTCCAATGGTTTGTGTTCTCCTCGATGTGTTCGCGAATTCCCTTGAAATGACCCGAAATACTGTTGAGGCGACAAATTTCATCCCAACTTCTGGCCGGAAGCCATTTAGCTGGATTTGGTAGGGGATTATCGAGACCAACGCCACCAGTCAACAGGAACATCCATTCGGAGTTATCGATTTCTCCCATGGACTTGAGCAGGTTTATATTTAAAATCAGCGAGAAAAGTAGCTTATCCTGCGGAATGGAACAAATGGAAATTAAATCCTGTCGCATTAAATTTAATGGAGGTTGGGAGCTACCCTCTCGAACAGACTGCGGCAGATGTTCACATACAGGGAGTAGGTGAAGTGTTTCCGCAAATCCGCCAGGCGTTCCGTCACATCGTCAACTTTGTCCGTATTGTCAATTGACGCGGTGTACAGTCCGACGAACCACGCCAAACTGTACTGGTACATTGGATCGATATTCGCCAGTTCAGCTGGAAGGAGAATTTGTTAAATTTAAATTTCGACGACGACGCCTATGCAACTCATACCGATGGTGAAGAAGAGAATTGTGGAATGGGCCGCTATGGGTGTGTAGCCCAGGCGTGCAATGTCGATTTGCTTCTCTGTGACTTCGGTAATCGCTTGTTTTTCGTTGATTTCATTCGCCAGCACCTTGGAGGAGCTGAGCACTTGGACAGCGGTCTCATCCTCGAGGATATTTTCAGCCGATGAGAGAACTTCCAGGATCTTGTTCTCAGTCTCTTTGAGGGTGCGCTTGTTCTCGGCACCCTGCAGAATGAGTGTGTTCTTTTCGGCCTCCAAGTCGGGTCGTTCCCGGGCAACGGTGATTGCTAGAATTTGGTCCTGCAGGCCCTGTACGGTGATCATAAAATTGAGGAGGGTAACCTTTACAGCGACTTCGGGAAGGTAGTGCGGATTGCGCAGCTTTGTCGTTATGTAGAATCTACGAAAAGGTTATAACAGTTGTATACCAGTTTTGAATAGGCCAATTTGGTGCTCACTTAAAGTCGTGGTTATACTCAATAATAGAGTCGCCCAGCTTGATGCAAAGGGCTCCGCCTTGCTTGAACAGCTGTTTTAGCAAGATTGACTCTAACAGAGGATCGAGGTCCTCGTTGATGTTTTCCAGGAGAACTGGCAGACCAAATTGTATGGCATTCTCAAGTACTCGAGTGTAGTCGGGTTGATTCAAGCGTATAACGCACAGTTTGTTGGCTTTCTCCATGTTCTTCACCCATTTGTTGGCCTGGCCTTGCGGATCAATCATTAGTGGCCATCGACGGGAATTGCTATTATGACGAAAGAAGATGGGATGAGTACTTAAGTGTACATTGGATCTCTTCGAACAGACCTAAAAGGAAACTCCTAAATGTGACGAACAAATTGTGTTAGGTTGGTGACTCAGCCTTTAATTTTTTTACTTTAAGTCGAACTTAACTGACAGTTAATTTTTGCTCGGCTTCTTTCTTAACAGCGGATATTTTTACAGCTAAATTGGAAAATTTCCTTTTAAGGTCTTGTGCTAATCGCGGTAAATAGTCATATTCACTAATGTCGTTTTCCATTGGGCAAAAAGAAGCGTCCGGGAGAGTCCGGAATCGAAAAAATCGCTTCTGAAACTGTTCCATTGGCACAAAAAATACTCTTCTGCTGATTCTGAGAAGAGAATTTCGCTTCTCGATTTGAAGTCAGAATCCACTCAAGAACCACTCACACAAGTGTAGTTTATGTATTTTATACAAGTCAGATGACAGCTGCCGTAGATTGTTTTTTGACATTTCACCAATACTTTTGTGGATTCAACCAGAAGCAGTTTTCTTGTTCCATTGGATTACAAATTGAGTCGATCCCCGAGTGAAAACAATGGAAAACGACATGATTTTCTGTTCAACTGTCAGAAAACAATTCTTTTTTTGACATTTGACGTGAAATTGGAAACATCTCTGTTTCAAGATTGAAATTTCATGAACTTTTTTTTATTTTTTAAACCCTCACAAATATGTCAGAAAATTATTGAAAATTTCGCAGCATTCTATTGACCGTAAGATGACAAGCGAAATGTTAAATTCTATATTGAAGGTACTGTTGCCTCAGAACTACAAATGTTAACCTCAACATTTTTTTAATCGATATCTCAACATTTAATCGAAATGGCGATCTGTCAAAACAGAGCGAAGACCGTGGTAGGTACTTTCGTTTTCAGCTACATGCGCCCGTTACTTAAACTTTTCTCTTTCTCTACAATTGATTTACTCCGAATAATTGTAATCATTAAATTAAACGATCAGGGTAAAAGTACATTTGTTGCCTGATTTTTTTTAACCAGTCTCGCCTGTGTTCCAAATTTGACTCTAACTTTTATAAATATGCGATAATAAAAAACGTACCACAATTTTCGATACTTGTTTTTTGTGACAAAATACGCCCATTTGAAAATAAGTTTTACTCATGTTTTATACATTTTAAAACGTCGCTATGAAAATTTAGAGCAAAAAAAATTATCTCGAAAAACATTCGTTTCCAGTAACGTCATTAAAACGAAAGTGACTCGTCAACACCTCGCCAATCTATATTCGCACATGAATTAAAATTATAGAATTGCATATATTTAGGGGTAGTTAAATTGCATTCCGCTTTGGGTAAATGAGGCGCTCCATCGATTATAGGTTCTAACCTAATATTAATTATATTTGAATACATTACTATGACACACTGGGGACATTCAAGAATCTTAAGTCGACTAGATTGGCCTGGATAAGATTTAACCTGAACGCAAAGACTACATTGGTCGGGAGCGTCAGTTTTTCTACGTCGGCCACATATATGCGAACTGTCAATTTAGTACTCAGTCACGAATTTCTTGACTAAAATTGTCGGCTACCCCTCCATAAACGTCAACTGAATCAGCTGCTCATATGACCGATTTCAGCCAAGAAAAACCGAAATTAATCTAGTCAGACAGCTGTCAGACTTACTAAACTAGATACTTGAACGTCCCCACTGAATGCCACCAAATCGCTTTCCATTAAAACTTAGTCCGCTGCTGTTCCGGAACGAAAAATCCATACAAAAGTGACAAAATCATGAACGAAAAATTAAGCTCTCCTTTTCGTTTTGCAGTACGCAGCTGCTGCGAAATGAGGGTGGATAAGTGGGTAATTGTAGTAGATTGCTTGGTACTATTGTCCACTCTCTTTTCGCAGGCGTTTATTGTCTGGGACTTTTGCTTGCGGAAATTTGGCATTTGCACTGCAGGATTGCCAGATTTTATAAGAGATGTTGAGCCTGATTGAAAAGTTTTGAAGCCGAAAGGAACCAAACTCAAATATTTTTTTTTTGTAATTCATAGGAACACTTATTCCGATTAAATTGTTTTTAAAGACGACTTTATAGGCGTGTAGTTTTTTTTTAATTTAATACTAGGCCTGTTTTGTGAGCTTCGATCTCACCAAAGCAAAATAAAGCAGGATTTTCAGCACGCAATTACCAAAACTACTATGCGAGTCTTTAAAGTGCCAAGCAGAGCGTAGTTGTTGTAATTGCGGGATGAAATCCTACTCTCCTTTGCTTTGCTTGGATCAAAGCAAAAAAAAAAACCGACCTAATATTAAATTTAAAAAAAAACAACAAATTCCAACAACGCGCGCTTAGATGTTTACACATCTAAAAACAACACAAACTCCTAATTGAGAGACTTCTCTAGTTTCCATTTCCAAATGCTAACAAAAAATAAAAAATATGTGTAAACACCGTGCGTGCGGTATGTGTGTGGCTTGATACACGTCATTGAGAAAAGAGGGAATTGTAATAACCGTATTCTTGATATATTAGGTCTGTTCCTTTACTTTTGTAGTAAGAATGGAAAAGACTGTCAAAATGGCAGTGGTGGGGATAAATTCTCTCACAGAGAGAGAGACGCTTACGAAAAAGTTAAGGAACGCTTTTGTAGTAATTTATGAAAAATGACAGATACATAAATCAAATATTCAAAAAATTGTACGAAAAGTCGTTAAAATGTCTGATAAACTCGAGGAATTTGTTAATTTACTAAGAAAATTAGTTCTATAATTTATTTTTAAGTTTATTTTAATGAATCTGAGTATGTGGAAGAGTTTGTACTGATCGAACTACAAGCATTCGAGAAGAGGAAAAAGCGACACTGCATTAAGAATTACATGGAAGAGATTGTAGGTACCTTGTTACAGTAAGGACGAATTTCGACGCCAATATCGAAAAGAATCTTAAAGAGAACATTCAATTTTATTTTGCCGCCTGTTGATACCATTCTAATAAGCAAGAAGTCAACAAATAATCAACGCATATTTCAAATGGGACAACAAACAGCTTTTTCACTTCTTAGACCAAGAAATTTGTTGAGTAAAAATTCGTAAGATTCTCAGTGGAGGGGTAATACTGTGATTTTTGTACTAAAAGTTAATTAACCGTGATTTTCTTTCCTTGTATAACAAATTTTACTTCTAAAAACTGGATTTTGAGGCGAAAAAGTGTCGTGGAATTTAAAAGGGATTTTGAGTACAGTGAAAAGGGAAAAAAGGGAAAAATTACAACGCTTCGTGGGATAAATGAAGAGAGAGTGCTAACAACACTGGAATAGATACAATCGGATTGTGGTAGCTGAAGTAAGATATGTACATTCGAGACTGTAATCTGTCTAGACTCTAGATAACGCTGGAAGACAGCATCGATGGTTGTTCCATATCGTGTTGTTGAAATTTTCCGGTTCATTTGAAGATTAAATTTATCTTGCATAAAATCGATAAATGGTTGAGCTTCTGGAGTTGCAAAATTGATATTGAAGTCTCCGCTTATGATCATTGGTAAAAGATGATAATCTCCCTGCAGAATTCTTGAAATTTTCTCTGAGTACAGTGCAAGGACGAAATGGAGAAATTTGATGATATCTCCCACAGACTTCCCCCTGGTGAGATGGTATACAACCACCAAAAGTACTTTATTCCATCTGGGAGCTGGAGTTCAGCAGTACATATGTCCCCAATAGATTGTGTTGTTACGGTCATTCCAGTTGTTAAACAGTGAAATCGAACAGTGAAACAATGCGCACTTAGATGTTTACACATCAACAAACACTCCTAACATATGCAGTGGAAAATACCCGTTTGCATTTCCATCCCCGCAAGTTAAATGACATCAACTGTTATACAGTACATGAAAGTGTCATTGGAATTTCATTCGGCTTGCATTGCATATTGTAGAGGTGCTGGTCTACGACATTTTTGTTGGTTGTTGTCCAGCTGTGATTTCTGCTTGCCTGGTAATTCACGAAAGATTTGGCACCGAATTTCCTCGAGATGTCCGTCACAAGGAAGAAATGTGAGACCATCATTATATGAAAAACATGCTTTATTTCCCATCAACAAAAAGCTGAAATTAATATGCCCCAGCTCATAAATGTATGCAATGATAAAAACGTATGCAATGATAAAATGTAGGTATGCAATGATAAAACACAGTGACGCATTTCCGTCCCCGCAAGTTAAATGTGTGGAATTACTCCACCAGATTCCAACAACGCGCGCTTAGATGTTTACACATCAAAAAAAAAATTGCTGGAAGGGGCGGCATACCTGCCTACTTGGACAATATAATGTTTTCATATTTGTGCATATCTTGTGAGATATGAGTTTTGAGAGTCTGTTCAAAATGGAGTTGGCTTATTTGCAATAAACTGTATAGAAAGCTTTTAGTTATACGAAAAAAGTACCTACGTTCTCAATGGAAGTACGATTTTTTATTTTGTTTTTTCTAATAATACCTCCTTTAGACTAAAAATCGCCAAACTGTAAAGTAAATAGACTAAATTAGGATAATTCCCAAATGACAAGGAGCCAGTGAAAAATTCGAGTATTCAAATCGGCGATAAATAGCCAGTTCTGGGAATACTGCTATTTATCCATCTAGGCTACAACTCTGGTTCCTTCATACGATTAAGCTCCTCTTAATGGGGATTTTCGCAATTTAGCGCAAAATAACCTGCTAGATTAAGAAACAAAAAAAGAGACAAAAAAGATCTGTTAATTCAATAACTGAAAAAAGTTAACATATACCTATGTAGTATCCGGACAGCAGAATTTAGTTTCCAGACACTTTTTTTTTAGTATCCGGACAGAAAAGTTTATATGAAGTTTAAGTCGTTTTTTGCCTTTATTTGATTAAAAAAAAATATTTTTTTATAAAATATAGGGACTTTAACTATAAATATATGTACCCACATTAAAATGATAACTTCTAAAACGATATTGGTATCAACTCCAATATTTCTTAATTGTTCTGACAATGCCTCAATCACATCGACAGCAATCTTTAATTTTGATGTTTTAGTCGATTGTTCTTCATCGAATAATTCTGGATTTTGAGTTTGAGCTATTCTTAATCTCTCCACATCGTTTTTAGCGCATTTCGTATAATAAATAGCTGATGGGTCAAAGGAATACAAGCCACATCTTTTAAATGCATTTTGTATGGTAGCAACCGTATCTTTTTTTTGACAATAGCATCATTCAAAAGGGGACAGACGTTTTTTTTTTTGTTAAAGCCCGTCTCAAATTTTTGGATTCTCATTCACGAATGTTTTTTTTTTTTTTTTTCTTTTTTCAATTGGCCTTCAAAGGCTTAAAAACACTAAGCCAGTTGCATGATGTGGGTGGTATTCGGTGGCAACGCATATAAACAATTATTTGGTTGTTGGTAAACTCACTGAGTTCCCAGGGTTACATGCGACTTGTGCCCACCTACGAACAATATTACAGATCGTTCCACGTTATTAATCAGCAAAAACCATGGTTTTGGCATGCTGTCAACAATGTCTTTTGGAGGACGCAAGTATGGAAACAGTTAGGTTAGGGGTTAGGTTTATGGGTGGATACGGCAGAGCGACCCCTACCGCACCCCACTTAGGTCCATGTGGACTCATTGTGATGGCCTTGAAGGGGGTTAGCCGGTGTTGTTGGCGGTGATGAGTGTTACTTCACAGTTACTCGACCTTGTCCAGCCATCCCGATGTCCTCAGAAACCTGTTGAGATCAGATAGTGAGACATGAGAAAGTTCATGTACGTCATGGAAGTAATAGTTCCAGGTTGTTTGTTCCTCAAGTGACAGAGACTCGGGCAATGACAAAGGAAGTGAGGTGTGTCCTCGTGTACTTCCTCGTCTCCGCAGCCCCTGCATCATTCTTGAGTTTCAATTTCATTGTGTGGTTTCTTAGGAAGTTGTAACCTGTTCAGGATCAAACCGCATACCTAAGCTTGCTAGTCCGACTAGGATTATATTCCGGCCATAGCTTCCGTGTTATTTCCCAAGTGGTTAAATCTTTCCATTCAGATCTCATTCGGATCTTATTTTTCAATCTCTCTCTGAGATTGCAAAGTGGTGGTTTGATGGACTTAATCGCCCGATCTTGATCCATAGCAGAACCATTTATTGTTAGTTCTTCGGCCATCTCATTGCCGGTTTTCTCCCTGTGTCCAGGGATCCAGCAGAGGCGAATGGTGTGCTGCGAGCAGGGAACCGTAAGCTTTTCGCGGCAGCGGCGAACTAGCTTCGATTTTATTTCAATAGCAGACACTGCTTTTATAGCCGCCTGGCTGTCAATGAATATAGTAATATCTGTATTTGGTATTGCTAAATGGAAACAGTAATAGGGTAGAGGTACTAGTATCCGGACAGTGTTAGTGTCCGGACACTATGTTGTTTATCTGATAAAAATAGGTAAATCACACATAAATAGTCTCAAATATTAACAATAATATAATCCTTTATGTGTCACTCATATCCATACGAAGTTTGAAATCAATCAGATGCATAATGTAAGAGTTAAGCGGCAGTGTTGTGGCTGAGCTCCGAGAGTGTGGTTTTATTGTCATTTTGCATACCAAAAAAATAGTGCGAGCATTTACAAAAAGTAAGTTATTCAAAGAGTATTTTTTAACGTATTCTTCTGGAAAGTACTCTGTTTTCCACTTTCAAACTTAAAAAAAAAAAATAGAATAAAATTATTTTTTTGGTCTAATTTTTAGTGTCCGGATACTAAAACTAAAATTAAAGAGCATTTTCGATATCCGGACAACCTGTCCGGATACTGAAAATTTGAGAGGAAATACAAATCCTCGTTTAAATGCTCCTAAAACATACTTATGTATGTTTCTAATAAGAGAGAGAAAAGGAATTGTGTTTTTCTCGCAGGTTTTCAGTATTCGGACAGGGTATACTAAGTGAGAATATACCTGTCCGGATACTGAAAAATTAGTTTCAGTTTCCGGACAACTTATTGTTTTGAATGTTATTTTCGGTTTTCAAAGCTCTAATTATCGTAATAGGCATTTTATTTTAACTCATTTTTTAAGAAGTGGTTGCAGAAAGTATAGCTAATGCCTTAAACGATATACCTAGGGACAAATCAGTTAATCATTCGTGTAAAGCTGGTTTATGCCGTTCAACATTACATGACCGGTTAAAGGGCAAAAGATTGGTGAAAAAGCTACGAAAATGGGACAAGATCCTTATTTGACAAATGAAGAGCAGGAACGGATTGCTCAGTGGTGTGCCGATCTTTACAAGTGTGGATTTCTTATTAAGGTCCACGATGTGTTAAACATCAGCAAGGTTAGGGCAGCAGTCACCCAGAACCCATATTAAAATGTTAGGGAACTAATTGAATATTTGAATAGCATTGGTCTGGAGCAAATCATAAATGAGCCTAAACGAATTAAATTTAAATAGTGACGAAAGCATCTGTCCAAAAACTGGCAAGGTTATAGCCCCAAAAGATTACAAAAACATATAAGTACCAAATTGCTGCTAGAAATGAAAAAGAGACGTTAACGGTGCTAATTGTTTTTTTCAGCAGACGAAACTTTTTTTGAACCCATACCTATAATTTATTCGAAGCGATTAACGAACACGGCTGTTTGCTTAGCGAAATTGAAAAACAGCCGAAGGCGTGAAAACTGTGGCGAAAATGGTTGGATCAAAATTTTTTATACTGAGGTCGACATAGCCCTACGCATTTTTGTTATAATAGCTTTATTTATTTTTTTAGCTATTACAGATGCAGATGAGCCCACGTTCAGTTTGCTTGTCTCAACTGTGACCTGCCCTAGATATCAGCTTTGGAACTTATAGCAATTGTTTGCGAACTCGCATCCTTCATTTCCCCCACTTCCCTCTTACATTATCTAGAAAACAAACCATCACTTTGCATATAAACACGGGTCGCTATCGCAAATATTTGCCCTTTATTTGCACCCCATTTCGATTCACAAACAGTAGTTCTGTCTGAAAATCGATTTGCAAACGAAGAGATGTTTCCATAAAATTTGCCCTATTCATATAACGCGGGGGAATAAGAAAACTTTTAGGGTATGATACGTACAATGAAAAGCAAAGAATTCCCTGGTCGCATCCTTAGAGAGTAATACGAGTCCCACCCCGATTCGAATCCCACACACAAACATTTGCGATCGCACAAGGAAAACTAAAATGAAAGCCCACTCTGTGACAAATTAGACAAGAGAATGAAACACTCTTTCCTAATCCACCGTACAACATTAATCAATTTTTTTTTTCATGTACATTGTACAATATGTCAGGGTACACCAGCATCATCAGCAGGAGTAGCAGTAGTATACCCGTGATACAGGGTAGTAGCACCGTCGCGCATGCCGTTGTTCCTGATGCAGTGGCAGCAGATGTATGGCGCCTTAAGGCGAGCGACAAAAAAATACTGAGCCGTAATCAACCCCATTAGGATTGCAAGGATTACTTGGCCAAATATAAATTTACAAACACACACACACACACACAGTGATAGTTACCGCATTATAATAGCGCTCTCAATAGAAAACGAGTCACTTGGGAGGCCACAGATGTTCCATGAGCGTATCTCGACAGCATCCCCCAGTACGTGTTGTAATTGAAAGTCCTGACTGCACACGATGCCAAATGAAGTACATTTTGTCACCCATTTGCGGATCTGGCTGACGCGGAAATCAATAGTAAATGGTCCCAGATAGGCGACAACACCGGATGCAATTAGCACATCACCCGTGAGAGTGTGGTACGTTTCGTCGAGCACTCGTGCTGCCTCCAACCAGCGGCTGCGTTCGCCACCCAGTCCGCTAATGAGTTCCTGGGCGCGATTCAGTTTTTTCGTTACCCACTCGTGTTCGTTTTGTAGGCTCCTATAGAGGGGACCGATTACTATTAGGAACTCCATAACTGGGTCACGGATACTTACTTGAACTGACGCTGCTGGTCGTCAAGCATTTTTTGGATTTCCGCCAAGCTCGCCTCGACACGCGCCAGCTGGGCCAGCTTCTGTGAGAGGAGTTTTTGCGCTGCCTATATAGCAAGGTTCGAGTTTGAAAACAATTATCCCTGTCCCCAAGCATCAGTACTTACATTATAGTCCGCCTCAGCAGCGGCGAGTGCAATTTTCTTCGGCGCAATCACCTTGGCCACAACATCGTACTTCGTCAAGGCAATCACCCATCTGCACAGGCCTTCACAAGCTGTAGACGCCGACTTAATCTTGTCCGGATCGAAGTGTTCGTTACTCAAGACCCGCTCTTGGAGTTTTTTCATAATTGCCGGCGGTATATTGTCCTTGTCGAAGTTCAGTAGACTGTCAAGGAATTTCATGTCGCCTAGAACTCGTTTGGACGGTCCCCAGTAGTCTTCGATCATGCCGACACCGGACGGATTGGCCACACGATCGGCCTTGACATCCTTTAGAATGCAGACTGCTTCCATGACGATGCGCACTCCGATGGGAGGGCTTTTCATTGTCTTAACCACAGCAATGTCGGCAGTGGTCAGAGTGTTCAGTGCTGCCAGAGCGGAGTTTAAAATGGGCAGAGCTTCGGCCAGCTTTGAATCGCACTCGTCTTTAATGGCCTGGGCCTTGGCAGCCTGTTCGGAGGCTACCGCTTCGTCTTCTTTCACCAGTTCACGTTGCGTTGAAGCCTCCTCGCTGTCTTTCTGAACTTTGGCGACTTGTTCGGCAACCTGGAATAATGGGTAGGAATTTGTTTACAATCTTAGGAAATAGGACTGTAAAGTATTTAGTCTAGTAAGTCTGACAGCTGTCTGGCTCAGTTTTAATTGGCTTAAATCGGTCGCATGAGCAGCCTTTTCAGTTTGACGATTATGAACGGGTTGCCGACGAATCTGGTCTAGAAATTCGTGACTGAGTACTTAATTGACAGTTCGCATGTGTGGTTGGCGTAGAATAATTGACGTTCCCGACCAACCTAGTTTTTGCATTCAGGTTAAATCTATTCCAAATCAATCTAGTCGACTTAAGATAATTGGAAATTATAATTTCATTGACTACTTTAATAGTGGGACGTCAAACTTCCGTCAAAATGCATACACATATTTGACATCTAGCACAAATGTTTGGATGCCAATTTATTTCATACAGCGTTTGATATTAATTCGACGTCCGCTAGTCATCTGGCAATGGAAGTTAGAACGCGTGCAGTGTTTTAGCCCTCATGTTCAGGAAAATGTTGCTGCTTCAATAAAAAAGGGAGGAAGGGGTTTTCAACGGGAAGACAGCCTCGTGCTGGTTGTCTGGAAATTCATATGACTAGACCCACTTACAGTTTCAGAAGCCACCTTGAGTTTCGGCTCCAGGGCCGTCAGTTGTTCGCTCATAACACCAACTTGTTGTGCAGCGATGTCGAGCTGTGATATTCCGGTCAGGTAGCGACTTCGATTGGTTATTATTGTCCTGAAAAACGACTTCAAATGAAACGCAGTCGAAGAACCTAGTAAAACTTAATGAAACTTACGTCCGCTTGGCGCCCAACAAACCCTTGAACGTCTGTATCAACTCCAGGTACGAGGTGGGTGTCACGTAGTTGTAACGCTTCAACCGCAAGTAGAATTTCTCCGACAGGACCTGCGTTGAAGTATGAAATTCCATGCACATGTCGATGGCAGCCGTGCGCTCGATGTCTGTTAGCTCTTCTTGAGCCAGGAACCGAGTGGACACGGCCAACAGGGCATCTGCGGGCCACGGTTGGAACCAATCAATCGTGCAGCAGTTCACAATCGAGGGGAATTTTCGAACGCGAACCCGTAAAGCTTCACCGATCGGTGACATCGAGAGGACTATGTGCAGTTGATCTTTGCAGACCTACATGAGCAGACGATTTGAGAGCAGTCCTCAGAGTAAGGTACACCAACACTTACCTGGACAAAGAAATTGAACAGGGCTACCAGGCTACCGTCCGTTTGAATGGCCTTATCACGTTGCTTGTCGATTTGGCGCATCTTTTCGCAAATTTCCAACTTCTCCTCGTTCGTGAAGAGATTTGGCACTTCTCCGGAATTCAGAAGGTTGTTGATGTCCTCGAGGAAAGATTCGTCTTTGATCTAAACGGGAAGCTAAAGTGAAGACCTCAACACCAATACATATCCTTACCTGAACATCTGTGAAGAGAAAAACACCATGGAGGTCGGAGCCGCTGATCTTTTTTAGAATCACTTTGATGTCTTCGTGCCACTCGTGCGATCCATACTGCCGGGTGATCTCCACCTGGAACAACTCGTAATCACATATGTGGCACGCAAGTCTGGTCAGACTTTGCCTGCCCGAACCGCCAACTCCGATCAGGAGCGCATGACTGCGAGGCTGCTTGATGATCCGGCAGATTCTGGACAGATGCTCGATAGCGAAACGGAACAGCACCAGGTCCATTGGCTTCTTTGACATGTTGTTGTACTCCACCAGGTAGGTCTCCACAATGGACCGTAGATCTTCAGGGTCCTCGACCTCCATGTAGTTTTTGGTATCTGCCTTCGGATTGGTGAAATCGCAGTACATCAGCTTGCGCAGATCATTCTCTTCCAGCTCACCGCCGGTTTCCACAAAGCGCGAAAAGAGTACGCTTGGCTCGGTCTTGAGATGCAGCTTCATCTGCTCACATATCGAACCGAACAGCCATGAGCGATCGATGTCGTCGACAAGGCGGTCTCCATACACTCGCAAGACCTCGTGCACCCAGAGCCGCCGCATCGAATTCAAGTCTTCTGTGGCCTCGGGCACCGATAGCAGCACCCCTTGGATGACTCGGGAAAAGTCGCGCAGGTTGAAGAGGTAATGCGACTTGGCGGGCGTTGGCAGGAGGTTCAGTTTGGCCTTGTTATACACATCCAGCGTTGCATTGACGATTTCCTCGATACACGGATCGAACTCCTTCGAAAAACCCCTAGTATCCAAGTGCCAGAGGACGATCTTCCCGAAGATCACCTTCAAGATCGAATCACTGAATTCGTCTATGCCCAACACATTGAAATGCCTTTGGAATCTCTGAGTCACGGTGTTGCCGGACGATGGCGGTCCCATGGCGCAAATTATCTGTATGTCTATGAGCTTGACCGGGACTATATTCTTTCTGTCGTACCACATCCAGTGATCCAACATCATGCGAAGAAGCTCAATAGCCGGCTGAGCTCCGTAGGTCTCCTTAAGCGGCATCGACACGTCGTCCACGAAGACCACGCACTTCTTGTTGAGTGGCGGCCCGAAGACGCCCTTACGCCGCTTGTCCAACTTCGACATGATTATGTCTTGCGTCTGATTGGCGGAAGTTTGGGCGGAGAAGTTGATAAACAGCGGCTTGTACACCTCCGTATCGGCCTTCTTGAGTAGATAGTCCATGGCGTAGCAACTTTTACCGGTACCGGTGTTCCCCACCAACATCAACGGCTTTCCATGGCGGACCAGCAAGTCCAAAATGGCCGTCACCCGTACTGTCTCATTGGTGGTTATGATGATCTGATTGACGGGCATGTCCCTGGGTATAGCTGGTGCTGCGGCAACTTCGTCTTCCCAGGGTTTCCACTTGCCCTTGCCCTCCTTGATGAATCGATAGTCGAAAACACTTCCCGGCTTGGGAATGGGGAAAATGAACGGTTTTGCCAGAGTTGGCACATGCAGCTCCGCTGGCACTGCGAATGTCTCATACACCGCAACTGGGAACGTCTTGTCCATGAGACCGCGGAAGACTATCGAAAACTTGTCCCTGCTGGCCGAGTCAAGGGCTCCACCTATCGACCAAATACAGGCGAAAAAGAAAACGCCTTCAATCTGCGCACGAACATCCAGATCAGACATGCTCTGCACATACTGGGCGTCGGAAAAGTCGTCAATAAAGCAGTCAAAGAGGTTCATCAACGAGTTTATAAGATTTGCGTCCGAAGTAGGCGAGATCTCTCGTAGACCGCCCTTCCGCACAAGCCACAGCAAAAGCGGACAGAACCGCGTGAACAGGCTCGTGATCAATTGTTTGCTGACGGTGTGAAATGATGAGGGTAGGCTGTTCTTCCACGACGTAACCAAGGGTTCCCAGCCCAGGGAACTAGGTTCCAAGTAAATCATTCCACAACGGGACACTGTTGCTGGTGAAGCCACCTCTAGGTCCATAGGTTCGAATATAAGATTAGTTGTAGCTGCGAGTTGGATGATCTCTCCTGACATCAGGCAGAGCTTCTTATTGTCATCGAGCACCGTGTTCATGTTCTCTATCCAGATCGCATCAACGGGACCGTCGAAGATCAGCCACTTCCTATCCGACGTTGTAGAAACAGCAAACTCTCGGTAGCTAACCGCAAGGATGCCGTCGCTCCACTCGTGTGACACCACGTCAAACTGCCCGTAAAGCTGGCCCATCGTTACGGCTTTTGGATTCATCACCGTGTATATCGCGCCATTTTCACTGCCATCCTGAAACGAGGAACTTACAAGGTGTTTCATAGCCAAGAGCATCCATACCTACAATCTCCTCCATATACCGAAGGGCTTCGGCGAGAATGCGATATGAGGTTGTCTTGCCGCCGAAAGGCAGACCAACTATCATCAGCCCGTGACGGACCAGGATCATTTCATAGAGCTGAGTCAGAGAGCGTATACAACTTATGTTCAAAGCGGTGTCTTGCGAGTGCTTACCTGTTGGACTTTCTCCAAAAAGAACTCCGTACACTGTTTGTTATTCTTTTCGCAAGCCTTCTGGACGCATTTGTTGAAAACCTCATAGTCGGACACGGGCAGATGAATTCCAGGGAACAGGTCCGACGTGATACCCTGAAACAGAGGTACGTCCTGATTCAAGAACTTGGGCAAGTTCACATCTTTTATGGACCTCAAGACCAGGATGTCTTCATTCTCTTCTCGGTAGCGGAGTTTCAAGGCTCCAGCTGCCTTCAAAACAGACTTGACAGCTCGCATCCCGTAGTCATAGTGAGACTGAGTGCTCAGCTGCTCCGAGCACAGCCGGTATGTGGCTACGATTTTGACGGCCAGGGGCTTCGCGCTTAGGAATCCATACGAATAGAGCTCGATCTCGGCGATCAGGGCGTAGTCGGGAACCATCATAGCTACAGACCGGAAAAGGGCCTAAGAATAAAAGGAATGAGGATTAAATATCAAATTGATTTCTATAGGCACCACCTTCAAGTTGTCAGGTAGCTCTGAACGACCGGCATAGCCCGGGTTCATGGTTATGAAGACTGCACAAGTGGGGTCGAGCTTCAGTGTCGTTCCTTCGAATACCATTGCTGGCTGGCCGGAGTTAATTCCACGTTGAATCGTCAGAATCTGTCCAAAGGTCAGAGAAGGTTTAAGAAGCCTAATTGCGTTAAAGCCTCACCTGTTGAGCCACCACCGACAACACTTCCAGGTCGATGCGATTGAACTCGTCAAAGCAGGACCAAGCCCCACACGAAGCCAGGCCCTTGAAGAACTTTCCCAACGCAAGGTAGTCCAGCCCATCAGAACAGTTGAACACCACACACTGCTTGGCCACCGCCTTGGCCAGATCTTTGGTGGTCTCGGTCTTACCAGTTCCGGCCGGCCCTTCTGGGGCACCACCCAAATGCAGATGCAGAGCACTAAACAAGGTACGGTAACACCGGTCCGTAAGTGGAGTCACAACCAGCCGGGTGGTGTTTCCCAAATACTCGTAGCCATACTTCAGTGAGCAGTTTATCATCCGGGTATCCAGGCTATCCTCCTCCCAGTAGTACCGCAGTTGGCACAACCACTCAAAGTCGTTCAGTTCCGATACTCTTTTCTCACAAATTTCCGCCAAAACATCACGGGCATGAACATCCAGCACAACCAAAGCGCCCAGAGTTATGCGGTTTTGGAGGTTAAGGTCTCCGCGGACAAGATCCACTATGCGCATGATCTGCAAAGACAGACAGACCTCGTAAAAGCTTCCCAAAACCTGAAATTCTAAATCAACTAGCCTGCGCCTTGCAAATGTCCAAATATTGCTGCAAACTCTCCACGGGATTGCCCGTAAAGAAGCACTTTGTGATCTCGGAAGTCCAGTAGGTTAACGAAATTGATTGCACGGTCTGTCCCGGCCAGATAAGAACCCATTTATCGCGTTCAGTGTTTGGATAGCTCTCGAACGCTTGACGGATTTTAAAGTGCAGGCTTTTCTTCATGAAGATTTCCAGCTCCAGCAGCCATTTCTCGACTTGTCCTCGTGCCTTGGCTGTCGAAATGACCTCGACCAGTTCGACTTGTTCCTTTTCAGACGATCGCATCGTGGTCACTTCCAGGGCCTCGGTGAAGTCGAGAGTAGCAATGCCCTCGAAGCATTTCTTCAGATGGGGTTGCACTCGAGTCGGATCCTTCGTCTCGGAGAGTATTTCCAGTAGCTCGTCGTTGGACAGGAAGAAGAATCGCGGGAAGTACAGGCGTTTCTTCTCAAGATACTGTCACAAAGATGCTTGTTTGGATTTACGAAAGTTTTAAATTTGAAAACAATAGTTACCGCATTGAGTCCCTTTTGGATGACTTCGAGCAGATTGAAGGCTTTCTTGAGCCTTTCGGACATCTTTTCGATTTCGACAACGGACATTACTCTTGAGTCGGTTGCGACTACTTTCATTAGGTCTTTCCAAATCTAAAATGGGAGAGGTTGTGAAAAACAAGCTAGGTCTTAGAAAGGCTTAAAGATCCATGAGGGAAGGTCTCATTTAACTATCTTTTTGGGCCTTATTCAACTACTGATTGTAGCACTTTCAGTAGGTAGTTTATAAGAACACTTGCGGGCACGTTTTTCAAATTTGGGATCATGATGTATTAGTCTAAATAGCTTCATAAAAATATAACCCCACCTTGTCAACGGCGCTAAACCGTCGGCCCTCCTCTGGCATTTGCTGTTGGATGTCGGGGCTTGAGAAAATCGGCTCCAAATACATCCACGTAGCCTGCACACGTAGCCAGTCGTCCAATATATCCTGCAGCAGCATAAGTTTCGCCTCCCACTTCCTGAAATATTTCAAGTCTTATAAAAAATACCTTTAGGCCACTCAAAACCTACAGAAGTTCTTTTTCGAAGGGCTTAATATAAGGCGAGCTTTTCATTGTCTGCGTCTTTATTATCTGATCGTCCAATAGCACCTGAATTTCATCAACACTTGCGAGCTTAAATGTACCAGAGTCCCTGCAAAAAAAAAAAACCTTCAAAACAAGGAAACAGTGAACGTTTCAAGGAGTCTACCTATAAGGCGACACATTGAACGACATCTCCTCCCACTCGTAGACCATCTTGCTCATGGCCCTCTCTAAATTGTTCTCCTTTGTAGCGCTCTCGGAAATTGTCTCAAACTTCGATAAGTAGTCCTCCAGCTGATACTCAATGATTTTCTCCAGAGTTAGCTCCGGTGAGACCTTAATCGGGAAGCCAATGATCTCGGAGACCTCATCCCAGTGGCGGCCTTTCATGCCCGGATTGCCGAGAGTGCTGATTATTGGCATGTGATGCTTGAAAGCATCGATTTGGTCTTTGATCTACAAGGAGACAAAATCTTAGGCTACTGATTACAGATCAGTAAGTGATCACTTACATCAATAACCAACTGAAGGGTTTGAGGCTTCTCGCCCATTTGCTTCTCGAGCTTTTGAATGACGCGATAAATTGTGGACACCTCTCCATCGATGTCATCGGGATCGTAAGTACCCACCTGCGAGTGCATCCAAAGATCGTGCTTATCCATAAATTCCTGCCCAGCATCGTAGAGCTTCTTGAAAGGCATGAGCTGATCGTGAGTTTTCTTTCGTATGGGATACTGCGATAGATCCCATCCAAAGGAGGTCTCCTCTTCGTTGATCTTGTCGATCGTGTCCATAGCTACAACCATCCGGTTGTCTAGGACTGTAGCGCGTCTTTTGTACTTGAGCAGAGCCTTGAGGTCTCCCCAGTTCTCGTAGTCTTGGACTTGTTCATTGTAGGTTTGCAGATCCCGTCGGAATGCTTCGATGCGTTTCTTAAGCAGCTCCTGGTATTCAATGGTTTTGTCTGAAATTATTTCGCGATGCTCCTTGAAGATGTTCGGCAACTGAAGGAACCACTGGAATGTATTGCTGTTGTTTTTGATCTCCAAGGGGGTGTAGAGGGTGTGATCCATCAGCCAGAGAATATGGTCCATATTCTACGGAACAAATGTTGTAATGAAAGCCTAGGTATTCAAAGACTAGGTATACTTACGCCTTTGAGCCTCTGCTCCATCTCGGGTGCGGTCCGATCTTCAGTCTGTGCAACAAATGCTTTGAGGCTCATCAGTTCAGCTGTATTCACGGGAATCGTCAACGCCTTCTTCGCGATCGCCTCATATTCCTTGCCAAGCTTTGTGATATTCGCCTGCTGATCGCTGATCATTTTTGTCAAAAGTTCTTGTTGCATATATCTTGCCAACTGCTCCAGATTGGTTATGAACCCTTCACGGTGGAACTCATAGAGGCCCATACGGATGACGCCCCAGATCTCTTTGGCAATGCGATCTTCAAGCTTGCGATAGTACTTCACCTTGGCGCAGTACTCCTCAAAGGGAGGATCCGACTCTATGAATCGGCCTATAATATCAGCATCGACCCCATTCATGAGGCTTATGAACTGATCAAAGTCCTGCATCCTCAGCTCAGGGCCTATACGTTGATCTTCAAAAAGATCCGATATCTTCCGCTTGGCTGCGAGCACAATTGAGTCAGGAACGGCCGGCTTTAAGTACATTTGCTTGGAGACCTTCAGGTCGGTATAAAGCTTGGTTTCGATACGAGGCAACTGCTGGATGGCCAATATAATGCTGTCGACGATCCTCATGGTTTCGTCTTGGATCTTGCTAAAGTTCGGATTGAAAACCAGAGTGTCTTGGTCTTCCAGCACAATGGAAAGCTTTAGGCCCGGATTGGATTTCTATAAATGGCCTAGCTATACAAATTGACGCTTTCAAGATGAAGGAAACTCACCGCATAGTCGCACATGAAATCAGCAAACAAATTCAAGCTTCTTATGCAGACATCTTCGAGCTGTTGGGTCATCAGGGCCGCCACACAGTTGTAGAAACGGGCCAGAAGCTTTGCCTTACGAACATCTGGCAGAAGGTTCCTCTTATTGCCTCGCAAGAGAATCGAATGGATTTCGCCATACCACTGGTCTTTGAGGATGGTTTTCGTCTTTTCAATGTGGGAGCCGCAACGGTTCTAAAATAGAGTAGAATCAGTTTTTCGAATCTCTTTAAGCCCGAGTCATTTTACTGTGAACTCAAATAATTCATAGGCTTCCGGGTGGTCCGTCATTTCACCGATGTCGATGAAGGACAGTTCCTTGAACTTTGTGGTCCAAATGGCTAATATGTGGGCCACGCAACGATGGATTGAGAACAGGGTTCTCCTGATCGAAGTGCGGTTCTCGTCATAGCTAAGAAGTGGGTATGAAATACAGAATCATCTCTCTGAAATCGACTCACCGATAACGCCATCTATTGAACGTAGCTTTCGCTTCGGATCTCTCAGCGGTGTCTTTCTGTTCCTTTTCCTTTTGTTCACTCTGCAGCGAGTTATTGAGAACAAAATCGATGACAGCTTTTTTCATTGCGAAAATATAGTCGAACTTAATTTGCGACAGGTTGTCCGTCATTTCAATCTCAAATTTAAGCAGCTTCTGCGGAATCATACCCTTGATTCGAGTCAGCACCTTGGTGCTTAGCGGAGACACATGAATCGTATCGATTCCGTGTTTGATGTAGTAATAGTAGCGTAGGATCTCCTTTTCTTCGGCGTTTGGGAACTGATTTTCGTCGTCAGCTTCAGAATCCTTGCGGGCAATGAGTTCGACGAGTTTCTTGCGAAAATTCTCTCTTTCTTGACGCATTTGAAGGTAGGATCGGTATTCTAAATTGAATGGAAATAATCAAACTTTTGGTCTACTTATAAAAGTTGTTTTATTACTGGTATTTCTGCCACGTCGTGGACGTTTTCTTTCCGGTTGCATGCATTTGGTATGCTTTACTTCGGACTCGGTCATACTCAGACGTTTGCCATTAAAAATGTCCTTTGTACATTCGGGCAAGTTTAGCTCGTACCAAAGCCTGCGCGTCTTGTACTCAGGATTAGCTTTGGAATTGATTATTTTTTGTAAAATTGCTTGCCTTGGATGGGGTGGAATCGAGCTGGATTTCGGAATAGCCCCAGTGGATCTCCGTGGGCCACTCATTTTCTGAAAAAAAAAAAAAAAAAAAGTGGACTGTTATATTCAAATATCCAAAAAAAGTTTCTTTTCGAAAATAAATTCGCGATTAGTCTGTAACTTTTCGCTTCCACTGTTGAACATGTTATATAGCGCCACCTATCGATTTTTTTACATTCTTTCCTCTACACCAACCAATTCAAATATCGAACTCCCTCCAACTTCACACCCAAATATGTTCATTTGACAGCCGGAGCATGTCTCAAACCTGTCAAAATCATCCTTCAGCCGAAAAATTGTGCAATAATCGAATTTCGTTTGGAAATTTTCGATTTTTAACAATAGCCCAGGTAAAATTACACAAACTAACAACGAAAATTCTGTACTCACATATTTGTTTAATATTTTTGGGAAAAAATATATTTAACTCGTCTTATGTTCGGTTAATTTTCACTAACCATCTGCCGATTGGAAAAAACTCGTCAGAAAATATAGAAATTCGTTTTGAAGGGTTTTATTTATTTTTCTATTGATTTCAGTGTTTCCTAGGAACGATTTCTCACACCTTTGAACCTATCAACAAGTTTCCATAGCCATGTTTCTCAAACAATCCACAAGATTCTTACACACAACCCGGTATATGTTTGCCGGAGCGGAAAAGAGCTCTCTGGCGACGTTACGGAAAAAGACCGGCTATACATTTGCCAATTGCAAGAAAGCTCTGGAAATGCACAACAATGATTTGGTGAAGGTAAGTACACAGTGCCCTTTATTAACAACTTTCGTGACAATCCTTTGTTATAGGCAGAGAAATGGCTCAACGAGCAAGCACAAAGCATGGGCTGGTCAAAGGCTACCAAACTCGAAGGTCGTGCCACTGCTCAAGGTCTAGTTGGTGTATTGATCCGAGGAAATATTGGCGCCATGGTTGAGGTTAATTGCGAGACAGATTTCGTCGCGCGTAATCAACATTTCAAAAGTTTCGTCGACCATGCGTCAAGGGTTTGCGCCAAATACACAGAAATGACCGAGTTCGATGGAGACCTATGGAAGGTTTGTTGGGTTGGATTTTCGTAAATAAATTGTTCTCAATACTTCCTATTTGCAGCTCGGCTTTGAAGCAGAAGCATTAAAGAACCTTAAATCTGAGGACGGTAAGAGTCTAGGTGACCATTTGGCATTGTTAATCGGTACAGTGGGTGAAAATGCGACATTCCGCCGGGCGATTTGTTTCAAAACTAACAACTACTTGAAGCTGGCTGGTTATACTCATCCCACGAGCACTTCTATAGCTCCATCAGACCAGACTCAAATGGGAAAGTACGGAACTATTGTTGCATTTAAAGCAAACTCCATGGACGAGGAGCTACAGAAGCATCTGTGCCAGCATATTGTTGGAATGAATCCGAAGAAAATCGGCGAGGAAAACAAAGACAAGCCATTGGACAACAAGGACGACGAGACGTGTTTGATCTATCAGGAGTACTTGGTTGATACGGAGAAAATTGTGGGCGATGTGCTGAAGGAGAACGAGGTTGACATCATTGACTACCAGCGATTCGAATGCGGCGAGGAGGCCAGGTGTGATCTGGCAGAGGAGGCCAAAATGGCCAACTGACAGTTATTGTTGTTGAAGTAAAGAGCGTTTAGAGTCGATCTCGTTATTCAATCAACGTTTGAAGTGGTTTAGTATTTTTCCGTTCGTTGTCAAGACTTTAAGAAAAGTTACCCAGCTGCAAAATTGATGAGCTCACTGAGTATAGGTGATGGTACTCGGCGCACTGTTCAACACCGATCCGCAAGGTATTGATATAACCGACACAGTGAGTTCAAGAGCGGAAGTCAGGTTGTTAGCATTGAGCGTGCTTTCAGAATGTGAAACGCATTTCTTACACAGCACAGTTTGATGCATTCGCAACTGAATAGACGTCAGAGAAGAGATAATCACCCCTATCGAGGTATCCATCCGGAACGGAATTTTCTCCGATCTGTACGAAATCGGAGAAATTCCATCCGAGGTATCCCTTTCGATACAACTTTCGGAAAAATTCTCCGATGACACTTCAACGTAATTCGCCGATATGCGTTACAAAATGTCGGAAGAATTCTCCGAACAGTTGTTGTTCCGAAGAATACCGCGCAGCAAAAGTAGGTACTCCAAAGAAAATTTTCCGTTCCGGCGGATACCTCGCTAGGGCAGATTTTTTCCGAAACTCCGACAACGATTTGCTGAGGAATATTTTCATGTGAAATGAACGCGTTATATGCTTCATTTATTTTTTTCCGAAACGGATACTTCGAAGTTTGAACGCAATTGAGTTCCGCTTCCGATCACTCGATCAGTGGTCGATTCGTGTCCTCCGTGATCGAGCATTTCGTGACGGAATTTGTTTTTGTTTCACATGTAAAACCAACTTAATAACGGAAGTGGCGACTTGACCCCAGATTTGACTTTCGTATCGGAATTTTTTCCGAACGTATACTTCGATAGGGGTGAAAATGTCTCTTTCACACCAATTCGTTTTCAATCTTTGCGAATACATAATTTGCCCACACTTACACCTATCGTTCAATTCTCCAAGTCAAGTAGAGTTTTCGAGGGGGTTGGCCCTTGGCCCCAATATCAGCATGCAGGCGTCTGGAAGTTGAACCTGTGCAGCAAAGATTATAGAATTAAAGGAGATGGATATCTTTCGTACGTCAATCCCCCCAAAACCCATTTGTTTACATTGTTGTTTTTGTAATTTCAATCCCTGTCTGTGAATACGTGTGAGCTTTGAGCTACAAGAAAAAAAATAATCGACCAATGACCGGCCACCATTCAAAATTCAGTGTGGTGAGTTATATTTGAATAATATTCAAATATATTAAGGCCCGGATTATTCAATATTGGGCATCTTTTTTATTAACCACTGATTTTCTGCAATTTTAAATTCCATTATCTTTGCTGTGCAGCAAAGTTCGTGAATAAAATTTAAGAAGACCCTATAAAGCCAAGTACGCACTTCTATAGAGTTACTACTGTTTTCAATTTAAACAAGCTACAACACACCTCACCACCCGTCAGGTGCTCAGGTTATCTGCCAATGAAATTTCGAGTTTTTAATACCACCGACACAGTCGAGTCACGTGTCACAAGTTCCTATATCAATCAACTCAAAAGCAATAAACTGATATATACGTTATCTTTCTGCTGTTTGACTGTATATGCAAAGTCAATTAAAACCGTCATGATATGGCACTTCAGATAGAAAGCAACTGCAGAAGTAGATAACTACATAATATTGGCCAATATTTCATCAGAACAGTGCTTTGCAAGGGAAACTTTGGTCCTTGACCCACGATCTGTCAACAACACTTGATAGGGCGTTCTCGCTGACTTCGACGTCGTTGAAATAGAAAAATCCAAACAAAATTCGTTGTGATATTTATTTATAAGGAACTTATGGTAATGTTTCATGACTAAGGACTAAATTAAATCATTGGCGCTCGTTTAAAGTCCCAAATCTGGGTCAGGATCCCTCAAACCCTCTGAATGCATATGCCTTCCAGCCAAATCGAGCATAACTTTCTCTTCCAAATTAGTATCAAGCACCGACCGCGCTGGTCCTTCGTCCTCATCTTTCTTGGGCTCCTCTCCGACACCCCATACCTCGAGATTTTTTATTTTAAACGCCTTCTGCGCGGACAATTGTTTGTAATTTTTGAAAGTTGTGCACGATTCAGATGAGTGTCCTAGCCCATATTCACAGTCTAGCCAAAGGCCCCAATAATCGAACTGGCCACCCATACCCAAACCGTTGGGCATAGTCTGCTGATTGGTATTCAAGTACTGATAATGGTCATTGTAACCCGAAGCGATGAAGCTCTGCATCGTCGGTTGCAATGTGAACAGCATAGCGGTGTCATTGCCAACGAATTTCGGTCCCAACGCCCATGAGTCTGGAGCAAAACCACCGAAAATATGCTTGTGCTCATCCTCCACTATAAGAAGAGTGGGTCCTCTATTTGTCATTTTGCCTAGAAAAGTGGCAAAACTCTCGCCGTGAATTTGTGAGTTGAACAGCATTCTCCATTTGCAACGGAACTCAGTTGGCAACTGATCATTGATGAAGATTATCTTGCCGACATCCAAGATGCTGCGGACTTGATCACAGTTTGGTGGTACTTCACAAAAAGGTAGCGTCTGCGGTTGCACTCTAGCTGAGTTTGGAATGCGCGGCGCCTTCTGCTTCTGACTATAAAGGAAAACCACAACTGCTTTCCACAACTGCAACCACAAGGGATTAATATGAAGCCAATTCTCAAGCTCATCCAACGATATAGGCTGCACATTCATTAGATTTTGGAACAGAAACTGCGAAAAGTTGTCGATGTCTTTACGATTGACAGAGACATCTTTAGTCAGCCAGCTGTTGTACTGTTCCGTCTTGTTGTGCTCCAACATGATGAAATAACTGCGCACTACTGCCGAAATAAACTTTAATAGGTTCTCTGGTGTGATACCGCCTTCCACGCCCGGTGGATTGCCAAACACTTTTGTGTTGATGTAATTGGCCTGCTCGTAGAGACTTCCCTTTACGGTAATATAATAATGTTCTGCATATGGTTTAATTGTTATGGCACGGTGTTCTGCATTACCAATTCCGAAGCAGCAGTCTTTCATATATGCGACAAGTTCTGGGTCAACCAAATCTTTCCAGGCTTTTACTAAGTCGTCCGATTTGAGTTTATCATGATTTTCAGAGAGACCTTTGAAGGAATTCTCAACAAAGGATGTTTCTTCAGCGGATAATGGCGAATTCGAGTCGCCTTTTGCTGCTTGATTTCCCATTGTTTCGTAATAGATACCTAATTATTTTTTGCTGAAAGAAATAAAGAAGAATTCAATTGCGGAAGAAAACAGTTAAATTGGAGACAATTACCTGGCTGGACTTGCTATTTGCTTATCTTTTTAGCATTGCGAATGCGATGGGAATTGGGAAACTCAATACTCAAACTATCGTTACCTATTTACGTCTTGTTTGCAATTTTTCGTGTCACAAGTTTGCACATTTCACTTTCACAGCTGATTTTCGATAAGAGAAGCCATTTTTACAGCGGATGGTTTAGTACAAAACTAAAAATTAAAGGGTATGTGCGAATTGACTACGAATTAATCAACAAGTCGGTCGAATGGAGTATTTTGGTATAGGTTCTTAGTACTAGATTTTAAAAAAAATCGTTTAAACCGCATTTACACTATCACGCACGCGCATTTTTGCATGAGACGGGACAAAGAGATACGAACGTTTGTCCGCAGTCAATGCTATTAAAGGCGAAGGAATGAGATCACAAATCAGACCCCTAAAGGACCATTCACATGAGAGCGAACTGCGAATAGGCGAATTGCGAACAAATCAATTTAACTGCATTTATGAATTGAAAATTTGTATTTGTTCTATCACAAAACCATTATGTTTTATTAATCTAACATCTAGTCTAAAAAAAACATTACTCTCAATTGATTTAAACAGCTAAATTAACAATTAAAGCAATTTCCCCGCGAATTGAAAATTCTTACCGCGAACTGTCACACTTTATTCACAATCCACACAAAACAGTCGCGATCCACAAACCCACGAATGAAAAATTCGTTCGAACTTAACCTTTAAAAATGAAACTTACGCGGGTATTTGCGACCAAAAAAAGTTTTCATGTGAATGAAGTGTCAGAAACCACGAATATTCGCGTGTTCGCAGTTCGCAATTCGCTCTCATGTGAATAGTCCTTAAGGTGTCATGGATGTTCTACCCATAATTATAGATACGTTAAGCGGAAGTTACGGCAACCAACATTTCTGCAATCACATGAAAACATTTCTATTTCCGATTTGAAATATGTGAAATGAGAGTGTTAATTAGTTTCAGTAAATTAAACCAACAATTCATCAATCATTTATACGAAATAAATAAATAATTGTACGTTCATAACTTCCGGATGCCATTTTGTTTTATAGGAAAACGAAATTTCGTAAGCCATCGCTATAAAAATATCAACATACATAGCTTTCCCATAATTCCTACCACGTAAACAAGATGGCCGACCAAAAAACGTATCACGTTTTTTTGCGTGTTAGGTAATGCTGTCCCTTTCAGTCAGACGGCTTTTTAGTATTGTGCATCCCTTTAATTTTCCGTGATAGGAATGTGTGACCGTGTAAATGCAATATTAGCCTGCTCATGTCCAGAAAATACTTATTTTCTTTGAGGGTTTAAAGGCTTTAAATATTAAAAACCTAGATAAACCATACTCAGACCATCAACTTTGGCCGATTTTCCGTTAGTTACCTACAAGCTAAATTTTTATGGGGTGGCAAATGCTAGGTGCGCTAGGATTGTAACACAAGGCGTTTTTCTTTTTTAGTTCAGAGCACAACCTGAACTGTTATACAAAAAGTTTGTGTTTCTTTTTTAGCTCAGATACATCAGAGCTCGAATTTGTGTTTCTTTTTTCGTTCAGAGCATGATCAGAGTGCGCTCTATGAGCTCAGAATTAATTGACTGAGCAGGCTGACTAAAATCCTGATAACACATATACATTCACACTTCCAGTCATATTTGAGAGAAAAAAAAAAAAAAAAAACAGGAAAAACAGAAAATCATCAGAACGATCTGAGCAAGCTCGGTTCAGAGCCCGCTCATATAGCTCGATCTCAGTTCAGTGCTCAGCTCTGAACTAAAAAAGAAAAACGCTTATAGACACTCCTATTGGAAAAAAAAATGTCACGTTACTTCAAAAATTCCGACTCACCTGGCACAAAATATGAGCCATCTCCGCTGTCGGTAAAGTTGCTGTCAGCGTTCATAGAATTCTATGCGTTAGATTTGAAATTATGTATTTGTTATTTTTTTGTATTAAGTTTGCATTTGCTCAAAATATTTATGAAAAATTATCAATGCAGAATGATTGTAGGAAAATAAAAACATTTTGAACAAACTTTCATCAGTTACTTAAGAAAAATGTATGCATGAAATCGAAGTCAATGATAGGTAGGTACCTATCCAAAATCGGAAAATACACAACCATATTATTGTCCTAATATATTTCTAGTATATAAATCATCTCATTTAGATAGTTTTATTAACCTAACAAATTATATTATTCGCTTTTTAAAAATATCTTAATATATAAAAACGTTCGTGCGTATGTATGACCGACGATAGCGGCTGAACCACTGAAGCTATCCCCCTTATATTCACACCATATGTTTGTGTGGTGCTCCGGATGGTTTATGTTTATTTAAGACCCTATAGGGGGCGCTGGGGTCGCTTTTTGAAAATTCTTATTTATTGACCGATTTGGCTCAAATTTACACCATATAACACTTAAAAAAATAGAAAGCTTTTGCCAAAATTTGGATCCGATAGGTGGCGCTGGGAGATATTTACGAAAAGTTAGATTTCCCTGCATATCAATATTGTATCAACAACATTAAATTTAATTATAATGATATAGTTGGCGTTGGTTGTCCAAACCTTTTTGAATTTGACATTTCAGTAATTCATATTTCATTTAGCTGTACAATTCTTCGACGAAAACTCCAAATTAGTTTTTAATCAATTTGAAATAGGTAAATAACATTTCCATTCGATTTCCGGCACAAATAACATAACCAAGGAAATGTTCTTACTGGCCAAATTGTATAATTCTTCTTTTGTTTTGTTCGAATTGGTGTATTTCAGGCAGTCTTAAAAGATCAAATTTTGGACCCGATAGGTGGCGCTGTCGCCGAACTCCGAAACCGCTTAATCGATTTCAATGAAATTTTGTGGATGTGTACGGTTGATTCCAGCTTGAAAGATAGGATACTTTTCGACCCGATAGGTGGCGGTGTTGTCGTTTTCCGAAACAGTTTTATTAAGACGATTGACATTTTTGGGATGGGTATGGTTGCTTAAAGTTTGACAGAGAGGATAGTTATGGACCCTATTGTTGGTACTTTACAAAAAACAGGCGGGATAGGAAAACGGGTTGCGGCACTTCTCATTCAAAAATAAAACCAAACGCTAGGAAGGACATACTATGCAACTCTTTGTCGTGAAAACAAAACTTTATAGGGATTAGTTGAATTTTTGAATTCTTTGGATGTTCCGGGCAGTTATTATTTTGCTGCGCAACGTCAGTGCACCGAAAATTTGTAACGGAACGCGTTTGATTTGATGGTGAAAGATCAAATCAAATGTCACCCAAGCGACGGTTTCGAGGGGAAATTTTAAAGGCAAACATTCTCATTGCTCGGGTTCCCCTTATTCAGAACGATTCGTATTTAAGCGTCTTGAATTTTCCGTGCGTCTCCTTTTCAATCTCAGAGATGGTAACACCTACCACAAAATCTTTCATATGAGGGAACTCGAGAACGGAACTTCCGATTTGAGAAAAGAGTATTGGATACTCTTTGGATTTGAGCTATCTTTTCTTTGTTGTGTTTGTCTACGCCTAAGGAAGGTTCATACGACGAAAAAAATGGAAAATTCGAAAGGAAAATTGGAGAATTGTAGAAATTTATTTTCCATAATTTTGTAAGGGGAGCGTTATTTAAAAAAAAATGTTTGGATTTGATCGTAGTACATATATACAATGAGACCGCATTATTTGTCAAAAGATATTTTGGATCAAAAAAATTTATTTCTGGTGGAATAGTGAATGCTCCAAATTCAAATAATTTCAGTCAAAAAATCAATATTGGGCGGGACGAAGTTCGCCGGGCAGCTAGTAAAAATATATATTTTTGAATTCGATCAAATTCCCCCACGATAGGCAGCTTTTTTTTTTATTTATTTTTTTATTTTTGCAAGTCAAACGGATTGTAGTGTAGTTGATGGCGTGTACACCGATAGAAAAACAAAATGGCGAAATTTGTAAACAAATTGAGGGGCCAGCAACAAGGGGATTGCGAGTTGGGGTGAGGGTCCCCAGTGCGATTTGTCTATAAATAAAATCACGTTGAAAACGACATATTAGCTGTCAGAATTATACCTACTTACTATAAATCCGAACGTCTCCATTGCTGTGTTGGAAAAATAGCGTTCTACATTGGGTCGTAGGTATGAATAAAGCGAAGCAATTGCTTTTACTCAAGAGAAATATCAAAGTCGAACCATTTGCTACGTTTCGTATGAATACCTAAAAACCAATTTGAGTTAGTTCCAACTTTTGACATGTTCGAAAAGCGGCGGCAATGACCTTTTACTCAGATAGGTATGAATAAACAAAGCAAATGCTATGCAAATTCTGAGTCTGCTATTTAGTTGACTCAGACCTTATGCTAAATATTTAGAACGCACATTTTTTACAAAAAAAAAGTAAGCAATGTGAATTTTCGATGGTTTGTCTATAAATAGTTAAATTAAGTTTTGCTCGTGCAGGAAAATCATCAAAATACCTATAAAAATCAATTATTTCTTGTCACCTGCAGAAGAAATAAAACATCAACAACCTATTTGTCAAACAAAAATCATATTTCCCGGTGCAGTATGTTGGAGCTATAGATTGCAATCATATTTCTGAATTTAATTTTTTTAATTTCAATTTCCACGAAATTCGTTAGAATCTCAAGGAAAATTCAAAAATTCAAAAATACTGGTCAGGTTTGACAAAATTGCAAGGCAAGTACACGTGCAGCGAAGTAAAAGCTATGTTCGAATTTTCGAAGTTACTTTAGCAAACTAGGTTTTTATTCATACCGATTAAAAGCAATTGCTAAGGGCTTTTACTTTGCTAAAACCTTTTACTCAAAGCAAATGCTAGGTTTTATTCATACGACCCATTGTCACAAAATTTCAAATACACGTTATGTCCAAGCCGCTAGAATATGAGAGTTAGTACGACAAGGCAGTGAGAGTAGACCTTTCCGCGCAATAGAACAAACAATGTGGATGCCGTTTTTTAATTCAAAACTACACCAAAAGCTTTGGGTAAAATACCTGCAGAGGGCGTACCATACTCGTGGTAAAATATGAAGGTAACTATGAGTTTCTTGGATCTTCATGGATGGTGGGAACGAAATTTCGAAGTGATATAACAACTGTTTCAGTGGCAGTCACAGTTGTGACGACTGACGAGCTCGAATTTTCTGTGAATCGATTCAGTAGACAAATGAAATAGGATTTAAAACTTTGATTTAATCATTGATAATTGCAATTTCTTGTAAAGTTAAGAAGTGGATAGCTTGAAGCGACTTGAAAGAAAAACAATAACTCGATCGGCAATACAACAATAGGTGCCCAATGGAACTGTCAACTCGCTGTCCATGCATCGCATACCCACTTTAGCCAGCTCATTACAATTATTTTCCTCGAATTCACTCAAGCGGAGATCCCCTACACTAAAAAAGGTTCAATTTTAATTCCACCGCGGCTGACTACGACGATGGACTACCATACCCAGCACCACCACTAGGTACAGGTCGATCTATGTTCCCATCAAATTGTGTGCGTGTTTTTCTTTTTGGTTAGCTGTTTTTTTATCTCTTCATTATAAATATTATAATAATATGGAAATTATATAATTTGGAGCAAAAATTTCAACAACGCAGAGGATGTGGGATTGTGGGTAGGTAGCCAAATTGAGGTTAATGCGATAGCTCTTTGCGAGACTCTAATGGCCAGTGAATGTATTGTACTGTTCAGAAATTTTAATACAAATATTGAATAACATAATTAGCAACACTATGAATGAATTTTAAGGGTGTCATAAAAACAAAGATGTTGCGCAAGACTTTCATTCGCCCAGACTCCAGATGGACAAACATAACTAATTCTGATTCATCATAATAAAGGTAAGGTGAAAGTTTGACAGTTGGGTTTGATATGCAATTTTTGTACAATGATTTTATGGTTCATTACGCTTATAAGTGCTACAATGAGATATTTCGTGGTCGGCAGGTGTAATGAACGAAGATTTAGGGCCCAGATGTCTCAAACTACGATCAGACATGCCACTTTTCATGTCAAATTTTGACATGCCGACATCATTATAACGTAAATATTTTTCCTAAATTTGTCAATACGTGTGATCGCCTATAAGCGTCTTCTCACGCGGGCTGTTGCAGTGCACTCTTATAAAATTCACATGAGTGACGAAGAATTTGTGTGACATGTCAAAATTTGCCACGAAAAATGGCACGTGTAATCCTAGCTTCAGAACGTTTCCGTTAAAGTAGGTACGTATACCTAAATATCTATGCAGGATTCTCGATGAGACAATTTAAAGATCATAATCTGTCGCTAAATAAAAAAAAAGTTTGTCCGTACGGATCATAGACCTAGCTTCCCGCAACCATTTGTTCTATTTGAGTTTTTCATTATTGAGACAAATTTGTATACCAAACCCAAACCTGCAAATGAGAAGCTCTTTTTATGTCACTCTCTCGGATTTATGTCAGATGTTTGCGAGAGGTGGAAAAAACCTTAAGATGTAACTTGTGTTTTTCCACTAACCACTAAACCCCTTATTAATAAAAAAATGTGCACAAGTAGGTAAGTTAGTTAGCAAACGTCAGATAGCATACAAAAATTGAACATAACTGCTGAGTAGCTAGTTGATAACTTTTACACAGTGTTTATTAATACTGGGGTAACATTTTTAAAAACTTTATTATGGACACTTTTTGATTATGGACTTTTGTCCCACCGAAGCGGGACAAAGGTCAATTATGGACTTATGTCCCTTCGCCATAAATATATCTTACAATAAGATATTTTATTCAAATTTTTTTGGTTTCATCTTTTATTAACAATTTGAATACCACATTTTCGATGCGACACCTATTGTAAAACATTGCGCAACATTTTGAATTTCAACCGTTTTACTTAGCAAATCTACTACTACAACCAATAGGTGTCTCTATCCATTTTTGGGAACATCCAAGATGGCTGACATTTTGTTACATTTTTATTTGCTTTGAAGATTGAACTCTGAACAAACAGCGCTAGTTATGTTGGCATCATGTTTTGGAAAGAGTAGGTATGGATTATGGCTGTGCCTAAAAGGTAATGCGAGAAACAGATTAACACAGCGACTTTGACAGCAACAGCAACAGCGAATTTTGGATTAGCTCTAACGTTGATGTCACAGTCGATGTTGCTGTGCTAATGCGTTCAAAGTAATTAAAATATATTGGTTCTTAAAAGTTGTCAAAGTTGCTGTTGATGTTGCTGTGTTATTCTGTTTCTCGCATAACGCTGTGTCCAGCGTAAGCACGGGCACTTTTTTGGCGTGCGATGCGATTCCCCTACGCACTGCAATTGTCTGCGATGAATACGTGTGTGTCCAATTACAGTACGATAGTGCGTTTATGCGGGCTCCACTAACAATAATTTTTTATTGTATAAAATAGCTTTTTTCGGTTTTTTACTATTGGAATATAGTTTCCTAAATAATAATGTTGAGAAATCTCCATAAGAAATATTTCGTTTTGCATTTCGTCCATTGTACTACCAAACAGACACCTTGCTTTACTGTACTTAGTTGTCCCGTCTTTCGAAGAAAGATGAGAAGCAGGAAGCAGCAGTGATGTAAAGCTTAGATGTTCGGAACTCACCGCGTCAGCCACCTGATGCGAGCAAAGTCAGGACAGTCCCCTTCATAATCACGCAATTACAACAACTACTGTGACTTTGAGTTCTCCAAGAAGTGTCAAGTAGAGCGTCGGTAGTTGTTGTAATTGACCGGGTTCCACTGCCCGCTAGACGTCTAGCACAAAACATCCCAGATGAAAGGAACGGCCGCGCTAGGACACTAGCGGCAGTGGCAAAGTCCACACTACAATTAAACAAATGATACAAATATTATATAAATAATATATGAATTGCTATTTTATTTACATTATTGCCAATTTTGTGACAATTGCACTTGCTCGGCTTCGTATTTATTTTCATTTTGTGAACGTTTGAACGATTACCTTTGACAGGTCGTTTATTTTTTTTTTTGCACAATGCAGCGAGTAGTTTGGCGCTAAATTGAGAAATTTCCTGAAAGGGATATATGATCACAAAAGTGCTAGACGTCTAGCGCAAATGGTGAAATGTCAATTTTTTTTATATGGCGTTTGACATGCCGCTAGTCATCTAGTGGATAGTGGAACGCGGCCAATGTTTGAATATTTTTTTTTGTTTGCAATTTCATAATGAGAAACCAGCAGCATTCACAATTCCTTTTCTCTGACCGTCCGTCAAAGAGTCAATTAAATTTACCTCAGTTTTGGGAGAATTGGATACAAGGTCTTCTTTTGATCGGTTTAACTGCCTACATATTTATATGGGAGCACTTTAGGTTATGTTGTACTTCTTAAGCAGCAAGTGATGCAGAAATGCATTTCGCATCGATAATGGTAGAATTACAAAATTGTCCACAAATATTAACTCGAAATTTTCATGAACTATTTCATCTCCACTGTTAGAGTATATCTCAGCCGGTTACCATTATTTAAATTCGTCTTCCGCATACCTGCCACTTGCGTTTCGGGCGAAACTAGTTTACTTTGAATATCAATGACAATTCAATGCAGATGTAGATGACAGAGATTTATGTATAAAGCTTGCAATACGAGCTCGTCTAATGAATATGTACACAGAGTGTGGCGCATTCTCTACGAAAACAAGTTCAATATCTTCTAATATTTGCACAATAACAATAAAAATATGTATAGCGCACCTATACCATCAAAATTTATAGGACTTCGCTCATTTGAATACAATTTCCCACGTTTAACTCAACCCCTGTCACGAAACAATTAATGCAGATCACTTCAACAACGTAGAATTTCGGCCCGCGTTTAAGAATACTTTCCGAGTTCAAGCCAGGTATAATTTATTCGAATCTATTCTCTAAAGTTCAGAGGTGGTGCATAGCTTTGCGATAGTGTGTTATGTACACTTTAATAGCCCTACAGGAAAGGTAGTATACCCATCCATACCCGTACCTCTCGCGCGGTTCTGACTGACATCAAATTGTCTACTCTTCTACTTGCTCATGACTGCTCTCGTGTACAGTTGGGTTGTCGTGTCAGTCGTTCGGTCGGAACGCATTTTCAAATAATAAAATCGCGTCGGAGGACATCAAAATAAAACTTCCCCAACCGAAAACCTAATTCGGTTTTGCAAACTTATTTTTTTTTTCGGAATAAATTTCCAAACATTAACATTTTTTCGGCGAATGTATTATATTGCTGCAGATCGGACAGATCAGTGTCAACTTTTGCAGCGCAAAGATGTGTACGGTTTGTCAAGTTTAACAGCAGCTACCGGTAGTTGAGTCATTTTATGTAACTGTTTTCCCGGTAAAAATAAATTAACAAATAATAAAAACAGTGTGAATGCCTGAGTGGTAATAAAACAGTGTGAAGTTGTGCATCCGATTCAAAGCCAAAGTGTTAATAACATAAAAGAAGAGTGATCGCACGTTAAGCTGCATTTATGAGAGATATGATTAAGTGGAATTTTATTCAACAGGTGAGAGATGGGAAAATAATTACACCTTACTGTCGAACTCGA
The DNA here is from genome assembly GCA_946477585.1 of Cheilosia urbana. Lineage (NCBI taxonomy): Eukaryota > Metazoa > Arthropoda > Insecta > Diptera > Syrphidae > Cheilosia > Cheilosia urbana. The sequence continues at coordinate 124,504,452 of OX297854.1, forward strand.
AATTAGTATCATTGGCTTGAATTTGACAAGAGTGGCGCCTATCCAACAATTTTCTTTGTTTTGTGTGGCATACGTATTTCTGTCGGCATTTGGAATTGTTTAAGTTGTCAGAAGTTAATCGACTGACATCCGGGAAGTGATGATGCTTTGTAGATAGTAAATAGTGCTGACCCATTTCTCATTTTCTGAAGTGCTATAGCCTGCGTCCAATGTTAGTTAATTGACCTTCTGATATCGGTATATGATAAATTGATAATGGTCACGTGTTTCTGATAAAATTAATACGTTTGACTTATACTTTGAAAGTTGGCATTTAATTAAAATACAAATACGTAATATGGCGATAAAATGAATGTATGTGTTTAGAATTATGTCAGAGTAGAGGCTGTGGGAGTATTTATCATGCCAAAATTTGGTTCCCATTCAATCTGGCTTTCTCTAAAGTACTAATCAAATGGAACTAAAGTGTTCTACACACAGCTCTCAAACTCGGCTGGAGAAATTTCAGAATAAATAAATAAATAAATAGTTCGTCCCTAAGCATAGCTTCTCAAAACCATTCCTTTTGTGTCAATTTTTCATTTTTGGGAAAAATGGAAGGGATCTACAATCTTATGCCGAATCCAAACGGCTAATTTAGAAGCTCTTTCATGACATTTATAATCTCGGATATTTGTCAGGCGTTTGCGAGAGTTGGGTAGTGGAAACAAAATTTAAGAATAGAATTTGGGTTTTTTACGGCGGTTCGGACCTGGAACCCCTCGCTAAGTAGTCAAACACACTAACCGCTTAGTGGTGCGCCTACAGCAAGTTAATCAACAAAGCTTTAAAAGCGGTTGCAGGGTGCCTGAGACTTGTGCGGCTTGCTATTATCAAGAGTCAGTCGTGCATCCGATAGAAGAGTCTGTGGCGATCGAGAATTATGGGTAAATAAGCGGACCCCAAAAATCGGGCCATCCCGAGGCATTAACAAATTTCAGCGTGGTCATAGGCCTGTCGGTAAAAACGTCCCTTCCAAGTGTTCTGTCTGTTTCTGACGTGGTTGATTGATAGGCAGGCCATAGAAAGTGTTGGGTTTCATCATGCATATCACCTCGACACCAATTCCTCTGCATAGATCGTCTGTGGTGATTCATATTTTCTTGGCGTGGCCTTTTACCATATTATATCCGGTGATAGAACCCTTGAGAGAGGACAACGATTTTGTGTTCATTAGTAGGATTCTCTCTGTCTTCTGCCTGTTAAATACACGGTGGGCCAGATACAAGTTTCTTCTTAAAAATGCAATAAAATTAACAAAATAATTTTTTTTTCCCGTGGCCTTATTAACCAGAGCAAACATTCCTAATGTAGGTGCAGTGGCTCAGTGGTTAGTGTGTTGGACTACTAAGCAAGGGGTCCCAAGTTCGAATCCCGCCAAAACCCAAATTCCAACTTAGGTTTTTTTTCACTGCGCCACCTCTCGCGAACGTCTGACAAACATCCGAGAGTATAACTGTCTTGAAAGAGCTTCTCAATTAGCCGTTTGGAGTCGGCATAGAATTGTAGATCCCTTCCATTCGTTCCAAAAACGAATGGTTGTGAGAAGCTAGGCCTAGGGTTCCTCGGGACCTGTTGCGCCAACTATTTTTTTTTCTTTTATTCCCAATAATTATGGAACACAACGTCTTTCAAGTTACCCCAATTTTCCAAGACCTTTGTTGATGGTTTCGGGCTGTAGCTCATGGATTGCTTGGATCTTGGATGATATTGGCCTTAAGTGCTTGAATCCGAATTCTTGGCATAACATCAGTCCTTCACGGTTCCCCACAGAATAAAAAGTCCAAAGGGGTCAAATCGCAATTCCGAGGCGGCCATTTGACACCGCCAAGACAGCTGATAACACGATTTGGGAATTTGGTGCGCAAAAGATCGATTGTGGCATGAGTGTGTAGCATGGTTTTCCATCCTGCATAAACCAGAGGTCATCCAAATCCATGTTTTCAATTTCAGTAAGAAAAAAGTCGGTTATGGCTCGTTTAAAATGGTCCAATGATACTACCACTCCACAATCCGCACCAAACTGTCACTCTCTGTGAATGAATTTACTTCTCGACAATAACGTGTGGGTTTTCCGAGCCCTAGAAGCGGAAATTTTCTTTGTTAACGTTGCTGCTGATATGAAAATGCGACTCGATTCGTCATGGGAGCTTCATTTCGGCCAAAAGTTCTTTAAAAAAAACCCATGGCTTGGGCTACACAGCACTCACTTTGGAAATAAGTTTTTAATATTTCCCAATGTTGTTCAAGCTTTAAGGCGACATATTTCGTTCCGCTGAGGTATGATATTGACTTTCTGTCAAGATAACGAGCGGGAAACAGTGTCAGTGTCAAAATAACCTGAGAAAATCACTAGATGCCCCATTATCTGAAATTGGCGCAAGCAAGATCTGCCCAAAAAATTACGCCAAAATAGTTAGCGCCCTTGGTTCAAGGCGAAAAAAAAGTGTAGCAAAAAATGCTAACAATCTTGGATTTCTCCATAGAATGCTAGATACAGCTATTGGGTTTTAAACTATTGCGGAATCTTTTAAAATAGATGTCGCATCGAAAATGTTGCAGTTTAAATTGTTAAAAATAATAGATTATAAACTTTGAATAGAAAATCGTATTGTTATGTATTTATCGCCCCAAAATTGTAAAATTTTTGTATATTGATGTCGAATGATTTTCTTTCTTTTGTTTTATATTTGTTCTTAGCTATCGGAAATATTACGCAATACATGTTTTGCATATTTTTCAATCAACAAAGTCTTCTGGACAGCTTTGTAAATGCTCAAGTGATATTTTGGATAGATTCATAAATCTGGAAGGTGTACTGAAAGCTCCAAATCATCTGAACGATGGAAAGGCTGTAGGGTCGGATGGAACTCTCTCCCAGTTTTACAAATATAGGACAGGAGGGGAGCTATTGTCACATTCTTCTTTCTTGCTTTCATTTTCGTTCTCAATCGCTTGTCTCAGATTACAAGGAAGAATCATTACTGTAGTATCGGCCTGGATTAGTGCAAGTGAAGATCCCTTGCCTTCCATTTCATCGGCTCTTTCATTTCTGGACACACCTTTGTGGAAAGCAGTAGCTTTTTCGGCAAACTACAAACTTGCCAGTACTTTGTCCGATAACCGCCGTCACTTCTCCAATCGATCGTAAGCAAAAATCGATACCAACTTGACCCTATTTATGCCATTACGAACCATCAAGCGTTATTTATTCTTTGGCATTAAAAGGAGATAAAGAGTTATTTTCACGAAAGTGCTTTAAAAAAGTGCTGCTACTTTGTCAGACCTTCTTTGTGTTGTAAGTGTTGCCTGTGTAATTATGTTACCCCTTATATTGGATAATTTTCCCATCAGCTACCCAACGAAATGTCCCCCTCACGTTCTTCTACTCAATTAACCAACCTAACTCTATCGGACGTAGGTATGTATATGAACTGAATATAAACCTTTTTCAAATAAATTGTGGTTACTCATTGTCTCCTTTTGTATCTTCACCTTAATTGCTCCCGAAAAAAGTGTGAATCCAAATGTATTGCTTTCAAGGTTCGTTTACTTCGCAGCACAACAAAGAGACACTCGTTGTCATTTTGGCAGCTAAATCCGTTATGGTCGAGTAAAAAAAGTATTTTAATTAAATTTAACAAAAGACAACGCAAGTAGCACACGAATTATGCACGATATTAAATAAAATTAAATAAAAACCAAAATTCGATAGAAAAGAACAATTCGAGTTCGAAATATTTTCCAACTGATGATCCCTTTTGATTATCGGATTGCTGTGGCTGTCTGGCAATTATTTTCAGGATGGTCTACATCCGCATTACCGCAGAGATAAAACGAAAAATTAACTAAAAAGGAGCGGAAACAATTTGCCGCTCATTTCGCCCTGAGTGTGCGGTGTGCCGGTGTGTACAACGCACGCTTATACACACAAATAAAATTGAAACTGATTAAATTTTCCCTCAATTTTCCATTAACACGGTGAAAAGTTTGAAACCAAAAGAAAACCGGCACACAAAAAAATTTCAAATTGATGTGTATGTAGACTCTGGTAGAGTGCAATTATTTTTCATTATGGCTCTCTACGCGTCAACGCGTCGCTGTTGCCGCTTTTAAAGTCCTCCTAAATGACACTCGAGGCTTTGTTATGCTTAATGTAGCGGCAACAAATAACGATGCAAACGATTTGCCACGATTATATCGACATTTTCGTTCTTTCTATTGTTTGTATTGTTTTCTATAAAGCTGATGCCTTTAATGCTTATTTAATTCGTTTTTGGCCAAAAGGTGGTCACTACGAGGTGTGTTTTTTATGATGATTTGCGATGATTTCGTTTAACGCTTAACTATCAGCCCTATTGCGAAGATCAACTATCAATCGGTTGACGATTGACAAATTTATCAATTAAAATTGATGTTGGTATTGCGAAAAACGATTGATAAAAATATAACCTATTGTGAACATAACGCCAAAAAATAAAGTTATTGTGAATGAAAACTGAACTCTGACAGTTCTAAAATATTTTTGATTTGAGGAGTGATTGTTACGATTTTTGCAAACAATTTAATTTAACAATAATACGAGTGTTAAATCTGTGAAATTTATTGAAAACCATGTCATCGGTGGAATTGTTTTTTGACGATGACGAAGACGAGACAGAGTACGCGGAATTGGCTGCAATACGGAGGAGTTTGCGAGTCGCATCTAATCCTTTGGAGCTGGAAAACCGAAGGTAGCTAATTCTAATTTCATTTCCAAGGAATGCTTTTGAGTTGCATTCGTTGATTTTTTGGAAGATATTGGACCCAAACTTTAACCGATTAATTGCAGCTCTGCTTGGTCTTGCGCAGTCAACAGCAACAACAGTGTGCCTTATTCTAAGTGAAGTGCTAAACGCGTTATGGAAAATTACCTACATGTGCCCCGAATGGATAAAATTCATTACACATAGGAAGAAAAACGAATGGAAATATGTATATGTATATATAGCCCTTAAAAAATAACAACAATAACAATTAAAAACGTTGATGTTCAACATTTTCTTTTTTATCAACACCGAAATTGCGATTGATAGAAAAATTGACAACTACCAATAAAATTGTTCAAGATTGACATTCACAATACCGATTTGTCAACCGAAAATTGCTGCACGTTCACAGTCGATCAACACTTAATTGATAGTTGATCTTCGCAATAGGGGTGTATAGTTTACTAGGTCTTACACCTGGTTGACTTAATGTGTCTCAGTTTTGATTAGCCCAGATCGGTCACATCCAACTCACAATCCTCTTGCCGCTGGCCCCCTCAATTTATTTATTTATTTTTATTTTTTTTTATTTTTTCAAATTCCGCCATTTTGCTTTTCATCGGTCTTATGATAATTAATCCGTGTGACATGCAAAAACATACAAAAAATACAAAACGAAATGCTGCCAACCGTGGGGGAATGTAATAGATTTCGGGAAAACAACATTTTAACACAATTGAATGCTATTGGTTAGTTAGTATGTATATATTTTTAAAAGGCGATTGATATGTCTTTTTTTGGTCAATAAAACGATTTTAAGGAGATCATCTATAATATACCAGAAATTGTGTATTTTCCGCTTTTGAATATCATTGACTTCGATTTCATGTGTACATTTTTCTTTAATAACTGAAGAAAAATTTCTCAAAATGTCAGTCAGTCATCATTTTTCTTAAATATTGTAAGCAAATGTGCACTTATTACTAAACTAAAATACTATCCACAAGTAACGAATAATTTCAAATTTAACGGATAAAATTCTACGAACGCTGACAGCAACTTTGCCGACAGCGGAAATGGCTCATATTTTTTACGAGGTGGTTGGTGAGCCGGAATTTTTGAAGGTACGTGACATTTGTCAATACGAATTTCTATGTAACAATACTAGCGCACCAAAATCGTGGCCACTCCGTAAAAATATAGCTTGTAGGCAAAGTAACGGGAAATCGGCCGAAGTTGGTTGTCTCAGTATGGTTTGTCTCTGAAATAAACAGGTTTTTTCATTGACGTTTATGAAATCTAGTCAAGAAATTCGGGACTAATTTGACAGTTTGCATATGTGAATAACTATGGAAAAGTGACATCACCAACCAATCTAGTTTGAAATAACTAATAAAGATAACTACATTTTTGAGTGTGGCCATAATGCCATAATCACATTCAACTGAATGTTAACAAAACTGCTGAAGGTATATTAAAATAAAGCTCAAGCCTCTTGGGTAACCATTCTATTTATTTTTTGGCAAAGAAAATTATTTGGAAGCGCTCTGGAAGTATAGGTACTCTGAATTTGTAAAGCTCCAATAACTCAAAACAGTTGATAAAAAAATCTCTCCTTCAGATAACTCTGCGAATCAACGATAGAAAAATTTTTTTTATCAATTCGTATACAAAGGATTTATTGTATTGGCATTTGCAGGCCAAAACACTTTGTGAATTTGTATTTAAATTTTTTGTGTAATCATTGGCTATAAATTCATATATAGGGATTCAAAATGGCATCTTTTCAGTGTCAAAAGAGAGCTTTTAGGGACAATTCCGCAAGAGATGTCGCATTCATGTGTTCTTATTTCATTTTCGCACTTTTCTTATTTTCTTAAAATAGCATATAATAAATTTCTTAATCTAAACTGTCAAGTTTCTTTCAGAAACATGAGCGTCTGTTCCCTAACAATAATGCATTCGAACACATTACCAAAATTTAGTCAAAATAAGTTCCCTTACATAAAAGTTTAGCAGAATAGAGCCGAAAAGAGAGAACAAAAAATGTCCCCTCCATAAAAAAAAACCTGTAAATATTAGCCCAAGAAATTTCTTTGGGATAGTTGGTTATTGCTGACAGTGATGGTTGTCAAATCGTTCAAAAACCAATTTGTAACTGACTTTTTATTTGACTTCATTTTAATTTTATGCTGTTTACCTAGCTTGTAAGAAACAAAAGAATTGAACTTTCTAGTTTCTGCAATAAAAGCAACTCAAATCTTGGTCTTAAATATAAATTTGTGCCTTGTTCTACTGATATTTGAATATTCCCGCCTAAATAAAAATTAGATCAAATTTAATTTGTGGTTCCTTTTCTTTTTGATAATATTTAATTTCGGTGACCGAATTCTCTCGTAAAGTAAGAAAGAAAGTAAGGGAACAGACCTATTAAGTGGTTACAAGATCAATCTAGGCCAACTAAGAAAAGTAACAAACAGCCGTCTTTCAAAGTAATATAGAACTTGAAAGGAACCCGATAATAAGCGCTAAATGAAGTAGAACGCAACGTTTATTATCAGACGTCAGCATTCATCTTTACAATCGTATATAACGGTATACCTGTGGTATGCAAATGTGAATATAATAATTATGAATTATGGAAGTGTAATAAACCACTGGAATTCGCATCTTCTCAATTAATCATCCGCGAAAATCTACACGCATTTCTAAGGAGGAATTCATTATGAATTCAGCAGCATGTTTGTAATTAAGATGTCAAAAAAGAAAATGACTACCTAGAAAATTATTTAGCTTTTTATTCAGCTTTAGAAATTTTAATTAAAAATGTAAAAGTCGATTTTAGTTTTCGGGTCGAATGGAAGACAACTTATTGCGAAATCAAACTAGTGAATTGAGAAGCTTCCTCAAGAAAACTATGCACGTACTCTCGAATGTTTGTTTGATGTTTGCGAGAAGCAGTGGAGAAAACCTTAATCCGTGTTTTTCGGTGGTTGAATCTGCGGTCAAGAAACATTGGAAACAATAGAAGGGATCTACAATTCTATACCGACTCCAAACGGCTAATTGAGAAGCTCTTTCAAGACAGATATACTCTCGGATGTTTGTCAGACGTTCGCGAGAGGTGGCGTAGTGGAAAAAAAAACTCTGAGTTGAGTTTTTGCGGGATTCGAACCTGGACCCCAATTCTCAAAAATGATCGCATACGTTTATCTGTCAAAATCTCCGATGCGATGCAAAAAACTGAAATTTGCAATTCTCGAAATCCGCATACGAGAATTTCTCTTTGAACGTTACTCGTCTGTGTTTTCCATGCGGATTTGCATCTCGTATACGGAGTTATGAGTTTGACTTCATAAAAAGTTGTGTTTTTAGATTTGAATTGAATGGTATACCATCGCGTACATATGTTCGAAATAGTTGCATTTGTTCAAAGCGGTCTTGAAGCTCGCCTAACTGCATAACTGAGAATCGAACAAATGCTGAGCTCATATCGCCCCAAGTAGCCACTATAAAAACACATAAATGTTCATTAAACGTACATAATTGTTTTTTTTTTTTTTTTTTTTTTTCTTTTTTTGCCAATCGAAAACAACAATTCCCAAACAATTTCAATTAGAATACTTTTTTTTCACAACCTGTTAAAATTGTTTTATTGACGTGCGTAAAATTCTACCTCATTCGAGAGGTGAATAGAAGGTTGGCATAGGTGGGAAAAAAAACCCGCATTGCTTTGAGAATACCAATTTTTCTGCTATCGAACATTTCAGGCGGATTTGCTCGTATATCGTATCCGGAATCTGAGAATTGGGGTCCTGGGACCCCTCGCTTAGTAGTACAACATACTAACCACTAAGCCACTGCGCCTAATAAATCTGTCATCTCAACTTAAAATGGGGACAACAATACTGCATTTACAACATCACGCACGAGTATTTTTGCACGAGACGGGACAGAGAGATCCGTTTGCCCGCAGTCAATGCTAATAAAGGCGTAAGAATAAGATCACAAATCAGACGCATTAACTGTCATGGATGTTCCATAATTATAGATACGTAGGTAAAACGGAAATAAACACTAGTTCCGGTGTACAACATTTCTGCAATGACTTGAAAACATTACCATTTCTGATATATGACATTTCTGTTTTTTTTGGCCACTTAAACTTGATGGTTGAGCTCAATCTTTGTCTTAAAATGTTGTTTTTGAAAAAAAAAAAAGTATGCAAATGATCTTTTTGTTTTCTATAAAAAAAAAAAATAAATTCATTTTTCTGTACGAAAAACTTTTTCTGATCAATTTCACAGTTAATTCAACAAAAGAAAACCGAATCATTCCACTGAAGTATTTCATTTCTTTACTGTTCCATCTGGCAGGAATTTTTTTTCTGATGAAATCCAATCCAGGGAAACATTTTTCTGACAGATTTTTCGCTATGACCTCCTAAACGAAAAAAAAAACTCATTTTCATACCGTTCCAAATTTTTCGGTTGCCTAGGCACGATTGCCAATAAAAAATCGTTTCACGTATTATATCTTGTTTTGGAGTTTTTATGAATGGCATTCTTCGTGGAATGAAAAATTCGCGTCAGAGTGGAGCTCTCCAACTGTCTATCTACTTATCGCACGAGGTGCACCCTGCACCATCACCAGGTTCAGTCATTCGCGGCTTGTGCACCTCGAGAGTTGGCCTATAGATGCGGACTTTAGTTTACTCTTCAACAGTATACCGGAATAAACATCAGATGTGATTAACTTTAGCTTGTGTTGAAAAAAGAAAAAGGAAAAAAAAATCTGCTTAACTTTCGGTTGAAAGAGCTCCTTTGGGAAGACTTTCGCTTGGCCTAATGCCGCGAGTAGGTACTTTGTTGAAACTTCGACCTAACTGGCTTTGATATATTATAATTATCGTAAAAAAAAAATTTACTTCACTTCAGTGATCATGAAATCTTGAGTCATTTTCGAACAAAATTTTCGCTGGAAAGTCACAAACATTAAAACAAACAAAAATAAAAAGAAAGGTCCATCCGCGGTGTCTGACAGTAAGTGCAGGAAGTATTTGGATAAAATCTCAATCTCAGACGTATTAACATGCCGGATTTGGAAATATCGCGCAAGGAGTTGGTAAATAAATAATCTTGTTGTTAATTGGAATGCAGCTTAATCTTAATTCGCTGAAGAGACTCTCCTTCAGAGGGGCTATATTTAGAGATGTAAACTGTCATTAATTTTGAACATAATTGCTCAGAAAGTGGTGTTTGAGCACGATGTGATAATTGTGCGTGCCTAATTAAGCGTCGCCGTCCTATTTGGGTATACGTTCGGAGTAATGGCAACAAAAAATGGTGCCCGGTGTTACCAAAGTTGTTTAAGAAACATGTTTCCTGGTTATGGCAGAAAAAGACAACGCAAATGGTATTTTAATTGTTGGAAAGGATTTTTTTCTTTGGTAGATAACCGTCCGCAATGAAAAAGATGAACTATAATAATATAATAAAGTAGTAGCCCGGGGCGCGGTGCTGCCATTTTCGAGGTCATTTTAGTTCAAATGGAGCAAATTTGTTGGTATAAGTAGCAGAGTAGCTTTATGATTTTGGGAGCCAAATGAGGTGAAGAATATTTTACCAGCACTAAGTCGGATTTCGCAGTTTATATCTGATATCATCTTAACGTTTCGTGCCACTTCTGATAGTCAATAAAATAAATAGCCCAACAGGGCCGTACAGAACCGAAGTCGTGAGTTTTAATTTGTGACAATCTTTGTCAGGGCAGTTATGCTCTCAGATTTTTGTGAAATAAGTGAATACATTTTTGGCATTGACATACGCTAAATCTTAAAATGTGGCTCTGCGAAATAAGGCCCAAAAAAAAAATATATATACAGGAAACAACAACAACGATTTTCAATCAAATTTGGGGTGTTATTTCCTTTTTTGAAGCCTTACTTCCTAATGAAAATTTGGGTCTTATTTCATTATGAAATAAGACCCCAAAGAAGAAATGAAATAAGTCCCCAAAATTTTATTTTTAATATTAATTGTTACCCTTCCGATATGGAATACGTATGGGGGGGCATGCTGCCCTCTGCAACCACCTGCTTGGGTTTACTGTTAGACTACGGGGTGGGTGCGAGGTTGAGTATATACAAAGTTCCTACAATCTAAATTAGTTTATCCAATATCAACAATATTAAATAAAAAGTAGTTTTCATTATTTTTAATTTCATTATGAAATAAACCCCGTATGGGGTTTGTTTTTATTGGGCCTTATTTCATCGCAGTGGGCCTCATTTCCTACAGCCTTAAAACGTTCAAAAAGTTGAAAGAGTTCGGTTAATGGTTAATGCCAAATTGCCAATTGTTAAATAAGTGTATAAATTAAGACCTATGCTAACCTTCAAAACCTAAAAGACAACAGCATAACGTTTTTTTTTTCTTTTTCTAAATCGGTAAAGGCGCTTTCAGGTCTACGATTTTTTTTTTCTGTAAAAAGGCAATATTTCTCTTCCAATTTATTTTCTACAAAATTTCGTATACCCAATTATTTATTATAGTAAATTTTGAAAAAATGTATCGTGTAGGTAAGCAGAGGCCTAACTATTCTTTTCTTTCAAAATGTTGAACTCGGCATCGAGACCCTTTGTTGACCGCGTTTCATCCAATCCTCAAGTCAAATGTAGGGGAGAGGTGGTCACCTTAGGGCACTTTTTACAAAAATCGCTCTAGATCCTTTAAAAAGCTGAGCATACCTTCGGATCTTGAAAATTATTATTACATGTTGTTTTATCTTTGAATCTTATATCCAAACTTATATATATAGTTATGATTTATATACTTTTTATTTATTTTAATAATCTTTTTAAAGTGTCCCAAACTGCCCCTCTGTGGGGGGGGACACCTAAGGACAACCATGGGGCAGTTTTGGACATGTCTAAGAAAAAAAACACTCATTAGGAGCGGTCTTCTTCTTTTTCTTCTAATTTTTGAACATTAGTGCAGAGATAAACCTAAACAAATAAAACCAAAAACAATCACACTGAAATAGATTGTTCAAAGTGATAAAAGGGGGCAGATTAGGACATGTCCAAAAGTTCCCTTCGCGCATTGTCCAAAAGTGCCCCGAGAGGGATGAAAAACTAAAAACTTCATATTTTTTTTTAGAAACAATGTAAATTGTTAATATTTTGGTTGAATAACATCGCTACACATATAAACATTATAATTGAACGCTTTTAATTTGTAAATTGAGCATAATTTTAGAATAATATGCTTACGCCTAGGAATAAACAAAATAACAACCGTCGTCTGGAAACACACTTTTCTTTTTATTTTAATTGGTATCATTTCAATATCCATGAGATGCTTGTTTGAAGTGGAGTTGTCACTGTAAAATGCTATTAAAGTATTAAAAAGTTTTTTTTGTAGTACTTTTTCTTAAGGTGTCCTAAATTGCCCCCATTCGAAACTGCCCCCCTCTCCCCTAAGTTTATTAGATCATTGGCAGCGCAGCTTGACTTCAATTTTATTTTTCCTAGACTGTTATTTTTTAAAATTAATAGTCGAGTAGATAATATAAAAACCGCAGAAATATTTCACTACTACAATTCGTGGTAAAGTAATTAAAGAAAAAGAATAACTACTTGTTAAATTTCAATTAATTTGTTCAAAAAGTGGATCGTTACTGATTTAAAAACATTTGTCAATTTTCTATTTACATATTAGCAAAATGAATTTCACTCCATGTTAAGTGTTTCGATGTCACGGTTGCCACTTTGGTAATATTTTACCAAATTTGGTAACTTTTTTCTTAGTTGGTGGAGCATCAAAAAGAAGAACTCGATACCATCACATGTAAATAGTGCCTTAATTTTTCAGGAAAAAGATCAAAAGTATTACTTGTTATTCTAATTACAGTTTTGAAGCAGCTATTTTGCACTCGAAAGTTAATTTTGACATTTCGCGGGACAAAGCTTGTATGAAAAATTTGATTTCACTTGAGAGGCCTTACGTGCACTGCATATAGTACATACTAGGCTTAAACATAGGTACATTTTTCCATTGCCATGAATTTTTTTCTATAAAGTTCGTAAATCAGAGAAAAATCCAACGATACCGAAAAGTCATATTGATACTGAATCAAGACGATTATGTATGATTTTTTCGTGTCTTATAATTTTTCCAGATTTTTGATAACTTTTTGCTTGGTCTGGTAACTTTGTTTTTTCCATTTTTGGTCGCTAATTTTTTTCTCAAGTGGCAACCATATCGATGATGGTGTAAAATCTCACTAAAATTTAAGTAAGCTGCACAATAGTTATCAAACTCAAATGTGTTTGTAGTGGTCAGTCTCGAGAAACTCTTTAAACAAAACTCCCGAAAATATGACTTAAGTTCAGAGAGTTATGTCTTTCCATGGCAATTAAACATAAAAACTGATCTAGATCAAGAAGAAGTTATCTTTTCGACATCAGCAAATTACAAATCGTTAATTTTGACTAAAATTGGGTGAATTTTTTTGTTGTAAGATTGCAAGGAGAAGCTGTTACCTGCGAAATTATAAAATCTTGGAACCGGTCATAAGAAACAGAGGCAAGGTACATACTGTACTGATACTCCAAACTCGAGGAGAGTTATCGTTTCTTGTCAAATCAAAATACAGACCACACCTACTTAACTTGTTTCTACAAAAAGTTGGAAGGATTCAAAATGTGGGTGGGAAATATTATGAGAGAAAACAAATTGGCGGATTTAAGAAGATCGACCATCAGAGAACTTCGATTTCTGTGTCTCAGTTTCAGTTAAATTTGCCTCTTGCCAAATTTCAGTCGAAAACTCAAATAGAAATTTCAGTCGTGGGTTAGTCTTTCTTCAGAGATGGTCTTACTGTATCACATTTATGACAGGGCGCTGTTTGAAGGTCAACAACTACTATACATATATAATGAATGAATAATAATAATAATAATAATAAATACTATATAGGTCAACCTGCAATTTAAAAATATATTCCTGGCATCTTTTCTGACAGACACACTGTATTTCACAGGCAATTAAACATTCCTCCCCACCTGACAGGCGACATAGTGCTGATCATCTGTCTCACTGCCGTGGGCAAGACAACCTTACCAATGGTAACACATCAAGCAGTCACCTACATTTCATGCGGTTGATAGTAAAAATTAATTATTTTCCTACCATAAGTGCAAAGCGAGAGCATGCAGCTCAAGCTATACGATCAGAGTTATCTGCGCCTCTTCTTCTGGCGCAATCAAAATCTGGGGAAAAAAACTACTTATTCTTATTGACATCATCTGCGAACGACGTTAGACTTCTTTTAGCCTTTCAATATTTAATAGCACTTTGATAAGTGGATGATGGATGTCTAGCGCCGGTTTTACCTGTAAAATATTTGTTCACCCAGTTTTTGTTGTTGTTTTCATTATTGTCGATAGAGAAATCTATCTATTGTCTAGAGAAATAATAGAGTTGTTTAATTCATTCCCGCGACTGCATACGGTGGAGTAACTTTTCTGTTTAAAAGGTCATGGGAAGACGCTCACCAGCCACACAGATATTTGCCATTTACTTTGTTTCACTGTTGCATGCAATGGCGCTCAGTTTGGCAAGACTGTTGCTGCCAATTTGAAAGCATATTTATTTCGGTTCGACTTTACCCTTCGATTAAGCTCTTTGAAAATGCCATGGCATCTTTGGTTATAGCTCCAACAAATATGTATATTCATTTCTTGATTTTTTTTTTTTTTTTCATGATAGGAAAGTCATCTTCAACTTTGGTTATATGAAGATGCATGATCTTAGGCTGCACCTGCTTATTATGCCAGTCTTTCAGAGATGAAAGGTTATTTATTGGTTATGGGGAAAATAATAAGGTGATTCTCACAGCAGTCCCAACTGCCGGGAATATAGCTACCGTAAGGCCACTCAAATCCTTTAGATATAATATGTTGATTCAAAGTTCATTGTGTTCTCCATTATCCAAAATAAGTAAATGAATTTTAATGAATTTCTGTAGTAACTCTGTTGACCTCTTTTAGGATAATTTTAAAGATCAATCAATATGCCATCAACTATTCAGACTAAAGCAAACTTGTAGTCGAACTATTCGTGTCATAGCTCGTCCAAGGTTCAAACCGAACCAACAGCTAATAAGAAAATAAAATACTGATATAGGGTACCACTTTTTACAACTTTTTACAACTTTAGTATAGCAATACCAGTTATTTGCAATACCACTTAACAACTAATTAAAATTCCCTCCCTTTTTTTAGGAAATCTTTCCTGACACAATCTCCGAGGTTAGGGTTGATGCATCTTTTAGGAAGCTCTCCCGGAATGCCATCTGTTTTCACATTTGGAAGATAGAAGAAGACCGACTTGAAGTTGTGCCGAAAGTCAACTTTGGCAGCTTTTACGATGATGCATGTTACATCGTATATGCGTCCTGTCCAACCGGTAGCTATGTTAACCACGAAACAATTGTAAGTGTTGCCAAATTATGCATACATGCAACATGATAAGCAATTTCATTTTTGCCCAGTCAAGAGAAACAAAATCTAGTGCCGGTCTGGAACGGTTCATTCACTTTTGGCTCGGAGAAAAGGTCACCCAACAGAAGAAGGCAAATGTGGCGCACAAGGTCATGGAACTTGATACGTACTTTGGGAACGTAGCAACCGAGTACCGCGAATCTCAGGATAGTGAAAGTGTACGATTTATGTCGTACTTCAAAAAGGGAATCACGTGAGTTAATGCTAAAACTTCAAAAAAAAAAAATCCTTTTTTTTCTTATTTCACTTTTAGTATCTTCTGTGGAGCGCTAGCTGCGTCGACTAATCCGTGCCGCCTGTTCCAAATCAAAGGCCGTCAATGGTTGAGCTGTGTTGAAATGGAAACTACAAGTTGGCACCACTTTAGTAGTGAGCACATTATGCTTTTGAATACGGGAACGCAAACATTTATATGGATTGGCCGATCAACTAATGTTGGTGATCGAAGAGAAGCTTTAGAGATTGCGAGACGTTTTAGAAACACCTCCGCAAGCGGTAATGAAATAACCATTGTCGACGATGGTTATGAACAATCGATGAAGGACGAGCATAAGGAAATTTGGAACACATATCTGCCGCTAAAGAATCGTGTGGTCAATCAAGGGATTGCTACTGACAAACCGCACAGCAGTTCGTTTAAGCTGTACAAATGTGGCTACAAGGGTACCAAGTATTGGATCGATCAGATAACATCGTCCATTCCAAGTCAAAGTGATCTCAATGACTCGACAGCTGTTTATATTCTAAACGGGTTCTCGTTGGGCGTTTGGATGTGGATCGGCAAGAATGTGCCGAATGTGGAGAATGTTGAAGCCATCCGAAATGGAAGGGGATTCATAAAGAAGGTTGGTTAGTAGTGTGTTATTGCTTACAAAGGTTCTGCTTTCAATGCGGAAGCGGTACTTGAGTGAAAGCGAAATTTAGACCGAACCAGTTCTCGATGTGAAAAATGTAAAAATCGTTTGTCACTACTCACTACGTTAAGCATGTTCTTAAGTGCAATTACTTGTTCCTTGTCTCTAGTCTAACTGGTTTCGATCGAACTTGTTTGGTTACTCGCAGCGCTTAGAAAAATATTTTCTACCAAATTTCACTAGCACTACCTGGCTTTTGCAACTCATAAAGAGCATGTCTCTGAAAACAGCTCTAACAGGCTTTTTTAATTTTTACTACAAAAGTAAAGGTTTACGGACCTAATATATATGTTTACTTCAAATTGAATACGTGCTTTAGACTAAGGTACCGCTCACATTTTTCTTTTTAATGCCAATCTGTTAGAAATTTTAGGTTTTCAATTAAATTTTTCAAATACTGTCAACATTTCCAAATGCAAAATTTATTTGTGATCAATTTTATAGAAAAAGTACCCGTCGTCAACGCTGCTCATTCGGGTGGTGGAAGATCATGAGCCGATAGAATTTACCCACCTTTTTCCCAGCTGGGGTGATACGGAACAGAAGCCTTTACAGATACTTGGCAAATTTGACACCCTAAGTTTGTCACAACGCCCCAAGATGGCGGCAGAAAATCAGCTAATCGATGATGGCACTGGCGAAAAGCAAATCTATCAGATCACTGTAGATCACCTGAGTGAAGTTCCTCTACAAAAGTCCGCTGCGATATTCCTTACCGACAATTGTTACATTGTGCAGTATGCTGTAGGAGTAAGTTGTCAGAAATACCCTGTTTGCCTGCTGGTTTACTTGACAATCTTTCTTTTCCCAGTTCTCTGGCGCCGAAGATGTCGGAGTGAAGCACATAATCTACATATGGATTGGACGCTTGGCGTTGCCAGAAACCATTGCCAAATGCACACATATGGGCAGTGAAAGGTTTCATAAGCTCGGTAGCAAATCGATGATAGTTAGAATGAATGAAGGTGACGAAACGCCTCATTTTATGCAAATCTTTTCGGGAAAGCTTGTGATACTAAAATCCAGAATGGAGGGAACTGTAATGAATGGAAATAGCAACAATAACAACAGTCCTGAAAAGATTACAAAGCCGGTAATATTGAAAGTTCAAGGCGACTCTACATTCACCTCGAAGGCATTGCAAATACACCCTCTAAACACGTTGACATCGAAGGATTGCTATGTGATAAGGTCGAGTGCGAACGTTTGGGTTTGGTGTGGACAAAGCTCAACTGGCGATGCTCGGGAAGTGGCCAAAAATATCGGATCGATTTTTTGTGACGAGTGTATCTTGGTTTTGGAGGGTAAGGAGCCAAAGCAGTTTTGGGACTCCATATCGCATCAAACAAGTGCGACAGCACAAGTGCCGACTTCGCCAACGAACGGATTATCTCCAACGCAATCGATGGGCGTGCCTATTGATAAAACAAAAGTTCACCTCCATTTGGTGTACAAGCATCGAGGGAAATTGGTAGCTCAGGAGATCTTGGGCTTCGATCAGTCAGATCTGCTGCCAGAAAACTCGTATATCTTAGATGCTGGTCCCATCGCGTACTTTTGGTGTGGCGAACTCTCGCCGTCAAGTGAAGAGGACAATTTTGCATCCATATGCCAAGAGTTCTTAGAAACCTCAACCACGCCTCGAAGAACCACAACAGCGATTGCTTTTTTGAGGCAGCGCGATGAGCCGAACGTTTTTACAGGTTTCTTTGATGCGTGGAGTCGCAAGTATTGGGATGTAAGTCGGTAAACCCTGTTTTGGCAGTACATATATACTAAAAACGTACTTTCTTAGACATTTATGCCGTACGAAAAACAGCGCCACGAGATCACCCGCACACGATATACCAACGGCACTACTCAACACTCCGTAATTTATGACAGCGATTTCGATCGCCACCACAAATATCCATTAACAGTGCTGCAACAGGCGACTGCTACGTTGCCGAGTGAGGTTAATCCACTAAAGCGTGAGGTAAGGTTACTCAGTACAGTTTGTAGAACATTGGTCATACCTGTCCTTTTCGTATGCCTGCAGGTCCATTTGACGCATGACGATTTTGTTGCGTTGCTCGGTATGCCATTTTCGGAGTTCGACACACTGCCCGGATGGAGAAAACAGGAACTTAAGAAGAAGTTTAAATTGTTTTAATGTATTTAAAATTACATTAAGTTAATTGTTTTATAACCCAAAGGAAATTCAAATTTTGGATCAAAATTAAATTATTGCAACTGAATTCTTGCAAAATAAAGCTACTGTATTATATTATTAACATTTTGTTTTTAATTCCTATTAAAGTATTGAGGTTATTGCGCTAGTGCTATTGTAGATTGTAGTCTTTCGATCTTACTTTGATTTGTGCTAAGGACACTGTCTGACATGCTTTAGAGCAGCGGTTCTTAAAGTGTGTTCCGCGGAACCCCAGGGTTCAGGGTTCCGCGATTTTCTTGAATTAAGAATAGTAAACACCAAAAATAATTTTTGTAAGTATGCAATTACAAACATTTATTTATTTGTTTTTATTGAAGTTTGAGCTACCCCTAATTGAGAAAAAAGTAAAAAAAAAATGGTGCAGCAACATCCCATTTGCAAAGAAAATTACGAACAACAAACCATGAATAAAGTACATAAACTTTCTGCCAGAATGAAATTGGAATAAAATTTCAATTTTGTGTCTTGTGTTTATGTTTGTTTCCACAACGCTCGTGACTGCCTAAATTTCCTTTTTTTTTTTCTTTTTTAAATACATAATTACTAACTAGCTACAGTGAAAGTGAAATATATTTGATTGATAAACATAAATGTAAGTACATTGTGTTTTTCGAATACCAAATTAAAACCAAAATAATTAGCTGTGCACTTATTCTGTTTTCGTTTCGTAAGACTGGCGTAAATTATTATGGATAACTGGCTTAGGACAGGACGCCTTTCGCAACAATCCATATTATCAGAAACAGAGGCTGATGATGGAGGAACAGCAAAGTTTCCAGAAAATATAGAAAACATTGTTGCTGGTTGTTCGGTGAGTAAAAAATATATTTGAATACTGGCGATTATGATTTGTTTAGTAGCGTTATGGGAGATTAATCCATATGTAATAAATAAGTTACGCCATGTTATTTTTACTTTTTGTGAGTTTGCTGT
Source organism: Cheilosia urbana (assembly GCA_946477585.1). Lineage (NCBI taxonomy): Eukaryota > Metazoa > Arthropoda > Insecta > Diptera > Syrphidae > Cheilosia > Cheilosia urbana. The sequence goes on from OX297854.1 coordinate 124,523,865, forward strand.
GTTGTTATGTGCTTGTGACTTGTTTTGAATTTTCAATTTGAGTTTTCATTTAATTTTTTTTTTTTTTTTTTTTTTTCATATTTCGTTTTACCTACTCTTGAAGTGCGTTCTATGGATGCTTCACCCATACCATCCTATGTTACAAATATTAAAGGTACCTAGCTTCTTTAATTTTAAAACAATTTAGCTTTAAAAGCCATTACCAGAAGATAAGTACCGACTCCACCACAACTGGGCAAGCATTTAGAAAATTGGTACAATGTTTTACCCGGAAGCGGCTGTTTCCTTATAGTTTTCTATAATTCTTTAAAAAAAAAAACAAAAAAAAAAAAAAAAAAATGCATACATTTTGCGTTCAATAGCCAATTTATATGGATACATACATATATCATTGGAAATAATTATTCAACCAAGTTTTTTCTTCATTATTAAATTTTAGGGTGTAGAAAACGTGGCATCAAGTTCTACAAAAGTAAATGAAGGAAAACTTCACCCAAAAAAACGGCGATACGATGACTCTTATTTATCTTTTGGATTTATACCTGTTGGAAGTTCCGAAAGACCTGATGCATTATGCCTTGTTTGCAAAAAAATTTTAGTTAATAGTTCTCTCGCACCAGCAAAACTAAAACGACATTTCGATACAGTTCACGAAAATTTAAAGGAGAAAAACATCAGCTTTTTTCAAAAACAAAAAGACATGCATGAATCCACAGTGTCCAGTTTGACTACATTTGCAAAAACTGACAACGAAAATGCAACTGAAGCATCTTTTCTCCTAAGCTACAGGATAGCTCGATCTGGAAAGCCACACACTATCGCAGAGTCTTTAATTAAACCTTGTATGTTAGAAACAATCCGTTGCATACTTGGAGAAGCCGCGGCAAAAAAAGTTGCAGCAGTTCAATGTTCAAACAGCACTGTGTCCGATCGGATTCACAAAATATCTGACCACATTGAAGATGAACTCGTTCGCAGATTAAATGTTTGTGATATGTTTGCAATACAACTCGATGAAAGCACGGATGTCGCCGGCCTTTCAATACTTCTTGTATTCGTGAGGTATCCCTTCGACACATCTATTCAAGAAGATTTGCTCATCTGCACACCTTTGGAAACCAATACAACTGGTGAAGAAATATTCAAGGCCATAAATTGTTTTATGAATAAACACAGCATTAATTGGGAAAAATGTATTGATATATGTAGCGACGGAGCCGCAGCAATGGTAGGAAAGGTTAAAGGGGTCGTGTCAAAAATTAAAAACATTGCGCCAGGAAGTAACAGCAGTCATTGTATCTTGCATCGTTATGCACTTGTGGTAAGAAGAATACCAACTGATTTGAAAAAAGTTCTTGATGAAGCTATAAAGATTGTAAATTTCGTGAAAAGTCGTCCTCTCCAATCGAGATTGTTCAAAAAAGCGTGCGAAGATATGGGAAGTCAGTACGAATCACTTCTATTGCACACGGAAATAAGATGGCTTTCCAGAGGAAAAGCTTTATTTAGATTATTTCAGCTTCGTGATGAATTGAAAGTTTTCCATCTGGACAAAAATATGTCTTCATCTGCAAACATTTTTGACGTATTGCATGATGAGCTATGGATAGCAAAACTAGCTTACCTTGCAGACATTTTTGAAAAGTTTAACGAAACTGATACTGCTTTGCAGGGAAAATCCGTAACAGTATTTTTTGCGAGAGATAAGCTGGCAGCTTTAAAAAGAAAAATTAATTTTTGGCTTACCTGCGTACAAAAGAACAATGTTGAATGTTTTCCAGTTTTACATGAATTCTTGCAAGAAAACATGCTAGAGCTCAGGGCAGATATTGGCAATATGATCGCTGGACATTTGGTAAGTCTAGAAAGGTCTTTATTAGATTACTTTCCAGGTACGAAAACTGATATCGATTGGGTACAAAATCCATTTTCAACTCAGCCTACGGCACTAAGCATTCCGGAAAACGAGTCACTTATAGATCTGCAGAGTTCTTCTTCATTAAAACATGTATTTAATTCTGTACCATTGAACGAATTTTGGGTTGGTATTAGGAGTGAATAGGTACCCTGAACTTGCCAAACAGGCTATATTAAATTTGCTCCCTTTTGTCACAACGTATCGCTGTGAAGCAGGCTTTTCAGCGTATACTTATGCAAAGACGAAGTACAGATCGAGATTGGACGCTGCCCCAGATATGCGAATACAGCTTTCGGAGATAGAAGTCAATTTTAAAAAAATTATAAATCAAACAATGAAACAGTTCCATTCTTCACACTAACCTTGAAAAAAAAAAAAAATATCTTAAATAAAAAACTTGATTTTGAAATGGTGTCGACAGGTTCGCTCGCCTAAACAATTGACAATTACCCTTAATATCAAATTGGAGACGAGGAGGTACACGAGGACACACTTCACTTCCTTTGTCATTGCCCGAGCCTCTGTCACTTGAGGAACAGAACACTTGGAAGCTATTACTTCCATAACGTACATGAACTTTCTGGGGCCCTACTCTGGTTTTCGTTCCGATAGTGAACATCTCCGAAAACGAATATTTTGTACTCTCTATTTCTAAAACGGAATGAAATCTACTACTTTCGGATAGACAATTCCAAAAGTGGAATTTTCGTACCTGGCAACTCGTTTTCGAATGTGAAAAGCATTCTAAAACGGGAAATTTGTTTCTACAACAAAAAATGTGATAACGGAAGTGATTACGAATGTCTTAAATTGTAAGTTATTTTTTTTAGAAAATTGATGTGTTTTGGACACAATATTTTTTCTATCGCACTGCAGACCTTTGCAATAGAACTTGATGTTGTTTATTGTGCCACGCCAAGGTAATAGTCGTGATAGCATCCTTGTCCTTAAAACTTTAAGGTAAAAACAAGTTATAAGATGGCTGGAATTGCAGTTGATCTTAAAGGACCAGAGAGTTAATCTTGTATGACATTTAAAACATACAAAAAAGCGTTCCTCGAGAGGCGAAAATTCTGTACAAAACTAAAATTCCTAATAAAAAAAAATTGTTGAAAAGTGAAATGCATTTTTCGCACCAATCAATTTTTTGGGTCTATCACAGAATCCGTCGTAGGGGAATTTTGAAATTCGTAGAAAGTGGTATCACTGAATATACCACGTTCTACGAATTTTGAAAATAAAAAAAAATTACGGATTCTTTGATAGTTCTTTCGGGATTCGTAGCAAAATTCCGAATTCGACGGATTCTGTAATGGACCCGTGTATCTTCACATTTCCATAATAGATAGGTTTTTGATTCTCCCGTATAATTTATTGTTCAATTCGTTCTTCATTATATTCTGCATTCATCCAAAGTGCAACCGAATCCATTTTTTTTGTTTTATATGTCTTCAAAAATCGTGACTTGTTTTTATCCGGCTTGTTTGTTATTTGTTTTGATTTCTTGATCTGACAAATCTCATGAGAAATAATTCGAGACTTGACAAATCTAATGATAAATAATTCGAGACTTGGAAACACCAATCCGTAAAAGGGATAAGTATGAAGTACTATTTTTTCCGTTTCGAATATTTAACAGAGTACCTACAAAATCAAAAGCGGAACGAAAAGCACTTTTGAATAGGATTGCCTTTCGGAACGAAATACAGAGTAGGGCCCCTGATGCCTCACTGTCTGATCTTCACAGGGGTCGAATCGCGTCCTCCGTGATCGAGCTTTTCGTGACGGAATTTGTTTTTGTTTCACATGTAAAACCAACTTAATTCTGTGAACGGGTAGCTCGTTCACGGAAGTGGCGATTCGACCCCAGGTTTCCTAGAACATTGGGATGACGAGACAGCGTCAGGTAATCATTAATGGAGAACTGATGGAGACCACCGATGTAACACCTCCACGAGTCCACGAGGACCCAAGTGAGGTATTGCAGGGCTCACCCTGCTCTACCTACCCGTTTGCCTTACCTAACCTAATATAAAATTGGGTTTTGTTTTGACTTTTTTTCAGTTCGAAATTTAAATTTAATGAGTTCATAGGTTTAATTTTCCATCGCAGTTGCGAGCTTCTGTAAATTTAAAGTTGAGACTAAAATTTATTATTAGTTAAGCTCATTATATCTGTATATTAAATTTCTGCATCAACAGGTAATTTTTGCGAAAAGTTCTTCGACCGTTTCAAATATAAATCTGCTTTTGTGACCATCAATGGTTGCAGAACTGAACAGTGTGCTTCCATGTTTGTAGACGGTGCAGCCTAAGCCGACACATTTCATGAAACTACTTTAAAACTCCAACTCCAACGGAGGCCTAATTTCAAGCCTAATTTCAAGATTTGACGTCAAATTATGGAGCAGGTTGAAGGATTTGACACCGAATATCTTCTGCTGGTGGTGCGCAAAGAGTAGTCTCTCGTTAAGTAGCTTCCACACCGGATGGAACAAAATTTTATTTCAGTTTTCAAAACGAGTCGTTTAAAGTCGTTTTCCACGAAAACACCACGCAAACGACTCCAATCGTTGCGTTGTTGAAACAAACACACCTTTTGCAACATTCAGCAGAGCAGCTGACCAAACAAATGACACAACTCACAACTTAAAATCATTTTCCACACTAATTGGTGGGCTAATATTATTTTTCAATATTCTGAATTTATTTTGTTTATTAATTAATGTGCTCGAAATTGGTAAACAAAATAGTGTACACAGAAGTTTCACGACTATTAGTGTCTCATAGCTGATTGAAACGTCAAACGAAAACTGGTTATTTTTCGGTGTGAATGCAATTTCGAGTTTCGACGAAAACACGGTTTCCGCTGCGGTGTGAAAAGGGTATTAGATAAACAAAACTGTTTATCTAATACGCACGCCCACACTGAATAAGACAAAATAAGGCGTTTTGTTCCATCCGGCGTGGAAGTTTTTTAATGCGATTTAAGCTCCAAGCCGTATATAAACTCTTTAAGAGTTTTAAGACACTTCGGTTCGGGCGATCTCTGCTCTTTTATGGCGGTTCTCAAAATTGTTCATCAGCAGTTTTGTCAAGTCGCAGTCTTTTTTCGTTGGCTCCCGAGTCTATTATTATATTTTCAACAAGTTCTTTCAACTCTTTCCTTTTGAATTCACATAGCCATCACATGTATGTCTATCTTGTACAACATGATGCGTCATCACGAGCGGCTGTCAAATCATAACTGATGATGCCAACCGATTGATGGTGAAACTTTACAAACAGAAAAAGTATTGAGACCAATTTTAGTTTAAACAAAAAAATATATTTAATTATGTCAGAAAATTAATATTAAAATAATTATAATTAATATAGGTATAATAAGAATACAATTTTATCAGTATATCGTATTTAATTATCTAAATGTTAAACTAAACCTAAAAGTCGGTACCGTGTCATTCTGCATTACATCTCCTTAATTACTGAAACGCCACAACACGATATTGACAAAAAAAAAAAAAAACTATGCACATTCTTCTCTGGTTTTAAAATTTGTTTATCATGATTTTTTTAAATAATTTTTAGAAAAGATTTTCACAGAAAATCCATTGATATTACAAAAAAAAAAAAAGTTCCGAATATATTTGAATTGTGAGCATTTTTGTGGAATAATTTTTGTTTTGTTTTTCCGAATCCGAAATATCATTAAATGTTAAATGTGTTAAAGTAAACGAATAAAATAGTTAATATAATAGAAATGCAATCGAGGGTAAAATAATAGTACATTTTTCTCTTTTATTTTCTGGTTTATCTTTTCAAAACTAAACGCTTTGACAAAAAGGACTTGGATAGCGGGTAAATCTCACTCAATTGCCAAAACAAATAATTTTTTTCTTGTAATTTTTAATTTATTTGTTTGCTCAATTCAACGCATTTTAACGGTGAATACTTTTTTAATATGTAGTAGTTAGGGAATTTTAGCTATGTATTCAAAAATATTCATCATTTTTTTCCTCATCCAAAATATACTCCTGTATATAATAACATTTATTTAGGTGTATGTGTATGTGGATGTGTTTATGCAATAGTCTTTTCCTTACTAGTTATACAATGTATAGGATACAACAGTTAAATTATTCCTAGCAATTAAGAAAATGTTATACGAATATTACACAAAGAAAATGATTTTTACATGATAGACAGTAGCTAAGATTAAAACCATAAACGATTTAGCACAGAAATCAACCAAATGAGAAAAACGCTATACAGCTCACTGATGGAATATCGTAGGTATAACAGTGCAATGCCAAAGACAGGAAATCATAAAACAATATTATTCTTATCCCGTAGAAATGGTTAAACTCTTAGATCTATCTTAAACGCAAAGTAAACTTAATCAAATTAAATGTAGGGAGCGCATTCGCGGAGTTTTTCTTTACATTTTAGCGGCTGAATTTCATGGTTGTCCTTGTTCTCACTTAAGTTGCTCTGTGCTGTGGTGGTGGTTATTGTGGTTGGGGTAATGCAATCATGTGTGGGCACTAGCTGAAAGCTGTTCCAACCTCGCACACAGTTCCTGTGCCAATCGCAGTTGATTGGAGGCGGCGCACGAGGGAGCGGTTGTGGCTGGAACAACTGTTTGAGCGGGTATCAAAGCCTCTGGATAGCTGGGACACACACCTTGCCAGCGAGCTTTACCGCAGGCATGTGACTGGAAAAAGAAAAAGAATAATTAGTATGAGCTTTGTATTTAATTTAGCTTATGTGGTGAAGCTATAAGGTGGCAGTACTAGATATTTATCTCTACAATATAAAACCGCCTTGTCAAAATTTAAGGTGTGAACTTTAGTAGCACCGTTTCCGACATTGAACGGAGCGTTGCACATTTACGGCTGTAATTGTTTTAGCCTAAATTCTTTATAGAATATAACTTTAGACAATAGAATCACTTACTCTCAACTTTAAGGTTGGAAAGAGGAAATAGCAATTAAATGCATCACAAGTCACAACTCACAAGACCTTGCCATTCATTATCTGACGATTCAACTTATAAATCCTGTTCGATATGAATGAATAATTTTGCAGGCAAATTAGCACTTGAGCTGCTTTTTACATTTAACTATTAGTGTTGTAACATAATTTGTGTTATTAGTGTTCCATCATTCTGTGCATTGTGTGCACAGCCACATAATTAGGAATTCGGAGTTACAACTGTCATTATTGCTAATGTCATATCTTATCTGAAATAAAAATCTCTCTCTTCTGTTAACCATCAAAACTGCAAGACGTGTTTATCCTCTTGGTAGTAATTGGATCCGCGCACTATTAAGTTATTTTATTACTTTTTTCTACAGCTCTCTACTCGTCTTGAACGCTATTGAGAGTTAGACTACTGTCAATCATACGAGTATTAGAATTCTATTCCATGATTTCAAAAATATGTTCGATCTCCTTGAATTACAGAAAAGTCTACTAAAATCGACTTCTTATTGTCATATCAAACGTCAAATACCTGCGTTTGAATTCAAAACATGAAAATGGCTTCAACAAAAATAGCAACTGTAAAATCTTCGAAATGCCAAAATGCCAAATAAAACTATGCCGACTGTCACAATATTCACCTTTTGGGGTTACTACTTGGTAATGTACGAAGGCAAATGAAAGTGAATGATATAATTTTTTTAGTAAAACTCACCATCGTAAAGTCCCGCTTCCATTGTACAGTGCATTGTCCGTCGCACAAGGGGCATGGCCGCTCCAAGCTATATCCACCGCATTCTCCACAATCCAGCGAGACATGATCATCAGTCCAAGATACTCCGCAAGTAAAACACGAACCCATATGGGCGCGCAGCTCCTCAATAGTCAAGACATTATCCACGGAAATCTCCAATGGACTACCAACTAAATCCGACAGTGATGACGACATACTTAGATTGCTTCGGCTGTAATGACACAAAGAATAGAACAAACAATTAAAATCAAAAATCCAAACACGGAGCATAATTAGATTTGCGAATGTCATTTTCTCTCGTAGGCGACATCATCTGTCAAGTGATTGCAATTTATATGTCTACATTCTGTTCTATTTTTATACACTACAAGCTGTCACCGTTGTGACATTCCAAAATGACAACGCCACTGGAATTTCTTGTAAACTCGTCTGACTATCATACGGAAATATAAAAGATTGAACTGCAAAAAAAAACTAAACAAATTCCTATCTTAAGTTAATTAGCAAGCCAACGGACGCCATTCTGACAGTAGTTAGTCATGTTACACACGTTTGCATGGATGTCATGGTCAAATGGAAGTAGAATTGCATTCTCATGTAGAAAATAATTAGAAAGCGGAGACTACAAATGTATGTGTTGAAACCCAATTAATTGAATGTTAGACACGCTAAGATTTATAAATAGTTGCCCTCTGATTCCGATGGCATTTATGACTTATCTTTCTGAGTACGCCTAATTGGGGTGTTTATTCATTCACTGAATGATATTCAATACCCTAATTGCATTGCTTTCCGAACAATAAAAAAAAAAATTAAACAAATTGCCAACGGGATGGCGCGACACAAACCGATTAGGGGCGCTTGAATGCACTTACAAATTGCCTCACTGCTTGGACAGTTGTTGTAATGATTGTGTTGTTGGGAAAATGTTATTACAAAATATAATTAAAAAGTTCACATAGTTATTAAGTCAGGACAAGTAGAATTTTGTAAATTAATTGAAGATTTCTTTTTGATTTACGTGTGAAAAAAAAAAACACAAGTTGGCATCGCGACTAGCGAAAATGTCAGCGATTGTCATGTAACCAACTGAATGCGGCTGTCAAGAGTGGGCGTGATGCCGGAAATCTATTTTAATTGCAAATTGGCGCAGTAAAAATCAAAACCACCCACGCAGCTATTTTATTATTATTTCCGTTTCCAAAGCGCTATAGCGTATCTTGATTTTTGTTAAAAGGTTTTGAATGATTTGATTAATGGCCGACGTTTTGCCGTAATGTGTGCCAAAATTGTGACCTTTAAAGCTTGAATAACTGCGTGGCAGCATATATCACTGATTAAATGAAAAATACAAAATAGTGATCTCAACATCAAAAATTAATGAATGAAATCGTTTTCGAATTCGAAATTAGTTCATAATGTCAAAAATAATTAAAATGATAATGGAAGTTTTGATCTGACACTTGAGATCGCTTTGACGTAGCAGATCATATCATATCAGACATAAGTAGGGGGAGATGGGGTACATTGATACATGGGGCACATAGATACAACCGGCATTATTTGAAAACAATGCACATCAGACCACTCAACGAAGCACACAGCGCAACGTGTCTATCAATGCACAAATATATCTGGTTGACATCACTGTTCAGTCATCGCTTTGGACCTAACATGCACAAACGTGTTTCGTACGTATTCAAGTAAATTTTTTGTCATTTTTTTCGACTGATTTTTTTTTAATAGGATTTGTGTTAACAGTTTCATATGAAGTTATTTGGTGAATATATGTCCTTCGTAATTTAATATTTACTAAAAATGTTATTATAAAACATTGCTTTTACTGCATTTAATATATATATTTTTTTAAGTCAGTTGGGGCACATTGATACATACGACCCAGGGGTAGTTTGATGAGTATCAATGCACCTGCAGAACAGCTTCCCTATTTAATTTTAAAATCAATTGTTGTCCTTACAACAAAAGGACTATAAATACCAAGTTCCTTGTTTTGAGTTCTTTAGTTTACGTTATTTATTTAAGAAGCTTAGGAAAGCATTTATTTCTAATTAAAACTAATTTAAACTTAGGTTAACATGAATTATCAAACACCAAAACACTGTTCGTATTGTTATTTGTTATTAAAATACTAAACAATATTTTAATTAGTGAAGTTTTTCAATAATAATACTGATTAAATTGCTATGAATCAAAGTGACTCGGACGTGTACCAATGTACCCCGTGAGTGGGGCAGTTTGATACAAATTTAATTTTTTTTAAAATAGGTTCTTATATTTTTTGTGAATGGATTTTAGAATAAATTCGTCTGATATTAGCTAGTTATAAGGACACACAACACATCACATATTTTATTTTGGTATTTCTGTCATTGTGCTGTCTTTTATTTGAGTCTCAAGCAAAATCGTATCAATGTACCCCAACTCCCCCTACATTACAATGACGACAAAATGTGTGAAGTGTGATTCCGCCAATTATACGAATGTTGACCAATAAGTAGAGTAGTTTTTCGAATGTAATTGACACTTCAGATTATTGAATTTTAATTGCAAACATAATACGACTGCTCTTGGTGAAGACACTCTATTTGTGAAGGGGATATACATTTCTCCGAAATCTCTTGCGATTCCAACTGTGTTTCAAAAGTTTGTCTATTCTTGCTTGGGAACTGATTAGCACACACATACTATTGATGCACTGATCAAAAAGATATGTGATACCATATTCTCTTATCTATTTTAAACAATTAACAAAAAAAGACCGGCACGTGTTTCTGTTTGCCATTAGACAAAAATCCAATTCAATCCCATGTACGTTATTTAATGTCCCAAAAGTGTGAAATATTTAGACCCAAATTTAGATATGTTAATATGCAGATAAGCTGACTTGTGATTTTATGCGCAGAAGACATTTATGGTTCGTCCATTAAAAATGTTGACGTTAAATGATGTGAAAACAAAGTTCAATTATTTGCATCATTATGACTGTCACTATGACTTTTGACGTTTGTAATTCCGTATTCGTCGTCCTGTTGTGTTTGCGTGAATTATGTATTCCCATTTTTGTAGGTTAGGAAATTTGGAGAACACTATTTCGCCATCAATATGCGAAATTTACAGTGACAGTGAAACAAATTTAACTTATTGATATCATTTGAAATTTCAACATTGCTATTTATCGAATGTAAATCTACGAATTTCATCATTTAATACACAATTACTGTGAATATAACTCAAGATTATCACTTAAATGTGACTACTACAAGTCATTGCGTACCTACGTACATTTCCAAGATAAAATCGTAAACAGTTGATGGCTTGAGATACTGCAATCTTGTCGGTGTTGCTAGTTTAAGAAAACCGTATCAACGTAAGCCGTCATGATCGACAATCCTCTGTCATGTGTCTGTGAGTATGTACTTAAGAGACATCTAACCTCTTTTAATGTCTATCTATTTAGTTCTTGTGACATCCGCTTATACAGATAAACGTCGCGCTTATCATTGCGGACTATGTCCCACACTTTGTACATTTTATGGTCTAATTTTTGTTCGCCGCCCATTAGTCGCCGTATTAAAAGATTAATGAATTAACACAATCACACAACTAGTGATAAAATGCAGTTAATCTGTCAAACGAGTCATATCGATATGTGGGCATTGTGTGTTCACTTTAGTCATATGTTCGTGATAATTTGACATGAACAATGGACTTTCGTTTTTTTTTTATTGAAAAGGTTCTTTTGTTGTTTTTATTATTTTTTTTTTATTTTTGACACTTCTCACTGTACGCATGAGTGAAAAGGTAGATGAGCAATAATCAGCGTGCAGGTATTTATTTTGAAAAAAAAAACTCTGGCGCATGTCAAATTTCTAAAAATATGAATTATATCAGCAAACCGTTGGCAACAGTGAGGTAGTTGGGCGATTGATTTGATTGCCAGGTGTAACATTTACGAAAACAGCGAAATAAGTAACTTTTTTAGGTTCGAAGTTTCGTGTATTTGTTCCTTCATTGACAGTTTTCTTTCATGATAGGTACATGCGACACATCATTCAAATGACTGCTCTGTGAAATGTCAAATTCATAAACAGCTGTCAAGCTGCATGTCTTTGAAATAAGTATAATATTCATTAACTGGAACTGAAACTGTGTTACTTCTGGGCATGATTTTTATAAACTCTTACTTGCCTGTGAAACAGTTTGGAAATGATGAAGCAAATAAAAAACTTTATCAACTATTTTGACAATTCTTTAAACTTACCCAAGTGGACTGCAAATATCAGGAATTTGTGGTTGATGCACACTAGCAATAGACATATTTCTTGAAACTGTAAATAAAAAACAAAAGTGCTTTAGTACAAAAAAACATTTTCAATTCCGGTAAGACAATGAGGGCGTTCAAGTATCTAGTTTAGTAAGTCTGACAGCTGTCTGACTAGATCTATCTCGGTTGTGATTGGTTTAAATCGGTCACGTGGGCACCTGTGACATTTGACGTTTATGGAGGGGTAGCCGACGAATCTAGTCAAGAAATTCGTGACTGAGTACTAAGTTGACAGTTCGGGTATGTGGCTGACGTAGAAAAAGTGACGTTCCCAACCAATCTAGTTTTTGCGTTCAGGTTACATCTTATCCAGACCAATCTAGTCGACTTAAGATAACTAGATTCTTGAATGCGGCCAATCTCATTTGAAATTGATAATTAAAATATATTGACAAATAACTGCGACTTTCTGATTCGACACACAAATAGTCATTCATAATATATTGTTTCCATATACAATGCGTGTTTTGTGTTACGTAAATAAAATAATGCATCCGAAGGCAATATAAATATTGAACGTGACACGTGCATGTGCGGTTTATTACCAACCATGAAAAAACTTAAATGCACTGAAGCGTGATAGCAAAAATGTTCGATTTTGAAATAATCCGTTTCGCGTGGAATTCGAAACGATCATGCGAGTTGATATTTTTATTTTATTTACTTCTAGAATTCTGTAAGTATTGCGCATTGATGATTGAATAACGCGAGCGGTTCGGGAAAAAAAGACAAGTAAGCTGATATTACTCAAGCCGACTGTGGCGCCATACAAATTCTATGTGCTGGCTAGTTTACAGCGTCTTTATAGATAGGCAGTGGAAATCAAATTTTTCCCGAGAATTTAGTATATAATATAGTATTTTTGTATTTAGATTATGACTAGACACAATCAGAAACTGCAACTATGCACATATGGAGCACATTGGGATGAAATTAGTTTTCCGGGAAGAATACCCATTTAGCGAATGTTACTACCAGTTTCAGTGAATGGATTGTGCATCCAATATGCAGTTTTTTTTTTTTTGTATTTACGGATAAACTTGCTTTGCTTGGCTTGGTGTTACAGTCTGATTGGAGGTTATTCCTTATGACATTTTTTACGACATTTAATTACTGAAGCTGCCTCTCTGCTAAGTCTATTTCACCATACAGAACTTTGAAGCTTCCAAATGACTTCGTTTCCAGAACTAGTTACCTGCAAGCATTCGATCGATCTTATAGCAAGAAGATGTTAAGACCTCATCAAGTAATAAATGTATTTTAAATTTGACAGTGACAGTGAAAGTGGTTCAGTCTTTCTAAATGACTTAAAACCAGAAAAACGATTCTACCACACCAGATTATCTTTCTGCCTTCCCAGACACTGGACAAAAAAAAAAAAAAAAAAGAACACCAACTCAATCGTGATATTCGAAAGTGGAAAAACTTCACGTATGATGCAGCCGTACATATGTTTTCGTACATAAAGAGTAAGCAAGTATCTGTTTGATTGGCAATACAAAACGCAGGTGTTTACATAAACTAAGTGGGTCATACTACCTACCTACAGACACCATCAGAGTGATGATTTATCATCGTCACGGTATAGTCAAACTAAAAAGAGCCACACAAACGTGATCACATTGGAATTTTAATTCAATAATTCAGCGTGTGGGACGCATCTTACCTTACCTACAGATGCGTCAATAAAGGATAATGCCCTCAATTGATATCTCATTTTGTTTTGGTATGGATATCGAGATATCAATGTTTTTATTTTATTTATATTTTTTTTATCATACGGTTGATGACCCAAAGCAGAAGTAAAAAGTAAATAAAAATACAAACGAATTAAACTTCAGTTTTTTTTTCAAAACACAACGAGTTATTAATTCAAAACATGTGATTATTTAAAATAATTGTTTCAAGTGAATTCGTCGTGAACAATCTACTCGTTTTATTCAATCTCTCAAGGTAGAATTAGTCACTGAATTTAATGGTAAGGGGATTTCCAAAGATGGTTGTTTTGATTTCAATTTGTTTACATGTTTTCTAACGTAAGCAACAAAACTGGCTTCTAAAATGTACATAAATAAACAAACCTATAAACACTAACTGATTATGAGTCAAGTGGAATGGCTATTCCATTTCAGCGAGTAGAGAAATTTGAATTTAATCGAATTCGTCGATTGAAACAGGTCTTGTGAATCATTTCCTCTTATAATATCGAAGAGGTGATAAGTGCTTAGGTGGAAAACAAATTTATTTAAAAGAAAAAGTTACGTATACGCCCCGTACAAACTTCACAAAATTTTCAAACCATCACGATGACGATGTAAACAAGGTGTTTGTTGGGTGAGACTGGTTTCCACGTAAATCTGAATGAGACACGATGAGGGGCTGACACCAATATTATGCGTAGTGTGAACGATTTTTAAGGAGAGTGATGTCAAAAACTAAAGTAAACAGGTTTTATTTGGCAGTCATTATTCTGACTGAACTTTTCTGAAATGTTTTACTAACACAACTGTATTTTGAAAGATTTGCTGCACAATGTGACAAATGACAGAAATGGCATTTTAAAAATTCCTTATTCAAGGTGGGCCGTCTATTGGTTTCTTTTTAAATCATAGGTTATTTTTACCCTGACAGCCCTGACAGCTGTTTCCCGCTCGAAATCTTGTCAGAAAGTCAGTATCATACCTGCTCGGAACGAAATAAGTCGCTTGGAAAATATTGAAAACTTATTACCAAAGTGAGTGCTGTGTGTGTAGCGCAAAGGATGCGTTCTTTAAAAAGAAGTTTTGGCCGAAATTAAGCGCCTACCGCGACGAGGCGCATTTTCATCTCGATGGCTACGTTAACAAACAACAAAATTGACGCACCTGGAGCTCGGAAAACCAGCACGTTATTTTCAAGAAACCAATGCATCCACAGAGAGTGAACGTTGTGATCAAAAAATAAATGCTTACCAATTTCAGGGTTAAAATATCTAAATGAAGTATGCTCCTTATGTAAAGCTTAACGTAGAAAACCGCTGCAACGCTGTTCATTCAATTTGCAATTGAATTTGATTTTTCATGTACCTGTTAGAAAGTACAACAAATATTCGTAATTTCCACATTTGTTTGAAGGAGATAAGCCCCAACGATGATGGTTTCGTAACTCTCCAACTCTATAACCATCGATATGAAGTCTTGTCTGGTAATAAACTGACATTTACGAGTACGCGGGCTGCACAACGTAATAAACCATTGCATCGCATGTTGTATGCTATAAAATGCATTCAACCAAACTCACAGAAGGCGTTTGACATATGCAACCCCGCAGTAAAACAAAAATCGATAGCAACTCTCCTGATTGCACTGCATGAATGGCGGCGAATAAAACGTACAAATCGACGTGGGCAAGTGACATATATTTTCAATATAATAAATCAATGTGATTTAATCAAAATACCTTCAAGCAGTATCTATCTGTCAATTCGTTTGCCATTTATGGTTTTAAAAATTAAATGTAACACAAAAAACTCGATCTTGAATACCAATGCTACACTTGTAGACGCAAGTATGCCTGTCATCTTATTTCATATTTTCGCCTCCCTTCTTCCAAAACTGACAGACTGCGTATACTTAATGCTTGAACCTAACAAAAGCCACTTGTCATTGTGTTTTACCTGCTGAATTGTCTGCTGCTTCTGCACAATTCATGGTTGTTATGAATTTTACAAAAAAAAAGGTCAACTCACAGTAAGACAACAAGGAAGGGGGGATGTTAAAGAAACAGAATAGAAACTATGTAGCTGACATTTAACAGCAGGGATAGGAATTCAATCAATAATTTGTGAATACCTTTCCTTGTCATCCATGTGTGTTTCAAGGTGCATTACATACGTCTTCCGCTCGACCTTTCCCCTCCTCCGACAAAAGGTTAACTCTAACGATTTACCGTTGCGAATGATAGAAAAATCTATAAACGACCCCACGATGATGGTCGTTTAAAAACGAAAAAAAGAATCCGTTTTGGCCATGTTCCAAGTTCATTAACAAAACTTTGTTGTCAAATGCATACGGCGCGAATGGAAAGAGCAATTCGGAAATAATATCGTAAAAATTTAATTTCATGACCCAGTTTTTAACGATGCACACGCGATTCGTCGCCGATTGCATGTGAAAATTGTTTGCATTTCTTTCTTGAGAAAATAAATTAAGTTTGAAGGAGGAAGAAAGTCGCTGCGAGTTCACAACAAACAACGAAATGTTTCAACAATTTGTTGGGAAAAGATTTCTCATCGAAAATGACAAAATCCCATGCCCATCTATCAGTAGGCAGACTTTAAAGGGATTTAGATAATTATGAATGTGCGATGACTTTCTGATGGCGTATGGGAATAATGGGTTTTTAGCATAATACTACATTCACTTTACTTTTACCAAAACTAGGTGACAGTTAAAATATGCCATTGATTTCATGTAACAAGTATTAGATTTATTGAGAAATATTCGTTCGCTGGAAACTTAATCATTTTATGAAACTGATTATTTTGACAGTAAGCGTCACATATGACAGTTGTAAGAAAATTAAAGGAATGCACAAATTTTGCCAGCATTTTCTAGTAATAAGTCTCAAATTGAATAAGAAAATGTCGACTGATGTAATTGGCTGTCAGATGCTGTATCAAATTCACAGCTAGTGTCACAGGTGACATTTGTAAGAGAGAACGGTTTAAGGGATATTCAAAATATCACAGATATTGGACATTCATCAGGATGTGGGAGGATTTTACATTTATGCATAAAATGACTTAATTTTTTCTTTGTAGGTTTTATTTCAAACAACCGCTGTACAAAAATGAGTTACGTGTCAGTTTCTAGTACAGTCACATAAACAGCATCTATTCAAATTGTCTACTATGAAACTAATACCAAATAGCAACCTCATAAAATATTCAACGTCGCATTCTATGACGCCTGCAACTTTACTCATTTAATTAACTAACAGTTTTCAATAGCAAAAAAACCATTCAATCACTAACTTTCAAACCGCACTTCATTCCCTCTACACTCAGTTACTTCCCATCGAGGGGGAAAAAAAATAATTACCTCAAATTACGCACTTGACAGATATGAGAGTGAACAAAATGTGCTAACCTCCCAGGCAAACAATTTCAATTAAAAATCATTGAATTAAAATAAATATGTCACTCGCAATAAATCAATGTACGTATGAAGTAAAAATATTTCTATTTGTGGTTAACTATATAATTTTTCTCGCACGTTAGTAACATAAATAAAACAAATTTTTGTTCTAATGGGAACGCAGTTCATTTATTCTATTAAAAAAATACATAGATATATATTCAACTATATTTCTACTTGTGGATAGAAAAATTTTAACGATCACTAATTGAATAGATTGGGTGCCCATAAAAATATACCTCATCACCATCAATATATGATCACTGATCAGATAGACACTATTGATCAGCTAACTATCAATGTGCACCCAAACTGCACTCTTAAGGTTACACTTGTAAAGCTTATAGTTGAGTAAGGCTTTTGTGGATTACATAAAATGTTACGTGAAATGCGAAGTCGAAGAAGATCACTTGAAGATCTGTATGAAGATCACTGAAATTCATTACTTCGGTCTATTGGAAGGCCATTTTTTTACTTTTTTGATACTTTTCCTTTTCATGGTGCCCGTCGATTGATAGTGCTGGCTGTGAAACAACTAAACACGATTTTAACACAATTGAATGCAGAACTTTAACCTTCGACGACGATAGGCATAGCATTCCATTTCTTTGTCCACACTAACGAGTATACCAAGCAGTACTTGAAAGTGGATTTCCATTGAGGCAATTGCAGTCGAAGTTGGTTGAGTTTCTGTGTTGTAGAGTGAGAAACTACAAGTGTGTAGCAAGTTGTTGTACTGGATTTATGTCAATGATCGCGCCATTGACGCAACATGATCTGATCAGTACTTGAAATGAAAATATTATTTGTCATGCGGTGTAGTGTAAAGCGTCAACAATAATTTGTCCATTTTATAAAATCGACAGATTATGTTAGATGTAATCTAGTTCGAGTTTCTAAATTACTTGTGTTATTTATTTTAAGAGTGTCAGTCCTCATAAAAATTTGCATATTTCCGAGAAGGGCTCTTTAACGAAACCAACCGCTGTACAGATTTTCATCGAACTTATTCCTGGTATCGAGACTGACAGCTCTATTCTGCTATTCACGTGAATCGATTCGATTCACCCATTCAATTCCCTTTGACACGACCTTTCCATTCTGATTTCCATCGGGCGAACTACATTATCCAAACCAATTTGACGTTCAAGTTAAGAGGTGTTCATGTGAAAATCATAAGATGTTTGTTTTTGGAAATTGAAATTAATGTATTCAATTTGATCTCTATTTATGAAAATCTTTGGAAAGTTGGATAAACTATGTTGGTTAATTCTTTTTAATAAAACAAAAATATAAACAAAAAATATAGATATTCATTGCGGAAATTATTGTTGTAAATTGGTCCCCTACAAATTAATAATCTTTATTAACAAACAAATAATCCAGCAATAAATTAGTTTTTACTTGCATTTTATCAACCACCAACCAGACAGACGATCCATTTAATTTTAAATCCGCAACATTTGACATGCGATCTGAATTGTATAGAATACCGCATTTAATACCGCGCAGTATTACCGACGTTACCGACATTAATGGTGTGAATTAAAATTCAATTCGAATGAGTGGAATAGTGTTGAGTGAAAATTGAAGAAAAAATCCCAGCAATGAATAGCAGGACTATTAAATCCACAACGGAAAATGTAAGAAAAACAGAAGAATTGGCTGGTTTGAAACTCGAATAAATGTTATTTCATAGTTTCCAAAATAATCTGCCGAAATCGTTGCAGTCAGATGCGATTTCGATTTATTGACTGCAGTACACATCGAAGATAGTTGACATACAAAACACAAGTGCATTGCTTTAAATCAAGGTGCGTCTTTTCAACATTTGCTTCGTGGTTTGTGCATCAACTATTCTCACTTTGTCTTAGGTCTTGTCGATTTAAAGACAGAGGTTAAAGGTAAAATGTTCTTATACTTTAGAAGAGAGTTGCTCTATATAAGAATCAGTGACAATATGTTGAGAGTGATTTTGACGTAGTACTCAAAAGTGTTGCAGAGTTTGGTGTTCCAAATGGACAACATTACTGTGAATGCTCTCATCCGTTTTTGCCTTGTTTTCAAGGTAACTGACTGACTTCCATAACATTCTCAATAAATATTGAACGTCTCCAAGCCATTTTCTTCGAATACACATCTCTTTATAAAAGAAAAGTCATCTGTCACTTGTCACTTCGTTATCAAGAAAACAATTTACTCGGCAGAGAAATTTTTCTCCGTTATCATTACACAAAAACCGCAATGAACCCATTCAGTTGTAGTCAATAAAAAATGAATAAAAACCGCTTCGCGTGTGCGAACTAAATCGCAACACCAATTTGTATGACAATTGGAAGAAACTGTTCCTAACCAATAATCGTCAGTGTTTGCTTTCATTTGATTAACTTTAATTTTTCTTCACTGTCTGTCTTCTCTGTTACATGTTTAAAAAAAAAAACTTCAAAACAGACATATTTATCTACTGTAGAGATACGATTGCATATACAATGGCTATGACTATGACCGTCTTAATGCGCATTCCCGGAGAAATAATCTGCAACTGAACCAATGCATTCCAGTTATGGCCAGTGGGAATGATTTCCACATTCATTCCCCGCCACTCTTAGGTTATATCAATAAGAGCAACAGCAAGCTGCGATGCTGGTTTGGTTGTAATTCTGCGTTTCTTTGGAAAACGTAATCGAATGCTGTTTAGGTGAAGAGAGTACACAAATAAATTCAGATACAGTACACATGTGTGGATGAATGTTGAAACTTTTCATATTTACAAAAGAAATATCATTTAGTTAAAAAAGTAAAACAAAAAATCTCTACACAAGTGGCGATAAATTAAATGATAAATTTGCATATGCGATGATCATCATGTTCGTCTGATAAACAAAATTTATAAATTTGGTCTGTGCTGGAGGTGACTGGAGGATCTTCACCTTCAGGCGGGTGTATATTTTTGTTGAAGGGAGAGCAGACGACGCAATACACAGAAATGCGTTCTCAATATGATAACAAAGAAGAAATTGCACACACAGCGCAATTGGTGTAATTGGTTGTCTTTCTTTTGAGAACAAGTTGAATGGCACGGGCGTTTATGAGCTTATTTCTAAAAAAGGGGACAGATTTATTCACTTTTTTGGTTACACTGGAGTTTATATTAAGATCTGATAGGGTCTTGAGGAAGATGTGCTGATCTTGCAGTGATCGCAGTGGGAATTTCCTGAAGTGCCATAGACTGAATGGATCAAGATCATCATCATTTTTGATTTATCTAGAACTATTTGTGAAACTTGTATCTTAATAATTCTGAAGACCCTAATCGATAAGGCACGATCACTTCGATGTTTGTGCATATCGTTTGGGGTATACCTATGTAAGTAAATTCTTAACATTTTAAACAAGCACTATCCGTCCTTGATTATATACTTTGGAACCAGTGAATTTGTACCTATTGGAGGTGATCGCGCTAAGTGATCGTGCAGTCAGATCTTATCCTGACTCGAAGAAGTACTAATATCATTGCAATTTTTTTGGAACTTTATCTTTAGGCTATCGCACGACACAGTATCGCTACAGGCATCACGATTAATTTTCAAATTTCCTTTAGACAACTTGATTATAATACGAATGTCACTCAATGATGACCTACATAACTTAATAAAATGTTATCGCCGTATTAATCAAATAAATAAGTTCCATCGGTAACTGGTAATAAATACAAGTCATGTACGCAGTACATTTATACGAGCATGTATATATCCGAAAGCAGAAATTAGCCCATTTTTATAGCACCTATCCCACTTAAGAGACCTTCGGTGTATATATGCCTACGTATGCATGAAAAACACTAAAGGGCCGTTTGTTTACCTTCCAATGAATACGTGACGAACATCTTGGAGTTTGTTGAAGTAACAACGACCTCATGTTTTGTTTGCACTATAACGATCGTCTCTACGATCGCCGCGATCAGGACTGGAATTTTAAAAGAAACGTAATGCTTCAATAATGAACCGTTATTAATCTTGCAGTGGCAGACATTTTCTTTATACTAAGCGATCGTTAAAAATGATTTTCGATCAATTAGATTGCGATTTTAAATAAGATTACAGTCGTTATGATCAATAGTGACATCTTCAAGCCGTTTGGCAAGAGTCTTCCAAATTAATGCAAGATATGCGATCACTTACACGATCATCTTGAACACGACTGGACCTTTCCACGACAGTTTTAAGCGTGTCCACGAAAAGGATAGCAGTGCTGCACTCAAAAATTGACTATCACTTGAATATTTTACTTTCACAAGAGTGATCTTCAAAAGAGTGATCATGAAGATAAGTGACAATATTAAGCGATCGTCACCTAGATCATCGATCGCTTCTGTGCAATATGTAGCAAAAAAGTGTCCACCAAAAGGATATCAGTGCTGCAATCAAAAATTGACTATCACTTGAATATTTTACTTTCACAAGAGTGATCCTCAAAAGACTGATCATGAAGATCAGATGCAAAAGGTAAAAATATATGAACACTAACGGAGTTATGGCTTGCTAAGAGAATCATTGGTTTTGTAAGAAAATATTTAGCGCGTAAAATGATCCTCGAACTGATCATGCCGTATCAATAGATCTTTTATTTAATTTTATATCATACTGACAAAATGTGTGCTGCAGATAAGTGACTAATTTTCCCCTGAATTCCATCTGTCAAGGTGCAAATAACTTGAATAAATTACATTCGCGGATCGTCAATCATAAAGTAAACTCCCTGAGTCATTTTCAAATTTTGAAAGCAATCAAACGAAGTTTTCAGACAACTGTTCAAATAAGATTAAAATCAATGGTCCAAAGACCAAAACAGATGAAGAGCTGGAAAAACATGTTCTTTAATTCAGCGTTTTTCGCACTACCGAGTCTGCACACAATCCAGGTGCCGCATTTGTTTTTGTTTGCCGTTTCTTACGCTGTCAACCCAGCAGTTGGTAAATAAACAAAGAAAGATGCAGTTTGTTTTTATCCGGCGTATACTCACGTTTTTAATTTTATATATCCACGAGGGAGTACTTTAGTATTTCGTTGAAATTTTAAGTCACTTTCACAGTAAGTATTTGTCGAAGTAAACTTCAGTTCCAAGTAAACGATTTTTTTTTTAATTTGCGGTTTTTCACTTTAAAAATGCACACGATAATTTTTTTTAGCTTTTGATATGAATTTACCGTTTAAACTTGTCTGTTATTTTAGCAAATAATTATACACATATATTGCAGATATGTTTTATTATTAATAAGAGATACTTTATTATATCTATGAGAATACAAGCTCCGAACCAAACAGACGGCACGACCCAACTCAAAAGACTGAAATTATTTCGAATGCACGATCAAGTTTTATAAATTTCTAACCGTCACCAGACCAGACCATTAGTGTAGCTGTACCCTGTACTACACTTGTGGGTATCGCACACATCTATATAACTTCAACTAATACTGTAGCAGATGCAATAATCTCGGGGAAATATAAAAATGCGCGTGGCTCGAAAAATTGCGGCGGTCGCTTGCTGCGAATAGTACGAAGACCAACCAGAGTCCAGGGGGCGAGGTGTGTATTTGAAAAATGTATCTAATACACTATGTGGTATTAGATAGATGTACAAATGTACATATCTGGGTCGGGTGAATGTGTGCGGCTTGGTGCAGTATTGTATTGTGTTGGGGAGAAATTCTGGTTCTTCTTATTTACTGGTAGTTGTGTATTTATGTTTCTTGTGAATGAATAGGGGAAACCTTACTATTACAGGGGGCCGGCGGATAGACTGGAGGGCGAGTGGCAAGGAAATTTAAAGCTCAGCTGTTCTATCGTCAACGGCCATTGGCGTCAAACAAGTGTGCCCCACTTTAAAAAATAGCGATTGCTTAACAGTGGGTAAGTATGTGCTGGTCATCATAGTAAGTTACAGCGATTTCAGACGTTGCCGGCTTATCTCTAACAATGAGTATGTCTCTTTGTATCTGCGCTATACGATGGCGTGTTTTTTTTTTAGACTTTGTGCTTTGGCTTTTGTTATACTTCTTACACTTTGTCGTCGGCGTCGCACTGTGGTCCAAAAAGGCAAATCTCGTGCCAAAAATACTAAATTCGATGTTTTTTTTTATTTCTAATAGAAATATAAACGGAGCTTCAAAAACAGCAAACAAAATAATTTTACTGCTAAATAGTTTGACTTATAGAGGTTTTTTAAAAGCAATTTTTGTTCTTGAGTAAAAAAAAAACAGAAAAACGAACTTCTTTATATTCTTTTTTGCAATAATGGCATATTAAACAAAAAATCTTTATTTTATTGAATGTAGTCTTGTTGCTTTATATATAGGTAAATTGCAATTTTAATAAAAAAATATTACCTAATACTTTTAATAAATACGTACAAAAACAAACACCTTTTTTAGGCCTTTTTTTTTTGGTTCGAGTAGAGCTATAACAAATTCTCGCGACATCCTGCGGAAATTTGACCACGAAAGCTGACCCTTACTAGATATTTGTTTAACCATATGCAAGGTTGTAGCTGTAACTATTTGCAATGTTCGGAAAAATTGTAATTTGTTAAAAAAAAAGTCGTGTTCCCAGCAGTGATGCCGGATTTTTTGCCGAAATTCCCCATTTTGGGGAGAATTTTTATAAAAAATCCCCATTTCATATCCGTTTTTTCCCATTTCATTCATTGAAGAAAAGTACCCAGGTATATATGAATTTTTTAATAGGGGTAATGTTTTCTTTTATTAAGACTTTTTTTTTTTGATGAGGCAGTGATTTCATGATTTCATGTGATTTTAAAACATAATATCCAGGTAAAACAAAAAATACATACGTCTTTACTCTTTAATAAAAAGTGATAATAATAAATGAACGTAGAAACTTATTAAAATCTAATATTACAGGTTCATAATCAAAATGCATTAGAGAAGCAATATAGGTAATCTATAAAACACATTTTAGATCGTCTCTGTTAAAATATCTGGCCACTGGAACTGTCATAAACATTTAATTTTAAACCTTAAACTTTGTAATGTAAAAACCTTCTTCAATTTGCTTTATTCTATATTTTAAAAGTCTGTCTAAGACTGTAAATTTCTTCCCTATTACTTGTAACGGGTGATTTTTTAGCTGGTTTGGTTTTGGCAACACTGGTTTTGACAGCTGACGTGTGTTTAGTACCTTGTGTCACTGTCAAACAGCTTCAGTTTGGTTTGCAATTTAACCATGGATCGTCTTACAAATGAACAACGCTTGCAAATTATTGAATTTTACTATCAAAATTCGTGCTCGGTTCGAAATGTTCATTGCGCGCTGCTTCCATTTTGTGATCGGCATTCTCGACCTTCTGAGCAGTCTATTCGGAAGATTGTGACCAAATTTCGCACCAAATTTACTTTGTTGGACATTAAACCACCAACACGTTTACGTACTGTGCGTAGTGAAGAAAATATTGCGGCCGTATCAGCTAGTGTGACAGAAGACCGCGAAATGTCGATTCGGCGCCGTTCCCAGCAGTTAGGCCTTTGTTACAGCACTACGTGGAAAATTTTGCGGAAGGATTTGTGCGTAAAGCCTTTTAAGATACAGCTTGTGCAAGAACTAAAGCCAGGCGACCTACCACAACGCCGAATTTTTGGTGAATGGGCTCTTGGAAAGCTGGCCGAGGATCCGCTTTTTTATCGAAAAATTGTGTTCAGCGATGAGGCTCATTTTTGGTTGAATGGGTACGTAAATAAGCAAAATTGCCGCATTTGGAGTGAAGATCAGCCAGAAGCATTGCAACAGCTACCAATGCATCCCGAAAAAGCCACTGTTTGGTGCGGTTTATGGGCCGGCGGCATTATTGGGCCATATTTCTTCAAAGATGATGCGAATCGCAGCGTTACTGTCAATGGTGAACGCTACCGAGCGATGATAACAAACTTTTTTTTGCCCGAAATGGAAGTTCTTGACTTGCATGATATGTGGTTTCAACAAGACGGTGCCACATGCCACACAGCACGCGAAACAATGGCGCAATTGCGAGGCGAGTTTGGTGAACAGTTAATTTCACGTTTCGGGCCGGTCAATTGGCCGCCTAGATCGTGCGATTTGACACCATTAGATTATTTTTTGTGGGGGTATGTCAAGGCTAATGTGTATAGGGACAAGCCCGCTTCGATTGACGCACTGGAAGCCAACATCCATGCATTCATTCGTGAGATACCGGCCGATATGTGTGAAAGAGTATGCCAAAATTGGACTTAGCGGATGGACTACCTGAGACGCAGCCGCGGTCAACATTTGCATGAAATTATCTTTAAACATTAAATTGCAAGGTTCAGACTATCGATTAAAATAAATATTTCATTCATTTTTTCGAATTTTTTGTGTTTTTTTTTTTAAAAAAAGTTCTAAACCTCTTAAAAAATCACCCGTTATTTACTTAGTTACTGTATTTATTTATTTGCACATGTTATTCTAAATTAAAGCTAAATGCTTGCAAACTTTAAAAGATGCTTGTTGTCTTAAATTGTAAGCAATACTGTTATTAATAATAATAATAATAATAATAATAATAATTGTCGTATATGGTAATTATACACACAAAGAAGGTAAAAAATAAATATTAAATATAGAAGGAAAGTAAAATATTCAAAATCTTTCGGTTTAAAATTCTATGAATTCAAGTAAGATACTGTAAAAACTAATAAAAAAATAAACTACTAATAAGTTAAATTAAATGAATAGATTAAAAAAGCAGCGTATGTAATTCATAAGTAACAGAATCCTACATTATGAAGCAGGTTGAAAATAAATTATAAATTATTAAAAATATACATATATATAAATAAAAAAATATATGATATTGAATTTGAAAAGGGGTTGCAGTTAATGAACTGAATGTGAAAATAACACATCTGAGTAAAGTTCAGTTCGAAATACGTTTAGAGCTAAATCGCTTAGATTCTATAAACTCGGTGATATTTTTATGTTCGGGATTTATTTTTAAATGATGCAAAATTAATAAACATTCATGTATGTGGTTTTCCCTATTTTAAGAGCACTTTTCCCCATTCATTGAAAAATTACCCAAAATGGGGAAAAATCCCCACATCTGGCATCGCTGATTCCCAGTGCTGACATTTTGGCAAAATTCCTTATGGAATAAGCGTGAATTTTTCTGCTTATATCAATTAAAAATAGTTTTGTTATTATTTTGATCGTTAAAAAAATCTACCCACTTGCAGGCCTCTTTTTATATTTATAAAGGCCAATTGGTTTTTGTAAACCGCCCACTTTAACGATTCTTTTTCAATAAATTCCCCCCAAACCAAAAGGGTTTTTTAGGTATGTTCTAACTGAGTTTCTTCAAATTACTACAATTATTGTAAATCATTATTGTTCTTATTCTTAAAGTATACGTAAACATGGATTGACTTGTCAAAAGAACGGGATTAATTGATTTATTGCCTAAGAATTACAAAAAGTTGAAAGAAATATTTAATTGTGGATTATTATTATTTTATGATTTTATCGATACTCAAATACAAGGTTTCACGAAAACGACAAAATGAGGAGATCTATTCATTATTCTAGCTATATCATCGGAGCCACTTGTTTCAACTTTAAGACACGTTAGATCCCAAAAAGAGCTGAAAAAAAATTATTGCCCAGAACTAATAAGTCTATTTAATGTTAAATAGATGAGGATGGTGGCAATGCCTTTTTTTCTGAATATTAAGATCTATGGTAATTGTAAAAAATGTATTCTGTATTCTATTTTCTATTTATGAATATATTTTGTGTTCTATTTGACTTTATTTTATTTATTTTTTTCGTCCGTTTGCTTTTTTCCTACACTGCTTCATATAAAATATATCACTGAGGCCCGTTTGCTGATACTACTCATAGCGATTTAAGTTCTACTTAAATACATTTATGGGCTGCTTTTTCTATGTCATAAACTGTCACATAAGATTTTAAGTGGAACTTAAATTGCAATGAGTAGTATCAGCAAACGGGCCGCATACAGTTTATAGGATGCGCTACAAAATGAAAAAAATAAAAAATTTAAATACGTTCTAAAAACAGTAAAAATGAATGCGTTAATTTTATGCATCCACTGTTGTAAAAAAATTTTTATTTTGGATCACCCTGTGAACAATTAAAAAGCCGCAAGTCTTTTTTTTAAAACATTCGTAAAATTTTACCCGTTTTTTAAGTTTTTCTTTAATTTCTTTCTGTGTTGATTCTTTTTTCAAGGAAAATCTTATTTCAGCCTACGATTTAAAAACCTTGTGAAACAATTTTCTTAAAAATCACTATTTTCATAGGCTTGGAAATTTCCTATAAGAAGAAAAACAATTGTAGCAATATCTGCATGCGTTCAAAAGTTGTGATTTTTGCAACCAAAAAAAAATCATTTTGGACCACAGTGCGTCGCCAAAAGTTGACAGGTACACTTAAGAAGCGAATTAGCATCTATCACATCATGGTATTAGTTTGTTGGCGACGAACAAAAAATAAAGACAGTTATTGAATGTTTTTCTATGGAGTCATATCTGAGCGAATTCCTGCGAGTGCACTTGATTTTGGGGGCGAACTTTTTTCAATGGAAATGATAAGATGTTGTGCTTTGTGGTTTTATTTTACGCGATTAATTTGTAAATGGCGAAGCACGACTAAAAATAATTCTGACCGCTTGGATGCGGTATGGGATGCATTTGCGTTTCAGAAATTATCACTCTGTATAGTATTTGAACCGCAAATATTGAAGAGATTTAGAAAAATCCAGGATAAACCGCCTAAAAATGCACATAACTTACCAGGTATATCAACCACAATGACGAGTGTTCATGAATAACAATAAGCAAAAAGAAAATACAATCCGAGGGGTATGGATTTCCGGTGCACCTGCTTTGCATTGATTTTCAAAAAGGCATTGAGGAATGCGACTGCAGTTGATGTGCGCAGTATTTTATGACTGATAGGAGTAGGGGTCAATGGGGACTTCATCGAGGTCGTCGGAAAATGCGCGCACTTCAGCCATGATGATGTACAATGGAAGAAGATCATTGATCGTTGTCAGGAAATGTCAACAAAGTTCCAGGAGCGGTTTCATTTTCGTTTTTCAGTGGAATGTTGTCACTGCTCGAGAGTTCGTTGCCCGGGAAAGATGGCCCAAACCTTCGCAATGAAAATGACAGTTGTAAATTTAGCCTTATCAGTAAATGGAATTTTGCTCTGATGAGCTGAATAGTTATCGCTCTTTATAAGCAAACTTCATGGGAAAAGAAGATTACCCGAGAATTTTAAAAGCATACTCCTTGAATTTGTTCAACGATAATTTGCTAAAATAATTGTAGAGTCATATAAATCTTTTACTTATTTCTTGGAACTTCTGAATTTGATTTTAATAAATTACTAAAGTGACAAGGCCAAACAATATCTCTGACTTCTCTTTAAAGGAATTTCGCATACAGATCCCACTCTTTCGCATGTATTGTATGACCAGTTCGCTGCAGCAATATCTCCGGTACTTGTTGGTAAACTAAAGCTGAATCTAACAGCTACGCTAAGTCTAAAAAATAAATAATTAACAAAAGTAAATAGTTGGCGCTACGGGGACCCTAGGACTGACTTCTCACTACCACTCCTTTTGTGTGAGTATTTCATTTTGGAACGAGTGGAAGGGATCTAAAATTTTATGCCGAGTCCAAACGGCCAATTGAGAAGCTATTTCAAGACAGTTTTACTCTCGGATGTTTGTCAGACGTTCGCGAGAGGCGGCGCAGTGGAAAAAAAAACCTTACTTTGAAATTTGTTTTTCTTTTCGGGTTTCGAACCTGGGACCACTCGCTCAGTAGTCTGACACACTATCCACTAATCCACTGCGCTACACTGAGTCTGCAAGATTTAAAAAAAAAAAAGTTCTTAAGAAACGAATTCGTTCATTCATTCGTTTCACGGCCTTGTGAAACGTAATCAAAACTCGCTCAGCTGAACAACAAAACAAGTACAGTCGCTTCCAAAATTGCTATTTAAACTGGCCAGAACAAGAAAACAAAAGCATCACACTTATCACATTAGCGCTGAAACTTTAACGCTGCGAAATAAATGTTGTCGCACAGTCTGAACAGCTCGTGTGTCTGCAGATTGAAAAGTATATCGATGCATGCAAAAGTTGAACCTGAACTCTCTCCCCATTTTGTTCGTATGAGGTTCGGTTCAAGATTTGTTTGTTGGAAATTTCAACGAAAATCAACCGAACTCTGGCGGTGTTTGTGTGGTCGAAAGTCAACTTCGATTAGGATTGACCTTTGTCTGGTCTGCGGAATCTGTATGCACTTGACCAGCCAGCTCCATCACAACCAAGGACACACTCAGAAGTATACAAGATTACAAATCATTAATTAGTGATAACTTTGGGCAAATTTTGCCTGCATACGCAGTTATTTTGTTTTCAAAATCACATAGCCACGCTTAACCAATCATCTGGGCAGGCGATCATTCTGTCACAGGCGCCTGTTTGTTTTGATAAGAAATTTTCCCACTTAAATGTCAATTTGCAGATAAGTTGCAAAGGATGGAAACCTACCACATCCGATTGTGATAAATTCGGGCGGTTTTTTTTTTTTTTTGTTCGTCAATTTTGTTTCTTGTTATCTCATGACACCCATTAAGAGTTAATATTTTTTTGGCTCTGCAATATAAGGCCCCAAACAAAAAATGAAATCAGGCCCCAAAAAATTATACAGGAAACAACAACAATAATTTTTAATAGAATTTGGGGTGTTATTTCCTTTTTTGGAGCCTTATTTCCTAATGAAAAGAAGAAATGAAATAAGTCCCCAAAATTATATTTTTATTATTAATTGTTACCCTTCCGATATGGAATACGTATGGGGGAGGGGGGGGGGGGGTAAGCTGCCCCGCTGCAACCCCTCTGCTTGGGTTTACTGTTAGATTGCGGGGTGGATGAGAGGTTGAGTATATACAAAGTTCCTATAATCTAAGATAGTTTATCCAATATCAAGATTATTAACCTCTTCAGACCGTAGGTGCACATATGTGCACCTTTGTTAAAACATTTATTTGGTACACTACATCCATCTTTTCGCAATTAGCTGCAGTTAAGTATCAAGTATATATAATCATTTTGCGGTATAAATTTTTAGATGGCGCTAAGCGTTTAATAACTTTCATTATTTGAATTTTATAGTAGGCCAGTTTTATCGTTTTTTTTGAGTTCCTCAGATTGAAAAAGTAATTATTCAGGTAAAAATTTTAAATTGTTGTTTCGCAGTATTATTTTTTTTTTTTGTGATGTGCTACTGAGTTCAATTTTAGTTTGTAAGTTCGAAAATATTATCTTTTCATGTTATTTCTAACAAAACTGAGCTATATTTGAGCTACATACTTTGGAGTTACACATATGTGTACTTCAGGACTATATACTAGTTCCATTTTTTTTACGATAGATTTTAATCGAAATGCAGGCTTCCTAGATGCAAATTTCGCTGCCGTACAATCTGCACAAAGTGACAGGTTTATTTATGCATTTGAAAAAACAACTTTTTTTAACTGTATCAATTTTTAATAAAGTAAAATTAGGGTATTTTATGCCATGACAGACCTGAGGTACACATATGTGCACCAGGAATTTGTCCATGAAGTTAATAAAAATATTTTTTTTTTTTTAATGCAAATCTCTTATTTTATCTCATTAAAGATTAAAAATCCACTAAAATCTATAATTTTCCTGCTTTTATTCGTCTGGGTCTGAAGAGGTTAAATAAAAAGTAGTTTTCATTATTTTTAATTTCATTATGAAAAAAAAAAACAAAAAAAATTTCGGGCCTTTTTTATTTTTTTTTTTTTTTTGCCTTATTTCATCGCAGTGGGGCCTTATTTCATTTTCTCTTTTGGGGCCTTATTTCCTACAGCCTTTTTTTTTCGATGATGATGTAATTGGGTAGTAATATTGGCATGCATTTTATTTTTGTGGTTTCCCACATTCACTCACAGATGTCGCTTTTTGATAGTTACTGCGGCGTATCTGTCAAAGCTGAAACACGAAACAGCAAAGAATTTCAATACTTTCCGTTTTTTGTTCCATCGTTGCGTTTAACCAAGTAAAGTGGACGGCTTTCATAATGAAATAACACCCCAAATTCAACTATGAAATAAGGCCCCAAATTTGGGGTTTATTTCACAATGAAATTTAAAATAAAGAAAAAAACTTTTTATTTAATATTGTTGATGTTGGATAAACTAATTTAGATTAAAGAAACTTTTTATATACTCAACCTCGCACTCACCCCGTAATCTAACAGTAAATCCAAGCAGGGGGGCTGCAGGGGGGCAGCATGCCCCCCCATACGCATTCCATATCGGAAGGGTAACAATTAATAATTAAAAAAATAATTTTGGGGACTTATTTCATTTCTTCTTTTGGGGCCTTATTTCGCAGAGCCAAAGTGGACCGATGGATTTTTATTTGTACTCACTTTTCCAGAGTTTAATATATTAAATAGTCATTTTTGTATTGATGCAACACTAGTTTTATTGAAAACTTTATGAAGCTGCACCAAAGGAATAAAAAAAAAGCAGACATATGGCTTCGTTTTTTGATGGATTTTCTCCTGGGACGCGTGGGCCCTTTTGGTAAATTGTGAGCGGTTGCCCCTTACTCTCGCACTTTTTTTTAACCTAACCCAACATTAGTAATTGATAAACAAACGTGTTTAAGGCGACATCACCGAAGACGTGGAAGATGTGTTTTTTTAGTGAAATCGATTAAAGAATACAAATTCTCGTTCTCTTTCATTAGAGGACGTTGTCTTTATTCTATTTAGATGTAACCCAATGAAGATTCTTTGTTTCCGATTTAGACATATAATCCGAAGTAAACACAGGACGCATCCATTTGGATGTTTTTATTATTGTTTATCGGATATGATTCGCATCAGTCATTCGTAAACTGTTTCGCAGAATGAAATGTATATCCGATTTTTTTTTGGCACAGTTTGTGTTAATATTTGCTTTCCTGGAAAATCAAAATGTTTCTCCGAATTCCTTCTATTTATGCTCAAATAGGTACGCAGTATATTTAAGGCGCAGTTTCTTTGTTTATGTACGGACTTATTGACATTTGCCTTTGACCTTGGAACTTTAATCATCTCCGAATTTGGAATTTTTGAACGATATTTAACAAGCATTAGCTCTCCAAATACTATAATAGTGTTGCGGCAACTGTTGTGCATTTGAAAGGTTTTTATTTGGAATTAAGATCATTTAAACAAATTTTCGAAGCTCCTTTTTCAACTAAAAAAGTGCTCGATTAGCAAAAAATTGTGCCAGGCACAGTCATTCTTAGTCACTCTGCTACAGCAAGTATATTTGGGAACCTTAATGTCGTACACGTTTTTTGACGAGTCACTAATCACTCGGTATATATCGCACTACGGTTATGTACACCGATTGTTAAATTATTTTATGATGGGGCTAAACATGTGACAAAATTTTTCCATGATTGTTATCATAATCGGGCAAATCGATCTAGTCATTTGCGCCTGTTTAAATGACAGACTGTTGCAGACGGCTGCTTTTATTTTTTTATTTTTTTGATGTGCTTAAAAGGCTATAAAAATCTTTATAACGCAGTTAATTTTTGAACTTGCGCCTAAGGTTTGACTTACTTTTTCAGCTGTTTTTTTTTTTTTTTTTTTTTTTGATTGGGTTGGGTATGAACCTGCCTAAGGTTGGTTTAAATATATACATAAGTGGAATAAAGAGGTTACATACCCTTAGCATGCTTTTTAGTCTTCTTTTCAAAATTTTGGTCGGAAGGAAGTCTTGGCTTTCATAGTTCAGGTTGATAGTTCTTTCTGTCTGACAACGAAATTTGCAAAACCTTCTGCAGCAGCGAGTTTTATCCCTTAGCCCTTAAATACTGACTTTGATTCTACCACAAGGTTTCTTCGTTTATCTTTTCATTTTATATTCAGGTCCTGTTTCCTTGACTCTGTATCTTCTGATAAAACTTCGGGAGAACTTTTTTTCGTGTTCATTCTTTTTCTAATCCGAAGAAGGCTTTACAAATAAAACCTATTTAGTACTGTGACCTACAAAACTAAATAAAAAAAAAAATCTATAATGAGATATATTACCGAATTGAAATAAAACGCATTTATCTCTAAAACTTTTTGTTAAACCCTGTTACCGATATAAAACCTTAGTTGGTCGGTTGGTTTAGGCTACTATTTTTTCCGGTTTCTTGTCAAGGGAAAACACAATTTGCGCTTGAGCGCCGTTTTTGGGGCCACAACTTGTAAGTATTGAGTGAAAGGTTTGTTACACAAACTGAAAACCAAAAAAAAGTGGACAACTTGGATAGCCGAGAGGTCATCATAGAATGGTTTACAAAACCAAATCGCTGGTGAGCTGCATTCATACAAATCAGTCGACTCCGTGATGGATTAAAACGAAGCCACCAACTATTCCACGGAATTTTTAATTTCTTTGGATGTATCGGGCTTGCCTCCACAAAATTTAAAACTAAAATCCGTCTCAGTAGTTATTTTGTTGCGCAACCTAAATGAACCAAAACTTTGTAACGGTACGCGTTTGGTTGTGAAGAATTTAATATCCCGTTCGTATTTAAGCGTCTTCAATTTCCCGTACGTCTCGCTTTTACTATGACAATTAATAAGTCGCAAGGACAATCGCTGGATGTGTGTGGCATAAATCTTGAATTTCACGTGTCGGCATAGCTCTCGCTTTGTATGTGTACGCACCCGATAATAGAAATAGAACAAAAAATGTTGTGTACCATAAAGCACTTCAGTGAAAAAGCGGTAGACTGGCCGACTAGTATTTGATTTTATTTACCTATTTATTTAATTTTAATACAACTTTTGAACAAAAAATTTAAATTGTCCGAGTTATATGATATTTTTATTTTTTTTATTTTTTTATAATTAACACGCGCTAAAGAGGTTGTAACTACTCTTATAGTGTAATGTGATTTACACAGCGCGGGAATTAAGGAAATTGGGATAGAGGAGATAGGAGATACCGATGCACATTGGTCTTAAATGTCTTCAAATTGCATTGGGGAGGAAAGACAGAGCTGGGCAAGGCATTCCACATTCGCGTTGTACGGCTTATGAAAGAGTCTCTGTATTTCATTGTACGTCCGAAGATAGGCTGAATGGTAAACTGATGGGCATTCCTAGCATGGCTAGTATTGCGGTTGAATTGCTGAAGGGGAGGAATGCAGTTGGCAATTTCACTTGAGCACTGTTTGTTAAAAAAACCATAAAACAATGAGAGACACGAAACGTTTCTACGATATTCAAGCGAATTAATAGAAGTCGCTATATTCGTGTCTCCGATTAGTTTCAACGCGTGATTTTGGATCCTATCCGGTAAGTGCAATATGGTTTTTGGTGCACCAGACCAAATATGTGAATTTTACTCAAGTTTTTGGCGAATGAACGCCTTATATATTGTAGCCAGGGGTTGAATTACCGCATCCGTGATCGAGTAATACGTGACTGAATTTGTTATTGTTTTGCTTGTAAAATCCACAAAATTCAGTGACGTATGGCTCGATCACGGATACGGTAATTCGGCCCCAGATCAGAAGGGGTAAAATATTTCTTGCACCGTTTGAGGAAACCTAGATATTTCGCTGCATTCTTGGCGACTTCGTGAACATGAACATTCCATCGAAGGTTGTTATGAACGCACATACCGGGAATAGAAAGTCTTTCGGTTTCGGTAATGCAAGTGCCATTCATGGATAATGGCTGTCAATTCGGGTTTAGCTTTAGAGACAGCAAACAGCATTGTGTTTTTGAAACATTAAAGTCCACTCTATTTTCTGAACCCCATTTTGAAATGCTGTCAAGGTCGGAATTTAATGAGCTTAACATACGTTACCGTTCCGGTTCTACGGCCGAAGAGCAGGGACGTGAGTTCTGGAAAGAATATGAAAAGCTAAGAGTGCTGTCATCAGCAAAGGAATGCATTGGATTAGAAGTTGCAGACAAGAGATCATTTATAAAAATGAGAAAGAGAGTCGGAGACAGAACGGAGCCTTGGGGAAGACCAGCATTTATATGGTGGGTTTCAGAACTGAAACAATCCAAAACAACTTGAATTGAACGGCCAGAAAGGTAGTTTCTAGTCCACTGAATAAGAGACGCATCGATCCCATAGCACGCATTTTCGACAAAAGAGCTTGATGCCAAACTCGGTCAAATGCCTTTGATTTGCATTTTTTTCTTAAATTAAAAATTTCAACGAAAATTGATTGGGTAAGCGAGGAGGAACAACGATTCTCGCTATTTCTTTGGTTTTCTGACAATTTCAGTTAGGAAATTTTGTCGAATTTAAGTTTGTTGGCCTCATTATGTTTTTTCTGTGTGAACTAACCTACTTCTTGATGTCCAATAGACGTCATACGACAAGAGTAGTTCAATTCCTATTGGAAGTGTAAGTTCCTAGTGACAGCCATAAGTACAGCGAAACCGTACAAATGTTCGTTTGCTTTTTTTTGACCACTTTAACCTTATGGTTGAACTCAATACAATAGAAGGTTGTGCAGAGATGTACCGCTGTGTGTAATTTGTTTTTCAATTTATTGTGTATAAGCCAACTCACTGTCTATCCTTTACTAGACAATTATAAAATTTTCAACCACAATGAAATTTAATTTGTACTGACACCAAAGTGACAGTTAATATTTCTGACAGTTTTATTTATTTATTTTTTTTTTTTTTTTTTTCTATGACCGCCTAAACGTAAAAGAACTCATTTTCATACTGGTTCAACTTACTCGGTTCCATTTTAAGCAAGGCTGTAACTTAGAGCTTAAGTGTTAACCGATATTTCATTTACATCATAAATTAAATTTTATGTAACGACGAATATAAATTTTAACATTTATTACGGCCCAAACGAATAGATGTTTGTGCAGCGCTTTGCAGTTATAATTAGACTTTTTTTTTTTAATTCGCAATTATTTTGAACCTTGAAAAATAAGTTATACATCATAAAATTGCCATCGACCATTAAATATTACGAGTGATGCCAGCTCTGTGATTTAAGGTTTTTAACTAGTTAATTATAATAAACGTAGGCACGATAATAACGGTAATCAAATGGCAGACTGCTGTCAAAAAACGTTATTATTAGTTAAATGACCCAATCAGCGCTGTTCGTGTCAAGGAATGATTAAGCTAGACAAAGCTGCAGCATTAAAAAACAAAACGCACACGAAAAATGATTAGGAGTATAATTTAACTTATTTAGAGTCAAACCAGCGTCTAAAATACCCATCAGCCGTTTCGAAGCATCAGTTTCGACGTGGTATAGGTGCGGAAGTAGGGGTTTTTATGCAACTGTTTGACTTTCTATTGACCAAATTTGCGTCACAGTATAAGATGTGAATATTTAAGCAAAGATTACACGTGGCATTTTTCGTGACAAATTTTGGCATGTCGACGTCATTATGATGTAAACAGTTTACCTAAATGTGTCACTACGTGTGATCGTCTGTCGAGCGTCTGGTTACGCTGGCTGTCGCAGCGTACTCCCACGAGAAACATACGACTGACAATAGAAAGAGCTAATTTTTGTGTCAAAATTTGTCACAAAAAAATGACACGTGTAATCGTAGCTTTAGGATATGCAGTACTCCATGCCTGTTACGATTGCTCTTTTCGCTTAGTCAAAGCAAAATTAATTTGTAATAAAAAATTCAATGTGGAACAGAATTTCCCAATTTGTTGTCTCCAACTTGCATTTATTTTTTCAACCTGCGATGAGAACTATGCGAGCAGGAATTTATTTCTTGTATATACCGCTTAATTGCCTTAAATTTGTATTTCATATTTAAGTTGTCCTATTGAACTTCAATGGACCCTGTTGACTGTTCCTCTGTTCTTTGATTTTATGGCACCGCTTTTGTTAGTGTTTGTTAATTTTATTCATTTGTCTCTCTGAGAATGTCTGAACGGTAGATGAACTCTGACAATGTGACTTTTTTGACAAGCAAAACTGGAAAGAAATACGCACTGAACCCTACTTTTTTTTTTAATTTTCTAAGGAGATTTACAATAGACTTTGGCATCAAGATCCCATAAGTTGGTGCAGCAATTTCATACAAGACTTAAGGTCTGCTCACTAAGCACTCGCTTATTTTCAAATTTTGTACAAAACATGCCAAACTAATGTCAATTCTTAACAGGTTTGCTCATGATTTAACAATATTAAAAAAATCGATTTATATAAAAAGAATGAAGTCCGTGTAATCGCACAAAACTCTAAAACGGATCGTTCGATTTTCACGATTTTGGGATTGATCGTTTCGTTTTAGCCCAAGGAAGGACATAGACTACTTTTAGTCGGAAAAACAAAGTATTGAGGGAATGAAAGAGGCTAAGAAAGTTTTTATGGGGAAATGCACTTTGTAAAAAAAACTGGATTGAAATCGAGAAGTGTCTCTTCAAATACGAAAAAATTTTTTTAAATCTTAACATATTATTTGTTATATGTATATCGTCTGAAAGGTCTGAAAATCATTATAATATACATCATTTCTTCGGTGGAACTCGACGACATTATAACTCGATAACCGCTAAGTTCATTTTAATGATTCTTGTTTGTTTTGTTCGTTACCAGTTACCACACAACCGAGATCAATGAAATGTTGTGGATGTTTATGGCTGATTCCAGTTTTAAAGATAGAATAAATTTGTGGCTCCTCCCATTAAAAAAAAAAATGCAAACTTTATTTCTAAATTTGTATAATTAAAGCTATTAATCGACATTGTCCAAATAAAGCACTTTACGAAATGGGTGCGGGACTTAATACGAAAGCCACGGACAAAGCCGGTTGGGGACCGCTACTTATAAAAGAGACGACTCGGGAACGGATCGTTAGATTTTTACGATTTTGGACTTATGGATGCACAAGGAAGGCACAAGGACGGACATTATGCGACTTTTTGTCGTGAAAACAAAACTTTAAGGGGATAAGATTGGGTAAAGAAAAACGGTTAGTAGAATACAACAAAAATTATTTAAAATGTTTATGATTTTCCTGGCTACACAATTTGAAATTGGCTCAGTTATAATTTTTCAATGCACTGAAAGTTTGCAACGGAACGAGTTTCATTTGATAGTGAAGAATCTCAAATCAAATGTCATGCAAGCGACGAATTTGAGGGGGAAATTCAAAGGCAAACATTCTCATTCCGCGGATTCCGCTTATTCAGAACGATTTGCCATTGGTATTCAAGCGTCTTCAATTTCCCGTGTGTTTTGATTTCACTATGACAAATAATAAGTTGCATTCGCTGGATATTTGTGGCATCAGTTTTGAATTCCCATATGTTTCTCTCATGGGTCAATTGTATATGTGGGGTGCTCACGTGTGTGCAAACCTTCCGCTTGGTACATCGTGTACCGTAAAGCACTTTAGTGAAAAAGCGGAAGGTTTGCCGAGACGTCAATCATTGCGTTTTGATTGAAACACATCGACATTGCTATATTTCAGTTATTTCTGTTGCATTTAATGTAACTTTAAAATAATGTATTTGAATTGACCGAATAACAGAAAACAGCATGTGCATCATGCATGCTCGGAGTTATTATTTTCATTACATTAACGAATATGGGCGGAACGGAGTTCGGCCTCGAATAATTCAACGCATCCTTAAAGAACTAGATTGCAATAAGGCAACGGGACCCGATAGAATCCCGGCTATAGTACTCAAGAACTGTGCACCAGAACTTGCACCTGTACTCTGTAAGCTGTTTAGCATGTCGTACTCCCAGAAGACGTTTCCTTCTTGCTGGAAGACCGCTCGCATTCAACCTATTCCAAAGAAAGGGAAGAAATGTCTGCCACAAAACTATCGTCCAATAGCGTTACTTTTAATGCTCTCTAAAGTAATGGAAAAGGCAATAAATGTCGAAATAATCAAATATCAAGAAGGCCATCGATTAATAAGCGACAGGCAATACGGATTTCGGAGCCGTCGTTCCACTGGTGACCTGCTAAGCTATGTAACGCACTTATGGACACAATCAATTGAACAACACGGCGAGTCCAGAGCCGTAGCCTTAGACATATCAAAGGCATTTGACCGAGTCTGGCATAGAGCCCTATTAGGCAAGTTAGCGTCTTACGGGTTACCACAACTATGAATGCAAAATGTGCTAGATTTTGTGCATAACTTGTAAGTTATAAAAGTCAAACAAAATGTTTTTTCAGTACGATGTGAAGTAGGGGAGAGGGGGGCAGTTTAGGACGACTTAAGAAAAAGTAATACAAAAAAAACTTTTTAATACTTTAATAAAAACAAAACAACAACTCTGCGGATGGATGCAAAATTTTCTTCTGGGAAGATCGATCCAAGTTGTTGTAGATGGTGTATCATCCAATTCTTTTGCTATAAATGCAGGAGTGCCCCAAGGATCTATTCTTTCTCCAACTCTATTTCTTCTCCACATCAACGATTTGCTTGGATCGACAAATAATAATATCTACAGCTTTGCAGATGACAGCACTCTTATAATCCTCCATCTCGAACAATGGGCCTGTGAATACGGCTACATCACACAATCAGAGATGTGAACAAATTAATTCTCTAAATGATGATCTGGACAAAATCTTGAAGTGGGGAAAGGACAACTTGGTTGTATTTAATGCAAACAAGACACAGCTCACAACATTTTCCAGAAAAAATGCATCAACAGTTCCTCAGATCCAAATGGATGACCATCCAATCCATCACAAGGACTCAATACACCTTCTAGGAGTCACAGTCAACTCAGGAATCACATCGCAGAACCACATATCCTATATCGCAAAATCGGCGTCCGCAAAGTTGAGCTACCTATTTAGAGCAAAGAGGTACTTTAGCCCCAAGCAACTTCTCCTTCTCTACAAAGCACAGGTAAGACCAGGCTTGGAATATTGTTCCCATATATGGAGCTCGGCCCCAAAACATTCACTTAACCTGCTTGATAGCATACAGAGACGAGCAGTTCGATCAGTGGAGACCCTACACTCACATCGAATCTACAACCGTTGGTGCACAGAAGACAAGTCGCTGACCTATGCTTGTTCTATAGGTATACTTCCATGGTAGATGTTCTGAGGAACTCAAAGACATTTTCCCTCGAAATGCAACTTTTGGGCGCCCCACAAGACAGGCTGCTAATGCTCATTACCATACAGTACACTTGACAACCGCGAGGACATCAACTTTCCAAAACTCCTTCTGTTACAGGACAAGCAAACTTTGGAACTCGCTTCCTGGGGATATATTTCCAGAAGACTACAATTTCTAGCAATTTAAGTGCAGAGCAAACATACATCTGCAGGCATCTCGGGGCGCTGTTGAAGCGTTATAGGTTCGCCTTTTCCGGGAGAAGTATATAAAAAAAAAAAGGAGCTAGTTTATACATAATATACATAATAAAATTGCGGATAGCGCTGTGCAGTAGTCAAACTTAGTACCTACTATATCGAATCACAGACCACATCAAAGCGAAGTACTAGCGGAGCACATACTAAAAGGGCATTGCTAGACAATAGTTTTTTTCTTTACTAGCAAGGCAGTTTTATGCTATTACTGCTCAAGTATGCGACTAATTTCGCTTCTGAAAGTTAAATTTTCGAGTAGTTTTTCAAACAGCTGGGGCCGAGTATCATAATTTTGTACTCTTGGTGAAATGTCAAACCAAAATTAACACAAATCAGCTGTCAGATGTCAAATTGTCTGCCACCGTTAAAAGCGTTTCCAATTTAATTTATTGGTCGAAAATTACTGCAGACAACCTCTAAACATGATTTAGTTCAAAACCTAATTGTTGTTATGCCCTTCTCCTCAGTACTCTTTTTCTGGTATTTTTACCCGACTGGAAACAGGCAGGGTTATGTGTTTCGGGCGTATCCTATGTACGTTCCTACGTGACGCCCTGTAGCCTAAACAACTTGACCGATTTTGAAGAGTGAGGTGTCATTAAATTGGTATTCTTACCCGGAGTGTCACAGGCTAAAAAGATAGAAGTAAACAAATTTATTTTAAAGTATCCAAAATCCCGACTGACTGTAAAAAAAAAGAGCTGAAAAGATATGAACAAGACACATTCAAGTACACCTAACTATTTTTCAATCGGAAGGTACTCATATTTTTGATAGGCTGTGTAGGTACAGTCTTCGATTATCAATAAATAGTTAGGTATGCTTGAATGCGTCTTGTTCACATCTTCTTAGCTCATTTTTTTTTTTACAGTCAGTCGGGTTTTTTTTTATTTTTTTTAAGTTAACTTTTTTTATTGCGAATTAAAAATTGTTTACAAGGAAAAGGAAACGATGAAGACATCACAACCATCATGGCATGGCAGTCTGTCTGGCGAATATCCACACAACACGTTTGCAGGAAATCTCTGAATTAGTGATTAATTCATTACCTCACCACTTATGGAAGATATTCCATTATTCGAGCATACGCTCGATGCTCTATATCATCCAACATCGATAAATCGCCACAAACCTTCGCATTCCGCAGATCTATTTGATTTTATAGTATCGCCGCATGTAATTCGCGTTATTTTTTGTTTTTCCCAATACCATATGTTTAGTGTATACCCACTCCAATTCGCATCAGTGATGTTTCATAAGCCCAAATAAAAAAAAAAAC
This sequence comes from Cheilosia urbana, assembly GCA_946477585.1. NCBI lineage: Eukaryota > Metazoa > Arthropoda > Insecta > Diptera > Syrphidae > Cheilosia > Cheilosia urbana. The sequence goes on from OX297854.1 coordinate 124,565,771, forward strand.
GGTAACAGCTCTGTTCAATATGAAAATGCGTGTATCAAAAAAAAAAAAAAAAAAAAAAAAAACATTCAATTCGCACTTTAGGCCATGAGTGATGAAGCGAATCCGGAAACATGAATAATTTCCATTCGCCAGCAAAGTGGTGACTTTCGAGCAAACACATTCATTTACGTACTAAATTAGATACGGATATAACGCTTCCAAGTACTAAGTATCAAATTTGTGCAAACTAAATATACAAATTCACACTTCACCACGAAGTGATTACCTATATGTCAAAGCATAGCTGCAGCAGAACTGCCCTATCTGTCAGCCGGCAGGCTATTCGAATATAGTCTTGAGTGACATTACGGCGCGCTCTTCTTTCCCGCCGAACGCTAAAAGTAAAGCAGATACGAAACGAGATACGGGCAAAAAAGATTTATTATTGTTTACACACATTTGACAGCCAGACGCAAATTTTACGGGAAATCACTATTTTATTGCAAACTACTGGGGAAATCAGAGCGTACACACGGGACGGCCGGCGTGGAATATCATTTCCTGTTCTTGAAGAAGGCTTACGATATGACCCCTAGTCATAAGTTAAAATAAAAGAAAAAAAAAAACAAGGTTAAACTATGTTAATAGAGGCGTTGTTACGTCAAATGTTTTCAGGCTGTATGTTTGTGCGGCTATGACGTAACGTCTGCGACATTGTTTGAACATAAAATTAGCTACGATATCATTTTTGTTTCTTTGCTATTTTTGAACACACTAAGCAAGTGTTTTAAGTTAAGCAAATTAGCAGATATGCTTCTCTTGCGGCATCCACTTGGACTTACACAATTCTGTGTGGCGAATTGGAGAGTATATTTATCTAACAGTTTTATGGTTCACCAACGGGGCAACTCGATTTGATGTAGGAGATCGCTGTGAGGTAAATTATGCTCTGTTGTATCTTGTATGAGTTTTGCATGAATTCTTTGTCGGTTTGCCAATGGCAAGACTTTAAAATTACCTCCAAATATACATTTTTAATGGTCAGCTGTAGGTATAGGTATAGGTCTTTTGGGTTGGCTTAGCCAATTGGTCTGATTGAATGAAAGCAATTTCGAGAGTGCAGCTTGAAAACCACCTCAAATGGGGGAATTTATTTGAATGCAAAATGTGCTAGATTTTGTGCATAACTTGTAAGTTATAAAAGTCAAACAAAATGTTTTCCAGTAAGAGGTGAGTTAGTGGTATTATTCTTAATAGCTATATGCATAATTTTAAGCAATGAGTTTGGTTTCAAATGGTTTTTGTTCTTTCACAATCAAATTTGACATGAGTTTTGCAACATAAATTGTCACCGGCGACTCGATTTTTCACATTCAAAAAGTGTTAGAAGATCAAAGCAAATAAAAACGAATTTAAAAAAAAAAGTGTTTTCAGAAGTCTTAGTTTCTAAAATTAAATTGTTTGCAACGTGTGAATAAATTGTTTTGGTTTGAGAAGATCCGTTATCTCTGCTCCGGCCTATTTCGATAGGTTTTCAAAGAACCTGGACTCCAGAAATCGTCGGAGTCGTCGTTCTTTTGGAGAGCGGGACATTGGCACAGAAAATGTTGGACCGTCTCCGTACTTCATCTTAAGGGGATGTAAGCGCTTGAGCGCATTTGCAACGAAGAGACTTGCTATTTTATTATTCGTAGAATACCTAATTATATTTTGAGATGTTTGGAAAATATTCGAAAAAAAAATTGGGCAGTAAAAAAAAGCTTAAAGATGGACTTGTTTATTTTTCGTTCGTCTCGGGTGGTTACACAATGTTTTTTTTTTTTATTTTAACCTATAACCTATAGCTATGGGTTTATGTCGTTAGCCTTCTTAAAGAACACCGACTACCCCAGAAGTTTACAATAAAATATATTCCTGTACAATTTGCGTCCGTCGGTCAAATGTTTGTTAACAATAATAAAATCTTCTTTCCCCATATCTCGTTTCGTATCTGTCTTAATTTCTGGGGAGCACGCTTGATTAAGCAAAATCGTTAAAGGAGTTTTAGAGATTTTGTAGGTTGGGTCATAATTCTTTTTACAAAATTCTGCTTTCAAAATTGCGTTTTCAAAATTCCGTCTTTACACACAAATTCTGTTATTTTTAGTTCAGCTTTGCGAAATTCTGATTTTCAAATTTAAAGCCAAAAAAATTCAACTTAATTTGTTCTTTTTTCAACTAACAATTGAAAATGCTTTTGGCAGTACTGGATATGAGACCGAAGCCGAAGCTCCGTTCTAAAAACCAAGCCATTGCGGATGCCAGTGCATCTGGATAACTGGAAGCAGCCTGCCCAGTATCGCAAAGGATGGAAGGCTGCAGTGTCTCAGACATCAGAGACTCTTCAGGGGTCGTTTTGCCCGTTCAGTAAGTAACTAGGATATGAATCTATACAAGGGGTAGGCTATCTATAGAAACTATAAAAATAGTTGGTGCAACAGGTCCGTAGGGACCCTAGTGAGTTTTTCATTTTTGGAATGACTGGAAGGGATCTACAATTTTATGCCGATTCCAAACGGCTCATTGAGAAGCTCTTTGAAGACAATTATAACCACGGATGTTTGTCAGACGTTCGCGAGAGCTGGCGCAGTTGAAGAAAAAATGCTAAGTTGGAATTCGGGTTTTCGCGGGATTCGAACATGGGACACGTGTGGAAATATTGCAAAACTTTCTCCCGAATTGGATGCTGGGTTGCTTAAACAACGAATTTTGAATCAAAGATGCGTTTTAAAAGCTTTATTTGATTTATCAACTTGACGTCGATTTTGACGATGTTTTATACAAAGCTATTATTAACAAGAGTATTCGAAAGCAGTTTCATTCAAAGCTATTATATCCAAGAGTTTTTGAAAACATGTGAAAAGTATATCTGATTTCGATGAAGTTTTTTGTTTTTTTATCAAGCTCGCCTAAAGGTTTAGAATGCTGTGACGCAAGGCAAGCGTTACTTTTAGATTCTGCCTTAAGTCGGACGCACATATTTTTCGTTCGGCAAATAGGTGTTGCCACTGTCTCGTTTTAAGTGGCTCTCCACAGAAAAGTCCCGTCACTAGAAACCCGACTATACGTCACCTAGAATTTGTACAGTCAATTTATGGGTCTTTGCAGTTTCTTAAGCAAATTTTACTCTTTTTTTGTTCTTTATTTAATGACCACAAGACCTAGAAACTCATATGCATATTTTCTTCCTCAAATCACTATACGCAGTCACCTTACTCAATCACCCACTTAGCAACTTGATACACCAGCTGGCACCTAATGTTTACATTTTAATAATATACATAAGATTATTCAAATCGTGACCAGAACAAAACGTAAAACATGCCAATAGACTTTGTCTGTATGGTTCTGGCTCAAGGTAGTCCGCATTTAGGTGGCAAGAGTAATGACAAAAGAATCTGAGCGTATACAAACTTACAAACTGTGAATGACGATTTTCATTGTGTTTATTTAATTGACAGATGAAAACGATTCATTGCATTTTGTCAACACTGCGGTGAAAATGACAAATTGCTCAAACTGACAAGGAAATGGAGTTGTTTTTTTGTTTTTGTAAACAAGGATATAAATATTTTGTTCGGTTTCTGGTGGAGGATCTTCCACTTTCTTTCCAGAGGGAAATAAAACAGCCCATAATTCATACACAATGCAAAAATGTATTATTATTTCAAAGAAATCAATTACTTCTTTAATTTGCTTGCTGTTTCGTATTTTAATTGTGTTTAATTATCTCAATTATACACACGAGGGTTTTACGACTTCAATTTCTTTTAATTCACACCTTCACGATGTTAAAAACGATGCGAATTTGTCAATCACATAGTAGCTGTAAAAAGTGCATGTTCGTCACATGGGTGCGGAATACATTGATCTTATGACTTTTTCTGATCGTGACATTCTTTTTGGCGTAACATTTATGATATCAACGAAAACGGTGGAAGTGAAGTAATGCCAAAATTATTGTTCGCTGTCAATAAACTAATCCGCTGGGTTTTGGTTGACGTTTAAGTCAGTAAGGGAATTTTCATATGCACCAAATATTTTTTTTTGCCTACTGACGCACCGACTAATCGGCCGATTCACCTTCTGACTGATTAGACGGTGGAAACAATCCGAAACTCCGTTCAATTAAATTTGACTCATGACCATTTGCATTTCAATTAATTTACGTGAAAAGGATGTTTGACATTTTGCGTTTTTTCATGGAAACTATACGTTCGATTGGTCCCAATCGATAGTCGAAATCGTTCAGTTACTAACTATCGAAAAGCAAATTCATTTGATAGTGACTATCTGAGAGTAGATTAGCGAACAAAAATCCGTCTTAAGCTTTTTTTCCACTGCGCCACCTCTCGCGACCGTCTGACAAACATCCGAGAGTATAACTGTCTTGAAAGAGCTTCTCAATTAACCGTTTGGAGTCGGCATAAAATTGTAGATCCCTTCCATTCGGCCCCCAAAAATAAGAACTCACACAAAACAAATGGTTGTGAGAAGCTAGGTCCTATGGACCTGTTGCGTCAACTTTTTATTTATTTATGAGATTGAATGTCAGTCTCTCACAAATTAACCTTTTGCCTAAAAAATCCCAAATATTACTTCTTTTTTTTTTGTCGGAGGTTGTTACTATCCGATGGAGCACTCAGACACAACTACTGGTCCATTGTACTGCCAAACAGACACCTAACATTTATGTACTTAGTTTTCCCGTCTTTCGAAGAAAGATGAGAGGAAGCTTCAGTGATGAAGAGCTTAGATGTTCGGCACTCACCACGTCAGCCCCAAAGATCCGCCACCTGATGCGAGCAAAGGCAGGACAGCTACAGAGGAAGTGCTCCGCAGGACAGATGGTGGAGACGCTCAAGCCCAAAACATTTAAGTGTTTGGCAAAAGCTTGGTGGCCCATAAGGACGCCCACAAGCAGTCTACAGTCGCTTCTTCTGAGAGACAGAAGGAAGGCCGCCGACCTTTTGCAGATGTCCGGACGCAATCGTTTGGTCTGTCCACATCCAGCACAGCCACGCCACCGACACTCGTGTTCGCGAGAAACCCAAGTATCAATGGATGACTTAACCACCGATGAAGGCAGACCCAACGCAGGTTCAGGTCCTAAGAATTCTTCCTCTGAACCCAGTCTGGCAAGCTCATCAGCTATCTCATTTCCCTGGATAACAGTGTGACCTGGGACCCAAACAAGATACACTGTATTTAGCCTTCCGACCAAGTTCAGAGAACGCTTGAGTTCGAGCACTAATTTAGACGAGGTAAGAGGGTTAAGCAGCGCTTTTAATGCAGCTTGGCTGTCGCTGCAAACGCATATACTCCTAGCCCTCCACCTGTTTGTCACAATATAGCGCATAGCCATAAGGATAGCGAAAATCTCCGCTTGGAAGACAGACGCATGGTTTCCTAAGGGGTAGTGAAGCCTAATGCTCTCGCTTTCCACGAAGACTCCGGAACCAGACCCCTGTCCGGTTCTGGAGCCATCCGTAAAAATACGATAGCATTCTTTTCTTTCCCTGGCTCAGAGTCTGGCCTAAGCCATTCCGTTGCCTGAGGAAAGTTGACGTGGTAGTTTTGTCGCAGTAGGATTTCCGGAGTCATTGCGTTAGAGGGCATATCCATAAGACAGGGGTCAAAGGATAATCCTCTCTTTAACCGAGAAATGGTTTTCAACGTACACCCCGTGATAAAAATATCAACAGAGCGGAGGCCTATGCAGCTGGTGCTCTTTTAAAATTAAGATATTTAATTTTAATTTATGTCTTAATAATTATAATAATAATAATAATAATAAAAATATCAAGGGGGGGAGGTTCATCATGGCGTCTAGAGCGGAGCCCGGTGTGCTGGGGAAGGCCACAGTGCAACCGAGACAAACCGTTCTTTGAAGTCTGGCAAAAGAGGCAGTAACACGTTTCCGTGAAAGCCTGTTATACCATACAACCGACGCGTATGAGAGGAGTGGTCTTACCATTTCCGTATAGGTCCAAAGCACCCTTTTAGGAGACAAGCCCCATGTCTTGCCAAAAGCACCTTTACACTGCCAGAAAGTTGACAGCGCTTTATCGGTTTTCGATTCGACATGCTTGGACCAAAGAAGCTTTCTATCGAGGATTACTTCCAGATATTTGACTTCATCGGAGATCGGAATAGTGACACGTTTTAACACAAGCTGAGTCAGACCAGTGACCTTCCTCCTTCTCGTGAAGAGAACAACAGTCGTTTTAAGAGGATTCACTGAAAGACCATTTCTTGTGCAACAGCCATCGATCAAGCCCAAGGATCTCTGAGCCCGAGAGCAGACAGTCCCTAGGTCAGAACCGACAGACAGAACGGCAACATCATCCGCGTATGCTTGGGTATAGGTTCCAGGAAGATTGAGAAGCGTTAGCAGAGAGTCAACTACGATACACCATAAAAGGGGAGACAGAACACCGCCTTGAGGGCAGCCCCTGTTAACCCCTGTCACGACGCATTTGCCACAATCCGCCTCGGCAATCAACGTATATTAGCATTGCTTTAATATACCATGATGTCTGGCTGCATTGCATATGCTATCAAAAGTCGCATTGTCAAAAGCGCCCTCAATGTCGACGAAAATGCCCAACGCGTACTCCTTCCGATCAAAAGCACTTTCAATCCTACCAACAAGGTTCTGAAGCGCAGTCTCACAGGATTTTCCCCGCTGACAGGCATGTTTCATTTCTGAAAGAGGATGCGATCGCAGAACGACATTGCGCACGTGCAGCTCAACCAGTCTTTCCAAACTTTTCAGCAAATATTACTTACTAAGGTCCCAAACGACAGCCCAGAAGGATCCCACATAAATCCGGCAGTGTCCAGTGGCATTGCTATTGCATTATCGTACTACAATCAATTCTGTACGCTCTGCAACCTTAAATCGAAAGAAGATTGCTTACATATCATAAGTATGTGCCCTATATCCAGACCGCAGAGGATATATTTTTTTTTTTTTGGAAAACAATCATTAACTATGCAGGAAACTATCCAACTTTTAAATAAGTGTGACTGGAAAAACCTAAGTAACTTTTTGAAAATAGTGTACAAGTCGGTATAGAATATTATTAATAACAGAATACGTTTAAATGTTTATTCCTATCTTAACATTTCCTTATTTATTGAAAATTAAATCTATTAATAAAATATGCGCTTATAAATTTGCCAACCAGGTTGACAGCTTAGCCATAGCTCTTAAATTCATATTTTGTACTCTATGTGTATATTGAAATGCATAAATAAATAACTTACTTACTTACATTATCGTTCAAAGAAGTGCAGAGATGTAATTACTATCATTCATAAATCATATTTAAAATGCTTTCGTTTTTGTTAAATTGTTAGTACATTTTCCACTACAATGTACATTGTTCGCATTTAAGAAACACAATCTAACGCAGTCAATGGGTTGTTGTGTTTCTAAGGAACTTTTCCTCATGCATCCCGAAAATTTTCCATAAATACTTTCCTCAGGGCTGTTTATAGAGGTTATTTTCGACGACCTCTATAAACAACCCTGCCAATGACACTGTAAAACAATAATATGCAAAATGTGTGCACGCATTCCAAAAACTTTCCACTCGCACTTGGTAATGCCAATACCCAAACAACATGAGTGGAAAATTTTCACAAATGCATCCATAAATAAGCAGGTAGTATGCAAAGGAGTTGCCATCCCTACTTAATCCCATATTCTGGGAAAATTTCCATTTTCTTGTAAAAGCAAAAGTAGCAACGATTCCACTCATTCGACAAGTATAATAAAACCCAAGAACGAAAACTATTATCTAATCAATTTAGGTACTCGGAAAGAAATTGCAAAAATAATCTATGATTTCAAATATATGCCACTCATGCAACCAATTTGCAGGGATCAAAACAATGTCATTAAATACTTTGTGTTTTTTTTTTTAACACAATTCCAGAGTTTAATCAGTGTTTAGATGTTAAAATCTTTTTTTGTTTGATTGAATGAATGATGAAACGAAAAGATTGAAAAATATGCCAATAAATTATGAAAAATGATTTATATCAATCAATCGATTTGTTATTACTAAGTTGAGATGACTGAAACATAAATTATTATTATTATTATTATTTTTAAGTAAATAAATTACAGTTTAATTTGATCTTACAGAACTAGCTACCTGGGCTTTCGGTTAATGAAACATAAATTAATTTGAGGTATTTTATGGTCAGAAGGTTACTTAGCTTTGGTGGTAACATTCTCTGTTTATGTTGGAAATATCGCTTTCGTCGATGAAACATTCTCATTGTTATAAAGGGTGATTAAGTTTAAAGGGCCGATTTCGATTTTGAAAAACAATTATTTAGGAAATTATTGTCATTTCTTTTTATTATGATAATATTGATATGGTTCAATAATGTATGGAATAAAATATAATAAAATATCGGCGGCACACCTCAATCCGATGGTCCACATTTTCGGTGACGCTGAGGCATAATTGAGGTTCTATACCGTTAATTTGCCGAATTATCTCATCCTTTAGCTCTTGAATTGTTGCTGGCTCATCGACGTACACCTTTTCTTTCAAATAACCCCAAGAAAGAAGTCCAACGGTGTCAAATCACATGAGCTTGGCGGCCAATTGACATCGCCACCACGTGAGATAACACGGCCATTGAATTTGTCGCGCAAAAGAGTCATTGTTTCGTTAGCTGTGTGGCAAGTGGCACCGTCCTGTTGAAACCACATATCGTCCACATCCATATCTTCCAATTCGGGCCATAAAAAGTTCGTTATCATCTCACGATAGCGAACACCATTCACAGTAACTGCCTGACCGGCCTCATTTTGGAAAAAATACGGCCCGATGATGCCGCCAGCCCATAAACCGCACCCAACAGTCACTCTTTTCGACAATCACTCTTGGATTATCATTCGCCCAAATGCGGCAATTCTGCTTATTGACGAAGCCACTGAGGTGAAAATGTGCCTCATCACTGAAGATGATTTTCTTCGAAAATTGATCATCCACTGTTGCCATTTCTTGCCACCATTCTGACCATTGACGACGCTTGAAATGGTCAAGAGGCTTTAGTTCTTGAGTCAATTGCACCTTGTAAGCGCGTAAATGCAAGTCTTTATGCATAATGTTTATCAACGACGAGCGTGAGAGGTGCAATTGTTGGGCACGACGACGAGTTGAGGTGGACGGCTCTTCAATATTTTCTGCAGTACGACCTGTACGAGCATGGACTGGTGTTTTCACATCTCCAACAGACCCGGTTTGCTCAAATTTTTGCACGATTTTTCCGATTGTACGCACATTTGGACACGATTTAATTGACCGCAAAAAATCACGAAGTGCATGATATGCATTTTGATTTGAACGCCCATTTTCATAATAAGCCTGAATAACTTTAACGCGTTGCTCGATTGTGTATCTTTCCATGGTTCAAATTGAGTTAGACTGAAATTAAGAAATGTCAAATGAAATGCAGTAAAAAACTTGACGTTTAGGTGTGGTTCACATTCAACATCGGCCCTTAAAATTTAACCACCCTTTACAACACTCACACCTTCGCCGTGCTTCAACAAACTTTAGCTAATGAACACCGAGATTACAGATTCCCCTTTGCCCCCTTCTCACTTTCACTCCAAAAGTTCGCCCAGCTAGGTAATTAATGATACCCCATAAGAAAGTTTATTCCGATGAAAGCAAGTAGCTCACCCTTCTTCAAGTTCAATACCTTACGTTTTTGAACCGCGTAGAGATTAGATTAAAAAACAATATTATCAAGCACACTTTCAGGAACTCTGTTTGACTAACTCAACTCTCAAATAAACCTTCAACAGGGCCCTCAAGTAACCCAAATTCATCATTCTTCAAATAAACATTCTGAAGAGCCGACATAATGCACTTTATATGTACATAAATGAAAATAGCACGAAGAAAAAAAAAATCACAATTCAAAATAAGTATAAAGGGTTTTCCAATAAGAGGTTATTTTGGTATTCAAAGAAAAATGCCATTTTTTGAGATAAATTTCATAATAAAGAGGAAGGTATGCCGTTAATAATGAAAAATAACATCAGCCAAATGGCCACCACAAGCACGCATACAGGACCATATCCTTTTCATGAAATTTTCCATAACCAAATCGCAAAGTGACTGCCCTATGTCCTCGATAGCCTCACGAGTTTTATCTTTGAGGTCTTGAATCGACACTGGGCTGTTGGCGTAGACCTTATCTTTCACGTGGCCCAAAAGGAAGAAGTCGCAAGGTGTTAAATCACAAGATATCGGTGGCCAATTGTGATCACCTCTTCGAGAGACAACACGGTCCGCCGGAAACTTTTCCCGGAAAAGATCAATGGTTTCGTTGCTTGTGTGGCACGTAGCGCCGTCTTGTTGAAAGTTAACTTTGTCCAGATCAATACCATCCAACTCCGACCATAAAAAAATCATTAATCATCTCTCGATAGCGCAATCCATGAACCGTAACTGTTGATCCAACCTCATTTTCGAAAAAGTAAGGTCCAATGACCCCGTCGGACCATAAATCGCACCAAACAGTCACACGTTGAGGATGGAGAGGCTTCTCAATAATAACTCTTGGGTTTTCCGAGCCCCAGATGCGACAATTTTTGCTTGTTTACGTAGCCACCGAGGTGGAAATGGGCCTCATCAGTCAAGATAATTTTTCGATGGAATTCCGGATCATTTTCATGCATTTCAAGGACCCAATCAGCAAAGACACGACGTTGCTGATGATCGGCCGGCTTGAGTTCTTGTGTTAACTGAACTTTATAAGCTTTAAGACCCAAGTCTTTATGCAAAATACGGTGTAATGATTTTTGTGGAATGCCCAATTCCAAAGAACGACGAGGAATGGACCAACCTGGGTTTTCTTCAACACTTACTTACTACAGCAGCAAAATTCTCAGTTGTTTTTGAGCGACAAAACAATTCGTAAAACCTCAATTAATTTCGTACTTAATTGTACTAGATTTTGGATAGTCATAGTCAGAGATGAATGATTAAAAGAGACGGATATCACTGAGTGGGGAAGCGAGGAGTAACAACGATTCTTGCTTGTTTTGGGGGTTACCCTGACAATTTCTGTTGGGAAATTATGTCGAATTTCAATTTGTGAATTATTATTTGAGAGAAACAACTCTTATGGATATCTCTCGTAGGTACGTCTATCCCCCCAAAACCCGTTTGTTTACATTGTTGTTTTTGTTATTTTAAGCCCCGTCTGTGAATGCGTGTCAGTTACAAAAAAATATGTTGCTATTGGCCAGCCACCATTTCGTTTGCTTTTATGGACATCGCGCTGCTCAATTGTTTTATGTTTTGTATTGAACTTGCTTGATTTTTCTTTGGGTTTCGACTAAAAAAAAAAAAAAAAATACACTATTTGGGATAGCGAATTCTTGCAATAAAATCCAATTCATGAACGCACATATCCTACAAAAGAAATGAGCAAATGTGCGTGAATTCATGAATTTGTCTGGAAAACAGCTTGTAGGCAGCCGCCTTTCCACTGGAAATTGTTATATCTCTGTATTCCGTTTCCATTTTATTTGGTTATGGTGAACTGTTGTTTAAATGTTGTTTAAGAAAAATTTGATAATTTTTATTTGATATCCAACGGTTTTCGTGCTCTTTGCTTTTTCCCAACAGAAGATTTTCGGATATTGAAATTTCCACGATTAAGGAAAAAAAAATCCCACGATATAACAACACTGCTTAAGGTTATTGGGAAATTATTAGATAATCGTGCTTTTTAACTGAGTCAACCTGGCTATTTTATCTCTAGTACAACCTTCTCTTGTACAAACATTTCTGGGAACTGTAAGTGAGTGAATTCAAAAATCAAAAACAATTCTCCCCCAGTTACTAGCACGCAATTCGCGGAGTAAAATATGCCCTCAGAACACAATCTACGTCCTATTTTTCTTGTGTTTAATGCAACTATACCTACGCAGTTGCAATTACCCAATCGCAAATAAAACAGTAGAAACAAAGATGGTTCTAACTTCGATCCCATATATAAGCGTTTCGTGCCATCTCTCTCCACTGTCTTTGATATGGGTACACTCAGAAAAAAAAACGTTGTTATCCGAAGAATTTTCAGTTCTTGTTAGATTGTGAGTGAAAAATTGTTAGCTCAAAAAAAAAGTTCTTCCACCAACAACTCATTATTCATTAAATTATTGGTTTAAAAATGAAATTCTTGTAAAAACAATTTTAAAATTCTTAAACAATTTCAAGAACGAAAAATTATCAGCCCAACAAGAAAATTGTTCTGTTAAATATTTCTTGAGACAAAATATCCTTCAAAAAATGAAATTGTTAACTCAACAATTCGTTTTTCAGTTAACAATTCTTATTAAGAATAAAAGAACTTGCCATAACAATTAAAAATGTTAACTATTTGTATGATAATCTGATTTAAGTACACATTTCTTAAGCCAAGAACAAAATTGTTATTTCCCAGTCAGTACATTAATCTAGCTTCCATCAAAGAGTATAATTGTATCATCGTTGGATACAAATCTATATCGCAACTGTTTCTTTAAAAATGTATTCTTGAGTTTTAAATAAAAATTGTTACGTTTTCAACAACTAGTTCTTGGGATAACAACTAGTTCTTGACACGACAATTTATTCTTAAATTCATAAAAAAGCAATCATCATTGTCTTATGAATTGCGAGCGCGTGAACAACATTTTTTGTTAAAAGTGCAAGATAAAAAAGTGAAATTAAAATGGAATTTCAGATATATCAACCTGAAAATGGACAAGTTCATTAACCATATTGATGTTTACACCCTTGAATTATTTGTAAGTTGGGGATTATCCTGTGACGGGCCGAAAGCATTGGAAGAGTGTCGTATAACTTCCCAGGAACTACTCTTAGTATTAAAAATATTGAAAATCTTTTTGGATTCGGAAAATAATTGTTTTTTGATATGCCAAGAATTCAAAAGATTATTTTTAAAAATTTTTCAGGCGTATCAATAGAAAAAAAACTAAGTTGCTTTTATATAAAAAATATTATTAATTTTTCAACATGTGTAAAAAGTGCCACTTTAAACAGCTCTGAAGAAGTTGTTCGATTTTAGTTTTTGTAAGTTATTTTTAAGAATTGCTTATGCTTATGAAAAAAATATATGTTTCGTTATAACACCTACCTAATTTTGAGCGTTTCATTTTTATTTTTCGTTGCTCTTAAATATGTACATATTTCTAATATTTATGTTGATTTTTGTGTGGAGAAGGAATAGTTTTTGGATTACTCAAACTATAGGGGATGTTCTCAAGGTAAGTTTAAATTTATATATAAAAATATTTGGGCCTTACCAATAAACATTTTTAGTTTCGCCTTTAAATTTTAGTAGTTCACAGTGGCAATATTTTTCATACAAATTTCGCAATTGTGAGCTTCCATAAATTTAAAGTCGAAACTAAAATTTGTTGATAGTACGGCGCATTGGTTTTAAGCAAATAGACGTTTTGACATAATGTATAGAAATATCATCATAAATGTTTCCCGTATGGTTTACCTTTAAAATAAAACTTTTGGACATTTAGTTTTGCCGCTGCACTATATTTCTTACATTTCATTTTTGTCATGACATTTATATATTTATTTTGTCTTACTTAAAAAAAAATTCAAATAGATTTATTTCAACAACCATTATTTTTAAAGTATGTTGATAACGAGTTCTTAACGGAACAATTTAAGTTTTTGGAAATCTGCCAATTTAAATATTTTAACCAACAATTGTTTCCTATGTTTTGTTGACAATTTGTTTTTGTGTCAACAATTAATATTTTTAAAATTTAACATTTATTGTTTTTGAACCAAGAATTTTCTCTCTTAAAATTTTAAATATTTTCATATTTGGCTACACAATTTAAATTGTTGAGGGTTTTTAACAACTCGTTCTAAAGACAACAGTTTACATTCTTAAAATTTTGACATTTTGTATCTTTAAGTCAAGAATAAAAGTTCTTTCATCACGAAAACACTTGCATTCTCAAATTAAGAATTTTAAGTACTTGGGTTCATTTTAAAGTACGAAAACTGTTGGGCCAAAGTATAAAATTCTTAATATTACAATTTTTTTTTCTGAGTGACCTACACCAAACAGTGGGGAATGGGGATACACCTCTTAGTCAATAGGACCATCGCCTTTTGTTCTGTTTGGTCCAACATTAAAGGCACCCTTAATCATTTTTATATTGGATCAATTTTATGTACACCAACCACGAGAAAAGAAATCGATTTCTCTCCATCTACTGCGTCATTTGTATAGGTGACTGCGTAGCATTGCTCTTTCGGACCTTGGCAATACGTTTGTATATTACGGGGCTGCTTATCGTTAAAGTCTAACTTCGAGTGACCTACAAATCAAAGTTGCTCGTATCATCAGCGCACGAGGGTAATCACGTATTACTTAATTCAAATGCATATTGCATAATTTCCACTAGAGAGTAGAGACTCGTAAGCAGTCCTAATCGGGACCACTATGGCATTCTATTTTTAGAACGCGTATTATATAAGCTCTAATATCTCTAATGTTCCAATAAAACCTCGCCATGGTAGTGTGTCTAGACCTTGATTATACTTTGCATCGTATTTGAGGAGTGTGGATTAGATATACTTGCGCAAATTGAATCATCGAGTCTCGCGCAAACACGATGCTCACTATTGGATGTTTGTTTGTTGTTTTTTTTATGTGTTTTTGTTTACAAGCCCTGACAGTGAAATTAAATTTGCGTGCATATACCGACATGCTCGCTGCTCCCTACTCTTAATCCATATTTCATTCATGAAACCACTTAAAGTTCAAAGCGGTCTGTTTTTGAAATATGTACCAAAACAATAGGAAGAGATTTCATATCTTTCGCTCACGCAAACCCAAACAATGTCTATAATGTGTGAATAATTTTTGCAGTAGCGCTGCATAAGTGTGTATCCAGTTTTAGCTTCTACCGTGTCGCTAAATATAACCTGTGTAACTAAATTTGGCATTTTAAGAAAATGCTTGCGTGGTATTGTTGGCTCTTCATTCAGGTAGTAGGATAAACGCAGCTTTTTTTTTTATTTATTTTTTTTTCTTGCGTGTTAGAATTCCTCTCATTTAAAATTATTGAAAAATAACCGATATAAGACTTTTTATATACACTTTTATTTGTTTCAATGCTTAGAAACTACGGCTTGTGCTTAATAGAATAATTAAATTAAATATAATCATACGAAACGTAACGTACGTTGAAATTCTATTCATAGGATGGATAATTTACCGAGGTATTGCCTCGTGGTGATCACAAGATGCTGTTAAAAATAAACAAGGAAAAAATGTTTACAGTTAGCGCATACGTAGGATAAAATTAACAATTAATAAAAAAATAAGAAGAGAATGCTTGAGAAACAAATGTAATCCAGTTCGTGGATACGGAATTTTGGGAGTTTTTGGTTAGGTTAGACTAAGTAAGGTGGCACACTTAGGCCAAATACGTTTAGGTCCGTTGTAATACCACATGTGTTAATGGGAAGGGGAGGGGGGAAAAGGGACTTTTAGGACGTACCCCTTTTAAAAAGGGGGTAACTTTTGGGGTTCCAAGCGGTTTTGATTGTTATTATGTGCAACCTTCATTGTGTACCTTCAGACTACATCATTTTTTTATGTAACTCAGAAGTCTTTAGAAGAGCAGACAAGTCTTTCTAATTCAATTTCATTTAGTTTAAAGACAAGTATTTCTAGTTCAATATATGCAGAGAATTAACTGGCCGAGTATACAAATTTAAACGATCACTCAAAAAAGTCTGATAATAGATTTGCTGTGTATACAGTAAAAGCCCTTTAATTCGGAAAACTCGTTTATGCGAAAAAAAAAAAACAATTGCCGAATACATGAGAGTTTTGAATTTGTGTATGTAAAAATTAATAAATAGGTAGCAAATAGACCTCAAATATGTAAAGGGTGGTTTTTTTTCTGCATTTCATTTGACATTTCTCAATTTCAGACTAACTCAATTTGAACCATGTGAAAGCTACACAATCGAGCAACGCGTTAAAGTTATTCAGGCTTATTATGAAAATGGCCGTTCAAATCAAAATGCATATCGTGCACTTGGTGATTTTTTCACCTCAACTCGTCGTCGTGCCCAACAATTGCACCGCTCACGCTCGTGATACCGAACTTTTTATGGCCCGAATTGGAAGATATGGATGTGGACGATATGTGGTTTCAACAGGACGGTGCCCGTTGCCAAACAGCTAACGAAACAATGGCTCTTTTGCGCGACAAATTCAATGGCCGTGTTATCTCACGTGTTGGCGATGTCAATTGGCCGCCAAGATCATGTGATTTGACACCGTTGGACTTCTTTCTTTGGGATTATTTGAAAGAAAAGGTGTACGTCGATAAGCCAGCAACAATTCAAGAGCTAAAGGATGAGATAATTCGGCACATTAACGGCATAGAATCTCAATTATGCCTCAGCGTCATCGAAAATTTGGACCATCGGATGGAGGTGTGCCGCCGAGGTCGCGGCGGCCATTTGGCCGATATTTTGTTCCATACATTATTGAACCATATCAATATTATCATAATAAAAAGAAATGACAATAATTTCCTAAATAATTTGTGTTTTATTCAAAATCAACATCGGCCCTTAAAACTTAGAAGTCGGAACTATCCACCAAAAAATATTTTGGGGGAGTCCCGGCAATTCACATATACTAATCGGAAAAATAAATAAATACATTTTTTGATACGTTTACGTTTTTAGTTACAAAACTTAACAATAAAAAATGTTATGTATTATTTGCAATATTTTCTGTTAATAAAATAATTTTTCGTTTTAAGTTCTTGCATTTTTCCATCATAAGGAACGCGTTTTAGTGCATACAAAAAATCTCTTATTAATTCGTAAAACTCGTTTATTCGAACTGACCTTCCCCCAACCATTCCGAATTAATGAGCTTTTACTGTAAGTACATAAAAAAAAAATAAAACAATAATTGGAACCAATATGTTTCCAAACAAAGTTGTTTTAGTTCTCTTAAAAACATGAAAAGAATAATCGTTTCCAGGACGTTTCACAGGCCTTAAATCACATATAAAAACTAATGACTATATACATATTTCAAAATTAAGGTTAGATTGACAGCAAACTTAACCCATACAAACTTTCACAAAAGTTGGATTCATTGTAATTTTTACTACTAAAATTTGTCTCAAAAATAAAACTCACAAAAATCGCATGACTTTGCGAAAATAGAGATACCACGCCCAATTTTAATTTATATAGTGTCTCGGATTTACCTATGAATAACCCGTTATAACTTGCCCTATTCTTCTTCCCATTTGTTCCTGCGGAAGTATACGAATTTAATGTCTTAATGTGAAGGCATTTAAAAGAAAGAATGAACAAAAGAAAGGAAACGTGTGTCAGAGTGACAGCTCATATACTTCCACAGGAACAAATTGGAAGAAGAATAGGGCAAGTTACGCCAAGTTATTCCGAGTCATATAGATTAAAAAACAGATTTAGTGAAACAGTAACCGCAAAGTCCTAATAAGGAGATGTGCTACCAGGGTAATTTTAACTTACTTTACTTAAGAAAATGAATGCGTCGAAGGTTAGACAGAGGTTAAGAGCCATGTGCTCTGTCGCAACCCTTCCATCGTACGGGATTTTTTCATATGCAGATAAAATTCACATGGCATTTTTGTAAGAAAAATTATTCATATCTTTATCAAGAAATGCACTGGAGAGCAGCCCTCTTAATGTGGTAAAGTTCTGCTCCAAGTCGCAACGATTCTAACAACGCCTGCAGATAGCTTTCACGTATCCTTCTTTTGAGCATATTTTCTTCGAACTCTAAAGTGCGGCTACACTGACAATCTTAGGCCGCAACACGTAAAACCCTCGAGTTAGAACGGTATCAAATGACTGCCGGCAGTTAGGGACTCGAAATCAGTTGAACTATTTTTTATACGATCAGAATTTTTAGAAAAGTCCCTGCGGGCCGGTCCATTAATGCACATCCGCTCTATATGTCTTAACCGCAGTGGAGCATTCGCGGAATTCAGTCAGATTTTCATCACTACATAGTATAAAACAAAGTCGCTTTCTCTGTCCCTATGTATGCTTAAATCTTTAAAACAACGCAACGGATTTTGATGCGGTTTTCTTTAATAGATAGAGTGATTAAAGAGGAAGGTTTATATTTATAATAACATCCATTAAATAGTGGAGAAATATTGTTATTTTTGAGGTTTCTAATGTGATGTCGTAAATAATTACATTTTTTCCGCTTACATTGCAAACGCAGACTGAACCCTACGTGCGAAGCCGGGGCGGGTCGCTAGTACGAAATAAAATTCACTCCGTCACAGATAGCCCATTCACAGACAATGCGATTGGACACTTGATCCTCCGTCATTTGGAATTGTTGCGATAAGTTCAATAGAATCATCAACATAAATAGATTGAAAACCGTCACTGTCGACGAATGGTACAATATTTTAAAAAGAGCTTACGCATGCATTTTGGTATTTCATCAGCAAACAGTACCAATTTCTGTGAATAAACTCATACCTCATTGAAACGGCGCTTCGGTCTTCTGAACAATCAACCTGCTTCCGCCAAGTGCATCATAAACCGTTCATTCTGTCAAAGAAGAAGCGGCTGAATATTCTCGATGAAATTTCCGGCTTGACGTTGTTTGCGATGAACAATAATTGCTGCGTCAGAAATTTATATTAATATCTACCTCCGTTATTATAACTGTCGCATTAAGACAAACAACTGACGCTTAAGACAATTTGAGATCAACTCACCCCCATCAAGATGAATCAGATTTGTACCAGAAGAAGACGCATTACGATATTTAAATCCCCAAGTCGGTATTACATCCTTTAGCGGGAACA
This sequence comes from Cheilosia urbana, assembly GCA_946477585.1. Taxonomy (NCBI): domain Eukaryota; kingdom Metazoa; phylum Arthropoda; class Insecta; order Diptera; family Syrphidae; genus Cheilosia; species Cheilosia urbana. Next base: position 124,584,735 of record OX297854.1, read on the forward strand.
ATAATTAATTCCAAAAAAGAAAGATCAAAAATTAAATTTTCTTAACTGTTTCTTCAGAGTCAATGTGGGTGCAATTGTCTGTTGCCCGTTAAAGGGTCATTTGCATTCAATTTACGTAATGTACGGCGCACCCGCCTTGCTCAATGCTGCTCAATTCCTGACTGTCGCATTTCCGTTAAATTATATTTATCTGCATCTGTGATTCTATTTTTAACGCCCTCGCCTGACAGAAATATCTTTTGGGTTACGTTTACGTTATATTTGTGGAATATAAATGGTGTTGATGTATTTTCAACACAAAGGTTCAGAAAGTGGGCATGCTTTTTGATTTGATGGTATTTCCCTACGTTATATAAGTTGCGACATGCGTCAGTTTTTTGTTCGGAATTTATGCTATCACCAATGCAGATAAGATTGCGCCGAACGTATTTAGATAGTGTAGTGCATTTTTATTATTCTAACTGTTTGTACCTTATTGTATCGAAAACGATTTGGATTGTATTATCATTTTTGGAGTTTAAGGTAGTTTTCCATTGGTCAAAAAGAAGCGTCCCGGAGAGTTCGGAATCGGAAAATCACTTCTGAAACTGAAAATTGGCACAAAAAATACTCTTCTGATGGTGATTCTGAGAAGAGAAGATCGCTTCTCGGTTTGACGTCAGAATCCACTCAAGAAGAACGCACACAAGTGTAATTTATGTAGGTATTTTACGCAAGTCAGCTGACAGATAATTTTTTGGCATTTCACCCATACTTTTGTGGATTCAATCAGAAGCAGTTTTCTTGTTCCATTTGGAATGCAGAATGAGTTGATCCCCGAGTGAAACCAATGGAAAACGACATAGACTTACAGCGAGATATTAAGTTTCATTTATTTGGGTCTTCTTATCGACGTATCACGACGTATCTTTAGAAGGAAATTACGAGGAAAAATGTCAGTCACATTATTGAGAACTTCTACATTCACTAAGGAGTATTCCATACACAAATATTTTTTGTTTATAAGGTTTGTTTTATTAAACATCTGCCCTTAGCAAAGCGGAGTACAGAAGGCGAAAATTCCTTAAAAACAATTCAGAGTGACGTGTTCCGTATCAGCCTGCAGGTATGCATGCATTTTTGTGATCAAGTTAAAGTGGTTGTTACTTTGGTGAATGTTTGCTTTTTGTTTTAAACTGCGTCTACACCATCACGCACGCGCATTTTTGCATGACACAGGATAGATAGTTCCGTTTGTCCGCAATCAATGCTGATAAAAGCGTAAGAATGAGATCAGAAATCAGACGCCTAAGGTGTCATGGATCTACTACCTATAATTATAGAAGATATGTAGAGCGGAACTAAAACACAACACAAGTTCCGGCGACCAACATTTCTGTAATCACTTGAAAACATTTCTATTTCCGATTGAAAACATGTGCTAATTATTAGTTTCAGTAAATTTAACCAACAATTCACAAATCATCCCTTCCGGAAGCCATTTTGTTTTATAAGACCGCGAAATTTCGTTAACCATTGCTATAAAAATATCAACATGCGGAGCTTTCCTATAATTCCTACCACGTAAACAAGATGGCCGACCAAAATACGTGTTACTTTTTTTTGCGTTATAAGCGTAGTACGGACCTCTTCCTAAACTAAATATCCCATACAAAAGTGACACACCGAAATCATGATGGAAAAATTCCGCTCTCCTTTTCGTTTTGGAGTACGCAGCAGCTGCAAAATGATGACGGAAAAGTGGGTAGTTGTAGTAGATTCCTTGGTACAATTATCCACTCTCTTTTCGCACACGTTTATTGTCTGGGACATTAATTGTTTGCGGAAATTTGGCATTTGTGCTGCAGTGTTGCCAGCTTTCATAAGAGGGTGGAGCCAAATTGAGAAATTTTGAAGGCGAATATATCCAAACTCAAATATGAAATTTAAAACTGTCCATTTTTTCGTAATATTAAATGAAAAAAAAAAAAAAACAACACAAACTCCTAATTGAGAGACTTTTTTTACTTTACATTTTGCAATGTTAACAAAACGCAAATGTAAATGAGTTTTAATATTAGACTACCTACTTCGAAATGGGTTGGTAAATGATAAATGTGTGAAAATCAATTGCAATGGATTTTCAGTGCAAGTGCAAAATATGTTTTTTTTGCGGCCAACTCACAAAAGAAACCAAATTTGGATTTAATGTTCGATTTGGCAGCAGAAATCTGAAATCTCAGATCAAAATCTGAAATGCCCAATAATCGAAAAAGACATAATTGTTTAGAAAGTTTAAGTTAGGTATACGAAAAGTGTACGTTTGCAATAGAATTATAAATTCCTAAGGATCCTAAAAATCCCAAAACTTTAAATAAAGTGAATAAAGCGTAAATTACGATAAATCCTAAATAAACATTTTAAGAAGCCAACTTGGAAATAAATATCCAGTGCTGGTAACACTGCTACTTGTGTATCAGCTGATGGAAATCTCCGTCCATTTATAGACCACCAGAAAATTTCGTTTCAGAAGTAGTCCGTACCACGCTTTAGGTAATGCTGTCCCTTACAGTCAGACGGCTATTTTGTGGGCATTCCTGCAGCAGTATTTGGTTAAAGCCATTGATCGAACCTATTGATGGATCGATGTAAATTTTAAACAAATCTGACTTTTGCATAGAAAATAGGGCAATCGATCGATCAAATTAATTGCAAAACTTCAAGGAACAAACAAATTGTTTTTATATTGTGAAGCGCACAGGCTCTCAATATTTTGTCTTACTTAAAATCGAACATACCTTTATTATGTTCAGCACTTCATTCAGCAAACGAAAAGTCAGTGATGGGACTTGAGGAAAGTGAAACGGTGGTGTGGTAGAAAAGTGGTAGAACAAAAAAATTGTCCATGATAAATAATTCATTTATTTATACCGATGAAATACTAATATAAATATATAAATAATATAAATAGTCATTTATAATTATTAATTTCTAAAAAAAAATTCAATTATTTTTAAAAATCCGATTTGTTGTTCAAAACAAAAAACTTAATTATTACTTCGTATGGCAACCGTCTGCGAGATTATATTTTGAAGCATATTTTACCAATAATTTCGGGGGTTCAAAATCTTCCCCGTTCTTTAGAAGTTCCTGGCAGCTTTTAAATTTTTAATCAACATTTTGAAAGAACCACAGAAAAAATGGCATAGATTCAACTCATCATTAAATACGAAATATCAAAACTTAGCAAAACACCCTCGCACTAATACAGTCAAATAATGAAGTAATGGCGCAGTAAATGGTGTATACTGGAGTGGAAGTTTTTGCTGATGCAATTCTTCGCGAAAAATACTGATAGCTGAGTGTGTATGGGTAAAAGTAAGGCTAGTAACAGTAGGTATACTAGGTACAATTTTCAATATAATGATGGAAAATAAATATTATTAGCGAATAGCTTTGTTAAAAGGTAGTAGATTTCGAGTTCAGGTTGGTAGAATTTCCGAAAGTGTAAAAAGTGGTTGAAATACCACTTCAGTGTTAGAAGTCCCATCACTGATATGGCAAAGTTGGCGTAAATGTCACACTTAATCACTTAAAGTTCGGTGGGGACGCGTTTCGTGATTTATAAATTACTTCGGCTAAATCACGTTGGTGGGAAAATGGTATAAAGTCAAAACGGACGATTGATTATTCTGTGAAGATGCGTACAATTACAGTTCCCTGACAAAAGGGCGAATGAAAGTAGACAGTAGTTGTGATTCAGGAATCATCACTATCACATTATTTGGCTACACATTTTTTGTCGTCCGTTAATTCACAATCGATTTTTATGAAATATGAAACAAGAAAGGTTCATTTCCGTATATGAATTCCCGCATTTGTAGTTTTGTCGCCATCGATAGCGGTTTTGTTCAAATTGGTAGATTCGATGTGAGTGTAGGGTCTCCAATGAGTCGAACTGCTCGTCTCTGTATGCTATCAAGGATGTTAAGTGAATGTTTTGGGGCCGAGCTCCATATATGGGAACAATATTCCAAGCCTGGTCTAACCTGTGCTTTGTAGAGAAGGAGAAGTTGCTTGGGGCTAAAGTACCTCTTTGCTCTAAATAGGTAGCTCAACTTTGCGGACACCGATTTTGCGATATAGGATATGTGGTCCTGCCATGTGATTCCTGAATTGACTGTGACTCCTAGAAGGTGCATTTACAAAGTGTAAAGGAAAAGAGTTCAATAAAATTCAACAAGAAACGTTTTTACTTCTCGCTTTTACACATTAAAGCGTATTACTAGTTCTTACCAACTTTCAGTAAAACAATAATTCCAGCTTACCTGAAATAAAAACAAAAGAATGCAGTTAGTGCTGTAAGGTATATAAGCTTTATAATGTGAGGTAGTGTCCATTGGACATTGAGAAGTTTATAGACTGGTACCTATGTCTGGTTCAAAACATAGGTAAAATATTTGCCCAAAAACTTGCTGATGATCTATTCAAATCAAGACGGCAAGTAACTCGGTTACAAGAGAGGACGCACCTCACCTATCGGGAGAGCAGTGGTTGTGTCGAAAGTGTGTTGGTTTGCTGAGCTAGGGGTTCCACGTTAAACATAAACTACACCTTGAAGGTTTCTTAAAATTTTCTGACGAACATCCGAGGAGAATTCAACTAAATGAATCCCTTTCTTTTATTTTGATTTCTGCAAGCAAAGATTAGTGAATTATATTTGTCACTGAATCGATTGAAGTCCCAATATCACGACGAATTTAAAACGAATAGATTTCTGAACTCATTAGCACTTTTTCGCAGTCGCAGTGCTTGGACATAACCCATAACTATAAATATAGTTATGAAAAACCATCCAGCTTATTCCTGAATAAAAGTGTACCATCTGGAGCTTAGACAGCCATATATGCCATTTCTTTGAATTTATGCTCAGTCATTTGCAAATTGATGTTTATTTAAAAATCTATAATCACCGACACTGTTTATGCACTTGAGGATGTTTTGCGACTCAGTGAGGTAAGATATTCCAGCGGCACGTGTTATTTGACCATCGCCACTCGATTAAATATTAACCCAGGCAATAAGAGCTGAAGCTTGTTCATCAGTCGACACACCAAGAGCCGAAAGGAATTGTGTACACAGAATAATTAAATTCTCAAAATAAGTTGAAACTTTTTTCTTTTTTTTTACTACTATTCGGTAACTTTCCATCACGCATATAAGCGAGATAAGATATAAGAGAGCAAAGTAAATATTTCTGCAAAATGTATAAACAATGAAAACCTTGGAAGAAGCCATCAAATCGCATCAATGACAAACAGAAAAAATCAGGTAACTATACTCAAATGCGTTAAAGATTAGTATCTATAAGTATCTGCAGCTTAGCAGCGAGTTCTCAGTATAGGTAGGAAAAAAAAAAGACAAACAAATAAATAACCTCGCACAATTGCCGGTGTCACATGAGTTCGATATGCATACGTCAATAAAAGTGGGTCTGCAAAAATTGTGTATTTCTGTTTTAAAAACTTGGGTGACTTGTGAAAAATTTGCTTTGGAATAAAGAATGAGATCGTGATGAACCGAAAAAAATGTGATCAACACGTGCAAGGCGCTTAGGGCAAGTTGTTTAAGAACAAAATCTTTTCCGCATCATTTAGCGTGTTTAACATTATTTTTGTTGCCGAAAAGATGGCAGTAAATATTTAGCGTTTATTAGATTTGCTCATGTGCTTGCTTGATATGATATTCGGATTCATCTGGTTTGACTCTACAATAGTAATGTCATTCCGTTGACGAACGGGGGTACTCCATAAAGGCAATAAAGATTGTTTTTTGCGATAGATCTGCTCCAGGTGCATACAGCCGTAAATAAAACGAGACCTTCAGATAAAAACCAAGGCCAATTGTACGATGTCGAATGTGTTCTAAAACGTGAAAATTCAATTTTCTTCGCTTGGGCAACGTGGTGGCTATATTCCCAGATGGTTCGACTGCTAATCAAATCGGCCACGTGCTAAACATTCAGTTGGATCGGACTCGGGCAGAAGTGAAACTCAATGTTAAACAATTTAGCACGACTGCACGATTGAGTCCAAAGTGAAAAATATGCCACCCATGTCTAATTTACAAAGGTCGACAACTAAGAATGCTGAGAGTGGTTAAACCTTGTCAACGCTTAATATGTTACTATAAAAATGGACCCAAACTGACGAGGATTTGCAGTATATTTAAAAGTTGTCGTTATAAAGGTTCTCCTACCAACGAGCGTCGAACTTGCCGAGTTGTAGGGGCTGAGTAAGGTCAATGATTCTCGAGATATTCTCCAGATGAGTCCCGAAACCAAAGGACGCTATACTCCGCCTGGTTACTTAAGTGTAACTTGCCGGTCCCAAGCCCGGGCAAAGGAGCAGGGAGAGGAGTAAACCTCTCTAATAAATCCCTAATCCAAGACTGAACAGCATACGTCGAGGGATGCATGGCTAAGAGGGTGCTTAGTCGCAAGTTTGCGAACTTCGGATACCAGGCGACCTCCGATTTCAAGAGAGCCTTCCTGTGGTTAAACGGGTAGACTACGGGCGACCGATTATATCCCGCTTACTCGTGGGTCAAAATAGATTCTTTAAAAAATAAAAATACCATAGAGAATGATGCCTCTATAAATGCATCATCAAATAGGGATGTTAACATCGAACACCCTGTCAGCAATGACGTGATATCTGCCACTCGGGCAGAGTCACCTACCAACGAATTGGAAATGAGAAGCCTAGACGAGAAATCGTCTCATCTAAGCGACTCAATATCCGAGACAAGCACATTGTGCAACGTCAGTATGTTATCTGATGAACTTCCAGATGACATAGGCGAGCCCAAGACAGATGACAAAACAGGTCAAAACGAGTTGGGATACGTCAGATTTACACCCTCTGAACTACGCCGTTTCCAACAGGCTAGAAAAAAGGGATGTACGAAGGAGCAAGCGAGAGTATTCGCTAAATCAACGGAAGGCTACAAGGGTCCTGAAGGGAAGCGTATGCGATCCGAAGATAATACCCCTCCTCAGTCCGAAGCTAAACGAGCTCGGGCTGGTAGTACAACCGCCAACAAAGCTTCTTATAGCAATATAACGAGCTGTGTTAGACTGGGAGTAGTGCCGGCTGATCTCGACCATAATCCCCTTAGTAATGAACAAATGGTTCAAATACAAGAGAGGATTATGGACATCACGATAGAGCTACGTGACGAGGACACAAAACCATCCTTCCGCGGCACGACATTTAAAGCCGGATGGCTAATGCTCATGTGCGCAGATTCTTCCACCGCTGAGTGGATGAAGGTGAATTTCGCCAAGCTAAAGGGGAAATGTGGATTTGAGGTGATGCTAGTGGGTGAGGAAAATTTTCCGAAGCCACATATCATCAGAGGGTTATTTCCACAGAGTACCGGCGTAGCTAACGAAAGAATCCTTGCAATACTGGATGGCCAAAACAGGGAACTCAACACTAGGACGTGGAGAGTTCTTCAAAGATCGGACGAGAGAGATATCGCCCATATGGTCTTTGCTATCAACGATAGCATAATGAAGAGGTTGGCTGCGCAGAAGGGAATGGTCTCCTATCGTTTTGGGCAGATCAAACTCATCCTAAAAAATGCGGATCGTTCAACACCACACAATGTTGAAAAAACAGTCAACCCCACGACAGAACTACTGTCCAAAGCGAGCGGAACGGTGCAAAGTGACTCGACACCTGTACCCAGTACCAGCGCCAAAGCAATCGAGCTTGCACAAAAGTCTGCCAACAAGGTAGAAACAGCCCCTGCCAACAGGAGCAGGAAGCCTTTCAGGCCAAAATTGGCTCATGAAGATCGGAAAGGCAGCAGACAAAAGATGCGGGGCAGAAGTCCGAGGGACAGGCAACACGGCCTATCCACTCAACAGGGTATCGTAAAACGCAGAGGTGATAATAAACCGAACAGGATACGAAACCCTGAGTACACTCGCAAAAGATGACATCTCTCCTGAGTGTGCTGCAGGCTAACCTGCACCGCGCTATGGGTGCCTCGGACACCTATATCCAACGATGTGCCGAAAGGAACATCGCTCTCGGTTTAATCCAGGAGCCATGGGCAACAGACGGTAAGATTTTTGGTTTAAAGTGTAAAGCCAGAGAGCTTATCTTCGCCCGAGGAAATTTTAGACCAAGGGCAGCTATACTTGTTGCGAAAGATATAAAATTTTCTCTCATTCCAGATTTCAATTCAAGGGATCTGGTGGCGATATTAATAGAACGCCACAACGGCCGGGAGCTACAAAAAATCGTATGCGCATCGGCGTATTTTGCTGGAGATGAAGATGAGGTGCCACCTACTCCAGTACAGGAACTCGTCCAGTACTGTCAAAACCAGCAATTACAATTTATCATCGGCTGCGACGCAAATGCTCACCATAACATTTGGGGCAGTCGAGATACGAACAAAAGAGGTGAGTCTTTATTGGAATATCTATATTGCAACAATTTGGTTATTTTAAATAGAGGCAATAAGCCTACCTTTAGGAACGCAATAAGAGCGGAAGTTTTAGACCTTACCCTCTCATCTCCGTTTGTCCAAAACATTGTAGAAGACTGGTGTGTGTCTGATGAGGCATCTTTATCAGACCATATGCACATTAGTTTCAAATTGAGATGCAACACTGAACAGGCGCCAGTCCGTTATGTTAACAAACTCACGAACTGGAGAACCTATCGCGAGAATCTAGCGATAACATCTGACCTGCTCCCAAAACCTCCACTCAGTGTAAGCGAAATGGAGGCAGCTCAAAGTCAGGTGAATGATATCATCCTCACGGCTTTTGCAGCCAGCTGCAAAGTTAAACGCACCATAGTAAAGAGGTGCGTACCATGGTGGAACAAAACCTTAGAAGACTTTCGCAGAAAAGTGAGGAAACTTTTCAATAAATCTAAACGCACCGGTCAGTGGGATCAATATCGATCTCTACTAACCCAATATAACAAAGAGTTGAGAAAATCGAAAAGAGCCTCTTGGCGAAACCACTGCGAGAGTCTAGAAGAACTCCCCGCAGTGGCACGCCTGCAAAAGGCACTCTCTAAAGATCACTCAAACTGCATGGGACTGCTAATTAAACCTGACGGTACAGTCACACGCGACCGAGAAGAAACCCTGCACACTCTTCTTCAAGTGCATTTCCCTGGGTCCATCATCATAGACGAATTCTATGAACACGATACCGAGGACTCACGTCCATATAACATAGGTAGAATAAATAGTTTATCCGGCAGACTGTTTACCCCGGATAAGGTTAAATGGGCAATTGACTCATTCAAGCCATACAAGGCACCGGGGGCAGATGGTATTTTTCCGGCCCTTATACAGAAAGGTCTGGAGTTCATTCTACCCACCATAATTGCCTTATTTAGGTTTAGCTTCAACTGGGGCTACATACCACAGACTTGGAGGGAGGTAAATGTGGTATTTATCCCCAAACCAGGCAACAAGCCAAGTGAACTACCTAAATCATACCGTCCCATAAGCTTGACATCGTTTCTTTTGAAAACAATGGAAAGAATAATCGACGTTCATATCAGAGATTGCTTAACTCGCAGCATACCTCTACACCCCTACCAGTATGCCTATCAGAAAGGCAAATCAACCGAAGGCGCACTTTTAAGTTTAACTAAACAAATAAAGAGTGCTTACAGTTGCAAAGAGATCGCGCTATGCGCGTTTCTTGACATAGAGGGTGCTTTTGACAATATAGGATATGACTCCATATCAAATGCTTTGCTTGATAGAAATATAGATGAACCGACCATCAAATGGGTCAAAGCGATGCTTGTAAGCCGGAAAATAACGGCTTCGACTGGATCAATCACAGCATCTGTTACAGCCGTAAGGGGCTGCCCACAGGGAGGCGTACTTTCACCTCTACTGTGGTCCTTGGTTATAGATAACCTATTACGTAAGCTGAGCTCCGCAGGCTTCAATATTATAGGCTATGCCGATGACCTAGTCATCATTGTTAGGAGTAAAGAAGCAAATGAAGTTACATCAATAATGCAAAATGCTCTTAAGATAGTCCTGGATTGGTGTCGCACAGAAAATCTTTCTATCAATCCAAATAAGGCTATCATAGTTCCCTTCACCAAGAGAAGAAATTTAAATCTAACCCAAATTTCAATCAATGACATACTCATTGAGTATTCCAACGAAGTCAAATACCTTGGAGTTGTCCTAGACAAACGACTGAATTGGAACTCCCATATAAAGTATAAAATTACCAAAGCTACTAATGCTTTATGGGCCTGTCGCCGTATGTACGGTAGAACCTGGGGGATCACACCGAAGATCACTCACTGGATCTACACAGTCATGATTAGACCCATTATAACATATGCTTCTATAGTATGGTGGAACAAAGTTATCCAAAAGAACACCATTTCAAAGCTGAACAAGTTGCAACGCCTTGCATGCCTGGGTCTTTCCGGCGCAATGCGAACTTGTCCTACAGCTGCTATAGAAGCTTTAATAGGATTAACACCCCTCCACATACATATCAAAAAAGTGGCTATACGCAGCTCAGCAAGCCTGGCACAAGGGGAAGAGATAAATTTTAGTGACCATCCGGAGCTATTGACCCTTATCTCGGAACTTCCGGAACTTGACATGACCTGCGCGGTAACTGACCGACTACCAAAAACTTTATGCTTCAACAGGAAATTCTCCACGGAGATCACTAAAAGAGAAGCATGGGTTAGCAATAACCCACCTAACTGCCGAAACGGCCTAAAGTGGTATACGGATGGTTCCAAAATGGAATCGGGTGTGGGAGCTGGCATACATGGGCCAAACCGCAATTTATCAATACCTATGGGGAAAAGCCCCAGTGTATTTCAGGCGGAGCTCCATGCCATTAAGGAATGCGCAAACCTCATCATTTCCTCAGGTATAAAAGGTGCAAACATCCATATATTCACAGACAGTCAAGCAGCTATAAATGCCCTTAGCTCACCAATCATTGTCTCAAAATCAGTCATGCACTGCCTAAATGCCCTTCAATCTCTCGGCTCCAGAAACAAAACCAAATTATGGTGGGTTCCCGGACACGAGGGTATTGAAGGAAACGAAAAAGCTGACGAGCTTGCCAGGAAAGGGTCGGAGACCCCTTTCATAGGACCAGAACCTTTCTGTGCCGTCACCAAATCAGCAATTAACTCTATCTTAAAAAGCTGGGAACACAAAATGTGTATCAAACAGTGGGAAGAAATCCCAGGCCTCAGACAAGCCAAAAGGGCAATCTTACCATTTAAAAGAAATGCCAAACAAATTCTAAACCTTAGAAGGCACGATATCAAAAACCTTGTAGGCTACCTAACTGGTCACCACGGTCTGCGATATCATCTAAACAAAATGCATATAGTCAACTCCCCGGAGTGCCGGCTATGTCTCGAAGAAGACGAAACAGCTGAACACATCTTGTGCGAATGTCCAGCTCTATACAGTACTAGAAGGAAATTCTTCTTCCGTGAAATACTTAGTCCTGAAGAACTGAAGAAGTCCTCTGCTGAAAACATTATCAGCTACATTAGGGAAGTGGAAACTCTGCTAGCCTAAATTTTATTTTCTGGCAACCGTCGGCACAATAGATCTTTTAGGTCAAAGTGCCTCTTTATCGCCATGGCGATAAGTCAGAAGTTCTAAAAAAAAAAAAAATATATAAAGGGTGGGCCATCTAGTGGTTTCTTTTTAAATCATAGGTTATTTTGACACTGACAGCTGTTTCCCGCTCGAAATCTTGATAGAAAGTCAATATCATAAACAAATCATACTGAGACCCCCAACTCACAATCCTCTTGCCGCTGGCCCCCTCAATTTTTGCCAGGAATCCGCCATTTTGTTGTCCTATCCGTGTACGCCAATTCCTATCCGTTTTGCTTTGCCCACAGTGAAATGTAAAAAGATTAGGTGCGAATGTGTTGGTTGAGAGGATTTTTGACATTTGTCAATACGAATTTCTATGCAACAATACTAGCGCACCTAAACTTTTTGGGAGCGTAAAATGTAGCTTGTAGGCAAATAACTGTTAATCGGTCGAAGTTGGGGGTCTCAGTATTGTCTCTGGTCAGTATTATACCTGCGCCGAACGAAATGACAAATGAGTCGCTTTACGCTTGAACAACGTTTGGAAATATTGAAAACTTATTACCAAAGTGAATTCGGTGTAAGACATGCGTTTTTTTTTTTTTTTTTTTAAGTTTTGGCCGAAATGAAACACGAACCGCTCCGATTGCGATTAATGCAGGATGGCGCACGAAGCCACAGACACAGCCCATGCCACAATCGATCTTTGGTGTACCCAAATCAGCCGTCTTTGCGATGTCAATTGGCCGCCTCGGAGCTGCGGTTTGACCCCTTTAGACTTGTTTTTTGTGATGAGTCTTGAATGACCGATGTTATGCCAAAAATCCGGAAATGATTCAAGCACTTAAGGCCAATATCACCCAAACAATTCATGAGCTATGCCCGAAACCATTAACATCTTGGAAAATTGGAGTCACAGAATGCCCTACTGCGAAGCCAGCCGAGGCAGCCACTTGAACGACGCGACATTGTGTTTCATAATTAATGGGAATGTGTGCTATTACTAATAAAGCCATAATACATCGACAGAAATAATTTTGTCCATTTTATTGTATTTTTAAAAAGAAACTTGTATTTGGCCCACCCTGTATATACAGGGTATATCAAAATGTACCACCATTGGCAGATGCAACAATTTTTCGAATTCTGTTTCATTTTTCAGGTAGAGCAGAAAAAGGGTTTTCTTGCCACCCGGTAGTTGGCACAACAATTTAATGTAGGACTAAGTATACGTTTTCAGAACCATAGTTGTTGTGAGTTTTTACTCTTTGAGACGAACATTTTATTCTATAAACATTTGTTTACAAGTTGGCGGTATCTCATGTTGATGTCCATTTCATGGGTGTGTTCGAAAGATAGTTTCATTGTTAATCCCTAATCATTTGGTGCAGCCAACATTGATATAAAGAAACTGAGGTTATTGCCTAATTGCAGCAATTTTTTCCAAACGCATTAAATCAAATTTTGACAGAATATATAAAGAACGAACAAGCAAATATTCGTAGTTTCTGACATTTCATTCACATGAAAACTTTTTTTAACCGCGTAAAATTTTATGATCGAACGAATTTTCGAGTATGTGACCCGCGACTTTTTTTTGTGAATAAAGTGTGACAGTTCGCGGTAAGAATTTTCATTTCGCGGGAAAAAGTTTGCTTTTATTGTAAATTTAGATGTTACATTAATTAAATATAACGCTTTTTAGGTAGAACTTATAGCCACTTTGAATTCGTAAATACAGGTTAAATTGATTTGTTCGCAATTCACATATTTGCTATTCCCGCAATTATGCTTTATAGCAGCGGAGTGAACAACCATTATAGATAATTTTGTTCTTGATTTGTATTTTTTCAAAACAGACACTTTAATGTATCCCGTCATAATGAATTCATACCTTCGTCATAACCACGCTTTATACAAATTGACAAGCGCGATATCTGACTTTTCAGGTTCACACAAAGTAACACCCTGACCAATGACGGTCAACTTTCTGTGAGACACAAATTTTCAAAATTTATACATTAAAACATTAAAAGCAACTATTTGGATCGCATACAAATTATAATGGCCGCGTTCCATTAACCGCTATATATGGATAGCGGTGTGTCAAATTCAATATGCATACAAAACTTTTTATCGTTTGTGCTGGAGCTCTAGCAAAAATTGCGAAATTTTCCTGTCAAAGTAATGTTTCAATCTGCGCAAAAAAAAACTGTTCATCGAAAAAATGCGAGAAAAATTGACCTGTCAATCAAATTCAATTAAAAGACAACTATTTTGTAAAATTAAAAAGTTTTGCATTTCGTCAATAACGGAACAAAGTGAGTTTAAAGTAAAACTGAACAAACGCAAAAAATATATTGGTCAGTAGCGCAACTTTTCCAAAGTCTGCCATACATACGAACTGTCAACTTGATACTCACTCACTAAATTCTATATAAAATTCGTCTGCTACCATAAACGTCAACTGACAAAAAAAAAAAAAAAAAACTGTTCACATGATCGATTTAGGGCAATCAGAACTGAGACACATCAAGTCGACAAGCTGTCAGACTTACTAAACTGGATATTTGAACGTCCCCATTTTATTTTTCTATAGAAAAATCGCGTTTCTTTTTGCAGCTTATGAATTTGACAGACTAAAACTTAATTATAGACCAATTTTACATAAATTTTGGCCGAGCAAGAATAGATGAGGAATATGAAAACAGTTTAACATTTCTATTGGACAAGAAGTTTTGAATTTCGAAGATGTCACATTGACAGCTGATTATAATTTGAAAAAAAATTGACCTCGGGCAGTCAGGATTTGTTTCAACCAATCTGAGAATTACCAGATATATTTATTTTACTAACATTCATCATAATTTTCAATGTCTCGTAAATCCATTACAATATTCGCGGTTGTAGGATCCTCCAAAATTCTCAGTCTTACGTCACCAACTCGCTAAATCATTAGAAGAAAAGCCCGTGGGGAGTAAAATTGTTAACTATATGTACTTAACTTACCCATTCGACAGCCTAGTGCCCAACAACAAGGCTCTAAAAAAACAACACCCTAGATGAAAAAATGATGGTTACTCCCACTTTATATGCCCGCCATCTGTGAGTGACAATTTCTAACTTTTAAGTTTGTTTCCTGTGTAAATCATAACAATTTTTAATCACTCAACTTTTAGCATCACTGAAGAAGATTTGTACAGCCCAATGACTCCTTCCCATCCTTAGTTGCAGAACAACATGTTTCATCAATAACTTGCCCGTTTTTGACTCGGTACCATGAGGTGCCCAGCTCGGATTACAGATTTCCATTTTTTTTTTTTACCTCCTCCTTACAAAAAAGGCCATTGCAACATATCACCCTCGACCCACATTGCCTTGGCTCTTCCTTAAAACAAGTAAAACGTCATTTCTCATGCTGCTCCTTGAAAGACTTGTAATAAATAACACCGTGGCCGAGCCCATTTCACTTTCTTTGTCCTCCGTCCTCTGTTTACAATTCCGGTACCGACTGTACAATACTAGCCGCTCGTAAAGTACACAAATTCCACACCAATTATTCACGATCCTTAGTCGTTGGCGTCTCGGCGGTCATAATTAAATAGTGTAATAAACAAT
Organism: Cheilosia urbana; assembly: GCA_946477585.1. Lineage (NCBI taxonomy): Eukaryota > Metazoa > Arthropoda > Insecta > Diptera > Syrphidae > Cheilosia > Cheilosia urbana. The sequence goes on from OX297854.1 coordinate 124,599,987, forward strand.
TCTCTCAATGGACCGGTATAATCCAGGGGATTCCATGCGATCATTTGCGTTAATTCTGATCAAAACCAGTTCCACTTGAGTTTCTATGCAGTTGAAATTGAAAAGCGACTCTTACGAAACACATAAAACTTGGAAATGGTGTTAATTGCCTGTCGCGAAACTCGATCGGTTCACTAGAAATCGGGGAGTTTCAGAACACGCTCCGAAACTGAACCAGAAATGACAGACACTGTTTTTTTTTTTATATCTCTGCGAGACAGATCATATATAAAAATGACATGGAAACACGAGCTTCGGACCAGCATCGGTCACTTTGCAAGATCAACAGTTTTGTAGAAAAGCGATCGCTTGCGCGTGGCAAGTTTATCAAATGATCCGTCTCGGCTATAATTAAATTACTAGGATTACTACCAAAAGAGAAATAAAACCCAAATCATGCATTCATCCCACACAGAGAAACGTCGCGTCGGCTGGGACACCATTTATATGACAGATCATCACCGCATAGTTGGCGGCGTCTATTTGCTCATGCATAATGCTGCACGTAATGTGATCTTGGCACAAAAGTGGAGCATTTATGACAAGTAACTGGTGAGACTATAGGCGAACTGCAGACACCAGACAGCCACCACCGGTATCCAGTGGATCGGTGTGATTAGGCGGTGCGCAGCTGTATCTGGTTAAAATGCTTAGCGAAGCATTACAACTGCGCAAATTGATCGTTTAAGGCGAAATCGATCACAGTTCGTGGAAACTGCTGTATACCAAGACCAAGGGTGATAATGAAGCAGACAGGTATGACAGGAGATGTAAAATTTCTTCCACTTCGCAGTCCACATAAATGTGCAGTAACTTTCTCTCCACATCGTTGATTGCAGTGCAATACATTATATGTGTGTGTGGCGGTATGAATATGGTTTGCGATGAAGGCCGGCGGCTGGCGGCGTGGGAGAACGCTAAAGTGTTGGAATGATTCGCCGATAATCAAGAGTGTGTGTTTTTGTATAAGGATCATGGGTTGCATAAGGAAGACAATTATTCACTTAGAAATGCACATGTGCCTGAGGCGCACAAATGCGACGTCCCGACGTTGGTGGCTGATTGTTTATCGCTGATGGAGAGAGAGTCTAATATTCGATGGGTGTATATAAGCGGCTTATGCAAGTTGACTTTGGCGGCGAACTCCAAAGCAATTTGCACCTGGAATGGATTGTATCTTTTTGGGCAGACATTTTAATCTCCGATTCAAGTTTCGCATGGGTCTATCTATAGGAGACGTATATGCTAACCGAAGGCACAAAGTCTGCGGCGGATAAGTCGTAGTTTCCGTTTTTCGATGCCTTTCCGGGTATAATTAGGCGGCAACCAGAGCTTCCGTGGATTCTTCATTGACCCAATGACGACGATTACTTTGCCGCTTATTCCCTCCTAGTGAGTGCCTCACAATGCACGTTAACCCACTTTTTTTCTCTATAATCTGAGTCTGTCGCTTTTTCGTTTCACTTGAATAATGCTGCTCCCTAACGTTTTCTGTCGGTTTTTTACTAGAATTCTGAATAATTGCCGATTAAACCATAAAATCTGTTAAAACTGTCTCTACGTAAGCTTCCTCCACCCGTTTCATGTCGCTTTTACGTTTCACCGGATTTTAGAATAACTGACCAAAGACTTGCTCTTTTTCGTTTTACCGCAGTTTGGAATAACTACTCAGTCAAAACATTCTGTCCAAACTGCCTCAACGAGGGACAGCCCCCTCAGTTCCCTGTCGTTTTTTCGTTTCATCGACGTTCGGATTTACAGCACGAGTCGTAAGAAGTTGCACTTCAAAAGAAAACTAATTTTGTGTTGACCACTACGACCTTACCTAGCTAACCTTGTAAAAGGGTTTTTGTAAAATAAAAATTCTTTTCTATCTATCTAATCTTTGTAAAGGGTCTTTCATTAGCGACATGACAACTTCAAACTTCCAGTGTGAACGCACTCTTGAAGCGCTCACCGAACAGTTAATGTCAAAATATTCACCAAACATCAACATTTTCATTATGGTGACGTACACGAAGGAATAACGATTACAAATAATTAAAATTTACTACCGAAATTCCGAGTCGGTGGTCGCAACTTCAATTTTCAATCTTCAGCGATGAAGTGCAATTTTGGTTAAACGGCTTTGTCAATAAGCCGAACAGGTGAGAACCCCCACATGCTTCATGAAACAGCACTTCATCCGCAAAAAGTCACAGTCAAAAGTCAGTTTGGTGCTGTTTTCATGCCGGTGGTGGCGTCATTGGGAGTTTTTTTTTTTTTTCGATGAAAATGACCGGAAAGTTATTTCTTAGAGCAATTACATGAATTGAACATCAGTGATATGTGGTTCCAACAGGATGGCGACACAAGCCATACAGCGGGTGCAACAATCGACCAACAGACCCGTAGATTGGCCGCCGAGATCTTTAGATTTTTTTGTTATGGGGCTACTACATTAAATCATTGCTCTATGCCAACAAGCCGGCGGCGTTAGAGAAGCTCAGTGGCAATATTGAACGAGAAATAGCGGCCGTATCGGTCGAAATGTTTCATCGAAAACTGGGTTCAACGTATCGTCCGCTGCATACGTTTCCATGGTGAACAAATGAACGAAGTCGAATTCCATTCATCAATGTGTTGATAGTAGAGTAAAGTGGGGTAATATGGACCACCATTAACATTTTTGCTAATAAAAAACAAACGGTGAAAGTTTCATTTAAGATGTATATTAAAAAAAAAGGATCAGTATATTTATATTTAAAAAATTAGCAACAAAAACATTAATTCACTTCATATAACATTAATAAAAAACAAAAACTAAAGTAACATAAAAACGGTAAAAAAGAAAAGTGGCGGGTAATATGGACCACATGGGCCGCACATATTCCACAAGCAATTTCTCAATTTGGAAAAACTGGTCTACGACCTAACCTAAAATGTACCAATGTCGAACTCTTAGTACTTTCAATTTTAAACATTCTTATGAGTAGTTTTTGGTACATTATTTAATTTTGAAGCTTTTAAATAGCCACAAAAACTAGTCCTCACCATTTCAATTGTGTTTTTCAAGTCGACCCGATTCCATGAATTGCGTTTTTCATGCTTTGCTGTTTTTTTTTTCTCGAATCCATGGCCTTAAGGGAAAAAAAAATCAATTTCAGACTCCTTTTAATAAAACGGCGGGTAATTTGTAATAAGTTCATATTACCCTCCGCTATCGTGGTCCATATTACCCGAAACACGTTTTTTTAAAGAAATTTACTTTGCAACAAAACGTGATTTGTTACAATAATTTTACTAATATGAACTTAAGAATACATATTCACTTCCTATATTTATAAAAGGAATGGATAAAAAAAAGATGTATTTAACGGTGCAGGGAAATAAGTCCCCGGGAACTAAGTCCACTGAGGGACTTAGGTCCCACTTAGTGGGAAGTAAAACCACTTTCGTGAAGTGGACTTAGTTCCCATGTAAGGTTCAAAAATAAGAAGAGGGAACTTACTTCCAACATTTAGAATTGGAAACACTTTTGTTTAAATAATTACGGCGATTTTTCTTTGACTATTTTCAGAGTCTTGCAAGCTGAATTTTTTAAGTTTTATTCTGTATGACAAAATACTCTCTTCGAAATTCAGTTAGCAAGACTCTGAAAATAATCAAAAAAAAAATTGCGGTGATTTTGGGCGCAGAGACATAAGTCCACGAGACTAAATTCACGCGAATTTTTTACTTTTATTTTCTCAAATTTTCGAAGGCTAAAACAAAAAAGTTGTTTGAGAAAATAAGTTGGCATTTTTAGCCTTCGAAAATTTGAGAAAATAAAAGTAAAAAATTCGCACGACCGGTCATGGTGAGCGTTGATTTTTCTTTGATTACTTTCAGAGTCCTGCAAACCGAATTTCGTTTTTAAACTTTTTTACATATATTGCTCTGCCTAAGTTAAAATTTAATTTCTCTTTAGTTAATAAAAATTGCAAAGTACCAACTTGACTCTTTAACTTAACTTTGTTCTTAGTCGACAGTGAGAATTTACTTCACATTAAAAGAGAAATAAAACCACTCAGAGTTTTCGGAATTTATTTCCCACCTTACATGGGAACTAAGTCCACTTCACGAAAGTGGTTTTATTTCCCATTAGGTGGGAACTAAGTCCCGCAGTGGACTAAGTCCCTCAGTGGACTTAGTTCCTGGGGACTTATTTCCCTGCACCGTATTTAACTAATGAAAAAAGGAAAAACACTTACGAAAAAAAAAATGATCACTGCCTTCGATTTTGTTTATTTATCACAACTCAGAGAGGCATTCCTTCTGACTGCTGAAACTACCCTAAAGTAAGTATAAGGAGGTCGCGGACAATCGTAAGCAATACTCGCCTCAATTGCACTTGTGAGAGGTGAGCAAAGCTGGTGATCCATATCTATTAGTCGAGTGGTCCACATTACTCGACTTCACTCTAATTCATGCCAATTTTTTTTTTTTTTTTTTTTTGAGATATCTCAAGTAGTTTGCATTTTATTTAAAAAAGTAGCTGTCAAGTCCTTAATTTCCTTAATTCCTTAAAAAAATAAATACATAAATAGTTGGTGCAACAGGTCCTGAGGGACCCTAGGCCTAGAAGAAATGGATCTTCAATTATATGCCGACTCCAAACGGCTAATTGAGAAGCTCTTTCAAGGCAGTTATACTCTTGGATGTTTGTCAGACGTTCGCGAGAGGTGGCACGGTGAAAAAACCCTAAGTTGGAATTTGGATTTTTGCGGGATTCGAACGTCGACCTCTCGCTTAGTAGAGACCACACTAACACTAACCACTAAGCCACTGCGCCTACTTAAATTCCTTAATTTCCAAAAAAAAAGATTCGCCGGACAGTTTGATTAGCATCAATAGAGCCATAAGGTTTGGTGAAAAGTGTTGCGGGTGTTGCTGCTCTTCCCGTCTTCCATTACCCCTGCTATAAATCGCTCATGCATTTTGACATGAGCGATTCCGCTCCGATTTGTTAAGATGGGGGGGATGGGGAATAAGAGCCACCAATGCGGCAACAAAAAAAAAAAACGATTTTCCGAATGTTATTCGTCGCACTCGTGTCTCATCTCTATCTCTATCCACGTAAATATGACTGCCAACTGCAGATCGCAAAAATACAAACAGTCACATTTCATTTCATTAATGCCCAACAAACTAACGAGTGCGTTCACTAATTGGATTTTAAATTATTACTAATCAGAGAGCATTATACAATCGACTCAATTATATGGTTCGAACATTAAGCATTAGGGTAGGTATATGAATACCACACGGCGTTTAATCTATTTCCAACTGTCACCGTTTATTTAACTCATGTCAATGCCCCCTCGTAGGCCGCACGTGATAATTGCTGTCCTTCACAGCTCGTATTACGTACATCAATTACCATTTCTTTTGGGACGGGGTCAGGTTAATAACCATTCACTTTCCCAATGACTGCAACCATCAACGCCTCTGCTGATCGGCACAGATTTGCGAATTATTGACGTTTGGCGAGGCTGATTATTGAACCCACAAATCGGCACAATCCGGAAGAGAACGCACATCCATCAGCATCACATGTTAAAGCCATTAGTCTCCCCCGTTTGTCCGGTGCAAGTATCCGTGACCCCGTGAAACATATCTGCGTTTTTTTGACACCTACTCGTACGTCATGCATCACATTGACTATTAATTTAAGCCGTGTGGACATGACAACAGTATGTTGCGTTCGGCTTTCATCAGCTTGACGACTTGTCCCAGCCTTCTTTATGATTACCCGCATCAGTTAGTGTGGAGAATTATATTTAAAGTTAAGTAATCCCATCGAATTACCTAGCAAATACTTTTTTTTTTTTTTTTTTTTTTATTTTGCAATTTTTTGTTTGAAAAACAATTGCGCAGCAGTTAAGTGATTTTCTAGTTATATCTCGATTCTATTTCTATTCCCACAAGTAGGTACTCTGTCAATTGAGTAATTTCTTTCAATGGAACGGGAAGACAGAGCTGTTCATATGGATGTGTATGCGGTGTAGAATCAAAGGCTAAATATCTGTCGATTTGTCTATTGGTACCTACAATAAATTAAAGTGACAATTTCGTCACAATATTTATAGAAATCGTTTTCTATTGCGGTGACATTCTATTTAGGGTCGAGTGGAGGGTAAATACCTTTTTGCGTCAGTTGCAAAGTAGTTAATGAAGGGAAGTGTGCGTTAAAATACAATCCCGTGCATGTTGAGTTGAGTATTTCGATCAAAACATCCGCGATGACGGCAGTCGAGCTTGCAGAATAGCCGCTGCCGCAATGTATTAATCACCATTTATGCAAATGGATATGGTTAGATGTGTCTGTGCCCCTGTCGTGTGGCTTTGCTTGTTTGAAGAGTGCTGTTGTATTTTCGCAAAATTGCTATCAAAATGGTGACTTTAATTCTTTAATAACTACACTATTTGTTAGGGAAACTTTTTCTTAGATGCTACCACTTCTCTGAATGCTAAGAGAGGATGACAGGATCACCCCAACGCAATGCAATTTTTGTTGCCTACACAAAATGTTGTCCGCCCTTCGAGTCAAATCGTTTTCGAGACTCGTGTATTGTTGGGAAAAATCTTAGTTCATTGTTGACTCTCAATCTCCTTCTTAACAGCATCTTGTTGAGCAAAAGGCACTGGCCGGTACTTAAAATATCGTGGATGACTGTCAGGTCTCATCGTGAGATGGGCAGGGAAATGTTTGCTACAGCCGAGTTCGGGTGCGAAAACAGATTTGTACTCTGCACAAAGTGCATGTGCCTGTACTGCGAGCCGATCACGAGATCCGTCTGACAGCTGCAAAATTTTCTCCTCACTTGGATACTCAACTTTGAACTGAAAAGCTTCAAACCAATCGAGTCCCATGATATTTGAAGCACTCGTACTGTCGACTACGAGCAAAGTCAGCTGCCTCCTCTCGTCACGCCACTGCACCGCAACAACGGCTTCACCTTTTATGGGAACGGGCATATCACCATATGCTTTGAGAGAGCGAGTTGTGGGTACCAACTTTAAATCGCTGATCTCTCGAAAGCTCTCCAGTCGGATTAGCGAAGAAGTAGCCCCTGTGTCCACCTGAAAAAAAGTTGGTGTATTGTTTATGTCTAATCGTATAAACATCTTGCGCCCTCTTCGCTCCATCTCCCAAGCAGACGACACTTCATCTGACGTTGAAAATAGTGCTTTCTTTTTGGATGTCCCTTCCACCAGCTGACAAATAGAGTGTGCCGATTCCTGCTCTTTTTTCCTATTCTCTGTGCTCAGTTTCTTTTCACCACGTCCACGTGATTTTGTTCGTCTATACTTCTGATTTTTTTTCGTGCCTGAAATTGCACCTTCAGGTCGATGTGCTGCTGACAAACATACGTTTTTGATGTGACCCTTCTTACCGCAGATATCACATACTGAACCCAAATGACGACAATCGCTTCGATCGTGGTATATATTGCAACCTAGACAAGACCTTCTTGCTTGGCTGTCATTAGACTTCTTAAAATTATTGGTTGCAATAACTTGGTTAACCTCAGCAGAGGAAATAGATTTTCCTTTGTCTTTCAGGATGTCACTTGCAAGTTGAGTGGACTCATAGGCGGTGGCGATATCCTCAATCTCTTCCAGTGTAGGATTTTTCTTCTGAGTAGCTGCGTTTCGTACTGCATCATGCGGAGTGTGAAACACTATCATGTCGCGTATCATCATGTCTGCATATGACTGACTGCAGCCTTCCTTACCGCAAACAAAAGCGCAGCTCCTTGCCACTCCTCTTAAATCCGCGATCCACTCCGCGTACGACTGGCTGGGAGACATTTTGGTGCGAAGAAATTTACAGCGCGAAGCCAAAACATGCAATTTCGTCGAAAAATGGCGAGTTAGTTTTTCCGTAAGTTCCTTAAAAGTGTGTGTACTTACGTTCTCTGTTTTAAAAAGCTTCCTAAGTAATTCGTTAAAATCCGGACCGCACTCAGACAGGAAATGTGACTTCCGAAGGTTGTCATCTTCCAGAGAATTTGCCATGTAATGCTGTTGCAGCTGAAAAAGGTAGTTCTCCCAACTTTCCTTTTCGGAATTAAACTGGCGAAATGATGGAATGGAGGACGATGAAGCTCTTGCACTCTTTTGCAAGACATTCTCCAGAAATACTTTGTTGGACTCAAAGATTTGTTCCATCCAGGTTTGTTGCTGCAACAGCAAATTTTCTATTGCCGCTTTATCCATTGTAGGTACTTCGCCAATACTCGTCGCCACGATGTAATATTTTACTGGGATGTAGTATTTCTCGTTTTGGTTTAGAATAAAAAGACTTTTTCCATTTACTAATATAGATGCTACAAAGTTTTTATTTAAAATTCCATCGGAGGATGGTTTGGTTAACCTCTAAGGTGGAAAGCGCAATTCAGAATGAGGTTAACCAACCATGAGGTTGAAACAAAAAAGCAAGTCATGAGAAACGTCATTTGACATAATAAGAAAAAGGTTGCCGTTGTTCAACCGAGTTGCTGATGCAACATTTATAATATATTTCGTTTTTCAAGTTAGAATACTGGGGTCAGATTCTGTAAGGCGAAACGATCAACCTTTTTCGTGCGCACGAATGATTTGCCCTATATGTTACACAAGATATTTTCTTCGTCCACACGAAAACGTTTGAACGTTTCGCCTTTTTAAGGGGGGGCCAGCGGCAAGAGGGGGTCTCAGTATTGTCTCAGTATTGTCTCTGAAAGCTACACTGCATTCAAAATTACAACAAATTGATTGACTACTGACATCTTTTCCAATTTTTACGACAAAAGATAAGTAAAAACTGGGGTTATATTCTGTAAGTCGAAAACGTTAAAACGTTTTCGTGCGAACGAATTATTGCTCTTAGTTCCAGAAATAAATCGTTCGTGAACACGAAAACGTTTGAACGTTTCGCTTTACTGAATGCCGACCCTGGTAAGATTCTTAGTGGAGGCTGGAGGGGGTAATATCTTGCTCTCTCGAAGTCGCTCTCTCCTACGCATTTTCAGAGTTAAGGAACACAACTGAGTAATAATTCGTAAAAAATTCTTAAAAGTTAGTAAAAAAAAATTTTAAAATTGAAAAGAAAAGGGACATACCTATAATTTATGACAACCTAAAACAAGCCATGGCTATGAAATAAAAGTAGCTTTTGACAGTTCTACAATAAACGTTGTAAAAATGAAATAAACTCTTGCGTAAGAATCCGAGACCAGTCCATTGCAGTTAGAACTGTTCACAGCAGCGACCACAGCGCCAAACAATTTCAGTCGTACGGTCACGAATGTTTAAATGGCGGCCAACACTGTGAATAGCTATATGCGCCCTATTAATGCCCATTAATTTAATTTACCTCACACCGCACCTAATTAGAAGATTCTTAAATATGTAATTGATGAGCACGGTGTTTAAAAACTTAATTAACTGCATTTAGCCGTTAAGGCGCCATTTGTCCACCTGTTGTTGTTCAAAAAGAAAATGTTCACCACATGTAACGCGATCCCGTACAACCGTTTCCCATGTTGCATGTGACAAGGTGATGAAACGGAATTTTAAAAGTAATTATTTTTAGTTTTGCAATGTTTTCGTTTCGTTTCGTTTCGTGTTTTTTTTTTTTTTTTTTGTATGCAGCGATACGGAATATTTAAAACTCGTGTTTGTTCACACGATGCATACACACGCCTACGATAAAAAGTGACAGCGCGCAAATATTACAAATGACGTTGGTAACGTGTATACTCGTATGTGATACCGAAACACAAAGCTAAGCATTCATAATTTGTATTCGGTGCGAAAATTACTTTAAACTTTGAATTTCTGCACAACAAAGAGTTTTTGTACGCACAGTTTAGGCCTCTTTATCTACGAGTGAATATACTTATGATCGATGGTGTGAGACTGTCGTTGGGAATTTCCGGATAATGCACAATTGACAGGTGCTGGGATATACCGAATGCACTGACTTTATCCTTCAATTATCTGACAGTTAAATTCAAAAGACACGTTTAAGTATAGTTACTTAGGTATAAGGAAGATTTAATTACAAAAAAAATCTGATCTCTCATCTCTCATCTCCCAAACTCTGTTTGCTTCGAGTTCTAGAGATCCCGTTTATTTTATCTAGAGCCTCATGACAATCTTAGGAACTTCACTCAGTTCGAAATTTCACCACAGAAACTTCAGCCTTACCAATACAAATTTTTAGCTTCGACTTTAAACGACTTTAAATTTTAGTAGTTCAAATGTTAGCTAGATTTTCCATAAAATTTTTGCAATTGTGAACTTTCGTAAATTTTAAGTTAAGGCTAAAATTTGTTATTAGTACAGCGCTATGTGTTATCAGAGGTATCAAGCATGAACAGTTGGGTTTATATTTTGCTATAAGTTCTAAGAAGGATTCTTTTTTTTAAGATTTATAGGCGCATTTTGGTTTTCTGTCTTTTTTTACTGTGAAGCTTATGACAAAAATGGTAAATTTTATAGACCCGTGCCGTAGAACAGTAAGATTCTTCCAACAAGCCACTGATTTTCAATATTTACAAATTACAACAACGAACAGCGTACAAAGATGTAATAATTCCGTAAGGAGCTTAAATTATCAAACTGAAGGATCGACAGCAGTTTTCAAAATTGCTGCGCACAAAGGGCGAACAATTCTAAAAGTACGTCATAGACTCTGGTATGGCAAAACTGTTTAAATATATGACGTGCTTTACAGATGAACTTTCTACAAGTCAGTCAGTATTCAGGGGCCAAACTACGTGTATGTAGGTATATAACATTTCAACAGAAATGGATATAACATTTCCAGTGCATAATATCCCCCTAATGGCCTGTCAGCTACCATATTCAAACACCAAAGCAGTTCACCACTACCGTCAGCAACTTTTGAAAACTAATAAAAACAAAACTTCACCCTTTAAAAGGTGGCGCATGTATGCTGACGCAAACCGCAAATAAATAGAACCAGTATACAACATGTAGTACTCGTAGGGGCAAGTGAATCCATCCCACCGTTAACCCACTATAAACCACTTAGCACTCCACTGTCATGCTTAAAATATGAAAGTGCATAATCAAGGCCAGCACACACACAGATAAGACTCCATCAGCTGGCAGTTGACAGTTCCATTTACATTTGACATGAAGAAGAACCCTTCTGTCGCCGAGTGACGCGCTATTCCAAGTTTCCATGGCTTATGCAACACAAACAGACATTTACTGGTGGTCTAGGTATTGCAGTCTCGGCCCGAACTTTGCAAGTCATCGCACAACCAAATAAAGAAAAAAATAACTCAAAATCATCCGACTAAGAAATAATAAAAATAAATATTTTCGCTTTTTTTTGCTCATATTTCACAGAGATAAGGCTGGTTACAACCCCCGGCCTACGGGTTTGAGTATGGCTTCTTTGGCGACTGGAGTCGCAGGGGAGGCAGCTGTCGCTGTGTCATGTGTGTGTCGTGTGCCATGGCTATAGACGAATCACTTCACAAGAAACTCTCAGAAATCAGAATGTCGTTAACGTCTCGATTAGTCTGAAGCGCACTTTGTAAGCTGACGTTTTGAATGTTTTTTTCCGGGTAAATAATGTAGACTATGGCGTGCGACTTAGCTGCCGCCTAGAGTAGATTAATTGATGGAAAATATTTACAGTTGCCGGAATGTCGTCAATTTTACAAAGATTGTCGATTTTCAAAACAAAATTATCGCTCGTAATTCGTAAATGATTGCATAAATATTTTCAAAATGCAAGGGAAAATAGAATATCAATTTTTGTTTCCAATAATCACTGCCAATAGAGATGTTTATATTCCGAGTATTTATACATTTGTTTGACATTTGTACCTCCATTTGGCGCGAGGATTAACTATAGCGTATTTATAAATGTTTGTCGCGACGTTATGTCGTATGAGTGGAAAATGTCATACAAGATAAAGTGCGCAGTACTAAACATTACTGATCGCATTGATTGTTCGTTTTTACTGTCTACAGTTAATGTATATGCTTCCTCTTGTGTTCTTCGACCTAGAAAAATTTGTTCTTTATGCCACCTTAACACAGAACAACTAACTTTGGTCAGAACGATCCTATCACTAGGGCTTGCGTAAAAAAATGGGAACACTGCAAATCTATAATTTTGAATTAATTGTAAAAAGCTACCACATTTTTGTTTTACCTTCTTCTTCTTATCGGGCTCCCGACCCGTGAAGACTGAAGAGTCTCTGCCTGAGACATTGCAGCCTTCCATCCTCTACGATCCCGGGCACGCTGCTTCCAGTTGTCCAGACCAAGCGCTCTGGCATCCGCGATGGCTTGGTCTTTGAAACGGAGGTTCGGTTCCTTGTCTTCTCGAACCTAGGGGCTGGGATTCAAAGATCCTCCACATCTTGATACAGCTCATAGAGTTCGCGGTTGTATCTTCTCCTTCATTCACCCTCCTCGCACACAGGACCAAAAATCCGCCGAAGAGTTTTTTCTTTCGAAGGGGCCCAGTATCAGCTCTCCCTTCTTGCCTATGGTCCAGCACTCGGCGCCATAAAGCAGGACTGGCAAGATAAGGGTCTTGTAGAGCACACATTTCGTCCTTCGAGTTAGGAGTTTTGAACCCAGTTGTTTTGCCAAACCGAAGTAGCAACGGTTTCCCAGGGTAATTCTTCGCCGGATCTCCACTATGGTGTCATTCGTGGAGTTTATGTTTACTCCGAGGTAGGTGAACTCCTTAACTACCTCGAAATTGTTGCTATCAATAGTGACGTTTTGTCATAGCCGGTGGACAGATGCTTGTTTGTTTGTTGATAGCATGTACTTGGTCTTGCCCTCATTTACTTCAATGCCAACGGATTTTGCCTGTTCTTCAATCGCCGTGAATGCTTCTATCACGGCACGCTGAGAGCGACCGATGATGTCAATATCGTCCGCATAGCCCAGCAGCTGAACGGACCTGTTGAAGGTAGTGCCTTCCGTGTTGACACCTGCCCTGCGCACTATCTGCTCCAGTACGAGATTGAAGAAGTCGCATGATAGCGCGTCTCCTTGCCGAAATCCGGTGCATGTCTGAAATAGTTCGGAGGAGCTACTTCCAAACTGCACGCTGCAGCGCGTGTTTTTCAGCGTCACACGACACAGCTGAATCAGTTTCCCGGGATTACGAATTCGGCCATCGCCGTATAGAGCTCCTGACGATATGTGCTATCATACGCTGCTTTGAAATCGATGAATAGGTGGTGAGTTTCGACTTGAAATTCGTTGGTCTTTTCCAGGATCTGGCTCAGTGTGAAAATTTGGTCTATCGTCGATCTGCCGGGCCGGAAGCCACACTGGTACGTGCCGATTAGTGTGTTGCAGAACGGTTTTAGACGTCCAAACAGTACGTTGGATAGGATCTTGTATGCGACATTAAGCAGAGATATGCCTCGATAGTTCTTGCAAGACATAGAATCGCCTTTTTTGTAGATGGGACATATGGAGCTGATAGTCCAGTCATCGGGCATGTTTTCTTCCACCCATACTTGGTTGATGATTCGGTGCATGCACCCTACCAAAACATCACCTCCGTATTTAAAGAGCTCTGCTGGCAAGCCATCAGAGCCGGCGGCCTTGTTGTTCTTTAGCTTTTTTATAGCTAAGCGCACTTCTTCTATACTGGGTGGTGGAATTGGTTCTTCATTGACTGGACGTGGGTTTTTGTTTTATCTATTGTAAGGTAATCTAAAATAAGTTAAGCTTATAAGATGAAAATAAATAAATCAATAAAATAATCCTCCATGGATAATTCAATCCCACTAATACTTATATCGCGGGAGGTAAATCTTCAGTTGAATTGAAATTAGTGCCGTAGTCAATCGTACCGACGCGACGCACTGAGGTCCAAAATTACGTTTTTGGTTGCAAAAATCATAACTTTTGAACGATACAATTTGTTTCCCAAGCTTAAAAAAATAGAGATTTTTAAGAAAATTGCTTCACAGGGTGTTGCTAAAGCTTTGGCGGAAGTAAGAAATTCTTTGACAAATGAATTAACAGAGAAAGAAATTAAAGAAAAAACTGGCCAAATACGAGTGTCACTCGCGCACCGAAGGTTCCGTACTTCTTTAGAGTTGGAATTTGGAAAATGTTTTGCATGAATGGAAGCGTTATAGATGAAAACACGGTCTACTCTAACAAATGAAATGACAGAGAGCCACATTTGTGCAAAAAGATAAGTCTACATCTATATAGCATGAGAACGAATTCCAATGAAAAGAGAACATGGATGAATGAATGAAGTGAGAATTGGAGTACTATACTATACTATACACTATAGTGTGGATGTGGACTGTGGACGGAGAGTGGATTGTGAAGGTGAACTGTGAAGTCTTGAATCTGAATCTGGATGGAGTGTGGTATCGGTGTGTGAATGAACATGAGTAGAGTTCCAATTGGAATCGATTAAGAGAACACGCCAATAACAAATGAAATATGGTTAAAAGAGGCGTACTTTAAACAGTGATTGACTGTTTTTCTGTAAATATCTTTTAAAATATTAGCTTTTCGGCAAAACATTCTTCGCACAAATATATGTAGCTACGAGCATGTTCTTCAAAAAAAAGTATATATTCATTTTTTTGTAAATCAAGAAAAAAAAAACAGTTTCTTATACAAATTAAATTTTTACTAAATTACTAAATTTACTTTAAAACCAGTCGATGTATCGCTACCATTGGTATTTGTCGTTTATGAGGTTATACCGGATGTAGTGTGCAAATTTCAACCTTCTATGTCAATTAGTTTCTGAGATAGACCTAGGTACAAAATTGGTCTATTGGGAACGGAACCTTAAAAATTAAAACCAAAATCAAAATTATAAAAACAGTTAAAATTTTACGAATCTTGTAAAAAAAAAATGGTTTGCGGCTATCTGTTCTGCTACTCAAACCAAAAAAAAAAAATGTTAAAAAATTTGTATTAAGATTTCAATTGGCATAAATGTATATAAAACAACAAGATATATCCAAGAAAATTAAGATTTTTCGTTTAATATGTCATAATCACAAAAAAAAAAAAAAAAAAAATAAAGAAGTTCGTTTTTAATGTTTTCTTTTTTTACTCTAGAACAAAATTGAACAGCTTTGAAAAGCTCTATTAGTCAAACTAGTTAGCAGAAAATTATTTTGTTTGCTGTTTTGAAGCTCCGTATATATTTCTATTAAAAAATAAAACAAAACAATACAAATAAAACATCTAATTTAGTATTTTTGCCACGAGATTTGCCTTTATGGACCACAGTGCGACGTCTTTCTTTTTAATTTCATCCCACAGAATGTGCTTCCTTACAGCCATTTTGTCCAAAATCCGGACTATGGGACTAGTTTATTATTCACCCCTATCTTGGAATACGGCGTATTTGAGATTCACTTCACATACTCGATTCACTTTCACTTTCCATATGCATCGTGAAATCCGCCGGGTGAGACTGTCTTATCGACAGGCATTTTCGTTCAAAGTTGTTCGGAAAACCAGCTGTTTTGCATTAAATGGCAGCAGAGATAGAGCAAAGCAAATTAGAATTTATTTTACAGAAATCAAATAAAAAATAAATGGATAGTATATTTGAGTAGAATATATTTAACAATGTGGAGCAAAGAGCATCCAACGAAAATAAAATGCGTGCATATTAAGACGAACTACAAAGGACATAATGGAACTTTCGGATTCGACGTGAGTTTTCTGAAATGCAATTGTTATTCAAATTGTTTATAAAGTTTATTTATCTCTCAGATTTTCTTAGTGCTTTCAGTTAAATAAAGTAACATTTTCATTTTTTTTTGTGTTGAACTTACAATTTCAAATTGTTTATAAAGTTTATTTATCTCTCAGATTTTCTTAGTGCTTTCAGTTAAATAAAGTAACATTTTCATTTTTTTTTGTGTTGAACTTACAATTTTACAACAAACGATAGGATACGCAATGAATTAGCTGCGTATTTGAAATGTCAAAGTTTGTATGGGGAGTATTTTTTAATGATGTAGTTGTGTGACTTTACATAACGGGTGATTTTTTAGCTGGTTTGGTTTTGGCAACACTGGTTTTGACAGCTGACGTGTGTTTAGTACCTTGTGTCACTGTCAAACAGCTTCAGTTTGGTTTGCAATTTAACCATGGATCGTCTTACAAATGAACAACGCTTGCAAATTATTGAATTTTACTATCAAAATTCTTGCTCGGTTCGAAATGTTCATCGCGCGCTGCTTCCATTTTATGATCGGCATTCTCGACCTTCTGAGCAGTCTATTCGGAAGATTGTGACCAAATTTCGCACCAAATTTACTTTGTTGGACATTAAACCACCAACACGTTTACGTACTGTGCGTAGTGAAGAAAATATTGCGGCCGTATCAGCTAGTGTGACAGAAGACCGCGAAATGTCGATTCGGCGCCGTTCCCAGCAGTTAGGCCTTTGTTACAGCACTACGTGGAAAATTTTGCGGAAGGATTTGTGCGTAAAGCCTTTTAAGATACAGCTTGTGCAAGAACTAAAGCCAGCCGACCTACCACAACGCCGAATTTTTGGTGAATGGGCTCTTGGAAAGCTGGCCGAGGATCCGCTTTTTTATCGAAAAATTGTGTTCAGCGATGAGGCTCATTTTTGGTTGAATGGGTAAGTAAATAAGCAAAATTGCCGCATTTGGAGTGAAGATCAGCCAGAAGCATTGCAACAGCTACCAATGCATCCCGAAAAAGCCACTGTTTGGTGCGGTTTATGGGCCGGCGGCATTATTGGGCCATATTTCTTCAAAGATGATGCGAATCGCAGCGTTAATGTCAATGGTGAACGCTACCGAGCGATGATAACAAACTTTTTTTTGCCCGAAATGGAAGTTCTTGACTTGCATGATATGTGGTTTCAACAAGACGGTGCCACATGCCACACAGCACGCGAAACAATGGCGCAATTGCGAGGCGAGTTTGGTGAACAGTTTATTTCACGTTTCGGGCCGGTCAATTGGCCGCCTAGATCGTGCGATTTGACACCATTAGATTATTTTTTGTGGGGGTATGTCAAGGCTAATGTGTATAGGGACAAGCCCGCTTCGATTGACGCACTTGAAGCCAACATCCATGCATTAATCCGTGAGATACCGGCCGATATGTGTGAAAGAGTATGCCAAAATTGGACTCAGCGGATGGACTACCTGAGACGCGGTCAACATTTGCATGAAATTATCTTTAAACATTAAATTGCAAGGTTCAAACTATCGATTCAACTAAATATTTCATTCATTTTTTCGAATTTTTTGTGTTTTTTTTTTTTTTAAAAGTTCTAAACCTCTTAAAAAATCACCCGTTAGTTGCCAAGCTGTTTTGTCCCTTTTTAAGTTGGAGAATGCGCTTCAAAAATGTTTCAAATGTTGTTTTTAGCACAACACTATTGAAGTGTTTGGCGAGCCAATTCTTGCTAAATATCGTTCAAAAATTCTAAATTTGCAGAATAGCTTCAGAAACGACACTTTTTTTTTTTTTTCTTATTAGCCCTTTTTATTGCGACTTTTGATAATTCTGCAGCGGTCATCACCTTAATACATCCACTTTTAGTGAATCCAGTCTTCACTTTAGTTTTGGAGTACCATGATCTAAGCGTTGTTTTATTTGAATAAAAAAAGGGTGAAAACCCAGCTATAGCTATATAGCTGCAGAATTATCAAAAGTCGCAAGAAAAAGGGACAGTCAGAAAAAAAGTTTCATTTCTGAAGCTATTCTGAAAATTTAGAATTCTTGAACGATATTTAGCAAGAATTGGCTCCTAAAAAAGGATTTTTATAGCTGGTTTTCCACCCTTTTTTATTCAAAGAAAACAACGCTTAGATCATGGTACTCCAAAGCATAAGATATGCATATCAATAAATAAATATTTAGCGCAGCAGATAGGTACCCTATGACAAGTCTTTTACAACCTCTGCTTTTATATGTTGTGACGACTGGAAGTGGCCTATAATTATTTTTAATCAATAATTATTGTATGCCGAGTCCGAACTTCTAAATTACGAAGCTCTTCCAAGACAGCTATACCCTCGGATGTTTGTCAGAAGTTCGACGGTCGAGGAATGAAAAAAACCTTAAGATGTAATTTGTGTTTTTCCTAGTCCAAGACACTAACAAGCTACACCAACGCTATGCAAAGATACAAATATCTATAGGTAAATAAATAAATCAATAAAATAGTAATTAATTTAAAAAAAAAAAAAACCCCGACTGACTGTAAAAAAAAGATCTCACTGACATTTGTGTGACAATTGTTTTGTTTTATTTAATTTATATTTTTATATTAATGTGTTTAGCCTCTGACACTCCGGAAAAGAGTACCACTTTAATTACACCTCAATCTTTAAAATCGGTCAAGCCATTTGGGCCACAGGGCGTCACGTAGGAACGTACATAGGATACGGGCGAAACACATAACCCTCCCTGTGTCCAGTCGGGTAGAAACACTAACACATCATAATATTAGTTGTCACTCTCTCAACGCATATACCCCATGAAAGTTTGTAATGAAAGTAAACTTGGTCGTTTGAATTTTACTTCGTTTTCCGCTGTGGCGCTGTAAAACAGTAGCGCGTCTGTATTTTTGGAACATGCGTGAACTTGGCTACTAGCAGTCCATCTAAAATAAACCAATGCCACAAACATTCACGTTAACCTCAAAGTAAAAGCAGATCGAGTATACATTTATGACGGTTGTAAACAGAGGATTAAGATGTAAAAAAACAATTCGACGCCCAATGTCTTCGCAACAATATATAAAAAGCTAATGAATGACTAAAACTTGGCAAGATAAAAGCTGATTGGTCCAGTTTTGCCAAGAATATGACCAGAAGTTTGTTTTATGGCGCCAATGGGGACTGTGTTCTATGTATTACCTTTTCTTTTTTTTTGTACACTCGTGATTGGAATGTGATTAACTAATTAATATGGATTGGGAATCGTTGTGTTTGTTTTATGGTTAACGATGATGCGAAGTAGAAACACAGATATGTTTATAAAGGAGAAGTTGTGCAGCTTATAAATACATACGTACAGTGTAAGGCAGGGAATGGTGTGGTGTACCTACTCGCACAATGAGGTTCTTGATTAATGGAAAAATGCATAAGCCGTACACCAAGGGCTGGGACGTCAATGATCCTTTTCTGTTGGAATGTATTTACAATGGCGAGAAAGTATTACTCCTTTGTAGCATCAATTGCTGTGCGCTATTCGGATTAAGTGTGTAAGGGGACTGATGCTGAAGTAACTAGTTTGTATAAGTAAACGTTTTTATTTTCTGTCGGGTTAGAAAACACTACACTGTATCACTCAGACGCAACTGGCCAGGAGCCCTACCAGGACTACCAGGAGCCCAATCTACTCTCATCCATTGTACTGGAATATTCTTGACTTTTTTCGAGACTGCACTTCAGCGATGAGGAACTTACGGTATCAGCGTTCACCACATCAGAACCGAATGCCTGCCACCATCCAAGGTATCGTCGCTCTTTTCTCAAGCGTCGCAGACAGTGGTCTCACTTAAACCCAGCACATTAAGAAACATGGCTAAACGAAAGCGTCCCGTAAGAACGCCAAGACAAATTTTCTCTCTGCAGTCTTTTCTGCTGAGGGACAGCACGAACGCCGCTACCGCTGATTTTTTACAGACGTTCTTAAACATACGTATAATCTCCCCGAATCCTAGGACAGTCACAAAATCGTGTTCATGACTGAAAATGCAGGAAGACCCAACGCAGGTTTGGGTCCTCTCTGATCGCTGCTCAGTAATTTCATCCTAGATCTCATTTCAAACAATCCCAGTGTGACCTGAAACCCATGAGTTAAACAAAATCAGCTTTGCCACCGAATTCAGAGAGGTCCTGTAATCCTGAACTATCCTGCAACGGATCACGGGGTGAAGAAAGGGCCTTACGCGCAGATTGACTGTCGGTACAGAGGTTAATACTCCCAACCCCCACCTATTGCTAACAATGGAGTCGACAGCCCTTATAATTGCATAAATCTCCGCTTAAAAAACACAGATATGATGGCCTATTGAATAATGGAGTCGAGTGTTGTCTATTTCCTTGAAAAGTTCATTGTTAGTCAAATTAAAATTCACATGCGAAGAAGTTTCAAAACTTTAACGCAAATTTGCAGGGATGCCAAATCAATTCAGAAATATTTAACTTTTTTTTTTTAATTTACATCTGTATCTGTCAATCATATCAATGCTCAATGTCCGATGGCGATATTGATTTATCACAATTCCCTCTCTGCGTAAAATCACCAATTTTAAGTGCCAGCTTCCCAAATTAATGATTCCCAATCACTTCTAATGAGCAAGCCGATGCGATTCCTCTTCAAGGCCATGCAAAAATGAATCCAGAAGCGTCAGCAATAAAAATTACCCGTCTCCGCCACCGACCATTTAATACTTTATTACGTCGTTGTTAAGTGTCACGCTCTTTTGACATCTCAACGAATTACAAACCGTGGCCATTCCCTCACGCGGTGAGACGCACTGGTTGAATGAACAAAATCACTTAAAGAATCTGTTGTTCGCAACCCGAGCTCAGTCTAATGAATTAATTTTAGTAAGCCCACCTCCCCCTTGCATACCCCCCGGCATTCAACTGTCGTCAGTGAAATGCATAATTATGTACTTGGTACTGGAAACGCGATGTAAATCCTATTTTTAGGTAACACCAGCACACCACAAGAAGATGTTGCTAGCTTTTCGCTTCTGTGCACTTTTCCAAAGTGGAAATTCCGCTTAGTCATCGATAAATTAAAATAAAACTCTGTTGAGGAGCGCAGAAGAGAAGTTTTACATTCTACGTTTCTATAGAAGACGCCAGCAAAATAAGAAGCGGCAGATTTGAATACCGACACTATAGTGGAGACAATTTTATCTATCGGTGTACACCCATTGGGAGCGAGGAAAATGTCAGAAGGAGGAGGATGAAGATGAAGTGCCGTCTCTAACCTGATGTCGACGCCAGAGTGCTGAAGGAATTTTTTTTTTTTTTTTTTGCATTTATGTTTATTACCAATCACAATATGTGCATATTTACATTCGTGATGTATACGGGACCGAGCACCGCGGGCACACAATGGCTTTTAGTTATGTCAACTAAATGTCAACCACTTGGAATTCTGTCAGCGAACACACAAGTACCTAACGTCATCTGTCTATATTAGTAATAGCCGATTGTAATTTGTGTAAACAAAAATTCACAACATCCGGCGGGTAGTGTTCATTCATAAATTTTTTGTTGGCACTTCCAATGCCTAATCAGCTGTCAGACGCATAGTAACAACTGCGATATCTTGAATATGTTCTTGTTTTCCACAATAGTTTGATAAGCTACCTTTGAACTGATCTATATCTGACAGACGGGCAAATAACCTGAAATAAACCTGGTGGCGTTTATTTTTACACACAATTCGTTTTGTTTTGTGTTTAATCTTGTTTAATCTTGTGACTCTGTGGGGATAAAAATAGCAGCGAATAACAAACATAGCGACTGAATTAGGTGCGAGTCGAGGCATAGAATGCCCTATTTATTTTGGTCTGTATAATCATTTTGCACAACTATAAGCCATACGATCTAGTACATTATCGTAAGTACTTGTTGGACAACGATCTGTGATCGATATTCAACTGCGCAAAAGACTTATAATTTCGATTTTTCTTATTCTCAAATGCGAACGGGGCGAAAATTATCTTTCCAGCGCTTTCCAATTATTTCCATCTTCTATACCTATATTATTATCTTCTTCTTCTATATATATAATTTTTTCGGGGTGAAACTCGATGATGTTATAACTCGATAACCCCTAGGACGATTTTCATGATTCTTCTTTGGTTTTGTTCGTATTGCTGTATATCAGGTTTATAAAGAGAGAACATTCCGAAAAATCACCGTGCGGTCCAGATTTGGCATCCAATAATTCTTCCTATTAAATATTTATTTTGACATTTCTATTTTAAAAATTAATTAGAAAACTACGTACTACGAGTATGTGCGGATTTTTTTTCTTCAAAAAGTAGATTGATAAAATCGAGATAAAGTTAATGTATTATACGTTGGTCAACAGTGATGGTTTGTTTTTGGTTTCGTGCATCGCTCCAACAGTTTTATTTCTTTTACACAGTTGATAAGCTAAAAATTAGATATAAAAAGTTTGAACGCGGACAAAATAGTTGTTGAAAAGTAAATTTCAGTGATTTTTTTTAAATGCCAAGACGAACGCGCCCAAATATTGGCCGAGGAACAAGGCAAGAAAGTCAACAACAAATAGCTGTATCAACGAAGCCAAACTTAAGAAGAACGCGAAGAATGGTACATCGCATCATCGCATGGCATGGCATGGTCTGTGAGAGTGCAAGTAATGAGAGCTGCGTCAAATCGTACTGCTGTTGGGAACAAGTTCAAATCGAAGAGTGGCAAGACGCGCGTCGTTGCTAACATTCAAACGACTGGCATTTCAGTATGAACCAACAGAAAACTATGGCGGCGAAGCGATTGTGCCACCATTGAAACGCGCTGAAATTTAAACACAAAACGAACGGCCTTTGCTGTGTAAGTGACAAAGTGAAATTGGCACCTCCGGAGCCATTAAAAACGTTGTTTGAATCGGATGATTTTCTAATGAACATTCGACAGTACAAAAACTGTTTTCATATGTTTTCGTTCGGAACAAAAATCATTCAAAAAACTGGTTTCATGCCGACTTGCAGGGCAATGTTTCTTTTTTTTTTTTTTTTATATACTTCTCCCGGGAAAGGCGAACCTATAACGCTTCAACAGCGCCCCGAGATGCCCGCAGATGTATGTTTGTTCTGCACTTAAATTGCTGCAAATTGTAGTCTTCTGGAAATATATCCCCAGGAAGCGAGTTCCAAAGTTTGCTTGTCCGGTAACAGAAGGAGTTTTTGAAAGTTGATGTCCTCGCGGTTGTCAAGTGTACTGTATGGTCATGAGCATTAGCAGCCTGTCTTGTTGGGCGCCCAAAAGTTGCATTTCGAGGGATAATGTTTTTGAGTTCCTCAGAACATCTACCATGGAAGTACCTATAGAACAAGCATAGGTCAGCGACTTGTCTTCTGTGCACCAACGGTTGTAGATTCGATGTGAGTGTAGGGTCTCCAATGAGTCGAACTGCTCGTCTCTGTATGCTATCAAGCAGGTTAAGTGAATGTTTTGGGGCCGAGCTCCATATATGGGAACAATATTCCAAGCCTGGTCTAACCTGTGCTTTGTAGAGAAGGAGAAGTTGCTTGGGGCTAAAGTACCTCTTTGCTCTAAATAGGTAGCTCAACTTTGCGGACGCTGATTTTGCGATATAGGATATGTGGTTCTGCCATGTGATTCCTGAGTTGACTGTGACTCCTAGAAGGTGCATTGAGTCCTTGTGATGGATTGGATGGTCATCCATTTGGATCTGAGGAACTGTTGATGCATTTTTTCTGGAAAATGTTGTGAACTGTGTCTTGTTTGCATTAAATACAACCAAATTGTCCTTTCCCCACTTCAAGATTTTGTCCAGATCATCATTTAGAGCAGCGGTTCCCAAAGTGTGCTCCGCGGAGCACTTGGTGCTCCGCGAAGGATATCCAAGTGCTCCGCGGAAAGATAAAAAAAAAAGAAATACCTAACACAATTCCATTACACTAGTGACTAGTTTATTTTGTGCTTCTGAACTTGTCATTTTGATCGCAGCAATCGAATTTCAAATGCTCATTTAAAAGAAATCAATACATACAAACAAACTTAAAAGAAAATAATTCGTGTAAAAATATGTGGTATGGGATGATAATATCAACATTATGTAAATATAGGGAATCCCTGAAAATAGCATACGTGCAACGAAGTGCTCCGCAAAGAACTGTTCACCTAAAAAGTGCTCCGCGACTAAAAAAGATTGGGAACCGCTGATTTAGAGAATTAATTTGTTCACATCTCTGACTGTGTGATGTAGCCGTATTCACAGGCCCATTGTTCGAGATGGAGGATATAAGAGTGCTGTCATCTGCAAAGCTGTAGATATTATTATTTGTCGATCCAAGCAAATCGTTGATGTGGAGAAGAAATAGAGTTGGAGAAAGAATAGATCCTTGGGGCACTCCTGCATTTATAGCAAAAGAATTGGATGATACACCATCTACAACAACTTGGATCGATCTTCCCAGAAGAACATTTTGCATCCATCCGCAGAGTTGTTGTGGTAATCCGTAAGACGCTAACTTGCCTAATAGGGCTCTATGCCAGACTCGGTCAAATGCCTTTGATATGTCCAAGGCTACGGCTCTGGATTCGCCGTGTTGTTCAATTGATTGTGTCCATAAGTGCGTTACGTAGCTTAGCAGGTCACCTTATACATTATGCAAAAACACATGTTCTTACAATGGCACGGGATTCTGCACTGCGCGTGTGAGCAAACCACTCAAGTGCAAAAGCGGAAGGTTGGCCGGCAGGTCAATCATTGCGGCTTTATTGAAATACATCGATATTGCTATACTTCAGTTATTTTAACTATTTTAAATTATTTCGTTACATCGTTGGAAGTTTGTCAGATGATTGGAGCAGTAAACCCAACCTTTAAATCAGATGTAACATTTGTTTCTTCAGGAGTTGTCCCTGGAACCCTTCGCTCAGTAGGTAGTCGCTCCTTATTTTTGAAACAAGTAAGACGCATGCCTCCGGTTTTTTTTTTTTTTTTGTAAGTTCTTAAACCATTTAACCCAAAAGACAGCCAGCTTTTTTGTTCTCATGCCTCACTTTTCTAAAGAGGCACATTTTCTTAGTTCTTATTCACAGTCTTCTAACAGCATATACCCGACTAACATTCGCTTTAATTATCATTCTCCAGATAATCTACTCATATTTTTATTTAGTTAATCAATACGTGATTGATTAAATTATTATACTACCAGCGTTTAAATTCGTAGTTGCAACTATGACGACTGGTTTTTCAAGCCGACAAGATAAAATCTTATCAACAGATGTGGTTCTAAAAATACAATTTTCTTATTGACGTCTACTATAATTTCCAACTGAATAAGCAAATCAGCAGCAATTCATGTGAACTTTACCGCATGCTAGTATGCTAATGGCAAAACACGTAAACTCCGTCTTTAAACACAATTTGTATTCGCGTTTAGATGTACAATTATTATATGTAAATGGGGGAAGAACATCGCTTAAGATAAGTGGAAATGAATTAAAAACAACTTCTTCTTTCGAATCTCGTGACATGCAATCTACACTTCACGTGATTTCGTGGCCAGACTTTGTCGTTTTGTTTTAAACAATTATTACCAACTTCGTGCGTTATCTGATCGCAAAAAATAATACCCCACCCACTTTGGCAATTTTTTGATGATAACTTGAAAGCAAATATGTTATTAACCGCATACTTGTTCCATTCAAGTGTAGCGTGAAAGTATACTTTTTTTTTTTGGATGCGTGATGGATGGTTTTCGTGTTTAATATAATAAGACAGGCTAATAGCGATTATTCACTCAGTTAGGACTGATGAGTTTGTTTATTTTATATACTTTTTTTTGTTTTGTAAAGTCTTTTCTTTTTAAATACTGATTGTACATTTTTATTGCCGAGAATTGGATAAAAGGTTTTTTATTGGATGCCGCAGAAGAGCAAAGTGGAGGTGTTCTTTTTTTTAATTTACTCTACACGCGCCCACAACAGGAGTTCCTAAACTTTATAAATAGCGGTTTATTTATTTCTTAGTTTCATGAAAAGAAAAACAAAAGGGGTTGTGTTTCTTTTTGTTTATTCAGCAAAACATTTGCGTTAGATAAAAGTCTTGCTGTTGTAAAGTTATAAAAAAAAAGCCTTTCAAAATGGAGATAGGGCGAAGAGAACGAACTTTGAGGCACCATATGGATGTTCTGCTTAGCGTTCTTCAAGTTCGTGCTACTTAAAACAGTGAAATATAGAAAACTTTCTGTTAAATGCTTGATAAAATGACTGCCTTAAGAAGTTCTTTGCCTAGTAAAAATGTTTTAACGTTAAAGGCAGCCGTCTCCAAACTCCAACACCTCGGAAATAGAATGCCCCTGAATTAAAATTAGTTACACAATTGCTTACTTTTAGGTGTAAATTCCATTCCGTCGCAAATAAGTTCTAATCTAAGATGATAAATATTTGAATATGGCAACATGGCGGCGACAAATTGAATGTTACCAAAATGGGTTCAAATACTGATAAGCATTTTGTATGGGGAATTTGATTTTATCAGTCTTAGGGCGGTATTTACCAAGCGCTCTTAAGTCGATTATTAGTTTATGAGACTCATAACTTCGAGTTTTTCCGATGGATTCACCAAGCACTATTATGCGAGAAACAGATTAACACAGCGACTTCGACAGCAACAGCAACAGCGAATTTAGG
Organism: Cheilosia urbana; assembly: GCA_946477585.1. Lineage (NCBI taxonomy): Eukaryota > Metazoa > Arthropoda > Insecta > Diptera > Syrphidae > Cheilosia > Cheilosia urbana. The sequence continues at coordinate 124,626,479 of OX297854.1, forward strand.
ATTAGCTCTAACGTTGATGTCGCTGTCGATGTGGCTGTGCTAATGTGTTCAAAGTAATTAAAATAAATTACATTGGTTGTCAAAATTGCTGCTGAAGTCGCTGTTTTAATCTGTTCCCCGCATTAGGGCTGTATCCATGCTATTTCGAATATTCGAAAAATTAAAATTTCCAAACGCGTTCTAAAACGAGTTTATGGACTCTTTTTCGAAAATGTTAATTGTCAAAATCAATTCGTGTGATTGAAATTAGATTTACATAAATTGTGTTCTCCGATTAAATTTATTGTTGAAATAACTGCAACTGCTGGCATATAATGGGTTTCAGTTGCAGATTGGGGTGGTTTCTGAGACGTCCAGGGTTGTTTTCATCTACATTTTTTGTAGGTTCCTCCACCAGTGCGAAGTGCGATATGCCTCCATTTTATCTGCAGCAAGATATTTTTTCAGTTGACTTTTGAAATTTAAAAAATATGCTTACAATTGTTTTGAACTTCTTTTGCTGGAAGCATAAAACTCATCCCTTAATTGCTCCCCAGTACCTACTTTTTTTTCGACTGTGCTTATGTACCTAGTCAGTTTTCTGCAATTAGTTATGCTTGGGTATTTGATTATTATTACTAGGGGTCGCCCCGTGGTCGAATTTCGACCAATTTATTCTATAAGTTCATTTTTGAAGGGGAAATATCGGAGCGCTTAAAAATAGGCAATCGAAACCATTTCAGGCTTCCTTTAAGTTGCGAATAAAAAGTGTCCAGTAATGCGGGCTGTCTTCTATTTTATATTACAGGTAGAAAAGGGTGCATAGAATAGATATGCAAAGTTTCATCGTTTGTTGTTCAACAGTTTTAGAGTTATGGGGACCTTAAGTTAGAAGCCAACATTTTGCTTAAATTTCATATAAATCATAAACCGTTAGGCCGATTGGTACGATTTGAATTTTATTAGATTAGTATTGTCGAACACTTTCGAAAATAGATTTGAGAAATTTTATCACTTTGCTAGCTGCGGTTTCAGAAATAACACGGTTTTAAGGGATTGGGATTTTGTTTTTTCAAATGGTTCTAACTTTCAAACGGTTGAACTACAAACGAAAAGAATTTCACTACAAACAGCTACAAACGATTGTCTATCGAACTGCATTTCACGTTTTTCATTCTAGAAAAAGTGCGAATTAACTTCACGCGGGTGCCATGTTGTTGTTGTTGTAATTTCATGCAATTCGCTTAAATTTACCTGCTTTAATTCATAATTTGTGGATAATTTTTGTATTGTGCACTTCTATGTATTGTCCCTACCCAAATATATATAGTGTTGGCATATTTATGTGACTTATAATAGGAAAAAAGGGGGGAAACATGTTTTAGGCAACTCCGTATTAATATATAGATTTGCTCTTTTTCCTTATCGGAAAGATTTGGCTTCCTTCCCTTCCCTTCCATTTTGAAAACGACAGCTGATTTCGAAGTTATTACTGCTCTCAACTTTAAAGTGGTCGGGACCACTCGTAAGTCTTATGAGCGCTCATAAATACGCACTAACAACCATTGATAGTAGGTTTACGAAGCTCTTAGTTTAATATTGGTCGATGAATACCGCCCTTAATGGCGACATATACCCGCGATTTTTTGTTTTTGCACATCTATGACACAGTACATTTATATATTTATTTTATTATATAAGTTTCATTCCGCTCATTTTATAATAAATACTAAAGAAGTGTACTGAAACTTCGGATGTTCACGTATTAATATTGTGGTAAATCAGGCACTTAGTGACAGGCACTTAGTGAATCGGACACTTAGGAAGTGTGGTGAATCGGGCAATCTGTTTCCCTCTTCAAGTTCCACTTCCAATTGGAGACCGGAATTGTATTGCAGTTTGTATTAGTTCATTCTAGAACCATCTAGAGAAGATATGGAGTATACATCTGGGGTCTATCTACTTCTAGAATATTCGCCGATAGGTGGCAGCGCGGATATAAAAGGGGCGCGTTGACAACAGAGAGGGCAATTGATTTTTAGCAAGCGATGGTGTTAAGTTCGAAAGAGTAATCGGTTGTGAGATAAGTGTGAAGTAATAGAATAAAGCGATTGGATTGAGACGTTTAAGAATTGATTAAAGTGATATTGTTTTGGAGATAAATAAGTGGATATTTGGAAAGTGTAAATAAAGAGATTTTATTGGAACAGTTGAACAGAACAGTGTTTTATCTTTTCGAATCCCAGCCTGAATGTAACAATATAATGATGATGATGATGATGATGATGTTATAATTTACTCGCACTCACTATGAAATTAGTAAATTTCTCATATTGTACGTAGTAAGAAAAAAGATATTGTACATAAGTATTTGTAAAATATTTCAAACTAGAGATTTTCATCAATTCTGACCGACTATCGATAATAGAGAAACTTCAAAAAGTGGGTCTCGCAATTCTGTCCACTGTGGTCCAAAAATGACTTATTTTTTGTTTTCTAAAAGGAAATTTCCAGGCCTATAAAAATAATGACATTTAAGAAAATTGCTTCGCATGGTGTTTCTAAATCTTAAGAAATGTGAATTTTCGATGGTTTGTCTATAAATATGTAGTTAAATTAAGTTTTGTTCGTGGAGGAAAATCATCAAAATACCTGTGAAAAAATCAATTATTTCTTGTCATGGGCACCTGAAGAAGAAATAAAACATCAACAACCTATTTGGCGAACAAATATCATATTTCCAGGTGCAATTGGAATAATAACATATACCCTATAGATTGCATGCATATTTCTGAATTTAATTTTTTTAATTTGAATTTCCACAAAAGTCGTTAGAATCCCAAGGAAAACTCAAAAATTCAAATTTACTGGTCAGGTTTGACAGAAATTGCAAGGCAAGTACACGTGCAGCAAAGTAAAAGCTATGTTCGAATTTTCGAACTTACTTAAGCAAGCTAGGTTTTTATTCATACCGATTCAAAGCAATTGCTAAGGGCTTTTATGCCTGTGACACACATAGGGTTTCGATACCATGGTATCAATTCTATGGCATTGTCAATACCATGCTAGGTGACACACTATACAACGTAGTATAGGCTGAAAGTTGCCATTAGTTACCATGCTGGGGCAGACAATAAAACCCGCGACACACACCCAGTACAGACACCCTGTTGGGAATACTAAAACATTTTCTATGAAAATGATAGGTACTTTAAGTAAAACTAATCTCCACTACATGAGAGTGGGGCTGTTTTCGCTAGGAGGATAGCTATAACACGCAAAAAACCCTAGTATCGATACTACGCTCAAACCACATTGCTCGCATGGTATGACCGTAGTATTTAGTTTAGTAAGTCTGACAGCTGTCTGACTAGATATATCTTGGTTTTGATTGTCTGAAATCGGTCATATGAGCAGCTTTTTCAGTTGACGTTTATGGAGGGATAGCCGACGAATCTAGTCGGGAAGTTCGTGACTGAGTACTAATGTCGTTTTCCATTGGGACCACCAGATATCTTTTTGAGATCTCAGATTTTACGGCGCTCATGGAACGTGCAACGAAATTGATCTGCTTTTGTAAATGGATTAGTGCGTTACTTGACAACAATATCAGCTGTTCAAATTGAATTCGTTTTTGGCAAAATCATAAATGGATATCGACCTGAAAAATGTTTCACCTGTTGTAGCTAGGCCTAGCTTCTCACAACCATACGTTTTGTGTGAGTTTTTCATTTTTGAAACGAATGGAAGGGATCTACAATTTTATGCCGACTCCAAACGGCTAATTGAGAAGCTCTTTCAAGACATCTATACTCTCGGATGTTTGTCAGACGTTCGCGAGAGGTAGCGCAGTGGAAAAAAAAACCCTAACTTGGAATTTGGGTTTTTGCGGGATTCGAACCTACGACCCCTCGCTTAGTAGTCCAACACACTAACCACTTAGCCACTGCGACTACAAAACAATTAAGATAATAATTCCTTCAAAATTATGTCCATGGCTATTTGTGGATTTTGTTATTTTGGTTTTCACGAAACCTTGCGTATTTGTCTTCAAAGCAAACTTCTTCAACTGACGTAAAATAGCTGTGCAAAGTATATTGGTATGTGTAAATCTGAAAAAATATCGAGATCTGCAAAAAGTGATCCGAATCGAAAAAAAAAATTGATTTTTCTGCCCAATGGAACGTTAAAAGTGGTTTAGATCAAAAAAAAAGATTGATTTTTGGTCCCAATGGAAAACGACATAAGTTTACAGTTCGCATATATGGCTGGCGTAGCAAAAGTGACGTTCCTGACGAATCTAGTTTTTTCGTTCAGGTTACATCTTATCCAGACCAATCTAGTCGATTTACGATAACTAGATTCTTGAATGTGCCCATACTTATTTGATGTGGACATACTGCCTTCTTTCTTGACGTTCGTCTGTGCTTGTGATTCTACTCGGTTGGAGTGTCAATCAGCACAACTTTCTTTCGTCGTCGAACTGCAAGTGCAGCGCGGTTAATAACCCATTGCGGTTAAGGCTTAAAACCTTTTGTCGGTTAAATTTGGCATTCCGTTACCTCTTCAACCAGAGTTCATCTGTCAAACGTTTAGAATTATAAGGCAGGAGTCTTTGTAATTCTAAACGATTCAACGTTCGGAATACATTCCGTGCCATCTGAAATGAATATGTTTAAGCTAAAAGTGTACTTTATTTTTTTATGTTTACTGTTTACTGTACGGTCATCTTGAATTGCTGAGTGTTTTCCCGACATACCTTATAAATTAAAAAGCAACCAAACTGTTGCCACTGTTGATATGATCGAGAAAGTTTCGTGCAACCCAGTGGAGCACTTTAATTTTCATTGATACGTTATCAAAGAGAGTACTCCTAAAAACATTCATGAAAAAAAGTCAGCTCTGCTGGTTTAGCAACAGCCGGTGCTTTCAATCCAACTTCTGCAGTAATTTCTGCTTTGTTTATCAAAAAGCGCAGTGATGTTCATCAAATTTCATGAGTGCTACTGTTATATCGAAAGCACAAAAATGCTTTCAAAAATGCTTTCAAAATGATCTTAACCCAAAACATGCATAGAATGACAGCCAAACAAAGTTCTTTCAGTCTCTCTAACAAGTCACATGCACTTAAAAATAACCTACTCACCGAATCATCCGTAACGTAGAGAATACAAGTATGACACTGAATTAGGCTTGCATGATAATTATTACCTCAAGGAAGTTGGGCTGATAATGTGGGCATTATTGTTTGTTAAACAGCAATATGACGACAACAAGGTTGGTACACATCTTTATGAACGCTGCGACATTTTTTGTTTATATCATATTCAAGATTAAACAATTCACGTGTAATGGATGATACTATGTAATTGTAAAAGTCAAGTTCATTGCCCCTTTATTGCACGACAATGAGATGGTGAGCTATGTCATTTCCTGGCTGTAATCCTAAAATTGTTCGTACTACCTGCAGTCGAATAGCTGTCAACAAGTCAATAAGCCAATATTTCATTAATATATTATATTTCTAAGCGACAATAATTTGTAACACACAATTAATGCAAGATTCGCGCGACAAAATTAATCAGAAGCATTCCCCTATGTCCATGTCCGTTCATTATTCGTCGTTGAATTTTCGTTTGCTTTCTAGAATCATTTGCAATTAATTTATGACAAAAATTAACGAAAAAATGTCTATGTAAATGTGTACTATGGTCTGATTGGGTTTCTAGGGTTACTGCATTGGGAATGCTGCGCAAAATTTATTGACGCAACAAAATTCAATGCTACAGCCTTTGGTATGACACAAAATATTTTTTTATCTACCTACTGATAAATGAGCAAATAATAATGTTCTCTAAAGAAAGGTATATGAACTCGACTATAATTGGACAAATACAATCATCAATATAAATAACAGACTGTGGGACAAATTGCGGTCATGACAAGGATTGGTATAATTTAATTCCGTTTTTACTACCTCAATAAATATTAATCTGATCACTATCCATTTATAGCGGCGTTTATTATTTGAAATGCATGTCGATATTATTTACAACAGTTTTAGGCGATTTTAATCCCAACCACATGAGTCGGTGGAGCTTGGACCGTTTGGGGTACAGATACGAAGTTCATTTCCTTCAAAACTCACTACTGATAGGTATAAAATGTTTTAGGGAATTTCCGTGGGCGGAATGATTACATCTTTAAAATCCATTGACATACATAGGAAGGGGGTTTACTAGATTCAAGAACCCTTTACACAGATAATGACTTTATCAACAGCTGGAGGTTGATCGAATATCTTATCGTTTTGTTGCCTCGCATACATTCTAGAAGGTATGTTCCCGTTCGACAAGGCTTTCGACGATGTTAGTCAAATTTGATCAAACTACGCGTTCCCATGAGCGAAATGCCAAGAGATTCATGATTCCTTTTCTATCGCTTTAATTCGCGCCTGGAAAAGCTACCATCGTTGAAAAGATGGAACAATACGCTGAGCTTCAGGTTGGGTGGAGTCTTCCACTCTATATGGCGAGGACTTATTTTTTTGTTTTGGCTAGGTTTTTAAAGTGTACCCTGGTTTAGCGTCAGTCCAATCATCTGTTGATCTTTGTGTCAAATTATAGCCAATGAGTTAACCTCGAATTAACAAAAGAGAAACTTAAGAAAAGTGACAGATCAAAACACAACATTCCGATTAATTTACTTACTTACTTAGGTGGCGCTACAGTCCGGGGAGGACCTGGGCCTCAACCAATACGCCTCTCCAGTTAGCGCGATCTTTGGCTAACTGCCTCCAGTTGCGCACTCCAAGTTGGTTGAGGTCCCCTTCCACTTGCGCGCGCCACCTAAGGCGAGGTCTTCCTCTACTGCGTTGTCCCTCCGGGTTAGAATCGAAGACTCTTCGGGCCGGAGCGTTGGTGTCCATTCGCTCTACATGCCCCAGCCATCTTAGACGACTGATGCGTACTTTTCTGACTAGGTCGATGTCGCTGTACAGCTCGTAGAGTTCGCTGTTAAATCTTCTCCTCCAAAACCCGTCAACGCAAACGGGACCAAAAATCACTCGAAGAATTTTGCGTTCGAAACGACCAAGGAGATCTTCATCCGCCTTTGATAGCGCCCATGCTTCTGCACCATAAAGCAGGACTGGGATGATGAGGGTCTTATACAGAGTTTCCTTAGTATTTCTCGACAAGGCCTTACTTATCAGTTGCCGTCTTAGGCCAAAGAAACAGCGGTTGGCAAGTGTAATTCTTCGTTTGATTTCTGATGTGATGTCGTTATCAGAGTTTATAGCGGAGCCGAGGTAGACAAAGTCCCTAACTACCTCAAAGTTATAGCTGTCTATCGTGACGTTCTGCCCGATTCGTCGATGTCGTGTGTCTCTTCTTGTTGACAGCATATATTTTGTTTTACCCTCATTCACCACTAAACCCATTTTTGCCGCTTCTGCACTAATACTTGCAAACGCACCAGTGACAGCTCGCTGTGTTGTACCGACAATGTCAATGTCGTCAGCGTATGCAAGCAGTTGCACAGACTTATAGAAAATTGTGCCTCTGGTGTTGGCTTGTGAGTTTCGCACAATCTTCTCAAGAATGATGTTGAAGAAGTCACATGACAGCGCATCACCTTGTCCAAATCCTTTTTTGACATCAAAGGTCTCGGTGAGATTGTTTCCGACCTTTACGGAGCAGCGAGCGTTCTCCATCGTCATTCTGCACAATCTGACAAGCTTGGCAGGGATGCCAAAACTAGACATGGCTCTGTATAGCTCGTCTCTATAAACGCTGTCATATGCGGCCTTAAAATCGACAAAAAGATGGTGAGTATCGATCTGGTATTCTTGGGTTTTTTCCAGGATCTGCCGTAGTGTGAATATTTGATCGGTCGTGGACTTACCGGGCCTAAAACCGCACTGATAGGGACCTATCAGATCGTTGACGAATGGTTTCAGGCGTTCACACAATACAGCAGACATGATCTTATACGCAGTGTTCAGGAGACTGATGCCTCTGTAGTTGGCGCAGTTTAGAGGGTCTCCTTTCTTGTGGATCGGGCAAACAATGCTGAGGTTCCATTCATCAGGCATACTTTCCTCTAACCAAATCTTGGAGATGAGTTGGTGTATGCACTCTACCATGTCATCTCCGGCTGCCTTGAAGAGCTCGGCAGGTAAGCCGTTTGGACCAGCAGCCTTGTTGGATTTAAGCTTAGATATTGCTATCCTCACTTCATTTTGGTCAGGTGGACGGAAATCTTGGCTGTCATCGTCCAGGTTGAATGGATCGTTCTGCCTAACAGCGGAATTTGTGTCGTCTTCGCCGTTTAGCAGTCTGCAGAAATGGTTTTTCCATGTCCTCAGCACCGACTGCGACTCTACTACAAGGTTTCCTTGCTCGTCTCTACAGGTCTCCGTTCGGGTCTTGTTGGCATGGCACGTTCTTTTTACCTTTTGGTAAAACTTCCGAACATTGTTCCTGGAGTAACACCTCTCTATATCCTCGATCGCGCGCTTCTCATGCTCTCTCTTTTTTCTCCGGAGAAGCCGATGTTCTTCCCTCCTTTTTTGCTCGTAGAGCTGACGAGCTGCTCTCGTCCTTCTATGCAGCGACGCTTCGTAGGCACTTTGTTTTGCTGCATGTGCTTGCCGGCACTCTTCGTCAAACCAGGGGTTTCGGGGGGGTGGACTGGTGAAACCGAGCACATCAGTTGCGGCGTTTTTGATGGCTTCTTGGCATCGGCGCCACTGGTCTTCGGCACTTGATGCTGGCAGCATAGGACTTCTCGAGAGGTTGAGGGATACGCGATCGGCAAAGGTTCTGGCGGTTTGTTGCGTTTGTAGTCGTCCAACGTTAAATCTCCTCACAGTATTTTCTCGTTGTTGTGGCGTCTTGGATATCCGCATCCGTACCTTGGCTACAACAAGGTAGTGGTCCGAGTCTATGTTGGCCGCTCGGAAAGTTCGGACATCTAGAATACTGGAGGAGTGCCTTGCGTCGATCGCAACGTGATCAATTTGGTTGACGGTTTGATGATCAGGTGACCGCCATGTTCCTTTGTGTATATTGAGGTGAGGAAACCGTGAGCTAGCTATGGTAACATTACGTCCCGCAGCAAAATCAATCAGCCTAAGTCCGTTTCCAGACGTGGTGACGTGTAGGCTGTGTTTTCCGATTGTGCTACCAAAGATGTCCTCCTTTCCTATTTTGGCGTTAAAATCACCCAAGACGATTTTAACGTCATGCTTAGGACATTGCTCATATGTTTTGTCGAGGAGCTCGTAGAAACACTCTTTGGTAGCATCGTCTTTATCTTCTGTGGGGGCGTGAGCGCATATCAGGCTGATGTTGGCGAATTTAGCCTTGATGCGGATAGTTGTAAGGCGTTCACTAACGTGTCGAAAGCTCAAGACTTCTTGCCTAAGTCTGCCGCTTTCAACAAATCCGCATCCAAATAGACGCTGCTTTTGTTCTCTGTAGCAGTCACCGTAGTAAATGTCACAGTTTTTCATCCTCCTTTTGCCCGGCCCATCCCACCGCACTTCCTGGATGGCGGTGATACCTGCTTTGTAGCAGTCTAGGGCCTCCGCTAGTTGTTCGGCTGCACGCGGTCTGTTCAGAGTTCGAACATTCCACGTGCAGATCCGAACGTCATTGTCCTTTTTTCGTTTTGCAGGGTCGTCAACAGTGAATCCGTCCTTATCCGAGGCTTTTGGTTGCTTCGCAACAATTCTTTTTTTTCCGTGGTAGGGTCGTTAACCCCACGCACAACCCCCAACCTGGAGGACCAGGCCCTTTCTGTAACCCCTTGGGCAAAAGGAGCCGGAATATTCCGGAGTCAGTAACCCGCTGCGGGGATGTGAGAGCTGCCGTTGACCCATTAAGGGCTCTTCCGCCACCGTCTCTATTTCAACACCCTGACTAGTGCTGAAAAATCCTCAATGACCTCAGCTCCAAATACGTCAAAGTAGCTCATTGAGGTATCTGCCATGTTGACTGTTGACGCCACCGTTGATTCAACCATGTGAATTCATCCGCCGTACGTCCTCTTTCTGAGGGGCTTCCGATTAATTTGCGCAATGATATAATCTTGCAAAATGCTAAATTACAAACCGCAGCAATAGCATGAACCATGTTTAAGTCCAGCCCTACAAAGAATGCATCAAGTAAGTGTACAGTTGTAATACAAAACACAAAAATACATATAATAGCTCTCTTGTTGATCACAGCTACATATTACAACCCCATCGAGTGAATGGAGAAACTTCAGATGTGCTATCAATATTGAAATCCGGGAAACAAATTGAACTGCTATTTGGCTCCTTCTCGATTCGATTGAAATTCTATTATCGATCCCAAGACACCCCAATGTGTAGTGCCTTTATTCGCCCCCTCAATTAACAAGGTGTGAATGAATCGTAGGGAATATCGGGCCAACATCAGCATAATTCATACGCCTTCGGCTACAAAGAAATCAGAGTTCTCCATTGACTAGAAAACTAACTTGAGAACTTTGTGCATGTGGCAGCATTTTGTATACACGCTCGCGTACGAAAGTTAAATGCCCCCAGGTGTCGTGCGCGCGTCCCAAATATGAATTGCAAACCCAAAACAAAAGACAAAAGCAAAACCGTCAATTCCAAGTACGAATTAATATTCATTTGAGGATTTGCGTTCGCGCACCCATGCGACGTGTACAAGTGAATCAAATTATCGTCCAGCCTATCGCACTGGCGTCTGGGTGTTTCGATTGTGAATACATATTTATCAGCTTTTCACGCCACATATAGCCTTATCGGAAGACCCAAGTGTCTGGAGACTGTAATTTACATTTCGAAAACAGAATGCCACTATGGAGACTTACCCTTAAAGGTGAATGGTGGCATTTGTCCAGCAGTTACTACCACAGAAGGAGGGGGATTCTGCGTTGGATTACAAAAATCTGGGTCATCCGGATCGAAGAGAATATTGTCCTCCCATTCGGTGACGATGTTGTTGCCTCCGGGACGGTTTTTCATCTGAAAAAGAGATAAGAATAGGTTTGTTAGGAACGTTTTTGCTCGAGAGATGAATGGGGATTTTTTCAAGTAATTCTTTTTTTTATATATATTATATACGGGGCAATAGTAATATCATCTAGTATGTCTAAAGTGGGTTTCAGTGTCAATGTGTGGGTATTGTTCTGGGGGCCTTTACTTCCGCATGAAGGGTACAACGTTTTGTGCTCATTTAATTGTCAGTTGCATTTTATACGGAGAGTTATCTGTTCTATCCTCAGGTGTCTCCATGACCTTTTACCTTGAGCACAGGTGTTTATGAAGTACTATTTGTATCATAAGTCATTACAAATTCGAATCAACGGCGAGGACGGTGATTAACTAAAAAAAAAGGTTTACGTAGCAAGTATCTAGCAGCAGGGGTAAAGTGCGAAGGCTTGCAAATTAGCGGCGATGTAAGGCAACTGGTCAACAGTTGAAACAGTATTTTGTAGGTGAAGTGGGCAAGCTGTGCAAACCCTGGCAGGAGCAACAAGTAAAGAAGTTTGTTGTTATCTAGCCAGATCTTCGTGGAAAGCAACAGTTTGTACATACATTTTTAGAACAACATGATTATCGATTAGTACCGTCAGACAAGTAAACCAAGGGAACATGCCGATAGAAGAACCCACCTAACACGCTACGTAGGGCAGTAACATTCGAAAGGAACTCGTAAGGAAATGTGCAAAGCACGCTCACCTTTTGAATTGGTGAATCATCTGTTGAATACATTTGTTCATAAAGCTGAGGGTTAACGTATTCGCTGACGTGGTAGGTATTCCATAAACAAATCAAAAAAAAAATCAGTCGGCATCCAGTGTAAAGGACGAATCAAAATATCAACAATAACTAATGAGAGGTGTAGTATCTGATTAACTGGGTTGTGTGTTAAACAGGACTACATTATCTAGCTCATTCGGTTGACGTCAAAAAATTAGGCTAGGGTCTGCTGCACCAATTCTGTAAATTCTGTATAATAGTTGGGCAAGGAAATGTACAAAATTCAGCAAATTTGTGTAACTTCCTGCTCGATTAACTATTGTGTTGTCTTTATCTGATTATTATTTAAGGATTGATGTGATTGTCTATTCCAATCCATTTCAATAGTTATTTCAATGCTGGTGTAGAGTTTTCTATCCCAAGCAACACGGAAATGCAATAATGCATATTTAAATGAACTAGGTATGAAGTTAAAGTTTTACGCCCATTATTGCAACAACAAGGAATCACTCCGCAGTGGGCGATGCGATAGCAAAAGCTTTAAACACCAGAACAAAATAAAAGATACATGCGCTGTTTGAACCTGTGACAACAGGAAAATCTGTGAGAATCTCCCTAGACAAGGAGGCGACGACGGAGAGATGAAATTCTTCAATCCATAATTGAGCGTAGGCGAAAGGATTTTTTATACAATATGCTATCCGCTTTTCAAATGAAATCTGTTATGAAATTTGGAAAAGCACTCACCCTCTTTGGTCTATTAATTTCCTTGAATGTTACCAAATGATTTAGTTATTTCACTAAACTAACAATAAATTATTGTCACTTTATTTAGGGAAAACTTTTTTCAGTCTTTTTTCACAATTTCACAGTAAAAAACAAACGAAACGACAGCGGCGATAAAAGTAACTTTTTATTTCAATACATAAACAAGTGCATACACATAACCTATTAGTTAGTCAATAGAGTAACAATAACGAATTTATTTAAATATATAGTTGAGCAAATTTGTAACACAAACGTACACGACAAACTATTGACGAAACAGAACAGGGGTGACGCCAATTTTTCACATCAATTTTGAACCTGCAGTATCAAACATTTTGCGGAGTTGCGCTACCAAATCGTCCACGAAATCCATTTATGTACCTACAAGAAGTTAAGAACTTCAGCGTCAGCTGTCAGCTTCAGCATGTGTATTTTTGTTGTTGTTTGCGCAGTTTTGTTATTTTTCTTTTGTCATTCTAATTTGTTTTGAGGTGTCATGTGGAGTTTGTTACTGATATTGGTCGTTAGTTTGATTAGTGGCGCAGTGTCGTTTAAAGGAAGTGGAACTTTTGCAAAAAGTGCATTGTAGCAGGGGTAACATTTTTTTAAAAGTGATTGTGGTGGATCGATTGAATGTGGTGAATTTAAGAAATCTTTTGAAGAAAATGTCAAATTTGGAGTTTATTTCTAATTTTGGAGAATGAAATAATCTGATCTGAATGTCAGTCATCATTTTGAAAATGTGTTAAGGTATTTTATAGGGTTGCCTTTTGCCAATAAATTCATGTCTTCTTGCTCTGCACGGACCGTATTTTACTATTTCGTTTACCATGGATCTGTTTTAGACGTTATGTTTTCGTGTGTAGACGCCGTAGGTAGATATTACACATGAAACATGTTTTTCGAAGTTTTTCCTACAATGTATTTACTTGAACTGTACCTAGGTACCTATATCTATATACATGATTGTTAATCACTTAACAGTTTATTCACTCCGATATTGTCAGAAATTTCTTCGAGTGTAATAAACTAGAGATCGCCCAGTGGTAGAAATTCTACAATTTTAGTAACCTGAGACCCTGACTTAAACCCAAAATATTAGAAAACAAATTAGACACAGCGTTGCCACTCTACACAATCTTCCCAACAAAAACAAATCAAGCGAATATGTTGTGTTAAGGACTATTCACATGATAGCGAACTGTGAATAGGCGAATTGCGAACAAATCAATTTAACTGTATTTACGAATTGAAAATTACTATTTGTTCTATCTCAAAACCATTATATTTAATTAATCTAACATCTAATCCAAAAAAAAAACATGAATCCCTATTGATTTAAACAGCTAAATTAACAATTTAGGCAATTTGCCCGCGAATTGAAAATTCTTGCCGCGAACTGTCACACTTTATTCACAATCCACACAAAACAGTCGCGATCCACAAACCCGCGAATGAAATATTCGTTCGAACTTAACCTTTAAAAATGAAACTGATACGCGGATATCAGTTTTCATGTGAATGAAGTGTCAGAAACTGCGAATATTCGCGTGTTCGCATCAGAGACAATACTGAGACCCCCAACTCACAATCCTCTTGCCGCTGGCCCCCTCAGTTTTTTTTCAAATTCGCCATTTTGTTTTCCTATCGGTGTTATGTCTATTTAGAATCCGTGTGACATGTAAAAAATAAACAAAAAATATAAATTCAATGCTGCCAACCGCTACCAACCATGGGGGAATGTGGTAGAGTTCGAGAATACCACATTTTAAGATAACTGAATGCTATTGGTTGGTTATTATAAATTTTTAAAAAACGATTAATATAATTTGTTTAGTTAATAATGCGATCTAAATGAGATGTTTTATATACTAGAAACATATTAAGACAAATATTGTTGTGTATTTTCTGCTTTTGAATATCATTAACTTTGATTTGATGTGTACATTTTTCTTAAATAACTGAAGAAAAATTGCCCAAAATGTTTTTATTTTCATTCAACAATTCTACAGTAATAATTTTTCATAAATATTTTCAGCAAAAGTGCACTAATTCCTAAAATAAAATACTATTTACACGAAACGAATAATTTCAAATTTAACTGACAAAATTCTATGAACGCTGGAAGCAACTTTGCCGACAGCGGAAGTGGGACACGCAAGGTGCGAGTGTGTTGGTGAGTGACAGTTGTCAATACGAATTTCTATGTAACAATACTAACGCACTTAGCGTGTACCACCCCATAGAAATATTGCTTGTAGGCAAGTAACGGAAAATCGGCCGAAGTTGGGGGTCTCAGTATTGTCTCTGGTTCGCATTTCGCAGTTCGCAATTCGGTGTACGTTGAGACTCCGTTACATCTACAAAAACTGACTGGTGTGCTTTATGGGTTGGTGGAATAATTGGTCCTTACTTCTTTAAAAACGATGCTGGCCAGAATGTTACAGTCAATGGTGACCGCTATAGACCCACGATTACTGACTTTTTCGTTCATCAATTGAACAGCCATGATGTGCAGCTGTCGATTCAACAAGACGAGACAAGTAAGATTCTCACTGGAGGGTTCAGCCTTATCACAGAATCCATTCGTAGAAAATCCCCGAATGAAAACTACGCTACGAACTACGAAAAGTTTACTTCACAAAATCCGAATGGAATCAACAGAAGCATTGCCTCATTAACCGCTCTCATTCTCATTTTCGAAATCAGCTGTTTTGTGTCAAACATCGGTCATTGTGTGAAAATTATTGAAATAAATAGTGAGCAAATTTTCAAATAAATAAGATATTCTTTTTTTTTATCAATAAAATAAAATAAATCGTTTAAAAATGGACTCATTTGCATTCGCAATAGTTGCTGGTCAAACAGAGACCTCCAGGCGAAAGAGCAACCTGAAAATTCAGAGAAAAATACTTCGAGACGCTTGTGATCCGTTTGAATTAGATGAACTGAATTGATTAGATGAAAGATGAATAAGGAAAACACAATCTTTGTTGCAAAAAAACCGTTTTTCTCAACGTCTCCGACGCAAATTACTTGTCGTAGAAAAAGAGGTATATTTTCCGTTTCACTCGGATTCAGTGATACCGAATTTCACGAATTTCGAAATTCGTAGCAGATTTTCCAATACGAATCCACTACGAATGGATTTCATGATGTATGTTTCGGGATTCGTAGCGATTTTTCGATTACGACGGAATTCATGATAGGGCTGACTCTCGATGACGGTCTCTTTTACGAATTTTTCGAGTTAAGGAACGGCACTGAGCAAAAATTCGTAAGAATTCGTAAGAATTAGTAAAAATTCGTAAGATTTAAAAGTAAAGGAACAGACCTAATAACTTTGTTTTTGGCGTTATGTTCACAGGTTATATATTTATCATTTTTCGCAATACCAACATCAATTTTAATTGATAAATTTGTCAATCGTCAACCGATTGATAGTTGATCTTCGCAATAGGGCTGTAACCAAAGAAATCGTCCTCGTATTGTTAAATCGATGCAATCGCTCAAAGGTACACTTAAAATGTATCCATACGAAGTAATGAAACAACTACCGCATGTTACTTCTACATTTCAGTTAGTATATATTTTTTTCTAAAGTTGTTTGTTAGTATTTAGTTATTTTACATTTATTACGTCAGTATAATTAACAAATATTTTGGTTTTCATTTATTTTAAATAATTTTCTGCTGTTGCAATGCTCCAGTCTCGACGCAGAAGTGCGTTGAGTTGAGTGCTTGGCTCTACGGTTCTACTTCAACTACTCAAAACAAAAACAAAACGCTAAGCCACCTCCCCGGGTTCCTAGAGAGGAAGCTCCTTGTTGTGATGCAACGCGGCCGTACTTGTGTAAAAACTTATCAAATAAATCAATGTCTACTCAGGGGCTTAAAACTATTTACAGTTTAAGAGGAAACAAATTAAAGCGTCTTGCTCGGTCATCAGCAATTACGTTAGCTTTGCTCCATCGAGCGTCTGTACTATGTGCTTAGAGACCACAGCGGTGGCTTCACTCGCATTCGGTATGAGAAAGCGATCCATGTCGGTGATGAGCAAGCCGTCACCATCGGGGAAGCCATACTTGAATGTGATCAAGTCTCGGTGACGCTTCTTGGCTGTGATCTTGACAATGCTGGCCAGTGGGCGTCGAACAATGACCTGCGCCTGACCGCGACCTAGTTCTCTTAAAACTATCAAGTGTGAGGCAGTGATGATTAGGTGGCTGTCATACATGTAGCCATTCATGTGCACCTCCTGGCACTTGAAGGCGTTTATGATGTCGGGCGATCTTAAGTACTGATTGATGGAGACGATTTCCTTTCCATCTGGGCCAGATATTGTGGCGGAATTGGTTGGCGAGTCTAGAGGTTCGGTCTCGGTGAATTGATCGTCGTTTTCGTCGTCGATGCTGAAGACTGGAGCAACATTTCGATAGCGCTTACCGTTCTTTTCGCTTGAAGAGACGTGTTTGTCCTGGACTTGCTGTTGAATGTTTGTATTAGCTGCGGTATTGGGGTTGACGATGATGTCCATGAGCTTTCCCTTCACCTCGGCAGATTTTATTTTCATGGCCGCTGATAGTTTACTGAAGAGATCGGTTGTTGACTTGGATTCGGGGACTGACTGTTGGGATTTTGAAGCCGCGTTTATATTCGCCTGATGGATAGTGGAATTTTTCAGGCATACAATGCACTTCCGCGGTTCGTGGTCCTCTAAGCAGTCGGCCATGTGTTCTCCGAAGTAGTCGTGGATGGATGTGTAGCCGCCGGACAAAAGCGAAACGTATTGCGTATTCTTTTGAAGGAATGAAGCCACCACCATGTGCGTGTATTGATCTTCATCAAGACGTCCACTACCCATGAAGCAAAGGTGTTCACCGCCGGCGTTAGAATTCGCTTCTATCGATTGTCGTTGAGCACGTAGCAGCCCTTGAACGGCTGTGGCAAATGCCACCGGCTCCTGTAGCATTAAGTTGCAATCCAAATGGAAGGCGGTCGACAAGTGACCGGCGTTGTACTGCTCCGCTGGACGGCAGTCCACCAGGAAAAATCGGACAGCTTCCGGGGCGGTTAACTCTATCGAAGAGTTCTCTACCAGTTCATATACAGACACTGGGAGGCAAAGAGCTTGCGATACACTGCACGGCTCCTCCTTTATGCTCTGGTTACCATAGAGCGCCTTCAGAAAATCCGTTTTGAATGACGACGGTGTCTTCAACGCATAGTACTGGGCTAGTGAGCAAAAATCGACCACATCGTCTGTCTCAAGGGCGCACGGCATATTTGACAGAAACTTGATGATCTCCTCCTTTGAGGCATTTTTCATTGCAAGAATCTGATCCCTGCTATTGACCAAGATGATCAGACTTAGGAAAAATACTAAAAATGGGTCGCTGTTCTGGAAATACAAATCCCACATCGAGAGGATCACATTCAAGCCGCACGTCGACGCAAACAAACATCTGAACCACTGCATAGAGTACAGATCTGGCGAAATCTTCTTGGTGTCCAACATCGAACATAGTTCCGGATCATGGTAGAGGATTAGCAAGCGAAACACATGAAACACATTTCCCTTAGCGATGCATCCCTTCGGAATATACGTGTCCCTGATGGCCTCAAACAGATTATACGTGTCGGAGCGCTTAAGTTTTAAGGCCAACAGCGGCAGCAACAGCTCAATCCAGCCGTTCACGCTGTCATATTGCAGATTCCTGTTCTTGCAGTAGAATGTCAAAATTGATTCTAAATCTGAGATAACCGACACTTTGTCCTCATCGTCGTTGCCAATACGTTCAACAAATTTGTTGCAATCCTCGCGGAGTTTGTTTTGGAACGGCAAATCGTAAATTTCATTAAACAATGACATCTGATCGGATTTGTGCCGCACATCCAGACAAACTTGCCATACGTCTGGCCGGAGAGACTCGGGAATAGCTTTGCCACCACATATGGCATAGATGTCGTTTACATTGCAATCGTCTAGCAGGGCCGATTCTAATTCAATTAACCTAAAAGTAGAACAAGGTAAATAATTAAAAAAAAAAGTTTTATCTTGAAAAGTGCCTGAAGATAACAAGACAAAATGGAAACATAAGCCCAGGTGAGTCAGATAAGGTTTACCAACAATTTTCATGACGGAAAAATTGTGTCGACGTTAATTGTTTCATTTACGTATTCTTGGCTGACAAATTCAGCATGTTGGTGACGCGATGAATAAGAAAATAAACAAAAATAGATTTTTTTTGCCTTCAAAATGCACAAGAGTTACATACCACAAATTATCGTCCATTGTCGTGTGTAAGTTTAATGTTGGCTGAATTTTTTCTAAATTTTTATTAATTTCCACTTGGGTTTTTACATACTTGTTTCGGAATTTCGATTTGTTTTGATTTTATTGTCGATAATTGGCAAAATATAGAGGGAGAATTGGAAAAATATTGCAGAAGTACTTTTTTCCAACAATTAGTTGACAGTTGGCTGCCAAAGTGTCATCATCGCAAATGACAATTAGATTCCGGTATGCGTATGCAGCGCCAATTATTTTTCGCACGGCTTTTAGAAAAAGCTGATGGGTTACAGTAGAGGCTGTCTATTTTGTTTTTGGAAGAAAACTTTAGAAGTCATTGCAGTTTTTAAAAACTAAAATAACATTTTCACTTTTAATTTCATCTTGTTACCAAAATTATTTCTTCTTTCTAGTTTCGTAGGCCTTGTATTTTATATTTCATCTTTAATATTGGTTCCTCCATTTTTTTATCTGTCACTGGGAGCTGGTAGCTGGTACAACACAGAATAGGTACAGAAAGCTTGTTACAGGGATGGCGCATGTCGCTGTCTTGTCTGATAAGGACGAATGTCAGTACCTACCTATACATATTGCAAGAGATGAATGATTGAAAGAGAAGGATATCTTTCGTACGTCTATCCCCTCAAAACCCATTTGCTTACATTGTTTTTGTAATTTCAATTCATGCCTGTGAATACGCGTGAGCAACAAAAGCATGTTCTATCTTACTTTTATGGGCATCGCGGTGTTTAATTGTTTTGTGTTTCGTATTGAATTTGTTTGGCTTTTATTGAGGGTTTGATTAAAATGAAAAAAATAGCGAATTCTTCCATCAAAGTCCAATTCATGAACTCACATATACTACAAAACTACATGAATTCATGAAATTTTCTGGAAAACAGCTTGGCAGCCGCCTTTCCACTGGGAAGTTATTTATCTCTGTATTCCATTTTCTTCTATCTACCTATTTATCTATATAATATATAAAAATAAGTTGTATTGTGTTTGTCGCAAATGTTGTCTGTAATGCGTGAACCGATTTTGATTCTGGAAATTTCCCATGAAAGGTGACGTTAATACCATGGTTTTTAAGTATAAACGGTCCTTGTAGGTGTATTGGTTCATAGGGGCGTTGTACCTCCCATATAAAAAATGCAATCAAAATATATTTCGAAAGCCAACGAATTGATTGAGTTTGAATTTACAGATAATCTTAGGTATTGCACCAGGAGTATTCCTGTAAAGATTGGTAAAAATTGGACAAACGAGTGTGACAACTCCTATACAAAAAATACATTCAAAATCTTATATCTCGGAAACCACCGAGTCGATTGAGTTAAAATTTACAGATAAATAATCATCTCCATATCCATCTGATACTCCTTTTGAATTTAAACGACTTCAGTTTTCTGTTCTCCTTGCGTTTGCGGTTACTATTTAAGGCGCAGAGTGAGTGGAGTAATTTCTTAAGCCTATGACACTCCGGGAAAGAATACCAATTCAATGACACCTAACTCTTCAAAATCGGTCAAGCCGTTTGGGCTATAGGGCGTCACGTAGGAACGTACATAGGATACTCACTCGCAAAACACATAACCCTCCCTGTGTCCAGTTGGGTAAAAAGCAATCCTTCAAAAGGTTAAAAGCTTAACTACATTCGGCACAAAGTAAGGTATACTTGCACGAAACTGCTTTGTCCCTTTTCACACCATTTCAAATCTGTATTTTTCTCCCAACTTTTCACAAAGTGTGTTACTTGAAAGTTACAATTCGTAACCGCCAACTGTGTGTCATAAACATTGGTACCTATTAGTGAAAATATGTATAAATCTGAGAAAATATCGAGATTTCTCAAATGAGACTCAGATCGGTTTTACATAAGTGATTGGTCTATGTCCTCTTTTCCAATCAAAGTTTCAGCGGAGTTAAGCCAGCTTTTCTTTTAAGTAGAAAATACCGTCCGATGTCGTAGCTAATACGCTATTCACACTGAGCCGAAAACCGCGAGCCGCGAAAACACTCGAAAACTTCATCGAAAACAGAAGTTTTCCCGTAAATATTTCAGTTTACAAAACGAGTCGTTTAAAGTCGTTTTTCACGAAAACAACACGAAAACGACTTCCAATCGTTGCGTTGTTGAAACAAACACACCTTTGGAAACATTCAGAAGAGCAGTTGAAGGAACAAATGTCACAACTCACAACTTAAAATCATTTTCCACACTAATTGATGGGCTAATATTGTTTTTAAATGCTCTAAAATAATATTATTTGTTAATTATTGCGATCGGAATTTGTAAACAAATTAGTTTACACAGAAGTTTCACGACTAGTTTCTCATAGCTGTTTGACAAACGAAAACTGGTTCTTGTTAGGTGTGAATGCAATTTCGGTTTTCGACGAAAACACTGTTTTCGCTGCGGTGTAAAAAAAGGGTATAACGGACTTTGATATTCGGTTTAGGACTGTTCGTTTGATGAGTAAAATAATTTGTTGGTGTAAACTGCATTTACAACATAACACGGTACATTAAAGGGATGTACAATTCCAAGATACATAGCATTATCTAACATGCAAAAATACATGAAACGTGACTCGTATTTTTGTCGGCCATCTTGTTTCCGTGGTAGGAATTATGGGAAAGTTCAGCATGTTGATATTTGTATAGCGATGGCGTACGACATTTCGCTATCCTATGGCTTCCGAAGAAATGAAATTGAAAGAATTATTTATTTATTTCGTATAAAGGACTACTTATTCACATGAGAGCGAATTGCGAACTGCGAACACGCGATTATTCGTAGTTTCTGACACTTCATCCACATAAAAACTTTTTTTGGTCGCATATAACTGCGTATCAGTTTCATTTTTAAAGGTTAAGTTGGAACGAATTTTTCATTCGTGGATTTTTGGATCGCGACTCTGTTTTGTGTGGATTGTGAATAAAGTGTGACAGTTCACGGCAAAAATTTTTAAATTTTAACTGATTGATAAATTGTTGGCATAATTTACTGCCACTTATTTCCACTCTCATTTGACATGTTTAAATCAGTTGTTTGCCGGAACTTGTGTTTTGATTTCCGTTTTAGACATTAACAGTAATGGGCAGAATATACATGACATTGAATTGTGATCTCATTCTTTGTCCGCAGTCAAAGCTTTATTAGCAATGGATCTCTCTGTGCAGTCCCGTTTAAAAAGGAGCGTTCGCGATGTTGTTAATCCATACCATAAGAATAATTTACATTTAAAGAATATTTATCTATTCTAGGTATGACATTTTTAATCACACATTTTTTTCGCACATATGCTTATCTAAACTATTTCATTTTGCTTTTAAAATCATTTAAATCCCTCCCTTCTTTTCGTACGCAAGCAGGACATAAGTACCTAGGTACTATCGCAGCATGTGCAATTTTTGTCGGTAAATATATAGATAATAATGTAAGCGTATACCATACACACACGTAGTGCTTTCAAGTATAATATTTACCTTTAATATTAAGTAATAATCTGTATGATAAATGTGGGTAACACATCGTGGGAGATTAGTTGTTTATTTATATTTCGAGTTCTAACTTTTAAGTGAGGATCAAAGCATTTGCCTCATATTACAAAAACATATGGAATTAGTGCAGGTAGACAGACGGTCTAAGTCCTAGTAATTTTTTTTAGTATTGCTGGCTCCTTTCATTTTCAACTGAGAATGAGTCCTTTTAGAAGACACAATCATTTAGTTCAAAACTGTTTGTCTAGACTAGACTTTATCCATTTTTATTTTCAACTGTCCCCCGACAAAGCGCCCTCTCTCGATACATCCCCTTATAGTTGTACTTCGACTATACTCATGCAATCTTTGTATGATTCCGTTTATAGCACAATGATTACTTACCCAATATAATTTTCTCCACGATGTAATATAATATCATTCACGCGTAAACGCGGAGATATTCACCTACAATCCCTATGTACCTCTCCGAAGGACATCTGTTTATACATTGAGAAATTAATATGAAACCTTTGCGCACTCAGCCAAATTCCCTTTAAACCGAAAACAGTCCCATTCAAAATGTTTCAATTTCAAATCCACCAACAAATACTTGAGCTTGTAACTTAAGACATAATTGCAACATAAATCTGGTAAATATTTTGTAAATCGAAAACTTTTAAAGCCTCCCTAATACCATCAGCCATCTCCATACCGAGCGACCCTATAAAAGATCATCCACCTCCTTGTATAATTATTTTAAGCTTTTAATTGCCAGCACATAAACTCCACCATCTGTTTCCCAAGCGTCACCCCTTCTGCCCCAACCATCGGGTTCATCAGGACCCTTTTCGTCACATTGCTAAGAAGTGCGGAAAAAAAATCATAAATAATGGTATACCTAATAGTTGATGGTTTGAATTTTTCCTTTACTGCGCTGCATCTAGGACTTTGCTTTCTTCTTCATGCCGTATCTATACGCTTCCATCCCCATTGACGTATACCTTTTCTGGGAATACAAATAAAGAAACAACGGACAAAATCCTTATCAGTATTCATGGCGGTTGTGCGCCGAATCCACCATTACAACAAGCCATATGTGCACTTTGTGTTCATGGCCAAAAATAGTAAATGGAAAAAAAAAACAGAGAGTATTTAAAAACTGTTGCTGCCACTTGCCCGAGCAGTAGTCCTCTACAGCAAGCCATTTGGAGCGCTTCGAACTCTAGCTACCTGCGACGAACCATATACCCAGTCTAGTTCTTGTAACATATTGTGTAATTAAGGAGTGAAATTTATTTTGTGTGACCGCAGGACATTCCAGTTGCAAGTGTTAAACAATGCAGTTTGCAATGAGTTTTACCGTTTTGCTGCTGTTGGCAATGATTGTTGCCGGGATGTGTGTTCCAACATCTGTTCTAGCGAAGAATTCGGAGCTCAACAACAAGGGTGAGTGAAGCATGATTATTTCTTTAAGTATAAGTTGAGCATAGATGAAGACGCATACGAAAAACCTTAATGAATATCCTTTTGGCTATCATATTACCAGTATGATGATGATGAGCATACGCCTACGCCTTAATTTTCTTTCCTGCCAAACAACTTTCCTGTACGCCCCCGCGTAGCACCATCATCATCATCATCATCAGTACCATTATTCTGAGTATGTTAACGCTAAACATATAACCGAGGAGGGTGGAAAATACTGTACAATGGACTAGATCAGATTCGCTCGGATGTATCCGAAAGTGGTGTGGAAGTCTTTTTTTTTTTGTAAAATATCCTAAATTTCTTATCCTTGAGCAGTGAGGTTATTTTTATGGTGCACACGCCCTCAACAGGTAGTGTCCCATAAAATTAACATACGGCAGGCAGGATGTATAAGTCAAGTCAATTAACATCCCTTTTTCGTTCAGTCATTGTTGCTTGTTCGCATTTGAAAAGGACTCGACGGTGCCTTGATTGAATTCAGTTTGTAGAACATGGTTGTTATCCTCACAGAGGGAGCAAATTGGGTCTTCTTGTCGAAACGGTTGAAAGCAAATAATGCATTTGTTGATTTTGAGGCAACGGGGAGTCGAGTGGAGATTCAACATAAATACATTCACTTCAAACTGAAAGTGGAATGGGCGCGACTAAAATATTCAACTTGTGGACATTGCTTTCTGGATCTGTGTTTGATGTTTGCAACAGCCGTACAATCGTAGGTAGTTAACTATGACATTGCTGAATTTGGATAAATTAAGAGCCTGAGTGAACTTTTGCAATTAGTTTATTAAATGGAAGTCGAACTCGTTTTCGAGTGCCTACCTTTCTAAATCAGTCTTTAAGTATACCTACTCCTAAACAAAGTGAACATGTTTGTATAATTTACTATTTATGTACTCATTTGTAGGAAAATAAACATCATCCACTGGCTTATAAATAATTTACAAGTGAAACTTCCCTGGTCGTACATTGACTACCTTGAATTCTAAAAAAAAGAAGGACAAACTTCCCATTGTTCCGTCAGATTACCTTTATTAAGGTCGGTATATGGTGCTCTGCAAAATCTCTTTAGGCTATAAGCATATTATGGTGCACACCAAATGTCTCTAATCAAACTGGATTTACCGTACTCTGAACGAAGCGTTATATGCGATTTAACATGGTTTCTTTCATTAGCAGTCTTGCAACAGAAAGAGGTAAGAAAACCAAAGCAAATATGTTAGTCGGATAGAGAGAACCAATAATGCATGCGAGTTGCTTATTCCGATTTAAAAGTGGGCGTGTTCATAAACTTGACAGCCGGCAGAGGTCTGAACCAAAGATTATTATATACACAGATATTCCCGAACTCTACCACATTCCCCCACGGTTGGCAGCGATTGGCAGCACTGATTTTATATTTTTTGTATGTTTTTGCATGTCACGCGGATTCTAAATTGACAGAACACCGATAGGAGCACAAAATGGCGAATTTGAAAAAAAATTGAGGAGGCCAGCGGTAAGAGGATTGCGAGGTGTCAGTCTCAGTATTAACTCTGACCTGAACTCAATACAAATTTGACCACACTAAAGTTTGACTGATAGCAAGAAATTGTAGTAGAATGCAAACAATATTTCGTGATCGAAGGGTAAAGAAAAGTTAAAAAAAAAGACTTTAAAAGCTAAAGCTAACATAATTTATATATATGTGGGATGGGGAATAAGAATACAAGAAAAAAAGAAGGAGAAGAGAGAAAAGAAAGCTAGGAGAACGACTACGAGGAAGAAAAAAAACCTCTGGCAAGAAAAAAAACATGTTATATTAATTAAAATCTATTAAAATTAATAAAATTAAATTTATTTACTTTGGTATAAGTATAATTCTCGAAATAATGGGTTTTATTTAAGGAAATGAAAGTGTCCGGCAAAGACAACCTACATAAAAACAAAGTTGCATTTGTAAGACTATCGATTTAAGCTATCTTTTTTTTTGTGTGTTATCATGCCCAAAGAAGGTTCATAAGACGAGAAAATTGGAACATTTTATAAGGAAATTGGAAAATCCCTAAAAACTAGTTTTCCATACATCGTGAGATCGTATTTGTCAAAAATTTTACATGAATTTAGTTATTTATTAGATTTTCTTATGTCAAAGCCGGGCGGGAACGACTATTTTATTAATAAAACCTAGCTACACTTTCACAGTCTTATCTCTTTCAACGCAAACACCCAATGACTATGGTTATGTGTATCAATAGAGGAATAGTAGAAATATAAAAGAAATATATATTGTAGAACTAGTATTTCAGCTAATTTTTACGCAGAATAAAACGCGACTACGCTGATTCTTTTTGATTTTCTTTTATTTTTTCTTTCAATGTAACGTCTCTTCTTTCTTTCGTCTGATTTTATAATGGCCGGCCCTTTCCGGAAATGGTTTTCTTTACAGAGCTGGCAGTAATGCCAGATTACAATATTTCTTATGGTTCTAAGAGGAAACTTCAGAGGGCGTTCATGAGATATTGAGGTTGTTACAAAAGACTAGGAATTATTATTACAATATAAAGAAGATAAAGAAGATAAAATAAAGAAATATTTCTGAATGCGGTTCTGTGAGTTTTTGATGCAATTTTTCCTTTTCATTCCACTCAGTTAAAACGTAACAAATTTGGTGGACAAGACTTTTATTGTCATTATCATCTGGGCAGAGCTATATATGAAACTGTCAAAGGAGGTAGATTGATGCTAGTTTATTCGCTATTTCAAAGGGAGTTATTCGTCGTAATCTGTGAACAATTGTATGCACATCTGTGTACATCATTAACTCACATTATCACGTATCCTCTGCTTTGGGAAGAAGATGAGTCGCGTTTTATTGAACATCTTTTTCAGCAAAACATAAAGTAAAGTATACGTCCTCCCACATGTATGCTATGTTTGTAAAAACTGAAAATGTAGTATAAACAGGTATATTTTTTTACTAGCTGTGCTCGCAACTTCGTACGCGGCGTGAGACTGTGTAATTTCCAATAAAAGAGATTTGACCGTTTTCTCAACGGCATATTTGTTTAAAATTAACAGTCTAGCTAAAACAAACAATCTATTTACCTAAAACACCAATTTAAGAAAATTAAATTCAACAGCGGAGTACTAAAGTTCCACTTCCTTACTGTAGGTTTAAAAGTAGGTAATATCAAAACAACCACTAAAACAAAAGCCTTAACGGAAATTTGTATCTACACCAACAACAAATAAATCAAACAACATAATTCACCTATATCGTCTTTACTTCTTGAATTCTTCAATTCTTTACTGTAGGTATCAACGTAGGCACTATAACAACCATTAGAACAAAAACCTTGAACTCAATTTCTATATACACCACCATACGTCCATCAGCGTACGTCATCAGCCATCTGCGCATTTCCTCAGAAACACATTGTCGCTGTTGATTATATACACATTCACGTCGCATACTTCTCTTTCGTTTTACTTAATTTGGAGAAAACACCACGCAGTTTTTTTTTCATATGAACGTGCTTGTGCGATGTGGGCCACCCAACCACCCCAAAGCAGAACAACGATCAATAACCGCGGCTACTGATAATGTTCGATTTGAGAAAATAAATTTATTTTTTTCATGTTAGATTTTAGGTTGTAGCTCAGCTTCTAGATGACATAGAAAGCTGATTGATGGCTTGAAGTAACTATAAAAGTGTTTTCTCTCCTAAGTATTTTGTTTTGTTTGCATTGATTAATTGTTTGAGTAATGGGGAGTAAAAGACAGTAAAGTCAGAAAAAAAAACACATTTTGGTAAAAAACGCTCCAAAAAAATAGGCATGGTAATGAAAGGAATAGCCTATGTGTTTCTCAGAATCTTAAGGAACATTTAAAAAAAAGTTTCATTGAAAGCTGTGCAGTAGTTTTCACGCCATTAGGTAACAGAAAAATTGCCTACAGTTTTATTATATGTATATAGATGTATTTTGACATTTAGTTTGATGTATCGTTCCATCAGAGTAAATGGCTATATAAACAGTTCACTAGCACATATCTCTAGAAAAGCTTTTCAGGTTTGCTGCTGCCAAGTCACTTCCTCTTGGAAAAAATACCTAGGGTGAAAATAAATTTGGCAGGCGATAGTTTAGCCTTAAAATGCTTATTCTTCTTATTCTTCTATGATGGCGCTACAATTCGGGATGAACCTGGGCATCCACCAAGCAACTTTTAACGAGGTCTTCCTCTGCTGCGTTGGCCCTCTCGGTTATTGGAGTTGAAGACTGTGCGGACCGGAGCATTTGTGTTCAGTCACTCACCATGTCCTAGCCAACGCTTGTTTAAAAAAAAAATATTTCCAGGCGTTTTTAAGTAGCAACTTGTAAAGCAGGCAAAATACAGCGTAAACTTTCAGAAGATTACTCTAGTACAATTAAGTGCATCTAGTACTTAGTGTCTAGCTGTTTACAGTCAAATCTCTGGCAACAGTTAAGCTATGCATTTTACCGGAATAAGTTAAGAGTTACTTGTAGGATTACAGAGTTTCCAAAATAAGCTCCTAGAACAATAGATTGAGAAAACCACCAATAAAGCAGCCACAAGATGGTCACAACTAGAGGGACACAGGGTGTCAAGGGCAATGTGGCCCGCTTTAAATCAGAAGAAATCTGAAGAATTAATCAATCTCAGTAGAACAAAGTTAAGATTAACGGTAGGAATACTCTCTGGACACTGCCTTCTAAGGAAGCATGCCATGAGACATCTAGGCAGGTACTTCTTCAATAATTTAGAGGAGGTTGGTTCCTCAAATAATATTGGGACCATAACCAAATTCTGTAGGGAAATTGATTAACCTAACCCTGCTAATACAAACTGCGCAAAATATTCACCTGCTTTCTAAGTTAATATTCAACGACCTTATAATCAAATCAATTTTTACCATATTCATTGCAAGTCCTTCAAATTATCCTTGCGTAGTGTCAAACAAATCACTTACCATTACCCCCTTTTTTTCATCTACTCTTTTATAGAGACATTCTTGTCGTGTACTTCGTAACTTAAATTGAAAGATGTATCAAACAAAAAAATGGAATACATAATTTGACCCAACTTGGTGTGGGTGGATTTGAAAAGTTAGCCAGGGGTTTAAATAAATGTTTCATAGACACTTTTGAAAGGAGTTTTTCGTTTTTTGAATACGAATGAGCAGAAATTCAAAGATAGGCGATGAAATGAATTTATTTTTGAGTAGAAAGTGCGATATGTATGTGTTTGTGTATACCCAAGGAGCTATTATTGCGTTTTGTTTAGCATGCCGTGGAGTTGGTTTGCTACACTATTCAACTGATGATAATGGAATTTTACCACATCTTATTGAAGCTTTTTGTACGCGTGTTTAATTTGAATTTGAAAATCCGCCCAATGACGAGTCTTCTTTTTGAATAGAGTTTTAGCCAAGGAAGTAAAAGTAAGCCACAACCCTGTTATCAAGCTCAGTTTTACTATATTTTTGCCACACAAAATTTCTAAAGTCGTTAGCATTGAATTGTTGGTCATTTTGTTAGACAACCAACAAAGTTGATTTATAAAATGCAACTTCGTTCGCAATCATTTTCTGATCCGAAAAAGTATTGTACAAGTAAACCACGAGCTGTTATCCGAAATTCTTCTTATTTATTTGGGCTGTGCTACTGTCCGGTATGAGCTCAAGTAATACGGCTCTAGATTTAACTCGGTTTTTGCTAACTTCTCCATTTTTGCTATCAATGAAACACACTCACTGTTTTGCAGGGTACGTTTTCTGAACACTCCCGCTAGTAACATGAATATTAAATTGTATAAGAAGTACCTGTAATTTTCTGGTTTTCATACATGTGGTTAAAATGTGTGTGATAAAAAACTCTTTTTGCTAATATCATGTTTTTAATCCTTAGCACCACAAACAAAATGCGCAGAACCCACTGACAATCAATGATCGTTACAAGATGTGTTATATTCACATTTAAATATTTAGTGGCATATAACAGCAAAGTCTCCCCCAATCCTGTGAAAACTGCATTATAAGTAAACGTTATTAAAACTATACATACATAATATTTGATCAAAGTAGTTTATTTGCTCGCAAAGGACTCTCCATTAAAAGTAATCAATCGCATAATTGGTTAGTCAATGGTCCGCCATACTCCAAATCCTCCGCATAAATCAATAAATCGACTCTCGAACACTTAATTAAGTTAGTCCTTTGTAGCATTTGAGTGCACTCCATACCATCCATTTGGATACATTAGTATTAGGTACCCAATTCGTCGGCTATCGCACAGGTACGAAAAATGTTACGTATACGCAACAGTGACCTTAAAAAAAAACTACATATACGACAAAATATTTAAAGCTCACTATTTTGGTGGACTATTTTTTCCTAATTAAGGAGCTTCACAATTAATGTCAAGTAGGGACTATACTATAATTCTTCGGGGATGATTGACGCGTGTGTCTATAAACATATACAATTTAACGTACCGAATAGAAAACACCATGAAACCTGAGGAGTTACGCAGCTGAATTTCCTCGTATTTTCTGAAAGCCCATACGTCTATTCTTTGTATGGTACCTTTGGGAACTCGAAGCGGTTGGTTGGGAAAACACATTAAAATGCAAACACTTTTGGAGAAAATGTTTTCTCATTTCATTTGATTTTTTTCTCGATAAAGGAATATCCTATTCCATAAAGCCAATGAAAGGGAGCCGTATCCTATTCTGATTAATTTTTGCTATCATTGTCTAGAGAAGAATTGGAAATTCTTTGTATTGTCAGAAAGGCTAATGACAATGAGTATATTGATGAGTAGGTTTCCACGAAAAAAAAAAAAAAAAATACACTCCTTGAAGTTATTAATATCTCTTTGCTTGGAAAGTTAATTAACATTTATGAGCTCCTTAACCTTTAGTCTTTAGCTATACTGCTCAACCCAGTACTAAATCAGCTAAGTTTGGCGGTTTGAATTCATTATTTATTAAAGGCAAAGTTGTTGCGCAAGGATATTTCCCCAATGAATGTGTATACTTCGGCTAATGGAAACTTATTTCCCCGACTGAAATTTGCTAGTAATTTCGTCTGAATCACAGACAAATACAATTAATTATCTGCATGTTGCAATAGGCAATGCCTTAGCCAGGATTTTGTTTTCGGGGGAGCTTGCTTCCAAATCTTACGAGGAATTCTTTAAACAAAAATCTATAATATATATATTCCAATCATTATATAATATATTTAATCCAATACATACTTAAATTATTTTCTGCACACATTTTTTCAAGGCAGAAGACGACTTGATTTTTTTTTCATGACATAAGATCAATCATCTTAATCTTGGATTTCCCCATAACACTTTGGGATACTGTTTATATCTTATTCATAGTTGAAAAGATTTTTTGACACAAGCTGTGGTCACTGGAAGCGTAGTCAAAACCGTAAGCAGTAAGTTTATACCATGTAATGATATTGTCCAGAGAATTCAGAACTTCGTTTGTGCGGTCGTTTGCAAAAACGAAATCTTAGGATTTGTTCTGATAAGGGCAGCGTTATACCCTACTCACAGCCAGCCAAAAACTGAACTTTCGCGAAAACAGTCAAAAACTTCATCGAAAATATAAATTTCCCCATACATATTTCAGTTTTCAAAACGATTTTAACGTCTTTTTCCACGAAAACACCACGAAAACGACTTCCAATCGTTGCGTTGTTGAAACAAACACACCTTTTGCAACATTCAGCAGAGCAGCTGACCGCACAAGTGTCACAACTCACAACTTAAAATCATTTTCCACACTAATTGATGGGCTAATATTACTTTTAAACGCTCTGAATTAATTTTGTTTGTTAATTAATGCGATCGAAATTTGTAAACAAAATAGTTTACACAGAAGTTTCAAGACTAGTGTATCAGTGTACCTATAATTCTTCGGTGTGAACGCAATTTTGACTTTTCGACGAAAACACGATTTTCGGTGGGGTGTGAATTGGGTATTAAAGTAAATAGTTTTTTCGCATACAATGAGGCTTACTATGAAATCACTTTTTTGGACCACTGCCAAAAGTGTTGATGCTTTAAAAATATCGCCCACATTCTGCTTGCTATTTCTTCAAGACTTATTGAGATGCATTTGAAGAGTGCGACAAAGGAAATGCCTTTAAATGAATAGTGTTTCAGAAAGGCGTAGAAGTCAAGTTTTTCGGCTCTTTGGAGCATGTTTTTTAATGACATTTTCGAAAGTTATATTTGCATTTCAATGGTTGCGGAAGAAATAAGCTATTTCACCTAACTACACCAAGGCAATTGTGAATTGCACGAGTTGGCATGGCATTAGACAGAGCTAGGTTCAAGCGATGACTTGCACAGTGTATACATACCCAGCGTTTGGATACTGTTGCCTAATCCTGCAATGTACTCCACTTAAGTGACAGTGCCAGTATAACATCCATTATTATTCGTCAGCGAGGATACAGAAATACGGAGACAATACTGAGACCACCAACTTCGGATGATTTTCCATTACTTTGCCTACAAGCTATATTTTTACGGAGTGTCCTCGTTTTTGTACACTGGTATACATAGAAATTCGTATTGACAAATGTGACGAAGCTTCAACACACCAATACACCCTCAAAAATAATAAATATGAAAAGTTGCTGCCAGCGTTCATAGAATTTTATCCGTTAAATTTGAAATTATTCGTTACGTGTTGAAAGTACTTTTTTTAGGAATAAGGGCCACTTGCAACAAGTTACTGGATAACTAAATAAATTTCTGGATAGCTAACCCAAGATAACCAAATAAATAGTTGCTCCCCCGATTTGCGTTGCACCAATTCCAAATTCCGTCTGGATAAGTAACCTCTAACCTCAGTTTGTATTCATTTTTGCAATACTACCAAAGTGTACTTTTGCTTAAAATATTTATGAAAAATTAGAAAATAAAAACATTTTGAGCAAACTTTCATCAGTTATTTAAGAAAAATGTACACGCATGGAATCGAAGTTAAGGGTATTCAAAAGCGGAAAATACACAACCATGCTTGTCTTAATATGTTTCTAATATATATCTCATTTAGATAGTTTTATGAATCAAACAAATTATATTAATCGCCCTTTAGAAATATGTAGGTACATGATAAATAGCCAATAGCATTCAGTTATGTTAAAATGTTGTATTCCCGAACTCTATCACTTTCCCCCATGGTTGGCAGCGGTTGGCAGCATTGATTTTATATTTTTTGTATGTTTTTGTATGTTTTTGCATGTCAAACGGATTCTAAATTGACATAACACCAATAGGAAAACAAAATGGCGAATTTGAAAAAAAAAAAAAAAAAATTGAGGGGTCCAGCGGCAAGAGGATTGTGAGTTGGGGGTCTCAGTATTGTCTCTGCTGAAATAAATTGAACTTATAGCCCGTTTAGATATTTCAGTTGTGACAATATCAGAACATAATCTCCAGGATTTCATTCTGAATATCTGGACTCAAATGGCTTGCGTTTTTAGTTTTTTGTTTAGATTTATAAGGGGGAGGGGGGTCTGAGGGGTAACGTGCCTTGCAATATTTCCTTTATTGAGGAAGGTGATAGAGCAGTAATAGGTATCAGCTTATTTTTCTATCTAAGGAAATACTTGCTTTGTCCTCAAATCTACCTGAAAGATGGCCCTTGTTCAGGTATTTTTTTCAGCACATTTTCATGAAGCTATACATCTCTTTTCAGTGCTCAGCGAACTGTTTGCCTTTTCTTTCAACATGTGTCCTTTGATATAGCATACTGCTGTGATGTGTGCCAGTGATAGTCGACCCGGAAATACTCTTTGGTGGTTCGTATGACAAAAAGGACTATTGCTGTACGCATTTATTTTATACGGAGAAAATAGAAAAATTGTTGGGTTAGTATTTCATCTCACCGGTATGAGATACTAATAAAATATAAGCTTTTAGGCTTCGTTCACTTTGTGAATTGAATTATGAATCCGAAAGTAAGCGGAGTAGGACTTCAATCCTTCCTCCGTTAGCAGACATAATATTTATCCTTATAGATGTAAAATGTTGTCCGACAAAATGAGAAACCTAAATTATTCCTAAATCTATCAACAAACCCATCGATCTGTGCATTTAAAATTCTACCCTTACTTGCCTTTTGTTTCCATATCACAATCAAGTTTGGTGGTTGGGTGTTGTATGAATAGGGTAGGCACTGATTGGCGTCAACTTGGCGATGCCCAGTCGTTGTAACTGTTCATACACATCAATTGTGCTTATTTTACCTCCGCGTGGTAGCCACCGGGTACTGGTCTTGTCCTTCCGGGCATGACTTGCTAAACTTATAAGCGCGAGTGTTGAACACGAAGAAAATAGCAACACTATAATGCTCTGTCGGAATGACTGCCTGATCGAGTCTCAGAGGTCTTACATGAGCCCCTCAGAAAGAGGACGTACGGCGGATGAATTCACATGGCTGAATCAACGGTGGCGTCAACAGTCAACATGGCAGATACCTCAATGAGCTACTTCGACGTACTTGGAGCTGAGGTCATTGAGGATTTTTCAGCACTAGTCAGGGTGTTGAAATAGAGATGGTGGCGGAAGAGCCCTTAATGGGTCAACGGCAGCTCTCACATCCCCGCAGCGGGTTACTGACTCCGGAATATTCCGGCTCCTTTTGCCCAAGGGGTTACAGAAAGGGCCTGGTCCTCCAGGTTGGGGGTTGTGCGTGGGGTTAACTACCCTACCACGGAAAAAAAGCACTGTTGCGAAGCAACCAAAAGCCTCGGATAAGGACGGATTCACTGTTGACGACCCTGCAAAACGAAAAAAGGACAATGACGTTCGGATCTGCACGTGGAATGTTCGAACTCTGAACAGACCGCGTGCAGCCGAACAACTAGCGGAGGCCCTAGACTGCTACAAAGCAGGTATCACCGCCATCCAGGAAGTGCGGTGGGATGGGCCGGGCAAAAGGAGGATGAAAAACTGTGACATTTACTACGGTGACTGCTACAGAGAACAAAAGCAGCGTCTATTTGGATGCGGATTTGTTGTAAGCGGCAGACTTAGGCAAGAAGTCTTGAGCTTTCGACACGTTAGTGAACGCCTTACAACTATCCGCATCAAGGCTAAATTCGCCAACATCAGCCTGATATGCGCTCACGCCCCCACAGAAGATAAAGACGATGCTACCAAAGAATGTTTCTACGAGCTCCTCGACAAAACATATGAGCAATGTCCTAAGCATGACGTTAAAATCGTCTTGGGTGATTTTAACGCCAAAATAGGAAAGGAGGACATCTTTGGTAGCACAATCGGAAAACACAGCCTACACGACACCACGTCTGGAAACGGACTTAGGCTGATTGATTTTGCTGCGGGACGTAATGTTACCATAGCTAGTTCACGGTTTCCTCACCTCAATATACACAAAGGAACATGGCGGTCACCTGATCATCAAACCGTCAACCAAATTGATCACGTTGCAATCGACGCAAGGCACTCCTCCAGTATTCTAGATGTCCGAACTTTCCGAGCGGCCAACATAGACTCGGACCACTACCTTGTTGTAGCCAAGGTACGGATGCGGATATCCAAGACGCCACAACAACGAGAAAATACTGTGAGGAGATTTAACGTTGGACGACTACAAACGCAACAAACCGCCAGAACCTTTGCCGATCGCGTATCCCTCAACCTCTCGAGAAGTCCTATGCTGCCAGCATCAAGTGCCGAAGACCAGTGGCGCCGATGCCAAGAAGCCATCAAAAACGCCGCAACTGATGTGCTCGGTTTCACCAGCCCACCCCCCCGAAACCCCTGGTTTGACGAAGAGTGCCGGCAAGCACATGCAGCAAAACAAAGTGCCTACGAAGCGTCGCTGCATAGAAGGACGAGAGCAGCTCGTCAGCTCTACGAGCAAAAAAGGAGGGAAGAACATCGGCTTCTCCGGAGAAAAAAGAGAGAGCATGAGAAGCGCGCGATCGAGGATATAGAGAGGTGTTACTCCAGGAACAATGTTCGGAAGTTTTACCAAAAGGTAAAAAGAACGTGTCATGGCAACAAGACCCGAACGGAGACCTGTAGAGACGAGCAAGGAAACCTTGTAGTAGAGTCACAGTCGGTGCTGAGGACATGGAAAAACCATTTCTGCAGACTGCTAAACGGCGAAGACGACACAAATTCCGCTGTTAGGCAGAACGATCCATTCAACCTGGACGATGACAGCCAAGATTTCCGTCCACCTGACCAAAATGAAGTGAGGATAGCAATATCTAAGCTTAAATCCAACAAGGCTGCTGGTCCAGACGGCTTACCTGCCGAGCTCTTCAAGGCAGCCGGAGATGACTTGGTAGAGTGCATACACCAACTCATCTCCAAGATTTGGTTAGAGGAAAGTATGCCTGATGAATGGAACCTCAGCATTGTTTGCCCGATCCACAAGAAAGGAGACCCTCTAAACTGCGCCAACTACAGAGGCATCAGTCTCCTGAACACTGCGTATAAGATCATGTCTGCTGTATTGTGTGAACGCCTGAAACCATTCGTCAACGATCTGATAGGTCCCTATCAGTGCGGTTTTAGGCCCGGTAAGTCCACGACCGATCAAATATTCACACTACGGCAGATCCTGGAAAAAACCCAAGAATACCAGATCGATACTCACCATCTTTTTATCGATTTTAAGGCCGCATATGACAGCGTTTATAGAGACGAGCTATACAGAGCCATGTCTAGTTTTGGCATCCCTGCCAAACTTGTCAGATTGTGCAGAATGACGATGGAGAACGCTCGCTGCTCCGTAAAGGTCGGAAACAATCTCACCGAGACCTTTGATGTCAAAAAAGGATTTAGACAAGGTGATGCGCTGTCATGTGACTTCTTCAACATCATTCTTGAGAAGATTGTGCGAAACTCACAAGCCAACACCAGAGGCACAATTTTCTATAAGTCTGTGCAACTGCTTGCATACGCTGACGACATTGACATTGTTGGTACAACACAGCGAGCTGTCACTGGTGCGTTTGCAAGTATTAGTACAGAAGCGGCAAAAATGGGTTTAGTGGTGAATGAGGGTAAAACAAAATATATGCTGTCAACAAGAAGGGACACACGACATCGACGAATCGGGCAGAACGTCACGATAGACAGCTATAACTTTGAGGTAGTTAGGGACTTTGTCTACCTCGGCTCCGCTATAAACTCTGATAACGACATCACATCAGAAATCAAACGAAGAATCACACTTGCCAACCGCTGTTTCTTTGGCCTAAGACGGCAATTGATTAGTAAGGCCTTGTCAAGAAGCACTAAGGAGATTCTATATAAGACTCTCATCATCCCTGTCCTGCTCTATGGCGCAGAAGCATGGACCCTAGCAAAAACGGATGAGGATCTTCTTGGTCGCTTCGAACGCAAAATTCTTCGAGTGATTTTTGGTCCCGTTTGCGTTGACGGGCTTTGGAGGAGAAGATTTAACAGCGAACTCTACGAGCTGTACAGCGACATCGACCTAGTCAGAAAAGTACGCATCAGTCGTCTAAGATGGCTGGGACATGTAGAGCGAATGGACACCAACGCTCCGGCCCGAAGAGTCTTCGATTCTAACCCGGAGGGACAACGCAGTAGAGGAAGACCTCGCCTTAGGTGGCGCGCGCAAGTGGAAGGGGACCTCAACCAACTTGGAGTGCGCAACTGGAGGCAGTTAGCCAAAGATCGCGCTAACTGGAGAGGCGTATTGGTTGAGGCCCAGGTCCACCCCGGACTGTAGCGCCACCTAAGTAAGTAAGTATCACAATCAAGT
Source organism: Cheilosia urbana (assembly GCA_946477585.1). Classification (NCBI taxonomy): domain Eukaryota; kingdom Metazoa; phylum Arthropoda; class Insecta; order Diptera; family Syrphidae; genus Cheilosia; species Cheilosia urbana. The sequence continues at coordinate 124,664,059 of OX297854.1, forward strand.
TAATTAACATAGCTATGTTCGTTTATTGAAGTGTACCCACTCGTGCTCACATTTAATTCGTTTAGCATGCGTTACATATTATGCAAATATTCGTCCCGAGGAGAGGGAAATTACACATTTCGCATTTCACTGCGAAAATATCCCGAGAATTTGTGTTGTTTGCTTTTTATATTGACGACAGATGGACGTCTAATTGGCTAATACAATATTTTGTAGTCGAAGAGCGTGAAGAACATTATGGGGGTGGAATTATGTAATAGCTAAACTTCGAATGGGAAATGATCCCATTTGTATATGGATATATGAATATTTTTATCAAAGGAGCACTTCCATTTCAATTCACTTATGGAAATTATTAAAGATATACTAAACGGACTGATGTGCGGTTATGTGGTGTCTTAAGTCTTAAGACTTTTACGAATAAATATTTTGAATTAGAACTTGTTAACAGAAAGGAAAAAAACTAAAGTGACAATTCAAGGAACACAACTGAAGTGTATAAACACCTATACGCGGGACTAAGGTGAATACCAATACCCAATTTATTAATATACTAGCCTCAACTTCGACGCGGCGTGAGACTGTGTAATTTCCAATAAAAGCGGTGAAAATTGTCAATGTGTAACAATAAATCAAACAAATCTATTTACCTAAAACACCAATTTAAGAAAATTAAATTCAACAGCCTAAGTATCAAAATTCCACTTCTTTACTGTAGGTATCAGCGTAGGTACTTTACAACCATCAAAACAAAAACCTTGAACTCAATTTCTATATATACCACCATAAGTCCATCAGCGCACGTCATCAGCCATCTGCGCATTTCCTCAGAAACACATTGTCGCTGTTGATTACATACACATTCACGTCGCATACTTCTCTTTCGTTTCACTTAATTTGGAGAAAACACACGCATGGAAATGAAAGGCATAGCCTATGTATTTCTCAGAATCTTAAGGAATATTTCAAAAAAAGTTTCAACGAAATCTGTGCAGTAGTTTTCACGGCATTAGGTAACATATTCTTCTGCTATACAAAATTTTATGCATCGTGTTTTTTTTTTATTTATCTTTTATAAAAGAGAGTTTTTTTAGAGATTGAATTTTCGCAACACTCTTTCTAGCGGCAACCAATTTGACAGCTGACAGCCGCGTTGTGCTCATTTTACTGCGCGATTTTAAAATGAGCATACGCTAACGAACTACGATATGTGGCAACAGCTATTCACAAAACGAGGCAAAAATACAAAATCACCCGGACGTTTATTTTATGGCGTTTTCGATTGAAGAAAATAGTTGCCCTTTCTATCGAAAGATCTAAGCTAGAAGTATTCTTCCAGTGTTTTATATAGTTCATTGAAAAAGAAAGTGCATTTCCTTAATACGACAGAAGGGTCTGGAATATTTTTGAACAATTTACCTGAACGCACCAACACAACAATAGCAAAATATTAGATTAAAATATTTGTTGTATTTTTAGAAATAAATTTTGCACTATTTGGTCCGAAAATATGCAATTATCCGTGCAGATGTAAACTGTAATTGAAAAATATTCAACAGCAAAAGTGCTCCAACGAATTTCATAAGAGCAATTCTCTCGAAACTTCAATGAAAACGCCATAAGTGATATCCTTTTTGATTTGGCAGCACTTTTACATCCTATTATGACGTTTTCATTGGGATTTTCAGACTTTGCTGTCAGATTTCAGTTTTTCGTACCAATTGGAACATAAAACGAGATTTTTCTTTCTTTGCATTTGTGGTGGTGCGCGTTTTAAAAGTCATCTGTTCTCAAATTGTTATTTGTGTTTATAAAAATCTATTCAATTCATGATGATATCCATTGCAGTGGCCAAATGTAAACTTTTCTCTATTTTTCACAGACTTCTCGTCTAAAAACTTGAGTAAACACACTTTAAAGTTTGACAAAGGTTTAGGTGTTAGTGCAAATAAGCGTAAGTCTTGCTCAGAAATCGAGATTCGCAAAATGAAAGTGTTTTTTTTTTTTTTTTTTTTGCGGCCAAAGGAACATGAAATCTGACAGCCAGCTGATTTCGAGAGCAGAAAAACTGCTCTGAATCTGAAAAAGAGTGTTTTTTCTGCGTCAATGCAAAACGATATTAGTTATGTCATGAATTATGATTTATGTGCGTTTTTTTCAGGTGGTGAATCTTTAAAAAATAAACCCTAGTACATTCGCCTGTCTTTAAAAGACAGCTCACATCTTTACGATAGTTTTCGATCAAGGGGCGTGCCACCTTCCATATGACAGAAGCACTTGAAATGGTACATATTTTCACATATGGTACGCAAATTGTAGTCGGAATTGGAGAACGAGGCGTGGCACCTCCCATTTAACAAATGTCACATCATATAGTGGTCTCTACTTTGATCTTTGAAGTCGGATCGCTGAAGTCGGCTTCCGCCATCTCCTTTGGCGGAAATTTCCAAAATTCATTGAATTTGGTTAAGTGAACTAGAACCGACAACGGAAACTTAATTTGGTTTTCCGCCAAACATAACATCCACACTTCACTAGTGACTTCAGGCGGCTTTTACACCACGCACCGATACCAAGACCAAAAACCACGCCTTACCCGCTAAAAGGTCCTCCTAACAAAAAACCACAACAAAGGAGCGAAAATGAAACAGTTTTCATTACATTACTGTACATTATGATGGTGCTGACATAAAGCAATACCAAAATATAATCCAATTGCACGCTCCCATCTCTGCACCGTATCCTCATCATCACTGTCGTCGCCCTGCTGTCCGCTAATGTAGTCGAGGCCCATTTTCAATACATCGGGATAATTCAATTTATTCGTGGTTACCCTCGTAAAAACCCAGAACCAGGGCAGTATAGTTACTCATTAGTAATTTAGATCGGTTGAGCAATATTGTTCATCCCCAGCACTGACAGCGAGTGCAGTTCCGCTTACCAACGGAAACTAGGATGCCAAGAGCAATATCATGAAGGCGGATGTGCTATAGTTATATGAAAATTCTAATTAGCTCCGGAAATTATTATTTATCTACGGGCACGTAGTTATGCGGTTAGTGTAGGGGCAACAGGCAACTAGCGACAGATAAAGGGTTGCAAGATTGCACCAGAGGGAGTGCTTATGTAATTTATTGCGCGTGTTATCCCTTTGCTGTATATTGACTCATAAACTGATGTCTGCTCTGCGCTGAGAAGGACCATTGAAAAGTTCTTGTCCACAACTTAAGGATCTATGTACACCAAGTGATTAGGAATCGAATTATAGCTAAGCGCATCATGAACTTGTTGACTGTTCAGATTGTGGTTGATAGGGTAGTTATAAGTGTGGATGAACGGAACGTGAGCGAAAAGTTATTTGAAAATACTTAGGCTATTAAACACGGGAAGCTAATTAGAAGGATCAAAACTTATTTTAATTAGTTTTGATAACAAAAACTTTGTCCGCAGGGAGACGATTCTATATCGGGATGTGTTAAGGTGGCAATGATGGGTGTGTGACTGGAAGGTGTGAAGGTGTGACTTGTGCTAGGGCTTTGAAAATGTCAATTGATTAATGCTGAAAGCAGGTAAATTGACTAAGGTCGAAATGAAGTTGATTGTCGCATTAAAAGCCTCTCCACAGTCATTTGTTCGTACATTTTGAATTGAATTTCGACTTTGATTTCAAAGAAAAATGACCTCCCTGGCAAATTAAGTCCAAACGTTCGCTCTGCTCAGCATAGCATACCGTGACAACTTCAAATAAATGAGAAATCCCTCGTAAATAGCCTTGGGTAGGTAAAGAACTCCTACCCTAGTTACTGGATTCATTGAACTTTTCAAACACAGCCACAGGAATATTGCGCCCACGTTATATTAATATAAAGAAAATAATGCCAACCCATCGGTTTTAACCGATGAAGTTTATTTATGGTTCGCCACAAGAAAGGAAGGCTTTTAGCAAATTTCGAGAGTTGCCTTCATTTTTTATTACGCCTAAATGTACGGGGGATCGATTTTGTTTTCTTTCCAGCTCAAAATATGAATGCTATGAATGTATAACAGGATATGAGTTAGAGGGGATGTAGATGAACCTCTGATTTACAATAATACCGCCATACTTGTGACTTTTTATTACCCCCCTGTAAAAGGCGGCGTTAGACTGAAGCGTTTCGATAATAATTGCCGATTACTTTGCCTTACAGCTGTTAATTTTTTATGCCGATGATAACGTCAATGTGTTCATGTGCTTTATTTTTATATTCAACATATATGCTGTTTTATCGATTTCTGTATTATTGCTGGAGATTTCTGCTAATGGTCACTTTCGCTGATCAAAAGGAATAACACTTTGAATAATCGAAATCCAAAAAAGGTTCTTTTGGTATCGCAAGGACTCACCTATAGTTCTCTGTGCGCAAAATAACAATTTGAGTGTCTGGGTTGTGCTTGTACAATTTTAATTAAACTCTTTCACCTTTTACCTTTTACCTTTTACGTTTAGATGTGTTCGAGTATATTTGACCTTTCATTTATGGCGAAGGTATGTCAATTAGTTTTGTTTGCTACCGTTCATTGTGGAAGTGACATTAATGTCACCTTGGTTTACTTGACAGGTAATCTAATGCGCGGGTTCTATAGATATGCATTGTGTTTGGAATTTAACATTGTTACGGAAATTGGAATAGACGTGATGCTTATGTTTTGGCTAGGTTATACAATAATAAAATCATTTAAACTTCTAGAATTATTTTAAACTAGCTGGACCCGGCATAACTCCGTTTTAGCTGAAAACGTGAATTGGTATATTTTCCGGAACATTCTGACCAAGGTAAAATTTGAATTTATTAAATTTGTCATGAATCTTTTATTCGATACTAGCTGACCCGGCAAACTTCGTTCCGCCCAAATTTGTTAATGTAATGAAAATAATAATTCCGAGCATTCACAATGCATTTCCTAATTTATGTAATTCGGCCAATTAAAATTCTTTATTCAAAAGTTATATTAAATGCAATATAAAGAAATTATGAATAGTAATGTTGATTTGTTTCAATCAAACCGCAATGATTTTGACGTGTCGGCCAACTTTCCGCTTTTTCACTAAATTGACAATATGAGAAACATGGGAAATCAAGATTGATGCCACAAATGCACAAACATCCATCCATTATCCTTGTAATAAATTATTTGTCATAGTGAAAGCGATACGCACGGGAAATTGAAGTCGCACGTGATATCCACATTATGTAGAGGTAAGCCCGGAACGTCTAAATAATTCAAAAATTCAACTAATCTCCATAACGTTTTATTTTCACAACAAAAGGTAGTATAATGTACTTCCTTTGCCCGTACCTTTCGTATTAAATCTTGCTCACATTTCGCAAATTGCTTTATTTGGACAGTGTCCATTAATAATTTTAATTATACAATTTTACAAATAGAGTTTGATTTTATTTTTGAATGGGACTGAATGGGAAAATATCCCGCTTGTGTTTTTCAAAGTACCACCTATAGGTCAAAAACTATTCGCAATTTAAAACTGGAAGCAACCATATCCATTTACAAAATTTCAATCAACTTGGTAGAGCTGTTTCGGAGATCGGCAACAGCGCCACCTATCAGGTCCAAAAGTATCCTTTCCTTCAAGCGGGAACGAAGAATATAAATCTACAAAATTTCATTGAAATCGGATGCAATACAACAATACGAACAAAACAAAAGAAGAATCATAAAAATTGACCCGGTGGTTATCGAGTTATATCATCATCATCGAGTTTCATCCCGAAAGAATTATAGGTATGAATTAAGAAGATTTTTATTAAAGAAAATTTAATCGAACTAAAAAACGACATACGCCTACAACGCCACATGTTGAGGATTTTCCGACGATGTGCACTAAGAAATTCAGTTTTTGTTAAAAATAATAAATTAATTGTTTTATACGTATTTTATCAATATATTTATTATTTTGTTTACATCCTCGTTGACGATATTTGCAGCACGCATTCTGTCAATGTTATGCCAACGCCATAAGGTTACATCAAAAAAGTTTGAATTGTAAAAGCGCTATGGTTACATTAGATATAATTTAATATGGTGGCTTAGTATTCTTAAGTTTTCTAATTTTCCGCGAAATTTTCTTAACTTTTTCTTTCATAAGATTCTTCTCCTGATAATAACAAACACAAAAAAAAAATTTAGCGAAATCGGTCCAGCCGTTCAACGCGTGATGCCGTGACCAAGGGAAATAGGGATTCATTTTTATATATCAAGATTCAACATTGGCACACTTGTTCGAACAGCTTGACTCAATGCGATTCGTTCGAAGTCCATTTCTCGCTCCAATTCTCGATTAAATGCGTCAAATCAAAGCTTTGTTGCGCATTTCATCTGACATCTCCAGTTCGTTATCCGATTTCACAGTGCGAATTCGATGCAAAATATCGTCGGCCATAATATCATCTTTGTATAATCAAAGTACCTATCTACTTCATTTCAAAAATTTACTTAATGTAACATAGTAAACATAATTTATTAGAACAAACTTTTTGGGTATACCTACCTATATTTAAAAAAAAAAAAAAAAAAAACTTCAAAATTGTTGACAACAACAATTTGCTTGGAAAATAATTAAAATAATTGACAACAACAATTGCTTTTAAAATTCAAAATATTTTTTTTTATTTGAAGTGTCACTACTTGATTTCTATCCAGTTATTTTTTTTTCAAAGTGCATTTCCCCATTCAAACTTTAATTTTCTAATTTTCCGCGCAATTTTCTTAATTTTTTCTTTCATAACATTGTTCTCCTGACAATAACAAACACAACAAAAAAAGAATTAACGAAATCGGTCCAGCCGTTTGTGCGTGATGCTGGGACCAAGGGAAATAGGGATTCATTTTTATATATATAGATTATTACATTGATAGGGATGGGTTTCAGTTAAATATTCACCTTATTTTGTTCGTCTGGACTTAAAATGCAGCAATACAAAAAAAAACGAAAAGAAGAATAACGAAAATCGGCCACGCGGTTATCGAGTTTCATCGAATATTGTATATATATCGAAGATTATTGAAATATTTTATTAACCTTAATATGACTTGACTTTAAAGATTGCAATTACCATTTGTTTTGAAATCAGGAAATTTGGACCCGATAGGTGGCACTGTTTTCGATCTCTGAAACCACTCAACCGATTTCAATAAAATTTTGTGGGTGTATGGTTGGTTCCAGTTTTGAAGATAGGATAGCTTTGGACCCTATTGGTGGCACTTTGCAAAAGATAGGCGCGATAGGAAACGGGTTGTAGCACCTCCCTATCGAAAAAAAATCTAAACGACCTTAGCAACAGCAACGCGTGGCTGGGTGTTCTAGCGACTGATGTCCATGTGTGCACGCATAACTCAAGATCGGATCGTCTATGATCGCTTATGGCTGTCTCATGTGGTTCAATAAAGTGCCGTCCTATATAGAAAAGATTCGGGTGTTTGAGAGGCAATGCCTCAGGGCCTGTCTAGGGTTGTTTAGAACTCCTGAATTCCAGTGCATAAAATACTATCCTAATCAGACCTTATACAATGGGGCTCGACTGAATAGGATTGACAATTTCCTTATTAAGGTGATTCGGAGGCACGTTGCTAGGGCGATGGCCAGTGATAATAACCTGATCTCAGGGGCTTACTACCCCAATTTAATGTACCACGAGAGTACGCTTCGGTCTGACTTTATCCCGCCTGAGGCATTTCTTCATGTAGATATGAAAGGTTTAGTCCAGACAAAAGATGGTGTGCCAGTATTGTACCACAGCCACCGCGGCGCGAGGGATAAGCGGCTCATCCACGACGGGTACGCCGCCAATGCTCAGGAGCTCCTCCGTTTTAGCACCGCAATTGCGGAACCGGACAGGGTCGATACGGTAAAGTAGTACACCGAATTTTGGTGGCTTGATGAAGACGTGAGAGTCGATATGCTCTCCCAGGCCGGTGCGCTACTTTTGTAGCATTCCTCCTTAGTTTTAAGCTAGATATAAGTTAGTAGGTTTAGGCTTAGAGTATAGGGAGTCTTTGGGAGGGGCCGGGCTAGCCGGCATGAAAGAGTGCTTCCGGGACTTGACCGAGGCTTATGACCTCGATCGAATCTCGGCGGCGCGGACGAACCCCTGTTGGCGGCCGACAGGCAACCAAGGACGCGATCAGGATGGCGACCAATCGATAAGATTGCTCACCACCCTGATTATAGGTAATGTAGGTTAAGTAGCTTAGGTAGATTTAAGTAGTTTTAATAAAACAAATAACAAAGAATCCAAGTTTTCAAAAGTTCCTTGGAAATTAAAAAACAAAACAAATCATAGATATACATATATAGATTTAAGGCCGAAAGGCAATAATTTTAAGGATATTGTTAAGTTTTGAGCGCTCGCTAAGAGCCAGTAAGCTAGAATAAGATAAATGTTAGTTTTAAATCAGATTTAATCGTTTTTGTCTAGTCTGTAAGTTAAAGAAAAAAGTAATAAAAATGAATTTAAAATGAATTTAAAATGAATTTAAAATGAAATGAAATGAAAATCGGATCGTTCGATTTCCACTCACTATTTTGATCTTGATGGTTTCGTATTGGCCAAAGGAAGGACATAGGCTACTTTTTTTTCGCGAAAACAAAACCTAATTATTAAATATGAAATGAAAATTTGTATGAGGATAGAAAAAAAAGGGAGTGTCAATTCAAATACAAGAAATTATTTCACATTTTAAGAATTATATTGATTGATTTCGGCGGATTCTCATTCTAATTTAAGGTCTGTTCCTAAAATTATGTAGTAAGAATGGAAAAGACTATCAAAATGGCAGTGGTGGGGATAAATTGCTTCACAAAGAGAGACACTTACGAAAAGGTTAGGGACCGCTTTTGTAGTAATCTTTAAAAAATGACAGATAAATAGGTAATTCAAATATTCCATAAATGGTACGAAAAGTCGTTAAAATGTCTGATAAACTCGAGGAATTTGTTATTTTATTAAGAAAATTAGTTATAATCATCTAGCTGGCGAAGAAAGTGATCTGGAATTAATCGAACTTTATTTTGATGAATCCGAGTATGTGGAAATGTTTGAACTGATTAAACTACAAGCATTCGAAAAGAGGAAAAAGCGACACTGCATGAAGAATTACATGGAGGAGATTGTTCCTTGTTCCACAGAGGAAGAATTTCGTCGCCACTTTCGAAAGAATCTTGAGGAGAACATTCAGTTTTATTTTGCCGCCTGTTCGTTTTTACCATTTTAATACGCAAGAAATAAAAAAAAACAAGCATATGCCAAATGGGACAACAAATTTCAAATCAGCTGTCATTTGTAAGGTGAGTGACAGCTTTTTCACTTCTTATACCAAGAAATTTGTTGAGTAAAAATTCGTAAGATTCTCAGTGGTGCTCTCTCGGTGACGCTCTCTTTTACGATTTTTGTTGGGTTAAGGAACGTAACTGAGTAAAAATTCTTAAGAATTCGTAGAAAATTGTAAGATTTAAAAGTAAAGGAACATAACTTTTATCATGCGTCGTATATCTAGCGACTGTTCGTGAAAATGAAAATGCAGACGAAGGCTAGTAGGCTATTCACACCGAACCGAAAACCCAGTTTTCCCATACATATTACAGTTTTCAAAACGATTCGTCTGAATTCGTTTTCAATGAAAACACCACGAAAACGACTTCCAATCGTTGCGTTGTTGAAACAAACACCCCTTTTGCAACATTCAGCAGAGCAGCTGACCGCACAAATGTCACAACTGACAACCTAAAATCATTTTACACACTAATTGATGGGCTAATATTACTTTTAAATGCTCTGAATTAATTTTATTTGTTAATTAATGCGAACGAAATTTGTAAACAAAATGGTTACACAAAAGTTTCACGACTAGTGTCTCACAGCTGACAGAAACGTCAAACGAAAACTAGTTATTGTTCGGTGTGAATGCAATTTCGAGTTTTCGCTGCGGTGTGAAAAGGGTAGTCCAAAATGACACATATGGGTAAAATGACATACTAGCCTTAACTTGAAATGTGATACACTTACAGCACTAGATGCTATCTTCCAAGGTGACTTCGATGATATTTGAAATCCTGTCAAAATGACAGCTCAGTTAATAGCCGTGAGTCAGTGCCAAAAATTAAAAAGTATTTTCAGCCGAAAATATTTTTTTTTAGTTTAAACTTTTTTCCGTGTTTTGGTGAGTTTTCTGCAGTTTTTCTTTAATATTATTTATTATATCAATAGTTTATGGCAAAACTTCGAAAATTAGCTAATTGTCGGTAGTGAAATCGGAGTTTTATTACAGTATATTTCGAAAATTTTGTCAAAACTACGGTATGGATAAAATGACATACCATAATTATGGACAAAACGACATATGCATTATGCATGCGTGACAGGCGATGAGGACTTTACTGCCGACGGCGATGACGGCATGTATTGCAACGACATTTTTTCTCACTCCAAGCCTGGTGAAACTTGGTTACTTTTATCATGTGTAAGCTTTGGGCTCATACATCCTGTGCTGACGTGCCAAAGAACAAAAAAGCATTCATTTGTGAACTATGGATTTAAACTTAACTTGTAGCTAAAAAATAAATTTATAAAAATCATTTATTATTAACAATTTGTAAAATGTTAGCAATGTGGACCTATCAGATATGCTGTATGTCATTTTATCCATATCAAATATGTCATTTTGTCCATATCATATAAACAAAATGGATTTTTCTATAGGTTTGGAAAACCATTTATTTTGTACAGTTTGCATTTTTTTTAAATTAAAACAGAATTGTAAAATGTTCCCAATAAATTTATAAAGAAATAAAAAACATAACAATTGCAATATGACTTAGAAATAATATTCTTTGAATCAAAAGGCTAACAGTATGCCATTTTGGACGTACTTCCCCGTATAAGATCGGAATGTAATCGTACATAATTGTGCGAACATGTCTTAATTTAGATCCTCCTTAGTTTTAAGCTAGATTTAAGCTAGATTTAAGGTAGTAGGTTTAGGTTTAGCGTAGGGGGTCTTTGGGAAGTGCTGGACTAGCCAACATGAAAGAGTGCTTCCGAGACTTGACCGACGCTCATGGCCTCGGTGGAGGCTCGGCGGCGCGGATGAACCCTTGTTGGCGGCCGACAGGCAACCAAAGACGCGATCAGGATGGTGACCAATCGATAAGATTGCTCACCACCCTGATTATAGGTAATGTAGGCTAAGTAGCTTAGGTAGATTTAAGTAGTTTTAATAAAACAAATAATAAAGAATCCAAGTTTTCTAAAGTTTCTTGGAAATTAAAAAAGAATAGTGCGTGGAGTCCCTCCGCGCGGAAGAAGTGAAACTTCGTAATGTGGAAATGAAAATAGGAAGGGGTAGAAATTGATTTTTAGTGAAATCATATTGTTTCTTTAAGCCTAGTATCCTGCTCGCGCTAAATTTTAGCGCCCCTAGTCTCCACTTCGTTTCTCCACACCAAAGATAAGTGGTCGCTAAATTATTATTAAACATGATATAGATGGGACAAAACCCATATGCTTATGAACAATGAGTAGGTACCATGACAGATATCAGTAAACGTAATTTTAATAGAATTTTCGAATTTCAAACTTGAAAGACGTAAGAAACCTAGAAATTATAAGAAGAAGTTCGACATGTGTCCTCAAACTTTCCACAATCTCCTTACCATAGTGGAACACTTGTTATTACCCAAAAGACGATGCCAAATGAGAGCATAAGTCCCCCTGAAAATCGATTCGCTTTATTTATATTTATATGTATCTCTGTTTTGGCTCTGTTGTTTGGCTTTGCGTTTTCTTTTATTTACCACGCAAACATTGTATGCGTTTTTCGCCAAAAAAAAAAAAAAAAAATCATTGCAAACACAACACAAACACTTTCCTCCGTTTTTTTATGTCAAAATTTATCTTCGATTTAATGCACCGGACATTTATTTCGCGAGCTAAATGAGTGGAGACTTTTCATCGGCCCATCTATATGAAGTTTAGGATTTAGCGTGCGAACAGGATACTGATGCTTTGCTAAACTGCCTCGCTCAATTTTATCTTTGTAGACATTTTTGTATGGGAGATTAAATTTAGCGCGAGCAGGATACTAGGCTTTAAGACAAACTTTATTAACATTGCTTACAATTCACAATTGATCGCATCTTTTAGTTATCATTTTCGAGTGGAGAAATATCCAAATCCATAACATTTACAATGGGATAATGACAACTAAAGTAGATACCATATGTTGGAAGTCGCATTAGAAGTTTCACTTCAAAAATACTACCATACTAAATTATATGTGTATCAAATCAAACTAAAACAAGTAAATGAAATAATGAGGACGCTACTCGTTGCTAACGCTCGCGCTGGCTTGTAACCAGGGTTGTCATGTGTGGCGATTTATCGCCAAATGGACGATTCTTAAGCCCGCACCAGACCTATAACGTGTGGTGTGTTGTGGTGTGGGCTGTCGTTTCGTGTTCTGTGCACACTTATCTAGTGTGCTGTCATTTTTTCAAATGAATTCAAATGTTGTTTGTTTTGCTTTTTTGACGTTATTGATTTCCTAGTTCATGTGTACTCTTTCTTTCACATATGCAATTTCAGATAATATATATGCCTCGTTTCATTGCGCCATAGAACGTTGTGGCGCAATCGGTACAGGAGCGATTTCGACACAACGCGACACACTGCAACACAACACACGAGAAATATATGTTTCTACGCATATGAAATCCATTGGAGTGATAGCGACACGCCACTCCTCATCACAACACACGTTATAAGTGTGGTTCCGGCTTTAGTCTCATTTGGCGACACAAAAATCAGTTTGGCGACATGCTCAAAAATGTGCGATTTTTGGCGATATTTTGTTTTCCAAATAAAATCCTACTATATTTCGATTTTCCACATAAATTACAAAAAAAAAGTCTCGGCTTCGAAATGAAATTGTCGATTTCCGATTTTTAAATTGGAAGTTGAATTAATCGAAATAAATAGCACATCCCTTAAGTTAATGACATGCGTCAAAGATTCTGTCACAATAAAATTCCAAAGTCGGCCATGTGATTGTAAAAGTAAATGTAAATATAAAGTTTTTTTGTATTGGTTACAATTAGTTTCCATTTTAACACTATTCGGGAGTTGATTATTTATGCTTAACCCTTTATAAAATAATACATTTTGTGATTTCTTGTTTCTATAAAAGTTTAAATGAAAAATGTTGTTCGATCTCAAATCATGTGGCTGTATATTTGATCTTAGAATTAGTTTTGTTCAAGTATTGCGGCAACAGATTATTTTTTTATTTTGTTTGAATAGTTTAAATTCTGACAGTAAATTCTAGGTAGGTATATAATCCACTTAGGAAGACATTTTTTGCTTTCCCCTGTCAGGAAGTGAAAGCATTTCGATTTTGTCAATGACTACCACTTGCGCCAACTGAGCGACGAGTACAAGCCTGCCAACTCATGATTAGAACCGTTGAAAAGACCAACCTCTGTGCGTTGTTGTTGCTACGAGTTGTTACAAAACAAAATTATTGTTATTATTTAGTTTTATTAATTGATTTTACATAACTTTTAATTTGGCTATATTTGGCGACGGATATTTTCTAATTTGGCGATTTTTGGCGATTCAAAATTTAAAATTGGCGATTTGGATTTTAATAACCTGACAACCCTGCTTGTAACAGGTATACTACGCGCATGCGTTCGAGTGCCACGCATTCACTCTCGCTCTGTCTCCTTCTATTCCCCCTCTCCAGGAGCGTTGAACGTTTAGCGCAACCTTGTTGGAAGTCGCATTAGAAGTTTCACTTCAATACGACATTAATTGCCAATTTATTCATTATTTTTGGAAATTAATCTTCACCACAGAATATTCTTCTCCCAGCATTTGGTGCCAATAAATTCACTCACCATTGCATACTCTGAAGCGTGACCGGGACCCTCACACCTGAGTGTGCAATGCTTATAGTAGCATTAAGCATTTAAGAAGTTTCACTTCAACAAATCAAACAACATAATTCACCTATATTATCGTCTTTACTTCTTGAATTCTTTAATTCTTTACTGTAGGTATCAACGTATGTAGGGATGTACTATAACAACCATTAAAACAAAAACCTTGAACTCAATTTCTATATACACCACCATAAGTCCATCAGCGCACGTCAACAGCCATCTGCGCATTTCCTCAGAAACACATCATCCCTGTTATTATATATATATCTATGTATGTATACAGACACATTCACCTCGCATACTTCTCTTTCGTTTCACTTTTGTTGAGAAAACACCACTCATTTTTTTTTTCATATGAACGTGCTTGTGCTGTGCAATGTGCGCCACCCTCACCCTCGCTCACACCTTTGAGTATCCAATTATTAGCGTTAAACGTTTAACGTGACCTTGAGTTGGAAGTCGCATAAGAAGTTTCACTTCAAAAAACAAAACAAATCATAGATATAGATAGATTTAAGGTCGAAAGGCAATAATTTTAAGCATATTGTTAAGTTTAGAGCGCTCGATAAGAGCCAGTAAGCTAGAATAAGATAAATGTTAGTTTTAAATTAGATTTAATCGTTTTTGTCTAGCATGTAAATTTATTTGAAATTTTCAATAAAAATGAATTTAAAATGAAAAAAAAAAATGTCTTAATTTAGAGGAAGATTATCACAAGAACAACGTGCAGTCGTCCATACTGGAAACCGAGTTAGACAACAACGCAATCGGAATCAGCAGAACAGCACACATGCTGTTTTTATCGACGATTTTGAGGGAAAAATTTAAAGGCAAATATTCAAATTCCCCGTACGTCTCGCTTGCCTTCGCTATTTAAGTCACAAGGACAATCGCTATATGTTTGTAGCATCAATCTTGAATTCCCATCTTTCTCGTATGGTCAATTGTATCTGGCTTTCTGACGAAACTATTCATTGAAAAAGTTGATTTTTGTTTATTTTGGGTTGTAGACAGTGATTTCAGTAAGTGGATACACCATACACTGCATTTATGTCAATCATTGCGGTTGGGTCTGCCAGTGTAAACTAATTTTCCTATCATCACCATTCTGTTTATCCAATTATTTGCACTAGAGTTCACCCAGTCGTAGAAATTCTACCTTTATAGTAGCCTGGCCTATACGTTATACACAACATATTGCAGAACAAATTACGCACATTGCTTCTCTGCACAATCTTCAAAAAAAAAGAAAAAAGAAAGCGGTTCCTAACTATTTGCCTTCGCCTATTTATATAAAAGATTATTTTGCATTTCTTTTCCAAGGTGTCTGACAAACTAGCTATTGCAGATGCATTTAATTGCTATTTTCCCACTCTATGGGCTGCAGTTTACAACCTTGTCCAGATCTCTCTGAATGATGAAACGGTTGGTCATCTGTTTGGATTTGTAGTACCTACAGCAGATTTTTTTTTTTTTTTTTAAGTTGAGCTGTACCTTCCTTTCATTGCCACTTAAACAAGAAAGACACCGAAAAACTGTTTTATTTCTACAATATGAGCATCAATAAAATATGTAGAAAGCGCTTTTTCTGTGCAAATTTTCTTTTGTTTCATTCATCTCTGTCTGGAGAATAAAAACGCTCTCCTGACCTGTTTAATATTTGCTTTCACTACCACTGATGAACCTATATCCCCACTTCTATCATATTTATCGCCCTTCGTAGGTATTGAGATAGAATTCTTCTGTGGTGCTCTAAATTGTGTACCATAACACTTCAAATGGCTTATTCAAAATTTAAATATTTACATAAATAATCAATCTGGAAGACACTCTTAAAACCAAGCCACAAGGAAATAATTTTAGGCATTACATTCCCTCGAGTTCTAGGATTATAACTTATACGCCTCCACTTGATTTTGCACACCCCCTCCCTAGTTAGTTCTATATCTCGAATAAAAACGAAACAAAACAAAGAAACAATCCAACGCCCAAAAGTTGGAACATTTCCCTAGGAGGCCCATGAATTTATGGCTCTAACTAGGTCCCTTGAAGCATTTCCAACCGAGAGGTAGGTACTCCAAAGGCCTAACAAATAAAAAATGAAAAACTAATTTTGAAAAACGCGATTTTCAAACAAAACAAAAAACAAATCACGGTCTAAAAGTCATTCACTATTAATATATTCATTCAAGAGTCGCCCTCATAACCATTCGTACTCTGTTCACGTATTCCTTGGAAAAGGTTAAAAAAATATATATCATCCATTCAGGTGGTTGAGAGAACTCCATTGGCGCCTATTACCCACGAATCGTTTTAACACAACCCATTATCGATTGACGTCAATGGCTGATAAGTGGAAATGCGTCGCAACCTTTTGTTATCATAAAAAAGCCCACACACACACGACAAAAGTCCTTCAGCATTCGTTGATTTTTAACTTTTGTTTTGGTTACCCCATGTTATCTCACTGCAAAAAAAAAAATAAACACCATGCGTGCGGTATGTGTGTGGCTTGATAACTCCAACTCCAACTCCAACTCCAACTCCAACTCCAACTCCAACTCCAACTCCAACTCCAACTCCAACTCCAACTCCAACTCCAACTCCAACCCCAACTCCAACTCCAACTCCAACTCCAACTCCAACTCCCAACTCACAACTCCCAACTCCAACTCCAACTCTAACTCTAACTCTAACTCCAACTCCAATTCCAACTCCAAGTCCATTAGAAGAAAATACACATAAAACAAAAACTGTCGCATTTTTCGTTGCATTAAGTATTTTCGTTGCATCATGTGTGGAATTACTATACCAGATTCCAATAACGCGCGCATAACTCCAACTCCAACTCCAACTCCAACTCCAACTCCAACACCAACTCCCAACTCCAACTCCAAGTCCATTAGAAGAAAATACACATAAAACAAAAACTGTCGCATTTTTCGTTGCATTAAGTATTTTCGTTGCATCATGTGTGGAATTACTATACCAGATTCCAATAACGCGCGCATAACTCCAACTCCAGCTCCAACTCCAACTTCAACTCCAACTCCAACTCCAACTCCAACTCCCAACTCCAACTCCAACTCCAACTCCAAGTCCATTAGAAGAAAATACACATCAAAAAACTGTCTCATTTTTCGTTGCCATTTCCGTTGCCTTAAGCATTTCCGTTGCATAATGTGTGGAATTACTATACCAGATTCCGATATACCAGATTCCAATAACGCGCGCATAAATGTTTACACATCAAAAAAACAACAACATCCCCTCCCCCTAGAAATCGTTTCCCGTCATTTCTGTACTCAAACACTCGTCCGTATTCTATTTTTAGAAAACCAAATATTTCAAACTTCCCATTCCCCTTAAATTTTTCACATATAGGAATAGGACGATGTGCGTCCATATCAAATGCAGGTCTAAACCCTTTATGTATTTTGTTGTTTTCGTCTCTTTGCAGTGAAACGCTCCTCGAATGAAAAAGGATCATCAGGTACAGCAGCCAATCGAGAGCACTATGAGTACAATAATAATAAAAATCCTAACTTGGAATCCCCATCCGTTGCTACATCAAATGGTGGCACTTCAATGAATGCAGCTCTTTCGAATGCAGGCATTGCGGACCAGCAGCGACAAGCATCAGCACCCGTACTTCAAAAGCGCGGCGTCAACTCCCAGCTACTCTATAGTGGTGCCGATTTATACAGTAATCCCATTTCTTCAGGAGCGCTGCCAAACGGTGTGTGGAGTGATGAGATTGACCCACCACTAATGTATTCCGATTTGCAGGAGTTGCAGGACGAATATCCAAGAGGTAAGTGTTTGGAAGAAATAGGGCTTGATATATGGATAGGTCAAAGTTAAAACATTATAATAAAAAACAAGGCCTACGTAGTATTTTATTTCACTACAGGAAGCGCCCTTTTAATGCATTAAAGCCAACTCTTGAAGAGTCCGTTGGCTATCAAATGATGATGTCGATACAGAATTCTTCGCATCTTCAAAATGGTTCAAAGTGGATACAGCTGGCACTTTGTTGGACCTTAACAAAAGTAGTGTTGAACTTTTCTAATCAAAGTCAACCAAACGAGCCTAAATTTGTTATAAACATTTTTGAAAAGTAGATAAAGGAATACTCCATTGAATTTGTACAAATATCACTTACGCGACCCCGACCATCTTTGCGATTCTGAAATTATAGAAACAACGCCATACCTACACATCCTGTGAAGCTTTCACCACGAAACATTTCTACAATCTATTGAAAATAACAGCTCATTTCAACAATCGATTTGTGGTTTTGTTATTTCATTTATCATCCTTGTTCTTTTGCTTCTAGGCCAATACCGCGCCAACAACAAAGGCTACGACAACCTACAAAACATCCTTAACTCGGAAGCGTACTTAGAGCCATTCGCATTACCCCTACAGTATTCGAGTCGTTATTATGGCGACCGAAAGAAGCGTTCCAACAACAAACTCAACAGGTACGATATGCGGTAAGTGCGACTGTCAAAGTTGTTTGTCTTTTTGTTTGCAATTTATTCTGAATTGTTCTAATCGATGCCGAAGTAAATAAATTGTACCTTTGTTAGACGGTGTGTGGCTTACTTAGAAACTTCTACATGGGGCTATGTTCTTTGTTTCTCAGAGTTTCTATATAAGTACATGTTTAAACAGCGTCTTACAGAGTGTACACAAATTGAATCGATTTTCATGATGCCTCAAGCTGAATGGATCACTAATTTAAAATTTCAAAATGGCGGACAGTGAAATGATGGCGTTCGCCATTTTTGCGTTTATATAATTTAATGTGTTTGTGTAAAATATAAAGTCAGCTAAACAACAAACGGAAATTAGTAAATCAGTTTGAAACCTATCAGATGTCAGCCTTATGCATATACTTAAGTGTTTTATGGACCTCAACTCTCACCAAATAAACCAAGCATTAACTATCCTGCGTATAATGGGTCAATGTCTATATAATATTTTTCATTTCCTAATTATCATAGTGGATTACCTTTAAACTTTCGTGAACTTCAATCAAAATATGTTTTCTTACCCAACTGTTTTCTTAATCGAGCAGGGCAATATTCACAAAAAGATGGCGTACCTCGCTAACATCCCTGAGATCGATTTCGATTGGATTTAATTTCAGAATTTGAATCTGTGCTGATTTCGATTTCCGCTGCAGGAAGTTACATACATATTTTCAATGTTTGTAAGTTATCTAAAATTCACCATTTGGTGGGAATTTGAATGCTAACAAAGGAGGACATTTTTGTTGTGCTATGTAAATTATATCAAAGTGGAGAAAGAAAAAAGTCGCCAAATATTCAACCGCAGATTTCAGATGTCTATACATTCAATGCTCTAAAACTAAAATTACGATTACACATGCCACTTAATGTCAAATTTTGGCATGCCGACGGCAGTATGAAGTAAACATTTGAAATAAATTTGACACTACGTGTGATCACTGATCACCTGTCAAGCGTCTGGTCGCGCTGTCGCAGCGTACTCTCACGGATAACACATAAATGACCACCGAATGGCCGAATTTTTGTAACATAAGAATGTACATATTTGCCACGAAAAATGACACGTGTTATCTTAGCTTAAAAAGAAAAATGCGTACATTCAGTGGAATAGGACATTCAAAATGAATTTTATCGACAAGTACGCATATTTGAGCTAATATTGTATATTTTAGAACTTTGATAAACAAAGCACTTTAACAAAATTTGGCGGTATAGAAAAACGGCATTTTTTAAAACTAGCTGGACCCATATATAATTTCCGTTTGCCCGCAACATCAACTGTCAGATGTTGACACCTCCAACCCCACCTATCGTAAAATGCGAGTAGATCGAACTTCCGAAATTTTTATTTCTAACTAAACATAAAAAAAGAATCGACACAGCCAGCCGTTATCGAGTTATAACGTCATCCAGTTTCACCCGGAAGACGTTATATACATAAATAGATAGAAGATTTTTTTAAATTATATTATTGACAGTTTTGGCCGTGAAATTTTGTAAATTTTGTCATAAATCACGAGATTAAGTAATAGAGGTTTAAAATTAATCCTGGAGTGATTCCACCAAATAAAAGAAGATTAACTTGACATAAATTCTCTCTGCCTCTGTTCATTCGAGAGAGGATGGCGTTTCAGGAGCGAGAGAAAGAGAGACATTATTCCATTTTTGACGTCTTATTTGTCATTTCTCTCAAGTGCAGCTCTGTTGGCTTTGTATTTTGACATCTCGAGCTGTGAGAAGTGTGTTCACAAACTGGACTGTTCACGAAAACCTGGTTGATAAAAGAGATTTATTTCTAATCTCCCTTTTATGAGATTAACTTTTGTATGTTTCTAAATCTCGCAGTTAACCCCGGTGGAAACGTAGCATAATACAACTTAACAAAAAAAAAAAAACATTTTAAACATTATTTCTCTATTTCTCGGAGCTAAAGTTGCTAAATTTAGATAATTAATGCGGGATTTCATACGTAAGAAAGGCTCGGGCAAAGCCGGACGAGTACTAGCTGTACTTAAATATATTACTACTTCAACACAAGTTGAGTTACATAAAACTAATTAATCGAAATAGCTCGATTCTTGAACATAGTCCTATATTTATGTATAAATAAAACCTGGAGATAAACAAAATTACCAAAAATGTCAAACGAGCACTAATTTGCGCTTTCTCTCAAGTTTTATACCGACTGGGCCCAAGAAGAAGGTATTGGGGACGTCCAAGTATCTGACGTAAATCTGACAGCTGTCTGACTAGATGTATCTTGGTTTTGATTGGCTGAAATTGGTCATATGAGCTGCTGTTTCAGTTGACGTTTACGGAAGGGCAGTCGACGAATCTAGTGACTGAGTACAAAGTTGACAGTTCGGATATGTTGCTGACACACGAAAAGTGACATTCCCGACCAATCTAGTTTTTGCGTTTAGGTTCGTCGTATCCAGACCAATCTTGTCCACTTAAGAGAACTCGATTCTTGAATGTGCCCAATGTCTGTCGAACGTTTGTATTTCCGTTGCATTTTGACCTCCTGCAACTTGGCTTGACTTGACTGATTTTGAAGAGTGAAAGAGACTTCATTTTGTGAAGAAATGATTGAAAATGGAAATGGAATCCATCGAAGAGTAGCGCAAGCCTGTGAGCCCCATATTTTTAAATACAATTTCTTTGAATTTTCTTTAGAATCTGCTGTCCCGTCCCCGGAGTACATACCTACATACTCGTACAATTCTTGGTATATAAATTCCACTGAAATTACATTCCAAGAACCATGAATTCGCATTCATTCGAAAACCTACGCGCATTCTGTGAGTTTATTTTCTTTTATTTGTACTGTACGCACGTCTTGTGTACTCGTTGTCCAATTAAATTAATCTACAAAGCGTGAAACGCCGTAATTAATGAAAATGATGGTGGGGCTAGGTGCAAGTTGTTTATCGAGGGTGTTGCGAAAAAGAGGCAAAAGGATTTCTTTTACTCACGGATGAGTTTTCCGTAAAATACAGGTTGACAATTAAATATGAGTGTAAATGGAAGAATGATAATTAGCTACCAGAACCATATGGACTATTTTCGTCGCCGATACATCAGCTATTTAACTGAATTTTTCACATGAATTTATAACTAAGGTCGACTGGTTCAGAGATGAATCCTTACTTGGTACATATTTGGTATAGCAAATCATTGGGTGCGCATAGCGCCTTTGATTAGTTTGATTTGATGTAATTAAATATAGATATCCAATTAGTGTTAATTTAGCTCAACGAGATATAGAAACAAGGTACCTAAATCAAAGTTGAGTAAGCAAAAGTTGGAAACATGTAGGTGGAGCAACTTCGAAGGTATTCTATTTTATAAATGCTTATATTTAACTTTGAGAACTTGTTCTGATTTGACAGGGAGCTAATTGGTTGGTGTTTGTCGTTGTGGGTAAAAATGGACAAACACGTGGGCACAATGAAATAATAAATGACATAATTTGAGTCAAAAAAAAAAAAAGAAAATAACAACTCCTTCCACATGATCAAATGGAATGTAAAATTATAAAACTTAGGAATTTGTAATCTGGGAAACGACGTGCTTTCATCGAAGTAAATTCAAAAAGTTAAATATACAGTCACGCCGGGTATTACCGCACCGTTGCTATCTCTCCGACACTCTTTGAACATATAAACAAAACAAGGTTATTTGTCAAACTGATGACCACCTCACACAAAATTTAAGTTATTTTTTCCCAAATATTGGAACAAAAACCGTTCCAATCACACTTGTTTCCAATATTTTATGAAAGAAAACCTTGAAACCCTTGGTTTTGAAAATAATTAAAAACTACACAGCCTTCTAGTTTTCATCTTGACAACTTTCGACTTTTTATAGCTGTGTAAAACCAGAGAGTAAGGGAAACAGACCTTTTGTTAGGCCTGTTTCCCTTACTTTCTGGTTCTTTCTTTCTCACTGCAAGAGAACTCACTCAATAAAATGAAATATAGGTAACCAAAAGGAAAAGGAACGCGTACTCGTAGAACCACAAATTTGAAAAATGAATATGAATTTTTTCTAAGCGGGAATATTCAAATATCAGTAGAACAAAGTACAAATTTATATTTAACACGTTCGTGCTTATTACGGCTATAGCCGTCATATTTTGAGCAACAAAAAAAAAACAAATGACGGCTATAACCGTCGTTTGAGTTTTGTGTCCTACGTAACCATTTTTATAATTTACACTATCGAGTACGATACCATATGATATGGCAACACTTTTTGCGTTTAAGTTCTGTTCGAATAATGTGTTGCGTTTTGCTTTTGAAATGGGGAATCCCCTATGTCCAACGGAAATTTAAATTTGAAGTTCGTTGAAGGAAATGACTACATTAGCCGTCATATTCTTCATTTGAAGTAGTGCATGTTGGAAAAAAGTGTGTTTTGGGAACTTTTATGGTAAGGACGGCCATACCCGTCATTTGCACGACAAATCAGTAGTCGCATATGAGTGGCACAAATGACGGCTGTAGCAGTCATTTGAAAAAACGCTTTTTATTATTCCAGTCGATTTAGATTTCAATTTCAGACATTTCTGCATACTTGCCAGACCTCAAATGGTATTTATACCATGATTACCAAAAGTGTATATCTGAGCAACTCCACGCATTTAAAAGTGAGCGCGAGCGTGTTAAGAGCAAGAGTTGAATTGCTTTTATTGCAGAAATTAAAAAGTTAAATTCTTTTGCTTCTTACATCTATTTTAATGCTTTGCATGAACAAAATAACGGGTGATTTTTTAAGAGGTTAAGAACTTTAAAAAAAAAAAAAGAACACCTTGCAATTTAATGTTTAAAGATAATTTCATGCAAATGGTGACCGCGGCTGCGTCTCAGGTAGTCCATCCGCTGAGTCCAATTTTGGCATACTCTTTCACACATATCGGCCGGTATCTCACGAATGAAGGCATGGATGTTGGCTTCCAGTGCGTCAATCGAAACGGGCTTATCCCTATACACATTAGCCTTGACATACCCCCACAAAAAATAATCTAATGGTGTCAAATCGCACGATCTAGGCGGCCAATTGACCGGCCCGAAACGTGAAATTAACTGTTCACCAAACTCGCCTCGCAATTGCGCCATTGTTTCGCGTGCTGTGTGGCATGTGGCACCGTCTTGTTGAAACCACATATCATGCAAGTCAAGAACTTCCATTTCGGGCAAAAAAAAGTTTGTTATTATCGCTCGGTAGCGTTCACCATTGACAGTAACGCTGCGATTCGCATCATCTTTGAAGAAATATGGCCCAATAATGCCGCCGGCCCATAAACCGCACCAAACAGTGGCTTTTTCGGGATGCATTGGTAGCTGTTGCAATGCTTCTGGCTGATCTTCACTCCAAATGCGGCAATTTTGCTTATTTACTTACCCATTCAACCAAAAATGAGCCTCATCGCTGAACACAATTTTTCGATAAAAAAGCGGATCCTCGGCCAGCTTTCCAAGAGCCCATTCACCAAAAATTCGGCGTTGTGGTAGGTCGGCTGGCTTTAGTTCTTGCACAAGCTGTATCTTAAAAGGCTTTACGCACAAATCCTTCCGCAAAATTTTCCACGTAGTGCTGTAACAAAGGCCTAACTGCTGGGAACGGCGCCGAATCGACATTTCGCGGTCTTCTGTCACACTAGCTGATACGGCCGCAATATTTTCTTCACTACGCACAGTACGTAAACGTGTTTAAGGTTTAATGTCCAACAAAGTAAATTTGGTGCGAAATTTGGTCACAATCTTCCGAATAGACTGCTCAGAAGGTCGAGAATGCCGATCATAAAATGGAAGCAGCGCGCGATGAACATTTCGAACCGAGCAAGAATTTTGATAGTAAAATTCAATAATTTGCAAGCGTTGTTCATTTGTAAGACGATCCATGGTTAAATTGCAAACCAAACTGAAGCTGTTTGACAGTGACACAAGGTACTAAACACACGTCAGCTGTCAAAACCAGTGTTGCCAAAACCAAACCAGCTAAAAAATCACCCGTTATAAATGAAATCAAATAAAAAGCTAGTTACAAACTAGCATTTGAACGATTTGACAGCCATCACTGTCAGCAATAACCAAACCAACTAGCCCAAATAAATTTCTTGGGCTCTAATATTTGCAGGTTTTTTATGGAGGGAAATGTTTTGTTCTCCCTTTTCGGTTCTCTTCTATCCAACTTTTGCGTAAAAGAACTAAGTTTGACTTAATAACTAAATTTGACTAAGGCCTCAGTTATAGCCATACGTAAAATACAACCGAACAAGTTGGAACAGTATAAAAATGAGTTGTTTTTTTTAATCGGTTATATAGCGAAAAATCTGCAAGAAAAATGTTTCCCTACGAAAACAATTACAACAAACCAACCGCCACTGATTGGATTCCATAAAAAAAAAATTCTGACAGATGGTACAGTAAAGAAATGAAATATTTCAGTAGAATGATTCGGTTTTCTTTTATGGAATTGACTGAGAAGTTGGTCAGAAAAAATGCATAAATTATTTTTCTAGAAAATTTAAAGATCATTTGCATATTTTTTGTTTTGTTTTTGATAATCTTACTTAATAATTCATAAACAAAATTTTAAGATCAAGATTGAGTTTAACCATCAAGTTCAAGTGGTCAAAAAAGCAAAAGAAAATTTGTACGGTTTGGTTTTACGTATTGCTATAACTAGGGCCTAATTTGTTCGAACGCATTATTTTTAGGGAAGATACCTCACCTATAATAATGAAACCAGTTGGAGATCAAATTTATCGTTACGATACAGATTGAAATTTGGAACGTCAAATTGAAACCATGTTTTTTATTATTATGTCTCAGTTATATACGTAAAATATAACCGAAAAAGTTAGAACAGTATGAAAATGCACTCGTTCCACTGCCCGCCATGTCAAACTCCATATAAAAAATTAACATTTCACCATTTGCGCTAGATATCTAGCGCTTTTTGTGAAATGTCAATTTTTTTTTATTGGAGTCTAACATGCCGCTATTCATCTAGCGGGCAGTGGAACGTGGGCAATGAGTTTTTTACGTTAAGGTGGTCATAGCAAAAAAAACTGTCAGTAAAATGTTTCACTACGAAAACAATTACAACAAATCACCTACCCTCACCACTGATTGGATTAGATTCCATCAGAAAAAACTTCCTCACAGATGGAATAGTATAAAACAAAAAGAAGATATATTCATGCTTATTTTGACATTCGAACGGCTGTAGGAAATAAGGCCCCAATGAAATAAAGTCCCAAAAGAGAAAATGAAATAAGGCCCCCAATTTCAAATATGAAATAAGGCCCCACTGCGATGAAATAAGGCCCCAAAATAAAAAGAAATAAGGCCCCAAATTTGTGGTTTATTTCATAATGAAATTAAAAATAATGAAAACTACTTTTTATTTAATATTGTTGATATTGGATAAACTAGTTTAGATTAAAGGAATTATTTACATACTCAAACCTCGCACCCACCCCGCAATCTAACAGTAAACCCAAGCAGAGGGTTGCAATATGCGTTCCTTATCGGAAGGGTAACAATTAATAATAAAAAAAATATTTTGGGGACTTATTTCATTTCTTCTTTTGAGGTTCATTAAGAAATAAGGCCCCAAAAAAAGGAAAGGAAAATAACACCCCAAATTCTATTAAAAATCGTTGTTGTTGTTTCCTGTAAAAAATGTTGGGCCTTGTTTAATTTTTTTTTTTTTTTTGGGGCCTTATTTCATTGGGGCCTTATTTAGCAGAGCCATGTCTCTATTCGTTCGAATGAACACTTGTGTATTTTGATAGACATTCGTTCGAATGTCAAAATAAGCATGATTATAGTGGAACAATTTTTTTTTTTTTAATTTGATCCGAAAAAGTCTTTCTTACGGAAAATGGATCATTTGCTTATTTTTGTTAAAAAAAAAATAACTTTCAACTTCAACGATTGATATTATTCAACCATTAGGTTTAAGTAGGTAGTCAAAAAAGAAAAAGAACATTTTTACGGTTTCGTTTTACGCATGGCTATAACCTATAACTAGGATTATTATTGAGAAACTAAACGCAATCTTGGTTTCTTTGTTCTTTTTGATTTTGACATGAAACAATTGCATTTCTTTAAAAAATATTAAAATCAACAAGAATTTTACAGCGACCTCAATGCTTAGGGGTATCAGTTACCTTATAAAACAGGTTCGTTTAGTCTCGAATAAATATAACCTCAATTGAAAGCGAAAGTGCTACTTAAATCTTAATGAACTACTCGTACATGCAAATTGGGTTAGGTTGCATGGGGTTGTGAGATTGCCACAAAATATACATTCCAAAATTGGTTTTCCAAACTTATATCGTACGTGGGTGACGTTGCAACTTCTTTTGTTGAAACACCTGCAATATTGCAATTCCTAGGAAATTTCAATTTAACCGAACTCTATCCCACCAACAGCAATTTATATTATCATTAGCTTCATTCTCGAAATGAAGCTAAATAAATACTTGCAATTCGCAAGAAAAAATACTCGCCCACCGACGGCAAGAACTTTACTTTGCACACCACCCTACTTGCCATCCTATTTACAAAGTATAAGGTGCCCCAAACCCAACCTTTTGTCTTATAGAACTCTGGCAGTTTCGTGGAATGCTGCTTTCTATTCAGAAATATGAAACATCACTCTAGGTAACCGTATTGCGTCAGTAAGTTGCTGGCCCAAGGGGTGTAGTTCTACCCAACGTACATAAGTTTGTGATGCAGTGGAATCTGCGTTGCTATTGTGTTTTTGTTTTTTTTTTTTTTTCCACTAAACTAATTACTATGTTAGTTCTCATTTTACTCATAATAATGATTACGCGTGGAATTTTGTTATGTGACGAGGGCGGCGGGATATGTAATCGACATCGACAGAGGCAATTACGAGTTCTCCCTTGGCATCCCTATAATTCCTGTGTTGGAGTTTTTAATTGCGTTTTCTGTTATTTCTTATGAGTAATGACTAATGAGAAATAAAATGAGAAATATATTACATCCTTTTTTTCCGATAAAATGATTGAGAACTGAGTTTAGGTGCAGGGTGCTGGGGAATAATGAGGTTATGTGTGCGGAGGTTTCTATCACGTTTTTGATATTTGAAGAGATCATTTCCTTTGACGACTCATTCATGTATGGTAAATAGGAGCTATGGATAAAATGTGAAAAGAATTACTGAAAATATCACAACATTGACTCCTAATTAGGATCTAAAAATAAAAACCAATTATTCGCTTGTGTGAGTTTTAATTTTTTTTTTACATTTTACATTTTTTTTTATTTAAACGAATAAAATAGCATGTAAGTACAATTTGTTCCTTCTTCGAAGCCAATATCAATGCAAACAAAATATGTACACTTTTCAGGTTAAGGTAGGTAGTTATTCAACTCCATCCCACCCGTCAACGGCCAAGGCCAACTCATGCAAACAACTTATCGAATAAATAAATATTCAAAACTATTCAAACAATCACTTCAAGGAGTTCGATGATGAATTAGTGGTGTAGGTAGTTCGAAATAGCTATCATTCCTACCAAAGTGACTGTGTCTACGAGTTGTTGTTAAGAGTTGTTCCCTCGAAAAACAACAATTCACAAACTGAAATTCGACATAATTTCCCAACAGAAATTGTCAGGGTAACTCCCGAACAAGCGAGAATCGTTGTTACTCCTCGCTTCCCCACTCAGTAATAAATAAATAATTGGCGCAACAGGTCCGGACTCCGGAGGGACCCTAGGCGTAGCTTTCTCACAACCATTCGTTTTGTGTGAGTTTTTCATTTTTGGAACGAATGGAAGGGATCACAATTTTATGCCGACTCCAAACGGCCAATTGAGAAGCTATTTCAAGACAGTTATACTCTCGGATGTTTGTCAGACGTTCGCGAGAGGTGGCGCAGTGGCAAATTAACTTAAGGACAACTCAACTCAACAATGTAAATTTAGGACATAATCCTGTATTATTTGGATCCAACCTTTTCTATAAAAACCAACTGCCGAATAATAATTACAGTTGAATAAAGCGTCTATCTTCGTAGATGAGACATTTATTTATGATGCTGGTTTTCGCATTCGTTGCTGGCAGTTTTATTTCATTTGTTGGGAGTGTCAGCGAATTTTGGCTGCGATTTTAGCTAGGTAATCTTTGGGTGTTTCATTATTATGACCGCTTATTAAATAACACCAAGTGATGCTGGCCAAGATTTCCGTCCACCTGACCAAAATGAGGTGAGGATAGCAATATCTAAGCTAAAATCCAACAAGACTTCTGGACTGGACGGCTTAACTGCCGAGCTTTTTAAGGCAGCGGGAGATGACCTGGTAGAGAGCATACACCAACTCGTCTCCTAGATTTGGTCCGACGAAAGTATACCTGATGAATGGAACATCAGCATCGTTTGCCCGATCCACAAGAAAGGAGACTCTCTAAATTGCGCCAACTATAGAAGCATCAGTCTCCTGAACACTGCGTATAAGATCATGTCTGCTGTATTGTGTGAACGCCTGAAACCATTCGTCAACGATCTGATAGGTCCCTATCAGTGCGGTTTTAGGCCCGGTAAGTCCCCGAACGATCAAATATTCACACTACGGCAGATCCTGGAGAAAACCCAAGAAGTCCAGATCGATACTCACCATCTTTTTATCGATTTTAAGGCTGCATATGACAGCATTTATAGAGACGAGCTATACAGAGCCATGTCTAGTTTTGGCATCCCTGCCAAACTTGGCAGATTGACGATGGAGAACGCTCGCTGCTACGTAAAGGTTGGAAACAATCTCACCGAGACCTTTGATGTCAAAAAAGGATTTAGACAAGGTGACGCGCTGTCATGTGACTTCTTCAATATCATTCTTGAGAAAATTGTGCGAAACTCACAAGCCAACACCAGAGGCACAATTTTCCAAAAGTCTGTGCAACTACTTGCATACGCTGACGACATTGACATTGTTGGCAGAACACAGCGAGCTGTCACTGGTGCGTTTGCAAGTATTAGTACAGAAGCGGAAAAAATGGGTTTAGTAGTGAATGAGGGTAAAACAAGAAGGGACACACAACATCGACGAATCGGGCAGAACGTCACGATAGACAGGTACAACTTTGAGGTAGTTCGGGACTTTGTCTACCTCGGATCCGCTATAAACTCTGATAATGACATCACATCAGAAATCAAGCGAAGAATCACACTGGCCAACCGCTGTTTCTTTGGCCTAAGACGGCAATTGATTAGTAAGGCCTTGTCAAGAAGCACTAAGGAGATTCTATATAAGACTTTCATCATCCCTGTCCTGCTCTATGGCGCAGAAGCATGGACCCTAGCAAAAATGGATGAGGATCTTCTTGGTCGCTTCGAACGCAAAATTCTTCGAGTGATTTTTGGTCCCGTTTGCGTTGACGGGATTTGGAGGAGAAGATTTAACAGCGAACTCTACGAGCTGTACAGCGACATCGACCTGGTCAGAAAAGTACGCATTAGTCATCTAAGATGGTTAGGACGTGTAGAGCGAATGGACACCAACGCTCAGGCCCGGAGAGTCTTCGATTCTAACCGGGAGGGACAACGCAGTAGAGGAAGACCTCGCCTTAGGTAGCGCGCGCAAGTGGAAGGGGACCTCAACCAACTTGGAGTGCGCAACTGGAGGCAGTTAGCCAAAGATCGCGCTAACTGGAGAGGCGTATTGGTTGAGGCCCTGGTCCACTCCAGACTGTAGCGCCACCTTAAGTAGGTGAGTAAGTGATGCTGGCCATTTTTCACATTGCACACCGAACAAAAAAAAACAAAAAAAAAAACACTTTTCCCTACACTGAAACCGCCACTCAAACACGATAATTATGCAAATTGAGCAATTAGTATATGATGGCGCATAACCTTGTTTACTTCCATCTTATGGCACACGTGCACGCAAATAAATAGAAGATAACCAAATCTATCTAGAAGATGACTCTCCCCATTCCTGATTGGCACTCTTCCCATTCCACTTGGTGCGCCATTGACGTCACCCAAAATACTTATTATTGAAAGTGCAATCAAGTGTAAGATATCCTTACAAAGTAGTAACAACAAAGTCCTTTCTTTACACATCAAGATGATGGTGCGGCAGCAGCAAAGACAACACAACACTGTCCAGAATAACTATATGTAAATTATTCAAACTGCGCACTTTAGCCTCGTTTTTCACATAGAGCGTGTATCACCATCCATACGCCCACACTTTGTAGACCTTGCCTATAGCAATATCCCTTTAAAAATTAATATGAATTATTCATAAAGATAAAACGAAAATCTTGTTTCACCCAGTATAATTTTACGTGCAACTATAAATACTGTTACATTCTGGCTGTGGGGATTCGAAAAGATAAAACACTATTCTGTGCAACTGTTCCAATAAAATCTCTTTATTTACACTTTCCAAATATCCACTTATTTATTACCAAAACTATATCACTTTAATCAACTCTCAAACGTTTCAATCTATTCGCTTTATTACCTTCACTTTATTACTTTTACACTTATCTATCTCTCAAAACAATATCACTTTAATCAATTCTTCAACGTCTCAATCCAATCGCTTTTATTCTATTACTTCACACTTATTTATCTCTCAACCGATTACTCTTTCGAACTTAACAATCGCGTCCTAAAAATCAACTGCCTTCTCTGTTGTCAACGCGCCCCTTTTATATCCGCGCTGCCACCTATCGGCGAATATTCTAGAAATGGATAGCAGATGCACTCCCGATGTATACTCCATCTCTTCTCCAGAAGGTACTAGAATCACTTGACAGATTCTATTCCATTCTCCAATTGGAAGTGGAACATGGGGTGTTACCAGGTGCCCGATTCACCACAATTCCTAAGTGTGTGATTCACTAAGTGCCTGTCACTAAGTGTCCGATTCACCAAGTACCCGATTTACCACATTATCCCCCTCTTAAACTTGTTCGTCCCGAACAAACTCGCTAGCATTTTCACCATTATAGCGATGAAGACGATCCACATGAACAACTTTCAGATTGCCTCTTCCTCGTTGGATGCGATAGACGACGTCGTTGATGCGCGTCACGATTTTATAGAGTCCTTCCCAGTCCCGCTGCAATCCAGGTGATAGGCCCCTCCTCGATGGGGACTATACGGCCACACCAGATCTCCTTCCCGAAATCCTGCAGCCGTCGTCGTACCAGCGTCGCACCTGGCCCTCATGCGGTCCTCCGCTGGAAGTACCTCTGCAGTGCTGCATCGAATACTGAACCAACCCTGCGTTGCTTCCAAATCAAACTCTTATCTTTCTTCGGCTTTAACGTGTCCTCCTTTCCGTTTTTAATTATGTCCAGCTTGATGTCTAAAGAAGGATACATCGACAATGGCATCTTTTAATGGTTTTAAAAATGTTTGTTCACCGTTCTGGACCCTGGGTTCCTTTTTATTGTGCCCTTCAGCTACTTTTTGCATAGACTTGTCATTATCGCTATGTTTTTTTTTTTTTTTTTTTTTTTTTTTTTTTCCTTTCCAGTTTTTCAAGCTTCTTGTCAGATGAAGAGTGTATACCAAAATCTGAATCGGCATCCGGATTCGACTGGATGTGCGCCCGTTTTGTCGGCTCTTTAGCTGCCTTGTCAGTTTCTTTTTCTTCTTCTGCTGATGACCGGCGCGCTTTACCCGAGTTGATGGGCTATAAGATATTTCTTCCGGTTCCTTAGAAGTGGACGGCTCCTCCTCGGACACAACTTTCGTACCTTCCTTCGGGCCCAATTTCTGTTCATAGCGATAAAACACATCCAAACCGTTTTGTTTCGTGACATCACCTATTGCCTCCAGATCTTCTTCCACTGCATCTATATGTGCGGCCACAATGGAATTTTCTCGCTCTTCAAGAGAATTCTTTTGCGCTTCGAACTTCAATTCCATAGAATCTTTCTGTTGTTCCAGAGAATTCTTCTGTTCTTCTACTAGAGAATTCTTTTCTTCTGCGAACTTCGATTCCATGGAATTTTTCTGTTCTGCGAATATCGATTCCATGAAATTTTTCTGTTCTGCGAACTTCGATGCGAATTTCGATTCCATAAAATTCTTATGTTCTTCCATCTTGGCAAGAAGTACTTCCATCATAGCGCCCAATTCAACTTCTGTACTTACTGGTTCTCCTGGCACGTCGAATAGAATGGATTTCGGATCTGCTCCCTCGCATTGGACAGCCTCCCGCAGACGAAGAATGAGGTCACCCCTCCCTCCAGCTGTGGAGAGATTTCGCTTTTCTAGCTCACTTTTTAATTGGGGTATGCTTAGATGTAGCAATAAACGACCCATTTTGTTTGTCTTTTGTAATTTCAAAATTCACAAATTCACAAATTCACAAATTCACAAATTCACAAATTCACTTTCACTTTTTTTTAGTCTTAATAGCAGTTAGACACTAAGCACAGAATAAGTTTTATCCCACTTCTGACACCAATGTTACATTTTGGCTGTGGGGATTCGAAAAGATAAAACACTATTCTGTGCAACTGTTCCAATAAAATCTCTTTATTTACACTTTCCAAATATCCACTTATTTATTACCAAAACTATATCACTTTAATCAATTCTTCAACGTCTCAATCCAATCGCTTTTATTCTATTACTTCACACTTATTTATCTCTCAACCGATTACTCTTTCGAACTTAACAATCGCGTCCTAAAAATCAACTGCCTTCTCTGTTGTCAACGCGCCCCTTTTATATCCGCGCTGCCACCTATCGGCGAATATTCTAGAAATGGATAGCAGATGCACTCCCGATGTATACTCCATCTCTTCTCCAGAAGGTACTAGAATCACTTGACAGATTCTATTCCATTCTCCAATTGGAAGTGGAACATGGGGTGTTACCAGGTGCCCGATTCACCACAATTCCTAAGTGTGTGATTCACTAAGTGCCTGTCACTAAGTGTCCGATTCACCAAGTACCCGATTTACCACAATACAATAAATAATATGCTTATTTTCTTCTTTTCATATTTTTAGTTTGAAGCGTGAATCGAAACTCACTCCCGCTGACATGTTGGCATTGGTTGCACTCGTCGAGGCTGGTGAACGTTCCAGAAAGGAATCTGAGCCCGACACCTACATTCCTGATGCATACTACCCAACAAAATCGTATTATCCCAGCAACAACTATGAATACCAAAATAACGATGATAACGATATTAGCAACTCGTGGATGGAGCCATCCATTGTTGACTACTATGGTGTACCATACAATGTTGATGCCATGCCCAAGTATGAGATTGCTCGGGAGCATAAATACGGAGCTAATCGTAAGTACAAAGGGATTCCCTTTCCTTTTTTTTTGTCCGTTTTTCGTTCTGATTTAAGTTTGTTTTTACATCGAACTGCATTAGGTTAGGGCTAAGAAGATCTTTAATTTAAGTATCATTATTTATTTTATTATTTTTAATTTAACTATGGTAAATTTAATAATTTTTTGTAAGTGCATTCTACTTTCAACAGGTCTGCAGTAAATATTCCATTTAGACATCTGAGGGTCTTTTCACCATCATTGTCTGAAAATGTGTTTAGCATTGAAGTTTTTTTTAGCAGTGGCATTGATTAATTACCTTACAACTCAACTTAATGTATTGTTGAAGTTTTAGTTTCCAAACTAACTCGCAGTGCTTAACTTACCTACAAGTTTGATGGCAGCATTCAGTTTTACAAAATCGTTTCGTGAAAGTAACACAGTTCTATGGGAGTTGACCGATGTTTCGAGATATGGGCGTTTGAAGTTTTGCATTATCTGTTTTGGCATTTTAAATTAATATTTTTAAAATATAACTATAAAGAATCAATTTGAAAAATGTACAAAATAGTAATTATAAATGTTAAATTTTGCTACCACGGTCAATAGTTTTCTTTAAAAATGTTATTCAAATTTTGATAAAAAGTAACCAAAATTACCAATAATAATTAGATTATTGTATGAATATCACTCGTAGTTGAAGCTTATGCATTTTTTTTAATATAAAAAATTATTCTTTAAAAAAAATCAATTATTGGATATCAATTGGTCAAACAGGAGCCATTAAAAACGGACAATTATAAAATTCCTTAATTTATCTTGCCTGGAACCTGGAACCTGTATTTGTGATGGATGTATTACTTTTTTATTTTATATTTGAAGTTACATAGTTAAAATTACAAAATCCTATATGTGAGAGTTTCAAAAACACAAAGTTCTATCACCCTATATCCTAATGTTAATAAATTTCAAATAAATTTAACATTTTGTAGGATAGAACTTCGTTTTTCTTCAGATTTAGTATGGTACGGAACCTTAAGGGCCCTGTTGTTAGACTTAAAACGAAAGTGCTTTCGAAGACGAATCGTTTGATATACGAAAAACTCATTTTTGACCAAAATGGTTTGTAAAACGATGTTATAATCGAAAACAAGCCATACAGAGAGTTGCTTACTAATACAAAATTTCGAAAAAAAAAAAAAAAAAAAAAAAAAATCGTTCAGATGTGAGCCGTCATTCGTGATCGCTTCCAGGATAAAAGCAATCAAACTATGTAAGAATTCTTAATCTATTGAACTGCAGAGAGGCTTGCTTTCTGTTTGAGAAGGTTGAGTTTTTGTTACAAAGAAAACAGTCAACAGAAAGTGACATTGAAAGCAATTTTGACAGCTCGTAAAGAATTTTATATGTTATTTTATTTATACCGCACCTAAGTTCATCGTTTCGGATAAATTCAGCACTTCAGGCCAGATTTCCAGCATTTCGCCATATAATTTCCAACATTTCCAAATGTTGAATTTCGTCGCTGCATTTGTAAAGGTAAGATTAGACTGCATGCCAAGTGGTCATAAAATGTCAATTTCTGACAGTTCTTCTGTCAAAATATGGTCATACAATGTAATAGGCATATCTCGTATGCTCCAATGACCTAAACGCCACATATGACCAGGCTGATTTTGACAGATAAAAATGCCAAAATAACACAAAGTGTAATAGGACAATAAACACGAATGCCAGCATAAAGCCTATATGCCCATATGCACTTTATTGAAATTTCGTTATGGCATTGAGCATTTTTGATGGAACAAGAATTATTTTGTTGTAATCGGTGTTTTAGTTCGTGGAATTGTGATTTATAGCTGTCAACAAATCATTCAATTAATCATTTCAGGTTATTAAAATTAAAATATGGAACAAAAAAGTAATAAACAAAGAAGAAGGAAGTGGTTATCTATTCACTACTTTATTCATTCCTTATTTATTGCAGTCTTTAGGTTCAACCACTTCTGATTTCTAAACAGAAAAAAAAGATCAGTAATCAATTCTGAAACTAGCTGTCATTTAAAATGTTGAAGTTTCAATGGGAGCGCAATTGCGGATTGGATTTCGAAATTTGTTTCCCGATATTTTGAATTCAGGTGCGGTATAAATATAATATTTCGAAACGGAAATCCAGCAGTCAGTTCCATGCTTTCATAGGTGGCGCCACAGTCTAGAATTTCGATCCATTTCGACCAAGCTTAAAAATTGTGAAGAACTACAACAATTTCAGCGGCTTTCGTTCTGACAGGTTTACCTCTTAGGGTGCTTCCACACCGGATGGAACAAATCGACTTAGACAAACAAAACTGTTTTTCTGTGTGTTTCTAAATAGTTAAATATACACACATTTAAATATGCGCGCCCACACTGAATAAGGCAAAACAAAGCAAGATAACAAAATAAGGCGTTTTGTTCCATCCGGTGTGCAAGCTACCTTAGGTGTCGCTATCTTCCAGGGTGAAGTAGAGCATGAATTCATACTTTTAAGCCCCAAATCCTATAATGTAGTTAAATCTTCTTATTTT
The DNA here is from genome assembly GCA_946477585.1 of Cheilosia urbana. NCBI lineage: Eukaryota > Metazoa > Arthropoda > Insecta > Diptera > Syrphidae > Cheilosia > Cheilosia urbana. The sequence goes on from OX297854.1 coordinate 124,700,466, forward strand.
TGACCAATCTAAGCGAACTGGGCCAGATAACACACGAATAATAATTGTAAACGATAAACAATCTTTCGATTTGGCAAAAAGATAATTTTATTTTTGAGAACAAATACATTTTTTTTTTATATCGAGATTGATTTTCATGTTCGGTTTATCAAAAAAATCAATCTTTTTTTGATCTGAAATCTCGATATTTTCTCAGATTTACATATACCTTCACTAATACCAATGTTTATGACACACAGCTGGCGGTTACGAATTGTTTATCGTTGGAAGAATTGCTTTTTTACATGAATTGTTCATTTTACGCATGTGGGAGCGAGTTCTTATATTAAATTTTTTCGAATTGCGATATTATAAATATGTGAAAATCATTTCAAATGGACAAGACCCAATAAAATTCGGATTTCATGTTCCATTTGGCAGCAGAAATCGGAAATCTCAGATCAAAATCTTAAGAGCCAAATTGAAAATGACATTAATTTCATATCGTTTTCTGTGGCTTAGAATTTTCATACCTAACGTCATACGTAGTCGTCGAAGTACAATTTGAAAAACAAACATTAATAGTAAAATATTTGCCAACCAAAAGTAAAAACGTATAATAAAATAGCCTAATTCATGCTCATTTTTCATTATTATAATAAAAATAGTAATCATTTCATTTCGACATATATATTCATGGCTTCACAAACAATTGGCAACTGTCAATAACATTACATGGAAAATATAAGTACTCGAACACTTGTTTTATGCCTGCATTATCATCGTAAAATTATACGCGCACTTGATGTTCACATTATTTTCGGTAGGTTAATAAAGTAATAAAGGTAAGTGGTTAAGAAGACGTCAGAGAATTTCGTTAACGGTAAGAAACACAAAATATCATTCACAATTAAGATCACTCTGGTTATCGTGCATACTTGTCGCTTGCCGCACTTTATGAACGTAAAAATGACAAGTTCAGTATTTATTCTGCTCAAGCTTTATGTAACACCTTTCACAAATCCTGTGACAATGCACTGTCTTCATGTCGAAACCACAACGCTCTTTCTCAAAATTTACAAAAAAAAAATTAAATCATCTATTCATACATTTTATATATCTTAATTTCATTTACTTTCTTTCTTTTCCTTCTGACCTAACCTCAATGATTTGACGCAAATTACTTCTGTGGCTCTAAATTTTGCTTTCTTTCTCAGGTTACCCAGCCAAACGCTTCATGGTTGCAAAAAAGAAACGATCTCTCGGCTCTGGACGATTCTTGGCTGAGCCTATATCTGCTGCTAGTCTTTCTCCAGAACGATTTGCTAAACTAAGCAAATCTCAAAAGTTTTTCTAAATCTTAAAAAAAATAAACAAAAACTCAATTAAAACATAAAAACGATAGATGTTCTATTAACTATTTCGTAAAAAAATGGTATTTCTGTTTAACTAACTATCTCCCACATTAAAGCATATTAATAAAAATCAATTATATATACTATTTAAATACACAGGGACTTTATAACACAAACATTTCAAACTATTACTATTATACAAACAAAAGTCATACACAAGCTAAAAATAAGAATGTAGTATCTTAAGGAACTGTGTGCTTACGCTTTTTTTTTATATAAATATAATATGGAAATACATATTTTGCACATTTAATTCGCATAGAAAATAAATCCCCCTTCACATGAAAACCCACTTCAAATCATAATACTATCGATGGGTATAAGTTAAAACTACCAAACCATTAAATAAATCGTTAATTAAAAATTAAGAGGCTCAGAGGAAATACAAATGACTGTTTTTAAAACTTAAAACTTTATTAGAAAATATTATATTATGTGTGTATATAGAAATATAGAGATACCTATGTATATGCATACACAGATGAAGCTATATATGGTAAATAAAAAAATTATGAGATATAACCAAAATATATGTAGATATTGTGGTTTATTATACAAAAATTAAAAAAAAAAAAATAATTAAACACACAACTAGTGTGATTTAAATAGATACACTTAAATTATAAATGAATGAAAATATTTGTGTATTCCAATGTACCTATATGATGAAGTAGTTGTCTCATTTTTAAATATATATCTTATTTTTTTATTAACAAATCAAAACGATAATTTTGTAGTTCCACCACACAATAGAAATAGACGGTTCTGGAGATGTATTTTTTAAGCACAACTTGATTATTTATTGTTCTATTATTATTATCATTGTTTGGTTAAAGGAAATAAATTTTATTTTGATTTTATAATTGTAAAATGTTTTTTATTCCTTCGAACTACAGATACTTATTTCGTGATTGAATATATTAAGTTTAAAATTGGTCTTCCAACCGGATTCGTTCACTCGCTACTGTAGCGCCACCTACAAAGAAGAACTACGCGTAGGTACTTTTAATATTTCCAGGATGGACCACATGCAATTTCTTGTACGAGATTGAAAAGAAGTAGATACTGGTAATGCTCGAAAGGAGTATGGAAAAAACAAATTGTGGAACAATTTCCAAAAAGTTCATCAACTGAAAATATCCAACCTACTGATGTTGCATTACATTTTTATTCATTTTATATTTTGCATTAATAAATTGAACAAATTATTGTGTTCACTGCTATAATCTTCTTAAAAGTAGTTAATTTTTAATAGAAAAATAAAAATGTGCATTATGTAAACAAGACGGCTGACTGAAATGATTATCAGGTAGTGCTGTCTCTTACAATCGCTTGGATATTGAGTGCTATCCCCCTCATCTTACCTTTCTCGGTTTTGATTGGCTGAAATCGGTCAGATGAGCAGTTGTTTCAGTTGACGTTTATGGACGGGTAGCCAATGAATCTTATCAAGAAATACTAAGTTGACAGTTCGGGTATGTGTCTGACGTAGAAAAAGTGACGTGCCCGACCAATCTAGTTTTTGCATTCAGGTGACATCTAATCCAGACCAATCTAGTCGATTTAAGACTATGACTATGATGTTTTAGCGAATCGTTTAAATAATAGACTTAAGCGGAGACTATCTGTGAAGTATCTCGGAAGCTATGGCCAGTATATGACAGAGGCCGAACCATCAAACGTCTACAGTTTGACAGGTCATCGCTGTCTAAGCTGGTAGGGGCTTTAATGGGTAATAACTTTCTAAGAAACCACACGATGAAACTAAATCTCAGAGATGACGATATATGTAGAGGCTGCGGGGACGAAGAGGTTCATGAGGACACACCTCACTTCCTCTGTCACTGCCCGAGCCTCTGTCACTTGACTTAGAAGAACTTTCTGATGTTACACTCTCTGATCTTTACAGGTTCTTGAGGACATCAGGATGTCGGGACAACGTCGGGTAAATACATGAAGGAGAGACATGTGCTAACTATCTATAGCACCAACGATCAACCCCCAACAAAGGGCATCACAATGGGTCCACAAGGACCTAAGTGTGGTATAGTAGGGTCTACCCTGCTTTACCAACCCGTTAACCTACCTACCTATGCGGAGATTACAAGAACCCTGAGCTAGTGTACTATACTACTGTACAGATGGAGTGGAAGAATAGGGATCTTGCTTAATGTGTTATTGGTTTAACTAGAGAAGGCCTTACATTTGATATCTTCTTATTCCAAAAAGCAGCATGCCTTGCGTTCAGGCTTCTGGTTCGATGTATAATCGAATGCCACCAATGTACAGTATTACCAGCTTTTTTATAAGACGTATGGAGTAACATTTTAAAAATCTCGGAGCCAAAAATAGCCAATCCAAGTATTATCATATTATTTTCAAATTCTTCGCGGAAAAAATAAAAATTAAACAATAACACCTCAAAATTAATTAAGTTTCTTCATTCAAAATTATGCAATAACTAGTAACCTTCCACCAGCGACAATAGGCGTTTTTTATAATCCCCGCATTATCTAAATATATTATAGATATGTAGATCATTGATTTTCATGGTTTACAACAACAGTTGGTTCTCGTATTATGGATTTCAATTATCTATATGGATCATGCGGGCATAATAAAAAAAACCCTTATATTGTAAAGGGTTTTTCAATAAGAGGTGCTATGTTATTTGTGTAGTGAATTTTAATAATTTCAATGCGTTGTTGAAGCGTGTATCGTTCCATTTTTAGTAATGGCGTTACTTGTCAAATGTCAAAGAATAAAAGCTTCAAAAGTGACAGCTACCGAAATAGCGGGTCATTCACAATAACACCTCTTATTGGAAAACCCAGGGTTTTCACCTCTGGACAAGAAGTGAGTTAGCACTATCAGTGAGTAGATATGTCTCGTTAATTTTTTTTAGATGTGGGTACCATAAATGTAGGTACTATATTTGCAAATAAGCTCATAAAGAATGTAGTTATGCATTTTTTACTAAATTTATAGGGAGCTAAAAATCGCCAAATTTTAAAGCATAAATTGCTATAAATCCCAAATCATAATTTTAAGTAGGCAAATCGGCGATATATAGCCAGTACTGCCAACACTGCCAAAGTAGACAAACAATCGGGAGACTTATCCGATTTTTAATGCTGAGAGTCCGGTTCTCGGTGACAGCATGTAACTTGTTTTGTTCTCAAGAATTGTTTACCACCTTGATTTCAATTTTCGCAAACTCGTAGCTGATAGCTAGTCAAGTTCCCATGAAGGACTATAATCCTGTTTAAATGTAACTAATGTGGTACTCGATTGGAATTCTACAGATTCGTTCTCAGATTTCAGATCTCGTGTGTCTAATTCAACATTAAAACGACACTTCGATACCTTTCTACGCGTGTTAAATTCACTGGCTAATTTACAAAAATAGATTCACTCGATGCAATGCCTTTTTTTGTAGTAGAAAAACTTCACGAAAACGTTAACAAACTCCACCAGTTTGTTGTCAAATTCAAACGCACTTGTATTGGGAAATCTGAAGCAAATCTGAGAAATAATCTAGATTCGCAAAAGTGGTCTAAGATCTAAAAAATGTTGCTTTTTTGTACGAAATGAACGTAAAAAAGTGATCTGCGAGCAAAAAAAAGTGCTCAGAGATGAATGATTAAAAAGGATGGAAATCTTCCGTACGTCTATCCCCCTAAATTCATTTGCTTACTCAACACGGTGTGTGAATACGTGAGAGCAGCAAAAAAAAAAGCATGTTCCTAATGGCCGCCCGCTAATCATCTTGCTGTTTTGTGTTTCATATTGAATTTGCGTGGTTAATGTTGTTTAGAGAATACCTACCTATTTTTTTATTTATAATATTTTTTTACGAAAACTAATTTGTATTTCTGAACCCATCTTTATTTCTATTTAGCGCCATCTGTTGAATGGTAGAATAAGGACCAAAATGTCATTATAATCTGATTGCCAACTTCGGACCATTTACCTTCTCTTTCCGGTTCAAGTTTTGACAGAAGAACATCTTAAAAATGGTAGGAAAAATAAATCTCTAAATATTATCCAAATCCGTAAATCAAATGCGATTCTGTGTGTTTTTTATTAATTTTGAAATGCTACAAATTATTTGTTCGTATAAATATTTTATGAAAACTCTTTCATTTTAAATTTAATCGTCCAAAATTTACTCCAGTGTCATGAAAGTCTCAGTGAATAAACTTGTTTTGTTTTCTTATATCAATTATAGGCCAAGCGTACAAAGAAGGTTGGAATCGTAGGTAAATATGGTACCCGTTATGGTGCCTCCCTCCGTAAAATGGTGAAGAAAATGGAAATCACCCAGCATTCTAAATACACCTGCACTTTCTGTGGAAAGGTAAGTTCAAAAGATCCTATCTCAAATGCGATGAATTTATCAGCATGCTTCTCTTCGTTTCTAGGATTCCATGAAGCGTGCCTGTGTTGGCATCTGGTCGTGCAAGCGGTGTAAACGTGTTGTGGCTGGTGGTGCCTGGGTGTACTCTACCACCGCTGCCGCTTCTGTCAGATCTGCTGTGCGGCGTCTCCGTGAAACCAAGGAACAATAAGCTGTTTACCTTTGGTTGACTAGGTTAGTCTGTTAGAAAAAAAAAGAAGAAAACAATCTGCAGAATGTTTCCTCACCGAAACAACAACATAATGCGTGAATAAAATTTGTTTTTTAAACTTGAAACCGTGGAGAACATTTTTCATGTGAAGTGTGTTACAAATTTTGTTTATGCAGGGGAAAGGCATTCGCTGGTTGTGTAGTTGTTTTCAATTAAAAAGTGCGTAAGCGATTCGTTGCCAAAGCCAAACTACTTTTGTGGTAAGTTTTAACAAAATCATTCTCGCTTCGTGTGTTCATATATTCATACCAGCGGAAAAGAACGTTGAGATGAATGAGGTCCTACATTTTGGGCGAAGGAAACAGCTGTCAACGTGGATTTTGTTCCTTGCAATATTCATTTCAGTAGGTTTATACGTTTCGGCCGATATGAGTTTGCTTTGGTATCAAAAAAAGAGCCGTCGATGGTGGGCCTTCTAATGTCGTTTTCCATTGATTTCACTCGGGAAACTTCAAATCGAGAAGGGAAATACTCTTCTCAGAATCACCAGAAAAGTATTTTCTGTGGCAATGGAACAGTTTCAGGAGCGATTTTTTCGATTCCAGACTCCCGGACGCTTCTTTTTGTCCAACGGAAAACGACGTAAGATGGGAGAGTAGGCGAGGCTACACTTCTCTACTTTGTTTCCTTCCTTCTTAATGGAATGCATAGTCTATTAGGAATGTATTTTACTGTAATTCGGATTTAACAAACATACTTTAATATTTGTATTGAATTTGACTTTTAAGAAACCTTAAACATGCTGGCAGTAGATTTGATTTCGCCGTCGGATCAAAAATATGCAAAACCTGCAGTTGAACTTGAATCTGAAATAGTGTTTAATGAATGACACAACTGCTTACCCAGACTCCGTGGTTGATTGTGATGACAATAACGCCAGTGTGATTTTCGTGCTTTACTTTAGGTGGCGCTACAGTCCGGGGTGGACCTGGGCCTCAACCAATACGCCTCTCCAGTTAGCGCGATCTTTGGCTAACTGCCTCCAGTTGCGCACTCCAAGTTGGTTGAGGTCCCCTTCCACTTGCGCGCGCCACCTAAGGCGAGGTCTTCCTCTACTGCGTTGTCCCTCCGGGTTAGAATCGAAGACTCTTCGGGCCGAAGCGTTGGTGTCCATTTGCTCTACATGTCCCAGCCATCTTAGACGACTGATGCGTACTTTTCTGACTATGTCGATGTCGCTGTACAGCTCGTAGAGTTCGCTGTTAAATCTTCTCCTCCAAAGTGATTTTCGTGCTAGTAACTAAATAATAGAAGAGCCTACAAGCTACGGTAGGACACCGAAAATGAGAAAAAAAAAACCGAAACACTTGCTCCTCTGAAATCACCTTAGCACGTACATACATAGTAGGTACTGTTTTTATATTGTAGACGCATCCGTCAGTAGTAAACTAAAATAATTGAGTTTAAAATATTCTACGTAATCTCTTCAGAAAAATGAACAGACAAAACCCTAAATTTAGACAGGAATTTGCGGACAGCTTCTTGAATCCTAATAATGTTTCAAATGGGTATGATAACCGTAACCAACCAAGTCGATCTGGGCAGCATTGTGACGCCTCGTACGAATCGTCGAATTTACAGAACCATTCGAACGGCAACAATCCAGGTGATTCACGGGACCTCTATAACGCCTCGTGCGAAGAAAAGCCCAATGAACGAAATGCACGCGGTTACAAACAGTATGCTTCTGGAGGTAATTTGAATACCCCACTCGAACATCACAATCAACATCGACAAAGACCACAAAATGGCAACGATTATAGTATTCACCATACCGCTTCATATTTGGCTGGCGGAGATGGCAATACTCAACGTGTACGAAACCAACAAATTGGCGATACTAGGAATGTTAACTCCAACTATATACAACAAGCACAAACTCAAAGTTCTGCTGCTACATATAATAAAGGCTCAAACTCGTCAAGTAGATTCAGTAACAGCAGCAAAGAGACTGCTGTCGAGAGATCGGTGGGCAGAAAGGGTAAACAACTCTTGCATTTGACAATGTCTAAAGCGAATCTTATGCAGACAGTTGACGAAGGCATAAGTGATTTACAACAGAAACGCAGTTCCTCTAATCAGAAGCCTGCTGATCTCGGCAGAAAAACTTCAAATGACACATACAGTGGTGATAGTATATCGTCCAATGCGTGTTCTTCACCTTCGGCCGGAGTCATCAATAACAAAATAATCCATCCAATGCTAAAAAAGTTTCGGCTTTTGTACTTGAACAACATAAAGGAGGAGGTGGATATTTTGCAGGAGTTGGAGGCGCTGCCGAATAAATTGAACGAACTCTGTATAAAGCTCGAGAACAAAGAGTAATCTTTCGAAATTGTTTAGTAGCCAGTTAGCAAAATTATAAGTGGTATGTTGAGGTCCTTGGAAGTTTTAATAAATTCGTATTTCTATATATTTTTAGAACTGCAGTGTTATTAATGAGTTTGAATTTTGTTCGAGCAACTATACCTACAAATTTCTTACCCTCGCGCGACCACAGATTTATATTAAACACATGTCCAAGTGCATTTGTTTGTAATATTCGCGCTAAAAAGTTGTCTGTGCGATTATGTGGAAACAGATACATTCCCTACTAAGGAAACAGACCAAGTAATTCAAGCAGATCCTTATTTCATTGATACAGAATGCACTGTGCATTTAACCTTCAACAAATTGCTTACGGATTTGTCTGCGTATTTAGCTAAAACATGCAAAACAGCTCTTTCTTCTTTAATAAAACATAAGTTTTAACATAATCACAGGACATAGTATAATTTATTTCGAAATAAGTTTAGAATTTTACAGTCTCCATTAAAGTTTCAAAGGAACTTGAAATCTTCGCATGATCCGGTGCTAGTTGCGTATCAGCAATGATGGCCAAACGACTCTTCTCGCCAAATCGATGAATGTTAAGTGACAAACCTGGAAAATGTAATACCCCTGGGTGCATATAGAAAACGTATAATGGCTCGCACTTACATGTCTTTGACTGGGGAGGTCTGAAGAGCAGAACATCCTCCACATTCTGTCCCCAAATTGTTTCGAATTTCGACGAACTTCCGTAGATTTCCGTCAGAGTAACGGGAAAATTGAATGAAAAGTAATTGATGAAGATTTTTGTTATAACTCTCGGCAGTATGGCCGTCAGCATATCGAATCTGGTTTGTCCAATCGAGGCCAAATAAATTATAACCTGCCTCGTTTGGATTTTTTTGATTATTCTCTGAATCTCCCTGGTAGTCTCACGTGTTGGCGTTTTCAACGGCAACTGCAGGAAGACAACACCTCCAATATGATTAAACTTTCCATCCCTTTCTGTGAAGTAACTCTTTGACATAGTTCGGCAGGTTGTGTTTAGCACACCTGGCACGGGATACCCTTCAAAACCTGCAAAGTACTCACGCAAAGCTCCCGCCAAACAGGCCAACGTGAAGTCAGACTCCCTGATTCCAATGAGGTTGACGCGTTTTCTGATACCCTCCCAATCGATTTGCTTCGAAAATGCCACAACCTTTCTGCCAGAGTACGACTTGACTTGCAGTACATTCGAATCCTTAGAGCGGGACTGGAATAGCTCTTCGAAAATATTGCACGGTGCCTTGAAAATCTCGTAGCCGATTTTCATCAGCTCCATCTGTGCATAGATCATAAGTGGAATGTATACCGCCGCTAATCCACTGAATGTTGAAGTAAGCGCTGTGTTGCCGGTGAAGAAAAGATCCTTACAGGCCAACAGCTCTCGATAGATGTTGTAGGGCAGCAAGAGGATTTTATTTACGTTAAAGTGCCAGATTACTCTGATGATATTCTTCGACAGACTGAGGGGATGAAACGACTTCATCACGGAGTCAATTACAACTTTATAAGACAGGTTCCTCTTGATCAACTCTCTCCGAACAAGACTGTGCAGTAGATGGTACCGATGCCGCAGAGATGGCTTAGTACTGTTGTATGCTCTCCAAAAGTCGATCACGACTGTTACAATGGTTATAAGCAACACCGAGCACAGCTGGCTTATGCAATTGATTTGGAGTTTCTTGTCGCCGTCCGGAGATTCTAGAGAATCAAAATTGTAGGTAAACTCATTCCACCGATTGATGATCGCATTCCGAACATGTTTCCATAGGTTTTCGATGTGAACCGGCTTCTGCACGAAGTAGGACAGTTTAGGACTCTCCCTCGACTCACCATAAACATCTATCGAGAGCTTGTTGGAGTTTTTCAACATGAGAATTTCGCTGATGTGTAAGCCTTCCTCTTCGGCTATGAGCAGGTGATGCACCTTTATCAAGACGTAGAAGTAATCATCCTGAATGAGACAAAACATGTTAAAGCTTGCTTCTTCGAGCGGCATACTACTCACCACTTGAATGGTATCCTCACTGGCTGACTGCACAATGGGAATCACAATAACCTGCCATTGCGGCAAGTCCGATGGGATATATTTCGTGACCAAATCGCTGACAAATTCTTGAATATTGCCCTCGTTGACTTGGCGTCCTCGGTAGTTGGTCGTATTGAGTACGACATGATTATTCACATTGAAGGAGCTGCAATGCGACGCAAATATTTAGAATGTTTAGAAAAACCGCTCCTTTTTCGCATACCTTTGATCCTTCACCCATGCATAATGACCCCAGCATGTCACTAACTGTTGCTTGAGCTTGGGAAAACGCAAGCCTCCATTCTTGTTGCGCTGCTCTGTTAACTGATCCACATAGTGCTGCTTGATCTTCTCAAAGTCGCAAGGACCGTTTAGCTTTAGAAGAAAATGGAAAATGCCAGCATTTCGTGGTGTGTCTATAAGTGTTCGGATCTTCTTTGATTTGGAGATCTCCAGCGATGGGTACTTGACGCGCAGTACGTAGTTGAAAACCTCATTCGAGTAGTGTACACCTAAAGTTGTATAATAAATTGATTACTCCAATAGTAGTGTAGAAAAATCGAACAATATCCGAAATAAGAATGAGCCTGTCTGATGAATGCATTTGTTTCACGTTAGACTGCGTGTCCCTAAAATTTCCAGAAAAGCAAAACGGCTTTTATCAATCATTTCGACTTAGGTAATGATAAGGATAGATAGAGCTAGAACTGAAACCATAGGTCGCTCCCCTGTTACTGAACCTCCAACGCGGAAGGGATTGACTCTGATTTTTTTCAAATCTTGAAAGTTTGTGAAAATATCCTACTGACGATTAAACAATTAAATTAACTAAATAATGAGACATACGTCATATTTATTTTTGTAAAGAGTGTATCCGCGTTCATCTGTTGGCAACAGTTTCCGTTTTTTTTTTTTTTTTTTTGTTATATAAACGGCTCATTAAAATGAAGAAATGACCTCTTGCAAGCGAACTTTATTGCGCAACCAATTTCATAAGATTGACTTCGTTTGCGAACTTGTGATAGAATCCCATCCCATACTTAAGTGACACCTCAAAGCAATTCACTTCGAAATAAGACACATATTTCCCTCTGATAAGTAATCGCATATACAAACAAATACAAACCAAAACAAATCCCCTACGCACACCACAAGTTGCAACTAGCCTCACGGATCAAAGGTCGTCTAAACTTCCAGGCCGCGATAACACCGCGTACTTATCAGTTGAGCAATAGCGCGTTTTGTCTGCCTAAAATAGCCTATGATGACTAAATTCAAGTCGTGTGCTTAAGTGGGAATATGCATTACAAAATATGTATGATTGCCCGCCCGAGTACTTACATATAAATGATAAAACAAAGAGTGGCACTAAACAGCACGCTATTACAAAGTACATGAACGTCTTGAGGAAAGATTTGACTTCATTCAAAATTCTAGAATGGAAACTGATTAATAAAACTCTTTACGCGTTGGAACTATTTCATATTGTATATTTTTCTTTTACTTTTCCATACTTCGCGCATTTCTATACGGACTTGGGTACGTATTGAAAATAAATAAATAAACAAGAGGACACCTTTAACGGACCGCAATCCGTCCCTTCAGCGAGCGTATTCAATTGAAACTAATGCGAAAAATCGTGTCTCCTATCGCTATCAGCAGGACTATTAACAGTATTATTGACCGCTATCGCCGCTCTCGACGGCAGCTGGTTGTTTATAAACAGATTTATTGCACATTGTGATGTGATTTGCTTGTATCGAGCAAGAAAAGGTACACACAGCTAAGTCCATAATTAGACATTATTGGAGGCGGCCTTATCGTGTAAGGTGTTGGGTGTAAAGTTCCATATAGATCATCGGAACTTGAACTAAAGTAATATCACCGGGAACGGGAACTGTGAGTAACAGCCGATGACTGTTTCCGTACGTAACGTTCTTGATCGAAATAGAGTGTAGGTCAATAACGATTCGCTGTGTTAGACAATGGATAGTCAGTCTCAGTGTAACAAATTTGTGCCTAAAGAAAGATAACCGAGCGATACGAGTCTAACTACAAACTACTTATCTATTAGTAGTTAGGGGTGAAAAGAAAATAGGTCCCCACCTAATGGGAAATAAAACCGCTTTCGTGAAGTGGACTTAGTTCCCATGTAAGGTGGGGAATAAATTCCGAAAACTCTGAGTGGTTTTATTTCCCTTTTAATGTCAAGTAAATTCTTGCTGTCGACTATAAGAATAAAGTAAAATTAAAGAGTCGAGTAAAATACATAAAAAAATTTAAAAATCAAAATTCGGTTAATTTCGAAGGCTAAAAATGCCAATTTATTTTCTCAAAAAACTTTTGTTTTAGCTTTCGAAAAGTTGAGAAAATAAAAGTACGAAATTCGCGTGGACTTATGTCCCTGCGCCGAAAAATCACCGCAATTTTTCTTTGATTATTTTGAGAGTCAATTGCAAACTGAATTTCGAATGGAGTATTTTGTCAAACAAAATCAAAAACTTCCAATTCTAAATGTTGGAAGTTAGTTTTTTCAATGTATACTAATGTGGTTTTCCATTGGGACAAAAAATCAATCTTTTTTTTGATCTAAATCACTTTTCGCGTTCCATTGGGACGAAAAATCAATCTTTTTTTCGATTCGGAGCACTTTTTGCAGATCTCGATATTTTTTCAGATCTACACACACCAATTTAATTTGCACAGCTGTTTTACGTCAGTTTAAGAAGTTTGCTTTCGAGGCAAATGCGCAAAGTTTCGTGAAAACCAAAATAACAAAATATATAAATAGCTATGGATATTATTTCGGAGGAATTATTATCTTCATTGTCTTCCTCGTCATCTGAAGACTACAAATCACCAATAATACTTCATTTGTATCTACAAGAAGGAAAACATTTTTGAGGGCGATATCCATTTGTGATTTAGCCAAAAACGAATGCCATTTGAACAGCTGATATTGTTGTCAATTAACGCACTAATCCATTTACAAAAGCAGATCAATCTCGTTGCGCGTTCCATGAGCACAGTAAAATCTGAGATCTGAAAAAGATTTCTGGTGGTCCCAATGGAAAACCACATAAGTTCCCATAGGAAAGTGGACTTAGTTCCCACCTTACATGGGAAAAAAGTTCATTTTACGAAAGTGGTTTTACTTCCCACTAGGTGGGAACTTAGTCCCTCAGTGGATTTAGTTCCCGGGGACTTATTTTCATGCACCGTAGTTAGGCTCCTGTTCGACTTTATTAACAGGAGCCAGCACAATAGGCTTTAGAAAATGTAGGCGAATAATTTAAAATCGAACTGAATTCGCAGCGAATAGACTGTTTAGTGGTCCCTCTCTCCTGTCTTAAGCACAAGAGCAAAAAAAAAAAACAACGGAAAACCAGTGCGCGGTGAAGTCGTACTATACACCAGTACCAAGTAAACTGATGTCGTTTTCCATTGGGACAGAAAAAATCACTTTTTTCAGATTCAGAGAAGTTTTTCTGTTACCGAATCCAGATTTCATGTTCCATTGCTCACTTACTTAAGGTGGCGCTACAGTCCGGGGTGGACCTGGGCCTCAACCAATACGCCTCTCCAGTTAGGGCGATCTTTGGCTAATTGTCTCCAGTTACGCACTCCAAGTTGGTTGAGGTCCCCTTCTTCTTGCGCGCGCCACCTAAGGCGAGGTCTTCCTCTACTGCGTTGTCCCTCCGGGTTGGAATCGAAGACTCTCCGGGCCGGAGCGTTGGTGTCCATTCGCTTTACATGTCCTTACCATCTTAGACGACTAATGCGTACTTTTCTGACCAGGTCGATGTCGCTGTACAGCTCGTAGAGTTCGCTGTTAAATCTTCTCCTCCAAAGCCCGTCAACGCAAACGGGACCAAAAATCACTCGAAGAATTTTGCGTTCGAAACTACCAAGGAGATCTTCATCCGCCTTTGATAGCGCCCATGCTTCTGCACCATAAAGCAGGACTGGGATGATGAGGGTCTTATACAGAGTTTCCTTAGTATTTCTCGACAAGGCCTTACTTATCAGTTGCCGTCTTAGGCCAAAGAAACAGCGGTTGGCAAGTGTGATTCTTCGTTTGATTTCTGATGTGATTCTATCTACGACATTAGATGTATTATTTGGCGATATCAGACCAACATCTTGCAATGTGGTGGATACAATAGCGGCTCCTTCGCGATCAGAGATACCGTACCGATCCAGGGTTCTTGCAACTACGGGAAAGTTCTTTACGGCTGCTCCAATTTGCGTAGGTGAGGGTGTCATTGGTAAATCAGGATCAGGAGTACTGGTGCCTACAAAATATGTGTGCCTTAAAGAACGACAAGAACTCCCAGGTTGAACTAAATCAGATTTTTTCCTTGCTTCTTGGTTTTCTTCAAACTTTCGCTTTCTGATCAAAAAAGCTTGGTTTTTTTTTTGAAATTTTATGATCTATGCTGCCCATAATCATTTGCCGACAAGTACGTTGATCAACTAAAAAGTCTCGTTCAATGATGGGTATTTCACGACTTTTTTCACACAAACATAACTCAACATTTTTGCATTTGCATGTGGCTTTATCAAAAATAACTTGGGCTTCTTCTTTAATGTGGTTTTCCATTGGGACAAAAAATCAATCTTTTTTTGATCTAAATCACTTTTTGCGTTCCATTGGGACGAAAAATCAATATTTTTTTCGATTCGGATCACTTTTCGCAGATCTCGAAATTTTTTCAGATTTACGCATACCAATATTCTTTGTACAGCTGTTTAACGTCAGTTTAAGAAGTTTCATTTCGAGGCAAATGCGCAAAGTTTCGTGAAAACCAAAATAACAAAATACATAAACAGCTATGGATACGATTTCGGAGGAATTATTATCTTCATTATCTCCCTCGTCATCTGAAGACTACAAACCACCAATAATACTTCATTTGTATCTACAAGAAGGAAAACATTTTTGAGGGCGATATCCATTTGTGATTAAGCCAAAAACGAATGCCATTTGAACAGCTGATATTGTTGTCAATTAACGCACTAATCCATTTACAAAAGCAGATCAATCTCGTTGCGCGTTCCATGAGCACAGTAAAATCTGAGATCTGAAAAAGATTTCTGGTGGTCCCAATGGAAAACCACATAAGTTAGTTAGCAAACGTCAGATAGCATACAAAAATTGGACATAACTGCTGAGTAACAAGTTAATAACTTTTACACAGCGTTTATTAATACAGAGGTAATAGTTTAAAATCGAGAAGCTAGGCCTAGGGTCCCTTCGGGCCTGTTGCGTCAACTATTTAATAGTTTAAAATCGAACTGAATACGCAGCGAATAGACTGTTTAAGAGCAACAAAAAAAAAAAAACGGAAAACCAGTGCGCTGCGAAGTCGTACTATACACCAGTACCACGTACTCTGATATCGTTTTGCATTGGGATGGGACAGAAAAAATCACTTTTTTTCAGATTCATAGAAGTTTTTCTGTTATCGAAATCAGTGCCTTGATTTTGTGCGGTTTTTGTCGCAATTGCGGTTGCGGAAAGGGTTCACGTATAGGCGGATTCTATAAATGTGTGCGTGATGTCGAGAACTGACAGCTTCCAATATTTCCTGTTCTATTGCAGCCTTGTTCCTGAAAATTCCAGGCGCGCTTTCCCATACGCAACCTATTTAGGTTGCGAGAAGGATGTCGGATGAGAACAACTGACAACAGCGTGACCGTTGTGCGACAATTTGGTACTTTTTCCGATGACCCTGATACAATTTGTTACTAATTCGTTCCATTTTGTTAGTTGGAAAAGACAATTCGGGGAGTTTTCAAAAACTGTGATTTCAAAATAAATGTGTTTAAAATATAACGCTGTTCCCTATCACAACACTATTTTCGGTTTAAACGAGGCAATACTTGTTAAATATTGTGAGAAAATTCTAAGCTTGCAAAAGAGCTTCAGAAAAGGCATTTTTCCTTGCATTTTTTTTTCGTGCAACTTTTTAAAACTAAATTGGACGAGATCTTAAAATGTGGATATAAATATGAGTTGATATATTTATAATTCAAAATCAAAGGCTTTAAGGTTTTCATTTTAAAATTTGTCATTCGAAAACGAATTGCATCTATTTTTTTACTATCTTAATGTGTGTTTATTTGTTTTTTTACATGTAATTTTAGATGAAAGTGATCAATTTACCGTCTGTATATATTAAGAGCGTAAAACAAAAACTGCAATTTATAACATTTCTCTTAAACTCAGGGCGGTTAAACAATAAAGGGCAATATTACTAAGGTCCAAATGTCATACGTAAAACGAAACCGTACCAATTTTCTTTTGCTTTTTTTGACCACTTAAACTTGATGGTGGACCTCGATCTTGATCTTAAAATGAAATGTTGATTATGAATTATAAATTTAGTTTATCATATTCATTTTTCTAAAATAAGAATTTATAATTTGTTCCGTACGAAAAACTTTTTCTTTTTCTTTTTTTGATAAACTAACTTTATAATTCATAAGCAATATTTTAAGACTTAGATTAAGGTAAACCATCAAGTTTAAGTGGTCAAAAAAAGCAAAAGAACATTTTTACGGTTCCGTTTAACGGGTGGCTATAACTGAGGCCTAATAAGCTTCTCTGCAAATTTTACAATTTTCGCACAATATTTTCACAGGTATTGGCTCGCTTAACGTTATAATAGTATTGCGATACTCAACCGCGTTACATTTTAAACATATTTATTTGAAAATCACAGTTGTTTAAAGAATTTGTTAAGTTCCTTTTTCAATTAAAAAAAGGGAAAAAGTACCAACACATTGTATTAGAGTCCTCGAAAAAAGTGTCAAATTTTTGCACAACGGTCACGCTAGTCCAGCGCGCGGTGCACTCACACA
This sequence comes from Cheilosia urbana, assembly GCA_946477585.1. Classification (NCBI taxonomy): domain Eukaryota; kingdom Metazoa; phylum Arthropoda; class Insecta; order Diptera; family Syrphidae; genus Cheilosia; species Cheilosia urbana. Next base: position 124,717,742 of record OX297854.1, read on the forward strand.
TTCAAATCCGATTCGGAACGTTCCCTAGCGCAATTGCGACAAAAACCGCACAAAATCAAGGCACAGATTTCATGTTCCATTGGTCGCAAAAAAAAAAAAAAAAAAACAAATCTCGATTTCTGAGCGCGATTCACACCTACTTATTAGGTGTTTCAGTCAAGTCTAGAAAAACGAAAATTTTACAGCTTATAGGTTACATTTTTTTCTTGATTCTGAAAAGACACATACATGCCAACATAAGTAAATGCATTAAGTTTTGAATCTGTAAGTCTTTACCGCCATATTTTCAATCTTGTTTCTTTGACTTATAAATACAGCTATTGCACACTTCGCTGCGGGATGGTCCTGGCAAATGTGCCTCTGGCAAGTGCAGCCCGCCGTTTTTTACTTTTTATCACGATTACTAGGACTTAAGAAGCACCCTCCCTGCTTTCGAATTTTTCTTTGAGGTACTTTCAATAAAACGTCCTCGCAATTCAGTCACTTTACTTTCAAAAAAAAATATTACTTTAACACATATGGGGTTCCAGTTCCAGTACATCCCAGTGGCAACGATATCTTCAGCCCGAAGAGAGGAAATGCACTTATTCGGCCCTAGCGATGTATCCGTCGGAACGGAATTTTCTCCGATTTGTACGAAATCGGAGAGATTCCATTCGAGATATCCGTTCCGATACATCTTTCGGAAAAATTCTCCGATGCATTGCGTGGAACCGCGTAATACCACTTACTTTTAACAGCTACACGAAAAAATTTTTCCGCTGCTCTCCGACAACTAATTGGCGCGGAATGTTTTTATGTGAAATGGACGCGTTTAGGATGCTTCAGTTATTTTATTCCGAAACGGATACTTCGAACGCAATTTGAGTTCCGATCAGAGGTCGAATCGCGTCCTCCGTGAACGAGCATTTCGTGACGGAATTTGTTTTTGTTCCTAATGTAAAACTAACTTAATGAACGAGCTACCCGTTCACGGAGGACGCGATTCGTCCCCAGATTTGACTTTCGTATCTGAATTTTTTCCTACCGGATACTTTGATAGGGGTGAATAAAGAGCAATCCTACAGTTTTTATTCATTACTTCCGGGTTCTGGCTAGGTGACAGTGGCGTGACGTGCATATAACCCGATTCCTACCGACTTGCCTTTTTAAATTTCACACCAGTCAACACTATCTACGAAAAACCGAATATACATGAAATGAAACACGTAAGCCATCAAATAAATATTGTGTGTGTATCCATTTTCATCGCTCATCGTCATCGTCACGTCTAAGCACTGTGTTTGACACATCTTTGTTTTGTTCAACACCCACTTCGTTATGCAGGAAATAACGCGCTTTTCTTCGAGCTATTCTCAGTCGAGTTGATTTTGTTTAGGATCTCTTTTTTTCTTAGCTGGCGAATGGGGAAGGGGATGTGGTTATGAACAAAATAACACGCGTTATTCGATATTCGATTTCATTGTCCTGGCAGGTAGCAGTATGCTGAGATAGGTAAGGGGAAGTTTTTTGGCTTACATTACAAATTCAGTTGACTGATTGCAGTGCACGACTCAAAGTGAATTTAGTATTGTGAGCCAAAGTTCCAACTGCTCAATGTATGATATTGTTTCAATCACCCCTATCGTGGAATACGCCGGGGGGGACGTTTCACCCAAATTCAATACTTGGCATCGTAGAATACATTCGAAGTGAAAGATTCACCAGTCGGTAAAGTGAATGCGTTTAACACGGTCGTAGAAAACGATCGAAGTAAAACTCCCCATACAAACTTTGACATTTTTTGAAATACGCAGCTAATTCATTGCGTATCCTATCGTTTGTTGTAAAATTGTAAGTTCAACACATAAAAAAAACATGAAAATGTTATTTTATTTAACTGAAAACACTTAGTAAATCTGAGAGATAAATAAACTTTACAAACAATTTGAATAACAATTGTATTTCAGAAAACTCACGTCGAATCCGAAAGTTCCATTATGTCCTTTGTAGTTCCTCTTAATATGCACGCATTTTATTTTCGTTGGATGCTCTTTGCTCCACATTGTTAAATATATTCTACATTCTACTCAAATAGGTATACTATCCATTTATATTTTATTTGCTTTCTGTAAAATAAATTCTAATTTACTTTGCTCTATCTCTGCTGCCATTTAATGCAAAACAGCTGGTTTTCCGAACAACTTTGAACGAAAATGCCTGTCGATAAGACAGTCTCACGATGCATATGGAAAGTGAAAGTGAATCGAGTATGTGAAGTGAATCTCAAATACTCCGTATTCTACGATAGGGGTGAATGTACACAGATGTAAGGTTTTTTACATTTCTTGTATGGGATTAATTTTGCATGACTTCCTATTTGAATGTTCACGCCACGTCACTTCTAGGTTCTAGGGTCGTTCCCGCACCTGCCTCACGGAATTGTATGCCAAGCACAAGACGCGGCAAATTGACGATCGCAAGCCAGGGCCGCGCTTACTTCGATTAATTCCGATACAAGTTACAACAGAACAGAAATCTTCACCAAAATAAAAAGAACATAATTTCTGCGTTTGCTCATGGGGTTTTAGTTTTAATTTAAAATTATCAAGGTTTTTTTTATTTACATTATATAGAAATGAAACTTTTCGTTAGTATTTATTTATATAAATGCAATATTTTAAAATTTACGACATTGTTTTATCTCTCATTGTATTCAGTTTTTTTTTTTTTGTATGTATATTTATTTAATAAAAAGTGGCAAAAGCTCGAAATATATATATCATTTATTTATTTCTTTTAAGTTGTTTTTTTTTTTCTTTTGTAACAGTAGTGTTTAGTTAGTTAAGTACTCACTTGTATTGACAGTTATTTAAGCGAAATGTGTAAAAAATGGTTTCCTTCCTCTTCCGTCTTCGGTATTGTTTTTACACAAGCACTTGCTCCAATTTTAGACTACTTTAATGCACATTAATAAATTTCATTTCGAATAATTAAAAAACGAAACATACAGCGCCTTAAAATATGTTTTAACAAAAATTTTAAATTTTCGTTCGTTGTTATTCATGTGTGTTTGTGTTTTTGGTTTTTGCATGCGTATAAAATAAGTGTACATGTGTTTGTTGTGAGTGTTGTGTGCAAATTGTTCTAGAAATTCTAACAACTACACCTACATAATAGCCTAATTAATATCGTAAACAATTATCTTTTGTTAAGGGTTAAGTTTAAGTTTGCGAAACATATTTATGTGTGAGGACACGATGGAGAGCATTAATTTTACTTGTTTTTAATGTTAACATGTAATTCGATTTTGGAGGGAAATGGGGGGAGGCATGTGAGTTTGGCCATAGAATGTGTAATGAACACGATCGATGGAAACAAAGAATTTATACCTCTGCCCGAGATCGGTACCTATGCGGCTTTTATTCGCCGCCCAGACAATAAGAACAACGAGTGGGTAATTGCGATTATTTATTTTTAATCACTAATCGCATCCTCGGCACTAGATTTCTCCTGGTCTACCTTTTCGGCTGACGAAGGCGCTGCCGCTGTATGTTCACTATCGTCGCACTGGAAATTCTCATCATTTTCTGATATCGACTGGTTGATGAGACTTTTCACAGACGAATCGCTTGTGTCCAAGGGCAGTGATGAGGGTCGAATCTTGAAGGGGAAACTGCTTTGATTCTCAATTTGTGGTGTATGCACGGCAACTATTTCCGTTTGAGTTGCGGCAGAGTCTTTCTTATCGTCGACTGCGGTTATTGTGGCCGAGGAGGTAATGAGTTGCTTGAGATTCTCTTGCGGCAAGTTGCAGAAGACCGTAAGGCAATTGAGAATGTCACGCATCGACCCTTGTAGTTGTTGGACCTAAAGTCAAATGTAAGTTATAACAATTTTGAAGAAGAACTAGTTGAACAGAATGGATTACCTGAGTTGTGAGCATGGTGCAGGTCTTTGCAAGGTCATTTACAACCGCCGTGGAACTATTATCCAAACTGACAGTCTTACTGGGCGGATGTCCATCTTGATTGTTGGCCGATCTCACTTCGGTGGACTCACTGTTTGCCGACATTGTGACGCTACCGCCTTGCATAGTTGATACTTTCTTCCACAAAGCGTTTATCGCCTGCATCTGTAGCTGTTGGATTTTTCGTTCATTCTCTAGCTGCGCCTTGGTCGTTTCCATGTCTTTTGTTAGTTTCCTAGAGACAAGCAACCTATTGAAATAAATTACACCAACAAATCTAAATGCCAAAGCCCTACTCAATATACTCCTGGGTCCGTTTCTTCAACAGTTTCTCTGCCATATCTTTTGTTTTCTTTCGAGTACGATAGCCACGCCAGATCTTCTGAATGACTACTGCTGAGGACTCGGTTTCAGGGTTTGTATTCACATTGGCGATATCAATGATGTCCTTTTGTTGTTGGCACCTATAAAATGAAATACATTACATATACAATTAAACCGGCAATATTCATGTCAAACTTCACCTCTGTGCAGCCTTATTACGAATCGTCTTCAGCTTGTCCACATTGATGTGATCGCTGTCATCGTCCGAACTGACACAAGCCGAACCAACGTCTGGTGGTGTTATATGCACTGAATTACTCATCAGACGAGATTTCGCTTGATTGTCATTGAGCAGATTGCAACGCATCGAGTTCGAATTGTTATTCGTTTTTCGTGGACTTAGTGTCGGGCTACGCTCGGTGTTGCGTTTCAAATGGGGGCTGCGCATTTTCGGTGAACTTAGTTTGTTTTCTTTGAGGGAATTTCAAATCAAAGGAAGAACTTTAAAACTTCAATTAGGACACTCACCTTTGTTCTTGTTAACTTTTGAGTTGTGAAGTTGATTGTTAATCGCCGAAACGGTCACTCGTTGGGCTACAGACGCAGGACAGCAGTCCGGGCTCATGAGGGTTTCTGGCACTGGAACCATCTTAGAGGCAGCAGCTAGCGGCCCACCCATTGGCGGGGTCGAAGTTTGCTGATCTACAGAGGTTATAAAGACAACTGGAGTTGATAGATTGCCAACTAAATAAAGAACTAAAAAGCCGGCATTTTCACGGTTGCAAACGTGCCATGTCTTGGGTCATGTTAGCATTTAAAAAACTAACGTCGACTGTGCGTAAGAAGCGAATTCAGAGTCACCAGTCACAGCTTTTTTGATAGATGCAATCGCCAAAGCGGGCAAGTGCAACCAGCCGCAGTCCTTAAAAAGTAAACCACACAAATTCTTACCATTATACTGATTCGGCGTAATAGTGCGAGGTGTTGACTCCTGTGACGACCCAGTGGTATTTCCCTTCGAATTACAAATCGTGGCATCGAAACTTTGCGTCATTATCGAATCGTTTTTGATATTCTCGATGAGGGATGTTGTCATTTGCAACAAGTGATTAGTATTTGACACTAAACAGAATGAAAACGTGATGAGGAATATTTAAATTACAAAAAAAAAAAAGTAGATTGAAACAAAAATATACTTTGCTCATTGGATATGATTGACGAGCTCGAAGTGTTACCATGGTAACTGCTTGCCATTGAGTCGGGTGATCCCTGCCGACCGCTCAATCGTGAAACTACAAGAAAGACACATTTGGTTAACTGATTTGTATTTTTTTTTTTAAACCATCTGTCTTACATCTTGGTGACTGGATTCGGCTGGCGGGTTTCTTCCTCCCCGACGATGGTGAGTTATTCCCCGACGTATTTGAATTCTCTGAGATCTCCTCCTGCAACTGCCTCTGATGCTGTTGCGCCTTGCTCAATATCAAACGTAGTTTTCTCTCGTTTTCACTTTCCAGCGCCTTGCCAAGCATCGGACATACAGAACTAAGATATTTCGTGAGCGCTGCTTGCTCACCCAAGCGAAATTGTCGACCTCGTCCTTGGCTGTAGAGCCATTCTGCTTTAAGACTGTAATAGTGAGGTGTTTTGTACAAGACTATTTGTGGAATTTCTTTGACAGATCACTCACCTTTCAATTGGATCGACCATAAACCCATCGATGACTTTAACACTCATACACCAGTTTAGTATGAATGGTCGATGATTGAAACCACTGTAAACAAAAAAGCAACACTCAATTCAATTTAGAATGAAGCAAACAGAATAAGTCCGCTCTTACTCCTGTCCAGCAGTCATTAAAACACAAGGATTCTCATTGATTGTAATACTATGGAGATTGCTCAAATTCGATAGAGTACAGATCTCGTTTAGGTCGTTAATGTTGTTTTTGGAGAGCGATAGCATTTCAAGTGATGTCGGCAAGTATTTGTCGCATTGGCGAAGATGTGTAAGGCGATTTCCATGAAGATGTAGTTCCTACATTTTAAAAACATTTCCACAATCAAAAAGATCACCTTTTTTAGGAACAACGATTAAATTGAATTTAACGAAACAACAGCCGTGCAAATAAGATCGTATGTTAGATGCTACTTAAGTTAAGGTGCATTTATGTACAATCAACTGTAAATAGAAAAGAGGGACACACTTGTTGCTATTTGCAACTTAGTATCTGTCGCGGATAAACTATCAATGCGATACACTCTATCTAACCTTCTTGGCCTTTCTATCATTTCATTGATTGCGATTTAAAATAAAAATGGCAGAAGGTATCTACTTTTTTGTGTTGCGACAGCTAGGCACAGTATTAATATTTAAGAAGACTGCAACAGAAAAATAGTAGGTATGCAAAGAAAATATATAACAAATCTACTACAATCGTGAAAGCAAAACCAATAGTCAACTGAAAAGAAAAGCAAAACTACCCAGAAAGTTAATGATCATCACCAAGTCATTTTGTATTCTTACTTTCAGACATTTCAAAAAGGATATATCTGAAATGCTTCCGATACTATTTTCCGATAAATTCAGATATTCTAATTTTATGTTAGTATTTAAATGTTCAATCGTTTTAATGTTATTGCCTTCGAGGTTCAGATGCCGCAAGTGGACGAGCTCCTTTAGGCCTTCGATTGTGAGTATACCGTTAAACGATAGATTCAATTCGCGCAAACAATGCAGACGACACACACCGTACATCCGTAAAAGTTGATTTTTACTCAACGACAACTGCAAATGGTAAGAACAATACAATAAAATATCGGTATCTTTATGGTGTGACGAACTTACGCTTTCAATCTTAAGATATGAATCGATATTATCGATTTTTTGCAGCTCGTTCTCGTCCAGAATGAGTACTCGAACATTTTGGGCATCTTCTTGCTTTGGAACCTTCTTCAAGGACCTCTTGGAAAGATCCAGAGTGATTCGATCGGCCTCTTCTTCACCTAAAATGAAAGAGAACGTTGAATAGGCATTTTCACTTTCGCATCCCGCAGTCAAAGACTTATTCAGTAATAGATACTTAAGTCTGACTTAGTTGCAATCCAATGCGCAACATGATTAGCTATTTCATGGACAATTAATAAGCAATCGGATCGTTTCGAATTCGGCTCTGCCATTGTCTGGAATTCCTCACATTGTTCTGACCCGATTTTGCAGGAAAGTCATTCCTAAATAAGTTTATTTAGTAGCACTTTCTGTTACCGATGCAATACCTAATCCGGCAAAAAAAAAAGTATACTCTAATCGCAGAGAATAGAGTAGGTACGACCCACAAACTTAACAATAAAGAAGATACAATAGATGTACACACTCCAACGTTGAAACAATCACCCCTTCTCTCAATGACACCATTTACATTTACTAATTGTTGTTGTAACTGTGAGACAAATGTCCTTTTCCTTTCTTCGTCTAGACAAAATATAAATTGCATAACAATTTTGCCGACATTCCAATGCACAAATTTGCTTTTCCAATTGGATACACCCATCTGGTTGGAGAAAATGGACAGTTTACAACCACTTTTTTTTTTCTTTGCAATTTGCTTTGGAAATCCTTGAGACATCCAATTAAGGGGGTAAACAAAAAAATGCATTCAATAGAAACGTACATCTGCGTAGGAGTGTATCCTGAATGGAATAGTTTTACACTCCATCGGCAGGGTTTACAATTGTTTGTTGTAAGCTCGTTTTCATGTAATTTACATTGATAATTATTTTCCTGAAAACTTTGAACTTACTCATATTTTCAGCCACGCACAGGGGGAAAAATCAATCAGCCGCAGTATAATATTCAGTTAATTCTCATCACAAGAAAAACACGTTAAATTCCATTTTTTGTATTTATTTAATTTTGTGTATAAGTGCACTGCAAAACACTTTTATGTGCGGTATTCATAACTTTTAAACGAAAACCGATGAACTAATTTATTTAAATAAAATAAACTGCAGCCAAAACTCATCAACCGATTGATTTTTTCCACAACAGAAAATTATTTGTCAATTTTTGATTGAAAGGTGTTATACTGGATGTGTCAAAAATGCATTTTATAAATGGTTGATGGCTTGAGTGGGACTTGGTTGCGAGATTAGATTTGTTCTAATTGAACGCATTCAGTATTGTAGTTTGTTGTCAAAAAAATTTGCTGTTGCCCAACTTGCATACGCTTTTGATTTCTTTTTTTTGGGTATTTCCGTTTTAGAGCATTTGTGCAACATACAACGTACCTACTTTAGGCACCAAGGGACAAAGAATAGAAACAGGAACAGAATCCCATACATTTGCAACAGAAATTCGAATTCTGTAAGAACAGAACTTTTTTTTTCAGCATCCGAATTTAGCGACAGAAAAATGGCTGTTTGAGGACAGAACGGAACGTAAACAAGTCTATAAAAAAACTTTCTGTTTTGTTTCAGCTTCTGTTCTTTGTCGCTTGGCGCCTTTAGAATGTGAAAATAAGCATGTCCACTAAAGTCACAATTTGGCACTTTTTTCGAAAGCTCTAGAACAATTTTTTTTTGCAATTTGCATCCTTTTTATTAGTTGGAAAAGACACTTCGCAACAACATGACAACACTATTATAGTGATAAATGAGCCAAATGCTTTTTGTATAGCGTGCGAAATGCTACATTTCCAGATTATCTTCAGCTTTAACACTTTTTTTTTCATCGGCGCAGAGGCCAGCCCCATTATTCGCGTTTTCCATTTAATTGTTAAATGTAATAATAAATCATTCGCAATTTGCGTCCCAATTGATTTCTAAACATTTGTACATAACGTGAACAAACTGCGCTAGTTGTTGTCAAACTCAAACCCACTCGATATTGGTAAATTTCAAACAACTTTGAGAAAAAAATCCAGATTCATGAAAGTGCTCTAAAATCGGAAAAATATTGTTTTTTTTTTCGCAATATTTTGTTGTATTTGCGTGCTGAAAATCCTATACCTACTTTAATTTGCTTTGCTGAGTTCGAAGCTGAATAAAACACCTAATGTAATAAAATACCTAATGTAGTCTAACCTGAACGTAGTCATTGTATTTATAAATAAACTCTACTGAACAACACCCAATCGCAACAAAAAAAAAATAAAAAATTCCCGCCAGCCTGAAATGTCAAACAATTCAAAGAACGAAAACGAACACTTGCAAAATATTTCGCCAAAATTTGCAAACAAATTTTGAATTTCTTTTGTTTTTAAAAGTAAGATAAACAATTTTCGACTAAAAATGGTTTTTGAAGCTCGCACCCCAGTTAATGGTGGAATGTTGAGAAATTTTGTTGGCAAAACTGTCAGCATTTTTCTCAAAATTGAAACTGAAGGCAATAGTCAAACCATTCGTGCTAAGTCAACCGACGACCAGGACATTCGAGTGAACGTTACAGAGCCCGTCAGTGCTCGTGCGTCGGATTGGATTGAAGTGATAGGTAAACCAGCTGGCCCTGATACTATTCGCGCAAATGAGGTAATTATAAGCCAGCATGAACTTCGTGAAAGGTTAGATCTAATGGAGACTGATTTAGGTGATCCTATTTGGAGGCGAGCAGGACTTGGATGTAGAAGGCTACAACATGATGGTGCAGTTCTGGAATCACTCTAAGGACATTTATAAGCAGGGGTAATTTAAAATGTATGATGATAAATAAGATTGAATAATCATTTTTTTGTTACGAACGGATTGTTTTTGTACCAAGTTGATAAGGCTTCAAACAGACCTATGATGAACACAGCTGCGTTCCTAGCCAGTTATGTTGCGTGCATCCGTCAATTATTTTAATCGTAGGTAGCCACATGTTGGTAGCGGAAAAACGCTTTGCCCATGTCAGCAGTCCGCCGGTCATGAAAATGTGTAGGTACCTCCGTAGTAGAAACATCAGACTGTCTCAACCAGGTCTCAACGTCCTATACAACCAAAAATACAGCCGACGAGTAATGGGGTGTAGAGTGAGAAAAACTTCAGATCCGGATTGTCTAATTTCTCGGGATTCACCATCTTGAGTGACACAATCGAAATAAATGAAACTACTGTTTTATGGGTTACAAATTTTAATTCATACTAGTATCTACATGTGCGTAAAAATAAGCTCAACATTTTAGCAAAGCACAAAATGCATTGTACTGTAATTTTATTCATTCCCCATCGTTGGAATCAGTCTCATCATCGTCAGACTCGCTATCATCTTCCATTTCTGGGCGATTAAGGTTTCGCACCTTAAATGCATCACCATCATCTTCCTCATGGTCAAGGTCTTCAACAGAGTGTTCCCTCTTTTTGGTGAACTTCTTTGGCCATATGCCGGCCTTTGTAAACTCCTTTATGTGCTCGGCTGTGAGAATTTTGCAAATCTCTGCTTTGACTTTGTCGCCCTCCTCTATTGGTTCAACAACTACAAAGTCTCCGCGTTTCACCCAAACATTCTTCCGAAACTTAACCGGCATGGAAACCAAGAACTGTTCAGCATTGTCCGAACCTTCTACTTTGTGAAGATTGTTACCGCAGCTACTAGTCACCCGGACAATTTGTTGAGTCTTTTCCGGTAACTCAAAATCATCATCCATCATCTCTTTCATGACATGCTTGCGACGAGTAACACGGGACATTTTTGCAAACACAAATCTGCAAGCAAATTCAACGAGACGTTTTAACAAGCGAATTTCACTTAATAATTTGGGAACTTACATTTTTCCTTCAGGAGATCAGTAGCTTGGCAATTGAAAATGTATATTTTAAAGCACTGATCGTTTTTGAATGCATTTATATTATTAAATTACTACTTAATTTTCGCACGTTTACGTGACGTATTTATGCCTGAATGCCTAATGCCAGTGACACTGTGACAGTGTGAAACAGAGCCAAGTATATACTTTTTCTAGTGTGAAACAGCACAAGTAGTAGATTGTTCGACTACTACAATTTTATTAGCGGCTGACTTCAGCAACTATAAACGCGTATTTTAAATAGATACCTAGGTATCGAGCTCAAATCAAATACCAATTAATTAACGCGGTATTCGATTGGGCGCTCTCAAAGCAATATCTTTTTATATTCGTTTGGTATAAAAAAAAGCAATCTTTTTCAGATCTTAGAGCCATTTTGCGAATCCTGATTTTTTTTTTTTCTCAGATTAGATTCACATTTACAAATGCAAGTACCTACGTTTGAGAACTGGTGAAGTTTGTTTACGTTTTCGTGAAATTTTTCAACTGCAAGGAAATGCATTGCATCGGGTGAACATATTTTTGTCAATTATCTGTAGGTACATAAATTTAGAAATCAATCGGGGCGCAAATTTCGATTAAATCTTTGAAAAGTGTCGAAGGCTACAAATATTCGCAACGCACGAATATCAACACAGAAATGAAGCTTAAATGAATACCACATTAATAAGAGAGTTTTCAAAGAAATTATCACAAATCATCCCATTTGAAACAATCTCAATTTTTATTTACAAAAGTGATTAACAATTTATTATAAATATCGTGTGGAACTAACTAACAATGTTTTAAGACAGATACATTCTATTCTAATATTTACTGAGTAGGTAAGGAAATCTTGTATAAATTGTGGAGAATTTCCAAAAAAACAAAAAAAAAAAACAATTTGTGTTATTTTTTCAGTCTACTTCTTACTAAGCCGCAGTATACGTTCTTTTAATCCTCCGGGACGCAGTTTTGTTGTCTTTACCCGTGATGATGATGGAACCGATTGTTTCGACTCTTTTGATTTCTTTAATCTATGAAAAAGGAGAATATCGTGAAAATTCAAATGAAATACAACAAATTTTACATACAATTCATTCCAAAGGAAAGCTAACTCCTTCTTCCATATGTCCTTAAAATCGTTTGTAAAATTTATCCAACATTCGAAGAACTGTCCGGGTGTGCAATTTTCCAAAGTACCTGACTTTGGAATAAAATGATAGAATCGCATAGTTTCAAGAAACAATTCGCGACATTCTTCTAAACGTTTAAGTAGTTTGTCGACCTTCTTTGTGGCGGTTTTTATAAAGTCTTCAATTTTGTCCTTAAATGGTTGAAGGTTGTCTTCGCTGGATGATTGTATGACCCTTTCCGTTGTTCGTTTGCAAGCTGTTATTTAAGAGTTTTAGGTATATATTGAGATCAGTATGACAAAGTGTAAGTTGACTTAATGGGCACATTCAAGAATCTAGTTATCTTAAGTGGATTAGATTGGTCTCGATAAGATGTAACCTGAACGCAAAAACTAGATTGGTCGGGAACGTCACATTTTCTATGTCAGCTACATACACGAACTGTCAACTTAAGGCGTTTTTCATTGAAGATACGAGAGAATTGCCTCGAATTCAGAACTACTACTTTTTTTCTTTTTTTTCTACAGTAAATATGAATGTTTTAATGGGCCAAATCAATATAATTCAATTTCAATTTTAATTTTGCACGAATAATTGCATATTTTCGGATCACATAGCGCAAATTTTGTTTCGAACAACACAACAAACATTTCAATTTGACATTTTGCAGGCAATTTTTGAAACAGCTGCTCATACGACTGATCTCAGCCAATCAAAGCCGAGATACATTTAGTCAGACAGCTGTCAGACCTACTAAACTAGATACTTCAACATCCCCAATTAAATTAAATTTAAAAAAAACCCACCTGTCAGTTTTTCATTTAATTTTGTAATTTGCAGTTTTACTTCATCAAAATCGACCTGTAAAGCTCGTTCAACATCAGCGGGCTCTGGAATCGGAAGCATTATCTCTGGTAATGCAACACCATCTTTTCGCCGACGACTTATATAAGTTTTCACAATAAAATGCAATAAAGTCGTCTTTGAATCTTTTGACTTGACATCCTTCAGTTTGCCCAAAATTTCCAACGTGAATCCATCAGCTTGTCCTCTTGTACGATTCCCACCATTCATATAGTTACCAAGCGTAAGAATAATCGAGAAGACCAGTTTCAAGTCGTCACATTCAATCAAAAACTGTGACAATTGCTTGACAACTTCTAGCTTGCGGGATATCAGTGTAGCGGCTTCTTCAAAATCAGCTTGAAAGACAATGCAGGAGATTCGTTCCGAAGACAATGAGATTTGTGCGATTTTCAAAAGAAACTGTTCTGGTGTATCCAAGGGGATATCACCTTGTGCGGCGTCTTTAATCATTTCTAACTCCTCGTTGGTTGCCTTGATTTCCATAATATGCTGAAGGACCTCAAGACTAACGACAGATGTGTCTACATGGTAGATTGCGTGCTCAATCTCACAAATATCAAAGTGTAAACTGCGTGAGAAAATGCCGACATTTTGAGACCGTTTGCTGTCCAAAACTTTTATGGAACGCACTACGGGTTTGGCCTTTTCTGTTTTGACTTTTGGAACCACAGCCTGTCGGGAGAAGAGCTCGGTGAATTCATCGATGTTGTCTAAATTGGTCTCATCGATTTCCTGCCATAATTCTTTGACACCATTGCCTTGGGGGGCGTCTACTGTGTCTTCGGCTTGAACGGCAACTATTGGCTTGGGGGCGACGATTCGCGTCCAATAAAGTGGCTTCATCGGCTTGGGGGGGTTGACTGCGTTTTTGCGAAGGGCTGTAAAGACATAAGAATCGTAAAAAAAAAGTTGTAGTCGATAGTAGGAAAGAACTCACTATTTGTTTGGAACCAGCCGCCTGTAGGTGGCGCTGGGAACGGCACTGGTGTTGAGGCTTTGGGGGCACCTGGTGGAGGAGGTGGTGCCTGTGCAGCTGCTTGTGTATTTATATGAAGTCCCAGTGGTGGTGGTGGAGGAGGTGGTTGCCCTCCTGGTGGTGGAGGTGAAACTGGCCCACCAGGAGGTGGTGGCGGCGGCGGAATTCCACCCATTGGGGGAGGTGGTGGTGGTGGCGGTGCGTTATATATTGGCAATGGTGGCGGTGGAGGTGGTGGCGGACCAGCCATCCCCGGCATTGGCGGAGGTGGAGGTGGTGGCGGAGCTCCCATGCCAGGCATCGGCGGTGGAGGCGGAGGGGGAGGAGGAGGTGGTAAAGCTACACTCGTTAAAAAAGGCGGGGGAGGTGGGGGTGGTGGCGGAGGCACATATGCCGGTGGCACCTTCGGAATAGACACCTTCGCTTCGGTGAAACTTGTCTGCGCGGATTGATCTACTCCTGTTTTCGACGGTCTTCGTTCCGCGCGACAATTCTGGCAAAGGTTGCACTCAAAGTCATCTAAAAGGCTTGTTTGAACTGCGATTTCTTCCTTCTCCCGCTCCTCCTTCGCCTCTTGTCTGCTCTTATCTGTTTCATACTCATAGAGTGTAACTTCAGTGGCATTCAACACGTCACTCAGTGGAAGACATCGTTTCGATTTTGGTCCTGATTGTTGATGTTGCTGTACAAGCAACTCATTTACCACCCCATAGACTTCATTCAGACTGCTACAATTGAGAAGGGCCTTACGAAGATCAGCAGTAACCACTTCCATTGGACTGTCGACTTGAATCGCTTTCGGGACACGCATACTGGTAGTCGCCGGAGTACTGCAGTAAGGCCAGGCCGAGTCTTTGTCCAGTTTTCCCGGCGTCAGTGGCAGCGATGTGGTTGATGCTTCTGTGTGTCGCCATTGATACATATGAAAGGGCTGCAATGTAAATAAAAATATAAATACAGTTAGTTCGATGCTTTCCACTTGAAACCTAGAACAGAAATAAAGACTTGATGGTGTTGCGCGATTGCATTTATATATTGACATTGTACGCATGAGCGACCACTTGTAAGTGCCAATTAAAAATGCATTCACAGCTGCATGAAAGTAATGCGATATGTTGCTCGGGGTAGGCATTGACTAGTGCAAATCAAATTTTGATACAGTTCACGGCGATAAGACGGAAATCACCCTTTTAAGCTGTATCAAGTTGGGCTATCAAATTGTGTACGATATGGTATAAATGTGTCAAACGTTTAGTCACTTTGACAGCTGTTTGTTGTGCTCCATTGGTGCAAGTAATGTGCAAATGTGATTACTTTGTGTGCGTTGGAATCAGTCATTGATTATTTTGTTCATCAAAACGCTCATAAAATTCAACAAAATAGATATTTAATTGGCCAACAAAGTGGGTTTCTTTGAGACCCACGACCAGACATATCTTATATAATATATAAATAGGCGAAGGGAAACAGTTATGAACCACTTTCAATGCCTTAAACACATCATATTCGCTTGGTTAAGAATATTCTACTGCATATATGTATGTATGTATACCTATATCCATTTAAAAGAAGGAAAAGCAACTGTCCATGCGTCGATCCATCAAACGTCATGCAAACATATGTCTCTATACCTTAAAATGATCCACATACGTCACAGTGGCTATTTGTTGTATGTCTTGTAGTAAGGCCGATTCTACCAAAATAACTACCTACTTGCGAACAAACACTTTTGATGGAATTATAGCTATTTCAAACAGTTGCAACATTTTGACAAGGTGACTCCATCTAGTGCTATTTAAATTGTGGCTCCATTTTCATAATTTTCTTAAGAAGATATTTTCCCTTGCCATTAATGTCGTTTTCCATTGATTTCACTCGGGAATACACTTCATTCCTGCTTCTGACTGAATCCACAAAAGGGTTGTTGAAATGTCAAAAAATAATCTATGGCAACTGTCAGCTGACTTGTATAAAATATATAAATTGCACTTGTGTGAGTGCTTCTTGAGTGGATTCTTACTTCAAATCCAGAAGAGAATTTTCTTCTCAGAATCACCAGAAGAGTATTTTTTGTGCCAATGGAACGGTTTCAGAAGTGATTTTTTCGATTTCGAACTCTCCCGGACCCGGACCAAGGACAATCAATAGTCAAAGTACCTGTCATTTACGATGATTGAGTGATAAACATATTAGGCCTGTTCCTTTAGATTTTTAAATCTTACAAATTTTTACTCAGTGCCGTTCCTTAGTTCGAAACATTTGTAAAAGAGAGCTTCCTCGAGAGAGCAAGATATTACCCCTCCACTGAGAATCTTACGAATTTTTACTTAACAAATTTCTTGGTGTAAGAAGTCGAAAAGCTGTCAGCAAGCAAACAGCTGATTTGAAGTTTTTTTTTGTCCCATTAGGCATATTTGGCGTGCATTATTTTTGTATTTCTTGCGTATTAAAATGGTATCAACAGGAGACGAAATAAAATTGAATGTCCTCTCAAGATTCTGTTCGAAATTGGCGACGAAATTTTTCCTCGCTGTAACAAGGAACAATATCCTCCATCTAATTCTTAACGGACTTGGACTGTTGCATTTTCCTCTTCTCGAATGCTTGTAGTTCAATAGGTACAAACTCTTCCACATACTCGGATTCATCAAAAACAAGTTCGATTAACTCCAAATCACTTTCATCGCTAGGTAGATGATATAACAAATTTTCTTAGTAAACTAGAAAATTCCTCGAGTTTATCTGACATTAGGTCCATTCGCGTACTTTCCCGAGCCAAGCACTAAAAATCTGGCAATAACCAAAAATAGAGCGGAAATCTCACAGAGAGCGCAAAAGTACGTGGTTAGATTGCAAGCTACAAGGTTTGTTTGACGTGGGCATTAGTGCGCACTGAGTTAACCCTAAGGTGTTCGATATAGCGTTGAACTCACCCTGCTACTGAAAACCTGTATTCGGCATGACTTCTATGGCGTCCTAGTTGTGCCCTGAACTGACCCCAATTAATTAGTCGAGGCAAGAACTAGTGCTGAGTTTCACTAGTCATTTCGCTTGCTGTCATTCAATTGTTGTGATATCGTGATAAAGGTAAATACAATAAATTTGATATTCAAAAGTGAATTGTTTGAAAACAACCACGTTTATAAACTAAAATTGTATATTATAGGAAAATGGAATTGAAAAAACTGGAATCAGAGCTAAATAAATTTTCAAACTCATCATCTATATTCCAAACCTTTTATTAACTATTTGAATTATGGAAATCACAAGATCAGAACTAAGTGCACTCATTTTTAACAATAAACGGAAAAAAAATGTTATCTTCTTTAAACTTCGTTCACTAAAAGATAAAATTTATTTAGAAGATAACATATTTAATATTTTTCAATTTAAAAAAACTGAGAATCTTCAGGCCAACATATTTTATGTTCGATAAAGTAGCCGAATTTTCAGGGTTGTGCAGGGTTTTTGACAGGCTCAAAAATTAGCTGACACTTCTCAGTGCGCACTGCGCACTAGAGGACACTAGTGCTAGCCACGTCAAACAAACCTATTTTAAGCTTCTTTTATCTTTGACATCTAATCCACCTCACAAATAAATTTATAACTAACATTTTTGTAACATATGAAACCGTCTATAGAAGAACATTCGACCATTTGACATATTTATCAAGAGAGGAGCTGCTCGTTACTCGTTATTTTGCTAATTTTCTCTTTTCCTGTCATTTTTTATGAGCAAATACGTGCATACACTTTGTGCGATTGCTTTTGATTCAAACCGCGTCAAATGAACTTTTTTAACGACTTTTCGTACCACTTTTTTCAATATTTGAATTATGTATCTGTCATTTTGCATATGTCGTTTCCCATTGGGCAAAAAGAATCGTCCGGAAGAGTCCGAAATATAAAAAATCACTTTTGAAACCGTTCCATTGGCACAAAAATTACTCTTCTGTTGATTCTGAGAAGAGAATTTCGCTTCTCGATTTGAAGTCTGATGTCTGAAATCGGAATCCACTCAAGAAGCACTCATACAAGTGCAATTTATGTATTTTATACAAGTCAGATGACAGCTGCCATTCCTTGTTCCTTTGGATTATAGATCGAGTGGATCCCCGAGTGAAATCAATGGAAAACGACAATAGATTACTACAAAAGCGTTCCCTTACTCGTTCGCAAGTGTATGTCTCTGTAAAAGAAATTGGGGGCGTTCAAGTATCTAGTTTAGTAAGTCTGACAGCTGTCTGACTAGATCTATCTCGTTTGTGATTGGTTTAAATCGGTCACGTGGGCACCTGTGACATTTGACGTTTATGGAGGGGTAGCCGACGAATCTAGTCAAGAAATTCGTGACTGAGTACTAAGTTGACAGTTCGGGTATGTGGCTGACGTAGAAAAAGTGACGTTCCCGACCAATCTAGTTTTTGCGTTCAGGTTACATCTTATCCAGACCAATCTAGTCGACTTAAGATAACTAGATTCTTGAATGCGGCCATTATCTCCACCACTGCCATTTTGACAGTCGTTTCTATTCTTACTACAAAAGTAAAGGAACACGCCTAATACCCAGCATTTGAAAAGAACAGAGAGGATACTGAAGGTTCATTTTTATTGACGCTCGAATTGGTACCAAGAATACCTACTAAAAACTACAATCTTCTCGACAGAGTCCAACAAAGTTGTGAAAGCTACCACAAGACAGGAAAAAAAAAAAAAACCTAGACGACGCAAAACTAACAATCCGCAAACCGCATAATCACAGTGCGGGACCAAGGACAACTAATACACATTTGCTTTGTGGGTGTTTGACAAATGGTCGTCCCTATTAGGTACATAATTCACACCGTATCAGCACACGCATATGTATAGATCTTGTGGGTGATATCATCATTCAAATTTGCCTATTTTTTTTTGCTCCAGACCGATAGACATAGATATACCAAATCAACCTGTTACAACTTGGACCAGTCTCAAATTGATTTATTACTTCAATATCCTTTAATCCGAACGTGCACCCAATAACGCGCCCCAATGCAGACATCCCCTGCGAAGAGAAGAATAAAGATTAACCTTATACTGTACAGCCCCCACTCCCAAACCGATTATGGTGAAATCAATAGAAAATCTGTTCTCGAAAACTATTATACTTCACTTCGAATTCCATAAATCGAAATCGATTCTCTGCTCAAGATTCCCTCCTGTAATATCAAGCACAAGACAAACTCCAAAGTGGTTGGATTTTTATTTACAAACAAACGCCCCCCTGCACCACGATGGCGACTAGAATATACCATTCGAGTTGGTAACCCGACTGCGACTACACTATACCGCCCACAATGACATTGAGTTGTTTTCTAGTGCATGCAATCCGAGCTAAATTAAGTTTCAGCAGTTTGCTCCGAATTGGAAAACTTTAAAGTGAAACTAAATCCCAGCTAACAACAAAAAGAAAATCTGCTCAACTCCTTCGTCCGAGACGGCGAAAAAGGAAGAAGAAAAGAAAACGATGGCCAACTCCTACCGCTTTAGAGATTTGTGTCGAACTTTAAAAGTCGACCGACGATGACGCGTCCTGGTATAATCGCAAGGTGTGCAACGATAAACTGAGATCTGCGCTTGTGGCACATACAGTGCATCAGACATCATCCCAATGGTTATGGTCACCATTATCGTCTCTTATCCCGGCCAGTGTGCAGTCTGCAGTGTGCGCAGTGTGTCTCTTGTCGTCATCATGGTCGTCTTAGTCGATTGCCTTGCGGCAGGAACAAGTTTTCTCGGGTGATTGCGCTTCCTTCGTTACACCCTGAATGCCAAGATAAGATTGTCGTTGTTTCCATTTTGCTCCAAAGTTGGCTCTTTGAAGTGGGCACACTGACATGACCTGCAGAATGAACTGTGCGGAGGAGACAATTGTGCGGTGACCATTTACGGATATTGTGTACATAGATGACATGCGATGAGTTAAGTTGAGCGTTGTGGATTCAAGTTGAGCAAACCGCCACAAACACACGCTGCAAAAAGTTTCTTGATTATATTTGGCGTGTAATTCGAAGAAAAGTGAAACTGTGGTTGCAATATGTGGTTATGGGGTATAAGGTCGAAGGCAATTTTTTGTTTTTTTATTTTTCATGGTGCATGACTTTTGACCTACATTTGGTTACGACCCACAATATGCCACCAGCCGCCTCAGTTATAATTACATTCCAACAAATCCGAGTGCCATTTCAAAGCCAAATCTAAAATTCATTATCACCAAATACACTTGAGAACTCCTTGAATTAGTGTCAATAATTTTGCCCAAAAATAATGCAAGCATAGCACACATTCCTCTGCATGGAATGCACAAGTGCGCCAGAGGCAATGCAGGGCCACAGCCCTCAGGGGGAGAACACACGGGTGGTAATGACCCACCGCACACACAAGTCTCTTACAGACGCACGCACAAATTACTTCTCTGTCCAATTACCTATTAATGAGAACACGCATTTAACACACCTCAATAATTCCTCATAATCGCTATTCAATATAACAATAGTTTCGCATACCCTATGTATATCTAGCTGAATAGTGCCGGCCTATTAGGCTAATTTCTGAATAATCACGGCGAGTGGTCGCATTCTGTATTGTGGCCTTGCATTCGGCCAATTGGGGCCATCGCATGCAGGCAGCAGGTATAGGTATGTGGTGGTATAGGTGTATGTCTCTATTTGTGTCGGGAGTCTGGATGAGTGGACGCATATTGGAGGAAAGTCACGCACCATTACCGCACATAATCACTTACGATTCGGGATAACAGCCTATTAAACAGATTCGCTAAATCAATGTGTTCTTCTTGAGTTGAGGTGGTGGTCTGGTCGGGGGATGCGGGAGGCGAACATCTGATGTTAAGGGTTTTCAGCTAATTTCGTACTCAAGGTTGCGCACAAAACAAATATAGATGCAGGCATCTACCTATAATAAGCTGCTTCTGGGGCTGTACATTTGACTGAAGAATAGCTGGGGATCAAGGCGAAATTGCATTTGTGGAGTGGAACATTTTCCGTGGGTTTTTCAGAATCTGGGTCAAATTCAAGTCAAAGGGAAAATGCAGCAGAATATATAGCTGAGAGTAGTTACCCCACTGATGTTTGATTTGAAGTCCATTTGGTTTAACATCTAATATTGATTTTCATTCGCCATTTACGGAATATAGAAACATAGGTTATGGTGCATTTCCACAGCCAGAAGAACACGTGAGATTAGTGATATTACGGCAGCAGTGTTATGCTGCGTGATGCTGGCTTCAGTACCAGTTCACTAGAGCTCCATTTCGAACAATACAACCCACTGACAGCAAAGACTATTCAAACTTTGTATCAACTTTGACTGACAGTGACAGCTAGCAGTGTTCTCTCGAAAAAAGACAGCGGCCGCGTTCCACTACCCGCTTGATGACTAGCGGCATGTCAAATTCCATATAAAAAAAAATTGACATTTCACCATTTGCGCTAAACATCTAGCACTTTTTGTGAAGTATCCCTTTCAGGGAAATATCTCATTCTAGAGTAAAGCTACCCGCAGCATTGATAACAAAAAACAACGACCTGTCAAAGGAAATCGTTCAAACGTGCCGAGCAACAGCAAGTGTAATTGTGATAAAATTGGTAATAATGTAAATAAAATATTGACTCGGATATTATTTTTATGATATTTGTATCATTTCTTTAATTGTAGATAGTGGGGACTTTGCCGCTGCCGCTAGTATTCTAGTGCGAGCGTCCCTTCATCTGGGATATTTTGCGCTAGACGTCTAGCGGGCACTGGAACCCGGCCAATATCATTTGCATAATGTGCAAGCAGTTGAATGGGGCTCTTGAAAAATGCTACCTCTGATGTCGAGAGCTTCAATAATATTCTCGTAGATGTTACACGATAGCGCGTTAGGTTGTCTTAAACTATTTCTGCCATCAAAGGGTTCTGTGGTCTTCATGGTGACTTTCACAGCTGGTTGATACCTAAATTTTTTTTTTGGCAAGAAAAATATATTTATCATTGAGCACATTAAAAAAGTAATGTTATACTAGATATAACCTGAATACAAAAACTAGATTGGCCGGTAACATCCTTTTTCCTGCGCCAGCCGAATATGCGAATTATCACGGTCACGGATTTCTTGACTAGATTCGTCGACTAACTATCCATAAACGTCAACTGAAAAAGCCGTTCAAGTAACCGATCTAGGCCAATCAAAACTGAGACCTGGGGTTCGATTTTGGTTCTATGAAAAAGTGAATCGAATAAATCGTTTTCACATTCGCTTTTACGCATTGCTCTCGATTTTTCGATTCACTTTGTACTAAAATGCGATTCTGGTTCAATAAGCGAAAATATCGTGGTGAATTCAATACCGCACACTGTGTTGTATGAAAGGAAAAAGTATGTTGTTAATTTTCAAACTTTCACTAAAAACATTCACTTGCAAATGGGTCCGTGAAAAGAAATTATTCATATGAAAAATGTTGACGTTTGGTTTCGCATTTTCATAGAACGAGAATCAAAATTGCGCGTGAAAGGGTGAAAACATTTTCGTTTCACTTTTTCACAGTACCAGAATCAACCCCCTGTTAAGTCAACTAGCTCTCAGATTTACTAAACTAGATAGGTACTTGAACGTCCGCCAATTGATTCGCCATCAAAACATATATCGATAACATGGCATTCGCATTATTGTAGTAGAGTGAGTTCGGGTAGATCGAAAACCAATGCGCAATCATTTTTTCTAGTAGATAAACATTTTGTGGATATTATCATTCATATTGAGCTGATCAATCTGACGTTTTACAGTCTGAGAAAGTATTTTTCTTAAATCCGCAACACCAATTGTGAATCTAGTACTGCATTCAGTGCCCGGCTTTGTTATTGGATGATATTTTCTCAGCATCCTTTATTTTTCCCATCAAAACTATTGATACGATTAAATCCGTTGTATATGTATAGTTTGTGTCCGCCTCACAGATAAGTGTCATTCTGACACATTTTGTGTCCAAACAGTTTCAATGCAATTCAATTTAAATGTCATTAGTCGTTTGACGTCTCAATGCCCGCACTGCATTATGGCATCATTAACAATCTGTTCCGCGTGTCAGTGTTATCTGTAAAATAACATCTAAATCAATTATCCATACCAAATAGCTTTATCTCAATAAGCATATATGCAATCAATTGTTAATCTCATTAACACACTCGGTAATAATATCACTCCTTTGAAACCGGTTATTCTCTTTGATCAATTATCTAATTAAAGCAAGAGCCGCAATAATGTCCTCTACAAGAAACCCGTAATCCTTTTGTGTGCTGTCAATTTGACAACGTGAAAAGTCCAACCTCCGATAAATCTATAGTACATTCATCCGTCACTTATAAATGGATGAAGATAATCAAAGTTATCACGATTCACCAGATCTACTCCAATATCTTTCGTGTATGTCTTTCAACTCATAGAAAACCACCCCAATCAAAATGGACTCTCCAAATCCACCACAAGATAATCCGAGCGCACAAACTCTATAACACCGTTAATTTCAATACAGTTACAAACTGTTCCAATCAAATTGCAACACGAATAGGGAAGTATGGGTGTAAACTTCAGTTCCTGCAATTGACTACAAAAGTCTGTTGGCTATGCATTGTATAGAATTCATTTCTTGTGGTAACGCCCATTCCCAACTCACGCAGTCACATGTGCTACACTTGCCACGAATTAAGCCGAAGCGGTACGTTTTCGCAAAACTTTCTGTGAGCCATCACAACGAGTGGAATTTTCCCGAAAATGCTCATTCCCTCTAACGAACAATAATGCAGCGCTACGATGAGAAATGTCAGGTCCGGAAAAGATATACTTACACTAAAAGTTTCCAATTCACTTTTGTCGACTGTGGCAGTGGCGGCGGACAAAGTTGCCGCGGCAGCAGCGCCTGCAGGCGACGTGCTGGCGCAGGTGGTGATGGGATTGGATATCTGTTTCAGAACTCCAACATTTAGTAGATTGTTGCAGTACTGCTGTGTGAGGATGTTCAGTTCGTGTTCATTAAGTGCGGGACCGTTTGCTTGAAATGATGAGATGAGCCACTTCATTAGCACTTGCCCTGTGAAATGAGAAATGTAAATTTGGAATTATTTAACGAAGAAACACTTTCTGTGGTTTTAGTAAGAGTAAATGTGATTAGCTGGGGTGTTTCCCAATTCAAAAGATGAGTCGAAGGGTGCAGCGATTGTATGGGGAATGATGGATTTCAATGGTTCAAGGACATGGTTGCTATCGTTGAAAATTAATGGATTTTGAAGAGGTTTACTTTTTAACTTTTTTTTCCAGTCTGACTTCTGACACAGTGAATCGTTACTGTATCAAGCGGCAGTCCACATCAGAGGCGAAGTTTACTTAAAGTCTAATCTATTACTTCCCTCTTAATCTAGGTATATTTAACTTAAGTGAAAAGCTCGGATATCTGAAACATAATTCATTTAAAACGTTATAACTTTTCATTGAAAAAACTTTGCTAAGATGAAAGAAATGAAAATGTAAACACACCTGTGTTCATGAATTGAGAAAAAGGCAAAAAGTAACGAGTAGGCGTTGAATGCGTCCATTTTTTGCATTACTCACCTTTCACATTCCACTTTACCTCTGACAATGACAGATGTAAATTCTTCCATTTACATTTTTCTATTATTGATGAGAAACTTGTCCAGGGTAAGCTTTACTGAAACTATTTTTCAGTTATTCGAGGTCCGCTTAACTGAAATTAATGTTTTTGGTCATTTCACTTAAGCGGGTTTGACTGTAGGTATACCCGAAACCCGAACTCTATCACATTCCCCCACGGTTGGCAGCATTTATTTTATATTTATTATATATTTTTGCATGTCACACGGATTCAAAATTGACATAACACCGATAGAAAAACAATATGATTTAAAAAAAAAAAGAGTGGGCCAGCGGCAAGAATTGGGGTCTCAATATTGTCTCTGCTTTTAACGTTAAGTTGTAACAAATTCACAAACAAAAAAGAATGCGTTGAGCTGTCAAAATTAAATACAAAAACTACGAAAAAAAAAAAAAACAACAACAACAGTTGATAGTTTCATATTTTGAGAGTATCGATGTTTTCCTAAAAACTATTTAAAAACTATCGATAGTATCGATAGACCGAAAATTTCAAATTTTCAATTTTTTTTTTTTTGTTGGCAGAAAACGGAGTTTAAGAGATGATTTAAGGGTGGGGATTAAATATTTTTAGTCTAGACCGGCGGCAGAATCTCTTAACCTCTATGCTCACTCTTTCCAACTGTTTTTTTATTTTTGGTTTGTTAATGTTTGGATCACGTTCAATAGTTTCGCTTTGGCTCACAGCTGTCGCAACAACTTTTGACATTCGAGCCGCTGATTTTGAAATGACGATTCTATTTCGTGGCAGGAAATAAATCTGAGGTGTTCAAGTTCTTTACATTAACTATTGAATCTAACACCCAAAGAGTTTGATCTAACCTCAAAAAGCCTTATTCAGAACTAGATTTAAGAAGTTTCAAATCTATTCGTAAACAGTGGAAAATATCCATTTAATTTCCAAAACTTTAAGCGGTTATTCAATGGTGGGCATGCGACTTTCAATATCTCTTACTCTAACTACAGCTAAGCGTATATATTCAGCACCGAATTTCTATCAAACGCTTGAAAAGCATAATCATCGCCACAGGTCGTGAAGTACGTAAAGCATAGCTTTTGCTGTGCAACTTTTCAATACAAATTCATTTTGAGCGATTTACCAGAAAAACCGCCAACAGCGCTGCAAACGTTCGTCCTTCGAAACCCAAATACTCTCATACATTTCAGCAGCCTCATTTTGACATATTAAGTCCTTCAGGCCAAACAGTTAACATAACGCATTGATATTGCACCAAGCACATCCAATGCTGGCCTGCCTTGACCATTCCTCGGTAAGCCACCGAAATGCAATCAATCGCATTGCATTGGCACATGTCTATCCACAAAGCCACTGCTCCCATTTAATTTGACAGAGATTCAAAAACAGATTTAGCATCATTTTCGAGGCGAACCGTAATGCGTTCGATTATATTAAATGTACATCCACTGGTTGTATATACATAGTACACATACTCGGCTCGTCCTGTGAGCTGTAGGTACACATCCATATGCAGAGCCCATCCGCAGCTAAAGATTGGAATTTAATTGAATGAACGTTATTTGATAAGTACCTACCGGTAGCTGCCGGCAGTAAATGCGTCCGCCCGATTATACATAGCGATACGCACATGAAATAGGATGTTAGTCGGCTTTGTTGTGCCCTGCGTACACACGCCCTTGTGCCTTGTCGGACGTCATTTAACGATTCGACATCGAACACAGCAGCGAAGGGAATCTACAGTAATTCCAGATAAAGAGGGAGCGCAAATGCACATTGAATGGATGCAGCCCTGTGGGTTATTGATATTTTCGGGCAAAATATTTGGAATGATGACATGGGGATGATTTGTACTGCAAATTGCTTGTACCGAATGGCGGTTTACTTTTGGTCGGCCTCTGCGGAAGTTGACCATTAATGCAAAATTCACAAATGTATTCCGATGATCGATGAATATTTTACTTCATTTTCCTTTTGTGTCATCATTTAGTACGAGTTGATACCAACTTTGCGTTAAAGGAGTTTCAACGAGTATAGTAGAGGTACAGGGTTTCCGGTAACTAAATTTGACAAATAGAAGCAAGGTACATACCGTCTGAAACGAACACTGCTACGCATAATAATTTTGACTCATTTTTCGGGGCGTTTTCAGGCCCATTTTAAGGCGTTTTTGACACGATTTTTGATGTGTTGCTTGATGCTTTTTTTAGGCGTGTTTCTGAGCATTTTAAATCGTTCTTTGAAATGGTTTTTAGGAAGCCTCTTGGCCCATTCATCGGGTCTTTTTTGGGTTATTTTTTTGACCGTTTTCGATTCGCTTTTTTAACCACTCTGAGGGTGTTTTTCAGGAGATTTTAGTAATTTTAGATTTTTTTTGCGATCAATTGTTTTACATTTTTTTATGGATTTTTTTTTTTATAGTTTTTCGGGCCTTTTTGTGGAGAGTTTTTTTGGGGTAATGTTTGGCCCGTTTTTTAACAGTTTTCTTAGGCTATTTCGACGTTTTGTTTTTTTTTTTAGTCCCATTTTGACACGTTTCCCCATCCTTTCTTGGAGCGATTTTGACAAGTCTTGTGATGTTCCTTAACTATTTTTTTTAGGGCGTTTGTCAACGAATTTTTGGGCTATTTTGGGACGTTTTTTGGATGAGATTTCTGGGTCGTTGCGTGTAGAGAAATTTTTTTTACGAAGTTTTTCGATGCATTTTTTACCTGTTTTCGTTGTGGGTTTCACAAAATTGTTTGGGTCGTTTCTTGTTCTGGACGTTTCTCAACGCATTTTTGATGTAATTTGGGACGGTTTTTGAACGATATTTTAGTACATTTTTTGAGATTAATTTTGACTGAATTTTTATGGAGTTTTTTTTGTATAGTTGTTGGGGCCTTTTTGTGGAGAGTTTTTTGGGGTAATTATGGGCCCGTTTCTTAACGTTTTCTTATGCTATTTCGAAGCTTTTTTTGAGTCCCATTTTGACACGTTTCCTCATCCTTTCTTGGAGCGATTTTGACAAGTCTTGTGATGTTCCTTAACTATTTTTTTAGGGCGTTTGTAAACACATTTTTGGGCGATTTTGGGATGACTTTTGGACGAGATTTCTAGGTCTTTGCGTGTAGAGTTTTTTTTTTTTTACGAAGTTTTTCGATGCATTTTTTACTTTTATTTCGTTGCGGGTTTTACAAATTTTTCGGGCTGTTTCTTATTCTGGACGTTTCTCAACGCATTTTGAGGTGATTTGGGACGGTTTTTGAACGATATTTTTGGGCCGTTTTGTGTATCGAATTTTTGTTATTTTTACAAAGTTCTTAAAAGCATTTTTTACGGCGATTTTGGGATATTTTTGCGAGATTTTTAGGTCGTTTATTGTAGCGTACTTTTGTTTTCATGGTGATTTTGACTCGCATTTTATATTATTCTAAGAGTGGCTTTAGCTCGTTTTTGACGATTTAATTAAAACATATTTTGATGTGTTCTTTGAAAGCGATTTTCGTGTCTTTTTTTGGCGTGTTTATTAACAAGTTTTTTCGGGCTTTCTGAACTTTCTTTGGGGCTATTATGTTACGTTTTGTGATGTGTTTCTTGTCAATTTTTGTAGGCGAAGTGGCTTACTGGTTAGTGTGTTGAACTACTAAGCTAGAGGTCCCAGGTTCGATTCCCGAAATAAAAAAGAAAACCCAACTTTCAATCGTGAGGCCTTTTTCCACTGCTACACCTCGCGTCAAACGGACATCCGAGAGTATTACTGTCATGAAAGAGCTATTCAATTACCTATTTAGACTCGGCATTAAGTTTCAGAATGTAGATCCTTTCCATTCATCCGAAAAATAAAAAAACTCACACATAACGAATGATTGTGAGAAGCTAAGCCTATTTATTTATTTACTTCTTTTTTTCTTGACTATTTTTGTTGGGCTTTTTGACAAGCTTTTGGGACATTCTTTAATGTCATTTTTTGATTGGATATTTGCGTCGCTTTTTGATGCGCGGACTCTGCTGTTCCGTTGTTAAATCAAACAGTTTTCAGTTTTGTGAAAAGGCGCAAAATGTTTGAACTGACTCTCAAACGTTCTTCGAACACATGTCCTAATGAATTGTTTGGTGAGTAGTGAGTTGGTCAATTTCCGTAACTACGACAAGAGCATATATATAAAATATTTTACTGACAATGAAAGGCATATGGCGTTTCAACAGTTGCTCATCAAAGCTTTTTTATTAAGTCGACTTCTTAGAGAATGGCTCCGCCTTCTAGCCACTACTAAGGCCGCTGTTTCGCTGGTTCGTACGCTCTGAATATCAACTGATAAGTTTCGAAACGACACTGATTAACAGTATGAAACTATTATGCATCTGAACTTGGCAATGAAGGCAGAAAACAATACATCCCCTGACTGATAACAGCTGAACAAGTGCGCATATTTTGAAAAGCTTCTTCAGGCACAAATTGGAAGTGTATTAACTTGACTTTAAAAAAAAACTACACATATCTGCAATCACCATTTGTTGCGCTATCGAATTTCAATGACAACAAAACTTATATCACACGCGAGTAAACGTTTACACCAACAAAATACACAAATAAAAAGTGATTCACTCACTTCCATGAGTAAGCATTGGTATAAGCGTCATTGATACCAGTTCCTTCAAAAGGATTAATAGGACTAAACCGAACAAATCAATATGGCCTCACAATCGAACAACACTCACCATCAGTTATCACAGAAAGTTTATTTTTATCACCGACATCCTTGACATCTCGGGTGGCCCCGACTCCATCTTCCATCACCGACGACATAGCATCGGAAACCATGTCATCTGAAATCGTGCGGAAGTTGCAGGTAAACCCCCGGCAGTCAATGTTATTAGACGATATCTGTTGGCTACCATCGTCACCACCAGTAACAATCGTAATAACATCCTCCGACGACGGATAAAAGTAGCAACGAGTTAACTCCAAATAGCGATCTATTACAAGGATAACTACCACCTTCGAAGGTGGCGAAATGAAGGCAACCGTAGCATCCAGGTGAAGGTTTAATTTGCCGTCATCGTCGTCGTCGTCGTCGGCGTGGTTTGTGATGAACTTTTTATTTGACCACGTAATTGCTTTAAGCCTTTCTGACTTTGGGAATTGCCTCCCGTTCTTTGAATACAAAAACTGACACCATGCCGAGTTCGTTCCCGATAGGACAACTGGAGGTGATGCTGGACCAGAGCGGCCGCCATACGCATGACGTCTGTCCCCACTGCTTGTCTGCCTGTGCTGGATTAGTTGTGGTGTCATCTTAATTTCCTGCTGGTTTTGTTTTCCATTCGCGTTTGGTGATAGCAATATTACCATTAACGTCAACTGTGACTGTAACTTTTATTGCTTTGTCTTGTCTTGTCTCTTGCTGGCGAACTTTATTCAAGAGTCAGTGTCTCGCTGTGAACAGAGTGCTAAAAGTTGATTTTCATTCGCATAGCTATGAGGCTCCGAAGAGGTTTTTCTTGTCGATTGTAGGGTTATCTTAAGTAGTCTTATCGAAAGACTGTTAGCTTTAATTGATTGACTTCGATTGCTAGTGGCAATATGGTGTTCTCTATGTGTGCTGAAATGAGGGATATTCCATAGAGATTGCCATTGAACTTGATTACTTTTAAAATAAAAGAGCGTCGGATGGTCTTGAAAGCTGAGTGAGCTTTTAGAAGCAAGGAAGATCCACTTGAGGTTAGATATACTTTGTGCAATTGCGAAAATGTGGCTATTGTGAAGTACTTAAATTTTAAGTAGAAACTACAAATGGCTGGTAGGCCCATTATCTTTGCGCTGGTGACGTTTGACAGCAAAGTTCATATTTACTGCCCTTTAAAGAGAGTCTGTCCGAAAAATATTCGAAAGCTGTTTTCCGTTCGAATTTTTTTAGATACGCGACAATAGCAAAGTAAACTTCGTGAGTGAAGTTATTTTTCAGAATAGAATATGATGCAATTTGTAAGCAATTGATATTCGTTTGTTGACATTTGCAATTCAAAATGTGCTATGACTAATACCCCTGCCAGCAGAAGAGAAAAGGCAATCACCAACGAGAAACACGCGGCTGCATCGAGGGAGACAGATAGGTATTACACCAGAAATTAGGTTTGGAAGTTGTAGCCAAAAAGTGAAAGCAAAATTTCGGCAACAGAGCGAAAACCGAAGATTGAAAATCTCATGCGTTAAAACTATCTTGCAAAGAAAATAAATTAACCCAATTTTTACTCTCGCATTTACGTCAGTTAACAAACTTATACATGGTTTCTCGTGAATTTATTTCTGACAGAGCGACGCAACACAGTGAAGTCGACTCAAATGTGAAATATGAGCAACACAAATAGAAAACTTAAGCTTGGTCGCCAAATTTAGTCAAACTTCGTTCCCTTACGCAAAAGTTGGACAGAAGAGAGCCAAAAAGAGAGAACAAAACATTTCCCCTCCATAAAAGACCTGCAAATATAAGCCAAAGAAATTTCGTTGGGCTAGTTGGTTATTGCTGACAGATAGCTGTCAAATTCTAATTTGTAACTGACTTTTTAGTTCACTTCAGTTTATTTTGAGCTTGTATAGCATTAAAATAGATGTAATAAGCAAAAGATGTGGACTTTTAAATTTCTGCAATAAAAGCAATTCAAACCTTGGTATTAAATACAAATTTGTGCTTTGATCTAATGATATTTGAATAATCCCGTATTGAAAAAATTCACATTTTTCAAATGCGGTCTTTTTGGTTATATATTTCATTTCGGTGAGCGAATCCGCTCGCAATGAGAGAAATGTGACATATTACCAATACTGAACCAGAAAGTAAGGGAACAGACCTATTAGCTGCTACTGGCGTCAGTAAAATATTCAAAAGATTCTCCTGTCTTTTTTAAAATGCTATAGCTTTTTACACTTAAACTCAGATTTACAGACAAATCGCGTAACCCAGCTGGCAGACTTAGAGAACAAGCTTTTTGAATACAAGTAAACACCTACCGTTCCGCCTCATGCATTGGCCCCTTCTTTGCATAAATAGAATGCCTCATTTGTACTTCACCTAATCCGTTTCCAATTGCGCATTCAATACGAAACTACTTTTTACGTACGCGCAGTTTGATTTCATAAGTACCACGAAGCTTCTTGTTGAAAGAATCCTGGCTTTAGAGGAAATGAGTTTCGCTCAAAGAATAAACTCTACCAAATCGTTGCGCCATAGTTAATGGTGGACTTATAAAGTTCAAGTTTATCAGATTAATGCTTTGCTAAAGTTTGCATTTGTGTTTCCCCTCAAGGACCCGTTGAGGGCATTTCCAGGCTAAAAGACCATTCTTCACGGCGAACGATAAATTAAAGTTCACCAAGGGGAGTGTAATTAACGTAATTACAAAAATATTAGTGGACGAAAAATATCATTAATTCTGGAAAATATGACTTAAATGGTGGAAAAGTGCAAGGGAGTTTTTTTTTTTTTTCTGTCAACTTCATATAGGCACTCGTAGCGGTGAGTATACTTGTAAGTAAAATCCAACGTATAACAGGTTCACTCAACCTGAGTGAGTAGGCTGTCCACGCGGTGGAAAATATTCATTTTGTTTACGTTCAAGAAGCGGTTAATTAAATTGTGAACGTACACTTTATCGACCATCAAGTGTTTATTACCCTGAATATGTATTTCATTGTAAAAAATATGAACTTTCGAATGTTTTCAAGGGGTAAGCTATAAATGCAATTATGAAATTATGCGACTGGCAAATATGTATATAAATTAAAAATGAACTATCAAACGTCAACCTGTCCAATTTTATAAAGGGTTTTTTCAATAAGAGGTGTTATTGTGAAAGGATATGGTCCTGTATGCGTGCTCGTGGTGGCCATTTGGCTGATGTTGTTTTTCATTATTAACGGCATACCTTCCTCTTTATTACGAAATAAACATCCGATCATTTATCTCAAAAAAAATGAAATTTTTCTTTGAATACCAAAATAGCACCTCTTATTGGAAAACCCTTTATCTTGCCTTAATATTGGTTATGAACCGGGCCGATCAACGAACGAAATTTGCACAGCCTTTCACTACGGCTGCCGTTACATATTTTAGTGCCTCAAAGCACGTTACTAATTACGCATTTACCGCGTTGGTTGCCGCGTTACTAACCGAGTCGTTTAAGGTGGAGCTTACCGCATTCAGGTAGACAAGGTAGGCTTAACGTGTATTACCGAGTTACCAATCAAGTCGTTTAAGGTATTGCTTACCGTTGTGCTTAATAAATAAAAATAAATCATTGCCGCAACAGGTCCGAAGGGACCCTAGACCTAGCTTCTCACAACCATTCGTTTTGTGTGAATTTTTCATTTTTGCAACGAATGGAAGGAATCTACAATTTCATGCCGACTCCAAACGGCTAATTGAGAAGCTCTTTCAAGACAGTTATACTCTCGGGTGTTTGTCAGACGTTCGCGAGAGGTGGCGCAGTGGAAAAAACCTTAAGTTGGAATTTGGGTTTTTGCGGGATTCGAACCTCGACCCCTCGCTTAATAGTCCATAACACTAACCACTAAGCCACTGCGCCTACCTAGCTACTTACCATTGTGCTTACTGCATTGCTAAACGCGTTGCCCTCGGCTTTGGTTATCGCGTTGATAACAGCGGCTGTAGGAAATAAGGCCAGAATGAAATAAGGCCCCAAAAGCGAAAATGAAGTGAGGCCCAAAATTTGGGGTGTTATTTCATAATGAAATAACACCCAAATTTCAAATACGAAATAAGGCCCCCAAAAAATTGAAAAAAGCCCCCAAATTTGCGGTTTATTTCATAATGAAATTAAAAATAATGAAAACTACTTTTTATTTAATAATGTTGATATTGGACAAACTAATTTAGATTAAAGGAACTTTTTATATACTCAACCTCGCACCCACTCCGTAATCTAACAGTAAACCTAAGCAGAGGGGTTGCAGGGGGGCAGCACGCCCCCATACGCATTCTATATCGGAAGGATAACAATTAATAATAAAAAAATAATTTTGGGCCCTTATTTGTTTTTTTTTTTGTCCTTATTTCGCAGAGCCGATAACAGCAAGTGAACCTTTTCATTGTCTAGGTTTTCAAGGATTAGTTTACAGTTAAACTTTACACCACCATAATTTATAAACGAATAAAGGAGCAGAGGCAATGCTGTCAACAAACCATCAGGTAAAAGACGTACTCGTTTTTAAACCACGGCAACTCCTACGCTTGTGAGAAACGAAAAAATGTCCGATGCAGATTTTTAACTTTTTTTTTTTTTGTGTTTGGTGTGTATGAAAATAAGAAGATTGACTTCCTAACAAGACAGAAAAATTCCGATTGCGCACACACCAAAAGGAACAACCCAACAATGGCGACACAAAATTAGTGCGGTTGCTGAAATTATTTATAATCAAAACCAAACTTTTTATTTAAATTATAATATGTAAGCCCTTACATTTCCTTTTTAGTCGTCGTAAATATTTCATTCAACTTTCAAGTAAAATAAACTGTATCACAGGACTGCTTTCATATCATAAATATGGGACAGATATTTGCGTTTCCTTTTATCTGTCCCAGATAAGAAAAAAATTCAAAATGTTAAAGACGTCAGTTAAATGTTGAACAAAATTGCCAAAATAGACAACAGGGAATTGGAAAGTAAAAAGAAAGAGACAACACCCTTCACTCTGAAACAACCCAGCTACTGTTTACCATTATAACGCATAACGTATAAATTGCCAATCGGTGCGAAAGCAGACCCGTATTCTACACAATTCAACATAGAGCTCTATAAACGTAAATATCCATTCAATTCGAGGGCTTAGTCTTTAAAACACCCAACAACACGAAACTCTGTCATGCAAGGAAAACCTCTCCAAGGATATACCATAAATGAATGCTAAATAGAAAAATATATCCTTTCAAGTACACACACACACACACACGCCTACAAAACGCAAACAATAATCGACGGCGCGGAAGAATAGACAGCACAAAAATAAAACAAAAACGAAAAAAAAAGGATATCTAGGTTTCATAATATTTCGCCATAATCGGTAATAAACTCGTTCAGTTTATACATAATACATCTTTTGAAGCATACGCCTCTACCTCTAGTTCGAAATCAACATCGAAATCAAATGTCCTAATGGATGAAATCCTGTCCATCCACCCGTTTGCCTCTCGTCCTCAATGATACAGTACTACTACCAATTCAAAGCACGAGCATTTTTCACCTTAATACTCTGTCTGTGCGGGAATTCATTAAAATATGTATTTTCACTTGAAATATTATTCTTCCCAGCTGAATGTTATCTATATACTGTATCTCTCCGAACTCCGAAGTACCTACATAAATTTCGTCCCACACTCAATGCAGATGGAAGGGGGAGAAAAAAATCCTTTCTCCTTGACCTAAGCTGAGGTAGAATTGAATGAAATTCTAATAATTTTCCAAAGGAGATATGTACAAAATATACAGGTGCTCCTGCCTGGCAGCAGTATTATTAAGAAGAAGAGAAAACATTCTTCTTTTTTTTTCTGTACAAAATCCTTAAATATTTTTTAAACTGCACGCATTCCGGTTCGTCTTACCGTTGATATAATATTCGGATTTAATACCACTATAGAATTGGTCCCTCCCTCGGGTGGTACACGTATTAGGTAGTATACCGTATATCTACCTAATTAAATTTCTTACGAACGATATTCTTTTTATATTTTAAAGAGGTAATTTTCTACACACGGGCGTAGCAAGTGATTGCTAATACCAAAACCAATTAGAGGTTGTTTTTGTGCCTTCTACCCGGTTTACATTGCATTCGGGAACATAATCCGCTGTGCATAACGAACAAGATAAATCAGTTGTGGATCTTTGTTCCTGTTTCGTCCCTTGTTGTCTGCTTTAGTGATGGATTCATATTGTTAGAGTTCTGCTCCGGCAATAGCTTTACCAATACAGTAACAACATGAGCCACATAGATGTTGCACAGGGCGTGAATGAAGAGTTTATTCCGCTACAGGATTGTATAGTCTTTATTCTGAAGGGTATTATAAAAACAAAACAAGGAACTGGAACGAAATCAGTCGAATGGAAGGATGCTATTCTTCGTAAAGTTGTAAAAGCAGACGATTTTGAGTGATGCATTGAAGGCGGTAAATGGCTGAAATTCGAAAATTCGAAATTGATTGTTATATTTATGTCACTGTGGTTGGATGTTTTATAAAATGTCACTGACTGGCATAGTGCTAGTGTTTCAACCGTAACAACACTGGATGTGGATACACATAACCAACCATGTCCAACCGATATCTAACTATAATCAAATTCCTAGCAGAGTAATCTCTCTCACCATTTATCCTACACAAGTTCTCCAATAAGTGAGTTCGAAACTTCGAAAATCGCATAATGCGTTTCTTTTTTAGGATGGTTGCGGGTCTGAAGTGATAGCTGCAACATTCGGAGCAGTACTGTGAATAAGTTAAGAGTTGTAAATTGTGATATCGTGAAATTGCTTATCGAATTTTCGAAAACTTCAAAGACTCGCGTCGGTATGACAGTTGATTTCTTATACGCCACAAAATATAATCGTATCCTTATAAGAGAGATGCGTTCTGTAAACTATAGGCGTTTTTCTTTTTTAGTTCAGAGCACAACCTGAACTGTTATACAAAAAGTTTGTGTTTCTTTTTTAGCTCAGATACATCAGAGCTCGAATTTGTGTTTCTTTTTTCGTTCAGAGCGTGATCAGGGCGCGCTCTATGAGCTCAGAATTAATTGACTGAGCAGGCTGAGTAAAATGCTGATTACACATATACATTCACACTTCCAGTCCTATTTGAGAGAAAAGAAAAACAGGAAAAACAGAAAATCATCAAAACGATCTGAGCACGCTCAGTTCAGAGCGCGCTCATATAGCTCCAGCTCAGTTCAGTGCTCAGCTCTGAACTAAAAAAGAAAAACGCCTTATAATAACTTCATGAGTGTGGGATGTGGGTGCTGGGCACCAATTCGACAGCTATAAAAGTCGTGAGTTCGAAATTTCGAAATTCATCAATAGGCTTGTTTGTTTGAGCTTCGAACTCAGCAATGCAAAGTACATAAAGTAGGATTTTCAGCACGCAATTACAACAACTATGCTCTACTTGAAACTTCGAGGACTCACACTAGGTATTCATTCCCAGCAAGAGCCACTTGGGAGTAAATGTTCACTTCTGAACACCAGGGGGTTAACATTTTATGTTGCCACCCTTGTATAATATGGATCTGTTTGCAAAGTTTCTCTATTTACAGTAGGTATACATACTCGGCGTTGGCTGTGATTGGCGGAAATGCACAAAGGAGTGCATAAGTAGACTCCATTCAAAAATAACAACTAAATGTTAGGAATACTAGTAAAATATACAATAACTTCTTTTTTTATTTAAGCTGCAATACTGTTTGAAACATATTTAAGTTATTAATACTTGTATTCATTAAAAATATTGATGTCGTGTTTATCTTTTTATCAGTATATCCTTAGATTTTATATTTTCCGCTGTTTTTTTAACCCAAGAATATGGGGAAGGATGAATATCATTTAATAAAAAAAAAAAATAGTGCGTGGAGTCCCTCCGCGCGGAAGAATTGAAACTTCGTTATGTGGAAATGAAAATAGGAAGGGGTAGAAATTGATTTTTAGTGAAATCATATTGTTTCTTTAAGCCTAGTATCCTGCTCGCTCTGTCTCCTTCTATTCCCCCTCCCCAGGAGCGTTGAACGTTTAACACAACCTTGTAGGAAGTCGCATTAGAAGTTTCACTTCAATAGGACATTAATTGCCAATTTAGTCATTATTTTTGGAAATTAATCTTCACCACAGAATATTCTTCTCCCAGCATTTGGTGCCAATAAACTCACTCACCATTGCATACTCTGAAGCGTGAGCGGTACCCTCACACCTTTGAGTATGCAATGCTTATAGTAACATTAAGCATTTAAGAAGTTTCACTTCAATAAATCAAAAAACATAATTCACCTATATATCGTCTTTACTTCTTGAATTCTTCAATTCTTTACTGTAGGTATCAACGTATGTAGGTATGTACTATAACAAATAACAACCATTTAAACAAAAACCTTGAACTCAATTTCTATATACACCAGCTAAGTCCATCAGCGCACGTCAACAGCCATCTGCGCATTTCCTCAGAAACACATTGTGGCTGTTGATTATACACATTCACCTCGCATACTTCTCTTTCGTTTCACTTTTGTTGGAGAAAACACCACTCATTTTTTTTTCATATGAACGTGCTTGTGCTGTGCAATGTGCGCCACCCTCACCCTCGCTCACACCTTTGAGTATCCAATTATTAGCGTTAAACGTTTAACGCGACCTTGAGTTGGAAGTCGCATAAGAAGTTTCACTTCAAAAAAGTATTTTTCTTTGGCTATATCATTGTTCATCTAATTCTCACCATAATTATCTAAACATGTCTTAAAGTCGTATTAATCACAAAAAATATATATATAAAATAAATATTGAACCTTACCTCTGCCTTTTATTTAAGGATTTTTTTTGTGACTGATAAAGAGTAAAAAAACAGCGTTAAAGATAAATTTTCTTTGGGCATTTACACAACTTAAAAGTGTAGTCGCGGTCTAAGTAAAACAAAATAAATATTTTCCACTTAATATAATATGTATATGTATGCAGTTATATCAGCAAATAGCAACATGGCTCAAATTTTAGGTGTTCTCTATTTTTAAAATTAATACAGTCTACAAATATATATCTCATTTCCATGCAATTTCTAAAAAACTTTTAAAAAATTAATCGTTTAAAATTTACCCCAAATATATCGTTGGTCAGTTTTCACTTAACGAACATCCCCCCGCGGTTGTTTTTTTTCTTGTGATTTGAGTGAAGAAATAGGAAAGACTACCAACATTCCAGCGATAAAACCTGCTTTCTGAACAGTTGCTGGGATTCTGGGAACCGTTTGTTTGCACATTTTCTTACATTGCTTTGCTTTGCCGAGATCGAAGCTCAAAAAAACACACCTAATGAAATCTGATCGTTTATGGTATGCGATTGTTTTTGATAACAAAATACATTAGATGTTGAACAATTTTAATGTTTTATTTATAATTGCGGCGCGAATTTTCGAAGAGCTTAAGGCGGCTCTCACACTGAGAATACTGAGAATACAAGCAATAAGCAACTTACAATAAACTATTCTTATAGTACATTCACAGCGCACCTAAATTTATCGTTTGGGCTAAATTCAACATTTCAGGCCAAATGTCCAACATTTCGCCATATGTTTTCCAAAATTTCCAAGTGTTGAATTTGAGAGAAATGTTGAATTTCTTCGCTGCATTTGTAAGTTTGTCAAATCGAACAAACCTCTTTACAAATTCCGCACGTCATTTAATGACTTTTTGTCAAAATTTGCCACGAAAATGACACGTGTAATCTAATACCCTTTTCACACCGCAGCGAAAACTGTGTTTTCGTCGAAAAGTCAAAACTGCGTTCACACCGAACAATATACAGTTTTCGTTTGACGTTTCAATCAACTGTGAGGCACTAGTCGTGAAACTTCTGAGTAAACTACTTTGTTTACAAATTTTTATCCCATTAGTTAACAAATAAAATGAATTCAGTTCAGAGCATTTAAAAATAATATTAGCCCATCAATTAGTGTGGAAGATGATTTTAAATTGTGAGCTGTGACACTTGTTTGGTCAGCTGCTCTGCTGAATGTTGCAAAGGTGTGTTTGTTTCAACAACGCAACGATTGGTGGTGTTTTCGTCGAAAACGACTTTAAGCGACTCGTTTTGAGTGGGAAAACTTTTCTTTTCGATGAAGTTTTCGAGTGTTTTCGGCTCGGTGTGAATACCCTATTAGCTTCGTTCGACCGATATTGAGTTTCTTTAATGTGAGACCTCTAATTTGATTCAAGGTAAAATAACTGTTCGCGATAACATCGCATGTTTCCTATTGCCAGTTGCTTGTTGCCTCAGTGGGAGAGTCAACTTACCTACGTCAGCAGTATAAGGACCTGGTCATAACAGTTCTGTTGTAAATCTATATTTGACAGATTTGATTTTCACACCTTTTCGAAACGTACAGAGTTCTTCACTAAGTTCGACACGAATTCAGTAGCACATGTAATCGAATTGAATAAGTTAGTTCGAAATTTCGAAAATAATCCAATGCTCTCCAGTCTCCACCATTTTATATCTTTTTTTTTCGCAAGTACCTATTGTCCTTCGGCAGCAGTTTTAAAGTAATCTGGAAGCCTCTTTGAGGCTAGTGGCTAAAGAGACGTTGTGATCGATGAACGATTGAGCGACTAACAATTACAGTTGAAATCGTGTGGTTTAGTCCAGGAGCAGTCGATTAGATATAAGCGATTTTGGCAAGCCAACCACTCGTAATCTAGTTTACACACTTAAGGTGGAAACACCATTGAACTCGAAGCGCCAACTTGTCTGATGGGCTACTTTAAAATAATATTGCGCCACTCAATAAAACAGTTCAATCTGCTATCAGTTATCGCTTGTGACGGAAATGATGACAATTTGAGGTTATTATCAGACAGCTCAGCTGCCACGTCACCTTTATTGCAAAACATCTAAGAAACTGCGCTTCAAGAAATACGTCACATGGATAATTTATAAAACGGAAATTCATGTGCGGCTGATATCTCACATATTCGCCTGATTGTCTGCACTGTTTTATAAGCAGCCTAAAGTTGCGAATGAATCTTTCCCATGACCAGCACACAGACACTTCTAAACCGTCCTACTTTTACGAAACTTTTAAGCGCAAGTGAATTCTGTTTCGGAAACTTTTCCCCCTCACTAATTCCTACATAATGAACCATCTTCCATCCCTCATTACACAAGTCATTAAATCACAACACTAACTTCGATTAACTTAATTTTCAACGAAGACCCCAATACTGTCGCACCCAACCATCTATACCTCCACAAGTATATATGGGTAGGTGTAAAGCAATATAAAAGAAAAACTTACCTTCAAACTTCTCGTAGGCAGCAAAGCTTAACTTTTCCGGGACATAAGACATTCGCTTTGCTAACCCGCCATCCGCGATACCTGTCGTACCAGCCGGTACCCCTAAGCCACCGCCACTCGCTGGGCAACTATTCTGTGATGATCTTTCAACCGTAAAGGATGCTACTTTCTTAAGGACATTACTGCTGGCACCATTATTCGTGTTACCAAAAATACTCGCTGTTGTCGTCGATGTAATTATCGGTGCGGGTGATTCCGTCCCACCGATGGTGGAAGGGGTTGCGGATGCTCCTCTATCCTGCTGAACTTCGACATTCTGGTGCTGTGATGTGGATGCTGTCGATGTTGCTAGGGCTGCTGCTACTGCTGCTACTGTTGCCGCCGCTGATGACGATGAAACAGGTGTTGGGGGTGGTGATTTGTATGAAATTATAACGGTTGATTGAGTTTCTGTTGAGGGTGATTGTTTGTTAACTGTTGTTGCCGTTGTTATTGGGTCTGCTGATGGTGCTGAAAAAATTCAATTAAACATTGCAATGAGTAAAGTTTGGTTGTTTCGACAATTTCTTTTGTTATATAAAGAGATAGTTTGTTGCAAACAAGAGAATAGAGGAGTTTTCCCACAACAACACCCTCTACCCATTGT
Source organism: Cheilosia urbana (assembly GCA_946477585.1). NCBI lineage: Eukaryota > Metazoa > Arthropoda > Insecta > Diptera > Syrphidae > Cheilosia > Cheilosia urbana. The sequence continues at coordinate 124,759,110 of OX297854.1, forward strand.
TCGATTGTTATTTATTGAAATGGAAACCCAAATATTGAGTCCCTCACACAAAATCTGGATATAAAAAAAGGGTTTACAAAAACAGTGAACAACACGTTCCATCCACTTGGGTAATATTGATTGAAAATAACAAAGACAGACATCGTAATTAGGGAAGAAGAATTTGATTTAATTATAAAATTACCCTTTTCAATGTTCGCGAAGAGCGCGGGGTCTGGGGCCCAGAGTTGAACTAAAAGCAGTGACTGGGACTGGTGCGGAGTTTTGTTTTTGTATTGCGATATTGATTCCGTGTACAGGATACCAATTAAAATTGTTGCCAAAGTTTGGCTTCTGTTTTTGTAGAATTCTTTTTGAACAAGAAGAACTTAGTGAGAAAGGATGTGCCACAGAGACCGGGGTGAACAAGGACCTTTAAAACTGCCCTTGATTGATATTCGATTAATTTTCAATTAAGACATTTTTCTCGGGAGATGTTACAAGGAAAAAATTGTAACCTGGGGAAAAAAACTTTCTTTCTTTCAATTGCTTGTTGACTTTCACTTGTTTTACATACTTTTTGGAGACTTTTCTTTATTGTCTTTCAATTAAAAAACCGAAGCAGGGTTGGTTTTTTTCGGAGTTTTTTTTTGACGTTCCGAAAGGTCAAAGTGAGTTGGAGCAGATGGTCGAAATTATTCAAATTCATCGTGATATAAGTACGGTTCTTCCGAGTTTTGAAAAAAAAAAGAAGTTTATTTTTCGGTTAACCGAACTTTCGAGCGAAAATTTTTGCATGCAGCTCTAAACATTAACTCTTAGCTTTAAATTTTAACAAAAACAAAAATTACCATAAAAATGTTAGCCGCGAACAAAAATTAGAATCTGCAAAGGCGAGGGTTTAGCGAGCTCACGCAAAATGTGAGTCACAAGTTTATACCTCGTTTTAGAAGGATTGCCAAGTAAAGGACTATTCACGTGAGCGTTAATTGCGAATATTGCTATTTTTTCATCCAAGAAAGCATTATTTTTAATTAATATAAGTAACATCTAATCTAAAAATGTGCGTCTCAATTGATTTAAATAGCTAAACTTACAATTACAGCAATTTACCGCAAACGGTCACACTTTACTCAGAATCCACATAAAACAGTCGCGATCCACAGACCCACAAATGAAAAATTCTTTCGAACTTAACCTTTAACAATAAATCTGATTCGCGGGTACCTGCTACTAAAAAAAAGTTTTCATGTGTACGCAATGCCAGAAACTACGAATATTCGCTTGTTCGCAGTTCGCAATTCGCTCCCATATGAATAGTCCTCAATTTCTTCCTAATAATGGTACCTATTCTTACTTCTGTCATTTCTACTTTCTCATATTTTAGAATTCTTTTTCGACATAGAACCGTACAGGGGGTTGCTTCAAAAAGTGAATATAATAATTTAAAAAGAGTGGAAGTACGAAGGACCATTTTTCATTATACACTTTCTTTTTTTTTTCAAGCTACTTTTGCAAATCATTCTTCTAAAGAGAGGGCGTTCATCCACCGCTTTTCTGGGTAATATGAAGAAAAACAAATTTGTACTTGTCACCAACATGATGTTATTAATTAATGTCACGTTTACCGTATAAAATGTATAAAATTATGCTGAATATAAATGATTCTATTTTGTCAGTTAATTCTCTCTCACTTGTAATTTTTTTCCACCCGCGACGCAGCTTAAAATTAGCAGTCACCACTTTTATCTAAGAACGGCTGTGTTTGTGTATGGGAATTTATTTATAAGTTGAAATTATAACAAAAACGAAATAAACAAATTTGGTTAAAAAATGAATGAAACATAAAAAGTAGTATTTTTGTAATTGCAACTATTGGGATGAATGATATGGCAGCACTGAATAAGTTGCAATTGATACACACTTGTCAGATCGTTAGATTTATTACAAAGGTATTTTTTTTGTTGGCTTTTGGGAGGCACAATCGTGTCGGGCGATTGGATGCATCATTTGTGCGTTTGGTGCCGGATGTTTTGTTTTTAGAAAAGATAGATAGATTTCCAAAATGACTACCTATATAGCGAAAATGCGTGTTATTAACATCAGTATTTCACAGTGGAACTTAATAGTTTATTTCATAAATAAAAATATATATGTACAATCGAAATTATTTATGTAATTTCCATGATTTATATTCGAAAATTAAGTAAAGTTGCTTAAAACTGCATTTACACTATCACGCACGCGCATTTTTGCACGAGACGGGACAGAGAGATCCGTTTGTCCGCAGTCAATGCTAATAAAGGCGTAGGAATGAGATGAAAAATCAGACGCCTAAGGTGTCATGGATGTTCTACCCATAATTATAGATACGTAAAGCGGAAGTTCCGGCAACCAACATTTCTGCAATCACATGAAAACTTTTCTATTTCCGATTTCAAAAATGTGAAATGAGAGTGTTTATTACTTTCAGTAAATTGAACCAACAATTCATCAATCATTTATACGAAATAAATAAATAATTATACGTTCACCACTTACGGAAGCCACTTTGTTTTATAGGAAAACGAAGTTTCGTAAGCCATCGCTATAAAAATGTCAACATGCATAGCTTTCCCATAGTTCCTACCACGTAAACAAGATGGCCGAAGAAAAAACGTATCACGTTTTTTTTGCGTGTTAGGTAATGTTGTCCCTTTCAGTCAGACGGCTGTTTAGTATTGGGCATCCCTTTAATTTTCCGTGATAGGAATGTGTGACCGTGTAAATGCACCATAAAGCTCTGGCAGCGCCTGTAATTGTTTTTCACTTTTCTGTTGCTTTCACAGCAAATATGTACATAATAGTTTATTACGAAAGAGGTAGCAATTGTTTGCAAAGCAACCGATTTCGAACGAATTTTTTTTCAAATAATCTTGAAATGTCAAAAAAAGCCACCAGCAGCTGGAAAATGTAAATTGCATACATTTTTAACGCATTTTTGATGTGTAAACATTTAAGCGCGCGTTATTGGAATCTGGTGGAGTAATTCCACACATTTAACTTGCGGGGACAGGGAATGCGCCACTGTGTTTTATTATTGCATACATTTTATCATTGCATACGCTTTTATCATTGCATACATTTATGAGCTGGGGCATATTAATTTCAGCTTTTTGTTGATGTGAAATAAAATTTCTCCATTTCGTCCTTGATCGTACTCAGAAGAAATTTCAAGAATTCTGCAGGGAGATTATCATCTTTTACCAATGATCATAAGCGGAGACTTCAATATCAATTTTGCAACTTCAGAAGCTCAACCATTTATTGATTTTATGCAAGATAAATTTAGTCTTCAAATGAACTCCAACCATCGATGCTGCCTTCCAGCGTAATCTTGATAGATTACAGTCTTGAATGTATATATCTTGCTACCACAATCCGATTGTATCTATTCTACCGAAACTAGCACAGAATGAATAAATTATTGTTATTTCATAATATATCAAGAATACGGTTATTACAATTCCCTCTTTTCTCAATGACGTGTATCAAGCCACACACATACCGCACGCACGGTGTTTACACATACACATTTTTCGGGACTGTTATACTGGATACCTACAGCGCACCAATTTTTTTTTTTTTTTTGACATCTCTCTTTTTGTTCTAATTTTTTGTACTGGGCTTGTTTCATTTTAAAAGTAAAAAAATGCAAAATATGTAGTGTCATACGGACTTGAGAAACTTGTGAGTACCTATAATAGACCTCCGTCAACTTGGCAGAGCACATATGTTAAAAATCGATTTTGAAAAGCTCTGAGTTATGTGCTAATTATGTGCTAATTTTGTGCTAAGTTTTTGATTTTTGTGCTCCAAGGGTTTCGGAGAAACTTGACCTTGAAAAGTGCTCTGCCAAGTTGACGTCAAGCCAGCAGAGCACATAGTCAAATCGGCCGAAAATTAAAAAATTAATACTCCATACTGATGCCTGATTTATGTGCTTTTTTTGTGCTAAGTTTCCAGCTTCGTAGCTCAAGTCGTTTAGCTAGAAATCGCATTACTAATTATCTATTCTAGTAAGTGCATAGAAAACTGTTAACTCAAATCCTAAAAACGGACGCAAATCAAAAAAATTAAAAGCACATACATACGTTTTTTATGTTTTTTATATTGTGTTAACATCATTTATGTGCTTTTGATTTGCTTAGTCATTGACTTTTGACTTGGCAGAGCACTTTTCAAGGTCGATTTTCTCCGAAACCGTTGGAGCACAAAAATCAAAAACTTAGCACAAAATTAGCACATAATTAGCACATAATTCAGAGCTTTTCAAAATCGATTTTTGACATTATGTGCTCTGCCAAGTTGACGGAGGTCTATAACAGGTAAAATTGACAGTTGTTATTGGTTGCAAATATTATGCTCCAATGCCAATATAATTTGTATTTAATTTGACTATAAGAAAGTACCAAACTCATATTTTCACTTTTTCTCTGCAGTAATACCTTTTCTACTAAAAAGCTAGTATGCCCTACCAGTATTTTCTTGCTTTATGCAAGTCTTATCCACCCAAAAAGCGAACATTCCTTCAAGTGTTGATTCGATTGTTTTACAATTCAACAAGTACTTTCTATTATTGCCAGTAAAAGTTTTTTTGTTTTTTTTTTTTTACTTTATTTCACAGTACTTTGGCAGCACTTCGTAGTTAATTTGTATTTAATTTGACTGTAAAAAAGTACTAAACTCATTTATGTTTCCTTTTTCTCTGGAGTTGAGCCCTTTATACTAGAAAGTTCAACTAGCTTTTAAGCCCTTCCAGTTCTTACTATTTTTTTTTATCAAAATGTCCTTTGTGCAAGTTTTATGTGCTAAAAAACAAGCATTCCTTCACGTATTTACTTGGTAAGGTGTTTTTTTTTTTCAATTAAGTTTACAGTAGTTTGGCAGCCCTTCGTAGTATAATTTGTATTTAATTTTAGTGTAAAAAGTACTAAACTCATTTAATTTTACTTCTTCTCTGCAGTGGTACATTTTCCATAAGAAAGATCAACTAGCTTTTAAGCCCTACCACTATTTACGTATTCAGTTCCATTATTTGTTTCATGCGGAATTTCTGCAGTTCCAATTTTTTTTTTTTTTTATAAAATGCATAATAAATTTTTAAATCTTTAAATTTAAAAACAATTATTTTGAACAATATTATAAACATCAGTTTCACCTATATTTCTCACCCACCCAAACTGACAGTTTCAAACGACTTAGTCGTGGATTTTACTAGTGTATGTGTTTGTACGCAGCTAGATTTAAATAAGCAAAGCAAATTTACGCAATTGAAAGTTTTATTTCGATGTGTCGCGATCGTTATTGTCAAAGCACACGAAGAATTTGTAGTAGAACAATATTTTTCTATTGGTGTGGCTCGTTGTAATACCTCCTACTCAATTTAAGCGTTCAAGAGAATCATGCATTTGCTTTATTTTTTTAAATTCGTAAAGGCCAAATTATTAGAATATGTATAAGATAACCTCTCACAGAACCATATCCCACAATGCAAATAAAGCAAAGTCTAGACTAGACAATTGTGATTAAAATTTCGTCAAACAATCATCATAATAAATATGTGTATGTAGGTGTATGCAGATTTGGCCGCAATGTGGTTTTTTGTTGTCTTCTTTGAATCGGGGAATCGGAAAACTTTTTGAGTACTTTTTTCAATTGATTTTGCATTTAAGTGGGTAATTTTGCAAGTCAACTTTTGCCATTTTGCAATACGAGACGTCCAGTTATGAAATAAAGCGCTTCGACTTCGATTGCTCTCAATCCGAGTGGGATTTGGAAGATAATAGAATAATAAAAAAAAAAAAAAAAAAACAATTGTAGCATGTCTGGACCTTTGCCTCGACCCAAGGAAAGAGTGGGTTATAGTTATAAATGTCTTTACATCGACCTATGGTAAAAGGACGTAAATAAATTGGTGCTCTGGGAAAGGTTTGCTTATTGCTTAAGTAAACCTCATCTATTACAAACTGTCCTGTCAAACAACATCATCGTTTCAATATAAGTTTCATTCGTTCGTTTTCGAAAATGTATCCGAAGTCACATTTACAGTGGAGCTTCCAAATATAAATTACTGTACCTACACGAAAGTACAAATGTCCCTTGATCATTTCCAATTTAAATTTATAACTAAGCAAATCAAATGAATTTTCAAATTGAAAATACATTCCATTCCATTCTATTTGAAGTTTAGTTAGTAAAGAGCAAACAACAATCATTTCCATTATCGTCCTTCCCATCTAAGTGTGTATAGAGATGTGCTGCAACTTATGTCCATTTGGGGGATTCGACATCTATGTGTCGGCTTGATGTGTGCTTACGCAAAACACGTTAAAACACACAAACAGTCCATTAAAAGAACAATACGTTGTAGAGTCTCCCTACGGAGTAGCCCTCCCCAATCAATTGGAGTGTATTGTGTATGTCCTTTGAATCCTAAATAAATGTCCGTCTATTGGAAAACACAGTCCCAAACGGAACTTTACAGCCAATAGTCAAACTGTTATTTTAATGGAATTGCAATTACTTTAAAATGACTCTAATGTTTGCCAAAATACTTTTGTTTGGCCAGGACAAATAGGAAAAAGGATATTAAACTCACATTCGCAAGGAGAAACCTTTTTTTCTTGTGTTGCCATAAGTATTTTAAATCTACATTAATTATTTATACAGCCATCTTTAGATCCTAAACACATTTGCCTGCAGGGATCGCTTTCCAAGGCTAAGAAGATGCTGAAGGAAAAACAAAAATTATAATTTTTTCGATACCTAATGTTAAGGTATATACGAGTATATGGCATACGGTTTGCATGCGCAACGCACATTAAGCAAATTTTATTTCGTTCTATTGTTGACTTGATTCTTTTCTCGTGTTGTCTATTCACTTCCACTTTTTTTCTTTTTTTCTAGGAAACATAAAACAGGACTCTTGACTATGTCAACAGTGTAGAATCGTGCTGTGTGTATTGTATTCAAATGTGTGAACTTTTTAGTGTGTATCCTCACCAGGGCGGATGTTGTTTGAAAAGGGCCGACTGATTTTGCGGGGGGCGCTACTCTAGAGTCAGCTATAGGCTCAGGCGTTTGAAGTTGTGAATACAAATTTCAACTCAACAGGAGGCTATCGTTAGTGTTAATACAGCGAAACTCGAAAACAAAACAAGGTTCGATCGTTAAAAAGCCAGTCCAAAACTAGTACATGTCGATGACACAACGACGAACTATATGAGCTGTTAAGCGAAATCGTTCTTTATTAAAACTTGCGGCTTGGGCGCAGCTTAACTGTTTGTCCCATTTTTGAACCTCAAGAACCTTGGCCCCCACCTTTTGAAAAATAATTAAAATGGCCCCTTCTTGAGTTTAAGTTAGATTTTATTCTTATTAAACGAAAAAGAATGCAAACATATGAAGAAGTGTTTCGCCATGAAAAAAATTGTTTTTTGTTAAAAATAAATGTCTGTTCTTTTTTGCTATATTCGTATTTTATGTGGAGGCCCCTTTTTACGGCTCCGGCCTCTTTTTAGGAGGAAAGCAGTGTCGGAAGTCCTTAGCAAAGCTTAATAATTATATAGAAATGCCTCTCAAGTGTCAATCAACTATTAGTGCAAATGTGGAGGCAGTTTGCTAAAGATTGAGCCAACCATCATATGTTTATGCTTCTTTGTGTAAGGGCCCATCTCACCTAAAATGGAGCCTACGAAGAAGATGAAACTTGATGAATAAAAACCCCAAGAGTTACATGTTCCCAAGATCCATACAACATGAATCTATGAAACATGAGCAAGCCACGTGACGGCCTGCACCTGCAGTAAACATATTTACCAATTTTGCACACGGCCTGCACCTGCAGTAAACATATTTACCAATTTTGCACACGGCCTGCACCTGCAAATCAGCAAGTGCGGCTGTATAACAGGACTAAACAAATGTGGTAAATGTGTTTACCATATCCAAGCCAGCTTGCAGCTGCCTATCAAAAAGTCATGTTCCAACAACGGAACTAATAGAAAGAAGCAGTGAACATGTTATAATATGCATGCACTGCCTGCAGCTGTATAACAGTATAAGCGAGGAGTCTAATTTCTGTTGTCTAGCTGTTGTGTGTTGTGTTACATATATATTCTTTGCTTTGTTTTGCTATTTTGAAAGCAAGTATAAATATGAGCCAGGACTATTGGTTTGAGTCAGTTCAAGTTTGACCATCGATAGATGATAGTTATTATAAAAGTTTTAAGTCATTTAAAAATAAATGTAAAAAGAAGTGTTCCATTAATATTGAAGATATTTAAATAAAGTGTAAACAAAAAGGTTTTAAATATGTTTTATTCGTGTCACACACGTTACTCAAGGTGGTCAAACGCAAAAAGTCCCCTCAATGGCCGAGCAAGCAAAAACTCACGACGTAAATTTTTTTCTCATTTGCGCGCCCTAATGCGACGAAATCAACTCGCACAAGCTTTTGTTCAACTTGACAAATCCTACTGCCTTCAGTCCACCCCTGGAATAAGTATAATCCGGAAAAGGTTACCGTGTGTGCTCGCATGGGAATACTGAAAAAAGTTTAATTCTATGAGCTGCCTATCCATAAGAACGCGTGACATGAATTTCAAATGACAGGCTGACGAACATTTAAATTCAAATTCCTAACAATGCCTGTGCCAGTTCGGAGGCAGTCAACAACAACAAACGCGAATAGAAGATCGAAGCAAATATTTAAATGCTTTAATTTCAGTGTTAGGTAAAATATTTTAAGCATCATTCCGAATTCCTAAGGAAATCTAGAAAAAATCCATATTTTGAACAAAATACGTATGCAACCGTCAACCGCTACCGTCAACACTCACCTGCAACAGTGCCATCTCCACCGGCAATTCTCGACGACAGATTCTGCAACTCGATCTTCTTCGTCTTGGCAATATTGAAAATGCCCATTTCGCTGGATCTATTAACACTATCATCCAACGCACCACTGCTCGAGCCACTGCCCCCACTGTTGCTCAACACCTGGGCCAACTTGTTTCCGAGCTGTAGCGCCATTTCCTCATCGGCGCAATCACTTTCAAAGTCAATAGAAATCGGTCGGCCGCCTGTCAAATTCAATTGCGTCACTTCAGTGCGTGACAATTTGGCCAACCTCTCTGCTATGTCACGATAATATGCCCCCGGCTTTCGACGCGCTGTCCTTTCGACGCGTGGATAATTCCGTGCTGCCAATGCGGCGGCTGTCAATTCTCGCAACGTCCTCTCGTCCACCGCCTTATCGCAGATGTTCTCCTCCGAGAAGTAGCACTGGTTTATCTCCGCCTGAAAGCCAATCGGAGTCAGGGGGTCTGTAAATAATGAATCAGAACTTGATGAGGTCTCCTTCAGCACAACAATGTCACAATTTCCCAATTGATTGTCCGCTGGAAAATAAGCGAAAATGAAAATAAATAAATTAACCGAATAAAGTAAACAACCGCGTTGGGGTTGGGGATTGGGGTATATGGTAAAAATTATTTCACTTCAACTAATGCGATGGTTGGGGGATGTTGCCGGAAGTACATGTATAAAAGGAATTGCAATAAGAGCACCATGATGTTCATAGAAAAAAAGCACAGATGTGACAAAGGGCCACCAGGGAGCAGCAAGGACAATGACGACGACGATTTTGAGGACAAATTGCCATGTTACCATTATCCTTGGGTACACACACAGACACACTGCTTGTATAATGTGGCGACATGACAAAGTGTATTTTGTGACAGATACATGAAAGGAATTACATTGCAATTACGACCAACACCATAATCGCGCGCAGGAAATTCCACGAACCAGTTAATTCGAGTTCTGCCGTTGCCTGCGATTAATAATAAAATTTGTTTCTGTCCAGTTTCGGGCGGGCTACACTTTGAGGGGTAGCTTCTGTTCGGTAGTTCTTGGAAATTCTGTCAGATCCAGAGGATTCATTGTGTGCGACATGCAGGATCTGCTCATATTTTGTATGTATCTTGCGTGCGGCTTTATTGCCGACAATCTGATGGTGTTGCGTGACGATTCATAATTTTGGCCCGCCAACTTTCAACCCAGGCATGACAAAATTGTGTGAATCAATCGATATTTATAGGAAGACAGAAAAATAGTGCGGGCAATGTCATAAAATGGACAACTGCCCAATGGAGAGAGTGCTTTGATTGAATAAGCGTGCTGCCAACTTCCATCGCTTTTGACGATTAGCGATCGAATTACATTGACTTGAAAATGGCAAACATACGCATGATCGTCATGTTTAAACTTTTGAGTTGGAAGCAAGTCAAAACTGTTAATTCAAAGGTAAGGTTGCCAAAAGAAATGTCAATAAATAACCCATTTGGATCGATATCTGACGTTTATTTGGCCAACGGGCTGGGAAGTCTATGTAAGTTACTTTTGATCGATGGTGCCAAGAGTTGATAACTCTGCTCATGATTGATTCATAGAGTTGATTGGACACGCCAAGGGTAAGGTCGATTGCATTACAAGCTGCGACATTTGACATTTGAGTTTAAGAACAATTACGGAGTTTTATCGAACTTTGTGTGGTCCCAAGCGAAGCTTCGAAGAAATTCAGCAAATACTTGTCTAGACTGCGTCTACACTTCTTCAGATCCTGCGGAATACTCAGTTCTTTTACATCGTGTTATAACTGACTCTTTCGAAAACCGAGGAATCCGTTTTTACTATCTATATATTTTGATAAGCAGTCACAAATTGAGGACGCTCATCGATCTAGTACTTTTTCTAAACCAGATTTTCTCTAAACGAACTTGTGCCGCTTTTAAAATGTCAGACAACCAATCGAAATATCAACTGAGTTACTTCAGAAACTCTTATAGGCATTTCCATTTTTTTTTTAATTCAAAGCAGATACTGAACTGTCAAAAAAATCCAGACTAAGGGTCCTGATGTCCAATGTGCCTGAAACATCCACACAATAGATCTCTTAGTTTGTGTTTATTTTTTCGTTCAGAACAAAGAGCAGATTATCAAAATAAATTAGCATAGCAGGTTGGAAAATAAATCTGAGCGCTACATATTTTGACAGCTTACCATAAAATGATTGACTACGTTCGGATTCAGAATTCAGATACCTAATTCATGTAAAACGTCATTTAGATTAGTCTGGACTATGAAAACGAACGCCTTGACCAGTCAACTTGAAGTGGTTTTGTATACTCGAGATGTATTTTAAATTTTGACACTTGGAAACATCAACTGAGTATGCAAGCAGGATTTTCTTGACTAGATTTGTCGTCTACGGACTAGGGCTACTCCTCCATAAACGTCAACGGCCAATAAAAACTGAAATACATAAAGTCAGTCAGCTGGAAGACGTACTAAATTATTAATCCGAACGTCCCCATTGCTTATTTGGAATTCGAATGTTAGTACGGAAAAAGAAAGAAGATTATAAAGTGTAGTAGATCTACAAAAAGTAATAAAAAAAAAGCAAAAAAAACTATCCCCATGTACTTTTATATTCGTAGATTCGTAGCAAGTGCTTAAATGTTGGCGGTCGGCCATTAGCGATATGTTTTTTTGTAGCTTACACGTATACACAGACAGGGGTTGAAATAACAAAAACCACAATGTAAATAAATGGGTTTTGGGGGGATAGACGTACGAAAGATATCTATCCCTTTTAATCATTCATCTCTGGCTTAGAGTATGTTTGACGTTCCTAGGCTCTGTTCAGTGTTCAACTCTTAGAAAAAGAGGAAATACCTCTCCGATAAACGTCAACGGCCATTTTAAAAGGCTGGTTACGTGGTTAATTTAAGCAAATGAAAATTCAGAAACATCAAGTCAGCCAGCTGTCAGGTTAGGTTAGGTTAGGTAAGGTAAAAAAGGGGTATGAGATAATTAGATCTCATACGGCACTAGGCACCATAAGGGCCCATCGCGATCCCTGGGGAACCAATTGCAGTAAGCAACAGTGAACAAAACCTAAACAATTTCCCTTGAAAAACAATTAATCTCCTTACAGAAATTGAGTAGCCCCTTGAAATTTGTGTGGTCAATCTCCTCCAGCTGTTGGAAAAAGTGCCTACCCAAAAACTTCCTTCGGTTGCGAGGTACTGCTTCGCATTCACACAGTATGTGCTTGATATCCTCATCGGCTTGCAGGTCGTCGCAGAATCTACAAGTGTCCGTGTCTGTCAGTCCAAGTCTTTTTGCATGTTTTCTTAGAAGACAGTGCCCTGACAGGATTCCAACCAATGTTCTGAGTTGTTCCCTACCTAATTTTAGAATTTCCCTAGATTTTTTGATGTTGAGTTGTGGCCAAAGTGCCTTGGACACTTTATGTTCGGTGATGTTTGACCACCTTAGATCGGCCTTCATTTCGGTTTTGTTTTTGATTTTACCTTTTAGTATACCCAGAGGTGGTTTGGGCCATGCTTCCACTTCTGTACCTAGTTCCCCTCCTTTTCTCGCAAGCTCATCAGCTTCCTCATTTCCTGCTATACCGCAATGTCCTGGCACCCAACACAGTCTTACTTGGTTCTGACTGCATAATGCCTTGAGCATTGTGCGACAGTCCCTGACTATTTCGGAATTGATGTTAGGGGATTCCACTGCCTTGAGTGCAACCTGGCTATCGATGTAGATGGCAATATCCCTTCCAGATATAGATCTCATCTGCAAAAGCTCTACCGCCTTCAGAACGGCTAAGACTTCTAATTGAAAGACACTGCTAGTATCCGGTAGCCGTATAGACACTTTTAGTTGTGGGTCTACAGAGTAGACGCCAGAACCAGTGCCTTCCCCTGTTTTCGAGCCGTCTGTGTAAATTGCTATTTCACAGTGTTTGGTGACCTTGTCTAAATGCCACTCATCCCTTTCTGGATAAGATACATCGAAGGGAATATTGAGATCAACCAAAGGGAAGATTTCGTCCGTTTGTATCTGATTACCGGGCAACAGTTCTGATAATATGGAACAGTGTCCGAAATTGCCATCCTTGAAGTAGCCTAGAGCATTGAGCCTTAAGGCGCTATTTCCTGCTAGTTGTTTTATATGTAAATCTAATGGAATAAGATGCAGAAAAATGTCTAGCGCTGCTGTAGGAGTACTCCGAAGTGCACCCGTTATAGCTACGCATGACGCCCTCTGCACGGTCGCCATTTTGCCCACTATTGTCTTCCTTTTAATGGCCCTCCACCACACTAGTGCGCCATATTTGAGTATGGGTCTGACTACCACCGTGTATAGCCAATGCATCATAGCAGGTTTCAGACCCCAAGTCTTACCAACCATTTTCTTGCAAGTAAAGAGAGCATTATATGCCTTTTTTATTCTCTCTCCCACATTTAGATTCCAGTTTAGTTTCCTGTCCAGGATGACCCCTAGATACTTCGCACTGGCTGATAGGGGCAATTCTACTCCTTCCAGCTTCGGAAGATTGAAGTGCGGTATCTTGTACTTTCGGGTGAAGAGTACTAGTTCCGTTTTGGATGGGTTGGCATTGGGCCCACACCCTTTGGCCCACTGGCTAATCATCCTTAAAGCACCCTCCATGATTTCACTTAGAGTGTTTAGATATTTTCCGTGAACAGTGATAGCCACATCATCTGCATACGCTGTGACACTTATCCCCATAGAACTTAGTTTCTTCAAAATGCCATCAATAACCAGTGCCCACAAAAGAGGTGATAATACTCCACCTTGCGGGGTCCCTCTGGTTACTGACATTCTGAGTGAACTTCGCCCCAGAGTGCAGTTAATTTTCCTACTTTTAAGCATGTTGCTTACCCAAAAACGAGTGCCGTGTTCAATGTTAGCATTCACCATTGCACTTTCGATCGATCTGCCCTCTACGTTGTTGAAAGCCCCTTCTATGTCCAAGAAAGCTGCCAAAGCAAACTCTCCTAGATGTAGACTCCTTTCTATTTTTCCTACTACATTGTGTAGAGCCGTTTCTACTGACTTTCCCTTCATGTATGCGTGCTGTGATTCACTTAAGAAGCCATTGCCGCATATACCTACTCCTTATAGTTATGTGCCTCTAGGAGGCGTTCGAGGGTTTTCAACATAAAAGATGACAGACTGATTGGTCTGAAATCCTTCGCGGCTGTATGTCCCTGCTTGCCTGCTTTGGGAATAAAAACAACTTTTACCTCCCTCCAAGCTATTGGTATATATCCTAATTTCAAACTATGTCTTAGAATATCCATTATTTTCGCTATCGCATTTTCCGGTGCTTTTTGCAGCATGATCGGCAGAATGCCATCTGGACCTGGAGATTTATACGGCTTAAAGGATTGTATAGCCCACCGTATTTTTTTCCAGTTTATGAGATCAGTTATTATTTCACCCGGAAGGGGGTGACTATTGATTTCAGAGTGCCTATGTACGTCAATTTCCTCTGGGATAGAAGCCCCGGGGAAGTGGGACACCACCAGAGTTTCAAGAACTTCCTGACTGCTTTTAGCCCAGGTTCCATCATTTCTTTTGATGAAGCTAGGTACGCTTGCCTCTTTAGAGAGCATTTTGCGTAGTCTAGAGGTCTCATCTGTATTAGCAATAGTTTCGCAAAAGATTTTCCATGAATATCTTTTCGATTTCCTAACATAGTACTTGAATTGCCTTTTGCCTTCACTGTACTCATTCCATGTGCTGTCGTCCTTTATTAGTTTTGCCCTGTTATACAGTTTCCTTACTTCTTTTGTTTTCAGACCTATTTCCCTGTTCCACCATTTAGGCTGGGCCTTTTTTGGTGCCTTGTTTTCAGGACAAGCGCTTTGAAATGCTGTTGCCAATGTCTTGTTAATTAGCTCTACAGCTGTCAGGTTTGTAAGCCAGAATTTTAACCGCCGCATTTTACTTAGTCACGGATTTCTTGACTTGATTCGTCGGCTAACCCTCCATAAACGTCAATTGAAACAGAAGTAATTAAAAAGTACGCAATTCGTCACAATGAGCGTCTGCAGATGCATATTAATCCTGAAATAGAAGACGTCTTAAATGTACGATACAATATTCGTAGATTAAGAAGAATTAAACCTAACGACGAATTGAAACAGCTGCTTATTATGTCTGATTTCAGCCAATCATAATCGAATCAGATGTCAGACAGCTGTCAGACTTGCTAAACTAGATACTTGAACATTCCCACTCCCCATTTTACTTCTGAGTTCGCAAATGTCATTATACAGGGTGGGGCAAATAACAGTTTCTTTTTAAAAATACAGTAAAATTAAAAAAATTCTTTCTTTTTTTTCCATGTATTACGGCTTTAGTAGTAAGAGCAAACATTCCCATTAATTATGGAACACAATGTCGTTGAATTCGCTGCCTCGGGTGGGGTCAGATTCTGTAAGGCGAAACGTTGAAACGTTTTCGTGTGCACGAAGAAATTTTGCTTGTGTAACATAGGGCAAATCATTCCTTCGCACGAAAACGTTTCAACGTTTCGCCTTACAGAATCTGACCCCTGACATCACAGTAGCGCAATCTGTCACTTTGTCACTCTGTCACTTCAATTTTCCAAGACCTTGTTGATATTTTCGGGCAGTAGCTCACGGATTGCTTGGGTGATATTGGCCTTAAGTGCTTGAATCGTTTCCGGTTTGTTGGCATAACATCGGTCATTCAGGGCTCCCCACAAAAAATAGTCCAAAGGGGTAAAATTGCAGCTCCAAAGCGGCCAATTGACATCGCCAAAAACGGATGATAACACGACTTGGAAATTTGGTGCGCAAAAGATCGATGGTGGTATGGACTGTGTGGAATGGCGCGCCATCGTGCATATGAACCAGAGGTCATCCAATTACATGTCTTCAATTTCAGTAAAAAAAAGTCAGTTAACATGGCTCTGTAACGCCAACCGTTGACCGAAATGTTGTTCCTAGCCTCATTTTTGAAGAATGCCACTACTCTACAATCCGCATCAAACTGTCACTCTCTGTGGATGCATTGGCTTCTCGACAATAACGTGCGGGTTTCGAGCCCCATATGTGGCAATTTTGTTTGTTAACGTAGCGTACAGCAGGCGGGGTGGGTGCTTCATTTCGCACTGTTTGGGCCACATAGAACTCACGTTGGAAGAAATAAGTTTTCAATATTTCCAAACGTTCTTCAAGCGTAAAGCGACTCATTTCGTTCCGCAGAGGTATGATACTGACTTTCTGTCAAGATTTCGTGCGGGAAACAGCTGTCAGCGTCAAAATAACCTATGATTTAAAAAGAAACCACTAGATCGGCCACCCTTTAGACACGAGTACAGTTCCGTGTCTTTTGTCTTAATGGACTTCCTTCCCTGAAGTCTGGGGTCGAATTTGCACTTCCGTGAACGAGCTATACGTTCACGGAATTAAGTTGATTTTACATATGAAACAAAAACAAATTCCGTCACGTAAAGCTCGTTCGCGGACGACGCGTTTCGACCCCTGAATATATATTTGATATAGATTTCGATAAAAAAAGTGGTCCGAAATCAAGTCTCAGAAAAGATCAACTTCCAAGTCGATGTGGGATTTATAGAACGAAATATAGCTGTGACGAGCCAGACTGCGACTGCCATTTCTTTCCACACTCATACTTCCATACTTCTTCACTCAAGACGGACCTTTAAAATCAACTTTCCAAATGCAATTACACAAGACTCATTTATTTCTACTCTCGCTTACAATTAACCAACAATAATACGAAAATAAATACAGTTCCAACTATTACTTAATGTAGAATAAATTACGTTAATTACAGAACAGGACACTCATTGGATGTGGCACTTAAACTATACCTATTGGAAGCCCAAACTACGCCTCTTGTTTGCCGTATCGCTTCGCAAATGCTTCGAGTGATTTGAGGACTTGTTTCGCTGAATCCTCAAGGCGTTCGTTGAAGAAGTCCCTGTCAGTTTTGAGTTCCCTCATCTCCTCTACAGATGCATCATCCATGGCCGGTATGTCCATCTTAAACAAGGCCCCCAGCTTGGGCAGGAACAGCAGCAAACAAATGATTCCGATAAACTTAACGATCTTCTTGAAGATGAGCAACTTCAGCAGGATCTTGCCCAACGTAAACAGATTCAACTTTAGTTTGAGCTTGTTAAACAGCCACTCATGCACCGACGGCTGTTGCTGATAATGCCCCACAGCGTGGTGCTTCGGGTATTCGTGGTAAAATGCCACCGGTGGATGGTTTATGTACTCCGGCTGGGGTTGCGGTGCAGGCTCATAGTTGTATCCCGTTGTTTGGGGCTGAGGTTCGTAGCTGCCATAGCCTGCATTTACAGGAGGCGGTCCATAGGACTCTGGATGCTGCGAACTCTGCAGGGCTTGAAGGTAAGTATCCTCGTCGACGGGGCTCGCACTCGCGACAGCCAGAGCTACTACTCCGACACAGACAATTTTCATTAACAAATTCATTTTACGCGGATACGTTCGAGATTTTGTTGCGCACTTGTAGAGACACCTTTACCGATGGCCACCGACTGACCAACTAAAATGCAACTCAATTAGCCTGTGCCTTCATTTAAGCATTACTATGAACCGCATGTAATTGGACAAATGTGTCAACCCAGCGTACTCGATGTGGGAAGTGAATTTCAATTTGGTGGTGGTTTATTGATAAACGCGGACGAATGGTCAGGCGGCGACGCGACGATCGTCGCAGTCGTCACTCGGATAGAGAAGAAAGTATGGGATTGCGTACGCGAGCCAATTCCATTGCACATCGACCGATCGGCGTGTGATCTGAATGGAAATAAGCTGATTGGGCATGTTCTTGTTATCACGTCCGATTGTACTTTCTCTGCCCAAAAGAACGGCTATTTTGATTGCGAAGCATACGCACGCTGTAGACGCTTGATCCAGGCGTTATCTTAGGTCGGAATTTATGGCATTTGGAGCTTATAACTACTCTTAAGGCACCTACTATATTGCTTCTGCTGCACCTTGGTATTGTGGCGACTCTTAAAATGGGGGGCTGCTCCAAATTGATTAATGAAAGTGCGTAGCTACAAGCTTGCTGAGCCAAATTCGATGTTACATAAGGAACGGATGGCGTGGCGATACTCCTCCGAATATTAATTCTAGCTAACAAAAGTCTTTTGTGTAGCTATTTACTGTTGCTACGAACACACAGTGAGGTCAATAAAATTTGCGCGGTAGCAGCCGGATATATGCTACAGTCACTTGGGTAATTCAAGAGCAAGCGGGAGATTTAAATGCGATATCGGTTTTACATACATAAGATGGGACATTTTTCGTGAAATCATAGACCAGTTAGAGTTGGCATAAACAAATAGTTGTCTGACGTGCTTAATCGAACGCAAACAATTCGGTACAAGGAAATTACTCAAGCGATCGTTTTTTTACTTTCTTACAGACAAAGCTCAGGGGGACCCCCTTCAACGAAGGAAGAAAAAAAAAAACGTAATTTGTCGCTGTAGAAATTATTCACACTGCGCCACTTCTCCCGATCGGGAGTATCACTTGTTTGAAAAAGTTTTTCAATTGAGCCGTTCGTATGCGGCATGAAATTGTATATCTTTTCCGATGGTAGAAAACTCGATTTATTGTAAGACACTTGAGAACTTGGCCTTGAGACATATGAACGTGAAAATCTTCCTCCAACAATGCTACGTTCAAAGCAAAAGAAAATGTACTAGATCTGAATACTGAGCGATGTGTTATGTATTTCTGAGTTTTAATTGGCTACCAAATTAAGCAACCTCATTTGCCTAATTGGGCTTATTGTTCTGTCATTCGAAAATAAGAAGTACCGCCAAATGAGGTCTAAATATTTGTTGTTTGATATTTTTCCACGCGTTGAAACCAAAGTGAAAGGAGTTTTCAAACTGTCAATGGTTATGATTGCTAACTGTCAAACGCACTACATAACATTGAGTGGTATGAATAAACGGCGAAATTTCTTTTATTTAAACGAAATGTCAAAATCGAAGCATTTGCTACGTTTCGTATCAATAACAACTGATTTGAGCTAACACTAGGTAACTTCTGACATGTTCGAAAAGCGGCGCCACTTACCTTTTACTCAGATCGATATGAATAAAAAGTGGCAATTGCTTTTACTCAAACGAAATATCAAAAATCGAAGCATTTGCTACGTTTCGTATCAATAACAACTGATTTGAGCTAACTCTATGTAACTTCTGACATGTTCGAAAAGCGGCGCCACTTACCTTTTACTCAGATCGATATGAATAAAAAGTGGCAATCTCAAACGAAATCTCAAATTCGAAGCATTTGCTACGTTTCGTATCAATAACAACTGATTTGAGCTAACACTAGGTAACTTCTGACATGTTCGAAAAGCGGCGCCACTTACCTTTTACTCAGATCGATATGAATAAAAAGTGGCAATTTCTTTTACTCAAACGAAATGTCAAAATCCAAGCATTTGCTACGTTTCGTATCAATAACAACTGATTTGATCTAAGTCTAGGTAACTTCTGACATGTTCGAAAAGCGGAGCCACTTACCTTTTACTCAGATCGATATGAATAAAAAGTGGCAATTTCTTTTACTCAAACGAAATGTCAAAATCGAAGCATTTGCTACGTTCCGTATCAATAACAACTGATTTGATCTAAGTCTAGGTAACTTCTGACATGTTCGAAAAGCGGAGCCACTTACCTTTTACTCAGATCGATATGAATAAAACGTGGCAATTACTACGGCATTCCAAGTCTGTTATTTAGCTTAGTCGTACCTTTTGATAAATATTTTTTGTACGCACTTTTTTAACAAAAATCAATCTAAGCATTGAGAATTTCCGATGTTTTGTTTATATAAATATGTTGTTAAGTTTAACTTTGTTTTTACAGGAAATTCAACAAAATACTAATGAAAAAACGGCAATTATTTCTTGTCCTGCAAATTATGGACTTCGGCCTATTTCGCTAATATTTTTTTAAGATGAAAATATTTAGACAGAATCATTTATAAGGTATATAGAAGATCCGGGCTTTTAGGTTGACAGTTCAAACACCTCTCGTTATACTTCATTTCTTCTTTAACAAATTGTGTGTCAAAAAATATTTCCACCAAGTCTATGATCGAAAACAATTCCTGTCACCTGAAGAAGAAATGAAGCACGAAAAATCATATTTTCAGGTACAATTGCAACTATATAGATCAGTGATGCAAATCGACTTTTCTCAATTGTACTAAGAACTGAAAATAATTATTTTAAATACTAATTTTACAACCGTATTTTTTACAATCCGTATTTCTTAGACCCGATGATCTAAGTTTAAATCTTATAATATTCACTCAAAAACATGTATTAAACCCGATGGATAAAGATGCATCTTAACGCGGAGTTTAAACCCATTTTAGCTCAATTTAAATCAACGATATGTTAAATTTCACATAAAAAT
Organism: Cheilosia urbana; assembly: GCA_946477585.1. NCBI lineage: Eukaryota > Metazoa > Arthropoda > Insecta > Diptera > Syrphidae > Cheilosia > Cheilosia urbana. The sequence goes on from OX297854.1 coordinate 124,779,493, forward strand.
ACATTTATTCTTTGTTGTTTGTCTCTTGGCAATTTATTTGATTAGCTGTGTGCTGAGTTTCATTTTTATTGTATTAATTATGAATTTAGCCTCCAATATGACTCTTTTTTTAGCCAGAAATATTTCCGAAAATCGTCGACATCGTAATTATTAACTCAAGCCCTAGCCCGCTGGGGCATTCGAAGACGAGGACGATGTTGCTTTCACCATCTGCTGTTCCATCAGCTCTTGAATAAATTCAACTTACAACGACGAAGCCATCAAAATTTCATCCAATTTACAAAGGAAAACAGTTTTTTTTTTTTAGCTTCTTTTTACATTCTACTATTTTCACTTTCACTTATTTCCTGAACGAAGAAATGTCAATGTTATGAAATTGAGTTTTAACCCGACATAAAATACTTAGGCCCGTTTTCTGATACTACTCACAACGATTTGAAGTTTAACTTAAATACATTATGTGACAGTTAATGACATAGAAAAAGTAGTCCCGTAAGGGTTTTCCAATAAGAGGTGTTATTTTGGTATTCAAAGAAAAATGTCTTTTTTTTTATAGTTATAGCAAGTTTATTTCATAATAAAGGGGAAGGTATGCCGTTAATATTGAAAAACAACATCAGCCAAATGGCCACCACGAGCACGCATACAGGACCATATCCTTTTCATGAAATTTTCCATAACCAAATCGCAAAGTGGCTGCCCCATGTCCTCGATAGGCTCACGAATTTTATCTTTGAGGTCTCGAATCGACGCTGGGCTGTTGGCGTAAACCTTATCTTTCACGTGGCCCGGAAGGAAGAAGTCGCAAGGTGTTAAATCACAAGATCTCGGTGGCCAATTGTGATCACCTCTTCGAGAGACAACACGGTCCGGAAACTTTTCCCGTAAAAGATCAATGGTTTCGTTGCTTGTGTGGCACGTAGCGCCGTCCTGTTGAAAGTAAACGTTGTCCAGATCTATACCATCCAACTCCGACCATAAAAAATCATTAATCATCTCTCGATAGCGCAATCCATTCACCGTAACTGTTGATCCAACCTCATTTTCGAAAAAGTAAGGTCCAATGACCCCGCCGGACCATAAACCGCACCAAACAGTCACACGTTGAGGATGGAGAGGCTTCTCAACAATAACTCTTGGGTTTTCCGCGCCCCAGATGCGACAATTTTTGCTTGTTGACGTAGCCACCGAGGTGGAAATGGGCCTCATCATTCAAGATGATTTTTCGATGGAATTCCGGATAATTTTCATGCATTTCAAGGGCCCAATCAGCAAAGACACGACGTTGTTGATGATCGGCCGGCTTGAGTTCTTGTGTTAACTGAACTTTATAAGCCTTAAGACCCAAGTCTTTATGCAAAATACGGTGTAATGGCATTCCGGAATAACCAATTCCAAAGAACGACGAGGAATGGACAAACCTGAGTTTTCTTCAACACTTTGGGCTACAGTAGCAATATTCTCAGTTTTTCTTGAGCGACGTGCACGGGTTTTATTCTTCACATCACTAACTTGTCCCAACAGCTCGAATTTTTCCACCAATTTCTGTATTGCGGTCCGACAAGGTGCTTCACGACGACCAAAAAATGTTTTAGTTTTGCGAACTGTGACTGCAAGATTATCACCATTTTTGTAGTGAATTTTAATAATTCCAATGCATTGTTGAAGCGTGTATCGTTCCATATTTAGTAATGGCTTAGTAGTCCAACACACTACCCACTAAGCCACTGCGACTACCCAAAATAGTACAAACAGTACTTAAAATTTATTCATATACGACCCATTGAAAGTGAGACGGAAGTGACATGTGCGCCGCCTACCCTAATACTGATATCGCATGTAAGCTTCATTAGAGAGTAATGGCCCAGTGATTAGACAAGGTTTCCGATCTCATGCATCACTATCGTGCGTGATTTAGAGCTTGAGATTATATTTGTCACAAAATTTAGTTACAGATAAGGCGTATCGACTCAAATCGACCACGTGCTTCACTTTCACTGAAAGAGCGTGGCTTTTGGTACTCTGCTGCTTTACCCTCATCTGTTTACATCTCCATCGTGTTAAGCTTTACGCATCGCACAGATTTGCGTGAGCTCATAAAAGCATCACGACATCATAAACACAAGACCCTATGCAGCATCAATGTTTCGCCGGAAGCGGTATATTGTATTACAATGTACGTACAACATTTAGATTAGATTATGACCAACTACACACAACGGGTCATGCACACGACATACCTCTGTGAGTGAGTCAATGTTTTGTGTAGTCCCTCGCGCTTTTTTTTCCAACTACAATGCGTGTTTTGGTTTGTTAGTCATCTCCATCTGTCATTGTAGCTATGAATCAAGTTGAGACAACCAAATGTTATAGTAAAGGACGAGACACTAAATGTAAAAAGAAATGAAAACCGAATTGTGCTTCACCCACGAATCGTCTTTGTTGCCCCCATAATCGTCCTGAAGTCAAGCTAATTTAATAACAAAATCTTCTTCAGCTTTATTTGATAGAAACAGCAATTTTTGGATGTCAAACTCATTGCTGTGCCCATCCATTAGCCTGAAAATATAACACGTTAATCTAATAGCCGACGACGTTTATTTATAAGATTTTATTTCTAACCATCGCAGTTGACAGTGTTACCGAAAATATGCTCAGACGGCTGCCTGTTATCTGTTGAATGTTATTTTTCCACTGTCGTCAGCTACTGATGTGCTGCTACTTTTTTAATCCCCTCTCCTATATAACACTCGTGGTTCCCACTTTATAGATTCAGCACCCACTCCCGCTCAAACTCAATTTCAAAGGTGAACCGCCAAAAATAAATGACCTAATCCAAAAATGGAAATCAATCATCGATACGAAGACTAACTCCAAGCGGGTCTCTGCGATGTCTGCTTCTGCCTGTCTGCATTTGAGGCCGTAACTTTGTCACGCCAGGTGCTAAATCTAAACAAGCGCGTTTCCGAATTCCATATTTAGCATAGGGTATTTTTTTCTTTTTTTTGTTGCAAACTCTTCGTCCTAATTCCACGCACAGGTATGCGAAATATACGAACTGCGTTTTTGCAATTCAAATTATTTTGTCTGGGCTCTTTAGGCCTAAGGAAGACTACTAAAGATGGTATTGGAGGTATCAACCACCTTCCGCCAAGAAAAAAAAAAGTTCACAACAATGCTTGTGTTAACTTGGTGTATATCTTTGAGGTGTTATTTCGCCCTGAAGGGTACGCCTCTGTGTTCGCATAGATGTGGGTGCAAAAAAAAAAAAAAATAACATTCTCGGAGGTGGCAAACTGGTGTATTTCGGTCTCGGCCACATAACCCCCCCGCGAGCGATCTAATGACGATTCTCCTGCCGCCAATGACAAACGTAACGACGCGTGTTTATGGTCGTGCTTATAGGTAAGCAAATAAAATAATTTCAGGGGTTTTGTTATTCATAAATAACAAATAAGGACTTTCACTAGTAAGCAGAACATAGGGTGAGGCGGTTAGGCATCATATAAATAAATTAGGGGAATTCTATTTAATTACATTTGCGAGTGAGGTGACGACAAAGTCCTAAAAGCACTCACCAAAAATGCAATAATACAATTATTTTTTAATAATAATTTCTGTAGGCATAGTATCTAAACGATAAACAAAAATTCTTACATAGACGTTCGCTGGGCTGTTGTTTTCATGTTTATTATGAAGAATTGATTATTGGAAATTGTTTCGTAATAAAAATACGCTTTAATTTTATTATTAAACATTTTATGTTTCACAGAGATTTTTTCTTCTGTTCCTTTTTTTTTAAGATATCCCTTGTTTCGATTTCTTCTTCCACTACAAAATTGGCGCTTTTCCCCTTAATCTCGGATCACTAACTGGACTTGATGATGAATTCTATTAGATCTTTGGGTGGTGTCATTACTTTTTGTGACCAAAAGAATGTAAAATAAAGAAATACACGGCTTAAAAGCCTTAACTTTACTACTGTTTAGAACCAGTGTTGCTATTCTGACCGGATTCCGGTCATATCTGACTGGAGAAAATTTTAAAGTCTGGTCTAACCGGTTTTTAACCGAAACGAACAAATTATTTAACCGGAAAAAAATCTTTTGACCGGAAAAATTTGTTCTGTGACTAGGCATAAAGTTAAATTTCTATAATTTGAATGACACTCTTGGCCATACAAAAAGCAATTTTTGTTTGAATAATCCTAGAATACTGGGGCTCTACGATCACGTGTCAGTCTCATACAGTGATGCCAGATTTTTTTTTTTTTTGCCGAAATACCCCATTTTGGGGAGAATTTTTATAAAAATTCCCCATTTCATATCCGTTTTTTCCCCATTTCATTCATTGAAGAAAAGTAGGTAAATACGATTTTTTAATAGGTGTAATGTTTTCTTTTATTAAGACATTTTTTTTTAATGAGGTAATGCAAAACTCATGAGAATTTAAGACATAAATAATTAATTCACTACACGTTGGCTTTAAAGTTAATATCCAGGTAAAACAAAAATAAGTCTTTACTCTTTAATGAAAAGTGATAATAATAAATAAATATAGAAACTTATTAAAATCTAGAGGAGCAATATAGGCGATCCATAAGACACATAGAAAATAAAATTCTATGAATTCAAGTAAGTACTGCAAAACTAATGAAAAAATAAATTACTAATAAGTTAAATTAAATGAATAGATTTAAAAAGCAGCGTATGTAATTCATGAATAACAGAGTCCTACATTACGAGGCAGGTTGAAAGTAGGTTATATAATTATAAATTAAAAATGTACATAAATAATAATAATAAAAAAATAGGTATAAATAAAAAAATATTTAAGGTACTTCAGTTAAATTTATAGAAAATGTTGAGCAGCAAATAAAATTCACATCTGATATTGAATTTGCAAAGGGGTTGTAGTTAATGAACTGAATGTGAAAATGACGCATTTGAGTAAAGTTAAGTTCGAAATACGTTTAGAGCTAAATCGCTTACATCTGGCATCGCTGGTCTCATATCTCATTTGGTGCCTTCGTGCCTTCCTTCGATGCCATAAAGAAAGCTATGATAACGAAAGGCATTGCCCCACTAATCATAAAATGGGTTCCAAACATGTTAGAAAGCAGAATTATTAATCTGGAGTATGGAGGCTCCCAAAAGACTGTTAAGGCCACTAGGGGCTGTCCTCAAGGTGGAGTACTTTCTCCCCTTCTGTGGACTTTAGTCATAGATGAACTCCTATTCCAACTCACACAATCGGGGTACATAATACAAGGTTATGCAGATGATGTAGTAATCACTGTTAGGGGCAAACATGACTCCACGATATCGGAGATCATGCAAGGAGCCCTAAACTTAACCTATAGATGGTGTCAGAACAAAGGATTGACCATAAGTCCCTCAAAAACAGTCATGATACCATTCTCACGAAAGAGAAAACTAGAATTGAAACCGATCAAGCTAAATAACGAAGTTATTGACTTATCAGAGGAGGTAAAATATCTGGGAGTAATCCTGGAAAAGACTCTCACCTGGAACTCACACCTTGATCAAGTCACCAAGAAGGCGACAAAGGCAATTTATATGTGCCAGCGTCTTTACGGCAAAACCTGGGGCTTAAAACCAAAAATGATCTACTGGTCAACACGATCATCAAACCAATGATCACCTATGCAGCGATATCATGGTGGCCAAAAACCGAACAATTAACGGCCCAGAAAAAACTAAACAAGATATATCGCTTAGCATGTGTTGGTATAACGGGGGCAATGAAAACTTGTCTAACTGCAGCCATAGGGGCAATGCTCAGCCTTATGCCTTTACATATTTCTGTAAAGAAGGAAGCGAGTCTCAGTGCCCTTAGGCTTCCTGATATATCAAATCTTAAAGCAGGAAATCTGACAGGACACCTTCGAGTATTACAAATGCTTCAAGATGATCCTGTGATCATAGTATCAGACACCATGCTTAAAAGACTTCGCTTCTCCAGAAAATTTAAGATAGTCATATCTGACAGGAATACCTGGAGAGCCAACCAATTCGTAACACCACCAGGATCACAAATCTGGTACACCGACGGTTCAAAGATGGAAGATGAAGCCACCGGTGCTGGGGTCTATGGGCCTAGGTTCCAAAGAGCCGTAGCACTAGGAAAATCACCAGACATCTTTCAAGCGGAGGTACACGCCATAGAGATATGTGTCCGAGAATGCTTACGGAGGCGCACTAAAGGTGCCCATATCTACATCCTCTCAGACAGCCAGGCAGCCCTTAAGGCCCTAAGATCGTTTTCGATCAGATCAAAGCTAGTCTGGGAATGTTTCAATCTCCTCGAAGAACTGGCAAAGGACAACACAGTCACTGTTGCTTGGATACCAGGCCATGAGGGATTTGAGGGCAACGAACGAGCAGATTGTCTGGCGAGAAGAGGTGCATCACGCCTACTCACCGGTCCTGAACCCTACTTCGGGTTACCTTAGAGTTACATACACTAAAAATTCAGGAAATGGGAAGATGATCACCTTGCCGAATACTGGACGGAATCAAAGGGACAGAGGCAGGCAAAAAGATTCATAAGCCCAGCTCGTAGTAAAGCAAAAAAGTTACTTGAGCTAAGCAAAGAAGATCTAAGGATCCTAACAGGTTATCTTACTGGTCATTGGCCACTAAGATATCATCTCAAAAAAATTGGACTTTCCGACGATGACTCCTGTCGACTCTGCGGAGAAGAGGAGGAGACAACGGAACACATACTCCTCGAATGTCCTGCTGTGGCAAGGGGCAGAGCGATCCATATGCAAAGGGTGATTTTAAGTCCTGCAGATATTGGAAACTTGGAACCAAGAAGGGTGCTGAGGTTTATAAAGAGCCTCAACAGTTCCCTGGGTTAAATAATAAAAGCCAACACGATAGATCTCTTCTGGTCGCAGTGTATAGGGCCTATCCCTTACAATACAATACAATCTCATTTGGTTGCTCTCACCAAAACTGTGACTGTTCATTCAAACAAGACCCAAGCGAAGCGAGTATACCATGCAAGATTTATAGGAAGCGAATCTGAATATGAGCCGCTATATTTTTGCAAATTATTTCTCTCAAGTTTGGGTTTTGTCACTATATTGCATTTCTGTTGTAAAAGTTGGTGTATTGAAGCGAGAAGAGAAGAAGAAAATTAACGCGTTGAAAATAAAAAAAAATAAAATTTGATTTGCCACAATAGCCTTATGCCTGTTGAAATCATAAGAAAAATATGGACAAACGAGGTATATAAAAACTTGAAGACCCAGCCACGCGTTGCTGGAGAGATTCTTCTTTTCTGGTAGAATCGACATAGTATCGACATCTGGCGAGTTCGTCAGCCATGCAATTACCTGATGGAATGTTTCTATGGCCCGGCACCTATCTAAGGGTATTGTTCTGCCATCTCGTTAAGAGATAATCGGCAATTGAGGGCAGTTGTGGAATTGAAGATGACAGAATCCAGAGATTTAATCGCTTGTTCACTGTCGGTATAAATGGATATATCCTTTACAGATATAATGTATATACCTAGGCCACGACAATGCCTCTTTGATCGCCATGATTTCCGCCTGAAATACACTACAGTGTAGGAAGACTGAATGAGATTTTCCAATTTAGATCATGAGAGAAAACACCCCCCAACTCCCGATACTGTTTTAAACCCGCCTGTATAGAAGCAGACGGACTCCTACGAGGCACAACATCATTCTCCCAGTCAGTCCTGGAGGGTATGTAGGTTTCAAAATTCTTATCGAATTACTACTGAGGGATTGTGTAATCAGTGTCTTTGACGCATAATTCGACGACGACGATGACGACCGACGTTAATTAACCATTGGCTCATGTTTCATCAGCTCTCCGACAAATTCGTCTTCTTCCATTCAAAAGATTCAAACAAGACACTTTCAAGTATACCTAACTAATTGTCAGTGGGAGGCTGCTCATATTTTTGTCAGATTGTGTTGGTAGCCTCCGATTGTCAATTAGTTATACTTGAAAGCGTCATGTTTTAATCTCTTTAAATCTTTTCTACAGTCAGTCGGGCTTTTTATTGTTTTTTTAAATTAAATTTTTTATTTATATTCTATTTCACTTTTATTCTTTTGCGAGCTAAGGAATGTCTTTATTTATGAAATTGAGTTTCAACCCGAGTTAAAGTATCTGCTTAAACAGGACAATAGTTAAAATGGGGGACAAAACCTTGAACAAACATCAAAGAGCTCATAGTCTTCAGTTTCAGATTAAAGAAAATAGCGATATATTTGCAAATATTTTGTTTAAAAAATTCTTTGCGGATGTATTCAGTTATGAAAGCTTGTTTAACAATTCGTATGCGCATCTGTTCATAATGGCTTCGCAAATCCTAAACTCAGCGCTAGGAAAATAGGCAGCCGATTTTTTTTTTCTTTTTTTAAATATCCTTACTATAATAAAACTGTAACTTTCATTCCGGCTGTAAGGTGTTTGTTCGGAATAGATTAAAAAAGTACTGCACGAAATTGATTCCCGTTTTCACAGTTGCATTGAAAATTGTCGAGCTTAGATTATAGGATATGCTTTACCATTATCCGGAAGCGGAAATCTATAAGCTGATATGTAAGAAAAGTTGTAACTCTCGAATGCCTTTTAGCTTCTAACGATGGAATGACTCACCCAAATGAGATAGGATAGGATTTAAATATAAAGCTAAATTTTTAAGATATGAATCATCTGAAGTCCAAACAATAAGCAATAAACTATAAATGTTAATATATCAAAAAAGGAAAATGTTCGATTGAAATTAGATAGTTGGATTTTCCCAGCGGTTAGTGGAGGACATTTTGTGTGCAGGTGCGAAGTGGAACTCTGGTGAAGCAAGGCGGGCACGGGTTAGATAGTTGAAAATAAAATTGAAAAAGAGGAACATTTCTATTGAAATTTGGGGGATATTTTTCAGACCTTTACGTGGAATTATCCCCCCTAATGTATCCTTTAAATAGTAGACAGCATGCCTACAGAGCAGTCATGTCTACAGAAACAGCGCTACATCAAGTAGTACGCGTTGCATAAGAAGAGCTAAATATACCGGGGGCATTGCGATGACCACCATAATGGACATTGAAGGTGCCTTCGATAAGATATGCTTTGAAAGTCTGAAACAAGCCAATATGTTGAACCTAAGGGCGATAAATATTCAGACGGGAACCTCAAAACTCAGAGGAAGGGTTAGCAGAGGTTGCTCACAAGAAGGTGTTCTCTCACCTACACTGTGGAATATCACTGTGGACTCTCTTCTCGACAGACTTGAGGCGATTGGCATTCACACAGTGAGATATGCCGACGATATAGCAATAATGGCCAGAGGCAGTTTCATAGACGTCACCGCAGATATCATTATGAATGCGCTCAAAGTGGTGGAACGGTGGTGTCTGGAACAAGGGCTCTCCATTAATGCGGAGAAACCAGATCTAATAATCTTCACAAGGAAGTTGAAGAATCTGGAATTTCGACCCTTAACACTTTTCGGATCGGAACTAAAAATGGCCAAGAGGGTTAAGTATCTCGGAGTCTATCTAGATACTAGACTTACTTGGAACTACCATGTTGAGGAGAAGGTCAGGAAGGCAAAAAGGGTAATACATCAGTGCAAACGTGCATGTGAACAGAGGTGGGGGCTCTCGCTTAGGTCAGCATACTGGATGTTGTATACGATGATAACTAGATCCATTATCACCTACGCGTCGGTTGTACGGCGGGCGAAAGCCTCCCAGAAAATTGTGACGAAGCACCTGGATTGGGTCCAGCGCTTAGCATATGTATAGGAGTTACAGGTGCAATAAGGACAACACCATCATGCGCATTGGAAGTGATCCTGGGGATCTTACCGCTAGACTTATTTTTTAAGAAAACAGCGGCCCTAGCGCCACTTCGTTTGCATCGAGATGCGAAATGGCACAATCGTGGTTCCATCTATGGGCATAGGAAGATCCTGGAACTTGTCAAAAACGAGATTAGGGAGCTGCACATGCCTAAGGATGGGATAACAAGGGTGCGTATATTACGGAAAGGAATCACAAAACTCGTATTGAGAACGGATTACTTCCAGAAAAAAGGAGTGGTGAAAAAGTGATTCTCACAGATGGATCCATGATGGATGACGGAGCGGGTGCCGGTATCTATTCAGCAGAGCTGGAACTAGCCCGTCACGTTAGCTTCGGGAAATACACTGCCGTATACCAGGCTGAGATGGTTGCATTGCTGCATGCGTTGGACTACTTGCTTGAGAGTCATGTGGAGGGAAGAAATATCCTTATAGCACTGGACAATCAGGCAATGGTCAGACTCATGGAACAGACAAACATCACATCATCACTGGCATTGGAATGTGTATTTAAGCTCAATAAGGGTGCATCTAAAAATGAAGTAACACTGACTTGGGTGCGAGGACACATAGGGATCGAAGGCAACGAAAAGGCGGACTCCCTTACAAAACAGGCGTCAACTGAAAAGTTGCTGGAACCAGAACCACTCTCTTCAATTGGCAAGGGAATGGTAGAACAGCTGATTCACAAATGAATCACGGCAGAACACCTGAGAAGGTGGTCAACCGTGGAACAATGTAGACAGGCTAAAATGGCAATTAAGTGGCCGACCTGCTCCACTCAAAAAAAGGTTCTAAGCATGAGTCGAGGAACATTGAAATGGGTGGTGGCTTTGTCAACAGGACATGTCAATTTCGGGTATCACTTGAGGAAGATGGGCCTTAGGGAGGATGATACCTGTAAACTATGCCTGGAGGAACCAGAGACAGCGGCTCATATACTGCGTGTCAATGTCCGGCATTGGCTGGCAAAAGAATGAGGATCTTAGGACATCATTGGTTCGAGACCCAGTTGATGAAACAGATCTCCCATAAACAGATTCTAGTGTTAACACCAGGAATTGAGCTCAGGGAAGAACTCTAGAGAAATCCAGAGAGTCTCTCTGGGCAAGATTTATAGTGGTAGAGAGACGAAAAGAGACCCGACAATGGTGGTCTGGTTTGAATATCTCTCGAAATCTATATATATATCCCCCCCTAATGGGCTATAGGTACATGGTAATGGTTACCCTAATCAAATGTCTTCAGGAACGATAATAATGTATAACAGTTGCCACTGATTTTGTTTATTTTAAGTCGTTTTTCAACGCATTTTTTGGAACTTGCGGTAGCTTTGAAAGTTCTAACGAGCGTCGCCTACTGGGCATGAATCCATCGCAGGTACTACCTCGCTACGAAAACGGAAAATGTGGCACTTTTCATGAAAACTCTTGTTATAGGTACTCGTACCTCACGTCATACCTACATACGACAAACCGGGGGAAAAAAAAAAAACCTATCATTACACGTTATGGTATTCCTTTCATATCGATTTTAAGGTCGCCGTCACGTGACGCATATAGGTAGGCGGGTATACCTACACCCCATCAACGAGAGAAAACCATCAGACTTCTGATTGAACTTAAAATAGAATCGCCCTCCAATGCGTATGGCTTCAAAGGTAATTGCAACTAAGCCCCTAATCAAGCACGCTCAGGAGCTGTCTCAAAATGATGTTATGTAAACAAAAGGGCATAACGCTAACGCACAGCCGGCGATTGACGGAGGAAAAGAGAATGAAAACTAAGATCTAATATCACTTTGAAAATGTTTGCTGTTTGTACCACCACTACAATCAGAGATAGAGTACAGCAGCGTGACCATTGTGCGACTAAAGTTGCAATTTGGTACTTTTTTCAAAAGCCTGGCACAATTTTTTGCCACTTTGGCCTTTTTTTTCCTTCTTTTTTTTTGCTGGAAAAGGGGTTTCGAAAATTTTACAAATTGCTCTTATTTCCAAATAAAAACCGCAGTTGCCTATATCAAACACTTTTATATTGTTTAGCGAGCCAATGTTTGTTAAGGATTGTTCAAACTTTTCTAGCTTCAGAATTTACACTTTTTTCTCATTGGCCCTTTTTTCTGGCGACTTTTCAGAATTCTGCAGCGGTCACACTGAACTACAGAGGTAACTTAAGCCGACTGGAAAGTGTCCGACTTCCAAACAGGTTAGTTCCCCAACGATGAACCCTACCAATCTACCATTCACTCACGAATCACGAGCACTAGCACAACCAGAACCGCATGAACATAGCAATGGTTGCGGTTGGTAAAGCCCCCATTTTTTCAAATCACCTGTGTGTTCATTTGGGAAATTGTGACAACTACAAGCTCGTATTGGTCGCGTAAATGTGTGAATAATGAATAAATGGATTGGATATGTGATAAGAAAAAAACAAAATAAAAGAACGGCAAATGGAAAGCAAAACAAAAACACGCAAAGGGCTAAGAAATAATTTCCCCACCTGTATTTGATGACGAGTTGGAGTTCGACGCTGGATTTTGCTGGTGATGATGTACAACTGCTGTCAAGTTGTTTGCTGTTTTCCATGAATCTGTTTGCACAATAATTGTATCCACTTGATGTCGGGGGACACCGAAACGCGGTTCCGATTCATCTGTCAAATTGCCATCAGTTATCGGCGATGGTATCAAATGCGACGAAGACTCACGGGCACCGTCAAGAACCGAATGTAAAGTGGTACTGTCGGGGGTCGCCTCCTCTGAGGCTAGGTTACCAACAGCAGTGGAATATCCACAATCACCACTACCATCGCTCGTTCTACCACCACTCACAGAAGTCGTTCCAATGATGACGGCGGCAGCACCACTGGGTGAGCCCATCGCACAACGACGACGACGCCGGCAAACATCTGTTGCTTCAACAATTGGAGCTGGAGCCCCAGCCCCAGCCCTGCCGTTGGAAGGTTCCACTTGGCTTGGTGTTACTATTTCTTCTTGTGCCGGTTTAGTGATTTGATCGAAACTCTCAGTGGCAGCACCAGCAGCAACACCAACCGCTGATGATTCAACTCCAATGGTTAATGGCGACGCACATGACTGAAGCTGAGCTGCCGCCGCTGAACCACTTTGGTTCCTGCTGGTGGTGGCGGTAGTGATTCCCTTTGTTGGTGAATGCTGTTGCGGTGATTCGGATTCCTCTGCTATCAGTGGCACCGCAATTGAATCCCCCTGGTTGGTGAGGGGATTTGTTTTTTTCCCGGACGTGGAGGGACCAATGATGCTTGTCTGTCTCTCGTGGGTCGTCGACATTTCGAGTTCTGCTTTGGTGTTGCGTTCTGTTGTTGTTTGCGTTTTTGAAATTTGCCTCGATGTTGGTTGTACTTTGAAGTAAAATTTTTGTTTTGCTGCGAGTTTCTTTTTTTTCTTTGCTTGTTTTTTGTGCCATTTCTTTCCATGATCTTTGGCTGGAAAGAGCAGAACAGAGGAAGAAAGAAAAGAATTCGAAGATTTTTTTTTGTTGGTAAGTTTGCTTTCTTTTCTATTCAATTTGGCAAAAGAACAAACAACCATTGAGGGAGTTTTTTTTGTTGTTGTCTTTTATTAACAATCAGAACAGAACACAACTAAATGGAGATTTCTTTATTATGTTTGGTATAGTGATGTCATGCAAAACTGGAAGAAGAATTTTAAAACACAAACAAGTATAACAGTAGCTATGGAACTTTTTAAAATCACCATGCAAAGTAGTTTTGTAAAGTATGGTTTCTAACTACGGATTAGTTTACGAGGGAATGTAAGCAAAGGGAATTTAATTAACTGCAGTGTTGAATGTTCAACTTATGCAAAGGCTACAGCATGCTACAAATTAAGTGGAAAAGGCCGTTTCAACTACAAGATTTACTGACCATTAGGCTGGGTTTCTACATCTTCCACCACATCTTACAAAAGGAGTTATCGTGCAGTTACAGCATGCCAACACTGCAACTCGGGCTTATAAACAGATTATCTGTCAAATGATTTATTATAGGTATACAGCGTTGCCGAAAGTACCTACTACAATAGGAGTATTGTACCTAGGGTTTCCAGATTTTGCTCGCAGCTCGATGGGACAGATGGCAAAAATGACTGCAGGAAATAAGGCCCCAAATTTGGGGCTGTTAAGGACTATTCACATGAGAGCGAACTGCGAATAGGCGAATTGCGAACAAATCAATTTAACTGTATTTATGAAAAAACATGACTCTCAATTGATTTAAACAGCTAAATTAACAATTAAATCAATTTTCCCGCGAATTGAAAATTATTGCCGCGAACTGTCACACTTTATTCACAATCCACACAAAACAGTCGCCATCCACAAACCCACGAATGAAAAATTCGTTCGAACTTAACCTTTTAAAATGAAACTGATACTCGGGTATCTGCGACCAAAAAAAGCTTTCATGTGCATGAAAGTGCCAGAAACTACGAATATTCGCGTGTTCGCAGTTTGCAATTCGCTCTCATGTGAATACTATTCCAATGAGAGCGAATTCACTGAATAGTCCTTTATTTCATAATGAAATAAGGCCCCACTGCGATGAAATAAGGCCCCAAAATAAAATGAAATAAGGCCCCAAATTTATTTATTTATTTATTTATTTTTAAGGCCCCAAATTTTATTTCATAATGAAATTATAAATAACGAAAACTACTTTACTTTTTTATTAGATTTTAATTTCATATTGTTGATATTGGATAAACTAATTTAGATTAAAGGAACTTTGTACACTCAAAAAAATTTGTTGTTACCTGTACCTAAAATTTGTTGGGGACTTATGTGTTTCAATTTTATTTTGGGGCATTATTTCGCAGAGCCGGCAAAAATGTAGAACAAACCCGATATTTCCAAATTTCTTCCGGGACGAAATAAAAAATAATTTTTATTCATTTGAATGACAGCTGTCAGTTTGCAAAAAATTACATTCTTATATGCTAGGTGTGACTGATGGAAATTTTCAAGGAGCATTTGTTAAGGTCGTTTTTTTATTCTTTTTTTACATTAAATCATGCTGAAAAGACAGCTGCGTGTAAAAGAGAATAACCTAACTACAAATTTTCAAACGAATTTATTTTTAAATAAAAAAAAAAAATGTAAAAAAAGGCGCCAGTCACTCCTATCGGGAATTTTCGTTGTAATTTCTCGTACTGTTTTATTTAAAAGTCTGAAAATTGCAAAAAAAAAAATGTGGTTTCATATGGACTGGTCAATTTGGAATGCAGTGAGTGTGTTTTAAACATTAAAAGATGTTTGCAGTAGTTTTATTGTTTGTGAATTTTAGTCTCAACTCGGGACAAAAGCTGTCCCGACTGGAAAACCGAAATTCTGTCTTAAATCTGGGACAAACCGGGACGTCTGGCAACGCAATTGTACTCCTTTCTCGTCTGTCGTACTATATAGTGCTCCCCAAAGACAAATTGCGCTCCTATTTTTAATTTCGGAATCAACTATTTTCACTTGCCTCGATATTTCTCTACTAATTTACTAGAAATTGCAAACCGAATTTTACTTTCTGGATGTTCCATTAAAATTGTTTTCATGTTCAATTTCGTTAAATTCAACTATTGAAATGATTTTCTAATAAGGAGTGGTCGATATTAAAATAGAATAAACCCAACTGTGTGTGCGAGGTATTAATACATATAACATAGTTCAAATAAATGTTATTATTTTGATGTATATAAGCCACATGCCCGAACTGTCAACTTAGTACTCAGTCACGGAACTCTTGACTAAACTCTTCGATTGCCCCTCTATAAACGTCAACTGTACCAGCTGCTCAGATCACCGATTTCAGCCAATCAAAACCGAGATACATCTAGGAAGACAACTGTCAGACTTACTAAACTAGATACTAGAACGTCACCAATGTCAGCGTTAAAAGAAATTATGGTAGTTTGTTTTGAGATTTCAAAGAGTGCGTCATTCTTTGTTTCTGCAGAAAGAAGAAACTGTTGGGGTGCCGTGAGAAACTGTGTGTTTTGGGTAAAAATTGAGGTAAATACATATTTTTGAAAGTTTCTTCGTTATATAATGTCTTTTATAGTTCATTTAAGAACAAATTTGGTCTTTAAAGTTAATTATTTCATTATATTTTTACTCTAGTGTTCGAATACAGGCATAACTTTTTCAAAATATTTTTTTTTTTCACGATCAGGCATTAAGGAATTAAACAATTTTTACGCTCTTTGCCCCTTTTTCTCAGTGTTCGGATCAAGGAAACTCATATATGTATATTTTTTTAGTTATATACATATTTCAATCATTCAAAATTAAAAAAGAGCTCCAAAAATTCGTTTTACCAGTCGAACACGGATATAAGAAACACTCATATAAGAACAACTCGCTTTTAAGAAACGCATGTGAAAACACGGAGATTTTTTTGCTATATGCACATATAAAAATGTTTTCATATAAGAAACTCGCTTAAAAGAAACACTCGGATATAAAAAACGTATTTTTATTCACACAATTTGTTATTATGTTGAAATTATTACACATATAAGAAACATAATTTTTTCCTTGGTTGAGATGGATTTCAGTTTAAATGCAAAAACAGCTCAACTATGCATGCAAACGAATTACGGTAGGTATGATGCGAACAATGCGAACACACCTTTCAATGACAATGACAGCTATCTACTGTCAGTAGAAAAAGCCCGCCAAATCGTCCTACATATGTTTTTATATAAGAAATTTTGTTTCTCATATCAGTAGTTTTCGTATAAGAAACTTTGTTTCTTATAAACGTTGTTTTCATATAAGAACAACTCGGATATAAGAAACAAATCACGTTGTTTTTTATATGTTTCTTATATCCGTGTTGGACTGTATAGGTATTTTAAGTTTAGTATATACACGAAATCTTATGTTCGGAATCAGGAAACAAGTGTTCGATTACTGGGGAGTCAAGTTGTTTTTCAGTTTTTACATAAAAAAAAAAACAGTTAAAATTACTGGGGACATGACCCTACAGTGGCGTGGCGTGAACATTTTTAAATGGGAAGTCGAAGCAAAATCAATTCAAGCCACCTTTTTTATACTTTAAGTCATTAATATTTTAAATTTATAATGAGCTTAAGGCATACTTAAAGTGGCTTCTATAGAAGCCCTTATTGACAGACGCATGATGCCATAACTTAAAGCAAATTCAGATTAGGTACCTAATGATTATAATAAAAAATAAAGATATGTAATTCAGAAATATTTTAGTGTTCATTTAATTTTTAAAATTAATGAGAAATTTAAAAAAATGGAAATTCATATAGATGTAATAAATAATAAAGTCAAATAATTGAAAATAATATAGGGAAGAATAAGAAGAAAATATAAGATAGGTATTTTAAATTAAAAACAACTAAATTTGCAAATAAAAGAAGCAAAAACAATGAAAGGTTTTGTTTAAATATACCTATTTTTAAACCAAAACACACCCTTACCTACCTCAACAACTACCTGTAATTATTCACACAAGAGACAATAAGACAAGAAGAAGTAAAAGAAAATCGAATAACTCGAAGAAAAGCGCGTTATTTTGTTCATATCATAACCAAACAAACACATACGACATACCCAAAACACAACCCAGTGGCCATGGCCAGTACCAGTAACAAGCTCTGGCTCTGGGAAGAAAAAAAGAGATACAAACAAATGTTCACTCAGTACTCAGCAGTCAAAATGAACTTTGTGAGAACCGCGAATAACTCGATGAAAAGCGGGTTATTTTCTACAATGGGTGTTGAACAAAGAGGTGTCAGAGTCACACAAAGTACTCAGGGAAGAAAAAAAGAGATAACAAGCAAATTTTCTCTCCAAATGAACTATAAAGTGAGAACTTTAATAACCCGACTTATTTTGGGTTACCTTCGCTTTGCCGCCACGAGACGATGACAACGTTGTATGAAAATGGATACACACACGATTTTTATATGAGTGTGTGTGTACCATTTGGTGAGTATTCACATTCATTTGGTAGTGTTTCATGTATATTCGGTTTTTGGTAGATAGATAGTGTTGCCTGGTGGAGATTTCAAAAGGTAACTCGGTAGGAATCGAGTTATATGGACGCCACGCCACTGTGACCCTACCACATTTTCGATGCGACATCTATTTCAAAACATTCCGCAACAATTTGAATTTCAACCGTATTACTTTGGCAATCTACTACTACCCAATTGCATTCTATGGGGATATCCTAGTTGGCTGGCATTGTGTTGCACTTTTTATTCGCTTTGAACCAAAAGCGCTAGTTATAGTGGGGTCATTTTTTGTGCAGAGCTTGAAAGGAACTGACATTTGGAAAGCAGTCAACATAATAGTATGTCAAAGCTATTAAGGGTCTAACTCAGAATTTGCAATGGAGGTGGTTGCGCAGGGTTGTCAGGTTATTAAAATCCAAATCGCCAATTTTAAATTTCAAATCGCCAAAATTAAAAGTTTTGTAAAATCAAATAAAACTAAGCAACTCACCGAGAGAACGACAATAAACAAAAAAGTAAGACAAGTGCGAGTCGGACTCGCTCATGAAGGGTTCCGAAACAGGAAGTAACATAACATAAAAGTTCTTGTAGTTCGTTGTAACTTTGATCGATATTTTTACCACTTTGGAAGTGTCTCTCGCGCAAACTATTCACTTAAGAAAAAAAATGATATTAGAAACCTAAATATCATTTTTGAAGACCTATCCATAGATACCCCACACGTATGCGTTTGATGAAAGTTTCAGTTCTATGTATGGGGACCCCCAAAATTTACTGTTTTTATTTTTATTTTTGTGTAAAATCTTAATGCGGTTCACAGAACGGTATAGCTCTTATAGTTTCGGAGAAAAGTGGCTGTGACATACGGACGGACAGAGAGACAGACAGACAGACATGGCGAATCTAATAGGGTTCCGATTTTTGCCATTTGGCTACGGAACCCTAAGAACACCTTGTAGCAACAACAACGCATAGAGGTTGGTCTTCTCTTCGTTCTAATCATGAGTTGGCAGGCTTCTACTCGTTGCACAACTGGTAGTCAATTGACAAAATCGAAATGCTAGTTCATTTCCTGACAGAGAGGGGAAAGTAAAAAAATGTCATCCCAAGGGGATTATATACGGAGAATTGATTGTCAGAATTCAAACTATTCAAAGAAACAATCACTTAAAAGGAGATGATGAATTAGTGGTGTAGCTCGAAATAGCTATCATTCCTACCAAAGTGACTTTGTCTCCGAGTTGTCGTTAAAGTTATTCTCTCAAAAACAATAACTCAACAGCAACTTATTATTTCAAATACAAACAAATAAAGCATTTATTAAAAAAAAAAAACAATTCATTTGATACAAACTGTAATGTCTTAACAGATAGAGGCAAAGGATACGAAATTGTTAATAACAAAATCTTAAAACAATAACTTAAAGGAAATCGGAGCTATTTTCCTACCTTTAAATTTAAATTGTTCCCACTCTCGTTTGTATTTAAAAATCCGCGGTTTTGCTTGATTTTATACGATTTTTTATTTACATTTACATTCACAATCACATGGCCGAGTTTGGAAATTTATTGTGACAGACAGAATCTTTGACGTATGAAATTAATTTTAGGGATTTGCTATTTGAATCGATTAATTCAACTTCCAATTTGAAAATCGGAAATCGCTAATTTCTCTTCGAAGCCGAGACATATTTTTTTTTGTAATATGTGAGAAGTAGAAAAAATATAGTAAGATTTTAATTCGAAAACAAAAAATCGCCAAAAACCGCACATTTTTAAGTGTGTCGCCAAATAAGACTTGGAATCGCCCATTTGGAGACAAATCGCCACACATGACTATCCTGGTTGCGGCAACATTTTTAAATGACAGATGGGTAGACTCGCCAAATTATGAAAAGTGACTCGTATATAAGCAATGCGTTATGCTGGACGCAACGGATCAACTGTGTAGTGTATACTTTATACTTTTCTATTTGTTCAATAGCGTCGACTGTTTTTGCAAAATGAGAGTAAGAACCGTCATTGATGGAAATATTGAGACTGAGGGAATAAATGCTACTGTCATGGGCGTTGAATGAATTGATTTAGGTAGTAAAATATGAATGTTTTAAAAAATGCCATCGATGACTGATGACAGTTCAATCACAAAATATGTTGTCTTTGAACATATTTAGAAAAAAATATTTTGTGCATTGAATATGCGACGGATTCGGTTTGTTGGACGAATGAAAGAAGAAAATATATTTTGACATTTGGTTTCACTTTCAATACATTGACGTTCTTTTTGCTTACACAACATGTCACTCGGACCAGAGAGATAACATACACGTGGCGTTGCTTTGCTTTTTTGCTTGATACTGATACTGCCACAAGTGATTTGCATGTTCTTTTATAAAAAATAACAACGTCACAACAGAATTTTCCATACAATTCAGTGCTGACAAGCTGTCAAATTGCGAACTCTGAGTTCCCATATAAAAGCTTTCGTAACCTACAATAAATTTAAATTGCTGACTTAAAATCGGTGACAGTAAGGTCCTTTGCGAGAAAAGAAGATCACAGCAATTAGCTGTTCCGATAGGTCAACGAGTTTGACAGTTTTTGGACTGGTTTATCACAGCGTAATCTCGTATATGATGTTAATTCTGAAGGCTTAAGCCCGCGCTAATTCATCCATTTTGTACGAACACCAGTATATCTATTTTCTTCTTAACTTATACGTTATACTCTTTTCACACCGCAATTAAAACTGTGTTTTCGCCGAAAACTCGAAATTGAATTCACACCGAACAATTACCAGTTTGCGTTTGACGTTTCAATCAGCTGTGAGACACTAGTCGTGAAACTTCTGTGTAAACTATTTTGTTTACAAATTTCGATGGCATTAACAAATAAAATATAATAAAAATTACATTAGCCCATCAGTTAGTGTGGAAAATGATTTTAAGTTGTGAATTGTGACATTTGTTCGGTCAGCTGCTCTGCTGAATGTTGCAAAAGGTGTGTTCATGGTGATTTCGTGGAAAACAACTCGTTTTGAACACTGAAATATGTGTGGAAAAAGTTCTGTTTTCGATGAAGTTTTGGAGTGTTTTCGCGAAAACCAGGTTTTCGGCTCGTTGTGAATAGCGTGTCAGTAAGCATAAGTCGCTGCCCCTGTTGAGTCTTAGTTGAAGAGTGACTGAACGGCATAAAACATTCTGCATATCGCTTGACTGCGGTAAAAAATGTTAAACGCACACACAAAGGCCCAAAAATATAACCAAATTGATTACCATTCACAGTGTACCGCTAGTTCCACACAGAAATTGCCCGGCTACCATAATGCAAGTAGCTACTTACGTTATACTTATTTTATTACACATGCATCGTTCTCATAATTTTCATTCATATGGGACACGTTCCAAGAATGCATCGAATCGAGATTACATCCCTTATACTTCCGTATAATTCCGACTACATTTCGTACCAGCAGGTAAGTTCGTAAATTTGGTTACCATAGGTAGGTACTCTTAACTCCCACAGTACATGCAGTTGTACAATGTACACCAAAGTCACTTCCTTGCTACTCACTTTATGGTATTCTTTGAAATGTCTATCCTCAAAGATGGGTACAAGTAACGGCATCAAGTTCCACTCGTACACACACATAAATAAAGTTCCACTAACCCAAGAGCCATCATCTAAGAGAGTTAATAACAAAAATATGAGGATTGAGGATCTCTGCCAAACTCCTTTGAGCGAAAAAAAAAACTTCCGATGCAAGTTTTTGCATGGCTTGGCAAAGCCAAACAAAATATGGCAGATAACACCGTTATGCATGCCACCTCGTTTTCACCAGAACTACACCTTGTCTCCAAAATTGTTGTAGGTACTGTCGTTTCGTGTGAAGGCTAGAGACTGAGGAGAACGCGCACAGAAATCATGCAACCCATTATAGAAGACTAGCTAGCAAGATATCAGAAAAAATGAATAAAAGCACGACACACGTCTGACGTAGGGAAATGAAAAGCGACTTACAGCTAGAGGTAGAAGGAAATAAATTTTACTACGTTCCTTGCTTTGAATTTGTACATTCGACTGTCGTGGCATCACCTAAAAAGACACGAGTTAAATAAAATTCCCATGATGAAAAGCGAAAAGGATTCTACCTATATATACGGAAGAAATCGGATTGTACTTCGCATTTTGAGTGAGCTAATAAAAGGAGGAAAACACAAAAAGGATGCGATACTGCGAAGCTTTCTCCGCCATTACGGTAATAAATGGCGAATTCTGAGAAAGTTTTTGAGGTTAAAACCGAATTTATATTCTTGCACGAAGATGTGCGACTTTACAGCCATGACGAATGGTGATGAAGGAACATGTAATGCACTGATGAGATAACGTTTTCATATTTTCTTGTCTCTTGGAATTCTAGGAGACAAAGTCATTGTGCGATATTGGAAGAGACATATTTTTTTTGAACTGTAATTTTGGGAATAACACTAGTGCAATGGAGCGCCATCTGTTGTTAGGAACAGAAAAGTGACTTGCAATGGGGATGTTCAAGTAGGTACCTAGTTGTAAGTCTGACAGCTGTCTGACTGGATTTATCTCGGTTTTGATTGACTGAAATCGGTCGTATGAGCAGCTGTTTCAGTTGACGTTTACGGAAGGATAGTCGACGAATCTAGTCAAAAAAATTGTGACTGAGTACAAAGTTGACAGTTCGGGTATGTAAAGTTCCCGACCAATCAAGTATTTGCGTTCTTTATGCGGATTGATTCTTGAATGTGCCCAATGGAGGAACACAAAGAGGGGCGTCTGGCAAATGCACTTGCATCCTCTCTTGTGTACGAGTACTAATACTCAGCTGCAGCTTACTAAAATTTTCCATATAAAATTACTCATTTTGTGATCTCAAAAATATTTAGAGTGAAGACTTAGGATAATTATTAGTAAGGCCCTTTCTCTTTTATTGGCCAAGTTCTTAGAGCCTTATTCATAAACATATTATAGCGAGTGTATAAAGTTATGCATTATTTAATATGCCTCTAAACGCAGAACCCTTATTCATAAAAATGTTTCATGTAGATAGAAGATGAACGCTTTTGGATGTTGTTTTGTGCCAGCCCCTGCATAGAGGTGGAATAGTATCGAAGAGTCATTTTGACTTAAAAAATCAGTCACATTTAATTTGAAATGATAACAAAATTAAATTGGATTAATTGGTAGTGACGTTTTTATTTTCAAAGAGTTCTTCAAGCACCAAATATGTGTGAACAGCAAATCTCCAATTATCGTAGTTTTTGTTCCCTTTAGTTTTTCCTTCATTGGAATTCGGCTATAAATCGGCGGCCATTTTATAGCCGAGGAAGAAAAATCAGCTAAGAGGGCAAGAAAAAAAAATTAAATTCGTTTATATATTTTACTGAAACTAAACCGTGTGTCCTGTCCGTAACTTGTTGAACTAATACGGTTTGTGGAAGCAGTTTAGTAATTTCACAACCAAATAAAAATACGTCTATTTAGTAGAACGAAAAGATATATGAAGTAAGTTTTATTTATACATTACTACAAAAGGGACTATAAGCTCTAGGACTCTAGGTTCCTTAAAAGTGGACTACCTACATGAATTCCAACACTTTTTCCATTCTTTTAATTCCTATTTGTATATTTGAATTTGCATTTCTCACAAGCTGCTAAGTTTTTTTCATCTTTTCTAACAGATGAATGTACTAGATTTCTCCTTTTTAGAACCTTTTCTGAAGCAAGGCATGTATAACTAATGCACATCGGAAAATGTTCGAAATGTTTGAAATAAAATTAAAAATTAATTAAATTAATACCACTCAAAAAATTATTTTCAATGACTGTTGTTTAATGTTTCGATTAACCCGCAAGACCAATTGCTATAAGTGGCCGAAATCACATTTTTACCTGTATTCTATACTGGCGATGGCCGCCATATTGATGTTATATTGGTGGATGTTGTTGTTTATAATAATAATAATAATAATTTATAATAAACGCAAATCACTTATTTACAATTTTGAATTTCAATAATGGAAGTAACAAAACTTGTAAATTCAATTCTCAATAATCTTGGCCATTATAATTATTTGTTAACTGTCAAAAATTTTCTCAATATTTTTTTTCCTTTTTTTATCAACTAACCTAAACTTTAAAATGCGCGGGATAAATCATTAATTTAATGCTTTCCTGTTTTTCACAAATTGAAATCGAAATTAGTTCGTCAAAAACCGATCGTAGACAACATTTTTTGAGATCCAATTTGCAGGGAATTCAATTTTCTATTATAGACGAAGACACATACCTTGGCTGTCACTAAAATTGGTATCAGGCTGAAAGATTTCTTTCTTTCTGCATTACTTTTTCTTTCTGTCTTTTGCCATGGCAACTTGAAGTTTGACACTTGTGAAGTCGTAAATATTATTGACATGTGACCATGTGACAGGGCTACAAGCTACAAATTTCTTTCTCTCTTGAAGACTCCAATTTTTGTAAAAAAAAAAAAAAAATAATTTGTGTAATATTTATGTTAACGATTAACAACATACTGTTAAAGTTGTATTATAAGAACTGCTGATTTAAAAAGGTCTCCCTTAGCTGTCAGTCGGGTACGTAAAATTTGTGTGGTGCAGTAGCTAAAAATAACTCCAGATGTAAATCGATAAATGTCAGAATTCAAACTATTCAAACAAAAACAATCACTTAAGGAGTCTGATGATGAATTAGTGTTGTAGTTCGAAGAAATGGCGCAGGGACATAAGTCCACGAGACATAAGTTCATAATGGACTTCGGTGGGACAGCAGTTCAAAATTTTATTGTGGAATTATGTCCCCCCACAGTGGGTATATATGTCCATAATTTATTTTTCATAGATGGGACTTAATTCCAACATTTTGTAAGTAGAATAATATGCTATCATCCAAACCCAATGTTTCAAACATTTTCTTTACAAAGTAACAATAAAAATAACACCCACATTCTTAACACAATTTAATGTTTATTTTAACGAAAAGGAAAAAAAATCTGAAGCTAAAAGTCAACTTATTTACTCAGACAACTTTTTGTTTTATCTTTTGTAAGTGGTAATTAGGTGTATATATTTTAAATTGTTTTAATGAGCTTACTGATCAGTGGGGCATGTTTTTGTCTTTTTATGGACTTTACTTTGGCTTATTTTTAAAACACAAAAAAAATAAAACTATTATTAGACACTATGCAAAAATGTTATGTACGTTAAAGCGGGGTACGCAGTTCTTCTCAAACGAAATATCCCATACAAAAGTGTCACAACGAAATCATGAACGAAAAATTTCGCTCTCCTTTTCGTTTTGCAGTACGCAGCTGCTGCGAAATGATGGCGGAAAAGTAGGTAGTTGTAGTAGATTCCTTGGTACAATTATCCACTCTCTTTTCGCACAAGTTTATTGTCCGGGACATTAATTGCTTGCAGAAATTTGGCATTTGTGCTGCACTGTTGCCAGCTTTCATAAGAGGGTGGAGCCAAAATGAGAAATTTTGAAGCCGAAAATATAAAAACTCAAATATGAAAATTAAAACCGCACATTTCTTGATATATATTAGATTAAAAAACACGAACTCTTAATTGAGAGACTTTTTTTAAGTTTCCATTTTGCAATGTTAACTAAAAAAAAAAAAAAAAAACGCAAATGTAAATGAGTTCTTATATTAAACTACCTACTTCGAAATGGGTTGGTATAAATGTGTGAAAATAAATTGCGATGGATGTCCTGTGCAAGTGAAAAATATGTTTTCTTGCGGCCAACTCACAAAAGAAACCAAATTCGGATTTAATGTCCCATTTGGCAGCAGAAATCTCGTATCAAAAACTGAAATGCCCAATACGAGTACGTTCGTAATAGTATTATAAATTCCTAAGGATCCTAAAAATCGCAAAACTTTAAATAAAGTGAATAGCGTAGATTACGATAAATCCGAAATGACAATTTTAAGGAGCCAAATTGGAAATAAACAGCAATTTCTGGTAACACTGCTACTTGTGTATCAGCCAGTGTTACCATAAAAATATTTTTACAAATCTGCATTTATGACAAAAAAAATAGAATTATAATTAATTATAAGTATAGAAAAATCTTACTTCACAACATTTCTTGTATTTATGCAAAAATAACAAAAAAAAAAAAAAAAACAAAGCAAAAAGGCTGAATAAGCAAATGACAGCATCCTACAGCGAAAACAGGTGTGCAACAAATGTCAAAATTTGTTTAAAAAAAAAAACAAAATATCTGCGGATGCAGACAAAATCTGAAGCGAAGATTTCTGTTTTTTTTAAATCAGCTAGGTTGAAAATCTGCAAAATGCAGACAAATCTGCACTTATGGCAACGCTGGTATCAGCTGATGGAAATCTACACAAATTATTTTCCGCTGCCTCTTCGCAGACGTTTCGCTGTCCATTTGGAGACCACCGGAAAACTTCGTTTCAGAAGAACTGCATACCACGCTTAAGCAATAAATAAACAATAAAACGACAAACAGACATTTTATTGTCTTAGCTTCCGAAAATTCGAGAAAATAAAAGATCGCCCAAATAATATTTTTCTTTCCATTTTAAAGAATTTGGGCGATTATTCAATAGGTATGCAAAATAGCCCAAATTTAAAATTCACAAAATAGTCCAAGCTTAAATGAATCATTGGCAAAAACTACAATGGGCGCCGCTGGATGCTTAAGACTCTGGCATGGCAGCTACTGCTATCAAATTCAATTAACTTAAGCAGCATTTCTTTAAATTCAAAACATGCTAGAAGGGACATGTTTCCATAAATGTTTTTAATGGACTAATGTTCCACTTCGGTAGGACGTAACAAAATTTTGAACTTATGTCCCACTTCAGTTTCTTATGTCCCTGCGCCGTTCGAAATAGCTATCATTCCTACCAAAATGACTGTCTACGAGTTGTTGTTAAAAAGTTATTCTCTCAAAAAAACAACTCAACTGTAATTCGACAAAAATTTCCCAACAGAAATCGTTCGGGTCAACCCCGAAAATAGCGAGAATCTTCATTTAATCCTCGCTTCCCCACGCAGTAAATTGATATACTTATTGATAGTACTCTATGCCACTACCCACAGATGCCAAGCTAGTTAATCAGGAAAATTCTTCCAATTGTATTATTTGTTAACAAAAAAAATTAAAAAAAAAAAACAAGTGCGCTACTACAACTGGGCATACGAATGGATATAGCAATAGAGGTAGGTACTTACAACCTACAAGTACATATCCTTCCACATTTTAATCGAAATTCTTGGAAATCTATTTCGAATTTACATTCTTATTTGGTTAGGTATGGCTTTTCTGCTAAGAAACAACACTGAGAGTAGATTTTTCAAATTTCTACGAAGTTCCGATGTTAATTATTTATGAGGTATTCAGGTATCGTATAACGTATAAGGAAAACGATTACCATGGCAATGAAATATTCCTGTATGCTCGTAGAAAAAAAAAAAAAAAAAACATTTTGCTAACGAAGTTCAAATACAAACATTTCAGAGATTCAAATACTTCATCTCTTTGAAGTGAATATTATAATCTGGTATTTTATGAAATGGAAAGTCTTAGTACATTTTCGTTTACAAATAAATTTTCGACTGGGTTAAGAATGTACTTGTGCGTAGTGCTACCAGGAAAACTATTATTTGAGTTTGTGTATATTTTCAACAAAGCTATCAGTGGTCATAACGATTTCCGATATCTGCATCCATCCATAAATCCATACCTCTTTGGTAGGTGGTCTAAAGAACAGAGACAATACTGAGACCGCCAACTTCGGCCTATTTTCCGTTGCTTGCCTACAAGCTATATCTATACAGGGTGGTACATGATAAGTGCGTCAGTATTGTTACATAGAAATTCGTATTGAAAAATGGCACAGAACTTCACTCACCAACACACTCTTACCTTGCATGTGCCACTTCCTTTGTCGTCAAAGTTGCTGCCAGCGTTCAATTAATTTTGTCCGTTAAATTTTAAATAAGTCGTTTCGTGTGGATAGTATTTTATTTTAGGAACAAGTGCAATTTCGCTCAAAATATTTATGAAAAAAGAACAATATAGATTGGTTGAGGGAAAATAAAAACATTTTGAGCAATTTGTCTTCAGTTATTAAACAAAAATCCACTCATGAAATCTAAGTCGATGATATCCAAAAGCGGAAAATACCGAATTATATTTGTCCTAAAATGTTTCTAGTATAAAAACATCTCATTTTATTGTTTTATTAACCAAGCAAATTATATTAATCGCCTTTTAGAAGTATATGATAAATAACCAATAGCATTCAGTTATTTTAAAATGTGGTATTCCCGAACTCTATCACATTCCCCCATGGTTGGAAGCAGTTGGCAGCATTGATTTTATATTTTCTGAATGTTTTTGAATGTCACACCGATTCTAAAATGACATAACACTGATAGGAAAACAAGATGGCGAATTAAAAAAAAAAAAAAAAAAACAATTAGGGTGCTAGCGGCAAGAGGATTGCGAGTTGGGGGTCTCAGCATTGTCTCTGGTAAATAAAACTGTTTTTAAAAGAAAAGCCTCTTTGTGTGACGATCCGTTCACTACAATAATGAACAGTTCTGTATTTGAAGACGATGTTCATTATTTTGTATAAAAAAGCGTACAAATGTTTTGTATTTTAGAAGTTGTTTCTAATTTGTTCTGTATTTCATCCAAAATCTTAAAAACAATAACGTAAAAGTTAAGAAAACCAAAATTCAATGAACAAAATTATATATAATGCTTATGTGCGTCAAACTTGCTGAAAGAGCAAATAATTAATCCAGTAGGTACTAAAAATACGTTCAATTTAAAGTTTTTCTTTATAAGGTTGATTAAATAATTGAAAAATCTGTTTTTTTTTTTCTTTCATTATTTGGAATTCTAAAATATAGTCACCCTGTCATATGGTGCGTCTCTGCAATCCTAACAAAGGCCGATCGATATATATCGAGTTCAGCTGTGGCTACGGAAAGCCAAGACCTTTCTCTTTTCATACTGGTGACCTGCTAAGCTACGTAACGCATTTATGGACACAATAAATTGAACAACACGGCGAATCCAGAGCCGTAGCCTTGGACATATCAAAGGCATTTGACCGAGTCTGGCATAGAGCCCTATTAGGCAAGTTAGCGTCTTACGGATTACCACAACAACTCTGCGGATGGATGCAAAATTTTCTTCTGGGAAGATCGATCCAAGTTGTTGTAGATGGTGTGTCATCCAATTCGTTTGCTATAAATGCAGGAGTGCCCCAAGGATCTATTCTTTCTCCAACTCTATTTCTTCTCCACATCAACGATTTGCTTGGATTGAAAAATAATAATATCTACAGCTTTGCAGATGACAGCACTGTTATATCCTCCATCTCGAACAGTGGGCCTGTGAATACGGCTACATCCCACAATCAGAGATGTGAACAAATTAATTCTCTAAATAATGATCTGGCAAAATCTTGAAGTGGGGAAAGGACAACTTGGTTGTATTTAATGCAAACAAGACACAGCTCACAACATTTTCCAGAAAAAATGCATCAACAGTTCCTCAGATCCAAATGGATGACCATCCAATCCATCACAAGGACTCAATGCACCTTCTAGGAGTCACAGTCAACTCAGGAATCACATGGCAGAACCACATATCCTATATCGCAAAATCGGCGTCCGCAAAGTTGAGCTACCTATTTAGAGCAAAGAGGCACTTTAGCCCCAAGCAACTTCTCCTTCTCTACAAAGCACAGGTTAGACCAGGCTTGGAATATTGTTCCCATATATGGAGCTCGGCCCCAAAACATTCACTTAACCTGCTTGATAGCATACAGAGACGAGCAGTTCGACTCATTGGAGACCCTACACTCACATCGAATCTACAACCGTTGGTGCACAGAAGACAAGTCGCTGACCTATGCTTGTTCTATAGGTACTTCCATGGTAGATGTTCTGAGGAACTCAAAGACATTATCCCTCGAAATGCAACTATTGGGCGCCCAACAAGACAGGCAGCTAATGCCAATGACCATACAGTACACTTGACAACCGCGAGGACATCAACTTTCCAAAACTCCTTCTGTTACAGGACAAGCAAACTTTGGAACTCGCTTCCTGGGGATATATTTCCAGAAGACTACAATTTGCAGCAATTTAAGTACAGAGCAAACATACATCTGCAGGCATCTCAGGGCGCTGTTGAAGCGTTATAGGTTCGCCTTTCTCGGGAGAAGTATATAACTATATATAAAAAAAAAAAAAAAATACCGCTTGTCAAAACCTAACGAGGGATCACAGCTGTCAATTAAATACAAATAAGTTTCCGAATTATACAGTTGTATATAAATGTACACCCGAAATACATAAAGCACAACATAAATCGAATATTATCCTTGCACCGTAATAGCTCTTTCGGAAACTCTTTAAATTTAAACCAGAAATTAGCATCTAATAATTAAAATTGCCAACATTCTGCCACCGCAACCATCGGCCAAAGGCATTTTATCAAAAATTTAAGTGTACACTCTCGTTCACGGGTTATTCATTAGCAACTGCATATGTATTGCCATTAATTTTATTCCAACGCTTTATGGCTGTGCGTTTTGGCAATATGAAACCATCAGTCTTTCCAGTATCCTGTATATGGAAACAAGGACCATTCGAACGTTTTAACGATTTTGCTGACTAAACATTAAATAACTCAGCCGGCTCGGATGGCAATATGGGTCATCCCGCTGCCGACAAGGCTGCAGTAATGTGCATATAGAGAGAGACTTTAGTGATATCTTTAATGACCACAAGCATATCGATGTTTTCCAACCCATATAGCTCGAATTACAGAGATGCAGAGAATTGCCTTACGATTTTTAATGAAAAAACAGCTCGATGTGTGGGACGTGTGGGACGCTTTATTTTGCCGGAGAACTCGACGGATAAGGAAAACGAAACTGATACTTCGAATTTGTATACGATTTTTCCGCTTTCGTATAAATCGAAGTAGACTTTTTTTTTTCCAAAAGCGTGTCATGATAGAGCTGAATATTTATTTCGTCAACATAGTAAAAGTTCGTTAATTCGAAATGGTTGGGGGAAGGTTAGTCCGAATAAAAGAATTTTCCGAATTAATGAGAGATTTGTTTTACCTATATGCAATAAACGCGTTCCTGTTGATGAAAAAATGCAAGAACTTAAAACGAAAAAATATTTTATGAACCCATAAGATTGCAAATAATAAATGAATTTTATTATAATTCATTTTTGTAACTAAAAACATAAAAAAATTGTGTATCAAAAAATTTATTTAGTACAACATACAACATAGAACAATTTTTGTATGGTTTTTCCCGATTTTTATATGTGAATTGTCGGGACTCCCCTTGACATTTTGATGATTTGGTCCGACTTCTTTAGGTCTATTTGATACCTAAACATATCATTGTGTTATTTAATTTTTGCTATTTTAATTTAATTTTTACGTAACAAAATTTTAAACTCTCATTTTTTCGGATTTTTTTTTCCGAATAAACGAGTTTTCGGAATTAAAGGGCTTTTACTGTATATTCGAAAATGTATGCCGCCTGATTTGACATGACACTCCACTATAAAACCCGTTAACAGTTACATAGTTCAGCACTTTCTTTCTTAAAACAACGCTAAATAGAAGCATGAAGGGAGATGAATAATATAGCGATCTTAGATCTTACTTTGTAAACTTACAAAGCAGAACAGAACATTCGACCGCAGAGAGAAAACAGTAGTAGAGAGCGACAGAAAAAACCTTGTTTATGTCATCGGGCCATTTAAAAATCTCACCGAATTTTTGGGATTTTACAAGCAATTCAATAACAAATTCAGTCACGTATTACTCGATCACGTATGCGGTAATTCAACCCCTGGTTATACAAGATGGGCCAAAAGAAATCACCCTATTAGAAGATGATCTTATTTTTGCAAATGGCCGCCAATGTCAAATCTGTTTTGACATTTGTGGATTAGACAGATGTAGAATACAATTGAACACGCCATAGAGCGATACACTCCCCAAGAACGCGGAATAATTTCGAATTTTCGATTTTTCGACCAAAATCATAATGAGCGATGAGAATCATTTCCACCTCAGCGGGTACGTGAGCAAGCAAAACTATCGCTTCTGATGGGGCACCGAAAATCCACGAGTAATGCACGCGGAGCCATTACATCCGCTCAAAGTTATTGCATGGTGCGCTGTTCACGCTGGAGGAGTCATCGGGACATTTTTTTCGAGAAAGCCGCTGGTCAAACAACAACAGTGGACGGTGCGCGCTGTAGGGCCATCTTAACTGAGTTTTTTCTGCCGCAATTGGACGAATTAGGACTGGAGGACATGTGGTTCCAACAAGACGGAGCTACGGCACACACTGCGCGAGCCACAACTGATATTCTGAAGGCGGCGTTCCTGGGTTGCCTCATCTCTCGTTTTGGCAATTTGCACTGGCCCGCAAGATCGCCCGATTTAACCATTCCAGACTTTTTTTTTGTTTTTTGAAGTCCCATGTTTACGTGAACAAGCCCGAGACCCTAGAAGCCCTAAGGGACAACATTCCACACGAGTGCGAGAATCTGTCGCCCGAAGTTCTCGCCGAAGTGATGAAAAATGCCATAAAACGAGCCCGTATGTCAGTCAATTGTGACGGCCGATATCATCTTCTCGACTTGACCAATAAATTCTCAAGGTTCAAATAAACATAATCAAAAAAAAGAATCGAAATTTTTCATTTAGAAAAATAATGAGAGCCAAACAACATCGGATGACTTCTTTTGTATTAAGTTGACTACGTTGTTCGGGACAAAATGCAACCGGAATGCTAAAACTAGATTGGTCCTTAACGTCACTTTTTCTACGTCGGACGCATAAATGCAAACTGCCAACTTAGTACTCACGAATTTCCTTACTAGATTCGTCGGCTTACCCCTATACATAAACACAAATTGAAAAAGCTGTTCATATCACCGATCTAGAAGATTCAAAACTAAGACATCAAGTCAGCCAGCTGTCAGACTTACTTAATTGAACGTCCCCATCATTTCTGGTATTTTTTTTGCTACCGTCTTCACACCAGAGACATAACTGAGTACTGAGACCCCCAAATTCGGCCGATTTCCGTTAGAAATTCGTATTGACAAATTTCACGTGACTTCAAAAATTCCGGCAACACACTCGCACCTTGCATATGACACTTGCGCTGTCGGCAAAGTTGCTATCAGCGTTCATAGAATGTTATCCGTTAAATTTAAAATTATTCTTTATGTGTTGATAGTATGTTTTTTTATTCATTTTTATTATTTGTGTCAAGATTTGTGGATAGAAGCCTACATTCTTCCATCCTACGAGTATTAATCTTCATTTGGGTAGTATTTAATAAAATTGGGTTTTGAAATAACGCCGTAGGTAATCAGTAAGACAAAAAAAAAACGTTTACCCTATTTTGTAAGACGGAAAATGAACCAAAGTTGCGCACTCAAGTAGCGCCTCGTGGAAATCAAAAGGCAAAGAAATAAGAAGAAGAAATAAGGTCGAAACCTAACCTCATTATTGGTAAATGACGATTAAAATTTACGGCTTTCGGCAGCATATCCATTAGTCGTTAGATGAAGCTACCTTTGCAGGTTGCATCTGCACATGTCTCTACTCCCTATTTACATTTTATAATGATGATTATTCAGTGCACTGCACATATTTTAGCGAGTCGAAATTGGGTTTAATACCGCAATAATTATTATTATAATTATTAAATAGACAAAAGAAAAACTTTGATCGAATTATTGATCATTTAGGCTTTTCAAAAGTTTAATTTTGCCTAATAAAATTGCTGCTTAATTTGTAAATAGTTAGAATTAGATTTCCTACAATGGATATTAAAAGGCGTGATTCAATACAACTACCTTAAAGTATTAAATGCTTTTGCATTACCATCGACAGCACTGGACATTTTCGATTGTGTTTTATATAGCACACTATGGCCTCTGTCATGATGTCACTGTTAAGTACATGATAAGGCTGCTCTCGTCAGTATTTCATATTTTTTTTTTTATAAATTAATTTATTTAATAAAAAAAATCATAAAAATAGATAAGCGTTGCCTACACTGTCATTTTGTATGATCTTTCGCCGTATCTTGTAAGTCTGTTTGCGCATACATGATTTTTTTGATATCATGTCGACAATGCGTAAGCAGCTAGATTAGATTGCGAAATGAAGGTATTCCGAACTGTGACTGCGATAAATTCAAAAAAATTAATGGATATAATAAATCACTTTCAATGTATGGAGGAATATTTGGTATATGATTAAACGAAGTCAATAACGAGCATGTGTTGTGAAGATGATGATTTTCAATTGCCAGCTGTGAGGATGGCATTATTTTTGCGTTGAAAGCACTTTACCGCGCAAATCGCAAAAAAAATGTTTGCAATCCAGCGTGAAAATTAAGTCAGTCTGTTTTGAAATTACGTGATTGGACATATTGTCGTTGGACGTTATTTATTTTCGTTTTTTTTTCGGTTTTGTTTTTGTGGTCATAATGTCCATGGACATAATGTCCGTTTGGGACAGAAATAACGTCCTTGGACATTATGTCAACCCACCAGTGAACTTATCCGCTTGTTAACTTTTCTCATTAATAAGTATATTTTATCTCCAAGTTGCTTATTCATCTCCATGTTCGCTATTCGCTCTTTGTCACCTAACGCACGAGAACGACAGAAGATAGGACACAGGAACAGAACGGAATTGTACTAAACATTGTAGTTTGTAGCTTGTAGGTGTAGTCCTACATCTGTCATAAATTTCGTGCTCAAAGAGTTAGGCCCCAGTTATAGCCATACGTAAAATGCAACCGAAAAAGTTGGAACAGTATGAAAATGAGTTTTTTTTTTCGTTTGGGTGGTCATAGCGAAAAATCTGTCAGAAAAAAGTTTCCGTACTAAGGGCCGGTCTGTTCACAGCTGGTTAAAGCCTTGGTAGGTTACCACAGATTTAGGTTATACATCAGTGATAACCAATGAGTGTCTTGAAAGTTTTTCACTTCGGTCACCAAACCATAGCTTTGCAGAAAATCGTTCCATTTTTCCAGTTTATTTGTCATTTAGTGATTGACCGAATCCATGGTTATATTTTTTTGTTTTTCGGGTCCATTTGTTTTTGATAAGTAATTTATTTAGGTAGGTATTTTATTATTGTATTTATTTTTACTAAACTTAATAAACACAAAAATTAATATTATAACCAAATTATACAGGAATTTCTTAAGAACTAAAGAATGAAACTTTGTATTTGTTAGTCAATGATTTTTTGGGAACAAAACCGAAATAAAGCCAAAACCAATAAAATTTATAACAAATTAACAGGCCTCATGTTAATTTATTCAACGACAGTCGCAATTTTCCCATTCTCTCAATATTTTTCCTGACGCGTGTGCTTTAAATCAATTTATGAGAACTGTCATCGGCCAACAAATTCTGAAAATAATCTTATGATGAACTTTGCATTCATTATTTTGCCGTGTTGTGTATTCTATACTTATGTGTCAGTTGAAAACCTCAAAGAAACCGATGTTAAATATTTTATTGATTATATTGGAATGGAATAACCGATGATTAAAGATAACCAAGATTGAACAACTGGGCCTTAAACAATTACAACAAACTAACCCCCACTGATTGGATTCCATCAGAAAAAAAGTTCCTAACAGATGGAACAGTAAAGAAATGAAATACTTCAGTGGAATGATTTGGTTTTCTTTTGTGGAATTGACTGAGAAGTTGATCAGTAAAAGTTTTTCGTACGTAAAAATGAATAAATTATTTTTCTAGAAAATTTAAAGATCATTTACATACTTTTTTTTTGATAATCTAACTTTATAATTCATAAACAACATTTTAAGATCAAGATTGAGTTAAACTATCAAATTTAAGTGGTCAAAAAAAGCAAAAGAATTTTTTTACGGTTTGGTTTTACGTATGGCTATAACTGGGGCCTTATGTAGTTTTCACCGATTCACTTTCAGATTCTGTTTTAGATTTCAGATTTTACACGTCAAACGAACGCTAATGTCACGTGCACCTTATCGTAGCAATTAAGACATCTTCAGATGATTTCTATTCCCAGGCTATATTTTATATTTAATTATTCGAAATGTGAACCAACATTTAGCTATTAAAATTCACAGCCTAATAATAAACAAAAAGTTAACTTTTCTTCACTGTGTTCGTAAGTTTCATGTAACTCCGAAAAGGAATCGAGATTTTGTAAAGTCTTCCTTTGCGTTGAAAAGTTATGCGCCCTCTATACGAACAATTCACCGAGTTAAGTTATCCGTTTGTTATTTCATGTCATTGAAAGCTAACACGCGTTTATAAATTTGAGTTAACTTGAAGTTAGGGATTCTCCCAGATCTCACCCTTTGATGGCTTCAACCGTACCCACTTCAAAAGCCCCATAAATAATGTAGATAGTGTGAAGTAATTCTGGAAATTTGTTCTTTGAGCACAGCTTGAGTTTTTTTTCTGATAAAAGATATCATATATGAGGGGTATATCGTATATAGCTTCAAAACTCTTCTTTTCCACTTTTGAGAATTTTGAATAAACCGAAAAAGCTGCTAAAATGATATTAGCGATAAGATAAGGGCGGTTTGAAGGCTCTAAGTTTGGAGTGATATGTATCAATTTTTTATGTTTTTGAACATATAAGGTAAATAAAAAAATTATAAAAAAACAATTCAATTTGGAAATGAAGAGTTTTGAAATTGACGATTGGATTAGTTGACTTTTGAGTCAACCTATTTAGGAATAGAGGAGTTTTAAAAATATATTTTTTTTTACCGATTTAATTTATTTTGGTTTATTTAAAAGAAAATTTAAAGCATAAAGAAAAAACTTAACCAAAAACCAGAAACCTAAACAGTCTTCAAAACTAGATCACAAAAATGTATACAGTGGACTTTCAATATAACGAGTGATATAATATTTTATGTCATTCACTATAACGAGCGTGTTATATCAATCGATTTTGCATACTATTTAAAAAAAAGGAAGTCATTGAAAAATATGTTTATTTAACGTTAATTGTTTGTTTAATGTTAAATTGAACATACAAAACAAATAAAAAAAATTTCAAAAGTTTCAGTCTTCGTACCGAAGTATTTAAGGAACAAACAAATTATAAGTTTAAAGTCTTATATGCGTACGAAAAGCTTTGCTTTCTTCTTTTGTTCACAAACTTGACTTGTTTCAGGTTGTGTATCAAGATTTTCATCCATAAATCTCTTATAAAATAGGAGTACACTCAGTAATAAATTTAATTATTAAATAAAAGTAAACTTAGAAAACTTTATTTTATATGCGGGCTTGCTAAGGTTATTTTCTTCACAAGAATTATTGCAACACAATTTAGATTAACCCATGAATACCCTCAAAATAACAAAAAATCCCGCCTTTTTTGTAATGTCATTGGAATAGGGTAACTTTGGGCATTATGGGGCAGGGGGCCTTAGGGCGAACCTTGTAAATACCATATATCCGATTAGCTTTAGTCTTATGGTGCTTTTTTTATATGTTCTGCAAACGCGTATTTGTTGTTATATGGCGCACTTGTTGTAGGGGCATTATGGCAAGGGTGCGCCATAGCTTTTATATGAAATTGGCAAGTAAAGTGTCCGCCATATTGCCCCAATTTAAAATATCTAATAATCTTTTTTTATGTCTTATTTCCATATAAATGTCGACTATCCGAGCAAATAAGGGCTGGGGAGCAACGTGTTTGGGAAGTGATTTAGTTTCTGCATTTAACGAAGTAAAACAGAAAACCCTACTAATAAATAAAAAAGGATGCTTTAAATTATGTAGTTTTTGGTCCCACAGCTCCTTCATTCGTTAAAAAAAAAAAAAACAATTGTGATAGTTGTGGAAAATCCAACCAAGTAAATCATCACGCCATATTGCCCAATTTTTTGTTTATGTTTCCTGTATTTCATAAATCTTTTTGTCTTTTGATAACAAAATTATTCGTGCCCGAAGTTACCCTACACGAGTTTTGAAAACGGCAACTTCGATTTGCATAGGAATAGAAGAGTTTTGGTAAGGAATTATGGTTTGAATGGGATTAAATGAGTTTTGAACTAAACGAGTGAATGGAACAGCGTAGTTTTGATTGAAACTTCACTTTTGAAGTAGTCAAAAGTAATAGGAAATAAAAAGTTTTGATAAAATTTAGCTAAATACTTAGAAGAGGGCCCTTCTATAGAACACTTTCTCAACCTAACCTAACTCATTTTTGGAAAAAAAGTGTAACAGAAGAGTTTTGAAATTATACCCCTCATACACATATTAAATCAAATTGATTTTGCTTCATACAGGAAGTTGAAGTTTGAAATAGTAGCAGTTTTTTTTTTTTTTTTTTTTTTTTCAAAAAACTATTTCTTTCAACCCGAAATTTTTTAAATTGCGGTTTAATTAGTCCTAAAGGCGCGTAGAACAATAAAAAGCAATTATTTCCGATGAGTTTTTGAGGAATGGGCTAGAACTGAAAAAAAAAAGTATTCATCCTCTGATCTACCGCCCCGATAGTTATTTCGAGAAGGCTTTGCCCCTTTTAAAACGTCATAAAATTGTAGTTCCACAGATCGCACGCACAGGAATGGCTGTGAGAAACTAGGTATCGCTTATTTTATGCTATACTTTTCGTTCTAAATTGGAAAATATGATAGATTTGTCAAAAATAAACTCTAAGTTATCAACGCCATCTGGCAGTGAATTTACGAAGCGCTAAATACGAATTGAGGTGTAATGACTAATTTTTTGTCATTTGGTTGTAACTTAGCGAAAACAGTTAACGATCCTACTGTAGCCACACTCGTCCATCTAAAAAGCAAGGAAAACCTAAAAAGTGTCAACACTTTAAAGGTAAACAACTCTATCAACAAAGTATCTCAATCTACCAGCAACATATTCTACTCAAA
The DNA here is from genome assembly GCA_946477585.1 of Cheilosia urbana. Lineage (NCBI taxonomy): Eukaryota > Metazoa > Arthropoda > Insecta > Diptera > Syrphidae > Cheilosia > Cheilosia urbana. The sequence goes on from OX297854.1 coordinate 124,818,427, forward strand.
TACAAACTTTTTTTTGTTTTATTTTTCAACACATGCCAATCTAGAATGGTAATCTACGACTAAACCTCCAACCATACTTCAAAAACTACAAAAAGTTTCCTTATCTAGAAACGAGTCAAAATATACATACACGGAGAAAGAAATAACAAATTCAAAACCGTCCTACAGCGACAACTTTATTAACAATCAAACTGCAACTTACCACTTTCGTCTGCTTCATGTCCCGTTTCATGGCACTCGGCCAGCATTGAGTCACCACCTTCATTTGACGATGGCGACAGAAGCAGATCCTTTGACTTTTTATGACCGAAACGTGCGAATAAATTCGCGCGACTGTTCCTTCGTTGTTTACCCGGAGTTGACAGATTCGCTTCATCGTCCCCGGCATTCGATGTTGCATGACTATGCGAATTCCCCATGGTGATGTAATTTGCACGCTCCCGAGTTCACTGGCTTTGCTATTAATTTATGTTTATTTATTCACTGTCTTTCAACGAACAGCAGGGAAGTCAACCAAGCAAGGACATATTATTTTGTTCCAACTACAGGGTTTGACACACGCCACAAACACGCAAATGACACTTGATTGGGAATAGCGACACGTACTGTCGATGGCAGCTTAAAACACACCCCTCTGTTGTCCTCCAGATATCCCCCAACAGTTATGAAGTAATAATAATCCCAGCCTCAGGGGAACGCCGCCGGCCGGTTGAAAAAAAAAAAAAAACAACAAAAAAACAAAAAAAACAAACACCAAATATTCTATCGTGAAGGGAGTTGACGGGAACAACCCCCGTTGCTAATGATTTTCGTGCGTTAACTTAACTTTGACAGGCGACAGTAATTCCGACCGACCAACATTTAACACAATTACCGTCAGTCACTAACATTGTCGTGAACTGTTATTTGTTTAACTTTTCTCGCCCTTCAAATATTGTTTATTCACCGAGAAAAAATATTTTTCCCAAAATCCGCCCGTAAACACTGACACTTGACGTTCGCCAAGCTGTCAACGTGACAGCTGCTGGAGAGATTGCTTTGGCGAAAAATCGATGCTGAGTGCATTCGTATTGAAAGTACGCGCAACCGCTTACAGAATAGGTCGTCTGCAGTGACACGAAACAGAACAGAAAAATAAAAACGACAAGAATTCCTATACCTACTACGGCTAGACCTACATTCGATTTCTGAACAAGACCTGACTGTGTGTGACTAAGTGATTGTTCGTTGACTAGGTCATGTGGGGATGATTATGCATACGCTCGTGGTGTTGTTTTATATGGTGGATGTGATAATTGGCATTAGTCAATTGGAATTAACAAAAAAAAACACCACCCGACACACACACGAACACAAACTCGAATTTAACGGCAAGTGGTTCCACAATGGGGTCGACTCTGGCCAAATGGAGGGTAAACAGATGGAAATGAAAGCCCAAATAATAATAAAAAAAAACCGATACGGGATGACCGGCCCGGCTGCCCGTCCGTTGAGAGCTAGAGCGGTTCACATACTGAACAGTAATCATGCGGTTATCTCGAAAACGTTTAAATTTTTGAATATTGTCAGGGGGGGCGAGTACCCCCTCCACCGCCAGCATTCACTATGCTATGACTATACTCTATAGTGTAAAGTCTATACACATGCAAACTGCCAAAATCGAATGAGAGTGAGATAATAGAACTATAGTCCATAGACGACGCCTTTTCTGTGAACTGTGAGCGGAGTGCCCTTGCCGCAGCCGCTACCACCGCCCAATGCAATGGCATAATATGCCCGAGTTTAGTGGACTATTGTCGTGATGGTGTGGTTATCAGCTGTGATGGGGAATTTTCATTATCGTGTCGCCATTATAGGGGGAATTAGTTTATATTTCTCTTTGCGAATAGTTTTAAGTTTTCAAGTGCAGTTCAGAGGGTGTATGCTGCATGGTGTATGGAAATAAGCAGTGATGGGACTTGAGGAAAGCGAAATGGTGGTAGATAGCCTTAAAAAAAGGTGGTAGAAAAGTGGGAGAAAAATAAGTGTTCCATGGTAAATAATTCACTTGTTTATACCTATTAAATAGTAATAATAATAAAAAAAAAAAAAACAGGGAAATAAAATATCATTTCTAATTATTAATTCAAATCTATATGAAACAAAATTGCATCCGTAAGAACGCCCATCACTCGAGAACGGATCTTCAAATTTGAGCTTTTTTTCTTTGTTGTGTCTGTCTCCACCTGAGGAAGGTTTAAACGTAGAGAAAATTGGAAAACTTTAAAAGTAAATTGAAAAATTCATTAAAATTAATTTTCCATACATTTTTTAATGGATTTTTTTTTTTAATTTAATCACAATATACAGTGAGATCGTGTTTGTCAAAAGTTCAAAATGAATTTATGTGATGTGAAACATCTATAGGCGCAGGCATGACTTGGGAGTAAAATCGACTCGACCGAAACAGAAATTCCGTGGCGACGGCGGAAATTGGCCTGTCGCGATAGGTGATTTTGAGTTTTTTTTTTTTTTTTTGAATATGAATTATAATTTTTGAAAGGCTATAGCTTGAGTTTCACTATGGAGTAATACAAAAGTGGTTTGGTGTGCTGTGAAATGGGGCAGCCGTCTCCCCGCTAGTGCCAGAACAAGGACCAACGTGGACTACCTAGGAAAGTGTTACAGTGACACGACGATGTACGAACGTATATAAGTGGCTGGATCGACGCGTAAAGGGGCTATCTCTCAAATTTCTTTGGCCAGAGAGATAGCCATGGATGTGTCCATAGAGACATAGGGTGGTGGGTAGGCCAAGCTAGTGCCAATATCATCCGGCACGTCTCTGGGACTGAACGAACCTCGTCTGGGAGCGACCTCGGGAAGCAGTGCATGCAAAGGACTAGAGTAGGTTAGATATAAGTTAGAGTAGGATTAGCTGATAGGGTATAGCTTACGTACTTTTAGTTTAGCATAGCATTAGTGTAGGATAATTAGGTTAAGTGAAGATAGTTGCATCTGACTTCCCGGCCTCTCACTTTGGTGAGGCAAAGGTTATTGAGTTCTTCGCTTTCTTCTTTCCTTTCAGTCTCTTCTCTTCTCTATCCTATCATTTATTGGTCCGTCCGAAGTCTGGTAATTTTAGTTCTACTCCTATATTTTTTTGTTTTGAGCAGGTGGTTTAGTGTGAGGGGTGACAAGAACTATCCCGTCCGACGAGCGATAGCCGTGCAATCGCGAGCGTGCAACTGTCCTCCTCCACTTCTCCGAAGATGCCCCTGTGGCCAACCTTGACACTGTTGTCGATTTCCGAAACTATTCAACTAATTTCAATAAAATTTTGTGGATGTACCTCTATGGTTGGCTGTAGTTTGAAAGATAGGAAACAAACATTTTTTCAATTCATTTAACTTAGTTCTTAAAGTGAAGACTTATATGAGCACGCTGGCCCTGGGGGGTGAACTGATAAAACTTGGTCTTACACAGACTCTGGACTACTGAATCAGTTGTATCACGGGCGACGGGAACAGATAGCAATTTTTGAAAATCGCATTTGTCGTTCAAAACAAACAAAATTATTACTTCGTATAGCAACCGTTCAAAATATTTCCCGTTCCGCAGAAGTTCCTTGGCAGCTTAAGTGTTGTGAACAGTTGCGGTATTTAATTTTGTTCTTTTTCATTTGTTATATTTTTTAGATGTGACAATTTACGTTCAGTAGCTGTGCTACTATAATTTTTTAAATGTAAAATTTCTCATGCCATCTTTTAAATTTTGAATTGAAATTTTGAAAGAACTACAGAAAAAACGTCATAGATTCAACTCATCATTTACAGTCAAATAATGAAGTATTGGCGCATTAATGGTGTATTGGACTGAAAGTTTTTTTCTGATGCAATTCTCAAAGACTAATACTGATAGCTGAGTGTGTATGGGTAAAAGAAGGCGAGAAGCAGTAAGTATAGTAGGTAAAATTTTCAATTTGATACAATGATGGAAAAGATATATTATTAGCGAATAGCTATGAGTAAAAGGTGGTAGATTTCGAGTTCAAGTTGGTAGAATTTCCGAAAGTGTAAAAAGTGGTAAAAATACCACTTAAGTGGTAGAGGTCCCATCACTGGAAATAAATTTCTAACCGGCTATATATGGTGGTGGACACTAAATATCACACTTTCCATCTCGTTTATTGAATTACATACAAACTCGATCTCTTACTGTAAAGCAGCGGAATTTCTAGTTTGATGTAACATGTGACTACCTATTGGAGAAAATTGATCCGTTACAATTAGGTACTAGGTTAAGGTTTTTAATATAATGTGTGAACTGTTTGTCGTTCTTCTTGTCCTCTTGTACTCAGCTGACTGGTGAAAAATTATTTCTGCTTGTGATTTGAACCAGAGTGGACTTTCAAGCTGATGTCAATTAGAACAAACACAAAAATGTCCCGTCTTACAGCTCAACAAGTCCAAAAGAAACATATCCTTGCAGTTTTAGGGATTTCATGTCTTAGCCACGACTAACCTACAAAACCGACTATGGTGTAAATGGTCCCTTGGTCATCTTGGATGAGGTGAAATTCCCCAAATTTGCCGAGATCGTGCAGCTTCGTCTGACTGATGGCCCTGTCCGTTCGGGACAAGTGCTGGAGATGAGCGGCTCCAAGGCTGTCGTTCAAGTGTTCGAAGGTACGTCGGGCATTGAAGCGAAGAACACTCTATGTGAGTTCACTGGTGACATTTTGCGTACACCCGTATCGGAGGATATGTTCGAACGTGTAATCAACGACAAGGGACCCCCAATCTTGGCTGAAGATTTTCTTGACATCCAAGGTCAGCCCATCAATCCGTGGTTGCGTATTTATCCCGAGGAAATGATACAAACTGGTATCTCTGCCATTGGTGTGACGAACTCGATTGCCCGGGATCAAAAGATCCCCATCGCCTCTGCAGCTAGTCTGCCACACAACGAAATTGCCGCTCAGATCTGTCGTCAAGCTGGTCTCGTCAAGGTTCCCGGCAAATGGGTGTGAACATGGAAAATACTCATTTTTTCAAGCAGGACTTCGAGGCGAACGGTTCCATGGAGAACGTGTGCCTGTTCTTTAACTTTGCAAACGATCCAACCATCGAACGTATTATTACCCCACGTTTCCCTCTCACTGCTGCTGAATTCTTGGCCTACCAGTGCGAGAAGCACGTTTTGGTCATATCCTCACCGATATGTCCTCGTATGCTGAAGCTTTGCGTGAGGTGTTCGCTGCCCCTGAGGAGGTGCCCGGCCGTCGTTGTTTTCCCCGGTTATATATATACAGATTTGGCCACCATTTACGAGCGTGCCGGACGTGTTGAGGGCCGTAACGGATCGATCACTCAGATCCCCATTCTTACTATGCCCAACGACGATATTACCCATCCAATTCCTGATTTGACTGGTTATTTTACAAAGGGACAGATCTACGTCGATCGTCAATTGCACAGCCGACAGATTTACCCACCAGTCATCGTGTTGCCATCTCTGTCACGTTTGATGAAGTCTGCCATTGGTGAGGGCATGACCAGAAAGGATCACTCTGATGTGTCGAATCAGTCGTACGCTTGTTACGCCATCGGTAAGGCTGTGCAAGCCATGACGGCTGTCGTCGGTGAGGAGGCTTTAACTCCAGATGATTTGCTGTCCTTGGAATTCTTGAGCAAGTTCGAAAAGAACTTCATTTCGCAGGGTAGTTAGGAAAACCGCAAAGAATATTCGAGTCACTCGATATCGGCTGGCAGTTGCTCCGTACCTTCCCCAAGGAGATGCTTAAGCGAATCCCAGCTTCCATTCTCGCGGAATTCTACCCAAGAGACTTCCGCCACTAAGCGCAACTCACAACCCCCATCACCAACCAAAACCATCCTCTTCTTTAAAGTTGCTTGCCTTGCAACATCAATATAACTTTTTTCTTTTAGACTCCAACGTTTGCATATCCCAACAGGTTGATGGTCTTCACACGAAGATATAAGTTAAACTGGCTTATTGTCAAACCATTTCAAACAGACGAGACTATTGTTGATTTCACATTTCATATCGTAAGACCCCCTTCCACGCTTTTTTAACTCTGCATCTGAAAGTAACTGGCAATTGCTTACACGATTTTTTCTTATAGTACCTGTTGCAAATATGCCCATTTCCTTCAAGGAAATCAGAAGGCTTACCGACGTAAACCAGTTATCAAAATAAAGTTTAAGGTTTTGCCAAATATAAAATTACATCCGAAGATATTCCCATTATGAAATTTATGAATTGCCTTTGAACGCAATGATTTGTTCATCAATCCTTTGATGTTCTTCCTGGGGCAGCTTACTAAAATTTTCCTTGAGGATGTTTAGTAAAGGGCTTATCTTGTGTAGATTATCATAGTTCCACTCTCCTTTTTGGGGTTGTTTAGCATTTTCGTTGAAGTGTAAGCATTGCTTTATTTTTTCAAAACTTCCACGCGGCATTGCATCTGTTATAGCGGTAAGCTTTAATTTTTTTTACCATGCCATTTTAAGTTGTGGCAATTTCAAAACACCCAAATACAACAAAATACCAATATAACGTTTGATATCCTCTCATGTACATTTAAGCTTCATCCCGAGTTCTTGCAGCCCATACAAATCAGTTTGCTTTTGTTATCAAAAAAGGTGCAGAAATATTCTACGGGAGTCATCACGCCATCGACGTTTAAAGTATTGTTTTCTTTCCAAATACTCTCTGCAGCTTCAACTGGTCTTGATCTCCACTTAAGTGTCGTCAAATCAACTTTTTCGAAACAATTATCAGCAAAATCATATTGGCAAGAAGATCAATCTCTATCTATATAGTTTCTCCTCTTTCCACGATATCTTCCAAATTCTACTCCAGCACTGCAGAAATGTCTTCCATCTCATCACCACTTTCTTCGTCAGTAGAGGCATCCCAATCGAAGTTTAAGATTCTCTCAATGTCTTCCTTTGACAGACCTTTCTCTTGCGGTCTCATATCTAAGCACAAATACAGGGTGTCCGCCGAGAAGGTATACTACTTTGATTTGCCGCCATTTTGGTAAACATTAGTCCTGATAGTTCATATTTGTAATTGATAAGAAACATTTTAAGACCAAGATTGAGTTCAACCATCAACTTTTAGTGGTCAAAAGAAGCAAAAGAAAATGTGTACGGTTTGATCTTTCGTATGGCTATAAGTGGAGCCTAAGGGTGGTTTTAAACATTCAAAAATCGACAACATGGATACACAAGTTAAATAATGTCATTTATTCTTTGACGCTTTTCAATAAACATACTGCCGTTTTTGCGTTCACTTCAGCTGGTTCGTCTTTTCCTTTTATACCACGTCGTAGTCTTTAAACATCTCAACAGGACTAAAAAAAACAACAGCCAACTTATTTCAGTGACAGAAGTATGAAAAAACAAATTCGACTTATTCAGCCGAACCTGTAAGAGTTGCAGTCACAATCTGTAACAAATAAAACAGACAGTATAGTATAGTAGATTAGTGATTCAAGGAGTAAGTAAGTCCCATTTCGACGGTGAAAGACAAGAACACATTTAGGCCTTACATTTCCTGGGCAAAAGCCGAACGGGTACAGGTTGTTGTAAATAATTCGCCTACTTAAACCATTTCACTCCGAAACGTTTCCTTTTTTGTTTGTTGTACTTACACAGAATCAGGACTGTGCTGCCTAATTTCATTTAAAAGCCTCTTAATTATTGAAAACGTCAAACGCTCCCTGATTAGGAACTATGCCCGACTACGAACCGAAATCAGTACAGACATCTACCAAATGACTTAGCAAAACACCTTGGCAAACAACCTTTGTGTTGAGGAATACTACAGCAAGAAATTCAATCTATTTGTCAGCTAATTAACCCTTACCAATTGAATTTTATCTTCCTTAATTAACATATATACAAAAGCCCCCAACCATTCGTACAAAACGTCTTCAATTAAAAGTTTGATATCATAAAGTTCCCAAAAATGTTCCATGTTGCATCTCGATTTCGAGTTCATAAAAAGTTAATTTAACTCAACTCGTTCAGATCAACTTAATCTCCTGACATCCCAATCAAAGCCGGGCTACCTTCGAGCACCAAGCAATAAACACGGAACACCGTACACCGGCTCCGGGGGAGAGTTGAGACTTGAGAGAGACAAGATCTCAATAAACTCGTTACAGTATTTGTATTCTCCTCTGTCACGTGGATTGTGGTCAAGGATATTTGTGTATTATGTATATACAAATAAAATAACAAACTGGATGTGTATGATGGATATGCGAAAAGTTTTCCAGAATCAACCGTCGGCATCGGGCATCTGGATGAGGGGGAACAGGGAAGCCGAACGCTTTTACTGTGTTGAACTTTTGTAGAGTGCGATTCTCGGACGAAAGTTATTGTTTTAATTGGCAACCCAAAGGTGCACTCAAATGGCAACAACACACTTTAATGCGAACCGATTGTACTTGACTTAAAGAGGAATATAACAGTTGTTGGATGTTTTTCCAGCGGAATAAAGGCGAAGCGTTTAGTTTTTATGTGTGCAACTTTCGTTTTGTGGTCAGAGGAGAGATCTCAAGGGGGATTAAATTAAACAAGACACATATTTCGCCCAACCGGTCCATATACCTAGAGATTTTATTTTCAGGTCCCTTCCAAACGTATGTGCTTATTAGATATTAGGAAGCTTTCCCAGGACAGCTATACTCTCGGATATCTGTCAGACGAGAGGTGTGGCCGTGGCAAAAACCACACGATGCGTTTTTAAGGTTCCGTACCGTAAGGGAAAAAACGGAACCTTATTAGATTCGCTTTGGTCCGACTGTCCGAGTCCATTAGACGAATTTTGTACCTAGGGCTATCTCAGAAACCAATTGACGTAGAAGGCTGAAATTTTCACACAACATACGGTATAACTTTTAGTTAAGCGACAAATACCAATGGTAGAGATACATTGACTGATTTTAGAGTAATTAGTAATATGTTGAAAAAAATATTTTCATTCGCTCAGAAAACTGTTTATTTCTTGGTTTACAAAAAAATGGATATAGACTTTTTTTGTAGATCATGCTCGTAGCTATATATGTGCTGAATAATGTTTTGCGGAAAAAATAATATACTTAAAGATATTTACAAAAAAAAAAAAAAAAACAGTCAATCTAAACACCGCTCCTTTTAACCATTTTTCATTGGTTTTTTTAATCTATTCCAATTGGAACTTCGAACGCAAACTCAGCTCTACTCATACTCATTCACACACCGACACAACACTCGATCTAGTGACTGCAGGGCTAGAACTAGGTGACCACAAGACCGAGGCTGTATTGATGACAAGCCGATAGACTGTGGAATATGCCAATTTCCGTATTGGGAACCAAACTACTAGGTCAACTAGGTCAAAGGAGTCATTAATGTACCTCGGAGTAATGCTCGACAACAGGTTAAGCTTTAAAACGCACGTCCATTAGGCCAGGAAGGGGGCGTAACAGATGCAAACAGCCCTTTCCCGGACTATGCCAAATATCGGTGGCCCTGGATATGCCAGAAGGATTCTGTTGTTCAGATTGGTCAGCTCAATACTTCTGTACGCTGCACCGGCATGGGCGGGGGCTCTTATAACGCAGGAAACAACAAGGAAGCTCTCATCAGCATACAGGCTCAGGCAATAAGAACAATAAGCGGATTCCGAACAATTTCGGACGAAAAGCAGTCTGTGTTATTGCGGGAATGATTCCCATTCCCATCGACATTCCCGCTAATGAAATGCAAAGGATCTACCTTAGGCGAACAGTCAACCGGCAAGAGTTAACGGTTACCAGAAGGATAAAGGAAGAAGAAAGGGCAATATCTATAGCACTGTGGCAGGCCCGGTGGGATAACACGGAAAAAGGCAGATGGACCTACAAACTGATCCCCACCATCGAGGTCTGGATTAAGAGAACACGTGGCGACTGCAACTACCACATTACGCAGTTCCTGTCCGGTCACGGCGGCTATCAAGGGGTTTCACATATTTATGATTAAATTGCATCCTGCATTTGGATAAAGAGTCCGATATCACCCATTTTTTAAAAGACGAATCCGGCTGTCAAAAAGGAGTCGAAATGGCTTTAAAGCGTCCCGGGGCGCAAAGTTTAAAGACTTCTGTGATGTCTGTGATTACTGGGCCGCGATTACCTTGACTTTTAAATTGTTTGCCCCATCGTTGTTGAAGTTGAAGAAGAAATAAAACATGTTCTAAATTTTGTTTTTAATTCGAATAGGTACATAAATAATCTGTTAACTTGCCTAGTTAAAATTGATTTTTGGCTTATATTCTGTTCTGAGATAGGTAGGTACTGGAAAATTTAAAACAAAACCAGTGAAATAAGAAGAGGTAGGTAAATGGTAATTAAGATTTCAATCAGTTTAAACCAGTTGGTGCAAAATATGGATAACTGTTTTCTCTATATCAAATATTTTTATCTCAGAACCATATTTATGTACCAATAACACGGTAAAAATATCTTGTAGCTGTTTCAGAACTACATAGATTGCGAAAGGGTCGTATAAGAAGCAAAACTTACTTTGTCGATTTCTCAAAAGTGTGAAAAGTAAAGTTACCCCCTTTTTGCATTCAGGTGACGAATGACGATACATAGTGGAGTCCCATTGAAATAGGTGAAGATGAGTTGAGGCTACTCGCGGTCTTATGCATGAGCGGTATGGAAGGAGAAATGCTGACTATAAGCTTAACACCTAGGTCTCTATGTTATCAGGAGAACCAAATTTCGTCTTAATGCCAAAAGTGTGGACATTTGGGAGACGCGTCGCATCCAAACGGAACGCGGAGAAAAATAAATTTATTGAGGCTTCAAGACAGTTCTTTCAGAATACGCAAAAGTCCCACCAATACGTCCCAAACATAATGATTATTAGATAGCTGGACGCACTCATTATTCAACTTCAATCCATGTCCTTGGCGTGGCTAAAAGAAGCTCTCATTCGTCATGGTGTGCGCAATATTTTAATAGGTCCAGTATTCCACGTTGAACTCAGACCGAAAAAATTAACTCCTGGTAGAAACATCACTTCGAGCAATACCGCTAGCGTCCATGTAATAATTCAAACTGTAGAGCGCTCCAATTATTTAAATGACTTACATAAAAGAGGCCATTCTGCAATTGTTATCCCCGAGTGTTTTCGCAGAAACCAGCAGGCAGTCGCCTAGAGTCGAATATTTATTCACCTTCCCGCACTATAATGGCAAAGATCAAATATACATTTGGCTGGTCCAATTCCAAAAACACACACTTGGCAGCACATTTCGCACTGTGCTTGTATTCTCGGTCCCCTAAGCTGCCGCTGGCAATCGCTTTGCCCGAGCAGATATAGAGCCTGGCAAACGCAAAAGCCAAATTCAAACAATAAAATAATTATTCTAATGGAAGGTACTGCGAGTACTACTTACACTTAACGGCCATTGCAATGATGTAAAGTTCTACCCTGGCTTTGTAACTTTTCCACTGACTGGCAGAGGATATTCGCAGAAAATTCGAATCGCTAAGGAAAATGCTACTGCAGAGTGAAAACTGAAAACATATTAACCGTTTTCATGCAATCAAAGTGCGCCTAAGACTATTTGCAGAACTTATGAATATTCTCGGATTGTCTCCGGCACAGTGTTACACGAGGGCTGACTTGGTAAGTACGTAGTTTCGCAGGAAATGAGTGATAATTTTGCATTCATGCGATTGCATTATTATACTTTCATTGGGAGTGTATATAGTATGTTTGACAGGCGAGGGGACGCATTAGGCCAATGGTTGATTTTGGGCTTGTTCAGGAAAATCATTGGGTCTTTCCAAGAAGCCATTTATTTAAAAAAAAAAAAGTACTGTCATAGTTTTTTAAATTGACCAGGGCAATTTTTTTAATATCCTGCTTCGTTAAAGTTCGAGCTACGTTCTATTTTCTTAATGAAATGGATTTAAGAGGTAAGTGCAGATCTTATATACCTACGTATACATAAAACATTTCCTGCATCAAAAGGAAGAGAATAGAAGAGGTTTTCTAAGAAATTTTCTCATTCAAACCATTTCAAAAAAACTTTTTCAAAACTAAACAACAAATGAAGAGAAGTTGTGTAACGCAGAGAAAGTAACAAATTACAAGCAATAGTTCTAAAATAAATAGTTGATTTTGTTACTGCCTTTTTAGTATTCAAGCTCATCGGGGAGTTTATTTGAGAATTCCCGGCGGAACATAATACGAAAGTATAATAATAAAAAAAAAAAATCATGTCGATTACAGAATCCCCAAAAATGTATTCCCGGGGAGTTGACTCGTTCCACAGCCTACATATTCACATCCGCGATAAATATAATTATCAAATCCGCCGGAAGAACAACATTGCCGATCCGTAACAGTTACTTATCATTTTCGAACTATCTTATCGATGCTGTTAGTTTTTGGCATTTAGGGTGGTATTCATCGACCAATATTAAACTAAGAGCTTCGTATTCACTGGTTAAATTTTAAATTAAAACATTCGATATCTGCGTCCCAAATGATTTTTAAAGATTTATACATAAATAATTCACAAAAATAGATTCACCCGATGCAATGCCTCTCTTCGCTTTAGAACAAATTTACGAAAACTAAACGCCTTCCACCAGTTGTCAAACTCAAGCGCACTTGTATTGGCAAATCTGATAAAATATCTATATTCGCAAAAGTGCTATGAACTCTGAAAAATATTGCTTCTTTTTGTACCAAACGAGCATAAAAACTGCTCTGAGAGCAAAAAAAAAGTGCTCTGAGAGCGCATAATCGAATACCACATAATAATCGATTTAAGAGCGCTTGATAAATACCGCCCTTAATTTAAAAAAAAAAAAATGTAAGCAATTTAGAATTGTTAACAAAATACAGCAAAAGGGTATTAAAGTAAATACAATTTTAAACGAAATAAGAAATAGAAAAATAATGGATTCAATTTCCTTTCATTTAGTTGCTCGAAAGCATTTGTGTGGTGGAACGGGTCATGGGACAATGTTCGGGTTTTCATCTTCGGCATCGAATTCATCCAAAATGTCCATTTCAATAGTTTCATGTTCGTTTAACACATCTCCTGAACAGGCGGGTGCAGAAGAGTCAGAGGTAGCTATTGTTGTTGCTTCGCGTTTTTTTTTTTTTTTTGCGATTCCGAAATCTAACGTTTGAGAACGCCATGAACAGCATCTCCTAAACTAACCAATCTTCTTCCAGTGGACTAAAAAATTGCTCTTCGCTGGCTGTACCACCCGTCGCGTAAAGCGATCGCTTGTTGTTGGTTAAATTATTTTATTGACTCATAAAGTCTAACCAAACATATCGAAATTTACAGAATCAGTCAATTTATTTTAGTATACTTATAATATTTTTTTAAAACTTCCTTTTATCCATTCCGAGACTTCTTTAAACGGAAAGAAACCCAAAGAATTAAAATAATTCAATAAATTCGGTGTTTTTTTATTCAAAATTCAAAATTTTCACAATAACCGGCTCTCTCTTCATTGCCACACCCACCTTCCCAAATTGCACTCCGCATAAATCTAAAAGCTACATTCAAAAACTTAAATGTATGTGAATTGACGTAGGTACTTTTTGGTGCTTTTCATTTTTTGTTTATGTTGCATCCGCAATGATTTTGGTGCGGATTTAAAACGTTCAAAGTTATATGGAGTGCGGATGGACTGCGTATTTCATAATCTAAACAAAACCAAACTACGTAACCGACATCCGTTCCCTCTTCACAGCGGATTCTATAATAGCAAAAACTGAAAAAAGTTGTCGGAAGCCATCCGCAGACCATTCATCGGATTCTGTAATAGGGGTGAATAAATAGTTGGCGCAACAGTTCCGGAGGGACCCTAGGCCTAGCTTCTCCCAACCATTCGTTTTGTGTGAGTTTTAATTTTTTTTTTTTTAACGAATGGAAGGGATCTACAATTTTATGCCGACTCCAAACGGCTAATTGAGAAGCTCTTTCAAGACAGTCATACTCTCGCATGTTTGTCAGACGTTCGCGAGAGGTGGCGTAGTGAAAAAAAACCATAAGTTGGAATTTGGGTTTTTGCGGGATTCGAACCTCGACTCCTAGCGTAGTAATCCAACACACTAACCACTTAGCCACTGCGCCTAGAATAAGAATAATTGATTACTCAAAATCATCAAATGATAGATTCATGTACATTATGTGGAAATAATGAGCCACATAAATTTGAAAAATTTGTACCTATTCAGTTGGAACGGAGTGTATCATAAGCGTAGTACGGACCTCTTCCGAAACGAAATATCTCATACAAAAGTGACACAACGAAATCATGAACGAAAAATTTTGCTCTCCTTTTCGTGGGTAGTGGTAGTAGTAGATTGCTTTGTACAATTCTCCTCTCTCTTGTCGCACAAGTTTATTGTCCCCGTAACTGGCCACAATGGACACATTGGACCCAACTGATGGTCTAAGTGAAGCTGTGGCAACCGCCACAAGAGCACCCATTTACCTACCAATGTCCGGGACATTAATTGCTTGCGAAAATTTCGCATTTATGCTGCACGTTGCCAGCTTTTGTAAGAGGGTGGAGCCAAATTGAGAAATTTTGAAGCCGAAAATATCTGAACTCAAATATGAAAATTAAAGCTGCACATTTTTTGGTAGTATTAAATTATTTTTGGTACCTAGTATTAAATTAAAAAAAAAAAAAAAACAACTCAAACTCCTAAATGAGAGATTTTTTTAGTTTCAATTTGCACATGGTCAATTGGGCAGCAGAAATCTGAAATATCAGATAAAAATCTGAAATGCCCAATAATCGAAAAAGACATAACTACTGTTTAGAACGTTTTAGTTAGGTCTTTACTTATACGATCGCAATAGAATTATAAATTCCTATGGATCTCAAAATCTGCCGGAAATAAATAGCCAGAGCTGGTAACACTGCTACTTGTGTATCAGCTGATGGAAATCTACACAAATTATTTTCCGCTGCCTTTTCGCAGACGTTTCGCTTATGTGGTATTCGATTGGGCGCTCTCAGCACTTTTTTTTTGTCTCAGAGCACTTCCTATGTTCGTTTGGTATAAAAAAAAAACAATCTTTTTCAGATTTCAGAGCACTTTTGCGTATCTATATATTTTCTCAGATTTACCAATACAAGTGCGTTTGAGTTTGACAACTAGGTAGGTACTGGTGGAGGGCGTTTAGGTTTTCGTGAATTTTTTCTACATCAAAAAAGAGCATTGCATCGGGTGAATCTAATTTTCTAAATTATTTATGTATAAATATTTAGTAATCAATCGGGACGCAAATTTCTAATGTTTTAATTTAAAATTTAACCAGTAAATGGAAAACGCTTTGAAATGTGTTGATTGCTACACATATTCCAATCGCACTAATATTATCACAAAAAAGAGCAAGTCATGTTTTTATGTACGATTAGCCACACGAAATCTGAAATCTGAGAGCGAATCTAAAAATGTCTAATCGAATACCCCATGAATTGCTTTTGAAAATTTGACATTTGTACTGCAGTGTTGCCACTTTTTGACCTTTCTGCTAAAAGAAAAGGTATTCTGAGAACATCTAATTTCAATGGGTTATTTATTAAAGGTACGCAGTGCTACAAAAGAGTAATAAATAAAGAAGAGGTGAGTATTGTGCGCGGGAACGTATGCAAGATTCTTTACAGAGTTACGAAGGCCGTTGGAATTCGGATCATGATTTAAAGAGTACCCGCTTCTTAAGAAAAATATTTTTAAGTTCTTTACGTGGCACATTATAGTGTTATTAATACTGTTTTATTAATTTCTAATAAAGTTCCTCCATTGCTAACGTAGTTTATTAATCTTTTCTTGCGGTACACACTGTTCATTTGTCTACAGTGCAGGCTCTTGGAAGCTTTTTTTGCACACCTCAAAAAGTCAACATCTTGCTAGAAACGTTCGTATAAAGACAAATTGTCGCCGATTCCCCAGGCGGGCCAGAGTCAAACCAAAGTTGGGGGTCCCTTCTGCAAATGCGGATATATTTAATTAATTTTTGCACCCACACAAACCGCAATTTGGACTGAAGAGGAACACGGAGTTGGGTACAAATTACACGTATGCATCAGAATGATTGTAGTGCGTCACCAGGGCGTATATACCGTGCATCCTTTGCGATTGGCAATATTGGGCTATATGAACCACACCCACCCACTTACAGTTTGTCGCCGGGGGAAAACGCCATGGGCGGCGGACTAGCCTAGCAGTGCAGGAGTGCAGGATCTGCATACAATTGAGTTTCATTTCCATCGAGAGATGCCTGCCAGCGTAATGTGTGCGCTTGAAGCATCTCTGTCGGTGGTGGAGGTGGTGATGGTGACGTTGGCAGCCGCCATCACTCCGTCTGACTATGCATCGCAGGGAATTCCACAGTTCACCATAGGTACAGAGTTTCCAAATGCGTCGCACGTAAAGTAACAGAACCAAACTTACTGAGTGAGTTATAGATAGAGCTTGGCCGACACACCCACCACCCCCGCACATATTGTTGCAATAATGCAAAAGTTTTTCACTTCTCCTTTTGTCTTTTCGGCGTGCGTATGCTGCACTGGCAGTGGCATGCGACTGAGTGGCAAGTGAGTGGGGTCTGGTTCTGGACTGGAGTGGAGTGTGCCTCCAGCTGTTTCTGTGTGTTTTATTGCTCGAGGACACGTCGTTGTACGTAATAGCTGCATGTGACAATATTATGCCACAACTATACCATGGTGGCAGTGTGACGCAGCGCGCATCTATACATGTGTGTACATTTTTTGACGGGCAATTAAGAGACACTTTGCAGCAGTGCGCTCCTTCAGCGGCAGATACTAAATTAAATTGCAATCACAATTTACATCGTGAAATTTAATTTTATGTAGGGCGGCGCGGCCTTATACATTTTAAGATTTAGTCCCGGTGGTACCTTCCTAGTTGGTTGGTTTTATCTTTTAACCTCTGGGCGAAGAAATCATTTCCCGTACGAGGTATATGGTATGAGGAATCTTGTAAAATTTTTACTTTCATATCTAGGTATACGGCATACCTTACCTAGCTGCGGAAGGTGCGCGGATGCCATTGTCGTTGGAGCATGGGTGAATTAAAGTTTGATGGCATGCCGAGAGTCTTTGAGAGCACTTTAATTAAACATCCAGAATGAATAAGGAATTAGGATTGGTTTACTGTTGCTTTCCAGCTCTGTGAACTGTGAGTAGCAGTTTTGTTGATGAGAAGTCGCATTCTTACTGAGATTTCCCCTGTCGAGGTGGGCCACAAGCCATACATGGAAAATTCGCTACAGGTTGTGTTTTTCGCAGATAGGGACAGGGAGGCAGTCTCTTCAAGATGTTGGCATTCCTCCTTCGAGGAGTTTAATTAGCATATTCGCTAAAGGTATAGTTGGGACTGACAGGACTCAATAAATATAGTTGTTAGACGTTTGAATAAGGTCCGTGAGCTCACCGGGAGAAGCTTGTTAGTTAAGGCCAGGTGCTGTCTTTCGCTATCTGCCCTCTAAGTTGATTGGGGTATCCCTCTATTGGAGCGAGCTTCTTTCTCTACTGTGTTCTCTATTCGTTTGGAAGCAACCATCCGAAGCTCACTTAAGGTATCTCACTGTATATACAACACCGTTGATTCTACATATTTGATGAAGTCACCCACAGTTCTCCTTCCAACGCTATAGACTATACTGATACTAATCCTGTAGGTCATTTTTGGAAAAGCTGTATAGTTTTTTTCTGGTGATTGGTTGTTCGCTGGAAGGGAAAATCATCGAAAGAAAAGACATTGTTGAGCTAGAATGAAAGGGATGCTTCTGCAATGATGAGGGGACTTTAATCCATCTAATAAGTCACCCTGGGAGACGGACTTTCGTCATCACGAATCGAAGTCGTTCGAATA
Source organism: Cheilosia urbana (assembly GCA_946477585.1). Taxonomy (NCBI): domain Eukaryota; kingdom Metazoa; phylum Arthropoda; class Insecta; order Diptera; family Syrphidae; genus Cheilosia; species Cheilosia urbana. Next base: position 124,836,366 of record OX297854.1, read on the forward strand.
ATCGGAAATTTATTTTTGAATTGTTTGAAAATTTAAAAAGAAAAATCCGCCGGTTGTCCGATTTCTGAACTTTTTTGCTACAAAATATAAGTAACCTAATTTCTATTCTGTAGTATTGTATTTAAAATAAAAAAAAATCTGTCAGTAGCGTACTTGTTGATTCATGCTGCACTATCACTCGGCAGATGGCGCAACCGACAAGCTGCTGTCATCTGCCTTCAGGGTAACCACTTTTTCCTTTTTCTTAATTTATCAGCCGAAACTCCGGACCTGACTGCATTTTACTCTGTCCGAATTTAAATAAGATCTAGCGAAATATAATGGTCACAAAATCATAAGAATTAAATTATATTGAGAACAACGAAATAAGGATAGAAATAAAGTGACTACAATTCTGAGCTAATTTTTATAGATCAAGCTGTTTTATCCGCCATAATATCCTGATTACATTGTCTATATTTTTAATAATTTAGTTATTTCTAAGCTAACGTGGTTAAGAAGCCTGCATCCGTGCATCTGAGCAACTTTAACTTCGTCTTCAACCATTTTAATATTTAGTTCTCTATGCAGATCAGCGTTACGTATGTAAAGGGTGTTTTTTTTTAGAGGTATAGAACCAACTGGTAACACTATTTCAACTGGCGGCCATTTTTTCAGCTGATTTAGGAAATGTTTGGTAACCGCATAGTTTCACCCGTTGCGGACCCGTGAATTGGCCACCAAGATCGTGCGACTTAACGCCGCTTGACTATTTTCTGTGGGGATATGTGAAGTACGCCGATAAGCCCGAAACAATTGACCACTTGGAGGACAACATTCGCCGCGTTATTGCCGATATACGGCCACAAATGTTGGAAAAAGTTATCGAAAATTGGACCTCCAGATTAGACTACGTCCGAGCCAGCCATGGCGGTCATAGGTATGCCAGAAGATTAACTCTCGAATAAAGTAAATTTCGTTTCAATTTAAAAAAAATTATCTATCTTTGTTTTTCAAAGTTTATGCTTTAAAAAAAAAAAAAAACAACCTTTATCAAGGTGCATTGACTATGTTCCTTAGTACTGTATTTTGGAAGACCTGGGTCGGCAGGCGAAAACGTTTAAACGTTTACATGGGCACGAACGGTTTGCTTCATGTAACATCAAAAACGAAAGAAATTCTCGACGCCTCGAATAAAATGCGAACGAATACATTTTCTTCAACGTTATCACTTTTCTTGCTTCATGTAACCTTAAAAATGAACAGATTTTATTGTCTCGACGAAAGGAAACAAACGACAACTATTTTCTTGACGTTTATCATTTTTCTATTTATTCTTTCTGAATTTGGTGGTGTTAAGATTGTGCGGAGTGTATGAATCACTGAAGGGAGTGATCTGATTGAAGATCCGGGCCTTCTTCCACATTTATTTTATTTGAAGATATATTTAAAAGAGTCGACAAGATCTTGGGTTTTATTCCTATCTGTTGGCCAAAAGGTAGGTTTTCCCGTCGAGTGGTATTTCGCGCCAACTTTTTTAATTTCTTTAAAAAGTTCTCTGCCTCTGGTGTTTGTGAATCAAGATCCTCAATATTTAGTCTTGGCACTAAAGTTCCCTTCCGCGATTAATTTGTTGTATTTTTTTTTTTTTTTTTAAATATAATATACATCCTATAGGTAATCCTATTTTGGTATAGGTACCTAGGTCGCCATTTCCTTCGTCTGAACTGAGCTTACAAGCTTAGCGGGTCGAGTGATAAGGAACAAGACCAACGTCTGGTGGTTACCTCTGTTAGATCACACATAAACGAAATAGGCAATCTACATCTCGAAGAGCCGCAATTCCTGTCAGCTTTTTTTTTGCTTTTGACGGCGCTACAGTCTTTTGCGCTAACCTCTACATACCTTGTCATCTTAGACGGCCGATTCGCAAATTTATGACCAGGTCGGTGTACACTGTACAGCTCTTATACTCATAGAACGTCGATGAATCTCCTCCGAAAATTGTGCGACTAACGTTTCACTCGAATCGACGGCATCCGCATCTTTAGCTTGATAATTTTAGCCCAAGTTACCCAGTTTAAAAACACAGAACCGCTTGCCCATTAGATTAGGTAGGACTTGATCCCAACTATTAACGTGTCCAGCCAAGGTCCTTCAACACCTACTCCCACAAATAATGTGAAAGGAAAATTTATATACCGCAATCAAAACCTCGCCCTGACGCCCCTTAACTTTCGCCATGCAAACTACTGGGCCTGCTCCCCGGGCTCCCACCCAAGCGGTAACTATATGTACAAAAAAAAATAAAATCCTGTCCCACTCCGCCATTTCTCGATGATTTTACGATCTCTCCTGTTCTCCGGCTGTTATTGTATTTAATTTGCACTTTGTTCGGCACCCCCTCATGTGGCATCAATTGCTATCATCCGTTTATCGCTCACATGGGGGTTGTTTCGGCAACGCCATCGAAATGAAATCCCTCCTTATGGCAGTCACAGTCGTCCACAGCTACAGCACATACCCGCAGAAATTAAGCCCTTAAGGCTTGAAGCCAGTAACAATCACAAAAACAATAAAAAAAAATCACACTCCCTCTCACACACTACATCAACTCTCGGCCGGGATCCAATTTGATGGCGCCCAGCGCGAGCCTACGCGTCGGCATATACTTGATAATTGTTATACTACCGGCGGAATTGTAAAAATGGAAACAATTCCACGATAAACATCAAATTTCCACAAATTACCTTATATTCTACGTGACGTAGACCATATTTGCTGTACATATAGGCGGGAGGTCTCCGCCGCCGGATAGCAAATTGCTCTCAAGGTTGAGAGAAGCGCGCCGACTTCTGGGGCCAGCAAAACTTAAAAAAAAAGTATCCGCATATGCAAAGTATCTCTAAGGTAGACAGAGGAAAAATTACACCAAGCGCACTGCTCTGGCAGATCTATGTGAAACGACACAAGGTTATTTATGAACGAAATATGTTGGGGACATTCAAATCTGTGATAACACAGACTACGGGACCGGTCCTGGCTCCAGTCTGATGTATTGCGCTTTGCGACTAAGTTGTTGGTTACAAAAAGCCATCGCTCCCTCTGTGGGGCGGGGGAATGGAGATGCGTTCTATATAGCATCAAGTGAAACTGTGCCCACCCCCGTGGTCCCGTTTTTAAAGTTGACACTGTGTAATTTATTCAAGCCCGAAACTGGCTTGATGATGGAATGCGAACCGCCATGAAGCATTGCACGTAAACAATAATAAATCAATTTGATTGCCACTTACCTCGGCGGAGAGTGGGTCTCTGGTTCTTTAAGTCATCATCTCCGATGTTGGAGTGTTATAGGGGAGGGGGAAGCGGGACTTGGGCCGATTTCCAACGACCGTGCTAGTAGTTTAGATACGTTGTAATAGGCGGTTTTATCGCTGTTGAAAATGTCTTTTTGGAGTAAAGTGATAGCAATGGCCACCTGCTGCTGTCGTCTGGCGCAGTGATGTTTGCAAACTGCCAGTCTGGGAGGCCATGATGGTAATGGGGGCGCAATTGCAGTAAAAATGTATACTTTCTCTTTGGCCTTGGGCGTACAAAATTTAACTACCTGCGAGGGTTGGCATTTTTATTTGCGGCTTTTTTGTCGCAAAATCATGATAGGTAGCTGATGTTTGACAGTGGCGGTTTAGGCTCGATTGAGGTAATGGTTTGTGGTGGGTCTTGCTCTGGTTTAGCTGGGCAGTAATCGGATAAACAATTGACGATGGATGGCAGTTGATAGAACAGAGGCAAATTGGAGATCCCTGTCTTAAAGCCGGTCGTAGTCTTGACTGCGCGAAGACCTTGTCACTCGTACAAAAAATAAACGCCTGCAAAGTTGGGTAGGCCTATGGCCAACATTTTTTTTAGGTGTTCCAGAAATTCTGTTTGGCCTTGATCTTCTCGATGGCTGCGTAAGAAATCGCTTGGAAGGAAAGCTCACAGAGGTGTCAATAACCATCTCTCTTGAAGTTGATGTATTTTTTGTGTGGGCGCTAGTTAAACGTTTCATAGCAAAGGAACAATTTCATGAGCTCAATGCCACTGCCTGACTATATCACTGCAGTCAGGCTGCCAGGCAGCTTTTTTCCATTGATTGGTACCAAATGACGTCTCCAATCGCTAGAAGATCTTACTATACCGAACTGATCTTCAATTCGGTTGTTATTTGGATGGACATATTCAGTCGGTTATCAAGGACTTGAAGACATCATCGAGCCATCTTATATAAAGTGCACGACTTAGTCGAACGAAATTTGAACCAAATCCGGGCAGCCGTTTAGGCTGTAGGTCTCAGGAGCCCACGGACATACAGACAGACGGACAGATGGTTCGAATTTTACTACCCACCACGGCATGGATGAGGTTTATAGGAAACGACATGCTATAGACTTGAGCTGACATATTCTGCGGTTACTTTCGAAACAAATAGTTTGATGGTATAAGAGAGCTTTCATAACTATTAATCTGACTCTCGTTGATTCGGTCCGTCTTTAGAATTCCTTTTTCGTACGTCTGTTTTAAACTTCTGAGACCATACATTTTCGACAGAAAACCACAAATTTTGCCGCCTGTACCTACATTTCAATACTCGTAGTTATAGGCATAGCAAGTCGATTTCAGATCTCGGAAAACTACCCAATGCGATGGTCCCAGAACTGTGTCAGGTTGAAGCCCATCAGTGCGATTGGAAAATGCTGATACAACAGTTTTGGAAATTTGTCAAACTTCGGATAATATATAGTGAAAACCACCAAAGGTCCACCCAAGATATAAGCCGTTGCACCAATAACAAATAACTCGCCTTGCATTCATTATCCTTACACTCTCATCTCTAAGTGAGTGCACTAAATTCCTACACGTCCTCTTGCAAGGATAACCATAAACAAAACAACGCGCAGAGGTGAAACAATAAAGACCGTTCATAAAACAATACCCAGTGGCAGTAATCAAAAGTGCTTATTGCGTACTTACCGTTTTCGTTGTAAACCATCAAAAGGGACTTATAAACCGGGATTCGCACTCAACCTCTGCTGTCATACACATAAACACACACGCACTTTGCCATTCATATATAGCTAGGAAACAAAAGCTTTCCCAGATTGTATTGGGAGCACGTTTCGCGTGTTTTATTATTGCCTCCGTGGGTTTTAGCCTTGCTGAACTTATAAAAGATTTATACCTGCACCGCGGGATACGGTGCACACTATATACCTTTCTATGTTCGGGGCGAAAATCTTTTTAAAGGAGGAAGAACACATCCTTCGCAAAGTATTGTGTAGGTAGATGCTGACTAGATGATTAGTTTTCCCTGTGCGTACAATATTCGCATATAAAGGAGGAAATTCCTAGAGCTGGTATTCAATTTCAAAAATAAAACAAAAGGTTCTCAATTTTCCTACAAATAACCAATGCATTCCGGAAAACGGGACCAGGGTCAGTAATCAGGATTTCTTTCATGAGCGTCAGCTTGGTTGCGTATGGCCTGTCTATTGAAACAAAGGAGACCTGGCACAGTTCAATATAAAACGTTCCAGGAATCAATGAATTGAAAAATATTGCGAGCTACGTCCGAATATCCAGTGTTTGTAATTAAAGTTTGTTTGAGGTACAGCCATATACCCCTGTTATGGCCACCTGTTGTGATATTTTTCAGTGTTGACAACGACGCACAGGTACAGGTCTTTCAAATGGATCCTTTGAGATCGTCAAAAAATACCATAGGCACCAAAGCGGGACCATCGACATCCCCAAGATATTATAATAGGATATACTTCGCCGAAAATTGAAATTTTTACTGAAAATTTTAAGAAAGCTGCATCAGCATGACCGACACCAATTTATAGGACAAAAAATAGGAAGCCGTAAGTCGTTGGCGCTCTTAAAAGTTTTTATCCCAGCTTGTTTTTTTTAATAAATAACAAAATATAAGTTGTAAATTGAAAATAAAGTTTTCTAATTTCACGACTCAAGAACCGTAAATTGCAAAATATGAATTGCAAATTGATAAAAATAAGTAGCAATTTACGACTAAAAATTTGTAAATCGCAACTACTGAAGTAGTAAATCAACCCCTGTTGCAATTTACTAAGAGATGAAATCGTAATTGCAACAGGAAAGTGGTAATTTACGATTTTTTTTTTGCAATTCACAACCACAGTAATATCAAATTGATAACTATTTGTGTTGAATTGCGATCGTTTGTTGCAATATGTATTTCACGTCCGATCGCATTACTGACACTAAGAAGTGTTGATTCACGACTTTTGAGGGTCAATATCTTCACTTTGTACAATTTCTAGAATTGCGAATAAAAAGTCGTGAATTAGTAAATCCTGAGCTAAGCTCTAAAATGAGATGAACTGTTCGTGATTCGGCGCTTATTTTTCTTGATTTGGTCTTAAACTTTTTTCCGTGCGAAATTTGTAGAGTTTGAGTCAATTGATTTGGTAAAACTAGCACAAAAGTCTGTTCAAAGTATTGTAGGGTGAATGTAATGTAATGTAAACAAAAAATTAATTTGCTTCTGTTTATATATATTGGTTGCTTTTTATTTTATAAAAAAGTGTGCTAATTATGATTTTTAAAGATTTTTTTGCTTTGATGATTGAAGATCAAGCCAGCTTAGAAGTTTCTAAGGTTGTCACAACATCGCTCTGTGAAATAATGGATGGATAATGGATAATGTGGTGTTGAAAGGTCTATCCGGGAAGGCGAAGAAATAGTTAAAGCTGGCTGGATACATAAGATTGGCCTCTCCCCACCTCCATCCGTAGATGAAATTACTGCGCTGGTGGTAGCTGCATCATCAATCATATCATATTTTAAGATGTTATTTTTCTGTTGTAAAATGAGTTTTTTCCTTGTATTAAATGTATATTTTTAATTAAGTACAAAATTTCTCATAATAACTTCTTGGTTTTCCATAGAAATACATACCAGCTGTCAAATTCCATAGCAACCTACCGATGCAAAAATTTGCCGCCAGAGGTTAGCCTCACCAACATCACCGTCGCTGTTGATGAACATGACTGCAAACAAACTCTGAAACATAAAAAATCATAAAAGGAATGGAAAATGAAACGAAAATGGTCATTTATGCAAAAAATAGATAGGTAGTAGAATTTTTGCTGCAGGTTCGAGTTGTAAAAAGAAATCAATGAAAGCAATTTTATGATTACATTAAGCATATATGCGATTTAAAACATTAAATGAAAATTATTTGATATCAAAAAAGTGCAATAACAATGCATTCTTTTACAACTCGGATAAGAGTGAGTCGCCTCCAAAGAGAACGCAAGACAAGTGTGTGTTTTCCTTCAATAATTTTTAATACATCTCTCAAACCTAATAAAAACTTAAAAAACGCAATTCACCAAAAACGATTGGAAAAAAGCCAACGATCAATCGAATCGTTTGACGATAGTATTAGACAGTTGAATTAGTAACGTGAAGCAACAAAAAAAACGATGATCTTCCAATTGTTTCGAGGATTATCATTTTTTGTTTGTTACACGTAGGGATGAAACGATACCTACTAGTATCGAAAAAAAAGTATCGATACCTACTTGTATCGAATTAAAATTCCAGATGAAAAAAATCATAACTTTTCAAGTTCTTATTTTTAAGAAGAATAAAATACATTTTGTGGAACATTTCGTAAAAACATCAGTTTTTCTAGATGTTTACCACTTAATCGGTTTCTGGTTTGGCTGACTGTTGCCCTTGGAAAACTATACAATCTTTCAGGTACTGACAACATCAAAAGTATCGAGTATGTACTTGTATTTATTTGTATCGATTCATCACTAGACACACGAATTAGAAGCATCGTCGAGACGATCGACTTTCGATCGTTTTGTGCTTACGCGATTGAAGCCCTGTATATTAATAATACTCGGATAGAAAACTGGTTATAAAGGGTGATTTTTTAGCTGGTTTGGTTTTGGCAACACTGGTTTTGACAGCTGACGTGTGTTTAGTACCTTATGTCACTGTCAAACAGCTTCAGTTTGGTTTGCAATTTAACCATGGATCGTCTTACAAATGAACAACGCTTGCAAATTATTGAATTTTACTATCAAAATTCGTGCTCGGTTCGAAATGTTCATCGCGCGCTGCTTCCATTTTATGATCGGCATTCTCGACCTTCTGAGCAGTCTATTCGGAAGATTGTGACCAAATTTCGCACCAAATTTACTTTGTTGGACATTAAACCACCAACACGTTTACGTACTGTGCGTAGTGAAGAAAATATTGCGGCCGTATCAGCTAGTGTGACAGAAGACCGCGAAATGTCGATTCGGCGCCGTTCCCAGCAGTTAGGCCTTTGTTACAGCACTACGTGGAAAATTTTGCGGAAGGATTTGTGCGTAAAGCCTTTTAAGATACAGCTTGTGCAAGAACTAAAGCCAGCCGACCTACCACAACGCCGAATTTTTGGTGAATGGGCTCTTGGAAAGCTGGCCGAGGATCCGCTTTTTTATCGAAAAATTGTGTTCAGCGATGAGGCTCATTTTTGGTTGAATGGGTACGTAAATAAGCAAAATTGCCGCATTTGGAGTGAAGATCAGCCAGAAGCATTGCAACAGCTACCAATGCATCCCGAAAAAGCCACTGTTTGGTGCGGTTTATGGGCCGGCGGCATTATTGGGCCATATTTCTTCAAAGATGATGCGAATCGCAGCGTTACTGTCAATGGTGAACGCTACCGAGCGATGATAACAAACTTTTTTTTGCCCGAAATGGAAGTTCTTGACTTGCATGATATGTGGTTTCAACAAGACGGTGCCACATGCCACACAGCACGCGAAACAATGGCGCAATTGCGAGGCGAGTTTGGTGAACAGTTAATTTCACGTTTCGGGCCGGTCAATTGGCCGCCTAGATCGTGCGATTTGACACCATTAGATTATTTTTTGTGGGGGTATGTCAAGGCTAATGTGTATAGGGACAAGCCCGCTTCGATTGACGCACTGGAAGCCAACATCCATGCATTCATTCGTGAGATACCGGCCGATATGTGTGAAAGAGTATGCCAAAATTGGACTCAGCGGATGGACTACCTGAGACGCAGCCGCGGTCAACATTTGCATGAAATTATCTTTAAACATTAAATTGCAAGGTTCAAACTATCGATTCAAATAAATATTTCATTCATTTTTTCGAATTTTTTGTGTTTTTTTTTTTTTTAAAAGTTCTAAACCTCTTAAAAAACCCGTTAAATAACTCAAATCTACTGGAGAAAAATCCTACGAAAGTTATAATGTTGCTTCTACTTTATTCTTAATAGCTTTCTTTTTTCTGTAATTCTTTTTGTATAGTAATTAAGACGATAGTAAAAAAAAGAAGGAAAAATGTATTTCATCTATCTAAAATTTTCAAATAAATGTAACAGACGTATGATTGAAAAATAAGTTAAAGTTCATTACTCAGAAACATGTCTTTCAAATAAATCTATTCAGAATATTGGGTTTAAAGTGAATGTGTGTATAAACTTTTCAAATTAATTTACATATCAATGTATGTAGGTATATGTAAATTTCTAAATGTAAACCAAATTAAAAATTTCTTTGTGGCGAAGTGCTCCTGCGGCGTCTTGAGTGAGGTCCGAAGATTAGGCTTTGCTGGAGGGATTTTATTAGGTGGCCCCTTTGTACTTTGTACCTACTCTGTGCTTGTGGGCTTGTAATGTTTTTCTTTTTAGAGGTATTTTTCGAAACAGTATTCAATTTTTCAATACACCAGGTAGGTATTATTCTGTTTTATTTTTGTAGGTTTTTATGTCGTTTTCTTTGATTTTTTGTTTGCTTAGTTTTTTCCACTGTACATAAATAATGTTCGATTTGTGTTTAAGATTTATTCAACTTCAAAGATAACCGACTGTAGGTACTTTTGAACTATATTAAAATAAATTAGACCCAAAAAAGCTAAACTACTCGACCACTCTAAGCTTTCCGCCATACTCCCTCAAAAAGGTTTTCGCCTCGTATTCGTTACCTCCCCCTACGCCACACACAACATCGCAGTATCGCACCATTCCAACAGCCTGTTTTCGGCATATGAAAAAAAAAAAAACAAAAAAATAGAGAGGAAACAAAATTCCAGTAGGTCAATAGTTCAATAGTTTATACAAAAACTGCGCGAAAAGCCTATGCAGTATTGCCAGGACGGCGTCAGAACTCTTATACTGCATGACCATTGCACATCGTAATGCTGATGTTTTAAAAATTATGTATGCGAATCAGGAATATAAGGAAACTGTCCTACAGATGTCAGTTTCTAACATGTAAAATAAGTGCAACAAGTAGTGCCGAATCTTCGGCGGACTTCTGAAAGGCGGTAAAAGAAATAAACGGGAACAAAAATATAATTTCTCTAACCCTAAATGCTGATAAATTGGGATATCACTTCAAAAATCGTCCCAATTTACCACAAATGACTCTTCTCAGATGACTTTCAAGATGCGCCATTCACACTAGCCGTGGACGAGGTACAACGAGTTGTTCTTATTATGAGCGCAAAGAGAAACAAAGCTCCATGAAAAGACAGCATCTCCTCCGAGTTCCCTAAATCTCACCAAGACCATTTAATGTCAGAAATCGATTTAGACAAGGTGACGCCCTGTCATGTGACGTCATTCAACATTATTCTTAGGAAGATTGTGTGAAACTGGCAAGTCTACACAAGGGGCATAGTCTTCCAAAGGTCTGTGCAACCACTTGTCTGACGACATTTACTTCATTGGCAGAACACAGCGAGCTGTCACTGGTGCGTTTGCAACTATTAGTACAGAAGCGGCAAAAATGGGTTTAGTGGTGAATGAGGGCAAAACGAAATATATGCTGCGAACAAGAAGGGACACACAACATCGACGAATCGGATAGAACATTATGATGTACAGCTATAACTTTATGGTAGTTCGGGACTTTGTCTACACCGGCTCCGTTATTAACTCTGAAATTGACATCACCTCAAAAATCAAGCGAATCAAGCGAAAAATAACACTTGCCAACGGCTGTTTATTCGGCCTAAGAAGGCAATTGATTGGTAAGGCCTTGTCGAGAAACACTAAGGAGACTCTGTATAAGATCCTCTATGTCCCAGTCCTGCTTTATGGTGCAGAAGCTTAGACGTTTTCGAAGGCGGATAAAGATCTCCTTGGTCACACCGAACGCCAAATTCTTGGAGTGACTTACGTTCCCGTTTTATTTTAAAGGCACAATAGGCTCCTCCAGTGCCGGAGGTCATTGAAGGCTCTCCCACCCTACAATCTACGGTCCCGTTTGCAGTTTACGGGTTTCGGAAGAGGTGATTTAACACCGAACTCTATGAGCTGTACAGCGATATTGGCCTGGTCAGAAAAGTACGCATCAGTCGTTGGGACATGTAGAGCGAATGGACACCAACGTTCCGGCCCGAAGAGTCTTCGATCTGTAACGTAAGCGCCATCCTAAATTATAAAGCAACATTTACACATGCCACTTTTCATGTGAAATTTTGACATGTCTCCGTCATTCTGACGTAAACACTTGTCCTAAATTTATCACTACGTGTGATCGCCTGACAAGCGTCTGGTCACGCGGGCTGTCACAGCTCACTTTTACAAAAGACACACGAATGGACAAATTTTAATGACCTCAACATGTCAAAATTTGCCACGAAAAATAACACGTTGAATTGTAGCTTAACTAAAATCCAGAACTCATTCCTGCCGAAAGAAAAGAGTTACAAACAACCGAATTTACGAACTTTTTCCATACCCTGACTGATATCCAAGCTGCTGCCAACAACTAACTTTTTATGAAAAGGGGCAAAGCTAAACTTTCCCACGTATTGTTAGTTAAAATTAAATTACGATCGACGCTGCGGTCTCTTTATCTGAAGGTTTAATATAGATCCCTGCAAATGATGTTTTTTAATTACAAACTTGTCGCGGGTTTTGTGCTTTTTTACCTACGAAAACATTTGGTGGATTTACTTAATTGTATTGTTAAGTTTTCAACAGGCACAAAACATGTCAAAAGTAACTTCTCTGAACCAAATTTACCAAATGTACGACCAAGTTTGGAATGGCCATTACTTTGCTCGGCTTAATCGAAAAGAGTTATCCAATGCATGCCATCGACAGGTAATACCCTTCGTTTGTCACCCTTTGAGGTTCTCATTAATTTTTTCTCCAACGGTTTCATTAAAAACCCATTTACATTTTGCGAATATTGATGTGTCACAAACTGTTTTCCACCACAATTTACTCGCCAGTCGCAACGAAAACTCTTCCAATCTTGTAACTCTATCAGAAAATGCTTGTTGGAAAAATGTCTGTGACAAATTAGAGTGCAAATTGCAGTACAGTGTGGTGATGGAAGATATTTAAAATAATTAAAGATTAATCAACATCGCAATCAGTTTTCGATTGTAGAACGATTGCAAGTTGGGGGCCTTGGAATTTCGATTTACTATAAAAGTGTATAACTGACAAAATGGACCTTCATTGGCGTTGGGGTTTTATCTGTATTTTTTTTTAGATTGCGACTTGCCCAGTTGCCCTTTAACAACTCTACGTTTTTCTGTAATTTTTATATAGTGATTTTCATCATCTCTGATGGCAAAAACTACAAATGCGGGAATTCACATTCGGAAAATTAGCTTTCGTTTTTTTCATAATTCATAAAATCGGCTTGCAAATCGCGCCGTAAACGGTTCGACAAAAAAAAAAAAAACTGTGTAGCCTAATTGTATAGCGATAGTCTACAGAAGCAGCTATGGCTACGCAAAAGTTCAAGAAGCCTAGTACTCTATTCTATGCATTTCATCTCATTATTGGGTAAAGGCGCTTAGGCGCAATTTTTACACTTCAACATATTCTTAAGAAGACTTAAGAAGGCGAGAAGCAGTTGGATGGGATCTGGACTGCTGTTTAAAGCCCTAGTTCATATAGACAGGTTTAAAATCCACGAATGATGAGTACCTTTTTACCTTTTACTTGTCTGCATGAAAGAGGGCTTTAAACAGCAGGCCCAGACCCATCTGACTGCTGCCCATCGCGAATGCAAAATGCTTGGTGAGGTCGTTTTGTGCACCTTTGGAGTGGTCTTCTTCTATACTGCTATGAGCCCCTCTACAAAGTACGGTTATGTTTATTGTCTGTCCTGGCAAAGGCAAAACATATATAGACCAAAAAAAAAAGCTCCAATAGGATACCGCAGATTTCCATTGGATCTACTTGAACGACACTTAAAACTTATATCTTCATCTGATTTTGGTGGAACTTGAACTTCAAAACCTTTGTCCGGCACTAGGATTACAAGGTTCTTATACAGAGTAGCGTTAATTGGTTATAAGAAAGCTTTGATTGACGTTTGATGAAATATCATCTCAAAATGAATGGGAAACGATGAAACGAAAAAGCGACAGAACATACATGCGAACAAAATTTAATGAAATTACAGGTTGAAGTGAAACTTCTTATGGGTCGTTGGGCAGAAATGTTTAGTTACTCTAAAACGGATATCATGAAACGCAAAAGCGACATGTCGTTGGACAGGAATTCTGAACTTCCATGGGAACAAAACCAATGACATGACATTTTGAAGTGAAACTTCCCACGGCTCGTTGGGCAGCAATTTTTATTTACTCTGAGACGGAATCGATGAAACGAAAAAGCGACAGTGGTTTGGGTAGTAATTCAGAACTCCCATGGAAACAAAATCCAATTTGGGCAGCAATGTTTAATTACTCTGAAACGGAAATTATGAAACGAAAAGCGACAGATCGTTGGACAGTAATTTCGAACATCCATGCGAACAAAATTTAATGATATGACAGGTTGAAGTGAAACTTCTTATTGCTCGTTGAGCAGCAATTTTTAGCTATTCTCATACGGAAGTGATGAAACGAAAAAACGACAAATCGTTGGGCAGCAATTCTGAACTTCCATGGGAACAAAACCAATGAAAAGACATTTTGAAGTGAAACTACCTACGCCTAAAAAAAAAGCGACAGGTCGATGGCAGCAAAAATAGGATCCTTTTTTATTTGACTCAATATTCAGAATATTCATATACTCAGAAAATTATGGACATTCGTACTGTTCAGGTCTTTCAAAAACAAAAATAAATTCCGGTTGTCAGACTTTTTGTTGGAAGTATTCAATAATTGATGGTTGATGCCTTGGAAAACGTGAGAGGAATAGAGAAGCGGGTTCACTTCCTGACAGGGAAAACATATCACCTTTCTGAAAGGAGTAGGTATTATTGACTGTCAAACGTTCCAGCATATCGCTTAACGAAATCTGGTGATAAATATGTAATGTTGTTTGTGAACAAAGTTGTTGTGCTCTCCTTAAATTCCACTGGACCAGCATTTTACTTCGAGCATGTTTTCTATTAGTCAAAGTTTTCCTATCTGTGGGTTGAGGTCCGGATCAGCGCTATCAAAAAGGTGTGAGCTATGTCTTCCTAGGAAAGTATACAACACAAAATGGTCTCAGAAGCCACTGATATTATGTCAACAACATGACCGTGAGTGGGTGGCCCAATAAAATAAAAGAAAAAACAATGCAATTTGTGAATGTGCCCTCTCCTTTAACAATTACTCGGAGTTTTTAACGATTGGTAATAAAGTCAAAACATCGGCGTCCACCCAAGTCCCCCTGGTTTTTGTGCAATTTTTATTGACTAAAAGTTAAACTGGCCATCAAGCGCGCAATAACACACGAAATGAACAGAGCTAACTGCAAGTGCCACTCCAATATTCCAGTGAGCAGGAAACTGTTACAGCTCGACTGTGTATGAGTAATTCATTAGGTACCTTTGGTAAAGCTGCTCTGCAGGTCTGCCCTCTATTTTTAACACGAAACGAAATTGAGGACTCACTTGTTCGTCCACTAAGCCAAAATTAAATTCCCTTTGCACTTAAGTTTTCTCGAACAAAATTTACATCACAATTGTTTGGCAACAGAGTACTATTACTGTCAGTGACAAACGACAGCTATAATCAACAACAACACAACACAGTTCAACAGCAACAATGAAATCTTCATTAATTTGAACAGAGCTTCTTTCAATGCGGTCCCTCAATTCGCATCGAAACCCCCATTGGCCACCCCCGAAACATAATAATCCATCTCGTTCGGGGAACAATATTCATGTTCGAGTGGTATTTTACGGTGGGTAATCGAATGCGGTCTTTGGCGAGAACCAGGAAATAAATGAGACTCTAGTATTCCCAAATTGAATAGTAAACTTCGGCACGGCAGAGGCCATCAAACTTCGAGACCGCAAGTTCTGCTTCGCTTACTGCCTCTGTCTAACTGACGCGTTGCCATGGCGCAACATTGTGTTCGAGGACAAACCATCACTTTGACATCTCCCACTCGGTGGGGGTGGAAGAAGTTGGTTAATTTTATTAGGTTTTCAGTATTGCGATGCTGCGAAGTGTCCTTGAGCACAGCCAAACCAATAACTCTTGGTTTGATGAAGGAATGATGGCTGCACGACTGTCGGAGGTAGCTACTGCTGGGTTGTGGTCCAAGTTGCCATGGTGCTTCTTAGCATGGTTCAAGGGTGTAATATCCACGAAAAGCAAAGTTGGCCACAGAACAACAGGGCGAGCTCACTAATTAAGTGCATTTATACTCTCAAGGGGAGAGATTCTTATTCGTCCTGGGATAGTGGTAAGATTTCTTCGAAGTAATTCCGACCGACGATAAAGCCAACTGCAGGTACAGTGAAATTCATTTGATTTGAGAGGGTCCCTATACACAACCGCTTACTACGAGGTAGATTGGAAGATGCGGTCTGCAATTTCCCACCCCACCCCAAATTTCCCCCTACACCACAGCTATACGAACGCGCCACAAATATAAGAAATAAACATAAACATGTCAAAGGATATCTCTTCCGAATGATCTCATAAACAAATTGCTCAATGACTTGCACAAATAAAACCTTTTAAATTATTACGCACCGCCAGCACCCACAGCGTGGAGTGAAAGGCATTCGCAGATACTAACACACATACGAGTACGAGCGTATTGGCGTGTATACTTGGTCGTCCCTAAGGGTGCGAATTAAAGTATGAAAGTGTTTGCACGGGATTTTCTCGGCATGATACAACCTTGAGAAGTCTTTTCCTCTTTTATCTCGGAAATAAGTCGCGTGCGATGACTTTTTTTTTTTTTTTTTGTGAAACAGACTTATAAATACATAAATTCAAATTTTAACAGTGACAATGTTGCGGGCACAGTGGGTCCTATTAATCGATTTCCGCGCGGAATTAGTATGTGACTTTTTGTCATCTAAACTCGTTTTTTAGGCTGTGCAGAGGATACTGTGACAGCTATAATAATGACGGAGGTGGATCTGTATTATCAGAGACAATACTGAGACCCCCAACTTCGACCGATTTTCCGTTACTTGCCTACAAGCTATATTTATATGGGCTGGTACACGCTAAGTGCGTTAGTATTGCTACATAGAAATTCGTATTGACAAATGTCACGTAACTTCACTCACCAACACACTCGCACCTTGCGTGTCCCACTTCCACTTCCGGCAAAGTTGCTGCCAGCGTTCATAGAATTTTGTCCGTTAACTTTGAAATTTTTCGTTACGTGTAAATAGTTTTTTATTTTAGGAATAAGTGCACTTTTGCTGAAAATATTTATGAAAAATGATTACTGCAGAATGGTTGTAGGAAAATAAAAACATTTTGTGCAATATTTCTTCAGTTATTTAAGAAAAATGTACACATAAAATCGAAGTTAATGATATTCAAAAGCGGAAAATACACAACCACTTTGTCCTAATATGTTTCTTGTATATAAAACAACTCTTTTAGATAGTATTATTAACCAAACAAATTATAAAAATTTATAATAACCAACCAATAGCATTCAGTTATCTTAAAATGTGGTATTCCCAAACTCCATCACATTCCTCTATGGTTGGTAGCGGTTGGCAGCATTGATTTTATATTTTTTGTATGTTTTTGCATGTCACACGGATTTTAAATTGACAGAACACCGATAGGAAAACAAAATGGCGAATTTAAAAAAAAACCGAGGGGGCCAGCGGCAAGAGGATTGTGAGTTGGGGGTCTCAGTATTATCTCTGTGTATTATCATATTAAAGGAGTGCAATCCATAGATGGCGTAGGTCTAGGTATTTATTTATATTATTTTTATGAAAATTGCGTCAAATGTAGATGCAGCATGATTGCTCAATGCTCATGGTCGAAATTGGATCGACGGATCGGAGACTTCTATTGTTTAGACAGATTTCCCAATTTAGCCTCGCATTTAGGAGAGGACTGCGTTGGGAAAAAGAAATTTTAACTTTGACCCGAATATGAATAATATTCGAAATTTTAGCCTGGGTGTGAATACTACAAATAGAACGTTGACCTGGTAGGGAAAAATGTTCATATTTGATCCAGATTTGGAGGAAACTTTAAATTTTGATCCCGACCCGGAAATAAAAACATATCGCCCGAAATTTTGACTCTGATAATATGAAAACAAAAACACGAAGTTCTGACCGTGGGTCAATTTTGGTTTTGCGAAAGAGTGAATCGAATAAATCATTTTCACATTCGTTTTCAAACATTGCTTTCATTTTTTCAATTCACTTAGTACTAAATAGCGATTCTGGCTCAATAAGTGAAAATAGGTTCACATTTTTCAAACTCTCACTTAAAATGTGCACCTGCAAATGAGAATGTGATAACAATTTATTCATATGAACATTTTTGGAGTTTGGTTTCACATTTTCGTAGAATGAGAATCGAAATTGCGGCGAAAGGGGGTGAAACATTTTTCGTTTTACTTTTTCACAGAACGAGAATTGAACCCCCGGACATTCAAACTTTTCGTTTTAGGCAGGACTTAAAAATATTTGGAAATTTAGACACGGCAGTAATTTTGATCCAATATTAAACGAATCAATTTTAAAACTGATATAAAAAGATTCAATTTTTTACACCGACTCAGCAAAAACTAAAAAAAACAAGAAATTTCTATGTAATTCTAAAAAAAAAAAATAATTTTCGACCCGTACCTACCCATGCTAAAAAAAAAACACTAAATTTATACCCGGATATAAATATTTTTGTCATTTGAGTGATAGGTACATTCATAAAAAAAAAATAAAGTTTTGATCCTGATTTAAAAAAGTTTAAAATTCCGATCCGGATATAAAAAGTTTTAATTTTTTACACCGATTCAAAAAAAAAAAAAAAATCAAAATTTGGGCTCGCACCTATGCTAAAAAAAAAAACACTCAATTTCGACCCAGTGAAAAATGTGAGTTTTTCACCCGGATAGTTATTAATAAATTTTCAAATTCGATTGATGCATTGGCATTCATAAAAAAAAAGAAGTTTTGATTCTGATTCAAAAAAGTTTAAAATTCTAGGGCCCTTCTGCATTTCGTCCCGATAGTGAAAATCTCCGAAAACGAATATTTTGCACTCTCTATTTCTAAAACGGAATGAAATCTACTACTTTCGGATAGACAATTCCGAATGTGGAATTTTCGTACCTGGCAACTCGTTTTCGAATTTCAAGAGTATTCTAAAACGGGAAATTTTTTTCTACAACAAATGTGATAAGGGAAATAAATGTCTTAAAGTGTACGTTTTTTTAATGAAATTTATGTGTTGTGGGCGCGTATAACTGTTTGGGATAATTTGGAAAAATAACTTCCAACTAAAACATTCCAGCGCGTGCATTAAAATTGCTCTCGATATAGTTTTACCTGCATCCCGAATAAACAGCTTGATGATAAATGCTATCGTATAAGGCTTTAAAATCGACGAACTAGTCTCTCAACTTGAAATTAGTTAATCTTTTTCGTGATTGATGCATCAGAGTGAAAGGTCTTCCTATTGAATGTAAGTCGGGGTATAAATCACTAGAGGTCCGTATAGGACCATGAGCCTGAGAAGCCATTTTTTTTTACAAGCAGAAAGAACCTTCAATTGCAGGATGTGTATGAGTATGAGAAGCTCTGTCGGGGCTGTATTTCTACTCAGTTTCTTATTTCTCTATTTAGACGTTCGCGAGGGTAGGCGTAACAAAATGGGGACGTTCGGATTCACAGTTTAGTAAGTCTGACAGCTGTCTGACTAGATGTATTTCAGTTTTGATTGGCCCAGAGTGGTCACGTGATTAGTTTTTGCAGTTGACGTTTATGGAGGGGAAGCCGACAAATCTAGTCAAGAAAAACCTGCCTGCATACTCAGTTGACATTTCGAAGAGTCAGATCTAAAATAAACAGAGTGGCCGTGGCGGAATTCTGAAGAGTCGAAAAAAGGGCCGGTGAGAGAAAAAGGTGCCATTTCTAAGACTACTCTGTAAATTTCGAATTTTCGCACGATATTTAACAACAAATAGTTCGCATAACAGTGTAATAGGCAACCGTGTTACATTTTAAATGTACTTATTTGAAAATAACAATTTTTTAAAAAAATTATGCGGGGTCTTTTCCGAATAATAAAGAGCAAAATCAAACAAAGGTAACGCTGACCGCGAGAATACAAAAATAATTCAAGTTGCTAAGTCAAAGCGTTCGGATTCCTAGTCACGGCGATTCTAGTTATTTGACGTTTTACATAAACTACGTATCCGAACGTTCCCAACAGATTTGAGTCTTTCCTCTGTGTACTTACTTCAAACTAAAACTATCTGCCTCCGACGGGACCCACTGTTCTATTACAGTGCTCACTATACGTACCTACCTTCATAAGTCCACAATAGGTAAGGTAAATAGGTTTCGCTAATACAATGAAGCCTTGCTCACTATGACCAACGTACAGCCAGAAATACAATACGTTTAAAGACGAGTTACCATCGAGTTGAATTAATCGTTTTGAAATTTCTATGTGCGTAGCGTACCTACAATATTAAAAATAAGCAGTACCCACACCTACATATCTGCGGGTCCTCGAATCCAAACAACTAACCAAACAATTCAAAGTTTCGTCGTGTCAGAGCCTTAAGGTGTCTGCGTTTCTCCTTTCTTATCTCGCCGTTTGCAGGGCCCAACGTCCCATTCTCCTTAAAGTACACACTCTGCAGCGATGCCAACTAAGCCTTTTCATCCCCTGTAGGCTTAATTTCATTAGCTAAGGCTTGACGCTTGTTTTTTCCAAAAAGGCATCTTTTTGTTATTTAAAATATTTTTTTTTTTCAATTCAACATAGGTACTGACTTTTATTTTTTAAAACATTCTTATATATAAAATCATGACCAAAACGAAGTTCATATGTAACCTGGGTCTTAAGAATGTGTTTCCACCTGCAAACTCTGCCCATTTTCCGAACACTTTAACTGTAATTATTTAAAAATATTTCCACCTTCCACTTCCAGTATGGAATGAAATTGGAAAGAAATTTGAAAGCTGATTGTTGTTTGCTTTTTGTTCGTTACTTTGCTTCGGCTGCGTTTTTTTTTTTTTTTTTTTTGTGTCCAAGAAAGAGTCTGTTAATAAATAAATAAATTAAGTAAATTATAAACACATTTTATTATTTTGTCTTAAAATTTAGACTTCTATTCAACAGATTGAACTCATTCAAGAATCAATCGACTAAATTGGTCTGGGTAAGATATAATATGAACGAATAAATTACATTGGTCGGGAACGTCACTTTTTCTACATCAGCCACATACCCGAACTGTCAACTTAGTACTCAGTCACGAATTTCTTGACTAGACTCGTCGGCTACCCCGCCCATAAAAGTCAACTGAAACACTTGCTCACATTACCGATTTCAGCCAATCAGACAGCCAATTCAGACAGCTGTCAGACTTTCTAAACTAGATACTTGAACGTTCCCTTCAGCGTTGCCACTTGTACTACATATGTAATACAATGATACATACTTTTTGGATTTATTAACGTCGTACTACATACTACATTCGTTTCTCAAAGTACTACAATTCTTAAGAGCCAACCATTTTAAATTTATTAAGGGAGTTTCCCTGTAAGAAAGCAAATTTGGACATTTTAAATGACCAGTGGCGCTTGTTGATTGGGGTTTTCGATTTTGTTTTGAAATGTGGACTTCAAAATAGCGACATTGTGGCAATATGGGTAAAATTAAACAAACAAAAAATCGTTTAGGAAACTTAATTATTTGAAGAACTTATGCTGTCTTCCACACAGTAGTGCTTCTGATGAGAGAAATCTAATTTCAACTAAAAAAAAACATGTACTACATTTTGTTTGAAAATGCTACTTTTTTTTCTCTTATGTACTACATTTGCTAAGGATGTAAGTGGCAACGCTGGTTCCCTTATATCACTCTAAAATGGATGATTTAAGTTTTTTTTTGAAATAAAAATTTTGTTTGTTTATATTTTTATCTTAGTGTTTAATTTTTGATTTACTGCTTCACATTACTTAAGAGAAATATTTAAGGCATTATTTTATTGACAAAAGGTATATCTTTTTTTTTAAGTAAGACTTTTCTTCGTCAAAAGTGGTTGGCAACGCTGACACCACGGTTATTTGTTAAATTTATTGTATTTATTTCTATGAATAATAAATCGGTGTGCGTCAGTGCGTTAGCCCCGCCTCTGTCATCGATGATTAAACAGCAAAACGGTCCTCCAACAATGGTGATGAAAATATTTGCCAACAACAATACGGTCTGGACTTTTAATTAATACAAAAGGAACACATAATTAAGCGAATTTCATTGGAAGGCATTTTGAGAAGACCGACGATGGTTATTTGATGCGAAATGCTGTAAGGACACTCAAGTATGCCTTTCGTTTTCTTATACCAGTCTTAGGGCTTGATTTGGGGGCGGCCGGCGTGTCGGCTATGAAAGGGAGCTATGGAAAAGGGATGAGAATGTTAAATGCCAGGCAGCATTCTCTAAACAATGGAATTCTAAATCGGATGAAGATATTTTATGAATTATGTCGCAGGAGGTAGGTATTAGGGTGCGATGTTGGTGGAATGACAATGGGACCGATTCCAGAATGAACTACTTAATGGAAGACATTGAGCTTAAATAATGATTTTTTGCAAAGTGCGGGCTTATTTTTCGAATTATGGGCGAAGACTTCTCAGAATGGTTCTTATAGTTTTTGTTTTGTTTTGCTGAAATCCTTTTAAATCGGTTTTGGCAAAAGTTAATTATGGAATTTGTAAATTCGAGTCCTTAAGGAATCAAAAACTTGAGCATCACTGAACGGAATGGTATTAAATATTCCTCAAATGAAAAATCTGCTTATTGAGCGAAAGATAGAGCGAGAGAAGGAGAAAGTTTGGAAGTAAAGTTGAAACGATATTCATGGAAAGGAAATTGTTCGTCATTGGAACTAAGTCGTTCGGAATAAGTGTCTTACAGCATGAAAATGTGTAACCGAATTTCCATTGTGTTGTTTTAAAGCCTTTCTATGTTGGGGCAGCAAGGAAATGTGTCTTCAGATTATTAGGAGTGGTAAGACCCAACTTGAAATGATAAGACAATACAACCCGACGAGTTTAGTTTTGATAAAGATTTGTTCCGCAAGATTGCAATCGCAATCTTCAATAATTGTAGGATAATTTTTGAGGACCACTGGTCGTAAAACACGAGTAATGCAGATGTACCCACCCGAGGGTTTGGTGGTTTACGGAACAAAAATATTGTGTCACGGAGCATCAAGGGAAATAGTCGTGTACCCGGCGCGCGTCTGAAAAAAAATCACGTGCCGCGATAAAGATTGTCGTTGACCTTAACGTGAACTACATATATATCCTCATTTGAAAGAAATAACCACCGATGATGCAACCTGTGTATAAACCGCATCAGAAGTAGTCGTCATCGTCATGTTTTAGTACTTCTAGTGGGCACCTTTGTAACTTCCGACACATTTTTGTTAATCGGCCCTGGCGTGGTCGGAACGGAAAATTATCCATAACTACTCCTTCGGAGTCCTTCGGAGTCCTTCGGAGGCTCGAATTGTATTCGAGGTGTCCGACTTCGGAAGAGCAATAAACAATGCGGTACAAAATGTCGGAACAATTCGCCGAACAGTTGTTCCGAACTTCGAAGAATCCGAATCCTCCGAATCGTAGAAATCGGAGAATTTTCCCTTCCGACGGATAGGTACCTCGTTAGGGCGGAATAATTCAATGCATTGATGCACATATGCAGGGTGGTGCAAAATGAATCATCCAATTTAGTTATTGAATTACTTACTTGTTTACTAAATAATAAAAAAATAACTTTGAGTGATGGAAATCTTTATTAGGAGCTTTACAATTTTTCTGTTAAGTGGAAAAGATGATATCCGTCAAGTGGCTGCCGCCAGTGTTGGTACACATTTGTTACCATTTTCACATGATTTTCGGTGATACCGACCTACTATTCGCTTTCGAATATTCACCTACGCTCCGATTGTCTGAGGATTGTTGGCATACTTCAAGTTGCCCCAAAAAAATATTTCTGGGATGGTTAAATCGGGCGATCTTGCTGGCCATGCCAAATTACAAACGGGAGACTTCGCGATCAGGAAATGCTTCCTTCACATTATCCATTGCAGCTGTCTAGTTCAAAAATATCAAATATGATTGACGTACGACAGCATTTGCAAAAATTATAACATCTTCCGACAGGGTGATTCATTTTGCGCCACCTTGTACGAATTTTTCTGTGGGCCCAATTTGTAGGGCAGTCGAATATCAGTGGGTATGGGCTGCATAAACTATCTCTCTTCGGAACATCGTTCTGTCTCTCAAAAAGTCAAACTTATTTTATTTTTTTTCAAACTGGAAGCGCTTCAATGCCGTCCAACTTTATTCATCAGTGCTGAGGTTCACTTCTGCATCGGTGGCCCGTTCACTTTTTGTTGCCGCTTATCAGACGTACTTCTTCAAAAAAAAAAAAAAAAAAGGGACTATGTGCAGAGCACCTGATTTCAACGTTTGGACAGACATCATCTTCAGAAATGGACTTAGGGCCAGGACTATTTTCTTTAGGGGAAAGTTAAGTCATAATAAAAAAAAGGAACTGCTCATTTGCTCGATTTGTGGTCTTTATTTATGCAGATCAGTTCCCAGTTGCTTAAGCTTTTACTTTAGCACAGCCTCCTGCGTTGTACGAACCCTTACAAGTATCACAAGGCCTACATAATGTCCCCAATCAACAGTGATCAGAGTTGGGCCATCTCAAACATTTTCTACATCATTTGTGTTCTGTGATGTTTATGAAATGCAATTGAGAAACTTCCTTTAAATCCACTTTCTACACTTCAAACTCCTATTAAATATTGAGTTCTGGTTGCAGAAACCACCTTTTATGTGGACAAGGAAATTTTTCACGGAATAGTAGATCTACAGTAACTTCTCAATATACAGGGTGGGCCAAATACAAGTTTCTTTTCAAAAATGCAATAAAATAAACAAAATAAATTTTTTTCCATGGACTAGTAAGAGCAAACATTCCCATTAATTATGGAACACAACGTTGTTCAAGTGGCTGGCTCTGCTGGCTTCTCAGTAGCGCATGCTGTCACTCTAAGTGTCCATTACCTTGTTGATGGTTTCGGGCTGTAGCTCAGGGATTGCTTGGATGCTTTCTTTCCGGATTGTTGGAATAACATCGTTCCTACATGGTTGCCTACAAAAAAAGTCCAAAGGTGTCAAATCGTTTTACATGTGAAACAGAAACAAATTCCGTCACGAAATGCTCGTGCACGGACGACGCGATTCGACCCAAGCTGTCAGTGTCAAAATGGCATATGACTTAAAAATAATGATTAGATGGCCCACCCTTTATAATATGCGAGCTTTTCTTTCCACACCTCCTTTTTAAGGGCGATCTAAAAAAACAAAACAACAGCTTTGTCTTGCCAATACCCCTTAGACCAAAGACTGATTATAGCACAGCAGTCCTTATAAGCAATAAGCGGTCCACTTTACACATGGGTTTAGATACCTAGACAGCAGATTTCAGCCTCCCCCAACCCGTATATTGAAAGATCGCTCAGCTCCGTGAAAGAATAAAAACACCAAACATATCTTTTAATAAAAATAAGAATTATTTATTTTATGTATCAATTTCCTCTTAAAAAACAAAAAAATTATATAAAACTTAAATCTCATGTTCTTACAATTTTTCTTGTCGTTTTCTTTTTTCCGGTAAAACATCATTCATTAAATATTATAACTAATATTTTTATTTTTATGTTTAAATTTCTCTTTTTCTTTCAATAGTCACATAATAAGTGTAATTTTACTTACATATTACTCGTACATCATTGAAAATGTTTTATCTTAAATTGTATCCTCATATTTATATATTATATAAAAAAATAATATTATTTAATATTACAATAAGAAAAAATTAATAATGTTCGCTCTTTTCCCAACATGGAAATAAAACGAAAACAACATTTGCTCTTAGAATATTTAAAAAAAATAGAAACAAATCTAAAATGTATATATATGTATTGGAAAATTTCAACTAAAAATGCGGGTTGCTAACAATTTTTTTTTGTCAAACAATAAACAAATTATACTTAAATAAGTATGCAATAAAAATTGTGTATAGTACTTAACAAATGAGCGCACAATAGAAAAGAAACAAAGAAAAAACTATTAATGACACTAAAACTTGAAAAAAAAAAAAAAAAATCGTTGTAACCGACGCGTGTCGTACAGGGTGGCCTTACTTGATCTGTGGAAGGCGAGGGAAATGCGCAAATGAACAAAAACTTTCGGCTGTCTGATCTGCCTCTTCCTACTTTTGCTGTTGGCGTTATCATAGCAAACAAGGATTTATTTTCAGCTGATGAACCGGATGACAAGAATGGTGTTGATCTGGAAGTATGGAGCGCTCTTGCGTTTTGCGAATTTGACGCAGAAAAAGGAAAGAACGCCACTTGTTAACAAATCTTTCTTACATTGGATGTTAGTCTGAACAAACGTTCTACTGAATATAGGGGTGCCGCTCAATAGATGTGCGACTCTAAAACTCATCTGAGTGGTTTTGCCTATCCTATACCTTCCGTAATCGTTGAAATTGATTTTTTTTTTCATGAAAACTTTTTTTTTAAGTAAAATTGGCTTGTAGCTTCCAGGGCACATATTCGCTGCCACGCCAGCTATTCATCCAAGACTTAAACTTTACAGAGATCCACATTTTTGTTGTCTCAAACTATCGCGAAAATAGAAAGTTTTTGTTTGAGTAGTTGAGCGGAAGGGAGACCCAACTTGGGTGGGTAAACATACATAATTCGAAAAAATCAACTACCAAGCACATAGAACGTGGGGCGGTGGGGGATCTTCCCAAACCGATTTTATTCGCCATTTCTTTTCCCCCCTACTACAGACTGGATGCAGCAAGCAAACTCTCAGAGACCTACGGATATGCCAAGTTTCCCCTTATAAGATCGACCTTCCAATTGGCCATCACTGCAGCACAAACATAAACGAAATTCCTACATGAAAAACTACAAAGGTCTACCTATATAAAATAATTAGTTACAACAAAATTAAATACATATAAGAACAAAAACTAAGAAATAAAAAAGTTCCGCTTTTTTTGATGTTAACTAATGGAAGTTAAGAAGTATAAACAAATTTCTTTCTTTTACATTCGTTGGCTGATACAAGAGTTCAAGTATAACACATTATTTTTTAAAATATAACTAATTTAAAATATATAATGCTAACTAGCTAGTAAAAAAAATTAAGTTTTATATTTAAGTAAAATTTTTATCATCTTATATATTCCGTTTGTCTAACATCTAAGGGTGGATTCGTTCAAAATACAAATTTACAATCGATTTGAAATAAATTTTTAAATATTTTTCTTTCTCACTATTTTTGTTTTGTTTTTCTGAGTTGTTTTGTTTAAAAATTAACTTTTTTTTTTTCAAAGCAGTCAGAGTGACATTTATCGTGTTTGTTTTTTTGTGATTTTTTTTTTTTAATTTCTTTTACTTACATAATTAAGTAGTGGTTTTGTAAATATATATTTATATTAATTCTTATTTTGTTCTGTTTTTTTTTATATATATATTTAAATATATATATAAGTTTGTGTGTATAAATAAAAACTAAAATTATAGTTAAATTTTGTTTTAAATATTTCTATTTGTTGTTCATCTTAATATATACGGGTTCTTTTATATATATATATATATGTATAGATTTATCTGATGCTAGATTTAAGTTCTTAAATTTCCTTCGTTTGTTGTGGTTGTTTATAATTGGAAAATTTTGTTATTTTACTTTATTTTTTAAACGACGTAAGGGTTTGTGCCAATACAACCCATGTAAGTATCTTAAGCACTTTCTTTTTTTTTATATAAAGAATTTATGCTACGGAAAAAAATATTAAAAAAAAAGAGAAATAAAAGGATACATACTTTTATAAGAATAACTGCGGTCCCTGCCAAAAAAGCAGAACTCTATACAATTATTCGCCTCTTTTTTTTTAAGTACATTTAATTATTTTTAAGTTTAAATGGTTTGTAGTCTTGTTTTTGTGTAACTAAAACAAGTTTTATTTTTCTTTTATTTTTTACTTACTAGTTAATATGTATAATTTTTGTTTTCTTTATTTATAAACTACAATGTAAGCCAATTGGGGTTTATTTTTTACGACAGCTTGTTTTTGTTTCTTTGCTTTTCTGTGTGGCACGGGAGGGTGAAGTTCTGAATGCCTATCAGTGTTGTCGCTGTCAGAAGTGCGTTGCTATTGTTTTTTTTTTATTTTTTTTTTTATAATAGTCCAAGGAGGATTTTGGCATTGATGGGGATGGATGAAGGCATCCGAGATTCTTATGCTTGTTTTGTTTTACGAACGAAATAAAAATACACACAGTTGAAGTTGAAAATCAATTCTATGGTATTATATTGGGGGCAACGCTTTACGACGATATAATAATTGCGTTTAGATTTAGAGTATGCACTTTTGTACAATTTTTATGGCACTAGACAAATTTGGATAATGGTTTTTTATTTATATATATTTTTGCGTAGCTCACGAGGATGATGAATATGAGAGGAATGGTGGTCTCTTGCTGTTACGTGTTAAAAGTGGCAGTGAAATATCGGAGGATTGGGTTTGTGCAGTCTAAGAGATTAACCAAATTCAAAGCGAAGTTAGATTTTAATTTTTGTAATTCCAGGCAGTGGCATCATTTCCTCTATTAAATACTAAAAATGCCATCTTTGGATTTTGATCAAACGATTTTATTTTATTTAATCTGTTAGTTAACATTTTTTGTTAAAAAAAAAAAAAAAAATCAAATTTAGTTCTAATATGAGTATCGAGATCTAATTAATGTGTATGTGCTTGTAAAATTCAACAGACTTAATGCACGTGAAATGCGAGCAGCCGATCATGTTCATATTGCGCCATCTATTGCCTACGGGGAAGGGTGTTGGTAGAAAACGTTCTTAATTTCGACCAAAAATTTTACCTTCTAATTCCTATTACTTATCAGGGTTCACGACTGTTAGAAAAGGCTACCAAGGCCTCCGTCGACCTTTAACTAAAAAATAAGCTATGGTAAACTTATAGCTCTAAAAATTCATTACTCATGACGCAACGTATTTTTTTTATAGCATATTGGACGTTTAAACACAAGCGCATATTTTGTGTGTAACTATAATTGCCAAATCGTCAACTATTATTTTGTAAAAAAAAAAACTCAACAGCACTAGATAAATCGCCTGCTTAAGTGAAAATGATTCATTTTGAATACCACAATACGTACATTGGTATTCCATTAGCTGCCTTTTTCGTTTTGTCGCTGTTATAATATATTGATGCAACATTTTAGACAAGGAAATGAATGTCAGCCGTAAACGAGATAATTGGAATCCCGACCAGATAGGTTTTGCAAAATAATCAGCCTAATAACAGGTGCTGTTCACGGAAATAAATATTTTATAGTCGCTTGTATGTGGTTAGGTCATAGTAAGTAAATATACGATAAACAAAGCGTTGTGGGTTAAAATGTTTAGCAAAGCATCTACCATTAAAACCCCTATAGCAAATCATTAGTTTTTGTGATGTACAAAACAACACAAAAAGCGGATGAGGATTAGCAAACAATGTTCTGCTGGCGATGGAAAGGATAACAGCCACTAACAGCTTCTCTATTTGTATAGTCAATAATAAAAAGTAAAAAAAAAAAAAATTGAAACGATTTTAAGTGCGGATGTTGGGATTGGCATTAATGACAGTTTGGGTTTTGCATAGTATTGATTAAATAATAGCTGTGGGTGCTTGTATTTGTGTGTACAGACAGGGTGGTGTGATTTTTTTTTTAATTTAATCGATAAAAATATTCCATTCGCAAGAGTTGCTGGAATGATGTCCTAGGTCCGAAAATGAAGTGGAACGGATGGTCTTTGGAACGGGCTTTTCTTAAAATTTGGAGCGGAAAAGAGATCCCACCATTTCACTTTAGACGCCCATATTTCCAGGGACTGAAATAAATGAACAAAATCTAACTTTACTTCAAATGCAATACACATCAGGGATGAAAAATGAAGTTTGTGGACTATATTTTAGTTACGATTGTATTTTTTTTTTGTATTTTTTCAATTCGCGTTTCTCGTATACAAGTAAAGGAGAAAAATATCGTTTTCGTACAAAATTTGAGATGTTTTTAAATTCTATGTAACTACATAGGTAGTATAATTTATATATATAAAAATCAATACCACTTTCCGTTGTAATTTTATAACTCAAGAACGGGCTCACCTATCCAAACCAAATGTTCAGGCTTTGTTCGGACTACTTAGTAGATGGTTTATGTGAAGTTTGCACAAAATCGTTTGAGCGGTTCTTCATTTATCACATTTTTTGTAACAAATGAATTCAATAAATGGCGGTTCATTTTGTTAATGGGAATTTTGCTGTCAAATTGAAAATTTTTCAGATGGGGATTGCGAATCTGAAGAAGACCAATCGAATACCACATTAGAAATTTTGTAACTTTGCAATTTATTTTGTTCATGGCTCACTTACTCTCACACTCTCACAGTGATGCCAATAATTAAAGGCACAAACTAAGGTATAGCTTAGCTCAGCTGTTCCATCTTGTGTATACTTTGTAAGATGCCAACTGCAAAGCACTTCACTTGTTTGTTAGGTGAAGTTTACGTTACGTACGTTGTACAGTGGAATTAGGTGCGTTATAGCAATAATATGGATAAACGAATACAAAAAAATTGTAAAAGTTCATTGTATTAAATATGCATTGAGTGTATTATGTATTATTTCAAAATAAAAAAATACTCTTTGAGGGTAACTTTTTCGGGGCGATTGTATTTTGTATTTTTTCAAAGTTTATTGTAACTTAAAGGTTACGATTGTAACGCGTTTTTCAACCCTGATACACATGGCCTTCTGGGATCTTGTCAAGGCTGATCAAGTGATAAATGAGTATTCACATGCTAATACTAAACATCAAAATAATTATCAGTCAACTGAAATGGGCTTGTGATAGCTGTGATCAGTTGAGCGGAATTTCGGCGATTGACAATTATTTTTTATTTATGTTCTCTTAGCAGTAAGAAATTTAATTACAACGATGATTCTGAAAACATAAAACGCCTTCGTTTCGCTTTCGCTGTTGAACAACCAACTCTTTAAACAAAAAGATTTTCGTCCTTCGAGCCGGATTTTGAACGTTAATCGTTGCTAACAATTTACTAGCATGATCATGACGATGTTGTCACTCATTTTCACAACAATTCAGTAAAAAATTGAGCAGTGTAGGTAGCAGCCACTATAAATCAGATCTACAGCTGAGATGATCACACACAAGATCACTTTTGGTTACCTGCTGAACAACTCATCTATGCGATGAAATGCGCTGATTAGAACTTCAAGTTCATACATACGAATTTGGAACACAAATTGTTTCTGTAAAACTTGTTGTAGCCATACGTAAGACGAAACCGTAGATTTTGTTTGTTCTTTTGTTTATCACTTTAAATAAATAGTTGCACTCAATCTTGGTCTTAAAATGTTGCTTATGAATTTAAAAGTCAGTTTACCAAAAAAAATTATTAAATTTTGTTTAAATGTTCTAAAAAAAGAATTGATTAACTTTGTCCGTACGAAAATTTTTTTCCCGATGACGGAAAAACTAAAAAAATATTTTTCTAGAAAACTTAAAACACAATTTTCTTAATTTTTAATTTTTACGGTGTCATTTTACGTATAGCTATAACTGTGACCTAAGTGTTCCTCGTTAGGGATCCCTTCAACACAAAACAACCAACCACTGATAATGTTAGGAGAAAAAAGACGTGTACACTGTTTCGAGTCAGAATGATCAAATGTTGGAAACAGAGACAATACTGAGACCCCCAACTTCGGCCGATTTTCCGTTACTTGCCTACAAGCTATATTTCTATGGGGTGGTACACGCTAAGTGCGTTAGTATTGTTACATAGAAATTCGTATTGACAACTGTCACTCACCAACACACTCGCACCTTGCGTGTCCCACTTCCGCTGTCGGCAAAGTTGCTTCCAGCGTTCATAGAATTTTGTCAGTTAAATTTGAAATTATTCGTTTCGTGTAAATAGTATTTTATTTTAGGAATTAGTGCACTTTTGCTGAAAATAATTATGAAAAATGATTACTGCAGAATGGTTGTTTTTGAGCAATTTTTCTTCAGTTATTTAAGAAAAATGTACACATGAAATCAAAGTTAATGATATTCAAAAGCGGAAAATACACAACAATGTTTGTCCTAATGTGTTTCTAGTATATAAAACAATTCATTTAGATAGTATTATTAACCAAACAAGTTATATTAATCGATTTTTGAAAATTTATAATAATCAACCAATAGCATTCAGTTATCTTAAAATGTCGTATTCCCGAATTCTTTCACATTCCCCCATGGTTGGTAGCGGTTGGCAGCATTGAATTTATATTTTTTGTATGTTTTTACATGTCACACGGATTCTAAATAGACATATCACCGATAGGAAAACAAAATGGCGAATTTGAAAAAAAACTGAGGGGGCCAGCGGCAAGAGGATTGTGAGTTGGGGGTCTCAGTATTGTCTCTGGTTGGAAATGGAAACGGATATAGTGAACAACTGACACTATGACCAGTTGAATAGTATTTTCTATAATAAAAGATCGCTGATCATCAAATGGTTCCTATAAAAGAGTCACTTGAAAAGTTTTTAAACTAATTATACAAAACGATCAAAAGACCAGCTACATCTACGGTGACCATTCGTCCTCTTTTTCGCTACTATGTCCTCTCTGATGCTTAATGAAAAAGAGGGCATTCCCAGGTCAAATAATAATTTGATTTAACCATTTTCGACCGTATTCTTAGTTAAAAAAAAGTTCCTCTTTTTTTGTGATTGAAAAAATGGTCACCTATATCACATGATACTTTTGCAACAATAAGAGTGCATATAAAGACGCGATGGTCGATCCTTCCCCCGTCGACAATAACTACAAAAAAAAGGTCTTCTCCCTATACTTAAAATTAAAATATCGCTTACTCGCCACCCTGTTGAACTAGACTATTTTTTATACTTTTCGACATGAAAATTATAGGCATCAACTTCTGAATACAAATTTACAGTATTTCATTGAACATATTATTCGGCATACAATATCTATTTTCAATTAAATATAACAAAGGGATTGCATTGTTAGTTTAGACTGCACCAAACAATAGTTTCGGGGTATTCGCATGTGAAAAAATGATATAACTTTGTTGTAACATATATACAGATGGAAATGAAAATGTGCGCTGTTGGCCCCAATTTATTTACCATTTCTACAATAAAATTGATTTTCAAAGCCCTCATTCATTGATAGATTTATGTTTCAATTTATTTTATTTCTTTGTTTTTCGTTATTAAATTGTTCAGACATTTAATATTTAAAAAGAAAACGTTTCAATTTTAAAAAAAGTATTTAAAAAGAAAAACCAACAACATTTTTGAGATTACTTAAACATAGATGATGGATACTTTCTTTGTAATTAATTTTAAAAATATATTTATGTATATATGATTTTTTTTTCTTTAATGATGTATTCCCTTCGTTCGTATAGTGTATACGTGCCACACCTCCATATGTCCAACTATACCGCGATCTCCTCATCAGACTATTATCTCCCGGATGACACGACGATTTCTAGAATTTGGTGTTGAATAGCCACTCTCTAGACTTTCGTCATAGTTAAGGGACATGTGTTGTTGTGGTGGTTTCGCATCTTCTTGTTCCATGTGTTCCATGTATGGATTGGGTAGACCGCTTACGTCATGATATGGTGAATCTGTTAAAGAAAAACAAAAAACAAGAAAACCGTGAATATAGACTTATGAAATTGAATATAGATAGAGGTATGTGTGCATGGATTTATGAGATCAACAACAACTATTATGGTAGACTTACGTTAACTGCTTCCCGTTAAAGCGTTATATCCTGTACAATATCCGCTTTTTGGATGCAATAAAAGATACAGGAGAAAATTGTGATGCTTTTTTAATGTATATTTTGAAGAGTATATAATTGAAACGTAAAAAAAAAAAAAAATACAGACATGGAGTGAAGGCGGATATTTTCAGATTGACTACAAAATTCTTGTTTGCGAATAGAAAAAACAATAATAACAGAAAAAATAATAAAATCGTGCGGATTTCTCTGGCTATAAATGGTGTTATGCATGTATTTGATTTTTGTAGAGATGATGGCGATGATTATTACCCCTGGAAAAGACCTTGTTTGCACTGTTTTGTTCAAAGGACAATATATCCTAACGAGAAAGACCGATTTATGGGGAATTATATTCCGACGTGTAGCCAGAAGCCCTTGTAGCTAGTGCCTTCGGTATTAGAATGCAGTTTATCTTACATCTTCTATCTTCTAAAGGGTGGTTAAATTTTAAGGGCCGATGTTGAATGTGAACCACACCCAAAGTTTTTCTCTGCATTTCATTTGACATTTCTCAATTTCTAACTCGATTTAAACCATGGAAAGATACACAATCGAGCAACGCGTTAAAGTTATTCAGGCTTATTATGAAAATGGGCGTTCAAATCAAAATGCATATCGTGCACTTTGTGATTTTTTCGGTCAATTTAATCGTCCAAATGTGCGTACAATCGGAAAAATCGTGCGAAAATTTGAGCAAACCGGGCCTATAGGAGATTTGAAAACACCAGTGCATGCTCATACAGCTCGTACTGCAGAAAATATTGCTGCTGTTCGCGATAGTGTGGCTGAAGAGCCGTCCACCTCAACTCGTCGTCGTGCCCAACGATTGCACCTCTCACGTGAGATAATAACGGACTTTTTATGGGCCGAATTGGAAGATATGGATATGGACGATATGTGGTTTCAACAGGACGGTGCCACTTGCCAAACAGCTAACGAAACAATGGCTCTTTTCCGCGACAAATTCAATGGCCGTTTTATCTCACGTGGTGGCGATGTCAATTGGTCGCCAAGATCATGTGATTTGACACCATTGGACTTCTTTCTTTGGGATTATTTGAAAGAAAAGGTGTACGTCGATAAGCCAGCAACCATCGGATGGAGGTGTGCCGCCGAGGCCCCGGCGGCTTTTTGGCCGATATTTTGTTCCACACATTATTGAACCATACCAATATTATCACAATAAAAAGAAATGACAATAATTTCCTAAAAAAATTGTGTTTTATTCAAAATCAACATCGGCCTTAAAACTTAACCACCCTTTATATATATAAAAATCAATTGCTGTGCGTTAGTCGGGTAAAGGCTTCAGAACAACTCAACCGATTTGAATGATTTTTGTTCTGTTTTGTTCGTCTTGAATCAGGGATGGTTTAAGAAAAAAAAAAAGTCGGAAAATTCTCAACATGTGGCCTGTAGGCGAATATTTCGTTTTTCAGTTCAATTCAATTAGGTAAAGGGTTTCCAATAAGAGGTGTTATTTTCTTATTCCAAGATATTCCATTTTTTGAGACAAATGATCGGATGTTTATTTCATAATAAAGAGGAAGGTCGTTAAAAATGAAAAACAACATCAGCCAAATGGCCACCACGAGCAAGCATACAGGACCATATCCTTTCACAAAAACACCCCTTATTGAATAACCCTTCTTCAATAATAATCTTCTATAATTCCTTCGGGGTGAAACTCGATGTCGATATAACTGGATAACCACTGGGCCAATTTCCATGATTCTACTTTTGTTTTGTTCGTATTGTTGTATTTCAGGTTTAGGCAGTCTTAAAAGATAGGATACTTTTGGACCGATAGGTGGCGCTGTCATCGATCTATGAAACAACTTAACCGACTTCAATGAAATTTACATAGTTGTTTGCAACTTGAAAGATAGGATACTTTTGGACCCGCGATAACTGGAGTTGTTGTCAATCTACGAAACCACTCCAGGTATTTCAATGAAATTTTGTGGATGTATATTTTTTGTTCTCGCTTGAAGCATATGATAGTTTTGGACCCTATAGGTGGTACTCCCCAAACCAAAGCGGGATATGAAAACGGGTTGTAGCACCTCCCATTTAAAAATAAAATCAATCGGTATTTCTAAAGTTGTATAATTTAAATTATTAATGGACATTGTCCAAATAAACCACTTTGTGAAATCCGAGCAGGACTTAATACGAAAGATACTGACAAAGCGGGGTTTATGTATGTACAGCTACATATAAAAGAGACTGACGTCCATTTGCGCACTCATAACTCGGGAACGGATAGTTCGATTTTTATGATTTTTGGTTTAAATTCGCATGGGCTCAAGAAAGGTCATGCTATTTGTTGTCGTGAAAACAAAATTTTATGGGGATTAGTTGAATTTTTGAATTATTTGGATGTTCCGAGCTTAGCTCTACATAATTTGAAATTGAAAGTCGGCTCAGTTATAATTTTGTTGCGCAACCATTGACGTACCGAAACTTCTCAAATCAAGTGTCATGCAACCGACGGTTTTGAGGAAAAAATTCAAAGGCAAACATTCTCATTTCGCGGATTCTCGCATGGTCAATTTAGTGAAAACTCGGAAGGTTGGCCGAGACGTCAATAATTGCGGTTTGATTGAAACAAATCGACATTGCTAGATATACCTACTTCAATTATTTCTATTGTATTTAATATAACTTTTTAATAAAGAATTTGAATTGACCGAATTACATTTACGAATTTGGGCGGAAGGAAGTTCGCCGGGTCAGCTAGTCCTTAATGAATAAAACAAAAATAAATATATTCTGACTTCTGAATGGAATTGTGGGAGGAACACTTGCTTGTTTTTGTGAGAGGGCTGTCTTCAATTGATCATGAAAGACTTGAACAAGCTTCCTCATTGCATTTGCGTTCTTCGTGTCCAAAAAAATTGTACGTAGTCAGAGTAAAAATATTTTATGTACAGAAAAAACCATTGCCAACTACATTGAATTCTGCAAATAAAATAAGTCACGTATTGCTCGTTCACGGATAATGCAATTCAGCGCCAGGGCATGGGCAGAAGTACCTGACCCATAGCATTTCTTAATAAAGCACCGAGCAGATACAAAGGTGCGGTCTGTTGTATCCTTCTTACAAAAATAGAGCCCAGTGAAAAGAGCCACCCGCACAACCTATACAAGCACTTCTCCCCACAATGAAATCTCCATCTCAATAAACTTGCATAAACTAGTAAAATCCTATTAAACAATTTTTAGCCCCGTCTTGGCTCCGGTTGCACAGCATAGCTTATTGAAAAAATAAAACTCAATCCTGTACCATCCATCCATTCGGATGGAGAAAGAATTTTATTGAAAAATTCATTGAACCCATTCATGGATGCAGTGTGTTGATATTCCTGCTTCAATAGTCCTGTTCGTTCAGATGTTTTATTTGAATTAAACATGTTCCAGCTCCGTTCGTTCATTTTCCATGCCCGGATACGTGCATTATGTGCATGCACAAGTTCTGCAAAAGATTAAAGGAGTTTTTCGAATTTCAATATTTTCACCGCTCGTCATTGTATTTATTTGTCTGTTTATCTCTGCCCACCCTCACTTGCTGTATCGAAATGCACGTTGGATTACTTCCCCAACACGATTCGATGTACTAATGCTTGTATAGTATTCGAAGGAGTTCTCCCAGTTTCAGTGTATCATCGATCTTTTGAAGGGAAGAAATACAGAGAATCTAAATCTAAAGGTCCTTCTTTTAAATAAGAGTACTTTACTTATGAACTCCACCACCCCTCGTCAGATTCGGTTTTCCGCCCACCCGTTGCTATGAACGGGGAGCAAAATAAAAACAACATTTACATGTGAATTCATTTGGAAGGATAGTATGGTGATGAGAAAGTACACACCATCACCCACCCATTGAGTGCGAACAGGAAAAAATGAAACACCAAAATTCGAATGCATAGATTTTGATATAAAGGACAACGAAGTAATACACTAGATCGCAGTGATTATTATATAGAAATGTTTACGTTTTTAGCCAAACCATTGAAACATGTTATTTAGGTCGGTGGTTACTTCTACTTGCAGTAGTCCTTGGTTTGTTTTTTTTTTTCGTGCCAGCTGTATAGTGAAACTTTTGGCAAGGATATCCTCCTTAAAGGGGGCAAAAAATGTCTACCTACATATTCAAAGCAACCAACGAAAGCCGATGGAAAACACTTTTCTTTGAAATTCAGCTAGTGAAAATATCCAAGGATATCGGTGGTTTGGTGGGTGGAAAAAAAAAAGAAAAGAATATACGAACTCGTTTTTCGGCGGATTATTTACGGCACAGACAAAAGGGATGCAAATAACTGACAGAAACCCTAAAATGTGTTCTACGGGATAGGGGATTTCCCTTTTGATATTTAGGCAATGGTTCCGAACAGCTTTTACTTGTATTTTACTTATTTTATTTTTAAAGGAGTCCTATCAGGAAAATTATTGCAATTCAATTTCAACAAGAAAGCGACGGATTAAGGAGCGGAGCTCACTTATGTTAGTTTGACGGATGCCCCCAAAAAAAAGTATTTTTTTTACCGCCTTTCCAATACCAGTTTGTAGGTGTAAGACTGCGCACATACTATTTCAAACACATAGTAATCAATTTTAACCTTAACACTAAATACTTTATAGCTCACAATATGCAATTTTGTATGGTAAATTTCGCCATTTTGAGTTCGAAAAATTTAGCCTAAGGTTCTTGCTTGTTTCAAGACAACCATGTTTTAAAAAACGGTACCAATGGAAAGAATTCTAAAATGCGTCAAATGTTTGAGATTTTTCGACAAGTAATTGTAAACTTTTTGGATAAATACAGTTAAATCCAGAAACAAAAGGATGTAGGGGCCAAATTACCGCATACGTGAGCGAGATTGTGTTAAAATGAAGTATCTTTTCAAGTTTTTTAAACATGTTCGTTTAGTTGGCCTATATAAAATTCAAATGGAGCAACAGACAATCTAGTGATAAGCAAGTCGAATCTTCCTAGACTTTCCAAAATTTTAACGGATTAGATCCTTATGAAACTAAAAATATATCCAATCGAAGTTTTAGATTTGAGAAAAACGTATTAAGTGTCATTATAATCTTGTTTGGGATACACTAGGGTGTCCATATACCTCAGGCGAAAAAAGAGGACATACTTTACAAACCCCTAGCCTTTCAATACCCCCCCCCCCCTATTTGGTTAATCAAGGAATAAATTTGTACTGTGTATAAGTGGACATCACATACCACAGGTGACAGGTACAGATATGGCATGTGCGTGTCGTTGACAAAACAGAGAAGAAATAAAATACATCGGAAAAGTGCTACCACTGCTAGTTTTTATGGGCGTACTTAAAAGTTTTAAAATGAAGGACTAGTTTCTATAATGAAATTATAATGAAATTTAAAAAAGAGAACAAAAAGAGGACAGAATAAATAAAGAGGACAAAAAAAGAGCCAAGCGAAAAAAGAAAGTGTAAAAAAGATCGCTGACAAAAAAGAGGACATGTTCTCTTTAAAAGAGATGTTCTGGAAACCGTAGGATACACCTGTTTTTTGTCGAACCGATTATGCCGTTTTCTGAAAGCCGATTTTTATACACTATGGACAAAATGAAAGGTGAACTTTCGTAAGTGAATACCAAAGTCAAATATTTTGTCGCAAGTGAGAACAATTAACAAAACAAAACACAGAGCTGTGGCAGGAAATTTATGTTGCGTCGTACAACGTAGAGTAGATAGAAGGACCGATCGTAATTTTAGAACTCATTTGAAATCATTCAGAAATGTAGGTGATCGCAGAAACAACAAACGACTGCTATGGACCGATCGTAATTTTAGAACTCATTTGAAATCATTCAGAAATGTAGGTGATCGCAGAAACAACAAACGACTGCTATGGACCGATCGTAATTTTAGAACTCATTTGAAATCATTAAAAAATATAGGTGATCGCAGAAACAACAAACGACTGTTATGGACCGATCGTAGTTTTAGAACTCATTTGAAATCATTAAAAAATATAGGTGATCGCAGAAACAACAAACGACTGTTATGGACCGATCGTAGTTTTAGAACTCATTTGAAATCATTAAAAAATATAGTTGATCGCAGAAACAACAAACGACTGCTATGGACCGATCGTAATTTTAGAACTCATTTGAAATCATTCAGAAATGTAGGTGATCGCAGAAATAACAAACGCCTGATATTCTGTGCCACTCATATAAAAACTTAGTTAATCTTAGCCAAATATGTAAAAAAAAAAAATCCCCCAAAACGCGGTCAAGATTTTGGACTTATCATCGTTCATTGAAAATAGCAAACATCCACAAATGATATTATTAAGGCACCAAATGTTTGTGCTTAGCTTTGAGTACGAATCCAACCTACTTGCATAGTTTGCATCTATTTGAGAATAAAGATCGAAAATGTGAGGTAGATTTATTGTTTTTAGAACTTCATTGAACTGCACATATTTTTCGAAAAAAAAAACTGTTTGTTCCGTGACGCGATCAGTCTTCATCCAAAAATGTTTGATCGATCGCGTAAGTTATTTAAGTTGATCTACATTTCCGATCTGTTAATTCACTTTTGTTAACTTTTTCTAAAAACAATAAATCTACCTCACATTTTCGATCTTTATTCTCAAATAGATGCAAACTTTGCAAGTAAGTTAAATTCCTATTCAAAGCTAACACTAAATACCGATTGATCTTCATATTAAGTGCCTTGATCGTTGATCAATATCTGATGTTTGACATCTATCTCAATTGTATCTTTTACTGGCTTAGTTTCAGCAAAGCTTTGACTTTTGTTAATTCGCGTCAGTTAATACCATATTCTGCAGATTTCACATCGAAATATTTATCACTAAAACGATAATAAACGATTAATTGAAAAGGATGTTCCTTTGTTTTCGATGCGAAAATTGATCGCATGAGTTACAGAAAATGGGGCCTAGGACTTCGCTCCAAATTACAATGAACTGATCAAATCGGACTAACATGGATCACCAAATTTCTGCCGATCGTGCTGATTTTTATTCGAAAATCGACTCAAAACTGATCGATCATGATCGACGGAAAGCGCGAGGCTAATAATCATATTTAGTGAGAAGATTACAAATGATTAATTTCCTATAAATACTTTTGGTATATGGTCATCGATCGATATGTGATCCAACCAGATCAATGTAAAGTTCTTCACCAATCGAAGGGTCACCGCCAGTATTGTGAGTCCCCAAATATTGTATATCGTTAATAAATTTGAATAGTAATTCGGTTCCGTCACTCCTGAACATGATCACTGATCACACAGTGATCGTTGTTGTGTAATTGTTATTTAAAAATTGCAAATATAGCCTTGTTGATCCACGAGGGGTTATATTTAATTTAAACTACTGCCGACGAGTTTCAGACTGTTAGAAATATTAACTCATATCTCCAATTTTTAAATCAGGATCAAGGAGACATATCGAAAATTATAGACCTATAGCAATCAGCGTAAACGTACAAAAATATTTTCAAAGTCATCAACAACAGCAAGCAGACAAAAGTTTTATACGAACTTGTCAAAAATGTTACGAATTTTCTCTTCTCAGACAACCATTCAAATTTAAAGATTTGAAATGCTTGTTGTATTAACTAACCGTGATGAGATTTGGATGCATAGAAAAAAAGCCTGTAGTATGGAAAAACTTGATCCAACATGGAGTGTAAATTTGAGTGCAGCCAACAGACCGGGCTAATTAGAGGGTCTTTTTAGCTCATGATACCTTGATGCTTACTACGAACTGTAGCGTCGCCACGGCAAGTAAGAAATATACGACAAAGTCGCCCTTTTCGACTGAAAAGCAAACATGTTACATACTTGAACGAGAGTACTGAGTCCAAGTTGCTACCTCAAACAGTTCGATGGGAGAAATCCCTTCAATCAATAAGCTGTAAGCGAGCCTTAAACTTTAAACTCCCTCCAATAAACTCTAATTAGTCGTAATTCCTTGTAAATACATCAGGCATACCTCTATTAACCACCAACCGTCATTTTATTGGCGCAAATCCCTTAATGTTCTTACGATTTTCATTGAAAATCAACGGATTATAAGAGCAACACACACGTCTCGAACGCCTCTTCAAAATAAGTCGCGCGAGAGTGAGCATGGAGCACTGATACCTGGGTCGTGGGAAACACACCATTTCAAATGCGATAACCAACCATCGCACATCTTGTTTGCAGAAAATCCCTTCTGCTGCAAGGAAATTGAATTTCATTTCATTTACACAGAGCAATTAAAAGAAGTGAGTATCTGTCAAGCCGCCACAGCACCACTTCCATATATGATTAACACTAATTGTACCTTTCGCAGTTCTGCCTTACGCATACGGGTATAAGAAAATGTACGTCTTGAGAGAAGCCCTCCTCCTCCTACCGCAGAATGTCGAATCCCTCATCTGTAAGGGGTTTGTCCTACTGGGAATTCGGGAGCGTGAAACTAAATTGTCTGCAGTTATTGTTGCTCTGGCTTTTCTGTATTTAGCTAACTCTGTCTACGAACAGGCCCTTGCGAGCTCCTCAATGCAGAATGCCTGAATAATTAATATGAATTTATGTAAGGATATTCTTC
The DNA here is from genome assembly GCA_946477585.1 of Cheilosia urbana. Lineage (NCBI taxonomy): Eukaryota > Metazoa > Arthropoda > Insecta > Diptera > Syrphidae > Cheilosia > Cheilosia urbana. The sequence goes on from OX297854.1 coordinate 124,878,456, forward strand.
CCTACACTGTGGCGGAAAGTTGTACGCGTTGTCAAGTGGATGAAGCCTTCCATAGGGATATGGTGCGCGAGTATATACGCTTCCGCGTAATTTCATTTAACAAGCACTTTCGAGTAAAATTTCGCTCTCCACAGGCATACTCACCCGAAAAAAGGGAAGAGGCAGCGTGGGAGTCACACACATGAACAGTAAGCTCCTTATAAAGTACTAAGAGCATTAAGATCCATCATGCTGATTTATCATCGTCCTAAATGCTGTTCTTTTCGTTTTGGTGAAGAACAAGTGCGCAGCCCTGCCGCCTCCCTGCATTGTTCTGCATGCCGGGGATAGTACTGTTCATCGTCCTACACGTGCAGTCTAACAATGCATTTGGCAACACCAAAGAACAAAAGAAATCGCAAAAATCCAAATCGCAATACCCAAATTGGTGGAAGCGACAGGAGGCAAAAAAAAAAAAAAAAAAACAATCCCGCGACGCCATCATCTAATTTGGCCGCAATTAAATGCTTGCAACAACATTGCAGAGGTTGCAATTAGGCAATGTAAATTGCTCTCTTTTGAGGCCGTGACTAAGTGAGCGAGTGTTTTTGTATATGCATGCGGTTACGTACGGGGACTGTGCGCTGTTGTGTGCCACCAGCCACACTACTTCGTGCATATAGCTTCCTGTACACTGTGTAGTTGTAGTACTCCACTGGTGCGGTTATTGTGGAGATGTGCTCAGTGTGAGTGCAACTTTAAGGACCTACAGCTAAAGGGGGAACAAAAAATTGGAATTAACAGCCTTAATTTTGTTGGGAATAATAATTACATAGAGTACGTCAGGAAGGAGGCAACTCAGCAAAAAAAAAAAAAAAAAACAGTTCTGCAGGACTGTTATACCTATGTAATTTGAAAAAAAAAAAAAAGTTTTTTTTTCTCTGTTCTCAGTTGATGACTGACGATGATGGCAACTTGAGGACTTTAAAATAACTTAAATGACCCTCTAGGCAAAAATTCTGAACATTTTTAAATTAACAGGCGGCATTGGCTTTAAATGTGCATGGCTATTATTGAGATTTAAGCGGCAGACAAATAATATTTGTTCAATTCGAAATAATAAGACTTAGAATTCAGTTGAAAGGGAGAGATTTGATGGGATCTATCCAGATGTATTGTTTTCATTAGATGCAGCTAATCTGTCGAACACTTTTAGTTAAGACAGAAACCGTATGCTGAGTTTTCAGCCGGAGTAAAGTACTATTCACGTGAGAGTGAATTGCAAATCAATTTAACTGTATTTATGAACTGAAAATTGCTATTTGTTCTATCACAAAACCATTATCTATTCTTCTTCTTCTATATATATAATTCTTTCGGGGTGTAACTCGATGAGGACGTAACTCGATAACCCCTGGGACGATTTTCGTAATTCTTTTTTTGTTTTGTTCGTATTGCTGTATATCAGGTTTTTATTTACTTTTTGTCGCGAAAACAAAACTTGGAGGGGATGAAAGAGGTTATGAAAGTTTGTATGGGGAAATACACTTTGAAAAAAAAAGAAACTGGATAGAAATCGAGTAGTGACGCTTCAAATAAAAAAAAGAAAATATTTTAAATTTTAAGGCAATTGTTGTTGTCAACTATTTTAATTATTTTGCAAGCAAATTGTTGTTGTCCACAATTTTGAAGTTTTTTTTTTTAATATACCTAAAAAGTTTGTTCTAATAAATTATGTTTACTATGTTACATTGAGTAACTTTTTGAAATGAAGTAGGTAGATAGGTACTTTGATTATACAAAGATGATATTATGGCCGACGATATTTTGCATCGAATTCGCACTGTGACATCGGATAATGAACTGGAGATATCAGATGAAATGCGCAACAAAGCTTTGATTTTGATCGAGGATATGTGTCTGCTCATGAGTGACAATTTGTCGTTCAATGCAAGACGCATTTAATCGAGAATTGGAGCGAGAAATGGACTTCGATCGAATCGCAAATGTGCCAATGTTGAATCAAGAACAAAAGAAAGTGTACGATGAATTGATGCAACCAGTCGATAACGAAAATGGCGGAATTTTCTTCCTTGATGCGTCCGGTTTAACTGGAAATGTATTCCTGATTTCACTGATTCGTTCGAGATTTGAGATCGCTTTGGCCCTAGCCTCTTCTGGGATAGCGGCTACTTTGTTAGAAGGCGGTCAAACAGCATTGAAATTGCCACTGAATCTGCAAGTGGATGCAGAACCTACATGCAACATTTCAAAGAACACTGCGATGGCGAAAGTACTGCAGCAATGTAAGATTATCATGTGGGACGAATGCACAATGACTTACAAACGCGCATTGGAGGCCTTGAATCGTTTACGTAATGATAAGCGACCCTTCGGTGGAGCAATGATCTTGCTATCATGCGATTTTCGTCAAACGCTGCCTGTCATTTCGAGATCAACTCCGGCAGATGAATTGAATGCTTGAAGGCGTCTGCTTTATGGCGATACGTCAAGAAACTGCATTTGACAACAAACATGCGAGTTTCTTTACAAAATGACCAGTCATGGCGATGGGCAATGGTGGGATTCCAGCAAACTTAATCTCCAGCCTGATTGAGTCTCCACAACATTTTTGCAACTTTACAACGACACCGGAAGAACTTATCATGAATGTTTTCCTGAATATCGCTCAAAATTTGTTGACCATGATTGACTGAGTGTAAGAGTGATTTTGGTTGCGATAAACAAGAACGTCGATCATTTGAATTTCGCCATTCAAAACCAAATCGCTGGTGAGTTGCATTCATACAAATCAGTCGACTCCGTGATGGATGAAAACGAAGCCACCAACTATCCCACTTTGTTGCGTAACCTAAACGAACAAACATTTTGTAACGGTACGCGTTTGATTGTGAAGAATTTAATATCAAATATTATTCAAGCAACGATTTTTATTGGAAAACTAGCTGATCCGGCGAACTTCGTTCCGCCAAAATCTATGTTATATAAAAATTGAGCCTTAAAATTGTGTTCGTTTGTCGCCGATTCACGCCTTAACGCATTTACCGATTTTAACCAAACTTTTTCACATCTTTGGTATTGGTATATTTATATGATTTTTGTGAAGTTTGGTTGCAATTGGTAAACGTATGTTTGTGTAATTTGTTTACAAAAAACGGTGCAAAAAATATATATTTGTACTGTAAAATATGTTGTTTTTTTGGTCTTATGAGAAATACATTTTGTTTTGTCAAATCACTTTTTTTTCGAATTTCCAGTCGGGTTTTTTCAGTTTCCTCAACATTTTGAAAAATTGTAGTTGTACGGTTCCTACGCTGGAATCGGAAAACTTATGCGTGCGTGAAAAAAAAAACATGAATTTGAGTAATTTTTTGTTTTTTTCCCAAACCACTCAACCGTTTTCAATTAAAATTTGTGGCTGTGTTTGGTTGGTTACAGTTTGAAAGGTAGATAGATATTTTGGACCGATAGGTGACTCTGTTGTCGATATCATAAGCCACTCAACCGATTTGAATAAATTTTGTGGCTGTGTATGGTTGGAAGATAGGACACTATTTTGGTATGGTGGGTACGGCTATATGTAAAAGAGACTGACGTCCGTATGTGCACTCATAATTCGGGAATAAATCGTGCTTCGTGGATTCGTATTGACCCAAGGAAGGACATATGTTCCTTTTTTCGTGAAAATAAAAGTTTACGGGGATGGGATGGACTTAAAAAAAAAAGAAGATTGAATAAAATTATTTAAAACTTTATTTTTGAATTATTGTAAGCCGGCTCAATTATAATTTTGTTGCGCAACCTCAATCCACCGAAATTTTTTAACTGATCGCGTTTGATTTAATTGTGAAGAATCTCAAATCAAATGTCATGGAATAAGCGACGATTTTGTGTGGAAAATTCAAAGGAAAACATTCTAATTCCGCGGATTCCGCTTATTCAGAAAGATTTGCCATTCGTTTTTAAGCGTATCAATTTCCCGTTTCGCTATCACAATTAATAAGTCTCAAGGACTTTCGCCGGAATTTTGTGGAATCAATATTGAATTCCCATGTTTCTCCTAGAGTCAAATATATAAACTTCCGCGAAACAAAGTTCGCCGGGTCAGCTAGTATTTAATAATTCTAACACCTAATCTAAAAAAAAACCATAAATTTCCATTGATTTAAACAACTAAATTAACAATTAAAGCAATTTTTTCGCGATTTGAAAATTCTTGCCGCGAACCGTCAAACTTTATTCACAATCCACATAATACAGTCGCGGTCCACAAGCCCACGAATGAAAAGCTCGTTCGAACTTTACCCATTGATGTTTGAGACTCTCAAAAGTCTGCACGAGGAGCGTAGGACGCGCCTAGAGAGACCCTTACGACGATTCACATGAAAGCGAACTGCGAACAAGCGAATATTCGCCGTTTCTGACACTTCATTCATATATAAAACCATTTTTATACCCTATTCACACGCACCGAAAACCATGTTTTCGTCGAAATCTGCTTTCAACCGAACTTCAAACAGTTTTCGTCTGACGCTTCAATCACCTGTGAGACACTAAACGTGGAACATCTATGAAACTATTTTGGTTACAAATTTCGATCGCATTAATTAACAAATAAAATTAAATAATATTAGCCCATTGATTAAGCGTGGAAAATGATTTTAAGTTGTGACATTTGTTCGGTCAGTTGCTCTGCTGAATTTGCTGAATATTGCAAAAGGTGTGTTTGTTTCAACAACCCAATTGGAAGTCGTTTTCGTGTTTTTTTTTTTTCGTGGAAAACAAACTTTAAACGACTCGTTTTGAAAACTGAAATACGTATGGGAAATTTTCTGTTTTCAATGAAGTTTTTGGAGTGTTTTCGCAAAAACTTGGAATGAATAGGGTATTAGTCGCAGATACCCGCGATACAGTTTCATTTTTAAAGGTTAAGTCGAAGGAATTTTCCATTCGTGGGCTTGTGGATCGCGACTGTATTATGTGGATTGTGAATAAAGTTTGACAGTTCGCGGCAAGAATTTACAACTCACGGGTTAAGCGGTTGTGACTTCTGCTAAATTTGGTAAGTCCTCCATTTGCAACAACCCAAAAGATTCAGATGGACAAAAAATGCAACCGATTTAAAATGTTTGGGCGATATTCTCCGGCAGACGCTCGAAGATTTAAATATCCCGATTACATATTTGAATGGATTTGTAATGGTAGTCACCAGGCAAAATCAAACTTCTTTATCGTAACTGAAGTTACTATTTTTAAATACTTTTTTGTAACACTTGCACTGCCAAAAGCAGTAAAAAACATTTTGGCTTCCACAGCCGACCAATAAATTAACTCTATCTGAAATCTACCATCCTAAATACTACCGTAGCATAAGATGTCTAGCATATAATAAGATGTCTAAGAAAAAATTGAATTTGCTTATCATGCCAAAATGTAAATCCTTGCCGCCACCGGTGCGCTCCAGAATGCAGCACAATACATTTTTCCCTAATGCGATTATATTTGAATAAATTCAATTTAATTGCAACAATTCTGGACGACAAGACAACCACTGAAGGGCCACCAAACTCATACAACTCCGCAGTATACATACTCTTACGACTGTTGACAGCATCCTTCGTGGATGACTAGATTTGATCCTGCCAGCAAAAAATACATCTCTGCAACTGCAACTCCAAGTGGCACACAAATAACGTCTTAAAGTTGTATTTTTCACAATTCGTGGCATTTAAATCGCGTCAAGAAATGGACCAACATTTTCCTTTTGAAACAGATGCAACAACATTTCCACACAGACACGACTTTGAATAGATTTAAAGAAAGAAAATTTAAATCTTCTCCTTTTGGGAGAATGGCGCGCGTAGATTTTGTTTGTTTACGCTTTGGCATCATTTTTAAAAGAACTAAAAAAAAATTATTTCCACTCAAGCAGAGCCAGAGCATAAAAGCAGGATGCACTACTGCCAACAGCACAGAGGAAGTGAGCATTTTTGGGTTCCATTGTTTGTGTTGCTGGAAGTTTTTCACATTGAAAACTAAAGTTTTCGGATTCTTTTCTTGCGAAAGAAAATTTGCATTCTTATTAAACGCCAAGAAGAGTTTTGAGAAAAGAAAAGTGTATTTAAGAAGGTGGCAACTACATTGTGCTATATGCACACTTCATGTGTTTCACAGTGTATGTGTGTGAATTGGGTGCAACGAAATTGGAAAAGTTAAATCACTTTGCCGCGATGGCAGAAGGCAAAATAATAAAAATTAATGACGCACAGTGGCCGACCGACGTCAAAACCACAGGTGAAAGTTAATTCGGGTTATTTGCATTTTTGTAAGGGTGCCACCACAGGGTGCTTAGAGCGACCAATAAATATTCTGGGTCGTTGAACGCGAAGTGATGAAGTGCTTGGGGAAATATGTGCCACGAACCGCGAAGAGTGATGCCCTCTATGGCGTTAATCCGTTGAGTTTGTAAATAGCAATTGCTAGAAATAGATCCTGCGTCTGTTACGAGGACTTTCGAATATTTTAGCAGAAGTTTAGCTAATGAGAATTATGAAGTGGCGAATAACAAACTTCCATGCTAACACTGCCTAATAGTATGCAATGATTATTTATGCAAAACATTATACAAAAATGTTTGCATTGAGTTCCGTATTCCCCTGAAAGGCGCAAATCAAAATTCAACCCTATCAAACTTCCATCGACTCCTCAATCCTCATCTCCATCTCCATCCATTCGACTGGCCCCCCACCATCACTCAACGGTCGATGCAAATGAGTCTCTCACCACTGAAAACATCAATCTGTGTTTCATAAATCACAAGAAATCCCTTTACGATTTTTTGTATGCAAATTCCAACAACTCCACACTGATTAGCATAAATCCTAGCAAATTGCCCATACAGAGAAGAGATGTTAAATATGGATAGCCGAAACTCGAACACCTTAATACAAATTTACCGATATACGAACAAGAATGGATCAGCGCAAATGACTGTACACAGATACCCGTTGAACCCTCCCGATCCATAATCCAAAATTGATACTTTCCGAATCATCCATTGTGGGAGATACTATTGGCAGGACTTATCCCGCACTCCGACTAAAAATAAGAGACACCCACACATATACGGCGGAGAAAGAAAGAAACAAAGAAAACTGCACCAGTGAAAAGAATTTAAGAGCAAACGAAAAACTCGAAAAGGAAATCCTTTCAAAATAGCTTGCATGGCATTTAGGACACACAGAATATCATTTACATCAATGGTGCACTCAAATGTGCACTATCGGTCTGTTGAAGGATGTACGGGTAACGGGTATATATGGAAAGCTGACAGAGGTTCAGTGGCAAAACATTATTTGAAGATTGAGACTAATGTTGAACTTTTCCTCTCTCTTGCTGACAAAAAAAAGACGCACATGCCAAAAGACCAAGGATGAAATTTATCCACACGCTATACTGAATACGGTGCGGTTGCAATTCGTTAGAATCATGTTGGGGGAATGCCAACCAAATCCGGGTTTTCTTTTTTTTATATGTGAACGACGAAACGTCGCATGGTTCTCGTCGTCTACTCGTATTCATGAGGTTACGCTCCATGTGGCAGAAGGATTGCACATCATCGAAATGGAAATCTCAATGATTGATTATGCATTTAGAAGGCAAACATTCTCCAAATACCGATATACAAACGGCATATACCCTCGATACCGCATACGGCATACGCATTCGAATACATAGAGAAAGGAAGGCAAATAAGAGAAAATTCGAAGGATTTGGAAAAAACATTGCCGGCAGAGCGCAGAGGAGCCCAATTGAATGGAAATCGAAATCCTTTACTACATCACCCAGGCGGGGAATTGCACGAGAACGAAAAACTCGTTGCTTGCAGATAAAAGGATGTAGAACGTAGAAGATATGTGACGATAAAGAGACGAAGGTGAAGATAAGCGTTAATGGAGCAAAGAGTGAAAATGAAAAGATCCTCGAGATTTGCGAATACATTTTTGCGGACAATTTTTTCTTCTGAAATTGGTTGGATTTGCAAAAGACTAGACTGCGGTCTGATGAGCGGGATGTGTACGTACTAATCTGGTGTACGATGCATTGATGTGATCTAAATACGCTACAACGTTGTGGTATGCGAATGAGTGCTTCGAAGTTCGAGCTATAAATTACGGGAATATAGGGAAAGGAGGATAGGCGCAGTGGCTTAGTGGTTGGGGTGTTGGACTACTAAGCGAGGGGTCGAGGTTCGAATCCCGCAAAAACCCAAATTCCAACTTAGGGTTTTTTTCACTGCGCCACCTCTCACGAACGTCTGACAAACATCCGAGAGCATAAATGTCTTGTAAGAGCTTCTCAATTAGCCGTTTGGAGTCGGCATAAAATTGTAGATCCCTTCCATTCGTTCCAAAAAATGAAAAACTCACACAAAACGAATGGTTGTGAGAAGCTAGCCCTAGGGTCCTTCCGGACTTGTTGCGCCAACTATCTATTTTATTATTATAGGGAAAGGAGGAGGGAGAAACAGTGACAAAGGGACACAGCCCCACAATTACAATAAGTGATGCGAGGAGAATGATCTGTGTTTTGTGGAAATTGTTGTTCGTGATGGTCTTAATGAAGGGCTTCGGAAAATTATATTCGATTGACCATCAATTGAAGAACAATGAGGTATAGGTACATCTACATATTGTATATACGACTGTCAGGCTGATGCAGGCCTTAACATTTCTGGATGACACAAAAAATGTCCAGTGACAAAGTGATCCGAAATCTAAAAGCCTGCGGATAGTTCTTGAGGTCGAACCGGTGAACGCAGCGGGGATTCCGTAATATGGAATGGCTGTGACCCCTCTAGGCCTTGGTTATAACGAGGGAATTATTTCAATGTGAAGTCTCCATAAGAGGATTTTTCAAAGCAGATTTTCGAACACGTGCATGTAAAAGACCCATAGGCAACTATAATAATTGCATTTAATTAAAAAGCACTTTACTAAAATAGGGCCCGGTCCCTGTCACTATGGTCACTATCAGGGAGTGTGGTTTCGCGAAATTATTCGAAGTTGAAATACTTGATGGCGATAGTTGGACCAATGGTGTTCCGAAACTAGACCCAAAAAGCATAGTCTGGTACAGCGACGGATCGAAAATGGATTCCGGAGTTGGAGCTGGTGTCTTTGACCCAAAACCAAAGTCTCGATACCCATGGGAATGTGTCCCACGGTTTTTCAAACGGAAATCCATGCCATCGAAATTTGCGCTAACCTAATCTCCAAAAAAGCTATTAAAGGCGCAATCATACAAATGTAAACAGTCAGGCAGCCTTACAAGCTTTAGCGTCCAATACAATGAACTCCAAAACAGTTAAGTTCTGCCACGATGCTTAGCAAACTCTACCCAAACACAAGATGGCAAAACTTGGCCGGGTACCGGGTCATTAGGGTATTGCAGGCAGCGAACATGCAGATGAACTATATAGCTAGGGCTAGTTCCGAATCTGTTCTCTGTGGGCCAGAACCCTACTGCACAGGCAATTGCAGTCAATACTGCGCTAAGTGAATGGGAAAAACAACTTCGTCTTGAACACTGGAAGCATGTCCCGGGTCTAAGACAATCCGAACGATTAATTCGTATGCTACGTAAGGATAGTACAAGATAGCTACTGGGCGTCCTTACAGGTCATTAGAGCCACAGATACCACCTCAACAAAATGAACCTCTGTCCGGAAACAGAATGCAGATTCCGTCTGGAGAACGTTGAATTCTCTGAACACATTTTCTGTGACTGCCCGGCTTTTCATTGGTTAAGAAAACGTGTCTTTAACAGAGAGACTCGTACACCAGCAGATATGGAGCACTCTACCCAAAACTTTCCAGACTTCTGAGATATTCATGTCATTGAATTCACAATAATCTCTTAAAATCCCTAAGTCGTCGAAATCTTTTCGAAAATTGTCTCTCAAAGACTCTATTCAAAAAAGAAAATATCTTTACAGAATTGCCTCGCTTTTGTAGACATTGGCTACTTAAAATCTGTTTTTGAGATCATTTTTTAAATTGCCTTTCGAAATAGTTTTCAAAAACAAAAGTGTTTCAAAAGTTTCCCAAATTCTTCAAGCTTTCAATGCTTTAGAGTAGATATTTTCAAAAATTGTTTTCGAAAGACACCAATCAAAGGCGAAAGTGTCTGAAACGCCCCTACATCTTTTGGATTTCCATACACTTGCAGATAATTACAGGTATTCCTAAAATGTTTTTTTCAAAAATGCTGTTCAAAGATGTAAGCGTCTCAGAAATCAGCTGAATCTTCAAGTTTTCCATGCTTGGTAGATATTTTTGAAAGTTTTCATTTTTGTAAATATCTCTTTAAAAATGTCCCTTACGACACTACTGTCCCAGCCGTAGGTACTTCAACTCTTCAGGACTTTTCTGCTCTCAGAGATGTGCCTCAGAAGATTCTCGTCAAAACACTATTCAAAAACGAAAGTGTCTCAGTACAGCCGTACTTTGTCAGGAATTCCATGCTCTTGTAAATATATTTTTAAAAATTATTGTCTTTCAAAGGCCAGAAAGTGTATCGGAATTCGGAAGAATCATTTCTCTTCAGAATTGAAATGCCTTTGTGGACATTTTTTAGAATTTTCTTCAGAAGACACTACAGGAAAATCAAAGTGTCTCAGAAGATTTGTACCTATTCAGAACTGCCTTGCTTTTGTAGATATTTCTTAAAATTGTCTTATTAGGACATTAACTGAAATCAAAACAGGATCGGAGGTTTACAATGGCTTTGTCTATGCTCCGATAACTGCTGGACTGTATGAAGGTTGGGCCATCTGATAGTGGTTTCTTTTAAATCACAGTTTGTTTTGACACTGGCAGCTGTTGGCCGCTCGAAATCTTGACAGAAAGTCAGCATCGTACCTATAAGCTTGGATAACGTTGGAAAATATTGAAAACTTATTTCCAAAGTGAGCTATGTGAAACAGTGCGTTTTTTGAAAAGCGGTTTTGGCCGAAATAAAGCATCCACCGCGCCTGCTGAACGCAAGTCTGTGCAAAAATTTCGTGAGACTGGTATGCTAGTGGACAAAACGCATGGTCCCTGGCGTTGTACGGTGCGCACAGACGAGAATGTGGCTGCTGTAGCAGAGAGTGTGATACTCAACTGTGCCCGCGGGTAACTTGAGCGGGAGCACACTTTTGCCATTCAGGACCAACGGTGACCGTATCAGCCAGCAAGGAGGAGAGTTCATCTCAGGTATAGACGTTTGTAGAGTATGGCTTTGAGTGATCCGAAGAAGAAGTCATTGTTACCTGCAACGTCAGGCGATAGCAGTCCTGTTGATGAGGGAAATTTCACTTCAGACAGTTTTGCGACAGTAGTCAGTAGTAGACGTTAAAAAACGGGGACAAAAGGAAAGGAGACCTCTCAGAACAAGGGTGGGAAGCCGCTTGCTCGTCGACGGGATACTTCGGCCAGCAACCGACTCGAAATCACCCGAATATGAGCCGGCTGCAAGCTGTTCCAGAAAAGTTTCAGACGCATGCGACCGACACACGAAAAGTACGGACGATAGGTGACCCTTTCTAGGGACGACTAGGCGAACTGCTGGAGGACTGGTCGAGATTAGGAGGGAAATCCTTTTGCCATCCACCTCAGTCTCGGACAGACTTAAGGGACCGCCAATCGGCGCGGAAGCAGTCCCCGGACAAGCATCCGAGCCGGTGGCGGGTAGTTCGAAGAGAGATAGGCACGACGATACGATATCACCTTCCTCGAATAGGGAACGAATAGAAAAAAATCTACCCTCCTCAACCCGGAATTCCATATCGAGAACTGGGAGGTGCTCGAAGTAGGTGAACACTCTGAAGCAGGAAATGAGATTGTGGTGTTACTTAACCACAAATCAATGCATTTGCTGAGAAAGTTCAACAACAAGGTTCGCACTGGAATTACCCGTTGTAAGGTTCGACCCTTCTCGGAAAGAAATGAGAGTTAGTGGTGCATGAGAAGGTAAGGCAAGCATGAAGGTATCCCAAATATACCTACACCAAAGTATAGTAGCTAGCTCTAACCTCGTCTATCCTTTAGGTGAAACAAATATGGTAGTTGCCTCGGTTCCAAGAGCCATGGATATCCCGTGGCAAAATAAGTTTGCTAAATCATAGGGATCTACAGAATCAAGCCGCTCAATGCGGAGAGTATTGTATTTTTGAAAGACGCGCTATTCAAAAACAAAAGTGTTGTATCAACCAAATATTACCACTTACCCATCATATGTGTCTTTTAAAGACATTTAATTTTCTACGACTTTGAAGCAAACTTATTTGTGATGACATGTTGGAAAGTGTGGGATGACTGTTAATGGTTCGAACGCCTCTACTCCATTCCGATGTAAACGGACATTTTCGGTTCAAGATCCAGAAAAAAAACCTCTAATCAGGGACATATATTATAGCTCTTTTTCATCCATTCATTTTCAACGGCCGCTCCTCCATTAGTAGGGTCGCAGGTATAGGATGCCCAAGTGGACCCTCCATAGCTCCCTATCTTCCGCCACAGACTTTAGATCATCAGGGGGCAATCCCCATACGGGCCGAGGAGAGATTTCGGACTTGATCTAACCATCTCATCCAGGGTCTTCCTAGGGGACGGCTGCCTGATGGCATGGATTCCATAGAACTAGAACGTCTTGAGATCCGAGTTGGAAGCATGCGTTTAACGTGGCCAAACCATTGAAGTATGGAACGCTCCGTCCGGAGAAGTAACTGCTCGACATTCAGTTCCTCAAAATGCTGCCAAAGGATGAGAGGCCTTCTCTAAGGCGCCTTTGCTGTTCTAGACGACTGACGAGTTTGCTCAAATTTTGTCAAATAAAAACCACCTACGGTTCGTGTCAAGTCTGTTCCAATTGATAAGACTTGTTGAAAGTGGGTATCCAATTTCATTAGTCTATTAAAAAAGTAATTCTGTATATTGAAAAATTACGTGAACAAGAGGCAATTTATTTCAAAAAGAAATTTTGGTATAATCCCCCTGTCGATGTCCATTTCAGATTTCACTCGAATCGGCTTGGAAGTGTATTCCTTCGACCAAGTGGTTCTTTTCAACTGCCTTCGGTTGGATATTTTGCTCTTTTCGCAGTCGCAAATTAAATCATAAAGAAGACCCTCGTCAAACGTGCGTCCATTTGTGGCAATTAAAAAAAAAAAAAAAAAAAAAACCGAAAACATCTAGGTACTCAATTGACGACAACAATAAGTAGGTACCTACTCAAAGAACGAGCATAGCAATTTAATTCACCAGATATACCACTGCGACGTATTTATACCTATAGGGGACTAGGTACCAGGTATTTTAACATTAGGTACGCACCAGCACCACATATGACTTTTATATAGTCATACAGTTTCGTACAACATCAGTTGACCATTCTGAAGTTGTCTGGTGCTGGTCCCACCTCTCACGAGAATATGAATTCAGTCAACATACCACCGCAGGGATCCCGAAGCGAAATCTAATTTCCGGCCATTCAATGGTCAAATCCTTACAGAGTACATGTACGTAGCAGCACAATCGGAAGCAATGTCAGCACAAGCATCGCATTCACTTGCGGACTATGCATCCCCTAACATTCGCCTGCATCCGTTTTTATTCAGAAAATTCATCAAATACATATAATGCTCATGGAACTGGAAATACTATAGTACAGGTGAAAAGTTAAAAAAAAAAAAAAAAAAAAAAAACAGGCGCCAGCATGCACACGTACAAAAGGTGTGAAGAGGGTTTTTTTGTTCCTTTTTGTGCGCTGGTTACTTTTGGTGTTTTTCTATCATTTTAATTAAAATTATTATAAGCAATCTTGTAGTTTCGAAAAGGATGTCCAGTACTAAACATCCGTCTGTCTATATATTTTTTTATTTTAAAATTCTGTTTTGGTTCGTTTTTCTTGCTTTTTATAATTAAACAGCTTAAGTTCGGAGGGACACTAACTGTAACCCAGCCTTGGGGTAAGCCAAAGTGTGTAAGTATGGTAGGTATTTGCTTTTAATTAAAAGGGGTTTCTGTGATAAATATATAAATCGAATCGAAAGAGAATAGAGAATAGACCTGACGACATGGCATTCTATGGGGCAAAGGACCCTATATCCTAATGGCTGTATGGCAGGTAACTGGCTATTGAAACAATGAATGAGAGCAAACAGCAACGAGGGCGATGGCGGCATAGAGGACAACCGAAAAAGACAAATATGTGGCTTACCACAATTTCAGTGCGCTCCTACAGTGCATATATCTTTGTAGATGTACAGTATTAACAATGCGCCCATGAAGGTAAACAGATATAGAGCAACGAATGTGTAGCCTAGGCCATTGAGATGTGTGCTGTTGAAATTTCAACAACAGGACTTTTACTTGTGGAAATGTGAATTTTTGGAACAAAACACAGAAGGGGGTGCAGATAGGAACTTTTTGCTGTATCGACGACAATTTCCAGAGGACCGATTTCACATTTAAATTGAATTAAGTTATTGCACCCGCACAAAAGGAGTAAAGGAGAAGTTTGACAAAACTGTTGTGGGGGTGGAAAGTTTTTGTTTATAGAGATTAAAAAGGGAATCGATGTTGTTTCGAAGTTAATGGGGATACAGCTGTGGAAGGGGTCTCAATACAATCGGATCTGTATCTCAAAAAGGACAACATTGTTCAGGTAGTCCCTGGTAGAAGTATCTTAAGGAGTTATATAAGTTAACACAGAATAAGTTAGCACAGAAAACTCCCAGCAGATGCAAGCATTTTTAACAGATCAGCAGATTCCAACATGAGCAACAATACGACCAAAACGCGCTCCGGCCATGTTGCTGACGAGTCGTCTGGAACCATTGTATGAGACTATATACAATGCTGGAACCCATCCGACCTGACCTGACCTGACAAATACCATACCCATCTGACACCGCACTCCAGCGTGGGAGATTATTTTCAACGTAAGTAGGCTGGGTAGGCAATAAGTTCAGCTAGTTAGTTAGTTTATAAGTCAGTTCAAATCAGGCTTTCAATTCAAATTATTAAGAAATTTTCTTAGAGAACAGAAAAAATATTTTTGATGTGTAAACATCTAAGCGCGCGTTATTGGAATCTGGTGGAGTAATTCCACACAATTAACTTGCGGGGACGGAAATGCGTCACTGTGTTTTATCATTGCATACATTTCTTGGAATCTGGCGGAGTAATTCCACACATATAACTTGCGGGGACAGAAAATGCGTGAATGTGTTTTATCATTGCATACATTTTATCATTGCATACGTTTTTATCATTGCATACATTTATGAGCTGGGGCATATTAGTTTCAGCTTTTTGTTGATGTGAAATAAAGCATGTTTTTCATATATGATGGTCTAACATTTCTTCCCTGTGACGGATATATCGAGGAAATTCGGTGCCAAATCTTTCGTGAATTACCAGAAATCACAACTGGACAACAACTAACAAAAATGTCGTTGGCCAGCACCTCTACAATATGCAATGCAAGCAGAATGAAATTCCAATGACACTTTCATTTACTGTGTAACAGTTGATGTCATTTAACTTGCAGAGATGGAAATGCAAACGGGTATTTGTTATTTTATAATATATCAAGAATACGGTTATTACAATTCCCTCTTTTCTCAATGACGTGTATCAAGCCACACACATACCGCACGCATGGTATTTACACATACACATATTTCGGGACTGTTGGATACAGTCGCACCAATTTTTTGTAATTTAATTAGTATAAATAAATTTAATTTGTACATTTCTCCAGGAAATGTCCATAGATGGCCTAGATAATAGACATGGCAGTACCATACTTAGATAGTATATTTTAGAACCACTGGTCGTTTGCTACTTTGTCCTCCATACCATAAAATAGATGGCGTTAGATGTAATGCCCGTGTGGCAGCCTATATGTAAAATGTAACTGAGTTTCAGATATTTGACTACGCCAGTGGTTCCCAACCTTTTCAACAACATGCCCTCCTTATGGCGAATTCGAGAATCATATTCCCAAATAAAAATTCGAAATGTTCATTGAAAAATATATTCAGTGCATCGAGAATTTTAAATATTCTTGCTTGAATACATATTTGTTTATACATTTTTGTAAATTGTTTTTGAAAAACGTATTTTAATTTATTAGTAATGTAAGATGTTCAATGCGACTTTTGGGGTTGCATTTTCTTCACCAGCTCTGAGATTCTGGCTGAAATTTTCGTCAGTGCAATTCTCATGTCAGCTGAAGCGTTAAGTCTTTTTTTCTGCTTGTTTTTAATGAGAATTAGAGCCGAAAATCCTTGTTCGCATAAATATGTTTTTGAAAAGAGCATCAAAAATGAAATAGTAATGTTTTGCAGCCTTGTGTATGATTTCCCGCTATTGATTCAGAATTCTTCTAGTTCGCTTGTATCGTATGTAGTCTTCATAATTGTATTCTTTGCATCAAAAATTTACAATTCAAATTGTGTCCACGCCTCCCTTTTACAATCCCCATGCCGCCCTGGGAGCCGTGCCCCACCGGTTGGGAACCACTGGACTACGCCATCTTCAAGTCACTAAGAGAAGTATTAGCCTACACATTTTACTGCTGCTTTGTAGGAAACCTTTTCGATATTTCTATCTGATCCCAAATTCTTGCAACTGATTTTCTGCATCTGCATTTTACCTTTTTTCACTTGTTGTTACGCAGTAAATTATTTAAGAACAAATATTGGAATGAATTTTGCTATTAAAATGTAAACTCTTTTATTTTAAGCCCACACCCGTATGTGAACTATTTTGAATATAAATAATAAATAAATAAAACTGCCGAAACCTTCGTCTCAATAGGAACGTCCGTTGTGCCAAATGGATACAAACTCAAACATGACTTTCAAATAAAAAGGGAAAAATCTGTAACAGTTCTCAGAGAATAGTGCGGACATCAACCTCTGGTAAGACATTTGAATCTTAGTATAATCATACATAGTCCCATTTACAGAGCAGGTTAAGATAACAATAAGAGAGACACGAAGTTTTGCTGCAGCGGTTCCAGTGCGAGGTTTTGGTTCACATTGAACTTTATAGGTGGCGCTCAAAGTTTGATGGCTTCTTTCTGATTTTTGTTAAAGAAGTGTCCAACAGTCAATCGACCACGGATATGGGGTTCTCATGCGTTTGCTCAAAATTTCCCTCACATTTAAGGGAAACCATATTTTAAATGGCCTTCTCGAGATTTATGTACGCTAAGTTTGACATGTTACAACATACATGGCGCTACAAGTCGATGGCGATTTCTCCCGATTTTGCTGCAAAAGGAACATTTTATTCATAGCACACCACCGCCTTATTTATTATTTACAGACATCTATCCAAAGGGAGGAAAAAAATTCAGTACAGCACAGACAACAAGCATTTACAAACAGAAAATGTGTCACAAGTTAGTGCACGTTGGTGGCAGAGTACGAAAAAATGATTACGTTTTGGCAGTCTAAAGTCAGACTTATGATTGATTTCATACTTGAAGTAGGTATTTCATAGATGTCGCTAGAATCGACGTAGAAACTTCTTTCACGCAAAAGCTATATTTACATCTGTTAGGCCCGTTTGTTGATATACTACTCACAGCGATTGAAGTTCAACTTAAATATCTTATGGGCTACTTTTTCAGTGTGTCACTTAAATCACTATGAGTAGTATCAGCAAATGTGCCTTAGAGCTGTGCAATGACATATTCGACCCCTTGACTCCGACGAATGAATTAATTCACTTTTCTTTAACTTCGAACAAACAGAAAATCAACTGTCATCTGTCAAATAGGTCATTCGCGGACGTTGCCAATTCTCGTTTAATGTCGTCTTAGTTTAAAAATGTATGGCCCTCTTTATCAAATCTGTCTGCATCTATACCAATTACTGAGTCATTTTCAAAGCTAGTAAGCTGTGCATACAAAAAGGGCACAAACAATTTAACCACTTCAACTGTAAACTCGCCTTTGTTCACCTTGTGCGTGTACATTTCACTAAGTGCATGGCTAATATTTATCGAATATTGATCGCCTATCATGAGCATCACACACATAGCATCTATGTATATGATGGGTAGCATGCAAAATAGACGACAGTAGTATGGGAGAAGTAGCCAATGGTAAATACACAACGACGACGACAGCGGCAATTTGCACGAACATTTGCCGCACACCTGTGCATTTTTTATTGACCATTTAGCACACTGTACGACAGCCGTGATGTACCACAAAATAAACGACCGTTTGATGGCGTAAAACGTCACTTATGTGAACTACCATGTGCTGACTAAATAATGTCAAATGAAATTCGACGCTTCTAAACTTTGCTGAGTATCGTGATGATTTTGATATCCAAATCGAACCGGTGGTGTTTTGGTTAAGTATACGCACTTGCGACTACACCACGCCTATAATGTGTGCCTTCCTTAGCGAATATTCTCGACTGGTTTGGCAAATGATACCGCCTTCCTATAACAGCTCAGTGATAGGCTTCAACCTGAAATTTAATACACTAGGCGGATCTTTTAGAAAGTAGGTGCAGCAGCCATGCCTTAGTCGCATAGCCGAGCGTGTCTTAAGGACGATTATAGAATTTCTAGAAGTCTATAAAATAGAAACCCGAGCAAAGCTCGGAGTTTAGTTAGCACCCCAATGAAGCTGAGAACCTTTGCGGTTGCCCGTAAGCGGATTAATCACTTCACGATGCCCAATGCTACTTGCTTAAATGACTGTCTTGTCAAAGGCAATATCCAAATAAAGTTCGCATAGAGACCATCTCACTTCGTTCCACATTCAATAGGACTGACTGAACACGAATTTATCGTTTAACCCAAGTTATGACACTGGCAAAGCCAAGATCTGATTTAGGTCAGGTTAGGTAAGCGGGTTGGCGTGGAGTACTCCATGCCACACTCAGGACAATATTGAGCCATTCTGATGCCCTTAGCCATAATAACCCTGTGATTAAGTACTCACTATGTTGTTGCGTACGAACCATCCTGTGGATTTGATAAATCTTATTATCTTCTGTGCGCTGGAAAACTCGTCTAGGTCGTGGAAGAAGTGTCTCCCTAGGAATCTGTGCCTATTGTGTTGGAGACCCGGGCAGTGACATAGGAAGTGGGTTGTGTCCTCAAGAGCTTCCTCGTCACCGCAGCCTCTACAAAATTCTCCTTCCGTCAAGGGGAACTTCTTCATGTGATACCGTAGAGTATTGTGCCCCGTTAGGACTCTTACAAGGGTGGAAAGAGATTTTCTATCCTTTCGTATAAGGCTCTCGGTTCTGGCTTCATTGAAGGTTGGCCATAGCATTCTTGTGGTATGACAGGTTTCTAGTGCAGTCCATCTAGCGTTTGCTTCTCTTGTAGCCTTTCGCCCTCCTTCGAGCTTGAGTGAGCACGGCGGGATATTCACCAGGAATGCGTGAACCCAGCAGAGCAATACCTTATACTGAGTGCCAAGAACGCTTACTTCTTCGTGACAGCATCTCACAAGCTTCGATTTTATTTCTACTGCAGTTAATGCTTTTATTGCGGCCTGGCTGTCGATAAAGAAGGTAATACCTTCAGGTGGTATTGCCCTTACCACAGGCTCACGTTCTGCTCTTGTCACTGCCAGCACCTCTGCTTGGAAGACGCTGCTATGGTCAGGGAGATGTACCGATTTTCATATACCCAGCGACTCGGAGAATACGCCTGACCCCACCCCGGTTTCCATTTCAGATCCGTCCGCAAAAACGGCTATGGAACTGATTTACTTTTGGAAAAGTTAGTATAACCTCTTCGCATGATTGCATTGCGCCTGTCCTTTGAGTCGACATTTTACGTATAGCTGTACCTGTATAGGTAGGTCAAATGAAACACATTTTTAAGTCGCCTACAATGTTGAAAAAGCTATACCCCATCCTCTGCTGTCCCTCCAATCGAAAATCCGCAAAACTCGATAGACAAACATTGTCAGCCCTATCCACACCATCGGCTATGACAGCTGGCAAGGCTTGTGATTAAGCTTCCCAATATGTGACATGCCATAA
This sequence comes from Cheilosia urbana, assembly GCA_946477585.1. Classification (NCBI taxonomy): domain Eukaryota; kingdom Metazoa; phylum Arthropoda; class Insecta; order Diptera; family Syrphidae; genus Cheilosia; species Cheilosia urbana. Next base: position 124,898,536 of record OX297854.1, read on the forward strand.
AAAAAATCCGTCATTTTCACAACTCCACATAAATACATAATGGCTAAATAAAACTGCTGAAAGGTGATGGCGCTGATCCTCCCATCAATTACACCTCCTTCGTGTCTCTGTTATGGTTGCATGGCAATTATTGACACTTTTTCACAAATTCTTTGTCCGCAGCGACCACACCCGCCTGTCAATTAAAAAGTGATAACGCTTGCGGAAGGCTTATGCAAAAAAAAAAAAAAAAAAAATCCAAAACTATGTTCGACAAATATTTGCACTCTATGCGTTGTTCGTTCGTGCATGCAACTGGAAGAATGAATCGCATATATCCCTAGTGTGTCTGTATGTGTGCTATAATTAAGGATTTTCCAACCACAGAACGCTCTATGAGCGTTTCATTAAATTTTACATTTAAATTAGAAACTCACTAAGCCAATTGGCTCCGCCGAAACAAACACAAGGTGAAACTTCAATCTAGTTTTCGATGTGTCGATTTGATATGCCAAACATATTGCGGGTTGCACAGAAACTAATGCGAAATTAATGCAAATGTATTCACACTTTAAGGATAAATGCCGGAGAGAGATGTAGAATTTAATTTGTGGAGCTGAGAAAACACCTTGTCAGAGATAATGATTATAACATCACTGGAACAACACAAATCAATCTGGGTATCTATACACAAACATATAATCCGAATGATGAACATCAGATTTTGGATTAGTTTTGCGTTCCTTCGGGAATGAGTGAGTCGGGGTGAGAGCAGTGATGAAGACTGAATGCATGCGGTTATTGTATGTCTACAACGCAACGACGGGATATATACATACACCAGAAATATTATTGAGATAAAAGGAATTCCTTTCGCAATCCACAAGTATTATCCCCCATCTGAATTAGCATGCCGCCCACTCCAAGGATATTGTAAAACATTCGATGCAAAATCAATTGTTGTATACACAAGAATGCCCATGCAAATCATATAAGAGTATTAGGGTTTGTTGTAGGATCCGTTAGGTACCGGGGAGTAAGTTTATCATTGATCTACCCTAATCGGTATTACAATGTGCATCATTTTAACTAATCTTATTGAAAATAGTCTTCCTGTTTTGTAAACCTTACGATTATCAAAGCTCACCACCACCACCACTAATTCCAGGCGAGGAAAACACAAATTGGACAAAACTGGACTATTTTGTAAAAATAAGATTTCTTCACCCTGCTCAGTTTGGGTTTAGGGAAAGGCTCGGTACAGAAGATCATCTTTTGGAGTTTTGCATTAGACAGTAAGAAATGTTGCGCTGGTCTCTTCGTGGATATCACAAAAGAATTTGGAAAATGGTTAACCAAAATGTTCTCCTCCACAAATTATACTGTGCAGGATTTCGAGGCTTTATATGCATAATTGGTTTGAGTCTTATTTGAAATAGGACCGAATTGAAAAAGTTAAAATAGGAAATTTTGTGAGTAGCTCAAGAACCATAAGCATAGGTGTGCCTCAGGGTTCTGTTCTTGGGCCAATACTGTTAAAAAAAAATTGGTTGTTCTGCAAAAGTGCGCTATCAGGATAGTATTTGGGACAAATCGCTTGGCCCGTTCTATGGTTTTATTCAGAACATTGGAAATTGTACTGCTGAAATATTTGTATTCATTTAAAGTTTCTAACAATTTTTTTTATGAGAGGTGGATAGTGGATACAAGCAAATTCCAATTTCTAACACCCGCAAAAACACTTTGGTTGCAATTGTACCAATTTTCAATTCGATTTAAATACAAACTGATCCAACTATAGTTCCCCGCTTCCTCTAACCAACCGCACTTACTCACACTTACTGTTTATGCGGTACAAAATCCCCCGACAAAATATGTAATTACAACATTGCCTACCTCCCTACACAGCTTACAAGTCGTTTACTTCAGATCATAAACTAGGTTGGTTGTTGACACAACAAAGGTCCGTATTAGAACAGCAATCTGACTACCCACCCGAAAATCTGAATCGACCCTTATGTTCTGTGTCCTGTGTAATTAAGTCCTTAACAGTTTAATAGCTGAAACCCAAAGTAATGATGAGCAGCACACCAACTATACCATATACACCGGCATTCCGCCGTCCCTATGGCTCGGTACGAGTACGAGTACATTCGTTTTTATTAATTAAACAAGAACCGCTTACACACCCAGACTGGTCGACCTTGTTATCCTTATTAACCCTAGCTGGGATTATAAATAATTATACAAGCAATAGTTAATTGCCTGTCCTTTTCCACTAGCGCGGGCATGGATTATTAGTCGCTGCGTTTTCAATTGGCGTGTCTGATTTGTTCCAAGAAGCACACAAGACGGGTGGTTGTGGTTGTTCTAATCAAGTTGTTATATCAATTTTTTTTTGTGTTTTTCATTTTCCATATAATATCTTTGAATTAAAAGAAACCTCTTTTATATTACACGCATGCAATCATATAATTTATCAATTAAAGTGTGCTTCTGTTCTCACACTTTGTGGTGAGCACGTCAGGTGTGAGTTCACATTCGTGCTTGAGGTAGGACAATGGAATGCGGAATGCTTGCCATTGAAAGGGATCAGAGACTGCACCCTCGCCAGGTCCCAACCTAATGGTTTAATTAATGCAGTAGTAGGTAGGCAGTAGTGGGACTCGAGTAAAGTGTAAGGAAGTGATGACTCTCTGTGTAATAGGGTTCGTCGTGCGCCTTTAGGGTGGGGTAAACTGTAAGATTTTACGATCGATTTTTGAAAGAGGGTATGTTTTTGCTTTTAGGTTGACGCCGAGATTGTATCCCTAATCTTACAGCTCTTGTTATTTAACTTTTCTCCGAAGAGCGGTATATTAAAGTATATCATAAGAAAATGGCAACGAGTGGCTTAGAGCTGGTTTGAGCTTTTTCACTACGGTTTGAGTACAAACTGAAATGGTTTATATTTTTGTTACTCATTATGATTAACATGGCATGTAAGATCCTATCTGCCGTAGTGTGGGAATGCCTGAAACATTATGTCAGCGAACTGATTGGACCCTATCAGTGCGGTCTTAGGCCCGGTATGTCCGCAACCGACCAAATATTCACACTACGGCAGATTCTGGAAAAAGCCCAAGAAGTCCAAATCGATACCCACCACGTGTTTATCGATTTTAAGGCCGCAAATGACAGCATTTATAGAGACGAGCTATTTAGAGCCATGTCTAGTTTTGACATCCCTGCCAAACTTGTCAGATTGTGCAGAATGACGATGGAGAACGCTCGCTGCTCCATAAAGGTCGGAAAAAATTTCACCGAGACCTTTGATGTCAAAAAAGGATTTAGACAAGGCGACGCGCTGTCATGTGACTTCTTCAACATCATTCTTGAGAAGATTGTGCGAAACTCGCAAGCCAACATCAGAGGCACAATCTTCCAAAAGTCTGCGCAACTACTTGCATACGCGGACGACATTGACATCATTGGCAGAACACAGCGAGCTGTCACTGGTGCGTTTGCAAGTATAAGTATCTACAGAAGCGGCAAAAATGGGTTTACTGGTGAATGAGGGTAAAACAAAATATATGCTGTCAACAAGAAGGGACAAACAACATCGACGAATCGGACAGAACGTCACGATAGGCCTCGTCGAGAAATACTAAGGAGACTCTGTCTAAGAGCCTTATCATCCCAGACCTGCTTTATGGTGCAGAAGCATGGACGCTATCAAAGGCGGATGAATATCTCCTTGGTCGTTTCGAACGCAAAATTTTCGAGTGATTTTTGGTCCCGTTTTCGTTGACGGGCTCTGGAGGTGGAGATTTAACAGCGAACCCTATGAGCTGTACAACGACATCGACCTAGTCAGAAAAGTACGCAATAGTCGTTTAAGATGGTTGGGACATGTAGAACAAATGGACACCAACGCTCTGGCCCGAAGAGTCTTCGATTCCAACCCGGACGGACAACGCAGTAAAGGAAGACCTCGCCTTAGGTGGCTAAGTGGAAGGGAACTTTTACCAACTTGGAGTGCGCAACTGGACGCAGTTAGCCAAAGACCACGCTAACTGGAGAGGCGTATTGGTTGAGGCCCAGGTCCACCTCAAGGGAGGTGCCGTAGTGTGAATATTTGATCGGTCCACAAGAAGAGAGACTCTCTAAACTGCGCCAACTATAGAGGCATCAGTCTCCTGAACACTGCGTATAAGATCATGTCGGCTGTATTGAGCTTCGTCTTACTGCTAACTAATAACCTATGCTGCACAAACCATAGTCTTAATAGATGTACATCATGGTTAACATCAGCATGTAAGTTGAAGAAATTCTTTGAGCTATATGCAAACGCGAAGTCGTCAGCAAAGCCTTCAGCCTACCTACAAAAGGAAGGCTGAACACTGAGTTTACATAAATTAAGAATAATAGGGGACCAAGGACAGATCCTTGTTGAACGCCCAGATTAATTGTCTCAGAGCCGCCAACAATGTTCCCAATTTTTACTTTTTGCGACCTATTCTTGAGATAAGACCTAAACCAATCTACAATAAAGCCTCGAAAACCTGCGCGGTACAGTTTACTCAAAAGAATTTCATGATCAACCATATCAAAGGCTTTGGTTATATCTACAAAGAGACCGGCGCAAGTTTTCTTTACATCAAGTCCCATATAAATATACTGACGAAAATCAAGTAGAGCATCTTCGGTGGAAAGGTTTTCTCTAAACCCAAATTGATTCTCGCTTAAAAAGTTATTGTCAGTAAGAAATTTTAAAACTCTACACTTTATCGCTTTCTCAAAGATTTTGGATATAACAGAGAGTAAGGAAATCTGTCTGTAGTTCATTTTGTCCTTTTTATTACCCTTTTTGAAGACAGGTATGACATTGGCCCGTTTCAGCAATTCGGGGAAGGTTCCCGAAAAGATGCTTAAATTAAATATGTGAGCCAAATTGAAGTAGTTATAGAGTTGATTCATTTCCACGAATGACTCCCCAGTGCTCCCAGACTCTGAAGACTGTTTTCTCCTTTTTTTTATCAGAAAAAACTTTAGTTTTCCAAAAAAATAAAAAAAATTTAAAATTCCCGTTTTTACCCCTTAGTAAAATTTGCACTTGCTTTCATATGAAAAAAGAACAAAATTACTATTTTTAAACAAGTATAAAATAATCATTAAAGTCCATCACGGATACCTATATAAGAACCTCTAAAATAAAAAAAAAAAAAAAAAAAAAATTGTTTCTTATAAGAATCACAGAGTTTCTTATATGAATAGAACGAATATAATTAGGGTTGTTAGATTTAAAAATACGAAAAGTAAGTTTTCAACATTTTTTTTTATTTTTGAACACCAGAGTGAACAAAATTTGAAATGAAAAATAAGTTATATGAGCACTTTCTTTTTTTGTTGGTTTTTTCTTTGCGTTCGGACCTCGGACATTTTACCAAAGTAAAATTTGGTTTCAAAACAAAAACAGATGACAGTACAAAACAAAACCGTACAGGAGAACAATTTTAGCAATTGGAGTGAGATGTAGTTCGTGAGTGGATGCATTCAGCTTTGAAAGTTTTCTTGCACTTCAAATGGATGTGTTCAAAGAGAATCTTGTTAATAATATTAAAAGAAAGTATTTCCAAAGTTTTCCATTGAATGTTTGCTTTTATTAAATTTTGACTTTATAACGGGACAGTGGTTTGTATTAAGGGGGGCAAACAGCATTTTTGTATGGAAAAGGGGGACTGTGCCACCTAAAGGGGGACGTCTGGCATCCCTAAATATAATGTAAACACGCATACAAGAAACAAAGTTTCTTAACTGAATGATTTAAGAAACGAAATTTTGAAATATAAAATGAACGGATTCACATAAGAAAAACAATTTATTACACATACAAAGAATGCATGTTTCTTATAAATATGAGGGGGGTTTTCTCTTTAGTAGATTTTGTGGATGAAGGTTCGTTTTTTATATCCGTATCAGAAGCGTGTTTCTTATATCAGATCTTTTTTACTTTTTTTTTTAGACACCGGTGGTTTCAAATGCATTTTTTATAAGTTCTAAGCGATTTGCTCTTATATGAGTGTTTCTTATTTCCTTTTCTTTCCTGTTTACGAATTTTTACTCAGTGCCGTTCGTTAAATGGAAAAACTCATAAAAGAGAGCGTCATCAAGAGAGCACGATGTTACCCCTCCACAGCGTTGCCAGACAGTCAAAATATTTCCCCTCATATAAATCTGCAAAACCCTCGGATTTGGCAACTTTTTCCAAAAATAACCCCCAAATTTTTGTCATTATTTTTATTTTTAAACATGTTTTTGTACTACTTAAAAGAAGGAATTTCGAATTTGAAATTATGAGTGAAATGGTAATCGTAGCATACTTTTATCGATAGCGTCTGGCCCTGGGCTACATACCAAACCAGTGGAGACGAGCGAAGGTAGTGTTCATTCCAAAAGTGGGAAAAAAGGACCCAAGTCTACCGAAGTCCTATAGACCAATCAGCCGTACTTCGTTCCTTCTCAAAACGATGGAAAAGGCTCCCCTAATGTGGAGTCTTGTAGTGGACGAGTTACTTGAGAAATTGACAAACCATGGCATCAACTGTCAGGCATATGCTGATGACATAGTTATTATTGCCAGGGGTAAATTTGAGGGAACCCTTTGTGACATTATACAAGTGGGACTCGAAATAACTCGTGATTGGTGCGAAACGGCTGGGCTAAACCTAAATCCAGCAAAAACAAGAAGTACCATTCACGAGGTAAAGAAAACTTGAACGGCTGAGGCCGATAAGGGTATCGGGTACATTACTGACATCATTCAATGAAGTTAAATATCTGGGGCTAAACCTGGACAGCAAACTCGTCTGGAAAAAACACACAGAGGAGATAACCAGGAAAGCAACGCGGGCTTTAATGATCTGCCGAAGCCTAGCTGGCAAATCCTGGGGATGCAGCCCGACCATCCTCAGATGGATGTATATTGCTATTGTGAGAACAATGATCACGTATGGCGCAATTGCATGGGCAAAAAGAACCAGTCTATCCACCACAAGGAACATAAAGTGCAGAGACTGGCATGCCTATGTATTGCAGGGGCCATGAGAACTTGCCCAACCGCAGCTATGGAAGTGCTACTGGAACTAACTCCACTGCACCTCGTGGTTGAGGAATGTGCAAGTAAAACGGTTCTTAGAATGGCCAAAGAAGGAGTAGGAAGAGAAAAGTGCATCACACTGAGACAGCTTGATGCACTACTCAAGAAACATCCTCTATTGGCCTTTCCTAGAGACGATATCATCAAAAGATTTGATTTTCAAAAGAACTTTGTTGCTAAGCTCAGCAATAAGAAGAACTGGAGCAACGAATCCACACTGGTACACAGATGGATCGAGTGCTGATGAGGGCACTGGAGCGGGAGTATTTGGGCCTGGAACCAAATAATCTGAACCAATGGGCAAAAATACCAGCATCTTCCAAGATGAAATCTATGCCATAGACAGATGTGTCCAAATCAACCTCGACAGAAAAAAAATCAACTGTGATATAGCTACATATGATATCAGACAGCCAGGCTACTATTATGGCACTTAATTCCTACATCATTAAATCCAAATTTGTGTGAGAATGCCTACAAAAACTTAGCGAACTGGGTAGGAGAAACAAAATAACCCTCTGCTGGGTGCCTGGCCACGTAGGAATGGAGGGTAATGAAATAGCTCCCTAGCTCCCTAGCAAGAAAGGGAGCATCAGAAACTTTCATAGGTCCTGAACCATTCTTTGGAATAGGGGATCACACCCTCAAAGAAGAATTTAGGAAACTAGAGAAAGAAAACAGCGCAAGAACCTGGCATAACACTCAGGACATGAGGCAGGCCAAGAAACTTCTGGGGCAATACAACCGGAAAAGATTACAAGCTTGCATCGGCATGAGCAAAAACAACCTCCGGCACTGTAGACTCAAGGAACACCTCAGGAAACTGGGTATATCTGAAGAAGGTCTCTGCAGATTCTGCGATGAGTCCAGTGAAATCCCAGAACACTTGCTGGGATCATGTGGGGCACTGACCCATAAAAGATTGAAATACTTGGGCAAGTACCAACTATCTGATGAGGAAATACTGTCCCTGGAGCCAGCTCTCATCCTTAGATTCTTAAATGAAACTGGACTGGAGAGAGTGCTATAGGACGGATTTCTTCTGCCAAGGAGAAAGAAGAGTGCAAGAACCTCTAAAATGATTCCGAAAGGAATTATATTGTGAGGGAAACTCTTATGAGGGTTTATACCTCTTTGAGGCGTAAGCAGGGGGTACACTAGACCAACAGGTCGCAGTACAACAAACCCTTTCACATAATAACCGATAGCGTACATTTTTGCATTGCATAGTTCCAGGCTGCTGTCATTTTTTAATTAATCTCGAACATAATTCACACTTTCTTTTATTAAAAAGTAAATTCTGCTCCCATTTTGTTTAAGGACGAACGATATTAACCTCTTTGTAGAGTGTGAGATAATAATGTAGGTAATAATTTCTACCAATCAGTTGTAGTTTCTCTGCTTTGGGCATCAGAATAACGGACACTTGATCATTGATTCATGTCACATAAAGGGGGGAAAGGTTCAAATTACCTTTCAGCATGCGGGACAGAAACAGTTTTCGACTAAAATTGATTAAAATTGAGAAAGAAACTACTTCTCTGGCGACTGACCCATTTATTTGTCATTCCCTTTGTTACCAAAATCCCTTTTTCTAATTCAGTAAAGCGCCTTTTGGAAACACCCTTAACAACGAATTCCCTTCCAGTCACAATGTAATTACGTGATAATGTACTAAGATACCACCCACGGCTTATAGTGATACATGGGCACTAGCACAATTAAAAAAGCCCTTTCATTCATCTCCTTTAATCCAAAGATAAATGGCATACCCATGTCGTTCGGTCGTACTTGAAAGTCCAACAAGAAAGTCAATTTTCCCTGCAAGAACATTGTTGAAAGTAGTTGTGTCGTATCGTATCGTGTCGCATAGCATATTCGCAAAACGAGAACCCACCCCAGCAACGACGTACGTAACGTATACCAACCATAGGATATTGAAAATTTATAGATTTTCTCTCAAGGACTATTGACTATTGAAAACTATTTACGACAGCAGGGGTATTTAATGACTTTTCTAATCCTTGAGAAAGATTCATGTATGCGTACACTCTACTAATTGTTGTCACCCACTTGCGGTTACCAATAGCTCCGGGGTTTCTCCCCGCCTATACTCAGCAGGCCTTATGTTTCATTGATCAGTAGTTCCAATGCCTTCATCTGTATAGATGTATATATTAATTAAACATTTAGGACTACAAGCACACCAGGTGGAAATACCACACATCAAAATGGGAACAATGTATTGGAAGGACATTCCACATTCCTCTTCCACATTATTCTGCTCGGTGTCGCTTCATGACAATGCAGCTTTTATGTTCAAGAGGATAATATCAGAGAGCGACACAAGTTTACGTATAGTTTGACTATATAAAGCTAATCGATGTTGAAGCCGCCAGGATATCTCAAAAATTCTATACATGCGGATGGTGTGAGGGGGCGGGTGTGTGTGCTCATTTAAAATATATGCATTGGAATATTTTTCGGGGGTGCAAAATCATCTCATCAGCATAGAGCGATCCAAAGGAGCAGCTGTTGCCGCCGCATAAATAGCGAATAGCATGTAGTCTGTCAGTACAGCGCGAAGAGGATATTCGAACGGGAAGGATGTGTTTTACGTTACGTCCTATAGTGTACCTATTATAGTTTCGCTTTGGTTAAAAACATGCTTAACGCGGCCATTTCACTATCATCATCATCCCTTTTGTGTGCCGCCCACCCTTAGCACGACCGTGCAAATGATTTATCACAAAGTTTCAAGCAATAGCTCTTTGGCGGTATAGGTGGCTCTCTGTTGGGGTTCTGCGAAAATATGATGTCGATGCAGAAATTTCCGCATTTTTTGCTGTATCCTTCGTCGGTCGGTTTAAAATTATACACTGCCAGCCGGGAATAGTCTCAGTTTGAATAAATTCCTTTTGCATGGCCATGATGCGGTGTTATACACGACAACGCGACTACAACGATGATAATGATAATGATGATGATGGTCATGGTAACCGTGGTGGCGATGGGTAACACTCGTGTCGGCGTTGGTGTGAATAATGTATTTTTGTGGAATGCGGTCGGACTCTTGACTGATTTGCTGACATATTACCGGAAATCATTTTACACCCTACTCACTGTTCTGTGATAATGCATAATTCATAGCGGATGTTAAGCGGCTGCATATAGGGTGGACTTTTCGTCGCTTAGTATTTGCATGCAGACGTGTGCATGGGGTTTGTGTCTATTCAAAGTGGGGAGCGATGCGAATGAATATCCTGCGGAAAGTTATGAAAATTTAGTATACGATTAGTGTCGGCCCCACTTAAGAGTGCATACATACGACGGCGATATAGCGTGTGACTTTCGGATTCAGATAGCACGCTACGCGCGACAAAACGATTAAAATCGCATTAAACATCTTTACAAAGGAACTGTGTGTGTGTATATAGCTGGGATGATGATGAGTGATGGGAAGTAGAACAGGTGCTTGAGTAATTTCGTTTAAAAGAGATAAGGGTCGAATATATGCTAGACACGTTGACTGAAGTGTCCTTGCAGTTGTGGCCGTATACAGATTGTCTCATAATTATAGGTATAGCTGGCTTCATAACTTATGCAGAGTATGATCATCGTCAGCTGGCCACAACACCAAGTCCATTTTTAGGAAATGTGTACGTGGGTTTGTGTTGTTAACTTTTAGTTTATATTCTACTTCTGACACTACCCTAGCCCGCATGAAAACTGTTCTCCCAGTTAGGCGCACACATTTTTGCAACTTTTTGCATAGTTAAACATTTGCGCACATTAGTGTGCGCTCTGAATTGTAAGTTATTCGTATAGTGATTTTTTTTTTAGCATATGCCTATAGATTAACTAAATTCTGAAGCTAAATATCTGCGCACAAAAGTGTGCGCTGTATTAATTCGTTGTACTTGTGTTTCTTTATGGAATAGATTTTAAAATGTCCTACTGTTCAAAGAAATGCGCACAAAAACACAGAAGACACACACATTCCGCTGGCGAAGTGAGCTGGCTGTACACCAATGGTTTTGAAAAAGAGGCTAAGCGCACACTTTTGCACTCAGTCACTTCCGATTTTGAAGCAGTAGCAACATGGTTTGTTTGTTATATACTGTCTACTACTGTTGTTTAACAAGGAATCCTTTTTTAAAAATTCGAAAAGTATTAGTAAATATAAGAAGTTAGCGCACACTTTTGTGCGCAAATATTTCAATCCAGATTCCAGCTTAGATATTTAGTGGCATATCCTAAAAAATTGTCGTACAAAAAACTTACAAAAAAAAAAAAAAAAAAAAAATAGAGCGCACACTATCTAATGTGCGCAAGTGTTCAACTATGCAAAAACCTGCAAAAATATGTGCGCTTAACATTGGGTAGTCTCGGGTGACTTTTTGAAGAGTGTTGAGTCGTTCCCGACACACTGTTAAGCCCGGCATACAGAAAACAATTCATTCCAAAATAAATCCCACTCCGCCCAAAAGTCCAGATGGTATTTTAAATTTAAATGCCGGTGCAGTTTTTATGTTTTAAATTAAAAAAGACGAAGAGCTTGTGCGTTTCAACAATAACCAATTCTTGTCCTGCCTTTCGCTTGAAAACATCCATTTGTATCATCACTTTGTTGTGATTTCATCCTGAGGACACTTTTGGCGATTGCCTAAAGAATCGTCTGTAAATTTTATATTCGATGACAATTTTCGGATTTATTTTTTTTTGTTCACCATTCCTTCTGCTATTTACATAAAAATTCAGAAAGGAGCATGCTGATGTATTATTTTGTATATCCGTTCCTCATGCCGATAAGCAGAGGAAAAATGTCATTCAAATTGTGTTTCTCTTTTCTTTTTTTTATGAACGCGGGCATTTTATTCGATATAAATCCAAGGATCCTTTACAGTTGATCAGATACAATACCGAAATAATTAACAGAGGAAATAGTATTCGTGTGCGGTATTCACATCAGAGTATACTGTCGATGATGTGGCAGTACAGACAGGAACCAAAAAAAGAAAAAAAAAAAAAAAGGACTTAAGCAATGATTTCAACGGATTCGGTAAAATTATACCGCGGATTAACAACTGTTAATGTTGTGTGTAGCTCGTAGGGAACAAATGCAAGGCGGGGGTGGGTGGGTTTCTTTTAATTTTCGATTGGTGGATTTTGATTTCAGAAAAAGAGTTGACAGCCGTCCATGATGGACAATTATTCGGTCTGATTGAATTAAATATTTATTCCGGTAGATACAAACAAAGAAATGGAGTGCGAGCACTTATTGCCTTTATGATCTGCGGGTATTTCGACTGACGACGGCCAGAAGCGTGCAAGCTTTTGGCTTCTTTTTGTCCAGATGAAAATCACTAATGAACGAAGTGATTATGATGATGTCGTCGGTAATGCATATCAAGGATTTACGTGGCTGTGAATTTTGTTCTTTTTAATTTAAAGCATTTTTTTATTTACTTTGCAGATGTAAAACAAACTGCCGACCGTCTGAAAGTGTTCGCATTTCTCTTCGACATCGGGCATCCGGCTCGAAGGACCAGTTGTCAACAAATTTATCTGTAGTTGTCTCTGGTTTATCGTTGATCATGTGACATTTACATTAATTCACTTTAAGACGTCACACATATTTTTTTTAAGAATTCCATCTGTGATATATGGAGCGGGAGGGAACCACTTGGCTACAGATCAGTTGACTGAAAATAACTTGAGTACAAAATACTAAGTTCATGCACGATTATTGCAGTCCAAAAACGAAAAAAGATTCCACCATTCGAATGATGCTCAATTGACTAAGGATCATTAGATCAGTTGGGGGATCATCGTGTAAGTTGGGTTGGGTATAAGAGTCTTTTTGCCAATTTCTTGAACGCGTTACAAAATAGTTCGTTATTCGATTGAGGATCGGCTGAACGAGGATCACATTTCCGAATTTATAGGTAAGCGCTGGCGAGTATAGAAGTTTTTCCTTCTTAGTCTGTGATATTTTTCGTTAAACGTCATTTTGATTGAGATCAGTTGGATGGTCTTCGTTGAGTTCGTTTTTGAAGAACAACTGGAAATACTCTTGAGGTACAGGTTGCTTGGGGTAGCATAAGAAAATTAATTTCTCGAGCCATTGTGAACGAGTTATGTAAGCAACAATTCATAATATTGATACAATATTTACAAACGAGGATCAGTCATCGAATGAGTACAATATGGAAAATCTTTTTAATATTCCAAACATGCAGTCAAGGTTAGTCCACTAAAAACCGCTCTATTGACGATCAAAGAACCTCCGATCAGCAGTTGGAGGATCAGTCAATTAAGTGACTATGTGGCATTCGCGAGAATATCTAACAAGACATAATGACAAACACTTTAATCCACAACTTGAATGAGAATAAATTAATCAGCAGGTCAAAGTAGACTTCTCTTCTTTCCTTTCTGAAATTTTGGACACTGAGGATCACTTTACTAAAGATCAGTTCTGTGATGATCCTTAGAATACGAACGCAATAACGTTTTATGGAATAGAAAAGTCTTCAAATGCTTTTCATGATACCTTATTATTTCAAATAAATTTATGGAGGACGATCGGTTGACTGATGTTAGTCTGGACGAGGATCAGTTGCTGTTCGTCGCTGCAAAAATAACTAAAATGGCGAAAGGAAGCTGTGTGCATACGAACACCATATTATGAAAATCGAGGTCTACAAATAATATTCAGTGGCTGAAGATCAGTTGCCTGAATATTCGCAGTGTCGATCTGTATTGAAAAGTATACAGAAGATCAGGTAATATTGTTTGTAGTCAGCGTGGGATGATTTTCTTTCACGACTTCACCAAGCATTCACCATTTTAATGAATTTGTGTTTATGCTTAAGTGAAGATCAACGTACAGTGATACAAGTGCGCAACCAACACCTATCTGCAAGCATCTCACGGAGCTATTAAAGGGTCATAGGTGCGTTGTGGAAAATGGCAGAGTTTTATGACTAAAAGGATGACAGCCAGCTGAGCTTTTTTTATGTAAGGATGACTACACAACCCTGAAACTGCATTTAAAAATAGTCTTAAAAAATCACATGGGGACGGTGGGGAAAGCTGTCTCTATTTAAATCCGTGCAAGATGATCTTTTGTTAAAGGGAGGGTCCTATCCGGGGCAGTTTTAAAGGCATACTTGCCCTTGTTCGTATTTAATTTGAAAGTGTTTACAACTAGAGCCTTCCTCTTAAAAGAATGCTCTTAAAGAAGTTCTTTCACTGGTTAGTTCATTGTAAATTGGGTTGTCCATAGTTCAATTGGGAGTGTGTTTCCAACCTACCTATTTATTTAGAAGAAATCCTACTCGTAGTACTGTAATTTCTGTTAACATTTCCTAGCAATGGGAAGTGACAAACCACACTCGGTCGTGCAATCAGCAAAATTCTTTAAATCCTTCGATTATGTGCTACAAACCCGCCACACTCACTATCGTACTATTCCGCCATGTATGCATCAATGGACGATGGACCCAGTCGGCCATAAACGACCACAACAACAACAGCAGCCATCACCATACAGAGCATTCACTCTCCCTACAAGGCTACAAGGATGGAAACTCTTGTAAAAGGCTGGAACAATGAAACACAGAAACAGAACACATCGCAGTAATGGGAAAAGGATGAAAAGATTTTCGCAAAAAAATTCGAGCGTGTGAAATACGAACTGCGAATTTATTACATCACGATGGTGAGGTCCTGCAGTCTGGGCAATATATTCAAGAGCGGTTGACTGGTTTGCAACTCACCTCCAAAACCGCCGTTTGCTTATTTGTAATTAACTTTTTTTTTACACATAACCAACACCCGCGCTGGTTTTTATTATAGGCGCTGTCCTTGCAGCTGATATTATCACGGACGAAAGGATGTGCTTATGATGCGCATTTCGTATCACCAATGCAAGCGCATCAGCCAGCACACCAATAGAGGGTAAAATATAATTGTCCACATATACGAGCCTTGCAAGCAGGACTCACTATTAAGCGGGATTGGCCTTAAACACGAGTAAGTCCCATCGACCATGACGTACAAATGGACGAACATTGATTTCCATTAGCCTTGGCGCATTTACCCCGCGAATGCCATCAGCACGGGACAAAGGCATTGGTTCATTTCATTATGACGACGACAACGCAGCAAAACTCAATTAAGGTGTAGAAAATCCTTTTTCCATGCATTTGCATAATAATTCGTATTTTAAAGTTTTGCCGATGGTGCACCCCTTCTGCCGCTGCCGCCTACTCTCATCTTGTTGCAGCTTCTTCGGTCCATCGTTAGTTGGGCGAAAAACAGGAGACACATAGCCGACAGGCAGGGGGATGCATTCGCTTCATTATGGGATAGGGATGTGTTTGTGTATAGTGTAACTACTGTCATCCGGTATGACAGCAAGGATTTTATCGAAAATTTCTAAAATTATTTTCACTGCACACTCCCAGGATGGACGATGGACCATTCCCCCGTTGTCATAGGGCATTGCCCAATGCCCATAGCCCATTCTTTGCCTGGCACTAGTCGGTATTATGCTATCCGATGTTTTGTGTGTTGGACATTAATATCTTCATTATCATGGTCGGTCATCATCATCATCACTTCATGGGAAGGGTGGTCTCTGCTATACACACACATATAGTTGCGTGACGGCTAGATCCTTTGAATGGACATCGGGTGGATGCGGTATTAGAGTCAACTTTTTCTCCCTCTCTCGAGTGACAGTATGAAACCGAATATCTTAGAGGCTTATGTCCACACAAGCAGAACTATATAAATGTCACGAAATGAGTTTAAAGCTTCGTCCTGTGTGATCTTCTTGGTTGGATTTGTTTGCCGCAGAGAGAAAGAGTGAAATGGAATGAATATTTGCGTTTCGAAAATTTATTAGGTTACGGTCGTGTTTACACGGATGACTGAATAACATTGATTCATGTTAACACTGCCATGGGTAAAGGATATATGCAATGGAAGGAGGTCTGTTGGAGCTTAGAGTTTGTATCGAAATTTTCGAGAGAACTCACGTGCATTGGGAATATTTTCCACTTTAATTGGTTGAATATGATCTTGTATTATGTATTTTTGAGGGGCTGAGGAGGTAGGTCAAGTGGCAGTTTCGGGCTTTAAGAGTTTAACATGGCACAATTGAAATAGTATCCTTTAGGTCAGGAAAATGAGTGTCGAAAGCGGACGCCACCTATGCGTGGAATACGGTAGATATTAAGTCGGTGGTTTGTGTACCAGCTGAGTCCACAGTATTGAACTTAATATGAATGAACGTTGTTCTCCCTTTCGTGGGCATAAGACAACTGACAGAAAACAAACTTATTTCAGTATTTTCCCGATTCGTGTTACTATGCAACTGACTGGAATGCTGATGTTTCATTGAAAACTTCTAAACGCAATTGAGGGAAAACCTGCTTGTGAATGCAGGTCCCGCTAAACATACAGCCGAATTTCGAATGTCAAATGTCTCTTTTCACTTTAACACTATACAACCACCGATTCCGAGGACTCCCCCCAATTGGAATTCCAATTCAATATTGAATCCTTACTTCACAAACAAATCCAATTTAGGACGCCGAAATAAATTTGCCAGCGCTGAATTCTTCCATCCACTACCACTAATTCTCTCTTGATTTTGCGCTATCCAATTCCGTTTATTGAAAAGGGAAAAGTTATTTCATTCCCAAATATCCGCACCCCCCTATTTCAAAGCACGTTTCTCAATCGAAATGTCAATTTAATTCAACGATAATGACCGTAACCCTTAATTTCAAATTTAATGGATCGATCTAGCGATTACACATTCCTTCGTTCCTCTCTATAGCACAAACAAACAGCAAAAACAACGAGCAAATAAAAACTGCAAAATACAAATCTAAGGATTACTCCCGAACTGACCATTGTCCACTGTGACTGTAGGGGTGAACAGGAAGTGAAAGAGCAAAATTCAACTAAAAATCCTGCTTACATTACTCTAATCTTTATATGTAAGCACAAGCAACATCCTTCCCAAAAAAAAAAGAGAGAGAGAAAAAAAAGGATCTATGCACCCGATATCCATAAAACCAAATGAAGCTCAATTTTTAGTTCAATATTTCCCTTGTTTGCCTTTTATTATCCTGCATAACCCCTATCCGTATACACCACAGTCTTTCTTTTGCAACAATAACAAAACACACGAAATCCACTTACAAAAACGTTGAAGTTTTGGTCTTGCTGTTTTTTTTTTTACTTTTTGTATCCTCGGAACAGGATATAATTTAATTCAAAGCCATACCCAAAACAGAAATAGAAAAGAAAAAACATCTAAACAGAATTTGTTTCTGTTTTTTTTTTTTTGTCCTTCTTGTTCTTGGTGGGTGGATGTGTTTGCAAGAATCAAGCACATTGTGTGCCTTAGGTGTGTATCGTTCTTACTACAAGGGGAGTATATGTCTATACACTGCAGGGATATCGTTTTCAATTTTCGAATTTTTCAATTTATCCTAAGCCGATGAAATGTGAATCTTATATCGACAAGGACATTGGACCTATCCGCTCGTCGTCGTCGTCATCGTTTGTGTGGGTGGTCCTACTTTTCAATCGCCAAGTCGATTCCAATTTTTTTCTTATTTCTTGTTGTTTGGCAAGGAACAAGGGCAGTTTTGTAAAAAAAAAAAAGATCTAGGAAACTCCTTCAATAGGGTGTACTGGACATGGTCGTTCTTGTAAGAAAGGCGGCGACATGTAGCGCACTTGGTAAGAAGTTTTAAAATTTAATGGACTCGGTTCGCAGGATTCGACTTGTGTAAAAGTTCATGTGAGGTTATGGTTATGTCACTCTAAGTGGCTATCATGTTGTAGAAGTGCGTTAAAATAAATGACTTGCGTTAAACGAGGGGTTCGCTTAATGAAGGCACTTCCAAGGAAACTAGTGTACGTGGAGTTTTTTTTTTTTAATTGGTAGGGCAGGCAAAAGGGTCCCTTTTAAAATATAAAAGAACAATGACTTTCCAAAGTCGTATGCCACAGATGATTGATTATCAGACTTCAGAGTTTACAGAGTTTTGGCATCACATTCAACGTGATAATTTAGAACCTAAAAAGAAGTCAAATGAAATAATTACTACATAGCGTCGAAAAGGTATTCAATCGTTGAATTCCCTGGAACAGTAATTGACCTAGTGGAATCTCGCACGCCTCTAACACTTCCTTGGTCAATTCATTCAATCGTTGAATTCCCTGGAACAGTAGTTCATTTAGTTGATTTTCGCATGCCTCGAACACCTAGTTAATCAACTCTCATTCAATAGTTGAATTCCCTGGTACAGTAGTTCGTAGATAGTTGATCAACGCACGCCTCTAACACTTCGTTAGTCAACTCATTCAATCGTTGAATTCCCTGGAACAATAGTTCATATTGTTGGTCAACTCTCATTCTATCGTTGAATTCTCTGGAACAGTAATTGACCTAGTTGAACCTCGCACGCCTCTAACACTTCGTTGATCAACTCATTCAATCGTTGAATTTCATGGAACAGTAGTTCATCTAGTTGAGTTTCGCATGCCTCGAACACCTAGTTAATCAACTCTCATTCAATAGTTGAATTCCCTGGTACAGTAGTTCATAGATAGTTGATCAACGCACGCCTCTAACACTTCGTTAGTCAACTCATTCAATCGTTGAATTCCCTGGAACAATAGTTCATATTGTTGGTCAACTCTCATTCTATCGTTGAATTCTCTGGAACAGTAATTGACCTAGTTGAACCTCGCACGCCTCTAACACTTCTTTGGTCAAATCATTCAATCGTTGAATTCCCTGGAACAGTAGTTAACCTAGTTGAACCTCGCACGCCTCTAACACTTCGTTGATCAACTCATTCAATCGTTGAATTCCTTGGAACAGTAGTTCATCTAGTTGATCAACGCACGCCTCTAACACTTCGTTGGTCAACTCATTCAATCGTTGAATTCCCTGAAACAATAGTTCATCTTGTTGATCAATTCTCATTCAATCGTTGAATTCTCTGGAACAGTAATTGACCTAGTTGAACCTCGTACGCCTCTAACACTTCTTTGGTCAGCTCATTCAATCGTTGAATTCCCTGGAACAGTAATTAACCTAGTTGAGCCTCGCACCCCTCTAATACTTCGTTGATCAACTCATTCAATCGTTGAATTTCATGGAACAGTAGTTCATCTAGTTGATCAACGCACGCCTCTAACACTTCGTTGGTCAATTCATTCAATCGTTGAATTCCCTGGAACAGTAATTGGACTAGTTGAACCTCGCACGCCTCTAACACTTCCTTGGTCAACTCATTCAATCGTTGAATTATTGACCTAGTTGAACCTCGCACGCCTCTAACACTTCGTTGATCAACTCATTCAATCGTTGAATTCCCTGGAACAATTGTTCATCTTGTTGATCAACTCTCATTCAATCGTTGAATTCTCTGGCACAGTGATTGACCTAGTTAAACCTCGCACGCCTCTAACACTTCGTTGATCAACTCATTCAATCGTTGAATTTCACGGAACAGTAGTTCATCTAACTGATCCTCGGACGCCTCTAACACTTCGTTGTACAACTCATTCAATCATTGAATTCCTTGGAACAGTAGTTCATCTACTTGATCAACTTATTCAATTGTTGAAAAACATCGTACACCCTCGTGTCATTCATTTTTTGAGTAGTTTTTTACGGTTGCCAAATGCCAACTTGTGATTTTGGCAAATAATTTTATTTTTTTCAAGAAAGTTGTTGCGAAGCCTTTGAATAGCTGGACTCCGCTATTAACTTGCCTTGCTAATTGCTTCGCCGCAATTATAAAGCGATGAATCACCTGCCACTTACTTTTTTTTTGGCTAAGTAATCGCCTAAGAAGAGTTACCTTGTATTATATAGAACCAGGAAGATTTTAAGCAACTGACGAACTTTAATAGCTTCATCTAGAAGAGGCTATAAGTAGGTTTCATTCTCCCTACGGTTTCCTATCGAAGGTAAGAAATACTGAGAGCTTAAAATTTCAGCAGGCCATCAACTACAGGTACCTTCCATAAATAACAGCTATTTACAAATGTGTCAAATATAACTTCAGCCCAAGTATGTAACAGTATAGTTCCTTTACGGGCCACAAATAAAGAAGTCCCCATTCAGATCACCCCTTTTAACCGCGTTAAACAGTTTGTCACAAGTAAGTCATCCACGTTTTGTTTTCCTTTGGCTCCCATAGAAAATATAAGTCATCGTAATGGTCCTTGTGTCTATAAAAATCCGTCATCGTAAAGTATAAACTGTTTTAAGATAAGAGCGCAAAAAATAGGGCTCTTAACTCTTTAATGGTGACAAGTCTTCAAGATATACGAAAAGGATACAAGCAATAAATGAAATTTGTTGGTTTACAGTCAGCCGAATGACATCGAAGGTTAAACAATAAACTCCGATGGACAAGTGTGATAATTTGACAATATAATAACGGTTATGGTGGTTTTTAATGACAAGCAGAAGGGTTGAGGTTAAAGTGTGTTATTGTCGAAAATGTGAGTTACAACGTTACGAGAGTAGTTTGCGACTTTCTTATGAGTTTGAGCTCAGAACAAAATACTTTGTTCGCAAAGAAGGGGATCGGAATATAGCAGCTTCTTTGTGGTAGATGTGATGGGGAAGGATTTAACTTTTTCTGTTGTCGAAAGTTTAATTGCAAAAAACACGGATGGAACAAGATTTGTTTTTGGACTACTCATATGAGTATTTTTTGGTGGAGTATTTGTCAAGTTTCGTAGTTTTTGACGACTTAAACTTATAAAGGTCCAACGGAGTAGCGATGCTCCTGGTCCTACATTGACAATTTCGAAAGGAACCATCAAGAATAGATTGTTACTTTGTGTTTACATTTTCTGACTGCAATATGTTGAGTTACATCGCAGAAAATATTTGAAAGGCTCCTTTTATCTTTTTCAAATACATCCCTAAGTTAGAGGACTATTAAATTAATGTGGACATTGAAGCCTACCGAAGGCTCCTTTCCTGCTTTGAATAGTACCTAGGAGTAGTTTTCGGTTTTACCTTAAAAAGCCTTGCCCGCGAATTCGTTCAAGTAGGTGTCACAAACAAATAGCTCCGTCAAAAGACTGCCAATACGAAGCTTCTTTCGCAAAAATTAAAGGCCAGACTTCGACCTTGAAGGCGAACTTTTGTTCAAAAAATGAAAAGTAGAGTTTCAAATGAAGACGTTGGGAAAGCTGCGATTTAATAAACTCATCCAAGTCCAAGCCAAGTCTTGTTTAGCCCCATAAAAACTCTGTACAACTTATCTACGAAACACTTGACCTACAAGCCAACTCATCAATATCTTATTCACTTTCAGTTGTTTGATGAGGGAACATGCATCTAAGAAAAATGCTGGCCAATTCAAGCTGGATAAGAAAATCCATTAGGGATTACAGCCTTTGCCTTAAATTCAGCTCTTTAGTAGATGAGCTAACTGGCTTTCAAATGGTTAAAGATATGAAAGACCAACAAGCATTTGGTGAGCACATTTTGGTTTTACTGGCTAAAAACAACAAACTCTCCAGATAGGCCTAGCGTGAACTAACTGTTCCGCCCACGCTTCAAAACTTCGTTGCACTTTCGGATAAGAATGGTGGCGGAATACAATCAGCTCAAGTGGTCTCTAAATTTTCAACCTCCGAATTAAAAGTGCTTACAACGAGCTATGCCCTTCGCATAAAGTCGGTAGATTTAAGACTTAAGACGAAGGCATAATGGACTGATATGGTGTACGCTGTAAGTCAGCTTAAGTCACTGTGCACTTAAAATTGTAAAGGTAAACTACCCTACGACCATTTTGATCACCTGACAATTTTTTTTAGCATGCTTAAGCCCGTTATGGTTAGAACTTTAGTACTTTTATCAGTTCGATCCCAATAGGGCTTCGTCTTCCGAACTACTCATGGAAACTAGTAGTTCGATTTTATGTTTAGGTCTGAGCAAGTAGCCGATAATTCGAATTTACGCAACGTACCTATTCGAAATTTTGTTCTCAGAAAATAACATCTGCTACAAAGACCAATTGAAGCCTCTCTAAAGCGTAGTAGGGACCTGTTCCGAAACAAAAAATCCCATATAAAAGTCACACAAGGAAATCATGAACGAAAAATTTCGCTCTCCTTTTCGTTTTGCCGTATGCAGTTACATGGACAGTGTGTTTTCATATTCATGCATATTATATTGTGAGATGATTTAACTGCTGAGATGTGGGAGTCTGTTCAAAAACTGTATAAAAATGGAGTTGACTCGTTTGCAATTTATTTAGTAACGAGTTTGATGGAAAAAAAAATATCGTAATATAATAACTGTATGCTGTATGCAAGTATGCGCTGCAATGTGTATTTGCCGTGTTTATGACATCAGCACACAGTAAACATACAGCACACGCTCATAGGCGCCTGAGTTTTTTTTTTTTTTTTTTTTATATGGACAAAATCAGATAATGACATAACTCACGAACGCCAATTTCTGACCAATTTCGTTCAAACTTTAGACAAACCAACTACGCGACCATGCAAACAAACCCTAAAAATTTGATCGAATTCGGTTTGACCGTTCGTAAGTTAAAAAGTCACAACGCTTTTGCAACTCTCTTTTTTATATATACCTATAGAGAAGAGAAGATATGCATTTATGTGTGCATTTTTTTTTTTTTGTAAAAAATACCTAGGGAACTTAAAAATTACCAAACTTTAAAGTGATTAGACTAAAATAGGATGATTCCCAAAAATGACAATTTTAAGGAGCCAGTGAAAAGTTCAAGTATCTACATCGGAGATAATTAGCCAGTGCTAGTAGGACTGGGGTGGAATTACCGCACCCGTGGTCGAGTAATACGTGACTGAATGAACACTTGACCTACAAGCCAACTCATCAATATCTTATTCACTTTCAGTTGTTTGATGAGGGAACATGCATCTAAGAAAAATGCTGGCCAATTCAAGCTGGATAAGAAAATCCATTAGGGATTACAGCCTTTGCCTTAAATTCAGCTCTTTAGTAGATGAGCTAACTGGCTTTCAAATGGTTAAAGATATGAAAGACCAACAAGCATTTGGTGAGCACATTTTGGTTTTACTGGCTAAAAACAACAAACTCTCCAGATAGGCCTAGCGTGAACTAACTGTTCCGCCCACGCTTCAAAACTTCGTTGCACTTTCGGATAAGAATGGTGGCGGAATACAATCAGCTCAAGTGGTCTCTAAATTTTCAACCTCCGAATTAAAAGTGCTTACAACGAGCTATGCCCTTCGCATAAAGTCGGTAGATTTAAGACTTAAGACGAAGGCATAATGGACTGATATGGTGTACGCTGTAAGTCAGCTTAAGTCACTGTGCACTTAAAATTGTAAAGGTAAACTACCCTACGACCATTTTGATCACCTGACAATTTTTTTTAGCATGCTTAAGCCCGTTATGGTTAGAACTTTAGTACTTTTATCAGTTCGATCCCAATAGGGCTTCGTCTTCCGAACTACTCATGGAAACTAGTAGTTCGATTTTATGTTTAGGTCTGAGCAAGTAGCCGATAATTCGAATTTACGCAACGTACCTATTCGAAATTTTGTTCTCAGAAAATAACATCTGCTACAAAGACCAATTGAAGCCTCTCTAAAGCGTAGTAGGGACCTGTTCCGAAACAAAAAATCCCATATAAAAGTCACACAAGGAAATCATGGACGAAAAATTTCGCTCTCCTTTTCGTTTTGCCGTATGCAGTTACATGGACAGTGTGTTTTCATATTCATGCATATTATATTGTGAGATGATTTAACTGCTGAGATGTGGGAGTCTGTTCAAAAACTGTATAAAAATGGAGTTGACTCGTTTGCAATTTATTTAGTAACGAGTTTGATGAAAAAAAAAATATCGTAATATAATAACTGTATGCTGTATGCAAGTATGCGCTGCAATGTGTATTTGCCGTGTTTATGACATCAGCACACAGTAAACATACAGCACACGCTCATAGGCGCCTGAGTTTTTTTTTTTTTTTTTTTTATATGGACAAAATCAGATAATGACATAACTCACGAACGCCAATTTCTGACCAATTTCGTTCAAACTTTAGACAAACCAACTACGCGACCATGCAAACAAACCCTAAAAATTTGATCGAATTCGGTTTGACCGTTCGTAAGTTAAAAAGTCACAACGCTTTTGCAACTCTCTTTTTTATATATACCTATAGAGAAGAGAAGATATGCATTTATGTGTGCATTTTTTTTTTTTTGTAAAAAATACCTAGGGAACTTAAAAATTACCAAACTTTAAAGTGATTAGACTAAAATAGGATGATTCCCAAAAATGACAATTTTAAGGAGCCAGTGAAAAGTTCAAGTATCTACATCGGAGATAATTAGCCAGTGCTAGTAGGACTGGGGTGGAATTACCGCACCCGTGGTCGAGTAATACGTGACTGAATTTGCTTTTGTTTTGCTTGTAAAATCCACAAAATTCAGTGACGTATGGCTCGTTCACGGATGCGGTAATTTGCTGCCTTTTCGCAGACGTTTCGCTGTCCACTGGAAAAGGACAGGCTTAATCTAGAAAATTCCACTTTTTCAAAACATTACGTCTCTTGAATATTCGCATATATATGGCATCTGGTCCGATTAGTGAAATTTAGTGCAACTTTTCGCAGATATATGCAACGAAATGCTACTTAGATTATTGGCGTCGTGAGACCTAAACAAAGGGGACCATCAAGACCCCCACCCCCTCAAGAACGACTTTGATCTTCCATTTTCCCTCTTTCTTTCGAAAAATATGCTGCCCCTTTTCTCCCTATTATTTCAAGTCCCGGCATAATAAATAACCTCATCCCTTCAGGTTCAAATATAAATAAAAAAAATAAAAAAATTAAAAATAAAAACTACAGGACTTAACACAAAAGTATAATAAACAAAATTCGTCTTCACTTACCTAAGTGCTGATCGACTCTCTTCTTTGGTTTCTGCACCGATGCATACGGATCACTGCAATAGTCTTGTCTGGATGGATTCTGGCTATTTCTCAAATTATGATACTCGTCACCATGTTGGCTTGGTGTGGTCGTCAAATGTGGATACGGTGCATAATCATCGACGGCGCCATAGCCGCCATGTGTCAACGGATCATAACCATACGATGGTTGTCGTTCGACGAAATTATGTGATGGCACCATCTGTGTCTGATTGCCCGCGGCCGCTGACATTTTCACCTGCCACAGTGAGTCTTGTGAATTAACACTGCCACCGTTATTCGAATTCGAATAGCTATTCTCGATGTAGCCCATGTTAACCCCTGCAATAAGAACGATACACATCCAAACGAATTAGTAAAGATTTTTTTTTTTTTTCAAATAATGATATATTGTAGATGGTGAATAAACACATACTGCCATAATCACACACAACCAGTGTAGATTTCAAAAGGACTCTAATATTACAAAAAAAAAAATATATATATATAAAAAATATGCGTGTAGGTTTACATAAAGTAAAATAAAAAGCGACAGCACATTATAAAAAAAAATAAAATTCAGCATATTTTCATTCCATCTTTTCTTAGAGGAGCTCAGTGTACCTACGCAGTGCGATAACATCCTTCATGCATACTTGTGTCTGTCCTTTATATTATTTAAAGGAAGAAAAAAAGATAAATAAGAAAAGAAAAAATCGGAAAAGGAAATAATATTATAACCATCGCTCAATAAGTACTCTGCCCCCCTTACACGTTCACTCTGCCTACACACACATGCGCTGGGTAGGTGCTTGGATGCGATGATGATATCTTCCTGCCGACTGCAGAATAAAGTGAAAATCATAGAGTGACGATGACGAATGTATGAGCGCGTGTATACAATTTAGAAGACAGATAGAACGAGTGTGTTAAATATTTATGTGCGATCATGAGGAAAACTCCACATCGAGAAAGGAATTGAAGAAAAATATCGCATAAGTGTTTTATAAAATTCCATAGGGGATATAAGGACGACACATCGATATAAACGAATGTGCACCAGAGCAGGGAGTGTGACTAAGAATAAACTCGACCAAGCTGAAGAGGAAATACAAAAAAAAAAAAAAAAAAACAAGGGCACCGAAGGATTTCTTTTTCGAAATAGCGCGCAGTTTCGAATCCTTTGAGCTGTGCATATTGCGAAAATAAGAACATGGAATCCCGAGTGTATATATGTGGACAAAATAAAAATAAAACGCCCAACAGTCGAGTGCTATTCAAGAGGTATTCATGGGGAAATTAAATATTACACAATACTTAAGGAGAAAACAGGAAAATCAACCCAAAACGAGGAACAAAATCATTTTATTTAAATTGTTTACATTTGGGTATACTCGTAAGAGCACACACACACACACACACACCTTGACTACATGCTTGGGCGACCTTCATAATCATGTACCACTCAACGAATGACATCCCCACGCATACTTCTAGTCAGGTTTAAGGATGCGAGGAAGTATAATTTCCTACCAACAGAAGGTGTTTTTATATGGAAATTGATAAATAATAAATTGAACAATAGAGAAAGGACAAAGAGTTTTTATTTCGTTTATTTTTTGGAAGGAATCCGAGCACGAAATTATACGTAAGTACCAAGGACGCAATTGAATTTGAATGTAGGTACGTAGGGGAATGCGCTCTCAAAAGAACTCTTGTTAATTTTCGATTTTGCGTTTTATGTGCGCTGGGACACCGCAGAATGAACGAAAATTGTTTTCTTTTCATCTTCATGCGGTTTGGAAATTCGGTGTAGTCGTTTCGATGTAGTTAAATAATAATGGCTCGTGCACGTATCGATGTAATTCGAGTAATGGGGTGCAAGTTGACATTCCAAGCGAGTGGGTTGCAATATTGGACCGAACGATGGAGTGATGCAGTGGTTCCTTGTTTTTATACAACTTTCTTGAATTGTGTTTCGAGAAATTAGTTATCCTGATTATGATTTTTGGTGGAGGAGGAGAGTGCTTCTTCTTTTTTTCGATTTCTGACTGATATTTTTAAAGGAAGGCGACGATCTTCGGATTTTAAATACTTGAAAGGGATTTTCAAGACATGAAAAGGGACAGAGATGATAGGTTTAAGTTCAAGAGTCTTAACTTTCTACGAAAAATTTCCATAGAAGACGGCGTAAGGAAGCCTTTGCTGAGGCATCCAAAGTCGATTAGTTTTAGAACTAATAGCCATTTTAAGTACAAGGTGGGCCAAAAGAGATCACCCTATTGGAAGATGCTTATATTTTTGCAAATTTCCGTAAATGTCAAATCTGTTTTGAAATTTGTGGACTAGACAGATGTAGAATAAAAGTGAACAAGCCATGGAGCGATACACTCCCCAAGAACGCGGAATAATTTCGAATTTTAGATCTTTCGACCAAAATCATAATGAGCGATGAGGCTCATTACCACCTCAGCGGGTACGTGAACAAGCAAAACTACCGCTTCTGGGGCGACGAAAATCCACGAGTAATGCACGAGGAGCCATTACACCCGCTCAAAGTTACTGCATGGTGCGCTGTTCACGCTGGAGGAGTCATCGGGACATTTTTTTTCGAGAAAGCCGCTGGTCAAACGACAACAGTGGACGGTGCGCGCTATATATGTTAACCGAGTTTTTTCTGCCGAAATTGGACGAATTAGGACTGGAGGACATGTGGTTCAAACAAGACGGAGCTACGGCACACACTGCGCGAGCCACAACCGATATTCTGAAGGCGGCGTTCCCGGGTTGCCTCATCTCTCGTTTTGGCAATTTGCACTGGCCCGCAATATCGCCCGATTTAACCGTTGCATACTTTTTTTTTGTGGGGATTTTTGAAGTCCCGTGTTTACGTGAACAAGCCCGCGACGCTAGAAGCCCTCAAGGATAACATTCGACACGAGTGCGAGAATCTGTCGCCCGAAGTTCTCGCCGAAGTGATGAAAAATGCCATAAAACGAGCCCGTATGGCAATCAATTGTGACGGCCGATATCATCTTCTCGACTTGACCAATAAAATTCTAAATTATAAATTCAAATAAACTTAGTTCAAAAACAGAACCGAAGTTTTTCATTTAGAAAAAAAAAAATTAAAGCCAAACAACATCGGATGACTTCTTTTGGCCCACCTAAATTTTAGAAAATCACAATGCGAAGAACTGGTGATCTACATACATTTTAGGTGAAGGTTATAAATTCTATGAGGTCCTATCGTCTTCATGACAACGTAGACGCAGTGCTTAGTGATGACATGAACAATTTGCTGAAATGCTCCTCGAGAAACTGCGTTTTATACTGTCGAAGCATTCATCGAATTTGTGTAGCAGAAATCTACTTCAGCTTCAAGTCTGTACAAGATTGGTTTGTATGATTTTTGAGTTAAAAAAGGAACCCTTTCTAAAGTAAAAATTAATTTTATTTTCCGATTTGGACTGTGTCCAAAATGAAACACAAGCCTTGCTGACGTCTAACAGAAGAACGGTATCCATCTGCAAGGCTCCATATCGATGGATGTTGTTCCACCAGCATCGCCATCTTCGTTTCTCCTTCTCCTTATTTTCCTATTGAATTTCGAGGACTTCTCTGTCATTTCAATGAAATACTCTAGCTCTAATTACTCATCGTCCATATATTCATTAAAATCAGTAATCTTTTGAAGACAACAAACAACAGTCAAAACTTAGCTTGAGAAAATGTCTCGACCTATTAAATGGGCGCGCTAAATTTTGACAAATCTATATGAAGGGCTTTCTGAAACAAAAGTTTGATTATTTACCCCCAGCTGCGTACCACTCAGATAAAGGGGTTCGTTTAAATTTACCTCAGCTTCATTTTGGAGAGAATTTTGTATGAGAGCGAAAATTGAGCTCGAGCAGAGAGCAAAAGAGTATGTTCGGTAATCGATGCCGGCTAATTGCAAAGGGATGTGTTGCTAAGGTAAGGTCATATTAAATGCATTTCTAAATCACTACATACATAGTATAAAGCAAAGTCGCTTTCTCTGTCACTATGTCCTTATGTCCTTATGTCCCTATGTATGCTTAAATCTTTAGAACTACGCAACGGATTTTGATGCGGTTTTCTTTAGTAGATAGAGTGATTGAAGAGGAAGGTTTATATATATAACAACATCCATTAAATAGTGGAGAAATACTGTTATTTTTGAAGTTTTTCATGTGATGTCGTAAATAATAACATTTTTTCCGCTTACATTGCAAACGCAGGCTGAACCCTACGTGCGAAGCCGGGGCGGGTCGCTAGTTTGTGTATATTCTGTTTCTGAAATTGTATTTCATTTATCGAGTCGTATTTCGGTTTACCCATCGTATTTATGTTTGTACAAATATAGGAAAAAATCGGAAAAATATTTACGAAATCGTAGAAAATAGGGCGAAAAGAGAAAAAATCGGAGCGTCGTATTAACCTTCGAAATTCGTAACATTTACGATAAACACGATCACATAACAACGCTGAGTACAACTATTACTCTGGGATGATTGTTGGCCGTGTGTGTTTCCGGGTGTTGTAAGACAACACACCAGTCACTGAAGAACTGTACTGCTTGATAAAACTTACGAGATCGCATAGATAAGTCGTGTTTCGACTTGTTGTTGTTTGTACCTCAAATGATTTTGTACGGTAGAGGATGAACACTCAAAGGACGTTCTTTACACCGAACATAACATCCCTTTAAAATTCCATTAAGACGTCTTTCCTTTTTCGTCTCTAATTAATTTGCCAACGCGACAGTAGGTTTTGAAATGCCATCATCTTTAACATCCTTCGCGGCAACATTCGCCATTTAATTTTTTTTTTCGCCCGACGACACATATTCTTCTGTATATGCGTGCATTTTAACGCTTCCAAATGAATTTTATTTTCTCGGCAAGATTTCGTTTTGCTTCTTAAACTCAATTAAAACTGGCATGCTAATTTGAAAGCGACAAACACACGAGAGCGCAGTAGATGATGAGGATGACATCTGTCGTCTGATGCTCATTAAGATTTTCAAGATATTTATTTTAAGGATGTGTGCGCGTTCATCATAACATTTCATCCTTCATGTGTTTGATTGGAAGCACACAAACGAAGAGAAAAAACCGTATTTTAATTATGTGCGCTTCGTCCTTACAGCGAATTGACACTTTACTCTCGCAAATGTTTGAGGAATATGCGGGCAAAAGTTTTAAATTAACTCCACAGTGTTGGAAACGTTGTTATTTGTAAATTTATTTATTTATGTATTCCTCATTGTGACCATATCATTGGAGAAGTTGTCGAGGTTTTGTGTTTGTTTTTAGACGCCTTTCCGTTTGCCTCCTTTAAGAAGGACGAATTTTTTGCTTGGATTTCCTTGTTTTGCCGTGAAAGTTGGATGTGCGTGCTCTTTTCAAAGAGACATATAAGTGTTGACGTGGACATCCATTTTTTGTGGGCTTATCTTTTATGTGTTTGATAATAGGGGGGATAAGAGATGAGACGACAAAGGCAACTAAAGTTAAACAAATAAATAAGACAGTATGTCTTGATCCTTGAGGCTACATAGAGTCATAGGTTAAGGTGAAGTTTTTTTTTTTTTTTTTTGTTTTGAAGGGGACAACTTTTTCTCGATGTCATTTTGTAATTTATAGATAAGAAGTTCATGGGCGAGGAGCGAATGGATATGTCAGATGAATATTGATTGGGAAGTTCGTGTGGCAACTTGTGAAGGGATTGTGAATGATAAATGACTTTTTTAAGCTTATGCTACCTGTCATAGATACAAGCAGAGGGTTCAATGTGGGAAGGGATAACGAGCTGGCTGGGACAGGAAACCAATGGGAATATGAGACTTTGTGGCCCCCACTTCAATTTCTAAAATGACCGAGACACATCTGTTAAAGTCGGGTTTACAGAGAGCTACAGCTTTATCTTTTACGTTAAATAAATTGAGAGGCATCACTATTGTTACAGTATTATCCTACTGCAGCGTTGTTAGTTTTGGGGGTTTTCACACCAGATTTAGGGATTTTTCTGATCGAAGGGGGGACATTTTTTTTTTTAATTTTATTTTATTTATATCACTACATAGTATAAAACAAAGTCGCTTTCTCTGTCCCTATGTATGCTTAAATCTTTAAAACTACGCAACGGATTTTGATGCGGTTTTTTTTTTAATAGATAGAGTGATTGAAGAGGAAGGTTTATATGTATAATAACATCAAACATTAAATAGTGGAGAAATACTGTTATTTTTGAGGGTTCTAATGTGATGTCGTAAATAATTACATTTTTCCGCTTACATTGCAAAAGCAGGCTGAACCCCACGTGCGAAGCCGGGGCGGGCCGACTGTTTCGTTATAAAGGGTGGTTTTAAGGGCCGATGTTGAATGTGAACCACACCTAAACGTCCAATTGTTTTCTGCATTTTATTTGAAATTTCTCAATTTCAGACTAACTCAATTTGAACCATGGAAAGATACACAATCGGGCAACGCGTTAAAGTTATTCAGGCTTATTATGAAAATGGGCGTTCAAATCAAAATGCATATCGTGCACTTCGTGATTTTTTCGCTCAATTTAATCGTCCATTTTCACCTCAGTGGATTTGTCAATAAGCAAAATTGCCGCCAAGTGTGATTGTCAAAAAACCAATGCACCCACAAAGAGTGACTGTTTGGTGGGGTTTATGGGATGGCGGCATCATCGGGCCGTATTTTTTCCAAAATGAGGCCGGTCAGGCAGTCACTGTGAATGGTGTTCGCTATCGTGAGATGATAACGAGCTTTTTATGGACCGAATTTGAAGATATGGATGTGGACGATATGTGGTTTCAACAGGACGGTGCCACTTGCCACACAGCTAACGAAACAATGGCTCTTTTGCGCGACAAATTCATGGCCGTGTTATCTCACGTGGTGGCGATGTCAATTGGCTGCCAAGATCATGTGATTGATACCTTTGGACTTCTTTCATTGGGGTTATTTGAAAAAAAAAGGTGTACGTTGATTAGCCTGCAACAATTCAAGAGCTAAAGGCTGAGATAATTCGTAAAATTAACGGCATAGAACCTCAATTATGCCTCAGCGTCATCGAAAATTTGGACCATCGGATGGAGGTGTGCCGCCGAGGTCGCGGAGGCCATTTGGACGATATTTCATTCCACACATAATTGAAACATACTAGTGTTATCATAATAAAAAGAAATTACAATAATTTCCTAAATAATTTTTACTTTATTCAAAATCAACATCGGCCCTTAAAACTTAACCACCCTTTATAATCCGTTTTGGTAAACTTAAAATGTGATTAGAAAAATTAAATTTTAAATTTCTAGGCATTCTGCGAACGTAAAAAACGCTAAGTAAGTTGAAGTTAAGAATGAGGTAGCGTTAAGATTCTTTGTTCTGATGTGTCCACAATCAAATGATTCAAGATTGAGCATGACAGTCGAGGATGAGATAATAAATGTGCGTGTTATTTTAAAATACTGTTAAATAATAGATCGATCCTCCAAAACTATATTTGCAGTGAAAAATTATTGTTTTTTTCCAAAGTTATTGGGTTATTTTTGTTTACAAAACAAGTCTTTAAAAAAAACAGCTAAAATTACGAAAATGTAAAAACTCTATAAATATTTTTTCGGATTTAAGCACCAACCGCATCTGTAAACTTTTTAAACAAAAAATTTCAAAATTGCGTAAGGC
Organism: Cheilosia urbana; assembly: GCA_946477585.1. Taxonomy (NCBI): domain Eukaryota; kingdom Metazoa; phylum Arthropoda; class Insecta; order Diptera; family Syrphidae; genus Cheilosia; species Cheilosia urbana. Next base: position 124,931,387 of record OX297854.1, read on the forward strand.
CTGTGTAAATTCTTTTGAGATAGTTTCAAACTGCAACATGTGTTAACATTTTGCGTCGTAATTATTTCCCGCACACTTTTGCATTAGGAAAAGCAAACTTACACGTTCGCTTTTCAAATTCATAATTTTTTGTACTTTTAAGTCGTACATAAAACAAGTTAAAAAAATATTTACAAAAAGCTGTTTTTTTTTTTTTTTTAAATTAGCAAATCTGGGGGTTTTTCAGATTTATCTGGGCGGAAATATTTTGACCGGCTAGCAACAATGTCCTACTAAAATATTGCCGTGATAAAAATGCTAATGAATAGTAAAAGTGCAGTGGCGTCGATAGTAGTGGGATATTGATATGTCTGTTGCAACGAACAAAAACAGCTAAAGTCGAGTTAAGACGAAATTGAGTTTTTGGTACCATTAGATTCAGCGCATACCCAAATCTTCAAGATCCTTTTTTTCGAGCTCTTTATCTTCAAAATTGGAGCTACAATGTCCTACAAAATAACTAAAGTCAAATTGTAAACTTTTTAGCAAAGCTTTAATATGCTCTCCTAAAAAATTACCAAACTCGACTTTAGCGGGTTTTCCGCGTTCCAACAGATGTACGCCATTGTTGGTCAAAATGTCACCAATTATTTAGATACATTTTTACATGCTTAACATGTAAAAAAAAATTGTTCTTGCATTTTTTTCGAAGTCGATAACGTCCTGGAAGAACACGATATGCAATATCTGATTTCAAAATATTATAATAAATATTATACGTGTCAAATTCTCAAATTGTCAAATTGTGCTATCTTAAGACTTTGTAGACAAATGATTCCGGGCAATTTTAAAATGCGAATCCGACTTGAAACTGGTTGTAGCCAGTTGGCTGTTGTGGTAGGAACATATGGCTAAGTTAACCAACGAGTTGCGAACAGTTTGGCCTATTTGGGATGTCATTTACATAACAGCTTCACAAACTTTTCAATTTTTTGTAACATTCTTTCACCCCAATCGAGGTATACGTTCGGAGAAAATTCCGAAACGAAAGTCAAATCGCTTCGGAACTCAGATGGATATAATACGAAGAATATAAACGCGCTCAGTTGACATTCAAATATTCCGCAGCAATTTTTTGTCGGCGCAGTGGCTTAGTAGTTAGTGTGTTATATCAGTAAGCAAGGGGTAGCAGATTTGATTCCCGGTAAAAACTCAAATTCCATCTTCAGGTTTTTTCCACTGCGCAACTCTCGCGAAGGTCTGAAAAACATCCAAGAGTATTAAGTGTCTTGAAAGAGCTTCTCAGTTAGCCGTTGAAATTCGGGATAAAATTGTAGATCCCTTCCATTCGTCCCAAAAATGTGCCGTGCCAAAAGTAAACTACATAACGCGGTACAACGCAAAGCGGCAAGATGCACCATATGTCATTGGAGACGGCACGGTATCGGCACGGATATCGCGAAGGGAATTTCTACGATTTCGTACAAGCCGGAGAAAGTTCCGTTCCTTTTCATTGTTGGGGTGTTGATCACTACAGCTTCTTAAGCTGACAGTCGTTGCAATCAAAAAGCTCCGTAAGCTGTTTTCGGATCAACGCGAATTTTAAAAGAACACTTCGGTGGATCAACCGCGAATAGAAATAAATATTTCTCTCCTCTCCGACACAGCTTTTGGCAGGCAACCAATATCAAAAAGTGGACAAATTACACATACCGTGCCGGTTATCCTTTTGTTGAATAAAACACTAAACCAAGTACTCGTAGGAATGTAGTCCCCCAACACCCTTGCGCCATCACCACCGCACACCCTTGGCAGCATTGAAAACTCTCAGCACAAAGTCTTCCCAACTAAATGACGAAGCTTTTGCAAGCATAAGCCCGCAAACTACAAAAAAAAAAAAAAAAAAAAAAAACAAACAATAAACGTGCATCTCTCTCCAAGGAAAAATAGACCGACCAACTTTCTAAAATACAAAAGTGTTTGACATCGAGTTTCTTGTTTCGTGTCGGATGTATATGGTTTTTCCGTCAGTTTGTTGTTTGTCCAGATTCAGAGTCTTCTACAAAAATGCGTAGACAAAATAAGTCACGAACAATTTGCATCTCAGCCGCTGACTTTTAAAACTTCAGCTCATCATTTTGTATGAAGTTCGCTTTCGGCTATACCATCTTATCCCGCCATAAAAAACAGAAATTAAAAACTGTGAACCCCAAAAACAAAACCCAAAAACATCAACACCAACACAAGCCACGACGCTCAATCCCTCAAAGTGTTTTTAATTCAATTTTGGGTCTTAATTAAATATTTAAAAAGTTGTTGTGCAAATTTGTTTCGAAGTAGTATAGTGAGTGAGTGGAGTGGTTTAAATGGAATCATTCGCAGTGACTGGATGCTAATTTAGGCGGCTGACTTTATGAGTGGGGGAGGGTGGTGGCTGGTGGGCGAAACGTTTTCGAGAATTGAGTGGGCGTTAATATTGTAACGAACGAGATTGTAACACTTGTGGTGTTAGTACTGAGATCTGTGACTGTCAAATGAACACATTCAATAAGATGAACATTTAAGTTGTTGCCAGACTATATGGGGGTGGGATTACCGCAGGAACAAAGAAAAATAAGATGAACAGACGGACAAGATATATTTATTTATTAGACACACAGTTAGTTCTAAGGGGGTTCACAGGGGTTCGACATTCAATTCTTAAAAGAAAAAATAACTAAAAGCAACTACCCCTTAAGATGATTGAGAAGGGAACACACAATTCAAGAGTTTGTCTAAGATCAAAAGGTAGGTACATTCCTTTCGCTTCACTACACACAGGATTAGTTTGAAAATTTAAAGTCTGAAGTCGTCTTAAAAGCTGGTGTGCTCTACTATCTTGTTTCACTGTTAAGTCAAGGCAGAAGGCACTTATGAATTAGGGAACGTGCATTTCAAATGAGCTATTAATAGGAGGAACAAAATATTTGTTTGGAAACAAACAAACAGTTTGGTTGGGGTCATATTCATTATCAAACAAGCGGCTTATATCAGATTTTGGCCCAATAGTGACTACTTGAGACATTGCAAACAAGGTAACCAGCAACCAAACACTTTGGTTGGAACTAGAGGGCATTTCGATGAATCCACATATATAAAAATTGAGCCTTAAAATTGTGTTCGTTCGTCACCGATTCACGCCATAACGCATTTCCCGATTTTAACAAAACGTTCACACATCTTTGGTATTGGGTTATATATGGTTTTGGTGAAGTTTTGTTGAAATCAGAAAACGTATGTGTGTGTTGTGCGTGCGTGAAAAACAAATGAATTTAGGTAAATTTTGTTTTTTTCCACACAATAACATTGCGTATACAACTCAGGACTATTTTGAACCCGATAGGTGGCGCTGTTGTCGATATCCTAAAACACTCAACCGATTTCAATGAAATTTTGTGGCTGTGTATGGTTGGTTACAGTTTTAAAAATACGATAGTCTTGGACCCGATAGGTGGCACTTTGTAGAAGATAAACGGGATAGGAAAACGGGTTGCAGCACCTCTCTTTCAAAAAGAAAAGAAAATTCAAACGCTAAATCTGAACCGGGTGGGTACAGCTATATATATAAGAGACTGACGTCCGTATGTGCACTTGGTGGATTCAGGAACGAAAAAGGGACGTTCTATGTACCTCCCAACCACAAAAAATAAAATAAAATATCAAACGTTATTTCTCGGAGCTTAAGTTGTAAAATTAAGACAAATAAGGCACAGTCAAGGCCGGGCTAGTACAGCTAGCGACTCCATATATTTAAGTCCTTGTCGGATATTAAAAAATAAAAATAAATAAATAGATGGCGCAACAGGTCCGTAGAGACCCTAGGCCTAGCTTCTCACAACCATTTGTTTTGTGTGCGTTTTTAAATTTTGGGACGAATGGAAGGGATCTACAGTTTTATGCCGACTCCAAACGGCCAATTGAGAAGCTATTTCAAGACAGTTTTACTCTTGGATGTTTGTCACACGTTCGCGAGAGGTGGCGCAGTGGAAAAATACCTTAAGTTGGAAATTGGGTATTTGAGCGACTTGAACCTGGGACCCACCGCTTAGTAGTCCAACATACTAACCACTAGGCCACTGTACCTGTCTGATATACCCGCTGGGATAGTTAAAAAAAACGTGCCCGACTGTCGGACTCATCTTATCTCAAATATACTTCGAATTTCTTATCCTAACTTGAGAAGCCTTTTAATTGCCAACACGCTTTGGGTAGTTATAAATATTCTTCAAAGATATATCGGAGATTGAAACCATGCCACCAATGGGTTGTGTCTGGACTAAGTCATAGTATGAGCTCTACATCAATATAACATAATTCCTAACGACTGGACGACAGCGATCGCACTTCCATGACCAGGGCATGTCCCTTACCCACCACGAAACCGTTTACAAATTAAGCTTTTCGTTTCTTTAATATCTGAAAAGCTGGCATTAACATTTCAAAAATTCTGAGCAACATACAAATCACAACAAATAGCCAACCATTAACCTTTGTGGCAGGTTTTACGGTTTTATATTCGGTCTTTTAAAAAAGTGCAACTCCCCCTTAGCAATACAAATCCAGCGAATCAACCGAATGGTTGTGTTGCAATCAACAGCAACGGAATAGAAAAAAAAAACATGACTTCTCTCATGAAATATCCAACAAGGATAAAACCAACATCCTCGAAACTAGAAAAATAAATACGTAAAAAAAGCTAATAAACAACATCGCAACGCAAAATTGTGTTGCTATACTTTTCAGCATCATATCGTATCCATTTGGCTTTACAAAGCGCAGATCTACCAGAATTGTGTACACATTTTCACTCTAAAGGACAGCAAAAAGGATAAACAAACAGTGCACAGACAAAAAAAAAAAAAAAAAAAAAAAAAACGAACAATAAATGCGGGCACTATACCAAACGTACAAAAAGTAGCTGTACATATTTCGCTTTATTGCTGTGTACATTTTTGTTCTAACAATAAAACAGCACCTCCGAAGTTGTAGACCACCAGAGGAGAGATCATAGACGTGTGCGAGAGAAAAAGAAGTAATCCTTCCTTAGATACATATTAACGGGTGCAAAAATAAAACCAAAAAAAAAGAAGAAGAAAAATTAGCAAAACGGAAATGCAATCCGCATCGCACGGCACGTGCATCTGAAAAAAAAGGTGGAATAAAGCATCCTTTGAACTAATTAAAACAATATGTCGAAAGTGTGTGTACCTATGTGTATGTGCAAGTGCGAACGAACAGTACATACCGTGCAAGTGCAATGGTGTAGATTTCTCATTTGTAAGCTAAGTAAGGTGCTGTGGCATCAACCAAAAAACAGTAAAAAAAAAAAACGAACACTACGTTCTTAATACACTTCCTTTCAGTTTTTATGACGTTTTGTGCTCTCAGGAGATAACAAACGCAACGAAATCTTTTAACAAAAAGGACATCAAACAAAGAACCAAACAAATTGTAGTCGAACAGAAAACAAAAAGAAGCTTTATTTCGTGGTCAGGATAACACAATGTTTCCATCACACTAAGCACACATATAAGTAAACACATCGAGGACTGAATAACACAGGAAGAGCCAGAAGAATTCCCTTTCTCTTTCACACACCCATTCGCACATAGCCGAGCGCTCCAACTTTACCTGAAATGTTGTTAATTGTTGCGGTGGTAACAACGGGTGTCTTGTTGGTGGCTTCAACTTGATGGCTGCCAACGGCGATTATGTCAGTTAGTCCTGTGCAATATGTATTTTTTTTTATGTTTTAATTATTGTATTTTCAATTCTCTCGCTCCCAAAGAAAGGATGAGAGAAAAAATTGTGTTACTAGTTCAGAGATAGACAAAAAAAGAAAAGAAAAAAAAAAAAAAAACAAATTCTACTACTTTGTGGGAGTGCAAAAGCACGATGGCAACAAAATGTAATAATTGTTTTAATCAAAGAGGACATTTTAATTCCTTTTTATGTACGTCTCTATGGCTGTTGTATGAAGTAATATAAATGGGGTTGGTTGTGTCGGTTTGTGTATCCTGTGGCACATTCTTTGGTTTTGTGCATCCCTAAGTGACGTTGGTGGCGATTGGGTGGCAGCGAGTTGAGCTCCGTGTGTCAAAAAGGATGCTGGTTTATTATAGCAGATGATTTTTATTTCGTGCAACTTCATCGTGTGCTTTCGGTGTTGGCTGTGTTGCTGTTGGTGTGTGCATGTGAATTTCTGTTTTGAAATAATGTCAGATATTGCAATTTTGTAGCCATGTCACAACATGGTAGTTGATTCCTGTGGCAAACAGAATGACAGGGTTTTCCATGGGATTTGTGCTTTTTCTGTCCTTTACATGTTGAGGGCTGGACAAAAAAAAAACAAGACATTTTTGATACGGTCTTTGGACACACAGACCGGAGGAAGGACAGAATGAACGATTCGTATTGAGCTGTGAAACAGAAAGAAATATGACGCTTTGATTGGATAAGATCGTTTCGAATGGGACAGTTTGAATTGCAAAATTTTCTCATCTCATTGGAATAGCTAACGAACTGTGCGTAACGCATGTTTGATGAGGTATTGCAAAATGGAAAAGTTTTTTTTGCCTGTTTTGAAAGGAACACGCAGTTGACAAGCATATATGGGATGACATCTGGATGTGTTCTAAAGAAGTCAGAAAGCTTTATGGAAATTTTCTTGCACATTTTATGATGGTAACATTTGTGACAAATGGGGAAAACCGGACTGCTAGCTATGTAGATTACAATTCTAATTGAGACATCACACAAAAGATGTAAGACCAACAGACCGACATCACGAAATCGTACAGAAGGACCTGATCCTTGCAGATAATAAATTTCATTACCGAATTTTAATACGATTTGTTGGCTAAAGCTACCATCAAAAATTAACGCACACCTAGTTAGGTGCCTCATGCATCGACCTTCCATCGCAAAAAAAAAAAAAAGCTTAAATCAAGACACAATTTTAATGTTGTCGAAAGTTGGCTTAAGCCAGACAAATCCAACAAAATAAAATCCTGTTGTGTGCGGTCTACGCAAATGATTTTGTGAATGATCTTATGAAGTCAGCGTAAAATAAAAGCTGGCTGTAAATTTCAGGAGAAGTTGGCCGGCTAAAATTTAAAAAGTAACTACGCACACGTGGATTGTGGAATGGAGTGGTGGAATTACTTGCGTGTCTATGAAAATTAAGACGCCAAATAACCTTTAGTTAAAGGTAAAAAATGTAAATTTTGACACTAACGGGTGTATGGCTCTTTCCATGTTTCGATCGAGTGAAAGAAGCCAACAGAAATTGATTTATAAAGGCAGAGGCCACTTGAAAATAAAGTTTGTGTCAAAAATTGGAAATAAAAATGACCAACTGTAACTAAGAATGGCCAAAATAATTTAAGTCCGAAATACAGAACAATCAATTCATCACATTTATTTCAACATATTCCATATATTATGCAACCTGCATAAAAATTTGAGTCGAGTTTCTTTTTTCGTTTTGTCAAAAAATGACCAAACGGAATAAAAAATGACAATGTGACAAAGAGAAATAAAAAATAATGACCGTGGGCAGATCTTGCATAATCTTGAAAATATTTGTGAAATTTGGTGGCGCCATAAAATGCTGAAGAACTAGCCACGCAAGCTCACCTGCAAGGTGTGGTACCACAGGGGACTACGTTACGGACGTGGGAGTATAATTTTTGTAAGAAAATACTTTTTAAAGTCGAATAATATGTGATTGAATATCGGCTTTTTAGAAAGCTTATGGGAATGTGTTTGTTGCACGAAGTTTGCCATGTTATCGTGTCTTAAGGTCTTTAAAAGTCAGGAAAAGTAGTCGATGGGCGGTATGAACGACCAAAAGACAAGTTAAAGCTTCTACACCTTATTGATAGTCACATAGGGACGTGGAAAAGTTTGTACAGGTAGAAACTGATTGCAACGCAGGATACACGTCATGGGGACCAACCGCAGTTAATTTTCAATACCGAATACGTACGGAAAGACTCATCTACGATGCGGGGTGGCACAGGGTACTACATTTAGGGCCTACAACTTCAGATATCAGCGCCGATGATAGGTTACAGTTGTTATAGATTAAAAACTAATGGATGAGGTCGGTCATGAGTACCTAAACAAAAATGTATGGCAGTTACCAATATTGCACGGAACTCCCACCAGAGAAGACTGGACATGGCTGCAATCCGATCCGCATTCCTTCTTTTTTTTCCACGGAATAAGTTTCATCTTAGCTGCCATCGCGCTAAAAACTGTTAATGGCGAAATACACCGAGTTTTTGCTGGCCCGTTTTCTAGGGGGGGAGGTGGGTCGAAAAACTTTACTTCTCTTGATAGCAGCTGATTTTCAAAGTCGAAGCGAATCATTCTTCATTAGGTACTACTGACTGCTTTATACGACAGATCGATAATATATGTTGTCAAAAAGAAGGGGCTTCCAATATTGGCAAATCAAAACGTATTTCTAAAGGTTTAAGGCAGTATACGACTTTGGCTACCTCTTTATTTAACTTATTTTGCATAAGGTTTTTCTTAAACTACTAATTAAACAAATCGCGACAGCTGCTTTGGAGGGCTAAGTGAATGTCATCACGTGGGACGAGGCCACGAAGAATGATAGCTCAGAACACAAACCGGCAACAACGCAAAAGTTGACAACTGTAGATGGACGAGCGATGCTGCCAAATATAACAAATTTAATAATTAATTCCAGTTCTATATAAATAAGGACCAATTTTAAAAATGGTTGGAAATATTTGGTACAGTTCACCGTGGTAGATTTTAAAAGAGACGATTGTACGTCGGAACCTACGAGCTGTAAAGCTTTTATAAAAGTGCACAAAAAACCGACTCGATTCATAGAGTCTGCACTTATTGCCCTGACCTTCTGAAGTCAGTAGAGGAAGACTGTTAGATGACAGCGGCTTAGTGTTTAGTGTGTTGGACTACTTTAGGTTCAAAGAATATAAAACGCATAAGGATTGATAATACAACGTCAGGTGACTGTCTCTTGAACTATTTTATGAATTTTTGACTTGAATTAAAAGTGGAATCTGTCTACAGCTAACTGGCTTAGCCTTAGCCCGACCTACACTGAAAGTTTTGTAGGGACAATTATTTTCTGACGTCAGCCTGCGATCCATATTTACAAAACTAATGATACCTATATAGAGCTGTATTTGGTGACAAATCCCCCGAGACTCTTATGACCTACAATTCAAAAACTGTCAAACATGATAAAAGGCAGAGACAGTACTGAGACCCCCAACTCGCAATCCTCTTGCCGCTGGCCCCCTCAATTTTGCTTTTAAATTCGCCATTTTGTTTACCTATCGGTGTTATGTCAGTTTGGAATCCGTGTGTATGCATAAACATAAAAAAAAATAAATAAATAAAAATGCTGCCAACTATGGAGAAATGTGATAAGAGTTCGGGATTACCACATTTTATATATTTTTAAAAGGCGAATATTATAATTTGTTTGGTTAATAAAACTATCTAAATGAGGTGTTTTATATATTAGGAGCATTTAAGGACGTGACTCCGTAAAAATATAGCTTGTAGGCAAAGTAAAGGTAGATCGGCCGAAGTTGGGGTCTCAATAGTGTCTCTGATAAAAGGTATAGGTACCTACGTTTCCCCTATAAGCATTTTGAATGTGAATATCATAAAGAGAGAGCCGTCTTAAACGGATTTATTTCATCCATACCCACATTGAATGGATGGCACTCTCTTTGTCAATAAACTGAGTCACAATCCATCTTCTTTTAAACAAGCTCCCAAATAATAAATAAACACACAAGGACTCCGAGAATCAGATCATGTGTCACTATCACTAAAACCTCATTCAACTTAGCTATCGTGTACACTAAAAGTGTATAGCTCTTTGAACGAGTGAGAAAAAAATCCCCTAATCCATTTTTCCCCATCGATAAACTGTCATTCGGATGCATTTGCGAAATCTGCGATTATAAATCCATTTCACAACCCTGCCCCAGCCACCGCTGACTGAGAGAAAACCATATTGCACCCTCTCTCTGCCGTATATAGCAATAGCATTATCCTAAACAAATGTCACAAGCTGTCCACATGAAGGTAACTCTGTACAGACTGTACTGCTGCCGAGGCAAAGATAAACGAGAGTCATTTGCATTCGATAAGATTGGCAGCTTATGTACGGTTGTGTGCGTGTGTTTTATGTTTATCGTATGCAAATGGGACATTAAATCGATTCAATCTCATTGAGAGACCAATAGATATAAAAAGAAGGGACATCCTTATATCCAAAATAAGACTAGGTATATTTAAATTCACAAAAAAAAAAAAAAAAAAAAAACGAATAAACAAAATCATCTAGATATACAGACAGAGCATACTCACATTCATTTCCAGGTATTGTGTGTCCCGGTACTTGAAGACCACTGCTCGTATGGTAGCCATAACCATTTTGTGTGGCGTACACAGCGCTCTTTTGGTCCTCGAGGCTGAGTGCCAAATCCATCGAATGCTCTAGAGCTTTGTTATCCAACCCACTCGCCGGATAGTAGGGTGGTGGCGCTTGATTCTGTTGTGCAACGATTGATGGTCGCACAGAGTCCATTTCATAATCCTTAGCGGCCGCACTCTTTTTCGATTGATTGCGTTTGCAGCGACAAAACATTAGTAGGAGACCAACAAACAATGCGAACACAATGCATGAGACGATAATTGCGATAAGGGTAGGCGTTGCAAGTGATGATGCTTCAGCTATGTACGTTTGACCAACTGCAACAAACAACAAAAATCAACAAAGTTGGCATAAATATTCGTTCTTCAAAAGGGGATGCTGTCGCATTGGTATTCAAGTACAGTGTGGTAGAGAAGAATGAATGCGGGACGGATATGACTGTGCGCATGGAAAATGTCTCTAAACTTTATTAATTTGATATCATATCATCGCAATTTGAGTAACATTAATAGAATCGAATGCGTAGAATGCACTAAGATCAGGAGGTAGGTTAACGCACACGAGATGCTGTTGATTGTGGTCTAAGCGCACACGACCCTACACAGTTTGAAAGTCGGTTTCTATAGGATAACATTCCAGTTAATAATAATATTTATGTATATTTTTTTCACCAAAAAATATTTCAAAGACATTATGTAAGTATTCCTGGACGTACTTGTGTATCTAGTACGATTTGTGCGCTACCAGTAGCAAAATTAAAATGAGATATCGTGTGCGCTTGGCGCAACTAATTATCTTTAGGATTCTAGTCATTCGACAGTATTACGCACATTTGGCTAGGCACGCCTATGCTGCCAAATATTTTTTGTTCTTAAAGTAGTCATGTGCGCTTAATAGGACCAGCTGCCTGGTATATGACTTTAGCAGAATTGGTAAAAACGTTGAGCTTCTTGCTTCTTGAGCTGAACTAAATACACAAATTTGTGAAAAAAGTTTAGTTTTATGGAGTTTGCGCTACAAATTCGAACAAATTTCTATTCATAACTGTATTGAGGGAACCAAAACAGCAATAAACAATAACTGAATGTAAATTGTATTGAATGTGATCTAATATTCAAGAACACTAAGAAGAAATTAGAAAATGTAACGAATTAACAAAGTAATGTGCGCTACGTACGTGGCTCGCGTTACGTGCTATAAATTGTATCGAAAATATTAAAACAATGTGCGCTACGTAAGTGACTAGCGTTACATGCTCTCAATCTTAAATTGGGCCAAAGCAATGGTCATTGCCGATAGCTACAACACGAGTTTGCTTTATGCGCACACCATTTTATAAAATTTTATAAAAACAGTGCGAATGGAAGACAGTGGCCGAATATCTCTGTACGCTGTCAAAAATGTTTTTAAAAGTGCGGTTAGAAAAATTGCTATCATCCATAATTAAGTAAGAGGATGAAGTGAATTTTCAACAATATTTTATCTTAGATGGTGTGCGCTAACACAAATTCGTTATTTCTAACGTCTGAATTTCAGCGACCAGTAACAGCCACCCACAATGAATCATGTTGGGTACAACGTACAACTCTCATCTATGGGCACACGACTATAGGTGCGTTATTTATAAGACCGCCAATTGGAAAGTACTAGCGAAATATTTGTGTGCGCAAACGCAAATTTGTCATTTCTAGCATCTGAATTTCAGCGACCAGTATCAACCACTCACAATGAATCATGTTAGGTACAACTTTCATCTATGCGCACACGTCTATATATGTGCGTTATCTATAAGATCGCCAATTGGAAAGTACTAGCAAAATATTTGCTTGCGCAATCAATATAAGATTTTGTAGCACGTCTGTGATTATCAGCACTGGAACAGTTCTGAAGCCTGGGAACTGCTGGCCTTGTGCGTTATCCCTTTTGCCTACTGTTTTTATGAAATACCGAAGATATTCTTTCGTACTATTGTCTCCTCTCCACATCGCATCATGCGACTTCAAAGAGAAAACTGCAGTCATTTTTCTCGCTTGCACTCGAATAAAATGGACCGAATTTCAAAATACTCACTCTCCGCTGGGGTATACTCTCCACAGTGCTCGTGATTGGATCGTAAACACAGCTTCACCCTCACGGTCGGACTGTTCTCGTCCTCCAATGCCATTGTGATGTCTTCGTCGTGTCCCAACGACCGGCCGCCACTGCTTCTACGTGGCGTAATCAAATGATCGATAACAGCTTCCTTAAATGTCGGCCCATTCCCACTCAGCTGCAGGGATACCGTATCGACAATCTCCCACGCAGCCATGGGCGTATCACTATTCACCAGTGACTCCACAACCGCAATCAATGACAAGCAAGTGGCGCCCACATTAATGCCCAATGTTCTTGAATTCGGATCGAACGTCACATGCAGAGGCGGTGGGATTTTGCTCACCTTTGTCGTGGTCATAATCTCGTTCGAGTACGCCGAACTACCCTTTGTGTTCAGTGCGTTCACCTTGAAAGCATAGCTCTGGTGCTGATCCAAGGGTGTTACCTTGCACGGATTATCTCGATGACAATCGAACTCCATCCATTCGGTATTGCTGGTCGCCAGTGTGGCACAGTCGGGTATCATTTGTTCCTCACGTGGCATCGCCACCCGACGATAGCTGACAAAGAACTTGGTATTACTTAGACCGCCATCGAAACCGGGATCCCAGGAGAGTGTCACGAAATTATGGCCAACATCGATGGCCTTCAAGTTGGTGGGTTTCTCGGGTGCACCCTTCTGCTGCAGACGAATCGGTGCCCGAATGGTATCGAGGGAGTTCACCACCCGGCAGGTGTACTCACCGTAGTCCGTGTGCGATAGCTGGTTGATTCGCAGCACAGTCGTGTAGATGTCATTGTTGTCGGTGGTGGTGTTGATTTCATAGTGACCATCGGAGGACATCGTCAGTGGAGAGGGATTGTTGCCGAATTGCCATTGGAACTCGGGTTTAGGATAAGCCTGCACTTTGCAGACCACTTCGGCGGTCTCGCGTATATCGTAGGCGACTTTATTGTACTGATGTAGGACAATTGGTTCGTGCTCGATTCGCAGGTGCATGCTGGAGTTGGCGCTATTCACTTCGTTCTCATAGAGACAGGTGTAGAGACCACGGTCGCCGGGCACCAGTTGATTGCCTTGAGGGCGCGCCTTGCCACGGAACTTGAGCATACTCTGGACGGTGACCATGCCATTTGGTCCCTCGTCGGGATTGGTTTTCACCTCGTACAGGTTCAGTTCGGGGATAATTTCGCCGCCGTCCTTCAGCCAACGAATGGTGGGAGCGGGCTTACCCTTGGCGCTACATGTAACCGCATAATCGGAGCCACCCACCCGACGGGTCATGTGCTGCTGCAGTTTGGCTAGGAACTGAGGGGGTTGATGGATCTCCAAGACAATTGTGGCCATTTTACCGATACCCAGCTCGTTGACTGCGTGACAATGGTATTTACCCTCATTGCCAAGGTGAGCCTTCGGTATGGAGTACTGTGGACCTTGGGCGAGAATCTTCTGCGTGTTTGTGAACTCACCATCAATGTCACGGAACCAGCGATACTGTGGAACTGGCCATCCGGGCGGGTTCGCCGAACAACTAAGTGTCACACCGTTGCCAACGTGCACAATCGGTTTATTGGGCGTGATGTACGCCTGTCCAGGCTTGTGGCGCACCAACAGAGCCACCGTTGAGTTGCCAATTCGTTCAATTCGCTTGCTATTGTACGGTGTCATCACATTTACGGCGCGACAAATGTAATTGCCTGCATGCTCCGCTCGCACGCTACTCAGGGTGAGGACGTCTCCAGAGTATCTAAACTCGGGAGCACCCTCCTTCAGCCATTCGACTGTTATCGGCATTGGATTCGCGGTCACATTGCAACGAATGTTCACCGTTTCGCCCTCTTCGGCCTCCCTCGTTTTTGACTCAATCACAACCGTCGGCGGGTACAGGATTTCCAAGATGATCTCTTGTTCGCCGGCCTTACCAAGGCCATTGTCTGCGGAGCAGGTGTACTTTCCGCCATCCTGTAGCGACACTCGATGGATGGTATGCACCATGGACGAGCTGATAAATCGACCATTACGTGTCCAACGGACATTAGGCACCTTCGGTTTAGCATCCACGTTGCACTCCAGTTTTGCGGTGCGGTCACGTTCGATGCGCAACGGATTCTCCGGACCAACTTCAACACGGGGGTAATCTGAAACGAGATAAAAATCGTCTGCGGTTAGGTTTGTGTTAGGTTTGTGTTGATTTTGTGAAATATTTCAAATCTAAGCTTCCCCCCGCCAAAGCTTGCACAACTTCATGTAGGCGAATCGAATTAAATTGAGAAATATGAAACGAACAGGATGTGGAATAAAAACAAAAACGAAGCCGCAGGAGGGTGGCACTTCAAACGGATGGCGGTAGATGTGAACAAACAAATGATTTTTTCCTCTACAACAATCGATACTTTTAATAGATACGAGTACGAGTATACAATCAAAGCGGTGAACGTCGGTCGGGTTGGGGTTCCTGAACCATCCATGTCGGTTATGAAATATCTAAATAGGATTTTTATTTTTTAGAGACAACGCTTTTGTTGCTGCAGGCTGTGTGAAGCAGTCGTTGAACTTTGATTAAAGCATTGTTACATCATTGCGGGGGTAAAGCTTTAGGTTGCAATATGATAGAGTGGCTAAATATAAATATTGCCGGTGTCGTTAAAAATATGAAACAGCACGTAGGAATAGGCAACGTAGGGGGAGAACCAAATTTCAGTTTGCGGCCGCACTTCGAGGTGTGTGTCTGGGGTAGGCGGGGGGTTATACCTTGGGCACTGTTAATATGACAGTGGGTTTATCCTTTCCTCCGCATATTGATATAATTCAAATAACTTCCGCACAGAGATATATTTGATTCGAATTTGTTTTAAATTTAAAACAGCGGCCACTCCCACGGAATTGCACTCGAGCAATATTTGGTAAAATCTTTGTCCAACCTGACGGATTTTTAAAATTTAAAATGTTCATGACCGAGCCTAGGATCGAATTACCAAGGAGCAACAGGCATTTTAGTGCCAAACAGGCGCTTTCAAACATGTTTGGCGCCCAGGCACTCATTGGCACTTAAAATCGATAAAATCGGCAATTCAATTTGCTTTTTATGCCAAATTCAAAATAGACATCATTCGGTCAGCTTTTAAAACATTATGCGAAGTTTTCGACGGAGATGGAGATTAACTACGAGATTTAGAACATTTCCATAAGCCCCGCATAGTGGGGCTCTCGGGATTTATCATACAAAAGTTAGTCTCATAAAAGGGAGATTAGAAATAAATCTCTTTTATCAACCAGGTTTGCATGTAGGTACAGTCCGGTTTGTGAAAGCAAACACCAAACAGAGCTGAATTTGACAGGAATGACAAATAAGACGTCAAAAATGGAAAAAAGTGTCTCTCGAATGGACAGAGTCAGAGAGAATATGTCAAGTAACTCCTCTATTATTTAATGGAAACACTTCAGGGTTAATTTTCTCGGGATTTATGTCCGGTGGAAACGTAGCATTAAACGTAAACACAATCGCATTGCCAGACTAAAATATGCTACACCATTCAGACCACGAAAAATATTGATTAGTTTTATCATTTTTTCCAAATTTGAATAAATTCCGTTTTTTGATATCTTGCTATTTTTTCTGTAATATAAGATAAACTGCAGTCCGACTTCTAAACAATGGTTAATGTGGTTACGATTTGAAGTCCTATATTCCAACCAGTAGATACGTTTCAAAACTGAAAACCAGCAGGCTGTATAATTTTGAATTATTTTAGACACAATTTATAATCAACAAAGCCATGACTTTTTTTTTATAAAATACTAGCTGTTCCCGCTGTTTCACTGTTGACGACCCTGCAAAACGAAAAAAGGACAATGACGTTCGGATCTGCACGTGGAATGTTCGAACTCTGAACAGACCGCGTGCAGCCGAACAACTAGCGGAGGCCCTAGACTGCTACAAAGCGGGTATCACCGCCATCCAGGAAGTGCGGTGGGATGGGCCGGGCAAAAGGAGGATGAAAAACTGTGACATTTACTACGGTGACTGCTACAGAGAACAAAAGCAGCGTCTATTTGGATGCGGATTTGTTGTTAGCGGCAGACTTAGGCAAGAAGTCTTGAGCTTTCGACACGTTAGTGAACGCCTTACAACTATCCGCATCAAGGCTAAATTCGCCAACATCAGCCTGATATGCGCTCACGCCCCCACAGAAGATAAAGACGATGCTACCAAAGAATGTTTCTACGAGCTCCTCGACAAAACATATGAGCAATGTCCTAAGCATGACGTTAAAATCGTCTTGGGTGATCTTAACGCCAAAATAGGAAAGGAGGACATCTTTGGTAGCACAATCGGAAAACATAGCCTACACGACACCACGTCTGGAAACGGACTTAGGCCGATTGATTTGTCTGCGGGACGTAATGTTACCAAAGCTAGCTCACGGTTTCCTCACCTCAATATACACAAAGGAACATGGCGGTCACCTGATCATCAAACCGTCAACCAAATTGATCACGTTGCGATCGACGCAAGGCACTCCTCCAGTATTCTAGATGTCCGAACTTTCCGAGCGGCCAACATAGACTCGGACCACTACCTTGTTGTAGCCAAGGTACGGATGCGGATATCCCAGACGCCACAACAGCGAGAAAATACTGTGAGGAGATTTAACGTTGGACGGCTAGAAACGCAACAAACCGCCAGAACCTTTGCCGATCGCGTATCCCTCAACCTCTTGAGAAGTCCTATACTGCCAGCATCAAGTGCCGAAGACCAGTGGCGCCGATGCCAAGAAGCCATCAAAACCGCCGCAACTGATGTGCTCGGTTTCACCAGCCCACCCCCTCGAAACCCCTGGTTTGACGAAGAGTGCCGGCAAGCACATGCAGCAAAACAAAGTGCCTACGAAGCGTCGCTGCATAGAAGGACGAGAGCAGCTCGTCAGCTCTACGAGCAAAAAAGGAGGGAAGAACATCGGCTTCTCCGGAGAAAAAAGAGAGAGCATGAGAAGCGCGCGATCGAGGATATAGAGAGGTGTTACTCAAGGAACAATGTTCGGAAGTTTTACCAAAAGGTAAAAAGAACGTGTCATGCCAACAAGACCCGAACGGAGACCTGTAGAGACGAACAAGGAAACCTTGTAGTAGAGTCACAGTCGGTGCTGAGGACATGGAAAAACCATTTCTGCAGACTGCTAAACGGCGAAGACGACACAAATTCCGCTGTTAGGCAGAACGATCTATTCAACCTGGACGATGACAGCCAAGATTTCCGTCCACCTGACCAAAATGAAGTGAGGATAGCAATATCTAAGCTTAAGTCCAACAAGGCTGGACCGGACGGCTTAACTGCCGAGCTGTTTAAGGCAGCGGGAGATGACCTGGTAGAGAGCATACACCAACTCGTCTCCAAGATTTGGTCAGACGAAAGTATGCCTGATGAATGGAACCTCAGCATCGTTTGCCCGATCCACAAGAAAGGAGACTCTCTAAACTGCGCCAACTATAGAGGCATCAGTCTCCTGAACACTGCGTTTAAGATCATGTCTGCTGTACTGTGTGAACGCTTGAAACCATTCGTCAACGATCTGATAGGTCCCTATCAGTGCGGTTTTAGGCCCGGTAAGTCCACGACCGATCAAATATTCACACTACGGCAGATCCTGGAAAAAACCCAAGAATACCAGATCGATACTCACCATCTTTTTATCGATTTTAAGGCCGCATATGACAGCATTTATAGAGACGAGCTATACAGAGCCATGTCTAGTCAGATTGCGCAGAATGACGATGGAGAACGCTCGCTGCTCCGTAAAGGTCGGAAACAATCTCACCGAGACCTTTGATGTCAAAAAAGGATTTAGACAATCATTCTTGAGAAAATTGTGCGACACTCACAAGCCAACACCAGAGGCACAATTTTCCATAAGTCTGTGCAACTGCTTGCATACGCTGACGACATTGATGGCTGGGACATGTAGAGCGAATGGACACCAACGCTCCGGCCCGAAGAGTCTTCGATTCTAACCCGGAGGGACAACGCAGTAGAGGAAGACCTCGCCTTAGGTGGCGCGCGCAAGTGGAAGGGGACCTCAACCAACTTGGAGTGCGCAACTGGAGGCAGTTAGCCAAAGATCGCGTTAACTGGAGAGGCGTATTGGTTGAGGCCCAGGTCCACCCCGGACTGTAGCGCCACCTAAGTAAGTAAGTAAGTAAGTAAATAATTAAATTGATGTAGGATTTTGGACAAATACGATTTCCCTATTTATTGCGACCAAAAAAAAAAAAAAAAAAAAATACCCAAACAAAATGCATGGAAAATTAATGTTTACGAATTTTCCAATTTCCTTTTAAACTTTTCAAATTAATTTTCTCGCCATACGAACCTTTTTTAAGCATAGATAAACACAACACAGAAAATATAGCTCAAATCGGACGATCCGTTCTCGAGTTATGGGCGGTCTTACTTTGTTTTATATATAAAGACTAGCTGACCAGGCGAACTTCGTTCCGCCCAGATTCGTTAATGTAATGATAATAATGCTGCTTTATGTAATTCGGTCAGTTCAAATTCTTTATTCAAAACTTACACTTATACAAAAGATATAAGCGAAGTTTAGCAATGTCGATGTAAGTATTTCAATCAAAACGCAGTGATTGACATCTTTCATCTCCTCAAAGTTTTGTTTTCACGACAAAAATGAACCTATGTCCTTCTCATTGTATTTCTGAATCGTTTGAAAGAAAAACCAAATAAATTGGTTGAATATTACGTGAGTTATACGTAAACACAGAAAACATCAAGTCAGGTATAAATATATAGATATAGATTAGAAAACAAATTGATTGTGGTGTTTGTTTGATTTCGAAAATAATTGCAATTTTGTGTGATATGGACATCATTTTTAATTTTTGACAAATTGTAGTATTTTGTCTATGGGTGCAGTGCCAGTGAGTGTCGGAGAGATAAGCAACGGTGCGGTCAAAACGAAAATGGAATTTTAGACGTCATATCGTAACCATTTTAACAATGGTTCAGAAACCAAAAGCACTATATAAAATAATTTCTAAAAACACCAAAAAAAAAAAATTCAAAAGAAAAATCATGCAACACCCCTTTCACTCCTCCACCCCTCCCCACCCCGCGATACTGCAAATGAAATGTCAAACTGAGTTGGCAATTCCGTAAACAAAAATAAAGAACGATAAGCAGTGGATTTTGGTTTTGGAAGTTTGGCACTCTGTGGCACCCATACTTTTTTTTTCCAGCTGCAGCGCTTTTACCGCATCCGTTAACGACCCACCAAATCAAGTTGGTTCACTCGAAATGAACATGGATTTCTTTCACGGAAGCGATAGATGGCTGTTCCCTTTTTTTAATTTCATTGTAGTTTCAATTCTGTTCAGCTACGACATGTAGGTCCTTAGTGAAGTTTAACCCACCCCTTATACGAAATAGTGCCGTACTTGCAAATAAATATACAAAAAAAAAGCACAACATCGCGGTTTAGTCAAGTTAAGCATACACAAACCCGACAACCCAACGAGTACAAACACTAACGTCAAGACGACATTTATACTCGTGTAGTATACCTCCGAAGGATTTCGATTTCGATTACCCAATTTTGGCTGAAATCCACTGTCTTGCTTGAGGGGAAAATCAATCAATTCCGCGCAAGGAGGCATACTAGCGTAGATCGAATCCTAGAACAATTTGTCTACTTTGCATTGCATCGCGCTGTTGACTCCCCTCTAGGTTCCGCCACAAACATCTGAAATTGTGGCTCTTGCGAAGTTTATTAGATTCTTCTGTCGCACTGACAGGAAAATAAAAACGGGTGAAGCAAAGCAGCTAAACCCAGAAGCAACTATACCATAGTCACCCATATGAGGACTATATGTCGATATCGAATCGTATCGGCGAATCTGAAGGTAGACAAATTTATTTAAACCACAAAATCCAAGCCACACATTTACACAGTTACGACACGCCATGGTAGCAAATAAAACCCATTTGACTTTACTTACCTAGTTCGGGGATGCAGTGAACTGCAAAGACACTTTACAAACATGCAGGAGGAGTAACTTCTTGAATTTCATTCCACTTCCAAACGGATGAGATGCGAAATTCGTACAGAGCGAGTATGTACCACAACCGCACGAAGTAAGTGACGGCGGAAACTTAATGCCAACCGCGTGTATGTGGAATTTCGTGGTGGGGAGGGATACTCGCAGGGCTGTGCCGTATTTTGTCAAATGAAGTTCTTTGATTTTTTTTTATTGGCAAGAAAGCGAATTTCACTTTTGATTTGTCTACTTTGTGCAGATATGAACTTGAGCACCCCAACCTGTTAGGGTCTACAATGACAATCTGATGTGCGTCATTAGTGTCCCTTGAGGCGACATACGATGGTAAGACCGGATTATAGGGAGGCTTGTTTGCGACATTCATCGATGCTGATAATCAGGGTAACTCAAGTTACCTTGTGCACAGGGGAATGTCCTTCGGAATGGTATCGGATTTCTGCGAAGACCACAGTACGTTTCAAAAAATCTACTCCCCTACTAATCAACAGTCCCTTTCCACCCTGCAAGCTGCGACCTTAATAACTACCGCCGGTGGTTATATTTAAGTCTTGCATGTCGTCGTCAAATGGTTAATTGAGTACTTAAGCAGTTTTTTTTTTTTTTTTTGCGCTACCATTATTCGAGATTGACCCAGAACAAGGGATCGAACATTATGCCAGGACATTAGGAAAGAAAAAAGCAATTGTTACGTACGAAAGAAAAGTAGTAGGTATAGCATAAAAGCAAAAAAAAAAAAAAAAATCCTTTCCGGAGTAGCAATCAACAGGAAAGTGTATTAGTTTCACTTTATGCGAATGCGAGAGAGGTTTTCGATTTTTAACTTTTACCGCAGTGCTGCGCCATCGAGTACTTATAGACTCCAGCAGCAATCAGCACGACCATCATCCAGGAATATAACATTCAAGTATGGACGGCCGGCAGGGTAACATTTGCAACACGCAATTTCACGTTTTATAGGTTCCGCCGCTACACATGCGGCGAGTTTACGACTTGCTGTAGAAATTAGAAAATTTTGCAATTCTAAGAAGCAGTTCGGTTTAATGATTGAGTGGGTTAATGTGCTTTTGGAAAATTGAAGAAAATTAATTTTTATTGCGTACGTAGTGGGTGTGTCTTCGGTGGTAAGGACTTGAGCGGATGTTTGTTGAGGGACTGGGAGCTTAGATATAAAAAAGGACCTTGCCTTATAGTTCCAACTGTTGAAAACGGTTTTTAAAATATCCGAGAGATTGTCATTCAAAACTAGAAATTGAAGCACGAGCGATTTTTGGCTCATAGGCGGGCAGTGGTCCTTGAGTAGCTTTCATACAGGCCCAGGTCTCACTCAAATATAAGTGTCAAATTCGCGTCGTTTGATGAAAATAAAATACTAATTATAGCAAACAAAAACAGAGCAACAAAGACAGTTATTTTTAAATAATTTTTTTTTTGTCGTTATAAAACACTTCTTTTTATATGTTTGCAGTCTTTTTCGTTGAATAAATAATAAAATCTTACTTACTGAAAAAGGGGTCATTTTAATAATTTTTCAAAAACTGGGGGCCAATGGTCCTGAAGCTCAAAAAGGGGCCAAACGGCCACTTACTACTGAATGGGTGCGTAATCTTAAGCTATACATAAATCACATGAATATCGAAAAAGAGTGGGCGCAGTGGCTTAGTGGTTAGTGTGTTGGACTACTAAGCTAGGTCGACTCTCGCAAAATTCCAAAATCCAACTTAGGGTTTTTTTTTTTTACTGTGCCTCCTCTCGCGAACGTCTGACAAACGTCCGAGAGTATAACTGTCTTGAAAGAGCTTCTAACTTAGCCGTTCGGAGTCGGCATAAAATTGTAGATCCCATCCATTCGTTCCAAAAATGAAAAATTCACAGAAAACGAATGGTTTTAAGAAGATAGGCCTTTATTTATCGAAAAAATAAGTTGGTGATAAATAAATGTTATTGTTATTTGAAAGTTTGGAACATTTCAACAGCGCAACAAATCCTTAGTTAAGATTACACTCTCAAACTATTATGATTTTTTGTTTATTTAAATTTATAACAAAACATATTCCTTCAATATTTGCAGAGGAATGTGGCGATAAAATATTGACAATAAAATCTATTAAGATTGTATATGATGTTAAGTTTCTTTCCGCTGTTTTTACTCCTAAGCATGTAAAGAAAAAAAAAAAAAAAAAAAAACATATGACATCAGTTGTTTTATAAAATTCGTTGAAATTCATTTTCTTTGATGGAAACGTTAGCTAGTTAGTTAGTTAGAAAACGGCTTTCTTCAATTGAAAATGTTGTTTTAATGTTTTCGATTTAAAAATTCATGATATCAAAAACCTTTAAATTTGATGAATCTGAGGTAAAAACGCCTGTACATATTTTGGAGCTCAAATATCTTGAATAGAAGATATCCTGTAATCTGGATCACTGCATACACCCATTGTTTCGTGGGGGCGCTAATTTTGTGCCGGTGATTTATTTATGAAAAGGGCGAACCTCTGGGGTCGAATTACCGCATCCGTGATCGAGCCATACGTCACTGAATTTTGTGGATTTTACAACAAAACAATAACAAATTCAGTCACGTATTACTCGATCACGGATGTGGTAATTCAATCCCTGATCAAGGCGACAGACCGGCTTATTCGATCGCAACCAGTGTTGCCGCAAGCTTTTTTTAAAAGTGTAACAATTTTGTTCAAAAAGTGTAACAAATGGATAAAAAATGTAACAAACTGGAAAAAAAATTGTAACAATAAAATCATCGTTTTTCAACTCAAACATTTATTTATTAGGAACTCTATCACATCATACATTACATTTTATTGACCATCGAAGTAGATTTCGATTTCTATTTTGCAAACTTTATTTGCCACGAGATGTAGAACATTGTCAACGGCGACTCGGCGAGACAAAAAAATATTATTGTATTTTCTCGTTCCCTCCCATTCCCATTTCCACTCACAGTTTAACGTTTTTGCACAACTTTTGTTCCTTGTAAACAAACAAATACATTGACAGAAATTGGTAGAAGTTTGCTCGAAAGAAAAAATTGCTGCCAGTTCAACTTTTCAATATTTTTAATGAGAAAAACAAATAGGGGCTTTAATTAATAAAATATTTAAAAAATGTAACACTTTTGTTACACTTATAACATTGTGGCAACGCTGATCGCAACTGGCACTGGTAGACATTTTTGTAAAAAAAACTGTCAAATTTTGACAATAATTGTAGACGAAATTTAGATATAGGAAGAGAATGCTTGTTATGTGTAGTCGGACAGCTCATCAACCTCGTTCCAGTTCAGCCCAGTCCAGTTGTTATTACCAGTTGGGATAAGCCGATAAAATACTTTAAATGAAAAACAATATTCTCGAATTCTCTTTTTTGTACTAATTCATTGAATTCTATTCGAAAACAAAACAAGTTTTCACGGAGAAAAAAAAAAAAAAAATATATAGAACATCAATTAAAGGGTTTGTTGCTTTAATATTATTACCTAACTTCCACGTTCTGTCTGTATGTCTGTCTGTCCATCCTTCCACAGGCCGACAGCCTAAGCGGCTGCCCTAATTTTGTTCAAACTTAGGATTTGGAGTTTGTGGGCTTACAGTTCGAAATTGTTTTTTTTTTTTTTTTTGCAAGTAAGCTCAATATTAATGGTAGGTACTTCCCATATAAAATGTTCGTACCAGTTTGATTTGTTCGAATACGGCTGTAACGATTTCAACAATGAATGCACACCCAGTTTATGGCTAAAAATTCGAGTAACGGAACTTTTGAAATTTGGACATAACTCGAAAACGGTTCTTACGATTGTAACAAAAATTTATTTTTACGGTAATATGGTCACTTACAAATTAAATGGCAAACTCTATTTTTCTCGTTATTATCGTAAAATAAATTTTTGAAAAATCATTTTTTTGAAATTTAGTTTTCCTTAGTTGATCAGAAAACGGCGATAACGATTTTGACCAAAATACAAACTTAGAGTAAAATTGTTATTCAAAATGTTTGCGTCCTTGATTTTCAATTCGAAAGACCATAAACGCAAATTTTGAAAGCTGATCATATCTTGAAAACCCCATTTTCGATTTCGATAAAATTTTAAAATCCAAACAATGCTTATATCCCGAACAATAACTTATACACGGTTTTTAGCTGAATAGTTAACCAATATTATTTTTTAAACTGAACATTGTAATATTTGTAAAATTTTTGATTTTGATCGAAATACAAATTTAAAGATAACAAAGTATTACAAATGAGATCATCTACTTGGGTTTTTTTTTAATCCGAATAAATAAGTTAATTTTTTCTCAAAAATGACTACCCAAAATCTGTGTTCATAGATAGACATTTTAAAAACTCAATACTTTAAAATTAAGATTGCAATTATAATAAATTAACCGATGGCCTTTATTTTTATAGATTTTATTATGACTTTATAAAACACGAACACGTTGGTTCTTTACAAAAATTGCATTCTTATATATCTATCCTGTCAACGACGAACACTCGCATGGTATCTATATATCCCTTTCCAATTTCCTACAAATACATTTCTCATGGCATTACTTTTGGTGATACCAAACCACCTTCTACTACAATTTACTACACAATAGCCATTAAAAATGCAATAACAGCAACGCAAAACTTTTTTTTAAACAATTATTAACTACTTCTTAATTTTTTCAACCATTTTGAATGTGAACCTCAAAATAATTCCATCCACTTCGAGTTTATACAATCCGAAAACCTCACCTCATTTACACACGTCCATTGGGATATTCAGTCTATAAGTGCTCACGCAAAATCAAAAACAAATCTCTGAATTCTTACATAATGTGATCATTGACATCTTAAACGTCACTAGTCTATTCCAGTCAAAAATAAACACATGCCCTAACAGATCAGAAAGCAAAAACTTCTAGTACCTACGTATTATATATCCCTTAACAGAAAAATCTTGTAAGGTATGAAAGCTTTTAAACAAAAATAGTACAGTAGTTGTGTAAAAATAGTACGCGCTTACAAATCTTTAATCAGAAATTACGACAAAGATTTTGCTTCTCAGATTTTTACCTACCTTCCTAATAAAATAACAAAACAACTTAACAAACTCTTGATCAACGAGAAAGTTTCGTTCGACCCAGTCGTGCACTTTATTTATTTATTTTTTTTTTTTTCTTGAAAAGACAGTGCAGAGATACAATGCTGTCTGTATGTAACTTGTTCTCCAATAGGCTGTGTAAAAGCCAGGTCAATACAATAATGGTAGAATATCTGCCACTGGGCGACCTCCAATAAGAATAATGTAACCACATAGATCAATTTCCAATTTACCATTCGCCAAGACTGCTAGAACCTATACTACACTTTGTTCCCAATCAACATTCCACCCTTTGCCACATTTTCCTGGAACAAAAACATCAAGCATTGATTTTCCACTCACAATCAGTGGAATATAGCGAATTTCGAGGACGAAACAAAAGGCAACGAATCGACCAAAGACTATATCAAACTTCAGACAACGCGTGCCACTGAGGTGGAAAAGCAATCAACGAACAAATGAATTTCTTACAAATTCATTCCTATCTCGATGTTTCCATCCATACACCGAATCAAGAACGTAACGAACAATTAAGAAGGAACGTCCTTTCTTTCCATTTCTGGTTCTTCCAACTAAAACACTAAAGCACATCGTGTAATAATCAAAATGGTAATGAAGCAAAGTTACATAGCTAGATGTGTATACAAAAAAAAAAAAAAAAAAACTCCTCCCAAGGAATAACGAAGAAGAAACAAAAATATACATTTCCTAATGGGTTTCCATTTCATTTTGCAAGGAGCATTTCCTCTTCTCATTGGCCCGTTTGTATCCCTTACGTTTCTGGGGAGTTTTTCGCTCTTGTAATTTTTAGGTTCACTGAACTGGCTCATAACCCTTAACACCTTTTCGCGAAAGGAATACTACTAAAGTGAAAAAAAAGAGATGATGACGAGCAGATGGAGAAATCCCAGGATCGCATTTGTAGGATGAGTGAAATTAGACTTCCCTGCGGTATCGCCCTCTGGTGGTGGTACCCACTACCCACCCAACTCATAACTCATGAAGGGTGCGCGCATATTTCATATGCAAAGTGAAGGCATTGCTGCGTTGTAACCTTGTTATACACGGTTTTGTGTTCTTTTTTTTTTTGTACTCTAGTCAGAAAATGGAATGGTCACGTGACGTGAAGGTAATGCCAGCCAGAAGGATCCTAATTTAATTTTCATAGATATTAAACTGACAGATATTTTATATCACCACTTGGGAATTCGTCGTCGTTGCCGTTGTCATCGTTTTAAGCTCGGAATTTTACGTATGTTTTCATATTCTGTTTGTGTACAAGAGCTTTTTATGTTTTTATATTATTTTGTTGTGTTTATGTGTCGCTTTTACTTGGGATCCTTTTTTGTTTTTTTT
This sequence comes from Cheilosia urbana, assembly GCA_946477585.1. Lineage (NCBI taxonomy): Eukaryota > Metazoa > Arthropoda > Insecta > Diptera > Syrphidae > Cheilosia > Cheilosia urbana. The sequence goes on from OX297854.1 coordinate 124,958,489, forward strand.
TTGTTTTTTTTTTTTGCGTGCGTATGGTTTTCTTTAGCAGATATTATATTGCTTAAGAGGGAAATTTTGATTAGGAACATAAATTATGTTTTCGGAATTGTTGCGAGAGACAGGAGGATAGCACTCATGGGGGTCGTCTACATACACATCACATCTGCATAGGAAAATGAATGGAAATTAATTTGTATGAAAATTTCTTAAATATCCGTAAAGACGGAGAAAATGACTCGCATTACAAAGTACCTTTTTTTTTGCCTTCGTTGAGACAACAATGAATTGGATAATGATATGTAAAATGGGTGAATAATTTAAAAACAACCAACCAACGAGTATCCGTATGTAAGTGGTAATTTTCCAGCTGTGGTGGGAGGTTTCCTACTTTTATTTTGTTCTCTTTGTCAGTACAATTGAATTTCAAATTCCGAAAGCAGCTGTGTTTATCACTCTCTATTGGAATCTTTACCCTGACAATTATTGGTGCAAAATAAATGACATGGATCAGTTTCGCATAACCATAGAGAGAAACCCCAATTCACTGACATACGCAAACAGTTTCCTTAAAGTCCCAGGTACGAAAAAAACATTTTTCCACATCCCACCGAAGCAAAATCGCCGCAAATATTCAGCCCAAAATTCACCCAATAGCAATTTACCAGTTTACAATTAAAACAAATTAAAATCAATTAAACCCCATTCACGTGCCCACAGCTAACGGCCAAGGACTATAAACTTTCAATCTATATTCGCAAAGTGTGCATATAGACTTTGGAAACTTTTCACATTCAAATCCGGTTTAGCGTTTGGAATTTTCTGGATTTTCTCGGTGTAATTAAAAGCGACCACTCTGTATTAGAGTTATTTTATAGCGCCATTTTTGCCCTTCAAGGATCCATGGTAACCGAACCGGGAGAAACTTTCCAAGGACACAATTCTGATAAAATCAAACTTCATTTACTTTTAATCATCGCGTGTCACGTTTAAACATCTACACAACTTGTCGAAGGACAAAAGTTCGCCATTCCTTGTTTCACAGAGACGACCAAGATGACAAAAAAAAAGGAGCCAAGAAGAAACATTTTTTTTTTGTTGGTTCTTCTCTTCGAATTTTCTTCGCCAGTGAATAAAAACTCATTAGAATCTCCTGTTCAGTGTAGTGTATATATGTACTTACTATATATATTTATCTTCATGAAACTCTCCAGAATCCTCCCCCGATTGCCAAATCCTCTGGTAGGAATATTTACCTATTGATTTCCTCTAAGTGATTCTTAGTAATTTAAGTTCATGGGCAATTCCTCTTCTTTCTTTTTTTTTTTTTGAAAACTTGAGCAAATAAGAAGAATCAATGAAAGAACAAAAAGGACATTGAAATTAAATTAATTCCGTGCTGGCAGTCGATTTTGTTCTTTACGTTGCGGGCCGGCCGGGAGTAGAGATAATATTTGTAAATTGGCAGGTCGACAAAACGGGGATAAGTGGGTGGAAAGACGGCTAATATAATCGGAATTATGTTGGAACATTGTTATTAGCACACTTGACTTGTAGGCAAGGTTAAGAACTGGATTAGAGGGAAAATAGCGCTACCAATATTGAAGACAGTCCATTCGGATCAAGGTCGAAAAACATCTGTTGTTAATCTATAATCTATGAATAATCCTTCAATTTTTCAAGAGTTTTGATACAGCGACATCTACCGTCGAGATAAGAAAATAAATTTTCGACGTTTAAATGATTGCCTACTTTTCGGAGAACTAAAATATGTGAATATCGATCAATAAAATCCACTCAGCGCCATCTATTCGTCGAAGACATAACTTCCTCATGAATTTCACTGCGTTACTATAATACATAGTGTTTGTACAGATTTTGTTAGTGAGGGCAATAGGTATCTTGTGCCCCGAATAGTAGCGAAATCGATTCAGCGCCATCTGTCAGTCAAATGAAGTAGACATAAAAACAAATAGTTGGCGCAACAGGTCCGTAGGGACTCTAGGCCTAGCTTAGTTTTGTGTGAGATCTTCATCACTTTTGGGACGAATGGGATCTACAATTGTATGCCCCAAACGGCCAATGAAAAGCCCTTTCATGACAGTTGTACTCATGGATGTTTGTCAGACATTCGCGAGAGGTGGCGCAGTGGAAAAAAAAAAACTTAAGATGGAATTTGTGTTTTTTTTTTTTTTTTTGGGAATCGAACCCGGGACCCCTTGTTTGTCCAACACACTAAACCCTAGGCCACTGCAACTACAACCAAGAACGAGTATAACTATTATTTTGAATTTTTGTATTATTTTCCCTTTAATTTTCCGAATTGCATCTTCATTTATAACTTAAGGATTATATTAGTCTACTTTAAATGATGTTGACAAATAAATATCTTAATGACTAATAATAGTAACTAACTTTAATTTTGTATTTTGGAGTTTTATCTTCGATCAACGACGTTTGCAAGTTTGCATACCATCGTGAGGACTAAAATTTGCGCCTATAAGCCCTGTGGTCTGTTGACCTGCCAAATCACAGGTGTACCTTTTATTCTGGTGTTACTTTCCCATCTTTAAAACTGAAGGTAGTTTATATGTTGGAATATATTTCTGAGAGAGCTTGAAACTTGTAAATATGCCGATCGTATTCAAATGCATTTAGCGCCATCTGTCCGTCAATAAAAGTATATTCCATTTTTGTACAATGAATTCTCCAGAATTTTCTAAAATAAGCTCTTACACTTTTTAAGGTATCGCTAGTCAATTAGCGACAGCACATCCACCTGGCGAAAAATGGTAGTAGCGCCAACTCAACTCCACATAAATGAAGATATAAAACGATCTGGCTCAGAAGGGGAAAATTCGGCTGGCGATTCGCAATTAAGCTATGAACATTGCGTCGCTTACGACTTTTAGACACCCTGAGGTCCACAAGGTAAAAAAAACAGGACATAGCCTATGATTTTTTTAAGAAAATGATACATACTTTTGAGACAAATGTGGGCCATTCCTCTTTGACTCGGAGCATTGAGCCAATGCTAAAATACTTGAGCCAAATTACCCAATTGGGTACTTCAGCAGGGTTGCCAGAATTTAGTTCGCTTTAAGCGCCCAAACCTTAAAATTTGTAGCCCAATATCGTTATTCAGAAAGAAGCCCAAAAATCTTTGAAAATTTTGGTATTTTTCAGACTTATTCTTACCGCGTTTTTTTTTTTTTTTTTTTTACTTTTAAGCCTTGGATTTTATTTGACTTTTTTTTCTGCTATTGGCAGAAAGAATAAAATAAACAAAATTAACACACAAATTGTAAACGATATTTAGCCCAAAATTGTGTTGGGCGCTCATGGAAGAAATTGTTATCGTTTTTTAAGTAAAAGGATAGCCCAAAATACGACAAAGCGTCCAATCTGGCAACCGTGTACTTCAGCACAACTATGGACATAGGTAGGTATCTAATGACAAGAAACGCACGACAAAAAAAATAAAAAAAATAAATAAATAAATAGTTGGCGCAACAGGTCCGGAGGGACCCTAGGCCTTGCTTCTCACAACCATTCCTTTTGTGTGAGTTTTTCATTTTGGAACGAATGGAAGGGATCTACAATTGTATGCCGACTCCAAACGGCTAATTGAGAAGCTCTTTCAAGACATTTATACTCTCGGATGTTTGTCAGACGTTCGCGAGAGGTAGCGCAGTGGAAAAAAAAAACATAAGTTGGAATTTGGGTTTTTGCGGGATTCGAACCTGAGACCCCTCGCTTAGTAGTCCAACACACTAACACTAAGCATGCGACTACGAGAAAAGTTATAAAGATTAAGATAATCATTTTTTATTTCTCGTTCACGTAGCTCTTTTCATCGCAATGGGGTTTGAAAAGGACTATAACCACCTCCCTTCCCAATAAAAGCCATAAATGTGTATAACCATCTCCTTTCAGAATTTTTTTGCGTTAGCCTTCTGTAAGCTGTGCAACTACCACCCTTATTATAGGTTCATACAGTCAACTTTTTTCCACAACAACCCATCAGTCATATGAAATTGATTGCGACTTTTATCGGGACACTGTTTGTGTTTGTTCGGCTTTATTAGATCGTTAACTACTCTAACACCCATGTCCTGCTTAATTACCAAAAAAGTTTCAACGAACTTTCCCACAGCTCATCTGCAACACTGACAAAACACCGATTAAACTAAAAGAAACTAAAATTGAACATCTCGAGTTTTGACACATGCTGTCAGTGTCAAATTAGTCACAAAAGGGAAAGCTGTTTTTTTCCCGTCCTTTGCATCCTCCTTACACTAAACAGGAAAAAGAGATGACAAAGAACTTATCCAACACCATCTGCACACATAGTTTTCCTCATAAGGAAAAAGAAAAAATGGGATAGAATCGAATGCAGAATAGCAAGGAAAACTGGACTGGACTTGTTCAGGAGGAAACCAGTTTCATTAGTCAACCACTGGGGATCACTGACCTCAACGAAGCACAGGCCTATAGATATTGTGCTCCTGTTCATCTTGAAGGCAGAAAAACTGAACAGGAGTTGATTCTTTCTTCTTACTTCGATTTCATTTCGTACGGACGTTAAGGACCCACTTTTGGGGAACGATAAAGAAAGGAAATTAACTAAAAAAATTATACTTATCCAGCAGGACTTAACTAAATGAAAGACGGAAATCCATCCGGTGGAAGTAGCAATCCAGAAATAATTCCAACTCCAGTTGTATATCCCTTCCTCTCTGGGTGATCATTTATTTTCTTCTTCATTTGGGATAGGTTTTCCTTTCTTGCGATGAAGATGACTGAAAGACTTAGGAGTGGTGCTTTCTATTCTCCACCCACCATAGTATATCTGGCTGAGAGTAGATAGCAAAGGACCCCCCCAAAGCAATCGAATTTTCTATTTAGCAGCTTTCCCTTTCTCGGCCAAAGAACAACAACAGCATTGTGACCATTTAATTTGCTAAGCTTGATGAGCTTAAATTCGTTTTTGTGCGGTCATATATGATGAAGGAAAAGACCGCACACACACACACTTATAACGCAGGGAGGTCAATTAAAACTTGAGTGAATTTAATAAATTTCCAGCAAACGAGGACACACGAAAAAGAGAGCGGAATCTTAATGGCTAAAGAAGGTGCGGTCAGACTGTACCGTATACATGGAGCACAAGACTCCTCCACACCAGAGCACACCCTCAAAAGCCAATCTAACAGTTTTCTATTCTTATCCCCAATAGGGGAGTATGGTGGGTTAGATTTTTTTGCTAACGGACATTGGGTGTGGTATGGAACGGACCACTTCTATTGCTGGTCTTTGTTTGGGCTGCTAATGATTCAGTTGAAATTGCGGTTTGCCATTGAAAATTACGGATAGAGGTGGTAATGGCAAATGGGAAATAGAAAAATTAAATGAAATAGGAGAAGTGTGCGGTGGTCAGTGGCAGTAGTAACTTTGATGGCGTTTTTTTTTTTTTCCTTCAAATACAATCCAATTAGGGGAGCCAATCTAAGTATAGCTAAGGTAGATAAAGGCGAGTAGATTGATGGGCGTTTCTGGCGCTAACATCGATTGAGCTGCCTTCGAAATTGTAGTCGTTGCCTTGACGAAAGTGGCGAAAATTAACTGCCAATAATTGGGGACACAAAACTGCGCGATCAAATGACCAATTTTAGTCTTACAAGTCGTCATGGGTATTGTGAGGAGGTTTTTTTTTTTTTGGGTGAAATTTAATCTGGCGAAAAGAGTGGTAGGGGAGCAAATTGATCTTAGGCAGGTAATAAAAGTGAGGCCGAGTTAACCATCACATAGGTGGTGATATCCAATTTCACCGGTAGACGTCTCCTTACATCGATGATGAACCATGGGCATCATGAAAGGAGCTTGCTTCATACACATCACTCCATCAGCCATCACTCGCACTTTCGTCTGTTTGTGTTTTTTTTTTTTTTTTTTTACAGACAGAGAGACAGGCTTTTTCCGTCTTTTTGAAGCAAGGAATTTCGTTCTGAAGGACTCAGAATCAGGCGGCATTGTACCCATCTAAAAGAGGTAGATGGAAAATGGAAAAAAGAACAGAGATATTCCGTAACCACCTCTTTCCGTGCGGTAGATAAAGGGACCCATTCCTCTATTGCCTGCCAAGTAATTTTAAAGGTTCCGCGAAGTTTTATTGACTACGTTTTGAAGACTGACAGACGAGGCCCAATCCATCATGGATGGATCGTATATGATGCAACTTGATGCAATAAAGAACTTTGGAGGTGAACTAGTCCCTCATGGGGGTTCGCCATCACGCATGCGCTAAAATACTTTGCAGAGCTTCGGCCCAATCTAAATCCGAACAGTGTCAACTTTGATAAAAAGCATAGCCTTATTTCAGTTTTCGACTCAGATTTATTTTGCCGAACTACCAGACTAGCGTGTATGTCAAAATCTTTGCACTGCCAAATACCGCCTGCTGACTAATAAGGCTGTACCAATAGGATCAACGGGACACAGAAACACAACCGCCCAAGTTTTAAGTTCAACGCACGAAACAAGAATTCTCTACGAAATGCTTACAAGCTGAACGAGTCAGTTAAGGGCATATTACATATTATCAGCTTTGACTTTTGACATATTTTTGACATAATTTCCTTTTGGAAAATTTCTGTCTGCATGGGTGCGTTTGGTGCACAGCTGCCTTGTTGTTGTCGTCAACACTGGGAGACTTTGAAACTTGCTACAAACTTATACCAAGCTTAGAGATTCTTTGTAGACAAAACGCGGGAGCCAATTATTTACAAGAGCCTTAGGGAGTTCCGATTGTGCTTTGATCCTGCGAGCTATTTAAATAGATAAGAGAAAATCATTATTGACACAGTCTGAGCTGGAATTACAACAGTTGAAGTTGTAGTAAGCTACGATGTTTATTTATGACTGTTTTAGAAAGACTCGCACAAATGCGTGCGCGGAGTGCGGACGTATGAAAATAACGATAGCTGCGAGTAAGCCCTCGCTCAATAAAAAATGCAAGCAAGATATAGATCTGTTTTTTTAGGAGGCCGAAATTGATTTTTAACAACAAAGTGAAGCAAAAGCTTTGGACCCCTCAGAAACTTTTGTGTAAAAAGGCCGTTTTTAATAAATTAGCCTCCTCCTGCGGATTGTTACAGTGAATGTGAAGGTTACTTTGTTTGGATTTGTATATAGTTTTTCTATAGGCCCAGGATTGTCCCTGAGACTTACGGTCTTATAGGTAGACGTATAGTAATATTGCCTGTGAGTCGACATTCGAATGCAGTCGTTTAGAGTGTCTGCATCTAGCTTTCAGAAGAGGTCCTCCTCCTCCTAATACAGCTTCGAGTTCCGTGCTACAAAACTTAGTGAGTTCAGACAGATCATCGCGTATAATGTCGAATGTTGTTTTGGACCATCAGAACATCACTGATGATCTTGAGCCTGACCAGAGCTGGTCATACAGGTAGGTATATGATTCAGAGCTTCATAAAAGCGTCATATATTTATTGTTATGAAAGAAAAACCCATGACATAAGATTGACAAACAAATTCGATCAGAGTCTCCAGAGCAGTTCTGGGCCTAAGATAAAAGCTTCGTATGCATCCGTCTTAGAAGTCTAGCTTCAGTCTTGCGCCAAGTAGTATTTTTTTTTTTTACTTTTAGAGCGACGCGTGACCGCTGAAGAATTCTGAAAAATCCCAAGAAAATGAGCAAAAAAAGTTTCATTTCTGAAGCTATTCTGCACATTTAGTATTTCTCAGCCATATTTAAAATAAACACTATAATAGTGTTGTGATAGGCAACTGCGTTACAATTTGAAGGTTTTTGTTTGGAAATAACAGCATTTGTAACTTTTGTGGAGGGCCTTTCTCAACCAAAATAAGGGCCAAATTACAACTTTAGTCACACAACAGTCCTGCTGCACCAAAACAACAATCTTATTAGGTTCAACTGCGGTTTCCAACGTTTAAAGGACTTCCAATTACTTCATCGACATAGGTGCCAAAGCTTTGCACAATACGGCCATCTCATACACAAATTCTGCTTTTCAAAATTCGTTTTTTTTTTTAGTCCTGCTTTTGAAATGTTAAGCAATACAGTTCTGCTTTTTCCAACTAACAAATATAAAAAACAAATATAAATTTATAAGAAAATAAAAATTAAAAGTTTAAAGAAAAATTAAACTTAAAAGACACAATACAAATTACATATACTAAATTAGAAGACCCAGCCACGCGTTGCTGTTGCTAAGGTCGTTTGATTTTTTTTTTTTTTTTTTTTTTGATTGGGAGGTGTCACAACCCGTTTTCTTATCCCGTTTATATTTTGCAAAGTGGCACCTATAGGGCCCTAAGCTATCCTATCTTTCAAACTGGAACCAATCAAACCCATCCACATAATTTTGATAAATTCGGTAGAGCTGTTTCGGCGATCGACAACAGCGCCACCTATCGGGTCCAAAGTATCCTATCTTCTAAATTTCAACCAACCATGCACATCCACATACGAGCTGTACAATGACATCGACCTAGTCAGAAAAGTACACATCGATCGTCTAAGATTGGTGGGACAGGTAGAGCGAATGGATAAAAACGCTCCGGCCAGTAGAGTCTTCGATTCCAACCCGGTGGGAAAAAGGAGTAAAGGAAGATCACACCTTAGGTGGCGCGCACAAATGGTGACCTGAACCAACTTGGAGTGCGCAACTGGAGGCAGTCAAATATCGCGCTAACTGGAGAGACGTATTGGTTGAGGCCCACGTCCACCCCTGACTGTAGCGCCACCTAAGTAAGTAAGTATGGACAGCCACAAAATTGAAATCGGTTGAGTGGTTTCGAAGATCGGGTCCAAAAGTATTCTTCCATTTACGACTGCCGCGAACGTCTGACAAACATCCGAGAGTATAAATGTCTTGAAAGAGCTTCTCAATTAGCCGTTTGGAGTCGGCATGAAATTGTAGATCCCTTCCATTCGTTCCAAAAATGAGAAACTCACACAAAACGAATGGTAGTGAGAAGCTAGGCCTAGGGTCTCTCCGGACCTGTTGCGCCAACTATTATTATAAGACTGCCTAAACCTGAAGAAGAACAATACCAACAAAACAAAAAAAGAATCATGAAAATTGGTCCAGTAGTTATCGAGTTATATAGTCATTGAGTTTCACCCCGAAAGAATTATAGGTATAATAAATATAAAAGAAGATTGTTATTGACGATAATTGAGAATGTTGAGAATTCTCCGACTTTTCTTTTTTCCTAAACCATCCCTGATTCAAGTAGAACAAAACAAAACAAAATTCATTCAAACCGGTCGAGCCGTTCTAGAGCCTTTACCCAACTAACGCACAGCAATTGATTGTTATATACATAGAGATAGAAATATTGTAAAAAGATTAAAAAAAAAACAATATCTTTGAAAAAAAAAAAACGGGTAAATTTAATTAAAAAACAATAGTGTGCTTATTAACATTTTCCAAAAAAAAAGGCACACGCTTTTGAACAATTTGCAAACCTGTTTTCATTGTTTACAGAATTTTGTAAAAAGAATTTTGAGCCCAATCCAATTAAATTTTAGATGGAAGCAGCGTTAACAATTAAAAAACATTACTTTCAGCGTTAATTTCAGTGCCCAAAATTTAATTTTAGTGCCGACAAAATCGATTTAGCGCTTGGTCGATTTTTTGTACTGTGTTTTTAATGCTTCAAATGCACGCCGACATTTTTTCACTTTCTTTGAATGCGAGAAACCTCTTATACCAGTTAAATTTATTTGTATCATTTCTGTTGCCGTGTAATACGTTTTATTCGGTAATTTTGCCGCTAATTTAAGTACTCTATTCACTCACTTTGTTTTCTATTATTGTATCATGTATTAAGAAAATGTTTTTGTAGGTGTTACCATCTCTGAGATATTGGCAAATTACCGGCAGCATTTTCTATGTTTTTCTATTTTAATGTAACTTATTATTACCATTAAAAAAAAAAGTTTTTGCAAACGTTATAGTAGTCTAATTAATGATACGTTTTACTTTTTATTCTTCTTTTGATTTGACAATTTTGGTGCCCGAGAGATCCAAATTAACACTGGAAATTCTAAAAACGGTGCTGAAGAATACATTGGCAACACTCGGATGGAAGTGGGCTGGTTTTCTGCGCCTGGATTTTTGTCGAATCGGCATTTTACGGCATAATTTCAAAAGCGATTTTCATGAACTACGGACCAGATAGAAGTTGCTTTGTCACAAATCTCACTATAGCCCTTTTCTCTGTCATTTGCATACTCTGCGGTCGATGAAGATTAAGATTTTTGTTTGCCCCCACCAAATTGAATTAGAAATTCTTACACTCGAATCTGAGGTCATGGGTACCACCCTGACCGTCCGGATTGTGGGTGAAGTCTGATTTGAACAAAGTTTTCTGGATTACCAATGCCATTACATTATCATCTTGCTAGTGATCAAAAGAGAACGCTAATGGCCATTAGCCTCCATTTGCAATTACAAATTTACGACTTTCAATGGAATGGCACAAGTCCGCCCCAAGAAGGGGCTTAACTTTTTAAATATCCTCCAAACGGTAAATTAAACTCCAGCACCATGTTAACCTTAACATTCACAAGGAAAACTTCTCAAGCATGAACACCTGATGCACAAAAGGAATAAGCGAAACATTAACCAAATATCTTCCTCATTTCCTTCCTTTTAACGAAAGTCCAAAAGTATCTGTGAGGATAAGAAAGTTTCGTGTTTTTTTTTTTTTTCGGTTTTCTGCACTCAGCTCCAGTCAGGGAACAGTAATTGGCTTTTCTCTGCTGCCGAAAAGTTGTGCGCCAAAAGGTGATGGTTCAGGAGACTAGTGAAGGCAAATGTACACACGTATTACCAAACTGCGCACAGCTGTGTCAATACAGTGGCTGTTGAGCACCCCACGTTTATCATTACTCTGCTGCACATCCTTTCCGACAAAGATTTCGTATTAATTTTATATCTACGAGCTTAGAACAAACCCTAGATACTCATATTAGCACTATTTGAGCCGAATAGTCTACCTCGACACATGAGTTTATCAGTGCAACTTGATCGGTGTGGCTGGGTATGGGTGTCCCATCTCCATGAAGGCTACACGCTTGAGGACATGTTGCCGATGCCATACGAGCATACGCCCTCTTAAATTTTGAAAACTTCATTCGAAAGTGGGTTTTTTTTTTCCTGTTTGCTATCTAACTCCTTGCAGGGATTCTGTTCTGGGAACTCAGATGTGCGGTCGATAGTTCGGCTTTACTTCGCTTGACAGTAAAAATAAAATCAAACTTCCCCCAGCGTTATGCATGGCAAAAGGATGTGCGCTGCCTCAGAAATCTGCACACACACCCAGTCATCGTTCGTATTGAATTCAAATATTTTCCCATGCAGCCGCAACTTGAAGGATGCACAACTTGTTTTGGGGACTTTTTTTTTTGCTTCTAATTCACTTTACAGGGACACCAAACCAAACTAAACAAAACCGATAAATAATTTTTTGCCTCTGTTGTTTTTCTTTGGCAATACCTATACAACAGAGGATTACTATGGGGACCTGTATCTTCCTGCATATTTGGGTCGACCGAAAGTTCTCTTCAGTTTTTTAGAGTTTTTCTATTTTGCGTGCGGAAATAGAAACTAGAAAGACACGAACATGGAATGTTCAATATACAACAGAGAAGATAGATATTTTGGAAGTTTTTTTTTTATTGCTCCAGCTTTGGTCTGCACGCCTGCAGATAGTTTTGATAGTTTTTTGCTGCTGCTCAAAAGTTGGCCACTGAGTGGACAGGACATTTCGTCGTTATCTTGTGTACTTTATACCTGAGCGTTTGTTTTGGATTTCTTTTCGAGTTGTTTTGATGTTTATTTGCGGTAAAACACGGGCGGCAAACTTTATCTGCATTATTCAGGAGCTAAAAGGACAGTAGTGGATTTTTTTTTTGTTCACAAAAGTTCGCTTTTAACGTTTTAATGTTTGGTCAGTAATCTTGAAAAAAAAAGAGAAAGTACTTGAACTTTGCGTGTAAAAAAGTTTGGCATCACTTTTAGTCTGACGATTTGGCATAAAAAGGAAGGTTTTCTCGAAGAGTGATGGTTCGATCGTTGGTAGGTACTAACCAACAGAGTGGGCAAATCGATCATCGATTTAAAATGGACGGGGATACCAGAAAAGAAAGTATTTACATTCGAACGGAGTTTGGGAGAGAGAATTTTATTCTGGGTGTGTTAGGTCACACTGTGATTTAGGCCGCACTGTTTAAATTTTTTTTTTTTTATATCTCATAGCGATCTTGCTGGAATGTAGTTCCAAGGAATAGCTAAATAAAATTAATGAAGATATCTCAGGTCGCTTTAAAAGAAAGATTATTCGCAAAATTTTCGGTCCCGTTTGTAGGCGCAGTGGCTTAGTGGTAAGTTAGTATGTTGGACTACTACTCGAGGTTCGAATCCCGCAAAAACCCAAATCCAAACTTAGGGTTTTTTCCACTGCGCCACCTCTCGCCAACGTCTGACAAACATCCGAGAGTATAAATGTCTTGAAAGAGCTTCTCAATTAGCCGTTTGGAGTCGGCATAAAACTGTAGATCCCTTCCATTCGTTTCAAACTTGAAAAACTCACACAAAACGAATGGTTGTGAGAAGCTAGGCCTAGGTTTGAGAGACGAAAATAGACCCGACAATGGTGGTCTGATTCGAATATCTCTCGAATCTATATACTTTTTTACTTCGGTCCCGTTTGCGAGGACGTGCTTTGGAGAAGGTTATTCAACGAGGAACTATAGAAGTTGAAAGGCAACTTCGAATATTTTCCAAACGTTCGCAAGAGGGGAGACACTGAAAAAAAAATGTAAGCTGCATTATTTATTATATATCTGTCGTCGAACCGAAAAACCATCGGTCCCACTGAGCTTTAACCGGAAAAGCCATCGATTGCAAAACAGCGACGATTCGTTTCTTTCTGAGGGGATTAATTAGGTGATCTAGCAGCCTTCAAGACTGAATACTGAACTAATTCAATGAGTCGAAACGGAGAAACCCTGTTTCGAAACATATTTTGTGTTTCGTTTACAAGAGTTTCAATAAACGCTTTGTCAACAATTGGTCTAAGTGAGGTTCCTAATAACCAAATATCGTAAATATGGTGGAAGCCCCTTAAAGAAAGCATAACTTTTCATTATGCTGTGGAATATCTCCCTCCTAATCTAATCTGCGACCAAAACACCCCTTCACTCAAATCCCTGCCAACTTCCACATAATAAACGCCTTATTTCAGTAAGCTCGCCATGGAGACTCACGATAATACAATTTCGAAACTTTTCAAAACGCATTTAAATATTTACATCTAGCACAGTCTGTTCGGACAAAAATAAGCCAAAGAAGCCAATTTCACCAAATAAAACCGCCCCTCTCTCCGACCGTCTCATTAATTAACTAGACGCACAAACTTTTGAAGATATATCTTTCCCCCAAATCAACAACAAAAAGGAGAAAAAAAAAAAAAAAAAAACAGCATCATAAACCGCCACCGACAAAGTTTCAAACAATAAATTCATTTCGAAAAGTAAACAAAGCAATAATAACCAAAGGATGGATATACCTTGGAACCACCTATACCGAAGCCATACGTCTGTCCCTCGTGAAACTAATACCAAAACTTATGGAAAACTTTTCCAACGCACGCTGCATCTCAACAAACATTGAGAGATCGTCCGCCTCGGTTGTGCGGAACTATAAATTGAAATCAACTTCTTCGTCGGCATACATTGTTATCACGTGCGCGCATATACATCTAGCATATGCTCCGGAACACGCCCGTGTCGAACAGCATCCCCCATCGGGTGCCAGAGGAGTTCATAAATCACATATGCATAAATAAACATAAAAACCATATACACGCACACATGATTCAACTTGGCATTTGTAGGGTACCGCAAGAAACAACACCCCCACTGGCATACAGTACACGACTATATCAATCAATTAGCAAAGACTTTACACAATTTTCCGGAATTGAAAATGTGCAGCGTTGCCTGCATCATTCTGACGCAACTTCTCATGCAAACGCACCACCAGTCAGACGGGCCCGACAGCAAACCAGATGCCACTGCATAGTTCAGAATACTTTTTTTTTTTTTTTGTTGAATTGTATTGACTTGTTGCGGCACAATTCGAAACCAGGCCAACCCGGAAAGAAAGCAATTTTCCAAAAAACAAATGCTAACAGCATACGGAGACAGACATGTAAACGGCTAAGAATAACACAAGACCGAACGGTAGCAGTGCACACTGGAGTTGGCGTCGGGTGTGTATACGCAATTTATTTACCTCCTCCATAAAAGTTTACTACACCAAAGAGGGGGATGCGTCTCTTTTAAAAGCACTGCCATACCATAAACCTGGGTCAATTCTGCTAAACAATAGGCAACAAACAATTACAATATCGCGAAGGTGGACCTGGACATAGAAGGGGGGATTCAAAGGAAAATATTGGATAGTTCAGAGGTCACCCACTGCTGAGTGTTTTCGAGAAACTTGCTCGTTTCGGTTATCGAGTGAACAAAGTTCGTAATAGTTGCTATATTGACTTGCAAAGAAAGTGAACTTTTCCTATACTCGTATGTGTGGCAGAAGAGTTTCGAAATCGCAAATGCATTTCGGTATGATTTTCGACGAAAGTTTTCCAAATACTCCACAAACGATGGCCATCTTTTGGCTTGTAATGGAGGTTATAAATTGACTTAGGAATGTCCCGCATATAGAAAATAGGTTAAAGGAGTTTGGAACGAATAAGTAGTTGCCAGGGTCAAAGTGAAAAAGTTTCCGAAACTAATTCAATGATAAGACGTAAGACCTGAAAGAGATTTTATTCGGCACCCGCGGTGTTGATATTTTAATGGTGCATCCGCAGGATAGATCAGATAGATCAGGCTTGGAATAAAATGGGGCGTGAGTATATTTCAAGAGGCAGGGTATTGGAGTTTTAATTTTTTTTTATGTGTCCATACTCATATCGCATGTTAAATCTTTTCGTGTGATATTGTCCTGCAGCTTAGCCTTCTATTCCTATATACCTACTATAGTACCTCCAAAAATAATTAGAACGAAAGTATGCTAAGAGTAAATATAGTCGACTCCGCTTATCTGGTACACCAATTTGCCACAATTATTTTTTCACTTAAGCTTAGTACTCTGTCCGGGCTAAACTAAATTTTATTTGCCCTCCAACTTTTCTCTCCAAGCATTAGCTAAAATCCCGGCTAAATGTTGACATACCTAGAGCACGCCGCGGATAGGTGTTACAGAAAACAGCTGTTGTTTGAAAATAACTTACTTAAAAAATTCAAAACTCTCTGATTTCAATCATTTCCAATTCTAGGTACTCCCCGTCGAAGTATTTATTAACAAAAAAACATCCTTGCTTGCTGCTCCAATTATCCGCCATACAAAAACGCAACAGAACACAACGATCGGTCAGAATTTAACTTGAGAAAGTCCACCCCATTAAATAAAAAATAAATAAAATAAATAGTTGGCGCAACAGGTCCGGAGGGACCCTAGACCTAGCTTCTCACAACCAATCGTTTTGTGTGAGTTTTCCATTTTCGGGACGAATGGGAAGGGAACTACATGTTTCATGCCGAGTCCAAACTGCTAATTCAGAAGCTCTTTCAAGACGGTTATAATCATAAACAAATCATACTGCGACCCCCAACTCACAATCCTCTTGCCGCTGGCCCCCTCAATTTTTGCCAGGAATCCGCCATTTTGTTGTCCTATCCGTGTACGCCAATTCCTATCCGTTTCGCTTTGCCCACAGTGAAAGGTAAAAAGATTAGGTGCGAATGTGTTGTTTGAGAGGATTTTTGACATTTGTCAATACGAATTTCTATGCAACAATACTAGCGCACCTAAACTTTTTGGGAGCGTAAAATTTAGCTTGTAGGCAAATAACTGTTAATCGGTCGAAGTTGGGGGTCTTAGTATTGTCTCTGGTTATAATCTCGGATATTTATCAGACGTAAGCTGTTATGTGCGTTGGTCCCTAGGTTATAATATGTCTTATTGAAAAAAAAACTATTGCTCAGCCGTCATAACCCCGAGGGCAGAACTGCGCTTGGCTACAGTCATCGAAAACGGCTTCAAGACCTTAATACAACTCTTAGAAACAACTACTATATTGTTCTCGTACCTATAGAAAATAATGCAATATTAGGACGAGGGTAGCAGTTGAAATCCGTTCATAAACAGAGCCCAAACAGCCCTTAAAGCGGGTTTGGGGTCAAGATTCTTTTTATAAATTGCTCTTTCAAAATTCTGTTTTCGAAATAGAGTGCTTTTCAAAATTCTGCAAACAATTAAAAAAGGCCTGGAAGATTTTCTTTTATCTGTTTTGTTTCTTAATTTTTTTTTTTCTTTTAATTTTTAATTTCTCTTATCTTAATTCTTATTTTATTTTTCTGAAGTAAATTTTACAATTTCTTTAGGAAACATAGTTTTCTTTTTTATTTTCAATTTTTAATTTAATTTTTATCGTTTCTTTACTTTTCTTTCTTTTTAATTTGGGTTTTATTTTTGTTTTAACATTTTATTTGTTTTTTTTTTTTTTAATTTAATATCGTTTTTATTTATATTTTACATTTGTTTGTTGAAAAAAAAAAAAAAACAGAATAAGCTGAATTTTATTGCTTTACATTTGAAAAGCAGGGGTTGAATTACCGCATCCGTGATCGAGTAATACGTCACTGAATTTGTTATTGTTAATCCACAAAATTCAGTGACGTATGGCTCGCTCACGAATACGATAATTCGGCCCCAGAATTTCGAAAAGGAACATTTTTGTGTAAAAAGACAAAATTTTGCAAAGCAGCATTTCGACCCACTCCCCTTTAGAGCATTTTATGGGTCCTTTACTTAACATAAAATGTTGTAGAATTTTATACATTTCAGTCATTTCTGAGCTTCGGGTTGTCTGATATCTGATTCTGATTTTTAAAACCAAGGCTCCAAGAGTTTTGATGGCGGTAAATATTTGTTAACCTATCCCGGAAGTAAAACCAGCCGTTAAGGAGGGATATAACAAATTTTAAATAAACCTACAGAGTAGGCAGGTAATCATTGCTACGTAGAGGTACTTTCGGCTGCTTGGGCAAAATTTCTCATACCATTTTTGAATTTATAACTGAAGACAGAGTTAACGAAAATTGTAGGTATATACTACAGAATTTTTGTTTGTCGTACCGATAATGGTGTTATTTCACAGCCGAATTATATGCAATATGGATTAATAAGCGACAGGCAATACGGATTTCGGAGCCGTCGTTCCACTGGTGACCTGTTAAGCTACGTAACGCACTTATGGACACAATCAATTGAACAACACGGCGAATCCAGAGCCGTAGCCTTGGACATATCAAAGGCATTTGACCGAGTCTGGCATAGAGCCCTATTAGGCAAGTTAGCGTCTTACGGATTACCACAACAACTCTGCGGATGGATGAAAAATTTTCTTCTGGGAAGATCGATCCAAGTTGTTGTAGATGGTGTATCATCCAATTCGTTTGCTATAAATGCAGGAGGGCCCCAAGGATCTATTCTTTCTCCAACTCTATTTCTTCTCCACATCAACCATTTGCTTGGATCGACAAATAATAATATCTACAGCTTTGCAGATGACAGCACTCTTATATCCTCCATCTCGAACAGTGGGCCTGTGAATACGGCTACATCACACAATCAGAGATGTGAACAAATTAATTCACTAAATGATGATCTGGACAAAATCTTGAAGTGGGGAAAGGACAACTTGGTTGTATTTAATGCAAACAAGACATAACTCACAACATTTTCCAGAAAAAATGCATCAACAGTTCCTCAGATCCAAATGGATGACCATCCAATCCATCACAAGGACTCAATGCACCTTCTAGGAGTCACAGTCAATTCAGGAATCACATGGCAGAACCACATATCCTATATCGCAAAATCGGCGTCCGCAAAGTTGAGCTACCTATTTAGAGCAAAGAGGTACCTACTTTAGCCCCAAGCAACTTCTCCTTCTCTACAAAGCACAGGTTAGACCAGGCTTGGAATATTGTTCCCATATATGGAGCTCGGCCCCAAAACATTCACTTAACCTGCTTGATAGCATACAGAGACGAGCAGTTCGACTCATTGGAGACCCTACACTCACATCGAATCTACAACCGTTGGTGCACTGAAGACAAGTCGCTGACCTATGCTTGTTCTATAGGTACTTCCATGGTAGATGTTCTGAGGAACTCAAAGACATTATCCCTCGAAATGCAACTTTTGGGCGCCCAACAAGACAGGCTGCTAATGCTCATGACCATACAGTACACTTGACAACCGCGAGGACATCAACTTTCAAAAACTCCTTCTGTTACAGGACAAGCAATCTTTGGAACTAACTTCCTGGGGATATATTTCCAGAAGACTACAATTTGCAGCAATTTAAGTGCAGAGCAAACATACATCTGCAGGCATCTCGGGGCGCTGTTGAAGCGTTATAGGTTCGCCTTTCCCGGGAGAAGTATATAAAAAAAAAAAAAAAACGAAAGGAAAGTTTCATAGAATGAAACAACCTTTTTTTTATAAGCTTTGTCACAAATAATAGGGTTTACCAAAGCACAGTGTTGTATCTAGTGTTGTATTTTATTAGGCGTGACGTTTTTTGACGCGTGCTGATAAAAGGAAACAAAAGTGAGATCGCATTATCAGCGGGAGTATTTGCAAATTTTCTAGAAAATCAAACCAGAGTTACCATTGCGCGAAACAGAGAAAAGTTTTCTTGTATGGTATTACAATTTACAAATAGGAGTTGGTTGTAGCTCAATACGTACTTCTTGAAATATTTTAATCTTTTATTATGACAACGTTCAAGGATTAGGATTTTATTTGCAAAGAGTTTTAATCGAATCCTATGCATTAAAAATAATTATTATGAACGTGTAAAGCGCAAGCTGTCCTTCTTCCCCCAATCTCCCCTACAAATGGAAAATCCGTTGAATATGAAGTAGTGAACCCTATGCGAAATGTAAATCATTCTCAATTGACAGTATGTAGAGTCAACTAGAGTTGCATGGAGTAAGTCGAAGTATATATACGAGTTTTTCTTCTGTTGCGAATTTAATAGAAGTGGCCAATCAGCTAATAGACTTTTGAACTCTGAAATACTAGTGCTAGACAAAGAGACATCGTGGGACAGATAAATTAGTTTCTTGAGGTATGTTGTCCAACCAAAAGAAGGTGTGAACTTATCATTAGAATGCGGTCCAAATTTGGATGCTGGTTTACCTGGTATTTAAAAAAAATCCTAAAACATAAATTGGTATCTAACTCAAAACTCGAAGTATACTCACGAACTTAATAAGCTAACCCCAAATGACAAGTTCAATAATGCTTACCTGAAAAGAAAAAGAAAGATTGTTACAAAATTGTTGCAGGAATACAAGGCAATATTATTTCAAAAAATAGGTAGTAGGATACATGCGAATGGGTAAGGCGGCCGGCGGCGTTAAGAGGCGGGATTACAAAAAATATAAAAGTCCAGTAGCAGACACAACGATGCCAGTATTTCGATCGCCACAAATGCTCCAAGGCTTGCACATTTCTTCATCTTAATAGTAGACAAGACTCCGAATGAAAAAATGAAAATATAGTTGACCGAGTTCTGATGGCTCAATGAACAGGAGATATCCATCCATTCAGTAGGGTTACATGAACCTCTTTAGGCTGTAGCCTTTGTTTGCAGCTCTAAGGTGTTACAAAAACTACTGGCCGAAAGTGCCCTCAGTTTTCACAGATGTATTGGGAAATGTCCAGATTAAGAGAAAGGATATGATTTAGAATAGAGAAACCACATCCTGCTAGCCACTTGCAACAATACATAACCTAAAACAGACGATGGTTCAAACCCGATCAATGGTTCTAAACTTTGCTAATGGTTGTAGTTATATTATCATTACCTTTTTTATATGCACTGCACCCCTTCAAATGGTAAAAAAAAAAAAAAACACTCACCGAACTCGTAAATAACAAAAAACCTATGTACGTATACGGCGCATCAATGAATTTCCACCCCAATCGCCCCCAGACTGTTTCTATACCTTCCCGAGTCCAACTGAACCCACCACTTCTAACTAAATATATTCCAAGGCTCATGTGCATTTCGAGTTTGAAAAAAAAAACCTACCCATCTCTATGCCAATATAATATTCAATTGTATGTCCTTTCTAGTCAAATAATTGAATCAACGCGAACTGTCACTTTATTAAAATCAGTCACCTCGAAACCATAACTATCGATGTCGCTCACACACACCTGGCCGTGATAAAAATCCCAATCAACCATGCGAGGCACAATCAAATCAAATACAAGAAAAAAAAGGACTCTGCTCGTCACAAATATTTTATTGAAATTCCTAGTTGAATATCCAATATTCATCAGACAAATCATCCGCACGCCGCAGAAATTTGGGAAACAAATCACATACACACTATACCTACACAACAGCCTGCAGCCGTGCAACTTCCAGCTTGAGAGTTGTGACAAATGTCACTTAAACAAATCGTAAATGCAAATAAATGTCCTAGCAAGAGTAAAACGAAAATCCCTAAAAAGCGATAAATAAACTAAATTCAATGGACGCGAAACGAACCCATTCATCATCATCATCGTCATGGCAATCATAACATAGCTGGGATTAGGAAGGAGCAGACTTGCACATAGAAGGCAGAGAGAAAGAGCGAGAGAGAGAGCTTTGACATTAATTTAGAAACATTGTACGACGACGCCCGATGGTGTATGGTATACTTTGCTCATCAATACACTTCAAATAGAATTCCCAAAACGAGAAACATTGTACCTATCCGAATCTGGGATGGCATTTCATCATAGTCATAGTCTACCCACACTTTGATGATGCGCTGCTAAACAAAACCTCTCACTCGAAACTGCACTCGTATTTCATTTCAGTCATTTGTCCAATTCGCGCTCCACCAAATCCTTCATCGGAAATTTGCCAACATTTTGTGTCTTTTTTTCGCGCTTCTTCATTCCAACGCACCCCCCCTCCTGCGAGTAAATAGATATGAATGGTGGCAATTTTTCATTGCTCCTCGGTCAATTGGGATATGTGAGCAGTGAGTGTCTATGTGTGTCCTTCGGTTGGCCTAAATGATTGACTATAGTCGGCTCGGCCGGTATTGTGTTAGTTAGTTCTGCCGCTACTGTGCACTCAGACAAGAGGCGAACGGTGAGTCCTAATGCACAGCGCTCGGGCAGATAAAACAGTGATGCACGGTCAAAGGAGGGGAGGTCCTGAAATACAATCTATGGAACCGAACCGAACCGTTGCGCTGGCTTATGATGATGACCGAACGGTGGAATTAACAAATTGAAAAGTTTTGCTGGCCACCCAACTGACAGTTCGTCAGCGCGTTGAGTCTCCTCTGTCCGTGGCAAATTGGGGATAGCCATGCCTGGCTGGGTGCAGACTACAGAGTTATTAATAGTGGTTTCGGTTACAGGGGCAAAAAACGAAACCTAGTGGTAGTGGAATCGGCAAAAGGAGTTTTTATTTGCCGCTAAAAATAGCAGCAGGACCTTTGAAAGTGGCACACAAGTTTTCAGCACCAAGTCCGTTGGTTTGTTTTTGATTCTTGGTTGGGCACCAAGTGAAGATTTGAAGTCGCTCCAGAAGGTCGATGCTTTCATGGGATCAACCTTTTCTCAGAACTGGTGTTACTATAAAGTTTGGATTTCAAATGGGCACAAGTGTAATACAGACACTTTTGCTAGAAGTGAAGATTATGCGGGCTTAAGCAACTGTCAAGTAAATATAATTTTTAAAAAAATTATAAACGAAAATCCGCTGAAGGTTATCAGGTTGCTTGAAATCGGCCATCGCAAACTTATGGTGACGATATGCAATTTTACAGAGATTACAAGCTGGCTTAAGCTGGATTACTCGCCGCAATAATTTCACAATTATTCTGACTTTGCTAAAACCAAGTTTTGCGTTGCTGTTATTGCATTTTTATAGGCTGTTGTAATTTGAATTGGCCATCGTCAACTTATGGTGACGATATGCAATTTTACAGAGAACGCAAGCTGGCTTAAGCTGGATTACTCGTCAATAATATCACAATTATTCTGACTTTGCTAAAAAATAAGTTTTGCGCTGCTGTTATTCCATATTTCATGGCTGCTGTAATTTGAATTTTAAAGTCCGATGATGAGTTTTAAAAATATATATGAACAGAGATCGGCTTTGGGTTGCCATTTTTGAGAAATAATTACAAAAAAAAAATTTCTTTGAATTTTTTGAGAAATACTAAGTACCGGAGCGGTTTTTGTAAAATTTGTCAGACAAAACAGTACCAAATATTGGAATGTTTAGCTTGAAAAATACTATTTGTTAACAATGTAGCTAAAAACCGATAATAAGTTATTGTTCACGATATAAGCGTTACTTAGTTTTCAAAGTTTTATCGAAGTCAAAAATGGCTTTTTCAAAATATGAGCATTTTTTTTTAAATTAGCGTTTTGGTGATTCGAATTAAAAATTAAGGACGCAACAATTTTAAGAACATCAATGTTACTCTAAGTTTGCATTTTGGTCAAAATCGTTAATACCGTTTTCTGGTAAGCTAAGAAAAACTAAATTTAAAAAAATAACTTTTTTCAAAAATCGATTTTACGATAATACAGAGAAAAACTGAGTTTGCCATTAAGTTGGAAATGACTATATTAGGTACCTTAGAAATTAATTTTTGTTACAATCGTATATCTAGACCGTTTTCGAAATATATCCAAATTTCAAAAGTACCGTTATTCGAATTTTTAGCCAAAAACTGGGTATGTAGCCATGGTAACCTCACCCACCTTCGCTTAAATATCAATTTTGGTTGAAATCGTTACAGCCATTTTCGAGCAAATCAAACTGGTACGAACATTTTGTATGGGATTGGGTAGTACCATTAATATTGAGGTTACCTTGCAAAATAAAAAACGGCTCCGAACTGAAAGCCCACAAACTCCAAATCCGAAGTTTGAACGAAATCCGGGCAAACGTTTAGGCTGAAGGTCTGTGGAAGGACGGACAGAAAGACAGACGGTCAGACCGGACAGAATTTTGAGACACACTTTTTTGAGTTCGTGTATTATCGTAATGTCAGAATTGACTAAGATCTCGAGTCCCAAATTTTGTACGAATTCATTGGGCCTTGCCAATAAACGTTTTCAGTTTCGACTCTAGTAGTTCACAGTGGCTATATATTCATTACGAATTTCGCAATTGTGAGCTTCCGTAAATTTGAAGTCGAGACTAAAATTTGTTATTAGTACGGCGCCAATATTTTTCTCTTACTAAGTAATCGAGAAAGTTAAAAACAATGGGATAATATTGTCATTGAGGATACAACTGTTCAAAATAAAAATATTCATTCAAATTTTGTTTTTAATGCGGGGGCCCTAGCGGATGAGATAGTCCGTCCCTGTGCATAAATGGAACACACGTGACAGGATTTATCTCTTAGTACATTTTATATACATACATTTATACACTAGCGACCCGCCCCGGCTTCGCACGTAGGGTTCAGCCTGCGTTTGCAATGTAAGCGGAAAAAATGTAACTATTTACGACATCACATTAGAAACCTCAAAAATAAAAGTATTTCTACACTATTTAATGGATGTTATTATAGATATAAACCTTCCTCGTCAATCACTCTATCTACTAAAAAAAAACGCATCAAAATCCGTTGCGTAGTTTTAAGGATTTAAGCATACATAGGGACATAGGGACATAGGGACAGAGAAAGCGACTTTGTTTTATACTATGTAGTGATTCCACAGCAGTTTATCATGATGAGTTCGAGAATCGCATAATGAGTGCTCCTGAAACCTGAAGTGATAAAATGAAAAGCTGATTTGAAATACTCAAAGATCGGTAATTAAACCCCCCAGACACTAAATATGAGTTGAGATACAGCCCTTTTGAGTAGGTACAAGGTACAACAGGCACTTCTAAGATGGCATTTAAAGTAACTACACACAACACAGGCCACCGAAGCATTTGAAGGAGTGAAAGTAAACGATACGTTTCAAAGATTAATGACAACTTGTACCCTAAAACCATTGGGATATGGTTTTCTATGTGTCCGTAGATCGTCAACTCGAGGTCACGCTACCCCTAAGGGCATATCGCACCAATGCATGTAACAATTAGGTGCAACGAAACCTAAACAGTGTACAACAATTTTTCCCGATACTATCGCACATGCGATACTTCGTGTGCGCAATGCATTTTTTTCCAAGGAGCATGACAATAAAACGTACATACTGACTTTATTTATATGGTGCCTTTAGGATTTTCTCCCTTTACTGAAACTGTCAAAGCCGAAAAACACATAGCTCAGTTTTCCGTCGACCCAAACTAGCCCATTAAACTGTGATGTGGAAAAGAAAGGCCAAAGACCGAACGCAAATGCATCATCTCATTGATAAAAAGGAATGCATTTGCTAGAGTAATTTGTCAAAGGGTATGGCAAAGAACCCATTTTCTTCATTTACAGTGGTTTGCTGGTCGCTATATAGCATCCTTCTTATTTCTTTCTTTTTTTGAGGTTTCTGTGAATTTCTTTTGGAAACGACCACAAACACCATTTATACTATTGACACTTTACAGAAGGAGCGAAGAAAAACATAGACACCGCCAGTGTCTATAGTCTATGTGATTGCATGCACTTCCGTCATCATTTTTGCACTCTTGCTTGGCCTTGTAACACACACAGGACGCACCATGCAGTACTGAAGACAGAATGCATAAGCTTTTTTTCTTTTGCAACTTTCTTTGGGTTGTTGTGTTTCGATGCAGTGGCATCCTCCGTTGCCCCATTTTTCATTCGGGCCCCATCACGTTGCATCGCTAATGTGTTTTAAATGAACCAAAAATCAGGGTACAACAACCAGCATGAGGGCGGACGTTTCAAAGCGATTTGGGTAGCTGCGCTCTTCCGATACAATTTTTCCTAGAGCAATATATAGTTTCCAGAATCATGGGGCGGCTCCACAATGTCAGAGAGAAAAAAAAAGCAATTGATATGACAGGACACTAGGTTGTGTCCCTATGGGTGCATGTAGTGAAAACATAGTGCGCATAGTTTTTGAACAGTCTTTGTGGATTGTATTGCTGCTAGACTATCGGCCAAATTATTCCATCCACTTTTTTGTGTGTGTTTCCGCTTTTGTGCATGCGAACAATACGAACGCAGTAATCTTGGACAAGAAATGAATATTTGTTTCGCTTTGCCGCCAGAAATAAACTGAAACTATTATAATTCTTTTGACTGGGGGTACCTAGTTGTCGTTTCATACTGAAGGACGAGCTCTTTTTATAGTCGTTTTGTTTTAGTTGAAATGTCAGTAAAAAATATTCTCAAGCGACAAAGAATGGTCGGTTGTTTCTGTATGGTGAATTGAGGTGTCATCTTTGTCCACTGCTTTTCGCTAGAATAAAAAGGAAAACTCATTTTTTCGTTTGAGGTGGTTGGATCCTTTGAGTCTGTGTATTTTTGTGCGAAGCCACAAGAGGAGAGTCTCCACTTGTCTACTGGGACATCAAGTGGATCCCTTTGAGGCTTGAGCTTTCTTTTTTCTGCGAATGTAGTTGGTTTTGAAATTAAGTCAGTTTTTCTTCTTTTTTTTTCCTTTTAAGAGAGATGATGTAAATTTAAATATCCAATTGGAAAATGAGTGTTTTTGCTGCTCCCAAAATGTCAGTAATGATAAACAGTTTCTAGATCTAGGAAAATTCATTCCCCAGAAATTTTCCTTTATTATTTATATTTCTTTACAGTTGAATAGAAAGGAACAAGCGTAGATGTGTATGTGCTTCTATGCAATAGTCGGATAAAAAATCGCTTTGAATTGTGGTGGACATTTTTCACATAACCAGCTGTTCAAAGAGAAGCCTCTGTTGGATTCCTCCTGCAAGGAATCCATAAAAAACAAAAAAACATGTCGATCAAGTATATTTTTTGCTGGACATTTTGTTCTTTTTTTCTTAAAGGTATTACCTTAGACACTAACGGTAAACACAAACGTTTTCTAAGAACTTTAGCTTTCTTCAGACAATTTAGAGCAGTGTTGTTAGCACCCCCATACTTCATTTATCCCACGAAGCGTGGTAATTTTTCCCTTTTTTCCCTTTTCACTGTACTCCAAATCCCTTTAAAAAATTCCACGATACTTTTTTGCCTCAAAATCCAGTATTTAAAAGTAAAATTTGTATTACAAGGAAAAAACTCACGGTTAATTAACCTTTAGTATAAAAATCACAGTTTGTAAAATTATTACGATTATTTTTTGGTACTAGATAATTTAGATAAAAGAAGATTTATATGGGCAGTTTTTTATGCACATTCAGTGTGTTGATAATCATGGTGAAAGGAAGGTGTTTTCATGAAATTTCAGTAAAAATTTATAGGTAGTTTGAATGATTTTTGTTAGATTCCTCTAAATCCCTTATCCCACGAAAGACGCATCCCATTTAGAGTGGTATTCAATGCTGCCGACCAAACGAGTTTAATTTTATTCAGCTGTTTGAATTGAATGAATGTTGTTTGTCCAACAACTGCCTGCGATCTGCTGCAGGGATGCAAAAAAAAAAAATTGTATTTAAAACTTAATACAAATTGTACTTAAATGGGTCCAATTGGTCTTCTTTACTGTCGGTAAATATGTGCTCCAATCTCCAATAGCGACATAGGCGCAGGGACATAAGTCCCAATTTTTAATGGGACTTATAACCCACTTAAGGCAGACATAATTCAAACAAAACAAAAATGTTGGGCCTTATGTCCCACCCAACAATTTTTTTTTTATAAGCTTACAGAATTTTCCCAGAAGAGAACCATTCAAACTGTTTTTTTTTTTACTCTGTTATCTTGGTTTAGTTTGACGCATTACTTACAAAAAAAAAAAAAAAAACCCTTTACTACCGATTTGCGGAACACAATGCAAGCATTTCAATAATTGTTTTTGATCTCATAAGCTACTTTCGGGGAAATGGAAAGTGAGACTGCAATCACTGCAAATGTTTACGATTTGTAAGGACTCAGACTTTGGGCTCAGACTTTGCATCGCGCTCGAAAAGAAAATTTTAAATATTCAAAACCTAAAATTTTATAAGTTTTTTTTTTCAAACAAAAGAAATTTTGTTAATATGTTTACTCAAAAGAAAATAATAAAACTCTAGTTTTTGAGAATTTGAGAAAATAAAATTAAAATATTTGGTTAGATTATTATTTTTGGTTTGTTTCAAACTGTTAGTTTTAAATTATTAAGACCAATTGTTGGTGTGTGTGTAGTGGAAATAAGGTGCCTAATGGATTTCCAAAATATTTTGCTAACTATTACCTATGCGTAAATTTGGGACTTACGTCCCAATAGGGTAGGACATAAGTCCCAAATTCGATTCGGGACTTGTGTCTCATTTATGGTGGGCATAAGTCCGGAAATTAATGGTTTATTTGCCTTTTGATTTACCTTCCACCGATTTTAACAACCAGCTATTCAATCAAATTTTTAATTTTTATTAAAAATCAATGTGTACTAAGCAAATTAAATAAATTACTTCTCCATTATTATTCCTCTATTTGTATTTCAAAATTAGAATTTGATGCTCAGCAACAGGTTCTCTAGCAGTCACCCGGTGGTATACGGAACGGACCCGCGACGCGCATTTTGATTTGATTCGCCATTTAGCTCACATAACTGACAATGACAAGGACAACACATAACACAATCTGTTTTACATTTTAGACGCTAGATTTGTAAATTATGAGCTGCAAGCCGAAGGTAATAGAATAAACGTCATCTTCAAGTCGAGTGCATTTTTAGATGCGTTCGTAGATGCAGTCAAAATTAAAAATAATGTAGGCGAATAGAAAAATGTATTAAAATATTTAATATTGATGTATTGTAGGGGGTGATGGGGTACATTGATACACGGGGAACATAGATACATTCGACATTATTTGAAGTACATAGCGCAACATGTCTATCAACGCAAAAACATATCTAGTTGACATCACTGTTCGGTCATCACTTTGGCTTTGGACCCTACATGCACAAAGGTGTTCCGCACGTCTCTCAGTGTGGCAGCTTATATGACAAGATCCGAATTAATTCGAAAAATGAAATGAGATGGATGAGTATAGGTGGGGTAAAATAAGTGAAAAAAGGTGTGGTCTTGAAATATCCGTAACTTCCATAATAATAACGTGAGAGCTTTGCCGAAACATGGAATCGAGAGGTGTTGGTACGTTATTTTTAGTATTGATTCTAAATTTAGAGTTGTGTAAGCATTTTTTTTTTTTTTACATAACTGCCAAAGCGTGGTGTATTAAGTTCTTAACAATTTATTAAGTACATTTTTACTTCAAGATTAAAGTAAGTTTCCACACGCTTTCACGCCGAGATTTTAATACAATCATATAACTTGACTTATTACCTACAAAATTCCGAAGAAAACGGGTGCTCATAGGTGCTCCTTTTTTGCGTATATTTATTTTACTTCCTTACGTTTTGGTGCAGGTTCATTCAGTTTATCAGTTCACAAGCGAATGAGTTGAAGTGGTAGCACTCAGAAAGGAATGTCCTTCCCCATATGCGTGAATTCAATCAGTCAATGGATAAAAAAAAAAAACACGCGCCTCGAGGCGCGCTTTATTTTAACATAGCGTTCCTCATTGAACTTTCAATTACATACTACATTATAAAATGGAATTTTCAATCCTTATTACTCCACCCTTAATTAAGGACTTTTTTTTTTGTATGATTTCATCTCATCAGTATCATTTTTTCTGTTTTGTTTTTGTTGTGCGTTTACCTCCAGCACCAGCACAAGGCTATTATCCTACATATGCATATAACAACCGAGCGTAACGGAACGGAAAACTGCTTTATGAGAATAATTAAGCTTCTTTCTGGTAGAGCGCGCTTTCATTTGCATCCATTTTTGTGGGAAACAAAATTTCAATTAATTATAATCTTCACTTGCTTTTATTTGCTATACGAGCGAGGGAGGTATATGCAGTCACTATACAAAAAGAAGAAAGAAAATTAGAAATCTGACACGTAACCCTAAGCGGGCACATGGAAGCATCCTTTGGCATAACCATTAGTCGGGCGAATGGTCAGGAAGGATTTCAAATATTCTTTTTATATTTTCTGTGTTTTTTTTTTTTTTTTTTTTTTTTTCACCACTCATGTAATAATCGACTCTATGGGTCGGACTGGCCCTCATCACGAACTAAGTCCTGTTCACAGTTGAATTCATGTGTTGTGAAAGAAGCACGGTCTAACCAAAATCGGTGAACCAACAGACAGAAAAAAAAGTTCCTATTCGAGCGCATGAAGCGAGAAATTATCTTGGGAAAAAACGGTTGCCCTCCGCATAAAAACAGGAAGATGCATTAAATGCTATGTGAGAGGAGCCAACGGGAATAAAAAATATAACCATGCGACGTCCTTTTTATTATTTATGCCTTTTAATTACATCGAGATTAAATATATTGTGAGAGCCACATACAGAAGCCATTCATGGGCTAACTGCCGGGCATCATGCGTTTGGTTGGTTTCGGTTTTTTTTTTTCCGGGATGCTGATTCCAAGTTTTTTTTTTTTTTTTTTGTTATATACTCCACAGGATATAGACGGGGGTAGTCTGATTTTTATATATAGTGGCGCGAGTGCTACTGCTGTTAGTGGTGTACGTCCGTTTTATTATTAATTTTACGAATTTATAGTGGCGAGCAATTTGTTATTGGGTGCAACTGGGTTCATTGTTTTTTCTCCTCCCCCCTTTTAAATTGTGTGTTCCAATCGGGATTTTCCATGTAAAACGTATATTTATAAGCAGTTGACGGGAGAGATTTTCTGCTGAGGTTGAGTGATTAAGGGATGGTATTTTTAAGGCGTAGCCTTTGATGGATGAGAGTGAATATTCAATAAATAAAATGCTTCAGGAAGAGAACTCTTTTCGATGTAATGGGTATTCGGCGTCCTAAACAGCATTATTAGCAAATTGTGTTCAAATTTGTGTCATCCTTAGAATTTCAGCCAAGAATTAGATATTCATCATCATTCAACATCATTTTTAAAAATTATTTTCGATGCATGAAGGTTTATGAGGAAGGTATGTAAAGGGGCTTTCAATACGACTTCTCGCCTCGGTTCCATATCCTAAAATATTTTGTTCTGTTTCTTAAAAGGTGTCGGCGCAGTGGCTTAGTGGCTAGTGTGTTGGACTACTAAGCGAGGGTTTGCAGGTTCGAGTCCCGCAAAAAAACAAAAATTCAAACTAAGGGTTTTTTTTCCATTGCTTCACTTCTCGCGAACATCTGAGAAACATGCGAGAGTGTAATTGTCTAGGAAGAGCTTCTCGAGCCGTTTGGAATCGGCATACAATTGTATGAACCCTTTGGTTCATTCCAAAAATGAAAAAAAAAAAAAAAAAAATCACACAAAACGAATGATTACGACAAACAAGGCCTAGGGTCCCTACGAACCTGTTGCGCCAACAATTTTTTATTTATTAAAATGTGTGAATATTTTCAGTATAGTTGACTATTTTATCGTGTAGCATTTGACGCTGCTCGAGCGTTTAGAAATTGTTTAAAAAAAAAAAAGTATGACCAAAGTTGTGAGTGGTCAGCGTTTACCCACGAGAGAATTGGATGATCAGAAATTGGGACCATCAGCTACGTCTTTTGACTAATAGCAAGCCTAAAGCAGTGAAGTTAGAAAAAAAAAAAGCTGCCATAAAGAAGGCGTGGCAGTGAACGACATAGCCCAATTAGGTATACTTGAAAGTGTCTTGTTTTATAATCTTTTTAAATCTTTGTTACAGTCAGTCGGTTTTTTTTTGGTTTTTTAAATTAACTTTTATATTTGTTTTTTTTTTTATTATTTATATTTTTATATTTACCTATTTGTTGAGACTATGACACTCCGGGAAAGAATACCAATTTAATAACACCTCACTCTTCAAAATCGGTCAAGCCGTTTGGGCTACAAAGCGTCACGTATAGGAACGTACATAGGATACGCGCGAGGCACATAACCCTCCCTCCGTCCAGTAGGGTAAACAGTTCTATCGAAATCTGTCCAGTAGTTTTCTCGCCATTGGGTTACACACAGGGGCTCAGTGGTAAGTGTGCTGAACTACTGAGCGAGGGTTCTCGAGTTGGATTCCCAGAAAAACAAAAAAATACCTATTGCGGTTTTGTTTTTAAACTGCACCACCTCTCGCAAACATCTGGCAAGAATATAACTGCCATTTAAGAGCTTCTTAATTTGTCCCAAAAGTAAAAACTCACACAAACCGAACGGGTGTGGGCAGCTGGGCCTAGGGTATCTACAGAGACAGACCTGTTGGGGCCATATATATATATATATTTTTTTTTTTTTAATTTTATTTATTTCCGTAACAGAGATAAAATCCATTTCAGTTATATTCCACGGATAGGGATATACGAGTATGGTTGCCCAGGCTTAGTCCGCTGTAGAGTTCCTAACACCAACCGTTTTACCTCCGCATCAAAGCATACTATTCGGAGCTTTAAGAACGTGGGTTTACATTGTTTACACTTCTTCACGTTGCTGCTTCCTGTTCTGTTGACACAAGAATATTTATATAGTCAGCTGTCATTTCCCATCACGTGACAGTGAGTACACATTTATACCATCGGGAGGAAGTCTTATCCAATATAATCCGCAGCCAAATTCATTATTATCGACATCCAATAAACGTTAATCCTGGAGCACATTTTCCCTACAGTCATTCCCTGGCTGTTGCCATTCAACTTATAATTCAGTCACTCACTTATTCACTCGCCGTCGCTACCGCATCATTAACGCACAAAGCCAAATGATTCAAACGGCTGTCAGAGCAAGTGAAAATCCTGTCATTCAAGTGGTTATTTATCGATACTTTTGGTCTGTGTGTGTAAGTGTGTATCTTTCGCAGCGGGGTTTTTCTCACTTTTCATGTATATATGTATGGCATTTGAAGGATAATCGCTATTGTTGCCTCAAACCTTTGTGGCCCATACCCTGGCAACACTATTGCGGTATATATATAGACCAACAAAGGCATAATCCTTAGGCCATTACGAGGTGGATTCTATAGACCTTCTCACCAGGGCGAATGAGCTATGCAACACTTTACGAAGTATGATATTCCTTATAGACACTTTGTGTATAGAGGACGACCACCTTGTATCCTTTTCACAAATTAACTGTGCAGCGTTGTTTTTTTGCTCGTCCTCACTCTTCTTTCGATGGCTATCCTCTCAAGGATTTTCTAGTTTTCTTTGGCACAAATTGATTGTGCTGTATACGATGGGGTCCATCAACAGCAGCAGCGAGATAATCCACCAATTTAGGGGCGCAGGGGCATCTAAAGGTTGTATACAACGTTATAACAGCACACAAAGGAGGAAATCAACACCAGAATATAAAGTGCTATTTTTGTGCGTACCTAACATTGATAGTGGCTGTTCGAGAGATAACAAGAAAATGATACTGAGAGTGATGGTACACAGAGTTTGGCGCATGTTTTTGTGTTGTGCCTTTATATAGGGGATGATGATTGGTTTGGTCATGGTATTATAAACCCAGTTTGTCGTGCTTCATATTTCATTTATAATCAGGCAGCACAATGAATTGATTAATGGTTTTGTGGATAGAAAGAGAAGAGCGGGTGGGACATAATTTGGAAACATCGTTGGTAGAACTTATGCACTTTGACGATTGGCGCCCAGTGATAGACCGATTGCCGCCCCACGTTCAAATTCCATTTCTGATGGACATACTATAGGAATATGTAGCCTCCTTCGTATTTTATTGATGATCTCTGAATAGGTGAATGTGTATTTGCCCAAGGGTATCTAATTCGATGTCCTGGTGGTTACTGAATATACAAAAAACTAGAGATGACGGCATATGGTCAGCAATTAAAGGAGAAAAATCAAAACACACACATGACTTGTTGATGACATTGTTTGGTAGGTTTAAGAGCTTACAGATCTCGAAGATGCTTACATGAAGACCGTCCAACTTTTAAAAACCTTTTTATGTGGATAGTAATCTTTTCCTGGGGTTGCTATGCATCAAACCACAACAAATACCTATACCTGATCAATAAACAGACACCCATTTGCTTATCGTGCATCTTTTAAGAAGTCAAACAAAGCTTTCTTAAATTTATTCCGTTTTTAATGGGGTGGCTGTGGCATTCTGGTATGCAATTGTCATAAGCAATTGGCGCCCAACGAGAGGCTCAATAATTACTATTGCCGTTGGCGTTTTTGTACGGCTTTGTAATTCTGCGAAAGAATATAATTGCGGCTCGACCGAATGTTAGACACTGGCTTGAGTCTCTGAGTCCATTTGCCTGAATTGTCAGCACAGCTTAAACTTTGAAGGCAGCCTCGCGAAGTCCAACTGCGTTAAATTGCTGCTCCGCTGAGGCCAAGTAATAGCATCCAGAGGGCTGCTAATTTCTTAATCACGAAGGAGGTATGAGTGCCTCAGAAAAATGCGATTAAAAAAATAAACCCACAGATGGCGCGGGCTGCACTTGTTCTTTTTTGTATCGGCTCAAAGCGGCTCAAACGATCTGAAAAGACAGATCGCCAGGTACAATCACATTCAATCCTCAAACTGTGTACAAATTTACAGCTCTTATATGCATGTTGCACTAGAGCAAACTCATGTGGTGTACAACTCATCCATGAGCAATTCATGTTTAATTCAGGGAAGGCTTTTGTTTGGAAAAGTCACCTTACCGTGCTTGCTGATTCTCTTAACTGAAAGGCTATCGATTTTATAAGTGCATTTCAGCAGAAAAACACAAATTTGCAAATAAAGTGCCCCATGGTTCAGTTGTCTCGTAGATCGCCTCATGAACACACCGCCTCCCAGAAACTACTCTTCAATTGCTACGCGGCTTTTTTTTTTTGAAGGTTAAAGTAAATAAAAAATTGAAAAGAGTCGAAACAATTCGCCTTTCACCTAGAAGATTTGGTTACCTTCTAGCTCCCACTTTAAGTGACAATTTCAGTCAAAAATATCACCCGACTCAAGTTCGCCTCACCCTCATCCACTTTGACAACACCAAACACCACCCATCTCCTCTGACAAGTGTCCTTCTTTTCAATCGTAAATATAATTCACCATCACAAGCTTGCGTTTCCGTCAAATGTGTCTATTTAAGTATTCATCTTTTTTTTTTTCTTAGGTATTAAATTCAGTCTGCCGACATTCATTCGCATTAACAAAACGCCAACCGCAGGGATACCCACCGAAGTATACACGTCGTGTACATTTCAAGTTAACTTTCCGGCGAAAATCATTTGGTTTTCCTTACAGCAGCGAAACACTAAAACAAAACCAAAACCAAATAAAGCACGCCTTAACATTTTGGCTTATGGTCGCAGAAAAACACTCTCACGCAGAACCAGCATCGTGTTCGTCGTCTCCTTGCATATTTTGTTTTTCCTTCTAATTATCCATTTATTTACACCTGAGCAAAAATTAAGCCTGCGAGTGCCAACTCGGATATTTCGCTGGAATGTTGCGCACTCGTCAGGAGCAACAGCTCGAAGAAGGACGAGACTCAGGAACGCAGCACGCTTAGCGTGGCCAGTCAAATAATTCAACTTAATGACCAAATTACGTCCGACCATTCTGTCCCATGTGGCAGCTTGCTGTTGCTTTTATACAGGGAACGCTCTTGTACTCTGCTGTCCTTAGGAGTTGTGGTTGTGGCCTGTCGCACAGTGGGGTGCGTATTCCAAATAAGTGGAATGAGAGACGGTTTGCTATACAAGTTATTTGTGCGTGTCGCGGTCAATTTTCTTGTTTTTAGGTTGGCATTATGGGAAATGTTTTAGTTGATTACTGGTTCGGTGTTTCACTTATGTCCTGCCAACCAAATAGATGGGATAACGCACGCACTCGTGGGAGGGGTCGATGGGTGACAGTATAGCTTTTCTGACGGTTCGTGCGTTTTGATTTTACAGGCTTGTCGGTTAATTCTTGTACAGTTCTCGTGGAGGGCTTGCTCATTTAGGACTTACTCGTATATTTGCGGTGTGGATTTTTTTGTTTTTTGTATAATCACACTGTTAAGTGGGTCGTAGAAGCTTGTTGATTTCTCAGTTGTGGCCTTGTGCATGGCTGGTATAAATTGGTTCGTTGCGCCCACTTGGACGTATATAAGTGTGATGACGGTGTCGAAAGTAGATAATTAAATGTTTTGTTTAAAGCGATTTCGTGGAGAATGGATATATAAGGACGCCGAGATGGTGACAAATGCGCGAGTGCTTGAGGGTCGCTGAAATGTGATACTAATATGGACTGACATAACCTGTTTATCCAGGGGGATACGAAGTTCGGTAGTAGCCGGTTTAACATTGATGGCGAAAGTTGAGAAGGGGACATACCTTTCAATTAGCGTTGATTCAAACACCATACCTAAAATCTATAAATAGTAGGTACTTCTTCTGTCGACGTGAATGTGAAAAGGAGATTTATGTCGATATTCGATGGCGGTATAAGGAGAGAATCTATGATGCTTGGCGTCTTGTAAATAACCAATTCTCGAAAATGGTTCATAGGCGTTAAAAGTGGCCTGCATTTTTGTATAAAGGGGTCCTTCCATAAAGTCAAAGAAAATTATGGGACAATTGTTTATAGAAGCAATGAAAATCAAACGATTTTTCTTTTTTAAATGAGAAAAAAAGAAAGAAACGTATGTGATCAAGACACAACATTTAGTAAAGAGTCAATTTCGGATCTGAAAAGAAGACATTCTTCCGGAGTGTATTCCCAGAATTTTCTTTCTCAAAAACGTTCTCCTGTCAATTACGAACAACTGAAAAATTTGAGCCAAAGCGGCCCAGCCGTTTTCAATTGATGAATCACTATTTATGCATTTTTTAAACCTTTTCTTTTATTATATATTAGATAATCTTCTCAAAAATCTTCTCAAAAATAGGCAAAAGGGATATAGGGTCAGAAATTATTTGGGTTACTTAAATTAGCTTCTTTTTTTTTTGATGTGTAAACATCTAAGCGCGCGTTGTTGGAATCTGGTGGAGTAATTTCACACATTTAACTTGCGGGGACGGATATGCGTCACTGTATTTTATCATTGCATACATTTTATCATTGCATACGTTTTTATCATTGCATACATTTATGAGCTGGGGCATATTAATTTCAGCTTTTTGTTGATGTGAAATAAAATTTCTCCATTTCGTCCTTGCACCGTATTCAGAAGAAATTTCAAGATTTCTGCAGGGAGATTATCATCTTTTACCAATGATCATAAGCGGAGACTTCAGTATCAATTTTGCAACTCCAGAAGCTCGACCATTTATTGATTTTATGCAAGACGGAAAATTTCAACAACACGATATGGAACAACCATCGATGCTGTCTTCCAGCGTAATCTAGATAGATTACAGTCTCGAATGTACATATCTTACTTCAGCTACCACAATCCGATTGTATCTATTCTACCGAAACTAGCACAGAACGAATAAATTATTGTTATTTCATAATATGCCAAGAATACGGTTATTACAATTCCCTCTTTTCTCAATGACGTGTATCAAGCCACACACATACCGCACGCACGGTGTTTACACATACACATATTCCGGGACTGTTGGATACAGTCGCACCAATTTTTTTTTTAATGGGGACTATTTTAGCCATTTTGAGACTCCCAGCGAAATTAGCACAAATAAAACTGATGTTTATAATATGATTAAGATGATCAAGGATGAAATGAACCATCTTTTTAAGAACAGATGCGCTAGTACCATCAAATCCGCAAGAATCTGTTGACTTAAGGCTGCTAATAAGGAATTTAAATTCAACATTATGAACGGGATTCAAGAAAAACCGACTCAGCATTTGACTTGTCTAACAAAAAAGTTATATTTGCCGAGTTTATTGGTATATAGCTATGGCTTATAAGAACTACAGAACAATAAAAAAAAACCCTTGTTTATTTCCTCACTTTCAATTAACGTAGTTCCCTTAATCTTTATCAGCCTTATGTGTGAATTTTAATTCTACGTGGTACGTCATTATCCCAAGGACAAATACCATATATCAAATTTTTAATTTGAACAACTGGGACAGAAACAACAATGAAGCTATCATTCCTACCAAAATGACTGTGTCTACAATGGTGCAGGGAAATAAGTCCCCGGGAACTATATATAGGTCCACTGAGGGACTGACGGGAAATAAAAGCACTTTCGTGAAGTGGACTTAGTTCCCATGCACAGTCTACGAGTTGTTGCCATAAGTAATTCTCTCAAAAACAATAACTCAAAAATGAAGTTCTTTAATATTCAATATGCCAAACGTCAAGGCGAAGCGCCATCCCATATACAATCGTCCTTTCAATAGCCCAAATCGATACCAAGACCTCAAACGATCATTACAGGGTACATATCTCCGCCAATACCATGTCCGCCAGATTGCCTTCAATTCATTAGCAATCCAAATGCCGTTCTGCTTGTTCTGATTTCCAAAGAAAACTATTTCCATTCACATTGCGTGTCGAACGGACTCGTTTGCGTCCATAAAAACCGCATTAACTCTACCAAACATGTGTGTCTACAACTTCCTAATAAAAAGGGAAGAAACCCCAACCAAATTGCCTCCATTTTCAATTAGATAACATACAACGCATCATCGTCATCCGCAGTCTCTGTCGGCGCGTCCGAATGAGAAGAGGAAAAACTTTCAAATATCCATTAGTATAGTAATGAATTGGCCTTCTCCTCGCACAGTTTCTGTATCCGTATATATACCTATCTGTCAGATAGACGAGCGTTGCTGTTGCCGCATAACTGCAGCGTCTGCTGTATTGGTAATTATTAGTTCACCGAAAGTTCCCTCCGACAACACTTCGCCATCAGGCGAGCAGTCTCTCTGTTTATTATCTCTTGTTTGTTGCTGGCATGTGTGTTCATCTTTTTCAAACGAATGTATACGAGTATATATCTATATCTGTGCAGTCTTGACGGAATGTTCTTGTTTTAATTGAATCCAAACACCTCTCAACATTCCATTCGATTCTTTGATTTCTGTGCAGTTGGAGATACGCCTGAGGATGATAACTTGAACCTCCCCCAGCCCTATCCTCTATTTATGTGAAGATCCTGCAAAAAAGGGGGTTTATTTTGACTGGGATCCTCTTTGAAATTTATGGTTAGACAAGCCATCAAAACCCTACGAGATATACGATATTGCTTCTCATATATCTCAGCCGAAGCAAATTATGACAAAGTATGATGAATGTGTATCTTCGCTACCACGCAGGATGATGTAAAATCCAAATATAACAAGGAGATAAATCCTTTTATTTTGAAGAGAGAAGAAATTTATTAAACAACATACCATGGACAGACAGACACACAAGCACAACATATTGAAAATGTAAAAATACCCCCCAGCCGGTCTTTAAAATAATAATCCTGGGCAACAGTAACGAAGTATGATTTCACGTCGATTCAATTCCGTTGAGACACAATGACACGATGGAGCCCATATATATAGACACGAGGGATAAAGCCAACAGAATCCATGTTCACCTATGTGTGTTCTGAGGATGTTGAGCTTAAGTCTTAGGAGTTGTACGAGTCTGTCGGATTTTTACGGCAGCTAATTTATCTTTCGTTCAATTCCGTTGCAGGGCAGGGATAACGCCTACATACAGACAAGTAAGGAGTGCTGTTTTGTTGGGTGGATTTTATCTTATATCATCGTCCTTGCATCGTGAATAATGGACAGTATACATATACACTGGAGTTATTAAATTAATAATTTGCAGGAAAAAATAAGATCCTTCAGGCTGCTTTTGTTGTTGCGTGGAAAATGAATTGCTTTTCGAGGACATTGTGGGGGCCTTAGAAATGTATAATTCTATGATCAGGTATAAGGTAGGGGGATTCTTATCAGAGAATGACTTAAGAAGAAACATGAGTTTTCCATTATATCCGGGGAATCTCTTCTGAGAGGTCGCTTTGTGGAGGACATGGGCTTCTGGCTAGTGTTGATTCGCTCACTGATTGACAACGTTAAGAATGCGGAATGTTATTCTTCTTTCCCATGGCAAATTGGATTAGCCAAGGCTCGTTGGACACAATGTGAGAAACAGCTTAAATTTCTTGGTAATGGATTAGGGTCACTTAATATTTACCATTTTCAAAACGACGACAGGAATAACTGACACCGCGCCCAAAGATATCCACCCACCCAGGCTGGTTTTCCTAGTTGTTGAACATTTAAAACAGC
Source organism: Cheilosia urbana (assembly GCA_946477585.1). NCBI lineage: Eukaryota > Metazoa > Arthropoda > Insecta > Diptera > Syrphidae > Cheilosia > Cheilosia urbana. The sequence continues at coordinate 124,997,916 of OX297854.1, forward strand.
AGGTTTCGTGTATAAGTATTTCATTTAAGTAGGCCAATGCGAGTCTGCATCAACTTAAGGCGGTTCTTGACCTTACAAAAAATAAATTTGACACTTATCAGTCTTTGTTGTTTACTGCAGCCGATAATGTGTCATATTTACACCAGTAGCTACCGCCAGATTTAAGAAACAAACCCAAACCCACCGAAAAGTATCAGTAATTAGGGTTGCCAGGTTTTACTCGCAGCTCGACGGGACAAATAGCAAAAATTTGGAAAAAAAACCCGGGATTTCCAAATTTCTTCCGGGACAAAAGAAACAAATATTTTTATTCATCTGAATGACAGCTGTCAATTTGCAAAAATTACATTCTTATATGCTTGATTGAAAATTTCAACGAGAATTTTATAAGCCCGTATGTTAGTACATTTTATCTCATTTTCTATAGGAATCAAATAGTGAAACTTTTCGAACTCACTACAACTGCCAACTCGTAGAAAAAAAAAACAGACACTTATAAAAATATAATTGTTATTTCCAATTTTTGCAAAGACTGCCAGATACGTCAAACATCTGCCAACAAACCGAAAACAGTCACTAAAAGAAAACTAGGAATCAAATAGTCGAACTTTTCGAACTCACTACCGACTGCCAATTTTGTCGAACACCCACAGAAACTTATAAAAATATAATTGTTATTTCCAATTTTTGCAAAGACTGCCAGATACGTCAAACATCTGCCAACAAACCGAAAATGGTCACTAAAAGAAAATACTGGACGGCACATGTTTTTTTTTTTTTTTTTTTTTTCGTACTCACCAACCAACCAACCACTCATCACACTTGCAACAACACGCAGAAAAGAAATACCAAAGTAACCCCCAAACTGTCATTACTGTCAAACAAATTAAACACCCACCAACCGATTAGAAAATACGTGAAAAATTAATTTTGCAGGAGACAACGCTCTTTTCGAACTCACTATTTTAATAGACTATTCACATGAGAGCGAATTGCGAATAGGCGAATTGCGAACAAATCAATTTAACTGCATTTATGAATTAAAAATTTGTATTTGTTCTAAAACAAAACCATTATATTTAATTAATCTAACATCTAGTCTAAAAAAAACATTACTCTCAATTGATTTAAACAGCTAAATTAACAACTAAAGCAATTTTCCCGCGAATTGAAAATTCTTGCCGCGAACTGTCACACTTTATTCACAATCCACACAAAACAGTCGCGATCCACAAACCCACGAATGAAAAATTCGTTCGAACTTAACCTTTAATATGAAACTGATACGCGGGTATCTGCGACCAAAAAAAGTTTTCATGTGAATGAAGTGTCAGAAACCACGAATATTCGCGTGTTCGCAGTTCACAATTCGCTCTCATGTGAATAGTCCTTTATTGTCAGCATTTTCTAACTCCAGCTCTCGAACTGCCAACTTACACTCAGTAGCACCAGCTGTCGCATTGAAATTGCAATCCACTAAATAAAAATACAAGAAATATAGTGGAAGGCATTTTTTTTTTTTTCGAACTCACTAATTGTTAACTTTTTCGAACTCACGACATCAAATCAGTGGATACTGATAGTCATCAGCTTTTGCATTGACAAACAAATTGAAGTACGTGAAATATGATGAAGTATGTGTGAAATTGTTCGCTTCGAACACACTCGCTCATACAAATTGGAAGATAGCGAGTAAATATGCATTTTAATAGACACTTTTTTGAATCATAGCTTTATATTTTAATTTATAATATATCCGGGTAAAATTCGTTTTTACGCAGAGAATATTTAAATTAATACACGCACTGTTATGATTTAATCCTATGTTCGGAAAGTAACCTCAATTGGGACGTGAGTTTCGAAATCATTTAAGTGTTCGAAACACTTGCCGACATAGTGAGTTCGAAAAGTTACAACATTTAATCTCCGCGCTACAATTCGGTTGATAGGCGATTGTATTTCGAGTCTGAAGCTAAGATTACACGTGTCATTTTCCGTGGCAAATTTTGACATAGGTACTGACGTCACAAAAATTGGCCCTTTCCATGGTCACTCGTGAGTTTCTCGTGAGAGAGCGCTGCGACGGCCAGCGTGACCAGACGCTTGACGGCTTACACATAGTGATACATTTAGGACAAGTGTTTACGTCATAATGACGTTGGCTTATTAAATTAATTTGCCACGAGAAATGACACGTTTACTCTTAGCTTGACAATCCGCGATATGTTGTGCAATTTAACCAATTGAAGTTTTTACAAAAGGCTTCTCGTCGAAAATCTAACCCAAAGTACAAATTCCACGAACTTGCATTTTTTTTTAGTGAAAGTTTCAATAACTTGAAAAGCGACTCTCCAAGGATTAATTTCAATCCTAAGCCCCTGCCAAGGCATCCTTTTTTCCGTTTCTAACTCTTAATGTCAGAAATACTTTACTTTCACTTTCAAAGGCAAAGGAAGAGGAATCTTCTGGGGTACAGGAAAAATGATCTTTTGATTTGGGGTGGCATGAGATATAACTTGAAGGTATACTTCGTTGCACTGCACCTTAACCAGATATCGAATCATTCTTCTGGCCCTGCGATGTTATTTCCAAGAATCTGTGCCCACTTGAGTAAGACTTTTTCCAGCTAGTTAACTCTGTAACTCTGTAAGGAAAAATATTTTCCAGAGTATTGGATCCGCTTATAGAATCAGTGAAATATTGAATCAAGTTCGTGGCAAATTTTTGTTGATAGAGCTGATAGCCAAAGTTCCTTTGAAAATATTCACAATCTTGTGTTCAAAGTCAAGATTAAAAAAACAAAACCCAATTAGCGATCTCCAAGAGTTTCGCAATCGAAACACATTAACTGCATCTGAAAGGTGTATAAATATTCCTACCTTCAAAGGGAAAGGACTTCAAAGCGCGTTTCCATTTGCATTTGCATTACCATTATCCCTCTCCCGGTCTTTCGAGCTCAACTTTTCATCTACCAATATCAAATCAAAGTCTCGAACTCTGTTTGTATTCCACAAATCCAATCATATAAGCTATTTTCAATCAACGATGAGTTTACTTTCGGATATAGCTATACGAGTAATGAATCTAATTCGGCTTCGAGTTCTAAGAGCTGCTGTTGCCACGCTACACAAGTCCTTTCGCATATAAATGAAAGTCCCAAATGCCTTTAAAGGCGAAAAGAAAACAATCATGGCACAGACTCAGATAGCGATTTGCCTGAATGTGAAATCCCCATTTGATTAGACTAATAGAATTCAAATAACTCATACATAATTCAAAAGGATATACCACCATATCTATCCGGAAATATAGTGAGTTACTCCTTCTCTATCTGCAGAGGGATATACATCTATTTTGTCCATCCTTCTGAATCCGGAAATTTTTTCCAGACTTTGACTTTCTTTCCAACAGAAATGCGGACAATGAAATCCGCTCGAGGTAATTAATTAGATTTCCTCTCTAAACAGCAATAGATGCAAACACACGTTTGCCGGTTTCGAAAGCAAACATCCAAACGCGGACTTTCGTACCCGCACCTTAAAGTATTTCCAAAGGATTCTATCCTTTATCTCTTTATGAAATTAAAATTAAAATCAAAATCACAGCCAATTTCCATATTCCGAATTGGCATAGTCTGTGATATTGCATTATGCTGATGGTTGGTTGTCGACAAGGAAACAAGAAATCAGCTTGAAGTGCTTGATGTAAATGTAATAAACTAAAACTATACTCAGACTGTAAACAGAAGGATAAACTCTCTGCTCAAAAACTTATGAAATTCCAAAGGAGAAATATTAATGAAATACCTCCTTCGTCGAAGAAACTTAAGTACACAAAACTACACAAAAAGGACTTCTCCTCTGGGTGCAGAGAAAGAAAGTCGAAAAGAGATTCCTCAACGGGAATTGAGAGCGATGATGGAGGGGCTAACTATAACGAAATATCCCACAAGGAGACTCATCGACTCGATGCGAATGAAGAAACATCCGAAAGTGCCACTAAAAATATACAGATACACTCAGAGAGCAGCTATCTTTTCATGCAAAATCTGTGATATGGATAAGTGGTCCAACTATATCTATATTGATGGAGTCTCGGTTTTTACGGAGGAGTATGCGAATTACGGCGGTAACGTAAAACTCTTATATAGAGAATCGACTACTAAATTATGAATTACCATCTTAAATGGCAATAAACTTAACCGGCTGAAGCTGTTGCGAAGGATCCTTTTCCCAATCGGAGAGCTGGGCGTTGTGCGTCGTTCATCGTCTTTTTAGGGGGGATGATGATTTCCCAAAATGCAAATATACAATCAAAATAATATTATCAGGGATAACAAAGCCGCACTGCCAGTAGATATATCGTATATGGGATGATGATGATGATGAGCACTCAAAGAGGCGGTATGCGGAACAAGTGGCAGAGATTTCCGCTTTGTTGTGTTGCTGCTTTCGGGTGCTGAATTTCATTGTCGGTTTCGTTGTAGTTATTGCCGTCAATGGGATGGGAATGGGATATCTTATAAGAATATTGTGTGCGGCTAAGGGGGAATATTGAGTTTTGTTGAGAAAACTGTTTTTCCACAAAGATAGAAGTTGTGAAGTTGTTTTATGACAGCGAATCGCTTTTTAATTTAAGCTGGAATCTTGCACAAACTTTATACGCATTCTTTTATGAAGAAAGAGTCCTTTGTTCAAGTAGGTTGTTGCGAGTCTTGTGCAACGTTGTTTACTTATTAATTTTTAATTTAGGGAGGAAGATCCAACAGGCTTGGAATAGTCAAGCCCCCGCTTTCTAAAAAGTCGACCTTGGATGAGGGAATGTGAAAACTTAGCTTCAATAGATATACAGTCGAACCGGTTATTTGGAATCTATCGGGCCATTTATTTCAGTCTCACTTTTAGAGGTATTCCAATTACCCAGTTTCTCACTTATCGAGGTAGAGCAAAAATTTGTTTCACATAATGAGGCCTTCGAAATAAATTGTGTTTGGCAAGCATATGGAAAAATTTGTAGCGAAAAACGCGATTTTTGTTGCAAGTCATACTTACAGAGGTTAAAATAAATAAATTTGCGAGTCTGGTCCAATTTAAGAAGTTAATTTATAAAATATAAGTTTCACTTATAGAGGTGGGTGGAAAAGTTTCACTTGTAGAGTTGTTTTTAAGGAAAATGAAGGTGCGCCAAACTAAGGCCCACTAATAAAGGTATTCCACTTGTCCAGGTCTCACTTAGACAGGTTCGACTGTTCAAATAGGTGGAAAAAATAGGAAAAATCTATCCCTAGGTGCGTACAAAAATGGAAAGGTTTTGTCTGCCAATCAATAATACGGCGAAGAACTACAAAGGAAGATATGTGGCAACTAAACTCTCTGTGAAGGGAGGTTAAAGACCGAAGGACTATAGGGGACAATTTAGAGCGCCAGCAATAGTTTTCGGGACGACTAGTACACGGAACGAACTATAGCTCCCTACAGGTACCCTAGCTCGAGCTTATAACAAACATTCGCTTTGTTTCTGTTTTTTTGTTTTTATTTTTTGCGACGATTTGAAGGGGCCTCAAATGACTGAATTAAGAAGCGTTATAATCTCAGATATATATATAATCTGACGTTTCCGGGAGTCGAAGCTGAGACCTCTCGCATAGTAATCCAGCACACTAACCACTGAATCAATTTGCGTTCACAGCGAAAGGAGTTACATGGAGGAAATGCGAAAGGCCATGATTTCCTTGATTTATTTTTTTTACAACATCCTACTCAAGTTTCCGTTCTTCGGGTCGTGCAAGCGTTTGAGTGCTTTTTTTTTCATAACAAAAGCAATTATAAGAAATTGTCGCATGATTTCTTTCGTTTTTTGAAAAACGAAAGTGTTTTTCGTGTTTTTTTTTACTGAATCCTACTCGAGTTTTATATTTTGTGTCGGTATCCATCTCGCAAATAAAAATGTAACAATTTTTTTTTTTTTTTTTTTTTCAATATATGAAACGGTCTAGGAGAACATTCGAGCACCACCGAATTGTCTATATTTCCAGAGATTTTATTTTTGGGTAGAATTGATTTTTAAAAAGGATTTCGAATCTGTTTCTTGACAATTTTGTGCATTTGACATATTTATCAGTAGTTGTCTGTTGAAATTTTCTGAGCTGTTTCCAGACAAGAGAGGAGCTCGTTACTCGTTATTTTGCTAATTTTCTCTTTTCCTGCCATTTTTGATGAGTGCCGAGTACCAGTGCTGCCACTTTGCTACTATCGTAGCAAAACTGCTACGCGATTTCGAGTTTTCTACGATGCTACGCACTCTCCCTAAAAACATCTATTTTGTGTTTGAATTTGACTGGAATCAAAAATGATATTTTGGAATTTTGAGTTTTGCTACGCAAATTAAGTTTTGCTACTCAAAGCTACGCAAATTTTTTTCCTTGTGGCAGCACTGCCGAGTACGTGTATAGACTTTGTGTGTTGCGATCGATTTAAATCGATTGCTTTCGATTTAAACTGCGTATGTGAATGAACCTATTGTCATGTCACGTTACCAGAATGTTTGCAAAATGGCTGGTGACAGCTTGAAGTTTGTCATACTCATACATTATCTGTCGTGTATTGAAAGCAACTGTTGCTACAACTCAAAAATTAAATTTTTCTGTGATCCATATTGTTCTACGTTCGTGATCGGATCCGAATCAGAATACTTTACTACCACATACAACGTGTTCAATTTGTGGAAATGGTTTTCCCGTCGGCTTTTCCAAAAACCGCACGTAAACATTAAATTGGTCAAGAGCTCTTTAAACAATAGCACATACAATTCAGTAAGACAGCCTCCCTTTTAATAGTGGAATAGGTTTCTCCAAAGTGATGAAAAAACCTGGCACATCAATTCAACACAGTGGTAACCTTTAAGAAATATGCAACAAATGAAAGACTTATTTTCCCAGGTGAGTTCCCGCATACATTGCTTCGTGACAAATGTTCGTCCTAGTCCTCTTTTAAATTCAAAACAAACTTCCCAAATGTTCTAACATATATAGAAGGTTTATACGAAGTGCATACCAGAACAAACACTTCTTGTCCCATATTTGTGTTTGCTTCTTGACTTTTATATATATGCACATGCACAGCGCACAACCTACCACCTGTACCGGCAAAATGCAACGTCCTCATTATGCCCTACGACGTCCTATAGTTTGCAACAATAATAACAAATATTTAAAAACAATTCCCACATAGAACGGCAGACGGCACCTCAATCCAATATCCGGTTGTGATGATACCATCTGGATTTCCTTACCGCCATGTAGTAATGCTGTATCAAATACAACGATGAAACAAATTAATTCTCCATCCAAAGTGCAACCACACAAATACCCATACATAACATGGCAATCACCCAAACATACGACTAGATAGAATGTCACAAAAGCGGGTTCGGGTGCGACAGCAGAATTGTTAAGAAATCTACTGCACACGTTCTTCCATCAATCTCTGCGAGAACATCCTGTGACGTCCTACTTTTCCGCAGGTGTAGTACACAGACGATATTTAGTCCTGGCTGTGGCTGTGTCTATATGGCTGCATTGAAGCGTATTAGAAAAAGTAGTTTGCACGAAATGCAGCGCATTATCTTCGAAATAACTTCCCTCCCCATGTAGACAGAAGGAGTCAGTCTATATACCCACAACCCACTGTATATGGACTAGAGTACTGCATCTGGATGCTGTGTGTATGTTTAGATCTATCATGCTCTGCCGAGTTGTGCAATTTTCAAATGCGTGCTTGATTTTCATAAGTACATCGTACGAAGATATTTGTGTTGACGCAGAATTGGTATATGTATGGACACAGATACACGAAGTGCTTTACATTGTTGTGCAGGATTCCATCCGGTTGTCCTTCCGGTAAGGATTAAAACGACTTTCCTGTATCTTTTTACTTTTAATGAGTGTGTCACCGGCGGAAAGGTAAGAGAGCTAGCTAGCGGTGCGTGCAGTGTAATGGATAGCTTAGTGTTTAATTATGCATCAAGGGATTGCTGCAGCGAAATTGTTTTCTTCACTAATTCGAGTGGGTTGGCTTTGTTTTGCTAATTAAAAAGTTTCATATACATATGTATGGGCCTTAATAAGAAAGGAACTCAGGAAGACACAACGCAAAGATATGGTGTACTAAACGGAGCCGAAGCGAAGCCACTCGCGGTAGGCGGAGGAAATAAAATCGGAGACGTACGAGTATTTAAGAGAAGTAGAAACAATCGTAGTAATCTAGGGCTAAAAGGGAGTTATACAAAATAATGTCCCTTTGTTCATTTCTTGCCTCCCACGCATATTACACTGGATATATTGAGTACAAATCTCCATTGGCTACTTCGAAATAGGACAACTGCTTTCGTTTTGCTGAAATAACACAAGAAGCAACCCGCTTACAGCAGCGCAAATTGACATGTACCAACAGCAATGAAATGGCTTCAGGGTCTTGAGCCACAAAAAAGAACGTTACAGCGGCTAAAATAACAACAGGCGAACCGATTAACATGTTTTTGTTTTCGGTTTATACGTTTTCGTTCTTTTTAAATATGTATAACAAAACAACTTTCTAAAATGCAGTGTCAGCGTTGCCATACAGTCAAAATATTTCCCCCCAGCATTGGCTATATATTTTTTCCACATATTTTATGAGGGACTTAAAAATATGAATTTGGATTGTTCACCAAAAATTGCTGTTTTTTTTTTTTTTTTTTTTTTTTTATCTATACTTTTAATATCTATACTTTTAATAAAACTGTAGGCATTTTCTTTGTTACCTTATGGCGTGAAAACTACTGCACAGCTTTCAATGAAACTTTTTTTGAAATGTTCCTTAAGACTCTGAGAAACACATAGGCTATTCCTTTCATTGCCATGACTATTTTTTGGAGCGTTTTTGACCAAAATGTGTTTTTTTTCTGCCCTTACTGCCTTTTACTCGCCATTACTTCAACAATTCTAAATCAATGCAAACAAAACAAATTACTTAGGAGAGCCAACACTTTTATAGTTATTTCAAGCCATCATTCAGCTTCCTGTCTCCTCTAGAAGCTGAGTTACAACCTAAAATCTAACATGAAGAAAATATTTTTTTTTTTTTTTTCAAATCGAACATTATCAGCAGCCGCGGTTCTTTATCGTTGTTCTGCTTTGGGGTGGTTGGGTGGCGCACATCGCACAACGACGTTCATATGAAAAAAAAAAAAATGCGTGGTGTTTTCTCCAAATTAAGTGAAACGAAAAGGAAATATGCGAAGTGAATGTGTATGTAATCAACAGCGACAATGTGTTTCTGAGGAAATGCGCCGATGGCTGATGACGTGTGATGAATGGTGATGGACGTATGGTGGAGGTGGTGTATATATAAATTGAGTTCATGGTTTTTGTTTTAATGGTTGTATAGTACCTACGTTGATACCTACAGTAAGGAAGTGGAACTTTAGAACTTACGCTGTTGAATTTAATTTTCTTAAATTGGTGTTTTAGGTAAATAGATTTGTTTGATTTGTTGTTTCACATGACAATGTTCACCGCTTTGTTTTAGCTAGACTGTTGATTTTAAACAAATATGCCGTTGAGAAAACAGTCAAATCTCTCTTATTGGAAATTACACAGTCTCACGCCGCGTACGAAGTTGCGGGCACAGCTAGTTCTAAATAAGATTCCGTACTAAGTTTTTCTCCAAGAATTCGAAGAAATCCGGTTTTTAATTATTTCTCAAAATGACTACCCAACAGCTGATTTACGTTTATATATTTTTTTAGAACTCAATTCCGCACTTTCACTAAAAATGTCTCTGAATTCTTCCATATAAACTATAAGTAAATTCAATAAATACAACACGTACGCCGTATGCCAAAATCGCGATCTGTAAATTTTTCATCATAAAATCCTAAGGAGCTAAACATTTTTCAGCATACCGAATCCAACGTATCATATCATTTGGGACAAATTCAACATTTTCGTGTAATAGGGAATCGTACGCTATAAAAAAGCTAAAGAACAACAAGGCCACCGGCTCTGATGGCTTACCAGCGGAGCTCTTCAAATACGGAAGTGATCTTTTGGTAGGGTGCATGCACCGAATCATAAACCAAGTATGGGTGGAAGAAAACATGCGCGATGACTGGACTATCAGCTCCATATGTCCCATCTACAAAAAAGGCGATCCTATGTCTTGCAAGAACTATCGAAGCATATCCCTGCTTAATGTCGCATGCAAGATTCTATCCAACGTACTGTTTGAAAGTCTAAAACCGTTCTGCAACACACTAATCGCCACGTACGAGTGTGGCTTCCGGCCCGGCCGATCGACGAAAGACCAAATTTTCACACTGAGACAAATCCTGGAAAAGATCAACGAATTTAAAGTCGTAACTCACAACCTATTCATCGTATGATAGCACACATCGTCAGGAGCTCTATATGGCGATGGCCGAATTCGGAATCCCGGCAAAACTTATTCAGCTGTGTCGCGTGACGCTGGAAAACACGCACTGCAGCGTTCAGTTTGGAAGTAGCTCCGAACTAGGCAAGGAGATGCGCTATCGTGCGACTTCCTCAATCTCGTACTCGAGCATATAGTGCGCAGGGCAGGTGTTAACACGGAAGGCACTGTCTTCAACAGGTCCGTTGAGCTGCTGGGCTATGCCGACGACATTGACATCATCGGTCCCTCCCAGCGTGCCTTGGTAGAAGCATTCACAGCGATTGAAGAACAGGCGAAATCCGTTGGCCTTGAAGTAAATGAGGGCAAGACCAAGTACATGCTATGAACAATCAGAGAAGCATCTGTCCACCGGCTAGGACAAAACGTCACTATTGATAGCATCAATTTCGAGGTAGTTAACGAGTTCACCTACCTCGGAGTAAACATAAACTCCACGAATGACACCATAGTGGAGATCCGGCGAAGAATTGACCTAGGAAACCGTTGCTACTTCGGTTTGGCAAAACAACTGGGTTCAAAACTCCTAACTCGAAGGACGAAATGTGTGCTCTACAAGACCCTTATCTTGCCAGTCCTGCTTTATGGCGCCAAGTGCTGGATCATAGGCAAGAAGGGAGAGCTGATACTGGGCTCCTTCAAAATAAAAATCCTTCGGCGGATTTTTGGTCCTGTGCGCGAGGAGGGCGAATGGAGGAGAAGATACAACCGCGAACTCTATGAGCTATACCAAGATGTGGATGTAGTCCAAAAAAGCCAAAACACGTCGACTACATTGGCTCGGCCACATCGAGCGAATGGACAATAATGCACCGGCTATAAGAGGATCTTCGAGTCCCAGCCCCGAGGTTCGAGAAGACAAGGAAGACCGAACCTCCGTTTCAAAGACCAAGCTATCGCGGATGCTAGAGCGCTTGGTCTGGACAATTGGAAGCAGCGTGCCCGGGATCGTAGATGATGGTATGTAGGCTGACGGCTGTAGGGAATCATATATACGCCAGACTGAATTTGCTGAAAATTGTTGGCATATGATTGTCAGCATACGTATGTTGATTCAACGGTTCGTTTAAAACTAGCTTAAGGCTCGTTTTCTGATAGTATTCATAGCGATTTAAGTTCAACTTAAATACCTTATGGGCTACTTCTTAAGGTTCCGTACCCAAAAGGGAAAAAAACGGAACCTCAGTAGTTTCGCTACGATGTCGGTCCGCCTGTCCGACCCAATAGACCTATTTTGTACCTAGGTCTATCTCAGAAACTAATTGACATAGAAGGCTGAATGAATTTGCACACAACATTCAGTTAAACGACAAATACCAATAGTAGCGACACATTGACTGATTGACAAACATCCAAGAGTATAAATGTCTTGAAAGAGCTTCTCATTTAGCCGTTTGGAGTCGGCATAAAATTGTAGATCCCTTCCATTCGTTCCAAAAATGAAAAACTCACACAAAACGGATGGTTGTGAGAAGCTAAGCTTTGGGTTGGGTCCCTCCGGACCTGTTGCGCCAACTATTTTTTTTATTTTTATTTATTTTTTATTTAAAGAAGTACGGAACCTTCGGTGCGTGCACTTGGCCGGTTTTTCCTATGTCTAACAACTTGTGGGCATTTACTGACTAGACTCCAGTGCGAGGGGTTTCGGCTTCGATCGCCAAAGAAACACAAATTACATATTCAGGTTCCTTTCACAAACGACTGAGAAATATTCAAGAATATAACCGTTTGAAGGTAAAACTGTAGGTACCACATCAATAATCGTGACTACAATATGAGCTACCTCACCAAGGGCTTCCATTCCAAGCACAGGATCTCACTATATCAGTACCTGACACACATATATACATCATAGTATTAGACTAATGGATGTTTGTCCATTAACTCCATTCATAATTAGGTACACATTTCTATGACTCAAAGTTGCTAATCCTCGTGTCTGTTCCCATTCACGGGCACCCGATAAAACTCCCACCGCCTGAATGCTTCATTAAAGCCCAAAAGTCCTTTTCATTTCTGTCGAATTTTATTCGCTTTCCTGTTTCATCCATTAGCCTGCCATCCATAAACAAACAAACCCATCGTATATATAATTTGTCAAACGTAGCATAACGTGTCAATATAAGAGTCCATCCCATTTTAAATTTTTAATGTCACCACTTCAACCGCGGCGTCACATTTGTTTTCTTTGCGTTACTAATTACCTCTGATGGAAATCGCTTCAAATTAATTTTCTCATTACACCCATCCCCATCGCATCTCCCACCTATATACCCACCGACTAATTCGTTCTGCATCCTCGTGACACGTCATGATTTATTTGAATCAATCAACATAGTTGCCATAGAGCTCTACATAAATTATGTCCCGCCACACATGTATCTATCTCTATGCAGACCCTCCACCCATGGCGGAGCACTTAGCTCTCAGGTCGTTCGAGTTCCATCTTGTGTATACACAAATGATGACACTAATTAATTAAATCATATCCAGTTACTCATTTTCTACCCATCCCCCCCCTCCTACACACGCACATATGTTTCACTCAACAGACTTTAAAAGAAAACCGTACCTAATCACTTAAAATTGTTGCTTTATACGGAGAAGATTTACAGATTCCACAGAATCATAAATAGATAGATTTCATCGAAAATACATCGCGTGGAACAGTATTGAAAATCCCCGAACCCCGATTACCCATACCCAGTGCGCTGTGTCTGGTGGCATGCCCTTTGTTTTATTCCAGCTTCTTCCTGGTTATTTTTTTTCGGTGACGTTAATTGGATCCAAATTTTATGACCTCGTGCATAATTCAGTGCTTGCCCCTGCGCCATAGTCAAAGGGCGGAATCCATAAATAATACCAGCAGCAACCAAAACCGAAACCACACCAGTGTACTGTATCTGCATGAAATATACTCGTGTCTCGCGCGGCAGAGTTATTCCATCTCCAGATGCTGTGCTCTGTAATATGCACAGTGCGTGGCGTGTTGACGGGGGCGGTGGCGGCTAAAATCAAAATGGACCCGGTGATGTATCACTAAGTTGCGGGCGGTTGTTCTGTATCGAAAGTCTGACATCTTTCGCTTAATTGTTGTCTTTGGAGGAGCATATTATGAGAGGATCACGGAGACCATTTTGATTTGTGGCGACTAATAAATTTCCTGATCGAGTTGCTGCCGCAATGTGCGGTATTATTAAAGCGACTGGACAAAGGTTGTAAAATTTATTTATTCTCGATAATTAGATACTGTGTGTGCACGTTTTGCTGATTTTTCTATTTCGTACCAGAGACAGTTTTTTTTCTTTTCTATCTACCCAATAAAAAGGAATGAGAAAAGATTTTCGCGGAAATAAACGATGAAAGGACATTCCGTCAAACGGACAGTTTGATTTATGCGGTTGTTGTATAGAAATGAGGTTTATAGCTCGATTTCAATTTAATTGCAGGATGGTTGGTGCGGATGCGGATATAAATTTACACACATATATATTTTGTTTAGAGGTCGTTTCATGGCCAACGTCGGACTGCCTGCCTGCTGGGAATACAAATTGTTGCAATGGATTTTTTATTGATAGACAGATGGCTTTGTGGGGTGCTAATTCGATTTTTGTACGGTACAGCCGTGGCGTTGATGATGATGATAAATAAATATTTGATCATTTAAGATTAATAGCTTTTGGGGTTTTATCCTTTCATCGACAGATTTGTGTACGGTATACCTACGGTTTAGGCAGAGCGAATTTGTATTCGCTGGCTAATCATGCCGAATAGGCGGTAAATGTGTCCTTGTATAGTTTGGCTTTTATTTTAATTGAAAAGCGAAATGTTTATACTCAAGAAAATTGTGAAAATTTGCAAGAAGCAGAGGTCGAATGTTGGGCGCCATTCTTTCATCATTTATGTAACATAAAAGAAAGTCGAAAATCCAAAAATCACCCAGCCCATAGATATCTGTTGAGGCTGAATAAGACCTTTTTTTTCCTTTTAATTCGTTCTATGATAAGAGGGTTTCATTTGTTTTCCTTTAAACTTGTATGGAGAAAAATCAAAACCAAAGAACTCAGTCCAGTTTAAATCACTAGACCAAAAAGGTGCAAATTTAACATTAAATTTCGTTAAGAAGCTCATTAGGAAAGGATTTTTAAAAATTCGTCTTACAAGGGTTGAAAAAGGGGTGACAAATTTGTTTTCCTAAATATTATATTCATAAATCTAATTAATTACAAAAACGCTCAAAACTGCTAACTTCCTTTAGGCATTACTTCACCGAGTAAAGGCTGAGCCAGTGTTTCCTGACTTTTCCCCTTTTTTTAACTTTCTTGATTATAAAGGGTTTTCCAAAAAGAGGTGTTCTTTTGGTATTCAAAGAAAAATGCCATTTTTTAAGAAAAATGATCGGATGTTTATTTCATAATAAAGAGGAAGGTATGCCGTTAAATAAAATGAAAAACCAACATCAGCCAAATGGCCACCACGAGCACGCATACCGGACCATATCCTTTTCATGAAATTTTCCATAACCAAATCGCAAAGTGGTTGCCCTATGTCCTCGATAGCCTCACGAATTTTGTCTTTGAGGTCTTGAATCAACGCTGGGCTGTTGGCGTGGACCTTATCTTTCACGTGGACCCAAAGGAAGAAGTCGCAAGGTGTTAAATCACAAGATCTCGGTGGCCAATTGTGATCACCTCTTCGAGAGATAACACAGTCTGGATACTTTTCCGTAAAAGATCAATGGTTTCGTTGCTTTTGTGGTACGTAGCGCCGTCTTGTTGAAATTAAACGTTGTCTAGATCAATACCAACCAACTTCGACCATAAAAAATTATTAATCATCTCTCGAAAGCGCAATTCATTCACCGTAACTGTTGATCCAACCTCATTTTCGAAAAAGTAAGGTCCAATGACCCCGCCGGACCATAAACCGCACCAAACAGTCACACGTTGAGGATGGCGAGGCTTCTCAACAATAACTCTTGGGTTTTCCGAGCCTCAGATGCGACAATTTTGCTTGTTGACGTAGCCACCGAGGTGGAAATGGGCCTCATCAGTCAAGATAATTTTTCGATGGAATTCCGTATCATTTTCATGCATTTCAAGGACCCAATCAGCAAAGACACGACGTTGCTGATGATCGGCCGGCGTGAGTTCTTGTGTTAACTCAACTTAATAAGCCTTAAGACCCAAGTCTTTATACAAAATAGGTGTATTGACGTGTGTGGAATGCCCAATTCTAAAGAACGACGAGGAATGGAAAAACCTGGGTTTTCTTTTATTTATTTATTTATTTATTTATTTATTTATTTATTTATTTATTTATTTAAGTCTACCATTTTTCACTTTGGGCTACAGCAGCAAAATTCTCAGTTGTTCTTGAGCGACGTGCACGGTTTTTATTATCACCGACTTGTCCCAACAGCTCGAGTTTTTCGACCATTTTCTGTATTGCGGTCCGACAAGGTGCTTCACGACGACCATAAAATGCTTTAGTTTTGCGAACTGTAACTGCAAGATTTTCACCATTTTTGTAGTGAATTTTAATAATTTCAATGCGTTGTTGAAGCGTGTATCGTTCCATTTTTAGTAATGGCGTAGTTTCTACTTGTCAAATGTCAAAGAATAAAAGCTTTAAAAGTGACAGCTACCGAAATAGCGGGTCATTCACAATAACACCTCTTATTGGAAAACCCTTTACTTAGGTGGTAAGAGATAGATATTGTTTTCGTACAAAATTTCGAACTCGAGATGTTAATCAATTCATCAATCAATTCTGACATTAGGAAATCAAAAAAGTGGGTCACAAAATTTTGTCCGTTTGTCTCGAGCCTACAACCTAAACGGCTGAATTTGTGAGCTTACAGTTCTGGGCAGTTTGTTTTTTTTTTTTTGCAAGGTACCCTCAATATTGGCAGGTGATAAAAAATGTTGTGGAAGGGGACCTCAACCAACTTGGAGTGCGCAACTGGAGGCAGTAAGCTAAAGATCGCGCTAACTGGAGAGGCGTATTGGTTGAGGCCCAGGTTCACCCCGGAAAGTAGCGCCATCTGAGTAAGTAAGTAAGATATAAAATGTTCATACCAGTTTGATTTGTTCGAAAACGATTTTGACCAAAATTGATATTTAGTGTTAGGTAGGTGAGGTTACTCAGTTTTTGATAAAAAAAAAAATTGAATAAGGCACTTTTGAAATTGATCTAGGTATCTGAACAAACGGTCCATACGTAACAAAAACTCATAACTTAATGGCAGACTCAGTTTCTTTTGTGTATAATCGTTCAATTATTTTTGAAAAAATGACTTTTTTTTTAATTTTTTAGTAGGTACCTAATGTGGTACTTGAAAACGGGAAAAACGATTTTGACAAAAATGTGAACTTAGAGTAAAACTAATATTCTCAAAATTATTGCGTCCTTAATTTTCAATATATAAATCACCGAAAAGGATAATTTAAAAAACAGCTCAAATCTCGAAAGTTCTATGTTCGATTTCGATAAAACTTTAAAAACCAAGTCATGCTTACATCCCGAACAATAAATTATAATCGATTTTCAGATAAATAGTTAAGCAATAGTGTTTTTCAAACTAAACATTGCAATATTTGGTACGATTTTTTCTGGCAAATTTTACAAAAATCGGTCCAACGATTTTGATAAAAATATATATTAAAGATAATATCAGTATTCTAAATAATATTCCATACTTAATTTTTCTCAAAAAATTCGATTAATCAGTTTTTTAATTATTTCTCAAAAATGGCTACTCTAAAGCTGATCTGTGTTCATATATAATTTTAAGACTCAATACTGCACTTCCATTTAAAATTCAATAACAGCGACAAAAAACTTAATTTTAGAAAATATTACCCACTTTTTTGTTTTTTCAACCATATTGAATATTAATTTAAAATAATTCCAACCACGTGGAGTTCACACAATCAGAAAATTTCAATTCATTTGCACTCCCAAACACGTCCATCGGGATATTCAGTTAATAACTGCTATTGCAAATTCAAAAACAAATAATCCCTGAATTCTTACATAATCTATATGTAAAAATATTGGTCTATCACGAGCTCTACTTTCAATCATAAACAGCGCTTCAACCAGCGTTACTAATATATTCCAGTCAAAAATAAAAACTCCTGCTACACTTTGCTTTGTACTCAAAAATCTTGTATCATAATATAGCACAGTAGGCGCTTAAAACTCTCTAACCAGAACTTGCGACAATTGCGTGTGACTGAGAGCTTCAACTTGTAAAAACTCGCATTGTTTTTTGATATATACAGTCCAACACGGATATAAGAAACATATAAAAAACAACGTGATTTGTTTCTTATATCCGAGTTGTTCTTATATGAAAACAACGTTTATAAGAAACAAAGTTTCTTATACGAAAACTACTGATATGAGAAACAAAATTTCTTATATAAAAACATATGTAGGACGATTTGGCGGGCTTTTTCTACTGACAGTAGATAGCTGTCATTGTCATTGAAAGGTGTGTTCGCATTGTTCGCATCATACCTACCGTAATTCGTTTGCATGCATAGTTGAGCTGTTTTTGCATTTAAACTGAAATCCATCTCAACCAAGGAAAAAATTATGTTTCTTATATGTGTAATAATTTCAACATAATAACAAATTGTGTGAATAAAAATACGTTTTTTATATCCGAGTGTTTCTTTTAAGCGAGTTTCTTATATGAAAACATTTTTATATGTGCATATAGCAAAAAAATCTCCGTGTTTTCACATGCGTTTCTTAAAAGCGAGTTGTTCTTATATGAGTGTTTCTTATATCCGTGTTCGACTGTACATACAACCATATTAGATGAATAACCCTAAAGTGGATTATATTTTATTTTACAAACCGTTTCTTTTATCTAGCATCGTTTCTCAGATTTTTACCTTCCTAGACCTACCTAGTACCTAATAAAATAAGAAAAAAGCCAACCAACTTTTGATGAACGAGAAAGTTTCGTTCGACCCAGTCGTGCACTTTTTTTCACTATTTTAGTTCTTCCCTATCATTAGAAAAAAAATTCCCCCAAGTAAGATTTGCATTTAATTTGTTTTAAAAATCAAACCGTTCAAAGTGTTTAAAATTAAGTGGGTTTACAGAAATTTTTAATTTTTATACGTCAAACTTGACATCTTCGAAAAACTGCCCTCTACTCATGTTGTATGAGCATTTCATTCTGAGTCAATTTTGTTTCTAATGAAAATACTTTTGAATTTTACTTTTATACAATTAACCTTTCACGGATTTTTTTTTATTTCTTCCCCTTTTTTCTTTTCCCTCGTTTTTCCCAATTTTATTATAAAGGTGTTAAGATTCGAAAAAAATAAATTATAAACAATCCTATTTAAGAAAGCCTTTCTTGTTCTATGTTCTATTCTTGTTGTTCTATTGCACATATGTAACTCCGATAACTCGATCGAAACTAAGCGGGGCTGTTATATTGGTTGGCTCCACAAATCGAAATTAGTGCGCAGTGGCTTAGAAACAAGCCTGCAAGTGCTCATACTAGCAAAGGGTCTCAGGTTCGATTCTCCAAATATGACGAATTAAGTTTTAGGTTTTTTTGGTGCCGTGACATTTTCACAAAGCGACATAAGGCCATATTCGAACTATAGAAACATAGTTTAGAAAATAATAGTAAAAATTTCGAAAATTTCGGCCTCATGTCGCATGGCCTTATGTCACGGCACCGTTTTTCCGATAGCATGAATGTCATTTAAGAGCTTCTCAATTCAGTTATTCAGACTCAACCAAAAAGGGAAACTCACACAAAACGAATGGTTGCGTGAAGCTAGTAGGTCTGAGGTACTTATAAGGACCTGTTGCTTCAGATATTTAATTTATTTATATAGGTTAGCGAAACTCCAGCTCAAGTTATTATTATTATTTTTTAATAGAAAAACGCCAAAGTAAACATTTTCTTATACGAATTCACGTCTCCTTTTATGACTTTTAAAACCTCTTTCACTTCACAAGTTTTAACTTTCAAAAAGCCAAACGGACTTGAAGGATCTAATTAGTTAGTCAATCGCTAAGAATTTTGAGATAGCCATCGGAAGTCTGTTGGAGCCAGAGAAATGATTAGCTCTTGCGCAAACGAAAATTAAATAAAGAGTCGGCTGAGTGGCTGAGTGAGGACAAGTCTGTGTACATTTAACAAACACTGGCCTTTTTTTTAGAGCCGCTAGGTCTGAATATTTTAAGTGAAGGGTAAACGAAGTTTTAGAAGTTTTAGGTATTTATGGGGTGTAAAAATGACTCATAGATTTGAGGTGATTTCTTATAAGGTTCAGTTCGCGAAAGAAGTGAATGCAATCAGTTACTGGCGTCGCGTGAAAAGGGTTTGTGACATTTTAGGCAGTCACTTTTAGGCTTGCTAGTCAGACGCAGAAATTTTAAAAATTGTTAATGTATCCTTGTTAAAAATATATATATTTAGAGAAAATATATCAAACTGACAAAATTGTATAGCTGAATATGTAACAGTATCAAGAAACAGCTTACAAATTGTGGTCTTTGCCAGTGAAAGTTAAACAACCAAAGGGCTGAGCTGACTGATTGGAGCTTTCAGACTCAAACCGCTTGTGCGCCATATAAAACATCCTCTCGAGTTAAGATCTTTTACCAAGTTAGAAAATTTAGAGTCAAAACTTTCGGAAAGGTAATCAGGGGCGGGCTTACTTAGTGTGGGAAGCGGTGGCATACGCAGCAATTTTTTTTCGGTCAGCTCTTTAGTTTATGATGTCAAATGCTAAAAGTGCTTCAAAGAATTTTCCTAGTCTCGGCTCTCAAGCGAAAGTTGCAAAATTTGTATAGAAATAAACACCTAAAGCCTTCGTCCGGTTGTTAGTAGAAGACCCCCAAAAAAAAAGTCCTTCGAATATATCTTCCTAATGAGCTCAGCCACAAAGTCAATCTGTCTGCATTTCAACGACGACATCTCCACTTAAGTCGTCGTCATCCAACGACCCACACCACATTATATCATCAAAGTCCTGTCGGTGTAACTTCAACTACACCACGAAAACGTATAACCACTCGACGACAAGTAATCCTGCTTATGCAGCACCAGACTAATTGATGGGTTACATTTTCCATTTGGACATTAGTAGTGTATACGCCTCTAGAAAGTCGAAAAGAAAATTTATGACCGCCCAGCCCCTTCAAAAGCCATAAACTGAATATTTAAAATGTACAAGAAATAACGGAAAAATCTCCACTTACAGTTTACATTCAAGACGACATTTGTCTCCAGACGGTGTCCCTCTGGCATGGCACGATTCCAAACAACGCATTTGTACTTGGCACCATCATCATCACGACGCGGCACAATCGATAGTGTTGCGTTTGTTGGGTAATCTTTGGAGCCACCCTTCTGCAGGGGTGCCTGCAATGGAACTGTGCTACCATCTCGATACCATCTACAGAAAGGAGAGACACAAAAAGAAGAAAAACATGTAAAATGATTCTTGGTCGGGGTCTGCTTCTCGTACCTCTGCGCCTTTTGATTGCTCTAACCATAGTCAGCACCTTGTCTCTGTCAGAAGGACGATTACATTTGTGCGCCCTATACCAACCGCATTCGCCAGGAGCCCTGCCAAATGGCAAAAAGGCGAGACATTTGTTCCTTGTCCGATTGCGGACATGATAAAACCCTTAAAACAGCGTCTTTCATGAACAGAACCTATGACACAAAGTCATGGCGGTGGCGGTAATATAAAATGAATGACACAAAACGAATGAAAACGCGTGAAAATTCTTCCATTGTCATCGAAGAAGGGCGGCAATATAATCCACACAATCACGTGTATATGTATGTTATAGAGCAGAAGACGAAAGGACGAGCAATAGGAAAGAAATAAAATTCAACTTACGTTATCGTTGGATCTGGTGATCCTCCAATGCTGCTACACGTCAATTCCACTGGCTTCTCTTCGGTGGAAGCTGCATTGTTACCTGGCGATACCATCGGCGGATGTGGCGGTGTAAGGACGGTTAAATTGTAAAAGTCCCTATGTACATCGGCGCCCGTACCCTTCGCCTTTATGCGGCACTCAAATCGTCCATTGTCTTGATTATAAGAAGCATTTTTAATTTGCAAATCGTATATCCCCCTGTCAGGACGAAAATCCAGTCTGAAATTGAAACAACGATAGCGAGTTTTAATTTATCTATTTATCCGTAGACACAGTACAAGTCATGTTGAATTATAGAAATAAAATTTAAGCGTCCAATGAAGTGAAATGAAAAACGACACAACCTTAGTCCACATTTCACGTTATCAATTTTGTTCTCTGTCTCAGTGCCCCACTTGGTTCGTGCTAGGTACCGCACGGATGAAAAGTGAAATAAGACACGAGCGAAACAAAATAAGAACAACCAACAAAAATCGATTCCAAGGATAACAAAAGCGAGCGTGTCAATTCTACGAAAGCCAATGTCCGAAAATTTGATACGAAAGTGATTTATTACTCTGTCAATTATTTGCAATGAAAAAAGACAGAACAAAAATATATTTCAAGGATACAGAACAACTTCGAGTGTGGGTGGACTGGTGCGGGAAAAATAAACCTACAAAAAAAAAAAAAACTAATTAATTAATTCCTTTGAATGTCACACTGATGACGACGGAAGTTGGGTGCAGACATTACGCTGCCCTTTCTACATTTCATTCAAAAAGGATTTCATTTTCTGGTCCTTTTCCGTTTTTTGTTCACAGTTTTTATGTAAATTTAATTAGTTAGGCGAAATAATTACATTAAGAGAAGAAACACAAAATCAGTAGATGGCAGACGATAATGGGACACAAAATTCCTGAAACCTTTTCCTTAATGCAAAAAAACTTTTCCAAATGCAAATCGGAGTGTTTTTAACTTGCGAATAATCTGCACTATTTATGTATGTTAATGGATTCTTAAATGGAAAATCACTGCGTCATCTTATACAGTCATTTCGGATTGCTGTATGTAGATAGATGTTTTTTTTTTTCTCACACCTAAATCGAGATTGTTGAGTTTTTGATTTAAAAATGACTTACTATAAAACCAAAGGCACACAAAATTGAATCATTGAATTTTCAACCGAGAAGTTTTTAACAAAAATCTTCATTTGGAGATTTGGAGAAAAGAATGCCTGCGGTTTTTATGCAAGTTTAAGATTCTAACCTTGTACGATAAGTGGTAGCCAACGACGATGTTGTTGAAACTTTATTTATTTTATATTTTTTTTTCAATAAAGTTAAAAAAAAGAGCATTTTCACAACTTCTAGCCGTAGCCTGAATACTTTCGCTGACTGCTTTGAAATTTGCAGTTACGAGGATAACTTATAGCGCACAATACGACAGATTTGAATTTCCATTGAAGACATTTATTCGTTTTCGAGGTTTGAAAACGTAGACCCTCAGGGGCTATGACACCCAAAGCTATTTTGGCTGCATATAGTGTTAATGTCGATGTTGCATAATTGCCACAAAAATCCTTCTAAAATTTCGAACTAGATTCGTAAGAATTCAGAAAAATTTCAGTTTCAAAATTTGTTAGTTAATAATAAATATTTATGCAGTTTGTTTCGAGGAAGTTTTTTGCAAGCGGTTACATAGCCACAGTTGTGAATTTTCATCGAAGACAAGCAAATGGGTTTTGAAAAATAGCGGCCCACCCGTTTTCAAGGTTGAAACTAAATCGTCTATCGTAATATGTCATAAAATGTCACATACAATTTTAAGTGGAACTTAAATCGCTATGAGTAGGATCAGCAAACGGGTCTTGGAGTTGAAGGGAAGAGAGCTCAATAAGCCAAGCCTGATTCACTGTTTGCGCTAAATTCGTGGCTCTGCAAAATAAGGCCCCAATGAAATAAAGCCCCAATATAAAAATGAAATAAGTTTGGGGCCTTATTTTCTAATGAAAATGAAGTAAGGCCCCAAAACCATTTTTTTAAATATGAATTGTTACCCTTCCGACATGGAATATATTTGGGGGGGCATGCTGCCCCCCTGCAACCCCCCTGCTTGGGTTAACTGTTAAATTACGGAGTAGGTGCGAGGTTGAGTATATACAAAGTTCCTTTAATCTAAATTAGTTTATCCAATATCAAAAATATTAAGTAAAAAGTAGTTTTCGTTATTTTTAATATCATTATGAAATAACACCCCAAATTTGGCGCCTTATTTAATTTTCGCTTTTGGGGCCTTATTTCCTACAGCCTTAATTTGTACCAGCTAAAAAGATCTTCTAAAAAGCCGTAAAAGTCATAAATAAATATATTTTGATAAAATCCAATTTTTATCGGATGGAAAAAATATGTTTCCTCACTTGACCGGCTAACGCCAAGAAGCTATCAACTTTCAAGCGAATCCGTCATCTACTTGGAAATGGCAAAAAAACCTGAGGATTAAATTGCGTCATACGCCAGCGAAAGAGAAAACTTACTAGGTACTTGAAAACAGTATCGCTTGAGGCACTTTTACTGGCAACCTTGGCCTTTTGAGATGGAAAGGACCCTTCCAAAGACTGTGAAGAAGGCTAATTAACATCGGAAAATATACAGACGGTTTTACTGAATGAAAATTTATAATGTTTCCTTTTCGAGAAGTGATGAATATTTGATTAGCGAAATGGACGCAGTTTAAAAATTCTGTACTTTTCAAGGACCGAAGGGCGCGCATGGAAGAATAAATTTAAACAGTGTCATCATTGAATTAAAGTGCACGTCTAAATGAGCGTTGACATGATGAACTAGTACCGTGGTGTAGACGGAATGGGATGAAAGGAAAAAAAAAGAAGGCAAAAACGACATCCATTCAGACAGCTTTCAGGGACGGATTTGTTGAAGTTTTATTTTGAACGATGCCAGGTAATAAATGGGATTGCACTTCCTCACTTGGCATTTGACTTGACAATTATGAGTTGGAAACAAAAGGGCACCATGTTGAGTGCAGCTATTAGTCGACCAAAGCATTCCACGGAAAAATATAAATTGTAGACTATAAGCCTCAGAATGAACGCAAAGTCCTCACGAAAGGACATATTTATGGGAGACGACTGGTATGATGCTTTACAAAACATACAGCGCAGTGGCACAGTAAGTAGATGCAAAGGTAAGAGGGCTAGAGTAACAAGCAAAATAGACGCCCCACGTCTGTATAGGTGTGTTTTTGGTTTCGGTGATAACAACTGAAACGGGACGCGAATCATGTGCGTTATTGTATTCTATAACGAATCAAAAATGGTACAGCCAAAATTTGGGATTCACTTGATCTAAATCGCATTTGCCAGCAAGGCAGTCATTTTCAACCCCTAGTGCTCTAGTCCACCCCATCGAATAGTGATTTTAAAAATCCTGAAATATTTTGTAGACTCCTAATATGCCACGCGGAATCATGCTAATAATTTAGCTTTTATAATGTGCACAAGCAGTTTGAAGTATGAGTTATTGTTGACCCTTTTTAAGGGGGGCACATATTTACTTTCTTCTAGTTAGTTGTCAATAAAAACTAATTGGTTAAAAGCGATAAATATTTCTTTGACCTTGACTTAAAGACTATAACTGGGCGTTCGTTATAACCTCAAACTCGGAAAACATTCGTGATCACTAAGCGCACTCGTGTTGTGCGCAAAAAAATTTACCAATTCATAATAAACGATTGTCAACTGTAAGTAAAAAAATGCTAAGATTTTCAGAACTTTTCCATAAGCTACCAAAGTGCTCAGAATTCGTCCAATAGTTTACTATACATATTCTGATTTTATTTGCGCACATAGATATTAAAATTTCTGTTTAAATTGCAAAATGTTCTTGTACATTTATAATCTCTACTGAATTTTTTCGCGCACATATTAAAGTAGTGATTACCACGCCGTCGGTTCACAAAATTGTTGACGCTCTCCCCATCTTGGATCCATTCACTGTTTCAATGGGCACAGGATTAAATTATAGATGTGCGCTTCGGCCTGAATTAATTTAAAGATGTGCGCTTCGACCTATGTTAATAGGAAATCGTTGTCGATTGATTTTTGGAACGCACACTAATGTGCGCAACATGTATTGGATGTGCGCTTAACTGTGCAAGACGTTTGCATTTATTGTATTTTTCGAATTGTTAATTTGGTGTATTTTGCCTGTCCATACCATCCCTTTTCTGCGGAGGATACCACTTGTCCTTCCTCCTTTTATAATTCACGGTCTCATAGATAATTTCGCACTCAACTCAATTCAACTGACCAAGCCTTTCTGATCTCCAAACAGAACCTTAAGTTTCTTCACAACAACCCGACATAAATTCCCGTAAGGTCAGTCCTCAGTCGCCATATCCTAGCAATGTCCAATTTGGTGTATCACACTAATTACACAGAATATATTTCAAATGTGTTTTCTAAATCCCTTAAACAGTGCTCTAGGGACCTATTGAAGGACCCGAACAACTATTGTAACCTTTTGCAGTTTCCAATGGTTAGAACAGGAGACCCTCAGTGAAATGAATCCTTTTCCTTGTTTGTGCTGTTGATAGTGTTGATGTCGACTGTTTGTAATCTGATTTCAAGGCAACATTTATAATGTGAAGAAGCATGTCCCTATTGTTCTGTCCCGACGACCAATGGAACCGACATTTCACTCAATACAAGACACTACATCCTGTAATCCTTACAAAACAAATCCCCTCCGTCTACGAGAGACACATTCACTTATTTCCCCGTGGGGCGACTACATCCTCTCATATACATTACCTAAACATAATTTGTAACAACTAAACTATCCTTTCAGTTCTGTGCAATGTACCAGTGTCATTAGGTAGACAAAAAAAAAAAAAAAAAATCCTTTCCACACTCACTCACCACTTAGTTGGATATGGGAACGGGAAGCTGCTCTTCTTCTCACAGTAAAACTGTAGACTAAAGGACACCTCCCCGACGACAATGGAGAACCGAGAGTGCGGCAACAAAATCAGAAAATCAGTTTTATTTCTGCGAAAATATGTTTACACACGCGGACACGTTCCGTTCACTTGTATTCATCTCCTTTCCGTTTCCTTCCGGTGCTGTCGACTGTTCCATCCAGTCAGAGGTGGTAGGTGGATGGGACATGGCAATTGTGGGCGGTATACCTACGACATATTGCTGCACACACAAGATGTGTGTAGCTCTAATGCCTTCCAGCATAGATTGCTTCAGATTTTTTTTTTTTTGTATTTTGTTTCGTTTTGTTCGTTTGTTTATCCTCGCCATTTGCCGCATTGGGATAAGTGGAGGAATTGTAAATTAGTTTGGTGTTTCACTTCAGTTTTGTTGTGTCCTGTAAGGAAGTGTGTATGGAGGGTGCTGCTGCTGTGTTTTCTTCTCGTTTTATTTCCATCTCATTAAATCGGTGTGCGAGTGTGGCAGTTTAAAGAAAATTCTATCAGTATAAGTAAGATTTATGGGAATTTCGCCAGGATACTCGCACTGGCAAACAGAACAAGAGAAAATTCGCATTTCCTTTTTTGGGGCTTGAAATATATGAGAGTATATGTCTATATGAGTTATGGCCGACAGGAAAAATAAAGAATCATCTCAGCAACAGGAGTTGGGTAAGGAATTGAGTGCTTAAGGCTGTTGAGGTTGCCATGAGGAGCAAATCTCTTGAAATGTGTATACACCCTGAGGTATATGTACACTTGAAGTGGTAGACAATTAATTTCCCTATCGGTGTACTGGGAAAGAGTAAGCAATTAGAGGGGTTTCAGAATTGCTAATGCGAGTTTGGGCCTTTTCTTTTCAGCCAACAGGATTATAAAGGTACGCCTTCAAAACTCATTAGCTCGTTAAAACAGATCTTGTAAGTGGGGAAGTGTTAATCTTTGCTGTTCCTTTCGAATTCCGAAGAACAAGCGGGGGTTTCGAGGTTGATAACCGCCTTAGCAGAAGGTCAATGTGAAATATACAGAGCTGCTTTAAATTTTGGGTCCACATAAAAGCTTGGGTTCGTGTGATTGCTTATCAAGTAGCCTAGTGCACTATGGGAATTGGCAATTGGTTGATGAACAAGGTGTTTTTTTAAGAGCACGAACAACTCGTATCGCAGTGGCTTAGTGTTAGTTTGTTGGACTACTAAGCGAGGGGTCTCAGGTTCGCATCTCGCAAAAAAACAAAATTCCAACTTATGGTTTTTTTTCCACTGCGCTACCTCTCGCGAACGTCTGACAAACATCCGAGAGCATAAATGTCTTGTAAGAGATTCTCAATTAGCCGTTTGGAGTCGGCATAAAACTGTAGATCCCTTCCATTCGTTCCAAAAATGAAAAACTCACACAAAACGAATGGTTGTGAGAAGCTAGGCCTAGGGTCCCTCCGGACCTGCTGCGCCAACTATTTTTGTTTTTTTATCAACTCGAATGTCGTCTCTTCGTAGGTTTTTTTCTTTCTTTTTTTTTTACAATGGAAGGTTGAAACTTTGCATCAGGCACCAATGGTCCGACGTCCATTGGTAGTGTAGTATTCCTACTTTACCGAACCGGCTGATTTGGGTCCCCGCAGAACCACCGTAAGGTATTACTTGGCGGGGGTTAGTTTTCTCTGAGGCTCTAAATTCCTAATGTCGTTGAGTATTCGAATCGCCACGTCACTTACAATGGAGCAGTTTTCACTATTCTGAAGCTTTTATTTTAGGACATTGCCGGGAGTTGGCCACTCCTCAAATTTGTCCCGTAGCGCGGTTCTCTCAGTTTCGTATCGTGGGCAATGACATTGGTGCCGCGTTTTCGGCAACGATTTCGCAATATGGACTGTTTGGAATGGTTTCATGTCAGCGTTTAAAGAGATATTCTCTGCAACAGCCTTGACTCGTCAATAACTGACTCAGGTAAAAGTTTTTTTTCGCCATGAGCACGATTAATCCATCCATGCATCAATCACTGGTATGAGACGATGTGTCCATCTGCCCTTTAACTACTCGTTACATTGTTGTTGCGATTTCCTTTGTATTTTATCTTTTCGTTAACTACTCGGTCATTTCGGACTTGCTCCGGTTCTAAGAGCTTTTATTTCTTCAGCGAGCAAATCGATAGGTAGCACTGAAGATACTACGAGTATAGCATCGTTTGAAACTGTTCGAAATGCGCAGGCGACTCCTAATGCGCTCAGGCGGTGGACAGATTAAATTCGCCTCACATACGATTTAACTTTCGCGGTGCATGACCATATTTCTACGGCTTATAAGGTATCGAGCTCGCAGCTCCTGCAAGGAGTAGTCTCTTACTCTGTCTCGGGCCTAGGATGTTAGTAATCAGTTTTGAAAGTGCACTAACAGTTTTTGACGAGCTTCTGTATACATACTCTAAGTGGTATTTGAAGCTTAGACGTGCTACAATAATCACTGCAAGGTACTTAATAGATGGTTGAGAGACCAATGCCCACCCAGAACGATATCGTTGCTCGTACTGTTCTACTCGTCATAAGCGCTGCTTCCGTCTTACGATGTGCAAGTTGCAACCCAGCGATAGCTAACCATCTAGGTACTGTTGCAAAAGTCTCCTTACAGTGCAGTTCGATATCTTCTATCGTTTTTCCTACAACCACTACGGCGATATCGTTTACAAAGCCGAAAATTGAAGCTCCTCGTGCAATCGATAGACACACCCTTCCGTAGGGTAACAAATCCCGAGTGTGACGATGGATGCGTGCGGACCATCATCCTTCACAATACGAATATGGGATCAACTGTTTGTACAGATTTTTTCCTTTTTCCTTATTAATTCTTTCGCAGCTCAACATCTCCCCTGTAGGCTAACTTTACTCATCCTAGACCCAAACCAAATGGGGAAACTACACCGCCCGCTCTCCCATCTCTCACAAGAGAACTTAATTGACTTCCATTTGGTTAACGGTTGTTATAGGCTATATCGTCACAGGAAAAGAATCAGTAAGACTGTTGAGACTTTATTCTGTCGCCTGATTTATCCTTTGCATGACATCCCACCCTATTCGCATATATTTTATATTTCAATTGAATCCTCTGGGCAAATAGTTTTAAGTCTCGTCGTCATAAACAATAAAAATCGTGAATAGCTAATTTAGCGTGACACGAACTCGTATCGTTTAAAAAGGCATTTCCATAACGATTATAATAACAGCATAAAGAACACAGTCATCCCCGTACATTAAAGGTGAATCCTTAAACAGGAAAAAAAAAAAAAAAAAACACTTTAATCACATCAAAGGACAACCAGAACGATACAATAAAAGAGCACTAAACGTTGAATAAACTTCTTGTGAGCGCTGAGGTTATTTTTCGATCATCATAGATTAAAAGTTTTTCGCTTTCCGTTTTTGTTTTTAAATAAGATATGTATGTTCGCCGACTTCGCGTGAAAATAATTTAAGGGAAGATGATTTGGGAGGATATACTGTCAAAAAGTCCAGCGGCATTGCTGTTTATGAAGGCGCGCCAGCCACATCCTTCAGACATAATTGGCATGAGAAAAACCAAGTTCAACGCGATGCTCTGAAAGGAATTAAATTTCAAAAAGTTGTACTTGAAAATAAAGAAAAATAAAACATTTCTCTAGAATTGACGCTGAGTCTAAATTTATCTGATGTAAGGGAGGCGGTCATTTTGCAGCGGCTGTGGTGCTTTCCAGGCATAATTCCAAAAAAAAAAAAAAATATTAAGTTACACAAATCGTAATGAATTTATTTATTTATCCATCAGAGACTGAGTGAGATGTGTTGAGGAGGAAACCCTGATCTCAACTTTTAGAAGAACTTCGGCGAACTGGAAGACATTATGAGAAAAACTTCCCCGCTATGTTTCGTCGGGGAAGTTTTTCTCATAATGTCTTCCAGTTCGCCGAAGTTCTTATAAAAATGCAGGAAAGTGTACATTTGACGAATAGGAATGTTTAAAAAGTTTCGATGACAGCAAATTTTAAAAAAAACTAAAAACTAAAACACTTTGCGTCAACAAAATAAATAAATAAAAATCCCATCTTAAAAAAGGAGGCCAGAAAGCTGTTCAAGTGTAAAAATACAGCTAATTTTTGGCAATGCACTTATAGCGAGGCTTAAGGGAGGGAGGAAAGTTGTTTGTCAGCGCAGCTCTGGGAGTCAGTCCCTTATCAATGCTTGCTTTGTACCAAATTTGAAAAGCGAAGATTTGCACTCTTCCAACTATAGGTACACCAAATTAAAGCTGCAGTGAAAAACCTGAATGATGGTACAGCACTTGGATCCTATGAGTTCCCTACAAAATTTCACAAATAATGGACACCTAGGCGGACTAGGGCGCTTCATTGTTTTTTAACAAAATGTGAGAATTATGTACGAGGCATATCTACAGAAGTCATCCGATGTTGTTTGGCTCTCATTTTTTTTCATAATGAAAAACTTCGATTCAGTTTTTTGATTATGTTCATTTGAACCTTTAGAATTTTAATGGGTCAAGTCGAGAAGATGATATTGGCCGTCAAAATCGATTGCCATACGGGCTCGTTTTTACGCTCGTTTTTTACTCGTTTAAATACGCGCGCCCACACTAAATAAGGCAAAACAAAGCAAGAAAACAAAATAAGGTGTTTTGTTCCATCCGGTGTGGAAGCAACCTAAGAGCCCAGGAAATAAAGCCTCAAAAGCAAAAATTAAATAAGGACCCGATGTTGGGATACATTTTTAAAAAGAAATTATGCCCCATTTCTAAAATAGAAATTAGGCACCGATAAGATGCGGCTTATAATTTTAACTAATGCTTTTAACGGTCGTTTTTTCTTTTATTTATTTTATAACTCGCTTATATTAATTTAAAATATAAGTTTAACGTTTAAAGCGGGCTGTCAAATCGCGTTTTTCTGCTACGCATTTTTTCCAGTCATGTCCAATTTTTCTAATCAAAATGATATTGGGCTCCAAAAATAATGATGGGCTTTTAAATTCTTGGGACCTTATTTCATTACGAAATTAGACTCCATTTGAACAATTTAAAAAAGGCCCCAAAAAATTAAATTGCACCCCAAATTTAAACATGTAGGCGCAGTGGCTTAGTGGCTATACTCTGTCCAAGAAAAATTGTCAGTACAGGGAAGATAGGATGTTTGTCTCTCAGTCTGGTTGCAATGACTTACATAAATCGGTCCCTTTTTAAAGCTCTCATAGGGTTGCCGTAGTGTGTATGATAAATCGCCATAACTCAGAGAGCAATACTGTTAGGGTTACCATCTTCCAATTTAGCCAGGTCTCATCAGTAAAATAAATCTTTCTTTTCTTTTCTATAATTTTTTTTAATTCGCGTAAATATCTTCGCCTCCAAGAAATAATGTCACTTCTTTCCAACAACAAATTCTTTCGCTGACGTTTGACGAATTTAAGTCCGAGATCTTTTTGCAATATTGTTTACAAAGTTGATCTGCTTAGTTTTGTTATATTTTCACTTTTTTGTACTTCCAATAATATCTTGTCTAGCGTTGAAAGGTCATTATCCATAAAAAACTGATGGACTATCCGCCTAATCGCACATTTGTCAAAATCATCCACCTTGCTCTTGATACCGGAATAATTTTCCTTCTTTGGTGGTGAATTGTGGCCTTTGATTGCTTTTTCCCTTAAAAGCCTGTATACAGTTCGTTCCGTAACAGAAAAAACAGTAGCCGCATTTCCTACGGCTTCCGATTTACTTTTGAAAAGGTCATACAATTTTTCAGTTGCATCAACAATTTGTTGTTTCTTTTCTACACTTAGATCCTTTGAAGACTTTGTAGCCATGTTTCTGTTTATTCATATGCACAATAAAGTTAACCACTTGCTTGAGATAACAACCATTGTTTCCGCCTTATATACACAAACAGGCAATTAGAAAAAAATTATATAACCACGACGCAATGTCATATACCCAAACAGATGGTAAAAGGACTGCACTTGTGCAGCTCTACATACATTTTTTAATATAGACATATATACCTAGATTACAAATTTGTTAAAAAATTATTACCCGTCAATGCAGAACTTCGCGGAAACAGTAGCAAAAAAAGGATCATAAAATCCTTTCAAGGCATTTGCTTTACTGGAGAGGAGTGACCGGATGTGGTAAAACCCAACGACCGAAAATAAACAGTATAGGTCTACCTGCTTCATCATTTTGATATTTCAGTGTGAAAAATATGCTCTACAAAGTGAAATATGAATCTATACCTACCAAAACATGCAGAAATATGCCCTTACGAATAAGGCTGAAAATTTGTACTTAGTTTTCTATAATAAAATATTTAATCAAATTTTATCCTTTAAAATACCATGCTTTTGCATGAATCCGGTTGAGTTGCCCTAGTAATCAGTATTAATTTATTGCAATATCTCTACAACGCACATATGATCACTTGTTGCGTTAGTGAAATGAATGCATTAAAACACCTCACGAATAAACATTATTTCTAAAAGACAACATTCAAAAATATGTTTTAACTGAATATTATTGGAACTTTCAGAAATACAAACAAATTAAAACCGAATGGCAACACCCCACATAATATGCCGCTCTCAAAAGCTCCAAAAAGCTCCAAAAAGCACCAAAACCGAAAGTTCTTTGACAAAATTCAAAGAAAAACCCTTAATGATATGCTAACATTGCCATATGGTAACACTTCTCTAATGTGCTTCAGTCACTCACACTGCTTATTTTGGTTGATGATAATAGCAAGCGAACACAAGCGATCGTGCTCATTCTGCCCGCGATTGTGTGGCAGAGTGGTTGTGGAGGGATGTATGCGAATTTCAGGAAAATTACAACAACAAAATCCTTTGGAATGCCAGTGGTTTCGTTTTTATTTCAGTGGCAAATCTTGTGTTTTAGTGCCGTGAGAGTACTACAGGCACCACTGGTAGAAAAAAGAGCTTCCCATAAGGCCTGTACTGACAATTTTTCTTGGACAGAGTATAGTGTGTTGGACTACTAAGCTAGGGGTCCCAGGTTCGAATCCCGAAAAAAATCCATTTTCCAATTTAAGGTTTTTTTTCACTACGCCACATCTGTTTTGAAGTTTGACAAACATCCATCCTGTCATGAAAGAGCTTCTCAATTAGCCCTTGCATAAAATTGTAGATCCCTTCCATTCGTCTCAAAAACGAAAAACTCACACAAAACGAATGGTTGTGATAAGCTAGGCATTTGGTCACTACGGACCTGTTGCGCTAACTATTAACCTTACTTTTAGTTAAGGCTTCAATAAGATGGAACACCCAGCATCGACGTTAAGTTAGATCGTCACAATAGACAACTACTTATAGCTTTAAGGTAGCAAGAGACTCTGTCTATTTCGTTTCCGCTATCATTTGAAAAACATCACTTCGTCAGATATCAAGCAACCTAAGCTGTTAGGTTTTTCTGAGTATAGGCAAATTTTAAAACGCTTTCGCCCGAACAACAAAGACCCAGTCCCTCTTTATTGATCTGAATCAAATTGCATCTTCAAAAGCGAGAGAAGTTTTAAAAGAAACAAAATACTCAGTAAATTAATTAAAATAAAATATAAAATACGATATAACATATTTAATTTAAATTAAATTATTTATCAGAGCTGTACTGCGGAAAGAAAAAAACTCCCAGTTTGACAATAGAAATGGCGGAAATAGCAAATACTACGCCTCTCCTCGAGTGCGCATTCCAAATTTTAGATTCAAAACAAATCGCAAGGTCTTGAGAAGTTTTTTTTTTCATTACAGCTTCAAACTTACATCAGACCTTTAGAATTCTTTATTTCGAAGTTCGTTACGAGCAACTGTCTCGCACAACAGATCTATACAGCACCCAAAGCTTAGCTTTTATCTTACGAATGAAAGGGTCGACAGTCTTATGCCAAAACCAAGCGACTGACATGAAAAAACGACTCAGGTGCAAATTTGCATTTTCCCAACACATGAACCTGTAACCCCACACAAAACTGAACTTCTTTTCAAAATATCCATTTAAAACTTAAAATATTCGATTCAAAAGTCCTGAACAACAATTTCTGTTGACAACATGCACCAACAACGACACTGTTCATTATGTTCTCTGTGTGTCCTACTAATTGATTTATAGCACAAATTCAGACGAAAAGCATTAAGAAATGAAAAATCACTTTCTTGTTCTTTGTTGGCCATCGTCCTGGGTACTAGATTCCTTCCTCTTTAGGCAACCATTTGACTAATTGAATTTCGCCTTTGTATAAGACAACGTGCACGGTTTGCCTTGGTTCGGATGTGATCTATAGTTGTAGTGTCTCTCGCCATAGAGTATCCTTCCAAACAGAAATTAATTGCAATTGCTTTGATGTAATTTTTTACATTTTGTTCTGTTGGCTGCCAAAGGCAACACTTAAGGACGAAGAATTATGCATTTTCAAATGGGAAATTCTGTATTTTCCTTACTGGATAATTGGTAAAAGATTGAACACAGAATGCATTGATTGATGTGTTCGGAGGGATATTTGTTGGTCCTTGCTGGTGGACTCACAAATGGGGTACCTACCTACTTATGGATACTTTGGATTTGGAAAACTGATGCGGTTCAGAAGAACGATCTTCTCGCATTCTATGATTGAGGTAGGTTTGGTGCATTATAAGGAGTGGGACTGTTCAGAACTAGATTTTTTTTTTAATACCGACGAACTTTTTATTAAGCATGCGAACAATGGCTCCAGGAAATAACCCCCCAAATGAAAAATGAAATAACTCCAAGAAAATGTGTATGGAGGTGGGAATTTATATCCTCTATCTATACATAAAATCAAACTGTAGGCATTTTCTTTGTTACCTAATGGCGTGAAAACTGCTGCACAGATTTCGGTGAAACTTTTTTTGAAATGTTCCCTTAGATTCTGAGAAACACATAGGCTTCCTTTCCTTTCATTGCCATGCCTATTTTGTGGAGCGTTTTTGACCAAAATGTGTTTTTTCTGACTTTACTGCCTATTACTCGCCATAACTCAAACAATTCTAAATCAATGCAAACAAAACAAATTACTTAGGAGAGCCAACACTTTTATAGTTATTTCAAGATATCATTAAGTTTTCTGTGTCCTCTATTTATTTTGTTAAAACGAACATTATCAGCAGCCGCGGTTCTTGATCGTTGTTCTACTTTGGGGTGGTTGGGTGGCGCACATCGCACAAGCACGTTCATATGAAAAAAAAACTGCGTGGTTTTTCTCCAAATTAAGTGAAACGAAAGAGAAGTATGCGACGTGAATGTGTATGTAATTAACAGCGACAGTGTGTTTCTGAGGAAATGCGCAGATGGCTGATGACGTGCGCTGACGGACGTATGGTGGTGTATATAGAAATTGAGTTCAAGGTTTTTGTTTTAATGGTTGTTATAGTACCTACGTTGATACCTACAGTAAGGAAGTGGAACTTTAGTACTTACGCCGTCGAATTTAATTTTTTTAAATTGGTGTTTTAGGTAAATAGATTTGTTTGATTTATTGTTTCACCATGAAAATGTTCACCGCTTTGTTTTAGCTAGACTGTTGATTTTAAACATATATGTATGTCGTTGAGAAAACGGTCAAATCTCTTTTATTGGAAATTACACAGTCTCACGCCCAAAATTGGGGACTTATTTCATGGGATCTGGGGAACTTATTTCATACATCAAATTGTGCGCATACGAATTTCTATCATTGGATTATGAAATACGTACGTTGTCAGTGAAATTATTCCCCAATTTTGGGGGGTATCTTTCATTTTCCATTCGGGGGCTTATTTCGTTGGGGGTTATTTCCTGGAGCCGCGAAAAATAGTGGTTTCTGTGGAATCAAAATTTGAGTCCCGCAGTTGACAGTAAAAACGCAATCACTGAAATCCAAAAGGACCTTCGGGCATACAACTCTTTTCGTGCCACACCAAGTAGCCACTGCACCAACTCTTTCCCTACTTTGTAGCTAGTACCTAAACCAATCATAAAAACGAGCATATCCTTAGGCGCACTTTTAAATACTCCATAGGCAGCATAAACACAAAGTACATAGAGAAAAATACAATTAAACTGCGGATTACTCGCTCAGCCATCAAACCGCAACTAACCGAGCAAAAGGCAATCTTTTATGAGGATCTACATTTTAATCCCTTCCCACAGTCGGCTGTTATTGTTGTTCTTCCTCCCTCTCCACACTGTGATCCCAAGATTTATTTGCAGTAGTTTGAACGCCATCCCAAAGGCCGGCTGTCTTAGCTAACAATTCCGATTCGCAACTAATCCAAAACTAATCACCAAAATGACTTCCAGTATTTTACCAACCAAAGGGCGACACAGTGTAGGAAGTAAAAAAAAAAAAAAATTAAAAACAACTATAAATCCTCAAAGTGATATCGCAGATTGTTGAACATGCCACAAAATTAGTTTTTCTCCTCGAGGCTAACGGAAAATAAAAATCAACTTAAATCCCGTTCCCGTCTGTTGTTCTCTTCCTTCGTCCTGGTGGAAAAAATATGCTCCAACCTACATTTGTTTCATATGTATATATACATTATAAAGGCTAAGAGAGGAAAAGGACTTAACCGCGCCGCACACCATCCTTCCATAGTTCTTAGCGTGAATAGTGAAAGAACATACAAATAAATGGGGGGGACGAAAAGTAACAACGAAATTGAAAAACAGGATGTCATCCTATAAGAAGTATAAAAGAAAGAAAAGGCTCTAACGCCACAGCTCTCAACTTGAAAACCAAAATGAATAAATTGAATGAGCTTTAGAAGATTGTGTGACGTACACCATTGTGTTGTGTTGTTTTGTTTCGTTCCCTTCCAACAACAAAAAGCAACTCTTGTTCCACTCCAGGACCCATGACAACAATAGACAATGACACCGTCACTGTGTCGCATGCGAAGTTCTACGACAAAAAAAAAAAAAAAAATATGAAAAATGTGAACAACATCAAAAGAAAAATCACCAAAAATTCCATATATCCCCCCATCCGATCCTAAAGATCCGAACCAACGATATGCGTTCGGTGTATATGGAGGACCCCCTTCTTGTCAGCGCGGTGGGTATATGAATAATTCATTTCCTGAAATTCATCTTCATGTAGCTTTGTAGATACATTTCGTTCGGTAGGACGCAAAAAGCCTTTTCTTGTTGCCTCTTTGGATATCCTTAAAGAAAGGAGCCGCTTGAGTGAGGGATATGTACGGAAAGGAAAGCACCAGGAGAAGCACCTGCTAACCGGAAAGGTTTATTGGATTTATTTCTGCCTGCGACGTCAGGAGAGCACAAAAAAAAAAAAAATCTTAAAGTACTACCTACAGAAGGTATTGGTACAGTACCTCTACCTCGACCTCTACCTATGACAAGAGGAGGACTACGATGGGATAGAAAAAAAAAAGGAGCAACTAATAAAAACAAGGGAGATATATACCAGGGCATAATAAAATACTATTTAGGAGTCTTTTCTTTTTGCTCCCCAATTTTTCTCTGATGCTGGCTTCGAATTTTTTATTGGCGGGAGTAACCCGGTCGCGGAGATATATGTTATGGCAAAGTAAAAGCTACTTATTCGAATGCCTTTGCATGTATAGACACGATAGCATCAGCGTAGCGTCCTCTCTGTAAGCTGGGAGGATACATCTATTAGCTTTGCGGATTTAAAAAT
This sequence comes from Cheilosia urbana, assembly GCA_946477585.1. Taxonomy (NCBI): domain Eukaryota; kingdom Metazoa; phylum Arthropoda; class Insecta; order Diptera; family Syrphidae; genus Cheilosia; species Cheilosia urbana. The sequence continues at coordinate 125,035,996 of OX297854.1, forward strand.
TAGAAAGGATGAAAACAGAGTCAAAGTTATAAATGGGCTCGATGGGTTTCCCGCTGAGTTTTTTTTTTTTTTTTATGAACAATTTAATGTGATTTGTTGCGCTGACGGAGGGGCGGTAAACGGGATAAAGGAGATGTTGCTCGTGTGTGACTGTGGGGGATTTAAGTTCGATTTTTTTTTTAAATGATTTAAATCTGTGCAAGCATTAAGATCAGTGTGTGTGTGAATGGTGCGGTAGCGATTAGTAGTTGTGCGAGGACGAGGTGATTTAACGACATCTGAATGCAGAGGGGCCTCGTCAGGGGGTTTATAGAGGGTGGGTCATCTAGTGGTTTCTTTTTAAATCAAAGTTTGTTTGGACGCTGACAACTGTTTCCCGCTCGAGATCTCGACAGAAAGTCAGTAGCATACCTCCGTGGAACGAAATGAGTCGCTTTAACCCAAAGTGAATGCTGTGTAGCCCAAACAGTGGGTTTTTTGAAAAGAAGTTTTGACCGAAATAAAACACCCACCGCGCCTGCTGTACGTAAGTTTGTGCAAAAAGTTCCTGAGACTGGTATGGTAAGTTCGTGAGACTGGTAACACTCATGGTCTCCGTCGTCGTTCGGTTTGTCCACACGTCTGGCTTCTGTAGCCGATTGTGGAGTGGTGGCATAATTGGAGCGTTTTTCTTCGAAAATGAGGCTGGGAACAACGTTTCGGTCAACGTTGGGCGTTACAGAGCCATGTTAACCGACTTTTTTTTTTCTGAAATTTAAGACATGGATTTGGACGACATCTGTTTCATGCATTATAGCTCGTGTGCAACACAGCTCATGCCACAATCGATATTTTGAGCACCAAATCCCCAAATCGTGTTATAAGCCGTCTCGGCGATGTCAATTGGACGCCTTGGAGCTGCGATTTGACACCTTTGGTTTTTTTTTTTGTGCGGAACCCTGAAGGACCAATGTTATGCCAACAATCCAAGCACTTAAGGCTAAAATCACCCAAGCAATCCGTGAGCTACAGCCCGAAACCATCAACAAGGTTTTAGAAAATTGAAGTGACAGAATAGGCTACTGCGAAGCCAGTCAAGGCAGCTAATTGAACTACGTTGTGTTCCGTAATTAATGGGAATGTTTGCTCTTACTTATAAAGCCATGTTACAATGGAAAAAAATTTAATTTTGTTCATTTTATTGCAATTTAAAAAAGTAACTTGTATTTGGTCCACCCTGTGTCGAAATAGCAGCTAAGAAGAGCTGGAAGTTGGCCGACTTGTGTACCTACCAAAAGATGCAATTTTGGAGACTTGAAAACTTCATTAGTCGTACACCAATTTTGCAAGAGAAGTTTGAGTGGTTAGGTTTTTCCATGACCAACTTTGGTGATATTTACAGAAGTTCCTATAGAATCCACTTTTCGACTTTCGTATTTTTAATCTTCGGCTTGTTTTACAAAATTTGTATATTTAATATTTATTAGGAGACCATTTTAAAAGCTCTGAGGAAGTCTCAACAAAAAAAAAAAGTTTTCCATCCATCTATTCACAGGAAGATGAGCTTTCTCTGCAATTTAGTTATGATTTTAAGTCGTTTAAGCAACGGGATCTTAAAAGTTCGTCAGGAATTATTTAGCAACCATTTTTTTTTTTTTTTTTTTGTTAGCACATTTGGAAGGCGCAAGTAATTCGACTATTCAGTCATGTTTTTCTTTCGAATAATGTTCTTTTAATGGCAAAAGAGCTGCCAATGCATGGTTGTGCTATCGACACTTTACTTTGCCACTTCAACAATTTCATAGCTTACTACTGATGGAGTATCTTTCCATCAATAAAAGACCAACATTTTAGAGTTCAGCGTTTAATAAATTTTTATTAAGAGTGAATTATTTTAAAAAATTATAAAACAAAGTAAAAAGACTATAATTTTCATTTTTGACTTATGTAATTCAAAAGGATAAACAAAATTAATTTTCACTTTTTGATGTGACGGGTGTGAGCATTCGGCGCCTATATCCAACCTGTGGAGTTAAGGAAGCGGATTATGTCTAATGTCCCTTTACCCGAAATGTCGCTAAGGTCGTCGAAAAAAATGTGGTTCAGTGGGTCGTATATGAATAAAGCGAAGCAATTGCTTTTACTCAAGAGAAATGTCAAGGTCGAAGCATTTGCTACGTTTCGTATGAATAAAAACCAATTTGAGTTAGTTCCAACTTTTGACATGTTCGAAAAGCGGCGGCACTGACCTTTTCCTCAGATCGGTATGAATAAACAAAGCAAATGCTATGCAAATTCTGAGTCTGCTATTTAGTTGACTCAGACCTTTTGCTAAATATTTTGTAAGCACATTTTTTACACAAAAAAAAGTAAGCAATGTGAATTTTTGATGGTTTGTCTATAAATAGTTAAATGAAGTTTTGTTCGTGCAGGAAAATCATCAAAATACCTGTGAAAGTTTTTACTCTGAGTTCTGAAGTGGTTAGACGTGCTTTTAAAGTATTCCAAATTAAATCAAAAACACAAGACAGTATAGGCTTTATTAAAAATAAATATTTCGACTTAAATCAAAAGTTTTTTTTTTTTTTTTTTTATACTCTTTACAAAATTGTAAAGCAATAGTTCCTTAAATACATATCCCAAGCTGCCTCTTTGCATTTCTCTGGTAAGAATATATCTTTTTACAATGACAAATTGCTCTCGGTGTCAAGATCCGTTGCCCGGAGACGGCGAATTCATTGCCTGTATGAAGTGTAAGGGGTGTTACCACCACGAATGCACTACAGTCGCATACAATACATGGAGAAAATGGTCCGCAGCAACAAAAAAATCATGGGAGTGTAACATATGCAGGGGAAAAGAAAAAACGCTCCCTGCACCACAAGCACAGACCCAACAAGCAAAGCGATCCAGATCGGCGGACTCTCCCAGAAATACTCCTGAATCGTCCGAATTTGCTGATAATTATCTTCCACTACAAACACACAGGGAAATAAAAGAAATAAAAGAAATGTTGAAGGAATATGCAAAGACGGTGGAGTTCACAAGCTCAAAATATGATGAGCTAAACAACACCCTCGTTAAAAATACACAGCTAATACAAACACTAACAAACGAAATCACTGAATACAAAAAACAAAATGAACTTAAAGATACGATCATAAATAATTTACAAACAAAAATCAACACGCTTGAACAAATACAATTGGATAAAAATATAGAAATTAAAGCCATCCCGATGAAAGCAAGTGACAATGCATTTGATATCGTCAGTGCAATCGGCGAAACACTTGGCCTTCAAATAAACGAATGCGACATTGATGAAATCGTCACATATGCTGATAGAAAAAACCGAGAGCTTAAAAATCTTTCCGTATGCTTTACACGCAAACAAATGAAAATCTCAGTAATGGAAAAAGCAAAAATAAAAAGAGCACTCACGTATGAAGAGATTGCCAAAAATGAAAACAAGGGAATGAGCGGCTGTTATGCAAAACAACATATATACATAAACAACCAATTAACTGCTCATTTCAAGAAGCTGCTCTGGTTAACCAAAACAAAGGCGAAAACCGTTAATTGGAAATACGTTTGGATGAGGAACAACAAAATTCTCGCGAGAAAGAACGATGGAGATGCAGTAGTGGAAATATATTCGGCTCTCGACATAGAAAAAATAGCTTAATCCCAACTTCCATACGTATACACTAGAGAACAAAAAATAACGTACGTAGATGATGGAAAAAACAGAGGAAGAAGAAAATGAAATATTGCAAATAAACTTCGAAAATTTAAAAACGCAAGGGAAAATTGAAAATTATATAGAAAAATTGAATGGATTTTCGTTTCTGTTTTTAAACATTCGTTCTTTAAGAACAAACTGGAATAATTTTATGTTAAGTATTAATCAATTTTCACATAACATCGATGTTATTGTATTGTCCGAAATAAATATTAAGGAGGCGGAGAATAAGTATTATACTATTGATGGTTTTCAGCAGGAAGCTTTCAATAGAATAAAAAGGGGAGGAGGAGGTATAATGGTTTATTTAAAAAACGATATCGGGTATGGAAGAACGAATGACGTTTATGAAACTTACGAATGTATTACACTAAATATCAAGAGAAGAAAATTTGATGCCACCATTTTCGCAGTATACCGACCGCCAAGACTGAATGCAAATGATTTTATTAATGAATTAAGTCAAAATATAGATAAGATTAATATAAAACGAGCACTTATAATTATTGGCGATATAAATATAAATACTGAGGATATGTATAATCCAACAGTAAACAATTACTTATCAATGATATCATCGAGAGGACTTGTTAATACGATCAAGTCAGTAACGCGTGTTGATGCATCAAGAGATACAGAAACACTTATAGATCACTGTTTGGTTCGATCAAAATACACCGAAGTAAAATCAGCAGTTATCGAATTCAACTTTTCGGACCATTACGCAATATATTGCGCTATTAATACAAATGAAAAGAGTGAAGTTGAGGGAAACCAAAGTGAGGAATATATCAGCAGTTATGATCTATCGAGAAAAATCAACCTATTCAATTGGGAAATATTAAATGAGTTTACTGAGGTAAATGAATACTATGAAAATTTCAAATCTCACTTCAATAAAATTGTCAAATCCTCAACTAAGATAAGAACGAGAAAAAGAAGGTCAAATGAGCACAATTGGATTACCAACGAGTTACGAAATGCATGTTTGGAGAGAGATCGACTATACCGCAGATATAAGAACAACCGCAGGAACGAAGATTATAAAAACGAATATAAACGGTATCGAAATAATCTAAATAAACAAATATACAATGAAAAATCAAAATATTTCATGAAACAATTTTTAAATGTAAAGAACAATCCAAGGGAAACTTGGAAAATTGTAAACAATATACTTGGCAAAAAGGTGGTAAATTTGGATAATGTCCTAGCAAAAAACTTTAGTACAGACAACTTTGATGGTTTAGCCGATCAGTTTGCTGACAAGTTAGTTAATGAGATCACAAACATAGTACATGTATGTAACAACAAGTCCTATTCCGGTCCATCAAGCAATGTCCAGCGTTCAATGTTTTTCGGTGAAGTCAGTACGGACGAAATCTTTAAAACTATCATCTCACTGAAAGATAATAAATCGGCTGGTGAAGATGCCATACGGCCGAAAGACCTGAAAAATAATGCGAACATTTTGGCGCCAGTAGTAGCAAAACTTGTTAATATGAGCTTTGAGCAGTCAACCGTCCCTGAAGGTCTTAAAACATCAATTGTGCGTCCTATTTATAAAGAAGGAATAAAAAACGATATCGGAAATTATCGGCCGATATCAATACTTTCGGTAACGGACAAAATAATAGAAGATATTGTTGCCAAAAGACTATACCAATATCTTGAGAAATATAATATTCTGGCAAGCAACCAATATGGTTTTAGGCCAAATAAAAGTATAAATCGATTATTGGGAGACTTCGCAAATAAAATAAATACAAATCAAGAGAAAAAACATCACACAATTGCACTTTTTATTGATTTTAAAAAAGCCTTCGATACCTTATCCCATGAAAACATTTTAATTCAGCTGGAAAAAGTAGGCGTAAGAGGATCATTACTTTTATGGTTCAAAAGTTATTTAAAAGATAGAACATTTCGAGTAAAAATCAAAAATAGTGTAAGCGTAGAAAAGTTTTCACACTATGGAGTGCCGCAAGGGTCAAAGCTGGGTCCTCTACTTTTCATCATATATATGAACGACTTGCTACTAGCTCTCAGGCAAAGCACTGTGTATGCCTATGCAGATGACACGGCAATTGTGGTTAATCACAAATCCTTTGAAGCAGCGGAGAAAATTATGCAAAAAGAGTTCAATGCAGTCTCGGCATGGTGTCATGACAATGGACTCAATATTAACGCCAAAAAAACCAAAGTCATGCACATCCGTCCACCACATATGCTTAAGCAGAAAATAAACATAAAAATACACAACCTGGAATGTCTGCACAAGGTTCAAAATTTCGGACTACTTCAAGACGACGACGATTGCTCGACCGTTCTTGAAAACGTATCAAAGTACAGATATTTGGGAGTTATGGTTGACTATAACTTCAAATGGAGCTATCATATAACCACGTTGACAAAAAAACTTAGGCAATCCGCCTACGCTCTATTTCATCTAAGCAGTAGATGCCCAACAGAAGTTCTTCGGCAGTGCTACTTCGGCCTGGTGGAGTCGCACTTGAGATATGGTATTATGGCGTGGGGAAACGCGCCGCAGCTCCAAAAACTCAATATGCTGCACAGGAGCATTCAGAAGACGATAATGAGAACGCAACGACAACAAGGTGACAGCACTAAATCGTATCTATCAATCAATCAACTGCATAAATTGCAGATATTCTCAACATTTAAAGATGACAGCACGTATAAAACACCGACCCAACAAACAGTAAATACAAGAAGACGACAACAAAACAAATATATGGTCCCGATATATTGGAACGAGTATGGACGTAGACGCTACGCAGTAACTGTCCCAGCTATGTTCAATGAATTGCCAACACACTTTCTTGATCTACCTAAACCAGTCTTTTTGAAAAAAATTAAAAAAATGTATCTTAATGTCAATGCCTTGTAATTTATACAAATTTTTTCAGTACCTGTAGTCTTAATGCTTGTTAATTTAATATCTTTTCTGGAATTTAATAAAGTAAAATTATTATTAATAAAAAATGCTAAAAGAACTCAAAGATAACAGAAAAATATCCAATCTTCTGCAGACAAGCCACTTAGGCTTTGCAGGAAAAAAAAAAAAAATGTTTAATTGTAAAATTGTATTGTATTGTAATAATAATTGTAATAAATAATAATAATAATAATAATAGTCCAAATTGAAAAAAAAAAAAAAAAAAAAAAAAAAAAAAATCAATTATTTCTTGTCATGGGCACCTGAAGAGGAAATAAAACATCAACAACCTATTTGGCGAACAAAAATCATATTTCCAGGTGCAATTGGAATAATAGCATATACCCTATAGATTGCATGCATATTTCTGAATTTCATTTTTTTAAATTTAAATTTCCACAAAAGTCGTTAGAATCTCAATGAAAATTCAAAAAAATTCAAATTTACTGGTCAGGTTTGACAGAAATTGCAAGGCAAGTACACGTGCAGCGAAGTAAAAGTTATGTTCGAATTTTCGAACTTACTTTAGCAAACTAGGTTTTTATTCATACCGATTCAAAGCAATTGCTAAGGGCTTTTACTTTGCTAAAACCTTTTACTCAAAGTAAATGCTAGGTTTTATTCATACGACCCAGTGTGCGCAATCTGGCTCTTGCTAGTGCCGAACATTTGCAGAGGAAATGGGAGAGAGTTTCTTTCTCGGAAATGTATTCCGCAACTGCGCAATGAGGGTTGTGTGGGATCACAAGCTTGGCCGCATGATCTCCAATTGGCCAGTACCCCGTGATTATTGCCGTGACTCTGTCATATCTGGACGGGTTCTGTTTAGCAGGTTTCTTGTTCTACTTTGGTCGTAGGCCATATTTTCCTTGATATGTCGCAGTCGGTTAAACCCCTCCATTGAAGATTTGCTTTCTGAAGGGACTGTGAATGAATTCGACTCTTGCCGCGAGTGAGCTGTGTAGACCGGACCCTCCCCTGGCCAGCTCATCTGCACGTTCGTTACCTATTATGTTACTATGCCCTGGTACCCAGAGAAGTGTAAAACTTAAACGTTCGCCCAGACGGGCAAGCCCTTTCCGGCAAGTTGTACCGTCTTTCCGCCATACCTCGCTCAGGATCGACTGTACCTACAATGACGGTTTGATGCACCTCAATGGCGACACTATTCAAAAGGTTAAGATGTTAAGCGCGCCATCAATGCACTAGCTTATAAAGAACCCTCTGTCAAGATTGCCAGTTTAATTAAGCGTACTTCTTAAATAAGCACTCTGAATGCCTTGAATACGTGTTGGTTTTCGGATTTAATTTGAACAGCGTGCCAATGAATTCTTAAAATTCTTCACAGGCGTTTATAAAGAAGTGACAAATGTTGATAGTCCTGTGGCTTCTGGGGAGCTCAGTTTGATGGGAATAAAAACCGCCTTAGGAGTCCTTCAACCTCCAGAAATATTTCGCTAGCTATATACATCCTATAGGTAATGGCGCAAGCATTACGTTTTGCACGATTACAAGACAGAGTCATGAGACCTCCAAGACTTGTGAAGAGAGATATACATTTCCCTTGTGACAACTGTCACTGCAGCATGACATCGTTTGATGGTAGCTGGACTACTGTCTTTACTGCAGCCTGGAAGGTGAAGAGGGTTATCCATATTGACACCTCAATACCTCCTGTTTGGTCATGGCAGATATACTACAATATGCCCGAAGTTCAGTCTAGCATTTGACTTAGGGTACATACAGTTTGACTAAGAGGAGCTTCTACAGCAGTTGCAAGTCAGTTCTATTTATTTAACAGCATTTGAAGCTTATACAACTTTGGCGGTCATCCGTCCTGTTTGAAACACATTTGGTTAATTATTGAGTTAATAAAATAATTTCCAAGTACACGAGCGGCTTCTAAAACAACAAAGATGCACTTTCGTCAGCTTATAAACCCACGTTCTACACAAGTACACCAGTGGACTTTTGTGATGCCTCTCGCACCAACAAGACGATTCACGGTCTTCCCATTCGCTTCAAAAGATGAGCTTGGATCGATCTTACGATTGTCAAAAACCATGATGGAATTTGAGGGTTTCAGCTATCCAGCTTCTCAATGCAATGCGTCGCGTATTCCAACCCAACACGCTATAGAAAATACTTGTACGAAGGAAGTCTGTACAGATGCGAAGTAGAGCAACATTTAAGAAGCGTCTTCTTCAAACATTTGTTGCGATACTGAATAGAATTTTAGTGCGATATAAGTTCCAATGCAAGCCTTGTCCTACGAGAGAGACCAAATTCCAGCCGAAATTTTTGTGAATGCCACAGCAGATCATCCCAAATGAAGACACTGCCAAATGGAAGCCAAAAATAACCCCCAACATTACCCACCTACTTGAACTCAGCTCTGCCCATAAATATTCCATACGCCATAACCAATATGAATACTAACAAAACGGATAATAAATATCGATCCACAAAGGACACTTTATTTATTTTCTCCGCCAAAGTATCCTTTTTTTTTTTGGTATTAAAGTCTCCCCTAAGCTTTATTACCTCGATATAATTAATGAACCAAATCAACGTCCACTGCAACATCATGATATCCTTATGCTCACACACTTTATCAACCCACCCACAGAACCCAAGTGATTATAAAAAGGAAAAATGAAACGCCCATAAATTACTCCCATAACGCCAATTACATTAAAAAGAGGGCAACAAAAAAAATATTAAAAAACCAAAATATCTAAGCCAATAATCATTCCTTATCCACCATCTGGAAGTTATGATTATTATTAGGATCATTCTTTGTCACAGGGCAATAAATAAAGTATTTTCCAATAAAGGACTTGCTGTTTGCACAATTTCCTGTGTGTGGAGCGAGTTCATAAATACGATCAATCATTATTCGCTTTGTAGAATCTTACTCCTTCTACAACGCAGCAGTGCAAAAAAAAAAAAACAAAAAAAAAACTCCTTAGTCAAGGAGCAAAAATTCTTTCCAAAGAAGTCGCATAAATTATTCGAATGTTTTTGTCGGTGGATTGTTTTCCATGCTCGGTACAATGTACATGACAAAATTGATATCCTTACGAAGGATAATGACACGAATACGAAACGACATCCGTTGATGGTGTAAGTGAACGGATCGTACACATCTAATTGTGGTAATTTTATCTGAATCTGGATTACGGGCAAAGTGTGGCATAAATTTTCATGCTCTGATTAGGATTTTATTGGTGTGAGCAGCATAAGCCGAAGGACTATAAATAGATATTGCTGAGGGCATGAAGAAAAAAAAAAATAGAAAAGAAAGGATGGCCGGCGCATGCTGACCTTAATTGAATGGCGAAACATAGAAATTGTTATTTATAGACGACAATGTGTGGCCGCAAATGGGATGTTTCTCTCGCCGTAAAGTATGCAACGAAATATTAATTTTGTCAGTAATTTTCAGTGCCAACAGGAATAAATGGACTTGAGGGAACACGATCGCGTTTGAATTGAATTCTTAGTTAGGGGACATTTTCATTTTCAATGCTGCTATAATTGTATCAGTGGAGAATGTTTGTTTGTACGTTTGTATGTGTGTATGTAACTTAGCCACAGCTGAGGGAGGAAGTTTTGCCCAACGTCTTATATTCCATTTTATAAGCAAAGCTATATTTATATAGAAAAACAAAAAAAAAATTAAAGAACATATCCATATCGGCTCTCTTGTCCTATCTAAGTTGGTAGGTAGGAGTGGCGGTTCAGCTTTGAACGTATTAACAAGTAGCACTATGATGTGCCTTTTTGTTAACACGACTCGTGTGACCTAGTTTGTGATGATTGTTACGGGTGTGATGCATTCGGTGCCTATATATCCAACCTGTGGGGTTCAGGGAACGGATCAATTGATATATCCCTTTACCCGAAATGTCGCTAAAGTCGTCAAAAGAAGTTGGTTAAGTGGGCGCAATCTGTCTCTTGCTACTGTCGGACATTTGGAGAGAAATGGGAGCGAGTTTCTTTCTCATATATATTCCCGCAACTGCGGCAATGAGGGTTGTGTGGGATCCCAAGTTTGGCCGCCTGGTCTCCAATTGTCCAATGCCCCGTGATTATTGCCGTTACTCTGGCGTTATCTGGGCGGGTTCTATTTAGCAGGTTTCTTGCTTTGTATTCCTTTCTAGCTATGAGTATTAATTTCTAAGGCGAATGGAGGGGACCTACAATGTTATGACGAGTCCAACCTGGGTCTGGCTGAATTGGGATGCTTTTCCAGGATAGTTTTACTTTGGATGTTTCTTAAACGATGGCGCATTGAAAGACATCCAAAAATAAGTCTTTATTGTTAACCGGGGGTCGAACCTGAGACCTCTGACACCTCATTCATAAAACTGGTAATAACTCATAGACATTGCTTTCAGACCTTGGGACACCAAATAAGTCAAATATTTTAAAACTGATTTTCCAAGAAGATGGCTTATACCTTCGTTAAAGGTTAGATGAACCATTTCAATTTCGAAACCTTAAAACTTCGCCTTGACAAGGAATACTAGCTCAGATGGGCATAGGTTGCATTAAGTTCGTCATAAATCTCCTCTATCCATATGGGTATTGATTGAAAATTCAGACAACATTTTAAATCTTTCTTGGGTATGTGTGGTTTCTTAAAACAAGGCTGGACTGGCAGGACATTAGGTGGAAAGTTTGTTTTTGGGAACTAAATAAAGCAGCAAAAGTGTGGAGCTAAGTATACTTTCCTTAACTGGCGCCCGAGGTGTAAAGACTTTCTGCTGATGAAGGAGTTAGTTTATATGTATCCAAGGATCATCTGTTAATGGAAAAATTTGGTTCCGGGTCTCCCCTAAATTGGATCTGCGTGGGAAGTAAGCTCTTTTGACTCCTTAGGACTCTTTTTAATCGCTGCAGGCTAAAGACTAACACAATCCCGACCCGGATAATCTTCTCCTGGAGTAATGGTTACATGACTTGGCGGTTTTAGCTTAATTGTGGACAAAACTAATTGTCTCGCAAAGTCATTGAGTTAAGCACCATTCCTGTCCCGTCAATTTGAGAAAAGTGCATCCAACCATTGAGAATATAAAGCCGTTCGCTTACTTACTGAGGTGGCACCCCAGTTTGTATTATTTGCCTTTGCTGTCTAGACAACTGATTTGCATTTTTATAACCAAGTCTATATCGATATAAAACTCGTATATGACGCTGTTTTCCCTATGTTTCAAAAGTCCGTTTACGCGTACGGGACCGAGGATCGCTCGCAGAATTCTGTGATCAAATCGACGACGGATATTCTTCTGTGCCATGGATGACAAGAGTCTGATATAGAGCATCCTTTGTGTTTCTTGACAAAGAACCAGTGACTTGAAGGCTGCGACTTGCAAGTCCATCCACAAGTTGGATTACGTCTTGCCAAAATCATTGTTTATTATTAAAGTAGAAGCATTTTTGTTTAGTTTGTGTGTGGGACACGAAACGACAGCGCAATTCAATTGAGAGTCTTCCGGAAAAGCTGTACCTATGTTTCAACAAGTTGATATAGCTTACCTACTTTAAGGGTCAAAGGGATATATATTATTATGATCACCTCTACCACAGCGGTTTTTCTGCGATCAAACCAGACCAAAGAGCCCCCATGAGGTACCGACTTGAAATACCCAATGTGTCGAAAGTAAGCGGATGGGTACTCTTCGGGGGAACAACCTAAAAGACTGCTACCTAAAATGTCAAAACCGAAGCTTCTTCCTAGCAACAGTTTTAGGGACATGTAATCTACAGGAATGTTGTTTTTAAACAACTGGAAAAGGTGCTTCCCAAGAACTTCACTACTGCAGCAGAAATTTGGAACAATTTTCGACCTTCTTAAACCTGCGCCTATACGTATGTCTTTCATTCGGCAGAAAACATGCATGAATACAAACAGAATGTCGTCAAAATGTTGCTTCCATGAGAACCAAATTCACCTGTTTCGAAGACTCTATATACACAACTTTCAGATCCAAAATTACCTTCAGAGGACCAAATCTTTAAGAGGTTAGCAAACATGCCGATGGAGCAAATTCCATTTAAGGTTCAAAATTACACCAGCGCCCTGCACAAGCTATTTCGGAACGATAGCAGCCACCTCATGAATTTTTCAATTTCTAAGGCCTACAGAATAAAACATATAAAACAAGCGCTTAGCAATTTTCTGAGACATTTTCAACCTTTTAAAGCTGCAAATGTCAAACAGACATAGAAACACTCCAGAGATATCCTCGAATGTCACATCGCTTCATAAAAACACTCCTATTCATTTATTTCCCTTGGGCATTCGGAAATTCCTCTCATTTTTTTTTTCTTTTTTTGGTAATTTTCTCGAAAGATATATTCTTCAAGGATATTTACCTTCAAGCTGTCCCAGATGACACTTAATTTGTTCAATCGACGTCGCCTACATCCGTTCCCATTACAAATTTAGACATCCCTCCGTTCGGCTGCCAAAAATAAAATTAATTCCCCTACACCGCTCTCCGCCCAACCACTCGTGGCATGATGAAAGCTTCGTATTCGTATAGAAATTCAGGAAGTAGAGGGAAAATATTTTTCCTCATATCCTGACGGCTCATTAAGTCTGCGCATCTGAGATACACAGAGATAACTCCTTATCCCCAGGAGAGCTACCGAACCGACCTCGTCTTCGGAATTCTATTAGAAGTTTGAACATAAATTTGACGATTGGTCCAAGAGTTTTGGTCAATATTTTGGTGGGCGAGATGAGAGCTTCTTCGTATACGGCCAATTACGAGAGGACACGTACTTATGGGAATTTATCTGTGCCGTGCACTTTGAATGTTAAGTGTGTGCGTGTATGAGCCGTCGATTGTTTATTGGCAATCGTTTTCCGCGCGAAATTCCTAAATATCCTTGAATGTATATAACACAACCAACTGAAGGTGGATTTCCTATTATGAAAGGACGATTAAAAAAAAAAAAAAAACACAGACCCACAAACACCGTACACAAGAAGGATGCACTACAAGCCAATGATGCTATATACGGCACATGCAGAGGATGCGAATAAATGAGCTGTTGACTGGCAATTTTATGTCCTTTCTATTGGGCCGCAACGGTGGAGCTATATGGAACTTCAACCGCCTGTCGTTTATGGTCATGTAAATCGTGTGTAAAATTTCAAAATTATGTAGCGGAAAATATTGCCATTTATATTTTATTCCTTAACATGGCGTTTTTATGATGGCACGGGCGCAGGACATTTTCATAACTACATCTATATACAGCAGATAGGTAGGGAAGTTTGCAGGGAAATGCTCTATTAAATGTGAACAGGAAGTTGAAGGGAAATCATTCAATTAGCCGGAGTAGATTTGTTTCCATAATGTTGAGACGCAAGGTGGAATAAAGTCGATCAAATTGTACAGAGTCGCACGAAGGACCCTGGGGATGTACCAATAAAAATGTTTTGTAAATTTGCTGGTTCTCCTGCAATCGTTATATAATTGTCTAGACAGAAATTAACTTGTTCTGTTCTGACGGGAATATGCCCAAAGGGATGGGCGGGAAAACTCATTTGACTTCCAAGTGTTTTCGGTTGGTCTGAGTTATAGCATAACGTTTTTTTCGATTTCCCCGAGGCATTGAAAATTTTTGTGGAAGAGGAGAAAAGGAAAAAGGGGAGCGAATGGGGATTGTCTCATTGCGAGGTGTGTGCGTTTGGAGAGATATGTCCGTACCTACTCAGGAAGTGGGTCAAGAAATATGTACCTATATGTGACATATGTCAAATATACCTATTGTGATATATGTCAAATCACGACAATTTTGGTAGGTGAATTCCCACAAGTAATGTTCCATATAAAGTGTACGAACGGATCGGGATCAGTTAGAGAAGCATTGCGACCGCGATAGCTTATACGTTGTGCGTGATTTTCTGTACTAGTATCTTACGAACACTTTCCTTGTATAGACAACAACTCATTGACCTTCCTTTAATAGACAACTCTCTCCAACAAAAGGGGACTAGAATCGGATGCAGGCTAATTTTTTAAAAAGTTCTCCTTTGCGTGTGCACACACCAAAATCTTCGGAACATACGCTTAAGGTAAGTTCAGAAAATACCCCCCTACCTACAACCAGCGGACTCCTCTGGCAAGTCAAGAGTATTCAATTTAGGAACCTTCCGTTTCCAATTCGTGTACACACCAACAGGATGTAACAAATAGAAAAAATTATCTTGTCCTCCGATTTGTTTTGTTTGAACTAAATACAAAAAAAATATAAAATCTCAAATTTCGAGCCCTTGTCGGTGACCCCCACAACTGCTGCGTTGCCTTCCTTCCAGCCTCATTATACAACCCAACTCATCCAATAAAACTGGGTAATCGTTTTGCCCAAGTCAATGATCCGGGAGCACCATTCCGCACTTGATGCTACGTGACAATTGGAAACTTCTCTTTGTCGGGAAAATTCACCACCCCTACCCTACCCCACCCAACACTCTATATATAAATAATGCTCGACGTTCGCTCCTTAATCGTCAACGACAAAAAAAAAATAAAAAAAAAAAAACTTTCAATTTAAAACGTACACCAGCGCATCAAGAAGCACTCACCTGTATTGTGAATTTAATGGCACATCGCCAATGGCCACATTATCGAATTGTACAGGATTCGCTGTCCATCGTGCCCAATAAAATGAGAAATTATTCGATTCATAGTGTTCGGTGAAGCGACACTTTAGCGTTAAATCAGCACCTTCTCGTGTGTCTAAGGATTCGTCCGCCTGTGTAAGTGAAGTGATGATCGTTAGACCTGCAAAATACAAAACACACACAAATGTAAGTAAACTAATTAGCAAATGAAGAGGGGAACATAAAAGGAAGAGAATAAACTGAAATATTGTATTCATAGTCTAAAAAGGTTAAAGGATAATTCTCCGCACCCACCGCCACCGGCCACGGTGGAATACAGCCAGTCAATTATGTCCTTTCTGTTAACTTCTCAGTTAATTAGGTGCTACAGGGTAAAAATCATCATAATAAAACAATTCCATTGGCGAGTGCTTTTTTGTTTTTATGTTTTTTTTTCCTTTGCACACCTTAATCCTGAACATGATGCTTGTTTGCTGTAACCTGAACTCGTCCGAAGGGATTAGGGATAAATTCGGACATGAAGTTCGAGTACTACAGTTAGATATATACCTCTTGCAAGAGGATAATGACAATAAAAAAGGCAAAAATGAAACAAAAGTGTTTCAAGGATCTCTACGTCTACCTCTTATGCTGGGGAAAAAAAATTAAAATGATTTTTTTTCTCCAGAATGAACTGGATCTTATTTCATGAATTTATTTCACTTTTTTTCCTCTGTTTTCGAGAATGGTACACTTTCGTTGAGGCAGAAGTAGTAGAAACTACCTGAAAGTCGAGTACAGATATAAAGGGTAGAGAAAGAGATATAGATACAACTGAGATACAATTATCTGTTTGCAGGTCAATTCGTAATTCGAGTACTTTTTGCTGGACTGCTTTTTTTTTGTGTCCCTTATCATGTTTCCCCGTCAAGGATAATAGACTGAGTGCAGTTTGGGTAGCAGTGAGGAACGAGAAAAGCCAAACAGCAATCAAGGATATTCTGTGAAATTATCTTGTCCACCAATATTTTTCTTCTCTTCAACGTAGATGCACAAAAAAAATCCCGTTTAAGCTTTAATTTGGACAGAAGGAGGTGGTATAGGATTTGCTCGAACTAAAGAGTAAAAAAGGAATGAAAACAGTTGATCTTAAACTTAGGTAAGTGCACATTTTTGGTAATCAAATCTGGATGAAGACTAGGTATCTTGCCACAGGGACATAAGACCCTTTTACTTTTGGGACAAATGTCCCAGTTCTTAAGTGAGTCCCGATTCGAATTTTGGCCTTATGTAGCACACTATTGGTACTATTGGTAGGTATCAACGTAGGTACCATTAAAACAAAAACCTTGAACTCAATTTCTGTATACACCACCATACGTCCATCAGCGCACGTCATCAGCCATCTGCGCATTTCCTTAGAAACACATTGTCGCTGTTGATTACATACACATTCGCGTCGCATACTTCTCTTTCGTTTCACTTAATTTGGAGAAAACACCACGCAGATTTTTTTTTTTCATATGAACGTCCTTGTGCTATGTGCGCCACCCAACCACCCCAAAGCAGAACAACGATCAAGAACCGCGCTGCTGATAATGTTCGAGAAAATAAATTTATTTTTTTCATGTTAGATTTTAGGTTGTAGCTCAGCTTCTAGAGGACATAGAAAGCTGATCGATGGCTTGAAATAACTATAAAAGTGTTGGCTATCCTAAGTATTTTGTTTTGTTTGCATTGAGTAAGAATTGTTTGAGTAATGGCGAGTAAAGGGCGGTAAAGTCAGAAAAAAAAAAACACATTTTGGTCAAAAATGCTCCAAAAAAAAAAAAGGCATGGCAATGAAAGAAATAGCTTATGTGTTTCTCAGAAAAATAAGGAACATTTCAATAAAAGTTTCATCAAAATCTGTGCAGTAGTTTTCATGCCATTAGGTAACAAAGATTGTAGGCGCAGTGGCAAAGTGGTTAGTGTGTTGGGTTTTTTTTCACTGCGCCACCTCTCGCGAACTTCTGACTAACATCCGAGAGTATGACTGTCTTGAAAGAGCTTCTCAATTGGCCGTTTGGAGTCGGCATAAAATTGTAGATCCCTTCCATTTGTTCCTAAAATGAAAAACTCACTCAAAACGAATGGTTGTGAGAAGCTAGGCCTAGGGTCCCTCCGGACCTGTTGTGCCAACTATTTATTTTTTAATTACACAAGGCTGTTATTTTAACGAGCAGTCTCGTGCCCACTTTATTGGTAGTGAATTTCAAAATTTTAATTAATACCAACCAACTCTGTTTCTGATTACAAGCGGTAATGGGAATTCATCGAATCTGAAACCCGAATCTCTTTTTTATTTGTATCCTATTTACGGTTGTCTGTTTACATTCCCTGTTCGAGTAGTTACGCGTGTCCCCATGCCAGAGTCCTTACACCAATTACTATGAAATTGAGTACAGCCATTCATATTTCGGTTGCATTTTCTTTTTTGTGTTGAAATAAATTTTAAAATTTATTCACTGCATGCTATATGGGTGAAAGGGATTAAAAGCTCTTCTTATCGCTTTTAATTAAAACGAAAATAAAATTCCGTTAAACTAACCAGCTACGTTTGGTATGTTTAAATTTTATTTTTTCGCCTGTTTGCTATTATATTTTAATTTTTTATTTTTAGTCTGAATGTGTGCTTGGGTGTTGGCGCAATAGGATGTTATTCTGGGTGAGGACATTTTTTGTTCGGTTTCATAAATATAATCACGGGATATGAGCCCGAGAAAGAGGACTATTAAATGGAATGAACGTTGAGAGGGTTTATGACCGACTGAATGTCAATTTCAGTCGATGATTTCAATTCAGTTGAGTGAGGACATTTTAATTAGACAAATGCAATCCAAACACAGCCATAAGTCAGGATGTTTAATTCCAGAGCTACTTGGCATGGATGTGCGGTATAAATTAATGAAAATGGTTTCCATTAATATGATTATTGCAAACAATAGATGTGTACGAGGGCGTAAATGTTCAAGAACACTTGAGAATGTTATATGAGTGTGGTTGCTGTGGTCGGCGCTTAATATTCAAATTATGTTTGCAGCCGGTTTCAATGAGAAATTTTCCAACAGAATTATTATACTGGGCATAAGTACAGTGGCACAAGTACGCGTGACTGCTGAGGGCTGGGAAAATAAATAAAAATAAAAATATAATCTCCCCCGGAAGAATTTCCCACCTAAAATGGTTTCATCGCACCATAAGGCGCAACCGAAAGGATGAGGCAGCAATTAATATGGAGAGCAACAAAGCACCAGAAATGGAAGGGAACACGACTACCCGAGCTTGATTATTAGAAAAATGTTTTGCGCCTCTGCAGCAGTGATGCCGCTGAAAAATGTCAAAAAGGGGCCCGAGCGGAAAAAAAGGTACCTCCACACAAAATACTAAAGGACTATTCACATGAGAGCGAACTGCGAATAGGCGAATTGCGAACAAATCAATTTAACTGTATTTATCAATTGAAAATTGGTATTTTTTCTATCACAAAACCCTTATATTTAATTAATCTAACATCAAGTCTAAGAAAAACGTGACTCTCAATTGATTTAAACAGCTAAATTAACAATTAAAGCAATTTTCCCGCGAATTAAAAATTCTTGCCGCGAACTGTCACACTTTATTCACAATCCACACAAAACAGTCGCGATCCACAAACCCACGAATGAAAAATTCGTTCGAACTTAACCTTTAAAAATGAAACTGATACGCGGGTCTGCGACCAAAAAAAGTTTTCATGTGAATGAAGTGTCAGAAACTACGAATATTCGCGTGTTCGCAGTTCGCAATTCGCTCTCATGTGAATAGTCCTTAAGATAGCAAAAAAAAAAAAAACAGAGCAACAAAGACATTTATTTTAAACAAAAAACAGTTTTTTTTTTCACTTTTTATAAATGTTTGCAGTCATTTTCGTCCCATAAAAGATATCATTTTATACAAATTAAAGAAGGGGCCATTTTGATAATTTTTCGAAAAGTGGAAACGAAAAGTCCTGAGGATAAAAAAGGGGTCCTTTGGCCCCTAATGGCGTACATGCTTGACGAAAGGCATTTTCTCCCCTCTTTCGCAATTTCGTTCGAAAAAAATTCTTCGTATAGGTATTTCGTTGCGCTCGTATTGGAGAAGCCAGTGTTACCTTCGGGACGCTTTAGGGTCATATTTTTTTTTTCAGGGCAATCCAGGCACCAGCACTCATTTCTTTGAAAATCAGTGAAATCGGACTCCTTTTAAAAATCGATGGGTAAACTGGCGCAGGGACATAACTCCCAATTTTTAATTTTGGGACTTATAAGTTATAACCCACTTGAGTGATTCCCAAATTCGATTTGGGACTTATGTCCCACACCATCGGGACATAAGCCCCAAAATTGTTTTGCCGAAGATGGGACATAAGTCCCAAGTTTTCGCATAGATAATAGTTAGCAATATATTGTGAAACCTCTTTTTCCACTACACACACCAACAATAAATGTTCTTAATAATTTAGAAAATTAAACTAACAGTTCGGAACAAACAAAAATATAATCTAAACAAATATTTTAATTTTATTTTCTTAAATTCTCAAAAATTAGAGTTTTATATTTTCTTTTGAGGATATGAGAAAATGTATTAACAAAATTTCTTTCTTTTGAGAAAAAAACTTATCGCGCGATTTTTTTAGTTTTACTTTCTCAAATTCTCAAAACCTAAAATTTTATAAGTTTTTTTTTTCTTTTTCTTATTAAAAAAAATTGTTGGGTGGGACATAAGGCCCAACATTTTTGTTTGGGACTTATGTCCTGATAGTGTGGGACATAAGTCCCAAATCGAATTTGGGATTTATGTCTCACTCAAGTGGGTTAAAAGTCCCAAAAATTAAGAATTGAGACTTATGTCCCTGCGCCGGGTAAACTTTAACAAAGAAAAGAAAATATTAAAATGTGAATGGGACTCGTTTTACAGATTGGACACTTTTTTGGACTTTTTCCGAAAATTTTCAGACGTAACACAGCTTGGAGCAGTCGACTCGAAGACTAATTTCATGGCGCAACCAGCTTTTGTAACGCGCAACTAAAGGCAGTTGGCTAATGTCCAACTTATTACTCATGAGAGGCTTCTTAGCTAGTCAAGCTTAACCTCAAACAGTAGCGGCCCCCAGAAATGCTTTAATCCAAATCAAGGCGATCAAGTTACATAACAAAATGCTTAACTAATGTGGTTCGCCTTTGTAATGCCAATTCCACTGACACTGATATGATGGGCAGCATTTCACAACTTTTCTCGGCTAATTACGGATTTATTTTCGCACCGGCTTCCCATCATCATTATCCAGTTGCAAGTTGCAACCATTGCAATGAAACTTTAAGCCATTTGCATTCAACGCGAATCCCATTGTAAAACTTCAAACACACAACCGAAACGTGACAGATATACCCAACGCAACTCATCGCAAAAAAAAAAAAAAAAAAACACCCACACACACAGCCAAATCTCACATTTATCCTCTGAACCGTGCTAAGACAACACAAGTCTTTATGACTTTTCATAACCCTTGTGCAGATGGGGTATTCTTTTTCTGTTTTGCATTTCATTCATTTTGCAACTTTATGTCTTCGCGCTCAGTTCCGCCCCGAGAAGACTCAAAACATCAAGAGAGATATAAAAAAAAAAAGAGATACAAAACCGCCTTCGAAAAGACTCGAAAAGTATTCCAAATGTGAATATTTCCATACCTTCGAATGCATTTCGTACGGCTCTCTCAACTTTCGCATAATTATGATCAAATTAAAAAAAATAAAAACAACAGGATTAAAGTTTATAGATAAAGTTTTTCGAAACCAAGCCCATTTTAGGGTGGCAACTTATGAAATCGCTCGTAAAATAGACAAAGTACAATTTCAAAATATAAATTACTACTAATGGAGAGCGTACATACAGACATAGCTACAAAAACAAGAGAAGTCCTCTTCCATTGTTTGGGGGGCGACGGGCGAACAAAAAACAATACCATTCCATCCATTCCGTGGATGGGGAACATTTTTGGAGTTCCTTCGTCTAATTGGACGGAAATTTTGTGTTGTTTAACTGACAGCCATTGACGATGAAGGACAAGCCGTTTCCCAGGAAAGGCTTCAAACTTTGTATACAGATATACAAAATACAACCTGCCAAAGAAGACACCAGTCTCGCACCACCGTATACGGGAGTGAAACGTTAGTTGAAATAATTCGTGCGAATTAATTTTTAATTAAAATTCATGCATAAGGGGAATGTATATATTCAAAGGCAAGGGCTGCGCTGCTCGGTCTATTGGGGAAAGACTTTTCGCTGGCGCGGTAAAGGACTTATTATTAGAATTATTACCATTTTGGGCGGTCGGTGTAGGTACGGCGTTTGTGTTTAAGTGCCAGCACCAGCTGGGTGTTTGGGCAGATTGATTTGTACGCAAAATAAAGCGAGGACCTTCTCGGTAGATTTTAACTGTTTCCAGACTTTGGATGATGAGGTAAATAGATCTTCGTGGTGCCCATTAGGAAAGGTTTTGTGGTCAGAGTTGGGTGTTCATTTAAATTGAGTTCGTTGTGAATGATTTGCAATCTGTGCTTATATACGGCGTCGGTGTTCTTAGATTGAGAGATGTGTGGGTTGACAACGTTTGAGGTCAACCATAGATATAAATACTTTACCACACGTCTGTATTAGGCCATGTATCAGAGGGCACGGTAGTGCCAAGCCAAGTTCTGGCACTACACCCATTTTACCGGGAAAAAACTCAGGCGATTTTCGAACCCGCTCCATCTTCAGTACCAATGAAGTCAGAAACTTCCAATTCGGAATATTTGCGAAGCTAATCAAGCACATCAGGATCCTCAGTAAACTTTTTAGCATTATTGGTTCCTAAGATATAGGGCTTCAAAAATAGCAAAAAACGTAACTGACAGATCTCCATTCTTATAGAGTATACTTCCCGACATCTTAGAACCTTGAAATTTTGCACAATGGTTGGTCTTGTGGTGCAAGGAAAGGAAAAAATAAAATAAAAAATTGTGGTTTCTTCATACGGGGGCGTGGTATCCACCCACTTTCTCAGAATTTTTGTCAATCATATGGAGTACTTTCGATTTCTATAAAATAATGAAATTTGATTGATCAGTAGAGCTTGAAAATCTAAGATTTCTTATTCGAAGTGTCTGCCAATTATCATTTTGAAATTGTGCATGCAACGTAAAGCTCATGACTTTTCTAAGAACTGATTACTGACTAAAATTTGGAGGGTTAACTAGGCAAGATTTTTTTTTTATTACGCCCCATTCGAAAGGTTTTAAAAACCTGACCAGTGAACCCACCGAATTTTAGTCAGTAATATTTAAATAATGAAATTTCTCTAAAAATTATTGTTATTTCAGTACTGTTCTACTTTCAGTGTTTGGTATTAAGCCTTCATGAAGTAAGAACTTGGCGTACTTATAGATCTCGGTACATTTCACGTCTTGGCTCTTTTTTTTTTTAACATTTCTGATTTTGGTCTGATACCTCCACGTAGCCAATAAACAAAATCAAAATCGCAATCACTATCTGTGATCGACTTTTAAGTAAAGCGTGATTGCCTTTTGACTTTTCACTCTTTCCTTTTTATATTTTTTCTCATCACAGTCACAGTATGAAAATCACGACTCATGCCAAACAGAAAAAGTCGCAAGCACAACACAAACCGCAATCACAAGCCAAACAGCGAAACAGTGAAAGAAGGTAGAGGTAGAGGTACACTACACACAAGAATGAAGAATCACAATTCACAATCACAAGGCAAATGGAGAGATAAATGCCAATAAATGTAGCAAAGCAACAAGAAAGTAGGCACTCAAAAACAAACAAATCCAGCAGATGACCCCTAGGAAGAAAGCAGCTTTTCAACGCCTGATGAAATCGCTGAAATTATACATGGCAGTCACTCCAAGAAATCAACCGGACCGGACAACATTTCAAATTTCGTCCTAAAGAAGTTACCACAGACCATTATGATCCTGCTCACTATAATGATGAATAACTGCATCAACAACTGGTACTTCCCAAGAAAATGGAAGACCGCTAAGATAATAGCAATTCCAAAGAAAGGCGACCGTAGCAACGTTACCGGATACAGGCCAATATCGCTCCTATGTAGTATGAGCAAAATACTGAAAGAACTGATTCTGCGGTGAGTTAAAAATGTATGCAGCCAACTCAACATTATACCGGACAATCAATTTGGATTCCGCGAAAAGCACTCCACATTACATCCGCTAATGAAGTTTCATCATAATGTCAGAATGGATCTCAATAACCATCAGGTTACAGTCGCATGCCTCCTAGACGTGGAGAAGGCATTCGACTCAGTTTGGATTCAAGGACTTGTCCATAAACTAAAACAGCTAAGTTTTCCTAACGCCCTCATTAATATTATTTTTAGTTTTCTGCATTCCAGGTCCTTTTTTGTGCAGATAGAAGACCGACAATCACAAGTGAAAAGCATCAGAGCTGGTGTCGCCCAAGGTTCGAAGCTGGGGCCACTGATTTTCAACATTTTCAAGTCCGACCAACCACAGCTAGAGAACGTAACTAACAGCTGCCTATTCACCGATGACTCCGTCGATGTCCCCATCCATAGCAGCACGAAGAGTAGAAGCCCACGTTAGGAAACTATTCCAGTTCTACTTAAGATGGGGCATACGAATCAACACGATGAACTGATTTGTATAACAAGACACATCAGAGGAACCAGAAATAGGTCAGCCACCAACTGCCGTAATATCAAAATCAACCTGCCAGACGGATCATCGCTCTCAACCAAAAACAAAATAAAGTATCTTGGGGTCAACTTCAATGAGCGACTAAGATTCCACCCACACCTGAAAGCTGTTCTCAGGAAGGCATCACTTGCTTTTCATCAAGTCTACCTGCTGATGAAGAAGCAAAATGGACTAAGTAGAAGAACTAAACTGTTGCTATACAAACAACTCATAAGACCGGTAGTAAACTACGGATTCCCCATCTGGTATACCGTCTCCAAGACATACATGAGGAAGCTGGGAGTATTCGAAAGAAAACTCCTGCGGATATGCACAGGACTGCACTACGATCCAATCCGGAAGAAAAACATCAGAAGTTCAAGACACTACGAAGAAGCCAACATCTTACCTCTGGAAAAGTATATGGTCACACTTTTCCAGAAAATACTCAGAAATACCTCCATTTATCCAAACCCTCTAGTCCGAAGAATTGCGGACCTGCCACACTAGTACGGGAGCCGACTGCAAGATTACCTACCTCATCGAGTTAAAGGATAATTCGCATTTGAATTGAAAGTTAAGAAAGGGACAATGATAAAACCACTGGTCGGACAGTCATTATCCTGCCGGGTTTCGGAGTAACGGGCCACTTCCGGTACAGTTTTTATGTGTTTACTTATGTCATAAGGTTAAAGCACAATTTAAGTTTTATTAGCTAGAGGTCAATTAGTGTTGCATAAAAAGCTTGGTCGGACAAAGTATATCCTGCCGCAACCCTCTGTCCGACCACTCAAAAGTCCTGTATTTTTTATGTTTACCTACCTCATCGAGTTAAAAGATGAAACTGGTGTCAAATGATAGGTAGCATTGCTCTCTTTAAGAATTCACTGGTCGGACAAACCTTAACCTGCCGCAAAAATGCGTCCGACCACTTTTTAGGTCATGAGCATATCATTTCACTGCCCTACGCATGTCTAACAAATTCAGTCATTTTAAATAGGTAACTTATAGACTACCAAAAGAAAACTAGTTTCAAATAAAAGTTTATAACACCTTCTTTAAAAACGAAGTCATCTGCCAGACCACATCCTATTGTATCCGCTTATATCACACGTTTCTAAGGCATAAATTAGTTATTTTGGGGTAAGGACCATACTTTCTAAAGTAGCTAAAAAAATATACGTTCTTGTAGAACCTACAAACTAGTCTCAAATTATAGCCCAGAACGTCCTCTGTCCGAAGCCACTAACTATTTACACTTTAACCTGCCGAAACAATGCGCCCGACCACTTCTTAAGTCATACTCATGAGTATGGAATCCACTATGCGCACAACTTGCTCTACATGTATGTATGTAGTAAGCTTTATTGTTTATAAAACGAACCCTACCGAGTACAAACATAAAACTAGTATCAAATGAAAGGTTATAACGTCCTCTTTTAAAAACCATCAGTCGGCCAGACCTAAGCCTGCCGAAACTACACGTCCGACCACTTTTTAGGTCATGAATATGTTACTTTGCAGTATAACCCCATTTATATATGTATCCACTTCATCGAGTTTAAACAATTTTAATATGTAAGGATTAACAAATTTTATTCAAATTTAACAGGAATTATTATCTACTTATAATAACAATATAAAATAAAAATGAATCCAACAACTTAAACCAACCTCTCATAACTCAGTATTGTCAATAAGAAAGACGATTACCAGAGGCATTGCGCTGTGTCGCCTGTGCTAGCCCAAACTTTACGTCAACTTTCGTTTGTAGGTAAAATTGCGGCCATTGTAAATTAGACCAGGCAATCAGGCATCTCTATTAACTTTAAAGAGTCAAGTGAAATCAACACCGACATATACCCAACGCTTTTAGAAATTGCAACCCAACACGAATCCCTCTTGAGATTGACATCTACGAGGATTGTGTCCTTGAAAAGTACCCCAATAATACATGAGCCAATACCCAAACTCAGTATCGACTGGGAGTGAGCGCGCGACCTAAATTATTCAGCAGAACTTTCTAAACAGCTGTCTACTTAAAATCCGTTTCACTCGACTTGTAAACTGCCTAATTTGAAAGTCAATTTGTTAGTCTGTTTCTTTTCGGATATTTGACGAAAACTTTTGTTTGCTTTCCCCACTACGAATACAAATTTGTATGCCCAATGTTGAACTTTAAAAATTGCCAGTATTCAGAGAGTCCTTTTGAATTTAATTTGCCTGCTGTATATATGTGTATCGCAATAACGCGTATTTATCGCAAGGCCTATTGCTCAATCCGTTTTTAATACCGCTACTCACCCGCTGGCATGAAATGCACATTTTTCGTAAACGTTTTATGAAATAATAAAGCGGCAGTAAATCTTCACACCCGCCTCGGCATCGGCATACGCATTAACGATCGTGCCCTCGAACAGAAACAATCGACAAATAATGTCCTCCAGCAGAGTGTACCGAATGTGTGTATAGGTGTAGGTATCCTTTATACAAAAGAGCCTATAATGCACCAAAAACAAAGACGAAAAAAGAAACTGCAATAAACGTTAACGAGGGGACATCAACTTTTACGGTGCCACAAACAATGAGCGGGTAACGCCCACTTAAATGGTATATCCTCTCTTCGTTCGCATTGTAGCCAACAATTCTAGGCTACATATATACAAGTATGTGCATGTACAGCAATTTCGACAATTGAAAGTCATGAAATCTTAATCCTTGTGAACGATTTATTTTCCCGAATTCATATTCGGCGATTCGCCATAAATAAATTGAAAGGACATCACGTTGGGCCGTGAATTATTTTTTAAAGTCCACCGCTGTCGCAATTGATCAATTTCACTAAAGCTAGGCGCTGCTTTAAGTGCTGAATCAGAACGCCTGCGAGAGCTGTGACTGTCCGAAGTGTATCCATCACAAAAACAAAATTAAAAAAAAGGACGAAACGAAGGCGTCACAAAAAGTAATTTATCAATCGAGTTGAATGGAAGTTTAAGTTATTCCAATTGGAGTGGACCTTTTTTAACGAAAGTGGGAGGTTTCCTAGGGCACGGCCGACCCTTAACAATGAAAGGATAGACGAGACCCTTGAATTTACTACTACCTGTCACCTTTTGCTATCCATAAGCAATTCAGAGACATAAAAAAAAAAAAAAAAAATACGAACACTTCGATTTGGCTCAGATGGTTTGGAATTTATTTCATTCTATTATAAGGGTTAATTGTTTTTTATTTGTTACTTCATGTATGTAATATTCAAAAGGTTTCCATCAATCTAAGCGAGGGCGTTATTGGGACACCTTTCTAAAATTTGTATGGGCTGGATTTAAAAAAGAAACAGCAAAATTTGTCCGCAATTGATATTTGGGTCAGTTATAGGGGGGACAAATATTGAATGAAATAACTCAGTATTCACACAATCAATGAATCCTTGGCATTGTAAGCCTTTTGATTTGAGAGGGGAGAAATATTAAGGTATTTGGATTAGAAAAACCCAGCGGCCAAAATTTGACCGCATTCTAGGGAACAACCAAATTACATTTTCACACCTTCGCAAGTCTTTTGGTGAGACTTGCCTTGACGATAAACATTTTTAGTTTCGCCTCTAAATTTTAGTACAGTTCACTGAGGCTATATTTTCCATACATGTTTCGCAATTGTGACCTTCTGTTTTTTAAGTCGTGACTAAAATTTGCGCAATGCAAAATTGAGAAACTCATTTATCCGCGTCAAGCTGTCGTCTCTTTGCAAATTTTCAGTCTTTATAAATATATATATAGGACAATTAGCAATTTTATTTCTGTCTTAATTTCATCAAAACGTCACCCTTCCTTTCCTTTTTCGATTTTTCCACAAATTTGTTAAAGAAAAAATGCTTGTAAACAACAACTTGTTAGTTGGTGAAAGATACCACAGAAATAAGTGGTTCTGATTTTGTCCAGCATTCGCAATAATACAGTTTGTTCTTTTTTAAAAAAAATGGTGCGACTGTATCCAACAGTCCCGAAATATGTGTATGTGTAAACACCGTGCGTGCGGTATGTGTGTGGCTTGATACACGTCATTGAGAAAAGAGGGAATTAATAATACCCGTATTCTTGATATATTATGAAATAATAATTTATTCGTTCTGTGCTAGTTTCGTTGGAATGACATCAACTCTTATACAGTAAATGAAAGTGTAATTGGAATTTCATTC
Source organism: Cheilosia urbana (assembly GCA_946477585.1). NCBI lineage: Eukaryota > Metazoa > Arthropoda > Insecta > Diptera > Syrphidae > Cheilosia > Cheilosia urbana. The sequence goes on from OX297854.1 coordinate 125,064,286, forward strand.
GGCTTGCATTGCATATTGTAGAGGTGCTGGTCAACGACATTTTTGTTAGTTGTTGTCCAGTTGCGATTTCTGCGTGCCTGGTAATTCACAAAAGATTTGGCATTGAATTTCCTCGAGATGTCCGTCACAGGGAAGAAATGTAAGACCATCATAAATGAAAAAAAACATGCTTTATTCGCATCAACAAAAAGCTGAAATTAATATGCCCCAGCTCATAAATGTAAAAATAATTTTTTTTTTGTAGCTCATAAATGTATGCAATGATAAAATGTATGCAATGATAAAATGTATGCAATGATAAAATGTATGAAATGATAAAACACAGTGACGCATTCCCTGTCCCCGAAAGTTAAATGTGTGGAATTACTCCACCAGATTCCAAAAAATGTATGCAATGATAAAACACAGTGACGCATTTCCGTCCCCGCAAATTAGATGCGTGGAATTACTCCACCAGTTTCCAATAACGCGCGCTTAGATGTTTACACATCAAAAATAATTTCATAATTTTTTGCGCAATTATGTCGTTTTCCATTGGGCAAAAATAAGCGTCCGGGAGAGTTTAGAATCGATAAAACCACTTCTGAAACCGTTCCTTTGGCACAAAAAATACTCTTCTGGTGATTCTGAGGAAAGAATTTCGCTTCTCTATTTGAAGTAAGAATTTATTCAAGAAGCACTCTCACAAGTGTAATTTTATATTTAATACAAGCCTGCGGAGAGCTGCCGTTGGTTATTTTTTGGAATTTCATCAGATTGAATCAAGGTTGCTAGAATTTAGTTCGCTTTAAGTGGCCAAACCTTTAAAAAATGTAGCCCAATATCGTTGCTCAGAAAGAAGCCCAAAAATCTATGAAAATGTTGGTATTTTCCAGATTATTTATTCTCACCGGTTTTTTTTTTTTTTTTTTTTTTTTGACTTCCACGCCTTGGATTTTCTTTGACTTTTTTTTCTGCTATTGGCTTGTGTCAAACCAAAAGGCCTGCAAAATGAATTGGTGTGCGTGCAACTTGAACGACTGTTCGATGTCACTTGACTGCAAGAGTGCTGCCAAGTTTTAAAAGTTCGGGTTTGTTCGGAAATATTTCTTTTTTTAGTTTTGTGAAAGAATAAAACAAACAAAATTAACACACAATTTGTAAAACGATATGTAGCCCAAAATTGTGTTTTTTTAAGTAAAAAGCCCAAAATACGACAAAGCGCCCAATCTGGCAACCGTGGATTTAATCAGAAGCAGTTTTCTTGTTCGATTGGATTACAGAATGATCGTATCCGCGAGTGAAACCAATGGCAAACGACATTACTTTTGCTGTATGCTATCATTTTCGTATTCAGCTCTTTTTTTTTTTTTTGTTATTATTACAACAAAAAACACTTTTTATTTGAAGTCAGATTTTTCCATAAAAATCTGCATTGCAGATTATTTTTGTCATAACTGCAGACTTTTCCAAATATTTTTATGGCGACACTGTGACCGATAGCACAAACACTAGTGTCTGGATAGAGTGTGGTGTCGGTGTGTGGATGAGGATGAGTAGAGCTAAGTTTTAATGGAAATCGATTAACAGAACACACCATTAACAAGTGAAAATGGTTGAAAGGAGCATACCTTATATGGTGATTGACAGTTTTTTGCAGATATCTTGTAAAATATTAACTTTTCGACAAAACATGTCTCAGATCATATTAGCTACGAGCATGGTCTATAAAAAATATGTATATTAATTTTTTGGTAAATGAAGAAATAAACAGTCTCTTGTGCGAAAGAAAAAAAATGTTTCACCGACCGGTTTAAATTTGAACGTCAAAGTTAGTCACAATTTTCAAATTTTCAAATTGATCTCAAAAGCAATATTAAAATTCAAATATGTATTTTAAATGAATTGTTGTGTTTATTGATGAATTTAATGTTTGTTTTTGTTTTATAAGATAAAGAAATAAAGTGTCATCAAACCAAGAGCTTTTTTTTTTATAAATTTAGAGAAAAATCTATTGTCCGGAATTTTTTTAGCAGAATAAGCAGAATTTTGAGGAGACAGAATTTTGCAAAGCAGAATTTCGACCGGATCCCAAACACTTAATTATTACCCTAACTTACACCAGATGCCGGTTACGTGAATGTAAAGAATTGGCTTACTGTTGTTCAATGTTAGCCAGTTTGCAGGTACAATCATCTGATTTACAGGAATCCTTTCAATTAGGAATTTGAGAAGTAGTGCCGTATCTACTCAAAATAATGGTCAAATAAAAACGAATTTTCTTTTACTGGGAAATAAAACAACAATAAGTTCCACTTATAAAAATGTTACAAACGGTGATTTTTATACTAAAAGTTAATTAACCGTGATTTTTTTCCTGGTAATACAAATTTTACTTCTAAAAACTGGATTTTGAGGCAAAAAAGTATCGTGGGATTTTAAAAGGGATTTTTTAGTACGGCGAAAAGGGAAAAATTACCACGCTTCATGGGATAAATGAAGGGAGAGTGCTAACAACACTGTTTGAGTGTTTGCTTTTGGTTGGACTGCCACTGAACATGATGGGCAATTAATAATACCCGACCGGATAGCACAAATCAACGGTAGTCGAATATCAATGGGTACCAGGAATTCTCCTGAAGATTATCCGTAACCGAATAAAATAGAGGAGTCTACATGTAGGCGCTTATTTTGTACAAAAAAAAAAAAAAAAACAAACATCTAATCATCTCAGGAATAGGAGCCAGCACAAACATTAATCCTTGGCAGCAGCATAATCTTTCATTTCTCGTATAATTAACGCATTACAAGTCACAGGACGAAGGGCAGATAGTCCTAAGCGCTATTTCTCCGAAAAAGGATATACAAGATATACTTCTCTAATGTAGTGAAAAACTTTCTCCTTGCTTTTTGTTAGGGGACGATTAAAGTAAATTTCCATTAATCACACACCAATACAACCATACATATTGATTGATAGATTGACGATGGTAATATCCATCATCCCAAGATGATGATGCTCATCTTGTATAGGGGAAAGAGGGGTAGATGAAGAGCAAGCGCGAACAGAACACCCAGCTTGTTGACCTAACTGAAGATGCGCGTCTAATTAGCTTACGGATTATCGTAGATAAACGAGGCCATATGTTAAATAAACCAAACAGATACGAGTACCACTACAAGCAACAATATGGCAACAACGATAGAAGACGACGACGAAGACGACGACGGAGATGATGATGACGACAAAGATGACGATGAAGATGTAGAGATACAAGATACTATCGCCCTGCATTTACATTCCGTTATTAATCCTTGAGCAGATGAGTGGAAGCAAGTAACCGGCGTCATCCTTGTGGAATAATTACTCAACTAGCAGGGCACACTTTTTTGGCGACGACACGTCAGTTGGTAGATCCTCTTCCTGGGCATTCCGTGAATGTGTTACACAACATGAATATTATAGAAGTGCACTCTGGGAGTCATTAAGAATCGCGTTCGTGTTTCGCGTTAACCTTCCCGTTTATCATGGCTATGCATCGTGGGCCTACTTAAGGAGTGAGCACAGGATTTTTAAAGGTGGATCCATGTTAATATCATAGCCCACTTGCCAATGTAGATGAATGTGTTTAACACACACCGATGGCATAGGCAGAAGGAGTGTCCCATTGTTTCGAGACATCCCTAGAGGGGTTGTTGTCGCTATGCCGCATCTTCAAGTTCATTTGCATTTGCGGTCCGCTGCCTACGAGTATATAGTTGGAGGCACAGTTGGCATGTTGTATCTCTCTGTATTCATGTAAATTGTGAAATAAAATTTGAATAAATTAATTTGCATTCATTCAGCTTTAACCTTATACCTGGGATATAGCTTCATGGCTTTAACTTGTCGTTCTTGTCGTGTATACCCGTTTAAGTGGGGCAGATTGTTTTTAGAGCGAATTAGCGCCACGCAATAGGACGAGTGCTTTCACAATATTTAGTGTTAACATTTTCTTGTTGATCCTTGTGTGCCTTGGATGTGTTTTACGAGTGAAGGTCATGTTGGCTTCCTACGAATTATTTACACAAATCGTACGACATAAACAGATTATTTTTAGGGTTTTTTTTTCACCCGGCAAATGGCAAAGCACTTCCAGGACTTACTTTTACTCCATCCATCCGTGAAAGTAAATGACTTAAAGGTGACCATTTTTATTTAGATAGAGGCACTGTCTACAGTGACTCTCTGTAGAAGATACGTAACTTTTTTTTTTTCACGGGAAAACCACTTTATACCACGGCGCACGTAGTCCGCATAGTTCTAGAAAATACCACAGTACAGTACGTTCTCTGCACCGTGTATGTATGTTTTCATTTTTTTCTCAGCACAACGCCTTGTAGTGAAGTTTTATTTAGTTTCTTTTCGGAAAACCCATAGTTTCACCACCACCACCATTCGCAGAAAATGCTGTAATGGCCTGGAGGGGGCAAAAAAAAAATTCTTATTCGAAGTTAAAAACTGTCTAAACCACCCTTCTCTCGGCCAAAGTCATATTTCTTTTAATTACAATCTCATGAATGCGGACCCTGCGATTGTCGGGTGCCAGTGGCATCAGTGGCAGAACTGCAATTTTCCGTTTTTCTCATACATTCGATGAAAATTCGCACGAAACATTTATGAAACGTGAGAGCAGCAGTTTTCATTTTCAGTGGGAATTCCATTTGTGTTCGCATTCGCATGTACTAGCCAGCAGTCAGCAGTGGTATAGGTGCCCATAACCCACGGTATGCAGCCAGACACATAACCTTATAATATACGAATAATGGAATTTAGCAGCTTTCCGAGGCGATATGGTTTCAGTGTGTACACTCATCTAGACGCTTTGTAGGGTATGGTCTACATAGTTTAAGGCTTCTTTTTTTTTAGCACAGAATACTTCTTGGGGGTATTTTCTCAAAGAAATGCCTCCCAAGTTGGAAGGCTTTCGCGCACCTGTTGACTACAGGTTGTGGGAAGTATATACAGATTTTTATATGCGTTGTAAAGGGTTTTTCAATAAGAGGTGTTATTGTGAACAATGTGGTCCTGTATGCGTGCTCGTGGTGGCCATTTGGCTGATGTTGTTTTTCATTATTAATTAACGGCATACCTTCCTCTTTATTATGAAATAAACATCCGATCATTTGTCTCAAAGAATGGCATTTTTCTTTGAATACCAAGATAACACCTCTTATTGGGAAACCCTTTATAAATAAAACTTTTAAATGACCCCTCAAAGAGGGGCAATCGATTTTTGTACGACAGCACTTTATCAATCGAACATAGGATTTGACTTGATTTTGCCGATCGAATTTGATTCAAGTAAAATACCACTTTACGCCTACAAAAAGGGTCGTGACTCATGTGAGGACACTTTTTTAAATGATTACTAGGCGACTGAAAGACGTACCCCTTGAGGGGGCCCAACCGGTTTCTAAATGTAACTAGTTCAGGAATCCAACAACTTACAGGCTGATGGGCTGATTTAATTTTGAACATTTAACCGCTCTTAATCTCTGGCGGAAGCTCTCAAATAGCGCCCAAAAAAAGGGGGCGTAGCTCACCTGAGGGCATTATGCATTTTGCAAATTTATTCATTTATTTATTTAGAAATGACCCCCTGAGGGGGGCAAACCGACCGAATGACTGCATATTTGTTGGAACTTTGAATACTCGATTCAGGGTACATATTCAAAAATGATCCCCTGGGAGGGGCTCAACCGGGCTCTGAACGATAAGAGTTCATGAATCGAAAGAATTAGGCCGCAGGATTGAGTTTTTTAACATATAATTGATTTTTAAGTCTTTACATATTGAATCACGCCCACAAAAAGGGCGTGTCACATGTAAAGGCACTTAAGACACTAGAAGAATGATCAACCATTATGTAGTTTGAAGTTTTTGCAAAGCTTTGAGACCTATTCCGGTTGGAATTTATAAAAACTTACTTAGGTGGCGCTACAGTTCGGGGTGAAACTGGGCCTCAATCAACATGTCTCTCTAACTAGCCTTAGCTAGCTGGTTCCAGTTGCGCGCCACCTAAGGCGAGGCTTCCATTGACTGCGTCGTTCCTCTAGAGTGGAGTCGAAAACGCTGCGGGATGGAGCGTTGTTGTCCATTCGCTCTTAATGTCCCAGCCTTCTTTACCGCCCAATGCGCACTTTTTTAACTAGGTCGATGTCGCTGTACAGCGCGTTAAGTTCGTCGTTGAATCTCCTTCTCCAAACCACTTCAACGCATTTTTTGCGCTGGAAACGACCAAGAATATCCTCATCCTCTTGTAATAAAGTCCATGCCTCCGCGCCGTAGAGCAGGACAGGGATGAGCAGGGTATTGTATAGGGTTAGCTTGGTGTTTCGGGAGAGGGCCTTACTACTCAATTGCGGTTGGCAAGAGTTATCCTTCGTTTCTGACGAGATGTTGTTGGCAGGTCGTATATAGCAGAGCCGAGGTAAATTGTGCCACTGCAGTTGACTTGTGACTTTCTTACAATTGTTTCAAGTATTATGTTGAAGAAGTCGCATAGTAGCGCATCACCTTGTCGGAATCCTTTTTTGACATCGAAAACTTGTCAACCTTGTAGGAGCAGCGAAAGTTCTCCATCGTCATCCTGCACAGACGAACGAGTTGTGCTCTGATTGAACAAGAGAGTGTCTCCGGTCTAAGTCCCTCCTGTGAGTGGTATACGAAAATGGTATCTTAACAACGAAGAACATATTGACCTAAGTACTCAATGCCCGTTGTCTACTTCGCACTAAAAAGGGGGAAGTTGTTGTAAAGGCGCAAGTTACTGTGCGACCCAGTCGTGCACATATTTTGCAACAACTTTGTTAGAAGCTTAAAAGTTTAAGCTCATTTAAGTACAGGAAGTAAAAATACAAAAACTTGTCAGAAAAAATGTCCTTATCATTCTCAAAAACCAAAAACAAAAATACATCCAAAAACGATACTCTCTCCAAAAGGGACTGATAGAGATAGGGTGCTATACTATTGAAGCCAAACTGAATTGAGTTGGTTTATGACTTTCATCATCGCAGTATTATATTCCACAATCCAAATGGGCTCCTTTATGTTTCTATTGTTGTTCAATGGAATGAGCGCCCGCAAATGAATGTAATGAATGAATTGGTAGTACGAGTATGTGCACTATGTGTGTATAGTGTTTTTCTTTCTTGCGCGCTATCGGGTTTTATTTGGAACGTTATTCCTTTTTTTATTCTCCTTTTTTTCATTTTTTTTATTATTTTGTATCTGCAGCCGGTCCCGGATGTTTAATTTCGAATGGATTGCAGATATACGTGCACGGATTTCAGTGCAATCGGTAGTGGCTATTGTGTTTCGGAATTAGAATAATATTTCTGTAGCGGTCATACTCGCAGCTATATGCGTTTATTATTTCGCGAATGAGAAACGAACAGCTGAAATGATTTGATATTTTCTTTGGAAATATCCGGAGGAAGAAAGAGCTCCAGTTTCAGAATAAAAACGATGGCATTTTAATTGTGAAATGAACGCAGATGACTTTTTTTTTTTTGTTAATTGTACGATGATAAACCAAATGCAACGACTGTCTTAAATTTGGTGCTTTTATTGTCAGCCATCAGCCAGTATGGCAGAGTTTCTCGTCCTTGGCTGCAATAAAACAAATCAAGTAGGAGCACCGATTGAACTAAAATTGCTTGGTCGGGGGCAAGCATTCATTTGAATCATAGAAGGATCGAAAAATTGCCAAGTTATCAATGTGTTCCATTCACTGTTCCAAACGCGCTAAACCACTAAATCCTTGCTCTCACTGGGTTGATTAAAATTGACTCCTACGACTGGCATTTCTCTATGCCAAACTATCGCACCGAAATTTAGCGAGTTTTATGCAATTACTCACGGACAAACAAAATATCCTCCACCATAGCTAGAGGCATCCGGCTTTGCATACAAGTCACAACCAATAGAACCAAATATCTCTGTCTCTCTCAATAAAAAAAAAGAACCCAAAATCCACCCGTGAACAACAATGAAGACGTACGTTCAATGCGATCCGTATGAGTGTCCTTTTTTTCGGGTGCCGCAACTAGCTGCCCAAACGTGCATTTGACTGCGAAAATGTGCAGATTGGCTTTTGCATAAACCACCCCATAAAGAGGACCATCAGTTGGCTTGGTTTTTTTTTTTTTTTTAGATTTTTCGGGGAATGGCTTTTGTTGCCTATATCTTGAACGTGATACGGGAAAAAAATGTCCGCGAGAAATGCCGTTTGAGAACATTAAAAAAAAAAGCTGACTCCTGTGACGCACAAATTTCTTTTGTGTTCAACGAGACCGGGTATATTTTCCCCGAAAAACCTCATCGATCTAATAAAAATCCAATGAAAAGGAACATCCTCTCCTTTCGCACAATGGTGGACATTTTTCTATGCGGATTTCCATGCGAACGAACTCCAGCCGCACGACCTACCACTCGAACGAACAAAATACAAATTACGTGAATAACATGGAAATTTATCGCCCAGTTGTGTTATCCTGTTCAACTTAATTGAGTCAGACAAAAAATAAAAATAAGAGGAATAACATGTTCTCGCGTCAACATCACTCCGGTACAAATAAAAAATGGAAAAAATCGTACAAACATTCAAAAAACTGTTTCAGAATCAATAATCATTCAAATAAAAATCAGGCAACATCCACCATCGGATCGTATAGCCTTTGTGTGTGTGCACTTTTCACCATTTCTGGAACAGCCACTCGTTTTAGTTTCATGTTTCCCACAGAACGCTCTCGCACTAGTGCCTTGCCTATACCCGGAACGCGAAACGTTAATAAGCAAACCATGTTCCTCCAAAGTAGTTTTTATAATCACTGTTCGAATTTAATATTTTTTTGTTTAACCATTAAGGTCGCGTGGACACAGTGATGCCAACCCAAAACGACGTTTTTATGCCTAAATTCGAAAATAATTATGCCTTTTTCAAAAAAATTATGCCTTTTTTTGGTTAAAAGGATACAAATTTCATATTTTCAAACGAACCTACAATGTGATGAAAATTTGTTAACAGAATGTAGGTCGATCGATAGGTAGTTAAACTTTCGTTTATCTCTGTAATCCAAAGCTTGGGTTTCTTGAGTAAGTGAAGTAGAGAATTGGAATATAAGCATGACGCACAGTTGTTGTTAATAAAAATTACTTATGCCACTTTGATAAAAGGCCGTACCAGACTTACCAAATTCAAATTGCATTTCTATGAATTGGTGGTAAAAAACAATTCATAAAAAAATTATGCCTTTTACCTAAAAATTATTCCTCAATGCCTCAAGCATCGGAATTATGCCTAAAAGGCATAATTATGCCTCAGTTGGCATCGCTGCGTGGACATTTACATCGTGGCTTTTATAAAGTCAAACATTTTAATTAGGTAGAAATATATGAAATGAATGCCTACACTACATTTAAAAATTAATATTTAAAATATATTTTTATATATATTTACGTATATGTATATTTCATCAGGATGTTCGTGATTAACGTCTGTGAAGAGAAGACTGCATTTTTATTTTTCAATTATGGTGGTTACTCTCTTGCGAAAGGAAAATAATTAATTAACTAAAAACCAATTACTGCGAGTCTTTTTTTAAGTTTAATATATTGTTAGTTAATTATTAACAAGGCGAATTTCGATTTAAAAACACAACAGGTAGCTGGATATTTTATTTGCAAAAAAAAAAAAAAAACGCTTTCAAAGTTATTATTTTCCAGAATCATTAATATGAATAAAAAAAAATGTAATAGTGACTTTTATGCATGCACAAAGGAGGTGTGTTTTCCGGCATATGGTATACCACAAAATTGGAAAAAATATCAACTTTCGAAATTAAAAATTTATACATTATACATACAACATACATGCTGAGGTATAAATTTTCTTTTTACAAAGCCTCAGCAGTTATGATACGATGCATAAGAAAATATACTGTTGTGACTATAAAGGGACCGCACTATTAATTTATGGTGTGTTTTTACTGTAGAAATTATATACAGTAAAAATTAAAAAGCACTATTTTTTATTAATATAACGGATCCCACGAAACTTTGACATTCAACTTTGGGATTTTTTTTTATTTATTTCACTACAAGCTGTGCCCGCAACTTCGTACGCGGCGTGAAGGAAACACCACGCAGTGAAACTGTGTAATTTCCAATAAAAGAGATTTGACCGTTTTCTCAACGGCAGATTTGTTTAAAATCAGCAGTCTAGCTAAAACAAAGCGGTTAACATTGAAATGTGAAACAATACAATAAATCAAACAAATCTATTTACCTAAAACACCAATTTAAGAAAATTAAATTCAAAAGCGTAAGGACTAAAGTTCCACTTCCTTACTGTAGGTATCAACGTAGGTAATATCAAAACAACCACTAAAACAAAAACCTTGAACTCAATTTCTATATACACCACCATACGTCCATTAGCGCACGTCATCAGCCATCTGCGAATTTCCTCAGAAACACATTGTCGCTGTTGATTACATACACATTCACGTCGCATACTTCTCTTTCGTTTCACTTAATTTGGAGAAAACACCACGCAGATTTTTTTTCATATGAACGTGCTTGTGTGATGTGCGGCACCCAACCATCCCAAAGCAGAACGACGATCAAGAACCGCGGCTGCTGATAATGTTCGATTTGAAAAAATAAATTTATTTTCTTCATGTTAGATTTTAGGTTGTAGCTCAGCTTCTAGAGGACATAGAAAGCTGATTGATGGCTTGAAATAGCTATAAAAGTGTTGGCTCTCCTTAGTATTTTGTTTTGTTTGATTTGATAAAGAATTGTTTGAGTAATGGCGAGTAAAAGGCAGTAAAGTCAGAAAAAAAAAAACACATTTCTCTGGATTTCACCAGAGTTCTTCCCTGAGCTCAATTCCTAGTGTTAACGCTAGCATCTGTTTGTGGGAGATGTGTTTTATCAACTGGGTGTCGACTCAATGATGTCCCAAGATCTTCAACGCCGGACATTGAAACAGTATATGTGCCGCTGTCTCAGGTTCCTCCAGGCATAGTTTACAGGTATCATCCTCTCTAAGGCCCATCTTCCTTAAGTGATACCCAAAATTACCATGTCCTGTTAACAAAGCCACCACCCATTTCAATGTTCCTCGACTCATGCTTAGAACCCTTCTTTGAGTGGAGCAGTTCGGCCACTTAATTGCCATTTTAGACTGTCTACATTGTTCCACGGTTGACCACCTTCTCAGGTGTTCGGCCGTGATCCATTTGTGAATCAGCTGTTCTACCATTCCTTTGTCAATTGAAGAGAATGGTTCTGGTCCCAGCAACTTTTCAGTTGACCCCTGTTTTGCAAGGGAGTCCGCCTTTTCGTTGCCTTCGATCCCTATGTGTCCTCGTACCCAAGTCAGTGTTACTTCATTTTTAGATGAACTCTTATTGAGCTTAAGTACACATTCAGTGCCAATGATGTTGTGATGTTTGTATGTTCCACGAACGGTGTCGGAACCGGCTGTCCTTGTTCTCGCAGGCGCAGGAGTGAGAGACCTCCTAGCAGCTGAAAGGAAGTACATCTAAGACAAAAAGACGGAAGCTGGATTGGAAAGGGCAATAGAAGAGGCTAAAGAACTCACTAAACAGAAGTGGCAAGAGCGCTGGAGCTCGGAAAGCAGAGGACGGTGGACAGCGAGGCTGATCAGGAACGTGGCTGAGTGGAAAGATCGGAAACACGGTGAGGTAAACTATTACGTCACACAGTTACTAACCGGACACGGACATTTCAACGCCTTTCTCCACAAATTGGTAAAAAGAATAGTGCAGCCTGTCAGTACGGGGACTCCGAAGAAGACGACGCGCAACACACCTTCTTCACCTGCAGTAGATGGCAAACCGAAAGAGGAGAGCTGGAGAGAAATATCGGTACCATCACTCCAGACAACATAGACGAAAAGATGCTGGCCAACGAGCAGGACTGGAACCAAATCTGTACCTACGCCCAATATGTTCTCAGAAGAAAGAAAAGAGAAGAAGAGCAATCCCGCGAGATAGAGTGAGTCCGAAAGGATATATGATTACAGCCCCCCCCCGAAGTAATGCAAATAGCGGTCCCGGGGGGGGTGGGTCAGAAACCGAAGGGTCAGGGGGAGTTTTAGTTTACATATACCTTGCAAAAAGGGGAGTCGGACACACGGGGATGGTCAACGCCGAAAAGACCTCCTTATGGTGCATAAAGCATTTCTCCTCCTCCCAACAGGAAAAAACGAAAAAAAAAAAAAAAAAATGCATCTGATCACCGTCTGATTGTGCAGTGATATAATTTCTTCCCTCCACCTGACTCTCAAGCAAGTAGTCCAACGCATGCAGCAATGCAACCATCTCAGCCTGGTATACGGAAGTGTGTGTCCCGAGGCTAACGTGACGGGCTAGTTCTAGATCTGCTGAATAGATACCGGCACCCGCTCCGTCATCCATCATGGAACCATCTGTGAAAATCACTATTTCACCAATCCGTTTCTCTGGAAGTAATCCCTTTTCAATACGAGTCTTGTGATTCCTTTCCATAATACGCACCCTTGTTATCCCATCCATAGGCATGTTCAGCTCCCTAATCTCGTTTTTGACAAGTTCCAGGATCTTCCTATATCCATAGATGGTAGCAAGATTGTGCCATTTGGCAGTATTTCGCGATGCAAACGAAGTGCCGCTAGGGCCGCTGTTTTCTTAATAAATATGTCTACCGGTAAGATCCCCAGGATCACTTCCAATGCGCATGTTGGTGTTGTCCTTTTTGAACCTTTAACTCCTATACATACTAAGCGTTGGACCCTATCCAGGTACTTCCTCACAGTTTTCTGGCAGGCATTCGCCCACCATACAATCGAGGCGTAGGTGATAATGGGTCTTGTTGTCATCGTATACATCCAGTATGCTGACCTAGGCGAGAGTCCCCACCTCTGTCCACAGCACATTTGCACTGATGTAGTACCCTTTTTTGCCTTCCTGAACTTCTCCTCAACATGGTAGTTCCAAGTAAGTCTAGTATGTATAGATATACTCCCAGATACCTAACCTTCTTGGCCATTTTTAGTTCCGATCCGAAAAGTGTTAAGGGTCGAAGTTCCAGATTTTTCAACTTCCTTGTGAAGATTATTAGATCTGGTTTCTCCGCATTAATGGAGAATGTTCCAAACACCACCGTTCAACCATTTTGAGCGCATTCCTCATGATATCTGGGGTGACGTCTATGAAATTGGCTCTGACCATTATTGCTGTGTCGTCAGCCAGTCGCCTTAAGTCTGTCGAGAAGAGAGTCCGTTGGCATTACTCGGTGGATAAAAGATCTGTTTTTATCACCATTATAATTAACTTCTATTATTATTTTTTTTTTTTTTTTTAATTTAACAGCTATTTTGATATATATAATACTAGAAGACCCAGCCACGCGTTGCTGTGGCTAAATTCGTTTGATTTTTTTTTTTGTTGGGAGGTACCACAACCTGTTTTCCTATTCCGCTTATCTTTTGCAAAGTGCTACCTATACATAATTGGAATATATAAACTGGAACCCACCACAACCAGGTACATCCACAAAAAAATTCTATCGAAATCGGTTGAGTGATTTCGGAAGTCGCCAACAGCTCCACCTATCGGGTCCAAAAGCAGTCTATCTTTCAAACGGGAAACAAACTTATATACATCCACAAAATGTTATTTTTGATCGGTTAAGTGGTTTCGGAGATCGAAAACAGTGTCACCTATCGGTGACAATGACAATGATAAAAATTGACCCAGCGGCTTTCGAGTTATAACGCCATCGAATTTTACCCCGAAGGAATTATATAAATCTATTATTATAACTCTTTGTTAAATAATAAACAAATAATTTGCAATACAAAAGCAATGCACTTACAAATTGAGTTATAAACTATTAAACACAGTGTGCAAAATATTTATTAAAATCATATACTATACATATACCTACATATTAAGAAAATGTAACGTTAAATAAATTGTAGCATAAAGTCTGAACTAAATCGAAACAACAGATTGTTAAAAAAAAGTACAAAAAAAGTGGAAAAAATCGGTTCTTATTATACCTACTCTTCCATCACATAGTAGACTCTGTATATTTTTTTTTCTTAATTTCAATTTCTTAATTTGTATTTACGCCATCACACGTCATCACCATCAGCCATCTGCGCATTTCCTCAACCTCGCATACTTCTCTGTCATTTCACGTCGGAGTATACTTCACGCAGTTTTTGTTCAAATGAATGTGCTTATGCGATGTGCACCACCCAACCACCCCAAAGCAGAATAACGAATATGAACAATGGTTGCTGAGAAGTTTCGATAATTGTTAATAAATAATTTGCAATAAAAAAATCAACGACTATAAATTGAGTTATAAACTATCGTATCTCTCAAGTGGGATGAAACTGCACACAATGTGCCATCGCGGAGCAACCTGTGACACGTGATTTTTATATATAAGATTTTCATGTATTTGATTTATTGAAAATATGAACAATTCGAAAAAATGCACGGAACCTGTTTGATATCTGTTAATTTTTCCGAGACTCTACTGTGGTACCACGAACATCCTTAATCTTCGCTTACATTTTCATTAAGGAGTCTCCCTCTTCTACTTCAAACCCTAGAAATATAGGTATATCTATGGTCGATAAGATATCCTTAGCCAACTACTCGTCCTCGATATCCTTTCGTTTTACAGGAAAACTGCATTAAATCGATTACCATCTCATTGCATTGATTGAAGTTGATTGACCGATTTATATCTTCATCGTTTTTCGACATGCAAATCTGGACGCGCTATTTTATATCCTTTACTCCAGAACCTAACCAGCTTAATCCGGACACGGAAGACATCCCCATTTATAAAGGTACCCGTACCATACCCCCCCAAATGGTGGCCATTAAAAATGAAAAATCTTAAATCTTTCCAGCTTCAGCGAAGTAATAATATGTAAGAAATTTTCTGACAGCATAAACCAAGTAGAATATCTTTGAACCGCGAAGGATGTAATAAATTTTCTTTCATCCACCAACTGGCACGGCGCCCGGTCTAAGAAGAGAACAAAAAAAAAATAAAAATAAAAATAAAATAAAAAAATATATAAGAGCATAACCGAGGAGAACATCCGCCCTCATAGTAATCGTAATCATTTCAGGACATCATAATAACTATAATCATCTTCGTCGTCGTTGTCGTTGTTGTCATCAGCGTCACCGCATTCTCGGTTATCGTATAAAGGGTGGGCCATGTAGTGGTTCTTGCATTTAAATTGTTTCTACATTTAGCCAAACCGGGCTTAAACTAGACAGAAAGTCAGTATCGTACCCTCGCGGAACGAAATGAGTCGGCTTACGCTTGAACGACGTTGGAAATTTTGAAAACTTATTTCCAAAGTGAGTGCTGTGTGGCCCAAACCGTGGGTTTTCTGAATAGAAGTTTTGACCGCAATGAAGCACCCCTCGCGCCTGCTGTACGCAAGTTTGTGCAAAAAGTTCCTGAGACTGGTATGCTAGTGGACAACACTCATGGTCTCCGTCGTCGTTCGGTGTGTCCAGACGTCTGGCTTCTGTAGCCGATTGTGGAGTGGTGGCATAATTGGAGCGTTTTTCTTCAAAAATGAGGTTTGGAACAACGTTTCGGTCAACGGTGGGCGTTACAGAGCCATATTAACCGACTTTTTTTACTGACATTGAAGATATGGATTTGAACGACCTCTGGTTCATGCAGGATGGCGGGCCGTGCCACACAGCTCAGATCTTTTGCGCACTAAATTCCCAAATCGTGTTATAAGCCGTCTTGGCGATGTCATTTCGACGCCTCGGAGCTGCGATTTGAACCCTTTAAACTTTGTTTTTTTTTTTTTTTTTTTTTTTTGTGGGGAACAGTGAAGGACCGATGTTATGCCTTCAATTCGGAAACGATTCAAGCACGAATCATCCGAGCAATCCATGAGCTACAGCCCCAAAACATGAAAAAAAAAATAGTTGGCGCAACAGGCCCGGAGGGACCCTAGGCCTAGCTTCTCACAACCATTCTTTTTGTGTGGGTTTTTCAGTTTTGGAACGAATGGAAGGGATCTACAATTTTTTGCCGACTTCAAACGGCTAATTGAGAAGCTCTTTCAAGACAGTTATACTCTTGGATGTTTGTGAGAGGTGGCGCAGTGGAAAAAACCCTTAGTTGATAAAGGATTCGAACCTCGACCCCTCGCTAAGTAGTCCAACGCACTAACCACTAAGCCACTGTGCCTACGAAAACATCAACTAGGTCTTGGAAAATTGGAGTGACAGAATAAAACCAGCATAATGGCAGCCACTTGAACGACGTTGTGTTCCATAATTAATGGGAATGTTGGCTCTTACTAATAAAGGCATAATAAATGGAAAGAAAAAAAAAATAATTTTGTTCATTTTGGCTAATTTTTTAGAAAGAAACTTGTTTTTGGCCCACCCTGTATAGGCGACTGCCTGAGAGCGTTGGGTGTAGTAGTACTCTGCGTCATCCAAGCGAAAAATCATCACCGCAGCAAATATCTACGACTCTCATACTCTGCCAAAGCCAACGTCTAGTTACTGTCTCTCCACGACCCCCCCCCCCCTCCCCCCACATTTAGTCCTTTGGCAGTCTTTAGTTTCTGTCTCCAAACACTTTTCTCATTTTGTCTTTGTATCCCTTTAGCTTCTGTACGGCTATCCATTTACTGCGTTTGTGAACAAACAAATCGAGTGTCATTTAGAATTCTGACTGGAGTTCTATTTGGATGGAACTTACCTCCCCCCAGAGAGTCCTTGCATTTTTTTTTTCTCTCCCATTTTCAGTAGAACATTGGACATTGGACAACCAGAGAAACAGTAGCTGAATTGCATCAAGAATTATTTTTAAATTGAAAAGGGAGAAAGATGCAGACATTCTTACGCTCCCCTTTGTCGTTTTGATTTATTTTATTTCATTTCCATAAGAAATTCATTCCTCAACTATCAAGAAGGACCAAACTTACACACAACCATATTTATGATATGGATGAAAGAAGGTTGTCTGCACCTTAACTTCCACCTTATCCTTGGGTAGAATGGCGCCTTCACCTCTTGACTTTTCCACTTTGTGCAGAAGAAATAAAAAATGTTTTTCTTCATTCTAGCCGAAGACCAAATAAATCTAATGTAAGGATCCTGGATGGCGAGATAATCGCTTATGTGAAAATGCAGACCAGTTTAGATACTTTTGCAATGAAATTAATTTTCATTTTGAAGGAACATTTATATCCTCCCTCGTTGTGGTGAATTATCGTACGGATACTGTTACACCTTTGGCCAAGGACGAATATGCATATATAGTTTAATTAGGTTTACATTAGTGAGTGGCAGTAGTTTTATATTTTTTTCTGTCAAACCATTATCTGCTTGATGGATGATTCCCCTGAAAGTTCTTCAAACACTATCCACTTGGAAGATTTTAAAGTACGACCTCAATTTTCGCTGCAGTCTGTCTTGCTTAGGTATATATACATGTATCCACCTCCAATACCATCGCTCAGAGCAGGGACTTTTCGGTTGGGGGTCCTTAAATGATGATTTTGCGAATAGTTTTCCACACAGAACGGGAACGAAAGTCGAGCGAGTGCACTTCTTAGTTTGAAGATTTATATATTGCATGCAGCAGAGAAAGGATTCCCGTGAATTTGGGTGGCAAAGAGTGTGCTAAATTTATTGTAAAACGATGGGAAAAAGGATATTCGAGGTGGTAATTTATTGTCTATTGAGATGCGGAACATTAGAACAAAAGTGTGCTCTAAGTGCTTTGGAATTTAATTAAGTACAGTCGAGAGGTGTGCATGCGATCGGTGAATTTAACAAGGATTTGTTGGCATTTCGACACAGATTTGACAGGGTGGTAGTGGTAGGTATGTATATCTGTAGTAGCGGCGACGTACTGCATTTCGATTTTTACTTACGGACACAAAGTGACTTATTTGTGGATTGCTTACCTGAAACGACAAAGGAAAATATTTGCATTAGAGTTAGAAGTTGGACGGTTGTTAAAGTGGTAAAAAGTCGGTAAGGGCGATGAGGACTTGCTAGATTTAGAGAAAGATAATTAATAAAAGTCAGTAAAGTTGAACACTTAAAAAGAGCTAATCTGTAGTTAAAAGTTAACGTCGATCCTGCAGGAAAGAATACGAACATATGAACGTAACAAAATCTGTTTTCTATATTTAGAAAACCTCTCAACTTTCAGTTAAGTCTGGATAACATCACATGCGAATTTAAGCTGACATATAGAGCTGGCAGTTCGTCAGGTAAATAGAAGCTGGGATTGGAAGTTCTACCAAAAGTATCCCTGCGATCTTGTGAAAATAAGCTGACAGATAAAGCCGTCAATGCTCAAGACCGTCTTGTCGCTAAAAAAATTTAAGTCTTCTGGCAAAGTGAAACTGTAATTGGAAGTTCTAAGAAGTGTATGCCCGGGGTCTTGCAAACATAAGCTGACAGATAAAGCCGTCAATGCGCTAGACTGTCTGTCGCTAAAATTTGTCAAGTCGTCAGGCAAAGTGAAGCTGGGATTGGAAGTACTAAGAAAAGTATCCCCGCGGTCGTGCGAATATAAGCTGGTGGGTAGAGCCGTCAGTGCGCAAGACCGTTTTGTTGCTAAAATTTTTCAAGTTGTCAGGCAAAGTGAAGCTGGGATTGGAAGTTCTAAGAAAAGTATCCCCGCGGTTGGTGCAAATACAAGGTGACAGGTAGAGCCGTCAATGCGCAAGACAGTTTTGTCACCAAAATTTGTCAAGTCGTCAGCAAATCGAAGCTGGGATTTGAAGTTCTGAGAAGTCTATGCCCTGTATCCTTTGTGAAAACTGCAACCTCAGGCAAAGTGAGCTTCTCGTATGAGAGGGCAGTAGTCTCGGTCTTACATTTTGTTTAAATATGTCCAAAGAGGCAGGCAACGTAGATGAAATTGCCAGCTAAATATAGGTTGTATAAAAGCCTTTTGATTGGAGTTCTTTTCTCAGGTAAGCTTGAGACAACTCTGCAATCTCAGAGCGCGAGTGGAGAACAAAATTTGAATGAAAACCAACAACAGGTGGAAAGAACTCACTACCTGTGAAATGTCACGGAAGTTTTGGCCAGAATATAACAAAAGCCAGACCAACAAACTGGCAGTAGCTTAGTGGTTAGTGTGTTGGACTACTATGCGAGGGATCGAGGTTCGAATCGCGCAAAAACCCAAATTCCAACTTAGGGTTTTTTTCACTGCGCCACCTCTCGCGAACGTCTGACAAACATCCGAGAGTATAAATGTCTTGGAAGAGCTTCTCAATTAGCCGTTTGGAGTCGGCATAAAACTGTAGATCCCTTCCATTCGTTCCAAAAATGAAAAACTCACACAAAACGAATGGTTGTGAGAAGCTAGGCCTAGGGTCCCTCCGGCCTGTTGCGCCAACTATTTATTTTTTAGAACAACAAACTACTACAGTTTGACAGGTGACTCTAACTGGTCATAAACTAAATCTCAAAGATGACGACATATGTAGAGGCTGCGGAAACGAGGACACACCTCACTTCCTTTGTCGTTACCCGAGTTGAAACTTGGAAGTTATTACTTCCATGACGTATATGAACTTTCTGATGTCTCACTGTCTGATCTTTACAGGTTTCTGAGGACATCGGGATGGCTATACAGCGTCAGGTAACCACAAGAGGAGAAGGGATAGAGACCACCGATATAACACCAACGGTTAACCCCAAAAAGGGCATCACTATGGGTTCACGAGGACCTAGGTAAAGTATTGCAGGACTCATTCTGCTCTACCTAAACGTTTACCTAACCTAAGGTTGGGAAAGCGAGGTCCTATGCTCCACAATCAACTTGTCCATTGAAACCCTATTACTGCTAAATGCAAACGATTTTGATGTTTTGATAAAGTTCTCTAACTTATCTGTTGTTGGCCTGACTAATGCCGATAGAGTTGGCTTTTGTCTCTGCAAAGTTCTTCTTCAGTTTGGCGAGGGGGGCCATTACTTTCCTGAGATGATACCTACACAAGTTTCCACATTTATTGTGATGATTTTTTTCTCTTTGGGAGATGGGTTTTCCAAAAATCCTTGAGCCTATCCAAGTGAGTTTGTTGTCAAGAACAAGTCGCAGGTTTGTTGCGCTGTCAATAATTCTGACCGATAAAGAGAAAGCCCACGATGACGCTCCTGACTCAGACAATTGCCAATTACGACTTTCCAACTTTGACGTCAGAAATATAATAATACTAGCTGACCCGGCAAACTTCGTTCCGCCCAAATTTGTTAATGTAATGAAAATAATAATTCCGAGCATTCACAAAGCATTTCCTAATTTTTGTAATTCGGCCAATTAAAATTCTTTATTCAAAAGTCATATTAAATGCAATATAAATAAATGATGAAACAAATCAACATAGCTAATGTTGATTTGTTTCAGTCAAACCGCAATGATTTTGACGTGTCGGCCAACTTTCCACTTTTTCACTAAATTGACAATATGAGAAACATGGGAAATCAAGATTGATGCCACAAATGCACAAACATCCATCCATTATCCTTGTAATAAATTATTTGTCATAGTGAAAGCGATACGCACGGGAAATTGAAGTCGCAGGTGATATCCACATTATGTAGAGGTAAGCCCGGAACGTCTAAATAATTCAAAAATTCAACTAATCTCCATAACGTTTTATTTTCACAACAAAAGGTAGTATAATGTACTTCCTTTGCCCGTACCTTTCGTATTAAATCTTGCTCACATTTCGCAAATTGCTTTATTTGGACAGTGTCCATTAATAATTTTAATTATACAACTTTAGAAATAGCGTTTGATTTTATTTTTGAATGGGACTGAATGGGAAAATATCCCGCTTGTGTTGTTCAAAGTTCCACCTATAGGTCAAAAACTATCAGAAATTTAAAACTGGAAGCAACCATATGCATCTACAAAATTTCAATCAACTTGGTAGCGCTGTTTCGGCGATCGGAAGAATATAAATCTATAAAATTTCATTGAAATCGGGTGAGTGGTTTCGGAGATCGATTACAACGCCATATAGCGGGTCAAAAATCCTATCTTTTAAGTTTGCGTTAACCTGAAATACAACAATACGAACAAAACAAAAGAAGAATCATAAAAATTGACCCAGTGGTTATCGAGTTATATCATCATCATCGAGTTTCATCCCGAAAGAATTATAGGTATGAATTAAGAAGATTATTATTAAAGAAAATTTAATTGAACTGAAAAACGACATACGCATACAACGCCACATGTTGAGGATTTTCCGACCATGTGCACTAAGAAATTCAGTTTTTGTTAAAAATAATAAATTAATTATTTTATATGTATTTTATCAATATAATAACTCCGATCGAAGCATCTGTTTTAAACGATATTTATTTTGTTTACATCCTCGTTGACGATATTTGCAGCACGCATTCTGTCAATGTTATGCCAACGCTATAAGGTTACATAAAAAAAGTTTGAATTGTAATGTATATAGATTCAACATTGGCACATTTGTTCGAACAGCTTGACTCAATGCGATTCGTTCGAAGTCCATTTCTCGCTCCAATTCTCGATTAAATGCGTCAAATCAAAGCTTTGTTGCGCATTTCATCTGACATCTCCAGTTCGTTATCCGATTTCACAGTGCGAATTCGATGCAAAATATCGTCGGCCATAATATCATCTTTGTATAATCAAAGTACCTATCTACTTCATTTCAAAAATTTACTTAATGTAACATAGTAAACAAAATTTATTAGAACAAACTTTTTGGGTATACCTACCTATATTTAAAAAAAAAAAAAAAAAAAAAAAACTTCAAAATTGTTGACAACAACAATTTGCTTGGAAAATAATTAAAATAATTGACAACAACAATTGCTTTTAAAATTCAAAATATTTTTTTTTATTTGAAGTGTCACTACTTGATTTCTATCCATTTTTTTCAAAGTGCATTTCCCCATTCAAACTTTAATTTTCTAATTTTCCGCGCAATTTTCTTAATTTTTTCTTTCATAACATTGTTCTCCTGACAATAACAAACACAACAAAAAAAGAATTAACGAAATCGGTCCAGCCGTTTGTGCGTGATGCTGGGACCAAGGGAAATAGGGATTCATTTTTATATATATAGATATATATAATATAAAATGTCCTTCCAATCAAATGGATGAATAAAGATCGCAATATTTGTTCGACAAAAGAAATGTAAAAGCTTTCAAGGTGGCAACTTGTCAACTTAATCAAAATCGTAACATTTGTTTGACAAACAAAATTTAAAAGCTTACGAACTGAGGTTACGGACAGAGATGTACAACAAAAAAAAAAAAAAAACTTTCGAGTTGATTTCAGTTTTTTTTTATGGATTTTAATCTAAAAAACTCAACTTCGAGTAGTGTACCGTACTTTGTTGGTTGGAAAGGAACACGATTCGTCTAGGACACAAACAAAAAATATAACCCCAAGCCGCAACAGGCCCATCATTTGCAGCGTTCTGTTGCAATTTCACATTTTGTAAAAGTTCTGTAATTAAAAGGACGAAAGGGAACAACAACTATAGCGACCACCATTTACGAGATGGCATTTTGTGTTGACAAGCACACAGGATGAAAGTGGTTGGCTCTGTGATAATGCACTTGTGTTTTGTTGTGTTTTTTCTATCCGGTTTTATTGTCGGCGGGCTTGTTTTATGGAGAGGTTTACAGTCTAGAGGGAGGCCTCTGGTGAAAAATGCATGGTAAGTGCTGGTGCCTGAAAATGGATAGACAATAGAAGAAGAATTTTTTTTTTTTTTTTTATCCAACTGTGGTTTTGAGGATTTATCCCGTGGAATTGGATATAAAGTTAACGGCAGGAACTGGAGTTTTGAAATTAGTTTTATGATTTGCGTTTAGTTTTTTTGGCTGGCCGGATGAGGGAGAGTGGCGGACTAAAAAAAATTTATACCACGAAATGGGGAATATGAAAGCCTTTTTATGTCACGGATAAGATGCGAGGAATATCAGTTTTGGCATTTTCGAATTGGATTTACATGAGGGCCACTTTTAGTTCATTTATTTTATAAAATAATATTTTGGGCGAGCGTTTATTTTCGCAAATTTTCTAAAGCTAAGACAAAAAGTTGAGAAAATAAATTACGACGTACTTATAACAAATTTTAGTCCCGACTTTAAATTTACGGAAGTTCACAATTGTAAATTTTATATAAAAAAAAAAAAGACACTGCAATCTGCGTACTACTAAAATTTACTGTCGGAACTAAAATTGGCCCATTGACTTTTAGCATTAGAATTTTTTATCATCAATCATTTAATTGTTCATAAAACTAATGTGCTAAGAATGCGGGTGTTATTTTTATAGCTACTTTGTAAAAAAAAAAAAAGTCTGAAACTTATGGGGTTTGAGATTTTTTTTGATAGCATATTCTTCTACTTAGAAAATGTTGAAATGATGTCCCATCTTCACTACATTGTATAAAACAAAGTCGCTTTCTCTGTCCCTATATCCCTATGTATGCTTAAATCTTTAAAACTACGCAACGGATTTTGATGCGTTTTTTTTAATAGATAGAGTGATTGAAGAGGAAGGTTTATATGTATAACTTGGTATTATTATTTTCATTACATGAACGAATATGGGTGAAACAAAGTTCGCCGGGTCAGCTAGTTGAAAAATAAATTATGGACTTACATCGCTCTTTGGAGGGACATAATCCCACAATCAAATTTTGAACTTATGTCCACAGAAGTGGGACAAAATCCATTATGAACTTATGTCTCGTGGACTTATGTCCCTGCGCCGGGGTATCATTTGTTGGGTAGTATACAATGGACTCATTTAAAATTAAAAAACAAAAAATAGATCACACTTGGTTACTCACGACCTGTGTTCTCAGGGGTTTCGGAAATGCATCATCACAATCGCAGAATCTTAAAGACTCGCCAAGTAAATAGTAATACATCTCCATTTCCTTGTGAAGCAGGTAGGGTTACTTTCTAAGAACATCAGGCAAACTTAATTAAGCCATGTTGATAAATTGTTTGGTAAGAGGGATATGTATGAATGCGTTTCGCACTCCAAAAAATCAGAAGTCGTAGGTCATTAGACTAGACAGTTCTATAGTTATATTATTAGATATAACTACTAATAGAAAGAATAGAAATATGGGCCGATAGGTAAATCGTCGTAGCTGAATTCCCGCGTGTATTGTTTTGGCAAAACTGTAGCTTTTAAAAGGTCAAATTCAAAAATTGTTTTACTACGTTTTACTGTATGTTATTTATCAAGTGAACATTTTACTTCAAAGGACAATCTCAATTACTCCTTTTCAACTGGCTCCTAAATTATTAAAGTTGAGTTGAATAGCTGTTGTTCTTCGTTCAGGGTTGCCGCGGTGTTATACAAGGAATACAGAATTAAAAAACACAGAGTTTTGAAGGGAGTTCGTATGAGTTACGACTATTATGGGAAAAGTAGAGAGAAGGCGTAAACGTGATTTTAGAACGTTCAGAAAACAATTGTATAGTTTCGTGCTATTGAAATAGGGCAAAGTAAATGTTCCTCAAAGTGTGGTAAAATGTTGGCAGCTGGGTTTTTGCCTGTTAAGCATTCTTAAAAAGTCTTGAAATCAATCACTCTTTTTTTTTTTTTTGAATTCGCGACACTTTTGTCAGCGACAAGCAATTTGACAGGTGACAGCTAACAGATGACAGCTAACAGATGACAGCTGATTTGTATTATGAGTGAACTAACGATACACAGTCCCAACTGCTTGAAAAATTAGTCGAAAACTAACCTAGCAGCTTATTAAAGCATCTTCTTCTAAAAATGTCCGCCTATCTATCGTTTACTTTTGACTTTGAATTTTGAAGAAGAAAGCTAAGTGATAGATTTTTCAATCGAAATAGTTGCAGAGCTCTATATACTAATTGTGAGAAATGCTCGAATTTGCGACGCTTTGTCAATTGGACTGAAAACCAAACGTCTTTACAGCCTCTGTTTAATCAGTTATTTTCTGTCATACAATGCTGTTGACCACGCCTACATTTCGGAGGCGTATTACAACAGCTTAGCACTTTTTAAATTTTTCTTATGAAAAGAAATGACTGACCTCTCCAAATCTGTTTGTTATGTCCAAGTTCAGTTCGACACATATTAATATATAAATAGTTGGCGCAACAGGTCTGGAGAGACCCTAGGCCTAGCTTCTCACAACCATTCGTTTTGTGTGAGTTTCTCATTTTTGGAACGAATGGAAGGGATCTACAATTTTATGCCGACTCCAAACGGCTAATTGAGAAGCTCTTTCAAGACACTTATACTCTCGGATGTTTGTCAGACGTTCGCGAGAGGTAGCGCAGCGGAAAAAAACCCTGAATCGGAATTGGGTTTTTTGCGGGATTCGAACCTGGGACTCCCGCATAGCAGTCCAACACACTAACCACTAAGCTACTGCGACTACACGACACATATTAGGCGTTTTTAATATGGCGGCATGATCCATATAGATCATTAGTTTTCATGGTTTACAACAACAGTTGGAGTAAAAACTATGGAAATCAATGATTTATATAGATCATGAGGGCATAATAAAAAACGCCTCTTATGGTCGAGGAAATTATCGACTAATATTGCCACTTTATAGAAGATTACCGTATGGCGGTTTAAGCGATATTTTCTTAAGGCATTAACCGTACTTATAGAGGCTATAACAAATGCTGTTTATATACTATTTTTTTTTAAATCCTCCGGCGCCACAAATGACCTAGGACGGTTGACTATACCCACAACCTACAATTTAAAGGCATTTTTATGTTTGGAGAATTTTATATACATAACTTCTGATTAGCGGGGCATGTGACTTGGATTTTTAATTTTTTGGGCGACATACATACGTTGAAATAATGGTTCTAGCTCTGCTAGGAAGTCGTTTTTCATTCCTAAGAAATTAATACCTCTTTTTGTATGCAAGTGCAATTTTCAACTCCTGACCAAACAGAGAGATCCTCTTCTATATTTAGCAGAAGAATTAAATTAAAAGTAGCAAACCGTTAACCTCATTCGAGATTCTGTACAACCGTTCAATAAAGCGAAGGATACCAAATTATTATTCCTTGAATAATTCCCCTTTATGACTTTAAGAACTCAAACGACTCATAAAGCTGCAATAAACCCAAGAAATATATTAATACTAAAAAAAAAAAAAAAATTCACCGCCATTAAAAAAAGATGTAAACCTGTGAAAGAGTCAAAGAAATATGCTTTTAAATACTTCCGCTTTTACCCATAAATTACGCACTAAAACGCGTAAATTCCATAAAACAATCTGCACGTCCAAATCAACCAATGAAATATTTTGGGTATATAGGTACTATACACCAAACACTGGAGAGAACTTCTCATTAAGTTTAACAATTGCGAACAGAAATATTATACATAACCAAAAAAAATATACACCAGGCAAAAACTCCTTACAAAGGTAATTTAATTTATCCGCACACACACACAACGGGATTCTATGCATCCTGATTATAGCTACTTTACATTTTTTTTAATGAGCTAAATTCCAAAAATTAATAATCTGATACTGACAGCTGGGTAATTAAAATGTTCAACTCTGATCCAGAGTTGGGGTGTCAAAAAAGTTTCTCAAAAACAACAAAAAAAATTGCCTACTCAGGAGGGCGCTTCATTTCTTTTGTTTAACGCCCAAAACACGAAAGCAAAAATACGCATCCACTGTTTCTTTTCGCAATGCAGTCAAAATGAATTTTCGCCTGCCACTTGATTCTGGTTGAACACACACAATTAGGTGATTAACCGGGAGCATCTATTTCATGTCTAATTACCTGGTAAACAATTAACATAGTTAAAGCGAAAATTTGTTGTTGGCCATTAGAGCCATCATACAGAAGTCGAGGCGAGAAAATTCCCCCTTGGAAATCAGGATTGCATTTGTGTAGACTGTAGGCGCGCAAAGCGCTCATTGTAGGATTGCCAAAAGGCAGGTGGACGAGGTACGAAGTTCTTCCTGGGGATGACGGTTGAGTCTTATCATGTTTTACACAAGAGAACAAGACGAAGACTTGGTTTTTAGGCGGGGTCATGGACGTTATTACGCATTCAGTCGGGCGGGTAAAGTGTCTGCACTTAAATTAAAAGTTAGAAGTAGTTTAGGTTGGCTGCATGTGAAAGGGAAGTTGGAGAGTTGAGAACGGAGAGTTTCGTGACTTTTGTTAACGGCATATTTTACGAGGTGTGTGCTTTTGAGAAATGCTGTGAGCTGTGCAGGTTTTCAGGTCGAAATGGGACATGATGGTGCCGCCATCTGTAGTGATTGCTGGAGTAGTTTGGGTTTGTGTCTTGGGTGGCCCATAGATGTCGCTATATTATTTACTTGAAGTGCTGTATATTTTCATCAAAACTGTTAAGGATATCATTCCATTCGGGCAAAGAAAAAATGCAAGACCTTTCACATCAATTTCTCCCGCATTTGGGAAGACTCATGAATGGATGGTTCCTCGCTGAGAAGATTTAACGATGAATTATAAAAGTTCGACATCTTTCGAAGTGACCTAAGGTCTTGTCGGGTTCTTAGTCGTAATGTAAAAATTTCTGTCGTGTTCGAAAGTTTTTCGCGTGTCAATTGTTCGGATATTTGTCCAACTTTATCGTTTTTCAATAATACTTCTCACATCGACTTAGATCACATAAATGATTTAATTTGTTTGTACCTACACCGGGCGCCAATTAGACAAATATGTATTTTTACTGTCAGAAGAGTATTTATGTTTAAAAATGGATATAGGAAATTTTGGCGAACTTCACTGTTGTGCAGACATGCGAATTTTTATGATATTTTGAGTAGTTTTTTGGCAGCCAAGAGCGGCTCTAATGAGACAGCCTTTGAAGTAATAATACATAAGACTAATAAGTAATTTTACCAGCTAAAGCCTAACCAAATTCAGCTCATTCTTATCCCGAAAATATATAACCTAACCAGTATCCTTAAAAAGCGATTTCAAACATCTGCCTTACCACAGCATAAAAAAAATATATATTAGACGGCGCACTGTGGTCCAAAATGACTTTTCTGGTTGCAAAAATCATAGCTTTTGAACATTCACGATACCGCTACAATTTTGTTTGCTTCTTAAATTTTAAAGCCTATAGAAATAGTGATTTTTAAGAAAATCGTAGGCTGCAGTAAGACTTTCCTTGAAAAGGGAATTAACAGAGAAATGAATCAAAGAAAAACTTAAAAAAAAACTTGTAAAATTTTACAAATCGTGTAGAAAAAGGTCTTCATCTATTTAATTGTTTACAGGGTGATCCAAATATATCTTTTTTACAACAGTGGATATAGAACTAATGAACAAAATTTTAATGTTTTTAGCAAGTATTTAAATGTCATCGTCACTGTCTTGGTTCTGTTCGGAATACTGATATTAATATTTTGTTTCCACGCTCCGCTCTTCAGTAAAGCCTTTTAAAAACTAGCATCATTAATCCATTGTTTATATACCTGTTTTATTTGTGAAATTTAAGCTTCCCAATGCAGTGTTGTTATATCGTGAGATTTATCCCTTTTGGTGGAAATTTGGATGTCCGAAAAGCCTTTCGTGGGATATAGGGATAAAGCACCAATTCAAAATATAAATTTTTGCTGAATTTTCATGAAAACTTCTACATTTCAGAATGATTATCAACACACTGAATGTCCATTAAAAAACTACTCTCATAAATTGTCTTTTATCAAAATTTTCTAGTACCAAAAAATAATCGTAATAATGTTACAAACTGTGGTTTTTATACTAAAGGTTAATTAACCGTGATTTTCTTTCCTTGTAATACAAATTTTACTTTTAAATACTGGATTTTGAGGCAAAAAGTATCGTAGAATTTTAAAAGGGAATTTGTGTACGGCGCAAAGGGGAAAAAGGGAAAAATGACCACGCTTCGTGGGATAAATGAAGAGAGAGTGCTAACAACACTGTCCCAATGTAACTTTTTGTAACGTTTAGGTAATAAATAATAAATGTTTACATATACTTTAAGAATAAGAACAATAATGATGACAATAATTTAAGCAATTCGAAGAAACTCAGTTAAAACATACCTCAAAACCCCTTTTGGTTTAGGAAAAATTCATACAAAAAGAGTCGTTAGAGTTTGCGGATTACAAAAAAAACAATTGTCATTTATATAAAAAGGGGTAATACATTTTTTTAACGGTCAAAACAATAACAAAACTATTTTTAATTGATAGGTATAGAAGAAAATTTTAAGCTCTCCGCCCTTTTAATTAAAAAAATAATTTAAATATTCAATAAGGAAATTTAATTTTTTATGTCAAAATGTCAGCATTGGGAACATTACTTTTTTTAAGCAAATTACAATTCCTCCGAATTTTGCATATGGTTTAAAAATAAGTTAGGGTCAACTATCGTGGTCAACTCGCGAGCATTTTTTTGTAGCTCTACTCAAACCAAACAAAAATCTAAAAAAGGTTTTTTTTTTTTTTTTTTTTTTTTTTATTTATAAATATTATTTAATTTTTTACAGCCTAATTAATAAAAAACCCATAACAACTCTCTAACTCATAAGTTACCTAGCACCTAGTTAAATAAATAACACATTAGTTAAATTTTCTTATTAATAAATGAAAATAACTCATATAATAACTAACTGGTGTTTTCTCTATAATAGCTACTTAGAGCTGGCATCACCTAACCAAATTGTACTAAAAGTCATCACGGCTGGCTAATACAATTCAATTGTGACAAGTGAAAAAAAAAAAAAAAAAAAAAAAAAAAAAATCGAGCAAAACAAAAAAAAATCAAAACAAATGTAATTTGTAAACATTTTCATAGGGTTTTCTCGTTTTTTGTACACTTTTTTTCGAGTTGGAGCGATGGTAACCGAATCCTCCCCTAAAATATTTATATTATTCAAAAACACTGAATAACGGTGAGCCATTTTGTTCCCCAATTTTTTTAAATTTAAATTTAATTTATTTTGTCATTTTGACAGGAACTATGTTTCTTATACCCTTTTCACACCGCAGCGAAAACCGTGTTTTTCGTCGAAAAATCATTAATAAATAAAATTAATTCAGACCATTTCAAAATAATATTAGACATTCAATTAGCGTGGAAAATGATTTTAAGTTGTGAGTTGTGACTTTTATTCAGTGTTTTCGTGGAAAACGACTTTAAAGAATTCGTTTTATAAACTGAAATATGTATGGGCAAACATCAGTTTTCGATTAAGTTTTCGGTGTGAATAGCGTATTAGAGTTATTGACTCGCTAACAGACCTCCTACCGTAAGTTAGTTGTGTGATAGTTACGAAGCGTTAGTTATCTTTTAAAAATGTTTATTAATAGGAATTTGAGTTTAATGAATGTGTTTGCCATTAGTTAGGCCTAACATGTACTTACGCGACTATTATTAATACGGCTGTTAGTTTTTTTCTTTTTTATTCAATTTTTAATTTACCTATAGGTATATAAAACAACTAGGCTGCATTCAATAAAATCAAGATTTTTCGTTTAATATGCCAAAATTGCAGAAAAAGAAAATAAATAAGTACTAGAACAAAATTGACCTTTGAAAACCTCTATAAGTCAAACTAGTTAGTTGTTTTTGAAGCTCCGTTTATATTTATATCTTCTATATATATAATTCTTTCGGGGTGAAACTCGATGATGTTATAACTCGATAACCCCTGGGACGATTTTCATGATTCTTTTCGGTTTTGTTCGTATTGCTGTATATCAGGTTTAGGAAGAGAGAAAATTCCGGAAAATCGCCGTGCGGTCTTGATTTGACATCTAACAATTCTTCCTATTAAATTAGAAAACTACGTACTATGTATGATTTTTAAAGATTGATCAAATTGAGATTAAATTAATGTATAATACCTACGTTAATCAATGATGGTTGTTTTTTATTTTGTGCATCGCTGGAACAGTTTCATTTCTTTACTACAGTTGACAAGGTAGAAATTAAATGTAAAAAGTTTAAACGTGGACGAAATAGTTATTGAAAAGCAAATTTCAGTGATTTTTTGAAAATGCCAAGACGAATGCGCTCATATATTGGCCGATGAACAAGGCAAGCAAGTCAACAACAAATATCAACGAAGCCAAACTTCAGAAGAACGCGAAGAGTGGGACATCGCATGGCATAAGACCAAGACAGTCCAGAAAATTGAGAGTGCAAGTAATGAGAGCTGCGTCAAATCCTACTGCTGCTGGGATGGGAAAAAGTTCAAATCGGAGTGGCAAGATGCGCGTCGTTGCTGACATTCGAACGACTGGCATTTCAGTAGAACGAACAGAAAACTATGTCGGTGAAGCGATTTTCGAAATTGGAGCGATGTCTATAATTGTGTGCCACCATTAAAACGCGCTAAAAAAAACTGCTGTGCGAGTGGCAAAGTGAAATTAGCACCTGCGGAGCCATTTGAATCGGACGATTTTCCAAAGAACATTTGACAGTACAACAACTGTTTTCGTATGACTTTATTGGGAACAAAATTCATTCAAAAAACTGGTTTCATGCCGACTGGTAGGGCAATATTTTCTCTTATACATCATGCAAACACACATTTTCTAACAATGGCACGGGATTTTACGCCGCAAAATTCGGATTAACAGATTCAAGGCCAAATTAACCATCGGATGAGTGCCTTCTTGTCAGTAAATGAGGACGTACAGCAATATTCGCAGGTGTACTTCTTTTTTTTTTCGGAGGATTATCAAGTCGATAGGCGGTACAGAGGGCAAACAGGAGTGACAAAAAACGTCATTTGACAATTGCAACAATTATTTAATACAAACAAGAATAACACTTTGATTGCAATGTTTAAAACGGCGATAAAGAAAATTAACTTTTGATTTGTCTTCAAACCTGACAATAGAACCGCACTTTGGAAAACAAGACGGGTAGTGTCACTTCCAATACAAGAAAAATTATATAAGATTTTTAAATTCTTTGGGTGTTCCGGTCTTACCGCTTCACAATTTGAAATTAAAAGTCGGTTCAATTATAATTTTGTTGAGCAACCTAAATACACCAAAACTTTGTATGGGATCGCGTTTGATTTGATTATCATTGTCATGCAAGGACGATTTGGAGGGGAAAATTAAAAGGCAACAGTCATATCGCGGACTCCGATAATTCAGACGGATTTGTCATTGGCATTTAAGCGTATATGGCAAATAATAAGTCGCAAGGATAATCGCAGGATATTTGTGGCATCAATCTTTAATTCTCATATTTTTCACATACTCAATTTGATGTGGCGTGTCACATGTGAGCAAACAAATTTAGTGCAACAGCGGAAGGGTGGCCGACACGCCAATCATTGGGGTTCGATTGAAATACATCGACATTGCTATACTTCAGTTATTTCTATTGTATTTAATATACATTTTTAATAAAGAATTTACATAAAGTAGCATGCGTTTTGCATGCTCGGAAATATTATTTTCATTACATTAACGAATTTAGGCGGAATGGAGTTCGCCGGGTCAGCTTATTATTAATAAAAAAAAACAATAAAAATAAAACATCGAATTTAGTATTATTGTCACGATATTTGCCTTTTTGGACCACAACGCGGCGCACAGCCATAAAAAAAAAACTGAGGGGAATCCCCTTCTGGTGACTTTGCATACAATATTTGACACGAAAGCCGAAGTTAAACACGAAAAACCATTTCTAATCTAGAAAATGAAGATGAAAATCCAAAACCACCCCATTGAAGTCGTCCTGTATTTTATAGCCAAGCGCCAGCCCTCGCAGTGATAAATGATAACTCATATTTCTACCGTAACCAAAAGACATCTTCTTCTCTGTAGCATCTCTCCCTGTGCGCTGTTGCATGCAACATAAAGCCAACTATCAAACCGACCAACCAAGTGGCATGGCGTATACGGTATACGATATAACTTCAGCTCTAATAGGTTTTATTAGCTTTGGCTATGAAAATGTTTTTCCAACTGCAAATCTTGAAAATTTCCCGATAAAAGGCGAAAGTTTTACAGGTCCTTATTCTGCCCGTAGATTTGCCGGCCGTGCCGCCATCGAAATGGCCTGCGGACGTTAACACAGGCGCGTCGTCGTTGGTCGGTCGATCGACCGATCTAATAAAATAAACTTTTCCAACAACAAGTTGCAGATGAAGGCAAAGTTAAAGACAACCGACCCGCACTAACTGAACCAAACCCATTGCGCGTCACATTTAATAGGAGTTTTGGCAAAAGTTTCCCAACCTATATACACACACACACACACAGAGTTGTCCTAGACAGTTCAACCACTATGTATAGTGTAAATGAAGTGTTCGTCATGGGTTTAGGTCGTAGATAGGTACCACGTTGTATTCCTTTATTTTATTTTTTTCCTGCAGCTGTGTAAGGCATTAATTTTCATAATCAGCAATCGAAAGTTATACGCCGCGACGGTCGGTGTAAGGAAGCCAGATTTTCGGAAGCAATTGACTATTGTTACATCCGAGATTAGGGACAATACAATGCGGAAATAATTTCCACGATATGCTACACGAAGGATTCGTTAATTTGATTTTGCAAAAGTTTCCCCCAACTAAGCCTGCTGCCGTTTTAAAAACCAGATATATATCTACCTCTGTATCTGTCTGTCTGTTGGGCTTAAAGTGATATTCAGTGTTGTAAATTCGATTCCCCCCAACAGGGAGGTGTCTTCATGGTGGTGGCTTTGAAATTATCATTTAAATTGATGGAGGAAGTAGGCTTTGGATTACCATTCCCAGGGAGGGCAAAACTTCTCTATAGGGATATTCTCATCATTTAGGTTATCCTTGTAAAACGTTTGAATGGAGATTTTATTCGAAAATAAATCTGTTCGCCTCGATCCGTATTAAATAAAAAGTTTCTCTTATTCTTCCCCACGAAGAGATAAGAATAAATAAAGCGGCACAAGGAGGAGCTCGAAACCGATAAAGATTTAGTAGAATTATGAATTGCAAAGAGGACAATGTTAGACAAATTGATAAAGTTAGCCTCTTGTCAACTTTGGGTTGGTGTCCTTCTCTTTGGTAGGGGCAAGTGTTTTATTCAAAACTTATTAGTTATTACGATATATCTGCTTTAAACTGAAAGTTTAAAAGTTAAAAACAAAGTATGTGTGATCAAGTTTGTAGGGGGAAAACTTGGTTCATCAACACATACAGTGATGGACAGCAGGAACGGCAGTAATAAAATAATGAAAGTCTCACCCTATTTGACGGAGGAAATAGTGTTTTCGCCAAGAAAAGACCAACAACCACAATGAAAATTATGAGAAACTTTGTGCAACAACTTTGTTTTATGAGAAAAGTGATTTCACTTCAAAATATTTTAGGAGTTTGAGTTTGGAATATCGCTCAACAAAGTTCAAAATAAAGTGTGGCTGCACAAAGTGGCACAAATATCCTTTCGTTGTTGTTGATAGGAAACTCATTTCAATCTTTTTCCTAATTAAGTGATGAACTTAGATGGAAACTTTACTGAAATCGATTTAAATTGAAGAAGACAGATGAGTTTTGTGTGGAAAAAATGATAGCCAATCGACTTGTTTGAATTTTAATTGTTTTGACCGTAGCTTTCGTTGCGAGGTAGCTTTTGTTACTGGTAAATCTTCATCCTACCAACCTACCCTGTTGCGTTTTTTTTTTTTTTTTTTTTTGTCATGTGACTGGAAGTGTGTATGGCTGTGTAATCAGCTTTTTACTCAGCCTACTCAGTCAATTTGTTTTGAGCTCATAGAGCGCGCTCTGGTCATACTCTGAACGAAAAAGGAAACACAAGTCAGAAACTTTTGACTCTGACCTTAAAAAGAAAACCGCCTATTAGTGAGATCCACTATCTTTCCATCCACACTAAAGTGTTATTTTTAAATTTACTGTTAGATTGTCATATATTCTTAACTTATCTCTTCTCTTCTCTATCTCTATATATAAAAGAGAGTTGCAAAAGCGTTGTGACTTTATAACTCACGAACGGTCAAACCGAATTCGATCAAATTTTTAGAGTTTGTTTGCGTGGTCGTGTAGTTGGTTTATCTAAAGTTTGAACGAAATTGATCAACGCGATCGAGAGTTATGTCCACATCTGATTTTGTCCATATAAACAAAAAACGTAGGCGCGTAGTAGAGCGTGTGCTGATGGCATACACGCGTCAAATACACGTTGCAGCGCATACATGCATAAAGCTGTCAGTGAGTTATTATGTTACGTTTTTTTTTTCATTGAATTCGCATTCTGAACTGATGTATCTAATATTAATTAATTTATCATCGTTTAAACACAAACGTACGTGCACATTTTATTCGCACTTGCCGGTAAGTGCTGTGTGCTGTTGTTTTGTTGTTTTTGGCATAATGTTTTATGTCTAATATATATAAAACAAAGTTGCACCCGTAAGAACGCCCATCACTCGAAAACGGATCGTCCGATTTGAGCTATATTTTCTTTGTTGTGTTTGTCTACCTACACCCAAGGAAGGTTCATACGGCGAGAACATTTAAAAATTTTAAAAGGAAATTGGAAAATTTGTAATAAATAATTTTTCGGGGATTTAATTTTTTATAACTTTAATCGTAATATAGGTACAGTGAGATCGTATTTGTCAAAAGTTCTGCCACATTTTGATGATTTCTAAGATTTTATTTACGGAATCCAATTGTGCTTATTTGCTTTGAAATTGGATTTTTCGGTTATTTTTTAAGTTTCTTTTTACTTTGAAGATATATATTCAAGTCTTTCGTGGTTCGTCATTCACTGCTGTATTGTTAAACTTTTTCAGTCGTCAGCATAGTTTCAGTGATTCCGGTGAGATTATCGAAAACAACTTCGAGCACCTGCGTCGCGAATTCGTGCCGGGCGAAATTTATGAGACCCAATCGAAATTTTCTAAATCAAAAAATCTATTTTGGGCGGGACGAAGTTTGCCAGATCCGCTAGTTGAAAGAATAAAACTACCGGGCTTCTGCCTAGGGTTACCAGATTGAAAAACGAGAAAAGAGAGACTGCATACATTTTTAGACCAACTTTAATGAACATCGAAACGGTCTTAAAAAAGGAAAAATAACGAAATATTTTTGAATATTTTATTTAATAAATTCGTCAAATGTATGTAGGTATTCATATATGAAAGTTAGTATAACACTTGGTTTGCATGTGTTCACTCCTACTTTACAAATCCAAATATAGAAATACACTGAAAAAAATAGCCAACGTTTTTTGAATTTCGGATTTTGCGGGACAAGGACATTTTTGAGACAAAATAGGGGGTAGTGTCCAAATCTTGTGCCCATCCAGAAGTTGTGAGAAAGTTTCGTCCGACCATTAGAACTTTCTGACTGCGTCCAAATGATCAAGACGGTAACGGTACTAAAATGTATGGTAGGTTTTTCGGCCTCGACGCCGGAATGCCCAGCAGTGCGACAATGGGATAGTTCCTACAGTAAGGCTGCAAGCTATTAACAACTTTATTTTTAACTTTATCGGAGACGGTATAAGAGAAATATATTGTATTCATTCGAATAAAGTTTCGGAATCGAGATATTAGTTCTGGCATAACGATGATAGAGGAATTCAAAAATATTGGTCGCGAAATTCTATCCGTTTGTCTGTCTGTCCGTATGGTCCCGACCCTGGGGTATACAGCCTAAACGGCTGATTTGGTTTAATAATGGGCGGTTTTTTTTTTTTTTTTTTGTGTACGGTAACCTCAATATTAATGGTACTTCACATTTAAAACGTTCATACCAGTTTCATTTGTTCGAAAACGGCTCCAACGATTTCCGCCAAAATTAATATTTGAGCTTAAGTAGGTGAGGTTGACGTGACTGTGTACTCTCTTTTTCGCTAAAAAATCGAATAAGGTTCCTTTTTGAAATTTGGACAAATCTCTAAAACAGTCCACAGGATTATAACAAAATTAAGTTTCTAAGGTAATATCAATATGTATGGTAATTTCGAATTGAATATCGGACTTAGTTTGTCTCTGTATTATCATACAACGAATTTTTGAAAAAAGGGATTTTTTTTTAATTTTAGTTAACCTGAAAACGGCAATAACGATGTTTACCAAAATACACACTTATTGTAAAATTCATGTTTTCAAAATTATCGCGCCCCTAATTTTCAACTGGAATCACCGAAAACGGACATTTTAGAAACTGGTTATGTCTTCAAAACCCCATTTTCGATTTCGATAAAACTCTAAAAACCGGGTAATGCTTACATTACGAACAGCAACGTATACTCACTTTTCACCTGAATAGTTTACCAATAGTATTTTTTCAAACTAAACCTTGCAATCTGCCAAATTTTTCAAAAGCCGCTCGAACGATTTTGATCCAAATACATTTTAAAGATAATATAAGTATTCTAAATAAGTTAGTTTACTTAGTTTTCCCCAAAAAAAATTCGATTAAATCGGCTTTTTAATTATTTCTCAAAAATG
This sequence comes from Cheilosia urbana, assembly GCA_946477585.1. Classification (NCBI taxonomy): domain Eukaryota; kingdom Metazoa; phylum Arthropoda; class Insecta; order Diptera; family Syrphidae; genus Cheilosia; species Cheilosia urbana. Next base: position 125,101,843 of record OX297854.1, read on the forward strand.
ACTACCCAGAAGCCGATCTGTGTTCATATATTTATTTTTAAAACTCAATACTGCGCTGCCATTAAAAATGCACATACCATGCCATCTTGAAAGTACTCAAAATGGAGGCGACCGACGTTGGCCCGAAGATTTTTATGTCTTCCACGACTAGATTTCTGTGAACTAGAGTTTGCCCAGTGGTACAAATTCTACCGCTATAGTAACCTGCCTTATTTACAACATATTGGAAAACAAATAACCCACAATATTTCATCTCTGCACGATCTTCTCAACAACAACAAAATCAAGCGAATATGGTGATGTTTAAAGCAGTGAAAGTTGTTCTTAGCTATTTGCCTTTTTTTTTTTAAATACGATGATCGAACCGAAAAAAGTTATTGTCAGAATAATAATACGGCACCAAGGTGGCTGCCTTGTGACACTCCATAAAGACACTCTAATGGGTCAAGAAACCATTGACCAGTACAGTCATATCGGACTTAATTCATAACATAGCTCGATATGACCACAGACCACACCAGATTCATTCCGAAATTTATTTCCTTACAACGTTAAAATTTAAAATCAAAGCCTCGTGCCGGAAAGGAATCACAGCTGGAGTAATTCTTCTTATTGAAGTCAAATCAAATTTTTTCCAGTTAACATCTGTCACGTCCAGATCAGCAGTCAATCTCAAAGGCACTCTGCAACAAACCGACACAAAAAACTATTTCCCTCAAAGGAACACACGTTTCTGATTGATATCATACCTACGGTCTTTTTTTGATTGCCTCCGTTAAGTTCATTGCTTTGACGGCAAAGTCCATTATGAACCCTGTGGGTAAAGAAAAATACTCTCTGTTCTTGACAGCATTACACATATCTACGACAAGTTTCAAAATCTAATTCTGGACCCGTGTAGTGAAAACTAAATGAAAGGCTGTGTGACTTGTCAAACGTTTAGGACACATTGTCAGACATTGAAATCAAAAGGTGACTGTGCGTCAAATAAACGATTTCCCTCGTGCCTTTGTTATCGATTGTTCCTTTCTGCTGGAGAGAAAAGTTCCTATAGTCAAAAGCTACAACTGTAAACTCTACGTACCTAATGCGTTCGCTTTGCAAACCTTTTTGTTTGTTATTTTGGCAGTAGTAATGGTTCCGCAATTTGTGCTGCTGCTGCTGCTGCTGGCCCCCCTTAGGCGTTGATTGCAATTTTGATGGTGAAACCACTGATCCTCCAGTAAGGCAATAGTTGGCCGGCGAGAAGAAACCAGTTTTCCACATACTCAACACTGAAGCAAGCCTCTTGGCATATGACATGACAAAGCAAACAAATCCCCACGCACCTATACACAGCAGAAAGAGCTTCCTTTTGCATCAGCGCCATGTAGGCAAGAGCTCCAGAGACAAGCTGGTGGGGCATTCTATATAAATTGCTTTTTTTCTTTTTTTATTGTACGAGTTCTTTCAATATACCCGATGTTGGTAGGGTTATTGCCTTAGGCCTATCGAACTCGAACCCTGTTCTTGGGCTCTCCCTCTCTCTCTCTCTCCGTCTCTGGCATCTCAAATGACAGCAACACCAGGTAAAACTGGTTTGGGCTTCTGTTAACGCTCCTTCGTTTGGTATATCTACTCTGACAGCAGCCAGGCCCAGCACTTCAGTCAAGTTAGACAAAATTCAGGTGAACCATAGGCGAAGGGGAGTAAAGTGGCAGCAAATTGCACTGCTGCAGGAGGCAATCACTTACACAATACATACACTTGAGCGGTGAGATTATGCTATATGACTGGCTGTGTGTTGATAGTGTGATTGCGCTGTAAATATGGTTCTGTCTGTGTGTTGTAAGGTCTTGAAAAAGAGGTTTTTAGGTTGCGTTTCGTGATGAGTGTGTGTGATTGGAACTGTTGCTCTTTGTTTGTTTTAAAAAATGTTCATTAGGCAATCTGACTGGCGATCTCTATTTCACACGATAATAACACGTAATCGTATTGTGGATGCGAGGGTATAAATATTGTTATGATGATTGATTGACGGCTGGAACTTCCTATCAACTGCACGTTGAGAAATATTTTGCAAATGGTTTGGATATACGGTTACGGTAGCTTTCTGGTCGGATGGATGAGGTAAGGGAAAGCTGTGATTGACATGAAAAACTCTGGGGGAGGTATGGTAAACCCAGGTAGGTTGAACCCCCTTCTACATATGGTTCGTTGTTGTTAGGAATATTTTTGCGAAAGGAGTTGAATGCGATTTTGCATGCGACGGGGGTGTATTACGATCTGAAATGAGGTTCGATGGGGACCTCGACTTAATGGCATGCTTTCTTTATAAATAACAAAATATAAACAGTTGGCGGAACAGGTCCATAAGGACCCTAGACCTAGCTTTCTTTAGGTGATAAAAATCTAGCTGGACTCAGCTCAGATTACCCGTAATGCTACTTTTCCACCAGACGACACAAGTCCCGAGGTTTAAAATTAATCCTGAAGTGTTTCCACCAAATAAAAGATGATCAACTTGACGTATTCTCTCTGGCTCCGTCCATTCGAGAGAGGATGATGCTTCACGAGATAGAGATATATATATATATATATATATAGAGAGAGAGAGAGAGATAATTCCATTTTTGACGTCTTATTTGTCATTTCTGTCAAATGCAGATCTGTTTGCTTTGTATTTTTGATATCTCGGGCAGTGGAAATTTTGTTCCCAAACCGGCCTTTACATGCAAACGTGGTTGATAACAGAGATTTATTTTTAATCTCCCATTTCATGAGATTAACGGAAAGCGGAAATTAAGGAATATTTTCTAAATCTCGCAGTTAATCTCCGGTAGAAACGTAGCATAAGGCGGGGCAAATGTAGTTCAGTGTAAATCTTTCTATGAACTAAAAAATAAACAAATAAATAGTTGGCCTAACAGGTTCGTAGAGTCTTGCATCTGACAACCATTCAGTTTGTGTGAGTTTTCCATTATTTTGGGACAAATGGAAGGAATCTAACAATTTCATGCCGACTCCAAACGGCTTAATTGAGAAGCTCTTTTGTAACGAAACGCCACAGTTCGTCACACTTTTATAGACACTCCACTGGCGGCGATTGCACCAATCCCTTATGTGACTTCAAGAATTTACATTGGTCGCGTAGAAGTCACACTCTCTTAGTGGTGAGAAAACAATGAGTACCCGAATGAGAGAAGCATTCGGGGAGACTTGTCTACGTGTGAATGTGAACCGTACCATTCTTGTGTACCAGATAAGGCTCCCATTTTGAAAAGTGACTTTGGTCTCTGTTCTTAGTTAAGCAGTGTCAGCAATCTAGCTGGCTTGGTTCCCCTTTCCCCTGGAACCTCGCTGTAGTCGGACCGCTAAAGAACCACGCAGTAGTCGGGCCACTAGGAAGTAGGAACCACGTAGTAGTCGGGCCGCTAAGGAACCACGCTGCAGTTGGGCCTCTCCCCCTCCTTTCCCCTGGAACCACGCTGCAGTCGGGTCACGTAGTATAGACGTTATCAAAATATTGTTAAGGTATAAAGAGTTTGTATAGGATTATAATGGAAATATTAAATTTATTATTAAGTAAACATACTGCGATTGCGAATAAAGTGTAGGTACCTCTGAACCAGAGTTTTGGTGTTTCTTTGGTAAACCCTGGATCCGGTGAGCAAAACTCCGGCCGGAGAAAAAGTACCACACTTTCATGACAGTTATACGAGTACCCTCCGATGTTTGTCAGACTTTCACGCGTAAAAAAAAACCTTTAGATGGAAGACGTTGTTTTTCTTTTATTTTTATTTTTTTTTTTTTTTTTTTTTCAAGAAACACGTTTTGGGCCACCAATTGAGGTTAACGTGATCTGACTTAGGACGTACGACAGCTCACTATTGATAAAGTCTGATCGCTCCAGTAATGCAACTAATATGTGACTAACTAGGAATTCTGATCGAAGTACAGATTCACATCTTTCAAAAGGCTTTACATCTTGTGTCCTTGGATACCTTGAAGCTTGAAGCGGTACAGAAAGCTTGTGAGCCTTACAAATCTTTTCAGAAGTTGTGACAGACAGCTTCCTTTGAGGCTTCCTTTAATGTTTAAAAAATGTTTAATAAAGTTTATGTTTACCCAGCATCCACACACCCCCCACCAGTCAAAAGGTGTCTTTCAGTTAGTGCCATGCGGTATAGATCATCTCTATTCATTCCTCCTCTTTTTGAGAGGACAGTCCTCTTTTTTGCTAATGATATTTAAAGCAAAAGCGGACATTTGGAGGTCAAATACGAATTTGATTTAAAACCATTTTCGACTGTATCTTAACTTAACACAAAAAAAAGTCCTCTTTTTTGTAATTGAACAAATAGTCATCGTAGGTACAGAGCGTATTAAAAAAGAAAAATTCTAAAACAAGTCTATGAGCTTAATAACCCCTTACCAACTATCACCTTTAGAGTTGTAAAAATATTGTCACGGAGCAACCACTCACCTGCAATTAAAAAAAGAATAAAAGAAAACTCTTATTACACATGCTTAAATGAATTTAGTATTTTTTATTTTTTTTTCTTTTTTTATTGGTCAATATAAGCCAGAGAAAACATGTCAAATATATTATGAACTTTCAAAACTGCAGGAAACTTGTTCGGTCCGTGAAAATAAATTCTTAGCAATAAATTTGTTTTCATTTTATGGAAACTCCATAAAGTTTCGCTGAAACGTGTAGAATTTTATAACCACTGAACTGATGCAGTTGGCAGTTTATGCTATACACAAATGTTGATGGGACAGGTAGCGACATTTCTCTTTACTCACTTTAAGTGGAAACGAAGTAATAAAGAAAGAGACGAAAAAAAAGATGTAGGAAAGCTAGGAGAGATCAGTAGGGGGAATATGTAGGTAGTATCTACCCTATTTATTTTTCAGGGGGCAAGTTTTTTTTATTTAAGGTTACGAAATTTAAATGAGATTGGCAATAAATGGTATTTTGAGGAAAATTAAAAGCGTACAAACGCATTCGGTTTTAAGTGGCTACAGCTTATATAAGTTTGTCAATGAAGTTGTAGCGATCGAAACATAGATGGCGAGGGTTCATTTAACCACAGGGCAGATGGGCCCAGTTAGGTTAGATTAGGTAAGAAAAAATGAATTCATTGTAATAACGAGAGTACCGAAGAGAGCACGTGAGGCCGGAGGCAGCCATTGTGGCAGTACGTATAAAAATTAATTGAACAAAAGACTTCAAAACAAAACGAAGTTGCAAGTATTTAAATTTAGGTTGGCACGTGCGAAATTTGCCTTGAAACCGCAATAAAGCGCGTAGACATATTTTCGAAATTTTACCTTCCAAAATGATATACAACCTTCATAGCACTTAAAAGGACAGGTAGGTAGGAGTAGGTTTTTTTTTTTTTTTTTTTTATGTGCTATTTGTTACCACAACTCATTTGACCCGTTTGTTAAAGATGGTTGAGCAGGAGAGTTTAGATCCAGCCTGTGGAACTCAAAAAGGTTATCAGTTCCTTGATAGTACTCTTCGAGACCTCCTCAAGGGAGTCGAAGAAGGGTTTACCAAAAGATCGCTGTCTAGCTCTAGCTAGTGGCGAACAGGCGCATAGGTAGTGAGAGAGGGTTTCTTTTTCGGCCGCGTCATTGCAGCTGCGGCAGTGTGTATTATGTGGGATGCCTTATATTACAGCGCGATCCCCTATAGGCCAGTGGCCCGTGGTTATCGCTGTTATTCTGGCAATATCTTTTCGTGACTTGCTCAGAAGGTGGGTTGTTTTTTCCGTGTTAAAGTTTGGCCACATCTTTCGGGATATGATGCAGTTTGTAAACCTGCTCCATCTAAGGTTGGCCCTCGATTGGAATTCTGAGGAGATCTTTGCTTTGACCGCTCCGAGCGGAATATGAACCGGTACCGCAAGAGAACAGTGAAGGGCTGAGCCTTGCCTGGCCAGTTCGTCAGCGTGTTCGTCCCCACTGATGTTGCTGTGACCCAATTCAGGGTAACCTGGAACTGGTCAAGCGAGGCCAGCTCTTTGCGGCATTTTAATACCAGTTTTGGGGTTTTATTGAATGAGGCGATAGCCTTAATAGCTTGACTATCTATGAAAATGTCTATCTATTTTGTATCGGAACTAAGTTTGTGTGTTGTCTGATTTGACGGCAGGCCTCGCGGATGGCAAGTAATTCAGCCTGAAAAACAGTTGCCGTATACGGAAGTATAAAGGATTTTGAGATGTTTAGAGACTCCGAGAATACACCCGCACCTACCCCACAGTCCATTTTAGAACCTTCTGTGTATATTGTTAAACTCGATTCTCTGTTCAACCGTCCCTCTTGCCAATCTAATCTTGAAGGGAATTCTCCTTCAAAATGTTTAGTGATCAGCATTTTGGGAGTAATGAAGTCTGTTGAGGGTGGTACGAGCACCCCGACTCTCTGAGTGTAATCGCGCTATGTGCTGTGATGTTAGTAGAGTAAAGGTCTAATGGTAAAAGATGCAGAGGGACTTTAAGGGCGTCTGAAGGTGTAGACCGTAGAGCGCCTGTAGTGCCTTTGCAAGCCGTTCTTTGTACTTTATCAAGTTTGGTTATGTTGTACCCAAACACCAAACTATTGACCCATAAGTAAAAGGACAAGGCAAACAATTTTTTTTTTTTTTTTAGAAATTCAGATGACCAATTGCAAATCAATTCTTCTTATTTGTCTTCTAGATGAAGATGTATACTGAAAAAGTTGCTATGGATGACAAAAAAAAATGCTTTCAACTTTTTTTAATTTTTTTTTTTTTTTTGTTTAATTGCACTTTAATAATAAAAATATCTTTTTGCAGATGATCCCTATAGTTTATCGATTTCCATTGTTTAAAATCACAATTTAAACATCCTATTGGTAGGTACTGTATGGACTATCTAGGTAAAATAAAAGAAGTCCTTATAATATTCGTTTTAATCTCTGTGGCAAAAAGTGTATGTTTTCCTCTGTCGCCCATCATTTTTAACAAATTTAGTTGATTTTTTTTAAATGTCGGTAATTACGGTGATCAATTGATAGGCCAAAATAATTAAAAAAAAAGAAACCAATTAAATGCTATCAGAGCCTGGCGAAGTGGTTTAGCTAGTGAGATATAAATTGGTACTAAATTCACCACACCATTCCAAAGGTTTTCGTAAAACGTCCCGATAACGGCCCATTATTTGAATTATTTGAATTTTTTTTAATTGTCACCACAGAATGAACTGTCATTCATCTGTCAAAGTTGGCTGAGCTGATGATTTATTCAATACGTAAATAGCTTATGCTTTAGCACCGGAGATTGCATTAAAGGACCGTTTTCCAATTTAGCCTTTTGGCTGCCTTTATCGGGGGCTAATATCTAGCGGCACTTACGCTGCCTTATCTCGACATTCAAAAGCAATGGGCTCGTCTTAATCCACAATTCCTTTTTGCATATAACAACATTATTATCCATCCGTTATCCATTCGTGTACGGGTTTTTCCATAAAGTAAAACGATAGTAAATACGTTACTAAAGTTTGCTTCCCTATAACCCACACACGAGGGTATAGCGTCCTGATAAGGCTTGTTGGACTTCGGTTTAAAATTGTAGATCCCTTCCAATTGCCGCAGAGTACAAGTCACTTATACGAATGAGATGGACCTGTAGCGCCAATCATTCTTTAGTTTTGATAACTTCCATTCATTCCTTTTTTACCCGACTGAATACCGGGAAGGTGCGCGTGTCCTATGTACGTTCCTACGTGACGCCCTGTAGCCCAAACGGGTTGACCGATTTTGAAGAGTGAGGTGTCATTAAATTGGTATTCTTCCCAGGAGTGTCATAGGCTAACTAAATAAATATAAAAATATGAATTAAAAAAAAGAAAGTTATCTAATATAAAAAACAAAAAACCCGACTGACTGTAAAAAAAAAAAAGCTTAAAAGACTACACTTATTTTTAGCATAACTAAATGTTAGTCGGAGACTTCCTACACAATCTGACAAAAATCAGCCTCCACATGGAAGTGTCTTGTTTTAATGTTTAAATCTTTTTTACAGTCATCGGTTTTTTTTTTTTTTTTTTGGTTTTTTAAATTAACTTTTTTTTTTTATTTTACAAGTGAGTAAAACGTTTTAAAAACCTCATTCTGAGGTTATTGCAAAGCATCAAAAAGTCTATAAAGAAAACGAACGCTATCACATCACTGCACATTAGAAAAGACCTGTCCAAGTGCATATACCCTATTGGCGAGCTCAAACGACATACGAACTACGAACACACGTAGTCGAAGAAGAAGAAGAGAACGTCGTAGAGCATTTTTCTTATGCTTATGTTGTTCGATTCGGAATCGTTGTCTTTTCTTTAAAATTACTTTTTCGCCTCCCATCGTCGTACTATACCCACAAGCAAGCCGTATCTACAACGAGAACGGTGACGAGTGTCCACTGTCTGATCGGAACTGGTTTCGAGTTACCAGTTACCACTTTTGTGTGTAAAGCTGGTTTCACATAAAGCAGCTATTTTTTATGCTGCTGCCGCGTCAATGTCCCTCAATCCGTTGTTCTGCTTCTTGGACTATTTTTCTTGATTTTTTTTGTTTTTTTCTTATTTTTTTTTTGTATGTAACAACTCGTACATCGTATTAATGCCGTGATGTTGTCTCGACAAAGGTTTGTACCTTGTACCAATCATTGGGTGTGCGTGTGTGCATTAGGCCAATGAACGGAGGTACGTATTCAGAGTTTATGCTTGTGCAATGAAATGTGAAATAGAGCAACAGGGTTTTCGAACACATTATGCTGACACTGATTGCAGGAATTTTTCATTTCCAACCAACAAACCATGGCCAGGACATTTGTTTGACACACTTTCATGTAACGTGGCTTTACGCCTACCTTGACTTAACGGTTTATACCTACCTACTATACGTTCAAAAGAGGCAGTTCAATAAATTTTACTGCGAAGAAAAATCGCTACTACTTCCCGAATTCTCAGGACATAGAACAGGACAGAAAGAGAGATTAATGTCCGACGGGCTAATACGCCCAGTTATCCTTTATCACTGTGTAGGGGTAGTATGAAACGCATGTGGTGACATTTGGGTTTAATTGAGTTGCAATAAATCAGGATGGTGTGTCCTGGTGAGGGGGAGTCGCTTTCGAATACAATGGGAGGACTTTTGGGCGCAACAAAAAAGAATCACTTAGTGTCAGAAACGGTCTAGTGGTTATGATGTTGTATGCCGCCGGACATGACTTTATATATGCCAGCCAACAAGGATATACTATAGATTCGGCTAACAAGAAAGAAATGTGATTTGTTGTTAGAGGCGAGTGTGTCGGCTAAATGGATGATAAATCAATTTTTTCTTTCGAATGTTGGTGAAGGCTGAAGATGGTGGTATAGTATTGGATTGTGGCGGCGACTATGGGCGGAAAGTTTCTTAAACCTAGACATATACTCACGATAGCTTGGATTGTGGGGCTGCCCAATGAAAACCATCCATCCGTATCTATATGGAAGCTGAATCTTAATGAATTTTGATGAGATTTTGCTAATGGGCTTGGGGCAAAGTAATGATGCGAACAAAACCAACGTCTACATTAAAAAGCATGCATTTCATTTGAACCGACATTTAGTGTCAATTGATAAAAATAGTGTGCGCACACGAACAAATGTGCGCTTGTTATAAGCGCACGCGGAAGTCTAAAAAGAAGCAGAGTATTTCGTGCGGAAAACATATTTCTTCTGTGTTACGTTTATTACTTAACAGGTATTTACATTTTTTTGAGAAAATACGCTTTTCAAGCTCGAAACTAATGAAACAGTCAACACAAATGTGCGTAAACATGCATTGTAAAAATAGATCTCATTTAAGTGTGCGCTTTTGCAATGACAACTTTCTATAAAACTCTGACCTATATTGGTACGTCGAAATTTGTTTATGTATGGTTTTCGCAACGATTTTTGCTGCCAACAACTTTTTTCACACGAAGACTCATATTAGTCATGGAGGAAAGGTTTCTCGTGTGCGATTGGCTGGAAAAAAGTTTTTTTTTGCAAGCGCACAAAGTAAATATTTCTATAAAGCTCGCACTCGGGCGCTTACGTGTTTTTAACACTAACAACTTATTTATTGAACTAAAAGCGCACACTTGCAAAAAATGCCATGTGCGCTAGCAAGGAATGAATTAAAATGAAAACTTCTGATTATTTTCTAACAAGCCATCATGACGAGTGCGCACATGTGCGTTTATCAATATCTTATCTCTATAGATTATCTATTGGTTAAAGGTTTTAAAAAATAAATATTTTGCGCAAGAGGTCCGTAGGGAACCTGAGCCTAGCTTCTCACAACCATTCGTTTTGTGTGAGTTTTTCATTTTTGGGGCGAATGTAAGCGATCTACAATTTTATGCAGAGTCCAAATGGTTAATTTGGAAGCTCTTTCATGACAGTTATATACTCGGATGTTTGTCAGACGTTTGCGAGATGGCAGAGTGAAAGAAAGCCGCAAGTTGGATTTTGTTTTTTTGTTTTCTGGATTCGAGCACGGGACCCCCAGCTTAGCAGTCCAACACATTAACCACTAAGCCTTCTAAGCCTAAGAAGGCATGATATCAAAACCCTTGTAGGCTATCTAAAAGGTCACAACTCCCCGGCTATGTCTCGAAGAAGACGAAACAGATGAGCACATCATGTGCGAATGCCCAGCTCTATCCGGTAGCAGAAGGAAATTCTTCTTCCGTGAATTACTAAGTCCGGAAGAATGGAAGAAGTCCATCAGCTACATTAGGGAAGTGGAAACTCTGCGCTAGCCTAAATTTATTTGCTGGCAGTATCAGCAAAAAATGTAGATCTTTTTGGTCAGCGTGCCTCTTTACCACCTTGGCGAGTCAGCAAAAAAAAAAAAAACTAAACCACTGCGCCTAAGGTTTATTCCACAGAATATGAGAGCAGTTGTTCAACAAAATCAGAACTCTTGTGCGTCATATCCGCTGAAGCACTTGGCAACGTTTTAATAATTCCAGTAGTGTGCGTAACCACCGTAAGATGTCACAGAAGTCTTTATTGATATCAAAGAGGCCCTTAACGTGTATATTTCATTGACTGCCCTCCTAGCTTATGACTTATTTATCACAACACAAGCCGTATGCATGTAAACTCCCCAGTTTACTTACAACATCCATCATCAAATAACGATTTTTGGCTTTAATACCCATTTGCTGAAGAAAATTACTCTTACATAGCCCATTAACACCAAATGAATCCTGATGGCGGCCCACCTTCCGCCGACTTTGTGCACGCGCATACCTCTCGTCCACATTAACAAGATAATAATTTCATTTACTGCCTCTCGTCTGGCTTTTCGTTTTCATCCTTTCAAACAGATGCTACATGCATACCTACTTACTTTAATCGACATAAAATTCCACTCATACACATCAGTTGCCAACGGCGCGCTCCGAACATAAAAACGTCAACGAAATTCATGCGAACGCTCCATTCTTAATTCCCCATCTACTTATATATGTGTCAGTGCATCCGGATCCGCGCATCCAACGCCCAACTTACACCGTCTAAAAGTCTACGTGCGTTTTTATGGCAACAAATTAATGCGAGCGAGTTTCGCCAAGAAGGACGACAAGCACACAAGAGACAAGAGTATCACACCTCATTACAAAAGCCCCCTCCTCTTAGATCTAGTACCTGATTCCCCCGGCATTCGTGCTGATGCGCCCGTCTAAAAACTTGCCAATCTTTCAAATGGTAGCTATAGCGATGGAAACAGGACGAGTAGGTACGGTGTGGGAGGAATTAAAAGTGGAAATACCACTACCAGAACTTCCATACTTTTTACGACCGCACATAATAACACAATTTCAGTTTAAACAGAGAGACGAAGAACTGCTCATCTGGCGGGAACACGGGAACCAATTAGTTTGGTTTTGAGCGTAACTACTCTTCCGCCGAACCCGACAAGAGGCTTAGGAGTGGTTGAGGTATTAAATTTATTAAAGGCCTGTCTTTCGGCTTGTGCTCCATGTTTTCGTACAGGGATATGGAAAACAGGTTGCGTTTTATGTTGCTTATGTACTTTGCTCTGGTTCTTCCTCTTCTTTTTTTTTTTTAAATTGGATGACAGCAGATTAAAGCTAAGCTTGTATCTTATTTTTCTTTTATTTAGAATTTTTAATTTTTTATTTTTGTTTGTTACGTCTTTTACATAAGTTGCTGTTCGATTTCTTGAGTTATTAGAATTTCTTTTGTTTTTTTTAACGTTTCCTTCTTGATATAGGTTTCGCCGAACTGTTTTGGTTACGAGTTCAGGTGAATTTTAATTTAACAGCCAGGTTTGATACACGGAAAAACCGGAGGAGTCGATATGCTATGTCTGGAGTTGACATTCATGTGGAAAATTTATTCAATGAAATTTAAATTTTATTCGGTTTGCATAAATCATTTGTATTGCCATTAATATTCGATTTGGGTTGTCTATAGATTTATGTGCATTTGTGTCGGCTTTGATGAGGGGCACATTTTGTCAAGTCGGTTTAATTTTAATGGTAGAAAAACAAACGGCTCGCAATTCAATTATGTATAAGCAATTTAATGATGTGGACTGTTTGAGTTCTGACAAGTTGCCTATTATTTTAAGGACTGCAGAATAATTTTAGGGAAGATCATGCTATTGTAATTGAATGATTACGATAGTAGCTAGGTAGGCATCTAAGACGGGTAGGTAAATTTGGCATGAATGTAGCCTCCAACGCATAAATAACAACAGCGTTTTCGTAGCATTTTTAAGGTAAGTGGAATATTAAAAAGTGAATTAATGCAGCCGTTTGAAGCCTTCTTAGCTGGCTTGCAGACTATAGGAAAGAGAACAGAGCTTTTATTGTGACCGTTCTTCTGAAATTGTATTGAATTGGGACAAAAAATCTGTAATGAATTTTAGTTCACGCTTTTTTCACATCAACAATTTAGGTGCATACCTGGCATAAAGGAACAGTTAGATCATTGGCCTAACACCGTTAGTAAGCCGCCTTCCAGCTCGAATTAGCAGTTATGTCCTCTTATCGCACATGAATAATTTAAGCCACATAGAATGAAAGCGGAGTACATAACGCACACCATGTGCGTTTGTAAAACAAAACAAAAAATGTCAACTTCAACTGAATTTATGTGAATTTGTGAACCAAGAGAACTAGTATCCTTAAAATATGTAGATGTGCGTTAATTTTATAACGCACTTTAAATGTTTATAAAAAAACTTAAGGCTCGTATGATCAGTTATAGTTTAAGATTATTTGAAGACACAGAAGATGCATTTCTATGATTATGTGAATCAAAAGAACCGGTATCCAAAAGTGCGTACATAGATGTGCGTTTAGTGGTTTCTATAACGCACTCAACATTTTTAAAAATGAATTTACAGCTCGTCTATCACTTATAATCTTACGAGTATTTTAGTTCGTTAATATGATTTCGACTTAATTTTTAAATTTGTCTGCCACTGAGTGGACAACGCACACCGTGTGCGTTCATAAAACTCAAAAAAAAAAAAAAACGAATTTTAATTGCTAATAAGAACTGGTTGTATATAAAAATAAGAATCCGTATATATATTTTTGTGCGTTTAGTGGATTTGTAAACGCACACTAAATATCGAAAATGACTATCCGTCAAGTTAGAGCAGCTACAATGATTTATTTCAAGCGACAGAGGGTGATGTTGAAACTAAAAGAATTTTTTTATCGTTTAAATGATAACACACACCGCATGTGCGTTTATGTTTGTCAACGCACACTTAATATTGAAAACGACTATCCTTTAAGTTAGAACAGCAATGATAACAATGATTTTTTAAGCCACACAGGATGATTTGGAAACTAAAAGCAATTTTTTTGTCATTTAAATGATAACGCACACCGCATGTGCGTTTATGTTTGTCAACGCACACTTAATATTGAAAACGACTATCCATTAAGTTAGAACAGCAATGATAACAATGATATTTTAAGCCACACAGGATGATTTGGAAACTAAAAGCAATTTTTTTTTGTCATTTAAATGATAACGCACACCGCATGTGCGTTTATATAATTGCCCATACAAAATTGAAAGTTTCAATTGCGTTTGCATAAAAATGTTAATCAAGAAAACAAAAATTATCCATAATGTTCATAAATGCGTTGTTAATTTTAGAACGCACATCTTGGCTCTTTAAAATACAATTTTCCAAATGTAATTATCTGCACAGAAAAAGACAAGATTTAGCAACAAAAGTTATTAGGATTCGTTTATGGCTCGATGATATTGACATTGGGCACAATTTATCAAGTGTGTGCGCTACAGCTTTATAACAACTATGCTCTGACTGGAGGTTCGAATACGGTCACAATATCAGTTGGATCGAAAACCAGGAAGTTTATACTAGTTTAGCTGACCAGCTTGAAGCCTTATGCTTTAAATATCCATAACGAGTGCCATTCGTCAGGTCCTTTCAGCAAATGTTTTTTTTTTTTTTTTTTTTCGTTTTAGTGGGTTCTCACAACTGATCCGTGACGTGCGTGACAATAAACACAATCAGTGCATTTAATTTCATCCGCAACAACACAAAATCGAGGTAACCCCTAATTTTATTCACAATTCAACTCAAAGTTGAATCAACAAGCTACAGATACGCATAATGGATTTTAAATTCGCCTCCTAACACGAAACGAAACTAAAATAGTCCGCAAATAGCTGCTGCGATATTGGTAGCATCCTGTGACAGAAATCATTCATTTCGCGTATTAAAAAATTCCTCCCCCATCCTAATGCTTATCTTGAGCGCCATTTGAAATGGAATACACATTTCAATGGGGGGCTATAGCATGACATTTCCGACAGTTGCATGGGGGAAATGTTGAAATCAATATTTTTTTGAATTCAAGCATCACGTGCCGCCCCAATGATTACGACGACAATAAATGTGAGTTTTTGACTCATCCCATGTTATTTTCCACATTCATGCATCTCCTTATCACCGGGAACATATACACAGGAAAAGCATCAAAACTGAGGATGAAAAAACCACAACAGCACGAAGTGAAAAATGAGGGAATTATTCAAATTTATTATGTGACAGCGGACACAGTGTACTCGTACCTGGGCTTTGAACATGTACAAGTTCATGCATACACACAGAGGCCAAATGGCCCAATACAATACATTGAATAGATCTCGAAAGGATCTGTGTTCAGGCACTTCAGCTCATATTGACATTCCAACCATCTCGTCGAATAAATACCTACTCGTATATTGACTTGCAAGCGTATGTTACGTATAGTTAAAAGAAAATCCTTGCCGCTACTCCACATTTGCATACAAGTAGTTCCTGGGGATGAAAAAAAATAGTGCGTAAACATAATATAGCTTATGAATCATTCACATTTCAACTGCTGCTGGACAACCACAATGACGACGAGTGGGGCAAAAAATAAGCCTGCAAATCTGAAGGGAGCACATCACATGAGTGCGCGGGTACAAATACAAGTAGCTCCCGCTGTATATATAGTGAATGTGGATAAGGCCACTCAAAGATGAAGAGCCACACTCTTATACATTATAAGCTGGAGAATATATCCCTTTACGGCTACTTGAGCAGGGAACTTCGTTTCACTACACTTATGCTGGCCCCGTTCGTCCAGTTTACTGTATATACAATATACACCGTCGGCGTCGGTCGTGTCGGTCGTACCAAAAGCAAATGGCATGTTGACCGGAATCGGCCTTTCCTGCTTATTTTGCTACTTTACTTCTTGGCAGTAATTTAAAGAAATGCTCTCAAGCACAAACATATAGATACTCGCATGGAGGCACAAAGTCAGAAAAGCCCAGCACATCCTGGTGTTGGATCTGTGACGCTGCCGACTGCCGAGTTCGAGTATGCTATAGTGCGGGGGGGTATTGCGATGAAATATGGGGAAATTCCTTTTTTCCTGAATGCGGAAAGGCACACAACAGTTGATACTTAACGTTTGCAATTATTTTTCTCTTCTTTTTCTGCTCACTGTGAGCTGTGCCGGAATCATTTATTTTTATGTCTAAGGAACGCTTAAAACAAAAAAAAAAAAAAAATAAAAACAAAGTGGAAATATCTACACAAATGAAGGAAATCACATGAAAGTTAAGTTGTTGTTGGGAGTATAGTATTTTTTGCACATTCGGATTTCTTAAGTTGTGCGTTGTAAGCGTTTTTATGGCACATTTGCCTAAGGGCTACCTAACAGGTATTTATTGCCGACTGACATGAGTATCGTGCGAGTGGCGGATGCGTTTGATGACAGAAAAAAAAAAAAAAAAAACAATAATAATAACAATCGCGGAAGGGATGGATGAGTTAATATCAAAAGGAAAAGGTACTTGAATATAGATTTATCCAGGAACCATCAGGATGGAATGGGCAGCTGCGTTTGAAAAAAAGTTACACATTTTGTATACTGAAAGGCTCCGCTAAATAAGCCCCCAAAACTATTTTTTTTATCATTAATTGTTACCCTTCCGACATGGGGTGGGGGGGCAGGCGGCAATGCCATGTCAAATGTTTTTATGTGAATTAACTAACTATTGTTGAAATATTTATGAAATTAATAAATCCTAATCTATATATATAAAAATGAATCCCTATTTCCCTTGGTCACGGCATCACGCGTGAACGGCTGGACCGATTTCGCTTATACTTTTTTTGTTGCGTTTGTTATTGTCAGGAGAAGAATGTTATGAAATAAAAAATTAAGAAAATTGCGCGGGAAATTAATCATGTGGGCAAAATAAAAATAAAACACCTGTTATGTGTACATAGTTAAAAACTTAATAGAGACTTCAAATTTTTTTCACAAATAAGAAAATATGTTTCGATTTGAGTTATTATATTGTCTGAATTAAGCCTGCCAACGTTTGGGACTGCTAAAGAATGATACTCATTGGGACCTCTCGAAGATGCTGTGATTTCGTCAAATGCTAAACAAATACGAACATTGTTTGCTATACTTTTGTCTACGTGCTTCCCATCAACATAAGGATCACATGGCCGAAGAAAGAAGATATATTACATCAGGAGCGTGTTACAACATCAAATGATAATTTGCAAATTAATGAAGAAATCTACAATGAAGCATTAATTTTAATTGAAGACATTTGCTTGATGCTTACAAATAAAGGATTAATACAATTAGGAATGAGAACGCCCAATCGCCAAATGCACGAAGCATTTAATCAAGAGTTAAAACGTGAAACGCAATATGATACCGAAGCAGAAAGAAACCGTTCAAAGAAACGTTCCCCTTTTAAATGAGCAACAAAAATATGTCTACGATACGCTAATGAAAGTAGTAAACGATGGAACTGTCGGATTTTTTTTCTTAGATGCTCCCGGTGGGACTGGGAAAACGTTTTTGATATCATTGATTTTGGCAACGATTCGATCACAAAATGGTATCGCACTTGCACTTGCTTTGTCAGGTATTGTAGCATGCAGCTACGTTGTTGGAAGGCGGTCGAACAGCTCATTCCGCAATTAAGTTGCCATTGAACATGCAAATAAATGAAACACCAACTTGCAACCTATCGAGAAATTCTGCGATGGGCTAAGTGTTGCAACAGAGCAAATTAATAGTTTGGGATGAGTGCACGATGGCACACAAAAAATCATTGGAAGCATTAGACCGCACGTTGCAAGATTTCCGAAAGAACAAAAACCGGTTTGGTGGTGCAATGATTTTATTAGCAGGTGATTTTCGCCAAACACTACCAGTAATACCACGATCAACGCCAGCCGACGAACTTTACGCATGTTTGAAGTCATCCATTTTATGGAAAGACGTTAAAACGCTTAAACTAAATATAAACATGCGAGTTGAATTGCAGAACGAGCAATCTGGAGAAGCTTTTTCTAAACAATTGCTCGACATTGGTAATGGCAAAATACCTGTTGACTCATTGTCTGGATACATCACATTTCCTACCAATTTTTGTCAGTTTACTGAAACAAAGACACAACTCATCGAGAAGGTTTTCCCAAACATTGATGAAAATTATAAAAATCATGCATGGTTGAGCGAAAGAGTTATATTGGCTGCAAAAAACGTTGATGTCAACGAAATTAATTTCCAGATTCAAAATAAGATAGCTGGCGAATTGATGACGTACAAATCGATTGACTCCGTTACTAACCAAGATGATGTTGTCAACTATCCAACGGAGTTCTTAAATTCGCTGGAATTCCCGGTTTACCACCTCATAATCTGGAACTAAAAATCGGATCGGTAATCATTATGTTGCGAAATATAAACCAGCCACGTCTTTGTAATGGCACCCGCCTTGCGGTGAAGAAATTAATGAACAACGTCATCGAAGCCACAATTTTGAAAGGGAGGTACAAAGGCGAAAACGTTTTGATTCCACGAATTCCTTTGATTCCGAACGACATGCCATTCAACTTTAAACGGTTACAATTTCCAGTGCGGCTAGCATTTGCAATGTCAATTAATAAATCTCAAGGGCAGTTGCTTATTGTTTGTGGAATTAATCTTAAAAATCCATGTTTTTCACATGGCCCGGAATACCAACAAAACTATTTATATACGCGCCAGAAAAAAAAAAATGTTGTATTTATATCATAAAGCATTAGAATAATAAACATTTTGTTTCTGAAATATTTTTTTATTTATTTGTACTCCGCTATGCTACAAAATATCAGGTATTCAATTAGAAATATTAATTTCGCAGCGATAACAAAAAAAAATCTTCTAAATTCTTAGCATTTTCAAAATCCACGCTCCGATACCTCAGTCCCGTCCCACATCCTCCGCCGTCGCTGTAAATTCCATTTTATGGAAATTTAATTAATCAAATCAAAGGAAAAAAAAAAAACCTGCCTCGTAAACTAAGTTATTACCTAGCATACCTACCGTCCGCCAAATCCCCCAACAATATCCCAAATTGTTGTTTAAAACAAATCCCCTACGACCCGCCCACCTGTCCCACCTTAACCGATCGATTTAAATTCCACTAGTCTACTTAGAAATTATTGTCCATTTGCTTTAAATTATTCCAAGTACTACCTACAAAAAAAAAAATGAAAAAAAATATATATACCAGCAATCCCAATTCGGCAATTATAAGTAACACAATGGCTGGGAACAGAGGGAATTTAACGCCCCCTTCCGACAACCGCCCATCTCGTTTAAATTCAATTCCGATTCACGCACTCGAAAAAGGACACAACACTTTGGTGGGGAAAAACACAATAAATCCCATCGTCTCACAGAGTTGAACGCACGAGGAATTTCAGGACTTCAGACCCGAAATCGAATTAATTCCGTTTTCCTGTTTGTGATTGCCCATTCAAGTGAGACGCGCTACCAGCAAGCCCAAGCACACAAATTAGGCATCGCAGTAAAGATGGAAGCACCTTAGGTTCACCTACATCGATATCGATAGAAACGGCCTCAGTTTTCAGCACCATCATCATCATCATCGTCGTCATCGTCAATATTTTATTCATTCCGAAGGATGTACTCTGACAACACACACAACAGGGTCTGGGGAGAGTATCCCATAATGAATGTAAATCCGGAAATGCCTCTTAAATGCGTGCTCAATTAACCAGGAGAAGAAAGTAATAAAGGAAACACACGCACAGTCAACAAGGATAATGATATTAATCCCCCCTCAAAATAAAAAATAAAAATCACCATCCGATCTAAGGACGATGACGACAACGGCTAAACAGGAACTGAAAGCGATTCTGATTTTGAGTAGCTTGGTGGTATCTAACCAGATACACCCGACTCTGCTGAAAAACAGAAATGTCCTTAAAGTGTCGTTTAGCAATTCAAATTGGAAAATTCAAATCACAGGGCGACTTCTGTGCGCCCGTTGCTTGGGGCGTTCAGTGTTGCCTTTCTCACCTTTGTGCGTGAAATTGCCTGGCGCTGTTTTTTATTATTCTCAACGCAATCGAATGAAATTACTCGCAACGAAGTTGAATGTCAGCATTCTAACAGAGCCCATCAATTTTGCTCCCACACTCCTTGGTTCGCTGATGCTCTCTCTTATACAGTATACAGGCTACAACAACACGCATTAGCATTTGCACTGCCATATATAGATACATCTACATAGTAAGAGACGATTCAAGGATTTGTTTGCACTGCAGACTTTCAAAGTCTATATTCTTGACTATAATAAGGATTTCCTTTCTGTGCGGCATACACAAGTCGTCAATGTAATCGCCGATTAAGCATATTATTGAAAATCTGATAAGGCGGGGTCCCTAGTCGCCCGTCTCCCCGACTGTGCCCTGTGCGATATGTGCTTGGAATTTCATCCTACGCCGATGATGTGTTGTAGATAAAATACATTCCTCGGTGTGGATACTTTCTTTTTGCCGATGGTGGGTGAGTGCATGGGTGGAATGCTGCACACGTATTTTTGCTAAACTAACGAAGGCTTTCCTTTTTTTTTTTATAAACCTACTTGAGGGGATGGGGCATTTCTGCGGTATTGCGGAATTTGTTGGTATATACGATCGAAGGCCTTCGATTGGAGTCCTTTATGAATTTTAATAAATCCTGTTTCGGTAAAGGGGTATTTTTTTCTGGTTTTCGTTTGTTCTTGCGAATGATGAATGTGGTATACACGTGAGTGCACCTTGAATCTGACTTTAGGGTTGGGTTGGATGGAGTCTGTATATATCCTTGACATTGAGTGTATACAATTTTGCAGGTGTTTTTTTTTGCACATTACTGAGTCTAGGTGATGAATGTGAAATGAGCATTTGGCTAGACAGGTAATTTTATTGAAAATTCGATGGAAATGTTGTAGACGGTGTGACTTTGCGAAGGCTTTTACTCAGCCTTTGGCGGGGTTTCGATTTCAATATTATTAGGCAGCGGCTTTGTAGACACCTTCACAGTCGAAAACTCAGACCTCAAGGATTTCTTTGCATCATGGAAACATTTTTAAAGGCCGTTTGCATGTTAACAGCGCTACACTATCACATCAATTGTGCTGAGACATTGTGCTGTGCGGACGTGTTTTTTTTCTCTTTAGACTAAAACCTGCGATTAAAAGAAATAAAGAATAACATTCAGTTAAAATGTCTAGTAAACATTGCCCTAATTGTAATTTGGTGCTCGCGGATAGTGATATGTTATTATCTAAAATCGATCAATTGCATCGCGAAATAATTGAAATAAAAAAATTAATTTCATCGATGAGCGAAACTGGTGTAAAATCCCAAATTGTTACTCGCTCTCAGTTATTAACTGCTCCCGCTTCTGCTCGTGCATCACCTTCTCTTAAGTCCTCAGTATCGCTTAAGAAGTCCAATGCTAAGAAAATAAATTCAAATACTCCGACGACCCCACGGGTTACTGCTTCTAATGCTAAACTGTGCTCTATAGTACCAGTCAAAGAAAAACATTCTTCTTCGGAAACTATTTCAATTGAGCAAGCTGCTGTTGTTGTTGTGGACGATGAGGAAATTACTGCTACCGCTGCTATGGTGAAAAACCCATCGACAGTTCCTGCAATTATTCCTAGTTCCATTTCTAGTGTGACCAGTGAGTCTAGTGCGGGGCCATCTAATATGCATAGACGTTCGAGTAATCGTGCCAAAACTATTGTTGGAACAAATACCAATAATTTGGGAGTGGAAGTTGATGTCATAAAACATTTTAAATGGCTCCATTTATCGTCTTTTAAACCAACTACAACATGCCAGGCAATTATGGAATATGTGTCGTTGGCATTTAAAGTGGATTCATCGCTGTTATCCTGTCATAAGCTGATAAAACTCGATACAGATGTAAGCACGCTAAAGTTCGTAAATTTTAAACTCGGTGTGCCTGAAGATATGCTTTCTACGTTTCTCAACTCCGATTTTTGGATGAGTGGTCTACGCATTCGAATTTTTAAACCGAACTCAAAAAACGAGGTGGTCACTCCAATCGAGCTCCCTCAAGTTTAATAAATGCTATTTCTGTTCCCGTTGCTATTGCTGATGTCTCACTGCCACTCTTTAGTGCAATTGATTCTCGCTCACTTTGTTGTACACATGACTCAGTCTTGGATGGTGTCGTTGATGACTTGTTGTTTGTTGCTGCTGTTGCCGATCATTCGATCGCTGATTGTGCTGTTGGTGCTCCTGTTCATGCTGCTGGCGTTATTACCGATACTGATGGTGTACTTAATACAAATACCCCGTGTCCCACTTTTTCTTCATCATCTTCACCATGTGAACTAAGTATATACTACCAGAATATGAGTGGATTTTCTTCGAAATTAAGAGAAATGTATACAGCGATTGATGCTTGCGAGTTCGATATTATTGCTTTAACGGAGACGTGGCTGCATAAAGACATATTTACAAATGAAATATTTGATGAGAATGTTTTTGCTGTTTTCCGCTTGGATCGGTTTGATTTAAATAAAAGCCGTGGTGGTGGCGTTTTGATTGCCGTACGTCGCAAGCTGTCTGCTTATGAGATTCCCATTGATATTGTGCTGGAGGAAGGTGTATTAAATATCGAGCAAGTTTGTGTTCGAGTGACTGCTGCTAATGTTGGAGATGCCGACTTGCTTTTATTTCTTAGTTATTTTCCTACAAATAGTACTGCATCTGTTTATGATAAACATTTACAAAATATTAATATAGTCATTTCAACTTTCGGAGACCAACGTTCAATTAACAATTGTGTTCTTGGAGATTTTAATTTTAGAGATCTCGATTGGTATTCTGATGGCAATAAAGTGCTACCGTATCGTTTTTCTTCGGAAGTTGAAAAGACTACTTTGGATTTTCTCCTGTCATTAGATCTCTGCCAATTTAGTAATGTTCGTAATTCTTTTAATAACTTGTTAGATCTTGTTTTTGCATCTGAAGAGATGAATGTTTCTGTTGATTCTTGTTTACCTTTGTTAAGAAATTCTTTGTCTCATAACGCTATTAATATTTTAATCAAATCTTACGTCTATAATAATCAAATGTTGTTTAGGGATTCGACTAAATTCATTTTCAAATTTAATAGTTACAACATGAAATTAATGAGTGATCAGTTTGCGACAGTGAACTGGGGTGATGAACTTCGGTACAACACAGTGGCTGAAAACTTTAACGCTTTTTCTAAGATTTTTTTCAATATTTTAAATAATTCTGTGCCTAGAGTGCGTAAACGAGTAAACGCCCATCCACCATGGTATAACCAGCGGTTACTTAATTTAAAAAATGCCAAAAACAGAGCTCATATAAACTTTAAAAGGAGTAAATCTCTATCGGACTATGAATTATTTGCTCGGTTGAGAAAAGAATTTATTTTTCTTTCTAGGTTCCTCTCGAACAATTACATTCAACGCTTGGAAAGGAATCTTAAGTCCAATCCAAAGTGTTTTTGGGCGTACATAAATTCCAAACGGGCTAGTGTCGGTTTTCCGTCAACTATGAATTTTCAAGGCAAATCATCCAGTAATCCCAAAGATATTTTGAACATGTTCGCGTCGTTCTTTCAAAGTATTTATGATTCCTCATGTCTCATTTCTTTTAATGAGGATTATTTCGGTTCTTTGCATGATTTTACTGCATCAAGTTCTCTGGTACTTACCAGATCAGAATTATTGTTGGCTTTACAAGATTTGAAGGACAGTAAAACTCCAGATTTCTTGGGTTTTTACCCTATTGTTTTAAAATCTTGTGCTATTTCTCTCTGCTACCCCCTGCTATATATTTTCAATCAGTCATTGGCTAGTGGGACATTCATTGATGATTGGAAATATTCGCTTATAACTCCAATTTTTAAGAGTGGGAAAAAGGACCAAGGACGAATATTTCTAGTTTCAGTGACTGTCTTCTGTTCCAGAGAGATTTAGAATATTTTTTTGAATGGTGTAAACTGAATGATCTGCATCTTAATATGGACAAATGTGCCACCATGTCTTATAACAGGACACAAAATGCACTAATTCCCGGTTATCGTTTTGGAGACCAAACAATTAATGTTGTAGTGGAATTTAAAGATCTTGGTGTTGTTTTCGACAGTAAACTTACCTTTGATCCACATGTTAACAAATTAATGTCAAAAGCTAACTCGGCTCTAGGATTTCTGAAAAGAAATTCATCTGATTTCAAGGATCCTTATACTCTCAAAGCCATTTATATAAGCATTGTTCGTCCATGTCTGGAATATTGTACTGTTGTTTGGAACCCGTATTCTTTGAAAAATATTAATAGAATCGAAAAAGTTCAAAAAAACTTTTTGCGATATGCTCTACGTCGTTTCTTTCTAAATGACAATGTTCACTATTCTTACCGCTCTAAATGTTTGCTGTTGGGTTTTGATTCCCTCGAAGTTCGCCGTAAAATGCATTGTGTTATGTTTGTTAGAGATTTACTCTGTTCCTCTATTGATTGTAGTAACTTACTTTCCCTTATTTGTATTTATGCCCCCCAAAGGGTTCTTAGAGTCAGACAATTGTTATTCGAAGTTCATCACTCCACTTTATACGGGGCCAATGAGCCTGTTACGCATAGTTGTAGGTTATTTAATCTTGTATACGATCAAATTGATATTGCTTTACCTAGACCTAGATTTAAGGAACTCGTATTGTTAGCATTAAGATGATTACTATTTATTGTTGTACTTATATTTATTTTTCTTTCGTTCTCGATCTGTTGATGTATTTCTGTCGTAGATCTAATAAATACTAAATACATCTCACATGAGAACTCCGGGCCGGCATTCTGTAAGGCAAAAACGTTTAAACGTTTTTGTACGCACGAACGGTTTGCTTCCTGTAACATCAAAAATGAAAGAAATTCTCATGGCCGCGAAAAAAATCAAACGAACACATTTTCTTCGACGTTTTCACTTTTCTTGCTTCATGTAGAAATCCCAAATTCCAACTTAGGTTTTTTTTTTTGTTCACTGCGCCTCTCGCGAACGTCTGACAAACATCCGACGGCATAACTGTCTTGAAAAAGCTTCTCAATTAGCCGTTTTGAATTGGCATACAATTTTAGATCCCTTCCATTCGTTCCACAAATGAAAGACTCACACGAAACGAATGGTTGTGAGAAGCTAGGCCTAGGGTTCCCGCGGACCTGTTGCGCCAACAATTTTTTTATTTTTCAGAGACTTTTTTTTTTGAAGTTTATCATTTTCCTATGTATTCTTTTTGAATTTGGTGGTGTTGATATTGTGCTGAATATTTTATTAGAAATACTAGCAAACTATTATTATTAGTATTGTTGACCAGCAATAGCGACGAAAGTGAAGTTGAAAATGAACATTTGAACTTAAGAAAAATTAGAAAAAAATTTGCAGGATTGTTCGAATACTCTCACATTACCTAACAAAAGGTTGACTTATTTTAATTTGGTTCTTAGTTAAAAAGTAAGTTCTTCCTTTTAGTTTCGTGCAACGTTTTAGATTGAACAGAGCCGCCTTTAAGGGTGCAGGGAAATAACTTCACGGGCAATAACTTCACAAATTCACTTATTTTATGAGAAGTTATCCCAATAAAAGTGAACAAAAGCTTCACTTTTTTCCGGGAAATAACTTCTCTTAACATGCGAAAACATTTATGTAAGCCTACAATTCATAAACAGTGGAAAATGTATGGGGGGCATGTTGCCCCCCTGCAAGCCCCCGGCAACGAGTCTCTGTTTAGGGGTGGGAGTAGTTGCGAGTTTGGGTGTGTGCGAAGTTAATTAAATTAGCTATACTTATTAATAATTGGATTTTGTTTTTCAATTAGAATCAACAAATTCTCGAATTCTCGAATTGTTGGTGAGACATAATTTCACAAAATTGCTGGTGATGTTATTGCCCACTTCAAGTGGAAAATAACTTCACATAAAAAAAGTGAAATTAATTCCCACTGAAGGTAAAGTTATTTTCCATGTGAAGTTATTGCCCGTGAAGTTATTTCCCTGCACCACCTTTCAGTATTTGGTGGATGGTATTTATATGCGAACGACATACGTGCCTCCTATTTTAAAACTTTCCTCAACATTAGAGGTATTGGCTGGAGTGATATCCTCCTCCAGAGGAGTAGCTCTAATGTTGAATAAAGTTTGGTTAGGTTAGGTTGGGAGGGCAGTTTTGCAACCGATGCAAATTTCACCCAGAAGCCATGAAGGCCCATTGTGAGTACCCTGTTTGTACATGCAAGGACATGTGGCTAACAAAACCACTTCGATCTGTTGAGGAATAGTTTTATGTCTGATAGAGGTACCCCTGCCAAGTCGTCCAAACTTTCGAAGAACCTAGCTCCCATACAGGATGAGTGGCGATCCTGTAAAGCTGGGCAGTGGCATAGAAGATGTTCCACGGACTCTATTTCCTCCTCGTCTCTACAGCTTCTGCAGAAGTCATTTGCAAAAAGTCCTAGCCTTTTAGCCATGTTTCCTATGATGCAGTGTCCGGTTAAAACCCCGACGAGCATCCGGATTGGGCTTCTATTAAGGGAGATTAGGAACTTTGATCTTTTGGTGTCAACCACAGGCCACAGACTTCGGGTTATGACGCAACCGATGGTGTTGCTCCATTGTTCCTTAGCCAGTTGTGTGGTGACGCCTTCAATAAAAGTCTTAGCAGTGTTGAAAGGCGGTAACACTTCTCCGTCCGCAAGTTGAGGGTTCATATCAGAGCCGTATCTGGCCAATTCGTCCGCCTTTTCGTTCCCTTCCACCCCAACGTGTCCCGGAACCCAGCAGAGTAGAATTGAGTGATGACGTATAGCCCTGAGCGCCACGAGGCAATCTGTAACACATTTCGCATTAACAAGATTGGAGCCGATAGCTTTAAGTGCTGCTTGACTGTCCACACAGATGGTTATTTCCATTGCTGGTAGTCCCATCGATAAGATAGTCTGTGCTGCATTTTTAACCGCATAGATCTCAGCTTGGAAGACACTGCAGTGATCGGTCAGTTGGAACGACTGGCTAAAATCAGTCAGCAAAGTTTGGTTACTTGGAAATGATTTTATTGTTATTTTATTATTGTTTTTTATTTATTTAATGTCGTTTTACATGGGATGGGGCAGAAAAAGCCTTTTTTTTTAGATTCAGAACAGTTTTTCTGCTCTCGAAATCAGCTGGCTGTCAGATTTCAAGTTCCATTCAGTGTTGCCAGACAAAAAATCAGAAAATCTCGTTTTTACCAAATAATAAACCTTTTTTTCAAGATTTCTTCAAAATATAAAAAGGGTAAAATATAAATTACAATTTTGACGCATTTGTAAATAAAACTTATATTTATTTTTGTCGAAAAAATATACCTATTATTACAATAGGTGTACAATTAATATATATTTGAATTTAAATGACTTATAATTTCAAAATCAGACTATTTCGCCTCATTAAAGCGCAACACATCCTTTGTAAAAATTAAACTTTCAACTGATTCGGTTCTCAAACTATTACGAATTTTTGTTTATTTATATTTACAGCAAAAAATATTCTTGCGATATTCGCAGAGCAATGTGGAAGTGATAAATATGCGAAGTTTCTATCCGCTGTTTTTATTCCTAAAACATTTTTTTAAAAAACATATCGTCACCTGAATGCAAAAAGTGGGTAGGTAAGTTCATTTTCCACACTTTTGAGAAACCGGCAAAAAACATTTTGCTTCTTATTTAAACGACTTTTTCACTATCTATTTTTTACTGTGCCACTAGTTGAAGTTAGAAGAGTAAAAAAGCGAAAAACATTTATGGATACATAATGTTTTTGAGAAAAAGACATTTAAATTGGAAAAAGACAGTTTGTTGTTATCCAATTTTTGCACTAACTATTTTTAACTGATTTAAATTTTAATTGTCACTTACCTATCTGTTAGTTCGACTCACATTATACGTATAAATGGAAATAATAGAAAATGTTTTTCTTCAATAGAAAAGGTTTTTCTTAATTTGTTAGATTTAAACATTTCTTGAAGCCAAAAATCTTGAAATTTGATAGATTTAAGGTAAAAGTAGTTGGACATATTTTGGAGATAAAAAAATCTTGAAAAAAAAAAAAAAATAAATAAATATATGGCTTGTAGTCTGGAATCACTGGTTCCATTGGCCGCAAAAAATCACTTCTTTTAGGAGTCAGAGCAATTTTGCGAATCTCGTTCTCGATTTTTGAGCGAGGTTTACACCTAACTGCACTAACACCAAAACAATTGTCACAGAGATCGTGTAAGGAACACCAGAATACGTAAGGAAAGGAACTGAATGTCGAGCAGTTACTTCTTCGGACGGGGCGTTCCATACTTCGATGGTTTGGTCACGTTAAACGCATGCTCCCAACTCGGATTGTAATGGAATACGTGCCATCAGGCAGGCGTCCCCTAGGAAGACCCAGAATGATATGGTTAATTCAAGTCCGAATTTCTCTCCTGCCCCTGATGATCTAGAGTCGGTGGCAGAAGATCGGGAGCTATGGAGGCACGGCGGGCGAGGGTCCACTTAGGCACCCTCGCCCGCGACCCTACTAATGGAAGAGCGGCCATTTGAAAAAAAATTTTCAATTGGCACGAATGTGAACAGTTAGGAGTTACATGAATTATTATATATAATTCACACTCACTATGTAAAAGGAAACATAAGTTACAGATAAGGTTGAGATTGGAAGTTTGTGGGCGCTTGTAAGAAAAAGCGAAAAATACAAACCTAATCCATCTCAACTCGACATCATCTGGTACACAGACGGTTCTAAGATGGAATCAGGAACTGGCTCTGGAATCTACGGTGAGTCAAACCAGGTGAACTTGTCAGTCAGCCTTGGGAAAAACTTATCCATATTTCAGGCTGAAGTCCTTGCAATCAACCATTGCGCTAGAATAAATCTTAGTTCTAACACACGTGGAAAAACCATATTTATATTTTTAGATAGCCAAGCAGCTCTTAAAGCTCTCGACTCATCTGTCATCAAATCCAAACTTGTCTTAGAAACTTTCTCAAACATCTATGAACTTTCTAAGAAAAACCTAGTCATCCTCCACTGGATTCCAGCCCATAGAGGATTTGAGGGTAACGAATCGGCTGACTCACTGGCTAAAGTCGGAGCAACCACTCCACTCATCGGACCTGAACCCTTCTGCGGAGTCAGCAAAAGCCATTTCAGGAACTACATCAAGAACCAATCTCGTATAGAGTCTAACGAGATCTGACAAAACACAGCTGGGCAGAATTGCACCAGAACATTTTTCCCCAAATTCTCCTCCAGAAAATCACTCTTCTTGATTAATCTGGACAAAAACAATCTGAGAATACTAACAAGAATAATCAGTGGCCACGGTCGAGTGAAAAAACATCTCCACCGCATTGGCGTCTCACCGGATCCCATCTGTAGACTTTGTCTCGAGAGTGACGAGTCCTCTCTTAACATAATCACAGAATGTCCGGCCCTTTGTCGTCTCAGGAAAAAAGTCCTTGGGATGAAATCATTGATTAAGCATCTCTTGCTAATGTACACCCAGAGAAGATCCTGGTCTTCCAGACGGCCTCTGGGGTGAAAACATGGCTCTAGGAATTTATCAGGGAAGGCACAATAGGCTCCTCTAAGAAGCCGCAGTGCCAGAGCTCATTGAGGGCTCTCCCGCCTCACAATCTAATCTAATCTAATCTAAGAAAAAGCGACCGTTCTGTTTGACTTTATGTTTGAGTGAGCAATAATAAACAGAGAATTGAAAACTTAGTCGTGAGGGTTGCCACTCTACGTTATTAATAGAAAATAAAACTAATAGTGCTATAACTCAGTGGCGTATGTGGTAAACCATCGAGGTCTTAGGCTTAACAGACTGAAAGAAAAAAATACGTACAAAAAATACCACCCTTGAATGTTTGACACTTTCTTCCCTAGCTCAACTTTGACACTAGGAGACTGGAAAGATTTTCTCTTAGATACCATTTAGTTACTCGTTTACAATTCACACTCACTCAACCATTGAGCATTGTTAGGAGAAATATATTCGACAAAATCAGTAGTTTTGCAGCTTTTTGAGGGCAGTGGCGCAGTAGATAAGACTGCGGAAAGACCAATTTGGTGCTTACGGACTCGGACCTCTTTTGTTTTGTTTCCCTATTGATTGTTGTATGTATATATCTGTCAACTAAAGCTGGCGACAGTATCCGCCAACATGAAGCTAAGCCCGATGCCTGGCTTCTGGTTTTACTTTTTCAAAGAGGACAATCAAGTTATTTGCCCCTTGAGCCTATGCAGTCGTAAATTTGTTAAAGACCTGCTGATTAGCATCACGCACTCATCTTGAATCTTGATTCTATTCTGTATTTAAATAAAACCAAGTAATTTTTATTATAATTTATTTAGTCCACTAACGCACAAGTTCCTTAGTTGGAGGTTAAGTAACAAAAGAGCGCAAAGCAAGATGTCAATTGTCAAATCAATAAAAGTAGCGAAGTGTTATAGAAATATGAAACAAATGTACATTAAAGGTGCTCACACAATTACAATCGAAGTATATAACAGATTCAATATCTCAAGTACTGCCATCGGCATAGAAGTAGAGGGAACAGCCTACCTCAATGGATCAACTATTTTATGAACTTTCATGGCCACAATCCCTCATCCACAATAGGCGCCTTTTAGAAGCCGCAGTGCCAGAGCCCCTTGAAGACTCTCCCGCCTCTCAATCTAGTCCCTCATCCAAGGAACTCAGAACGAACTAGAAACAACACAGCCTAAATAAATAATGGCCATAGCAAGCTTACTTACACTTCAGATAAAATAAAATGTTCAAACACAACGACAATGTGCTTCAACAGCCTCATCAAAAACTTAACCAGTGCCCCATTAAAGTCACAAGTTGTGGAGCACAAAGGACCACTCTCAAGCATTGACCTCCATCACCCCCCCGTTACGATAGACAGGCAGATAACCGCCAGTACTGAAAAGAAATGACCGCATAAACTACCATATATGCATCCTTAGAACAGAAAATGAAAAGAAAAACATCATCTCAACATAAGTGTGCTCGTAGGTAGTAGGTATACATGCTGGCCCAACACGCCCGGCCAGAAAATTTAAAGCACGAATCCCAGCCTATTCAAGAGGATATTTATTGCACATTTGCCTGAGAGTGAGGCCGTTTTCAGCCTCGAACAATTGTTATTCTTTTTCTGCTCGTTTCTCAGTTACAACATTCAAATGGTGGGCCCGGTGCCGCTCCTCCACCACCACCACCACCCACTCATTTGCCACTCTCCGCCAGCAACATACAATCGTTTATTTTGAATGCTGGGGAAGAGCACTCAAGGAGCATTTATGGCAATGTGCAACGTTTAGTGTTTCGACGGGTTTGTGTTGTTTGTGTGCCATGTCCTCTTTTTCGCTGTATACTCTAAAACAACTTAGAAAGCAGGAAAAATGGAAATGGCGAAAAATGTTTTCTATTGTTGCGTGTGCCCGTGGCTGTTCGTCGACAGCGAAAAACCACCAGACTGGAGTGTTGTAAATTACACATACTCGGGGAATCACACGCTTGGCTCTAAATCTAGATGCATATATGGCGGTTGTAAGGACGCTTGGTGCTACCAAAAAAAAAAAATTGCTTCTCTGTCTCAGGTCGAGATTGGCTGGAAGTGGGACGGGGTGCGAAGAAAGAAAGATGATAACTTAAGATGAATGCCCAAAGCTAAAAGGGAAATTAAGTTTTTGGCCTGGTTTTTAACTCGGCAACTTTTCTGCAAAACCCCAGAGCTTGTGTGTGCGGCTCCGTGGGAGAAGTCGTTCAAAAGATGTTCCATCATCGTCAGGATTTTTCCTACGTAAACACATTGAACGGAAAAGCGCCCCCCAAACGTTGCACAAATTCAAACTTAAAAGTGCATCAAGGCAGTTCTGCTGCCAGTTTGTGTGCGAGTGCAGTTGCTTGGAAGACTGGCAACTATATTCTCTGTTTTGGACGGGTTTTTATTTTATTTTTATTTTTTTAATTTTTGTTTCCATCTCCTTGGTAGCTCTTTTTTGTGCTGTTATTCTGTGTGCCACTTCTGTCAGGAACCACCACAGGAGAGAATTGTCTTTAATCGTTGCAATAAAGACGACAAAAGAACAAGCTAGCAGCGTCCGACTCTGTACAGAGGAGAGTGAGTGCGGTTGACTATATGCGATGACTGTGATTGTGCTACATAGAACCGAGACTCTCAATTTGCACTTTTTCACTTTTCACAGATACGTTTTGCAGTTTTTCTGCTTTTTCTATACTATACAGCTGGAAGGACCCATATTGGTGTACGGTGGTGATATTGTGGCTATTTCAGCGACTTAAATGCACTTAATGGTAAGCAATTTGTGGGCGGGATGCAGTGCTGGACGAACAAGAAATCAAGCTGACACGCTTGCAATGTACGACTATGGTCGGTTGTTCTTTCGATTGGATTTTTCTGCCAGCAGTGCTTAAATGAACGATGACGACTAGAAAAGCGGCGGCTAAGACAAACCTTTTAGAATGGACCCCATTCGACTGTGTGACCCCATTTGTTGTCGAAAATGAATGAAAATGAAATGAGGAGCAGCTCTGCAGAGGCTGCCTCCCAGTCGTTGTTGATTTCAATCGGATTTGCACCTGCTAAGGGGAGAGAGTCCTTTTAATTGATTTTTAGTCTTAAACTATCCAGAAGGCGAGTTGAAATAGACACAGAGGTGGGGTATTGTTTTCTAGTTCTTCTCTGTCAGATCGGGAATGATATTTAATAGGATTTTTAGAGCGAGTGCAGCGATGCTCAATACCTGAGCAAGATACAAGTTTCTTTTTCGCTGACCATTGTTTGGTGGAAAGTTTATAGGTAAAATACTTTTGCCAAGTTGCTGGCTCATCAAAATGTTCCCCTGAAAACCGAATAACCAGATTAAAGGATCAGAAGATAATTATAACGCTGCCAAATTGAGTTTTAGGTGCATAACATGCTGACAGGTATAGTAACCAGTCTGCTAACAAAAGACGAGCATTGGCTAGCAGCTTAGCTCGCTTCCATTGAGAAGATTTTTTTTTTTTTTTTTTTTTTTTTTTTTTCAAATGATGTGCTCTTACTCGCTGGTTAAAAAGTGCTCAACCACATCCTTGAAACATTCGACCCTAGCGAGGCATCGGTCGGAACGGAAAATTCTCCGAATTTGTACGATTCGGAGGATTTTTGCGGCGAGGTATTCGTCGGAAAAACTGTTCCGAGAATTGTTCCGATACAAAACACCAGCATTTTGCGCTTCAGCGCGTTCATTTTTGACAGCTTCATACGAATTGTTTCCGATATCCTCCGACAACAATCATTCGCGGAATTTATTTCCGATTTGTGTTTATAAATGTGAACAATAAAGAGAAAACAAAAAATGTTTACCACGCAATTTTTTTTTTTGTATTTATTGCTTCAATTTGTGTTTCCAGTGCAAAATCAAGCGAAAAACCATCACCAAACAATACAAGGATGTGAAATCAATGCGTCATTTTATTTCAGTTACTTTTTTCCGAAAATGGAAACCTCGAATGAGATTTGCAGTTCCGACAGAGTATGCGCTGCGGAGAATTTTCCGTTCCGATGGATACCTCGCTAAGGCCGATTATTAATATCTGACGGAGGGAATTGCAATGCTACGGCTACTCTCGAAAATTGTTTGAAACACTTGGAAGCTGGCAGTAAACAAAATGCGAAAAACTGCAGCAATATTTTATTAGGTTAAAGTTAAGCCCTAAAGGGCCCTTTTTGAGCCTTAGGACTCCTGGCCGCCATTTTTTGTTTGTTGTTGAAATGCTGTTTGGTTCTCATTTTTTTTTTTTTTTTTTTTTTTTCTAACGGCCATATTATTCACTCCGGGTGTAACTCAGGTTTAAGTTAATTTTACACCCGACCATTAATCCGATTTTTTTAAACCCGACAATTTAAACTTAAGTCCATATTATTCACTGAAAAACATGCATTAAACCCGCTGGGTTAAAGATGGATTTAAATGCGGATTTAAAAAACTTTAACCCGTTTTTAATCCGGTTTAAACCTACGTAATGTCAAATTTCACAAATAATGACATTTGTTTTTTGTTGTTTATCACATTTTATGGGAAATTGTTTTTGGTTTTTCATTTTTTGAAGTGAAACTTCTTATGCGACTTCCAACTCAAGGTCGCGTTAAACGTTTAACGCTAATAAGTGGATGCTCAAAGGTGTGAGCGAGGGTGAATGTGGCGCACATTGCACAGCACAAGCACGTTCATATGAAAAAAAATAAAAAATAAAAGTGGTGGTTGTTTCTGAGGAAATGCGCAGATGGCTGTTGATGTGCGCTGATGGACTTATGGTGGTGTACCTATATAGAAATTGAGTTCAAGGTTTTTGTTTTAATGGTTGTTATAGTTAGTACATACCTACATACGTTGATACCTACAGTAAAGAATTGAAGAATTCAAGAAGTAAAGACGATATAGGTGAATTATGTTGTTTGATTTATTGAAGTGAAACTTCTTAAATGCTTAATGCTACTATAAGCATTGCATACTCAAAGGTGAGAGGGTACCGCTCACGCTTCAGAGTATGCAATGGTGAGTGAGTTTATTGGCACCAAATGCTGGGAGAAGAATATTCTGTGGTGAAGATTAATTTCCAAAAATAACGACTAAATTGGCAATTAATGTCTTATTGAAGTGAAACTTCTAATGCGACTTCCAACAAGGTTGCGTTAAACGTTCAACGCTCCTGGGGAGGGGGAATAGAAGGAGACAGAGCGAGAGTGAATGCGTGGCACTCGAACGCATGCGCCTGTATACCTGTTACAGGCCAGCGCGAGCGTTAGCAACGAGTAGCGTCCTCATTATTTAATTTACTTGTTTTAGTTTGATTTGATACACATACCTATAATTTAATAGGGTAGTATTTTTGAAGTGGAACTTCTAATGCGACTTCCAACATATCGTATCTTACTTTAGTTGTCATTATCCCATTGTAAATGTTATGGATTTCAATATTTCTCCACTCGAAAATGATAATTAAAAGATGCGATCAATTGTTAATTGTAAGCAATGTTAATAAAGTTTGTCTTAAAGCCTAGTATCCTGCTCGCGCTAAATTGTATCTCCAATACAAAAATGTCTACAAAGATAAAATTGAGCGAGGCAGTTTAGCAAAGCATCAGTATCCTGTTCGCACGCTAAATCCTTAACTTCATATAGATGGGCCGATGAAAAGTCTCCACTCATTTAGCTCGCGAAATAAATGCCCGGGTCATTAAATCGAAGATAAATTTCGACACAAAAAAATGGAGGAAAGTGTTTGTGTTGTGTTTGCAATTGTTACATTCAGGCTGGGATTCGAAAAGATAAAACAGTAGTCTGTTCAACTTTTCTAATAAAATCACTTTATTTACACTTTCTACTCAATCACATATTTAGTACCACGATAATATCACTTAAATCAATTCTTAAACGTTTCAATGCAATCGCTTTATTCACTGTATTACTTTACACTTATTTATCTCACAACCCATTACTCTTTCGAACTTAACACAATCGCTGGCTAAAAATCAACTGTACCTCTCTGTTGTCAACGCGCCCCTTTTATATCCGCGCTGCCACCTATCAGCGAATATTCCAGAAGTATATAAATTCCAGATGTACATTCCAACTCCTATCTAGATGGTACTAGAATTACTTGACAGATTCCAGTCTCCAATTGGAAGTGGAACTTGGAGGGAAACCGAGTGCCCGATTCACCACAATTCCTAAGTGTCTGATTCACTAAGTGCCTGATTCACTAAGTGCCTGATTTACCACACAATTATTTTTTTCTTTTTGGCGGAAAACGCAGACAATGTTTGCGTGGTAAATAAAAGAAAACGCAAAGCCAAACAACAGAGCCAAAACAGAGATAGCGAATCGATTTTCAGGGGGACTTATGCTCTCATTTGGCGTCGTCTTTTGGGTAATAACAAGTGTTCCACTATGGTAAGGAGATTGTGAAAAGTTTGAGGACACATGTCGAACTTCTTCTTATAATTTCTAGGTTTCTTACGTCTTTCAAGTTTGAAATTCGAAAATTCTATTAAAATTACGTTTACTGATATCGTTCATGGTACTCATGATGGTTCATAAGCATATGGGTTTTGTCCCATCTATATCATGTTTAATAATAATTTAGCGACCATTTATCTTTGGTGTGGAGAAACGAAGTGGAGACTAGGGGCGAGCAGGATACTAGGCTTAAAGAAACAATATGATTTCACTAAAAATCAATCTCTACCCCTTCCTATTTTCATTTCCACATTACGAAGTTTCACTTCTTCCGCGCGGAGGGACTCCACGCACTATTTTATTAAAATAAATTGAAAAATAACCTAAAATGAAAGGTGTCGGCAAAGTGAATGATGAGGACTACAGCAGCCGTGATCGCGAAATTGAAAGTCTGTCACCCGTTGACGATGAAGCAGATAGAGAAGGCAGATGAATCAGATTTTTATTTTTCCTTTCTTAATAAATTAATAATAATAAAATAATTAATTCAAAAAAGTAATAAGAAAATAAACGCAACATATTTTCTTTATTTTAATTATATTATCCGCTGACGACGAAGACATCAACATTTCGTCAATATCGAGAATGAAATCCATTTTTTCCGCGTATTGATCCTTTTTTTTTGATTTTATTTCAATTTGTATTTCCTGCCTCCTGCAAGCGAAGAAATGTCAAAAATGTGACCTAAACAAAGGAGTGAATATTATCAAATTGTGTTTTAATCCGAGTTAAAGTACTTAAACTGGTCTCCGGAGTGCAGTTTAAATCCAATCGGATTAAACGCTGTCAAGTTTAAAAAAATGGGTTTATGTTCGGGTTTAACTACTGAATATTATGGACTTGGGTTTATTTTTTGGGTTAAACTCACTTAAATCGGGGTTAAGACTTTAACCCGGATTAAAGAGAGTGAATAATATGGCCGTAAATGAAAAACTTCGATTCTGTTTTTTGAACCTTTAGAATTTTATTGGTCAAGTAATCGGCCAAATGGGCGCCGTCACAATTGATTCCATACGGGCTCCTTTTATGGCATGGTTATCACTTTGGAGAGAACTTCGGGCGACAGATTCTCGCACTCGTTTCGAATATTGTCCTTCAGTACTTCTAGGGTCTCGGGCTTGTTAACGTAAACACGAGACTTAAAAAAACCCACAAAAAAAAAAGTCTAGAACGGTTAAATCGGGCGATCTTGCGGGCCAGTGCAAGTCGCCAAAACGAGACCCGGGAACGCCGCCTTCAGAATATCGGTGATGGCTCGCGCAGTGTGTGCCGTAGCTTCGTCTTGTTGGAACCACATGTCCTCCAGTCCTAATTCATCCAATTGCGGTAGAAAAAACTCGGTTAACATGGCCCTATAGCGCGCACCATCCACTGTTGTCGTTTGACCAGCGGCATTCTCGGAATAAAATGGCCCGATTACTCCTCCAGCGTGAACAGCGCACCATGAAGTAATTTTGAGCGGGTGCAATGGCTCCTCGTGCATTACTTGTGCATTGCTCGTGGATTTTCGGTGCCGCAGAAGTGATAGTTTTGCTTGTTCACGTACCCGCTGAGGTGGAAATGATCCTCATCGCTCATTATGATTTGGTCGAAAAATCGAAAATTCGAAATTATTCCGCGTTCTTGGGGAGTGTGTCGCTCCATGGCTTGTTCACTTGTATTCTACATCTGTCTAGTACACAAATGTCAAAACAGATTTGACGTTGGCGGCCATTTGCAAAAATAAGAGCATCTTCCAATAGGGTGATCTCCACCTTAAACTAAGGCAAAAATGCCTTTATCTACCTTCATATGTTTGGTTCGAATTTTGTTAAAAATGTTCTTTCGAAAATTGGTTAGCTTGTTTTTTTTTTTTTTTTTTAGGAAACTAAGCAAATATAAGCCCAACTCACATATCAATACGCTGAGTGCCGGTGATTGGCAGTATTTTGTCATAATAAGCGTCATTTTAGCACTTACCTGTAAGAAAATAAGAAAAGAAATGTACAAGATTAGTTATTGTTTTACTAACGGGTGATTTTTTAAGAGGTTTAGAACTTTTTTAAAAAAAAAACACAAAAAATTCGAAAAAATGAATGAAATGTTTAATTGAATCGATAGTTTGAACCTTGCAATTTAATGTTTAAAGATAATTTCATGCAAATGTTGACCGCGGCTGCGTCTCAGGTAGTCCATCCGCTGAGTCCAATTTTGGCATACTCTTTCACACATATCGGCCGGTATCTCACGAATGAATGCATGGATGTTGGCTTCCAGTGCGTCAATCGAAGCGGGCTTGTCCCTATACACATTAGCCTTGACATACCCCCACAAAAAACGATCTAATGGTGTCAAATCGCACGATCTAGGCGGCCAATTGACCGGCCCGAAACGTGAAATTAACTGTTCACCAAACTCGCCTCGCAATTGGCCATTGTTTCGCGTGCTGTGCGGCATGTGGCACCGTCTTGTTGAAACCATATATCATGCAAGTCAAGAACTTCCATTTCGGGCAAAAAAAAGTTTGTTATCATCGCTCGGTAGCGTTCACCATTGACAGTAACGCTGCGATTCGCATCATCTTTGAAGAAATATGGCCCAATAATGCCGCCGGCCCATAAACCGCACCAAACAGTGGCTTTTTCGGGATGCATTGGTAGCTGTTGCAATGCTTCTGGCTGATCTTCACTCCAAATGCGGCAATTTTGCTTATTTACGTACCCATTCAACCAAAAATGAGCCTCATCGCTGAACACAATTTTTCGATAAAAAAGCGGATCCTCGGCCAGCTTTCCAAGAGCCCATTCACCAAAAATTCGGCGTTGTGGTAGGTCGGCTGGCTTTAGTTCTTGTACAAGCTGTATCTTAAAAGGCTTTACGCACAAATCCTTCCGCAAAATTTTCCACGTAGTGCTGTAACAAAGGCCTAACTGCTGGGAACGGCGCCGAATCGACATTTCGCGGTCTTCTGTCACACTAGCTGATACGGCCGCAATATTTTCTTCACTACGCACAGTACGTAAACGTGTTGGTGGTTTAATGTCCAACAAAGTAAATTTGGTGCGAAATTTGGTCACAATCTTCCGAATAGACTGCTCAGAAGGTCGAGAATGCCGATCATAAAATGGAAGCAGCGCGCGATGAACATTTCGAACCGAGTACGAATTTTGATAGTAAAATTCAATAATTTGCAAGCGTTGTTCATTTGTAAGACGATCCATGGTTAAATTGCAAACCAAACTGAAGCTGTTTGACAGTGACACAAGGTACTAAACACACATCAGCTGTCAACACCAGTGTTGCCAAAACCAAACCAGCTAAAAAATCACCCATTATATAAAAAAATACTTATATACAAAATACAATTTTCGTTTTTTTTTTATTAAAAACATGGGTTGAATTACCGCATCCGTGAGCGACTAATACGTGACTGAATTTGGTCTTGTTTTGCTTGGAATATCGACAGAATTCGGTGACGTATGGCTCGCTCACGGATGCGGTAATTCGGTCCCAGATCGGATCGGATCGGAAAAATGTTCAACTGCAATTTTGAGCGACTTTCATTGGTGTTTTATGTAAACAAGAAAACGCCCTTTAGTCAAATGCGACTAGAAAATCTTGACAAAAAATTGCACAAACTTTCAACACACACACAACCACAACGACTGTGTGATGATGGCATACCTATATACCTATATATATATATAAATATAAAACTAAGAAGCCCCCACCAACTTGTGGCGTACACACAACTTCCAAAAAGTGCCCCACCGTCTTCACACCACACCATCTGCTAGGTTTAGGTGGTGCTCTGTTGTCCCTGTGTAAAGTGGGTGACGTGGGCAATTGCTTAATGAAGAAAGTTTTCTCTACACACGCAAAAGGGAAAATTCCATGCTTTGTAACCATACATGAGAGATGATGGCGCTCGAGTGTACTCGTAGCTCCTGCAAGAAGGGGGTGGAATAAATTCGCCAACCACCCAGGCAAGATGTAAAAGTTGGCGGTAATATGAGTTTGTTAATAGCATGTAAACATATCTATGACAAGGACAAATGTTTTATACGTGCGTCTGATGTCGGTGTATCTGGGTCCTGCTGATAGATCAAACAGTTTGTGCATTAGCTGTAGAATTTCACCAGACTTCTGGTGCACATCCTTGTGGGTGTAAAACTTTCTCCTTGATCCTCAGAACTTACCTTGCGCCCGATTGTTATGGGTGCAATATCTTGATGGCAAAACGGATCTATACGCATACCCATGTGTAGCTTTGTGTCATGTGTGTCCGAAAGTAAATCGATTGCACGTGGTATCGTTAAGAATAGACCGGCACATATCCATATCTGTGCGAGAGGGATGCAAAATGTATTACCTTGACAAAGTAAAGGAAAAGTTTTCATTTATAGATACGATTTTCGCATCGTAGTGTGGGTGCGGAACAATTTTTGTATTTTTGTCGTCTTTAAAAAAGCGAACACCATCAGGAGTGCCAAAAATAAGAACACTTTCTCTTTTGGGCGAAAGTTTCCTTTTAAATTAATTTTATGCGTGTGCTGCGCGCACACATCCACATAAAGATGGATCGAAAATATAGATTGTTGTGTAGCAGTTTTAAGGATAAAAGAGGACGAATCATTCTTTTGATTATATACTTTTCCGTGCAAGAGATGTGGGATGAATTAAAAAGCACTCGTGCTGTGATATGAGCTTGGGGTTGCGACTTCCGGGACTGAACGTGCGTTACAATGCATATTTGATAATAATTTAAAAAATTTCTATCTATACGCTGACTGCGTGGTGGCATGGCTCTCTCTCTTTTGTTGCTTACGTGACGC
Organism: Cheilosia urbana; assembly: GCA_946477585.1. Classification (NCBI taxonomy): domain Eukaryota; kingdom Metazoa; phylum Arthropoda; class Insecta; order Diptera; family Syrphidae; genus Cheilosia; species Cheilosia urbana. Next base: position 125,142,687 of record OX297854.1, read on the forward strand.
TAAAAGTTTCCGTCGATCGTTGTGGTAATTTTCCAAAACGATTCTCAAGGGGATGAGTGATTTTTGTATGGCTTTTCTTGAAGGCAAGCTTCGTGCCATTACGCATCTAATTAAGACAGATTGTTTGTTTAACAGAAAGCTTAGGGCTTGGGAGAGATGCATGCCAGTTATTAAAAGGGATGTGCAGGATCTACATCATCTACTAGCACTGTAGAAGGTGAATACTAAGCACTAGCAGCTGCATTTAAAATTGAGTTTACTTTTTTTTTTTTAAGATACTGGCGAACAAGACACATGTCTAAGCAATGATTGGGGAGATCCTAACTAGGGCTGCCCGATTTTGCTGGCAGTTCGACGGGACAAATAGAAAAAATATGAAGAAAAAAAAAACATGGGAATTTCAGATTTCTCCCGGGACAAAATGAAAAAAATATTTTTATTCATTTGAATGACAGCTGTTAATTTGCAAAAATTACATTCTTATATGCTAAATGTGCTTGATTGAAAATTTTAACAAGAATTTTTTAAGCCCGATGATAGTAAATTTTCTCTAATTTTTGTTTTACATTAACTCATGCTGAAGGACAACTTCATCTAAAAGAGACAAATAATCTTGAAATGTAATAAAATAAATAAATAAAAAGCTGCCAGCTGATATGTCAACGTTAAAAAGGTTAGGGTGTATGCGCACTCACTCCTATCGGGAATTTTCGTAGTAATTTCTCGTAAGTACTGCTCCTGTTTAATTTTAAAAGCCTACAAAATTCAACAACAAAAATTGTAGTGTCATACGGACTTGAGGGCAATTTAGAATGCAGTGAGTGAGCGGGACAACAGAAGTTCTGTCTTAAAACCGGGACGTTCGGGTAAATCGGAACGTCTGGCAACTCTTTTCCTAACCCATGGCCGGACTTTATGTGTTGTTGCCCATAACAATTGCTTATATGCCTTTTAAAGTACACTACTTATGACTCCTTTGACAGTCAATTTTCCGTAAATATTCCCCTTTGGAAAGTCCATCATGTTTTCGCCAACAGCAAGAAGTGAACCTGCACTTCGCTTCGCCGGCAATTGACTTGAGCGATGGGCAAAATATTTCACCAAGTATTGAATAATAACAGAGAGGTTACAAACGCACTTTCTCGCCTGTTGAACACTTGAACTTCATCCTTCCAATTCTGTAATTTTTTCAAACTTTAAGGAAAGTGTTAATAGCGACTATAAAAACTCGTTCATTGATTTTGTGTACTTGCTCATTCATTCAGTACGTTTGGTCATTTCCTCAGCACCGTTCTCATCGTCTTGAAAACTTTTGATTTTTTTTCAAACTTTAAGGGAAGTCTGACTATTTATTCCATGCCTCGAAGTGGTTGCAAATTATAAAATTTTAGTTCCTAAGGATCGTTCATTACCAATACGTGTTCAGAAATATTGTTATCGTTTGTTTGGGGTGATACGTCATAGATGAATTGATAAAAAAAAGAGTTTTCAGCTGCTCTTCGTGTCAAAAATAGGCCCCACCTACGACCCACATGAGTATAAGAAGCTACGATTAGTCTGCGTCCGAAACTGCAGTCTTCAGATTTTTCCTCTAGATCCAATGATAAACGAACTCATTAAAATTCAACCGATGATACAGCAATTTTTTTTTCGCTATCCAGGCGTTGCTGGATCCATTCATTAGTTTGGTGTATTCATTCATCTTTTTAGTACATTTGGTCATTAATTTTCGTTTAGGTTGAAATGCAAGCTTCGTTAATTTTGCGCGTTGAAGCAAGTTCGCACTTGAGGCTTACAGGTCTTTTCTACGCTAGAAAAGTACTATATGATATGAAGTATACTTTCAACCTTACTAACATTCGTACAGTTCCGACACTCAACAGGGCTCATACAGCACGCACTATAATAAATCTTGGACTGCTGTGACGTTGACAGAGAAATGCGGTTAATTTACTGACCAAGAACAGAACTATTTGGGTGCGGATTTCCGACTAGCAGGCGCGTGTAGCCCAAAAGGATATTTCGACGGGGACTGATACAGGAGTAGACTACGCTTGTGATTCTCAAACACGGAATTGGAAATGCCTCTGCCTCCCAGTACTCCAGTTATATGACACTCTCAACTGATTGAAGCAAACTTCGAACTACAACTTCGACGCAGCGTTGCGTTTTGAATCTCAAGAATCTTGGCCACATTTTAAAAAAAAATTACCCCTTTCTAAATTTAAGAAAGATTTTATTTTCAAAGGTCGCCGCAATAAAAACGCAGAGTTTGCCTTGTCTAGAAATTTGTGCTAGCGACGTTGGTAGCGAAAATCCTTCCAGGTTTCGCACATTTAGTTGAGAACGTATATCTCTGGACGGTTTCGGATATGGTCTTTTGCTGGCTATCCATCGACGTGGGAAGTATTTATTGCAAACAAGGTTTGCAAAATACAAACCACTATGCAACAGGCAATCTGGAAACAAAATTCGGTGGATATTGTATCTAGGGGAGCCTTTGCGGGAGAGTTAGCAGATAGTACTTGGTTTAGTGGTCCTATGTTCCTTTATCTACCTGAGAAGCGTTGGCTTGAGAAAAATGACTATTCGCTGATAGGTAAAGATACGCCTGGGAGAAGAAAGTTGAACGCACTGGTATCAAGCAAGTTGAATGCGTATTGGGTGGGCGTCTGCAGAATGCGGACATACCCTGACTTGTAAAATATCCTATCCTTCTTTCGTAACCCCACCTATTCGTTATCTCTCTCTTCTCTTTTTGTTTATTTGCACAGAAGGAACTACCGCATAGGTCCATACAAGCGGTAATTGGTCTGGTAAGGCAGCGTTTCTGGTTTCTGGATGCTCGAAGGCTGTCTAAGAAGGTTGTCGATAGTTACTTGCACTGCTTCAAATACAAGTCACGGATTATGAATCAGATCATGGGTAATCTACCAGGCGCATAGGGTCCAATCGGCAAGATTATTCCAAAGGACCGGCGTTGATTCTTGTGGCCCTTTTAAAACAACACTGAAAAGAAGAGGACAGCGTACGAACAAGTCATACGTAGCAGTCTTTGTGTGCCTGGCAGTTAGGGCGGTGCATTTGAAGGTCATCTCCGACTTGGGACCGATTTCGTTGGAGCCCGAAACGAGTTGAAGATGTTAAGGGAATGTTTTCTGGAGCAACAAACAAAAGCCTGGTGAATGGTGTGCTGCAGAGCAGATTCAGTTCCATCACATTCCGTCTAGATCACCTCACTTCGGAGGTCCTTGGGAGGCGGCGGTGAAGTCAGCCAAAACTCATCTCTACAGAACGGTTAGTGAGTCGTGCCTAACCTTTGAAGAATTGGCAACAGTGGTGGCAGAAATTGAAGCGGTCCTAAACTCCAGACCAATGTGTGTGATGTCCAACGATTATAGGTGCTCATTTTATGAAAACATTTGTTTGCTTTTGTTAAAAAATAACTTTTTAAGCGCAGATTTTTTTTTATTAGTATTTTATGTGGGGGCGCCTCATTGTGGCGCGGGCGCCATTTAGTTCACCTTTTTGAAATTATTCAGCTGCGACGCTGCTTCAACGTCAGTTTATATACTCAAAGCGTTAATTTTAAACGTGCCTTGTGTCTCCTGAGATGCAGCAAATATCCATGACCAAGTCAACGGTCTGGAGTATCTTAATTGGCGCCAGAGGACACTCAGCCAACCTGGGGTTGAATTACCGCATCCGTTATCGAGTAAAACGTGACTGAATTTTGTATTGTTTCGCTTGTAATATCCACAAAATTCAATGACGTATAGCTCGCTCACGGATGCCGTAATTCGGTCCCAGATTTGTATGACTAATGGCTACCCATATCAAGGACTAACACACCGCGTGAGTTGCAGCTTAAATCACTGGCAAAACCATCATTCCAATAACTAAGCCATAGCTTAGGCTGTCTTAGTCAGAAAGCCGTTGTCAATTACTCACCCACTTTTGAATAAAAAAAAAAACACCTAATCCTCTTCGTCGACATTTTAACGACAACCTTATCAGATATTGATTTTCACAGCCAAGTCGACACAATAAATTCTTCTTCAAGAAATCTCAAATTAAGCTTCCACTTCTAGTTAAACCTTCTCAACACCTGTATAATGGCTTCCTCCTTCCTCCCTGCACCTGCACTCTCTCTCTCTCTCTCTCTCTCTCTGATCCTCCCCCGCCGACTAAAGGAGAAACCATTTTGTGCAAAATATTCGCCCAACACTTGAATGCCGCTCACAGCTGGAGATATATATATATCGGTGATAAAAATGCCACGTTTTCAACATTCGAATTTCGCAAATACCTTGCCAATGCCACTCTACATAAAATCCGCAATAAACACGGAAGAAATCCTTAAATCCATTATATATACACCTAGCTCTCGTGTAGTCTGCATCTGTTTTATGAAATAATTCCATAGATACCCCCCCTTAGCGTAAGCCCCTCAACACCACCACTTAGAGATTTTACAAATCGTAAATGCCGAAATTACCATAGCACATAAAGTCCTGGAGAAACTCTTTCCGTCCTGGCACAGCTCTCGAATATTCTCTCACCGAAACGGTGCCGAAAGTTTATATGCTAAAACATCTTTAATTGTTTACAAGACACCATTCTATCCAAACAGAACCGCACCGAAGAACAACACAGCAGCCCCGCACCGACTCGGTGTGAGGCGTTCGTGCATAACCTAACTTTATTGTTCTGCCGAATTACACATCCTTCCGTTGTATGTAGCTGGGTACCGGTTCTTGTAATGCATTTACCTCTGCATCGTAGCGGTGTACAAACTAATATATCAAATCACCTTATGTTCTTGGCGTAAAATTTACTCTTTGAGCGATCGTCCTTCTAGCCAACCTGGGTTAAGCAACCCAGCAAAAGGAATCTGCATAAAACAATAAACAATAACTCCGTCTCTTTCGTTCTCTGGATTGAAACTTCTGCAGAGTATACAGCTGTAGCGACAGATATGCACTTGAGTTGGGTAAAATCATGGTTACACAATCTTATTCCCTAATGGTTCTTAATCCTCCACCAATCTGCTCGTTGTTGTTGTTGTTATTGTTTGGGAAAGCTTGGACCGAGTTAGGGGAGAACGCAACTACAACCATCTCTGGTTGAGAAGAGACGAAATTTCGTTTTCCAAAAATTTGTTATGCAATCTTTTGCAGATGGCATAACACCTTTCCCTAAAATAAGGGAGCAAGAATCTGTAAGATACATTGTGTTTTGGTGTGGTACTGCTGTGAGTTGTGCACCGAGTATCTATTGGGTGAATAAAGTTCACCAGATGCACGTAAACATGGGTTTATTGTGTGAGGGGCGAGCGGGCTTCTGTGTATATCATAGTGTCATCATCATCATTACCGCATCGGTTGAGGTAGAGGTGCAGCGTGGTTGTAAGGTACGGACTGTTGGTGCTGGGTAGACGTCATTCTTATTACGAACTTGAGCAATAGGATGGAGATATGAACGTGTTTTTTGGGGGAGTGTTTGTATTGAAAGTCTAGGGATGTGGTTGTTTCTACAAAATACCGAACGAGAGAGAAATATCGGTTACAAGTGGACATTATCGCCCACAGGTGCATGCCCCGTAAGGCATTGTTACCGATTTACATTAATTAAGACTCGTAACCGGACAGCGTACAAATATTTGAGTGTAAATGGTTTCTGTTGTTTTTGACACTGCACCGCTGGCATACACGCCCACACACACCCCCTAAGTATGACATTGGGAGGTACATCAAGAGAGGAAAATGTGTGGAGATGGTTGGGCTCGAGATTCAATGGAGTTCTTGTGATTCTGATCAATTTTGATGACTTTATTCAGCAAATATGCGGAATTAGGTTTCTGATTCGATATCTGTTACCTTAGCTGGAACTTTTGTGATTTACAAAGCACAGATGACAATGGGAACTACTGAAGTATTCGAAAATAGACTTGTACACGGTATTTATGGGGGGAATACCATGCTACTCTCTTAAGTAGTTGTTGCGGTTTTGTTCAACATCTGTCTGACAGGTGGCACATTTGCAACTGAATCCGTTTTGAAAGCTGCATATTTTCCATTGTCTGTCTCACAACATGAGGGGGGAAATTTATGGTACGTCCATCAAGGAAGAAAATACCAATTCAAAGTAAGAAAAGAAGATACACAAAAGGCAAAAGAAGAATGTAATAGCATTTCCTTGTCAGAAAACGGTATAAAAACAAAAGCCAGGATACCCAATATTGGAACAGGTCCCACCGGGTCAAACTTCACCGATTCAATAGTGGATTTGGATCCATTTTTATTGTTCCTGTGCTTGAATTGAAAGTATCTGTGTCAGTTAATGCAATATATATATATTTTACCGCTAGCAAGATGTTATGAAAAATGAAATGTGTGCTTAGTAAATGTAAAATATAAAAACCGACCAACTCCGAGTGTCACTCGCGCACCGAAGCCACAGTGTGACAATTTGCCTATTTAGCGGGATTTAATTAAAAAATTGACTGTCACAAAAGTAAACAAAAACTGGCTTTTCTTGCAGCCTACACCTCCGGCTAAATAAATGTGGACAAATTTTTATGTTAGAAGCATGTGCAACAGAAAAAAATGATCTCAAAGTTCAAGTTGTGTACAATTATTCATAAGAAGGTCGGTTAGAGAGCAAGATTTGTTATTTTCTTTTCAAGTAGTTCGCATGATTTTAATTGAAAGTTTTGTTTTATTTTAATAAATATATTCTTATTGAATAGTAAGGTAAGTTGATTTGGGATATTGGGTGCTTTTAGTTTAATTAAAGAGGAGAGGAAACAAAAATTAAAGATAAATTTATGCGTTATATGCATTCAAAAGAGCAAAAGTATAGTTATTCAGTGTTGTTCAAGTTGAAGACCGTATTTGTTGTAGAGCCATGTATGTATGTAACAAAAAAGTGTTTTGTCTTTTTGCGCACAGGTGCGACACCCATACTAATTTTTTCATTTTTTAGGATGGCTACCGAAATTACAAAAAAGCAAATTTATGATGTTTGGATTGCTAAGATCAAAATTAAGCGCTTTGATGCTGTTTTTTCTTTTGTTATGAGCTGCTTCAATAATATTACGTTTTCTGAGGACTCAATTAAGTCAATAAAGACAACTTTAAGAAATTTATGCTTGAGGTTTGACGAAAAGTGTACCAAAAGTGGTCGCCATCGAGATCGCTTCGAAAGCATTAATTGTTCGTGGTTGAATGAAACTCTAACACTACCACAAACAGTTTTAGATGAAATTCCTTCTTCATCTCGTGTAAACAAGGTAGGAAGACCAAGAAAAAGCTTTGATGAATGCTGTGAAAAAAGTAAGAAGAGAAAGGTGCAAACCCTTTTAGATTCGTTTAGCGCTAACGAAATTGCTACTGCAAATGAATTAAACCTTAGAAAGGCAGGAAAAAGAAATACTGCTATCGCAATTAAGCATTTGTCAAAATGCTCTCCGAAAAGAGGTATTTTTATTTTTATTTTAGTCAATTAATTTTTTTTGTCATTTTTGATCGTTATAAGGTTCAATTATAAGGAAAACACTGGAAACAACTACTTCTGGGTTTTTGCCAATGTCTGCAAATGAAGCGTTAGCTATGATAACAGACATACAGCTATCTACTCATCAATATGAAATAATACGCCAGAAAAAAAATAAAACTGTTCCCAATTTACTGCCTTCTTATCACAAAATTAAAGAGGCTAAAGCAAAGTGCTATCCCGATAACATAACTGTGAGCGAATCCTCTGCTGAATGTGGTTTACAGGGCTTAGTAAATCATAGCGTTAAGCGTTTATGTTTAGCTCAAAAAGACGTCTTAAGTTAAGTTAATGATTTCAAAACGGGTTTGAAAGAAATATCTCTGATAATAAAATGGGGTTGTGATGGTGCTCAACAACAGCCATACAAACAAAAATTTTCATCGGGTGTTCATTTCGATGAAAATCTTTTCAGTATCTCGATGGTGCCTATCCAGATGTATTTCTTAAAAGGAGAAACTAAAAAAGTACTTTGGCATAACCCAGCCCCATCATCAACAAGGTACTGCAGGCCTATTAAATTGAGTTTTGCAAAAGGATCAACCGAATTGATCAAACATGAAGTAGATTCAATTCAACAACAAATTAACACCATATTACCTGTTGAGATAAATGATGAAAGCTTTCATGTCTTAGTCAAACCACTTTTTTTACTTACCATGATCGACGGTAAAATATGTACTGCTTTGTCATCTATAACGTCTTCATCACAAACCTGTTACATTTGCGGTGCAAAGCCTTCTGAAATGAACAATCCAGCCAATCTTTCGAGAAAGTCTGTAGACCAAATAGCAATGTCTTTCGGATTAAGCCCCCTTCACTCTTGGATCCGCTTTATGGAATGTATACTTCATTTTGCGTACAGACTGGATGTTAAAGTTTGGCAGGTAAGGAATCAAGATGGTAAAGAAAAGGTCAAAGCCAGAAAGAAATTTATCCAAGATAAATTTAGAAGTGAAACTGGTTTATTGGTTGATATGCCAACTCAACAGTCAGGCAATACTAATGATGGCAACACTGCTAGACGATTCTTCAGAAATGAAGCAAAAACTGCCGAAATTACAGGTATCGACGAAGAAATTATTAAAAAGTTTCATATCATCTTAGAAGCTCTTGGTTCAGGGTTCCCAATTGACTTAAATGCCTTCGAGAGTTTTGCAACAGAAACAAGGGAACTGTATCTAAAAAAATATAGCTGGTATTATATGCCAATTAGTCTATAAAAGGTCTTATTTCATGGAAAACAAATAATTGCCACCTGTATTCTTCCAATCGGCCAACTTTCGCAGGAAGCCCAAGAAGCCAGGAATAAGGAACATAGAAAATTTAGGAAACTTTTTACCAGAAAAACTTCGCGAGTCGACACGAACACAGACCAACTGAATAGATTATTAATATCCTCAGATCCATTTTTGGCAAGTGTAAGATGCATTAAAAAAAAAAAAAAAAAAGTTTTATTGAACATGAAGTTCTGCAACTGTTGGAGTTACCAAACGAGTAAAACGAGTAAAAAAGTGCAAATTGTCGGTTCCTTTAGTTATTTTTTTTTTTTTTGTCAAAACTTGCAAAGATATGTTAATATAATTTATTAAATTCCTTTCTGTAAACAATTTTCATAAAAATAAGTAAAAAAAAAATTGCAAAAACATTTATTTCTGAGCGTTATTAATTTAATCCCGCTAAAGGAGCGAAATGTCACACTGTGGCGAAGGTTCCGTACTTCTGTAGAGTTGGAAGTTGCGAAGTTTTTTTTGCAGATGAGGTAAGCTACATGAAACATGAATGCAAGCGCAAGTATAGAGAACACGCTCTAATGACCGAGAGTCTTTATATAGTGATTGACTGTTTTTTTTTTTTTTTTTTTTTTTGTAAATATCTTTTGAAATAGCAACTTTTCGGCAAAACATCCTTGGGCACATATATAGCTACGAGCATGATCTACAAAAAAGTATATATCCGTTTTTTTGTCAATCAAGAAATAAACTGCTTTTTGTGCGAATGAAAATATTTTTTTCAACAAATTACAACTTATACTCTAAAACCAGTCGATGTATCGCTACCAAATTTCAGCCTTCTACGTCAATTAGTTTCTGAGATATACCTAGGTACAAAAATGTTCTGGATTCTTACAGACGGACAAAAAACTAATAAGGTTCCGTTTTTTCCCTTTGGGTACGGAACCTTAAAAATGCCCAACGAAAGTTATAAAAAAAACAGTCCGGGACGGACAAAGGAAACCCTCATAAAAGAACACGTCGAAACGCATGTGGCATTTTTGCACGAGATAGGACAGAGGAATCCATTTGTCCGCAGTCAAATCTAATAAAGGCGTAAGAATGAGATCACAAGTCAGACACCTAAAGTGCCTGTTTGTTCTATCCATAATTATAGATACGTAAAACGGAAATAAACACAAGTTGCGGCGACCAACTTTTTTGCATTCACTTAAAAACGGTTCCGCTACTAATTTAAAACGTGTCAAATGAGAGTTCTACGTAATTAGTTTCAGTTAATTTAACCACCAATTCATCAATCAATTATACGAATAAATTTAGTTACATCACTCTCGAAAGCCATTTGCTGACGACTGAAAAAATTTAACAATGCAGCACTGAATGACGAACCACGAAAGACTTGAACATATATCTTCATAGTAAAAAGAAACTTAAAAAATAACCGAAAAATCCAATTTCAAATGAAATAAGCACAATTGGATTCCGTAAATAAAATCTTAGAAATCATCAAAATCTGGCAGAACTTTTGACAAATACGATCTCACTGTACCTATATTACGATTAAAGTTATAAAAAATTACTGACAGCTGTCTGCATGTATGCGATGCAACGTGTATTTGCCGTGTGTATGACATCAGCACACAGTAAACATACAGCACATGCTCGTAGGCGCCTACACGTCTTTTTTATATGGACAAAATCAGAAAGCTGACATAACACTCACGAACGCGTTGACCAATTTCGTTCAAACTTTAGATGAACCAACTAAACGACCATGTAAACAAAGTCTAAAAATGTTATCGAATTCGGTTTGACCGTTCGTGAGTTATATCGTCACAACGCTTTTGCAATTCTCTTTTATATAAAGGGTGGTTAAATTTAAAGGGCCGATATAGAAAGTGAAGCACACCAAGTTTTTTTGCATTTCATTTGACATTTATCAATTTCAACCATCAATTTGAACCATGGAAAAGTACACAATCGAGTTATTCAGGCTTATTATGAAAATGGGCGTTCAAATAAAAATGCATATCGTGCACTTCGTGATTTTTTCGGTCAATTTAATCGTCCAAATGTGCGTACAATCGGAAAAATCGTGCAAAAATTTGGACCATCGGATGGAGGTGTGGCGCCTAGGTCGCGGTGGCCATTTGACCGATATTTTGTTCCATACATAATTGAACCGTACCAATATTATCATAATAAAATTAAATGACAATAATTTCCCAAATAATTTATGTTTTATTCAAAATCAACATCGGTCCTTAAAACTTAACCACCCTTTATAAAGAGATTTATGTTAAAAGAGTAAGCTTATGGAAGAACAAACGTTTGCGCACATTTGATGTGCGATTAGGGTTATTTTTTGTGTATACTGTGCGCATAACAAATTTGTATGGCACAAACTTGTTATAATTTATATTTTTAGGTCAAAATATTTAAATGCAAATAAAGGACGATTTTTAAGCCACTATACAACAGAAACACCACTCATTTGCAGCACTCTCCTCAAAGAACCAGAGCAATGTAATTTTTGTAAAACTAAAAGGCACACATTGATAAAAACAGAGATTTATTTAGAAACCCATATTCGCGCACATGTGCGAAAACGCATATATGGGCACTTTCTTTCTGGATACCTCAATGTACCAATCCAATTCGAATCCAATTGATCATGTTTTAGAACATCCACAAATGGGAAACAAATTCCCGAAAATTAAATGACCTCCAACCCAACAGATGGACAAGAATAAATTCCAAAATATTTGGCATCCACAAACATTGTTTCATTACACAGCCATGGCTTCATTCACTCTTTTGCTGCGGAAGCTGTTGTCCAAAATTCTTCATGATTCAGCCATGATATACCTACCTACTCTTGCACATAGCATTCACGTGTTTCTGGCATTTCACTGCATTCGCATTCGTCCACAATTCTTGATGCATTCCAACTGCAATACTTGTTGCAATGCAATACGTTCGCCCCAAGGCACAAGCCACCGACCAGGGGGCAGATGCTTTTATTTAATTTCACATTCCTTTCCGTTTTATACACAACCATGTTCTGCTCTTCCTTGCACACAATGAAATATAAAAATATATAAGATACGATTTATTTAGCTCTTCCTTCATTTGCTTTCTCAAATCGGAATTGTTTCGAAATGCAAAGAAAACACACCGATGCATAGTCCACCCTGCAGGTTCGCATTTAAATAATTTTCTCTTCGGTCTTCACTCCAGTGGAAGCGGCAATAAAAGAATAACAATCCTTTTTCGCTCCCACTCCCCCCACCATCAGCTCAAGGCTCTTCATAACCAAATGACTATGTTCTTACTTAAAAAGCGTGTACCTAAAAAAATAAGAGAAATAAAAGGACTTTCCATTTACCAAATACCAAATACATAAAGGAGCGCAAAGAGTAAAGTAAAATATAGAAGAATGAAACAAAAACAGAATACGATACTAAGGCGAACAAAAAAGTATCTCAAGAGGTTAAAAGCATACTCCTCTCTCGTTTGCGTTAAGTGTGTGCACGCCTGCGAGTTTAAGTATTAAATTGTTTCCTTTTCAAGTGCAATATCGCCTCAACCTACTTCCCATTTGGCACACATATATATACGAGCACAAGCAGCACACCAACAAATACAAATGGTATACCTGCCGCTGCCGTTTAAAGCGAGGCTTCCTTTGATGCGTGTGTTTATTTTCTGTTTGTTGGGAGTAGACTCGGCCTTTGCTGATGCCACTGCAAGGACTATATTCCAACTATACTTTTGGTGCATCGTTCATGAAATCCTCAAAGTGAATTCTCTGTTATATCGTCCTTTGCAATAGGTGGTTGGCGGCCACCCGTTCGACTATCACGGATGTATTCCGACGTGAAATTGCAAAATTGGTCGTTTCGAATTGGAATGTAAAGTCACGTGCGCCAGCAATAGTCGCACGTTTTACATTGGTGCGGAAATTGACATCTATTGGAGATGCGGATGGGATACCATAGCAATCCTTTTCCCCCGATTCAGATCGTATTCAAGGTATCCCTTTCGCGGAGTTTCAATGTTGATGTCTTTTCTAACTACTGATGCGAAATTATAAGGTAAACTCCATCAAGGGGACGACACATCTCGTAAAATTTCATAATTTAACACAACAATTTGTATAGAGACGCATTTTTAGAACGCTTACGTGTCCCATTTCACTGGGATTTTGGGTCTACCTGTCGACTGGGAATATTCTTTTCCTCTATAAAAGTAAGTGCGTTATCGCGCACAATAAAGACCCGATGAGTGGAATTGTACTAGGTATATTATCGTATAAAGGACTTAAGGAGGATATCCATTTTTGCCTAGACACAGCCACATTTGGAAATTTATACAAAATGTATGCAAATATTTGCAATCCTGTTGAAGGAAAAACGGGTTTTTGGGCAAATTGGATTAAGAGGTTACGATGCCGCTGTTATAGAAGTACATATTCAGTATACAGATATGCGTGGATTCGGGAAATATCATTACAGTTGTACTTGGAGGTAATGGATCGATTGTGTTTTCTTCGTGAATCGTCAACCACTTCAAGTGGAAGGTCTATGCGATCAAACAAATTTAAAAGCCACGGCAGTTATTTTCAATTCAACTTCAATGGACTGCTGAACGAGGGGTCCCAGGTTTAGGCCCCTGAACATAACAACACTTTTTCCACTAGTTCATATCTGGTGAACTTCTCACAAGCTTCTGAACGAGGGCAAAGTTGTACTGAGAAAGCGTTCTGATTTAGCCGAGCAAATGACTCGACAGATGAGTGTACACACTGTGCCAATGAACACATAAATGAAATCGATGAATGGAAAACGCAGTTGAGACGAAAATCTGTCTCTAGAAAGTCGATCCTACTCAAGGCCTCAATGTGGAAAGTACTACAAAATTACTCGAATTACTGGCTACTGAACAAGTGAATATATATGCACTGTGCCAATGAACACATAAATGAAATCGATGAATGGAAGCGACAGCTGAGATGAAAATCTGTCTCTAAACAGTTTATCCTACTCAAGGCCTTAATGTGGAAAGTACTACAAAATTCCTAGAATGACTGGCTACTGAACAAGTGAATATATATGCACTGTTCCAAAGAACACATAAATGAAATCTATGAATGGAAGCGACAGCTGGGATGTCTGTCTGCAAAAAGTCCATACTACTACTAAGAAAATACTTAAAAAATACTTGAATGACTGGCTACTGAACAAGTGTATATATGCAGTGTGCCAATGAACACATAAATGAAATCGATGAATGGAAGCGACAGCTGAGATGAAAATCTATCTCTAAAAAGCCCATCCTACTCAAGACCTTAGTGTGGAAAGTACTACAAAATTACTAGAATGACTGGCTACTGAACAAGTGAATATATGCACGATGAATGGAAGCGACAGCTGTGATATCTCTGTCTCCAAAAAGTCCATACTACTACTAAGAAAATACTTAAAAAATACTTGAATGACTGGCTACTGAACAAGTGAATATATGCAGTGTGCTAATGAACACATAAATGAAATCGATGAATAGAAGCAACAGCTGAGATGAAAATCTGTCTCTAAAAAGTCCACCCTACTCAGGGCCACTATGTAGAAAGTCCTTAAGAATGACTTGAATGACTGGCTACTGAACAAATGAATACATGCACTGTATCAATGAACATATAAAATAAATTAATAAACCAGTGCATTTTCGTGTTTATCTACCTTAAAACTATGATTAACAGGAAGTAAAACATTTTAAATGCAGCAGCAAGCACTAAAAAAAACCTACCCCACTACCGCCGACCATCAGGGAAAAATATCGAACAATATCAACTCACTTCCTTAACCCCATGTATTCAATTGACCCTATCAATATTATAATGACAGGTTACCCCACAACGAGTATGTTCCTTCCAACATCTCTCCTTGCAACTAAACAATCGACAATTTGCATATTCATCCTATTTTATTCTTCGGTTTCGCATTATCTGCCGCATTCAGTACTGCATGCATCCATTTAACTTCGAATTACTCGAATTTTTATTCGCATAAAACCCTCACAATTTTTAGGACGCCAATAAAAAAAAAGAGTATACCAACAAAAAAAAAATAATGAAATGTTTGAAAATATTGCAAATCTACTCGGCTCCTCAGGGAGTTTATATCCTTGTTATCTTTTTTTTTTTTTTTTGTTCGGCTGGTTTCGCTGTTGGGTCTCCAAACATCAAATTTATATTCATCTCCATAAAATATCGATATCTAGTGGCGAGCAGAAAGCAAGCGACGCGAAGCTCTGCAAAAAAAAATACTCAGAAAATAAAAAAAGAAACTGAAAACCTTCGAAATGAAAATATCCGCAGGGTAAAATTTAGTGATAGTGTATGTATGATGTCCTTTTTTATTTCGCTCCACAGACTCGCCCTTATGCTGTAGTAGCTAATCCATTGCCTTCTGATGGCCTCAATTTAATCCTGCGTGCCAAAGTTGGTTTTCTTTTTTCTCGTCGTCTTTTCGAGCAAAGAAGATGTACGACTTCCTTTGGATGATTTTTTTTTTTTTTTGTTCATTCGGTTCCTTTTGCGGAAAATTAAATTTTTTATTTGGGAGTATTTTCTTTTAGAGCTTTTTGATGACCAAAGCAAAATGGTATTAAATCGCCTCACACTAACAAGGAGAAGAAAAAAAAAAACTCTCACAAGCGACATGACTTAGTCGAGGGTTTCTTTTTTTTTTAACTCCAGGGACAATTGAAGAGTGATGAGTGCGGAGCAAACAATATCCGTTGTGGGATAAGTAGTATAAATCGTGTATGTTGATGTGGTGGATGGGGATTTGCGGATTTGTCATTCATGAGTCAAACAAAATGTAAAGCATTGAACGGAGGATTTCACAAATGAGTGTTCTTGTGAGAATTTCTTTTCTAAGGATTTATATACCTACCTACAATGGATAAAATTTTATAAAAAAAATTAACATCAAAATGCTGCTAAAATTTGTCATATGAGGATGAGTCAAACTTAGAAATGAATAAATCAACTGAAAAGCTGACTAGTTGCAAGAAATTGATGAACGGAATTTTTATTGCAAAATATTAGTTACTAAATGACGACCATCATATTAGACGCAAGAACTCTGTGAAAAATTCCGGACGTATCATTTTCTTGATAATGAACAGACGCAAGAAATTGATGACCATAGAAAGTTTCGGGCTTGTATCCGATGAGGAATCAAAAGAAAAGAGAGTCACAAGGTACAAGAACAGTCATTCAATATCCAATTTCTATTGGACTTAAATTAAGAGATCGTCTGAATTTCAATCATCAGAAATGACCACTTAGAATTAAATTAACGAATTTTTATAGCAGCTAAATGAATAATCATAGAAACAACACAAATGGGGCCTTAGTATCATTTTTTTGTAAGTGTCAAAGAAAGAAAAGAAAATTAACAAATAAGTAATAGATTAGATGTAAGAATGACGGAGAAGTATATTTTTACAGGTAAACGCTCATGCCGGCCATACGCCCATACAGAAGAAATATGAATGACTTACTACGTTCTTATTGCACAAGACCACCTTTGCAGTTAGAGAAAGGCAGCACACAAAATTAAAACTAAAAAGGAACAATAATCACGTTTAAATTAAACCGGATGTTTCAATAATTTTATAAGTGTAATACTAAGGGCTCTTAAACTGAAAGGAACTGTCATTGCCACTAAATTAATGACTAAATACATGAAGTCAATGAATGAGGCTCTTCGTTCAAATCACTCATTCTTAATCAACAACCATCTAATTCATTTGAGTATTGAAGTGAATGATCAAACAGACTATATCGATGAACATATATAAACAATTAATGAACTACTTTTTGAGTCAGGTGGGGTATGATCGTTAAAATGACTGTTCGATACCGCCTAACTAGCGGAACAACTCGTATGTATTCCACGATAAATGTTACCTTATTTGAGAAAACAGTGCTTAAAACGAAAGGATACGAAAGTGAGCAATTTTGGCCATTAAATAAATGAACAAATACGTAAAATTAGTGAATGAATCTTCCATATTCAAGTGACTGATTTTTACTGATCAAAAAACGATTCATTTGGAGTTCATATAAGTAAATGACTAGAGTGAGCAAATGAATGACCATATACAATAAATAAATGAACACAACTGGTTGTCCAATAAATCCCCTTAAGATAGACGAAAACGAAATGCGACTTTGAATGATCCACTTGACTAAATGTCAAGCCGTCATTTAAAATGGGATACAAAATCGACTGAACCTAACTACTCGTGATTTGTAATCACAATGAACACAAAAAAAACTATCGAAGCCACAAGGTAAAACAAATGATCTTATACTTCTTGGCAATCCATCGATGTCCCTGGGTAATCACTGTCTTTCATCCAGTATCCCCTTTTGACTTACAAGCGTCCATTTATTTACAAACCCAATTTATACTTTCGATCTGCAGGTCGAAGTACTTTCTATAGAACCTAGTTTGCGGAATAAAAAACCTCTCCACCTTGTAAGGTGTCTACACTCGTAGCAAAGTCACAAATGTCCTGCCTAAAAATAGTTTCCACTTAAGAAATGACTACAAACTCAAGAAGACAAATATATTCCCAAATCAGATCGACAAGTAAATTGGCAAGGGCTTTACTAACCACATGTCCATCAGTTTTCGCCCAAAACATCAATACACTCCACCTATCTAAATCTAACACACACACGCGCGCAAATTCCTCTGCTCAGACTTTATTCGAATTTACGCCCCCAAATTAGTTAGAAGTCCTTCGCTTAGTTCCTGATAAAGCTTCCCCTCTTTCTCTGATACAAAATCAAAGAAATATCAAACAGAAGCGCAAAAGTATACACACAGTAGGTGATGGCCTTTATATAGCTACTCACACGAAAAATGCTGATTTATCAGCTGAATCAACTAAGATGACAATGCTGTGTGCGAATTAACCTGCCACTGGCTTGCTATTTATCCTTTTCAACCATCTCACGTCTCTGTTGTTTGGTAATCGTTCGTTGTCCTTCATCCTCATTGATTTATTATCGAAAGCATTAAGCTGACAGAAGCTGAGAATAAAACGACACAAATACACAAGAAGTAGAAAAACGAAGGAGGCAGTCAAATGGGGATATTTGTATGCTCGTTCCACCATATATATATGTAGAGGCAAGGACGACGAGAACAGAACAAAAAGAAAAATTAAGTAAAAGCGAAGAAAAATTTGGTAAAGATCGACACAAGTTTCATAGAAAGGTCACTTTGGCCAGTAGTGGGGTCCAAATAACACTAAAGGACGGAACGGAAATCCATTTGTCCATTGTCCTACCTATATAAATCATCGGCATAAATCACAGCAACAAAAATTCGCCGTACCCGAGTTTTGGAGATGCGACGTACTTATATATAGGTGGTGTGAGATGGGATCTAGATCTGGTGCGGGATTGTGAGTGAAAATGTTGCCTTTCCGGGTGGAAAAGGATTCACTTTGCTTTTTAATATTTTTCCGTGATTCGGCAAGCAATGAGTCAGCCAGCTAGCACACACAAAACCAGAGAAAACTGTGTCAGTATTACATTTTGCACGCACTACCAGACCTATGCCATACCCATATCATTTCACACGACCCATTTTTACCCCACAGCCATTATGTTGAATACATCGGAAAATATAACGAAAGCATTTTACAAAAATAATCCGTTCAAAGGGAAATATTGATAATGGTTGAATTCAGTGTGTGGAGAAGAGCCCAAAGAATACGATTTAATTTAAAGGAATAACGAAACAAAAAAATAAAAAAAAGATCAAACAATGTCCCGCTGAAATCCTCTTAACCACTCAGAAATATAACAAAATTCTTACGTAAAAAAGATAACAGGCAAAAAATGCAAAAACAAAATATATATATCCAAGGGGCAAACGCTTTCGGTATATATTATTCAAAGCCGCTTCCAGGTGACACAAGCAAAAATTATATGCATGCACCAAAAGTTAGAATATCTCCTCCAACCTTGTAAATGATATTCACTACCCCTACTCCCTACACGGAACCGAAAAAAAGGCTGTATATACACACGACCTATACATCATGCAAATGGTAGGTGCAGGAATGACGATGAGGTTGAGGCAGGATATTGAATATGACACGGAGTCTGTGCTAGTCCGCAGTACGTCCTCAATCATCATCATTATCAAAGCGCTGGCATTAGCACCGGAATGCATTTCGTCAGTCCTATCGCGGTGTGAGCTGTGGAACTATAGCAGGTAAACTGAAGAAAAATGATATGGAAAGGGGTACATTGTACATAAGGGTCTAATGTAGACTGCCCCCTTCATCGATTGTCGATTGAAAAGAAAGGTTTTATCTATCCGATTTGTGCTTTGTGGAGGTGGCAGGATTATTTACAATTTACGACGTGTTAGTTCAGCTAATTAACTGAATATGTTTTAAAGTAGTTCAACACGTCGAACAAAATATTCTTGTTTTTGTTAAGAGTTGGTTTTAATGTTTTTTAAATAAAGGCCAGCTAAAACCATGAAAAAAGTAAATGAACCTACAAATGAAAAGACGCACAAAAATATCTAAAAGTATTTGAAATTCCAAAGCGCTCATTGCCGTCGATTGGGCTTTGGGTATGATCTGGCATCTGCCAGTATCGATATATACTGGAACTGACATTTGTGAAGAAAATAAATGACCATATCTACTTAATTAATGAAAATATCCTAAGATTGATAATAATGTGACTGAGAGAACGTGAGTTCCAAAGCCAAGCAAATACAGCTATTGATGTTTGCCGACGTAAGACTGCATAAAATGTCTCCACGTTCTTCGTCATTAAATTGATGAATATGCACACATTTTCTTTGCGCATATTCCGAGTTGCGTTCGCCGATTTGGTAGATATATATTGTATATCCACCTATTGCCTAAAAAATTAAAAGCTACAAGGAGTAGAAACAATTTCGATGCATTTACAGAGCTTGCAAAATTACATTAAAATCCATGGAATCTTGAATGATTGACAAATGCCTTTAGCTGTAAAAATTCCAAAAGTGGACACAAAAGTTTTATAACATAAAATGTGAACACCTTTTGATGGAAGACGCAATTTTTAGGCCAAGGACTTTTCAAAACTATCGCAAGAAAAAAATATTTTAACCAACAAAATGACCAATGCAACAGGGCACTCATTCCGTAACTTTTCAGACGATTATCGTCAAAACGATAGAACCGAAAACTAGCAACTAAGTGCTAAAATTACAAGTTCGAGAGGTTAATCCAGTTCATTTCCCACAAATGTAATGAAAGCTGACGATATTCAAAAAATTTCGAGCAGATTATAACTTCTAATGGTGATTAACGTTTCCAAAAGGATATAGTTCATACGATCATTGATATACGAAATCTGCCCCCAGAATCGATGAACAGATACAAGTAAATAATGAATGGTTCAAAAATACCCTTGAGCATTTACTTTAGTTGAATTTTGAATACATATTTCAGCAAATACATGCACATTTTATCCACATTATCCGGCGCTTTTGTAAGAAAAAGTATTATGAAGTCTTCACCTGCGATAGCGTTGTACTGCCAACAAAATTACACACAACAGTAGAGTGAAACTTGTGTTTGTCGATTTTATTCGAAATGTGGTAGGTACAAGCAAAAAGTTAAATAAAATTGATTGGACAGTGTTTGAAGCCCTGAGTAAAAATAGGTTCTCATCCGTAAGAGGGTCCAACGAATTTGTATAAATACCTTAATAAAACGAATATGTCCGCTCTTAACTATTTTTTCTTGCATTTAGGTACAACACGATTTGGCCACAAGCATATAAGGCTCAGAGCTCAATATCAAGTAATTTCCTCACTTAATGCCTGCGAATTTTTTAACCATTCATTAATTTCATGCATCTGTTCATCAATTCAGGCGACTCGATCATTTTTTTTTTTTTTTTGGTTTTGATATGTTTTTTTATCTTTCTGCAGTAGTGAAAACCAATCCTATAGAAGGTAAAATTTCTCGAAGAAGGAGTATGTCAGTTGAAACCCAAAAATATACAAGGACACATTTTAAGCTTACTTACTTAAGGTGGCGCTACAGTCCGGGGTGGACCTGGGCCTCAACCAATACGCCTCTCCAGTTAGCGCGATCTTTGGCTAACTGCCTCCAGTTGCGCACTCCAAGTTGGTTGAGGTCCCCTTCCACTTGCGCGCGCCACTTAAGGCGAGGTCTTCCTCTACTGCGTTGTCCCTCCGGGTTGGAATCGAAGACTCTCCAGGCCGGAGCGTTGGTGTCCATTCGCTCTACATGTCCTAACCATCTTAGACGACTAATGCGTACTTTTCTGACCAGGTCGATGTCGCTGTACAGCTTGTAGAGTTCGCTTTTAAATCTTCTCCCCCAAATCCCGTCAACGCAAACGGGACCAAAAATCACTCGAAGAATTTTGCGTTCGAAGCGACCAAGAAGATCCTCATCCGTTTTTGCTAGGGTCCATGCTTCTGCGCCATAGAGCAGGACAGGGATGATGAGAGTCTTATATAGAATCTCCTTAGTGCTTCTTGACAAGACCTTACTAAGACGGCAATTGTCTTAGGCCAAAGAAACAGCGGTTGGCAAGTGTGATTCTTCGCTTGATTTCTGAGGTGATGTCATTTTCAGAGTTAATAGCGGAGCCGAGGTACAAAGTCCCTAACTACCTCAAAGTTATAGCTGTCTATCGTGACGTTCTGTCCGATTCGTCGATGTTGTGTGTCCCTTCTTCTTGACAGCATATATTTTGTTTTACCCTCATTCACCACTAAACCCATTTTTGCCGCTTCTGTACTAATACTTGCAAACGCACCAGTGACAGCTCGCTGTGTTCTGCCAACAATGTCAATGTCGTCAGCGTATGCAAGCAGTTGCACAGACTTATGGAAAATTGTGCCTCTGGTGTTGGCTTGTGAGTTTCGCACAACCTTCTCAAGAATGATGTTGAAGAAGTCACATGACAGCGCGTCACTTTGTCTAAATCATTTTTTGACATCAAAGGTCTCGGTGAGATTGTTTCCGACCTTTACGGAGCAGCGAGCGTTCTCCATCGTCATTCTGCACAATCTGACAAGTTTGGCAAGGATTCCAAAACTAGACATGGCTCTGTATAGCTCGTCTCTATAAATGCTGTCATATGCGGCCTTAAAATCGATAAAAAGATGGTGAGTATCGA
Organism: Cheilosia urbana; assembly: GCA_946477585.1. Lineage (NCBI taxonomy): Eukaryota > Metazoa > Arthropoda > Insecta > Diptera > Syrphidae > Cheilosia > Cheilosia urbana. The sequence continues at coordinate 125,164,740 of OX297854.1, forward strand.
TCTGGACTTCTTGGGTTTTCTCCAGGATCTGCCGTAGTGTGAAAAGCAGCGGTCGGAAAAATTCGTCTTTATCAGAACATATAACAACGTTCACAATGTACCATTAAACCAGTCAATAGTGAGTGTAGATACAACACAGTTATGTTAAGAGCAATAATGTATGTAAAATGTCCAGAACGGGACATAAATAATATTTGCCTTTGCAGCGACAAAAGTGAATAGGATGCGAATTTTTTAACCATTCATTAATTTCATGCATGTGTTCATCAATTCAGGAGACTCGATCATTTTTTTGGTTTCGATATTTTTTTTTTTTTTTTTCTGTCTGCAGTAGAGAAAACCAGGACGAGTGTTCGAATTTAAACCTCAAAATATAGATACCAACGCCTTATTTTAAGCAGCGGTCTGAGAAATTCGTTTTTGACAGGACATACAACAACGTTCACTACGTACCACTAAACCACTAGAGTGCAGATACAAAAAGTTCTATAAGAGCCATAATACAGAATGCTCCGAAATAACGAAACATACATTTTTTAATTTTTAATGAACATTTTCCAAAACCAGACTCCTTAAATTGTTGAAAAAAAAAAAAAACGGTATGTAAAATCCCTCAAACTTCTGACCCAACTAACATGCAAATTCAATCTTAAAACAAAAATCTCTTTCACGCTAAACGAATAGGTCACTATTATCCTACGCATTTAGTCAGCAACTCGTAGCGCAATTATCATCTATATAACCAAAAACACAATTCGAAGCTGTAATCCACTTTTACCGCCATCCCCAAGACTTTCCCAACTTTGACATAACTTTTCCACTAAAGTTTATAATTATGTTATAATAATAATTGTGATTTGTCGTAGTCAAAAGTGACAGACGATTGTCGGCAAGGACTAACTTTATATTTATATGTGCGAGTAAACTACGTTCTGTCTCTCAGAGTCATGTTAAATATTTGTGCCCGTATATGTGGAACATGACCACAATGCTATTACCACACATATGCACAAATGGCAGTTGGAGTGTTTCTCATTTGACTATTACCGCAACTGGAACTCGCACTCTTTCTGTTGCTGACCAACTTTTTGTCAACCAATATAGTTTCTGCCAAATCCGTACCGAAAAAAAAGACACTCGGAACGAAACAAATTTTACCAAGAGAGTGAGAGAGAGAAGGATGAAAAAGTTTCAAATTCATAATAAATCCTTCGTCCTTAATATCACACTTTGGGATGAAGAAAATGGGAAAAGAAAATCTTAGCCCAGGCAATTACCGCGTGCAAAAAGTCCTTTGAATACGAAGGGAGTCGCCTCCATAACTTATCACCCCTTTAAGTGGGTTCTCGTGCTGCTCCGATGTAAGAAATTTCCATTTCCCGGTTGCTGAATCACTCTAAATAGTCAGTGTAGGGACGGGGACACACCAGTGCGGGCGAGAAAGTGTATACCTATGTACACATTTTTCATTTGATACACACTTAAAGCATCGTTTGCTTCTTGGGCGATGTTTTTCTTTTTTCTACAAAAAAGAAGGTTTGTCCCTATCCATGGACCTTATTAACCTCAAGGGGAAGTAATCATTTTAAAAAGCTCACCCTTTTGTGTAATGCTTGGTAAAGTTTTTGCTAAACATCTGTTAGCCGGTTTCCGTAAGGATGTATATCAAATATTCGGAACGGTATAGAATGGGGTGAAAATTTAACAAAAGTGTTCTTCCCAAAAGGGATAAGGTGTAAACGCAGATTGGTTTAGATTGCACAAGTATTCAGCAAATTTAATTTATAACTCCGTGAAGTACAATCGGCCGGCAGGGCAGTGATTCTGTCAAAGTGGTGTCGGTGGTGACAATAACAACATCAACAGGGTCGTTGGCGGACTTTTTTTTTTATAATTTTAGGTATTTAAGAAGGGTTCTCTTTTATAAGAGAGGGGTTTATTTTCTTCTTGAAAATTATTAGATATACTATCTGGAACAAGACAGGTCTCAAGTTTTCAGCAATGGTACAGTGTGCCTTGGTTAACCATTTTAAAAATGTGGAGTGAGTGTAAATGAGCAATTCCTTTGACTAAAATTATAGTCATTCCAAAAAATATTACGATAGGTTTGAAACTTGGGTGTTGCTTAGTCTGTATGGTTCTGGTCTGTACTAGTTCGATTCAATTTAGCTGTACTTTTGCTTAATGGGTCGAATGAAGAAAAATTAGCCTTTGCTTAGGGCAAAAGGTTGTAGCGAAGAAAAGGCCCTTAGCAATTGCTTTGAATCGGTATGAATAAAAACCTACTTTGCTAAAAAAAAAAGTTCGAAAATTCGAATATAGCATTTACTTCGCTGTAGGTGTACTTGTCTTGCAGTTCCTGTCAAACCTGACTAAAAATTAAATTTATTTCAGAAATATGAATTAAACCCCTTATTAATAAAAAAATATGCATAAATAAGTTAGTCAGCAAACGTCAGATAGCATACAAAAACGTTCAATTACATAAGTGTCCTCATGCTGGGAGCCACTTTTCTTTCTTACAAAATTCAGAGCTCACTTCTTACAATGTTGACTATAATCTACTTGTAAAACATACTGTTCCATAATGCATGTCCCTCACCATTACCTAACCTTTTCCCTAAAATACAAATTAATCCAAAACTTGCCTGAAAAATACAAAACCAAATGTTACGGGTCATGCGCACCCCCAACTGACTCCGAATGGAAGATGAAGACTTTTGTACATGAGTTTTTTCTGTCACAAAAAAATATATATATAAAATATTAACAGCATAGTTGCGAAGGAGAAAATCGGATTACCTCTAATTGAATAGGAAATTTTGGAGCTGCAAACACACGAGAAAAATGCAACAAAGATTTTATAAATAGAAAATAAACTCCAAAACTAACCCCAGGACTACGGCCGATCCGTCATACACCTCAGCTAAGCAGAACTTCATCTAGTTGACTAAATTAATTTTGAATTTTAATTTCCTTCGTTTGCTTTCCATCCAAGAATGCAAAAAAAAAATATAAGCGAATCCTAAACTTTAAAAGAAAAAAAAAAAGAAAAATTGTTCGCGTAACTTCCGTCGAAATTTTTCTAGCTCTCGCGAACCAGAACAAAATAAGCCGAGTTTATTCCACTTCGTCTGCCATGCCTCCACACACACACATATACACACACACCGAGCACCTGTACACTACGAATCCTGCCATCAAATCAACAGCCTCCTGCAACTGTTATGCGACAAAAGATGAAAATGAAAATTAAAAATAAAATAGAAAAAGAAAAAAATGCTAAAGGATCTATTAACCCTTTGTTATTCCCGTAGTCCTTAAGAACACTCCATCCCCTGTGCACCAATCCACGCTGAGAAATGTGCAAACAACAAGGCGCAAACCAACCCGCACAGAGGATGTCGAGTAATTTCGATGGGGTTCTTGGAGAGTTTCTTCAGCTAGAAACATGAAGCACATTGTGGAGAACAATTTTGAGCACAGCCGCCTCCTCCTCCTCCACCTCCTCTCGACCCTGGAGTGGCAAGTAATTTTGCAAAACCGCCTACCATCATTCATTTTGGGGTAAATCATAGACGTCTTTCAGGAACCTAAATCAAAGGGATGATTTAATTGCTCCTGCTGTTTGCCACCGCGCTATACTAATGAAAAGGCGCGGGTGGCCGGGCTTGAGTTGTTCTTCGTCCGATGAACGCCATATTCCTTATAGCGAGGCAAATTAGGGAAACAACACAGCAACAAAAATATAAGAGCAACACAACGATAGCAATGAATAAACATGAAGTTGAAACTGATGAAAATGGAAAAGCAATTTGCTCCTCTGTTCGGAAGTTTGAGATGGATTTTCTTCGTCTTTTCGGTTTATTTTTTATTTTTTTATTTTTCTGCTCAGTTGTGTGTTGTTTTGTATTCGTTTATTCCCTTGTGTTGTTTCGTTATTATTTGTGCTGTATTTATTAAGACGACGAGATGACAGCAAACAAAAATTCGAGTTGAGCGAATTTTTAATTTACTAAATCATGGTTGCGATTTGTTTATGAGCAAAGGGATAGAGACAAATGGTTTTGCTTTGACAAATTTGCTTTAGGGGCCGATTGTTTCCGTGTTTTTATACGACGCTTGACATGGCGCTCAGTTTCACTGGTAGATTATGGGCGATGATGAATTTGTGGGTAATTTCGTGGCGGAAAGTGGGGTTTAAGCGACAAAAGTGATTAGGGTTAGGGATTGTGGGATTGTATCCAGACTCGAATTTCGTGTTGATTTTTAATCAGTTGATGTGCATTTTAAGCGATTAAACAAGACACTTGTAATGAAGTCAATCACTTGGTCTTGCGTTGGGCGCCACTTCTGTTTTAAATTATATTTTCCAAGTAAGTAATAGTAGGGCAAGTAATATTTCGATATATTTGCTGAAGGAAGAAAAACATCGATTGGTGCAATCGTGCATGATAGTCTGAGAGCTGTATTAAAATTTAATATGACTCCTTCATAAACATGAGATCAGTTCTTAGGCTTCGGCCACGCAATGAGCGACGAGCGACCGAGCGACTGAGCGACGAGTCGCTGAGCGTCGAATCTGAGCGATGGGTGGCCATTTACTGAACGACGTCGCTGAGCGATTATTGGGGAAAATGCCATCGTCAAGTGCGGTTCGTCGTAGCTTATAAGTTGAAAATCGCGTTCATATTTACAGATCGAGAATACGTAGCAAATTATGGTTAATTTCATCATTTATATCAAAATCTTCGCAGATTTACAGATCGATTTCGGCAATATTGTCGTATGTCAGTTCTTTCTTTCTTTCCACTCTTTATCGGTGACATTTTTATTTTTATAGTCTTTGTGGGTGTCCTTCTCGTAAATAAAAAATCTGTGAACCTTCTAGAACAAACTTTAGGACGCAATAAAAGCAACCATTTTATTTCGAAAAATTAAAAGAACACAAAAGTAGCAGAGTTGCCATAACAATTCATATTTCATTAATTTGACATATTCTTTTATATTTAGAATGATTTCACCAGTCCTGTCATAGCACTGGACAGCTTTAGACAGCTGAAATTAAATTTCTGTGTTTATTTTGTCCATCTTATTACTTCGTCGCTCAGCGATCGACTGAAAAATTAAAACAGATTTGATTGCAGAGCGACGTCGCTCTGTCGCTTAAAAAATCGCTCAGTCGCTCAGGGTTTATGTGGCCACCTCCATACGATTTCATGTGTTTTAATTTTTTTGCGCCGCTCAGCGACTCGTCGCTCAGTCGCTCAGTCGCTTGTCGCTCATTGCGTGGCCGAAGCCTTAGGACAAATGGAAGGCTCCTGCAATTGTGTGCGGTAGCGGTATGCGTGCTAAATGAGCTATCCAATAACAGTTCAGATGTTGGTTTGGAGCATTTTCAGACACGATAGGCGGGGTTGGCCGCATAGATTTAATTTAATCTTGCGTTGGGCGCCAGTTTCATTAAAACTTAAAATTTTAAAGCTGTTGAAACTATACATTGACTGACTGGGCGCCAATAATTAAACGAGATCTAGATATGAAATACATATTTATAAAACAAAAATGGAGGCCACCAATTCAATTTAGTTTAAAATTTTGCGGTAGATATACGCCTCGGCTGTGGAACTTGTAAAAAAAAATGATCGGCGAGCAAAAAAAAAAAACCCCGACTGAATGCATATTGTTTGGTTGGAAGTTGTTTATGCGTAGTTTTGGAAAGATATTAAGTACCTATTTAATATTATTGATTAATAAAATATTCTATATTCTTTTATAGATTCTATTATTCGATTTAAAATTATAAATATCTGCAGAGCAGACAAAGAAAAAAAAAATATTTATGCTGCCTTACAGATTTTTTTTTTTATTAACATTTTTCTCTGAAGGGTAGTGGCCAGCACTTTTTCGAAATGGCCATCAAAAAGGCCCACGGCGTTTTTTTCTTTGTGGTAACGCTGCTCATGTCAGATATTTAAAGATTTTTTTTTAATAGTTTCAGGAGTATTTTGAATGTTTAGTAAACTAAATATATTCACTTAAAGAGGGCGATACTTGTCCTATTTTTTACCACTGATCTGATATTTATAAAGTGACAAAGAGCTATGAATTAAATTTTGTTTAAGCATTTTTTTTTTCAGTATAATATTCAATTATTAAAATGAGTTACTTCAATCCGTTCTCTTATTGTGCGCCAGTTAGTGTACCTCCTTTCGACATGGCTATTGTTTTACGGATTACGGTTAAAAATTGTAATACCCAAGTATTTACACAAATTTTCAACATTTTCAAGACCCGAGGAGCGAGCTTTGTGCCCCTACTTACAACAGCAACTTGACCAACATTTTGTCACTGACCATAAAGAGTTTTGTGGCGCTCTACATACGAAAAATCATTGGTAGTATGATGGCATTTGAGTTTACTCCAGAGTTAGAAGTTAGATCCCTATAAAGGAAATAAGGAAGCGGATTTAGTTCGTAATATATATGCCCACTAACTGAATGCTTAATGAGAATTTTATTTTATCGGCACATATGTATAGGAGCATTACTTGTTTCAGTCGATAGTTTCGTGCCTTCATGCTGCATTTGTCCTGCGTTGGGCGCCACTTTGTATTACATTTACGCACTCTTGCTGATAGTAAGAACTTCTTAAGTTTCAACGTAAATGAGATTAGTTATCTCGAAAATAATACCTGCTCATAGATGGATAGGAGCATGACTCTTTACAGTCGATAATTTGTACCCTTCCTTCAGTATTTGTCCTGCGTTGGGCGCCACTTTGTATTACATTTACCCACTCTTGCTGATAGTAAGAACTTCTTAAGTTTCAACGTAAATGAGATAAGTTATCTCGAAAATAATACCTGCTCATAGATGGATTGCAGCAGGACTCTTTTCAGTCCAAGTATCTACCTCCGATGGTCTCCTGAAAGTCACATTTTTATTCGGAAAACTGCACACTAAGTGAAGTAAATTCCATTTATTCGCCTTTGTGCTCTTGCTGGAGTGGAACTGCTCACTTTGAGTGATCAGCATCAGCTACACATCTTTCTAATAAATCACGATTTTGTGAACGACCCTTCCTTGTATCTACCCTTTGTTTTCCTCCTTGGACATTGTTACTGAAACTACTTGCTGGTGCTGTCTGGTTAAAACATTTCTGCATATTACCCAAAATAGAGGAATAAAATGCATCAAGTAATATTTTCACTTGACTTCATTGAATTTGTCGTGTTATTCCACTTCTGCTGGAGTTCCATACGTAGAGAGAGATCGACTTGTTTCACATGTGTGAGCTCTTGTGATGTGTGCTCTTTTATGGCACTTCCTTGTCGGTTTCAAGTAGCTGTACCTCGTGCTTCTATCATACCATGCGTCTATGCACGAGAAACGGAAATTATGTTTATCCATTTTTCTGTTCATTGCTGCCATCTCACTGAGAATTGCTCGTCGCAATCACTTAAACTGACTTCAGCTAGATTTTTTCACAGAAAAAATGGAATCAAAAAGGAAACGAATGTCCTTAACGACTTGTGCAGGAGGTGGCAATCGAAATCGAACGAACGAATGGGTTTTGTCGTTCTAGCTACGTTTATGTCTTTTTTTTTTTTTTTAAGGACTCTCGGTTTTTTTTTTTTTTGCTTTCTATATATGAGACTATTCACACGTATGGAATGGATGGAACCGACTCCGATTCCATTAAGAGAGACCAAAAGTGAACGAAATTAATTTAGCCGCTTTCAAAAGGATGACGACGAGGAACGATCGACAAGCTAATGGATTTGAATGCTGGAATGGGTACCAATACCTATACCTATATCCACGACGTGTATCTATCGGTGCTGGTAAAATTGCCTATTTGAATAGCAAATGCTGTTCTCGTTGAAGGTTGATAGTCATTTAGGATTAGGATCGATTAGTCCACCGAGATGTATAGGTACATCCATTCGTTAAAAAGTTTCAGGGAGTGATGAGAGCTTTGCCAAATAATCATAAAAAAAATGTCAAAAGATGTCATAAATGTGATCACTGACATGATGGATGAATTACAAATGGACCTATACAGTGGATAGGCTGAAGGTTGATGGAGTGCCACTTATCTAGCTTGCATATTTATAGAGGTAGCAAAATTCCATGCATCGGTCAATACAATTTGTGACGAAACATTTCGTGGGAAAGGATTTGGAATTTTATATGGATAGGTAGTAGGTACCTTCCCGATTCAGATCTGCCGTGCTGTGTCACTCTTTCTATCTCCGAGCTTGTCCTCCAATCGTTTCTAAGGCAAACTGTCTTCTACAGGAATAGTTTTAGAATTTGCCTTCGTATAAGCTGCAACAAGCTGATGACTCTGACAGATTTTTGAGAATCTGGCAGAGCCTTTCTCAGAAGTCGTATACGAACATTAAAACTAAAGCCCCTTAGAATTGCAATATACAGTCGGGGGTCGGCGAGAGAAAATTTAAAATTTCACGACTTTGCAAAGTCCATCAGCTCTGTCAGTAGCAGCGTCTTGAATTCACTCCGTCATAACATTAAGCTCAGTTAAAGGGCAATTTTGTTCGAAAAAAGTAGACCACTGGCAAAGTATTTAATTATCACACGACAACTCTAAGCTGAAAGTAGCTCATAGCCCCAATCTCAAAACAAGAGAGTCTCTTCCTCCATACGGTAAAACAAGGGACGAAGGCAAGGGAAAAAAAAACCATCATCAGTATCATCATTATCGACATCGTTTGCCCTTTAATGTGAGCAAAAAAAAAAAAAAATTAAACAAGGATACAACCTTGCTACAGGAAGGATATCGAGTATTATAAAACTGAATGGAGGTCATTTGGTCCACTTATTACAAATTGTTACCAGCTTTTATTTTTTCAGTTTTCTTCATTCATTTAGCCATTTCCTCTTTACCCCTCTCCCTCTCTCCGGGTATAGCTACATGATGTCTACATCCTTCGGTTGAGGCAAGGCGCACTAGAACCATCAGAGAACTCTTTTCATTCTGTTTGCATTGTAGCGTTTTATTGCATTTTCAAGTGTGTATACATAGAACAAATAATTTCTTTATTCCACGATTATGACAGAAAACTTTCACAGCGTTTACAGAAGGATATGCCACTTCCATCATCCGTACCATGAGAAAAGTTCTTGCCCGGTTTAAACGCGTCCTTAGCGACATAAATCATTTTCTTTTGTTTTCTTTCTTTTTTCTGCCACACCAAGCATATATGGATGAACGTGTGTCCCAAAACGTAAGGGACGTGCCATGAATCTCGTTGTATAATCCAAACAGATCCAAGCGTCTAACATTCATCCACTCAAGACTCACATACGTTGGGTGAAAGCAATTTATGGTCTAATAAAGTCAAAGTGACTTTGTAACACTAGTCAGCTCTCAGCGAACCGGAGTAGGTGGCAGAAGTTTCCCTTTTTCTAAACTTGAAGCAAAGTTTTTAGAACTTTAAGTCTTTCGCAAAAAAAAAAAAAATATTTATATATATTCCCAGATTGATGAATGTTAAGTTGTGCATTAATTCAAAAGCGGACATCCCTGTGGCGTTAGGTTTCTAAAGAGATGTATAATTAATCGGAAATATGAAGCGTTCTTTCGGTTGCGACGCATTCGGGCGGACACACGAACTGTGTAACCAGATCATGACTTAGATGAATATTCAGGGAAACGTATGTGTGCATATGCAACTTATTGACGGATAGGGAATGATAATTGCGACCGAGGTGTGTGTTTCAAAGGGGGGCTGTGCTTCAATATGAACATGCCATTAGAGTTGTTTAAAGGCGAGCTTGCAACAAAATTACGAATTTAAGGAAGTTTATTTAAAAGGTAGGTATTTAACTATAGTTTGTTTTTTTTTAGTTTGAATTGGCTGCAAGTCTTTTGAGTTAAGACGGATGTTGCATACCCTGGGGGACATTTGAAAATGGGTGTTGCTGGTTTAGAGAGACAATGAGCTCTGACACATTTCTTTTTGTCTACGATTGGAATTTTCGTAAAAGAATTCCAAACAAGCGCACACAAAAATATTCTTTTCTCTTTTTTGTCAACTATGTTTTGGTCCTTCGTCGACCCAAAGCAGTAAAAGCGTTCATTGACTCCAGAATGCCTTTTCATAGACTTTATTCAATGGTAAAGGAAACCTTTATAGGTTGATACCGAACCCCGAATTATTTTTGTTTAATTTGATCCCTGTACCTTGAGAATAATTTCTTATAATATTATAGGTAGTACATTGTCATGTAGGCGCAGTGGCTTAGTGGTTAGTGTGTTGGACTATTACGCTAGGGGTCGAGGTTCGAATCCCGAAAAAACCCAAATTCCAACTTAGGGCTTTTTTCACTGCGTCACCTCTCGCGAACGTCTGACATTTATTTACATATATGTCATGTATGAATTTTGAAAATTAATGAATTAAAGAAAAGACATGATCCAAAATTTAGTTTAGATGCTCGAAGTCAATAAAAAAAAAAACCCTAATTGTTTGCCACCATTCGATTAAAAGTGCAATAATTCGCAATCACCTGTTTGCAACCATTTCCCTTCAAATACTTTGCAATAATAATTTATTTGCAAATCATTTTTAGTCAAATTGGCGATTCCAATCTTCTTCTTTTTTTATATTTTAACCTTTGCAGTGCGGCTTAATGGTTAAAGTATTGGACTACTAAGCGAAGGGTCTCAGCAAAATCCAGCAAAAACCCCAAAATCCTACTTGGGGTTTTTTCAACTGAGCCACCTCTTGCGAACGTCTGACAAACATCCGAGAGTATAACTGCCTCAAAAAAGCTTCTCAGTTGTAATCGGAACAAAATTGTAGATCCCTTCCATTCGTTCCAAAACTGAAAAACTCACACAAAACGAATGGTTGTGAGAAGCCATCGGACCAACTATTGCGCCAGATATATATTTTTGGAATCACTTCACTTCTTTTGGAATCATTTTCATGCATTCACGGCCATTTGCATTCATTTCCATGTAGATAGCATCCAATTGCATAAAATAAAAATACAAACATGGCTTTAACTGTGTGAATTAATATGTTTAAATATTAAATACTTGAAGGCGTCTGACTCTGACATAAGCGGTGCAGTTCAAAATAATTATAATTCCAACCCAAGTGTTTCTAAACATTTTTTTTTTCTGTTCTCAAGCAACTCACGCATAGCTCTTGACAACATTCAGTTTAGAATTAGTGGGCCTTACTAACAATCACACTGAATACTCTGTAGGTCACAATACAAAACGCAATTTTTATGTAAAATTTCGCTATTGTGACTTTGAAAAAATAAGCCTGAACATTTAGAATTATTAGTAGTATCGCGGAGTGAGTTCGGGATTCGCTGGGGAACAGTTTCGAGCTCCGCAAACGGTCTGGTTTACAAATCTGCAAAATGCCTGTTAATTTAGCCGAAAGGGATACTTTTTTTGCAATAATACTGTCACTAACTATTTTATATCCATCATTTTTACATTTTTACAAGGATAAATAAATTTATTACTATAAGCGTTAAGTAAAAATATGTGCATCCCGCTAAACTCTCCAATCAGTTTAATTTAACTGCATAATAAGAGTAGTTAGGATTAGGATGACGAATATTAAGAATAGGAAGCATTCATTATTCATGTCCTTATGGGCTACGAAAAAATTAACATGTGTCGTTAAGTTCTCTAGTAGGACAATTCATAGCAAACTTAGACGTGGATGTGTAGAGATGATTTGTTTTTTTAGTTATTATAATTTTTTTATTTTAATTTAATTTATTTCATTATTTCAATGTTCCTGTTTATTGAATTGTGATTTATCTTTGTCATTCAGTTAAAACGTAACCAAAATGAGTACACGCCATACTTAGTCATTTAATGAGCAAAATGTAAGGAGTCGTATAGCCTTTATATTTATGTGTCACATTTTTAAGGCAGGAGTCAGCGATTGGATTAAGGAAGTCAACCCAGAAAACTGAAAACACATCGCCGACTATTTTGTGTAACTAAGTTAAAAGTTTGATTATAACAACATCACTGAAAATAAAATACCAGGTAATATTGACAAAATTCTTTTGAAAATTTTCAACAAAAGCATTTCTTTATAAAAAAAAAAAAAAAAAAAAAATTGTTGCAATATTAAATTAAGTTTAACAGTAAAATTTAAGTTTTATCAGTTTGAACAATATTTTATCAAATGAATAAAATGTTCAAATTTACTCTAAAGCCTCGGAGGTTCAAGGTAGTTACTGTTACGCTGCGATTGATGGCTTGGTTCACAGACAAGGCCTTTTCCTCAGTCTTCCTCCAAAATATTCACCCCTATTGCGAAGATCAACTATCAATTGATAGTTGATACTTATCAATATAAAAATAAATAAATAAATAAAAACAAATTAAATTAAACAAGAATAAATTTCTTTAAATGGTATTGCGACGATCAATTATCAATTAAGTGTTGATCGACTGTGAACGTGCAGCAATTGTCGGTTGACAAATCGGTATTGTGAATGTCAATCTCGAACAATTTTATTGATAGTTGTCAATTTTTCTATCAATCGCAATTTCGGGGTTGATAAGGACGACTCTTAAGCGAAAATGTTGAACATCATCGTTTTTAATTGTTATTGTTGTTATTTCTTAAGGGCTATTATGTATATACATTTTGCCATTCGAAAATTCCACTGATGAAATATTTTTCAATAAATTTTTACAGATTTGTAACACTCGTAATTATTGTTTAATTAAATTGTTTGCAAAATCCTTAACGATCACTCTTCAAATCAAAAATATTTTAGAACTATCAAATTTGAGTTTTCATTCACAGTAACTTTATTTTTGGCGTTATGTTCACAGGTTATATATTTATCAATCATTTTTCGCAATACCAACATCAATTTTAATTGATAAATTTGTCAATCTTCAACCGATTGATAGTTGATCTTCGCAATAGGGCTGATTAATAACAGAACATTTTTCTTGTTGTATTGAAAAAATTTTTGTTATACCCATAAAAACAGGACCATCGCTTTTGTGAGGGTTTGTAAAATTGACGAAGCTTTTGTAAATGGTTGTTAGCCAAACAAAACACGAATTAAAAGAATAGTGCTATAAGCATTTTGTTGAAATAATTTTTTTTTTAATAATTTTACATAAAAGTAGGTAATACAATTGAAAAAAAAAAAAAAAACAAATGCTGAATCGAAAGAAAAAAAAAACATTTTAAACGGAGTACCTTTCAATGCAATGCTATTGATGGCGTCACTTATTATTTGATAAGCGAAGTAAATGCGAAGTAAATTTATTGGTAAAATTAACAAAATATTTTCATATGCACAAATAAACAATTTTTGTTACCATAACAATTATTTTGTTATATTAACAAAAGCTTTGAGACAAGATAAAACTTATAAAAAATGTTGTTAATCTGATAGAAACATTTTGTTGGACGAATATAGATGAAAATTATAGAATTAACCCTCAGTGATTGTGTTATAAGATAATACATAATGTTACTTACGGCTTTAAATAAAGTTAAATCCAATGACTATTTTTATAAAACGCGCTTACCTGAAAAAAAGAAGAAAATATTTCGTTAAAAATTTATTTAAACAAAAATAAATACATGTTTACTTAAATTATTAGATAAAAACATTTAAAAGTAAGAGAAAATTAAATTTCTTGTGGATCACTAGATTTAGAAGTCCAAATCTCTAATAACCTAACTCCGCAGGAGTGGTGTACAAGCCACCTTGTCTTAGATGGACCTAATGTTTTTCTTTTTGTCAGCGTTGAAATAATCCTACAACTCCTCAAGTGTAACACAGCCTTTTGGACTTTCCAAAATATCCGCAGCTATCATCGAGAATAAATGTTCACGTTGATTTGGAAGTTATACCGTAGACCTGTTTTTGAAAGTTGAAGAAATTTGAAAACCTGCATTCATGAACACAGACACATAGTTTGAATAAAATCTAGGGCTTGAAAGCTGCGTTAGGTTGCCCAAAGATGTTATTACAAAGTAAGTTCTTTCCTACATGTAGCAGTGAAGGGCCATGACTAGTGAAATACTTTTTTTAGGCTTCGGCGCCCCTATCAATATATTAATAGCCTACACGTTTCTTTGTTATACCGATAATCGATTGCGGCGATATTTTAAAACCGATTTTTATCAAACACGAACATGAAAGGTCGATTCAAATTAATTAATTTAATTCAGTTCTTGATTTAAGTATCTACCCACACAATACAAATGAAGAGGTGTAAGTGTTTGGTATTTTAACTCATTTTATACTTCAATATTTCCTTTGAATCCGGTCAAAATTTGAGTTTTCTAATAAGTATAAATGACAATCTAAAACAAAACAACAGAATCCCATTACCTATTAAGTGCACAATAAATGTAACAAAACAAATGTAAAGTTAATTTGTGTTGCCAGTCACGTTGTCACGTCAAGTTCTACCCCGTCCGATAAATACTTTCAAAATCACTTAATACCAAATGTGACTGCAAAACTTACTCTCTGAACTATAGTTTCAATTTATTTCGACAGACGCCTAAATTATTCAAATCAATTCATCCAAGCTGTCACTAACTTCGCACACAAAAAACAAAAAAAAAAAACTTCACCGACAGCCTATACACTTCAATAGGACGTATATATGAATTAAAGTTTTTGCCAGTAGGATATACCCAGGCGTACCTACCTATACATGTTCATAATTCCAACAAAAAAAGCCCAAAACTAAGTACTGGCAGAACGACAAAAGAGCCGACCATAACAGCGAAGTTGTACCTTGCCAAACGGTCGGCCCCTGCTACTACTGCAAGAGAGTTAGTTGACTTAGTTTAGAGCAGCACAAAAGGATATTTTCATATTTTATTTAGTTCATCCCGAGTGGCCCTGGTTTTTCTTTTTATTTACATGACAGAGCATACTCGTATAAATTGTCTTGTCCATTGCAAACAAGAAATTCTCTTATACCTCCTTTCTTATGAATATGATGTTTGTATATACATATACAAACATTGTTTGGGTAAGGGAATAATGGGAAAAGGGTTGGCCTGACCGTCCCCGTCAGTCGAGCCTTCTGAAGTAGTGTCTCGTGAAGAGAAGAAGGCGAGACATTTCATGGGATGAAAAAGGAATTACGACAACGACCATTTTCTGACATTGTTATGATGATCCCTGTGGAGTATTTTGGGTTTACTGTGTGTACATTGACCACAAAAAAAAGAAGAGGGATTACTCAATTGTCTATGTCAAGGATTTGAAGCTTGTGCGAGTTGAGGTGGTGCCCTCTTTTTTTAGGAGAGTGATTTTCAATGGAGCATTTTTTATTTTATTTATTTATTACCTTTGCGCTTTGAAGGGGTTACCCAATGCGATCATCTTCCTTGAGCACACCTTGTGATTTCGGTCGTGTTGTACCTGGATATATAAATAATCTCCAGAGAGCATGGCCTCTCCCAGTTAACTCAATCATATTCAATAATTTTACCATTTTTTTTTTAATCGCTTGCGTCCTTGTACTTATCAAGAAAAAAAGAATTCTCGCCCAGGGGTAATGGCAATCGCTGCTCTCTTTTAAAAGATTCGCGGTACATCCCCATTGATCTGTATGAATGGGGGTAATTTTCGGTTCGAAAATACTTAGCCGTATTCAATTTCCCTTTTGGGCGCACAAAACATTTGCTTTCTCGTGCCGACAGAAAATAAAACGAATATCCTTGCATTTCATTTCGGTAAGCGAATAAAGAAAATTCCAACCCAACCCGAACCTATGCTAATGTCAAAGCACTAGAGAATTCACACACGCTTGCTTTGGCCTTACATACCACCCCCAACTATCCATACACGCACACACAGACACAGTACACAGTCACACATTTCTTTTCATTTCAGCTGCCGCTATATCCTTTCGAATAATTGAGGCAAAATGAAATTGATTATCGCCTTCACGATAACGTACCTACGGGTGTCTCTCATTTCGGGAGGAAAGCAAAGGACTCCGCCGGCAGTTTAAAATTATTCGCCACCAGACAGAACTGCTTTGTCATCGATTTCCTGTGAGTGAAAGGAACAATGCAAGCAAAGCACGGAGAACGTAAATTCATTTTGTAGAATGGCACAACTATCAGCACACAAAATATACAGGCCGCCAGAGCTGATATTCCACCATCTATGCCCCCAACGCACACATTCATCTACACATATATGAGGGCGGGCGTGGGGGTTTTTCATCATCTTCATAGAGAATCTGAAAAGCAGTTTTAACAGTCAAGTGTTTTCTACATAATCACTGTATAATGATTTAGCACTAAAATGCTTTTCTTTTAGCGTGATACAAGCGCGGAGGGGGAGGAACGAGAATACCAGCAATAGAAATGGGGGTATAGTCCTTGTTGAGCCGCTCGCCAAACTAGAAACTGGTATAGGTATGGGGCAAACGAATGCGGAATGACATGGCAAGCACACTTGTTTCGCAATCTCCTCTAACAAGAAAGATCCAGCTCGCTGCCAAGTGATTCACATCTGTTCTCTGTGACTTCATGTTATACTCCTGCGTAAATTTCGTAGCACACTACAGTGAATGAGAGTATCCCCGAACAGTGGATTGAACAAGAAAGTCGACTTTTTTCAAAATGGTACTGTGGGCGCAGTAGCTTAGTGGTTAGTGTGTTGGACTACTATGCGAGGGGTCGAGGTTCGAGTCCCGCAAAAACCCAAATTCCAACTAAGGGTTTTTTTCACTGCGCCAGCTCTCGCGAACGTCTGACAAACATCCGAGAGTATTACTGTCTTGAAAAAGCTTCTCATTAGGCCGTTTGGAGTCGGCATAAAATTGTAGATCCCTTCCATTCGTTTCAAAAATGAAAAACTCACACAAAACGAATGGTTCTGAGAAGCTAGGCCTAGGGTCCCTCCGGACCTGTTGCGCCAACTATTTATTTATTTATTTTTTTGCTGTATGACATCAAGGTTTAAATTCTTAACCTCAAAACGGTTAGCAGAAAATTTATCCAAATGTATACATTCCATTCTTCCAAAAGCAATCTATAGGAGAGTTTTCGCAGAATTAAAATGCGTATCGAAATAAAGGGAAAAGTCGTCAGAAATATTAATTTTTTAAATTCAGGTAAGAACACCGGTAGGTATCGACAATGAATTTCGAAAAAGGAAAAAAAATTCCCCCCGAAATAAGTTGGTATCGGCCATTAATTTCAAAAAAGGAAAAAAATTCCCCCCGAAATTAGTTGGTACAGTGAATAAAAGTTTCCCATGGAATTTGATCGAATTCCCCCCCGGAATATTTCCTTCGTAAATTTGTGGGTGGGAAATTCAAAACGTAAGCAATTTATATGGGAATTTGAAGTCTTTTTTTTTTAAATTGTTTGATTTGAACCCAGAAAATATAATTGGCATAGGATTGGTATACATCAAACAAAAGCAAGGAGCAACAATTTTTAATCATGCAAGTATTTTGTTTAAAGTCCGTTTTTTTTCAAAATGTACTTAAATAAATTAATAGGTGTAGCTCAATTAATCAGAAACAATTGGAGATGATGGTAGATTTATTCGAAGAAAATCGCGACATTGCTAACGAAGGAATTAGTGGCGATTTTTTTTTTAGGTCGCACTGTGTGTTATATATTTCACGCAACAGTTCCGTTTAGGTATCTACCGCGTAGGCTTAGTTTCTCAGAAACTGTCGATCTGTTGCGTTTTTAGTTTTTGGGAGGAATGGAAGGGATCTAATTTCTACAATTTAATGCCGAGTCCAAACGACTGTCAGACGTTCGCAAGAGGCGGCGAAGTGAAAAAAAACCTAAAGATGTTTTTAGGGTTCCGTAGCCAAATGGCAAAAAACGGAATTCTTATAGATTCGTCATGTCTGTCTGTCTGTTCGTCCTTCCGTATGTCACAGCCACTTTTCTCCGACATTTTAAGACCTTTACTGTTGAAACTTGGTAAGTAGATGAATCGCATTAAGATTTTACACAAAAATATTAAAAAAAAAACAATAAATGTTGGGGGTTCCCCATACATAGAACTGAAAATAAAAAAAAATACAAATTTTTTCATCAAGCCCATACGTGTGGGGTATCTATGGATAGGTCTTCAAAAATCATATTTAGGTTTCTTATACAAAATTTTTCTAACTGAATTGTTTGCGCAGGAGACTCTTCCAAGTGGTAAAATAAGGCAGCGAAGTTGGCAGGCGCGATCTGTTTCCATGTTCGTATTTAGGCAACGATAGGTCAGAGATTCTGGTAGTAAAAGAGAACCTAAAATTTAGTAACATCGAGCTGCGGTTTTTTTTTTATCGATTTTTTGTTTACTCAAGGCGGATATAAGATGATTTTTCTCACTTGCGTTTTTGATTATCGTTTCAATAAGTCTATATACGAATTTGGCAGGCAAGGTTTTTTGAAGTGACAGTTTACTTGAGACGATCCTTTCCGAATGGACTTGAGTACCATTATCCCCTGTAAGTTGTAATTGTTGTCAATTTTGACCAATATCCTTCTCGAAATACCTTCTGAATTTCGGCGTCTTAGAACAAAATTTGCCAAGGAAAATATTTCGAAAAACCGCCACATTTGGGTGGATTTTTAAACTATTACCTAAGGCTTATAGAATACCTCAATTCTGTAGCGCTGTCACCCGCCTTCGTTATAATTTTGTTTTCGATTTGAATGCGATTATCTTATTTAAACTTCTTCCGTCTTTCACATTTTCCAAGCAGATTATTATCTCAAAATTAAGCAACTTACTGTGCTGCATACTGTACGAGTACGTACAGAATACCTATATACACAACACATCCTTTATGCCGCCCCATTTGCTTAGCTCTTATCCTACCTCCATCCACTTTAAAAGTAAACACCGAAACAAAAAGCAAATATGAAGAGCCTACTAAGGCCAGCAAGAGCTTCATTACTCGTCGTAGCGGTGATTTCGCCCCCAATCTTCTTAAAGTTGACATCACTGTTTGGTGGCACATATACGAGTATAACCTATGTACCCTTTTCTGAACTCGTGTGTGCTCGCTTGTCTCCCTCTCGATCTTATGTTGGTCCTTGCCATCTAATCTGACGGTTGTGCAGCGTTGTCCCTTTTTACTGTTTATGGTGACTTTCAGTGAATGCCTGATGCCTTTGTCATGCACAAGCCTATAAATATGCAAACCCTTTCTGACACAACATAACTTTGCATAATGCCTAAGTATTACGGTGCGCTTTGCACACACCCAGACTGTTGCACAGGGGGTAAAAGCTTGAACCATTATGATTGATGATAATATAATTGCTTTGCGATTTGTATCATTTACACAGTGTGTGTTTGTGTTTGTGTTTGTGGGAAACTATATCACAAAAAGGACATTTTCAATTTAATGCAGTGATTTAGCGAAATTATGTCATTTTTACCATCGCCCATGGAGTGTGTATCCTTCGTAACAAAAGCAGCAAATCCAATGACGACAAAAAAAAGGTAGGGAAATTAAGAAATTGTGTTGGTTATCTCTTGTAACTACATATTTTCAGTTGTTTCTTTTTTTAGAAAAACACAATAAAAAGTGATAAAGGTCATTACGGAGGGTAATTACTTTAGTGATTGTGATCTGTGAAACGATTATACCTAGGGTGTGGGCGACTGAAACTAAGTGTTGTAATTATACGTAAAACTTTGATTGGTTTTGTACTTTTGTCGTGCGGGCTGCTAATGGTCGTTAATTTTTCATGACAGTAATTAGCAGAAAATACATTATTGACTTTATAACTTTTACCTAACGATGCCTAGTTTACATAGGGGGATGCTTCGAGGGTTGTGGACTGTAAGTGTGGCGCTATATCGGGATAATTGTGGGTGGTTTCGTCCATTGAAAAATTGACTGATTGACCAACTTTGGACTGTCTAGTGTCTATCTTTATAGGTCTGTTATTTAGATCTCGCAGGGCAGACGAAAATCATTTAAAACGATATCTATTTGTTTGTTATAACCAATGTTTGGTTTCTTTCACCTGGCAACGTCTTTATTCGAATATGAAGCTCTCTATTATTTTTGCTTACATCGAAGGATGGGCTAAAGTACGTCTTCTTAAAAGATTTGGCTAAAACCTGTGACAAAAATTTCTTAATATCGGCTATTCAAATTGTAGGATTTTGAAAAGAATGCGGAAACATTTTTTAACCGCCGTCCATGACACTCAAGCTTCCAACCCTAAGTTGGAATTTGGGTTTTTCGGGATTCGAACCTGCGACCTCTCGCTTAGTAGTCCAACAGACTAACCACTAATTGTAAGCCACTGCGCCGATTCGATTTTTTCTATCCTACGTTTAAATCCAGTGCTGATCTTGATTATGCGATCTATTTAAAATCCCCTCTTACTCGAAAAGAGATCAACAAGTTCGAAACAAGAAAGAGAGAATAATGAGCTGCAAACTACTCGCGAAGAAATCAACAAGTTCGAATCAAAAATAAGAAAGTAATGAGCTGCAAACTGTTTAAGGTAGGTTCTTATTAGGAAAGATCTTATTTTCTGGTATCTTTTTTTTTAAGGTGATCCTGAAACATGAAACAACTTAGCAATTAACTGACTAAGCATAGAAAAATAGTTTCTTGGTTTGATCTGAATTCCCGATTGCAATCATTCCCAAAACGTTTAAGCTATTAAGATAAGACTACACGTGTCATTTTTTGTGGCAAATTTTGACATGCCGACGTCGTTATGACGTAAATACATGTGTCACTACATGTGATCGCCCGTCAAGCGTCTGGTAATGCTGGCTGTCGCAGCCTACTCTCACAAGAGAAACACAAGTGACAACAGAAAGAGCTAATTTTTGTGACGCCAGCGTTCTAAAACTTGCCACGAAAAATGACACGTGCGATCTTAGCTGTAGAACCGATCATGAGATATAACTATGCTCAACGAATTTTGACTAAAATTATATAGCTGTCACACAAAAATTGAGCCCTACATTTGCACTATAATAATCGCAAGACAAACTGATCCTCACCTGAACCACAAAGTAAGGGATACAATTTCGTTCAACCTCTACGTACCGATCGGTGTTTATTGAGCTGAACCAACACTGGTCAAGCCATGCGATCGGCTTGAATAACTGAATAATTGGAGATCGTTTGAATTCGAAACAACTTTCAATCGAGGTAAAATGACTGAGTGTCTTTTTAAAACTGCAAAAGGGGTTGCAATGGCGTCTGAGCAGGATCTAATGGTTTTCAATGATTCGTTGGAAACAGACGATAAAGCAATTTAACCTTGAAAATTTGCGGCGTCACAAGCTGTTTCAGAAACAAATTGGTATATATTTTGTAGGTAAGTATCTTCACAAGTATAGAACTTTCGATTAGGGATGTTGGTGACAACAAGCCTTTGTGCTTTTGGCATTTCAGCCGTTTTCACCTTGCACTTCGGACTGATGAAAGTTGAGAGAGTTCAGAAATTATGATGACGATGAGCTTGGTGATCATCGAGCAAGATGATATCTTCGGACATGGCCTGTGGCAATGATCACCTGAACAGATTTTTAAATATGAATGACCAAAAAGAGGCTTAATCCAATACTTGGTCACGATAGTTCACAGACAGTAGGAGAAATTGTAATTTTTCGAAGATGAATCATTTCAATGATGATGATCAGAAATCTTTCCTAGTAACCAGTATATTTTTCTGTAGATCAAGTTAAGTTCTTCTCCTTTCTTTCTTTTTTATGTGATCTTTCCTTTTAAGCTTTGCATTAAAAATCATTCCAATATATTTGGCTGTATTGGAGTACGCTACTGCTGTGCTGTTTATAAAAATTGAAACATTGTTTATGTTATTTTTTTAATTTTTATATGCGTCGATTTTATTTCATTTAATTTGATACGTCAACATTTTTTGTCCAATCACTGGGACTTTTCCGACTGCATTTTTGTAATTTTTGTGTAGCCTTGAAAACGGATTTATCTGGCACCAAGATTGCAGTTTCATCAGCAAAGGTGGCCATGGTAGCGTTGATTTCCACTGGAATATCCATTGTATACAACAGATACAGGGTTGGTCCTAGGACACTTCCTTGTGGTACACCGGCTTAAATTTTCTTTAGTTCCGAGGAGTTTTGGTCGTACCGTAGGTACTCTAAAGATCGGTTCGTAACGTAGGATTTCAGTATTTCGTAGTACTGCCTGGGGAGGGTCCCTATATGCAGTTTGTACTCAAGTCCCAAGTGCCAAGCCTTGTCAAAGGCTTGAGCAACACCTAAGAATATAGCCGAGCATACTTGGGTTTCCTCCAGTGTCAACATCCGTAGCTCGACGCACTTGGTCTAGCGTGGAATGTTTATATTTAAATCCAAACTGATGGCTCGGAATTAGTCATCTTTCTTCTGTTATTTTGCTAAGCCTTTTCCGGAGCAGTTTTTCGAAAACTTTTTCCATGATTGGCATGAGCGATATTGGTCTGTAAGATGTGACTTCTGTTAATGGCTTAACTTGTTTAGGTAAAACAATGACTTTTGCAATTTTCCAATGATGTGGCCCATCTTAGTTTAAGCCATGCGTTTATTATCAATTTGAGTTTCTTGAGGGCTATTGAAGGCATTTCTTTCAAAACCTGAGCAGTTATTAAATCGTACCCTGGTGACTTTTTGTTAGACAGCTTATGTGGACACATGCTTCTGACGAGCTTCTGACTTCTTTGAGCATGACAAACGGTATTTCAGATTCGTCGTTTCTATCAACAAGCTGTAAGGTATCTGAGCAACAAAAAATTGCAAATCCCTGATTAGCACAAATTAGGACACAATGGACCCAACTGATGGTCTAGGTAAAGCTGTGGCAACCGCCACAAGAGCACCCATTTACCTACCCACCTAAGGCACAAACTAAGGTAGTTTAACTTGTACTCGAAAATGATTTTTTTTTTTTAAATTTAATTTAAGATGCAACAATTAAATTGAATTTATTAGCAATGTTTTCAAATCGTACTTTAAATAATGACCTAAATGTACATCTATATGGCAAATAAATTTAATTCCTCAGTAATTGTGCATTCATAATAAAATCTCTACCAACACATGCATAAATGCAGTATTAAATAAAATTCCCCATTTGGGGGGGGGGGAGCTTGGAAATTTCATTTTTCCATAGAAAGTCATGTTATAGGTTTATTTTTGTATTTTCCAGTCCAGTGGAATAAATTTTATGTCGGAATTAAATATACCTGCCTATGTACAAAAAAAAAGCTGTTCCTAACTATTGACAGTGATTACACTCCATATGGTGCAGACTGCAGAGCAGCAGCGTTTTGTGTGTTTGCTTTTTTTTTCGTGCAGGTTTACCAGTAGGTACCTGTATCATAGTTTTGTATGAGTTTTCATTTTGCCATCTAAAATGAAATTTACTTTATGAAAGGGGTTATTTGCTAGTGTTTTTTTCTTCCCTTTTTTTTTTTTTGTATATGACTATGGTAACAGGTGTGACAGAGAGTTGTATTTGCATAGGTTTTTCAGACTTTACACAGGACTAGGAATTTTAATACTGTCCCTGCTTGCAACATGCGACAAGAGAAATTTTAAGCCACAAATGGTGTTATACTAGATGAGGACATGGGATGCGATTTATCGGATTTACTTTGAGGGTATATAAGTGGGTTATAGTAGAGTGCATCCTGGGTGTACACAAAGCGGCGATTGTCTGTCACAAGCGACCGTATGTTCATATAATACTTTGTAATTGGTCCATCTGGAAATGTCCATCTATTGTCGGAATAATATGTGCATTGAATTGACCCTGCAGACCAAAGGGGGTAGTTTGTCGAAAAGACTACTACAGAGAAATTTTTTTGTCTTAGAGTATTAGTATTCGGAGGTATGTATTCTGCAAACTTTTGTTTTTGGCAGTTTTTGTTATCTATCGTAATTCAGGTGCGATTTATGCCTGGACAATAAGAATCGCGATTTATCCAAAAAGAGCTGTAATGTTTGAAAGAAATCAAATCATTGTTGGCTTTCAGTGCGTGCTAATTCGATCGGTCGCCCAGAGAAATAAGAAAATAAACAATAGTAATTGAATTAGGAATGTTAATGTTAATTTATGAATTTTTTATTATAGTTTCTAGTTTGTTACCAGTCACCAGCAGAAACAAGGTTCTTAGTACTGCTTTTTAACGTTGAAAAGATGTAGATCTTTAGTATTTCCTTTAACGTAGGAACAAAGTACCTACTTCTCCAGTACTTCTGAACTACTTCCCTTTACGTAGGAGCAAAGTGCTTCTGAAGTACTTCCTTTTTCGTAGGAACACAGATTCAAAGCAGTAGTTTTTTCAATATGTTAGAGAGAGACGAGTGCTTCACGTATTCTCATGTAGGAGAGACCGGGGCTAGTTGACCACAGGGGCAAGTTGACTCACTGACATTTATTTTAAAGAGAAGAGATGCATTTTATGTCCATTCTTGTTTTTTTTTTTTTTGGAATATAGTTTATAATTGTAAACTTATGTAAAAGCGCCATCTGTGCTTTCAACGTATGAAGGTGTTTGCCAGACGCACCCATTGACGACTACTTGTCAGACGCACCCATTTCGACGACAACAGCTGCACCCAACTTAACGACGAAGGTGGGATGACAGCTGTTGGGAATTTAAATAGTTGTTGGACGCCGTCGTTTTCTTGGATAAGTTGATAGTTATTAATAAAGATTTTAATCGAGTGTAATCCTCTAAATTAATAAATAAAAACGTGTTTAAAACTCAGATGTGGGGTCAGAATATCACTGGCCTGTGAAATAAAATAAAATTTAATTAAAAATTCTGATAATAATTACATTAAACGTGTTAAAATGCCGCGTGTCTTGTCAAAACAGCAGTTGGTAGAAGCGCTCAGGGAAGCTGGCGTAGAATTCCCCGAAACAGCTACCACGGCCCAGTTAAAGAGACTGCACCACAGTGAAGTCAACAAAAGCAACAATTTATCTGCGGCAAGCGAGGAAGATGCCGATGCCGATGCCGATGCCGATGACGTTGCCGATGACGTTGATACCGAAGCCGACGATGCCGAGGAACTGAGAAGTGCCGCGTTGGATGAGGAATTAAGCGAGCTACGTAAGCGTCTCGAAGTGCTGAAGCTGCGGAAGCAGATTAAAGAGTTGGAGAATGATGCCGCCCCTCCTGCCGAACGACGATCGGAATTTGGCGAAATTGAGCACGCCATTCCAAAATTTGATGGCGATGACGTAAGCCATTCGGTAAAACATTTTTTCCGTGATTTTGAAGAAATTATGCAGACGGTAAATGCCGATGAAAGGTTTAAATTATTGAGCTTGAGACGTTCACTAATAGGAACCGCTAAAGTGTTCCTACTCTCGACGGTGGCGCTTAATTATAGCGAACTGAAGGCAGCACTATTAAAAGAATTCGACATAGCTGTGTCTCGCCAGGATGTATTTCTAATGCCGTATCGACGAAACCTGCCGCTGTAACCAAGCCGAATGTTAATAGAAATGCCGTACTATGCTTTAATTGCTCACAGACGGGGCATATTAAACCATACTGTCCACACCCTTTGCGCCGAAATGGGTCGTGTTTCCGATGTTGGGAGATGGGACATGACCACAGGACGTGCCCGAACCCGAAGAAGATGCTGTCTGCCGCTGCCGTTCCGAAGCGTAATCAACAAGTTGCTGCCGTTTCGAAAGTAGGGTCTGATAACGATGAAAGTTTAAGCGAAGTAGTTGGTGCTGTAAATTGGGTGAGTGTCGCTTTTGAAGTTGATTTGGCAAAAGATGTAGAATTCATGAAGTTCCTTTCTCTTTTTGATACGGGCAGCCCAACTAGTTTTATAAAGTCTTCGTATGTCCCGGTTAAGTTGCTGCGACGATTGAAAATTCCGAAATCCTCATTTTACGGGGTGGGTGGAAACAAATTAAATGTTTTAGGAGAAATGAAATGTAAAGCAAAATTTCATAATAAAATAAAGACGATAAAAATTAATATTGTCCCAGATGAAAGTATGGCTCTACCGATTATTTTTGGACGTAATTTTTTGTATGCTTTTAGTATCCATTTGACAAGAGTAAAGGTTAGATACTCTAAAGAAAAGTTGGTTGCTATAAATAGAAATAATAAATTTGTTTTGCCAAATGAACTTCTTACAACTCTTAATAGATATAGCCTCATCGGGAATAAGTGTTCGCTAGTTGGTAATAAACCAGAAAGATTTGAAATGGTATTGGAAGTTGAGGCAACTGAGACTAATTACGAGTACTATAAAATGCCGGATATATTTAATATTGAAGTTGTGTCTGACGAATTAGATTTGAATATTGATCATAAATTGGGTAAATTGTGCTGTGCCGAACTGAATAGTTTAATTATAGATGCTTATGTGTTGCCGAAAGATATTGAAGTAGAACCGTTAGATTATGAAATGAAGATTCATCTGACTGATAATGTTCCGTTCCACTGTTCTCCCCGACGACTGTCTTACTTTGAAAGAACTCAAGTGCAGGCAATAGTGAATCAGTTGGAAAAAGACGGTATTATTAGACAAAGTAACTCGCCGTATGCGTCTGCTATTGTGTTAGTAAAAAAGAAGAACGGAGAACTTCGAATGTGTGTGGACTATCGTGGTCTCAATAAAAAAACCATTAGGGATAATCAACCTTTGCCGCTTATAGAAGATTGTATAGAGTATCTTGAAGGAAAACAATATTTTACGCTCCTAGATTTGAAAAGCGGATTCCATCAAGTTAGGGTTTCTGAGGAATCTATTCCTCTTACTGCGTTCGTTACTCCAAATGGCATGTGGGAGTATTTAAAAATGCCGTTCGGGTTGAAAAATGCTCCGGCCGTTTTTCAGCGGTTTATTAATGTTATTTTCCGAGATTTAATTGATTCGGGTAAAATAGTTGCTTATATGGACGATATATTGATTGCTACAGCAGACTTTAAGGAACACAAATTATTGCTAAGAACCGTTTTGAGACGTATAACTCAACGGAATCTTAAACTAAATCTCTCGAAATGCCGGTTCGGTCATACGGAAATAGAGTATTTGGGATACGCCGTTTCTTCGCAAGGTATTGCGCCAAGTGATTCTCATATTGCCGCTATTAAAGAATATCGAGTGCCGACTAATCAGAAACAATTGCATTCTTGTATTGGGTTGTTCTCTTATTTCAGACGATTTGTGCCGTCATTTTCCCGAATTGCAAAGCCGTTGCAAAATTTATTAAAGAAAAATGCCGACTATGATTTTGACAAACCATGTTTGGACGCTTTTAATGAGTTAAAATGCAGACTAATTGAAGCACCGATTTTGGCTATTTATAGTCCTATAAAGGACACAGAACTGCATTGTGATGCCAGTTCAATTGGTTTTGGTGCTGTCTTGCTTCAAAGGCAAGATGATAGAAAATTTCATCCGGTGTCTTACTTTTCTAAGACAACTTCCGCTGCCGAATCTAGGTATCATAGCTTTGAACTAGAGACGCTTGCTATAATTTATGCTTTGAGACGATTCCGGGTATATTTGGAAGGAATACCCTTCAAAATAGTTACGGATTGTAGCTCGCTGACGATGACATTAGAAAAGAAACAAGTTAATCCACGGATTGCCCGCTGGGCCTTAGAACTTGAAAATTATAATTATAAAATTCAGCATCGTAGTGGTATATCTATGGGACATGTGGATGCCCTTAGCAGGTGCCAGGTTGCTGCAATTTGGGATGTTGATGATACGGATTTTCAAATCCAAATTGCGCAAGGACGGGACAAAATAATTATGGAATTACGGGATCGAATGGAGGTTGAAGAAGTCAAAAACTTTGAATTGAGGGATGGACTTGTATATAGAGTGAAGAGAAGTGGAAGAAAGGCATTATTCGTGCCGAATGAAATGGAAGATAATGTTATACGGTTGATTCATGAAAAACTAGGTCATCAGGCGCTGGAGAAATGTTACGATAAGATTGCTATGCATTACTGGTTTCCGAGCATAAGACGAAAGATTGAAAGATTTATCCAAAATTGTATTAAGTGCATTATGTACGCTATGCCGGTCCGTTCTAGCGAGAGGAACTTGTATAATATTCCTAAAAACCCTCTGCCGTTTGACACAATTCATGTGGATCACTTTGGTCCCTTGCCGTCCCTTAGTTCGAAAAGGAAGCATATTTTGGTAGTAATAGATGCTTTTACAAAATTCGTAAAGCTATATCCTACGAACTCGACGAGTACAATAGAAGTAATTTCCGCATTAGATAAATACTTTCAGTATTATAGCAGACCGCGACGCATTGTGTCAGATAGAGGTACATGCTTTACCTCTTTCGAATTTGAGGACTTTCTAATAAAACGAAATATAGAACATGTAAAGGTTGCCGTGGCTTCACCCCAGGCAAATGGGCAAGTCGAAAGAGTCAATCGGGTTATCAAGTCTATGCTGGGAAAATTGAGTGAGCCGGTAAATCATGCCGATTGGTCGAGTAAGTTACTAAAGGTGGAGTACGCTATTAATAATTCTATTCATAGCACGACGAAGAACTCACCTAGTATGCTATTGTTTGGTGTTAGCCAAAGGGGTGAAATAATAGATGAAATGACGGAACATCTAGAGGAAAAGATGGCTTCCGAGAGCTGCCGTAATTTAGATCAAATTCGTGCCGAAGCTTCAGGAGAGATTGATAAGTCTCAGAAATATAATTTAGACTATTTTCTTAGGCACAGTAAAAAAGTTAAAGAATATAAAGTCGGTGATTTTGTTGTTATGCGTAACGTTGATACTGCCGTCGGGACGAATAAAAAGTTTTTGCCGAAATTTCGTGGCCCTTATGTCGTATGTAAGATTCTCGGACATGACAGATATGTATTGCGGGATATTGAAAACTGCCAGTTGACTCAGCTTCCGTACGATGGTGTTGTTGAGGCGAATAGAATGCGAAAATGGTTGTTAGACCGAAATGAAGAGGCTGTTTCTATTGAGAGTCCAAGTGACCCTCTTGCCGTAGATATAAGTTTGGAGTAATATGTAGAGATTATTGATAAGTATTTAGTTTATCTTTTGTTCGAGGTCGATCAATTGTCAGATTGGCCGAGTTGTAAACTTATGTAAAAGCGCCATCTGTGCTTTCAACGTATGAAGGTGTTTGCCAGACGCACCCATTGACGACTACTTGTCAGACGCACCCATTTCGACGACAACAGCTGCACCCAACTTAACGACGAAGGTGGGATGACAGCTGTTGGGAATTTAAATAGTTGTTGGACGCCGTCGTTTTCTTGGATAAGTTGATAGTTATTAATAAAGATTTTAATCGAGTGTAATCCTCTAAATTAATAAATAAAAACGTGTTTAAATAATATATATAGTTTATAATATATTAGTTGTCTGTGTATGGCTTTGTTTTTCTGAAAAATCTTGTTATTTGCCAGATGGTCGGGCAGGGTTAGTTCCTTTCAGGGCTACTTGATTCAATAATTTTTTTCGGAATTTACAGGAATTCCGTACAAAACCCTACAAAGGTTTGTACAAAAGCTTCAAAGGAAGAAAATCCTATTAGTGAATAAAGTTTGGTTTTTTTTTTTTTTTTTTTTTTCAATTTTACAACTTTGTTTAGAAAGACCAGAGGATGCTTTTTTAAATTGTATTTGAACTGTCTTGATATCAGGCTTAGTCCAAGAGAAAAATAAAAGCCCGGTCTCCCCTACAGCAGGTATATAACTGAGAGTATTTTCCCATGCGTATATCCTTTTTCAGTGAAAACAAAGTACTTCTTTTCCGTACATACTTCAGTAGTTATATCCGTACTTCTGCGTTTTTTATGAATGTAGTAATCGTTTGCAGTGCAGATTTCATCACTGATTTCTCCGATTAAAAAGTCTTCAATACACATGGATGATGGAGAAGCTTCCAATTATTGTTGGTTGAGGGCCTGACACAACTTGAAGAGCCTCCTGAGTAATCGAGTAACTAGTGTGACCGGGCAGGATGTGTTGTGTCGTTCAACCAACATTTCAGATCGAAACGATTTTTTTTTAATTAAGGATTCGTAAATTTTCCTTCGATTATACTTTCTAACAGTTGTCAACATTTTGGACGAGTATCGTGGATATGCACCAACAAATTGAACGGAGGCTTTCACATAGGAGATCCTGTATAACTGCAGAAGCCAGTTAAAGGCAGATGCACTGATCTTTACAAAAAGTTGTGGTCACTTCAAAGCTATTATTTTAATAGCACTTTTGAGGTATTTATCCTAAAGTGATCTTGTCAAGTTATCATGCGATCTTGCTACTAAATTTTAAGCTTAAAATGCATTTGCTGCTTTAGATATGAACTCCCAATTGCACCCTTCTGACATATTCTAACTGTAACTTATACAACTGCTGATCGTGAAATGTAATCGATCTATAATTTTAAGAAGATATTCAGCGGATTCTGCACACAATTATTAAGCTATCGCATCAAAAGGGAACTTACAATTCCCACAACTGTTTGTGACAAGAAAGCTGGTTAAAATGTGATTATTGGTGCGATACATGCGCTTAAATACTCGGTAGAATTGTATACGTACAATAGGCGTTTTGATTTATCATGCCCGCATGATCCATATGATCATTGACTTACATGGTTTATATCACCGATTAAGAACATTTTTAAGAATATTAAAATCTATTCAAAGAGTTTCGTCGTTTCCGTACATTTGCACCACTGATCGGACTTCAAATTCATCCTCATCTGACACACTAAATTCTGGTTACGGTTCGATATGTTTTAAATAGAACAAGGCGGTGGTCATTGCGTGTGCCTTTGGCGCCGTGAGTTTGACCCACAGCGGCGATTAGCAATATAGAGCCATTAACGATAATGAGAAAGAAAAAGTAAGAGACTAAAGATAGGTAGAACTTGTATATCAGCTTGTACGGATACTCCCTTGTGCGATCAGTACCTACGATCACTTAGAGATCATCAATCAAACCGTGGGTTTGAACGCATTTCTGTCTGATCATAGGAAATTAATGATGCTACTGCTTGCTGTGTATGTCCGGAGTACCCACACAAGTGCTTGATCGTGAAAAATATAAATTTTATAAAAACGAATCGATCACATTGTGTGAGTTGATTTATAATCAAATTTCTAATCGATTCCTTGAATACGATTGGAAAGTATAGCAACTGACCATGAACTGACCGAACTGACTGATCACCTGGCAAACTCAGTTTCGTAAAACTGTTATCGATCAAAAAAAATAGTTGGCGCAACAGGTCCGTAGGGACCCTGGACCTAGCTTCTCAGAACCAATCGTTTTTTGTGAGTTTTTTATTTTTGGAGCGAGTGGCAGGGATCTAACATTTTATGCCGACTCCAGACTGCTAATTGGGAGGCTCTCTCAAGACAGTTGTACTCTCGGATGATTGTCAGACGTTCGCGAGAGGTGGCGCAGTGGAAAAAAAATCCTAAGCTGGAATTTTGATTTTTGCGGTATTCGAGCCTGGGACCGCTCACTTAGCAGTCCAACACACTGACCACTAAACCACTAAGCCGTTCATATCGATCAGAACATTTAAATTATCAGGGTGATCTTATCCTACAAGCCTAATCTTTCTTTGATCAGTATTTTTCCGCCAACATACGCATGTTACTCTCTTTACATAATTTTTTAAGACCTAGGTTATTCTGGATCGTAACAAACACAAGATCGCAAAAAGTTGCTCACGATCAGTCCGCTCTGATCCGATATTTGGTCATACAAATGAATGTGAAAGGGAAGCTTAAAGCACAGGCCTATTGTTTTTCAAATTTGTTTGCATATATATTTATAAGTTTAGATCTTTTAAAGATTGTGTGCTAATAATGATGGTGATCTGTTAAAGTTAGTCATACAAAAGATCCTTCGCCAAATACTGTGAGTAGTATTCTACAACTATAGAAGACAAATTTTAAGAAAAGTTATGTGGACATTTATGTATTATGTTAAATTTAACAAATTATTTTGATACGCACAAGAAACGATTTTTGTTAACACAACAATTTTGTTATTTTCACAACAAGCGTTTTAAGACAAGGTAAAACGTATTAATATTTTCTCAGTCTGGTAGAAACATTTTGTTGACAAAAAACATTTTTATTGAACCCGCATTTTTATTAAATATACCAGGGTTTTATTTTCAGTCATAGATGTCCTGCTCGTCAACCGCAACTGGTAACCACATCGCTCTAAAATGGCCAAAGCTCAAAACTTCTCCACAGCAACTGGCAAAAACTGAGCACTGGTATACCTCTACACTATATACCTCAAAAGGGCACCCAACGACCCAACCATACCAATATGCTCCACTCAAATACATCGTCCAACTACCGCTTTTTAAATGTATTGCCCAAAGTCCAGAAACGGAAGTCAAACTTTCGCATGCATTATGGATTAGCAGCATCGCGGTTAAAAATCCACCCGCTGGCCAGGCAGCGCTCAACGGGCCACTCTCTATGACCCGCAAATCATAAAATTAGCAAACAAATAAACTTTTTCTGCGGCGGCGGTAGCGGTCACCCTAATATCAGTAAGCTATAGCAAACCCTGTAGATGCTAGACCCAGTCCCCAGTGCAATATATCCTGTGCATACCTTTGCATAAATTAATATGAAAATAAATTTGTTCCAGGATTTTGCAAACCATATATCCATACCCTTTCCCTATTGCAAGATTAAGGAGAAGAACAACACAAATACGGGACAGAGATATGAATCATATCATTCTGTGATGAGCGCCAGGATACACAAACCGGAGTATAATTTTATCTTGTTTTGTCCTGATTCTACTGATGAAGAAATATGATCCTGGAGACTGGTTGACGCTATAATAGTAGATCATCAGTCTCGCACTTAATTGTTTGGGCAAACATCTGTTCGACCGGAACAGGCGACAGAGATGGAGAAATGCAAAACGGATTAGGGGATACAGATGCGATGGGAATACCATCCAGCAGGAAGAACTCCACTCCGACATCGATTCATATTTGCACTGTGGATGAGTTTATAGCGAAGGCGGACTCAACTATTTGTATTGCAGGGAATAGTTTTGGTGTTGTTTATGAGCTGCATACCCTGCTAGGATCAACAGGACATCGTTTGTATCTTCATCATCACCATCATCATCATTGTTGTTGTTGTTGTCGTTGATGTCAGCGTTGTAATCGTGCTATACGAGTATTCTCTGCCCAGTGGAGGTAAGTGACAAGCCAAGTGGATAATTAACCATTGTCCTGCGAATTTGTGAGAGAAATTCCCGTACAGTGCGCTCCACAGAAGAGTGAATAAATCTCGAGTGGCAATTAAAAAATTTCCAAATACAGTTAGAAACTTTTTCGAGTGTTGTTCCTTTATTTATATTGTCGTCGTTCTCGTACAGATTTACGCTCGAGTTCTAAGGATTTATAATGCGGAACTGTGTTGTGCGTGAGGAGAGCCCTGACTTTTGTTGTTTTGTATTTCTCCTAAACGGCAGGTCAAGCACGTCAAGTATTATGCTAATGAGATGACAGAAAAGGTCAGGAGTGTAATTAATAAACTTGCTCCTAGTTCGAGATAATTTCTTGCAGCAACAGCGTGTGATGAATTTCCATCACTTTTTGCTGAGTTCTTCTTAATTTTCTGCTGAAGTTCTCTTCCCTTTTTTTTTTTTTTTTTTGTATGAAAAGGATATAAACGCTGATAAGGGGGAGAGAGGTTTGATTTCTTGGGATTGATGTTTGCTGCGGATAGTGATGGCTTCGCCGTGAGGTATACAAAAAAAAAAGGATGGCTTGATTAATTGCATTTTTGTAGGTGGATGTAGGTACCTTTAGTGTTCCCGGTGTAAAATGAGAAGGCTTTTTCGTTTATGGAACGTATAAGTTGGTTATCTCTATGGTATAGTGAGGTGAATACTCGATGAGGTTGAAATGAAGAGTAGCCTCCCCCAAAAGGGAAAGAAAGCTGGTCCTGTGATATGATGCAACAATTGGTGGTTTACATTGCATAATTGCATATATCTCCCCTGACCCTTCATGCAAAGGATAACTGCCAAAAAAAAGTCTCGAAATAATGTGCATTGAATATTGAACCACTTTTCTAGAACCCTTACCAGCAATTTAGTTGAAATTAAAGTGGTTCAGGACAGGTTTGCTTTATCAAGGGACATATCCCGATATGGGCTTGTTGATACCAAAAGATACGAACATCAATTTGAAAGGCTTCTGTGGTCGTATAGATCCGACTGCAGTGAAGCGGGAGTAGGGCTCTACTATCGCTTTTTTCACGAAGATAAGGGTTTATTAGGCCCAAGCTGTCGAAGAACGCAGTCTTTCGATGTAAAATGAGAATAGTCCCATTGGGGCTGCTTACTCTGCAAAGGTCATTTGTAAAAATACTTATTATATAGGCAGTTGAAAGCCGTCTAACCATCCGTCTAGAATACAGTTTTGATTGCTGTCAGAAATTATTGACAAATCGCGGGTCACAGGCTTCGGCGCATCCACAAGTGATGGTTCATAGTAAACTAGCAACATATTATTTGAGAGAATCAACCAGGCTCTCGGTTGTGTTGAAAGACGTCTGTCAGCTTACTTACCTACCAAGGCAGAGCGACTTTTGAACAGCTTATCTGCTGAGTCGTGCAAAAATCGTTCCGTACGAACCAATCAAGTTTTGACGCAGGGACATATATCACCGGGACATAAGTCCAAAAATTTAAAAACACAAGTCAGACTTAAGTCTCAAATGGAATTTGGAACTTATGTCCCACACTCAGAGTGGCTAGTTTGGAGGTTTTCCCCCCCAGATTTAGAGTTTTTTTGGTCGACGGGGGAAATCTGGGTTTTTTTTTTGTTTGAATTCTACTTTATTTGTATGTCGTTATAAAATCCTTTTTGGTAGGTAACCTAAAAATAAGCTTTCACAAAAAATTAAATCTATAGGCATTTGGTGAACGTAAGAAATGCTGAGTAACTTATTCTTCGTTCTGTTCACAACTAAATTCAAGAGTGTGTGTTATTTTAAAATGCGGTTGAATAATCTATCGATCGATAGTGCCAGTTGCCAGTTTCATTGAGAAGTCGCCTGGCTTCTTAATTGGCCGTTTAAACTCGGCATAAAATTGTAGATCCCTTCCATTAGTTCCAAAAGTGAAAACCCCACAGAAAACGAATGCCTGTGAGAAGCTTGGCGTAGGGTCTCTACGGATCTTTTGTGCCAGCTATTTATTTACTTTTAAGTTGTACATAAAACTTTTTAAACAAAAATAATGAAAAAAAGTTGGGGGTTTTTTTGGAAAAAATATCCAAATTTGGGGGTGTTCCAGGTTCATCTGGGGAAAAATATTTTGACCGTCTGGCAACGCTGCCCACACTATTGGGACATAAGTTCCAAAATTATTTTGTCGAAGATGGGACATAAGTCTCAAATTTTCGCATAGATGATATTTAGCAAAATATTGTGGAGTGGGTGTAAGTCCAAAAAGTAAAAAAAAAAGGACTTATGTCCCTGCGCCTCAAGTTTTACGGTCCGAACGAAGACAAAGGACTGTGCTGAAACTTGATGAAACACCAAATGTTCGGTATTGACAAGGGCTTCAAAAAACAATCGATGAAAAAAAAAAAAAAATTAGAAATCTTAGATGCATAAGCCAAAAATCCCACTGGATTTTTCTAAACTATACGAAAAAATGTAGGCGCAGTGGCTTAGTGGTTAGTGTGTTGAACTACTAAGCGACGGTTCAAGGTTCGAATACCGCTAAAGCCCAAATTCCAACTTGGGGTTTTTTTTACTGTGCTACCTCTCGCGAACGTCTGACAAACATCCGAGAGTATAACTGTCTTGAAAGAGCTTCTCACAATTAGCCGTTTGGAGCCGGCATAAAGTAGTAGATCCCTTCAATTCGTTCCAAAAGTTAAAAAAAAAAAAAAAAACTCACACAAAACGATTGGTTGTGAGAAGCTAGGCCTAAGGTCTCTCCGGACCTGTTGCGCCAACTATTTTTTTTTTTTATACGCCGAAAATGTCTATCCTACTAGATTTTTCAAAAGGTCTTGTTAAAGTCAACAACACAATTCTTTGGTCAAAGTACAGGAAAGAGTTCAAATCTGTGTTGGCCGCAGGAAGTAGTTTTGCTTCCTATACTTATAAAAAAGGCAGCAGCTAGATTGGGCAGCCCGCTCTCATGATTTTTGTCATCGAATTTCTGAATCGCATGGTCAGTGAAACGCAAGGCTCTTTTCTTGGACCATTGCTTTATGCGGTAAAAACAAACATTTTAGCGAAAGTCTTATGCTTGCTAATGGCGCTCAGATTCACTAAAGCCCTCCTCTGAATTTTTAGAATTTTTAGGACAGAAGCCATTGAGTTGATGAATCACTAAAAATCGATACTCATCTAGAAGGCACACAAACCAACTACAACTTAGGTATAGGTGTCCTCAAAGGACCACTTATAAAGAATCGGCAGAACAATGCCAACTAGGCACATATCCCAGTGTCAAAGTGTGACCAAAGCTCTTGAACTTAAATAAAACATTTGACTGGGGGATCACCATTTAAAAACGTCAACGCGTGACACCCCACATTAAGCGTCATTATAACTCAGCTGAACGTAAGTATACGCATCCGTTTAGATGTGCGAGTCCAATAAAACGTATATATAATAAAAACGTGACATTCAGCATCAAAGGACGCACCAACATAACTTTTTGTTTGTTTCGTCCTTAATGCCCGCACACCCGCACACATACACAATATTACGGCACGCTACGGAAGTTCGCTTCAATTGCACACGTTTGACACAGTAAAACGGGAATAAAGAAAACCTTTCCACTTTGCTGTAACGCATTCAGGAAGGATTCATCAACAATAAAACTCATTTTATAGCCATCCATATATAGTGTGCTCACTTATGTATTCATTGAATCCATCCAATAGTAAACTGAGTATAGTATACGGAAATCTTAAGGCTCATAAAGGATACATTCTGTGACATAACACTTGTGTGTTAGATGATGAAATCATAGAACCGCGTCTCCTCTCGATCCATGTTTCCGCCCAGTATTATACAGAAGAAGCACTCACATCTCATAAACACTTATTTGCTGTCGCAGTTAGAGTGTGTTGTGTAAATTGTGCGCCCAGCCCAACAAGCAACAGCATTCGACTAACACGTCAACGACAAAACGCATATACATAAATATTTTCAAGAAGTCTGGTGGGTTGGGTGGGTTGGCTTTTAATTTTCGATGAGCATTCCGTCTTCGTGGAATACATATACACGTTCGCAAATATATTCATGGGCTATAAAACTATGAATGGGATGTGACATGAAGTGAGATGAATGTTGGCACCAGAACAGCAACAGGATCAGGTGTGTCTCCATCTCCGGTCTATACCAGGGTGACGTATATGAAAAGTTATGAGATACGCGACCAATCATTTTACATGTGACATGATATATTGGATAACATAAAAGAAAGTTTTATAAAGATGGAAGGTAGATCGGCGCTCGTAATGGTAAAAAGGTGAAGAAATGACTTTGGCAAGCAAATCGCTGTGTGATAAAGAGTCTCTCAGGGACGACGATTTACGAGTACCCATGTAGAATAAAAGCTGCTATCTGCTTGTGTCGATCTTTTTAGTAGAAGTTCGTGCGATGGGAACGTTCAAAGCACTTGTTTACCAAGTGTGACAGCTGGCTGACGTGTTTGAGTTTTTATTGGCCCAATCACGTGGACAATTGTTCTATGTGTCGTATACGGAGTAGGGAAAACCGTGAGGACTTGTCGAGAATTTCTCGATCTCGACTGAGTGCTCAGTTGACATTTCGATCGTATGCCTGACAATACGTCAATAGGTGATGTTAACGGTCCATCTAGTAGCCGCGTTGAGAGGAAACCTAGGTCAGACAAATTCAGTCCAGGCGGACTAAGACGGCTTGAGACGGACTGCACTGTTGAATACCAAGGCTTTAGGCGAATATGACTCGTTGAGTAAGGTCCACCCGTTGGTTGAACTTATTTGGTATTGATATTCATCTATTTGTGCCGATTGGTTTATGTTGACATATTTACCTATGGCACCCGATTTGGAAAAAAAAACTCGAATCCTTCGTTAAGTTCATTACTTGGGAAAATTCGATATTAAGATTGTGAAATTCATTGATATATTCCCCTTGTACAGGCTTTGGTTGTATATTAACCTCACCATTTTGTAAAAGCCAGTTTAAAATTTGTGGGCTGTAAGCTTTTCTTTCGTTAAGATCAAATAATGTCATGATTTATTAATGGAGGATGGAAATACGGCAACAAATTCATTATCATGCACCTGACTCAACAACGAGATTAACTCTTTTGTACAAAGTTTTGAGAAAGCTTCGTTAAGTTGCAGTTTACTCCACTTAGGATGGTATACATCAAAATTGGAATAATTTGTCATATTTAGATCTTATGTAGATAAATCCGACTACATAAATTGGTACAAGAAAAAATGTTCGTTAAGTTTTTCTTTTCGTTTAAAATCTTGAAAATGAATGTGTGTTTTGAAAAAAAATTAACATCTTTTGGTTCAATCATCTTATAAATCAATAAACAAGTTTGCTTGATTTGTCAAAGCTTCGTTCAGTTGATGTTTCTTTAAATTTCGGTTGTACCTATAAACGAAATTTGTGAATGTGATTTCATATACCTATACATAACTCTGAAATCGATAATAGGCGTTTTTTGCCCACATGATCTAGATCATTGATTTCCATGGTTTAGAACAATATAAAGAGTTGCAACTGTTGTTGCAGGCGCAGTGGCTTAGTGGTTAGTGTGTTGGACTACTACGCTAGGGGTCGAGGTTCGAATCCCGCAAAAATCCAAATTCCAACATATGGCTTTTTTCACTGCGCCACCTCTCGCGAACGTCTGACAAACATTTGAGAGTATAACTGTCTTGAAAGAGCTTCTCAATTAGCCGTTTGGAGTCGGCATTAAATTGTAGATCCCTTCCATTCGTTCCAAAAATGAAAACTCACACAAAACGAATGGTTGTGAGAAGCTAGGCCTAGGGTCCCTTCGGACCTGTTGCGCCAACTACATACACATAACTGTTGTTGCAAGCCACGAAAACCAATGATCCATAATGGATCATTCGGGCATAATAAAAACGCATAATGTACCGAAGTTAGACATCCTTTTTTACTACAATGGGCCTACTTTGGCCTAGGTTAGGTACAGTTGGTGGACTGGCGGGAAGTGTACCGCGCCACACCCAGGTCGAAATTAAAGCATTGTGATACTCTGGCCTAAGTGATGCTGCACTTGATGTGGCCTGCCACTCGAAGCTACACATCCTACCTAATCTTCGTTGAGTTTTCCCGTTCTTGCAAAATGTTAAAATGAAGTCATTAAATCGATATTCGAATAGTTTAAAGAGCTAACTTCAATTACTGATGCATCCCCTTGCAAAGCAATTTTGTACGAGATTCGTTAAGTTATAGTTTGCTTTCATGTCCGTCAGGAAAAAAAAATCAGTACCTACATATAAAGTAAAACAATCGAACTGAAATAAGTGCAAATTTTTATTAGTTTAGAGGTGATTTTCAGTAATAAATAGCTTCGTTAAGTTCATTTAGGCAAATGAATCTCCGTTAATAAGAGAATACCAAACCAACTGAGTAGCCGAGTTAATTTATTCACCTTTTAACCTTCTGACTGAGAGGCCATATACTTATACTTATTTCGTTAAGTTGGTTACCTCTCCTGTAGGTACATACCTTCGTTTGATTTACAGTGGCACAAGGTAGCAATTCCCTTACTGAAACAGACAAGAACACATCACTATAGTAACGACCCCTTTCAATTATTCAAACCACAATTGTTTCAATGTCGTCCATTGATGTCACTAACTGAAGCGACTGAAGCGAGTGTATACCCTCTCAACGACTCAATCCATGAAAATCCCCAAAACTATTTACACAAATCCATAGCCTCCTCCGTAAAATACAACAACTGAACTTAATTACTCGAATATTTTCGCACTAATTTAGCGTAGCCCTCTCTTAACCCGGTGACCTTCACAATTCCTGTAACAAGAGTTACAAGCACTTATTTCTGCACTCTTCCCCCCACCCCATCGTCATCACTATGAACACGCTTTCTTGGTTACATTCTGCGAAAATGCCGCCACCTTATGCCAACGGATTTCGCACAACCAAAGTGTACTATATATCGTAAACATTCATCGTGGACTTAATTTTTAAATTTATTACTCCCGAGTTTATAGTGTACCTGTGCTGTACACTAATGGAATCACCATCCGGAAGGGTGGAGTGAAGCAATTTTTCCTTAATTTTTTTTTTTTTTTTTTGCACCTTCATTGACCGTGTAACTTCTTTCCCTGTGAATCCTTTCTTTGGGGTAGTTTTGGCGTGAATTTGCAACGACACGAAGCAGTCGGAGGGATCATGTCAGGGACAGGTTGTAGGTGTGTATAGTGAAATTGTGAAATGGACGTACGGGGACGAGAGAGTGAAAATTAAAGATCTCATTAAGTTAGATTTGCTGGTCCCTCAGACACACTCCGAAGAGAAAAGTGGTGCGGATTCCCCTATCTTTGCGGTGAAATCCTTAATTAAGGAATTTCTTTACTCATTGTATTCGCTAGGGGAAGGATTTTTTTTTTTTTTTTTTTTTTTAATTCTTTTTTTAACTCAAGGATGGAATGACAAAAACTACGAACTTAGCGGGACGGATACAAATTCGGATTGGTTTCATCATAGCAGCAGCCAAAAAACGTGGAACCATCAGAAGAAACCAACAGAAGGATCATGTTGTGGCTTCCTTGGTGGACCCTGCATACTGTACCTCCCACTAGATATTTAAATGCAGAAAATTTGCACTTTGTGGCCATCATCGTCAACCACCGTTGCCACCTTTCTAATGGCTTAATGACCTGCTTAGTGGAACCATCATTTGGGGGCTAGGAGCTTTGTAAAGTTTTCCCACCCGCATTCCAGGGTGGGCTAGGTGAAATTAAGGACTTAAAGGTGCTCGAAAGGGTAAAATGCAAATGGAACTCATGTGACTTCCCGTGAACTGTTACCTAAACTTATCGATTGAGTCAGGCCGAAAGCTACATTGGAGGCATATTTACGGGTAGCTGGATTCTGGCGTCTGGCTTGTGGGTGCAGTTTTAAATCATTTAATGGGTTGGCTCGTAGCGAAGGGGTTTGGTATTAAAGTGCACTCGTTACAGGAAATTACTACAGAAACACGCACTGAGAGTGTAGAGCAGTAAGTGCTATTCACTGATTGAATGTCATTGTACTGGGCATGGTTGTATCTTTGGTTTGGTTTCTGGTTGAGATATTAGTTTACTGACAGAAATTGTTACAAATTTATGCATTTTCCAGAACAAGGATAAGAACCGATTTTCAGGTTCGTTTTGACAGGATTTCTGTTAAAGACTGAAAATTAAAATGCCCCAAGCTCCACGCAATATACAACAAATCTAACCGGACACTGAGTGTTCGACTTAGGGTTACTTGTTGAGACTGGTGGAGTCACAATCACAACCATTTGGTGGAACAAGTAGCGGGCATTAGTACAGAAAACAACGTCAACAAATTTGCAGCTTGAAGGGCGCAACTGTATGCATTGTCACGGATATCGGAAACATTAAACCAATTGTCGCCACAAAAGCAACAAGCAGCTTCCAAAAGAACTGTTCAATAAATTTCTTTAATAAATTAATAGGTGGCGCAACAGTTCCGTAGGGACCCTAGGCCAAGCTTTTCACAACCATTCTAACCAGTAAGCCACAGCAACCCATAAATAAATTCTGGAGCACCTTTTGTGTACCCCACCTTTAAGGTACTGCCTTCGAAAAAATAACTCCGCATTAAGAGGCTCAACACCGCAGAAAAAAAAACTTTCTAAAAAGGTAAGATGAATAACTTTAGAATGCGACAAATAAATTTGCAGCGATACCTACTATTTAATATTTAATTAAAAAAAAATAACAAAAAAACCCACAAAGAAGCAATGCCCCTTTGGGTGACTGATCACTCCGATGGTACCTTTGCGCGCCGCCAGTGAGTCTGCCATGTAAATTAAAAACTGAGAATTAAAACAAACAAAAAATATTCAAAGTCACAATATGGACATTCTTTAAACAAAAAAGCAAGAAAACTGCGTCCTTTTTAATTCGACTTAATTTTAACAAACATTCAGACGATATATCTTCTCGGAAATGGCTACGCCACACTGAGGTCCGATATGACTTTTTTGGTTGCAAAAATCATAATTTTTGAACGCATAAAGATATCACAAGCCTATACAAAAAGTGATTCTTCACAGGGTGTCTCTAAATCTTAGGCTGAGGTAAGATTTTCTTTGAAAAAGGAATTAAAGAAAAACACTTTTACGAATCTTGTAAAAAAAAAAAGGTCAGCGGCTGCTTAATTGTTCACAGGGTGATCAGAATTTTGTTTTAAATACCTCAAAAACCCTTTTTGTTTAGGAGGAATTTATTCAAAAAGAAGTCGTTAAAGTTGGCGGATTACAAAAACCAATTGGTATTTATATAAAAAGGGACGTGGAATGGGCAGACTTTTTAACGATCAAAATATTTACACAACTGTTTTTAAGTGTCTACGATTTGATGTTAAAGTTACAAAAACTCAACTGAAATTCGACAATAATCTCCCAACAGAAATTGTCAGGATCAATCCCAACTAAAAAGCGAGAATCGTTGTTACTCCTCGCTTCCCCATTCAGTAAACTATTTTTAATTGATACATGAATAAAATTTCACGCTCTCAGCTCTTTTAGTTTACGAAATAAAAATATAAAATACTCCATAAGGAAATTTACTTTTAAGGTCAAAATGTCAGCACTAGGAACACGACCTTTTTTAAAGCAAATTGTATTTTTTTTTTTAAATTTCGCAAATACTCGTAGTTGCAGCTCCAATTTTGCATGTGGTTTAACAAATACTTATTGTCAACTATAATTAGTAAATTTTTCGCGGGAACTAGCGAAATTTTTTGTTTGTACATAGCACTGCGTATTCCAACCAAAAAAGTGCTTAAAAAGGTGTTTCTTGTTTTATTTTTAATTATTAAAAATATTAGGTCATTTTTTATGTTATTTTTGTTTTTTTTATTAAAATTGTAATTTACCTGTATATAAAACAACTAGGCTGCATTCAGGAAAATTAAGATTTTTCGTTTAATATGCCAAAATTACAAAAAAGAAAAAAAAAAGGAATTTATTTATTTTTTCTGTTTTTTTTTTTACTCTAGAACAAAATTGACCGGCCAACTTTAGAAAGCTCTATAAGTCAGAAAATTGTTTGTTTGCTGTTTTTGAAATTCCGTTAATATTTCTATCTATTAGAAATAATAAAAAAAAAAAAACAATTAAAAAAACATCGAATTTAATATTTTTGCCACGAGATTTTCCTTTTTTCGACCACAGTTCGGCGCCACAGACTTTTGCCACAAGAACATAATTTTTTTAATTTGTACCGCTAACGGCATTGTTTTCGAGCCGATTATGATGAAATATAAACCAAATGAAAGGTTAGTTTCCGTAAATAAATTATTTCGTCGCACAGATGATGGATATTCGCAAAATACAAAGTTACAGGTTTGCATATCTTCAAAAGAGTGAAGAAAGAAGGAATGCGCAACGAATTTACATGGAACGATAATCTTTTTGAATTCCACAGGCTGGATCTAAACTCTCCTATACGACAATCTTAAACAACTAGGTCAAATGAGTTGTGGTCACAAAACGGCACATAGCGCTACTTGGGTTTTTAAAATAAACCGCCACACCTACCTACCTACCTAAGACATTACAGAAGCAGTCTGATTTCCACATGTCCTTAAAAACCATATCCCCCCCACACATTACACTCCACTTTATTGACAACTGCGTAGGTAACTAAAACAAAAACCGTGACAGACGTGTTGAGTGAATATTGCCAGACTTCCCGCAACAACTGTACAGAGTATTTGAGCGATCGCATCATTAAAGAATCTCCCGCTACACATTATTGCACTTCGGTCATGTATTTTACGGTCAAGTACTTAAGCCACACCAAATGTCACTCTGAACAACTCTATTCCCCACTTCTGGCATAGGTACCCCACTGTTTCCCAGCTCCAGCTACAACCTAAAAGCAGTTAACCACATGATGCAATTTACACAAATTACTGTCCTTTTTTTCGCCATTTTTGTACTTTAATGTAGGAAAGCGATTAATTCCAGTAGACAACTTTTTCTGCTTCCCTAAGATTTTCGTCCTTTTATTATTATTTTTTCCAACGATGCTGCCATGCCCCACGCAAGCATAGAGCCCACTCGTGCGCTACAAATTGAACCGCACATACTCCAAGAAGTTACACCGTGACAATAATGATGAACGAAGGAAACCCACCGTCACATATCTTAACAAAACAAAAAAAAAATACATCATATAAGACTGCATCCAGAGTGCCGACACATGGAGTTGAATGTAAAAACTTTAGCACTCCCACACACATAATCCACAGAACCGAAAGTTCGACTTACCCGCCCTCTCTCCTCCTGCTCTTGTCGCCTAATTTCGGTGAAGAAAAATTGTGTCGCGCTTCAGTGAGCAAATTTGAAGTATGCAATGCACATGCACAATGCCATCCTTTGTAAGGACTCCTCCAACTTCACACAAAATTGCAGATACACCCCCCAGAAGTATAGTGAATTGAAAACATTCGCATATTCAGAGGAACATCTACACAAACTAGGAACAAAAAAAAATAAAAAAATAAAAACCTTCGAAAAGACAGTGAAAAATATCCAATTTAAAGATAAGTGCAGTTAAAAAGAACTTTTCGAGTGGTTTTTGGGGTCGAACAGAAAAAGGGATAAAAAAAAAATCCCAAAATAACCAAAACCATTAATCACAGGAAGCGATTTTTAGAATGTCAACCCCCAGTGCGC
Source organism: Cheilosia urbana (assembly GCA_946477585.1). NCBI lineage: Eukaryota > Metazoa > Arthropoda > Insecta > Diptera > Syrphidae > Cheilosia > Cheilosia urbana. Next base: position 125,209,738 of record OX297854.1, read on the forward strand.
GCTAACATTTATCTGCATAAAATTCGTTGAGAGGGTTATGCACCCTTGGAGCCCTAACAGACATTCAATGGGGACCATATATGAATATGACATATGGCTGATCCCCAAGTATCATCTGTGTATCACGTTGGCTTTGGATATGGAATCATAATTTGAGTGGCTTAATGGACATTTTATGTTGGAGACATCACGAGAGGAGACTATTTGAATTGTTCAGTTCGAAATTGCAGTAGACACATAGATAGACAGAGATAAAGAACGAATAAAATATTTCCATCGTAGGGATTTCTGGCGCCACTTATACACCGCCATCTCATCCGGCTCGTCAACCGATAAGAACCGAATGGTTGGCTTGAAATGCGACCCCTCCTCCCCACAGCCTTAGACGATTGTTTGGTGGAGTGTATGGAGATTCGAGAAAACGAGAGAGAATCAGTCAAGGATATTCAGATTTTCAGTAGGTTCCCCGATAATACGGTCATACACAACGATAGAACGAACAGCGAACAGGAATCCTTGAAGGCACTTAAGAGACTCCGCGCATGAGAGTTATGGCGGCAGCAGTGGAACAACCGAACACAGAGTAGAAAACTTAAGCAATTAGCGAGGATGGCTGAAAATTTTGCATTTTCTTTCGATTTCTCATAAGAAGAAAAAGCAAAAAGAAAAAAAAAAGGACACGTTCACGGAAGTGCAAGTCTACGTTGAAATCATCGTCGTCATTGTCGATTATCCCTGGAAGTTAATCGGAGCAAAAGTTTTGTGCAAAACTTTTCACTCTGCATCATTATTCTTCAGAAGAGTGTCTTATAAATGTGTATAGGTATACGGGACTGTGATACTGCTTGCAGCGCTACTTCGGCATGCATGTTATTGTCTTCGGAATATGTGTTTTGGCTTAATTATCAACGCAGGAGAAGATGGTAGGTAATTTGAAGTCTTTAATGGTCCCTGGATGAGAAGCATTAGTTTCGCGTTTTGCGTCAAGGAATGTGATGTTAAAAGTTTATTCGACGATGAAAATCGTACCCCCGGGGTAGGGGCGGCGTATTCTCATCGACATTATATGCATGTGTGTGCACCTATATGTTATCCTGTGAGGGGGAGTGGAAGAAAATGCAAGAAATAATTTTCTGTTCAGTTGGGACACCCACCTTAACTGCAGCAAAGACTCGAACCTGGTATTAGTTCTATGAATGAAAGTGATGACAAGAATCTTGGACGTTAAGCCTTCAACCTTTTGAATTACACCCAACAAAAGGTCACTGCTGGATATAGGCAATTTGGAAAGGTTAAACGACATGGAGATAGAAATATACCCACGCACCTGGTCAGAGGCAACTTTTGATGCTAACAGTGGAGGATCTATAGGAACTTGAACTTCTTTCACAACAAAAATAGGCAACAGTAGACCCTAGTAAAGAAGAACGACCAAAGGCGATTCCAAGACCGGAGTATATCTACGAAGCCTCTTATATCGGTCTCCTTTTAAGTGTTGAGATTAAGAAGCTTTGATATTATTCATGTCACTTGCAGCTTGGTTCACAGGCAAGCACTATAACGGCTTAACTATCTCCACCGAGCACCGATACATTACACAATTTTCGTAAAGGGGTGTTTAATTTTTTGACGTGAACATTTCTGTTGGTTAATTGGAGCTATGTTCAATCGATTGCCAAATTTAACAATTTTGTCAGATCTACAAATGATCTGGAAATGAGCTGCAAATAATCTGAAAATAGCGAACTACCTTACAATACCAAATTGCCAGTACGCACGGTTGCCAGGTTTCGTCCCAAACTCTGAAAATTTCATTTGCAAATCATGCAAATACAACGTTTTCAGTTAGAAAATTACCAGTTCATACGTTTGGCAGATGCCTGTTTGGAAAATATAATACAATTTTTTTTTTTTTTTTTTTTCAAATGAAGTAATTTCTGTTATACAGTTTTGTGAAAAAATACTTGAAATTTAATATAGGGAAAAAATCCTGATGTAATTGTTAATCAAACACTTAAATTTCAAGTTTGAAAGTATTTACTTCCAAGACTTAACAGCAATAACTTGGTTTAAAAATAATTTGAAATGACAAGTTCCTGGATTTCAAAAATGGGAAAGTACTGTATTGTAAGGCATAAGTTATAGCTATCATTGAAATGCTTCACTGGAACAAATCAGTTGAATAATTTTTGACAAGTCAGTTATAGCAATCATTGAAAAGTTGCTGTCAGTGAAAGGACCTGTCAGTCAAACTAAATAGAGAAAACTCCAAAAATCGGAAAGCAAGTAAAACTGTTTAATAATCGGAATTATGGGATTGCATAAGAGAAACAAAATGTAATAAAATGTTATTATTATTATTGAAAATGCTCAGTTTAATCAAAAAAGAAAAAGTTACAGTACAAAAGAACAACTTGCAATAAACAATTCCAGGTTTCGAGGTTGGAGTTGATCATTGAAAGCAAAACTGACAGCTGAGAACATAAAGAGAATCGAACGAAATCAGTGAAACGATTGGGTTTTAAATTAGAGGAACGAAAATCAGCTGTTCATTGATATCAATTTCAATCAGTGAAATAATAAAAGTAGATTTAAAGAAAAGTTTAAATCAGAATTAAGTTCTTTTTTTCGTAAAAAAATCCACAATTGATAAGCTTTATTTTGATACCAAGTAAAGCCAATATTGTTTGATTAATCGTCTTAAAATCGTAAAACAAAATTTTCAATGATGCATTTCAATGAAAGCTATAACTGGGGCCTAAGTGTTGTCGTTGTTTTATATATGTTTTGTTTTTTGGAGTTTACCTCCTTAAGAAACGATTTGAGTTATAGCGCCCGGTACGGAAATTTTAGAAGAGTGAAATCAAGTGTTACACTCGAGCTATCGTAACGATAATTTAACATTTCGATAGTATCGATAGTTTCGGAATAAAATTATCGATACTTATCGATATCGAAACTGAGTTTTCGCTCAATCATAATATGCGTTTCGATAGTATCGATACTTTTTTTTGAAACATCGATAGAATCGATAGTAAAAAACTATCGAAAGACTATCGAGTCGTTGGTTTAGACTTTAGAGTTCAGTTGGCTGGTGCAGAAAAGTCAATGGTGGCGGTTGCAATGGTGTCAGCGCGGGTAGTTGCTATTTTTTAAAGGGTAAACCACCTAAGTGAATGCGTATGCATTTGCATTGCTGTTTTATGAAGCTTTCCCTTTCCGATTTCAGAGTGTGAAGGAGGGGTGGGTTTTGTAATATTCTTTTTCTGCCTTTTTGGTTCGATTTCGTAATATTTTCCTGTTTGTTTTTGATGTCAGTTGCTTTTATGAATGAGATGAGCAGGTACCTACTTGTGTGTAGTTCGGAGGTGCATTTCTTTTTCTGTGGAAGAATTTCTGCATTACGATTTGCGAGATTTTTCAATTCCTGTTTGAGCACATATGAATTGAAAATTTGATTTCTATCCTCTATGGGCATATGACTGATTTACTCGGTGTGTTTAAATTGTTGTGAGGGTAGAATGTTGTTGGGAAAAATTGTAAAGTAAATTGTTAATTTATTTAAAAAAAAATTCACATCTGTTAGTGTTGAATAGATGTTTCTCTCAGTTATTAGTAATTATTAATTTGTACTTTATGTAATATGCTTTTGTTGAAGTAATATAAATAATCCCAATAATTACAGATATATGTTTGTTTCTCTTATTATTTTAGAAGATGCGTTCATTTAACCTATTTTTCTATTCGATATCTATACATATTATAGATCTGTAGGAATTTTTTCGGTAACCTAATGGCGTGAAAACTACTGCACAGATTTCGATGAAACATTTTTTGAAATGTTTCTTAAGATTCTATTCCTTTCATTGCCATGCCTATTTTTTGGAGCGTTTTTGACCAAAATGTTTTTTCTGACTTTACTGCCTTTTACTCGCCATTACTCAAACAATTCTTAATCAATGCCAACAAAACAAAATACTTAGGAGAGCCAACACTTTTATAGTTATTTCAAGCCATCAATCAGCTTTCTATGTCCTCTAGAACCTGAGCTACAACCTAAAATCTAATATAAAAAAAAAGGTATTTATTTTCTCAAATCGAAAATTATCAGCAGCCGCGGTTCTTGATCGTTGTTCTGCTTTGAGGTGGTTGGGTGGCGCACATCGCACAAGCACGTTTATATGAAAAAAAAAACTGCGTGGTGTTTTCTCCAAATTAAGTGAAGCGAAAGAGAAGTATGCGACGTGAATGTGTATGTAATCAACAGCGACAATGTGTTTCTGAGGAAATGCGCACATGGCTGATGACGTGCGCTGATGGACGTATGGTGGTGTATATAGAAATTGAGTTCAAGGTTTTTGTTTTAGTGGTTGTTTTGATATTACCTACGTTGATACATACAGTAAGGAAGTGGAACTTTAGTACTTATGCGAGAAACAGATTAACACAGCGACAGCAACAGCAACAGCAACAAAAACATCGAATTTAGGATTAGCTCTAACGTTGACATCGCTGTCGATGTTGCTGTGCTAATGTGTTCAAAGTAATTAAAATACATTGGTTCTAAACAGGTATCAAAGTTGCTGTTGCTGTGTTAATCTTCTCGCATTACGCTGTTGAATTTAATTTTCTTAAATTGGTGTTTTAGGTAAATAGATTTGTTTGATTTATTGTTTCACATTGAAAATGTTCACCGCTTTGTTTTAGCTAGACTGTTGATTTTTAAACAAATATGCCGTGGAGAGAACGGTCAAATCTCTTTTATTGGAAATTACACAGTCTCACGCCGCGTACGAAGTTGCGGGCACAGCTAGTATATCATAACTATCGTTCGTAAGGAGTAAACTCCAGTCGTGCGTCGGAGCTGACACACACACGTTTTTTTTTTAAGTAGGTATCTATTTTTTATTTTTTATTAAATTACCCCTCCCGCCTAAACGGGGCATGATGGTCCTCCCCGATTCCATAGTAAAAAATGCTAATAAATCTAATACAACTTCGTGACGAAAAATTAAACAGAGAATAAAATTTAAGGCAAAAAGCAATTAAATAGGATCATAACCATTTCCAGATACTTTTAAAAGCATCATAAAACGCAAAATTCAAAATATACCTGAAACAAAAAGTGATTAGAAAGGATCATAAATATGTTTAGATCCTTTTAGAAGTATCATTAAAAAGGGAAAAGGGTTATAAACATTCCCAGATCCTTTTCGTTTTTATATCGACTTCTTCATTGTCAGATGGCAGACCGGCAATTGTCTGACATTAACTTTCTGCAAAAATTGGTAGACGAAATTGCCAGTTCACACTGTTGGCAGATATTTGGGAAAATGTTTCCATTTGTAGACCTGACAATATTGTCAGATCTGTCAATCGTCTGAAGAAGAAATTTAAGGCCTTGCGGTCACTGTAATTTCGAGCTTTTTCGATCCAGAATTCTGCTTCCGTATGATGGTAAAGGGATTAAAATTCGTTCCGTAGAGTAATAAGGGTATTTCTACGCCACACGCTGAGGAGGCCAAACGACAACATCGCGAAGCAGTCTTTCGAATGGAATCCTCAAGGTACACGGCGAATTAGTATACAAAGAACTTCTTGGAAATCAGCAGTATTGACTGAAGCAGCAACACAGCGTACACGGGGTTGATAAAATCTAAATACCTACTGTTCGTTCCAATAATTAAAACGAAGGCTTTAGAGAAGCTAGGCCTAGGCCAACTAATTATTTATTTGTTGTGTAAGCTGCTGCCGTAAAAAAAAACAGACACAAAGGTATCTAACCTTCGACGCGACTGTGGTCCCCAAATTAAGCACTATTCTATCCATCATCGCGGACCACTGCTACCCTTTCAAAAACATAATTATCTATGGAGAAGAGTTCGATTTACAAAGGGTGCGGATCTGTTCGAAACGGTAGATGTCAAGTCGACGCTGCCTTGGAATGTCTATCACAGATGGGAAACCATCAATCGCTTAAGCAAGGGATATTATATCATATGTTTCAATACAAGCCACCGGCTACCCCGCACCTTTTCAAAAGCACCAATCCCCATCCCTTCTAAGCAATAAATCGACCTTTTCAACGTTTTTTTTTTATATAATAACTCTCCCTCTGGAGCAACTTTTTCGGCCACAATACAGTCGAACATATTTTCCCATGGCAGCTCAAACGTTTTTACACGTAAAACGAGAACGCTTAAAATAGACCCCCGCTCCAAGGATTACTGAAAGCACAGAGAAAAAATATAAATACCCTGACGGACTCCGACTTCTACTAAAAAAAAAAACTAAAAAAAAAAAGACCCGAAAACAAATCCCCAACCCCAAGGAAAGTGAAAAATACTTTTCATCTACCAACAACTCATACAATATATGGCATATGTCAATTTGTTACCCCGTCCCCATTGCCAGGGCCTTTTCTTCGTTTTTTTTTTTTTTGTTTTTTTCTCCCCCATTTGCCCATAGTGTCCTGAGCATATGTGTTCAAAATGTAAGCAACATTCTACACACACAAATACTACTAGAAATATGTCCTTTCAAACAGAACAAATTGCTCGACACGAACAGTCGCACAAAAGTCGAACAATCACCCCCTAGGTCTATTCTCTATAAATTGTAAGGACATTTTCGATCAAATCACATTTAAAAGTCGACATTTACCGTGTTTAGAAGTTCATTTTGTTTTCGTCCCTCCCCCTACTCACCATCGGAGTCGTTTGTTTCGTTCGTATACACAATACGCCCTTGAAAAAAACGAACTAAACTATTGAGAGAGAAAAAAAAGGATATTCCATCGGATAACGATTGATCTGGATAAATGCGATTTTTCATCGCCTGAGAATTTTTCATTCCGCAACGCTCGTTGCGTGCTACGTTGAGATATGTTGTCCATTTATCGACTGTATAGACTCGTCCTTGGCCAGTATCCACTTTCATGTTGATGATGCCTCTGCCGATGATGCCACCTCAGATTTGAGGAAGAATTCCTGGCTCTCCACTCCATTCGCAATCGTAAATAGAAATTATTGTGTTCAAAGCCAACGACGAAATTGGATAAAGTTTGAGTTGTGTGTGCTGTATTTTTTTTTTTTTTTTTTTTTTTTTTTTTTTTTTTTTCATCCATTTGTCGAAGTCCTTTTTTGTTTCGCCCCCAGCAAACTTGATTAAAAAATTTCAACGAGCAGTGCATTTAGAACGAAAGTACGGAGAAAAAAATTGAAGCAAATTCCTCCTCCATAAGCTGAAGCACTTGACTTGCTGATACTTAACCTTTGGAGTTCTTAATGCACTGACTACACTTAAATAGGTGTACCACCGCAAACCACCGAACAGTCATCCAGGACGCGCAAGACTATGTGTAACAAGAGGGATGAAAATTGTCGCTAAGTGAGATAATTCCTAAGAGGGAAATTATCTTTCACTCTCTCATCCGTGCTCGTCGTCGTCATCTGCTGACAAGTGGCTTCCTTTGGCGTATGCAGATGCAGTTTGTGATGATGTGGAACCGTTGCATATGCAATTGAAAGACGAGACAAAAAAAAATGGTTTAACGATTCTACCACGGTTGTGGCGGGCGGGCTATCCGACTTTGGCTGCAAGTGGTATCATGAGATGGGAATTTTTTTCAAATTACACAAAGTTCCCTTAATTGAAGGTATTGCCGTGCACACCGCTGTCGGGATAGGTGCAAAAACGTGAGATTAACCTGCTATAATCTGGTGCACAAAGGGGATAGGTAATGCGGGGTTGGGGTTTTGTCTAATTTGTGCTACCCTGACACGCAAGGAGTCGAAGTGGCTCAGAAAATAATATGCAAATTGGTCGGATTTTATGGTGGAAAATAACATTCATCCGGACGTTGTCCTTCTAGTAGCCGGACACATAATTGCTTATTAGCCACTTTGTTGCAATCTGTATGTTAATTTATTGGTTTGTTTTTATAGCGTTCGTAATGGCGTCCACTTTTTGGTATTCGAAAGATGTGCATTACAGCACAGGGAAGAGTGTTGTTTTGATTGGTGGGAATTATTGTGATTAGACACTGTTTTTGTTATGCAAATTTGGATATCTTGATAGAGACGACAGTGGCGACGCGTCCTATTGTTCATTTCGTTCATGAACACCTAGGTTAGGTAAGGCTAGGTTGAGTGGGGTTGAGCCAAGCGGGATCATCGTCATCCCCAGTCAGGAACGCCTAACTTTTAGAGAATAAATATTAACAATTACTAAAATGTTTCCACTTGTCCTAACAACAGTCTAGTCCTAGTGTATTTCTCAACGCGTGCTAGTCTCTTGTGCACTTGAGCCTATTCGTAAAACGAAAAACTACCCTGCTAGAATGCGACTCGGATTGCGACTGAGACATGAGCGAACAAAAACAATAGGTACTTTCGGTTTTCACTCACTCGACCATCAACTCGTTCAGATAAGTTGCAAACGAAATGTAGCCATCAAAAAACAAATGCTATAAAAAAAGTATAGGTCACATCGTACCCACTATTTCGTTCAGTGCAGTTGTAGACGTGATCAACTATGATTATGGGTTTGTGTGGGGTTCGTTTGGTGCTTGGGTTTTGGTTTGGGTGTGATACAGTGGAAATGAAATCATGAGTAATTATCTTGCTTTCACGTTCTACTCGTCCTGGAAGGCTATGAACGAAATGGGAGATTTGTATAGGAAGTTTTGGGTGTATAGGGTGGGAAAATTGTCATTACCTGAAATATTTTTGAACAAATCTAGAAGGCTGTACTTTGAATATAAGTAATTTGTCTGTGTATATTTGCATATCGCATTGAAGCACCTACCGCTGTTTTTCAAAATAGGCTCACCCTTACTTCCCTAATAAATCTTCGCGTACAAGGTTAAGTTGGAATATTCTAATACTCACTTATCGTGTAGGTACTATCCTTAAGGAAAGAAGTTTGAGGAACATGACTTACCTGGAAGAAAGAAAAAATAAAATTAATAAATTGAGAAAAATATTACAATAAAATAAAACAAATAAATAAAAACTTAAAGGCCAGCATTTTGAGCAAAGACAGTTTGATCTTCTACTGATCTACTTGTGTGAGGGAAACGAAATGATCTGCTAAATACGAAACTACAATTTGCGGACATAAATAGAGCTACCAATTTTATTTATTGTAATCCCAGTGTCCCTGAGAAAAAAAGAAGGGATTCTAACTTCATTCTTGTTAGGTATTGCCAAAATTATGAAGACCTGGCACCACCAAAAAAATCTTCTTCTTCTTCCGTTCCTTTTTCTTCCCTTTTTGATTGATGACATTGAAATAACAAAGCACTCTTTTGTAACACTGAGTTGAAGTCACGCGTGTTTCATTTCAATCACTGAAGGAAGGAAAAATATATTTAATTCCCCAGTTCACGTATAGATGTCGCTAACATGATCACTGTTTCAAAAAAACTGAGAGTGAGTTTATTTGTTAATTTTAATATAATTCATTAGCGATAATGAAGGCAATACAACTCAATTTTTCCATTTAGGTTAGAGCGGAAGTAAGTTAAGATAAAGAATAAAAAAAGAATATGTACAAAAAAACGCCTGTCAAAGTGACGGCTCGCATATGTGACAGCAGGAACAAATTGGGAAAAGAACTTTAATAGGGCAAATTAAACTTGTTTGCTCATAAGTAAATTCTAGACAATCACAAACTTGCAATAGTTAAAAGAATCATATACTAAATTATTGAAGCGTTTTTCCACCCTCTAAACATATTGATGGAATAACGATGAATGAAGATTCGAACGTTTGACAGTAGTTGGTGTGGCGAAAGTTGTTTCAGCCTTGAAGGAACGATTTTTACCATTCTAAATAAGATTACTGCTGTACTGCACAGATGAGTTGGAGTAAGTTCTTCCTAGTCGTTCACATTGTGCAGATTACCACAGCCTCAGTTTTTGCCACCAAGGCTGAGGGAAAGGTGTATCTAGGGTTACCATAAGGGAAAAGGAAAAAAAACGGGAATAGTCTCCTCTATAAAGTATAACGTTTTAGGGGAGAATTTTCGGTCCCCCTTTTGTATTTTGAATCTTGAACCATTTTGAAGATGAATTAGGAGTACTGAGATCTGTTTCATACACTGGGTCTCGACTGTGTTTTTGTTTTTTAATGCAGTAAAATTGTTACCACGAAAATTCCCCTGCTTTAGCCATTGCAGAGATCGAACTTGGTTTCGACATCATAGCTATGGATCACAAAAATCTGATGTCAATTTTGCACCAAAACCTACAGGGTATCTGTTCGGTTATCTGTTGCTTTTTCGATTTTTCCTTAATATAAAAAGTCACAACACTAATGTTCCAATGTTCATTCCATTCCATTACTGTACTAAGAAGAAATGAGCGAAACAAGGTTCACCATATTATAATTTTTTTTGAATTGTATAATGTAACTTAGTAAAGGGTGATTTTTTTTTAGTGGTATAGAACTTTGAAATGGAATAAAACACAGATGATTTTTTTAAATTGACATGAAATTTACTTCATTCGAAAGATAATCTTCTGGCATTATAATTTAAATATGATTTCTGGCATTATGACCGCCATGGCTGGCTCGGATGTAGTCTAATCTGACGGTCCAATTTTCGAATACTTTTTACAACTTATTTGTGGCCGTATATCGGCATCAGTAACGCGGCAAATGCGGTCCTCCAAGTGGTCAATCGTTTCGGGCTTATCGGTGTAGACTAGCGACTTCACATATCCCTACAGAAAATATTCAATCGGCGTTAAATCGCACGATCTTTGAGACCGATTCACGGGTCCGCAACGTGAAACTATACGCGGTTACCAAACGTTTCCTTTAATAAATTAATTGTGGCACGAGCTGCGTGACATGTTGCGCCGTCTTGTTGAAACCACAGCTCCTGCACATCACGGTTGTTCAATTGATGAACGAAAAAGTCAGTAATCATGGCTCTAAGCGGTCACCACTGACTGTAACGTTCTGGCCAGCATAGTTTTTAAAGAAGTACGGACAAATTATTCCACCAACCCATAAAGCACACCAAACTGTCAGTTTTTGTGGATGTAACGGTGTCTCAACATACACTTGAGGATTATCATCACTCCAAATGCGTTAGTTTTGTTTATTGACGTATCCGTTCAACTAAAAGTGATCGTCATCGCTAAAAATAAAAAAAATGTACGTAGTGCGCGATACGTATTTCGAACAGATCCATAATTTTTGAAATAATTTTGCACAATTTGGAAGTCTTGTTCAGGCGTCAGTCTATTCATGTTGAAATGCCAAACCAAACTAAAAATAAATCACTTGGCAGCTGACAAAATGGTTGCCAGTTAAAATAGTGTTGCCAACTTTAAGTTCTATACCTTAAAAAAACGCGCTATATAATTTATCGTGAAAGAGAAAGAATAAAATCTGTTCATTCGTTGTCAAACAGCCACGCCGAAAAGAATTTCATTCTTAAACTAGTTTTTTCCAGACATTTACCTCGATCACAAAAGTTGTTGCTCCTTCGCTTTTAATGGGAACTTTAATTGAATTGGGAATTTTCCCGAACAAAGTAACAGACACTCGAAATTTCCCGAGTTCTCGTGTGGAAAAACCTCTACCCGAACAGCATCTTTTATGAACATTGTGCATGGTTGCCTACTCCATTTTTGACTATCTGGCATCAGTTTCGAATCTAACTTTAGAAGTTATTATACCGTAAGCTTGGAACTTTCTAAAGAGACGGCTAAGTTTCGTTCTGAGAAGCGGCTTTTCTGTTCAAGCTTTGTTGAACTGCAAGTTGTCCACCCAAAATTGAACGTTGAAGGCATTTAATTTAATAATTTTAAGACCTATCTTGTGAAATCCTGATCAAATACTAGGTAGGTACTGCTGCTTGGTGCCAGAAGCATTAACATGGTCAAAAATGGATAAAAGTCTCTTTGTTTTGGGAAAGATTGTTTATCTCATAATAGCTCGAGCAGCTTTGATCAAATTGACATAGAAAAGACTTAACGACCTAATTTACGGGCTATAAAATACAAAATAATACAATGCTTGACCAACGAAGTGAAAGCTAAAACAAGACGAAGAAGTAGAATGAATTTAAAGGCAACCTGATACGCGTAACTTGTGGAGGCGGCAAGAAAAACTAATTTGTCTAGAGAAATGTTGGCCACACCGGACTGTTAGTGCTATAAAGAGCAAGGCAAACGATTAATATCGAGGAAAAAGTGATCAACAAGTAAAAATTTACTAAAAAAATGTTAAAACACAATATATGCTGTCAACAAGAAGGTACACACAACATAGACGAATCGGACAGAACGTCACGATAGACAGCTATAACTTTGAGGTAGTCAGGGACTTTGTCTACCTCGGCTCCGCTATAAACTCTGACAATGACATCACATCAAAAAACAAGCGAAGAACCACTCTTGCCAACCACTGTTTCTTTGGCCTAAGACGGCAATTGATAAGTAAGGCCTTGTCAAGAAGCACAAAGGATATTCTATATAAGACTCTTATCATCCCTGTCCTGCTCTATGGCGCAGAAGCATGGACCCTAGCAAAAACGGATGAGGATCTTCTCGGTCGCTTCGAACGCAAAATTCTTCGAGTGATTTTTGGTCCCGTTTGCGTTGACGGGCTTTGGAGGAGAAGATTTAACAGCGAACTCTACGAGCTGTACAGCGCCATCGACCTAGTCAGAAAAGTACGCATCAGTCGTCTAAGATGGCTGGGACATGTAGAGCGAATGGACACCAACGCTCCGGCCCGGAGACTCGTTGATTTCAAACCGGAGGGACAACACAGTAGAAGAAGACCTCGCCTTAGGTGGAAGGGGACCTCAACCAACTTGGAGAGCGCAACTGGAGGCAGTTAGCCAAAGATCGCGCTAACTGGAGAGGCATACTGGTTTAGGCCCAGGTCCACCCCGGACTGTAGCGACTGTAAGTAAATGGCGATCAACGATTTTTTTCCTAAAGCTAAACCCTCCGGTATTCAAGTGACCATTCAATAAGTTGGCGCTCCACCTCTTCCTGTGGCGGAAAAATATTTCCAGCCCCTTGTCATACTTTCTCCGCCCTTGGAAAATATTCAAATAGCGAATTCCTTTAAATTACTCGCTCTGCTGTCATGCAGTAGGAATTCAGCTTTTCAATGGCACCAAAAAGTCCATTAAGGACAAGTCCCAAGTTCCGAAAACTTTTCAAAATCGACACCATATTCATAATCTAACGATTCAATCACATGCGAATGCTCAACAACCGCATGAATTTTAAAATTCATAAAATAAATATACATCTTGACTGAACGCTCATGGGCAGAGCATCGTTAAAAAATAATCTTTAAAAAAACATACTGTTTGCGTAACAAAGGTCGGAAAATACCTCCGCCACCAATTAAACCCTCCTCCAATAGGCCCTTGAGATTCCGCTAAACTTTGCCCAACAATTCAGCAATTTCCTTTTCACTTTTTTTTTTTCGTTCCGAAATTAATATTCCTTCCACTAATGGAGGGCCTGTATCCAAATGGGTTTTTAGCGGAAAAGAAATCCTTGTCCTTCTGAGAGGGAAATCAAATTTTCCAGTTTTTTTTTTTTTTTTTGCAGAAAAAGCCAATTTATCCAATAAAAGTTTCAAATAATAACACTGAAGAGCTTCGAGTCTGCACTTCTGGTTTGAATAGATGTTATGTCCTTCTGATTCCATCGACCATATCCTTTCATTACCATGTTTTGCAATTTTGTCCTGCAGCAAGCAAATTTATCCAATATAAACCCATTTAAACGAAGAGACAAAGAGGAAGATGGGCATCGGGCGCAGGATGGGGTGCAGAGGGTTAGATAAAAAATAAAATAAAAACAAGATCAAATAATTACGATACGAAGCAATTGTTGGTTCGCCCGACTTCCACCTATCCCCCCACTACAGGACAATTCAAGAGATTTACACACAAAAACAAATCTTGCCTGGGATAATGACACACATGTATATAGAGGAGAAATCGAAAGAGGAACAGCACACACCAAGAGAGGAAGATGTTTATTATAGATTGTGCAAACGAGGAGTGGTTCTTGTCCTCATCATCCAGAATCGTGTCGCATCAAATGGTGTGAGAATCTCCACCACTTGTACAACCGCACCTAATATCCCGCAGTGTTATGTGTGTGTAAGTGGGATTAGTGGACATCTTATCTGTTATTAGAAAGAGGAGGTGGAAATGCAATCACATGGCAATGGGATATACAGAATATCCTCCCCACAACCAAATAGCAGCAATAAAAATCTAGAAGGATGCGGAGTTAGTCGAAATGAGATTGGATGAAGAGGTTATCGATGACACCAGAGAAATGGGATGCGTGTAGCTATATACACCCGGAATCCCATCGCACCGCAGAGAGATCAGAACAACCATATACACACACAACGCTGACGTGGGATTATGTGGATTAATTTCCACTTCGTATCCAGCAGCTCGCAGATGAACTTTGCAGATACACACAGGCACAGACACAGGCACCAGGCACCAAGTACAGGCACTCAACGCCCGGGCGGTGTTAAACTATTTGAGATGACCTGTCTAAAAGTTTAGATTAGAATTTTTGTATATCGCTGTTGCTGCTCGAAAATCACTTGTCTCTTTTGCTCGCCGGAATGTGAGGAAAACAGAAATTACAGGGTAGGTTCCGCAAATCAGAAAAACATCCCACACTCAACTCGAATGTATGTGCAGATGCGTCTAAGGGTCAACCGGAATAAATGCGATTTTACGGGACGCGACCTTTGCTAGGTCCTGGAATTCCATTGAAATATGTAGGTTGGATTTTTTTTTCTCTCTCTCTCTCTCTCTCTATTCACCCCTCATATTTGGTTTCTTTTGAGGTATATAAATACACATTATCCTTCGAGTTGATTTGGGGATTTGGAAAAGGTGTCAGAAAAGTTTATAGATCGGAAGTTGATGAGGATATGCGAAGCACATAAGTATAAGCGAAGATGGTGTATCCTAGTCCTAGATTATGGGAGACTGTTTTGTGTTTCGCATGCAGAGGGGATTACACCGTTTAAGATAGAGAGGCAGAGAACTAATCTCAGCCAAGGTCAAACTGTCCGACGTTTTACAAATATGCCAAGATAGGACGGCCTTTGAAGGCCGCTCAAAGTTATTGAGTTTTAAAATCACTTTGACATTGGATTGGATTACAATTTTTGTTCTGCTATCAGACAATAAACACACTTTTGCTTTATTTGAGCTCGAAAGTCCTTAAAGGGGGATTCTCTACGTTGAGGTCTTTTGTAAGGGTTTTTGTTTTTGAAAATCTGCTTTGTTAGTCTAAGTTAAGTTGAACTACGATTAGAAGACTTTGAGTGACGTATCTACGGTAGCATCTACGGTAGCACTACAACAAATCGAGGCAAGGGCAATCTACGAGTTTATTAGACTTATTTATTACATATTTCAAAGGTGTCTTCTGGTTCAGCCTTTGTACGGAGTTAAAACTGGGCATGCGGTTCTTAGGGACTTTTTCGAAGCCCGTATCAGTAGAAGGATCTAACAGCGAAGAAAGTGGTGCATAGTAGGGTACCTAGGTTCAAAATGTTGTTTTGGTGGAGCTGACTTCTGAACCAGAAGTGTCAAAAATGTATTATATTTGGACTGTGCCTACATCGAAAAGGGACAGGTACTAGGTAGGGGAAAGGTGCGAACAGTGAGACACTTTTCTTTTAAATTGGTATATATCTGAATATTTTCAAGCAATCTTAACCAAACTTGGAGTATATTTTAAGGCATATTTTACCTTAATGTTCCAATTCAAATTTTAGTGGAAGGGCCCACGAGAGCATCACAACAAACTGAATCTTAGGAAAAGTCAAACTGTCTCACTGTTTGCGAGCGGTGCGATCAATGAGACAGTGTAAGGCGAACAGTGAGACAAAGGAAATAAAAACAGAAAAAAAGTAATAAAACGTTAAATAACTAGTTAATTAGTAATTTATTAAATAAATTAAGGTTTCGTCAAGGTTATAATATGCGACTTCCTGAACAAAATCCGTCGGAAGATCGTGATAGGACGCCGAACAAATTGTCATAGAACTACTTGTTCACATTGTGCCTGTTAAACGAAGTTGCCCGAGATATGCTGCTGTGCTGTGAGACATGTTTCACTATTTGCTTTTTGGATATGTCTCACTGTTCGCTTTTTGTCATTTCATAGAAAAAAAAATGACAAAGAATTCTAAGATTTTGTTGTTTTATAATAGCAGAACATAATATATAAATGTTTTATGTAAAAAAAAATTCTGTGTATTTATCTGATTATTTCCCGTTGCTATGCTAAATTTAAATACACTTCGAAAAATACTTTGAGCGATTTTTTTTTTATGTTTTGCCGGTGGAGGTTAACGCGCAACTGAAACTCGTGTGCAACAGAATCAAAACGCGTGTATAAACGTTTATACCAATACTGGTTTAACAAAAGAGAAAAATGAGTTGTCTCACTAGTTGCACTGTCTCACTGTTAGCACTTTTCCCTACATGTATAGAAATTCTTCGACACACATGTTCGTCTTCTTAAAACAAAGACCTACAAATATCTTACCACTGCTAAGCCCAGGCTAGGGCATTTTTATTGCAAATTTTGAGTCAATTTATCCACGGCACTGGAAGTATTTTAAATCCTCTTTTGTGGCTCTTCTGGATTTTTAACTTTCTCCATTACGCAGTAAGAGAAAGATAATGCATTCGTACAAAATTTCGAACTCGGGATGTTAATCAATTCTGCGATTACGATGATAGAGCAACTCAAAGAAGTGGGTGGCAAAATACTGTTTGTCGGTCTGTCTGTCTGCCTGTCCGTATGTCCCGAGGCCTGCATTTCGGTCAAACTTCGGATATGGAGTTTTTTTTTTTTTTGCAAGGTACCTCAATGTTAATGGTACTTCCCATATAAAATGTTCATACCAATCTGATTTGACCGAAAACGGCTCCAATGATTTCAACCAAAATTGATATTCTAACTTAAGTAGGTGAGGTTACCATGATTGCATACTCAGTTTTTTGGCTGAAAATTCGAATAACGGTATACCTAGGTACTTTTGAAATTTCGTCATATCTCAAAAACGGTCCATACGATTGTAACAAAAATTTATAACTGAATAGCAAACTCATTTTTCTCTCTGTATTATCATACATTGAATTTAAAAAAAAGGTATTTTTTTAAAACTTGGTTTCCTTTAGTTTACCTGAAAACGGCGATAACGATTTCCACCAAAATGCAAACTTAGAGTAAAATTGATGTTTTCAAAATTATTGCGTCCTTAATTTTCAATTGGAATCACCGAAAACGCCAATTTTAAAATTTCAGAAACTCCCACTTCATTTGCACCCCATACGCACGTCCATCGGCATATTCGGTTTATCTCTGCTAATGCATTCCAAAAAAAAAATCACTAAAATCTTACATTATATGTAAAAAGCCTTCAACCAGTGTTACTAATATGTTCCATTTAAAAATAAAAACACGCCCTATACGCTATACCAGATCAGAAAACAGAAACTCGTATACACCTTTTAAAATAGTACAGTAGGCGATTCCAATTCTCTAACTGGAACTTGCGACAAATTGCCTGTTAGTGAGAGCTTCAACTTACAAAAACTCACATTGTTATTTGGTATCAGATGAATAACCCAAAAGCGAATTTTATTTAACACTATTCGTATATTTGTTGAACCTTGAACCGTTTCTTGTATCTAGCATCGGTTCTCAGATTTTTAACTACCCACCTGTCTCATAAAATAAGAAAACAAACAAACTTTTGATGCGGAACGGGAAAGTTTCGTTCGATCCAGTCGTGCACTTTTTTTTTTTTTAATACAAGATGTCCGCCGGGAAGATATACTACTTTGTTTGTTTATAATTAATGATTAAATAAAAGAGAATGGATCTTATATTGATATATGTTTTATTTAATGTCGGCAATTATGTATGGAATACAATATCAGGTAAATGTCCGCCTCTGTTAGTCTCACAAATGCGAGCCCTTTTGAGCACATTTTTCATTACATTCTCACACATTTCACGCGGTATTTCATTAATTTCATCACGAATATTTTGTTTGAGTTGCTCAAGCGTTTCTGGTTTGTATGCATAAACCTTGCTTTTCAGATATCCCCAAAAAAAGAAGTCCGGAGCAGTCAAATCAGGCGACCGTGGAGGCCAATCAACAACACCATTTCTTGAAATAACTTGTTGTGGAAAGAGGTCTCGCAGTAATTCCATTGTAATCCTGGCTGTATGCGATGTGGCACCGTCTTGTTGATACCACATGCTAATCAAGCCCAAAGCATGAAGTTGTGGCGTTAAAAAGTGTTCAATCATATCATGACATCGCTCCCCATTCCCAGTTACCGTTACGCCGTTTTCATTTTCAAAGAAGTAAGGTCCAATGATTCCTCCTGACCAAATTGCACATCAGACTGGAACTTTTAATGGATGCAGAGGTGACTGATGAATAATTTGAGGGTTTTCCATTGCCCAGAACCGACTATTCTGTTTATTCACATATCTATTCAAATGAAAATGTGCCTCGTCACTCATTATGATTTTTTCATGAAAATCGGGGTTGTCATGGGCTAGCCGTAACATCCTATTGGCATATGTACGGCGGCTTAAATGGTCTTGTGGAGGAAGCTCTTGTGTCAACTGAATCTTAAATGGAAACAAATGCAAATCCTTATGTGCAAAACTGTCCCCAAAGTTGTTCTTTGAAGACGGCGTCGAATTGAGGTTGATGGATTGTTTTGAACACTTCCTTGAGCAGCAATAATGTTTTCAGCCGATTTTGCAGTACGTTGTGGTCCATAGTTGGGCCTATCACCTACAGACCCTCTTTCTTCGAAATCGCTCCCTACACGATAAAGTGCGTTTTGTTGGCCGATGTTTCTCCCAAAAATTTCACGTAACTTTCTCATCGTCACAGTAATCGATGATCGATTTTGATAAAAATGTTTTAACGATTTAAACAAGTTGGTTTATCGAATATTTTTCCACAATAAATTTGCCACGTGTCTACCTTACGACTGCCAAATATGAACTGTCAAGACTAATTGTTGCCAAAATGGCGGCAAAACAAAGTAGTATACCTTCCCGGCGGACATCCTGTATAATGTATAATAATATTCAAAAGGGCGCCAAATGTATTACTCACCCGAGGCGCCTAGATGGTTAAGGCCGGACCTGGTTATACGAAGCATACCTACTAGACCTAAGGTTCACGAATCTGTTGCGCCAACTATTCGAATTTATTAAAAGTCCATTTTAACTGATGCAGATCACGTCGAACTTAAACAGGTACGTACTTCTTAACTATTTTTTTTTTTTTATAAATTTCGAATAATAATGAAATTCCATGTTTCCGCAGTCGTTTGGTTAAAGAAATTCTCTATCCCCAAATAAAAGGATATGCAGATAGAACCCACTTGCATGCCATAATCAAATCATTTTCAATCTTTCCCTCTATAACCCCTGCAAACCCTATACCTATCTTATAATATAATGGAGAACAGTGCAAAATATAATCAAATCACTTCCATAATAAATACATTTTCCCAAAAACCAGAACAGTGAACAGAAAAATGATATGCAAAACAAAACATTCAGATCCCATTATATGCACCCTCCAGAAATATAAAAAAAAAAAACATCATCCCATGCAATCATCCCCAGTGCAGTAGCAGCAAACGTCCACAAAAGCGACAAAATAAAAACAAGCGCACAATTTGAATCCATTGTATTTTATATCTGGTACGTGCTCTTTATCCCGTGCTATCCATGTCACGTTGGCTTTTATTCTATTTTAAATAATTCTCCCCAAAGAGCTGCGCTCTGGAGAGGGTCACGCCGACCAGAACAGAGCACATTCCTGTCCACAAATTCGATTCAATTTTTGGTCCACAACACAACCCTTGCAAGACACCCACTCACCCCCAACAGCACAGTGAATGATGATCGTTGTCTATATGCGTCCATTTATGTTTTGCAAATAGTTTTCAAAGTGTTTTTATTCAAATTTTTAAACGATTCCATCCGTCAACCTGCTCTTCGCAGGACTAATATGCATTTCGTACATGTCAGATACCTATACATACCTATATAACAAAGCGTTTGTTCATTATCATGCAAATCGCTCGGTTGCGTATTGATTTTGCTGCAAACACCCCCCCGTTAGTCAGAAGTTTCGAAAAACCACTGGTAGTCGAATATTTTTATAATCATTATCCTGGTCGTCAACATGATGATCATTATCGTCACTGGCTGTAGCAACAGTATGCTTTAAGGAATATTTTTTGCGCCTACATCGTTGGCATATACCCCCAAAGGAAACGAGCAAAAAAAAAGCCCCCGAAACAAAAAACAGCAACCCCCCGTTTCGAAGCGCCTTCAACTTTTGAATCAACAAGGGAGCCATCATTTTTCTATACATTCGTTTATTTGTTTACTCGGTATTGGTGCCCGGGGAATGGAAATAGAGAAATGTCACTACTGTTGGGGAACACAAAAAAAAAAAATAAAAAATTGTTTAAAACTTTTATTTTCGGCAGAGTTTTTTTTTTTTTCTATTTTCCACCGGAAAAGAGTTGATCCGCGCGTTCTGTTGCTGGCTGCGGTGGTGGGGTCCGGTTGTTGTTAGTTCAACAGAAATGCAATCTTATTGGTCAAAAGAGTGTCAAACAGGCTTTTTTCCGTCGAAATTTTGAACTTTGAAAATATGTATCCTACATACGAATAAGTGTGTTTTTTTACGTTTTTCAAGCCAATATCAGTTGGGAAATGAAAAATGTTTGAAGGATTTCATTTTGTGTTTTGTTATCCAACGATTTTGAATTTCTTTGTAAATAAAATCGGTTTGTGCGAATGGAAATCAATTTGATAGATGATTTTGAATGGGAAAAGGGGGGACTCCCAAAATCCAGCGCGATTGATTCCTGATTGAGGAGGATGGGACTGGGTTTGTAATTTTGTTGTTTGTACTCCTACCACAAAAGGAGTTTTGAAGAAAAAAATAGAGCGAAGTGGGAAAACTCATTTTTAAATTTTGCTACATAGAACGACAATTTAAACGTGCACACATCTATATCACGTCTTTAAAATAGTGATGCTCGCATTTGCATTTCTAAAATAAAAAAATACCTTTTCAGTAACGAATCACTACTGGATAAGAACTAGAGCTTAAAACGAACGTTGATTCGCTGCCTCAGGCGATGTAACCACAGTCGAGCTAAGTCAAACCGAAGTCAAAGATGTTTCTTTAAGGATGCCTGCATTAACCGCCCATCCTTGGATTAGCTTTTCACAACCATGCATTTTTGTGACATAGTTTTTGAGTATGACGATTGACGAATAAAAAGGACGCAATATTGTTGTCTGTTTTTTTGGTGCTACCAATTATTCAGACAGTTTTGGATCGAAATATTTAATGTCATATTTGTTTCTTCATTTATTATTACTTGGGAAACCAATTGGCTAATATGTATATGACCACATTCTAGGGTAATGTCCAGCAGTTTTCTTTTATAAGGTTGACTTGACTCAGTCGCCGCACTGTGGTCCAAAATGACTTTCTTGGTTGCAAAAGTCATAACTTTTAAACGCATGAATTTATTGCTTTTTTTCTTAAATTAAATTACCAAGCCTATAAAAACAGTCATTTAAAAAAAAAAATACTTCAGAGGGTGTTTCTAAATCTTAGGCTAAAGTAAGATATTCTTTTAAAAGGGAATTAAAAGAATATCTTAAAAATGTACGAATCTTGTAAAAAAAAAAAGGTCTGCGTCTATTTAATTGTTCACAGAGTGATCCAAAATATTTCTTTACAACAGAGGATACAATTTACGAACCAATTTTCAATGTTTTTAGCAAGTATTTTAACAGTATTTTCTCTATTTTGTGGCGCATCAGTTTCATCAGTCATATTTTATATAAAATAGTGTAGAAAAAAAGTAAACGGACGAAAAAAAAAATACTTAAATAAAAAAAATACATAATACAGTACCTACAACTTTTTAAGGTTCCTACCCAAAGGGCCAAAGGGAAAAACTCAATCTAATAAGTCTGTCCCAACCCACTAGACCAATTTTGTATCTATGTCTATTTCAGAAACTAATTGACGTATAAGGCTGAAATTTCCACACAACATCGGGTATAACCTCGATACGGCAAACAATGGTAGCGATAGTCAATGTCAGTCAGTCAGTCAATTCAATGTATACATCTATACATACATATAATAAAACTGTAGGCATTTTCTTTGTTACCTAATGACGTGAAAACTACTGCATAGATTTCGATGAAACTTTTTTTTTAAATGTTCCTTAAAATTCTGAGAAGCACATAGGCTATTGCTTTCATTGCCATGCCTATTTCTTGGAGCGTTTTTGACCAAAATGTGTTTTTTTTTTTTTTCTGACTTAACAAAATAAAATACTTAGGAGAGCCAACACTTTTATAGTTATTTCAAGCCATCAATCAGCTTTCTATGTCCTCTAGAAGCTGAGCGACAACCTAAAATCTAACATGAAAAGAATAAATTTATTTTCTCAAATCGTACATTATCAGCAGCCGCGGTTCTTGATCGTTATTCTGCTTTGGGGTGGTTGGGTGGCGCACATCGCACAAGCACGTTTAAATGAAAAAAAAAAAACTGCGTGGTGTTTTCTCCAAATTAAGTGAAACGAAAGAGAAGTACGCGACGTGAATGTGTATGTAATCAACAGCGACAATGTGTTTCTGAGGAAATGCGCAGATGGCTGATGACGTGCGCTGATGGATGTATGGTGGTTGAGTTCAAGGTTTTTGTTTTAATGGTTGTTATAGTACCTACGTTGATACCTACAGTAAAGAATTGCAGAATTCAAGAAGTAAAGACGATATAGGTGAATTATGTTGTTTGATTTATTTATTGTTGGTGTAGGTACAAATTTCCGTTAAGGCTTTTGTTTTAGTGGTTGTTTTGATATTACCTACGTTGATACCTACAGTAAGGAAGTGGAACTTTAGTACTTAAGCTGTTGTATTTAATTTTCTTAAATTGGTGTTTTAGGTAAACAGATTTGTTTAAAAGTACGATCCTTTTAACCATTTTATTTATTGATGTGTTCTCTTAGTCGTTTTCCATTGGAATTTTTCCAATGGATACTCAATACTCATTCCTATGCATACATTTTGTTGTGCACGACCATGCTCTCGGTCATTTCATTTAGATAGACCGTGTTCTATACTCTTACGCTTCCATTCCGGTTTCATGTAGAACTTATCTGCAAGAAAACTTCGCAATTTCCATCGGAACGAACCTTCGGTGCGCGAGTGACACTCGCACTTGGCCGGTTTTTTTTTTTTTTTACAATTACTAGCTCGAAGTACTAGCATCGACATCATTTTCAACATTTAATAGACTTTTTAGTTCTGGGCAATAATTTTGTTTCAGCTCTTTTTGGGACTTAACGTGTCTTAAGTATGAAACAAGTGGATCTGATCGTCTAGATAGCATATTAAATAAATCTTCTTTTTTCGTTTTTGTGAAACCTTGCATGTATTTGAGTATCGATATCGCTATCAGTCCTTATTCCTTGAATCCTGTGCTTCTTTCTTCTATTGGTAAAATTTGACGTCTTATAAGTTCCCCACCATCGTCCAGAACTTTGTGAAGTATTGGAGTCAGAAGTTTGTAACTGTATTTGACTTTTAAAAGATTCGATGTGGTTTTGGTAACTCCAGTTCATAATTTATATACCTGCATATGTACATGCACAAGGATTGCTTTGCCTGTGAAATTTAAGCTTCCCAATGTGGGGTAACATATGAAAATTAATATTTCTACCTGTTTTATTTGATCATAAGATAGTAATCCACAATTAAAAAATTTCTTTCACTTTTTGTAATGTTTAGGCAATAAATCAATTAATCCCTTAAATATAATAAATATGTTACAATCTAATGGACCGTTTTCGAGATATGTCCACATTTCAAAAGAACCATTATTCTATTTTTGTTTTCTTTTTTTAGGCAGAGACTACACGTACACCGCAGTCTTTTTAACCGCATCGACTTAAGCCCCAATATAAATTTTGGTATGAATCGCTAGAGCCATTTTTCGAGCAAATCAAACTGGTATGAAAAATTAAATTGAGAAGTACCATCAATATTGAGGGGCAACCGTGCGAAAAACAAAAAAAAAAAAACGACCCCGAACTGTAGGCCCACAAACTCAAAATCAGATGTTTGAACCAAATTAGGGCAGCCGTTTAAGCTGTAGACCTCAGCACAGACGGACATAATTTTGTGACCCACTTTCTCGAGTTCGTCTATCATCGTAATGTCAGAATTGATTACCATTCGAGTTCGAAATTTAGCACGAAAACAATTTCTTTCTCTTACTACGTAATGGGGAAAGTTAAAAATTTCCAATTAACTGTCACAATTGACCACAACAAAAGCGACTATCACCTTAGGGAATTCCTTCACGGGAATAAAAAAAAAAACATTAATTTTGCTTATACCATGAGGCTGCCGAATATAATGTCCTTCGTTGCCACCCATTGACACCCATTGATATACTCAATGTAATTAAATAATATAAAATTGCTACTGAATTCACCAGAGTATTCGGCCACAGTTATTTTTCCTTTTAACACGTCCACTAATATTCACGCCATAACCGCTAATTATTTGAAATTTTTCAAACCCCCAACACATGAGGGTGCGGTTATTAAATCCACCATGCGGTTTTGAATTTCTGCATTTTCACACGTATTCGGAAAATTGAAAGTTGGAAAAACGCGGAGAGGATTTATAATTTCGTTCTTATTTTAGTGACAGATGGTTTCTCAAAACGTTGTTTTCACTTCCCACCTATACCAATTGTCCACACACTTCCCCTATATAGGTACCCTAAATACCACTCCCGTACTAAGGCCGTACAATATTTTTTGCCAGTGAAAGAAAGTCATCATGCTGATTACTCACCCCGCTAAACAAATATTTCCGCAGGCAAGACGATGGAAACCGGATATGAACACGACTCTTATAAGGTCGTCGAGTTGGAATCTGTTTAAACAAAGTCAGGTGCCTCTTACACCGGAATATCTGACACACATCTGTAATTAATGAGGATTTACGTCACTACAAGAGTGTATTAAATAAAAAAACCTCTGACTGATGGCGTTTCTTGGCGCTGCGGAAATGTTCTCAAAAAACTGCGTAAAAAAATAAACAAACTTGAACTCGACAGAATAGCGTTCGCTTAAAATTATTGTATAAATAAATTTCGGTGAGTAAACAAATTATGAGAAGCAACGCACATTCTTCGAACCACAGTTTAGCTGTAAGCATTTCCCGAACCTACACCGATTGGGTTGAGTCAGCTTTGAAGGCGTCCACCGCCTGGCTGACCTAAAAAGTCACATGCGTTCCAGTTAAACATTTGCAATTCTATTGAAATTTCATAACAAAATTTGTTTTTGTACGGCTAAGATACGAGTTTATTTTTTGTCGCCATTGTGATATAAGATTTTGTTGCTGTGTCGTTTGATTTTACTGTGCATTCGGTCATTGCTATTGGTAATTAAAACTCATGCTGTTGCAAAATCTATTCAATATTAAGATACACAACACGAATGCGGAATAATAAATGAGCTGAGGTAGACCGGAGAAGTCTCTACGGAGTCGAACAAGGCGGCAAGACTTTCGGGGTCTCTGTTTTGGTCAGAGGTTTTTTTTTTTTTTTTTTTTTGTATTGAGTTTGTTTTTCTCTTTCTCGTTTTTTTTTTTTTTTTGCAAACAAAACCTGATACTACCTACAAGAAAAACAAACTCGATACAAAACCTCTGACCAAAACAGAGAAAAAACACCCAAACCAAATGAACAAAAAATAAGAAAATGCAATAGCAAAAAACAAAGCAACATTTTCACCGCACAGACACAGATAAACCCGTGCAGATATAGTATCTGTATCTGGGATCTGCTGCACATGACAGCAGCTGGTGTGTGGGCTATCTAGACCAAGTTTGTATGCAAATTGAATGGAATATGCATGTATGGAGACAATTTTGTGGTCGTTGGGTGAAGTTGTTGGGGACAATTGGACAATGAGTTGTGAACTAGTTCAAGAAAATGCAGCAGTTTGTACACAAACCGATGTTGGTTTTAAGTTGATGATGGGAAAATGATAAAACAATTGGGTGTAGACGTTGCGAAACTTAAAGCCTTCGGTTGTGTGAATTTGGGGGATGGCCGTGCATGTGATTTGAAACAGATCGCATTTGAGTGGAGCCCTGATACGGCGTTTGTTTGCCTTTCACCTTGAACAAGTTTGATGCAATCTTATATGTGATGCGTACGAGCAGTTTTTGGAAACTGCTTGGGGAGCTGTTCAGCAGCAACTGCATGGAGATCCGTTTGTAATCAGAAGAGCAATGGCTTGATTAAGGCAAGCTCAACTGGAATGGGCCAATCTCAATAGATCGGACGAAATAAGAGGTGAAAAAAAAAACTTGACTACAGCTGTATAGCTCGTGACGAAGCGTTTCTCTCTTCACAAGCTTCTGAAGACAATAAGACTCAGGAGGAGACTCATGCCCATAGGATGAAGACGAAATATCAGAGCATTTCATTTCACACGTGATGAAGTATTTTAGTCACTAAACAATTTGGATTATCTGTAAACAAAAAACAAAATTAAACAGTTGGCGCTACAGGTTCTTAAGAGGCCCTAGACTTGGCTTCTCAAAACCAGTCGTTTTGTGTGAGTTTTTATGGGACCTATAATCTTATGCCGAGTCCTAACGACTTATTGAGAAGCCCTTTCAAGACTGTTATAACCTCGGATGTTTGTCAAACGATCGCGAGAGTGGTGGCGCAGTGGAATTTGTGTTTTTTTGTGGGGATCGCAGTTGGAACCCCAAGCTTAGTAGTCGAACACACTAACCAGTAAGCCACTGCACCTATCTGGGGCCCTGTGATGTCTGAAAATTAGTCATAAGATCAGCCAAGAGCCTGATGAAATATGTCAAAATAACAGTCCAAAACAAGATACCTGGAAGAACGAGTTTTTTTTTTAATAGAATCATCAGGATAAGTTGCTGTGTCCCCGGTATCTGTTACAAGGTCAGTGGGCTTAGAATGCTTATGGATTTTAAATCTCGATGCTTCGCCAACGAATCTAACCCATAAGGGGTGGTCTCTCTATGGCTAGAGGACAGATTTTTACAAGATACAACCATCTCCCACCTTATTAGTTGCATGGAAGGTCTAAAAAAGCGAATTGAACACATCCATTAACCATAATACCAAACGGTCGAAGCTTGAACTTTTAAGTATGTAAAGTATGAATTAGCAAAATAGTGTCAGGAATATAACTACAGATGAAAGATGATGCTAATTGCTTTGAAAAACTATGCTAAACTGTCCTAGAACGCTCTTAAGGAGACAGTGAATCAATCAGACTTTTATATGCTGCGAGGGTCCACTTGTGAGCTTCAATGTGACTAAGTACTTTTAAGGTGTATATCTAACTCAAAGGTTAGCCGAAAATCCGCCAATTGCTTTTGTGTTTAAATAGGGAGCTGGTCGAAATACTGCTTGCAAAATTCCGTCTTCTCACACAAAAATGCTTGCTTTTTAAATTTAAAGCGTTAAAATTAAGCTTATTCTCTTTTTTTTCAACTAACAAATATATAAAAAATCGACATAAAAATAGAAATTAAAAACAATTCTAAATTTATAAAAAAATTTAAATTTTAATATAAAAATAAGATAAAAAGACACTAAAATTAGGTTGAACAATAAATAGAATGAGAATGAGTAGTAAGGCCCTCTTCCGAAACACCAAGGTAACCCTACAAGACCCTATTCGTCCCAGTCCTGCTCTACGGCGCTGAGGCATGGACTTTATAGCAAGAGGATGAGGATATGGTCGTTTCGAGCCTAAAATCCTTCGCAAAATGTTCGATCCTGATTGTGTTGGTAGGGATCTGTAACGCGACATCGACCTAGTAATAAAACTGCGCATATCGGGCGGCTAAGATGGGACATGTAGAGCGAATGGACAACAACGCTCCGGGCCGAAGAGTCTTGGACTCTACCCCAGAGGGACGACGCAGTAAAGGAAGACCTCGCCTTAGTAGGACACGACATTAATCAACTTGGATTGCGGAACTGGAGGCAGGTAGCTAAGGATCGGGCTAGTTGGAGAGGTATGTTGATTGAGGCCCAGGTTTACTCCGAACTGTAGTGCCACCTACGTAAGTAATAAATAGAATGACAATGAAAAATAAGAGAATGGCGCAACGTTATGGTCATCGAGTATTAGGAGTGAACTTCAAAACCGGTGCATAATTCTTTGGTTCATTATAAACGCTTTTTAACCTACCTATACAACTGGTACCAACCTCAGAGCGGTCGCGAAGTCTGTTTTGTCCAACAGACACAAAAATCGACAGTTTGGGAAACCAAACACAGTTTGAAGACTTCTTAAGCAAATTTGAAAGAAACAGCAAAAACATAGTAATAGTAGATAACTACAACTTGCAAAAATGCAGGAATGGGAAGCCCGCGATTTGTTGTAGGCTCTTGAATATTAAAATTTTCGATCAAGAACTAAACAGTTATTCAACCAAATTTGTAGCAAGAGTAAGACTGTTCATTATCAAAATCTCCAAAAGAATTTGTTCGAGTTATACCTATATTATTTTTATTTTGTTTAAAGCCCAAAATCTTTTAACTTTCTTAAAAAATATTAATATTATGGGAAAATATTCCTTAAAAATCTTTATTAAAAAAGTTTAAACCTTTAAATTTTGCAATAGAAACGACTGATTGGGGATGGTTGAGGTCCATACTAAAGATACGATTATGCGGCCATTTTTCTCGAGCAAAAAATGTCGCATTAGAGTGACATTTAAGTTACGATTCGTCATTGGTCATTTGCGAATAAATGGCGATCCCACGTCATTGTTGTCCTAATATAAAATGACGGACACTGCGAGTCATTTAGAATTTTCCGTTGCAATTCCATTAAATGACGAGCGAAAAAATGATGATCACATGGTAATGACATGCCTCATCAAAATGATTATTTCATTCATTATTTCGATATCTCGTCATTTATCTTATCTGTTTTGCGATCAGACGGTAATGACCAATAAGAAAAATATAGCTACTGCCATTTAGAGTTTTTCTCTCGGCGAAGACGCAGACGTGTGCTACGATTTTTTTAATTAAATTAAATAGCAGTGGAAAGAAACAAAAATATTATAATAATATTTGGCAAAAGAAATGGTTGAGCCGTCGCGAGAAGAGTGGACTTTGTGATGAATTGCAAATAGTTCTGTCATTTGTCCTAGAGGTCATTAAAGAGCGGTCACTTTTTTCCACATGGCACAGAGTTCATGTCATTTGGTCCGCCATTTTGCAAGTCCTTTAAATGACGCCGAAAATGTTATCCCAAAAATGGCGATAATACAGAACGACATTAAAATGAGGGCGTTGTGACGGGATTTCGACGTCAAAGAGCTGCTAAAATGGCGCAAAAAATTGGCCTTGTTATCGTAACTTAAGGGCTAAAATGTGCTTTTGGTGGTTTTAAAGTTAATACCAGGTAATAATGATAAAGTGGGTTTTATGTTGCCTATAAGTAGCAAAACACTAAATGGAATTTGTCACGTGCTAATATAATTAAAAGGTTTGGAAATGTTCAATCGCGAGCTTTTTAATATTTTCCAATAAAAAAAACTCCCACTTTTAACCATTTTCGAAAACTTTTTTTATTTTTTGCAGAATATCGTAAAGCAGAATTCAGAAAAGCAGAATTCTATAAACAGTTTTTTAGAGCACAATTTTGTAAAAAATATTTTGAAAAAACAATTTTGTGAACAGATTTTTTAGAACACAATTTTGTAAACAGAATTTTAAAAAACAATTTTCTAAACAGATTTTTTAGAGCACAATTTTGTTAACAGAATTTTTAAAACACAATTTTGAAAGCACAATTTTGTTAGAAATTTGACCCTTCCATCCAAAACTTTATTGAATTTTTTCATTTATGCCCTACCGACTCAACTTTGGAACTATGTATTATGTAATTCAATCGAAAAAAAATATGCAAGAGGATCGTAGCTATCCGGTAAAAGTCCATTCCAAAACTCAATTCTATCGCGAACGATTCACTTGAGAGCAAAGCATCTATTTCACTATCAGCGAATCCCTCTGTCCAACCCCCTTGCTGTCAATATACTGCTCATCTGCATAGAAAACATTTCCCACCCCGTCTATCACTCCAGTTAGAAACATTACACTGTAGAAATTAATTTAAACAGGAGCAAAACAGCACACAGCGGAGGAGCATGCGGAGATCCTTACACTTTCATCAAGGTGCTGTTATTATTTCCACACCATGCCACCCACAATTTCATTATGAAAACATTTCTTTTTCCTTTTCTATCTGTGTACGTACATCTATTCATCTTCTCTCATCTCGTGCATCTTGTGGCAAGATAACGGTATGTACGCTCATGTATCCAGTATCCCTCTGTGTGTTACAGGAAAAGTAATAAAATTTTAAAGGAACACAACAAGCAAACTTTGTAAACTTCCAAATACATTGTGCCCACCACCACCACCACCATCCACCACCCATCCCAAAGTCACAACATAAAACAACACATGATTGTCGTAGTATGCGCTGGTTGCTGTTTGCTGGTGTATCTTGCATAATCAAAACATTCCGTCTTGCTTTGCTTTGTTAGTTTGTTGCGTTTACTGGTTTTTTGAGCGATTTTCCTCCCTTTTTTGTTTGGATGCATATTTTTGTTTTCTTTTTCTGTGCACTGCCGGGGACGGGTATAGTTTTGACCAAGACCGAAATGGACACAAATGGCCGCAAAACAGAAGCGCGATCCTAGTTGTACAATACCATTGACGAGCTAATAACCAAAAGCGCACAGACAAAAAAGTAATAGAATCCACTCACAGCTACTGACAAGAGTAGGACTTTGTTCTTTGTGTTTGTAGTACAATATGCAACATTGGACTGCAGCTCCTATACACATACGCAGTCGTGCAGCTCTCTGACGGTTGCTGTATTTTTGTGAAATTCAAATTTCTAGTCACGTTTTGAATTTCATCCGCAGTTTCTCCAAGAAGTGATTGCTATTCGGCATCGGCTGTGTGGTGTCGTATAGTCATTCCCCGCACAATGGATGCAAACTGGTTTCTATGTGTTATGCACGACGCAGGAGGCGTGAGGTAGGAGGCATGAGGCAGGAGGCAGGAGGGCGATATGGATAATTGTTATTGTAGTGGTTTTCGTTTATATTGAATAAAAAACTTGCATTCCTTCTTCATTCTGTTTGGAACACTATACTGGTGGTTGAGGGATGTTCGTCTGTGCGTGATTGTGTGATGAGTTGGCTGGATTTGAGGGTTTACTTTGGGGATTAACGAAGCACTTCAAGTGGCACTGTGTTAAATGGTAGAATTTTCGTTGAATTGTTTGCATTTAGCGAGAGTGGTTTTGTGATCTCCTTGGATCATCACTTTTGATGGAGAAATTGAAAAGGAATAGGGACTGCGAGTGGGTGCATAATGGTGTAGCTGTGAATAAATAGGGCTGTCATGTAATTAACGTGCGAGTTGTTATATCGGTGACAATTTTCGGTGGGGCTGTGAAGTCACTTGCGGGAAGCCGATATGTAACCCGAAATGGTTATCGTGTGCGGAAGGTGCGACAAAAGTAATATCAGCCCTGGGAAAAGGTAATACTGCGAAATTGGCATACTCGATGATGGCAGAGGGTGTTGAAAATAAATATAATAAAATAAATAGCTGGCGCAACAGGTCCATAGGGGAACCCACGCATGGTTTCTCTCATTTTTTGGACGAATGGAAGGGATCTACAATTTAATGCCTAGTGCAAATGACTATTTGAGAAGCCCCTTCATGAAAGTTATACTCTCGGAAGTTTTGCAAGACGTTTGCTAGAAGTGACGCAGTGGAAAAAAAACAACAATTATTTTCTTGTTTTAAACAAGTAACAATATATACTTGGACTTGGCCCAAGAAGTCCTTATAAAGCTCTAGGACTAGCTTCTTTGAACCTTGAACGAATGGAAAGACCTACTTAAAACGCATTCGAATACCCACAGACCTCACTAGGCAGTTGGTGAGTTTGTTTACCCAATGTCCATGATCTAGCCTGCTATAGTTGAGACCCTTTACATGTATTGCCCGAGAGTTCAATCGTCTCGTAACTAGTCTAGGTAGCATTAATCGAACTATACTCGAGAATCAAATTTGAGTTTCACAATCTTCAGCTTTTGTTGAACTCAGTTTGTGTACGAATAAGGACTTTCACGTCTGAGCAGTGAATTCCCCATTTCTATACCTAGAAAGCCTTCAATTTCCTCTGCATTCTACGATATTCAAATTTATTTAGAACTTAACTAACTAATTTTTAGGTTAAAATAAAATCAGTAGACACAGGTAGCACTAGTGCCCTGACACCAGGACCATCTTAGGACATGGCGGCCCAAGAAATTTTACTTCGATAATGTGCTATCGAGGCTATTTCCCCTCCTGCAATAATAACTGCATAAGGCCTACAGGAAACAAATCTGGCGCACTTTTATGCATTACCGAAACTTTATAGAAAATTTTTAAATTTTATTTATCCAATGAACTTTTTGCATTTTCATGCCAGTAATGTAATCAATCGTGTATCGTATCGTATATCGTATAATTTATATTTTATCTTACAAATGGGGTCCGCCGCAAAAGGTTATTTGGGACCCATAGTTCGGTGATATGGTACTTTAAGTTCTCTTGGAGTTCTCTTCCCCCACTCGCTACAAGTATTTATGAAAGATGTAGGTACACGAGTACCTACACAATGTATAAATAGTCGCAATCTTCTTTTATATATATAATTCTTTCGGGGTGAAACTGGATGATGGTATAACTCGATAACCCTCGGGACGATTTTCATGATCCTTTTTGGTTTTGTTCGTATTGCTGTTTATCAGGTTTAGGAAGAGAGAAAATTCCGGAAAATCGCCGTGCGGCCCTGATTTAGCATCCAATAGTTCTTCCTATTAAGTATTTATTTTGACTTTTCTATCTCAAAAAGTAATTATAATTAGGAAGCTACGTACTATGTGCGGATTTTTTTGTTTGTTTTCAACAAACAGATTGATAAAATAACCACTGGGTCAATTTTTATGATTGTTTTCGTATTGTTGTATTTCAGGTTTAGGCAATATTGAACGATAGGATACTTTTGGACCCGATAGGTGGCGCTGTCGCTGATTTCCGAAACAACTCTACCGATTTCATTGAAGTTTTGTGCATGGGTATGGTTGGTTCCAGTTTGAAAGCCGGGATAGTTTTGGACCCTATAGGTGGTAGTTTGCAAAACATAACCGGGATAGGAAAACTGGTTGTGGCACCTCCTATTCAAAAATAAAATCAAAAGCTGTTTCTAAAGTTGTATAATTCAAATAATTAATGGACATTGTGCAAATAAAGTATTTTGGTAAAAGAGAGCAGGACTTAATACGAAAGGTACGGGCAAATCCGGGTGGGTACAGCTACATCTAAAGACTGACGGCCGTATGTGCACTCATAACTCGGGAACGGATCGTTCGATTTTTCTGGTTTTTGGTTTAAATTCGCATTGGCCCAATTAAGGACATTGTGCTACTTTCTGTCGTGAAAACGAAACTTTATGAGTATTAGATTGGAGATAGAAGTTTGTATAAACTTTAAAATTTTGTTCAAATTTCCTTTTTTTTTTTTTTGTTCGTCTGTAACTAGAAATGTTCACCTGCAAATCAGGTCGCGACTACACACTTTTGAAAATTGCGTAAAACTAAATATTTTGAAGTCCTTGTTTTAAAATAAAATCGCTAAGTAAGAAATATGAGGGTGCAATAACTCCCATGGTTCCATTTCAGCCGACTTTACCCTACATATTTTCTACATCTAGAAAATGGCACATTCTTTGTTACTCTTTAAATTTAAATTTGTTTATCGCGCTTCCCTTGCAAAAACAAAATTAAAGTATAAGTGAATATATCGGCGATTCGGGCTCCGTGAAAAAGACGGTAATGCCTGACACTGGAACCCTGTGGCACTCCTTCACATACATAGGAATAAAAACCCATCTGCATTAGATTTACCCATTTGCGCTTCAATATGGTTGCACCTAAATTAGCAAAATAAAACCAGTAGTGTCATTCGCCATTAAGTCCCGCAGCGCCCTTTCAATTCGCAATCCTTTCATCGCAGTCGTCCTCGCCATTCATAGTCTCTATTGCGCCTCATGCGAGTAGGTACATTAACAAGGTTTCCAGAAATTATTCGCCTGTGAAAAACTCCAAGTGACATTTCTATTCGCATTTGAATAACTGCAAATGAAGCCGTGTATCTGCTTCCTACCAGACTTAAAAGAAAAAGATACGCCAACGCCATCAACCAAATGCATCACAAAAGAGAGAGAGAGAGAGAAAATGTTCTTAAGAAATAAAAACGAAGAAGAAGAAAAAAAACGCAATTCCATGTAATTGCATCCCATTTATTCAATCGAAAATGCAAAATCAGTCGAGTGTGCGTGAATGTTTGTACACAGCAAATCCAGGAAGTGCACTTTTTCCACATTTTCGCCCTCGCCACGAGTCGGTCTCCTTGGTATGTAACGCTTTTGCAACATTGCATGTAGATTGGCTTTTGTATGTCGCTTGACGAGCTTTTTACTAAACGTTTGTTATTTTTTGTTTTCGTTTTATTTGTCCTCTCTTTCTTGGTTCCCCTGGTTATCGTCTCCTTTGGTGAAACGTGATCTTTAACGTTAGTTTGGATTATTTTTCTACTTAAAAAAAAACCAACACACAGCCGAGTGGAAGAATAAATAGAGAGAAAAAAGAAACAGTATCTGGAACCTCGTAATCTGATTTCGTGTTTACTTTGGAAATAGCTGACTTCAACTCCATGTGGAGGGAAACCGAAATGAGAATGAGACACATTCCAATTGAAGAAGTGAAGTGATGCTTTTTGCCATCTAGCAATATCCTGTCGCTGTGTCTTCTACTCCCCCGACGCCCCCAACTCTGTCAGAGCGTTTGACATTTTGTGTCACAAAAGCAGCTGAGAAAAATGATGGAGGGTGCGACGGGCGATAACGCGCACAACTCCATTCGCTCTCAATGCGGTTTGATGGCATTTGAATTTATCTCAACATCGAGATTTGTAATTGATTGGTCGATAAGCAGAGAGTATAAATGGGGATTAGAGGGATGCAATCAACCAATGGTAGTAAAAATAATTTCGTTCTTTTTTAGAACCATGGAAATCGTTAACTTAGTTCCTGCTGGGTGGGTGGCACTGTGTGTGTGTGTTTTTTACGGTTTGTGGTGATGGCACTCAATGGGGATTAGACGGAACTTTGCACCTAAATTATTGTTTAAGGTTGACAATTTAATCGCCGCTCTAAATTAGGATGCATAAAGTCAGCAAGCAGTTGTGCTATTAGTGGAACGGAAAGTCGTAACACACAA
This sequence comes from Cheilosia urbana, assembly GCA_946477585.1. Classification (NCBI taxonomy): domain Eukaryota; kingdom Metazoa; phylum Arthropoda; class Insecta; order Diptera; family Syrphidae; genus Cheilosia; species Cheilosia urbana. The sequence goes on from OX297854.1 coordinate 125,245,325, forward strand.
ATTTGATGGATTTTTTTTTCCCCTCCAAAGGTTGTTTTTTTTTTTTTAAAGGCGCACTTTTTGACCTTGTGAGACCCTAGTCTAGAATGGTCTTTTGATGATGTTTTAAATTTTATGTATAAAAACAGACCGTCGGCAGTAAAAAAATATCAGCTCCACATATCAAAAACGACAGAGTGACAGCGAAGGTGGTTGGTAATGCCGACTCAGGGGGGAATACAGGTCACCAAAAAATTCAGAGCTAAGACTATGACATCAAAGGTTCATTTTAATTTAGTTTGAAGACAGAAATCGAAGTGTAAAATAAATATATTTATCCCTAACTCATATTTAAGTATAGACTTGCCTCTGTGACATGATGTGACTCTGGATTTCGATCATGAAGCTTGTCGACCTAAAATCTTCAAAGTCCAAACTGTTGTACTAGTCCTTCTTGGAAACTTCCACTTAAACTTGTTCTAAAAATAACCAAAATAACCCATAGCCAGGGATGGAAACAAAATAAATGTCCGTTTGGCCCTTTTTTCAGTTCGGTCCCCTTTTTGAAAATTTCCAGCGGCAACGCTGCTACAACCTACAAGCAAAAGCTCAAAAAATTTGAAAGGCAATTCCTTTAAATGTACCAAGCTTGATCTATTTAGAGCTTCATAGTTCGTTGTTGCGGAAGTAACAGAAATAATTTTTTTTCCGAAAGGATACATTCAACCTTATGTGCCTTTTATAACAAAGTTTGTTGGTTTAAGACCTCTACCAGGCTTGATGCATTTGGAGACTTTTTAGTTCGAGGTGATAGGTTGTGCTGGGTTGTGAACTCATCACAAAAGCTATCCCTAGTCAATCTTCACAGTCAGAACCTAAATCAATTCGACCATACTTAACTTCCCTATTCAGTACTTAAATATTGCTTGAAAGATCAACCTTATTTAAGTCGTCAAAGAAGTACCCCCAAGGTGCTTCCTACAACTCCAAACAATTGCTTGACGTTCACAGAGAAGGTGTCTGATATCATCCGCGACATGTAGGTCGTAACAGTTCACCTGTAACCCTTTTTGCTAATCTTTACGCATCAGTCTTGCTGAGGTTTATCATTCCTGCAGGTGTTTTCAAGTAGGCCACATGCCACTCATGGAGTTTGGCTTTTTTAAGTCCGACAATCGAATCGGTGGACTTGTTTTGAGGTGGATTTTTCTAAGGGAGAGTGTATGCCAACGTTACACAGAAGTCAAGCTTCGACCAGACGTCTTTTCCAAAATTGCACTCATTCAAACTGTCTTTAAACAAATTTAGCTTTGGGCATTGCCATTAGCCAGTTCTATGGTATTACAGTGGAACCTGTCTAAGTGGGATCAGGCCAAGTGGAATACCTCTATTAGTGGGCCTAATTCCTAATAACACCTTCATTTTCTTTAAAACCAACTCTATAAGTGAAACTTTTTCCACCTCTATAAGTGGAACTTATATTTTTTAAATTTACCTCTGTAATTTGACCGACTTGCAAATCCATTTATTTTAACCTCTGTAAGTGAGCCAGACTTGCAACAAAAATCGCGTTTTTCGCTACAAATTTCTGCGTTTGCAAGCCCAAAACGGTTTTATTTTGAAGGCTTTCTTAAGTGAAACAAATATTTGCTCTACCTGGATAAATGGGAAAATGGATAATTGGAATACCTCTATAAATGAGACTGAAATTAATGCCCCATTAGATTCGAATTAACTAGGTTCGACTGTACTGTACTGTGTAGTAAAAAATAAATTGAAGCAACTATGAACCTAGACTCCATGCTCACCTTGTCACAAGAATTTTATTTTGTGTAGGCTTTTTTTTTCTTGAGGCGGTGAGCTGTCCTAGATGTTTCCAATATTTTTTTTCGGTCATGGAACCCTAAATGACGAAACTTTTATTGGCGGCCTCATGCCCCGTATTAATATTAACAGAAAACATCGTTTGGATATTTTTATGTTTAAAAAAAAAAAAATAAATAAATGTTATAAAAATAAATATTTTAAGTTTTATAAAACATTTTAGTGTACAACAAAAAATACTGATGACTAGATGGATGAATTTGTTTGATGATGCCTTTCGGTGCGACGCGACGGCATGATTATGTTTTTTTCTACGGAACCCCTTTGACCCTCCAACGGAACCTCAGGGTTCCGCGGAACACCATTCGGGAAACGCTGACGTATCCCATGTTCGTACATGTGACTTGCACCAGGACAATTTGCTGAACACGATCAATAATCTGTAAGCAGTATTGCGAAAGTATCTCAAAAAATTGAGCTGGATCTCCGAACTTATAGAAGACCTTGTCTCTGTGCAATTTCTAAAAGGAAATTACTGCAAGTATCAACCAAAACCAAACCTTTGTGTTAAAAATATTCGAATCAAAGCACTATATCGTGTGAATTCCATTTTTTTGAGTAGAAATACTTTACTGACAAAATACTTACACCCGTTTCGCTATAAGGACAACTTTTGAGGGCACATTATTGCTTACCTAGAAAGAAAAGGAAAAAATGCAAAAATTAGTCACCGTTTGGCACAGGGATGAATTTAGGTACATTGCACTGTATAATGAATTTAAGTCTCGACTTAAAATTTACGGAAGTTCACAATTGCGAAAGTTGCATATGAAAAATATGGCCACTGTGAACTATACTTAAATTTAAAGTCAAAAATAAAAATGTTTATTGGTGAGGCCTAGTGGCAATAAGACACTTTTTTTTCGAACGACGATTTTCTCTATTACGGCGATATTTCAAAATTTATTTTTATGACATGTGTACAAAATGAAAGGTAGTCTATTTTATAAAGCTTTAAAATATAAAAAATATGACAAAAATGAGCAAACCAGAGATTTGTTGATTCAATTGGTATGGAAGTGCGTCTTCGAAATTCCCACAAAAAGGGATAAATCCGACGATACAGCAACACTGAGATGGGGCTCCATGAGTTTGTGCTATTCAATATGTGATGCTGAACATTTCAAATAAGAAGATAAAGATTATAAGAAAGTAAAGAAAATCAAATTTCAAAAATTTGGCCGCTGAGTTTTTCAATCGCCAGAAAATACTTAACCTCAAAGTTAAGTTAAGGGCAGGAGTTTTAGGCTAGAGTAGAAAACGAGATAGTCGCACAGAGAATACTTGTTCACCAACCGAATGACTAGACTCTATAGAACAGGCTTGTAAAAGGAACGGTGACCATTTTTTCCATTCACAAAATGGAGGACTTTTTTTCAGTAAAAATATAGTGGAACGGTGTTAAAGCAGATTATTAATATCCAAGTTTGAGGCTTCAATAAAATTAATCGACTTCGTCTTTGATAGTCAATATTATATTTTAACTCTAGTTTTTTTAAGAATTGAGTAAGTTCCTAGTTGGATATTTCTTATCGTAGAAGGATACCAGGAAAAGAGGTCCTTAAAAGTGAAAAGCGGTTTATTAAACTGACCTCCAAATTTACTCTTTTACTAAATTATCAGGCAGTACATAGTAGGGAAAAAGAGGAAGAATGGTCACCGTAACCATTATCCACCTTCTAGAATCTAGAGAGACAGTTACCTGTGTTCATATGATAGCTGGCCAATTAATGGAGCTTGAGCTAAACTGAAACTATTTACATGGTGCAGGCTTTGATTTCATAGGGCGTATTTATTTGCAGCAAACTTTTCGATTCGGAATACCGAACAAATGTTCGCGATCCAAATTCAAAATTCTTACTTTAAAGTCCTACGTAACACATGTTAAAATAAAGTGCACGACTGGGTTGAACGAAACATTCTCGCTGATCACCCGTTTAGTAAGGTTAGTTGGTTTGGTTTTGGTTGCAATTGTCGCAAGTTCTGGTTACAGGGTTAGAAGCGCCTACTGTACTATTTTATAAGCTCTTAGCAGGATCTTATTTTTGGTTGGAATAGATTATGATATCTTATGAAGAATTCAGAGATTTGTTTTTGAATTTGCATTAGCAGTTATAAACTAAATATTTCAATGGACGTTTGTGGGGCTGCAAATGAAGTGAGATTTTCTGATTGTGTAAGCTCCAAATGCTTGGAATTATTTTAAGGTGTATATTCCAAATGGTTAAAAAAAAAAACAAGTGGGTAATATTTTCTAGAAATAAATTTTGCATTGCTCTTATTCCTTTTTTAATGGAAGTGCGGTATTGAGTCTTAAAAATATACGTGAACACAGATCGGTAGTCACTTTTGAGAAATAATTAAAAAACGGATTTATTCGATTTTTTTTTTTTGTTGAGAAAAACCAAATAAAAATACATACCTATATTAAATACCTTTAACATTTTCTTTGATAAAAATCGTTAAAGCGTTTTTTTGTAAAATTTGGCAGACAAAACAGCAAAAAGTTTAGCAATGTTTAGTTTGAAAAATATTATTGTTTAAATATGTATTTAGTTGAACACTGAGTATCACCTATTGTTTCCAGCACACCAGTAAACCAGATAATGTGCTTTATCAAATCCACAGGGCACAGGATGGTTTGTAGACAACAGCACAGTGAGTAATTGATTGCCATTATTTTTATGGACAGGGTTATTATGGGTAAGGGACAACCTTTCCCCCATGGGGCATCACAATGAGTCAATGTTGACCTGAGTGTGGCACGGAGTACTCCACGCCAGCCCACATACCTAACCTAACCATCACTTACTGTTCGGAATGTAAGCATTAATTGGATTTTAAAGTTTTATCGAAATCGAAAATGGTGTTTTCGAGATATCAGCACTGAGCAGTTTTTAATTATGGTTTTTGGTGCTTCGAATTGAAAATTAAGGACACAATAATTTTGAAAACATTAATTTTACTCTATGTATATATTTTGGTCAAGTTAGTGCCGTTTTCAGGTAAACTAAAGACAGAACATTTTTAAAAAATTCCTTTTTTTTTTTTTCAAAAATCCATTGTCGATAATATAGATATAAAATGGGTGTGGTATTACGTTATAAATGACCATATCACCTTAGAAATAAATTGTGGTGACAATCGTATAGACCGTTTTCGAGATATGTCCACATTTCAAAAGTACCGTTATTGGATTTTTTTTTGGGGAAAAATGAGTAAGCTGTCATGTTAACCTCAACTACTCAAGCTTAAATATCAATTTCGGTTGAAATCACTTAAGTCGTTTCGAACAATTCAAGCTGTCATGAAAATTTTACATGGGAAGTACCATTAATATTGATTAATATTACAAAAAAAAAAAAAAAAAAAACGGTCCCAAACTCACAATCCGAGGTTTAAATGAAATCTGGACTGCCGTTTAAGCTGTAGCCCTCGGAACATACGGACCGGACGGACAGACCGGACAGAATTTTGCGATCCACTTTTTTGAATTCGTCTATAATCGTAATGTCAGAGTTGATTAACATCTCGAATTCGAAATTTTGCACGAATACAATATCTTTCTCTTACTTCGTAATTGAGAAAGTTAAAATAATGACAAACAGTTGGGTTTTCTTTTTTGCAAAAAAAAAAACGCAAAATCGGGGAGTTTTTCAGATTTATTTGGGGACAAATATTTTGACCATCTGGCAACGCTGACGCTGAGGAGTGTTTTTTGCTGAGGAATTGTTTCTTCTGGTTTTCTAGAGAGCAGTTACATTTTTCTGTCAGATATCGAGTTTTGGTTACCTTTCATTGCAATCCGTCAAGAATATCCAGTCCGGTACTAATGTTCGATAATAAATTAAAAAGTAAATCCTTTATTTAAGAAGAATTTATTTAGGTCAATATTGTATTCGAGGCTGATTGAAACAAATATATTTTTCAATGACAAGAATTTATACAGAAACTTAGATCATATTAAGTTAAAGCAATTTAGTAAGGTGTCGTGTGAATGACTATTTCAACACAATCCATTCAGTTAGCCACTCTTGGCACATACAGAGCTTTGGAGTATAATAGATCAGCGCGAAAAAGATTGTGAACGCCGCAACGCAAACATCTATCAGCATAAAATAAAATACTCACTGAAAGAACAGTGCGTTCCAAATCACTTGAAATCAAATATGATTCGAAAAACTGGGTTTTTAATAGAGTCGGGTGTAAACTGTCGAAAGAGTAAAACAAGTCGAAGAACCTCTCAAGGAAAGTATACCCCAGTGAGTTGTCACAGATACGAGTACCTTGCAAAAGTCCAGCCCTCCACATGCTGATCCAATATTGTGCATAACAAAGTGTAACAACTCAACATTGCCACAGAGACAGCCACACGTGTGTATCATAATTCCCAATCGACTTGTAAGATATCGTTCGCCCAAAACTGCTCTGAGGCGGAAAGCAATTCGACAAACTAATTCATTTTAATTGGTTTCAGGTATACGGGTGAGTCATAGTCCGTATTCAGTGGAGCTCTGTACCACTTGGTTAATTTTGTTAATTTTGTGTATATAGCCGACGAAGGTAATGAAATGCGTCTGCTCCAATTTCATTTCCTGTTGGTTTACGAGTAAAACTGCCGCTGTTTTCTTTACCTAACTCGTGGGCATTAATTTTTTTTTTTTTTTTTTTTTTTGTTATTTCGCATTAAACTTGACGCGAGCGCGCATCAGCGTTTATATTTTTTTATATTTTATTTTCAAAACGTGATTTAACGCCAATTTAACCGCACTAATGCCTCAAAGCAGCGCAAATGCTCGTCGTTCTCGTACACCTATACTTGGGGGAAATTTTCAGCTCCACTTATCAAAGTGTAAGTGGTATTTCTATTGGTCGCATTATTTCTTTTCAAACAACACACCCAGAGAAGTTCGTTTATCCACTCCGGTGTGCATAGACAAATTGATACAGTACTCGTATGCCAGACTAAGACTACCGAACGACGGACGGACGGACGGACACAAAGGTAGACAAAGGTGCTCACAAGTGTGGACTGTGAAGTGTAAATAATCTGATAGGTGATAGTAAATCGATTCCATTCATTAAAATGTAATTGGCGATGGTTTTTGCCGTTGCTGGGTAGTCATAATAAAGACATAGACACTCTTTGTACTCGTCCATCTGTCATAGATACATGCAAATGGAAAAATAAGTTATACATAGATGTGTGCGACTTTCGGCTCTAGATCGGACATCCATAAACTGTCGTCGTCGTAGCTGATACGATTTTAATTGTTCGGTTAATTATAATCAATTTCTTCTTCTGTCAAACTTTATTATATAGAGAGAAATAGATGCCGTGGCACAAAGTGATAAGAAAAATGCGAATCAAGTGAGAAGAAAAATCTTTTCGAAAGAAAATAAAAATTAAAGAAATTGTGAAAGTTTTGTAAAAATTTCTTTTATAATTGCAGAAAGTTTTCCTATTAGGAAAAAAAAAAATGACAGAAGAAGAGGGAAAAAAGTTAGGCGGGAGATTTCAATTGAATTATTTGATTTTTATTGCTCTCTTGTGCTGTCGAAAGGAATGAACTATAGACTGCTGTGGCTTGCTTTTGCTGCGTGGGAAAAAAAAGCAACAAAGATGTAACCACCAAGTTATGAATATTTATTTATGGGACTTTGCAAAGAGCAGCGAACCAAATCAAATGGATAATTTGCTACCGCTGAGTGATACTTACATAAGTAAAAGGGCACCTCCGACATAAACACCACTAGAAGGTTGAGAAATTTTTCTCGAAATCGATTAATGTTATGTGCAAATATTTATTTGCTGTGTAGTAGATATGAGTATTTGGATGCGAACTCGTTGGTAGTATAATGGCTTACTGTAGTGTAGTGTGCTTTGACTAGAGAGTGATGGGTTCCGGGTTCAACCACCAGAAAACAGTCACAAAATTATGGCCAATTGAAATTTGTTTTTCGTGGAGGCAATAACCCCCATTTTTAGGCTTCACACAAGCTATAACAATGACTTAAACTTAAGTAAATTAACTTATAACTAGGAATGATAAAATACCCCCACAAGGTTGCAACAAACTAGTTCTGTCGTTCTATATCTCGGGTTGGGGCAACTATACAAAATTGTGCAATACGTTGTAAATTGATTAGAATCCATCTCTGCTGCCCATCAGATTCTAAAATGCTGTCAAATATTTCAGACGTTCGCAAAAAGAAACGCCGTAAAAATAGCCTTAAGAAGCATTTTTTGTGTGTTTTTCCGTGGATCAAACCTGCGACCTTTCGCTCAAAAAAAGTTTACCACTGCACCGACGAATAGAACGACCTGAGTTTATTAAAAAAGGAAAAAAAAACCTTCATCAACTGTTTAAGCATCTTAATTCTGGTGATACAAACGAAGAAAAAAAAAAAACAATCTGGAGAGCATTTCCCCGACTTAAAATGTTTGTTTTGGAGCTAAAATATGCATACTTTTGTAAATATATGTTTTTTTTTTTTAAATCTGTTAGAACAGTTTTCTAAAGAACACGATATCTAAGAACGGCGATTTATTTCAACAAACTGAACGTCTGAATGTCATCACAGAAAGAAAATTATTTACTAAACAAAGAAATTTCGTTTCTTGATAGAGAAAATTTAAAAATTAGCAAATTTTTGTAGGAAAAAATTGTAGATCCCTTTCATTGGTTCCAAAAAAAAATTAAAAACACACAAAACGAATGGTTGTAAGAAGCTAGGTATTTTATTTATTTTAAGATAACATAAACGAGCAAATGTTTCGTAATTTAAGAAATAAAAAGCAAAATATAGAAAAAAAAGCAAATTTAAGAAACATATTCTGAAATTAAGAAGTAATTTTATGATATGAATTTTGAACTTCACTTGAAACTAGTAAAAATATCTAATATCAAGAAAATAATTGCAGCGGTAAACTTATTGAGAAAATAGGATTCAATTCTGCCATATTTCAGATCGAATACAAGATTGGAAACTAAGATGCTTTTAAGAAATAAATTCCTATATCGAGAAGAAATTAACACAACATTTTGATTCACTGTTTTGGAGTGTGCTTCCTTATACGATACATACAAGAACATTTTTAAGATATAGAAAACAAGGACGAATACAAGAAACATGTCTCGTAGTAACGGAATGCATTTGGTACTCATATGTCATATCCCATCTTCTTGATTCATATTATTTACTACAAAGAAGAACCAAGTTCTTGTATGAAATATTGTCTGTTTTGAAGGAGTCGCGCACGAGCACACTTTTTTTTTGACTTGCTTCGAGTTTGCAGTTGCATGGCATAAACAGTCAGTCCATTTCTTCCTGAATAAGTCCTAGTGTAAGGCGTTGTAAGAGTATTTGGAAAAAATGTTCGTCTATTATTTTGGGAAGTTATTTTATTTTGTGGCAACCCTGTATCTATTTCATTTATATACCTATATATATGCCAACTTTAGAGAATGGTAGGAAAAGCGGTAAGTTAGGTCAGAAGAAGGGCAGCTGAGTTTTAGTATTCGACCTTAGGGATGTAAATAAATATATCTCGTGATCTACATTGTGTGCATTGTGATTTTAATTGGTCGTTGTAAGATAGATTATCAATCTAACTTACAATTTTAATATTATAAGTGTTGGCGTAATTTTTATTTGCGATATCGATACGACGACCATTCATCCCCTTGTGAGAGGAGAGTCTTCTTTTTCGCTTATGTAACCTCTCTGATTTATTTAGTAAAAGAAAAGAATCCCGTGTCCTCTTCTTACTCAACTGGACCCCTAAATGTCCCATTTTTCCCCTAAAAACTATCTTGCGATAAGAAATATGCTAGTAAGTCCTTTTTTCAGTTCTTGCAAAGGTCAAGTTATATGGTAATCTTGAAGTAGGGTGTCCATATACCTCAAACGAAAAAAGAGGACATACTTTACAAACGCCCAGCCTTTCAATACCCCCCCCCCCCCCCCCCCCCCCTATTGGGTTAATCAAGGAAAACATTTGTACTGTGTATAAGTGGACATCACATACCACAGGTGACAGCTACAGATGTGGCATGTGCGTGTCGTTGACAAAACAGAGAAGAAATAAAATACATCGGAAAAGTGCTACCACTGCTAGTTTTTATGGGCGTACTTAAAAGTTTTAAAATGAAGGACTAGTTCTTATAATAAAATTATAATGAAATTGAAAAAAGAGAACAAAAAGAGGACAGAATAAATAAAGAGGACAAAAAAAGAGCCAAGCGAAAAAAGAAAGTGTAAAAAAGATCGCTGACAAAAAAGAGGACATGTTCTCTTTAAAAGAGATGTTCTGGAAACCGTATCTTGAAGTATTGATATTGACCAAGTAAATTCCTTTTATCAAACCTATTAATTTTGATGATAAAAATTTATGTTATTGGAAAAATGGTCACCGTAGATAATGTGTATATTCATTGAACTGAATATTGCGTTCATTGCGAAATTTTGTATTTTTGGAGTTTTTGAAACCACAGGAAACAGAAGTGTTTTTTTTGTCATACGAGCTGTTGAGAGACGCCGTGTCTCCTCTACTTGAATATGTCACAGTTATTTTTTGTTTTATTTTATTGTGTGTTATCTTGTTTTTCAGCATTATTTTTGTTTTTCTTTTAACACGTGCTGATTCCAGAAATAAATTACTGATTTAAGAAAATTGAAAATTGAAAATTGTAAGCAAACAGTTTCGTGGGTCAAGGAAACCAATGAACGATTTACGGAAAACAAATTGATTGGAAGAAATCAATTCTTAAGGCAAACAGCATTTGTTTTCTTAAATCAAGAAGCCGTTTCTAATTTTAGTTTTTCTTTTTGACTTATGAGAATAAACTGTTAAAATTAAGAAATAATTGGCTTGGAGCAGAACCGTAGGTACTTTATTTTCTTGTTTTAAGAAACTTCTACTTCCAGTTCAGAAAATATTTTTCTCCGTATACATAAGATGAAAGAATCACTTCATTAAGTGATTCAGTTCTTATATAAAAGATTTTTTAGAACAGCAATTCAAATAAAAAGAACCCGAAACGAAGTATTTTCAAACAGTAGCTGAATCGAGTTAATAATAGAAAGTACCTGATTAGATAAATTATAATTGAAAAGAGCAGTGGCTTTCGAAATATTTGGCTTCCCAACAACAAGCGGTGATTTTAACTCTTAATTTAATTTTAAATGCAGTGAGCGGCAGTACTTTATAAATGCGATTCGGCTGTGGAATGCACTGCCTAGAAATATTACAAGGATTGGTAACCCTACAACATTTCGTAGGGAATTAAGAGTTGCTCTCTCTGTTAATGTCTAAATATTGTGTATTTTAATGATTGTCTGTAATAATTTTTTGCCCTTAATTATTTATTTTTATTCTGCTTTTATTGTTTTTTTCTCTTTTTTTTTGCTCTTTTCTCCACAAATTTATTATTTTAGTTCTATCAAGTACACTTTGTTCTAGTAGCTATCCAACCTAATTTAAGCTTAACACTGTCTTATAAGATTGTATCTTACTGTGTTTAAGCTCCAATCAAGAAATAAAATGAAATGAAATGAGGGAAAATCCACGAACTGAATTTAAGTACTTCTAAAATTAACTTCAGAAAACTGGTGTAAATGTAATATTAAATAAAGATGATTTTTCTACTCAACGGTTATTTTTCGAGGAGGTTTACTTGATCAGCAAAAAAATGAAAAGAGCTCCTTATAAAACAGAACCTGTCGCTTCGAAAAATATTTCTTGTTGATCTAACAAGCAATTTGCTGATTTTATTATAATTTTTACAGGGCCTTGCCAATAAACGTTTTTAGTTTTGACTCTAAATTTTAGTTGTTCACAGTGGCTGTATTTTCCATACCAATTTCGCAATTGTGAGCTTCAGAAAAACAGAAGTCAGGAATAAAATTTGTTATTAGTACGGCGCACTGGCTGACAGTCTTATGTTATATTTGTACTGATCTTGCCAGGAACATGTAGCCGGACAAGATCAGCAAGGCATGATCAGCTAATGTACCAAAGATCAGACAAGAAAAAATAGAACGGAATTTCTATCCATCAAGTTAAGATTAATTTCGAATTTCTTTGACTGCCATTGGCATTCGCTTAAATTTTATTAGCCATTTAAGAAACGGCAACAAACGTCATCCATCACAGATCACACACAGATTAACGCGACAAAGCGCTGCAGCTACATAGGTTGGATATATAATCCATTTGTCTGCACCACAAGCACTCAGAGTTGTAACCAAAAATTAATTAATCGCATCTGTTCGGCTGATAAGACATTCAACTCGCATTTTGTTGTCTCCGCAGTTTCAACTTTATTCCAATTCCGTGCACTTTCAGTAGGAAATACAAATCCAAAGCCAATATTTATCTATTCAACGGAATCAGTGATTTATTTCTTGTTTCAAGAAGGCAATCCTCAATTTATTGGCGTTTGCCATTAATCTTGCCTCCACTTATACTCCTTCTTCTTCTTCTTCTTCTTCCACCTATTCTAAACCAAACCGTCCCTTTACAATCGATCATTCAAAAACAGCAACAAAATACACAAACTCGCTTCCATATGCACACACCCGCAACCACTTGAACAGCATCGGGGAATTTTTAAATCTATTCCCCAAATGAAACCGAACAACCGACGATTCTGGAAAGTAAAAATCCTATCGCATCTATATCACTCTGGATAATTAAACATTCCACTCATGCAGCTGTCAAGTGGTAACACATGTAAAAATGTTAATATCATTCTGCAGATACGCGAATATCGATATCTGTTATACTCATACACGTTCAAGTCGCATTTGTGTAGGACCAACGATGGGGATTTGAAAAGTCTAAGCACGATTGTCATTTTGAATTCTTCGCTTTTATTACTTTTTTTTTTATTACCTACTGGGGAGAGGCCAAGGTGACGTATACGACTTTTAAATACCGGTAGCCATGTTCATAATTTGCAGGCGCAACCGTTTTGCGCTGACCACATACGAAAAAAATTCCGACGGTCTAATGACTTCATGGGATGTGTGCCAACACAATTTAACTTGACATTTTGCAGTTGTTTTTTAAGTTGTTAATTAAAAACTTCACGCTTTCATTGCCGCAAACAGTCTCCATAAAGAAAATAAATGAAAATAAAAATTTGTGCAAAATATTGCGATTGCGAGTGAATACCTAATACAAGAATTTGCGTGCACTAATTATTGTAATGTCATTCAGCTGGGATTTGGGGTTTAATTAAAATTTAATAATAATGGCAATGAACATAAATGTCCAACATAACAAAAACAATGGACGAGGAAATTCAAACAAAAATAATATGAGAGAAGGTCCGGCGGAACTGGTATTGGTATTTTTGTTTTGATTTGAAAATTCCATTATGATTATGGTTTTATTGAATTTGATAGGAAATTGCCTATTAGATTGTTTATATGTGATTAGTGTGTAGGCGACATGTGCTAATTGTATCTAATTGGCAAATAGTGAGACGAGTGTAAGGGGCGATTTATAGCTAATAACTATAACCGTTTCGACTGAAACGGATTGCTGGCTAATTTTGCGAGATAATTCAATTTGATAAAAATAATGATGATTTCACAAATGAATGCAAATGGTTTTGACACGTTCCTTTCAAATGGTGGGTTTCATATACCTTTTGCGCAGATAATAATCAGAAAATGGATACTGCGTCCATTAATTGCGGTTGGGTATTTTGAAACAGGGCGTGGGCACGTTCAATTGGTGTGATGAAAATGAGTCCATTGCCGTACTTGCAAATAGCAATGATGGGCGCCATCTGGTGGGGGTTTTTTGTGCAGTCGAAATGGTTGAAGAATAAATTTATAGAGTCCTTGTAAAAATGTGAGCCAACTTCGAATGTCATATCAATAGGCAACTAGTTATGAATGAAACAAAATATTGAAGTTTGAACACTAAGATTCGCACAAAATTTCGACAACGTAAGGCATGATTTGTTGGGATTTTTTTTAGAGACGATCTACTGGCGATTTACATCGAAGATAATTATTACGATCATTTGCTGATCAACGGAGAAGGAAAGCCAGAAACTTTTAAATCATCGAGCATGACGGTAATTTTCGAACCTCTATTATTATGTATGAAGATCACCGATCAGTGAAAATCACGCTCGGGCTGTGAATGAGTGCAGATGCCTGCATTCTATAGGTCTGTCAATCGATTCGATATCTTCCAAAAGAGAGATGAAGGAATGTGATTTGAAATTTAACTTGACAAGTTCGTAGCTAAAAATAATTTTTTCTAACCTAAAGTACTAGATGACAAGATCACCGATCAGTTAACCGATGATAAGGCTGTCAATCGATTCTTTATCTTCCAAAAGAGTAGATGAAGGTATGTGATTTGAAATTTTACCTGCTAAGGTCGTAGCTAAAAATTGGATTTCTAAGCTGAGGTACTAGGGTGCAAGATCACCGATAAGACGAATTGAATATCCAAGATAAGCGATGATGTTTGTTTTTAATCTTTTCCTGAATGTTTTTCTGTTGTTCTGTGGAAGATGTCAAAGATCACTTAAGAATTTTCCAAGACTCAACCACCGACCTCTGATCTGCATTTGCATAACTAACTAAAAATGTACTGCTATTGAAACAAGTTTTGGACCAAGGTTGTACATCCCCCAATCGTTGAAAGATGAACATCACTTCGAGCAGAAAAAACTGTCATTCGATGAGCGTTTTGCCTCTGCATGCAGATGACTACATAATTATGCTGTAAATCGCAAAATTTCCATTTTCTATAGATAATTTGAAACACGATTAAGATGTAAACAGTGCTGATCATCTCTTTGTTTTTTGTTGGATCGCTGTTTTAGAGTCATTTTGTTTTAGTTTTGTTTACGACCGCCTGGAGCATCGATTGGTTTTAAAAGTGATTATTTTAACTGCTCAGCACTACTTATCTGCCAACAATTAAACAGATCTCACAGTACAAAGACGATCCTCAGCAAAGTGATCCTGACCGATCTTCACTTAAATTCAATTGCAAAGTTAGCGACATTATTAAATTTAAAGATAAAGCAAAACCGATCGTCTTTTTACTGATCAGCACTACTCATCTGCCAACTAAATGCGAGTTCAGTCGGAAGATAAAGTAAACAGATCTCACATACATAGATGATCCTTGGTAAAGTGATCCTCACTGATATCCACTTAAATTCGATTGCAAAGTTAGCGATATTGTGAAATTCGATGATAAAGTAAACAGATCTCACCTACATGGATGATCCTCAGTGAAGTGATCTTCACTGATCTTCACTTAAATTCAAATACAAAGTTAGCGAGATTGTGACTTCCGAAGATAAAGTAAAAAGATCTCACTACATATAGATGATCCTCAGCAAAGTGGTCCTGATCGATCTTCCCTTAAATTCAATTGCAAAGTTAGCGAAATTGTGACATTCGAAGATAAAGCAAATCTGATCGTCTGTTAACTGACCAACACTACTTATCTGTCAACTAAATGTGACTTCAGTCGGAAGATAAATTAAACAGATCTCACCTACATAGATGATCCTCGGTGAAGTGATCCTCACTGATCTTCACTTAAATTTGAATACAAAGTTAGCGAGTTTGTGACATCCGAAGATAAATTAAACAGATCTCACCTACATAGATGATCTTCGGTGAAATGATCCTCATTGATCTTCACTGATCGATTGAAAAATTTGCGGTATTTTGACTTCCGAGAGAAGTGTGAAGCAATTTTTATAGTTCGTGATTGTATTAGATTTGCTTGTATATCGGCAATCGGGGTCCCGATCATTATATCGGACTACGCCTTGAAATATCCTTCGAAATGAACACAAGAAGGTAAAATCATTACAAACACCTGGTTTCAATCCAAACCCTCTTGTTAAATACGAGTTACGTATGTACCTATTCTTCATGTATTCAAACAAAAACTCTGTTCCAAACTGGGGCGATATTTTCATCCTTGTTTCCACCAAACCTTCCTCAATTGGCATATATTTTTCGCCAAAAAGAACCATAATTTCTATAGAGTTTTGCCAAAGTTTAGGCATTCTCCACTTAATTTATTAAAATAAGAAGAGTACACATATCTACATGCAAGCAACCGCAAACGTATGTGCATTTGTGCAACCATTAACTTTCTTAATCACTCATATTATTCATCGCGCGAATAAGTTGCGACTGTGTTCATGGTAATCAAAACTTGCAAAGTGTAATTAAGCCGACTGCAGCTCTAGTCACATTTCTCTTTGAATTTGTCATATTTAAAAAAATACATGTATATTTCCAGGACGATACCGATGTACTCGTATCTGTATACAAAGCCGAGATGAAGTTGTGCGAAGGTATATAGGTATATAATGGCTTCCCCCTTCGTTAATCATTTACAGAAGGATGCATGAGATTCGCAAAAACCCTCAACTGTTGTATGTAATTTTCTGTTGGTACACAAGGTTTCTGTGCGGATATATGTGTAAAAAAAAATTCATCAAAAGCAGAACCTCTGCATTGGGAAGCATTTCAATCTTTTCATCCTCTCTGCATGTGTTTTCTCATTGCTTGTCTCGCAGGAATAATTCAAGGAATTTGATCCAGTTATTCAGTTATTGGCTTACTCTCATGGTGGTTATCGTCATTAGGATGTGGGTTTCCTTTTATGTAACTTTAATCTTGTGTGCAAAGACGGGGGTGTGATTACTTGAGCATAAAGAGCATGTGGGGTAAGTACGTTATGTTTTATTTAGCGGTAATTGGGCCCGAAAATCAGTGCGTTGATCCTCCGAGATATATTGCTTGGCTTGGGAACATAAAATATTCTTTTTCGCTGACATTAAGTGATAAACCGGCAATTCGTCAGCCATTCGGAAATCGGTAAGGACAAGTGAAGGTTGTTTATGGTTTACTGTATCAGTTGAGTGGGTACTAATGGCCCTTGGATAATTAAATCTATTGCTAGTTTTACGAGCTTCTTATGCTGACAAATTGTTCCTTATGTCAAGTCAAGTTCTTATGCAGTTAGATATTCCAATAATTCTTGGCTTAAAAAATCTTGGTCAGTTCACAACTAAATATCCTTGCTTTTACATATATTAAGCAATACAGCTTTAGGAAGCATCCATCTACAGGATACAAACTTAGCTTCAGCCAAAATACAATTATGCAGCATTTTAGTACCTTCCTAGAATTTTGTGATTTTAATTTTCCCATTGTTGACAGGATTAAGTGGGCCTTTGAAATTTATCAAAAAAAAATGTTTTCCACAGAAATTGGATACAAATAAAAATGAATATAGCAACGCGGTGAGAAGAAATTTAAATAATCTACCAAACAGACAGACAGAAATAAAAAGATGAAAAAATTAGTGTAGCTAAAAAATAGGTACACCTGCCACTTGAAAGAATTCCTTGAACATATTTCTGTGTTGCTTTATATTTACTTTTGTTTTCTTGCAGTTTTTTTGTTTATCATTGTGAGTGGATACTTCTCTATTTACTGTCATCGTTCGTGTAATATTTTCTCCCGCTTCATGAATGTTGTCAGAATTACCTGTGGTATATAATGTACATTACTTTTTGGGTTGGTGAAAGATTCTTGCGGAAGTAAGACCTCTTTCAACTGGGATTAAGTCCTTTTTGTTAGTTGAAAATGGGGCCGGAATTGAAGAAATAAATGTTCACTCTTTAGGATAGGCTGTAAGAGTAACTACAAAATAGGACAAATACTGTACAAGTGCATACCTGTTTCATAAACAGCGTTGCCGCTGAAAAAGCTCATAAAGGAGAGTAGAAAGGGGTGCGAGCCAAAAAAAAGTCGACCCCACATAGAATATAGAAAAAAACAAATACGGAGCATCAAAAACATTTACTTAAACAGAGAGTGTGCTTGTGACCACACACCAGATGTGAAACTTCTCTCGCTAAATGTGGAATATTAAATTCAATATTGCTTGCAGTTGAATTGTATTAAGAAATTTAATATAAAAACAAAATCTTTATAAGATTATAATCTTAATACAGCGCAGTAGGTAAGTGGATTCCTTCATTTAAGAAGTTTTCATAACGCATTCCAATGCAACGTTTTCTGTTTTTAGTTTTCGTTTGCATTTAGATTTAATTTAACCAACTGGTTCAGTACCTAGTCTAGTGTCGGTGTAAGACCTAGCTTTATCAGTTCACTCCCTAGGTCCGGCGTGCCACATATAAAAGTTTTCACTTTAAGAATTACGTCGAAAGAATTGAAAAAAAAAAAATGTTTATGCCTCGGAAACAGCGCCACATGTCGGGTCTAAAACTATCAAATCTTTAAAATTGTAACCAACCATACATATCCACAAAATTCCATTGACATCATTCATGACAATTTCCAATTTTCGCCGTCGCTCGCCGTCGATTTTACTCCCGATTCGCGCCAATAGATGTTTCACATCAAAAAGGGGCCATTTTGTTTACTTTTGCAAAAGTGTGGACCACGGTTCTTTAGGCTCAAAATGGGGCTCTTCCCCGCTGTGGGACTTACCTTATAGTGGATTTGTGAGCGCTAGATTCGACCTCTTGCGAAGGTCTGATAAACATCGAGGAGTATAATAACCGGCTTTAGAAAGGCTAATCAGGGGCCCCATTTGCGCATCCTTATGCAATACGTCACTGGGAATTTGGTTTGTAAAACAACAATTTTCGTCGCGGAGTAGTCGATCACGGATGCGGTAATTCGGCGCTTGCATAAAATTGAAGGTCCCTTCTATTCATCGCAAAAACCTAGGTAAGGGAGAGTAAAAAACTAAATCATCTTATACACGAACCAATGTCGGCTTTTAAGTTATATTCAAATGTACTTTGATACAGCAAATACATGAATCCGCAGTGGCTTAGTGGGTAGTGTGTTGGACTACTTAGGGAGGGGTCCCAGGTTCAATTCCAGCAAAAACCTAAATTCCACCTTGGAGTTCTTTTTCCACTGCGCCACCTCTCTCGAACGTCTGGCAAACATCTGTCTTGAAAAAGCTTCTCAATTGACCGTTTGGAATGGGCATAAAATAAAATTGTGGATCCCTTCCATTTGTTCCAAAAATTAAAAAAACTTAGACAAAACGAATGTTTGTGAGAAGCTAGGCCTACGGTCCCTACGGACCTTTTGCGCCAACTATTTATTTATTTACATTTCATCGGCAATCCATAAGTAGATCTAGCACGGACAGCTCACTCAATTATTGAATTGATTTAGTAGAATTGGACAGAACCAACGACTTGCAGACTTTAAAGAGTACCTTTGTTCCATGAGTACCTCATTGAGGATCAGTAAAGGCGATCGATCGCTAGAGAAGTCAGAAGTGGAATTGTTGACAAAGGCTTAAGAAAGCAGACGTCGATAATTATCTGTCAGTAAACGCTGAGTATAAGTAGTTAAAAAGTTGTGTGAAACTCATTCAAACAATGTTGAGGATCAGTGATCTTTTCATCCAAAGAACTAAGAAAGCGAGCGGAGTTTAGCAGCGTTTTTCTTCCAAACACAAGTCTTATCAGGACAAAATTCAGAAGTTTCGCTCATCGAATGCATTGAATCGAATCGTTGATAGTCATTTCATCGTAAGCCCTCATATTAGGAACACAGGAATTGAAATAACCTATTAAAAGCTGAGTACTTTAAGGATCAGTCATTTCACTCAATCACACCGACATCTATAGACGGTCAGAACTGTTTGAAAAGTGGATTTTTCCAAAGTAATCCATAGAAAAGCCTTCATACAAAAGGACACTGCGTAATTGATGGCAAGAACAAAAAAAAAAAAAAAAAAATGACAGCGTGCTCTGATTTCGACCTAAAAAACACACCCAACTACATACACACACTTCTAATCTACCTGTGCAAAATGGAAACTCAAAAATTAATACGAGAAATTCATTATGCAGCCTGGCAGGTAAGTGAAGACAAAAACAGTTAAACAAGACAAGGAAAAAAAAAACATCCGATAGAACTAAAGACAACACCGCTCTAATTAAGATTGCAAATCCACCCCATTTGTCTGCGACCGCATCCTTATGCAGATATGCATATGCACCAGCGCACGTAATCAATCAAAAAACTGACTAAAAAGTCAACCTCATAATTTAGAACAAAGCCGCCGTTGTATACCCGCTCTCTCTTGGCACCGGCCCACTGCTCGCACGTAACTTTCGAATGGTAGAAAACAATTTTCCATTTTCCAAGGTAACCTATATACGTATAAAATATACTTGTACCGAAAATGTCTAAAATGCCAGCACCACCACCAGCGGCGGCAGGAACAACAACGTTCCTTATTAACCCTACACTAGAGAAGCAGATATCCACCGTCGCCGACGTCGTCGTCGTTGGTTTGTGCTACTGGAATGCTTGCCATTTGTGTCATAGAATCCCGAAAAAGCATCTGTGACAACCACTATATCAGAACGCACACATGAGAGCCGAGAAATTACCCTCTGGCAGTTAGAAAAGCAATAGTCGAATGGAATGGAGTGTAGGGTCTACGAGTATAGCAGCACAGAGCACACGAACGGGTTGACTTAGCATTCATCAAAATCATTGCATATATCAGTGGTAGAGTCACTTAAATTTCGCAACACAATGGGCTGCGAGTGAGAGAGACATAGTATACAGTTATGTGCGGTGGAGTTTCGCAGTTGCGAGTTCCGCAGAGATTTAGTTTCTGTTTCAGTTTGGAAGCCCCATTGTCGTGAAATTGCTGCGAACCTGTCGCCTCCCTCAAGCACTCTTAATTAAAATGTCGCACACAAACAGGTAGCAGAAATGAGGTTGACACTCACACTCGAGGTCGTGTATGTCCCAAATGTGTCACAAAGAAGAAGGATACTAACTGCATTCATCAGTCCAGAGATCCTACACTATTTTGCAGCTGCATACATGATCGGCTTCATGGCATTCGTTTTTTGTTTTTTTTCTAAAGTGAAATGAATCCTTTGGCCAACCCTCACACCAACAGTCTCTTAATAACGAAGTAGTCAGCTAGCTTCTACAATATGACACTCATCCTCCTGGTGTTGAAGGCATAGGTGCGGATGAGACTGCGCCAGTGGGTGGTGTTAATGGTGGAAGTATACTCCTTTTAAAATTAAAGGGATCTCGCCTGGCACATGGCACACAATTAATTGTGGACAAATGAGAAGACGCCACCGGAATATGTATATGTAATGTACTTGTACATATATATTTTAAATGCAGCACCATAGGTACAGGATTAGAAAAGTAGAATAAGTTGACTCGGTACGAGGACGAGATTCTTGATGACGGCATGTGATAGCACTTTTTTTTTTATATGGCACACACAAAAAGAAGCGTATTTTATGTGGAAGAGATCCTTCAAGTAGCACAAGGCACAGGCACATAAAAATATTTCATTTTCAGTTACACGTTGGACTGCTTTTTTTTTTCTGAGAACGTCCCTTCCAGAGACAATACTGAGACCCCCAACTTCGACCGATTAACAGTTATTTGCCTACAAGCTAAATTTTACGCTCCCAAAAAGTTTAGGTGCGCTAGTATTGTAGCATAGAAATTCGTATTGACAAATGTCAAAAATCCTCTCAACCAACACATTCGCACCTAATCTTTTTACATTTTACTGTGGGCAAAGCAAAACGGATAGGAATTGGCGTACACGGATAAGAAAACAAAATGGCGGATTCCTGGCAAAAATTGAGGGGGCCAGCGGCAAGAGGATTGTGAGTTGGGGGTCTCAGTATGATTTGTTTATGGTCCCTTCGAGTCAAGTGGAATTCATCAACTAAATGAGTGTTGCACTTCAAAAAAATAAAAGGAAAAGAGAATTGCAGCAACTTCTGCTAAAATGAGTGTCCAATCAAGCGACACAGGATGTGCGCATAGCGTGCAGAGGAATAACAGTGCAAGAATTTACATTAGTTATTTGCAAGAGACAGAAGTAGAACAATTGCTTTCATAACTAGTCCCTGCTCTGTGTGGGGCTTCTGTTTCGGGTCACGCAAGGTCAATTAAATGTGCAGCCAACTGATGATAGCTTCCACTGGCCGCATATGAAATTTGAAGGAAGACGACAGTAGACTATGATTGCAAGTGGAATTCGCACCTCTAGAGATAGCCTATTAGCAGAAAAACTCAACAACTACCAGCGAGGTGAAGCCGATCATGAAGATCAGTGATGAAGCTCAGTGATTAGGATCAGTGATGAAGATTAGTGATGAAGATCAGTGATGAATATCAGTGATGAAGATCAGTGAAGAAGATCAGTGAAGAAGATCAGTGATGAAGATCAGTGAAGAAGATCAGTGATGAAGATCAGTGATGAAGTGATGAATATCAGTGATACAGATCAGTGATAAGATCAGTGATGAAGACTAGAGATGAAGATCAGTGATGAATATCAGTGACGAAGATCAGTGATGAAGATCAGTGATGAAGAAGGTCAGTGATGACGATCGGTGATGAATATCAGTGATGAAGAAGGTCAGTGATGAAGATCGTTGATGAAGATCAGTGATGAAGATCAGTGATGAAGAAGGTCAGTGATGAAGATCAGTGATGAAGATCAGTGATGAATATCAGTGATGAAGATCAGTGAAGAAGATCAGTGATGACGATCAGTGATGAAGATCAGTGAAGAAGATCAGTGATGAAAATCAGTGAAGATCAGTGGTGAAATGATGAAGATCAGCGATCTTTAAAATTTTACATGTACCGTACTATTTCCGCGATTCATGATCGATCCAGATCACTACCGCTTAGAGGATCAGCAAATCAAATTGGTTAATTTTCTATCGTCAGTTGCCGAATTTTGAATTTTGGCGTCCGTGTGCAAATTATAATGGCCTTAGTAAAAATGTTTACTGAAAGCTATTTTTAATTGCCGCAGTTCTCATATTCAGTAGACACGATCAGTTTCCAAACTTTGACATCCGTGGACAAGTTATAGATTGATTCATGGGATATAGTCCGCTTGGCTTATACTGATCCTAGTAAACATGTCTACTGAACTGAGGTCAAAATCACTAATTTGAAAAAATCGAGACTTCTTTGATCAGCGATCGTATCTTCGTCGATCATAAACCAAGTGGAAAATAAAAATCCCCTCTATAGAAGAGCTATAGATATAGAAAAGATGATCGCAACAAACTTTGTAATGACGATCAGTTAAAATGATCATCTGCTCCGATTCGTTAAATAAGATCAGTGGAGAAGTAGAATAGAATTTTGCAAAACAAGAAATGATCGGTATCTGCTTGTGGATTAGCGATCTTGAAATTGTAGTTTCATTGTTTGAAAATCTGGTGGCTTGGAAATGGTGAAATGGTGGCAATGCGATCGACATAACGAGGATCAGTTGTCCCATTTAACAAATACGAACAGAGAAAATGATAAGTGTAGGTTATGAATACCTTTTTTTAAATCTACATATGTTGCCCTACCTCAAACTTACTTTTCTAACTTTCGTAGAATCTTTTACATCTATCGTCACAAAAATTACCCCAACACATTGTATTTGCTTTGCGCAACCTCATTTTGCTTTTTTCCTTTTCTGAACTGTTCTTTTTAATAAATAAATCTTGAAATTGCATTTTAATCTTCAATCGTTTTAATTGTTTTAAAAAAGTATGTTAGTACATAAAGTAAATCGCATGAATCAAGTCGGTGATATTTGGAAATACTTAACAATAGCACAACAAATTTAGGGAGGGTCATTGAAAGAGATCATCCACTGGCAGTGCTTTAAAAAAATGCAATCACACACAAGCGACAATTCTTGCGTGACTAAATGCTGAGTGATCATGAATTCCTTGGTCAGTTGAAGGATTTGACTTTGGCAGCAATAAAGACGGGATCGTATGATCGCAGCTTGAAAATATAAGTTGATAAAGATTGTCGGTTTAGTCAAACAGATTTGTCGAGTAAGCTGTCCGAATAAGGTCAGTGTGCGATCAGGTTTATCAAAGAAACAAATCGGCAGCTCATGGTTTAAAATGTAAAAATGGCACATTGAAACAATTTCGTAGATAGATGATATTTTATGATCAGAGATCTTGGACTCTCGCCTGAATTGAGTGAAATCCGAAAGCGAAGCCAAACAAAAAATTACGTTGGATTGGAATTAAATGTGTGAACTGATCTTTTTTTGTAAACGATCAGTGATCGTCACTCCAAATTAAATATATAAAAATGTCTAAAAATCATGGTTTAAAATTTAAAAACACCCGTAGATCGGTTTTCGGAAGTGATCTTGGATGATCAGAGATCTTATGATTTCGCCTGAAATGAGTGAAATAAGAAAACGGAGCCAAAAATAAATGAAGTTGGATTGGAATTAAATGGTTGAACTGAACTTTTTTTCGAACGATCAGTGATCGTCTCTCCAAATTAAATAGGTATCTAAAATGGCTACGTGTCTATAAATCAACTGTGCTTTCTGTTGTTTGCTTGTTTTTATTAAGTACAACTACTGGCATGAGAAAAATGAGAAAAATGAATGAAATGATGAATCACTATCGATCTCTATAATTTTCAAGCCCCCGAAGGTATCCTTTCTAAACTGAAACAAATGTAGGTAGGTACCTAAATGCATTTGAAAGTAAGTTTGGAAAAATTCTGAACAGGGTGACTATTATGCATTTGGAAGTTTTTTGCAAATTTAAATTTGCTTATTTGCTACCGATCCTATCGGCATATCATTAATCAAAAAAAAAAAAAAATGTTCTACTAGAGTTAATATTATTCGCGACTGGGATACCCCTACTCCGATCGACTTAAGTAAATTTAGCAACACAACTGTCACTATTTAACAAACCACTCGCATTCACAAAGAAATTTTCCAGCAGAACATAAGTTGTTAGCACAAAAAGAGCTAGGATCAGGAAGTTACCATTGTGACATGCACCTTCTTCTAAGACGCGATAGCAATCCGTTGTATTTCTCAACTGGAAGATAACAACAGCCACTATTTAACAAGCACCTTTGAAACATATTAAAAGCGCGACTCATCATCCATCTGCAGTTCAAATGGCACGCCACTTCATGTTTCCAATCATTCTATTTATATGTATATACCATCTTCATAGACTCGTTTGCCCCATTGTTTCATTTCGAGCGAATTCTTGTTGCAATTTTAATCTTCAAAATGAACTCGACAAACAAATAACAAATCCTTTGTAGTCGAGTTCAAACAAATGAAGACCCACCCACGCCACAGGGAGAGAGAAAGTACATAACAACACAACTTGCCTGCCATCGAGATGGGCTTCTACTCCCATTCGAAACATCAGGTGTCGCACTAGTACTACATCCTAGTCAAACAATATCTTCACAGCTCCTTTCATCTGCTGTTTTTCCTTTCTTTTTCGTTTTTTTTTTTTATTTTCTTCTCATCTTGTTCACTTTATTGTTCAAAGTAACAAACTACAGTGAGCGTCGCGCACATTATTGCAAGAGCTTTTTGACATATGCGCCCAAACACAGAACCACCCCGTCTCGATCCACCCCGCCACTGTGAATTTCTGAATTTCTACTACAAGGACTCCTCGAGCAGTGATTACAATTAAAATGCCACCAAGCGCGTGCATACAGAAGCCGGAGAGAAACTAAGAAACACAAGCACGAAAAACTAACTAAAGGTGTGATGACAAAGTAATTGCTGCACATGGTGTTCCGCCATCAGGAAGACCATCCGCCCTTTTTCCCGCCGCCACGCCGCCGCCGCCGCCGCCACCCCTCCAATCGACAGAGAAACATCACACAGCAGCAGATAAATTCAAGTGCACTGAAAGCATTTTCATTTGGTATAAAATTCCTGTGCTATCTCCTTTCGAGCCTTGAGAAAGATCTCATCGTTGCGATACAACCTGAAATATCTCCTTAACACCGTTGTGCACTATAAAGTACACAGACACCCCCTCTGTGTCGTTCGCGTAATCACTAAGGCGCGCAACGCCTCGTTGTTCGTATTGTGATTGTCGTTGCGCGCAATGTCGTTTATAGTTTGGCGATTTTACATTTCACGGAGCAGCGAAAAGGACAACTACAATCAGCGTGCTATCCAAACCCACCTGGCGTCCCCAAAGCCCCATTGAGAATAAAAGAACAAAAACCTCCAAGTAAACTATCTCTTGAGGGTAAATTAAAAAGAAAAGAAAAAAGAGAAAAAGAAACGCAGATGGTGCTGGTTTGGCTGGCACGCAAACAAGAACAATTACGGCAGCTTGTCTCTAAGAATCGGAAGCGAGGAGTCGAAATTCTTTGTTCCTGACTTAATGTGCACGGCGAGGAGTAGAAAGTTTTGTCCATATGGCGCTGACATTATTCAGGGTACTATGCATATGATCCGTCTATTCACTTCTTTCCGAAGTGTATTGCACTTTCGCTGTACTGTTCTGCCTGTTTGTTTTTTTTTTTTTTTTTTTTTTCTGTCAGAGGTTGTTACTATCCGATGGAGCACTCACCAACAACTACTGGTCCATTGTACAGCCAAACAGACACCTTACATTAATATACTTAGTTTTCCCGTCTTTCGAAGAAAGATGAGAAGGAGCTTCAGTGATGAAGAGCTTAGATGTTCGGCACTCACCACGTCAGCCCCAAAGATCCGCCATCTGATGCGAGCAAAGGCAGGACAGCTACAGAGGAAGTGCTTCGCTGTATCGTCATCCTCTCCACAGGCAGGACAGATGGTGGAGATGCTCAAGCCCAACACATTTAAGTGTTTGGCAAAAGCTTGGTAGCCTGAAAGGACGCCCACAAGCAGTCTACAGTCGTTTCTTCTGAGAGACAGAAGGAAGGCCGCCGACCTTTTGCAGATGTCCGGACGCATTCCATTGGTCTGTCTACACCCAGCACAGCCACGCCGCCGACACTCGTGTTCGCGAGAAACCAAAGTATCAATGGATGACTTAACCACCGATGAAGGCAGACCCAACGCAGGTTCAGGTCCTAAGAATTCTTCCTCTGAACCCAGCCTGGCAAGCTCATCAGCTATCTCATTTCCAAGGATACCATTGTGACCTGGGACCCAAACAAGATACACTGTATTTAGCCTTCCGACCAAGTTCAGAGAAAGCTTGAGTTCGAGCACTAATTTAGACGAGGTAAGAGGGTTAAGCAGCGCTTTTAATGCAGCTTGGCTGTCGCTGCAAACGCATATACTCCTAGCCCTCCACCTGTTTGTCACAATATAGCGCATATCCTGTTTGTTACTTTGAATGCAAATGCTTTCACGTCCGACAGTGCCCATCAGTTTTGGGGTAGTAAGAAGCTACAGTTGTACCTGAATATTGAGGGAGTTATAGACGCACTTTAAATTTTTTTAAAGTCGAGAGGCGGTTTTTGATCAACATCTGGTATGGTCCCAGAAAATGTAAAAACAAAACCGTTCAGAGAGTGGGACGGTTGTAAATACACTTTCCGCTGACTTCAATACCATTAGCCAATTTTAACGGATTTGCAAATTGAGCTTGACTTGAGTAATAGAACCTCAAATATAGTCATCATGAAGCTGTACGTAAATTAGAATTAATTGAGGAGTAGGCCGCTCCAGCAAGCAGGGTCCTTAAAAGCAACGTACTACCTACCTATCCTTTAAGTTGTTTACATTGCCCTTTCATTTATATTCTACACCTACGACGATGTTCTTCTCTGCTGAGGGGTTATCCCACTATAAGCTCATTAAGTCTATAAAAGAATTCAAGAATGTGTCTTTAAAAACTTACCTTAGCAGTCTTACAAATGATGCTAGTACCGACCACTTGCTCTGGAAGGCAACAAAGAAAATGAACCGACCAATAGCCCACATTCCTCCAGTGAAAACTATCGAAGGTAACTGGGACAAAAGCAGCCAAGAGAAAGCAAACACTTTTGCAATGTATATTGAGGACGTCTTCGAACCCTATTAAGATTAAAGTTACCAAGGACCTAAACAACCGCTCACAGTTAAAGAACTTTCCAAAGAAATTAAAGAAAATGTAAATATAAAAAAGGCCCCAAGGGTTTGATTTAATTACAGGGGAAATCTTAAAACAATTCCCACGAAAAGGTCTAAATAAAAACAGATTATAAATGCTGCATTTAAGTGAAGGTATGTGCCAAGCATGTGGAAGGTTGCGTAGGTAATAATCATTTCTAAACCATGCAAACCACGAAGTAACCTCTTATCGTCCAATATCGATACTACTAATGTTGCCCAAAGTTTTTGAAAAAATGCTGTTAAAACCTCTGCAAAAAATTATTGACGACAAAACGCAAGTCATAAATTTGGTTTTAGAAATAAGAACTCTACAATTGATCAGGTGCATGCAAAATCACAGATGAAATCGAGAAAGCATTTGAAGAGAAAAAAGTGTGCTCTCTAATATATCTTGGTGTAGCACAAGCTTTCGTTTAAGTCTGGCATAAAGGAATGATCCACAAACTGCAAAAGCAACTGACGAAGCAGTATTTGACAGTTCTGGACTCATACATAACAGATCGATTCTTCAGAACTAAACAAGAGACAGAGTACTGAACATTTAGAGATATTAAAGCTGGTGTACCGCAGGGCAGTGTTCTAGGTCCAGTGCTGTACCTATTTATCACTGGCGCTCTGCCTATTAGTGGAGAAACCACTACAGCAACTTCTGCAGATGACACTGCTGTACTTACTACTTGCGACAAAAAAGCTTCAAAAGGCAATAAACGGTATTTCAGTATGGACTAAAAAATGGCAGATTAGATTAAATGACCTTAAGTCAGACCATATTAAAACACATTCCAAAATGCATTAACAGCAATATAGTGAATTTCCAAATACAGCCAAATATCTAGGCATGACTCTAGACGCTAGATGCATACGCATGAAAAAAATAAAAATGATGAGTTGAACATCCGAAATAGTAGAATGTTTTGGCTTATTGGGAGATATTCATCCCTGTCCAACTAAAATAAGCTATTGCTATACAAGCAAATTCTCAAACCAGTGTGGACCTATGGGCTCCAGTACGCAAATGCCAAAAAAAGCAGGTTTTCCAAAATAAAGTACTACGGAACATAGTTAATGCACCTTGGTACATCCGTAACGCTGATCTACATAGAGATCTAAATATTGAAATGGTTGAAGATGAGGTTAAGAAGGTTGCTCGAAAGCATAGAAGTAGGCTTCTGAACCACGTAAACACAGCAATAACAGAACTTTTAAATAATGACAATGTAATCAGGAGACTGAGACGGATAAAACCTCTTGATCTATAAGATTTAGCTAGGGCTAAGAAAGCAGCTATTGTTTTCAAACGAAAAAAAAGTTTAGAAATCCGACAAACGGCGGATCTTTCTCTTAAATTCAAAAAATGTTTCAAAAATAAATTGCTGATTAGTCGTACGTCTAGGTGCATTCTTATTCGGGATGGCGAATGGCAGTCCCCCGGGAGTTCTTTTTTGATTTTACTTTCCAGCAAACTTCCACAAAAAAAAAAAAAAAAAACTACTATTGCTAAACTATTTAACTAAAAACTGATTATAAGATATAAGCATAACTGGGATGTAAGCAATACTTGGCTTTTGAACTTTTATCGAAATCGAAAATGGAAAATGAGGGTTTCAAAATATGAAAAGATTCGAAAATTGGCGTTTTCGGTTATTAAAATTCTAAATTAAGGACGTATTACTTTTGAAAAAATCAATTTTACTCTAAGTTTGCATTTTGTTCAAAATAGTTATTGTCGTTCTTAGGTAAACTAAAGAAAAATAAATTTTTAAAAAATGTCCTTTTTTCAAAAATCCATTTTATGATAATACAGAAAAAAAAATTGAGTTTGCTATTAAGTTAGAAATGACCATATTACCTTAGAAGTGAATTTTTGTGACAATCGTACCTGTGGACCGTTTTCGAAATATATGTCCAAATATCGAAAGTAGGTAGGTAAGTATGCACCGTTATTAGATTTTTTTTTTTTTTTGCCAAAAACTGGGTATGCAGTCATGGTAACCCCATCTACTAAAGCTCAAATACCAATTTTGGTTGAAATCTTTAGAGCCGAATTCGAACAAATCGAACGGGTATGAACAAATTTCAAAGTTCCTTTATCATTTTAATGTCAGCTCGAGTTCGAAATTTTGCACGAATACAACAGGTCTGTCTTATATCTTTCTCTTATTACGTAGTCGATAAAGTTAAAAATTAGTACTTGACGCAACAGATTCGTAGGGACCCTATGGGACCAGCTTCTCGCAACAATTCGTTTTGTGTGTTAGGAACGAATGTGTGATCTACAATTTTATTCCGAGCCAAATTGGGTAATGGAGCAGCTCTTTCATGATAGTTATACTCTTGGATGTTTGTCAGATGGAATTTAGGTTTTTTCGTGAATCGAACTTGGTACCCTTCGCCAATTTAAATGATATTCTGTTAAACGGATAAAACATTTACTAAAAGGTGTTTTTTTAGAGGTATAGAACTTTAAGTTGGCAACACTATTTTAAATGGCGGCCATTTTGTCAGCTGTCAAGTGATTTATTTTAAGTCCGGTTTGGCATTTCAACATGAATAGACTGACGCCAAGGCTTCCAATTGTGTAAATTTATTTTAAAAATCATGGATTCGTTCGAAATACGTATCGCGCACTATGTCCGTTTTTTATTTTTAGCGATGAAGCTGAAGCTGTGACCGCTATAGAGCCATGAATTCTGACTTTTTCGTTCATCAATTGAACAACCATGATGTGCAGGAGCTGTGGTTTCAACAAGACGGCGCAACATGTCACAAAGCTCGTGCCACAATTGATTTATTGAAGGAAACGTTTTGTAACCGCGTCACGGAAAGAACTGCATAGCCACCAATTGCATAATTTTGATTTGCAAATCACGAATTATATATTTTTCGCAAACCACGACCATTTTGTCTTGAATTGATACAAAAATTCGTAATTCGACATTGAAAATGGCGAAAAATATCAAATTTTGTTTGTTAAATATTACGATTAGAAGTATTAATTCGAGTTTCATTTCTTTGTAGTGATTTGCGACATTTTTGGCGCAAATCACTACTTCAACAGGTCAATTCCTCAAACACCACTTTAAATTCTCAAATTGCAAAAAATAATTCGTAATTTACCACCACTGAATGATGAATCAATAAAATCTTATAATAATTTCGCACATGTTAATTGAAAACGTAAATTGACGTAGAGAAGTCGTAAATTGCAAAATATGAATTGCAAATTGATAAAAATAAGTTGCAATTTACGATTAAGAATTTGTAAATTGCAACTACTGAAGTAGTAAATCAACCCCTGTTGCAATTTAAGGGATGAAATCGTAATTTCAACAGAAAAGTGGTAATTTACGATTTTATTTTTTTTTTGCATTTCACAACCACAGTAATATCAAATTGATTACAACTATTTGTGTCAAACTGCGATCGGTTATGGCAATATGTATTTCATGCCCGATCGCAATATTAGCACTGAGAAGTGTTGATTCACGACTTTTGAGGATCAATACCTTCACTTTGTACAATTTCTATAATTGCGAATAAAAAGTCGTGAATTAGTAAATCCTGAGCTAAGCTCTAAAATGAGACAAGCTTTTCTTGATTCGGCGCTTATTTTTTGATTTGATCTTAAACTTCTTTCCGTGATAGTTTCACGTTGCGGACCCGTGAATTGGCCTCTAAGATCGTGCGATTTAACGCCGCTTGACTATTTTCTGTGGGGATATGTGAAGTCGCTCGTCTACGCCGATAAGCCCGAAACGATTGACCACTTGGAGGACAATATTCGCCGTGTTTGTTGCCGATATACGGCCACAAATAAGTTGGAAAAACTCATCGAAAATTGGACCTCCAGATTAGACTACGTCCGAGCCAGCCGTGGCGGTCATATGCCAGAAGATTATCTTTCGAATGAAGTAAATTTTATGTCAATTTAAAAAAAAACGGGTTTGTTTTATTTCATTTCATAGTTCTATACCTCTAAAAAAAAAACCTTTACAAAACTACTTTGTCAGAATAACAAAACACAATTTTCAGTTTAATAAATCGAAATTTAATCAATTGTCGGAGTTATATTTTCAGTGCACTAACCACCAAGCCACTGGGCCTACTGATAGACTTGGCGGCCGATAAAATCAAAAACCTGGCATCGACTTTGAAATGCATTAAACTATATTCTAGTCGCATATTAATAGCAATTAAATTCTCAGGGCATCCCCCTCAAGCCGCATCACAATCACGTATGCCGCCCTCAATTCATTAAAATACTATACATAGTTGTAATCCATTCCCCCCGGGGATATCCCCATAAATCCCACCCGACAATATCTTCCCATTTACCCTAGGCCAACACTTGTAAAATTTATGCGCCTCCATCTATTTATTAAAGCCGTTCCGTTATCCATTTCCATTCCATTTACACGGTTTATACCCCCCGATTACCATAAAAAAGAAGAAAAAAAAAAGCAAGCACAAATTCGCAAACACGTATCCCGATTGAATTCCAACACCGATTCCAATTCGCATTTGTGTCCATTATTTATTCAAATCCTCATTTTACCCTTTTAGTAACAACCCACCCGAACGACGAGCACACTAAAACCAGACTGCTTTTAAATCTAAATATCAATTAATATCAATTCGAATGTCATGCCATTAACTGGATATTGAAGACCAATTTGCGGAAATGTTAACAAAACAATTTAGCATTTTCCATTAGAGCCTACATTCTGTGGCGGACAAGTTTTAAAAGCCCCGTCGACCCATCAGAAGAGCCCTCATCATCGGTTAAAGGGCAAAATATATTTTTATTTTTTCCATTTTATTTATTCATCCGATCTCTCCAATTTGGTAGTGCATGAAATAAAATGTGAAAAATTCTTTTCGCG
This sequence comes from Cheilosia urbana, assembly GCA_946477585.1. Taxonomy (NCBI): domain Eukaryota; kingdom Metazoa; phylum Arthropoda; class Insecta; order Diptera; family Syrphidae; genus Cheilosia; species Cheilosia urbana. The sequence goes on from OX297854.1 coordinate 125,278,061, forward strand.
CATCTATTGTACACATACCACTCATGTATCCATCTCCATCCAAGTGCTTATACATTTCATAAAATTTACGCGCCAAATGATAATTGAAACAGCAAAGTGTTGGGCAAATACTGTGTATGCATTAATGATCGCGCATTGTTGGGAATGGGGTTAGGTTAATACCCACCCACCGTTCACTTTGTGCTTTATTATTCGTTATCCTGTGCAAATCCCATTGCAAGCCATACAACTATGGCTAACCACCGTATATCGGGATTTTATGTGTTTTGCAATTAAAAAATAAAAAAAATAAAATATAAATGTAAACTCGTATTTGGCATTGCTATTCCATGCACAGTGGCTATTACTGCTGATGATGATGCTGGTGGCCTTGGTACAAGCCAGATCAACAAAAGTCAACAAGGATATGAATATACACGCGACTTACTCGCTGTGCAAATGTATGTTATGTACATACGGCGGCGAGGTGGATTGGGAGAATGCATTCGGCATCTGCAGGTACCCAGCTATCCTCAAAGGGACAAGCACTATAGCTGTGCAAACAATCGGGCTTAATTCACAAACAGTGATGGGCGAAAGTAAAAGAAAATAAAAGAAATCGAAAAGAGAATAAAACGAAGATGGAGCTGTAGGTAAATGTATATCCTCCTACACCAGGGAAGGCATAAATTCATTTCTAATGGAACCAAACACCGACGACGGCGATGGTGGTCGTGTGCAAAGTAAGGTAGTGGCCGTACAATATCCTGTGGGATCCTTGTGCCATTACAATACCAGAGTTTATCACCCATATTACCCTTTTTTACCGCTACTCTGTCGCAGATGTATGTGTGTATGGACATACATATGACTGTAGTATGGATGATGTTCGTTGGTTCGTCATCAGAGGGCCTGGGCGCTTTTTGGAGTCTAAGTATCAAATAAAATGATATTTTCTTCGAATAAGGATAAACGGATGAATTGTTTCTTTAATATTTTATGAATGCAAAGGGTCCAACGGATTGAAACAAATCGCATGTGGATTCAGTTTTTGCAAAGGGTAGGAGCAGATACATATATACCTACGTCAGTATCAGGATGTTTTGGGGGCTCATTTAGGAATAAGGTTTTGTCTGCTTGAATTAGGAGTTACAAACAAAAAAAGAGGACAATGAATTGTTTTTCGTTTGAAAAATTGTGATGGGCTTTCCCTTTTTTATTTTTGAATGAATATGAATTTCTAAAAGTATTGAAAAAATAATAATGGTTGTAGGTTCATGATTGAATTGTTGTACTCGGCAGCAGGGTTCAAATTACCGCATCCGTGACCGAGCAATACACCACTGAATTTTGTGGATTTTACAAGCAACACAATAACAAATTCAGTCACGCCTCACATAGTACTCGGGTACAGTACAGGCTCCAGCCAAACTAGCGCCCTGTGCAATATTTACAGGAAGCGCCCCCCTTATTCATATTTGCACACAAGCATAGGTCTTTTCCGCATCCACATCCAGGAGGTAGACTTTCAATGCATTTTTTTATTGAGTAACCGGAACTACCTTGCCATTGGATAATTTTCGTTGATAATTGAAAATGGAAAAACTTCTATTATTTGTTTTTGAAGTTGCAACATTACAAGTGATGTGAGTTAATGCACAAGAAATAATTCAGGACGAGTGTGATTGATGTTGTTATGTTGGGCTTATTTGAACAAGCTTTGGCAGTATTTGTTCGCGGAAGCTAAAATGAATTTTTCTCTCTTTTCGCCCCCAGAATCTTGCACATATATGTATGGTTGGTCCGGCCCTGCTCGGGTACCAAGAGCGGGCATTGGGGATTGAGTTTGAAGCCGCCACATAATTGAAGAAATTTTCTATACTGTCTGTTGACAATGGACGTAGGTTAACGCATCTGACAAAAATTGAACTGATTGGCCGATTTGTTGTTACCAAAATTCGCTTTTGGTTGCGATATGTAGGTATTCGTCTTTGGCAAAACTGTTCACAGCCCTGAAGCACGTTTTCGCGTCAACGACTTTGTGAATAAGCACAATTGTCGCATCCGGCCATGGCAGCAACCGAAAGTCATTAGGAAAATGTCATTACACCCACGAAAATCTACTACTTCCTGATAGTTTCATGGTAAAGGGGTCATCGGCTCATACTCCTGCGTGAATGACGCTTAACAACTGAGTCACAGTCAATAGGGAGATCGATACGTGAGTCATGTTGACTGACTATATTTGGGTAAATTCGAAAGAGGATGACTATGGAGCACACGATGTTCGAACAAGACGTTGTAACATGTCAAACACAACGGGGGCCAAAATGTTCTTTATGCTTGCGTGTGTACAATTCAACTGTTCAACAAAGCCAACACCATAATAGTGTAGGAAATCACGTTGGTTGCGTCGACAAAAGCCAATTCGACTAAAAGCGTATACAATCTTTGTGTTGAATGGTTAAATGGCATAAACTAGTTGATGAGTCCATTCAAATTTAAATGAATTGATCAAATAGTTGATGCCAGTAAAGCGGGTAGTATGAACACGTACGGCTGGTTGATCAACTTATGAATAGACCCGCACAAATAGTTGATCAATTGAAAAAGGACTTTCGTTGATGAAATCGCACATTTTCTTAATTGTTCAACATTTCACTCAATTAATGGATATAACTACAATTGTCCTACTTAGTTGATCAACTCATTCAACTTATGAATACACTCTTACAAAAAAATGATCAATGGAGAAAGAACTTTGCACACCTCGTTGAACAACTCAAACACTTTATTGTTCTTGTTCAACCACCTATTCAACGGTTTAATGCGAGGCTATTTGATCAATTCCTTCAATTAGTTGATATATAATCGTTCAACTTAGTTGATAAACTCATTCAACTGATGATTAGACTCGTACATGTAGTCGATCAATAGAGAAAGAACTTTACACATCTCGTTTATCAACTCGCACACTTTATTGTTCTTGTTCAACCACCTATTCAATGCTTTTATACGACCATATTTGATCAATTCCTTTAAGTAGTTCATGTATAATCGTCTTACTTAGTTGATCAACTCATCAACTGATGATTAGACTCATACAACTTGTTGATCAATTGAAAAATAACTTTGCACACCTCTTTGATCAACTCGCACACTTTATTGTTCTTATTCAACCACCTATTCAATGAATCAATACGAGTCTATTTGATCAATTCCTTCAATTAGTTAATATAAAATCATTCAACTTAGTTGATCAACTAATTTAACTTATGAATAGATTCGTAAAAATAGTTGATCAATGAAGAAAGAACTTTGCACACCTCTTTGATCAACTCACACACTTTATTGTTCTTGTTCAACCACCTATTGAATGGATCAGTACGAGGCTATTTGATCAGTTCCTTCAATTAGTGAATATAAAATCGTTCAACTTAGTTAATCGACTCGTTTAACTTATGCATACACTCATACAAATAGTTGGTCAACTTATCAACTGTTGAATTGTATACCTAGTTGATCAACTTGTGTAATAACGAGAAATACATAAATCTGTTGCTTGAGTTGATCAATGACCAAAAGGTTAAAAAACGTGTTAACCGAACTCAACAATTGACACCTTTAAGGGTAGTGACAGATGCACAATAGTTGCACAAGCGTAATTTTTTGTTAATTTATATTACAAAGAGGAACATATTCCAATGGTACTTTCCTGCTCTAAAAATGGTCAACAGCACTTAATAGCTCTAAACAATATCCGATTGGAAGTCTTGGTCTCGTGTTTCCCGGGAAAGTACCCCCCACACCAGTTGTCATTGTAAACAAATGACTGTCGCTTACGGGTCTTCTTTAAAAAAGCGTAAAAACTCGAATCAATTTCCCGCCTTAAGAGCGATTTCTAATTACATATAGCAGCCCCGACTGCCACTCTCCAGAGTCCAATTAGAGTACACAAAACACAACAAAAAGCGGGTCACTTCAACACTCTTGTTCTCTGTACATCAGCAGCATTTATTTGCGCTAATCCGCATCAGGTACCATTGCGTCTTTGTGATTACCAACTGGAGCATCGCTGAAACAAAAGCAGCAGCAGCTGTTCCAACTACACTTGAGTCACACACAGTTGTGCATCACTTGACATACCATCAAGATACGTGATTTCTTTTAGCTTTCTCTCTGCGCCATTGGTTTCCGTTTGATTAGCGGGAGCGGCAGCAAGGAGAAACCCACAATTTACATAGGTATATCGAAGATGCATACACACATCGGAATCGGAATCGAAATTTGAATATCCCAAGGGCTTACTTACTCTTACTCTCTCTCTCTGACAATGATCAGAGTTCAGAGCATCCCATCGCCATCAGTAACTGAGCAGAACCACCCCGGAGCGAAAATGTGGCTGATTGTGAAATCCACTCCAATTGCTTATTTTTCATTTTATTTACATGTAAGGTAGGTGGTATATGTCGAAATTGAAAGACCACATTAAGGGGGAATACCGAATGGTAGGAGGCATCTTCAATGATGGGGTAGAACATTTTTGTTTGTACTACACGTCGTTCCAAGTGGTCACATCATCGTCAGAACGTGCGCGGCAGGGATGAGCACGAATAAAGGGATGAAAGTCCTTGTTTACCCGAAACAACAGCAACAAAAAAATCAAACAATACATCCACTGTTATGTATGGGATAATAAATCAAAGTAAATGTTGCTCCCCTTGCAAAATATATTAAAGGAAAACAATACACTTGATATTATGGTCGCTGGGAAAAAATTGAAAAATAATAATAAAGTACACAAAATGCATACTAAACTTCCATGCAGAGGATGCGATGCGAATCACCCTTCGCGTGTGTGTATAGAATGTGCATGTTAAATCAAAACCATCAGCCATGCTCATAAACATCAAAATCGCCATCACAAAACCATCATCATTGCTACCCATCAAGGAGAATATCCCTTTTAGAGGGGGCGCCCAGACAATGAATGGCATCCCCCGCGCTTATTTATTCTTTTTTTTTTTTTTTTTGGTTTTAACATCGCACAATATAATTGAGAAAACAAAAGCTAAAAATGCAATAGAGATGCTGCTGATATTTGCGAAAGTACATTTGTTTTGGATAGATACTCAAACAGGGTGTAGTTGCGGGCATTTTGTTGAGCCATTGTTGTGTCGGCGGGTAATACCCGTTTTAACCCTCGCATTCTGTTTGCTTGTTCAAATTGGCGGAATTAAAGTTTATGTAACAGGAAATTGAAAATAAACAGCAATAATGCGAATGTAACAGTCAGTCGATGGGGGTGAATCCTTTTTGTCTCTCTTCTCTCATACACTCGCATGGTGCGAGTCAAAAAGAAGAAGTCCTTTTGTATGATGGTCCATCAACTGGCTATGGTTAGATGAAACCGATTAAACCATAAGAGAGAGAGTGCATTTTTGAGTTATTATGTCGTTTGGCGGTCCTTTCTTCTCGAGGGGGATGGATGTAGCCTTTGGCAATAATGATTAGTGCGGCTTTTGTGCTGTGGATTTTGCGGAAGTGTCCCGATTTGGTGGTTGGGTGTTGTATGAATAGGGTAGACACTGATTGGCGTCAACTTGGCGATGCCCAGGCGTTGTAACTGTTCATACACATCAATTGTGCTTATTTTACCTCCGCGTGGTAGCCACCGGGTACTGGTCTTGTCCTTCCGGGCATGACTTGCTAAACTTATAAGCGCGAGTGTTGAACACGAAGAAAATAGCAACACTATAATGCTCTGTCGGAATGACTGCCTGATCGAGTCTCAGAGGTCTTACATGAGCCCCTCAGAAAGAGGACGTACGGCGGATGAATTCACATGGTTGAATCAACGGTGGCGTAAACAGTCAACATGGCAGATACCTCAATGAGCTACTTCGACGTATTTGGAGCTGAGGTCATTGAGGATTTTCAGCACTAGTCAGGGTGTTGAAATAGAGATGGTGGCGGAAGAGCCCTTAATGGGTCAACGGCAGCTCTCACATCCCCGAAGTGGGTTACTGACACCGGAGGAATCCGGCCCCTTTCGTCCAAGGGGTCCAACAAAGGGCCTGGCCCTCCAGGTTGGGGGTTGTACGCCGGGGTAACTGCCCGACTGCGGAAAAATGTTTCTAGTTACGAAGCAACAACAAGCCTCGGATACGGATGATTTTACTGTTGACGAACCTGGCAAACGATACAAGGACAACGAATTTCGGATCTGTACATGGAATGTTAGGTCCCTTAACAGACCGCGTGCAGCCGAACAACTAGCGGAGACCCTGAACCACTATAAAGCAGATATAACCGCCATCCAAGAAGTGCGATGGGATGGACCGGGCAAGAAGAGGATGAACAACTGCGATATCTACTATGGCGACTGCTATCGACAACAAAAACAGCGCCTATTTGGTTGTGGATTCGTCGTTGGCGGTAGACTCAGGCAAGAAGTCTTAAGTTTCAGTTGTGTGAACGAGCGCCTTACGACAATTCGCATCAAGGCTAAATTCGCCAACATTAGCCTAATATGCGCCCATGCCCCCACGGAGGAGAAAGACGACGACACCAAAGAGATGTTCTACGAGCTCTTAGACAAGACGTATGAGCAATGCCCTAACTATGACATTAAAATTGTCCTTGGTGATTTCAATGCAAAGATAGGAAGAGAGGCGATCTTTGGTAGTACTGTCGGAAGGTACAGCCTACACGACACCACTTCCGATAACGGGTTTAGGCCGATCGACTTCGCGGCGGGGCGAAATGTTGTCTTAGCAAGTACGCGGTTCCCGCATCTCGATATTCACAAAGGCACATGGAGATCTCCGGACCAATCAACCGTCAACCAGATTGACCACATTGCGATCGACACAAGGCACTCCTCCAGTATTATGGATGTCCGAACGTTCCGAGGGGCCAACATTGACTCGGATCACTACCTTGTTGTAGCCAAGGTACGACTGCGGATATCCCGAACACCGCCAAGACAAGTAAATACTGTGAGGAAGTTTGACGTCGGACGGCTGCAATCGCAAGATATCTCCAGAGCCTTTTCCGATCGAGTCTCTCTCAATCTCTCAAGATGTCCTATGCAGCCAGCATCAAGTATTGTAGACCAGTGGCACCATTGCCAAATAGCCATTAGAGACGCCGCCTCTGATGTGCTGGGTTTCACCCGACCACCGCAAAGAAACCCCTGGTTCGACGACCAATGCCGGCAAGCACATGCAGCGAAACAAGAGGCATACAAAGCGGCGCTGCAAAGGAGGACAAGAGCTGCCCGTGAGCTCTACGCGCAGAAGAGAAGAGACGAACACCGGCTTCTGAGGAGGAAAAAGAAAGAGCATGAGAAGCGCGCGATCGAGGAAATTGAGAGATGCTACTGCAGGAATGAGATTCGGAAGTTTTACCAAAGGGTAAAAAGAACCTCACAAGGCTACAGAGCCCGAACCGAAGCCTGCAAGGACGAACAAGGGAACATCGTAGTAGAATCGCAGTCGATGCTGAGGGTATGGAAGAACTACTTCTGCAGACTGTTTAACGGCGATGACGAACAAAATCCCGCTGTCAGGCAGAATGAACCATTCAACCTGGACGATGAAGACCAACAATTCCGTCCACCCGACCTGGACGAGGTGAAGATAGCCATATCTAAGCTGAAGTCCAACAAAGCCGCTGGAGCAGATGGCCTAGCCGCCGAGCTATTCAAAGCGGCAGGCGATGACTTGGGTAGGAGCATGCACCAACTCATCTGTAAAATATGGTCGGAGGAAAGTATGCCCGATGAATGGAACCTCAGCATTGTTTGCCCGATCCTCAAGAAAGGAGACCCTCTGAACTGCGCCAACTACAGAGGTATAAGTATTCTTAACATCGCCTACAAGATCTTATCTGCCGTGTTGTGTGAACGCCTGAAGCCTTTCGTCAACAACCTGATTGGTCCCTATCAGTGTGGCTTCAGGCCAGGAAAGTCTACCATTGACCAAATATTCACACTGCGGCAGATCTTGGAGAAAACCCAGGAAGTCCAAATCGATACCCACCACCTTTTTATCGATTTTAAGGCCGCCTATGACAGCATTTATAGGGACGAGCTATATAGAGCAATGTCTAGTTTTGGCATCCCTGCCAAACTCGTCCGTTTGTGCAGGATGACAATGGAGAATGCACGCTGCTCCATTAAGGTCGGTAAAGAACTCACCGAGACCTTCGATGTCAAAAAAGGATTTAGACAAGGCGATGCGCTGTCATGTGACTTCTTTAACATCGTTCTTGAAAGAATAGTGCAAAACTCAAACGCTAACACCAGAGGCACTATCTTCTATAAGTCCTTCCAATTACTCGCTTACGCCGACGACATCGACATAATCGGCAGATCGAAGCGTGATGTCACTGACGCGTTCGTGAGCATTGAGACGGAAGCGGCAAAGATGGGTTTGGCGGTCAATGAGTGCAAGACAAAGTATATGCTGTCATCAAGAAAGGACAACCAACACCGACGTCTTGGAAAAAATGTCACCATAGACAGATATAACTTTGAGGTGGTAAAGGACTTTGTCTACCTAGGCTCCGCTATGACTTCAGACAATGACACCAGCGCTGAGATTAAACGAAGAATAACTCTTGCCAATCGCTGTTTCTTTGGGCTAAGAAAGCAATTGAGTAGCAAAGCCCTCTCTCGAACAACTAAAGTGACCCTTTATAAGACCTTGATCATCCCAGTCCTACTTTATGGTGCAGAGGCATGGACTCTATCAAAAGCGGATGAGGCTACTCTTGGTTACTTCGAGAGGAAAATTCTTCGAGTAATTTTCGGTCCCGTCTGCATAGACGGTGAATGGAGGAGGAGATACAACGACGAACTGTACGGGCTGTACAGCGACATCGACCTAGAGAGAAGAGTGAAGGTCCAACGACTGAGGTGGCTGGGTCATGTAGAGCGAATGGACGTCAATGCTCCGGCCCGGAAGATCTTCGAATCCACACCCGAGGGACGGCGCAGTAGAGGAAGACCGCGACTCAGGTGGCGCACGCAAGTGGAAGGGGACCTTAACCAACTTAGCGTGCGAAACTGGAGACGGCTGGCCAAAGATCGTGCTGGCTGGAGACGCTTGTTGGTTGAGGCCCAGGTCCACCCCGGACTGTAGCGCCACCTTAAGTAAGTAAGTAAGTCCCGATTTGAAAGATTTTGTTCGGTAGACTTAATCTGGAAAATGTGAGTGAGTCCTTTTGGCTAGCAGATCGGACGCATCTGCTGAGAAGTGTGGTACGGTTTCGGGTTTGGATTTGCTTTTGAATATGTACAATTGTACATCCTTCTGGCACATATATTTACGTCTACGAACATTTACGTCAGAAAGGTACGTCTGAAGTTTGAAGGCAGACACCGTGGCGATCCAACGTGGTAGTTAAGAACTGTAGTAGGTCGTATACTTGGGTACCTTTATGGATAGCTTTAAACTTGGTTTGCGCATTTTAATTTCAGGGATATCCCGCGTTGCTTTGAAGATCGATGGGTCTTCAATTCTACGAGAGAACTAAACTACGGGCGATTTCATCCACAGTATTATTTTGCAAAGAGGGTACTGGAATCTGGGATTCGCACATAAAAAAAGCTCAAGAGATCTCTATTTGGAAGGCGTTGCTGCGAGTCGAGCAAATCAAACCAGACAGAAAATTGCATAAACCTAGTTACGAATTTTTTTACCCCGGCTACGCTTCGTACGAGCATCTCAAATGGACTTATTTTTTGCTTCATGTGCTGACTTTTAGATGAATTTAGTATAATATAATAAGACTTCAACTAAACAGGGTATTTATGATAATTGTAATGCAACATGAGAAACGCTAAGCTCCATAATGGGGCCTACCTGCTTGCACATTTGACAGGTCAACTCCATACACAACTATAGCCAACTTAAGCTTCGAATTACTCTATCAAAAGTCCGACTCTTTAGACATTGAACACCAGCTAAGAGTTTACAGATAGTTTCACATGAAAAGAGCCTTTCTGATCTTGGATGGAGGAACGCAAAAGAGAACTGTGGCTTATGAAGATCCTCTGCACCTGAATTTTTACTAAGAAAGGCCAGGCATCTTACAGTCTCAGGCGACAATATAAAAGCCTGCTACTTTGTTATACTGAAAACATATTTACACAGCAAAAGTACGGAGATGAAGCTTCATTTGGCCTTACGATGTGTATGAATATAACATTTTATCACTTTGGAAGTGTCTCTCGCGCAAACTATTCACTTTAGAAAAAAAAATGATATTAGAAACCTAAAAATCATTTTTGAAGACCTATCCATAGATACCCCACACGTATGGGTTTGATGAAAAAAAAATGTTGGTATGGATACCCCCCCAAAATTTACTGTTTTTTTTTTTTTTTTTTTTTTTGTATAAAATCTTAATGCGGTTCACAGAATACATCTACTTACCTAGTTTCAACGGTATAGCTCTTATAGTTTCGGAGAAAAGTGGCTGTGACATACGGACGGACAGACAGACAGACGGACAGACAGACATGACGAATCTAATAGGGTTCCGATTTTTTCCATTTGGCTACGGAACCCTAAAAAAGGAGAAAACGTTTATTGTTATTAAGTCTTAACAATAATCAACTTTAGCCTGGCAGTTTACGTTAAGACTCCAGACTTCCCAAAACTCATGTTTATCTCGTGCATTAGCTAAATAAATACTCCCTTATTGTCATTTTGAAAACGAGTGTTGCCCAACCGTCCAAAATCACGGTATTTTGTTTGTTTTCAGCCAGAGTGTTTAAAATTATAGATTAATTTAAATTGTAAATGTTTTCTAATTTTATTTTTATTCATTGTAATACAACAATGCAAATGGTGTTTAAGTACAAAAAACACAAATTTGTACAAACGTATGCAAAAAAATTTAAAAATATTGCATTCTTGTTTTATTTTTAAGCAATTGAATCAAATATTTCTGTATTTCTCTCTGTTTTATCTTGTTTAACCGCTAGTTCTTGCTTTTTGATTGGTTTAATTTTGTTAAAAACGAAGCCCAAAAAGTATAGTTTAGTAAAACACGTCTTGCTTAAGTGAGAACACGGCCAAGAAGAGACCGAAGTATAGTTTAGATATATGACAGCCACAAGTACATGAACAGGGTGATATCACAGATGTATACGCAATAAATTCCAATTTCAACATTTTCCTTTTTAAATTGTTTTCAAGTAACGAATGGATGCTTACTAAAAGATTAATTTTATACAAGTTTGGAATATTTCCAAGACTTTCTTGACGGTCGTCGTGAAACAGAAATATCTTCGCACTTAAGTTTGGAAGGCTCATACCTTTTTACAACAATTCTCAGTACCTTAGACGATTCAGGTATGTAGATATTTGGCTGCAACCAAACCCTTATCAAACTCTTTGCAAAAGCAGTTTGTTTACCGAGAATGAGGACCTCTGAGGAAACAATGGTTGGTGTGAAAAGTTTGACTTCACGGAAAATATTATAATAAATATCATGTCAGCACTCGCAAAATACAATCCAATTAACAATTTTAGGAACTTCTGAAGGAATAACAGGTAGGTAGTGTGAATTCATGGAGGGGGAAATATGACAGTTTTGTCCATAAAAATGTTTTTCTGCGAGAATTTAAAATGTTGTTCTAAGTTTCCCGAATTAATACAATCTCTAAAATTAAAAAAAAAAAATCAAATTGTATTTATTTTCACACTTCTACTCGTATATACTTTGGCAAGCACTGTCTCATTGCAAATTCAAATTCAAAAACGGAAGCGATAGGTTCTTAAAATGTTTATGGCTTCCTAAGCTATATTTCTGAAATAAATTAGCAGGCTTCTATCTCTATTTTTAAAAATATTCACTTGCTAACGATTAAAAAATTGTGATCCTTAGACCACCAATAAGGTTTGATTTGCATCAAATCATTCTAATTATTGGAGTTCCGTTTATTGAATAATTTGAAAGGGGTCTTCTTAGGACACAAATGCATGCACGCATCAATCAACCGTGAAGTATTAGAAATCAGAGGAAATTGTACCATAAAAAGTACTGAAAATTGTGCCCGAACGAAGGATAGGGCATTACTGATTGGCATATAATATTTGACGGATCACGGGGTATTTTGTGTTTTGTTTTTTGCTTATAATAAGCCTCAAAAAACCTTTGAAAGATAGGTATATGTTGAGCAAATTCAATTGCAATTTTCGTTTCGTTTTTGTTTTTTCGTTTCGTTTTTTTTAGAATAAAATCCTCGTTGTGAAATAAACCATTGACCTTGTTTCTCACGAAAACAAATTAAGAAATTCAAATTCTGCCAGCAAATGTAAAATGTAATAGATTCAAAAAAAGATGTCGCACTAGGAAATGTGGAGGTCTAATTATTTATTGGTACGGTTTTACTAATGCCTTACATTTTGACTAAAGCTGGCAGTAAGGCCGATTGAGGATTAAATCTTCAAATAGATTTACAATCAAATGTGTCCCTGTGAACAAATAGCACGTAAGTGACAACTGACAAGATTTATCATTTAGTACATTTTAGTACCTACGCATTTGACAGCAGTTTAACATGATGTTAAAATGAAAAGCTGCTGTGAAAATAAATGATTTATCACTTCACAGCGCAGGAATTGACCCACTGATCCTACCACCACTAGTAATTACATATTCACAAATCTGTTTTGACATTTGTGGACTAGACGGATATAGAATACAAGTGAACAAGCCATGGAATGATACACTCCCCAAGAACGCGGAATTATTTAGAATTTTCGATTTTTCAACCAAAGTCATAATGAGCGATGAGGCTCATTTCCGCCTCAGCGGGTACGTGAACAAGCAAAACTATCGCTTCTGGGGCACCGAAAATCCACGAGCAATGCACGAGGAGCCATTACACCCGCTCAAAGTTACTGCATGGTGCGCTGTTCACGCTGGAGGAGTCATCGGGCCATTTTTTTTTCGAGAACGACGCTGGTCAAACGACAACAGTGGACGGTGCGCGCTATAGGGCCATATTAACCGAGTTTTTTCTGCCGCAATTGGACGAACTGGGACTGGAGGACATGTGGTTGCAACAGGAAGGAGCTACGGCACACACTGCGCGAGCCACAACCGATATTCTGAAGGCGGCGTACCCGGGTCGCCTCATCTCTCGTTTTGGCGATTTGCACTGGCCCGCAAGATCGCCCGATTTAACCGTTCCAGATTTTTTTTGTGGGGTTTATTGAAGTCCCGTGTTTACGTGAACAAGCCCGAGACCCTAGAAGCCCTCAAGGATAACATTCGACACGAGTGCGAGAATCTGTCGCCCGAAGTTCTCGCCGAAGTGATGAAAAATTCCATTAAAAGAACCCGTATGGCAATCAATTGTGACGGCCGATATCATCTTCTCGACTTGACCAATAAAAATCATTTTTCATTTAGAAAAAATATGAGAGCCAAACAACATCGGATGACTTTTTTTTGGCCCACCTTATACTAGTAGTTCTGATTTCCGCAAGTTTGGTTGAGCTGCAGGTCCACTCCAGACTTAAAAAATGGGTCAGACCTCGGGTAGCTTTGACATAGAAGTGACAACCCTAAGCGTCTCATTATTTGTTCCCCTTTTTTAAAGTCCACTGCCGAGTTGTTAACACAAAAAGCAATGTTGCAGAGCTTCAGTAACATTAGATAATCTACCCTTTTGGGATCCCCAAATCCCCACACCCTTTCAATGGCGCTTGTAACCAATTAAATATCAATCCATCCGCACCCACGCGTCTGGTAAGTACAGCTGAAATCACTTCCATCTTAAAATATCCTACTTTGTTTTGAAATCACAAATTGTCGCGTTGAATTTAAAATAGATCCGGAATTGGGTTCCATCGAGAGATATATCTAAAGAGGAAATATATATTTCCAACATCCCATGCCCATTCCCGATCCGCTAGACCAATTAACGAAAAACACAATAAATAATCTCCACCTAGGTATATTACAAATGTCCCCACACCGCCAGCGTTCATGTCAATTAATCATTAGTCCTGACAAAAATAGAAACACTCCATCAGGGCCAGTAGGTATCGAATCGAGATCGAAATGCAACAGTTACATCATGGGAGCCTGTGCGCTATTTATCTGTCACATCTGTCGACTGAAGGTTTGTTGTAGAAAATGATTAATTCTTCGCTTAGCATTAAGATATTCTCGAGGCGCTCTATCATCTCGAGCTTCCACTTGTAAGCTTGCTTGGGTGCTACTTGCTATCTTTCAGAACATCGATGCCGTCAACTGAATCAACTGAATATACCTATAACTGCTTCCAACGGCAGAATTTAACGATTTTCGTTGACCCCAATATGAACAACCAACCACAAGGCCCACACTCAGCAGTCAACTTTATTTTTTGGAAATTTCAATCAATTGGTGCAAAATAAAAGAACAACATTTATACAAAAGATACAAATGGCAACATGTTGCGCTACTTTGACTTCTTGATCGTCTTGTGGTGAAGTCAAAAAAAATATATATGTACCTACCAATTCATGATTAAACATTTTTTTAACGGACGGAGGAACATCTGCGTTCGGCAACAACATAACCGATGCCATCTTTGATTTTTTTTAAGATAATTTTTTATTTTACTTTTGGAAATATGTATACCAAAAAAAAAAAAAAAAAAACACGAAGGTGAAAGAGAGAAGCACAACAACCAATGGCACCATCATTCAGAGCAGCGACTCGGGAAGGGTAACGACGATGACGGCAGCGAAAACATCTGCTGCTCGCTAACTTAAAGATACAAAACACAAGTTGAGAGTGTACGTGGCTTGTGTTGTGTTTGTGTTTGTGTCGACGACATTTTTATGTATGCCCCGCATCGCATGCAGGTGATCAGGGTCAATGCAGTGTGAATAGGTAGCATGGGGTTCCTCAGGGCAGACCGGTTAGTGGTATTTTCTTTATTCGAACAGAAAAGATCGTTTGTTTGCCGGAGTCAGCATCAGCAGAACTGAGGAGTGTATTTCTGAACGTCATTATACGTTAATTGTTTCCTAGTATGGGAGCGCTTACTATATATCCGCGCCGAACGCCGAAACGGGTAAATATTGACTCCGCATGGCGGAGAATTCTCGCTGCGATAAGCTGTTGTTGACTACATATTTTGTGAAACAAACGGAATTTCGTTTGAGTCTTATAGGTTCTCCTTCTCGCGCATCATTCTCTGCTTTGTTTAGAATCGTTTGTTTGTTCTTTTTTTGGGTTTTGTTGTTCCTTCTCGACGGAAACGTTTTGTTTATTAACAACCTATTGAGATGAAAGGTGTGTACTACGACTACCTGCGACGAGACGATAGATGCGTAAACGATTGCGTTTCATGTGTGAGATGAATTTTACACTTGCCGACTGTACCGTGTTGACAGGTATAGGTACTTAGGATGCTGAACCTATCTTTCAAATGGCTTTTAAATAAAATGTTCGAGTGTGTTGGTTACTGTTTGAGAGTGTGCCCTAAGCCGTGGGATGAGGTTTTGGAAAAACAATCATTTTTACCACAAGGATGATGGTGAAGACGTAGGTAGGCATCCATTTTACGATATTTGAGTGGAAAATAATTTTCCTTTGAGGTTGATGATGGTTTTATTGTCTTTGGTATATCCGGAGACAAATTGCAGATTCTGTCTGGAGGATGTCGGAATCCCACAGTCGGATCCTCTGAATATACGCTGTGACTGCCCGGCTTTTCATTGGTTCAGAAAACGGTTCTTTCACAGAGAGACTCGTACACCAGCAGATCTAATTAACTCTGCTACTAAAGACTTATTAACCTTCATTAGGGAGGTCACTCGTCTCTTAGAATAACCCTTCCCCATCGATGCAATTGATCTTTTAGGTCGCAGTGTCAGCCAACAAGGCATGGGATACCTATTTAAAAAAAAAAAGGTATGTATTTTTTGAATCACTAAGCTTTAGACGGGTACAATTGTATTTCAAATAAATAGGAGTTAGTATCAAACTTCTGTGGGGAAACATGTAACAGTTTTCTGACTGATTTGTGTAGGTAGGTAGGGAGGTAGGTGTGGCGGTTTATTTCAAAAAGGCAAGAGCAATATGTTCCGTTTTGTTACCACAACTCACTTGATCTGTCTGTTTAAGATTGTCGAATAGGAGAATTTAGATCCAGCCTGTGGATTTCAAAAAGGTTATTATAATCAAGGGAGTCGAAAAAGGGTCTACCAAGACATCGCTATCTGGCCCTAGCTGTATTAGGACTGTATTATGTAACGGGGAGAAGATTTTGCCTATTAGTCGACAGGACATACTTTTAACTCACAAAACAGACTGATAGGTGGACCTTTTTCACGCGCTCAGAGGAAGATGTGTTTAAGTGTCGCAAAACTTGTGCTCCTCACGCAAAAATCCACGAAAAAATAGAAAGCCAGGTACAGAATATGCAAGAAAACTGAAACCGGAAGCCTTGGAACTGGCGGGTTTTGGTGGAAACCATTCAACCACGAACTAGGTATAGGAACGGTCCGGTGGATTGCGCTATTCAGGATACCTAGGATCTGTAGAGCGAATTTTTATATTTATTTTTTTTTTACCGGAAAAACGTTCATTACATAATCGAACGAGAAGTCACAAATCGACAAGTCTAAATGTGATACAATTTTTGAAAAATCATTAAAAAAAGCCTTAGTGTCCATTAGACACACCTTGCCCGGATAAGGGTTAAATAGTCCTTAAACTTAAACCTCATGAATACTATGGAAAATAGTTGGAGCAACAGGTCCGGAGGAACCCTAGGCCGAGCTTCTCACAACCATTCGTATTGTGTGAGATTTTCATTTTTGGAACGAATGAAAGGGATCTACAATTTTATGCCGACTTCAAACTGCTAATTGCGAAGCTCTTTAAAGACAGTTATACTCTCGGATGTTTGTCAGACATTCGCGAGAGGTGGCGCAGTGGAAGAAACATTCAGTCATTCTCTTTTTTACTTTCCCAAATTCTTGTACGCCCAAGAGCTCCGTCATAGCCTTAAGACGGCCCTCGTTGTAGCCTAGAAATCGTCGTGAAAACTTGAGGCTGACTCAATACATCAGTTATCTCGTGTGATGCGAAATTATCGTTGAGTAAAATTAAGTGTAGTTGCTAAATGGATGCACTGGGAAGACCGGAGTCTACTCGGAAGGCCAGTACTTTGATTCTCCTTCGATATGTCATGCATTATCGCAGCGTCTTTCAGGTCGAAGTTGCCCTCATTCAACAAGCTCCTGAATGATGGCGGTATCGGACTTTTTACAGACTGAATAGGTACCTTTTTTACCGAAACGCAGTAAGAATTGTGTGTCGCCCGTTGGGCCTTACAAAGCTTTCTTTATGCCCTGCAGAGATGTAAATGAGGAGGATACACTTGTGAACTTATTATACAAAAGAAAAAGAAAGAACAAAAACTTCAAGACGATATACAAAACTTTGTGAAATAGACTTCGGCGGCTTCGAAAAGGCTACAAACCTTTTTGAGATAGACTTCGAAGCCGCCAAAGTCGGCCATTGTCTCACGAAGATTGCAGTCATAACTCATAAGAGAGAAAAAAAAGAAAAGAAAAACTTCAAGTCGATATAGAACACTTTTTGAGATAGACTACGACTGAAATCTTCGTGAGTAGACTATGGCCGACATTTAGATCAAAGAAAAACTGATCCAGCTGTGTTGGGTAGAAGATTTGCGGTGCATTTTGGCAGTTAGTCGTCGGAGCTGTTTTAAATTTCCAAAAAGTTGCTTTATTTCATTTTCCAAAGCGAAGTGAAGACAAATTTGAAGTTGCCCTTATCTCGTTAGGATTTCCATTCAACGTCACCATTCCAAACATGGACCGGACTTCTTCAAGTTCGTGCTGAAAAATATAGTGCTTCGGATAGGAATCGATGAGGAAGGCGGCTATCTTCAGCCCGGTCACTCAGAGCTCACACTGAGCGTGGAAACAACAAAATTTCTTGTATGTATTTTCATTTGTATCCGTGAAAGGCGATGTTCGGAGAGGATCTACAACTGCGAATTATATGAGCTGTTTTAAGTCGTGGATATAGTCCAAAAATCGAAAACTAGTAACTAACCGGGTCCAATCTACCCACACGTGACTTAAGTACTTTCTAAAATCTAAATGATACAATACCATGCAACAATCTAAACATTTAAAGACGGAGAAGTCGGGTCGAAGCTCTTAAAGTATGAAATTCCCAACAACTTCTATGTAACAAAGATGGAAATGAAAAGTTACAACTAATACTCTGCAATGCTGACCGAAAATTTAAAGTTTCCGTCACTTTTATTGGGAAATGCAATTATCGCTAGATCCACCTTTAAAGCCAACTTAAAAGACGCCCCACATGTGATTGTATGCACCCCCGCACTTATCAGTAGGTACATATACCTATATCACTTTGTGGAATTTAAAATCCTTATCACTTCAAATTCGATAACAAATACACAACAAAAAGAGGACAAAGTAGCGAAAATACGTGCTGAAGAAACTTTGTTTGTACTTGAACTAAAGAGAGAGAAAAAACATCTCCTCGAAACTGATACATACATCAAACAAACACACTTCCTCCCTAGACATCCACTTTATATATCGATTGCGAGCAGGCAAAATCACTCGATTGTTTCAAAGAACAAAAGCAAAAGCGTATTTGCTGGGGGGAGTGGAAATATTTTGCGCAACAAGCAAAAATTCCAAAAATCGCACCTCAGTCGTCCTTTGTCGATATGTACCTATAGAGAACAGAATAAACTCATCGACTGAAGAGGATGACATATCTTTATCTATACCCACAAGCAGAACACAGTAGTTAAGTGATTTTTCCCAAACACCACCCCATCGTCGTCATCATCTATCATCAGAAAATTCCATCCAACAGCCAACACAAAAGCAAAGATAACTAAATAAATCGGCATCGGCACCCCTCGAAGGAATACCTACATCCTACACAGCCTACACTGTTTCGTCGCACTCTCCCCAAAGGCCGCCCATATTCGGTATTCGGTTAGTAGTTTATAGTTTAGTTAACGTTGTGGGTGTGCAGCAACATAGAGAGCTATAGGTCGTCTCCTGTGAGTGGAATTCCTTAGGTGGGGCGTCGAGTTTCGAAAATACTTTTGACAAGTCCTTGATTGATGTTTATAGATGGAAGGACAAATTCCAATAAAAATGTATACCCATACCCACATTCCAAACAGAAAAAAAAAAACTTTTTTTATGACAAAAAGTTATTTCCTTCCTGAACATCCAGGAATGCGTGCTGAATGGGAACCCTAACCCCGACTGTGTTTTTGTGTCCATTATTATTTCGATTTCGAATTTTGTTTAATTTTCTGGTGGAGAAGATATTTCTGTGGCACAAGGGTTGGTGATATTTCCAACCCCCAAAAGATTTATTATGCTTGTGCTCGCAAGAAATCACCCGCTAATTTGACATAATCATGTCAATAGCGTAACTTTGGTAGATGTCATCCCCTAAATTGTGGATGCTGTTCAACCGGCTTTTCTGTTTTTGTTGTTGTTTTTTCCCATTGTATTTATACGTGTACATGTTTGGCAACCGTAATTGATACTTAGATTGTCAGAGATGTGATTCGCAGAGGGTTGTATTTTTAATTGTAAAAAGGACGTCAGCTAAAAAGAAATAAATAACTAAAAAAAAAAACATACCACCCGTCTATGTGCTTAGTGGATGCCATTTCAGCTATCAAGTTACATTGAGAGTGTGGGGTCCGATTTTGTCTGCTCTTTGTTGAAAAGGGATTTGTATTTTTTCTTTCTCCTTAAATACACATATCACATACACCGCTCGCATATCCCAGGACAGGACCTTTTTTTTATTGGAAATATATTAAACTCTTGTCATGGATGAGGGTTGATGTGTGTCGTTGGTTCCTTTGTCATTCAAATGGAAAATCGAAAATGTGCGTAGCGAATTTTCTTTGAATTGACGCGGCAGTGGTAGCGGATTTCCCTCTGCATTTTCCCTAAACCGTTCAAGGGGTGATTTATGGAAAATTAAACGCTTTAATTGGATGATTTTCGGGCTAAGCAGCTGCACTATACAGACTTTAAAATGAGCACCACAGTTCAATGGATGCGAAAAACTTTTGTTCAACTTGATGTATAGTTTCGGGGAGATGTCTCATTTATTTGTATTGCGTATACCTATGCAATAAAAAGTAAAATAAATTAATAGTGCGATGGTTTAGTGATTAATGGTGGGATCTGTAATGATTTTTATGGTTGACTTGGGTATTTTTATTACACAGAAATGGGAGCAGTTCGAACTGGATTAAGTGTGGTTCAGGGGGTTTAGCTATTCGACAGATATAGGCCCAGAGTTGAGTAACGGAATGGGGCATGGCGCAGTCATGGCGAAAGTGAGAACGTGACACCCCAATTTGTTCCGTAGACAAATAGAGAGGAGATACTGGAAAAATAAATCTTTTTCTTTATTTTTATTTCTGATTGGGAGAGGGATTTTTTTTTTTTTTTTTTCTTGTCTTCACTTGGCATTAGGTGGACCGTGAAATAGAATGTGTAAAGAAAAATATTGTACATTATGAAATTAGTGGGAAAGAAAGACAGATAAGTAGAAGGCAAGGTCGAGGAGAGAGAATTCATTTTCTTTTTTAATCAAGATTTTCTTCAACAGCTTTTGGGCAAGTAAGTAGGTAGCCGTAAATTTTGTATGGAGTTTGTGAAGACGTTTTTTTTTCAGGTGAAGCTATGGTATCCTTTCAGACGTCCTGGGCGACAAAGTAATACCGTAAACTGGGGTTACTTTGTGCCAGTTTTTGAGGTTTTTGTAAAAAAAACTTTTATTTCTGTATGAAATAAACAAAATAAGATATACCATTTTGATCTTAAGCATTAAGCAATAAAGGCAACGTTCTCAAATTCTCGAAAGGGCTTAGGATTTTAAACATGTAAGCCTTTAAAGTGTGGCACAAAGTTGCCCCACGTTTGGGGTAACTTTGTGCCACTGACGAAATCCTTCGCTAATCTTGTCAAAATGTAAGTTTGGTTGAATCTTACCCCATATACCATTAAAACACATGATAACACAATTATTTTAATAAACAAGTGAAGGATTTCTTTTATATCTATTACATATAAAAAAAAATAAAAGCGTTAAAAATAAAAATTTTAAAAAGATATTTCGGGGACGCTATAAAGACTATAAGGCTTTGTGTCGGTCCATAAATGATATTCTGCATTCAGGGCCAGGCATGTTGTTCTGGAAAGGAGTTTATTTCTCCATAATTATGTCGTAATAGCTTTTGTCAATTCGTCTTGGATCAAGAAAAGTGACTGGAAAACCATAACCATGGTTTGACGTCCTGCAACATTTGAATGAGCATCTTATCCTTTATTTATCAGAGTATTACTATGAATACCGTTCTTTTCTCTCGCTTTTTGAATTGAAATTCGTCCACTTCGGACTTCCTGCACAGATTTTTTCAAATCATCCTGGGTGAAATTGCTGTAGGGCCGTCCCACTATCTTTTTTACATACTTTCGAGGCATTTCGGCTCAATTCTGGAACCTTCAAATTTAAAATTAAAGACAAGGGGTTTCTTTCGACCAAGAACGTTGTACGTGCAAAAGAAAATCAATACACAGAGGGTAACTTTGTGCCAAGTTAAACACCAAGGATGGTGGCACAAAGTTACCCCATGAACTTGCGACTTTATTGAAAAGGGGACGTAAAAATGAAAACAATAGGTTCTACTAATATTAACTTTAATATTATTTATCACAAATAAATCATAAAATAATATAACCCACCTTCAATTCCGTAGCGATTATAGTTTTTTGGTTGCATATGAAATTTGTCGCAATAGAATTTTTTTCGGGGAAAAATTGATTTTGAATTTCATGTCATTATTCAAAAACGTAAAAACAAAGAAATTGATGAATATAAAATACTTACTGGAAAGCTTTTCCAGCAGCCTTGCACAGTGAAAAAACGTTCATATTTTATGTAAAAGTATTGGTAAAGTGAAATTGAATGTACAAAAGTACGGTTGGCACAAAGTAACCCTGCAGGCACAAAGTAACCCCGGCTTACGGTATTGAATTTTCAAATTATAGGCTTAGGGATGCAAGAAAGGGAGGCACACTTTTTCTAGTTGGAGGGTGTTCTTTTATTTTTTGCGCAAGACTGCTCGAATTGTAGGTAGTACATACCAGACTGTTAGATGGAGAAGAAGACATCCAACAAAGGGCCGACTGCTGACTAACTTATTGGGAACAGTTGTTAGCAGATTTTCAGGCAATTGTGGTTGTTGGCTGTGTGATGCGACCTTTGGTTGTTTGCGAGTCGTCGACGTAGTCACAGGAGACACAAGTCCAAAGTAGTTTTACCGCAGGATTTATGTCATCAATTGGAACGGCAACATTAGGCCTTTTTATTATGCTCACATGATCTATATAACAAAAATAGTACAAGATCCAACTTGCTCCTTTCCACAAGAAGAAAATCAATATCCATCTACACACAGATGGTTCAAGGATGGACTGTGGAACCGCTGAGGAAATAAATATACATTCCTAAATCAGTAGTGTCTTCCAGGCGGAGGTTGTCTCTACCGCTGAATCGGCTCGTAAGGCGTCGATATTGGCAATACCTCGTAGCGATATTACCATCTTCATTGTCAGTAGGGGGCCATTAAGGCAGTTCCTGCTAATGAAATAAAATCCAAACTAGTTCACCGCTGCCGCGAAGAGCTCAAGGTTCTTACCAAGACTCTCTGCTGGGTCACTGAACACAGAGACAAGACCGGCAATGAGATGGCGGATGAACTGGCTGAAATGGAATGGAGTCGGTAATGAATCTTGATAGAGCACTTCAATCGATCAAGCCACCACTTTGCAATCTCCGAGAGAGTGGAGAACAAAATTCGAATGAAAACCAACAACGGGTGGAGAGGACCGACGACCTTTAAAGTATCACGGAAGCGTTGGCCAGAATATAACAAAGGTCGGACCAACAAATTTCTACAGCTTGATAGCTCATCGCTATCTAAGTTAGTGGGGGCTTTGACTGGCCATAGCTTCCCAAGAAACCACTTAATGAAACTAAATCTCAAAGATGACGACATATGTAGAGGTTGCGAAGACGAGGAGGTCCACGAGGACACACTTCACTTCCTTTGTCATTGCCCGAGTCTCTGTCACTTGGAAGCTATTACTTCCATGAAGTACATGCGTTTTCTGATGTCTCGCTGTCTGATCTTCACAGGTTTCTGAGGATATCGGGATGGCTAGGCAGTGTCAGTGTCCAATATTGTTCGAGGAACCAACCTCCTCTAAGTTATTAAAAAAGTACCTGCGCAATTACCGATCATTTGCTTGACACTCACATAGGGATGTCTTCCGTAGCATGCAGATCATCACAGTACCTGCATGTATCCGTATTAGCTAAGCCTAGTCTCATGGCATGCTTCCTTAGAAGGCAGTGTCCAGAGAGTATTCCTACCGTTAATCTTAACTTTTATCTACTGAGATTGATTAGTTCTTCAGACTTCTTCCGATTTAAAGGGGACCACAGTGCCTTTGACTGATTTATTGGAGGTTTTTCATAACAACCCTTCTAGCAACGGCCATAGGTAGTCTTATACCTTCAATCATTGTATTAAGTGGGAGTTCCGCTCCTTCCTTAGCCAAAACGTCGGCCCTTTCGTTACCCTCAATATCACAATGCCCAGGTACCCAACATAATCTGACACCGTTCTGCGAACACAATGCCTTAGCATTGTGCGGCAATTCCTGACTAGTTCAGATTTTGTGGTATGTGACTCTCGCTTTAAGCGCAGCCTGACTATCAATGTAGTTAGATGGCGGTATTCTTACTGGATATCGATCTCATCTCAAGTACCTCCGCAGCTTTGAGTACGGCCAGAATCTCTGCCTGGAACACACTGCATGTGTCCGGAAGTCTCAGGGCCATATGTAGGTCCAACTCGTTGGAGTACATATACCAGACCCCGTACCCTCACTGGTCTTATTTCATTTCCCCTCGAAACTAAGTTCCTATGCCAGTCCTGTCGGTCAAGGTACGACACATCGAACGGTGTGTCAAAATCAAGTGTATACCAAGACTTTCATCCGCTTTTTCCGGGATTTCGGCGAATGATTCCTTACAAATGGTACTGTGTTTTTAAAAAGCCCTGCATTAGTGAGCCGTCACGCTCTATTATCTGCATTTGATTGTAAATGTAAATCAAGTGGTAAACGCTCCCACGAGGACCTAAGTCAGGTATTGCAGGGCTCACCGGAATTGAATTGAATTGCGCATTTCTGAACTTTTGACTTCCATTCATTTTTCTCACTTTCACTCCGACTGCCAAAGCAATTTTGGGTAAGTTTCTTGAAGTGCCAACACAAAATATTTGGTTATTTCTATTATTTAGCACAAATAAAACAATAAATAAATGCCATATTAATTATTGACAATTTTAGATAGGATAGCCATGGCTGTCAATGTGTTAAAAGCTACCGCGAAAAATTTAAGTGTTTTTAAGTGGCGATATTTCTTAATAACATGACATTCATATTCATATCGAGTTGCGCTAATGTCAGGGCACCAGAACTTATTCTCCGGATACTTTTGTTTCAGTATCCGGCCACGAACATTATTTTGTATGAGGTTTTTTTTTTTCTCTCACGCAATCAGATTTTCAGGGCTTAACCCTCCAATACCTTATTTTAGGGTTGGGTACGATATCCTGCTTTTCAAAATGCTGCTAATACCGCTTTTTATCCTGTTTTTTACAATCTCGACTTTTTTTACCTCCCGCTTTTTATAATCCTGTTTATTATAAGTCCTTTTCTTTTATTGACACTTTTTTTAATAATACAGTTTTTGCAATTAAAACTAGATGTTTTATTTTAAAAAATTGATGCAAAGCGGGATTATAATAGATCGGGACTTAAAATACACGGGATTTTCAGCGGCAGTATTTACCATTTCCTATGCAAACTACGGAAGAAGATTTGACCATGGTTGAAAAAAACGATCGATCACAAACACAAGAGTTAAAAAACGAAATCAAGCACAACTTAAACGCAAAAAAGTCACCAGGTTATGACTTGATAACAGGGCAAATACTAAAAGAATTATCTGAAAAAGCTATTCAAAAACTATTACATATTATTAATGCAGCGTTCAGACTTAAGTATGTCCCTAGTCAATGGAAGGTAGCAGAAGTGATTATGATTTTGAAACCGGATAAATCACCAAATGAAAAGAAATCATACAGACCGATTTCTCTACTACCAATAATTTCAAAGTTATTTGAAAAATTATTCTTAAAGAGGCTCAAACCAATAATAGAGGATCGACATTTAGTGCCAGCTCACCAATTTTGATTTAGAGAGAAACACTCGACAATTCAACAAGTGCATAGAATAGCGAGTATTATTGAAAAGTTTGTTCTGCCATCTTCTTAGATGTAGCTCAAGCATTTGACAAGGTTTGGCACCAAGGACTAGAATGCAAATTGAAAAGGGATCTTCCAGAGGAATTCTATTGCATTCTTAAATCATATATTACAGAAAGGTATTTCCGTGTAAGACATGAAAATGAATACTCGGATTTAAAAAAAATAACGGCAGGTGTACCACAGGGCAGTGTCCTGGGTCCTATCTTGTATCTTTTATATACAAGAGACTTGCCTGAACTAGTAGCAACTAGCCTTGCCACTTTTGCTGATGACACAGCAATATTGGCAATTGGCGACAATTAAACTAAGAAATATGCATTGGCTAATGGGTAGGAGCTCCCAATTATCAATTGACAACAAACTCCTGATTTATAGGCAGATCCTAAGACCCGTATGGACTTATGGAATTCAGCTTTGGGGTTGTACGAGCAAATCGAATCTACAAATGATTCAAACTTTTCAAAACAAAGTACTAAGCAGCAGTGTTAAGGCTCCATGGTACATACGAAATGACAATCTTCACAGAGATCTAGGGGTAGAATATGTCAAAGATATATTAAGAAAATATGCGGTCAAGCATTATGACCTAATCCACGAACATGCGAATACTGCAATACAGCACATGGTGGAAGAGAATAGAAATTCATTGAGAAAGAAGGCTTAAGAGATTGAAGCCAAATGATTTAGTTACTAATTAGCTATACAGAATATGAATAACGCTCCCTTTTCCTTTCCTTCTTAACTGCCCATCCTCAATAGTTGTAGCTCATTATTCACTAAATCGAAACAGCTAACTAATTAAGGAAATTAAAGTAAATTTAAAATAATTTCGCGACTTTAAATAACTTCGGGACAAGCCAATGGGCTATATCCCACCAACCGTTTACAATAATAATATTAAAGTAGAATTTGCTAAATGAGTTTAACTCAGTCGTAAATAAATAGGGAGGTGGTTTTAGTGGGAGGCGGGTCCCACACTACTAGCTTCACTAGTGTCTTTCAAGATTTCCACCGACCCTCGGAAAAATTTATTTTTTTATTTGAGTCCGTAAATCAGTATAGACTAATATTCACACGAGAAGAACGAATTTAAAGTTCAATTTTTAATTTAGTTTACACCCTGTACTTGTAAGATTATGCATACGGCCTTGAGACTGGCTTGGGTTCTCAGAGCAATACAAATCGGACAGGGTGGTAGGTATACAAAATTATTACTTAGTTTATTTATAGAAAATAATGAAAAAATTAATAAAAACAAATTAAAGAAATGGCTTATTCGAGTCACGTTTTCATGTTCTAAACGGTGAATCTATACAAATTTGGGCTCCAAAACTTCGGAAACTGAAGTCGTTGGTATTTCTGATAAAGCTGCATTTAGATCGCTACTTGCGCATTGACTGCAGAAATGAGATCACATCACTTGAACTTGCAAAGTAAATCAGCAAATCGTATTCTAGGCAAATGTTACTCAGTCTATAAAATCAGCAATTTCGTCATCTATCATCTTCGACAAGTATAGTTAACAGTTCTTTTCTTCAATCGAAAACGCCATTAGTTAATCCTGTCCGAATACTGAAAACCTTACAGAAAAATATAATTTCCTTTTTTAAAAACATAAATAAAATACATAAATAGGTATGTGTCGATTAGCAGCATTTGAAAGGGTTTTGCTCCTTTTGAATTTTTTGAACTTTACTGAAAATGCCCCTTCAATTTTGGTATTGTTATCCGGACACTAAAAATTCGGTCACATTTTTTTTAACATGTAAGTGTAAGCTGATTGTTTTTAAAAGAAAATAGTGTTTTTTGCATAAGAATAAGATAAAAATAAATGTGAATGCTCCTTTGTTTGTCTAAACTCTAAAACTACAAAATTACCACACTCTCGGACCGTAGCCAAACTACACACTGCCGTACAACTTTTACAGTATGCCGTTGATTCGTTTGAAACTTTGCATTTATCTGTGACAAATATCTCTGTTAATATTTGAGACGTTTTATGTTTGACGTGGCTATTTTTCTCAAGCAAACAAAAACGTGTTTGAAATAAAAAAATAAATAAAACAAATTGCACCGCTTCCCTATCCGACAAACATTTGAAACAGTCGCTAGAAATGGGCATACAACTGCACTGTTAAATGCGCTGCTGATCTCTGCGAAGACAAGCGCAGTTCGAATTTTATTAAGCTGCCCAATGTCTAAACTAACCTTACACCCAGAAACACCAAGACCCCAAGCGAAGAGCAAAGCCTTGGTGGCATCATAATGAAGCCACTGCATACTGAAGACATTTGCAAAATTAATTGCTTAAACAAACACAAGAGATGCATTCTTAGTGCCATCGCTAGTTCCCATCGAATTCTGTATGCTGACGCCTTAAGTGTTGTCAATTGGGCTTAATTAGCAAGTCTGAGCTGAGCTTCCCACAGTGGATATACTGTGCAAGTGCATGCAGATTAATAAGAAAATTTCTTAAAGCCAACTATTTTGCATTATTCAGGGGCCAGTGACCACTGACCACCCCTACCATTTCTGACTAACGTCTTGTTAACTGCATTATACTGAGTGCTCAAAAAATACAAATATGATTTCACTGTGCCTTTTTAAAGTTCCATGCCCAAAGGGAAAAAACGGAACCTTATTAGTTTCGTTTTTATCCGTCTGCCCGAACCCAATAGACCAATTTTGTACCTAGGTCTATCTCAGAAACTAATTGACGTAGAAGGCTGAAATTTGCACCCAACATCCTGTATAACCTCTTTTTTAACGCCAAGTAATGGTAGCTATACGACAGTAACTGGCAGCGATACATCGACTGGTTTTAGAGTAATTAGTAATTTGATGAAAAAAATACTTTCATTCGCACATAAAGCTGTTTATTTCTTGATTGACAAAAAAATGGATACATGCTTTTTTGTATAATATCATGCTCGTAGCTATATACGTGCTGAAGAATGTTTTGCCGAAAAGTTACTATTTCAAGAGATATTTACAAAAAAACAGTCAATCACTATACAAATTCTCTCGGTCATTAGAGCGTGTTCTGTACTCTGGCGCTTATATTCATGTTTCATGTATACGTTAAAAAAAAAATCCAAGTACCTACGGAACCTTCGGTTCGCATTTGGCCGGTTTATTTTTTATTTTAAAGTCATTGTAGTATACACATAAATTCCAAACAATAATTCATAGTTACAACCAGACCTACAATAAATATACTTCCTTCATAATTTCAACTAACAAACAAATTCCCATACAAGATACACATTACACTACACAGCCGAGTGCGATTAATGCGCTCGACACCCGATACATGATAAAGCCAATAGCCGCTATGAAGTCAAGGCCACCTGACTTGTGTCGAATAATGCTACGACAGCATTATGTCAGCACATTTTATCAACTTGCGAATTTATATTGTATTTTGATATCTCTAGAAATATGTATGTATAAGCTCGATTTTAAGTAGCAAGTAAGATATTTTTGTATAAATAGGCTAAGCATTTAGAAATAAAATTAATGTTGATGATACAAGCAATATGAATGGTTTGGCTTCTTAGCCTATGTTTATATTTACAGCTCGGCTCTTTAGCCACCAAATACAGTTCGGCTTTTTAGCCAGTAACGATATCGGCTTGGGATAGCCTAAAATCCACATAGCTTATGTAGGGAGGTAGTCATTTGTTTAAATCTAATATAACATTACATGGCGATCCTACCCATCATATAATAACATTACATGGCGATCCTGCGTATCTAGAACCACAAAAATGAAGTCTGAAGATCCTGTATTGTTGGATGATCCAAAGATCGTTGCTATTGCCAAGAAGTACGATAAGACACCAGCGCAAATTCTCATCTACTATCAGCTAAAGCGTGGAAACATTGTCATTTCAAAATCGGTGACAAAGTTCCTATAGTACCTATGGACATCAATACCATCCTTTCGAGAACGATGAATATTAATTGACAATAAGCACACTATATCCGAAAAGAATTTCGTTTTGTTCAAAACAAACTCACGACCAAAATGTATTATATACCTACTTCATAGAAGTTAAGATGCGTTTGATTTAATTAAATAAGAACCATCAAATAAGAAAAATAAATAATATATAATGTAAAATTTGAAATAAATCTGTTTACCAGTAAAAGAAAAATAAATAAAATATAATGTAAAATTTGAAATAAATCTGTTCACCAGTAAAAGAAAAATAAATAATATATAATGTTAAATTTGAAATAAATCTGTTCACTAGTAAAAGAAAAATAAATAATATATAATGTAAAATTTGAAATAAATCTGTTCACTAGTAAAAGAAAAATAAATAATATATAATGTAAACTTTGAAATAAATCTGTTCACCAGTAAAAGAAAAATAAATAATATATAATGTAAAATTTGAAATAAATTTGTTCACCAGTAGAAGCATAAACAAAAAAAATATATCTATATAATTTTTTCTTTGTATAACAGTAACAATGGGTGGACAAAATTCGAAAGAAAATATTGTTGTTAACTCAGGAGACAATAATAATAGCAAAACAATAGACCTAATTATAGTAATAACAATAGTAATAATTATTGTAATAATAAGTAAGATAGCAAGAAATCTTTGCAAAAAGAAAATAAATAAAGTAGTAGTTAAGGAAGTAAATAAAGAAATAGCTAGGATTAATGTTTAAATGGCATAAAACGAAATTAATTACTTATTAATAAAAATAAATTACGTAATAACGAAAACAATTTGCAATTAGATACAATGGCGACATTTGACTTTTTAACAACACTAAAAGTCATTCCCGAATACAACGGAGAATTTGACAAATTGAATAACTTTATAAACATGGCAAACTTCATAGCGGATACTCTCAACAGTAACACAGAAAAAGAAAAACTATTTAAATTCATTTTAGAAACTAGATTAACAGATAAAGTAAGGAACAAACTAGGTACAGTACAACGACCAACAAACCTAACAGAACTAATAAAAACTTTAAGAAACATATTCAGAAGCAATAAGAATACACTTCAATTACAGACTGAATTAGGAAAAACTGTTCAGGGACCTAGAAGCATTGAAAGCTACGCCATAAAAATAGAAAGTCTAGTAGCAGAATTGAACACATTGCAGATAGCTGAGCAAGGAGAAAACGGTAGAGAAATCATAACTAAACTCAATGATCAGCTTGGTTTAAATACCTTTAAGAACGATTTAAACGGCTATGTAAAAACCACAATTTTTGCAGCAAGACCAAAAATATTATCCGAAGCAGTACAGCTGGCTTCTGAAATAGAATCGACATATGACACGGCACATATAAGCCACTATGTCCATTCCGATGATTCCGACATCAGACATTAATGTCATAACTCGAGCAATGACAAGAAACAAAACTAATAGTGATATACCCAAAAGCAATGCTTTAGACGTAAGGCCTGATCAACTTTACGCCTGGGAATGCACTTCAATTGCAGAAATAAAAGAAAACGTACGTAAACTAGAATTCAAAATTGTGCTCAAAAACTCGCGAGAAAGAAGAAATACTTCGCTTAAAATATACGTCGACGATGAAAAATTTATAATAGAATGCAGCGATAATCCTAATCAGGACTTAGGTCCGATTTTGGAGAAACTTGTATTCGTAATGGCCAAAAGAAATATTGAAAAATTAGCTATATGAAAAAGTTATAATAGAATGCAGCGATAATCCTAATCAGGACTTAGGTCAGATTTTGGAGAAACTCGTATTCGTAATGGCCAAAAGAAATATTGAAAAATTAGCTATAGCAAAAACTGATGAAATATTCGAGCACATTAACATAAATGAATTCAAAATGACTTACAACATGTTGCAACAAAAACGTAAAATTAGTAAAAAGCTAGCAAACTTAAAACTAATAATATATCAACCAGCGCTGAGAACAAATAGACAATGAAATAAAGGAGGTACATAATAATAGATTAAAGAAAATAGATTTAGGTAAAACTTAAAACAAAAAAAATTTTTTTAATTAAAAAAATTTTTTTTTCTCCCGAAGAGAAGGGATGTAGTATACACATAAATTCCAAACAATAATTCATAGTTTAATTCATTTCTTTCTTCAACTTACATACTAGACAAAAACGATTAAATCTAATTTAAAACTAACACCTATCTTATTCTAGCTTACTGGCTCTCAGCCAGCGCAAAACTATTGCCTTTCGGCCTTAATCACTGCCCCTAGTCAGGACATGATACACTTTCCAATGGAGGTCTGATCGGTAACGCATCGCCACGCCAACAGTGAGTACTAAGTATCCATTTGAATGTTATCGAAGCAATCGGGCTACTTAATTATGAATACACCTCAGCCGAGAACGACCTACCCCACTTGTCGATTGTAACATCAAACCAATCGTTAGCCGACTTCAAAGAGACGATTACAAACGCGTAAACTTCAATTACTGCTGTAATTCACGGTTCGGTTCGCTTACGTCGCTGCGGCGCACAGGTATAAGAAACAAAAAACAATTCATGTGAAAACATAATTGGTTAGGGCTAAACTTGGACCCTTATGACGTATAAGCGATAAGAGTATAAGATATAAGGGTATAAAGAATCGAACGTTAGGGGGAACGGTGTTTGGGTATAATATCCCCCTTGGGACTGTAATTTCACTTCCTTTCGGTTGAGTTAAGGAGTGTCTCAAGTGCGTCGGTTATCGGTGGTGCATAGACGTCAAGCACTTGTCGCCATAAGTAAGATAATGGACTAACTGACAAATCAAATAGAAAATCCGACTCCCATCAAAGGGTGATTTGGTTTATGCGCAATAACATTACCACAGCAAGGTTATTCAATGAGCATATTGGCCAAAAGCACGAACGTACTTATTTTTATTGCTACAACAACTTCAGTTCTGCGCTCAGTTGAACAACGACAATGAGAAATTTATGTCAAGTGCAACGCACATTTACGAATTCCTCGCCAACTATTTGTTGTTCTTTTTTAGTAGTAGGTAATTTGATATAATCATGAGCGAGAATTAATCATACCTTTGAAATTGCGTCATGATGTGCCGAGAGATCGAGGAAAAAATCCACAAGGTGATGAAATTAGCAGAAAATTATAATGACACACAAGTATTTGTCATAACAACGCAGAAACTAGCGGTGATTTTCAACCATTTTACCTTTCATTAGGTCTGTTCCCTTACTTTCTGGTTCACTTTTGGCAATATGTCACATTTCTCTTATTGTGAGAGAATATGCTCACTGAAATTAAATGTAACCGAAAAGAATAGGAACGCGTTGAACCACAAATTTGAAAAATGTGAATTTTTTCTAGGCGGGAATATTCAAATTTCAGTAGAAAAAAACACAAATTTATATTTAAGACGTGGATTTGAATTGCTTTTGGTGCAGAAATTAAAAAGTACAATTCTTTTGTTTTTTACATCTATTTGTATGCGATACAAGCAATAAATATAAATGATATTAAATAAAAAGTCGGTTACAAATTAGAATTCGAATGATTTGACAGCCATCTGTCAGCAATAAGCAACTAGCCCAAAGAAATTTCTTGGGCTAATATTTGCAGGTTTTTTATGGAGGGGAAATGTTTTGCTCTCTCTTTTTGGCTCTCTTCTGCCCAACTTTTGCGGAAAGGAACGAAGTTTGACTAAATTTGGCGAATGTGTTCGAATGCATTATCGTTAGGGAACAGACCTATTAACTAGTCTAGGTGTTCTATAGAAATAAATCGGTTTCGAGGAACGTTTTCTACAGCTAAAATTAATTGTCAAAACTTTTTTCGTTGCAAGTCATAGACGGACCTGCAGTCATTGCATTGAGACATAGGTTACTCAACTGAAAAACCAGAAGCCTACTTCACAGTTCACAGAACCACAACACTAGTAACTGTTTAGGAATTCATTTCGAAATTTTGAGAAAATAAGATTCCACCTAGATATAGAGGTTGGGCTCATCCCGTTGACAGTTTGGTGCATTTGGTGGCTTAATCGGGCGACATTTTTTTGGTAAACATACATTTTCTGCAAAATTGTCCACCAAAGCGTTTTCTTCTGAGATTCGATTTATTGAACATTGAAGCGTTTTCTATTGCGTCCCCAAAATGATGCTATATGCTAAATTTACCCAAAATTGGGCATAAAATGTTAAATTTTTAAGTAGATATATATGAAAACCAGACATCCACGGAGCTTAACCTATACGGTTGCTGGCATCCAAGAGTCGTCGAACATTACTTTTTACTGCACTAGAAGGGGAGTTTTGCAAAAGGTCCCTGGTGGCCTTTTGAGCATCTTTCTTGTATTCCCTACGTAGATAATTTTCAATTCTTTTTGCCATATTTAAATTTAAATATTATTGCAGACAATAAATAACCTCTTTAAGGAACTGATCAAGTCAGTTTATTGTAGATATTATGAGGGTTAGTTAAGGGGTACACCGTTAAAGCTCAAGGCCACAAGCTTGTGTCGAATATTCATGATGATTATGGTAGCTATTCGTTGTCTTTTTGAGAGGACAATCCTCTTTTTTGCTACTATGTCCTGGTTCTCTCTGATTTTATACTAAAAGAAAACAATACGTCTCTTCTTTTTTCGAAACGGACCTCCAAATGTCTTTTTTTTTTTTCTGCGAAAGATCATCTTTCTACGATAAAAGGTAAAAAATATGCAGAAATGCTTATCTTGAATGGAAAATTGACCCACTGTGAGTTCGTAAAATGTCAAGCACCACGTTGCTAAAAAAATGAATTTTTATTTAATAGGTAGGTAAAAAATACCTAATATTTATGTGATTAAATCATTATTAGTTAATTTATTGCTATAACGATGCACTAAAAGCAAGCTTGAAATAAATAAATTACTTTTAAGAAATAAAAGCCCTTCGGGCAGAGATATGAAGGCGAATTTTTATTGATCTTTAACACAACTCTTATCAGGCTAAATATTTAGGCCGCAAGGACACAACAATCGATGTGTTTAAACCTTTTTCGACTATATTTCATCTTAAAACAAAATGTACTCTTTTATGTGATTCAAAAAATGTTCACCGTAATGATGATTCACAAAAGTCTGATATTTCCCACTATTTCTTCTATAGTCAGTTACTGGCGTAAGCTAGATTAAGCCCATGCAATCCACAAAAGTCAGATATTTCCCACTATCTATTCTATAGTCAGTTACTGGCGTAAGCTAGATTAAGCCCATGCAATCCACAAAAGTCAGATATTTCCCACTATCTATTCTATAGTCAGTTACTGGCGTAAGCTAGATTAAGCCCATGCAATCCACAAAAGTCAGATATTTCCCACTATCTATTCTATAGTCAGTTACTGGAGTAAGCTAGATTAAGCCTATGAAATCCACAAAAGTCTGATAATTCCAACTATTTCTTCTATAGTCAGTTACTGGCGTAAGCTAGATTAAGCCCATACAATCCACAAAAATCAGATATTTCCCACTATCTATTCTATAGTCAGTTACTGGCGTAAGCTAGATTAAGCCCATGCAATCCACAAAAGTCAGATATTTCCCACTATCTATTCTATAGTCAGTTACTGGCGTAAGCTAGATTAAGCCCATGCAATCCACAAAAGTCAGATATTTCCCACTATCTATTCTATAGTCAGTTACTGGAGTAAGCTAGATTAAGCCTATGAAATCCACAAAAGTCTGATAATTCCAACTATTTCTTCTATAGTCAGTTACTGGCGTAAGCTAGATTAAGCCCATACAATCCACAAAAATCAGATATTTCCCACTATCTATTCTATAGTCAGTTATTGGCGTAAGCTAGATTAAGCCCATGAAATCCACAAAGGTCTGATATTTCCCACTATCTATTCTATAGTCAGTTATTGGCGTAAGCTAGATTAAGCCCATGAAATCCACAAAAGTCTAATATTTTCAACTATTTCTTCTATAGTCAGTTATTGGCGTAAGCTAGATTAAGCCCATGCCCACGCAAAAGTTAAAACCTAATAGTATTATCCCCGCCTTGAGACACACTTGGTACCGTAAATAACCCACACGGAATTTGTCCCGCAAAATTTCACGCATTTTTAGACACAATGTCTTTCCAAAGTTTCTACTTTTTTCAGTAGTTTTCTGCAGAAAATTCATCCAAATGTCAAACTTAGAACAGTGAACAAGTTTCGTGCGAGTGGTAAACCTAGCCAAAGCAAAGTTTGGAATTAGCGTAGATTATAATGATAAATCCAATGCTCAATCCAATCCAATGCAGTCCACCAAACAAATGATGTGGTTCTCGACTTTTAGTTTGCAGTTTACCAGTAAATTCCAACATTAACAGAAAGATTCTAACAAAAGTGGCAAAAAGGAAGAACAGCATAAGTCGACTTATGTCAAAACTGAGTTAATGTTACGATCGGACACACCGTGCGTAGACCGTTACCCTGTTTCTAAATTTTAAATTTTTTTTTAAATTCAAATACCTCTTACGGTTGCTGGGTTACGGCTTACGGATCAGGAAAAAACGCATAGGTCGTCTTCCCACATCTAAAGTCATACCTGCGCTCCTGAAAAGTGGCTTAAAAACTGACTTATGCTGTTTTTCCTTGTTGCCACAGTATTGAAGCTGATTGTATAATGCTAAAAAGTATGAACAGAAAATGCTAGAAATGAATAACTTTTTTTTATGGTGGAAACCAGTGTTGAAAAAGGGCTTACTATTGTACTTATATCAGTACTATTTGACTTTTCCGATTACGCAAGTAGCACTTCACAATTTTGAGTACTATTTGTACTATTTTTGAAATAAATCGAACATGTATGAAGTTATATCACTTACGGCCATACTTTTCACTCCAAAAACTAAGCCAACGTACAAAATATTCATTGAACCCGCACCCGAACATAAACAACGTTTTTTAAACTCGTCGACGTTTAATCCGATTAAATTAAAACTGCACTCAAAAGACTAGTTTAAGTATTTTAACTCGGGTTGAAACCTAATTTTATAAGAAACGCGACAGGGAATAAGTAAAAGTGAAAAAGAATATAAAATGTAGCAAGAAGATAAAAAAATGTATTTCATTTGGGAAATGGATGAAATTTTGATTTTGAATTTTCGACGTCAGAAGACGAATTATTATCGAAGACCTGATGGAACAGCAGATTGTGAATCAACGTCGTCCTCGACAATATCGAATGAAAGCGGGCTTGCGTTAATAATAAAGATTTTGTGAATTTTCTGGAATATCACTGGCTAAAAAAAGGGCCAAAATTATGTGCTATTTTATACCTTTCAGTACTAGTACTTTCAGTACCTATTTCTTTTCTATATTTTTTTTTCGTTTTCAGTACAATTGAGAAATCTCGATTTGCATCACTGGTAGAAACACTCAAATGTCAGTCACGTTGTTCCATTTAGATCACAAAACATAACAAAATTTCTTCCAAGAAAATTCAGCATTTATTTTTTGGGGCGGGTTTCCATTATGCGCACTAAGCAAACATTTTTTTTTATTTTTTTTCTGGCTTAAAATGGCCTAAAAAACATAAATATAATATTTTTTTCCTGAGGAAATGAAATTTTTTTTTTAAATTTTTTTACTACCATTATAATTTTATTTTTATTATTAAATTTTAATATATTTTTTTTTTTTTAATGAAATCATGTTGACATGATTTATACACCGAGATTTAAAACCTTTTTTGCAAAATCTCCTGGTTTAATTAAAAAAAAAAAAAAAAAAATTATTAAAATTTAATAAAAAAAAAAAAAATAAAAAAAAAATTTCATTTCCTAAAGAAAAAAAATTTAATTTTTTTGTTTTTTAGCCCAGTTAAATAGTTGAATAAGTGTATACCAAAAACTTTCAGGCAGGTGCCTGTAAGAAAGTATGGTGTATTTAAAGTAGGGGTGGAGGGCTCGCTTCGCTCGCTAACAGGATTTTAACCCTTTTTTTCGCAGGGTTTAGACGCTCACGCGACTTCGTCGCTCCGCTAAGGGTATGTCAACAACTGTCAGGCAGGCGCCTTTAAGAAAGTCTGGTGTATTTAAAGTAACGCGTCCATTTGTGCAGTTTGTATACAGGCACTTTTCAGTGAAAACTGAAAACTTTAAAAATAAAAAAAAAAATAGAAAAAAAAGTTTCCTCAAAAAAATTCTTCTACAGTACATCTTAGAATAAGTCAATTTATATAAAAAAAATAAAAAAAATGAATTTGCTTAGTGCGCATAATGGAAACCTCAGCCTATTTTTTTTATTCTTCATAAATGTGCATTAAATTTATCCCCACCGCATAGGACATTAAGGAACCATCCCGCTTTTAAACACGACACGAAAACCACTTCTGTCGTGTATTGCTCGTTTACGGGGCATGTTGAAGTAACTTGTTTCTTCTAGTCAAGAAATTCGTGTCTGAGTAGTGAGTACTAAGTTGACAGTTGGTACATGTGGTAATGTGGCGTTACCGAACATTCCAGTTTCTTCGTTCAATATATTTATCTAGTCCAGACCAATCTAATCGACTATATATATTTTTGAATATGGAATTTTGGGACATCAATTTGTCGGATTCACTTTTCATATTGTTTCAACTGAAAAACTGGTAGACTATATTTTTGTGACAATTTAAAAAGAACGACAATAATTTTGCGACAGATATTCAGACTCTTGGTAAATACTTTTCTTAAGAGGGAGACGATACGATTATGACGTATGAGTATAGAAATTAACAAACTCTTGACAAAAACAAGAACATTTTTTGTTTGTGTTCACATTCTTCCTCCTACCGACGGAGGAACCTTAATTTGAGCAAAAAAAAAACACTAATATGTAACGAAATTTCCTTTTTTACATCAAAGCAAGTTGCAAGACAAAAACAAAGTTTTTCTGACATTCACGACTCATTTCTTAACATTAATATTAACATTTCTTTCTTAGGCTAAACCGCCCAAAGTTCTGGATGTGCACGTTTTTGTTTTCAAATTAGATCAAATGTCTGCAACTTGGAGTACCCAAACAGAGAAAACAGTTTCAATTTTGTATATGCGATTACACAGCTATTAATACCTGTCATGACTTTGCTGATTATGTTCAGTGACCGCGTTACATTACTCTTCCGTCAAAATCAATATAATGTTCGAACGCAGAAGGTTCGATACAAATTTTCTTTTTATACCGAGTTGGACATTTTAGTTCGACACGTGTCGCTTGTCATCTGGCGGTCAATAGAACACTGTATGGCAGCGAAAACTGTCAAGTAATGATACAAAATATTACGTAACAATTTAAATGTCAAACGAAAGAGGATTTGATGGGGCAGCAACATACTAAAGATCTTATCGGGAGGTTGGCTTTCAACAGCTAATTCACTGACGTATTGTCAAAAGTGCATTGTATGACAGTATGTCAAAGTTATAATAGCCCAATTGAAGGACAGCTAAACAATTTCCAGTAGAGATAGATCCAGTTATTCGTTGGCTTGCAACAGCTAATTTACTGACGTATTGTCAAAAGTGCATTGTATGACAGTATGTCAAAGTTATGATAGCCCAATTGAAGGACAGCCAAACAATTTCCAATAGAGATAGATCCAGTTA
The DNA here is from genome assembly GCA_946477585.1 of Cheilosia urbana. Classification (NCBI taxonomy): domain Eukaryota; kingdom Metazoa; phylum Arthropoda; class Insecta; order Diptera; family Syrphidae; genus Cheilosia; species Cheilosia urbana. The sequence goes on from OX297854.1 coordinate 125,317,115, forward strand.
TTCGTTGGCTTTCAACATCTAATTTGCTGACGTATTGTCAAAAGTGCATTGTATGACAGTATGTCAAAGTTATAATAGCGAAATTAAAGGACAGCTTAACAAATTCCAAAAGAGATCGATCCAGTTATTCGTTGGCTTTCAACAGCTAATTTACTGACGTATTGTCAAAAGTGCATTGTGTGACAGTATGTCAAAGTTATAATAGCGCAAAAGTGCATTGTATGACAGTTTGTCAAAGTTATAATAACGCAATTAAAGGACAGCTAAACAATTTCCAATAGAGATAGATCCAGTTATTCGTTGGATTTCAACAGCTAATTTACTGACGTATTGTCAAAAGTGCATTGTGTGACAGTATGTCAAAGTTATAATAGCGCAAAAGTGCATTGTATGACAGTTTGTCAAAGTTATAATAACGCAATTAAAGGACAGCTAAACAAATTCCAATAGAGATAGATCCAGTTATTCGTAACGAAAACAGAAATACCAAATAAAACACAATCGGAGAATTGAGTTATTATCAAATATGACAGCAAATGTCATCACCAGCTTTTTTAAATGCATAACTACTATCGCACTATTTGTTCATTCTGCTGTCAGTCGGGTGTTTATTGGTTAAAATCAAACGAATATGTTCTGTTAACCACAGCGAAAGTTCTTCTTAACTATGTACAGTCGAGAACGGCTAAGTGGAAAACGGATAAGTGGAAAAATCACCTAAGTGCAACGCGTTTAAATATCCCGAGTCTTTTCACGTGATTTCTATACAAATTTGTTCGTGTAAGTGCAAAACGTATAAGTGCAAATTTCTCATAAGAGAACAATTTTTCAAACCACGAAATATAATTTTATACTGTTTTTAAAACCTATAAGTGCACATGTAAAATTATTTTTAAATTTGTTTATACAAATTGAATTTGACTGCACTTATCACATACCTGTACAATAAATGAAGTTGTTCGTTCACTGGATATTGTAAGATCTTATTTGGATCAAAATAATTTGAGTTGTGTCAACGTAGACGAAATTGAAAATCAAATTTTTGTTTCGTTTGGTTCGTTAATTCAAACCACAATTAATAATTTTTTTTCTTAATTTAAACACTAAAGCAGTGCTTCCCAAACTATTTTGGGCAAAAGACCCCTTTTCCAAAATGAACTGAAACCTTAGACCCCTATAGCGAAATTACTTTAAAAACTCGATCTCTTGTTTTGTTCCTATTGAAACAAAATACTTACCAATTTAAAATTTTTTCGCTTGGTTAAGTGAGTAAACTTGACATAATTTTCTCATCAAAATTTATCAAAATAAATAGACAGAAAATTCAGTAAGTATCAAGTGTACCTAATTAATAATTATTAAAATAAATTAAGTAAAAATACTTAAGTATTGGAATTGTTTATTGAACAAACATTAAAATAGTAAAGTAAAAAACAATAGATAAAAAAATCAATGTGATGGATGAACCTGGTGAGTTTCTACCAATCTAGTTAGATCCGGTTCAATATTGGTGAGTTGCAACCTTAAATCCCCGCGTTCGTTGATTTTCAAACAGTTTCTTTGCTTTGTCAAAATATTTGTAACCACACTAAAACCTTTTTTGACTAAGTATATATGATGATGGAAAAGCGATAAGGTATTTTTCAGCAATTTTCCACAATGCATGATACTGTGTTTCAATGTTGCGTCGCAACCAGAACTTTTAACAGCCTTGGTTGAAATTCTGTTTAAGCTCCTCGTCTGTGCTAATGGTAATCAATCATCATCATTGCGTTTGGCGTTTATTTCAAATATTTTGCGGCTGACACAAAAATGGAAGAAAAACTAATAGAATTTTCAACGAAAATATTATTTCAGCTAATCGGCAAAGGTAGTAATCGCAGTAGCTTAGTGGTTAGTGTGTTGGACTGCTATGCGGGGGTCCCAGGTTCGAATCCCGCAAAAACCCAATTCCGACTTAGGGTTTTTTTCCGCTGCGCTACCTCTCGCGAACGTCTGACAAACATCCGAGAGTATAAATGTCTTGAAAAAGCTTCTCAATTGGCCGTTTGGAGTCGGCATAAAATTGTAGATCCCTTCTATTCGTTCCAAAAATGAGAAACTCACACAAAACGAATGGTTGTGAGAAGCTAGGCCTAGGGTCTCTCCGGACCTGTTGCGCCAACTATTTATTTTTTTATAATCGGCAAAGGTATAAAAACTTCCTGTAGGACTGTTAAACCGATAAATGCAATACAATTTTGCGAATTTTGTTGAATTTCTCAATTTTCATTTTTAACGAATTTAATTACAAACAAAAACAAATCAGCTGCTTAGTCGGCGAATGATGGAAGCTGATGCATGCATGTCGAACAATTTTCTGCACATGTGTTTTGGGCATAAAACGTTTTTTAGTACTTACCCTTTTACTTTTGCTTAAGCTTCAGACATGTATGGTTACGCTATTAACGCTGTAGGTAACTAAGGATTTTGTAAATTTTGTTTCAATCACTTTATTTAGCTCTGTAATCACTTTGTAATCTTTTGAAATAAATTAGTAGATGAGTGCATTCATTGATTGTTGATGACTAGAATGCCCACAAATCATTACAAAAGCTGATGGAGTCTGTGCCCACATGAAACTAACAGTACTTTTAATTTATTTTATTTTTGTTGTTTTCTTCGTCTCGTCATCGACAACAACACCGGTGCAAAGTGCAATGAGATATGAACAGCTGCCAGTGCCAGCTTACCTCAAGCCGTAGCAGATGAGTTTTTTTTATCTTGTTTGAATTTTGCACGCTTATCGACGTGTTGAGTTTTTTAAAAGTAGAACAATGATACCTATTCCCAACTAAAATATTGGTCATTCTTAAAACAAGTTGGTACAGGTTACACAACTTATACAGTATTCTGAACGTTTATAATAAGACCTTCTGTTAATTAATAGGGGTCGATTTTTAGACCTCGTCGACCCCCAAAGTCAGTTTTCGTTTATGTTGACCCCTAAAAAACCGGTATCGACCCCAAGGGGTCGATATCGACCACTTTGGGAAGCCCTGCACTAAAGCTATACAAATATATAGTATTTAGCCTAGATTGTATTACCAATGTGATATTGGATATAATACATAACTACATAGACTTGAGTACAAATGTACAAATACTTAATCCCAAATTGAAATGTGATATTTTTGTTTTTGTTAATTTTTGTTCGTTTAATAAATGAATTCCAAATGCATATGTGCATAATACATATGTAGGTAGTATAGTCTTTTTTTGTGAATACTGTTTTGTGACTTTAATACATATTTAGAGTAGGTAACGTCATGTGAACTCGAAATAGCACGTATAAGTGCAATAAATGTGCACTTACGGATAAGTGCAAAGTTCGTATAAGTGCACACACAATTCAAGTCCCGACGTTGTGCACTTATCCGTTCTCGACTGCTTTCGCCTATTTATTTAGGTATATAAATTACATTCAATTTACCTCTCAAAATCAACATGATTGAGAGTTTGTTTTGACAGCGAGAAGTGTCAGAGGTTGTAGGTTATTGTTTTGTTGTTTAAATAGCAGACGAAAATGTTATCATCACATAGATCATTCTGTATTGGAATTTATTTATTTATTTATTAAATAAATTTGTATAAGTAATAAATTGGACTAAATTGAGACTAAATTTCACCTGAAGACAGAGGCCATCGATTGATGCTTAACGTTAATTTCCAACAAATCTCTTCTCAGTCAAAATTTGACACTAGCTGGGTAGGTAGGTACCTATGTCAACTAATTGCAAAGTCGAGAAATTCTTGTATCTATTTTTTTTCACCCCCATTTAGGTAAACTGAACAAAAGAAAAAGAACTGCTTCATATAGCTAACTGAAACGCTTCAAATTATCCAGCTGTCAGTCTAAGGAAGGCAGTATTTTGAACGTACCCCTTCGTATTCGCCCAAATTAATAAGAATTTGACGTGACAAGAGGAAAAATAATACGATCAGCGTTGCCATAAGTGCAGATTTGTCTGCATTTTGCAGAATTTCAACCTAGCTGCAGACTCTTAACAACCAGAAATCTGCGCTTCAGATTTTGTCTGCATTTGCAATAGGTAGGTATAATAAATTCTGTTCTTTTTAAAAAATAGTTTCAACATTTTTTGCACACTTACTTTCGCTGTATGCTATCATTTTCGTATTCAGCGCTTTTTCTTTTTTGGTTATTTTTAGTTTTTACGTAAATAAAAAAAAATCTGCAGATTTTTGTTGTCATAATTGCAGTTTCTGTCCAAATATTTTTGTGGCAACACTGAATACGATGTAAATGCATCATCTACAGAAGAGGGAGGATGCTTATACCTATGAAAGTCGGAAGAGTTTTGACGGCTGTCAATTTAATAAGCGCCACTAGTGTTGACATATCAAAGTAGAGTGATACAGTGTTTTGGCAGTGCAGGGCAGCTGCCTTCACGATCACGACCTTCACGCGTAACTAATACCACCAAGTAAAGTGCCAAAATGAAGCGAATTCCGTAAGGCACTGGAAAGTTACACTTTTCCTTTAATCCAGGAACTCTTTTGACATTAAAGAGATAGAAAAAATGCATGCTAGGTGGGCATGCAATTACCCAGCAGACTAAAAATTCAGTAGCTTGGATATGGATCGTTGCAAAAAGGTGAATGTAATTTTTTTTCCAGGCGCAAAGTTCCCAAATCGCTGAATTGACACCTACTATAAGCTGCCTACCAATTTTGTGTCTAAAAGACGCACAAGACTTCTCGTTTTTTAGACCTCCATTACCGTGTCCCCAAAACTATGCAATTCTGTTGCTATTGCCAACCGTCCCTAATTAGAGTCCTAACTTTGGTAACTTTTCCACCCACAAAGTGGATAGGTAGGCTAGTCATCTGCATAATCGATTCGACCATTCCTTTGGCGGCATCTCCTCACAGACATCACATTTTCGTTTTCAAATCAAAGGAAAACAAACCAATGACAGTTACAACCCACCAAAGACAACACAAATTTGATCATAATCATGTCAACATTGAAAGCCTGCTTTCGACACAACAAAAAGGCCCACGAAAGGACTCGATTTCTCCTCAGCTCAGATACCATCATCAAACTCGAGCTGACTGACATGAACTGAATTTTATCCCACACTTTGGCAGAGTAGCTCACAGTCCCTTCCATGCCGGGCCCCGAATATGACATCGACCATCATCGTGGGTATGATAATGATAATAAATATAAAATGCTCTTCTAATCGAACCAGAAGAAGGACACCAGTCTTTCGAACAATTCACTTCTCATATGGATAACTTACCGATAAAAATAAATTTTGAAGTATCCATTGAGTTGAGTTCTTCTGCTAAGTCCTTGTGCTGGTATGCGATGTTTTCCTTTTATGATGCAATAAAACCGGGAAAGATTCCAATCTAAAGATCTGCTTAATCCTGGATGTAGGGGTACCTGTTCCTCAGGTAGATTCAAAGGATTTTTTTTTTTTTTTTTTTTTCGTTTTCCTTTTGTCAGCACTTGTTTGAGGATTCGCGCGAGTTTCAGTTTCAACGCGCGTTTTCACTCAAGAACACAAGTTTTAATCTTTGATGCTGTGTATCCGTTCAAAGTGCGGATAAAAAGGGATATTTCCAGTTTTGTTTCGCTGAATTTCCGCGAACGCGTTGCACAAAAACCAAAGGATACGCGTTAAAATTGCTTGCAAGAAAAAAAAAACTATAACCACGATCACTGATCTTTCTTTTTCTTATCTTCTTCTCCGCGGCACTTAACTATCGGAATTTCTTTTACTGCTATTTTCTCACTATATCAAACGCACACACACAAATGCATTTAGCTTCACTGGAATTTTTTTTTCTTTTTTAATATTTTCTCACAAGAGATCTTCACAAGCAGAAAAAAGGTGTAAACGCGAGAGATGAAGGAAAACCGAAAAAAAAAATCTGTCAAAGGTAAGAAAAGCAACAGCAGCGATGGCGGCGACGTAGGGCAAAACGGGCAAGTTGAATAGTAGAGAAAAAACCCGTCTAACAGGTATCAGCGTAATTGTATTGTGCAGTGTAAAACAACAACAAAAGCGACGACGACGACAACGAAGACGGCAAAGAGGATGTTGATGACGGGTTATCCATGATGCTGGCCTCTTTGGAGTAACGCTTGATGGAGGCAAGTTTTTCTTTATGTGTTTTTTTTTTTTTTTTTTAAGAATGTTGCACCACGAAAGAAAGAAAATAAATTTATTTTTTATGCGTTTGGGGCGAAAAACGCACCCACTGTCACCTCACAGCTCACAAACACAAAACCGAATAAAGGATTTTTCTGGATATTACGACAACGATATCGGAATGTGCATCGACTTCCTTTATTTTGAACCAGTTTTCGGGTTTCGAAACCCGAATTTCGAAATTGAACTAATATTTCAAACGCTCTATCGATAGTTGTTGTTTTATTTGTTAGAGTAAATAGCACGCTTTGTAGAGACCGCCCGTAAACAAGACTACGTAGCTCCGCCGCAACAGAGATCTTTCACCGAACTGATTCGTACAGTGGTGTTGAAAGTGTTTGCAAGGCGGCGGCAACATTTTCGTCGTGTATGTGAATATCGTGCTGACGCTGAGAGTGTGTGTGTTGTTTGTGTTGCTGGGCTCTGATTCAACTTTACGGACTCTGTTGCGGTGCGTGCGGCATGTTGCAGCGGTTGCGCTTGGAGGTGTGCGTGTTTACTTCGATTTGATATGAAATTTATTCGCCTAACGTACCGTTGCCGTTGGACTGGATACTGGAACAACTGGTATTAAAGTTGAAGTTGGTTAGACGTTTGGGCGTGTGCGTGCTGTGCTCCTTACCCAAACCGGTTGGACTGGTTTAACAGGTTCCTGGTTCCTGCAGGCTTCAGGTTCAGCAGTTGACAAGCAGCAGCACAGCATGCTCTTTGTATATAAACATCAGGTTGGGTCCAACAACAACAACAAAATTATGGAAAAGGTTGTTTTGATTTGAAGGTGGGTTCGTTCGATACATTGCTGGGGACATGATGAGATGAAGTTGTGCCTGTGCAGCAAGTTGAGCAACACTTTTTGTGGAGAGAATGGCAAAAGTGTTGCTGTGGGTTATGGATTTCTGATACGGTTTGGGAAAAATGGTACTTGCTGTTCGATGAGGATGATGACGGCACAATTGTTGTGTACCTCCATTGTCCTAAATGCAACTTGTATCCAAGCAAAATTATTTATTAAATAGGTTCAAATTGGTGGACATTGTTCGAAACGATGGCCATAAATTGTCGGTTACAGTGTTTACTTACCATCAACTGATTTTGATAGGTACATTAGCGATCTCTAATGAACTTGGATTCCAGACTAGAGCGGCAATTATCGGTTGACCAAGTTCGCTTGTTTAAACAGAGGGTAGCTCAAAATTACACCTCTTTTATTATAGAATATACCTACCTATTGGCACGTCCCCCTATAGCGGCTGTTCCTGTTGGGCGTCTTTGAGAAGAATGGAATTTTTTATCGTGGATGATGTCATGAGATTTATTCGGCCTGGGAACTGCTAATCAGGGCTACCTTCGGTACGTTTTAGAGACATTTACATTTCGACTTCTTTTTGACAGCCCGGGCTCTGGATGGACTCGTCTTTTTTAAAATGGATGAATCTGGACTTTAATTAAGCGCGGTTAAATAATAAAAAAAAGATTGGAATGGAAATCGCGATTGCTAGCACGTGAACGTCCGCTTAGTTATTGGGTTCATCTGGTACCTACTTGATGGATTTCTGGGCGTCAAAAGGCGATTTTAATTCGAGTAGGTACCTATAACCAGTACCCATTTTCTGTGTAAGGAGTTCGTTGCCGACGACGCGACGTGTGATAAGCTGCAAAAATATGGACTGGACTAGGAAAACACTACAAGTAAGCCTAGAAACTCTGCTGTGCCTACTACCTCTCGAGTTATTATACTGTAAGAAAGTTCTATTCAAAGGTGCTCCCAGCCTAAGAGAGAATAAAATTTAGAATGCCATTGGGATGGGACATAAAAAAACATTTTTTTTTTTTTTTTAAGAGTCGGAGCAATTTTGCGCATTTCGATTTCTGAGCGAGACTTACACCAACTAACACCAAACATTTGTCATTTGTCAAACTTTTTACTTACGTTCTTAGGCGAGAAGTCTGTGAAAAATAGAGAAAAATTTACATTTGGCCGCTGCAATGGCTACCAACATAAATTGAATGGATTTTTATAAACACAAATTACCATATAAGAGCAGCTGACTCTAAAAGCACACACCACCACAAATGAAAAGAAAGAAAAAGATCGGTCCATTGGGCATGAAAAATCTAAAATCTGAGAGCAAAATCTGAAAATCCCAATAGAAAACCAAAACACATATAGCTTGCTATTCATTCCAAACGTCCGCCTTCGTAAACAATCAAATTCAACATACAAAATATTTTCAATTGCCAGCTGTTGGTTGTCAAAATAACTTAACCAAAATAAAACGACATACTGAGACAACGCTCAGTCTCTCCAACCTAAACGAATATGAACAAAAAGAAACGATATAAAACATGAAGCAAATTTTCGCTTTCGCCTGATTTCTTTCGTTTTTTGAAACGCGAAAGTGGTTTTCGTTTCTTTTTTAAATAATCCCTCGCCAGAGTATGACTTTATCAAGAAATTCAAAGTCTATATGGGTAAAGGACAGGCAAGCCTTTCTCTCCCCGAATACTGTCATAAGTCCATCTACGTTATCCTGATGAAGTCGAACAATAAGCAATAAACTAAAAATTGTTTACAATTTAAAAAGGTAAAATATTCGATTGAAGCTAGATCGTTGGATTCTTCCAGCGTTCAGTGGAGGAGTTTTTGTGGGTGTGTGCGAAGAAGCGAGGCGAATAATCGAGGAGGCGAGGCGAGGATGAATAATTGATTGTTCTGTGTCTACAAATATTTCGGAAATAAATTTTTTGGTAATTTTGATTTCCAATTTTTGTCAACCGTGGCTACTCTTCTTGGTAGGCTTGAAAGATCTTGCAAACGATACCTCTATCAGATCAAAGAAGATCCGTCATCAACTGATCCGCATGGTATGCTTCAGTAGGTATTAAATAGGATTATTTTTTGCCAATGGACTCCATCAAAGAATTTTTCACAACTCTCTGAGGTCTGAGCTGTTGGGTAAGAAGTATGGGGGCCCAAGCCCCAGAGACCTGTAGGCGCAGTGGTTTAGTGGTTAGTGTGTTGGCAAGTAGTCCCAGGTACGAATCTCGCGAAAACCCAAATTCCAACTAAGGGTTTTCTTCCACCGCGCCACCTCTCGCGAACTTCTGACAAACATCCGAGAATACAACTGTCTTGAAAGAGCTTGTCAGTTGGCCATTTAGAATCAGCATACAATTGTAGATCCCTTCCACTCGTTCCAAAAGTGAAAAACTCACACAAAACGAATATAAGAAGCTAGGCCTAGGATCCCTACGGACCTGTTGCGCCAACTATTTATTTTATTAAAACCCTGAGACCGCCCACACCTTGAGGACGCCTCTCAAAACCGTCATGTCGATAATTCAAAATCATCCGCAGGGATACATTGCAATCAAAAGCGAGCTCATGTCTTAGTTTCAAAGTAAGCCGACCTATAGATGAAAAAACATCTCATTTCCAAGCACTGTGCCACCGCAGACGTAAGCCCCTACTTAGTGACAGCCCTATGGGTATAAGTAAGCAATTATCCCAGTGGCAGCACCCTGAGCAAAAGCAAAATTGAACCCCCACAGAGCGAGGCGATTCCATTGTTAGGTAAGCACCTCGAGTTCTCACTTTTACTTATCTGGGCACAGGCTGGAACCCACACGACATGACAGTGGAAACCCATTTGGGCTCATTTGTAACAATCCCCGTGTCAACCAACACCACAGAAGACACAACCCCTGTGGACTGGACGGAGATCCACCGACTAATCCCAAACATGTTTTCCTCTGCCAATGTCCTTACTCCTTGTACTGGAGCACGATGCAGGCGGCACCTTTTTTCTAGTTAAATAGCTTTCTGTTGCTAAACATATCCTGCTCTCTAGCTTTTTTTCAACACACACACTCTCTCTCTCTCTTATCCTTGTTTTGAAGTTTTCCATCTCGAATCGAACACGAACTGCTCTCCCAATCAGTGTCACAGAAAACTTAAAACTACCAGCGACAACGTTGATGATAGGCAAGCAGTAAGCAGTAAGCACAGCACAATGCACAAGGATTAAAGTAGCGCATGGAACATCTACCACCTATCGACATAATAAAAACCGTTTGACCGACATTCCGTTTGAGAAAATCTAGTAAATATCAATATCAAGTAAACGGAAGGCAGAGGAGAAAGAAAAATAGAATCACGCTGCCCCACAAAAGGATATAAAGGCTTGGGTACCAGGATGTGTACACTGTACATGTGTGGTAGAGTAGAGTACACACAGTGTATGCGGGCTTTTGGGGGAACGGGGAAGCCTTTCACTGGCGCGTTTAGTACCATGTAATGTGGTTTTCGTGTTGCTTGTTTTTGTGATTAGATATTTGCCACGTGGGACTCTTATAAAGCCAAACGGAGCGATGTTTGTATTAAGCTCTTCGCTCTACCAATGCCAACCAAGACGGAATAATATATGACAATTTATTATTTGACTCGGGGATTTCGATTCGGTTTGCGTTGTGCGTGGTGCCTTGTGCGTCTATATACCGTTGGTATACTGCTCGGGGTCGTCTCGTTTTTGGGCTCTCCAAGGTTCCCTGTGATCTCCACTAATGCTAATGCTGCTGGCGCTGCTTTCGTTTGGCTTCGTTTTTGCTGCCAATGGCACATGGTGAATTATTTAAATTTATTTGCACCCAGATCTATTCCTGCAGTCGTCCTTTTATTTTTCCCTAAAATATGGAAAGTGTATAGATATAGATAGACGACTTTAGAGAGAGCGTGGTGTGTGGGAGGCAGTAAAATGCTACGTTACAGCAAATTGAATATTACGAATTCGGAGCTTAACTGTTTGGGGCTATACCTACCCCTCATATTAATGAAATATTTATGCATAGTAATGTACGCACTTGTGCGGTTCGGGTGCGGTAAGCACGGGGCACATCCCAGCTCTTATTAGGAAAAATTACGTTTGACTGACCTTTTAACAGTTTTTTTTTTTTTAATGAATTGTAGGTAGGTATCTATTTGTGGTCCTTTGTAAGTAATGAATTGAGCTTCTATGAGTTTCATTTAAAAATAGCACTCCTTATGAGGACCAGACTTATACATAAAATGGTTCTTACATACTGTTGTCCTGTAAATTTGTATTTTGCATTAATTTGTATGCGGATTTGACTTTTTGAGACTTCATTTTGCTTCTGAAAGACTCGGCGACATTATTTCGGGATAGGAAAGGTCGAAAGTTCTCCAAAGCAAAATCAGAAAGCAAGTGAATGAAAAGTTGTTTTTTAGTTTTTCCAACAATTGTGAATTTGCTTAAATTTTCGTAAAAACAGGTAACACAAGGTTTTTTTACCCCGCCTATTTTACAACTAACCCAGTAGATAACATGTTTAAGTTGCTACAACCCCTCTTTTTTAAAGAAAGCGATATTTTGATATCTTCCGATCAAACTTTATTCGTATTTTTTAGTAACTTTTGTAGCTAGGTTTGGCTGACTCATTTGCTAAATCTTAGAAAATCCGTACTTCCCTTTCGTTCCGCTCCAACAGAGGAAACGACACACAGTTTGATTTTGATGTGCGTCCACCCACCAAAAGTAGAACCACAACAACCAACAATTGTTGTTCGTGATATTTGTTCGATTTTATGAAATTAATTTATTTGATCACGCGCCAGATTTTGGTCTGTAGCTCAGCTTTTGGAAAGCTAATTGATGGCTTACAATCAGTACGGTCTTTACCATAAGGGCACATGGGGCCCGTGCCCAGAGACCCCATCCTTACGGGGCCCCGAATGACCGGTGTATCCACTAATTTTTTTTTTTTTTTTTTTTGCTAGATAGCTTGAAAAAAAAAATTAGATAGTAAAAGAGCCGTGATTTTTGCGCCTTTATGACAACAGTGATAAGCTAAGATAAAGCCGACGCTGAGGTAGGAAGTTTGCCAGGTAGGAAACTTATAGGTACTTCCGCAGTTCGCCACTTTTTTGTCGGCTGGTTGTACTAAGAATTACCATTAACATTTTTAAATTAAAATCAGTGAAGTTCAATCTAATAAAATCGGACACCACATCATTTTTTATTTTATTTTTTTTTATACATGTTTATAGTAGACTAGCTGCCCGGCGAATTTCGTCCCGCCCAATATTGACTTTTTGACTGAAATTATTTGAATTTGGAGCATTCACTATTCCACCAGAAATACATTTTTTCGATCCAAAATATCTTTTGACAAATGCGGTCTCACTGTATATACTACGATCAAATCCAAAAAAAAAAAAAATTTTTTAAATAACACTCCCCTTACAAAATATATGGAAAATAAATTTCTACAATTCTCCAATTTCCCTTTCCCTTCCCTTCCCTTCCTTAGGCGTAGACAAACACAACAAAGAAAAGATAGCTCAAATCCAAAGAGTATCCAATACTCTTTTCTCAAATCGGAAGTTCCGTTCTCGAGTTCCCTCATATGAAAAATTTTGTGGTAGGTGTTACCATCTCTGAGATCGAAAAGGAGACGCACGGAAAATTCAAGACGCTTAAATACGAATGGCAAATCGTTCTGAATAAGGGGAATCCGAGCAATGAGAATGTCTACCTATAAAATTTTCCCTCGAAACCGTCGCTTGGATGACATTTGATTTGATCTTTCACCATCAAATCAAACGCGTTCCGGTACAAATTTTCGGTGCATTGACGTTGCGCAGCAAAATAATAACTGCCCGGAACATCCAAAGAATTCAAAAATTCAACTAATCCCCATAAAGTTTTGTTTTCACGACAAATAGTTGCATAGTATGTCCTTCCTAGCGTTTGGTTTTATTTTTGAATGAGAAGTGCCGCGACCCGTTTTCCTATCCCGCCTGTTTTTTGCAAAGTACCAACAATATAGGGTCCATAACTATCCTCTCTGTCAAACTTTAAGCAACCATACCCATCCCGAAAATTTTAATCGTCTCAATAAAACTGTTTCGGAGATCGACGACAGCGCCACCTATCGGGTCCAAAATTTGATCTTTTAAGACTGCCTGAAATACACCAATTCGAACAAAACAAAAGAAGAATTATACAATTTGGCCAGTAAGAACATTTCCTTGGTTATGTTATTTGTGCCGGAAATCGAATGGAAATGTTATTTACCTATTTCAGATTGATTAAACACTAATTTGGAGTTTTAGTCGAAGAATTGTACAGCTAAATGAAATATGAATTACTGAAATATCAAATTCAAAAAGGTTTGGACAACCAACGCCAACTATATTATTACAATTAAATTTAATGTTGTTGATACAATATCGATATGCAGGGAAATCTAACTTTTCGTAAATATCTCCCAGCGCCACCTATCGGGTCCAAAGTTTGCCAAAAGCTTTCTATTTTTTTAAGTGTTATATGGTGTAAATTTGAGCTAAATCGGTCCATAAATAAGAATTTTAAAAAGCGACCCCAGCGCCCCCTATAGGGTCTAAAATAAACATAAACCATCCGGAGCACCACACAAACATATGGTATGAATATAAGGGGGATAGCTTTAGTGGTTCAGCCGTTATCGTCGGTCATACATACGCACGAACGTTTTTATATATTAAGACTAACTGACCCGTGCTCGCCTTGCTTCGCCAGAGTTCCACTTCTCAAATTTAAAACAAAATAATTAGCGTTATACAAAAAAGTAGCTTACCCGAAAAAAGAGAAGAAAAACTATCAGTAATGCGAGAAACAGATTAACACAGCGACTCTGACAGCAACAGCAACAGCAACAGCGAATTTAGGATAAGCGCCAACGTTGATGTCCCTAACTAACTTACTTCTAACTTATATTATTCCCTCTTAATCTCATTTACATTCCACTTGTTATTGTTAGTTGTTAAAATGTATGCCCCATCCCTTTCAATCCCATAACCCATACGCGCCACACTCGCTCACTTACTACTTAAACTCAAACATCCCCCAGTTCAAATTAAAAGAAAAAAAAGGTGCAATTGCACTAACAGGTTTTGGCATACACATGAATCACTATAAAATCAGAATCACTATAACGCATTTTAAAACACAATCACAGCTGAGTGTGAGTGCGACTCCCTCTCAATCTCAATTACAGATCTATCTCTCTCAATCCCATGCTCCATGCTTAACCATGCTCCATGCATCTCATTCGCTCTACTACTCAACTCATTATTCATTAATAGTAAAAAAAAAAAACAACACAAAGGACAAAGCCCAAAAGTTGCATAAAAAAAGAGAAGCACACGGCAGAAAATGTATAGAGAGAGAAACAGGTTTTGCCGCACACACACACAAAATTTCCTCCACTCAACGCTGGAAAAATCCAACGATCTAGCTTCAATCGAACATTTTGCTTTTTTCAATTGTATTAAATTTATAGTTTATTGCTTATTGTTCGACTTCAGGATAACGTACAAAGATGATTTATATCTTAAAATCTTTGTACATTATTGAACTTTGTATTAAAAAAAATCCCATTTCATTTGGATGAGTGATTCCGAAGCTAGGAGCTAGAAGGCATCCGAGAATTACAACTTTTCTTAGATATCTGCTTAGATTTCCACTTCCGGACAGCGAATAATGGTAAAACATACCCTATTATCAAATCTGAACAATTTACTATGAAACTGTGAAAACCGAAATCAAATTCGTGCAGTACTTTTTGAATCTATTCTTTGCTCACAGATTACAGTCGGAAAAAAAGCTACAGTTTTATTATAGTAAGGATAATTCAAGAGTGGAACTCTAATTTCTTTAGAAATTTATACTTTTCAATTTAAATATACCTGCACCAGTATTTGAAGACCAAAAACGGAGTTTTATAGATAATAAGGGGTTGTTTTAAATTACTTTAATAAAACATAAAAACCGAATTATATTAAAAATGGAGAAAATAAAACAGCTAGATATCTCGCCCGAGGCAAAAATTTCCTTTAGTTTACTGCTGAGGCCCCTGAAAGCTTTATTCCATAAACACCCTTTAAAAAAAATGATATTCACCGCTAAAGCTAATGGAATAATATATTTGAGCGACTGAACCTCCTGAGAGAAACTATATAGCTTCTGAACCTTCTAACAAAATTTATATTTTCAATAACATAGGTCTAACTACATAATTAATTCGTATTATTACTATTACAGTTTGAATTTAAATAATCTTAATCTTAAACTTCATGAATATCGGTTATAATTTATGGTAAGTCTACTTTTATTCTGTTTAGTAGTTACTAGCTGACACGTGCTTGCGTTTCTTCTCAGAATTGTTAGAATTCTGTTTTATAATAAGATTATAGCAAACAAAGTTGTAATTTTCCTTTTTTACTTTTCAATAGGGCCCCAAATTCATGTGTGCCCAAGGGCCCCGGCATTACCTAAGATGACCCTGCTTACAATACTTCTGAGAGTGTTGGCTTTTTTAAATAGTTTTCTTGGTTCCCCTTCCCATTGATAATGAACTACTTAAGTAATTGCGAGTTAGAGGCAGCGAAGGTAGGCAAAATGCAAAAGCGCATCAAAAAATTCACAAAAGGTAGGCCTGGCAATACTTGCAAAGACGATAAAAGCCTTCTCGCAGTCTAAGGCGACAGTTTAAAAAAATTTCATCGAAATCTGTCCAGTCATTTTTAAGTCCGCCGCCAACTTTCTGAAAATCGCCCACAATTTCACATAGACTAGGAATACAAAACGGGTTTTGGTCAAAATTATGGATGGGTCTAGGGATGCCATATGTCTCCCTTTAGGGGGGATAGTCACCCTTTTTCGTAAAAAAAATGCTGTTTGTCCCCCCCAGTACAAAGCACTGTCCCCCTTAACAAGTCAAAGTTCAATAAAAAAAGTATTCCATTTAAGCTTTGAAAATACTTTCTTTTAATATTTTTAACAAGATTCTCTGTCACATACATTTGAAGTGCAAGAAAACTTTCAAAACTGAATGCATCCACTCACGAACTACATCACACTTCACGTGCTAAAGTTTTTCTCCTGTACGTTTTTGTTTTGTACAGTAATCTTTCAGTTTTTTTTTTTAAACCAAAATTTACTTTGGTAAAATGTCTGAAGCCCAACAAAAAAAGAGCGTTCATATAACCAGTGTTGGGAAAGATTTATATATTATGTCTCTAATGAAACTTATTTTTATTTCACATGTTTTTGACTCTGGTTTCTGGTGTTCAAAAATAAAAAGGAAATGTTTACCCCCTTTTTGAACACTTGTCCCCCCTAGAAAACTAACTCCCCCCTTTCTTATTTTTTTTTAATTAGGCAACCCTAGACTGGTCAAAAAACTATTTAACTTTGTTTATTAAAATTCTACTTTACACAATTTTGCAAATAGTTTGGGAATGTTCAAAATCGCACTTTTTTAGGTGTTGACCAAAGGCACAGAAGTAGGCTTCTTAACCACGTTAACGTTGAACTTACAGAACTTTTAAATACTGTCAATGTAATCAGAAGATTGAGGCGGGTAAAACCTCTTGATCTTTCGAAATCCGACAAACGGCGGATTCTTCTTATGAATTTTCCAAATATTTTAAAAATAAATTGCCGATTAGTCGAACGACTAGGTGCAATCCCATTTCGGGATGACGAAAGTCAGTCCCTCCCGGGAAGTTTTTTAGAGGTTGTTCGAGTCCCTCACTATTGCAGAAGCATCCCTCGCGTACTTGCTCTGCAATGTCTTTCGATGATTTTTCCTTCCAGCGAACCCCCAAAAAAAAAAAAAAAAAAAAAACTTTTTTAGGTGTTGAAAACACTTTTTCAGAATCGTTTTTCTTAATTTTACTTTTGTTTACTTATATTTCGCTTTGTTTATATATATTTGCTTATGTTTAAATATATGTAGGTAGGAATGTCTATTGTTTTTTTCTTTGTTATTTTAATTTTTTTTTTTATTTAGTTAAATGTTTATTGTTTCGGGGAGAGTACGATAACTTTGACGCCAAAAGTTGATAACGTACTTTTATATAAAGGGTTAATCACAACATTTTTTTCTATGGAAGGTCGAGGGGTCTATCTCGCTCCGTTTGGGCTGGAGGGGTGATTTAAGAAAAAAAAAAAATAAAAATACTTATAATGCAAACAAAAAATTTTATGAAGAAAACGGCAACACTTACAATAAGGTAGAACCTTTAACATTTTTGAAATGCAGGAACCTGTTCTTTCAAATTATTATTATAGCAAAGTTTTTGCTGATAATAGTTTTGTTTTAAACGTACTTTCGAACTCATTTATTGTGAGTATTGCCGTTGTTTTAAAATATATTTTCCTTCATTCTAAGTATTTTTTTTTTTAAATTACCCCTCCCCTACCCCAGAAAAACATGTTTGACAGCCCGTTATCAATTTTTGGCGCCAAAATTACCGCCATTGGTTCTTTTAATTTTTCTTCATTTTAAATTTTGTTTTTTTTTAACATTAAATTTTAATTTTTGTATAAATTTAAAACTTTAAAACTCTCCTTTTTTAATTTTTTATGTTTTTGTTTCTATATTTTGGTCGAAAAAGGGCAGAAAAACAAAATTTTTTCTATAAGTTTGAAAAGCCGAATTTCGAAATGAAAGAATTTTTGTATGAGAAGAGGGAACCTTGCAAGTACGAATTTTGAAAGCATCATTTTGACCCGCTCGCATACAAATCAACCAGAATCTTATCACATTCTAGGGAAGAGTTAAAAGATTCAGTAGGGCAAAGCTTGTAGCCTTTTAATATGCAATGAATTATTTTTCCTGTTTCATACTTGATATTTAAATCAAAAGCTTTATGCTTTATAATAAGTAGGTACCCATAGCCTGTGAAAAAAATAATACAAGTGGGAGATCACCTTCGGCAGCTCACCTTTCCTTGGTTCCATACTTTACGAAAATCGGATTTGAAATAACGCCGTAATCCGTACGACAAAAAACAAAATACAGGTAGCCTATTAATATAATGATGATGCTTTGAGCGGCAGCCGGTCTTTGAGTAAAATCATTTAAGCTCCCTCTGCCAGCAAGTTGGGTCCTTTCTGGGATTACCCACATCCCATCTGAACTTGCCATGCGTTAACTAACCTAGAGCTACACATAGACCTTACCTTGGGCATAACTATACTTTGCCATTTGAATAACAATATGTTTCGTCTACCCTTTCAACTAATAAGCAAAACAGCTCGTCCAAACGGAAGCATTCCCCGACTCAGATATCTCGTTCTCGCCTGGGTAATCTTCGAGCTCATTTAGGCCAGACCACCCACCGAATATTATTAATAAAACCACCGCCCGACAAGATGTGTTATGCATTTAATTAACCACCTCCTCCGGTTACTTATATAAACATTGGAAAACGCGCACATGTACGCTGCACAGCAGTTGTTCAGCTTTTTCTGGATGTGTTTATGAAATCATAAATCCGTCTAATCAACATTATTATTATTATTGTTATTATCGCAGCCATCCCCGTCAACCCCTATTATTATCGTCATCATCGGCGGCAGCAGCAGCGTCATTGCGTTGAGCCACTGCCATCGGCAGTTGGCACCACCAAAACCAGTTTATTGTCATTCGCCGGTCCTCAAACCATAGGTATACCCCCCGGCACCCAGGTCGTTATCGGAAAAGCCACCCATCCATCCACCTTGGGCGCTGTCGCTGCGTGGAAGGAAGAAAATCTCCGAACGAAAACACCTGCTTATGTGCTGCCAATTGAAAAACTCGTCACGTATGTGTCCACAGACCTGATTTTGCTTCGACACATCGACATCTTCACTTCAAGCGCCGCCAAATATTTGGCAGCTACCACGACGAAAGGAGCGAGGAAAACACAACACAAAAAATAATCAAATCAAGGGAGGGCTCCCTCTTCGTACGTTGTGCTGAGATTTTTTAAAATTCCTGGACGTAGTCGAGCGCCAACACAACTAGTTATTACACATGTCACCTCGTAAAATGTCCCTCAATAATATTTTCACCATCGCTGTGCGCCTTAATACATATATAACCTATATGTATATGTGTTTGTGCTGTTTACTGTTTACAGGATTTTGTTATTGCAGGCCGCATGCATTTTATGATGCCGATCATTTGGGCCAATATACGGTCTGCTCTGCCATAAGAATATTTAATAATGAAAAGATATGTCCTGATGGGACCCTGCACAGGGACATATCCACACAAATGCGAACACTAAGGACGATGGCATAAAGAGCGAGGCCCTGCGAACATATTGTCACCTGTCGTTAATGAGTCATTTTCATTGTTTCGCCATTGCGGAGAAGATGGGGAAGGGGTGGCGCAGAGCACACAGATGAAATGGCATTATCCTCGCTGGGTGGGGCGGTAAACAAACCTCGTCTGGCTCTGGGTGTGGTGTTTCCACCTTACGTTCTGCTTTCATCTTGATGCTCCAATATGCCATCCTGCAACCTCCATTTGCTCTGAATGTGATGGCATTTTTTTTTCCATTTTATTTAATCGTCCTCAATGCGAGTACTGCTATCCTTTTGCATGTATCCTCCTTCTTGTTTTTTTTTTTTTTTGTGTTTCTGTGAGCGGAAAATAGGTACATGACCTTTGCCATAGAATGGAATATTGTGTCAGTAGCAAACAGGACATAGGCTGCAAGCGGCACACAGTATGCATAAGCACAATCGTCATCCTCAGCGACCTAGAAAATGTATAAACAAAGAGGGAAAGCTTTAATTTCATTGTCCTCCTAATGAGGGTAACTTTTCGAGCAACTCTCTGTTGCTCTATACATTTAGCGATGGGGTTGCTCTCTTGAATGAGATGTTGCAGGGATATGGGGGTGGTGTGCGCATGACATTTTTGCGGTGCAGCAGATTTGTTTAGAAGCAGGCTTGTTTGGTCCTTCGAAATGAACTAAGGTACCGTAAACATTGTTGATGGAAAAAAATGCATAGTCGCATTTGTAGCCTGGAAAGTGGAAATGTGTACAAACATTGATGCAGATGCGGCTATGGGGGGTTCATCGTTTCTAAAGAGACGTCTGACCTAAAAATTCAAGTCGGCGGCGAACGGCGATAGACGGGCATCCTAATAGATGGTTTGTTGATCAGAAGAAGCGACAGGGAAATCGGTCCATTTAGAAAGCTGGCGGCTTTTCGGTGTGGTGGCACTTTTGCCATAAACCTACCTAGATGGAGATTTGTTCTCCTCAGGAAATCGTATCTTATTCGGCGACGAGTAGATCTTTCTTTTATTATTATTGGTTCAAAATTTGAGAAGGCCAGAGTGTTCTAGGCCGGACATACTAGTAAGCGCATTGCTATCTTTGTGCTTATGACTTTTTGTCTTCTTTGTGTAAACATTTCCTACGCCTCGTGTAGAGAGTTGGGACAGTTTATCCTCGGATAGGGGAAGGGTGACCGAAACATTGTTCCCCTCGCCTGTAATCCTCAGACAACTCCTTGAAGGGAGGAGACTGGGGATAACTAATTGGACGATATGTCTTCGGATATAAGCGCCGGGTAACCGAAACAGTGTACCCTCCGCTTGTAATCCTTTAACGTCTCGTCGTCATAGTGGCGTAACCGTGTGCGCCATTGGTGATTTATAGATCGGCCATTTTATTGTGTACCTTATTTCAGAGATTTGTTAAGGCTGGTCAAGGAGGAGGTGACCGGTCGCCAATATGCCTTCGGATGGGCGAGTGGTGACCGTATCGGTTCGACCCTCGCTTGTTTTACCAACTTTGATCTGGTTGTTGGACTGTTGGACTGTCAATGTAGAGGACGATAGCCTTACCGTTTATCGCCAACAAGGCAAGTCTGCAGGCTGCCTCGCGTATAGCCATTATTTCAGCCTGAAAGACGCTACAGTGGTCTGGGAGACGTAAGGCAATATTCAACTCGGGTGATTGAGAGAAGACTCTCACTCCCGTGCCTTCCGCCATTTTGGATCCATCTGTTGTACCGTTTATAAATTAAAAACTTAAAAAAAAAAAAAACATATAGGTATATATATTTTCTTGCATACGACACTGTATGACTGAAACGCCATGTACCCATCATATAATATTTCATATACCTCTGTTTAGCCCAGACCATCCAATAGCGGTACATATGGTTCGATGTGGCATTCCGTATTATGGCATGAGGTGGTCTCCTCTCTGAGAACACATAAGGCACCGTTGACTTAGCAAGCATGACCGAACGATTGTGCAGCTCCATGGGAAAGTCATGTTTCATTTGGCAGACGTCAAAGAGCAAGTGAAGATAGCAGAAGCCAAAAGTGATTCAATTTTCTTTAACTTCACATAAATCGCATTTTTTTTAGTATTACCCGGTAAAGCATCCGTTTAAAAATAAAAAAATAGTGATACGGGTAGTGCGTGAATCAAAATTAGTGTATGGAATATTGGATGTAATATTGTCGGATCCCTAGAGGTCACGAATCATCCATATCCCCGTACCAGAAAATAATTTCTACGTTCCCCATAGTCTGGGTAAGCAATTTTTTTTTCTTTTGTCATAAGAAACATATCAGAACATATGTATTCATAGGGGATTACCGTGGGGACGAAATTAATCGAAGACCCATTACTTTAGAACGAGTGCTTGGTTGTTGACCACCAATTTCCATCAACGTACGCTGGCCGTAATTTTGCGCTACTCCAGCCATAGTGGGACGGAGAGGAAAAACCCACGTGCGGCCAGGAACACCCGGCAGTTAACCTCCTACGATCTTGATCTTCACCACTTGGATATCAGTGTTTCCGAACAATACATATATATATATATATATACATATATATATATATATATATATTTATATACATCAAAAGTGTAACGAGCTACCGCGTTAAAAAAAAAAAAAAAAAAAAAAAAAAAAAGGAAAAAACGAAAAAAAAAACAAAGTTTGTTACGCTCGCGTGTTTGTAACCGTTCATTTTCCTTCCGAAGAGTTTATAGTATTTCTTTTTATCTATGTACATTGTGGTACATTATCAAAGTTGATACCTAAGTTCATATATAAGTTTTTTGTTCTTCTTTTAATTCCTGTTTATATCGCGAATTAGTATACCAGTGAATTCTATTATGGGGCAAACCTAACCAAAAAAAAGAAAAAGAAAAGTATTCTAATGTTTAGGGCGTATATGTATACATATGCATTACCATACCTATACATATACCGGTGATCAGGCTTCGTAATGAATTGGAGAGGAGTGTGTTTTTTTTTGTATTTTTTTTTTTTTTGTAAATTTGATCAGGTGATACATCAACTCGACGGCGGGCCCTTCTTCGAGGAATTTTCTTGGGTAAGTTTTTTTTGATTTTTCCTATTATTATTTAAAAGAAAGACACGTTCCGACCTCAAATCATATAATAGCCATATATATACTATGTCGTATTTCGCGTATCGTTTATGCCAAAAATACTAGTATACTGATTCGGGACCCTATATCTATTAATGTATATCAAATCCTTTACTTTTTTTTGAATTTGTTTTGAGAACTGTTACCTATATGAAATACCTACCTCTATTTGTTTTATTCAAAGAATTACAATAAAAGTCTGATGAGGATTTGCGTATATTATCCGAGCTGTTTGATATTGAATTCATAAATATGAATTAGTTGCGATATTCTGCGTAAATTTTTAGGTGGTTCTACCTCGTAAGTAAGGGTATACAATTATAGGGAGATAGACACGCGACTCTTGTAGGAACCAGTCTATCCTGGATGGGAGGGCTGCCTAAGCCATAACGCCTCAGCTTAGGATTGAAATTGGAATAAAGCAGCATACCTATTTTGGTTGTCCAAGCACGTTAATTACTTTAATCATGTATGAGGAGGGAAATGTAAAAATGGATCGGTCATGCAAAAGAACACCCCCCACCCACTGACGCAGCTGGAATTTATGACGTGCGACCCGCATGCCTCCGTCCATCATCCATCATTCAGTGTCCATCTGTCACTTTTATGTTTTTTTTTTTGTCCTATTTACCGTATATACTATCAAAATAGTACGCATACGCCCACCATTATAAGTTTGATTTTTTTTTCTTATTATTTTTTTTTCTTATTATTTTTTTTTATTATTTCTTGGATTTTACCTTTTTTTTTTCAATCTTAAACCTTACCCCCCCCCCCCCCCCCTCCTCATTACACTGTATAGATTTCAAGTGCGTAGTTATTTTCGATTGTGCCATTTTCCCATTCGAAACGTTCTGGGGCTATTGATTTGTATTTAATGTTAAAGTCCTCGAAAGGAATAGTGTAATCCGTTTTGTTTGGGATTATGCTAAGAAGAATACTCGTATGGCCCGTCAAAGAGTTGGTCCATTTCTGAGATTCTCTAAGTCTTAAGGCTGCCATGGACGCAATCATTTTCCCGTAGATATCGATAGGAAGAAGGTGTAGGATTGTGTCTAGGGCGGCCGAAGGTGTGGATCTGAGTGCCCCTGTAATGCACGCTGGCTGATCTTTGTATACGATCCAAAGATCTGGAATTGAATTTTTCCTCTAGTGCCGCCCACCGAACCAGGATTCCGTAGAACAAAAAAGGGCTGACCACCGCAGTCCCTGTGTTACCTTGGGCTAAAGGCCCCATTTTGAACCTAGGGCCTTCCTACAGGTATGTATAGCGACCGCAGCCTTTCTTGTACGATCCTGAATGTTTATCTTCCAATTAAGCTTGCTAAAGTGATGCCTAGATATTTTGCATGATTAGTAAATTTAGCTCTTTATTTTTAAGTTTTGGAGGAGCTATGTTAGGAATTTTGTATCTGTTAGTGAACAAGATAAGTTTCGAACAAGACTTCGTTCCTTACGTAACAAAAGAAGTAAGCAGTTTGGAAATGTACAGTTTTTCTCCGCTCCGGTTCTTCTTCTGACTTTTCCAACTATCTCGGTATTTATCTTCATTTTACCCAGCTTTATAACTCTCTCTACCAACGCTATATAAATGATGCACATACCAATCGAATAAACGACAATAAGTCCTTTTACCAATTCGTAAACTATAAAAAAGTCCGACAGCTATACCCTCCTTCTCTCTGTTATACCCATATATACCATTGCCAACTATTTTGCCGCATTTTTTAAGCGACTTTTGCCGATAACTCCTTCGCACCGGATCCCTCTTACTTTAGCTATTTACCGAACTTCTCTGTCGGTCTCTTTCTCTCTAAAAGAGTAGAGCCTTCCCTTATTGAAATTAAGTTAAGCTTAATGATGAATTCTTACCCGGCCCAGATGGTCTTCCATGCAATTTTCTTAAGATGTGTTCTTCCAATCTCTCGCTCCCACTTTCTGATCTCTTTCGTCTTTCACTCTTATATCCTCCATCTCGAACAATGGGCCTGTGAATACGGCTACATCACACAGTCAGAGATGTGAACAAATTAATTCTCTAAATGATGATCTGGACAAAATCTTGAAGTGGGGAAAGGACAACTTGGTTGTATTTAATGCAAACAAGACACAGCTCACAACATTTTCCAGAAAAAAATGCATCAACAGGTCCTCAGATCCAAATGGATGACCATCCAATCCATCACAAGGACTCAATGCACCTTCTAGGAGTCACAGTCAATTCAGGAATCACATGGCAGAACCACATATCCTATATCGCAAGATCGGCGTCCGCAAAGTTGAGCTACCTATTTAGAGCAAAGAGGTACTTTAGCCCCAAGCAACTTCTCCTTCTCTACAAAGCACAGGTTAGACCAGGCTTGGAATATTGTTCCCATATATGGAGCTCGGCCCCAAAACATTCACTTAACCTGCTTGATAGCATACAGAGACGAGCAGTTCGACTCATTGGAGACCCTACACTCACATCGAATCTACAACCGTTGGTGCACAGAAGACAAGTCGCTGACCTATGCTTGTTCTATAGGTACTTCCACGGTAGATGTTCTGAGGAACTCAAAGACATTATCCCTCGAAATGCAACTTTTGGGCGCCCAAAAAGACAGGCTGCTAGTGCTCATGACCATTCAGTACACTTGACAACCGCGAGGACATCAACTTTCCAAAACTCCTTCTGTTACAGGACAAGCAAACTTTGGAACTCGTTTCCTGGGGATATATTTCCAGAAGACTACAATTTGCCGCAATTTAAGTGAAGAGCAAACATACATCTGCAGGCATCTCGGGGCGCTGTTGAAGCGTCATAGGTTCACCTTTCCCGGGAGAAGTATATAAAAAAAAAAAAACGAGAATTTCTCCAGATTTGGATGACCTCGTTCATTACCCCGATACACAGAAAAAGGACTAAAAAATGTTGTTACCAATTACCGTCCAATTGCCAAACTCTCGCAAACTTATACCCAAACTTTTCGAAAGTATTTTTTATGAAGTCTTAAGCTTTCGGAGCAAGTCCCTAATTTCACCCTACCAACATGGCTTCCTGAAAGGTAGGTCGCGACTACTACAAATCTCGTCGAATTTGTATCCTTTGCCATCTCAAGAAAATGGCAACGAAATCGACGTCATCGCAAATGACTTCAGTAAGGCCTTTGATAAGATATCACACCAATTAATCCTCTCCACATTGTCTGCCCTCGGCTTTAAACCTATATTGATAAAATGGATATCTTTCCTACCTTGAAAACCGTTATTACAGCGTTCGCTTTAGGACCGTACAGTCCAAAAGCATCGTCCTCCTTCTTAGCAGCATCTGGTGTCAGCAGCCATTTAGGTCCCCTTCTGTTCATCCGAACGATATATGCTCTTGAAAAATCATCAAACACTCGTTCCTCTCTCTCTACGCGGATGATACCAAAATCTTCAAAACCATCTCTTCACCTCAAGACTCCTATCTCCTCCAACAAGACCTTGATCGTTTTTCGACCTGGTGCCTCAAATGTTTAGAACTCAACATCGCCAAATGTCAATCCATTACCCTATCACGCAAGCGCAACAAGCCCCCTCCCTAACTTTACCTTCTCCACGGTCAACCAATCTCTCTTGTTCATTCTCTTCGCGACCTTGGCATACGGTGTGACAGGGAGCTAAATTTTCGTTCGCTAAATTAACAAAATAATTTGTAAGGCCAATTCATCACTCGGCTTTGTTAAACGATGGTCTAAAGAATTCTCCGACCCTTACGTGACTAGATCTTTCTGTATCACCTTAGTTCGTCCCTTCCTTGAATACGCTAGTCAAGCGTGGTCTCCCTTCCATCGAGTTCATGCAGACAGAATTGAAAACGTTCAACGTCGCTTTCTTCGTTTTGCCCTTTGAGGTCTGCCTTGGGACGATCCTTTTATTCTGCCACCCTACATAGACCTGCTCCATCTCATCAACCTGAATACCCTTGAGGAACCCAGAGACGCTGCAGACATACTTTTCATTTATCGTCTTCTCTCAAGCTCCGTCGATTGCGCGTCTCTTTACAACTCTAATTTCTTTAACACAAACCCCCGTACACATCACACCATCGTACCTCATACGGCTCCAATGAACCAAGCTCCCTTATGCTGCGAAAGGTTAATTCTTACCTTGTAGTTTTCGATTTCAACCCCACCACTGCCCACCTAAAACTCGATCTCCTTCAAAATTCTCCTTATTTTTAAGTCTTAGTTTTAAGGCCTTTCATGTCTTAGTTTTAAGTTTATACTTTTAGCCTTTTTTTACTTTTAGCTTGTTTTAAGCCAAGTATATGGGGGTATTGCCTCCACCAAAATTAAAAATGGTTAATCCAGTAATATTTTGAACGACCTCCAGACAGCAGAGCCACATTTCCTTTTTGAAAAATCTTTATAAAGACCGTGAGTAAGTGTTCATTTGTTTTTATTGTGGACTCTTAAAAATGCATTTTCCACCCCATTCGCTGTGTCCTTATTGAAGATGTCGCTCTTGTCGATTATACGATTATATACACCCAAAACAGAAGTATCTATATCTATTGATTACTTTTACAGCCCGGGGTGGACCTAGAAATCTCCAGTTAGCGCGATCTTTGGCAAACCGCCTCCAGTTGCGCACTCCAAGTTGGTTGAGGTGCCGTTCCAAATGCGATTGCCACCTAAGGCGAGGCGAGCCAACAACAGGTGGAAAGAACTCACTAGCTGTGAAATATCACGGAAGCTTTGGCCAGAATATAACAGAAGCCGGACCAACAAACTACTACAGTTTGACAGGTCATCGCTATCTAAGTTAGTAGGGGCTCTAACTGGTCATAACTTCCTTAGAAACCACGCAATGAAACTAAATCTCAAAGATGAAGACAAGAGGTCCACGAGGACACACCTCACTTCCTTTGTCATTGCCCGAGTCTATGTCACTTGAGGAACAGAACACTTGGAAGCTATTACTTCAATGACGTACATGAACTTTCTGATGTCTCACTGTCTGATCTTTACAGGTTCCTGAGGACATCGGGATGGCTAGACAGCGTCAGGTAAGAGGAGAAGGAATGGAGACCACCGATGTAAAACCAACAGTTAACCCCAAAAAAAGGGCATCACAATGGGTTCACGAGGACCTAAGTGAGGTATTGCAGGACTCACCCTGCTCTACCTACCCGTTTACCTAACCTAACCTAAGGCTAGGTTTAGCTCAACTTTGTTGTCCCTCCGGGCTGGAATCGAAGACTCTTCGGACCGGAGCATTGCAGTCCATTCGCCCTACATGTCCCAGCCGTATTAGACGACTGATGCATACTTTCCTGACCACTTAGATTTCACTGTACAACTCGGAAAGTTCGCTCGTCCTCTGAAGCCTGTCAATGCAGACGGGACCGAGAATTCACTCGAAGAATTTAGCGTTCGAAGCGAACAAGTAGATCTTTAGCCGCCTTCGACAACGTCCATGTTTCTGCGCCGTAAAGCATGACTGATGGTGAGAGTCTTACATGGGGTTTCCTTGGTCCTTCTCGACAAGGCCTTACTAATCAATTGCCTTCTTAAGCCGGAGTTACAGCGTTTGGCAAGTGAAATTCTTCGCTTAATTTCTGATGCGATGGCATTTACAGAGTTAATAGCGGAGCCGAGGTAGGTAGATAAAGTCCCGAACTACCTCAAAGTTATAGCTGTCTATCGTGAGGTTCTGTCCGATCCGACTTACAGTCGCATAGTCGCCCTTAAACTACCCACGAAGTCGATGTCAACTATGAAGTCGCTTCTTTTCTAAAAGTGAGCTTACTTCATAGATTAAGCAGCATTAAGTCTAGTAACTTGATGCATCTAGATAAGCTTCGCATCGTCAGTGACTCTTACGCTCAAATAAGTTCCGAGCCATTATTTTTGGGCAACACCCTCCACCGTCATCCCTAAAACTGATCAAAGCTTCTGTTAGAAGATATACTAAACCCCTGTTTTAAATACATATCTACCTATCTTTTTCTTTGAAATTTTACCCTCTCGAAGGATCCATAGCCAAGGCATATGATGAAGCATGACGCTTCTGCCTCCGGCCATAAATCTTCAGTAATATTTCTTTCGCACAAAGAGCGACACAGCTTCGATTGTAATCCCCGCACAGACACAAAGATACATAATCCCTCTTTTAACTGAAAATAAAACAGCTAACATGGTAATATTTTTACTTTGTAGGTACGTACCTACACCCCCACACAAACGGTAGCCATACCACCAACGCACCACGCCATGCGAAGATTTACGAGATCGATGGTTAATTTGCATACAAATTCGAATTTAACACGAAGAAGATGCGATTATACACCAAAACAAACACACAAAACAATGGAAAGGCTCAAGCCGTCTCTAACAAAGGTGTTCGAAACAACACAAAGGCGAGTACAACTACAAGACGAGGACGCGACGAAGAAAATGAAAAACCACATGAAAATGAAAACGATGGCGATGGGGCATCACGGGAGATTGATGGGTAAATTCATTATTTCGTGTCTCCCTCTCTTTTCTCACCCCTGCACACACCAACGTGTTGCATGCATGGATTGCTTGAGCTCGCTTTTCTTTCTTCTTCTTCTTTTTCGCAAGAAAACACCATTTTCCATTGCATTGAGAACTATGCTGCGATTTTCTCTGGATTGTCTGGTGTCCTCCCTTGTGTTTATGCCCTGCAGAACCCTGAAGCCGCACATACTACGTACGACTCCGACTCCGGACTGCGAGTGTGATTGTATGCATGCTTAACATTTTATTGCGAGTTCGCTGGCATCGAAGAAGCCTAGGAATTACCACCACAAGGAAATGCATTTCACTCTACCTACTATAGGTGAAAGATAGAGGCCAAGAAAAATGAAGAAACAAGCCAGGCCCTAATTACAAAAGCGGTAACACCACCACCACCACTTAGAATGGGCAAGGTGTTCCGTGTGCGGCTGTGGCGAAGAGGAAATCGTGTTTGCTGATGGTTTGGCGTTTATACTGTATACTACTCTAAGAAGCATGCATGTTGGGTCGCAGCGTAGGTATACACCTATTTACGTTCAGAAAGTTGCGTGACCCGTAAGCCTATACGAACGGCTTCCATCGTAAAACGAAATGAGTTGCACATAGTTGGCTGGGGAGAATCTGTAAAGTTTGACTCTACGACGGATTATTGCTAATTTCACACTGAAATCGAGGTTTGCTTGTACCTATTTACGATTTAATGGGAGGAAGTCCTTTAACGAGTCCTTATTACACAGGTGGAATGGATTTTATTTTTTATTTTTAAAGGAGAAAATTATAAAAAAATTTAATCACCCAGAGTAAACATGCGGTTTTATGGCCTCGCCTATTTTGTTTTTATTAGGACTGGTCATTTTTAGTATAGGTAGGTATGTTAAGTCGAAAGCTTAAGGAAACCGGGTGTTAGTACGTGTGTTGATGGATGGTCCCTTGGTTTATCATAACTTTTATTTTAAGCTGATTTTTATATTAACTGTTAGAGGGAAGTTTATAAATTCTGAACTCCATTGGAGTGTTTTCCCATTTCCGTTGGTAGCGGTAGGCAATGGGTAGTCATAAACGAAACGAGGAGTTTGGCATATTTAACGAAATAAAAACTAGTTTTACGGGGCATGGGGCGATTAAATCGCAAGGAAGGAAACTGTGAAGGATCTTTGGTGGATTTGCGTAAAAGGTTTGAATCACAGCGAGTCACAGACGTTTCTTTTCAAAGGATTTTTGCTTCTTTTACATTGCAAAAGGTGAGAGAACGAAAATTAACGAGCCTTCGAAAACAGTTTGTTTAAAATTGGAAAAGAAACTGAATGTGAGCTGACCCAAATTCAGCGGATGTATGATTTGATCAACAAAGTATACAAAGCTTTTCTTCAGTTGGATGAGTTGATCAACTAGGTAGGTACCTATATCAACGTAGCCGAATGAGTGGATCAACAAGGATATATACGAAGCTATTCAGCATTTCAGTGAGTTGATCAACAAAATATACGAAGATGTTCAGCAGTTGAATGAGGTGATGAAAAAGTATACAAAGCTGTTCTTCACCTGAATTAGTTGATCAATAAAGTACATCAACGTTGCTGAATGAGTGGATCAACAAAGGTATATACGAAGCTATTCAGCATTTCAGTGAGTTGATCAATAAGGTGTTATAAGAAGTTCGGCAGTTGAATGAGTTGATGAACAAGGTATTCAAAGCTGTTCTTCAGTTGAATGAGTTGATAAACTAGGTATATCAACGTAGCTGAATGAGTGGATCAACAAGGATATATACGAAGCTATTCAGCAGTTCAGTGAGTTGATCAAAAAAATATACGAAGATGTTCAGCAGTTGAATGAGGTGATGAAAAAGTATACAAAGCTGTTCTTCACCTGAATTAGTTGATCAATAAAGTACATCAACGTTGCTGAATGAGTGGATCAACAAAGGTATATACGAAGCTATTCAGCACTTCAGTGAGTTGATCAATAAGGTGTTATAAGAAGTTCGGCAGTTTAATGAGTTTATGAGCAAAGTATTCAAAGCTGTTCTTCAGTTGAATTAGTTGATAAACTAGGTATATCAATGTAGCTGAATGAGTGGATCAACAAAGGTATATACGAAGCTATTCAGCAGTTCAGTGAGTTGAGCATCAAGATATACGAAGATGTTCAGCAGTTGAATGAGGTGATGAACAAGGTATTCAAAGCTGTTCTTCAGCTGAATTAGTGATAAACTAGGTATATCAACGTAGCTGAATGAGTGGATCAACAAAGGTGTATAACGAAGCTATTCATCATTTCTGTGAGTTGATCAACAAGTAATACGGAGCTGTTCGGCAGTTGAATGAGGTGATCAACAAGCTATTCAAAGCTGTTCTTCATTTGAATGAGTTGTTAAACTAGGTATACACGAACCTATTCAGCATTTCAGTGAGTTGATCAACAAGATATACAAGATGTTCAGCATTTGAATGAGCTGATGAACAAGGTATTCAAAGCTGTTCTTCAGTTGAATGAGTTGATAAACTAGGTATATCAACGTAGCTGAATGAGTGGATCAACAAAGGTATATACGAAGCTATTCAACAGTTCAATGCGTTGATCAACAAGATATACAAGATGTTTAGCATTTGAATTTTTTTTTTTTTTTTTTTTTTTTTTTTTTTACCGAGGGTAGGTGAAAATCTTCCAAAGACACTATGAGAATAGCAAGCGCGTGCTCATAGTAGTGTCAGATTTTTACTGACTAAAAACACCACCCTTCGAAAGATTGTTAGATACTGCAACTAAGATATAACTTATCAAGCAATTTTTCTACAACGAAATAACAACTTTTGACAGGCTACTTTCCAATGAAAGATCCTGCATGTTCCGCAATTTAGACGCGGTTAATCTTATCGTGCCAAGTCGAACGGTTTCGTTCTTTGTAGCCGGCGCAATAAATTGTTCTCGTCCAAAATTTGTCGGACTGCACTGCTGACATGTCCGATTAGTCGGTTTCTATGCTTTCTCGCGAAGCTTCTAGTTTCAGCTTCAATTGTTGGAATTCCGAGATCTCTGTGGATATCGTCGTTTCTAATATACCATGGTGCCTGTACAACTTCTCTAAGCACTTTATTTTGAAAAGTTTGTAGAATATTGGCATTTGTTTTCTTGGTACAACCCCAGAGTTGTATACCGTAGGTCCACACCGGCTTTAGCACTTGCTTGTATAGAAGCAGTTTGTTAGCATTTGAATGAGCTGATGAACAAGGTATTCAAATCTGTTGTTCATTTGAATTAGTTTTTAGACTAGGTACATCAACGTAGCTGAATGAGTGGATCAACAAAGGTATATACGAAGCCATTCAGCAGTTCAGTGAGTTGATCAAGAAGATATACGAAGATGTTCAGCAGTTGAATTAGGTGATGAACAAGGTATTCAAAGCTGTTCTTCAGCTGAATTAGTTGATAAACTAGGTACATCAACGTAGCTGAATGAGTGGATCAATAAAGGCATATACGAAGCTATTCAGCATTTCAGTGAGTTGATCAACAAGATATACGAAGCTGTTCGGCAGTTGAATGAGCTGATGAACAAGGTATTCAAAGCTGTTCTTCAGTTGAATGAGTTGATAAACTAGGTATATCAACGTAGCTGACTGAGTATATCAACAAGACAATTCAGCTTGATCAACAATGTGAACGAAAATTATTAGGCCATGGATTTGGTTGATCAACAAAGCTGCACGAAGGTATTCCCTATTCAATTGGGAGTTGATCGACTATTTCACTAGCTTACACTGTTACTCAGCACTAGAATGAATTAATCAACTAGGTAATCGAGGCTTTTCAGCCTGATCAACAAGGTATACGAATATACGTTGTCGATAAAAATCCGCTGGAGAGATGTGCTTTTCCAATAGCTTCAAGACTTAGAACATATAAAAGAGTGCACTTCAAGGTATATACATAGAAATTTGTGCCTTCCAAGTTAAAAGTTTGTTCTTCCAAGAAAAGTGATATGCAGGTATAGGTTATAGACAATCAAAGGTCCTACTCGGGATATACTAACAGACAGAAGTGCGTGCATATATTAAATATTTGTACTTCTCGATGTAATTGTGCCTCTGATGTACAGAAACTGAATAATTGACAACTACTATAATAGCAAGCAATACAATATCCTTCTTCATGTGAAAGTAATTGTTCCCTCTTAAGCCGATTTACATTTCCTCTCTTCCCTGGAAACTGCAAAATTCTCCACAATACCTACACTTTTGGCACTCTGGCAGAGTGGCAGCATGGATTCGATGCTTTTAATCACAAATTCTCTTTCAGTCCCGATGAGAGCCTGTCCATTTAACCAGGAGAAAAAAAATGCAATTTACTTGGACAGAGTCGCCCGCCACTTTGTGGCAATCCATTCCGTGTACGACAGAACCAATCCAATTCCCTCTCATTTTGTGTGTTTTCAATTAAAACAAAAATTTCACCCCCGCAAACCCCCATTCGACAAAAACCCCAACGGGATGGCGACACACGAAGAACAACTTCTTTCACTGAATAAAACAAAGTTATTCACTTCGGTTAGCCAACACCGCATCACACATGTGTGCGGCGCGCGGTGGCGGCGACGGCGGCTTCTACGATCTACGTGTCCTCATGCGGATGCTCTGCGCTCCACCCCCGGCGGGGCACTTCACCATGCCATACAACCGCAAACTAATTAACATTCTTGTACGCACTCAAAGCAGCAGAACCAAGGAGCAGCATCGCCGTCGCGGCCACCATTCCTGCCCGATCAAGCCACACCGATTCGATTGCATTGCATACAAAAACGAAGGACGACAGCGTCGCTCGGTGTCGCTTCCACACCTCCACCCACCCCCAATCGTATATACCAGGTCTCTCTCGCACAGACAATTCCATCTGACTACAGAGCTTGACCATGGCAGACAACGCAACATGCCGCCTGTGTACTAACACCAGAGCAAACTGTATACTCGCTTCCACATGGCAGCGTTTGTAACCAAAGCAGTAGCGCGGCGCGCGAATACCAGCTGGGATTTGAAGTGGCAGCAGGAACTCTGGCAGCGTGTCCTTAGTCGCAAGCGAGACGAAGTCTAACAGCTCCCCACTCTGCATACCATATTGGGTAGCGCGCAAAAACACAAAACTAGTAGCAGCGCGGAGTAGAAATCCAGTCGACTACTTACTGCACGAGACTGTGGCATAGCATTGCGTTGCATTTGGATCTGTGTAGCTCTGTGTTTGGCGGGTGCAGTTGCTGGATACTTAGATATTGTTTTGCCAAAGATATCATCGCACAGATGGATTTTAATTCAACCATGCAGTTCGGTAGATGGGACGCCCTCTTAAAATGAAGGATATCTCCTTAAAATGGGGTACCTATCGTATTTCGTATACGTCCTCCAAAACTAGACTCTCGTGTTTCACTTAGAAGCGACATTTTGTAATATTTTCTCTGTTCCTTGCTTCAGGTTTGGCTTGGGGTTGCGTTTTGTTAAGCACAGTCTTTGGGAACTGGAATCAGTTAGGATGACAATCAGGCGGAGGCTTTCTTTTCGTACAAAAACAAGACGAGAACTCTTGACCAAGCGTGGATAATTTTATGGGAAACTTTTCCCGTGTAAATTTTGCATAAACACTCTTGACGTTAAATGAAATTGTTTGTCCCTTTGTATGTGGGTTTGTTGACGCACAACGCTGAAACTTTTCACCCAAATGGTATGGTTCTCTCGAGAAGACATTGGGCTTAACATTGAGCAAAATTTAAGCTGAACTTCATCGCAATCGGCCATATCGATCTGGGTTCAAGCAGACTTTAAGGTCGCAGGCCCTGGCTTGAGAAACGTTTGCGCAGCAACTTAGACTTCGCTCGTTCGTTTGTTGCTTCTCCCGGATGACCAGGTGTGGAAATTTTGGCAAAGACTTTTGAAAATGCGACACAGATGCAGTCTTGCCAATTTGTGTATATATATCGATGTCCGGTCACCTGGCACCTGGCTACTGCCACTTGAACGTCAAATCATCTGCCGCCTATAAACGTTTCGCTGGAATCGTTAGCATACCACAGGGTAGGCAATTAACTGAAAAAATTATCCATTTGACAAACGGCTCAATCATAAATAATATACCCGCGTCAAGCGCGTTTGTATTGAATAGAAAATTAGCAACACAGCCAGCATACCAACACAGTGAACGCACACACGATGAATACGTAATCGATGGTCGTTCCAAGGTCCATCTCTGGCAAACCATCGCATATAGGGTCTTTGGCACCGGTTTTCACCTTGGCGCGTTATTTGTCTTTCCTCTGTGTTTCTTATGATTATAATCAGTTGTCCACTGCGAGACTGACCAGGGGCAAGAGGGCCCCGTATATCCAGATCTACCATCCATCAACGATGAAGGCGAAGTCGTCCATATCTCCACCTTCTTCCTCTCCATACTTATACCTGGTTAGACCTTATTTCCAATTTTCCTTCTTCCTTGCGTGTGCATACCTATAAGGAGTGCTACACTCCATACCATCCCGTCCTCATCATCTTCATCATCATCATCATCTTCATCGTGGTAAGCAGACCACTTATGGCGGTCGGGTGGGCTCGCGGGGCACCTCTTTTTGTGCACTTTTCTCCTGAGAGATGTATTTCCTCTTTTGCGTCTTCTTCTTCGGGTTTTTGTGTAAAATTATTACAGGTTTCGAGAGATGCATAAATGCGCCTCCTGTTTGTCGATGTGCGTCCCTACCGCCAACATACCCAGGAGCAGGGAGGACGCAAAAAGCAAACCAAAGACGAAAAGTTTCTCAAACCCGATCTTATCAGACATTTTATAGGACCACAGGCAACATGTGTTCTTCCGAACTCCGACTAAGGCTATACTTGGAATAAGGAGGCCTACACGTTACAGTCGTATGGATGGATGCCGGAGCAAGCACTTGGAGTGTTGGTACTCAAGTGGTTTCGCATTAAAAGTCATCTTCTAGACCGGTCGTAAGGTATATATATACGGAGTATGAGTGTGCTTGTGTTTGTTGTGTTTTTGCTTCAACGCCCCCGCACATCCACATGTAGATATATAACATGAAGCAATTCTGTGAAGAACTCTAAGCTATTAAGGGTTTAAGTTCTGAACATGGAGAAACCAGTCGATACGGAGTCCTTTTTGCTATGTCAGTGTGTATGTTGCTGATGGGTTTGAGTTCCGATTGAGAGTGTTTTCTTTTTATTCTGAGGATTTTAAGCCACAAAGGTAGAGGCTAGAGGGTGACATGGTAATGGCGACCAGTGTACACTGTAAAGAGGGTCAGCACTGTTGAAGTTGTTTAGTTTTTTGGGTGCTGTTGCAGAGAATTTTCATAAGCAAAGCCCTGGGGCTTATGCAAAGAGTATATATGCTTTTAATTGAAGCCGGATAAAGGTCAGGGAGTGTATTTAGTCGAAACTCTGTCTCCGAATAGCTATTATTGAACTGAAGTTTTTTCCGAAACACAGTCTTCTGCTCCGTAAAATGAATGTTGAGCTGGACTTTTCTGTA
This sequence comes from Cheilosia urbana, assembly GCA_946477585.1. NCBI lineage: Eukaryota > Metazoa > Arthropoda > Insecta > Diptera > Syrphidae > Cheilosia > Cheilosia urbana. The sequence goes on from OX297854.1 coordinate 125,353,642, forward strand.
CTTTATTACCTACAAAGGAAAGAGCTCTTAAATATTTGCATTGATGTCCCTAGGACCAGCCTTCGTGGAAGTGGGTTCTTACCTTATTCTGGTGACACTGTATTTGTATACCCCCGCTCCAAAACCATTTAACTCAGATGTCAGTCTTGTAATATCCTGGTGCATCGGGCACTTTCTATTTGTAAGTGACACTGAGACTTCAAGCAACGTGTTTCGCAAATGTTTTACCATTTTTGGTGTATTTTGGCTGAATGTATCACCTAAACCAATGGGGTCGTATTTGTTGCAGCCGTTTTATTAATACAGCTCAAGAATTAATAAATTGGCTTCAAAATTTCAGCAGAAGATGTAGCTTGTGAGCACACCCTAATAGTTGGCGCTTGAAATATAAAATCTAAAAATATGTTAGGTTAATTAGAAGCACTTCAAATGAGGTTTTAAAAAAAACAACCGATAATAATGCATTCAGAAACGCGTATTGCTTTACAAAAACGCATTAGAAACTCTGCACAACGCATGTGGAAATAAGCATAAAAAAATGGGTCGAACACACAACTAAAAGCTATTTAATAAACGCATTAAAAATAACGCATCGAAAGCGTTTTCAGAAAGCGCGTTAAAGGAAGCGGGAAAGCGTTTCAAACACATTTGTAAAAAGTTTTAAAATGATTTAACAAAATGCAATTAAAAAAGTCTAAAATAACGCGTCAAGAAACGCATCTGAACCACGTTAAAAATAAGTAAAATTGACTTTTAAGAAGGCCTTAAAAAACGCTTCAAGAGACGCATTAAACAACCTTTTAAAAAAACTTACAGAAAACCCTTCGAAAATCGCTTAAATACCTCATTAAAAATGCTTCAAAAAACGTCCTTAAAGGCCTTAAAAAACGCTTCAAGTGACGCATTAAAAAACCTTTTAAAAAACTAACAGAAAACCCACTGTTCAAAATCGCGTCAACAGTGCTTAACAAATTGTCCAAAACGCTCTAAAAACGCTTCGAAAAACGCATAAAAATCAGTTAAACCAGTAGAAAATACATCTGAAAATGTTTCAAAAACTCCTTAAACATTTTTTAAAACAACGCATTGAAAACACTCTCAAAAACGAGTCGAAAAAAAAAACATCCAAAGAACTCTTCGAAAAAACGTAAAAAAAAACTCTTTAAAGAACGTACTAATGTGCCTTAAAAAATGCGTCAAAAAACCTTTCAATAAATGCACTAAAAAAAAACGCATTATAAATGCTTTGTACATACTTAAATGGACGGTATCTACACGAGCAGATACAAAAAAGAAATCGCAAGCATTCTGTATGAGGTTTTTTCAGCAGATTACAGTTTTTCAATCAATATTAGATTTTGCACTCATTCTCTTAATTTTTTTCACCTCCGTGTGCCTTTTTTCCAGATAACGTTTTTTTTTCGATGTACATTTTTTTCGCTCATTTGTTTTGTTTTATTATCTACAACAAATGAAAAATTTAGTCACTGATTCGAAAGTGCATTAAAATCTTATGATTAACCGGAAATTTATTTAGAGATGAAAATTCAAATGTTTACAGGTGTAGATACTGTCCATGTGAAGGTTAAAAAATCGCAAGAAAAGGATTAAAAAAATGCGTTAAAATCACTTAAAAACGTATGAAAAAAGCTATTTTAAAAACCCTTGGAAACGCCTTAAAGACGCACTGGAAAAGGTTTAGAAAAGGCATACATGACAGCTCTAAAAAAGAAAAAAAGAAAACAATTTACAAACACATAAAATATTGCGGTCAAAATACTTTAAAAAAAGCATAAAATCCTTTCAAAAATGCTTAAAAAAAAAAAAAATCTAAAATGCGCTGAAAGGTTTCACAAATGCTTTAAAATCGAGTAAAAAAACGGATTGAAAAGCTATTTAAAAAACGCTTCAAAACGACTCAAAGACGAACTTAAAATGCTTTATAAAAACGAGTTAAAATGCTAAAAAACGGATATAAAATGCGCTGAAAACGTTTTGAAAAAACTCGGAAAAATCAGTTTAAGAAACCGGTAGCAAATCCGTCTGAAAATGCATCTCAAAAACGCATTAAAAGCTCTTTAAAACAACGCATTAAGAATACTTCCAAAAACTAGTAAAAAAAAAATATCCAGAAAACAAAATCGAATACACGTAAAAAAAAAAAAACTTAAAAAAAAAAACGTATTAAAAACGTTTAAAAAACATTCGTCAAAAACGAACCAAAAATGCCTACTTATGTAAAAAAGAACGCACTGTAAAACACGTTAAAAAGCCGAGTCGAATAAATATCAAAAAAACTTTTAAAAGACGAATTAAAAACACTTAGTGTGTGTTTAAAAAAAACACTCGAAAGAAGAAAGATATATGCGATGGCCATATCCGAACAGACTACGACAAACTGGGACACATAGGGGCCGTTCATATCTAAAGTCACCGAAATGGTAAGCAGGGTTGCAAAAATTTATTTCGCTTGAAGCGCCCAAATCGTAGTCGCAGTAGCTTAGTGGTTAGTGTGTTGGACTGCTATGCGGGGGTCCCAGGTTCGAATCCCGCAAAAACCCAATTCCGACTTAGGGTTTTTTCCGCTGCGCTACCTCTCGCGAACGTCTGACAAACATCCGAGAGTATAAATGTCTTAAAAGAGCTTCTCAATTAGCCGTTTGGAGTCGGCATAAAACTGTAGATCCCTTCCTTTCGTTCCAAAAATGAGAAACTCACACAAAAACGAATGGTTGTGAGAAGCTAGGCCTAGGGTCTCTCCGGACCTGTTGCGCCAACTATTTATTTTCTTTTTAAGCGCCCAATCCTTAAAAAAAATTTAGCCCAATATCGTTGCTCAGAAAGAAGCCCAAAAATCGTTGAAGATTTTGATATTTTTCAGACTTATTCTCACCGCGTTTTTTTTTTTTTTTTTTGACTTTTTTTTTCTGCTATTGACTTTTGTGGGTTTGTCAAACCAAAAGGCCTGCAAAATGAATTGGTGTGCGTAAAACTTGAACGACTGTTCGATGCCACTTGACTCCAAGAGTGCTGCCAAGTTTCAAAAGTGTGGGTTTGTTCGAAAATATTTATTTTCTTAGTTTTGTGAAAGAATAAAACAAACAAGAATAAAACAAACAAAACAAACGCACAACTTGTAAAACGATATGTAGCCCAAAATTGTGTTGGGCGCTCATGGAAGAAATTTCTATCGTTTTTTAAGTAAAAATATAACCTAAAATACAACAAAGCCTTCAATCTGGCAACCTTGGTGGTAAGTTGTAGGTTGAAGTTTACCGATAATCGAGACTCTCTTTAACTTCACGTCGCTATCATTTTAAATGTCTGTACAAATCCCAGTGGATTACACCCACTCACAAGGATTTCCATTAGAAAGCGTGGCTTTAAATAAACCCATCGTCTTAAGAGTTCCCATCACACTTTGATTGGGTGTCATATATACGATATCAAATGTACATCATACTCGCACCTACATGTGTGAGCGTAATTAATCCACATTGCTTTTCGCACGAACGCATTTCCTCATTATCCTTTATTGAATGCTTGGCCTTAATTACCCTAACTTATAGGGAAATGCTGTAGCTGTGCCTAACAAAAGAAAATATCATTTAAACCTCTTCAAATTACATTTGACTCCTCATTTAAATCCTTTTCACTGTACAATAAAAAAAAAAATGAAATCCAAACTTGTGTAAAGTGTATTTCATACAAATGTACGCACACACCACACATAACCTCAACTGCAGGCTCCTGCGTCTCAATATAAAAGTGGCGGCCAATTTTTAGGGCTAAGAAAATCCATTAGAACGACTTGAATTGAATCCATTAGTTACTTTCATTGCAAGGCAGGGAATGCGAAGAATAATTGCAATCGCTATATAGGAGTCTAAGGATATAGGCGGGTGAGTATAGCACCAATTCCCTAAACCAGGTTAGTACTATAGTTTTATATGGATAAGCAGTTGGATGGGATTGCACTAGCTAGACTTTTTCGTTGGTTGCCCTCAATTTACTGGAATCGAACAGTCTGCGACGAGGCCATGGTTTTTCAAAGCCGAATTGTCACGTGCAGACTTTTTCAGATGACACAAGGTTTGATTTTGTGAAAAGTGAGAAGGAGCACCTGTCATCGATCGCTGTAGAATGTGTGAACGAAGAAGAAGGTAGAATGAGGTGAAACGACAAGTTGCAACGCTTCTTTTTGGTTGGAACTGCAGCACTAAATCATCATTGGACTCATTCAACTGACTGTGTGAGTAGTTAAATTTTGCCAGTCGGAAAGGCAATATTAGGCGTTTTTTTATTATGCCCTCATGATCTATATAGATCACTGGTTTCCAGTGCTTACAACAATCAAACGAGATCCAACTGTTGCTGTAAACCATGAAAATCGATGATCTATATGGATCTATGTGAATACGCCTATTGGTTTGGATAAACCATCACCTTATTTGTTCTCAACTGACGAATGTACTTGAAGAGAATTTGTCAACAAATTTAGGAGTTAATGAATAAAACCACACCAATCGACCGAACGGAAGAAGCCAACTCAACCGCATCAATTATTTGGTGTATCTAACCCCCATGTCGGAGGGTGTAGATCCATTCAACTCCCAACTGAAAAAAGCAGAAAATCACTCCTTCAAGTGTTTGCCAATAGGGGCAAACTTTTTCCATTTCCACTGAACCCAAATCAACTCTTCAAGCAGGCACATCACACTTTCAAGGAAAAAGGATTGTCGACAATACCTACTCCATCTAGTTGTTGCTGGCGAAATGGTATTGTTTTCATTGTTTCAATGTGTTTTCACGTATGTGGCATTTTATTGGCCATCAAGAGTCCCCAAACGCATAACCGTATATCAAACGACTAATGAGAACATCCCTAAGCCTTAATACGGACTCTATATACTATATCTATATAAATCCCAAGCTTTTAACATTTTCAGTCCACATTAATGTTGGTTGCATGGAAGTGTATACGCGGCGGCAAATATGCAGGTTGCCCTTTGACAAGGATTCAAACATACTGAGTAAGACCGAAATAGTTCTTGTGAAGTTTTCTCATTTGAGAATCACTTAACAAAAGCTTTCAACATCAAGGCAGACGCAGATCCAAGGAAACGTGCACATTTTGATGGAAATTTGCTGATCGGAACTAATTTCATGTAGACGTAGAATGCATGCGGTATATAAACCTACTTCAGTTCTCCTTTATTTCGATGGAATAAAATTCCATGAACAAGGAGTAAAACTTACTTGCGATCCTGAGGAATTTGCAAAATTTTAAGAGGAACGAAGAGCGATGCGGTTGCATTTTCATGTAGATAGCGATATATGAAATGTGCGCTCGAAAAAAGTGAGTCATGGATTTTTTTGTTTCATCATCGTCATTATCGTCAGCGTCGAGGGTTACGATGTTAAATTTAGCATTTTCCCTCGGAAATCTGAATAGAAACCCTTATTTATTGGGATTTGTTTGTATCTACTCCTTGCAAAGTGTGAAAGGTTCTTGTCTCAGCTGAGTTTTTTTTTTTTTTTTTTCTTCATCAAATAGGTAGCGAATTTTTTCAACAAAATTTGTTGGACAAGTTTCTAACTTAGGCTTGAGATTGATTTCAATACCAATGCGGGGCTTGTTTCTATTATTCAGAAAAGGTAAAGTAGTAAAAGATCCGGTTCGAGTCCCCTTCGTTGGGGTAACCCAGCGTTGATTTGTTTTCTTAATGATTTTGCGTCGTTTTTCTGTATATGAAATGAAAAAAAATGGCTCAACAGGTATGTAAGGACCTTCTAACAGCCATTAATTTTTGTGTGAGATTTTCTTTTTTTTAGAGACGAATGGAAGGGATTTACAATTTTATGCCGAGTCCAAGCGGCTACTTGAGAAGCTCTTCCATTTTACTTATACCTACTCTCGGATGTTTGTCAGGTGTTCGCGGTAGGTGGCGCAGTGGAAAAAAACCCTAAAGAAATGATACCGGGGATCAAAATTGTACGTACGAGATTTTAGGTGTACTGAATTTATTAACTCCCTACTAAATTGCTAGAAAAGTAGCAAACGAACCGAGATTATATTAGGTAGCATGATAATGTCGTTTTGTGGCTTAACAGCTAGTGGAAGGTATGGAACTATGCTCTGTTGAATCTCCTGAGAAACCGCACGCACTGCGGCTGTGGGCATGTGCATCCACCTGTAATGTTTTTCTTGTGTACGGTATACTCAACCCAATTACCCCCAAGCACAGCCGGCTATCGAGAAATCAATCTTTATCTCCTGGATTCAATAAGATCTGTCTTTAATGTCTTCTAGCGCAGCCTCTGGAAGACCCATAAAGATAAATGATGACTTAGAATACTCGGAAAAGAATTGGCTAAAAAGCATTTTAATCTTCTTCTTTTTTTTAGATTGAAAAAGTTTTACGAACGTAATAGCAGGTTGAGTGAATTAAGGTTACGAATTTTGAATAGAAGACGAAATTACCTATTTTACCTATTTCGTCTTCTTATATACATATATCAATAATCTATAATTTTTTATTTTCGTTAAACCTACAGAATTTCAAATTTATACAACGAAGAGTTCGTGACTAACAGGAAAACCGCTCTAAAACGGAGGGAGGTATAGATTGGGTCTTATAGATTCTTATTGCGCGTCTACACAGCTAATGGAACATATCCTGAAAGTTTCATGAGCCTATGATTTGCGGTGCGGCCTGTATACGATGTCTGTCAACTCAATCACGCTACTCTGTATAGAGATTTGTTCGCAATTGCGTTTGAATTCATTTCATTATACATTTTTTTTTTTTAATTCTAAATAAATATCTACAAATTTAGAGAATAGTTAGTGGCATTCTTATTCATTAATAGTATAAATAGAGAGGAATGTCACTTCAAAATTTACAATGTGGGGTGAACATTATGTAAGTGTTTACGTTATGGTACTTTAACAAATTCAAATGTAATAAAGAAAAAGATTTAAAAAAAGAATAAGACAGGAAAAAAAATAACAAACAAACAAAAGTGAAGAAAAAATAACAAACAAACAGGAAGATGCGAAGGAGTTTATAAATTATAAATACAAGCATACATTAATTCACGGAAATACAAAATAACTCAAATAATGAAGCGCAACAAAGTTTCAATTTGATTGTGACTGAAAGAGAGAAGCCATGACTTTACCTTTTTTAAAAATATAGCGGCAATTCTAATGTTACGTATAAATTCGGGAAGACTATTAAATAGTTTGCAAGATGTGACCGAAAAAAAGTTTCTCAAGCTGGTAGTGCGAAAAGGAGGAACATAAACGACGCCGACGGTGCTAGTGTTGCTTCGTAGATTAAAGAGAGGCAAAATATACTAACTTAGGTTCGTTTGCTGATACTTCTCATAGTGATTTAAGTTCTACTTAAATATCTTATGGCCTACTTTTTCTATGTCATAAACTGTCATACGTTCGATTTTAAGTGGAACCTGAATCGCTATGAGTAGGATCGGCAAACAGGTCTTACTGAAACTGAGAGACAGAAAATCCCCGCCCAGCAGCGTTGCCAGATTGTCAAAATTATCAAAATATATATAAAAATAAATCTGAAAACCCTCAGATTTGGCTACTTTTTGTCATTATTTTTAACTTTGTTGTGGGCCTGCATTTCGGGTTCATTTTTTTGTTTGCACGGTACCCTCAATATTAATTAGCGATGATGGCATGCCCAGTTTTTTGCTTCAAATTCGAATATCGGTACTTTTGAAATTCGACATATCTCGAAAACGGTCCATACGATTGTAACAAAAATTCATTTCTAAGGTAATGTGGTCGTTTACAACTTCATAGCAGACTCGGTTTTTCTCTGAGTTATCGTAAAATGGATTTTAAAAAAAAGGAGTTGTTTTTACATTTAGTTTTCTTTAGTTTAGCCGAAATCGGCAACACGATTTTGACCAAAATGCAAACTTAGAGTAAAATTGATGTTCTCAAAATTGTTGCTTGCCTAACTTTCAATTTGATTTTTGAATCACCGAAAAGCGAAAACGCTAATTTTAAGAACTGCTCATATCTCGAGAACCCCATTTTCGACTTTGATAAATCTTTAAAAACCAAATAAAGCTTACATCCCGAAAAATAATTTTTACTCAGTTTTCAGCTAAATAGTTAAACAATAGTATTTTTCAAACAAAGCATCGTAATATTTGGTACTGTTCTGTCTGTCAAATTCTACAAAAAACCGCTCGATTTTGATCAAAATACATATTAAAGATAATATCAGTATTATATTTACTTATTTATTTATTTAACTGCTTAACATTTAAGCCACATTTAATCAATTATTAATATATTTTTAAAAAATTAGTTAATTTTAAATACCTATTCTACATTTCTTAAAATATTTGTTTTAAATTTAATTTTGTTAAGTTGAAATCAATCACATCATCATTAACTTATTAAAATCCTTCATAAAGTTATTGATGGGGGCCACTGCTTCCATAATTACACCGAGATGCCCTTTGATGTAAGAAATATTGGATACCTTGTTGCCCTCGTATTGATATTTATAGAACTAAGAATACCTATAATTGGAGTTGATGTTACCAGGCAGGTTTCGCAAAACACGTAACTCCAAGGTCTGCATATTCAGCAACTTTAAAATCGACTTATGTACGAGGGAAGATAACTTCCGGAGTACCAATGTAGATCACGTAATGCAAAAAGAAAAAATTGGTTTTTAACGCTTTCAATTCTTGAAATTCCAGATTCGTAGCTCGAGCATAATATTCCAAAACATCAGGTTGGACTAGAGAAAAGTGTTCAAGTCTGGTGTTATAGGGGTCCTTAAATTCTTTTCTAAATAAGATCCCCTACTTAGTTTTTCTCAAAAAAATCGAATAAATCAGTTTTTTTTTTTTTAATTTTTTCCCAAAAATTACTACCCAAAAGTCGATCTGTGTTCACATACCTTTATTTTTAAAACTGAATATCACAGCTTGAAATTAATATTGCAGCAGCCATTAAAAATGCAATAACAACAACGCAAAGCTTATTCTTAGCAAATATTAGCCACTTCTTTTTTTGTCGACCATTTTCAATATGCAGCTTAAAATAATTCCATCCACTTGGGGTCTACACAATCAGAAAATCTCACTTCATTTGCACCCTCACACACGTCCATCGGGGTATTCAGCATCAGTTTATCACTGCTAATGTTAATTAGAAAAAATAAAAAAAAATGTCTGAATTCTTAAATATACGGCCCGAGGTATCCGTCGGAACGGAAAATTCTCCGATTTTATACGATTCGGAGGATTTTTGCCGCGAGGTTTTCTTCGGAACAACTGCATTCGGAGAATTGTTCCGACATTTTGTGCGATGAAGTGAATTTTTTTGTTTAAATTTTGACAGCTAGGTTCCGATATCCTCCAACAGATATTCTTTGCGGAATTTGTTTACGATTAGGAGTGCGAACTCGGACACCTCGAATGGAATTTGAGCCTCCGAAAGAGTAGAATTTTTCGTTCTGACGGATACCTCGTTAGGCCCGATATTTAATCTACGTAAAGCTTATCCCTAACTCTACTTCCAATCGTAGACACCTCAAACGAGCGTCACTATAATCTATTCGAGTCAAAGCTAATAAATCGTGCCCAAACAGACCAAGAAATAGAAACTCCTACTACGCTTGTCCTCTTAACCTCAGAACTTGCGACAATTGCCTGTTACTGAGAGCTTCAACTTACAAAAACTCACATTGTTATTTGATTGTATCAGATGAACAATTCAAAAATGGACACTACTCCTATCATAGCTTCTCAGCCTTTTACCTGCCTACAATAAAAAGAAAACAACTAATCAAACTTTTGATCAACGAGAAAGTTTCGTTCGACCCAGTCTTGGTTCCATGTTTCTCATATCTGCAGGACTTAAAAGCGCCCTTTGCATATGGATCGCTCTGCCCCTTGCCACAGCAGGGAATTCGCAGAGTATGTGTTCCGTTGTCTCCTCCTCTTCTCCGCAGAGTCGACAGGAGTCATCGTCGGAAAGTCCAATTTTGAGATGATATCTTAGTGGCCACTGACCAGTAAGATAACCCGTTAGGATCCTTAGATCTTCTTTGCTTAGCTCAAGTACCTTTTTTGCTTTACTACGAGCTGGGCTTATGAATCTTTTTGCCTGCCTCTGTTCCTTGGATTGCGTCCAGTATTCGGCAAGGTGATCATCTTCCCATTTCCTGAATTCTGAGTGCATTTAACTCAAACGTAACCCGAAGTAGCGCTCAGGACCGGTGAGCAGGCGTGATGCGCCTCTTCTCGCCAGACAATCTGCTCGTTCGTTGCCCTCAAATCCCTCATGGCCTGGTATCCAAGCAACAGTGACTGTGTTGCCCTTTGCCAGATCTTCGAGGAGATTGACACATTCCCAGACTAGCTTTGATCTGATCGAAGGCGATCTTAGGGCCTTGAGAGCTGCCTGGCTGTCTGAGTGCGCCTTCGTAAGCATTCTCGGACACATATCTCTATGGCGTGTACCTCTGCTTGAAGGATATCTAGTGATTTTCCTAGTGCTACGGCTCTTTGGAACCTAGGCCCATAGACCCCAGCACCGTTGGCTTCATCTTCCATCTTTGAACCGTCGGTGTACCAGATTTGTGATCCTGATGGTGTTACGAATTGGTTAGTTCTCCAGGTACTCTTGTCAGATATGACTATCTTAAATTTTCTGGAGAAGCGAAGCCTTTTAAGCATGGTGTCTGATACTTTGATCACAGGATCATCTTGAAGCATTTGTAATACCCAAAGGTGTGAAGATGTAAGATTTCCTGCCTTAAGATGTGATATATCAGGGAGCCTGAGGGCACTAAGACTAGCTTCCTTCTTTACAGAAATATGTAAAGGCAGAAGACTGAGCATTGCCCCTATGGCTGCAGTTAGACAAGTTTTCATTGCCCCCGTTATACTAACGCGAACGCATGCTAAGCGATATATCTGGTTTAGTTTTTTCTGGGCCTTTAATTGTTTGGTTTTTGGCCACCATGATATCGTCGCATAGGTGATCATTGGTTTGATGATCGTGTTGTATGACCAATTGATCATTTTTGGTTTTAAGCCCCAGATTTTGCCGTAAGGACGCTGGCACATATAAATTGCCTTTGTCGCCTTCTTGGTGACTTGATCAAGGTGTGAGTTCCAGGTGAGAGTCTTGTCCAAGATTACTCTCAGATATTTTACCTCCCCTGATAAGTTAATAACTTCGTAATTCAGCTTGATCGGTTTCAATTCTAGTTGTCTCTTTCTTGAGAATGGTATCATGGCTGTTTTTGAGGGATTTATGGTCAATTCTTTGTTCTGAAACCATCTAAAGGTTAAGTTTAGGGCTCCTTGCATGATCTCCGATAACGTGGAGTCATGGTTGAAGTAACTTTTTTATAACTTCCCTCACTGCGAAAGACGTCATATCGGTCCTGGATCCAAAATATCAATTCAGTTAACCGACTGCATACACCCACCTTTAAAATTTCAAATTAAATAGCTCCAGTTTAAAATTCAAGCTCCATAATCGCACCTTGTTCGCTCGGAAGATTAACTCACTTCGCAGATAAACATTCAACTAAATCCCACTCATCTAGAGCAACGGACGCCAGCAGATAAACCGAAAATCTCTCAAGAATCCCATTGTCACCTAATTATGGTCGCAAGGCGGAAGAACCTATCCGAAGACAGAGCTGCCTTCTATGTATATATACCTATGCCATCTTGTGCCTGCAATCTAATCTCTGTTGTCGGTAATTGAAACTTTAAAGATTACAATCCAAATGTGCAGGATACAGAGAAACGGTCGACCTACCATTCGCAATTGGCAACCCGCCGGCCTCCTTGCTTTCGCCCACCCTCGTCCGTTGGTATATATTCCCAATCACCACATCCAATCTTGCATGTGTAATTATCGTCATTTGCCATCATCATCCTTAATGCATTATCATCTGACGGAGGGTTGTGGGGCGGTCTGTGATGGTGGAACTTTTCCAATTCATGGCACCATTACCGCCGCCCCCTCCGGACATATGATAGAAGGTATCCAGCACATTAGCAGTGTACTCTGTACTCACTTCATATATGTGCCGCCCCCCAACCACAATCATATTGTACACGTATAGTTGACAGAATATCTACTTATATGTACGGAATAGGACGCAGTCAAACAATCGAGTCTGGTGGTGCTCCTGGAGCTCTTTTGTAGGAAATTAAGTAAAACCAAAGCCCTATACAGACGGTGGTCCGTGCGGAAGCTCTTTCTCTCTCGCAGGAGCACAAGAAGACCATCATCACAATCAATTTTGCTGCCAAACCTCAGTTAGCAATTTGTAGTCAGTTCCGCTGACTGACTGTCTGGCGGGCGGCACGCGGGTGCGCCACTTAGGAAACCTGAAGCTGGCTGGCTCTACAGGACTTGTATAGCCAAACATACCACCCCTTCGAACACAAGGAGCGACTCATTAATATTTCAAAAACCCAAAGCCGGACTGACTTGGAGAGCCAGTGAGCAGTGAGCAGTGACTTTTGATGCCGTATTGTTCCTTGGCTCACGGACTGGTGGACGATAGTATTTTTCGGAATTCGTTTCGGGCAGCACCACCACCAGTAGCAGCATTGGGTGATCCTTGCAGTCGTTTCCACTTCCAAGGTTCTTTTCTGATTGGTTTAGTGGGCTGAACAGGGGAGTGGAACATATTTTAATTAAAGCGTTTCAACTCCTGTGTGTATGTGTGTTTGTGATTGGGAAAAGGCAGGCAACCGAAGAGACAGCCACGCCACATTAGTAGCTGAGCACCAGCCACAATTGTGTGTGCAATGTATGTGTTGTTGGATAGTTGGACGCATCACCACAATGCAACCGCATAATAAATTACCTTTCGTCCCATAAATTGAAGGAACACTATACCAGCCACTGACGGGTAGTGCGGTTTGACAGATTTGCTTGCTAACCGCTAAGGCAAAGGACAGCTGCTGGAAGTGAACTCTGGTTTGCAGGCTGACACCGACCGACCAAATTATGTCCGCTGAGTGAGACGGGCTTTGGTGAATCAAATCGCATGTAAGACAAAAATCCAAATTACCTCATTCTTCGTTCATCTCATTTACGGAACACACACCTGCGATGTCCTGATATCCATAATTTATTCGGTCAATGTGTCGACTGTCCAGATAGCATTTCATTACTGAGAGTGTGCACAGGAATGATGTCAGAAACTCACTCAATTGAAACATTCTTCGAACGATAACGTGTGTGGATTGTGTGTGGGTGTGCATTTTCTCATGCTAATGAGGCAAAATGTCGAAGTAGACATTCTGGATTCATTCGATTCGAAGGAGCACCAGCAATCTATGCACAGTTTATGAAAAGCCATATCAAAATGTCAGGATTGTGAGATGAGTTGAGCTTAAACGAGTTTGAGTCGTTGGTTAGGCAGTGATAGTGAGCTGATTTATTGAGATAGAATGCTGTAAAAAGCTTTGGCAACTTCTTCAGTGTCTCAAAGTGTTCTAAAATGTTACTTCAAACTGAGGGTGAAAATATGGAACAGAAAATTGAGCCGAAAATATAAGCGGGACTAGATCAAAGATGATACATACAAACATTCTAGATGGTCAACTGAGAGCAGAAACGGTTATATATTTGCCCACAACCTGCTGTCCTGCATAGGATTTCCTAAGTATTCGTGCCTGGTACAAATCAAAGGAGCAGTGTTACCTTTCGGGACGTTTTAGAGTCATTTTGACTCCTTTCTTTTTGAGCGCCGGGACTCCGAACTCATCTTTTTGAGAATCAGTATTCGGACTCCCTTTAAAAAAAAAAATGTAGGATATTTTTTGCTAAATTCAAAATTGTTCCGTGTATTTAGTTGAATTTGAAAGAATTTGGTTTTACATGAATTTGAATTGATCAGTTTGTTTATTTAAAAAAGAAAAGAAAATATTGAAATCGGAATGGGACTCCTTTTTTAATCCAGGACTCTTTCTTGGACTCTTTCTGAACATTTTCAGAGGTAACACTGGAGCGCCATTGCTGCCACACACATACCTACTTAGAAAATCCTATATGCAAGGACTTGATGTCAATTGGGACGCCATTTTTTGGTGGAATTTTAAGTGGGGTTGACTGTGTTCGTAATTTTTGGTGCCCATTAGTTACATGGCGTTCACATCACAGTTCAATTAAAAACATTTAAAAGTTTATGAAACTGTTGGAAAATGGAATTCCAGATAGGGTGATGGCACCTAAGATCAGCCCTCTCCAGTAGTCAGCATCTGGAATGCAGTACAGTACAGCGCAATAGTTAATCCTTTGGTCTTTCTCTCAAGCGAAAAATATTATTCTCTTGGCTAACATTTCTTCTGACTGCTTCCAAAAACTTGCAGCAATCCGGGTGTTGCTTCGCGCGTGAAAAATATATTCACGAGTAGGGGAGGATAGTGTACCTTGGACCTAGTGTAACTCGGACTAATATCTATATAACGTGCGCATTAACCCTTTTAAAATGAGTACTCCCGCCAAAACTATACTTGACATGTTATTTCATGTCAGTTCAGTTATTCGCCGCCTTCTCTTCGCAGTAGTTGGACAGAAATTCTCAAGAACTGTTTTCGTGTAGGAAAAGTGTAAGAGCAACTGGAATGCGAGACTGTTGTTTTTTTTTTACCTTACAGTTGATATTTTTTGTATAGCTGTGAAGACGGTGAGCTACATTTAATGTATCTAAATAAATTAGAGCCACTTTTATAAAAAAAAAAAGAGTGTGTGGTGTACCTTGGTCCATTTTTTTCTGTGTACCATGGTCCGGTCCAAGGGCTCGAAAGGCCGTGAAGAAGAAAGTGTTAGATGAATCATCTGAAATTGACGACACCATTGAGCTGTTATTAAAGCCCCGAACACCAAAACCACGAAAAGTGAACCAAATAAAAAAACCTGTGGAACAAAATGATGACAGCAGCGAAGCAGACTTTAGTGGAGAAGATGACATGACCATTGACGTAATTTTTAAGGCTGGCCAAAGCAAAAAATTAAGACCATTCAATACGTTTTATTTATTGTAGCCTGTTAAATTGTTTTCAAGTTTGGTTTGTTTAAAGTTTTGTTTGATTTTGCTTAAGATTGCATATTTACTGTGAGCAGTCCAAGGTACACACTGGCTTGGTTCATGGTACACTTACTACTCGTACCTTGGAACATCGAGATGCATTTTTCTTAAACTGCATTTAAACATAACATGAACATTCTAAATAAAATCTGAAATGTGTTTTTGCTATGAAAATATTCCAATTTTTGTTGCGTAGCCTTTTTAAACTGATAAAGCAATCAAACAATAAGAAAACAAAAATTATTATAT
Organism: Cheilosia urbana; assembly: GCA_946477585.1. Lineage (NCBI taxonomy): Eukaryota > Metazoa > Arthropoda > Insecta > Diptera > Syrphidae > Cheilosia > Cheilosia urbana. Next base: position 125,369,022 of record OX297854.1, read on the forward strand.
AAAATTTGGTCCAAGGTACACTATCCTCCCCTACAGTTTTTATAAACGCAGAACACGAGTGGTATTGCAAAAAAATAAATAATGGCAGTGATTTTGGAAAAGTGATGCAAATACTAATCCATATAAGGTAATTGCATTTTGTGATTATTGTTATGTTATTGACAGTTTATTTTACTTGTTTCTTAACTTAAAATGTTAAAAATATGTTTTGTTAAATATTTAAGAGGGGGGTCGCCTACCTTATGCGACCCCCTTCGGCTGACTGCTGACGACTACGTTAATTTTACTTTTTAATAACTGAGTAGGTAGCTATGCAAAATAAATGGAAACATCAATCTGTCTTGATTCTCGCTGAAATTTTGATCAAGTTTCTTTGTTTTTCAGTAGTCAGCCCCCCTGTACATTTACTAGAGGAATGGGGCTGACTATGACAGACATTCGGTTCCTTTAAACGTTCTCAGTTGTCAGTTGCGTATGCAAGCAGTTGCACAGACTTTTGGAAAATTGTGTCTCTGGTGTTGGTTTGCGAGTTTCGCACAATTTTCTCAAGAATGATGTTGAAGAAGTCACTTGACAGCGGGTCACCTTTTCTAAATCCTTTTTTGACATCAAAGGTCTCGGTGAGATTGTTTCCGACCTTTACGGAGCAGCGAGCGTTCTCCATCGTCATTCTGCACAATCTGACAAGTTTGGCAGGGAAGCCAAAACTAGACATGGCTCTGTATAGCTCGTCTCTATAAATGCTGTCATATGCGGCCTTAAAATCGATAAAAAGATGGTGAGTATCGATCTGGACTTCTTGGGTTTTCTCCAGGATCTGCCGTAGTGTGAATATTTGATCGGTCGTGGACTTACCGGGCCTAAAACCGCACTGATAGGGACCTATCAGATCGTTGACGAAAGGTTTCAGGCATTCACATAGTACAGCAGACATGATCTTATACGCAGTGTTAAGGAGACTGATGCCTCTATAGTTGGCGCAGTTTAGAGAGTCTCCTTTCTTGTGGATCGGGCAAACGATGCTGAGGTTCTATTCATCTGGCATACTTTCTTCTAACCAAATTTTGGAGACGAGTTGGTGTATGCACTCTACCAAGTCATCTCCGGCTGCCTTGAAGAGCTCGGCAGGTAAGCCGTCTGGTTCAGCAGCCTTGTTGGACTTCAGCTTGGATATTGCTATCCTCACTTCATTTTGGTCAGGTGGACGGAAGTCTTGGCCTTCATCGCCCAGGTTGAATGGTTCATTCTGCCTGACAGCGGAATTTATGTCGTCTTAGCCGTTTAACAGTTTGCAGAAATGGGTTTTCCATGTCCTCAGCACCGACTGTGACTCTACTACAGGGTGCGCCAGAGAAACTTACTTATTTGAAAAAATTCCCGCGCGATGAGTTGGGCGGGTAGAGGGGCGAGAGGGGGCGCATCTGGAGGGGGAAGTTCCCACATTTGTTGCTCCTACCAGTCAGTTGCCATCATGCTCTGGTCTAGAGAGCAGCGTGCCTTCGCAGTCGAGACCTTCTTTTCTACCGGTCGCTCAATTGTTGCTACGCAACGTGCCTTCCGCGCTCGCTTTGAAATTCCTCCTCACAGACTCGTTCCTGGCCGTAATTCGATTCTGTTGTGGGTTAACTCATTTCGGGAGTGTGGAAGTGTCGCTAAACCCAGAAATGGACTTCAACGGACCATCAGAACTCCGGAAATTGTCGAAAGAGTGAGGCAGTCAGTTGTGCGTTCTCCCCGGCGTTCGGCTCGCAAACACGCAGCTGCTATGGGAATTTCTGAAACCACTGTTCGACGAATTCTCCATGAAGACCTTCACTTTCATCCCTATAAATTGGCTGTTGTGCAAGAATTAAATGAACGCGATTTTGTTGCCCGTCAAAATGCATGTGAAATGCTGGTTGACAACCTGCCTGAAGACGCGGTCGTTTTTTTCAGTGACGAGGCTCACTTCCACATTTCCGGTTTATGTCGATCGACCACGGACCATAGCACACCTCAAGAACAACATTCACGACGCCATTGCCAACATACCGATTGATATGCTGCAAAGAGTGGATACGAATTTCAAAAATCGACTTCATCAGTGTATACGCAATGGGGGTCGCGATTTACCCGATGTCATTTTCAAGACTGTATGAAAAAAAAAATGGGATATTGTATTCTCAAATAAAAATAAAAAATTAAACAATAATTGAAGTACTTTTGTTTTTATTGACCTTTCAAATAAGTAAGTTTCTCTGGCGCACCCTGTACAAGGTTTCCTTGTTCGTCTCTACAGGTCTCCGTTCGGGTCAGTGTCATAGGCAGAACGTCTGACTTTCGGTGGGATGTATGGCCGATAACGCCCGTCTGATGTTTCGCATGTTAGCGGACTATGTGATTTCTGACTCACGGTTTTGTAATTTTTGCAACTCAATAGTCGAAGACGAAGTGAACTTCTAGTCATAGCCTGTATCGTGTATCCCCAGAGGACGATAACTACACCTGTTTACAGTACAGCAGATGGACAGCAAACGGGAACAAGCTAGACACTGAGCTAGAGCAACTTCTTCCCAGAAAACGATGTGAACAAGACTGCCTCTAGAAGTGGCACTTGGAACTAAACCTCGAGACGAACATCAAGGTAGAGAGAGACATAAATTTATGCTCATAAGTCACTAAACTGACGAAAGAGAGAAGGAAACCCGAAAGGCGAAACCCAAAGGCGACATCTTGGCCCACCGAAGACTCGCAAGACCGCGTCTTTATGCGGTATTTAAATCAACCCCACCTTGGATGTAGTTTCCACTGCAACGCGACCAAGAGCTTTGGTTTTGCGAACCTCTATGAGCGTCAGGGAGTAGACCAGCAGCTATACATCAACAGATGACGCTTGAGTGGACTTCTTCTTTGCAAAAAATTACCCTGAGCGTTGTGATGAGGCCTTTTAAGCCCACCCCTTGGTAGCCCCTTGGTATGTCTTCAACAAATCAGGGAGCGAACATTTAAATACAGATCTGAAAGGGATTGTATTTATTCATTTTTGGGGGTTCGTCAACAGTAAATCCTACCTAACTTATCCGGTCTAGGTTTAGGCCTCGTTCAGTCGCTTGCCTCGACCTCGAATCTTCATCTGAAAATGTTAGATTTAAAAAATAATTAAAAGTTAAAGGACGATGACGATGGCGATTCAATTTTTAATTTAAAACCAAACCCTGCTCAAAATGATACAACAAAAAAAAAAACCCTGTTGACTTTCCTGCGGTCGAGGTTGCCATTACAATCAGTATGGCCAACCGTTCCACTCGAAACCCAGCCAACATAATCAGCCAGCATGTGCCCTGGCATATTTTCTGGAATTTATATATCGATGCGTGACTTTGAAAGTATTTTGCCATTCCTTCAAATTCGCACTGTTCACCGCCATCTTCGTCGATTTTATTTCTTCTGCCACTTTTTAATTTTATGGTCGTTTGCCGGTCGACTGGGGGGTAGTAAATGCGTTCAGAAGACCCCAATAAATAATAACACCGAGTGTTCTATACACTTACCAGGTCGAGGGTGGGGAGCGGCTGCCCGACCGTGCGTCTAGGTTTGGGACCCGTAAATGATGGAGGCCAACTCACATTATCGTTAAATTTACGACTCTTTTCATAATGGGATAAAGACCCCGGGGGTTAATGGTCGCGCTCTCCCCTTTATCTATATAGAAAGTGCCTGTGATTATAAGAGCAGACTTTTTAGTCCTCCATTGTGACACACACATGTTTGACTGTCTGACTGTGTGGCTGACTGTGGAGTGGAAAGTCGCTGCTGATTTGAAAAGTGACCACTTTCGGAAATTCACTAAGAAACTCTGAATTGCGGAAGCAGGAAAAAAGGATTTAAACAGTCTGTTCAAAAAAGGATTTCCAGTCGTTGCGAGTGGTAAAAGTTCTCGAATCGCGTCGTTTGCCGGTCAAATGGCTTCGACGGCATTCCCAACCCAATTTGCAGGCCATTTTGCCGACTTTTGATATGCACCCGCCTCAAGGTACTACCCACGGCATGGTATACCGTATACAACGCAGTAAAATTAACCAAGGATTATCGGGATGTAAAAATAAGCATAAAAAAAGAAGAAAGCAAAAAAAAAAAAAAAACGCCCATCATTATTTTTCATGGAGGGAAAAATTAATTCGCAAATTACTTCTTGATTATTTTTAAAGGGGTTTTGCGATTCATTTTGAATTGGACCGTAATACTGGTAATGGTGGTGGTACTGGTGGTGGTTGCGGACTACTGTTAATGGCTGTATAATTAATTACTCTACTTACTTTGGGTGTGGGCGCGCCCTGGTCAAGCTAAGCACTGCAAAAATAGAAATGGAGAACGAACATCTTGGTTTAGAGTACCTATCAGTATCAGCATCAGTATCAGTATCAGTGATTGTGATGCGATACTTTGGCGTAGCAGTTTCACAATTAGCCTTTAGGGACTGTGCGCTTGGTCGGGGCTGAGTTAGTCGGCTCTGAATTATGTTGCAATTAATCTGGAGGCCTTTTCTTGCAAAATACAAGAATTATATTTTACTACTAGATGGCCATTATCCGGAAAATAATTCGTGTATACCTAGGGTAAGTATCTGAAATGGAAAGCAATTACACATTTTAAGGGGGCGGCCGGCGTAGCACCAGACCCAAATGACCCAATGGCAATGAGTCTGGGATTCGGCCGCTGCGTATACCTACATTTGGGATAATCAACATTGCCGAAGGACAACAACTAATCAGCGTAAATTGGCCGTGGGAGTGAGGCGGCTATAGATGTGGAATGAAATGTACTCGTACTTTGATCAACCAAGGGACTTTTATTTTTAAAAAAAATCGATATTTGAATGGAAATACACTCGTCGCCTGTGGAATAGGGTGATGGTTATTAGTCGGGCGCTAAAAAGATACTCGTATAGCTAATGGACTAAACTTCAATAGAGTGTTCCACTTGAAGTGCATTAATTTTTTTTTTTTATTATTTTTGTTTCCCTTTTTAATCGTACTCTGAGATTTCCTTTTTATATTTTCTTTAGAACAGTTCCGTTTAATTTCTTCAAAATATTATACCCTGAAGAAGGCAACAATCCCTTGCCGAAATGTAAGGAAAACTAACGAACTAATTTTGTTTCCTTTCAATACCTATGAGCTATGATCAAGAAAGCCAACGGGAAAAAAAATTCCCCAAAGAACGCTTAATAGAAACGAAGTCATCACTACCGAGCCGACTGACATCAGAAGCTAGATTTTGACAGGCTGTGTCTTCATCATTTTCAATCCGATGTCCGATAGCTATCCATTGAAAGAGTCAAAATCTTATTTCAGATTATCTCGAAAAAGAGAAAATGTCAGACGTACCTATAAACGTAGCGAAAAAAAAAAACAATTTCTGCGTGACAGCGAATGTCAAATTCGGATACAAAGTTTAAAACTCTGCACGTTATTGTCGAGAAGCTATAATGCATCCACAGAGAGTGACAGTTTGATGCGGACTGTGGAGTGGTGGCATCATTGGACCAGTTTTCTTCGAAAATGAGACGGGAACAACGTTTCGGTCAACGGTGGGCGTACAGAGCCATCTTAACCGACTTTGTTTTACTGAAATTGTAGACATTGATGGACGACCTCTGGTTCATGCAGGATGGTGCGCTATGCCACACAGCCCATGCCACAATCGATCTATTGCGCACCAAATTCCAAAATGTTGTTATCAGCCGTCTTAGCGATGACAATTAGCCGCCTCGGAGCTGAGCTGTAACGCCTTTGTACTTTTTTTTTAGTGGGGAACCTTGAAGGACCGACATTATGCCAACAATACGGAAACGATTAACTGATTTGTGCTGACTTACTCGTTTATTATTATTTATTACTCGTTGAGTTTTACTCGCTACTCGTTTCTTTTTACTCGTTACTCGTTATATTGATCATTAATCATTGGCCAATTTTTGGTATTTGCCAGAAATTCACTGATTTTTATGGACTTACTCGTTTCTTATCACTCGTTACACGTTGGTGTTTATTCGCTTTCGCTAATCGTTTCTTTTTGTTTGTTACTCGTTATGTTGGTCGTTCATCACTAGGAAAGTTTTTGTATTTGACAGAAATTCACTGATTAGTGCTGACTAACTCGTTTATTATTATCTATCACTCGTTGATTTTTACTCGCTAGTCGTTTCTTTTTACTTGTTACTCATTATATTGATCATTAATCATTGGCCAATTTTTGGTATTTGCCAGAAATTCACTGATTTTTATTGACTTACTCGTTTCTTATCACTCGTTACACGTTGGTGTTTATTCGCTTTCGCTAATCGTTTCTTTTTGTTTGTTACTCGTTATGTTGGTCGTTCATCACTAGGAAACTTTTTGTATTTGACAGAAATTCACTGATTAGTGCTGACTAACTCGTTTATTATTATCTATTACTCGTTGATTTTTACTCGCTAGTCGTTTCTTTTTACTTGTTACTCATTATATTGATCATTAATCATTGGCCAACTTTTGGTATTTGCCAAAAATTCACTGATTTTTGCTGACTTACTCGTTTCTTATAACTCGTTTATTTTTACTAGCTACTCGTTTCCTTTTACCTCTTACTTGTTATAATGATTGTTTATCAATAGCCAACTTTTGGTATTTCCTAGACATTTTCTGATTTCTGCCGACATACTCGTTTCTTACTTTCCATTTCGCGTTGCTTTTTACTAGCTACTCGTTTCTTTTTACTCGTGAATCGTTACTTTTTACTCGTTACTTTTACCCTTTACTTTTTACTCGTTACTTCTCCATCTTTCTATAATTTTCGATAAAAACGCACGAACAATAGATTGTTTATACAAAGCTTTTCTCCAACGCAACATATTCTGTAGGTAGTATTAATTGCAGTTGTTTAAGTAGCTGTAACCATCAGGCAAACCATGAGTGAAATTCGTTAATATAACAGTTGGTTTCCTCCCAACTTTCTCCATGCACATATATAGCGAACTTATGGGGTTGAATGGATCCCGTGACATATTGCACCTACAGCTTTTATCAGCAGTTTCGATAAGACTCGAACTAAAAATCCAACTCGGATCATCTTCTGCAATCTCTCCTGCAAGAGGTCTATTAGTCCGACGATCTACCCATTTTGTTTCAATTTTCCACAGTTGGTCTTTGTATTTGCGTGGCGAAATATATAATATAATATAGAAAAATTGGGTCGGCAATATTGACTGTTTATATAAGCTATTTCTCCCTTTTGCAAAATGTCAATGTCCAACATACCTACGAGTTCCATTTGAGTATACGGTATACCTGCAGCTCGCTGGCAAAACTCTTCCTTCGCGAAGTGTTTACAAAGCCAACTGATATGACCCCTGTCTAATGTACAATCCTTAATTTTAAGATGTAATTATAAAAAAAAGTCCTTTTTGAGCTTGCTCCTTAAAGCCGTGATAAAAACATGTAAACACTCAAGGAGTTTTACAAGCTTAAGAGTGATACAGCAGACTAATCCTCATAAAATCTAAAGTTCTCTCGGCTTCCAAGGCTATATATCTAACTTCTGACCAACAATTGTTCTGCTCGTCACTGTACTACATCCTTGAACTGTGTCAAACGTGCATTGCATATAAATTGCCCGCCACCAAACGAGATAGCCGCTCATAATATGTATTAACCCCAACTTGTTAACAAATTTTTTAAGTCCTTTTGATTGGAATTTATTTTTGTTTTTTTGTTTGCTTTTTTTTTTTAATTCGCCCCCGCATACGTACTTTAATTGAATCGATTCCAAAATACTTGTGATAAAGGAAACTTCTAAGCTTCCGTTTTCAGTGTAATCCTATAAAATCATTTATTGCCTAAGACATTTGCAAAGACGTCAAAGTTTCCTTGTTCCAGCTGAATGTTTTGTTGATCCGGTAAATCCTTTTCTGCCCCGCCGCTGCCGCCACCATCTTTATTTCTTCCTTTCCCGGTGGTGGGTGATGGCATGATGCTGCTACCAGCGCCCTATTAGCTCGGCTTTTTAATTCTCTTCCAGCTTTTGCTCCACTTTTCATAGATGTTACATTGAGCGAAGCGTATAATGTGAACTGCAGCCATCTATGTAATTAGTGCGCCTGCAGAGGCAGACGTGTAGTCTTCTCAATTTGAGTCGTACCAACCGACGACGGCGAGGACGATGCCGATCCGCATTATTGAGCGCCTCTTGGTGACTGCGTGAAAAAGGATTTAAAACTTTATATCCAACGTTTACAAAAGTTTTCCCAACAACTGGCAGCGGTCGGGGTGAATTTAATTAGCAGACATTCTATTCATATCACACAGCAGCGTTATAATCACATCAATGTCCCGCATCCTGTTTTTATGTTTAGGGATACAAATAAATCACATATATACAGCAAACAAATGGAGTGAGCTAGAAAGAGGAACAAATGGATTTGTTCGCACGTAAACAAAATCCTCGTATAGAGCTCGTAGCCTTCGCGAAATTTAAAAAAAAGGACGGCGTCTTTTCTTTTCGTTGTCTTTCATACGAGTGAAGTTTCTGAAAAGACAATTCGATGTCGTTAACTTCAAGCCAGTTGGTTTTGATTAAAACTTTGTATGAGCGCGCCTTCGCCGCAGTCACCGCATATACAACCGAAGGATGAAATATTTCGCAGAAGTTTTCCTTGCAACGAAAAAAAAAAAAAAAAAATGGAAATTTAATCGAATTCCTAACGGTTCAGGATTAACCACAGCCTTCCTTCGGTAGGGTGGGTAGCGGAGTGGGAACTGGGAATATGTATTATGTTTAGCAAAAGGAGTCGAAGTTTCCTACAGTAACTCCTAACCAAATAATTTGCCTAATTTATCGGCGGTATTGAGATTGTGTGCTCTGTGTTGGCAGTTGGCACTGCCGCCCGTAAACTGCTTGACAATGGTTGACAAATTGCGTAATAAAATGTAATTTGTCGCTATGCTATATAGTTAGCTGACTCTGTGCTTAATGGTTAATAAAGTCGTTTTAAAACTGGCCGAGCGACGATGATGGTCGTAACATTAGATTTATTCGCCGAGGTAATGTTTTATAGACGGAAAACAGAAAGCAGTGAGTTGGTGGGAGGATGGGAAAGGAACTACGAATCCTTGACTCTTTTACGATATCGATATCTTTAAATGGGGAAAATGTGGACACATTTTTTAGATGCATTGGGGGAACTCTTGTGTACACAGATCTTGCTAATAGCGATTTAAGTTACACTTAAAATCTTATGCGACAGTTTATGACATAGAGAAAGTAGCCTATAAGGTATTTAAGTAAAATCGCTATGAGTAGTATCAGCAAACGGACCTTAGATATATAGAATCTTCTTCTCGACAAAGGCAAAGCTTTGTAGTTTGAAGTTATTTTTTTTTAAGGCCAAAGGAACGGCGGATGGAAAGGGTAGCTTTTCGCATGTTTCGGATAGTCGATGTAGACAAAGCCTAAGTAGCTACCTCTAATATGAAGTTTTGTTCGATTCGTCGATGCTGTGTTGTGCGAATTACGCCCAAAATCGATTGAGTCTCTTTTTTCTCGAATATCAAAGAGTGGGAATTTGTTTGGGAGCTTCAATTCCGGTGTTAAGTGATTTTTTTTTGCAAATCCTTTATTCAAATTTGACATAATGCGGTTCTTTAAAGATTTAATTAACTGTCTCCATTGCGAGTTGATGTAGGGGAGACCGGGGCTAGTTGGCCACAGAGGCAAGTTGACTCACTGCCATTTACTTTAAAGAGTAGAAATGCATTGCATGTCCATTCCTGTTCTTACATTCAATACAGATACTTGTTTCTGTTTAATCTGCTGTTGAATCGCGCCGCAAGTGCATGTCATTCAAGAAATTTTAAGGACAAACGATTCTTTTCTACCGTAAGTAATTTTGAACTTTCTCCATTAGGTACGTAGTAAGAGAAATATATTGTATAAAATTTCAAACTCGAGATGTTAATCAATTCTGAGATTGCGATGGTAGACGAACTCAAAAAAGTGGGTCGCGAAATTCTGTTCGTCTGTCTGTCTGTCTGTTTGTCTGTACGCCTGTCCGCCTGTCTGTCTTTCTACTATCTATCTACAGCCTAAATGGCTACCTGGACTTCGTTCATTTCGTTCAATCAATCTTCGGATTTCGAGTTCGAGTTTTGTCTGACTTATTATAAAATAAATTTTTGAAAAAATTCATTTTTTTTAAATTCAGTTTTCTTTAGTTTGCCTGAAAACGGCAATAACAATTTTTACCAAAATGCAAGAATAGAGTAAAATTGAAGTTTTCAAAATTATTGTGTCCTTAACTTTCAATTCTAATCACCGAAAACGCTAATTTTGAATACTGCTCATATCTCGAAAACCCCATTTTCGATTTCGATAAATCTTTAAAAACAAAGTAAAGCTTACATCCCGAACAATAACTTATACTCGGTTTTCCGCTAACTAGTTAACCATAAGCAGGGGCGAACGCAGGCAGGGGCTTTGGGGGATGAAAATCTCCGCGTTGCGGAGAATTTTGTATTCCCACGGATACCTCGCTAGGGCCGATATTATATTTATGTAAACTATATCGCTAACTCTACTTCCAATCATAGGCGCCTTAAACGGTCATCACTACGGTCATATCTATTCAAGTCAAAGTTGAAATCATGCCCTAGAAGATCGAGAAATACAAACTCCTACTACGCTTTTCCTCTTACTCAAAAACTTATAAAGTGTAAGAGCTATAAAATAGTACAGTAGGCGCTTACAACTCTCTAACCAGAACTTGCGACAGTAATTGTCTGTTACTGAGAGCTTCAACTTATAAAAACTTACTTTGTTATTTGATATACATATTCTGCCATCCATATCACGTGTTAAAAATCCGGGCGTTAAATTTAATATTTTCCACGCCGAAAAAATATTAAAATTTAATATTTTGCATATATTCAAATTGAACAACTAATAAAAGATCTGCCCCCGTATTAATAAACACTGTGTAAAAGTTATCAACTTGTTCCTCAGCAGTTATGTCCAATTTTTGTATGCTATCTGACGTTTGCTAGCTAATTTATTTGTGCACATTTTTTTATTAATAAGGGGGCTATTAATTTTAAATAATATCTGCTGTTACAAAATTTGTCTGAAATATTAAATTTTAATGTAGATGGAGATGGGTTTCAATGCAAACGTATTTAAATTAAACCGTCTTTTTTATTGAAAAATTACAAAAATTAATACATTTTTATTCGAATTAAATAAACTGCTGCTTAGAATATACAGTGCGACCTCAATAAAAGCAAACCTCGATATGTGCAACTCCTCGATAAAAGCAACACCATAAATCTTACCATTGTTGGCTCAGTAATTGCAACTCCTCAAAAAAGGTGACTCGATTAAAGCAACTATATACATATATGACACAATCAAAAATTTCTCAATTTTTAAAAACAATTAAAATTTGATTTTTTTATTTCTAATACCTACGAATTAAATGATCAGTTTTGGCCTCTTTACCAGTGCAAGACCCTTTTTTTTTACTATTCTGAGGTGTTTAACTTGCTGCCTCATTTTTGGCACCTACATTTTTTTGGTCGCACTGTAATACTTTCTTTGCCAAATTAATTACTTCTTTTACTTTTAATAAGCCCATGGAATTTTAAAATATAATTCAATCTTATTACATTTTAGTACTTATTTAGATTTGATTTAAATATCTATGGGATATATTTTAACACCAAAAATATTTTATTTTAATACAAATTTTTATTGTTTTTAAATATTACAATAAATTGTCGAGCGTAGGAGAATTCCGGTGTCTTTTATCCCCTTGTAAAAAATGCTATAGACTATAGAGTGCCGCTGTATTCCCTTACGAAGGTATATATTTCCAAACCTTTAAATGAACGAGAACTCATGAATGCCTGAATTGTCTTATTAATTTATTATTCAGTAAATTACTTACTTTTTGGTTAGCTATATTTCTGAGGCAATGAACTGGAATCTCTAAACCGCCCTTATCTTCAATAGCAAATCTACTAGGAACATCTCTGCGCTTCACAACTAAAAGAATAAGAAGCAATTATAACGACTTCTTACAAGAATACTTTAAAATTAAAGTTACTTACTTGTTAGAAGAATATTCCTTTTGGATATCAATGTAAACATCTCCCTTTTTAAGCATGACTTTTACTTGTTTATATTTTTAAAACATTTTTCTTTTAAATAAACTTTATCCAAATCATCCACTCCACTGAGTAGGACGCTCAGACTTACTGTAAATTCTTAACCAAGCGACAAAATAATATATTTGGGTTGAAAAGTAATAGGTACCAATAAACTTGAATACATTTTATCTTGCAACCTATTTAATAAAATAAAAAAACAATCCACCAAACTTTTGGTCAACGAGAAATTTTTTTTCGACCCAGTCGTGCACTTTATTTTGTTCTATTGATACATATATTCATTTTCAGAGTTTCGGACAAAACCTGGCAACAGTGTGAACTGGCAATTTGGTATTGTTAGGAACTTCGCTATTGTCAGATCATTGCCAGTTTATTTGTAGACTTGACGATATTGTCAGATCTGGCAATCATCTGAACATATCTCTACGTTCAATTTTTGCGTGCACTTGAGCTGGATCGTCTCTTCTTTGTCCTTTCTGTACATGTCTTGTCAAAAAAGGATAATTTCAAAATGTATTCTACTCACAATAGGTACTGGGAACTAAAAAAAATATTGCTTTTGAGACAGTTGCCAAACTTAGAGTTCTTGGCAAGTCTCGTACCTAAGTCATGGTAACTGCCACGTTTTTCTTACAAAACGCACATTTTGCTGATGCAAGGCACTCCGCTCCAATATGACTCGTAGAAACGGTTACCATGACCAGAGGGCATACTGTGCGTACCTTTGAGTCGAATCTCAATTGGTTAGCTTCAAATCCAGATACCCCCACCCCCTGAACACGTGAATGAGTCACGTTTTATTCACAACGTCACAAAGCCAAGGGCAATCAATTAATTAGAACATCTCCGATACACTCCCAGTCCCAATACGCAGCCAGTTTTAATTTACTGGCTGCATCATATAACAGAGCCCCGGAGGACACATCGCCAGTAATGGTGGCTCCACGCAACCCAAAACGGCTACGGCACTGATTTATTTTGGTCACCGACGTATGACGATGACGGCACGCACAATCCTCCCCCAGCCATATTTGACCATAAAGTCATCCCTTAGACGCCTTTTCTAATTTAAGAGCAGGTGGAATAACCGCCAGGAAATAACATCAATTGCATTGACCTAGCTCAGCAAGCCACAGCCACAGCACTCCAACCCAACCCTAACCGAGAAGGGCTGTCAAAATCAACAGGTGAATGGTTTTCTTGCCTCAGTGGGTATGCAGTGTATAACCAGTGCTTCACTATACACCAGCCCCTTGAGGAAATACAACCTCGTGTATACGCACGCACTAAGTTCGGGCAACAGTTTGGTATCAACATCACCAATCGACCAACAAGCATCATAGAAGCACCAGCAGCAACACCAGCAAACCCTCGGTGTAAACGGAACAAAAAGAAAATATAACCAAACAGGGTACACAGTTACACACATATGACAGCCGGTCACTTGAGACGCGAAGAGGGGTGGAATCAGACACCATGATAGGAGGATGATTTAGCTGCGACCGGAGTTCCGATAATTGTGGGAAAATCGAAAACAAAGACGACCGGCCGGCGTTCTCCTGCACCTGATCTCATATCGAAGGATTGCCCCTCGCATGATGATATGCATGGAAGACGAAAGTTCGTATCTTCAATTAGAAGAGCTCTCTTCGCAGTGGTCCCAACCAATTTGTTTGAATGCATCACCTTCACCATTGTGGCCAAGGAAGCGTGACGGCCAAAAATGATGGAAGACGTCTGCAGCGGACCGGTGCGCTCTCCGATTATTTCCATATATTAAGTGTGGGTGTGAGGGAGGGCAACGAAATCGCTTTATGAGGTCCCCACAGTCACAACAACCAAGTGTTTGTACTGTAGGAAGGTACTAGGTAGGTATAGGCCGATGACTTTAGAGCGTCTAATTTATGGTCTTTCAATGCGACGGGGTGGCAGTGACTCACACACAGCGAACGGAAATCTCTGCGGGATAATGATGATGGTTCCTTGTGACTATGTGTAGCAATTTATTTCGTTGGTAATTTTATAGGAACGGACTTGTCTAATTTGAGGCGTCTTGGCGTTGAACTATGAAAGAGCCGGCTGTGGACTGTGGAGTACCTATGAATTAGTACACGGGGCAATACGACGCATGACAGCTCATTAATTAGAGCGTACGCGTAATAGACGCAGGGGGGAGCACGCAATAAAATAGAATCCAACAAGTTGGTCACGTTCATGTTGTGCGTATGAAATGAGCACCTCCTCCGGGTGTCCAATTATAAGTGGATCAGTATAACGCCAACTTATATCCGAGAGTTATTTGAAATGGGCCCAAATTTTCCGCACATGGGCTGAACTGTCACTATCAATGAGCATGACCAATTGATACGCATTTTAGTGCTGGCAGTCGCTTGGAAGTGCTAAGTGCGAGTTTAAAGGTTGTGAACAATTACTTATAGGGCTAAAACGAATTCGGACTTTGAGATAGGTAAACGGTTGGACCTCCGAGCCATAGCCACTGGTTGGTGGTCTTGTTCACCTGGACTCGACTTGAAAGCATTTATGGAATATGGCGTCTGAGTGAGTCTAAGACGTGAGCTTCCTTCGAACGTATTTTAGTTTTTAAACACGTATTTCAGTTTTTAAGCGCGTATTTTGTTTTTAAAGCACGTATTTTGGCTTATGCGCTCGTATTATAGTTTTTAAGGGTGTATTTTAGTTTCAACGCCAGTATTTTAGTTTATACGCAGTTGTTTTGGTATTTTACGCGCGTATTTTATTTTTTACGCTCGTATTTCAGTTTTTACGGGTGTATTTTAGTTTTTACGCCAGTATTTTATTTTTTACGCAGGTATTTTGGTATTTCACGCGCGTATTTTAGGTTTTACACTCCTACTTTAGTTTTATAAAAGATCTTTTGGTACTTTTTAAAAATTAGCCACCAATTACTTACAATTTGGTGGGTTTAAGCAAGTTCAAAACTTTGCCTACGGATGGTTTCCTTTGAACCCATCCCTCATGACCGCCGATAGAAATAGACTCTTAGAAAGATATATTCGGTCCTGTTTGCGTAAACAGGTTTTTTGGAGTCACACCCTGTACAGTCACTTCCATCAAGCAAGCAAGCGCCTTTGAGATGGTTACGGCATGTACACCGAATGGATATAAACGCTTCGGTCCGCACAGTCTTCGATTTTAACCCAAAGGGTCAGCTGTAGAGAGGAAGACCCCGCTTAGGGTTGGGACAACTTTTGAGGAGCTTTGTAGCCGCGCGCCGTTTTGAAAATTCCCTTTTCATTCTTTGAGCCGTTTTCCGTTTTCATTTGCGTCAAAATCGAGACATATTTTCATTTCTAAGCAGCAGAAAATACAAACAAATCCGCAAAGCACAGAAGGATACCCGCATTTGCATGGATTGTCAGATGACCTCACTATACCAGTCGTTAAACTGCACCGCAACATCATTGATATGCGATTTGGGCATTATTGCTCCGGAATCGCCACTAATTGTCCAGCAATCAATGGTCGTCCAATGACAGATACACCACATCGGCGACACATTCATTTTTACGGCTTTCAGCCCTTGCCGCGCTATCTGCGCACCTCATCACAACCAACGATTTATGAACAACAACCACCGGACCACCTCCACCCACTGACCGGTTGCAGATGAGCATGCGAGTGCCAAAGCAAACAGAGGTAATAGGCTTTTTATGTTACTGCATTAAAACAATGCGTTTTGTCCTTTTTTTATTGTCTATTTGCATGTCCTTTACCTATACTGTTGGTGCTGGCGCGCAATAAAAACCGATGTGCTGTACTTCGATGGCAATCAGTGCACCCTATATCATCAAAATGAATCAATTGAGTGGGTCCCGTGCATTAAACTCTCTCACACGCTTACAATTATGGGCAATTAATTTTTTTTTTTTTCTTGTGTTCCCTTTGCTATAGGGAATTGAGTCAGAACTTTGTCACAAGGACATCAACTGCGGAAGTAAGTTCCATGAATTTTAATCGTTGCTGAATAATTCAATTATTTTAATTGTACTTTTCCGTTGATGTATAATTTTCGTTTCTGTATGCATACAAGCTACAAGGACGTTCGCATTCGCTCTATATGAGATGTAACGGCAGATTTTCCTGATTTAATTCATGCGGTGGGAGTTTTTTGGTGCGATTCTTTCATAATTGACTCATTAAGAGTGTCAGAGTGTGCGGCTTGTATAGAACTCGAAGAGGCGGCTTTTTTGATTTCATCTTTATGTGGACATTGATAACGATTGAATACCATCGAGCAGCTGCGACCAGATGGACAGTTATTGGTTTGGAATGTCTAGTAATTTACTACTCGTCGTGCAGAGGAAGGGAGAAATCGCAGCCGCAAGAGTGTGCCCTGATTTTGTAAGCAGAAATGCAGAGCGAGGAAATATGATTTACAAGCCGGAGGATGGCGGAATGAAAAATCATTTAGGCGGCAATTATTTGCGGCAACGGGTATAATTGATGTGACTTCCGCACCGCTCGTCCTTGTTGGGGGTTTTATAGCGACTTGTGGTGGGAGGGGTTGTGAATCTTTTCAATCACCTCACTGTGGATATTGCGGACATAGAGAGTCGTGTTTGCTAATTTTATAGGGTGCATTCATTTTGGTTGCATTTGCGGTAACACAGATCGGTCAGATAACTTTGGGGATACGCATCAGTTAAATGAGTTGATCAACGAAGTGCTAAAAGATAACACCAATTGAATGAGTTGATCAACTGGTGAACTTATGAAAAGAGGTGATCAACGAGGTTCACACGTTTATTAATTGAGTTGATCAACTAGGTTTACGAAGTTGATCAACGAGGTGTAAAAGGCTATTCAACAGTTGAATGAGTTCATCAAGGAGTCTACTTATAAAAGAGTTGATCAACGAAGAGTATGATGCACTTCCGTAGTTAAATGGGTTGATCAACTAAATTTTTATATTAAGTGAGTTGATCAACTAGGTTTACGAAGTTGACCAATGAAGTGTAAAAGTCTATTCAACAGTTGAATGAGTTGATCAACTAGGTGTACGGTGTACTTATGAAAAGAGGTGATCAGCGAGTATTATGATCCAATTCCGTATAGTTAAATGAGTTGATCAATAGGTTTACGAAGTTGATCAACGAGGAGTAAAATGATATTCAACAGTTGAATGAGTTGATCAACGTGGTGTACGGTGTACTTATGAAAAGACGTGATCAACGAGTATTATGATCCAATTCCGTATAGTTAAATGAGTTGATCAATAGATTTACGAAGTTGATCAACGAGGAGTAAAATGATATTCAACAGTTGAATGAGTTGATCAACGTGGTGTACGGTGTACTTATGAAAAGACGTGATCAACGAGTATTATGATCCAATTCCGTATAGTTAAATGAGTTGATCAATAGATTTACGAAGTTGATCAACGAGGAGTAAAATTATATTCAACAGTTGAATGAGTTGATCAACGTGGTGTACGGTGTACTTATAAAAAGAGTTGATCAACGACTATTATGATCCAATTCCGTAGTTAAATGAGTTGATCAATAGGTTTAGGAAGTTGATCAACGAGGAGTAAAATGATATTCAACAGTTGAATAAGTTGATCAACGTGGTGTACGCAGCTAATCAACAACTAAATGAGTTGGTCAAGAGGTCAACTTATTAGAAGAGTTGATCAACGAGGATCAACAAGGTTTACGAAGTTGATAAACGAAGTGTAAAAGGCTATTCAGAAGTTGGTGTAGTGTGTAGTTAGTCCTCCAGCCTGTCGCATCTTCCTAAATGTTACTCTATGGCCATGGGCTATTAGAGTTTCCAAAACGTCTTCCCCCCCAAAATCAAATCAAAACTATTCTCAAAACAATATCGCTTTGAAGGATACCCACTGTATGCATGCTTTTTATTGTTGATTGCTCCTGACTGTTTATTTACTGAGGGAAATTTCCATCTTTCCATTGTCTGTCTGTCTCTTCGTTTCTCTGTTTGCAATGCCTGCCGCCTGCCTGTCTGCGTTGTATGTGATGAGCCACTGACAGATGATTGCGACAGAATGCCTCCGGATCAGGACAAGAGAAAGGATAATAATTGTTTTCTTCCTTTTATTGGGGAAGTTCATTTTAATTGTTGACATGTATGAGGGCCTGATTAACTGGTGAAATTTATTTATTGTAGGTTGAATTATTTTCCAGCCAGTTTAATTGACTGTCTGCTTATTTATGTATTATTCGTGTGTGTGTATATTTTGCTGGCACGATTCAATCAGGAAGTTCTCTGTTTTAATTTATTTTCACATCGGAAGGGCATGATGCATGCTTATTTGTGCTACGTATCTCTCTGGCTCTGCATAGTGCCAATTGCATTGATTTACTGAGTGTCATTGTTGAATTTGCCATTCGCATTTCAACTTACAATATGATGTTTAAAAAATTATACCATCAATGTGCATCAGACAAGACAATTCGTCTTCATTTGCTTCTGTGAACATCAATCAGAATTTATTATATAAAAAGCTTATGGAAAGTGGAAATGGACAGTTTGAAATGAGTTGAAGACTCAAAGATGCTTAAAATTAAATACAGTGCCATTAAAAATGCTTAGACATAGACATTGACAGATTTGTTAACTTGGGGAAGTGAGTGGCAGACTCTCTCTTTTTTGGATGGGTTCTCGGTCTAGTAGAATGGCAATGTCGCTTCGTGGCGCACAATAAAAATAAATAAATTCAAAAAATATTGATGGTAGCTTTTACTTTGTAGGAGTTAAAAACAAAAACAGGCAACGTAAAAAATCCGGAATCCACTATCACCCAATTTAAATGGGCACAGCTGCTGTAAACTGGGATCCGAAGGGACAGTGAAATGCACTTAAATTAGGTACACGGTACGCCTAAAATAATAAAAACGAAATGCAAGAAAATAAAAAAAAATTCACCTCACTTCTGTTCAAATGAACTAAGTAGAAGAAAGTACTAGTAGCCCGAGTGCAATAACTTCCAGCTAATTAAGTGTAATTAATTCCAATGTTAAGTGTTATGGGAACGAATTGGATGGTGTTTTCACTTTTCTTCGAGGGAATTTCTCAGTGTGGTCTGTGGTCCCCTTTGTGGTAGGCATAAATGGAAAATCTTTCTGAATCACCCGCATCTGTGTTTGGAAGAGTGCTCATCAAACCATGACTATCGGTACCTGGCCACATAATTTGCATTTCCAACGAATTCTGAGCTAATTCACAGACTGTCGTGTAAAAAGAAAAAATTCTTCCCCTTAGATTAGGGATTCACCACAACAAAACAAAAACAAATAATCGAATACACCATA
Source organism: Cheilosia urbana (assembly GCA_946477585.1). Lineage (NCBI taxonomy): Eukaryota > Metazoa > Arthropoda > Insecta > Diptera > Syrphidae > Cheilosia > Cheilosia urbana. The sequence goes on from OX297854.1 coordinate 125,388,514, forward strand.
CGCTGACTGCAAGAGAACAACTTTACTTAACCCATCCAAAGTGACAGTAATTGCATACCGACTGGATGAGGCGAAACGCCGGATCAGAGAGACCAACAACCATCACACCGAAAGCACACTTTATTGCGGTCGAATACCGTAGTACGATAATCGAACTACACTTAGTCGTTTTGTAAAGGAAACTCGAGAGGTGTAGGTTTAATCAAATTTTAGGTCATTCACCACCATCACCACCCAAAGTAGTTGCCTAAGAGGCCACTACTCTGAGGGCTGGTTAGCTCTTTTGTGCAATTGGATACCCAAAGTAAGGGTAATTTTGCATTTCACTTGAATGGCTGTTGGGCGTATGTATGGGTGCGTTTGTGCCAGCCCGAGATTCCGAGTCATGAAGGGAATTGATGACTTACGCTATATGGTGAACGCACATCTATAGAAGGAGGATGTTTCTGCTGCCGGGCATCAGATGGCGGGTATCTGCTTCTGGATGCCAATTATTTGGAAAACAAATTAGATTTGCATCGCCCTTTGTTGCCGGATACTCGATAAGGATGCATATAGCACATAACAATTCACTTGTCGAGTAAAGACAACGATACGTTAATTTATTAAGCCATAGGGTTTTTGTGTGCGGCAAACGTAATAAGACTCCAAGTTAACTGCAGGATGGTAAATGGATTCCCTACCAGATTCTAAAATGCAGTGAACATCCAAGTGGGACATTTGTTTTCAATTTGTTTTAAATTTGGCTGACATTTTTGTGAACAAACAACAGCAACAACAAAATGGTTGCAGAAACAGGCCGTTGGTTTGCATACAGGTGTTGAAAACATAAAAAAATATGTAACTAGAAGGGCAATGCCATTATGGAAATAATTGGATAGAAAACTGGTCAGAAATAAGACAAAAAATTGACAAAGAACAGTGAAAAACGCAAAAAAAAATATATAAATGGATATGAGTTTACGAAAAGTTTCAAACACACTCTAAGAAAAGCACCATAAAAAAAGGAATAAAATCCGCAAGAAAAAAATAAAATGCCCAGGAATCTGCCCAATTACTAAGCTAAATATTATAAAAGAAAGATACTTCAAAAGGTGCTACGAAGAAGAGTCAAAATCTTAGAAAAACCGTTCCCTGTAATATTTCTGAAGTATAAGTCACTTTAACGGTTCCCACGCAATCACTTTTAATACGAAGTGCCAAAAGAAAGAGACACTGGGACATTAAATTTTGTTTAATATTTATAACACGGAAAGAACTGCATAGTCACCAATTGCAAATTTTTGTGTTGCAAATCACGAATTATATATTTTTCGAAAACCACGACGATTTTGTCTTGAATTGATACAAAAATTCGTAATTCGACATTGAAAACGGCGAAAAATATCAAATTTTGTTTGTTGTATATTACTATTAGAAGTATGAGTTCGAGCTTCATTTATTTGTAGTGATTGGCGACATTTTTGGAATCTTATCACAAAATCCGAAAAAAAAATAAATATATATTGAACGCACTATGCGTCATAAAAATTACAAAAAGAAGCACGGAAAATAGGGTTATTGACGTACTTGCCCGAGCCAAGCACTAAAAATCTGTCAAATTCAAAAATAATGAGAGCAACTCTGCCAGAGAACTGAAAATAAACTTCAACTCCAATCCAAATCCAAAGCACAGACAAGAGAAATATGAAGAAAAAGAATTAAACCATATTCTACATCTGTATATTTCTCTTGTCTGTGTCCAACGTACGTGGATAGACTTCGAGCTTCTTTGAGCAACTTACATCTTCAACTTCAACGTCAATCGGTTGAAATTCTCCGACTTGGCTCTCTTCGAGCCAAGAGAAGAACTGCTCGTTACTCGTTATTTTGCTAATTTTCTCTTTTTCTGTCATTTTTGTTGAGAACGTGCTTATGAAATTTGTGCAATTGCGATCGAATTATATCGATTGAGTTCGATTTAAACCACCTACGCGTATGAAATTAAGTTGGAAAACTTCCAAAAGAAAATAAAGTGCACGACTGGATCGCACGAAAATTTCGCGTTCGTTATTCATTCGATATGGCATTGTTCATTCAGCGCTGACCTATTTTATAAACTCTTATACTTGAACAGATTTTTGAGCAAAATTTTCTATTTTCTGATCTGTTGGGGCGCGTTTTTATTTTTAACTGAAATACCTAGACGACTAGTGACGCTGTACGCTGATTTAAGATGCCTGTTAAAGAGTATAATTCCCATCACAATTAGAATAATTGTATAATGATTACAATTTTAATATTCTAGTACTTTTATCAGCTCGCTCTTACCTTTTTAAAGAGTTTTTTATTTGTTATCATTGTTTTATGTTAGCGAAGTTAAATGTCAAAACTGCTAAAATGTCAAAACTACTAAAATGTCAAAATGTACCTTTTCATTGGCGGTAAAATTGAATTATATTATAGGTATATTTAAAATCACTATTAAAGCGATCTTTTATAACGTTAGGTGCGTATTTTTTTGAGTTGGTATTGTAAAATATACGATGGCACATTTGAATGAATTTGGGTTTTTTTTGAGAAAGAATTAAAAAATGGATTTATTCAAATTTGTATTATTTTATTATCCTATTTAAATGTGTTTTGATGAAAAACGTTGGTGCGGTTTTTGTAAAATTATGTAGACAAAATAGTATTCCAATGTTTAGTTTTTAAAATACTATTGCTGAATAATTTATCTGAAAATTGAGGGGGATTTAGGCATCAGTTAGTTTTTAATTCTTAAAAATTAAGTTAGTCCAACTCGAAAATGGGGTTTTTGAGATTTGAGTAGTTTCTAAAACCATCGTTTTCGGTGATTCGAATTGAAAATAATAAGGACGCAATAATTTAGGAATCATGAATATTCTCCTCTCAGAACATATATTTTGGTCCAAAATGGTTATTGCCGTTTTTAGGTAGGTAAACTAAAGAAAACCAATTTTTTTTTTTTTTAATATAATTTTGTTACAAGTATATGGACCGTTTTCGAGATATGTCCACATTTCAAAAGAACCTCTATATATACCAATTTTAGTCAAATTCTGTGTATGCAGTCTTTTTAACCTCACCGACATAATGTAAAATATCAATTTTGGTTCAAATCGTTAGAGCCGTTTTCGAACAAATTCATCTGGTATGAACATTTTATATAGGAAGTATCATTAATAGTGAGCTTACCTTGCAAAAAAAAAAAAAAAATAGAACTATAGGCCGCTACAAACTCAAAATCCAAAGTTTGGACGAAATGCGGGCAACCGTGTATGCTGTAGGCCTCAGGAGCATACGGATAAACAGACGGACTGAAGGATAGCATTTGGCATCCCACTATTTTGAGTTTCCCAATCGTCATTTTGTCAGTATTAATTAACATCTCGGGTCCGAATCTGAGAAAGTTATAAAAACCGAAGCCCAAAGGGCTTAAGAGTGTTGCAAAGTTAAAACCATTAGATACCCAAAAAAAATCCAGTCCAGTAATCGGTTCTAAAGATTAAAAAAAGACGCAAATAACCCAACAGAAAACGCGTCAAAAAAACTCGCAAAAAATCCAGTCAAACAAATGTAACTTGTAAAGGGTGGGCCATCTAGTGGTTCATTTTTAAATCATAGGTTATTTCGACACTGACAGCTATCTCCAGCTCGAAATCTTGACAGAAAGTCAGTATAGTACCTCCGTGGAACGAAAAACAAAACTTATTTCCAAATTGAGTGCTGTGTAGCCCAAACAGTGCGTTTTTTGAAAAGAAGTTTTGGTCGAAATGAAGCAGACGAGAATTTGGCTACTGTAGCCGACAGTGTGAGACCAAATTTCTTCTTCGAAAATGAGGCTAGGAACAACATTTCGGTCAATGGTGGGCGTAACAGAGCCATGTTATCCGACTTTAATTTTACTGAAATTGAAGACATGGATTTGGACGACCCCTGGTTAATGCAGGCGCGCCATGCCACAAAGCTCATGCCACAATCGATCTTTTGCGCACCAAATTCCCAAATCGTACTATCAGCCGTCTTGGCGACGTCAATTGGCCCCCTCGAAGGTGCGATTTGACCCCGTTGGTCTCTTTTTTTAGTGGGGAACGGTGAAGGACCGATGTTATGCCAATAATCCGGACACGATTCAGGCACTTAATTCCAATATCATCCAAGCAATCCGTGAGCTACAGCCCGAAACCATCAACAAGGTCTTGGAAAATTGAAGTGAGAGAATACGATACTGCGAAGCCAGCCGAGGAAGCCGTTTGAACGACGTTATGTTCCATAATTAACGGGAATATTTGCTCTTACTAATAAAGCCATAATACATGGGGAAAAAATCATTTTTCTTATTTAATTGCATTTTTAAAACGAAACTTGTAGTTGACCCACATCCTGTATAAAGTGTGCCTACAAACGCGCCAAGAAAGGCATGAAAAATCGATTAAGATTCGCGTCAAAATTGCGGGATGAAAAGCTTAAAAAAAATATTAAAAAATAGCCCAAGAGGCGCAAAAAACGTTTAAAATAAATAAATAGTTGGCGCAACAGGTCCGGAGAGACCCTAGGCCTAGCTTCTCACAACCATTCGTTTTGTGTGAGTTTCTCATTTTTGGAACGAATGGAAGGGATCTACAATTTGATGCCGACTCCAAACGGCTAATTGAGAAGCTCTTTCAAGACATTTATACTCTCGGATGTTTGTCAGACGTTCGCGAGAGGTAGCGCAGTGGAAAAAACCATAAGTTGGAATTTGGGTTTTTTTACGGGATTCGAACCTCGACCCCTAGCGTAGTAGTCCAACACACTAACCACTAAGCCACTGCGCAAAAAACGTTTACAACGGAATAAAGACGTTCTTGAAAACACATGAAGTAAAAGCCATATAAAGCCGCACAAAAGAAGAACTTAAAACTGGCCAAACAGGGAGTTCAAGAGAAATACCATATATTTCTTAAATATTTAAAATATTTATGCGTAGGTATATCTACCGACCTAGTCCCTTTCCGTAACCTATTTTATCAAGATGTTATTTGAAGTTTAGCTAACGAAAATTAGATCTTTTGAGTACTTGACTTAGCAGGGAAAATCTAAAAAAAAGATATATCTCTCGATGCGCTGGTCAAAACTCAACAAAGTCCTTATAATTAGAGAATTTTTTCGGTTAATTCATTTTGACGGATTTAAAAAAAATATGCTCATTTCGAACCCATACCAACCACTTTTATGGTCTCCTCTTGGACCAGTAATGAATTACTCCCAAAACATCATGTATATGTGGTCATATACCACCAAACACTATTATCAATGAGAGTGCCGCAATTACCGGCGCACATCAAACCCCAATCATATCCAAGTTCGCAATCGTCACCCACAGTTATCGACATTCATACGATCATGTCCTGGCGTCTTGTAGCCGCATCTATACTACCGCCGTCTCACATCTGTCTGCTATTCATTGCAAAACCAAACCACATGCAATGGCTGTCATTACCAGACCTAACACCAAGTGCGTACGTAACTACCACACATGCGTCTGTCCAAAACGAGATTCAACATACCTACAATAGAGAGACCATAAAAAAGCAAACCATTCCTCTGATGAACTTGATTGAAGGCAACAGGCAAACGAAAATTCCAAGCGGCCAAGTCCATTCTAAGCTGCAGCTTCATATCGACACGCAACGTCACACACATGCCAGACGACATACGGCCCGATGTTCAGGTTTTTTGTGCCGATGATATGAGGTCATGTAACGGCACCATGTTCATGTGATGGCCGTTACCACTTAACGACTCCGTCGTCGTCGCCATCGTCATCATCATCGTGTAAACCAAAGTCCCCCACCACACAACAGTGATAAGTAGACTCGCATATAGTCGGACAGCATCAGGCGCTGGACCAAACCGGCTGCGGCCCCCCGCTTATGCATGTGACCGTCCATGCGGTTATATAAAATTTAAGATTCCTCTGCTACGCATAAATTAATGGCACTTCGCGGTCTGGCGTACCACTTTTGATTACACCAAAGCAGTGCAACAACACCAAGCCGAGGTGCGTCCGAAAAGTAGGCAGAGCCACCAACCGAAAATGCCTGCAAACGGCTGCAGATTCTGCCGGGAATCTGTGTTCTGTGTATATAAAGTATGATGGTGATGGGCCTTGGCTATAAAAATTCGCGCAAAAGAAAGACACCATGGCAGAGACAAAAAAAAAAAAAAATGCTCCAACGCTAGCAATCAAAGGCCAAACGAAAAGGAATACCATGCCAATGCGTGGAATAAATTAAAATTGAGTGCCTGGGCCTCCCTCCAAGCGCAGCATGTTGTTGGCCCAATTTTGTTCTTTCTTCTTCTGTGTGGGGTTTGTGGCGCGTATTCGGCTCATAAATCATCACAGCTATTGCGGTCGAAAAATGGATGTCGATCTCCTCCGACCGAGTGTGCTTCTGCCTTCTGCCTTCTCCCTTTTCACTTCGTTCGCAAGGATTGAAAAATAAAAGGAACTTAATTGAAATTGTATAGTAACGTAGTGTAATGGATGTGTGTGCAATGGCATGCAATTTATTGGAAATTGTTAACAAATAACGGAATTATTGCACCAGAGCGGGAGGCTATACCATCACAACAGAACCCGAATGAAGGTTTAATTAAAGAGTCCTCCAGATTATTTATATTATAATTTTTTTTTTTTTTTACCGCAGTGAAGAGCCCTTGTTGAGTCGATATCGACAACACGACGAGTTTACATCAGAAATAAAGAAATAAAGATGTCCCTCCCGAGGTTTATTGACGAAGGTATATAGTAGGAACCGCAAAAGCCACTAAAAACTCGAGTGGGGCATCGATCTCTTTCGGCTTATAAGGTCCCTATCTACTACTCTGCACAATACCGATGATCTCCAGGTAGTCCTTGATGTGCCGCATTTCTTAAGTGCCACCTACGTCTAAATTCTCTTGTGTAATACGACTTGGACGACATTCCCTCCCGGAATACACCATACTCGTCAACCCCAAACCCAGATTCAGCTCTGTGAATTGGCGCAGATTTTTTGTGCCTCCTTTCGCTACCATCCACCATCCACCCATAGACTACTCCCTCTCTGGGCGATTTAAGTTTATGTTTCAATCAATGCATTTGAGTGCGGATGCACCCTATTAACCGCATAATAATTAAAGTAAACGAGCGCAACACTACTGTTCCGCTGAGCCTGCCGCTCATACACATAGGGAGACACACACTGACACTGCTGTTACGGCTTCGTTTACATTCTTTTTGTGTTGGCAATATTTATTTTATTGCCATTAAGAGGATGTGGTCATCCATAAGCGGCACGAAATGGATTTGCTGCTGTCCCTCCTCGGTCACAGCCGATTTGGATCAAAGGATTCAATAACAACAAACAATTACGGAACAGCGAACAACGCTGCAATGTTATAAAACAGTGGCAATCACGAATCACGATTATTGTATCGAGTTTTTTTTTTCTCTGTTCCTCAGTCGATTTTCGATTTTATTATATGGACGTACATATAGAAGTGACCCACAATTGCATTTCGTCCTATTTCTCTTTGAGGGTTTTTTTTTTTTTTTTTTAATGTGTTTCCATTCACAATCAGATGCGTTATGAGATGACAATAGTTTAACATGCCGACTTTAGTTAAACAAGAGGCACTAGTCCTTGCTCTGGTTGGTCATCGTCCTTCGCTGTTTGCCGTTTGCGTAGGTAGGTAGGCGAAACAATCATCGATGGAATGAATGTGCAATTATCTACGCGTGGATTGAATTGCCGTCCGGACGGTTTTCACAGCTTAATGAGCATGAATTTGAACTGTTGGTCTGATTGAATGTGCGAACTAATTGAGAGAGTTAATTGGAAAACGCCTCAAAGGGGAGGCATTAGTTGCTTTTGTTGGGCAGCGCCACCATAGACAGAAGGAACTTTGCTGTGGAAATTCCTATGCAAAAAAAAGATTAGTACAGCGACATCAACAGCAACTTTGACAACTTTTAGAAGCAATGTATTTTAATTACTTTGAACACATTAGCACAGCAACATCGACAGCGACATCAACGTAAGAGCTAATCCTAAATTCACTATTGCTATTGCTGTCAAAGTCGCTGTGTTAATCTGTTTCTCGCATTACTGAATGAGAATGGCAATAAAAAACAACATCAGCCAAATGTCCACCACGAGCACGCATACAGGAGCATATCCTTTTATAATAACACCTCTAATTCGTTTTAGCTATGTTCCTTAAAAGCCTTAAATTTAGTTGTTAAATACAAAAACTAAATTATTTAATGTATTGTATTTTAAAGTTTGAAATTTATCTATAAAAAAAAAAAATAACTTATCAAATTGCCGCCTTTTGATTAATAAAGAAGCATAAAATGCTTTTTAATAAATCGGTACCTATTATCCCGCAACCCAAATTCCAACTTATGGTTCTTTTCCACTGCGCCACCTCTCGCCAAAGTCTGACAAACATCCGAGAGTATAACTGTCTTGAAGGAGCTTCTCAATTAGCCGTTTGGAGTCGGCATAAAATTTCAGATCCCTTCCATTCGTTCCAAAAATGAAAAACTCACACAAAACGATTGGTAGTAAGAAGCTAGGCCTAGGGTCCCTCCGGACCTGTTGCGCCAACTATTTATTTATTTTATATATATAAAAGAGAGTTTCAAGAATGTTGTGACTTTATAACTCACGAACGGTAAAACCGAATTCGATCGAATTTGTACGCTTTGTTTGCAGGTTGTAGTTGGTTTATCTAAAGTTTGAAAGAAATTGGTCAACGCGTTCGTAAGTTATGTCAACATCTGATTTTGTCCACATAAAAAAAAAAAAAAGTAGCCTATGAGCGTGTGCTATATGTTCCGTAAGAACGCCCATCACTCGAGAACGGATAGTCCGATTTGAGCTATCTTTTCTTTGTTGTGTTTGTCTACATCTAAGGAAGGTTTATACGTTGAAAATATTCGAAAATATTAAAAGAAAATTGGAAAATTTGTAATAAATAATTTTCCATTCATTTTTACGGGGATTTTTTTTTTTTTTTTTTTTAATTTTAGTTATAATATACAGTGAGATCGTATTTGTCAAAAGTTCTGCCAAATTTCGATAATCTGTGAAATTTGTTTTTACTATGAAGATATATATTCAAGTCTTTCGTGCTTCGTCATTCAGTGCTGTATTGTTAAAGTTTTTAGTCGTCAGCATAGTTTCAGTGATTCCCGGTGAGATTGTCGTAAACAACTTCGCGAATTCGTGCAGGGCGAACTATATATGAGACCAATAGCTCATACGACGCATTGCAATCCACTCATGTTCTGCCATGAAGAGGATGGATATCACTTTAAAATAAGATAGGTTAGTAAACGTGTAGTTTAAATGTTTTTCAAGTTTCAGTACAAAGTTTCTGTATTGTGTGTCATTCAATCAATCATCAACTGTTATCGATCGCAAAGGTTAGGTTAGGTAAGGTTAGGTTGGGAGGGCAGTTTTGGAACCGATGCAAATTTCACCCAGAAGCCGTGAAGGCCCATTGTGAGTACCCTGTTTGTACATGCAAGAACATATGGCTAACAAAACCACTTCGATCTGTTGAGGAATAGTTTTATGTCTGATAGAGGTACCCCTGCCAAGTCGTCCAAACTTTCGAAGAACCTAGCTCCCATACAGGATGAGCGGCGTTCCTGTAAAGCTGGGCAGTGGCATAGAAGATGTTGCACGGACTCTATTTCCTCTTCGTCTCTACAGCTTCTGCAGAAGTAATTTGCAAAAAGTCCTAGCCTTTTAGCCATGTTTCCTATGAAGCAGTGTCCGGTTTAAACCCCGACGAGCATCCGGATTTGGCTTCTATTAAGGGAGGTTAGGAGCTTTGATCTTTTGGTGTCAACCACAGGCCACAGACTTCGGGTTATGACGCAACCGATGGTGTTGCTCCATTGTTCCTTAGCCAGTTGTATGGTGACGCCTTCAATAAAAGTCTTAGCAGTGTTGAAAGGCGGTAACACCTCTCCGTCCGCAAGTTGAGGGTTCATATCAGAGCCGTATCTGGCCAATTCGTCCGCCTTTTCGTTCCCTTCCACCCCAACGTGTCCCGGAACCAAGCAGAGTAGAATTGAGTGATGACGTATAGCCCTGAGCGCCACGAGGCAATCTGTAACACATTTCGCATTAACAAGATTGGAGCCGATAGCTTTATGTGCTGCTTGACTGTCCACACAGATGGTTATTTCCATTGCTGGAAGTCCCATCGATAAGATAATCTGTGTTGCTTTTTTAACCGTATAGATCTCAGCTTGGAAGACACTGCAGTGATCGGTCAGTCGGAACGACTGGCTAATAGCAAGCCTTTCTGAGAATATGCCGGCTCCTGTTCCATTTTCTGTTTTTGAACCATCCGTATAGACGGCTATACCTTTAATGATGGTACTCGCAAAGGTTAGATGCTCGAAATTATTTGAAATCAAAGTTCAATACCACTTCTCAATGTGAGTAGCATTTACAGACCAATAACTCGAATCTTTAAGGCTTTATTAATTTCTGAAGCAAAACGTTTTCAAATGTGCCCCACTCTCCCCTATTTATGACTCATTCTGCTTCATGTAATTCGCTACTAAGATAAAACAAAGCTTAACATATAAAAAATTCAAAAATGGAAATAAAAGTACCTAGATAACTAAAATAATCTAATTTAAATCCCATACTTATAGTTTTTTTTTTTTAAATCGAATAAACCCTCGATCAGGTTTGTCCACAAGTCCAATAAAACATTGACATATGACAAATCCTTTATAAATTTAATATTCATTGACACTTTGTAAATAACGTTTCATAAATTGTTGAAACTTATTGCCATTCAATTATGTAGGTACCTACTTCCCATATCGCCACTCAAAAAAAAAAGGGAGGGTAGAAAAATATATCCACTACAGGTACATGACTGGTTGCGGAATTTATTCCATCCCATCCTGATATACCTATATGCCTACATAAAGTTTAAAATTCCCATAAATGTATATACAGATACAGATTGGAACACATACACCGTTGGTGAATGTTCGCAAACTGCAGCTGCAACACCAGACCAAAGACCAAACCCCTGTGCAACCGCACCTCCCTCTCTCGTAAGTGTCATGCAAAAATCATAAAATCAACAGATTGCTGCTTCGACTGTGCCCCTCGTGGCGTTCAGCAAGTGACACTTCTTGGCTTTTGCCTCAATATATCGATTCCAACCAAATGTGCGCCTCGTTTTTATTTTTATGTACATGTACATGTTGACGCGATGCAGCCCTCGATTGGCTGCAATCAATACCAGACGTCGGTGTCGATGATTGAATTCGAGATGCTGGAGAGAGGTCTACTTCATCCGTCATTACCAGTGATGCATCTCCATCTCCATATAGCTGTAGTGAAATTTGCTCAATTCAAGTCGCTGATGAAGCGGCTGACCTAGAAACACAAAGAAGATGTGTTATTTGAGAGCGAAATGTATATAGTTACTGAAAGCCGGTCTGTCAGTGAGATGGGAATAATATATAAATTATGATCTGCATTTCAGATGCATTGTCTCATAGGGTAATTGAGCCGTCTCGCGATAGCAATCGAAAGGAGAGATGTTGCGGACTGATTGGTGATTCATTAGCTTTCGCCAACGGAGAGGTCGCTATTCCATCGCAAAGTGTAGCACAAATGGACTAGCGTTACAATTTCTCTCAAATAAAATAAAAACAAAAAAATCTCGGCCTACAATTTTATGTCGCTCTCAAAGACATAACGTCATCACCCGATATCTCTCAATACGTCGAAAGAGTTTCTGCTTTGCTTTCGACAAAGCCCAAGCTCCATACAGTTCGGTTCTTTATCGTCCGTTTGAGTTTTGAACGGATGGCGAAACTTTCCGAGTCTCTGATGGGCACATTCAAGAACCTAGTGATCTTAAGTCGACTAGATTGGTCTGGACTAGATGTAAGCTCAACGCAAAAACTAGATTGGTCGAGAACGTCACTTTTGCGACGTCAGCCACTTATGCGAACTGTCAATTTAGTACTCAGTGACAAATTTCTTAACTAGATTCGGCGGCTAAACCACTCCATAAACGTCAACTGAAAGAGCAGCTCATATGACCGATCTATATCTTAATAAACTAGAAACTCGAGCGTCCCCTGTGTTTAGATTTTCCCTACATAAATGCTACCATGTCCATAGGCGACTTAAAAGTCGATGTCAATAAAGAGGTAAATTAAAGTTTTAAGGAAGTGGTGAATTTGCTTTTGTTTTTAGTTTAAAATCGTCTTGGTCGATTTCAAAACATAACCCATTGTAAATGTACTTTGGATGCATGTTTGTCACCTACAACTTTTGCAGGTGCAAGTAAAATTCGAATGTCGCACGCCTTCGACCGAAATTTAAGAACGAAAAAGTAATAGATGCAATTGTCAATAAGCAATTTAATTTACTAGTTATCGATAACCACTTTTTTTTTGTGCACAAACAACCACGAGCACGAGCCACATTGATGTAAAGAAAATTGTGCACCAACCACATCAACGATCGGAAGAGCAAATATTTGCAGAATGCGTTGCATACTTTCAGACGGCCCAAATAATATTGTTATATTCGCAAAAGTACTAGAATGGTATGAGTATGTATTTACCATCCCCATAAGTAGCCATCAAAAGTAGGTACAAAATTGACAGGTGTTTGCATTCATTGAGACAAAAAAAAAACGCATTCTTAAGCTAAGCTGCGATTATATGCCGTTTTTTAATTTTTAGTTTAAGGCCAGTGTTGAACTATCAAAACAAAATGTTTGTCAGAGATCTGAATAGGTATACATTACAAATGTGTTTCTTTTGTCGTTCAGAGCATGATCAGAAAGCACTCTCTTTGAGCTCAGCGGTCTGCGTAAAATTCTGACAACAGCAAAGAAGTTCGTTAAAATTTTAGCTGGCTAAATAAATTCAGCAGATATTTCCTAATGAAAATTGAGTTCTTATTTCATTATGAAGAAGAAGAAATGAAATAAGTCCCCAAAATTAATTTTGTATTATTAATTGTTACCCTTCCGATATGGAATGCGTATGGGGAGGCAGGCTGAAACACAAATTATAGCCCTGATGTGTCTGAGCTAAAAAATAAACACGGAATATTTGTATAACAGTTTAAGTTCTGCTCTGAACTAAAAAGGAAAAACGCTGTTTATACATATCTTTTTCACAAACTTGTGCTGTTCGTGCTGGGCTCCGCTTTTTATCAGTTTTTCTATAAATAAAGACAACAGAATTTTGTCTAGGGACTTTGTCTACTTCGGCTCCGCTATAAACTCTGACAATGACATCACATCGGTAATCAAGCGAAGAATCACACTTGCCAACCGCTGTTTCTTTGGCCTAAGACGGCAATTGATTAGTAAGGCCTTGTCAAGAAGCACTAAGGAGATTCTATATAAGACTCTCATCATCCCTGTCCTGCTCTATGGCGCAGAAGCATGGACCCTAGCAAAAACGGATGAGGATCTTCTTGGTCGCTTCGAACGCAAAATTCTTCGAGTGATTTTGGGTCCCGTTTGCGTTTACGGGCTTTGGCGGAGAAGATTTAACAGCGAACTCTACGTACAGCGACATCGACCTGGTCAGAAAAGTGCGCATCCGCCGTATAAGATGGTTAGGACATGTAGAGCGAATGGATACCAACGCTCCGGCCCGGAGAGTCTTCGATTCCAACCTAGAGGGACAACGCAGTAGAGGAAGACCTCGCCTTGAGTGGCACGCGCAAGTGGAAGGGGACCTCAACCAACTTGGAGTGCGCAACTGGAGGCAGTTAGCCAAAGATCGCGCTAACTGGAGAGGTGTATTGGTTGAGGCCCAGGTCCACCCCGGACTGTAGCGCTATCTTAAGTAAGTAAGTAAGTAAGTAAGTAAAGACAACAGAACACTTTGCAAGGGTATTCACTTATATGGCATTCGATTCAGATTTCGTGTGTCTAATCGAACATAAAAACGTCACTTGCTCTTTTTTGTGATAATATTTGTGCGTTTTGAATATGTGTAGCCTTCAACACATATCAAACCATTTTCCATTCACTGGTAGATTTTATATTAAAACATTCGATATTTGCGTCCCGATTGATTTTTGAATATTTATACATCACATCACATCACATCACACTATTATATAAAGAGGTAATGTTTGTTTGGGGAAGGTAATCTCCGGAACTACCGAACCGATTTCAAAAATTCTTTTACTAATAGAAAGCTACGGGATAGAGTATTGCGATAGGCTACTTTATTTTTTAACTTTTCCATTTTAGATTTTTTTGATTTTCTGCACTATTTATTTTGACTTTTCTACATCAAAAATTAATTAGAAAACTACGTACCTCCTATGTGCGGTTTTTTTTTTTTTTTTTTTTTTTTTCTTAAAGTGGATTGATAAAATCGAGATAAATTTAATGTATTATACGTTGGTCAACAGTGATGGTTTGTTTTTGATTTTGTGCATCGCTCCAACAGTTTCATTTCTTTTATAGAGTTGATAAGGTAAAAATTAAATGTAAAAAGTTTAAATGCGGACAAAATAATTATTGAAAAGCAAATTTCAGTGATTTTTAAAAAAATGCCAAGACGAATGCGCGCACATATTGGCCAATGAACAAGGCAAGCAAGTCAACAAAAAATATCAACGAAGCCAAACTACAGAAGAAAGCGATAAGTGGGACATCACATGGCATAGGACCAGATCAACAGTAGGAAAACTGAGAGTGCAAGTAATGAAAACTGCGTCAAATCTTACTGCTGCTGGGATGGGAACAAGATCAAATCGGAGTGGCAAGATGCGCGTCGTTGCTGACATTCGAACGACTGGCATTTTAGTAGAACGAACAGAAAACTATGTAATGTAACTTACATGTAACTAAATTTTAACTTAAATTTAACTTAAATGTAACCTAAATTTAACTTAAATGTAACTTAAATTCAACCTAAATTTAACTTAAATGTAACTTAAATTTAACTTAAATGTAACTAAAATGTAACTTAAATTTAACTTAAATGTAACTAAAATGTAACCTAAATTTAACTTAAATTTAACTTAAATGTAACTAAAATGTAACCTAAATTTAACTTAAATGTAACTTAAATTCAACCTAAATTTAACTTAAATGTAACTAAAATGTAACTTAAATGTAACTAAAATGTAACTTAAATTTAACTTAAATGTAGGTAACTAAAATGTAACTTAAATGTAACTTAAATGCAGCTTAAATTTACCTTAAATGAAACCTTAATATAACCTAAATGCAACTTAAATTTAACATAAATGTAACTTAAATGCAACTTAAATTTAACTTAAATGTAACTTAAATTCAACCTAAATTTAACTTAAATGTTACTTAAATTTAACTTAAATGTAACCTAAATATAACCTAAATTTTACTTAAATTTAACTTAAATGTAACTTAAATTTAACTTAAATGTAGCTTAAATTTAACTTAAATGTAACCTAAATATAACTAAAATGTAACTAAAATGTAACTAAAATATAACTAAAATGTAACTTAAATGTAACTAAAATGTAACTAAAATGTAACTAAAATGTAACTTAAATGTAACTAAAATATAACTAAAATGTAACTAAAATGTAACTAAAACGTAACTTAAATGTAACTAAAATGTAACTAAAATGTAACTAAAATGTAACTTAAATGTAACTTAAATGTAACTAAAATGTAACTTAAATGTAACTAAATTGTAACTAAAATGTAACTTAAATGTAACTAAAATGTAACTAAAATGTAACTAAAATGTAACTTAAATGCAACTTAAATGTTACTAAAATGTAACTAAAATGTAACTAAAATGTAACTTAAATGTAACTAAAATGTAACTAAAATGTAACTAAAATGTAACTTAAATGTAACTCAAATGTAACTAAAATGTAACTTAAATGTAACTTAAATGTAACTTAAATGTAACTAAAATGTAACTAAAATGTAACTAAAATGTAACTAAAATGTAACTAAAATGTAACTTAAATGTAACTAAAATGTAACTTAAATGTAACTAAAATGTAACTAAAATGTAACTTAAATGTAACTAAAATGTAACTTAAATGTAACTAAAATGTAACTAAAATGTAACTAAAATGTAACTAAAATGTAAATAAAATGTAACTAAAATCTAACTAAAATGTAACTTAAATGTAACTTAAATGTAACTAAAATGTAACTAAAATGTAACTAAAATGTAACTTAAATGTAACTAAAATGTAACTAAAATGTAACTTAAATGTAACTAAAATGTAACAAAAATGTAACTTAAATGTAACTAAAATGTAACTAAAATGTAACTAAAATGTAACTAAAATGTAACTAAAATGTAACTAAAATGTAACTAAAATGTAACTTAAATGTAACTAAAATGTAACTAAAATGTAACTTAAATGTAACTAAAATCTAACTTAAATTTAACTTAAATGTAACCTAAATTTAACTTAAATGTAACTTAAATTCAACCTAAATTTAACTTAAATGTAACTTAAATTTAACTTAAATGTAACTAAAATGTAACTTAAATTTAACTTAAATGTAACTAAAATGTAACCTAAATTTAACTTAAATGTAACTTACATTCAACCTAAATTTAACTTAAATGTAACTAAAATGTAACTAAAATGTAACTTAAATGTAACTAAAATGTAACTTAAATGTAACTTAAATGTAACTAAAATGTAACTTAAATGTAACTTAAATGCAGCTTAAATTTACCTTAAATGTAACCTTAATATAACCTAAATGCAACTTAAATTTAACATAAATGTAACTTAAATTTAACTTAAATGTAACCTAAATATATCTAAAATGTAACTAAAATGTAACTAAAATATAACTAAAATGTAACTTAAATGTAACTAAAATATAACTAAAATGTAACTAAAATGTAACTTAAATGTAACTTAAATGTAACTTAAATGTAACTAAAATGTAACTAAAATGTAACTAAAATGTAACTTACATGTAACTAATCTGTAACTAAAATGTAACTTAAAAGTAACTAAAATGTAACTAAAATGTAACTTAAATGTAACTTAAATGTAACTAAAATGTAACTTAAATGTAACTAAAATGTAACCTAAATATATCTAAAATGTAACTAAAATGTAACTAAAATATAACTAAAATGTAACTTAAATGTAACTAAAATATAACTAAAATGTAACTAAAATGTAACTTAAATGTAACTTAAATGTAACTTAAATGTAACTAAAATGTAACTTAAATGTAACTAAAATATAACTAAAATGTAACTTAAATGTAACTAAAATATAACTAAAATGTAACTAAAATGTAACTTAAATGTAACTTAAATGTAACTTAAATGTAACTAAAATGTAACTAAAATGTAACTAAAATGTAACTAAAATGTAACTAAAATGTAACTAAAATGTAACTAAAATGTAACTTAAATGTAACTAAAATGTAACTAAAATGTAACTTAAATGTAACTAAAAAGTAACTTAAATGTAACTAAAATGTAACTTAAATGTAACTTAAATGTAACTTAAATGTAACTAAAATGTAACTAAAATGTAACTAAAATGTAACTAAAATGTAACTAAAATGTAACTAAAATGTAACTAAAATGTAACTTAAATGTAACTAAAATATAACTAAAATGTAACTTAAATGTAACTTAAATGTAACTTAAATGTAACTTAAATGTAACTAAAATGTAACTAAAATGTAACTAAAATGTAACTAAAATGTAACTAAAATGTAACTAAAATGTAACTTAAATGTAACTAAAATGTAACTAAAATGTAACTAAAATGTAACTAAAAAGTAACTTAAATGTAACTTAAATGTAACTAAAATGTAACTTAAATGTAACTTAAATGTAACTAAAATGTAACTAAAATGTAACTTAAATGTAACTTAAATGTAACTTAAATGTAACTAAAATGTAACTAAAATGTAACTAAAATGTAACTAAAATGTAACTAAAATGTAACTAAAATGTAACTTAAATGTAACTAAAATGTAACTAAAATGTAACTTAAATGTAACTAAAATGTAACTAAAATGTAACTTAAATGTAACTAAAAAGTAACTTAAATGTAACTAAAATGTAACTAAAATGTAACTAAAATGTAACTAATATGTAACTAAAATCTAACTAAAATGTAACTTAAATGTAACTTAAATGTAACTAAAATGTAACTAAAATGTAACTAAAATGTAACTTACATGTAACTAATCTGTAACTAAAATGTAACTTAAAAGTAACTAAAATGTAACTAAAATGTAACTTAAATGTAACTTAAATGTAACTAAAATGTAACTTAAATGTAACTAAAATGTAACTAAAATGTAACTAAAATGTAACTAAAATGTAACTAAAATGTAACTTAAATGTAACTTAAATGTAACTAAAATGTAACTAAAATGTAACTTAAATGTAACTTAAATGTAACTGAAATGTAACTAAAATGTAACTAAAATGTAACTAAAATGTAACTAAAATGTAACTTAAATGTAACTTAAATGTAACTAAAATATAACTAAAATGTAACTTAAATGTAACTAAAATGTAACTTAAATGTAACTAAAATGTAACTTAAATGTAACTAAAATGTAACTAAAATGTAACTAAAATGTAACTAAAATGTAACTTAAATGTAACTAAAATGTAAATAAAATGTAACTAAAATGTAACTAAAATGTAACTAAAATCTAACTAACATGTAACTTAAATGTAACTAAAATGTAACTACAATGTAACTTAAATGTAACTAAAAAGTAACTAAAATGTAACTAAAATGTAACTAAAATGTAACTAAAATGTAACTAAAATGTAACTTAAATATAACTTAAATGTAACTAAAATGTAACTAAAATGTAACTAAAATGTAACTAAAATGTAACTTAAATGTAACTTAAATGTAACTTAAATGTAACTAAAATGTAACTAAAGTGTAACTAAAATGTAACTAAAATGTAACTAAAATATAACTAAAATATAACTAAAATGTAACTTAAATGTAACTAAAATGTAACTAAAATGTAACTTAAATGTAACTAAAATGTAACTTAAATGTAACTAAAATGTAACTAAAATGTAACTAAAATGTAACTAAAATGTAACTAAAATGTAACTTAAATGTAACTAAAATGTAACTAAAATGTAACTAAAATGTAACTAAAATGTAACTAAAATCTAACTAAAATGTAACTTAAATGTAACTAAAATGTAACTAAAATGTAACTTAAATGTAACTAAAAAGTAACTAAAATGTAACTAAAATGTAACTAAAATGTAACTAAAATGTAACTAAAATGTAACTAAAATGTAACTTAAATATAACTTAAATGTAACTAAAATGTAACTAAAATGTAACTAAAATGTAACTAAAATGTAACTAAAATGTAACTTAAATGTAACTTAAATGTAACTTAAATGTAACTAAAATGTAACTAAAGTGTAACTAAAATGTAACTAAAATGTAACTAAAATGTAACTAAAATGTAACTAAAATATAACTAAAATATAACTAAAATGTAACTTAAATGTAACTAAAATGTAACTAAAATGTAACTAAAATGTAACTTAAATGTAACTAAAATATAACTAAAATGTAACTAAAATGTAACTAAAATGTAACTTAAATGTAACTAAACTGTAACTAAAATGTAACTAAAATGTAACTTAAATGTAACTAAAATGTAACTAAAATGTAACTTAAATGTTACTAAAAAGTAACTAAAATGTAACTAAAATGTAACTAAAATGTAACTAAAATCTAACTAAAATGTAACTTAAATGTAACTAAAATGTAACTAAAATGTAACTAAAATGTAACTAAAATGTAACTAAAATGTAACTTAAATGAAACTTAAATGTAACTAAAATGTAACTAAAATGTAACTTAAATGTAACTAAAATGTAACTAAAATGTAACTTAAATGTAACTGAAATGTAACTAAAATGTAACTAAAATGTAACTAAAATGTAACTAAAATGTAACTAAAATGTAACTTAAATGTAACTTAAATGGAACTAAAATGTAACTAAAATGTAACTAAAATGTAACTTAAATGTAACTAAAATGTAACTAAAATGTAACTAAAATGTAACTAAAATGTAACTAAAATGTAACTAAAATGTAACTTAAATGTAACTAAAATGTAACTTAAATTTAACTTAAATGTAACTAAAATGTAACCTAAATTTATCTTAAATGTAACTTAAATTCAACCTAAATTTAACTTAAATATAACTTAAATTTAACTTAAATGTAACTTAAATGCAACTTAAATTTAACTTAAATGTAACTTAAATTCAACCTAAATTTAACTTAAATGTAACCTAAATATAACCTAAATTTAACATAAATGTAACTTAAATGCAACTTAAATTTGCCAATTCACGCATAATATGTCAAATAGGACAACAAATTTCAAATCAGCTGTTAATTGTAAGGTGTCTGACAGCTTTTCCACTTCTTACACTAAGAAATTTGTTGAGGGGTAACATCGTGCTCTCTCAATGACGCTCTCTTTGACGAACCTTTCGAGGGAACGTCACTGAGTAAAAATTCGTAAGAATTAGTAAAAATTCGTAAGATTTAAAAGTAAAGGAACAGAACTAATGACTCAAATAATGAATTGAATATTTGTGTAATGTCTTTCCTTCAAATTTATTTTAGTTGATGGCGTTGCAACGCGCGCAGGGTACAGCTAGTAGGTAAATAATTTACAAAAATAGATTCGCCCGATGCCTTTTTTTGCAGTGGAAAAACTTCACGAAAATGTAAATAAACTCCACCAATTGTCAAACTCAAACGCACTTGCTGAGATTTGAGAAAACAAATCTAGATTGACTAAGGTGCTCTGAAATATGAAAAAGATTGTTTTGATTTGTTTTTGTACCAAACGAAAATAAAAAGTGTTCTGAGAGCAGAAACAGTGCTCTGGGTACCTAAACTGCAGAAATATACCACATCGTAAATGAACTGTCAGATTTTGTATGGAGGCCTCATACATAATTATTCCCGCGATCTTGGGATCTCCTTTTTTTTCTGACCTAGCTATACCACAGCGCCAGAGGATTTCCAATTAAACTGATTACACATAATAGCGAAATATATACTTTGATCAAAGGCATTTTATGGTATGCTGTGCAATTGCGACAGCTTTCTTTTTTAGCGGACAACAACAACAACAACATACAGATACCGCACACGGCATACAACATGCAGTATTTCTGTTGTTTTTATAGTTATTTACTCTCCTGCTATGGACAACAAGAGCGGCCATTTTGACAAATTCATTTATTCGCATGTCCTTTTCGGTGCGGTTTCTACAAAATAATAGAATGTAGTTACCTCTATAATAGGCGTTTTTCTTTTTTAGTTCAGAGCTGAGCACTGAACTGAGCTCGAGCTATATGAGCGCGCTCTGAACCGAGCGTGCTCAGATCGTTCTGATGATTTTCTGTTTTTCCTGTTTTTTTTTTCTCTCAAATATGACTGGAAGTGTGAATGTATATGTGTAATCAGCATTTTACTCAGCCTGCTCAGTCAATTAATTCTGAGCTCATAGAGCGCGCTCTGATCATGCTCTGAACGAAAAAAGAAACACAAATTCGAGCTCTGATGTATCTGAGCTAAAAAAGAAACACGAACTTTTTGTATAACAGTTCAGGTTGTGCTCTGAACTAAAAAAGAAAAACGCCTAATACCTCTCGTGCCGAACGTGCACAGCGACAGCACACATTTGTTATGTCACCCACAGTTTGCGCCTTGCGGATGTCACAATTAGTAGAAATCGATGTAATTGAATTTCATAACACAGGAAAGCTATTTATAAAGCTTTTACCGGTTAGGACAGTATCGGTTCGGTGTACATGTACAGGCATTTGAGTGGAGTGCATTGTTGAGTTCAGTGCGGCCGTTCGCTGGACCAGTGGCGAGTATTTAGATATACGTCCAAAATTTTGAATCAAACTTTGTTAGTTCTTTTCATTGGGTCGGATGAATTAAAACTAGCATTTGCTTTGAGCAAAGTAAAAGCTCTTAGCCATTCCTTTGAATCGGTATGAATAAAAACGTAGTTTGCTAAAGTAAGTTCGAAAATTCAAACATAGCATTTATTTTGCTGTACGTTCCTGTCTTGCAGTTCCAGTCAAACCTTACCAGTAAATTTGAATTTGAATACAAATGCAATCTATAGCTGAAATTGCACCTGGAAATATGACTTTTGTTTGCCAAATAGGTTGTTGATGTTTTATTTCTTCTTCAAGTGCCGGGAATTGTATCAGGTCATAGGCTTGTTGGAAATATTTATTGACATGCCAGTCAATTGAATAAAGTAGAACTATGACTATGACTTACCGAGAGGTTTTTTAACTATTAACCTAAAAGCCTGGATGTCCTATTAACGAAATATTAGCCAAAGAATGACACTCAATATGAATTGTCTTTTTTTATATGTATTTTGTTGGTTTTTATCTACTAACTATTTAAAATTATTAACTACTAGCTGACCCGGCGAACTCCGTTCCGCCTAAATTCGTTAATGTAATGAAAATAATATTTCGGAGCATGCACAATGAATGCTACTTTATGTAATTTGGTCAATTTAAATTCGTTATTCAAAAATTAGCTATATAAAATAAAATAAAAATAAGTGAAGTAGGTATAGCAATCAGTTGACCAGGTGAAAAACATGAGAATTCAAGATTGATGCCATAAATACCCAGCGATTATCCTTGCGACTTATTATTTGCCATAGACGCTTAAATGCCAATGGCAAATCGTTCTGAATAAGTGGTCTTCGCGATTTTAAACTTTAAATAATTTTTGTTCTATTGGAAGTGCCACTACCCGTTTTCTATCCATTCTGTTTTTCTTTTTTTTTTTTTTCGCTCCAATAAAGAAAATCACGTCACCGCCAAAGTTTTCTGTTCGTTCATACTGAAAATGAAATGTCAGTCGTTCGAATGTCGGCAACGACGCGCGTCTGCCACTCTTCGATTCGAACTTGTACGACTTGCTTCCGTGTTGATCTGGTCTCATGCCATGCGATGTCCCATTCTTCGCGTTCTTCTTCAGTTTAACTACGTTGATATATTTTTTGTTGACTTGCTTGCCTTGTTCGTCTGCCAATATACATATAAACCTGATATACGGCAATAGGAACAAAACCAAAAAATAATAATGAAAATCCTCCCAGGGATTATCGAGTTATAGCATCATCGAGTTTCACCCCGAAAGAATTATATATATAGAAGAAGTTAGAAGATTTATAAAATAAAATATGGAAAATTCACAATGCTTAAATTGTTTTATGATAAAAATGTATTAAGCAAAAGGCCTGAGTGTGGTAAATAGCAGACTTGGAATTTCGTATCAATTGATACGTTTTATTAATACAGATCTGAGTAAACCATAAGTGGCGCCGATTTTCGAGCATGTCAAAAGTTAGTGTTAGCTCCAATCAGTTTTTATTCATGCGAAATGTAGCAATTGCTTCGTTTGAGTAAAAGCAATTGCTACATTTTATTCATACCACCCACTTTGAAGCTAAGAATGAAAGAATGAACTACACTATTTTATATTTTAGAGAGTTGCTAAAGAGTTTACACCACTATTATGACATTTGCATGATTCTTTTTTGACAGCTTACCGATATAAATATTAAATATTATTTTTTGATATTGTGACCTGAAATGAAAAGAAAACGCGAGTCACTTGCGGAGTTGTTAAAACAATACAACGCCATGTACGCGTTCCTCCTTCCCCCTTATTTAACGCTCGTATCTTTTTCGTACCAAAAACAGTATATCTCGCAAAAAAAAAAGAATAAAAAATCTAAAATCAGTAAATCGATTTAAAAAAAGGTGTATTTTTGTGCATTTAATGAAAATTGACAAAAATATCTAATTAACCACTGAACAATTCATTTCCATCATCTGAATCGTCTTCGTTTTCCATTTCTTTATCTCCTTCTGTGATTGTTGTTTTGTATTTGTCCTTTGAAGCAATTTGACTAAGCAATTCCGGCTTTGTGTTGAAGTATTCAAATAAATCAACGCATGAATACCTTAAGTTTTTGATGATTAGAATCGCCTTCAATGTTTCCGCTTCTAACCGAGTTTTGTCTGAAGTCCAAGTTCTTTTAACTGCAGAAAAGATTCGTTTCATTTCTTTGTATTCGCAATCGGCGTTATTAGGATAGTTGAATATTTCTGCACAGCGATTTACGGTCGAAACATGGCCATCCTTCCATTCCTTGATTTTGTCGCTCTACAGTACTTCTTTGCATGTCTGAATTGCGTGTGCAAATTTGACATTTTATAAATTGTATTCGCGCAACTTGCTCATTTCGGTGTTTTTATCAAAGTTGCCCATGCAACAAGTTTCAGCAGCTCAAAAGGTGTTGTCTGCTGTTGCTGTCTATAGAAGAAATTAGCTCTTTCACATTAAATGCTTATGTTACAGTCAATTTATTATGTTTTTATGCCCGCTTAATTACAGTGTTCGTTTGCTGCTGTTTAGATATACATATCTCGTTCTTTTGACACTTTAAAAAATTAAAGTTATATAATTTAGAACTACTGTGTTAATGTTCGCAGTAAAAACGCAGTTTAAACGTAGTATTTCGAAAGAAAAAAAAGCGGTATGAAGTTTTTGAGTCTAAAAAACAGTATACCTACTACTTCGAAAAGCTGTATAGATCGTATAGATATAATTCCAAATTCCTCCAATATTTGATATTTTGATATTTATTTATTTAATTCAGAAACGCTGTACATCAAGATAAACTTATAACAAGTATACAGGATATAAATGACAATATAACATTTAATGGCAAGAATGCTTAGTTAAAATTAATTAGAACAAAAGAAAATACATATATATATAAATAAATAGAGTAAAATTAAATTTAGAGCAACAAAATAAAAGCGCAACCAAGAAAGAGGAAAAGCAAAATGACTTTTTAAAACACGAAAGTTAAATCAGTTCAAACTGGAGAGGTGTTCGAAACAAACTGTTAGAAATTTACGGCGTTCGATTAAGGACTTCACAGGAATGGGTAGACCATTCCAGAGTTTGACAGCATAAATGAAAAATTGCCTGCGTGATGTCAAGCAGGTAAATGTAGCAGGACGTAAGACTATCAGCCCTATTCTGCTATTCACCTGAATCGTACATTCGATTCACCCACTCGATTCCCTTTGACTCTGCCTTTCCATTCTGTTCACGTGAAAATCATAAGAAAGTTGGATAAATTACTTTAGTTAATTATTTTAAATAAAGCAAAAACTGTAATCAAACAGGTATGGATAGTATTGGACTTTTTTTCCACTTCCAAACAGTGGAATAAGGGAATCAACAAACAGGGAACTTCGCAGAAACGTAAGAAAATCAAAAAAAAAAATATCATAGACTGCCGGATCAAACGTAAGTTGATTCATATTCAATTTTGAATAGAGAAATAAATTATTTCAAAACCGTAGGTTTATCAAATTTGAAAGCAAATTTAATTCGAATGAATAGTAGAATAGTGTTCAGTGAAGAATTCCCCCCGATGAATAGCAGAATAGGGCTGTATGTAGCGATTTGATGAACAGAAATTAAGAAGTAATTGAGTTGAAAGCAACCTTCAGTTTTTCAAGCGAGTAAAAAAACAGTCAATCACTATATAAAGACTCTCAATCATTAGATCGTGTTATCTACTCGATACTCTGTCTGGAATATTGAGGAGATTTTACGTTCTGTAGTTCTTCAATCTCACTTTCCCTGTTCACAGTTGTGTATTTTCGAATGTAGATTCATGTTTCATGTAGTTTACCTCATCTGCAAAAAAAAAAACTTCGCAATTTCCAACTCTTAAGAAGTACGAAATCCTTCGGTGCGCGAGTGACACCCGCCGTTTTGTTGCTAGACCATTCTTGCCGTTAGGTCATTGCTGGCATGCAAGTTCCCTTTCTTAGCTCGTCGGTGGGTGTGGGACTTAACCCTCGGTCCATTTACAAAAAAAAAAAAAAAACAATGCCAGTCTTTCGCGCCGAGATGATGTTGACGCTGCGAGAAGTTTAACTCTACCCTCCCTACCATGGCTACTCTAAGTAGTCCCTTTACTCGCCACCTTTCCCCTCCTGTTCCGCATCATCCTTATGTTTTTTTATTTTTTTATTGACAAACACACACCTTCCCTGATCGGCTCCACTCGCCTCCACTATGAAATCGTAACCAAAAAATTGTAGTTCAGTCAGGGCTTCAGGATGCAGTGTCCAGATATCTTTGCGTCAACTACACCGATGCCCTCACTCTATCTATACCCAGATGTGATAGCCGTATGTTCATGCTCCAAATGAATCCCACCATCACAATGTTCATCGATAATTGTTTGCGTTTGAGTTCGAGGATTGGTTTTTTTCCAGCCATTTTTTTTTTCGTATACCTACGCTTTTTTTTCCTCTTTGCAATGCGATCTGATGAGTGAAGGTGGGTACCGCTATAGCGAAAGGACATTGGGTTAATTCGGGCCATCGATTGGCGTAATTGGTTTTTGTAAAGAACGCTGAGTATTTCCTTTTGATTGCGATAACCAGCAGGATATCGCATATTCGAGAGTGCTGCTGATGGTGGTGCTATTCATACAGTGCGGACGATTGTGGACAGTTGCTGCGGGTTAGCTTGTACCATATTCCTCTATGTTTGCCTTTGGTTTATATTATTTATTGCCGGGGATAAGTGATTTTCACCCCACTCTCTTTGTGTCCTGTACCAGGGGAGTATGGGTTTAAGAGCGGCTACCGGCTACCGGTGCAATTTAAATGTCTATCACGTTGGATAAATAGTTTCAGTTTCAGAAAGGTGTTCCAATTTTGTCTTGATGGTTGTGGGAAAAAAAACATGGTCCCATTCATTGGCTTCGGTATCCCCTTTCATACCATTAAGTGCGATTGGGTGTTTCCGTTTATTTTTTCCCTCCAGTTTTGGAGGACATTTGTGCTTACCTCATCAATGAAACAGGGGTTATCCTTTACTGATGGTTAGATTAAGTCAATCATGCCAGCGGAACGTGTGCACTTTAAAGTCTGTCGATACCGATAGTTCGGAGGTATGTGAAAAAATAATTAATTTGAAATTGATGTCAGCAAAGTTCGTGCGTAAATGGTTGGTGCACGTTTTTAATTAAAAGGGAGAG
This sequence comes from Cheilosia urbana, assembly GCA_946477585.1. Classification (NCBI taxonomy): domain Eukaryota; kingdom Metazoa; phylum Arthropoda; class Insecta; order Diptera; family Syrphidae; genus Cheilosia; species Cheilosia urbana. Next base: position 125,415,733 of record OX297854.1, read on the forward strand.
GGTTTTCGTAGACCCATTGTGTAGGTGTAGATGTGTCACAAAGCTTTGATTCAAAAAGAAGGTGCCAATGTTGGGCTAAGGAAGCCGTGGAACTCTCACTCATCTTGATATTTTACAACTGTTTAGTGAATCCACTTTATGCACGAGATACGATCCGCAATATTTTAGTGCAGATAAATTCAGAAGTTTTATATGAAAGAAAATCTTAATATCAAGGAAAAACTAATAAATAATTGAATTCATGTAGAATTTTCGACAAATATGATCTCAATGTATTTAATTAATTAAAATCTTAATATTGCGATAAAATAAATCCCACAATCCATACAAAATGTATGAAAAATATTTTTTTTTTATGAATTTTCTAATTTCCTTTTAAAAATAATTATATTCTCGTCGTATGAACCTTCCCTAGGTATAGACAAACACAACAAAGAAAAGATGGCTCAAATCAGACGATCCGTGCTCGAGTAATTGGCAGTCTTACGGACGCAACTTTGTTTTATATAAAGATTCGCAAACCCATACCCGCTTTGCTGAGCACATTTCTAAGTGGCTGTTCCCTTAAAAAATGCTTTCGATTCTTCAGGCTTCAGAAATGCTGAAACTTAAGGGAGCAATAATAAAACTTTGAATAAAGTTGGTTTTTAAAATGTCTTACATTTTATTCTTATATGCTTTCTTATAAACAACATTTTTGGTTGTTCCATCTTTTACATAAATAAAGTGTAGACCGGTAGTTTGGAACGATCTGATAAAATTTGTTACTTGTTGAGTTGATTGTCCCCTTTTTAAAGCAGCCGATTGGCCTGATTATGCTTGGGAAGTACTTTGTGAACAATTCAGAGATGTTTCCGATGCGCTTGCCGATAAATTTTTCGACGAACCGCGCATTTGGGAAAGTCTTTCCGCCTCACCGTAAAGCTAAATCTGAAATATAAGAAGAATAAAAATGTATGATTCTGGATTTACTTACTTACTTACTTAGGTGGCGCTACAGTCCGGGGTGGACCTGGGCCTCAACCAATACGCCTCTCCAGTTAGCGCGATCTTTGGCTAACTGCCTCCAGTTGCGCACTCCAAGTTGGTTGAGGTCCCCTTCCACTTGCGCGCGCCACCTAAGGCGAGGTCTTCCTCTACTGCGTTGTCCCTCTGGGTTAGAATCGAAGACTCTTCGGGCCGGAGCGTTGGTGTCCATTCGCTCTACATGTCCCAGCCATCTTAGACGACTGATGCGTACTTTTCTGACTAGGTCGATGTCGCTGTACAGCTCGTAGAGTTCGCTGTTAAATCTTCTCCTCCAAAGCCCGTCAACGCAAACGGGACCAAAAATCACTCGAAGAATTTTGCGTTCGAAGCGACCAAGAAGATCCTCATCCGTTTTTGCTAGGGTCCATGCTTCTGCGCCATAGAGCAGGACAGGGATGATGAGAGTCTTATATAGAATCTCCTTAGTGCTTCTTGACAAGGCCTTACTAATCAATTGCCGTCTTAGGCCAAAGAAACAGCGGTTGGCAAGTGTGATTCTTCGTTTGATTTCTGATGTGATGTCGTTATCAGAGTTTATAGCGGAGCCGAGGTAGACAAAGTCCCTAACTACCTCAAAGTTATAGCTGTCTATCGTGACGTTCTGCCCGATTCGTCGATGTCGTGTGTCCCTTCTTGTTGACAGCATATATTTTGTTTTACCCTCATTCACCACTAAACCCATTTTTGCCGCTTCTGTACTAATACTTGCAAACGCACCAGTGACAGCTCGCTGTGTTGTACCAACAATGTCAATGTCGTCAGCGTATGCAAGCAGTTGCACAGACTTATAGAAAATTGTGCCTCTGGTGTTGGCTTGTGAGTTTCGCACAATCTTCTCAAGAATGATGTTGAAGAAGTCACATGACAGCGCATCACCTTGTCTAAATCCTTTTTTGACATCAAAGGTCTCGGTGAGATTGTTTCCGACCTTTACGGAGCAGCGAGCGTTCTCCATCGTCATTCTGCACAATCTGACAAGTTTGGCAGGGATGCCAAAACTAGACATGGCTCTGTATAGCTCGTCTCTATAAACGCTGTCATATGCGGCCTTAAATCGATAAAAAGATGGTGAGTATCGATCTGGTATTCTTGGGTTTTTTCCAGGATCTGCCGTAGTGTGAATATTTGATCGGTCGTGGACTTACGGGGCCTAAAACCGCACTGATAGGGACCTCTCAGATCGTTGACGAATGGTTTCAGGCGTTCACACAATACAGCAGACATGATCTTATACGCAGTGTTCAGGAGACTGATGCCTCTGTAGTTGGCGCAGTTTAGAGAGTCTCCTTTCTTGTGGATCGGGCAAACAATGCTGAGGTTCCATTCATCAGGCATACTTTCCTCTAACCAAATCTTGGAGATGAGTTGGTGTATGCACTCTACCAAGTCATCTCCGGCTGCCTTGAAGAGCTCGGCAGGTAAGCCGTCTGGACCAGCAGCCTTGTTGGATTTAAGCTTAGATATTGCTATCCTCACTTCATTTTGGTCAGGTGGACGGAAATCTTGGCTGTCATCGTCCAGGTTGAATGGATCGTTCTGCCTAACAGCGGAATTTGTGTCGTCTTCGCCGTTTAGCAGTCTGCAGAAATGGTTTTTCCATGTCCTCAGCACCGACTGTGACTCTACTACAAGGTTTCCTTGCTCGTCTCTACAGGTCTCCGTTCGGGTCTTGTTGCCATGACACGTTCTTTTTACCTTTTGGTAAAACTTCCGAACATTGTTCCTGGAGTAACACCTCTCTATATCCTCGATCGCGCGCTTCTCATGCTCTCTCTTTTTTCTCCGGAGAAGCCGATGTTCTTCCCTCCTTTTTTGCTCGTAGAGCTGACGAGCTGCTCTCGTCCTTCTATGCAGCGACGCTTCGTAGGCACTTTGTTTTGCTGCATGTGATTGCCGGCACTCTTCGTCAAACCAGGGGTTTCGGGGGGGTGGGCTGGTGAAACCGAGCACATCAGTTGCGGCGTTTTTGATGGCTTCTTGGCATCGGCGCCACTGGTCTTCGGCACTTGATGCTGGCAGCATAGGACTTCTCGAGAGGTTGAGGGATACGCGATCGGCAAAGGTTCTGGCGGTTTGTTGCGTTTGTAGTCGTCCAACGTTAAATCTCCTCACAGTATTTTCTCGTTGTTGTGGCGTCTTGGATATCCGCATCCGTACCTTGGCTACAACAAGGTAGTGGTCCAAGTCTATGTTGGCCGCTCGGAAAGTTCGGACATCTAGAATACTGGAGGAGTGCCTTGCGTCGATCGCAACGTGATCAATTTGGTTGACGGTTTGATGATCAGGTGACCGCCATGTTCCTTTGTGTATATTGAGGTGAGGAAACCGTGAACTAGCTATGGTAACATTACGTCCCGCAGCAAAATCAATCAGCCTAAGTCCGTTTCCAGACGTGGTGTCGTGTAGGCTGTGTTTTCCGATTGTGCTACCAAAGATGTCCTCCTTTCCTATTTTGGCGTTAAAATCACCCAAGACGATTTTAACGTCATGCTTAGGACATTGCTCATATGTTTTGTCGAGGAGCTCGTAGAAACATTCTTTGGTAGCATCGTCTTTATCTTCTGTGGGGGCGTGAGCGCATATTAGGCTGATGTTGGCGAATTTAGCCTTGATGCGGATAGTTGTAAGGCGTTCACTAACGTGTCGAAAGCTCAAGACTTCTTGCCTAAGTCTGCCGCTTACAACAAATCCGCATCCAAATAGACGCTGCTTTTGTTCTCTGTAGCAGTCACCGTAGTAAATGTCACAGTTTTTCATCCTCCTTTTGCCCGGCCCATCCCACCGCACTTCCTGGATGGCGGTGATACCTGCTTTGTAGCAGTCTAGGGCCTCCGCTAGTTGTTCGGCTGCACGCGGTCTGTTCAGAGTTCGAACATTCCACGTGCAGATCCGAACGTCATTGTCCTTTTTTCGTTTTGCAGGGTCGTCAACAGTGAATCCGTCCTTATCCGAGGCTTTTGGTTGCTTCGCAACAATTCTTTTTTTTCCGTGGTAGGGTCGTTAACCCCACGCACAACCCCCAACCTGGAGGACCAGGCCCTTTCTGTAACCCCTTGGGCAAAAGGAGCCGAAATATTCCGGAGTCAGTAACCCGCTGCGGGGATGTGAGAGCTGCCGTTGACCCATTAAGGGCTCTTCCGCCACCATCTCTATTTCAACACCCTGACTAGTGCTGAAAAATCCTCAATGACCTCAGCTCCAAATACGTCGAAGTAGCTCATTGAGGTATCTGCCATGTTGACTGTTGACGCCACCGTTGATTCAGCCATGTGAATTCATCCGCCGTACGTCCTCTTTCTGAGGGGCTCATGTAAGACCTCTGAGACTCGATCAGGCAGTCATTCCGACAGAGCATTATAGTGTTGCTATTTTCTTCGTGTTCAACACTCGCGCTTATAAGTTTAGCAAGTCATGCCCGGAAGGACAAGACCAGTACCCGGTGGCTACCACGCGGAGGTAAAATAAGCACAATTGATGTGTATGAACAGTTACAACGACTGGGCATCGCCAAGTTGACGCCAATCAGTGCCTACCCTATTCATACAACACCCAACCACCATGACTCTGGATTTATTCAATAAAAAAAAAAAAAAAAAAAAAAAAAAAAAAAAAAAAAAAAAAAAAATTGAATGATTCTGGATTTATTCAATAAAAAACGAATGATTAATCCAATTTATGTTACCGAATGAGTTATCACTAACTTCAAGTGGCTATTTATCCCAATCTGTCAAATATACAAATAAAAAAGAAGAAGAATAAAGTAGGTATTCAAAATATGACAAAAAATGAATACCAGATATACAGATAATTGACACGGACAAAATTCACTTCAAATATTTGAATATAATGTTTCAAAAACCTTAAATCTAACCGTGAGTGCTGTTCGCCAAAAAAGCAAAAATTCGCGCATTATAGCACTTGATTTAGATTCATACAAAAGAAAAATTACTTAAATTGTATGCAACACGCACAGGTTTGCCATAATTTGGTTTGCCATAAATGCCCAAACCTTAGAAAAATGTAGCCCAAAATCGTTGACCAGAAAGAAGCCCAAAAAATCGTGGAAAATGTTGGTACTTTTCCCACTTACCCATTTCACTTATGCGCGCCGCAGATTTAACGCAAATATTTGTAAAACGATATATAGCCCAACATTTTTCTATTTATATCGCTTTTTGAAAAAAGATAGCACAAAATACGACAAAGCGCGCACTATGGCAACCCAACCATAGCAGAGATGCTGGCTATACCAATGTGTGCAAACATTCACTCAAGAGGAGTGTGAATGGTAGAAACGGAGAAACGATGTTCTTTCTCTGTTCACTCACTTCGTTGGACTTGATTTTTATCTCTAGTCTTGCAATTCAGTTTCGATGATTTTTTCGTTGGAAAGTTATTGTTTTTTTTTTATATACAAACCTGCTACAAACAAATACCCTTTAAACAAAAAAAGAATCATAAAATTCGGTGCTGCCGAACTCGAGATATAAACGGACAAACATAATATCCAAGTCATTTTTATATATAAGAGAAGAAGGGAAGATGTAGAAATGCCATCAGAAGGTGACCTTTATTTAGAGAACTGTAGTCTCAACTATAGACGTCACAGCTGCCTTGGTTCCTGTATGGCTTTAGTCCCGATTAGCACGAATAACGACACACTCAGTGGTCTGAAGCAGCGCGGCTTCATCCAAGAGGTATTCGAAAGCATTGTAGTTAGACGGAAAGAGATCATCATCATAATCATTCTTGAATTCAGAATAAGTAATTGATTTAAGGAAATTGCTTCCGATTTCACATATATACAACTAAGCAAACAGTTTCTTGGATCAAGACAACATAATATGAACGATTTAAGGAAGAAAATCGTATGCGAAGAAACCAATTTTAGAGGCAAAATACCTTACTAAATATTTGTTTTCTTAAATCAAGAAAAACTCTCTAAGTTTTTAATTTTTTTCACGTTCTTGACTCAGGAAATGAAAGTTTAAAAAACAAGAAATAATTGAATTGGACCATAACCGTATTTTATGTTCTTGTTTTAAGAATCTTCTACCTACTACCTGTTTGGGAAATATGCTTTTTCCTGATAAAAACCAGACAAACAGAATAAAGGTTATAGAATATACATTTATTATATGTAAACAAAATTTTAAATTTTGTATGTGCATTTTTTCCCGCATCACGTTAAACCTGCTTACCCAATTTGTATGGATTTTCAGAAAAACATAGCTCATTATATGAAGCAACACATAGTTTTTGTTTAATCGCAATCGGCCGACTCATTCTGTCAAAAAGCCCTACAGCTTCAAATGTTATAGGACTGATGGTAATCGCATGTCTCGTTGTTTTTGTCTCCTTGTTCGTTTGAAGTGGATACGAGGAAAGCAGTAGAACAAAAACCGCACAGGTATGTAAACAACTCTCCGTACAATAGCAAGGGCCCATAATCAGATGCAGCAGGTCCACCGACTTGAGCTTTTAAAATGTCTATGGAATGTGACAGAAATAGCGAAGCTCATCGATGCCAATATTGATTCAGCGAAAACGTATACAAGTACATAATCGGGTGGCATAATTGAATTTCAATGAATGCACGCTACTTTCAATTTAGCCGCAGTAAGCCAGGAAAAACTTCCTGCCATGCCAGGGACGAAACCGACAACAAAATTCGCATTGTCACTGACGTTGTTTTTTTTTTTTTTTTTTGGCAGATGTATCCACCCATGCGTCATGATAGCTTCCGATTTGGAGGTAAAAGAAATCCGCTAAAGTTGATTGGCGCTGATGTCCTTCTCACGAAAGTAACGCACAAAACCAATACGGGAAAGGAGTCCCCTGCTGGTTGGCCTTCCTGAAATCTGTGTCCACCCATAAATATTCAAATGGTGTTTTATTTTTTTCTTTTACGCAGCGCGTGTTGTCCTAACGAATATTGTGACTGGCAACTTAAGTACACCGGACCTCGAGTAACGTCTGTTTCGCTGACTATCTGAATGACTGACGTCTATATATAAATTTGTTTACAGCGCACTTTAAGGATAACAAGCTCAAAAAAAGAAGAAAATGCCTTGACTGTCGTATCGGATTGGAAGTTCCTTCAACGCGATTAATAATAATTTATCTCCCTAGAAGGAGAGAGAGAGAGAGAGGGAGAGAGTCAGAGTTTTAGTTACGTATACCGCCATACCTTCTGCACACATTATAAATTGCCTGATGTTCATCACCAGTCAGCATGTTCTCTGCCACACCATATACGGCTGTGAAATATTATCCACTTACACACTCAGATACATGCGGGTAAATAAGGGCTAAAGGGAAAATAAAACGCGGAGCCATTCGTGGCGGAACTGGCTGATTTAGCTAACCCTTAAATTCGAGCTGAAATTTCCTTCCGGCCAACATTATGGCAGGAGAACATAATTTTCTGCCACCCTCCGACACAGGTATAAATTAATTTGCATATCTGGACATTACTAGACCGCTGCACGGACGATAAGTGCGGCAGCACTACAACTACATACACCAGAGCATGGAAGTCGATAGCTTGTGCAGCTCGCTGCAAAGATGTGCTTTGCTCAACCCGGATCTATTCAGCAAGAAATTGTTTCGGCGGCGAAATCGTTTGGAGAAGTCTGCTGTTGTTGATCATAAAGTATCTCATGCGGCATTATGGCATTATAATGGCTTCCTGAAGGCATACGTATTATGCACGTGCAAAAGTATCATTAAGCATAAACAGAGTTGCAGTAATCGTATAAATCCTCGCCTAATGTGGCCTCTAGGGCGGGAAACACTTGTGCACATCGACCTTTATTTTAACTCTTTATGATGGCGGTTGGTTTCATATAGTCGACTCGTTTTAGTTATAATTTAATTAATGCATCGCCTTTGGGTTTCGGATAATGTACACACGCCTTGGGGGCTGCCATTATATCCCCTTGTTAGAGATTGTATCACAACCTGTTTGCGGTCAAATTTTGGAACCCATTCAAAACCTGGACTCTACTCGTATATCGTTGGAGCTATGTATATTCTAATGCGAAGCCTTGTGGTCCTGTATATGAACTTGAATTAGGACAGATGAATTGCAAGTCCTGCGAAATAAATCGTCATTCTCGTGAAAAGTGACGGGAGAATAACAGAGCGGTCAGTAAATGTAACTGCAAAAATGCAGCTTCAAAATAAAATAAAACATAAGAGCTATATGAACGACTGTGGGTCGCACAAAACTTCTCATAGGGGCAGGGAAACTCGTTCTTAAATTAACAATAATGATATTTGGATACATTTTAACCAATGAACATTTTTGGCATAAAACATAAAATTCTTGGTATTACAATCTTTTTTATCTAAATTTGCTTAAAATAGATAAACCCCATTTTTAATTCAAAATACACCCTCCCGGGGTGAAATCCACAGATAACTCGGAAAATTACAGCTTTTTTCAATACTGCTTGTGTCATAATTCCATGGCGTTGCATTTCTTTTTACTTTTCTACGTCCTCTTCGTTATTCAGTTGCCAAAAGCGCCTAAGCAATTGAGATAGCAAATAAAACAATAAAATCACAAGTTCGACCTTGAGGCAAAACAGACGGAACTTGCCGGTTAACCGTAAACCCAACTATTGTGCTGCTTCGAAAATTTGCTTCTGCATCAAAAATGTAAAAGACTTCTCTGGCTATTCACACATATTCATTGCAGATGACTTTTGTTGCTATTTGCTATATCATTGCCATAAGAAAAAGTTCTCCAAAATCAACCGAAACCATACCAGCAGCCCCCTTAAAAGGCCCACCGCAGACTCTACTTTTAGAGCAAACTGAAACCTATACAGCTACCAAAAATCTTGGTTATGACCCACTGCTTAGCCTTGCAAACTCGACCCACTTTCCCTTAAGTAGTTCAACCACAATATCCACACGGTAAGCTTCATTCCACTCTTCAAATACCCTCGTCTACCAATTATGTACATTCGTTCAAGCGTCAATCTTCAACCTCTATAATAACTTTGTCCGCTAAATTGTGTCGACCGACTGAATTTTTGATTCAAATCTGTCAACTTTCGCTAGAAATCCACTGAAATGGAACCAACCCATGTCCGCCCCCATACCATTAAAACAACTGTCCCTAAGCCTCTGTGCCCAGCCTCTCTTTACAATAAAAAGTGCAATTAAAAGTATTAAAAGAGGACAACACTAAATCACTCAACTTGCACTACACAAACCGTTCAATGGGACAACCTTTAGCCTCGCTCACAGTACACTACGCACGCAGTGTATAGTAGCTTTTCCTCTAAATGCGGTTTAAATTGAGAACAACACTCGGAAGCCTACTTGCAGAAGCCCTGGTGCATTTCAATGGTATCACTTGACCTAATTGCCATTGCCTGGGATTCAGCATTCTATATGTATACACGAACCGAAACCATCCACCGACGCAACCCCTATATGTACGTGCAGCTAAACGATGATGGAATTTATGCTGTGTCTTCAAGCACGACGACAGCATTCTTCTTCTTTATGGTCTTTGTCGTTCTTTTTTTTTTTTTCATTTTTGTCATCCTCGTCTTTACCCAGTTGAGGGTTGCTTTCGAATGCATTTTGTTGTTGATACGCTGTTGCAACTTAACGGTGGTGATAAGGGGGTGCACTGTGCACTAGGATAACTGTCGCAAAAAAAAAGAAAAAAGAAGAAGAGTGAAAACAGCGTACGTAGGGCGCCTAAAGCAATTTAGAGAGCAATCATGCCTAAGCCTTCTTACACACGGGTACATATTATGTAGAGGAACAATATAATATATTGAGACTGACAATAAATGGTGCGGCAAACTAATGCCTTGTGTCGCTAACCTCCCACTCACAACTGTCAGGTCTGACTGTACATTGAAGGGTGTTTGATACTGAGTACCGTCGTTGGAATGCCGCCTTGGCAGCAGGGGGATGAAAGTTTCTTTATGCGGTAAAGTGCCTACAAGCCTCTGCCTAAACTATTACAGAGAGTGGCAATAAATTTAAAGCACACGACTTGTGTATGTCAAAATAATTGGACTTGTACTGAAATTCCTTGGGAAGGGGTTGTCACTTCATAGCTTGTGCCTAAAAAGTGGAAACTCTGTGGAATTTACTTAAATTTTGTATGCAGTAGAACAGTACAATGTATGCACGAGCACGTGGAGGGCTGACATATTTTTTACTAAATCGGTTCACCAAGTTACCAAGTTTCCTTTTTGAAATAAAATTAAAACCAGTTATTATACAAATATTCGAGCTTCCTTAGTGCTGGTCCTGACTAACTCTTTCAATTCAATTCTATTTATTTGGCAAAGGTTTTTGTCTTTTATAGTACATTACAGCTCAACAGATTACATAATAATAAATATAAATATAAGTGAAAATACCATTTAATTAAAAAAAAAAAAAAAGTAATAGAAAAAGGACTAGAAGGGACAAAATAAGGGAAGAAGGAGAATAATGTGAAAATGTGCAAAAAATGAAATTTAGATAGCAATCATGCGTTTCAAAATCTGGCAGGGTTGACAAGAAAAAGGAGTGAAATATTATTCAAGAAATTAGAAGAAAGCAGAAGGCACTAAGCAAAGTTGTAAAAATAAAAATATAAAAATAAAAATATAAAAAATAATAAAAATATAAAAAAATAAAAATAAATACTTTCAATGCTCTCTAAAATAATGGAAAAGGCAATAAATGTCAAAATAATCAAATATCTAGAAGGCCATCGATTAATAAGCGACAGGCAATACGGATTTCGGAGCCGTCGTTCCACTGGTGACCTGTTAAGCTACGTAACGCACTTATGGACACAATCAATTGAACAACACGGCAATTCCAGAGCCGTGGCCTTGGACATATCAAAGGCATTTGACCGAGTCTGGCATAGAGCCCTATTAGGCAAGTTAGCGTCTTACGGATTACCACAACAACTCTGCGGATGGATGCAAAATTTTCTTCTGGGAAGATCGATCCAAGTTGTTGTAGATGGTGTATCATCCAATTCGTTTGCTTTAAATGCAGGAGTGCCCCAAGGATCTATTCTTTCTCCAACTCTATTTCTTCTCCACATCAACGATTTGCTTGGATCGACAAATAATAATATCTACAGCTTTGCAGATGACAGCACTCTTATATCCTCCATCTCGAACAGTGGGCCTGTGAATACGGCTACATCACACAATCAGAGATGTGAACAAATTAATTCACTAAATGATGATCTGGACAAAATCTTGAAGTGGGGAAAGGACAACTTAGTTGTATTTAATGCAAACAAGACACAGTTCACAACATTTTCCAGAAAAAATGCATCAACAGGTCCTCAGATCCAAATGGATGACCATCCAATCCATCACAAGGACTCAATGCACCTTCTAGGAGTCACAGTCAATTCAGGAATCACATGGCAGGACCACATATCCTTTATCGCAAGATCGGCGTCCGCAAAGTTGAGCTACCTATTTAGAGCAAAGAGGTACCTTAGCCCCAAGCAACTTCTCCTTCTCTACAAAGCACAGGTTAGACCAGGCTTGGAATATTGTTCCCATATATGGAGCTCGGCCCCAAAACATTCACTTAACCTGCTTGATAGCATACAGAGACGAGCAGTTCGACTCATTGGAGACCATACACTCACATCGAATTTACAACCGTTGGTGCACAGAAGACAAGTCGCTGACCTATGCTTGTTCTATAGGTACTTCCATGGTAGATGTTCTGAGGAACTCAAAGACATTATCCCTCGAAATGCAACTTTTGGACGCCCAACAAGACAGGCTGCTAATGCTCATGACCATACAGTACACTTGACAACCGCGAGGACATCAACTTTCCAAAACTCCTTCTGTTACCAGGACAAGCAAACTTTGGAACTCGCTTCCTGGGGATATATTTCCAGAAGACTACAATTTGCAGCAATTTAAGTGCAGAGCAAACATACATCTGCAGGCATCTCGGAGCGCTGTTGAAGCGTTATAGGTTCGCCTTTCCTGGGAGAAGTATATACAAAAAAAAAAAAAAAAAAAAATAAGAACCTCTAGAGGCACATTTAGATGGGAAAGACTTATCATCTTATGAACGTGTTTACAATTAGATATTTGTTTTTCGCCACAATTATATCGGTCTCGGGCAAGGCCGCATCTAGGGGGAGGATCACAGGGGTTTGATATTTCAGATTTTGCCCTCAGATTTCAGATTTTTCGTGCCCAATGAAACATAAAACGAGATTTTTCTTTCTTTGCATTTGTGGTTGTGGTGGTGCGTGCTTTAAAAGTCAGCTGCTTTCAAATTGTTATTCGTGTTTATAAAAATCCATTCAATGTATGTGCATATCTATTGCAGCGGCCAAATGTAAATTGTTCTTTATTTTTCACAGACTTGTCGTCTAAAAACGCAATTAATTACACACTTTAAAGTTTGACAATTAACAAATGTTTTGGTGTTAGTGCAAATAGGTGTAAATCTCTCTCAGATATGGCTCTGCGAAATAAGGCCCCAAAAGAAGAAATGAAATAAGTCCCTACCCTAAAATATTTTTTTTATTATTAATTGTTACCTTTCCGATATGGAACGCGTATGGGGGGGCATGCTGCCCCCCTGCAACCCCCCTGCTTGGGTTTCTTGTTAGATTGCGGGGTGGGTGCGAGGTTGAGTATGTAAAAAGTTCCTTTAATCTAAACTACTTTATCCAATATCAACAATATTAAATAAAAAGTAGTTTTCATTATTTTTAATTTCATTATGAAATAAAACACAAATTTGGGGCCTTATTTCATCGCAGTGGGGCCTCATTTCATATTTGAAATTGGAGTGTTATTTCATTATGAAATAACACCCCAAATTTGGGGCCTTATTACATTTTCTCTTTTGGGGCCTTATTTTATTGCGGCCTTATTTCCTACAGCCCTCAGATATCGAGATTCGCAAAATTGCTCTGAATCTGAAAAAAGTGTTTTTTCTGTCCCAATGGAAAACGACGTATTAATGTAAATTCATCGGGAGATAGAAATAAATACTGACGAAGTATTTGATGTATTTGCAGCAAAGAAGGCCAAGCAATTAAATTTAGTTGTATATAAAATAATTCTTTACTTTGTTAGCTGATTCTTGGGTTTTTGCCCTGACAATTTCTGCTAGCTTTTCGGATTTTGATCTGAGATTTCAGATTTCTGCTGCCAAATCGAACATGAATTTTATTGGTGAGTACAAGCCTGCCAACTGGTGATTGGAACGAAGGAGCTCAGTTGGCGCAAGTGGTAGTAACTTGGCATCGATTGACAAAGTCCAAATGCAAGTTCGTTTCCTGACAGGGAAATCATTTTTTGGAATCATTATAAAAAATGTGGTTTTCGAGCACTTTCTAAAATTTGCTTTTTCGTTGATTCGAATGGAAAACGATGGACACAGTATTACTAGGCACGTTATTCTTACTCCAAGTATGCATTTTGGTCCATATCGTTAGTGCCGCTTTCAGGTTATCTAACGAAAAACAGTTAACGCCGTTTTCGACCAAATGAAACTGGTATGAAAATGTCATATGGGAGCTGCCATTAACATTGACGTTACCGTGCAAAAAAAAAAACAAAGCCCGATATGTAGCCTCACAAACTCAAAATCCAAAGTTTCAACCAAATCCGGGCAGCCATTTAGGGTGTAGGCCTCAAAAGCATACGGACATAAGGACAGAATTTTGCGGTCCACTTTTTTGAGTTCCTCTAGCATTGTAACTTCTGAATTGATTAACACCTCGATTTCGAAATTTTGTACGAATTAAATATATCTCGCTTACTGTGCGTGTGCATGTATTTGAGAAAGTTAGAAATCCGATTTTATTATTAGGAGGGACCATAAAGCTCCATTATGACCTCATAACACAAATGCGCACCACTACAATTCCTATAGCCAAGATCGTCAATGATTTTGAATATGAATTTTGTTACCCTAAAAGACCCACCAACTCCAGTTGAATGGCAAAACCGTTTTAGTGCCAAGAGAAATTTGAAAGTAGAAAGCTTATTTTCAATATTGGATTAGCGTTTATACAAAAAATTGTTTGTCCTTTAAGTTATTCTCAGCAGATTGGGATCAGCTACATTTTAAAACTGCTGTCATGTCAACAAAAAAGCCTGAAAACATTTTGTAATCCCATACACCGAGTATTTGAAAGAATTCCCTTCCAAGCCATACAAAGGGATGATAATAACATAAGATTCTAATCCGCTCCTCCGAACAAGAGTCACACACAACACAAACATTAATCCCAGATAAGCAACCCTTCTCTAATAGAAAAAATTATAGTGTCACATGGGCAGGGTTATATCCATAACTTTCATTGCGGTTATTTGAATATACCACTTGAAACGGTCTGCTACTGCTTTCTCATTTTTCAGTTGGCGCTTTTCCTTTTTTCCTCACCCTGTGTCCTGTGAAAAGGTATACTTGTTGACAGTTCTTTGCATCATCTTCAGGACGACGAAGGAAATTATTTTCATCACCTCCTTTTCATTCATCTTATGTCAAGAATCATTCCTCAGATGGTGGTGATGGTGAGGAAAGGCAAAAAAAATAAAATAAATGAACACAAACTCTTCTAGACACGGGTGGATTATTTTTGTTTGTCCCGTTCTAAAAGCCTTAAGGCTGTAAACGACTTAACCCATCTCATAGGGTCTACTTGTGAATTGAATTCGGCTTTTAACCTCTCGCTGCCTGGGTGTTGGTTGTTGGTTGGAGTGTTTTGTAAACACGTTATTTGGGGTGTGCCTGTGCATGCGAGCTGAGCATACACGCACACATGGCAGATGTTAATGCGGTGGCGGTGGGGTGTGCAAAACTACTCGGCGTGAATTGACCATTCGAACTGGTTGGAGTGTGTAAAAGTTCTTATGTTTTCGGGTTTAAACAGTTGACAGAGAAAGTGGTCCTCCAGAACTTCTAACCCTTTAAAGGGAACGTTTTTCCACTTCAATCAGAGTTGAGAGTAAGCTTTTGTTGTGTAGAGGTTTTTAAGTATGGCAAGGCCCTACCCAAGGGCACGAAAACGTAGATGTATTTAATTTAATGGACTGGCATTTAATAAAACGACGCACGTAGATGGTGAGAACGCTTAATAGGTCACGTGCATTTGTCCAACTATCTGAAACTTGGTCCAACTTTGAGACACTTTTTTATATTAGGTTAGGCACTGAGAAGTGTCAGCTAAGTGTCACGTCTGTCAAAAAAAACCCTGCGCAACTCTGTCAAACACAGGTTTTCAGTGCCAGGGCGAGTTCAGTGTTATATCGAACACAATAGGGTCAAACAAACCGAATACACGACGTACAAATTGAAGACACTTTAATACGAATTGCTAATCGTTCTCAATAAGCGGAATCCGCGGAATGAGAATGTATTCCTTTGAACTTTCCCCTCAAAACCGTCGCTTACATGACATTTGATTTGAGATCGTTCACCACAAAATCAAACGCGTTCCGTTTCAAAGTTTCGGTGCATTGAGGTTAAATAAAAAAATAAATAGTTGGCGCAACAGGTCCGGAGGGACCCTAGGCCTAGCTTCTCACAACCATTCGTTTTGTGTGAGTTTTGTATTTTTGGAACGAATGGAAGGTATCTACAATTTTAATCCGACTCCAAACGGCTAATTGAGAAGCTCTTTCAAGACAGTTATACTCTCGGATGTTTGTCAGACGTTCGGCGAGAGGTGGCGCAGTGAAAAAAACCCTAAGTTGGAATTTGGGTTTTTGCGGAATTGAGGTTGCGCAACAAAATTATAACCGAGCCGCCTTTCAATTTAAAATTGTCTAGAGGTAAGCCCGGAATATCCAAAGAATTGAAAAATTCAACTAATCCCCATAAAGTTTTGTTTCACGACAAAAAGTAACATATGTCCTTCCTTGGACCCATGCGAATTTAAACCAAAAATCATAAAAATTTAAGGATTCGTTCCCGAGTTATGAGTGCGCATATATGGACGTCAGGCTCTTTTATAGATAGCTGCACCCACCAGGCTCTGCTCATACCTTTCGTATTAAGTTCTGCTCACATTTCGCAAAGTGCTTTATTTGGACAATGTCCATTAATAATTTTAATGGTGCACCGTCAGTTTTCCTATCCCGCCTATGTTTTGCAAAGTACCACCTATAGGGTCGAAAACTATCATATCTTTCAAACCGAAAGCAACCATACCCGTCCACAAATTTCAATCAACTCGGTAGAGCTGTTTGGGAGATCGACGAGACCGGATCCGAGATCGGATCCAAAAGTGTCCTGCCTTTCAACCGAAAACCACCCATTTACATTCACAAAATGTCATTGAAATCGGGTGAGTGGCTTCGGAGATCGACAACAACGCCACCTATCGGGTCCGAAATCCTATCTTTTAAGACTGCCTAAACCTGAAATACAACAATACCAACAAAACAAAAGAAGAATCATAAAAATTGGCCCAGTGGTTATCGAGTTATATCGTCATCGAGTTTCACCCCGAAAGAATTGTAGGTAGTATATAAAAGAAGATTATTTTTGAAGAAAATTGAATTGAACTGAAAAACGAAGTATGAGGATTTTCCGACATTTCTTTTTTCCTTAACCATCCCTGATTCAAGACGAACAAAACAAAACAAATATCATTCAAATCGGTCTAGCCGTTCTGGAGCCCTTACCCGACTAACGCACAGCAACTGATTTTTATATGTATAGAGATAGATATAAAGAACGAAATGTAAAGATAGGGATACAAATTTATTAATAACATTCTATACTTGAAAACTGTTTTTAAAGAGTTACTTAATATTTTCCAGTCACACTCATTTAGAAGTTGGATAGCTTCCTGCATAGTTAATGATTGTTTTCCAAAGAAAAATATCTTCTGCGGTCTGAATATATGTATACCTTTGATATGAGAGCAATCTTCTTTCGATTTTGGTTGCAGAGCGTACAGAATTGATTGTAGCTTCCATTGTAGGCAAGCCCGTATCTAGAAAAATATTTCGGGGGGGGGGGATATGATCTTCAAAAAATAGCTTTTTATTTTATAGGTTGGAAGCAATTGAGGAAAATAAAATAATCCTAAATTTCAAATTTATTGTAACAATAGTAGTAACAGTTTTAAAAAAAAAACTATACTCAACATAACAAATTATAAAAAATTATAAAAATATATTTGAAAAAAGTCAATGCTATGCTTGATATGATTTGAACCTTTTTGCATTTAGGTAAGTGGCCGAATTGGATAATTTTTGTTTGGATTTGCTCTGTTCTCGTTTTAAAAATGTGCACTTGTTAAGAATTTCGGGGGGGGGGGATTCAAACCCCTGTGATCCCCCCCCTAGATACGGCCTTGATTGTAGGGGATACAATTTAAGGAATTAAGGAAAGGAGCTCACACCTTGCTTTAAATATCATGGATATATATTTCATCATAGCTTATAGAGAGTCCTGATAGTAGTTTTTGCGGTTTATAGATTAAAGTTAAGCTGTCTGTATACCTACTTTCAGACTTCCTAGCCTTTATGACGAACACATGAACTTGTGTTTCAAATTACAATACGCAAAGTTTCGCCACAATTGCTGCTAATATTGTGCCATCTTTCATACCACCAGTCCTTATTCCTCATCTTATACGAAAACAATTTGTTTGAAAGTCTAGATTCTTCATAGTTACTGCATATCTTATTTCCGAATTCAGCCTGTGACTTAAGAGTGTTCCGAAAGAAGTTTAGGAAGTCCGGTTTCCAAGTATACTGCATAGCTGAACATATTTAGAGGTAAATTGAGGATTTTTTTTTACAAAGTTCCAATCGGCATTTACACATTTTTCAAAAATTTGTATTTCCAAAAAACTACGTTTAATATATAACACGGTTGCCCATAGCAAACCCGTTATAGTGTTCTGTGATTTAATTTCCCGCGAAAATTCTAAATTTGCGTAGGAGCTTCAGAAATTACACCTTTTTTCCTCATCGGCCATTTTTTGGACTTTTCCAAATTCTGCAGCGCCAAATCTGTTTATTTTAAATTTGACTCCTCGAAATGTCAACTTAGTATGCAGGCAGGATTTTCTTAACTAGATTTGTGGGCTTCCTCTCCATAAAAGTCAATAGCAAAAACTATTCACTTGACCAGTTGGCCCAAACTGAAATATATCTAGTCAGCCCGAACGTCCCTAAGTTCTAACAATCTGTCCGTTCCCTAACGATAATGCATTCGAAGACATTCTTCAATTAGTCAAACTTCATTCCCTTACGCAAAAGTTGGGCAAAGAAAACCAAAAAGAGAGAACAAAACATTTTCCCTCCTTAAAATACCTGCAAATATTAGCCCAAGAAATTTCTTTGGGCTAGTTGGTTATAGTTATGGCTGACTAAGGGTTGTAACAGAGACAAACTATACTGAGATCCGCAACTCGAAATCCTCTTGCCACTGGCCTCTCAGTTTTTTATTTTTTTAAATTCGCCATTAACATAGAATCCGTGTGACATGCAAAACCTACAAAAAATAAAAGTAAATGCTGCCAACCGTAGGGAAATGTGACAGAGTTCGGTAATACCACATTTTCACATTACTGAAAGTCATTGGTTTGCTTTGTTCGAGTGGGAATCTTAAAAAAGTGCAATATTAAAAAAAACACGTCTTCCTCAGAGGCTTGTAGAAATCCAAGACTCTTCAAACTTTATTTGCGGAAATTATAAAAAGGCCAACAAAGAAAAAGAACGATATGACACTTGACGACCGTCCGAGCGCCATCTCTATGTAAGACTACACATTATGTAAGGGTGAGTAATAAGATTTGTAAGTAAACAGTTTTAATTTTTAATTTTTAAAAGCGAATAAATTGTTTTGTTTGGTTAATAAAACTATGTAAATTAGATGCTGTATATGCCATAAACATATTAGGACAAACATGGTTGTGTATTTTCCGCTTTTGGATATCCTTAACTGCGATTTCATGAGTAAATTTTTCTTAAATAACTGAAGAAAAATTGCTCAAAATGTTTTTATTTTCCCTCAACCAAACTACAATGCGCTTATTTGTTTTAAACAAAAATTGTACAAAAGTACACAAAAGTACAGTATTCCTAAACAAAAATACTCTCCAGGGGTAACGAAAAATTTCAAATTTAACGGATAAAATTCTATGAACACTGACAGCAACTTTGCCCACAGCGGAAGTGGGTCATATTCTTTGCGGAATTTTTGTAGTTACGTGAAACTCTTGTCAATACGAACAATACTAACGCACTTAGCATTTGTCACCCCATACAAATATAGATTGTCCTTGTAGGCAAATAACCAGAAAAGTTTGTGGGTCTCAGTATTGTCTCTGGTTGTCATATCGAATATGGGAACTGGGTTATGAAGGTTCGTTCCCTCATTGTAGCAGAGCCAATTTCATCAATGTCGTTATATATATATATATATTTCACTTACCTAAACAAAAAAAATGCAATCGGAGCACCCAAAACTCTTATTGCTGTACGACAAAATATTCATAACACTTAAAAAAATGTTGGGGTGTTTTTTTTTCCAAACCAAATTAGATACATAGAATTGACGGATAAAGAAAAAAATGGAATCGACTATCAAGATTAAACAAGGCCAGAACTACGACGAATATTATCGATAACAGCAATACCAGCCGTTAATAAAAATTATGTAATTGTACAAAATTAATTAATGTAATTAAAGACTGATATTGTATGCCATTCAAAACTTACATTTTTAGCACTTTTTGTATGTTAAAAAAAGTCTGGATTTCTACAGAATTTCGACAGCCATTAATACAGAACTCTACAGAATTTTTATCTTTCATATACAGGCTTTTGAAAATTATTATTGTTGGCATCACTCGTCCGCGGGTATGTCTTGTTTTATATATATAGGTTTTCACCTGTTATAAAGGATGGTTAAGTTTTAAGGGCCGATGTTGATTTTGAATAAAACACAAATTATTTAGGAAATTATTGTCATTTCTTTTTATTATGATAATATTCGTATGGTTCAATTATGCATGGAAAAAAATGTCGGCCAAATGGCACACACCTCCATCCGATAGTCCAAATTTTCGATGACGCTGAGGCATAATTGAGGTTCTATGCCGTTGATGTGCCGAATTATACCAGCCTTTAGCTCTTGAATTGATGCTGGCTTATCGACGTACACCTTTTCTTTCAAATAACCCCAAAGAAAGAAGTCCAAAGGTGTCAAATCACATGATCTTGGCGGCCAATTGACATCGCCACCACGCGAGATAACACGGCCATTGAATTTGTCGCGCAAAAGAGCCATTGTTTCGTTAGCTGTGTGGCAAGTGGCACCGTCCTGTTGAAACCACATATCGTCTACATCCATATCTTCTAATTCGGGCCATACAAAGTTCGTTATCATCTCACGATAGGGAACACCATTAACAGTAACTGCCTGACCGGCCTCATTTTGGAAAAAATACGGCCCGATGATGCCGCCATAAACCGCACCAAACAGTCACTCTTTGTGGGTGCATCGGTTTTTGGACAATCACTCTTGGATTATCATTCGCCCAAATCCGACAATTCTGCTTATTGACGAATCCACTGAGGTGAAAATGTACCTCATCAGTCATCACTGAAGATGATTTTCTTCGAAAATTGATCATCCACTGTTGCCATTTCTTGCCACCATTCTGACCATTGACGACGCTTGAAATGGTCAAGAGGCTTTAGTTCTTGAGTCAATTGCACCTTGTTAGCGCGTAAATGCAAGTCCGTATGCATAATGTTCATCAACGACGAGCGTGAGAGGTGCAATTGTTGGGTACGACGACGAGTTGCGGTGGACGGATCTTCAGCCACACTATCGCGAACAGCAGCAATGTTTTCTGCAGTACGAGCTGTACGAGCACTGGATCTCCTACAGACCCGGTTTGCTCAAATGTTTTG
Organism: Cheilosia urbana; assembly: GCA_946477585.1. Taxonomy (NCBI): domain Eukaryota; kingdom Metazoa; phylum Arthropoda; class Insecta; order Diptera; family Syrphidae; genus Cheilosia; species Cheilosia urbana. The sequence goes on from OX297854.1 coordinate 125,436,687, forward strand.
TTTGCACGATTTTTCCGATTTTTTTTTTTTTTTTTTTTTTTTCAAAATGGCCAACTAAATCCAGCCTTGTCATCCACTTTATTGTCACTTAAGAGTTCAAAAACTCTACGCGGGCAAGTTTCATTTTACAAGTTTTAAATTTCCCGCCCTACTGACATGCGGGAAAATTTAAAAAAAATGTTAAAATATTTCTGCACTCGTACCGCATATTTCCACAATATGGAACCAACTATGTACTGCCACAGCGATACATTAAAATTCCATAAATATTGATTCATCATTGAAAACATATACCTACGCGCCCGAAACAATTATACGTGCACAATAATTAAGCGAATTGTCCGCGTCGCGTGATTGTCATTCATTGGCGTATGCTTGCGCGTTGTTTACATATTGCCCGTCCCAAACCCCGTTCATCACGAATGTCGTATACACCGAACGTGATTAATTCGGTGGAGCTTTACGCTCTTAAGCTGAAAGTTCCAATAGCTAAATTAGCTTGGAGCATGCATCTCGCACAATCCCCTACAATCCCGCATGAACTGGGATAATTTGTAATTCAATTTGCACTTCAGCCGTCCCGCCGCCATATTGGATCCATTCAAATGCCATCGACAGACGAGAGACGGCCAACAAACAACAACCGACGACCGACGTCAGGACAAATATGCGATAGTACTGTAGGTGTATGCGATTTGGTTCAATTATGTAGTAGTTGGTTGGAAATTGTAGTGGAAGTTGCTACTTGCTAGTCAGCATGCAGGACTCATGCTAAGTCCATTGCGCTAATTTTGATTATTGTCCCGATTAGGGTTATGTGTCGCGTAGCGTTCTCTTCTGTTCTTTCTTCTTCGGCCATGAGGTTCATATGCGGCTGGGGTAATCTTAATAGTCCGGTTAGCAAGTATTAGCGCCGCCTTGGGCAACACTTAACAGTGACCACTTCTACCTCTGACGTTGTTACATTTATGCACTATTTTGTATCGTCCGCAAATGTACACAATGTATGTGTGTGTGTGTGGCATGTTACACATAATTTATGAGCAAATACCATTCGGTCATGGAAGTAGCAACGCTAGCTGTCAATGAGGCTGCGGGCGGTTGACTGAAATGCGATTAAAGAAGGACGACGGATGAGTGAGCCCGAGCTATCGAAATTCGAACACACGGCCAGGGCTCAGGGCATTATTAAAGTTGCATGCCGTGGAAAAATTACATCAACGCGTCGCTATAGCAACAACCAATGCAGTTGCGTGACACGTGAATGTGCTCTACTATATGGAAAATGATTTATCGTGTGTGAAGTGCAAGTTGCATCGGGGGCCATGTTGGGGTATGACACCTGGATGTGTGATTTTTTTATTATTTTTTTTTTTTCATTTGTCGGTAATGGTAACGGTTTTGATGACTCCATTTCACGACATGGCAGCGCACATCACAAACTAATCATATACAGTGAACTCCCTTGCTAATTGGATGGCACTTTGCGAGTTTGACACTTTGAAAATTTGATTTGGTTAGAAGAGCGATAGAGCGACAGCCAACATGCATCCTTTGAGGGATACTATAACAGAATTTTTTCTGAGTTTCATGGAAAAGTGAAGAGGACAAAAATGTTTGCTGTGCGAGTAATGCGTATCCAAAGCTTTGAGGACAATGTGGACTTTAGGCACCGTCCAGGTTCGGACGCAGGTAGGGGTTTTTGGGGAAAAACAAAGTTACACACACCGGACAAGGATACTTCAACGCCTTTCTCGACAAGATCGGAAAAACAAACAGTCCAACCTGCCAGTGAGGGGACTCCCAGGAAGACGACGCGCATTGTACCTTCTTCGCCTGCAGCAGGTGGGAATCCAAAAGAAGAAGGAAGGAGAGAAATATCGGTATCATCACTTCAGACAACATAGCCGAAAAGATGCTAGCCAGCGAGCAGAACTGGAACAAGATCTGCGCCTATGTCCAACGCATTCTCAGAAAAAAGAAAAGAGCAGAAGAACAATCCCGCGAGACAGAGTGAGCCCGAAAGGGCGTATGATTACAGCCCCCCCACCTGAAGTAATGCGAACAGCGGTCCCAGGGGGTGGGTCAGAAACCGAGGGGTTAGGAGGAGTTTTAGTCTAAGTAAACCTTGTACAAATGCACGTTGTACAAATGGGATTCGGGACACGGGGATGGTCAACGCCAAAAAGACCTCTCAACGGTGCATAAAGCATTTCTCCTCCCCCCAACAGAAATACGTCTGATCACCGCCTGATTGTCCAGTGCTATAAGGATATTTCTTCAATCCACCTGACTCTCAAGCAAGTAGTCCAACGCATGCAGCAACGCAATCATCTCAGCCTGGTATATGGAAGTGTGTTTCCCGAGGCTAACATTACGGGCTAGTTCCAGCTCTGCTGAATAGATACCGGCACCCGCTCCGTCATCCATCATGGATCCATCTGTGAAAATCAGTTATTCACCACTCCGTTTTTCTGGAAGTATCCGTTTTCAATACGAGTCTTGTGAATTGTGATTCCTTTCCATAATACGCACCCTTGTTATCCCATCCATAGGCATGTTCAGCTCGCTAATCTCGTTTTTGACAGGTTCCAGGATCTTCCTATGCCCATAGATGGTACCACGATTGTGCCATTTCACATCTCGATGCAAACGCAGTGTCGTTACGGCCGCTGTTTTCTTAATATGATGTCTATGAAATTGCCTCTGGCCATTAGTGCTATGTCGTCGGAATAACCAACTTTCCAGTCACGGTTGCCAGATTGGGCGCTTTGTCGTATTTTGGGCTATATTTTTACTTAAAAAACAATAGAAATTTCTTCCATGAGTGCCCAACATAATTTTGGGCTACATATCGTTTTACAAATTGTGTGTTAATTTTGTTTGTTTTATTCTTTCACAAAATTAAAAAAAAAAAAACGAAATATTTTCGAACAAACCCGCACTTTTAAAACTCTTGCACTCTTGCAGTCACGGGCCAAGCGCAAATCAAACGAAGAAACTCGAAAGAAGCCGCAGCATAGAAACGTGGCAACAACAATGGAACAAGTCTCAAAAAGGGAAGTGACATCGAACAGTCGTTCAAGTTGCCCGCACACCAATTCATTTTGCAGGCCTTCTGGTTTGACACAAGCCACAAAAGCCAATAGCAGAAAAAAAATCAAATAAAATCCAAGGCGTAGAAGTCCAAAAAAAAAAAACAAAGCCGCGGTGAGAATAAGTCTAAAAAATACCAACATTTTCAACGATTTTTGGACTCCTTTCTGAGCAACGATATTGGGATAAATTTTTTAAAGGTTTGGGCACTTAAAGCGAACTAAATTCTGGCAACCCTGATTCCAGTCGCCTTAAGTCTGTCGAGAAGAGAGTCCACACTCTACAGTGATATTCCACAGTGTAGGTGAGAGAACACCTCCTTGTGGGAAACCTCTGAGCGGTTTATGAGTAGAGAGCGGTGACTTAGTGATGGAGACAGCCCAATTTCCGTCGTCGGTACGGAATTTCCGTTTCGGTCGAGTCGAATTTACTCCCAAGTCTCGCCTAAAGATGTTTCACATCAACAGAAATCTTCATACTCTACCGTAGATTATTCCATCGACATATCTGTCGAGCCAGAAGCAGGTTTTGCGAAGAAGATCCCGCGTTGAAGAAAGATGGGTCAAGACAGTGTCGAAGATTTTTGTATGTATAGGTATACCTACTCACGGAGTCTTGCAAATGGCCAGCAAATCCTGTGGGCAAAGTGGCCCAGTGATGAGTGTTTATATAGTGTTCTGCTAAGTAAGGGACACTTCAATAACTTTATAAACTCTGATCGACTCACCATGGTAGCGTTTCCTTAAATTTTCTTAAAATGGTTGCCTTACTATGCAAGTGCTTAAAGCTGGCTCGCCTTGGTGCGAAATTATCCCTTTAACCCTACTTGCATGACATCTGTTGGGTAGTTTTCTGCATATCCTCTTCTTTTTATTATTTAAACTCCATTTGAACTGACTGCACAGTGGTACAATTTGCGGGTAAGTTGTGCTTCCCTTAGAAGGGAACTCACTTTAAGTCGCACATGCATATTGTAACGCATACGCGTGCATACTTTAATCTCTGTTACCTATTTTTTTTTTTTTTTTTTTTTTTTTTTCACCTCACTGCGTGTACAATTTTCCAAGGAGTTGCACTTGAAGTAGGTAGGTATATACGCTTCAAGTGCGTAACGGCTGAACTATTCCATGGGGGCTACACTTAATAAGGATCTCAGGCGAAATAGTACTCCACTGACAAAAGAGTGGAGTTGGGTATCCTTTTGTATAGGAAAGGAATCTCCAATGATGAAATAGAGTAAATTGCATTTCGGATCTGGGGTCCTTCACTTTATTCCAGTTTTACGGCTGCTTGGCTTTCTATTGCCGCATTTTGTGGTCGGTGCCGATGGCAATTTGGGGGAGTAACTTGTGTATTCATGATCGCATCGCTGCCTCCGGGTATAATACTGCACACGATGAAAAGGGAAATGTGCTTGAGAATCTATTTCTCGGCATTTTAGTGAAATTAAATTTATCGATGTCGTCGTCATCGTTTGTTCGATTGACCCGTTGTCCTGGCTTTCTTTTTTTCTTTTTAATTTATTTTTCGAATAAATTGTTTCAGTAATCCCATTTGGGTTTGCTGTTGTCAGCCGAATGGTAATTTTATGCCAAATAAAAGGGTGTCCTCGAAGAGAGTTTACACAACCCTGTAACAAGGAGAGACACAACTGACTAAATGTGAACAAAACTTATGAATGATTACCGTTCAAACACGCGTCTGAACTGCGACCTTGTGAGAGAGATTATTCCATCGTCCCCATCGGAGGCAAACTTCATCTTCACCAGGTACTCGGTGCCCCGTAAACAATGTCACTACGTGGTAGCCTTGGGAGCTGAGACTTGACATCAGTACGAGAAATATTTTTTGTTACGCAGATTTGAGATTTCGCCCAACAGATAGATGGTTGCCGGAAAGCGGAAACACAATTTCTCTGCTCTTTAGTATTCCACCAAGGTACTTGGCATTTTCAGCTGTCAGTCACATAGTGCTTATCCAATCAACTCCTTACGGGAAGTGCGCAGCCCTAGGTCCATCACGAATGCCAATGCGTGATTTGTCGCCAGTTCCACAGCAGGTATATAGGAGCGCGTCACATCCGCAGGAGTCATTCGAAGTTGATGTATACTAGATATATTTGAATATTCGTCTTGTGGCGAGGAAAACTTTTAACAAGTTCTCGCAGCGTATGTACGTGCCGCAGTCGCGTGTACTATATACTTGTTGGGGGTTGTCATCCAGAACCAAAGTAATGGAATTTTTTGTCGCTTTCTTTCAATTTGTAACCGGGAAAGTCAGGTAGGTTATACGTTAACTAATGATGATAAATGGATGGAGGGGGGAACGATGGTGGACAACCCACGTTCGCTGAGTTTATTATTGTGTCATCAAATTGAATTGGGACTTTAGGTCTTGGTCACATAGTTGAGACTCTATACTTGATGACATCTAGGAAGGGAGTGGACAGAGCAATGAATGAGATTTTGGATGATCGTTTGTGGCTAGAATGAAATTTTTAGCTTTCTCGGACAACTACGTAGTAAGACAGTGATACTGTATATCAAAAACGGCTCCTGCGATTTCAACCAAAATATATTTAAGCTTAAGTAGGCGAGGTTAACATGACTGCGTACTCAGTTTTTCGCTTAAGATTTGAATAATGGTACTTTTAAGATTTGGATGTGTTTCGAAAACGATCTCTAGATTGGGAAAAAAATGTATTCCTAAGATAATATGAGCATTCATAATTGAAAGGGAACTAAATTTTTCTCTATGTTATTGTACAATGGAATTTTGAAGAAAGACATTTTTTTTAAATTTCGTTTTCTTTAGACAACCTTAAAACGTCAATAACGATTTCGACCAAAGTGCATACTTGGAGTAAGAATGGCGTGTTTAAAATAACTGCATCCATTATTTTCCATTCGAATCACCGAAAACGCTAGTTTTGGAAAGTGTTCATATCTCGAAAACTCCATTTTTGATTGGATATGACTTCAAAACTAAGTATGTAATGCGAATATCTTGAAGAATACCTTAAACTTAGTTTTTTGATACCTAGGTAACCAAAGGTATTTGTCGAAATAAAAAATTGTAATATTTGTTACTACAATAGTCCGCATTATTTAATAAAAACCGCCTTGAATATTTTGATCAAAATGCATATTTAATATAACATCAGTATTCTAAAAAATAAGATCAGTATTCTAAACACAAGGGGGGGACTTGCTTCCAAATCTCACGAGGAACTATTTAAAATGTATGTACTTAAATTCATTTTTTTATGCAATCACCTTATCTGGATCCACATTGATATCCCAATGAACAGATAATCTTAGCAAGTGAGCTTAATCTTGGATTACCCATAACACTTCGGGACACTGTTTTAATCCTTTTCATAGTTGAAATGGTTCTTTCACTGGAAGCGTTGCCAAAACCGTAAGCAAGAAATTTATACCTCTAAAGTAAGTCTTGTTACATATATCAAGGAAATTTGAGACTTCGGATCACTTGACGATATTTTTTCGCACCACGAATGTAGGTACTCGGCTTTCACAGCTGACAACATGCATTATCAAAGTAAAATGTTAGCTTTTCGATTTCGTTCACCCGCTCAACTGCAGCAAAACCTGGGAGAAGAGCTTGAAACGATCGTAGACATCTATTGACCATGAATCAGTATTTTTTTTTTGTCCTGTTGGGGGGAGGAGAAATGCTTTATGGCGTTGACCGTACCCGTGTGTCCGACTCCCATTTGTACAACGTGCATTTGTACAAGGCTTACGTAGACTAAAACTCCTCCTAAACCTTTCGATTTCTGACCCACCTCAATGGGACTGCTGTTCGCATTACTTCAGGGGGGGGGGGGGGGGGGGCTGTAATCATTCGCCCTTTCGGGCTCACTCCGTCTCGCGGGATTGCTCTTCTTCTCTTTCCTTTCTTCTGAGAATGCGTTGGGACTAGGCGCAGATCTTGTTCCAGTTCAGCTCGCTGGCCAGCATATTTTCGGTTATGTTGTCTAGAGTAATAATCCCAATATTCCTCTCCAGTTCTCTTCTTTTGGATTCCCACCTACTGCAGGCGAAGAAAGTGTGATGGGTGTCGTCTTCCTGGGAGTCCCCGTACTGGTAGGCTGGACTGAAAGTCGTTGAAATATCCGTGTCCGGTGAGTAACTGTGTGACGTAATAGTTAACTTCACCTTGATTCCGGTCATTCCACTTAGCCAAGTTCGCTGTCCATCGTCCTCTGCTTTTCGAGCTCCAGCCACTTCTCTTTTGTGAGCTCTTTGGCCTCTTCTGTAGCCATTTCTACTCCAACTTCCGTCTTTTTGTAGTGAACGTACTTCTTTTCTGACACTAAGAGGTCTATTGGGGTCACCCTGCGACAACAAGACGGCTAGCTCCGACACCGTTCGGTATGCGCTTGCCACGCGTAGAGCTCCACGTCTCTGCACAGCTACCATCTGCGTTCTATACTTTTCCCTTCGAAGTGCGTCTGCCCAAATCTCACATCCATAGAGGAGGATGGCATTCGTTATTGACATCAGGAGCCTTCGTTTGCTGGCCGTTGGGCCGCCTACATTCGCCATCAGCCTGCTCAGTGACGCAGTCACTTTCGACGCTCGTTCCGCTGCGTGCCAGAAAGTGAGTTTGGTGTTGATGGTCACACCCAAATACTTCACGGTGTCTTTGCTTCTTATTACCTCCTGGCCGATTTGGAAGTCGATTAAAGTCGGGATCCTTTTCTTTATCAGAAGGACTATCTCTGTTTTTTCTGTAGCCAAACTGAGACCGTGAGTTCTGAGTTCTTGGAGCTTTTCAAATAAGTAAGGAGTTGACATGGCATTAGACAGATCCAGGTTTAAGCGATGGCTTGCTTAGTGTACATTGTACATACCTAGCATTTGGATATTGTTGCCCAATCCTGAACTGTAGTCCACTTAAGTGGCCTGCCATATTTTCGGCTTAGTCATACCCTTGGCCAACACAATTCTTCATGTGCAGATGTAGTTCTTCACATCGCTGCAGTATCTATATGACTTTTTTTCAGAAGTTAAGTCATCAACAGGAACACAGCCTAAAAAATCGCCCCCAAGCATATAACTTTTGGGACCCGTTAAACAGTCGACATATCGAAAGTTGTTCAGTGCCAGTAACATCCATTGTTCCGTCAGCGAGGATACTGAAACAACTTAAACTCATAGTCCGTCTAGTTATTTCAGTTGTGGCAATATCAGAACATATCTCCAGAATTTCGGGTTTTGTTTTGTTTCAAGTCCTTGTTGTCACTTAAAAAATAATATGCAACTTTTTAAATTAACGTTGATTCCATTTCGAAACTTAATATTGAACAAATATAATCATGTTGCACTTTAAAACTACGTTGAGAGCAGTTTAAATATTTAAAAAAATGTGCATAATATAAAAGTGAAGTTAAAGTGACTCAGGTAATATGTCTTAAAGTGAAAAGAAATATTCTTTAGAAAAGTTTAATCAAATAGGTCATATTAAATTTTAGTTTAATTTTTTTTCGAGGCGAGAAGTCAATTAAAAGAAGATCCTGATGAGCTTTTTTTTCTGTATTTAAATTCTTATATAGTTCCGCGAGCATAAAAGCGCCGGTACCACACTTGAGGCTCAGAGTTATATTGAAGAAAGTTTAACGTTCCTTACTCTGTTGTTGACACCACCTGCTTTGAAGCTCGTTCTCTATACACAGGCTTTTAAACTTGCGCAAAACAGTTCAAGTGGATCAAACTATCAATCAATCAATCGTTTAGGGCGCAGCTTTCTGTCACTAGGCAAAATTGACAAGCCAATCTCGCTCACGGCTCTTCCGTCATCTTTGGTTCAGCACCCGTCTCTGATCAAAGGTGTACACTGTTCATTTCTTGGCTCTATTCGCATCCAGAGCGCACATCCCTTCAGGTCGAACTTCTGCCCATTATGCTCCTCTAATTCTGATATTTGGTTCGTAGAATGATATACGCCCTGAACACAACTGCTTCAATAAGTCGTTAGACCAAAGGTCCATTGACATATGCATACTTCCTCTTCCTCCAGATACCACCCCCGGATGTTGGCCGTAACATTGTCCCATTGTACCTAATGGCAATACACCAGTGATTACCCCCCAAAGGCCAAATTTAATCACCAAATACTAGATATCTATACTTGCGCACATATATAACATATTACAGTTCAGTAAGGCATTATCCCTCAATCAAAATTGATGTCATTCGAGAGAGAGAGAGAAAACCCCAATCGATAATTTCCTCTCGGCAAAGAAGACAAACTTCACAAGAAACTCCTTAATTGGGCACTTATCGCCACCAGAAGACACAAATTGCACCTAAAATCCTGCACACTTCCAGCCCAATGTAATGCTATCCTCGGGCGTCCAATCGAACACACGCACACCATAGCCATACCCCTATCCTTGGAGAGCTTCATAACTGCATTTGTTATCCCCTGGGTCATTGCTGATGGACAGCACACTCTCACAATATTCTGCTATTCGAGTAGGTACACCGCATCCCTATTCGCATTTGCAAGGATATCATATTGACAGGACAGACTAACGCTTTGATAGAAGTAATCTTGTAATAAACCAAAAAACATGACAGCTCCATATCCATGCGAAGATTTATTCTATTTACTTTCTTGTCTACCGACAGGATTGATGTCCTGGTTCGGTTATCGGGTGGTTGGTCTTGTGTTATACTCTTGTCGTTCGCCCTCTCATGTCTCATGACAGTCATGCGACATCTCCACATATACAGATCCGAAAGACAAAACAGAGTAAATGGAGAAAAACGCAAAACGAACAACAGAAATTGAACTACTATGCTTGTGCCTGTGTTTGTATCAACAACATGATGGAACACAAGGAAGCTTAGCAGCAGCTTAGGAATGGCAGCACTGTGCTTCTGCACAGTATAAGGAACCTCTTGACAAATCGCTCTATTCCATACCAGGACAACTGCTTTAAACCAGTGTGTCATAATAATCCTTTTGGCAAACTGCACCAACAACAAGGAGCAACGCAGCGCATCCTCCTGACTTTCAGGGTGCATTAAAGCCAGAACGTCTTAAGTTCATCTGAGCGTCTATATAGATGTGTGTATATGATTTCTTCACAGGAGCGCATTATCCATAAGGATTCACATCAATTTCCGTCCGTGTATGAGCAATAAGTGATGGGCGAGGACAACTTTATGGGGTCGCTTTGAAAATTTCCTGATTAAGAAGTCTGCACCGAGATGAGGAAACTGACAAGTAACAGGCAACAGGCTCAACCCACCCACTTGGTGTTTGGTGAGTATGAAACTGATTTATTTATGCAGCAGCCGAGCTGCCACTTTCGAAACAACAAAATCAGCCAGCGTGGGATCAATGGCTTTATATAAATGAAATGACGCGACTTACTTCCTGGAAGCGATGAGTTCGACATTCTCCTTATCAAATGTCGCCTTCCGAAGCTTATCAGCTGGGGCGTCAGAATTTGTATTCCGTATACCCTCCGGCATAGGGTACTCAGAGTCATACCATTTCAAACCAACTCATCGCGAGTTTAACACATCGATAAATGCTGAAGGGCGAAGAGTGCCCACATCGACAGTCGCTCTCTTTCACTTTTCTTATCAGTATCCCAAGTCCCAATGCACGTCAGAGTTAAAAATGATATAAAAGCATCAAATTAGGCAGCATCTCACTCAGTACATTATTTCCAACCACAATGGCCGACCTGCGAGTCTTGTCGATTCTCCTGGGGCTCACAAACGCACTCAGTCTTGAACCCCAGCTGCCGGGAGTGCGATTTTCAAGCGCACGAATCGAAGACTTCCCCTACCTGTGCTCAGTGAGGGTAAATGACGAACACCGGTGTGGAGGTTCGATAATTTCCGAAAACAAAATCCTGACCGCGGCGCATTGTGTGGCCAACATTGAGGTGACCAAACTGAATGTTCGACTTGGATCGACGCAACATTTTGCTGGCGACTCCTATGCAGTGCGTTCGGCGGCAGTTCATCCGTCTTTCAACCAGTCCCATTTGGACTGTGACGTTGCAATTTTGACACTTGCTAGAGACATAACATTCGGACCGTTTGTCAGAGCGATAGAGCTGGCTGAGACAGCCCCTACCGATGGAGCGCTGGCAAATGTGATGGGGTGGAGTGATACGCCGCAAGGAGGCTCTATTAGTACAACGCTACAAGTTGGAAGCGTGCGATTGATAAGTAGGACCTCTTGTCAAGCTTTGTACGGCAACAATTTGATAACTGCCGGTATGGTGTGCGCTGATGGTGAGGAATTCGGAACAGATCCTTGCCAATTGGATTCGGGCAGTCCGTTGGTTGACAAATCAACGGGGCAGCAAGTGGGCGTTGTATCATGGGTGGGCGGTTGTTTTCGACCCGCCCTGCCAATGGTTTATGCAGCAGTTGGGGTGCTGGTTAAGTCCAGGGAGGTTTAGACAATAAATAGTTGGTGAAATGTAAGAATAAGCAATTTTCCATTTTTAGAAAGTAACCTCGGTAGCCCTTGATTTAAAGACCGCTGGTTTTTCTGGCATTGTGGGTTGCATTTAATTTGTAAGTTATATTTGGCGGGCTTCATAGATCTGCAACCTGACTAATTTGTCTAATAGCGGGGAGATGTGGCTCTATGTTCATAAGTCGGCGTCGGAAGGTATGTTCAGTACCGCATCATTTTTGTGTTTGTCTTGTGAATCAACTGCAGAGCCTGAAGTCGGGTCTTTACGGTCTTAGTTCCTATTTATAGCTAATAGAAGGGTACACAAAGTGGAGAGCAGTAAATATCTCGATTTTTTTTTTTTAAACTTGCCTATTACAAAAGTTACAATCAAGGCTAGCACACCCCCGAAGAACGCGCTACAATCTTTAAAACCAATATCTCGTCCTTAATTCCATCTTACGGTTTTTTCACGGTTCTCGCGCGGTCTGACAAACATCCGCGAGTATAACCTGTCATGAAAAATCTTCTCAATTAGGTGTTTGGTTTTGGAGATACCTTCCATTCATCGCAAAACCTAAGAACTCAGACAAAACGAAAGGTTGTGAAAAGCTAAGCCTAGGTTACCTACACGGACCTGTTGAGCCAACTAAAGGGTCTTTCATTAGCGACTTGACAACTTCAAACTTTCAATGTGAACGCGCCCTTAAACCGATGACCAAACTGCTTCATGAAACAGCACTTCATCCGCAAAAAGTAACTCATAGGTGCGGTTTTCATGCCGGTGGCAGCATTGGGCCGATTTTTTTTCATCGATGAAAATGACTGTCACGTTACGGTCAATGGTATTCACTACTGAGACATGTTGGAACGTTATTTCTTTGAGCAACTACATGAATTGGACATCTGTGATATGTGGTTCTAACAAGACGGTGCCACAATCCACACAGCGAATTCAACAATCGAGCTAGTGAGGTCTCTGTTCGTTGAACGTATATCTCGAAAACGGACCCGTCAATTGGCCGCCGAGATCATGTGATTTAACGCCTCTAGACTTTTTGTATGGGGCTACATTAAATCATTGGTCTATGGCAATAAGCCGGCGACATTAGAGGAGCTCAGAGCCAATATTAAACGAGAAATAGCGGACGTATCGTTTTGGACCCGATAGGTGGCACTGTTGTCGATCTTCTAAACCACTCATCCAATTTTAATGAAATTTTGTCGGTGTATATATACATAAACAACTATACTCCTCTTCCAATCCAAACGAGGAATGTGCTGATTTCGGCACTGCGACGGACTCAATCCTCGTTTGGGTGGAAGAGGAGTGTAGTTGTTTTTTGCAGTTTGAAAAATAGGATAGTCTTGGAACCGATAGGTGGCGCTGTTGCCGATATATAAACAATTTTTCAATTCTTTCAACTTGATCTTTAAAGTGAATAATTATATGGACACGCTGGACCTGCTAAATGAACTGATTAAGCCAGGTCCTACACAGACACTAGACTACGAAGCAGAAGCACAGTGCTGCTATTCCTAAGCTGCTGCTAAGCTTCCTTGTGTTCAATCATGTTGTTGATACAAACACAGGCACGAGCAGTGATGCCAACTAAGGCATGATTATGCCTTTTAGACATAATTCCAATGCTTGGGGCATTGAGGAATCATTTTTAGAAAAAGGCATAATTTTTTATGAATTGTTTTTTACTGTCAATTCACACAAATACAATTTGAATTTGGTAAATCTGGTACAGTTTTTGATCAAAGTGGCATCATTCATTTACATTTAAAACTGTGCGTCATTCTCTACTTGACTTTCTCACCCAACTCAAGCCTTGGATTACAGAGTTCAAAAAAGATTTATTAACCTATCGATCGACAAGCATTCTGTTAATACATTTTCACCACATTGTAGGTTCGTTGCAGTTTCTTTGTTTTGGGCGGTACGAAGTTCGCCGGGCACGCTAGTTCAATATAAAACAAAACACAACATTTTTTCTATTCCTCAACAAACAGTTTTGTCACAAACATAACCTTTTGAAGACCATAAGCCATTGCTTAATGATATTGTTCTGGGCTATAAGTCAATTTCTTTTTGTAGTCTTATTTTTGAAACGAAACATTTCAAGCCATACACATACATTTATGTGTCCACCGATCTTATTTCAATGACTACCCAAAAGAGGACAGCCATTCAAATAGCCATTAATCAAATCAAGTTCGTGCACAACCTTTTAAGAAGACTGCGGCTACCGTTTGCCTTAACTACCAATTTCTTATTGATAAACATTCAGCGCTCGTTCCCTAAAATACCTACCCTCCCCTCCATTAGGGTAATTTACAAAAAAAAAAAATCCTTCAATATTTCATGTGACAGGCAACTGATAATCAAACGGTAAATAACTCACCGACTCCGCCCAACAACTCGCGAAGCTTTTAGTACTTATTTTCAAAATCAACTCCTGACAGGGCACCGCACAGGCACAGGCACATCAGCCACCCACAGGACAGAAACGTTACAACTTACAAGTTGATTACCTCTGAGTAGAAAACATGCTCCAAAAATGGACTTTTCCGAGACTAACTTCACTGTGCCGCCAGTAGGCATAATTTATCCACGCTGCCAATTTAAATTCCATCAGCAGGTGATTGGGAGTCGAATTCAACTGGCACCCGCCCTCCACGCGAGTGAATAACTGAAAATAAGCAACAAGAGGAACGACACAAGCAGAAAAAAAAAGTCCCTCGGTAACATTTTTTTTCTCCTCATCTTCGCATACCCTCCCCAGGCCCAGTCTGAAGGGGTTGTTAGACACAACATTGACTGTTTGCTGACGATGGCTGATGGCTGGTTTTTACGCCGTCGTCGGTCGTCGTCTACATTGTAAGTATTTTGTAGCAATCCAGCCACCCTCCCTGTCCCTACAGCTACAACCCCAACCAACGAAAAGTTGTTTACATTTTACACATCCCTCAGCATGTTTGTGGGGTTGGGGTGGGTTGCCCTTTCACGAGCGAAGCATGCGATGGAAGTAAATTGAAAAAAAAAAAAAAAAAAAAAAAATTCGTTTACAAGAACATAAAACAGCAAAGTCCTGTTTATGAAGGTACCTACAGCTACGACGACGGGTATGACTGACGACGAATGAATGAGTGACGCTTGAGTACAGTATGTCATATAGCCAGCAACAGCCGCTCTGGCTGGTACACTACCAGCGTTGCCACAAAGTAGAAAAAATTGAGGACCTTTCTGAGGGCCACTTCCAAAAAGTGCGGGCCACTACCCACTACTCTCAGAGAAAACTTTTCAAAAAACATGTACCTAAATATTGTTACTAACAGTTCACACTTCATAACAATTTGTGCTAAAAATATACTAAATATATTCAAAACAGGTACAAGACAAAAAATACAAAGTCGAATTATTGTGATGGGAACAAACGAAAATGAAACGTCAGTCAGAATGAATGAATTGAGTGTCGTTTTCAATATGCGAATTTGTTTATGGAGGAAACGCATTGCTAAATTTTGTGATGAAATAAGAAAGTGTACTTTTTCGAATATTTTGCTTAAGGAATACTAAAAATAAATAGAGGGCCAAATGGCCCGATCGGGCACATTATGGCAACGCTGAAACTTACTCAACGCAAAAAAGGAAAGCTGCCGATGTGTTGTTGTTGGTTTACCGTTGTGCTTTCGCTGAAAAGCCCACGCAAAACTGAATCTTCGATATTTGACAGATTGAAGAATTGTTTATCGAGTCCCCTTTGTTGTCCCTCTAATTGGTGTCGAAACTTTAAACGGAGCAGTGCGTAGAGCTCGCATTTTCCCACAGGTGTGACACGAAGTTGTTTTCCCGTTTCCTGATAGACGAGTCTTCGTAGGTCGTGGCCTATTAGGGTACCTAATAGATGATTAAGTTCCGCAGCATCGATTATGTATAAATTCCCAATCGGAACTCAGCCAAAAGTAGGGAGACTCTCTCTGGCAATAGCCAGAGTATGCGAAAGGCTAGAGGCAATCAAGTCATTTGGGCATTGAACTGAATTTTGTTTTGAAAACTCAATTCGATGGAATTGCACATTGACCCTGTCCAGGATATTACATTAGGATAATAGATATATAAAGTCCCCGAAGGGATTGTTATGTATATTAGTTATTAAGAGTATTTATCACGAAGATGAAAAAATATATTCACCACGCAGAGAGCTTTGACTCACAGTATGATATGCACTTGTGTTGAGATCTATACTGTAGCATAAATTATGTACATTTGTTATACAGTTACATTATATCGCTTTGATACGTTATGTACCTGACAGACGAGCAGAGATCTAACGCAAGTGCAGATCATGCGATTATTTTTTAGTATGTAAGCAGACCTGGAAATAAACGTTCAGACAAAGAAGACGAAGTCTTTTTTGATTTTTGGTTGCGGACATCATAAATTGGCGACGAGGAAAATTACAAAAAAAAAAAAAAAATTAAACTAATTAAAGTTAATAAAGTAAAATTTTCTTATGATAAATATTAAACCCGAACAAGTTAAAAAGGAATTGAAAAACAGTGTGTTAACATCACAGACAATGATCGGGCATATGGATCCCTTTGTCATGGGAAATGACTTCGTGGAATACGAGATGCGGCTACAACAGTTCTTTATAGTGAACGATGTCTTAGAGGCAAAGAAAGTGCCTCTTTTCATTACGTATATAGGAGCCGATGCCTATTCTATTTTGAGAAAGCTGTTTTCGCCAGACGATCCAAGCACAAAATCATACAAGGAGTTAGTACAGGAGCTGAAAAAATATTTCGAGCCTGAGGGAAACGAAATCGCGGAGTCCTTTAAGTTTTATAAATCTGAACAAGGATCAAAGACTGTAATGGAGTATATAGTGGAGCTCAAATATTTAGCTGAGAAGTGTAATTTTGAAAATTTTTTGAATAGAGCCTTGCGAGACAGATTTGTTTGCGGAGTTCGAGATAGCCAACTTAGGAGCAAATTCCTTAAAGAATCGGGCTTAAATTTTAAAAAAGCGTGTGAAATCGCCTTGAATTGGGAAATGGCTGAAGGTGAGAACAAGGAAATCTCGCCAAAATGTGAAATGCAGAACACGTGTGCTGTACGCCAAGGTCATAAGGGCATATTTAGAGGCCCATCATCGTCAGCTAAATTCTCTAAGCCAGCACAGTCAAGGAAGCAGAAACAGTGTTATCGCTGTGGTAAAGCAGATCATGATTCAGAAAGGTGTCCAAGTAAGGAATGGACATGCTACAACTGCCAAAAAAAGGGTCACATTGCCACACAATGTTATTTAAAGAAGCAATATAAACCAAAAAATTGTAACAAAAATCAGTTAAAATGCGTTCAAGAGATGGTGGAAGGTGCTAATGTATTAAATCTAAATAGTATTGAGAACGAGTGGAACTTAAATGCTGTTGGAAATCCTGAGTGCGTGGAGTTGTTGGTGTCTGGAAGGGTGCTGCGGTTCGAGGTGGATACGGGGGCATGTGCTTCTATTATTTCTTTAGTTAAGTATAAAGAACTCTTTTGTAAAAATAAACTGATTGAAACTGATCAAAACTTTATTTCTGTGACAGGTAATAGGTTAAACTGTGCAGGAAAAATAATGGTGGCCGTGCAAATGTCAGATAAGAAAGTGAGAAAACTTGAACTTTTCGTGATAAATGCTCAAAGGGACTTTAACTCACTCCTTGGCAGAACTTGGTTAAATGAATTGTATCCAAAATGGAGACAGGTATTCCAATCAAATTTAGTTAATCAGGTGAATTTTGAACATAGTAATGTTATTAAGGAAATAGGAAACGAATTTCCGCGTATTATTTCTCTTAATCCGCCAAATCAGGTCATAGAAAATTTTACAGCAGAGATTATTCTCAAACCTGATGCTAAACCAATTTTCCGTAAGGCATACGATGTACCATATAAGCTACGTGAAAAAGTTGAAGAAGAGTTAGATCGATTGTGCTCAGAAGGTATATTAGTGCCTGTAAAATATAGTAAACATGCATCTCCAATAGTGATAGTGTCTAAACCAGGAAAAAAAATACGTATTTGCATTGATTGTAAGGTTACTATAAATCGCTTCATTGAAACTCAGCACTACCCACTGCCACGTGTAGACGACATTTTTGCAAATTTATCGAATTGTAAATTTTTTTGTATAATCGACCTTTCAGGAGCCTACCAGCAGCTTAAGCTGTCAGAATCCTCAAGAGAATACGTCACTATAAACACCCATAAAGGACTGTATCAGTATACACGATTACCTTTTGGGGTTGCTAGTGCACCCTCCATCTTTCAATCAGTTATGGATCAAATCCTAAGAGGAATTTCTAATATATCGTGTTACTTGGATGATATTTTGATAGGCGCTTCCTCGGTCTCTAAGTGCAAATTAAAGCTTTTCCAAGTTTTGCAGAAACTTAATGAGCATAACGTGAAAATAAATATTGAAAAATGCTCATTCTATCAAACGGAAATAAACTATTTAGGTCATACTATTTCCGAAAATGGATTGCGTCCTAATAAAGAAAAAGTCAGGGCCATTCAAAAAGCTCCACCGCCAAGAAATCTGAATGAACTTCAATCCTATCTGGGATTAATAAATTATTATGGAAATTTCGTACCCAATTTGTCCTCCGAGCTAAAAGAGCTTTATGTTCTGTTGCAAAAAGGAGTGACATTTACCTGGACATCAGCTGCTCAGAAGTGTTTCGAAAAATCAAAACAGCTGTTGTTACAAAACAATTTATTAGAGTTGTATGACCCAGACAAACCTATTGTGATTACATGTGATGCAAGCCCTTACGGAGTTGGAGCTGTGCTCGCACATGTTGTGAATGGAGAAGAAAAGCCGGTATTGTTTGCTTCCAGCACTCTTTCGCCATCGGAAAAAAATTACTCTCAAATTCACCGTGAAGCTTTGGCAGTAATGTTTGGTATAAAAAAGTTTCATAAGTATGTTTATGGACATAAATTCACCTTGTGTAGTGACAGCCAAGCATTGAAAGAAATATTTAATCCGAATAGAGACACATCAAGCATAACTGCTTCTCGATTACAGCGGTGGGCAGTGATGCTCTCTATTTACAATTACGATTTCAAATATAGACCGGCAAAGAGAAACGCACCAGCTGATGCTATGTCGCGATTGCCGCTAAATGAAGAAACTGGTATAGAGTGTATAAATTCACTTTCAAATTGTTGCGATTTACCTTTAAGTGTTGATCAAGTTAGGGAACATACACTAAAGGACAATATCCTATCGAAAATTATAACACATTTACAAAATAATTCTTGGCCGGACAAAGTTCCTAATGTTTTTCAAGCGTATTATCGAAATCGAAAGAGTTTCTCCACTGAAGATGGATGTTTATTTTATCGCGACAGGTTAGTAATTCCAAATATATTAAGACATAAGGTCTTACACATTTTACATCAAAATCACGATGGAATTGTGCGTATGAAAATGTTAGGTCGAAGTATGGTCTGGTGGCCAAACATTGACGACCACATTCAAACTTTAGTCAGTAGTTGCTTCGCATGTCAGTCGACCCAAAGAGTACCAAAGGAGATAGTTACCACCAAATGGCCATCAAGCAAATTTCCATTTCAAAGAGTGCACATCGATTTCTTTTATTTCGAAGGCAGGACTTTGTTCATTTATATTGATTCATATAGCAAATTCATTGAAGTAAAAGTGTTAACGAAAACCGATGCCATAACATTATGTAAAACTCTTTTATCGATATTTAAAACATTTGGTTGTCCAACTGAAATAGTGTCGGATAACGGACCCCCTTTCACGTCATCCTATTTTACAAATTTTGCAAAAGAATGGAACATAACTCTGACAAAATCACCTGCATATCATCCTCAAAGCAATGGTTTAGCAGAAAGAGGTGTACAAACCATTAAAAATAGTTTAAAGAAGTTTTTAGCTGATGAAAAGTTGAAGTCCCTGAGCATTGAAGCAAAATTAGATAAGATTATGATTTGTTATAACAATACACATTGTACTGCAACGAATAAAACACCGGCCAGCATGATTTTTTCTTATCAACCCAAAACACAATTAAGCATAATAGACAATGGATTATTATTAAAAAATAAAAATAATCTAAGTAATAATGTTTATAAAAGAAATAAGCTAAACAGTACAGTTCAACCTAAATTTCAATCTGTCACAAAATATAACAGTTTTAAGAAAGGAGAGAAAGTACTGTATAAAAATCATTTTAAAAATGTTATTAAATGGTTACCTGCAACTGTTTTTAAAGTAATAAGCCCATGTACATACTTAATTAATTTAAATAATTCAATTAGATTCGTACACAAAAACCAGTTAAGATATTCAAATTTATTAGATTCACATCATTCAATCATACAAAAAGAAAATGATCCGAATGAAAAAGAAAAGATCGTAAATGAAAACGAAAGAGCTGATAGTCATAATCATAGAGGAACCAAACTAGAGAGCCAACTCCCGTGCACCTACCCGATTTTCCCCGCAAATTTTGAATGACAGCCCTCTCTCGCGCGCTCTTATTTTTCCTGTCGGTGAATACGTGTAATTAATGGCCGCCCGGTGGTACTTTTTCAATTAAAAATAATTTGTAAATGCATTTATAACAATAAATGTAGCACGAATAAATGTTGAGTATGGTTTTTTATATAGCTTTACTTGTTCTCTATCCATATTCGGTTCCAAAAAATGTTCATCCATTCAAATTTCAGATCTTTTTAATTTTGTTTATATGAATTACATATTTGACAGCAGAATTCATGCAGCTGAAAATTGGGGGTTGTTCCATAAATAGGTTAACATCATGCAAGTTAAGCCCAAGGTTCCACTTTATGTGGTATTCGATTGGGCGCTCTCAGAGCACTTTTTATTCTCTCAGAGTAGTTTTTATGTTCGTTTGAGACAAAAAAAGCAATCTTTTTCAGATTTCAGAGCACTTTTGCGAATCTAGATATTTTCTCAGATTTACCAACACAGGTGCGTTTGAGTTTGACAACTGGTGGAGGGCGTTTAGGTTTTCGTGAATTTGTTCTACTGCAAAGAAAGATATTGGCATCGGGTGAATCTATTTTTGTAAATTGGATATGTATAAATATTTAAAAATCAATCGAGACGCAAATTTCGAATGTTTTAATTTAAAATTTAACCAGTGAATAGAAAACGCTTTGAAAAGTGTTGAAGGCTACATAAATTCGAATAGCACGAATATTATCACAAAAAAGAGCAAGTGACGTTTTTATGTTCGATTAGCCACACGAAATCTGAAATCTGAGAGCAAATCTGAAGAAGCCCAAACGAATACCACATTAGTAGTTGTTGGAATTGCGTGCTGAAAATCCTACTTTACTTTTGTTTGCTGAGATCGAAGCTCAAAAAAAACACGCCTAATAATGTCGTATTTAATTGGATTTTGCGATATAATTTCCGATTTCGGATTTGGCGTATTCAATCGTGAGAATCCAAATAATTTTGTTCATTGTAGGTATTCTCATGTTCTATTTCGTTTTTTGTAGATATAGCGCATTACTTTTAACAAATTTCAGTCTCAACATTAAATTTATGGTAGCTCATTATTGCAAACATTTTTTTTTTTTTTTGGAAAATAGAGTTTATTTTGAATTACTAATGTCATTTTCCATTGGAATTTTCAGAATTTGCTCAAAGATTTCAGATTTTTCGTGTCCAATGGAACATAAATGAGATTCTTTGCATTTATGGTGGTGCGTGTTTTAAAAGTCAGCTGTTCTTAAATTGTAGTTTGTGTTTACAAAAATCTATTAAATTTATGTTAATACCCTTTGCACTGACCAAATGTAAATCGTTCTCTATTTTTCACAGACTTGTCGTCTGTAAAAACCTAAAATAACACACTTTCAGTTTGACAAATGACAAATGTTTGGTGTTAGTGTAAGTAGGTGTGAATTTCGCTCAGAAATGAAGATTCGCAAATTTACCCAAACTCTGAAAAAAAGTGAAAGCTAAATTTGAGAGCGTACCTATAAACGGAACAAAAATATTGAATTAATTTTTTGAATTTAACAAATTCATGATTGCACATATTTATATTGTGTAAGCATGCATTTTACGCATCAATTAGAGATTGTAAAATATGCTGAAACTGAAATATGTTTTTCCCACGGCATACAAAATGTTTCCCCTACATTGTGTTTAAATATTGAAGTAAAAAAATAGTTGGCGTAACAGGTCTGGAGAGACCCTAGGCCTAGCTTCTCACAACCATTCGTTTTGTGTGAGTTTTTCATTTTTGGAACGAATGGAAGGGATCTACAGTTTTATGCCGACTCCAAACGGCTAATTGAGAAGCTCTTACAAGACATTTATACTCTCGGATGTTTGTCAGACGTTCGCCAGAGGTAGCGCAGCGGAAAAAATCCCTGAGTCGGAATTGGGTTTTTGCGGGATTCGAACCTGGGACTCCCGCATAGCAGTCCAACACACTAACCACTAAGCTACTGCGACTACAATATTGAAGTAAGGAGATTAAAATCAAATAAAAAAAGGCAAAAGTGCAAAAAACCGTGTTAGTTCATTTTTCTCTGATTAATAACATGAGATGGATTTCTGATATTGACAAATGATTATTAAAAGGTATTTGACATTGTGATGAAATTATATTAGGTATATTATATCCGAAATTCGATTTTCCAACAAATTCATAAACTTTAAAAAAGTTTAAATTGAACTGCGATGTGAACGCCGTGTAACTAATCGGCACCAAAAATGACGAACACAGTCGCCCCCACTTAAAATTCCACCAATAATGGCCGCCCGATTGACATAAAGTCCCTGCACAGGAATATACTAAGTGTGCGTGCGGCAGCAATGGCGCTCCTTTGATTTGTACATACACGAATACTAAGAATATTCCTGTGCAGAACAAGGTCATAGAAAGCTTGTGGGCAAATGTACCGTTTCTGCTCTCAGTTGGCTCTCTAGTTTGGTTCCTCTATGGTCATAATAAGCCTTCAGAGATACGTAGAGGTAAAAGATTAAGGATTTTTGATAGATCCTGTTTCCCTCTGCGTAGATCTGAACGCATCAGAAAGAAATGTAATAAGCATTAATATAACTCATATTTTTAGATAAAGATCAATTTTTCCATTTTGTAATAAATAATGATGTTATGAAGTAAAGCAATTCATACCTACCCTATTATTAAAAAGGGGAAAATGTTATGTATATTAGTTATTAAGAGTATTTATCACGAAGATGAAAAAATATATTCACCACGCAGAGAGCTTTGACTCACAGTATGATATGCACTTGTGTTGAGATCTATACTGTAGCATAAATTATGTACATTTGTTATACAGTTACATTATATCGCTTTGATACGTTATGTACCTGACAGACGAGCAGAGATCTAACGCAAGTGCAGATCATGCGATTATTTTTTAGTATGTAAGCAGACCTGGAAATAAACGTTCAGACAAAGAAGAAGAAGTCTTTTTTGATTTTTGGTTGCGGACATCATAGGGATTTGTGTTTAAATTGATAGGCCAGGTAATTAAGGAGACAGCCGATAACAATTCTGTTAGGGTAGGGTATCGAAAATCGATTTAAATATCGAAGCTGAATTCGGTTTGGGCGGGCCGGAGAGAGAATGAGGACATGACGCTTGGGGTTCGATTTGAGAAAGTGCTTTCAAATGCGCACCGGAATTTAAATTTGGTTGATGCGATGATTGAGTTGGTTTTAGTATGAACTCATTTTAATACCTCTCGGTGGTAGGGTGGTACCTAAAGAGTGTGTAGAATTTTTGTTGTCAATATGCCGCTCTGGTATGTAGGGATTTTTTTCCCTATAGCTTAGTCTGCTTCATTTCAAGGAAGTAGGTCTTGGCATAGTGGAAGCGAAGCTGTATTTGTATTTGTACCACGATATGGTTAGCTTTATCTTACAGGTCTCCAAGATAGCTTCTTGTTTTTTTTTTTTTTTTTTGCGATGGAAGGTGTAAACCTTGCATGAGGCACCAATGATCCGACGTTCTGGTGGTGCCGGATTCTTACCGGCTAAAACCACCTCCCTTCCTGAACAGACTGATAGTTGTCCCCCGCGGAACCGCCGTAAGGCATTACTTCCCGGGGGTCGGTATAAAGCCATATTAGATCACTCTATTATTTGAGCTATTCACTTTTCGTTGGCGCTCTACACGCCTCAGATCGCTGAGTATTCGCACGGTCACGTTGCTTACAATAGTCCAATTTTCGTCTTTAAGCGACATGTAATTTACGATGTTATCGGGAGTGGGCCATTCCCCAAATTGATACCGTAAGGCAATCCTCTCGGTTTCGTACCGTGGGCAATGAAAGAACACGTGTTCCGCATTTTCAGAAACGGTCTCGCAATGTGGACAGTTTGGAATGGTTTCATGGCCGCGTTTAAAGAGATATTCCCTGTCACAGCCATGACCCGTCAAGAACTGGGTCAGATAGAAATTTGTTTCGCCATGAGTTCGTTTAATCCATTTATCAATCACTGGTATGAGACGTGTGTCCATCTTCCCTTCAACGATTCGTTCCATTGTTGTTGCCAGGTTGCGATACTGCGATATCTTTCGTACCTTCTTTTATCGTCGTCTACCGGCCATTTCGAACTCGCTCGGTTTTTAGCTTCTTGGGTATCCAATTGGAAAGGGGTGACTCTATATGGACACCAATACGCAGAACTTCGCATTAAGTGGGGCGCACAAGTAAAAACCTCTAAGATGATATAAATATTTGAATACATTACTACACGGAGAAAAATCGACCACTTTGAAATAATATGACGCTCACCTTAATTCCAATCAACGTTAAACAACAAGATTTCATAACAAAATAAATGGATTCCTTTCAAACTCTATTAGATCTAAAATGAACGCCATTTCATTCTAACAAGAAATTTCTTTTTAAATCAACCTTTCTTTTTCTGTTTAAAATGAACAAATTTCCGTATAATTCTAAGTGCTGACTTATTAAAATAAGAGAATTTTCTTAAAAAGAGAGAATCATATTAAAATAACGTGAACATCTGCTTAAAACCAAAACGTTTGCTGTTTTCAATTTTTGCTTGTGCAAGAATGTTCTTGCACGGTAAACGCATTAAATGGATTCCTTATTGAAGGTAAGTGATGACTCTTTATTTTAAGCAGATGTCCACCTTAAAATTAAATGATTCTCCTTTCTTGTACGTGTTTTGACATGCATTTTTTTTCGCAGTAGACGCATTGTTCTTCCATGCTTTCATCAACTTAGTGCGGTAGTGATTGTTTTGCGGTACGAAACGTGGATTTAAGATGTTTTTATTAAAAAAGTGAAGTGTTTTATAAAATGTCGGAAGCTGATGCACAAAATCTAGTGTATGAAATAGTTTATTCACAAGTTGATAGTGAAATTGAAGATCTCCTTATTGAATGGGGACTCTCGCCAACATCGATTTCATTACTCCACCAGCAGGGTATCGATAGGAACGTACTCTGCAAAATGGAGCGAAGCGACATTGAATTTCTATGTTCGCAGATTAATTTAATTTTTCGGGAGTATATTTTATTCAAAGACGGATTGTTAAATTGGCGCATTGCACAGGTACGTATGAAATCAGATTTTTTTTTTTATCTGATAGCGTATGTGAGAAATTTTCAGGAAATAATTTTCTTTGTCTTTACCTGGCCTGTACCATGTCTAGAAATTTGTTGGAAAAATTGGAATCGTTATGCATTTTTATCACATAGGATAATTTCTTCTATATTATTTCTGTACTAGAGATTGATTCATTGTTTACAATATTTTTTACTTTTTTTTTGATTGAAAGGACAAACCATTGGCAGGATGAAGCTCAACCGATAGAGATACACTATCAATATCCAAGTCTGTTTTAAGTTGGCTGGATAACATACAGCAGTCCTCATCTTCTTCTGAAACACTGTCATCTCAAGATATACTGAACTTATAAAATATCCTACAAAAAAACAATAAAAGGCCAAATGATAAAAGATTTCTATAAAGAAAACAAAATTCTGAATAATAGATGTCAAAAGGATTTAGTTCAATGAATATAAAAAATGTGGATGGACCACCTATTCATTTTTACGTTTTAAATAATGGCCTCAAAGTTATTCGCCCGAAGCTGTATTTTTAAATAAAAATGTAAAATTCAATTTATGAATAAATGTTTAGCTACTAAAAAAGATACGTTTATTATTTCTCAAACATTACTGTTTATGGACAATGGAGTAACTAATAACAATTTGAAGTTTTAAATATGAAGTCAATGAGTGCATTTTAGCATCGTTTTCATATATATTTTGCTATGGCGGTTATTTTAATTGAAAATTTGTCTGCCTTTTATTTACATGCATTGTTTTCTTAAAAATAAAAATCCAAACGATTAATTTGAAAACGCATTTCATAAAAATAAGATATTCAGCAAACAAAAATCAGTGCCAAATATATCATATTAATGAAAATGAGATTTCCAATTTGAACCTTTTAGAACTCCGAAAAGGAAACGATTTCCCAATAAAAAAAAACGTGCTACATTAAAGTGCAAAATATATAATTTTGATAAGAATGCACTTTAAATAAGCAAAGCTTTCACTTAATATTAACCTATAAGAAGTCTAAAACCAAATGGATTTCTAGTACAATCTATCGGTAAACGTATGATATTAAAGTGCCAACGTTTTGATTCTATAGGAATGCACTTCAAAAAGCATAATGCTTCACTTCATATTAACCTTTACGAAGTCTTAAATCAAAGCGATTATTTAGTTGAATCAATTGGGAAAAGAATAATTTAAAAGTGCATGACATCTTATTTTTATGGGAGTGCACTCGAAATTAAAATGAACTGCACTTTAATTGACCTTATAGAATATCTTTCAAAAAAATCATTTTCCTATAAAATTAAACGGATTCTTTTGATAACAAAATGCAACACGCATAGAAATAGTTAAGATGATCTTTCCACTTATATTAAGTCGGAAGTCCGCTTGGCAAAAAACCATGCAGAAATCCGATTAATTTAATACAGATTCCGTTTGCTTTTAGCATGACTTTTTTCTCCGTGTATTAGCAATATGGGGGCGACAAAACTGAATGTCATCAAAATACACAAAATGGGTTCAATTAACTGCATTTTGTATGTGGAATTATAAACTTAATTTTACCAGTCTTAATGGCGACATATACCTACCCACGATTTTTGTTTGTGTAGAAACTTCGGATGCCCGCGTATTGATGATGATAGATGATTATCAAATTCGCGTGAATTTTTTTCATACTGAAATTTGGCCCATATACGATACGTAGGTATGTGTATTGGGTAACTTTGCATTTTCCGGATTTGAGCGATAGCGGTAGCATAGTCGGATCTATATCTCGTCAAATACAGAATATACCCCCACCAGTACCTACTCCCTATTAATGCGCCTTCCAATACCTATGCAATTACGCACATCCCCTCACAAACCTTGAACGGTAGAGAGACCTTCGTCTAAGCTTTCTCCACAATTGGAACTCTACAAGTCAATTAAAGCACTCGAGACACTCGAATGACATGAAGCAGTTCTGACACTTCTTAGCTGTTAAATATTTTAGTCGATTAATGTCCCGTATTAAGGACATATACAGCTACATCATAAAAGGCAGCACAACAATCCTCTCAAGGGTGTCTGGGGCAACCGCACTTACTGCTCGAATAAAAGGGTTAATGCGTCAACATTACTCTTCTTGTGCTTTTGCACTTAAAAGTCCCCCCCTATCTTACATACAGTATCTAAAGATCCCGGGTCTCAGGTACTCGCGCGCCGCCATCGTTTTCCAGATGAAGGATGCACGTACATTGTCGTTTTTATGGCTCGAGAAGTGGTGATCCATTAAAGTACGAGGGACGACACACCTACAGGTGTTCTACGGTGCCTGCTACATGGTATTTCACGTCAAAATCACGCTTCTTGAGAGAGTTTTGTGCTGCTGCAAGGCGAACACAACAAAATGAGCAAATTCACTTTATTGTGCTGCTGACGTTGACAGAGTGGAAAAAATAGTGTTAGTCGCCATTGTAGGTGGGGCTTGAGTGTCCTCTATATATAGATGATGGTGTCGTGTGCTCGCGGGCAGAGATGTCCTTGGAATAATTGCGCGTAGATAACACTTTGTGCATTTGTGGCATTACAATGAGAGATGTATATAGTGGAGTGGGAAAAGTTAGCAAGGCATTCATCGGCTTATTAAGGTTACTATTGGGACTTTTTTTTAGCAGTGATTGCGTTTCAAACTGCACTGGAAATAGTAACATGTGCAACTCTTAATAGACTTTCCATATTTCCAGTAAATGCTGCCAACTAACCGGACTGTCAAACACCACCCCGAACTTCAACCATTTTTCAACTTTAGCGTTAGGTAGGTAGTTATAGGTGCCCTGCTCACAAGACCATCTTTTGCCATGCCGGGGCGCTTGAGCACATAAGAAATTCTGGACCTATTGGAAAGTAAATAAAAGGCACGACTGGGTCGAACGAAACTTTATCGTTGATCAAAAGTTTGGTAGGTTGTTTTCTTAGTTTTATGAAAAAGTCTGAGAAGCGATGCTAGATAAAAGAAACTGTTCATAAAATCTAGAAAAAGTGTTAAATAAAATCAAATAAAAATGTGAGTTTATAATAAGTTGAAGCCCTCAGTCAGAGACAGTTTTCGCGAGTTCTGTTAAAGATTTAAAAGCGCCTACTCTACTATTTTATAAGCTCTTATAGACTTTAAAAAATTGAATTGAAGCAATTGAATTGGTGTAGTTAGTGAAATGCAAATATAACTTTCAAGAATGTCATTAAAAAACACGCACCAGAGAGCCGAAAAACTCGACCTCTACGACTTCATGAAACAAGATTCATTGAAAGGCATGACAGAATTGTTTCCCTTGTAGAGCTCTTCAAAACCATCTTAATAAGTCTTGAAGAAATAACGAGCAGAATTTGTGCGATGCCTTCGAAAGGATCAACACTTTTGGCAGCGGTCCAAAAAAGTTATTTCCTAGTAAGCCTCATTGTATGCCAAAAACTATTCAGTTTAACGCTGCCCCTTTCAGTTTTCCTACAGAGCAAACCCTTAGTTAGGTGGGTAGGTAAATGGGTGCTCTTGTGGGAGTTGCCACAGCTTCACTTAGACCACGAGTTGGGTCCATTGTGTCCATTTACGGGAACCATCCAGTGCAGCCTGTTGAGAAACAAGAAATATACCGCTTTTCATGTTGGAGCCACATAAATTTAGTATGAATCTCATGGGGCTTCTTAAGGCTCCGTTGTAACCTCATCCTCTAGTTCGTGCTACGAGTCAGTAGCTACTCATATGAAGTCTGTTTATCTACTAGAACCAACCAGATTTAAGTATGAATCTCAGGAGTTCTTTGAGATCAACATTCTTCAGATCCTCTAGGACTCTAGGTCGTCGAAAAAGTAACTGTTGAGAATTTTCTGTCTGCTGTTTTTAAGGGCTGGGCATTCGTAAAGTAGGTGGCGACTGGCGAACAGATTCTATTTCTTCTACTTCCCTACAGCTTCTGCAAAAATCATTATGCAGTATCCTCAGTGATTTGTTTACAGACGACTTGTCGTCTCTTTAGGTTCTTCGCCGCTTGGGTGATAGCGGCCACCTCTGCTTGGAAGACACTGCAATCATTACTGATTCTGAATCATTCTCGCAGGTCCAGTGCTTTGCCTGTGCCGATGTTCATCTTTGAACGGTCATTATATAGGTATAGGGCTAGCTCATCTTCATTTGTTACTACTTTGTTCTCCCATTCGCTTCTGGTTGCAATTCTAGTAGAGAATCTCCTGTCAAAAACGATAGTATGGGGGGTAGGTAGTCAGTAGTCACCCTATCCTTCGCCGCGCTCCATAGGAATTCAATGGAGGCATGCCCGTAGGGTTTCGAACAAGCCCTTAGATTTTTTTTCTGCAATCGAAAGAAGAAAAGAAGTTCTGAATTCACTTAAGAACATCAGAGAAAATGGCAACGATTTTTTCAGACAGGCTTTTCAATCCGCATAACAACTAGCCGAGGACTCATTTTCAAGAACTTCATTGAAACAAAACAACGCATTGCAATCCATAAACCTCTTCGACTGAAGCCTATTTAAGAGTGTCTGTTCTGATTCCTTGCATAGATTCGATTCATGGTCAACGAAGACGTTCTACTATCGTAGCAAGCCCTTCTCGCAGGTTTTGCTGCAGTTGAGCGAGTGAACGAAATGGAAAAGCTAGCATGTTACTTTGATAATGCATGTTGTCAGCTGTAAAAGCCGAGTACCTACATTCGTGGTGCGAAAAAATATCGTCAAGTGATCCGAAGTCTCAAATTTGCTTGATATATATGTGACAAGACTTACTTTAGGCATATAAACTTCTTGCTTACGGTTTTGGCAACGCTTCCAGTGACCACAGCTGGTTTAAAAGTTGAAAGAACCTTTTCAACTATGAAAAGGATTAAAACAGTGTCCCGAAGCGTTATGGGGAATGCAAGAGTAAGCTCACTTGCTAAGATGTCTGTTCATTCGGATCTCAATGTGGATCCAGATAAGGTAATAGATCGTATGTCAAAAAAAAAATCGAGATGTCTTCTGTTTTGAAAATTTGCCTAAAAAAATAATTTAAGTAAGTTAATTAAAGTACATACAATTTAAAAACCAATAAAGATCAGTAAATTGGAATTAAGTTTTTGTTTAAAGAATTCCTCATAAGATTTGAAAGCAAGCCACCTTCGCCAAACCAAAATCCAATCAAGGTACATACGTGGTTATAGATCAAATAAAAAATATATACATTTTAGAGTATGAACATTGAACACCCTTGGAATTAATGTCATGCGTTTTCGAAGATAAAGAGTTCCGAAAAATATTTAAATCGAAGTGGTTTTCTTTGATTTTACGTTGTTTTTTCTCTGGGTGTAATTGGGGATCAATTTTGAATACAATGGTACTGTCTAATATCAGTAAATCGTTGAAGTGACCGGGGAAGCCCGACTGAGCTCTCTACCCGTTTACATGGTCGTAAGATCTGGACTGACGACACAGTTCATTGTGGGACAACTTAAAAATGGATCTTTGAGATGTTGCTCAGCTCTTGTACAACTTTTGATGACAGAAAAAGTAAGTCCAATCTGAAAATTTACAACAAACCTTCCGCCAGCTTAGTCTTCAACCTAAAAGAGAGATAAGAAAGCCATCTTGCGGTGGAATGGCGGAACATAATCACGAGGTTCACCCCACACTCTGCCGCCTCAAAAGCCTCTAGGCCTCTTTCCATTCCGTTCAACGATTTTACGAATCTCTATAGTTCCAGATCCGCATCCAATAAAAATATGCAGATATCTCCCCCATGAAGGAGACAAATCCACATTAGTATTTCTCCGTCTGTATACAGAATCAAGGACAATGAAAGCATTGTCACTTCCATTATAAACAAGAGTTGGACGAAAAAAAAAACTTTTTTCTCACTCGTTCCGAAACAAACTCTCCTTCAAGGAGATTTATCGCCATTACGCGTTTGACATCTCGCAAATCCAGAAGATATGATTTATCGTCTTCACAATGTTATCCTTGAACTTCCTCAATGACTCAGTGTCGGTGTATAACCCCACATTCTGTGGAACTTCAGTTCTTAAATCTCTCCAGTGTGAATCGGCGCGTTAAACAGTAGATATACACAGACAAACTTCGAAGGCCATACTAGTGTGTACTAGTGTGACGTAGTCCTTGCGATCGACTCAATAAATTGTGTGTGTTGCATTCGAGGATGTGCGAGAAATTCCGTCGAGAGGATGGTTTCTTTGTGCATCGCGGATTGCGTCGGTTTCCTGTTTGGAATTAATTTTAATTGGCAGGTTATGGAATCTCTAGAGATTCTTTTTTTCCTCCGGTTAAGCTATAAGACATTTCTTGTTGAAAATAAACAGTTCGAAGCTGGCCTGGGACGTTTTTAATGCAAATCCACGTGGGAGAAAAATACTGAAATAAAATATGTTGGACTGGGTGGCTGTGAATTTGGACAGCGTCATCGGTTTTCCCATACTACCCTTGACTGGGTTTTCCATTGCGATTTCGGCTCCGTTGGCAAGGCACTGATGACTGCCTAGATGTTCGAAATGTTGCTGCAGGACGTGATTATCCACCCATTCAAGCAAGCGTATGCAAGCTAAATGTAGCTGGGAGTATTTTTGGTTCGATTTCGCCCTTGAATCTGAGCGTGGAGTAAAAAGGGGATGCAACATCTCCCAGGCGCAGCTTCTGGTCTTCTCACACTGATTTCTTTGTGGAAGTTTGAATTTTCGTAAAGAATGTGAGGGAACAACTACAATTGTATGTCGAATTGGAACTGCTTTATCCGGGCAGTTATACTTTCGAATGTTTGCCAGACTGGGAAAACTTTTAGTATTGAACTTGCGGATTTTCCTGGTTAAATCGGACACCTATTGCATTAAAAACTCAGCCCGCTGCCTAAAACAATGTATCCCACTTCAGAAATATGGCCCTTCGAGCCGGATTTTTAAGCTTCACATTCAACCACTTAAATAAAAGAGGAGTTCAAAAAGAAATTAATCACACCGAAGCTTATACAATATTACCTACTCATGGGATGTTGTATCCTTTGTTGTTTTGTAGTTTAAAAAATGCGACCAGACAAATTTCGTATCTTCTTTTTAACAGTTGTGTCCAATAAGTCGATGGGAATCGTGCGAGAAGCAATGAACAGCAAAGCACAGGAAAGTTGGATTAGGGGCAGTTGGCAATTTGAATCCAGAAGACATGCAAGAGGCAGCTAAAAATTTCTTTGGATCTGTTAATGAATCTGCTGAACCTGTTTGTGTTTAAGATTTTCCGAGGTATCGAAGAACCGTTCACCCTCCTTTCTGACAAGTTCTTGAACTGTGTATAAGTAGCGTGTTTAGAAGATAGACCCAATAGACTCTCTGTTGTCACATCCTAAAATTTTGACATCTTTATGGCATCTGTCAAAATTGATGTTTTTTTTTTGTTCTCTACTATAAATACCTATAGCTTCAAGGCTTTTAGCATCGACCTTAAGTAAGTTATTTTTCGACAGCTCTGTACTGGCCGATGATAGCTGCCTCCTCAGCTTTCTTGCTTAGTCGCATTCCCTGACTCCTGTTTTCCTTTAGTCAGCGAAGTGATTTCTTTTGGAAGCCATTTATATAACGATTTGTTCCAAAAAAAGAAAACTCACGCAAAACGAATGGTTATTAGAAGCTAGGGCTAGGGTCCCTACGGACCTGTTGCGCCAAGTATTTTTTTATTTATTCGGATCGAACAAAAGACCCCTCGCTCAGAAGTCCACTGAACCATTGGGCCTGCATACTTTTTCCCAGTGATGGTTATTTGGAAGGTTTCTTCTCGAAATTGTTAGCTTCTCCTCCACAGTTGATGGTCAGTCGTCAGTGTGATATCGTCAAGACTTTTGTCGTAGCGCTTGAACTTCTTGGCATGCCTCGTCATCGTAGCTCTCTATTCTAGTCAGCTTTATTATATCGTGGGACTTATAACTTTTTGTGAGAATTTCGATGTCCAAAAAACCTTTCGTGGGATAAAGAGAAAAAGCACCGAATCGTGGAAATTTCAGAAATCTAACAAAAACATTCAATCTACATATTTGTACTGAAATTTTATCAAAACACCTACCGTAAACTGGGGTTACTTTGTGCCAGTTTTTGAGGTTTTTGTAAAAAAGAATTTCTGTATGAAATAAACAAAATAAGATATACCATTTTGATCTTAAACATTAAGCAATAAAGGCAACGTTCTCAAATTCTCGAAAGGTCTTAGGATTTTAAACATGTAAGCCTTTAAAGTGTGCCCCACGTTTGGGGTAACTTTGTGCCACTGACGAAATCCTTCGCTAATCTTGTCAAAATGTAAGTTTGGTTGAATCTTACCCCATATACCATTAAAACACATGATAACACAATTATTTTAAGAAACAAGTGAAGGATTTCTTTTATATCTATTACATATAAAAAAAAATAAAAGCGTTAAAAATAAAAATTTTAAAAAGATATTTCGGGGACGCTATAAAGACTATAAGGCTTTGTGTCGGTCCAGAAATGATATTCTGCATTCAGAGCCAGGCATGTTGTTCTGGAAAGGAGTTTATTTCCTCCACAAAGATGTCGTAATAGCTTTTGCCAATTCGTCTTGGATCAAGAAAAGTGACTGGAAAACCATAAGCGGATGTAGTAACAACTCTTCTTCGGCACTGAAAATGGTTTGACGTCCCGCAACATTTGAATGAGCATCTTATCCTTTATTTATTAGAGTATTCCTATGAATATCGTTCTTTTTTCTCGCTTTTTGAATTGAAATTCGTCCACTTCGGACTTCCTGCACAGATTTTTTCAAAGCATCCTGGGTGAAATTGCTGTAGGGCCGTCCTCCTATCTTTTTTATATACTTTCGAGGCATTTCGGTTCAATTCTGGAACCTTCAAATTTAAAATTAAAGACAAGGGGTTTCTTTGGACCAAGAACGTTGTACGTGCAAAAGAAAATCAATACACAGAGGGTAACTTTGTGCCAAGTTAAACACCAAGGATGGTGGCACAAAGTTACCCCATGAACTTGCGACTTTATTGAAAAGGGGACGTAAAAATTAAAACAATAGGTTTTACTAATATTAAATTTAATATAATTCATCACAAATTAATCATAAAATAATATAACCCACCTTCAATTCCGTAGCGATTTTAGTTTTTTGGTTGTATATGAAATTTGTCGCAATAGAATTTTTTCGGCAAAAATTTGATTTTGAATCTCATGTCATTATTCAAAAACGTAAAAACAAAGAAATTGTTGAATATAAAATACTTACTAGAAAACTTTTCCAGCAGCCTTGCACAGTGAAAAAACGTTCATATTTTATGTAAATAAAAGTGTTGGTAAAGTGAAATTGAATGTACAAAAGTACGGTTGGCACAAAGTAACCCTGCAGGCACAAAGTAACCCCAGCTTACGGTACCTTTACCATGATTATTAACACACTGAATGTCCATAAAAAAAGAGTTCATATAAATCGTCTATTTTAAAAATGTTCTAGTAGGTACTAAAAAATATCGTAGTAATGTTACAAACTGCGGTTTTTACACTAAAGGTTAATTAACCGCAATTTTCTTTCCGTGTAATACAAATTTTCCTTTTAAAAACTGGATTTTGAGGCAAAAAAGTATCGTGGGTTTTTAAAAGGGAAATCGAGTACGGTGAAACGGGAAAAATGATCACACTTCGTGGGCTAAATGAAGACAGAGTGCTAACAACACTCGTCTGGCCAGCTCTGTCTGCTACTCTTTTTTTTTAAGAGACAAATTTACTACAATTTCACAGAACAACTTACCCTTTCAACTATCAGTTTGCTTACTCGATAATAACACTCCATGTGGCGATGGCGAGGGCGACCCTCGATATGCAAAGCATCCGTCTGTACACCAGTGTTGTTAGCACTCTCTCTTCATTTATCTCACGAAGCGTGGTAATTTTTCCCTTTTTTCCCTTTTTTCCCTTTTCACTGTACTCAAAATCAAAAAAATCAATCAAGGACAGAAAATCACGGTTAATTAACTTTTAGTATAAATATCAAAGTTTGTAACATTATTACGATTATTTTTTGGTACTAGAAAATTCTGATAAGAGACATTTTATATAAGCAGTTTTTTATGCACATTCAGTGCGTTAATAATCATCGTGAAATGTAGGAATTTTCATGAAATTTCAGCAAAAAATTATAGTTTTAATGTTTTTTGTTAGATTCTTCAAAATCCCACGATTTGGTGCTTTTTCCCTTTATCCCACAAAAGGTTTTTCGGACATCGAAATTCCCACGAAAAGGGATAAATCCCACGATATAACAACACTGCTGTACACGAGTGTCGGTCGGAGGCTATAAAATATTATGACCGTCCATTAATGCTTAATGTTTAGCCTTTCGTATTGAACTCGTTATTACCCGTCCAATTCGCTGTTGAAATTAAAATATTATACCCACTTGCAGTTCTTCGTTAAGCAAAACTTACAAACAAACAAAATATAAAAACCTAATAAATTCGAAATAAACAAAATTCATTTTTTTTTTTTAATTAAAAAAATTATATATATTGCACCCAACAAATAAGCACGTTCTGTCGATTATGACTGTTCTACGCGGGTGCTTGCTCTCCTTTGATGACTTCATCGGACGCCATTGCAAATGTTTTATTTTAACTGTCATCCTTTTTTTTTTTTAAATAATTACCGACTGGATGACAAAAACCGGATCAGCACATCGGGCGCGTGAATTCATGTGAAATAAATTAATTTCATCCCTGGTGGTTGACAAAGCGCCTAAATGAGTTCGTCGTTGTTGTCCCCCGAAGGCATAAATGTATCATGTCTCTGTCTGCCAAGGCGAAAGAGTATACTACCAGAGAGGATCCAAACTAGAGAGCCAACTGAGAGCAGAAACGGTACATTTGCCTACAAGCTTCCTATGACCTTGTCCTGCACAGGAATATTCTTAGTATTCGTGTATGTACAAATCAAAGGAGCGCCATTGCTGCCGCACGCACACTTAGTATATTCCTGTGCAGAGACTTTATGTCAATCGGGCGGCCATTATTGGTGGAATTTTAAGTGGGGGCGACTGTGTTCGTCATTCTTGGTGCCGATTAGTTACACGGCGTTCACATCGCACTTCAATTTAAACATTTTTAAAGTTTATGAAATTGTTGGAAAATCGAATTTCGGAAATAACATACCTAATATACTTTCATCACAATGTCAAATACCTTTTAATAATCATTTGTCAATATCAGAAATCCATCTCATAATATTAATCAGAGAAAAATGAACTAACACGGTTTTCTTGCACTTTTGCCTTTTTTTTTGTTGATTTTAATCTCTTAACTTCAATATTTAAATACAATGTAGGGGAAAAAAATTGTATGCCATGGGAAAAACATATTTCAGTTTCAGAATATTTTACAATCTGTAATTGATGCTTAAAATGCATACTTACACAATATAAATATGTGCAAGCATGAATTTGTTAAATTCAAAAAAAAATTAATTAATTATTTTTGTTCCGTTTATAGGTACTATTGCTCTCAAATTTAGCTTAAATTTTTTTTAAGAGTCTGGATAAATTTGCGAATCTTCATTTCTGAGCGAAATTCACACCTACGAACACTAACACCAAACATTTGTCAAACTGAAAGTGTGTTATTTTCCTTTTTACAGACGACAAGTCTGTGAAAAATAGAGAACAATTTACATTTGGTCAGTGCAAAGGGTAGTAACATAAATTTAATAGATTTTTGTAAACAAAAACTACGATTTAAAAACAGCTGACTTTTAAAACACGCACCACAATAAATGCAAAGAAAGAAAAATCTCGTTTTATGTTCCATTGGGTACAAAAAATCTGAAGTCTGAGAGCAAATTCTGAAAATTCCAATGGAAAATGACATTGGTAATTCAAAATAAACTCTATATTCCAAAAAAAAAAAGATTGCAATAATGAACTACCATAAATTTAATATTGAGACTGAAATTTGTTAAAAGTAATGCGCTATATCTACAAAAAACGAAATAGAACATGGGAATACCTACAATAAACAAAATTATTTGAATTCTCACGATTGAATACGCCAAATCCGAAATCGGAAATTATATCGCAAAATCCAATTAGATACCACATATTAGGCGTGTTTTTTTAAGCTTCGATCTCAGCAAACCAAAGTAAAGTAGGATTTTCAACACGCAGTTCCAACAACTACCTATTCGTTTGGGCTTCTTCAGATTCGCTCTCAGATTTTAGATTTCGTGTGGCTAATCGAACATAAAAACGTCATTTGCTCTTTTTTGTGATAATATTCTTGGGATTCGAATATGTGCTTAAATTTTAAATTAAAACATTCGAAATTTGAGTCCCGACTGATTTTTAAATATTTATACATAAATAATTTACAAAAATATATTCACCCGATGCAATGCCTTTCTTTGCTTTAGAACAAATTTACGAAAACCTAAACGCCCTCCACCAGTTGTCAAACTCAAGCGCACTTGTGTTGGTAAATCTGAGAAAATTGGATACATATTATATGCTCTGAGAGTGCCCAATCGAATACCACATAAAGTTTACTTTTGCCCTAGTGGAACCTTGGGCTTAACTTGCATGTTGTTAACCTATTTATGGAACAACCCCCAAGGTTCAGCTGCATGAATTCTGCTGTCAAATATGTAATTCATATAAACAAAATTAAAAAGATCTGAAATGTGAATGGATGAACATTTTTTGGAACCGAATATGGATAGAGAACAAGTAAAGCTATATAAAAAACCATACTCGATATTTATTCGTGCTACATTTATTGTTATAAATGCATTTACAAATTATTTATAATTGAAAAAGTACCACCGGGCGGCCATTAATTACACGTATTCACCGACAGGAAAAATAAGAGCGCGCGAGAGAGGGCTGTCATTCAAAATTTACGGGGAAAATCGGGTAGGTGCACGGGAGTTGGCTCTCTAGTTTGGATACTCTCTGGTATACTACTTGACAATGCAATGAGTTATGCAAGTCACGGCTCACGGGGCCCCCGAAAGATTCCTAATAAATTTTCGATTCACTTACAAAACTCAGAGACCGTCCACCGGATGGGGTTGCAAAACGGCTTTTGTTCAGCTGGAACTGGTAGCGCAGTCACTCGGCACGTGTCCTTTTTTTGATGGCAAATAACGAGGAATGAAAGCATCATCTATTCCGCCTGTGTGACACTGGGAGAATGCATACCACTGCTGCTGCGGCACACAGGATCAACCCCTGTCTATTCCGCTTGAAGGACATTGTAGTGTCTTCTGTTGGAGTGGAGGATTTTTTTTTTAACAACGCTTTCAACCAACCCCTGGCAAAAGACTCCGTAATTGTAACAATTTATATCCATCGTCATGACGTTTGTGAGATGCGTAAATAATCAAATCTCTAACTCAAACATTGCCTATTGCGAAGGGTGCCCAGCGGAAGGAAGCACCCCATATGTGTGTGAGTAAGTCATGGCTAGTCGTCATCGTCATCCTGGGATGGTGATCATTCGCAGAATCCGAATTTGAGTGAGCAATATTTTCCCACCTCCAGAGATTCGCTGTGATTTACAACTGTGGCCAGGGTACTTGAGGATACATGGTCGATTGGAATTTGGAAGCACGGTTGTGCCACGGCGTCGTCGTCATCGTCGTCGGGGCTGACATCAATGCGAAATCCGGGGGTGGATGCAGTCGATGCTACGAGTGCCACTTACGATGCTTTTAGTATGTAATTATGCAGACACTTGCCGCAGACGCGTTGCCGGGGTTCAGTGGGGAAATCCTTTTCCATAGCACCGGTGTCTGTGTGTGCCAGAGTTTCGTCAGTGAGGGTTGGAATTTAATTGCCATTAAGTGCAACCCGAAATTACGTTGTGCTGACTCAGAGACGCGCGAAGCACGTTTACTTGTACACATCCTGGCGTATACTTGTATAGCTGTATTATAATGTGTATTGCCTCTGTTTAGGGAAAATCCTTTTTGGCAGGAATAATGAACGGAGATTTAATTAAAATTGCAGCCGAATCTCAAAGGAGGAGTGAAGTGAAGCTTTTTGCGCGTATGTTTAATCTCGGTCTGCCTGCGCTATCGAGGATTATTACGTTTGCCTTTC
This sequence comes from Cheilosia urbana, assembly GCA_946477585.1. Taxonomy (NCBI): domain Eukaryota; kingdom Metazoa; phylum Arthropoda; class Insecta; order Diptera; family Syrphidae; genus Cheilosia; species Cheilosia urbana. The sequence continues at coordinate 125,476,025 of OX297854.1, forward strand.
GGCTTGTTTCAAGGACTTAATTTAGCTTCGCAAAAATGGTGGTTACATCGGGGATGCATCAAGATTTGTCTGCGGTATGTGAAGACGGGTTTGGGGGGGCACATCGCATTGTTTAAAAATTCGCTTACAGAGCTCAACAGAGGCGTTAAGTCAGGAAATGGAATTCCTTTTGATTTTTGCGTTCTAAGCAATTTCGCACTTGTCCTTCCCTTCGTTGAAAACTTAAAAAAAAAATAATAAAAATTATCCCCTCAAGTATCACCCATTAATCGCTTTTGGCACTCACATTTTATTTTCCCTTAAAATGATATAAAAAGTAAGTCGGAAGCACTTTCGCTCTCGTTGCGTCACACTTTTGATGGTCACATGGACACCATCCCCACCCCCACCGTAATAAACTATACATGTCCACCCACAATGGGCTATATAGCATTTCGCATGTGATATACTCATAAACCATCCAAAGTGTAAAAGGGACATTTTTATGAATTATTTATTCACAGTCAAGGATATCAGGCTGTCAACAGGGAGAGACCACACAGTTTGCGGAAGTGAATTCGTTTCAGTTTTCATATTTATCATGAATATAATATATTTACGTGGGGCGTAGGTAACTACGTTGAACGTTTTGAAGGTGCGCTGAACGTGCAGCACGCGATGAATTTGATTTGTAAAAGAGTGAGTAAAAAATTGAATCAAATAGAAAATGAAATGTACACCTTTCTGTTTACACTTTAATTAGAAAAATACAATGAAAAATGTCAGCCTGAATGAGCAGCGGTATACGACATTGGACGCGGATTTTTTTGTCTACGGCGATTTTACACTTTTGACAATTATTTTTCAACCCAATAACAGATTTTGGTTTGTTAAAATTAAAGTTTGGGAGACGTATTTTTTCAGGCAGAATTAGTTTACCACGGAAGATAACTGAAAACAGGGTGTCCTTTTACGAGTATACGCTCCCATAAGGGTTATTCGTATATAGACCATAAACTAAGTAGGATTCTCACCGCAAATTGTTTTTTATTAGTACCATACCCTCACTATCTCAATTTTACTATCTTTAAACGGTAAACAAAAAACTGCAACTGTGAAAACATGGGAAGGAGCAAAAAAAAACATATTATTATATAGTATTTCGACCTTTTTGCGAGAATTTAGATGTCCGAAAAATCTTCAAAGCGAAAAATAAAAAAAAAAATTGATAGAAATGCCTATTTTATTTAAAGTTGAACCTGTCAAAGTGGGCCCTAGCTAAGTGGAATACCTCTATTCGTGGGCCTATAATTCTGGCGCACCTTCATTTTCCTTAAAAACAATTCTATAAGAGAAACTTTTTCCACCTCTATAAGTGAAACTTATCCTTACTAAAAAAAAATCTGTTAGGTACTTTTATTGCGGCTGTAAGGTGTTTGTTCGGAATAGATTAAAAAAGTACTGTATGAAATCGATTCCAGTTTTCACAGATGCATTAAAAATTGTCGAAATTAGATTATAGGATATGTTTTACCATTATGCGCTGTCCGGAAGCGGAAATCTAAGCTGATATCAGAAAAAGTTGTAATTCTCGAATGCTTCCTAGCTCCTAGCTTTGGAATGACTCAACCAAATGAAGTAGGATTTGTTAAATAATAATTTTTAATAATAAAATAATACAAAGTTCAATTATGTATAAAGGTTTTAAGATATAAATCATATTTGTACGTTATCCTGAAGTCGAACAATAACCAAAAAACTATAAATTTTATACAATTCAAAAAAGTAAAATGTTCGCTCGAAGCTAGATCGTTGGATTTTCCCAGCGTTCAGTGGAGGAAATTATGTGTGCGTGTGTGTGTGCGTGTGTGTTTGCGAAGTGGAACTCTGGCAAAGCAAGGCGAGCACGGGTTAGCTCATATTTTATAAATTAACCTCTGTAATTGCACCAGCCTTGCAAATTTATTTATTTTAACCTCTGTAACCACATGTTCGCCATATTATGAATTATTCTAAAATCTTACAGGTTAGAACATCTCAATTAACCTTTTAAAATTGTGAAAGAGAAATGATTTTCAAGTAAAATTTACAGGTAAACGTGTTATATTAAAGTTCCGAGGATATTATTTGTAACCAGATTTAAAGCTTAGTACGCAGTACGCTGCTCGGCTACACTCCCATACAAAATTCTCTACAATTTTTTTAACTAAGTTGAAGTGAATCCCTTTAGCTGAGTGGTATACAGTTCAAGCTAAAAAATCAAACTCTTGTTTCAGAATGTACTTCAAGTATCTGTTAAAATTTAGCGAGCCCATTTTTCACAGGCTAAATTTTTGACAGATCGTTGTGTTCTGTTGCGTTTTTGTATTGCGAAGAATGGGAGAAGTAACAAGGATGAGGTTTTTTTAAACTACCTCGACGAGAAGTGCCTAGCTAGAATCGGAATTAGGAAATAGTTGATATCAGAGAGAAGTAAGTTTTTTTTCTGTGACACTCAGCGTTGTTATGTGATCGTATTTATCGAAAATGTTACGATTTTCGAAGGTTAATACGATGCTCCGATTTTTGCTCTTTTCGCCCCATTTTCTATGATTTCGTAAATATTTGTTCCGATTTTTCCGATATTTTACAGACATAAATACGATGGGTAGACCGAAATACGACTCGATAAATAAAATACAATTTCAAAAACAGAACATCCACAAATTTAGAAATGCATTTAATATGACATTACCTTAGCTACCCTATCCCTTTGCAATTATCCGGCATCGATTACCGAATATACAATTTTGCTTTTTGCGTTAGTTAGTACGCTGCTCGAGCTAAATTTTCGCTCCCATACAAAATTCTCTCCAAAATTTAGCTGAGCTAAATCTAATCTAAGCGAACGCATTTAGCTAAGTGGTACGCAGCTCGAGCTAAATAATCAAATTTTTGTTTCAGAACGTCCTTCATGTATTTGTTAGAATTGAGCGCGCCGATTTAATAAGTTGGGACATTTTCTCCATCAAAATTTTGACAGATCGCTCCACTCTGTTGTTTGTTGTCTTCAAAATAATACTTGTGTTAATGAATATATGGACGGGGAGTATTTAGAGCTAGAGTATTCCATTAAAATAAATCCTCGGAATTCAATAAGAAAAAAAACCTAAAAATAAAACGATTTTTATCGTGGAGGAGAAAAAATGGCGATGCTCGTGGAGCAACATCCATCGATATTGGAGCCTTACAAATATATACCGTAGAATTTTTTGTTGTTTTATTGCAGCTACTGCAATAACTTGCGCAGCTCCAAAAAAAAATAAAGTCTTCTTCAATTTCATTTGTGTCCATACATGTTAATTAATAAAATTTACATTTTTGCTCAACTGAATTGAATTTTTGAAGGAGGTTATTTTCAAAGAACAGCTGTTACAATTATCCACATCGCTCTCTATGTCAAGATTTAGCTATGACTTTAGCTGATGTTTGGAGAGAAAATTGGGAGACCAGATAAAATATAGTCTAGCTCGTGCAGCATACTAAGCGTTATATATTAACATCTTAACTTGTTTTATGTTATTTAGTTACTTATCAAATAGAGCTGAGATACTGGTATGTTAATATGCTAAAATTGTTAAAATTTTAAAGCATTCTTAACCTTTTACCAAAGAGATGTGCATTCTATAACTTTAAATTTTGATAGAATTACAATGTAGTTTAGCGTCATTTGACTGCTGTGTCATTCGATTGGCCACTCTCAGAGTGTAACTATGTGAATAGTTTAAAAAGCTCTTCATACCCAAAAGAGCATACCAATAGATAACAATGTTCCGGTAACAATGCTATCCCCATTTCTTCGTATACCTACCTCCTGTTGAGTGTGCCTCAAATTTCGTGTTGAAACATTTCCTTTGCGATGCGCCTGTGGAACTATTGCTATACTGCCTTAGAGGCCCCCAGCCTAAAACCTTATAAAGTGTGATTTTCGGTATCTATACCTACACAAAGATCGTAAATTGCTTTTCAAGTCCTTAATTAATTCCTTCGAGAGTCGTAATTACTCTCGAGACAACAGTAAGGCCTTTTCGGGCTTCGGGGAGCAACACATGCCAAGAGTAAGATGTGCCCTAATTTCTATGCGCCCGGATAAAGGTGAACTCGTAATTAAATTCTAGCACACAAACACTGCTGTGCCGATTAACATTTCCAAATTTCCTTGTATAAATTAAACACACTCCTTAGCAGTCACGTTATATACACCACATATATACTTGTCTGGACCAACGACGACCGACGGATGAATGAATCCATATCCTGGTCCTGGATATGTAACAATTACCACAGACACCCCGCACTCTTACTTCCGTTTTATGGTCAGTTTAACTTTTCGACATCGAACATCGGGCCGGTGTATATGACTGTTTAGTTCATTTTGGGGTGCTTCCTGTATTTCGGTGTAGCCATGTGTTATGACACCTCTATCCATATATAAACTGTAGCTGCGTGGAGCTGCAAGCTGCAACCAGCATCGCCTCAAAGGTGAGGCAGCCCCAAAACAAAACACATGTTACATGCAGAACGCAGAAGCCATGAGACCAATTGAAAATGTCAATTAATAAATGTGCTCGTAACTCTGTCGCACGGCGAGCTAAGTTTTGGCTTCGTGTGGAGTAGGTGCGAGCGAGGTGTGACAGGTAGAGAGACGCAGTTAGTAGCGGCGGCCGGCGCTTGTTAGTACGAGGGTTGCGCAATAAATTGTGCATGGCTGACGAGTTGTGCTACTTATCGTCGCAATAAATCGCATTAATTTATTGCCCTAGGACAGTTAAATTATTTAGTGCACACCTATATGTGGCCCCGGAGCACACACAGGTTAAACATTATTCAAATGTCCAACCTGGTCTGAAGGGCTGAATTGTGTAGGTACGTACGGACATATTTTGTTGATGGCGTGGGGCATATATGTGGAGCGATGGAATGTAATGGCACAGTGTGTTGTGCAAGACTGGTGAGAATGTATAGACATTCAGCTCTGTGCGAGCTATTGTTGAGTTCTTGTTAGACCGCTGGTAGCCCAAGGACTTGTCTTTGGGATATACGACCGACATTAGAGTTAACGACATAGTTGACGCTCAGCTCTGCATGATTGTAAATTGGCCTTTGAAAAGACTTCGCACCCTACTAATACAAAATTTAAGTCTTGACTTTAATTTTCGAAAGCTCAAAATTGTCAAATTTCTATGGAAAATAGGTATATACCTAGCCACTCTGAACCATGTAGGTACTAAAATTAAGCGTCGAAGTAGAAAATGTTTACTAGTAAAGCCGTCCATGTATATTAGTGTTGCGATGCATTTCTGACATCATATTTTCTGTCCGAATACACCAAATAGTGATATGGCCACTGTATATTCTCGGGTTTGTTAATGTGCAGCATTGCTAACACAATGTCAGTACACTCACCAGTCAATCGACTGCTGTTTTAAAAACTACTTGGAATCTCTTTGATGCTAGCAGGCCTGCGGGTAGCTAGCGAATTGCCGAGTCTTCTGAAAGGAAGCTTCGTAGGTTGTCAGGACTGTCGCAAGACGAACCTATAGGTTTGCAGGACTGTCACAAGATGGACCTGTAGGTTGTCGGCCTGTCGCAATACGGAACTATACGACGCGCGGGCTTTCCCACGCCCATCCGAAGACCGATCCGTTGATCAAGAAGATCGAAGCCAGTCTAAGCCGTACCCGTTATCCTCCGAACTTATTATTCAAATTGTAAAAACTAAATACATTAAATGATTTTGCATTTTAGTTATCATTATTTTTTACATTATATATTAAAGATTTTGCGTTATATAATTACATATTGTAAAATTAATTTATTGAAACTTGGAATTGTAATTATAACCTATTGGAAATTATTAACTACGAACCGAAGTTGTAAATGAAAGCCTCGATATAAAAAGTAGCGTAATAAAAGGAAACTCCGTAAACTAAAGTTCGTGTTTCTGTAGAGAGAACCTTGGCGATCCGGCGAGCTAAACCCAGCCTAGGATAAAAAGCGAATACAAAAATTTGGCATAATGACGCTTTTGAATGTGACATGAGGCCAAATTCTAGTATTTGGTATTTTGACACTTTGAGAAAGCGTCATAAGGCCAATTTGGCTTTATGACACTTTCTTGGTATAAGTATGTATGGGTCGGCAAGCTGCCCTCCTGCAACCACCCTGCTTGGGCTTCCTGTTGGATTACGGGGTGGGTGCGAGGCTGAGTATAGTTTAGTTTAGTTTAGTTTATTGGTTACATTTACAGCTTTCACAATAAATTATAAAACATAATCTTTTAGGAGTAAAAGCGAAAAAACAATTGGTTAGGTATCAAAAAATTTAACAAGGTATGTAGTACATGTCTTGGTATAAAAGATAAATTTTAAATTAATTACTAATAAATAAATAAATAAGTAGGTACCTAAATAAGCATGAATAAATAAATAAATGTTGAATGTTGAAACAATATGCAAAAATGAAGAACACAAGAAATAAAGCAAAAAATACAAAGTGCCCCCCACGTGATTGTCAGTCAGAAACGAGAAAAGAACATTACCATATTCATCCCGATAACATAACAAAAAAAAAAAAAAAAAACAACGAGGTGGACTAAGACTAATAGATCGTGACGAGTTACAGAAAGTCAATTTTTCATACAAATAAGAAGGTTGTTTGCTTACGATGATTTTGTGAATACATATGAGTGTGCATTTAAAGTACACCCAAGAATGTTCTTAGCATACATTGAGACATGATCATATCGCCTTAAATGATAGACATAACGTACAACATTGTTAAAAGCCATATTAAGTTTTGTATTAGCTTCCGCACTGCAGTTACAAGAAATCTCACATCCATACGTAAATAAGGGAAGTATGTAAGTCTTTACTAACATAATTTTTGTATTTACGGGTGTGTAATGTCGGGACATCGACAAGTTTCTAGGGCAATGGTATATCTTTCCGATAGTGATATTGATGTGATCATTCCATTGCAATTTTGCGTTAAAAATGATGCCGAGATTTTTACTTTTCATTATGCATTGAATAGGTACGTCTCCGAGGTTCACAACTGGAAAGCTACTTAAGTCTAGTTCATTTTTGTAAACAACTAAACATAAAGATTTATTTGGATTAAGTTTTAGACAGTTTCTGTCGGACCAAATAAGAAGGTTTTTTAAATCTTCGTTAAGATTGTAAACTGCATCCTTAATCAAACCCAGCTTACAACTTTTATACAGCTGAACGTCATCTGCGTACATATGAAAAGAAGACTCCTTAATTGAGATTGGAAGATCATTTATGAAAATTGTAGATAACAGTGGTCCCAGAATGGATCCTTGAGGAACGCCAGTTAAGGTTTCTATAAACTTGGAGATGCAGTTATTATATGTGTATGCGAAGTTCCTTTAATATTTGGCGTAATGTCACAAACTAGTTTGGCCTAATGACACTTTAACTAAGCGACATTATGCCAAATACTAATATTCGGCCAGTGTCACTTTCAAAAGCGCCAAATTTTTATATTTGGCACAACGTCGCTTGGAACAATGTCACGGCACCATAAAAAGCACATCACAGTAGATTGTCGAATCTGGTCGAATTTATATCACGACTGAATAGCTAGATAGTTTTAGTATGTACTAAACTTGTGGCCAATGGAAGCCTTAAATAAATAACGTCCAACTTTTTAATCGGGAGTTTTTTTTTTTATTTTGAAGACATATATGCAGCCAGCCAGCGGTGGTGACGCCATAAGAGCAATAGAACGTTTTACTTACCTATAATTGATATGAATTGGAACTGTGCTGCGCAGTATGAATAGACTAATAAGATATCGAACGAAAAAAATAACTATGGCGAGGGCGACTCAACTCGCACCAAAACACACCAACGATCAACCTAAACCTTGAACCTTCGCAACAACCAGCAATTCTTCCCCATTTATTGGAAGTCGACTGGAATTAAAAGAGAGTCGTCTGGAACGTTAGTGGAAGTGGATGTATTCAGGCGAGTTGTGTTGTGAGTTGTGACTTAAAAATTAATTTTTACTTTGTTTTTTCAATTAATAAATCACATTGAATTTATTTTGCCTTTATTCTATTAATCGTTTTCTAAAGTCACTTCTCTGTCATTTAAATCACACCTACTGCATTCATAGCTTGTAGTCTTTTTCCATTTGACGTTTCTCTTATGTGAATAAAGTTTTCAGTGTTCTATATACCGAAAATTCTATTACTGTGCAGAGCTCGTTGGAAATAAAAACAAAATCTAACACACTTCAAATCTTGTTAGTCTTCTTAGAATTTCTTTTATGCTCATTATAAAGGAACACATCTCTATACCGTCCTCTTCTGACCTCAACATACAACTTAATACACGCTAAGGGCTTGGTCAGTTCGCTCCTCCTCCTGCAAAGCCTCTACAGTCAGTGGAACATATTTTTTCTATGGATAATTGCGCTGAACATTAATTTGAATCTTTTGCCTGTTGAAACTGAGCTTTAAATAAAATGATCTAAATCCTGTTACAGACACATTACAGAAAGTAAACAAGATAAAATTAGAAATCAACTTCTAATTGTAGTTCTCTTTTAAATTTGAGTTCATATATTTCAATATACAACTCCCCCACCTACTTGCACCACACACTGTGCCAGCAAGTCGTGCTCTATGTCTCTATGACATTCGGTGTAAATTCGCCGCTATCAGCGCATACTATACTGTAAACGAACTCGACAACGTGCCATGACTTCACCCTAATGTACAAAATTCGCTATACCGGTCTTAACGATTCTTATCAATTGGACATATTTATTCCAGGACATTAAAAATTTATTGCACCTGGTGCAACGTAGAAATGCCATTCCGAGGCGACTCCTAAACACACACAAACAAAAAAATGCAACAAATTCAAAGAATAGCTATCCTCGGTCCTCTGCCATCAAGAGTACAAAATCGCAATGTGCTTTGCAATGCTGTCAGTGTCCTTTATAATATCCCCTCCCAAGAAAACAGGCAAAAAAAAAAAAAAAACAGAAACAAAAACTCCTTTCCAACTGCGTTTTCCAACAAAACCCAACGTTTCATTTGGATTTATTGCACTCTCGTGGCAAAGGACAATTTGCGCCGTCTCTATCTATACGCAAATTGACATCGCTCTGTGGTGTGGAAAAGCTCATCAAAATAAATCACCTTATAATGGATTGGTATTGTTTCCCAATTTATGAATCTCCTTCAAAAATTATTCCCGTCGCACCAAAGAAGCCAAACTCATTGAAAAGTTTTTCGTTCAACAAAAAAGCGGGCTGCATGGAAATCCTTTCAAATCCTAGGATCCAGGTAGCTTGTGAGAAATGATTTCGAGGGAAAACTTTAAAACAAGGACACCGTGTATAGTTGGTTTCGGCGAGGAATGACAGACACACAGAAACAACAAATGGAGGTTATTTTTGGGAGGCTAAGAGGCTAAGACATTCGCCACAGTAGTAGGAGAGGGGCTATTCTGTCCGGAAGACACAAGCAAACGCCCAGAGGATCTTTTTCTTTATGAAGGTGGTGCGGAAGGGGATGGGGGAAATTGAAAACGCCACAGCAGTTTATGTAGTTTTTACGTCAGTTTTCCGCTTATTGCTGATAAATTGCTTTCGTGAGTTTGACTTAGTACTGAGAGTAGGCTACAGGACAATACATAGCTAGCGGACTGCAGCGGGCCTGATGCGGTCAAATTTGTAGGCAAGATTAAGGTTAAGATGGGAGGGGATTTCACAGCAGATATTTCAAAGTTCAATTCAAATAATGACGCTATAACGAGGACCACAGGTACAAGTTTTGTACAGTATTTCCAAAGGAAACTCCTTACGGTTGCACGGGATGGATTATTATTTTACACAGTCGCGAGAATTACGTCACGACATTCATTTCAAAGTACACTCGCCATTTCCTGAATGGAATCGCTTTTCAAAAATATTTGCCAAACGCAAATAAAACCAATTCCAGTAGTCCTTGTGTCGTAGTGTGTCAAATGCATACACTAGAAGCAGTGCATTCAAATTCAGTTCAATAGTCCAGAGATCCGGCAACGATTTCAAAACTCTGTTGAAATAAATCAAGCAATGGTGGCCCATTACTATATTCAGTTATTGAAATTGAGATGTCCTACATTGTAATTGTGTTTGTGCATGAACAAAATTTGCATTGACACTTTTTCCGCATTCTGCTCCACTTTTTTCCAATATTCACAAGAGTGCTTTGCTATTCAAAGTCGACACTCTCTCCGATTCTTCCTTTTTTGTGTTATGTCTCATACTCTTATATATGCTGCGTATTTATTTTAATAACACTCACACTGTTAATATTCTGCGATTCATCCTTCCTTCACCGAATAAACACAGAGAGTCATAATTTATGTGCGGTTGTGAACCCCTCGATACTTCGCTTCGGCTCGACTACAAACTGGGTCAATTCATGAATCGAACGCTTGTCTTCGTTCTGTTCTTCAGGGTTCATCTGAGATCGCTCCTCTTGTACACACACCCGAAAGCCAGTCACACGTACTGCGTGTCAGCCAAATGGATAATAAAAATGAAATATTTTTGTTTACGCAATCATTCTAATATGAGAGCAAGATGGATACAATGAGGAAGCATTCAACTTCCCTTACAACTCATGGAGTCATGGGAAGGCATGCTTTTTGCTGCAAACATAGGCGACACACAGTACATGCCACAGACACAGGATGGTAATGGCAAAGATGACTCCTCTATTGGTGTAATCTGTGCGACAAGGATTTATCTCGCCAGAGAGTTGAGACATTCTTCCCGAGCCAACTCTATAGCTCCATAGAACGGTTTGACATGGTTTGGTATATGTTCTTTTCTGGGTTGATGTATGACCTTCGGTTTTTAAACCACAACCCCCCATCCTTTCACGAGATAAGGACTTTCATATGTGCTGTGGATAAGGGAAAGTGTGTACTGGGCGAGCCAGGGGAAGGTGTTCATGTGTGAAGCCAAGTAATAGAAACGGAATGCTTTGTATTCGGGACACATTCCGGAGTTGGTTTGTTTGTCATTTTATTTGCTTGTTTATTTTATCGGGAGAAAACCGTTAAAAAAAAGTTTTTTTTTCCTCAAACATCTACACATGTGGCCCTCGAGGAGTTTCGGATGTGATACTTTTTAAATCACGATCTCATACGTCATCGAGTGCGGCTGAAGACGCGCATACATTTGACAGGGAAGATGACAATCTCATAATGAACTATGAAAGTCGAAATGGGTCTTAATGCATGAAGTCACCGAACTGAAGTGTAATCAACCACAAGATGACAGAGCATTGCAATCGGGTCTATCACAGAATCCGTCGTATTCGGAATTTTGCTACGAACCCCGGAAGAACTGTTAAAGAATCCGTCGTAGGGGAATTTTGAAATTCGTAGAAAGTGGTATCACTGAATATACCACGTTCTACGAATTTCGAAAGCAAAAAATGTACCCTACGAAGGATTCTGTGATAGTTCTTTCGGGGCTCGTAGCAAAATTCCGAATACGACGGATTCTGTGATAGACCCGAATATCTTGGCGCGTTCGCCATAAACTTTTGCGTTGTAAAATGAAAATACATAATTAAAGTTAGAAGCTTTCAAGACTTGGTTTTGTTGTATGATGGTGTTTTCGAAAGAGTTTTTTAAATTGGCTTTTCTCCGATGACAAACTGACAGTGGAGTTGGGCGCATTGAAATTCGTGACTGAACTGCGTTGACAGTTCGGATATGTGGCTGACGTAGAAAAAGTGACGTTCCCGACCTATCTAGTTTTTGCGTTCAGGTTACATTCTGTCCAGACCAATCTAGTCGATTTAAGATAACTACCTAGATTCTTGAATGTGCCCAATGAGAATATGACGTTTGAGTTTTAGAACGCATTTTGTGGAAAAAATAAAAAATAAAAAAATTAAACATTTATAAATTTTCTTGTCAAAATGATAATTTTTTTTTATTTATTTCCTACTTTTCTTTTTCTTCCGACATTTTTTTTCACTTTTTTGCCAGCGAATCAACAGTGCATATACAATAATGAACACTTGACGTTGAAAGTGCTGCCAATAGTTGCCAATAGTTTGCATTAATGAACATGACCATCATGATGCCAGTTATGCGTTACTAAATTTAAACCATGTCATCAGCTGCTCGAGAAAAATGTGTAAAATCAGCCTGCCAGATTGCATTTTAATTAGAGCAAGACTTATATACTTACTTAGGACGGTCCGGGGTAAATCTGGTGCTCAACCAACACGCCTCATCAGTTAGCGCCATTTTTGACTTACTATCTGACCAGCTACCTCCAGTTGAACAATCCTTGGTTGAGGTCCGCATCTACTAGTGCCAACTAAGGTGGGATCTTCCAATACAGCATTGTCCCTTTGGGTTGAAATCGAAGAATCTTCGGGCCAGGGTATTCGCATCCGTTCGTTCTACTTGTCTCAGCCATCTTAGACAGCTAATACGTACTTTGCTGATCATGTCAATGTCACTGTACGTTGTATTCGCTGGAAAGTCTCTTATGTTAAAGCCCGCTACCGGAAACGGGGCCGCAAATCACTCGATAAGAATTTTAGGTCCAAAATGACGAAAGAATATCTTTATCCTCCTTTAACTCCGTCCACTATTCTGTGCTATAAAGCAGGATTGCGATGATGAGAGTCTTCAGTGGGCCTTACTAGCCCAAGCCTATAATTCTGCCTTCCCAGATTTTGGCAAATCCGACTTTCAAAGATCAACACGCGAACGTATTTATACACGTCTATAACACATTTATTTTATTTTATTTCTGTTAATAGAAATGTGTCCTGCACATAAAACACCACAAAGGGTCGACAAATTTGCTCCAAAAAATTTTCGGAAAAACGTAAAGAACACAGTTGCTGAGTATGCTGCATTAAAACGTTATAGAAATTGTCAAAAAATCGACTAAAAATCATCTTAATAAATGCGCAATAAAATATAAGAAGAGTATTTCGACCAAAATTAGCTCAAAAACGCATCCACATTGGTGACAAGGAAAGCCACCTCGACGTTTTGTAAGAAACACAATAGGTACGTACCAGAAATCGAAACAAACCTTCACAAATACCCTAAGAAAAGGCTTTTAAAAAAAGCACCCAAAATTAGTCCGAAAATCTTTCAAATATAAATCTCCCAGCCTATTTACGAAAATCAGAAAAATTTGTTTACTAAACGTTCCAAAAAAAAATCATCAAAAATCTTAAAAATTAAACAAAACTTCGACAAATCTAGGCTCAAAAACGCATGTAGACTGTTGTTAGTGTTTGCCAAATAAACAAATTTTGAACACGATTTGTTGGGAATGCAAAAGGTATTTGAAATCGCTTAGAAAAACTTGGAAATAGTTCTAGAAAAGCGGTCCAAGAATATGAAAAATAAGATTGAAAGTTGTACCCGAAAATATTACTAAAAGCGGGAATGAGGTCGTTTAAAAAAGTGAAAAGTGAGAGAGAAAAAATGTACCCAAATGAGGCCTAAAAGTAGTCCGAAAAACACATCAACCTTGTGCGTGTCATAGTGGAAATGGTGTAAAAAAAAGCTTTGGAAACACGCTTAGAAACTTTTTTAAGATCGTTCCTAAACATGGACCGAAAACTCATAAAAAAAACATTTCTTAACACCTGACAAGTTGCTTAAGGAACGCCCCAAAACTTATTAAGAATCGTACTTCAGACTTACGAACAAATTTATTAAGAAAATTAAGGTGCCAAGGAATAAAATTCAAGTCCAAGACCAAACGTTTAACTTGTGATGGTGCATGGAGTAAAAAGAGTTACTACCCGTTTAAGGACACATAATCTACACAAGTACTTCCTGGCCCTTCACAAATTGGACACAGCCAGAAATATCAGTTAAGATGAAAATTCTCCCTTGGCTGCGATTTGTTGACACTCAATCGACCCTTACTTGGACCTCTATATCAAAACTCAATGTTTCAAATTTATCAATACAAAAATCGTATTCTCACTCCGTGTCGCCGCAGGTGGTCGACCAAAAGGTTTTTAAACAAAACTCCTCGCCGCGACAAACACACTCAGTCCCCTTTTCCAAATGTCAAATGGGAAATTATTTTCAATTAACAAAGTTTTGCAAGACGCTATAGCCAGCACCAGCAATTAAAACTGAAAATTCCAACATGTCCGGAGCCCTTCAGATTTGCCACAGTAGATTTCGTAAATTTATAAACTTTATATACCCTTCGGTTGACACATCCCAGCAGTTTCTATGTAGTTGAATTCACACTGCGCTATTCTTCGGGCAAAAAGTTCATGTGGTTGCAGTTGTCCCGTCGCTAGCATGTATCCACCTAAGTCTATGGACAAATATTGGTGAAGATTTGCAGTAAGTTTGAGTCTCATCAAAGTTTCGAAGAAGTAACTTATTTCCATGCGAGTGGAAATGTTTTGACATTCACATCATTTAAGAGGCGACTTCCCCCATGGACTTTTGTAAAGCCCATGTGCGTTAGGCACGTGTATACTTAGAAAAGTACCTCATTGGCTGGTTTGCTGCTGGCGCGAGTCAATGATTTATAATATGGGGTCGCTATTACTCATCAAAAACAAACGAATCCGGAAATCAAAAGAAATGTAACCATAGATTCGGTCATTTACTGAATTGACAAACAAACTGCAAAAATGGAACGACATGTCGCAAAGCTATGGTTTGGTGAAAGAAGTGAAAAATCGTACAACAAACACTCATCGGCTGTCACAGACTTAAAATCATGGGTTATTCTAATAAGTCTATCGTAACCTAAGACCTAAGCACGGCTTTAACCAGCTGTGAACAGATCGGCCTTATTTTTATCAAATAGGTATACCAAGGTTTTATTTTCAGTGTGGTCGGACCTTCAAAGTTAATATTTTGATTAGAGACGAATTATTTAAGTAAAAAAATTGCCGTATAGGTAGTTATACCGGCGCACAGTGGTTTTATTTGTATGGAAAGGGCGGTCAAAAAAATATAATCTTAAATGATAGAATTTTAAATTTTATATTTTTATTGAAATTAATTAAAGTTTATAACAATAAATTCAAAACATCTTTAGATAGACTCGATTTTTTTTTAATTTTTTCGTTAGAAAGCAACGGATCTGACGTTAGAAGTAATCTTTATAAATAAAAGAGTTAGGGTAGGTGTACCAGTACCCGGCCAGTCACTAGTAGCCGGCCACTTTGCGTTAAATAGTTTATAATAAGTAAATTAATCGTTATTTTCACGTGCCAAAAATTGGGGTTATAATTTTTTGCCTATTTATCGTGCTGGTAAAATTTAAAAAAATGCGCAGTCTTCGAGGAAGTGAAAAGTGCATTTTAGAGTTCGAGATTGTTGATGGAGGTATCAAACGGAAAACGTAGGTTTCAGTATTTTTTTTTTAATATTTACGAACTCGTTTATTGTTTATCTGTTAAGTTATATAATTATTAATCATAATATGTGCAAAAAACGCGAAATTTTCATTTCTTTTTAAGTATTAGATGTGGCCGGTCACTAGAACTTTTTTCTTTGAGTCGTTTAAGTGTCCGGCCAAGGTGGACAAGGTGGATAAGGTTGCATTTATTCATGCAACTAAGCCGACTTTGCCATGCAAAAAAGTTTTCAAGTTTTGTCAAATTTGTATCAGCTTAAGACAGTTATAGCCATGCTCGTCACGAATGTTTTCCCGAATATCGTTTAGAATCATGTTGACCATGATTGGCTGGATGTTTTTCAATCCGGAATTCCAGTGTTACTTACTTGGTCAGTTGTATGTCTCGTGCCATGGCAAGGCTCCCGCTTTGTACGTGTACGTGTATAATAGAACGAAAAATGTTGTGTACCATAAAGCACTTCAGTGAATAAAAAAGTTAATTTAAAAAAACAAAATACCCGACTGACTGTTAAAAATATTTATAAAAATTAAAACAAGACACTTTCAAGTATAATTAATTGGGAGTCAGAGGCTGCGCATATTTTTGTCAGATTGTGTAGGTAGTCTCCGATAGTCAATTAGTTATATACTTGAAAGTGTCCTGTTTTAATCTTTTTAAATCTTTTTTTACGGACAGTCGGTTTTTTTTTTTAATTAATTTTTTTTTTTCTTACCTTTTTTTTTATTTTTATATTTATTTGCTTAGCCTATGACCCTCCGGGGAAGAATACGAATCTAGTGACACCTCACTCTTTAAAATTGGTCGAGCCGTTTAGGCTAAGGGGCGTCACGTAGGAACGTACATAGGATACGCGCGAAACACATAACCCTCTCTGTGTACAGTCGGGTAAAAAGCGAAATACTTAATTGTCAAATACTCGGCAATGCCCAAAGTCTTAGTGTATAAAACCGTCTTCTAGGTCGAATGCACAATGGCGCACAAACGCACATTATGGAAAAACTTGACAGATCATTGAAAGATCTGCGCAATGACTCGAGATGTTTTGGAGGCGCAATGATTTTACTGTCTGGCAATTTCCGCCAAACGCTGCCAATAATTCAAAGATCGACTATTGCCGCTGAAATAAATGTTTGCCTCAAATCATCAAATATGTGGTGCTATGTGAAGAAACTTTAGATGAAAGCAAACATGAGAATGTTGCTTGATAAGTCATAACTTAGTTGCAGTACAAAAGAAATTTGTGAGAGTCGGTTTTAGTTAGTAAAAATCTCACACTACTATGAGCACGCGCTGTACTCATAGTGTCTTCTAAAAGATTTCCACCTATCTCGGAGCAAAAAAAAAAAAAAAAACTGCTGAACGATCCATCTGCACAATACTTCTACAAGCACTTGCTGACTATCGGTAATGGCCGTGTTACTGTCCACAAATTTAGCGGATTGATTTCATTTTCATTGATTTGTTGCATTTTTTTTTTTTTTTTTTTTTTTTCTCATTGAAAGACGAGCTTATCAAAAAAAAAATCCCGAGCATCATTGCTAACCACAAGTATAACGAATGGTCGAGTAAGCGAGCAATTTTAGCGGCTAAGAATAAAATGGATGACTTAAACTTTTTTCTTCAGAATCAAATCCTTGATACTCTGAATTTTTTTAAAACTTTTGAGTAGGTTTATAACAAACGAAGACGAAGCAACCAACTATCCAACTGAATTTTAAGACTCCTTGGACTAAAGGTTGACTTGGTAGTCATCATGGTTCGAAATCTAAACCAATCAAAACTATGTGCAATGGAACGCGTATGGTGATAAGAAAACTGATGAACAATGTGGTTCACGCGACGGTACTTAAAGGATAAATCAAAGGTGAGAAAGATCTCATTCCGACTGATAAATATTTTGAGTTTAAACGAATTCAATTTTCGATTTGTCTTGCATTCACCATGACGATTAATACCTGCAAGCTGCTTTACTTATTTGTTCTTGCGCCTGTTGACAAAATGAAAAATATTATGTATCACAAGGTGCTTCAGTGAAGATAATAAACCCAAGTGTAAGCCAATTAAACAAAATACCTAGCTTCATCAAAGCAAATATCTTGCTGACAAGACATTGGAATACTTGATTTTTATACTTTTATTGAATTTTATTTCTTAACGAACTACTGAACTTAGTTAAAATAATAAATTAAAATAATAAATTAGCTGAGAGGTATCATTAGCCAGTCAGCTAGTCTATAAAATAAATCTGTATTTGTTGATAGATGCTTTTCGAGTATTGTTCAATCTGAAAAACTTAAAGCCTTTGTTTTTTGATTCTGCAGCCTCTTTCATAAATTTGCCTTAGGCAACATTGCGCGTTTAACAATTTTTCCTCCATGGATGAGCGTTTTATGTAGGGGAGACTGGGTACGGTTGAAACACAGGACGGTTGAAACAACACGAATATCTCGTGAACCGTACGCGCAGCGTCTATGAGTATTAGGGCTGAATGAAGCAAAAACAAATCCGTCGACGAATTGTAGTCATGCATCGTTCGTTCGGCGGTTCAGTTTTAAATGAGAGCTAATTTTCTATTTAGACTATCAAAAGTAAGTATTTTTGTTTGGTTATTTTTTATTTTACTGTGGTTTCTATCGATGCGAGATTGCTGTGCCTATTTTTTTTGTATGCAGTAAAGAGTGTAGAATACAGTATGGTGACTAGTTTAAACGTGTCAGTGCTGTTTTCGTTACTTTATAGATTCTTTTTACTTAAAGGGGGGGTTGGGGACGGTTGAAACAATTTTTCAAGGGACGGTTGAAACAATGTGTTTAATTATTTTTTTATTATTATATATTATTTTAACGAAATCAGAAGAACCAGAACACCAGAGAAAGAACAAATAAAAAAGGAGCATGAAGAAAGACTAAAACAAACCAGCTGAGCAAGCTAAGAAAAGGTTGGTAGGTAAACAAAAGAAAATAAAAGTTACGAAAGTCAAAAAAAAAAAAAAAAAAAAAAATAATAATAATAATAAATGCAGCATTGCAGTGCTCTATTATTTTTTTTTTTTATTCAGAAGAAGAAAGGTTTTATTTCCTTGTCTGCTTCTCAACGTATTCAGGGAGCAGATCTAGTGAAAATTAGATACAAATGTATCACCTGTAAAATGTGGGCTCACAAAGAGTGCAAAGAAGGTTGCAATAGTTATGTTTGCCACAATTGTGATTTGGAATATTCTGAAAACTGAATTTTATCGATTGTATTATCAAGATTAAAGTAATGTTCTTTCAATTGATTAAGTGAATTAAGATTTTTTTTTTGATTTTTGTTTTCTTTAATTTTTTGTTGTTTAGAAATACTGTTTATTATTTTTTTATTTCTATATAAAACAATGACGTGATAAATATTGTCGAACAAATATATTATTTAAAATAAAAATTAATTAAATATTTAACAATGGAAGATTGTGTTCATGTTTCAACTGACCCCAACGACTGTTTCAACCGACCCTGGTATGGGTACGGTTGAAACAAATTTTCATTTTTGTTTTAATATGATGTACTACGCAAAATATCACACCGAACACTCAAAAAACACTTTACATTTATACATAGAAACATGCTCCTACATTTCACATAACTTGATCACCGTTTAGCTTATAAACGGCAATGGTATGGACGGTATAAGCGAAATTGTTTCAACCGTACCCAGTCTCCCCTACTGAAGCTGTCATTAGGTACCAAGGATATTCCTGAACAATTTCACGTGCAGTATTTTGCGCATATTTCTCGCAAAGCTCTGGATTAATTGCAAAACAAATTGCCAAAGTTTTTAAAAATACAACACGTCTTTCGATTATTGATTTTTGTACACCAGTTATTTGGGAAGATACGGAAGGGTTTGTAAAAAATCTACGAGTTGTATTTCCATTGTTTGAATTCCCACCTTATCCCGCCTTATCCACGCGAGCAGTTGATATATGCAAAAATCTAAACAACGTATCCCTGCTCAGCTCTGCTCAACTCTGCCATTTTCGTATTTGAATTAAAAACGTATTGGTCGACAGTATCGGGTCGATCCTGAACGAGGATTTTGTCATACAATTTTCTTTTTCTTCTCGTTGGAATTCTACAATCCGTTGGGCAGTATGATTTAGAAGTCCTTTAAGCGAAACTTCGGCTGATGAATCCAAAAGTGTAATTTTGCCAAGCTCCAGATAACAATCTTACTTTGCTTTAAGAACCTTAGGATAGCTCGGAAAGATATCAACTTCGGTCTTTTCGTTTACCAAGTTCCCAGATGACTTGGTACTGATGTTTGGTCAACTTTGCCTCAATCAAAATCTAAAGCATCATTTGAATTAAGATGTTTCGCTTGAAGATTGTCTGTTGACTGAAAATGCTTCAAAGCACAAGCAATATCGCTATCTATGGCTGCAATGCTAGCAAATCGTCTTCTTTAAGTTGGACACGAGCATTCTAAAAATGGCTTCTCTGGCATGCCTTGATTATTATTTATTATTAAAATAGATCAAAAATGGTTAACCCGCAATGTCAAATGTTCAGATTTCCGTAGAAGTGAAAAGCACTCAACTTCGCGACGCGTCTGAGTGCCAAAAACGTATTTTACCACTTTCTTGCCCAACCGTCAAAGACAATAATTGCATTAACAAAAACGAGTTTGTTTATCCTTAAAATTTGTTCTTTTGGACTTTGGGAGAAACCACCGTGCGGTGGTTTGATGACTGCCAACCATTTTGTTACAATTGATTGACACTTTTTACCCTTAACAGGTGTGAAAGCTACAGGAGTGATGCCGCATCCGCTAAGAAGGTCACGCAGGACGACTCATAAATGTCGGAATATAGCGAACAAAGAGTCCCATTTCCCGTCTAAATTTTTTTGTAAATTGCCATAAAATTACATCAAGTCAATATGAATATTCGTCCGACCATCAGCCACAGTCGCTCCGACTCTGATGGGTCGTGACTCGTGACTCGTGACTAGAGCGTTTCCGTTCACGCTTGCCAAAATGCTTCGTTCTTATTCTCAATGATGAGTAAATGCCGCACAGCATGCCAATGCAACTTTAACTTTAACGGGTCGCCCAGACTCGGGTGTCGGCGCCGGGTGTGACCGGAACTTTAATGCCTAATTAAAAATGCACAACTCTGCATCAGCGTTCGGTCGCACTATGCATCAGCATCGTGTATGTTGTGTACCATGTTGACGAGGTCAACATCAAACAGTGTGCGGAATAGTCAAACATTTACCTAAGGTATTTGGAACCGCAAATATTGACCCCAAGTGTTGTTGCAAGGCGAAATTGGCCAAGCTCTATGCAAGCTGCTTAAAAATTAACATGTTGCTGCATCGAGTGCAGACGAAGGGATGAACGGGGTGCTGCCACTTAAAAGGCAGCAATGTTGCGGCTGGCGGGTATCTTTCAGGATCGATGTCAGTTCGTTGCAACGGAAAGTCAACTTAATTTCCTCTCATCCTGTCCAAATAATTCGCATTACAAGCCTGCTAATGGGTTTATTGAATATTTATGATACCAAGTCATCGTGGATTCTGTAATTAGATACAAGCCAGCATATTGTTGCCTTTGTTTGTTGCTGTACGTACTCAATGTAATTACACATTTGAATATGTACCTATATATAAGTGTTCATTGATAGGATCGTTGTGCAAACGTTTGCCTTAAGTGGAATAAACGAAATCAGCATTCGTTTGCACATTGCCGCGTCATGGAAAGTCGAAACGTGGCTGGCAATCTAACAAACAATTTGCATTAGAATTGTAATTTCGAATTGACAGAGAGTGCGGTATTAGGAGATTGGTCCTTTGCCCAGTCATTGTATATGTAGGCGGCGTGGCTTAATGAAATTCTCATTAGTGTCAAGCGCCGTTCGATGGCGATGGCTTTGGTAGAACTGGAGAAGTTACATTCACGTTGTTCTGTATATTTTGAATCGAAGTCTGATATGGTATATCTGCAGCACTTTAATGCTGACAATTGGCGCTGAAGAGATAATTTATATTCATGAGACTGTTCTATTATTTCGAATACCGATGGCGCAGGATGGCAGGAGATTCGACAGGTGAAAGTGGATCATCCTTGGCTGGCGAATACTTTCCGAAAGTATAGCTCAATTGGAAACTGAGCGTCACTTTTACAAAATGGGTTTCTCTAATCGGGACAGGCGGACAGCCATTGAAACGACATAATGCTCTGTCAGAGTTGGCTTACTAAATAATTCTCAGAAGGCTATGACACAAGCTCTTTCGACGAGAGATGTATGTCAAATTAATTCGGTTCCATTAATAGCTTAGAGCCTTCGATGATGGATAACTTACGGGAGTTGTTCTGAAATAGTTCGGCTGACCTGACGCCAGAGAGAAATAGCTGATGACCAACGCACTATTTCCTGGTATAGGTATATTCATCGCAGTGTTTCAGACGAAAGACTCTATTTTCAAGGACCGACTCAAGAATTTTATAAAACCTATAATTGCCCATAATTGTCATTTGCGAGAGCATTTTTATTGAAGTTTGGGTTTTTTAAACTTTTCCCATTCCGTAGTAAGATAAAAATATTGTATAAGTACACAATTTCGAACTCGATATGTTAATCAATTCTGACATAACGATAATGACGAACTCAAAAAATTGGTTCGCAAAATTCTGTCTGTCTGTCCCAAGGCCTACAGCCTTATACCCTTTTCACACCGAGCCGAATACCGGGTTTTCGCGAAAACACTCGAAAACTTCATCGAAAACAGAAGTTTTCCCATACATTTTTCAGTTTTCAAAACGAGTTGCTTAAAGTCGTTTTCCAACAAAGCACCACGAAAACGACTTTCGATCGTTGGGTTATTGAAACAGACACACCTTATGCAACATTCAGCAGAGCATCTGACCGAACAAATGTCGAAACTCACAACTTAAAATCATTTTCTCTGAATTAATTTTATTTTTTTAATTAACGCGATCGAAATTTGTAAACAGAATAGTTTTCACAGAAGTTCCGCGGCTAGAGTCACACCAGCTGAATGAAACGTCAAACGAAAACTAGTTATTGTTCGGTGTGAATGCAATTTCTAGTTTTCGACGAAAACACGGTTTTCGCTGCGGTGTTAGAAGGGTATAAACGACTGCCCGGATTTCGTTCAAACTTCGGATTTAGAGTTTGGGGACTTACGAGGCAGTTTTTTCTGCAATGTAACCTCAATATTAATGGTAGGTACTTCAAATATAACATTTTCATACCAGTTTGAGTTATTCGAAAACAGCGCTTACGTTTTCAACCAAAATTGACACTTGAGTTGAGGTAGGCGAGGTTTACATGACTGCGTACTCACTTTTTCTTAAAAAATCGAATAACGGTACTTTTGAGGTATGGACATATCTTGAAAACGGTCCAAACGATTGTAGCAAAAATTAATCTCTAATGTAATATGGTCATTTGTAACTTAATAGCGAACTCAGTTTTTCTACGTGGGCCAAAAGAAGTCATCCGATGTTGTTTGGCTCTCAATTTTATTGGTCAAGTCGAGAAGATGATATCGGCCGTCACTATTGATTGCCATACGGGCTCGTTTTATGGCATTTTCATCACTTCAGCGATAACTTCGGGCGACAGATTCTCGCACTCGTGTCGACTGTTGTCCTTGAGGGCTTCTATGGTCTCGGGCTTGTTCACGTAAACACGGGACTTCAAAAAAACCATACGAAAAAAAAGTCTGGAACGGTTAAATCGGGAGATTTTGCGGGCCAGTGCAAATCGCCAAAACGAGAGATGAGGCGACCCGGGAACGCCGCCTTCAGAATATCGGTTGTGGCTCGCGCAGTGTGTGCCGTAGCTCCGTCCTCTTGGAACCACATGTCCTCCAGTCCTAATTCGTCCGATTGTGGCAGAAAAAACACGGTTAACAGCGGCGTTCCCGAAAAAAAAAAATGGCCCGATGACTCCTTCAGCGTGTACAGCGCACCATGCAGTAACTTTGAGCGGGTGTAATGGGTCCTCGTGCATTACTCGTGGATTTTCGGTCCCCAGAAGCGATATTTTTGCTTGTTCACGTACCCACTGAGGTGGAAATGAGCTACATCGCTCATTATGATTTTGGTTGAAAAATCTATAATTCGAAATTATTCCGCGTTCTTGGGGAGTGTATCGCTCCTTGGCTTGTTCATTGGCGGCCATTTGCAAAAATAAGAGCATCTTCCAATAGGGTGATCTCTTTTGGCCCACCTGTATATACATATGTATATGTTATCGCTCACACATTGAAAAAAAAAAAAACGTTTTTTTTAAATTTGGTTTTCTTTAGTTTACCTGAAAATAAAAGGAGACTGTCTCAACTGCGCCAACTACAGAGGTATCAGACTCCTTAACATCGCGTACAAGATCTTATCTGCAATATTGTGTGAACGGCTTTTTTTTTTTTTTTTTTTTTTTTTTCTGTCGGAGGTTGTTACTATCCGATGGAGCACTCAGACACAACTACTGGTCCATTGTACTGCCAAACAGACACCTTACATTTATGTACTTAGTTTTCCCGTCTTTCGAAGAAAGATGAGAAGGAGCTTCAGTGATGAAGAGCTTAGATGTTCGGCACTCACCACGTCAGCCCCAAAGATCCGCCACCTGATGCGAGCAAAGGCAGGACAGCTACAGAGGAAGTGCTCCGCTGTATCGTCATCCTCTCCACAGGCAGGACAGATGGTAGAGATGCTAAAGCCCAAACCATTTAAGTGTTTGGCAAAAGCTTGGTGGCCCGAAAGGACGCCCACAAGCAGTCTACAGTCGCTTCTTCTGAGAGACAGAAGGAAGGCCGCCGACCTTTTGCAGATGTCCGGACGCAGTCGTTTGGTCTGCCCACACCCAGCACAGCCACGCCACCGACACTCGTGTTCGCGAGAAACCCAAGTATCAATGGATGACTTAACCACCGATGAGGGCAGACCCAACACAGGTTCAGGTCCTAAGAATTCTTCCTCTGAACCCAGCCTGGCAAGCTCATCAGCTATCTCATTTCCAAGGATACCAGTGTGACCTGGGACCCAAACAAGATACACTGTATTTAGCCTTCCGACCAAGTTCAGAGAAAGCTTGAGTTCGAGCACTAATTTAGACGAGGTAAGAGGGTTAAGCAGCGCTTTTAATGCAGCTTGGCTGTCGCTGCAAATGCATATACTCCTAGCCCTCCACCTGTTTGTCACAATATAGCGCATAGCCATAAGGATAGCGAATATCTCCGCTTGGAAGACAGACGCATGGTTTCCTAAGGGGTAGTGAAGTCTAATGTTCTCGCTTTCCACGAAGACTCCAGAACCAGACCCCTGTCCGGTTTTGGAGCCATCCGTAAAAATACGATGGCATTCTTTCCCTGGCTCAGAGTCTGGCCTAAGCCATTCCGTTGCCTGAGGAAAGTTAACGTGGTAGTTTTGTCGCAGTAGGACTTCTGGGGTCATTGCGTCAGAGGGCATATCCATAAGACAGGGGTCAAAGGATAATTCTCGCACAAGTTCTTCAAAACTCCAATGCGCGTGGTACCAAAAGCCACCTCTCTTTAAACGAGAAATGGTTTTCAGCGTACACCCCATGATAAAAATATCAAGGGGGGGGAGGTTCATCATAGCGTCTAGAGCGGAGCCCGGTGTGTTGGGGAAGGCCCCCGTGCAGCCGAGACAAACCGTTCTTTGAAGTCTGGCAAAAGAGGCAGTAACACGTTTCCGTGAAAGCCTGTTCCACCATACAACCGACGCGTATGAGAGGAGTGGTCTTACCATTGCCGTATAGATCCAAAGGACCCTTTTAGGAGATAAGCCCCATGTCTTGCCAAAAGCGCCTTTACACTGCCAGAAAGTTGACAGCGCTTTATCGGTTTTCGATTCGACATGCTTGGACCAAAGAAGCTTTCTATCGAGGATTACTCCCAGATATTTGACTTCATCGGAGATCGGAATAGTGACACCTTTTAACACAAGCTGAGTCAGACCAGTGACCTTCCTCCTTCTCGTGAAGAGAACAACAGTCGTTTTAAGAGGATTCACTGAAAGCCCATTTCTTGTGCACCAGCCATCGATCAAGCCCAAGGATCTCTGAGCCCGAGAGCAGACAGTCCCTAGGTCAGAACCGACAGACAGAACGGCGACATCATCCGCGTATGCTTGAGTATAGGTTCCAGGAAGATCGAGAAGCGTTAGCAGAGAGTCAACTACCATACACCACAAAAGGGGAGACAGAACACCGCCTTGAGGACAGCCCCTGTTAACCCCTGTCACGACGCATTTACCACAATCCGCCTCGGCAATCAACGTCCTGTACATTAGCATTGATTTAATCCACAACACTAATGTTTCATCTATACCATGATGTCTGGCTGCAGTGCACATGCTATCAAAAGTCGCATTATCAAAAGCCCCCTCAATGTCGACGAAAATGCCCAACGCGTACTCCTTCCGATCAAGAGCACTTTCAATCCTACCAACAAGGTTCTGAAGCGCAGTTTCACAGGATTTTCCGCGCTGATAGGCATGTTGCATCTCTGAAAGAGGGTGCGATCGAAGAGCGACATTGCGCACGTGCAGCTCAACCAGTCTCTCCAAACTTTTCAGCAGGAAGGAGGACAGACTTATGGGTCTGAAACTTTTGGCGAGAGTGTAGTCAGTCTTACCAATTTTTGGTATGAACACGACTTTAACCATACGCCAAGGAGATGGTATGTAGCCCAAGGCCAAGCTAGCGGTGAAAATTCTTTTCAGCGCCGGCAACAGCTGACTACAACCTTGTTTCAGCATAACCGGATAGATGCCATCCGGACCAGGCGACTTGAAACCATCAAACGATGCAATTGCATATTTGATGGCCTCATCCGTCACTACTCTGGATGCAACATACCAGCTACGCCGCGTGGTGTTTGACAGATCAGGAGTGGCCACCGTTTCCGGTACCACTGAAGAGCATGTAGTAACCTGATTTCCCGGGAAGTGAGTCTCCAGCAGGAGACTGAAAGTCTCCGCCTTTGTCTCAGTGTAGGTACCATCAGATTTTTGGAGCGATTCCAGTTTGCTTGGTCTGTCCCTTTTGAGGACTTTAACCAGCCTACTGGTCGCGCTTAGTGATTCGACCTCCTCACAAAATTTCCTATAAGAGTCATTTTTCGATTTACGAATTAGTCTCTTAAATTCTTTTTGTTTCGATCGATATAGATCCCAGTCTTCTTCCAAGTTGGTTTTTAAAGACCGATTTAGGAGCTTCCTGGTTTCTCTACGAATACACTGCAGTTCGGTACTCCACCAAGGTACCGGTTTTCTACAGGAGTTTTTGGTAACTGGACACGCTAGTTCGAAGCAGCGGATAAGGGTGCTACTCAGATCCTGAGCAGACCTCTCTAACCCCAGTATCGATCTTAGTTTGAGTGGAACTTTAACAGAGTTGCCAAGCTCCTCCCCAAACCGAGCCCAGTCCGTTTTTCTCGGATTTCTCCTCTCTAGCAAAGGCGAAACTTCACAGAAGATTTGAAATTCGATGTATCTGTGGTCTGACAAAGTGCTATCTGGTGATACCCGCCAATTCGTGATAGTCTTGGAATGCCGGTTTGACAGGGTAACATCAATTACTTGCTGTCTCCTGGCTGTAACAAATGTAGGTCGACAACCCACATTGTTGATGGTAATGTCAGACGATAATATGAAGTCCAGAAGACGATCTCCTCGTATATTGCATTTGCTGCTGCCCCAAACAGTGTTTTGAGCATTAGCATCGCAACATAGAATAAGACCTATCTTTTTGGACTCACAGTACTCTACGAGCTCAACAACCGCCTTTGGTGGTGGAGGAGTTAAAGAGTCATAGGGAAAGTAAGCCGATGCGGCGACAAAGGTTTCCCAACTGTCGTTTGCATGGTAAGTAATAGTTGCAGCAACCAAATCTTGGCAACAGAAGCGTTTGATTGTAACTGCCGTGAGGGATTTCGATACAACAAGACATGTCCTAGGTCTATCGGACAGCCTATCGTAAAGAACGTTATGCGAACCACTCAACTCACCAAGGCCACAGATGCGATTTTTCCACACCCATGGTTCCTGGATGGATGTTATGCGATTCTTTGTTCTACTTACAGCAAGCCTCCTACTTAAAAGAGCGGTAGCAGCCTTGCAGTGCTGTAGGTTTATCTGAGTGAACAAAATGGATGTAAACTCTGGGTTACGACCACTATTTGCACTACTTGGCATTGAAATGGAAACGAATCCTACCAAGATGCAGATAGGGACGCATGTCGTACCTAGACTTGATGGTCTCGGCAGAAGCCATGTCTATGCTCACAACCAGAGAGCTACCATCTTCATCATGACGGTTTTTGCTCTGCCTGTGAGAACGGACAATCCAGGCTTTTGTGTCGAGGCCAGGGTTCTGGGCGTGCAAACGCTTTAGCACATCCGCCGATTTCCCCAGTTTCCCAGGGATCCAGCAGACTGCGCGCGTGAGCTTGGGTGGCTTGTAGACCTCAAAAATTGTGGTCCCAAGGGGAGGGATCTTCGGCACAATACTGCTGACCCATTCAGAGGTTTGCTGCGAGGAGGTCTTCACCATGAAGGTTCCGTCCTTGAACTCACAGCCCTCAACCTGGATGCACGCATTCGTTTCCGAGGCAAGCTCCAAAAGATGAGCTTTGCAGTGTTTACACTCTGCATCGCTCATGCTATTATCATTGCCTGCTTTCCCTATACGAACTGCCAAAGAGGAGACAGCAGCATCCTTATAGGACAGCCTACTATCTCCCACCTCAGCTGTTCTGCGTTCAAAAGAAGCACTCCGACCACCAGAGCCATCCGCGACAACAAGGTTCTGTCCGCTGGTACTGCAACCTGAGTTGGTTTCAGCACCTGCATCATTCGTTACCAGTGCACGGGCAGCCCCAGCGATAGGAGCGCCTCCGGGGTTTATTCTCTTTACGAGCTTGGTTCGCTTCTTCTTGCTTTTCGGTTCGGCAGAAGAGGAGGCAGTGCCCGATCCAAGGGGTTGGTTGGCTTTAGTTGGAGTGACCTCCACCGACCTGTTCCTTTTCAAAGACACCGCCGAAGAGCTGAGAGATGTGCTAGCGCCTTCAGCAGATAAAGCATCTTTGCGCCGCGGATCCAACAGCTTCCTCATTTTCCTCTTCCGCTGTCCCTTAGACAAGCGCAGCCCAAGGCCCAACTCTTCAGGAGCCCGTTCAACCATGGAGGTATCCCGAGTCTTACCGTCAGTGGCAGTGCAGTGGGCAGCAGCCTGTCTCTGGCTCAATTTGCCGAGTGAATCGGACATAGAGCCACAAGAGTCGCTTGTCGGTTTGGTGCTCACGCCTGTAAGTGTGATCGCAACGTCCGGTTTCCGTCCGCCAGTACTACTTCCATTGCTGTTAGTAGCACCGGCTTCATTTGGCGACCGTGCGCGCACAGACTCACAGACTTGAGCGAGGTTTATTCTCTTTACGAGCTTGGGTCGCTTCTTCTTGCTTTTCGTTTCGGCAGAAGAGGAGGCAGAGCCCGATCCCAGGGGTTGGTTAGCTTCAGTTGGTAAGACCTCCACCGACCTGTTCCTTTTCAAAGGCACCGCCAAGGAGCTAATAGATGTGCTTGCGCCTTCAGCAGATAAAGCATCTTTGCGCCGCAGATCCAACAGCTTCCTCATTTTCCTCTTCCGCTGTCCCTTAGACAGGCGCAGCTCAAGGACCGCCTCCTCAGGAGCCCGTTCAACCATGAAGGTATCCCGAGTCTGACCGTCAGTGGCAGTGCAGTGGGCAGCAGCCTGTCTCATGCTCAATTTGCCGAGTGAATCGGACATAGAGCCACAAGAGTCGCTTGTAGGTTCGGGTATGAATGTTGGGGCCTCCAGAATCCGTGCCCCGGCCGTAGTCGAGAAGACTACGGATGGATTATGGCTATTGCCATTACCACCTGGAGTAGACAATTCCTTTTGTTTCTCCATTCATAGCGTTATTGAGTGTTAACCACTAGCTCCTGTGGGTTAGAGTACACTAACAGTTGATTTCACTGAGGATAGGCTAAACCGTTACCTCAAACCCTCCTCCTTTACCCGGGCTTGGGACCGGCATGCTACTTCCGTAACACGGCGGAGTGTGGATTTTAGTCGCCTCTTACGACAGGCATGCCTACCTCGGGTATATTCTGTCCCCTACCCGATGGGGTATCGGCTAAGACCATTCGTATCTGATTGGCCCCTATCAGAGCGGTTTTAGGCCAAGAAAGTCCACCGTCGACCAAGTTTTCACAGTTGGGCAGATCCTGAAAAAAACTCAAGAAGTCCAAATCGATACTCATCATATTTTCATCGATTTCAAAGAGTCTTCGATTCCAATCCAGAGGGTCAACGCAGTAGAGGAAGACCTCGTTTCAGGTGGCGCGCACAAGTAGAAAACGACCTCAACTAACTTGGAGTGCGCAACTGGACGCAAATGGCTAAGGACCGGGCTAACTGGAGAGGCTTGTTGGTTGAGGCCCTGGTTGAAACCGAACTGTAGCGCCACCTAAGTAAGTACCTGAAAATGGCAAGAACAACTTTGACCGACATGTTTACATAGAGTAAGATTGATTTTTCCAAAATTATTTCGTCCTTCATTTTCAATTCGAATCACCGAAAGCGCTAATTTTCGAAATACGTCATATCTCGAAAACCCCATCTTCGATTTCGATAAAACTTTAAAAACCAAGTAATGCTTACATCCCGAACAATAACTTGTACTCGGTTTTCAGCTAAAAACTTAAGCAATTGTAGCAATATAGTCAATTCAGTGGCTCCGAGTTCATGGCCTCCTAAACAAAAAGCATCATTCCTCCAGAAAATTACATTGTAGTCAGTAGCCAATTTATTGGCGGTTAGCACCTTTGCTACGTACAGCCAAGTTTGTCAAATTGCAATCGTTAAAAACCAAGCATAGGACTCACTCTATTTCCGGCAGCTGGTATACCCGAGCACAGGCAACAATATCCCTGCACGAGGGGGCTATCCATTCGACACTTATTCACGGCAGCGGATGTTCTAAAGCGACGAGTGAATTTCTTATTCTAAACGCCAACCCGTCACCACAATCGCTGTTCCGTGCTTCTTTCCAACTATACGTAAGCCCGTCCGTTGGTGTTGCAATAAAATTGCAAGCAATAAACGTGTCAATCATTCAGCCAATTGCCGCAATTGCAATAATATTGTTGCCAAAGGAAATTGCACACCCAGCCGCACCGCCATCAGCAATCCTCCAAAGGGAAGCCACTTGTATGCTGCTGTTTGGATGAGAGGGAAACCCCTCTGCTTGTATACGATTTGCCAGCTCAACAACTTAATTTGCATATCGATGTGACTTGTGGAGCATGAGCTGCAGCTCCGGTCTGCAAAGGCAACCTTATACGTCTGGGAATGCTGTTGCAACTTGGGCGTTGGGCTACTTATGCGGGGTTGGCATTTTTTCGTTGCACCGCCGCCTTTAAGCACAAGGCACAACCACCTAATAAAGTTTTCTAATATCTGAGAGCATGTCAATCAAGTTAATTCTGCACGAAACAATCATTTCCTGCGCGCACTCGTTTTTACCGCTATAATGGGAGTCAAGGATGGCGGAGCGGGTTGGGCGTTAATTTTGAGCTCAGTTGTCACAAAGAGAGATATTCCCCGGTCGGCTTAGGCTTGGGAAACCACCGCTACCATCATCACCGCATATACCGTGAATCCTTTTTTTGAGATTAATATTCACTACAATGCGGACGAGTGTTGTGCACGGTCCTCCACATTTATACACACAAAAAAGCAAGCTCCTTTGCGCCGGGAATATACAGTGTGAGCCAACGCTTAACGCTCGATACTCACGCTGCTGATGGGTGGTTCTTTTCACTTTGTATGAGGGATCGCGTGTGAAATGTGTGCCATGGCCGGGTATCATAATAAAGTCCTCGTCATGAATATGAAATGCAATTTCCTCATCATCGTCGTCGTCGTCGTCGTTGTGTATAGTCGTGGCGTATGTAGCAGGAAGACGAATGTACGCCAGAATAACACCGAATGTGTTGACACATGAAGTGGTGTGTCGGCCGATTAGTCCTTTGTGAGCACAGCAGGTGCTGTAGATGGTGGATGATGAAGATGATTATGACATTGATGGCGTGATAAGCTACACCGATTGTGCTATATTTAGGTGTTGTTGTTTCTTTTACATTTGGGGATACAATGGTTTTTTTTTTTTTTGTTCTGACGAAACAATGTATCCCGAGGAGGACTAATTGAAATGTTCGAGCGCGACAGGTTTATAGTTTTTTTTTTATAGTCGAAGGGAGTTGTAGGACTTACCTTACCTTAAACTTGACAAATTGTACTTAAAGAAAAAATGTCCTTAAACGAGATAGACTGGGGGATGGTCCTATGCGAATGTCTAAATATTTTCGGGTGCTAAAAAGATGAGTCGAATTTTTATTTTTATGACTGGTTATATGGAGACTGATTTTCATCAAACTCACGGAAGACGTTTTTGAAAAAGGCGAACATCTGATACCTACTGTGCTTCGATGAAGGATGCTGTTAGGAATGGCTCCGCGAAATACATAAGAGCCCAGCAAGTAAAATTCCAAAAGTAAAAATGAAATAAGGGCCCTATATTACTATAAATTTTCGGAATGAAGTTGTATCCCATTTTTAAAATGGAAACTAGGACCCAATGGAGTAAGGCTTGTATTTCTTCAGGGCACGATTTTTTCAGTTATTTTAGTACTCGCTTACAATACAAGAGCGTTGAAAAATTTGCATTTTTCAATCACGCAATTGTTTTCAGTCATGTGTTATTTTTTAAATCAAAATTAAACCGGGCCCCAAAGATACTGTTGGGGTCCTTTTTTATTGGGGCCTTATTTCATTATTAAATCGGGCCCCAATTGAAAATAAAAATGAAATAATCCTCCAAAAAGTGAAATTGCACTCTAAATTTTTGTTGTTTCGCATTTTTGAGGCTTTATTTCCTTTTTATTTTGGGGGTATTTTTACTGAGGCTTAATTTTACGGAGCCGCAAAGGATGGTGGACATTAAAAAAAAACGGACCCAGGAATTTTTGAAAATACCGGACCCAACAATTTTTTTCTAAACAAAATCTTGGCTTGATGTCGTTTATGGAATAGACCTATATGCGTGGCAATGGAGTGGTGGTATTTTGACAACCGGATGAGGTATAGCTATATGCGTGAGGTAGGTATATACGTAACAAAATCTGTGGATTCTTCCCCTTGAAGGTAACCCATGACCGTCCATTTGTCCCGAAAAATAGAATAAAATTCATACAAACGAGTCCCAAGTAACAATTTGACTTCGGTGAGGATAAAATTTATACTTGAGGGCTATAATTTTAAAACTTTTTAATTTATAATTTTTAATATAATTTTAAATGGGTAGAACCCATTCCATTTTTTTCAGAAATGAGTTAAGTATGGCAAATTGTTCCTTAGGAGGGCCCTCATCTAAGTATTTAGCTAAAATTTATAAAAACTTGTTATTTCCTATACTTTTGAGTACTTCAAAAGTGAAGTTTTTTTTTTTCAAAACTGAAATATAACGATTTAAGTTCTACTTAAATACCTTATGGGCTACTTTGCCTATGTCATAAACTGTCATACAAGTTTTTAAGTGGAACTTAAATCCCGACGAGTAGTATCAGCATACGGGCCTCCGTCGTTTAATTCAAAACTCATTTATTCCCGCTTACAAACCACTCCGCACAAAAACTCTTCTATTCCCATTCAAATCGAATAGCCGCTTTCAAGACTCGTGTATTCCAATGACATTAAAAAAAAGGCGCGAATTTTTGTTATTATGATAGTATTCATAGGTTAAAGTAATTTGCATTGCAATAATTCTTGTGAAGAAAATGTCCTTGATTAGTTTTCAGTTAAAGATTATTTTTATTTAATAACTAGCTGACCCGGCAAACTTCGTTCCGCCCAAATTTGTTAATGTAATGAAAATAATAATTCCGAGCATGCACAATGCACTTGCTAATTTATGTAATTCGGCCAATTAAAATTCTCTATTAAAAAGTAACATTAAATGCAATAGAAATAAATGACGAATAGCAATGTTGATTTGTTTCAATCAAACCGCAATGATTTTGACGTGTCGGACAACCTTCCGCTTTTCACTAAATTGACCATTAAGAAACATCGGAATTCAAGATTGATACTACAAATGCACAAACATCCATCGATTATACGTGCAACAAATTATTTGCCATACCTAGTGAAAGCGAGACGCACGGAAATTTTAAGTCGCTAAAATACGAATGGCAAATCGATCTGAATAAGCGGAATCTGCGGAATGAGAGTGTTTGCCTTTGAATTTTCCCCTCAAAATCGTCACTTGCATGACATTTGATTTGAGATCCTTCACACTAAATCAGATGCGATCCGTTACAAAGTTTCGATACATTGATGTTTCGCATCAAAATTATAACTGAGTCGACTTTCAAATCCAAATTATGTAGAAGTAAGCCCGGAATACAAAATCTCAATGAAATTGGGTGAGTGGTTTCGGATATCGTTAACAACGCCACCTATCGGGTCCAAAATCCTATCTTTTAAGACCGCATAAACCTGAAATACAACAATATGAATAAAACAAGAGAAGAATCATAACAATTGGCCCAGTGGCTATCGGGTTATATCGTCATCGTTTCACCCCGAAAGAATGATAGGTATATAAAGAAGATTATTATTGAAGAAAACTGAATTGAACTGAAAAACCACTTATAGGCCTACAACGCCACATGTTGAGGATTTTCTTTTTTCCTAAACCTTCCCTGATTCAAGACGAACAAAACAAAACAAAAATCATTCAAATCGGTCGAGCCGTTCTGGAGCCTTTACCCGACTAACGCACTGCAATTGATTTTTATATATATGGAGATTAAAATAAAATAAATAGTTGGCGCAACAGGTCCGGAGGGACCCTAGGCCTAGCTTCTCGCAATCATTCGTTTTCTGTGAGTTTTTTTCTTTTTGGAACGAATGGAAGGGATCTACAATTTTATGCCGACTCCAAACGGCTAATTGAGAAGCTCTTTCAAGACAGTTATACTCTCGGATGTTTGTCAGACGTTCGCGAGAAGTGGCACAGTGAAAAAAACCTTATGTTGGAATTTGGGTTTTTGCGGGATTCGAACCTCGACCCCTCGCTTAGTAGTCCAACACACTAACCACTAAGCCACTGGAGATTCAGTGGGAAAAATCCGATAATCTTTTATTTTATAAAAGACTAATAGAGGGAAATATTCAAACAGAACCTTAAGCATGTCAAGTTTGTGAAGAACAAGAAGAAGTCAATGAGCTTCGTATATAAGACTTTAAACTCATAATTTGTATATTCTTCTTTGGCTGTAGGAAATAAGGCCGCAATGAAATGAATTGAAATAAGGCCCCAAATTTGGGGTTTTTCATATTGAAATAAGGCCCCAAATTTGGGGGGTTATTTCATAATGAAATTAAAAATAATGCAAACTACTTTTTATTTAATATTGTTGATATTGGATAAACTAATTTAGATTTAAGATTTAAAGATTTCTTAGATTTAAACTTAAATCAACCAAAATCAATTAAATCGGTAGAAAAAAAGTTTTTCTTTCCTTTCAAAACTCCTCTATTCCTAAAGAGCGTGGATGAAAAGCCTTCTTTTCCCATCGTAATTTTCAGAAGTCTTATTTCCAATTTTCAAACTTCAAACCTATCGCTAATATCATTTTAGCGGCTTTGAAAAGTTTTTTTTTCGTTTTACTATTTTACTAAAAATTCTGAAAAGTGGAAAAGAAGTCTTTTGAAACTGTACCCCTCACTTTCTGCTTCGATTGAGCTTAAATGGTATTGGTTAACCATGTATAAGTACACAGGCTATAAAATTAAGTTTCGGTAAGATCTCTACTAGACCTCTGAAAATGTGTGAGGCGATTTTTGGAAAGGTAGTTGTTTCGATAAAGCTTGTGGTTCGAAGCGCCGTCAAAAATCTTGTTTTGAGCTTCTGACAGGAAGCATTATAAGAGCCATAAAACATCACGCAGTCAACACTTAACAGCTTGCGATTGGAAGCTGTAAAGAAGCACTTACTTCCTCTTAACTTATTTATGGAGGCTTTATAGAGGTACAAAGTACTGGATGGGTTCGCTTGGATACACAAATAAAAAAGCGGCTTAGCGAGTGCGCTAGAAATCCAACAGCGATAACTGGGACAATCTCAAGGAACAACATCAAATGCTCTGACTTCTTGACTCAGTAAAAATTGTTACCACTGGGTAAAGGGAAGTCGACGATTTAGTTGAACCTCACTCATTTAAAAAAATCTTGTCGGAAGAAGTAAGTACCCTGCATTTTTAATCGCGAAGCTTTCGGATCACGATAGGCAACATCCAGACTAAACCTCCCTAAGTAGGGAGTCATATATTTGAATAACTGGCGAGGGCTGGAAATCAACCAGACGACAAGGGAAATCGTATACAGTCCACAAGGGAAATCGTATACAGTCCACAAGGCAAATTTTAGTCGCCACCTTTAAACTGAACATTGGTGGGGGGTTGTATATATCTGCTAGATACTTGGGCGTTAGACTGTAGCAAGCTGAGTTGAATGAAAATCATTGAAAACGGTCTTGAGAAGACATTCACGGCACTGTATAAGTGTATAATAACGTGCTTTGTATAGCACATTGGCACTCAAATGGTGAGGCGAGTCTGAACTATAGTAACCTTCACCTTGCCATAAATATATATATATCACAGAATAAAGAAACAAGTCCTGAGGCATAGGAACCTTCTGAGAACCTCTGGAGTGTTTAATTTCAAACTCTTGTCAGGGATTTTCTTAGCACATCACCATTCCAGTCAAGATTTATTCGAAGGTTAACTAAAGTAGTTACCAAGCCGAAGAGGCATAACTTTTCCAATTAAAACATCATCATACCAACACTGCCACCTCTGACAGAAATCGGCGGATGTAATGTAGTTTTGGCGCCAAACTTCAATTACCAACTCTGGGCGTGGGAATATATTCCGCGAAATGAGACCGTGGCTGCACTTGCAATAGATTTATCAAATAAACCTGCATCACTAGCCCTCACATTTGTAGGAAGAGAAACCCAGCTGGTCTAAGTAAACTGTCAAGTCTTGAGTTCTCGTGTATCCTGTATACCTATAGTCGCTCACTTTTGCTCCTCCGTTAACCACCTACTCCACTCCATGTTAAACACACAAACCGGCTTAAATTGAATTTATCGAAGCGTAAGCATCATTCCGCCACAAAACCACTTACGGAAAATCAGATCCCAAACTGACAGTCCAAAGTTTCAACTGAATGCGTTTCCACCATAGGACCATAGCCAATGGGATTCGCAAACTTTAATTGCGCGCGCCCGTGTGTACCTACCTATCTCAAAAGATGTAACCGGAGAACCGGAGTGTTAGATAAAACACAACAACGACAACAATTCATCAGTTTCGGATGACAGTAACCCAAACGCCTGAACTCTTGTCAGGCATTTTCTTAGCATGTCACCATTCCAATCAAGATTTATTCGAAGGTCTTGGCGGTTTTGCTTGTGGTGCTACAAAATTTCGGTACCGGGGCCGGAGCAGAGTTCAAAATTAAATATTGTTTCGTCGTTGATTGGGATTGGTGGTAGTTTGGTATACAGCTTCGGAACAAAAATGCGAAGACCACCCAAAGTTTTGCTTTTAATTATTGGACAACACTGGAATTCCACCGCTGGCGCTGGTGGCTGATGCTGGGAGAGATGGCTTAATCACCAACATAACCACCTCCGACGAAAGGTCAGATATGATTAATGCGAGCACTAAGTCGACAAACATAGGAAAATGATTATGTTCTGATGGTTACTGCACATACACACACACACACCGCCACCTTCCCGGAGCAGCACAACTCAGCCGCACGACCCAAATTAATTCTGACAGATTACGATTGTAATTGAATGAAACATCTTGACTTAATGATTTCGGTGCTACTTCGCGTTAGATATACGATATGGTCGTCAGCGGGAGCAGCAGCTTCACGGTTGACTGAAGGCATGCACGCACGCACTTCCACCATCATTCTGAGGAATAACTATGTTATACACACAACCGCACAGTTGCACACACGATGTGGCTGGACAGTAATTTGATTTTAATTGTTGTACGGATTTGGCTTGGTGCAGACGCAGAGGAGAGCTTCCAGCGACTTGAAGGACCTCGACAAGCGAAGGATGAACGTACAACAAGAACGTGCCTGGCATAAGAATGAAGGTCTTATATTCATTTTATAAGGGTTATGGCTGTGAAGGGTGCGGCCGAGGTTAAACTGAAGGGTTCATGTCATGTTGAATAAATTTCCGACGCCACCCCCGGTGAGGGTGAAGAATTAATTAGGTTCTTCTTACTGAGACGACTGACTGGCGTTTGGGACCTTTGACGCCTGTATCCTCTGCCCGTATGAACGCGGTATTTTCGTTTCGTTAGTGCGGTTTCTGTTTTGCGGTGTAAATAAGTGTGAGCGCTCTCGAAGATTTACAATGCGGTTCAGTTGAGTTGAGTTTTTTTGCTACACTATCGAGTTACTAGCTGTATTGCCCCGCCCGGCCCGACTCATGCAAAAAGGATGGCTACGTTCCCAAAGATATAAACTTGCTGCAAATTGCTTTATTAATCCCCAGCTGACCCGGCGAACTTCGTTCCGCCCAAATTCGTTAATGTTATGAACATAAAAATTCCGAGCATGCACAATCTACATGCTACTCAAATTCTTTATTCAAAAGTTGTAGTAAATACAACAGAAATAATTGAATAATTATTTTCACTTAATAAGTCCTCACGACGCAACATACAATTGACTTCATGAGAAACATGGGACTTCTTTTGATTGATTCCACAAAATTCCAGCGATTGGCCTTGCGACTTTTTAATTTTTATAGCGAAACAGGACATTGATACGCTTTGTGCTTAAATACGAATGGCAAATCGTTCTGAATAAGCGGAATCCGCGGAATTAGAATGTTTGCCTTCGAATTTTCCACTCAAAATCGTCGCTTATTGAATGACATTTGATTTGAGATTCTTCACAATCAAATCAAACGCCATTCGTTTCAAAATTTCTGTGCTTTTAGGTTGCGCAACAAAATTATAACTGAGCCGACTTTCAATTTCAAATTGTGTAGCGATAAGCTAAAAAAATATTTAAAATGTAAATTTAAAAATTTAAAAATTGGAACTAACCATAGACACCCACAAGATTTCATTGAAATCGGCTGACTGATATAGGAGATGATCCACAGCAGCACCGCCTATCGGATATACCGTCAGCTTTCACGCACCTACCTAACTTGAAAATAAAATTCTCTTTTAGATTTCCTATCTAGAGAATGTGGAATTGTGAATACATGTAAAGAGTCATATGAGTATATATCTGTGGCAAAAAGGTCCTGAAAAACTGGCTAAAAATGACCTCTGCCTTTTTTTCCTTGTTGCCACATTCCACAGATACGTTTTCACTATAATACATTTCTCGAATGACTGTAACTCTCTTTGGCCATCTTTCGTGGAATAAAAGAAAATCATTTCACTTAATTATAATTTGCACAAAATTGCGTAGGTACTATATAAAATAATAAATCAGATTTAAAATAATTTTATTTCTGTATTTTAAGTGACACTCCTCGATTTCGATCCGGTTTATTTTTTTCAAAGCATTTTACCATACAAACTTTCATGGCTTTTCATGTTTTTTTTTTTTTTTTCGCGACAGAAAGTAGCCTATTTTCTAGATTTTGTTAGGCAAAACCTTGCTCGAAGGACCAAATTTCCTAAGGGTTTTTTCCAATGCGCCATCTCCCGCTAAAGTCTAAAAACCATCCATGTGTATAATCAAATCATCATAAAAAGATTTTCTCAATAAGCCGTTGCACTCGGCATTAGCGTTGCCAGACGTCCCGGTTTGCCCGTATCATACGGGATTAAAAAATTCTCGTTAAAATTTTCAGCCACGCAAACCTCGGATATAGGAATGGGGACGTTCGGATTCCTAGTTTCTGTAAACCGTCAACTAGGGGCCTAGGTATAGGTATCCGAAAGCGTTGACGATACAACTTCAATTGTTTTCATATTCTAGCGGCCAGCGTTAGCTTTGGGTGATTTTGCCCTTTTTTATTTAGAAAAGTCTCTTCGTATATTTTCAAACATTTTTATTCTGAAATTAATGCATTTAATATGTGACACGATTGCCTACCACAACACTATTATACTCTTATGCGAACTAATGGTTGTTAAATATCGTGCGAAAATTCTAAATTTGCAGAGTAGCTTTAGAAATGACACCTTGTTCGCTTTTTCTCTCACCGGACCGTTTCTCGACTCTCCAGAACTCTGCAGCGGCCACTCTGTTTATTTTAAATTTGACCCTTCGAAATGTCAACTGAGTACGCAGGCAGGATTTTGTTGACCGGATTCGATTCCCCTCCATAAATTCAAAAATATAGTTGGCCTGACCACTCTAGGCCAATTAAAACTCAAATCCATCAAGTCAGTCAGGTGTCAGACTTACTAAGCTAGAATCCGAACGTCCCCAATGTAATTTTTTCAAATTGACAGCTGTCATTCAAATGAATAAAAGTTATCTTTTATTTTGTCCCGGGAAAAATTTAGAAATCCCGGGTTTTTTCCACATTTATGCAATTTGTCCCGTCGAGCTGCGAGCAAAATATGGCAACCCTACTCGGCATGCAAATTGTAGATCCGTTCCATTTATCCAAAAATGATCACAAAACGAATTGTGAGAAGCTAGGCCTAGGGTCTCTAACAATTTTTTTTTTTTTTTTTTTGTAAGCCTTAACAGCGCCAGTTCTATAAGATGGATGAGACAAAATAAGTCGGTGCATCTAATACATGGGCAGGGCCATTTTTAAATTTTCAGTAAGTTAACGAAAAAGTTTCCATTGACTTTGTCGCGTTCGCGTACCTCAGCACAGTAAGGAAGGCGAATGCGCAAAAAGTGGGTATAAACTTTGAAATTTTGTTGTGCATCTCGACTTAAGCTTTCTTTCTCTGCTAGTTTTCTCTCGCTTTAAGTAATTGGCACTAGAATGGTGTCAACAAAGTCAAGTAACCTCTAGGTAATTGGAAACTCAAACGAAATACGATATTTCCTATAGAACTCTTTATTCTAACCTCCCACGTTTTGACATATTTTAGTCAAGTCACGCCCTCACGCATGTGGCGACCGACTATCGTGGTACAGGCATAACAAAATATCAAACAATAGGGTCAACCAACGAATAGTAGCAGTATTTCTGCCTTTGATTCAGCTTACACTTTGACTGTTGACGGTTTTTTTACTTTTGTTATATCCTGTCGATCCTCGCGCTTTGTTTAGTAATTTATTTAGTTAAATACTTTTTGAAATAAATACTTCATAAAACGAAATCCAGGACAATCATACTTTGTGGGTAACAGCATACAGCAATGAGCTCCCACACGCTTATAACTAGAGCCGCCATCGGTGATACTCGCATTCAAAAGGCTACGTTTGTGAATCTCGGAAGTGTTAAGTAGAGTAAATTTGTTTGCAATACTACTTTACCTTGCTGTACTGGGGATGGAAATAGATGTTCAGTAAAACACGCCTAATAGAGGTCGTGCCTGAGCTCACGGATGGTTTGAATTTTCCGTCATTTCTGCGGTAAGTTTTGGATATTGGCATACAAAATACAAAAAAGTTAAAAAACAGTTTGAAAACTCCATCACGTAAAAGAACAATGGATTTTCATTTAGTGCGCCGCATGTCAAGTGGCAGCACTAAACCAGACTATTCTCTGTAAGTTTCGTTGTAGATTCGACTTAAAATTATTCGTGCGGCATGTCCAATTAATATTGCTTCCCAAATTATTTAATTTTTGGGAAGCAATATTAGAAGAATCCATTCGTAAGAACTCGCATTTTCTCGCCCAATTTTACTACAAGTTCCAATTCAAACTGAATCTCATTGCACAAAGTATTAATACGACTGAAGACGCTTAAGAATTTATGTGAACTGTAGGAAACAAAGACGTTTCTCTCTCAACGGTTGACTATCGAATGTCCAACTTTATTGTTGCTGACAACGTTACAAGTGTACGCTTACATGAATAAATAGTTACAGTTGCATCGTACGATTTGATACATCGGTACATGAATATCAATACATTTAAAGCGACTTGATTCAATAAGTATATAATAAGCAAATATAAGAGTAAGAGTCTTTATGTAATTATAAATATAATTGAGTGGAATTTTCGACCACAGAACAAAAGCTGTTCAAAAAATTGTAGTTACAGACCAGCACAAATTTTACTGATCCGTAGAATTGGATCCTTCCTTCAACTGATCAACAAATGTATTTCCTTGTCTCACATTCGGGCCAAAAATAAAATCTCCCACGGGTTGTGTGGAAAAAGATCTAGGATCCTATTATTCCTACTACTCATTACTAGATCTGCCAATTGGAAGGGACGCAAATCAAATCTTTTAGCCCACTATTCCGCACGTCTATGGAACTATTACCCTCGCATTGTATATGATGGAAAATCTTTATTACAACTATTTCCGCATGTTAGCCATGCATGTGAATTATCCCAGCATTTTTCAACGACTATAACGTTTATTCCAATCGATTATCAAAACACATGGGATTACTTACGAGTTAGCGCCGCGCCGCCGGTCGCTTTAATCACTAAGCCATTTATGAAAACCCAACAGTCCTGGTATTTTATTTTTTTTTCTTGTCTTCTCCTTGGTTTTTTTTTTTTTTTTTTTGTGAAGTCCTTCAGTACGCAATTCCCATTTGGAAAATCCGGGAAATTATTTTCATTCACGAAATCTCAAGAGGATAACTCAAAAGAACGATAAACCCATATAACAAATTATAAACAAACAGATCCTTTTCTTCTCTCAAGAGGACATATTATACCTCTTCAAAGCAGAGAGAAAAGAGTGCTTCAGACTTCATAGCTAGCCTTCGATTGCTACACATATGTGCGTCGTTTAAATGCCTTCCAGGTATAGAAATTATTGATGATGTGAATTTCCCATTTCTGGTATCTGGGCTATCTAATGAGAATTTGGTACACATTTGCCGGAAATCTACGGGGAAAAAAGAAAAAGTCCAGGATTTCATTGAGATTTCCAATTTATCGTAAAAATGTGGCCAACTTCGGTATAGGGGAAATCTATTAGTTTTTAATATGTGTGCGTGTACATAGATTTTGGAAAAAAGAAAGAGGGTTTTTTGCGACTTGATTTTGGTTTTTTATGCATTTAATATATTTTTGTTTATATTTTCATGCAACGACCGGACCCTTTTTTTTGCAAGGTAACCTCAATATTGATGGTACTTCCCATATAAAATTAATTTTCGTACCAGTTTGATTTGTTCGACAACGGCTTTACCAATTTCAACATAAAATTTATATTTAAGCTAAAGTGGGTGAGGTTACCATGACTAAATTCACAGTTTTTGGCTAAAAATTCGAGTAACGGTACTTTTGAAATTCGGACATACATAATATATCGAAAACGGTCCATATTGTACTGATTGTAAAAAAAAATGTATTTCTAAGTTAATATGGTCATTTTCAACTTAATAGCAGACTCAGTTTTTCTCTGTTTTATCGTAAAATTAATTTTTGAAAAAAGTCTTTTTTTTTTTTTAATTTAGTTTTGTTTAGTCTAACTGAAAACGGCAATAACGATTTTGACCAAAATGCAAACTAAGAGTAAAATTGATGTTCTTAAGATTCGAATCACCGTAAACGCTAATTTTAAAAACTTCATATCTTGAAAATCCATTTTTGACTTCGATAAAAGTTTAAAAACCAAGTAATGCTTACATTTCGCACAATAACATATAATCGGTTTTTAGCTATATAGTTAACAAATAGTATTTTTCAAATTAAACATTGCAATATTTGGTACTATTTTGTCTGACAAAGTTTACAAAACAGCTCTAACGGTTTTGATCAAAATACATAATAACGATAATATCAGTATTTTAAATAAGATCCAGTACTTCGTTTTTCTCAATAAATTCGAATAAATCCGTTTTTTAATTATTTCTCAAAAATTACTACCCAAAAGCCAATTCACATATATTTTTAAAACTCAATGCTGCACTTTCAAATTCAAATTCGCAGGAGCCATTAAAAATGCAATAACAGCAACGCAAAACTTGTTTTTTCCATTTTGAATATGCACCTTAAAATAGTTCCAACCACTTCAAGTTTACACAATCAGAAAATCCCACTTCATTTGCTCCCCCACACAAGTCCATCGTGATATTAAGTTTATAACTCCTAATGCAAATTCAAAAACAATTCTCTGAATTCTTGTAATACATTATATATATTTATACGGAAATGTACTGATCGATACAATACTTCCAATCATTGACAACTTAAGCCAGCGTCATTAATCTACTCCATTCAAAAAGAAAATCATTCCCTAACAGATCAAAAATGAGAAACTCCTACTATGCTTGTTCTCCTACTCAAAAATCTTGTAAAATGTAAGAGCTTATAAAATAGTAATAGGCGCGTATAACTCTCTAACCAGAACTGGCGACTGTGAGCTTCAACTTCTTAAAACTCACATTGTTATTATGAACCCATTGCAATCTTTTATATAGCATTTTGACCGTAAGGCAGCTAGTGCTATCTTACTTA
Source organism: Cheilosia urbana (assembly GCA_946477585.1). Lineage (NCBI taxonomy): Eukaryota > Metazoa > Arthropoda > Insecta > Diptera > Syrphidae > Cheilosia > Cheilosia urbana. Next base: position 125,520,209 of record OX297854.1, read on the forward strand.
TTAATTATGTAATTTACTTACTAATTCATAAAATCATAATAATAATAATAATAATAGTATATAGCATTGCTTCTCAGATCTTCAGATCTTTACCTACCTATCTCATAAAATAAGAAAACAACCAACAAAACTTTTGATGAGCGAGAAAGTTTTGTTCGACCCAGTCGTGCACTTTATTTGTAATTTTTATTTAATTTTTTTGAACAAATTGTGTAATTTTCATAAGGTTCCATCAAGCTTTGTTTTTCTATATGCGGTCTGACCAGCCCCATAAGTGTGGACTGTAGACTGAAGCAAATCCTGGAAAACACGAACTAATTTCAAGTCGACACTCACCGTCTTTTCATCAACTGCAAAAAAATGTAAGAAAACATGATTTTTATTACCTACTTTTAAGGAAATTTATTAATTTCACATATTTCGCGCGGGGGTTTCAACTTTCAACCCCCAAAACCCAATTTATACATATTATACATACATTTCGCTGTAAGACTCCAAGCATGTGACCACTTATCAGACGACACATTGGCAGTTCACGCAGTAAAAAAAAAAAACACAAGCAAGACCAGCGTTACCAAGTACGTCAGTCTTTTTTTAACTTTAAAAATACTTCTATAGTGTGCCACTGTGCTTGTAGTAAATTTATTTTTCTAGACCTTTAAATGAAGGAGAACTCATGCCCGAATTATCTTATTACTTATTCAACGAAAAGTGCGAAAAAGATGGCAACAAACTCGAGCCCCGCAAAATAAAGCCTGCTTAAATCGACTTACTAACCTGCTAACAAAGTCTATTTTAAAGATTTTAAAAATGACGAGGCTAGAAATTACCTCGAAAGCCTAACAGCTGAAAAAGAATCCAATTACTCGCTTTGGAAGGCTATTGAAGCCACAAAAAGGCCGAACATCGCAGAGCCGCCTATTAAGTTAACCCAAGATGTTTGGACGAAAAGCGACAAAGAGGCGGACGTTTTCGCCACTTATCTAGAAGAAGCTTTTAAAACGTTCGATGGTCAAGCGCTTAATATAAATATTTATGCATCAGACAGACGAACATCTGAAAATAATATAGTTATAAACGCTACACTCACCGAGCTCGGGCAAGTAATGAAGAAACTTAAGCCCAAAAAAGCTCCGGGTTACGACCTGATCACGGGTGAACTCCTAAAAATGCTACCTCGGAAAGCATTAACTAAGCTTCTTCACATTATAAACGCCGCGATCGGATTACAATACATTCCGAGTGAATAGAAAATTGCGGAAGTCATAACGTTTCTAAAACCGGGCAACCACCGAATGAAAAAAGTCTTATAGACCCATCTGGCTTTTTCTAATTATTTCCAAAGTTTTTGAGAGGATATTACTCAGACGCTTACAACCAATTATAGAAGAAAACCGTCTTATACCCGACCACCAGTTCGGGTTCAGAAGCAAACATTCGACAATCGATCAAGTGCATCGGATAACTGACGTAATAGAGGAAATCAAATTTGCTCTGCCGTACTCTAGGACGCTTCGCAAGCATTTGATATAAGGTGTGGCACGAAGGCCTCAAGTGCAAATTAAGACAAGTTCTCCCCGAACGGTTATGGGAAATTCTAGAATCGAATCGAGCGAATAGAATAGACAAAAAAAAGTCTATTACTTTCTTTTTGGAATGTAAAAGCTATATTTCTGAGGATCTGGAATCTCTAGACCGCCCTTTTATTCAAAAGCAAGTCCACTAGAAAATGTCTGCGCCTCTCGACTTAAAGAAAAAAAGCAAATATTATAACCTCTTACACCAATACTCTTAAATTACTGTTACTTACCTTATTTCCTAATGAAAAGAAAGAATTATTATTATTATTATAGTTTATTATTAGGTAATTAAAATTACATGGTAATATTAAAGTTACTGAGCCTAGCTGCAAAGACTATTGGCTCGAAAAGAAAGAAGAAATGAAGTAAGTCCCCAAAAACAATTTTATTATTATTAATTGTTACATGGAATATGTGTGGGGGGCATGTTGCCCCCCTGCAACACCCCTGCTTGGGTTTACTGTTAGATTACGGGGTGGGTGCGAGGTCGAGTATATACAAAGTTAGGTTAGGTTAGGTTAGAGTGGCAGGCCGCCTCAAGTGCAGCCTCACTTAGGCCAAATTAGGCCCATTGTGTTACCACAGGATCGATATCGACTCCTTATCTACCCGTTGAACCAGCCGGAGCTAAGAATGAAGCGATGGAGGCAGTTGATACCTATGTTTGCGAGTTCGCTGAGATTGTCGAAGAAATATTCTCCGAGGTATAGTTTTCTACGGAGTGACAGTGCTGGACACGTGCAGAGAAGGTGAAGAACAGTCTCCTCCTCCTCCTCGTCCATACAGCTTCTGCAGAAATCATTTGAAGGGAGGCCTAATCTGAGAGCATGTCTCCCTATGATGCAGTGTCCCGTGATGACACCTACTAGAGTGCTTATTATGGGTCTTTTCAGTGTAATGAGACTTTTTGAGCGCTTGGAATCCAGCTGAGGCCAGATCTGTTTCGAGGTGTGGCACGTTAAGCAGCTAGACCACCTGCGATTAGTAGCGCTTAATGCGTTTTGTTTAATTAGGAGCTTGCAAGTAGCAAGAGGCATATAGAGACTCCTTTTTTCTGGTAGAGTCGACATAGTAGTGCCTTGTCTGGCGAGCTCATCGGCGATGCAATTACCTGGAATGTCTCTATGGCCCGGCACCCATATAAGGTGAATTTTGAATTGTTTCGCCATCTCGTTCAGAGATAGTCGGCAATTGAGGGCAGTTGTTGAATTGAAGACGACAGAATCCAGGGTTTTAATCGCGGCTTGACTGTCGGTAAAGATGGTGATATCCTTTACAGATATTACATTATACCGAAGCCACGACAGGGCCTCTTTGATCGCCATGACCTCCGCCTGAAATACACTACAGTGATTAGGAAGGCTGAATGAGATTTTACAATTTAGATCATAAGAGAAAACACCCCCCCCTACTCCTGTTTCAGTCTTGGACCCATCTGTATAGAAACAGACAGACTCCTTGCGGGGTACTATTTCGTTCTCCCAGTCACTCCTGGAGGGTATGTAAGTTTCGAAGTTCTTTTCGAATTGAAACTGAGGGAGGGTGTAATCAGTATCTTTTGGAATGCATTCCAATGTATTTAGAATCGATGAGTGACCAGTTTGGCGACTGGTCCACAACTGAATTGCTTTCATCCGAGTGGCTGCATTTGCTGCCACTTGTTTGCAATAGATGTCCAGCGGTAGCAAGTGGAACATTACGTCCATGGCCGCTGTTGGAGTGGTTCTTAGGGCTCCACTTATGCATATGCATGCCGTTCTTTGGACGCGGCTAAGCTGATTATGATGGATGGCCTTTTCGAGGGCAGTCCACCATACAATAACGCCATAAGTGAGTATAGGTCTGATAACGGATACATATAGCCAATATGTAATTCGAGGCTGGAGTCCCCATCTGCTTCCAATGGCTTTTTTACAGCAGTACAGAGCCGTGGTGGCTTTCTGAACTCTCCGCAGGATATTGGGTTTCCAGCTCAATTTGCTGTCTAAAACTAGGCCTAAATAGCTAGCCGTATTGGTGAGCACCAGGAGTGTGCCGTTTAGTTTTGGGGGTACAAAATTGGGAATTTTGTATTTTCTTGTGAAGAGGACCAGTTCAGTTTTTTGGGCATTGACCGCCAGACCGCATTTTTTGGTCCATTTAGAGAGCTTAGAGAGGGCATTCTGCATGAGATCTCTAAGCGTGTTTAGGTGTTTTCCTGAGACAGCGATGGCAACGTCATCCGCATAGGCAATTACTTTGCAACCTTCCCCCTCCAGTATTAGTAGTAGTTCATTCACTACTAGGTTCCAAAGAAGGGGTGAGATAACGCCACCTTGAGGCGTACCCCTACTAACGAACCTCCGGACCGATGCATCGCCCAGCTGTGAGTTGATAAACCTGTTGGTGAGCAACTGGTTGACCAATTCGCCAATCGATTTCTCAATTCCAAGGCCCGTCAGTGCGCCGAGAATTGCCTCTGCTTCGACGTTGTTAAACGCTCCCTCAATATCTAGGAAAGCAACCAATGTGAATTCTTTGCAATCGAGAGATTTTTCGATGGTAGATACAAGTGAGTGAAGGGCCGTTTCAACCGATCTCCCTTTACTATACGCGTGTTGAGCCTTTGACAAAAGATTTGAGTTGACACTGCAACGTATGTGGATGTCTATCAGTTTCTCTAAGGTTTTTAGAAGAAATGATGACAAAGTAATTGGTCTGAGATCTTTGGGGTTAACGTGTGAGCTTTTACCAGCTTTAGGTATAAACACCACGTTAACTTCTGTCCACAACTTGGGAATATGAGCAAAATCCAGGCAACTTTTAAAAATTACAGTTACCCAAGGGAGGATTAGGTCAGCGTTCCTCTGAAGTTCGGCCGGTATTATACCATCCGGTCCAGGAGATTTAAATGGCTTAAATCCTTTAATGGCCCAAAGAATTTTGGTCTTGGTAATAAGACTTGAAGAGCTGCTTTCTATCGGTCTTTCAGAGGACCTAGCTGGTATCGAAGCAGCATTACAGCTGTTGGGGAAGTGAGAATCCAGTAGTAGATCCAGAGATTCTGCACTTGAGGTGGTCCACGATCCATCAGCTCTCTTAAGGTAGCTCGCTACTTTAGGAGTGGATGCGAGAATCTTCCTGAGCCTGGAGGCCTCAGAGATTTCTTCTATCTTTTCACAGAAGAGTCTCCAGGAATTCCGTTGGGCTTTCCTAACTTCGGTTTTATAGGATTTGAGGGCTTTTTTATATAAGGCCCAGTCAGCGGCTTCACGGGATCGCTTGGCCTGATTGAAGAGCTGCCTACATTTTTGACGTAGAGATAAAATCTCCTGATTCCACCACGGTGGTCTAGGCTTGCCCCGAGGTTTGCTTATTGGACAGGAGAAAGATATAGCCCGGTTGAGAGTCTTAGTGAGTTCCTCAACCATGCTATCTAATTCATTTGTATTAGTAGGGGGAACAGGTATTCTGTTAATTATGGAAGCTTCCACACTGTTCCTATATTTGTTCCAATCCGTTTTCCTGTAATTCCTAAAAACGGGTTGGACTTGAGGGAGGCAGTTTATGCCAAATTGAATGTATCTATGGTCAGAGAAGGAGTGTTCTTTAGAAACTTTCCAGTCTCTGACATCATGGTAAATGGTGTCGGAGACCAGCGTGATGTCTAACACCTCTCGTCTGTTACTAGTTACAAATGTGGGTTCGGATCCCATATTGCATATGATTAGTTTAGTACTAATTAAGTAATCAAAAAGTAGCTCACCTCTTTTATTGATGTCGGAGCTGCCCCATACAGTGTGATGCGCATTGGCATCACATCCCAGGATCATCGCAGCGTTGGACTTCTCCACATCAGCAATCGCTCTCCCCAGTAGTTCCGCAGGGAGGAGAAGGTCGGACGCCAGATACGCCGAAGTCAACCAGATTTTCCGCAGTCCAACTTCAACGTTTACTGTCGTGGTGTCTCGATCGCTGTAATTAGGAAGAAGGAAAACATTTAGTGTGTTCTTCGCGAGGATGCAGGCTCTTGGTATACCTTCATTCCTCACGTAGAAAAGTTTGTAGCCTGGAGTCCTGAGTCCAAGAACCCGATCATTATTGACCCAGGGCTCCTGAATCAGGACAATGTCATCCGCGCTTTTATGGATCCGCAGAAGAAGAGAGGCCGAAGCCGTTTTTGAGTGATGTAGGTTAATCTGAAGGAACCGCAGCATCATTGCTACAATTACCTCCAGACGCCTCCACCACAGTGATGTTAGCCTCATCCGTATCCGATTCGAAAGATACATCAGTTACGGATGGGCTGCCGAGTCCACTGGATAGATCCAGGTCCGACAATCCAATGCTGTCCATGTCCAGATCTATCCGTGGGACCGAGTTGCTCTTAGAGAGATGCGGGGCCCTCCCTGGAGCGCAGTCATCCGTCTCTACCTTAGCCGCTGTGGTCGGTGTATTACTGACCGATGCGGTTCCGGCAGAGACGGGGAACAGCGCTTCTTTCGCGGGATTGCAGCCCACCACCTCCGCTTCCGCTGCCGGACTAGTCAGTTTATTACTAACCTGTTCAACAGTGTCAGCAGAGGTGGAGGGTCGCACTCCCTCCCTGGTAGGGTCCTCCTCATCCTTCTTATAAACCCTAAGGTTTATAGCTCCGAAGCCGTAGCTGATTTGTCCTTCTGTTGCAGCCAGAGGAGCCAGAGACTCTACGTTGATCACGATGATCGCAGATCTTTTGTCCCCTTTAGGTTCCTCCAGCTTAGCAACCTTCCAGTTACCTGTAGGAAGATGAGGGTTGCTTGCCCGAATGATTTTTATGATTGTTGCGGGGTCAGAGGGTTCGGCAGGGATCCAGGAGCGAGTTCTAGGTCTGCTAGGAATTTCTTCCCTGCTTACGACCTCGAGCTGCGCCTCTTTCCACACCTCACCCAGAGACGAAATTGCTATTTTATATAGGTCCGCAGACCTTTGATCAGCACAAGCGATCAGCTTCACATGGCCCTGATGCCATCCGCCATCGCGACAGGAGGGAGGAGGCCCTGGATGATCATCCATGACCTGTAGAAATTTAGTAGCCAGCTTCATTTCTACTTTTCTCCATCTCTCAGGGGAAATGCTGCCATCTATGTCACTCCTGTCTATTACAGCGAGGACAAGGTGTGCCTTGAGGACATCACTGAATGGCTTGTTGTGCTTTAAGGAGAGTGAGGAACTGCTGCAGTTTACCTTCACTCGTTTTGGGTCGACAGTGGACTCCTCAATCGACCTTTGTCTTTTGGACGTGGAGTCCTTCCTTGAGGAGTCAGGAGGAATCTCCTTGACAACTTTCGTTGCCCAGGAGATCGATTCTTTGTTTCTAATAGAGAGCTGATCTACCGGGACGTCCTTGTAGCGCTCCAGAATTCTGGAGGCGGTACGTCGCTCTCTATATTGCCTAGTGGAGGTGCTTTCGTGTCGCGAGCTCGAGGCAGTACGACGTGCAGCACCGGGTTTTCGAGTTGAGCGTTCTTTGCATCTTTCGGCAAGACTAAGATCAGGTTTGGTGACCAAGTTCTTAGTTGCCGTCGTTGCAGGAACGCTAGTACTGGAAGCGGGCTCAGAGGCAGTACTTCCAGCCGGTAGTTTAAGAGCACCGGACTCTGAAATTTTTTGTTTTTGTTTAATTGTTTTATTTGTTTTGTTCATGGACCCACGAGTAGCGGAGAAGGGAAGGTCCATCTGTGCATAGATCCGCATTACACAGATAAGGCTGGCTAATCCGGAGGTCGCCAGGTATCCGGATACTCCGTTTGCGACTCGGGCTATTTTTGAAACTGGGCCCCCAGCCAGGTTGATACTCGGCACGGGTCGTATGACACCTTTATCCAGCCCAGGCGGAAATAGGATGGGATAAGAGAGAATTAGGAGGAAAGTTATGGAAGGAGTGGGACAAGAAAGGAAGGACGGGTAGGAGAGCACCCTTTGGTTTCACGGTTCCTCTGGAGAGATTCTCGAGAGTCTTTACCATTACTCAGCCCCCACAACTCGTCAAGTTCGGTGCTGGGGTTAAAGTTAAAGTTCCTTTAATCTAAACTAGTTTATCCAATATCAACAATATTAAATTAAAATAAAGTAATAAAGTAGTTCTCCTTATTTTTAAATTCATTATGAAATAAACCCCAAATTTGGGGCCCTATTTTCTGCAGCCGGCAACTTTATACACATTAATCACTCCAAATCATGTTATATTTCAGGTCAGCTGTAACTTAATTTTAATAAATTCTTGATTGAAATACCATTATAATATAGACCGGGTTAGACCGGGTTAACAAAAATACAGGATTTTAATCTTCCCAGTTAAAGTTCAGAAAATGCGTATGAAAATGAGTTTAAGTTTTTATATTTTTGAGGTTGAATATAAAAATATTACAGAAAAAGTTTAATAAATTGTAAATATTGAAAATTATTATTATTATTATTATTATTATTATTTTTTTTTTTTTTTTTTTTTTTTTTTTCAAATATCTATGCAAAAGTGACCTGTAATACTGCAGAGGTATTAAAAAACACAACCATATTTTTAACTGCGTGTTTATCAAAAAATGTATGTTATTTAGTTCATAGGTACTCACATTTTTCACAAAGAATTTAAGTAAACTTCGAAAACAGAAGACTACTTAAAGAGAAGAACAGAGTTCGTCACCCCCAGTCTTCAGTGACTAATACGAAAGTCGATAAAGCCTCTACAAAGGAATACCGCATACTACAGATTATTTTAAAACAATCCTGCCCAAAATACATCAATTCAAAAAATCCCCTATCTAAAAAACGTTCCCTTTTTTAATCCCCTCTGGTTATTCTACCAATGCCACCCGGATATGGTGTCCGATATTTGTGATCCCTTCACCGATACATCGCCAGACAAGAAAAAAAAAAATCCCAAAATCACGGAAGTACCACGCACTTAATCCATAAAAGCCCAAACAATTTGCATTTTATTGCAATCTCCTCAAACTCAATTAAGAAAACCTGGAAAACTATCATCATCGATTGTGGTATCTCCAAACAATCGCCCTACATATGTAACACACAGGAAATGTCCAAAAATAATTCCCGCGAGGCACGCACAAAAAACCGTGCGGCGCCAAAATCCCAAAAGGATTCAATATTACCCCGGCAAACCGAGTCTAGGTATACGGTATGCTTATGGTTTGGAAATTCCGCAATGATTATCCTGCGTATAAAAGCAGTCGACCGCCGAGGACACTTACCATTTCACAAACGCACTTCAAGCAGTCAACAACTCGGTAGTTATACATTTTTCGAGACAAAATGCAAGCAGCAACAATTTTGATTATCATCGGCCTTACATCACTGACACAGGCTAGACCTCATCTGCCGTCGAACTTTATGCTATGGTAAGTCATACAGCAAATCATCATTACCAGTGGCAACGTTATTAACCGATTTCTTTCTTCCTTCAGGAACTACTTTCCGTACCTGCAACAACACCAACTGCAGGTGATGCACCAGGCCAGCATGCCAATGATCCAGCCCATCAACATGCCACATCCGATGCAGTATCCGACATTCGAGATGATTTTCAATCACGCAATTCCATTGACCAACAATATGCCCATCATTGGGGAAGTTCAGTTCCAGATGCCGATGGCGCAAACCAACCCACCATCAGCAACGACAACAAAAGCGACAACCACCCCGCGACCCTGTCCAACGACCACAAAAAAATCAACACCACCACCAACAGCATGGCCAACGAAAGCCCAAGCATCAGTCAAACAATCAACGCCGCAAGTCGCAAATGTCCTGAAGTCGCAGCTCTCGAAGGGAGTCTTTGAGATGGCACGACAGATCCAAGCGAACATCCTTTTGGAGGGCAGCCACCAGCAGACCGGCAAATTCAATGTTTTCTCACCGATCAATGTCGCTGCTGTCCTGTCGCTCCTCGAGCTCGGTGCAAAGGAGCAAACCCAGCAAGAGCTGCAGCACGTTTTGGGCTTCGATAAGTTGCAACCATCGGAGCGTCGTCGTCCTCTTGACCACCACTATGCGCTGGGACAAATGTTAGAATCCATGGCACAAGGAGTCCAAATCAATATGGCAAATGGAATATTCATACAAACGGGCTACAGCCTGCGACAGGACTATCGCACATCCGTGGAAGCAATCTATCAAAGTCAAGTCACCAGTCTGGATTTCAAACAGCAACCGTCGGTGGCAACGAAATTCATCAACGACTGGGTGCAGCTGCAGACGAATGGAAAAATCGCCAATATCCTTGGCGACGGCATTGACAAGAACACCAGGATGATGGTCGCCAGTGCGGTATACTTTAAATCGCAGTGGGTGTCTTCGTTCATTGCGGAGGCCACATCAAAGCGTCCTTTCTATCCGAACGGAAAGGACGGCCAGCGGATCATGGTCGACACAATGGTCAACGGTGGCGAGTTCATGTATTACGAGTCAAAGGATTATGACTGTAGCATCATGGCACTGCCATTCAAAGATCAGACCACAGCAATGTACGTTATTTTGCCGAAGAAATCGAACGAGGCAAAGTTAAGGAAACTGCAAACAACCCTAACTGCGGACATCGTGGAGGACATGATTTCCAAAATGAAATTACGCACCAGCCTCATTAGCTTACCAAAAATGCATCTAAGCGACACCCTCGATCTGAAGGATGTCCTCAGCCAGCTGAAAGTGCGGAATGTGTTCGACAGCGGCAGCAGTGACCTCAGTGGCATCAGCGAACACAATCACATATCTCTTGATGGGTTCGTGCATAAAATCGACCTGACCATCAATGAGAGCGGCACCGAGGGTACAGCGGCAACAGCCACAAGTCTATCCCGGCATGAGGCTGACGTGGTATTCAGAGTCGACTCGCCTTTTATGTTCTTTGTGCGGCACGAAGCGACCCGGTTGCCGATATTCTATGGATCTGTGTTCGAGCCTGTAAATAGCTCCTGAGAGGGAGAACGGGAATCATGCCACTGTGTGGCTGAATATGGTGTAGCTTTAGTATTTATTTATTTATTTATTTATTGATTGTGTGTGTATAGTTGTTAAGGCCATATTTTGTTTGATTCTGTATAAAGTCCTTCAAAAAAAAAAAAATTGTTTTCCTTTCTTTTCTACATTTTCTGGTTCAGGTATTTGCATAATGGTTGGTGTCTTGGGTTGGTGATATGTTCTTTCCAGCAGTATGGAGGATATTTGAATTCAGGGGGGGTCAACAAGTTTGACTTAATTGGACGTCAATTAAGGTAATCAAGGTTTTCAAGGCCGACAAATTTTTCAGCATGAATTAAGGAACCAATCCTTTTTGTTTGTAAACAGGATTACCTACATAATTTTCAAAAGAAATGTGACAAGTGGTTCTGTGGATTAGCAGATCTGTCTAGTTGGAAAATCCCCGGAAAACAATTTTAATCCAAAGTCAATAAAGCATTAAATGGAATGGGTTTTTTTTTATTGTTTGGGTTATCCGTTGGAGTTTTAAGAGCTTTGGGGTTTTCCAAGACCCAACAGATTTGACCTGAATGAAGTACCGAGTGGAAATTACAAAACTATACGCAAAAATTTCCCTTTTTACGAATATCGAACTATTGTTGTACCTACTTAAAATGATTGCAATGATCTTTTCAAAAAAATAGATCAGTGCGCACGTTCAGGTCCATCGTAATATACTTTTGAGCATTTTTCAATACAGCTTTCCTACTCATGCAATGTTCTAATTAAAATGAACTAATTATTTTTTTAATTTAAAGGAAAATAAAAATTTGTTCGGTGTAAAAACAATTATTTAACTAAAATGTATATTTATTCTCTCAAACACAAAGTTATCACTTTCAGGCGCGTCAATTCTGCATCAAACTATGACCTACCTAGGTTATTTAATAATAAGATACAATTGCATTTATTGCACAGAAAGTATTTAAATTAAACAATAGCCCTTAGTTTTAAATAAATAAATAAATATCACTTGCCTCATGTTGAATCTACACGAACTTCAAAAGTTCCATACTGGTTTTAGGATTTAGTTGAATTGATTTAAAAGAGGGCAAATAATTGGAACCACCAACAAAAAAAATGATTTGTAATAATTTTAAAATGAGTACCTATACATAAAAATACAATAAACTGTCGAGATAGTAGAAAATAAATGGAAATTGATGTTAATCGGAAGAGAAATATTCGTAATGATTTTCCATATGTGACCAACTACGTATTTAAAGTAAAGGTTAAAATTCGAATTTATTTTAGTAAAGCCCTCATTTCTTTAAAAATAATCCGCAATTGTATTCATAAATTACAATTGAACAAATTTAAGATTGATGAATGCAAACCCTAAAGTCCGTATTACTTTTGCATTTTTCAGACTCTTCAAATGAAATTACAAAGAAAATTGCCGGTCAGCAGTAAGTGCATACACACGAACTTCATTAATGTAGACCTAGCCATATAAACAAAATGCATTAAAAATGTATTCAAGTTGCATTTTTAAGCTGCTGCCACTTTGTTTTTAACATTTCAAGATTACTTATTTGAAAATAAATTCGTTTGAAAATTTTCGATTGTTTACCAAACAATCATTGCTACACTTTTCGTAATACACTTTAGTCTCTTTTACACGCAGCTGACTTTTCAACATTATTTAATATGATCAAAATGAGAGAGAAATGTAGTGTCATACGGACCTAATAATGATTACATTCACCTTACAAAATACTGCCAACATTTTCTAACGTTGGATGGCGCGATATTTCCTAAATAATTGTATTCCAAACTCTCGCAATTGAGTTTAATTTACTTGTTATTATTTTTTTTTTTTATGTGAGAATAGCTTTATAATGAAATCATAAATATTGACATTTATTGAATTTAATACTACTGCTTGTAATAAGACCAAGTATTATTGTAAAACTCAGAACTTAGTATTTATTTATTTATTTATTTCATTCGCCTCATATATACTAAATTTCAAATTAATAAATATTGCTGCTTAAAATATTGAGAATAGTTAGTAAGATTTTGTATTCATTAGCATAAATAGAGACAAATGTCACATTATAATAAAGTATTCATTGTGTGGTGAACAAATTAAAATTAGAACAACAATTTAAATATACAAACATAAATTGAAATTGAAGAACAAAGTAAAAGTTTGTACGAGTATGTCTGGCCTATACCATTTGTTTTGGGTCAACTTTGACGAGTTGTTGTGCGAACTTCCCCGAAGGTTTCTGACGAAGTAGGTACAACATTTTTACAGATTTTTTTTTATTTTAGATTGCGCATGAGTTTTTTTTTTAGATATTATTTTGTCTTAAAGTGTAAAATTCCAAGTAAATAAATAAATCTAAATCTAATAAAAGAAAATGCAAACAGATAACTTAAAACGACTTCACAGTGCATTCTTAGGTGTTGGCGTAATTAGGTGGCGCTGAATATCTGAACTAGGTACATACAAAATGATACCAAACGCCTGTATGGTTGTCCTCCATACAATCCTTGAACATTTATTCAATTTCATATCCTTGGTCCTCTGAGGAAGCTGCAATCATCCTTCGAAGGGTCTCGGACTCTACCTTAGCACTTATTGGATGGCAACTGTAAATGTGCGAAATTGGTACAAATTGATTGTTGCAAGCACTTCGCAAAATGTGAATGTAGGCATAGTAAATTCATTTAAAACACCATCTTCCCACTAAATATTTTGTAGGTCTGAATGGATAATTTGGATGGAAAATTTCGCCATTGTGATTTTAAAAAATATAGCCAGGACACTAAAAATGATTATTAGTATCTCATTTGCTGAGTGGATGTATCAGGAACAGTGCTGTTAGGTTATTTAAATCGACATCACCATTCTTATATAATAAATCTCCGTCGCCATAAATCGCCAAATTAAAAGTAATGTATTAAAATCGTCTGAAACTAAGCGACGTATTATTTAAAATACATAAAATAAAGGAAAGTAAAACAATTTATTTGAAACAAACTGTAATGTGTTACCAGGTAGAGGCAGAGGATACGAAATTCTTAATAACAAAATCATAAAACAATATAACTTTAAGGAGATCAGAGCTATTTTTCCTACATTTAAATATATTAAATTGTTCCCACTCTCGTTTTTATTTAAAAATCCGCTGTTTTTTTTTTTTTTTGCTTTTGTACTCATTTATTTAATGCTTGATTTTATACTTTACTTTTTATTTATTTATTTTTATTTTACATTTACTTTCACAATCAAAAGGCCAAGTTTAGAAATTTATTGCGGCAGAATCCATCAGTTTGAAGCATGTCAAAATACTTCGATTAATTCAATTTCCAATTGAAAATCGGGTATTTCTTTGCGAAACCGAGATTTTTCGCTTTTAAGACTTAATTCGAAAATAAAAAATCGGTAAAAATCGTACGTTATTTGGTATGTTCGCCTGATTTTCGTGTCGCCAAATGAGACTTGAAATTGCCCTTTTGGCGATCAGAGACAAAAATGAAACCACAAAATTGGGCAATTTCGCGTAACTTTGCCTATAAGCTATATTTTTACGTAGTGCCCTCGATTTGGTGTCCCTGATCAGAAACCGCCAATCAAGAAATTTTTCGCGGCGTATGTAAAGAGTTCCATTGTGACCTCTTGTAGCCTAAACCACTTGACCGATTTCGAAGACTGAGGTATCATTAACATTTCAACATAAAAGATTGAATTAAAAAAAAAGTAAAATAAAAAGTCCATCTGACTGTAAAACTAAAAACAATAGATGCAAAGAAGATACTTAAAGTGTGCATAGCTAATTAATAATAATGCTAAAAAAAATACGCGTACTTGCGAACTTGCATAGCCAAGTCGTTGTATATTTTTTTACAATCAGGTGAGTTCTTTAGTATTTTATTAATTTGTTGTATCCAAAAAATTCTGACGATTCTTAGTGGACAGTGTTTTCTTCTATTAAGCGAGGGGTCCCTGGTTCGATCTCCGGAAAGACACAAACTATATCTTTAGATTTCTTACCAATGCTCCAACTCTCGGGAACGTCTGACAAACATCCAAGAGTATAACTGGCATGAAAGAGCCCCTCAATTAGGCGTTTAAACTCGGCTTAAAATTGTAGTTTCTAGATCCCTTCCATTCGTTCCAAAATTGATATCTGACACAAACGGAGAAGTTATGAGAAGCTAGGCCTTTATTTTTATTTGTTTATTTTTTTCTATCGATACATATTTCGACTTAAGCCAAATCGCTTGCAACTCCCGTTTTGTCTTCAAAACTATTGTAAGCAGATTAAACATTGGCATTTCCAAGATGCCAATTCACAATGGCGTAAAGCTCCTTCCTTACCGCGTAATAACAGAATATTTGCTTTAGGTACCTATACCTAAATAGCAGTAGGCTTTGCCAACGACGGTATATTTACTTCACCACCCACCGATTACATATCTATTAAAAATAGCTAAAGCACAGAGATAAAATATTCAGTATATAGGTATACACACATAAATAGTCAACATTCCCCATTCAAGTTGTGTTCTTAACCCAATCGGTTCAACCTCTTCTAGTTCTATTTGCTTTGAACGGACTCGGAGTTTACTTTCTCAACGAATGTAGATATTTATCAAGAACTTATGAATTTGCTGGATGGACTATAATAGATGAAGCACCAATCGAACGCAAACCAAATTGAATTCTTCGATTTAATCGGTACTCCCTCTGCACTGCGTCCATATGGCGGTCATGCATGGAATCCCTAGTTTGGCCAGTTCTCAAGCATGCATAACTCTATAACTGATATTTTTGTTTCTGCAAAGATAAATATGTGTGCACAATTCAACCCCGCTGCCGGTACCCAGTATGGTTCAACTGCTTTGCATATGGATTACGTTTGTTGCGTATTGTGCACATATTTATCGGAAGACGGAAATAAAAAAACCCAGATATACAACAAACATACACAATCCACTACGACCAAGAGTTGATTTTAAATTCCGACATTGAAAATCACACCATAACCCAGATTTGCGTCATATTGCGATGCGGGATACTCAGGATTTCCAGGAATTTAGGAAATTTCTGCAAGCGTGCTGCTGCTGGTACACCATATAAATATATATGCCACACATGGTGGGAAATGCTGTGGAATATTTGGTGGAGGATGCGTGTATATTGTTTACCTATTTGGCTATGGTAATTACATGGATCGCCGATATACACCCCAAAACCCATTGGGTAAATAAAACCGGGGAAATTATTTCGCTCTTTTTTTTTTTTGTGGAAAATTTAATTGGACTGATTGGAATTATTCAAAAGAAATACCTACCTATACCTGTTGTGTGGAATTGATACATTTTAAAAACATTGCAGCTAAATATAAAGCGCTGACCATCCGTCCTTTATTTAAAAGGACAGTCCTTTCTTTGTTACCCCTGTCCTATATGAAGGTTGGGACTTTGTCCTTTATTTTTTTTAAACTGTCCTTTAAAACACTGACACTGGCATGTAGGGCAATTCAAAGTATTATGTATAAGTATATGCGAAGTGTTAATCTAATTAATCAAATTATTTGCCATAGTGAAAGCGAGAAGCACGGGAAATTTAAGTCGCTTAAATACGAATACGTAGTCGCAGTAGCTTAGTCGTTAGTGTGTTGGACTGCTATGCGGGGGTCCCAGGTTCGAATCCCGCAAAAACCCAATTCCGACTTAGGGTTTTTTTTCCGCTGCGCTACCTCTCGCGAACGTCTGACAAACATTTGAAAAACAAAAACCTAGCTTTAGGGTTATTGTCGCCTTAAATGTACTAATGTGACAGACGGACAGAATTGTGAGACCCACTTTTTTGAGTTCCTCTATCATTGTAATGTCAGAGGATTAACATCTCGATTTCGATATTTTGTACGATTACAAGAAAATTAAGAAACAGTAGTAGAGTCAAAGCACTTTTTTTTAAATTGCATTTAATATCGAGCTATAAGTAAAATAGAGGACAAGGTTGCCTCATTTTGCTCGCAGCTCGACGGGACAAATAGCGAAAAATGGGGAAAAAACGGGATTTCCAAATTTCTCCCCGGATAAAATAAAAAATAATTTTTATTCATTTGAATGACAGCTGTCAATTTGCAAAAATTACATTCTTATGCTAGGTGTCCTTGATTGAAAATTTGAACGTGAATATGTTAAACCCGTATGATACTACATTTTTGTTACATTAAATCATGCTGAAAAGACAAATTCATGTAAAAGAGACAAATAATCTAGAAATGTTAAAAAAATACCCGCCAGTTGTAATTTCTCGTACTGCTCTTGTTAAATTTTAAGTCTGAAAAATGCAGAAAAATGTTGTACGGACTTTAGGTAAATTTAGAATGCACTGAGTGTGTTATAAATAATAAAAAAAAGTTTGCAGTAACTTTTATGCTTGTAAATTATATTCGCAACCCGGGACAACCGAAATTGTGTCTTACGTCAGGAACATCCCGGGCAAACTGGGACGTCTGGCAATGCTTATCAGAATGCGCTACAGCAGCAAATTTCAAATCAGTAGTTTCAGACAATAATTATAGAGGAAAATTTAATCACAAAGTATTTAATTAATTAAAGTTTGAAATGGAGCTTTTTGTACTGCCATCAGCGTTGCCAGACTGTAAAAACATTTCCCCCCAGATGAATCTGAAAAACTCCCAGATTTGACTAGTTTTCACCAAAATACCACCAACTTTTTTTAAGGCGGAAAATCATTTTTCAATCGTTAACCGTTTTTTTTTTTTGAAACCATTTTGTAAGAAAATTTACCGAGCCTTTATAAATCTTCAAGATGGTGCTTAGATAGGGAAAAAGGAAACAACATTTACAGAAAATACTGAAATCTTTAACTGTTTCCTGGTAAAACGGGTATTCGATCAAATGTCGTGTTTGAGAAATATCTAAAAAGGATATATAAAAAGTAAACAGAATTAAATGAAAAAAAAAATCCCCTTAAGCAATTTGGGGGGAAACCCCAAACTGGTAACTCTGACCTGTCTGCCATCCTCTAAAACGAATGATTGCAGCTCGTGTTCGAAACTTTTCGGAATCGAAATTTGTCGAAAAATCGTCTCTCATCTGGTCTGTAATATATTAAAATGTCAGCATATGATCTGCACAGGACATTATGTAGATAAATATCGAACTCAGAACACAGACTGGCAGAATTACACCAACTGGAACTTTGCCAGCCTTTTCATAGAGCAACGGATTTTTAAAGGCTTACAAAACATTAGCACGTACAAAATCGACTATAAGTCCAAGTTCCATGTTTATTTGTAAACGCTATCAATTTTACGATGATTACCATCTGCTAGTCAACGTGCTATTAGTGCTAGAAATTATTGCAGACTAAGAACTGTTTGATAGATTGAGATCAGACTGTCATGTTTTGACAGCTAGAAAGCAAATACGGTTCAAGACCATAGCATTTGAATTCTAAATGTTCACTGCGAGTATAGTGAAAAACCTCGAATGACATTTCCTTAAGTTTGTACTATGTATCTTTGTCATTTTGAAGTATACTTTCTATTTCATTTGAAATAACCTGCCTGTTGTGGACAATTCAACTTGTACTCGTTGAGATTATTCCAGTCAAAAAAAAAAAAAAAAAACAGCTTTGTCTGCAAGTTTAGATGAAAATTCAATGAGAGTGGGACTGTGGAAGGTTTTTTGAAAACGAACGAATTAATATTTGCGCGAAAGCACAAATTGTTCTTAGGATTCCTTCATTTTCTCTAGAGAATAAACAACATTTATAGTGTCAAAAGAGAGGCAATATTGGATTACCCTGCATAAGAGCTGCCTGGCTTCAATATTGAGATGCAAATTTTCGTTTTCGCATGATTTCGTTCGTTTTAAAATGCGAAGGTGCTTTTCATTTATTTGTGCAGAATTCGACTGCAGTTTTGGCCACTATTTTGCAGCAATTGGTATATCTAAAGTATATACCTCATCAAATACACCGGCTTTAGTGTAGGTAGGCTTTTTTTTTTTTTTACTTACACACGTACAATAATTACCCTACTTGAGTGCAATAACTTATTCATTTACAACGGCCAGATCAAAGGTGTTATTGGCAGGATAACCAACCGCTCATTTGGCCGGATGAATCCAATTGAGGCAGATCAATTCCATTAGGAAGGATTTATGTTAATCCGACTTAAGCATTCAAAAACAACAATATACAGGAATACACTATGGATTAATTGAACAGGATTTTATTACTTATTTGTTTAATTGTATACCGCGACCATTATGTCCATCATCTGGCTGTCTATATTTTGATAATTCCATTCGAATTGTGATTGCGTTCATTTAATTCTACTTTACGTGTGAAGGGAAAACGAAAAACAACCGGTGCACGTATAATTACAGTTTAAAATGGATTGCAGATGAAGCTCAAGCATATGCAGAATGTAGGTATACACATATAATTTGGAAAAAAAAATGGAAATCTGATGGATTTAACTCATTATCTGGGATTCTTTTTTTTTTTTTTTTGCACGGTTGCATATCGGGTTGAACTGTTTTAATTGACCTACCGCTGGCTGTAACTGTAACCCAATTTAAGAACTATTCACAGGCGACATGAGTGCTAATTGCGAAAAGGAGAATTGCGAAAAAAAAAAAATCTATTTAACTGTACATTTATGATTTGAATTTGAATTGTCATTTGTTCTACCACAAAAGCATTATACAGTCGAGCCTGTCTAAGTGGAACACCTCTTTTCGTGGGCCTAATTCTGGGGCACCTTCATTTTCCTTAAAAACAACTCTACATAGAAGTGAAACTTTTTCTTCCTCTTTGTGTAAGTTTTTTTAAATTAACCTCTGTAATTGGAACAGACTTGCAAATTTATTTATTTTAACCTCTGTACTGTAAGTGAGACAGACTTGCAACAAAATTTTGTGTTTTTCCTTATACATTTTTGTATGTGCTTGCTCAAAAACTTTTTATTTTGAAGGCCTCCTTAAGTAAAACAAATATTTGCTCTACCTGGATAATAGGGGGCATACTGCATACACAACACAGACATGTCGTTGCAGACCAAGGAAAATTCAAAAAGTTTTGAATTGACGCAGACGGTCGTTGCAAAGAATAGACATAGGATACACACGACGCTGACACGGTTGCCAGATTGGGCTTTTTAGCGTATTTTGGGCTATCTTTTTACTTAAAAGACGATAGAAATTTCTTCCACGAGCGCCCAACACAATTTTGGGCTATATATCGTTTTACAAATTGTGTGTTAATTTTGTTTCTTTTATTCATTCACAAAACTAAAAAAAGAAATATTTTCGAACAAAACTGCATTTTTAAAACTTGGCAGCACTCTTGCAGTTAAGTAGTGACATCGCACAGTCGTTCAAGTTGCACGCACACCAATTCATTTTGCAGGCCTTTTGGTTTGACACAAGCCACAAAAGTCAATAGCAGAAAAAAAAGTCAAATAAAATCCAAGGCGTGGAAGTAAAAAAAAAAAAAACGCGTTGAAAACAAGTCCGAAAAATATCAAAATTATCAACGACTTTTGGGCTTCTTTCTGAGCAACGATATTGGGCTACATTTTTTTAAGGTTTGGGCGCTTAAAGCGAACTAAATTCTGGCAACCCTGGACACTGATAGAGACAAAAATATTAATTTGCATCGACATGTCTGTGTCGTCTATGGCTCCTATAAGTGAGAAACTGGGTAATTGGAATACTTCTATATATGTGACTGAAAGAAATGGCCGATTAGAATCCAATTAACGAGGTTTGACTGTATTTAATTAATCGAACATCTTATGTAAAAAAAAAACAGAGTTTCAATTTATTTAAATAGCGAAATACGCAATTCCAGCAATTTTTCCGTGCATTGAAAATTCCTACGCGAGGTGTCACACATTATTCACAATCCACATAATACAGTCGCGATCCACAAGCCCAAGAATGAAAAATTCGTTCGAACTTAACCTTTAAAAATGAAACTGAATCGCGGGTAAATGCGACTAAACAAAGCGATTCTTAAACCATTCCGTTGAGATCATTTTTTTGTAAGTGTGTGATTTTATGACAGAAAAGTCGCACCTATCTAGAACATACTTTGTTTACATTGGCGCTACTGTATGATGTAGAAATGGATCCCTACCAAAGCGCCTTAAAGTTGGCCTTAAATTTAAGCTTAGAGGAAAAATAAGGTATTTCTCTAATTGGATCACAAAAGACTAATCCAGCTTAAGCCGCACTGTGAATACCGGTAAACTGTTTCTAGAGATATTATTGGCACATTCAAAAGACTAGTCGTTTTAAGTCTCTCTCTCTCTCTCTCTCTCTCTCTCTTAAATAAATAAATTAATAGTTGGCGCAACACGTCCGGAGGGACCCTAGGCCTAGTTTCTCAACAACCATTCGTTTTGTGTGAGTTTTTCATTTTTGGAACGAATGGAAGGGATCTACAATTTTATGCCGACTCCAAACGGCTAATTGAGAAGCGCTTTCAAGACATTTATACTCTCGGATGTTTGTCAGACGTTCGCGAGAGGTAGCGCAGTAAAAAAAAAACCATAAGTTGGAATTTGGGTTTTTGCGGGATTCGAACCTGAGGCCCTCGCTTAGTAGTCCAACACACTAGCACTAAGCCACTGCGACTACACAAAACTACTCTCTCTCTCTCTCTGTTTCTCAACAACCATTCGTTCGTAATCGTAATGTATGTAATCCATCAACCAATTGAATTAACCGTTGATATCCATCCATGCTACAAAGAGAAACATTTTCCTTCTTACAATACGGGATCGGGATAGCAACTCGAGATATAAAATGAATCTCACGCAGTATTACCTACACATATATAGTTCCTTCTGTGTTCTGTGTAGTATCACAGTCTTCTAAAAAGGATCTTACATCAATGCTAAAGGGTTCATAAATTTTCCAGTTCAGTTTGAGTGTTTCTCTTTTTTTTTTTCCTGTTCATTCTTATTTCTTCTGGGCCCGGCCAACACACAATACGAGTTTTATCAGTGTGCGCTGTATACCTACCTACATACACTTGTGTGCCTGTTGTTCGTTTTTGAATTTAGAATTCTGACAGAAAAGTTATTCATATCACGTAAACGAATTGAAATTGAAGAACGCAATTTCATGACACGGCGTGCGTCCTTAAGAGGAAAAGTACACACAGCGGCAACATTCTCGCCGTTTCAGTCATTCAAAGACGTCATTATATACACCGTCAAGAGACAGAGAGCTGCTGTATTACGTTTACGTCTTGTATAGTATTCCTTCGAAGATGGGGCCAGATGGCAAAAGGGGTGTTTTTGGCCTCCTTTTCGATTTGTGTATGACTTCTGTGAGTGCTTGTCTGCTTTTTAACCAGTTCTCACTTTGACTTGAAAGTTTACATTGGCAAATGTCTCTTCTATAGGGCGCGAGCCAGCACGGCGGGTGCTGTGTCTTCTGACTTGTTATGCATACAGAAGCAAACGGCCGGATGATAAATGTACACAGTTGTACAATTTTTGTGAATTGCCATAAAGATGATAAATTTTATTGCCTCCTTTTGAAGATGAGTGCAACTGGGTAGGGGGAGGGCCTACCAACATTTGGGTTTATAGGTGGAGGACTGGAGGTGCACAGCACTCTGACGTGACAGGTGATATGATTATTGACTGCTTTGGGTGTCATTGACTCTAGAAGTGATGCTGAAACGTTTGTTTCGCATTAATACAAAGGCCTCCCCTCAAGTGCTTTCGTTGGAAGATTGGTGAAAGTGTCATTTACGCGTGACCCCAAACCAGGGATGTAAGTACGTGTACGGTGCTTGATGTACAGTACACCATTGGCGCAGTCAATTGGAGGCTTTAAAGGAACCGTTTTTTTTTTAGATACCTACATCATTGACTTCCATTTTGTACAACAATAGTACGAGATCCAACTGATGTATTAAACCATGGAAATCAATGATCTATAATATAGATTATGTGGGCAGAGTGACATTAAGACGTCGGTCGGTAATCAACTGAGGTGCTCTCATAATCAAATGAAATACAGGGTGGCGCGTGACTGCTATGTGCCTAGACAGGCGAGTCATCTCCAATGTTTTTTTTTTTTTTTTCCGAAATTCGCAGTACAGAACTAAAAAACAAAACGTAAAAGAAGAAAAAACATCATAAAATTTTCAAATACCAAACGGTAATAAAAAAGAAATACAAATTCCACGCCCCACCCTGTATTTGCACCTGGTTTTACTGCCAAAAGGAAAAAAACCACCAGAGGAACCGTCCTCATACCGGCCAATATGCCTGTTAGATACAATGGGAAAAATCTTAGAACGGATCACATACTGCAGACTACTCGAGGTGGCAGAAGATAAAGGAGCTTTGTCTGATGACCAGTATGGATTCAGAAAATCGCGTTCTACCGTCGATGCCATTAAGGCGGTAGTAGATACAGCGGCTGAAGCAATACGGGGAAAAAGATGGAGAGGTGGGATGAAGAAATATTGCGCGGTTGTGACCCTTGATGTTAAAAATGCCTTCAATTCGGCAAGCTGGTCATGCATTAGGAGATCCTTGGTCAGAATGGAAACGCCGTACTACCTGCTGAATATAGTAGCAAACTACCTTACCGACAGGAAGATAAGATACCATACTGACGATGGCGTTAAGTTCTACAACACCACCGCGGGAGTACCACAAGGGTCGGTTCTTGGACCCCTCTTGTGGAACATAATGTACGACGGGGTTCTCCGATTAACGCTGCCACAAGGAGTTAAGGTTATAGGCTTTGCTGACGATATCGCTGTGGTTACTGTGGCCAAACATATCCCTGAGATAGAGTCCGCTACGGATGAGGCAGTAGCCAGAATCAAGAATTGGCTAGAGTCTGCAGGGCTAGAACTAGCTGACCACAAGACCGAGGCTGTGTTGATAACCAGCCGAAAGACTGTGGAATATGCATCTTTCCGTGTTGGAAACCAACTAATTAGATCAAAGGAGTCATTAATGTACCTAGGAGTAGTGCTCGACAACAGGTTAAACTTTAAAACGCAGATCCAGTACGCCAGCAAAAGGGCATCACAGATGCAGGCAGCTCTTTCCCGGATTATGCCAAACATCGGTGGCCCTGGATACGCCAGAAGGATTCTGTTATCCAGGGTGGTGAGCTCAATACTGATTTACGCTGCACCGGTCTGGGCAGGGGCTCTTACATCTAAGGAAACAAGAAGGAAGCTCTCGTCAGCATACAGGCTCTGCGCAATAAGAACAATAAGCGGATTCCGAACAATTTCGGACGAAGCAGCCTGCGTTATTGCGGGAATGATTTCTATCGACATTCTCGCTAACGAAATGCAAAGGATCTACCTTAGGCTAACTGTCAACAGGCAAGAGTCCATCATAAGAAAAAGGATAAAAGAAGAAGAAAGGGCAACATCTCGAGCACTGTGGCAAGTTCGGTGGGATAAAACGGCAAAAGGCAGATGGACCCACAAATTGATCCCAAACATCGAGGTCTGGACAAGAAGAAAAAGCGGGGACTGCAACTACCACCTCACGCAGTTCCTGTCCGGGCACGGCGGCTATCGAAGTTATCTTCACAGATTCAGCCACGATAGCTCGCCTCTATGCCCCTAATGCCCAGATGAAGAAGAGGATACGGAGCACGTAATGTTCCACTGCAGAAGAATTTCAGGAGGAAGAGTGAACTTACCCATTCCACAGCTTCTCATAGAGCGTATGATGAGCTCAGAAGACGACTGGCTGGAAATATGATCATACATAACGAGCGTACAAAATGAGCTAAGAAGAGCCGAAAGACAAAGAAGGGTCGAAGTGGCAGACGTTGACGTTGATGATTTAGCATGAGTTGCTAACCAGCCCCGCGAAGTAATACCTAACGGCAGTCCCGCGGGGAGAGTGGTAGAAGAGTACATGGGTGTGGTTTAGTACGTGAGGCGCGAGGCACTGGAGAAACATATCCCGCGAATCGTGCATGCTAGTAGCACGGGCAACTAGTATCTTTCGAAGATTACACATCCTTTGGACGCAACCAAAAAAAAACCCTGTATTTTCAGACAACTTCAAATTACTAAAATAAAAATGCAGATCAAACACCTATCTGCAGGCAGTTAATATTTTCTAGGTTCGGCTTTCACAATAGAAGTAGGTAGGTACTGTGAAATAGAAAATGAATGTGCGCACTCAAATATTTATTGTGTGTATTGTTATTATTACGAAAAACCATGGGAATTGCCAATAAACCAATGTCCATAATCAGTGATGACGGTTTGAGGCTTCAAGTTTTGTCCAAGCGCACATCATTATAGTGCGCACGTTTTATTCAACAGAAGCATTGATGTTTTGAAAAATATAAGCTCTCCATACCAGTATTAATATCCAATATGCCTATGTTCATAATAAATCACTGATGAGGGTCTGATTTAGTCTATGCGCACACGATCATAGTGCGCACGCTCAAATGTGCGCATTTAATTTGCGTCATAATGGAGATGCGTTTTAGATAAACCAATCACCATAACGAATAGCTGTCCTTTCGAATTTAAAGCATATTTAATAGGAGAATTTCACAATATTAACGCACAGCATGAGATAAAGTGCGCTAGAGTTAGATGTTGCCATAAACACATGTGCGCATTGAAAATAACGTTGTTTCATTAGCGCCTGAAACACCTGTAATGCATGTGACTGACATTCAGTGGTTCGAAGCTATTCATGTGTCTATTCGCGCGAAATTTAATGCCCTTGGGCTCCTTACATAAAAAATCAAAATAAACGATGGCGAAGTTAATGAAGAAGTTCAATTTTAATTGTTTGTTTTTTATTTGTTTAATGCCTCAGATTACTAGTTTTTTTACTAACCTTTTTTACAAATTATTGAAATGAATACAAATATCCACATATCGCAAACTGTTAGATATTAATATAATAAAAAAGAAAACAAATTTCTAAAAGAAAATTCATCTTAATAAACAAAATAATTTCCCCTAGTGAAACCAATGCAAAACGACATAATACAAATAAAATGCAAAGTAAACCGTTAGTGAGATAACATTGATATAAATAACTCATTGCACTTTTAACGAAAATACAAAATGAGTAAAAAGAGAGAGAAATAAATGCGAAATTTTTGTAGGGCGAAGTGATTGCAAAACAAAGTAAAACAAAATACGGTCTTACGAAGTAAACATGCGAAGTAAAAAAAAAACAATAGGCACCCGACAAACAGATGTCTGCTTAAATTTTCTACCATTTATCTTGCATTTATCTACCTATATTCATATGTACATCAATTGATTGCCAATCGTGTCAATTTCAAGTTTATTTCTATTCTGTTAATTTAAATTAAACAAATTAAGTAGTATTTAGAATGAATCGATGGCGCCCGCAAACAAACTGAACGCCTTGGTGAGGTCTGCAAACATAAGACACCGAAATCCACCCGTTGTTGAAACAAAATCCCCCGCCAATTCGATCACAAAAGCAAGGTCCATCTTCAGCAAATTAAAACTGACATAGATAGCAATTGAGTGTAGAATCGAAATCACCAGTAAAACAACAACAAACAGCCTCCCAGCATCTGCGAGCTGATAACAAGAACTTGATTTGTTTAATGTCAGTTTCAGCTTCTATCTCATCTCGCACAGCGCACGGCACATATCATGAACATCTGCCATTGATAAGACGTGCTCTTCTTCAAATTGAGATGCTCGAACAAAATATTCTCTACCCCTACTAATTCGATATACCTACACTTAGCCCAGAAAGTGTACTCGTAGTGGTAATTTCATTGTTTTCGTTTAGCGCTAGTGGTAGTTTGTTGACAAGCAAAAAGCAATCCTACGATCAGCAATTTCAATCTCAGTCTCAGTCGCCTGTGTGATCATTTTGGGTGGAACTTTCCTCTCGACGCAGAGTGGAATTGAATTTTGAATTTTAATAGAAATCTTATAAAATATTCGCAGTTAATCTTAAATGTGGCATATACTGATCTTGAGGTTGATCCTCTGTTTGAATTTTGTATTCGCGCATCGTTTTCGTAAGATAATTGCAGCCGCCTATCTGAAAGTGATTTAAACTAATTTATTCTAGCGTTTAAAGAACTTGTTGAGAATGCTTTGCCAGACACATCAGCTGAGGTACAGCAGGCTGCTGCCGAAGAGGTCATCATGAGATTGATACCGAAACGTGCGCATCTCTTCCAAGTGGAGGTTGATAAAAGTATGGCATTGAGGAGTTTTCAAGTGAGTGGCTAATTTAAATTATTTCTCCTCTCTAGCTTAGAATAACGTTGAGTGGGCTAAGTCGCGACGTAGAATGCAGTAGATCTAGTTTTGAAACGAGTGACATTTAATATTTGTACGCACCTGTTTGGGAACGAAATTTTGCGGTGGTCTTCAAATGGACAGTGACACAGCAGCGAAGAGTTCCATTAGCTGCTGCGCAAGTTTCAATGTTACCAGCAGTTGCTATTTATCTCCGATTTGGCTACTCGAACTTACTGACTCCTTAAAAATGTGATTTGGTATTTATTTTAATTCAGGCTATTCACTTTAAAGCTTTGACGAATCTTAGGAATGTATACACAAAAACTCTATTGCGAACCTACCTACTCCTTTAAACAGTGTTTATTCCGATTGAGCATTTCAAATTTGATCTGAGATTTCAGATATCTACTGCCAAATTCGAAAAAAAAAACACTTTTTATTCCTTGTACTGGAAACCAATTGTCATCGATTTTTACACATTTATACTAACGAAATAGTTTAATCTAATGTTATAAACTCATTTCCATATGCGTAAAACTAATAATTCAGCTAAAAAAGCAATCCTTCCTACGATAAGCAATTCGTAACTGACGGACGTGTGCGGAATTGGAGAAAGTATGTCTAAATCTGTGAAAACTAAATTGAGATTTCTCAACATGGCTCCGGATTAAACAAAAAAATGGTTGACTTTTTTTTTGCAAATCGCACATGAAAAGCAATCTCGATAAAAAGAAATGAACAAAAATATTATTAGAATAAGTGTGCCTAAAGAATTACAGGAAAAATTCGCACTTTTTATTTTTATATCATAAAAAAAAAAAAAAAAAATAGTTGGCGCAACAGATCCGGAGGGTCCGTAGGCCTAGTTCTTAATTTTTGGAACGAATGGCCGGGTTCCTCAGCCCGCTATACGTCTAGCATAAAATATCCCAGATGAAGGAACGCTCGCTCTAGAACAATAGCGGCAGCGGCAAAGTCCCCACTACAATTAAGGAAATTATACTATTTTATTTACAGAGTGGGGAGGCGAGGAGTACCTAACAACTATTCTCACTAGTTCTTGGGGTTTTGCCTTGACAATTTCTGTTGGTAAATTTGATCAAAATTACACTTGCTTGGCTTCGTACGGGTAGTTTGGCGCTATATTGCGAAATTTCCCTGAAAGGGATATTTAACAAAAAGTGCTAGCGCAAATGGTGAATACATTTTTTTTATATGAAGTTATCTTGCGGGCAGTGAATCGCGGCCAATGGAAGGGATCTACATTCAGCGTTGCCACAATGTTACAAGTGTAACAAAAGTGTTACACTTTTCAATTATTTTATAATTTTGTTACAATGTTACTTTATTTTTCGCTTTGTTACATTTTTTCCAATTTAAATCCTTTTTTGTTTTTCTCATTAAAAATATTGAAAAGTTGAAGTGACATTTATTTTTCTTTCGAGCAAACTTCTAGCAATTTCTATCAATGTATTTGTTTGTTTACACAGAGCAAAAGTTGTGCAAAACGTTAAACTGCGAGTGGGAATGGGAGCTAGGAGGGAACGAGAAAAGCCAACAATATTTTTCTTTCTCGCCGCGTCGCCGTTGACAATGTTCTACATCTCGTTTGTGAAATAGAAATCGAAATCTACTTCGATGGTCAATAATATTTTTTTTGTTTTTTTTATTTGTTAAACACAAAATGAACAGGGAGGTCAATGAAGAGCTTTTTTTTAAATGTGATGAAGAGTTCCTAGTAAAGATGTTTTTGATTTGAAAAACGATGATTTTTTATTACAATTTTTTTCCAGTTTGTTACATTTTTTTTCCATTTGTTACACTTTTTGAACAAAATTGTTACACTTTCAAAAAAGCTTGCGGCAACACTGTCTACATTCTACAATTTTATGCTGACTGCAAACGGCTAATTGAGAAGCTCTTTCAAGACAGTTATACTCTCGGATGTTTGTCAGACGTTCGCGAGAGGTGGCGCAGTAGAAAAGTTGGAACACACTAACCACTAAGCCACTGCGCCTACGATCTTTATATCTTATGTTGACTACATTTGGCTCCAAGATTTTCCAAATTTGGCTAAATACCTCTTATAAAAGCTGGCGACACTGAAGTGCCAAATTTTCGCAAGCAATTATTGTCCCGGACAATAAACGTGTGCAAAAATAGAGTGGAGAATTGTACCAAGTATTCTACTACAACTATCTACTTTTCCGCCATCATTTCGCAGCAGTAGGGGACTGCAAAACGAAAAGGAGAGCAACATTTTTCGTTCATGATTTCGTTGTGTCACTTTTAGGTCCCAGTTATAGCCACACGTAAAATGCAACCGTTTAGGCGGTCATAGCGAAAAATCTGTCAGAAAAATGTTTCCATACGAAAACAATTACAACAAACCCCCAACCCCCACTGAATGGATTTCATCAGAAAAAAAATCCTGACAGGTTGGAACAGTAAAGAAATGAAATATTTCAGTGGAATAATTTGGTTTTCTTTTGTGGAATTGACTGAGAAGTTGATCAGAAAAAGTTTTTCGTACGGAAAAATGAATAAATTATTTTTCTAAAATATTGAAAGATAATTTGCACATATTTTTTTTTTTTTTTTTTTTTTTTTTTTGATAATCTAACTTTATAATTTATAAGTAACATTTGAAGACCAAGATTGAGTTCAACCATAAGGTTTAAGGGGTCATAAAAAGCGAAATAAAATTTTTACGGTTTGGTTTTACATATTGCTATAACTTGGGCCTTAAATGGGATTTTTCGTTTCGGAACAGCTGCGGACTAGGCTTTAGACGAAAAAATACACGAAATGCAAACGCTCTATTGATGTGATCGCAATTCAAAAGCGGAGTTTGGGAACATTTGAGTTTTCTTATTTTTATTGAGGAGGGAATTCTAAGCTCTCACAGTCCATATAGGGCTCTCTCGTTGCCATTCGCTAAACTCTAAGCTCGTCCAACATACAGATCTGTGCTGACAAGTTGTGGATTTTAGATGGCAGGAAATGGCAGTCGGTGCGGTGGCTTAGTGGTTAGTGTGTTGGACTACCAAGCGAAGGGTCCCAGGTTTGAATGCCGCAAAAACTCAAATTCCAACTCCAACCTCTCCATTCCATTCGTTCCAAAAATGAAAAAGTCACACAAAACGAATGATTGTGAGAAGCTAGGCCTAGGATCCCTACGGACCTGTTGCGCCAACTATTATTGTTATAAGAAAAAACAGTTGCCTGACTAGGCTACGTATCAAAATGTCAAAGCCAAGTTATATACTTGCTTCTTTGGCTTTAAACCCTTCTAAATCATTTTCGGACACAACCGGAAATCAACTCAACTCAACAATTCAGTTTTTGGTGAAGATACCATTCCATTAAGTTAACACAGTCTGCGGTGCAAGATGGTCAAATGTCTTACCACACTCTGGTCCAATTTCATCACCCATCAGTGACCACTCAATGTACCTACACACTCACCTGGCTATCGTTCGTTAATAATCCAACTCACACATCGTCGGACACCAATAATTATTCGCAAATGCATGAAAGATTGCCCGTCGTTACCTCTAAGTGTAAACTGCATTCTGCTGGCCCAATCAAACCAATTATACAGCATCCCATAGTGAACAATTGTATCTAGTACATTACCAATATAGTTTACTTACAGCTGGAGCAGTCGCCGACAAACGGCAATATCCGTATCCTCGCTTCAGATGGTATTTCCGCAACGAAAGGCTTCCATCACTACCTGAAATACTACCTGCACTCGGACGTATCATGGTCGGGTAATCAATTGGAGCACATTCCGGCTGAAGTGCCTGCACCGCCCAGTGGAACCTCCTACTCGGCGAGTGCATTCATCTATTACCAAAATGTTTGTACATGGAGCTACAGCTTTGCCTGGTGGTCGTGGACAGATTGGAGACGTCATATCGACTGGATGGCACTAATGGGTATATCGCTTACAATTGCTCCCATTCAGGAGCAAATTTGGACCGACCTCTACAAGGCGTACGGCCTCACTGACGACGAGATATATGATCATTTTGCCGGGCCGGCATTCCAGGCTTGGTGAGTAATGCTAATTGATTTCGACATTCACAGTGTTCATATGTCGTGCTTCCTTCACAGGCAGCGTATGGGTAACATACGGGGATGGGGTGGTCCATTGACGCCCACCTATCGGCGAATGCAATTACTTTTGCAAAAGGAAATCATCAAAGCTCAACGAAGCCTTGGAATTAGCGTAGCGCTGCCCGCATTTGCGGGCCATCTGCCTACGGCCATGGCGCGGATATATCCTAATACCACTTTTGCAAAAGTCGAAAGATGGAATCGATTCCCAGATGACTACTGCTGTCCCCTGTTTGCCGACCCCAACGACCATTTGTTCCGCGAGATTGGCGAACGGTTTTTGGGCGCCATCATCGAGGCATACGGCACGAATCACATCTACTTCAGTGACCCGTTCAATGAAATCCAGCCGGCCAAGTCGGAGGCGGCCTATCTAAGCCGTACAGCTGCGAATATTTACCAAGCAATGGCGGCGGTGGATCCGTCGGCAGTGTGGCTCCTTCAAGGATGGATGTTTGTGAAGAATCCATTTTGGACGGACGCTCTGATGCGGGCATTCATGACGGCAGTACCGGAAGGCCATCTGCTGGTGCTCGACCTCCAGAGCGAACAATTCCCGCAGTACGAGAGAACGCGCTCCTACTACGGCCAGCCGTTCATCTGGTGCATGTTGCATAATTTCGGCGGAACGCTGGGCATGCACGGTTCCGCGGGCATTGTAAATACCAGGATTCGGCTGGCGCGCAACATGGATGGATCCACAATGCTGGGCGTGGGCATAACGCCAGAAGGGATCGATCAGAACTACGTAATGTATGCACTCGCGTTGGAGCGAGCCTGGGTGGAGGACGACTTTGATCTGGACGAGTGGTTCCGCACCTTTGTCTCGGTGCGCTATGCAGTCGCGGATTCGGAGCATCTGCAAACTGCGTGGCGGTACCTCAGGACGTCTGTCTACTCGTATCGAGGGGTGTTGAAAATACACGGCAAATACGCGGTGGCCAGGCGGCCGGCAACTAATCTCTCTCCCTGGGTGTGGTACAATACAACATGGGTGCAGCTGGCGTGGCAGCAAATGTTAGAGGTCAACTTGTCGTCGAATGCATTGTGGCGACACGACCTGGTCGATGTGACGCGTCAATTTCTTCAACTTATGGGTGACCAGACCTACGTTAACCTAATGGACGCGTTTCGGGAGCGCAACTCGACGAGATTCCGCTGGTTGACTACCTGCATGATTGACATACTCTACGACATGGATGCCGTGCTGGCGACGCATGAAAAATTTCAGCTCGGCAGGTGGCTGGCCAGTGCCAAACTGATGGCAGGCAGTCCATTGGAGCAGATTCTATTCGAGTTAAATGCTCGCAATCAAATAACCACATGGGGACCGAATGCCAGGATACTGGACTATGCAACCAAGCAGTGGGCCGGCATGATGAGGGACTTCCACATGCCCAGATGGAAGCTGTTTTTGGACACAATGCAGCAGGCTCTGGACGAGGGAAGGGGCTTTAATACTAACGGATTTCGACAGAAAGTATTTACGGATATTGAGAGCCCGTTCGGGGTGGATAGGCGGGAGTATCCAACGAAGGCGGTAGGCGATACGTTTGCTACTGCACAAGGCATTCATGACAAATGGCTCGGGCTGCAGCAGAGTGGGCACTGGAAGAAGCAGATTCCCTGGAAGAAGGGCATGAGCGATGCGGAAGATGCCGACGATACTATGCATGAGGTGGCAATGCCGTCACCACCTGTGGTGGTGGCAGTATGAGGGACGAATAAATATTTTGTTGCACTAAATTCGGTTTTGTCTTTTGCTTCTGGTACGGTGTTATCAATACGGAACGTACCGGCGACTGGCAGAAGTTGTTGATTTGTTTATGGTTCTGAGATGTGTCGGTAATTGGATTTTGCTTGGTGGTATTGTCGGCAAATGAATTCCATTGTTGGACTATACTGGCGTGGGGTGGGGCAAATGTAACGTGTTTATGATGGTTCGGCTGGATTGGACCGGATGTTGGGAGAAAGTTTTTCCATATGCAATCACATTTGAAGAGTTCGCTTGTTCGCCGTGGATATACCAATAATGAGGTTTCGCTTACCCTCTTTAAAGTCATATACGTTATGAGGTAGAACGCAGGAAATCTGCCGCTTCGGACCCTTCCAGATGTAAGTTCTGCACCGACTTGACCAACAGTCTTCATGCTGCTTCAATTTCGACAACAAGTGCGTGCGATGTATGATGCATTTTAGTTCCGATAAAAACGGCTTTGATGAGTTGTCGCCCACACACAAGACACAACTACTGCATTCGTGCGTCGCAGTTGAGAACGCGTTGTAATGCGTGCAAGTGAAGAGGTGGATCTCTGCGCCAGAAGGGCCCATCAATTAGTCTTTAGTCATTCATAATCTGCAAAATGTTAGCTGAATGATATATCTGTGGGGTGGTGAAGCCTTAGAATACTTGCCGGCAAACTAATTTACAAGTCCACATACAGCCATAAGAGTGAACAGATCCGAAAGGACTAGAGGGAAAGTTTTCCACCCCTCATCATCATTGCCATTAAGTATCCATTTTACACGCTCTCTGTCATGATGATGATGATGACGCGACGACGAGGACGACGATGACGATATGGCTGCGCGGAGTGGATTGAAATTTGAATCCCTGCCGAGTAGGAGTGGAGAGCTTTCAGTTTCATTCTTTTCGGGTAATTCGCGGCTACACATTGTAGTGGGATTGTTTATTGCATGTGAAAAGTCGTTAATGGGGCACATTAGAATGATTTGTGGGGCACAGAGTTGAAAATTCATCTACACAAGTATTCTAATGGGACGGCTATTAACAAATGCTTATGGTGCGGTGTTTCTTTTGTTGTTTCGTCGCATTAGGTTGTGGGATGAGCATTGTTAAATGTGCCACAACGAGGATAAGACCTCGAATACAGAGCTCACGAAAGATTTTATTTATTTGACGGGACGTAGAATATTATGAAATGTGAATGAGCTGTTAATGAAGAGGTTTCGCCCAAGCCTGGTAGAAAATTTGATTATCAAATTTGCGTTAATGACACTTTTTATAAGGACAGTTTTTTAGGGTTGGATTTCAAATTCTGTAAATTTTCTTGCAAATTGAGCAACTCCGTCTCCTTTGTTGGTACGACAGGAGCGTGAGGTATTTTTTTTTTTTATATATACTTCTCCCGGGAAAGGCGAACCTATAACGCTTCAACAGCGCCCCGAGATGCCTGCAGATGTATGTTTGCTCTGCACTTAAACTGCTGCAAATTGTAGTTTTCTGGAAATATATCCCCAGGAAGCGAGTTCCAAAGTTTGCTTGTCCTGTTACAGAAGGAGTTTTGGAAAGTTGATGTCCTCGCGGTTGTCAAGTGTACTGTATGGTCATGAGCATTAGCAGCCTGTCTTGATA
This sequence comes from Cheilosia urbana, assembly GCA_946477585.1. Taxonomy (NCBI): domain Eukaryota; kingdom Metazoa; phylum Arthropoda; class Insecta; order Diptera; family Syrphidae; genus Cheilosia; species Cheilosia urbana. Next base: position 125,554,563 of record OX297854.1, read on the forward strand.
ATGTCTTTGAGTTCCTCAGAACATCTACCATGGAAGTACCTACAGAACAAGCATAGGTCAGCGACTTGTCTTCTGTGCACCAACGGTTGTAGATTCGATGTGAGTGTAGGGTCTCCAATGAGTCGAACTGCTCGTCTCTGTATGCTATCAAGCAGGTTAAGTGAATGTTTTGGGGCCGAGCTCCATATATGGGAACAATATTCCAAGCCTGGTCTAACCTGTGCTTTGTAGAGAAGGAGAAGTTGCTTGGGGCTAAGGTACCTCTTTGCTCTAAATAGGTAGCTCAACTTTGCGGACGCCGATCTTGCGATAAAGGATATGTGGTCCTGCCATGTGATTCCTGAATTGACTGTGACTCCTAGAAGGTGCATTGAGTCCTTGTGATGGATTGGATGGTCATCCATTTGGATCTGAGGACCTGTTGATGCATTTTTTCTGGAAAATGTTGTGAACTGTGTCTTGTTTGCATTAAATACAACTAAGTTGTCCTTTCCCCACTTCAAGATTTTGTCCAGATCATCATTTAGTGAATTAATTTGTTCACATCTTTGATTTTGTGATGTAGCCGTATTCACAGGCCCACTGTTCGAGATGGAGGATATAAGAGTGCTGTCATCTGCAAAGCTGTAGATATTATTATTTGTCGATCCAAGCAAATCGTTGATGTGGAGAAGAAATAGAGTTGGAGAAAGAATAGATCCTTGGGGCACTCCTGCATTTATAGCAAACGAATTGGATGATACACCATCTACAACAACTTGGATCGATCTTCCCAGAAGAAAATTTTGCATCCATCCGCAGAGTTGTTGTGGTAATCCGTAAGACGCTAACTTGCCTAATAGAGCTCTATGCCAGACTCGGTCAAATGCCTTTGATATGTCCAAGGCTACGGCTCTGGATCCGCCGTGTTGTTCAATTTGTGTTTTGAACTAAAAGTTTAGATATTTTAAGCTCTTCGTATTCTTAAATACTATGTTTGGTGTTGCTGTGACGCACATTTTGTTGCATTAAATAAAAAATGGTTGGGCCAACAGGTCCGAAGGGACCCTAGGACAACCATTCGATTTGTATGAGTTTTTTTTTTTCATTTCATTTACAATTTTATGCCGAGTCCAAACGGCCAATTTTATGTCAGTTATACTCTCGGATGTTTGTCAGACGTAAACGAATTTTAGTTTTGTACGGGATTCGAAGCTGGGACCCGTCGCTTAGTAGAGTCCAACACACTCACCACTATAAGCCACTGCGCCCGACATTTTGTTGCATAATTTAATAATCTTTCGACGAAAAACGAAATCTTTATAATATTTTAATTTTACAACAGCGCAGTAGATAAGTTCATTCATTTATTTTAAAATCATAACGCGATCCAATCCAAAGTTTTTTGTTTACATTTCGGTTTCATGTGACTATTCATCTTAGATAATTAATTAATCTTATATATATAAAAATGAAATGATGTTCGTTGGTAAGGGCATCACGAGAGAATGGCTGTACCGATTTCGCTAATTCTTTTTTTGTTGTGTTTGTTATTGTCAGGAGAACAAAGTTATGAAAGAAAAAATTAAGAAAATTGCGCGGAAAATTAGAAAATTGAAGTTTGAATGGGGAAATACACTTTGAAAAAAAATTAACGGGATAGAAATCAAGTAGTGACACTTCAAATAAAAAAAAAATATATTTTGAATTTTAAGAGCAATTGTTGTTGTCAATTATTTTAATTATTTTCCAAGCTAATTGTTGTTGTCAACAATTTTGAATTTTTTTTTTTTTTTTTTAAATATAGGTATAGGTACCCAAAAAGTTTGTTCTAATAAATTATGTTTACTATGTTACATTAAGTAACTTTTTGAAATGAAGTAGATAGATACTTTGATTATACAAAGATGATATTATGGCCGACGATATTTTGCATCGAATTCGCACTGTGACATCGGATAATGAACTGGAGATGTCAGATGAAATGCGCAACAAAGCTTTGATTTGACGCAGTTAATCGAGAATTGGAGCGAGAAATGGACTTCGAACGAATCGCATTGAGTCAAGCTGTTCGAACAAATGTGCCAATGATGAATCTATATAAAGGGTGTTCGCGAAACAATTTTCGAATTTAAAATTAAATAATAAAAGATTCACAGGTTTTTATATAATCGTTTTTATTTTAAAATAAAACATACAAATGCGGATTTATGTTTTGAAAATAATTGAAGTTAAATGTTTACCACGGAGACGAACACACTCATTTAAACGAAACACCATATTTTTTGTGAAAACTTTTTTGCAAGTTTCTTGCGAAATTCCTCTGATTTCGTTGCGAATATCTTTTCAGTTGCAATAAATTTCGCGGTTTGTTAACGTAGACTTTAGATTTAGGAAATCCCCATAAAAAAAAGTCCGCAGGTGTTAAGTCTGGCGATCTGGGGGGCCATGGGATATCACCATAACGACTTATGACTTTTTCGGGGAAAATGCGCCTCGCGAAGTGTGTGGTGTAGCACCATCCTGTTGAAACCATGTCGATCCGTTTACCCATTCATTGTTCTCCAACTCAGGTTCCAAAAAGTTTTCCAACATAGACGAATAGGTTTGGGAATTTTTTTTCTTAGTGAAAGACGTGGATTTGCAATAACATCACGACGAACTGCTTCAATTGTTTCGTCAGTTCTCACAGTTCGCGATACACCTGGCCCGTGTCCCACTACAGGTCCTTGTTCACGAAAACTTCGCACCCACTTGCCAATAAGTTGCGTACTAGGACAATCCCGTATACGCCGAATATTGAAATGTCTTGCGAATAGCCACGGGAGAATCGTTATTTTTAAAATATGCCTCTACAGCAAACGCACGATGCTCCGCCGACCAACGATCCATGGCTACTAAAATCCGCACGACGCGTAAGTGTAATGAATACGCCTCCCCCCTCCGCCGATACCCCGCTCGCCGTTTATTCAAATTCAAAGTCGAAAATTCTTTGGCGGACACCCTTTATATAAAAATGAATCCCTATTTCCCTTGGTCGCGGCATGACGCGTGAACGGCTGGACCGATTTCGCTAATTTTTTTTGTTGTGTTTGTTATTGTCAGGAGAAAAATCTTATGAAAGAAAAAATTAAGAAAATTGCGCGGAAAATTAGAAAATTTAAGAATACTTAACCACCATATTAAATTATATCTAATGTAACCATAGCGCTTTTACAATTCAAACATTTTTGATGTAACCTTATGGCGTTGGCATAACATTGACAGAATGCGTGCTGCAAATATCGTCAACGAGGATGTAAACAAAATAAATATCGTTTAAAACAGATGCTTCGATCGGAGTTATTATATTGATAAAATACATATAAAATAATTAATTTATTATTTTTAACAAAAAATGAATTTCTTAGTGCACATCGTCGGAAAATCCTCAACATGTGGCGTTGTAGGCGTATGTCGTTATTCAGGTCAATTAAATTTTCTTTAATAATAATCTTCTTAATTCATACCTATAATTCTTTCGGGATGAAACTCGATGATGATGATATAACTCGATAACCACTGGGTCAATTTTTATTATTCTTCTTTTGTTTTGTTCGTATTGTTGTATTTCAGGTTAACGCAAACTTAAAAGATAGGATTTTTGACCCGCTATATGGCGTTGTAATCGATCTCCGAAACCACTCACCCGATTTCAATGAAATTTTATAGATTTATATTCTTCGTTCCCGCTTGAAGGATAGGATACTTTTGGACTTGATAGGTGGCGCTGTTGCCGATCGCCGAATCAGCGCTACCAAGTTGATTGAAATTTTGTAGATGGATATGGTTGCTTCCAGTTTTAAATTTCGGATAGTTTTTGACCTATAGGTGGAACTTTGAAAAACACAAGCGGGATAAGAAAACGGATTGTGGCACGTCCCACTCAAAAACAAAATCAAACGCTATTTCTAAAGTCATATGATGAAAATTATTAATGGACGCTGTCCAAATAAAGCAATTTGCGAAATGTGAGCATAATTTAATACGAAAGGTACGGGCAAAGCCGGGAGGGTACAGTTACCTACATATAAAAGAGACTGACGTCCGTATGTGCATCCATAACTCGGGGACAGGTAGTTCGATTTTTATGATTTTTTGGTTGGAAGGAAGGGCATAATTCTACCTTTTGTTGTGAAAAAAAACTTTATGGGGATCAGTTGAATTTTTGAATTCTTTAAATGTTCCGGGCCTACCTCAACATAAATTGGATTTGAAAGTCGGCTCAGTTAAAATTTTGTTGCGCAACATCAATGTACCGAAACTTTGTAACGGATCGCATTTGATTCGTGGGGAAGGATCTCATATCAAATATCATGCGAGTGATGAATTTGAGGGGAAAATTCAAAGGCAAACACTCTTATTCCGCAGATTTCGCTTATTCAGAACGATTTACCATTCGTTCGACTTCAATTTCCCGTGCGTCTCGCTTTCACTATGACAAATAATTTATTGCAAGGATAATCGATGGATGTTTGTGCATTTGTAGCATCAGTCTTGATTCCCCATGTTTCTCACATTGTCAATTTAGTGAAAAAGCGGATGGTTGGACGACACGTCAACATCATTGCCGAATTACATAAATTAGTAAGTGCATTGTGCATGCTCGGAATTATTATTTTCATTACATTAACAAATTTGGGCGGAACGAAGTTTGCCGGGTCAGCTAGTATAATTAATATAAAATAATTTAACTAGAGGTCGCCTAGAGGTAGAAATTTGAATTTCACAGTCTCAGATTCCATTCCTAATTGAAACTGCCATTATTTTTAATTTAAAGAATTAAAATTCGAGAGAATTAATTTCCGTTGCCTGGCCAGATCACAATTTCAGTAACACATTCACAAGTTCACTACCCAACTCCAGCGTGCCCATAGAAGTATTGACTTAATAAATGAATTTAAAAGAATAACAAAAAACTGAAAACCAACCACGCACATCCATAAATCCGTTGAGTGGTTTCGGAGATCGACAACCTCATATACGCACAAATATGGGTATGTTCACTAGAATGCCTATAACATTGGTATACTACTCTGTAGTAGGTAGTACCTAATTAGTCACTAACAGACAAGGTAACAGCCAAGCCAAAATGTAACAATCCGCCAGCAATTCGTCACCTAAACATCTATGTTTGGAGTTGGGAAGTGCTTTCGCTTTCCACATGGTCGAATGGAAAGCGAATCACTTTTGGAAATACAAAAATGTAAATCCGCCAACAAAAGCAATCCGCCGCGCTTTTTGGAATATGCCCTCATCTTTCCAGAGGCTAAATAATGGAGGGGACCGCGCTTACATGAAATAAACGTTGCCAGACGGTCAAAATATTTCCCCCCAGATAATAAATTTCAAATATTGATGTGGAGGACCGACCGATTTATTTAACTGCATTTCCAAATAACATAAACATTTTAAGAACAAAAATGTTATTATAATGAAATAGAAATAAAATATAATTCTAAAAAAAAACAACAGATTTCCCCCTAAAAAAATGTCTCCCCCAAGATTTCCACCCGTCGGCAAAAAAAAGAAAAAAAAAGAAACAATCCTAAATCTTGGGGAAAACCCTCAAACTGGCAACACTGCATGAAATCACCCTATAGTTAATACAAAGTTCTAATATTTTCATAGTTTTCGGTACAACATCTGATTAAAAAACAACCATTTTATTTTACATTTTATTGACATAAAGACTTATAAAAAAATTTAGAAATTCGGTAATTTTTTTTAATTTCTGTTTTTACATTTATTTGTTTAGCCTATGACACTTCGGGAAAGAATACCAATTTAATGACACCTCATTCTTCCAAATCGGTGAAGACGTTTAGGCTACAGGGCGTCACGTGGGAACGTACATAGGATACGCGCGAAACACATAACCCTCTCTGTGTACAGTCGGATAAAAATAGGGCACCAGTGTTATTAAGTCGTGCGCATATCGAGACGAATGAGAATCCTTGACAGCATGAAATTCGATTTGACAACAATGGCCGTCAATGATACTGAGAAAGAGTCGGAACTAATGTTACAAGCCTGTCAATGAATTAACTCCCAAAAGCCCCAAGTCCCTCTGATATTGCGACAAGCTCTCTCCCATTTTACGAAAAAAAAAAAGAATTACAAAGCCCTATTGAAAGTTTAAGCATTTTAAAACTACATACTACCTCGTTTCACCTAAAAGTCTGTCCATGAAGTACTAGATGGAAATACCTACAACGGAATAGCTGCCCTGATCCATTCGGATCCATTCGGCGGCATCATATCCTTCACTGCCTCTGAATATCTTCCATATAACTGGCTTAGCCTAGTTCCATCTTCCATTGAACTACTATGTTATAGAAAATATCCAGTTCGTAAGCCAGCCAATATCGAACGGTCCGCTGGACTTTAAAAACGAACCTAAATCCAATTACCTTGAACCATAAGCCCAGTTAACAGCCAAACAATTATGTTCAGCTTGTAAAATCCATACCCATCCAAATGGCAGCCGCCAAGAGGAACCTCCCTCGAAACAGTATCCCGATACATCCGCCTGTTCGTTCATTCCGGGGCTTAGACCGCATCAACATACACCAGCAGATGTGCTGTATTCCAGTATCTTGTGCTATGAAAACGGAGAATAAGATAAACCCCGAGCGTTCACCGATCACCGCTCCCATGGGTGTTGGAGTCCATATGCAATCTCGTTTGTATTACATTACTGTAACCAGGTAACCATCATACAGTACAAAGGTAGTCTTCCTCTTCGGTTCGGGTATACGAAACTTTCTTTTCTCGACGAAACCCATCGGGAAATGTGTGTGTGTCGTCGTATAGAACGAGTTGCTGAATGTCCAGTTGACATGGCCATTGGGGACTATCAAAATCAACGATGTCGGAATTGTATATATTTGGGATGCGGTTAGTCATGACTTGCCGACGACGGACGACCACCCCATATATGTCGTAAAAGAAACAGCATCCTTCGAAGTTCATTTTTCGTCTGGGGTACATTTGCTTCTGACATCGTGTCACTTGGCGATATCTTTCGAATATTTGTGTCGCTCATAGTAGGTGCCTGTGCGGAGTGATTTGGGTATAGGGATCTGGTGTCGAAGGAGGTATACCCCGATGGGCGGATAGGCATATATTTTGGTGTGCAATTGGAAATTTCCTCGAACAGAATATGGCTTTTTCGATATTAAAGATCACATCACCGGTCTTTGTCATTATGGTGGGTCGGTGTGTCTATATGGGGGTTTAATAGAGTCGACTTGCTTACTCAAATTCGAAAGGAGGTTATTACCTGTATGCTGTATTTTGTCGTTTAGTTTTAGCATTGACAGTGGAGTAATAGAAGGTAATGATCAGCTCACAGCATGATGCGGTCAATTCTAAGGGCGTCGGAAGGCAGGGGGCATCGAAATAACACGTGTCTGGGGAGTGTGAGCCTTTGGAATAAGGTAGAACATCTCCAGATGTATTGTGAACATTTTAGAAAATTGGATTTGGGTTGTTGGGTCATTTCCGTCGGCCAAGGGAATTCGTATAAGGTGAAGGATTAGTGCTGGCCGCAGTTGGATATTGTGGTTGAAAATAATTCAATGGGTTGGTATTTGACCCCGACTTCAGGTGGGTATTGTCTTTCTATCGGGACTAATGTAGTACACTCATTTTGCATTGCAATTCTGTACCTACAATATAAAAAAGATTTTCAGTGGATCTGTCCTCCTTCCGGGGTCGTTGTTCACCTGATTAGATTGTAAGGCTGCAAGTTGGTAACGACTGTGCCGAGTGGATCTGATGAGATCAAGACTCTTCGAGATACACTAGTGACATTAGATAATGGATATTATTTTTTTAAACTTACTTACTTACTTTTGTTGGCTCAACTATTTTGATTTTATTTATTTAAAGGACTTGAATAAAGAATACCAGTGAGGATGTTGGCAAGAAACCGACGAAACGTAGAGTGCAGGTTAGGTTAGGTTGAAATGGCTGTCGGCTAACTGGTTAGGTAAGGCGACACACTTAGACCATTATAAGGTCCCTTGTGATACCACGTGAATACGTGAATCTATAATTCATTCCTCCTACTCGTTGAACCAATCGGAGCTTCTAATGAAGCGTAGTACATTTCGGATGTCTATGTTTTTTAGATCGTTCAGATCACTAAAGTAGAACGCTCCGAAGTGGAGTTTTCGTCTTTGTGAGAGAGCCGAACAAGTACAGAGAAGATGGAGAACATTCTCCTCCTCCTCCTCGTCAAAACAGCTTCTGCAAAAATCGTTAGAGAATACGCCAAGCCTTTTTGCATGCTTGCCGATAAGACAGTGTCCCGTGATGACACCTATTGTAGCACTAATATGCTTCCTATCGAGGGAGATCAGATGTCTAGAACGTTTTAGATCCAGCTTTGGCCAGATCTGCTTTGTCGCTAGACAAGTAGAGTGCAATGATGAATTAAAAGTGCTTTGATTGAATCAGAAACAAATAAGACCATCACGCTGAGCTTCTACAATAATAACAAAAATGGGTCGAAAAACAAATGATCACTCTACCTTTAGTTGATGTAAAAGACCATCAACTGAAAGCAGATTTATGTCTCCAGTCTTGGGCATGAGGTGTCGGTCACCAGCCCTAAAGACGTATATCTGCCTACTCACTTAGTACTATACTTAAAGTTGTGTTAGGGCTGTTTTTTCTTTCAGCAATGTATTTAGTCTTCTATATAGCACTTGCAAGGGGATTAGACTTGTAAGAATAACCCTCGGAATCTTCGTTGTCCCCGTCTCTTCTATTTACCAATTCACCGAACCTCATATGGGTCAAACGAACCAATCTCCCGTATGCTGCGGAAGGTTAATTCAAACCATACTGTTTTTGACGTCAACCGCAGTTTTTAAAATTGACCTCCTTCACCATCCTTAGCTTTTAGTAGTAGATTTAAGTTAGTCTTAGTTTAATTGTAATAGCTGGTATTAAGCCAAATAAATGGGAGTTTTTTTTCCCACCAAAATTAAGAGCCTCCGCACTGCAGTACGTATCTCAGTCAATTCGATTGATCATTTTTAGTTGAGTTATTGTTTTGACAGAATCATTTTTTAACAACAACTCGTAGACACAGTCACCTTGGTAGCAATGATAGCTATTTCGAACTACACCACTAATTCATCATCAGACTCCTTTTAAGTGATTTTTTGTTTGTTTGAATAGTTTGAATTCTGACAGTCTAAGTTAGTTTTTTAGTTTCTCCATGCGAATCCAAATTGTGGTGCTTAAATTGTTCTGCGAATTAAAAAAATGTTGCAGCTTTCTAGGCTCCCAAGCAACGGATTATGATATGGCTTAATGAATAAGCTACTGCACCTGCACGCTTCTTTCTGACACGGTTTGAAATCCTACCTTGTACCTATATGTGGTAATTTAGTATTTTGCATAAGAATACTCGAATTAGAAAAAGAATTCAAGATTTATTGAATTAAAATACATCAATGCAAAAGTATTTAAACTAACCCTTTATTTATATTGAACAGGTATAGAATTTTATTACTTTTGTATTCGAATTAGATAAACTACAGATTGAAATATAATACTTTCGCCTCAAATTGAATACTGAATACCTCTTGATGGTCCTGCTTCCCTATTTCCACACACTTAATGACCTTAACATGGCATTTTATACTACACTTCTAATTATAACTATTTCTGGAAACATGCATAGTATTTATATAGAAAAAAAACTAATTAAGGTGGGGAATTCGATTTGTGACAAATGTCGTTAGTAGTTCTTATCCTTCAGTTCTAAAACATTTCTGTCTTCATATTTAGCTTATTTTGCCCAAAAAAAAAATGTTTTATATATTTTTACCAGTATCGTGTTCGACTTTTATTGAAATTTTGTTGCCAATTTGAAAGTAACCCTACTGAGGTGAATTTTTTGTGAGTTTTGTTGTGAGGATTATCGTAGAGTTCAAATAAAGTTATCGAATCGCAACAAGAAATCAATCTCAGAAGAGCTTATGACTTTTGAGGGTTCAAAACGGCAGAATCTGGCTCTAAGTATATTTTTCTAGGCCTTTAAATGACGGAGAGCTCATGTAGCTGTGCCTATCCTATCTTACTATTTATTCAATCAGTGACTTATAAAAAGCATTGACAAAAAAAAATCTGTCAACGGCGCAACATGCTTATTCTTAGGGTAAATCAGTAAAAATGGCCTTACAAACGTTCTTAAAAAGCTAATAAAATGGGCGAACAGAGGTGGTCGGGTGTAAACCCTCACAAAACAGAACTTGTCCTCTTCTGTAGGAAATACAAGATTCCATACATTGACCCTCCATCTATACAAATTCTACAAATGGCACTAGTTTGAAATTCTTAAATGAAGCTAAATACTTGGGTCTTATTTTTTTATAGAAAGTTAACCAGGAAGCCTAACATCCAAGAAAGAGTAAAAAGAAGCCACTGTGGCAGTTTTCTCTTGCAAAAATAAGCCATTTACAGTCTCGTATCATTCACTGGCTATACGTCTTTGTCATAAGACCGATACTCACATATGGTGTGGTTGTGTCTGGTGGATTGCTTTGGACAAAGCGATTAATCGTGATAAGTTTGGCAACGTCCAAAGAACAGCTGGCTTGTGCATCATGGGGCTCTTCGTACGCCTTAAAGCTACTTCACTATGGACCAGCAAACAAACTGGTCATGCCTCTATCTTAAACAACATCAAGGACCTTCCAGGAAATATCGACTACACCACACCAGAACTACAATTTGATTAGCTGATGAAAGCTGGATGTCATCGATAGAACAAATCTTTTATGGACAATCGGCTCAACATGTCTAGCGAAAAAACAGATCTGGTCAAAGTTGGTTCTAAAACATTCAATAGGTGTCATCACAGGACACTGTCTCATAGGCAGTCATGCGACAAGGTTTGGCGTATTTTCAAACGATTTTTGCAGAAGCTGTTTGGAAGAGGAGGAGGAAAAAAGCATTTTCTAGCTTCTCTGTACTTGTCCGGCTATCTCACAAAGACGAAAACTTCATTTAGGAGCGTTTTTCTAAAGGGTGGTTAAGTTTTAAGGGCCGATATTGATTTTAAATAAAACACAAATTATTTAGGAAACGACTGCTTTTTTTTTATTATGATAATATTGGTATGGTTCAGTTATGTGTGGAACAAAATATCTGCCAAATGGCCGCCGCGACCTCGGCGCCACACCTCCATCCGATGGTCCAAATGTTCGATGACACTGAGGCATAATTGAGGTTCTATTCCGTTAATGTGCCGAATTATCTCATCCTTTAGCTCTTGAATTGTTGCTGGCTTATCGACGTTCATCTTTTCTTTCAAATAATCCCAAAGAAAGAATTCCAACGGTGTCAAATCACATGATCTTGGCGGCCAATTGACATCGCCACCACGTGAGATAACACGGCCATTGAATTTGTCGCCCAAAAGAGCCATTGTTTCATTAGCTGTGTGGCAAGTGGCATCGTCCTGTTGAAAGCACATATCGTCCTCGTCCACATCCATATCTTCTTTATATATTGATGTAAACTAAAGAAAACAAAATTTGAAAAAATCAATTCTTCCAAAAATCCATTTTACGATAATACAGAGAAAAACTATGTTAGTTATTAAGCTAGAAATTACCATATTACATCAGAAGCTAATTTTTGTTACAATCGCATGGACCGTTTTCGAGATATGTCCAAATTTCAAATTTCAAATATCAATTGTCGTTGAAATCGTTAGAGCCGTTTTGGAAAAGTCCAAAGCCGAAGTTTGAACCAAATCCGGGCAACAGTTTAGGCTGTAGGCCTCGGGACCATACGGACAAACAGACAAACGGGACGAATTCTATGACCAACTTTTTTGAGTTCCTCTTCCATCGTAATGTCAAAATTGATTAACATCTCGAGTTCGAAATTTTGTACGAATACCTACAATATCTTTCTCTTACTACGTAATTTGAAATATATTAGGATTTTAAAGTTCGAAAACACATTTTAAAACGAGCATTTTAATGAAACAATTGTTATTAAAATTAAATTATTGTATTAAAGAAAAAGTTTAATAAATTGGAAATATTGAAAACTAACTTTTCTTGTACTGCATGGACCTGCACAATACAGCGGAGGTATTAAAAAACGCCGTGTAGCATACTGTCTCCAGGTAATCACTCCAAGACTCTTATTCGATCTTTCAAGAGGCAAAAATATGAAAAAAATGTTTACATTAGTATTTTATGTCGGACCCCCCTTTATTGGTTCGGGCCCCTTTTTATTCACATTTTTTAATTTTTTTAGTGGCAACGCTGGTACCAGCAACATGCTTCGTGGGCCATCGATTGAAAACAATACCGTGTCCTCCCTGACGGAAGCCATTAAACATTAAATTTCTGCGTCTACGACCTGCACCAATCTAATTAAAAATCAATTACAAGCCCATTAAACAAATGTTTTACTTTACATAGCTGGGTGTGTAAAAATCCCGAAAGCATTACATCCACCAAACAAAAAACAAACAACTCCCAAATCCCTAAGGCCACACAGCGATGATCTATCATCGATTGCAATCAAAGTGCAAAAGCTCGTCCCTGCAACTTGTAATTGGCATGATTATTCCGCCAGCGCTATATGCATTAAAACTAAATATTATTTTAATATAATGAAAATGTTAATAGAATCAAATTGAATGAACGGTCAAGTGTCCGCTTACTCGATTATGCATGTATGCACAGGCATTTATGCTGCTGCCCTCTAAATGCACTGTCCAGTACCAGTAGCACTGCATGCAATTATTTTTTGCATTATAGTTCTAGATGCACACTAAACGAGCAGTTAGGCATGGTAATCTTTTAATCAGAAAATCACACACCATTACCAGAGGACGAAATTGAATAGTAGTAGTAGTAGTAGTAGTAGTAGTAGCGACTTTATTAACATCTAATATAATTTTATAATCATTTTGTTCGTATTTACAAATAATGTTGGATAAGTCTTTTATGGTTTGGCTTATGGCCGTCTACCAGATTGACAATTAAGCTCTCATAAACTATACAGTAAACTAGTACTTTAAATATGTACAATATATTTGTTTTCAAAAATCGCCTTCCAAGATACGAGATCTATAGCGACTCGCAGTTGTGGCATAGTTGTATAAAACTTCCCACCCAAGACTACCGTTCAGTATGTTAATAACCTCATCCTCGTCCAGTAAAGTTCGCCCGAAGTATCTTATACGAAAATCTCTTAAAATTGGGCATCTTCCGATGAAATGGTATACATCCTCCCTCTCATTAAGGTTGCACAAGTCACATAAAATTGGAAGATCAAGACGATGCGGGATAAAATATAGTTTTATTAGTTCACCTCTAAGCTTGAATATTGTGCTTATCATTTCCAGAGAATAGCGGTTAAGTAAGTAAGTGGAAGCGTTTTCAATAAGATTATAGTTCAACCTACTATACACCAGCCTATGTTGCGATGAATGAGCTTCAGATATAAACCTGTCGTACATGTTACTGCCCGCTTTCTTCAGGATGTCGGTAAACATAGATTTCAGCATCGAAAGCTGCATTTCAGCTGAGATATTCAAGCTCACGCCGTAACTAGCTGCTAACTCCTCCCACTTTAGCACCAAGTGGCCTCTTGTTGAAAGTATATGCTTCAGGACAATCCTTGGCAGTCTTCCTTCATCCATCTCCCATATTTTCGCAATGTAATCTGCATGCAGCTTTAGGGTATCTAAAAACAGCGGCGGAACTCCAGTTTCTAAATGCAGCATATAATTCGGAGTACAAGCTGGCAGTCGAAAGATTCGCTTCAGAAAGTACCTAAGGAATTTCTCAACTTCTTCAAAATGACAATAACCCCAAATTTGCGCTCCATACAGCAGTATAGAAGCTGCGGTAGCACGGAAGAGATTGTATTTCGACGTGTGTTCGATATACTTATTGTCAATGCAACGTCCCCAAACTGATGAAACGGCTCTTTTAGCTGCTGCTAGATTAGCTTCAAAGTGTTTTTTCATACTTAGGTTAGATGTAATTAACACACCTAAGTATTTATACTCTTTCACTACTTCAATGCGTACACCCTGATAGGACCATTTTTCGTTACGAGCGTATCTTCCACCACCATTTCTAAAAATCATCATCTTTGATTTCGATAGATTTACAGTTAAATTCCATTGCTTGCAGTAACTTTCAAGACGATTGACAGCTAGCTGCATCCCATCTACTGTCTCCGACAAAAACACTAAATCGTCCGCGAACTTTAACGCTGGTATCCGTACCCCCCCAAATTTGATCCCTCCTCCTACTTCTTCAACTATATCATTTATAAACAAGATGAAGAGCAGTGTGCTTAGGATGCATCCTTGCTTAACACCCATTTGCGATCCAAATTCTTCAGATACAGAATCTCCGTTCCAAACGTACGCCACGTTGTTCTTATACATCTCTGTTAGCACATTTATTATTTTGCTTGACAATCCAATTTTGTACAGCTTATAAAATAGAGCTTCACGTGCTATGGAGTCAAAGGCTGCGCGAAAGTCAACAAAGAAGACATATAGTTTCTTATGGTTCTGTTTAAAAGTCTCGGCAATGTTTGTAAGCGTAAAAATGTGATCCAGTGTTGAATAATGCTTCCTGAACCCTGCCTGGTATTCATTTAAAATCTTGTTGTTTGTAATCCATTGCGTAAGCCTATTAAAGATCACAGCACTAAATAGTTTCACCGAAGTATTCAGAAAGGAAATGCCTCTGTAGTTAGCTGGATTATCTAGGTCACCTTTTTTATGTAGTGGGAAGATTATTGCTCTTTTAAAGCTTTCTGGAACATTGGCTGTTTCGAAAATTCTGTTAAATTCGTTAGTAAGTGCAATGAGAAATTCTGTGGAACTGTTCTTATAAAACTCGAAAGAAATCCGATCGTCTCCTGGAGCTTTTCTCGGTTTAGATAAATCAACTGCACTTTTCACTTCTGCTAAGGTAAATGGTGCATCTAAAAACACGTCTGTTAAATATGGGGCTGCATATTGCGGTAATGGAGAAAATTGCGGAATATTAAGTAAATTTTTAAAATATTCTCTCAGCTCTGCGGCTGGCAATGTTGACGAAATCATATTAGTTCTGCCAGTAACGATTTTGGCCGCTTTCCAGAAGTCTGCCGAAGATTTTGAACTATTAAGAACTGCTATGGTCTGCTGGTCAAATTGTTTCCTTTTTACTGCGCAAAGGCACTTGAAATATTTATTTGCTTCAGCATAAAGTTTTTTGGAGGAGTTGGTGTTATATGTCCTTAATCGCCTTAGTAATGCAAATGATCTATTTCTCGCCTTCAGACAGTCAATATCGAACCATTTCTGCCTACTGACTAGAGCACGTCTTGTATTAGCATTAGACGGGGCAGCTCTTTTAATCATTTGGGTAAGGTCGTCGATATGTGGAGCTGTGTTCTGTTCGCTCAGGCTCGAAAGCTCGGTGTTCAATTTGTTTTGGTAAGAGGAACTAAATCTGTCATTCCAAACCAACTTCGGCAGAAGAGCCAGCGGCTTTGAGGATGCTGCAACTCCTGCGTTCAAAACAGTACATGATATTTCTACTGGCATATGGTCGGAAAATGTTTGAGCAGCTATTGAAAAATCGTTGACGATTGAGTTCCAACTCCCGGATATAAAGCAGTAATCTATAACAGAGCACGATATCCCACGGACGAAAGTTAGTTCCCCATCTTTATCACCTCTACAGCTTCCGTTCAATATCTTACAGTCGTACGCATCAGCTAATTCCATAATCTTCGCTCCCTTTCCATCGCAAAATTCATCTTTAGATCTCCGAGATGCGTTTACAATTGATGACACATTGCCACGAAATTGAATAAAAACGGATCAAGTAATTAATTTAGTATTTTTCCGGGAAATTAATTTTTGCGGCAATTCCACTAGGCGCCGCCGTCTCCATTCACCCCACAATGGGTAAAAAAAATAAAAATTAGTTCGTGGCCATCGTAAGGATTTAATTTAGTATGCGGTTGACAGAATAGGACTTTCCACCGCAATGCGTGCGCTATAATATCGGCGGTTAGCTCCACAGAAAATATTGCGATAGTGAAGTATCAGTGGCTTCTTCACCTAAACAAGACTATTTTTATTGTCCTTGTGATGGTGGTAGTTTATTTTTTTAGACGCAGTCTACGAACGGAAAGAAACAGCTTTGCTGGAGTAACGTCTATAATCCTTTTAAGATTGAATTTTTTGAGCTCTATTTCCAATTTTCTGTGTGTTTGTCCTTGATAAAAAGCAGTCAATGGCTATTGTTGTGTTTGGATTCGGAGGGACGAATTCAGGGCAAGCATGAAGCTGATCCGGTCCTAATGCCATTTCGACCATTGGTGCTTATAATGTGAATGTTGGATAAAGGACAAACGACAAACTTGAGGAATAGATTTTAAAGTGCCCTTAACGATTGACCGGTCGACTTAGAGACCTTCATAACTATGGTCGTTATCTTGAAAGTTCTCTCTTAACATTGTTGCCATTTTAAGTGGGTAATAACAGAGCGATGGATCGTTGAGGAGTGCTGCAATGTATCGGCTTATACGAATTGAAATGGAATTTTTAATTTAACAAAAAAAAAAAAAAAAACTATAAAAAACATTTATATACGCTGACGGAATGAATAGGGGAATTACGTAAACTTGTTAAAGACGCATCGAGTCGAGTTTTTCATTCGAATTGGGGCTATATTGGGGAGCATTGAAATGGAGGGAAACGGAGTTTCACTCTTTTCCTTAGAGGACGGATTTTTCTTTCAATCTGAGCACACGTTTGTCCGCACTCAACGCTGTAATTTTCAGGTATTTATGTATGATAAGGACTATTACTAGCGACTTCTTTCTTAGGTTTAAAAATTGCAGTCCTTAACTAGCCGCTTTAATGGGGAAGCAACAAAATGACACGCAACTATAGTGTGCTGACACTGCGTGAGGGATTTCAGGTTCGATGATATCAGTCTCCTTAACACCACAGTTACCACTTCAAAAAAAAAAAGCGAAGTAGATTTCAAAATCATACTTTTCATAGCGTTTTCTCATGTCATGTCATGTCTCAATCCTTTTTAAGTATTTAAAAAAATATATGAATGTTAATATTCACAAAAAAAAAAGTAAAATTATTCTGACCATAGAAGTGTCGCTGCAGAGCGAAAGTTTTCGATTATAAGCCAATTAAAAAATAAACTAAGAAACAAACTTAACGTAAATACTTTTGAAAATGCAAATTTCTAAAAGGAATTGAATAATGTCAGCTGGATACGATCAGACTCTCCTGGGCCTTACGTGTATTTTCAAAATTTTAATTTAATTTAATTGAACATTAAAGTGATTATTAATATAAATTCAAGCAATTGATCTTTGTTTTTTTTTTTTTTTTTTGTATATTAAAAAGACTACTGCGGAAAGATCCAATCTACTGCATTTTATTTATTTTTTTTTTTTTTTTTTTTTTTTTTGAAATGGCAACCCAATACACCAACCATTGCATGCTTTTCTCTCTCCATCTGTAGCCTGTGTCTGAACCAAGTAAAGGCAACTGCAAAGGTGCAGGGAAATAACTGCACGGGCAATGACTTCAGATGGGAAATAACTTCACCTTGAGTGGGAAATAATTTCACTTTTTTATGTGAAGTTATGTCTCACTTCAAGTGGGCACCATCAAGTTTGTGAAATTATTTCCCACCTACAATTTGAGAATTTTGTGATTCAAACTGAAAATTGAAGACAAAATCGAATTATCAATAAGGATTTCACTAACAATATGAATAACAACCTTACATACACCCAACTTCGCACCTACTCCCACCCCTAAACAGTAATCAAAAGTAGCGTTGCCAGGCGGTCAAAATATTTCCCCCCAGATAAATCTTGTAGTCGCAGTAGCTTAGTGGTTTGTGTGTTGGACTGCTATGCGGGAGTCCCAGGTTCGAATCCCGCAAAAACCCAATTCCGACTTAGGGTTTTTTTCCGCTGCGCTACCTCTCGCGAACGTCTGACAAACATCCGAGAGTATAAATGTCTTGTAAGAGCTTCTCAATTAGCCGTTTGGAGTCGGCATAAAACTGTAGATCCCTTCCATTCGTTCCAAAAATGAAAATCTCACACAAAACGAATGGTTGTGAGAAGCTAGGCCTAGGGTCTCTCCAGACCTGTTGCGCCAACTATTTAAAAATTTAGATAAATCTGGAAATCCCGCAGATTTGACTATTTTTTCCCAAAAAAAAAAAAAAAACACCCAACTTTTTGTCATTATTCTATTAACATATTTTATGTACGACTTCAAAAATAAATAGTTGACGTAACAGGTCCGCAGGGACCCTAGGCCTGGCCGCGCACAACCATTCGTTTTGTGTGAGTTCATTTTTTATGCTGGAGGTTATAAAACAATTAATAATCTATTTATTGAGGCTTTTTTGGCTGCGCTACTACCTTATACTATTTCTCTCGAGCAACACTGATTGTGTGAACTGCTGCAGCTACGCAGTTGGCGACTACCAGCTGAACGATTGATCGAAGTCGCTATGGCTATAAAAAAAAATCGCTAATAGGTCATGGCTCACGTGGCCACCGCCATACGATTTCATATGTTTCTTCGGCCCCAGTCTCCAATTGGAAGTGGAACTAGGGATACCAGACGTCCCCCTTTAGGGGGGACAGTCCCCTTTTTTTAATACAAAAATGCTGTTTGTCCCCCTTGTACAAACCACTGTCCCCCTTATTAAGTCTAAATTCAATAAAAGAAAACATTCAATTCAAACTTTGAAAATACTTTCTTTTTATATTTTTAACAAGATTCTCTGTGAACACATCCATTTGAAGTGCAAGAAAACTTTCAAAGATGAATGCAACCACTCACGAATCACATTTCAGTGCACGTGCTAAAGTTGTTCTCGTGCACATTTTTGTTTTGTACCCTAATGAAACTTATTTTTATTTCACATTTTTTTTTTTGATTCTGGTGTTCAAAAATAAAAAAGGAATGATGGTCCCCTTTTTTTGAACACTTGTCCCCCCTAGAAAACTCACGATGTCCCCCTTTTCGCATTTTTTAATCTGGCAACCCTAAGTGGAACTTGGAGGTTGACCAAGTGCCCGATTCACCACAATTCCTAAGTTTCTGATTCACCACAATTCCTAAGTGCCTGATTCACAACAGTATGTATCTATAAAAAAGAGCTATATACAGAGCAATGTTTATACCCTATTCACACTGAGTCCAAATCTGTTTTTTCCCGCAAACACTCGAAAACACAAGTTTTCCCATACATATTTCAGTTCCTTCATCAAAACGAGTCGTTTAAAGTCGTTTTCCACAAAAACACCACGAAAACGACTTTCAATCGTCGGGTTGTTGAAATAAACACAACATGTCTATTCCTTAACTTTGAAATCTTACAAATTTTTACTAATTCTTATAAATTTTACGAATTTTTACTTAATGCCGTTCCTTAACTCGAGAAATTGGAAAAAAAGGAGCTTCCCTTCCAGCCTCCACTGAGAATCTTACGAATTTTTACTCAACAAATCTGTTGGCGTAAGAAATGGATCAGCTTTCAGTCATCTTCCAATTAACGCAGCTGATTTGAAATTTGTTGTGCCATTTGGTATATGCGTGCATTTAATTTGATTTCTTGCGTATTAAAATGGCATCAACAGGCGACAAAATAAAATTCAATGTTCTCCTCAAGATCCTTTTCGAAAGTGGCGAAAAAAATTCGTCCTCGCTGTATAAGAAGGAACAATCTCCTCCATGTAATTCTTAATTCAGTGTCGCTTTCTCCTCTTCTCGAACGCTTGTAGTTCAATCAATACAAATTCTTACACTTACACTTACATCTGATTCATTTAAAATAAGTTTGATAAATTCCTGGGTACTCATTCTGTATGTCGATTATCGCCAGACGATAGCGTTTCGACTATAGCTTTGCTTCACGTAACTTTAATAATCGTCTATCGTCCAGACGATATCGATATCTGTTCGTATAAAATAAACGATAGACGAGACGATAGTGATAGAGTTACGGCAAGCAAATTGATGACGAGATCGTTGACTACTATCGCGCAAACGATTATCGTTCTCAGAGTTACGGAATGAGTGCCCAGATCATTTTCATCGGTACGTAGAATACATAACTAAATTTCTTAAAAAATTAGCAAATTCCTCGAGTTTATTATACATTTAAACGAGTTTTCATACAACTTTTTTTGAATATTTGAATTATGCATCTGTAATTTTCCATAGATTACTAAAAAAGCGGACCTTCACTTTTTCGTAAGTGTGTCTCTCTGTGGGAGCATTTATTCCCACCACAGCCATTTTGATACTCTTTTCCAATCTTACTAAAAAAGTAAAGGAACAAACGACAGACCTTTAACAATGTCACAACTGACAACTTAACATCATTTTCCACGCTTAAGTGACGGGCTGATACTATTTTTAAGAAATGCTCTGAATTAATTTTATGCGTTCACTAATGCGATCGAAATTTGTAATAACCAAAACATTTTACACACAATTTTCACGACTGGTGTCTCACAGGTGATGGAAACGTCAAACGGAAACTATAGTTGGTGTTCGGTGTGATGTATTGTAGAATGCGGTGCGGTGTGAATAGGGTATGAGTCTAAACATACACAATCGAAAACACTTCACTGATACTCCGACTGTCATACACTAAAATTGGCCTGTTTGTATAGAAAAAAAAAAAAAAACAAGCTCAGAATTTTGTGTTATCGGTGTAGAGATTTCGGTATATCATGAACCTTACTTCCAACCATAGGTACGAAAACCAGAATCTCCACTGTATTTCAGTCAAAAATCAAGAACTTGCCCTAACAGATCAATGACTCCTTCTACGCTCGCTTGTCCTTGTAGGTACGTACTCAAATTTCATTTAAAATAAAGGGTGGTTAAATTTTAAGGGCCGATGTTGGTTTTGAATAAAACACAAACTGTTGGGAAAATTATTTTCATTTCTTTTTATTATGATAATATTGGTATGGTTCAATTTCATATGTATGGAACAAAATATCGGCCAAATGGCCGCCGCGACCTCGGCGCCACACCTCCATCCGATGGTCCAAGTTTTCGATGACGCTGAGGCATAATTGAGGTTCTATGCCGTTAATGTGCCGAATTATCTCATCCTTTAGCTCTTGAATTATTGCTGGCTTATCGACGTTCATCTTATCTTTCAAATAACCCCAAAGAAAGAATTCCAACGGCGTCAAATCACATGATCTTGGCGGTCAATTGACATCGCCACCACTTGAGATAACACGGCCATTGAATTTGTCGCGCAAAAGAGCCATTGTTTCATTAGCTATGTGGCAAGTGGCACCGTCCTGTTGAAAGCACATATCGTCCACATCCATATCTTCTAATTCGGGCCATAAAAAGTTCGTTATTATCTCACGATAGCGAACACCATTCACAGTAACTGCCTGACCGGCCTCATTTTGGAAAATAAAAATACGGCCCGATGATGCCGCCAGCTCATAAACCGCACCAAACAGTCACTCTCACACTCAGTCACGAGCTGTACGAGCGTGCACTGGTGTTTTCACATCTCCTACAGACCCGGTTTGCTCAAATTTTTGCACGATTTTTCCGATTGTACGCACATTTGGACGATTAAATTGACCGAAAAAATCACGAAGTGCACGATATGCATTTCGATTTGAACGCCCATTTTCATAATAAGCCTGAATAACTTTAACGCATTGCTCGATTGTGTATCTTTCCATGGTTCAAATTGAGTTAGTCTGAAATTGAGAAATGTCAAATGAAATGCAGAAAAAAAAACTTGAAGTTTAGGTGTGGTTCACATTCAACATCGGCCCTAAAAAACCACCCTTTATAAGAGCCTATGAACAGAATTTGCTTTTTAATGGGAGCTTTAGCCTCACATTATTATTTGATGCACTGCCATCTGAAATGAATATGTTTAAGCCAAAAGTGCACTTTATTTAAGTATACTCTTCTGTTTCATGAACTGTTTGTTTATGTTGACTCTAGATTTTCCCAAATACAAATACATAAAACAAAAAGCAATCAACCAAACTGTTGATATATGAACGAGAAAGTTTCGTGTGACCCAGTCGTGGACTTGCTTTTTTAATATTGTAGGTCTCTTTAATTCATCCTAAAAATGCAAAAGTCACGTACAACGAATATGAGACCATAGGGTTCTTATGGACCTGTTTATTTTCTATTTTTTACATAATTTTGTACGTTTGTCTCTTTGTAATCCCTACAAACGTAAATATCTGCCAATATCACAATTAAAGCCCAACTTCCTACGACTCAGAGCAAATCAGCCATTGAAAACATTTCTCAAACCGACTGGGGTTATTCTCAACTAGAATGAGATAAAATGCGGATACGGTGACGGTGACGGTCCCGAATTCTTGAGCACGCTTCGAATGACAAAACACAGCGAGAGTGCACTCTTGTACTCGTATGCCATACCATCTACACCAATCGGCCATTTACGATAACGGATACAGAGAAGCAACCCGACTCATTCCCAATGACCGAGTACTACAATTATCCGAAACTGGGGATAAGGATGTTGGATTTATCAAATTGGCAGTTCCCAGTATCCAGATCCTACTAACCAACCGGCAACGCCATATCGGGCTTGTCTTTCCTGAATCAATGCAGCAGAATCATCTCCTATTCAGATGTGATATGCAAAGGCACACTACCATAATAATATAGAACAGCTCTAGCCATTGTTGTTATACAATGTCCGCTTTCACGACCCGTACCTACATCGGACCGATATCTGTGTGCGTATGCACATGTTCCGTTACTAAAGGCATACTCCTACGAAAGTCGTTTGCATTTGATGATGGCAAATTATTCGAGGCCTCCTCCAATCCGACGACCAAAATCCTGGTCATCGGCAATAACGATGATGGGGGATTTGGTTAGACGATGATTCTGCTGACGTTGTTGTTGATCCTGCAATTGTTGTAAATGTTTGCTGTACTATTGAGTGGTCCTGGTCATTTAGATGGATGTTGATAGTGTGTTCCTGATGAGCTAGTTTCTACATCTCCTGGTCGATTGCGACTCTATCGGGCGTTTATCGATGCGACAATGATGAATTTCGCACAACACACACAGTGGATTATCCTTAAGCATTGCGACAGACACAACAGGATGCTATGGTCGAGTCGGAATTGTCGATTGATTTCCATGCAATGTTCACCGAGGCGAATGTTTGTGTTCGGGAGCATGACAGTGGGTTCCATCAGCAGAGAACTCAAAAATGAACTCAAAAATGAACTCAAATTGTTGATTTGAAATGAAGAAGTTTCCCATCTCTTCGCTACACTCGGGCTCCTGTTGAGCAAACCCTCTCACAGATCCTGAAATGATATACTGTCCGACACGTCGCGGCCATCCCCATAGCTGATATTGTTCCCTCGAGTGTAACCCTACTCACGGTGTTTTACACCTTTGTCCATCGAGTTCAGGTGTAGCAGTTGACACAATACACTTTCGGCTAATTTCAACGCCCCAAAAGCTGTAAGAAATCCCATTGGGTGAACAGGGGTATGCTCAACCCTTTTATTCCGAGCAAAAGTAGGTAGGTAAACAAACCCACAATGACCTAAAAAAAATCGAAAACGCAAAGCCAAGTCAACGCCTTTTATAAATGACCTGCGAAAACGGCTGATTAGATTTCGTTAAAAGCTGCATGTGCCCCGAAATGGGGTGGTTTCGTGCAGTGTCCAGGGAATAATAAATATTGGTGACACGGGACAAATATGTAATTTGGGCTCAAAAAGGCAACGAAACGAAAAGGGTTGCAGATCTTTTTCTCATGTTTAAATTGTAGGTATATCCATTATCAACTTGAAGAGGTGTAAACCTCTTTTTAGCTTGAAGACTTGCATAAAAGCTTAGACGATGATTGGACACAGAAGTTTGTAAACTGCTTTAAGATGGAAAAGACTTGTTGCCTGAAGCTGAGCAAATATATATGTATAGGTGGGCACTAAATAATAAAGCATGTCTCAGATAAGCCTTTTCAAGTTTCTGAATAGCTCCAAAAAAGTTGAACGTTTTAAAAGGAATCAAATGAAGGCAAGCCCTTGCCAATAGACCTGTAACAAGTTAATGGCTGGAGTTAAACAAGTGTTTATATGTGTAGTTTGATTTGGCGACAGGCCGCGCGGATAGCAAGTGGATTTGCATGGCGGCATCTGGAAGCTAAAAGCTGCATGTGATTTTAAGGTTACGTTTGATTTGATTCAAAGAAAAGTGCGCAGCTTATTACTATGACTTGAAGGGTATAGATGAGCAGTGCCCATATTATTCCTGGTATGTGTTGTGATGTTTGTTTTAAGAGGGCTTAGAGATAAAAGCTGCAGACCCAATGTGGGGTCTTATGGAACATAGAGCATCTGAGGTCCCTAAATATGCCGTTCGTATTTTGATGGTTGGTTTAAGAGGATTTGAATGACTAAACAAAACCAATAAAATTGCCTTATTCGACTGTTTTACTATGAAATCCGATTAATAAAAAAAAAATAGTTGGCGCAACAGGTCCGGAGGGACCCTAGGCCTAGCTTCTCGCAACCATTCGTTTTTGGTGAGTTTTTCTTTTTGGAACGAATGGAAGGGATCTACAATTTTATGCCGACTCCAAACGGCTAATTGAGAAGCTCTTTCAAGCCAGTTATACTCTCAGATGCTTGTCAGACGTTTGCGAGAGGTGGCGCAATGGAGAAAAAAACTATTCAAACTCATCATCATTATATTAATACGTGAACGTCCGAAGTTTTCGTACGCTTTTTCAGTATTTATTATGAAATGAGTTGAATGAAACTAATATCATTCGAAAGGTAATGTGCCATAGATAGATATGCACAGACAAAAAATCGTGGGTCGCCATTAAGATTGGTAAAATTAAATTAAGAATTTCCCATACAAAATACTTATCAATTAATTGAGGTGACATTCAATTTGTCGCCGCCATATTGCCATAGTAACGTAGGTATTCAAATATTTTTTATATCATCTTAGATTAGAACCTATTTTCGAAGGAATGCAATTTACCTATCCCTAAAATTATGCAATTGCGTACTTAACTTAAATTAAGGGGCATTATTTCGGCGAGGTGTTGACGACGCTTGGTTTTAATAGTACGAGAGCTAGCAACGTCGGGAAAACAAGAATTTCAGTACGGCCAGTTTTTAGAAATGTTATCTCTCTCACTCTCCCGGACGGCTGGCGGTACTGGTTGCGTTCATCAGTTTATCATATTTCTTGGGTGAAATAAAGAGAGAGTGCTAAAAAAACTGACTGAGACGCAGCGTGACCCTTGTGCGACTAAAGTTGCAATTTGGGACTGCAAACCCAGGTCATTATTGTCCGATTGTGATACCCAAAGGCGGAAAGAGTGCATGGATTTTTACCTACAAGAACCATCTGTCAATGCGATTTTTTCGAAAAGCAAACAGTAGGGGATGTAAAAGAAGTCCGCAAAGCCCTCAACAAAGTGGAATGATTTGATAATAATATTTCTTCATAAGCAATCCATTGTTTAAGTAAAAAAACAAAACAAACAAAACTAAAAAAAAAAAAACATTAAACAAAACTAAAAAAAAAAAAAACCTCTTTAATTTTACAAAAATCGTATAAACTTTTTGCGACCCCACTGTCGATAGTCAACATGATATACATTTATATATTCACATTCTGCACTAAAAACCAGGACAGAACACTATGCGGTGTCCGTGTCGGTCCTTGATTCTTTCTTACTCTCTCTTACTCTCTCTCTCTCTCTCTCTCTCTCTCTCTCTCTCTCTCTCTCTCTATCTATCTATCTATCTATCTGCAACTAATGATGATGTTCGGTAATATCCTATCGATGTTTTGTAATTTTGTTGGCCAATTAATTTGCGTAAAGCCCAGCAACTAGTGCGCGCTATAGGTTGATGTTTCACCTCCGCATTATGCAAGCGTCCACCACCGTCTGCATCCTTTCCATCTCGTTAGTGTAGCTAAAAATGTGCAAGCTTGCAACTACAATGGTAACATTGACAATTGTTGTTGATGCTGTTGTTGTTGCTTTTGTGCAAGCAATTCGCCAATAGTCCTCCATTCACGTGCACGCTGGTTGCCGCTGGTGTTGACATTTTTAACGAGAGGTACACTTGCATAATTAACATTTTCAACAAGCTCCGGCTGTCCATCGAAAGTGGTCGCTACTGCGGCTGGGTTGATTCTGTCTCCTACTGCTGGTACTTCGACACCACCCAAGCACCCTGTGCCAGCAGCGTCGTGGCAATTCATTGAGATGTCAAATGGAAGCTGCGTCCGATGTAAGGCCAACTGCTGACGAATCAATTGCTCCGTCGGCAAATGAGACGCTAATATTGAATTTTGAGTGGAAATTCATTTCTTGCTTTTGATTATGATTCTCTGCACGGCTTACCTGAATCGGGGACGAAGAATAGAAGACCAAAACCACCGCCATGATTGCTTGGCCAATTGACAGGTTGCACTGGTACTGTACTCCTTTGGTCGGGCATGGCTGTGACAGATGCCAAATTGGGTTGGTGTTCCGTTAGCGGCTGTTGCTGGATGCAGTTCGCATTCGGTAAAACGACGCCATTGCAATTAACCTGTCCAGGAGTGGAAAATTGTTATTGCTTGCTTTTGTTAAACGTCATTATTTTCATTTGTCGAGTTAACTTACCTCACCTATTGGCAGGAAGACGGGTGGCG
The DNA here is from genome assembly GCA_946477585.1 of Cheilosia urbana. Taxonomy (NCBI): domain Eukaryota; kingdom Metazoa; phylum Arthropoda; class Insecta; order Diptera; family Syrphidae; genus Cheilosia; species Cheilosia urbana. The sequence continues at coordinate 125,581,381 of OX297854.1, forward strand.
ATGTGCGCAGCGAGCCGCTAGGCGCTACGAGGTACTCATTGGGCAGGTTCAACTGTTCATGAGAATGTCTGCGAATTAATGAAGGATGGCCACAGCCACCCGGTGTTGTTGATTGACTTTGCAGGTCCACGGCGGAGGCGCTGCGCGGCAATGGCTCCTGATGGTACGTATTCAATTGGGGTGGAATTATCCATGCATAGGTATTGCCCGAGTTGGGATCAAAGTTGGTCGGTTGCACTATATTGCGAGCAAACACTTGAATCGGAGATTGTTATTGATAAATAAAACTCACAGATAAGCGTGTTGCATTGAGCGCCAGCAATCCAGAGAGCAGCACAAACAAAAGCGACAATTGAAAACGAAGGTCTATACATGATTGCAAGAAAAATGTTTCTGAGGGGCGATTTTTAGTTCCGAAGCTCGGGATTGTTGACTTCAAACGGCTCAGTGGTGGTCGCATTAAGAACTCTTATAGGTGGTAGTGGCATTTTGTTCAAGCGGCTTATAGGGCACCCTATATGCGGTAAATATTTGAACGTGCGACTTGAACAAGATCCATTTTCATATTTCAGAAGGCTATAAAGACAAAGAAATCAATTGGCACATACTTCAGTTATTTAGAAATGTTCGATAATAATATAGAAGATATTTGGAGCGAGTACTTTGTGCTACTTTTTTTCAGTCTTTCTGAAGTCATTGACACATTTTTTTCAATATAAATATCTTCTTACACTTTTTTTCTCTGTCACCTTTTACTCCCATCAATATTCAGCTAGTTGTCGATAATTTTATTGAACATAGTGGGGCATTTGGTTAGTTTAAACGAGTTGTTCCACGTTCACTTCCCGGAATAATAATCAACCATTTAGCTATTTAACCATTTTTTTTCTTCCTCTCCTTAACTTGTAACAAAGGTCACAGAAGTTTTATAAAAAGTATTTAAATTTTGAATTTCTGTCCCGAAAATGAGACGAACAATTGTCAGGAGCTAGGAAAGTATTAGAAAGGAATATTAACTTTAGTTTTCCGGTTTTGCGACTTCTTTATGTTGCCATCTGCCCTCCGGCATAATTGTACCCTACATTGAGTTTTTTTTAAAGCCGACAACAACTGATAAGACAAACATGAGCAACCTCTGCATGTCGACCTTTGATAACGAAAGTGATGCTGTTTCTTATTTAAAGCATTCCCTACTTTAAAATATTTCAAAACAAATAATTCGAAAATTTATACAACGCTCACGCCCGTATGACACTACATTTTGCTCTCATTGTTTTCTCATTTTTACCACATTAAAACATGTTAAAAAGTCAGCTGAGAGTAGAAGAGACTTAAAGTGTATTACGAAAGAGGTAGAGCAATTGTTTGCAAAGCAGGCACAAATTTTCAAACGAAAAAGCTGCCAGCAGCTGTCAAAAGTAAGTTGAATACATTTTTAATACATTTTTTTTTACATCTCTACATAAATAATGTTGGTGTATACGCACTCTACTCACTCCAATCGGGAATTTTCGTTCTAATTTTTTTACTGCTCTTGTTTAATTTTAAAAGTAAGAAATATGCAAAAAGTCATACGGACTTTAACGATCCAAGCGTTTGTTAGTTTTTTGCTAAAGAAACGAATAACGGTACCTTTTAAATTTGGGTATATCTTAAAAACAGTCCCTACGAATGCAAAAAAAATTAATTTCTAAGGTAGATAATACGGTCATCTCTAACTTAATAGCCAACTCAATTTTTCTCATACTATCGGATTTAAAAAGAAAGGAATTCTTTAAAATTTTAGTTTTCTTTAGTTTACAGGAAAACGGCGATTCATTTTAAAATGCATATTTAAAGTAAAATTGATGTTTTCAAAAATGTTGCGTCATTCAATTTTAATTCGATTAGCCGACGTTAATTTTAAAAACTGTTCATATCTCGAAAATTCTATTTTCGATTTCGATAAAACTTTAAAAATCAAGTAATGCTTACATTCCGACCAAAACAAAATTATAATCAGCTTTCAGCTAAATAGTTAAGCAATATTATTTTTTCAAACTAAACATTGCAATATTTGCTATTGTTTTGTCGGCTTAGTTTTACAAAAACCGCTCTAATTTTTTTTTAAATATTTCTCAAAAATAACTACCCAAAAGTCGATCTGTGTTCATGTCATATTTTTTTAAGACTCCACATCGCCCTTTAAAATTAAAGTTCCAACAGCCATTAAAAATGCAATAACAAAACTAATTTTTAGCAAATAGGTATCACCCATTTCTCCTTTTATGCACCTTAAAATAATTCCAACCACTTAGAGCATTAAACAATCAGAAAGTCCCATTGCACCCCCACACACATCCATCGGGGTATTCAGTTTATAAGTGCTAATGCAATTTCAAAAACATATCTCCGAATTCTTACATACAATACAATGTAAAGAAATCGATCTATGACGAACGCTACTTGCAATCATTTACCACTTAAGCCAGCGTTATTAATCTATTCCAGGCAAAAATAAAATTATGTCCTAACAGGTCAAAAACCAGTCCAGTCGACCCAGTCGTGCACTTTATTTAAATTTGTTTAAACGGTGCGAATTAATTTTATCAGATTATCACGAACTCATTTGCACTTGAAATTGAAATAATTGCGGTCCTTTTATATTAAAAGGAAATTTCTATTTCATTGCTTACAATAAGGAGACATTTAAGACCTTGTGAAATTTCATGAATATCCCATTCAGTAGAAATAAGAAGTGCTTTCAGCTTTCATGAATTTACAAAAAATGAAGCGAGCAGATGCAGAGTTCAGTTTCTTGCCATTTAAGATCGTCATGCTTAAGCCAGGTTACCAAAATATCTAAAACTTGTTTTTGTTTTAACGCCAAATTATACATATACGTAACGATGAACATCATTTTTAGTCCGACTGTTTTTTGAATAATTCAAATGGCCGCATATGGGTGTGTGCAACGCTACGTTTGTTCTTTGTTGCTGATTGCCAGCATACTATATGATTAATGATTTTTTGCTTGGAAGTATGGACGACTATAATTTCAGCCAGCGAGATGTGGTATAAAGAAGATGGGGCTAGCTATACGGCGACCATAAAATTGGAAGGGAATATACATAACTAGCTGAACCCCGCCGGCTTCGCCAGGCACTGATAGAATTCGAGTGTTTTTTTTTTTTTTTTTTTTTTGTTTTTTTCTTATTTGTTTGGCCTATCAATTGATCATCGTAATTACCGGCATTTAAAAAAGATCAACTAAATTGGGCGACAGAGGCAAACATACACTTTTTGCAACTTTGATTTATCACTACATAGTATAAAGCAATGTCGCTTTCTCTGTCCCTATGTACGCTTAAATCTTTAAAACAACGCAACGGATTTTGATGTTTTTTTTTTTAATAGATAGAGTGATTGAAGAGGAAGGTTTATATATATAATAACATCCATTAAATGGACGGTTATTTTTAAGGTTTTTAATGTGATGTCGTAAATAATTAAATTTATTTCCGCTTACATTGCAAACGCAGGCTGAACCCTACGTGCGAAGCCCGAAGCTTTGCCCGTGCTAAACAAAACTGTTTCCGTAAAGAAAACCTACTAAGTAATTAAATTTATATAGAATTTTTGACAAATACGACCTCACTGTATATTAGGTACGTTTAAAATTAAAAGAAAAAAATCCAATACAAATTGTAAGTAAAATCAATTTTTACGAATTTTCCAATTTTCTCGCTGTATAAACCTTCCTTAGGCGAGGACAAACACAACAAAGGAAATATAGCTGAAATTGGACGATTTGTTCTCCAGTTATGTACGGTCTTACGGATGCAACTTTATTTTATGTACCTATATAGAGTACCCGACCCGGCGAACTCCTTTCCGCCTAAATTCGTTAATGTAATGAAAATAATATTTCCGAGCATTCACAAAAACAATTGGAATTCAAGATTGATGCCATAAATATCCAGCGATTATTCTTATGACATAATTATTATTTGTCATAGACACTTAAATACTTATGTCAAATCATTCTGAATAAGTAGATTCCGCAATTTTAAATTTTAAATAATTTTTGTTGTATTGGAAGTGACACCACGAGTTTTCTATTTCTATCCATTGCTTTTTTTTTTTTTTTTTTTTTTTAAGGCGCAATTCTTTTATAAGGGTTGAAGACAAATCTGCGATTCTCCGAGTTCATTTTCTCCATCGTCGTGTTAAACATCGTAATCAAAACGTTGTTCTTGTTTGCATTAAATAACTTTTGCAATTGTCAAATGACGTTTCCTTCCATACAACCATGCATAGCAAGTGAGCAAGCTGTTTGTTAATTACAATGTTCCTTGACCGAATATAATATTGGATTATCGCACATTAGGCATCGTCCTGTATTCTCGCATTTGATACATTTTCAGAGCAAATTATTTTCGTCATTTCGTTCATAAATTTATTTTTTTTAACCAAGTAAAAAGTGCACAGAACAGCCGTACGTCCGACTACTGTAAGCAGGCTAATTGCTCCAATTTAAAAAAAAATTTTTTTTCTATTATTTGTTACATACAAAAATAGGATAAATGGGATGAAGGTTGCCATTTTGCTTGATTTAATTAAGCTACGAATTGTTTGCAGTTTAACGAGTTTCTAAAAGAGAACTGTGAAATTGCCGCAAGACATGTTCATCGATCAAAGCCGTGGATTTGCTCGATAGATATAGAAAAAAAATTGAAAACTTAACTTAATACCTTTCAGTTGTAAGATAATTTAAAATCCAATGGTGTACGTTTAATAGTGAATAATAATGCTGTTGAAATCGTTCAACTTCAAGTCACTTACGACAGCGTTGCCATAAGTGCAGATTTGTCTGCATTCGCAATAACATATACCTATTTTATTATTTTTAAAAAAATAATTTCAACATTTTTTGCACACTTGCTCTCGCTGTATGCTATCATCTTCGAATTCAGACCTTTTTTTTCTGTAATTGTTGCTTAAATAAATAAAAATTTGTGAAGTAAGATTTTTGCATAGAAATCTACATTGCCGATTTTTTTTTTTTTTTTTCATAACTGCAGATTATTAGTCCAAATATTTTTTATAGCAACACTGTAATACGAAACACCGCTAAGATCTTTTCCTTATTACCAAGGCATGCCCATCAAATTGAACATTGGTTTGCACATGATTGCTACAGAACAATAATTTATTATCCACAATGAACTTGTATTTACGGAGACTCATTAGGCGTTTTTTTTTTTTATTATGCGCATGATCCATATAGATCACTGATTTTTATGCATTACAACAACAGTTGGATCTCGTATTATTGTTGTAAACAATGGAAATAAATGATTTATGTAGATCATGAGGGCATAATAACTGTACTGTACTATATATCTATATTTCATGCATTCTGCAGCAGTGATGCCAGATTGGGGGATTTTTCCCTTTTTGTGGGATTTTCTCACTCTAAATAAGCTAAAAAGGTAAAAGGGAATTTTCAAACCTCATAGTACAAAAAAAGGGATTTTACTTTTTGGTCAATTTTTGTTCATAATTTGCTAGTTTCATTAAGAAAACAAAAATTATTCGACCTACGATCAAATTAAATATTAACATGTTTAAAAAAAGTCATTGAAAACGTATCCTAATATGTATTTATTTTTATTAGCTTGCATAGTTAGGTAATGTATAATGTAACTTGTATTTGGTAATAATAAATAGGCTAAAAGCTCGATTCTGGCAAACGCACTGAAATGTCCCAAGTCACAAAACCCTCACAAGGTGAGGTGAAATTTATTTTATGAGGTTTTCGTATTCTGTCAGCACACTCTGAACTTGCGAGGCTCTTAAACACAACCGAAACTGTGATCTCCTATGGAGCAGGTCACAAAATTTAAAACCAGTCATAACGGCTCATAAGTGACAATATTTGTATTGGATGGCACTGGTACCCTATTTCTACATACTTAATGACCCGAAAATTCCACTTCATGCTATAGGTATTTATAATCATTTAAAGAAATATAGATATTTGTTAGGGAATTTGATTTGTGACAAATGGCGGAAATAATTATTTTTCTTCAGTTCTAAAACATTTTTCTGTGTTAATATTTTGCGTATTCGCGAATCAAAATAAACCTCACAAGAAATCAACCTCACACGGTCTTGTGTGTGACTTGTGATTGCTCACAACGGCAGAATCTGGCTGTAAATTTAATGAAATACATGTTTTTTTTTTAATTTTATATTTCGTGAGACGAATTTGGGATTTTTTAAATTTTGACGAGGGATAAAAGGGATTTTCTGGGTATAACCGTGGGATAACCTGCTTCTAAAGTCTGGCATCACTGTTCTGCAGTTCAGTTTGATAATAATTTATTTAAAAATTAACATCAGCACCACTAAACGTATTAGAATTCCGAACGCTACCTGTATTTCATGAATTCAAATCAAATGAAAAACCGCCAATGAAACTGTACTTGAAAACATACATCAACACATCAAGGTTAAACTAAAAAATACAAAAAAATAATAACAACTAAAATGCATGACACAAACCTGAAAATCAATTTAAAAACGAAAGCCTCCCTCACTGAAGCCCCAAAGCGACCAAACACCAATCCCATTCGCAGCGGACAAGTAGTAGGTAGTAGTCTTTGTCATCTCAATTAATATGCAACAGTGCACCCGGCGAAACAGCCAGATACACATTCTCCACGTTCATCGACGAACTGTCTCTTCGACTGAAATCCTATTTATAGCCCGATACCGATACGTATATTGACCGAACCGATAGCGAATTAGCGATACCAATTCCAAGAGCGCGGGAATTATTAAATGCACTCGCATCTTGCATGATTGTGCCTTTGATATTGTATTGACCCCTTTGCCTTGCACTCGTATTGTTAATAAAACATGAAGAATACTGCGTCATTTCGGAATTTATAGGTGAGTAACTCGTCCACCTGGAGTTCCCCTTCCCAGTTCTCGGTTCTGGCGAAATCAGCCAACAGCCAAACAAAATCAGAAGAGACCCCCGCAAGATCATGACTGAAGCGCGCAGTGCGAGGGATGATGTAAAATAGACAAAATTCTCGCCAGAATACTCGAATAACTAGATCACTTTGTTGTTTGTTGTTGTTGCTGGGGATTGAGTGACAGAATAACAAATGGAGACTACCATTCGTCGGCAGCACTCTTGGTGAGCATCGCAGAATGCAGTTTTTTTTTTTTTATCAAGATATCAAAATGTCCAGGTTCACATTCTTAAATGACTAATGACGACACGAACTAAGGTATTGAACGTGTGTGCAGAGCGCATTTGGTTATTGGACAGTGCGAGCAATCAGTGGTTTGGTTTAGTGTCAGCAAATAAAAATTGGAGTAAATTGTAATTCTAATCTGACGTTTTATTTGTACAAGATGTTAATTCCCTGGATTGATAACTGAATTTCACACGAAAAAGCTGACTTTAGTTGTTGGGAACTGCCGGTGTGTGTGACGAATATGTGAAATCTAAATTACTGGCTGCTGTGACGAAGACTAAACTTATGAATATTCTCCTCGATTTGCACAGCATTTCTGTGTGACAAAAATGTATTTGAATTAGTTTTATTTATTAAGAGACATTACTGACATAAACGATGATCCCTATTTAATAGACGTGAAACGTAAACGAATTCTTTAAGCTGACAATTGAATTATTGGGCCTTACCAATAAACATTTTTAGTTCCGACTCTAAATTTTAGTAGTTCACAGTGGCTATATTTTCCATATAAATTTTGCAATTGCTAGCTTCCGTAAATTTAAAGTCGAGACTAAAATTTCTTACTACGGTCAACTTTCCGATTCTTAAATAATTTTGCTGTTTATAAAATGTAATGCTTAAGTTAACTTTTAGAAGCTTAACTATGCTTGGAATCCATTACTTCACATTTAAACACTTGTATGATGTTGGGTGTGACTGAATTTCGATTCTGAATCAACAATTAATTTATTTCACGATGTTCATTTCCGACTTTGAATTTTCAAATTACGATCGGTTGAGAGTAGGCTCCTAGACCACCTTAGTTCGTGTCGTCATTGGTCAAGCAACTCAGAGACTAGAAGTTGGTCAGTTTTATACGATATTCATTGTAATAGGATAATGCTGCATTTACAACATCACGCATTCCTAAAAGGAAGATTAAAGGGATGCCCAATACTAAATAGCTGTATGACTGAAAGGGGCAGCCTTGCCCATCTTACTTACGCGGTAGGAACTATGGGAAAGTTCAGCATGTTGATAATTTTATAGCGAACAAAATGGGCCTTAACAATAAACATTTTTAGTTCGACTCTAAATTTTAGTAGCTCACAGTGGCTAAATTTTCTATACAAAATTCGCTATTGTGAGTTTCCGTGAAGTTGAGACTAAGAGACGAAGAAGTGATGAACGGACAATTTGTAATTGCTTTCGTATAGCTGATTGATGAATTGTTGGTTTAAATTACTGACACTAATTACTAGTTACTACTCTTATTTAACATGTTTAGAATAAAAAAAAAATGTTGCCAAGTGGTTGTAGAAATGTTGATCTTGGATTCTTGGGACTCTTGTGTTTACTTTTGTTTTACGTATCTTACGTATCTATAATTATGGTTTGCACATCCGTGACACGCATTTATGGACATTGACTACGGACAAACGGATATCAACGTCCCATTTCGTGCGAAAATGCGCGTGCGTCATGTTGTAAATGCAGTATTACGCACCCGATTCCTGTGTCCAACTTAGCGATTATTTTCAGAAGGAGTTCACAAGCTTCCATTAATAGAATACGTCTCATACCTTTCATTGACAAATACATTTCGTGTATTTTACGAATGTTTATAGACATCAGAAATGTAGCACTCCCTCTCTTGCTTCTTCCACTAAAACATACTTAATTTTACCCAGATTTGTGCTAAAAAAGATGGAGCAATTATGCAGGCGATCCCCGATCAGACTTAAAGATAAGAGTTTGAAATTGTAAACACGTTTTAACCATTTTGAAAGCATTATTCCGCTGTAAATATTTTTATATTCATGTAACAAACACTGCATACAAATGTCACATTTATAGAGTAGGACACAAACAAAAAGCAATTCCTTAAAACCACAACTCCAACCAAGCGGAGCTTCAACTAACAATCAAAACCAATAAAACCGCATTCATTGCTTAATTTCAATATACCTCCGATTGCTGCCACTGTAACTCCACCTTGAAGAATGAACGTTGCCGCAGTTCTTAAAAGAAAACCCCGCCGAGACCCTAAAAACTACCGCCCGACTCGATGACTAATGACGACATCGTCACTTGGTCACACAAACTACAAGAAAATCGCATACACAAAACGAACTTTAACCACGTTCCGGATTAAGTCAATACAAAGATCGCTTACTGAGTAGGTACCTCGACTCGACTTCCCATCCCATCCCACCAGCCAGACCAAGCGCGAACGCGACAAGTTAATTGCGTTCGACGCGAATTTAAACAATTCAGTTTGACTCGAACCTCTTTCGGCGTCAAAACGGAAACGCGCCACACTGATTTCATTTTCGCTGTCTTCGCTGCCAAGTCGCAAAGTTTTCGGTATCTTACCACAACAGCTATAAAGCATACGGATGTATTTTCAACTTGCCGGTCATTTATAAGGAAATTTCGAATAAAATAGGCAAATTTATCCGACGCTTTAAATAGTCATACCGCATATTTGGCAAATTGTCGCGACTTTTAAACAGTTTAGAATAGTGAGTGACACAAAAGTGGGCGTTGAGAGATAGAACCTCAAGGTGGTTACCGATCGATTTGACCTTTCGCTGTGATTTTTGTTTTTCAAACAAACATTATCTGTCACATCCAAATTGATATTGCTAAACTTGAACCGGTGAGTAGATAATGCATCATGCTATTATTATTGTGTAGCTAATTACGATCTGGAAAAACCCGTTATCAGCGATGATTTACATATTCCACTCGAGCGCTGAGAAAATGTTCAGTTTACGTTTATATCTGAGTATAGAAGCCTCTGACGCAGTTGACAGATCTATGACAGGCTCAATTCAAATTTGATTGGAATTAGTGAGCTTTTTAGTTGAATTAGTAAATTTGTGAGTAGTGTCGTGTGTGCTGTGAACGCGCGTCTTAAGTGGAATATAACTGGGTAAACTAATTGAGATTGAAAAAATCGCCACTAGCGTTTTTTACACATGATTCGTGTGTTGGCGGGCGTTCAGATTGTCCTTGAAGGGTTCTTAACTTTCGTTCGAATTTGATGGGCTAATGATTTGTATTTGTTTACGTGATACGAGGAAGATTGCTCAAAATGAGCACTGATGAACTTGAAATTATCACACGAAGTTGTAGGTCAAGGTTCGCAGTGATAGTATTTCCCTAAGTGAATTCGCGCGGCTGTAAACTTTGTTTGGTGACACTTACAGTGAAATTATTGTGCAACTGATTAATGATTTTTTCGCTGAATAATGACATTTGCTAGTCGTTTCGCAAATGGATAGATATTGGGAATTTTTCTATAGTTTGGGGAGCAGGCAAACATTTTTCTTGGCACTTCGCTTTTATTCTACAGTTGATAGATATGGCTGACAAAAATTATCTGAATTATCTGTTGCTGTCATGTTAGTCTAAGGTCAATAGCGAAAAATACAAATTCATGATTCGGGACCAAAAATCGTAAACTGAATCAGTTTTTAACCGCAGTTCATCGATGATCTAGGGTAGAATTTTATAAGGCGGTAACGTCAAGTCTTTCGTGCGCACGAAAACATTTCAACGTCTTCGTCTTACGGAATTCTTACCCTGGTATGAATTTCTCTAAATGCTTAAATTCCGTTGTGTAACTAAAGCATAGAAAATTCACAATTTACAAGCAATGTCCGCGTTATACTGAACGCTAGATAACTAGCGAAACGCCAAATTAGCGTCAAACAAGGTATAAACAAAACGTCTCCTCGACATTTAGACTACAGCTTTTACCATTTCCGTGGTAGGAATATCGATTTTGTTTTATAGGGATTGAAGATAGTAGCCCGTTATTCACGCTAATTCTGAGATTCGATCGAATAGAGTATTCCTCGAATTTAAAAGTTTCACGCAAATGAACTCCCCACATTCTAAGTTTCGAGGGAAAGGAACTCATTATCGAATGATTTCACTGGATGAATTCGATTTTCGAAATCAGCTGTTTGATGTTTTAGCTGTCAGATTGTAAATTGTTGTTGCTGCTGAAACCCTTTGCAATATCCGGATTTATCTCCATAAGCTTAATCAACATTTCAAATTGCCCGTGGTTCGTCCATTTGGATTGCGACCCGCGATTAATACAAATAAATTTTTTTTTTGTTTTTTTTTAAGAAACAAATGTTGCTTCCAAGTTCATAATATGCGTTTTGTATACATTTTGTGATAAAAGTAGCAACATTTCTTTCAATTTATTAAAAAAGTATTCAACTTACATTTTTAAATACAGCTTTCGTTCAGAAATTTCCGCTCGAATAGAATTTGACATTTAATTCAATACAATCGAAACTGAGAATGCGGGTAGAAATGAACAAAAAATGAATCTCTATCGAAATCGAAAGTAGGAATGTCAGTTTGAGGAAATCGAATAACTTTCTATTCAATTCGAATCTCAGAATAGAGGTGATTATTTAACGATCAATCGAATACTGGCATTACTAATGTCATTTTCGATTTGGCTTTTCAGATTTTGATCTGACAGCTAAGTTTCAGAAATGAATTTCGAATCGAAATTGCAAATCGAGTGAACTTATTTTCAACGCTGTGCATTTCGATGGATTTGGTCATTCCAAAATTGTTTCGAAATCACTTTTCGTGAAATCGAAAACAGCTCTCAACTGTCATTTGGGATACATTTTTTAGATAAAATTGTTTGTTTGGTAAAAATGTTGTTGGTCACGAGTTTTAAAAGATTTATTTTAAATTACTAGATAAAGAAAGCGTTATAATGACTGCTGTGTTAATTGTTGCGGTATTGCAAACGCAAAGGTATAGTCCGTCCAAAAGGAGAGCAATTTATTTAAGGGGATATTTTCTCTTACACTTTTTATTGATCAAATGAAATTTTTAATGCTTTTCTCCACTTTTTTAAGCAAAATAAATTATAGACACCCGTCAAATCTACCTGTTGTTGACTTGAAAAGAAAGATTATTCGGTAAGAAGTTTATTAAAAAGGAATTCTACAAAAGATTTCTTATATGTTTCTTTCTGTATACGATACCCACCTACTATTCAATTAATGAACTAACACAAAACTGCAATGTTCATCCATAAACATTTGAGAAGTGCAAATTTTCCCAAATAGCCCGTTTTTTTCAGGCTGGAAAAATGTGTATTCCTTGTACACGAAAGCGACGATGCTGTGTTAAAATCAGGGGCCAGATTCTGTAGGGCGAAACGATCAAACTTTTCGTGCGCACGAATTATTTGCCCTATGTTACACAAGCGAATCTCTTCATGTACACGAAAACGTTTGAACGTTTCGCGTTACAGAATCTGACCCCAGTCTGGCGTCGATCATCGAACGTCGATCGATAGAGACATTTTCGGAAGCAGGGTTACCTATACTAATTGATTGAATTGCACACAATTTTTTATTAGCTTGACTTGTTATCAAACATTTTATTTTTTTGAATTTTAATAAATTTATAGTTTATTGCTTCAGGATAACGTACAAAGATGATTTATATCTTAAAATCTTTGTACATAATTGATCTTTTTATTCAAAAAAAAAAATCTTTTTTCATTTGGATGAGTCATTCCAAAGGTAGGAGCTAGAGGGCATTCGAGAATAACAACTTTTCTTACACATCAGCTTAGATGTCCGCTTCCGGACAGCGGATAATGTTAAAGCATATCCTATAATCTAATCTGGACAATTTTCAATGCAACTGTGCCAACCAGAATCGATTTCGTGCAGCACTTTTTTAATCTATTCCAAACAAACACCTTGTGAATAAAAGTTACAGTTTTCTAAAAACTTTTTGACATTTTATTAAAGTGTTGCTAGACAACACATTTCTATTAGGTATTTAATACAATATTGAAAGACACTACACTTCCAACTATAAACAATTCGTAACCGCTAGCTATGTGTCATAAACATCAGTATTAGTGAAAGTATGTGTAAATCTGAGAAAAAGTTCCTCAGGGTAAAAAAAAGGATTGATTTTTATTGGCCAATCAAACATGAAAAGCAAACTCGAAAAAATGTTGTTGCCGGTACTTTTGTTCAGTTTCATATTTCATTTGGAAGTTTTCACATAACGTAAGCCATTCCAATCGAACGTATTTATTGTGATAATATTTGCAAAGGGTGTACAGTGAAAATAAGTTCTTTCAAAAATGACAACAGGAAATGTCATTAAAATATATGTCACACCGTTTCAACGTAATGAAAACGAGGCATAACGCCACTTTGCCAACCTCAATGCTGGCCATACCATTCGTGTGGACAGAAACTCGTAATATTTTCATCGCCAACAAAACAGACAAAAGAGTGTCACAGATAATTACTCTTTTACTGTCAGTTTATTATATACATATTGCAAAGGCCAACCATATTTTGTCAAAAGAATTGTGATTCATTGTGTCTTTGACTTTGACATTTTGGTTGCTGTTCATTGCATAAAAAAATCTCAGCTAAAACAAAACCATTCAGCCAAAGTGTCAAAGTACCCGTTACATGAATTTAATTAGTACTGACATTTGGGGTCAAGAGTACGGAGTACGGAACTGTTTCCTTTCGTTCTGTTATTTTTTTTTTGTGGGGGATATACCAAAACTGTATGGGAAAAAGGTTTTTCGACAGAAAATGACTGACGAAATAAAAACCCGCTTTTTCTGTTATCTGATGATGATGATGGTTCGTTGGAGCACGTATTTTGTATTGTGTGCGTAGGTGATTGGGTTTATTGTTTCTTTTTATTGTTCAGGAAGGACGTGAGTAGAAATTATTGGACGCGAAAACAGCAAAGTGAAAAGCAACAGAAGGAAAAGCGGAATACAATGAATTGCAGTGGTTTTACTTTCGATTATACTTACAAGAGAAGGCGGTGATTGGGTTTGCAGGGAGATATGGTAATGGTAGTCCATTTAACCGGGTGGTCTACGAAACTTTTTATAAGGAATGTTCACTTGAATGTGAAACATATGAGTAATACACTTAAGCAATTGAAAACGTTGTTTTGCACTGGACAAATGGATGTAAATAATTTGTGTGAAGATTTTGAAGGAAGTTGTTTTTGAAACAAACTTTTCCTAGGATTAATATTTCAGCTAGTTGACTCTAATCAGCTCAAACAAAAAATATATGTATAGCCGTAAGCCCCAGAGCTAGTGCTATCTTAGTTTTTAGTCTTGTAATTAACTTGCTAATTAATAAAATTATAATAAAATATATGGCCAATATATAACTGTTCGAATGAAAGACAAAATTGAATCAGTCCTTATATCGCACGTTCAATTTTTAAGGCAATTTCATTCTCAAATTATTTAAAACCGCTGGTGCGATGAGCGTCTAGATGCCGCCACTAGATAAGCATTTGCTCAGTTCATCCTTCTACAAATCAATTCCCCTATTCCAAATTTCCCTCATTCAAATTTAAACTGTAGAATGTAAAATCACTTCTTGTTTAATTAAGACTGTTTCACTTTCTGTGTAATCCATCAAGGAGGGAAGGACTCGCCCATTAAATTATAAATAATTTTATAAACCCAAACCCGACTCTGTAATGAGTTCAATTCGATTTTATTATCTGCCCTCAATATACTTAATAGTACCCGAATATTTAGCTGGCCAACTGCATTTTAGTGCAATAATGCATCAATTATAATTAAAAGCATAAACTAAAACCCAGAATCATCAGCAGTGTGAACAGAGTCTTCTTATTCTTACAGAATATATTAAAAGTAAAGTAAAGAGTGGAATATTTTGAATTCACTTCGAAAATTATGCATTCCACTAGCGAAATTTGATTTATCAATCACGAGTTAAAGTGACACGATGCCTTTTGTTCTCGAAATCAACTCAACTAAACTCGGTTTCTAAACCAAGTTTTAACATTCATCCGGCTAATTCAAAGTTGATCTGTCCTGTCTTGCAAAAATGACATGTAAGCAGCGTTGTTCCGGGGCAGTGTTGCGGCTGAAAATTAAAAAAAAGGGGACTAAAAAGGGCCGGAGCCATAAAAAGGGGCCTCCACACAAAGTTTTAGCAAAAAAACAATAAACACATCAACAAAGACATTTATTTTGAACGAAAATAATTTTTTTTTTTCATTACGAAACACTGTTTTTCGTATGTTTGCAGTCTTTTTCGTTCAATAAAGAATAAAATCTTACTTAAACTGAAAGAGGGGCCATTTTGATCATTTTTCAAAAAGTGAAGGCCAATGGCCCTGAGGGGCCAAACAGAAACGCTGTTCCGGAGAAATTTTGAGATTGAGCCATTCTCCGACCTATTTCGCACAAGTTTGCTCCACATTAGTTAAATGAAAACGAGTAGGAGGAATTTGTTGTGATTTATTAAAAAAAATAATGCAGCATTTATGGGTACTTTCACTTGGTAATTGTTGTAACTTTGTAACGGGGTCAGGCGAGTAAATTCTCATTTCCTGATTAGTTTTATTTTTATTTTATTTTTTTTAAGAAGAAAATAATATACTTGTCTAAAGGAGACTTGGCCTCTATTAGTGGGCCTAATTCTGGCGCACCTTCATTTCCCTTAAAAACAGCTCTAAAAAGTGAAACTTTTTCCGCCTCTATAAGTGAAACTTATATTTTATAAATTGACCTCTGTAATTGGACCGACTTGCAAATCTTTATTTATTTCAACATTGTATAAGCGCGACAGACTTGCAACAAAAATTGTGTATTACAAAGAAGTTTCACTTTGAAGACCTTCTTAAGTGCAACAAACGTTTGCTCTACCTGAATAAGCGAGAAACTGGGTAATTGGAATACCCCTATAAGTGAGAATGAAATAAATGACCCATTAGAATCCAATTAACCAGATTCGACGTATAAGCCTTGAGCCATTTCTCCTTGGCTTGGAAAGCTTAAATTTGTTAAGCCAAATTACCCAATTGGGTACAAGCAATAAACAAACCTTGAAATATTTCCAAACTGTGTCACTTTGGTTTTAAAGCACAGTGATTTTTGTACGTCTGTTTTGGAACATTATGTGATCTTATCCACATTTATACTGGTCGAAAATAAATAAATAAAAACAAATCTGTACAGGTTATTTAAGTAAAATCTCAACCGTAAAATTTCGTAAACAAAGAAATCAAAAATTTCACACGTTCTTAAAATATTGATTTTTGTATTCTAAATGAGCTGGCGTTTACACACTCCAACTTCGAATGTTTTACTGTTCCGTTTTTAGTGATCATTTGCAGGTTTGAACTTAGTACACTGCTCGAGCTAAATTTCAGCTACCGTACAGAATTATCTCCAAAAATTTAGCTACTGGTATGCAGCTCGAACTAAAAATTAAAACTTTTGTTTCAGAATGTACATCATGTATATGTAAAAACTTAGCGTGCCCATTTAATGTTCTCAATTTATATTCTCAAGCTTAATTTTGACAGATTGTTGTGATCTATTGTGGAAAAGTACGCAGTAATGAGTTTTTTTGTATTGAGTACCTAGACTAGGAGTATCGGAAATGGTTGAAATCAGCGAGAAGGTAAGGACGATGTCAATTGCAAAAGATTTTATAGATTTCTCTTTCGAAAAACAGAGTTTTTTCTGTCACTTATCCACTTATGTCAAAATTTAGCTCGGATTTTAGCTAATGATTGGAGAGAAGAATTGGAAAGTAGCTCAAGCTTAGTTTAGCTCAAACAGCGTACTAAGCTTAAACGTTTTTTTTACTGAGACAATTAGAAAAACCTTCATTAATCTATTTATTATTACTGTTAACGATTTAAATGCCAAACTCGGCAGTTACAAGTGTGCTAGCTTTTCTTGATGAGTGCGATAAAAACACCTTTATTAGTATAATAAATATCTGCATACTTTTAGGCCACCTAATTCTTCTATTATAGTTGATGAGGACTTCGTCATTAATTAACATTTTTGACTTCAAAATTGGACTGTCATTTACTCACTTCACGTGTGTTAGATAAAACACCAGTAATAACTAGGTTATGCAAAGCTTATGAATAATGCCGTGCAAGGAGAGCCATATCAACGACTCCCATCTTCAGTGAAGAATGTGTAATCAATCATTTTTGCCAAGAAAAACCTGAATATTCCTATTAACCATGTTGCCTAGATTCGAAATTCACACACAACATGTTTATTTTCCGGGAGCGAAAAAGCAAAAAATCTCTGAAATCAATTTGAATAATCACTTAATTAGCAAGTTTACCACACGCACATTTTCGCCTAAATAGCTACTCAATTAGTATTTATTTTTGCTGGTGTAAACAATCCCAATAAATCGACAAATAAATTAAAATATAGGTACGAAAAAAAAGGAAGGTAAATGTTTGTCATTTCTCAAATAGCTTCGCAATGTGTCATTTTTGTCAATAAAAAATATTAATTATACGCTTACAAAACCTATTCACGTACAATTGAATAACTGCAATTTTAATTAGCCAAACAAAAGCTTTACCGAAATAAATATTCGCATTTCAATAAATTATAACACTCGGAGTGAGATTACGCAGAAATAGAAATGCAATAAATATTTAAAAAAAATAATAACAATAACAAGAACAACACCCATTAGCTACCAAATTACCCGCGTCCACATGTGGGTATTTATGGTATTCAAAATCAATGTAAATGTCAAAAGATCATCTCTTTATTTTCCGGCGACACAATCCCATAATCAATTGAGAGCAGCGCACATTTAAGCTGTCACGCGTTATTAATTGCATGCCTTCGCGTATAGGGTATAGCCATTACTAGGGCTCAACGCTTGTATGGTGTATCCTCCAGAGAATTTGGTCAGTGACATACCGTCAATTAAACACAGGGTTTATTTAAGTTCTTCGATTATTTTTATATTGATTAATTTGTAGCGCACTTTTTATTTACTAATTAAAACTGTCAATGTTTAATTATCACAGAAATGCAATCAATTTTTGTGTTAAAATTTATAATTCCATCGAGTCTGAATTATCATAAGTGCAGGCAGATATACAAATTTCGCATTCAGGGTGTTTGTTCCTTTTTTTGTTTAATAAATATGAATGTTTTATGGACAGGTTGGTTTTTTTTACGTTTTTATTGCCAAACTGATTTTACGGATAATGCAGTGATTTTCAACAGTGCAGCGTGATGATTATAGTTTTGTTATGAATTTCCGGCTTCGGGGCGTATACTTGATATTTTAATTGTATTTTTTTGTATGGGGATTTCGAGAAAGTTTGTCGATTTTTTTATTTTAAACTACTGAACTGATATGAGTCACAGAAGAAGAAGATTGCGCGATACTAATAACCATATTTAGTGTCCAGGTGTGCATTCTGGTTCTGTGAAAGAGTGCAACGAATAAATCGTTTTCACATTCGCTTTCAAATATTGCTTTCATTTTTTCGATTACCTCGGTACTAAAAAGCGATTCTCGCTCAATAAGTGAAATTATCGTGGTGAATTCAATATCACACGCTGTGTGAAACTA
This sequence comes from Cheilosia urbana, assembly GCA_946477585.1. Taxonomy (NCBI): domain Eukaryota; kingdom Metazoa; phylum Arthropoda; class Insecta; order Diptera; family Syrphidae; genus Cheilosia; species Cheilosia urbana. The sequence goes on from OX297854.1 coordinate 125,600,072, forward strand.
GGTTCTCAATTTTCAAACTCTCACTAAAAATATTCACTTGCAAATGAGAACGTGAAAAAAAAAATTATTCATATGAAAGTTTTTAAAGTTTGGTTATACATTTTCGTAGAACAAGAATCAAAATTGAGGTGAAAGGGTGAAAAAATGTTCGTTTTACTATTTCGCAGAACGAGAATTGACCGCCAGGCTAAATTCTACAAACTCACAATTGCGAAATTTTCCGTACAAAATTACCCATTGTGACGTACAAAATAGTTTTTGTGTGAAGGTTAAAAATGGGGACGTTCGGATTCATAGTTTAGTAAGTTGACAAGCTGTCTGACTAGATGTCATTCAGTTTTGATTGGCCCAGAGTGGTCACGTGATTAGTTTTTGCAGTTGACGTTTATGGAGGGGAAGCCGACAAATCTAGTCAGGAAAATCCTGCCTGCATACTCAGTTGACATTTCGAAGAGTCAGATTTAAAATAAACAGAGTGGCCGTGGCAGAATTCTGAGGTGTCGAAAAAAGGGCCAGTGAGAGAAAAGGGTGCCATTTCTAAACGTACACTGCAAATTTCGAATTTTCGCACGATATTTAACAACCATTAGTTCGCATAACAGTGTAATATAGTTGTGATAGGCAACCGTGTTACATTTTAAATGTACTTATTTGAAAATATCAATTTTTGAAAAAATTATGAGGGGTCTTTTCCGAATAAAAAAGGTCAAATCAAACAAAGGCAACGCTGACCGCGAGAATACAAAAACAATTCAACTTGCTCAGTCAACGCGTTCGGATTCCTAGTCACGACCAATCTAGTTGACGTTTTAGATAAACTATGAATCCGAACGTCCCCAATGATTATTAGTAAGGCCCACTGTCCCACGATTTAAGTGTCGTTGTTATTCTTTGTTTTCTTGTTTCCCCTTTTCAACTGAAAACTTTCTTTAACCTTTTGCTGACATCTACGATTAAAAATGTAAGTTTTTTTAATCTTTAATCTTTAATTCATCATTTAAGGGATGCCCTTCTCTGTATACAAAAAGCGTTCATCAGGGCACATTACTGCGCAGAATATTGATTTGTGTGTCTCTTTACATATGAAGCACATGCTTCTCATTTAAGCTTACATATCTTTTAGTAGGAGGTTTTTATAATCATCCCGTATACAGTATACTTAACCATTACATCTATCCTTCTTTTGGGAGGATAATCCTGTTTTTGAACCAAAAATTTCAAAAAACCTCCGAACCTCTTGCTCTGAGTCCTGCTTTTACCCTTCAATTATACTTCCCTCTCTCTCTCTGATTTCGTTTGGTCGTGTAATTACATATGTTCGTTCATTATCATTTATTTCGTGAGCTCAACTCATTCTTGGTCTCGATGTTTTTTTTTTTTTCGAATGCAGAAATGCCGAAAAACTTATAAAACAATATCCGTTTCTTAAGACAGTAAAAACTGAAAGTGATGCGGTCATCAAAGGCCATCTGAAGACAAGCCAACACATAGCTGCCGGTGAAAGCCTCATCAAGCAGCAAACCAATCAATTCGCACTTTCCATCGGAATACGACTCCACAGCCGCTGCAATGGTAGGGCCTACGTTTTGGACGTCATTAATGCCAACCACAGTTTCCAGTCCCCAGCCTGTGCTGCTGGGGCACTTGTTTCCGCCTAGAAAAATCGTATCGAAAACAAAATATAATGTGGCCGAGCGTTGCCAGTTTGGGGGTTTTCATCCCAAATGTGTTTTTTTTTTTTTTTTGTCGACGGGGGAAATCTGGGTGGAAATATTGTTTAGGGGGAAATCTGGGGGTTCTTAAAATTCTGCTTTATTTGTATTTCGTTATAAAATCCTTTTTGGTAACTTGAAAATGAGCTTCCGCAGAAAAATGAAATTTATAGGCATTCGGTGAACGTAAAAAAAAACACTGACTAACCTGTTCTTAAGTATAGGTACCTAGCGTAGAGATTCCTCGTTCTGTTCACAACTAAATTCAAGATTCAAAATTGAGCACAATCCAGAATTAAATAAGTGTGTGCGTGATTTTAAAATGCTGTTGAAAAATCGATCGATCCTCCAAAGCCATTATCTGGACTATTTTCATTAACAAAACACTTCTTTCAAAAAAGGCTAGTGCCAGTTTTATTGAGAAAAGTCGTCTGGCTTTTTAATTGGCCGTTTTAACTCGGCAGAAAATTGTAGATCCCTTCCATTCGTTCCAAAAGTGAAAAACGCACACAAAACGAATACCTGTGAGAAGCTCGGCGAAGAGTCTCCACGGATCTGTTTCGCCAACTTTTATTTATTTTAAAGTTGTACATAAAACTTGTTAAAAAAAATAATGACAAAAAGTTTGGGGCTTTTTTTGGCAAAAAAAAATAGTGGTGGTTTTCCAGATTCATCTGGGTGGAAATATTTTGACTGTCTGGCAACGCTGATGTGGCCAGCGACGAACAAACAGTGGGCGAAGATGAATTTGAGGAAATGGACTTAGAATAAGATACAGATAATGCTAATTTTGTATTCAGTTTCTCAATAAAAATGTACTTTTAAAATGTTTCTCATCCTTAGATAATATCCTCCTTTCATCCTCCTTTTGGAGAAAAATAACTTCCTTTTTACTAAAATATGGGAGGAAACCCTCCTTTTTGACAAAATTGAGATGGGATGGTTAAGTATACTACATAATGTTCGAATAAGTTTCCCCTAATTGTGCGCATTTTGTACTTCCGCGTAACTTCTATCGTCTCGCTGTCGATTCTTCTACCGAACGTCAAACAATGCACGCAGAGCATGTATCGCTTGGGATTCTTAGGTGAACTCGCCGATGAACAAGATATTCTCCCAAAGCCAACGAATCATCTGTTTTATTGAGAACTGCTGTTTGTAACATTTTGTATTAAGCTAGAGATATTTGTCATTGTACTTGAAGTCCGCCATATTGGTTTCTCTTTTGGGGAATTTAATTAATTATTCATATACAGTTGCTATATATACAGTTGATTTCAAGAATTAGCGACCAATATTTGAGATTGATTATTTCACAAATGGATTTATTCTCATTCAAGCGTGCTATGTGGATATGGACAGTATAGATATGTCGTGGGTGTTGGGGAACTCCGCCTCCATCTCAACTCATTTCACACACACGTTTCAAAAAACTAAATTAATTAACCTAAATTTGTAAAATGGTCATCTACTTACCATGTATCTAACATTTTTTCTTATATAATGTACTTCAACTCTGACTTAACTACATAATTATACTTAACTATATATATTATATATATGTCGGCCATATTTTGCATGTTTTCTTTTGTATTAAAAATTACTCTTTTGTACTAAACCATGTAACAAGAAAATCGAATATAGAAAAATCATCATCTTTGTCAATTTCCATTGGAGAAAATCTTTTTTCGTTTCGTCGTCTCGTTGTGTAAGCTAACGTATTCTCGCACTTCGCTTACAATATTCAATCCGCAGAAATTTCATACTTGTCCGGCTAATTATTCCAGGACTGTAGTTTTTTTTATTCTTTACAGTAGGGAAGACTTCGACTGAACAATGGGAATTGTTCTCCTTTGTAAAATTTAAAAATTAATATTTTTTTGAGGAGAAATTTGAGCACTGCACTGTTGGCACTAAACGAAAGCTTAAATACTACACCCGTTCCATAACTAAGGTCATGATTATTGATGTGGGGAAAAAGTTGACATACACTTAGTAGGGACATCTACCTTTGCCATTGCTTTGTCATAGTACCTTGGGCCTCTATTTATCAACTACTCAATGTCAAACCGCCATTCCTCTTTGACTGCTTCTCTTGCTGATTTTTTTTAACGAGTATTTGACAAATTGACTGAAATGCAAAATTCCCCAACATAGGGAGATGGTAATTTCTTTTTTGTAAGCATGAACCCCTACGTCATAATGCGGGTATTGCCCAGATAGGGGCACATTGTTCGACTGACATTGATAAGTATAGACAGGGAATGAGAAAAATTGGAATATGCTAATTGAATGCTAAATGAGAAGATGGTTGTTAAAAACAAACATTATTAACAACGTTATGTGTCTGGTAACATTCTAGTCAGTGTGCAGTTACTGCAAACGAAAGGAAATACCCATAAACTGACAAATTGGAAGAGATTTAGTTGACGATAAGAATTAGTGGCTTTGTACATATGAAGTTAAGGTGGGAATTCAACAAAATACTTGCGGTTTTTCCATGAACTTAACAAAGAAATAAATTTATTATTGTACATGCGTCAGTGGTAAATAGACAACCAGTTGGTTTATCAAATAAAGGCTATAGCAAACCACTACTCCCACCCAAACAGGACAAGCGGGACAGGAAACATAATTCTACAATATTACACCTTTTCGCGCTCGTCCTTGTACCTAAGGGCTAGCTGTAACAACAACGCGCATTCGCCCACAGGACTGAGGTGCACAAAAATAACACTAGAACATCGTATTAATGAAAGTCGTAAACAAAAATACTTGTGCGGAGTCAATCAGTGTGCATACTTGATGTGATAATTTGGCCAATTTGATATGTTGCCGTGGTTCAGTTTTATCAGATAGATCCATAGTCGATATCAATGCTTCAGTTTGATTGATTTCAGTTCCAGCCACCCTTCGATGCGAGACGCATAAGGCACAACACATAAGGCATAATGATAAGTTAATGTCAAGGAAATGATTGTAACTTTATGTTTTGTTGCTGTGCTGTCCTTCAATAAGTATAGTGACGACATCCGACCAACGTTTTACCATTAGTACGGAGGACAATACCAGTGCCTGTGGTTTGACTTTGTGATTTTCACATTATGTACTGAAGGTTAACGTGCCAGTAATTACTTGTGCTCTCTGTGAACATGTCAATACTTAGGACACGATTTGGTTTGGTCATTTGTGTTGTGTTCTTTTCAGGGAACAGGCTATTTTCTTTTTAGTTGTGAATAGTGGTTTAGTTGGAACAGACGTTTTTCGGTGCTAAAAGGATTTGAGCTTAACAACGGTTGACAGGTATCAGCCTAATTGGTTTGTAAATAAATAAGAGAAACAAATTGAAAGGTTTCCGTCATAGACATATCATATATTGAGACCCCACAAGTCGAAGTCCTCTTGCCACTGGCGCCCTCAAGTTTGTTTCCGATTCCGCCATTTTATATTCCTATCGGTCTAATGTCAATTATAATTCCTTTGACATGCAAAAACATACCAAAAATAGAGTTCGGGAACGCTACATTTTAGGATTTACTATTTTCTATTGGTCAGGTATTATTAAAAGACGAATAATGTGATTTGTTTGGTTAATAGAACTATCTACAGAAGATGTTCTACATATTGGAGATATATTAGGACAAACACGGTTATTTATTTACGAGTTTTCAATATCATTAAAATCGATTTCATGTGTACCAGTGATGAAATCGACTGTCCTCAATTGTACTGAAAACTAAAAAAATTGTACTAAGATGTACAAAATAGTACTTAATTTTTGGAAAGCATAAGACCAAGTCCAAAAATCATCATTATATTAATACATGAACATCCGAAGTTTCCGTAATTTATTCAAATATACCTATATCATCTTAGATTAGAACCTTTTTTCGAAGGAATGCAATTTGCGTACCCCTAAAAGTAAGCAATTGTTTACCTACTTTATTGTAATTCAGTGGCATTATATCTACAAGGTGTTGACGACGCGACGGTTGTTGAATGATGTACATACTATGGAAACAAACATTTTTGTATATGACTTTTTTGCTCAACATTTTTGTTGTGACATGTGACATCTGAGAATCTTAAACATGAGTAAAACTATTTTTAAAGGGGAGCATTTTTTTATATTTCCTATTGATGCTTATAAAAAGAAAAAAAGCGAACGAAGAATGGTATTTATTTTTGTCTGCGATCGCGACAAAAGTGATTTTAAACAGTTCTTCAAGTTTTTTTTACATAGAAAGCGTTACAATGATATTGTTATCTTATGACAATTTTAAACTTTTTACATTTCATTTAACATTATGTATTTTAGGAAATTGCTGTAACTCAAATACATAGTTATTTTTATTGCTGCTGCGGACAACATCCTTACAAAAGGTATGGTCGATTTTCGACCACAAACGAAACTAGTTAAAAGTAATGCGAGAAACAGATTGACACAGCGACATCAACAGCAACTTTGACAACTTGTTCAAACCAATGTATTTTAATTACCTACTTTGAACACATTAGCACAGCAACATCGATAGCGATATCAACGTTAAAGCTAATCCTAAATTCGCCTTTGCTCTTGCTGTCAAAGTCGCTGTTTTAATCTGTTTCTCGCATAAATATTTAAATAAAGCAAAAACAAAAAGCAATGTTTTTAGAATCTAATTAAAATACGCTTTATGGCTGATTTATGTTAAAAATTACAAAATTATACAATAGTATAAACGGTGTTTGATCGAAAAGGGAAGAAAAAAAACTTGTGAACATACACCCAGTGTGACTAATTTAGCATATTTCCTGGCAGCATTTTTTTTTAGCATGATTTCATCCTGTAGCAGGAAAAATTAGCAGTATTTTGGTTTAGCCAAATTATGAATTAAGATAATAAAATAAAATTAAAACAGACGAACTTTAGTGTGAACAAGCCATTACAATAATTCTCATTTGACTGCTGTTGAAAGAGCTTTTAGCTTCGAGAATTTGGTGAAAGATCAACGAGGGAATAGAATGAAAATATACATGCTTAACAGTATTCTTCTTACGAGAGATAATTTGCCAGAAGTGTGTTGTCACAGTTTTACCATTCCTGACAAAATCGTAAAAGACGTCGGAGTAACAAAATGTTATTATCTAACTACATGAAGAAGAAAAATATATGTGCGATATTTTTGAGGAGGCCTTAAACGAATCCCAACAATATTAATTTGTTTTAAAACTAGATAATAACAATAATATTCATTTTTATTTAACGAACAAAGACTGACTTTCATTGAATTTAAATATTTTTGTATGTAAATAGTAAGCGTCACGAAGTGATTTTTATTTAATGACTAGCTGTGCCCGCAACTTCGTATGCGGCGTGAGACTGTGTAATTTCCAAGAAAAGAGATTTGACCGTTTTCTCAACGGCATTATTGTTTAAAATCAACAGTCTAGCTAAAACAAAGCGGTGAACATTGTCAATGTGAAACAATAAATCAAACAAATCTATTTACCTAAAACACTAATTTAAGAAAATTTAATTCAACAGCATAAGTACTAAAGTTTCACTTCCTTAATCCTTACTGTAGGTACCTACAACGTAGGTAATATCAAAACAACCACTAAAACAAAAGCCTGAACGGAAATTTGTATCTACACCAACAATACGTAAATCAAACAACATAATTCACCTACATATATCGTCTTTACTTCTTGAATTCTTCAATTCTTTACTGTAGGTATCAACGTAGATACTATAACAACCATTAAAACAAAACCATGAACTCAATTTCTATATGCACCACCTCCACCATACGTCCATCACCACCAATGTTGCCATAAAAATGTTTTTACAAATCTGCAATTATGACAAAAAAATAAAATGCAATGCAGATTTCTATAGAAAAATCTTTCTTCACAAATTTTTTTTTATGTATGTAACAATAACAAAAAAAAAAAAAAAAAATCTGAATACGAAAATGACAGCATACAGCGAAATCAAGTGTGCAACAAATGTTAAAATTTGTTAAAAAGAACAAAATATATTATTGCGGATGCAGACAAAATCTGAAGCGCAGATTTCTGTTTTTTTTTAAATATGCAGCAATGTTGAAAATCTGCACTTATGGCAACGCTGATCACCACACGTCATCAGCCATCTGCGCATTTCCTCAGAAACACATTATTACTGTTGATTCAATATACATATGTATATTCACGCCCCATACTTCTTTTTCGTTTCACTTAATTTGGAGAAAACACCACGCAGTTTTTTTTTTTCATTTGAACGTGCCTCTGCGATGTGCGCCACCAAACCACCCCAAAGCAGAACAACGATCAAGAACCCCGGCTGCTGATAATATTCGATTTGAGAAAATAAATTAATTTTTTTCATGTTAGATTTTAGGTTGTAGCTCAGCTTCTAAAGGACATAGAAAGCTGATTGATGGCTTGAAATATCTATAAAAGTGTTGGCTCTCCTAAGTATTTTGTTTTGTTTGAATTGATTAAGAATTATCTGAGTAATGGCGAGTTAAAGGCAGTAAAGCCAGAAAAAAAACACATTTTGATCAAAAACGCTCCAAAAAATAGGCATGGCAATGAAAGGAATAGCCTATATGTTGCACAGAATCTTAAGAAACATTTCAAAAAAAGTTTCATCGAAATCAGTGCAGTAGTTTTCACGCCATTAGGTAACAAAAAAATTGCCTACAGTTTTATTATAAGTATAGATATTTTTGTGAAATATATCTTATATTTCCTGAACAAAAATGATTTTTTGGCAATTTTTTAGTTCTTAGCAGGTTTTGATTTCAAAAAAATATTTAGCGTGATTTTTAGCACGTTTTATGAAAAAAAAAAAAAATGCTATGCTACTGAACTTAGCATAATTTCAAACACCAGATGTGCAACTTCTCTCGCGAAATTTGGATATTAAATTGTATTGTGTTGTAGTTGAATTGTTTAAGAAATTTAATTTAAAATCTTTATAATATTATAATCTTAATACAGCGCAGTAGATAAGTGTATGGTGAATGACATTTAAAACGTTTTTATAACGCAATCCAATCCAACGTTCTCTAGCTTGTGTTTGCTTTTAGATTTAATAAACTGATTCAGTAGTCAAGTAGTGTCTGTGTAAGGTCTAGCTTTACCAGTTCACTCCCCAGTTACAGCGTGCCCATATAAGTATTCACTTCAAGAACTAAGTTGAAAAATTAAAAAAAAAAATCTTTATACCTCGGCAACAGCGCCACCCATCGGGTCCAAAATTATCTTGTCTTTCAAGTTGCAACCAACCATACACACCAACAGAATTTAATTGAAATCAGTTGAGTGGTTTAGGTACTGAAACTTGACAAGTGGTTCTTGCGTAATCCAGAAATCAAATAGTAGGTACTGAATTCGGTACAATAGTAGGTAAGCCTTTTTTGCAACTATGATGTGTACATTTTTCTTAAATATCTGATTAAAGTTGCTCAGAATGATTTTATTTTCCTACAACCATTCATTGATCATTTTTGGCACATATTAGCTGCGAGTGTGTTGGTGCGAGCCCGAATTTTTGAAGTCAAGTGACGAATTTTCTCGAAAGCTCTGTTCCCTTACTTTTACTGGTTTAACATTGGCAATATGTCACATTTATCTCATTGCGAGAGAATTCGCTCACCGAAATGAAAAATAACCAAAAAGAAAGGAAACGCGTTGAACCGCAAATTTGAAAAATGTTAATTTCATGTAGGCGGGAATATTCAAATAACAGTAGAGAAAACTACAAATTTTTAGTTAACAGTAAGAGTTGAACTGCTTTTATTGCAGAAATAAAAAAAAGTTTGCTTCTTACATCTATATTTTAATGCGATACAAGAACGAAATATAAATGAAATTAAATAAAAAGCTACAAATTAGCATTTAAACGATTTGACAACCAGCTTACAGCTCTAACGCATAACCAACTAGCCCAAAGAAATTTCTTGGGTTGGTTCCAGGTTTTTTATGGAGGTGAAATATTTTGCTCTCTACTTTTGGCTCTCTTCTGCCCAACTTTTAAGTAAGGGAACGAAGTTTGACTAGGTAATTTTTTGCTTTTAGGCAAGTAACGGTAAATCGACCGAAGTTGAAGATCTCAGTATGGTTTGCCTATGCTTTCCGACAAGCTATTTGTAACTGGTGTAATGTGGCGTAGTACTGTTTTTCGAATTGGATTTCACTACTAGTTTCTGACAAATTTTACACGTATGTACCTATTAGAGCAATTGGGGACATTCAGGTATCTAGTTTAGTAAGTCTGACAGCTGTCTGACGAGATGTATCTCGGTTTTGATTGACTGAAATCGGTTATATATGAGCAGCTGTTCCAGTTGACGTCTATGGAGGGGTAGCTAGCCGACGAATCTAGTCAAAAAATTCGTGACTGAGTACTAAGTTGACAGTTCGGATATGTGGCTGATGTTCTATATCAAAATTACGTTCCTGACCAATCTAGTTTTTGCGTTCAGGTATACATCTCATCCAGGCCATTCTAGTCGACTTAGGATAAATAAATTCTTGAATGCGCCCATTTTAGTTCACCTTCGATGGCTGACAAAAATATTGGGACGCGTTCAAAACACTACTTTACCGAAGTCTAATATGAGCTGGCGTCTAACTATAAGATTTGATTAGAAACGAACTAAATTCTTGGGATCGAAAAATAATTTGTGCTTAGGTGGACCTGGCCGACCCTCTTTCAGAAAATTTTAAATTAGAATATTTGTCTGAATAAGTTGACCAATTGTGGTAAAATAAAAACCAAGAGTTAGTCCATTAATCGCTTTGCTTCAAAATGAAGCGATTGTATAATATTGATGTTGCATATGAAACATTCATTCCAGTTCACTCATTCCCATCAAATAATTGCTCCGTTCCTTAATGGATCAAGGACTATATGTATTTTATTTCCCCTCTAATCCAATTTATAGGCGAATGCTGCAACAAAGCGACACTAGACTCAGACTAGAACTCACGCCACGAACTCATGTGGTCTGACACCTACCTCTCATTCAGATTCCTATCACAACATCAAATGAGCAAATTGGCATTTCCATTTCCTTTGAGTTAGTCGGCAATTACTGCGCTTAACTTTATCTCTATTTAACTAGCTCTTATTGTTCGCCATACCATACCTCATCGCAATTTGTGAAAATACAAAAACTCTGCATCTGCACAGTCACCAACTATACAGTCAGATTTAATGGCTGCATTCACTCATTCCAATGGCGGTGCGGCTGGCGGTTCAGGCCGATTTGTATAGTAATTATTCAGTCAACTCCTCAATGCACTTTTGCCCATGACTAGACTTGTTAACAGCGCCAATAACACGGTCGGTATAGTAGCTAATGCAACATCGATCAGAATCAGACCTCATTTGCACTTTAACCACTCAAAAGCAGTAGCGCGGTGGCTGGTGGGTACCAGGTCTATACAGTGTCAGACAATGGCATTAAGTCGTTCCGTGGTATGTGCATATGCAATACAGTGTTGTTTTGTGTTGTCGCATTTGGAGTGGGCAGAAATAGCTAAAAACTGACAGCTGGAACGAGTTTCCACTGTTTTCAATGTGGACACTCGAATGAATTCAGCGAGAGATAGAACTGAGCTCTCCTGCCTACGAACCTATAGCTACTTAGGTCGGGTAGTTAAAAAAATAATAAAACCGGCATCTGGTATTGCTGTGGCTGATTTAAATCTCTTTTTAACATGCGAAAAAATAAAAATAAACGTAAGTGACCTTTCTTTGATTTATCGCTTGCGAAAACAGTTCAGTTTTGTTGGGTGCTGTGACCCACGGTTCGGTATAGGGTATGTGCGCACGTGGAAATGACATTAATATCCATTCTAGTGCCTTTGTGTGTAAGATGTGTTGAATGTCAAATTAAGAAGATGGAAGGGTAATCTTTTCTTAGCGAAAGGAACTTTTAATTCAAATTGTGAAAGTTAGATTTGTTCGCTGACGTCTATGATTTTAGCTAAGATTACGTGTGTCATATTTCGTGCTAGATTTTGGCCTGCCGACGTCACAAAAATCTGCTTTTTCTAATGTCACTCTTGTCGTGTGTCTCTCGTGAGAGTACGCTGCGGCAGTCAGCGTGACCTGACGCTGGACAGGCGATCCCACGTACTGACACATTTAGTCAGACAGCTGTCAGACTTACTAAACTAGATACTTGAACGCCCTCATTGAAAGCGACACGCCGGAATTCATTTATTTTGACTGACGTTCCATTTTTGTTTGACTCTATTATTTAGTTTCAAATATTAAATAACTGCAGAGCAGACAAAGGAAAAACAATGTATGTTGCCTTTCTTGTTTTTTTTTTTTTTTTTTTTTTTTTTTTTTTTCTTGTAAGTTTCGTATAATGGGTGTGGCCCCCACTTTTTAGAAATGGCCCGCAAAAAGGCCCTTAATATTTTGTTTTCTTTGACACGTAACTACTTTTCAGTATATTTGCCGCTCTCTGAGAGAGAGTTTCGCTTATATGTTCCAAGTTTGACAATTTTTTGGTGCTTGGCTCGGGATAATACGCGAATAAACCCGTTGATGCATTCTTGCAGGGCTAGAGAAGTTCAAAAAGAGTGAGGGTGTTTTTATAACAGTCCAAACATTTTTGACATATCTACGTTGAAGAAAAAGTGGCATTTTAAATACCAAGACTTTGTTAAACTACGAGTATTAAGTTTTAGTGTCATAAAAGATACAAGTCCCGTGTTTTTTTCTTTTCTACTGAATTTTATCGACTTAATTCCTTTGCACTTTCTGTTATTCAAATTTGTTAACAATATTAGTCGGATTTCATTCGTTTTTCTTCTCCTTAGAAATTTTCATCACAATTTGCAGGGGTGGGGATTAGAGCATTTGTTCATTTTTAAACCAATGTGGATCGGACCTATGGCTTTTACAGCGGCATTTTATTACTACTTATTCTTCTTTATAAAAATGTTATTTGTCTTACGTTGTACCTAGTCCTTAATAAATAAAAAAAAATAAAAATTACTGCTATGACATCCGATAACTATTTAAATTTAAGTAAGTAAAATAGAATTTTATTGCTGGGATTTTAGTACAGTTTTGAGTGCGCATTCCATACATCAGTTGTAACCATTCACATGCTATCATTGTAATGCGTCAGCCAATCGGATCTTTCAATAATCTGACACCTAACAATGATGAACAGGATAAGGCTCAGCAATTATTTGCTCTTGTTATAAATACATATATTCCAAATTCGTATAAGCCGGCAATACATATCAAATCGTTTTAGTCTTCTTCAGTTCGCAAGCCTTGAATTTGACGGGTTTGATTAAATTCAAATGTTTAGAAACCATACATTTGTACATTTGCCCTACATCCATTCCCACTTGTTCTTTTTAAATAATACACACTTCGAATTAATCATACGTATGACAAAAAGTTCCTGTCGGTAAAGCAAAAAAGGAAAAAAAAAATAAAATAAATCCGCAGGAATCTGGCTAAAATAGATATTCCCGCGAACATTCATTCCATCAGATATAGCATTGTATTTTTATGTAGTAACATCATAAACACGGTCGAAAAAAGCACTCAAAGTGTAGTCGTATATTAAAACGCGTCACAAGGCCTGCAGTTATTTTTTTAAATTCGTGCTTCTGTTTGTATTATTGGTAGGTATGTGAAGTTGAAGTGCAAAATAATTTTGTTTTGTAGATAAATCATCATTTGTTGACCACCTATATACAGATACAGATGTCGTATGCGATTCGAGTATTGGATAAAACTGGCATACGGTCACGTAGGATAGGAGATACGCTACACACACTCTCTCTCTCACTTGGCTGGATGAATTGGAAATGATTAATTGACACCTGAGCATGAGCGACACTTTTATCGTTTCGTAATTAAAGTAATTGAAAAAAAAAAACATATTTGGTTCGATTAAGTGGCAGTGTACTGTTAACCCATTTGATTAACCTGCTTTAATTTGCATGTTAAAGGGGTCATTGGATTGGCACACAACTTGCAATCATTGTTGAAAAAAGCTTACTATTCTACTGATTTCAGTACTGTTTGACTTTCCCAAGTACCACTTCTCAATTTTGAGTACTCTTTGTACCATTTTCAATTTTTTGAAATATATCGAACATGTATGAAGTTATTTGACTTACGGCCCTATTATTCGCTCCAAAAGTTAAACACAAGTCCAAAATATTCATGCATTCAGCCCGAACTTACAGAGTTTTACAAACTCGTCGGCATTTAATCCGATTAAATTTAAACTGTACTCCAGGGATCAGTTTAAGTAGGTATTTTAACTCGGGTTAAAACTCAATTTCATAATATTGACATTTCTTGTGAAAACGAATATAAAAAAAAGTAGCGATAAACTACAAAAAAAAAATGGATCTCATTTAGGAATGATGAAATTTTATCGGCATCGTCGCGTCGTCAAAATACGAAGTTACAAAGAGCTGATGGAACAGCAGATTGTGAATCAACGTCAACGTCCTCGTCGTCGACTAGGTACTTCGAGTGCACAGGCGGGATTGCGTTAATGATAACGATTTTGCAGGCTAAATTCATAACTAATACAATAGAAATTGAACTCTTTGTGCTGAGCAAGTCAAATCGATTTCAAGTGACAAACAACAAAAATAAATGTCACAAATTTGACATCACGTAGGTTTAAATCGGGCTAAAATCGATATAAACTCCTCGTTTGAATGCCTCTTTATCCAGCTGGTTTAATGCATGTTTTTGAGTGATTATTTTAAATACAGACATTTTTAAGCCAGATGATTGCATTAAAAAAATGCGGATGAAATGGTGGGGTGCAAAATTAACTTAAGCCTAATTCACAATCCATGTGAGTAATATGAGGTTTTTTTGCTTGAATGCAATATTTATGTTGTCATTAAAGAAAAACTATGTACTATTTTGTACGTTTTAGTACTATTTCTTTTCAGATTTATGTACAACTGAGAAAAGCCGATTTGCATAACTGACCGGAAGCAGAAATGTCAAACTCCATATAAAAAAAATCGACATTTAACCATTTGCGCTAGACAACTAGCACTTTTTGTGAAATGTCAATTTTTGCGGGTAGTGGAACGCGGGCACTGAGCACTGACTTGAATAAACTGTCAAATAATTTTGTTCGATATGTTTTGCCGAATGCAATTTCGAAATGTTTTGCCGAATACAATTTTTCCTCAGTTTCTTCTAGTAAAAAAAAGGAAAATGTCAAACAATTCTAAATAAAATTGTTGACCTACTCTGCGTTTCGTTTGACAGCAGTTATTATCGTCACAGACAATACTGAGACCCTCAAGGCCCCAACCCCAATTCGCAATCGCTGCTGGCCCACTCAATTTTTTTCAAATTTATTGGTGTAATGTCAATTTAGAATCCGTGTGACATGTAAAACATACAAAGAATATAAAATAAATGATACCAACCGTGGGGGAATATGATTTAGTTCGGGAACATCACATTTTAACATTAGGTACTGAATGTTATTCGTTAGTTATTATATATTGTGGTAAATCAGGCACTTAGTGACAGGCACTTAGTGAATCGCACACTTAGGAATTGTGGTGAATCGGGCACCTGGTAACAATCTGTTTCCCTCTTAAAGTTCCACTTCCAATTGGAGACTGGAATCTCCAATTTCAAGTTATTCTAGTACAATCTAAATTGGAGTTGTATTGCAGTTTGTATTAGTTCATTCTAGAACCATCTATGGATATGGAGTTTACATCTGGAATCTATCTACTTCTGGAACATTTGCCGATAGGTGGCAGCGCGGATATAAAAGGGGCGCGTTGACAACAGAGAAGCAGTTGATTTTTAACAAGCGATGGTGTTAAGTTCGAAAGAGTAATCGGTTGTGAGATAAGTGTGAAGTAATAGAATGAAGCGATTGGATTGAGACGTTGAAGAATTGATTAAAGTGATATTGTTTTGAGAGATAGATAAGAGATAAGTAATAAAGCGATTGGATTGAGACGTTTAAGAATTGATTAAAGTGATATTGTTTTGGAGATAAATAAGTGAATATTTGGAAAGTGTAAATAAAGAGATTTTATTGGAACAGTTGAACAGAATAGTGTTTTATCTTTTCGAATCCCAGCCGGAATGTAACAATATTCTTAAAAGGTGAATAAATTGATTTGTTTGGTTAATAAAACTATCTAAATGAGATGTTTTATATACTAAAAACATATTATATAATATGGTTGCGTATTTTCCACTTTTGGGAATCATTGACTACGATTTCGTGTATACACTTTTCTTAAATAACTGATGAAAGTTTGCTCAAAATGTTTTTGTTTTCACTCAACCAATCTACCTTGTTAATTTTTCATACAATCTAAAGCGAAAGTACCTACACTTATGTGGTTTTCCATTGGGACAAAAAATCAATCTTTTTTTTGATCTAAATCACTTTTCGCGTTCCATTGGGACGAAAAATCAATCTTTTTTTCGATTCGGAGCACTTTTTGCAGATCTCGATATTTTTTCAGATCTACACATACCAATATAATTTGCACAGCTGTTTTACGTCATTCTGCGAAGTTTGCTTTCGAGGCAAATGCGCAAAGTTTCGTGAAAACCAAAATAACAAAATATATAAATAGCTATGGATATTATTTCGGAGGAATTATTATCTTCATTGTCTTCCTCGTCATCTGAAGACTACAAATCACCAATAATACTTCATTTGTATCTACAACAGGCGAAAAATTTTTCGGGTCGATATCCATTTGTGATTTTGCCAGAAACGAATGCAATTTGAACAGCTGATATTGTTGTCAATTAACGCACTAATCCATTTACAAAAGCAGATCAATCTCGTTGCGCGTTCCATTAGCACAGTAAAATCTGAGATCTGAAAAAGATTTCTGGTGGTCCCAATGGAAAACCACATTATTCCTTAAAAAAAATACTATCCACACGTAACGAATAATTTAAAATTTACGGATAAAATTTTGCCGACAGCGGAAGTGGCTCATATTTTTTGCGAGTGTGTTGGTGATTTGTAGTCTTCAGATGACGAGAGAGATAATCAAGATAATAATTCCTCCGAAATCATATTCATAGCTATTTATGTATTTCGTTATTTTGGTTTTCACGAAACTTTGCGCATTTCTCTCGAAAGCAAACTTCTCAAAATGACGTAAAACAGCTGTGCAAATTATATTGGTGTGTGTAGATCTGAAAAAATATCGAGATCTGCAAGAAGTGATCCGAATTGAAAAAAAAGATTGATTTTTCTGCCCAATGGAACAATAAAAGTGATTTAGATCAAAAAAAAAGATTGATTTTTGGTCCCAATGGAAAACGACATGAGATACATCATGTCAGCCAGCTGTCAGAATTACTTAACTAGATACTTGAACATACCCAATGTTGCGGCATTCGGCATAGAATTTTAATTGCAAGCGCATACTGGCTTAAGCCAGATTAAGGTCATGTAATGATTACCAGAAAACCGAACACGTGCATTATCAGTCTCATAGCAGACGTTACGATAGGATTTTCAAAGCCAATCACGAACATTTTGGAAGATTTTAGTCTATTTGTGGAGACCGCCGATCTCACATTTTCAAGCTCAGATTTGTTGGTTTTCCGAACCATGCTATTCCAACCCATACTGTAAAACCATTTCAATGAACAGAGTCGCTTATCCTTTAGTTTGGGCCCATGAAATGGGGTGATTTTTTGATTTTTTTATTAACCCAACGGACTGATCCATGGATCGAAATTCGAAACGACTGCCCAACTGATTTGTAAACATATTATAACTGACAATTTTGAATACCAGCTAGATCTTTTCTACATATTCCTACCTTCATTTCAGATCAACTAAAATGGGAAAGAAACCAACATTAATTGGCTGCCTCCTTTGGGTAATAGCACTTCAATCCTCGAGTGCCCAGCAGTAAGTCCTAGTCTAAATCCGAACCGAAAAAAGTGTAATAACGTTTTCAAACCCTTTTCAGGAGTGCACGCATTCAGTTTGCCAAATCAGCATCAACAGTACCTTCGGACGAACGCTTCAAAATTCCCCCAATCACGCGCGATGATCGTTTCGATCCAATGATATCCGAATGGGTAGCCGGAAGTGTTATGAATTTCGCTCACGATTTAGGAGTCGCCCTTGATCAGGGTAATTACCCAAACACCGAAATATTCTCGCCGCTGAGTATAATGTCAGCATTGTCCTTGCTGGAGTTGGGTGCCAACGGCAATAGCTACAAGCAACTAATGGGACGATTGTTTTCATTTATGGGCGGCGATACGTTCCAAGGTTCGTGGAAGATTCACGAAGAATTCGGCTGGATGCTGGATGATATATTATGGAATGAAAAAAATCCAAGAAGACCCCGCGATGAGGTTGCATGGAGACGAACTCCGTTTAATCCAAGTGCCTACGGAAGTGGAGGCAATAATACCCCGAATGAGCACACAATACGAATTGCAAACGGACTCTTTGTCCAAGAAGGCTTCAGTTTAAGACCAGACTATAAGACCGCTGTGAAGTCCGTGTACAAGAGTGAGGTGATGTCGATGGACTTTAGAGGACGCAGTAACTATGCCAAACACTTTATCAATAGTTGGATCAACCAGAATACGCTGGGAAAAATCCCAGCTATTATAACCGATGAACTGAGCAGGGATACGAGCATTATCATTGCGAGTGCTCTGTACTTTAAGGGCTTCTGGGAGCAACCGTTTTTGTCGTCGGGAACCGGACAGTAAGCGTTTTGTTAAATATATTGTAAATTACAGGTAATGATCGTTAAAATTTTGTAGGGCTGACTTTTTCCCCGACGGAGAACAAGAAAGTAAATCAACTGTGAAGGTGACGATGATGGGAGTTGGAGGAGTTTTCCCATTTTACGATGCACCCGAATATGGTAAGTGGTCGTTTAATAATAGGTTGGATAGTGTATCCATTCTGTATGATTTCCAATTCGTGTTTCAGATTGCCGCATCATTGGCCTGCCATACAAGGGCAACCTGACCACCATGTACATAATTCAACCCAACAGATCAACACGTCGCAAGCTCAATGATTTACAAAAACTCCTCACCGGCGACAAAATTAACGAGATGATACGAAAAATGGAACAACGAACTGGAGTTATAGCTTTTCCGAAATTTCACGTCACCAGTACGATGAATTTAAAGATGCCCCTCCGTAAAATGGGCATCGAAGATATCTTCTACAATGGCCAAAGTGATCTGTCTCTAATCACCGATGCCGGACAAAAATTGCCACTGGACGCACCCTCAGGTCTGTCCTTAGCACTACCACCAGGTGTTACCGTCACTCGAAATCCACCCCTCGCCCACGTTCCAGTTACCCAAACACCTGTCATACGTCAAGAAGCTCCACCCCTCGCATTTGAGGCACCAATTTTAAATAGCTCACATCCGTTACAAAGTCCTGTGGCAGCACAAAGACCTTTGGATCGCTTCCAAGAGGAACCATTGATTTTTTCGCGTTTTAATGACACCGAAGAAGCAGCCCACCCATTACAACAATCACAAATGCAGTGGAGTCAACAAGGTAACCTGTTTACTGGCAAAGTGCAACAGCGCAATAAACGCTCCGTCACCTATAAAGTTGAAAGTGAGTTTATGCGGAGCAGTCTACCACTCCGTCTAAAGGATCTGATTCTAAGCAAACGCATAACGAAATCAAATCATGGCAAAAAATTAACACGAAGTCGACGCCAAGCTGAGCCGGTCTCAGCAATCAGCCTTCAGAATTTAGACAGATTACGTCAAGTACCGAGCTTGCTGAAACCCCAACTGTTTGTTGATGATGTACTACATAAAGTCGACTTTGAAGTAAACGAGCAGGGCACCGAAGCAGCTGCCGCGACATTGACATGGCTAAGGAGGTCCGGAACTGATGTTGCCTTTAGATGTGATACACCATTCCTTATACTTGTCCGACACGATCCAACGCTGTTGCCGTTGTTCTATGGAAAGGTAAACATACCACTGTAGGGGCAGACGGTTTTAAGCGTGTTGCATTACATGTTTCTGAACCGTAAACTTATTTTAAAAACTATGCTAAAAGTTAATAAATATCTATATAAATAATAAACATATTTTTATATTTAAGATTAGTAGGGTTATGACCATTGTATGACGACGATATGTTCAAAATAAAGTAATGTATTGGAAATGAACAAGTCGGGTGTGTTTCTATTCAACTTGTATTAGAAGCCTCAGTTTATCGACTTTTAAGAACGGAAGCAGTATGGATTCCACAAAGTAATCATTCATGTGAGTTTGAAATAATTTTACTTCGGGCTGTCCTTATTAATTCCGTTGCTTTGTAGACTTAACATCTGATGCAGTAGATGTGCAAGCACCCGTTTTTTGATGTTTAATTCTCCTCATCCTTGGATCACGGTTAGGTTAGGTTGAAATGGTTGTCGGCTAACTGGTTAGGTTAGGCGACACTCTTAGACCATTATAAGGTCACTTGTGATACCACATGAATCTGTATTCATTCCTCCTACTCGTTGAACCAGCTGGAGCTTCTGATGAAGCGTAGTAGATTTCGAATGTCATGTTTTTTTAGATCGTTCAGATCACTATGGTAGAAATCTCCTAAGTGGAGTTTTCGTCTATGTGAGAGAGCCGCACAAGTACAGAGAAGATGGGGAATTGTTTCTTCCTCCTCATCGTCAAGATAGCTTCTGCAGAAATCGTTAAAGAATACGCCAAGCCTTTGTGCATGCCAACCTATGAGACAGTGTCCCGTAATGACACGTATTTTAGCACTGATATGCTTCCTATCGAGGAAGATTAGATGTCTAGAACGTTTTAGATCCAGCTTTGGTCAGATCTATTTTGTCGCTAAACAAGTCGAGCCGGTTGTCCACCTACGATTTGTTCTTTCGATAGCGTCCAGCTTTATTTTGAGTTTGCAAGTAGCGATTGGGATACCTAGAGAATCCTTAACTGCAAGCGTAGGTAGTGTGGTTCCGTGTTTGGCGAGTTCATCAGCCTTGCAGTTAACTGGGATGTCCCTATGCCCCTGCACCCAACAAAGGTGAATGTTGCACTGTTCCGCCATATCTCTAAAAGACGAATGACAGTCTTGGGCTGTTATAGACTTCTTTTATCGCCATTATTTCCGCCTGAAAAACGCAACAGCGATCAGGAAGACGTATGGAGAGACTAAGATTTATTCTATCTGGTGTGGTGTAGTCGATGTTTTCTGGTTCCTAATGTTGTTCAGGATAGTGGCATGGCCAGTTGTACCTACTGTACTACCTACTGCATTCCTCCTACTATTATATTTCTAAATCATTTTCACTGTCTTTAGTTGTTGCACAGTAGGCCGGTTCCCTAACGGTAATCCATTCGACACCATAAGTCAAATTTTGTCGAAAGGAACCAAGTTTGACTAAATGCATTATCGTAAGGGAACAGAGCTAGTGTCGTTCTAGTTTAGACAAAACATTCTCGTTCTGCATGGAGGTAGAACAAAAGCTACATCAGCAATGCCACAATCCACATGTGAATTCAAGAGGTCTAACCAGAACTTCAGTATTCGTAAGCTATCCTAAAACGACCCAAAAAATACACCAAGCACTGTCAAATCAGTCAACAACAAAAAAAACATCTTCGGCTATAGTATCAAGCGAATTTAATTGATTTTTCTTTTGTCGTTTCAATTGTTAATAGTTCAACTGAAGATTTGTTTCGTTTTTTTTTTTTTATTATATATATAATATATTGCTTCATGTTCGCTCTTCGAAGTATTTTAATTGAAATTCATTCCTAATCGGGGGCACATTACACTTATCTACACATTTCTACATTTCATATGGCCAATCATCGTCGTGCTCGTCAGCATTATCACTTGTCCACTGTTTTAGTTTGTTGTTGATCCTGTTGTGTTACAGCAGACACAATAGAAGTTTCACTTTGTTCCAGCACTTTGATAAACTCATCCAATTTACCAGTGTTCATCTGAAAGTGCACCAAACTTCTATCTCCACTGGGTTCTAAGCAATTTAATGTGACTGTCGTTAGCTGACGACGCTGTGTTAACAAACCACTATCACCCATAACGAATCGTACATCCCAATCGAACGATTCCACCAACTTGTCCTGTCTAGAGTTGTGCTCCCGCAGAAGAAACTCCACGATTTCGGGCTGTCGTGCTTTGAAAACCTCCACAATGGACTGCTGCAGGTCGGGATTCATGTGAGCGAAATTCGAGAGCAATTCAGTCTCAGTAATTGCTTTGAGGCAGTAGCATTTGTAGGCATAAGCGATTGTCTGTAATGCGGAATGGAAATCATCAGGATCGGAGAAACCATATTTGTGGGAAGATTTGTTTATGGTTGAGATGTCATCGCAGTTTCCGATGAGGTAATCGATGGATAAGTGAAGAATCTAAATTTTGATTGCCAAAGAAAGGGCCAGTGGTATAGAGCTTATTGTATTTTTAAGGTGATTACACTCACTTCAATTAGAATTTCCTTGTTATCGATATTTAAGAGGAATTCGTGCATTTTTTTAACAAAAATTTGTAAACAAAAAACAAATTTATGCTTGACAGCTTTAAATTATCAACAAAATCGACAGCTGTCAAGTTCAAGTCATATGATTAGGTGGATGATAGAATTGGATTGTGGGCTGTGCTGCTGTAGCGGCATCTATATTTTCAACACGAAATTAGTGGGTTTCATGTTTGTGGAAAATTATCAATTGACCGTTTATTTAAAAAAAATTGTTATATAGGTACCTACCTACCTACTTTTGTTACGATGAATTGTGAATCTGATGTAAATATTTTATTGGATGAGCTCTAAAACGCCTTCCGTTGACAAAAAAAAAAAAAAAACACAAATGCTATAGCATATCACGAATGTATATAATCGCTCGATATAATTTTAGATCTGGGTGCAGATTCCGTTCCGTCAGCTTTCATAGCATTATTTTGTGGAAAATGGCATGGATTAAGCTCTCAAACTCGTAATTTTTGCACTTATTTGCTGTTTTTGATGTCTATCGTTTGGAAGATATATGTAAATTTACGGAATGAGCCCTGGCTTGTAAAAATTAAAAATATCACTCTACAGAAAATGGGATTCCTAGCTTTCTAGCCCAGAATGCAAAATCAGCAAGTCGTTTGATTAATATTTCCTTTTATTGCCAAATTGAAATTAAACCACCATTTTCCGCTAGAGCTCCAGATCATTGTAATAAATGCTATTTTTCAGTTCAGTTTTACTTGTCGTCAGTTGTAGTTTTTCACCGAAGTTTTCAGTTATAGTTGTGTCATTTCAATATGGACGGAAAACATTTAAAACATTTTAACATTTTGAATCTAATACGCAATATGCTCTGATTAATAAAAATAAACAATTAATTATTTATGTACAAATATGCATTTCTCATCACTAAGTCCAGTTTCATTGGTTAATAATAATTTATATTCCTCATAAACTCATCTAGATTCGGTTGCTTTTTAGGTCCTTTGCTGCAAAATGTGTCAAGAAATATTCCAGGGGACTATGTGGACAGGAAATCAAAAATCGTCTAGCACAATCGATATTTTTTTCAAGAGCCATTTGGGTAAATTCATCCTCTGTATTATCATGATCAGTTGGCACACTAAAATAGATGACAATTAAGACGTTTTTGTTGAAATTGATATTTTAAATGCTGTAGGTATTACGTGAAAAGTATGCGCGCTACATCATTAATAAACGATTGTCCTTCTGGCAAAAGGTTTTGTCCCATTTCACATATCGCACGTAGAATGCATTTCCTTAATTTCATTCCCAATCTAAAAGGAAGAAATATTTCAAATCGTTTTTATTTTGCAAATGCTGGCAACTTCTTAAGGCACCAAGTGACAAAGAACAGAAACAGGAACAGAAACTGAAACAGAACAGCTAAATTTTGTTGCTGGAAAAAAGAAGTTCTGTTCCTAATTCTGTTTCTATTGCAAATGTATGGGTTTCTGTTTCTGTTCCTGTTTCTTTTCTTTGTCACTTGGTGCCTTTAAAGAAAATACATATTTTTCAAACAAGAACAAGATACATTTATACATAAACAAAAACACTGGCTCTTACGCTTTCCCAAAGTTGTCGAGATGTTCGTAAATGCTTCTGCGTTCTCGGTATTCTCTATGATGATGCCATGATGGTGTTTCGTTGCTTCGAGTGGTTTTTCTTGCAGTATTTTGCGATGAATATTGTCCCTTTCGATGATACTCAGTAGGAGTAGACTGCGTTTTATATGGTCGGTTACTCGCATAATATCTGTTTCTAGGTTCAGATTGTAGGTAATTTCTTCTTTGATCATTTGGATACTGGTATTTTGATGAACCACTTTTGTACGGTATCCTGCGAAAAAATAAAGAAAAATGTGTAAATTAGCAATCAATATGGTATCCATTTATATAAATTTGCCTGCGCAAAGCGTGTCACTAAACGATAACAAAATTCGTTCGCCAGCGAGTTCATGGTTGAAGTCGCAGCGGATGTCTATGAAAGAATGTTTGGAGAAACAAGCAGTATGAAAATAGACAGATCATTTCAACATTTAAAGCTTATTCGTTACCTATATTCTTCAAATCATCTTTTAATTTATGTCGTTTTCCATTGGTTTCACTCGGGGATCGACTCAATCTGAAATCCAATGGAATAAGAAAACTGCTTCTGGTTGAATCTACAAAAGTATTGGTGAAATGCCAAAAAATAATCTACGGCAGCTGTCATCTGACTTGTATAAAACACATGAATTACACTTGTGTGAGTGCTTCTTGAGTGGATTCTGACTTCAAATCCAGAAGCGAATTTCTCTTCTCAGAATCACCAGAAGAGTATTTTTTGTGCCAATGGAACGGTTTCAGAAGCTAATTTTTCGATTCCGGACTCTCCCAGACGCTTCTTTTTGCCCAATTGAAAACGACATTAAACTGTACTTTTCCTGATAGTTTGACAGCTTCGAGCTTATTCCAATTATATCTGTCATCCCATAAGACGCCTTTTGCAACGGAATTGCACTTTGCATTTACTTTTTTTAGAGTCAATGTGAATGCTTTAATGCTACAGTAAATTTTAATCAGTGGTCAATGTTAGGGCGAATTCCTTTTCCACTTTTTCCTATATAAATCAAAAAGGAATCGACGAAATTTGCTAAATCCTCGCTTTTATGATACAGAATGATAGTCCCCAGAGGTAAATATAATAGGCGAAAGTTGTGGATATCTATATACACAGAGCTGTAAAATTCAACGTCAAAGTTCCAAACCGGTCATTGTTAAGTCAGTTTAACGGCATTTCTAGATTTGCTCTTTCGATAGATTCTAATGTGGTATTCGATTGGGCGCTCTCAGAGCACTTTTTTGCTCTCAGAGCAGTTCTTATGTTCGTTTGTTACAAAAAAAGCAATCTTTTTCAGATTTCAGAGCACTTTTGCGAATCTAGATATTTTCTCAGATTTACCAACACAAGTGCGTTTGAGTTTGACAACTGGTGGAGGGCGTTTAGGTTTTCGTGAATTTGTTCTAAAGCAAAGAAAGGCATTGCATCGGGTGAATCTATTTTTTGTAAATTAATTTTATTTAAAAATCAATCGGGACGCTAATTTCGAATGTGAATAGAAAACGCTTTGCAAAGTGTTGAAGGCTACACACATTGGAATCCCACGAATATTATCACAAAAACGAGCAAGTGACGTTTTTATGTTCGATTAGCCACACGAAATCTGAAATCTGAGAGCGAATCTGAAGAAGCCCAAACGAATATCACATAATAAAACATAAAAAGCTCGACAGTCTGCACGGAATTTTCACACATACCTATACCTATAATCCTCGTTGTAATTACTTGTATTATTTGTATTCCATACATCCTTCCGCTCGTTTCCATAGGTCAAAGGATATCGACTCCATATAGGTCTTGCATTGGGTCCATCATAATAAAGATCCAATGGAATTGCACTCGCATTGACAACACCAACGTTTTTAAGTTTTTCATCTTCATCTTGCTGCTTTTCATCCTCTTCATACTTTTTTGCTGCTATTTTAATATTTTTCATATAATAATTGAATGGTTCTCGCCATCCATCGACCAACAATGGCACATCAAAAAATAAATCCACCTCATTGGACTGAAATACTCCTTGGGGTGTTGTGGCCAAAAGCGCCTTAACTACGTTATCAGTTAGTACTACCACTGTGCCCTTGGAAAATACAAATCCACGTTTTTTGCGAGTAAGGACATTTTTGAACGATTTTTCGTACACGGTTCTATTGCATCTCTGTGTACCCGGCGATGAAAAGTTGCCGTAGTAGTCTCGAAATGAATACGCGACAACAATTAACTGAACGAGACTGAGATAAAGAACTAACTGCATTTTTAAATTGTTAACTGTTTTTGTAAATGTTCAGAGCAAGTTCATAATCAATTTACCATAAGCAGAGTTTATGAGCCGCTTTTGCGCACGGGAATTCAGACTAACTTCTGACAACTGATCGTTTCAAATTCAAAGTACTGATCATTTCAAATTCAAAGTAAGCACGAGTACCTGATTAGATACAGAATAGAGTACAATAGCTCCCAAATTAAAAGTTAACAAATATTGACATTCTGAGGATTACCATAAATTAGATCGATTAGCGCAATAAGTAGATCTGTATATAAACCTGAATGTACCTACGCATGGTAAATACGAAGTTTTTTTTATAAATTAGAAGGTTATCGAATACAATAACAGACTCTATTATCGAACACACATTTTTGTAACAGAGGGAGCAAAAATGTATTATCTGCGAATGGTTTTAAAGGGCCTTACTTATCAAAATTTTTAGTTTCGACTCTAAATTTTAGTAGTTTATAGTGCGTATATTTTGCATATACATAACTTGGCAGTTGTGAGCTTCCGTAAATTTAAAGCCGAGACTAAATATTGGGTCGTATGAATAAAACGTAGCAATTGCTTTTGCTCAAGAGAAAAGTCAAACTTTTGACATGTTCGAAAAGCGGCGGCACTGACCTTTTACTCAGATCGGTATGAATAAAACTTATCAGACAAAGCAAATGCAATGCAAATTCTGAGTCTGCTATTTAGTTGACTCAGACTTTTGCTAAATATTTTGTACGCACATTTTTTATACAAAAAAAAGGAAGCAATTTGAATTTTCGATGGTTTGTCTATAAATAGTTAAAATAAGTTTTGTTCGGGCAGGAAAACCAACATAAACCTGTGAAAAAATCAATTATTTCTCGTCACGCCAAAACTATTGAGTGTAAACTATTTATAGCTAATATTTCTTTCAGATGCAAATGTTTACAAATAATGATTTCTAAGGTATATAAGTGACTTACACTTACTTACAAGGTATATAAGTAACTTACACAGTTCCTATCGGGGCACGGTGGCTGTCGCAAATATCTGCACCGTTTTGGACACGACAGCTCACCAACCTACTGCCCTGAATGCATAAATGAAGACACGGAACACGCAGTATTTTACTGCCCCCGCTTCATGGCATGGAGAACTACTCTGCCCAGCCCGTCAGTAACCATATCAACCACATGCTACAATCGGAGGAGAATTGGGCGGAGGTATGTAATTTTATAACCATCCTGCAAAACGAGCTACGGAGAATCGAAAGGCTAAGAAAAGCCACAACAGAAGCCTTAGAGGCCGCAGAAACACCAGAAACAGGTGACACAACACGAATAGGTTGAATGCTAACCAGCCCCGCGAAGTAATACCTAACGGCAGTTCCGCGCGGGAATGGTTGAAGTGTGTAGGGTGTGTGTTTAGTACGCAGGCGTATTCCTGAAATCGATCACTCGGGTTTGCGAATCGTGCATGCTAGTAGCACTCGGGTTACTAGTATCTATGAAGATTACACATCCTTGGCGCAACCACAAACAAAAAGGTAAATAAGTGATCCGGACTTATAGATTGACAGTTAAAATGACTGGCGTATCAAAAAATGTTTGCATAAAGCCTATGATCTGATACAATTCCCGGCACCTGAAGAAGAAAAAACATCAATATTTGGCAAACGAAAATCATATTTCCAGGTGCAATTGGAACTACAGACTGCAATCATATTTCTGAATTTATTTTGTTTGATTTCAATTTCCACAAAAATCGTTAGAATCTCAAGGAAAATTCAAAAAATCAAAATTACTGGTCAGGTTTGACCGAAATTGCAAGGCAAGTACACTTGCAGCGAAGTAAAAACTATGTTCGAATTTTCGAACTTACTTAAGCAAACTAGGTTTTTATTTCTACCGATTCAAAGCAATTGCTAAGGGCTTTTACTTTTCTAAAACCACTCAAAGCAAATGCTAGTTTTTATTCATATACGACCCAATAGCCAATACGGCTACAACTGTCATTCGCCGACGAAGCAGCTGAAGTCTGTACACTTTCTAGTGGAAAGGCGGCTGTTTACCCAAAAAATTTATGAAGTCACGCAAACATAATCATTTCTTCTGTAATATCTATATGTGAGTTCATGAATTGGATTTTAATGCAAGAATTCGATATTCTCGAATGTGTATCTCACTATTTTTTTCATTTTAATCAAAACCTCCACAAAAGCCCAAACATAAAATCAATGCGAAACACAAAACCTGCACAAAACAATTGATCAAAAGGGCCCTACACACGTTCAATGTTACTTGTCAATGTTACTTGAATGACTCATCTTTCAAGTAACATTGATCGTTTGTATGCTCTTCAATGTTCTTGTCAAGTAACATTGCTACATTGATGAAAACCAAAATCGATTTGGTTTTCGTCAATGTTAATTGACAATGATTTGGTCGTGTGTAGGGTACTTCAATGTTACTTGTCAATGTTGTCATTTGTGAAATAATAATTTCGGTGACATCACGGGGTGTAACCAGTCTCAACAATTGAACGAATACATTTTCATCCATTCTTAGAAAATTTCTATAGTCTTCATCAAAATTAGATAATTTTCATGAACAAATTTTTTTTTATATAGGTTTTCGATTTCGATTACACTGGTCGCAAAACTGGCTGCAAGAAAATATAAATTAGTGTCCATACTCACTGACAACTATGAAACGACTGAACATAATTCAAGCAAAAACATTGTCAATATTCATTGATACGTGTGGAGGCGATTTATCACCAATGTTACTTGATGAAAAAAATCGTCAATGATACTTGTCAAGTAACATTGAACGTGTGTAGGGCCCTAAAGATCAATTAAGCATCACGACGCACGATTGCCGGCCGGCAACTAGCAACCAGCGTTACCAAGTCAGTGCTTTCAGCGCTAATTTTAGTGCCCAAAGTTCAGTTTTAGTGCCGAAAAAATAGATTTAGCGCTTAGGCGTTTTCTTAGTGCTTAAAAAAATATTTTAATGTTTTTTTAACGCTGCACACCGCCTTTTTTCTCTTTGAATGCAGCCATCATTGGATACAAGTTCATTTCTCTTGAAATGTAATGCGTTCTTCTGTTTGCCTTTTCGCTAATTTTTATTGATCTCGCAAACGATTTAATCGTTATAGTGAAAAGCTACAAAAGGAATAAATGGAATGGAGAAACCTAGAGCAAATTTGAAGTGGGAATCGAAAACTACAAAATATTTATGGCTAGAAAGTCATAGTCAGACATAGTTTAAGGGATTCAGTAAGTGAAAAGTCATTCCAAAATGTTTGCAAATTGGCCTTAAAATTGCTATGTTTGCCAGACTCAAATAGAGATGTGGAAAAGGTTTTCAGCCAAATAAGTTTAATACAAAAATAAACTAAAAAATAATAATCAGAATTCCTGAAAATGCAATTTCCAAAATCGGTACTTTGCAAGCATACAGCACAAGGGCAATTTAAAAAACAAATTAAATGTATGTACCTGTACCTACCTAATATAAGTTTTATTAGGTTTTATTATTGTTGTTTTTTTACTTCTATTTTTGTTATTTACTTTGGAGCTGTTTAAAAAAAAAAGAGTCAGTTTTGGTGCCCAAGAGGTCAAAATTAGCGCTGACAATTTTAAAAACGGTGCTCGAACGCCAGAATGACTTGGCAACGCTGTTAGCAACATGAATAAGGCCCCACTGCGATGAAATAAGGCCAAAAAAAAAGAAAGGAATAAGGCCCCAAATTTTTGGTTGATTTCATAATGAAATTAAAAATAACGAAAACTTTTTTCGTTAAATATTGTTATTAATGGATAAAAGGAACTTTGAATATACTCAACCTCGCACCCAAACGTTATCAGATTTCAGTTTTTTTTTTTTGTCCAATGGAACATAAAATGAGGGCTTTGCTGAGATCGAAGCTCAAAAAAACGCACCTAATATAAATAATTGCAACCTTCAAATTTGACAAATGTCAAATGTTTTGATTAAGTGTAAATAGGTGTAAATATCTTCAAGAAATCGAGATTCACAAAAGTGTCCTGACTGTGGCTTTTAATAATATAAAAAGTTCAACAGCTGATTTCTAGAGCAGACAATTGCTGCAACATCAGACTGTTCAATCGATTTATTCTGAAAATGAAACTCAAATTAAGAGCAGTGATATGTCCGATCTAAAAAGAAAACACAAACTATTTTGTTGAAAACCAAACATCAACATGCCGCTGATCATTTAACATGTCAACAGCCATTGATAAAAGCTAATCCGTATACTGTATTAGCTACGCTCAATTTGAAATAAGTAACTGTGAAGTGTTAAGTGGACTGATTATAACATCATACAAGAGCAAACATTTCTGCATTTATCGGGTTGAGAAAAAACCAATACATAATTAAAATGACAGAATGATGGGGTAAACGACATTTGTTCAAATACTTATAGGAAGTAGCTTATGATGATGATGAGTTTTGGAGACATGTTTGATGACCGGGATAACGGAAGACCATTATAATGTATGTCCGAAATATTTGTCTACTTATTCGAAGTAAAAGTTGGCTATAGTGTGGGTAGACAAACACAAAAACGATCTTTTACATTTTCTCCTATGCAATTACTTAGACATTCAGGGAAGTTATAATCCGTATGAAACGTTACTTATAAATGACCCAGTTACACGAATAATTTATAATTCCCTATGTTTTAAGATGCTTTACTACTTTTGACAATTCCACGGTCCACCAACTTTTAAATGAACATGCTCTTCGATCTGCATGTGAGACGTAATTTGTTATCATATCATTTTGTAATTAGAACGAAGAATACTGGGACAAGTTATTTTATTTATAGCTTCTAGTGTGCACGCTATACAACATTTTGGTATATATACTATATTCTTGGTATGCGTTTAGAACAATCGAATCATTTGGCAGTTATTAACTTATTTTCAATTCACTGGTGAAATTTATAATAAAGGGTTCAAAATATGCTCCGAAGTTCATTTATTAACTATACTGATTAAGAACAAAATAGATCCAACCAATTAAAAGTGTTTCAAATCTGTTGTAAATTTTCAAAAGCGTTAATTAAAACTTCACACAGCTGTCAATTCTGAATTCCGAACACGTGGAAAATAAATCGCTTTTCAAAAAAGTGATCTACATTCTAATTAAACATAAAAAGCTAAATAGTCTGTACGCCAATTTCACACATATCTACCCACCTACCTATACCTGAAATCCTCGTTGTATTTCCATACAGTCTTTCGATCATTTCCATAAGTCGGAGGATATCGAAGTGATGGGACTTCTAACACGTAAGTGGTATTTCTACCACTTTTTACACTTTCGGAAATTCTGCCAATCTGGGGGTCGATTCTGGGTCTGTGAAAGAGTGAATCGTATAAATCGTTTTCACATTCGCTTTCACACATTGCTTTCATTTTTTTTTTCGATTCAATAAATAAGTGAAAATATCGTGGTGAATACCGCACACTGTTTTGTATGAAAGAGGGTTGTCAATTTTCAAACTTTCACTAAAAACATTCACTTGCAAATGGGTCCGTGAAAAGAAATTATTTATATGAAAAATGTTGACGTTTGGTTTCACATTTTCATAGAACGAGAATCAAAATTGCGCGTGACAGGGTGAAAACATTTTCGTTTCACTTTTTCACAGAACCAGAATCGACCCCCTGAACTCGAAATCTACCATCTTCTACTCATCGCTATTCGCAAATAATATTTCTTTTCCACCATTGAACTAAATTGAAAATTGTACTTATACCTACTCGCCTTACTTTTACCTATACACACTCAGCTACGAGAAAATATCTATTAGATTCGAAAAGGTGCTCTGAAATCTGAAAAAGATTGTTTTTTGTACCAAACGAACATAAACGAATGAATGCAAGTTATGCCAACTTTCTCCCAGAAAATTTACTAGTTTCAAATGAGTCTCGTATTGTATTTGACAGGTAAAGAAAATCAAATAATTTATTGTAATTTTTGAAATTACAAAAAATTGATAAATTGTGCCCAACGTCCAATCAGCAATCACCCCTATCGAGGTAGGTATCCGTTCGGAACGGAATTTTCTAAAATTTGTACAAAATCGAGGTATTCGTCGGAACGGAAATTTCTCCGATTTTATAAGATTCGGAGGATTTTTGAAACAACTGTTCGGAGCAGAGACAATACTGAGACCCCCAACTCGCAATCCTCTGCCGCTGGCTCACTCAGTTTTTTTTTTTTTTTTTTCAAATTCGCCATTTTGTTTACCTATCGGTGTTTATGTCCATTTAAAATCCGTTTCCCGTGTGACATGCCAAAACATACAAA
This sequence comes from Cheilosia urbana, assembly GCA_946477585.1. NCBI lineage: Eukaryota > Metazoa > Arthropoda > Insecta > Diptera > Syrphidae > Cheilosia > Cheilosia urbana. The sequence goes on from OX297854.1 coordinate 125,632,528, forward strand.
AATTATAAAATCAATGCTGCCAACCGCTACCAACCATGGGGGGAATGTGATAGAGTTCGGGAATACGATATTTAAACATAACTGAATGCTATTGGTTGGTTATTATACATTTTTAAAAGACGATTAATATAATATAATTTGTTTGGTTAATAATACTATCTAAATGAGTTGATTTATATACTAGAAACATATTAGGACAAACTTACTTACTTACTTAAGGTGGCGCTACAGTCCGGGTTGGACCTGGGCCTCAACCAATACGCCTCTCCAGTTAGCGCGATCTTTGGCTAACTGCCTCCAGTTGCGCACACCAAGTTGGTTAGGACAAACGTATTGTGTATTTTCCGCTTTTGAATATCATTGGGGACGTTCGGATACCTAGTTTATGTAAAACGTCAATTAGATTCGTCGTGACTAGGAATCCGAACGCGTTGACTTAGCAACTTGGATTGTTTTTGTGTTCTCGCGGTCAGGGTTACCTTTGTTTGATTTTGCCCTTTATTATTCGGAAAAGACCCCTCATAACTTTTTCAAAAATTGTTATTTTTAAATAAGTACATTTAAAATGTAACACGATTGCCTATCACAACACTATTACACTGTTATACGAACTATTGGTTGGTAAATATCGTGCGAAAATTGGAAATTTGCAGAGTAGTCCTAGAAATGGCACCTTTTTCTCTCACCGGCCATTTTTTCGACTCTTCAGAATTCTGCAACGACCACTCTGTTTATAATAATATAATTTAAAATAATCTGACTCTACTGTCAACAAGAAGGGACACACAACATCGACGAATCGGACAGAACGTCACGATAGACAGCTATAACTTTGAGGTAGTTAGGGACTTTGTCTACCTCGGATCCGCTATTAACTCTGAAAATGACATCACCTCAGAAATCAAGCGAAGAATCACACTTGCCAACCGCTGTTTCTTTGGCCTAAGACGGCAATTGATTAGTAAGGCCTTGTCAAGAAGCACTAAGGAGATTCTATATAAGACTCTCATCATCCCTGTCCTGCTCTATGGCGCAGAAGCATGGACCCTAGCAAAAACGGATGAGGATCTTCTTGGTCGCTTCGAACGAAAAATTCTTCGAGTGATTTTTGGTCCCGTTTGCGTTGACGGGATTTGGAGGAGAAGATTTAACAGCGAACTCTACGAGCTGTACAGCGACATCGACCTGGTCAGAAAAGTACGCATTAGTCGTCTAAGATGGTTGGGGCATGTAGAGCGAATGGACACCAACGCTCCGGCTCGGAGAGTCTTCGATTCCAAACCGGAGGGACAACGCAGTAGAGGAAGACCTCGCCTAAGGTGGCGCGCTCAAGTGGAAGGAGACCTCAACCAACTTGGTGTGCGCAACTGGAGGCAGTTAGCCAAAGATCGCGCTAACTGGAGAGGCGTATTGGTTGAGGCCCTGGTCCACCCCGGACTGTAGCGCCACCTTAAGTAAGTAAGTAAGACTCTTCGAAATGTCAACTGAGTATGCAGGCAGGATCTTGACTTTCTTGACTAGATTTTTCGGCTTCCCCTCCATAAACGTCAACTGGAAAAACTAATCACGTGACAACCCTGGGCCAATCAAAACTGAAATACATCTAGTCAGACAGCTGTCAGACTTACTAAACTATGAATCCGAATGTCGCCATTAACTACGATTTCATGAGTAAATTTTTCTTAAATAACTGAAGAAAAATTGCTCAAAATTTACGCGTAACGAATAATTTTAAATTTAACGGACAAAACTCTATGAACGCTGGCAGCAACTTTGCCGACAGCGGAAGTGGGACATGCAAGGTGCGAGTGTGTTGGTAGTGAAGTTACATGACATTTGTCAATACGAATTTCTATGTAACAATACAAACGCACTTAGCGTGTACCACGTACCACCCCATAGAAATATAGCTTGTAGGCAAGTAACGAAAAATCGGCCGAAGATGGGGGTCTCAGTATTGTCTCTGGTTCCGACATTTTTTAACGCATGCAAATGACTTTGAAGTGCGATGCAGTGTAAAAGTGTTTTTTGTTACATTTTTGACAGCCAGGTTCCGACATCCTCCGATAAATATTGGTTCCGGAATTTGTTTACGATTTGGAGTGCGGTGCGGTGCGGACACCTCGAATGGAATTTGAGCCTCCGAAAGAGTATGCGCTACAGAGATGTTTCCGTTCCGACGGATACGCTAGGGCCGATTATCAGTATAAGTATAATGAAACACATTTCGGTTCATCATTAGATGAATTTTACTCTTTATTAGATTTCTTTTTTAGTTTTACTTTTTAAAAAATATTCATTATAATGTAATTTTTGTCATTCATATATATTCTTCATATACACATATAGATCGTTTTTTTTTTTTTTCATTTTTTATCATGTAATAATTAAAGTAATTTGTTAATAATTCATAATAATAATTGATGAAGGTTTAGTGATGTCGAAACAATGTATATATATATATATTTTTTTTATTTGCTTTGTTTGTTTATAATAATAATAATTGGAAATATTTTTGTTTTTATTTTGTAATGTCTGGTATGTATTTATTATAACTTATAGTTTAAAATTGTTATACAATGCATTTGGTTCATCAATGCGATGAATTTAATATAATATTTACTAAAAATGTTAAATGCACGCTTTAACGACATTCAATTCGGAAGAGAGTATGTATAATAGTCGTTATGTTCTGACTCTCTGTTTAGTTTGCCAAGCAATGGATTATTATAGTTAATAATATAACAATAATTTTTAGTCTGCAAAATTATAAAACATTTTTACTTTCTTGTATTTTGTTTTTATAAGCTACAAAAGCAATAGTTAATGACAAATTCCTTACACAAAAATTGCTTATGGATGACATAAGAAACTATATGAAGTTTATAATGTATGTCAAAAAATTAAGAAAAATATATTTTTTTATTTTATATTTAAATTTCCTCAATTCACATCTAATTAGCAATGTACTCGTAGTATACATATTAAAACATATTTACTGTTTTTTTTTTTTTATTGAGTTTTCAACTCGATATATAATTTGTTTTTTACACTTAAAAAAAGTTTAATGAATATTATGAGATATAATTTGTTTATTAGTAAACCAATAGTTGATTTGTTTTTATGGTAAAATTAAAACTTTTGTTTATGGGAAAAGTTAGTTTTTTTCCGTTTTTGTTTAGAGACAACATCTACACACAGAAAGGTTTGCTTTTTCGTTGCTGATTTTGAAGTATAATTAGTTGGTTTGTTTGTCTTATTTGTGTACGCTAATTATGGAAGTAACACTTTTTACGTCTACTTATATTCAATAATAAATTGTATGATTTCTATTTTTTCTCTTCTTTTTTTTTTATATTTTCTCTATTCTAGTAGGAAAGAAGAAAAAAAAACACTCTTTCATGAATATGAAGCAAATATTTACGCCCAAGTAAAGTTCATATTTTTACTTCGAATAATTCGAGTTGAAGCTTTTCCACGTTTAAAACGTTAAGTTTTTATTTAATTGGACTGGCAATGGACTGGTGTTCATGTACATGTAAGTATTCGTTCGAAGTCTGATATTTGGAAGAAAAAGAAACTCAAATGTTTCGAAATTACTCGAAAAATATACGTATGGGAGGTTCCTATAGGTTTGGGATCATTATAGTGTATTTGATAGCTACCTACTTGCTACTACATAATTGAAATACGCAGCTTCAATCAAACAGTTCGTCATCGAGTCAGAAAGAAAAATGTCAAGTTTCAGCAACGGTATCTTTCCTTAGTATATTTTTGAAGGCTACATATCGAATCGATGCAATAAACAAATTAGAACCGCAATAAAAACTTTGAAAACTGCAGGAATGATATTCCTATGTGGTATTCGATTGGGCACTCTCAGATCACTATTTTTGCTCTAAGACACTTTTTAGATGCTTTTTATGTTCGATTGGTACGAAAAAAGCAATATTTTTCCGAGTTCGGAGCACTTTTCGAATCTATATTTTTTCTCAGATTTACCAACTTAAGTGCGTTTGAGTTCGTTTTTTTGTTTTCTCTACAGCAAAGAAAGTAATTGCATCTGGTGAATCTATTTCTGTAAATTATTTATGTATAAATATATAAAAATCAATCATGACGCTAATATACAATGTTTAAATACAAAATTTAAGCAATCAATGGAAAACGCTTTGAAAAGTGTTGAAGGCTACACATATTCGAATCGCACGAATGTCAACACAAAAAAGGGCAAGTGATGTTCTTATGTTCGATTAGCCACACGAAATCTGGGTTCGATTCGCCACTTCCGTGAATGAGCTACACGTTCACGGAATTAAGTTGGTTTTACATGTGAAATAAAAACAAAAAATCCGTCACGAATGCTCGATCACGGAGGACGCGATTCGACCCTTGAAATCAGAAAGCGAATCTGAAGAAGTCGAATCGAAAAACTTTTGCAAATAAGAATACAGCAGTATTCGGTATTCAGTAATCACATCAATATAATTCACTATTCACCGATCTTTCAAAAGGTGTATACTCTCTACGCACTCTTTTTTTTATAATTTTACTCGCGCTCAAGGGGTTATGAATACCCTTATAATGCGGGGCACAGCGCGGCATTCAAGTTTTTAGGAAGAGAAAGAGGGATAGGAAAGAGTTTGTGATTGTTAAAATGTGATACACTGGTCTTATGTTACAAATCAGATACTATTTCCAAAAATAAGTACAATTACTAGTATGAACTAAAATAAAACAAAGTTCGCAATTTCTTTCCTCCATCTGTTTTAAGTAAAATAATATTTTATAGTTTAGCTAACCTAAATCTTACGGAGTTCCCAGCAGAAAAAAAAAAAAAACCTTTTCAGCTCAGTCACCCTGCATTAATTTCTCCACGAAAATCTCCAAAAAAATATTTCACTTTCGATTTCATAGCATTGAAAATTTCACTTTACTTGAACAGCGTACCAGCCTTAACGAGTGAATGGAAAACGCTTATAAAAGTTCCAATCGCACGAATATCAAGAAAGAAAAAAGAGTAAGTGACGTTGTTTAAAGATTTGGATAGACATGCGAAATCTGAAATTTGAGAGCGAATCTGAAGAAGGGCTTGATTCTATTTATATTTGTTAACAACTTTAAGCAATGCGGTGTTAACCGTACCTAAACCCCATCAGCCGGACCTGAATTCAAAAGATCTGTTCAAGTCAGTCATACCCATTCGAAAGAGTCCCCACAATACTGTCGTGCAGCTATTCAAAATGGGGTCAAAACTAACACCGTTTTTCCGCGAACTGCGTTATGTCTTGTTTTATGTTTCAGCCTGAAACTTTAAATCGCGTGCCTATACCGCCCAGCTTCAAAATAACTTCCCAAAACACGCATTATTCAGGAAACTGAATGTTTTTTTTTTTTAACTCGAAAAAGATTAAATCGACGAGCAAGTATGATTGTATTATATGGATGCGCTAAGGAGACAATTTTTTCTAAGAAGAACCCTTGTCAGTCCAAGTCCCTTCTCAATTTAGTGAAAAGAATTGCAATCCTCGTGGTCCTGACTCGTGATTCTTAAAATCAAACTTCTGGGCACATTATTCACTTCCTTTCTATGAACTCATTTTTAGTGTGGGCACAAACAGGTAACTATTAACTTTCGGTGAGTGCGGAACCACCCGGATCCGTACGAGTTACATAAATACAAATAGTGAAAAATATTTTGCTTAAATTCAAATATGTACGTACATACATTGAATATCTGAATCACCCAGCAATCTTCATGTTATTTCTTATTTAATTTTTTTTTTTTAAATATTCTTCCACGGAGAGGATTTTCCCAATTAAAAAAAATCCTATTTGTTTACCTTTTTTCCTAATAAATTCCATTTATATATATAGTTTTTATAAGAATTATTTTTAAGATCTACTATTCATGTTTGTTTTTGTTTTTTGTTTTTTTAATTTTAAATGCAACAGTATCTGATCATCACTATCGTTACACTTAATTGTAATTACATATCCTAACACTTATATTTGGGTTGTTTTAAGTTGAATTTGGTTTATATAAGATTTATTAATTTTTTAAGCGAATACAAATGTTTCTTACTACAAAAAGTTGTTTCTTTTTTCTTTTTTTTTAGTAATTTCATTTCATTTGATTATAATTTGTTTGTTTACTTCTTTGTTTTTTCGATATTCCGTGTCATTTGGTTTGGTGTTCTCGTTTTTCGTTAAACAATGTATTTTTGTTGAATATCTCCGCGTTTTGTATAAAAATCTAACCTCTAAGCTGTTGCTTGTAAAAATGGCAAAAATACTATTTAAAAAAAAAAAAAAAAGATTTTATGTAAAAATAAAGGTTCAAAAATTTAGATCCGTAAAAGTTAAAAAATCACAAAACAAAGTCAATAAATTTTGTGTGTTTCTCTACAATTTAAGTTTCGTTTTATTTTAGTTTGAGTGTATATTTCTAATTCAAAAACATCACACTTTGAATATAAATATTTTGTTTATATAAAAACAAAAGTTTTTTGTTTATGTCTCTTACTGTGTTGGTCTTATAAAAAGTCTAAATTGTTTACGGTTTTTGTCACTTGGTTTTTTTTTTTTTCTTAATTTGTTTGATTAGTACTTGTCGGCAGTTTTTGTTACGTTTAATGCTATATAATATATGTATATCTGGTGGAATTTGAATGGTAAAATTGAGTTCTTCTTTTATTTTTTTAGTCATATAATTACTGGAAGTTTACACTAGCTTAGTTTTTTTTTTATAAAAAGTTTAATATTTTGTGCAAACTGTGGCTTACCCTGAATAAGTTTCGTTTGTGGTTTTTATTTAACTAACTTAAGCATCTGAAAAAAAAAAAATTATAAAAATAAAGATAAACGGTTCTTTAACGAACTGCGATGTTTCTGAGCAGACATAATAGGCTGACTATCTGAAAGTAACCGATATAACTTGAAAACGAGGACAGAAGATAAAAGGGTCGATACTCGGTAAAGCGAAACGTGCGTCGATTGATTGATTGATTGATTTACTTCTGAAACTTAGAGCAAATCATTCGTGCACACAAAAACGTTTCAACATTTTCGCCATACAGAATCTGACCCCCTCTTTCACAAGCCAAGTTAATTGTAAGCCCGAAAAAAGCGTCTGCGTGAAAATGTCTTTCCATATCTCCCTACCAGATGGCACATTTTAACAATCTGCCTTTAACATCGCTATGAGACTGAGTTTTTGGTGCAAAAACAATTTTCGAAAGCACTATTTTGCGGTTTACTTAATCATGCTTATTTTGACATTCGAACGAATAGCCAATTCGAACGAATGTCTATCAAAATACACGCAAGTTCATTCGAACGAATAGAGACATTTGTATGAATTGGCTATTCGTTCGAATGTCAAAATAAGCATGAATATATAAATTTGGTCACAACCTTTGCTGCTACTTAACTGACGACAGACAGATGGACCAATGCTTTATCCTTGACATATAATTTTTCAAGTTTACATAAAACAGCATGTATTCTCTGCATATCTTCAAAAACCCGAAAGGGGTGTCATCTGTCAATATTGTAAGTTGACAAACGTTGCTTGTTTTTGAAATATTTCTGTACAGGACTAATGACCGTCGATTAAAAAATAAATGAAACACATACACCCCTATCGAGGTATCCGTTCGGAGAAAATACGAAAGTGAAATCCGATCGGAGCTCAAATCGCGTTCGAAGTATCCGTTTCATACAAACGCGTTCATTTGCACGAATATATTCAGCAGGAATTCGTTCAGTGTAGCGCTGTCAAAAGTAAGTGGTATAACGCGGTTCCACGCAATGCGACAAGGTGAGCTATATTTCATCGGAGAATTTTTCCGATAGCTGTATCGGAAAAGATACCTCGAATGGAATTCCTCCGATTTCGTGCAGATCGGAGAACATTCCGTTCCGAACGGATACCTCGATAGGGGTGATAGACCATTGATAACTATCACAACCAAGGACGAAGAGCTAAGAGAAAGCATCACTGTGAAAAACTGCGACTGCGTGGTTTGTGTGAATTTGTAACATATGTATGTGCCAGATCTACTACATTTGCTGAGCATTTGCCATTTACTACATTGTGACTAAATTATTTGTCTACCCTTATTTATGACGGTATTTTTTTAAGTTTTAACTATGTACTAGTGGAAACGTAGTTTAGGTTCGCATGTTGTTACCTCATTTCTGGAACAATCCCCATAGACCAAACAAACCAAAGACGAGCAATGTGCAATGGAAGAACATTTTTTGGAGAGTTTTCGGGCAATCTAGATCATGGAAATATGATGAATTTAAAGTCGACTTTCCTATGTAACTACATCATCAAAATAATAAAAAATGGATCGCAAGCAACCCCACTCCAGATAGTTTGAATTAACGGTAACTTGTTTTGACATTCTAACTTTATGATATAAACAGCGAACAAGTGCTAACGTAGATCCACGACAGATAGGATTGCAGTGAAACAATTATTTCTGCGCTTTTTTTAATTCATTCATTCATTCCCGGCAACTATAACGCTTAAAGTGATTTCTGGGTTTTTTTGTTAAAAAATATTGTACAGCTGTATCATGACGAACTAGTCAGGAATTGACGCGCAATGGTTATGGCATTATGTTTGCAGAACCGTGTCAGATTATGTTGGGTACCTGGCCACTCATTCCGAAACTTTTCAGACGATTATCGTCGAAACGATAGAACCCAAAACTAGCAACTAAAGGACTATTCACATGAGAGCGAATTGCGAATTGCGAACTGCGAACACGCGAATATTCGTGGTTTCTGACACTTCATTCACATGAAAACTTTTTTGGTCGCAGATAGCCGCGTATCAGTTTCATTTTAAGAGGTTAAGTTCGAACGAATTTTTCATTCGCGGGTTTGTGGATCGCGACTGTTTTGTGTGGATTGTGAATAAAGTGTGACAGTTCGCGGCAAGAATTTTCAATTCGTGGGCAAATTGCTTAGATTGTTAATTTAGCTGTTTAAATCAATTGAGATTCATGTTTTTTTTAGATTAGGTGTTAGATTAATTAAATATAATGGTTTTGTGATAGAACAAATAGCAATTTTCAATTAATAAATACAGTTAAATTGACTTTTTCCCTATTCGCCTATTCGCAATTCGCTCTCATGTGAATAGTCCTAAGTGCTAAAATTACAAGTTCGAGAGAATAAACCAGTTCATTTCCCACAAATGTAATGAAAGCTGACGATATTCAAAAAAATTCGAGCAGATTATAACTTCTAATGGTGATTAAAGTTTCCAAAACGATATCGTTCAAACGATCATTGATATACGAAATCTGCCACCTGGTCATTGTGATATTGAGGGTAACAAAAAGGCCGACGTTTTGGCTAAGGAAGGAGCTCCCAATAACTACAATGATTGAGGGTATCAGACTAACTATTGCCGTTGCTAGAAGGGTTATCTTAGAAAGAACCTCCAATAAAGCAGTCAAAAACACTGTGACCCGCTTTAAATCTGAAGAAGTCTGAAGAATTAATCAATCTCAGTAGAACAAAGTTAAGATTAAAGGTAGGAATACTCCCTGGACATTCTAAGGAAGCATGCACTGTGAGGTATTGTGAGGACCTACAAGCCACGTAATATGTACTTGGATTCGCTGGTTTTCATAAGAACCACATTCCTGCATTAAAATGAGTACAGATGATGTCTATCAGATTAAATGTTTTTCGTAGTCGCGTACACCTTTCTGATCAATTTAGAACAACGCATATCGCAGCCAGGGCTCACTTTATGCGACTAAAGTTGCATTTTTCCCCCTTTTTTTCTCTCTGTCCCCAATGAGACCACTTTTCCAAAATTGTCCAGATCTGCCCCATTTTCTGTATTTCGTTGAAACTTTGTCCCATTTTGAAAAAAAAAAACACTAAATGTTTCATAATAAATAATTCACTAAACTAGTTCACAGTTAATTGGGATATGAATGCGTCCTTTTTCTATCAGCTACAATAAGTGAAGCCTTTAGCCATCGTTCATTCAATGCATATGCACATACACAGTAGTGCAAGTGCGAAACGATTTTTTTTTCAAAAGTAGGCCCTATAAAAAATAAGCTCACAAATTCTCTTAAAGTGTCTACTTATCAATCCGAAATGTCGGCTCTAAATTTATTAACTGATCAAAGTTTAGAAGATTGGATGCCAGATTGGGAGCTTCTGAAAGAATATAGAGACTAGGTCATAAATAAATAAAAGCCAAAAGTGCAAACTTATGTAGTACTACTAAGACTGATTTCTTAATTTCTTAATTTGTCCTTATATAGTTATGTTACATATAATCATTTTAATAAACAGAAAAAAATGGTGAATTAAACTCGTTTTTTGTTTTTTTCTGCCATTTATCGACAGGTTAGTATTGCCCCTTTTTGAATGGAAATCCCCTTTTTTTTGCGACTTTTTCAAAATCTTTGAAGTGAGCCCTGTCGCAGCAAGAAAAGAACCGAAAAAAAACAGGTGTCAAACAGAGAAATGAAAAAGAAAAAGAAAAGAAAAATTACAAAAAAATGTTTATTTTATTAATTATTATTATATAGATATATAATATATTTATACTCGTACTTAAAATAATAATAAAAAAGAATCGTATTTTTCTTCTTGTGTGTGTGTTGTTTTACATTTCAAAGTGTTCGATTTTTATGTATGCTTAACGTGTTGTTTGCAACGGTTAATTTAAAAATATTCTTCTTTTAAATAAAAGTAAAAAAAAAAACGTATTTTTTATATCATATATCAAAAGTGTTTGCCTTTTTTGTTGCAACCAATAACAATGTACACAAACTATTTTGTTTTTTGTTTTTAATTTTTATTTTTTATTTTTTTTTTTAAAACAAACATACTCGTACAATAAATGAAGTTTCAAAATGAAAATAATGTGTGTCGAAAGCTGATTTTTATCACGCGAAATTAAGTTTCACGTTCGCTTTTTACGATCTTTTTTTTTTTAATACAATATCATTGTTTTTGCCGAAAAAAAAACTAAAACTTAAGCGTTCCTCTTCTTTTTCTTTCTATTTATCATTTTATATGCATATTTATATATATATTTTTTTTATAAAAACGTGTATGTGTATGTATAAGAACAAAATAAATGAATTGCTGTTTCGTTTTTTAATTATTTTCTTTTTCCTGTTTTTTAAAAATATCTGTAGGTGAATGTGTGTTTGTGTTAGTTGCAAGTGTACAATTTAGTAGTCTATTATTTTGCGCAGACTTTTATATTTCCCTACAATATTACTTAGCATTTAGATGTGAATATCCTTTAGTTCATACATACATTACATATATATATATATATATATTTATATATACCTTGATATATATTTAAATAAATTCTCATTTGATTTGCTTCGAATTGTTGTTTCCTTTTTATGATTTAGAGTTTATTCAGTTAAATATATTTTAATGTGTATATTTGTTGTTGTTTTTCGTATCAGCATGTGAGTGTATGTCTTGTGTAAATTTTATTTTATTTTTGTTGGGCAATGGAAAAAGTGTGTGGAAATCTGTGATAATTGTTTTTTGTTTTGTTTTTAAAGAGAAACTAATAATATTTATATAATATATAATATCAATAAAATTATTCGGCCACAAGGGCTGCTTCCTGCGTTACCACGTCGTTCGATACTTTTTCAATTTGATGATCAGCCTTCATTTCCTGAAAATAAAATCGAATAGAGGTTAGGTTTTTTTTTTGAAATATCCAAAACAATCTGTATTAAAAGTATTTAGTATTCGAGAGCAAGAATTGTTTTATAATACTCGCCCTGGGGTAGTGGCTAGTGTTTTGTGTTTATTTGCTTGCCATCTGAAACGACGAAGTGTGTTCGATCTCTGGCGAGGTACATAGAACGAAAGTTGTTCAACGTTTTTCTAAACACTGTATTGGAAAGGTGTGTCTGTTTAACAAACAAAGTTGAAATTGCGAGGGTGTAGAGATTACTATTTAAAAGTCGTCAATATGATTTTGAAAAAATTTGCGCAGTGCATTTATTTTATTAGCAAACTCAACTAGTTATTTCTCACCCTTCCAGACAAGACTGTGTAAAGTGATTAGGGGGGAAAGTGGAAAACATCTGAACTTTAATGTTCCCCGAACTGGTTGAATGATTATCCGATCCACAGAAGTCAAGCTACTTCGACATTTTTGGAGCTGAGTTTAGCTAGGATTTGTTTGAATCAAAATTGCGGAATCAAAAGAAATGGCGTGGGGGAAATTAAAGGACGAAAAACTGTTTGGTACAAATGCAAGTGCTACAAAAAGTAAGGTTATACACTTAGTTAGTCTAGCATCTCTCTTCCAAGCATTCACTTGTGATTTTTGGGACGAATATATATTTTATACCGAGTCCGAACGGCTGAATTGAGAAGCTTTCACAGGACAGTTGTTATACGCTCGGATGTTTGTCAGACGTTCCGCTCATACCCCCACAGACAGAAAGATGAAAAGTTATCCGGGAAGGGTTCTACGGTCTTACGCAGAAGATGCTTTAAAAGTACCCGAATTTCGAATTCAAGTTTGTTAATGGCGACTGGAAATAGTAAAGAGAGGAATCTTTGATTCTACAGTGCAAAAATACAGCCGGAATGGCAACACTTTAGAAAATGTACTCAGGCTTATCGATTTGCTGCCATTATTGCTAGTTGAGGGTCTCCAGATCATGTAACGGTAGATCAGATTGATCTGGTTGTGATTATTCACAGTTCGATAGACTGATCAGTTTTCCTTTGCAAAGACAGAACCGATCAGCAATTAACACGCAATATGTGACTGAAACAAGCTCCCTTTGGGGAGCATTCCGGAAAGAAACGGTTGAGTCCCAAAGAAAGTTCTCTTGAGCCTAACCGACGTAATCAATCAATAATCATGTGATACAGCAGTCCTACAAAATTAATTTCATTCCAAGCAAGATATTGGTCTGTAGGTATAGGATAAAAAATCGTTCACCCTCTCCGTCGATATTTTAGCAAGGAACGCATTTTCAAATGTAAACTACAGAACTATATAATAAATTAAGATATATGTATATTTGTGTGTGAGTGTTTATATTTCTATAACATTATTTCTAATAGTAGAAACTCGTTGGTTTTGCAAAACAATAGTTTGATTCGATCCGCTTTTGTTTTCAATGCGAAACATTTCTAGTCCAAAGGATTTTCACTTTAAAATTACGTTCATAGTGATGTGGCTAACAAATTAAAAATTTAAATACACATTATACATGTACAAACTGCAATGAAGAATAAACATTTTCTAAATCAATCTCGTTACTAACCTCAATAGTCTTGTGTTCAACGCCACCATTCAGGCTCTCTGTCGCAGATGTTTCGGCTGGTTGTTCATGATTTTCGCCAATTCCGTTCTCCTATAAAAACCATTTGCAAAAGAATAAAATAAACAAAAATTTAAGCATTATTGAAACCACTTGAAATGCATTAAAAAACAATCATTCAATAGTTTATTTAGAAAACATCATCTCATCTCATTAAAAAAAAAAAAAAAAAAACAGTTAACGAGTAAAAACAGATGGAGCGGATATATGCCGATACGATGACAAATTTTACAAATTGTGTCAAGGCGTGATAGCGATTACCGTGCGTCCCCACCAAGCCATAACAATGTCCCAAATGTATCTTAGTATGTTTTTTTTATGTTCTTGGTTATTTTACCGTTGATGGAACAGCAGCAGATGTTGATGTATTTTCCATACTTTGCGGCCTCTGTTGAATGTTATAATAATTTCGTTATTACGTCCGAACTGGCACACTTTTCAAGTTGAAATGGTGTACTCATATTGACTCAATGAGCTTGTCGTGCGTCGTGTCTTTTCGCGTTTTCTATCGACAGCGTTGCCAAATACGTTTTGCCCTCTGCCCCACTATTTGCTACCCTTGATTCTCTAAACTGCAATTTAATTTGACTTTTCAAAGTAAACGGTGGGAAATATTTTCCCTACGATGCTAATAATTGACCTCAAGGTGCAGATGCATTATAACGAAAGATCTTCTTAGAAATGCAATTCACGAGATCACAGGTTAGATGAGATGACAGGCTAGTTAGGTGACTCTCTTAGATTGGTCAAGAGAATAAGTAATACGAACTGGCTATAAGTCTAAACCGGACAGACGCTTGGAAGCCCTGTTAACTTAATTGGAAAAGCGAGTGAAACTTAATAAGATTCAAACCTGCACTATAATCCAGGGTTATTTGAAGGTGGCTGCATATTAAAACAGCTCGGATGTTATGCGCCTGTGTTATAGAACAAGATTCAGGGCTACTGTAGCAATGTACTCTACGAAGAAACTTATTTTTGGATTAAAGGATGCCATTCAGTACCACTCCTCATCATTGACTTTAGTAAATTCTTGCAAGCGTATCCATCGTGTTTTTGTCTTATTCATGCTTATTTTGAGATGCGGACGAATTCAATTCTAACGAATGTCTCTATTCGTTCGAATGAACTTTGGCTATTCGTTCGAATCTCAAAATAAACATGATTAACAACAACTTCTGGTTTCGACTTTTAAGTTTCCGCAAAATTTAAAATCGAGACTAGAACTTAACAAGGAGCGTGTTTCGAATGGAATCTAACCCATTTAAATAACATGCTGTCATAGTGAGCCTCTTCTATTTCAGATGTAGTAGTTTGACCTATTTTATTCAACATTTAGCAAAGTCGACCCTTCAGCAAGAAATTACAACAGCGACACTCCACTTCAGACCTCTGTGGTCCTCACTGGGCCTTACTAATATCTAATCATTTTGAATCTGCACACTAAATATTTTGTAGGTTTCAATGGGTAATTTTATATGGAAAATTACGAAGTTCGTAAAATCTAGGCTGGAAATAGGATTATTAGTACTCAGTTCTGAACACTAGACTTAAAAGTATTCTATGTTTGGTTCTTTCTTGCAACGATGAGGAACACTTAACTCTCCGCTTTCAGTAAAATTACGGCGAATATCAACCTTTATTCAAATGAGAGCGAGTTGTTAACTGCGAACAAGGGAATATTCGTAGTTTCTGACATTTTATTCACATGAAAGCTTGTTTTAGCTGCGGGTATTTGCGCAATTCAAATTAGTTTCATTTTTAGAGGTTAAATTCGAACGAACGGTTTGTGGATCGCGAATGTATTATGTGGATTGTGAATAAAGTGTGACACTTCGCTGCAAGAATGTTTAATCCGTGTGAAAATTGATGTAATTGTATATTTCGCTATTTAAAACAATTAAAACTCAAGTTTTTTTTTAGATATAACGAATATGCGATATACATTAGTATCTCTGTATAGCGAATTGTGCCCACGGTTTGCTATGCGATATAAGGAACGTATATATAAGAGGGTTTGGGAACTCTGAAAGTATTTAAATGGCAGGACTGTCATCTATTCAATTTTAAATCTATTTGATTTAAATAAACATATTTTGCAATGACTTCTTGTTTAAAAAATAGTATAAAAAGTCGATCAATATAACGAACGAGCTCGATATACTGAATGACATCAAAAATTATGTCATTCGTTATACTGGACGTCCACTGTAAAACCAGAATATGGAAAACTTTAAGTCGAGTTCAACCAAGAAACAGAAATTTGTGTGATATTTTTTGTTAACCTACGAAAATATAATTTATTTTGCAAACATACTGAAACAAACAATATGTATTTAAAAAGAACCATGCGGCAACGCTGGTTTTACTCAGTTCGATTTCATTCAATGCCACACACCAAATGTATCGACAAAATGCCCCTCCATCTGTTTTCACTGTAATCGTAAATGAGAAATAGCAAACACTATAAAATTTTGTTTTTTCTTTTCGCATCACACAAAATGAGAAATTTAATTTACTTGGCACTCGATGCAAAAAATCTTTTCTCAAAAATACCACAACAAAACAAATAATAAACTAATCTCAAAATCGTGTGCGTACTTAACTGCGCATCTATATAATGTTAAAAAGAATTTCTCATTTCGTGCAAAAACAAAACAAAAAAGAACACTAATCCGCTTTTAATAATAAAATTAAATGTAATTGGAATTTTTTTTTTTATTGGTATTATTCGTGTATAATATATCAGAAGGAAAGGCATCCAAAAACACAAAAATTCGAATTCAAAATAAGGAATGTGAAAATTCCTTATGATTAGTTCAATTCGAAAAGAGCACAAAAAAAAAAATTCTTTTCGATAAAAAATTTACTATCGCTTTTAAGGTTTAAAATAAAATGATATCAAAAGTTGTTTAAATTAGTCACAATTGTGCAAAGTTTTTCAGGGGGAAATGATTTTATAAATAGGGCGGGATTACACTAGGAGAGTACACTGGGTGGAGGGAACTGGAAGAAAATAATATTGATGTCTTATAGAAAATAAATCTATGAGAGCGGGAATGTGGTGCTTGATTAATTTTTGTGTGAGATGAGGTTTCGAGAGGATGATGGTATTAAGTTGATTTTTTTTTTTTTGTATATTGCATATTCGGTAACTCCAACTAGCGACATTTAAGGCACAACAATTTATGGTAGAGGTAGAGATGACTTTAAATGTAGTAGTAGCGGTAGTAGTAGTTAATGTTAACACAGAAGGATTTGTTCGTATCTATTTTAAAACATTCTATGTGGGAGAAAGTACATATTCTGATATAACCGAAAAGACTACAACAAATTAAAAGCAAACAAGAAAATAGGAAACAGTTAAACAAAATACAAATGTTATTCACAGCCAATGGAAACAAAAATATATGACTGCAAAGTGTTGGTGTTTTATGGGGGAGCAGTTTATTTTTATTGGGGAGATTCTTTAATTGTTGCACTTCATTATTTATAAATTTGTTTTAACAAACCTTTGGAAAAACAGAAGTAACTGTTTCAAAACGAGCCGATAGTGCTGTTTCGCTTTTTAAATTTGGAGAACGATGGGTAGAGCGAAATCACTTAGCAGTGTTGAGAAGGCTAAGGACGAATTACTTAAGGAACAAGGACCGGGCGTGCTATAGCTACCAAAATTGGACGAAGCTTTAATTTGATCTATTTTTACTTGAGAAATAAAGAGTCCTACGGAAAAAATATGAAACGAGGTTCTAAAACGGCCACAACAGCGGCTGAGAGAAGAGCAATTTTGCGATGAACTTCCAATTCCAGCGACTCAGCTGCGAAAATAAAGCAAAAAGCGGGTGTTAGTGCTAGTGTTTCGACGGTAAGAAGAGTGATCAACTGTGCCAATTATTTAGAACGGCTTAAACTTAAGAAGACACCACCGTTAAACCATCAGTGGACGTATATGCGTCTGGATTTTTCTAGGCACGACTTGGCAAGAAAAATGGCGTTACGTTGTTTTTTCCAGATGAAAAAAAAAAAAAGTTTAATTTTGATGGGCCTGGCTTTAATTACTACTTTCATGATGTGAGAAAAGAGGAATGCTTTTCAGCCCGATTTCACAGCCGAGAGGGTGGTGTTATGGTGTGGGGAGCGGTTACCTACTAAGGAACTGTTGAACTCGAGTTCCAAACAGCAAAAATGACCGCGACAACTTACAAAGGAATATGGGAAAACAATTTTCCTAAATTCAGTGATATTTTTGGAGCGATAAATTGGACTTTTCAGCGGGCCAACGCACTTATCCACACGGCGCGGATAGGGCGCAAAATGTGGGATTGCTGGAATGGCCACCATACTCACCGGACCTGAACCTTATGGAAAACTTATTAGGATGGTTAGTCCGAAAAGTTTACGAGTATGGTCATCAATTTGAAGACACATCTCTATTTGCCGCCATTAAATAAGCCTGGAGAGAAATTTCGCTGGACTCTTTAAAGTAATTTTATGAGTCCATGCCAGACCGAATTTGTGAAGTAAGTTATCTTGAACAAAGGAGGTAGTACCCACTACTAGAATCAATAAATGAAATAATTTGATAAGAAAAACTTGTTTTATTTCGTTCCAATGGGCGTTTTTTTGTGATTTCATTATTTGTATTTTTCCGTATGAAATGCCTTGCAAGAGAGACAGAGAAAAAATAACGATGCTTTTTGAATTATTCTTTCTCATTTATATTAACAACAGCATAGACAAATAGTTAGCATCATCAAATGATAAATTCATGTACATTGTGTGAAAGTAATGAGCCACATAAATTTGAAAAAGTTTGGTATTCAGTTGGAACGGAGTGTATATTTGGCGTCTAGATGGTTGAACTTTGCGAAAACATTCGGGGGGAAAAGTTTATGTAAATGCAGCAACGCATCATCGTGATGCTTATGATGCTTTGCAAAATGTTCATTAATAAACATTCAACGTCAAGTGTTCCACTGATCAAACTGATGAGCAAACATAAGGAAAAAAAGCATCACAGAAATACCTGATGCGCTGTTGATCTGCCGGCAAAAAAGGACGAAAAATTTTGGAAGAGAAAGAAAAGTAAGTAAATAAACATTTTTATCAATAGATACATATGCTTTTGACAGAAAAATTTATAATTTTTGTTGAATTCTTTATTTTACTTTTTCTCACAACAATGCGTTTTAAAACTCTAAAACTGTTCACCGCAAATAAGCAGTGATGCCGCATCACTGCGCAAATGTTTGACGTTTTTGAATTTACACTTTATTTTTTTATTTGTGGGAAGAACGAAATTTCCTTTTCACAGGATAAATCCGAACGGTTGAAAACAAAATTTATGCTTTCGGCTGTTTGTCAGATGTCCCGAAAAGTTGGGGTGGTGGGAAAAAAAACGATTAAGGTCTCATAAGCCTTTTTCCGCCGTTCGAAACTGAGATCCTTCGCTTAGTAGACCACCACACTAAACACTCGTCCGTGCACATGTAGAACAACAGCTCATATTAAAAACCGGCAGCAATGTAAAGGGAATATGCATTTTTTATTATGCCCACATGATCTACTGATTTCAATCATTGGAGTTTAGATCATGTGGGTAAAAGAAATACAGCCTAATACTGTCGTCAAAGGGATTGCAGTGAGTGAGAAATCTCCTTATAGGGCCCATACACGACAGACATATCGTTGCAGACCAAGGAAAATTCAAAAAGTTTTCAATTCTCGCAGACGGTCGCCGCAAATGATCGACAAAGGATACACACGACACAGATAGAGACAAATATATTGGTCTGCAGCGACGTGTCTGTGTCGTGTATGAACCTATTACGTGTAATTTATGTTTTTTTTGCTGGGATTACACTTTCAACCCCTCGGTCAGTAGTCTTGTATTTTACTACCAAGCAGAACCGCTTTTTCTGAAATTGTTCGTCTCTCTGTTCCACTGCACACTAGTTGGTAGACTCAGTGAAAAGGGGGTCAGAAGGCAACCACCATACCTACTTTACCTTGGCCAACGGCGCCTTGATTTGAACTTAATTACGATGGCAAAAACGATTCCGAAAAAAACTTCCACATAAATGTTCTAAAACTTTCCCCAAAACACCAACAAATTGCGTGAAAAATTATTAATCATAGACAAAAAGTACATAAATATTAAAAATAACAAAAAGTACACTCAAGGGTCATTAAGGTTTTTTTCTTCTTTTTTTTAAGTTTTGGTAGTCAAAACACTATTCTATAGGTGGTAATAGGGGATTGATAAATGATTCCAACACAATACAACAAACAAAGAAAAGAAAGCAATTCTCCAACAACAAATGAGTATTTTATCTGTCTCTACCGCTCGATGCCTCTCTCTCTCTTTCTCTCTTTCATTCTCAAGCGCTCCCCAGTTGATAGACAGGGGGTTTATTTGCTTTCAGAAACTCGCACGCTCTCGCTCTCTGTTCTTTGTCAGTTTTATTATTTTTTTTTTATTCTAAACAAATGTTTCATTCCTAAATTGTATGTATATTTTTTTAGTCCGAATCGCTATTCACCTTGGTTGCTGAAGAGATTGGATGCGATTCCAAATTTTCGCCATTTCTTGTTGGATCTTTTGACTCATTTCCATTGTTTAGTGTTGGTTCTTCTGTAGCAGGAGTCACAGCTCGTTGTGATGTCTTAGTTGCTTCTTCTATTCGGTTAGTTTCGGATGCTTTCTGTGATGATTCGGTTTCGGTGTGTTGTTGGGAGGAAGCGGAGGAAGTTTCAACAATTGGTGGAGGAATAATATCGGATAATTCGGATTGTGATTGCTGTTCGGGCGCTGGCAGTGGTGGTAAGGGTAGTTCCTCCTCTTCAGCAGTTGGTGGTGAATTGCATTGAGTCTGGCTGTTCTCTTCAGTGCCGGCCTGAATTGTGGATTCCTCTTGCTCTGCCTCAAGTTTCTCAGTCGCCTTTTGACTTTCAACTAACGAAGCGGCCTCCTGGGTCACTTCATCAATGAGTGCAATAGTCTGAGCTGTAATCTCATCATGTTCGATTTGTTTTTCAAGTTCTACGACAGTGGATGGAATTACGAAACTCCCGCTCTCACTCTTAACTTCCTCCTCAAAATCGACGCTGCACGGTGTAGTCGGAAGCTCTTCGGACACAGACTCCTGTTTCTGGGTGACTTCGGTTGTTTCTGGTTTTGTTTCTTCCTCTTCTTCTTCTTTGATTTCGGGAGCCTCGGGAATCTCTGGAGTTGCCGGTGTAAAATGTACTTCAGTTGGCGGATTCTCGGGTGTGGCCGGAGTTATCTTTACTTCAGTTGGTTCCGGTGTAGCTGGAATAATTTTCACCTCAGTTGTGGTTAGATTGTTTGAAGTTTCTGGAGTTATGGGAACGTCTGTTGTTGTTGTTGATGGTGGTGGTTCGGGTGTAGATGGTGCTACAATTTCCGGAATTTCTTTTGCCACCACAACATCTTGCTTGTCTTCAGAGAGAGCAACTGCTGTTTCGACTGTTTCGGTTTCGGTTACGTTGACGGTTTCTGTTTCTTTTGGGTTAGCAACTGGAGAAGATTCCTCATCCCTTAATGCAAACACCATCACCTGTGAAGGGGGAGGGGAGCAGGGAAGAGGAGGTGGGGGACTATTCTGTGCAATAGATTCAATAGATTCACCACCGCTAGTATTATCTTTCGGAGTACAAGTAGTAATTTCTTGTTCTTGTGGTTGTTCAGTAGTGATTGGTTTCTGAACATCACCACCAGCTGCAATGGTTGGTGGTTCCGCTGATGGAACCACCACCGAACTGGTGGCGGCGGTAGTAGTAATAGTATTGGTATTATTTGTTGTATTACTAGTGTTTTCATCGTTTTCAGTTTTTACCTCGATTTTTGGCGATTCAGCGGCTGTGCCGTTTAGCGCTTTAGCAACTTCCACTGTTTCGTTAATTTCGGCTTTTTCAGCTGTACCATTGGTGGTTGGCACTGATGGTGCTGCTACTTCAACCGGCTCTGGAACCTTTGCTTCTTCAGCGACAATAGATGGGGCTGTTGTTGCTGCTACTATTGGATCTGGAGTTTTCTCAACGGCAGCTGCTTTTTCTGCTGGTGCAGCATCACCATTTGTCACAGATGGCGCAGATTCGGTTATTTCAGGTTTCTTTTCTTCGGCAGCGGTAATGGTAGGAGCAACGGCTTCAGTAGCAGCAGGCTGGATTTCTTCCTCAGCGATGGTGGCGGTGGCAACGGTGGCTGGTGTTGTTGGTGCAGCAGCAGCTGTTTCATTTTCAGCTTTTGTCTCGGTTGGATTTTCAGCAGCAGCAGCAGGGGCAGCGACGGCTGGTTCTTCGGTTGTCTGTCGATAAAATGAAAAAAATATGGTTAAAATAGAAATACAATACAAAAGTTGAGAGAGAGTTTGCAGGTCAGAGGTTTAAAGGTGTCAGTCAATAATAGAGAGTACTTTGGATTCAAAGTCGATTCCTTCGACATGCGTGGCCTTTCCAAAGTGTAGCATTCACCAAAAAAGGATAGTAAATGTTTAGTGGTTACAAAAACCGTTTTATTAATTGAACATTATGCTGGAGAAGATTATTATTAGAGAAGACGGCAGCATTGACGCGGAATGATAAAATAGTAATAATAATAATAGAGGGTCTAGTGCACTGCGAGCTTATGGTCTATGGTGCCCCCTGCTTATACCTTGGAAAGGTTCATGCCCTTTTCCAAGGCCCCATCGTATAACAGTTCCATTAAGAACCGTGTGTGATGATCTTTGCTCTATCTTAGCCTTGGTAAGAATATCGACCTTAGAGCACTTCATCCAGTCCAGTTTCTTTTATGAATCTGAGAATGAGTAGGTCCATGGTTTGTATATCGTTATCTAGTAATTGGCACTTTCCCAGATTTCTCATCACAGAATCTGCAGCCTATTTTCCTCAGGTGTTCCCTTAGTCTGCAGTGTCCCGTTAGGATTCTTAGGTTATTTTTGCTTAGACCGATACATTCCGTGAATCTTTTTAGGTTATAGTTCCCTAGGAGTTTCTTTGCTTGCCTCAGGCCTTGGTTGTTTTTAAAAGATTGTGGATTGTGACGCGGAATGATTAAGGCTAATGACTTTTGCAGGCGTCAAGGAAGACCCCATAACACCATCTGTCTTGTTTTTTTCTTCTTTTCTTAATTATGGGAAACCAATATTAAATGTAGAGCTGGCTATGTATTTAGGAATGAACAACAAAAGTAGATACGAGCACAAAAAAAAAGAAAGAAAAAAAAAAGATATATCCCGAGCCACAGCAACCTGCTTCTTCAACGTTACTATTGTCACGAAGCCTTGAAAAACGTACTCCACTGTTTAATAAACGAAGACAACTATTTATATAAAATGTAAAATCTCTCAATAAAATAGAAAAAATATTGTCGAAATAACTTGATTGGCTTTCTACATTCAACTATAGCAGAATCGTTTCATCTTCTTTGTAAGTGTCCGGCCCTAGCCAAAACCAGACGCAGCGGACTAAGTCACCCTTTTTATGATGAACTTGCAACCATCCAAAGTATCCATTTCAACAAGATCATAAAATTTCTCAACTCCACGGGCTGGTTTGGAGCTACTTTAACTTCATTCTCCTCCTTTTTCTTCAGGTTCCGTTAGTTGTGGTCTCAAAACGGCGCTCAATGCGTTATTTATGTTTTCCTTCGTCAGAAGACGGGAATACAGCCACTTAAACCAACAAACCAATAGCAGAATCGATATTTTAAATACCATGCACAGTGTCCTCGAAATGAAGGTCAACTTATACATAAAACCAGTTCCAAAAAGAATTCACTCAACAAGATTGGTAAAAGGATAGTAACACCCAAGTTCGAGTAACTTTTAATTTAACACAGATAACAGCTCCAAACAGCGCTACCTTATTCTCCATTATATCACCAAAAGTCGATGCTTCTATTCCAAAAAAAAAAATGAAGACCAAAAAAATCCTCGCAATCGAATAAACGGCTTATTTTCAAAAACACACTCGTTCTTCACTTGCGATCGCGCGCAACTATTTAGATTTCCGCAATAAGACTGCGAACGACTGAAGCGTTGTCCTTCGTCGATCGGATTTTATACGTAGTCATCGGCGAGCTCATAATCATTTAAAAACTATTTTTCCTTTGTGCAGAAAAAGACGAAGAAGAAATAAAAGCAAACAAAATAGCAGCATATTTACGATCGAATGAAAAATGACTAGTTTCTGTCCCGCAATGGCGTCGTAAACAGCAGCCAGCCGCAGCAATGTCAGCATATACGGATACGGCCCATCCGCCACACCAAGCAATTTCAAGTGGACAGGAAGAAAGCAAAAAACGAAAATGCGCTTCGGGTTCTAGTACTACCTCATCCATTTTGATTAATCTTCGCTAATGCCACAGAATAAATTAAATAATAAATATGATTTGCTGTACATGAAGCCAGCTATTACACGCGTCGCTGTCCAAGGTACACACGTCTTCTATATATTTGCACGGCAAGGTCATGGCACGAATATCCCTCCGCCGCAGATCGCGAAATAAATGAGTTAAATACAACTTTGACACGGCAAAAAAAAAAACGAGTGTATGCAACTTTTTAGCAGATTTAGATCGACTTCGATTTAATAGCGGAGGCATCGAAAATATATCGTTCCCAGTTGTGGGCTAATTAATTTCCGCGTTCGACGCATCATGCCGATACATTGCGACGTCAAAAGTGTTGACAGAACCGGACAGAGCGGGTGGGTGGTGTTTTCAATTTTACGAAATTTGATGGCATTTTTCGCGACGCTCATGCCAAAAGCGTTCGATTTGAAAAATCATATCCGCTGGGGCGGCTTTGTGTGTTTTCCGGCTCAATTAGATTTCAATTAAAAGAAACTTATTTGCAGATGCAATTCGAAAATACATTTCTAGCAGTATTTTTTTTTTTTTTTTTGTACGTTTTTATGATGAGGATTCCATTCGACCCGTAGGCAAGAGGATATCAATAAATTTCAAAAATATCGTGTAGTTGGACATGACGCAAAATGGCAAAGTAATTTATTTTCGATATCTAAAAATAGACTGCAGAGAATGGACAGATAGGACCGTAGAATAACAACGAGAACCATGGGAGATATCCTGTTTCAAAAAAGAACTAAAAAAACAAAAACTGTGCGCTCAAAAAAAAAGAACCCATTTGTATGTTTAAGGTAAAGTATCGTTCTTGGTCGTTGTTGGGGCCACACTGATAATATGACTGAACAGTTCAAAGGAAAGGTGTGTTCCCTCATGAGTTCGCCTCCCACTACGATCCCTTTCAGAATCAGCTTTAAACATTGTGAACTTGGTGAGGGGAAACCAGTCCTGAAGCATTCTTTTAATTCATTTTAGGGATGCGAATGAGCGGCTGTAGTTTCTACCTAATAATTGGTACTTGACCAACAATTCAATTCTTTTGTGGGTCAACGTCCCGCATTAACGCTGCACTGGCACTTGAGGTGGTACAACTTTTCAGAAGACTTCTAAGCAGCATATAAATGTGCCAGCCAAAGAAAAATCCATCGAACACGCTCACATCAAATGCGATCTGTTGAGTACTTGAATCGATGAAGAAATTGTAATAATAAATGAAATGTGCGAACTCGAGTAACCAACTCCGTATGACACATGAAAATAACTGGAGATATCCGTCAGAGCGGCAACAATTAGGTCGCCAAATTTGCTGAAGAAGCCAAATGAATATCCAACTGCAGGCCAATGTAACCGATTGCAGATTATTATCGATCAGCAAGACTTTGCGAATTAATTCCATAGCTCGAGAAGCAGAAAGCAACCATAAACCTAAGCATCACTAAAATAAAGAAGAAATGATGAGATAAATTCAAGTCCACCGCACCGAAACAGGAGGTGCATCCAAAAATTAAACGAATGTGGGAGTAACAATAACTTACAGACCACATTTTCTTGACTTTCACTTTCAATGCATCTGTCCTAAACAAAGCCAACAGTATTTACTTCCACCAGAAACATCTGAAACAGATCTGATGCCCTCTTGGGTGGGTAATAAAATGAAATACCATGCGCTGCCATCCACCTATCATCAGCAAACATCATCATCAACTTGGTCTTCGTCTGCATTACATATCACACAGCACAGCCATCTGACTAACTAGCCCGTCATCTTTCCGAGCTGGCAAATTAATGTTTGTTGGCACCACACATGTCAGACTGGCAGGTCCAATGTTTACCAACGGTTTGCTCTACGTATGGCATTTTTATTATTATTGCCGTTGGATCTGCGCCAAAATAGATGCACACACACACACCATATGCCATACCATATGAAATATGCCCCATTGAGAGTGTATCAAGATCAAGATCATGAGCGCGCGTCTTTTCTATGATGGATGCAGTACTGCTGCTGGGTTGCAGCAGCTTTCTGCATCGCCTCCTTCTCCTTTGGCTGCAAATGGAAATTTCATGCATGAGCACTTCATTAATAAGGTGATTTGCAAAATCGCCCATCAGAGAGCGCGCAATGTACGTTCTGTACGTGTCATAGACGATGTTGGGGATATTAGTTTGGCAGAAGGGCGCGTCATATAGATTAGTTCATTTCGCCTTGAACGGAGGACGCACCGGACAACAGCTTTTTTTTTTGGCGAAACTTGAAACCAGCTCGTACACAACTGTACTTCCGAGGAACCATAAAAAAAAATTACCAATTGTGATCCCCTCATACGGTGCACTTTTATGGCTTCCACATGGCTTTTGTGTGGGGACACTTTGTTTTGAATGCCAATATATATGTATAAAAGGTTCCTTTGTTTGAACTACCCTACACAACTCACCTCTTCAGGAACTTTTTCACATTCTCCATTGGTGGCAGTAGTTGCAGCGGCGGCGGCTGTACTAGCAGCAGCAGCAGTTCCCTCTTCCTTTTTGGATGGCTTTTGTTTGTCTTTTTTGCCAAATGAAATGCTTCGGAATGACCATTTCTTTTTGACTTTCTCTTTCTTTGATTTTTTACTGCTTTCACCGCTCTCAGCAGTTGTATCCGCAGCAGTGGCGGCAACAACATTAGCAGCGTCACCAGCAGCATCAGCTTTGCTTTCGTTTAGATCGGTCTTTTCTGCAACGACGGTGGCATCTTCGGCTGCTGTTGGTGTAGTCGGTGTTGCTGCGGTAGCATCACCACTTGCTCCGGCTTCTGTGGTTGGTGATTCGGCACTAGAGGAGGCGGTGGCAGCATTTTGTTCCTTTTCGGTGGATAAGTCTTTTTCGTTTTCGGTTCCTTCAGTATCTGCTGGGGTCTTTTCCTGCAAATAAGTTAGAAAAAGAGATTGTCATTAATTTGTTAAAAAATATAACAATAGCAATGATTAATCAGAAATAAACACCTGCTCGTGTCTGAGAATAGGTCATGCACATAATTTTAAATATCAAGGCCCATCAAGGCATTCGTAGTGTCTTAAGAATTGTTGGTACCGAATTGGAAACCATCGCTTGAAGCGTTTTCTGGGTCATTATTGGCGGGACTTGCAAGCAATTTGGAATATTTTCAATCGTGACCCCTGCATCAGAGCAGACATTCATTCCTTGCAATGGGGTGTATTTTTCTATTGAATGGGTCTTCCACTGACGCATTAAACTTTCCCTGATATTAAAAACAAAAACAAAAATGGCTGCTACTTTGAATTTGTAAGGTTCTAATGAATGTTCCTTAAACGTCGGAATATTTTCCGAGGAGTGCTAGTAAACACTACAGAGAGGGCCGTCTTTAAGCCAAATGGCACCCAATGGCACATTGTCCTTGGAGAATGTCTTTTTTGAAACTTTAGTTGAGCCAGCAAGAAGGTGTAAAGCTAAGATTACCTGGTTAGTTGGTTGGTTGGTTGGTTAAAATGGGTGTATTCCAGTCTTCTGACGAAGAAAAACACAAATAACGCATTGAGCGAGGTTTTGAGACCACAGCTAACGGAACCTGAAGAAAAAGGAGGAGAAGGAAGTTAAGGGAGCTCAAAACTAGCCTTTGGAGATGGGAAATTTTATGATCTTGTTGAGATGTATACTTTGGATGGCCGAAAGGTCATCATAAAAAGGGTGAGCTAATGCACTGCATCTGATTTTGGCTAGGGCCGGACACTCGACTACGAAGCAGTTGAAACACTGTTTTACTCTTGTTTGTGTCGGCGGGGGATGCCAAGCCTGGCCGTACTAATTGCCGTTAGTCTGGCGACATCTACACGCGTTTTGGCTAAGAGGTTGTTTATTGTGGCTTCATAATAGCCTGGCCAGATCTTCCTTGAAATGACGCAGTTCGTCAGGTTCATCCATTTAGTCTCGGACCTTGAGGTGAAATGCAGGAGGATTTCTCTCTTTACGTATCCCAGTGGTGGGAAGACTTCCTCCGCACGAGACACGCACAGAGCAGAGCCTCGTATGGCAAGTTCATCAGCTTTCTCATTCCCCTCAATGTTCCTACGGCCGGCAACCCAGACGAGAGTGATTTCAAACCGATGACAAGCCCGGTGAGTGTCTCCCTGCATTCCACAACAAGCTTGGACGTTGACTTAGTCGAACCGACAGCCTTAATCGCGGCCTGACTGTCGAGAAAGATGTCTATTTTTTTCTGGGTGTCGCTTATTTAAGTAGCAGTCTACACGCCTCCTTAATTGCCAGTACTTCTGCTTGAAAGACGCTGGCTGCCTTGGGAAGGCGAAGAGTTTTGGAGATAAGATTGCCTACACGTGCCATTTTTGTGGCAAAATTTGGCATGCTGATGTCAGAAAAATCCGCACTTTCTCTTGTCACTCGTGTGTCTCTCGTGAGAGTACGCTGCGAGAGCCAGCTTGACCAGACTCTTGACAGGCGATCACTCGTAGTAATCTTAGCTTAAGACCTTCGATTTTTGAACCATGATGTTATGACGTTTAACGTCATCTATACAGATGACCCACTATTCAAAAGAATCGGTTCAATTGGTTTGTTCTTACTGTTGTGAGAAGCTCCTCACGATCTTTGAAACTCATTCGGTACTCGCTTTTCTTAACATTCAATGAAAGTGTAATGTATCTCATGGAAATGCTAAACAAATCAGAAAAAAACACGCGTTCCCCGCTACGCAAGGAAGATCACTCGACAATGCAGAGCCATTAGTATTCATCCCATAACCCCACAAGTATTCTTGATGAACGTGAAGATATCTGTCTCCCAAAGAGCCTTCAAAACATTAGCAATTTAATTGCAAAGTTGGAAAGTCGTCAGAACTTCCTGAGGCGCAATAGAAATCACACTCGCTTACTCTAGTGCGTAGGCCTTTTATTTTTGTGTACGTACAAAAGAATTATGTGTAGCATTTGTCCTCAGATGCACTTTACCCGTAAGACGTGCGTTCTTGTGTAAAGTGTCGATAAGAGGATGCTCAATATGCAATTGCAAATTAATGATGGTTGTGAAAGGGTGTAGTATACGCTGAAAGCTGATAGATGACTTTGGAGTCGTGAAGTAGATTGGGCATTCTTCCCAACTGCCACACACCTTCGGTTAGGTTTTCAGAGTCCCCAAAACTGTATTAAACTCTACCTCTGGATTTCGTTGTTTTTATGGCAAATGAATGTATAAACTCCTTCACTTGAATGTGCTACTGTTTGTTTGGCGCTGCGCTTCATGTGTTCGCTTTCAGCTCCATATCGTGTGCACAGTTATTTATAGAACGCCATCAACGGGTGGAATAAACTTTAAACAATGCCCCGATGACGGCTCCGAGAGGTTGGGAGCGCGAGGGGCTTGATTGAAACAAAAGGAGGCGAACAATGTTATAATAAATAAAGTTTCCTTTTTTGGTTTTAACGTGTTCTTTCCATTGTGTCATAGCCAATGCAGCAGAGGGCGAGAAGGAAGCGGCCTGGAGAAACGAAAGCTTGATTAATTAGCCAACTGCTGTATCCAATTATACGATTTAGGTCTGTATAGGATTGCATGTGAATATACCCATTATGGTGTGAAAAATTTTCAATTTACTCGCTGCTGTCAATTGAGTCTTGAAATCAATTGCTGCTTCGAAGTTTCGAGAAATATCATTCTTCATCACTGTCATCGATGAGATGAAGAGGATCAATTTAATCGCAATAAATGCGAGTATTGTTGTCCTCCATTAAAATTAATCAACCACAAGCGAGTCGGAGGAGCAAACAGCACAAACCCAACGACAAGAGGAAAACACGAGAATATTAATTTAATAGGATGCCCTACCTACCCCTCTCCCTCTTTCTCTGACGGCGAAGGGTGCAACAGGCACAGAACACTGACCACCAGTACACAGACCACAACTTAGCATTATCATTGAGCTGGGACGAATGCATTCTTGAAAATGACCAATGAGACACTCCACTCATATATTGCGTGCGCCTGGCTTGAATTCGCAATAATTGTGCAACTGTGTATGTCCATTATTATTTACATTAACTGTATAATCGGACTGATTAAATTTTATTTCGTAGCTCTCTTATTTGTGTGTCCATTAAATTGACCAACAATGCGGAGATGTGTATACGGATTCACAAGAATTCCATTCTCGTCTCAAGGGTGTGACGATGATGATGGCATCGCGTGTAGAATGTCCCTGTGAGAGACATGACGTGGACTTATTGTGTTTGTGTTCCATCAATCCACTGGAATCTTCATATATACTAAATTGCTGGGAGTAGTTTGAGACCGGCTTGAACAAAAAAAAAACGAATTCTTTGCTATAAATCATGACGGTTTTATTGGGTCGCCTTTTAGATGACAATCAAATCAATTTGATTAAGCTATTAGTGCCCATCAACTAAATTTTTTAGGGCGTATACGGTATACACCTATACCAGTTGTTGGTTACTTCAATAATGAACGGGGTTTAAATGGCAGCACTTTTCACGATTGATGTGAGTTCGTCTACCAGCTATTTTCAGAAGAAAACTTTAGGGCCATTTATGGGTCCAATGGGTTCTATTGGTGAAAGTATTATTTCGGGGGGAACGATTACCCATACGAAAACTGAAACCATTAACAGAATGCCTTTTTGTACCCAGTCATCGGAGAAAAAGAAACTACAATTTCTGGTTGATGTCGAAAGAAGCTTAATGACAAAAAAGACAATATCGAGCTCCAGGTGCGCCAGGTTAGTAAAAGGTTTTTCAACAGGGACGCTACAAAAGCAGAGCGAGGGACAGCAAACGACTATTAAAATTTACTACCGCAATTCGAGTCAGTGGCCTCAACGTTAAGAGCGCTACGTCCAATTTATGGTCGTCATAATCGTCCTAGTAGATCAACAATTGAGCGCCTAGTGGAAAATTTTGAATCCACAGGCACAGTACAAAATGTTCCCGTGCCAGTGAGACAATGAATTGCCCGTAGTGTCGAGAATATTGCTGCCGCTGAGGCTTCAGTTGAAGAAAGCCCAAATGTGTCTCTCACACGTCGTTCTCAAGCGTTGGGCATCTCTGTGACGTCGTTGTGGCGAATTTTGCGAAAAGATCTTAGCATTCATGCTTACAAGATTAAATTGACGCAAGAACTGAAGCCGCTTGACCACCAGAAGCGTCGTATGCTCGTGAATTGGGCTGAGCAACAACTTGAAAATCTTCAGCGATGAGGCGCATTTCTGGCTGAATGGCTTCGTCAATAAACAAAATATGCGGTATTGCTCAGGCAGCAATCCACACGTACTCCATGAGTCGTCATTGCATCCCGAAAAAAATACGGTTTGGTGTGGTTTATGGGCCGGCGGCGTCATTGGGCCGTACTTCTTCCGTGATGATCAAGACCGGCACATTAATGTGAATGGGAATCGCTACCGTTCAATGATGACCGAATATTTTTGGCCCCAATTGGATGATATGGACTTGGAGGACATGTGGTTCCAACAGGACGGCGCCACAAGCCACACAGCGAATGTCACAATCAATTTATTGGAAACCAAGTTTGGAGAACGTATGTTATCTCACGAAATGGTTCAATCGCTTGGCCGCCTCGGTCGTGCGATTTGACGCCGGTAGACTATTTCCTGTGGGGCTACGTCAAGTATATGGTCTATGCCAACAAGCCAGCGACGATTGATGAACTTCGTACGAATATCGAACGTGAAATTGCAGCAGTATCGGCCGATTTATGCTTGAAAACCGTCGAAAATTGGGTTCAGCGTCTGGACTTCTGCAAGCGTGCCCGTGATGGCCATGCAAAAGAAATCGAGTTCCGTACATAATGGCATCGAACGATCACAGGAATAAAGAATTTCATTGATATGCAAAACCGTTTTGGTTCTATTTAAAAAAAAAAAAACTTTTGTAGCGCTCTTATTGTTAAACTCGATATATTTGAAAGACAAAATAATTGAGCAACTGACCAGTTCCCTAATTACGGAACTTTTGAGACGACTATCGTCGAAGCCATAGACCTCCAAAACTAGCAAGTGAAAAAATGACAAGTTTAAGAGCTTCATCTAGTGCATTCTCCATGAATGTATTGAAAACTTATAATGCTAAAAAAAAAAAAAACAGCCTGAACATAACTTATTTCGAACATCAACATTTTAACAACGATATCGTCTTACGCAAATCCCAACTTAGGGTTTCTTTTCCACTGCGCCACATCTCGCGAACGTCTGACAAACATCCGAGAGTGCTGCCTAGAAAGAGCTTATTAATTAGCCGTTTGGAATCGGCAAAAAATTGTAGATCCCTTCCATTCGTTCCAAAAATGAAAAGCTCACGCAAAACGAATGGTTGTGAGAAGCTAGGCCTAGGGTCCCTACGGACCTGTTGCGCCAACTATTTATTTTTTATTTAATTTGTATTAAAACTACTCTAAAGTTCTAAGTACTATAAAAGATTTTAATGTACTTACACACCAATCAAATAAATAAATTGAATATTGTACAAACGTCAAAATTAATACCTACGTATTCCTTAAAAATAGACAAAGGTGACACGCCACCTAGTGAGTGTTCTATCTACTCGCTGTCAACATTTTCCCCAAGTCCAAATGGAAGGAATTCTTTTCTTTACTTTTAACGCGCAATTTGTGTTATTATCGCGCTCTCAGTGTATTATTCCCTTTCCGCTAGAGATATTGCACAGCACTGCACTAGGAGAAGCTGTTTTGTTCGCTCAATTATGTCAATGACATCTGCCTCGGCGATTATTCAAACGGTGACGGCTTTAAAATTGCGCACAAAACACTTTTCGAATGCAAATTCAAAGAGGTCGCCTTATCTGAATCTATTTTCAGATGATCTTGGCGGCACGTCATTACAGACCTTGGCGGAGTACATTCTTTCGCATTGCCATCCATAGTGCAGATTAATAAATATAATGAGGGCTCTAGAACGATATCTCAAATGCAGAAGAATAATCGACTTTCAATGGCAGAACAGTCTCCTCTCAATCAATGCAATTTATAATTTCCAGCTGTCACATTAGCCTTTTCCGGTCTCTCACTTTTTTGACAGCGACGCGACGGCGAGCAGAGGTTTTTCACGCACGTGTCATATAACCATTATAAGTTGAATGGTCCATCGATTTAAGGAGCTCATTCCAAATTTATTTCACTTCATTTATACAGATCAAGCAAACATTACAAAGCCGTTATAACGCTAGTGACGTAACAATTTCCCACAATCTCGTTGAAAAACCTCCTGGGAATGGGAACTTAAATTGTAAAAAAAAAAAAAAACTAAAACAATTGCGCACAATTATTTCGAGAAAACAAGTCCAGATAACTTTGTCAATTTGCCAAATCACATTGTGACAGGCATTCTTCGTAAGCGATTCAAGTGCCACCCGCTGTGCAACGTCAGAGCACAGAAAAACAATTCTCCAGTCTGCGACCGGTAGGTCTGTACATACTTATTCTACTTATTTCCATTAAGCGAACATTTCAAACTCAATTTAATGACATCGTAGTCCATCGTCCCCCGTTCATTACTTAATTGCATACCAATTCCGCAAGTTCCATTTTGTCGAAGAAAACCATCATACACAAACAGGAAAAGGGAGTGGCACTGGTGTCGGTGTATGTAGCTACTTGTTTACTCATCCAACATTAGTAATTAATTAATATTTTTGCATTGCAACCTTTTTTAATTGAAAAGTCTGATAAAGAACAACAACAACAACAAAAATACTGACTAAAGCTAAATGTCTCGCAGGAGTACTTACAGTTGGTTCGTTTTCCGAATGATTTGTGTCTCCGTTGATCTGTGGCTTCAATTGATCGGCGTCTTCGATTTTTTCCAACTTGCCGGTACCTTCTTCGGCGATGCCATCTTTTTTAGGTTCTGTAGTTATATCGACGGACCGTTTACTTTGTGTTTTACCCATCTTTGCTGTTTTCTTTTGGTAGTTTTTTTCCTCCTTTTTTTGTCAGTAATTAGACTTCTTGTTCTTGGTTTCTGCTTATTTTATCTGAAAGAAAGAAGAAGGGTGGAAATTATGAATAATGATTCGATTGCAAAGGCGAATATTTTATTCAAAGCAAACAACTGAGAGGAAAATTCTTAATTTAATTTTCCGAATTAACATGTTTGAGTTTCCTTAAAAGCCCAATCAGTGGCTCCAATAGAAAGGTACGTCACTAGGTAAATTTGGCAGTACATATTCCTACCCAGCTAATGAGATATTGAGAAGTTCAATTAATTAATTTCAATTATTGTCTGGTTGGGTAACAAAATATGACTTGGTGCTTTAATTAATGATTTGTTGATTGAATGTGATGGAGCACTTTATTAACATCTGCGTGCACGATTTGGTAGACTTCTCTGTTTTGGGGGGATGAATTGTTTAGTATTTAATAACAATTTGAAAATAACTTTCGTTGAAATTCAGCTTAATGGTCTTATTATTTTTGATGCAATTAAGAAACTTTTAATTCATCGTTGCACCCTGTGTGAGGACGGCAAACACGAGCTGTCAGTGTGACATTGTTGAGTTCTTAAAAGAAATATCCTCAAGTTGATTAATTCGACTACAACTCGGAACCTGAAGAAAGAAATTTAAGAAATTTAATTCGGTAATGGATGTAAGGCCTTTAAAAAATGACTTGCATAAGTATTGTAAATGGGAGACAAAATCACAAATATGACGCACAGAGGTTGGTCTTCTCCTCCGTTATAATCACCAGTTAGCGGGCTTGTACTCGTCGCTCAGTTGGCGCAAGTGGTAGTCACTTGGTCAATTGGAGAAAAATCAAAATGCCAGCTCATTTCCAGACAGGGGAAAACAGAAATGTCTTCCCAAGTGGTATTATATACGGAGAAATAACTGTCAGAATTCAAAACTATTCAAAACAATCACTTTAATGCGTCTGATGATGAATTAGTGGTGTAATTCGAAATAGCTATCATTCCTACAAAAGTGACTTTGTCTACGAGTTGTTGTTAAGAGTTATTCTCCCAAAACAATAATTCAAAAACTGAAATTCGACTAAATTTCCCAACAGAAATTATTGTCGTGGTAAAAAACCCAAGAACTAGCTAGAATCGTTATTACTCCTCGCTTTCCCACTCAGTAATTATAACTTTATTTTTACATAAATGAATACCTAATACATATAAACAAAAACAAATTATAGCACTAGCTACCAGGGCCTTAGGCTGATATACCCCAAAAAATTACTCTACAACATAAAGAGCTGTAAATTGTAAGGCGATTTGGCTCGAATTTACAGGCGTTGGCAATTTTTTTTGACATTTGAACATTGACAGCGGTTCTTTCTGAATCGAGGAAGCTAAAATGGACTCCTCATATCGGTATTTGAAGATGCTAAAAAAGATAAGTATGCGTTTAATATTAAATATATTTTCAGAGACTCTACAACAGCTTCTAATGTATGCGGGCTCGTCAAACCTGTGAACAAATTCTAAATACATGAGTCTTACGACTTGTTGATCCTCTACAAAATTTACCAGTATACAAATTGTTCTAAACGACCACAACTTCATAAAGGGTCGTATGAATAAAAACTAGCATTTGCTTTGAGTAAATGGTTTTACCAAAGTAAAAGCCCTTAGCAATTGCTTTGAATCGGTATGAATAAAATCCTAGTTTGCTAAAGTAAGTTCGAAAATTCGAACATAGCTTTTACTTCGCTACACGTGTACTTGCCTTGCAATTTCTGTCACGCCTGACCAGTAAATTTGAATTTTTTAATTTTAATTAAGATTCTAACGACTTTTGTGGAAATTGAAATTAAAAAAATTAAATTCAGAAATATGATTGCAATCTATAGCTGATTATTATGATTTTTGTTTGCCAAATAATTTTTTGATGTTTTATTTCTTCTTCAGGTGCCGGGAATTGTATCAGATCATAGGCTTATTGGAAATATTTGTCTACACGCCAATCATTTGAAGTGTCAACCTAAAGAAATGATTCTTTCTAAACATTTGCATCTGAACGAAATATTAGCCATAAATAGTTCACACTCAATAGTTTTAGCGTGACAAAAAATAATTGATTTTTTCACAGGTATTTCGATGATTTTCCTGCACGAACAAAACTTAATTTAATTATTTATAGACAAACCATCGAAAATTCACATTGCTTACTTTTTTTTGTGTAAAAAATGTGCGTACAAAATATTTAGCAAAAGGTCTGAGTCAACTAAATAGCAGACTCAGAATTTGCATAGCATTTGCTTTGTTTATTCATACCGATCTGAGTAAAAGGTCAGTGCCGCTGCTTTTCGAACATGTCAAAAGTTGGAACTAACACAAATTGGTGTCATACGAAACGTAGCAAATGCTTCGACTTTGACATTTTTCTTGAGTAAAAGCAATTGCTTCCCCTTATACATAAGACCCAAAGAGTATTTATATTTCTGATAGGGGCGTGGCATTAACTCAGAGATATATCATGAGACGATACTGTATCCAAGTCGAGTCAATGTTTTCGAAAATATGAAAAACGAAGATCACCCATTTGGTTGAACTCGACCAATGGCGAGATTGTGAACGTGTTCAGTTAATTATAAGAAAATACGACAACCAACTTAAGGGCGGTGTCGGCCATGTTGTCGCCCTTTAGCCTTGCTACCTCTGTTAGCTACCACAATCAAGAATTTTCGCAAAGGAAATTGTCAAATTATCAAAATTAAGCTTCTTCTTTCTTCTTTAGGTGGCGCTACAGTCCGGGGTGGACCTGGGCCTCAACCAATACGCCTCTCCAGTTAGCGCGATCTTTGGCTAACTGCCTCCAGTTGCGCACTCCAAGTTGGTTGAGGTCCCCTTCACTTGCGCGCGCCACCTAAGGCGAGGTCTTCCTCTACTGCGTTGTCCCTCCGGGTTAGAATCGAAGACTCTTCGGGCCGGAGCGTTGGTGTCCATTCGCTCTACATGTCCCAGCCATCTTAGACGACTGATGCGTACTTTTCTGACTAGGTCGATGTCGCTGTACAGCTCGTAGAGTTCGCTGTTAAATCTTCTCCTCCAAAGCCCGTCAACGCAAACGGGACCAAAAATCACTCGAAGAATTTTGCGTTCGAAACGACCAAGGAGATCTTCATCCGCCTTTGATAGCGCCCATGCTTCTGCACCATAAAGCAGGACTGGGATGATGAGCGTCTTATACAGAGTTTCCTTAGTATTTCTCAACAAGGCCTTACTTATCAGTTGCCGTCTTAGGCCAAAGAAACAGCGGTTGGCAAGTGTGATTCTTCGTTTGATTTCTGATGTGATGTCGTTATCAGAGTTTATAGCGGAGCCGAGGTAGACAAAGTCCCTAACTACCTCAAAGTTATAGCTGTCTATAGTGACGTTCTGCCCGATTCGTCGATGTTGTGTGTCCCTTCTTGTTGACAGCATATATTTTGTTTGCCCTCATTCACCATCAGACCCATTTTTGCCGCTTCTGTACTGATACTTGCAAACGCACCAGTGACAGCTCGCTGTGTTCTGCCAATGATGTCGATGTCGTCAGCGTATGCAAGTAGTTGCACAGACTTGTAGAAAATTGTGCCTCTGGTGTTGGCTTGTGAGTTTCGCACAATCTTCTCAAGAATGATGTTGAAAAAGTTACATGACAGCGCGTCACCTTGTCTAAATCCTTTTTTGACATCAAAGGTCTCAGTGAGATTGTTTCCGACCTTTATGGAGCAGCGAGCGTTCTCCATCGTCATTCTGCACAATCTGACAAGTTTGGCAGGGATGCCAAAACTAGACATGGCTCTGTATAGCTCGTCTCTATAAATGCTGTCATATGCGGCCTTAAAATCGATAAAAAGA
The DNA here is from genome assembly GCA_946477585.1 of Cheilosia urbana. Taxonomy (NCBI): domain Eukaryota; kingdom Metazoa; phylum Arthropoda; class Insecta; order Diptera; family Syrphidae; genus Cheilosia; species Cheilosia urbana. Next base: position 125,670,140 of record OX297854.1, read on the forward strand.
TGGTGAGTATCGATCTGGACTTCTTGGGTTTTTTCCAGGATCTGCCGTAGTGTGAATATTTGGTCTGTTGTGGACTTACCGGGCCTAAAACCGCACTGATAGGGTCCAATCAGTTCGTTGACATATGGTTTTAGGCGTTCGCACAGTACGGCAGATAGGATCTTATATGCGATGTTAAGTAGACTGATGCCTCTGTAGTTGGCGCAGTTTAGAGGGTCTCCTTTCTTGTGGATCGGGCAAACAATGCTGAGGTTCCATTCATCAGGCATACTTTCCTCTAACCAAATCTTGGAGATGAGTTGGTGTATGCACTCTACCAAGTCATCTCCGGCTGCCTTGAAGAGCTCGGCAGGTAAGCCGTCTGGACCAGCAGCCTTGTTGGATTTAAGCTTAGATATTGCTACCCTCACTTCATTTTGGTCAGGTGGACGGAAATCTTGGCTGTCATCGTCCAGGTTGAATGGTTCTTTCTGCCTAACAGCGGAATTTGTGTCGTTTTCGCCGTTTAACAGTCTGCAGAAATGGTTTTTCCATGTCCTCAGCACCGACTGTGACTCTACTACAAGGTTTCCTTGTTCGTCTCTACAGGTCTCCGTTCGGGTCTTGTTGGCATGACACGTTCTTTTTACCTTTTGGTAAAACTTCCGAACATTGTTCCTGGAGTAACACCTCTCTATATCCTCGATCGCGCGCTTCTCATGCTCTCTCTTTTTTCTCCGGAGAAGCCGATGTTCTTCCCTCCTTTTTTGCTCGTAGAGCTGACGAGCTGCTCTCGTCCTTCTATGCAGCGACGCTTCGTATGCACTTTGTTTTGCTGCATGTGCTTGCCGGCACTCTTCGTCAAACCAGGGGTTTCGAGGGGGTGGGCTGGTGAAACCGAGCACATCAGTTGCGGCGGTTTTGATGGCTTCTTGGCATCGGCGCCACTTGTCTTCGGCACTTGATGCTGGCAGTATAGGACTTCTCAAGAGGTTGAGGGATACGCGATCGGCAAAGGTTCTGGCGGTTTGTTGCGTTTGTAGCCGTCCAACGTTAAATCTCCTCACAGTATTTTCTCGCTGTTGTGGCGTCTGGGATATCCGCATCCGTACCTTGGCTACAACAAGGTAGTGGTCCGAGTCTATTTTGGCCGCTCGGAAAGTTCGGACATCTAGAATACTGGAGGAGTGCCTTGCGTCGATCGCAACGTGATCAATTTGGTTGACGGTTTGATGATCAGGTGACCGCCATATTCCTTTGTGTATATTGAGGTGAGGAAACCGTGAGCTAGCTATGGTTACATTACGTCCCGCAGCAAAATCAATCAGCCTGAGTCCGTTTCCAGACGTGGTGTCGTGTAGGCTATGTTTTCCGATTGTGCTACCAAAGATGTCCTCCTTTCCTATTTTGGCGTTAACGCCAAAATCAAAATTAAGCTACTCACGGAAAATTAGCTTGACAGTAATCAAGTTAAAAAAATGTACCAGGGATCCTGGACTATAGTTCCCGAAAATAAAAGTTTAAAATTACAAAATCAGTTCTAAACTATGAATACTTGTGATTGCCTATTTGGCAACTCTATTTTCTAAATTTTGTTAATAAAATAAAATTATGTACGCGCTTTCGGCCATACCAAGTGAATTGTCTCTTTCTTTAGATTGTATTCATTTTTCCTGTTGACTTCATATTCGTTCGTTTTGCTTGCTCTTATCATGGATTTATATCTTGACATCGATGGTCATTAACATAATCGCCAACAGTTGCTAAAGGATTTATTTTCCTAGAGCTACGCCAGAAATCGGTCTCCTTTCAGCAAGACGATCCAAAAAATTTGGCATTAACATGACAAAAATGCAGCGAAAAAATCCCCAACTAAATAACTCAACTCATCCTCGCATAAGATCAAAATGACTGAACTTGTTCACCGTCTTAAGAAATAGGTGTTTATGGCAGCTTCGTGTTATTTAAATAATCCCAATAACCAATTCCAACCAAAAATTACCAAAACAGCAATCAAAACCTTTTAATAACGAGTGCCCCTATTTAAAATCAATCGTGTTTAAAAGTCATAGGAAAATCAAATAAGAATGAATTGAGGCTATGTCAAATTTCCCACCAACATGTAATTCAAATTTTCTAATGCAGCAAAACGGATCAGGCGCACCCTGTATATCATAAAAAAAAAAAAAGAGTAATAAAATTTAAAAAAAAGACTCGAGTTCAGTGACATTTCAACAAACTTCATTTTACGAAATTTATGCTTCTTTCATTGCAACTAATTATGCGTTGCCGCTGAAAAATGTCAAAAAGGGGGAATAAAAAGGAGCCCGATGTAAAACAGGGGCCTCGACAAAAAAAAGTACTAATATGTACACCAAAAAAAAAACAGAGGAGTAAAATCATTTATAATAATAAACAAGACGCTTTCATTACGAAACGCTTTTTTAATATTTTTGCATTCTTTTCCGTTGAATAAAAAATATCTAAAGATTGCTTAAGGACTATTCCCACATGAGCGCGAATCGCGAAGAAATCAATTTAATTATATTTATGAATGGAATGTTATAAGCTGATAGTTCTATCAAAAAAGCATTATATTTAATTAATGTCGTTTTCCATTGGGACAGAAAAAACACTTTTTTCAGATTCAGAGCAGCAGAAATCAGCTGGCTGTCAGATTTCATGTTCCATTGGCCGCAAAAAAGCTCAAAGTTTTTTGAGAGTCAGAGCAATTTTACGAATCTCGATATCTGAGCGAGATTAACACTTATTAGCACTAACACCAAAACATTTGTCAATTGTCAAGCTTTAAAGTGTGTTTACTTACGTTTTTAAACTAGAAGTCTGTGAAAAATAGAGAAATTACATTTGGCCGCTGCAATGGATATTAGCATAAATTGAATGGATTTTTATAAACACAAATAACAATTTGAGAACAGCTGACTTTTAAAACACGCACCACCACAGATGCAAAGGAAGAAAAATCTCGTTTTATCTTCGTTCCAATGGGCACGAAAAATCCGAAATCTGAGAGCAAAATCTGAAAATCCCAATGGAAAACGACATAATTTAACAATCTGTAAGCCGATTCTCTGCATAAAAATAGAACGAACAGCTCTATATCAAATATGATTGAATGTCAGTTCGAACAGACCTCCTCTGACTTGTTTTTGTTTGTCACTTTGACAGACAACAATGAATTTTAAATTTGTAGTTCTCCCAACCGTCGGCGAAGATAGAAGCTATTCATTTTCTGTTCTGACTTCTCAAACAAAGGTAAGTTTTGTTTCATTGAAATTAATTATTTATTTCGAATTACATACTTTCACATCTTGTTATCTAAAAAATAATAATAAAATAGAAGAGTCTTAATTGATTTAAACAGCGAAATTTGAAATTCCAGCTATTTTCCCGCGAATTGAAGATTCCTGTAGCGAAATGTCACACTTTATTCACAGTCCACACAAATACAGTCACGATCCACAAACCCTCGAATGAAAAATTCGTTGGAACTTAACCTTGAAACATGAAACTGAATCGCAGGTATCTGCGACGAAACAAAGTTTTCATGTGAATGAAGTGTCAGAAACTAGGAATATTCGCTTGTTCGCAATTCGATATCATATGAATAGTTCTTTGGACTGAAAAAGTGGGCATTTTCATCATTTTTTAAAAAGTGGGGGAGCCACGGGTCTTGAGGCTCAAGAAGGGGCCAAACGGTAACTTAAGGCTACATCATTGTCGCACAGTCCGGACAAAAAAATGGTATTTAAGTTTAAGTATTCGCATTTGAGAAGTAACGACCAAGAAGCCCAAAACAAGACATATGTACAAAACAGAACCTGTTAGGTTATTTCAATCCAGTCGTGTGTTTCCCAAAAAACTAAAACCCAAAACTTTAGCAACAAAAATTTGGTTTAAATCATTTAAAGCCATACGCCTACATTTTAATCTAAATTCATCCACAGATCTTACAAATTACTTATTTCGTTGTCTGCAAAAATAAATATAAATAGACAATATAGCAATTAACGACTTTTATCTTGAACAAAGTGATAAACAAATTTGCCTGCATGAATCTTATCACAAAAACACACACTTGAATTCAAAGAATACGCAAATGCAATGTTCAAAACGAAAACAAACATCCCAATCAAAAGTGCGTAGTTTATTTGTTAGCAAACCAGATACTGGCGAGAAGTATCTATTTTTAAAACTTTATCTGTAGTTTGTGTGTTAAGCAGTGAATGCCACTCTAGGCAATGAATTGGAACAAACAAGAATCTCTACGATGCCCTGCCCATTCATTCAGAGTGGCGCTGAAAATAAAACACATTCAAAGGACAGCATGCATAATGAATTAAATAATATCAAATAGGTAGGTACATTTTAAAATGTCTCAAACGACAATTGGAGAACTAAAGGCCGCACCGAGGCGTTAAGCAAAGGTGCGCTCCATTCTATGTGCTGACAATTAGAAGAAGAAAACGAAAACATCCATCTATTGGATACTGTCGATCGAATTTCAATGGGCTACACCCCCCTTCGCAGACACGTCTTGAATTTCATCACGGCTCCGCAGCAGAGCATTCTGATAAGAATTGTAAATTACAAGTTGTCTACCGACACAATAGGGGTGAATTGTGGTAGCACAGACGCGATGATGTTGATTACCAGGCGTCTCGAAGGGGTGCAGCACAGTGGCGCTCGCCATCACTCTCCAGTCGCGACAGTCTTGTTATATTTTTAGCGCGGGAGCGCATAATAAATTTTCCAATCCAATCAGTAGAGTAGCACGTATCAATTTGCTGATTACATTTATTTTGTTCGGCTCTGGTGTTTTTTTTTTTTTATTTTGTTGTTGAGGGAATTAAATTTAAAATTACACTCATCGTTGTTTTTATGTGTTAAAAGTGCGCTCAACTATGCACTTCCGCATCAAAGGAAAAAGAAAAGTGCGTTGTCGTCGTATTGTAAGTGCGCAAGTAATTTGGCAGCTAAAAGCTGGCACAGATTCCTATACTTGTTCAGTTCACTAATTTCATGCGGCGTTGTAGACGTTTTAAATTTAATTTAGCACCTCGTTATTTGAATGGGGTTTTTCAAAACGAAACGGAAGGAGCGGTCCCTGAGGAGGCAGAAGACAAAGGCAATCTATTTGTTTCGAGAGCTACTCTTACTTTCAATTAGACTGCCCTTTGTGTGTCTGTGTGTGTGTGCGTATGTCTACGTTGTTCTACCAACCGCAGCGCCGCCGTCTTCGATCCCTTGGTGTAGTTGTGTATCGACCGAATCGATGAGGGACGGGTTAATGCACTGTAATTGCCAGAATGTCAATAAATTCAGCAACTATCGGTCTTACGATGGATTTTAACGATGGGGCGATTGAAATATGACATTTTGTTTGCCAGCGATAAACAGAGACTGCACACATGGGGCGATTGGAGGAGTGCATTACTATATGGGAACAATGAGCAGACACGAGATAATTGTAATTGCTTTCGATTTACGATTATTGGACCGGGAAACAGTGCACCGGCTTTAAAGATGCTTCCAGAAGGTCAACGACGCATTATGTAGTTATGCGTTGCAACGATATGGACCGTTCTATGTTGAAAGTGGAAAACAAGTTTTTTCACTTGTCAGACACCGGGGGGAAACATAATTGCGTTGGATTTTAGAAGTGTCATCGAATTGGATTAAAAAGGAAAAATGTGTCTGATAGCTGCTTGAAATAAGCAAAAGAAGAACTCGCCTCGTCCAAGTGTATAGGTGTGTTTAGTTGACGGCTACAAATGTGTAATACAGGAAACTAAAAGCAATTACTGTAGAGCAAGTAAATTATTGTTAGTACTCTTGAGAGGCAATTGTGGGCTGCTAATACTACACTAAAGGCTTAGGTCCCGCTACGAATCCACTTTCAATAGGTATACCTATGTAATTGCACTAAAACCGTTGGGACATTAAGATAATGGGAATGAATAACTGGTTCGCAGTTTTGTGTGCATGCGAAGCGCATTCTAGTGACGGAATGGGTAAAGCTTAGGATTCGGACTTTGCTGCAATTGCAGAAGATTTACTGGGGTGGAATCGGCTAAGGTGATAGTTGATAGTTTATAATCAAAATGCATGCTTTGGCTCCACGTAAGGTGATTATCAAATTGATTATCGCATTTTTGCTTGCGACAGCTATTTAGGTGTCGTTTTCATACATTTTGTGTCGTTTTCATCAGCAATGTAGGTTGGCTCGGCTTCAACTCAACCAATAGTTTTGTGAAATAAGTGTTTCAAAGTTATAAAAATTAAATAAATAAATAAATTTTAGCGCAATGTTTACTTCAATGGAATTATTCTATGCCGCAGCGAGAAACGAAGAAAAGAAAAAATTACAAAAAAGTCCGATTGCTCAGAATTCACTTAAGAAATAAAGCGAATATTATAGAACTTCCTAACGTTATCAACACATAAATTATTTATTTAAGATTCCTAAAAAAATGTTTACTTAACAAAGAAAGGTTCATGTTTGTTTTGGGACTGCTTAATTTATCAACTGGAAGGCTAATGCATGTTCCAACCATACTTCAACTATCACCTTAGTCGATTCCAGGCCTGCTTTTTTGTTAAAAAGAAAAATATTTACTGCCTCACCACGTCAATCTACTCCACTTTTTGAATACGAATTTTTTTTTATGTCAAGTTGCCTTAGTGTAATTTTTAATTCGTACCTATATTCAATATGAAATATAAAAAGTCTGATATCACTTAAATTCATAATTGGTGGAATGCAGTATGCAGACGACTGGCATTTAAGAAATGTAATGACCGGCAAGCATTTATATTCCTCAACTATAGTTCAATAAGTGTAAATGAGTAGGCATGAGGTTAGAAGATAACTAGCACACATGATTTACAAAACATAAAAGCAAAGTACAAAGATAATGCAAATACAACATTATAATCTACTGTGCAAAATTTAAAAATTTGAATTTTCGAAAATTCGACTGCGTAAATGAGTTCCCCAAGTCCGAACCCTGGAAGGCTTTGCCAAATCACACTCAGAGCAAACTTTCCCAGCTGAGAATGAAAAATCGAACTGTAATGTCGTTGTACATTGGCAAAAACAAAAAGCGTTCCGAAGAGTTCGGACTTCGGAATCGAAAAATAAAAATAAAATACTTTGGCACAAAAACTACTCTTCTGGTGTTTCTGAGAAGAGAATTTTGCTTATCGGTTTGAAGTCAGAATCTACTCAATAAACACTTACAAAACAGGGAGGAAAAACGTGTAACAATCGGTAACTTTTAGGTTACAATGGACTTAAAAAAATACACAATACGCCCGAAAAAAGTACACTCAAAGACTATTTTATATATATATAAGTATATAATATTTTTTTTTTTTGGAAATTAATAGCCGTATTTTATTATCAGCCATGATCTATATAGATCATCGATTTACATGCAATTACAACAACAGCACATGATCCTGCTTCTCATCGAGATCATGAATTATGATCTGAAAATTATTTCTACTATTACTCGCTGCGTTGTTTGGCGCTGTTTGTTTCATTTTTATATGTTGGTGTGCCTGTAAACGATAGCCAAGCCACACGTTGCCAGAGTAAAATATTCAACACCATTCAGAACAAGCAATCAACAAGCATATTTTTCACATGCGAATAAATTTCCCGTCCGTTTTTCGAGATATTGCTTTTTACGCCCAGACCAGCAAAATATTTCATAAACATTTAAGTAAATGTTTCATAACCCTTTATTAACAAAAAAATGTTTATGCAATATTTCGCATTTTCCCAATCGTAAATAATTTTTGTTTCACAAGTTTTTCTGTAGAAAGGTGAGAGTTGTTTTTTTGTTGTCTTCTTTTATCATAAAATACGAATTTCCAAAAAATCTTGGAATAATGAAAAATGGAAACTACCAGGCTGTATAGATTTAAATTATTTTCAAAGCTAATTATTGGGAAACACATTTCTTTTTTATCACAAAATAGTACAAAGAAATAATGTAATTGCAACAATTTTCGTCGATTTTTTTGTAACTAACTTCAGTTTGTTCATTTGTTCATTTTCGTGTTTAAGCCGCTGTCATTTACTTCGTCTTAGAATTCCAATTACCGACGAGAAGTGCAAACTGCGGTAAGATTTTCATTACCTACATTTCGAACTGATTGTAAACCATTTCCTTTTAAAAACAAAACGCACCGTATAAGGTATAAATATTTAATAAATACTTCATCGGCGTTTTCAACGACAAAAACATTTCCGAAATGTTTGACAAAAAAAATTTTCTGAACAAATCTTTCGCTGGTCTGGATACACATTAATAAGCAAAGAAAAACCCAAATATGAACTAGCCGCGAAGTATTGTTTATTTGTTGCATATTTCAACATAAAATTTTAAATTAGTTTTTAAAAAACAATATCAAAAATCAAAACTACTCAAATTTGACTCAAATGGTAACACCTTCGACAAGCAAGTGAAATGTCATGTCCATTGAAATCATGTTGTGACGTCACGCTGCACCGAATGTTTGCAATATGGCTGGTGGCAGTATGAAGTTTGTCTTCACGTTGCACCGAATGCTTGCAATATGGCCCGGTGGCAAAATGAGGTTTGCCATACTCATAGCAACTGTAGCCACAACTTAAAAAAAAATTCTTCAATGATCCGTATTGTTTTATTATCGTGATCTGATCCGGATCAGATTACGCTGATAATAAAATACGGCTAATATGTAATTACACTCAATGGCCCTAAAGCAGGGATGGCAAATGACGTACAATTGTACTTTTTGTCGGTACATTTGATTTCTAAAAGTACTACGCTAGCTCCAAAATTTAGTACACCCAGGCAAATATGTTTTACTTAAGAAAATACACAATTACAATTCATCAATATATGTTGCTGCGCACCAAATTTTATTTTTCAAATACAAATAGAGGAATAATAATGGAGAAGTACTTTTCTTAATTTGCTTATTACACATTGATTTTTATTCAATGATTACATCACTTCGTTATGTTAATTTTTGTTTTTGTTATTGATTGTTATAAAAATTAAAAATTATAATTTAGTCTTTTACAAGCTGTGCTGTAAACCATTAAGTCAAGCATTACAGTAAATTCATGTCCCTATTGGAGATTGGAGCCCATATTTACCTACAACAATTTCTATTCAGTTTTAAATACAATTGAAAAACTGATTTTTCATCATTGTCCTTAAGCCCGTGACACTACATTTTTCTCTCAAATTTATCACATTAAATCATATTGAAAAGTCAGCTTCGTTTAAAAGAGACCGAAAGTGATTTACGAAAGGGGCAGCAATTGTTTGAAACCAGGAACTTTCAAACGAATTCATTTTCAAATAATCGTGAAATGTCAAAAAAATAAAGGGCACGACTGGGTCGAACAAAACTTTCTCTTTCGTCAAAATTTTTGTTAGTTGTTTTCTTATTTGATAAGATAGGTATGTAAAGATCTGAGAAGCCATGATAGGTAGAAGAAACGGTTCATGAAATATAGAAAAAGGAATACTCATAGCGTTAAATAAAATTGACTCTTAGTTTTTAAACGTTGAAGCTCTATACGACAACTGTCGCAAGTTCTTGTTAGAGAGTTATAAGCGCCAACTGTACTACTTTATAGCTTTTACACTTAACAAGGTTTTGAGTACGAGAACAAGTGTACTTAGTAGGAGTTTCTCATTTTTTATCTATTTGGGAATAATTTTCTTTTTGACTTATCACGATGAACGTGTGTGGGGGTGCAAATGAAGTGGGATATTCTTATTGTTGGAATTATTTTAAGGTGCATACTCAAAAAGGTTGAAAAGAAAGTAGAAGTGGGTATAAATTTTGCGTTGCTGTTATTGCATTTCTAATGGCTGTTGCAATTTGAATTTTAAAGTGCGATATTAGTTTTAAAAATATGTACTATATGAATATGAACAGAGATAAGCCTCTAGGTAGTAATTTTTGATAAATAATTAAAAAAAACAGATTTCTTCGAATTTTTTGAGAAAAACTAAGTACGGGATCTTATTTGGAATACTGATATTATCGTTAATATTTATTTTGATCAAAATCGTACACCTATATTGGCTGTCTACCCCAATATCCAGTCACAAACTGTTTACACAGTCTATAGCAAAATGAGAGTATAAAAACCATTACCAAATGCGATCAACTCAATTGTAAGCATTTTCCATTTGACCACTAAATAACAGCAATTAACAAAAATAGTCGCCGCCTTCAAATTGCCATCATTCGATTAAAGTTAAACGATAACCCCCCACAATTGGACATCACCATCCATCAAAAGCAAGCATTGTAGTCGATTCGAAGTCCTGGTGGTCTCGATTGGCTCCACAGCTAGTCCGGTGGTCTGTGACTCTTCCCGTCTCCAATCGAATTGAGTAATAAAAACTCATAGCAATACCGATTGATTTGCATTTTATTACATGTAACCAGAAACTATCATCACAATCAATGATGGACAGCGTCGCAAATAAAACTCCGTCGATGTCAATTGACCGAGAGGGGGAGTATAAATATATAGTCAAATATGATGATTGACACATTCCGTCGCACAAAGGCAATTTGTCCCGATATGAAATGTCCACATTTGCAATAATGAAGTATGTCCTCCTCATCGCAATCAGTTTATTTAGAAATTTGAATTCGATTTGAATTTCACGTTTTTCGAAGACAACGGCTTTTGGTTACTTTCAACTCTCGCACTCGCGCAAGTGCGCATTTCATCTGTCAGATGTGTTGAAACAAAAAAACGAAATGTGAAAACAGACAAATTACGAAAGAAAACAGAAGACAAGCCAACCAACACACGTCAAAGGAAGAACAGAAAATTAATATTCCGGATATACAGTGATCCTAAATGGGTGATTTATTCAAAGAAGCCTGCTTTTGACGCATAACTTTACAATGCCAGTTGCGTTCGTTTTATTTTTCCGAATTTCGAATGCGCCGTGACACTGACAGCCACAACATGGAACCGATTGTGAATCATAATCAATTTACATTTTGAGTATCGTTTGCATTTGTCAAAGTAGTCAATAATATGGGAAATTGTATACACGGAATTACAATACATTATGTGACAACGAACAACCACGATGAGTGGACGCACGCTTTCAAACTGCCTTCTGACAGTTGAGTTCGAAATTTCGAATGCAAGATGAAAAGTAAGTAATTGTTGCCTTTGGGACACATCCGCTTGAGAAACGTTTGGGTTAAGTGTGCTTGCGTGTGAGGTAGGTGAGAGGTAACGGGTGTACAGCACTTCCGGAGTTGTTAGATTTAAATTTCCCCTGATCATGGCTCATTAGAAGTTCAGAGTCGCTGGTACAGACTTCCAAGTGGAACTTGTGCAACAGGTCAATGACTTGGCCGCACATGGTACAGGTACAGGTATGTGTATATTTTCGTTGCGTACTTTATGCCAAAACTGGATGCCGGTGTAGTACCGCTGGTCGGTTTTCTTGTATGATGACCACGCAGAAAACAGGTAGCACCATACGGACCGGTTCTCTGGTCATAACAATCAAAGCGTGTGCTGGAATAAATTTAACATTTTAATGCGAAAAAGTTGCAAATTAGATTTTTTCGTATCTACGATTTGACAGACCTGAAGGAGAGAGTGCGGTATTCTCAAATCAGTTATCTCCATAATTAAAAGCATGTCAAGATGAATATTTGTATATGATTATTTGGAAGATATAAGTCGATTAGAATTGAGTCCGATTTGAGGGTTTTGCGCTCTCAAGTAGGAGTTAGAAATATAGTTTCGACTGGGAATCGAAATGTCAAGAATGGAAATTAGGATTATAAATGACTTGTTTAGTGTTTTTTTTTTATGAAAGAACAAAGGAGTATTGTGTTTTCGTGAAGAGCTTGGGGAAGCACGCTTTATGATCTTGTGATAAGAGTTCATTCAACTCCGCATGGTGATTAAAAATTTGAATTCATGCATTTATGCATGATTAGGGGATCCGTTACTAAAGTAAATGTGGCCTTTGCACTTCATTTGTTTGAAGTATGCACTCATCGGCAAAAGTTGACAGAAATGTAAGTCGCTTTTCAAGGCGAAAATTTCCTAACCGCACGGTTTAACTGCCTACAGTTCTCACTCAGTAAGTGGTGTGACCTATGATTGTGCGCGTAAATGAGACGATTTCAGACTGAGATCCATCGCTAGACAGTTCAGGCCAGTGTTGAAAACTCGTGGGAAATTTACTTTTTCGGGGAAACTGTTGTAATCTTTTCAATTTTTTAAGCGTCACACTCATTTAGTTGATACCACTTCACTTGAAGGGGCGAAAGGAATTTCGATGTAAAGAAACAGTCTCTAGGGGAAAAAGGGGAAAAGTACAATTTTGTGGGAAGTTCGGTTAACTTACAAAAATAAAATTGTATACGTACTTCAATTTCAACCAAAGATCATTTTTCAACTATCTTATTCAGTGTTGACAAAACAAGCCAAACTAAATTGCGTGTTATGTAATAAATCTACTACAAAAACAAAAAACAAGTACGAGTAATGCGGTGCAGGGAAATAACTTCACGGGCAATAACCTCACAGGGGAAATAACTTCACCTTGAGTGGGAAATAATTTCACTTTTTTTATGTTAACTTATTTTCCACTTGAAGTGGGCATTTTTTTTATTTTTTTTTTTTTTTTTAATATAAAAATATTTCAAATAAAATGTTTCTTTTTTGTTCCCAAGTGGGAAAATTGTGGGAATTTTGCAGAAGGAGAAAATCTGAAAAAAGTGAATTGTCCGAGGGAAACACTGACTTCAGGCCTATTTGTGATTAAAGTACGATTTTTTGACTGGCAGTATTTACACAAATTTATTTTTCAAGGTTGGTTTGGCGAAATAAACTGTTAAAGCTTGAATTTAATAATTTATTGAGTACAGGTCCATTTTGATTAAAATATGGGGAAAACGACAGAGTTAAATATGGAAGATCGAGTAGCTTTTGTAGCAAAATTCGATTGCGGTATTTCTGTAAAAAAAAATAAGGGAAGCATTAATTGTATAAATATCCAAATCACTAATCACTCAAGACCGATCTCTGTGCAAATTTATCTCATTCGGGTAAAAAACGAAAAAGTTATACCGAAAAAGGTAAAGGAATGAAAGATTAATTTTGGAGAAGTTTGTTAAAAATCCAAGTTTAACTGCTAAAATTCTCGAGCTTAAAAAAAAAGATTACGCTGAAAACCGATTATCGAAAGGATAATTCATAGGCGCCTTGCTCAACTCGATTTCGATACATATTTTGTAAGAAAAGTACCGTTTATGACTACGAAAACCAAATAAAGAGGCTACAATTCGCTCAAAAGTTCAAAAATAAACCCATAAGGTTTGGGACCGGGTTTTATGAACGGAAGAGAGTTCATTTAAGCCTCACGGGTCAGCGCGATATTTTTAAATACCGCGCCATTGAACAACTTTTGGTATGAAAATAAAAAACGAACCTTTCTGTCAAATTGCGCACTTTCAAAAGGGGATATGTTTAACAAATACAAAAATATCTAGCTGCCGATCGAGATATTTGAAAGACATTGGTTGTCTAACTCAGTTCCTGTGGGAGTTTCAAGAAGTTTGTTTAAGATAAGTTAGATAGTCTGCGTTAAAGTTAGAATCAGTCTGCAGCACAGAGAGCCTGGTTATAGAAGTTCCTTTGTTTCAATGTGCACTGTCTGGCCAAACCTCAGGTTGAGCAAAATACTAAATAGTAAAAGCTACTAGGCTCGACAAAGCTGTAGGTACTTCGACTCAATGTTTTTGTATTACACGACGAAACGCTGAAACCGAGCAGACTTTTCGCCATCAATTCTTTACCTGATAGACCAGCCATTCAAACATTTAAAAACGTACCTGAAAGAAGATGAAAATAAATAGCCATTAAAATTAAAAATTCATTACAAACAATTAAATTTATTTATATTAAATAGTTTACACATCACTAAAAACAATTTAAAAAAAAAAGAAGCGGAAAATTCGTTTTGAGCCAAGAAATGATGGTCAGGATATGTTCGGGTGGCAGGCCACACCAAGCGCAGCCTTACTTAGGCCAGAATAGGCCCATTGTGATACCCCAAGATCAAAGACGGCAAAAAGTACCCGTTGAACCAACTGGAACTAAAAGTAAAGCGTTTGAGGCATTTGATGCTTATATTTATTAGCGAGTTTGCCGAGATTGTCGAAGATAGGAGGTGAGTAGTCTCCTCCTCCTAGTCCATTAAGCTTCTACTGATATCGCTTGTAGGGAGGCCCAAAGAAATGAAATCACTTAACAAATCTTGAAATGGGTCATTCGGAAGCCAGGTGTATATCTATTTAAGCATTTTACTTTTTTGTTTTAAAAAGTTGTATTGCTCTTTGGCCCCTTTCGCTGTACAACTTCATTCTACATCAAGCTTCATACAATACGAGTAAATTAAACCTCGCAGTACCCACACACGTGACCCTCATATTGGCCCTGATCAAAAAACCGTTTTAAGTCCACCAAATCCCTTCCAAGCCTTTGTCCAACTATCCAAGTAAATTTCCAAACAATAGAATAGGGTCAGAAAGAAAATAGAAGACGATGCACGGGTACTTCCATCCCATGCTGGATGAGCTAACCCTACGCTGTCTAATGTACCGTTTTACTATCTGATTTGCTGTTTATTTCCTCATTAATCAGATCGACGGTACGAATCAATCTCTGGATACCCACGAGGAGAAAGATTGTAAACCATTAAAATCCCGCCATAGAGGCACAACAAAGATAAAACAAAAACGAAAATGCAAAGAGTAAAGCGGTAGGTTTATAAGAAGAAAAACTAAAACTCATTTACAGCGAACAATAAAACACGAATATATATTTATATATATATATTTTTTTTCCTTTTTTGAGTTACGATTGGTTTAATGGCTGACAAGACTGGCTTTTCGAAAACAAAATCTCTAACTGACAGTCCACCGAATTGCATTGTCAGATGGATGATGATTTCGTCGTTTGTTTGGCATACAGTTTGAAATTGATGGATGCACCGGCGCGTAAAAATGAGATAGTGTAGCAACCTAATGAAAGGCAATTAAAATTTAAAAAGAAAAGAAAAAAAAACACACGTTCCTTTTCCTACATAAGCTCTTTCTCTTGATCGTCTTGAGCGGTGTTGTGCTCGTTGAGCTTCGTCATGGATTCATGGCTCATGGGCTTAGCTTGAACTCTCTATTCTCAAATGAAGGTAAACCAACAGGGACACAATAACATTTGAAAGGAAAAAAACGTCACACGAGAAGATGCGGTGCTACTCTGTAAAAATTCGCCTGATGTGCTATTAAATGCGCGCCATCAAGATGAAGTCGAGCGGATGCTGATAGTGTGAAAATGATAAGTGTTGAACATTTACATCGTGGCTTAGAGGGAGGTGATGCCACTTGGCACATGAGTGTGAAACGGACTATTCGCTGGAAGTCATATATGTAGGCGCGAAACTTCTACAAACCGTGCTGTAAACAAACTTTCCCACTAGTTACTGATTAATTTAAAGTGGAAAATTTCTCAACGACATGGGGGTTTTCTTCCAACGTTTAGATAGTTTTCTAAAAAAAAAAAGTGCGAGCATTCAATTATCCTTGGAATGTACCAGATAATACGGCAGAGAGAACTAACGAAGCTGTAGGTAAGAAAATGAAAGCCAAAGATTTTTGAAAGAGTTCCAGTAACCCGAAGCACACTTCCAAACCCAAACAAGTTTGCCTATCGTAGGAAGTGTAAGAACCTTCCTCTATCATTACAAGTTTGACTTCCGTTTAAAAATAACTCCATCAGGCTTCTTTATAGGGTGTAATCCGAAACGAACGATTAACACGAATAGTTCCTAGCATTTTACAAGTCTAGGATAGGTTAAGCGGGGTATAAAGGCCCTCTGCATCATAATGAACACAAGGTGATTTTTTCTGCTGTTCTACTCGAATACATCGATGAACAGCCGAATCGAAAGTGATCCCTTATTAAAATTTAAAAAAAGGAACTAGGTTGAAATGGCTGTCGGCTAACTGGTTAGGTTAGGGCTTGACGTATTCTCTAACGATTTATGCAGAAGCTGTCTTGACGAGGAGGAAGAAAAAACAGTTCCCCATCTTCTCTGTACTTGTCCAGCTCTCTCACGTAGACGAAAACTCCACTTAGGAGATTTCTACCATAGTGATCTGAACGATCTAAAAAAACATTTCGAAATCTACTACGCTTCATCAGAAGCTCAAACTGGTTCAATGAGTAGGAGGAATGAATACAGATTCATGTGGTATCACAAGGTCCCTTTTAATGGTCTAAGTGTGTCGCCTAACCTAACCAGTTAGCCGACAGCCATTTCAACCTAACCTAACCTATGTGAAAGGGGTTGTCGTACTGCGACCTTTTGGTCTATCCTGCTTACGCCTCAGAGAGGTATATTCCCCTCACAGTATAATTCCTTTCGGAATCATTTTAGAGGTTCTTGTACTCCTTTTTCGCCTTGGTGGAAGAAATCCGTCCTATAGCACTCTCTCTAGTCCAGTTTCCTCTAATAATAGCAAGAGAGCTGGCTCCAGTAACAGTATTTCCTCATCGGATCCCAACTCCCAAGTATTTCAATCTTTTCTGGCCCCACATGATCCCAGTACGTGTTCTGGGATTTCACTGTACTCATCGCAGAATCTGCAGAGACCTTCTTCAGATATACCCAGTTTCCTAACATGTTCCTTGAATCTACAATGCCCAGTTAGGAAGCCCGTTAGGATATGGAGGTTATTTTTGCTCACGCCGAAGCAAGCTTGGAATTTTTTCCGACTGCATTGCTCCAGAAATTTCTTGGCCTGCATCATGCCCTGTTTTCTTTCTCAAGTTTCCTAAGTTCTTCTCTGAGGGTGTGATCCCCTATTCTGCAGTATGGTTCAGGACCTATGCTATTTTCTAATGCTCCCTTTCTTACTAGGAAGTCGGCCATTGCGTAACGTGGTCAGGCACCCAGCAGAGGGTTTTTGTAGGCATTCCCATACAAGTTTGGATTTAATGATGTAGGAATTAAGCCTCGCTGTCTGACATTATAGCTATATCACAGTTTATACTGTTTCTGTCGAGGTTGATTTGGACACATCCGTCTATATAGGCATCGATTTCAGCCTGGGAGATGCTGCTACTTTTGCCCATTGGTTCAGAATATTTGGTTCCAAGCCCAAATACTCCCGCTCCAGTTCCCTTATCAGTTCTCGATCCATCTGTGTACCACTTTGTTGTGTGATTGCTCAGTCTGTGAACTGTGGATTCGCTGCTCCAGTTCTTCTTATTGCTCAGCTTTGTAACAAAGTTATTTTGAAAATCAAATCTTTTTATGATATCGTCTCTATGGAAGACCAATAAGGGTTATTTATTGAGTAGCGCACCAAACTCCCTCAGTGTAAAGCACATTCCTCTTACTATTCCTTTCTTGGGCATTCTTAGAATCCATCACGAGGTGCAACAGAGTTAGTTCCAAAAGCACCTCCATAGCTGCGATTGGGCATGTTCTCATGGTTCCTGTAATACATAGGCATGCCAGTCTTTTGACTTCAAGAATGATACAAAGTAGTTGAAGTTTCCCTGTAAGGAATTAGCGGTACAAATCCAAGTTCACATATCCACTTTTTGGTATATTCCGATGATGCACAAACTTCTATTCAGGCATGATTGTCATTGGTCTGGAAAGTCTGGGAATATCAGGGAAAGTCATTTGTAAAAAAAAAAAAAAAAAAAAAAATGGCAAGGAAAAACTTAAAAATTGGTCGTGGAAAGTCAGGGACAATTTTTCGGGGAAATTATTTCGAAAAATAGTGGCAACCATGTCGATCGTTTTAAAAATTAGCTCACGCTTTGCCAAAATGAGTGTGTGTATGGCCAACGTTGCTGGTAATTAACTTTACCGTTCTCTGGAAAGCACTAGATTTATTCAATTTATTCTGCAATTTGCTTTAAAATGCGTCGGTGCCGATTTTATCATTTCGTTGGAAAACACTATACCCGATAAGGTAATTGTTTGCATTTTTTTTATAAATAAAAGTGATATCATATACGCTTGGCATTGAACTAGATTCATGTATATCGAATAATTTTTTTTTTTTTTTTTTTGTTAATTAAATCGCATTGGATCAAGATAACCAATAGCAAAAAAAAATAAATAATTAATTATTTTAATAATAAGCTTATCTGTGATAAAATAAAAAGAGTTTTATGAGTCAGAAGCTGTTGACAAATCCATTCAAGTAAAGTCTGATGAACATTTTTAGTACTTTTCATTATCCAGTTCAAAGGAAAAAGTACAGACGATAGAAGGCAATCCTGCGGAACCCCATTTCGCTTACGCAAATACACCACTATTCACGGTACGATGAACAAACAATTCCGCCAAGGAAAAACACCCGGCAACCAACTTTCCAAACTGTCGGTGTCCCCTAAAGTAAATTTCTATCGATTTTTGAACTGCGAAATTCGACAGTTCACAAATGAAAACCATCATCCAATTACATTGAATATGTGCGCGCGCTTTGTTCCCCTTTATTGCTGCCCACTGCCACATGTATTTAAAGAGTTACCAACCCATATAGCCGACCGCCTACTCTTGAACTTTTAATCATCATCTCCTGCAGCTATTTATATCGTTTCAGGCCCCAGCTGCAGTGTAAGCCCGCCGCTGCCGGTGGGCCCACCAAGCGCACCATCACAGAATATGCAATTTCATTCTCTTTGTGCTAGGATGATGACGATGATAGTTTTACCCATTTGATCACAGAATCAGAGAGTGGAACAAGGACCGAAGAGAGGACATGGCAAACGTGAAACACAACTAAAAGGAAGCTAATCATGAAAAGCTGGTAACAGAAACACGTTTGGATGCGGCCCAATGCATAGCGCGCATCGCTTTCTATTCCGTATGCCAGTTGGAGCGAACAAAAAAAAAGCAGGTACAAAAAAAAAAAGTTAAAATTTTTGTACTAAAATATTTATGTATGTGCGCGCGACTGTGTCTGGTCCATACCTATAGGTTAGCAACCGCGACACCGTACAACATGGTACCACAGCCAAAGCAGCATTCATCGTCCACGTCCATTCGGATAATCAACCGCGCACACAGTTAGACAGTGGATTTCAGCTTTAGCATTAGAAAAAGAAAATTAAAGGTTAGTGATGGTTGCTCCAGCATCAGGCACCAGCACAGCAGCATCGTCAAAGGCAGATGGAAAGTTTCTCGCTTCTGCATCGTGCGGCGGCAAATGGGGAGACCCAACCGGATGGATGGATATCATTGAGACGAAAGGCAAATTTAATATTCAATCTCCTTCCTGTTGTTCCATGTTGCTGTTCTAGAGCTTGTACGCCTGTACTGTGTACGGTGTGTCCAGCAAGGGACTGGTATAATTTAATATTGTTTTGGGTCAAAATGGATTTGGGAATTATGTTTTTGCCAGGTAAGTCTAAGTGGGTTTACATGATTTGTGATTTTGGTAGCAAATACTGACCTTAACCTTAAATATTGAGACTTGGTTCAAGTCATTTCGTTTTGTAACAAATTCGTTAGGGAACTTCTTAGGTGGCTATTAGTTTGTCTACTTGCATGTGTTGCAACTTTTTATCATTCAAGCATACATTAGTTGTTTACAAAACACATTTTGCAACATTTGAATTGTTTAATTGAACATCGTTCTCAGCAATGTAAAGTAAAATAGACAAAATAATAAATTTATCGTCAATCAGCCTGAAGGTATGCAATGATTTGTGATAAAGTTGTTTCAACTGACATATTGAGTGTAGAAATGTCAAAAACACATAAATAACAAGAAAGGTGTCAACACGAACTACATGTATGTAAGAGACAAACCATTCTGAGACCACCAGCTTCGATCGATTTCCCGTTTCTTTGCCTACAAGCTATATTTTTAAGGAGTGACCATGATTTGTTGCGCTAGTATTGGAAACATTCAAGAATCTATAGTTATCTTAAGTCGACTAGATTGGTCTGGATAAGATGCAACCTGAACGCAAAAACTAAATTGGTCGGGAACGTCACTTTTTCTACGTCAGCCACATATGCGAACTGTCAACTTAATACTCAGTCCCGTATTTCTTGTATTTGGATATCACACGGATTCTAAATTGGCATAACACCGATAGGAAAACAAAATGGCGAATTTGAAGAAAAAAAAAAAAAAAAAAATAAGGTGCCAGCGGCAAGAGGATGGCTAAATAGCAGGCTTCTACTTGTGATAACTACGAGGTCTTCGAAGTGTCAAGAAGAATGTAGTAGTTAAGAGCTGCATATTTTGATTAATCTCACTCTAGCGATGGAAATATTTATTAAAACAGTCGCATTGCCTAAAAAAGATACCTCTCTATTCATTTAAGATCCGAATTTTATACAACTAACTCGAAAGATTTTTAATAGTGTGCTTGTTGCGAAATTTCGGAGCTAATTCACGTCAAAGTTTATTTCATTGATTCGTTTCTAGGCTGTTCAGTGATCATAAACAGTATTTTCCATTCAACCAAACAAAATGCAGTTCAACTAAGCACGCCGATTCATTTTGAAACAGGAGAGAGCGATATCAACGAATTTTAAAATTGTCAGTCTGACAAATGTCACTGTTCAATAGAACTGTAAATTCCTTGAATTTAAAACGTTGAATCACGTCAGAACTAATGTGGTATTCGATTGGGTTTCTTCAGATTCGCTCTCAGATTTCAGGGGTCGAATCCCGTCGTCCGCGAACGAGCATTACGTGACGGAATTTGTTTTTGTTTCACATGTAAAATCAACTTAATTCCGTGAACGTATAGCGTTGGCGCAACAGGTCCGGAGGAACCCTAGGCCTAGCTTCTCACAACCAATCGTTTTGTGTGAGTTTTTCATTTTTGGAATGAATGGAAGGGATCTACAATTTATGCCGACTCTAAACGGCTAATTGAGAAGCTTTTTCAAGACAGTTATACTCTCGGATGTTTGTCAGACGTTCGCGAGAGGTGGCGCAGTGAAAAAAAAACCCTAAGTTGGAATTTTGGGTTTTTGCGGGATTCGAACCTCGACCCCTCGCATAGTAGTTCAACACACTAATCACTAAGCTACTGTGCCTACAAACATTTGTACCTACCGACATTTTATTTTCTTCGAAGTGGCTATTCACACGTTTGTCTGGCTTCGGGACACGGCTACGTATTTGACGTAACGTAATTGTATTTTCATTAAAAACGGTGTTTTAAGAAATAAGTTGGGCCTTAGATAAAAAAAAAAAAAAAACAATTTGACACTTTATGTGACAATTTTAAGTACAAGTCACAATCAAACTCGTTTCAAGTTACGTGCTACCGAAATTTATTTGTTTCGAGTTGGCTGACGATGAACAGTCGTCGATTGTATCAAGTTACGTGCTGGCACCCCAGATTCGCAAAAGTGCTCTTTTTTTTACCAAACGAGCATAAAAAGTGCTCTCGAGATCAAAAAAAAAAAGAAGGTACTCTGAATAGGTACCCAATCGAATACCACATAATATTCAATCGAATCGTTCTCGTTCCTCGAATTTCATGTTTCACTCGAATGAACTCCTCAAATTACGAGGAAAAGCAGGTCATTACCAAATGAATAAAAATTATTTTGAGATCCGATTAAACGGTTCATTCAAATGAGCACACATTCTGAGTGTCGAAAAAGATCTGAGGTCGAATTGCCACGTTGTGCTGCCATGCAACGAACGCAGTGGACAAATATATATAATGAACGTATATTTTAGGTGCAGGGAAATAAATCCGCGGGAAATAATATCACATACTAATTAAAACCACCCTGATTGTGAAATAAGTCCACTTAACAAAGGCGTACTTAGTAACGAATTAGATTTATTTCCCTGCACCATATTTTAAGCCAGGGGTCGAATCTCCACTTTCGTGAACGAACTATGAACGATCACTGAATTAACTTAATTTTACATGTGAATCAAAAACAAATTCCGTCAAGTATTGCTCGTTCACGGAAGAGACGATTCGACCCCAGATTTTCGTTCCTTTGATATCAAACAGTGAAGTATATTTTCGACCAAATAAATCACTCAGTAATTAGGTATATTTCACCTATGTAATTGTGGACTTCTCTGAACTTATTTCGTTTCTGACAAAAAGTGCTGACGGAAAAACGGCGATTTTTCCAACTAAATCGACTCAACTTTAATCGCATTCCAGAAATTCCAAACCTTAAGCAGTCGCCTTTCATTCAAAAGTCAGCTGTCACTTTAAGCCAATCTTTCAAAAATGCGTCTCCTTCGACGTCAGAATAGAATGAACATTTCGCAACGCCCGCATTCCGGCACAAAGAAAACGCAGCAAAAAGCGAATTTCAATTAAAAAACAAACGCGAAAATCCCTTAAACATCAAACGCCAAAATGGAATTTTGTAAATAAAACCCAACAAATATGTAAATCATTTCTAAAAATAGCTGAATATAGCATTTTATGTGCTGGGGCTGGCTGCTAACAGCATATGGTGGATTGGTAGCTCACGCTTGCAATCCTTTTAAAGTCATTTACCTTTTTGCGTGAATGCACCAACACTAGCCCACATATATCGCAGTTCCAGTTCTTCCTCTTTTTCTTGGGTCTTTTGCGCGTCTCTTTGTGTCACTACTATTTGAGTATACCTACTCTCTGGCGGACCATGGAGTTGGAGTGTGTGTACGTTTCGCATTTCGCATATTTGTGTCAGTAATGTTCACTGAACCAGAGCTCAACAAACAGAAAATAAATATAAAAATAAAAACACCAACAAAACGTCAGCTTGTTGACAATCGCTTTGAAGCTTTGTTCACATTTTGCACATTGCACACACTACCGAGGAAAATGTGCTCTCTTCGTTGTTTCTTTTTTTGATACAAGGAGTTCAGTTTGGCATACGTTACACACCTTGCGGACATTTCCGTACTTCCATTTGAGACGGAAAAAAAACTCCTTTGCTCTTTGTAAACAAATGGATTGATGTTCGCGTATGCTGAAATAATATTTCCTTTGGAACAAGTAAACAAAGTGCAAGTGAACTACCTCGTACTCGTATCAGTATCAGTGCTGCTCTTGTCTCCGCGGTTGGTGAATCAGTGAAATGTTTTCCACTTTCTTGATACAAGTGTCTTTCTGTCAATGTCATCACAACATTTTTAATAAATAAATAAATGAATGTATTCTTACTGATAAGAGAGCATTGCAAGTCTACCAGTACAGAAAGTATTGCGTGTTAATGCCTGGAACTGTAGTGATTCATTACAAAAACATTTAGATAGAGTCGCCGTTTTAACTAAGCTATTAACCAGAAGCCGTGATTCATAGCTATAAGACGAACTACATTGTATGGATTGATATGGATTCTAATTTCTTAGAATGTCATCAAGACGCAAGTGTGACTTAGATGAGTCGTTTGAAAAAAGAAGCATTGCACTATCTTGGGAAGTGACTATATAAAAACTTCCGGCGTAGTAAAGCTTTAGGCTTCTTAGAAGAATATATAGCAATACAAGAATTGCAATTGAAGGCGACAGCAGTGAATGAAATGCTGCACACTGTCGGGTGTTTCTTTGTTTCCGCAACAATTGTGAAGAGCAAAATGTCGTTTCGCACAAATTTGTCTTTTGTAAAGATAAACTTAACAACAATTTGGATAAGGGCTTCTAATGGAAAGACTCAGCTGTGTGATGCCCTATATTCAAACTGGGTCTGTCATTCATTCATTCATTCATTTATAAGTACGTACGTATCGAAAAAAGAAAGAACACGTCAAAAATTGGCGGAATATTTAAAGAGATATACTGTCAGTGCGCGATAATAATAAAAATAATCATTAATTATTCCAGGTTAGATTTTACGAACTCACATTGGCGAATTTTGACATGTGAAATTACCCATTGTGACCCACAGGCCCAGTATATTTTGTTAAAAACATAGGCACCCCAGGCTTACAAACACACGTTTGATTGATGTTTTTATAATGGAAGGTCCCACAATTGTATGTCCAATTCGAGGGGAAAGAATTGAAAAGCCTTTGCTGATAGATGCTTGCAAGACGACCCAAGACGTTCTTAAAAGTTGGCGCACTGAAAAGAACCTATAGGTACAATTTTTGATCGGACTGGGCTTGAGAGTTGAGACTTTTTGTTATTATTATAATGTCCTCTGTTATCTAAACGATTATTAGACTTACAATGGGTATACAAATAGTGAACTGGTGTATAACTATGCGTCTTACTAAAGGGTCTTTCATTAACAACTTAACAACTACAAACGTTCAGTGTGAACGCACCCTTAAACCGATTATCGAACTGTCAATGTCAAAATTTTCAGTAAAATCAACATCTTCATCATGCTGAAGTACACGAAGGGATAACGTTTAAATCTACTACCGATTTTCCGAGTCGGTAAACTTTTAGAGCGCCAAGCGATGGAAAGCATTTTTGGTTAAACGGTTTCGTCAATAAGTAACATATGCGTTACTGGACAGGTTGGAACCCTCCTGTGCTTCACGAAACAGCACTTCATCCGCAAAAAGTCACTGTTTGGTGTGGTTTTCATTCCGGTGGCGTCATTGGGCCGTTTTTTTTTTTCGTTCACAATAAATAAATGTTCTGTAGGTCACAATGGGAATTTTAAATGGTTCGTGAAATCTATCCTGGACCTTAAAAATGATTAATAGTATCGCGCTATGACTAGACTGTCTACCGTATATTCCACTATCGATTTGCTGATGTAAAAGGTTTCTTAGGTTAGAAAGAAATTAAAACTTTAATTGAGATAACATCTTGTTTACTTAATTGCTGATAAGGCCATAATTGAACTGCGAGTTTGTTTTGAACTTCACAATCTATGTAGGAATACATGTACTTATATATTTGAATCTAAATTTAGACACGGTATTCGTTTGAATTGCAATTTTTCAATAACAATTTTGATTCATTGATTTTTTCAATGCTAATGAAAATTTAATTCTAATTCTACAGTCACATCGCTGCACAAGAAATAATTGATAAACAGTTCATCAGAAACAGTACGTTTTACAATACTCAATGTTGAAACAGGAAATTTTGTTTATATCTATAACTTTATAAGATAATTTTGTTTCTTAATGTGTAAGCATTCAATTAAAATAAATGAAATGAAATAGGTATCTTAACATTGAAAATATGTACACATAAAAAAAGAAGTGCAAACTCTATGGGTACCTCTGATAGTCCACTTCCAAATCCATTTAAAAAAAAGTTGCGTCAACAAAAACGTTTCACAAATCCTCAAATGAATAATCAAAAGGAAAATTATTTAGTGCATTATTTATTTATTTGCACTTGGAAAATATTCCCCGCCGTTTATAATTGAAACAGCTTCCAAAACAATTTCGTTAAAAATATATAAGTTCCCATCGCAAACCATCCTGCTCGTCGCGCCCACGACCGCATTAACTAAAAAATGATCGAAAAGTCTGAATGGCGTTGAAACTCATATCTTTGACGGCTCCCATTCCTGTGTTGACTGACGATAGCTGTATGGCAGTGGCGCCCATTCCCCCATGCCAAATGAATGACTGTTTAGGGTAGGGCTTCAATAAAACACAAAATTAAAATGCCCATCAATAGGCAAACGCGCGCGCGCATTCCCACTCATTTCATTCCGTCTTCTCATCACATGTCAATAATATAAGACACAACTGCCATGCCATGCTAAACCACGAGGGCTGCCCGGGGGGTGAAGAACTCAAAATGTGTCGGGTTACTTATACTTGTACTATATGTACTTTGGCTGTGGGGTCAAGGTGTGTCTGTTTCGGTGGTTTAACGTCACCCTACTATTGTGTTACCCCGCTTCGAACACATTTCTCGTTCTTTGCCATTTTAATTGATTTTTTAATGGTTTTATTGGCCCTCTGGCTATCCAGAAATTATAAATGATATAGAGTAGGCAGTAGGGTTGAAAATAAAATGGTTCAGCGAGTTTTCTCTTGCTTCTCCTCGTAAATTATTATCACGGCCGAGAGATTGATATATTCATTTTTTATTGGTCCCATAACAATTACTTCTGGTGACAACAGACAGCTTAAAAAGACGTAAAAAAAAAGCATTCCAATTCGGAATATGGAATAGTACAAGTGGTTTTTAATGCTTCTGTCTTCTGTTGTTTTTGGGCTATGAATTTTGATTGGTATGAATTAAACGTTTTTAATGCTTGCCACTGTTTTTTAAGACGTTCTTTGGCTTCACAAGTTATAACACACAAGTGGTTTTGCGGAAATTAAAACGAACGTAAATAAAGATTTTGTGGATTTTTGTTTTATTTTTATGACAACACTCGACTTAAGAGCGATCGGATTGTGGTGGTTCACCGAAAAAAAAAAAAAGCGAGTAATCAACTTGACGAATGCAATGATAAAATGTATGCAATGATAAAACACAGTGACGCATTTCCGTCCCCGCAAGTTAAATGTGTGGAATTATTCCACCAGATTCCAACAACGTAAATGTACCCATATGATTGAAAAGTTTTTTCCATAACAGGACAAGATGGATGGAAAAGCATGATGCCCATGATTATCGTTTTAAGAGTTCAATAGTAGAGACTAGAGACCTTTGTAAATTTGGAATGAAAAATATTTACCGCCATTTTAAAAACAACTGCTAAAACCGTTTTCAAGTGGTTCTGGTTATACTTAAACACAATGGACAAACACTTGTAGATATGTTTTAGTTTCTCGACGAAAAACAACCGCCTCGATTCGAATTTTTCAATTTTATGTCAAGCAGAATTGCGTAAATTCAGCGATCTTAAAACTTGTCTACTTCGCAGTTTTACTTAAACTTTGAAAGCTCAAGAACAATTTTTCTAAGATCACAAAGTTATAGAAGTTCATTGGGATAGCGATACTACTAAAACTCTCGCCATTCTGCCAGGAATTCACAGTTGGCTTTGCTCTGAGACCACAATTTACAAGACCTGTTAATAAAAGTGGAGTGGAGCTCAAAATAAACCTGTGGATTTAAAGAAGCCTATAATGTTATTGAAATTAATATCTTACAAGTCCGAGGAGGTGACATCAGAGATCCATCGCACTGACCGATGCCTTGTCCTCAAATAAAATTTAAACAAAATCATACCAATCGCCCTCACTTACAAAGAAGCCCTGCGACAAAGAAAAAAATATTGACGGCCTTTCTGAGGATAATTTCCAAAAAGTATGGACCACTACCCTTCAGAGAAAACTTTTCAAAAAAAGACAAAAAACAACAAACAATAAAAGAAGTGACAAACAGAAAACATAAGGTAGACAACAAACGAAACGAAAATGAAACGAAAATGAAACAATATGTGAAATTGTTTTGGAGGAAACACATTGCTAATTTTTGCGATGAAATAAAAAAAGTGTGCTTTTTGGAACATTTTGTTTACGAAATAGCCCCGGGGCCAAGGGACAAAATAGAAAACAGAGAGCCAAACGGCCCGATCGGTCACATTATGGCAACGCCGCGTCACCTGCGTCTCCGGAATTTTATACTATTACGTCAGCTCCAAGAGCTGCATCTTCGACTTCGTTGCTGGCAAGTCTATAAGGAACCAGAGTCCATAAGATTACGCCTCTTTCAGATCTGCCACTGTTTGCCGATTTTGTCAAAAGACTGTTATGTACCTACTTTGCTTTGTTATTGGCAAATTATTCTGAGAGAATCAACTTGGTAAGAAACTATTCTAAACTACACTGAACTCGAAAAGACAATCCTGGATGGATTCTGTACCGACAAAAAAAAAAAAGTGGCCAGTGTATTAGCGATGGTAAAATGAGCAATTGTTGAGCCTAATTCGCGCTGGGTTGTCCAATCCACTGCATTTTTTTTTTTAATGATCTACTGTGCTTTTTTTTTTTTTTTTAGTTTCAACGCTGGTACATTGTTACATACAAAATATTTATTGATAAGGTTAAAAACGATAACAATTAGTAAGACCCATTGTAAATAACGCATTTTGTCCCCTCATTAAAAAAAAATCGACTCAACAAAGTCAACTTCTGCAAGCTATTTTGACTCAATTTTATTTTTTCATCAAAGTGTCGTTCATGCGAACCAAAAATTAACAAAAAATTTATGATTTGACAGATAAAACAAGGAGAAATTTGAAAAAGTAAAAACGGCTGTGATTTGTGTTAAGCTTTACGTCTGTTTCTTTTCCCTAACGATAATGCATTCGAACACATTAGCCAGATTTGGTCGAACTTCGTTCAATTTCTTCTCCATAAACCGGAAAATATTAGCCCATGTAATTTATTTGGGCTAGTTGGTGGCTGGGTTGTCAAATGTCAAATCGTTCAAATGCTAATTAGTATTTGACTGGTTATTTAATTTAATTAAATATTTTGTGCTTGTACAGCAATAAAACTGATGCAGAATTTAACTTTTTAATTTCAGCAATAAAAGCAATTTAAATCTTGGTCTTAAATATAAATTTGTGCTTTGTTCTACTGATATTTGAATTTTCCCCCAATTTTTTAAATAGCTGTTGCTTTTCGCACCTCGTTCGCGACACAGCTACGTAACGAAATGTCAAAGTTTAATCGCGTAAAACAGTGGTAGATATATGAGTTCGCTTCGCTCGCAAAAAGGACTCTGAACTCCAGTACTACATTTTCATTTTGGGGCCCAACTTATTTCTTAAGACATTATTTTTAATGAAAACACAATTACGTTCCGTCAAATAAGTAGACGTGTCCCGAAGCCAGACAAAAGTCAGTCAGTACAAAAATAACGTGCTAATAGCTACTTCGTTTTTATATTTGTGGTTCAACACGTTTTTCTTTTTTAGTTATATTTCATTTCGGTGAGCGAATTCTCTCGCAATGAGGGAAATGTGACATATTGATTGTCAATATTGAACCAGAAAGTAAGGAGACCTTTTTAGTTTTTAATAGGTACTTGACATAAGAAGTGGCAAGCCCGAAGCTCCCAAAGTAATTATTACTTTACTTTACTAATAATTAAGTTAACAATAAACAACTTGGAACTCACCCCAGTGGGAACTTTAACTAATTGGATTTGACAGATGTCAATCTAGATTTGACTTAGGTATCTCGTTTTCCATTGGGTTTTCCAGATCTAGCTCTCAGATTTCAGATTTTTCGTGCCCAATGAAACATAAAACGAGATTATTCTTTTTTTGCATTTGTGGTGGTGCGTGTTTTAAAAGTCAGCTGTTCTCAAATTGTTATTTGTGTTTATAAAAAAGTGGCCAAATGTAAATTTTTCCCAAATATTTTGGTGTTAGTGCAAATAGGCAAAAATCTCGCCAGATATCGAGATTCGCAAAATTGCTCTGACTCTTAAAAAAAAAGTTTTTGTTTTTATCTGACAGCCATCAGATTTCAAGAGCAGAAAAACTGCTCTGAATCTGAAAAAAGGGTTTTTTCTGTCCCAATGGAAAACGACATTAGTCAGCAGAAACTCCAATCATTAGGTATTTCCTAACTTAAAGTCAAATTTAATGCTTTACTTCTTATAATTTAGAGTTAGAGTTGGTTTTTTGCCAAGAGACGTACCTATTTAAAATATTTGATTGCAAAGGGCCATTGTGTTGAAATCAGTCTCATGAACGAAATCAAAAGAACGTTCTCCCCTAAAGTAGGCAATTGTTGCTGGCGTGTCAACTGTCAGCATTGACGAAATATTTATATGGTCTCAAAATGGAGAAATACATTGTTTCCGAAAAGGCTATTGCTATTCGCACGTCCTACGGGACAGGGCTACGTGACGCAATGTCAAAGTATGATCGCGTAAAACAGTGGTACATTTTTGTCTATATATAAATACTATTTTTAATGAAAATAAAATTACGTTACGTTAATTACGTAGCCGTGTCTCAAAGCCAGACAAACGTCAGTCAGTACAAGAATAACGTGCGAATCCACTTTGTTCCGAAAATTTAAACAGTAGAGAAGTGACATAGGTATTTAATTCAAAATTATAAGTCTGACAATTGACATTTTTGACAATCAAATTATGCACTGCGTTCAGCAACCACACCTTACTAAGAGAAAAAAAAAAGCGCTTAGAAAATCGACATCCTTTTAGGAAACCAACTACAACATCGTTGATTCCAATAATGTCTTCATGAACTCAAAGGTAGGTCCCCCCTTTCAAATAATAGCCCTAGTTCGAATTAGAAGGATAATGAATATTTCCCAATCATGCAAATTAAATCGTGCCAATGAACTCTTTTTGCGTAGAAATCGCAATGCAAAAAGGAGTCCTTCCACTCTAGATACCTACTGCAATTTCAGACAAAGCAACTGAATACTGAATTACAAAAAGTTGGGCGTGTCACTTTCAAAACGTCTGATTTTCGTATTTTGTTCAAATACACACAGATATGTACAAATAACCATATTATTGAAACAAAACCTCAAAATGAATTGCTCAGGGATAAACATTTTGAAACAAATGTGTTTTCCTTTGTTAAATAAATTATAAATTGCAAATGGAGCCACATATCTACTACCTCCTCAACTCTGTCAAATAAACATATACGTATGTAACATTATTGTTACTGAGTGGTCTTACCTTCAAAAATGCTGTTTTATTCCAGAGGATTACCTATCCACACAAGTGATGGATGATTTGCGAATAATTATCTCGTTCCGCACACAGAGTTGATAACGTATTTACACGCACTCAGTCGTTGCAGGTATGTACCTATACCTTTTTAATTTCTCTGTTTCAATCCTTCATTTATTTATTTTTTTATTTTTAATTAATTCACTCTTTTCCACAGAGAGATACTACAGATTTAATACAACAAGAAAAGACAGACAATAATCCACAATTTGTAAACAAACAAAAAATAAAAAATTCACTTTCATCCAACAGGACAAACAATTAAAACAGACACAAGAAATATATAATAGATGTGTATATATGTATATCCCACTAAATATTTTTATATGTATTTAACAACTGCGCACAAAGAACAAACACACACTGTCGCCGAACTGTATGCATGGATGAAGTTGTGAAGCACAGGCAATCTTCCTTTTTTTTTCTGTCTTCGCTTTAAACAAGAATTTAAGGATTTTCACCGCTTAACAATTTTATTTTTAGCACACAGGAGGATGTTAGTAAAATCAACTTTGAATATATGTAATTTATTTTGTAACAACAACGCAAGGAAGAAAACACTCCTTTCTACTCTCTGTAACAAATTTCTTTGAAAGGAGAAGAAAAAAACGGTACAAATACAGTGGTGAGCAAAAAACTAAAAGTCAATCCGCACCCTTGAACGTCCAAATTCAAACTTACTGCAGCAAGCGAAGTTTGAGCAGTTGAACGTGTTGTAGAACGTATCCGTTCTGAATCTCAGCGACAGAATTGTGACTTGTGATGTGAGTGTGTGCGACGAAAACGCAGAAAGAATGATGATAAAAATGAGCCAAACAGTAGGAAAGAGGAAAGAAATGCTCTGCCTGCGCTCAGCTCATACGCCCGAACGAAAAAAGAAAGAACTAGCAGCAGCAGCAAAGCCGGCATTCGACCGACGACGTGCCGTTGTGTTAAATAAGTGGCTGTCAGTCACGCACACTACCCAGCTACCCGAACCCATTGCATGCATACAGAAAGTAAAGTACAGTAGACGTAGACTATCTACAGTAATGTAACTATAATCTACAAACAGCTAACAAAACAAAGAAAACATATAGCAGCCCGCAGGCTGACTGCTACTATGAGTTGTGGATTGGGGTTGGATATTGGATTAAACAGCTAGAACAGAAGAAAAAAAAAAAGATACGATAATCGAAAAGCAACTGGCAAATATTGAGTTGTGGAACGTATTTCCAATGCTAGAGTTTCTGTTCCATTCCATATCCATATTCCATTTGCCTATGCCTAGCCTATTTCTATCAACTAGGTATCAGTGTGTTTGAGTGGGTTTCGACATAGGAAAACCACTCAATCTACTTTTGCTTTAATGGTGTTGTGTTTGCCTTCGGAATAAAGGAGGAAGGCTTTTTTTTTTATATGAACTGAATAAGATGGGTTCGGTTTTAGGATCCGCCAAACCCAAACGTAGATATCTAACAAATTTTGTTTGTGTTGTCTATCGTATTTGAATTTTTTTTCTTTTTTGTCATTTTACTTGTTGAAAATTAGAAAAGATAGGCAGAGAGTTTTTTTCTTAAGTTGTTTTGAATACCAAAATCATGGTGGTGCATGGGTCTTCCGAGTATGGGACAGGAAGTTTCCCTGATTGATATTTGGCAATGAAAGACGTTGGGAAAAAATGTGACAAAGTAATTAATGGAACTTGCCACGTGCAGTGATCAGGATCTAGGAAGAAGGGACAATATTTCTTTTGTATACACGCATAAGTGTTGAGAAACGATTTTAAAAGGAAAGGAAGTGTGAGTGTCAGAAATTTGTGTACGTTGAGAAATAATGATTAATTTCGATTTATGTTATTGATTTTCAAAACCTAATGGGATTTCATGCCCAGCTATAGATGGTTGGTGGGAGAAGTTGCCCTCAGCTTGAGGATAATAATTAGGAAACTGTTATGTACCGAGGTATATGCGTCAATTAGATGACAGTGATGACTGATAATGATGATGAGTAGGTATTTATCTAGACACTCTTGGTAAATTTTGGGCGGTTATGGATGTCATACACAGTGTGACCAATTTAGCATATTTAATTTTTAGCCTTTTTTAAATCATGCATTTTTTAGGAGAATTTTGGTTTACCTAGTCAAATTATGAATTAAAATAATAAAATAAAATCAAAGCAGGCGAACCTTTGTGTGTACTAGCCACTGCAATTCTCACCTGAACTTGACAGTGAACACAGCCATTCAACATTCCAAACACACATTTTATTTAATGTTATTTTTGTGAAATTGGTATACCTAGGTAGGTAGGTATATAGGTTTCTTATTTTTTCTGAAAAATTGTTTGTTTTGTTAGCTTTTTTTTTTTTTTTTTAGGAGGCTTTTATTTCCAAAAAAATGTATCATGATTTTAGCACTTTTTTATACAAAAAAAAATTTAGCAGGATTTCAAAAACAGAATTGGTCACACAGCCTAAAAGACGGGGACTTAATAAATGATATTGCTAAAGCTAAAGAGATAGAGGTAGATTTTAAAATTATTTGGATTTCATAATTTTGAATTGTAGTTGATGGTAAAAAAACACCGCTTTCGAAGAGAACTGACTGTACT
This sequence comes from Cheilosia urbana, assembly GCA_946477585.1. Taxonomy (NCBI): domain Eukaryota; kingdom Metazoa; phylum Arthropoda; class Insecta; order Diptera; family Syrphidae; genus Cheilosia; species Cheilosia urbana. The sequence goes on from OX297854.1 coordinate 125,703,430, forward strand.
TCAGGTGTTCCGCAAGAGAGTCATTTAGGTCCACTGCTTTTCGTTATTTTTATAAATTTTTATTATGAACAGTAAAAAATAGGCGATGCGTTAAAACTAAATTTAAGTATTAAAACTTAAAAGTATGGATGACTGTTCTTGAATTCAATCAGATCCACCCCGTGATGCCAGATCGTGGGTTATCACTACCGTGACCATGGCCTTTCGTCCTCTTTTAGAGAGAACAGTTCCCTTTTTCGCTACTATGTCCTCTCTGATTGATTGAAATGAAAGAGAATATTTGGAGGTCAAATAATTATTTGCTTTTAACAATTTTCGACTTTTAAAAAAAGTTATTTTTTGTGGTTGAAAAAATGTTAACCGTATCAGCCATTTCGTGGGCATTTTGCATTTCGAAATAAATTAAAGTGGAGAAGGAAGGACATTTTTATATCTCTCAGAGAAAAAAACGGCAATTTAAATAATGAATCTGACGGAAAACTATTCGAATTCAATAAAACGAGAAGATTATTGATGTGTTAACATCTACGCGCGCGTTATTGGAATCTGGTGGAGTAATTCCACACATTTAACTTGCGGGGACGCAAATGCGTCAATGTGTTTTATCATTGCATACATTTTTTCGGATCTGGTGGAGTAATTCCACACACTTAACTTGCGGGGACAGGGAATGCGTCACTGTGTTTTATCATTGCATACGTTTTTATCATTGCATACATTTATGAGCTGGGGCATATTAATTTCAGCTTTTTGTTGATGTGAAATAAAATTTCTCCATTTCGTCCTTGCACCGTACTCAGAAGAAATTTCAAGAATTCTGCAGGGAGATTATCATCTTTTACCAATGATCATAAGCGGAGACTTCAATGTCAATTTTGCAACTCCAGAAGCTATACCATTTATTGATTTTATGCAAGTTAAATTTAATCTTCAATGAACTCCAACCGGAAAATTTCAACAACACGATATGGAACAACCATCGATGCTGTCTTCCAGCGTAATCTAGATAGATTACAGTCTCGAATGTACATATCTTACTTCAGCTACCACAATCCTATTGTATCTATTCTACCGAAACTAGCACAGAAGGAATAAATTATTGTTATTTCATAATATATCAAGAATACGGATATTACAATTCCCTCTTTTCTCAACGACGTGTATCAAGCCACACACATACCGCACGCACGGTGTTTACACATACACATATTTCGGGACTGTTGGATACAGTCGCAGCAAATTTTTTTTTGTTAATTTATCGTGGGTTTTTTTTAACAATAACATGGTCAAAAAGGGTATTTTTTTTTTATAATCATCGTGTGTCCAAGTCAGTCCGAAAAGTCTGGCATCACTGACCAAACTTGGAATATGATTATTCAATAAATTTAAACTATTTGAAAAGAGTTATGAAAATCAAAGATTTGGGAGTCATGCCATACTCGATACGACATAGGTATTTTTTTAGATGCCATATTCAATATACTGTTGCGAAGGTTAACTCAGCTACTGGGGTTGGTTTTATAAAACAAACAAACTTAAGAGCAAAGGAAAATCATACTGAGACCACCAACTCGCAAGCGTCTTGGCGCTGGCCACTAATTTTTTTTTTTTAGTAATACCGCCATTTTGTTTCCCTATCAGTGGAATGTCAATTTAAATCAATTTGACATGCAAAAACATACAAAAAATAAAAAAAAGTGCTGACAACTGGGGGAAGAATGTCAATCTAGAATCCGGTGTGACATGAAAAAGCATACAAAATATATAAAATAAATGCTGCCAACCGCGGGGGAATGTGATAGAGTTCGGGAATATCACATAATTTGATTTCCTTGGTTAATAAAACTGTGCAAAGAATTGTTGTATATACAAGGAACATGTTAGCAAAAACTTGGTTGTGTATTTTCTACTTTTGGACATCATTAACTTTGATTTCATTTGTAAATTTTCTTAAATAACTGAAGAAATTTTCCTCAAAATGTTTTTTTATTATTATTATATATTTATAATTACAAAAAATAAAACAAATTGTAGCACTAGCTACCAGGGCCTTAGGCTAATTAAAGTTAAAAGAGATTTAAATTAATAATTCTAACTTAAGTTTTACAACGATTTCATATAGGTACAGATGTAATGTTGCTTTCTGAGATAATTGTTAAGAATTGTTGAAGGTCTTTTCATGAGATGGTTTTACTTATTAAATATATGTTTTTGCATTGCAGCATGTGAGTTATAGTAAAGGTGTGTTTTCCGTCGCAGTACGTACAAAGTATAACAGGTTCCTTGGCAATTAAGTGTTTATGGGTAGCGCTTGTATGTCCCATTCTTCAAAATATTTTTATTTTCGCTCAACCAATCTAGATTGTTAGGTTTTTTTATAAATATTTTAAGCAAAAGTACACCTATTCCTAAAAAAAATATTATCCACACGTAACGAATAATTTCAAATTAAACGGTTAAAATTTTATAAACGCTGCGCCAGCAACTTTGCCCAGGGCGGAAATGGCATGAATGCTAGATGAGAGTCAGTTGGTGGGCCGGAATTTTTGAAGGTACGTGACATTTGTCAATTTGAATTTCTATTGAACAATACTAGCGCCTTAGCATTTTCCACTGCATTAAAATAAAACTTGTAGGCAAGTGTAGGTCCAAACTGCGGAGACCAGGATAGACAACAACGCAATCGGTATTAACAGAACAGAACATGATGTTTTTAGTATATTTACATTTGTTCGAAAACAGATGAAGCTGCCCATTGACTTTGACATTTGTTGGTGATTCCAAAATACCCCAGGTGGCGTGGTTGATCAACTTGCCATTGCGCAATATGACACATAACAGCTGTTTTTTCGTCTTTCCAGTTGAATTGGAAAGACTTGCTATTGCGTGCGGTCAGATATTATGTATATCGAAAAATTCCATTGTGCAAAGTGAGGAAATACTGTTATTTAAAACCTTCACCGCGAGCGGAACCAGCCTCTTATGCTTTTCCTGAATTAGTACAATATTAATAGAAACTTTATCGAAATGTTTTTGCAACAAGAAGTTGAGGTGTCAAGTTCTCATTCAATGGAAGGTGATTATCCGTCATAGGAAATTGTATGAAATTGAAAATACATATGTTGCCGCCTTAGGAATAAGAAAGCAAAAAAAAAAAAAAACAATAATAAATGCTGACACAGACGTAATACCAAAACAACATACAGGAAAGCCAACGAACGCAAATTATGTCAGCGAGTCTGATTATTCTTTTGTAAATTTGTAGAATGAGCTAATTTAACTATAAGACAAATCAATAAAATCCATTTTCGTGCTCTTCTTCAGTAGTATTAATAGTAATCGCCATTAAGCGCTTGATAACTCTGGAAGAGCGCAATTAAGACTGATGGTGGGACACATCAATCTTAATAAACATGCAAATAGAATCGGTATTTCAGAAACATCGATATGCCCAAACTGCAAGGAGGAGGAGGAAGATATAAAATATTTCCTCTGCCACTGTCCAGCTACAGCGAGACTACGTAACAAAATTCTGAGAGCACATTTGATACCAGACCTTACATGCCTCAGAAATGTGGAACTAATACCATGTTCCCACCAACCTGATTTAGCTAAATCCACTTGATTGAGCTAAATCATCTCATAAATTACGTGATTTATCATACATTTTCGTGATTAAGATTTACGTGATTTAGACGTGTTTAAATTTTAATTACGTATCTGTCCACACGAAATAAAACCAACATACCTCTATAATTATGTTCAGCACTTCATTCAAAAGTCAGTGATGGGACTTGAGGAAAGTGAAACGGTGGTAGAAAAAAAATTGTCCATGATAAATAATTCATTTATTTATACCGATGAAATATATATAATATAAATATATAAATAATATAAATAAGTCATTTGTTATTATTAATTTCAATTATTTTTAAAAATCACATTTGTTGTTCAAAATCAAAAACTTAAATATTACTTCGTATGGCAACCGTCTGCGAATTTATTTTGAAGCATATTTTACCAATAATTTCGGGGGTTCAAAATCTTCCCCGTTCTCCAGAAGTTCCTGGCAGCTTTTAAATTTTTAAAGAACTACAGAAAAAACGGCATAGTTTCAACTCATCATTAAATACAAAATATCAAAACTTAGCAAAACACCCTCGCACTAATACAGTCAAATAATGAAGTATTGGCGCAGTAAATGGTGTATACTGGACTGGAAGTTTTTGCTGATACAATTCTTCGAGAAAAATACTGATAGCTGAATGTGTATGGGTAAAAGTAAGGCGAGGAGCAGTAGGTACAATTTTCAATACAATGATGGAAAATAAATATTATTAGCGAATAGCTTTGTTTAAAGGTGGTAGATTTCGAGTTCAGGTTGTTTAGGTTCAGGTTCATTTTCGAAAGTGTAAGAAGTGCTGGTAATACCACTTAAGTGTTAGAAGTCCCATCACTGATATGGCAAAGTTGGCGTAAATGTCACACTAAATCACTTAAAGTTCGGTGGGGACGCGTTTCGTGATTTTTAAATTACTTTGGCGAAATCACGTTGGTGGGAACGTAGTATAAGTGACATCATGGAGTTCTCCAAGCGAACACCGATTTGCTGACAACAAAAACCTTACATATAGTGCTAGGCTAGCCATAATCTAAGCAACCCCTTACCCCCTATCCTTTCACACATCCTAATAATATTATTCCGACAGTTTCTAAAAAACAAGAGGGGACCACAAGAGGCCCATCAGAGGCCTCAGTGAAGAATGGAAAGCTTGATATACTCCTTGAGACAAACGAGTCTCAACACTTACACTTTCCAAACAAAATAGTTTGACAAATGTGATTTAGTACGAGTACGAGACTTCTAGTTTCTATTTTTGTATGCGTATGTGTAAAATAAACTATATATAACTAACAACCACATCTATATCGAACCTCCCATATTTTTTGTGTCTAATCATTGTTGACAAATGATTTCCAATCAAACATTTCAACAACAAGTTCGAATCACATTCAAATTCATTTCCAATATTGCGTGAAACTAACACCATTAATCTCCAAATTGTCCCATAAAAAAATCATCTCCAACCAACACTTATCCCCACATAATGCCCTGCTTTGCATATCCATCACACACAATAAAACCGAAATCGATGACTTCCTTATAAACAAAAACACAACATCTGTAAACAAACAATATTTTCCTCTTTATCTCACTTGACAGAACCGATGGTTTCTTCTTACCATCACTGGATTTAAGCTGACTGTCTTTGTAACCGAAAATGTGATTTGAACCAGATCTCGGGTTTTAAAAGAAACGTACCTGGAAAGAAAAAACAAAAAACACAAAATTAACATAACCAAAACAAATACTTTTGAATTAGTTTTCATTCATCGTCAATGACTGCGCTGCGGTTCACCCGAATGTGACAGCAGCAGTCTTTGTCAATTTATGAAATGTGGTTGACACTTTTTATTTGCATATAAAATTAGCACTCGTGTAAGTTGCTGCATGCAGCGAGCGTAATTAGAAACCGCACACAGGTAAAACAAAATAATAGAAAACCAAACACAAATGAGGGCAATAATGCAATTTATTTCAATTAATCACATAATCACACCTCATTTGCTCGGTCTATACCTACTCTATGTGCTGGGCAGACGAGGAGTGTCGGCAAAGGGCCTTGGAAAATAATTGAAAATTATAGCGAACCAGACAAATCATTTTTGAGAATTAAAACGAAAAAGGCGCTTAGAGTATAAACACTACTTTCGCGGTTAATTTTCCATGTGGGCGAACAGAACATATGAGGTTAAAAATACAGTTGGACTAGTGTTGTTAAAACGTGGGATTTCTCCTTTTTGTGGGAATTTCGATGTTCGAAAAGCCTTCCGTGGGAAAAAGCAGAAAAATTATGTGAATTTCAGGAATCTGACAAAAAAAAACCTTCTCAATAGAATTTTTTTCTGAAATCTCATTACAAGGTGCCGCCATCTAACGTTTTTTTTTTTTTTTTTTTTTTTTTTTTTTTTTTTTTTTTTTTTTTTTTTTTTCAACTAGTGTTTATTTCGCGAATGGTAACACTTAGCTCATGTCTGATTTGACAGATAATTAGTTTTATCCTTCCGCTGAACGAATATGGTTGTGTATGCGCTTGAACAACGCTGGGAAATATTGCGACATTACTTTGAAAATCATGGTAATGTTGCAGAATGTGTGCAAAAATTGCGTACGGATTTTGGAAGAAGAGAAGCACCGTCAGCTCCGTATGTTCGTTATCTTTTGAAAAAAGTGAAAGAAACTGGCATCCTCATTGATAAACCAAAGCGAGAAAAGCCAAAAACAGTGCGTACACCCGAGAAAATTGCTGCTGTGGCAGAAAGTGTGCGTTAAGCATCGACATCAATTCACCATCGTTCTCAACAATTGAACATTTCGGAGACATCATTGAGACGAATTTTGCATAAAGACCTTGGTATGACGCCATACAAAGTCCAATTGGTTCAGGAGTTGAAGCCAACTGACCATCCAATGCGTTTTCGCTTCGCTAAGTGGGCCTGCGATCGACTTAGAGAAGATGCCGATTTTGCCAATAAAATCATCTTTTCAGATGAAGCTCTACTGCATGGCCAGCCGAGGCAGCCATTTGGATGAAATTATTTTCCATTATTAACCGGAAGGATTGTACTTTCAAATAAAAAAATAAATTTGAGAAAATATTCAGTAGTTTTTTTTATAGCATTTTCAAAAAAAAAAAAAGTTATTTGGCGGACCCTTTAGTACGAGAGCTGCTAGCAACGTCGGAAAAACAAGAATTTCAAGACGGCCAGTTTTTAGATATGTTATCTCTCACTCTCCCGGACGTCATAAAGGCTGTCTGGCTGGCGGTAGTGGTCGTTTCGAAAAAGGCTTCGCTAGGTGAGGCTAACTTAGTTTTCCCGTAAAAAATCGAATAATAGTACTTCTGAACTTTGGCAATATCTTAAAAACGGTCCATACTATTGTAAAAAAAAGACTTGGTCATTTCTAACTTATTAGTAAACTCAGTTTTTGTATTTTTATCTATTTACAATAGGCTTTTGAAAAAGGGTAACAACGATTTTGATCAAAATGCAAACTTAGAGTAAAATTGATGTATTCAAAATTATTGTGTCCTTAATTTTCATTCGAGTCACCGAAAACGCTAATTTGAAAAACTGCTCATATCTCGAAAACACGATTTTCGATTTCGATAAAACTTAAAAAAAAAACAAGTAAGGCTTACATCCCGAATAGTAACTTCTACTCAGTTTTCAGCTAAATAGTTTAGCAATTGTATTTCAAACTAAACATTGCAATATTTGGTACTGTTTTGTACCTACTTAGTTTTTCTCAAAAAAATCGAATAAACCAGTTTTTTAATTAGTTCTCAAAAAGTGACTACCCAAAAGCCGATCTGTGTTCATATATATATTTTTAAAACTCAATACATACCGCACTTCCATTAAAATGCAATAACACCAACGCAAAACTTATTTTATTCCTCTTTTTTTTCAACGACTTTGAATATGTACCTTCGAATAATTCCAACCACTTGAAGCTTACACAAACAGAAACTACCACTTCATTTGCACCCCGAGAGATAAATCTTATAAAAACTCACATTGTTTTTCCGATAATCTACCTACTGCCCTATCGAATGAATACCTAAATTTGAAGTTTAGTTAACACTACCTATTTTTTACATTTTAGGCACGGTTGCTTCTGAACTGTACCAATTGACTCAACTACACTAAAGAAAGTTTTCGTGCGACCCAGTCGTGCACTTTCTTTTGTGTACTTAACTAAAAATGAAAAATTTTTAACTTTTTCACTTTGCTTAAAGTGACAATTTGTGGCTCGTGTATGAGTCTATTAAATTTATTTATTAATGCGTGAACTGAGACAGATGTGCGATAGAAACTGTCGGAAGAAAGGAAAGCTCATAAGTATGTATCAATTTAAGCGCATTAATCTTGGGAGCAGCGCTTCGTCTCCTATTCTTAATTTCGGATTTATCTATTTTTTTTTTATAGAACTAAGCAAGCTGTCTATAACGAGTAGGTATTAACGAAATTCTTTTATTTTGTTTGAAAGGGCAATTATATTTGATTTGATTTGAACATTATTCAAATGTGGTCCAGTTTTTGGCTGATTATTAACCCAACCGGTTTTCTCGAATTTAGACGCCAAATGTTGGAGAGTCGACTTTGACGGGCCACAGCTTCTGCGAAAAAATTGTTGCCAAGCCGCAATATTTTCACTGACGAACACTCATTTTGAAACTTAAGTTTGATTGTTTGGACGTGCTGCTCAATCATGCAACTTGGTTTTTGACATGAGAGAATAAATAATCAACACCATATTAGACAGACGATGGCCGATACAGACCGACAAACTTCGACCTTCCCAATTGAAAAACGCTTTGCTAAATGTAGTTTCGTAATTTGTCGTTTTCCATTGGTTTCACTCGGGGATCCACTCATTCTGTAATCTAATGGAACAAGAAAAATGTTTCTGATTGAATCCACAAAAGTATTGGTTAAATGCCAAACAAATTCTACGGTAGCTGTCATCTGACTTGTATAAAATACATAATCACTTGTGTGAGTGCTTCTCGAGTGGATTCTGACTTCAAATCGAGAAGCGAATTTCTCTTCTCAGAATGACCAGAAGAGTTTTTTTTGTGCCAATGAAACGGTTTCAGGAGCAAATTTTTCGATTCCGGAATCTCCCGGACGCTTGTTTTTGCCCAATGGAAAACGACGTTATATTCCCCAATCAGGAAACGGAAGCCCTACTTGAGAGTGAAATATAAAAAGACATGATTGTTGGTCTTTCGATCATATATGTAAAGCTAAGATTACACGTGTCATATTTCGTGGCAAATTTTGACCCACCGACGTCATTATGACGTAAAGACTTGTCTTAAATTTTTCACTACATGTGATCGCGTACCAAGCGTCTGGTCACGCGGGCTGTAGCAGCGCACTCTCACGAAAGACACACGAGTGACCACCGAATGGCCGATTTTTTGTAACGTCAGCATGTCAAAATTTGAGACGAAAAATGACACGTGTGATCTTAGCACTACAGCTTGTGTCCTATGTGCTTGAACCGCTCTGACCAACAATGGGTGGTCAAAACCCAACTTCAATCCGCTGAAATCATTACCTCATCTGCGCCATCATTAGAATTAATTCCCAATTTCAGTCACGCAATCTGGGTTAATGCATTCACGCCACAGTGTGCGCACACGTCCACTAACAACAAAGTAATTAACGTGGAATTGTAATTTTAAAACATAAAATTGATAATGTTCCCACATCATGATTTTACATACCTTCGGTGGGGTGCAGCAAGTGGTGATGGTAGTGTGCCCAGCACGATCAATTGTCATCGATGGACTCGTCGTATACTTTCACATGTCAGTTTTATGACAGTGACTAATTACCGAGAATTGTATCGCCAATAAAGTGACAAAGAAAGGCGGAAACGATACAACAGAGCCGAGAGCTCTGCATTTCCTTTTGTATAATTCCATAAGAAAGAGTACTCCAACAAATCAGCTTCATAAGCGACCTTCTGAATTTTGAATTGAATACGAAAATAGAAACGCAGCCGAAAAACATCGGCTTTTGTACTCTAATCAGAGACTAAGAGGAAAAGGCGGCTCACTGCGCTGCTGCATTGTGTATATATTACCGAGACTACTTGATTTCTTGGTTTGTGCACTTGAACTTCCTGTCTGTTGTTCAATTGTAATCGGGACAGCGAACATTCCCAAAATAACGAATCATCCAAAATGCTGCACGCAGTACACAACCGCAATGCCACACAGTAACAGATACCTACTTATCGGACGGACGGAGAAGTCCACTTGAGATTGTTTCTCTTTTCTTTTGATTAAGGAGCAAGCAACAGTATGAATTACTATGATAGCACAGTATCCAGTTCCAGAGAATGATAAGGGCCAACTCCCTGCAGTCTCAGTAAAGCGACTAATTTCTATTTCTTGATGCTTTATCTGCGCCAGTAGCAGCAATGTAATGTCAATCTTTTGTTATCGTCGGATATGACAATGGCTCTGGCCCGCACCCGAAGCAAGTATAACTTAGATACAAACCAAACCAGAATCCACCCATTGCATGTGATTATACGACAATGTAAGTCGGGGCGACAACGACTCCTGCTACAGATACACTTTCACAATCAATTGGGTCTGCTGAGGTGATGGTGATGGGTATTGGGTTATTGCTGTTCGTCCCATTTATGGTGGTGGATTGAATCAATTTATAATGCTGGACGTTAGAGGACAAATGCTGGTCGCACAGCATATCACATGTTAATGGGAAATCAATTTCCGAATATTGTGCAGGGGGGAATGTATTTTCTCACAGCTGTTACAAATTGTACCGTACCGGGGTTAAGATTCGATCGGATAATGATAAAGAGAGCTTATGATTAACATAACGAGTCTCTGAAGATGGGCGGGTAATTTATATCTGCCGATAGGACAGGAGCAATTTGAGGCTTGTTTAACAAGTATCGCTTAGCCAGATGGTGGACGAGATTATGATGGTCTTCCAGCAAGTTCTGGGCGCATGATGTTGTTAAGTGGTAAAGTCGCCGCCAAGTGGATGACTGCGTAATGGTGGATAGAATATTCAAAATAATTTTTTGTAAACAAATTGCAATGCGAGACGACAGTGAAAAATAAACGAAAACGAGTCGGGTAAAAAGGAATAGATCTGATAAACTTATGGCGTTTTCGATTGAAGAAAAGAACTACCCTTTCTATAAAAAGAGCATATCCAGAAGTGCTCTTTCTATGTTTTCTATTTTTTTATTGAAAAAAAAAAACTGCACTTCCAGGTCAATTCTTCTTAACACGACAGAAGTGTCGGGTATATTTTTTTTTTAAATAATGGCCCTGAACTCACCAACACACACAAGAAAAATGTCAGATTGAAATGTTTGTTGTGTTATTAGAAACAAATTTTTCGCAATGTGCTCCGAAAATACACAATTATGCGACGGATTCTGTAACAGTTCTTTCGGGGTTCGCAGCGAAATTCCGAATAGGACGGATTCTGTGATAGACCCGATTATTTTATGACCAATTACCACAAAGGAGTCGAACGTACCCCTCCCTACCGATAGCCTTTTACGGTTTATTCTGACACCGAAGTCCGACCTCACAAAGCGATAATTTTACAACTTTAAGTCATCGTTTTACTAGCGGGTTGGATTCGCTGTTTCCGTGTCCAGAAATTAAATCGTATACCCTATCTTAAAAACTGCCCTATACGCCAAGAAAGACACACTTTGTAATCGTAAGGATACGATGGATGGATTTGATAAACAGTCTTCTGTTTTATATCCCTATACCTAACTAAAAACGGGAATTTCCAAAACATATTGCGATAATCATTCTTTATTTCAAAAAAATACAAATCTAATAACCGCCACTGAAAAAAAAATTTCTCCTAGCCAAGAGCAAAATAGACAGTGTTCCGACTTTTTGCCCAACAGAACATATTCACGTCTATCACAGAATCCGTTGTACTCGAATTTTGCTACGAACCCCGAAAGCACTATCACAGAATCCGTCGTAGGAGTAATTTTTGCTACGGATTTCGAAATTCGTAGAAAGTGGTATCACTGAATACAAATGAATCGGATTTTTGACATTTAAATCTACGAACTAGTATTTGATTTTTCGTAGTGCGCAGACAATAACGATTCAAAATGCAAAAACCGCAAGTTTGTTACAACATTATGGAAAAATAATCGTTTTTTGTTCATCAAAGGTCGAAAACTTCAACAAATAGACTTCTTCCTTTTCTGTTGTAGAACAAATATTTTTCTTCAGCCGTTGGGATAATTTTAATATGAGTGCCTACTGCCTACCATCGATGTACACAACAACACCCGGAAATCTGGCCTTTGAGTAGAATTCTAATTTTGCCTGTCTTTTGTCCGCATCGGTTATATTTAATTTTATCCCAACTGGACAGAGCCTTCTTTCCAAAATATTCAGCAGCATTAATTTTTTTTTTAACGTGCCTGAAAATGAAGACTGTGCCATTCCAACTGAGTGGTCTTTACCAACACTGTGTTGATATCCGCCTTCGCCATAAACCTTAATACGGCTACAAGCCGGCCGGAAGGAGTGATTTTTTTTTTTTTTTTTTTTTTTTTTTTTCAAAATACACAAAACAACAATTTATAATTTATTTATTTCTTCAATCTCGCATACTTTGACGTTAGGCAGCTGATTTCGAAATTTCGAATATGACTGTTATGTAATGTGCGGCAATACTTTTTGCGGTAACATTCGGATTCGATTATACACATGTTTTCGTATTCGTATCGTAGATCCGAATTCGTAACTTTATTACAAGGAACTGTGTGATAGACGTGATCAGCTTTTCTCCAGCCTTGCGTTTTGGCCAACAGACACTGCATATTAGTTCTCTGGAGCGTTGCACACTCCTTATTTAAGAGCATTCCTCCGAAATTTATACCATAGCTATAGCCCAAAGCCCACCCAACTAATTAATATTCTTATTTATGTAAAACAGTTCACCGGGGGGGCTTCCGAAACCCATTCCCGACTTAGATATAGGATGTAAATCTCAAACATTTCCCATAGAACGCACCATAAACCACAGAGGATCATTACCACCTCATGCATTCTGGTGTCAAGTCGGCAGTAAAACACTACAGCAACCAAACTAATTGTTAAAGTTCAGAGTCACCTTCGCCCCCAAAGAGCTGGACCTGTAATAAATAACGGTCTCACCCCGATCATTAATTGTTACTATATGACCTCGATTCGTCTCTCTGCAGAGTTAGGTATATGTGCATTATCATAAATTAAAAGCTTCGTTGCGTTGCGTACGAGCTGGTTATATGTGTCTCGAAAACTATAACGGAAATGCCTTCTAGATAGCTATCGCGAGGTTCTCTAATAGATAGGTAGACTGAATTTTCTCCCTAAATTCACAGCGACTCATATTGCAACCCCCATCGTTTTGCATGAAGTATTTCACATAAATTATCATTTTCAAGACACAAAACCTCAACAAACATAATTCTACCGCAAAGGGACTACGTACGATGTGTGTCGTCGGCGTCATGGTTCCACTCTAGCCCTAGACAACGACGACGACGACGACTCGGTCGTGTTTGGTTAAAGAGTTCACCTTGCACAGTGCACTGACGCAGCAGTACCAAAATCGGCACAACTAACCAAACCATGGCTTGGTTGGGGGTTTATTTTTTAAGGCACTCAGCTCTTCTTGGTGCGGTGGTGTTGTTCACCTTGAGTGCCAGAGAGTTTGAAATTTTTTAATAGAAACCAAGTACGAGCGCACGTACAGGTTCAAATGGAGAGCACCGTGGATTGGGTTTCCCTCTGCAGACACAGCGACAGCATGACAGAATTTCTTGATTTTGTCTTTTTTCGTCTGTTCCTTTTTTCTTTTTTTTTTGTCGTGTTTGTTAATTTAAATTGAATTTTTATTGTGCTGCGGTTTTCGGAGCCCATATATAGGTACATCTGCATCCCATGTGAGCAAAATCATACCTAGGCGCCATAGCTCTTTGTGTTGGTAATTCAATTATGCGCGTCTTCGCTTTGGCGTATAATTTTTTAATGGCCTCAGCAACGGATGCACTGACGACGCTTTAACAAATTCAGTTACCCACCATCTTTCTTGAGGCTCTCGTGCGATTACCGGAGGCCATTAGCTTCTATTAATCTCGGTCCTAATCTATAGTTAATATCTCAGCTCAGTCCATGGTGTGGTAGGTGATTTCCCGGTATTTATGGGACAGATTACGCCAGCTGCATTGCGTATAGGCGGTAGGTGATTGGTGGTGGCAGTAGCCTTAACTATGCTTGCACATCTCGGATACAAACGGAGGGAGAATCGGGCGTCGGATAAATTGTCTCTTGGGAATAATAATGAGTCCTCTTCGGCACACGCACCTATTTTCTGGGCTATGTTTGTTTATTTAATTTTTCTATTTTTTATAGCCAATTCAAAGGAGGTAGACGCCAGAAGAATAGGAGTAGGAGTATGTTCTCTGGCTGAGGTTGAGGTGTGAATAAGTTGGTTTATTTTTGGATCAATGATTGTATTCCTTGAAATGTGCGGAATGTTGTTAGCACAATGAAATTACTTTGTAATTGGTTAAGCGGAAAATATTTTTACTCAATTTTATGCGAATAGTTTAGTTTTTTTTTTTTGATACGGACTAATGTAAACAATAAAGATGCGTGTGTGTATCGATTTTCGCAGGTGATGGGTAATGATTTCGATGAAATAATGACAGAGATTTGGCCTTGTTGGGCTGGAGCTGGACGGCTGCGTGAGATATATTTGTTTTCTAAGAACTATGCGTCACTTTAGATAATAAAACTTTGATATTTTATGATAGATTGTCCGACATGTGTTGAGAGGAAGTGTCCATGTGTGTGGCACTGAGCCCTCAGACACAGTTGGATTTCGGGAAATCACCGCGGCGACAAAGCATGACAAGTGCACAAGACCGCAACACTTAGTAGGTGGTAACGATTGAGGAAACAAAGTGTCAAATATAATGATCGCATTTCGTTGATTTAACGCAGGCGATTTAGAGTTTTCGTCAAATGTGTGGAATCCGATAATCGAAACGTTAACACGACAGGTACATCGTCGTCTTCAACCTCAAACTTGTGTATTATTTTCCATTCGTTCGATGCGGCCGACATGCTTTAGTATTTTCAGACTACATTCAGATCTTGTCACAAGATATTGAGTTGGCTGTTGTGTTCATTCGCCGTCAGTATCAGAAAACCGCTTTTATGTCAATAAGAGCATTCAGTCAAGAGCAGATGACTCTGTGAGTACTTTTTCCAAACTCAAGTCTTTTGATATTTAAAGGAAAACGCGACTTTAGACTTTTAAGTGACTAAACTGGAAAAAAAAGAAAAAGTGAATAACATAAAGTAGTCAGTAAATTGCAAAAATATATACCTACCTGTATTTTAAAAATGCTGGAAGTTGTTTCTTTGCTAATAAATGTAACTCTTACGTTGATATATCTGGGGGGTGAACAACCGCATCCGTGAGCGAGCAATACGTCACCGAGTTTTGTGGATTTTGCATGCAAAAGAATAACAAATTCCGTCACGTAGTACTCGATGAAGGATGGGGTCATTCAACCCCTGAATGGGACCAGACCAGATTGCAGTAATCTTTTGCTATTTGTTATGATTCAGCAGCTGCCAAAGTTACCAATGACATCGTGTCAAAAAAATTCGATCGACAGCTTGAAGCACACGCGCATGAATGTAGCCTCAAAATAAAGCCAGAATCTATGTTATAGATCACCCCGTTGTTTTTTTTATATAAGTTCGATATTTAAATAAAAACTCCGTTTGATTTGTCTTTTTCGGTCTGACGCCTTTTTCTTCTTCTTCTAATATGGCCGACACCAGCCTAAAGTTGGTTTTCGTATGTCGTCCACTTCACTGAACACGTCCACAACTTCAGCATGGTTCATTATCCACATTTTATTTAAATTCTTGTTCTCATTGCTCTTATTTATGTCGTTTTCTGTCCTTTGGGACAGAAAAAAAAAACACTTTTTTCGGAGTCAACGCAATTTTGCGAATCTCGATTTTCGAGCGAGATTTACACCTATTTACAATAACACTAAAACATTTGTCAAACTTTAAAGTGTGTTTACTTACGTTTTTAGACGACAAGTCTGTGAAAAGTATACAAAAATTTACATTTTTCCGCTGCAATGGATATCTCAACATAAATTCAGTAGATTTTTATAAACACAAATTACAATTTAAGAATAGCTGAATTTTAAGACACGCACCACCACAAATACAAAGAAGGAAAAATCTCGGTTTATGTTCCATTGGGCACGAAAAATCTGAAATCTGAAAATCTCAATAGAAAACGACATTAGTCACCTATACGTAAGGTCGAGTGAGATAGATGCAACTTTTCTCAAAAAAATGCACGGGTCTATTTCATCCTTCGATTTTTACTCGGCGAGGTTATGTTATGCATCAGCGGGATCGTGCACTTTACTGTCGGTTCGACCCCAAAACCATCTTCAGGCTGCTAAAGCGGATCAAATGTGGGTGTGTTCCTGAAGTTTGAAGGACTTATCAGTATACAACACCGTGGTCTCTCGTTCGTTCCCCTTACTGACAGCAGCTGATCGCGCTCCCTTTTTCTATTTTTTTTTAGAAAAGTTTGCTTTGGCGTGAATACTTGTTCAGATCTGCGAAGCTCTTTTTCGTTTCAGTTCTCAATTTGGGTTAAGATTCTGTAAGACGACACGTTGGAATGTTTTCGTGTGCACGAATGATTTGCTCTCAGTTACAGAAGTGAAATCACTCATTCAAACGAATAAGTTTGAACTTTTCCCCTTACAGAATGCCGATCCAGATATAGCCCCTCGATTTTTTTGTACGCAAACGAAAAGTTCTAAAAACCTAGGCCTAGGATGTGGCGCTCAAGTTACAGAAGTAAATATTTGGTCTCACGTAAAATCTAAAGAAATGTGATTTCCAGATTCGAACGCCAAGGTCCAACAAAAGTCTATAATTAAAAATTCGTAAAAGTCCAGCTAAAAACAATCTGCCTACGTAATACCGACTCGTATTTGCTTTTGCAGAACTCATATTTTTTCGCTAATTCCTCCTATCTTTGTTATATAGCATTTTAACTATCGCCCGTATTTATTTGACATGACAGTGCTGCAAAATATATCTACTTGGACACTGATAAGAACAAAATTCCAACTTCTTCTATACATTATCTTCTAATACCTACGCGAATAATATTTCGGTCACGTACATCATTAAAGGAAATTTATTCGCGTGTCTTACGGTTTCTTTTTTGCCCGCCAATGCAAACAGTGCTTAAAGGTCTGCATACACACGTTTCCTATTAATTCCTTGCTAGATAAGGAGTGCAAAAAAAAAAGAACCTCTCTCCTGTAACCATAAGCCATTCGATGCGACAGCTACTTTAAGCCATAACTTTGAGGAAAAACAGGAAGGAATTAGGTGGGTGATATAGCTGTCAGGTGTATACGGTATACAGCTGCTAACAGCTACATGACAACAACAAACGGGCCGGCCTTTGACGCCCCTAATAAAGAAAGAATCAGGAATAATGGGGACCGGTAATGAGTAATTAATAGTGACGCGCTCGGCAGAATGAAATTAAAAGAAAAGAAGACTGTTTTCCATGTAGCACGTAACCTTAGCAGAGATTCCAGACAAAAGAGTCGACAGAACCCCGTGGGGTGACGATGGCGGGAACGTACACAAGATAGGTGATGTAGTAGCAAATGTAATTTGTGGGGAGGTGAATATGCTGCTCTGTAATGTCTATTTCTTCTTTGTTTTTGGGCTAGTGAAGTCAAAATCTTTTGCCAGCAGACAAAGAGAATGACAAGAATGTGACAATTAGTTTCCTAATAGTGTTTGAACCGGTAGGCAGCGATGGTGTGCGAAGAATTCGCTCGACAAAGTAAAAGGAAATTCCACCTGCGGCCATGGAGGAAAATTAAGAAACATACTGGTGACACGCATCGACTAGCTCACAAATGAATTAGTAAGCCAACCACGCCCAAGTTTTGTGTCTTATACACTCGAAATTTTTCCACTTAACACAACACAGCAGACAACTTAATATGGAATGTGCTTCACTGAATTGCATTAAAAAAAAACTAAATCAGGCCACAAGTAACATCTAATGGAGTTCCCACATGTCCTCATATCACACAATGCATTCCTCTTCACACAAATAGTATCATGAATGCATGAAAATATTGAATGACTACTGCATGAGTGCAAAAAAAAAAAATGGTATTATTCAATGGAAGGAGATTGAGTGCTGAATAGATTCAAATACAATGATTGTGTAGTCACATCTTGAGCACGAGAAAAGACATTCATACAGTGACAAAAACGAGAAAGAAAAGCAAAACGCGGTTTCAGCGATCAGCAAGTCAAAAACGAAACGTCAACACGACAAGAGAATGCAAAGCACTACTCAAAGTAGCAGAGAACAGCCAGCGGCCATAACTTTAAAAATAAAGTTCGAGGACGTCCCATGGTAGATTGAGAAAATGGCAGCAAAAAAAAAATGGAAAATACGAAAAGGGCAACCAAAAACGAAAGTGATTTTTGAGGCAAGCAAAAATGTATGCACGAAGAGAATCGAAATGCATAAATGTACAGGGTGGCCCGCAACACAATTGTATACGGGGGCCGGATGTGTTGGTTATGCATGCGACTCTTTTTGACTCGCGATAGTAGTTAATGCGTTTGACCACTGAGCGCGAGGGTTCAATAACCTGAGAACCTTCAATTTTTAAGCTAAGAACGCATGTTCGTCAAAGTGAAGTCAGTCTTTTAGTAATACGATTAAAAAACTATTACCTATGGTCGACATGTCAATGATACAATATGGCCCGAGGGCCATGACTGGCCTTCGAGACAATTATACCTGCGGCCTGCGGCATCAATTCAATGATCTTCTAATTTCATGGGCATTTCAATTGCTGTGGCAATTCACCAAGTGTATGTTTCTATGTCAAGTTTCTGGATCGTCAGAATAATATTTCGGCTTCCAAGGTCTCTGCCTAAAAAAAAGATCACACCTATCGTGGAATACGCCGAGAGGAATGTTTCACTCAAATTCAATATACTTCGAATCGTAAAATACATTCGAAGTGAAAGATTCAGCAGTCGGTAAAGTGAATGATACTCCCCATCCCATACAAACTTTGACATTTCAAATACGCAGCTGATTCAGATGCAGGGAAACAAGAAATAAGTCCCCGGGAACTAAGTCCACTGAGGGACTTAGGTCCCACTTAGTGGGAAGTAAAACCGCTTTCGTGAAGTGGACTTAGTTCCCATGTAAGTTGGGGATTGGCGATTTTTATTTGATTATTTTCAGAGTCTTGGAAGCTAAATTTTTTTAATTTTATTCTGTATGACAAAAAAATCTCTTCGAAATTCAATTTGCAAGAATCTGAAAATAGTCAAAGAAAAATTGCGGTTATTTTTCGGTGAATTGACAAAAGTCCACGAGACTGAATTCGCGTGAATTTTCGACTTTTATTTTCTAAAATTTTCGAAAACTAAATCAAAAAGTTGTTTGAGAAAATAAATTGTCATTTTGAAATAAATAAGTAAATAGTTGGCGTAACAGTCCGGAGGCGGAGGGACCCGAGGCCTAGCTTCTCACAACAATTCGTTTTGTGTGAGTTTTTTTCATTTTTGGAACGAATGGAAGGGATCTACAATTTTATGCCGACTCCAAACGGCTAATTGAGAAGCTCTTTCAAGACAGTTATACTCTCGGATGTTCGTCAAACATTCGCGAGAGGTGGCGCAGTGGAAAAAACCCTAGGTTGGGATTTGGACCTTTGCGGGATTCGAACCTAACCACTTAACCACTGCGCCTACATTGTCATTGTCATTTTTAACCTTCGAAAATTCGCGCGAATTTTTGACTTTTATTTTCTAAAATTTTCGAAAGCTAAATCAAAAAGTTGTTTGAGAAAATAAATTGTCATTTTTAGCCTTCGAAAATTTGAGAAAATAAAAGTAAAAAATTCGCGCGATCCATTAATGGACTTAGTGGACAGTGGACCTAGTTCCCGGGGACTTATTTCCCTGCACCGCTAATTCATTGCCTATCATGTCGTTTGTTGTTGGTTTCGTTGTGATTTTCTATAAAGTTTGTAAGTTCAAAACATGAAAATGCTTTACTAAATGCTTTATTAAAATGAAACCACATAGTAAATCTGAGAGATAAATAAACTTTATTAACAATTTCAATTACAATTGTATACCTACTTGAGAAAACTCACGTCGAATCGGAAAGTTGCATCTTACATTTTTTTGTCGTTTATTTTCCATAAATTGTCAAATATACTCAAAAATAATCCTATACCTACTATATATATTTATTTTTAATTTGATTTTTGTAAAATAAATTCGAAACTGCTTTGCTATCTACCTCTGCTGTCATTTAATGCAAAACAGCTGATTTGCCGACCAACTTTGAATTGAAAATACCGGTCGATAAGGAAGTTATATACTACATATATGGAAAGTTAAAGTGAATTTCAAAAACGCTGTATTCCACGATAGGGGAGGATATTCCTTTTTTCTTTAATAAAATTTTTTTTAATATACTTTTTACTTATACATAGTATTACAGTTCACATTTAATTTTGTAAACGATCTGCTGTCATGCTTAAGACAAAAAATGACACTTGATGAGTTTACGTTTGGTATCCCTGATATATGGACAGCCCTCCTATGCAGACAGCTTCCTCAAACGCGCATAATGTTCCAAAAGAAATTTTTTTTTTTTTATATACTTCTCCCGGGAAAGGCGAACCTATAACGCTTCAACAGCGCCCCGAGATTCCTGCAGATGTATGTTTGCTCTGTACTTAAATTGCTGCAAATTGTAGTCTTCTGGAAATATATCCCCAGGAAGCGAGTTCCAAAGTTTGCTTGTCCTGTAACAGAAGGAGTTTTGGAAAGTTGATGTCCTCGCGGTTGTCAAGTGTACTGTATGGTCATGAGCATTAGCAGCCTGTCTTGTTGGGCGCCCAAAAGTTGCATTTCGAGGGATAATGGATAATGTCTTTAAGTTCCTCAGAACATCTACCATGGAAGTACCTATAGAACAAGCATAGGTCAGCGACTTGACTTCTGTGCACCAACGGTTGTAGATTTCGTACATTTTAGATTTTTTCCTTCGGACGGAAAACACCCAAATTGTGGTATCATCACTGTTCGGATAAGAGAGATTTAAATCCGGTAGAGAGTTATAACACAAAACAAAATTAAGCCACAGATAGCACATTTTCGCTTTGGCGGACAACGACACGGTTTTAAAAATAGACCAGTAACTTAACCAAGAAAGAAAGAAAGTGTACGACTGGGTCGCACGAAACTTTCTCGATCATCAAACGTTGGTTGGTTGTTTTCTTATTTTATTAGATAGGAAGATAAAGAACTAAAGATCTGAGAAGCAATGCGAGATAAAATAAACGGTTAATAAAATATATAAAAGGGAATAGTGTTAAATAAAATTCACTTTTGGGTTATTCATTTGATATGGCAGTACATATCAAATAATAACAATGTGAATTTTTAAAACTTGAAGCTCTCATATGTAACTGTCGCAATTTCTGGTTAAGGAGTTATAAGAGTTATAAGGCACTGTGCTATTTTATAGCTCTTACACTTTACAAGTTTTTGAGTACGAGGACAAGTGTAGTAGGAGTTTCTGCTTTTTTAATCTGTTAGGGCACGATTTTAGTTTTGTTGTGTAGGGAGTGAAGCTGTCAATGGTTGCAAGTTGTTTTTGAATTAGCATTAGCAGTTATAAACTGAATAGTAGTAGTAGTAGTAGTAGCGACTTTATTAACATCTAATATAATTTTATAATCATTTTGTTCGTATTTACAAATAATGTTGGATAAGTCTTTTATGGTTTGGCTTATGGCCGTCTACCAGATTGACAATTAAGCTCTCATAAACTATACAGTAAACTAGTAACTTTAAATATGTACAATATATTTGTTTTCAAAAATCGCCTTCCAAGATACGAGATCTATAGCGACTCGCAGTTGTGGCATAGTTGTATAAAACTTCCCACCCAAGACTACCGTTCAGTATGTTAATAACCTCATCCTCGTCCAGTAAAGTTCGCCCGAAGTATCTTATACGAAAATCTCTTAAAATTGGGCATCTTCCGATGAAATGGTATACATCCTCCCTCTCATTAAGGTTGCACAAGTCACATAAAATTGGAAGATCAAGACGATGCGGGATAAAATATAGTTTTATTAGTTCACCTCTAAGCTTGAATATTGTGCTTATCATTTCCAGAGAATAGCGGTTAAGTAAGTAAGTGGAAGCGTTTTCAATAAGATTATAGTTCAACCTACTATACACCAGCCTATGTTGCGATGAATGAGCTTCAGATATAAACCTGTCGTACATGTTACTGCCCGCTTTCTTCAGGATGTCGGTAAACATAGATTTCAGCATCGAAAGCTGCATTTCAGCTGAGATATTCAAGCTCACGCCGTAACTAGCTGCTAACTCCTCCCACTTTAGCACCAAGTGGCCTCTTGTTGAAAGTATATGCTTCAGGACAATCCTTGGCAGTCTTCCTTCATCCATCTCCCATATTTTCGCAATGTAATCTGCATGCAGCTTTAGGGTATCTAAAAACAGCGGCGGAACTCCAGTTTCTAAATGCAGCATATAATTCGGAGTACAAGCTGGCAGTCGAAAGATTCGCTTCAGAAAGTACCTAAGGAATTTCTCAACTTCTTCAAAATGACAATAACCCCAAATTTGCGCTCCATACAGCAGTATAGAAGCTGCGGTAGCACGGAAGAGATTGTATTTCGACGTGTGTTCGATATACTTATTGTCAATGCAACGTCCCCAAACTGATGAAACGGCTCTTTTAGCTGCTGCTAGATTAGCTTCAAAGTGTTTTTTCATACTTAGGTTAGATGTAATTAACACACCTAAGTATTTATACTCTTTCACTACTTCAATGCGTACACCCTGATAGGACCATTTTTCGTTACGAGCGTATCTTCCACCACCATTTCTAAAAATCATCATCTTTGATTTCGATAGATTTACAGTTAAATTCCATTGCTTGCAGTAACTTTCAAGACGATTGACAGCTAGCTGCATCCCATCTACTGTCTCCGACAAAAACACTAAATCGTCCGCGAACTTTAACGCTGGTATCCGTACCCCCCCAAATTTGATCCCTCCTCCTACTTCTTCAACTATATCATTTATAAACAAGATGAAGAGCAGTGTGCTTAGGATGCATCCTTGCTTAACACCCATTTGCGATCCAAATTCTTCAGATACAGAATCTCCGTTCCAAACGTACGCCACGTTGTTCTTATACATCTCTGTTAGCACATTTATTATTTTGCTTGACAATCCAATTTTGTACAGCTTATAAAATAGAGCTTCACGTGCTATGGAGTCAAAGGCTGCGCGAAAGTCAACAAAGAAGACATATAGTTTCTTATGGTTCTGTTTAAAAGTCTCGGCAATGTTTGTAAGCGTAAAAATGTGATCCAGTGTTGAATAATGCTTCCTGAACCCTGCCTGGTATTCATTTAAAATCTTGTTGTTTGTAATCCATTGCGTAAGCCTATTAAAGATCACAGCACTAAATAGTTTCACCGAAGTATTCAGAAAGGAAATGCCTCTGTAGTTAGCTGGATTATCTAGGTCACCTTTTTTATGTAGTGGGAAGATTATTGCTCTTTTAAAGCTTTCTGGAACATTGGCTGTTTCGAAAATTCTGTTAAATTCGTTAGTAAGTGCAATGAGAAATTCTGTGGAACTGTTCTTATAAAACTCGAAAGAAATCCGATCGTCTCCTGGAGCTTTTCTCGGTTTAGATAAATCAACTGCACTTTTCACTTCAGCTAAGGTAAATGGTGCATCTAAAAACACGTCTGTTAAATATGGGGCTGCATATTGCGGTAATGGAGAAAATTGCGGAATATTAAGTAAATTTTTAAAATATTCTCTCAGCTCTGCGGCTGGCAATGTTGACGAAATCATATTAGTTCTGCCAGTAACGATTTTGGCCGCTTTCCAGAAGTCTGCCGAAGATTTTGAACTATTAAGAACTGCTATGGTCTGCTGGTCAAATTGTTTCCTTTTTACTGCGCAAAGGCACTTGAAATATTTATTTGCTTCAGCATAAAGTTTTTTGGAGGAGTTGGTGTTATATGTCCTTAATCGCCTTAGTAATGCAAATGATCTATTTCTCGCCTTCAGACAGTCAATATCGAACCATTTCTGCCTACTGACTAGAGCACGTCTTGTATTAGCATTAGACGGGGCAGCTCTTTTAATCATTTGGGTAAGGTCGTCGATATGTGGAGCTGTGTTCTGTAAACTGAATATCCCGATGGACGTGTGTGGGGTGCAAATGAAGTGAAATTTTCTGATTGTGTAGACTGCAAGTGGCTGGAATTATTTTAAGGTGCATATTCAAAATGGTTGCAAAAGGATAGAAGTGGGTAATATTTGCTGAAAGTAAGTTTTGCGTTGCTGTTACGTGTTATTTTTAATGGCTGTTGAAATTTTAATTTTAAAGTGCGGTACTGAGTTTTTATATATAATATAAACAGCAAAATATTTCAGTCGATGTCAAAGGTCTGTCGCAGCAATTAAATGTTTCACAACTCACTAGTGAATCAGATTTTTTATGAATCCGGTGTTTGCCATAGATATTCCAAAAGATTGACACTGCGGATCGATCCTCCCGCTCAGTATGTGAAAAAAAAAAAGCACATGAAAACATTTTTCGACACCCTGTTAACGTCTCGCACGAACGAATATAGCAACAACTCACCGAGTAACGTTTTTCGTGTATTTTTCTGTGCAAAAAGGAAACTGTCGAACAGCACAAGATGTGGAAGCTATTATAACAAATAAACTCCTGTCAATTATTAGCCATCCGACAATGAATAGTGTGTTAGTATGTGTGTGTGTGTGCCGCTGCTGCAGCATTAAAGTTGATGATAATAATAACAAGAAAGACGACGACGCTCACGATAATGATGGCCATGGAGTTTATTAATATAGTAAAAGAACGCGCCAGACCAGGGGTAGCCCATTACTTTTAACAGTGTCTCTCCTTCAGAGCAGCACCAAGCAAGACAGCATAGCTCTCTTGTTGGCCCATAGTTGTAGTTATTAACAAAAGGATTGCTATAGTAACACTCCTCTGATCTGTGTGTATCACTTACCAATTGCAAGTCAAAGCTCAGGAGTCGGGACGGTTGAATGTGACTCGCAACGATGAGACATGAGAGCTTCGCTGTCTTGTTTGTGTGTTTGTTGTGAGCGCGCTCTGATCTTAAGGGGGGCCGAACAAAAAAAATTGCTAAAGATGGTCCTCACCACCGTTGTCATCTACGTCTTCCACTTGATTAGTTTTGTTGGTCGATTTACATTTTTAAACTGGTTTATCCGAGATGTGTACTGAGGACGACGGGGGATAAATTGCTCATCGACTGTATGCCCCAGCGAGCAGGAGTCAAACATGAATTAAAAAAGATAACGACAACAAAAATGGATTTTTTTTTTCTTCTTTTTGAAAATGCCATCTTCATCTTATATAGGTTGAGTTGTCGGTTGTTGATTGTCGCCTCTGTGTGCTTAAAAGATGTGCAATTTATTGGAGCAACGCTTGGCGTCAATGTGCAATGAAAACGAATTTTTAATGAAACTTGTTACATTATACAGAACTGGTTGGTGTGTATTGTGGAAATGGAATAGTGGACCTCTGTTGGGAATTAAGCGATGAATGTCATGCTGAAAGAAATTAACTGTTAGGATGAGAAGAAGACTCCTTGTGAATAAATTTTTACGTCAACATTTTGAAAAATTTCCCTCTGATAAGTTGTACAAGGAAGATTTATTGGACAGCGATGAGATTAATTTCTCAGAAATGACGAAAGAAAATATCTGCTTGATATACTCCGAACTGAAGTGCGGAACAAATTGCTTGGGGATGATGAAATTATAATCTGCATTACGGAAGAAATTGTTGTAAGTGTAATGGCTGTTGGACTTTTGATATGTGTACGTTATTATTGTGAGAGGATTTATCAACAACTTTTGAAGTGGGGTAGGTATTGATTATTTCAAACAGCGTAGTTGCCCGCGGCGGTTGATTTCGTTGAAAGCAACCTGCCTCAACAAGGAGCTTTGTAGAGAGGAACAACTCTTTGCGTTTCGACGAGTAATTCCTACATAAACGAGGCCAAGAATCACCCACCAGACGCGAATTAAAACACTTGTTTCTTACTTTTAAAATTAAACAATATTTATTTGGAACTATGTCCTTTATTATTGAAATACTTTTTACTAATTCTAAAAGGAGCTTAAGGCTACTATGTAGTTACAATAAGACTGTTGATAAATTCATCATACAGTCGTATTTATATACTTTTCTTATCTATCTACAAGGAGACCCAAGCGTACAATCGTCTTGCTTGATAATGAAGAAGAGATAATATTCCAACATTGTATACAAACGATATTATCTCTTTTACATATGTTATCATTGTAGCGTTGTGTGCAAGACTGTACTAGAGACTAAAGATATCATTGAATACAAATAATGTTATCTTTTTTCTCAATATGTTTTGCTATGGATACTTAACTCCCCCCCTTGTTAAACGAAATCGTCCCGATTTTTCGACGCTATTTTTAACATTTCTCTTTCATAAGTTTTGTTATATGCGTCAATCTTTTTTTGTTTTTGACGATCTGTTATACATTGTATAGTTTTTATCATTACGTACGTAAATGCTAGAATAACAATCAGTGTTACAATTGTGTATATAGTTGATAATATCGGTTTTTCTTCAAAAGGAATAATTAGTTTTTTTAAAGTATCTATGTTATCGAATTTGTACATTGTATCTTCTTTAATTATTTGGTCGATGTAAGACTCTGAATTATGACTTCTTAATATAACTTCTTTAATTTGCTTATGCATGTTTTTGTATATTTTATCGTCTAGATTTATAGTATTTTCATAAGTAACTAAGTTTATACCATTAATTGTTTGATTATTTAACTTATGCTTACCGCTTAATAACATAACACCGGATTCAATTTCTAAGTCGTAATCGTATTCTTGTTTAATGTTGCATTTTGAAGTTATATTCTTTAAAAGTGGAATAAGACAATTTTCTTCTTCAAAGTTAATTTCACAAATGTTTTTACTTAGATGATTTTGACAATTTCTTGTTCTTAAATAAGTTTGGTTACATAAGGCAATTGTTTTATCTGTAATGATTTTTCCATGTTTTGAATTTAAAGGTGTTACTTTATACAATTTACATGATTTAATTAGAACTGGATATTTATATATTGTGATGAAGAATTCATCAGTTCTAGCTAATAATATTTTAGAGTACTCAAGTATATTTATTATGGGTACTTGAATTATTTCATGTTGAATAATATTTTTAATGTCATCTAAGTCTAGGCTTTCTGATAAATATTCATTATTTTTTGCTGCATTAATTGTTCTGGTCAATAATAATAATTGTTCGTACACTTGTTCTATTACTAAATGTTCTTTAAGGCTCTGACCTTCGAATTGTTGCAAAATTTGTTCAAATCTAGAATTTATAGTTTTTTGTTTATTATTGTTTTCTATGAGATTATTTATACTCGTTTCTATGTTAACTAAGTCATAATGGTCAGGATTACCAAACACATATTTGAAAGCTGTTCCTAAAAAGTTAATTGATCTAGTATGCCTAGTATGTTCTTGTAATTGGTCTGCTAAATTCTTAATTTTACTTAACCAAATTTTTTCTTCTTGTGTAGGTTGATATTTACTAGTTACGATATTTACGTAAGGTTGAAATATCGAAGTCAGGTTGGTGGCATGTAACAAATAAGTTTGTTCTTTGAATAAATACACGTCATCTGTTTGCGTAAGTATAAACTTCTTGTTTAGTAACTCAGTTATTTGAACGTTTCCTTGCCCTTCTTGACTCTGTACAATTCCTAGTAATGTTAGGAATATTAATATTTTCGTCATCATACATTCCGTTTCATCTGCTTCTGCATATGTACTGCTGACATCGTCTCTGCGTTGTTGTCGGGAGTTATTTACTCTCTGCTGCTTGAAGTTCTGCTGATAAGATCGTTGCGGTCTGTTGTGTGTGTTGAAACTCCCGCTGTGTTCACGTTTCGCTGGTGGATTATATACATCGGGTTTGTATTGATTCCAATTTTGTCGCTGTGCATGTACAATTTGTCTCGAGTTTATCTCCATCGGCTGTGGTCCTTGATTGTGTTGCTGCATATTATCGTATTGCTTCTGGGGTTGATAATTCGTTGTTTGGCTCGAATAATTTGGTCTTCTTTCGTTTCTGCGTTCATGTGGCATATTTTTGTGGTGCTTATCCTGAGTGAGATGTAAATGCCTGTGCACATTATCATGTTCTATTCTGCGAGCAATTGCGAATGCGTGTTCTAGATCATTTATTGTAGCTGAATATAATGATCCTCTTGTAAAGTTGTCACTCATACCATCAATGAATATACGAACTGCGTCGTCGTTAGCATTTTTAATTAGTCTGTCGATTATATTCGGCGGATCACCTGACATAGTGATTTTTGATATTATTAAATTGAGATTTTTATTTATCTCGTCGTGGTATTCAGACAGTGTGCTTCTTTTTTGCGTGATGGCTTTCATCATGTCTTGTAGCACGTATAGAGGTTCTTGATTAGAGTACGTATAATCTAATCTGTTACGTATCGCCTCAAAATTAAAAATTGTGTTATAATTAGTTAACACATTCGCGGCTGCACCCTGTATTTTACTTTTCACTATAGTCAATGCTGCTGCGTACTTACTGTGTGTTTTGAAGTTTTTAATGCTGTCCATTAATCTGGATGCTTCTTCGCGCCACGACCGATAATTTGATTGATCGCCGTTGAAAATAGGTAGGCTTTTAAATGCGTCTAACTGTATTTCACTACCATCTGTATATGTGGTTCTTATTTCCTCTAGCACAGGTATGTTTGGTACTATGCCTAATCCAGATTTTACTTCATTTAGTTTTGTTTCTAAATTAGTGTTTATTTGATTTTGGTTAGTTATTATTGCTGCTAACCTTGCATTCTCTGTGCGTGTGTGCTCTAGGGTTTGTGTTACTGTGTTGCTCCTGGTTTCTAAAGCTTCTAATCTTGCCATTAATACTGCGAGTTGTTCCATTTTGAACTCGTGTCTGTTGTCGTCGAATTTGTGTGTTTTTTTTCTCCACATATACACTTTCACTGAATTGCTTTGCTGCTTCGTACGAAGAAGCTATATTTGTACCTGCTATGCTAGGTAATTCTTGTAACCGGTAACGCGAGTGTTCTGTTTATACTAGATTTCACTACTTGTTCCCGAGGTCCGCTCGATTGAAGTTAAAAAGTATATTTAACCTCCTGGCAGGATCGCCAATTAAAACACTTGTTTCTTACTTTTAAAATTAAACAATATTTATTTGGAACTATGTCCTTTATTATTGAAATACTTTTTACTAATTCTAAAAGGAGCTTAAGGCTACTATGTAGTTACAATAAGACTGTTGATAAATTCATCATACAGTCGTATTTATATACTTTTCTTATCTATCTACAAGGAGACCCAAGCGTACAATCGTCTTGCTTGATAATGAAGAAGAGATAATATTCCAACATTGTATACAAACGATATTATCTCTTTTACATATGTTATCATTGTAGCGTTGTGTGCAAGACTGTACTAGAGACTAAAGATATCATTGAATACAAATAATGTTATCTTTTTTCTCAATATGTTTTGCTATGGATACTTAACTCGCGTCTCGATGTTTCGCAAATTTGCATACAAAATTTGAGAACCTGTGCCGCTCACATATTTTCCAACACCTAATAGAAGCGGAATTTAGGGCAGCAGATATACAGTGCACTCGGGAAAACGTCAACTAATTAAAACCGCGGGTGTTGACGTTTACGAATGTAAAATTTTTACATAAAAAACATCTGCTTTTAAAAGTTTTTATTAATTATAAACTAAAACGAAACATAAACAAATTCAAAAAGGAAACAAAAACGGCATTCAACATAAATAAAAAGATAATACGTGCAGTTGCAACTACTTTTCTACTCTACTTATAAGGGGAATCACCAATTTCAGAAATGATTTCATAAAATAAATGTGTGTGTGTACAAATTTGTGTATTTTAACTGCTAAATTCAAAATTTTGTTTTATTCAGAGTTGACGTTTTAGAGCTTTGTTGGTTGGGTTGACGTTTTAGAGTAGGCAATGTAAAAAAAAGAGGGTTGACGTTTTGGGATGTTGACGTAAACGAGCGTTGACGTTTTCCCGAGTGCACTGTATATGTACTTTGAAAAGAACATTTACTTCCTGAGCGTCACATAAATATTCCATATCCTTTAGATTTTAGGATTTATACACATGGTTTCGATTTAACAACCTTTGCAAATGAACTTGATGTTGTTTATTATGCCATGCCAAGGGGATAGTCGTGTCCTATTTGGTGCTGATAGCCTCCTTGCCCTAAAAACTTTAAGGTAACAGCTAGTTATAATATGGCTGGAACTGCAGTTGATATCTTAAAGGAGCCGAGAGTTCATCTTGTATGGCATTTAAAACATACAAAAAAGCGTTCTTCGAAAGTTCTGTACACAACTAAAATAATAAACGATAGTTAAATAGTGAAATGAATTTTTCCCATCAATAAAACTGTATCTTTTATCACACATTTCCATAATATTTGATTTGTCCCGTAAAACTTATAATAGTACAGTAGGCGCTTATAACTCTCTAACCAGAACTGGCGACTGAGAGCTTCAACTTCTAAAAACTCACATTGTTATTATGTACCTACTGCCATCTTAAATATAGCATTGCTTTTCAGATCTTCAGATCTTTACTTACCTACCTATCTAATAAAATAAGAAAACAACAAAAAAAACTTTTGATAAACGAGAAAGTTTTGTTCGACCCAGTCGTGCACTTTATTTTTCGTTCAATTCGTTCTTCATTATTTTCTGCATTCATTTTTTGTTTTATTTGCCTTTAAAAATCGTAATTTGTTCTTATCTGGCCTGTTTGTTATTTGCTTTAATTTCTTGATTTGACAAATCTAAAACACCAATCCGTAAAAAAAGGGAAAAGTATTAACTACTGTAGTATCCGTATTTAATTAATGTTCGTAAAAGTAAATATGTACGTCTGATTCGTATCGTAGCCACGTATGAAGAGCCCTTTTTATTATTTATTTTTAATACATTTTTACATTTTATTATAATGTTGCTAGACAACATATTTTAATATTTTCTACAGTATTTCGGGACACTACAACTACTATTTATTCCGTTTCGAATATTAAACAGAGTACAAAATCAAAAGCGGAACGAAAAGCACTTTTGAATAGGATTACCTTTCGGAACGAAATATAGAGTAGGGCCCCAGTACTAATATTGAGTTGAATTATTAATTATGACATTTGTGTCTTCAAAGACTTCAAAAACATACTTCAAGTTTGAGAATAATTTAGAACAATTTGTTTTTGAGCAACTTTTGCCGGATTAGTCAGTCAATATGCATCACCCTACAAAGATCATCTTGCCACGACACAGTAATGCTCTACTGCGTGTAAGTAATGCCAGCAAGCGATGGACTGCATTCCTTAATTCAATCAATCACTGGCCACTCACATCGCACCTACGCAATGTCAGAAAGTGCATTCCATCACACAATTCCAGATGAGCGAGGGATCCTCTTTAGCTCTTCAGCGGATTATCTTCGCTCTGTCTGTTAATTGAACGCCCGGCCGCCAAGTGGGATTTTCGTTTTCAAAGTGAAGCCTTCTTTCCAGCTCCCAATTGCGCCTTTATCTCTTGCCTTTTAGTATATTGGGTCGGTGGAATAACAGTTCGTTGTTGCTGCGCGCAATTAACGCGCGCTCTCATATCATTCGCGCATCTCTCGACAATAACGCTTTGACGCTGACGCTAACGATACACGAAGAATCTGACATCAACGACGACGCAGACGCATTGAATGATGGTGCACACCACATCGTTATTACACTTCGTTAAGCTCTGAAAAGTACACTCCAGGCTAGTGGCAGCAGCGAGTAAACGTTGTGCCGCACCGTCACCACTTTGCCGTTTGCCGCCGCCTCCTCCTCCACATTTCGATTCGTCGTATGTAGACAAAAAAAAAAATGTTTTATTAAATTTATTTATTATTTATTGTGTTTATTGTTGTTGTAGTTACCGCTACAACTCGCCGGCCCAGAGAGTACATTGAACCCTAGAGCTGTGTACGAGTAGGCTGTCTCTATTGCCAGTCATACTCGTAATGTACTCTCACATTGTCGCGCGCACATACCATTGTTATGATTAACGATTTTAATTTATATTTTTCGATTTGAATTACGATCCAAAAATAGAAACCCACTCGTATGAAATAACATCGGACGTCATAAATGCTCGGTATCTGTTACACGTGAAATTCTAAGCACGAAACCGAGAAGTCATGAACCTCCGCCTATTTGGGGTCACCAGTGGGACTGGTGCAGCTGAGAGGTCAAAAAAAAAAAAAAAAAAACACGAGTAGTTCTGTTTCTTTGTCTATTTTGTTTGGTTTCTTTTTTTTTTTTTAATGTCATTGTCCGGGAAAAGTGTATAGATCATCCATCCATCCGTTTGTCTCGCTGGTGGTTCCGCTAACTACAAACAAAATTGGAATAACAGTAGTTATAGTTTCATAGACGTCTCTCTCTGCTGGAGCATGGCATGAAAAGCTTTTGTCTATCTTTTTGGCGGAGAGGCTGGATTGTGCTGCGAATCAATCAGTGTCCCAGTCTAACGAGAACCTCGGCACAAAGTTGAACTGGATAATCCGGAAAGCCGGAGACTTTTGACATTCCAGAATAGAATAGTGCTGAACGAAACAGATAAGGGTAGACAATTTGATGTCCAACCACTGTCAAAAACTGTACTTCATCGCTTAGAAAAGGAAGCTGTAACCTTTGAGTGAATATGCGATATGAATAGATTTAGAAAGAGGTTTACCTGATGGGATGTACCTTGTTTAGGACATTTCTAAGAATGACGTTGCCGTTGAGCTACATGTTTGCCCCCCTTTTTAGTTTTTTTACAACTTTTAAAAACACGGAAACTCACGACCTGTCGCTGGCATTTATTTGAGACTTTGGACGTTGAGAGAGCAGTCAAAACTTAGGCAGGTATTTCGTAATTTTTGAAGGGCAAAACATTAAAAGTTCCAAGTTTCCTAGAATTATCTAACCGCTAACCACAGTGATGTTCAATTTTATACGACTATATTTAATAGAAAAGAATTTCCCACATTGACTTTAAGGGCACATTCACACTTCCTTTTCAAGTTAAATTTGTTTACCATCGGTCATCGCTTAGCAAAATGTGTTTAAAAGAAAGTTGAAGAACGTTTTGTCGTTTAAGGTAGCAAAAGAAATACTTGATCAGCTGTCAAATTGTTTGTCGCAGGAAAACGTTTTTGATACTGAAAACCAAAAAATTAAACACCCATTATAATCTGAGCTGTAGATTCCACTGAATTTTTGCATTTTGATCGTCGGAGATTTACCACTGCGTCAGTTGGTATGATATGTGATATAAGTGAAATAGTGTCAGTTCATAATTGTCAACAGTGAATTATAGATTCAATGCAATTATGAACAGAAATGCTGCGGCAAGATTGCAGTAGTTTTGCGTTTACAAAAAAGAGTGCAGTACAAAAATGACAGACATTTTTAATTTCTCTTTCTTCTTTAAGTGACAGAATTTGATTGTGATTTTATTTACAATAACTTGTTAATAATGTCAATTCGCAAAATAAGGACTGATTCTTAATCACTTAAATGGATCCAATTATGAAAGTGTGCAAGCGCAGGGGCAAAATGATCTGAAAGAAATAGAAGCAAAATTCAAAGAAAAATGAAGATTATTTCAATAAGAATGAACTCGATTTCAAGAAAGTTTCCAAAAACTAGGAATTTTCTTAAAACCATAGGTGAATTTCATGATGGCGTTTTCAGAAACTATTTTCGTATGAAAAAGCCCACATTTTGGATTCATTTTCTATAATGCTACGTAATTAAAACCTTAAAACAATTTCTCAAAATTTTATTGAAAAGGAGATTTGTCCACTTGGAAAAATCAAAATAAATTCGGCGACTCCAATCCTAAAAGGATCAAAGTGTGTAAGCAGTTTGGTGTCAGCATTCGACCACAATTTTGTGTTTACTTTCATTCCTATATAAACACACACATTATGTATTTTATTTTTATGTATTAACTTTTTAATAAAAAAAAAAAAAAAAAAAAAAAAAACTTTATTTATTTATTTTGGATAAATCTATTGAACTTTCATTTATTTTACTTACAATTTATTTATTTTTTGCCATCTTCCTGCAACTCGGCAACAAAACAAAATTCAATGCAGAGTTTGTCACAATTTGACTGAACGCATAGATAACAACTGCCGTCATGAAAAAAATTGCATTGCTGTCGCATTTTTTGCTTTTAGAAACTCCGACATTGTTGCCCAAACCATGCAACAAATATTTATGAATACCTACAGTAATGAATGTAAACTACAGCTGCCTGAATGCGGCGGTCATGCATTGACAGAAATGAGTTCATAATTATGCATACGTCAGAAATGACAGATAAGCACAATTTTGTCAATTACAACTCGGATGTTCAATATTCAATGATATTCAAAAGTGGAAAAATACACAACCAGTTGGTCCTTATGTTTCTAGTATATAAAACATCTCATTTAGATAGTTTTATTAACCAAACAAATCAATTCACTCCCATTTTATTAAATATAGGTATATTAACTAACCAATAACATTCAATAACATTCAATAACATTAAAATATGGTATTCCAGAACTCTATCTATACTAAAGTTGGCAGTATTTTTTTTTTTTTTTTTTTTTTTTTTCCTAATTGACATAACACCAACAGGAAAACAAAATGGCGGCATTTAAAAATAAATTGAGCGGCAAGACGATTGCGAGTTGGGTGTCTATGATCAAAAACTCTGTTTTAACTAAAAAAATTAATAACTTAAAAAATCTGTGGACAGTGTGATTAATTTAGCATATTTCCTGCTAAATTTAGCAGGATTAGCATTTTAGCATTTTTTTAAGAAGAATTTTGGTTTAGCCAAATTACGAATTAAAACAGTAAAATCAAATCAAAGCAGACGAGACCTAGTGTGAACAAGCCGTTACAACTATCATTTGACAGTGAACACAGCCGTTCAACAAATTAAGCAAACTTCCAATTGTAATCAACTTTCCAAACACACTAAACTTTATTTAATGTTATTTTTGTGATACATATTTTATTTTTTCTGAATAACAGCTTTTTTGTTAATTTTTTGGGGTTTTTAGGTTTTGATTTCCAAAAATATTTATTATGATTTTGAGCACGTTTTTATACAAAAAAAAAAAAAACATGCTCTGTTGCTGAAGTTAGCTTGATTTCAAATATTGAATTGGTCACACTGTCTCTGGAAGGCTCTACATCGCAGGTATCCATACCTCCGTTAAAAGTAGCTGAATAATAACCGCCAGCGTTAAGAACGCTTTGTCAAAAAAGTTTGAAGACCCATACAAGCGCCCTCCCATCCGAAGGAAAAACAATTTTTTATCCAACTCACTCAATTCATGTATACATAATTTCTGTTAAAACAGATTGTTATGTCGTTTTCCATTGGTTTCACTCTTGAATCCACTCATTCTGTAATCCAATGGAGCAAGAAAACTGTTTCTGATTGAATCCACAAAAGTATTGGTTCAATGTCAAAAAATAATCTACGGCAGCTGTCATCTGACTTGTATGAATACATAAACTACACTTGTGTGAGTGCTTCTTGAGTGGATTCTGACTTTAAATCGAGAAGCGAAATTCTCTTCTCAGAATCACCAGAAGACTATTTTTTGTGCCATTGGAACGGTTTCAGAAGTGATTTTTTCGATTCCGGACGCTTCTTTTTGCCAAATCAAAAACGACTTTAGCAATAAAAAAACTGTTTTAAATATTTGCCATACCTACTTTTGCACTGACTTATTTTTGCTAATTTTGTACTTGAACTACTAGAAACCGACATCTCTCAAATTCCTTCCACAGATACTGCGTAAATACTTAAATGTCCATTATATATTTAAAATTATCAGTAAATATTCAATGGCGGTATTCCATATGGCGCCATTTTATCCAATCAAACTTTCAGTTTCACGTTTTTTGTTTTACACCAGCTACTTTCATCTTCTTTCACCTTTCGTAAACCTGATGCGCGAATTGTATTGGCATGGCTATAAAAAGTAAAACCTTAAAAAATTTACGACACTAATAAAAGCCTTATGTACCTATAGCCTTTTCAAAAATAGCTAAACGCCATCGATGTTAATTGAAATAAAAAGTGAAACTCACAACGAAGACACCGACTACAGCATAGCACCGAGAAGAGATCCAAATTACCTCCGACCTATAAATCCACAAATACAAACTTGGAAAAAGGACTCATTTTGCTTTCCATAAATAAACATTGGGGAAAATCCCTTTGAAATTGGGAAGAAATAAAAGAATGAATGCGCTCGCAAATAAGGAGCAACGGCAAGAAAACCATGTGACAGTGCCTGTCCTCATGCCTCATAGCCTGTCTGCGTCATCAAGGGGCCGACGCGACACTGTGGTACCATCGTATTTGCTTTGTCAATGGATTTTCCACATTCTACGGCAGAAATAGGAACATGTCAGTATTCGCCATCGGCGGCTCACTCCAGTTGTGTCTCTCCCCATCATGAACCTGCGTTCCTGTTTTTTTTTTTTTTTTTTTTTTTGTAAATCCATCCCAATGAGATCCTCATATATATACTCGTATATTCATAAGACAACGCACACGTACGTACAGTTTACATACTCTCATGATGGTGGATTAGTGCGACGAGTGTGCTTGCTGGCTGTAAAACACTGGAAGGAAAATGTAGGACGAAAAGGAGCCACACGTTCCCTTGTTTCTGGGTGATGATGAATTACCATTCCAAATCATAACGCACTGTGTGCGCGTTCTATACAACCAACCACCCTCCCCGCATGACTCATCAGATCAGTCAATTCAAAAAGGAAGAACAAACTGTACCGTTGTCACAGGACAGCCCTCATTTTGTGTCCCTTTTCTGAAGAGCAGACACTTATTCATGTAAAGATTTTCCAAGTTGTTCCCAGAAGATTGAATTATACTTTTAGATGACACAGATCAGGAACAAACCCACGCACTCACTGCTACACCCCAGTCCGAAGCCGGGGGTGGGGGTCTGTTGTAACATGTATTACAATTTCAAGGATATGAATTGCTAAATCGTTTTATGACTTTTTCCGCTTTCATATGCAATTACAGTGAGATAGTAGGTACTTCCTCCCCCGGGTCGAATTGGGTCGGTTCGTCAGTCTGCATATAGGCCTTTCCCTTTTGCCTTGCTTTCACTTTTCCTTTTCCTTTTCCTTTTCCTTTTCCTTTGACTACAGCCCTGTGAATGTGTGTGTGGAAGGTGCTTTTAATCGTCGACCTAAATCTTGATTTTTATGGATTACAGGCACCATTGGCTAATAAAAACCTTTTTAGCTCTTTTTATTGCCGAGGCTTGTGTTATTTTATGTTGTTGTTCGTCAGTTCTTGATAGTATTGGTATAAAGGGCAAACGAGTCAAAGGAATGTTTATTTTTGGGACTATGATACTAGAATATCCAATTGCTCTAATTGGGGTAAGAAGGATTTGTTGTGCCACGTTGATTTGTGTCAAATTATGAATGAAGAATTCAATTCGTCCATTTGGCGCCACAATTCACAAGTGGCTTGTAAATGTGTATAGGTACAGATGACGTGCTTGCGAAATAAACTTGAATGTCGCGCACAATGACAATTGGATTGGAATACGCGATAAAGTCGAAAATGCTTGGACTGAGTGTCTTCCGCTGTTTTATGTTCGTGACGGTTTCATTCGGAGCTTTGAAAACTGCAAACAAAATAATTTTCTGCTGACTAGTTTGACTTATAGGGCTTTTCAAAGTTTGGTCAACTTTGTTCTAAAAAAAATTAAAAAAATATATAGTTGGCGCAACAGGTCCGGAGAGACCCTAGGCCTAGCTTCTCACAACCATTCGTTTTGTGTGTTTTTCATTTTTGGAACGAATGGAAGGGATCTACAATTTTATTCCGAATCCAAACGGCTAATTGAGAAGCTCTTTCAAGACAGTTTATACTCTCGGATGTTTGTCAGACGACACGATAGTTGACCCTAAATATTTGTTAAACCATATGTAAAATTGTAGCTGCAACTGTTTCCATGTTCGGAGAGATTGTAAGTTGCTTAAAAAAAAAAGTCTTGTTCCCTGTGCCATTTTGGCCTTGAAAGCAAATTTCCTTACGGAATATTTCAATTATTTTGTTGAGCTGAGATCGTGAAAAATAGTTTTATTATTATTTTGATCGTTGAAAATGCTACCCACTTCCACGCTCTTTTTTATATAAATGTCAATTGGTTTTTGTAAACCGCTCACTTTAACGACTCTTTTTGAATAAATTCCTCCTAAACCAAAAGGTTTTCTGAGCATGCTTTAACTAATATTTCTTTGAATTACTTAAATTATTGTAAATCATTTTTGTTCTTATTCTTAATTCTTATTCTTATTCTTAAAGTAAAGTTTGATTATTATTCATTTCATATGATGCGCCACAACAAAATGAAAAAATACTTCCTAAAAACATTAAAAATTGGTTCGTTAATTTTATGCATCAACTGTTGTAAAAAAAAAATATATATATATATTTTGGATCACCCGCAGACTATACAAAAGTCGTAAAATATTACCTTATTCTAAAGTTTTTCTTAAGTTCCTTTATCTGTCAATTCCTTTTTTAAAGAAAATCTTACTTCAGCCTAAGATTTAAAAACACCCTGTGAAGCAAATTTCTTAAAAGTCGCTATTTTTATAGGCTGGGAAATTTCTTTTAAAAAGAACAAAGTTTTAGCTATATCTTTCTGCGTTAAAAAGTTTTTATTTTTGCAACAAAAAAAAAGGAATTTTGGACCACAGTGCGCCGGCACCAGATTTCTTAATCAAATTGACAGGGCGTCACATATTCACTTTGTCAGTTGTCAAGACTTATTATAAATATGGACTGCTGTTGCCAGATTCGCTTTGAATCAGATCGGAATAAATTTGACACAAAATATAAGAAGCAGAAATAAGGTAGGTTTTATGGGCTTTATTATATATGAGGAACTTAAAAATAACTTTTTAAAATACATTAAAAAAAAACGGCTTTGAATTTATTTCTCCTCAAAATTTGAACAAGGAATTGAATTTATTCAATAGCTCCACTGTCCTATATCTTGTCTTAATATATAAAAACGTTCGTGCGTATGTATGACCGACGATAACGGCTGAACCACTGAAGCTTTCCCCCTTATATTCACACCATATGTTTGTGTGGTGCTCCGGATGGTTTATGTTTATTTTAGACCCTATAGGGGGCGCTGGGTTCGCTTTTTTGAAAATTCTTATTTATGGACCGATTTGGCTGAAATTTACACCATATAGCACTTAAAAAAAAAAAGAAAGCTTTTGCCAAAATTTGGACCCGATAGGTGGCGCTGGGAGATATTTACGACAAGTTAGATTTCCCTGCACCTGCACATCAATTTTGTATCATCAACACTAAATTTAATTGTAGTAATATATAGTTGGCGTTGGTTGTTTACACTTTTTTGAATTTGACATTTCCGTAATTCATATTATTCATTTAGCTGTACAATTTTTTGACGAAAACTCCAAATTAGTTTTTAATCAATTTTAAATAAGTAAATAAAATTTCCATTCGATTTCCGGCACAAATAACAAAACCGAGGAAAATGTTCTTACTGGGCCAAATTTTATGATTCTTCTTTTGTTTTGTTCGTATTGGTGTATTTTAGGTACAGTCTTAAGAGATAAATTTTTGAACCCGATAGGTGGCGTTGTTGTCGATCTCCGAAACTGCTCAACCGATTTCAATGAAATTTCGTGGATGTATATTCTTCGTTCCCACTTGAAGGCTAAGATACTTTTGGACCTGATAGGTGGCGCTGTTGGGTTAGGTAGGCGCAGTGGCTTAGTGGTTAGTGTGTTGGACTACTATGCTAGGGGTCGGGGTTCGAATCCCGCAAAAACCTGAATTCCAACTTAGGGTTTTTTCACTGCGCCACCACTCGCGAACGTCTGACAAACATCCGAGAGTATGACTGTCTTGAAAGAGCTTCTCAATTAGCCGTTTGGAGTCGGCATAAAATTGTAGATCCCTTCCATTCGTTCCAAAAAATTAAAACTCACACAAAACGAATGGTTGTGAGAAGCTAGGCCTAAGGTCTCTCCGGACCTGCTGCGCCAACTATTTTTTTTTTTTTATAGTTTCGGACCCTATAGATGGTACTTTGCAAAATATAAGCGGGATAGGAGAACGGGTTGTGGAAGCATTAAAATTCTTAATGGGCATTGTCCAAATAAAGGACTTTGCTAAATGTGAGCAGGACTTAATACGAAAGGTATGAGCAAATCCGGGTGGGTACAGCTACATATAAAAAAGACTGACGTCCGTATGTGCGCACTCATAACTCGGGAACCGATCCTTCAATTTTTATGATTTTTGGTTTAAATTCGCATGGGCCCAAGGAAGGAAATATGCTACTTTTCGTCGTGAAAACAAAACTTTATAGGGATTAGTTGAATTTTTGAATTCTTTGGATGTTCCGGACTTACATCTATACAATTGAAAGTCGGCTCAGTTATAATTTTGTTGCGCAACCTCAATACACCGAGACTTTGTAACAGAACGCGTTTGATTTGGTGGTAAGGGATCCCAAATCAAATGCCATGTAAGTGACGATTTTGAGTGGAAAATCCAAAGGCAAACACTCTAATTCCGCAGATTCCGCTTATTCAGAACGATTTGTCATTCGTATTTAAGCGACTTAGATTTCCTGTGCGTCTCGCTTTCACTATGACAAATAATTTGTTGCAAGTATAGTCCATGGATGTTAATGGATATCAATCTTGAATTACCATGTTTCTCACATGGTCAATATAGTGAAAAGCGGAATGTTGGCCGAAACGTCAAAATCGTTGCGGTTTGATTGAAACAAATCAACATTGCTTTTCGTCATTTATTTCTATTGCATTTAATATAACTTTTGAATGAAGCATTTTATTTGGCCGAATTACATAAATTAGCAAGCGCATTGTACATGCTCGGAATTATCATTTTCATTACATTAACAAATTTGGGCGGAACGAAGTTTGCCGGGTCAGCTAGTGTATTTGTAAAATTTGGAGGGAATTCCATTCGATCCTGCAGTCTTTCCATCGTTCAGATGATTTGGAGCCTCCAGTACATCTTCCAGAGTTATGAATCTATTCGCCATAAATATACGAAAATTGTGCAATTTATCGGGCAATAAATGAATTACAATACGATTTTTTATTCAAATATTATTGGTTCCATCTATTAATAACAGTTTGAACTACCAACATTTTCTATTAAAACTTTCCGCAATAGATTGAATTTCAACCTATACATATAGCAAATCTACTAACACTCAATATGTACTTGAATCCGCGCGTTTATATTCCCGAGAATTATCAAAACAAATAAATGTTTGCTGTCAAATGCTGTTCTAGACTTCAAATGTAAAATTTCAGCCAGAAGATATGTTCGCAGCGAGGAATGGAATTGAAATGTCAAAATTTGTGTCATGTCCTCAAAATCACAGTCCACCTATACAGTAGACATAATATCTCCTGAAGACTGGGGGTAATGAAACATAAAGAAGAAACTAGTTTTATTTTATTCGAGCAGTTGCAATGACCTGAGCATACACATTTTCACTTTTAATCAACCTTTCTATCAAAAATGTGACATTCAGAGTGACATGATAATAGCAACTCACTTCAAGTGACAAGCACTCATAAACGTGCAGTGACAATACAGCGATCATGTAGGATTCATTGACATACTATATATGGACTGCTAGTGAAAAAATGTCAGTTCCATACAAGCTCTGCCCAAAAAATAAACATAACTAGGTTGCGCTCTTGCTTCAAAGCGAATAAAAAGTGTAACAAAATGCCAACCATCTTGGATTTCTCTATAGAATGCTAGAGACACCTACATATATGGCAGATTTTCAGATTCCGCAAAGTGATACTTTAAATCTAATAAAGAAATGGATCCCCCCACAAACTGTGCTTCCACTTGTTTTCGTCTAACATTTGGTTTCTTAATTTTGCAAGCATTTTGCTACTTTTAAACGCGAGCCACCTTCACTTGTTTTTTCGTTGATGACATCTGATGAAGTGAAAAGTCATAACACAATATGCCCAATCAAAGACATGCAAATATGGCGGACAAGATGTCTGACTTAGGAATCTGACATATTTCCCACTCGTGGAGACGCGGAGTTACGCAGTTGAGCTATCGACGTTACACTGCATTATCGACTGGATTATCGTCTGATCAATTTCCCATTACATTCCCAGTCGGTTTATTTCAAAAGTGAAGAATGTATTGAGGAATAGTATTTTGCGGATAATTGTGTAAAGCAATGATATACCAAATTTGCATGACACTGTAAAACGATGCTTAACGCTCTTGAAGGTCTGTCCGGACATCAGACTGCTTGTAAGCTTATAATATGGGACCATTTTCGGACTCATTTTAGCACTCCCATTTGTTCAAAAAAAAAAAGGGGTCAAACGTTGAAAGGCACCACAAAACTTCTCAGAGGCAAGCATCAATAACTAGAAACGGCAAAAAAGAACTGAAAAGCCCCATCTTCCTAGTCGATAGTATGACTTGAAACTTCGTGGAGCCTTTTTATACTACATAAAGCGACTTCTGACCCTGAACCTACGGCAATTTTCATAAATAAGTCTAAATTAAGTTTTACGCTCAAACGTACTTTTTTAGGTTTCTGTAGGTTTCAATCTGTGTCGAGCTTGTAACACTTAAATGGCAATCGTGGTCAGCCTTGAAACCGAAAAATTGAGTTCCACTCCATCTGGGACCTATATCTGAACAACCCTTTATAAATAGGTATATATAGCCAAATGAAAATGGAATGGATGTGTTTACAAAGTGAGGAAAAAAAAATTAATTTTCGCCGTAAATTTCAGTA
Organism: Cheilosia urbana; assembly: GCA_946477585.1. NCBI lineage: Eukaryota > Metazoa > Arthropoda > Insecta > Diptera > Syrphidae > Cheilosia > Cheilosia urbana. The sequence goes on from OX297854.1 coordinate 125,746,388, forward strand.
GATGGCAAGCCATCCCATAAACTATCCCTTCCTTCCTTTAAACTCATCTTAAAAGTCTAAAAATACATTTTTTTTTAATGAGCGCGGGACGGCACTGTAATTACACATCACAATTATCTTTCATAATTATACACTGATGGTGCGCTGTATATTCTCTCAATTTATGTTGTACTAGGGACCGGTTGTGCTCAGCGGAGGTGGAGAAGCTTAGCTTATGAGGACATCAGACGACAACAGACGAACGACGCGACGATCTTTGCAAGACGACACTGCTTCAAAAAAAAAGAAAAAAAAGACGCAAAACAGAAGGAAGGAAAAAACCGCCACCCACATGACTATTATATCCACAGAGTGCCCAAGTCGTCGACTCGTCTTCCCCCAAACTGTGGATTTGTGTTCTTCCTCATCATCTGTCTCTCGTCGACGTAGTCGGAGTAAAACCAAACCAGCTGTTCGCAAGAGGAGTTAGGAGAATATTACATTGAGCGCAAATATTTATGACAAAACAGTATTCCATACGGACGCTGCCATACCGTACTTTATCGCCAATTAAAATTCCCAGTGAGTCACACACCGTTGTTGTTGGTCTACGATTTTTTTTTTTTATAATAAAACTCAACTGTCATCCGTAGCGACAGCGGAACCAAAACTTCCCAAATTGTCAATTATCCTCATCGATAATGAACAGAGTTTCTGTGCAGATCTTTGATAAACGTTGAATTAAAAATGTTTCTTTTATTTCTCAGAAAATAATTGATAAAAAAAATTAAAAAGAAAAGAGTAGCAGAAAAGGAAAACAAAAACGAACAGTAAAAACCGGAAGGAAAGGAACCAAGCATCGGGCAGTAACGGTGACTCATTGTGTTGAAGTAACATAAGGCACATGACATGTGACTGACTGAGTGACTGACTGTACCTTTTGCAATGAGTGTGAGGTAGGATTGATTATTTTTTTCTTCCTTCGTACGTATCCTTCCGTACGCCATTTTGCTTGAGCTTTTTTTGCACTGAAGTTCACCCCTTTGTTGTAGGTTATTTGTGAAAAAGTGGTGGGAAATTGCAACGGAAGGTGATATCGATTTTCTTTTTTGTTTGAATTTGAGTCCAAGTGAATTGTTTGTTGGTTAATCCTTTTTATCCACAAGTTTGGATTTTATATGGCGACTGAAAGATTTGTGTTGGAAAAGGAAAGTTAGTAATAAGTCTGCTAGTCGCTTAACTCGGTAGATTTACTTCCTTTCTTTTGTATGATGTGTTAACCGAACGGATAAGAACATTTTGAGTCAGATGAATGTGCCATTGGAGGACTTTTAGCTTGGGGACACTTGTAATTTGAAATATTTCAATTAAGGCAATAAATCTTTAAAAATTGTCGTACCACTATTGTCACTGGTACAATAAGTTTAGTCGAATTCTAATCGAAAGTACGTGTCACTTAATACAATGTCGTTAGTAGAGATGCAAAAGACTTGCAACTAAATTTGTTTCAGTGTTGAATTGTAAGGAAGTATGAAGTAAATTTGGTACTCTAAGGCCCGTTTGGTGATACTACTCGTAGCGATTTAAGTTCTACTTAAATACCTTATGAGCTTCCTTTTTTTTTTGTCTTAAAACTGTCGCATAAGATTTTAAGTGGAACTTAAATCGCTATGAGTAGTATCAGCAAACGGGCCTAGGCCTAGTATCCTGCTCGTGCTAATTCTTACCTCCTATACAAAAATTTCTATAAATTTAAATTTTGTTGAATTAAGCGAGGCAGATTAGCAGAGCAGTATCCTGTTCACACGGTACCTAAATGCTTAGCTTCATGTAGATGGGCCGGTGACAAATCGTCACCCATTTATCTCGCGAAATAAATGTCCAGTACATTAGATCGAAGAAAAATGTTGACATAAAAAACGGAGAAAAAAGTTTGTGTTGTGTCTATTTTGGATTTCTTGGAAAAAAGGAGGAACCCTAGGCCTAGCTTCTCACAACCATTCGTTTTTGGAACGAATGGAAGCGATCTACAATTTTATGCCGACTCAAACGGCTAATTGAGAAGCTCTTTCAAGACAGTCATACTCTCGGATGTTTGTCAGATGTTCGCGAGAGGTGGCGCAGAGAAAAAAAAACCCTAAGTTGGAATTTGGGTTTTTGCGGGATTCGAACCTCTACCCCTAGCGTAATAGTCCAACACTCTAACCACTAAGCCACTGCGCCTACAAAAAATTCTAAATAGCGCATAATAAAATTGCGTTTACCGAAATTTGTCATGGACAAGGACATATGATTTTGTCCAATCTAGGTATATCAAGTTAAATAATTTAACGACTATTTGTCTTTGGTATGAAAATCCAAAGTGGGGACTAGGGACGCTAAGATTTAGCACGAGCAAGGTATTCGACTTTGGGAGTTGAACTCCAAAGAAAAAAGAAAGCTAATCAAATATTTCGTTAACCTACAGTGGCACTAAAAATATTTTCTTTTTAACTTGTTAATTAGCTAAATTGTCCATGGGTAACTTATGTGTTAGTAGGTACAACTTTCCGATAAGCTGCTTCTTACCTTTTATCAGCAGTAAGTTAAGGGTTAAATGTTATTCAAATGGAATTTTCTGGAACATACCTGAAAGGAAACAAAATTATATAAAATTAATGGACTTGGTTATGGTAGGCAATATATATTTTTTTTTAGCGTTAAGGGTTGGAACTTTGAGCGAAAGGAGCAGCGAAGCAGTGAGCAAGTCAACAGTGCAAATATCCAAGCACTGGTGAACTGCCGACGCGAATTTGATGTAAAACAGACTGCGAGCCGGGTAAAACTGGACTTATTGAAAAAAGGTCCCATGTTATGATTGAAAATGATTATAAATGTACATATTTTAAAAATACATAATAAAATTTGAGAAAACACACCGGAAATATGAACGAAATTGACGTGGGCGGTTATTTAATTTTTGTAATTGGAAGTTTTTTTTGGAAGTGTCGCCCGTTGTTTACTTTAAGCTCCAATTTTGGGCTGTCAAACATACTGCAATGGTGCCAAACTGTAGGAATTTTGTTTTCTCTTGTTTTTTTTTCTTCTTATTTTAAATATATATTTTTTTAATTATAAAAGACGGGTCAAAATTTAAATTCTAAAGTCATAATTTTTCGTTAACCCACAAATAAAGTGTATCCGTTTCTATGAGAAAATTAGCTTCTTGGATTTTAATTTATAATTCTATGCACTGGAAGATTTTAAATAAATTTAATTACTGGTTTCTAAACCGGTGAAGAAATTGACCGAGTCTGGCATAGAGCCCTATTAGGCAAGTTAGCGTCTTACGGATTACCACAACAACTCTGCGGATGGATGCAAAATTTTCTTCTGGGAAGATCGATTCAAGTTGTTGTGGATGATGTATCATCCAATTCGTTTGCTATAAATGCGGGAGTGCCCCAAGGATCTATTCTTTCTCCAACTCTATTTCTTCTCCACATCAACGATTTGCTTGGATCGACAAATAATAATATCTACAGCTTTGTAGATGACAGCACTCTCATATCCTCCATCTCGAACAGTGGGCCTGTGAATACGGCTACATCACACAGTCAGAGATGTGAACATATTAATTATTTCAATTAATGATGATCTGGACAAAATCTTGAAGTGGGGAAAGGACAACAGCTCACAACATTTTCCAGAAAAAATGTATCAACAGTTCCTCAGATCCAAATGGATGACCATCCAATCCATTACAAGGACTCAATGCACCTTCTAGGAGTCACAGTCAACTCAGGAATCACATGGCAGAGCCACATATCCTATATCGCAAAATCGCCGTCCGCAAAGTTGAGCTACCTATTTAGAGCAAAGACGTACTTTAGCCCCAAGCAACTTCTCCTTCTCTACAAAGCACAGGTTAGACCAGGCTTGGAATATTGTTCCCATATATGGAGCTCGGCCCCAAAACATTCACTTAATCTGCTTGATAGCATACAGAGACGAGCAGTTCGGCTCATTGGAGACCCTACACTTACATCGAATCTACAACCGTTGGTGCACAGAAGTCAAGTCGCTGACCCTATGCTTGTTCTATAGGTACTACCATGGTAGATGTTCTGAGGAACTCAAAGACATTATCCCTCGAAATGCAACTTTTGGGCGCCCAACAAGACAGGCTGCTAATGCTCATGACCATACAGTACACTTGACAACCGCGAGGTCATCAACTTTCAAAAACTCCTTCTGTTACAGGACAAGCAAACTTTGGAACTCGCTTCCTGGGGATATATTTCCAGAAGACTACAATTTGCAGCAATTTAAGTGCAGAACAAACATACATCTGCAGGCATCTCGGGGCGCTGTTGAAGCGTTATAGGTTAGCCTTTCCCGGGAGAAGTATATAAAAAAAAAATATATATATATATATAAATAGGCGAGAGCAAATAGTGAAGAACCACTTTCACTGCCTTAAACAATTTGCCAACATATTCGCTTTATTTTGTGCAGAGATGCAATGTTGTGTGTAATTTGTTAACCAAAATTTTGAGCTTAAGCCAGGATACTAAAATGGTAGAATTTCTACGTCTGGATAAACTCTAGTTAGTAAAAATGTTTCCACAAAGTCTCCATGTGAAATCAGCAGCAGGGCAGTTTTCGGAAATTCTATTATTAGATTTTGTGTATGTATTCAAAAAAGCAAACATATTTAAAAGGTTTGATCAAATTGAATCGCGAATTTCTGTACTTCTAAAACTTGTGCTTTTACAGGGTTTTAACATAAAAATGTTACTCCATTGATTAAGTCCCGTTTGCTGATACTACTCATAGCGATTTATATTCCACTTAAAGTCTTATGTGACAGTTAATAACATAGAAAAAGTAGGCATCCCATAAGGTATTTAATAAGAACTTAAATCGCTATGAGTATAGTAGCAAACGCTTATAGTATTTGGTTTTTAGTGAGTAGAAAAACTGTAAATATATATTTTTTTTTTAGTAATTGCGTGGAATAGAAAATTTAGATTAATCAGACATCTGTCAGAGCTGGCAACAGGCATATTAATACTGCTGTACAGGGCTACCAATATACTTCATAAATGTAGTAGATTTACTTCATTTATTTGTTTTGTATGCATCTGCTACGCAGCAACTTATTTCTACTTCGTTTGACTCGTTTTTATGTAACGATCAAAATTTCATTTAATATGTGTTGTATTTATTCATTTTTGCAAATCAAAAAAGTCATTTGCTTTATCTGAATGCACTCATCGCAAAAATCTACTACAATTTGGCTTTAGTTTGGAAGAAGATATGTTTAAGGTGTTGCCTGACTATATGCTTACACTACCTAGTCTACCGCAGTACCGCAAAAGAAGAAGAGAAGAAGCCGAAAGACGATTTTCAGATTTTAACAAAGTAAAAAAAAAAAAAATATTGGTTATAAGTACCGCTTCTTCCCTTTTAGTTATAAGAGAGTTTGTGGCTGGGCTGGAATATTTTGAAACTTCTCTCAACAATTCATACCATATTTTTTTTAAATTTAAAAATGTTTCGGAGGGTACTTCTTAAAAAAAACTGATTAAATTTGAATCACAATTTCTTAAGTAAAGGGTTTTCCAATAAGAGGTATTCAAAGAAAAATGTAATTTTTTGAAATAAATGATCGGATGTTTATTTCATAATAAACAGGAAGGTATGCCGTTAATAATTAAAAACAACATCAGCCAAATGGATACCACGAGCACGCATTAAGGACCATATCCTTTTCATGAAATTTTCCATTACCAAATCGCAAAGTGGCTGCCCTATGTCCTCGATAGCCTCACGAATTTTATATTTGAGGTCTTGAATCGACACTGGGCTATTGGCGTAGACCTTTTCTTTCACGTGGCTCCAAAGGAAGAAGTCGCAAGGTGTTAAATCACAAGATCTCGGTGGCCAATTGTGATCACCTCTTCGATAGATAACACGGTCCGGAAACATTTCCCGTAAAAGATCAATGGTTTCGTTGCTTGTGTGGCACGAAGCGCCATCTTGTTGAAAGTAAACGTTATCCAGATCAATACCATCCAACTCCGACCATAAAAAATCATTAATCATCTCTCGATAGCGCAATCCATTTACCGTAATTGTTGATCCAACCTCATTTTCGAAAAAGTAAGGTCCAATGACCCCGCCGGACAATAAACCGCACCAAACAGTCACACGTTGAGGTCGGTGAGGCTTCTCAACAATAACTCTTGGGTTTTCCGAGCCCCAGATGCGACAATTTTGCTTGTTGACGTAGCCACCGAGGTGGAAATGGACCTCATCAGTCAAGATGATTTTTCGATGGAATTCCGGATCATTTTCATGCATTTCAAGGACCCAATCAGCAAAGACACGACGTTGTTGATGATCGGCCTGAGTTCTGGTGTTAACTGAACTTTATAAGCCTTAAGACCCAAGTCTTTATGCAAAATACGGTGTAATGACGTTTGTGGAATGCCCAATTCCAAAGAACGACGAGGAATGGACAAACCTGGGTTTTCTTCAACACTTTGGGCTACAGCAGCAATATTCTCAGTTGTTCTTGAGCGACGTGCACGGGTTTTATTTTTCACATCACTAACTAACTTGTCCAACAGCTCGAATTTTTCCAACAATTTCTGTATTGGGGTCCGACAAGGTGCTTCACGACGACCAAAAAATGCTTTACTTTTCCGAACTGTGACTGCAAGATTTTCACCATTTTTGTAGTGAATTTTAATAATTTCAATGCGTTGTTGAAGCGTGTATCGTTCCATTTGTTGTAATGGCGTAGTTTCTACTTGTCAAATGTCAGAGAATAAAAGCTTCAAAAGTGACAGCTATGTCGGTTCATGCACAGTAACACCTCTTATTGGAAAACCCTTTTTTATAGTATTACACAAAATCTGAAGAAGCCCAATCGAATACCACAAAAGTATGCCATGTAACAGAATAGAAATTGAAGTGAGCACAGACTATGATCAGCAAGATGGGATTAAATACAGCATTTAGCACGCTTACCTCAAATATGGCCGTTTTCTTTACAAAACGGCTAAGAATTGTCGGTGCCGTGACATAAGGCCATATTGCCTTAAGTCGCTTTGTGAAAGTGTCATAAGGCCATATTTCAAAATATTTGCTTATGTCGCCATGGCCTATGTCACGGCACCGAATTATCTAATATGGTTCAATTTTCTGATCAGGTATTAAAATGTGAATCGAAAATAACAAGAACGCGACTGACCAAAAACTAAAAGCAGCTGCCAATGAAAATGACGTCCTTTTTCCCATGCTTCCAAAAAAAAATCGCCAAAAATGTAAGTCGCATGTTATCACGAGAGATAGTGCTCACCCATTTATTTGCAATACTTGGACCAATGAGCCCATTGGACTGGAGTGTTTATTTAAATTTGTTGATGCATGTGTGCGCTATGTGCAAGTGAGTGTCCTTTTACCTTGTACAAACTTCCTAAAATGGAAATTAAATTTAATTTTCGTATTTCCATTGCTGTGTGTATTGTTTTTGCACGGTTCAACAAACTGGACAAGGAAATAGAAATTGTATAGCGGCAACCCCCTCAACTGTGGTCAACAGCTGTTGTTTTCCTTCATCATGTCTCATGTGTCCTGTCCGGTATGCGAATCAATAGTGCTACCGCAAATATATGGATACGTCTGCTTGTTGTGTAAACGGTCAACCAGGGGTATTAATGCCCCGTTCAGGCACTTTACACTTGGTTAACTTTTGGACAAAATGGATGATCGATCGATTGGTCGCGGTGGTCGTTGCAACGAGCCCAACCGAGATAGAATCAAATTGGATTGATAGAAGACAGCAACCGTTGCACCATATCGGCAACCATCCTCTGACCGTCATCGTATCAAGCAATAACCTTACCACACATTAAAAAGTATGTCGTGCTGTAAGTTGTGTTGTTTTATTTGTGAGAGCGCTGCAAAATTGCATACAATGGAGGTATCATTTGCAGTGAGATGGTAATGTTCAGCACACGGTCGCTTCGGCACCACTGCCTTGATTATTTCTTTTTAGAGGAGTTTCGAGTTCTACGTGCGGCGGCAGTGGCGTCGTCGCCTTCGCCGTTGTGTAATTGCAGCAACACAACCGGTGGTACAAGGCGAGCGTTATATTGCACTGCACCACACTACACCGACACCACAGTATGGTATGCATATTGCGATGATTTGTAGCAGGAAACACAATTTATTTGTTGGTCGGAGGTTTTTTTTTTTTTTTGTGGTGGGAGGTGCGCACAGAGAACACTCCGGCGGAGTAGGTTGATAGGTTGGTCTGGATCTGGTACTGCGTGTGCCGTATTTTTTTGTATGAGAAAATACGTTGCAATTCATCCATGAAATTGAATAAACGAGATTTTAATCCGATTAGAGGTAAACAGATATAGGGATGAAGAGAGCAAGCGATCGAAGACGAAGTAATTGATTTGAAACATCTTTGGAAATGACAAGAGATTTTATATTTGGACGTATCATTCAAGGATTTTAGATGCCGATTTGATGGACATGAAATTCCTGGTATACAAACGATGTAATGTTTCCATCTCAACGAGCAAGACTGGTAGGCAAATGCAGCCAGAGGGAATGGATGACGACTATAAATTTTGCAATCGATTTTGATAGATTGTATATATATAATAAACGTGTATGGTCTGACAGGCTCAAAGATAATCTATTAGTCGTAGGACTGCAAATACAGCTTAAGACCTGTATGTACTATACATATTTGTATTTATGTTGTGTCAATTGAAGGGGCAACTTTAGTTTTAAGCAATTTGCGGAGACCTGTAGAGACGAACAAGGAAACCTTTTAGTAGAGCCACAGTCGGTGCTGAGGACATGGAAAAACCATTTCTGCAGACTGCTAAACGACGAAGACGACACAAATTCCGCTGTCAGGCAGAACGAGCCATTCAACCTGGACGATGAAAGCCAAGATTTCTGTCTACCTGACCAAAATGAAGTGAGGATAGCAATATCTAAGCTTAAATCCAACAAGGCTGCTGGACCGGACGGCTTACCTGCCGAGCTGTTTAAGGCAGCGGGAGATGACCTGGTAGAGAGCATACACCAACTCGTCTCCAAGATTTGATCAGATGAAAGTATGCCGGATGAATGGAACCTCAGCATCGTTTGCCCGATCCACAAGAAAGGAGACTCTCTTAACTGCGCCAACTATAGAGGCATCAGTTTCCTGAACACTGTGTGTAAGATCATGTCTGCTGCACTGTGTGAACGCCTGAAACCATTCGTCAACGATCTGATATATCCCTATCAGTGCGGTTTTAGGCCCGGTAAGTCCACGACCGATCAAATATTCACACTACGGCAGATCCTGGAGAAAACCCAAGAAGTCCAGATCGATACTCACTATCTTTTTCTTTTTCGATTTTAAGGCCGCATATATGACAGCATTTATAGAGACGAGCTATACAGAGCCATGTCTAGTTTTGGCATCCCTGCCAAACTTGTCAGACTGTGCAGAATGACGATGGAGAACGCTCGCTGCTCCGTAAAGGTCGGAAACAATCTCACCGAGACCTTTGATGTCAAAAAAGGATTAAGACATGGTGCCGCACTGTCATGTGACTTTTTCAACATCATTTTTGAGAAGATTGTGCGAAACTCACAAGCCAACACCAGAGGCACAATTTTCCAGAAGTCTGTGCAACTACTTGCATACGCTGACGACATCGATATCATTGGCAGAACACAGCGAGCTGTCACTGGTACGTTTGCAAGTATCAGTACAGAAGAGACAAAAATGGGCTTAGTGGTGAATGAGGGTAAAACAAAATATATGCTGTCAAGAAGAAGGGACACACAACATAGACGAATCGGATAGAACGTCAAGATAGACAGCTACAACTTTGAGGTAGTTAGGGAATTTGTCTACCTCGGCTCCGCTATAAACTCTGACAATGACATCACATCAGAAATCAAGCGAAGAATCACACTTGCCAACCGCTGTTTCTTTGGCCTAAGCTTTGGCAATTGATTAGTAAGGCCTTGTCAAGAAGCACTAAGGAGATTCTATAAAAGACTCTCTTCATCCCTGTCCTGCTCTATGGCGCAGAAGCATGGACCCTAGCAAAAACGGATGAGGATCTTCTAGGTCGCTTCGAACGCAAAATTCTTCGAGTGATTTTTGGTCCCGTTTGCGTTGACGGGATTTGGAGGAGAAGATTTAACAGCGAACTCTACGAGCTGTACAGCGACATCGACCTAGTCAGAAAAGTACGCATCAGTCGTCTAAGATGGTTAGGACATGTAGAGCGAATGGACACCAACGCTCCGGCCCGGAGAGTCTTCGATTCCAACCCGGAGGGACAACGCAGTAGAGGAAGACCTCGCCTTAGGTGGCGCGCTCAAGTGGAAGGGGACCTCAACCAACTTGGAGTGCGCAGCTGGAGGCAGTTAGCCAAAGATCGCGCTAACTGGAGAGGCGTATTGGTTGAGGCCCAGGTCCACCCCGGACTGTAGCGCCACCTTAAGTAAGTAAGATATAAATGTAACGCGTAACGACTCCTAGATTATGAACCATTTGGTGCAACCTGGCATAGAATTTTTATTAAGCCACTTCATTGATCGTTTTCAAATAGAAATGCAAACGAAGAAGTCAACTCAAAGTAAAAGAATACCAAATCAGCGAATGGAATATTCGCTACTTCTCATTTCTAGTAAACATTCGTTTGGAACCCTGTCAAGTTCACTCCCCTCGGTTAACTAAAGTACGTAATTGGCAATTTCCAGAGGACCTAAATGGAAAATGGATTCAAATATTTTTTTACTATACTACATTTCATGTACAAAAGCCACAAGAAAGAAAAAAAAAAACACTCTCTTTCTGTCATTGTTCCGCTGCCACTTGAAAACCAGTTTGTTCTGATTAAGAGCCTTATAAGTAGAAACAATTCTAATTCACTACACTTTGTTTGCAAATTCTTCCACTTCATCGAGTGGTTCACGCATCCCCTCGAGTCTGCGATCGGGGAGACGTCTTTTATGCTCCACCACCAACACGACATAATATATAACATATGTAGGTACAATAATATAAGGAAATGTGTGTGCAAATAAAATTTAATGCTCCACATTTAAAATTCAATTCACTCAAATGGATTCCCATTTGTCGGATGGATATAAGAGCCAACCAGCCAGCCAGCGCAGCGGCGGTGGTGCCGGCAGCAGCGTTAATATAAACACGAGACGGTTAAACGCAAAGTGGCTCAACATCTCAATTGTTATTGTGAAAAATTCACAGATCACAGATTCGCCATTTAAGAGCAACTCACAAACGACAAGTAAGGCAAAATAAAATAAACAAACAAAAAACTCGTTTGCAAGAGTCCGGGCAATTTGCAAATCCGAGGCGCAGTCACCTAGCACCGCATCTATTCCCTCAAATAGCATTACTACTCCTCATTGTTATTGCTGTATGTGTCTGTGTACACCTTTTTCAACTGAAGTAAAATGATTTAATATGCATCTGTGTCTGTGTGTACAGTTTTCACACCCGACATGGGCACAATAGCGCCCAACAATAGACAAAAAGTCAGCTCTCGAAGAGTACGCTCAGCTCAGGGTTAAAGTCGGAGCCGAGCGCAAAAAAGCCTTTTATCTCTTGTGCCAGATGTGAATTCGTGCCTTTGAATAGGCGGCCTAACCAGACACCATCGCTTCGAATGGATCTTTTTATGGCCTTTCACATAGCCAAAAAGGCACATGCAGACATACTCTGTAGAGAATGGAACAAAATGAAGAGAAGCGTACAAATGAACCTTAACTTTTTAGCTTCTCAGGCTGTTGCTGTAACAGTGACGTGTGCGCAATTGGCTATATCTAAATCGTTAGCTGATTTGGTGGCCAAATGTCAGGCTCAGTCGTGCGATGCGGGGGAATCACAGCTTTCATAAGTGGATATTATGTACACTCGTAAATCGAAATAATGTTTGTGGATTGTTGTAGAATGAGAAGGACTGATGGTGTGTATAGTTGAAAATCAAGGAACCGGCTTTTCACTGTTCTTGGATAACAAACATGTATAAGAAGGCGAAGGCGGCCCCACCCACCCACGTAATGAACTTGAGTTATTGTCGAGATGGAGAGGAAAGAGGTTTTTCTTTTCAATTCAAAATGAAGGGTTGGGCAGTTGGTTTCAATACAAGTTGAGGTTAAAAAATAAATTTATGAAATAAATTTGCATTGGGTGGAGCTTTCCCAAGGTTCCTATATAACTTTGACAATTTACCTTTCATGCAGGATAAGGGAAATCATAAGACAACAATAAAAATGATATACCTACTCCACTTATAGGTCCATGTTGTTCAATTATTGAATGGCATTGCTTTTTTTTATTTCAGAGCGATCCTGAACTGTCAAAAAAAAAGAAGTTCGTATTTCTTTTTTAGATCAAATGTGAAAGAGCTTTAAATTTTTGTTATTATCGTCCTTTAGAGCAGAGACTATGAGCTGAAAATAAATCAACTGAGCAGTTTGAGTAAAAAATTGAGCACAGCACATTTTGACAGCTACTAAGAACGCTGATCGATAATGGGAGTGCTAATACAGAAAAAGAAAGTAGATTGTAAAAAAGTATGTTCACATGATAATTTTTTTTAAAGTCAAATCACAACTGGTGTGAATGTGTTTCTCAAATAAATTAGATCACTCTAAAGTCTAAACACACTCGGTTCAGAGCTCTGTTCCGTGTTCCACTCCGATCGAGAAATGGTGGTATACTGTATAGTCAAATATTAACCCATATCTGCTGACGGCATTTTAAGCAGTTTTGTAATTAACTGCGTTGTATAACGAAACTGAATTTCACTTAACAAAAACGTATAACCGATTGATTGATGGCGTCTGGCGAAATAGTTCTCTTCCTTGTTAGTCATGCAATTCAACTCATCATCATCATCACCAACTTTATCAGCACATATTCGACAAATCCGATGACTGATTTTTGCAGGCGGCAAATAAACAGACTCAGTCGGGTGCGGAACACATTTCACATCGCAATGCATTCCGCCATTACAACAGTAATGTACTCGAAATTGGACCAATTCCATTGGAAATGGAAAATATTCCCACGAACAAAAGTCCCCAGCGTGGAATTATACGCCAACAATTTTTACATTCCGTCAGTTTTTGTATGCGCCACACGATGAGGAAAATTATTACGAGTCGACATTCTTTGTATGTATATAAATGTAAAGGGTGGGCCATCTAGTGGTTTCTTTTTAAATCATAGGTTATTTTGACACTGACAGCTGTTTTCCGCTCGAAATCTTGACAGAAAGTCAGTATCATACCTCCGCGGTAAGAAATGAGTTGCTTTACGCTTGAAAAACGTTGGGAAATAAAAAAAAAATAAATAAATAGTTGGCGCAACAGGTCCGGAGAGACCCTAGGCCTAGCTTCTCACAACCATTCGTTTTGTGTGAGTTTTTCATTTTTGGAACGAATGGAAGGGATCTACAGTTTTATTCCGACTCCAAACGGCTAATTGAGAAGCTCTTACAAGATATTTATACTCTCGGATGTTTGTCAGACGTTCGCGAGAGGTAGCGCAGCGGAAAAAAAAACTACAAAGGCGGAATTGGGTTTTTGCGGGATTCGAACCTTGAACCCCCGCATAGCAGTCCAACACACTAACCACTAAGCTACTGCGACTACAACAACGTTGGGAAATATTGAAAACTTATTTCCAAAGTTAGTGTTGTGTAGCCCAAACCAGAGACAATACTGAGGCCCCCATCTTCGGTCGATTTTCCGTTACTTGCCATATTTTTATGGGGTGGTAAATGCTACGTGCGTTAGTATTGTTACATAGAAACGAATTTCGAGATATTGACATATGTCACGTAACTTTCAAAATTCTGGTTCACCAACACACTCGCACCTTGCGTGTACCACTTCCGCTTTCGGCAAATTTTCTGCCAGCGTTCATAGAATTTTGTCCGTTAAATTTGAAATTATTCGCTAGGTTACTTACTTTTAAATTAAAATATTTACAAAATATAAACAATGTAGATTGGTTGAAGAAAAATAATAACATTTTGAGCAATTTTTCTTCGGTTATTTAAGAAAAATGTACTCAAGAAATCAAAGTTAATGATATTCAAAAGCCGAAAATACGCAACCATGTTTGTACTAATATAAATCTAGTATATAAAAGTATAATAATCGCTTTTTAAAAATATATAACAACCACCCAATAGCATTCAGTTATATTAAAATGTGGTATTCCCGAACTCTATCACATTCTCCTACGGTTGGCAGCGGTTGGCAAGATTGATTTTATATTTTTTGTATGTTTTTGCATATCACACGGATTTTTAATTGACAAAACACTCATAGGTAAACAAAGTGGCGAATTTGAAAAAAAAAAATTGAGGGGCCAGCGACAAGAGAATTGCGAGTTGGGGGTCGCATTATGGTTTATCTCTGGCCCAAACAGTGCTTTTTTTTGAAAAGGAGTTTTGGCCGAAATGAAGCACCCACCGCGACTGCTGTACGCAAGATTGTGCAAAGAGTTCATGAGACTCGTGTGCTAGTGGACAACACTCATGGTCCCCGTCGTCGTACGCACAGACGAGAATGTGGCTGCTGCAGCCGAGAATGTGAGACTCAATTTCTTCTTCGAAAATGAGGCTGCGAATAACGTTTCGGTCAATGGTGGGCGTTACAGAGTCATGTTAACCGACTTTTTTTTACTGAAGTTGAAGACATGGATTTGGACGACCTCTGGTTCACACAGGATCGCGCCACACAGCCTATGCCACAATCGATCCACAATCCAAATTGCGTTAACAGCCGTCTTGGCGATGTCAATTGGCTGCCTCGTAGCTGCGATTTGACACCTTTGGATTTTTTTTTAGTGGAGAACCGTGAAGGACCGATGTTATGCCAACAATCCGGAAACGATTCAAGCACTTAAGGCCAATATCATCCAAGCAATTCGTGAGCTACAGCCCGAAACCATCGACAAGGTCTTGGAAAATTGGAGCGACAGAATGTGCTACTGAGAAGTCAGCAGAGGCAGCCACTTGAATGACGTTGTTTTCCATAATAAATGGAAATTAATAAAATAATACATGGAACAAATTTAATTTTGTTCATTTTATTGCATTTTTAAAAAGAAACTTGTATATGGCCCACCCTGTATAGTGCTTGTACTTGTCGCAATATTGTCAAGGCGTTATTCAAATTTGCGCAGTGACACTACTCCAACGTAGTAAATATCAAACAAAGTGACGCATCAATTAAATAAAAATAAAAACGCTTCAATTGTGTATTTAAAATTCATTGGAAGTCCACGACAGATGATGAATATTTATTTATTTCCCTCAACAATGTTCATCTCTTCATCTAAATTCCTGCCTATTCTTTGCGTCCATTCATCAGTATGCAGCAAGTCCAAGATTAAATATCATGACAGTGTGTTTGCAGCAGAATTAGAATGTTATTTCTTATTTTCCTTTTAATCACACTCTTTTTGTTTATTGATATCCAGCGCGTGTGTGTGTGTGAGGATGAGAACTGATAAGTGTATCAATTTAAATCGATTTGGTCGTGTGGGCAGCAGCGGAAAAGGATGATATAGAGTGTCGGCTTGATCAGCAAATATTGCCGGATGTAATAGAAAATTAACAGCAAGAGATGACATATCTATATAGCACTGTCATGCCAAAGAAATCGATTTGGCTTATCTCCTTATTTATTTTTGATACTCGAACAAGTTGAAACTCTTTGTAACTACGCCGTGTTGTCGTTTGTAACTCGATAGCATTTTGTGGAAACTAATTTCAACTTTATTATTATCCATCTCCCTCCAAGTGGGTGGCACGAAGGCGGCCGTAGATTGTTATTGCTTCTTCTTCTACTACTTTTGTTCGCACAATTACATGGGAGTCTGAACAAAATTGATTTATTGTTGACATAAGTAGCTTATGGTTATGAACATGAACTAAGAAGAGAAAACAAACATAACGAGCTAATGAGGGACTGATAGACATTTTTGAACTTTGCCGATAGGTAGATATATGGTGAGCCTATATCTATCGAAACATTTTTCACTACTTAATCTTAGGGTAACGCGGAGATAATCACATGTAATTATTCGGTTAGGAGTGGCGTTGCGAGCATGCTCATTTAATTATGGCTTGTGACTATGTATTGTGAAGACTTATTGTTGGTCTTGATTTTTTTTTTAACGAATTCAATTTTGGTCTATATATAAAGTTGCGCACCACAAACAGATTGATGGCCAGTCTTATAAAGATCAACAATCCTATAGCTTTTAATGTAGCAATCGAGTTTAAATACGATATACGTATGTTGTATACTTTTCCAAGTCCGATTGAATAATTAAAATACGAAAATATTGGGTAATGACCACAAACCGCAAATTTGTTTACAAAACTATTGAATATTTTGTGAATCCCAATTCAAGATAATTCACTTGGAACTACAAACAGTGCTCGGAAGGTGACTAAGATCACGTCCAATGAATATCAAGTACATCTAAGCATTGAAGCTAGAATGGCGAAAATAATCAATTACTTTGGTTTAACTAGAACGTAATTACCTATAGGGCGATGGCACCAATAGTCAGCCCTTTAGCTTATTTTTTTGAGTTTGATTAGTCTTTAAAAATCCGTTGTTCAACTATTTAATCAAGTATTTGGTTTCGCTGACCGTTTAGAGCGCATATATTGGAAAATACTGAGCTGAAAATACTTAGCTACCCAATGTAAAATTTTTACAAAATAAGTGAAGTAGGTTAGGTTAGGTTAGGTAAGGTGGCTGTCTAGAAAGACACACTTAGGCCGCATCAAATTTCGGCCCTTTGTGATACCACATGAGTTAAGGGAATGGGGGGGGTGGGAAGGCCAGAGTGTTCTAGGCCGGACATACTAGTGGGCGTAAATGTAAATGCTGATATGTATGATTTTGATTTTGGAGCAGTCGTACAAAGCAAGTATCCAGTAGTCGGCCCCAATTTAATTTACACATGTTCATAAGAACACGTGAGCTGACAACTGGAGAACGTTTAAAGGAACCATGTCTTCCATAGACAGCCCCGTTTCTCTAGTAAACGTACAGGGCGCTACAGGGACACGGCTGCAGAGAATTGATCGAATTTTTTGCGAGAATCAAGACAGATTGTTTCTTTTCATTTCGCATACTCGCAAGCAACAACAAATGGAAGATAATCAGCTTTTTAAAGAGGAGGAAGAACTATTGTATGGACCTGGGATTGCAGATTAATCGGCAAGTAACTAAAACTGGTAATTTTCTTGTACTCTTGTATTTTAAAAACTGCTCGTGTTGTAACTCAAAAAGTTATTGACCGATTTGACCGAAAAATTTGGTGAGGCCTCTCTAGATTACTATCGGAAGGATAAACCTAAAACTTTAGATATTTCACGTTGACTAGGGTCAAAAATGTCAAAAAAAAATAACCTTAAATTCTGAGCAAATAGAGCAGTTTGGGACCTCGCGCCGGAGGCAGCAGATAAAAAATTATCCTGAGCCGCCATTTTGAAAGGCAAAAAAAAATGTTTTTTTTGTATTCTAGAAAGGTAAAATAAAGTTGTGGTAAAGTTTAAAAACAATAAAATTATTTGATCACCTTCAAAAATGCTTTTAAAAAATGACCGATTTTGAGGCTGTTACATGGACTTCCCCCCTTAATTCCACTCGACTAGCTGGGCTTTTAAAAACTGTACGCAAACATAATGGCGCAAAATTATAGTCATCGTGTATTAGGAGAGTTTAGTAGATAGTTACTAACAGCACTCTAACTTAAAAGTCGGTGTCTAACTTTTTAGTTTTTTATAAACACTTTATAACCTACATGCACCTTGTACCAACCTTAAAGCGGGCGCGACGCAAATTTTTGTCAAACAGAACCAAGAATTGATAGTTTGAGAAACCAAGCACAGTTTGCAGAATTTTGTTTAAACTAATTTTAATAAAACGACAGCAAGAAAAAAAATTAAGAGTAACTACAACTTGCAAAAATGCAGGAAGGGAAAACCTGCGATTTGTTATAGACTCTTTAAAATTCAAATTTTTAATCAGTTAAAGATGTCACTGCAATTAAGAAGCAATACAAAAAGCATTTACTTAGTGGGAGATATAAATCACTAAATAAAGGGTGCTAAATGATGAGAATGTTTTTGCTGTTTTCCGCTTGGATCGGTTTGATTTAAATAAAAGCCGTGGTGGTGGCGTTTTGATTGCCGTACGTCGCAAGCTGTCTGCTTACGAGATTCCCATTGATATTGTTCTGGAGGAAGGTGTATTAAATATCGAGCAAGTTTGTGTTCGGGTGACTGCTGCTAATGTTGGAGATGCTGACTTGCTTTTATTTCTTAGTTATTTTCCTACAAATTGTACCGCATCTGTTTATGATAAACATTTACAGAATATTAATATAGTCATTTCAACTTTCGGAGACCAACGTTCAATTAACATTTGTGTTCTTGGAGATTTTAATTTTAGAGATCTCGATTGGTATTCTGATGGCAATAAAGTGCTACCGTATCGTTTTTCTTCGGAAGTTGAAAAGACTACTTTGGATTTTCTCCTGTCATTAGATCTCTGCCAATTTAGTAATGTTCGTAATTCTTTTAATAACTTGTTAGATCTTGTTTTTGCATCTGAAGAGATGAATGTTTCTGTTGATTCTTGTTTACCTTTGTTAAGAAATTCTTTGTCTCATAACGCTATTAATATTTTAATCAAATCTTACGTCTATAATAATCAATTGTTGTTTAGTGACTCGACTAAATTCATTTTCAAATTTAATAGTTACAACATGAAATTAATGAGTGATCAGTTTGCGACAGTGAACTGGGGTGATGAACTTCGGTACAACACAGTGGCTGAAAATTTTAACGCTTTTTCTAAGATTTTTTTCAATATTTTAAATAATTCCGTGCCTAGAGTGCGTAAACGAGTAAACGCCCATCCACCATGGTATAACCAGCGGTTACTTAATTTAAAAAATGCCAAAAACAGAGCTCATATAAAATTTAAAAGGAGTAAATCTCTATCGGACTATGAGTTATTTGCTCGGTTGAGAAAAGAATTTATTTTTCTTTCTAGGTTCCTCTCGAACAATTATATTCAACGCTTGGAAAGGAATCTAAAGTCCAACCCAAAGTGTTTTTGGGCGTACATAAATTCCAAACGGGCTAGTGTCGGTTTTCCGTCAACCATGAATTTTCAAGGCAAATCATCCAGTAATCCCAAAGATATTTTGAACATGTTCGCGTCGTTCTTTCAAAGTATTTATGATTCCTCATGTCCCATTTCTTTTAATGATGATTATTTCGGTTCTTTGCATAATTGTACTGCATCAAGTTCACTGGTACTTACCAGATCAGAATTATTGTTGGCATTACAGGATTTGAAGGACAGTAAAACTCCAGATTTCTTGGGTTTTTACCCTATTGTTTTAAAATCTTGTGCTATTTCTCTCTGCTACCCTCTGCTATATATTTTCAATCAGTCATTGGCTAGTGGGACATTCATTGATGATTGGAAGTATTCGCTCATAACTCCAATTTTTAAGAGTGGGAAAAAGGACCAAGTTTCGAATTATAGACCAGTTTCTAAACTTTCTATTATACCTAAGCTTTTGGATCGCCTAGTGAAAGAACGGATGGTATTCATCTTAAGTAACTTTATAAGTGATTCTCAGCATGGATTCTGGAAGGGTCGTTCGACTTGCTCTAACCTGCTTCAATTTACCAATTATTGCTTAGGTTCCATTGAGAACCACAAGCAAGTGCATGTAGTTTACACTGATTTTGTGAAGGCCTTTAGTAGAATTAACTTGCAAATCCTTCTAAAAAAGCTTAAGTGTTACCATTGTATATGAAACTTATAGTAGTATCATCACGGCAATTTTTTTATTTCTGTCTCCAGCCGCCTAGGGGGTGTTCGATCGTTTCTCCAGAGAGAAGAAACGTTTGTTCACTCCTTCTGAATAGAGTAAATAATAGCGTAATGAGTGAGTTTATGAGTGACTTGAAGAGTGCAAACAACAACTAACCGGTTTTGGCGTACTCGCACTAAACCAATGTCGTTTTCCATTGGTTTCACTCGGGGATCGACTCAATCTGTAATCCAATGGAACAAGAAAACTGCTTCTGGTTGAATCCACAAAAGTATTGGTGAAACGCCAAAACATAATCTACGGCAGCTGTCATCTGACTTGTATAAAATACATAAATTGCACTTGTGTGAGTGCTTCTTGAGTGGATTCTGACTTCAAATCCAGAAGCGAAATTCTCTTCTCAGAATCAGCAGAAGAGTATTTTTATATCATATCCGTTTTCGTGTTATAATCAAGCTCGGGCTTAATTGCCAATTCATCAAAAATCAGAACACATCTTTTTTGTATATTTGACATGGTTTCGGCCTTACTTTTCAAAAGTTCAATTATTTGGGTAGAGAACCCAGCCGGTAAACTCAAAGATAAATGCCATCTATATATTGTGCTTACAGATGGTAAGCTAAATCCGGTGTTTAGCATATGGGAATATAATGAAGGAGACTTATAAAAAAACTTTAGACACAAATCTTTTTCTTCATATGTCCAACGTGCATTTACCTTATGAAAAAGTTGCATGCTAACAAATGTTTTAACATCGACTTGTTTTTCCTGCAGTTGCAAGTCAACGTTTTTCTCCAAATTGTACTCCTTATCATATTTTCATCTTTTCGGTGTATCGAAAATGTAACGCGGTACAGAATTTTGTACGAAACGTGATTTCTGAACGAAACGTGAACCGGGAGATGGAAACTGTGAGGGAGAAATTTCGGAGCTATTGTTAAGAGGAGGTAAAGAGAAATTTCTTACATATGTTACGGGGTTAGCAGCCCTTTTAACAGAACTGACAGGTGAACACATTGCACGATTTTCAGTTTTGCCAGTTTTTTTAATTAAGTTTGAATTATCGCATGTTCTGGAGTTGTGCGAAATTGCCGTCGATCTCGATGCAAGTTTAATCTTTCGATTAGTATCCATGATTTTTAAGCAAGAATCGTCAGTGAATAGGTTAGAGCAATTGCAAACTAATGGGGATGAAATTGGAACTGCATTTTTAGAAAGACATTTACGAAGTGATTCTAATTTTAAGTCTTTGGTATAGAAATGGTTTTCACACATAAAGACATTTTTATTGAATGTGATGCACTGTGAATGTTTTATCCAAACATCTCTCCTATGATCATTAGGGAGCTTAAAAAAGGACAAGGAAAGCGGAATTTTGAAATTATTACAGTCTTTGTATGACAATTTCGCCATTCTATAATGCTAAATAACTATAATTTATTAGAAATAAAAAAATACAAATGTATAATTGTTTTATTCGATGAAGAACAAACCAAGAAGCACAAACGAAAAACAAAGCAAGAACACAATTCACAGTAAATTTCTCCACCCATAATAATAACCAACTGCCATCTGCCACTGCACTTCACCAAAACATTGGTTGAAAATGAGCGATGAGTATCAATAAAGCACACACAAAAAACAAAAAATACTCAAAAAACCGATTATTGAGTTGAAGCAGAGTGCTTGCTGTACGTGGACGAAGATGATATGGCCGGGATGGGATGGGAATATCATACATTATTGTCATGCTTCATTATTCACTCAGGCTCAAATTTTAGTACATTGAGTAAATTAACAAAAAAAAAAAAAAACGAATATAAAATTTGAATCTGAGTAAAATATGAAACAAGACATGTACGATGTACAACCTACCTCTGTAAATGGCTTTGCAGCACTGAGAGTCTGAGATTGAGATATGAGATATGAAACTCGCATTGCAAGAACAAAGTAACTCACTTCATCTTCACTTTCGGATTTGACAAAATGAGCGAGAAAGAAATAGTATATTGCCATGCGATTGGTTTGATTTTAGAGTAGAACTGTGTAAATTATGTGAGTGGATCTCTATTAAATTTAATAAAGAGAGCGTAATATTTTCAGCCCTCTTTGGTCTAGTAGTATCTCGCGCCGATAGAGGCACCACCATCGATTTGCCAAAGTGATAGTACTATTAGTTTCATATACAATGGTACAAGCATTGTATATGAAACTTATAGTAGTATCATCACGGCAATTTTTTTATTTCTGTCTCCAGCCGCCTAGGGGGTGTTCGATCGTTTCTCCCGAGAGAAGAAACGTTTGTTCACTCCTTCTGAATAGAGTAAATAATAGAGTAATGAGTGAGTTTATGAGTGACTTGAAGAGTGCAAACAACAACTAACCGGTTTTGGCGTACTCGCACTAAACCAATGTCGTTTTCCATTGGTTTCACTCGGGGATCGACTCAATCTGTAATCCAATGGAACAAGAAAACTGCTTCTGGTTGAATCCACAAAAGTATTGGTGAAATGCCAAAACATAATCTACGGCAGCTGTCATCTGACTTGTATAAAATACATAAATTGCACTTGTGTGAGTGCTTCTTGAGTGGATTCTGACTTCAAATCCAGAAGCGAAATTCTCTTCTCAGAATCAGCAGAAGAGTATTTTTATATCATATCCGTTTTCGTGTTATAATCAAGCTCGGGCTTAATTGCCAATTCATCAAAAATCAGAACACATCTTTTTTGTATATTTGACATGGTTTCGGCCTTACTTTTCAAAAGTTCAATTATTTGGGTAGAGAACCCAGCCGGTAAACTCAAAGATAAATGCCATCTATATATTGTGCTTACAGATGGTAAGCTAAATCCGGTGTTTAGCATATGGGAATATAATGAAGGAGACTTATAAAAAAACTTTAGACACAAATCTTTTTCTTCATATGTCCAACGTGCATTTACCTTATGAAAAAGTTGCATGCTAACAAATGTTTTAACATCGACTTGTTTTTCCTGCAGTTGCAAGTCAACGTTTTTCTCCAAATTGTACTCCTTATCATATTTTCATCTTTTCGGTGTATCGAAAATGTAACGCGGTACAGAATTTTGTACGAAACGTGATTTCTGAACGAAACGTGAACCGGGAGATGGAAACTGTGAGGGAGAAATTTCGGAGCTATTGTTAAGAGGAGGTAAAGAGAAATTTCTTACATATGTTACGGGGTTAGCAGCCCTTTTAACAGAACTGACAGGTGAACACATTGCACGATTTTCAGTTTTGCCAGTTTTTTTAATTAAGTTTGAATTATCGCATGTTCTGGAGTTGTGCGAAATTGCCGTCGATCTCGATGCAAGTTTAATCTTTCGATTAGTATCCATGATTTTTAAGCAAGAATCGTCAGTGAATAGGTTAGAGCAATTGCAAACTAATGGGGATGAAATTGGAACTGCATTTTTAGAAAGACATTTACGAAGTGATTCTAATTTTAAGTCTTTGGTATAGAAATGGTTTTCACACATAAAGACATTTTTATTGAATGTGATGCACTGTGAATGTTTTATCCAAACATCTCTCCTATGATCATTAGGGAGCTTAAAAAAGGACAAGGAAAGCGGAATTTTGAAATTATTACAGTCTTTGTATGACAATTTCGCCATTCTATAATGCTAAATAACTATAATTTATTAGAAATAAAAAAATACAAATGTATAATTGTTTTATTCGATGAAGAACAAACCAAGAAGCACAAACGAAAAACAAAGCAAGAACACAATTCACAGTAAATTTCTCCACCCATAATAATAACCAACTGCCATCTGCCACTGCACTTCACCAAAACATTGGTTGAAAATGAGCGATGAGTATCAATAAAGCACACACAAAAAACAAAAAATACTCAAAAAACCGATTATTGAGTTGAAGCAGAGTGCTTGCTGTACGTGGACGAAGATGATATGGCCGGGATGGGATGGGAATATCATACATTATTGTCATGCTTCATTATTCACTCAGGCTCAAATTTTAGTACATTGAGTAAATTAACAAAAAAAAAAAAAAACGAATATAAAATTTGAATCTGAGTAAAATATGAAACAAGACATGTACGATGTACAACCTACCTCTGTAAATGGCTTTGCAGCACTGAGAGTCTGAGATTGAGATATGAGATATGAAACTCGCATTGCAAGAACAAAGTAACTCACTTCATCTTCACTTTCGGATTTGACAAAATGAGCGAGAAAGAAATAGTATATTGCCATGCGATTGGTTTGATTTTAGAGTAGAACTGTGTAAATTATGTGAATGGATCTCTATTAAATTTAATAAAGAGAGCGTAATATTTTCAGCCCTCTTTGGTCTAGTAGTATCTCGCGCCGATAGAGGCACCACCATCGATTTGCCAAAGTGATAGTACTATTAGTTTCATATACAATGGTGTTACGGATTTTTCGGCCCATTACTTTCATGGTTTAAGTCATATCTGTTTGGCAGAAAACAACTGGTTTCTATATGACAATTGGTTTCGGTTGAAATTAACGTTGTGTCGGGTGTCCCGGAGGGAAGTCATCTTGGGCCTATCCTTTTTCTCATTTTTATTAATGATTTGCCGAAAATTCTAAATTTTTGTCATTGTCTTTTGTATGCGGATGATGTAAAATTGTTTGCGACTATTTCTAGTTTCAGTGACTGTCTTCTGTTCCAGAGAGATTTAGAATATTTTTTTGAATGGTGTAAACTGAATGATCTGCATCTTAATATGAACAAATGTGCCACCATGTCTTATAACAGGACACATAATGTGCTAATTCCTGATTATCGTTTTGGAGACCAAACAATTAATGTTGTAGAGGAATTTAAAGATCTTGGTGTGGTTTTCGATAGTAAACTTACCTTTGATCCACAAGTTAACAATATAATGTCAAAAGCTAACTCGGCTCTAGGATTTCTGAAAAGAAATTCATCGGATTTCAAGGATCCTTATACTCTCAAAGCCATTTATATAAGCATTGTTCGTCCTTGTCTGGAATATTGTACTGTTGTTTGGAACCCGCATTCTTTGAAAAATATTAATAGAATCGAAAAAGTTCAAAAAAACTTTTTGCGATATGCTCTACGTCGTTTCTTTCTAAATGACAATATTCACTATTCTTACCGCTCTAAATGTTTGCTGTTGGGTTTTGATTCCCTCGAAGTTCGCCGTAAAATGCATTGTGTTATGTTTGTTAGAGATTTACTCTGTTCCTCTATTGACTGTAGTAACTTACTTTCCCTAATTTGTATTTATGCCCCCCAAAGGGTTCTTAGAGTCAGACAATTGTTATTCGAAGTTCATCACTCCACTTTATACGGAGCCAATGAGCCTGTTACGCATAGTTGTAGGTTATTTAATCTTGTATACGATCAAATTGATATTGCTTTACCTAGACCTAGATTTAAGGAACTCGTATTGTTAGCATTAAGATGAATATTATTTATTGTTGTACTTATATTTATTTTTCTTTCTTTTTCGATCTGTTGATATATCTCTGTCGTAGATCTAATAAATACTAAATACTAAATACTAAATACTAAATACTAAATTACTGTCAAATCGACAAGTTCTTGCAGTTTTCTTTTTTTAATATGCGGGAAGTTAAATTGAAAGTCAGCGAAAGTTCAAATCTTGTTATTCGCGAGTGTACTATTTTTGGGAAAAGGCAAGAATCTATAAAAAATCACTACCCACCTCTGTGAAGAAGCTTATAAGTTTGTATCAAGCTTGGAGAGAATTGCAAAAAAAATTCAAAGAAAACCCAGGAGGTGCACAAACGACGAGAAGCGGATTTCCAGGACGATTTGGATAACATATTTTGACATGCTGAGCTCTTCAAAAAATTAAAATTGAAGAAGAGTCTTTTTACAACGTCAGAGACAGCCGGGACCACCGGGCTGCTTAGCGTGGGTTAATAAAATACAAGCTGAAAAGGAAGATAGGTTAAGACAAAGGCGATTAGAAGAACAAAAACGTAGTTAATACATGTCATCGGCAATACCATCTACTTCTTTAGCGTCGTTAGATGAATTAATTCCTGAAGAGCACAACATATTTACAAGCTCCAACGAAAGTAGCGAAGGTATTCCCACTGCTCCAAAACCGTCAACTGAGGCAACATCAAAATGAGGAAGAAAGGACTTTATTAATACAAAATTAGTTTCAGCCTTAGATAGATGTCAGTTGATAAAAAGAGACTCTGTTTATACACTTCAGACTTCCTAGCCTTTATGATGAACGCAACGCGAATATAGTCTTCATTTTTCTGAATAATGCGGTAAAGTTGATGTTTTAAATTACGTAAATTACGTAGGTGGTTCGTATCAATACGTAAAGTTTCACCACAATTGTTGCCAATAGTTTGCCATCTTTCATGTCAGTCCTTATTCCTTAACTCATACAAAAGCAATTTTCAACGGGTTTTATATTCTTTTGTTTTTCTTAAAAGCCAGAATCTTTAAACATGTCAAGATCTTCAAAAAAAATAATAGGTACCTATACTGGGAACACTTCTTTAAAAATCTTCAAAAGAATTTGAAAAGTTCAATTTTGGAATTTAAATGACAAATGAGAGATGGTTGATAGTCCATACTAAGGGATAAAATTTACTTTTCGTGGTTTAAAATTGAATACCTAGCAGATAATGACGATAAAGTGGGTTTTATGTAGACGACCTATAATTAACAAAACACTAATAGGTATCACGTATTAACATTATTTTAAAATGGCCTATAATTTTGCGTTAATGTTTTTTACGTGCCAAGCAAAGATTGTCGCAAACTTTTTGACACAGATTGAAGAAATGTTAGCCAAGGGAGTAGCTTGCAAGAAAGGCCAAAAGGATTAACTATTCCGCTGTATGTACTTTATATTCCAGAGGCTGACTACTGGCGGGGACTGAACTTACACGCCTTACGGTGTGGCCCAAAATGGTAAAATCGATTTTAAAACTGGAAACGTTTCTAACAAAAAGTAGGTAGGTAGGTACCTAGGTTCATATTTTAGGTATGTAGGTACCTACCTACCTACCTCTCGTTACAAGTTTATTTGTTGCTAGCGAAAATCTTCGATAACCAATAACCTACTAGGTACCTAGGTACCTACATATGAAATTAAATAATTATAAAATTATTCTGGCTTTTATTTGCTCCGACTGCTAAATAAGGTACCTACCTACGAATTACGACGAAACTGACAGATCGCAATCCTTATTTGCCCTGTCTGAATAAAACCAATGACCTTAAAAGTACACCCACATCATACAACATAATTGCAGTCCTCGCGCCCCAAATTTTCCATCCAACACCCAAACGAAAACGTATTACCTACCTAGGTACATACACTTTCAGACGGAAAAAGATTCACTCGCACAAAGTAATGAATCATCAACACCAACAGTCTGGCACAGTTGCTGGGGGTGCTTTTCCCAATCTCATGACAATGTACACTTTAATTATCTCAATTTCACCTGAATTACCGTAATTTTTCGACATCGACAAACACAAAAGACAAGAAAAAACAACAAAGTTGGCTTCCATTAAACTATAAAGCAGCCAAAGGCGGGTACATGGCAAAAGCCTACCGTGATACTAAACAATTATAGTACAACACTCTCGGTAGTTAGTCAGCAATTTATAGAAAAAAAAAATGTATATGTAGGTAGGTATAACCGGTACCAAACTGACGGCGAAAGAAAAGTGAAAAAAAAAAAATAATAAAACTCAAACAAATTACCCGCCCTACCCTTTACACGCACTTCAGGTAGGTAGGTGCACAAACAAAAAATGATAGTAAAATAGAGCAAGTAGATTGAAATTGAAACACCCGGTAATTGGCAACACCTTACACTCCTTTGCTATTCAATCAAATAACATTCTCCAAGTCATCTTTCGTCCAGGGTCCAGGCAATCTATCCCTTCTTCCAGACTCTTCAATATGATATAGTTATAGATACAACTAACATACCTAGGTACAAACCGATTGTATAATGCGAGAAACAGATTAACACAGCAACAGCAACAGCAACTTTGACAGAACCTTTAGAACCAATGTAGGTATTTTAATGACTTTGAAGTTTGAACACATTAGCACAGCAACATCGACAGCGACATCAACGTTAGAGCCAATCCTAAATTCGCTGTTGATGTTGCTGTCGCTGTGTTAATCTGTTTCTCGCATAAAGTAAGTTTATAATGCGATTGGAAAATCACATCCAAAAGGAAGGACCAGCAACAGCAACAAAAAAAAATGTACGACCTACACACATTCTTTTCGCATTCAACCCAAAATATACAAGTTTTTCAGTCTACTTCCCCCTTTTATGGCAAACATGTATTTTATAGGAAATAATCCTGCGCTGCTTTTTGATTGCGTTGATAGGAGAGAGATGGTGACGTGACAACCGTCCAAATGCATGAAAATGAGAAAGACAACTGTATAAAAGAAGAACGTGCGTGTGAAAAGCAGAAACAAATTTCACCACGACTGGTGCCGGTGTGTTGAAAATCCGGTTGTACCTTTTAAGGGCAAACAAGGAGAAAAAACAATGGAGAGGAGATTGAAGATGCAAAGAGCTAGTACGATGAAAGGAATGCAATGCACGTAAACGAGACACCCTCATTAACAGTGAGACCTGTATTTGTATATGAAACTATAGGTACCTACAAAAATTAAACCTAAGTAGAGATACTAGTAAAGGAAGGGGAGCTAAAATTACAAAAAGGAAGGCCAAACAAAATGATTATGTCTGTCGTCCAGCCCTATCGACTAGATTGTAGTCAAATGTGGACTTCAAGCGAATGGATAAATGTAGACGACTTTTTAACAGAAGCTAATTTAGTTAGGAATAGACCCTTTTCATTATTCCCATATGATCTATATAGGTAGATCATTGATTTCCGTGGCTTATAACAACAGTTGGATCTCGTACTATTGTTGTAAACCTATAAATCCAAGATCTGTATATAGATCATCATGTTGGTAAAATAAAAAATGGCAATGGCCGTGAAGCAATGGATGGTGGATTGCTTTTTCAGACCGTCAACCCGGACATGGGTAGGTAACATCTCTGTTAGCAATTTCGATCAAATTAAAATTCGTCTCCACTCTTGATTTTAAATGTGCATAATTTACATTAGCTTACCTACTTTTGTAGTAGCTATCGACTTTCTTTTATTAGAACGTGAACTTGGCTGAAGTAGGATAAAGATCACGTTACCATTTGCCTGTGACGTTTGAAAAGAAAAAGGGCAACTCGAGGCACACAGAAAAAATCGCTGAAGGGGATTTTCGTTGACATGAACACTTTCTGGTCGTAGTAATTCGCCAATATCAGTTTCTTATTGCAATTATTACTAATTTGTAGTCAAGTTTAAACAACTTAATTTCTTATTTTAACAATTCTTTGATATACCTACCTATAGTACTATTTTTGTTTTCCCGTTCCAGTATTTGCTTCTCCCGAAATAAATATTTATTTCTAAAACGAACAAAAAATCCCTCGAAAACTTTTAAATTAAATTTAACCAAATACCTACCTACATTTAGGGTTGCCAACTTTAATTATAACTTTGGGCAAATATAGGTACCGAACAAATGGAACGGAGAAATAAACATTTGGACAAAGATCTAGTTTTCCAACAGAAATTACAAATTCTACTGCCATTATTCGGTTTAAAAACTACGTTTTTATGAAAAAAAAAAAAAAAAAAAAAACAATTAATAAATGCGAACCCAAAACGTATTTTATAACACATCAGAACGTACTACCTAAAAATAGCCTAAAAAATATACATTCACAATGTACGTTACTCCAATTTTTAGTTTTTTGTTGAATTTATTTTCATTTTTATAAATTAAGTTGGGGACATTGGAAGAGATAAAGACTTTGTCCCAAATGTACCGTGTTGGCAACAGTGCTACATATCAATAAAGTTAGGCTTAGGATAAGGATTCTTCCGGATGAATAATAGGTACCTATCCCATCGAAAGAGCAACAAATTAATCCGACAGATGGAAAGTCGGATTACGACCAGAGTTAGAGTTGTGGCTTATTGCTCTTTTGGAATAAATTTTAATTTAAGTATATTATAAATGAAGTAGCTGGCTGCCTGCCCTTCTAAACTCCACAATTTCATCTTGGTGGCTGTAAAATTCAAGGATCCTTCCATAATTCCAATAACGCAATTTACTGTCTCTCTTTCTCCCATGGTCTGGGTTGCAATTATAATCAATAGATGTAGCTACATCTATATGCCTGCAACAAGGGCTGGGTCCACTAACCACGAGACTTGTAAGCCAAAAAAAAGAGACAATACATACTTCAAGCCTACCACAATACATCAATTAAATCTTCGCCATAAAAGGGTGTATAACTTTATGTAGTTTCCGAGCTCTAAGCAAAATTGGATCCTTCCCTTTTCGGTTTATAATTTATTAGAGTAATCAAATTTTCATGCATTCTCTAACGGCACAACTAGAAGCCATTATTTTATCGAACAAGACAGCCTGATGCGCTGATGGCAGCGCGCTTAAGGAGTAACAAGGACATCCGATCTCATACACTTCAACCCACACATAAAATCCCGTGTGTGGTGTGTGCGTGGTTGGAACTTAAAAATCCACCGCCTACATCTAATTTTTTCAATAAATTTTTCTGAATTTATCTAAACTTATCTTATTTTATTTTCAAACAGATAAATTTCAAACTTTTTAACAGAAAATTCGTATTTTCCAGCAAAATCAACAAAAAAAAAAAACTCTGGTTCCACAGAGCCATTACGCAGCAGAGAAAAAAACTAAAACGAGAGTAAAACCGGTAAAAAGTTGTTGTATGTGCAAAAATGAATACGTTTTCTTTGTTCCACACATTTGCTGCGTTTCTCCCAACAGGATTTTTCATTTAAAATAGGAGTTTTAAAGAAGACTCACCTTTTTTTGTTGATCCCAAATGATCAAAGGCGGGGATAATCCTCAATGGTAAGCCAAATATATAAATCCGCAGCAGAAAACAATGTTTTATATTTCACACACGAAACACACAGGGACAATAATTTTTTCTTTTTTGCTCACGAGTTTTCCAATTTGTAAATGTTTGTAGAAAATATTTTATTTTAAAAAAAATTGGTGGAACACATTCGAACTAACTTCACTGCACGACTTTAACACTCGGACATGCTAACGGCAACAAAAGAACACACGGACAAGATATGGTGAATATGGCACTGGACCGGGACGCACACGAGGTGGATGGTGGATGGGTAGAGAAATTGCACAGAAAATAGACGATGAAAATGAAATACGAGAAAAAAAAACTACTACCTACTTGATTTGGGGGGATTGAGTTGAGTTTTTTTTCCCAATCAAGTTTGAGTAAAGTTTGAATTTGAGAGAGTAGTGGTACGATACGGAGATACGGTACAGAACAGCCGATATGCGTGAAACTCTATTCCACAAAATTGCAGGCGCATAAATGGGATAGCTCTATAACGATTTGATATTGCAAGAGGAAAACAAAATGAGTGTTAAATGAAATGAGGGAATGCAAAAAAGTTGTGTTGTCTTGTGGTTGTGGGTCGTGGAGTGGATGCAAGAACGTGAAAGTTCTAAATCGAGTCCGCTCCAAACCTTTCTGGGTGTGTTCAAGAGATAAGACTGACCCAAGCGTTTTCGTACAAGAGAAGTTTAAAAGGAGAAAAGTACTATTTGATAATTTAAAACAAGTCAAATAATGTTAAGTCGTTTTCCGTGGGGACAGAAAAAGGTTTTTTTTCAGATTCGAGCAGTTTTTCTGCTCTCGAAATCAGCTGGCTGTCAGCTTTCATGTTCACTTTTTTTGAGAGTCAGAGCAATTTTGCGAATCTCGATATCCGAGCGAGATTCACACCTATTTGCACTAACACCAAAACATTCGTCATTTGTCAAACTTTAAAGTGTGTTTACCTACGTTGTTAGATGAGAAGTCTGTGAAAAATAGGGAAAAAAATTACATTTGGCCGCTGCAATGCATATTAGCATTAATTGAATGGATTCTTCTCAACACAAATTACAATTTAAGAACAGCTGACTTTAAAATCACGCACCACCACAAATGCAGAGGAACAAAAAACTCGTTTTATGTTCCATTGGACACGAAAAATCTGAAATCTGTAAATCCCAATGGAAAATGACTTTAGACATGATTTCAATTTACGTGGGCTTTTTTACAACCCTCTATATTAATTAACTCTTTAACGGCATATTGCCAAGATGTGAAATTTATATTGACTGTTAAATAGGTAGGTACCTACCAAAATTAATGGCAAACAGCTTATTGTGGTATTCGATTGGGCACTCTCCGAGCACTTTGTTTTGCTCTAGGTCACTTTTTATGTTCGATTGCTACGAAAAAAGGCAATCTCCAACTTCAGAGCACTTTTGCGAGTTTGACAACACTGGTGGAGTTTGTAGGTTTGTAGAAAACGCTCTCATGAAATTTTTCTACTGTAAAGAAGGGTAGGTAGGTATCGGATGAATATTTTTTTGTGAATTGTTTATGTATAAATATATAAACTCAGTACGCAGCTCGAGCTAAATTTTCGCTCCCATACACAAATTTTCTTCAAAACTTAGCTGAGCTAAATCGAAGCGAACCCATGTACTTCATTGCTCGCGTTCAACATTTGCCCTAGATGTTTAGCACTTTTTGTCAGTTTTTTTTTTATATGGAGTTTGACATGGCCGCTACTCATCTAGCGGGCAGTGGAACGCGGGCATTTTCTCAAACTAAATTTTGACAGATCGTTTTATTCTGTTGTTTTGTTGTAATTTTGTATTGCGGAGAATGGAAGAAGTAAGCAAGGATGTGTTTTTTTCTTAATAAATAATACCTCGACGACCTAGAATCGGAAATTGTTGAAATCAGAGAATGTTAGGTTTTTGAAGTGAGTTATTTTGAAGGAAAAGCTGTTTTCTGTGACACTTATCAGTGGCGGCGGCTCTATGTCAAAATTTATCTGGGATTTTAGCTTATGTTAGGAGAGAAAAGTTGGAGATGGCATGCTACACCCCAATCGCACGAATATCAACACAAGAAACAAGACCAAGTGACGATTTAATTTTGCTCTCGATAACACTTAGTGCGTTTAATTGAACATCTATTTCGCTAAATGAAAGCAAAACAACGCAAATAGGCAAATAAACCGATTAAAATAAATGACGATAAAAGCATTTTATACATTAAACCGCATTCACTTCACACTATCACGCACGCGCATTTTTGCACGAGACGGGACAGAGAGATCCGTTTGTCCGCAGTCGATGCTTATATAGGCGTAGGAATGAGATCACAAATCAGACGCCTAAGGTGTCATGGATGTACTACCCATAATTATAGATACGTAAAGCGGAAGTTCCGGCAATCAGCATTTCTGCAATCACATGAAAACATTTCTATTTCCGACTTAAAATGTGTGAAATGAGAGTGTTAATTAGTTTCTGTAAATTAAACCAACAATTCATCAATCATTTATACGAAATAAATAAATAATTGTACATTCATCCCTTCCGGAAGCCATTTTGTTTTATAGGAAAACGAAATTTCGTAAGCCATCGCTATAAAAATATCAACATGCATAGCTTTCCCATAACTCCTACCACGTAAACAAGATGGCCGACCAAAAAACGTATCACATTTTTTTGCGTGTTAGGTAATGCTGTCCCTTTCAGTCAGACGGCTGTTTAGTATTGGGCATCCCTTTAATTTTACGTGATAGGAATGTGTGACCGTGTAAATGCATATTACCTACATTATTATTATTACTTTTTTTTTTTTAATACTAAAACGATTTAATGGCATTTTGTAACTGCGTGCTGCGGATTCTATAACTGAATTTTTCTGAGATGAAAAAAACTTATTTTTACGATTGGAAACCCGTAAATATAACATAACCGCTCTTCGAGTATGTGTTGCGAGAAGTGAATGTAAATTCACACACTCAAGGATCATTATTTACATTTATTATTATTATTATTATTATTTATTATAAAGTAATTACAAAATAACTGCCGATTTCAACCTAAAGGAACAACACGTGGAGCTGGAGGTACAATTTAAAATATTTTTTTTTGTTCGATTCTGCCACCCTGCAGAATGTAAATATTCCATCGCATTTGCAAACCACTTGTATAACAAATTCTCACCACTGAATTGTTTCAGCGCTACCAGCGCACTCAATACAATAGTCAGCTGTTTGATCACAGATATGAAAATTCTGTCAAGTTAACCACAAAAAAAAAAAAAAAATGTTTTCTTTTGATAGCAATAGAATATAGAACTAGAAGTAATTTGTCATAGCTTGGTGATCCGGGGGTTTCTCTCTGAAAGAGTTACTTTTCAATTTGTAAAGAGTTTAGTATATTAAAATGAAGATTTTAAGTCTGTAATCAAAATAACATACCGCGCAATGTCCTTCGATTTAATTGAATACCTAAAAGGACCAGAATTGGTGGTGAAATTTCAAGAATTTTTCGGTGTCCAATACATAAATGCACATGAAAATGATTCTGCGAAACCCTCACAGGAAGTAAATGAATCCAAGGAACCGTCACTAAGTGAATCACAAAAAACCGCTTCGAAAAAGGATCTACCTTATAGGATAGACAACAAATTTTGGTATTACCTCTTTTTATTTGGCACCGAGCTTGGGGACGAGATCTTCTATTGCATATTCATTCCCTGCTGGTTCTGGAATGTAGACAGTGCCGTTGGTAGGAGAGTCATATTTCTCTGGTCAATTGTTATGTATATAGGTCGGTGGACAATGTGATTTTATTGTGACTTGTTTGTAAAAAAAATAAGACGTACTGATTACAGGTCAAAGTCTAAAAGATATTATTCGATGGCAAAGGCCCGGTCGACCTGTGTATCAACTGCAAAAGAAGTGGTCCATTGAGTATGGCATGCCATCGACTCATGCCATGGTTGCAGTGTCGATACCGTTCTCTGTGCTTATCTTTACACAGCAGAGGTAGAGTCTGAATCGTCCTGGCATTCCATCCAATCGATTAACTTGGTTATCCTTTAATTTTTTTACTATAGGTATATCTATCCAGCAGAAGTAGGACTCGCAATTTCGATTGTGTGGTGCGCTGTCGTGTGCCTAAGTCGAATATATCTGGGAATGCATAGTGTTTTGGTGAGTAACAGATGTTTATGGAGTGGCAGGTGCCAGCAGCCAGCTTATCTTTTGTGTCAATAACAACTAATCTGTTAGCAATTTGCTTAAAATGGATTCTCAATTGTTGTAACGCATGGATTTAAACTTCTATAGCGGCTTTTATCATTCTTTTGCCTGATAACTTACTTTCGTTATAATTGATTTGGCTTATTTGAATTTCCTTATTGGTTTGTAATTTTTAACTCTGTAACGTTTTTTTATGGTCGTCTGTGTTGTGCGTGGTTAAAACGCGACAGTGCCGTTGTTAGACGTTATCATTTCGATAGCATGGATGTTTGTCCTTGAGATCTGATTATAACCACATTGCATGTGTAATCTAATTCTTCTATCGAGGTATATATTGTTTTCGTTTCTGTTATTGATTTCTGTTGCTCGTTTCAAATAATCCTTATTTCACATGCTACTGAACCCCATCGGATATAATCAATAATTCAACGAATTTCGCTACATTACAGGATGTCATCGCCGGCATTGTTCTCACTTTTGTCCTCATGATCATCCTCGTCCCACTGGTCGATTACTTGGATATTTACATCGTCACAAGTGTCTATTCCCCAATCTTTGTTCTATACGTCTCAATTTTTCTGATTTACTGTTACCCGCAGTCAAAAGAAAAATGGACACCCACAAGGTTTGTATTGTACTCTATTCAAGTTGAAATAATATATATATATATTTTTTTGTTTGTATCTCATGTCCAGAGGTGACACCACAATGACAATATCCGTTTGCGCTGGACTGCAAATCGGCGCATGGGTCAACTACCAAATGGGCTATATGAATGGAACTCCACTAGAAGAGCCGCACATAATCATTTGGCCCACGTTTCAGATGTGGGGTTACGTAATATTAAGAACCTTTCTCGGCTTGGCTGGCGTTGCTGCGACTAGATTTTGTGCCAAATACATATCTTACTATGCGTTCTGTGCTGTACTGGGAAAGGATCAGAACGAAGTACGCAATTCTCCCAGCAGCCTGCAGAACAAAATCAAAACCATTGTGGAGCTGGGATGTAATTATTTCACCTATGGTATGATTGGTTTCAATATACACTTCTCACTGGCAAATGCATTCAAGTTAATTGGCATTGCACGACCCGACTTCTATACGGAGATATAGACTCGCAGCTTCCTTAAATATCAATCATTCCATATCCTATGACCTATTCATCTTCGACAACGCTGTCTTAGCCTTAAAAGCCGTGGAGCTCAAGAAAGTTTGTAACAATGGTTTAAAATAAAAAAAATATTTCCGCTTCTTTCCTCACAAACATTAATGGATTGTTCTCTTTATATATAACCAAAAGGCTGTTCCGAGTTCGTTTTCTAATAGAAGATAAAGCTGATCCCCTTCTTTCTGTGATTGTTTGATGGATCGCCTATGACAACATTGGGAACGGAAGTGGTACAGCTCGTACTGAGCATACTGAGCATTTATCCACATAATCCGAGCATGCGGTGACTGGAGTGAACTAATAACCTCATTGCATCGGCGTAGGAAAGGCGTTATTTCCGCATGCCATCGATATAATTTCCACAACCAGGTTATTTGCTTCGCCAATTGCGATAGAACGATGCTTAGCCGATGGGTTTGAGAAAACCCTTGAGCCCACCATTTGTCTGCGTTGCGAATCTAGTTGTGCATCTGAATTGCTTTGCAAATTTACAAAACACGATTATTATGCAAAGTTCTGTTTTTAATTGGACTTGCACTTTGCGATGTGCAAAAACGTCTGCAAAATTACAAAATGCAAAGACAACTTTACGTTTGTAATGAAACACATCGAATTTGGCTTTGCAGGAAATATAATATTTTGCGAAATTGAAAAGTGGTTGGTGAAATAGGAAACAGGTAGGTATCGGTTCTTAACCGTATTTGAATTTAAATATACCGGAAGTTGCTTGAATCGACACTTTCCTAAAACTATGCAACACTCTGAACACAACAATTTTTTGAATTTTGCTGAAACCCTAAAAAGGCGCACGATAGGTGCAGTAGGCGTTTTTTACTATGATCTATAATTAAGATCTATATGGATCACCTATAACTGTTACACTATTTTTATAATGCAATTATTATTAAAGTTTCTAAGCAGAGACAGTACTGAGACCCCCAACTCACAATCAGGGCCGTCGTTGTACTGCAAAAGCAGTATTTGTACTGCTTACTGTATCTTTGTACTGCTGTGCTGCACTGCTACTTAAAATACTATTCTTTTTTAATATATGCGCCTTTCGTTCTTAAATTGTGACATTATTATGAATTTTAAGCATCTGAAATACAGACGCACCCTTAAAGCATATTCTTGCATTTGCTTTACAATCATATCCAGAGAAACTGACATTCGAGACAACAGGAACAAATGGAATTGACATATTAAGTGTGTTAATTGTATTAATTTCAACGTTGATTAGTAGCTCCATACATAGCTATATCGCATACTCTATAGGTACTGCTTTGTACTGCTTTTTGTCGACCCGTTGTGCTGCTGCTTTTTGACTTCAAACGACAGCCCTGCTTCTTTCAAATTCGCCATTTTGTTTTTCTATCGGTGTTCTGTCAATTTATGTGGAATTCGATTAAGTGCTCTCAGAGCAATTTTTTTGCTCTCAGACCAATTTTTATGTTCGTTTGGTACAAAAAAAAAAACAATCTTTTTCAGATTTCAGAGCACTTTTGCGAATCTAGATATTTTCTCAGGTTTACCAATACAAGTGCGTTTGAACTGGTGGAAGACGTTAAGATTTTTTTCTACAGCAAAGAAAAGCATTGCATCGGGTGAATCAATTTTTGTAAATTATTTATGTGTAAATATTGTGGTGTGGAGTGTCGAACCTAAGATGGTGAAATGAAAAACAGCCCCTGCGAACACTAAACAAGTTCCATTTCCAATTTCTATTGGAAACTCGAATCTTTTTTCTTTGTGTAACTCACGCCACTTCTATAATTTCCTAGTTCATTCTAGAATCACTCTCTTATATAGCTAACTATAGAACCATCCCGAATAGTTGGAAATTGGAATACCTATACGAGAGAATTCAAATAGGTGGCAGAGCGGATATAAAAGGGCATGTTTTAGCAGAGGGAGACACAGTTGATTTTTAAACAGTGATTGGTAAAGTTCGAAATAGTAATCGGTTGTGACATAAATAAGTGTAAAGGAATCGAGCAACAACATTCGTATAGCTTGTCAAATTGTCTACCGAATTGAAGAGACGTTATCCTTATCACATTTGCTGTATTACTTGTTATAATTAATTCTCAATCCAATTATGTTTGGATTAATTTTTATGTCAATACGAATTATCTTGACGTTCAGTAAGTATTTTGTTATCAATCGAATTAAAGCAATAATCGGTTTACTTAATTATGTATGATGTTATCGAGCGTAAGGACTTATTGATTTATGTATTAAAGTACTTCCTGTGTGTTTTATATGAAAACAGAACTGAAAGTGTCCAAGCAAATCACTTGATAAAGATCAAATCAAAAAAAAAAAAAAAAAATGATGTAGGGTAAAACTGGGTAATACCGGCATTTCAACAAAAATTCAATAAAACGAGATTCGTTATTTAAATAATACCTTTACTTCACTTTTTATTAAATTCATATGTTTTTGAATTATTATAAACATAAAAAAAGGTAAATGAACAAAACGGAAAAAAGTTATACAAAAAACAAAAAAGGACAAAAATGACCGGTATTAAACCGCATTTACACTATCACGCACGCGCATTTTTGCACGAGACGGGACAGAGAGATCCGTTTGTCCGCAGACAATGCTAATAAAGGGGAAGAAAAGAGATCACAAATCAGACGCCTAAGGTGTCATGGATGTTCTACCCATAATTATAGATACGTAAAGCGGAAGTTCCGGCGACCAACATTTCTGCAATCACATGAAAACATTTCTATTTCCGATTTAAAATATGTGAAATGAGAGTGTTAATTAGTTTCAGTAAATTAAACCAACAATTCATCAATCATTTATACGAAATAAATAAATAATTGTACGTTCATCCCTTCCGGAAGCCATTTTGTTTTATAGGAAAACGAAATTTCGTAAGCCATCGCTATAAAAATATCAACATGCATAGCTTTCCCATAATTCCTACCACGCAAACAAGATGGCCGACCAAAAAACGTATCACGTTTTTTTGCGTGTTAGGTAATGCTGTCCCTTTCAGTCAGACGGCTGTTTAGTATTGGGCATCCCTTTAATTTTCCGTGATAGGAATGTGTGACCGTGTAAATGCCCCATTAGACGCATGGTCGGTTAATTCCGTTCAGCAATTCCGGTAATGGCGGTCATTAATGTTTATTTAAAATATACTTATATTTATTTTTAGTTTTCACATAAATCGCGAAATATTTGATCTGTGTTGCAAGTTCATTTTCCTGGTCTTTGTTAAAGACCTTTGTTGTGTGTCACCCCAGAGATGGCTCATAGAAGATTTTCCTTTTTAGACGTTCTGGCAGTGTCGAAAATGCTATTTTAGTAGACCTGGCCGCGGCGCGAATGGACATTTCCTTTCAATAAGTTGTTTGGCGTTGTTAATAACCACCTCTGACCACAAACCTCTGGAAGTGGTTCTTGACTTAGGCTTACCCATGAATAGGTAATGCCGATCAGTTGACCGGGACTACCCACACGGGAGCGCCGAGGAAAAAAAAATGCAAAATGAAATTTTAAGTTAAGAAAAACAAAGTAAAACCATTGCAGATTAATAACAAAAAACAACATAAAGTATGCAAAATATCACTGTATTTATAACATATAAGGAAAAGTACTTACTCTCTATTTTCTGATCACCTTTTCTTATAATAAATTGACCGAAAACACCAATAGATCTGAAACTTCCAAAGGACACAGACAAACTTAACAAACAACAGTCTGGTATGAAAACAATCTTCGGGAGCACTAATCCATGCAAAGAGTTGGTGATTCAATGTTCCCATTCGCGAGATAAAGGGTGACCGGTATTACCAAGTTTTACCCTACCATAAAATAATATAAATGGTGTACCATAAAATAACTGTCGAAGATGTTGTTATCGGATTAAGAACCGTAGGTCTTAAAGTGTTTTATTATGTAAGATAAAACAGTCTGCCAATGTGGTATTCGATTGTTCACTCTTTTAGCTCTAGGTCACTTTTTATGTTCGATCGGTGCGAACAAATATAGTCTTTTTCCAATTTCAGAGCATTTTTGCGAATCCGGATTTTTTGTCAAAGTTACTTCCGATTTACCAATCCAAGTGCGTTTTAAGTTTTGCAACTTGACTGCTTTCAACTGCGAAGAAACGCGGAAGGTTCTGCATGTTGGTATCTTTATATCGATGTCTTAATTTCGCTTGCCTATAAAACAAAACATAGCCTCCGTAAGCGATGAACAGACAATTATATATTTATTTCATATAACTGATTGATGAATTGTTGGTTTAATTCACTTCTGGAATGAATGGAAGGAATCTACAATTTTATGCCGAGTTCAAACGGTCAATTAAGAATCCAGAGGCGACTTTACTTAATAAAACTGGCAGTCTTTTTCGAAAGAAGGGTTTTGTTAAAGAAAATAGTCCAGAAATATTGGCTTTGGAGGATCGATCGATTATTGAACAGCATTTTAAAATGACGCACAATTATTTCAACCTACATTGTGCTCAATTGTGAATCTTGAATTTAATTGTGAACAGAACTAAGGTACCTATCCTTAAAAACAAGTTTCAGTTCTCTCGAAAGCTTTGCTCAGTGAACACGCCGCTAGCCGTTTTATTTATTACCGCAATTTTTTCTATTGTCGTTTTAATATTTTTTTCCTTTTTTGTTTGTTTTAACATTGCATTTTATTAATTATTCCCAATATGGTAGAAACCTGTGATATTTGCAATACTGGCATAATGTCTGGTGACTCCATCAGTTGCGGAGGGATATGCTCCAGGGAATTCCACACCAAATGTGTTATGCTTTCCGAAGCAGCCCTCCAGCTAATGAAGGCAAATAATGGACTTTGCTATAAGTGCAAAATCTGCAGTGGGATGCCTTTACTTGGATTAATTTCCAAGCTTAGTGCATTAACTAATGAACTGAGTTTGGTTAAATTAGAGATTCGGGAGTTGAAATGTAATTCCTCGCAAAAAAACAGTGCTTCGGAATTGCCGCCGGGAAAAAGTTGTTCTGCTGAAACGGGTGTTTCTTTTAATGACATACCCGTTTGCAGTAATGCACAGCCGCCGTCTGTGGAAACGGAAAATGCCTCCGGAGGCTCCGCAATATTGAAAAAAGTGTCGCGAAAAAAACCGCGGAAAAATAATAAGCGCGCGAAAAAAATAAAACCTTCCAATGGTTCGGTTAATTCCGCATTAAATTTAGTTGCGACTCCTCCAATGGAGTTGCATGCTGCCGGTTTTCATGTCGATACTAGTGAAAGTGCACTGCGGAATTATATTTCAAATAAATTGGCCATATCGAGTGACCAACTTGTTTGTTATAAACTGGTTAAGTCGACCGCTGACTTAACCAAGTTACGTTTTATAAATTTCAAAATTAAATTACCGGACGAATTCATCGCGCGCGCATTAGATTCTTCCTTTTGGCCGTCGGGAATTCGCGTTAAGAAATTTTTGACAAAAAACGGAGTTGTCTTGCGGGTTAGAAGCTTATTTTTTACTGAAAGGCATAGAACCAATTATGGTAACAACGAGCCTATTACAAGGTGCATAAGCACATTCAATGATCTCTGCAATGAAATTGATTTTTGCTTATCCAGAGCAGATTTTAAAAATTGCGTTTTTTCATTGGTTTTTGATTAGTTAATTTAATATTTGAAGTAGTCTATAAGATTGAAGATCGGTAGATGACGCTAAGTCGCGCAACAAACAACAGTTGTGTAAAGCGATACTGAGAGGTCACACTAAGAGAATGTAGTGTTTTGTGTGTCCTCGATGATGGTAAATCACAAAAAAAAAAAAAAATAAGTTACTCAGCGTTTCCAACGTTCATCAAATGCATATAAATTTCATTTTTCTGCGGAGGCTCATTTTTAGGTTACCGAAAAGGATTTTATAACGAAATACAAATAAAGTAGAATTTTAAAAACCCACAGATTACCCCCTAAACAATACCTCCCCCCAGATTTCCCCCCGGCGACCAAAAAAAAACCCTAAATCTGGGGGGGAAAACCCCCAAACTGGCAACGTTGATGCAGTAGTATGATTGTTGATGTTTTTTTAACGGTTTTACTCAATCACCTGGTAGACTATCCGTTTCATTGCTCTGCAAATAGTCGGAAGGTTCCAAAAAATACAAAATGCCGCATTCTGTCTCTTTTTATTTAAATAAATTTAAATTGACACCAACAGCAACGAATTGTTTTAATGGTTTAACTGCAATTGAAGTTGGGCCTAATAAAATACATGACAAGAAAGAATTGTTGTTACAAATACCGAAACAGCATAGAAAGTCATTGTTTGAGCTATTGTTAGGTAACGAATATACAAAAAAACAAACTTAAAAACTGCAGTTTTATACTATCAACATCAAGTGCTATAAATGACAGGCGCGGCGTTAGAATTATTCTGCGCACGAAGGGTGTTTCTATTATTTGTAAGTATGACTTTCACTCTCTGTAAGTTGATTCCTTAAACTTATTGCTGAAACAAATTTAAAAAGACATATAGGTATCTGTGCAGGCTTTTCTCTACCAGTGATTGAAGATGACGATGATCAAATATGGCCGATTCCACAATTGGATGGTGGTGTTCGCTGGATGACACAACGTCAAGCCCTCGCCGAAGCCATACTCGCAAAATGGACAAGGTTCGATTATTATTATACACCAAAGCGGGTCCAGACAAGCCAATGGAAGTTGAAATTAACGACATGGAGTCTCTAGTGCGATCTCGTCCTTTGACAAAAATCACCCAACTAGGTAAATTAAGGATTTAAATAGATATCAACATTTTATTTGATATCACCACAAAATGACAAAAACTCAAAGATGCGGTATTCAACAACACCGATAAGAGTACCACCAACTTGTTTCTCGTTCATTGGATTGTCTTTGGCGAAACTTTGAACTACATTTCAACGCAGAGAACTACCTCGAAGGTTGGGCAAATGATAACGCAAAGATGTCATTTGAGAATCTAATAGTAATGGGTCACAGTTTAGGGGCACATGTTGTTAGTTTTGCTGACAAGAATGGCAGAATTCACACAAGTATTGGCCTAGATCCAGCTATGTCCTTATTCAGCTATAACAATCCGGAGACACGATTATGTGACACGGATGCTGAGTACGTTGAGTCGATAACGACATATGGCGGAATGGGTGGGTGGGTTTTATCTGCCAATTGGAAAGGCAGCATTTTGTCCAAATGGAGAAAGGACACAGCAGGATGTGGTATTGATATTAATGGTGCATGTGCACACGAAAGAGCTGTGGACTATTATGCAGAAGCGATTAAGTTCAGAGAAAGCAACGCCTTATATTCGATTGGGTGTGCTGCTTTTGCTGACGTTAAAACTGAGAGCTGTAATGTGCCAACTGAGGGGATACGTATCGGTGATCCGGCTTAGCAGACCGTGCCAAAGGGGCTTATTATTAGACAGCATATGACAAATCGCCATTTGGGAAGCGAAGTCAGTATGAGGGTTGAGCGGTAAAGCGGAGTATAAAATTATTGAGAAACAAGTGGGCGGTATTTTTTTGAAATTCTACTAAGCAATAGGTACTCGTACGAGGGATACCTACTCAAATGTTGGAATGGAATTCATAACAAGGAGGACTTTTGTATTCTTGGGAGCAGCTCGTCCTTAGATTCTTAACCCA
This sequence comes from Cheilosia urbana, assembly GCA_946477585.1. Lineage (NCBI taxonomy): Eukaryota > Metazoa > Arthropoda > Insecta > Diptera > Syrphidae > Cheilosia > Cheilosia urbana. Next base: position 125,790,378 of record OX297854.1, read on the forward strand.
CTTGTTAATACAGCTAATACGTAGAGATTTTCGTGCTCTGATTGGTATTGGAGATGAAACCTGTTGAAGTGTAATAAAAATTACGTTTACCTACTAGGCTCAAAATCGGACCGTCTGCAAATCTGACAGCCATTAGTTTACTAAAATTAATGTGGTTTTCCATTGGGACTACCAGAAATCTTTTTCAGATCTCAGATTTTACGGTGCTCATGGAACGCGCAACAGATTGAACTGCTTTTGTAAATGGATTAGTACGTCAATTGACAACAATATCAGCTGTTCAAATGGCATTTGTTTCTGTCAAAATCGCAAATGGATATCGACCTCAAAAATGTTTTCATAAGGTCTGTTCCTTTACTTTTGTAGTAAGAATGGAAAAGACTGTCAAAATGTCAGTGGTAGGTATAAATTCTCTCACAGAGAGAGACGCTTACGAAAAAGTTAAGGAACGCTTTTGTAGTAATTTATGAAAAAATGACAAATACATAATTCAAATATTCAAAAAATTGTACGAAAAGTCGTTAAAATGTCTGATAAACTCGAGGGATTTGTTAATTTACTAAGAAAATTAGTTCTATCATTTAATTTGAACTTTATTTTGATGAATCTGGGTATGTGGAAGAGGAAAAAGCGACACTGCATGAAGAATTACATGATGGAGATTATTCCCTGTTCCAGCGAAAAAGAATTTCGTTGTCACTTCCGAAAAAATCTCGAGGAGAACATTTTTATTTTGCCACCTGTTGATACCTTTTTAATACGCAAGAAATCAAAAAATAATCCACGCATATGCCAAAATGGACAACAAATTTCAAATCAGCAGTTAATTATAAGGTGACTGACAGCTTTTTCACTTCTTACACCAAGAAATTTGTTGAGTAAAAATTCGTAAGATTCTCACTGGAGGGGTAATATCTTGCTCTCTCGATGACGCTCTCTTTTACGAATTTTTCGAGTTAAGGAACGGCACTGGGCCAAATTTCGTAAGAATTAGTAAAAATTCGTAAGATTTAAAAGTAAAGGAACAGACCTCTTGTTGTAGATACAAATAAAGTATTATTGGTGGTTTGTAGTCTTCAGATGACGAGGGAGATAATGAAGATAATAGTTCCTCCGAAATCATATTTATAGCATTTGTGTATTTTGCTATTTTGGTTTTCACGAAGCTTTGCGCATTTCTCTCGAAAGACAAATTCTTAAACTGACGTATAACAGCTGTGCAAATTATATTGGTGTGTGTAGATCTGAAAAAATATCGAGATCTGAAAAAAGTGATCCGAATAGAAAAAAATATTGATTTTTCTGCCCAATGGAACGCGAAAAGTGATTTAGATAAAAAAAAATGATTTTTGGTCCCAATGGAAAACCACATGAGAACAAATGTAAACTTTATTTTCAACTTAACCTATCAGATTCTTAATTTTCACTTAGCCATACAAGTCAATAAACATTCCCGATTCCGTATGGCGACGAGCTATTAGTTTCCAAATAGTAGATTCCTTTGGCTTTACCCGCATTATTTGGATCACCCAAACGAACTCCACCCGCATAAATATTGCATGAACGTTCTTTGACATTTTCAAAAGCACTGCATTTCACCGCATTAAATCCATTTTCTTTCCCTCGGCTCAGTGCCTCGGCTAAGTAGTAAAACGATCTTGCGTGTGCGCATCCACCATCGAAGTCAATACCACATCCTGGCTGAGACTTTCCACCATTCGGATAGAAAGCAGCTTGTCCAATGGGTTTGTAAAAGCCCATCTTTTGACCATTTGTTTGAATTGATTCCACATACTCAGCGTCCGTGTCAGCCAAACGCGACTCAGGGTCTTTGTAGCTGAATAGTGGCATGGCGGTATCCAAGCCAATAATAGTGTGAACTCTTCCACGTTTTACATTCTTTCCGGCAAATCCTACTACATGAGCTCCCAAACTGTGCCCGTACAAGGCCAGCGTATCGAATTGAAGATTTGCATAGTCATGCAGCCAATCAATGAATGCGGCTACAATAACTCCAGCCTTGGAGCAACTTCTTTGAGATTTCACATAAGTTAGGGATTCCGCGTAAATGCTCCAATCGACGGAAATGAAGTTGTAGTCCTTTCCTTCGCCGTTTAAGAGAAGTGCTTCGCGAAGTAGTCTATTTGCAACGCTTTTCCAACCTCTATTCCAGCCGTGGACCACAAATCTGAAAATAAATAATATTTTTAATTCGAACAGGAAATTCGGATGCCCGAATCGCCATCGCTATTCGGCACTTGGGATACCTAGTGGGATTCTTAAAATTAAAACCCGAACGGGCCAATGTCTCCGTATCTTCCATATCGAGCTCAACGGGTGTAGATGGATTTCCTTGAGTGTACAAGTAGAAACGAACTTTGTCCAACTTACGTGAACTGACTAAACCTTGTGGTTCGGTAAGGATGGCTTCAATTATCGCTTCACCGCGCGTCATCCAACGAACACTGCCATCTAGCTGGGGAATGGGCCAACGTTTATTTATAGGCTCATCATGAACCACGGGTAGTGCAAAAACTGGAGAGAAATATCCCGTTGTAAAATTGTCACAGAGAGCTCATGGAAAATCCTTACCACTCTCTAGGATTGCGGAAATCGCAAATACAAATATGAAGAACACCTTCATAGCGTTTGACTGACTAACGGGACTCGGTGTCCATATTTGTCTTTTATAGCGTCAATTTACGCTTTAAATGGATTTTATATTTTATATTGATTAGATGTAATCAATTTATTAGGAACTATAGCAATAACTACCATAATAATTTAATGTCTACTTCGGAATCTAATCATTTGATTTTTTTTATGACTTCGCTGATGTTTTGGAAAAAGTCAACTCTATCTCATTGGCCTTATCGACGGCGCCGGCGTATGAGTCGCCGCGACTAACTTCATTGAAGATACGAATGTACCGTAAAGTACATAATCAAAAATAATGGCGTTATCAAATCTAGAATTAGTGCTCTTTCTATGTTAACTTATCTATGTTTCATTTCCGTGATTTTGTGGTTTTTTTTTCGCATGTTGATTGTATTCTGCAATCAAAAACTCCACAATTTATCGTCTATGCGCGTTTTAATTTCCTAACAAATTTTCATTATAAAAAGGGAACTACATAATAAAATATTCTCGAAAAAGGGACTTACAATTTGTATCCTCCTTATTCGGATTACAGAAATACAATAAGTTATTAATTGACATAATGACATTACGAATAAAATTCTGTTTGACAGATAGGTAGGAACAGTACAGATTGATATAAAATAGTTTCAGTTAAAGGCGGAAACACCACGAGTCCGCAACATCCCGGCCCCGTGAATCGTTCCCATCAAGATTTACTAACATTCAGTTTAGCAATCCTGGACACAGGTCGTTTCAGCAATCCTATAGACGTTTGTACCTCGGCCACACGAACTTGTCCATCACTTCCTGGAAATACGCTCACAGTTCTTCCTCTACGCCAGCTGCTTCTAGTCACATTCGAATCGCAAATTATGACTAAGTCTCCCACTCCCACAGCCAGTGGTTGGGTTTTCCGGCAAATACTCTACGTCTGCTTATGGCCACTAAAAAGGTTCCTTATAATCCACCCCTGTGAACGTAAAAGACCGCCCGAAGGGCGTTAGCCGGTCTTCCGGAAGTTGACCCATTTGTGGCGTTGCAGGTTTCGCGGACAAATCTTTACAGAACTGGCAAGAGCGAGCAAGGGTTTTGGCAAGAGCCCGTAAGTGCGGAATCCAAAACTGACGACGAACTTCACAAATAATTGTAATTGTAATAAAGTAAATGAATCCTCCACTGGTATCCAATGCATGCCAAGCACTTTCTCCGATTTGGCTTTAATATCCATGTTAGCCTGTATTCCTGTATTGCCCTCTTCCAGACAATTCAGCAACTTCGAAGAGTTGGACATGAAATTCCGAAGTCGAAATCCTCCTTCCATATGAATCCAGATAAAGTCCTTTGTCACAGATTATGCCTCATCTTCGTTGTCGAAACTGCAGACAAAATCATCGACATAGTGGTTTTCCAAGTAAACCTTGAGGGATTGAGGACACTGGTCAACATTATATTTGGCATTGAAGTTTTTAAGGTACTCGGCTGAACATGGTGAGCACGTTGCACCGAACACCATCACCTGCATCACGTAAGTATCCACTGTCGCAAAACTTTCACCGCATTGCCAAAGAAAGCTCTGCGCGTCCTGATCCTCTTTACGAATGGCGATCTGATGAAACATTTCACAAATGTCTGCACAAATTCCGATTGGCTTTTCACGGAATCTGTACAAAACAGTCAGCAAATCCTGGCATTGCTCCGGACCTTTGAGTAAGGATGAGTTCAGCGGAATATTTCCAATTTCAGCGGCGGCATCAAACACCAAACGTAGTTTATCTGGTTTATGTGGGTTGCGAATGCAAAAGTGTGGAAGATACCACGTCCTTGTACCTCGCAGCTTGGCTTCGTCGGCTGACAACTTGCGTGCGTAACCCTTGGCAACATAATCATTGATAATCTCCTCATACTGGGCAGCGTAAGAAGAATCCTTACTCAAAGTGCGTTTGACGGACATAAGACAGCTTTTTGCCATTGGCAGGCTATCAGGCAACATGATCCTATCACTCCTCCACAGAAGTCCAGTCTCGTAATGGCTTTGCAATTTCTTGGTGGTAACTTGAAGCAACGCCCTGGCTCTCAAGATCTCATCTGTCTCCTTGGAACTTGACAACGAATCAGCATCCACGTTGTCCAGTAAAAAATAATCGGCGACTTACTGAGACAAGGTGTCGTTAGTGATGCTGTTGTTATCTTCGGAAATATGAAAGACGGAATCGGACATCTCCTTACCGCTACTCTACCCACCATAAACTACCCATCCAAGAAACTTCTTCACGGCAACGAGTCCATCTTCTTCACAAGGAATAGTTGTACTTCCTAAGGTTAACCTCCAGTTATCCAATCCAATTAAGATTTGCGGCACAGCGTTTTTATATTCGTAAATCGGCAAAGATTTCAACTCATTTCCAACTGTCAACTCATAAACATCCATTGTCTGCATCGGTAAAGAAAGGTAGCTGTCTTTGATTCTTCATCACATAACGAGTACTACCACTGGTAAATCCACTGATCTCCAAACTTGACCGATCCAAGTAAGCGACATTTTGTGTGCAGTCCCCAGTAAGACCCAATTGTGAAGCAGTATTTTTGTTAATAACGGTCACAGACGATCCATCATCCAGAAGTGCAAATGTACTCACGACACTCTTTGGCCCATATAATTTGACAGAAAGAACACGATATAAAACCATTTTTCGCATTGGCCGCATGTGCATGATGGTTCAATTCTGGCTGAGGAATGACATTTATTACAGCTGTTTCTGACATTCGCTTTTCATGAAATAGGGTATGATGAAATCGACTGCAAGCATCCTCTTCATAACGCCTTCTGGATCGACAGGATGAAACATTGTGCATAAGTTTTTTACCTTCGTTGCAAACGATACAACCAGATTCATACGAGTGTCCGAAATCGTCGGCAATAACCTTACTTTTGCCATCTGGCTTCGGATGAGATGTTCCGGACGGTCAAAACGGAATTCCAAGCGATCTATTACGATTTGTACATTGCTCGGATGAATAAGCTTGGTCTCCACTGCCTCTCGCGCCAAACCCTTGAGGCTTTTTTGAAGTCGTAACATATTTTCAAAGGCGGTATAACTATATTATGCACTCGTTGACTCTTTAAACGAAGTGAACTCCGGGGTTCCAGTGAATATTGGTAAATCGTATGGTTTGGTCGACACGAGCTGGTTGAGGCTGAGCTGTACTGGAAAGGATGGATATTCGGTTCCATTTGCGACATTAAATTAGCTAATTGCGTTTGCATTGCGAACAACTGCGCTTGTGGCATTCGACGATTCAAGATGATTCTCATTCGTCCATTTTTGGCATCAAAGAAATACGGCTGGTGGTTGTTGGCGGCTGACATCTGCATATACGTTGTATCATCTGTCGAAAAGGTACCAGTATTTGGTTGTTTTTGGGCACTGCCGCAATCTGGCTGGTAAGCGGCTGACGTCTGCAAGTAGGCGGTTGCGTTCTTCGAAGTAGTGGCTGGCGTCTATAAATTGATAGTGGCATTTGTTGAAGTATTGATTGGCGATATTATTGCGCTATTATCAGCGCTGAAAAGACTACATAAATTAGCGGTGGTAGTGGCGAAAGAATCTGAGATGGTAGTCGGCGGCTGGCTAACATATCATACTCTTCTAATCTGGCTGGCGGAATACCCTTTGTGGAGCGGCTGCTCCGTCTTACATTAGCATTTCCTTCTATCGGTGCTTTTCCCCCGGTATCAACCGTTGGTATCGTGACTATGTCCGCTTGTGTCGGTAACGGGGCCTGCTGCGTTTGGCTATGCGGCGGTGAATGTAAGACCATGGCAAAAATTAAAATAAAGGATTTGTTGTTTGTATTCTGCAAAGGAGGGGACAATTATAAACTCACAATTTTTGTCTATGCGCGTTTTTATTTCCTGAGAAATTTACATTATAAAAAGGGAAATACATAATAAAATATTCTAAAAAGAGAACTTACAATTTGTATCCTCCTTATTCGGCTTACAGAAATATCTACAATAAGCTATTCATTGACATAATGACATTACGAGTAAAATTCTGTTTGACAGATAGGTAGGTACAGATTGATACAAAATAATTTCAGTTAAAGGCGGAAACACAATGAGTTCGCATTCCGTGTTGATTTGAATGGGTGAGTGAGCCACGCATTGCGACCAGTGTGACCGTTGTGTGACAATTTGGCACTTTTTCGAAGACCCTGGTACAATTTGTTGCTACTTTGTCCTTTTTTTTTTTTGTTGAAACTTGTTTTTCACAATTTTATTGATAGAATAGAGAAAGGAAAATGCACATCGCTCCCATACAAAATTCTCTTCAATATGAGCTAAATTTAAGCGAACCCATTTAGCTGAAGTGTCACTCTGCTAGAGCTAAATAATCAAACTTTTGTTTCAGAACGTAGATACTTCATGTTTGTACCTACAATTCTGTCAAATTTTGGCAGATCGCGTTATGTTCTGTTGTTTTGTTGTGTTTTTATATTGTGGAGAATGGGAGAAGTAAGCAAGGATGAGTTTTTGTTAATAAAATCCTCGACCTAGAATCGGAAATTCTAGGAAAATCCTCGACCTAGAATCGGAAATTGTAGTCGCAGTAGCTTAGTGGTTAGTGTGTTGGACTGCTATGCGGGGGTCCTTGGTTCGAATCCCGCAAAAACCCAATTCCGACTTAGGGTTTTTTTCCGCTGCACTACCTCTCGCGAACGTCTGACAAACATCCGAGAGTATAACTGTCTTGAATAAGCTTCTCAATTAGCCGTTTGGAGTCGGCATAAAATTGTAGATCCCTTCCATTCGATCCAAAAATGAGAAACTCACACAAAACGAATGGTTGTGAGAAGCTAGGCCTAGGGTCTCTCCGGACCTGTCGCGCCAACTATTTTTTAGAATCGGAAATTGTTGAAATCAGAGAGTGCTAAATTTTTGAAGTAAGTTGTTTTGAAAGAACAGCAGTTTTCTCTGACACTTATCCGCGGCGTGCTCTATGTCAAAATTTATCTGGGGTTTTAGCTTAGAGAGAAAAGTTGGAGAGCATATAAAATTATAGTTTTCCAATGTAAATGTAAAATCGCACTGTTTTCTTTCGCCACCCTTTTTTTCTGCTCTTTCTTTTTTTAATTCTGCAGTAATCTTCATGAGTGTTAGAAGAAGATTATTAAAAAAAAAGGTATTTAATTTTTGATAGTAGCTTGATTGTGAATTCTCACACAAATTTTCTTTTATAAAGAAACCCAAAAACAAATCACGTAAGATGTATTTAATGGCGTTTTCGATTGAAGAAAAAAAATTGCCCTTTCTATGAAAAGAACAAATCCAGAAGTGCTCTTTCGATGTTTCCTATGTTTCATTGAAATAAAAAATACACTTCCAGGTCAATTCTTAACACGACAGAAGTGTCCGGTATATTTTTAAAGAATTGCTCTACTCACCAATCCACACTAGAAAAGTGTGAGATTTAAATGTTTGTTTTGCATTGGAAACACATTTTGCGGTATGTGATCCGAAAATATACAATTATGCGTGGAAAACATAAACTTAAATTGAAATATGTTAATTTGGCCTATAAAAACATTTATATTTACTGTGGAAAACAAAAAAAAAGTAGCAACAGAAAACGAAATCTTACAGGTGGTGTCTACCACTATTAAAAAAGTGCTTAATCGAATTTCATTGAAAAGAGCAATTCTGAATTTCGGGTCACTTCTCACGGATCTTGAATGAAAAACGCCATTAAGGGCGCAGCCCATAGAATCCGTTGCATCCGTCGCGTCGTCGGATTCGTTAATATTGACGTATTCAACGGAACGAGCAGTCCCATAAAATCTGTCGCACATGGTGAGAGGCAGTGCTTTAAATACTCTATCGTTATTTTTCCCAGGAAACGTGGGAACTTTTCCTTTTCCACCAAACCAAAATTCCCTTTTACATATGCCCCTATTATGGAAGACAACTTCAACCAAACCAAGGTTGTCTTTCTCCAATTGGGATTATCGATTACAACTAGTTGTCTGTCAATGGACAACCATCATCCTACGAGTAGACAACTAATAAAATGGTTGTCTTTTCAGTTGTGTGTATCTATCTGGTATCTATTATAGAAGACAACTGAGTTGTATTGAAGTTGTCCTGAATGTCAAAATCAGACAACTGCTTTTTATCAGTTGTGTTGGATTTGTTGAACGAAAAGGATCAGCTTTTTTTAATGAAAAATGGACAAAAAAATGTAAGTAGGAATTAGAATAAAAAATGGATAATGGAATGTGTGTTCTTAAAGTTTAAAAGTCACAAAACCAGCGCAATTTGATCGGCTAATAGGAATTTTGAAAGAGCAACCTAATCTGGCCAGGAGTAAAGGACAGCTTGGTTCAAAAAAAAAAAAAAAAAATAAAAATAAAAATAAAAAATATTGAAGAATGGCGAAAAATAGCTTTGGAGCTCAATAGTATCTGGCCACCTTCAAGTAGAGGAAAAGAATGGCAAAGGGTTCATTAATAATGCGAAATAAGACTTTTTCTACACACAAAATATTTTTGCAAGTTTGGGTACCTGCGATTAGGCTATGTACCTAGGGCATGGAGAGAAGTACGAGTGGTATTTATCCCTAAAGCGGGTAAACCAAGCCATACTTCAGCGAAAGACTTCAGACCTATCAGTCTTTCGTCATTTCTCCTAAAGACACTTGAAAGGCTTATTGACATTTATATAAGAAGTAAGTGTTGCAACGGAAACTTATGTAATGCTCAGCATGCATATTTAAAAGGTAAATCAGTAGAGACGGCTCTACACGAAGTAGTAGGCAAAATAGAGGGCAGCCTTCACCAGAAAGAATTTGCACTAGTTGCCTTTTTGGATATTGAGCGAGCTTTTAATAACGTCAGGAGAGATGCAATCAAGAGCGCCTTGGAAAATATAAACGTCGAACAACGCATTACAAGTTGGATAGGTATGCGAAATGCTCTCGACGAGAAATATTAATTCCACTCTCGGCAACAGTTCTATAAGAAGATCTGTTACTAGAGGTACCCCCCAAGGAGGGGTCATCTCCCCCCTCCTCTGGGTGTTGGTCATAGATAAGATACTTAAGGAACTAAACAGTGCAGGATTCAAGGTCATCGCTTACGCGGATGACGTAGTTATCATTGTTCAAGGAAAATTCCTAAACACGATTAGTGAACTTATGGAAACAGCCCTCAATAGGCTCAGAATATGGGCCGAAGGGTTTGGACTAAGAGTCAACCCGGAGAAAACAGAACTAGTGCTATTTAGTACAAAATACAAGATACCATCCTTCAAGCTGCCCAGGCTTGCTGGAGTGGAACTTGCCCTTTCAGAAAGCGCAAAATATCTTGGTACGATATTAGATAGGAAACTAAATTGGAAACTAAACGTCCAGGAAAGAGTCCGCAAAGCTCACAATGCTCTCTTCATCTGTAAGAGAACAGCAGGTAAGAAATGGGGCATGAGGCCTTCAATGTTGCGTTGGCTATACATAATGGTAGTAAGGCCCATAATTACACATGGGGCTCTTGTCTATCTACTATCTACTATCTTAAAGGAAGCATTCTCCGAAATCCCGGGAAAAGCTGATGAAAGTCTCGGTACACTTGATTTTGACACACCGTTCGATGTGTCGTACCCTGACCGACAGGAGTGGCATAGGAACTTAGTTTCGAGGGGAAATGAGATCTCAGTATATACTGACGGATCTAAAACCAGTAAGGGAACGGGATCAGGTATATACTCCAAAGAGTTGGACCTACATATGGCCCTGAGACTACCGGACACATGCAGTGTGTTCCAGGCAGAGATTCTGGCCGTACTCAAAGCTGCGGAGGTACTTGAGATGAGATCGATATCCAATAAGAATATCGCCATCTACATTGATAGTCAGGCTGCGCTTAAAGCGCTATAGTCACATACCACTAAATCTGAACTAGTCAGGAATTGCCGCGCAATGCTTAAGGCATTATGTTCGCAGAACCGTGTCAGATTATGTTGGGTACCTGGGCATTGTGATATTGAGGGCAACGAAAGGGCCGACGTTTTGGCTAAGGAAGGAGCGGAACTCCCAGTAAATACAATGATTGAGGGCATCAGACCACCTATGGCCGTTGCTAGAAGGGTTATCGTTGAAGAAATTACCAATAAAGCAGCTACAAGATGGTCACAGCTAGAGGGGCACAGGGTCTCAAAGGCACTGTGGCCCGCTTTAAATCGGAAGAAATCTGAAGAATTAATCAATCTCAGTAGAACAAAGTTAAGATTAACGGTAGGAATACTCTCTGGACACTGCCTTTTAAGGAAGCATGCCATGAGACTAGGCTTAGCTAATACGGATACATGTAGGTACTGTGAGGACATCTCCCACCTTCTATGCGAGTGCCAGGCAGTTGCTCGGAGTAGAAGGAAGCACTTAGGCAGGTTCTTCTTTAATAACTTAGAGGAGGTTGGTTCCTCAAATAATATTGGGACCATAACCAAATTCTGTAGGGAAATTGATTGTTTGGGCGAATTGGTTTAGGTTTTTGACCGTAATGGTTCCCTGGGGATGGCGATGGGCCCGCTTTGGTGCCTGGTCTTTTGTGACGATCTCACAACCCCACCAAACCCAACCTAACCTAACCTTGGGTACATTAGAAGGCCAACTTGAAAAGAAAACTGTCCAAGAATAAGTAAAGTATTGAAACAAGCGTGGGTGGTCATAGGATTGGTGGAGCTGCAAAGTGCGATAAACGCAATTGGTTCGACCTTCGGCTTTAACCAGTACGCGCCGATAAGCCAGCTCTTCGAAGACGAGAATGCAAGCGACAAAGAGAAAGTGCAACCGGAATGTGATCGTAAAGATCCTGCGATAGCATTTATATCCACACAATCTTTAAAAGCGCCTAACAGGAGGGGAGGATACTGGTGAAAACTATTGAAGACGAGCGAATTGCCTACCTCAAAACTCAAACTGACTGAGAACCAAACGAATATGCTAAAAACAATTAGGAAAATCGAAAAAGTGAACTACAGAAACTATGTTCTAAACAAAAAAAACTGTCGAGATACAAAAAAGCATTAGAACTGCAAACCAAAAAATAAATCAAAACTACTTTCCATTGTTTTTTTTAACTTGTTCGTTTTAATTGCAAATACTTTACTTCGTTCGATTTCAATTTCCACAAATAAATTCACAAATTTAACATTTAACAGCTGATTTCGAATTTCAATATGCTCTTAAAAGACGGCAATTTATTTTCTAAAGACAACTGAAAAGAGTTGTCTTGCATAATACGAAAAATTTGTTTGGTTGTCTCAAAGTTGAGTTGTCATGAAGACAACACAACTAAGTTGAGTTGTCATCCATAATAGGGGCAATAATTCCCTTGATAGGTTTTTCTTTTTTTTTTTTTGTGTGTGTAAAAATCTAACTTCTAAAAGTAAAATTCTAATATTCAATACTCGTATGAGGGATAATCAAATGTTGGAATGGAATTCATAACAAGGAGGACTTTGGTATTCTTGGGAGCAGCGCGGCCTTAGATTCTTAACCCACTTGTAAACACAGCTTAGGTAGAGATTTTCGTACTCTTTATTAGTATTGGAGATGAAACCCGTTGAGGTGTATACAAAATTACCTTCTCTAGGTTCAAAATCGTACCGTCTTCAAATCTGACAGCCATTGGTTTACTAAAATTAAGAACAAATGTAAACTTTATTTTCAACTTAACCTATCAGATTCTTTATTTTCACAAGTCAATAAACATTCCCGATTCCGTATGGCGACGAGCTATTAGTTTCCAAATAGTAAATTCCTCTGGCTTTACCCGCATTATTTGGATCACCCAAACGAACTCCACCCGCATAAATATTGCATGAACGTTCTTTGACATTTTCAAAAGCACTGCATTTCACCGCATTAAATCCATTTTCTTTCCCTCGGCTCAGCGCCTCGGCAAAGTAGTAAAGCGATCTTGCGTGTGCGCATCCACCCATTAAGTCAACACCACATCCCGGCTGAGACTTTCCACCATTCGGATAGAAAGCAGCTTGTCCAATGGGATTGTAAAAGCCCAGCATTCGACCACTTGTTTGAATTGATTCCACATACTCAGCGTCCGTGTCAGCCAAACGTGACTCAGTGTCATTGTAGCTGAATAGTGGCATGGCGGTATCCAAGCCAATAATAGTGTGAACTCGTCCACGTTTTACATTCTTTCCGGCAAATCCTACTACATGAGCCCCCAAACTGAACCCGTACAAAGCCAGCGTATCGAATTGAAGATTTGCATAGTCATGCAGCCAATCAATGAATGTGGCTACAATGACTCCAGCCTTGGAGCAACTTCTTTGAGATGTGATATAAGTCAGGGATTCCCCGTAAATGCTCCAATCGACGGAAATAAAGTTGTAGTCCTTGCCTTCGCCGTTTAAGAGAAGTGCTTCGCGAAGTCGTCTATTTTCACCGCCTTTCCAACTTCCGTTCCAGCCGTGGACCACAAATCTGAAAATAAATTGATTTTTAATTCAACCAGGAAATTCGGATGCCCGAATCGCCATTGCTATTCGGCACTTGGGATACCTAGTGGGATTCTTAAAATTAAAACCCGAACGGGCCAGTGTCTCCGTATCTTCCATATCGAGCTCAACGGGTGTAGATGGATTTCCTTGAGTGTACAAGTAGAAACGAAGTTTTCCCAACTTATGTGGACTGATTAAACCTTGTGGTTCAGTAAGGATGGCTTCAATTATCGCTTCACCGCGCGTCATCCAACGAACACTGCCATCTAGCTGGGGAATGGGCCAACGTTCATTTACAGGCTCATCATGAACCACGGGAAGTGCAAAAACTGGAAAGAAATATCCCGTTGTAAAATTGTCACAGAGAGCTCATGGAAAATCCTTACCACTCTCTAGGATTGCAGGAATCGCAAATACAAACGTGAAGAACACCTTCATAGCGTTTGATTGACTAACGGGAATCGGTGTTCATATTCGTCTTTTATAGCGTCAATTTTCACTTTAAATGGACTTTATATTTTTTATTTACATCTAATCAATTTATTGGGGGCTATAACAATAACAACCATAATAATAATTTACTACCTACTTCGGAATCTAATCATTTGGTTCTATTTTAGTTTGGAATCTGCTGCTGTTTTGGAAAAACTCAACTCGTATCTCATTGGCCTTATCGACGGCGTATAAGTCGCCGCGACTAACTTAATTGAAGATACGAATGTACCATAAAGTACATAATCGAAAATAATGGCGTTTTCGATTGAGGAATCGAAATGTCCTTTCTATCAAAATATCAAATCTAGAAGTAGAAGAAGTGCTCTTTCTATATTGCATTGAAGAAAAAAGGGAAATTCCAGTACCTTGATTTTGTTTCATTTGTCGATATTTTTGTTGAAACTTGCTTTTCTAAATTTTATGGAATGCTTATTCTATCTATATCTTATGTGATAGCATAAAGAACGGAAAAGGCACATCGCAAATTTTTATTAAAAAGCAGTTATTTCTATATGAATATGATTTAAAATGTAAAGCGATTACTCACGACACTATTTTAGTGTTAAGCGAGCCAATACATATTAGGTACCGAGAGAAAATTTTCAATTTCAAGATTAGATTTAAACTGCATTTACACTATCACGCACGCGCATTTTTGCACGAGACGGGACAGAGAGATCCGTTTGTCCGCAGTCAATGCTTATAAAGGCGTAGGAATGAGATCACAAATCAGACGCCTAAGGTGTCATGGATGTACTACCCATAATAATAGATACGTAAAGCGGAAGTTCCGGCAACCAACATTTCTGCAATCACATGAAAACATTTCTATTTCCGATTTAAAATATGTGAAATGAGAGTGTTAATTAGTTTCAGTAATGGGGCATTTACACGGTCACACATTCCTATCACGGAAAATTAAAGGGATGCCCAATACTAAACAGCCGTCTGACTGAAAGGGACAGCATTACCTAACACGCAAAAAAACGTGATACGTTTTTTGGTAGGCCATCTTGTTTACGTGGTAGGAATTATGGGAAAGCTATGCATGTTGATATTTTTATAGCGATGGCTTACGAAATTTCATTTTCCTATAAAACAAAATGGCTTCCGGAAGGGATGAACGTACAATTATTTATTTATTTCGAATAAATTATTGATGAATTGTAACCAGTAAACATAAATGTACAATTTAATCTTAAAATAACAGCGCTAGCTCTAAGGTGGCTGGGACTTGGATAAAATACACTTTCAGGTCAATTCTTAACACGACAAAAGTGTCCGGAATATTTTTAAAGAATTGCTCTACTCACCAACACACACTAGCAAAGTGTGAGATTTAAATGGGTGTTTTGCATTGGAAACACATTTTGCGCTATGAAAATATACAATTATGCGTGGAAAACGTAAACTTAAATTGAAGTATACTAATTTGGCCTATAAAAACATAACAAACGTAAATAGCTATAATAATGTTTTCAACAGAAAACAAAATCTCACAGATGGTGTCTACCAGTATTATAATGTGGTATTCGATTGGGCGCTCTCAGAGCGCTTTTTTTGTTCTCAGAGCAGTTTTTATGTTCGTTTGGTACAAAAAAAAAAGCAATCTTTTTCAGATTTCAGAGCACTTTTGCGAATGTAGATATTTTCTCAGATTTACCAACACAAGTGCGTTTGAGTTTGACAACTGATGGTGGAGGGCGTTTAGGTTTTCGCCAATCTGTTCTACAGCAAAGAAAGGCATTGCATCGGGTGAATTTGTTTCAGTAAATTGGTTATGTATAAATATTTAAAATCAATCGAGACGCAAATTTCGAATGTTTTAATTTAAAATCTAACCAGTGAATGGAAAATCTTTTGTAAAGTGTTGAAGACTACACATATTCATATAATTAATAAAAAATAAAAAATAAAATTGACAACTACAGAGGCATTTGTAAACAGTCCTCTCTATTCCAAAATTATTTGATATGTTGGTTACCGATAGATTGAATTTTCTTTGCAAATCTTTAATCTGCAATGAACAACATGGTTTTGTGAAGAATCGATCGACAGTTACAAATCTTCTTTTGTTTACAAATTCTGTAATTTCTGAAATCGGTAAGGGAAACCAAGTTGATGCAATTTATACAGATTTTAGTAAAGCCTTTGACCGCGTGGACCATAAAATATTGACATATAATCTCGATAAATTAGGTTTTCCACACACTTTCTTAAAATGGCTCTCATCCTTTCTTTGTGATAGATATCAATTTGTCAAGTTTCGTAATCACTTTTCCAAACAAATTTGTGTGACGTCTGGTGTTCCTCAAGGAAGCCACATTGGTCCTCTTTTATTTGTCTTGTTTGTTAATGATGTTGTTAATTTTGTTCCTGATTGTAGTATGCTTTTGTATGCGGACGACTTTGGGTTGTATCTGTCAGGTAAACACGATGATTGTTTCCTACATCTAAACAATTGTCTTCAACGATTCTATTTGTGGTGCTCAAAAAACTATCCGTCCCTGAATGTAAGTAAATGTTCAGTTATTACTAATTCACGTCTTACTTACTTTTTCAATGGCATTGCTATTTCGCGTGTCTCGTTAATAAAAGATTTGGGTGTGCTTTTAGATACTAAACTATATTTCATACATTACATAGATTATGTCATCCATTGTTTGGTGTCCCTTTTATGATATCCATATTTTAAGAATTGAATCTATCCAAAAAATATTTCTCAGGTTCGCCTTAAGAGGGCTTCCTTGGGCTGACGTTTTAATTTACCCTCCTATCAATCAAGGCTACAATTGATTAGCCTAGAATCGCTTAAAAATAGGAGAATAGTGGCAAGAATTATTTTAAATTAAATCTTAGTACTTCTTAATTTACATATCCATCGTTCAAATTTACGAATTAACCGTTTTTTTAATATCGCACATTCTCGTACAAATTACGGCAGGTCATCATCTCTCAACGGCTTACTGATAAGCTACAATGATAATATTAATTTAATAGATTTTAACTCATCGCTTGCTACAATAAATAGAAGGCTAGGTACTAGATGCTATTCAGCCATAATCTTTTGCTCTATTTAGTTTCTATTTATTAGTAATATTTTTGGTAAATTAAGTAGGTATTGTTATAAACTAATGTTTATGAAAATCCAAGTATTTTGCTGACAAATATATAAATAAATAAATAAATATTGGAATCGCACGAATATTATCACAAAAAAGAGCAAGTGACGTTTTTATGTTCGATTAGCCACACGAAATCTGAAATCTGAGAGTGAATCTGAAGAAGCCCAAACGAACCACATAAAATTAAGAACAAATGTTAACTTTATTGTCAACTTAACCTATCAGATTCTTTTTTTCCTACTTAGCCATACAAGTCAATAAACATTCCCGATTCCGAATGGCGACGAGCTATTAGTTTCCAAATAGTAAATTCCTCTAGCTTTACCCGCATTATTTGGATCACCCAAACGAACTCCACCCGCATAAATATTGCATGAGCCTTCTTCGACATTTTCAAAAGCACTGCATTTCAGCGCGTTAAATCCATTTTCTTTCCCTCGGCTCAGCGCCTCGGCTAAGTAGTAAAACGATCTTTGGTGTGCGCATCCACCAATTAAGTCATCACCACATCCTGGCTGAGACTTTCCACCATTCGGATAGAAAGCAGCTTGTCCAATGGGATTGTAAAAGCCCAGCATTCGACCACTTGTTTGAATTGATTCCACATACTCAGCGTCCGTGTCAGCCAAACGCGACTCAGGGTCTTTGTAGCTGAATAGTGGCATGGCGGTATCCAAGCCAATAATAGTGTGAACTCGTCCACGTTTTACATTCTTTCCGGCAAATCCTACTACATGAGCTCCCAAACTGTGCCCGTACAAAGCCAGCGTATCGAATTGAAGATTTGCATAGTCATGCAGCCAATCAATGAACGCGGCTACAATAACTCCAGCCTTGGAGCAACTTCTTTGAGATGTGACATAAGTTAGGGATTCCCCGTAAATGCTCCAATCGACGGAAATGAAGTTGTAGTCCTTTCCTTCGCCGTTTAAGAGAAGTGCTTCGCGAAGTAGTCTATTTACAATGCTTTTCCAACCTTTATTCCAGCCGTGGACCACAAACCTGAAAATAAATTGATTTTTAATTCGAACAGGAAATTCGGATGCCCGAATCGCCATCGCTATTCGGCACTTGGGTTACCTAGTGGGATTTTTAAAATTAAAACCCGAACGGGCCAATGTCTCCGTATCTTCCATATCGAGCTCAACGGGTGTAGATGGATTTCCTTGAGTGTACAAGTAGAAACGAAGTTTGTCCAACTTACGTGGACTGATTAAACCTTGTGGTTCAGTAAGGATGGCTTCAATTATCGCTTCACCGCGCGTCATCCAACGAACACTGCCATCTAGCTGGGGAATGGGCCAACGTTTATTTATAGGCTCATCATGAACCACGGGAAGTGCAAAAACTGGAGAGAAATATCCAGTTGTAAAATTATAACAGAGAGCTCTTGGAAAATCCTTACCACTCTCTAGGATTGCGGAAATCGCAAATACAAATATGAAGAACACCTTCATAGCGTTTGATTGACTAACGGAAATCGGTGTTCATATTCGTCTTTTATAGCGTCAATTTGCACTTAATATGGACTTTATATTTTTTATTTACATCGAATCATTTTATTGGGGGCTATAACAATAACTACCATAATAATAATTTAATACCTACTTCGGAATCTAATCATTTGGTTCTATTTTAATTTGGAATCCGCTGCTGTTTTGGAAAAAGTCAACTCGTATCTCATTGGCCATATCGACGGCGTATGAGTCGCCGCGACTAACTTCATTGAAGATACGAATGTATGTACCATAAAGTACATTATCGAAAATAATGGCGTTTTCGATTGAAGAATCCAAATGTCCTTTCTATCAAAATATCAAATCTAGAAGTAGAAGAAGTGCTCTTTCTATGTTGCATTGAAGATAAAAGGGAAATTCTAGTAACACGATTTTGTTTCATATGTCGATAGGGAACGTTCCGAAATTTGTCCCTTTTTTTTGTTGAAACTTGCTTTTCTCAATTTTATTGAATGCCTATTGCTTATTCTATCTATATCTTATGTGAAGGGTAGAGAATGAAAAGGCACATCGCAAATTTTTATTAAAAAGCAGTTATTTCTATATAAATATAATTTAAAATATAAAGCGGTTGCCTCTCACAATAATATTTTAGTGTTAAGCGAGCCAATACAAATAAGGTACCGAGAGACAATTCCCAATTTCCAGCGTAGCTTTAGAAATAGCGCTGTTTTTCAAAACTCTTTTTTTCTGCTTCTTTTAAGACTTCTGCAGCAATCTCCCTGATTGTTAGAAAAATGTTATTAATTTAAATTCTTGTCTTTGATGGCGTTTTGGATTGAAGAAAAGAATAGCCCGTTCAATCAAAAGAGCAAATCCAGACGTGATGTTTCGATGTTTTCTATGTTTCATTGAAATATTATTATTATTATTATTATTATTTACTAACCAGTAAACATAAATGTACAATTTAATCTTAAAATAACAGCGCTAGCTCTAAGGTTTACGGCTGGGACTTGGATAAAATACACTTCCAGGTCAATCCTTAACACGACAAAAGTGTACGGAATATTTTTAAAGAATTGCTCTACTCACCAACACACACTAACAAAGCGTCCGATTTAAATGTTTGTTTTGCGTTGGAAATACATTTTGCGCTATGAAAATATACAATTATGCGTGGAAAACATAAACTTAAATTAAAATTTACTAATTTGGCTTATTAAAACATTTATTTTTACTGTGGAAACAAATAGTGACAGAAAAAATATCTCACAGATGATTTATACCACTATTACAAAAATGCTTGATCGAATTTTATTGAAAAGAGCAATAATTCTGAATTTCAGGGCAATTCTCTCGGAATTTCAATAAAAAAAAAAGCCATAAGTTCCTTTCTTTTGTTGTGAGTTTCGAAGAAATGCATTCTTTGATTTCAAAATATTTTGCAGGACGGCCAGTGAAGGAAGTTTGTCATATCTTTGATAGAGAAGAAAAATGTAATTCTAGTTTTCTTATAAACTAAAGAATGACGCTTAATTATTCATCAAAGGACTTTTTCTTAGGCGGCTCTCCCACTGAGGCAACAAGCAATAAGCAATAAACAACTAGCAATAAGCAATAAGCAACACGCAACTTTTATTTTAACCTATTCTCATGGTTGCCACTTGCAAAAAAAATTAGCAACCAAAAATGGAAAAAAAAGTTACCAAACCAAGCTAAAAGTTACCAAAAATCTGGAAAAATGATAAAACACAAAAAAATCGTACATATCGTCTTGAGCCAGTATGAATATGAGTTTTTGGTGTCGTTTGATTTTTCTCTGATTTACGAATTTAATATAAAAAAATGTCATGGTAGTAGAAAAATGCACCTATGTTTAAGCCTAGTATGCACTTTATGCAGAACACGTAAAGCCTCTCAAGTGGAATCCAATTTTTCATACAAATTTTTCTCCGCGAAATGTCAAATTTAACTTTCCACGTGAAAATATGAGTAGGCAGTACGCAGTTCGAGTGAAAAATAGTTACTTCAAATACTGATATGCCAGACACTTAGGTTTTATTGTCAGTCGCATTACATTTTTGACATTTCGGCGTGAAAAATAATTTATAGGAAATCGTGAAATTTATTTGAATTTCTGAAGTTTCCGTAAGTCTTCATAGAAACTAAAAGAAAACTGTTGACAAATATCAATTCATTTTAACATAAGTATTTTAAATTCAATAAGGTATATTACAGAATGTTACTTACTGAAGTACTAGGAATACTTTTAAACCTTACACGTAGTGGGCAGAAAAAGTAAGGCAGCATTTCCATGTGATGATATCGGGTTCGTCTTTTTGATGCTCCTGTTCAAAAAGTTACCAAAACCAGATAAAAATTACCAAATTACCAAAAATCATGAACTAAGAAAAAAATTACCAGATTTGGTAATTTATTACCAAAGTGGCAACCGTGCCTGTTCTCACATTGAAGCAACAGTATTTCTAGCGACCTGTCACTCACTCAGTGATAGTACAGAAAACACAGGAAAAATCCTTACAGTACACAAAGAAAATCCCTACTTTTCCCTACACCGTCGAATAATTTTCAATACGAACTCTCTACATACCTATTTTATTATACATGAATAAAATCGAATCAAACTTCTCATGCTCAATTTCAACCACAAATTAATTTTTCCTATTTGTTGACTCTTCAAGTTATGTCATCCCATTTCATTCCTTAGCTAATATCGACGAATGTAAGAGCAAAATATAATAGATAAACAAAAATAATAAACATTTTTTGACTGAGCAAATCAATTTACTTACAAATAAGATGAAAATGTTTCATCCGAAAAAAATACCTACGTTACAAATCTGTCCCTTTTTTTTACTTATGTACTACATGTACTATCACTGCACTCACTACTCGCAAATATTGATACAACGACGCGATATATATCGCTTTTCAACATGCGCTGTGTATCGCCAGCAATAATGTTGCCGCAATCAGCAACATTTTTCGTTCAACCGATATTGAGTTGCTTTAATGTGAGAGTGAGACGTCTAATTTGATTCAATGTAAAATAACTGTTAGCGATAATATCGCATGTTTCCTATTGCCAGTTGCTTGTTGCTTGTTGCTTCAGTGGGAGAGCCGCCTAATGTTTAATCATGAAAACTTAGGTATATGTATAAGGAATAATTTATATTAAAAAAAAAATCGTAATTCAATAAAAAAACAGCGTTCGAGAGTATATACGGATTTCCTAGCTTTCTACAAATTGAATCAGTTCGCTTCATTTTCGATAACCTTAAATAAACGTTAAAATTCAAATCAGCTTTCTGGGGAAAATAAAAAACAAAAAAGTATCGAAATTGGGTGTTTTTGAGTTCTAGTGATATATTTGACAGTCGAGCGTCAAGGAATATCCTTTCGGAAACAATGTGGATAAATTCTGTTTGAAAATGTCCATATCAAACCGAGCCCGCGTGTAGGGTAAAACTTGGTAATGCCGGTCAGTCGGTAATACCGGTCACCCTTGTATCTCGAGAATGGG
This sequence comes from Cheilosia urbana, assembly GCA_946477585.1. Classification (NCBI taxonomy): domain Eukaryota; kingdom Metazoa; phylum Arthropoda; class Insecta; order Diptera; family Syrphidae; genus Cheilosia; species Cheilosia urbana. Next base: position 125,812,161 of record OX297854.1, read on the forward strand.
AACATTAAATCACCAACTCTTTGCATGGATTAGTGCTCCCGAAGATTGTTTTCATACCAGACTGTTGTTTGTTAAGTTTGTCTGTGTCCTTTGGAAGTTTCAGATCTATTGGTGTTTTCGGTCAATTTATTGTAAGAAAAGGTGATCAGAAAATAGAGAGTAAGTACTTTTCCTTATATGTTATAAATACAGTGATATTTTGCATACTTTATGTTGTTTTTTGTTATTAATCTGCAATGGTTTTACTTTGTTTTTCTTAACTTAAAATTTCATTTTGCATTTTTTTTTTCCTTGGCGCTCCCGTGTGGGTTGTCCCGGTCAACTGATCGCCATTACCTATTCATGGGTAAGCCTAAGTCAAGAACCACTTCCAGAGGTTCGTGGTCAGAGGTGGCTATTAACAACGCCAAACAACTTATTGAAAAGGAAGTGTCCATTCGCGCCGCGGCCAGGTCTACTAAAATAGCATTTTCGACACTGCCAGAACGTCTAAAAAAGAAAAACTTCTATGAGCCATCTCTGGGGTGGCACACGGTTTTTAACAAAGACCAGGAAAATGAACTTGCAACACAGATCAAACATTTCGCGATTTAGGTATGTGAAAACTAAAAATAAATATAAGTATATTTTAAATAAACATTAATGACCGCCATTACCAGAATTGCTGACCGGAATTAACCGACCATGCGTCTAATACCGGTCATTTTTGTCCTTTTTTGTTTTTTGTATAACTTTTTTCCGTTTTGTTCATTTACCTTTTTTTAAGTTTATAATAATACAAAAACATATGAATTTAATAAAAAGTGAAGTAAAGGTTTTATTTAAATAACGAATTTCGTTTTATTTGAGTTTTTGTTGAAATGACCGGTATTACCCAGTTTTACCCTACTCGTAACTACCTATTAACGTGACCACTCTGGGACAATAAAAACTGAAATACATCTAGTCAGTCAGCAGTCAGACTTATGTCGTTTTGGATTTGGCAAAAAATATAAATTTTTTGAGAAAAATCAATTTTTATTCCTTTTTATTTTATCGAGATAGCGATTCATGTTCGATTTGCTAAAAAAAAACAATCTTTTGTTTTTGATCTGAAGCACTTTTGAGAAATCTCTATTTTTTCTCAGATTAACAAATATTTTCACCAACACCAATGTTTATGACACACAGCTGGCGGTTACGAATTGTTTATCATTGGAAGGATTGCTTTTTAAAGCTGAATTATTCAGTTTACGCTTATGGGAGCGAGTTTTTATACTAAATACTATTTCGATATGCGTTATTATAAATTTGTGAAAATCAATTGAGATGGTTTTCTAGTGCCAATGAAAAAGTTTTGAATTTGTGGCCAACTAATACACACAAGAACAAATCAAATTCGGATTTTATGTTCATTAATAAACTAGGAATTCGAAATAAACCGATTTCCTACTGTCGTTTTCCATTGGGCAAAAAGAAGCGTCCGGGAGAGTCCGGAATCGAAAAAATCACTTCTGAAACCGTTCCATTGGCACAAAAAATACTCTTCTGTTGATTCTGAGGAGAGAATTTCGCTTCTGGATTTGAAGTCAGAATCCACTCAAGAAGCACTCACACAAGAGCAATTTATGTATTTTATACAAGTCAGATGACAGCTGCCGTAGATTATTTTTTGGCATTTCACCAATACTTTTGTGAATTCAACCAGAAGCAGTTTTCTTGTTCCATTGGATTTCAGATTGAGTCGATCCCCGAGTGAAACCAATGGAAAACGACATACCTATCCACCTACCAAGTTCTAATGTCGTTTTCCATTGGGCAAAAAGAAGCGTCCGGGAGAGTCCGGAATCGAAAAAATCACTTCTGAAACCGTTCCATTGGCACAAAAAATACTCTTCTGTTGATTCTGAGGAGAGAATTTCGCTTCTGGATTTGAAGTCAGAATCCACTCAAGAAGCACTCAAACAAGAGCAATTTATGTATTTTATACAAGTCAGATGACAGCTGCCGTAGATTATTTTTTGGCATTTCACCAATACTTTTGTGAATTCAACCAGAAGCAGTTTTCTTGTTCCATTGGATTTCAGATTGAGTCGATCCCCGAGTGAAACCAATGGAAAACGACATAAATAAACTCACATCATTCATTGTGCTACCCACCTAAAAAATCATTTCCACTCAAGTTGAGTCCAACTACAACTGTCAAATTTATCTTTGAGTAAAATTCAAGAAAAACAACCATCCCAACAATTTTACGAATAGTCGAACGCCCATTTAAAAGCAAATAGTTTTTGTCAGGTTTTTTGTTTTTATTATATTTGTTTATGGTTTTCTGTTATCACATTGAGCGACAAGAAAATATTCCGTGATATTCAGAAGTGATTCTACATTTTAATTCAGTCTGCTTTTTTGATTGGGGAACATGAATCAATCAGCTGTTGAAGTTGACGCCACACCCGTCCATAATAATAATAAACTGCCGAGTGCAGATAATCTAATTGTTGTTACCGGATTTGGACCATTTGCTGGCCATGAAGACGTTAATGCCAGCTGGGAAGCAGTAAGAATATTGCCAGACTATCTGGTATCACCAAATGGAATTGAATACAAAATAGAAAAGAAGCTAGTGTCTGTCGTTTATGATGATGTCAACAAAGCAGTTGATGAAATATGGGCTAAAAAACCTCAGGTATGCTTAATTGAGGTCATACGATTTGGTATGGTGTTGATTTTAATTCGGGGAAATGATAAAAGAAAAATATTTATTTTTTCATAGTCTCGCTTTACAGATCAACTAAAATAGAATTGGAAAATGTTTTAGACACCTGCAGCACCTTCGAGTGCGTTTTTTGACGTTCCAAGGAAGTGCGTTATATATCGGCTATTTAAAAAACGTTATATTTCCCGTGCTGTAGAGGCTCCACGTTTCGTTCCTAAGATTGTAGAATTTGCACTTTTTCACGTATCTCTTTGGCACAGCTAACAGATCACATGCTAACATTTCCAGCCTGTTTTTTTTTTTTTTTGTTTTAATTTTATAATAACTTTCGTTTAATTCACTTTCAGCTGGTAGTACATTGTGGCGTCCATGGTGGAGCCAACTGCATTCGCGTCGAAGAGATCGCTTACAATCACAAGTTCAATCGCCGCGATTATTCCGGAAAAAAACTGAACCGTGGTAGTGCTTGCCTTATAAACTACAGTACATCATGCGACGAAATTCGCACTAAGCTCGACGTGAAGAAAATTATAGAGAATACATCACCACTGTGCGGCTGCGAAGAGGCCATGGTATCATCGGATGAAGTCGGCAATTACCTCTGTGGCTACATTTATCTGAAATCACTAGATCACGACTGTGCGAGAAGTCTATTCGTCCATGTGCCGCCTATCGATAAGCCCTTCAACAGTGAGAAGACGAGTGATATTGTGTACAAAATCATTGCCGAATGTGTTCGCCAATTGGAGACGAAAGAATTGAATGACGAGTGAAAAGCCGCGATCTTCTAATATTATTAGGCCTTATAGCACAAATCATATTTAGATAAAGAAATTTTCAACCACATTTACTAAACACAATTTACAAGCGACGTTTATGTTTTATTGTTTTTACTTTTCGTTTACCAATCGAAAGGCTAGACTAATCTATAATAAATAAATACCAACAAAATATTTATATTTAATATCTAACTGTTTTCAAGAATCGCTTGCATTATTTTTATCTCTATCAGGTCGACACGATCTTTGGGCGCACTTCGCAGTTTCTTGGCAATCAGCTTGCCAAAGAGGTCAAACTCATCCATTTGTTCGGAGTTATTGGATGGGATGGGAGTAGTGGATGATGACTGTTTCGGTGTGGGATCTTCCACGTTGTTGTGGGCGATCTCAAGCGGATAAATCGTATTAATGGGGGGAATACTGCTGCTCACAGCGCAGCTGTTGTCGTTTGCAATATCTTCGGCAATGTAGTTTAGTTCGCTCAAGTCTCGTTCCTCTGATGTAGACAGCATTACGTCGGTTTGCTCAATTAGAAAGGAAAAGTCCTCAGGTCGGGCTATAAAAAACAAGCTGAAGTAAATTGAAGATTGATTTTGTTAAAACACGATCTTACGCTTCTTCTCTGGTGGTTCATCTTCGGAGATGTCCGAGCTATGATCTCTGGAAAGACGTTATTTTTATTTCAATACCCAAGTCAAATAGTAACTATTATAGTTTTTATATCAATATGGAACTGCAGAACCCGACGCACATTGTACAGTTAATTACAACTTACATTATTGCCGCCGCCTCCAAAAACATTAATTGGTCATAGTACTTGTATTTCCTTGAATTTATATCGCCATCTTCTTTCTCAGCGGCGCGAATCCTTCGATAGCGGTCCCGTATGTTTCTCCATATCTTCTGAATGCGATCTATTTGTATAACTTCGCCCAATGCTTCGTAAACCTCAGCCCAGGCAATCTCTTTTGTTGCTCGTTTTGAATGCCATCTACCTGATTGCCTTTCATAGAGAATTGGTCGTTTGGAGACTTCTTCAATTATTGCTGAGCCTATGTCTGCAAGCAAATTATTCAGGAAATTTCTATAGTGCTTCTTCAAATTTGTTTTACCTTTGAAAACTGCATCTGTACCGCAAGATTCAAGTTCGTACTTCACTACAGTTTCTGAATCCTGCTTCTCTTCCTCAAACGGCGTTGTAATTATCTGTTCTTCTGGATAGTCATTGCCTTCATCGTATTCATTGTCTTTTACTACATATTCATCATTATCATCCATATCCAGCGCAGACAGCTGATCATCATTTGAATTAGCTTCGTGACTCTCTGTATCAGCAGCAAGTTCGAATCCATCAAGTTTAGTCGGAGATATTGTGAACATCTTCTCGGTTGGAATTTCAATATTGTGCTTTCGATTCAGGTGCTTCCATAGATTGGAAGATGATGTCTTGCTCTTGTACACATGAACACGTCCTTTGCCATAGCAAAGCATGCAGAGAATTCGATCATCAGGAGCATCATCTGGATTAGCTGATGTTGATGATTCTTTGTTTGCCAATGCAAAGTATTTCCAAACTCCACTCGGACTCTTGTGCCGATTAGTCTGACGGGCCTCATAGTAAACGATTTTATATTCACTAGTGATTTTTTTGTTGTTGGTATTAGTTGATTGGTTATCCGACCCGGGCTCCTGATGTATGATTTTAAAGGATCCAAGTTCTTCGGGGCAGTTCGCGCTTCCTTTCAAAGAAACGAAGGAATTTGTTTTGTCCATGAAAATATTTGATTACTTGGGGTGATTTTAAATCAAAACAAATATCTCTCCAAACAAAGCGAATATTCTTTAGCCGATGGGAAAATTTACTTTTTGCTAAAAAAGCCCAAAGCCAAGCTGTGGCTAGAAATGATGTGAATGGGAACTGTTGTATTTAATTGCTGTCAAGTAGCGTTTCATTTACAGTGGTTTGTTTGTTTTGGTAATAACTAAGATGATGATAGAGAAATTCGCATGCGATAAATATTTAACCTCTGAGAATGAATTAAGTACATGGGTTTAATAAACATTGCGTAAAAGTTTTCTGCTCGTTATTAGGCAGTCACGTTAAATTCGTTTAACTTAGCTGAAGTCCATGACCGAACCTACTTGTGGCATATGTTTATATACGGGAGCTAGTTTTTAGTTTTTTATTGAGCAAAAAAAATTACCCGAATTCAGACACAATTTTAAAAAGTTTTCGATAACACAATAAAAGATATAATTTTAAAGCATTTCTTACATTAACTGAAATTAGTTTTATTTATAACTCAATGCATCGACAGATTAGTCATTTAGAGTTATTGGAAAGTCGAAGCAAACGAAACACAAATCGCATAGGTAGTTTGCTGACCTAGTGTCTCAACGAGCAATATTTCATATCTTGCAATAATCATACTATGAAAATTGCCAGGGGAGACCACAAATATGTAGTATGATATAAAAAATTTCTTAAATATATTGCTCAGCTCATAGCATGATAACGATAGTATGATATGAGCTGTCATTTCTATGCAGTTTGACACTTGTTTGCCTTTTTTTTACGATGGCTGAGTAGCGAAAGGGCGGGTATTAAGGCATCTAATGCGAGAATTCAACGACACGCTCTGCTCAGCGACATTTTAACGAATGAAATAGTATGCTATGAAATGCCCACCCTACATTTTATTGCATACTATCGTTGTTCCTTTCTATCAAATTTGACAGATATCAAGCTATGAAATATTGCTCGTGGAGACACTAGGTGAGGTGTGACTAAAATAAATACCTATTTGCATAAAACCGCATTTACACTATCACGCACGCGCATTTTTGCACGAGACGGGACAGAGAGATCCGTTTGTCCGCAGTCAATGCTAATAAAGGCGAAGGAATGAGATCACAAATCAGACGCCTAAGGTGTCATGGATGTTCTACCCATAATTATAGATACGTAAAGCGGAAGTTCCGGCGACTAACATTTCTGCAATCACATGAAAACATTTCTATTTCCGATTTAAAATATGTGAAATGAGAGTGTTAATTATTTTCAGTACATTAAAACAACAATTCATCAATCATTTATACGAAATTAATAAATAAATGTACCTTCATCCCTTCCGTAAGCCATTTTGTTTTATAGGAAAACGAAATTTCGTGAGCCAACGCTATAAAAATATCAACATGCATAGCTTTCCCATAATTCCTACCACGCAAACAAGATGGCCGACCAAAAAACGTATCACGTTTTTTTGCGTGTTAGGTAATGCTGTCCCTTTCAGTCAGACGGCTGTTTAGTATTGGGCATCCCTTTAATTTTCCGTGATAGGAATGGCCGCATTCAAGAATCTAGTTATCTTAAGTCGACTAGATTGGTCTGGATAAGATGTAACCTGAACGCAAAAACTTGATTGGTCGGGAACGTCACTTTTTCTACGTCAGCCACATACCCGAACTGTCAACTTAGTACTCAGTCACGAATTTCTTGACTAGATTCGCCGGCTACCCCTCCATAAACGTCAAATGTCACAGGTGCCCACGTGACCGATTTAAACCAAACACAACCGAGATAGATCTAGTCAGACAGCTGTCAGACTTACTTAACTAGATACTTGAACGCCCTCAATGTGTGACCGTGTAAATGCCCCATAACGCAGACCTATTTTAAATAGGTAGATGTAGATTCCAATTCGCTTAAGCAAACAGGGCTTGATTTGCTTAAGAATTATTGCCAAAGCGAACATACCCTTTTAATTATTTGCGGTTGACATTTGGGCTGCTGTCAAAATAGCGCACACCACCAAATTAGTTTTTTAAGGAAAAACTGCAGTTTTCGTTTTAAAATGTTGCGGAATTTAACGAAATTATCCACCAGCAGGTAAAATTAATTTATTACAAACTTTAAATATATATGACATTGCTGAATCTCTTTAGGCTACCGACAATAGTAGCTGTACAACATATGTCAGTCTATCCACCATCCTATGTCGACCCCGTTTTCAAGAAGCAGAAACAAGCGTTTTTAAAAGAAACAGGCGAAACTTTAAAACTAGCCCATTTGCCGATTAAGCCAGCTCGCAATAATGACAGCTCTTCTGTGTTTCACGACGACATACTAAGTAAATTTACCAATTACGTAATGCGCAAGGGTAAGAAAGTCTTAGCGCGCGATCTAGTCGAGAAAAGTTTTGAAAATATAAAGCGAATTCAATTGGAGCGCTACAATTTAGCTGATGACGCCGAGGAAAAATCTAAAATTGAAACGAATCCCGTAAAAATACTGCATACGGCAATAGAAAATTGTCGCCCCATGTTGCAACTGACACCAATCAAACGAGGCGGTGTCACCTACCAGGTTCCAGTGCCAGTTACAACTAAAAGATCTTACTTTCTCTCAATGAATTGGATTATTCAATCGGCAAAAGAAAAGGAACGAACAGTGCATTTACCCGAGAAGCTAGCCTGGGAATTGTTGGACGCTGCTGCTGGTCAAGGTCGTGTGGTCAAGAAGAAACAGGATTTGCACAGACAGGCCGAAGCTAACCGTGCTTATGCTCACTACAGATGGAGTTAGATGTTTCGTTTCACTTGTTTCCACTCTATTCATTCAAAATAAAACTGATTTAAACCGTATTTCACTCATTGTCTTCTCCAAAGACTGAGACATATCGTTGCGGATCTTTGATAACCCCATAGCGATAAAGTAGCTTGAAGGACACTGATGGGTCAACCCGACTCTTTATTCGTTGATAGACATTTATTCGTCTTGGCGGTAGTTCCCATTCGGGGAGAATGTCGTCGATGACTAGCTCCTTATTTTGTCGTCGTCCCCAAAAGTCGACGTAGCCCAGTTTGACTTTGTCTTCCCCATCGTTCATATAGATGAACCCAACAAAATTCTTTATGGGAAAGCTGCATAATGTTAACGTTAAAACACCGGTGATACCTAAAATGAATTATTAGAAGAGTTTTCGACTTCTGCAGTTTGTATTCTCACCTAGCGAACCAAAGGCGATACTAGAACTTGGATCTAAATGACCAGCTTCTCCTAAAGCGAAAGTTATCGGAGTGCCAACTGCTGTTACAAAGGTTTGATAGATTTTTAGTCTGTTAAATGCTGAAGCTAAACGAATCAGAGGAAGTCGATAGATTTCGTTCCAGTTTTCCTGTTCCACATTTGTGGCTGCTTTATCTGTGCCGGCATTCCTGACAACTGATGGATTCAGTTTTGGTATTAAGAACAGGGTTTTGTGAAGAAATGTCTTAAATGTATTTATTCCTCGTATCATTTTGTAACTTATATTTGTAAGGAAATAAAATAAAATAACACAAAAGTGAGGTTGTGCTGAACATTTCTTAAGTCAAAATTGAACCATAACAAACAGTGCCAGCAACATAAATTGCTAAAATGTTAAGTGCTGCCACTCTTGATTTTAGCTAAATGGCTGAGTAGTATTATATATTTCATGTTGTTTTCCATTGGTTCAACTCAGGGATCCACAAGAAAATTGTCTTCAATTAAAAATTGATTGAAAATGACTTGTAGAAAATACATAAATTACACTTGTGGGTTGTGGGATTGCTTCTTGAGTGGATTCTGACTTTAAATTGAGAAGCGAAATTCTCTTCTCAGAATAACCAGAGGAGTACTTTTTATGCTAATGGAAAGGTTTCAGAAGTGATTTTTTCGATTCTGGATTCTGCCGGGCGAGAGATGAACTAATCTACTTATCTTATGTCGACTAGATTGGTCTGGATAAGATGTAACCTGAACTCAAAAACTAGATTGGTCGGGAACGTCACATTTGCTACGGCAGTCACATGCACGTACTCAGTCACGAATTTATTGATTAGATTCGTTCGCTACCCCTCTATAAACGTCAACTGAACCAAATGCTAAGATAACAGATTTCAGCCAATCAAAACCGAGATACATCTAGTCAGATAGCTGTCAGACTTACTAAACTAGATAAGTACTTGAACGTCCACATGGATTTCTTTCGTACGTCTATCCCTCCAAAACCCATTTGTTTACATTGTTGTCTGTGAATAGGTGGGAGCTACAAAAAAGTATGTTTCTAATGGCGCTAATGGCGGGCCGCCAATCATATTGCTTTTATGGGTATCGCGCTGTTCAATAATTGTTTTCGGTTTCGTTTTGAACTTGTTTAGTTTTTCTTAAGACTTCGATTAAAATTAAAAAATAAGGAAATACGTATTTAGGGAATAGGGAGTTCTTGCATTAAAGTCCGATTCATAAACTCACCCATGCTAGGAAAGAAATGAGCATATATGCGGGTAGTTTTGCGCTAGATTGAGAAATTTCCCTGAATAGGGATATTTCAAAAAAAGTGCTAGACGTCTAGCGCAAATGGTGAAATGTCAATTTTTTTTATATGGAGTTTGCCATGCCGCTAGTCAACTAGCGGGTAGTGGAACGCGCCATTGTGTTAAACGAGTATATATTTTCTTTATACTTTTGACATACACTCCGCTTCAACTGAATAACCTCAAAAATTTGTTAAACGTTGTCCATTTTTCTAAAACCTTGTCTCTTAATTTATCATTTGATGATGTTTACTGTTTCCTTATGATGTTGAAAAAATAAATCAGAAAGAATAATTCAAAAAGTACCGCTATAATTTTCTCTGGCTCTCCTGCAAGGCATTCGACATGGAAAAATGCAAATTTATTTTGCATCAACTGAATAGACACAAGGTTTCATTGTCTATGAGCGTTCTGTGGAGATTAACACATTACATCAACAGTTGAAGTTTTCTTTTCTTCATTTCGCTTTATTTTCTCAACATCATAAGCAAACAGTAAACATAAACATCATCAAATGCATAGTTTTCAAAAAAAGGACGATGTGACTTAGAAATAGGAGGTAACAAATAGTACTTTCGGTCTTGCAAGCTTAATTATGTATCGCGTGTGCTTCACTATATACTATCACTAGTCCCACTTACTCCCACACATGATATTCGATATCCGTCATGCATTGTACTCACCGTTTTAAGTTGAAATAATAACCAAACTCATTTATTGACTTTTTTTTTATTTACAGCAATTAAAATCAATGATAATAGTACACTTATCAACACATGTATTGCAATAAATTAATTTACAGTTTATAATAATTATTTTGTATGCATATTATTTTTGTTCGCACAATCGATGTATTTTAATCAAGTTGTCTTATAATACTATGTATTAATAATGTTTGATATTAATTTATTTCTTGGTTTATTTTCTTAGTAGTTATTAAAATTTAACATAAAAATTAAATGTTACCTAAATAAACAAATAATAAACTAGTACATCTATGAATACGTAAATAATTTACAAGTAATTGATTTTCGTTTCTATTCATATCATTGTTTTAAAAATGGCATTGTTAAATTGCTCTTTTTTTTAAATAATATTTATTTATTTGTGGGGTAGTATAGACATTTTAAAACAGTTTAATTATAGTTAACACTAATTGAATTTCTGATTTAGTTATTATTAAGTATACGGTAGTTTGTATTCTAAAATTGTCATTGCTGATTTCCCATTTTATTTTATTTTTTTACGTATTTCAACAATTGAACAGTTGCCTTGGTTATCAGAAAGAATAAGTACATATATCCATCTATGGGCAGATGTGAAAAAGGATTTACTGTTGAACTTATGCTACACAGTTGCCACCAACAGTTGTTGCATTTCTTTAAAGCAGATAGAAATAACATTTATATTTTAGTAGATTTTTTTCTCATTTGAATTGGAAGCATCATAATTCAAATCGCATGTAAGCATCTAATTCTAACCACAGATTCACTACTTAAGCAAGAATTTCGTTTGTACTGTCATAACAATTAATTTCAAAAGAATATTTCATCTGATTAAAGAACTTAATACTTAACGTTTATAAATACATAGTTCCTAATACTTTTAACACCTTATGTACATTGACTAGCGTTTTGTTTGTTCTGTTAATGTGTAACTTCTTACTTTAGAATAATAACTAAATTGCACGCGCAAATACGTACCTAAAGCCGGTGAATCCCGCAAGCGTTACCTTCATAAACTTGGTTTCAAAGTAGGTACTTTTGATTTGCAAAAAATATCCGCAAGACTTTTAAATATTTAATACGGGGTATGCTTGCATGTAAGGAGTACCTAAATATCAATCATTCCATTTAATTGTATAAAAATTAATTACTTTTACTCTCGCCGAGAGTGAAGAGAGTCAATCATTTCAATTACATGGGCAGAACACAATTTCAACAATTGGTTCTGTGTGTATTAAAGTGAAATTGTTCTCGTGTATTTTTATCTAATTATCACTTGGGCGAGGGAAATAATGTCATTGGCGCCCCACAAATTACCACCCGTCCGGATTTTTATGTAGCATACGCTTCATCCCGCCACCATAGACCATACCCATCGACTTGGTTCAGAGCAACACATGATCCAATAAAGTGCACAGCTGAATATCCTGGAATATTGTGGCACAGAACCAATACTAGTGAAGTCTACATCGGTGAGTGAAGTGTAACATAATCTAGCTATGCGTAAACACGTCTGTTGATTACTAACATCATCAATATTTTCTTAAGAGGATTTAATTCAGTCGCTCTCTCGTTGAGAGTGCTAACTGGGGGACTATGGTACGGACACGGATGCAGAAAATTAAGTGAATGGCAGCAGCGTTGTCCTTTGACCAAGGGGAAAGAACACGGTAATGCAATACTTTCGTGTTTCGGATGAAAAGTTCTTTTTTTCTATTTAGTTAGCTTCATTGTCCTTTACGGAGAATTGGAATTGTTTTGTATTTGGATTTATGTAAGCTTCCTTTTTATGTCTACGATTTAAACTTATCTATGTTCTAAACTAGAAAATTTGAAACATATTTTTATATTGCGAATGTTTTTTTTTTTAATTTCATTTTTCCCGTCAGACATTGACTGCGAGAAAGAAAGTGAAAATAGCTAACGGATTGATTGTTTAATTTGAATGTATGTCTGAAGAAATGATGGCGGCTTCTACATGTCCAATGTGAAATGACTGAACAGAGAATTGCGATTGAAGACAAGACAAAAGACTGATTCAATAAGGCTGGCGAGTACTGATAAGCACGTCAAAGGAAACAAAGTATACAATTTAACCTAACGGAATGTATAAAGGCTGGAACATGCTCGAGAAAGATTGATAAAAAATAAACAGAGCATATGGTACAAAATGATGGAAGAGTATAACCGATTTTTCCGGCTTTTTTAAACTTTTGTTCCGATGTAGTTCAGGCTTTATGTGAAAGCCTAATGAAACTATCCATCATTGGTATACAAAATAGCGACTTGCTTAAAGTTCACTTTATATCTTTTATGAGACGTAAAAATTTTAGCAAAATTAAGATATATAAAATATTTAGATTTACTTCATTACCGACGTACTGATTTGACAGAATTCCGGTTTCATTGTTTAACAAGCATATACCTAGATTTATGTTGTGCAAAATCATCAGGCATTTATTAAGCCTGACAGCTATGGCTGATCAGAAGTGTTTTAGTTTTTATTGGCTAATGTCGTTTTGCATTGGAACAGAAAAGTACACTTATTTCAGATTCAGAACAGTTTGTCTGCTCTTGAAATCAGCTGGTTGTCAGATGTTATGTTCCATTGGCCGCAAAAAAAAGCGATTTCTGAGCGAGATTTACATCTACTTGCACTAACATCAAAACCAGAGACAATACTGAGACCCCCAACTTCGGCCGATTTTCCGTTACTTGCCTACAAGCTATATTTCTATGGGGTGGTACACGCTAAGTGCGTTAGTATTATCACATAGAAATTCGTATTGACAACTGTCACTCACCAACACACTCGCACCTTGCGTGTCCCACTTCCGCTGTCGGCAAAGTTGCTTCCAGCGTTCATAGAACTTTGTCAGTAAATTTGAAATTATTCGTTTCGTGTAAATAGTATTTTATTTTAGGAATTAGTGCACTTTTGCTGAAAATATTTATGAAAAATGATTACTGCAGAATGGTTGTAGGAACATAAAAACATTTTGAGCAATTTTTCTTCAGTTATTTAAGAAAAATGTACACATGAAATCGAAGTTAATGATATTCAAAAGCGGAAAATACACAACAATGTTTCTCCTAATATGTTTCTGGAATATAAAACAACTCATTTAGATAGTATTATTAACCAAACAAATTATATTAATCGATTTTTGAAAATTTATAATAATCAACCAATAGCATTCAGTTATCTTAAAATGTCGTATTCCCGAATTCTTTCACATTCCCCCATGGTTGGTAGCGGTTGGCAGCATTGAATTTATATTTTTTGTATGTTTTTACATGTCACACGGATTCTAAATAGACATAACACCGATAGGAAAACAAAATGGCGAATTTGAAAAAAAACTGAGGGGGCCAGCGGCAAGAGGATTGTGAGTTGGGGGTCTCAGTATTGTCTCTGATCAAAACATTTGTCATTTGTCAGTATGTAATTCATTCTGTTTTTCAGCTACAAGTCTGTAAACAGTAGAGATAAATTTAGATTTGGCCGCTGCCACGGATCTCAAGATAAATTAAATGGAGTTTTATAAACACAAGTTACAATTTAAGAACAGTTGACTTTTAAAACACTTAACACCGCAAATGCAAAGATTTTGCCTCTCTCTCTTAAATCTGAGATCAAAATCTGAAAATCCCATTGAAAACGACATTAGATTTGTGACGTAGGCAGTTTTTTAATTGACGTTTATGGAAGGGTAACCGACAAATCTAGTCTAGAAATTTCTGTTAATTTTTCTAAGTGCAAAAACAAAAATTAAATTAAACAGGTGAAGTTGAAAGAAAAGGAAAAACTAACATTTAACAAATATCAGATGTGAATTATTTAAGTTCTAGTTAATCTGAAAAACTTAAACATTTTAAATGCTATGACAATATAAATAAGTGTATTCAATAGCAATCTAGTACAGATAAATCTAGTAGACCTACGACTTGTAGATATCCGAATTCTGAACATGGTAAAGGTCAGTTATTCACGATTCACTATTAAATCAACTGGCGATTTTAAGCGAATTATTCGTTATTATTCACGAACTCACTTTAATGTTATACTCGTATATTTGAATAAATCAAACGATTCAATGGCCGCGTTCCACTGCCCGCTAGATGACCAGCGGCATGTCAAACTCCATATAAAAAAAATAGACATTTCACCAAAAGTGCTAGACGTCTAGCACTTTTTGTGAAATATCCCTTTCAGGGAAATTTCTCAATCTAGCGCAAAACTACCCGCTGCATTGAAAAAAAAACAATGACCTTTCAGGAAATCGTTCAAACGTTTACAAAATAAAAGTAAATACGAAGCCGAGCAAGTGTAATTGTGATAAAATTAGTATTAATTAGGGATGTTACGGAGGTGGTTTTACCGGAGTCGGAGTCGGAAGCGCCATATCAACCTCCGAGGAGTCGGAGTTGAATCGGAGTCGGAGGCGGAGGTCGCACGCAGACACAAATTATTAATATATAAAATTTGAAAATATAAAATTGACACAACACTCTCAACTTCAATGCAAATCTCGCCTAGTTATGTAAAATACATAAAAGAGTGAAAAGACAGTCGTATTGTAAAATGTCGCAACTCGATAATTCTTTGTTGTTCATGTTCATCGGTCGCCTCGTCACCCATGATGTTGCTCCGAAAAACCTCCGATGTGATTATATCGGAACCGAAGCCGGACTCGGAGGTGCAATTTAAACCGGAAGTTCCGACATATCGGATTCGGAGTCGAAGCTCCGTATCATCCCTAGTATTAATGTAAATAAAATAGCAATTCAGATATTATTTTTATAATATTTGTATTATTTCTTTAATTGTAGTGGGGACCTTGCCGCTGGCGCTATTGTTCTAGCGCGAGCGTTCCTTCATCTGGGATATTTTCTGCTAGACGTCTAGCGGGCAGTGGAACCCAGCCAATGAAACAAAATTACGAAAATTCGTTTAAGTTTCAAATTTGAATACACTGTCAAAATGACGTTTTGGTAGATGTGCCTATCGTTCACATTATAGCGCCAGTTGTTTCATTTCTTCACTTGGTTCGAACATATTGAAATTATTTTGCGTGTAAAAGTCATTGCACCCGATAATAACCATTTTAGATTTCGACTTTAAACTTACTTAAGATCACAATTGCGAACTTTTTTATGGAAATATAGGTAGGAATTGTGAACTACTCAAATTTAAAGTCCAAATTAAAAATGTTTATTGGTAACTCTCATTGCGTTTGCAGTTTATAACAGTTTTTATGTTTGACTTTCAATTTAAATTTTTTTAGTTGCGAACTGTCAGTCGGTTTTTTGACGCTCTCTCAAAACTTTTCGCTCTTTCGAACCGATTCGCGACATTTTGCTTGTAATGCGAAAATATAGTGCTCGTTATGTTTAAGAAACAATAATCATATATTTAGTGTCCAAGAAATATTGCGAAATTTTCCATAAATTACCCAATGTCACCTACAAAACAATTTTTAACCTTCACCTTATATATTTTTGTATACAATTTTGTATGGAATATTTATATATATTTAGCCTGGACACTAAAAGTGATTATTAGTATGAACGTAACGAGAATTCAGATTTTCGCTGTTCTATTAATTGGCTTCCGGTCAAAACCGAATGAAAATATTCCAAGGATCATTAACGACAAAAAAAAAAAACTACGTATACGCCCCCGAAATAAGTTAATATTTTATTTGCTTATTACCAATTTATCTTAAGTTTAAAGTAATGAAAAAATAAGATCAGGATTCTGAAATCATGAACGGAACTGGATAAGGATTAGAAATCTTGTAGACCAGTCAACAACTCGATTTGTCCTTTGAATAACAATAATCTCGCTTACTCAGCTACTTAGATTATCTGCCTCTCACACGTCACACATAAGGTTTGTTCCTTTACTTTTGTAGTGAGAATGGAATAGAGAAAAGACTGCCAAAGACGGTGGGACAAATTCTCTCAAAGATAGAGATTCTTACGTAAAAGTTAGGGAAAGCTTTTGTAGTAATCTATGAAAAATGACAGAAATCTAACTCAAAAATTCAAAAAAAGTGGTACAGAATGACTGATAGACGCAAAGAATTTGGTTATTTATTTAAATATTAGTTTATTTGTCAAGCGATGAAAATGATTCGGAATCAATCGAAGTTCTTTTTGATGAATCCGCGTTTGTGGAAGAGAGGAATAACCGACACTGATCAACGAATGACCAGCGAAAAGAATCTTGAGGAGTAAATTTAATAAATATTTTTGATGTGTAAACATCTAAGCACGCGTTGGTATCTGGTGGAGTAATTCCACACATTTAACTTACGGGGACAGGGAATGCGTCACTGTGTTTTATCATTGCATACATTTTATCATTGCATACGTTTTTATCATTGCATACATTTATGAGCTGGGCATACTAGTTTCAGCTTTTTGTTGATGTGAAATAAAATTTCTCCATTTCGTCCTTGCACCGTACTCAGAAGAAATTTCAAGAATTCTGCAGGGAGATTATCATCTTCTACCAATGATCATAAGCGGAGACTTCAATATCAATTTTGCAACTCCAGAAGCTCAACCATTTATTGATTTTATGCAAGATAAATTTAATCTTCGAATGAACTCCAACCGGAAAATTTCAACAACACGATATGGAACAACCATCAATGCTGTCTTCCAGCGTAATCTAGATAGATTACATTCTCGAATGGTACTTCAGCTACCACAATCCGATTGTATCTATTCTACCGAAACTAGCACAGAACGAATAAATTATTGTTATTTCATAATATATCAAGAATACGGTTATCACAATTCCTTCTTTTCTCAACGACGTGTATCAAGCCACACACATACCGCACGCACGGTGTTTACACATACACACATTTCGGGACTGTTGGATACAGTCGCACCATTTTTTTTTTGTATGTTGCTAAAATTTTAATATGCAGGAAATAAAAATATATGATGCGTACGCGTAGCGTATGCCAAATAGGCCACGAAATTTTAAATCATCTGTTAATTGTCAGGTGACTTACAGATGTTCCAATTCTTAATAAAGGGTATTGACAATTTTATTTCTTAAATAAAATGCAAACTACTTGAGATATATAAAAACAAATTATTGGCTTGAATTACTGTCAAAACATTTATGAATGGAATTCGACTTCGTTCATATGTCAACCACGGGATCGTGGTCGATTCGATGATCCCAATTTTCGATGAGTCGGCCGTTCAATATTGGCTCGATGATAAAAAATGATGCCCAATGACGCCACCGGCATGAAACCCGCTGCTGTTTCTGTTGCAAATGTATGGGTTTCCGTTCTTTATGGTGCCTTTTATTGACGAAGATGTTTAACCAAAAATTAAGATTGGCATTAAGACTCTTAAAGTTGCAAGCCAGCAGCTCAAAAATGTAATCTAATGTCGTTTTCCATTGGGACAGAAAAAGCACTTTTTTCAGAGTCAGAGCACTTTTTCTGCTCTCGAAATCAGCTGGCTGTCAGATTTCATGTTCCATTGGGCGCAAAAAAAGCACTTTTTTTGAAAGTCAGAGCAATTTTGCGAATCTCGATATCCGAGCGAGATTCACACCTATTTGCACTAACACCAAAACATTTGTCGTTTGTTAAACTTTAAATTGTGTTTACTTACGTTTTTAGACGAGAAGTCTGTGCAAAATAGAAAAAAAAATTACATTTGGCCGCTGCAATAGTTATTAAAATAAATTGAATGGATTTTTATAAACACAAATTACAATTTAATATAGGGTGGCTTTTAAAACACGCACCACCACAGATACAAAGGAAGAAAAATCTCGTTTTATGTTCCATTGGGCACGAGAAATCTGAAATCTGAGAGCAAAATCTGAAAATCCCAATGGAAAACGACATAAATACATTTTTAATGCATTTTTTGACATCTGTACATTAATAAGGTTGTGGTGTGTACGCACTCACTCCAGTCGGCAATTTTCATTCTAATTTTTCGTACTGCTCTTGTTTTATGTTAAAAGTAAAAAAAAAAAATTAGTGCCATACGAACTTAAACGTTATTCCTTTGTGAACTTCACCGTATGATGAAAATGTTGATTTTACTGAATATTTTAACATTGACAGAGTCGGTAATCGGATTAAGGGTGCGTTCTCACTGAAAGTTTGAAGTTGTCAAGTCGCTGTCATTAGCGACCCTTTACAAGAAGAAGGGTCCTGATGAAGAAATTTGTTGAGTAAAAATTCGTAAAATTCACAGTGGAGGGATAACATATTGCTATCTCACGAATTTTTCGAGTTAGATTCACAAGTAAAGGAACACAACGTAAAAAAAAAAGTTGGGATCTGCACTGTTCATCAATAGAAGACAATAAAATTCTCAAATATAACTGATCGTAAACAAAAAATAAATCTCTGACAATCTTAGTCTGACAGCTGCCGTATTAGAATGAACGGTATAAACAAAATGCTATAATATAAGAAGCACGTTGGATTCGATCCAGTCATGCACATGTTTACAACGTAAGTAGTTTGAATTGTCCTGATAGGGGAAAAACAGAAAATGTCTTCCCAAGTGGAATTATACACGGAGAATTGACTGTCAGAATTCAAAACTATTCAAACAATCACTTCAAACGAGTCTGATGATGAATTAGTGGTGTAGTTCGAAATAGCTGTCATTCCTACCAAAAGTGACTGTATCTGCGATATTTTGTTAAGAGTTGTTTCTCTCAAACAATAATTCACAAACTGAAATTCGACATAATTTTCCAACAGAAATTGTCAGCGTATAACCCCCAAAAACAGCGAAAATCTATGTTACTCCTCGCTTCCCCACTCAGTTTGAAAAATCGTTTCATTGTGCAAAGAACATGAAAATTTAAATATATTTCAAAAAAACCTACCAAACTTGTGATCTGAACTTTCCGCCCTTGGCTGGCGTATATGGTTCGCCGTTGAACTATGAGAAAAACATTTGCAAAACAACAAGGATTTATTTCTATACAGAAAATAAAGGACACTTCAGTCAATTTCATATGAATTTACGGGGAAAACACAAACCAAAATCAAGCACCGATATTATCTTGATGAGAAAACTTCAAATGCTTGCAAGAACACTATCCATTAATAAATAAAAATTCAAGGGGAGTGCACCGGTTAAGGCACGCGCAAAATGTCCATAAGGAGCTATACCTATTTACAGTAGTATACCATGAAATCACATTTTTTTTTTCGTTTCTTTTATATTATTTTATATATTATTCTTATTTTCTATTTGTCTTTTTTTTTTTTTTACCCTATGAAGCCATCTCCATTCTGCCTTTTTAATCAACTACTAGAACCTACTTCACTCGATGCCAATGAAAAGAAAAGATTCCTCTCCTTAATAATAATAATAATAGTAATGATTTTTGTTTTTTCTCTAAAACTAACAATAACAACTAGATTAGTGCTTTTGTTTGCGATTCAGTGAAACTACACAGTATCTGTGTGTTCCCAATTAGTTGACCATGAGAATCGCGTCTATACAAACTCCCGGAAGGGTTGACTGTAATTACCATTTGTGTCATTGAATATCGCTGCTGTACTCTCAGCCGTGACATTAAGATTATTAATGACAGTCACTGGCTGCTGAACTTGTTCGCTATTTTGTATGATGCTTGGATTATCTGCAAGGATGCTGCAGTCGAAATGTTCAACAGTAAGATCACCAGCATCACTGCCGGTCGGAATCTCTTCGCCACGCATCAGGAGGATAACATCCGTGAGGGCTGTGATGTAATTCTTTGCCAATGTGAGTGTTTCAATCTTGGACAGGCGACGCTCCTTCTTTACATGGGGTATTACCTCGCGCAAGGACTGTATAGAATGTAGTTTCTTATATGTGTGTTACTTATTAAATGGGATTTTAGTATTCTTACCTGAAATGCGTCATTCAAGCTGTGCATTCGCATGCGTTCTCTTTCGTTGGATTCGAGACGTCGCAGATTCCTCTCTTTGGCATTGAGTGCACCTTTCCTTCGGCGATTTTGGGCTGAATTTGAATTTCGACCACGACTCGATGGTCGAACACTGCCACCATTGCTGCTGCCACCGCCACCGCTGGTGTCGTCACTTTGTGAACTGGAATCTGTCATTTCTGGGTCATAGTTGCTGCTGATGATGGTATTGTTGTTGTTATTATTATTTGTGGTGTTGTTTATTTGTGAAGTTCGACGACTTGCACGTCGAACAGGACGGGAAATCCTCTCCTGTTCGGATTGCGTTGTGCCTTCAGAAAAGTCCAGATAATGATTTGCTGCTGTTTGAATAGTGAAATTCTGCACCGACAGCAGTTCACTAATTCGTTTCGTGTCCATTGTCGAGTGATTTTGAAATTGATGTCGTGATGGCAAGAAGTTTGAGTACTACTCGATTGAAGGTAAGTCCTTTGTTTGGTTTTAGCAAACTTGTTTACACATTTTTGTTTCTGGAAGAGAGGAAAGGGAATATTTATGCACATTGTCGCAGATTATGACGAATTATTATTCACTAAACAGTTTTGCACACAAAAATATTATATACATACATTTCGGGTGAGAAAGTAGAAATTAAATAGCTTAGTGGTCTGATATGAGCCCATCAGAGATGGTACGGTGCATGAATATTGAATAGACCGTAGATTAAATCAAGGGTGTCGTCAATTGTTACAAAAACATGAAGGCGCGTTTGCTAATACTACTCATAGTGATTTAAGATCCACTTGACATTTTATGTGACAGTTTATAAATCACTATATGCCATTCGAATGAATAACCTAAAAGAGAATTTTATTTAACACTACCTATTCTTATATATCAATGTACGGTTACTTCTGAACTTCTTAGCTACCTACCAATTGACTCAACCAAGCGTTTGATGAACGAGAAAGTTTCCTGCGAGCCAGTCGTGCGCTTGTTTCTTTTTAATTTCAAAATATGTTGGGGGAGTAAAAGAGACTTGAGCCACTTTTTGTTAAATCGTTAATTTAAACGTTTCTTTTAAACTTAGCTACATGTTGGAACCATCTTTTTAAATGTACATTTTTCTATTTCAAAATTAGTTAAATAAACTTTATATGCATGGAAGAGATATTTGCCAAATGCAAAATGTTTGGGAACAGATTTTTGGCTCAAGTCAAGCCCGGCCAGGAAATAGAAATAGCATATAAATGCTGCGTCATTTGTCATTTGCGTAGAAAAATGACATGGCATGAATTTCGTGCCTGGTAGTTTTTTGGAGGCTGACATTTAAAGTTTGGTCATTTGGCCTAGGCGTCATTAAAGAGCGAGCGCACGGTAATTTTTTCCCATCATTCCCATCAGCACAAAATTGATGTCAATTGGCGATCACACAGAACGACGTGACAATGACGGCTTTGTGACGTGATGTGGACGTTAATGTGCCATTTATCGTAGCTTAAATAGTCGACTAACACTAGGAGCCATAACTTTACCTATTACGTTTAACTGCTTGAATAAAACTGACATTTTAAACGACTTTTTTTTGTCTGCCGTTCACATTATTGTCATCACTTATATCGGCGCTTCCAATTTTCATCATAAAACTCTAGAATTTATCACCTGATAGACTGCCACTGGTATAATTTAATGAAGGGCATGAGCCGTTTCCCTGAAAGTTGCATTAAGAACTGTGAAACGTCAACACGCTCACGAAGTGCCAATTTAATATGTGCGTTCGTTTCGATCATGGAAATAAGGGCGGGCTAAAAAAAAAAAAAAAAATACAATTGTGAATTTAACTAGTAACGTGGGGTAAAGGGAATAAGCACCAAATCGTGGGATTTTGAGGAATCTAAAAAAAACATTCAAACTATACATTTTTGCTGAAATTCAATGAAAACTCCTACATTTCGCCATGATTATCAACACACTGAATGTGCGTAAAAAACTGCTCATATGAAATGTCCTTTATCAAAATTTTCTAATACCAAAAAGTAATCGTAAACTGTGATTTTTATACTAAAGGTTAATTTCCGGCGAATTTCTTTCCTTGCAATACAAATTTTACTTTTAAAAACTGTATTTTGAGGCAAAAATTTTATAGGAGAATTTGAGTACAGTGAAAAGGGAAAAATTATCACGCTTCATGGGATAAATGAAGAGAGAGTGCTAACAACACTGAGCTCAAATCTAATTGCAACGGCACACTGCAAATTGTAAACAAATTCCGCAACCAATTTTTGTCGGGGGATATCGGAACCTAAGTGTCAAAAATTTAAGAAAAAAATACACTTCATCGCACTTCAACGTAATTCGTCGATATGGGTTTTTTTTTTTAGTCAGAGGTTGTTACTATCCGATGGAGGCATCAGGCACAACTACTGGTCCATTGTACTGCCAAACAGACACCTTACATTTATGTACTTACTTTTCCCGTCTTTCGAAGAAAGATGAGAAGGAGCTTCAGTGATGATATGCGTCGATATGCGTTACAAAATGTCGGAACAATTCTCCGAACAGCTGTTCTGAAGAATACCTCGCAGCAAAAATCCTCCGAATCGTATAAAATCGGAGGATTTTTCGTTCCGACGGAACTGTCATATTTGACACATTCAACAAGACATTAACTCATTGGGCATCTATACCAACAGTGCGATTGTTCTTCCCTATTCTTTTTTAAGGCAAATATCAAACAGCAGAGAGTATCCATCATGTATCATCGTTGATCAAACAGTGTGCTTTGTATAAAAAGTTTATTTTATTTATAGGTAACATTTTCTCCGATCGCACGTTACTTTTCTAGCAGAGGGAAATGAAATACATTCAACCTCTCTACATGCTTCTAATTAACCAAGTTGATCTGCAATCAATTGTTACCCTTCAGCCAACTCTGACTATTGCTGTAGCTGTGTAATATTTACATCTGCCAATTTCAGAGTTAGAGGTGTCCCCCGTTGAGTGATATCCCTTGGCCTACTATTTCTTATTTTCTAAAATTCCACCCCACATTAAGTAGGTATGGGGTTCGCCAGTCATCCGCCTCCGTTACTGATAAACCGCTCTAGCCGTTCTCATCGACAGCTATGCACACACTCGTACATAGTGGAGTCACTCATGTGCCAGCAAAATAAATTGTAAGTCAAACAGGCTTTAGTATATTTCTCCTTCCTCTTTTTTTTTTTTTTTTGAAGTTGTTAATTAAGGGATAAAGATAACAGGCATACCCTTGTGTCGCTTCACATCAACACTCTATGCGGTGGTGTATTAACGCACGGTATGTGTGCCATAGTCTATTCGAGCACGAGTGAATTAAATGCGGCACCGGGGAAGGGATACAAACTTAACATGGAAATCACTTTATTGCCACCACCTCTCCATCAGCACTTTGGCGCTATTTGGCGCAACAGTTTGCCAGCGTCTCCAGTATCGAACGTCATATATACATATGTATATGTGGCAAGGGGTTGGAAATCAAGTGGAAAAGTCGGTAATTAAAGTTGTGCTTTTTACAGTTTTGTTCGCATTGACATTTTATTTATTTCCCGTGTCCCGTCGTTTGGTTTCAAAAACAAACAAAAACAAACTGAAGCTGTGATGAAAAATATATATCAACTCGTGAACAACGAAAGTGACTTCATATTGGCCGCACGGGTGGGGATATTAACTCTCCCTCCTATTATGGCATAATTAATTGGGGTTTTAAGACTGATGAATAACTACAGTATATTTATATGGTTCTGAATTCATCAGATCTTTAAAAAAAATAGGTAAAAGGGATATGTTTAAAGTAAAAAGTGCTGCTGTCAAAGTCAACGAAATGACGGATTTACTACATACCTATACCTACTTATTTAAAAATAAGGAGATGATGTATTTTGAGTTTACAAAGTAACGAATATAAACTCGATATATATAGGACTATGTTCGCATATAACCATTTGAGTGTGTACGAGTATAAATTGAAGGGATATGTAATTGCAATTGCATGTTATATACGAAAAACTTAATGAAGGTGGCATTTTACCCGACTGGACATAGGGAGGGTTATGTGTTTCGCGCGTATCCTATGTACGTTCCTACGTGACGCCCTGTCTGTCTAATGCCTAAACGGCTTGACCGATTTTAAAGAATAAGGCGTCATTAGATTCGTAGGTATTCTTCTCGAAATACGATTTTCTTCGGAGTTTATGACGTTTAAAAGCGGAAAATACACAACCATGTTTGTTCTAATGTTTAATGTTTCTAGTATATAGAAACGAAGTATCGTCTTCGTGTAGCCGTCTTCGTGTAAAGTCGTATTTTCTTTTTGCTCCCTATATTCATTGAAATAAATAAGACAGTAAAATCTGTGACCCACATTACTCGTGACATTATTTGGTTCTTTTTTTCTGTTGCTATGTCGTGCTTAAAGACGAATTCTTACCCGGCTCAGATGGTCTTCCAGCCAATTTTCTTAAGAAGTGTTCTTCCAATTTCTCGCTTCCACTTTCTGATCTCTTTCATCTCTCTCTCTCTCTCTCAAATGGAGAATTTCCCCAGATTTGGAAAACCTCTTTCATTACACCGATACACAAAAAAGGATCAAAAAACGAAATTACTAATTACCGCCCAATTGCCAAACTCTCACATATACCCAAACTTTTTGAAAGTATTGTATATGAAGTCTTAAGCTTTCGCAGCAAGTCCCTTATTTCACCCTACCAACATGGCTTCCTGAAAGGTAGATCGACTACTACAAATCTTATCGAATTTTTTTCCTTTACTCTCTCATCCCTAAAGAATGGCAATGAAGTCGACGTCATCGCAACTGACTTCAGCAAGGCCTTTGATAAGATATCACATCAATTAATCATCTTCAAATTATCTGCCCTTGGCTTTGAACCTATGTTGATAAAATGGATGTCTTCCTACCTTGAAAACCGGTATTACAGCGTTCGCTTTAGGGCCGTACTGTCGTCCTCCTTCCTAGCAACATCCGGTGTCCCACAAGGCAGCCATTTAGGTCCCCTCCTCTTCATCCTAACGGTAAATGATCTGGAGAAGGTCATCAAACACTCGTCTCTCTCTTTCTACGCGGATGATACTAAAATCTTCAAAACCATCTCTTCACCTCAAGACTCCTACCTCCTTCAAGAAGACCTTGACCGTTTTTCGACTTGGTGCCTCAAAAATTTCTTAGAACTCAACATCACCAAATGCCAATCCATTACCCTATCACGCAAACGCAACAAGCCCCCTCCCCGACTTTACCTTCTCCACGGTCAACCAATCTCTCTCGTTCATTCTCTTCGCGACCTTGGCATATTAGATGATATGGAGCTAAATTTTCATTCGCATATTGACGAAATAATCGGTAAAGCCAACTCATGACTTGGCTTTGTTAAGCGATGGTCTAACGAATTCTCTTGCCCCCTCCTTGAATACGCTCAAGTGTGGTCTCCCTTCCATCGAGTTCATGCAGACAAAATTGAGAACGTTCAACGTCGCTTTCTTCGTTTTGCCCTTCGAGGTCTGCCTTGGGACGATCCTTTTATTCTGCCACCCTACATAGACCGGCTCAATCTCATCAACCTGAATACCCTTGAGGATCGCAGAGACGCTGCAGGGGTGGAATCCCGTAAGATGATAGTTGATAGTCGCTTTTGTGATAGTCAAATGCGACAGTCACATCATATTGCTCCTACGTAAGGTGATCGCAAAATAACTATACAAATTTGGCATCACTTCATCGTTTTGAAAAATAATTTTGCTGTCAGTTATTATTTGAAAGAAAACTGACAATTTCGGAAAAATAATTTTATTTTGAAAAAAAAAAAAAAAAAAAAAAATGTCTCCAGTACATAAATTGCAGAGAAAAAATGTAAGTAGAAAACAAATAAAATATAGAATTATCTCAACATATTATAAAACAATTGACTTTTAAAGGACACAAGCAAATAAAAATCAGCAGCGAATTCTAAATGCATTTATGAAAAGTAAGCTGAGTGGAAGGGGGTGAGAATAATTTTTAGCTGATTGTTGCTATATTTGAATTCGAATTATGAACTAGGTTTGGTCACTTCAAAAGTATAGCATAAAAAAGAAGCTAATGCAGAACCAAAATTCTCTGAAGAAAACTGGTGGAGGACCATTAAATGTTAAGGCATTGGACGAAACCGAGGAAGCAATTGTAATGGCATTTGAAATGGAGGCTTCCGTCAGTTGAAAAAAATATGTTCATTTTCGTTCGGCCCAAGTATCATAATATAATCCATCAATGCAATTGTACCTATAATGGTATGTAAATACATTATAATGTTCATAATATTACCTACAAAATAGTACTTTTGGAAGGAGTATTCGTTGGTTGATTCCAAAGGTACAAATTTGATCATAGTTGGGCATAATTGCATTTTTCTTATGACTCGGGCTGTAATTTTAGCTACAGCAATTCAAGCAATCTCAAGACATTTAGAAAACATTCTTTTGATAAACGAACGTTTTTTAAGAAACTAAAAAGATAAATAATTATGGATAGGTACCATATAATAATGGGTAAAATATAATGAAACTCACATTGCATTTGGAAGTTGAAATATATTTGATCCGTAAGTTTATTCAATGGAATAATTCCTATATTCTTCATTATCTCTTGAATGAGTAAATAAACGTATCGAAGTAAACATATTCACTTTTGGTGAAACCGAAATCAACAAAAATGAGTGTAATTTATTTGAAAATGATACATAAATAGGTGTCGCACGACAACGATCGAAAAAAAGCGATAGTCACAGTGATAATCAGCTTACGTAGAGCAAACAATGAGATTGTGACTATCAACTATTGCAAATCGCCTTACAGAATTCCACCCCAGATATTCTTTTCATTTATCGTCTTCTCTCCGGCTCCATCGTACCTCATATGGCTCCAATCAACCGATGTCCCGTATGCTGCGAAAGGTTAATTCCAACCTTTCAGTTTTCGATTTCAACCGCAGCTCTGCCCACCTCAAACTGGATCTACTTCACCTTTCTCCTTATCTATAAGTCTAATGTTTAAGGCTTTTCATGTCTTAGTTTTAAGTATCTTAGTTTTAAGTTCTTTCATGTTAGTTATAGCTTGTATTAAGCAAATATATGGGGGTATTGCCCCCACTGAAATTAGAACATCTCCTCTAGATAGTTTTAGTAACCAAGCAAACGAAATTATTTGCATTTTAAAAATATATAACAAGAATAACTATTCCCGAACTCTTTCGTATTCCCACACGGTTGGCAGCATTTGTTTTTAATTTTTTGTATGTTTTTGCATGTCAAGTCGATTTTAATTGACATTAAACCAATGGGAAAGCATAATGGCGGAATTTGAAAAAAATATTGAGGGGCCATCGGTAAGAGGATTGCGAGTTACGAGTCTCAGATCGCAGTATGATTTGTCTATGTATTGTATCTGGTTTCAGTGATTCTGGAGCCTTTATCGGGAAGAGGTTCGAGCACATGCGTAGCGAATTTGTGCAGAACGAACTCAAGAGGAACGAGAAGCACACGCAGTTTCTAAACGATAGAGATAAAAGCCAATCCAAGTCAAATGCAAATCGTTGAATAAAGTGCTATTCTGATACCTAAATTGATCAACGTTGTGCGATGAAACGTCAGATCATTGGAGATTTGTAGGAAATTACTTACGAACATTTTGATAAGATTATTCAAGACGGCATTGAAAGATATATTTTTTGACGACCACATTCATCATCAGATCGGTAAAAACATCCCATCCCCATAAATGCCAATTTAATGCCCACCACAATAGGTCTATTCGCGTACTTGCCCGAGTCAAATACTAAAAATCGGTCACACTCAAAAAATATAACTCTCTCAAAAAATAAATAAATAAATAAATAGTTGGCGCAACAGGTTCGGAGGGACTCTAGGCCTAGCTTCTTACAACCATTCGTTTTGTGTGAGTTTTTCATTTTTGGAACGAATGGAAGGGATCTACAGTTTTATGTCGAGTCCAAAGGGCTAATTGAGAAGCTCTTTCAAGACAGTCATACACAGTCGGTGGCACAATGAAAAAAACCCTAAGTTGGAATTTGGGTTTTTGCGGGATTCGAACCTCGACCCCTAGCGTAGTAGTCCAACACACTAACCACTAAGCCACTGCGCCTACAATAACTCTCTCAGAGAGCTGAAAAAATCCCCCAAAGTAGGTACGTGGATAGACTTCGAGCTATTTTGAGCCATTTATGTCTTTAATATTTAATCCATATCACAAATAAATATATTACTTACCTTTCTGCAACATATAACAAAGTTAACAAAGCCGGGTGGGTGCAGCTACATATAAAAGAGCCTGACGTCCGTATGTGCACTCATAACTAGGGAACGGATCCTTAGATTTTTATGATTTTTAGTTTAAATTCGCATGGGCTCAAGGAAGGACATAAATGCTACTTTTTGTCGTGAAAACAAAACTTTATGGAGATTAGTTGAATTTTTGAATTCTTTTGATGTTCCGAGCTTACCTCTATACAATTTGAAATTGAAAGTCGGCTCAGTTTTAATTTTGTTGCGCAACCTTTGTAACGGAACGCGTTTGATTTGGTTGTGAAGGATCTCAAATCAAATGTCATGCAAGGGACAGTATTGAGGGGAAAATTCAGAGGCAAGCAATCTCATTCGCGTACAGTAAAGCATTTTAGTCAAAAAGTGGAAGGACGAATCGAACTTTTGAATAAGGAGTTTGATTGACGAAATTACATTAAGTATCATGTCCGATTTGAGCTATCTTTTCTATGTTGTGTTTGTCTACGCCTAAGGAAGGTTCAAATTGGAAGATTTTAAATGGAAATTGGGAAGTACGTGAAAATTGATTTTCCATACATTTTGTCCGGGGAGTTTAATTTTTTTTTTAAATTTTGATCGTAGTATACAGTGAGAGGATCGTATTTGTCAAGAGATATTTTGGATCAAAAAAAATAATTTCAGGTGGAATAGTGAATACTCCACGAAGTTCGCCGGGCACGCTAGTCTTAAATACATTTTTACAAGATAAACTTTTCATCCTAGCTATTCTGTAAATTTGAGTT
This sequence comes from Cheilosia urbana, assembly GCA_946477585.1. Taxonomy (NCBI): domain Eukaryota; kingdom Metazoa; phylum Arthropoda; class Insecta; order Diptera; family Syrphidae; genus Cheilosia; species Cheilosia urbana. The sequence continues at coordinate 125,841,742 of OX297854.1, forward strand.
TTTTTTTTAAATTTAAATCCCAAGCCTTTTTAGCTGATAACACTGCAACCTAAAAAGATCTATTGTATTAAAACATTTGGTGAGTAGTTTTGGAGAATTTATTGCAGTGTCATAAGAGGTAAACCTTAAATTGGAGCCCAGCCAAATAAAGTATCCCCTTCAAAGTTTGAACCCCGTACGTTGCCATTGATTAAAATAGATTCGAAACTTTAACCACGAGAATTTTGAATATTTCACCGCAATCGCATCTCACAATAAGCCGATCGAAATATTAATTGGAAATTGAGCTTGTGCACATCAGTAGAGAAAATGGAAATTCCATTCGAGGTAAATTTTTGCTGCTGGTTAATTAGAAAACGCTTAAATTGTGATGACCACATTAAGTCGCATCGTCTAAGCCGGTGGGCACAATAATAGATAGATGTTTGCCATTTTACTTTCCCCAAATAGCGCGAGGGTGTACGAGTACTTTATCCATCCATCGTTGTTGAGGCGACAATGATAACGCGATTTCGTATCGCATTTTGAATTGCCACTCATCGTATATCGATTAGCTATTTCATATATTCATAATCAGCTTTCTTTCGGCCTCGATTTGGTGCGTGTGCGAACGTGAAACAAACCAAAGGATCATGAGGGTGGTTGTGTAGAATTCAAATTCCTGTCATCTTATCGATACAAATAAACGTGCAAACATTTATCGTTGATAAATTATTTTTATCGGGTCCGGTGAGCTGATAAGATAACAAAAAAGTGGGAAAATCGAAATATACCTTCTCGTTGCCGGCGAGATGTGGCTGTATAAATTGTTGTGATATCGCGTTGCAATGTCAGTTGACAATTTTCGATTTATTTATGGGACCATTTATCTATCAAGCCATTTTGTATTATAGATGGATATTTAGTCTGTATGGCTGTTAAGAAAATTTAAACGCAAATTAGGCTTTCTCGCCATCATCCGTTGTGGTTAAAGATTTCTTTCAAATCATCAACTCTGAATACATCTATCCTTACAAGACAATACACAGAAGGACAGAACCTTAAGTTAGACAATTATAACTTTTTAAAGTGACTTTTTACTACATATATGTAATGTTGACTTAGTTGGCCTGGAGTACCTATAGAAGTACCCTGGACGGAAAAACTATATCGGTCGGCAACGTCACTTTTCCTATGTTAGTCACCTATACGAACTTTCAATTTAGTGCTCACTGCTCAGTGACGAAATTCTTGATTAGATTCGTTGGCTACCCCTTCATAGCTGGTAACTAAAGAAACTGATTATCAAAACTGGGACTTATTAAGTCAGCCAGCTGTCGAATTTCCTAAACTAGATTCTTGATTGTTCCCAATTTTTGAAATTTCCCTTTCTAAGAAATGTTGTATCTGTCTATATCAATTGTATCTATGTCATCGAACTAGTTTCGCTTGTGGTCGAAAATTGACCCTACCTTATACATATAAGGATTTTCGGTAATTACGGTGTTTTTTATAAGCGAAAAAGTACAATCTACAAAAAATACACCCCTTTGAAAAGAGTTTTACTCATGAATAATATTTTAATACGTCACATGAAAATTTAGTGCAAAAAATTTATGTCGAAAAATATTAGTTTTTATAAAAACATCATTGAAACCAACCGTCTTCAACACCTCGCAGATATACAGGGTGTCCGCCGGGAAGGTATACTTCTTTGTTTGTTTATAATTTTTGATTAAATGGAAGAGAATGGATCTTATATTGATAAATATTTTATTTAATGTCGGCAATTATATATGGAATACAATATCAGGTAAATGTCCGCCTCTGTTAGTCTCACAAATGCGAGCCCTTTTGACCACATTTTTCATTACATTCTCACACATTTCACGCGATATTTCATTAATTTCATCACGAATATTTTTTGTATGAGTTGCTCAAGCGTTCCTGGTTTGTTTGCATAAGCCTTGCTTTTCAGATATCCCCACAAAAAGAAGTCCGGAGCAGTCAAATCAGGCGACCGTGGAGGCCAATCAACATCACCATTTCTTGAAATAACTTGTTGTGGAAAGAGGTCTCGCAGTAACTCCATTGTAATCCTGGCTGTATGCGATGTGGCACCGTCTTGTTGATACCACATGTTAATCAAGCCCAAAGCATGAAGTTGTGGCGTTAAAAGTTTTCAATCATATCATGATATCGCTCCCCATTCATAGTTACCGTTACGCCATTTTCATTTTCAAGAAGTGAGGTCCAATGATTCCTCCTGACCAAATTGCACACTAGACTGTATCTCTCGATCTTGCAGTAGATACATTATGGTCCATGCTTGGGCCTATCACCCACAGACCCTCTTTCTTCGAAATCATTCACTACACGATAAATAGTGCGTTTTGTTGGCACGTTGTTTCTCCCAAAAATTTCACGTTACTTTCTCATCGTCACAGTAATCGATGATTGATTTTGATAAAATGTTTTAACGATTAAAACACGTTGGTCTATCAAATATTTTTCCATAATAAATTTGCCACGTGTCTACTTTACGACTGCCAAATATGTCAAGACTAATATTTACCAAAATGGCGGCAAAACAAAGTAGTATACCTTCCCTGCGGACAACCTGTACCTGTGCCACTGAATTAAAATTAGGTACACAATTGCTTACTTTTAGGGGTAGGTAAATTGCATTCTTTCGAAGATAGGTTCTAATCTAAGATGATAATATATATTTGAATACGTTACTAAGACAATATGGGGGGACAAATTAAATGTCACCAAAATGTGTTCAATTACCTGATAAGCATTTTGTATGGGGAATTTTTAATTCAAAGTTTCTACCAGCGTTCATAGAATTTTATCCATTAAATTTGAAATTATTCGTTTCGTGTGGATAGTACTTTTTTCGGAATAAGTGTAATTTTGCTAAAAATATTTATAAAATATAAACAATTAGATTGGCTGAAGGAAAATAAAAACATTTTGAGCAATTTGTCAGTAATTTAAGAAAAATGTACGTATGAAATCGAAGTTAATGATATTCAAAAGCGGAAAATACACAACCATGCCTGTCCTAATATATTTCTAGTAAATAAGAAATCTTATTTATATAGTTTTATTAACCAAACAGATTATATTAATCGACTTTTAGAAATATATGATAAATAACCAATATTATGTTAGCCGACATTCAGTTATCTTAAAATGTGGTATTCCCGAACTTTATCACATTCCCCCATGGTTGGTAGCGGTTGGCAGCATTGATTTTATATTTATGGCGAATTAAAAAAAAAAAAAAAAAATAGATGGCGAGTTGATGGGGGTCTCAGAACACTTTTTAAAGTGACCTTTTACTATAAATATGTAATGCACATGCATTTGCTTCTGTATTATTTAGCAAATTTCGGGTTGTTATTAGGAGTGAATACCCTGAATGCCTGAACTTGCCAAACAGGCTATATTAAATTTGCTCCCTTTTGTCACAAGGTATCGCTGTGAAGCAGGCCTTTTAGCTTATACTTATACAAAGACTAAATACGGATCGAGATTGGACGCTGCCCCAGATATGAGAATACAGCTTTCGGATAGGTAGAAGTCAATTTTTAAAAATGTATATATCAAACAATGAAACAATTTCCTTCTTCACACTAGGCTTGTTTTTTTGAGCTTCAATCTCAGCGAGCGTAGTTGTTGTAATTGCGTGCTAAAAATCCTACTTGACTTTGCTTTGCTGAGATCGAAGCTCAAAAAAACACACCTACTATCCTTGAAATAAATATCTTAAACAAAAAAATTTATTTTGAAATGTGTTGTTTTCCATTTTTTATATCGTATCTAAAACGCACCGCATTCACACCAACTAGTTTTCGGTTGACGTTTCAATCAGCTGTGAGACACTAGTCGTTGAACTTCGGTGCAAACTATTTTGGTTACAAATTTCGATCGAGTTTAATTAACAAATAAAATGAATTAATTGAATGAATATTTAAAAATATTCTGAGCCCATCAATTAATTGTGGAAAATGATTTTAAGTTGTGAGCTATGACATTTGTTAGGTCACCTGTTCTGCTGAGTTTACTGATTATGGCAAAAGGTGTGTTTGTTTCAACAACCCAACGATTGGAAGTCGTTTTCGTGGAAAACGACTGTATGTACCCACATTTACACCGCACCTAAATTAAAAATTTCGGGAAAAAAACTTCAAAATCCAATTTTACGTTCCGACTGAAACTTCAAAATTTCAAATGACAGCTAATGTCAGAATTAATTATTGATCCTCTTTTCTCTGTTTAGAAATCAGAAGTAGTTGAACCTATGGAATACATTTTTTTAATTGAAGTGCTAATTCACACGTATTAAATATATCGCTGACTCATTTTGATTGATTTATTGACAGACGTTTTTTTGTTTATCAGCGGACTGAAAAGTCATTTAATGACGTGCAGAAATTGTAACGAGGTTTGTTCGACTTGACAAAACTTACAAATGCAACGACAAGATTCAACATTTGGAAATGTTGGATAATAAATGGGGCTAAACATTTGGCCTGAAATGTTGCATTTAGCCAAAACGATGTGTTTGGTGTAAACGTACTATTAAACGACTCGTTTTGAAAACTGAAATATATAGATATGTACTCCCTTTTTCGATGAAATTTTCGGCTCGGTGTGAATAGGGTGCCTATTTAGAGTTGGGGTTCCAAAATATATTATATATCGTAGGCGCGGTGGCTTAGTGGTTAGTGTGTTGGACTACTAATCGAGGGGTCGAGGTTCGAATCCCGTAAAAAAAACAAAATTCCAACTTAGGGTTTTTTCCACTGCGCCACATCTCGCGAACGTCTGAAAAATATCCGAGAGTATAACTTTCTTGAAAGAGCTTCTCAATTAGCCGTTTGGCATAAGATTGTAGATCCCTTCCATTCGTTCTAGAAACTATTTATTTATTTTATTTTCCGCAATATATTTGGGCCTTGTTTAGGGTTTCGCAGCTTAATAAGTTTAAGACCCGCTGCGTGTAGCACACGCTTCCAATTATGAAAACATGAAACTTGAAAAATTTCTGTGTAGCTAGTACATATTCTTTTGAAACTTTCGACGATTTAAAAGTTCTTGCCATACTACTTGTACTACAGCTGGGTTATACTAAATTCTGCTACTTTTTATGCGAATGGAACAGTAGGGACAGAACAAATCACTATAATAAAAATGTATGGCCTGCACGTGAATCTCTAACTCGTGGAGAGAAAAATGTGAAAAGTGCCACCACTCCACATCAAATTAGGCCTAATTCAATTTTTTGTAAAGGCAATGGATCGCATCGCAATGGAAATGGATTTTTATATTTAAAAGAAAAGTTCCGAAGAATAAGTGCTGACAAAATCACAGAAGGAGTTTTCGTATGACCTCAAATCAGGGAATTAATAAAAGATCCGATATCTGAAGAAAAATTGAACGTTCTGGAAAAATCAGAATGGAAATGCATTCAAGAACTTGGTTGCAAATTTGTTGGGTGATCATAAGAGTGACAACTATAGAGAGTTGGTTAACGAGATTATATTGGCATACGAAACTTTAGGTTGCAATTTGTCGCTTACGATTCACTTTTTGGACTCGCATCTGGATTTTTTCCCTGAGAATCTGGGGACTGTAAGCGATTAGCACGGAGAATGGTTCCATCAGGATATTTCAAAGATGGAAACACGTTATCAGGGTAGGTGGAGCTGAAGGATATGTTAGCCGATTTCTGTTGGATGATCAAAAGGGACCAAACGGAAGCTAAATATTCCAGAAATCATGGATCCTTAGTTGTTAATGTGAATTTTTCTGAAGAACCATGATTTGTTCTTTGAACCATATTTCTTTAACAAATATAATAATTTATGAGTGATAAACATTTTTTAACTTATTTTTTTTTTTTTGCTAAAAATACCCCTTATAATTAAAAAAAAAAAGACAAGTTCATGTGGCAGGACAAAGATTTGTTAACCAGTGAGGCCGTTTATATCATAACTTTGGTTTCGTGGAAACGGCTAAGTCGAAACTTCAACTTCTGACTCCAACGTCGACGTAGAAGATCCATTGGGGCAATATTAGAGCAATATCCCCAAAGCACTCAGGGGGTCAGGTGTAATAAGCAACCCATCGTTGACCATAAAACCGAAATATCTATCAATGCAAATCAGTGCCTTGTGAATCCTAAAGGAAGTCGCATCGCTAGACCGATTAAGAAACATCCCAATAAGTCAGACAACCCGTCGCTTCTTCATTTAGTTCATGATCATTAATCCGATGATGAAGTGACCGAAGGAGACCTTCAGCATAGCTCGAAATGAAACCTCTTATATACCAGTATAGCAACCTCAATGCATCGCAAGTTCGAAAATGTTTGTTGTTTGGCTTTTATGTGGTCAACGCAAAGTAACCAAACGCAGATATTGCTATACCGTCGCCGCAGCAGCCCGGGAATAGGGAATATGCCCTGGTAGCCCTTACTATACCGCAATGTTATATGAGAAGTTCATCATCATAGCGAAAAGGATTTTCTCCTGCTTTGTAACTTTTTTCCGACGCATAACATTTTGAAGTGTGTGTGTTTTTTTTTTTTTGCTTGCCTTTTTTTGTTTGTGTGTGCACAATAATAGCTTCACTTCGTGGAACCGGAATAGTTCTTATTGTTTTACAATGGCCCCAAGTCATTTTTATATGACGACCATCGTGATGTCAAGCTGTACAAAATGTTTTACTCTCTGTTTTGTGTAATGTAACCTTATAACCTTCTGCAACAGTTCTACTGTACTCAACAAAAGCGACGACGATGACGGCGATGATGGTGATGGTGAGGCGATGACTGCGGCTAGGAGAGGCGGCAACAACTTTCATCTATTCAGACTTTTAAATGAGCCACAAAAGTAAAGATATGAGGGTTAAGTAACGGCGACCGACTTGAACCCGTTTATCCCTCCGACAGCACTCTGGCACAAGTTTAACCACCACCGGAATACAAACAGTATTGGAACGAAATTACAAAGAAACATGGGGGTGGTGATTGTTTTGTTTCCCTCATAATATTCCGCTGTTGTCCTTTTTTCTTTCGATTAAAAAAAAATAAAAAATACAAACTGAAACACAAACGCAGTTGAGTGCAGAATTTCCTAAGATGGTGGGGGCATTGGTTATTCAATGATTACTATCCACGTTTGAGAGCGGGTAGATTGCATTATGTACTTACTTTGGAAAGGAACTTGATGCCTGTTGATGGATTTATATGACGTGTGCACTTTGAGTTTACCACTCGATTACGAGGACACCGCGGTCACTTGGTCCTTTATTTATAGAAAACAAATATCGTTCACTGGAACTTTTTGAAAACTTTTCTGTTAAAGGGTTGTTTATGGATATAAATTTTTAAAGGGAAAACACTTTTCAACCGGAAGATGCCTAAAGGAAGTTCCTTATTGGGAGCAATTGGTGCACTTGTTGACTATGACCGATTTCCGCAACAGCTGTTTGATAACTGAACGGATGCGATTGTTTCCTCCGACACACCGTCGATGTTGTCGCTACCACTTGTGGAATTGTTTTGGCGTTGCACAATCAACAAGTCAACACACCATTACCGCGTATCATCCTCATATCCATCGGTGTCGTATCGTGGTAGTTGTTCGTTTCTTTTGCTTGGAGGGATGTACCCAACAGCAACCGTGTGCATACAAAGGTTACTAGTGCGCAGGTTGAGATACTTTTGTAGTGTGTTTGTATTGCTGCTAGCCAACAAGTAATGCCGGCACAAGGCCCGGCAGCTTAACACTTTTGAGTGGAACTCTTCAGTTTGAGTGATGGTAACAATCGGGCAGTGGAAGTGGGCGCTGTCTATACGTAAGGGGTTGGGAGTCGCGTGATATAATTTTTCGTCGAAATTGTATCACTGTTTGCTTAAAGGAAAGGCTCATTCGAAAAATTGCGGTAGCTATCTATTTACGCGCAGCTATATTTAAAAGCTGCGCCAAATACATGCCAAGAGTTCTACGCTGCAGAGGGGTCTAAATAATGTCAGCGAATGATGTTTCAATTGCACAACAGACCAAAATTAGCTGTCTGGGTCTACACTTGGCTATTACGTGGCATGACCTTCTATTGGTGACGAAATATGTTTGTACCTTATTATGTCAATATCGTAGCACGATCAGACGGATAAGGTTCAGCGACCGGTTATGCCAAACGGATAGTAATACAAAAGAAGATGATTTTAGCCCGCAAAATTGCAAAAACAATGCCAGTTTTGCCTATGTGAATTCAAGGCGCTTTAATTTGTTAGTTTAGGAAATTTATAGCCTGACCTGTCAAAAAAAAAAGTTCAGGATTCTTTGTTAGCTCAGCCACATCACTGCACTAAACTGGGCTTCCCTTTTAACTCTCTCGAATACGGAGTAAGAGCAAGATATTGTATTCGAACGAAAGTAAGAACTCGAGATTTTAATCAATTCTAATACTACGATGATAGAGGATTTCAACGAAGAAGATCTCGCAATTCTGTCCCTCTGTCCGTTGGCTCGTAAGGTCTACAGCCTAAATGCCTGGATGGATTTATTTTAAGCTTTGGATTTGGAGTTTGTGGGCTTATAGTTCGGGGGCCCCTATTTTTTTTTTTTTTTGTCACATTAGCCCAATTATTCACGGTAGGTACAAGGTACTTTCCCATATAACGGTTTTAAAAACAAGTTTAATTTTTTCGAAAACGACTCTAACGATTTCAACCGAAATTGATATTTAAGCTTAAGAGGGGGAGGTTACCAAGACTACATACCCAGTTTATGGCTAAAAGTTCGAGTAACGGTACTTTTGAAATTTGGACATATGTCGAAAACGGTCCATACGATTGTAACAAAAATTAATTCATAAGGTAATATGGTCATTTCCAACTTAATGACAGACTCAGCTTTTCTCGGTATTTTCGTAAAATTGATTTTTGAAAAAAAGTCTTTTTTTTTCATTTAGTTTTTCTTAGTTTACCAGAAAACGGAAATAATGATTTTGACCAAAATGCAAACTTAGAGTATTACTGATGTTAAAATTCTTGCGTCCTTAATTTTCAATTCGAATCACCGAAAACTCTAATTTTAAAAACCGTTTTAAAAAGCGTTATAGGTTCGCCTTTCCCGGGAGAAGTATATAATATAAATATCTCGAAAACCCTATTTTTGACTTCGATAAAACTCTAGAAACCAAGTAATTCTTATATCGCGAATAATAACCTATAATCATTTTTAGCTATATATGTAGTTAACAAATAGTATTTTTCAAACTAAACATTGCAATATTTGGTACTGTTTTGTCTGCCAAATTTTACAAAAACCGCTCCAACGATTTTGATCAAAATACATATTAACGATAATATCAGTATTCTTAATAAGATCCCGTACTAATTTTTTCTCAAAAAATTCGAAGAAATCTGTTTTTTAATTATTTCTCAAAAATGGCTACCCAAAAGCCGATCTCTGTTCATATATATTTTTAAGACTCAATACCGCTCTTTAAAATTCAATGTTGCAACAGCTTTTAGAAATGCAATAACAGCAACGCAAAACTTATTTTCAGCAAATATTACCTAAGTACTTCTTCTTTTTTCAACCATTTTGAATATGCACCTTAAATAATTTCCAACCACTTGGAGTTTTAACAACCGGAATATCCCACTTCATTTGCACCCCCACACACGTTCATCGTTATATTCAGTTTATAACCGCTAATGCAAATACAAAAACAAATATCTGAATACTTGCATACACATATACATAAAGGGTGGTTAGGTTTTGAGGGCCGATGTGGATTTTGAATAAAACACAAATTATTTAGGAAATTATGTATGGAATAAAAAATCGGCCAAATGGCCACCTCCATCCGATGTTCCAAATTTTCGATGATGCTGAGACATAACTGAAGTTCTATGCCGTTAATGTGCCGAATTATCTCATCCTTTAGCTCTTGAATTGTTGCTGGCTTATCGACGTTCACCTTTTTTTTTTTTTTCAAATCACCACAAATAAAGAAGTCCAACGGTGTCAAATCACATGATCTTGGCGGCCAATTGACATCGCCACCACGTGAGATATCACGGCCATTGAATTTGTCGCGCAAAAGAGCCATTGTTTCGTTAGCAGTGTGGCAAGTGGCACCGTCCTGTTGAAACCACATACCGTCAAAAACCATATCTTCCAATTCGGGCCATAAAAAGTTCGTTATCATCTCATGATAGCGAACACCATTCACAGAAACTGCCTGACAGTCCTCATTTTGGAAAAAATACAGCCCGATGATGCCGCCAGCCCATAAACCGCACCAAACAGTCACTCTTTGTGGGTGCATTGGTTTTTCGACAATCACTCTTGGATTATCATTCGCCCAAATGCGGCAATTCTGCTTATTGACGAATCCACTGAGGTGAAAATGGACGATTAAATTGACCGAAAAAATCACAAAGTGCACGATATGCATTTTGATTTGAACGCATATTTTCATAAAGAACCTGAATAACTTTAACGCGTTGCTCGATTGCGTATCTTTCCATGGTTCAAATTGAGTTACATAGTCTGAAATTCAGAAATGTCAAATGAAATGCAGAAAAAAACTTGACGTTTAGGTGTGGTTCACATTCAACATCGGCCCTTAAACAACCACCCTTTATAAGAAATTCAACTACTACGCAAATGTATTTTTTATGAATAAATCAATATCTTATTACATCTCAGTCAGTCAGTCAGTCAGTCAGCCAGCAGTCGTGGCTTCACTCAATTTATATTCTTTTCCAATTTTATGAAAAGTCCCCATTTGCAAAATCTTTTAGAACATTATTATGATACTGTTTATAATCCCTAGAAGATTTTTTTACAAGAAGAAGTCCTATACTGCAGATGCAGTCGTAATTATTATGGATCACTGGCCGCGTTCCACTGCCCGCTAGATGACCAGCGGCATGTCATACTCCATATAAAAAAAATTGACAATTCACCATTTGCGCGCTAGACGTCTAGCACTTTTTGTGAAATATCCCTTTCAGGGAAATTTCTCAATCTAAGCCAAAACTACTCGCTGCATAGAAAAAAAAAAACAACGACCTGTCAAAGGAAATCGTTTAAACGTTTACAAATGAAAATAAATACGAAACCGAGCTTCGTGATAAAATTTGTATTAATGTAAATAAAATAGTAATTTAGATATTGTTTTTATGATATTTGTATCATTTCTTTCATTGCAGTGGGGACTTTGCCGCTAGACTTGTGTGCTAGCGTGAGCGTTCCTTCAGCTGGGATATTTTGCGCTAGACGTCTGGCGGGCGGTGGAACCCGGCATGTCATGCCATAAAAATTAAATTTATATTTTTTATTGATAAATAAAAATTAAAAAATTAAAATTCCCTGAAAGGGGAAATTTTTAAAGGGTAAAGGAAGACGTACACCTAACACTAACCTTGAAATAAAAAGCCTTCTCTTCAATCCAGGCGTAAAGCTAAGATTACACTTGTCATTTTGTGTCAAATTTTGACATACCGATGTCATTCTGACACTTGTCCTAAATGGCAACGGGTACCCCAATAGGACCACGCTAAAAAAAAAAACTAAACTGCGAAATCTGTTCCCTTGTGGTGGTGAGTATACCCAAATCTCTCCAATTAATGGAATCCACCCGTTTCGTAGAGTTTTCTTCCTACATCTAGACAAATTGTAATACTAAACGTTTCAATTAATTCAATTTCCTTCTGGATGGGGGAAATGAAAATGTCTTTCAAAGTGCGTATACGCGCAGCCTAAGTCTTCGATAAATAGACGCATTAACATGTTACATACCCTACACCTCCCATGTTCGTGCATAGAAAAATTATTCTGAATAATAAACAATGCACATCACGAATTCGCTGGATTTCTTCCTGCCTTCCTGTCAGCATCTTGCTCACCTGCAATGATTGTTATTGATTGAATTACAACGTACTGCCGGCGATAATGATGAGAATGAGAGTGAGAGGGCGGTCGACGATGGTTCCTTCGCTGATAATCATCCACCCCCATTTGGCCCTGTCCTGTCTTGTCACTACGGGGGTTTCTTACTTTCAAAACATAGCAGATAGCACTGAAATATACGTTGGTGTGGGTGCAGATGTTCACAAACACACTGTCGAAGGAAGGTCGAATCGAATTTAATCGTGAGCACCCGGTATACCCTGGAATGAATTATAATAAATGACTTTGCAAAAGGATGTCACTTTGTCAGATGCCCGAACATGCGGCGTGACACATTATTCTGTTGTATACGGGATGCTGTTCTAGGTTAAACAATATTTTTTTTTGTCTGCCCGGTAGGGTAAATATGTACATGGTTGGGGCTGCATATAAAAGTAATCAGATGACTTGTTTACACGGTGCAATTGTGCAAGTTCAAGGCTTAGTGAATTTTAACGTGCACCTAGAAGGTATGCATCGGCGGCATCGTAATGGGGTGGTAAGGTGGGACACGCGAAACAATAGGGTATAACTCAAACGTCGAACAACTTGTATGTTCTCAATATGGTGTCGACATTTTTGAATGCCACCGAATTTACGGCTGGCTTAAATAACCTCGAGCATTAAGGACTTTTTCGGATGGAGGAAGGACATATTCGTTTTTAGATTCAGGGCGAGTGCAGTCGATTTGCAAATAGAGCTCTTTTCAGATTTGTTTAAGCCGCATGGAGATTTACATTCAAAAAGGGACATCTAAACATTATTATTTAATGCGATGTTGACATAACAATTGATATGGAAATGAATATTAAGATGAGTCAAAGGTGAACTGAATGTTAATTTAAAGATTGGGTATGTTCTGTCTTCAGCAAATTGTAGATTTTTTGGTTGTGTGGCGCCAAATCAGCTGAACTTGCGTTAGGTAATCAGAACTCATTTACATACAATATTATTTGACATTGAAATAGAGACAAACTTATTCAATATTTCCAGGAACTTTATAGACAAGAATTGTTAACCTGCATCAGACATGCTCCCCTTGGGTGTAACGAACCAAACCACATCTGTTAGCCCCAACGAATCTATTCACTATCTCTATCGAATCAAAGTCAAAACAATGAGCTAATATCGAATACCAAGAGGAACAAAAAAAAAACCTAATAACAAATCTACTCCTTGCATCTGCATGGCAACTGGTACGCAAATCCTTTTTTCAGATCAAAATAAAATGCAAACCCTTGCAAACGTACCAATGACAGATAAAATGATTTAACGACTAAAGTGAGTAAATGCCGAGCGGGTTATGGTACGGTGGCGACACGGCAGGCGGCAGCACGAATTCGTGTAGGAGTTGTTATGTAAATATAGCCTGCTTCCTAGGGAAGGGCGAGAGTGCATAAGAAGAACAGCAGAACTACTCTGTAGTCTGTATCTGTACTCTCCCTTCTGGAAATGAGATTGAGATTGGGACAAGGAGCACTACTTGAGTGCTGTGTCAGTGCTTCTGCTACTGCCGCTGTTCTAACATATTAAACCGATCATTGTTCTTGACAAGTGGCTAAAAAAAAGGCAGCTTATAATGATGATATAAAAAGAATATGCTAGAGAAAAAATTATTTCCAGTGCACTGTTGATGAGTTTGGTTTTCTATTCTTCCACCTACTCAATTGTATTGACGTAAGGATTTACGTTTCTTGCTTGTCCGTATACTCGTATTTATCTGGTGAACTAATCGATTTGTGATTATGAATACAAAACGATAGCTTATTCTTTATTTTGAAGTAGGTATTGCAAAAAAAGGAATCGCTATTTTCAACTTTAAATCGAAGCACACATGATAAAAATATGATAAATTAAAAAAAAATGTTAGTTCAACTTTTGCTCTCCGGTCCTCTGCTATACTCCGATACATGAAATAATAATAAATAAATAAATAGTTGGGGCAACAGGTCCACAACCACTCACAACCATTCGTTTTGTGCGAGTTTTTCAGTTTTTCGAACGAATGGAAGGGATCTACAATTTTATGCCGACTCCAAGCGGCTAATTGAGAAGCTCTTTCAAGACAGTTATACTTTCGGATGTTTGTCAGACGTTCGCGAGAGGTGGCGAGGTGGAAAAAAACCCTCGCCCCCTCGCTTAGTAGTCCAACACACTAACTACACATGAAATACATATGAAATAATGTTAAATTAATTTTTGTACTAGATTACTGGTTATAGTTCTTCACTAAGTTCCCGCACACAATTTATTTATTGTTCGGGATATTAATGAGGACGTTCAAGTATATAATTTAAACGTCTGACAGCTGGCTGACTTGATGCGTCTCCGTTTTGTTTGTCCTAGATTGGTCACGTCAATAGTTTATCAGTTGACGATAAAGCGAAATTTCCGGTGGTCTTCAAATAGACAGTGAAACGTCTGCAAAAAGGCAGCGGAAAATTATTTGTGTAGATTTCCATCAGCTTATACATAGGTATCAGTGCTACCAGCCATTTATTTATTTCCAACTAGAAGACCCAGCCACGCGTTGCTTTGGCTAAGGTCGTTTGAATTTTTTTTTTGATTGGGAGGTGCCACAACCCGTTTTTCTATTCCGCTTATCTTTTGCAAAGTGTCACCTATAGGGTCCTAAACTATCCTATCTTTCAAACGCGAACCAACCATATAGGTACATCTACAAAATGTTATGGTTATCGGTTAAATGGTTTCGGAGATCGAAAACAGTGCCACCTATCGGGTCTAAAAGTATCTTATCTTTTGAAAGTCTATGTCCAGCGGTTTTCGAGTTATAACGTCATCGAATTTCACCCCGAAGGAATTATATATGCCTACTCGCGTTATTATAGCTCTGTGTTAAATAATAAACAAATAACTTGCTATAAAAAATAATAATGCGACTATAAATTTAGTTAAAAACTATCCTATCTCTCAAGTTAGATCAAACTGCACACAGTGTGCAAAATTTGATTAAAATCGGTTCAGTAGTTTAGGATTCCATCGCGGAGCAATTTAACGTTCACTATTTTGGCTATAATGGCTTATACATAATATATAAATATATACTGTGGCGGGCTATTTTGTAGGACTATTTAAGATAAACATTTCCATCATACATTACATATATGTAACTCTAGCGGTTTTGGCAGCACACGCCAGAATAACTCGCAGATGGTAGTTTTTTTCCTACTTACTTGATATTTTGGACAATGCACACAATATCTTTATAAATTGCAACCCATGTGTTATTCTGATGTATAAGCTATAAAATTGTAAAGTTTCATTTAAATCCATTCAGTAGTTTTTGCGTGAAAGAGTAACAAACATCCATCCATACTTATAAACTTTCGCGTTTATAATATTAGTAGGATTTCGTTTCGGAAGAGGTCCGTACTACGCTTAATGGACGGGTAGCCGACGAAACGGGTCAAGAAATAATTCGTAATTGAGTACCTAGGAAAAGTGACAATACCGACCAATCTATAGTTGTAGCCTTATAGCTATAGATAGATTTAAGGCCGAAAGGCAATAATTTTAAGGATATTGTTAAGTTTAGAGCGCTCGCTAATAGCCAGTAAGCTAGAGTAAGATAAATGTTAGTCTTAAATTAGATTTAATACTTTTTGTCTAGTCTGTCAGTTAAAGAAAGAAGAAATAAAAATGAATTTAAAATGGAAAAATGATAGTTTTAGCGTTCATGGTATATCTAGTGCAGACTTATATAGTCGACTAGATTTTTGTATGTGGCCCATTGCTTGCGAATTGTTTATTTTGTTATTACATTCAAATTCAAATAATGGGCAAAGGAGAAACTGACAGGGGAATACACGTAGAATACGTCTTTCTTATGTGGTATTCGATTGGGATTCTTCAGATTTGCTCTCAGATTTCAGATTTATTGTGTCTAATCGAACATAAAAATATCACTTGCTCTTTTTTGTGTTGATATTCGCGCGATTCGAATATGCGATAGTTTTCTACGCGTTTTCCATTCACTGGCTAAATTGTATATTAAAACTTTCGAAATTTGTGTCCCGATTGAAATAGATTCACCCGATGGAATGTCTTTTTTGCAGTAGAAACACTTCACGACAACTTTAACAAACTCCACCAGTTGTCAATTTCAAACGCACTTATATGGGTAAATCTGAAGCAGCAAATCTGACGAAAAATCTAGATTCACAAAAGTGCTCTGAAGTAGGTATGAAAAAGATTTTTTTTGTTTGTACCAAACGAACATAAAAAGTTCTCTGAGAGAAAAAAAGTGCTCTGAGAGCGCCCAACCGATACCACAATAATAATGGTATCGCGAAGCAATGAATCACTTAAAAGCAAGCAATAGCAGTAGTTGGAAGTATTGTCTCTGGTTGGAAGAACTCTTCACAAATCATTTTCCGCTGTCATTTCGCAAACGGTACGCTGACCACCAGAAGATGTTGTTTCACGGCAGCAGCGCACTAGAATTAGGATCTAATGTCGTTTTGGATTTGGCAAAAAAGATAACAATTTTTTATCGAGATTAGAGAAATGTGGCCTAAAATAACACACCCTAAGCAAATTGCTCGATATCACGGTTTTAAAGTGAAATTCACTTCAATCTGTATAATCATAGAATAAAATAACTAATTGCACAAATATTTATATGTTAAAAGAATTAAAACTCATTAAAAGCTCGTTAATTCGGAATGGTTGGTGGAAAGGTCAGTCCTAATAAACGAATTTGCCGAATTAATGAGAGATTTTTTTTATTCACTGAAACGCTTTGCTATTGATGAAAAAATGCAAGAACTTAAATTGAAAAATTTATTTAGTACAACATACAACATAAAATGGTTAAGGTCATATTCCACTTTATTCGTTGGACAACATTTGAGCCATATATTTCGACATTCATATTGGCAGTTATGTGGTGCGAAGGAATCTGTTACCCTAAAATGACAGAAGAGCGAGTTCGACGAGTACTAGAAAACGCAGAGACGGTTAGAGGTACCTATGACGTAGGCTGAGGCGTATTGGCACTTGGCAGGCGTAGGAAGACTCATCAGTAAAAAGGTATACAAAGGAT
This sequence comes from Cheilosia urbana, assembly GCA_946477585.1. Taxonomy (NCBI): domain Eukaryota; kingdom Metazoa; phylum Arthropoda; class Insecta; order Diptera; family Syrphidae; genus Cheilosia; species Cheilosia urbana. The sequence continues at coordinate 125,858,776 of OX297854.1, forward strand.
AAGAGGGCGTTATTTAATCACTAAAAGTTATCTATCCTAAAATGTATGCGGCAGTACTTACGTTTCTACTGATGCCTTCTTTCACATAATCGATATTTTCCAGAGTTTAATAAGAACCCATTGAGTGTTTTTTTTTTTTAACAATCGAACTGCGAGTGACACATTTCAGAAGACAGTCTCTCGTGGACCGTAATGCATTACATAAATACTGCAGACTAGTAGTTCTTTTTTTAAGAAAAATGAATGAAAGAAATAGCAGACGTTGAATAGAAAAACCGCTGAAAGTCATTAAAACGTCAAATAAATACAGATTCCGTTGGAGTGGAGTAGCGGTTTTTTTTTTTTTTTGAATATGTTTTAAACGCGAAAAACAACAGTTATTCATTAATAGCATCTGAAAGATTTTATACTCAACCAGTTGCCTCAGCGGGGATTCGTAGAGAAAAATGGAAAAGAAAATCCCACACCTCCGGCAAAGTTAATCAAAACCGTTGGTGGGTTAAACCTTACCCAGCTACTCCCCTATACACACAGTCGTAGAGCCCATCCCTTTAAAGCACACCCTCCTGAGAAGGATTGTTTTCCGACTTAGAGGCCTATTCCTTCAATTAGACACTCGGATAGCTTGGTAAGAAATAGCGGCTCAGCCCAATTGGATGGATGGATCTGCCCCAAGTGCAGAGAAAGAAATTAAATTTAATTTGCCAGCTATAATCCATAATGCCACATCCCCTTGAGTGAACCATCAGACGCAATAACCATCTCTTGAGAGATGGTCGCCTCCAAGAGTACGGTAGCAGAAATGAATCTTTACAGAGCCAGAGCGATCCAGAGTGTCGTTAAATTTTAATTGAGCATCACATAACAACCATCATGACCTAAATGACCATATCCGATGTCATTTGATATTCATGTGTCCTGCTTTTTTGCCGTTTTGCGTTTTAATTGTAATCCTATGCCTTGGTAGGAATAAATCAAAAATTAAATACGGGCAAGAGGCGCACTATGAAACCTAAACTGTATATATCCAGGACAGTCAGGACGAGACGGGAGTGTATACTCTTTGCTTTGGTCTATGATGGGGGGAGGGGAATCGAAAATGATGCGTAGCAAGCATGAGTTAGTCCCTGTGAGTTTCGTGGTCGTGGTCGTGGTCGTGGTCGTGGCCCTAGCTCCACTTCTGTTGTAAAAACAAGGGATCTAACCATGAACTCACTGAGTTTGTTTCGACGACATGGCGCGTATACGCGTATCCTTGACTGTGCAGCTGCGGCAGGGATAGGGAAGGCAATTCAATGCAATTCGCCGGTTATTACGAGAAAAATTGGAAAATTCAATTGTCGTGAGTTTGCCACAGAAACGGTACTTAGTAATGTAAGCCCTTGAATTGTGATATGCACCATGGTAGTCGTAGCGATGCGACAGGTCTTCAATTGAATCAAGAGAGATGCATGCGATGAGATGTGAAAATGATGCTAATTGGCCATCGGTATCGACTGTCTTGTTGCACAGGAGTACTACTCTACTCGGTTGTTGCCAGAAGGGTCGTCATCATGTGGGGTATGGAATATTAAGGTATTGTCACGTTCCGGTTGTTGGCACAATACAGGAATTACGAGAATAGGGATGTTGTTTAGATTTCTCTCGGAATGAACAGACAAGTGCGTAAAGTGGGTGCAATTGTTGTGGGACGACATGGGCTTTGGGCAAAAGGTTTGCTTAAGGTAAAGATCGAGTTCGGAATTCGTTGCGGGACTTTCGAATATGCCATTTGCTCTGCACACTATATCAATGGCAAGGCATTTACTATGAAAGTATTCCTGGGGCGCTATTAAAATCAGCGCATCTAATGGTTGCCGGAAGTCCTTATTCGGGAAAATGTCGAGACGTGACCCTAGACCGCTAATTAGACTCACATGCGTCAATATCGATGGCATGTTTTCCGATTGTGAAGTGAAGCTTAAATCCTTTTCGAGTATGCGAAATGATTGAGACCGATTTTAAAATGAATGTATCTACATTTAGACCAAAGTAGGTCCGCTCTGTTGCAACTGAAGTAGGAGGACAGCTGGACTAATTATGATTTCCTAAATGTTGCAGAAATGTTTGTCTAAATTTAAGCTTTGTTTTCCGAAAAGACCGGAATGCATAGATATATTTATTATGCTCAAAAGTAATGCTTTTAAAACCAAAAAACTGCGCTTAAAAAGTGACAGTCCTGTTCGGCAACTAAATTCGTAGATAGCTTTCTTAAATTCGGGGTCAAGGTAATCGACAAAAAGAGTAAGCAATTTCCGGAACCGCTACGCATGTGAAAATGAAACAGAAAAACGTATTTTCTTTATAAGTGTACCATGGATTGGCAGAACACAGAACGTAAAACGAGTGTTGCCATTTTGACAGTCTTTTTAGATTTAAGGTCTTAGATTCGGCGGAAAAGTTTATAGGGATGTTCAAGAATCTGTGCCTTGATTTTGTGTGGTTTTTCCCGCGATTGGGCTAGGGAACATTCCGAATATGAATGTGTAGTTGAGCCGAGCACTTTGAATAAGTTCAGGTGTGTAAGGCAACCCCACTGAGTATCACTCAAGCTCCTCTCGTCCACTCAATTGTGAACCTCATATTTCATATACCCATCATATCCCCTCCTACACATTTCGTATCCTTACAATACACCTTTGTTCTTTTTGGCAGTCAGTCAGTTGGAATTATTACCCGATGAAGGGGGACTTTGACTTCAATACCTAACAAATAAAAGTATAATCAACAATAAGAATAAGAGAACAGTTTTTTATTTGTTTGAGGAATACAACAGGTGGTTCATGTTACCAGCAAGAATCCACTGGACCCGAATTGCGTATTACATTTGAACGAAATAAATTTAACGAAATGGGTTAATAAATTTCCAAGCAATGTTTAATTACCTTTTTAAATTTTTTTTTTTTTTTTTTTTTTCATTTCTAAATTTGACTTTTGAAAACGAATTGCATCTACTGTTTCGTAGCATATAGTGTCTACTCACCCGCTGAACAATCTTACATACATCTAAATTTGGTTGTTTTAACTACGAGGGTAAGGCAAAAACTAAAATGTATAACCTTCCTCTAACACAAAATTATCGATTGTTATCATCCGCAAACGTTCTCGAAACCAAAAATGTTGCATAAAGCTAAGTACGCTGCTCGAGCTAAACTAAATCTTATCTGGTCTTCAACGTTTCTCTCCAAACATAATTTAAATATTAATAATAATTTAAACATAAAGCATGCCGTGGATAATTGTCACAAGAAATAGCTGATCTTTGAAAATAACTTCCTTCAAGAAATCAACACTTTTTTATTTCAACCGTTTTCGATTCAAGCTACTCCTCGTCGAGGTATTTATTAAAACCAAAAGAACATCCTTGCTTACTTCCCCCATTCTATGCAACACAAAAACGCAACAGAACACAATGATCTGTCAAAATTTAGCTTGAGAAAATGTAACGCCGCATTAAATAAAAAATTGGCACACTAAGTTTTGACAGATGCACGATGTACATTCTGAAACAATTTTCTGATACTCGAGCAGCGTACCAATCGCCTAAAGGGATTCGTTTAAATTTAGCTCAGCTACATTTTGGAGAGAATTTTGTATGGGAGTTAAAATCTAGGTCGAACAGCGTACTAAGCTTAAGGAGAAACCGGCCTTTAATTTCCAGGAGCAATGCGATAGGTACTATATAGAACTCGATATCACACACACATTTATAGAATCCGCCTATAGGTACGTGAACCCTTTCTGCAACCGCCATTGCGAAAGAAACCGCACAAATTCAAGGGACTGGCTTGGTAAATCTGACAGCTGGCTGAATTGATATTTTTCAGTTTAGTTTTTATTGGCCTACGTTTATGTAGGAGTAGCCGACAAATCAAGTCGAAAATAACCTTTCGAAATGTCAAAATTCAAAATAAACTGCTACGACAATTCAAGTTCACTAGTCAACGCGTTCGAATACCTAGTCCAGACAAATCTAGTTGACGTCTTACATAAACTAGGTATCCGAACGTGCCCATTGCACTTTTTGTGAAATATCCTGTAGTGTTCTGTGTTGAGTTCTAAGTAGGACACGTCTTTGTTAGTCACTGATGCCAACTTAGCGGAAAACGCGTCAGATCTAACGGAATTTCGGGTCTGTCAGCGCGTGAAATATATTTTTAGCGCACAGCGCAAAATGAAATATACCAGAAATTTCGTAGGTATTTTGTTAATTTGTCCATTGACAATCACAGACACCTACATATTTTTTTTCTTTTTAAATGAAATATGTAAATATTTACCTATATAACATAACATGTGTATGTATGGAAAAAAAGTATTTATTCTTCACTCTCAAGAAACATAACATATTTAGCAAAACAAACATCTAGCGCAAGTTTGCGAAATCTAGCGCTTTTTTGTCGGTTTTTCATGTAGTTTCAGCGCAGAACTGTACCTCACGGTTGGCAGCACTTAGTCGCTTGTTCACAGTTCCGTCCGTTTATTCTCCTTTATTCTAGTAATCTGTCAAACATATTCATATTCATTCATATTCGAAATATTGATCGCCCTTTCAGGGAAATGTCTCAATCTAGCGCCAAACTACCCGCTGCATTGAGAAAAAAAAAAAAACAATGACCTGTCAAAGGAAATCGTTCAAACGTTTATAACATAAAAATAAATACGAAGTCGAGCAAGTGTTATTGCGATAAAATTGGTAATCACGTAAACAAAATTTCCCAACGGAAATTGTCAGGGCAGAACCCTAAAGACAGAACCACACTTGTAACGTGTGTTGTGTTGTGGAGTGGCGTGTCGCTATCCCTCCAATGGATTTCGTATTCATATGCGTAAAAACTAGAAACATATTTTTCTCGTGTGTTGTGTTGCAGTGCGTCGCGTTGTGTCGAAATCGCTCCTGTACTGATTGCGCCACAACGCTCTATGGCGCATTAAAACGAGACATATATATTATCTGAAATTGCATATACGAAAGAAAGAGTACACATGAACTAGGAAATCAATTAACGTCAACAAAGCAAAACAAACAACATTTGAACTCATTTAAAAAAATGACAGCACACTAGATAAGTGTGCATAGAACACGAAGCGACAGACCACACCACAACACACCACACCTTACAAGTCTGGTGCGGGCTTAAGACCTAGCGAGAATCGTTGTTACTCCTCGCTTCCCCACTCTGTAAATAAAATAGCAATTCAGGTATTATTTTCATAATATTTGTATCGTTTCTTTAATGGTAGTGGGGACTTTGCCGCTGTCGCAAGTGTCCTAGCGCGAGCTTTCCTTCATCTGGGATATTTTGTGCTAGACATCTAGCGGGCAGTAGAACCCGACCATTGTAAATATGGCTAACACGGAAAAAGTGACATTGCCAGTCAATCTTGTTTTTGCGTTCAGCGTACATCTCAGCGAATCTCAAAGTGCTGTCATGACGTGTGTTCAATCGGTGAAAATAACAGCGCGCCTTCGTATTTGAGTTTAAATAACGATCAGTCCTAATTAATGAGCACTGTTACAGTTGATAAATGGGTCTACGAACCTAATTAAGAATACTGGCCTAAATATTGAAACCAATCAAAAATTTGATTTATGCAAACAACAGTAAGCGAGGCACCTAGTAACTCGGATCTAACCTAGTCAATTGCTTATACATTTTCATTTTTAATCGAAACTAAATAACCACTTCCATGTGACAGGTAAGCAATTTCAACAATGTTTACGACATCATAAACTAGTTAATATCATCTAGAAGTTTTCCACTTTATACTCAATACTTTTACTTTTTTATTGCCAATTTTATTGGATGTGTAACTCCAAGCATGTTACACTAAGCAGCAGAGCAGCACCCCAACATGTGTCTTAAGTTTCCATTATTCCTCGATAATAATCCGCTAATAGCGATGCATATTTAACAATTTTAAAGTGATTAAAAACAATGAGCCGCCAATGAAAATGTGTTTACTTCACGTCGCACAAGGATTGCCGTTTACAGGTAAGCCTATTGCCATTGTAATCGAATTAGCTTCAGTCGATAACTTTTCCTATAAAATCCCTGATTATGTTAAGACTTGAGAGTACGAGTAAAGCTACACTTTCCAAGTCAAATATGTGCGACAACAACTTTTAAAGTAAACAGACTCCACACTTGTATGGAATTTAATTTTATCAATTAACACTCATTATAAACCGATACAAGAAATGGAATAATTAAGTGTGCAGATGGGGACAAAGTTATATATCTTACACAAAAAAAAAAGTTATTTTGAATATGCAACTAAATGTCATTTTGAAGCAGTAAATGAAGTCCGCTAAAATGTACGCAAATCATGTCCAACAAAATTTGTTTCCATTAACAAAATATGTCTTTCGAAGATTATACTCCCCAGTCTACTTGTAGTTTGTAGACAGAGGAATGAAGTAATTATACACAATTGGATGGCCTTTGTTTTATTTTGTTCAACCATCAACCCCGCGAAGTTGTAAACATATTTTCATATCTTACACCGTTCTTAAGACAAAAAATAAAATAAATAACTAACTAAAACCAATTTGGATTCATGTCAAGCAGCTGCATAATAATTTTGTATCAATGCGCATTATCGTTTGTGGATTATTCCAGCTACCTGTTTTTTAGGAAATCCTTTAAATAAAACTTTGCAAATCATTCCTGAACCTATGTAGATGTCTTTCAGCTAATTTGAAATTATAATGTAATAAGAAACTTGTGGTACCAATTTAGTTCCGCCTCAATGGCAAATCGAAAGGTGCGAAGTTGAGTTTTAATTTCCATAAATAAAAAGATAATCTTTTTTTTTGTATAAAATTCACGCAGCGCATCAGTATAAAAACAATATTGAACTTGGCAGCATAATTTAACTGGTTAGAGCTGTTTTGAAACGTGCATCTGAATAAGAATTTGGTACACCTTGAAAAAATAGTTATAGAACAATTTGTAGTAATATTTCTGTTGCAAGGAAAAACCGCTAAAGACGAATTTGAAATTTTTTTACCAGAGCATATTAAAGTTTCGTTAAAAATTTAAGAATTACAAATGGTTCTTGACTATATATTATTAAATGTCGGCACTGTAGCTCCAATTTTGAAGATAAAGAGCTAGAAAAAATGTATCTTGAAGATTTGGACATGCTGAATTTAATAATATCAAAAACTTAATTTCGTCTAAGCTCGACTTTAGCGGCTTTTCCTTCTTGCAACAGATTTGCCAGGCGATGGAACCATAAAGTACCATCTTCCTTTCCCCGAACTCCACAGAAAGTTCATCAAATAAAATAATTCTGTATTTTGGACGCTATTCTCTGTTATGTTAAAAAAAAAACCCTAAAAGTTATAATACAGATTAGCAAAAAATAATAACTGCAAATAATAGATTCGTTCCACCAGATTAAATTTAAATTTGCAAAACGCTCCATAAAGGTTTGCGTCTAATTGGAGACGTTCGGATACCAGCAGTGTATGTAAAACGTCAATCTAGATTTGGTAAGTAGGTATACCTACGCGTTAACTAGTTTCACGCGGCTTATCTTGAACTTTGACACTTCGAAATGCCAACTGAGTATGCATGCAGGATTGTTTTTTACTAGATTTATCGCCTATAATAAAATAATAAATAGTTGGCGCAACAGGTCCGGAGGGACCCTAGGCCTAGCTTCTCACAACCATTCGTTTTGTGTGAGTTTTTCATTTTTGGAACGAATGGAAGGGATCTACAATTTTATGCCGACTCCAAACGGCGAATTGAGAAGCTTTTTCAAGACAGTTATACTCTCGGAAGTTTGTCAGACGTTCGCGAGAGGTGACGCAGTGAAAAAAACCCTGAGTTGGAATTTGGGTTTTTTGCGGGATTCGAACCTCGACCCCTCGCATAGTAGTCCAACACACTAACCACTAAGCTACTGCGCCTACAGATTTATCGCCTACCCGTCTATAAAAGTCAATTGGAAAAACTGTGCACGTGACCAATCTGGGCCAATAAAAACTATAATACATCAAGTCAGTCAGCTTTCAGACCTATTAAACGAAAAATACGACCATCCCCATTGTCTCCAGTCTCCACACTTGTGAACACGAACTTCTTCTAGACTTGATGTTTACATTGGGGACGTTCGGATGCCTAAAGAAGATAAAACTATCTTTATAAAGATAAACCAATCAAATTATATTATTCGCCTTTTAAAAGTATAAAATAACTAACCAATGGTATTCAGCAATATGAAAATTTAGTATTCCCGAACTCTATAATATTTCCCCACCAGGGCACCAGTGATACCATTTTACTTCAATTTTGAAAAAATAAATAAAAAAAATAGTGCGTGGAGTCCCTCCGCGCGGAAGAGGTGAAACTTCGTAATGTGAAAATGAAAATAGGAAGGGGTAGAAATTGATTTTTATAGTGAAACCATATTGTTTCTTTAAGACAAACTTTATTAACATTGCTTGCAATTCACAATTGATAGCATCTTTTAATTATCATTTTCGAGTGGAGAAATATCCAAATCTATAACATTTACAATGGGATTATGACAACTAAAGTAAGATACGAAATGTTGGAAGTCGCATTAGAAGTTTTACTTCAACAAGACATTAATTGCCGATTTAGTCATTATTTTTGGAAATTAATCTTCACCACACAATATTCCTCTCCCAGCATTTGGTGCCAATAAACTCATTCACCATTGCATAGTTTGGTTTGCAATTTAACCATGGATCGTCTTATAAATGAACAACGCTTGCAAATTATTGAATTTTACTATCAAAATTCGTGCTCGGTTCGAAATGTTCATCGCGCGCTGCTTCCATTTTATGATCGGCATTCTCGACCTTCTGAGTAGTCTATTCGGAAGATTGTGACCAAATTTCGCACCAAATTTACTTTGTTGGACATTAAACCACCAACACGTTTACGTACTGTGCGTAGTAAAGAAAATATTGCGGCCGTATCAGCTAGTGTGACAGCAGACCGCGAAATGTCGATTCGGCGCCGTTCCCAGCAGTTAGACCTTTGTTACAGCACTACGTGGAAAATTTTGCGGAAGGATTTGTGCGTAAAGCCTTTTAAGATACAGCTTGTGCAAGAACTAAAGCCAGCCGACCTACCACAACGCCGAATTTTTGGTGAATGGGCTCTTGGAAAGCTGGCCGAGGATCCGCTTTTTTATCGAAAAATTGTGTTCAGCGATGAGGCTCATTTTTGGTTGAATGGGTACGTAAATAAGCAAAATTGCCGCATTTGGAGTGAAGATCAGCCAGAAGCATTGCAACAGCTACCAATGCATCCCGAAAAAGCCACTGTTTGGTGCGGTTTATGGGCCGGCGGCATTATTGGGCCATATTTCTTCAAAGATGATGCGAATCGCAGCGTTACTGTCAATGGTGAACGCTACCGAGCGATGATAACAAACTTTTTTTTGCCCGAAATGGAAGTTCTTGACTTGCATGATATGTGGTTTCAACAAGACGGTGCCACATGCCACACAGCACGCGAAACAATGGCGCAATTGCGAGGCGAGTTTGGTGAACAGTTAATTTCACGTTTCGGGCCGGTCAATTGGCCGCCTAGATCGTGCGATTTGACACCATTAGATTATTTTTTGTGGGGGTATGTCAAGGCTAATGTGTATAGGGACAAGCCCGCTTCGATTGACGCACTGGAAGCCAACATCCATGCATTCATTCGTGAGATACCGGCCGATATGTGTGAAAGAGTATGCCAAAATTGGACTCAGCGGATGGACTACCTGAGACGCAGCCGCGGTCAACATTTGCATGAAATTATCTTTAAACATTAAATTGCAAGGTTCAAACTATCGATTCAAATAAATATTTCATTCATTTTTTCGAATTTTTTGTGTTTTTTTTTTTTTTTTAAAGTTCTAAACCTCTTAAAAAATCACCCGTTAGTAGCGTTAAGCGTTTAATACAACCTTGTTGGAAGTCGCATAAGAAGTTTCACTTCAATAAATCAAACAACATAATTCACCTACATCGTCTTTAATTCTTGAATTCTTCAATTCGATACTGTAGGTATCAACGTAGGTACTATAACACCCCTTAAAACAAAAACCTTGAACTCAATTTCTATATACACCACCATACGTCTATCAGCGCATGTCAACAGCCATCTGCGCATTTCTTCAGAAACACATTGTCGCTGTTGATTACATACACATTCACGTCGCATACTTCTCTTACGTTTCACTTATTTTGGAGAAAACAACACTCAGTTTTTTTTTTCATATGAACGTGCTTGTGCAATGTGCGCCACCCTCACCCTCCCTCACACCTTTGAGTATCCAATGCTTTTATTAGCGTTAAACGTTTAACGCGACCTTGAGTTGGAAGTCGCATAAGAAGTTTCACTTCAAAAATAAATTTAAGCCAAATCGGCCCAGCCGTTCTCATTTGATGAATTACCATACATTTTTTACACCATTTTTATATATGTATATAGAAGAAGTGACCGTGCGGAGGCAGGTTAATGAATATGCAAAGCACAGTCTAAAAATAGACTTATCCTTGTACTTTTGAAAGCACCCGCATCACTTTAACCATTCCAGACAATTTACTCTTTCTGTAAATACTCAATTCTACACAGTGCAAAAAAAGTGCCAGCGACAGTTACCCTCGCTTAACGATTAGCATTAGAAATGATCCCCTTAATCTTAATGCTGTGTAAACAATAATTATTTCAGTCTTTTTCCATGTAATAAAATTATTATTCCCCAATCAGTCATAGTCGCACCCTTCGTACGAGGCCATTCGCGTCTATCCTTGATTTTTGCTGACGACTTGAGTTGAGAGCTTGCGACGGGCACAGTTCAGTGCCAAGTAACGAGCGGTACTTGACATATCGTTTCAAAAATCCGTTTTCCATATATTCCTATTCCATGTGAGCGGGATAAATATGTCCTACCAAATCTGAAAACGAAAAGAAATGTATCAACCGTCGTGATGTCGTACGTATATATAAGTATCCTGATGATTTTTTTTTTTTTTTGTTCGCTTTGGCTTATGGAAATTTGTGGCGCCACAGTGACAAGTTACCCTTTAATCAAATTCTATTTACACCCACCCACATATTTATTTACACAAACAGGATTTTATGTCGATAACACAAGAAAAGCCATGAAATTAACACTGGTAGTGGGGGTGCATCAAATGGAAGTGTTGTTGGATTCGAGCTCGAGGTACAGTGGTGTGTACTCGTATTCGCAACGGCGACGCTGCGTTGTAGAGCTTCATTGTTAGTATTTGGAATTGGAGTAAATCCTTCGAATTTAAATTTGCTTTTTCTGAGGTGGGAAACTGGTTAATTCTTGCATTTGGGTATTTACAATTTAAGAAGCGTTGCCTACAACTGACCTTTTTGGGGGCGAGCAAAGCAATCCCCACTGACAGTGGTGCACTAAGCCGCATCATCTGTGGTATGTGCCAATCGAATTTGAAAACAATTACTATACAGAGAATTGCTTCGACAGAAGGGTTTCCGTTTCTTTTTCTCGTTTTTCGTCCTCGATTTGATGGAGCCTTTTTTTTTTTTTTTTGTGTGAATGTTTTTGTTCCATCATTTAGGTTAATAACGGGAAGGAATTAGTATGGATTCATTGAGAGACACTAATTGAATCCTTCTAAAGTCGTTGTGGGGCAGGCTTGTAGTATGGAACACTATATTCGAAGTGGCAATTGGACATTGATTAAACAAATGCGAACGCAGTAGTTTTGCAGCACCGTTAATACCTTGGGGTATGAAATGGAACTAGTCTTCAGGTTGTGGGTAGCTTCGCACTACCACGGAACATTCAAATAGTTGTGGAGACTATTGTCTTTGTAGCGGTTTCTATAGACATGCGTCTTATTTATACAACGATAGCGTATTTTCATCCGCCTGGTTCAAAGGAAGTGGGGATAACAATATCCAAGCATATAAGACCTACGATCTGCGAAGTTTGAAAATTCGAACATAGCATTTACGTGTGTTGCCAGAATTTTAGAAAAGAAAATTCTAGACTGCAAAAAAATATGCTTGAATGTACGAAGCAAAAAAACAATGCCAGACAAAACAAAATGTGTTTTAACCAGCTTTTTTAAAACAAAATTATTATTTATACCACACATTCATCTAAATGTATTTTTTTGCATGTCTGTATAATATAAAATGTAACTCTCTCTTTAGTAAGGAGTTTCGTATGTCCGAGTAGTTTTCTTACCGAAAGTCGGCAAAAGATGTCACGAATCCGCAAAGGACTTCCGAACTATTAGCTTAACCTCCTTCAAAAACCTCCTCAAAAACTTAGAACGTATACTTGACCTTCACATATAAGAAGAGGCCTTGAAAGGTCTCCCTTATGTCATTCACAACACGCTTACTTCAAGGGAAAGTCGAAGGAGATCGCTCTTCATGAAGTAGTGCGTACAGTGGAATGGTCACTATCCCATCACCAATACACTCTAGCTACCTTCTTAGATATAGAGGGTGCTTTTAACAACGTCCACACTGAATCGATCCAGGAATCTCTCTACTAGGGATAGAGGATTTCGTCACTTCAACACACAAACACACTTTTAACCAAATCAGTAAGCAGAAGAACACCTCAAGGTGGGGTGATCTTTCCGCTCTTATGGATTATGGTACTTAACAAAATCCTGTCAAGACTCGACAGGGAAGGTATTAAAGTCGTTGCATATGCGGATGAAGTGGTTGCTCTAGTATCAGGAATGTTTCCGAACGTGATAAGTGAAATCATGGAAAGAGCACTGGGGAAGATTAGCGGTTGGGCTCCAAGTTGTGGTCTTAGCGGTAATTCAAGCAAAACTGAACTGATGATTTTCACAACCAAAACCAAAATACCCACCTTCTCACTTCCCCGCCTAAATAACCAAAATCTTACTTTATCCATCAGCGCAAAGTACCTTGGACTCATGCTTGACCCCAAACTCAACTGGAAGTCCAATATCGAATACCGAGTGCGGAAGTCAAGCATACCTTTCTACGCCTGTAGTAAAACTTTTGGCAAGAAGTGGGGGCTTCAACCAAAGATGGTTTGTTGGATGTACACAGCGGTGGTACGTCCCACTCTTACCTACGGATCACTGGTATGGTGGCCCGCCTTAAGCAAAGCCTATAACATCACTAAATTAAGTAGAGTCCAAAGAAAAGCTGGAATTGGAATCACGGGAGCCCTACGATGCGCTCAATGTGATTCTCAATTTGTCAGTGGATCTGCACATTAAAAACATTGCAGCGTGTAGTGCAGTTAGATTGAAGGAATCTAAATGTTGGTCCCAAAGGCCTTATGGCCACACCAGCATCCTACTTTCCCTTCCGGACGGCTTAGTTCGTATATCTACGAACTACACTGTACCCAATCTCAAATCTGCAAGATTCTCCTCTAGATCAGAATGGGAGGAAAATGCGGTCGTAAACGAATTCGACACATCTATCTTCACAGATGGTTCCAAATTTGACTGTGGAGTGGGAGCAAAGCGACACCCAGAAAAAAAATAGGCATATTCGGCGACAGTCAGGCCGCGATTAAAGCTGTCGGTTCGACTTAGTCCACGTCCAAGCTTGTGGTGGAATGCAGGGAGACACTCACCTGGCTTGTCATCGATTTGATATCATTCCCGTCTGGGTTCCCGGCCATAGAAACATTGAGGGGAATGAGAAAGCTGATGAACTTGCCAGACGAGGCTCTGCTCTGTGCGTGTCTCGTGCGGAGGATGTTTTCCCTCCGCTGGGATACGTAAAGAGAGAAATCCTCCTGCACTTCACCACATGGGCCGTAACTAGATGGAGGAACCTGACGAACTGCGTCATTTCAAGGAAGATCTGGCCAGCCTACGATGAAGCCAGAACGCATGTAGATGTCGCTAGACTAACGGCAATTAGTACGGACCATTGGCCTTTAGGAACTCACGCGGCCAGGCTTGGAATCTACATTTTGCACAACCGTATTTCCTATGGTGCAAGCAAAGGAATAAATCGAGAATTTTAGGTTTCTTTATAAGGGGACGTGGTTACGTGGTATACACCCAATTTCTCAGAATTGTTTTCAATTATATTGAGGACTTCCAATTGCTGTAGAACACATACAAATTAAAAGTTCATGCCTTTTTCTAAGAACTGATTACTGACTAAAATTTGGACTTGGCAAGTTTTCTTTTTATTACACAAAATTCGAAAGATTTCAAAATTTTGGCCAGAGAAACCGCCAAATTTTACTCAGTAAGTAATAATTAAATAATAAAATTTCTCTCTTTATTTTTAGTTATTTTAGTATTGTTTTACTTTAAATAGTTGGTATTAAACGTTCATGAAGTAAGAATTTGGCGTACGTTTAGATCTCGTTACTTTTCACGGCTGACTTGTTACATAGAGATTTTTTTTATAGAAGAACTTTGCTCTTTTTTAACATTTATGGTTTTGATCTGATCTACTTATCTCGTACTACCCAATGGACATGATTCATGGCACTCACACTTTAACCGCTCACATTTCCTTTCAAACCTGACCAGTAAATTAAATTTTTTAATTTTAAACTTTCCTTGAGTTTCAAACAAACTTTGTAGAAATGGATAGTGAGAAAATAAAACTCAGAAATATGAATACAATCGAAATCTCCAACTGCAAACGCAGCCATATATATTTTTTTTGACAGATGGAGACATTTGTCTAATTACAGTTAACAAAGAACTAGCAATTACCGAGAGGTTTTTGAAATGTCAACCTTAAAGCCCGGATCTCCTATATACCTTAGAAATGAGTTTAGATATTTTCATTTAGTAATTTTTTAAATATAAAGTTCAATTATGTACAAAGATTTTTAGATATAAATTTGTACGTTATCCTGAGGTCGAACAATACACAATAAACTATAAATTTTCTACAATTCAAAAAAGGAAAATGTTCGATTGATTGATTGTTCCCAGCGTTCAGTGGAGGAAATTTTGTGTATGTGTGCGAAGTGGAACTGTGGCGAAGCAAGGCGAACACGGGGTAGCTAGTCGCAAATAAAGTCGGTAAGTCAACAACCGACCGAGTATTCACACTACGGCAGATCCTGGAAAAACCCCCAGGAAGTCTAGATCGATACCCAACATCTTTTTATCGATTTTAAGGCAGCAGTTATAGAGACGAGCTATACAGACCCATATGTCTAGTTTTGGCATCTCTGCCTAATTTGTCAGATTATTCACAGCAAACTGTCCGTGTCACTGGGAACGTTCACAAGTATCAAGTACCGAAGCGGCTAAAATGGCGTAGTTGAGAATGAGGGCAAAATAAAATAATATGCTGCTACTAATTACAAATTTTAGTCTTTAGTCTGTTTGATGGTCAGCTTCCGTAAATTTAAAGATAAGACTACAATTTGTTATTGGTATCGTCTTGACTTTCAATTAAAGGTGAGCTTCCGTAAATTTTAAGACAAGACTGTTCAACTTGCAACTTGTTCCAGCAACTGTGAACTACTAAAATTTAGAGTCGAAACTGAAAATGTTTATTGGTAAGGCCCGCTGCCAACAAAAAGGGAGACACAGAGAGTGTCAAAGATCGCGCTAACTGATAGCCCAGGTCCACAAGTCTACTTTTGTCATTCATCGGAGTGTGCAACTGAAGACACATTTTGAACAGAGGAACATAGTTATCTCTGAAATTTAGTAGGGGAGAGGGGGTCACCTTAGGACACTTTTTACAAAAATCGCTCTAGATCCATTAAAAACCGGAGTATCCCTTCGGATGTAGGCGCGGTAGCTTAGTGGTTAGTATGTTGGACTACTATGCGAGGGGTCGAGGTTCGAATCCCGCAAAAACCCAAATTCCAACTTAGGGTTTTTTTTTCACTGTGCCACCTCTCGCGAACGTCTGACAAACATCCGAGAGTATAACTGTCTTGAAAAAGCTTCTCAATTAGCCGTTTGGAGTCGGCATAAAATTGTAGATCCCTTCCATTCGTTCCAAAAATGAAAAACTCACACAAAACGAATGGTTGTGAGAAGCTAGGCCTAGGGTCCCTCCGGACCTGTTGCGCCAACTATTTATTTTTTTTTTTTTTATCCCTTCGGATCTTGAAAATTATTATTACATGTTGTTTTATCTTTCAATATTATATCCAAATAAATATGTATAGTTATGATTTATATATTTTTCTATTTATTGATGTGTAAGCATCTAAGCGCGCGTTACTGGAATCTGGTGGAGTAATTCCACACATTTAACCTGCGGGGACGGAAATGCGTCACTGTGTTTTATCATTGTATACATTTTTATCATTGCATACATTTAGCTGGGGCATATTAATTTCAGCTTTTTGTTGATGTTAAATAAAGCATGTTTATCATATATGATGGTCTCACATTTCTTCCCTGTGACGGATGTTTCGAGGAAATTCGGTGCCTAGTCTTTCGTGAATTACCAGGAACGCAGAAATCACAGCTGGACAACAACTAATGCGAGAAGCAGATTAAAACAGCGACAGCAACAGCGACAGCGAATTTTTGACAGCTTTAACGTTGACTTCGCTGTCGATGTTACTGTGCTAATGTGTTCAAAGTAATTAAAATACATTGGTTCTAAAAAGTTGTGAAAGTAACTGTTGCTGTTGCTGTGTTAATCTGTTTCTCGCATAACGAAAATGTCGTAGACCAGCACCCCTACAATATGCAATGCAAGCCGAATGAAATTGCAATGACACTTTCATTTACTGTGTAACAGCAAACGGGTATTTTCCACTGCATAATGTTAGGAGTGTTTGTTGATATGTAAACATCTAAGTGCGCGTTGTTTCACTGTTCGATTTCACTGTTTAATACACTGCTTATAATTCATTCAGTTGTGACTCCTTAACCTCAACTGTCATCCAACTCGCATCTGTAGGTAGGTACTTACATGCGTTTCAATAGTAAAACGCAGAAAAATACAGGAAAATCCGTAATTGATACAATTCCATATTTCTGACAATAATGCAATGTTTTGCCGTCATTGAAGATGCATTAAAATATTTTCAGATATGGGAAAGACAGATGTAGAACGTGCAAAAGATTACAGGGCGCGTTTACGTGCAAGTAAACCTCTGAAAGTCGGGATAAAGGTTGGGAAAACGAGTACTGAACGCTCGCGTGAATGGAGAGCTCGTCTCGCAAACCAAACTAGAGCGACAATTACTGACAATGAACCGACGACATCAGGATCAACTGTCAATGACGTTCTGACGATAAATGACGTGGATTTACCGTCAGTTCGAGCCAAAAGAAGGAGAACGGACATCAATGAAGTTTTACAACCACAGGTAGTCACTCCGCCCTACGAAGAGTACCCCAGACATGTTAAGGCTCACGCAGAGTTTTAAAATAAATTATTGTTATTTCATAATTTATATCAAGAATACGATTATTACAATTCCCTCTTTTCTCAATGACGTGTATCAAGCCACACACATACCGCACGCACGGTGTTTACACATACACATATCTCGGGACTGTTGGATGCAGTCGCACCAATTTTTTTAATAATATCTTTAAGGCGTCCCATTCTGCCCCTCTGGGGATCACCTTAGGACAACCATGGGTCAGTTTTGGACATGTCTAAAAAAAACGCTCATTAGGAGCGGTTTCCTACTTTTTCTTGTAATTTCTGTCCGTTCTAAACTGCCCCCCTCTCCCCTACGCTGCTCGAGCTAAATGTTCGCTTACATACAAAATTCTGTCTTAAATTGAGCTGAGCTAAATTTAAGCGAACCCATTTAGCTGAGTGGTACGCTGCTCGAGCTAAATAAGCAAGCTTTTGTTTCAGAATTTAATTGATGTAAAACTGAACAAAAGAACACAACCATCTGTCAAAATTTAGTTTGAGAAAATGTGCCGCTGCATTAAATGGGCACGCAAAATTTTGACATATCGTTGTGTTCTTTTGTTCAGTTGCGTTTTTGTATTGCGGAGAATGGGAGAATTAACAAGTAAGCAGGGATGAGTTTTTTTTAATGAATACCTCGACGAGGAGAGAGAACCGAAAATGGTTGAAATCAGAGAGTGTGGAATTTTTTAAGTAAGTTATTTTCAAAGAACAGCTGTTTTCTGTAACACTTATCCGCGTCCGCGGCGTGCTCTATGTCAAAATATATTTTATTTTAGCTAATGTTTGGAAAGAAAAGTTGGACAGCTGATAAAATTGAGTTTAGCTCAAACAGCGTACTAAGCTTCGAACTAAATATTTCGTAGGTCACAATATTCAATTTTGTATCGAAAATTTCGACATTGTGAGTTCGAAAAATGTATCTACGAGTAGTATATTGGTGGGTTTTTATAGCTCTAACAAACTTCTCCAAAATTCAATACTTTTGAGAGAAGAGATAGTTCACAGTCAAAAAATGTTGTTTCCTTCTGAATATCCCTTTCATTAAATGGGAGTTTCTAACCATCCACAAAGAATTTTTTTTTTACAATAACGCTTGCTAATAAATCCGGAATATTAGGCACTTCCTTTTTTTGCAACTTGCAATTTACAAATTTGTTTAACCCAATTCCAGAAGAGCCTTTTACAAACATTCACCAGTTGATCGTTTTTAGCTAAAAGGGGGCTCTTTTAAATATAAGTTCAGACTCACACTCCAGTCTTAAATTGATTGCAATTATTTCGACCTTTTTCGGGTTTGTGTTTGAATTAAAGGCAGAAAACTGAGCAGAAGATTATTCCCTCATATGCATTACTCGGTAAACGTAATTTTGGAGCAAGGTTACTCACTTTTATCTGGGCACTTGACCGGTATACTATTTTTTTTACAACCACCCACGCAACACCGTCGGAAACACTTTTATAAGGGATGTTCAGATACTCACGCGTTTGCTAATTTTATTAGCAGGATTAGGATGAGATAGATATCTCAAGTGTTTGAAAAGGAGAAATCAATGTTCATTGGAAAAGGATTAGGTTTCCTAGCGGTGAGGCTGAAGATGACCCATCCACTGTTTGGCGCAGACATTAAAATTTGCATTTCAAATATTTACACTCCCATAACAATTCGTACCTCATCCTCACCAGAACGATGTAAAAGGCGAACGCGTTAATGCAATCAAATTTTGGTATCCTCTCGGCGCCAGAGAGTGGTTAGTATACATTATTTGTGGACCATCATTATTGGATTACCACCAACACACTCATGACTTCAAAGCAGCAACTATACGGACATGTGTAGAAAACTTGTCGCCCGAGATCCGCTTTGATCCTGCAAATGGACAAATGAAAGTGCATTACAACACATTACGTGCTATAATGAGCCACTGTAATTATACGGGATGAAAGTGTTTCAAAGCACTTCGCCACTTCGTTGGTGATTCGTTTATCTTATGCAATGAAATATCTGCGCAACAAGGTCGACCCAATGTTTGTAAAGCTATTTTTGGATTATATCCTCCCACATCATCTAAATACAAAGGAATATTTCCAAACTCTTCCGTTCAGTTAATAGAATCCACGCGCTTATGATGTTTATGACGACGAAAATGTTCAACGTTGCTCTCCCTTCAACGACTTTAATCATATCGCAGAGTAGCTTAAAAATCCATTGTACTATATTACAGCAAATAGAAAATCAATTTCGAGACCTTAAATTTTGTCACAGCACTAGACAAGTAGACAAGAACGGCGGCGCGTCAACAAGGACGGACGAGGGACGCCACCAAGCGCCAACAATGCCAACTCCCAAACGTAATTTGTGAATTCATTGAACTGCGTAAGTGTGAAAAATATCAATTTAGATAAAAATACAACCACACACGGGTATATTCTTGTATGGTAGGTATATGTCGCAATGTCCTGCTTTGAATTCTGGCGCAGCAGCACAGCAAAGAACTTGACTCCGAGAGGAACTCGTATTAATATAAATTAACGAGGCGGAAAATTTAGTTTAGTAGTGTAGCGAGGGAAAATAATGCCGCACGTGGAGAGGACATCCGTCACCTTAAAGCTGGAAGACCTGCAATGAGAAATCTGAAGGAATTACCCAGTCGCACACGCTAATGTATGTATGCGAGAATGCTCATCCGAATTCGAACCATGTGGATTTGGACTGAGTTCGCATTCAATTTTTGTTGGCCGTATATACATTTTTATGCGCCGTAAAAGGGATTCAAATGGTCGCACGATGACGCTGAATTAGAATAAGCTACCAGGCTGCAAGTACAATAAAACAGGTTACACTTTACGCAGTCAATGAATAGGTTGGAATGAACTCGGGCTATTAGGCTATCAGGATCGTAAAAAAACAAGTTACCTTATATTTTCAAAAAGATGTTTGTACCTAGAGCAATAATGCTTCCTGTGCCAATGTTTTGTTCACCCATAACATACCTACCCATATTTCCCTCAGTACTTAAAAACCAAAAACTCTGGTGGATTAATAATGTTAGCCACAAATTGGAGGATTTATTGGTTGGAATTTTAAAACACTCATCATCCAAGGACATTGTTTTCAGATTAATAAACGCTTATGTACCAATAGTCTGTTCACTCAGAAAACTACAGAGCTACGATAGCCGTACTATGTGCGCCACCTCTGTTGTATGAAGGCACATCTTCTGCTACCTCTGTGGCTGCTATAACCAAAAGTAAGGTGTGATGCCTGCAATTACATGGGTACAGCACATTAACAGAGCTGCGGTAACCAACAAATAATATTTCAAGACATCCCAGTTAGCTATCAGACCCGCATACAGAGCTGTTAAAACCTCCTCAAAGAGCTAATGCGCACACATTCGCAGCTATAACAGTCTCTCAACAGGCTTGTGATACCCATAAACAGAGCTGTCAGAAACTCATGAGAGGTTGCTCGAAAGATTTGTGATGTAGGGCTGTCAGATCCTCACGAAGGCTGTCACGGCCTCTCAAAAAATTTGTATAGTACCCATATACAGAGCTGTCAGAACCTCATAGGGAGGTTGTTAACCCAAATGGGAAGCCGAAATAGCCTGGTACAAGTATTCGAATACCCTCATAAAAAGAGCCTACCTTAGTGGATGTCTTAGCCTCTTAGAAGCCTAATAGTGCCACTTATACTTAGCTTGACTTCCTTAGAAATTTAGAAATCTAAGCCAGCAGCTAAGACAGCTGGCTCTTGATATCCGGTTAATACCTACACATAAATTTGTCCGTATCTGTTGAAGAGACAATATACAAAATATAAAAATAAAATTCAAAAAGAATCGGTATCTCTTTTCCACTTTTCTAAAATGCGTATAAAATTTTAGAACAGTTTTAAAAAAATTAAATACTTTTACCTGGTGAAATTAATAACACGGCTAGTTGTAACTTATTCTACGAGCCAGAACAACCTTACCCTTAGCAGAACTATACAGAAAAGAGATCATAGCCGTATGGCAGTGCTTGTACCGTAACGACTAGGTATGGTAACGCAGCTGCTTAGCGGGTAACTCTCTCTTTGTTGTCTACAGTAGTCGAGGCGACTTGGGGATAGAGCTCGAAAGTATCTCTCAGCCTTTTTAAAGGTCTTAATATTACTCTCAGATCTCAGTTGATGGGAGTTTTAAATGTGATCACAAATTGAACAGTTTGTTATCACAGTTTTTTTTTTTTTTTTTTTTCTGTTACGCTCAGAGCGAAACCCTTATTTCGTTTTTTTTTTATGGTTTCGGTCAGCCGCTGAGAGATATCACTGACAAAATAAAATAAATCTCATTTGAACCTTTTTTCGCTGGCTATTACCGTTAGTTAGCAGCGCATGCGTAATTGCATTAGTGATATGAAAAGTAATTGGGCGCATTCATAAATGCAAGGTTTGCAAAGCAAATGCACTGCAAAGCAGGAAACACTGCGCAACTTGAAGTTGAAAGATTCCTGCAAAGCATGCGATTGAAAAGCGCATGCCTATCAGATGTTTATGAACGAACAACTGCGTAAAAATAGAATTTACGTCGATCGCATGGTAATGAGTAATTTCACCTCAGCATTTGTCCAAATTTGTGTTTCTCTGTTATGTTAAATATATTTTTAGTGATTTAAACAACAAAAACTTTATCAAACTTAATTATCTGTAGTACTTTCACCTATTTTCAGCAAAAAGAAATTAAAAATTAAATAATCAACAGCAGGTTGACAGGTTATGCAAATGCAATACGATTTTTACATCTGCACGATTGCGCTCAAAATTGCGCAATAAAAAAAACTCTCCTACATTTATGAATTCTCTACTTAGCAGTGATGCCACTTCATGCATTTGTGAACTTTCTGCTGTAGCATCTTGCGCAATATTGCATTTATGAATGGGCTCATTATTGTTTAACACTCGTCTAAGGAAGTTCAGTGCAAGTGAATTTGACGATGGGCAGGAAATCAGATGAATACGTGATAAAATATTTTTGTCAGTTGATGATATCCTACGTATAAAGCCATTTTCTTTATTCATAATAGCCTAATGTTAAATAAAGAAAACAACTGAACTCAATTCAAATTTTAATTTTTTTGTTTACTTATTTTCGAAGAATGAGGTGTTCGGTTGATCAATTCCATTTAATTTTTATGGAAAAAGTTAAATGAGGAGTGATATATCCAAATTTTTAAAATAACGATCAACCAAAGAACGAAAAGGTAAGTGTACAAAAATACATCTCTCAGTGAGAAAACAATTGAAAACATGGGTTGAGAGTTATTTTCGAGCTCTGCTTGGGGATGATATCCAAGATATGGGGAAGCTAGCCAAGTTATGGGTGTAGGAAAGAAATTTTCGGGTATGGGACACATATTTTTAAATTCTCAGTTTGGTGACAAATCTCTAACGCTCAAGTAAAGAAACTTTTTCCCCAAGCGACAATAGAAAAGGTGGAAGTTATCGAAAGTATTCTCCAGAAATATTACACCCCTACTTCTTAGAGGTGATTAGGCCCTTGTTGTTGAATATTATCAACCGCAGCTGTCTATCTGTTGAAGTCATTGACAATCAAGCTGTACCTACTTTTTTGTATTTTCCGGTAAAAAATGTTTTTTTTTTTTTCTTCTTCTTTTTTTCTATGAACATTTGAAAAGAGCAATACCACTTAATTGTCCTTTCATTTGTAATACCTATTTATTGGCGGCCTTTCATTGATCGAAAAACATCTAGCAAAGCCTATAGCAATCTATAGTTGTTGGACACAACTGATAGATTGAAAGGCAATTGTGACATCCACATTCACTTATTCGTTTTTAAGCTGAAATATACATACATGCAGTAGTAAACGTCAAAAAAATCCCTCTGTACATTCAACGAAACTATGCTTTGCTACGGGAAAGGAGAATTATATCCGGGATACGGATACGCGAATAAATTATAAAGCTTTTGACAGCGCCGCCAACTGCAAACAAGATTAAACTAAGGTGGAACTTTTTCGCAAATCAAACTTTGGCACGCGTTCCACATTCCACTGCCCGCTAGATGAATAGCGGCATGTCAAACTCCATCATATACAAAAAATTGATATTTCACAAAAAAGTGCTAGACTCTAGCGCAAACGGTGAAACGTCAATTTTGTTATTGTGGAGTTTGACATAGCTATTTATCAAGCGGGCATTGACATACTATACGGACTGCTAGTCAATTTCATGAGCTCTGCCAAAAAAAGCGAATAAAAAGTGTAACAAAATACCAACCATCTTGGATTTCTCCACAGAATGCTAGACACCTATTGGGTGTTAGTAGAATTGTTAAGTACAACGGTTGACATTTAAATTGTTGCGGAATGTTTTACAATAGATGTCGCATCGAAAATGTGGTTGTTCAAACTGTTAATAATAGATGGAACCAACAAAATTGTAGTTAAATGCTTTGTAATGCATTTATTGCCCCATAAATTGTACAATTTTCGTATACCTATCAATGGCGCATGACTGTTTTCTGTATTATGGTTTTTTTTTCCACTGCACTACCTCTCGCGAACGTCTGAAAAACATCCGAGAGTATAAATGTCTTGAAAGAGCTTCTCAATTAGCCGTTTGGAGTCGGCATAAAATTGTAGATCCCTTCCATTCGTACCAAAAAATGAAAAACTCACACGAAACGAATGGTTGTGAGAAGCTAGGCCTAGGGTCGCTCCGGACCTGTTGCGCCAACTATTTATTTATTTTATTAGTATA
Organism: Cheilosia urbana; assembly: GCA_946477585.1. Classification (NCBI taxonomy): domain Eukaryota; kingdom Metazoa; phylum Arthropoda; class Insecta; order Diptera; family Syrphidae; genus Cheilosia; species Cheilosia urbana. The sequence continues at coordinate 125,882,952 of OX297854.1, forward strand.
AAAGCAAATATTACCATTAATTATGGAATACAACGTCGTTCAAATAGCTGACTCGGCTGGCTTTGCAGTAGCGCAGTCTGTCACTCCAATTTGCCAAGACCTTGTTGATGGTTTCGGGCTGTAGCTCACGGATTCACGGATGATATTGGCCTTGAGTGCTTGAATCCTTTTCTGATTGTTGGCATGTCATCGGTTTTTCACGGTTCCCCACAAAAAAAAGAAGTCCAAAAGAGTAAAATCGCAGTTCCGAGGCGGCCAGTTGACATCGCCAAGACGGCTGATAACACAATTCGGTGTGCAAAAGATCGATTGTGGCATCGGTTAACATGGCTCTGTAACGCCACCGTTGACCGAAACGTTGTTCACAGCCTCATTTTCGAAGAAAAATGGCCCAGTGATACCACCACTCTACAATCCGCACCAAACCGTCATATTCTTGTCTGTGCGCAGGGTACGACGACGGGGACCAAGAGTGTTGTCCACTAGCATACCAGTATAACGAACTTTTTACACAAACTTGCGTTCCGCAGAGCTCGCTGGGTGCTTCATTTCGGCCAAAACTTCTTTTCAAAAAATGCAGTTTGGGCTACACAGCACTCACTTTGGAAATTTAAATATTTCCCAACGTTGTTCAAGCGCAAGGCGACCCACTTCCTTCCGCAGAGGTATGATACTGACTTTCTGTCAAGACTTCGAGCGGGAAACAGCCGTCAGTGTCTAAATAACCTATGACCTTAAAAGAAACCACCCTGTATTATCCAATACCACTTTTGCATATATGTATTTCAATCAACAAATTTCTAGACAGATTTACAAATTTTCAAATGATATTTTGGATAGATTCATAGGTTAGGTTAGGTTAGGTTAGCGGGTTGGCAGAACATGGGAACCTGTACGTGCCACACTTAGATCAATGTAGATCCGTTGTGATGCCCTAGGGGTTTACTGCCCCCATACATTGGAAACCTATGAAAAACCTACGGATTAGAAAACCAGTCCGTTTTATTTGCAAATTTTAGTAGGTCGTTAATGGACCTATTTGAGAGTTCCTCTAAATCCTCGAAGAAATAACTGCCAAGGAATTTGTTTCTTATGTGACAGAGTGCTGGACAGTGACAAAGAAAGTGTGGGGTGTCCTCATCACCGCATCCTCTCCACAGGTCATCTGAACTGATTCCCATCTTCTTGGTGTGGTATTTCAGTGTATTGTGTCCGGTGATAATGCCCACAACTAAGGACAATGATTTCTTGCTCAATTGTAGGATTTTCTCCGTTTTCTGTTTGTTGTAGATTGGCCACATTTTCCTTGTTATGACACAGGATTCTAGTTTGCTCCATCTCTCAATTGTCGTCTTTAGTATTCTGTTCCCAATCGCCTGTCTGAGATTACAGGGGGGAATCATTACTGTGGTGTCGGCCTGGTTTAGTTCAAGGGAGGATCCCTTTCTTGCCAGCTCATCAGCTTTTTCATTCCCAGACACACCTTTGTGCCCAGGGACCCAGCATAGTCTTACGTTGTGCTGCGCGCCAAGAACCCGCAGCTCTTCGCGACAGCGACTTACAAGCTTTGATTTTATCTCAGCGGCAGCGATCGCTTTTATTGCCGCTTGACTGTCAATGAATGGATAGATTCATAACTCTGGAAAATATAGTGGAGGCTCCAAACCATATAACGATGGAAAGGCTGCAGAATCGGATGGAAATCCCTTATAATCTTACAAATATGGGACAGGGGAGCTATTGAATAAACTTACTTACGTTCTTGTTCAATTTACAATTTACAATTTTACACAAAATGTATTCGAAGCTTTTTTTGTCTTTAATGTATTTTAAAAAAAGTTTCTGATTTTTTATTTATTAGTAGTATTTCTGTATTTCTGATTCTTGTTATTTGTTTCGAATTTATTCCGCTTTGAACCATATTGGAAACAACGCGAAGTTGACTACTAGCAGTCCATATTTATAGTAAGAATATGGGTTAATGTATGCGTGGATGTATGTTGCATGAATCTACGCGAAGCTATCGCCCGAAAGTACCAATTTGACATTAAATAGCAATTATGTCATAACCGCAATGGAACTAGTGGTATATTTCAAGCGTTTGAATGACGGACTTTTGGATCTCATACTACGAGTATGGCCTACATTTTTTAAGTACATAATGGCGAAATTTTCAATTTAAAATTGGTTTATGACCAACAAAAAAAGTATAGGTTTAATAAGAATTATAAGCGACTGACTGGTCTCCTCGGTGGTGGCCACTTTCACCAAAGACTTAGGCCCGTTTGCTCATACTACTCATTGCGATTTAAGTTCCACTTAAAATCTTATGTACCAGCTTATGACATAGAAAAAGTAGCGCAAAAGGTACAAACGGGCCTTAAACGCTCTACGCAAACTAAGAACTGCGTTTATCCAAACAGTTCTTACTTCTTCTTCCTGGTCAACAACGTTTTATATTAGACATAAATACTTACTCTCATTATTAGTTTCAACCTCAGTAGTCGTATTGGCTCATTCTTACGTGTTGGAAGTCAGAGTTATGATCTCTCTTTCAACAGCTTCTTCTACTGTGATTGTGGAAAAAGAAAAACAACACGTTTTTATTTATATAACCCTTTTTTATATATTTTTCTTCTGTATATATAAGCATACATTTGAATACGACCAAGCAGACGGCATTTATACACAGGGTGCATTTCATGCTGTTTCTTAAAAAAGGGATTTTTTTTACTTATGTTTATATTTCTGGCCTGTGCACAATAGGTTCAGTTTCAACAGCTACCAACCAAAAGGCTTAAATAAATCAAAGTCAACAAAGAACTCGTCACGAATGCCACAATTTAGCCGGACGCAGAAAGACTAAACCAAAACAATACGCCACTGCTTGAGCACATACACATGCATGTCTGATGATAATTATTGTGTTGTGTTGTGTACAAAAAAAAATTTAAATTTAACTTGTTTTTTAATTATAATTATAAATGGAAATTTGGCTATAACGAAGATAAACTTTACAAAAAATGTTATAGACGAACTAATAGTACCAAATAGCGATAAAAACATTAAAAACAATTTTGCAAATGCACAACAGGTAGGGGCTTAGATAATAGAAACATCTACTCGCATAAGTGAGATGGTAATAAAAGAATTGTAACTGTATTTATATTTAGTTTATATATTATAATGTAATTTCTATATCGTTTTTTTCTGCGAATTTTTATTGAATGTAGATTTGAAAAAAAAAAAATGAAACGGCTTGCGGGTGTGTTTACAGCTTCTTGTTTTGATAGAACTCCACAATTAGTTTTTTCAGATATTTAGCCTCACGTTTGCGTTCCGCAAGTGTTGTCGACAGTTCCTTGTTGCGATTCGACAGGGTCTGTTCTTCGCTGAGAACCGTCTCCATTTCCTGCTTCTTCTTTTGACGGTAACGAGTGGCTGCGTTCTTGTTTTGTTCCTTCTTTCGACTTTTGCGATCCTCGGGTCCCCGACCGTAGGGACGTGTACGCTTTTTGGCGAGACTGCTGCTCGTTTGCATTTTACCACCACCATCGCTGCTGGATGATGATGAGTCTCCAATCACTGAAGAAGCTGACGAACGAGACGATGACGAGATAGAAGGCGATGCACGGTCCCAATCTTCGTCGGCCGACTGAGAAGGCGGCGACATTGAAGACACAAAGAATGCATTGTATACGGTACTGTCGTCATGCCAATCCGGCAGCTCCTTAGCCCGTGTCTCGACGATTTCGTCGACAATTTGACAATTTTGCGCAACAAAGTCAGACGATTGGGTGACATTGTAAGCGTTTGGGGTGTAGGGGAGGTGAGAGGTGCCAGCCAATGTGGCATTGACGGGTGTCTGTTCTGGAGCTGGAATTGGGTTGGTAATGTTTTGATAGACGGCCGAGATCCGAGTGGTCGGGAGAGCATGATATGACTGCTGTTGCTGGTGGTTGACCTGTTGTGAGGAGAAGTAATCGAAAATCTAAAGAATGCGAATTTTCGATCGAAACAAACAAAATCAAAAATTAAAAGGAAACAAAGAAAGTAAACATAGAGAGGACAGCACAGTATAGTTATAGATAGTAAGGAAGTATAAGAGTAAAATGTCAGAGAAAACGTTTTTTTTTTTTATTGTGCACATTAAGTATGTATTGTCAATTCTCAGAGATGAAAAACAAATAAAACGCGTAATATTTTGAATAAAATAAAGAAGGGTTGAAAGTTCATCCGACTGTTTAAGACTGCATTTAAAAATACATTTCCATTTTTAACATGAATATCTATTCAAACATTGAGAGGCATTTGATGAAATCGGGAAATTAGGTGCACTTGTAGAAAGAAACAGTACTAAACCATAAACATTTACTTAGAAAGAAGCAAACAACAAAGAAAAGAAGCGGTTTGGAATCTTACCTCTTTGACATCTTGGGTATCCTGCGGCGGCGATTGCGGTGGCGTAAGTGCAACTTGAGGAGGTGACTGAGGCGGCGTCAATTGAGTTAATATTGCTGTATTGTTGTATATTGTTTTGCTGCAGTTATCTCCTTCATACGGATTTTGTACTTTTGTTACCAAAGATGGGTGATGAAAAACTGACCCAAAGGATTCAAAGTCTATCATGGGTTGGGATAAAGATGATTTAGCTTCAGACCATGGTTCTGCAATCGAAATAAAAAATATTTATTAATAATGTGATTTAATATGCTATTTTGCGTTTACAAAGTACTCGTACATACTTTTGATAAAGTCATTTGTCTGAGACCTATGAACTGGGTTACGTTCATTTTGTACAATTCTGAATTTAGGAATTTATAATATTCTTTAACATTTTCAAATAAAATAAATAGTTGGCGTGACAGGTTCGTAGGGACCCCAGGCCTAGCTTATCACAACCACTCGCTTTGTTCGAGTTTTTGGCATGAATTTAAGGGAACTACAGTTACAATTTTATACCAAACAGCCATCGTTCGCGAGAGGTGGCGCAGTGGAAAAACCCTTAATATGGAATTTGTGTTTTTTTCGGGGATCGAACCTGGGACCCCTAACCACTAAAGCAGCAAATATGCCGACTTGTTCAGGTTTTGTCAACATCTTCGTATGAAGCTTACATTTGGGGTGCGGCGCTTTCAATCATTACCTAAGATGGTAATTAAGCATAGTACAATACCTCATACTTACACCAGAAAAAAATAAAGCCTGGACCATCTAGTGGTTTCTTTTTAAAACATCTGGGCCGCATCCGAGGCTCGGAAAACCCGCATATTATTGCCGAGAAGCTAATGCATACACAGAGAGTAACAGTTTGGTGCGGATTATGAAGTGGTGGCATCATTGGACCATTTTTCTTCGAAAATGAGGCTGGGAACAACAGCCATCACCACTTTTTTTTTTACTGAAATTGAAGACATGGATTTGGACGACCTATCAGTAGTCTTTGATCAAATGGCAGCCTCGGAGCTACGATGACACCTTTGGATTTTTTTTAGTGGGGAACAGTGAAGGACCGATGTTCTGCCAACAATCCGGAAATGATTCATGCACTTAAGGCCAATATAATTCAAGTAATCCATGACCTACTTGTTCAATGGGAATGTTTACTCTTACTAATATAATAAAGCCAAAATATATGGAAAACAAAAAATAATTTTGTTAATTTTATTGCATTTTTTAGAAAGAATCTTGTATTTGGCCCACCCTGTATATAAAAGTAGGAACAAAATACATTCTTGCTCTTTTTAATAGCTTTTTTCGATTCTTAATTTCTTGACGCTAAATAAAGAGCATGATCGTGGAACTTTTTAGGGAAACGATTAGCAGGAACTACGAGATTGGTGTGTGTTGATGAAGATAAGATAAGAATAATTGAAATTTAGTTTGAATTTAGAATTTCGTATGAGTATTAAAATTAGTAGTAGGATTAAGTTAACTATTTTGATTTGTAAATCAAGTAGCCAGAGGCTAAGTTTAGTACAACCCATAGAAACGGAAAGATATAGATTGCAAGTATAAGAGCTAATTACTGTAATGTGAAATGATAATGCCGCTTACTCGACCAGCAAGCGAGACACCAAGGTAATCTAAGAGAACCCGAAGTCCAGCAGAGAAATTGTGAAAACTCTCACAATTAACAGTGTGTATTCACAAGTCTCAGTCATAACGAGGTGATTTTGTTGTAACTTTTTTTTAAATACAATGAAGACAAAAAAAAAAAAAAACTTAGAAATACATTTCTCTTTATAAGTTAAACAATGAAGTAAGCTCCCCCTGTCCTATATTTGTAAAACTCGGAGGGAATTCACTCCTATTCTGCAGCCTTTCCATCGTTAAGATGACTTGGAGCCTCTAGTACATTTTCCAGAGTTATGAATTTATCCAAAATATCATTTACAAATTTGTAACAGTGTCCACAAAACTTTGTTCATTGAAATACAAACATGCAAAATTGGTAAGACAACAGAATTCGTCATTCGCCATTAATATACGAAAATTGTGCAATTTATGAGGAAATAAATGCATTACAATACGATTTGTTATTCAAATGTTATTGGTTCCTTCTATCAACAATTTGAACTACCACATTTTCGATGCGACATCTATTGTAAAACATTCCGCAACAATTCGAGTTTTAACCGTTTCACTTAGCAAAACTACTAGCACCCAATAGGTGTCTCTAGCATGGAGACAGTCAAGATGGTTGGTATTTTGTTACACTTTTTATTCGCTTTGAAACAAAAGCGCTAGTTATGTTTACATCATTTTTTGGCCGGAGCTTGCATGGAACTGACATTTCGCCAGAAGTCCATGTTTAATATGTCAGAGGACCAGATGCTTTGATTACAAGGTATATAGAACTACAAGGTATGATATTCCGCGATTAATTTTTCGCTTGTTCTGCGCATCTACGTCACATGACGACAACTATTTTGACGTTTCTCTGAAAATGTATTCATATACGGGTGGTTTTCTGTTTGAAAGTTTTATTTTTTATAATAAAAGTATTTTGTGTGCTGTTTTCAAGTGTAATATTGTACAAATTATGTATATAATTGCTTATGAATCATTAATTCAATGTGCATAAAAGCTTTTGTCATGTGGGTAGTCCACATTAATATATCGAAACCTATGAACGTCGCTAAAAGATATTTTTGTCGGTGAAACTATTTTGTGCATTTCAATGAAAACTTTTAAAGCAACTCGCTAGGTCGCTACAGATGCGTCGAACTGGTCATCGACTGGACAAGAATGCTGAAGTCCGTCAGAAAGATTAATAAAAATCTTGCCGATCTAGAATCGGCAAGAAAAGCTGCAAAATGTTACCTAAACTCAATGGAAGGTAATAACATCATTTTTTGTTTTGTTTGTATCTAATATACAATTCGATATTTTTATATCCCTAAAGGTGGAGATAGCATTACCAGAAAATCACTGGTCAGCCTTTTGATGCGCATGAGAATGGCCAGCAGGAGCAATAGCAGCAAAGATGACAGAATTCCTCAGAATTTCCCATATCAACTTCCTATTCTAATCAACGGGCACGACGACGGCTAGGTAGTCGAAATGTTATCTGCTAGAACCTTTTTGAAAACAAAGGAGTTGAATAAAAAATGATTTTAGTTTCATTTCATTAACTTGTTTAGTTTTCGTTTATTCGTGTTTACATTTTCGTGTATTTGTGAATTAAAAATTTTAATTTTAAAAAACATTTTACATCGAAAAAACTGTTTCTTTATTTATTTTTCCAAGGTACTATTTTTAGAAAGCAACATTAACTGATTGATGTAATTAGAGCAACATTTAAGTGAGGTAGAATTGTACATAATATTTTATCAAGAGTCTCTAGTTTTTGTACGAATTCCTGATTTGGTTGCTGAAGCCCTCCTTCTGAAACTAAGTTCGTCCAACAACATGAACTTGTATTGTTAGCATCCGAATATTTTTGCATTATTTCTGGCATTTTCAGTTTAAATCTATACATAATATATCCAGCTACATGCTCAAGTGTATAATATTGAATATCCCCCATATCTTTAGCAGTATCTGGGATACTCGTGTTGTGGTTTTCTTCAGTGAAATCTGAGAACAATGTGGAAGTTATGACACTACCGGGACAATCTTCAGATATCATTATATAAAGCTCATCTTCTTCATTAACGCAGTCCGGTGAAATTTTTACATTAAATTTGTCTTTACGACCGCACTTATGTACCACTTTTTTCGAGGTTTGTATCTTTTGGAAACCGGAAGAATTTAAGTTTTTCAATTTTTTCTGTCTTATTTCGACTTAATTTTTTGTTATTGTTGCTTTTGCAACCAAACACTGCATATTGTACCAATTTCAAACCACTAATATTTACCTTCTTTTATTTTTAAATAATTATTTTTCGAGGTAAAGTAGAAAACACAACGCTTTTACAAAAAATTTCACCGAAATATCAAATGTGTTGTCGTCGAGTGACGTAACAGTGTAAGAGAGAGATGCAAGAAGACATGCGCAATATCATACCATGTAGTTTTATATACCTTGCTTTGATTACATTAGGTCTGTTCCCTTACTTTCTGGTTCACTTTTGGCAATATGTCACATTTCTCTCATTGCGAGAGAATATGCTCACTGAAATTAAAAATATAACCAAAAAGAAAAGGAACGCGTTGAACCACAAATTTGAAAAATGTGAATTTTTTCTAGGCGGCAATATTCGAATTTCAGTAGAAAAAAACACAAATTTGTATTTAAGACCAGGATTTGAATTGCTTTTGTTGCAGAAATTAAAAAGTACAATTCTTTTGTTTCTTACATCTATTTTTATGCGATACAAGCAATAAATATAAATGAAATTAAATAAAAAGTCAGTTACAAATTAGAATTTGAACGATTTGAAACCATCTGTCAGCAATAAGCAACTAGCCCAAAGAAATTTCTTGCGCGAATATTTGCAGGTTTTTTATGGAGGGGAAATGTTCTGCTCTCTCTTTTTGGTTTTCTTCTGCCCAACTTTTGCGTAAAGGAACGAAGTTTGACTGAATTCGGCGAATGTGTTCGAATGCATTATCGTTAGGGAACAGACCTATTATATTCACCCCTATCGAGGTATCCGATACAAAAGTCAAATCTGATCGGAACTCAAATTGCGTTCGAAGCATACGTTTCGGGACAAAGTAAACGAAACATATAAACGCGTTCATATCACAGTAAAATATTTCGCAGCAATTAGTTGTCGGAGAGCTTCGGACAAAATGTGCCGTGTAGCTGTCAAAAGTAAGTGGTAAAACGCGATTACACGGAATGCGACAAGCTGCGCTATATGTCATCGGAGTATTTTTCCGAAATGTGTATCAGAACGGATATCTCGAATGGAATTTCACGGATTTCGTATAAATCGATGAAAATTCCGTTCCGAACGGACACCTCCATAACGCTGATTATATGTTTTCCGCATTTTGTTTTTCTTAGATGACACTTTTTCATTTTGAAGTCTGGAATGTGCATTATGATCCTATCTACTGCTTTTTAGAAAAAAATTGAAGATTTTCACTCTGCATATCGACTTGAGACATGTTACTTTTTAATTTACAACAATACAGATTGAGATCATTACACGCCGAAACTAGAGATATATCTCTCCGACATAATGCCTGACATCCATCTCATACAATTTTCTTATATCTGTGTTGGGCAAACTATGCCATGACATTTCATTTCGTATCGCAGCAGCAAGAGAGGTAGGTAGGTGTAAAAAAAAGGCATTTCCAGACGAAAAGCGACAAAAAAAAAACAACAACTATGTGTCGAATTCATGTCAGACATCCGTCCATCTCAAGATATAATCACAGAGAGCTATCGCAGACATCCAATCATGCGATGAAACAGAGTGACTCCAGACTCCACACGATATTTTTTCATCTCATGATAAGCATTATGAGAGAAATTATCGCCTGTTGAGTCAAGGTGTTAGGTAATCATCTGACATCGCTCTCTGCACTCTATCCACTAAATTTTAGCAAAAGCAAAGAATAAGTCAAGTTTTTGCTTCTTTGTGAATGTGTCATCAGTTATCACATTACTGCATTCCTTTGTTAAATATCAGGGAAACAATGGCAATGCAAAACAGAAAAAAAAAAAAAAAAAAAAACGGTTTTCCATCGTGATCTATTTTTTATTTGTCGTCAATGAAAGTCCAAAAGGTTATCATTCGTCAAACAAAATCACTTTAAGAGCTGCTCCCATTTGAAAGTAGATCCCAGTTGGAAAAGACCGAATGACATCCCCAATCAGCAAGTGCCTATCTGTTTATAATCTTTGTGCTGGGCTTGGGAAATAGCAACAAATCAAAATGCATACGCAAAGTATAATATACATGTTAAACAACACATCATTAGTTGAATAATGATACTCCAATTGAGTGGTTTCATATTTTGTATATATTTGATAAATGCCAACAATATATGCCGCTGCTTAGTTGTTTCCTAATCGGGTGGGGATTTTTATTATGTATTGTAATTGTTGCGATAATTTTTTTTTTCTTTCAAGTTTTACCTGACAATGTTAATAAAAATTTAAATGAGCAAATGCTACTCGCCCAAGTTAATAATAACAGCGACCTTGTTATTATTGTTGCCCGCTACAAGCTTAGTCACACCTGCATTTTTTCTACACATTGAATTAGATTGAATCTACTCGTATAAATACTTCGGGGGTACGTATACTACAAGGGCGAAGCGAATAACTACTTTGTAATACGAAATTATCATACTCGATTTATCCCTAGATCTAGATCTAGCAATCAGGCGAAGTGTGTTTTTTCTTTCTTTTTTTTCGCTTTTCCATTAAGAGCGACATTTACTCAGATTGTGGCAGACTAGGAAAAATAAATAGAAGAATGTTTAGGCATTATTAGACAGGAATCTCATGGTTCGGGTGAAAGCGAAAAACTTTCCATTTTTGTAATTGTTTAAAGTGCATACCGAGAAAAGTGTCTTCCTAATTCCTTTCTGATTTGATTTAAAGTAATTTTCCATAAGAAGTGTATAATGAGACTGCAAAATAAACGGCAACAGGCCCTTTGCTTCAAAGCAGTTTTAGAACACTAAACTGATTAGCATATTTCTTGAAAATCGCATCATGCAGTAAAGGCAACTTAATTAAACCGTACCTACACTCATCTGTGAAGTGCATATTTATGTAGAGATTAGCTCTTGATATGTACTTCAATGCCAGGTGTTTCCATTTGCCATTGCACAATGCACGCCGCCACTAAACCAATGCGCACCATGAATGAATATAAATTGTCCAGTTTACCATTTACCTAATGGCGCAGAGTAAAACTGGTCCATAAGCTAAACTAGTGCAACAAACAGAAGTATGCTGGGTTGGGAGGGTGCACGGCGCCATGCTATGCTCTATTTCCCGTCTACAGACTTCATTCAAATATTCAAAGATACAATTGAACGAGGCAGCGTAAAAAAGCAGCACCTATCCTATTTTCACGACAAATTCTTCGACTTGATATGTGGGACGTACAAAACATATCAAAACCATTGACAGACATAAATATATGGACTGCTAGTGAGCTGTCAGTTCCATATCCACAAGTCTGCCTAAAAAATGACGCAAACATAACCAGCGCTAGCGCTCTTGGTGCAAAGCGAATAAAAAGTGTAACATAATACCAACCATGTTGGATCTCTCCACAGAATGCTAGAGACACCTACTGGGTGTTAGTAGATTTAAAAAGTAAAAAGTTAAGTAAAACGGTTGAAACTCGAACTATTGCGGAATATTTTACAATAGATGTCGCATCGAAAATGTAAGTTAAAATTGTTAATTGTGGAACCAATAATATTTGAATAACAAATTGTAGGTATTGTTAATGCATTTATTTCCCTATTAATTGCACAATTTTCGTATATTGATGGCGAATGACTTGTTTCTTTTGTCTTACATTTGTGTGTATGTGTTTTTTTTTTTAATATTATCCAATACCATTTTGCATATATTTACATGACTTTTAAAATGAATTTCCGGTTGATGGTAAATTTTCGCGGCGTTACTAATGAAAATAAGAGAATTTCGCGAATGGTTACTGACATTTGACAAAGAAATAGGAAAAGAGATGGTTGAGTCAACCAGAGGAATACAGATTGCAGATAAATCATATTGAAAAGAAACCCAGTTGAATGTTGGTATTTTAATCAACCAAGTTTTCTGGACACTGTTACAAATTTTTAAATGACATTTTGGGTAGATTAATAGTTCTAGAAAATGTACTAGAGGCTCCAAATCATCTTAATGAAGGAAAGGCTGCAGGATAGGAAGGGATTCCCTCCGAATTTTACAAATATAGAACAGGGGAGCTTACTTCCTTGTTTAACTTATAAGACGAAATAAATTCTAAGCTTTTTTTGTCTTCAAATTATTGTGTATATTTAAAAAAAAAAGGTTATTTTTAAATACCTTCTACTAACAATGAAGCCCATAAATCCTGCCTTATTTCTGCTCATTATAATTTGTTTCCAATTTATTCCGCTAACGCTTATGTTAGAACCAACGTTGTAGTTGGCTACTAGCAGTCCATATATGTATAATAAGTCTATGGATATGATATGGAAAAACGAACACCCTCTCGCTTTCTCCTTAGAAAAGATCGCAAGTCCTACGATCGGCTTATTTCAATAATATTTAATGCGTTTGCCATGCGCATAATATTGACATATAGGGAATTCGCAGCCGACCGATCATGTCATTTGTGCAAAGTTGCTTGATTTTGGTTAGTGAGAATGGACCTTACTAATAATCATTCGTAATCTTTTGAAGATCACAAAGGGTAGTTTTATATGGACAATTTCGCAAATGTGAGTTCGTAAAATTTAGCCCGGAAACTAAATAATTACGATTATAGTATCGCGCAATGATTCGCAAAGCTTCTTAATATCATTACAATGTTTTTATTTCTACGTATAATCGTTTGCATATTTGATTTATCTTATTGCAGAAATTTATTCAGAAAAAAAAAAAAAAAAAAAAAAAAAACATCAGAGTGTTTTATGCACAAACAAAAATAGAACTTGATCAAGTTTCTTTTAAATCCAATAACACATTTGAACCTTGTATCTGCAGCTGTTATTTTGAATACATTCAAACTGGATTTGTCTCACAAAATGCATACAAGCATTTATAGAGCAACAATAAATATGTGGTAGGTGGCGCATTAAGTACAGTATCAATAGTGTGCCCAACCCGTTTTTCATGACATTCTTGACAGCACGTTCAAATTATGAACATGGAGTACTGCCTGTATTGTAGTTGCGGTGTACAAAATTGCTAAGTTAAATATTTTTGTCCAAACCCTGTTCAATTACAGTGTATTGATTGATGATTTGAAGTCGTAATTGGGTTGATAACACAGGTCAATGGGTATGGTAACAAACATGTGTTTCTAGGTCATTTGAAAGATAGAAGGTAGTACGGTGGTGTACAATTTTTCTTTTTTGTTTAAAGTGCGCTCAATAAATTGGGTTATCTCAGAAGAATTATAATATTAAGAGCGAGTCTGTTTTGTCCAAATAAAGATAAGAGCTTGATGTAGGAATGCACATTGTATTGCGGTCACAGAGTCATGTGATAAAGCGCCTGTTTTTGCGTGGTTCAAGAAATCGCTTTTGTTTCTTTGGGAAATTCAAATGTTTATGGTAAGTGCACAAAATGAGTCATAAAAATGTATAAAACTTAAGCGAGCTTTGTTCATAAGCAGTTTTTTTTTTTTGTTTTTTTTTTCCGGTGGATATTTCTTTTTTTGTAAAAGAGAGTTTAAGGCATCTTTCGTTGGTTTTTTCATGCATACAGTATTTTTTTTATTGTGTTTGGGAAATATTAATCGGAACTCAAATTGAGTTCGAAGTATAGATTAGGCGAGATGCGAGAAGCGCTTTTTTTGAGAACAAAGAACAAATAGGGTAAGGTCGGGAAAATTTGAGAGGCAGGAGGAATGACATCAGCACTTTTATGAAAAACTAAGACCATGGCAGCACTTGAAATTATGACAAAACGAAGTTAGTAACGATTGGTTTGAGTTATAAATAAACTGTGACCTAGGAGATAAGCGAAGTGGACGTCTTTTTTATTTTTGTGTCCATTTCATCGAACTTTAATGGTAAGCAATCTTACTGTAATATTTTCATTATGTAGCTTTTGACATTGAAAGTGCAATGTAGTGCGCCTTTCATTCATTTTAAAATCACTAATAAACCATAGTCTATCCTGAGCACCATTACAAAAGTCAGTTTTATCAGTCCCTAAAGTAATCAAAATAGGGAATTTGACAATTTTGCTGAAGGAGGAATTGACAAATCCTAATTTATGAGTCAAAATAAAAATTGTGTGGTAAAACAACTTCTTAGCTCTTTTTTTTTAGAATACATACCTACATATAAAAATGTCAAATATTTACAAGAAAAAAATCCCCACCGCAACCAGTGTTGAGAATGTCATTTTATACATTCCAGAGTCGATAAGCAGTGCTGCCCGAAAATTTGTTAAATTTGGTACTTTTATATAACATCAGGAAGGCCAATTAATTAACGCTCAATTTAGTTCAAAATATACCTCCTTAGGCAGATGGAAAATCCTCCTTCATGGTAGGAGGAGTTGACACTCTGTAAGGATTTGGAAAAAAAAACTTACAACTCTCTTTTAAATATTTATATCGATTAATCATTAATGCTTATTTTTTTTTTAATTTGTTGAAAATTAGAAAAAAACAAATATTTCTTTAAAAGTAAGGTTAATTTAAAAGTTATGCGTCCATTTACTTTACAGTGCATAGATTTTGAGTCAATAAAGCGAAAATAGTAAGCAACAAGTAAATAAAGTTAAAACAAACGCAGAAATATTTTTTTCAATGGTTGTATCTTTAAAGATACACTGGGCATTTAAGGGTTAAAGGTTACAAACATCCACTACTAAGTAGAAGTATTGTAGAAAACCTTCCCTCCCTTTCGGTCTGTGACTGAAAAAGCAACCATCCGAAATACATTCTTTAGAACAACCTAAATATCGTTCTTCCAATTGTTCTCACAAAAACAAAAGCGAACTGCTCTGTTTCCACAGGGCACTCTTTACTATATACCTATAGAAGTTTGTTGCATTTAAATATCATTAGCATTACCATTATTATTCTAAATTTTATTATACATTGTTATTTTAAAAGAAGCTGAAAAACCTAATCGATTAGTAGCAAAGTTCAAAGTCCACAGTGTATAAACTTGTGATTATACAAGTCGAACTTGTTAGACTTCAGCTAATTGTTGCAACAAAAAACAAGCGTTTATACTAGTTCTCCTACACAATATGTGAATAATTATTTATTGAAATACAAATTAATAATAAACATATCAGACGAAACCAATAAATGCATCATTTGAATAATAATAACGAAAAATGAAAGGAAACTCAAAGATAATTTATTTGCCTCCAGCCCTTAAATCAATTCATTAATCTTTACGTTTTAATTAAATCGAAAATAAATAAAAATACCATTAGGTAAGCAAATGAACCTGATTTTCCTCCCTCTGTACTTGAATGAGCTTGCCACTCTATTCAAATCTGATCAGTGATCACCTACTAGAGCTTGCTGTTGCTAAGTGTGACTACATATTTCCAAACAAACAAACAAAATGCAATCGCTTTTTAATATTGTCTGTGCTCGAATTGAGACGATATAATTAAGTTGCTGGTGCTAATGAGTGAAAGGAAATACTTTTGTCAGACAGAGGGGCTTAGGTAACAAAATATTTGCTTATCAGTTTTGGTCAGAAGAGAGATCAAGTCGACGTATTCCTACCACCGTGGGGGTACTGATAACTGATCCAATTAATGGGATCTTGAAGCATTGCATGGATTTGATAATAAACTTCATTATTTTATTGAGGGATCCAATCTATTATCTTGATATGTTATGTTTTTATGTTCTCGTGCACAAAAAAACAAAAATTGTTTTGAGAAGCTATACCTTGGGTTAAAGAAGCTGTTGCGCCAAATATGTATTTTTGTTAGCAGTTTTCGATCCACGAAGAAGCTTACAGAATTTTTTTTTTTTTTTTGACGCTTGGAAATTTTCCTGGTACAACATGGTTTGCTATAAACAGAGCCGGCTCTTAAAACAAAATAGAAACTGAAATAATTTCTTAAAAAGTAAAGAAGTGACTTAAGCAATTTGTTTTTCCAATTGACCACCTTCTTCAGGCTATCCCATCTTTTGGACCTTCCACCATCATATTCAGGAACATTTCTTAATTGATTTAATTTGTCTATATAAATGTTTTTTTAAAAGACTTGGGCCATTGACATACGTCAATACTGACTCTCTCAAATTTTCTGTTCTGTTTTCTGTATTTTTAATTCCGATTTCAGACTACAAGTTGCAAACATTTTCCAATGCAAGACTTTACGAGTACCGCCTGAGCTGACACCAACTTACAATTTCGGTTTTTTGTTATTGTATGCTGCTGCTCAATCTTTGAATTGAAAGAAATTATCAATTGATGAACGCTTTCGTTTGAAATCTAAATTGATACAGAATCAATAACAAATTGTTTAATTTGGACCAATAACGAAACTTATGGAAAAAAAAATCGCCGTCACTTAAGAACAATTTAACATTTTTTGTTTCCAGCTTTCAGTCTGCGAACAATCTGTCGTCAGCCAATTTTGGCGGTTGCTAAAACTTTCTTTAACGACCATTTAAAATGTTACTTTCATAATAACGTAACAAAAACTTGACATATTTGTGAAAAGATATGGAAAGTAGGTTGTGCGAGTTTTTTTTTGTGGCCAAGTCCACTGAAGCTCCTTCTCATCTTTCTTCGAAAGACGGGAAAACTAAGTACAGAAAAGTAAGGTGTCTGTTTGGCAGTACAATGGACCAGTAGTTATGTCTGAGTGCTCCATCGGACAGTAACAACCTCCGACAAAGACAAAAAAAAAAGTCCAAATGCATGAGTTGAGATGATTTTTTAAGGACAGTAATACTTTTAGGTGTTTGCCGTCCTACTTCCTACTTCATTTTAAATTCTGAGCGAGGGATCTCATGTTTGATCTGCAGAAAACAGAAATTACTACTTAAGGATTTTTTTGACGTTACGCTACCTCTAGCGAACATCCGACAAATGTCTTGCAAGAGTTTCAGAATTCGGAATCGGCAGCAGGCCCCTTCAAATTCGTCTGCAACCCCACAAAACATATACACCAACGAGTGGTTGTTGAAAGCTGGACTTTGGCTTAGAGCGACAGTCCCAATTCTTTTGAACAGAAGCACACGTTAAATGCAGCCTCAATAGCGATTATACCAACGGAAACAAAACCGCTCAAAACTATGTAGTGGGAAATTAATTAATCGGGAATCAGATCACTCAGTCAATTAAAATTGGAGCTGAACAAGGAAATAGCAATAAATAACAACTTTTGGGCCCAAAATGATTAAAAAAAAAAAAAACAGGGTTCTACCCTTCGCATCGAATCGGTTCAAGGTAAGATACCTATATTTGGAAGGTGACGCACATAGCACATTCACTACGAGAGAGTCACTTGCAACTACGAGTCGCCATCACAAGTGATGTCCGACCTAAAGGAAAGAGTCCGTTCAAGCGGATACAATAAAAGTCTGAATATATAGCGAAAGGAAATCACATTCCCATCTACTGCCAAACTGCCTGCCTGCTGCCAACGCAATCGGCCCTCTATGTATATAAAAAATATTGGTGCGACTGTATCCAACAGTCCCGAAATATGTGTATGTGTAAACACCGTGCGTGCGGTATGTGTGTGGCTTGATACACGTCATTGAGAAAAGAGGGAATTTTAATAACCGTATTCTTGATATATGTATTATGAAATAACAAATACCCGTTACATAAGTTACACAGTAAATGAAAGTGACATTGGAATTTCATTCGGCTTGCATTGCATTTTGCTGGTCTACGACATTTTTGTTAGTTGTTGTCCAGCTGTGATTTCTGCGTGCCTGGTAATTCACGAAAGATTTGGCACCGAATTTCCTCGAGATATCCGTCACAGGGAAGAAATGTGAGACCATCATATAATATGAACAACATGCTTTATTTCACATCAACAAAAAGCTGAAATTAATATGCCCCAGCTCATAAATGTATGCAATCATAAAATCATAAAAACGTATGCAATGATAAAACACAGTGACACATTTCTGTCCCCGCAATTTAAATGTTTGGAATTACTCCACCAGATTCCAATAACGCGCGCTTAGATGTTTACACATGAAAAATAAAAAATAAAATATATATTGCCTGTTATAGCATCGAAAAATAAACCGAATCACAACCTATTTTGCAACTTCCATACAAAAGCGAAGCATGATGCTCGCTCTAACTGCAGAATGCTCTTTTAATATTTGATACCGCAACAACCTGATTCCACCCTCCTCTTCGCATTATGCTCTTCATCTTTATCAATGGCCAAATTGGCTTACGCAAATTTGTTAACAATTTCCAGAACCTAGCCAAAACCTACTTAATGATACACATCAAACTGTCGAACTAGTGCTTTGCGAGGCGACGTCACTCGGCCTTGGCTGATTGTGCTTCCAAAAATAACAATACTAGTGTCTCAGTGTTTACCGCAAGTAATTTGTTAACACCGATAAGAAACTAGTTTCTGGTGGACCAACATCTTCTATAAAAACCAGTTCGTCAATGGTATATCCCAGGGTCGAACGCAGAAAAAAATTTCGGGGGGTTTTTGAAAAAGCGTGTAATTTTCATAAGGTTCCATCAAGCTTTGTTATTCCATATGCGTTGTCGTCAGCCCCATAAGTGTGGACCGGTAGATCGACTGAATGAAGCAAATCATGGAAAAGACGAACTAATTTCAAGTCGACACTCACCGTCTTATCATAAACTGCAAAAAATTTATAACCTACTTTAAGGTAATTTAAATTTAACTTCACATATTTCGGGGGAGGTTTCAACCCCCAAAACCCCTATTTGCGTTTGCCCGTGGTATAGCATTATATGTAGGTATATACTTAAAAGCAACATGCTTCACCGGTCATCCATGTTTCGGGCTATCTCTGCTCAACAAAAAAAAAAAAATACAACAACATCTCTCGCGCCAATTCAAAAATAGATATACATATAAAAGCTACAGCTCTGTGGTATTTTTCCACAAATTCTTAAAATATGCAAAAATGTCACCCACCAACAACAACTGGGAGATTTCATTTTATACAGTCATGCCTAACATGTCTACGGAACTCTCTGCACCACAGAGAAGTCATAGAAACGTAATTATAGTGATTGTTTCATACAAACAAACATACATTCAACTCTGGAAAAGAATAAATAGTAAAAATACTAACCGAACGTGTTTGCCGTCCCATAAGCATTCATAATTGCAGCAGCAAGAATTTTATATTTTTTCGGCGCGATAAAAATTATAATTAAAAATTACAGAAAAAAAAAAAAACTTAAACAAAGACTCGAGTGTTTATATATAAAATAGAAAGTCCCTGGCAGTAAATAAATGTAGGTATATATAATGTATGTAAAAATAAAATTATCTACGAAACTAAGAAAAATAATAATAACAAAAAAAAAAAGAATTAATTAATTTCTTTGTCAATTTTTTTTAACTAGAACCGAATGGCTAACGAATCACAGATCTTTTTTTTTTTTCCCTTTTTTTACTGTTTATGTAGTACCTGTATTTTATATCAAATAATTATGTAGTCTATAGAAAATTGCATGAAAAAAATAATTCAAATAATTGAAAATGTTCTTATTGCGGTTTTATGAGAAAACTGCTTGTGTGAATTATTTTGAATAGTGCGGTTCAGCAAATTGGGCACTCGCGGCTTGCTGCTGCAATTTTCGTTGAGGGTCTGTTTTGGGTTTAACGTCTTTTCACCAATTTTTGTGAGTTGAACACAATTTCACGGTTCCATGTGTAACGATATCCACAGTGAGGTATCATGCTCACGGTTGAGCTTTCCAGATGTGATTTATCTTTTACATGTAACACCAGTGCGACCAGATGTTGCAATGTTGAGAAATTTCCACCACGTCACGTTGGCGCGCAAGGAATATTTTCCTCCAGGGTAGTGCAATCGACGGTTTAATCCAAAGTTAAAATGTTGCGAAATTTTTCACACCGACCGACTGATTTACGAAACCTAATTTCAATCGAATTTCAATGAACGCTCAGAACAAATAATGCAAAGCAAAAAAATAAACGACCACACGGAGGAGTTAAATGGACGACAGAAATCGAAGCAAATTAATGCGTCGTTTGTGTACCACGAACGATTGAAAGTTTGGAACTGTTTCGCTTATACGAGTTTTAAGACTTGGGTTGATTGTTGATGTTAATTACTGGTGGCTGCTCTACTCGTGCTGGTATGGTGTCGCGCGCTTTCAGTATGCAGTGTTGTGGTAGTGGTGTTGGAGGTCTGGGAATAGTGTTGCCACTCTGCGCGCGATTATGGTGATCGCTTCTTGACTAGTTTTATTATTTATTCTTTTGACTTCGATCACTTGTATGATAGTTTGGCAAATTAAAGTGAATTCATTCAGGTGGACACTTTCTCTCTATTTGTATTTGTTTCAAACATTTTAACTCTAGAAAAGTACATTGAAAACGTGTCAAAATAAACAATAAGCCCAATAGATCTTATTTCAGGGCATGAACGGCCTTAAAATTTAATGCCGAATTGGTTGTCTGTTGGACATTTGACAGAGAGCTATCAAGAAAATTGAAAAACAAGCTGGGGCCCTAATCACGTTACTTTTGAGACGAATATCGTCGATACGGTAGACCTCCGAAGCTAGCAACTAAGTGCCTAAATTACGAGCTTCATCTAGTTCAGCGGCTCCCAAAGTGTGCTCCGCGGAGCACTTGGTGCTCCGCGAAGGATATTCAATTGCTCCGCGGAAAGATAAAAAAAAGATAAATACCTAACAAAATTCCATTACACTAGTGACTAGTTAATTTTGTGCTTCTGAACTTGTCATTTTGATCGCAGCAATGCGAATTTATAATGCTCATTTAAAAGAAATCAACACATACAACAAACTAACAATATGTGATATGGGATGGTATAATATCAACATTATGTATATGGAATCCGCGAAAATAGCATAAGTGCAACGAAGTGCTCCGCGAGGAAATTTTCACCTAAAAAGTGCTCCGCGAATAAAAAAGATTGGGTACCGCTGATCTAGTTCATTGTCCACGAATGTGTTGAAAACTTATGATAATCAAAAGAACACAAAATTGGCCTGAACGTAACTTATCTTGATAATCAAAATTTCAAAAACGATATCGTCGAGACTCTATACGATCATTCTCTTACGTGATCTGGCCCTGGTGTGCAATAATTGCTGCAAATGAGGGTGCCGTGAAATAACGCCGAATTCCAAAACTCGGAGTTATTTCACTTTGTCAAAGCGAAATAAATAAATAAGGCCGAAGCAAATGTTTTCAGAATTGCCGAAAACTATTTAGTATATTTTTAATTTAGAAATAGATGTTACTATTATTTTATATAATAACTAAATTCTAAATGCTAAAATGTGTAGAGGGGAAATTTGAGAAAATAATATTTAAAAATTCGCGCGAATTCAAATTCTAAAATAACTGGAAGGCAAATTTGAGAAAGTAATAGTTCAAAATTCACGTGAATTTTTAGCTATTAGAGTGAAATTTGAGAAAATATCAGTTCAAAATTTGAGAAAATAATAGTTCAAAATTCGTCGGTTTTTTTTTTAATTTTATTTTCTTAAATTCTAAATGCTGAGGGGGAAATTTTAAATTTATTTATAAATTCAAAGCGAAATAAGACCGACTGGGCTTTATTTCACTTAAGGTCCCAGTTATAGCCATATGTTAATCGAAACCGTAAAAATGTTCTTTTGCTTTTTTTTGACCACTTAGACTTGATTGTTGAACTCAATATTGGTCTTAAAATGTTGCTTATGAAATATAAATTTAGTTTATCGAAAAAAAGAAGCAATTTTTCATTAAATTTTCTAGGAAAAGAACTTATTCATTTTTTCGTGATGGGAAAAAGTTTTTCGTACGGAAAAAATTATATATTCTTCTTTTAGAAAATGTAAAGATAATTTGATAATTTTCTTTTGATAAACGAATTCGAAAATTCGGCGGTATTTCGCTCGGCGTTATTTCACGGCACCGCAAATGAGCCTTAGGCATGGCTTCTCACAACCACTCGTTTGTGTAATCTATTTGTGATTAATGGAAGCGATATACATTTTTATGCGGGTTGGAAACGTCTTAACTGAGGAGCTTTGTCAGCACAAACAAACTCGTGGAAGAAAAAGGTATTCATTCCAATTCAAATGTCCCCTGTATTCTTTATAATCGTGGAAAGTATACTCAGCATTTCACATCCAGCTCCAGTTCGAAACGTTCTCGGCAAGGCTTCGCTGAAACAATCAGATCTTGATAGAGCACTTCAATCGATCAAGTCACCACTTTGAAATCTCAAACAGCGAGTGGAGAACAAAATTCGAATGAAAACCAACAACAGGTGGAATGAACTCACTACCTGTGAAATATCAGGGAAGCTTTTGCCAGAATATAAAAGAAGCCGGACAAACTGTTACAGTTTGACAGATCATCGCTATCTAAGTCAGTAGGGGCTCTAGCTGGTCATAACTTTTTTAGAAACCACGCAATGAACTAAATCTCAAAGATGACTATATATGTAGAGGCTGCGGAGACGAGGACGTACAAGAGGACACACCTCACTACCTCTTCTGTCATTGCCCGAGTGTGTCTGAACTTTATAGGTTTTTGAGGACATCGGGATGGATGGACAGCGTCTATTAACTACAAAGGAGAAGGGAAGAAGATCACTAACAGAGAAAGGAATTAAAGAAAAACTTTTAAAACAGGGAAAATTGTACAAATCTTGTAAAAAAAAACAGATCTGCGGCTATTTAATTGTTCACAGGGTGATTCAAAAAAAGATTAAAAAATTATAGCTTGGAAACATTTCAACGTTATGGCTTCTTAATAATTTTTTCATCAAATTGTATTTTTCCTTAGAAAGCCCCATCGTATTTTATTGGATCACTTTGGGCTGTACAAATACTCAACTTTATCCGTTCCCTCGTATTGGGCTTGCATTAAAAACTGTTTTTGTGATGTCCGCTTTTGTCTTTTCGTGAACCTTATTATATTTTATACTCAGAACTGTGGAAATACGTTCCAAAATTATTCATGTTTTGAAAGAAATCTTGTTTTAAATGTAAAACTGTCAATCCATTTTTTTCAACCGAGATTTTAATATTTGGAGTTTTTTTCGCTTCATCGTTGTCATTTATATCTTTCCTTTAGTTTTGGGTCAAATTTAAAAATTCTTGACAATTCGAAACATTGATAAAGTGTTCTAAAATGATTCGGTTTGGAATATTAATATTGATATTTAATTTGCACGCTCCGTGCAGTGAGGCCTTTTGAAAACTAACACCATTTATCCATTGTCATGGTTTATATTTATGCCCTTTTGGTTAAGGAGGAATTTATTCAAAAAGAGTCGTTAAAGTGGGCGGAATAGAAAAACCAATTGGTATTTATATAAAAAAAGGGCGTGGAAATGCGTAGATTTTTTAACGATCAAAACACTAACACAAAACTATTTTTAATTGATATAAGAAAATTTCACACTCTCAGCTCAGTCAATTTGCTTTTTAATTACAATTACAATCCGAACATTGCAGCTACGATTTTGCATATGGTTTAACAACTACCGTGGTCAATTTTGCGCGGGAACTCGCCAGATTTTTTTTTAGCTCTACCAAAACCAAAAAAAAAAAGTACTAAAAAATATTTCTTTTGTTTAATTTATTTAAACTTTTAGGTCATTTTAATTTATCTATACATATTGAGCTCTAAAACAAAATTGACCAACTTTGTAGGGGTCTATAGTCTATAAGTCAAACTAGTTGGCAGAAAAAACTTTTGTTTGCTGTTTTTGAAGCTCCGTTTACATTTCTATTAGAAACATCGAATTTAGTATTTTTGCCACGAGATTTGCCTTTTTGGACCACAGTGCGGCGTTTTACCTGTGACGCTCAAATCAGAACTCCAACACGCAGCCCACACTTCGAAAAGTTCGAACTTTTACTACAAGAAGCCACCTTTTTTATGAAGCGAAATCAATCGAAAGTACAAATCAAATCTTATATATAAATAAATAGGCGAAGGCAAACATGTGGTTAAGACCCACTTAAGAAGATAGTGTAGAGATGCAATGTTGTTTGAAATTTATTTTCCAATATTTTGTGTATAAGCCAGGTCACTATAATGGTACAATTTCTGCTACTGGTCCAACTCTAGTACTTTTAAATACACACATTACAATTAAATAATAATTAAACTGAAAATCAACAGTTAATACCAACAAAGTGGGAACTCTGCACTTCTGGACCTGAACCTGATGTTAACAAGTAGTTTTCAGATTTCTCGTTAAATAATTTCCGATGTGGAGTGTGACTGGAGAATGTACGACAATCGCACCGCAGAGGGCAAAGCAGCAAAGCAAGCAGGGGGTGAAAAAGCAGAAAGAGCGCGGCGAGAGATTGGTGACAAGCGAGTTGTTGTGGTATCGTTAAATGATTATTAAATGTTGACACCACACGCTGGTGTTGTATGCCGTCACAAGCTCAATTCGAAATTTAATAAATTTGCACAAAATACATTTCTATGTATGCTGTCTTCATTGTTTGATATATACGTACGCTTTGTTTTTTCTTTTTCTTTTTCTGTTTCTATGGTGGATTTTATTTTACTGTAGACATTGTAGTTCTTATCAAAAGTGAATTGTGGCTGGGGTGGCCGACGACGAGGGAGATGTTATTGAGATCACACTTACACAGAAGCATACAGCGTTGCATTATAATAACACGAAAGTAGCAACAGATTGTAAAAATAAGGATGTGGGAAGCTTTATTTATCCCCTCCACTAATTTGTTTGTGTTTCGTTAACTCAATTGCAAATATTTGTGTTTTATATTTTCTTGTTAGAGTTTTGGATGTCTAACTTGTTTACATCCTTGACTTGCGGACAAGGTTTCTAAAATACGCATAAACTTACGTTGAAATGAGTAGAAATGTACACTGTACAGGACCACCTTGAACCTAAGGTGATCAAGGCTTGTTTCGATTTTTTTTTTTTTTTTTTTCATTAAGTCGCAAAATGTTTAGTTAAGAGATTGGAAAATTATTCTTGACATTAGACACAGTTTGAAAGATACGGTGCATAATTGAGCGCAATTATTCAGTTTGGTACTTGAGACTTACGTGCAATGATTTTCGGTAGGTATATTTGAAAAAAAAAAAAAACAAAAAAAGTAGGCGCAGTGGCTTAGTGGTTAGTGTGTTGGGCTACTAAGCGAGGGGCGAGGTTCGAATCCCGTAAAAAACACAAATTCCAACTTAGGTTTTTTTCCACTGCGCCACCTCTCGCGAACTTCTGACAAACATCCGAGAGTATAACTGCCTTACCTCGTCTAAATTAGTGCTCGAACTCAAGCTTTCTCTGAACTTGGTCGGAAGGCTAAATAAAAAAAAAAAAAACGCTTTTAGGTAAAAACCTGAATTTCGATTTATTAATCCTGTGGCCACAAGGAAAAACAGCATAAGTCATTTTTAGACACTTTTCAGGAACGCAGGTTAAAGGCTTAACTTTAGATATGGGAAGACGACTTGTTCGTTTTTTTCTCAATCATAACCCAGCAACAATAATAAATATTTGAATAAAAAAATTATTTAAAATTTGGAAGCAGCGTACGTTCTACAGTGCGTCCGATCGCAACATTAATCAATTTTTACATAAGTCGACTTATGCTGTTTTTCCTTGTTGCCACAGAATCCTTCTATAGTTGTTTTTAGTTCTTCACTGCTCAGTGGCTTAGTCGTTAGTGTGTTGGACTACTAAGCGAGGGATCGAGGTTCGAATCCCGCAAAAACCCAAATTCCAACTTAGGTTTTTTTTTGCACTGCGCCACCTCTCGCGAACTTCTGACAAACATCCGAGAGTAGAACTGCCTTGAAAGAGCTAGGAAATATTTATGTACTTGCAAGAAAAATCATATTGTACAAAAAAGCACCAATTATTCTGTTTTCCCATTACAGGATATATTATACACAATGGTATACGATATAAATTAATGGCAGAGCAAGTCTCAGCTTTCCTATCAACCGGGTAAGTCGACGGTCTCAGAAATACCGCAATACGCACTATCTGCTGTTTAGAGATGGTGTAAAAAACAAACAAAAAACAACTATTAGTCCAAAGTTTTACCAAAGGGATAAAACTAGACCTCCTTATTCGCCCTACTATGTTTGGCGAAACCTTTGGATTCTCTCAGAAAGCCAAATACCTGATGGGAATCATCCTTGACAGCAAACTATTATGGAGCCAGCAGATAGAACGTACCGTTAACAGGGCCAACAGGTCTTTATGAATCTGTCGTTCAGTTTACAGGGGATCAACGTATAGCCGGAAAATGCATGACGGACTGTTTACAGAACTGAATGTCAGTCTATGTCTAGCACATATTCAAACACAGATTTAAATGGAGGGTAGACAGTATTTATTTTAGGTTCCACTCGAACAACATTGAACCCTAACCCTATCAGGGAGGTCATCTGGCTTTGCTGGACACTATGCATCCAGTTAGCCCCAAAATATGGTTTCCATAAAAACTTCGCTATAATCGTCCCTAGGGAGGACTGGCAAAAATTAAAACCCATCTCATCACGATTTGACCTCGTCCGGCACACAGACGGTTCTAAGATGGAGTCAGGGACTGGATGTGGCATCTATGGAGAGTTGAATCAAGTGAACTTGTCAGCCTTGGCAAAAACATATTCATATTCCAGGCTGAAATCCTTGCAATCAACCACTGCGCAAGGATAAATCTAAATTCGAACACAAGTGGGAAAATCTATTTATTTATTTTTATCTTCTCATCAGATAGCAGATAGCAGCTTTCAAAGCTCTTGCCATCTACGAACTTTGTAAGAAAAACCTAGTCATCCACTCCACTGGATTCCAGCCCGGAGGGGATTTGCTGGCAACGAAACGTCTGACTAACTGGCTAAAGTAGGCACAACCACTCCACTCTGAATGACCGTCTCTATGTCGTCTCTGAAAAAACAATCTTAGCGATGAAATGGTGACTTCGGCAACTCTTGCTGATACTCAGAGAGGATCCTTCCTGACTGCCTCTGAAGTGAAAAGATGGCTTAAGGACCTTACCAGGGAAGGCACAATAGGCTCCTTTGAGAAGCCCGCAGTGCCACAGCCCCATCAAGGCCCTCCCGTTTTATAACCAAATCTAATCTAATGGCAGATATGTGAGAGTGTCTGATTCCTTCTCTCGTCATATATTTACACTGAGAAAACTAAATTTAAAAATATAGGTACCAAACCCGAAAATTTCTTTCCTACACCCATAACATGGCAAGCTTACCCATGTCTTGGATGTCATTCCCAAATCGAGGCTAATGTAGCCAACAAAGAGTTACCATAGCTCTTTAGCACGCGGTTGTTAACAAAATTAATTAAAATTAATTTGGGTCGGGTATGAACACCGTACACAAATGTCCTGTTACCCGCTAAGCTTGCTATGTTTGCTTACAACAACCTTTTATCAGCTGCGTTACCTAGTCGTTACGGTACAAGCACTGCCATACGGCTATGATAACTGTGACAACTGAGTGGTTTTAGGTATAACACCTGACATGCGGCTATGATAGCTCTGTGTTGGTCTAAGCAATTCTCTTACTTCGTTTCTACTGCTATTAGCAGGGATAGGATTTTGCTCACTTTGCCTTATTTTGCCTTTTTTTTGCCTTTTCTTCCATTATTGCCTTTTTTGCCTTTTCCCATATTTTACCTCTTTTTAGCCTTTTTGAAAGTTAAGGTGCCGTCACACCATGCAAGGACGCAGTAACACAGGCGCGACGTTATCAAAACCAAATACAGAAGACAATGAAGCCATTCCGCAAAACACGCACTTTCCTTGCATGGTGTGACGGCACCTTTACACAAACAGAAGACTCAAATATATAAACAAAAATTAAATTTGCTGGGCTAGCGCACACGAGAAAATTGACGCGGGGGAAAATTATGTATACATGAACCAATTATTTTAAATGTAGTTGTACCTATTTCTTTATAAAGCGTCGCGGCGTCGGCGCGGCGGGCAACAGCGGAATAAAGTTGTGTGTGTGAAATATACGCACGTGTGCAGCTACAGCCTACTATGTAGGTATCTACTTACAAGTGCCTTGACGACGAGCAATCATAAACCGTTAGGCACGTTTTAGCAGATATTTTTTAGCGGAAATGCGTGCATCAATCTATTTTATTTCGCGTCGTTGTCTTATTGACTGTTCTGTTTAGAGTGTGCTGTGAAAACTTAATTTGTTTTTAATTTCTTCAATAAAAAAAAGGACTTGAAGATTAAAATGCCTAAAATCGCTCTTATTATTATCTGTTTGAATAAATGCCTTTTTTTTTTGCCTATTTGAATGTTTTATTTTGCCTTTTTTTTATTTTTTAGGTCAACAAAATCCCATCCCTGGCTATTAGTATCGAAGACATTGCGCTGTTCAGACGCGTTATTAATTTCGCCAGGTAAGAGTTCAATTTTCTTTTAAACTGTTCTAATATTTTTGTATGCATGTAAATGTATCAAGAGTGAAAAAAAGACATCGATTATTTTTCAATTTTATTTTTAAATACAACAGATAAGGACGAATATATGTATGCAGCTATAAATCGGGTTTCAAGAGACAGCTGCCAAACAGTGAGATTTCAAATTTCTTAGGAAGTCAGGCTAAGTATAATAAGGGGCTTCCCATTTGGGTTGTCAGAACCTCATAATAAGGTGCTAACAGCTCTGTATGTAGCTACTACAAATCTTAAAAGAGGCTGTGACAGCCTTTCAGAAGGTTCTGACAGCTCTGTATATGGGTATCACAACTTGCTTAGAGGCTGTGACAGCCTTTCAAGAGGGTGTTACAGCTCTGTATAAGGGTGCCATAAATTTGTGTAGAGGCTGTGACAGCCTTTCATGAGGTTCTGACAGCTCTGTATATGGGTACCATAAATCTGTTGAGAGGCTTTGGTAGCCTCCACTGCCTTCGCATTAGCTCTGGAAAGAGGTAATTGCAGCTATGTATGCGGGTCTGATAGCAAACTTTGATGTCCTCAAATATATTTTGTTGGTTACTGCAGCTCTGTTAATGTGCTGTACCCATATAACTGAAGGCACCACACCTTACTTTTGGTTGTACCAGCAACAAAGTTAGCAGTTATTGTGCCTACACAAACAGAGGTGGCGCATTTAGTAGGGCTATCGTAGCTCTGTAGTTTTCTGAGTGTATAATTAAAAAATCTGTTGCCCATTACATTTCTTTTTTCTTGCGTAAGACAAAACTCGTATGACATATCCAGAAGCAATTCCACTGCCTATTTGTGTTCTCTCAATGTGGCGTCTGAGACTTACACAAATACTGATATTTTAAAGCAAAAAGTAAGGAGTGTGCATTTGTGCAACAAAATTTCTCTTAGCCACTACATGCATCGTTTTGACTGCCGCCAAAAATAGCAACAATCTACCTCTTCATGTGGTCAAGTGATGTGGAAAAGGTAAGAACAAAATGAAATGTGTGTGTATCCATTTGCACGAAAAAATAAAACAAACACCCCATATACACATAAATACATTATAAGTTATGGCATGGGTTATATATTTTATTGTTTCTTTCATTTAGTTCAATTCCAAGATATAAGCAGGAGCACTGACCTCTCATCATTTAATCGACAGACAAAAGCAAAGAAAGGAAGACCAGCAGAGAAGAGATTAAACCAAGATACACTATATACGGATGGACGTGAAGCCAGCAAGAGGCACAACCAATACGCTACGCATCAACATCACTTAATTTCCGATGAATAAATAATTTGTTTTTGTTCTTGTGCATGTGTGTTTACCTTTAATAAATTTTACTTTTTCTTCTCTTTCGTCGTCATATCTGCGGCAGCAGATAGCAGTTATTGGGCGCAAAAAATGAAATGAAAAAAAAGGCTGTCAACTTTCATATGATTAAAAATAAACGTCCGGGTGTGGGGGAAGAGAAAGTGCCTTGCACTTACAATGTCGCGGGTCACGACACACGATCCCCACAATCACAATAGTTATAATTGGAATCACCTTCTGGAGAAATACGAATTGATCAGACAGAATTTTAATCATGGGAAAGGAATAAGAAAAATCCCAATCTAGAGGAGACCACAGTTCAATTGCATGTATATTTTCCATGACACAACAAACAGACGAATTCGTCTCTACTTTTCGCAAAGACAACTTGATACTACAGTTGTATTGTCGAAAGATAAAAAGTTCTGCAAACAGGCGAATATACAAAATACAAGGTTTGCCAAAAGAAGTCATCCGATGTTGTTTGGCTCTCATTTTTAGGGTTCCGTAGCCAAATGGCAAAAATCGGAACCCTATTAGATTCGTCATGCCTGTCTGTCTGTCTGTCCGTATGTCACAGCCAATTTTCTCCGAAACTATAAGAGCTATACCGTTGAAACTTGGTAAGTAGATGTATTCTGTGAACCGCATTAAGATGTTACACAAAAAGGGGGGGGGGGGGGGGGGGGGCAACGCTGCTCGTCTGTACCCGTACTCGTCTACACGTTCTCGTATCTCGTCGCCAAGCCAAGAAGAAGAAGAGGTTTTCGTATATATGTATATATATATATTTTTTTTTTTTCAGTAAGTGAAGTTCCCCCTCGAATTACTCTCGAATCTATGTACTTACTAAGCATCATCAATAGAGTTCTTTTTATGTGATAGACTTAGAGAGTAGGGGTAAAATCTATAAACCCAACTTAGTCATCGGCCACTTAAACCCTGACTTTTGAAGAGTACGCAACCAGGCATACCTGAATTTGCGTTCACTTTGCCCGGTTACCAAAGATCCTGACCACCGATCTGTATTTACACCAGGACATTTCTTAATCGCCGCATCGCTAAATACAGTACCCGAAAGCAATTTTACAGAACTCTAGGAAAATCATTTGGATAGATGTCAACTGATGCAGCAAGTTCAGCAGGACAGGCAAATTTGCAAGTACAACCGATGACAAATCGACAGGATTTATAGAGTGTAAGATCAAAAGTTAGAGATTAGGTACAAGGCGCCGCACCGTCCAATTCAAAAATATCATATTTCCCTCGTTCTGGGCATTGCTAATTAAACTGCGTTGAAACATTCATTACAATGATTGAATCGTATTAAAACAGACTCCAATTTATGCCTTGGGCCTTTTAAATTTCATTACAAACTACCAAAAACCTCATTCCGTGTCACGACTTTCTTTTCCTGCCAGTATCATCAGCTCACTCGATTTTTAACACACAATTTGTTTTGGAAAAATTGCCTGCGTTTAATTACAAAATCCGCTGAAAACGCACAAACCGTCAGCGTTGAGTGTAGCTGCATGTAATACTTTGTTGTTTATTTTATTTTGTTCGTACTTTATTATTTAGATTGGTTTGCATTTTTAACAAAATATTCATATCAAGTTTAATTTTTAATTTTATTGATCTCTCATGGTTGGTGTGTGTGTGTGTGTGTGGATGGATCAATGTTCTGCAAGAGAATGGCCTTGATTTAGTCTGCACAGAGGAGTTAATTGGTCGTGCACGTAAAGTTTATCATTTAATGGCAAAACAAAGCTCAAATTGACGTTTTTTTTTTTGTTCTGTTCGTACTTGCTTCTTGTTTACCAACACTGGGTGAGTGACGAAATCTATAAACCTAAATAAGTGGGAGCAGCATATTTGCACAACAATCCTAAAACAAAAGCGAATGGGAAAATAAAAACGGGAGACGGAGAAAAAAGAATGGAGTTGACTCTTTAGCCAACTAAGCGACATCGAAATTTGGTGGGAAACAAGTTTAAGGTAACACGTCGATATGGTGTTTGAACTTAATCGCAGTTTTGTGAGTAACTCGAATTCATTTGTTTTTTTTTTATGTCTCTTTTTGAAAGCCACACCAGAACCACATCTAGTTGTGGTGATCACGTTTTCGGGGACTGATATGGTTCAGTATTTTTCCATATCCGATTGGGTAGTTATGAGACATAATGAATGGACATTTATATGCGTATGTAGGTTGTGGATCATATTTTATGTAAATGGAGTAAACAGTTAAACAATAAATTGTAAATAAATACAAGCTGGCAGCTTCCGGTGTCGTAGTAGGTACTCCTTCAAAGTGTAAGAGTTCTCTACAAATTGAAAGTCATTCCCCCGTATTAAGTCTGGGGTTTGATTCTTTCCATAATTTGAAGGACTAATTTCTCGCTTTTTACTTGCTACCTCAGTCAAGATTATTGCGGTTATAGTGCGGGTCTCTTCGGAAATACAGGTTAAGTCGAGTTTATCGATTTGTTTTAATTCAATGAGTTTTTGTCTGAAAGAACAGGCTTTTTTGCTGATGAATAAATTAAGAAGTTTCTATCTAGTCATATTTAAATAATGTTCATTTGCAGTAACAGGGATTGTGACAAAGGGAATTAGATGAATTCTGCCGACTGTGCAATTGCTGCAGTTGACAGTGCTAAGCTTCAAGCTCTGAGCTGCATATTTGTCCTTTTGCTATTCAGTTGGGGACCGCAGCTATGTGCACAAGAACTCGCCAGGAAGAGCGGCTTGATAGCCCACAGAGGAAGAACGGACATGGGCTTCTCCAGGTGGACGAAAAAAAAACCTTTCCAGTAGTCACAATCGGTGGTGAGAATATGGAAAACACATCACCGCCTATTAAATGGCAAAGGCGACCAAATTACGCCGTCAGAAAGAACGAATTCCAAAACTCGCTCTCAACTAAATTTATTTCCAATATTTGATCCGAACATATCAGTATCATATCGCTTGCCGGATTTTTCCAGCGTCTACCAGGCGGAATTACTGGCTATCCGAGAAGCTTGCATGCAACTAGAGCGTGACGCAACGCACAAAAAAAAACATTTCTATCGTTATAGATAGCCAAGCCGCCATCAAAGCCATCAATTCGGCTAATATATCCTCTAAGCTGGTGAAGGATGGCCGGAATGAGCTTGCCCGTCTGGGTGAACGTTTCAGCGTCACACTTCTCTGGGTACCAGGTCATAGTGACATAACAACGAGGTAACGAGCGTGCAGACGAGCTGGCCAGGCGGGGGTCAGCCTTTCACAGCTCACTCGCGGAAAGAGTCCACGTTCCACTAGGAGTGGTCAAGGGACAAATTCATTCACATTTCCTGCAGAAAGCTAACCTCCAATGGAGGGGGTTGACCAACTGCATCATATCAAGGAAGATATGGCCCACATACGATCAAAATAGAACAAGGAACCTGATGATCGCCAGAGTCACGGCAATAATCACGGGGCAAAAATTGGGATCCCACATAACCCTCATTGCCGCAGTTGCGGGAACATAAATGAGAAAGAAACTCTCTCCCATTTTCTTTGCAAATGTCCGGCACTAGCAAGAGCTAGATTGCGCACGCTGAATCAACCATTTTTCGACAAACTTAGCGACATTTCGGGTAAAGGGAGTTTAGACATAATCAGTTTCCAACTCCACAGGTTGGATATAGGCACCGAATGCATCACGCCCTTAACAATCATAACAAACTAGGTCACACGAGTCGTGGTAACAAAAAGGCACATCACAGTGCTACTTGGGTTCAAAGCTGAACCGCCACTTCTACCTACCTACCTACCTGATCCGAACAAAGTATGTATGTATCACAAATGAAACGAGACACAATTGTCTGCACCAAATACAACGTCGTCATGATCCTCTATGGCCTGGTTTGTGAACGGCCAAAACAATTTGTTTGTCCTACCCGACATCTGTGACTCGGTGTGTTCAATATTGGTACAAAAAATACTTGAAAAAAAATAAAGTCGACTCCTGACATCCACCATTTATACTTTTGCCCATACGACAGAATTTATAAAGACCTAACTCACGTTGGCGCCTCTGTTAAACTTGCAATTTCTGCAAAACGAAGCTACTGCACGGGAAACGAATATTGAAACGCCAAAAAGGAGTTTGTTGTTAATCAATGAGAGCAAAGCCAATACTTTGTTGTTAACAACACGGACACATCGAGATGAATCGGACGGAACATCACAATTGAGCAGCTTTGAGGTATTTATGGACTTTGTCGATCAACTACTGATTCCTTTATATGTTGTTGGAGAACAAAATATTAATCAAGGGTCTTGTATCTGTATTAACGTTTTTTTTTTTTGATTTGCCATTCACAAAAAGGGGTGCAAGAGCGATATTTCCAATTACAGACCCGTTGCTAAACTTTCTTCTATTCCAAAACTCTTGGAGAGCATTGTTTACGATTCAATGCTCTTCCATTGTAAATCAATTATCTTCTCT
This sequence comes from Cheilosia urbana, assembly GCA_946477585.1. NCBI lineage: Eukaryota > Metazoa > Arthropoda > Insecta > Diptera > Syrphidae > Cheilosia > Cheilosia urbana. The sequence goes on from OX297854.1 coordinate 125,917,489, forward strand.
AAGCAACATGGGTGTTTTAAGGGTAGATCTACAACCACAAACCTCACTAATTTTGTTTCTAACACATTATATGCCTTGGAAAATGGTTAGAAAGTTGATGTTGTGGCCACCGATTTCAGTAAAGCGTTCGGCAAGATCTCTCATAAGGTCATACTGTTCAAACTTAAAGCGATCGGTTTCCCACCAAGGTTCACTTCATGGATAAAGTCTTAATTAGAAGACCGCAAATATAGTGTCCCTTTTTTTTAGATTTTCTGTTTCTAAGCCAAACATAGCGTCCTCTGGTGTACCGCAGGGGAGTCATCTCGGACCCTTGATCTTCAACTAGACAATAAACGATGTAGTTCGTGTCATTTTACTTTCTGACCTGGATATTTACGCAGGTGATATGAGGTTCTCTAAACAAATCTCCCGCACTGCCGATTCTCTCTCATTACAATCTGACCTTGACAACTTCTACTTCTGGTGTCAACAGAATCGTTTAGAACTGAACGTGAATAAATGTCAAGCCATTACTTTCTCTCGTAAGCGTCATACCCTGAATCAAAGATCCTATTTCATAAACAACGAGTCTGCCTCCACGGTTTCATCTATTCGTGATCTGGGCATTATTTCCGACGCTCAACTTAATTTTCGTCGTCACATCGAGAACATAATTAGCAGGGCTAACTTTGCACTCGGCTTGGTTAAACATTGGTCGAAGGAGTTCTCTAACCCCTCTGTCACTAAATCCCTTTATACGACGTTTGTTAGACCACTTCACGAATATTCCAGCCAAGTCTGGTCACCTTATCATCAGGTACATATTTTGAGAATCGAAGCTGTCCAGCGTAGAGTCTTCCGTTTTGCCTTACGTGGGCTTGACTGGGATGACCCTCACAATTTACCTCCCGACGAAAATCGCCTAAAGTTGCTCAATTTACAGGCTTTTATGACTCGTCGCGATATCGCTGATATAATCTTTATTCATCAATTACTATCTGGTAACATCGACTGCCCACATCTACTGCATAAAATCTCATTGAACACTACTCCTCGACGCCTACGGTCAATTCGCTTGTATTAAGCAATTAAATTAAGTTTTATATATTGTTAAATAGTAGAGTAGACTTGAAATTTTAAATCTGCTCTGAATTTGTATTTTTTAGCCAAAATCCAAACCGAACTTTTAGTCTGTCATACTCTACCCTCTCAACGCGTATTCGCTTCAAAGCAGTATTTCGTTTTACAAAATTGTTACTCCCGCGCTTTAGCACATGCACACGCACGAGGGATTGTGAATTGCACATAAGTTCTAAGAATGGATGACATCAAAAATCAAACTAAACACTACACTTGTCAATCGCTGTTTCTTTGGCCCGATTAAGAAGTTGTGTATTAAGTTTATTATACAAGTATTAGAAAGCGATTGGACATTAACGCTCCGAGAGTCCTTTTTTTATATTTTGACTTCGGGATTTGCACTGATGGCAGTAGTTGTAATTCGGACTTCACAGGTTGTCCTTTCTATATAACCACCCTCGATTAAGAAATCAGGACTGAGTTAAAATAAAATTTATTTCAAACACTTACCTTCTTTGACGTCAAACACAAGTTCCAGGGTGACTTCCTGGTCATGGTTGTAGTCTTCGAAGAATTCTGCGGGACTATTTTTTATATCTACATTCTTATTATCTACGAATAAAATATCTGCAAATAACAAAGGATATACAGAGATGATGATGATTTCTGTACAAAATAAAATATATATTCAGTGAATAGTACCATTTGCAAGGTTATCTTCTAATAGCCAAGACTCGACCGATTCAGAGATCGGAAAGAGCTCGCTGCTGGGCGGCGATGTTGGTTCCATTTTTCCGTTCCAATATAAATCCTGTGGAAGGGCTAACGACTCCAGAGTTGATGTTTTTGGAATCATACTTTAAGTCCGATATTAAAAATGTTTTAAGTTGTATTTCAACGAAGAAATCGGAGTGGTATCCTGATGGTAAACTTGGTTGGTGTAGGGGTGCCATGATGGCACTGCAAATAAAACAAAAAATAAAAATGCACGAATTATTGCAGGCAATCATGAAGGCAAATGTTTTCTTCTTTTTTTTAATTAAAATTTATATTTAATAAAATATTGACAGTGTCGCTTTGTACATTCATGGTACGATCCCAATTTTACCTCAAATGTGAAAGTTATATTTGCAGCAGTAACACAGGAACGCGTAGAACGCTGCCAAATGCATTTATTTTAAAATGACGACATCGAAGATTCTTCATATTGTCCACAATCTTCGCAGATGGCAGATGTGCGTTTGGCCCCAATACTCAAGAGCCAACATCGAAAACGCAGTTAATGAGAACTCAGGCTAAACTTCGACATCTTATGTAGGCATAAATAGGCGAAGAGAAAGTTAAGACCCACTTTCACTGCTAAACCACAAAATATTCGCCTGATTTTTGTTGAGAAGATAGTGCAGAGATGCAATGCTGTCTGTAATTTGTTGTGTTAAAGTATAAGCCAAAGGTAGAATTTCTACCACTGAGCGAACTCTCGCAAATTTGAATTCTGCTCCATTACACAGCACGCTTCCGTTTCTCATTGATAAGATGATAGCTACTTTTGGAGCCGTTTCCGTATTGCATTCTGTTGTGCATTCCACATATATTTTCTCTCTGTGAACAGCCACAATGATAGGAATCTGGCTTAATGGAAATGAGAGAGATGATGAGTGAATTGTCTCTCAAGCTCATTAGAGATAGGTTACAACGTAAGTGTAGAATATTAGTCATTGCCATTTCTGCGCAGCTTTAAAATAGCCCGGCAACCTTTTCAGTTAAATTCGATAAAAATAGTAAATGCTACTCAGCTTTCATTTCGCAACATTTGGCAACAAATCACCTAAAAGCAGTGGTTGCAATTATGAGCTACAAATTCCACGTAACTCTTTCCGAAACTAGTAAAACGAGCTATTGTACTTTGTGCAACCCAAACAAAACAGTGAAATAGCGTCATCAAAAAGCCCCATGCCTGGCAAGCATTTTTTCGCAATTTAATTGAATGATACAGCAAGTACTGAGGATTGCGTCATCCAATATTCCTGGAAAAGCAGAACATGACGTAGCGGTAACTTGACTACATCCTATAGACATCTCCGTAAGATCCCTAATTTTACAGGAAACCACCCAAATTGTTTCGATTTTAAGTCGATATTTTTATATATAAAATTTGCAAAATTCCGTAGATGTCAACAAAAATTGCTCGTTTCGCCAACGAGTAACAAACATGGCGGCCTACTGCTACGCTTTAGTTGGTATGATTTTCTTTCTTTTTTACATTTTATTATGAAGAATACTACTTACATTGTTTTCGAATGCATTTTAAAGATATTTAACTTGTGTGGCACGCTTGGTGCGTTTGCTTGCGCTTTGCAAAACAACTAGAAAGCCATTTTCACCTCAAAATAAATGCAACAAATTCACTATAAACTTTACTCTTTTTCGATTTCATTTGGAAAGATTTCTGCCTAGGTAGAAAAAACCTAAAATAGCTGTAATTTTTTTTGACATTTGTTGACATTTAGTGCAGCAACGAACCAATCCAAATAAACACCTGAGAATGGAGTAGATTTGCTTTAATTATTTTCAGTAGGTACTAGTTCAAGCGCTAATCTTAAAACGTGGTATGCAGTTCTTCTGAAACGCAATTTTCCGGTGGTCTCGAAATGGAAAGCGAAACGTCTGCGAAAAGGCAGCGGAAAATAATTTGTGTAGATTTCCATCAGCTGATAGCGAGTAGCAGTGTTACCAGCACTGGCAATTTATTTCCAATTTGGCTCCTTATTCACTTTATTAACAGTTTTGCGATTTTTAGGATCCTTAAGAATTTATAATTCTATTGTGAACGGACTCTTTTTGTATAGCTACAACTTTCTAAACAGTTATGTCTTTTTGGATTATTGGGCATTTAAGATTTTGATCTCCGATTTCAGATTTCCGCTGCTAGATGGAACATTAAATCCAATTTTTTTTTTTTTTTTTTTGTGAGTTGGCCGCAGAAAAACATTTTTTAATTTAATATTACCAAAAAAAGTGCAGTTTTCATATTTGAGTTTGGATATTTTCGACTTCAATATTTCTCATTTTGGCTCTACCCTCTTATGAAAGCTGCAACACTGCAGCACAAATGCCAAATTTCCGCAAGCAATTAATGTCCCGGACAATAAAACTGCATTTACACTATCACGCACGCGCATTTTTGCACGAGACGGGATAGAGAGATCCGTTTGTCCGAAGTCAATGCTTATAAAGGCGTAGGAATGAGATCAAAAATCAGACGCCTAAGGTGTCATGGATGTACTACCCATAATTATAGATACGTAAAGCGGAAGTTCCGGCAACCAACATTTCTGCAATCACATGAAAACATTTCTATTTCCGATTTAAGATATGTGAAATTTAATTAGTTTCAGTAAATTAAACCAACAATTCATCAATCATTTATACGAAATAAATAAATAATTGTACGTTCATCACATCCGGAAGCCATTTTTTTTATAGGAAAACGAAATTTCGTAAGCCATCGCTATAAAAATATCAATATGCATAGCTTTCCCATAATTCCTACCACGTAAACAAGATGGTCGACCAAAAAACGTATCAAGTTTTTTTGCCTTTTTTGGCTGTTTAGTATTGGGCATCCCTTTAATTTTCCGTGATAGGAATGTGTGACCGTATAAATGCACTATAAAACATATTTCAATTAATTTGCAACGTAAACAGCACCCTTTTGAATCCTCTACTCGCCACCAGACGCCACTTCTTTCGATATATTTCGTAACAATTGTACTAGAATATTTTTCGAAGTACTAAATAACAAAAAAAAAAGAGATTAGAAACTTAATTTCATAAACGAAGTAAACTTGTCTAAGCAACTTTTCCTCAAAAAACTGTGCTTAAAACCGTGAATAAACATTGAAAATATGTCAATGATTCATCACTGCTTCATCCAGTGTACAATGAAACAATAAACAATACTATCCCAATCCGTGCAATCAACAATAATCAAGTGGAAAAAATCAAAACATTCGACCTGAATGACATTTCTCGTTGTCGCTGTGCAGCGGTGTCCAATCGTCGTCGTCGTCCTGTTCACACCTTCACACGCTACACCACATCAATATAATCTTAAACCATCATTTTAAATGAACAACCAATTTCACGAGCTCACGCACAGCTGTTTATCAGTGGCTGGCGCTTCAGCTGCTTGGCGTTGGCAGAACTACCTCATCGTCGTCGTTGTCGAACGCGCTGCCAAAAGTGGACGTTCGCATTCGCATCATAAAAATCGTCAACGACGTAATTTGTTCAGCCCCAGCGAATACTTTCGGTGAAAATCTTGAATTTTTCTAGAATCTCTCCAGTTCTCGGTCTCAAGTCTTGCGAACAAGTGTCGTGCTCGTGCCTCATCGAACAAGTGCTATTACATTTTTTCTTTTATATTTGAGATTAATGTGTGCCTTCGTGTAAAAAAAAGAGCAATTTATCGCGAAAAAAATATCCAGCAGTGCACTGAAACCCCAAATGTACGACCCTCAAGCCTTGCAATACGTGAAAAATCTCCAGAAAGGACGAAATTTCGTCAAGAGTAGTGCATACCGTTAACATAATAAGGCAAAATATGTCCACTCAAAGTAATAATCAAAATATTATTATTCGGTTCGATAGTACTGTGGTGATTCGTGATAGATGTAGTTGTAGGTGTAGTGCCATCAAATTGTGATTGTTTTTCCTTTCGTTCTTTTCAACTAATAAAAAAAAAGAAGCCCCACTCCGATTTGCAAATTAGTTAATAGAAAATAAACCAAAGAATCTACAGTAAGTTTCATAAGTATTCGCACACTGCTGTGACGTCTGTGTTGTATTCATTGGTGAAAATAAATCGAGTTTCAAAATTATTTGAGAACTACTGTCGATGTTTTGTTGAATTTGGAGTGCTGATTGTGGGTACATTGATACATGCGAATTCGTTCTCTATCGGAGTATATTACGTGTAGGATCTAGAGATAATCGCAGTTTCTTTCATTCGTAAATGTAGTTGTTATTGGCAGAGACAATACTTTTTTGTCTTGTATTGTCTCTGGTTATTGGCTTCTTCATGTTCATTACTACAGATGTAGCTACACCTTAGTAGGGGTCAAAATATTATTAGTTGATCGTAAATGATACAACTTGGACTTATTTGTCTCGCTAGGACTTACAGTCGGCTGATAAGCATTTAATGTTTGCCTGCGTCATTGTGACATTCGTAGCTGATTATTATCTGTTGATGTAGGTACATTGGACACAATGCAAATTGGCATTGAGGATAGAAAAAGGAGAACGAACGAACGAACTACGTTTGGTAGATTAGATCGAACTTATGACACGATGGTGTCTTCTATGAAGTTGTTCCACTCTACTTCCATTTAACCACTTGATTCGGTATGCAGTGTTATTATATGATCTGGTTTATTTGACCTTCGAATATCTAAGCAGACAATGCTATGGTCGACTTGAAAGCTTACGTCCACCACATTGCGCTGTTGAGTCTCAATTTTTGGAAGAAAATCACCAGAACTATGAAATTAGCAAATGTGCTTCAGGAATCAGGACTCTAAACCATGTTATGGACACAAATACATTTTACAAGTCTGCAGCTAGTTACATATACGAAACCTGCTTAAATAAGTTTTTTTAAGTTGCTATTTATTTTGTTTTTACTTTCTGTATTTACTGTCATTTGCATAGCGATGTGCAGAGCTGATTATGAATGATATCCGAGTTTTTCGCGTATGCTGTGCAAAATTGAAGTCAAACAGCATTCTCCGGCGCACATTGTCTCGCCAATCCGGATTATTTCGTCAGAATATTTGCCACTGGTTTGCTTACTTGTTCCTTTTCACTGTACGCATTATAAGAGTAAATATAGTCTCAATCCAACGATTCACCAACAAAATCCCACGCACAGGAATACTTATGGCACTCATTGTTTACACCTGTCCCATTTTTTTTTTTTTTTTTTTTTTTTGCAAAGCCCGGAATAACAAAGTATAATTGTGTTTAAAAAAGAAAAATAAATTTGTGCGCGGGAGAAACAAAACAAAGCAATAATGCTCACCATGTCCAACCAATTTGAAATGTATCACCGCCAGCAACTGGAACAGCAACAGCAGCAACATCATTCCTCTTCTTCGATAATATCCACTAGTGATTCGTTACCAATTGGAGGTCCTGGAATTGGTGCTGGTAGTGGTAGCGGAAGCGGCGGAAATTCCCCAACTGGTGCAAACATAGAGTCAATTCACTCTGGACAATTTATGGTGTCCCATTTCGAGGCCGAAGAAGCTCAAGATGACGACGATAGTGAAATCAAAATGCTTGACCCAGAGGATCCTAGTCTATCGAAACAGGATGAGACGAATGCATGCACTGAAGTGCAGCTGTATGTGCCATTTAAAGCCAAGGAATACGGCTCAAGGAATCTGATCACATCGCATCTGGAGATCGAAACATCTCTCACTAAGCTGTTCAAGTGCATGAATCTGGCATACAGGTGAGTTTCCTTATTCAACGAAAGTTTGATAGATTTCTTGTATACATACAAATAATGAAAGTACAAGGTGATAAAAATTCCCCGAACAAGAATGCTTATCTTTCGATCTGTGTATAGGCTTACGTCCTTATCTCGCACTGGGTCATTTGTTGGGTTTTGGGTAATGGTTGTTTTGCTATCGCATTTTGTGCCTCCTAAGAAAGAACGCAAAAGAGTTGCCATATGTTTGGAAGACGACAAAAGAATAATAGCTACGTCTGCTAACATTACGTAATAAAGATCAGTAGTTTATTTATTTATATCACAAGTCTTATCTATTTCCTACGCACTTACATACACATAATATCAGTAACTGCTTATCTCTAACTGATTTGGACGCACATTATCGGCCCCCATTACAAATAAGTACTTCAGCACAGAGAAAACAAGGGGTCAAATATTGTTTTCATTTCTGGACATTGAGCTCCGCATAATCTGTCTGTAAAATATGTTTATTATAAGAGCGCTCAAAGAAGAGGAGTATGACTAGACTACTAGTTAATCAAAAATAAATATGATGGAAACTTTTTCCTACAACGTTTTTAGAATCTACTACATTTGTTGTCATTGCAAAACTCAAATTTCAGAAATAGCTTTTGTGGAAAACAACGTCAATTGTTTACTTTGATAACGAAGATTTTATTTAAAAAAAGGAACAGAAAAGGATATCTATCCAACAAAGGTTTTTTGGGCTCCTAATAAAAGGAAATGCACAAAAAATCAGCTGATTTTTCAAAACTCATATGCATTCAATCAGAAATAATTATAGGTAGAGGTAGTGATCTCAAAGAACTGCTCAGAAAGTATGCCTGATGAATGGAACCTCAGCATTGTTTGCGCGATCCACAAGAAAGGAGACCCTCTTTCTTGCGCCAATTTTAGAGGAATTAGTCTTCTAAACATCGCGTACAAGATCTAAACTGTCGTTATAAGTGAACACGTGAAACCTTTCGGCAACAACCTGATTGGCCCCTATCAGAGCGGTTTCAAGCCCGGAATGTCCACTCTCGATCAAATATGCATACTGCGGCAGATCCTGGAAGCTACCCAGTATTTCAGATCGATACTCACCACCTTTTAATTGATTTTAAAGCCACGTACGACAGCAGTTATAGAGACGAGCTATACAAAGCCATGTCTGGTATTGGCATCCCCATAAAACTCGTCTATCTGTACAGGAGATGGATGAATGGAGAACTCTCGCTGCTCCGTCAAGGTTGGTACCGCGCTCACAGAAGTTTTGGATGTCAAACAAGGATTCCTACAAGGCGATGCGCTGTCCTGCGACTTCTTCAACATAATACTTGAAACAATTGTATGAAAGTCACAAATCAACTGCAGTGGCGCAATTTATTTTAGTTATGTGCAATTGCTAGCACATCCTGACGACATAGGCATTATTGGCAGAATGTAGCGACCTATCATTGGAGCGTTTGCTGGTATTAACGCTGAAGCGGCAAAAATGGGATTGGCAGTTAATGAGGCGAAAACCCAGTATCTGCTGTCGACAAAAAGGGACACACAACATCGACGTATTAGAGAAAATGTTACAATAGACAGTTACAGTTTTGAGGTAGTCAGGATCTTTATCTACCCCGGCTCCGCTATACGATCTGACAACAACATCTTGTCAGAAATTAAACGAAGGATAACTCTTGCCAACCGCTGTTTCTTTGGGTTAGGAAGGCAATTGAGTAGTAACACCGAAACACCAAGCTTACCCTATACAAGACCCTAATCCCTTGCGATAAGGCATTTATAACAAGAGGATGAGGATATTCTTGGTCTTTTCGAGATTAAAATCCTTCGAAAAATATTCAGCCCTGTTTCCGTTGATGGGGTTTGGAGAAGGAGATTCAACGACAAACTTTACGAGCTGTACAGCGACATCGAGTTAGTTAAAAAAAAAAACTGCGCATTGGTCTTAGATGGCTAGGACATTTAGAGCAAATGGACAACAACGCTCCGGCCCGCAGAGTCTTCCACTCCACCCTAGACGAACGATGCAGTCAACTATTGTTTTATTATGCTCACTCTTATCAAACAAAACCAAGGAGCTTGGAAGGGGTGCTGGTGAGGTTTTATTGGAGCCAAATATCTATTCAAGTCCTTGAAAATTTGTGGTTGTAGTTGTCCTTTCCTTCATAATTTCTCCTAAGGTATTGGTAATAATTGTCGCAAGCGTGAACAAAATGGCCGACCAAAACACGTGTCACGTATATTTGCGTGTTAGGTAGTGCTGTCCCTTTCAGTCAGACGGCTGTTTAGTATTGGGCATCCCGCATTCCTGTAATCTTGCCTGTTAAAAATCAGTGATATTGTAAACCTAGCATAAAATGCTTAACCGGATTTACCTAAAATGGACATTTCTCAAAACTTAAAAAAAAAATTAAATATGGGGCCAAAACGAGCAGTCAATGCAGTTCAATTAAAAGCAAATTTATTTCGGAAAACATTCAAAAACTGTTGTGGAACTCGTCGAGAACAAAGTGAACTTAAAGTTGAACTGTACATGTTCCATGTCTAATTAGTTTATAAACATTTTCAAAGTAGTAGGTACTTAGGCAAAAGCAAAAACTGACGGATCTAAAGTTATAGTGAGGGTACGGGGTCAGGTATGTACTGATACTCCAACGAGTTGCACCTACATATGGCCCTGAGACTTCCGGACACATGCAGTGTGTTCCAGGCAGAGATTCTGGTCGTACTCAAAGCTGCGAAGGTACTTGAGTTGAGATCGATATTCAATAATAATATCGCCATCTACATTGATAGTCAGGCTGCGCTTAAAGCGCTAGGGTCACATACCACTAAATCTGAACTAGTCAGGAATTGCCGCACAATGCTTCTGGCATTATGTTCACAGAACCGTATCAGATTATGTTGGGTACCTGGGCATTGTGATATTGAGGATAAAGAAAAGGCCGACGTTTTGGCTAGGGAAGGAGGGGAACTCCCACTAAATACAATGATTGAGGGTATCAGACCACCTATGGCCGTTGCTAGTAGAAGGGTTATCTTTGAGAAAACTATCAATAAAGCAGCCACAAGATGGTCACAACTAGAAGGGCACAGGGTCTCAAAGGCACTGTGGCCCGCTTTTAATCGGAAAAAGCCTGAAGAATTATTCAATCTCAGTAGAACAAAGTTAAGATTAACGGTAGGAATACTATCTGGACATTGCTTTCTAAGGAAGCATGCCATGAGACTAGGCTTAGCTAATACGGATACATGCAGGTACTGTGAGGATCTACAAGTTACGGAAGACATCTCCCACCTTCTATGCGAGTGTCAAGCAATGTTCAGAGTAGCACCTAGGCAGGTACTTCTTTTTAATAACTTATAGGAGGTCAGCTCCTCAAATAATATGGAGACTTGGTTTAGGTTTTTAACCGTAATGGTTCCCTGGGGATGGCGATGGGCCGCTTTGGTGCCTGGTCCTTTGTGAAGATCTCACAACCCCGCTCAACCGAACCTAACCTAGGCAAAAGAAATTTTCAGTTCCGCAGACGAAAATGTTTTGGCTAATCAATAAATTTAGTTTATTTATTGAAACGAAGTATTAACGTGTTCGGCGACATTGGCCGCATTCCACTGCCCGAGTTAAGTATCCATAGCAAAACATATTGAGAAAAAAGATAACATTATTTGTATTCAATGATATCTTTAGTCTCTAGTACAGTCTTGCACACAACGCTACAATGATAACATATGTAAAAGAGATAATATCGTTTGTATACAATGTTGGAATATTATCTCTTCTTCATTATCAAGCAAGACGATTGTACGCTTGGGTCTCCTTGTAGATAGATAAGAAAAGTATATAAATACGACTGTATGATGAATTTATCAACAGTCTTATTGTAACTACATAGTAGCCTTAAGCTCCTTTTAGAATTAGTAAAAAGTATTTCAATAATAAAGGACATAGTTCCAAATAAATATTGTTTAATTTTAAAAGTAAGAAACAAGTGTTTTAATTGGCGATCCTGCCAGGAGGTTAAATATACTTTTTAACTTCAATCGAGCGGACCTCGGGAACAAGTAGTGAAATCTAGTATAAACAGAACACTCGCGTTACCGGTTACAAGAATTACCTAGCATAGCAGGTACAAATATAGCTTCTTCGTACGAAGCAGCAAAGCAATTCAGTGAAAGTGTATATGTGGAGAAAAAAAACACACAAATTCGACGACAACAGACACGAGTTCAAAATGGAACAACTCGCAGTATTAATGGCAAGATTAGAAGCTTTAGAAACCAGGAGCAACACAGTAACACAAACCCTAGAGCACACACGCACAGAGAATGCAAGGTTAGCAGCAATAATAACTAACCAAAATCAAATAAACACTAATTTAGAAACAAAACTAAATGAAGTAAAATCTGGATTAGGCATAGTACCAAACATACCTGTGCTAGAGGAAATAAGAACCACATATACAGATGGTAGTGAAATACAGTTAGACGCATTTAAAAGCCTACCTATTTTCAACGGCGATCAATCAAATTATCGGTCGTGGCGCGAAGAAGCATCCAGATTAATGGACAGCATTAAAAACTTCAAAACACACAGTAAGTACGCAGCAGCATTGACTATAGTGAAAAGTAAAATACAGGGTGCAGCCGCGAATGTGTTAACTAATTATAACACAATTTTTAATTTTGAGGCGATACGTAACAGATTAGATTATACGTACTCTAATCAAGAACCTCTATACGTGCTACAAGACATGATGAAAGCCATCACGCAAAAAAGAAGCACACTGTCTGAATACCACGACGAGATAAATAAAAATCTCAATTTAATAATATCAAAAATCACTATGTCAGGTGATCCGCCGAATATAATCGACAGACTAATTAAAAATGCTAACGACGACGCAGTTCGTATATTCATTGATGGTATGAGTGACAACTTTACAAGAGGATCATTATATTCAGCTACAATAAATGATCTAGAACACGCATTCGCAATTGCTCGCAGAATAGAACATGATAATGTGCACAGGCATTTACATCTCACTCAGGATAAGCACCACAAAAATATGCCACATGAACGCAGAAACGAAAGAAGACCAAATTATTCGAGCCAAACAACGAATTATCAACCCCAGAAGCAATACGATAATATTCAGCAACACAATCAAGGACCACAGCCGATGGAGATAAACTCGAGACAAATTGTACATGCACAGCGACAAAATTGGAATCAATACAAACCCGATGTATATAATCCACCAGCGAAACGTGAACACAGCGGGAGTTTCAACACACACAACAGACCGCAACGATCTTATCAGCAGAACTTCAAGCAGCAGAGAGTAAATAACTCCCGACAACAACGCAGAGACGATGTCAGCAGTACATATGCAGAAGCAGATGAAACGGAATGTATGGTAAATAATAACATAAGAATAGATCATTTAAACTAGTAGACGGGTTGCCCTGCTTAAATTTAACTAGTACTATTTCTAAGAAAATTTATAAAATTCTTATTGATACTGGTGCAACCCATAATTACATTAATAGAAAATGCGATTCTAGCAAAAAAATTAAAATTAAACCTATAAAAATAAAAACAATGCATGGTTATTCTATGGTAGATACAAAGAAAGTAGTTAGGATATTAAAGAAAAATATAACATTTTTTGAATTAGAGGATATTCAGTCTTTTGATATGATATTAGGATATGAAGGACTTAAAGTTCTAAACGCGGAAATAAATTTCAGTAATATGACTCTAACTACCATAAGCAGTGTCGAATCTATTCAGAAAATTAATTACATAATTGGGGAAAATAATATTTATAAAGCAGACATAGATAGACTGATGAAGATTAATAACAGCATAGGACCGTTACCCTTTACAGATACTATAGAAGCAAGCATTAGGACGACCAATGATAATCCGGTTTATGTTAAACAATATCCATATCCCATAGCAGATAACGAATTCGTAAACAAAGAAATACAGAAACTCTTACATGACGATATAATAGAAAAAAGCCATAGTCCTTATAACAGTCCCATATGGACAGTACCTAAAAAAGGTTTGGACGAAAAAGGAAAACCAAAACGGCGCATGGTTGTTGATTTCCAAAAACTTAACGCTCACACTGTAACAGACAGATACCCCATTCCGGATGTCAACATGACAATTCAAAATTTAGGTAAAGCCAAGTACTTTACAACATTAGATTTGGAGTCAGGTTTCCACCAAATTAAAATCAAAACAGATGATAAAGAAAAAACAGCTTTTGCTATAAATGGCGCAAAATATCATTTTAAACGAATGCCTTTCGGGCTCAAAAATGCACCAAGCATATTTCAGAGATGCGTGGACGACATTTTGAGAGACTTTGTAGGTAAATTCGTACACGTTTACATTGATGACGTATTGATATATTCTTCATCTGAGGAAGAACATATACAGCACATAAGTCAAGTATTCGACGTACTCAATAAAGCCACATTAAAAATATCTGATGAGAAAAGTAAGTTTTTTCAAGAAGAAGTAGAATACTTAGGTCACATAATCAGACATGGTAGAATCACTACGAACCCTGAGAAAATAGCAGCTATAGAAAATTTTCCAGTCCCACAAACGGTAAAGGATTTGAGAGGATTTTTAGGTCTTACAGGTTACTATCGTAAGTTTATAAAAGGATACGCAAGCATAGCCAAGCCCCTGACATTATATTTACGAGGAGATAACGGTAAAGTAAACAAAAAACAAAGTAAAAATATTAAGTTAAATCTGAATGATTCAGCATTAGAAGCGATTAGAATTTTAAAAAATTATTTGAAAGAACAAGTCGAACTTTTTCAACCGGATTATAGTAAACCATTCGAGCTTACTACTGATGCATCCAACATAGCTATTGGAGCCGTACTAAGTCAGAATAAGCAACCTATACACTTCTTGTCAAGAACACTGAGTAAGACAGAAGAGAACTATAGCACAAACGAGAAAGAGCTATTAGCGATCATATGGTCCTTACAAAAACTCAGAAACTACATATATGGTATAGCAGACTTAACCATATATACCGATCACCAGAGCCTTATATATTCTGTATCAGAAAAAATCCCAACACAAAGCTGAAACGTTGGAAGGGAATCATTGAAGACTTTGGAGCAAAATTAGTTTATAAACCAGGAAACCTAAATCTTGTAGCTGACGCATTATCACGTCAACGCATAAATACTTCTACCATAGAAACAGCACATTCAGCTGAAAGTTCTTCTAATGATATAATAAAAACTGTGAATCAGCCTTTTAATGCATACACTGCACAGTTCGAACTTATTGAAGATATAACAAATAATATCGAAACACAAATCTATTTTAGTAACAAAATAAGACTCATAATAAAGTTTAAGGACAAAGACTCTTTACTAAGGCAGATGAAAGAAGTTATACAACCCCAAAAGATTGTAGCTTTGCATACGAAATTTGAAAACATATACAAATATGGTGAAAACATAAAAAAAGAATTCCCACTAGTAAGATTTATATTCACACCAAGAAAACTTCAAGACGTGACAAATTTGGAGGAACAACTAAAACTTGTAAGGGTAACTCACGAAAGAGCACACCGAGGGTTACGTAACAATATACAAGAAATCTCAGAGAAATATTACAGGCCCGATCTAAATAAACAAGCAAAGAGTTTCAACAGAAAATGCATAGCATGTCTATTTGGAAAATATGAAAGAAAACCTATCAGAGAACCTCTGAATAATTCAGAAATACCAACACATGTGGGAACACACATTCATATGGACATATACTTCAACGACAAGTATACTTTCCTTGTAACAGTAGATAAGTATTCTAAATATACAATCCTTCGGGAAATCGAAACTCGAAACAGACTGTACGACGTTATGGAAGAGGTCTTATCTAATTATTTCCCAAAATGTGAACGACTCATGACAGATAACGAGAAGGGATTCAAAACAGAAATGGTGAACCAAATGTGTTTGAAATACAACATAACTAAAGTAGAAACTCCAGTATACAGATCGACAGCGAACGGTCAGGTAGAACGTGTAAACGGTACAATAACTGAACTGTCTAGAATATTCACAATTCAGAATAAAACAAGACTTATCGAAGAAATATTTAGAACAGTGCGTGAATTAAATAATTCTATACACTCAGTTACCGGTTTGAAACCTAGAGACATTTTCTTTAATCAAAATAAATATAGCAATAGTGAAATTATAATAAATAAACTAAACTCAGCATCCAAAAAAGTGATCGAACGTCTAAATAAAGGAACTCGACACAGAGAGTATAAAAAAGGAGATAAGATAATGGTAAGAATCACAGGTCTTAGAAAGAAATCTAACGCCAGATACATAACAAGAATAGTAGAAGAAGATAAAGGAGACACTGTAATCTCTAAAGAAGGAATAAAAATTCACAAGGATAACATAAAGAATTATCATTTTTCAGATGACGAAAATATTAATATTCCTAACATTACTAGGAATTGTACAGAGTCAAGAAGGGCAAGGAAACGTTCAAATAACTGAGTTACTAAACAAGAAGTTTATACTTACGCAAACAGATGACGTGTATTTATTCAAAGAACAAACTTATTTGTTACATGCCACCAACCTGACTTCGATATTTCAACCTTACGTAAATATCGTAACTAGTAAATATCAACCTACACAAGAAGAAAAAATTTGGTTAAGTAAAATTAAGAATTTAGCAGACCAATTACAAGAACATACTAGGCATACTAGATCAATTAACTTTTTAGGAACAGCTTTCAAATATGTGTTTGGTAATCCTGACCATTATGACTTAGTTAACATAGAAACGAGTATAAATAATCTCATAGAAAACAATAATAAACAAAAAACTATAAATTCTAGATTTGAACAAATTTTGCAACAATTCGAAGGTCAGAGCCTTAAAGAACATTTAGTAATAGAACAAGTGTACGAACAATTATTATTATTGACCAGAACAATTAATGCAGCAAAAAATAATGAATATTTATCAGAAAGCCTAGACTTAGATGACATTAAAAATATTATTCAACATGAAATAATTCAAGTACCCATAATAAATATACTTGAGTACTCTAAAATATTATTAGCTAGAACTGATGAATTCTTCATCACAATATATAAATATCCAGTTCTAATTAAATCATGTAAATTGTATAAAGTAACACCTTTAAATTCAAAACATGGAAAAATCATTACAGATAAAACAATTGCCTTATGTAACCAAACTTATTTAAGAACAAGAAATTGTCAAAGTCATCTAAGTAAAAACATTTGTGAAATTAACTTTGAAGAAGAAAATTGTCTTATTCCACTTTTAAAGAATATAACTTCAAAATGCAACATTAAACAAGAATACGATTACGACTTAGAAATTGAATCCGGTGTTATGTTATTAAGCGGTAAGCATAAGTTAAATAATCAAACAATTAATGGTATAAACTTAGTTACTTATGAAAATACTATAAATCTAGACGATAAAATATACAAAAACATGCATAAGCAAATTAAAGAAGTTATATTAAGAAATCATAATTCAGAGTCTTACATCGACCAAATAATTAAAGAAGATACAATGTACAAATTCGATAACATAGATACTTTAAAAAAACTAATTATTCCTTTTGAAGAAAAACCGATATTATCAACTATATACACAATTGTAACACTGATTGTTATTCTAGCATTTACGTACGTAATGATAAAAACTATACAATGTATAACAGATCGTCAAAAACAAAAAAAGATTGACGCATATAACAAAACTTATGAAAGAGAAATGTTAAAAATAGCGTCGAAAAATCGGGACGATTTCGTTTAACAAGGGGGGGAGTTAAGTATCCATAGCAAAACATATTGAGAAAAAAGATAACATTATTTGTATTCAATGATATCTTTAGTCTCTAGTACAGTCTTGCACACAACGCTACAATGATAACATATGTAAAAGAGATAATATCGTTTGTATACAATGTTGGAATATTATCTCTTCTTCATTATCAAGCAAGACGATTGTACGCTTGGGTCTCCTTGTAGATAGATAAGAAAAGTATATAAATACGACTGTATGATGAATTTATCAACAGTCTTATTGTAACTACATAGTAGCCTTAAGCTCCTTTTAGAATTAGTAAAAAGTATTTCAATAATAAAGGACATAGTTCCAAATAAATATTGTTTAATTTTAAAAGTAAGAAACAAGTGTTTTAATTCCCGCTAGATGAATAGCGGCTTGTCAAACTCCATATAAAAAAAAGTGACATTTCACCATTTGCACTAGACGTAAAGCACTTTTTGTGAAATGTCAATCAAATAGTTAATTAAAAAAAAAAACACTTTTAAATGATAACTTTAATACGATTTCAAATCCACAAACAAAGCTATAAATCCCATTCCAGTGGGGGAGTATTTATCGCTATTTATACAGCTTATCTTAGCGGCTAAATGTATAATGTACTTCCTTATCTCGAGTTGGATAACAAAAACAGCGTACCTAATGGTTGTTTCAAACCCCCTGAATTGTGGTCTTTTGCAAGAGAAAATACATAGTTGTATGTATGGCAATTGTAGGCGCAGTGGCTTAGTGGTGAGTGTGTTGGACTACTAAGCGAGGGGTCGAGGTTCAAATTCCGCAAAAACCCAAATTCCAACTTAGGGTTTTTTCCACTGCGCCACCTCTCGCGAACGTCTTTAGCCTCAATTAGCCATTTGGAGTCGGCATAAAATTGTAGATCCCTTCCATTCGTTCCAAAAAGAAAAAAACTCACACAAAACGAATGGTTGCGGGGAGCTAGGCCTAGGGTCCCTCCGGATCTGTTGCGCCAACTATTTATTATTTTTATGTATGGCAATTACAATTTAACTTCAATAACGCACATACCTGAAAATGAAATAAAGAGATCAGCTGATTCTAGATAACGTCACTAAACAATACCTCCCTTGAACTTAATGTACTTTCAGTTTACCAGGAAGCAGGTTTTATTGCCTGCGCTTCAATTTCTGAGCTACTTATGACCGCTTATCTCTGTGTTTTGCGAATTTCAATCTTCGTTTTTCTACATGGGCAGCGATATAAGGAAGCAATGTCATAATCAAATCAAGGAAATTTTAGATTCACGTCATTTTTTGTTGACGTAGACGTATACCTATTCACATAGACAATCTATGCAAAATTGAGCAAACCAAAAGGCTATAAAATTATGAGTGTGTACGCATATGTATTATATAGAATAAAGTCATTTGACTGACCAAATCGAAACTGATTTTGGAGAATTCTAAATCACTCAGCAACTTTGGCCTACGTTATCTGTAGAAGGTGCTATTTGGAGCCAAAGCCGGAAGCGGAATAAGATTTCAAGTCAATTTTGATTCGGAGTGACTTGTTTTAGGAAGTCTCCATATTTATGCGAAATTTTGAAATATGTATGTGTATTTTATATGTACACAAAAAGCGACGAGTCCCTGTCGAAGGCACTGAAAATTTACATATTGCTTCGAGTTGCTTAGGCCTAAATACGACGAGTATTCACGCAGTTATTTTCGTTTTGCTTGGACCAATCAAAACCAATCACCTAGCGTTTTTGTCGTTTAAAAAATATTTTTTATCCTGAGGACTTTGAAATGTTCCATCTGTTGAACTCTTAAGGCGAACACAAATTTGCACTGATGTTAAACGCGTTCCGCATAGTCGAATGCTTCTTAATTTGTAAGATCAAATTTACTGTTTGCTCGCATGTGCGGTCTAACTGAATCCGTATATATTTGCTTTCGAATTAGAACTCTCTGGGGAGACGTCGGTATAAATCAAGCCTGCGGCTGTGTTACTGCTCTAAAAATTGATATAATCAAGTAAAGGCCAATGTGCCATTGCGTATTGTGACATTAAATGGGATTATCAGCCTTTTTTCAGTGGCCGAGCTTAAGATTGCTTTTTTTTTAATCGCATACATAGTCCTACTATCGTTGACTTTCGAAAATATTTCCCAATGCCTGGGCTGGGCTTCGATCAAAATGTTTGCCTATCTGACGTACACGCGTCTATTTGTTTACAACTTGTTTTGATAGAATGTAAATCCAATGCGGTTAAAACTTTTATTATATTAGTATCGTGAGTAAGTAGAATGGGGGTGGGGGCATATCTTATCTCTGTTTACTATCTTCCAAGCTGTTTGTAAAAATTTCCTTCACATTTCTCTGTGTAAATGCCCTCCTAAAACAACAAAAAAACAAAAAACAAAAAATCAATTATTCAAGATGAGTGGTGATCGTTCGAGTACCCGAAGGGCATTGGCGCCAACTGTAGATTGGAAAATTCCATCGCCAAGCAATGATATCGTTTTTTCAGTCCCTTTTCGCGTTTGTCTTCTTCTCGAAATGAAGATGTCCAACAATGGCACTATATCAAGCCAACATTTTTTTTGCGCTTTATTATCATTGTAACTTGTTTTTCGTTTTGATGGAAATTTTTATTGAAATAGAACCCGCTGTTATCAGCAAACACTCGTCAAATAGATCAGCGAGTGGCGCGCAAAACTCTTTCGTAATCGTTCAGACGGAACACACCCACATTTCACGCCCTAAAATATACTTTTATATTAATAGACGTCGTTTTTGTGTTGATTCGGTTAATTGGCACACAGCAGATGTGAGATAAATTCGTATGTGCATAAATGAAAAGACAATTTCGGAACTACGTAAGATAAACGTTTTATTATAGAAAACGTGTTGCAAAATAGGGTTTAATTGAATGCAATCAACACTATTTATAAATAAAGTGATAGTTAAGTGGTGCTGTAATTTTGAGATGCCTACCCATATACTCAAAATTAGGCACTTCAATGTGAGTGTGCAGAACTCACTTTGGTTTTTTTGCTTTTCGTCATTTGTTTCCACTGACGAGATTTATTACAAATCACTTATCTGTCAGGTGTCAGGGGTACAAACACAATAATCTCGATCGCACGATTTTCAGTCATAGTTAAATAGCTTTATATATTTAATTTATCTTTTATATTTCCTTTTTACTTCTACTACTTTCGGACATTTACAATTTCATACTCGTGGCTTGTTGTCACAACAACTTTACAGAACTTGTGACGTAATTTTATACAGCTACCTCCTGCAGTTAAATTTCTATCGAATGTATACACACGGTTGCCATATTGGGCGCTTTGTCGTATTTTGGGCTATCGTTTTACAAACTATGTGTTAATTTGTGTCCGAAATAGATATAACATTTTTCATAGATAGTCTAAAAATATGAAAAGCAAGTGACTCCGACAACATAAGAAATATTTACCTAAAGGAACTGCCTAAAATAGGAGTAAAATTTCTAGAATTTATTATAAATGCTTGCTTAAAAATTAAATGTATTCCAGATGCCTGGAAGATAGCTAAGGTAGTCCCTATTCCGAAAGCTGGAAAGCCCGCTGACAGTCCGGATCAGCCTTTTGAGTTACTTGAGCAAAATCGGCGTCCGCAAAGTTGAGCTACCTATTTAGAGCAAAGAGGTACTTTAGCCCCAAGCAACTTCTCCTTCTCTACAAAGCACAGATTAGACCAGGCTTGGAATATTGTTCCCATCTATGGAACTCGGCCCCAAAACATTCACTTAACCTGCTTGATAGCATACAGAGACGAGCAGTTCGACTCATTGGAGATCCTACTCTCACATCGATTCTACAACCGACAAGACAAGTCGCTGACCTATGCTTGTTCTATAGGTACTTCCATGGTAGATGTTCTGAGGAACTCAAAGACATTATCCCTCGAAATGCAACTTTTGGGCGCCCAACAAGACAGGCTGCTAATGCTCATGACCATACAGTACACTTGACAACCATTTTCAAAAACTCCTTCTGTTACAGGACAAACAAACTTTGGAACTCGCTTCCTGGGGATATATTTCCAGAAGACTACAATTTGCAGCAATTTAAGTGCAGAACAAACATACATCTGCAGGCATCTCGGGGCGCTGTTGAAGCGTTATAGGTTCGCCTTTCCCGGGAGAAGTATATAAAAAAAAAAAATAAAATTAAATTTTCCCCTGTTTGTTTGCAAAATTGTCCAAAGTTTTTTGTCAAGTCCTTGTTTCGGGGTATATGTTAATGAAAGTGCTTCTACGTTAATAAATTTTCATGCAGGTGTACCTCAGGGTTCAGTTCTCGGCCCGATTTTATATAATTTATATACTTCAGATTTACCAAGCTTGCCGAAATGTGAAGTTGCAATATACGCTGATGATACGGCTATATTTTCATCGCATGAGTTCGGTCTTAATATTGAGACGAATCTTAAAAATGCGGCTGTAATATTAATTAAATACAACAACAAATGGAAAATTAAGCTGAATGCGGATAAGATGCAAGCCATCTTTTTCACTAGAAAAAGAAAAGCTTGCTTCCTACCTGCCAATCAACTATTGTTAAATGGAAGGCTGATACCATGGCAGACTTCTGTAAAATATTTGGGAATTCATCTGGACAGTAAATTGATATTTAAAGAGCATAAAACGCAGACTGAAAAAAATAAATATTGCTATTAAAATGTAATATACCATACACCCATGTTATACCCATTTACAGGAAATCGCTTTTATCAATCAACAATAAAATATTAATTTTCAATGTGATTTCCCAGGCAATTTTACATGTGCTGTATCATACTGTAACATAAATATATTTTCTTCTGTTTTAGATGTTCATTATTTGTTAAACAACTTGTTAATATTCCTATTAAGTATTTATTTTTAATTATTTATTTTTACATATATGTATATATTTGTTGATATTTCTTCTGTGCTTATTAAAACGTTTATTCCTTTTTGTTATCTAATTTATTTATTTGTTCATTCATTTCATTTTCAATTACATTGTTATTTATTTAGTTGTTATTTACTAGTTAATTATTTTTATTTCTTAATTTATTCATTTGTTAATTTACTTAATTGTTAATTTATTTATTTGTTAATTTATTTATTTGTTAAAATATTTGTTTAATTATTAAGTTGTTATTTTATTTATTCATTTATTTTTTTAATTTTTATTTATACATTTTTTTTTTTTTTTTTTTCTTAAATTGTGGGTTTTTCTCGTTGTTTCCTTCAAAAATAAAAATTGTGCTTATAAAATAGAAATATTTAAGCCATTAAATAATGTTTTAGTAGAAAGATATCTTAATTTATCATATCTCTGTATTGTAAATTGTGCGGCAACAAGCCTATGTTTATAAAAGAAATAAATATCTATATTATATCTATTCTTTCACAAAACTAAAAAAATAAATATTTTCGAACAAACCCGCACTTTTAAAACTTGGCAGCACTCTTGCAGTCAATTGACATCGAACAATCGTTCAACTTGCACGCATACCAATTAATTTTGCAGGCTTTTGGTTTGACACAAGCCACGAAAGCCAATAGCAGAAAAAAAAAGTCAAATAAAATCCAAGGCGTAGAAGTAAAAAAAAATAAAAAAAACGTGGTGAGAATAAGTCTGAAAAATACAAAAATTTTCAACGATTTTTGGGCTTCTTTCTGAGCAACGATATTGGGCTACATTTTTTTAAAGGTTTGGGCGTAATGGACGGAGAACGTCAATGTTAACTTGGTAAACAAAAGGAATAGTCTCATAAAATTTGTCGGATATCCGTTTGTCGCACAACATAATTTCTGCAGAATAATTCCCAAAGACAATTAATTTAGTTCCCATGATGACAGTGTCTCTCATTCGCTCAATATTTCCATCAATGAATTATCTCAATCTGTCAACTGTCAACGGACTCAAAAAGAAAGTACATTATTCGTCGCATTCGAATCCGACATATACGTTGCTTATGGGTGACCTTCCATTCATCTGTCAGTAAGAACAATTCAAAAGTCTGATCTGTCGGAGCTAAAACAGAAATATAAACTTTGACAGTTGACAGTTCAGCTTGAACCAACGTATAATATCCAAAGAATTTTCATTCAATTTGGGCACATTCAAAAACACATTCCGTGGTTGACACATAAATAACAAACTTTCCATCTCGTTTGTTGAATTACATACAAACACGATCTCTAAGAAACGGAATTTCTAGTTTTATGTAACATGTAGATAATAGATCCGTTACAACTAGATACTATTTTTTTTAGTATAGGGTGTTTTTTTAGAGGTATAGAATTTTAAGTCGCAGTGGCTTAGTGGTTAGTGTGTTGGACTACTAAGCGAGGGGTCGAGGTTCGAACCCCGCAAAAACCCAAATTCCAACTTAGGGTTTTTTCCACTGCGCCACCTCTCGCGACCTTAACATTCAACCGTCCATTAATCGCATGCAATATCGCACGGTTGCTATCAGCCGGCAAAAACAATTTGACCTAATGCGCGCGCTTCAGATCATGCGCGTGGACCAGATCAAATTAGCTTGAATAACAAAACAATAAGCGGCAGAGCGGATAGACTTGACAATATCGGACAATGACTTTATGCTGCTGCCATGACGTTTGAAAATGTGACCCAAATTCTGGTGAATAAAAACACTTTCCCAACGCATGATTTCTTTGACAGACAAAATTGCTGACTATTTGTTTTTAGTTTCTACTATAGCAGAGAGCATGATTTTAAATTCGGAACAATTAAAAATGTCACATGAAGCATGAGTGTTAGTGCGCCAGCAGACACACACAATATCTTTTGCTTACGAATACAAACACACGACGGGGGGTTGTGAGAGAAATGTTGCTTATGAAGCTAAATGCACGGCCTCCGCCTAATCTCGATCGTATAGTTTTCCTACCCTAACTGTAGCTGCTGTCACTTGCTCGAAGATATACCGATAACAATGTACTGCATGTTTGTATTTCCATTTACATACCCTTGCTATAGCCATTTTTATCCCATGCACAATGCATTCCACCCAGCCACTCATAATAATCCAGCGAGTGTGTAAATATGCAATTATGCAGTTAGTGATACGGTTTTCTAAATGTGCATTCGCTGGTGTTTACAGCTGTTCGAATGAATGCGCCTTTGCGCGACATTCTTACCGCTGACGTTGACAGGGGGTGTAAGTGAATGTCGCAAAAATTTAGCTTGGTAAACATTTTACTCAATTTTAATAATATGAAATACGATTATAAATCTGTGGAGACAAAGAAACGTCTTAATCACGCTATCAACGAATGAAGGGTAGAGTGTCATTTGGTATGTTCGCTTTGTGTAAATGATACTCGAAATAATGCGACTGCAGTGAATCGAAAAACAAAAGGTAGCTAGTCGAATTTTGTGCTGACGGTTGTGTGAATATCATTTATATGGGTGTTGTCATCAAGGAGGCGTGTGAAGGTAAACATTTGAATATTTGAATATCAAAACAACTCTCTGCAAAAGTACTACCTGGAACAGTAATTGGTTGAACTTAAAATTGCACCTTAATGCTATGCTAGGTAGGTAGGTAAATGGGTGCTCTTGTGGCGGTTGCCACAGCTTCACTTAGACCATCAGTTGGGTCCATGGTGTCCAGTTACGGGAACCATCCAGTGCAGCCTGTTGAGAAACAAGAAATATACCGCATTTTATATTGGAGCCACATAGATTCAGTACGAATCTCATGGGTTCTTAAAGCTCCGTTGTAACCTGATCCTCTAGTTTTTCCTACGAGTTAGTAGCTACTGATAAGAAGTCGGTTTATCTACTAGAACCACCCAGATTTGAGTATGAATCTCAGGAGTACCTTGAGAGCAACATTCTTCAGATCCTCTATAGGTCATGGAAGAAGTAACTGTTGAGAATTATCTGTCTGCTGTTTTTATTGCATGGGCGAACAGATTCAATTTCTACGTCCCTACAGCTTCTGCAAAAATCATAATGCAGTACCCCGCTTCTTCCCCCCGTTCTTCGCCGCTTGGGTGATAGCAGCTACCTCTGCTTGGAAGTCACTACAATCATCGCTGATTCTGAATGATTCTCGCAGGTCCAGTGCTTTGCTGAAGATGCCCGCGCCTGTGCCGATATCCATCTTTGAACCGTCAGTATATAGGGCTAGCTCATCTTCTAATGTCACTACTTTGTTGGCCCAATCGCTTTTGTTTGGAATTCTGTAGAGAATCTCCTGTCAAAAACGAGAGTGGGGGGTAGGTAGTCAGTAGTCACCCTCTCCTTCGCCGCGCTCCATTGGAATTCAATAGAGGCATGCCCGTAGGGTTTGGATGACCATAATCCAGACTCTCTTAGCCTGATTGCGGTTTTGACCGCCTTGCTGATGCAGTAAATGTCCAGAGGGGTAAGGTTTAGCATCACCTCCATAGCTGCGGTGGGAGTGGTTTAATTGGATTCTAATTGGATGCATTCTGATAATTATTATGGAGTAGTTGATATTTAACAGAACGACAGGTAGACACTTCTGTTTGATTTTCTGCAATCAACTTAGTTATGTAGATGCCGAGTTTGCAAGCAGAGATGAGGAATACTGACTTATGCCTCTTTAGGTCGGAAGAATGTACCAACGTAATGACTTCTATAGAAACAGGAAATACGAAGTGGAACAGGAGTTTATTCAGGAGTTTATTGATCACGAGAGAAGTTCTTAAAGTTCTACCAAGAAAAGCAATAATTAAGCTTCTTCATATTATAAATGTCGCGCTCAAACTAAAACACGTGCCGAGCTAATGGAAAGTTGCGGAGGTCATAATGGTTTTAAAACAAGGATAACCGCCAAATGGAAGTAAAGTCGTATAGACCAATTTCCCTTCTTCCAGTCATATCCAAAATTTTCGAGAGAATTTTACTAACGCGCCTACAACCGGTTATAGAATATAATAAAAATAATCTTATCCCTGACCACCAGTTTGGGTTCAGAACAAAGCATTCGACGATTGACCAAGTGCATAGAATTACTGAAAGCATTTGAAGAAAAAAAGATTATCCTCAAGTGTATTCCTCGACGTCTCACAAGCCTTTGATAAGGTGTGGCATGACGGCTTGAAACTTAAATTACGACAAGTTCTTCCCGTACGCCTATATGATATTCTAGAATCATATCTCGGGAATAGACTCTTCCGTGTTAGACATGGAAACGAATTCTCTGAGCTTAAGGAAATTTCGGCCGGCGTGCCGCAAGGAAGTGTCCTTGGACTGCTTCTCTATCTGTTATATACTCGTGATATATCAATGGAAGATGGCACTACCCTTGCTACGTTCACCGAAGACTCCGAGTAGGTAATACAATCGAAGAAACGAATGCAGAACTGCAAAGCGCACTGAATAAGGTAAACGAATGGACGAGGGACTGGCGGATCGCCCTCAACGAAACTAAATCTGTACATGTGAATTCCACGAACAAATGACTTGCCAATTTTTCTAAACTTGGCCCGAATAGCCTTTGCAAACGAGGCCAAATACCTGGGAATGACATTCGACGCAAAGCTGAAATGGAATTCGCACGTGAAAATGAAACGTAAAGAACTCGATATCAAATATAGAGAAATGTACTGGCTACTCGGAAAACATTCCCAACTCAGTACCGAGAACAAACTGCTTTTATACAAGCAAGTGCTGAAGCCGGTGTGGAGCTGCGTTCTACAACTTTGGGGTTGTACCGAGAAAACAAATGCCAATATTCCACAAACTTCTCAAAATAAAGTGCTTGGAGAAATTGTAAAAGCACCATGGTATATTAGAAAGGACGATATCCACAGGGATCTCGGGATTCTAACAATTGAAACTGAAACTAGAAGCTTTGCGAGAAATCATAGAATCCGACTAATCGGACATGTCAACAATACGGTCCGACAAATTTTGGACGAGAACAATTTATTGCGCCGACTACAAAGAACGAAACCTTTCGACTTGGCAAGATAAGATTAACCGCATCTAAACTGCGGAACGTGCGGGATCTTTCATTGGAAAGTAACCTGTCAAAAGTTGTTATTTCGTGATAGAAAAATTGCTTGATAAGTTATATCTTAGTTGCACTATCTAACAATCTTTCGAAGGGTGGTGTTTTTAGTCAGTAAAAATTTAACACTACTATGAGCACGCGCTTGCTATTCTCATAGTGTCTTTGGAAGATTTTCACCTACCCTCGGTAAAATAAAAAAAAGGAGTTTATTCAAAACGTTTAGCTCATCAATGCAAACAAAAGTTCAATAGACTACGTTGTTAATCAACTAAAACAGAAATTGTTATGTAGTAGATTTGGGTAGTTCCGGACCTGTTTAGTTCTTTGAACTACATATGTCCTATATCGGCAACTTTTCCCCTCTTTCCGTAAACTGCAACTAAGCCTGTCCAACCATGTTCGATATAGTTCCGATTTTACTAAACGCTATGATATGTTAAACTTAAAAGTTTTCTTGTTCAATTCTTTACATTGCTTTTCCTTTAACGCAAAAATGCTCTCAATTGAGCTTCATAGTTCCGTGGACCCTCACACCACAGAATGAGTTGTCAGTCATCTGTCAGGTTGCTATGTGCAAGTGTATGCGTGCGTCTAATCTACTTTAACATGGCACACATAATTTCGCATATAGCAACACGGAAAACAGCTTTTAGGCAAACTCTCTTCAATTGGGCGGAGCTGACGGTCTATTTAATACTAAGTTTATAACTTAAACCCATTTTTTTACCTTGTTGTTTTTGTAATTTCATAATTTCAACCGCCGTCTGTAAATACGTGTGAGCTACAAAAAAACATGTTGCTAATGGCCGGAAGCCAATTACATAGCTTTTATGGACATCGCGGTGTTTGTTTGGTTTTTGTGGAGACTTTGATTATATAAAAAAAAAAAAAAAAAAAAACAAAATACATAGTGAAATACATTTTAGAAAATACCTACCTAATTCTTGCATTAAAGTTCAATTCATGAACTCACAAATCTTACAAAATAAATGAGGAAGTGTGCGTGACTTCATGAATTTTTCTTCAAAACAGCTTTTAGGCAGCCGCCTTTCCACTCGAAAGTTTTATATCTCTGTATTCCATTATCTTTGGTAGTAAGATTAGATAGAGCTATTACCACAAAGATGAAAGTACTAGATTTTACTTTTCGCGATGATTGCATTTAGCAAAAAACAATCCTATTTTGAACGAACAGAATTAGCAAATAATTGCTTCAAAAAAAAAAAAAAACTGAAGTTAAGAATTTAGCGTGCGAACAAAATACTGCTTTGCTAAACTGCCACGCTAAATTTTATCTTTGTAGACATTTTTGTATGGGTAATAAAATTAAGCGCAAGCAGGATACTAGGCTTAAGTGAATAAAAGTGGTTAGGACTATGTTGTTAACGGGACCGATACAATTTAAAATGTTTTAAACATGTAGTTTACCTAGAGCGGGTGATGTAAAGGGTGGGCCATCTAGTGGTTGTTTTTTAAATCATAATTTATTTTGACACTGACAGCTGCTTCCCGCTCGAAATCTTGACAGAATGTCGGTATTATACCTCCGCTGAACGAAATGAGTCGGTTTACGCTTGAACAACGTTGGGAAATATTTAAAACTTATTTCCAAAATGAGTGCTGTCTAGCCCAAACAGTGCGTTTTTTGAAAAGAACTTTTGGCCGAAATGAAGCACCCGACGCGCCTGCTGTACGCAAGTCTGTGCAAAAAGTTCGTGAGACAGGTATGCTGGGCAACACCCATGGTCCCCTTCGTCGTACAGTGCGCACAAACGAGAATGTGACAGTTTGGTGCGGATTATGGAGTGGTCTCATCATTGGACCATTTTTCTCCGTAAATGAGGCCATGTTAACTGATTTTTTTTTTTACTGAAATTGAAGAGGTAGATTTGTTTCATGCAGGATGGCGCGCCATGCCACACAGCCCATGCCACAATCGATCTTTTGCGCAAAAAAAAAAAAAATCCCAAATCGTTTATCAGTCGTCTTGGCGAACTCAACTGACCGATTTTGAGCTGCGATTTGACCCCTTTGGACTTTTTTTTTGTGAGGAACCTCGGAGGACCGATGTTCTGCCAACAATCCGGGAACGATTCAAGTACTAAAGCCCAATATCATCCAAGCAATCCGTGAGCTACAGCCCGAAACCATCAACAAGGTCTTGGAAAATTTGGTAGACAGAATGCGCTACTGCCAAGTCAGCCGAGGCAGCCACTTGAACGACGCTGTGTTCCATAATTAATGGAAATATTTGCTTTTATACAAATAAAGCCATAATACATGGTCAAAATTTAATTTTGTTAACTTTATTGCATTTTTAAAAATAAACTTGTATTTGGCCCACCCTGTATAAGTTCAGTATAGTACTTGTTTTTTAAAGAATGTAGAAGAAGGTTTTTATCGTTATTTGAACTTTAGAAAATGAGTAGGAAGGATCACCTTGTTGGTGCTTTTTTCGAGTTTAACCTTGTAAGGAAATAACAACAATAGTTCTTGTAAGAACATAGTGATTATTTGCCTGTCATGTAACTCTTTCGTTTTTCTTTGAACAAAAAGAATGACAGTTGAATGATATTCTGGATAACTCCATATAAAATATGACAGAGAAGCAGTTCCAACACCTAAAAACAAAAATTTCTAAAAACTATTTTAATCCAAACGCCAAAAAAATATTAATTTACTGCCCAGTTTGTGAAATCGAAATAACCTTGAAATCCAATAAACACCCTGCATTAATCATCGAATCTAAATTTCATAATGAAATTCTCACACAACAGTTGATATACAAAGTCAAGAGCACATCAGACGTGAGCGTGCAGTTATATTTTTACGATAAACAAAACACACCCACTTCTCAGACACACCCTCCGTTTCTATTTTGTTGTTTGTACTGTTTTAATGGGTAACGGTTGCAACGTACCAAACCGTATAACTATTGTCTGTACAATCAATTTCGTTACTTATTGTATGCGAATCCTAAATAAGGATGTCTCTGGGTGGAGCATTTAACTGGGTAAAGTTTAGAAAGCGAATGCAATAAAAAAATAAAAAATATTAATAATTATTTTAGACGTAGCTTCATGTCATGTTTATTTTTAACAGTTCGTGGAATTGATTTATATAAGCTTAATCTGAATAGTATAATAGTCAGTTTGCGTCAATGAGAGTGGCGATAAAATGAAAACAATTTCGTGCGAGATCTGCTGAGCGCGATAACGTTGACGACTGCTGTTTGAGCTGGCACTAACAGTAACAAAGCTCGCGCAAGTATAAGTACGCCTGAAATGGGCAGATGTATTTTATTTTAATTTGTAGTTATAGTTGTTTTAGGTAACTACATTTCGAATAGTTTAATTGCCTTAAGTGACAGCAGTCGGCAGAAGTATGCGACATAACAGAATCACATAACAGACGATGACAACCGGTTAACATGTACCCTCTGAACGTGCCCACTGCCCACTTATTTTTAGTTTATCGTATTTCGGTTGGGTGGGAGAACAGAACATGCAGATTAGGCAGTAATTTTATTATTTTAAGTCATTATGAATTTACGGGGTTTTGTCACACGACAGCGCGAACGAACAGCCGACTGCGAAGACTGATAAATTATTGCGAATAATTGAAGTGAGCTTCTAGTGGTGGGAGATTTTTTCAGTTTTTTACGATTATATCTTCGGGAGTGAGATTCATTTTGTAGATCCTATGGCACTTCGCTCTTATAAGTTATCTGCGTTGTAATCTTAAGAGGGTTAGGTTGACAAACACGAAAGTAATTGTTGCATCAAGTGGGAAGAAAAAAGTTGGCAGAATTTCCACTGTATAGGTACGACCAAAGTTGTTGTTGTTTTCGTGTTTTAAACTATATCTTGGGCTGCAAATCAGATGCGAGTTTAATTTTTTCGATGATTAAGTCATTCGATGATCGTTTGTGCCATGTTTTTGCTGAAAGTTGAATGAAGTTCGATTTTTTGTTTTTTTTTTAGTTGTAAGAATGTTTAGGGCTCGAAAAAAAATTGTTTCTTGTTCGAAGAATTCGTTCTGGTGCATAAAACTTGAAATGTTGAAGTAAATCGGGACATACTATACGATAAGAGAAAACATCATGAATAAACAGCATACAATGAACACTTCGCCTTTTTTCTAAAGCATCTAATCCTATTAAGGCACATCTTGTTGGATAAGAGGGCATTATGTATATAAAGGTTCCATTTTATTTGTCTTAAAAAAAATCTTGTAAAGGATTTTTGTATCCTTTCTAGATGTGTTATAGAATTTGCATATACAGGACACCATACTAAAGAGCAATATTCAAGATAAGGTCGTACTAAAGACATATAAACAGACTTTAGAGCATATGGGTTCGAAAATTCAGCACATGTTCGCTTAAGAAATCCAAGCATCGAGTTTGCTTTGTTGACAACATAATCAATGTGAAACGAAAATGCAAGTTTCGTGTCAAAAATCACACCAACGTCTTTAATTTCGGTTTTCGAGAAAGGCTGGTCCCGGAAATTGTATAGTCATTAAGTACAGGCAGTAAATCATGGTACACAGAAAAAGAATGGCATTTGTTTATGTTCAAGCTAAGTAAATTAAGGTCACACCATTGAACTATTGTGTTTAAATTTAACACGAATAAATATCTTTAGGTCATCGGCATACATCAAGCAGCTAGCGCTATTAAGCAATGAAGGAATCTCATTAATAAATATATTAAAAAGTAAAGGTCCTAAGTGACTACCTTGGGGGACACCAGAAGAGACCTCAATTAGTCTAGATTGAGAAGAACCAATCTTTACATACTGCTTTCTGTTCATGAGGTAACTTGTTAACCACTTAAGTAGCATCGAATGAATGCCAAATGATCTTAATTTGCTTAAAAGAATGCCATGACATACCGTGTCAAAGGCTTTCTTGAAATCAGTAAAAATTACATCAACTTGATATCCCGATTCAACAGAATTTTTTGGTTGATTATCGACTTTTTTTATTGAAAGACCAAATCTTACACAATCTAGAGGGGCAGCCCAAAGATGGAGAGCAGAAGCGCATTTTTTTTTTAATCTTTCGACGTCCGGAATCATTAAAACTAAAGCGAATACTGACAGTGTTGTCCAGGCGTCACTATTCGTGCGTACGAACTGCATGTTTTCATAGCTGCAAAAGCAAAGCTCTTGCCTCTGCCAAAGTAGCTGCAAGTAAAACATTTTCGATAAATTAATCCCAAATGTGTTAATATTTGTAAAAAAAAAAAGATTCTCGATTTTAATTTTATTCGTTTTACTTGGCAAACATGTTTAAGTATATATGTAGTATTGGATTTTATAGCCTCAGTTTTTTATTACAGGAGGAGTCAATACTGTGGCATCGACCTGGTTAAGTTCAAGTGAAGAACCCTTTCTTATGCCAGCTCATCAGGTTATTCATTAAGGGCTACTAATTTGTGTCCAGGAACCCAGTAGATTCTAACATTGTTCTGAGCACAAAGAATTTGTTCGCGACGGCAACTTACAAGCTTAGATTGAGTCTCAAGTGAAGAGAACGCTGGATTGGGTTTCGCCATTATTGCTACCTGTTTTGCAGCTGTTGTCACTGCCAGATCGTCAGCCTAAAATTCTGGAAGTCTTATTGAACTCGCTAGTCCAAGTATTTCACAGTAGAAACATGGATCCATCTGTATAGAGGGGTATATTGTTAATTCGTTAGAGAACGTTTTTAGATTCGTTTTGCCATTCCTCCGTACTGGGGAAATAAGCGAAAAAAAGTCTTTAGAAGTCCAAGCGGGGAGTTGTGTAGTCTGTGCATACATTATTTACTACGCATGAACAGCTTCTAGCCTAACTGAACCGAAGGGTGCGGATTGCAGCAGATTTCTGTTTGAAAAGGTTCTGTGGCTTAAGTAGTGCCATGCCAATATATTCCATTTTTTGGATCTTAGTCGTAATTTTAAGATTGCTGCGGCTTTGGATATCGCCTGCCACCTTATGCAATGAGAGGAAGCTCAAAAAACAAATTTAAATTTAAAGAATGTATCTCCTTATCTACTTTACAATTTTGTTTACTACTTTCCTTCATAAAAACTATCAAATTGAAAAGTTCACAGATTCTAATAAGTTTTGTAATTTTGCTAACATTTTTCAGTCAAAAGCTTACTTCGCCTAAATGGAACCATTTCAAGGGAGTGCGGCTACGCTGGAAGGACAAAATTCGTCTAAACAATGTGATTTGGAGGTGTTGGCACATGCAATGTAAGTTGAGTTTGTGAATTTTTTTTTTTTATAATTGCAAGAAAATGGGCGTTGCCATTTCACTATTACTGTTGTAAGAAATGTCTATATAAGTTTTTATAATTTATTTTTCATAAAAATATGAAAAGTTGTTTTGTTTTGATTTATGGGACAATTATGTATAAGGCAGTGCTGACTTCCTTTTCATTATTAAAGTTTCTACCCAGAGGGTTAAATGGTCCTAAATATATTTGCAATTTTGCTAAGAGGGATATCAATTCCATGGAATACAATTTTTCAGTCATACTACCTCATTATTTCTTGGTTACTATTTTTATTCCTGTATTAGTTTTTTCCTTCTTCTTCTTTTTTTAAGAAATACTGGATTGTTTAGAAGTTAGCTTTATTAATAAACTAACAGATTACGTCTCCCCGTTTTCCTCCGCAATTTTTTTCAATAATAACCCCTTTCCGCGCTCTCTCTCTGTGATCTGTGAATCAGGGATGAAAAATGAACTTTGTGGACTGTAACTAAATCTTAGTTACGATTGTATTTTTTGTATTTTTTCAATTCTCGTTTCTCGTATACAAGTAGGTATAGGAGAAAGATATCGTCTTCGTACAAAATTTGAGATGTTTTTAAATTCTATGTAAATAATATAATATTCTATATAAATAATGTAAATATATATAATTCTTATATTTAAAATGATTGCGTCTGTCGTTTTCCACATGAATTTAACAATACAACTTTTGTTAAGAATGTATTGGCAAGGTAATGGTTGCATTTAGAACCAAAGGTTGTACTCACTAAGTTTTTAGCTTAACAGTAGAAGAACAAATCTTTTTAAAATAAAAATTGCAGTAAGTGTCAAAGCAGTTAAGACCTCACTTTCATTATTGTATTTCTTATTACAGTTTAAACCATGCATTTTTTCATATTTTATCAACGTTAACACTAAATTCGAAATTTAAATTCTAAGAACCCCTGGATTTGGAATAGTGTGTTCAAATAAATTCGCTATTCCTTGGTTTCATCATAAAGTTATTTACATTCATAAATGTATTTAAAATAGCTATATACAAATTTCAAAGAAAACAAATAAAAAGTTGACTAAAGTTCACTCAATTTGACTTTCAACTGTGGCTAAGATTCTTGTTTATCTGCTAAATAATGAGCTTTAAAAATCACCAACCTATTCCATTAACTAAAAACATTTCCGAAAAGATTAACAATTTGGAACGGAAATGAACTTGTAGAATGTAGCTATATATAAAAAAATATAAAACAATAAGTAGGTATTAATTTTAAAGATAAAGGAAACAGTATTACTCACTTAATTCTTAATTGGGCAATCAGTCCGAAGCCAAGCCCAATTTAAAAATAGCGATTTGTGCAACGCATATAACGACAGAAATAACAGTAAAACTTACGAGCTACCACCAAACCAAATGTCAACTGCCAACCATATGTGGTATTCGATTGGGCGCTCTCAGAGCACATTTTATGTTCGATTGGTACAAAAAAAAAAAAAAACAATCTTTTTTAGATTTCAGATCACTTTTGCGAATCTAGATATTTTCTCAGAATAACCAATAAATGGTAGAGTTTAATTACATTTTAGTGAAGTTTTTTGTATACATATTTAGAAATTAATCGGGACGCAAATTTCGAATGTTTTAATATAAATTTAACCAGCGAATGGAAAACGCTTTGAAAAGTATTTTCCATATTATTTTACGTTCGATTAGCCACACGTAATCTGAAATCTGAGAGCGATTTTAAAGAAGCCCAATCGAATACCACATTAGAAACTTTATATCTTCGCAATTTGTTTTGTGGTTGGCTCACTTACTCTCAGTGATGCCAATAATTTAAGGCACAATATAAGGTATAGCTTTGCTGTTCCATCCATTGTATAATTTGTAAGATACCAATTGCAAAGCACTTCTTTTGTTTTTAAGGGGAAGTTTACGTTAGGCAGGGGAGAGGGGGGCAGTTTAGGACGGGGGAATTTTAGGATAACTTAAGAAAAAGTACTACAAAAAAAACTTTTTAATAAGTACTTTAATAAAATTTTACAGTGACAACTCCACTTCAAAGAAACATCGGATGGATATTGAAACGATACCAACTTAAAAAACAAAAAAAAAGTGCCACACGACGGTTGTAATTTTTTTTTTCCCTAGATGTAAGCATATTATTCTAAAATTATGCTCAATTTACAAATTAAAGGTGTTTAATTATAATGTTTATATGTGTAGCGATGTTATTCAACCAAAATATTAACAATTTACATTGTTTCGAAAAAAATATGAAGTTCTTAGTTTTTTATCCCTCTCGGGGCACTTTTGGACAATGCGCGAGGGGAACTTTTGGACATGTCCTAATCTGACCCCTTTTAACACTTTGAACAATCTATTTCAGTAATTTGTATAGAATGATTGTTTTTGGTTTTATTTGTTTAGGTTTATCTCTGCACTAATGGTCAGAAATCACAAGAAAAAGAAGGAAACCGCTCCTAATGAGCGTTTTTTAGACATGTCCAAAACTGCCCCATGGTTGTCCCAGAGGGGCAGAATGGGACACTTTAAAGAGATTATTAAAATAAATAAAAAATATATAAATCATAACTATAAATATCTATTTGGATATAAGATTGAAAGATAAAACAACATGTAATAATAATTTTCGAGATCCGAAGGGATACTCCGCTTTTTAATGGATCCAGAGCGATTTTTGTAAAAAGTGTCCTAAGGTGACCCCCTCTCCCTTACGTTGTACAGTGGAATTAGGTGTGATCGTAAATATGGCAAATATATGGATAAACGAATAAAAAAAATTGTAACAAGTCATTGTATTAAATATGCATTTTCAAAGTTACGATTGTAACGCGTTTTTCAACCCTGCTGTGAATACGCAGCAAAAGAAATAAAAAAATTCTTAATGGCGGGAGGTGTAAACAAATACCGACACTCAGCAGTGTTCCTACATCTTGGTATTTCTACTTTTTTGTGGGAATTGCGATTTCCGAAAACCTTCCATACGAAGAAATAGAAGCCGAAGCTGTCAGTTTATTTAATAGTTAGTTTATTTTGGTTTTATTTTGATTATAAAATGATAGAGTTCAATACAGAATAATTGTTAAAAAGTAAAAGAAAATCAATAAAGGCAATTTTTCACGAAAACAAAAGGCATTTCTGTAACAAAAATTTCTAGTCCAGTGCCTTTTCGAGTTGAACTTTTGATAACCTTGTGGTTTGCAAAAAATTGGTAACATTGTGTGTTGCAATAAATTGGGAATACATTTTTTCCCACCTTTCTTCCTCGCTTGTATTTGGATCTACCATAGGTAGTTGCAATATCTAATTCTAGAACACCAGTGCCATCGTGAACAAAATTCCCCACGAAATATTTCCCATTTTTTCAAAAATAGATATTGTCGGCAATGAATTTCGAAAAAGGGAAAAAATTCCCCCCAGAATAAATTGGTATCGTGAACAAAAATTCCACATTAAATTTGATGCGATGTCCCCCGGAATATTTCCTTCGCAAATTTGTAGGTGGAAATTCAAAACGTAAGTAGTTTCTATGGGAGTTTGATGTCTTTTGCGTTTAGAAGAGAGAGAGAGAGAGAAAATAGAAGTGGCATAGGATTGGTATAAGTCAAACTACAGAAAGCAAACATTTTTAATCGTTCTAGTATTTTAAAGCCCGTTCTTCAAAATGTGCTGAAATAATTTAATAGATATAGCCCAACTAATCAAAAACAATTGGATTTATTCAATGATGATTTTATGCAAAATACCGACAGGTTAGGCGAAAAATTTGTTGATTGTTGACAGGATGTCTGAGAAAAAATCCCGCAGATACTTGAACATTAGTTTATTGACCCTGTAGTACCTACTAGTGAAATCTATAAAAAAAATAAAAATAACTATATTGCAGCGCTATTTTATTTCTACTTACAACGCCTATGGTAACTCTGAAGGCACCAAGTGATAAAGAACAAAAACTTAAAAAAAAACAGAACGTTCTGTAGTAAATTCTGGGTCTGTTTACGATGCTCGCTCACTTACACAAAACTGAAACAGAAACAGATCCATAAAAACATGGCTGCCGCGTATTCTGTCAAATTGTGTTTCGTTAGATTACGATTCGATTTTTGTTTAATTTTAATTTTTGTTTGTTAAAATAGTCTATTATACTGTGCTCTTCGTCTACTAGCAACTTTTTTTAGTTTGAGAATACTATTGCTGATTTATTTAGCTGAAAACTGAGAAGTAGTTACTACATATTCAGGATGTAAGCATTACTTGGTTTTGAAAGTTTTATCGAAATCAAAATTGGGGTTTTCGAGATCTGAGGAGTTTTTAAAATCAGTGTTTTCGGGGTTTCCAATTGAAAACTAAGGATGCAATAATTTTGAAAACATTTATTCTTAAGTTTGCGTTTTGGTCAAAATCGTTATCGCCGTTTTCCGATAAACTAAAGAAAAGCTAAATTTTTAGAAAATTACTTTTTTTCAAAAATCCCTTGTACGGAAATATAGAGAAAAACTGACTATTAAGTTAGAAATGACCATATTACCTTAGAAATTATTTTTTGTTGCAATCGCATAGACCGTTTTCGAGATATGTCCAAATTTCAAAAGTACCCTTATTCGATTTTTCAGCTACCTATCAATTTTGGTTGAAATCGTTAGAGCAGTTTTCAAACAAATCAAACTGGTACGAACATTTTATATGTGAAGTACCATTAATATTGATGTTAGCTAGAAAAAAAAAAACACTGTATGCCCCAAACTCTAAATCCGAAGTTTGAACAAAATCCGGGCAGCCGTTTTTTACAGAGTATGCGTTCCGATGGATACCTCGCTATGGCCGAGAAATACGAGAGCCATTTTTTTGAGTTGCTCTATCATCGTAATGTCAGATACGATTAACATCTCGCGATCGAAATTTTGTACGAATACAATATCGAGAAAGTTAAAAATCCATTTTTGAGTGCAAAGTCACGCGAGTCCAAACTTCTGATGATAGTGGGTCTATGTCGAATAGGCTTTGACATCAAAATAGCTTTTTCATCAGCTCTCTACGTGACTGCTTATAATAAGCAGGTGCACTATTAAAGATAAAAACAATTTAGTATAATCCCTTATCGTTCGGGCGACACAGCAACTCGACACTGATAAGAGTAAAACATGCCCAAAAAAATCCTTCTAAGTTGTCGTCAAATCTAATCATTCTACATATAAGCTATATATCTTTTGATACAAAACCCCACCAACCACAGAGATTAGAATGCCTGCACAGTCAAATATGAATTGTTAATACCCTTATAATTATAATGACAAGGCACAAAATCAAAACCAAATCTGAAAACAAAACAACTTTTGCAAAACAATCAAAACAAAAAACAAATTTCTCACACGGAGCTCTTTTTAAACCCCCCCAATCGAATGTGAATAGACCAAAGCACATTGAGTCGCGGCTGAATCCGTCTGGGTCTACTTTTATATATCGCCTGGGCCGATTCTGAATTGTTTTGTTTGAATTGTCTACCATCGCTGGTAGAGCAGTTTCCTGACTTTCTTATACGTCAATAGTTCGCGACTTTCGCTACACTGTAGACACAAAAGTGATGGATTAGAAATCTCCGGCTGCGCTTTTGCTGCGAAAATTCTTATCAGCGTTACTCACACTTATCTGTCTCGTTTCTGCTTTAAAGTGTATTTAGCTTCTATTTTGTTGTTTCCTTTAATTTATGAAGTTGACTGACTGTACATTCGCATTGTTGTTGGAATGAGATTTTTTTTTTTTGATACAGTCAGACGTTAACTCTTCGCAGTTTTCTTAGTCGGCCTTTGTTATAATTACTAACGGGTAACATTTTGTAGTTGGTTTTGAACGAATAATACTTGTGCTAAACTAAATTCCTAACTAAAAATTGTTTTTTTTTTAAACGTTACCGTAACAACCAGTAGTAGCTTTTGATTGCAAATTTTAACTTAATAGTAATTTAAAAGTTTATATAATCAAATATTGCAAATAAACTTATCCATGGATAGAATGTTTGAATATAGTTTTGTGTTTTGTGTACTAAGACGCAGTCGTTACAAACCGCTAGTATTCTATGGATGCATTTATGTTATTATTAATTTTTGTCTGTGTTTAAACTGAGGTAAGTCAAACATTTTTGTTTCGTTTCTTAGAGAAAGAGTAAATTTGTTGCAACATTCAGGACATGTATTGTTTATTTCTGTAGGTATCGCGCCAAAAGCTTCAACCTCAACTTATAAATATAAACATATCATATGAAACGTAAATAACTCGATATCAAATATAGAGAAATGTACTAGTTGTTCGGAAAACAGTTCCAGCTCAGTACCGAGAACAAACTGCTTTTAAACAAGCAAGTGCTGAAGCCGGTGTGGAGCTGCGTTCTACAACTTTGGGGTTGTACCGAGAAAACAAATGCCAATATTCCACAAACTTCTCAAAATAAAGTGCTTGGAGAAATTGTAAAAGCACCATGGTATATTAGAAAGGACGATATCCACAGGGATCTCGGGATTCTAACAATTGAAACTGAAACTAGAAGCTTTGCGAGAAATCATAGAATCCGACTAATCGGACATATCAACAATACAGTCAGACAAATTTTGGACGAGTTCAATTTATTGCGCCGGCTACAAAGAACGAAACCTTTCGACTTGGCAAGATAAGATTAACCGCATCTAAACTGCGGAACATGCGGGATCTTTTATTGGAAAGTAGCCTGTCAAAAGTTGTTATTTCGTGATAGAAAAATTGCTTGATAAGTTATATCTTAATTGTACTAACTAACAATCTTTCGAAGGGTGGTGTTTTTAGTCATTAAAAATTTGAACACTGCTATTAGCACGCGCTTGATGTTCTCATGGTGTCTTTGGAAGATTTTCACCTACCCTCGGGAAAAAAATACATATAATCGTAGACTTATTATATATTGACAGGGTAGCCAACTTTGCGTTGGTTCCAACATTAGCGCTAGCGCTCTTGCGTCACAGCGGAATAAATTGGAAACCTGAGAGGCAGAAATCGAAATTGGAAAGAAATATTAATACACAACGAAATACCTAATTCCGAGCAATAAATAAATCTCACCAACTTACAAGTCCTAAAAAAGAAATGTGTATGTGTGCGTGAGTGAGAGAGCAGTTTTTGGGAAATTTCCACAGCTATTCACTCACTTTTTTGTGATTTCTTATGAGTCGGTTGAAGATTTTTTTTTCGTATGAAAATTCGAACCTGAGATTTCAGTCAATTCTGACATTACAATGATGGAACTCAAAAAAGTGGGTCGCAAAATTCTGTCCGTCTGTGCCGAGGCCCACAGCCTAAACGTTTGCCCGGATTTCGTTCAATATTCGGATTTTGAGTTTGGGGCTTACAGTTCGGGACCGTTTTTTTTTGCAAGGTAACATCAAAATGTCTATTACATGTGAGATATAGATTTCAAGAGACGGAAAACGGCGATAACGATTTTGACCAAAAAGTATACTTAGAGTAAAATTGACGTTTTCAAAATTATTGCGTCCTTAATTTTCTATTCAAATCATCGAAAACGCTGGTTTTAAAAACTGCCCATATTTTGATAATCCCAATTTTTATAAAACCTAAGAATAGAAGTAATGCTTACATCCCGAACAATTCATTCAGCTAAATAGTTCAGCAATAGTATTTTTTCAAACATTGCAAAATTTCGTTCGGTTTTGTCTGCGGAATTTTACAAAAACCGCTCGAACGATTTTGATCAAATTACATGTTAAAG
Source organism: Cheilosia urbana (assembly GCA_946477585.1). Lineage (NCBI taxonomy): Eukaryota > Metazoa > Arthropoda > Insecta > Diptera > Syrphidae > Cheilosia > Cheilosia urbana. The sequence goes on from OX297854.1 coordinate 125,959,061, forward strand.
ATAAAATAAGTATTCGAAATAAGATACATACTACTTACTTCTTTTTTTTTCAAAAAATTCGAATAGGTATTTCAGTTTTTTAATTATTTCTCAAAAATGACTACCCAAGAGCCGATCTGTGTTCATTTTTTTTTTTTAACTTAACTCAATAACGCACTTTTATTAAAAATGCATTAACAGCAACGCAAAACTTATTTTTGCAAATATTACCCACTTCTTTTTTTTCTACCATTTTGAATATGGACCTTAAAAAATTCCAACCACTTGGAGTTTACACATTCAGAAAATCTCAATTCATTTGCACCCCCACACACATCCATCGGGGTTTTCAATTTATAACTGCTAATGCAAATTCAAAAACAAATCTCTGAGGTCTTACACAACATATACACACAAGTATGTAAAGATATCGATCTACTTGCAATCATTGACAACTTAAACCAGCTTCACTAATCAATTCCTGACTTAAACGCAAAATATTGGAAAACAAATTACACGCAGCATTGCACCTCTGTACAATCTTTCCAACAAAAATCAAGCGAATATGTTGTGTTTAAGGCTGTAGGAAATAAGGCCCCAATGAAATAAGTCCCAAAAAGAATAACGCCCCAAATTTGGGGTGTTATTTCATAATGAAATTAAAAAATAACGAAAACTACTTTTTTATTAGATTTTAATTCAATAATTTAATCTGCAATTCAGAAGATCTACTGCGCTACTGCCTCCCCACGTCAATCTACTCCACTTTTTGAATAAGAATATGTTTTTTATGTCAAAAGTTGCCTTAGGTTAATGTTTAATCCATACCTATATTAAATACGAAATATAGAAATATAGAAGGTATATTAATAATAATATATTGGACACCTATTTAGATTAAAGGAACTTTGTATAAACTCAGCCTTTTCATAATGAAATAAGATCCCAATTTTCATTAGGAAATAAGGCCCCAAAAAAGGAAACAACACCCCAAATTTGGGGAATTATTTAATTTGTATTTTGGGGCCTTAGGCAGAGCCCCAAACTTGTGACCAACGGGAAAGTTTCGTTCGACCCAGTCGTGCACCTTATTTCTTGATCTGTCGAATTTTGAGGGAGAAACTTTTTATTGAAAAGAGTTGTTTGTCATTTTTTCTAAATTCTTAACGGTTATACTTTACCCAAGCCCCACAGAAATAGGTAGCAATGAGTCTAACCTTTTGAGAGAAAAGAAACCTCGCCCTACATATACTTACTTACTTCAGTGGCGCTACAGTCCGGGATGCAGATCTGGGCCTCAACCCAGTGTGTGTATGTTCTCTACCAATCCGTCTCCCGATACCTTGAAAAGCTCGGCAGGTAACCCATCTTGTCCAGCAGCCTTGTTCAGGTTGGGGGTTCGGCAAAAGTTCTGGGGGTCTGTTGCTTTTGTAGCCGTTCAACGTTGAATCTACTCACAGCTCCTCGTTGTTGTGGTGTCTGGGATATCCGCATTCGTACCTTGACTGCAACAAGGTACTGGTCTGTGGCTATGTTGGCCGCTCTGAAAGTCCGCACATCTAGAATACTGGAGGAGTGCCTTGCGTCAATTTGATTGACGGTTTGAAGATCTTGTGACCGTCATATACCTCTGTGAATATTCATGTGACAATACCATGTGCTAGCTATTAGTATAAAATTCAGCCTAAGTCCATTTCCAGACGTGGTATGGTGTAGCCTTTCCGAATGTCGTACTTAAGATATCCTCTTTTCCTATTTTGGCATTAAAAACACCTAAGACAATTGTAACATCTTGCTTAGGACATTGCTCGTATGTTTTGTCGAGGAGCTCCTAGAAACATTATCTTCTGTGGGATCGTGAGCGCATATTAGGCTGATGTTGACAAATTTAGCCTTGATGCGGATAGTTATAAGGCGTTCACTAAGGTGTCGAAAGCTCAACACTTTCTGTCTACCGCTTCCAACAAATCCGCATCCAAATAGACGCTGCTTCTGTTGCCTGTAGCACCCTACATTTACCTAGTCGCATATTTATGTAAATATCAATTTGTTAACAACTATTCAATTGATTAATTCTCCGCCTTTATGTTGTTCTTACAGTTATATTGAAGAGAAGAACACCCGTTTGCCAATTCGCTTCACCTTTGGACGTAGATATTCACAGCAATCCACAGGTGAGTCTATTTATAGAATTTTTATTTTTTTTTATTTTTATCAATTCATTCACACTCACGACTAAGTTGTATTTGTATTTTATACTGTAATCTGTCTCTCTGATAACATGATTGTGATACCACGCAAGCATAAGCACGTGACTAATTTAAGCTGCCAAAAGTGGGTATAAACGTTTATAGCCATGATGAGGCGAGGAGCCATACGACCCTACTTCCGCTGGGTCTTTCGCTTATCTAAATATCGCATTTTTACAAAACAGTTTGCACTTGGCACTGATTTTTGTTACATTTTTACTTTCTTGATGTTTGTCTGTATAATTTTAATGGTATTTCGAAAGAACTAATGAAGGAAATTAAAATTAGTATGGTGAAATGTTTGCTGTCAGAGTGTCAGAAAGGCAAATACTTATTTAATTATGTATACGAGTATAGCGACTGTGACATTTACTACGGTGACTGCTACAGAGAACAAAAGCAGCGTCTATTTGGATGCGGATTTGTTGTTAGCGGCAGACTTAGGCAAGAAGTCTTGAGCTTTCGACACGTTAGTGAACGCCTTACAACTATCCGCATCAAGGCTAAATTCGCCAACATCAGCCTGATATGCGCTCACGCCCCCACAGAAGATAAAGACGATGCTACCAAAGAGTGTTTCTACGAGCTCCTCGACAAAACATATGAGCAATGTCCTAAGCATGACGTTAAAATCGTCTTGGGTGATTTTAACGCCAAAATAGGAAAGGAGGACATCTTTGGTAGCACAATCGGAAAACACAGCCTACACGACACCACGTCTGGAAACGGACTTAGGCTGATTGATTTTGCTGCGGGACGTAATGTTACCATAGCTAGCTCACGGTTTCCTCACCTCAATATACACAAAGGAACATGGCGGTCACCTGATCATCAAACCGTCAACCAAATTGATCACGTTGCGATCGACGCAAGGCACTCCTCCAGTATTCTAGATGTCCGAACTTTCCGAGCGGCCAACATAGACTCGGACCACTACCTTGTTGTAGCCAAGGTACGGATGCGGATATCCAAGACGCCACAACAACGAGAAAATACTGTGAGGAGATTTAACGTTGGACGACTACAAACACAACAAACCGCCAGAACCTTTGCCGATCGCGTATCCCTCAACCTCTCGAGAAGTCCTATGCTGCCAGCATCAAGTGCCGAAGACCAGTGGCGCCGATGCCAAGAAGCCATCAAAAACGCCGCAACTGATGTGCTCGGTTTCACCAGTCCACCCCCCCGAAACCCCTGGTTTGACGAAGAGTGCCGGCAAGCACATGCAGCAAAACAAAGTGCCTACGAAGCGTCGCTGCATAGAAGGACGAGAGCAGCTCGTCAGCTCTACGAGCAAAAAAGGAGGGAAGAACATCGGCTTCTCCGGAGAAAAAAGAGAGAGCATGAGAAGCGCGCGATCGAGGATATAGAGAGGTGTTACTCCAGGAACAATGTTCGGAAGTTTTACCAAAAGGTAAAAAGAACGTGTCATGGCAACAAGACCCGAACGGAGACCTGTAGAGACGAGCAAGGAAACCTTGTAGTAGAGTCACAGTCGGTGCTGAGGACATGGAAAAACCATTTCTGCAGACTGCTAAACGGCGAAGACGACACAAATTCCGCTGTTAGGCAGAACGATCTATTCAACCTGGACGATGACAGCCAAGATTTCCGTCCACCTGACCAAAATGAAGTGAGGATAGCAATATCTAAGCTTAAATCCAACAAGGCTGCTGGTCCAGACGGCTTACCTGCCGAGCTCTTCAAGGCAGCCGGAGATGACTTGGTAGAGTGCATACACCAACTCATCTCCAAGATTTGGTTAGAGGAAAGTATGCCTGATGAATGGAACCTCAGCATTGTTTGCCCGATCCACAAGAAAGGAGACCCTCTAAACTGCGCCAACTACAGAGGCATCAGTCTCCTGAACACTGCGTATAAGATCATGTCTGCTGTATTGTGTGAACGCCTGAAACCATTCGTCAACGATCTGATAGGTCCCTATCAGTGCGGTTTTAGGCCCGGTAAGTCCACGACCGATCAAATATTCACACTACGGCAGATCCTGGAAAAAACCCAAGAATACCAGATCGATACTCACCATCTTTTTGTCGATTTTAAGGCCGCATATGACAGCGTTTATAGAGACGAGCTATACAGAGCCATGTCTAGTTTTGGCATCCCTGCCAAACTTGTCAGATTGTGCAGAATGACGATGGAGAACGCTCGCTGCTCCGTAAAGGTCGGAAACAATCTCACCGAGACCTTTGATGTCAAAAAAGGATTTAGACAAGGCGATGCGCTGTCATGTGACTTCTTCAACATCATTCTTGAGAAGATTGTGCGAAACTCACAAGCCAACACCAGAGGCACAATTTTCTATAAGTCTGTGCAACTGCTTGCATACGCTGACGACATTGACATTGTTGGTACAACACAGCGAGCTGTCACTGGTGCGTTTGCAAGTATTAGTGCAGAAGCGGCAAAAATGGGTTTAGTGGTGAATGAGGGTAAAACAAAATATATGCTGTCAACAAGAAGGGACACACGACATCGACGAATCGGGCAGAACGTCACGATAGACAGCTATAACTTTGAGGTAGTTAGGGACTTTGTCTACCTCGGCTCCGCTATAAACTCTGATAACGACATCACATCAGAAATCAAACGAAGAATCACACTTGCCAACCGCTGTTTCTTTGGCCTAAGACGGCAACTGATAAGTAAGGTCTTGTCGAGAAATACTAAGGAAACTCTGTATAAGACCCTCATCATCCCAGTCCTGCTTTATGGTGCAGAAGCATGGGCGCTATCAAAGGCGGATGAAGATCTCCTTGGTCGTTTCGAACGCAAAATTCTTCGAGTGATTTTTGGTCCCGTTTGCGTTGACGGGTTTTGGGAGAAGATTTAACAGCGAACTCTACGAGCTGTACAGCGACATCGACCTAGTCAGAAAAGTACGCATCAGTCGTCTAAGATGGCTGGGACATGTAGAGCGAATGGACACCAACGCTCCGGCCCGAAGAGTCTTCGATTCTAACCCGGAGGGACAACGCAGTAGAGGAAGACCTCGCCTTAGGTGGCGCGCGCAAGTGGAAGGGGACCTCAACCAACTTGGAGTGCGCAACTGGAGGCAGTTAGCCAAAGATCGCGCTAACTGGAGAGGCGTATTGGTTGAGGCCCAGGTCCACCCCGGACTGTAGCGCCACCTAAGTAAGTAAGTAAGTATACGAGTATAGCTATTTGTATATATGATCGATTTATTGGTTGATTATGATAGACGTAAATAAATAATTGGATTGTTCTCTTAGTCTCTCTTTTGCTTTTAGGTGTTATGAAGAGCTTGTGTTTGGGTTTGGGTGGTATGAGGTGAATGAATTGAATTGATTTCGAAATAGATTCCATGTATTCTTTTCTTGCTGTTGCGACAGAGGATTGATTTGTATTCGCATTAACCACTGATGTCGGATTTCAATCCTCAATCATAGTGAATTCACGTCACACGCTATGTTATTGTTTTTTTTTTTTTTTTTCGATCTCTTTTAATTAATTTCAAAACACTTCGACTATGAATTCAGATAAATCTATTCAAAGCCTCTGCAAATTGACAGTGGAATTCAATTTCCACTAAAATCTTTTTATATCCATCAGTCAATTTGAAGTTTGTTTATTAATTCGTATGTAGATATTTTGTATAGGGAACTGCGACGTTATGAAAATGCTTCGGTGGTATCTTGAAATTATTTATGATTTTTGGTTTCAACTCGCATGGGCTCAAGAAAGGACATAATGCTATTTTTTGTCGTAAAAACAACATTTTATGGGGATTAGTTGAATTTTTGAATTCTTTGGATATTCCGGGCTTAACTCTACATAATTTGAAATTGAAAGTCGACTCAATTACATATAATTTTGCTGTACACCCATTGAGGTACCGAAACTTTGTAACGGATCGCGTTCGATTTGATGGTGAAGGATCTCAACTCAAATGTCATGCAACCGACGGTTTTGAGGTGAAAATTCAAAGGCAATCATTCACATTCCGCGGATTCCGCTTATTCAGAACGATTTGCCATTCGTATTTAAGTGCATTGAATTGACAAATAAATTGTTGCAAGGATATTTGTGCATTTGTGGCATCAATCTTGAATTCCTATGTTTCTCACTTGGTCAATTCAGTGAAAAATCGGAAGGTTTGCCGACACGTCAATCATTGCGGTTTGATTGAAACAAATTTAATATAACTTTTGAATAAAGAACTTGAATTGATCGGATAACATAAAGTAGCAAGTGCATTGTTCATGCTCGGAATTATTATTTTTATTACATTCTTTTTTTCTGTTAGTTCTTCTTATACGCAATCCCTCCGAAATTCCTCTATCTTGTAGCACAGATAAGAAATATACAGATGTCTCATCCATATGGGAAAAGATGATGTATGAAAACGAAATCTACTTAAAAAAAAAGCTTTTTCAAAAGCTTCATATATGCACAATTGTTAAATGAATCTTTGCCTCTTTTTCTTCTCTCTTCTTCTTTCCACGCATAAAAAAACCGCACACAGAAAGTACATTGCTTTCTTCCTGCCTTTTGCTTCAATTCACACAACGTTAAGAACATTTTTTTTTTTTGGTTTCTTTATTTTAACTTGCGGTTTGTGCGTAGGGGTGGATCGTGGTTATCGTGATCGTCATCATTGATTTAGCACAAACTCGTATCCATGTTAAGATGTTTGGTTGTTATTTTGTTTGAATTTTGATGTGCAGTGCGTATTTTAGGATTAGGATATTTTAGTTCAGATTGTAGATATCCTGCTATTCTATATTTATTTCCTGTTGAATATTTAGATTTCCATTGAAAATTATGTAGGAACATTATAATATGCTACCTAGTTGTTTTTAATAAGCAACTTCGGCCTGAGATAACGAGTCAAATTGTACATTTTAATAAAATAACCTTTGAAACAGAATGCTCTATTTCTTGCTTTTATCGGTTCAATGTTTAGCATATAAATTTGCATTTCCTGTAAAAAACTAATATTTTGATCATTCCGTGTAAGCGCAAGTTTTCCATTAAGAAGGTCAAAAACCTATTTATTTTTCTTATAAATTCTTCGGTTCAATTTCAAATTGTGTAGGTGATTTAATAACGTAATTTTTGTTGTGTTGGAAGTGAGTTTTTTATCCAGACAATTTTTTTTTTTTTGTTTTTTTTTCAAAATGCCATACAAACAGAAAGTAGCATATTATATGTCCTTAATTGGGGCAATGCGAACTTAAACCAAAAATCAGAAAAACGGAACGATCCCGAGTTATGAGTGTACGTACGGACGTCAGTCTTTATATGTAGCTGTACCCACCCGGCTTTGCCCGCACCTTTCACATTAAGTCACATTGGTCACGTTTCCCAAAGTGCTTTATTTGGACAGTGTCCATTAATAAATTTAATTGCACAACTTGAGAAATAGCGTTTCCACGCTATGGGAGGTGCCACAAATAGTTTTCCTATCCCGGTTATGTTTTCCAAAGTACCACCTATAGGTTCCAAAACTATCCCGTCTTTCAAACTGGAACCAACAAATGAAATCAGTAGAGCTGTTTCGGAAATCGGCGACAGCGCCATCTATCTAGTACATAGTACTTAGCTTTCTAATTAATTTTTGAGATAGAAAAGTCAAAATAAATATTTAATAGGAAGAATTATTGGATGCCAAATTCAATCACATTCCCCCATGCTTGGTAGCAGTTGGCAGCATTGATTTTATATTTTTTGTATGTGTTTGCATGTCACACGGATTCGAAATAGACATAACGCCGATAGGAAAACAAAATGGCGAATTTGAAAAAAAAAAAAAAAAAAACGGGGCCAGCGGCAAGAGGATTGTGAGTTGGGGCATGGGGGTCTAAGTATTGTCTCTGGTACGTTGTGGTCCATGCTTGGGCCTATCACCCACAGACCCTCTTTCTTCGAAATTATTCACTACACGATAAATAGTGCGTTTTTTTGGCACTCCCAAAAATTTCACGTAACTTTCTCATCATCCAACTAATCGATGATTGATTTTGATAAAAATTTTAACGATTAAAACACGTTTGTTTATCGAATATTTTTCCATAATAAATTTGCCACGAGTCTACTTCACGACTGCCAAATATGAACTTGCAACTAATGTTTACCAAAATGGCGGCAAAACAAAGTAGTACACCTTCCCGGCGGATACCCTGTATATATAGAGATTACATAATTATTTTCATTTCTTTGCTCTTGCTGTGTCTCAACCACAAGGCAAAAAGGACTCGCTTTTATTAAAAATGCACATCACTTGAAACCAAATAACATGAAAAAAAAAGAAGATTTCTTCTAGAGTCTGGCATCAAGTGATTCGAAACGAATTATGCCTGCTGCTGCTTATCAATATCTGGCAGCGTGCTTCTGCTCAGCGTTGGCACTTCAAAAAAAAAGAGGAGCGCAGTAGATCATTAAAAAATATGCAGTAGATTCGATCTTTCCGCAGTAGATAATCACTTTAATATTGTTTTTATAAACGTTTCATTAAATAAATTAACATCTTGGAAATACTAAAGCCCAGGAGAGTGGGCTCTATGGGTGTCCAGCAACCGTTTCTGACATTCATTTCAGACATTCATTGACATTCACGTTAAGTTTGTTTCGTAGTTTATTTTTTAAATGTCTTACAATCGAAAACTTTCGCTCTGCAGCTCAAAATCCCGTTAGTTAAGCAGAAAACGAGAAAATAATAGAAATATAGACAGAGAGAAATTGGTTTCATGATCCATGAGAAGGTTTATCAAACAAAAAAAGTGCAGTAGATTGGATTTAGTGGCAGCAGATTATTTTGCGAAAAATGCAGTAGATTTACTGCTGTTGCAGCAAAGTGGCAACGCTGCTTCTGCTTACTTGGTGTATTATTATATTTTTGTTATCTTTCTCTTTCATTATTCGGCAATTTATAATTCCTTGTCTCTTGCTTTGTCATAAGCCCATAAGAACAAGGCGTAAGGGAAGGGGGCAAGCTCTTTGCCAACACAAATGAATGGAGCGAAGGAAAGGCACTAGGAAATAAAAGAGCTTTCTTCTCAACGCTTATTTTGAAAGCTCCTTGTCTGGTAAGGCGATGAAAAAGGTTGTCTGGTAAGGAAAAAATATGCTTCAAAATTTTGTACAGGCATGAGACATCTGTATATTTATTGTCTGTGCTTGTAGCTTCTTTCAAGTTTGTAATCTTCACTAATTTATAAGTTTAAAATCTAAATCTAGATCTCAACAATGGTCAAAAAAGTATCTGACTAATACCTAAACAGCGCTATTAATAAAAACAATCTAATCAAACGTTGTCATTGAGTTATTATGTGAGTGTGAGATGTAGTAGGTACTGTAGTAATCAGAGACAATATACTGAGACCCCCAACTTCGGTCGATTTCCCGTTACCTTGCCTACAAGCTATATTTTAACGGAGTGTCCTCGTTTTTGTGCGCTAGCATTGATACATACAAATTCGTATTGACAAAAATGTCACGAAACTTCAACACACCCTCAAAACATATGAACACATCCGCTGCAGGAAAAGTTGCTGCCAGCGTTCATAGAATTTTATCCGGTAAATTCGTTACGTGTGAATAGTATTTTATTTTAAAAAATTATAATAACCAACCAATAGCATTCAGTTATCTTAAAATGTGGTATTCCCGAACTCTATCACATTCCGCCATGGTTGGTAGCGGTTGGCAGCATTGATTTAATATTTTTTATATGTTTTTGCATGTCACACGGATTCTAAATTGACATAACACGTAACACCGATAGAAAAACAAAAGTAAGACAATCGGACTCGCTCATGAAGGGTTCCGAAACAGCAAGTAACATAACAGGGGTTATCGCGAATAAATTCCGTGGGAAATGTTTCCCTTGTCAGCAATGTAAGTCAGATTGCTGAATAGAAAAGGTTCCCGGGGAAATCTTATTCCCGATAGGGGTTAACATAAAAGTTCTTGTAGTTCGTTGTAGCTTTGATCGATATTTTAAAAACTACTCGCTAGATCTCTCGTTTACATGGTAATGTACATCATATATTTTTTTTAGTTTTATCGTTCTCTTATTGTAGAAGTTAGGGGGGGGGGCAACATTTTACCACTTTGGAAGTGTCTCTCGCGCAAACTATTCACTTTAGAAAAAAATGATATTAGAAACCTAAATATCATTTTTGAAGACCATTTTTTTGTAAAATCTTAATGCGGTTCACAGAATACATCTACTTACCAAGTTTCAACGGTATAGCTATTATAGTTTCGATGAAAAGTGGCTGTGACATACGGACGGACAGACAGACATGACGAATCTTATAGGGTTCCGATTTTTGCCATTTGGCTACGGAACCCTAAAAATGGCGAATTTGAAAAAAAAACTGAGGGGGCCACAGCGGCAAGAGGATTGTGACTCTCATCTTTTTAGTTTACATTTAAAATTTCCAGAAGCAATAATAAAGAAATTTAGAAGAGTGAAGTCCAAAAAGAACATTTCCTTGCGAAGCAGGCAGGAACTCATCGCATAGATGAAAACATGAACGTGGAAAGTCAGTAAGAAATTCTTTGAATGCATTTGTTTCTAGAGCTTAGCAAAAAGTGAAAGGTGGAACATGATCGAGCTTTGAACGATAGTGAACATTTTTAAATGAGAAAAAATATACAGAATACTATGTGATGGAAGACCGATTTTTTCAACCTTTGTTTCGATGTAGTTCCTATTTTCCTATTAATGAAAACTCACTCAGCTAATTTTCGTCCGACTGCCACACACACATTTAGCAAAATATTTTTGTATATATAGATAGATAGATAGATAGATTATCGATTGGATGCACATCTGTTTTTCGATCTCATTGGGGACGTTCGGATACTTAGTTTATGTAAAACCTCAACTAGATTCGTCGTGACTAGGAATCCGAAAGCGTTGTCTAAGCAGCTTGAATTGTTTTTGTATTCCTCGCGGTCAGCGTAACCTTTGTTTGAGTTTGCCCTTTTTTTTTTCGAAAAAGGCCCTTCATACATTTTTCAAAAAACTTTATTTTCAAATAAGTACATTTAAAATGTACGACAGTTTCCTATCACGACACTATTAAACTGTTATGCGAACTAAAGGCTTAACAACCTATCGTGCGAAAATTCGAAATTTCTCAGCGGCTTTTTTTTCGACTCTTCAGAATTCTGCCACGGCCACTATGTTTATTTTAAATCTGAATCTTCGAAATGTCAAATGGCGTATGCAGGTAGGATTTTCTTGACTTGATTTGTCGGTTTCCTCTCCATAAACGTCAACTACAAAAACTAATCACGTGACCACTCTGGGCCAATAAAAACTGAATACATCTAGTCAGACAGCTGTCAGACTTATTAAACTATGAATCCGCACGTCCCCATTCTGACGCCTTGATTAGCGTTGAGTGTCTCTTTATTCCGTTCAAGCAACTGCCTTTATATGTGATCAATGATGTAAGCGTCACATAAAAGGTCGGGCATCACACCATGCCTTTAAAAAATGCCACAAATTGACATTAATCGGAGTAAAAATCGAATGATAAGTGAGAAAGGGGGTATCGTCAATGGATTTGGATTAACGTTATTCTGATAAAGTCAACATTTTTCCAAAACAACAATTTCAATACGGAAAATATCCAAAAAGAAAAGGTCAAAAAGAGTCCCTGCTGGTACAAAAGATGAGTGTCGGGCAACTCAATTTACATCAACACGATAAACATTTATGCAATCATACGTTCAGATAGGAAAAGAATTTGTCATACAAAAAACGTGTCAACCAAAATCCACCTTGACAACAACAATAATTACCCAAAATAAATAAATATGGTTTCAAAACAAGTGAAAAATAAACTGAACTTAGATAAGAGTTCATCTCTACGAGTGTGGATAGTTATTGACAGAATAAATTTAGCATGCAGATTGTTCAATTATCGCAAACAATTTATAAGTACAGCAAGAGGGCGCACCTATAAATAGAAAACATCCAACAAGCGAATTGAATTGATAACAATTGTATAGTGCGGCAAATACAATTTATTAACCCAACCAATATGTTTTCGTTTTGAAATAAAAATTAACTTCCAGCGACATCTACAGTTGTGTTGTATATTGTCTTAGTGATTTTCATTTCAAAAAATTCCCTCTGTATTGACAGAGAATTAACGTAGTTCTTTGTCACTTGTCAGTAATTTAGATTCAGTTTGCCGTTTCGTTTCGTACGTCAAAATGCGCAAAGTCACTTTGTTACACAATTTATATTGTGATATGACGGATGGTTTACGAGTCTCGCATCAATCAATTAGCAAGTACAGCAATAAAGTTCCACAGAGACAAGTGTCGGTTATTATGGCATTGTTTGCGAGTATAACAATTTCATCATTAAACCATAAGTTAATAAACTAATTAGGGTGTTTAACTAGTTCTGTTTCTATGGCGCTCGAAACATGCTTAAGTATACAAAAGTTCAGCTCTATTGGTAGAGACTAGAGAGGTTTGGGGTTGTGTTGGTAAGATTGTAATACCAAATGTCTTTCTAAACATAAGTCCACGATCTTATTATTTAAGATTGTAATTGTTAAGGGGTCAGTTCGTTGGATTACTTACCGGTTAGTTCAGTGTATGAATCCCAGAAATATCTTACGTGTTTTTATTTTTTTTTTTTTTTTTTTTTTTCTCGCGGACGTCTGAGAAAAATAACATTTCCAATGCCTGTTTACTTTGAAAAACCCTCGACGGTAGTTGAATAGATACTGTACTGCTATTTTAAGTCTTCATGGATGATTCCTGTGGGCATGTCATTTCATAGTGTTGGAATGGAAAACCCTTTAAAGTGGAAAGTTGCATCATAAAATCCGAGCGATTCCTTTTTTAAATTCAATAAAATGTCCAACGAAAAACAAGCAGCAAGTATAACTTTGCAATTGCAAACAATATTTTAATTACTCTAAGCCATCTATTCTTCGCTCGGGTTTAGAACGCAGCCTGCGGGGAAAATATACACTCAGCGTCAACTATAAAACATACAATAATAAGCCAAAGTATAAACAAATCGATTGCCATTGCACATCCATTTTGAATCACTGTCGGTAGAGTAGCAAACACACAAACCGAGCAACAGTGTCGTATCGATTATACTATTGCCCACGTTCCATTTTCCAAGCATTCCAAGCCTAGCACATAAAATCCCAGATGTAGGAACGGCTGCTACGGCTCTAGCGCCAGCGGAACAAAATGGACAATACGTTGTATTATTTTTTTTAACTTAAAATGTCTTTTAACTTAAAATTCACCTTATTTCGAATTTTCGGCATATCTTTTGCTTGGAATTTTTAAATTTGTTTACTTTTAATTAAACTTGATTGACAGCTCCTCACTTTATTTTCAATCTAGCATGCTATATTGAAAAATTTACCTAAAAGGGAACAATTTGTACTATAGGTAGCTCCAACGTCAATGATAAAATATCAATTCCGTTTCCTTTCATTATGAAGTTTGGCATGCCACGGTGAATTTAAATAATTTTTCGATGTCAACTTGTCAGCACTTATTTTCAATCAGCCGCAACTGCAAAAAAAATCTATAAACGTTTTTAATAAAACCTTATGTAAAATAGCGAATTTGTAAAAAAAAGGAGTATGTAATGTCACTCGTTCTCGGTTGTCCCTTTACAAGATTTATTTTAAGAGGTACAGAACTTTAAGTTGGTAACACTATTTTAACTGGCGGCCATTTTGTTAACTGTCAAGTGATTTATTTTTAGTTTGGTTTGGCATTTCAACATGAAGAGACTGACGCATGAACAACGCTTCGTAGATTCGGTGAATGGGCCCAAAACAAGATTGCCCTTGATCCCAATTTTCGTAAGCGAATTTTGTTTAGCGATGAAGCTTACTTTTGGCTGAATAGATGCGTCAGTAAACAAAACTGCCGTATTTGGAGTGATGATAATCCTCAAGTGTATGTTGAGACACCGTAACATCCACAAAAACTGACTATTTGGTGTGATTTATGGGTTGGTGGCAAAATTGGTCCGTACTTCTTTAAAAACGAAGCTGGCCAGAAAGTTACAGTCAATGGTGACCGCTAAAGGGCCATGATTACTGACTTTTTCGTTCATCAATTGAACAACCATGATGTACATGATTGCCTTTAGGTCGAGTTCATAAGTAAAAATGCTGTATTACTGCAAATTTCGCGTTCATTGTTGTAAAAGAATTAAATTATTATTGCTGAAGTTTGGCAGTACTTGCGTTTATAAAAGAAAAATGCAGAAAAATGACAGTTGAGAAAATGGAAGTAAAATCTTTGCAAATTATTTAATTACTAAACAATTTGTAGGTACTATTCGGATATGAACAAGGGCAAAAAAATTGTATTTCCAATGATGGCATAAGACTCCGTATATTACTTCGCCTTGGAATGAAATCGAAATTAATATTAAAACATCCGAGTTGTCATTGACAAAATTGTTTTTTTTTTTTTTGCTGTCATTGATGGCTTTAGTTAATAACGGGTGTTTTTTTAAGAGTAAAGTTTTTCAGATTGGCAGAACTGATTAGTAATGGCGTCCAAACGTCATCTGTCAAAATGAAAAGTTTTCAGTATACTCTGCCATTTAATTATGGAAGGGCTTACAAACGAGCAACGATTGCAAATTATTGAAATTTATTATAAAAATGCATGCTCTGTGAAAAATGCTGAAAAGAGCTCTGTGAAAAGACGACCGTGAATGAAACGTTACCGTCAACGGCGAATGATATCGAGCCATGATACCTGACTTTTTTTTGCCCCAGTTGGTTGAGTTGAACTTGGTTGACATGTGGTTTCATCAAGACAGTGCCACATGCCACACAGCTCATGAAACAATGGAAATGTTAAAGGATGAATTTGGTGAGCAGCTTATCTCTCGAAATGGCCCTGTTAGTTGGCCGCCAAGATCATGCGATTTAACGACTCTTGATTATTTCTTGTTGGGTTATGTAAAGTCTAAAGCCTAAGTGGTCAAGCCGAACACGATTGAAGCCTCACAGGATAACATAACACGCGTAATTCGTGGACCTTTTAAATGGACCATTTGAAACGGAGCCGCGGGCAACATTTACATGAAGTTGTCTTTAAAACGTAAATGGCAAAGGCCTATTTATCGATTACAATAAAAACATTAATATTTATAATGGGTGATTTTTTAGCTGGTTTGGTTTTGGCAACACTGGTTTTGACAGCTGACGTGTGTTAAGTACCTTGTGGCTTGTGTCACTGTCAAACAGCTTCAGTTTGGTTTGCAATTTAACCATGCATCGTCTTACAAATGAACAACGCTTGAAAATTATTGAATTTTACTATCAAAATTCGTGCTCGGTTCGAAATGTTCATCGCGCGCTGCTTCCATTTTATGATCGGCATTCTCGACCTTCTGAGCAGTCTATTCGGAAGATTGTGACGAAATTTCGCACCAAATTTACTTTGTTGGACATTAAACCTCCAACACGTTTACGTACTGTGCGTAGTGAAGAAAATATTGCGGCCGTATCAGCTAGTGTGACAGAAGACCGCGAAATGTCGATTCGGCGCCGTTCCCAGCAGTTAGGCCTTTGTTACAGCACTACGTGGAAAATGTTGCGGAAGGATTTGTGCGTAAAGCCTTTTAAGATACAGCTTGTGCAAGAACTAAAGCCAGCCGACCTACCACAACGCCGAATTTTTGGTGAATGAGCTCTTGGAAAGCTGGCCGAGGATCCGCTTTTTTATCGAAAAATTGTGTTCAGCGATGAGGCTCATTTTTGGTTGAATGGGTACGTAAATAAGCAAAATTGCCGCATTTGGAGTGAAGACCAGCCAGAAGCATTGCAACAGCTACCAATGCATCCCGAAAAAGCCACTGTTTGGTACGGTTTATAGGCCGGCGGCATTATTGGGCCATATTTCTTCAAAGATGATGCGAATCGCAGCGTTACTGTCAATGGTGAACGCTACCGAGCGATGATAACAAACTTTTTTTTTGCCCGAAATGGAAGTTCTTGACTTGCATGATATGTGGTTTCAACAAGACGGTGCCACATGCCACACAGCACGCGAAACAATGGCGCAATTGCGAGGCGAGTTTGGTGAACAGTTAATTTCACGTTTCGGGCCGGTCAATTGGCCGCCTAGATCGTGCGATTTGACACCATTAGATTATTTTTTGTGGGGGTATGTCAAGGCTAATGTGTATAGGGACAAGCCCGCTTCGATTGACGCACTGGAAGCCAACATCCATGCATTCATTCGTGAGATACCGGCCGATATGTGTGAAAGAGTATGCCAAAATTGGACTCAGCGGATGGACTACCTGAGACGCAGCCGCGGTCAACATTTGCATGAAATTATCTTTAAACATTAAATTGCAAGGTTCAAACTATCGATTCAAATAAATATTTCATTCATTTTTTCGAATTTTTTGTGTTTTTTTTTTTAAAAAAAGTTCTAAACCTCTTAAAAAATCACCCGTTATATATTACAATAAAATTAAATATTGAATGTTTAATGGAAATTTTGAATGTTTTATTCGATTTTTAAAAAAAAATACGCTTAAAAATCATCCGTTATATGGAATTACGAAATCATTTTTGTCAATGCATGACAGCCTTTACAATTATAAACTAACACACATTCTACATTCTAACATTTTTTTTTACAAACTTTTCCATTTATCTGTCATATACCTACCTAAATATTTTGCGAACACTCCAACTTGCCGTTGTAATGCCGCGTTCGATCCATTTATGAAAAATTAAATACTACTACTGCAGGGTGGCACATAGATACGGTGCCCATCCGTTCATAATAATAATGAACAGTTCTGTTGACAATGTTCATTATGTATTATTTTGTATTCATAGTATTCTGTTTTTTTAAAGTTTGTTTCTAAAAACATTAAAGAAACAATAATTCAATGAACTGACAACACCATTATTTGCTAAGGTTAGGTTAGGTGGAGGTGGCTTTCGGCTAGGCGACACACATAGACCATTATAAGGTCCCTTGTGATAACACATGAATCTATAGTTATTCTTCCTACTCGTTGAACCAGTTGGAGCTTCTGATGAAGCGTAGGAGATTTCGAATGTCTGTGTTTTTTAGATCGTTCAGATCACTAAAGTAGAACGCTCCCAAATGGTGTTTTCGTCTTTGTGAGAGATCCGGACAAGTACAGAGAAGATTGGGAATAGTTTTTTCCTCCTCCTTGTCAAAACAGCTTCTGCAAAAATCGTATACGCCAAGCCTTTTTGCATGCCTTCCTATGAGACCGTGTCCCGTGATGACACCTATTGTAGCACTGATATAGGTGCTTCCTATCGAGGGAGATCATACGCTTAGAACATCTTAGATCCAGCGTTGGCCAGATCTGTTTTGTTGCTAGACATGTCGAGCCGGTTGTCCACCTATGATTTGCTCTTTCGATAGTTTCCAGCTTTATTGTGAGGTTGCAAGTAGCAATTGGAGTTCCTAAGGAATCCTTAATTGGAAGCATAGGTAGTGTAGTTCCGTGTTTGGCAAGTTCATCAGCCTTGCAGTTACCTGGGATGTCCCTATGCACCGGTACCCATGAACAGAGGTGAATATTATCCGCCATCTCTCTGAGAGACGAACGACAGTCTTCGGCTGTTATGGAATTTGTGGAGACTGATTCCAGGCACTTGATAGCAGCTTGGCTATCCGAGAACATACGGATATTTAGCAGATATCACGTTTTCCCTTAGCCAAGATAAGACTTCTTATATCGCCATTATTTCCGGCTGAAAAATGCTACAGTGATCAGGAAGACGGAAGGAGATACTAAGATTTAGTCTGTCAGAGAAGACACCGCCACCAATACCGTTCACAGTTTTCGAATCATCTGTGAAGAAATGGATCGATTCATCATCCAGGAATGCTTCCTCCTCCCAGAATAATCTAGTAGAAATGGAGACCTGCAAGTTTCTATCAAATTGTAGTTTCTGGAAGGTTCCTAATGGTGTTCAGGAAAACGGCATGGCCAGTTGTTTTACTGGTCCATTGTGAAGTAGCTTCGAGGCGTACAGCTGCAGAAGCTGCCGTTGGCCTGCTGAAGATGTCAATGGGTGTCAAATAAACGGTCAAGCAAATAATTTAGTACTAAAAAATGTGTTCTATATATTTATTTATTTTTTTAAGTATTGTATACCATATACCTACATATTATCAAATAAAAACGAATTGAATGGCTTAAAATTGTGTTTAAAGTTTTATCTTTGCTATTGTTCATTATTTGAAGAATGACCAAATCACACCGAATCCGATCGGTTAAAGTGAGAACCTTTTCAAAGGCTGTTACACACATGTTACATTTTTACTTATTTTGTTGGAATAATTTGTTTCTAAATGGTTTTCCAATAAGAGGTGTTATTTTGGTATTCAAAGAAAAATGTCATTTTTTGAGATAAATGATCGGAAGTTTATTTCATAATAAAGAGGAAGGTATGCCGTAATAATGAAAAACAACATCTGCCAAATGGCCACCACGAGCACGCATTTTTCCATATTTAGGACCATATCCTTTCACAATAACACCTCTTATTGAAAAACCCTTTATCTTGTTATGTCAAAAGTGATTTTTAATACCCGATTCCACACAATGTTAAATTTAAATTACATTAACCGTACTCTATTTATTTATTTTATTTTTTTTTTTACAATTTTTGTATGTATGTGTTTATGTTCTTAAAAATATTCACTTTCTTCACAGAGCGTTGTCCTTGAAGGTAAATACTGGAAAAGACAACTTGCAGTCATCAAAGCGGAGTACAGAAAATGGAGACGTAATTTCAAAACCAACAACATCGGCTATTTGATCTATGATACGGTAAGTGCTTGTTTATTGGTTGCAATTTGTTTGTTTGTTTTTTCCATTTCTTTGAATTGTACAAGAATTACCATGTATGTGAAAATCGCTGCAAAAATCTATAAAACAATAAAAAAAAAGAAACACGTTTGTCAAGCAATTAGGTCGAAGTCTGTAGAACAATGGCCGCATATAATTACTTTAAATAGAGTGCGTTTGTTAAGTGGGAAAAATCCATATGCCGTCAGTATAGGTTTCTGCTGTATATTCTTCATTAGGAATTTGTCGACCTAAAATTGAAAGCATAGTACTATGTAAAAGCATACCACACAGAGGGGGAGAACAAAAGACGGCTATACCATTTTCTCAATGCCAGTTCCGCGAAGGGATATCCTCGATAGAATTCTTGCTGTTTTGTTAGCCTAAAATCGAATAAAAAAAAAAATATAGTTTTAATGATATAATTATTATCTTTTAACCTTCCGCCACGATAGAAAAGAAAAAGAAAGATACATAATTGCGGGACAAGAGCGCGCATTAGTAGCACCCCACTATCAACCCTGCTGTCAATAATCTGTTCTACAATGACATTTGTCGCATACTTGCTTTTAATATGCTAGAAGGAAATATAACGACAGAGGTCGCAATGTCGGCCAACTGAACATAAGAATTCTTAAAAAAAAAAAAAAAAACTCACCAACGGGAAACCGTCGATTTCACACATGTCACATCCACAGGAAACCAGAACTTCGCGGCACAGTTTATGGATGCGTATACAATGGCTGGCGCTTACTAAATTTCCATTGATGGATTTCAAAATACCTTTAATCACAGACGCTAAACATGTGTAAAAGGACATTAACAGCACATATGTGAAATATTTGAAAATATACAGAGATTCTGTCACAAGCACTTCGAGACTCGATTGACCCAGTAGGTGAATGTAATGCGTTGAGGAAAAGGTAATGGGGAAGTTCAAGTACCTAGTTTAGTAAGTCTGACAGTTGTCGTCTGAGTAGATTTATCTCGGTTTTGATTGGCTGAAATCTGTCAAATTATGAGCAGCTGTTACAGCTGACATTTATCGACGGGTACCCGACGAATCTAGTCAAGAAATTTGTGACTGAGTATTAAGTTGACAGTTCGCATATGTGGCTGACGTAGGAAAACTGACGTTCCTGACCAATCTAGTTTTTGCGTTGAGGTTATATCTAATCCAGACCAATCTAGTCGATTTTTTTTATGGCTACCAACGTTTATTAAATGACAGTTGACTTTAAGGAAACGCTTACAATAATCTACGACTTCTACATTTTTATCAGAATTTAGGTCACTTCTCCGAGACGAGCACTTAAAATATGTTAAATGAAAAGGTTAAACAAAAAGTGTATAAAAATAGGCAGTTAATGCATTTTAATCTGCCAAATTTTGTAAGACGTATTATGTTTATTAGTAAGTTTAGTTAAGTTTAATTTGACTATTTTATTTCATGTTTCAAATTCATACAAAAATTTAGTTTAATCTTTATTTAGTCTACATACGCTTTGGCGTTAGGCCGTCTACCAGATTGACATTCAAATAAAAAGAATTAAATAATATTTCATATTTGAATACAATTAATTTAATATCAGAGCTATTTTTATATCCTTTTTCTTAACATTTCTTCAACTATGCAATTTCTGTAACGAAGGGCGTTAATTGTGAAATTGTAGAGCAAGTTCCAATCTCTATTCTCTACCACCATTCAATATATGGATTGCTTCTTCTAACCCAAGTGTCGGAGCTCCGAAAAAGTTTATGCGGATTTCTTAAAGTATCGGACATTTTTCGATGAAGTGTAATACATCCTCCCGCTCCTTGAGATTACAGAGATCGCATAGAATTGGTAGCTCTGGGCGGTATGGAATAAAATATAGTTTTAGAAGTTCACCTCTTACTTTGAAGATAGTGCTTATCTTGTCTACCGAATAACTGTTCAAAAAATAAGTTTTGTCCTTAAGGTAATAGTTAGATAGAATATACCCTCCCCCAGTTTCAATTCGAAAAGAACTTCGAAACTTACATACCTTCCAGGAGTGACTGGGAGAACGAAATAGTACCCCGTAAGGAGTCTGTCTGTTTCTATACAGATGGGTCCAAAACTGAAACAGGAGTAGGGGGGGGGGGGTGTTTTCTCTTATGATCTAAATTGTAAAATCTCATTCAGCCTTCCTAATCATTGTAGTGTATTTCAGGCGGAGGTCATGGCGATCAAAGAGGCCCTGTCGTGGCTTCGGTATAATGTAATATCTGTAAAGGATATCACCATCTTTACCGACAGTCAAGCCGCGATTAAATCCCTGGATTCTGTCCTCTTCAAGTCAACAACTGCCCTCAATTGCCGACTATCTATGAACGAGATGGCGAAACAATTCAAAATTCACCTTATATGGGTGCCGGGCCATAGAGACATTCCAGGTAATTGCATCGCCGATGAGCTCGCCAGACAAGGCACTACTATGTCGACTCTACCAGAAAAGAAGAGTCTCTATATGCCTCTTGCTACTTGCAATCTCCTAATTAAACAAAACGCATTGAGCGCTACTAATCACAGGTGGTCTAGCTGCTTAACGTGCCACACCTCGAAACAGATCTGGCCTCAGCTGGATTCCAAGCGCTCAAAAAGTCTCATTACACTGAAAAGACCCATAATAAGCACTCTAGTAGGTGTCATCACGGGACACTGCATCATAGGGAGACATGCTCTCAGATTAGGCCTCCCTTCAAATGATTTCTGCAGAAGCTGTATGAACGAGGAGGAGGAGGAGACTATTCTTCACCTTCTCTGTACGTGTCCAGCACTGTCACTCCGTAGAAAACTTTACTTCGGAGAATATTTCTTCGACAATCCCAGCGAACTTGCAAACATAGGTATCAACTGCCTCCATCGCTTCATTCTTAGCTCCGGCTGGTTCAACGGGTAGATAAGGAGTCGATGTCGATCCTGTGGTAACACAATGGGCCTAATTTGGCCTAAGTGTGGCTGCACTTGAGGCGGCCTGCCACTCTAACCTAATCTAACCTAAGGTAATAGTTAAGACTAGCTGTGCCCGCAACTTCGTACGCGTCTCGAGACTGTGTAGTTTCCAATAAAAGAGATTTGACCGTTTTCTCAACGGCATATTTGTTTAAAATCAACAATCTAGCTAAAAAAAAGCGGTGAACATTGTCGACATTGAAACAATAAATCAAACAAATCTATTTACCTAAAACACCAATTTAAGAAAATTAAACTCAACAGCGTAAGTACTGATGTTTCACTTCCTTACTGTAGGTACCTCGTAGGTCGTAGGTAATATCAAAACAACCACTTAAACAAAAGCCTTAACGGAAATTTGTATCTACACCAACAATAAATAAATCAAACAACATAATTCACCTATATCGTCTTTACTTCTTGAATTTTTCAATTCTTTTCTGTAAGTATCAACGTAGGTAGATACTATAACAACCATTAAAACAAAAACCTTGAACTCAATTTCTATATACACCACCTCCACCATACGTCCCGCACCACACTACACGTCATTAGCCATCTGCGCATCTCCTCAGAAACACGTTGTGGCTGTTTTTTTTTTTTCATATGAACTTGCTTGTGCGATGTGCGCCACCAAAAACCACCCCAAAGCAGAACAACGATCAAGAACCGCGGCGGCTGATAATATTCGATTTCAGAAAATAAATTTATTTTTTTAATGTTAGATTTTAGGTTGTAGCTCAGCTTCTAGAAGACATAGAAAGCTGATTGATGGCTAGAAATACCTATAAAAGTGTTGGCTCTCCTAAGTATTTTGTTTTGTTTGCATTGATAAAGAATTATTTGAGTAATGGCGAGTTAAAGGCAGTAAAGTCGGAAAAAAAACACATTTTGGTCAAAAACGCTCCAAAAAATAGACATGGCAATGAAAGGAATAGCCTATATGTTGCACAGAATCTTGAGAAACATTTCAAAAAAAGTTTCATCGAAATCTGTGCAGTAGTTTTCACGCCATTAGGTAACAGAAAAATTGCCTACAGTTTTATTATAAGTATAGATTGCTATAGTAAGCTCGTGTTTGGATGACTGGGCTTCATTTGAAAATTCGTCATAAACTCTTTGTCCGATTTCCGTCAGTAACTTTTTTGCTTTGTACCTTATAGAAGCCTGTGACTCATCCGGCATAAAAGTGAGGTTATAACCACATTTAAGTTCTAGCAATTCCCACTCTTGAACACATTTGACCTTGTAACGTAGCATTTGTGCAAGCACCAACCTTGGAACTCTTTCCTGACTCATCCCAACGATCTAGTCGACTTAAGATAACTAGACTCTTGAATGTGCCCAATCACTAGCACACCGCCTGTCATACCTAATAAAAAATCAACAGCAAATATGAGGAGATCTCAATGACAACTTTCTTAATAAATTTGTATTTCCGCTGACGGTTGACAGTCATCCAACGAATGATTGCCGACTGAGAAGTAGCTGCTACCACCAACTGTGGCAGTTGATGTTTGTTTGCGAAAAGGACAAAAATGGAACAAATAAAATAGAATTCTTCAAAAAGCCTGCCGACTATACTTGATTTTCCACCGTTCAAAATGAGTGTGTAACAGTGAGTGCAGAGTTATATACATATATCTGAAAAGCATTCGTTATAACGCAAATTCGCTATATCGGTCATTTGTTATAATGGACGTCCAATGTATATCAAAAGTAAAATTAAACTTTCTAAACTGTATCGCGAGAATTACAATCAAAGAACAGTTACAAAAATTGTCACTTGTCTGTGTAACCCTTTTTATTTTGTCAACTTACTACTTCAATTAAATTGTCACAACATTTAAAGAACTTATTTCATTGTTTCAAGCGAAAATGTCATAAAATATTTTATTAAGCGCTGCCTAAAACTAGACGCCGTGTTCGTTGTAACGCAAAATATGTAAATCAGCACTCACCTCCGTCGCGATAATTTCGCCGTTGAACACTGCCCAATTTGCCATTAAGACTGGTGTACACATGCTACACATCCTATCGTCACTAAAGTACCGATCCTTCGTTTGTTTTCCACCATCTCCGGCAAGGATAAAATAAATAGCGGAATGCTAGTCAAAACTGACAGAATGTATGTCGTAATTAGTTAAAACACATAAACCGTATGCCTTGCTAATGTCACGAGTACAAAGCTCAATTAGCAATAGACGGTCGCACAAAAGTTGCTTCAGTTCGGTTTTGCAGTAACCACTTTTCATATTGAGAGAATTTTCAATTTTGAAATTTATCGCACGCATTAATCGCATAGATGTGTCGTTGAGCTACGCATAAAACATCATTATCAGTCCGCTCAAAGTCAGTTATAGCTCATGAAACCAGCTCAAGATGAGCTGAATCAGTGAGAAGTCAACCACTAAGCTGTTGGCTATAATTGTGTTGGAAATGCACGAACCAGTCACAATCAACCATGCAGAGAATATGTACATAGCTTTATCTGTTTTGAAATTATCTTTGAAAAACAGATGTTTATGCTGCAGCTGGACGATATGCTCAACAGTCCGTAGGACACGTTTGCGTCCCACCCAGCAGCAGGCGGTGATGATTGCTTGAGATATACCCGCAACTGCGAGTATTATCCTCGAACAGACTGAGGTAGTCTTACTGAATCCGTCGATAAAATTCCAGTCAGTCAGTGTGATGGCACGATACAGTGAAAAAGCTGAAATTAGATTTATTGCACAGAGCGTCGCAATACTTGTCCAGAAATCAGATTTTGTGCAGACAAATTTTGAACGCGTCTTGTTGTATGACCACGGAAGTACTCCCAAGTACTTAAAGCCCTTTAGGCAAAGTAGAAGTCCGGTGCGTATTTGCATTACACGCGCTTATGTCATTTAACAAACTGCTGTGCATTATTTGTTTAACAACATGTCAATCGATAAGAGGACGTCGTTGCATACGACCGAGTCATATGTCAGGTCGATAGTTCAATTAATTTGATGCGGATCAGCGTTTGTTATGTGTCAAAACAATTATTAGATTAGCCTCCTTCGTTGTGGGTGTTCAGAATTTCTGGTCGCTTCCATGGATTGGTTTAGAACGCCGTTTTTAATGGTTTTGTCTTACTTTAGAAATATCCAACAATTTTTCGTGAACTAATGAATTATAACACAAGTAGTTTTTATATTTTTTTTTTTAAGTATACCGATTTACCTTTAAGGTACTACAATAAAAAAAATGCATCGTTAGTTTTAAGCTAAATGTGTTATAAATACCTACATTGGTGGTCAAAACCGCTCTTCTCAATTATCCTATCTTTAAAACTGGAACCAACCATACCAAAATCTTTAAACTTTAACGAACCATATACCTACAGCTAAAAAATTTCATTGAAATCGGTTGAGTGGCTTAGGAGATTGACGACAGCGCCATCTATCGGGTCTAAAATTATCCTATCTTTCAAGTTGCAACCAACCGTATACACACCCAACAAATTTCATTGAAATCAGTTTATTGGTTTACGGTGAGATCGACAACAGAGCCACCCATCAGATAGACCGTCAGCTCCCGCGCACGTACCGAATTCCCCCGCAAAGAAATAATATTGAGTTTCAAGTCCCACATCATCGGATCGAACAAATTTTAGGCAGAAAATAATAAAACCAATCAAACACTCACCTCCTTCTCGATGATCTCGCCATTGAAAACTGCCAAAAGCCCAACCAACGTTGGCAAGATCCACAAAACAACTTTTATAATCATGATGGCCGCAGCAGCAATACCCTCTGATTCCTGCATATCGAAATAAGTCACCAATCCCAATGGGATGCTGGACAGAGCAAATAGAGTGTACCACACAATGAATAAAATGCATTTGCCGTGCACCTCACTTAAATCACGGGCACATAGCGTAATTAGGGATGACCGCTCC
The DNA here is from genome assembly GCA_946477585.1 of Cheilosia urbana. Lineage (NCBI taxonomy): Eukaryota > Metazoa > Arthropoda > Insecta > Diptera > Syrphidae > Cheilosia > Cheilosia urbana. The sequence continues at coordinate 125,985,064 of OX297854.1, forward strand.
CTAAACAGCAGCTTAAGTTCGGTCCCAATGTAGCCGCTCCTCAGTCTAACAGCAATCCAAATTTGCAGGTTGATCGAGCGCAATATTCGACTGGCTACAATCGTAAGTGACGCGTAAAAGAGCATTATCAGGCTGCTCAGAACCATTTGCACCCCATGAAGCCAAGTAATGAACAAGTGATCAAATGAAGAACTAAGCTCCTTATTTCTATTGGACAGAATCATGATGGCCATACCAAGCAGAGACATAGCCAACCACATCACGAATATTTTCACGGTTAAATCCGACCGCCAATTGCATTCGAAGTATAAATGCTTGTGATCCAGCTTTATGATGTCTTGAATAATTCTCAAATGTTGGTGCCGCCCCAACCAACAACATGCGGCGGAAGCTATATGGCATACGCCTGCGACGAGCAGAATTATTCTTGAGTATTGTGAAACAGTTTCGTTGAACTTGTCCACCTCATCCCACTGGAAAACTGTGAAGGCACGCACCAGGGAATAGACTGTGATTATGTTTAATAAACAAAATGGGACGGCAGTTGTCCACACATCCGAGCTCGTGCAGACGATTTTAGACCGCGCCTTATCGAATGACCAAGTTAAAACTCCGAAGTACTTTAAGCATTTCATGAAGCACAAAATTCCACTACGCGGTTCCATTGTACACGAGTTTACACTGCGACGCTGAAAACTGTTGTGCTGCGTTCCAATGCCATTTCGTAACAATTCGATTAGAATCGATTGGGAAATTATTTATTCCAATACTTTGTCAGCGATGTAAATTGAAAATTCAATTTGTCAAATTGAAGTGTATATTAAGTTGGATTGGATTACACCATGTCCACTCTATTAATTAATTGGTTTGCAAAAGCAATAATATTATCACTGGCCCATGAAAAAGAAGTATGGAAAACTATGACGTCAAAAAAAGGATTTTTTCTTTTTTTGTTCAAAGCTGTGCACTGAATTGAACTCGAGCATTATGAGCGCGCTCTGAACCGAGCATGCTCAGGTCGTTGTGATGTTTTTCTGTTTTTTCTGTGCCTTGATTTTGTGCGTTTTTTTCTGCAATGTCGTTTGCGGACAAATTCGGATATGTTCTGTTCTAATGTAGCCTTGTTCCTGGAAATTCCAGGCGAGCTTTCCCATAGGAAAACCTATTTAGGTAACGAGTAGGACGTCGGATGAGAACAACTGACAACAGCGTGATTAAGTGAAAATCTGGTACTTTTTTCGAGGACCCTGATACAATTTATTGTTCCTTTTTATTAGTTGGAAAACGCACATTTAATGACTATTCTTCACATGAGAGCGAATTGCGAACAAGAGAATATTCGTATATTTTGACACTTCATTCACATGAAAACTTTTTTAGTCTCAGATACAGTGATGCCATTTTGGCATTTTTAACGCTAGATCTAGCATTTTCGAAAACTTGAAAGCATTTTTGACAAAAAGAAATAGTGCGTGGAGTCCCTCCGCGCAGAAGAAGAAGTGAAACTTCGTAATGTGGAAATGAAAATAGGAAGGGATAGAATTTGATTTTTAGTGAAATCATATTGTTTCTTTAAGACGAACTTTTTTAACATTGCTTACAATTCACAATTGATCGCATCTTTTAATTATAATTTTCGAGTGGAGGAATATCCAAATGTATAACATTTACAATGGGATTATGACAACTAAAGTAAGATACGAAATGTTGGAAGTCGCATGAGAAGTTTCACTTCAATAAATGAAACAACATAATTCACCTATATCGTCTTTAATTCTTGAACTCTTCAATTCTTTACTGTAGGTATCAACGTAGGTACTATAACAACCATTAAAACAAAAACCTTGAACTCAATTTCTATACACACCACCTTACGTCCATCAGCGCACGTCAACAGCCATCTGCGCATTTCCTCAGAAACACATTGTCGCTGTTGATGACCTACACATTCCAGTCGCATACTTCTCTTTCGTTTCACATATTTTGGAGAAAACACCACTCAGTTTTTTTTTTTCATATGAACGTGCTTGTGCAGTGCGCGCCACCCTCACCCTCCCTCACACCTTTGAGTATCCAATGCTTTTATTAGCGTTAAACGTTTAACGCGATCTTGAGTTGGAAGTCGCATAAGAAGTTTCACTTCAAAAAAGAAAAATGCCAGATGCTGTTTTTTTTATTTTTGTATTTTTTTATGTTTGCTCTGGAATTTTAGTCGTTTGTGTGCATTAAACTGATAATATACAGTGCATCGAAGTTTAAGATGTTTCCCATTACTTTCCCACGCATATGAAATGTGAAATGTGAGCGGATAATGTGTGAGTGCGATGAATCATGTCTATTGGATACGTGGAGATAAGATGATCAGTCCAAAAACATAAATTTTAAAATAAGAGCCAGAGATTTCTTCTATATAAAAAAAAACCGTGAAAAGTACCGAGATCTAAAAGCACACCAAGTTCTTACTTTAATAAGGTTTAATACGAAATATTTAAAGTAGAACAATACTGAAATAATTACAAATAAAGAGAGAAATGTTATTGTTTAACTATTACTTACTGACTAAAATTTGGTGGGTTCTCTGGCCAAGTTCTTAAAATCTTTCGAATTGGGCGTTATAAAAAGAAAACTTGTCAAGTAAGCCCACCAAATTTCAACTAGCAACGCATTTGGAATCTTACACTACCATATTTCAAGCAGAGGTCTTTGCCATACTTAAAGGAGTGGAAACGCTTACGGCGCTCCACATCTCGAGGAGACAAATTGATATCTGCTCCGATAGTAAAGCAGCCATAAGCGCCTTGAGGAACCCCGTCACGAAATCTTTTCTGGTACGGGAGTGTAAAAACAAATTAAACACCCTAGCTAGCAAGAACAAAGTCTCTCTAATTTGGGTACCGGGACACGAAAGCGTAACGGGTAACGAAAGAGCAGATGAACTAGCAAGGGAAGGTGCTGGGAAAAAAGGACAACCACCAGAAAAAGAAATAGGCGTACCACTGACGACTATTAAAACAGCAATAAATCAACGAGCCAAGGTTGATTTTAAGAGATACTGGGAACACCTAGAATCATGCAGAGTGGCTAAAATAATGGTAGAGACACCAACCAATAAATTGGCAAATATAGCGTTAAACTCTGGAAGAGCGCAATTAAGAATGATGGTGGGACTTATTTCAGGACACATCAACCTTAACAAACACGCTAATAGAATCGGCATTTCAGAAACATCGATTTGCCCAAACTGCCAGGAGGAAGAGGAATATATAGAACACTTCCTCTGCCACTGTCCAGCTACAGCGAGGCTACGTAATAAAATTCTGGGAGCACACCTGATACCAGATCTTACATGCCTCAGAAAAGTGGAACTAAGCGACATCATGGAGTTCTCCAAGCGAACAAACAGATTCGCTGAAAACACAAGCCCTACACACAGTGACTAACCATAATTTAACCAGTATCCCTTCATACATCCTAACAAATCGATTTTTCCGACCGTTTAAAGAATAAGAGGGGACCACAAGCGGCCTCAGTGAAGAGTGTAAACTCACCCTCACCAACCAACCAACCAACCTTAGAAAATTCATGAACTTTTAAGTTGCATGTATACTTTCAAAATGACAATAGCGTCGAATAAAAAATCCTAGATTTTCGAGCATTCGGAAATCCTTCTTATAATTGACAATAGTTCTGAGAAAGTGGGTGGACCACGTCCCCTTTTAGAGAAACCCCAAATTTGATTTATTCCTTTGCTTGTTGCACCACAAGACATACCGTTGTGCAAAATTACAAGATTCCACGATGTCGGGGAGTACTCCATAATTTTGATGATCTGTCAGTCAGTCACTTACGGTTTTTGTTATTTTTGAAGCCCTCTATTTCAGCAACCACTTAAATAATGCTAAAAAGTTTTCTGAGGCGCTTGTGCTTGATCAGCTTAGCAAATATTTCGAATCCGACGTTTCTTACTAAAGACAGAGGGGGGGTCGAAAATAGCCTGAGTTTGTTCCTGTTAAAATGAACTTGGCTGGTGACTACCATGCCCTTTGGTACATGGGCTAATTAATTCAGACGTGTGGTGAAGGATTTATGTCTTATCTATGGTGGACATGGACCTCAAACGTCAAAAAAAAAATACGCTCAGGGTAGTTAGATTCCTCGAATTGAAAGTGGTTTGTCTAGCATTTTTTTTTTTTTTTTGCTTCATACATTCTAGCATTTTTTTTTTTTGCAGTCTAGCATTTTCATTTTTGAAATTATGGCAACACTGCCGCAGATAACCGCGAATCAGTTTCATTGTTTAAGTTTAAGTTCGAACGAATTTTTCATTCGTGAGTTTGTGGATCTGTTTTATATGGATTGTGAATAAAGTGCGATAAATCAATTGAACTGCATTTTTTTTTTTAGATTAGATGTTAGATTAATCACATTTATAATGCTTTGTTGGGAGAACAAAACCCAATTTACAATTCGTAAATGCAATGAAATTGATTTCTTCGCAATTCGCGCTCATGTGAATAGTCCTTAAAACAAGTTTTCAAAAACTAATTAATAAAATAAATATGTTTAAAATATAACGCGGTTCATCATCACATAGTGTAAAGCGGACAATACTTGTTAAATATTGTGAGAAAATTCGAACTTTGCAGAGTAGCGTCAGGAAAAACACTTTTATACAGCCCCCTTTTTGGGACTTTTTAAAACTGAATTGAACGAGATCTTAAGAAGTAGATTTAAAACTGAGTTGATCTAATGTACAACCGATGTTTAATTAATGTTTACATATTTATAAATGAAAATCAAGGCTTTTATTTTAAAATTTGTCATTTGAAAACGAACTAACGAACCCGCAGAACAAACTTAAAGACATATACAGTGCACTCGGGAAAACGTCAACGCTCGTTTACGTCAACATCCCAAAACGTCAACCCTCTTTTTTTTACATTGCCTACTCTAAAACGTCAACGCAACCACAAAGCTCTAAAACGTCAACTCTGAATAAAACGAAATTTTGAATTTAGCAGCAGTTAAAATACACAAATTTGTACACACACACATTTATTTTATGAAATCATTTCTGAAATTGGTGATTCCCCTTATAAGTAGAGTAGAAAAGTAGTTGCAACTGCACGTATTATCTTTTTATTTATGTTGAATGCCGTTTTTGTTTCCTTTTTGAATTTGTTTATGTTTCGTTTTAGTTTATAATTAATAAAAACTTTTAAAAGCAGATGTTTTTTATATACAAATTTTACATTCGCAAACGTCAACAATTTTTTAAACGTCAACACCCGCGGTTTTAATTAGTTGACGTTTTCCCGAGTGCACTGTAATTCTAAGTGTGACAACATTTGTGTGATTATGATCTATTTACAATTTACAGTCTATATTGTATTGTAAAACTAGAACTAAAATTTAAAACCTTTCTCTAAAACTCAGGGAGATTGTTGCAAAATTCTGAAAAAAAGAGCGTTGGAAGAAAAAAGTGTCATTTCTTAAACTACTCTGTAATTTAAGAATTTTCGCAAGCTATTTTACAAGAATTGGCTCTCTTAACAATATGGGAGTGTTATGATTTAAACATATTTATTTGGAAATTACAGTTTTTGTAAAATTTGCGAAGTGCCTTTCAAACATAAAAAAAGGGAAAAAGTAGCAACGGTCACGTTGGTCACTGAGCGCGGCTGACTTACACATTCATATCCAATTAGGAAAGTTCACTAGTGACATTGCGAAAAAAAACGCACAAAATCAAGACACTGTTTTTTGTTTTCTGTCAAATGTGACTAAGAGTTAAGTATTGTATACGTGTAATCATCTTTTTACTCAGCCTGATCAGTCGATTTATTCTGAGCTCATAGAGCGCGCTCTGATCATGTTCTGAACGAAAAAAGAAACACAAATTCGAGCTCTTATGTGTCTGAGCAAATAAAGAAACACATTATAACATTTCAGGTTCTGCTTTGAACTAAAAAGAAAACGCCTAATGGTGACTGCCATAAAGCGTAGTACGGACCTCTTCCGAAACGAAATATCCCATACAAAAGTGACACAACGAAATCATGAACGAAAAATTTCGCTCTCATTTTCGTTTTGCAGTACGCAGCTGGTGCGAAATAATGGCGGAAAAGTGGGTAGTTGTAGTAGATTGCTTGGTACAATTCCCCACTCTCTTTTCGCACACATTTATTGTCCGGGACCGGGACATTAATTGTTGGCGAAAATTTGGCATTTGTGCTGTAGTGTTGCCAGCTTTCATAAGAGGATGGAGCCAAATTGAGAAATTTCGAAGTCGAAAATATCCAAACTCAAATAGGAAAATTAAAACTGCACATTTTTTGGAAAAAATACATTAAAAATATGTTTTTTGCAGCCAACTCACAAAAAAAACACAAATTTGGATTTAATGTTCGATTTGGCAGCAGAAATCTGAAATCTCAGATCAAAATCTGAAAGTTTGATTATACGAAAAGAGTACGTTCGCAATAGAATTATAACTTCCTAAGGATCCTGAAAATCGCCAAACTTTAAATTAAGTTAATATAGCTTATTAGGATAAATACGAATTGGCAATTTTAAGGAGCCAAGAACCAATAAATAAATACCCAGTGCTGGTAACACTGCTACTTGTGTATCAGCTGATGGAAATTTACACAAATTATCTTCCGCTGCCTTTTCGCAGATGTTTCGCTGTCCATTTGGAGACCGCCGGAAAATTTTGTTGCAGAAGAACTCCGTACTACACTTAAAGAAGAAATCAGCGCTTCTGTTCGCACTAGCTGACAGATATATTAAATTTGTTTTATATTTGTTATCGCTTCATGAAACAGAGGTTGCGAATTTATGCTCCTAAATCCATGCTACAAAAATGTATATATGTATATCGATTCGAACTCAGTGCTAATGTTCCACTCATTGCGCGGTACCGGTAAAATTCAGTGCTGAATTTTAGTAACGTTCAACATGTAAATTTTGAACTACAATAAGTTTTGACTGATAACTCATAAGACCCCTTTTTTTAATATCAACAAAAGGAAATAAACCACACTCACCTCCGTATCGATAACATTTCCATTGAATACTAAAAAAATACTAAACACAGTTTGCGCCAGCCAAATCACCCCTCCTACGATCAGTTTAAACATTCGAGGATTTTTAAAATTGTCAAATAAAGTTAGAACGAATAATGGTACACTAGTTAATGTCATGAATATATACCACACGTTAAATAAAATGCAAATGCCATAGACCTCACTTACTTCAAGTGTACATAGTTTAATTAATAATGACCGCTCGCGAAGTAGCAATTTAAGTTCACTTTTACAGTAACCTCTGTTTTGGCAAACAGCCCTATCAATGCTTTCATTTATCGAACGCAATATTCGCTCAACAATCGCAACAATTGAAACATTAAATATGTTTATCATTCCGCTGAAAACCAGTTGCACCGCATGAAACCAAATTGACAAAAGGTGCATCAACGAAAACTCTTTTAAGAAATAATTTGGAGACAAAACTGAGCTGCCTAAGCTTGTCAACGAGGCTATCCACCAAAAGAGAAATATTTTAAAGATTTTATCCCTTCGAAAGTCGTGTTCGAAATACAAATATTTCGAGTCCAACTCGACAATATATTGGACAACTCTTAAGGTGCGGTGTCGTCCAGTCCAATAGCACACAATGATCACTGTTTGAGATAATGCCGAAGCTATAATTATCATTCTACCGTAGACTGAACTTGTTTGATTGATTTCGTCGAGTAAATCGCACTGCTCTTGCTCTAGTACAAAAGCGCGCACCATTATATAGAGTGGGACAAGATTTATAGCAGTCAATGCCAAAAACCTCAACCAGACACATGTCTTTGAGCAGACTAACTTTGATTTTGTCAAGTTATAATTCCAGGGAAAAAGTCCCAAGTACTTTAAGCCTTTCAGGCAGAGAAACAGACCCGGGCGTATTTGCATTCCTACGCGTTTATATCCACTGTCAAACTGAACATGTCGTTGGGTTTTAATTTCACTTCGATGGCTGTATCTCTGATAGTTTGTCAATGTGTCCCCAAGCAATTCATAAAATTTTAATTATAATAATGTAGTTCGGTGCAACTCGGAATACAACTGTCATCAACTGTGCATTTTTGTATTAACAGATATCGATTTTTACTGCATTCGATTTGGAGCTATCTATATGCGATATGCCTCATGTTCGTCTATACAGTTCAGGTTATACTTTTTGCTTGTCTATGAAAAAACGTAGTAGTTGTACTAGATTTACAAAAAAAAAAGAAGCGTTTTAATATAAAAAATGGCGGTACGTTTCATGTTTTAAATTTGAAAATTCACCTAACCTCGCTCTACTTTTACACATTTCCGGTCGAATTTTGGACTTTAAACTCTGTGAACTGGCCCGACAAACTGCAATGTAATCTCGTTGAGCGAACATATAGTATAGGGCAGGTTTTTTTAAGAGTCTAAGTTACGTTAGATTATCCAAGTAGAAATGGCCTTGGAATGATCACAAATCAGCTGTCAGCTGCCAAATGGTTTTCATTGCAAAAAGTGTTGCCAATTTGTACACAAACCTTGAAAAAAGAAAAACTAATATATTTGATTTTTTTTTTTTTTTCGTGCACAAGTACCGTATGTGTGGGTAATGCTTTCACATGATTTTGTTGGTGCTTTGAAGGAAATGTTGAAAAAATCCGAAATTATTTTCTTGAATTTTTTTGAGTGTTGAAGAAACAAAATCTCCAAACTACATTTTTGAAGCAAATTCTATAAATTTTTTTAAAAACGGCGAAAAAGTGAAGTTCTTTAAAAAAACGACGTGAATAACAAATATGTGCCGTACCGCTGTCTTACCTCAATTTCAATCCTGTTAGATGACATCGCTAAAATATACAACGTCAAATGCGGTACAATCTGAAATGTCAACTTCTGAACAAGACCAAATAAATCGATAATATCCCTGGACTTGGTGTCGAATATAGCCAATAGAACCCAATAAGGCGGTGCCGCTGTCGAAATAAGAACATATCCCGAAAACAGTAACATTGCAACACCGTACACATGGTTCACGTCAATGGCGCACGTTTGCAGTTTAATCGTTTGCATTGATCACCACCGCGCACAGCTTTGTCACTTCTCTTTTTTTGTTTTTTTTTTCTCGCGAACGTCTGACAAACATCCGAGAGTATAATTGTCTTGAAAGAGCTTCTCAATTAGCCGTTTGGAGTCGGCATAAAATTGTAGATCCCTTCCATTCGTTCCAAAAAAAAAGAAAAACTTTGTCACTTGTTTGTCTAATTTATCGTTCACAAATCGCGATAATATTGCACGTCAGCACTATTTTCACAAGTCCAGCCATATAAAATTGAAGTGGAAACACCAATATAAAACAAATCAATCCCAAATATTGTATTTGCACCTTCAAATAAGATAGCCACGTAGTATAAACTTACGCAAAGAATATCATGCATGCAAGTATTTAACAAATGCATTGCATTTGGCATTGGGCGGATTTTTGAATGCCTGGCATTGGGTAACATTGTGTTTCTTTTTCGTTCAGAGCATGATCAGAGCGCGCTCTATGACTTACTTTACCTACTTATCGGGCTCCCGACCCGTGAAAAGTCTTTGCCTGAGACACTGCGGCCTTCCATCCTCTATGATCTCGGGCACGTTGCTTCCAGTTGTCCAGACCAAGCGCTGTGGCATCCGCGATGGTTTGGTCTTTGAAACGGAGGTTCGGTCCACTTCGTCTTCTCGAACTTGGGGCTGGGTTTCGAAGATCCTCTTTAGCCGGAATGGACAATAATATTCGCTCGATGTGGGCGAGCCAATGTTGTCGACGTGTTTTGGCTTTTTGGAGTACATCCACATCTTGGTACAGCTCATAGAGTTCACGGTTTTATCTTCTCCTCTATTCGCCCTCCTCGCACACAGGACCAAAAATCCACCAAAGAATTTTTCTTTCGTAGGAGCCCAGTATCAGCACTTCATTCTTGCCTATGCTCCAGCACTCGGCGCCATGCGATTGCCGAATTCGGAATCCCGGCAACGCGCTGCAGCGTGCAGTTTGGAAGTAGCTCCTCCGAACTATTTCAAACATGCACCGGATTTCGGCAAGGAGATGCGCTGCTTCTTCTGTCTTCTTCAATCTCGTACTGGAGCAGATAGTGCGCAGGGCAGGTGTCAACACGGAAGGCATTATCTTCAACAGGTCCTGGGCTATGCTATAATCGTTCACGGCGATTGAAGAACAGGCGAAATCCGTTGGCCTTGAAGTAAATGAGGGCAAGACCAAGTACATGCTATCAACAAACAAACAAGCATCTGTCCACCGCCTAGAACAAAACGTCACTATTGTTAGCAACAATTTCGAGGTAGTACATAAATGAGTTCACCTACCTCGGAGTAAATTCAGCGCGCTCTATGAGCTCAGCATAAATTGACTGAGCAGGCGGAATAAAAATCTGATTACACAATACACCAATACATATGTAATTACTTCCAGTCCCATTTGACAGAAAAAAAAAAACAGGAAAAACAGATAAACTCATAAACATCAGAAAGAACGATCTGAGCACGCTCGGTTCAAAGCGCGCTCATAATGCTCGAGCTCAGTTCATTGCTCAGCTCTGATTCTTAAATTCTTTTACTTCATATGAATGGGACACACCAAACGTCATGCGGGTATAACAATGTTATGCGTTATACTACGAAACATGTTGTTATACTAGCAGGAAGGTTTTTTAAGGCCTGTCGTTCTATGCTATCCAAAAAGAGAATTTCCAGTTCATGTCACTCCTGACAGCGGTCACAAATCCAGGCAATTAGAGTGTGGATCACACCCCTCGCTATTGTAGACTCATCTCAAAAAATCCGTTACATACTAGAAGGAAAACTATGTCGAAATTCAAGGAAAAAGTGAAGTTCACATCTGGAAGAAAAGTGTCTCCATTAAATGCTGTCGCAATTTAAACAATTTTTGACACATTCCAGAGAACTGACCCAGGAATTAGAAGAGATAACCGCAAGTAGAAGGATATATTGCTGTCATTCATAATAACAATTCCCATGTACATCCCAGCGGGTATCTCCACCATCAGAAACGCTACCATAAACAGAGCAGTCACTCCATTAAATTCACTTTTATGACATTCGCAGAGGTGAATTAAAGATGCTCTGTCTCTGGAGCATCTCGCGCACTTGACAACACTCGGGTCTTGTATCATTCTCCAGATTCATGTTAATCACTTGCAGAATAGTTCGACTCACTACCACAAGTGATGTATAGTGCATCAGATTTAAATTACTCAACAGAAACTGCATCAAATAAATATAGAACGACAGGAAAGTTACGGATGTCACCTCCAACGCAAGTATATTCTTTTAATGCAGGATCATATTAACGACAAACGTGACGCTCATAGCTGCATACAGCACAAAAAGACGATATGCAAAGTCTGGGCCGGCATTCTGTAAGGCGAAAACGTTTAAACGTTGAACGGTTGGCTTCATGTAACATCAAAAACGAAAAAAAAATAAAACAAACGAACACATTTTATTTGACGTTTTCACTCTACGACAGCTATTTTCTTGACGTTTATCATTTTCGTATTTATTCTTTTTGAATTTGGTGGTGTTAAGATTGTGCTGAATATTTTATTAGATATGCTAGCAAATTATCATCTGTTGACCAGCGATAGCGAAGAAAGTGAAGTGGAAATTGAACATTTAGACAATTCGTAGTAAACAATCAAATTCAACATTCAAAATTTTTTTCAATTGTCAGCTGTTCGTTGTCAGAACAACTTAACGAAAATAAAACGACGTACTGAGACTGCCAAACTATAATTTTGTTGTCACAGTTTCTCAAACCTAAACGAATGTGAAGATAAAAGACAAATACAAAAGTTCACAATCACTTGGCTAAATCCCGCTAAACCCAAGATGCGTCTTTCGTATAAATGCCAAAATTGCTCGTCCATGTAAAAGAAAATTCACCGTGAAAAGAATATAAGCCGAGAAAATAGCAAGAGAGCCATTGATATTTCCGAAAACGGCAACACTCCTTTTGAAACTCGACATTGTGATTGTGAGCTCTTCGGATACTGGAAATGTACCAACATTCCTTAGACAATAAAAAAACAGGACGGATCCCTTACAAGCTTTCATTGTGGTAGCTATTGTCAGATTAAATGCCACTTCCGCTGTTTCTTTTGTCGCTGGTTAATTGCCTAATTAGAATGCGAAATTTATTGATATAACATGCTGTTGAATGTGAACGAGTGACTAACACCCTTTATTTTCTTTAATTGCTAAGTGATGAGTTTGTTGTTCGATAGAGTCGCAATTAGTCCCAACTACGTTTCACATTAATAAAATAAATAAACATTGGCACATGTACATTTAATGAATGGTTATCAAGCCAGCAGCATCTGGGTGGTTTGGTAGCACTTTAAAATCATTGATACCAACTTTACACAGACAATACCCGCGTTCCACTGACCGCTAGATGAGCAGCGGCCATGTCAAACTCCATATAAAAAAAAAAACTGAAATTCCACCGTTTGCGCTAGACATCTAGCACTTTTTGTGAAATGTCAGTTTTTTTATACGAAGTTTGACATTCATCTAGCGGGCAGTGGAACGCGGGCAATATTATTAGTGTTGCTTGTACACTTTAAAATGAAAGCGTTTTTACACTAGAAATACTCGCTACTTGTTACTTTGACTGTCATTTACGAAAATATTTCCAAAAGCTAGGTTCATATGCAAGTATCTTCCATTTGGTGGAAGAAAAGATGCGATAAATTACGCCCTCTGGCGCATCTCAACATACCTGCAAATGTCGTTGATGTTACTGCCCCTATCATACACTAAGCTCAATGCATAGTGCGTTTTAGAACAGTTATACCTGTTATTTGAACAGTTGAACCTAGATAACCTCGCTCAGTAGTATGTATACGAATTACAATGGCGATTAGAGGTTTCACACTTTCGCCTTCGATGAATTTAATTAGCGAGTGCTGAAGCTATTTAGGTTAGATTCCATATCACTTGTGGTTGTTTGTCACAACGACACTGAGGTAATAGTTCGACGGCTTGCGGCTAATTTCGCCAGGGAAACTTTTTAACTTTCTCGATTACGTAGTAAGAGAAATATATTGTATTCGTACAAAATTTCGAACTTGAGATGTTAATCAATTCTGACATTACGATGTACTCGAAAAAGTGGGTCGCAAAATTCTGTAGGTCTGTTGTCCCGTGCGCAAGAGCCTAAACGGCTGCCCGGATTTCGTTCAAACTTCGGATATGGGTACGGTGACCATCCGTTCATTATTATAATGAACTGTTCATTATTTGAAGTAGATGTTCATTATGAATTATTTTGTATTCAAAAACATAAAAATGTTCATTATTTCAAAAGCTGTTCATTATTTGTTCAGTATTTTATTCAATTTTGTTGAAACATAAACGAAAAACTAACCAAATCAAAATTCTTAAAACAAAATGATAATTCAAACGTGCCCTAATTTACTGAAAGTACAAAAATGGTAATTTAGTGCAAATCTTTCATTTCGGAACACTCCCTACATTATTCTCGGAACTCACCTTATGTCAAAATGTCAAAATCGAGCATTCAGATAATAATCAATTCAAAAGCTTTTCAAAATTCGAAGACAAATTTCCGTTGTGGGAAACATTAAAATTGGTAATTTTTATTTGATATTACTAATTAAAATATACCTAATTAAACATTAATAAGTATCTTTTAGTTCACTGATGCTAGAATAGAGTTTTTGGCTAAAATTCGAATAACGGTACTTTTGAAATTTGGACATATCTCGAAAACGGTCCATACGATTATAATAAAAATTCATTTCCAGTGTTATATGGCCATTTCTAACTTAACGGCATTTTAATTTTCTCTATGTTATCTTAAAATGAAGTTTTGAAAAAAGTTTTCTTTAGTTTTCCTGAAAACGGCAACAACGATTTTGACCAAAATGGAAACTTAGAGTAAAATTGATAATCTAAAAATTACTGCGTCCTTAATTTGCCGAACAATAACTTATACTCAGTTTTCAGCTAAATAGTTCAGCAATAGTATTTTTCAAAACTAAACATTGCAAAATTTTGTTCGGTTTTGTCTGCGTAGTTTCACAAAAACCGCTCGAACGATTTTGATCAAAATACATATTAAACATAATATCAGTATTCTTAATAAGATCCTGTACTTATTTTTTCTCAAAAAATTCGAAGAAATCTTTTTTTTTTTAATAATTTCTTAAAAATGGCTACCCAAAAACCGATCTCTGTTCGTATAATATTTCGAAAACTCAATACCGCACTTTAAAATTCAAATTATAAAATAAATAGCCAAATAAAAATATTAAATTAAAATAATAAAATAAGAAAACATCCAACCAAATTTTGATGAAGGAGAAAGTTTCGTTCGACCCATTCGTGCACTTTATTTCTTCTTCGAGTAGAAGGTGCAAATGCTTTCTCTGATCTCTAACTTGTTTATTGTGACTGATAAAAGCCGTTCCTTTTTTTAAATCAAAAATCAGTTTGTCATACCTACTATAACTAATTTTATTTATTATAGCACCTAGTTTGCTGTGATCCTCCGACCCTTATCTTGTAAACTAAGAACTGCACTATCGTCAATTTTTTCTTTGTGTAAAGCCAACGTCGCCATAGGTCTGGCTCTCTTCCTTTTTTTACACATTGGCATAAAGTTATAAACAATCTCAAATCAGCAAAAAAGGATTTTGTAATCTTTTCAAATACCAATACCACGACGTACCTCCTTGGATATATCTTGACTGAATATCATTGCAGAAAATGTAATTGATGGCAGCACCCAGATCAAAGACCGAATTAAAACACCAAGAAACTCCACAAGCGGCAGATGATAAAAACTTATTGCAAAATATGGACCAACCGGTACATTTATCAAAACAAAAGTCATCATAAAAAGCAATGGAACACCGTATACCGTGCATATTTTCACTTCACACAATTCAATTATTACCGCTCGATCCGTAAAGAGTTGCTTCAGCGCATTCCTACACCATGCCTCATTTAAGGTTATAACGTTTTGTATCCGCGCATTAATCGAAGTCATTATTTCGTTAGTAATAGCAACGAGCGAAGAGTAAGTTACTGAAATTACTCCCATGAATAGACCTTGCAAAATATACACTATGATTTGATATACGAATATTGGATGCCAATCTTTTGCTTTACCAAACTCAAAGCTTAATTCCAAAGCAAAGATTGCACACACGACCAAATAAATTTTAAACATATATAAGGTAGTGTCACGCTTGACACTATTAAGATACTTGTTCTCGAAATGTAAAACAATTCTGAGGACACTTAGGTTTTGTTCTCTACCGAAGAAAATTATTAAATTGGCGACTATTTGTGTAACACTCGCGATAATGACTACGACGTATTCCATTGTGACACCGGTGACATTGTACTCCTTAAGCATAAACGAGTAAGAACTCGAAGTGTTGTGTATAACGCACACTAACATTGCAAAACTGGAAACGATAAGGACTAGCAGGGACGACAAACGCTGTGATATTTTTGGCAGCCATTTCAGTCCATCCTCGTCAATGTAAATGGGCAAGAGTCCCAAATGTCGTAGGACCAACAACTGCAAACGCAGCCCTTTGCGAACGAACATTGTGCTGAATCGCGCACAGGAATTCAACTAAATGCATAATTCTTTGAACTAGTGTGTTGACTGCAATGTCATCGGTATTACCTATGGGTTAATTAACTAAATTGGAACTACATATACCTACGTAAATATACGATTGCTAGATGATTTGAGACAGGCAGAGGTGGACTATATGCGTGTGAAAGCAGTAAACCTAAGTGGACTTATGTTAGTTTCGAATATTCTTTTGTACTCTGGAGATGGACAATACGAGTATAAAAAAAAATGAATATTGGTTCCAACATTAGCGCTAGCGCTCTTGGTTTATAGAGGAATAAATTGGATATAAGAAGCAGAAATATGGTAGGTTTTATGGGCTTTATAAGGTATAAGGAATTTAAAAATACCTTCTTTTTTAGATACATTCAAGACTAAAAAGGCTTAGAATACAATACTCAAAAGCTCCCCTGTCCTATATTTGTAAAATTCGGAGGGAATTTCATCCGATCGTGCAGCCTTTCGTTCAGATGATTTGGAGCCTCCAGTACATATTGCAGAGTTATGAATATATCCCAAATTAATTAATTAATTAAATAATATTTAGCGCAACAGGTCCGGAGGGACCCTACCTAGGCCTAGCTTTCTCGCAACCATTCGTTTTTTGTGAGATTTTTCATTTTTGGAACGAATGGAAGGGATCAACAATTTTATCCCGACTCCAAACGGCCAAGTGAGAGGCTCTTTCAAGACAGTTATACTCTCGGATGTTTGTCAGACGTTCGCTAGAGGTGGCGCAGTGAAAAAACCCTAAGTTGGAATTTGGCTTTTTGCGGGACTCGAACCTCGACCCCTCGATTATAGTAGTCCAACACACTAACCACTAAGCCACTGCGCCTAATATACACTCCGTTCCAACTGAATAGGTACAAACTTTTTCAAATTTATCTGACTTATTATTTCCACATCATGTACATGAATCTATCATTTGATGATGCTTACTATTTGTCTATGATGTTGTTAAAGGAAATGAGAAAGAATAATTCAAAAAGCACCGTTATTTTTTACGAAAAAATGCAGTTTTCTTTTTGCGTCAACTGAATAGGTACATAGTCATTACTCATTATCTTCATTGTTCACGTGTGTTCCGAGAAGATTGACACGTTTAAAAATTTTTTGAAATTTCGGAACCAATTTTGTTTGCAGTCACTAAAATCTGTATTTTTTTTTGTAACATTAGAATAGCCTCTGCAAAGTAATTATAGTAAAAAAAAAAAAGAAAAAATGATCGCTTTAG
The DNA here is from genome assembly GCA_946477585.1 of Cheilosia urbana. Taxonomy (NCBI): domain Eukaryota; kingdom Metazoa; phylum Arthropoda; class Insecta; order Diptera; family Syrphidae; genus Cheilosia; species Cheilosia urbana. The sequence goes on from OX297854.1 coordinate 126,002,045, forward strand.
GTGTCCAGTACTTTTGATAAACCGACTTATGGTCATTCGGCTAACTTCTAATCCAGCTTCCTGCCTTATTTTATTCAATGAGTGGGTGGAATTAGAAGCTAATCTAATTATTTTCCGCCTGTCTTGATTAGAAAGAACTGAAGAATTACGGCCTGTATAGCTATTGTTGATGAGTTTTGTCTACCGATTTTAAGAGTAGAAACAAAGAAAAAATAGAAAAAAAAAATCAGTTTTATCACTTCCCGATAGCTTGTCGACACTCACGCTTCCAAATTTTCGCTTAAACTGTGATTGAGGCTATTCTAATGTTACAAAAAAAAAATTCACATTTTAGTGACTGCAAACAAAGTTGGTTCCGAAAGCTCCTCTTGATTGAAAAAAAAAAACAATGCGTGAGGCTATCCAAATGTTACGGACTGTATGTTACTGGTTTCACTTTCAGTTCAAATACTTGTACATAATTCAGGGTGAGATTACCGGCAAACACGGCACACGCAACAACATACAGCACGAAGAGACGATACCCAAAGTCTGGACGCAAAATCCTTGAATATTTTAGCTCTAAAAATAGAACAGAATCCGCAATAAAAACGTTCCGACTTGTACCGAGTAGATTCCAAAAATCTGAAATCACTTGACTAAATCCCGCTAAAACTAAGACACCCCCGCACATAAGTAATTCCAATTTGGTCGTCCTTAACGTCAAATGTTTCATCGTAGAGGAGAACAAACAGCGAGTACATGGCCAGGGGGATAGTGATGATTCCGAAAATAAGAATATTTTTTTTCCAATCTGACTTTTTGAACTGTTGGCCGACGGGAAATATTCCAACGTGTCTTAAGCAAAAGGAAAACGGGGCGAATCCTTTCATCGCGACTGGTATAATCAGACTGAACGATGTGTTACGGCACGAATGAATGAATTACAGTGTAAACATTCATTAGTCCTTAGGTGAGGTCTTTGTTGTTTTATATTAGAGTCGGTAAATAAAACGCAATTAGTCCCAACTACGAATTACATTACATATTTAAATAAACAAACAATCGTAGGCAGTGTGCCTCTTTTTTGGATGTGTAGTTGTACGCTTTTTCATGAAAGGATATCAAGTCAGCAATATGGGTAGATCGTAGATTGGCATTACTTTTAAACAAGTGATACCAATGCGGCACAGTTCTTTTTTTTTTACTTTTTTGCAAAAATTGTAACAATGGAATGGATTTTGAATCAATCATCGATCGCAATATCCATTTTTTCCATAATAATACCATTACGTAAGTCGGTTAGTTGCCCTCTAGGCTCTTATAAGTTATGTGCTTCTGACTTAATAATAATCCCTCTCTAACAAGTTGTAACTGTTCTTTTCTTTTGCAGAAAAGTGAATTTGATATCTTTGAATGGTCACCATTGGCAAACGACAGAAATTTAATGCTAACTGACGACTGGACAACCGACACGTTATTTTCTGCCATTAATGTTCCATTTCCCTTTCCTGATCCGAGAGAAATAGGTAAGTAGTAGAGCCTTGACTTCATGCAAGTGTTAATGTTTTATTTTTAATAGCTAGAGGAGCTGGAAATGCAGATTTCATTCAGCCAAGCTTGGGACCATTACAGCCAAATTTGGACGACATCGATATAACATTCGAAGGCAAGAAGGATTCTTTTTTTTTAAATTATCAAGAGAACAGACTACAAATTCATATTCTACTTTAAACAGCTCTTGCACATTGGAAAACATTGAAAAATAATTAAAAAGTAACTTCTTTTTTTGTGTACTTATATAGAACTTCTACAAAACACACGTCTTCCGCCAGTTCCCGAAGAGGGCACCGATGATATGTTGAAAAACGTTGATTATGGTTTCTCAGCCATAATGGGTACGTGAACTGTCATTTCCTATGTAAACGATTCTTTTCTGTACAACAAACATTTGCCTTTTATAGGTGCCGACCAAATGGACTCCAGTAACATGATGGTATCAAATCAAAGTCAATCGATGTCCAATGGAGAAGATACGGACATGATGGAACTGAGCACGCCGTTAAATTCAATGCAATACTCTGAATTGGAACGACAATTTCGTGAAAATCCCAACACGTCGCTCTTAGGCAGCCAATCAGATTTGAGTAATTCAATGATGATGAGCGGAAACCAGTCTTCGGATTCAGATTTTAATAGTTCACCCAAACGTCCGTCGATCAAAACTTTTCCCATTTCAATGGATAATGGCAGTTCTCAGATGTCGGGTTTCTCAGGCAAGAGTGTTATAAAGGGACGCGTTTCGAAGATTGTACAGCGACCGTTTAGGTGAGTTGCTATAGCGTTGCCTTATGTTTTATACAGTAGGTAGAAAACAAAAACTATAATTTATTTTTGGTTGCATTTATAATTATAAATTTCTTTCCAGACGTGAGCCGCACAACTACGATAAGGCACAGCCAACACTTCATCAAACCGAAATCTATCAGCAAATGCTGGCCGAGCGGCAACAACAGCAGCATCTGCAGCAATCGCTAGCACTTCAACTCCAATCAACGCCAAATCAATCCCACCAATCCAATTTGCAACTTTCTCAACAATTTCCCACTGCTATGCTTAGTAACAATAGTAGCAACAACTACCCAATGCCCCAGAATATGCTGAATATACCCACAAATTCCAACATCAAATCATATCCCGGCCCAACAAAGAACAATGTCTTGCCGAATGTTAAAATCGAAGCCCCACCATCTAGCAATAATATTCTCTCCATGTTCACTATTAGTCCAGCCACCACTGTAGGCGTCGTCGACAAAGGCTATCACCATCAGTCATCCGGAATGAGCAATCAAGTCAGCACATCTATCAACAGCAACACATCAACGCCTTCCTTTAAGCCATATCCTAATGTACAAACTTTTCAAAAGTCCGCCTCAACTGGCAACTACATCAATGTGCGTGCCGCAATAACTGCGGGTGTTGCTTCACAGATAAATGCACTTCTGCAGGATCATCAACCGCAACAACAAAACCATCAACATCCGCAACAGCAGCAACAACATTCTCAATCGTTACCGACACCGTTGCATCAACATCAATTGATTCTTCCAACGCCTGCAGCGAATGCCTCCTCTAGTCAGCAGCAACAGATTCTTCCGAAAGAGATGTTTCGATCAAATAGTCTGCCACTGAACTCTTCGCTGCAAAAGCTTGAAGCACGCATTGAGCATTTTGCCGTGCCCAAGTATCAAGCGAAGTGTAGTAAATCTCGTTCACGTAGCAATTCTGTTCAGCAACAGAGTGCGCCAACAATAGTCAGTTCCATGTCTGGCGGATCGGCGCTGCAGATACCGCAGCTGCAGAGTGCGACAAGCGATCCAATCTTGAACAGCACATTGGCACAACTCTTAACTGCACCTAGTCTACCGCCGCCTTTGCCGAATGCGAATAGTAATTATGTAACATCAGGCAATGCTTCACATTCATCTTCATCGCAACAGCAGCAGCATCAACATCAACAACAACAGCATTCATCGCACCATTCAATGGCATCGTTGCCTAAGCCCACATCGCCTAAAAAGTCAAATTCATTACCTGTCCCAGCGCCAGCTCTTATGATTCACAGTCCCCCCGGGAATAAGGTTCGCAACATGGTCACCCAATCAGTCATGATTATAAATCTGTTTGTTTTTTTTAGATGCTCAGCTTTCCACCGCCATCTGGGGGTCATATGTCGACTAGCAATGTTAGTTTGTCGCCTGATTCGTTTCACGATCAAGACTCTCCACTCTCGCCAACGCACAACTTGAAGTACCCACGCGACACACAGCGTCGCGCGGGCCATATACACGCCGAACAGAAGCGAAGGTACAACATCAAGAATGGCTTCGATATGCTGCACTCCTTGATACCGCAACTGCAGCAGAATCCACATGCAAAGGTACATAAAACGGCTTGCCCGGCACATAAAAATATGCACATAGCTGATGTAATTCTCTAATTTTCAGTTGAGTAAAGCAGCAATGCTTCAGAAAGGTGCCGATTACATCAAGCAGTTGCGCTCCGAGCGTAACATTCTCAAGGACAAGATGGAATTGCTGCGGAAGGAGAGAGACAACTTGAATAGCTCATTATCGTAAGTAAATAGAAATGCAAATTGCCTGGCATTACAATTGTTGCCCTTTCCACAGACACCTCCATTCAATCCTACCTGCCAATGGAGCCCCAGTTACACGCCAGCGCACCGAACACGTTCGCCAATTGTACGAACACTATGTTCGATGTCGTACCCTGCAGAACTGGAAGTTCTGGATTGTAAGTTGAGAAATCTGTGAGCTAGCGATGTCAATATTTGACCGTCTCTTCTGATTACAGCTTGGTCTCATACTCGAACCATTGTTAGCCTCTTACACCACGTCTGTGTCAAGCGCTAGTGCGGATGAACTACGACGCACGGTCTTCCTTTGGGTGGATCAGCACTGCTCGCTCGTTGATTTGCGTCCAGGTAGGCAACAGCTTTTGATTTATTTGCTCTCACTCTGTTGGAACTGACAATATGTTACTTTATTTTCAGCCGTCTCAAACAAATTGCGTTATTTATCAACTACGACTGACATTTTATCAGACCCGCCATCAACACTGCAAGAAGAGGTAGCGAAAGCCATTAACAACACTCCGGGGCAACATCCCAATCTAAATGGCTCGTAGTCGGGACAAACGATAACAAAAGAAAAATTGGAATGAAACAAGCAGAGTACAACAATTAAAAAAAAATATATATATATATATATATATATATATGCATATATATTTATATAAACGACTAAATTTAAAATGAGAAAAATATCACATACTACCAACGTTATTGAATCCATCAGTTTAGGATACATTTTCTTTCCGATTCGTCTATCAAGAGCAATTATCGCAATTGATTGACCTGTTAAGAACAACGTGCGGGAACGTGTGCCTAACTAAAGACTTGGAAGAATTATGGTTCAAATAAACCCGATTTTATTAGCTATATTATTATATACGTGAATATCGCTTACAACATTTTTGAATTTGTTTTATATAGTTTGTTGTTTATTTTTGTATCGTAAAATATTTCCGTTGTTTTAAATCGTTTCGGGTAAGAATATATCGCAAGTCAAAAACGTTTGTTCGGTTCTTTATATTGTTTTTTTTTTTTTTTTTTTTTTATGAAAAAAGTGCCTTATCCAATGGAAACGTGTGAACGCGGAACTAGTGGTTATCTATGCTGCCTACACAGAATGCGGTGAAAGTAAGCGTTTAAAGAATATAAATGTCTCGGTAGCGATGAGTTATATTGGAGTTATTACTGTTTTCTTTTGTTTATTTTTTTTTTTTAGAATGAATTATTGTAATTATATGTAATGAAAATTATAACGTAAAGTTTATTAATATATCGTAGCAAATGATATTTATATTTGAATATACATATGTTTTATATAAACAAGGAGTAAGTTTTATGCTTTTTTTGTTGATAGTTCGGAATTTCAGTTAATCCAATCGTACGTTCGTGTGGAAGAAAAGTCGACATCACCCTTCTACCAAGCTGACGTTACCTGACCGTTTTTTGTGCTTGCAGTGGACAATATTCCGTGGCATCAAGGGAATTTTGATGTAACAAGGTAGAATTATGACAGATTGAGGAAAAAATATATATTTTTGAACTGCCAAATAAATAAATAAATTATCCTAATGGATAATATTTTAACATTTTCGTTTGCTTCGGATCTAAAGTATTTACGGTGAATTAACACTGAATTTTAAAAGATCAGAATTTAGAGAAATCACTGTTTTAAGATGAAAATTTTAGGTCTGTTCCTTTACTTTTGTAGTAATGTGGTATTCGTTTGGGCTTCTTCAGATTCGCTCTCAGATTTCAGATTTCGTGTGGCTAATCGAACATAAAAACGTCACTTGCTCTTTTTTGTGATAATATTCGTGCGATTCGAATATGTGTAGCCTTCAACACTTTTCAAAGCGTTTTCCATTTACTGGTTAAATTTTAAATTAAAACATTCGTAATTTGCGTCCCCATTGATTTTTAAATACTTATACATAAATAATTTACAAAAATAGATGCTATGCATCACGAAAACCTAAACGCCCTTCACCAGTTGTCAAACTCAAACGCACTTATGTTGGTAAATCTGGGAAAATATCTAGATTCGCAAAAGTGCTCTGAAATCTGAAAAAGATTGTTTTTTTTTGTACCAAACGAACATAAAAACTGCACCGAGAGCAAAAAAAAGTGATCTGACAGCACCCAAACGAATACCACATAAGATTGATAAAGACTGTCAAAATAGCAGTGGTGGGGATAAATTCTCTCACAGAGAGAGACGCTTATGAAAAAGTTATGTCGTTTTCCATTGGTTTCACTCGGGGATCCACTCATTCTGTAATCCAATGGAACAAGAAAACTGCTTCTGATTGAATCCACAAAAGTATTGGTGAAATGCCAAAAAATAATCTACGGCAGCTGTCATCTGACTTGTATAAAATACATACATTACACATGTGTGAGTACTTCTGGAGTGGATTCTGACTTCAAATCGAGAAGCGAAATTCTCTTCTCAGAATCCCCAGAAGAGTATTTTTTGTGCCAATGGAACGGTTTCAGAAGCGAATTTTTCGATTCCGGACTCTCCCGGACGCTTCTTTTTGCCCAATGGAAAACGACATTAGGGAACGCGTTTGTAGTAATTTATGAAAAATTACAGATATAATTCAAATATTCAAAAAAGTGGTACGAAAAGTCGTTAAAATGTCTGATAAACTCGAGGAATTAATTTACTAAAGAAAATTAGTTATATCATCTACATAGCGATGAAAGTAGGTCTGTTCCTTTACTTTTAAATCTTACGAATTTTTACTCAGTGCCGTTCCTTAACTCAAACAATTCGTAAAAGAGAGCGTCATCGAGAGAGCAAGATATTATACCCCTCCACTGAGAATCTTACGAATTTTTACTCAACAAATTTCTTGGTGAAAAAGTGAAAAAGCTGTCAGTCACCTTACAACTAACAGCTGATTTGAAATTTGTTGTCCCATTTGACATATGCGTTGATTATTTTTTGACTTCTTGTTTATTAAAATGATATCAACAGGCAGCAAAATAAAATTGAATGTTCTCTTTAGGATTCTATCCGATATTGGCGACGAAATTCTTCCTTATGCCTGTGACACACATAGGGTTTCGATACCACGCTATCAATACTATGGCATCGTCAATACCATGCTAGGTGACACACTACCTATACAACGTAGTATAGGCTAACAGTTGCCATTGGTTACCTTGCTGGGGCAGACAATAAAACCCGTGACACACACCTAGTACAGACACCCTGTTGGGAATACTAAAGCATTTTCTATGAAAATGATAGGTACTTTAAGTAAAACTAATCTCCACTACATGAGAATGGCGCTGTTTTCGCTAGGAGGATAGCTATACCACGCAAAAAACCCTAGTATCGATACTACGCTCAAACCACATTGCTCGCATGGTATGACCGTAGTATACCCTGACAGACATGTGGTTCATCTCGATACCATGGTATCGAAACCCTATGTGTGTCACAGGCATTACTGTAACAAGGAACAATCTCTTCCATTTAATTCTTTATGCAGTGTCGCTTTTTCCTCTTCTCGAATGCTTGTACCTAGTTCAATAAGTACAAACTCTTCCACATACTCAGATTCATCAAAATAAAGTTAAAAATAAATGATGGAACTGTAATATAATTATTATTTAGCAAGTTGAGTAGTCTCATTGTTGAGTTGCGCGCCCTCTGTAGTTTCTTACGAGATTAATGTCAAAAATAACAACTTGAGATGGAAACCATGTTTTATGTAAAAAAGAGGGGGAACCTTCTTCGTTTTGGATTATTATTGTTTCCGGTGGTAAAAGAGTGTGTGGCCATTTTTAGAGTAATAATAAAAGTTTGAAATCGGGAAATATCTCGTTAAATATTTGTTGTTTAAAACTCAGATGTGGGGTCTAGCCCAAGAATTTAATAAGTGATCACAATGAACACACGCGCAACGAGGAAAATGATGGTGGATGGCCTCACACTGGCTGGAGTCGAGTTCCCAACGAGTGCCACAATTGCGCAGCTACGACCATTATACAATAGCTCGCCAGTGGCCAGTTGTTCGAACGATGAGGAAAATCATCCCAGCGAGGCAGCAAATAAACGGGAAGATGTTGTTGCAGAAACGGAAGGTCAAATCAACGCAGAATACCCAGCCGCGCAGAATTCAACTACACCAGGTGTCCCCGAAGAAGTACAAGAATTGGAGGCGCAGTTAAACATTTTGCGTATGCGTCGCGATGTTATGCTGCTGCAAGAACAAATTCGCGGAATGGAAGGCAGCGTGGCGCAATCGACGGACAATCGTAATCACCGTGGAGTCAACTTCGACCATCTGGAAAATGCGCTTAATGCATTTACAGGAAGAAATCACTACGACATCAGAAAGTGGTTTCAAGAGTTCGAACAATACACGGCAACGCGTGGATTCACACCGGATGAGATGTGCCTAGGTGTACGTCGGCTGCTCAAGGAAACCGCCAAAGAATTCCTCAGTACCTTGGGTGTTGTTAATTATCAGCAGTTGAAAGACGCTCTCATCGAAACGTTTGGGAGACAAGTCACGCATCGAGACATCTACCGGCAGCTAGAACATCGACGCATAAAACCGAACGAAACATGTTTGGAGTACGTGATCTCGATGAAAGCACTCGCAGCCAAAATCTCTATCCCTGAAGCTGAAATGATTACATTTATAATCGATGGATTTGATGATGATAGTGCTAATATCACTCTAATCAACGACGTTGAAACGTTCGCCGAGCTGTTGACCAAGTTGGATAGATACCAGGAGAAAAGAACCATGCAATTGGCTCGTGCCAAAACAGCCGCAGTCAAAGCAGCCGCCGTCATGTATAAGCGTCCGACGTCCGCCGTAAGCACCGCAAAAGCAAAGGAGCTTTCCGAAATCCGCTGTTACAACTGTTCCCAGTTCGGTCACTTCAAGAGCAGCTGCACAAAACCAGTCAGACCAGTCAACGCTTGCTTTACCTGTAACGAAGTAGGTCACTTCCATCAGAACTGTCCAAAGGCGCAGATGAAACATCGAAGGATTGTTGCTGCTGCAATCAAGGCGCCGACCGAGTATTCCGATAGTGATGAAGAAGTATCTGGTGCCCTCAGCGCCATGCAAATGGTGAGTGTTGCCTTTTTCATTGATAAAAACGAACGCACGGAATCCGTAACTTATTTTTCTTTATTTGACACTGGCAGCGCGATTAGTTTCATTCGGCGTAGTACTATCCCAATCAAAGTCCGGGTATCCAATGTTTTAAAGCCGACGAAGTACGTGGGAATCGGCCGAGTTAAGTTATATTGTTACGGTAGGATTGAATGTCATATTGAATTCCAAAATGAAATTAAAAGTGTATTTCTCTTAGTTCTCCCGGACAATATGATGACAACACCTTTGATATTGGGACGCGACTTTTTAAAGAAATTTGATATTAATTTATATAAAATACGAAAGTCAAAAGCGACTGCTAGTGAAAAAATTGAATTGAAGTCTAATAAATATTTACTTTCTAAACATTCATGGCCACGTGCGTTCGGTTTTAAAAATTCAAATGAAGTAGTTAGTGATTGTAGTACTCCGATGTATCCTTTGCATAGTGTGAATGCAGCTTCCAACGGCATTGTCGATGTGGATTCAGGCATAGTGTCAGCTCCATTGGGCAGTGTCAATACAAGCCCAACTGAGGTTTTGTTTCCGCCGACTGATTCTGTTTCGCAGGTGCACATTCCTGATATTTTTTCCATTGAACTCGACGACCCGCCGCCCGCAGTAGATATTTGTCCACGTTTAGAAAAGTGTCAAAGTGATGCTCTTAAGGAAGTTATTGATCGTGTCTATATAAATCCGGTAGATATTCAGCGCAAACCACACGATTATAAAATTAAGATTCGCCTAACAGATGATACACCATTCCATTGCTCACCGAGACCATTGTCGGTTTTTGAGCGAAAGAAGGTTCGCGAGAAGGTGCAGGAGTTGTTAGACAAAAACATAATCCGTTATAGTAGGTCCCCATATGCTTCCGCGATTGTACTCACAAAGAAAAAGAATGGTGAACTACGTATGTGTGTTGACTATCGCGCGTTAAATAAAAAGACGATTCGAGATAATTTTCCGCTGCCATTAATCGAAGACTGCATCGCGTTTATGGGAGGTAAGCGTTGGTTTACATTACTCGATTTGAAAGACGGTTTCAATCAAGTTGGTGTAGAAGCTGGTTCTGTACAATTTACTTCTTTTGTAACACCAGATGGGCAGTACGAATATCTGCAAATGCCGTTCGGATTGAAAAATGCCCCGGCTGATTTTCAACGTTTTGTACATGAAGTGTTTCGCGATATGATAGAGGCAGGGCAAGTCATCATCTACATCGATGACATAGCTATAGCCACTAAAGACTTTGGATCGCATCTAGCAATTCTTGAGGAAGTGTTGCGTCGGCTTTACGAAAAGGGACTTGAGCTGAAGCTGTCAAAGTGCAAGTTTGGCTACGAAGAAATCGAATATCTTGGTTATTTGGTCAATTCAGCCGGGATTCGGCCTACAGATGCTCATATTTGCTGTATTAAGCAGTATCCGATGCCAAGGAATTCGAAATAGCTACAAACGTGTATCGGGTTGTTCTCATATTTTCGTCGCTTTGTTCCATCTTTTTCAAAAGTGGCGAGGCCACTCCTTGAACTATTGCGCAAAGATACTAGATTTGATTTTGACGCTTCATGTATAAAAGCTTTTGAAGAACTGCGCAGTAAGCTAGTGTCAGCACCTGTGTTAGCCATTTACAACCCTGAAAGGGATACTGAGTTGCATTGTGACGCAAGTTGTCAGGGGTACGGCTCCGCACTTATGCAACGCCAGGACGACGGCAAGTTTCACCCAGTCGCCTTTTTCTCTAAATCTACAACGGCTGCTGAGGCCAAATATCATAGCTTTGAGTTAGAGACTCTGGCAATTGTCTACTCACTGCGCCGTTTTCGGGTATACCTGGAGGGAATACCATTTAAAATAATAACTGATTGCAACTCGCTTACACTTACTTTAAGTAAGAAACAAGTTAACCCTAGGATTGCTAGGTGGGCTTTGGAGCTCGAAAACTATGATTACGTGATACAACATCGAGGTGGCTCGTCGATGGGCCATGTAGATGCCCTCAGTCGATGCCATATAGTTGCCGCTGTTGATGCCGACGAAGTGGATTTCTCAATCCAAGTAGCACAGAACCGAGACCCTGAAATAAAAAGACTTAAAGACAGGCTAGTAGTAGAAGTTCTTAAGCATTATGAAATGCAGGATGGTCTTGTTTTCCGGAAAACTAGCACTGATCAATTATTATTATACGTTCCTAATGAAATGCAAAACAATGTCGTGCGAATGGTGCACGAGAAAATTGGTCATTTAGGAGTCGATAAGTGTTACAACCAGATTCGAAAGAATTACTGGTTTCCTTCAATGAGGGACAAAATAGACCACTTCATTAAAAACTGTATAAAGTGCATTATGTACTCGACACCTGCCCGGTCGAATGACCATAATATGTATAGCATTCCGAAGAAGCCAATCCCGTTTGACACGATTCACATGGATCATTTTGGACCATTGCCGTCATTGGCCTCAAAGCGTAAACACATCTTGGTAGTCATCGACGCTTTTACAAAATTTGTGCGCTTATACCCAGTTAACTCGACAAGTACAAAGGAGGTCTGTGCTTCGATGGATAAATATTTTAGCTACTATAGCCGACCAAGGCGCATCATTACAGATCGCGGCTCCTGCTTCACCTCGTTAGAGTTCAGTAGTTACTTACTTAGGCATAATATTCAACATATTAAAGTCGCCGTAGCATCTCCACAAGCTAATGGGCAGGTCGAGCGGGTTAATCGCGTAATCAAAGCAGTGTTGAGTAAAATAAGTGAGCCAGTGAACCATGCGGATTGGGCAAACAAGTTAACAGAAGTTGAATATGCTATAAATAACACAACACATAGCTCAACGAAAGAAACCCCAAGCCAGTTACTCTTTGGGGTAGACCAACGGGGCAAGGTAGTTGATGAGCTGACGGAACATCTAGGTGACAAATTCAACTGCGGTGGTGGGCGCGATCTAGAAAACGTTCGGTCCAAAGCTTTATGCTCTATAAAGCAATCGCAGTTTCGCAACGAACAGTACTTTTCAAGGCACAGTGTACCTGCCAAAACATTTTCAGTCGGTGATTTCGTAGCTATTAGACACGTTGATACCTCTGTCGGGACAAACAAGAAATTCGTTCAAAAATACCGGGGACCGTATGTTATTCACAAAGTTTTACCGAATGATAGATATGTAATCAGAGATATCGATAATTGCCAGTTGACACAGCTGCCATATGACAATGTCGTGGAGGCTGTACGCATACGCAAATGGTCATCACCGACTCACAACTCGGGTACTGCGGTCGCTGACAGTGATAGGCAGCACATCACCAGTTAGGTATGCTAAGTTGAGAGGAGCGATTAGTGTTTAAATTTTGTATGTTTGCTTTATGATCGAGGTCGATCAAAGTGTCAGATTGACCGAGTTGTAATATAATTATTATTTAGCAAGTTGAGTAGTCTCATTGTTGAGTTGCGCGCCCTCTGTAGTTTCTTACGAGATTAATGTCAAAAATAACAACTTGAGATGGAAACCATGTTTTATGTAAAAACGAGGGGGAACCTTCTTCGTTTTGGATTATTATTGTTTCCGGTGGTAAAAGAGTGTGTGGCCATTTTTAGAGTAATAATAAAAGTTTGAAATCGGGAAATATCTCGTTAAATATTTGTTGTTTAAAGAACTAATTTTCTTATGCGCTTTTCCATTGGGACAAAAAATCAATCTTTTTTTTGATCTTTTTGCGTTCCATTGGGACGAAAAATCAATCTTTTTTTCAATTCGGATCACTTTTCGCAGATCTCGATATTTTTTCAGATTTACGCATACCAATATACTTTGTACAGCTGTTTAACGTCAGTTTAAGAAGTTTCATTTCGAGGCAAATGCGCAAAGTTTCGTGAAAACCAAAATAACAAAATACATAAATAGCTATGGATACGATTTCGGAGGAATTATTATCTTCATTATCTCCCTCGTCATCTGAAGACTACAAACCACCAATAATACTTCATTTGTATCTACAAGAAGGAAAACATTTTTGAGGGCGATATCCATTTGTGATTTAGCCAAAAACGAATGCCATTTGAACAGCTGATATTGTTGTCAATTAACGCACTAATCCATTTACAAAAGCAGATCAATGTCGTTGCGCGTTCCATGAGCACAGTAAAATCTGAGATCTGAAAAAGATTTCTGGTGGTCCCAATGGAAAACCACATTAGTAAATTAGCAAATTCCTTGAGTTTATCAGACATTTTAACGACTTTTCGTACAATTTTTTGAATATTTGAATTATGTATTTGTCATTTTTCATAAATTACTGCAAAAGCGTTCCTTAACTTTTTTGTAAACGTCTCTCTCTGTGAGAGAATTTATCCTCACCACTGCCATTTTGACAGTCCTTTCCATTCTTACTACAAAAGTAAAGGAACAGATCTAGTGATCTGGAATTAATCGAACTTATTTTTGATGAATCCGAGTACCTATGTGAAAGAGTTTGTACTGATTGAACTATATACAAGCAATCAAGCATTCAACAAGAGGAAAAAGCGACACTGCATTAAAAAATACGTGGAGTAGAATGTCGCTTTTTACAGCAAGGAAGAATTTCGTCGCCACTATCGCAAATAATCTTGAGGAGATCATTCAATTTTATTTTGCCGCCTATTGATACCATTTTAATACGCAAAACCAATGCCAAATAGGACAAGAAATTTCAAAACAGCTTTTCCAATTCTTCCTACAAGACATTTGTTGAGTTAAGTTAAGAGTTTAGGGGTAACAAATTGCTCTCTCTTTTAGGAATTTTGCGATTTATGGTATGGAATGGCATTGAGTACAAATTTGTAAGAATTAGACGAAATTCGTAAGATTTAAAAGTAAGGGAACAGACCTCATGTTTACTTGTACCACCTTTCGGTGTACTTTTGTATAACCAACTTAATAGGAGACAGAAAGCGGTTTTTACTTACCCTTATGCTACGTTTCCACCGGACATAAATCCCGAGATTAAGTAAAAGAGGTTTAAAATTAATCCTGAAGTGTTTCCACCAAATAAAAGAAGACTAACAAATTAACTTAGTGGTTAGTGTGTTGGACTGCTATGCGGGAGTCCCAGGTTCGAATCCCGCAAAAACCCAATTCCGACTTAGGGTTTTTTTCCGCTGCGCTACCTCTCGCGAACGTCTGACAAACATTCGAGAGTATAAATGTCTTGTAAGAGCTTCTCAATTAGCCGTTTGGAGTCGGCATAAAACTGTAGATCCCTTCCATTCGTTCCAAAAAAAAATGAAAAACTCACACAAAACGAATGGTTGTGAGAAGCTAGGCCTAGGGTCTCTCCAGACCTGTTGCGCCAACTATTAATTAATTAATTAATTAACAATTAACTTGACGTATTCTCTTTGGCTCTGTCCATTCGAGAGAGGATATCGTTTCACGAGAGAGAGAAGGAGAGACATTTTGTCATTTTTGAAGTCCTATTTTTCATTTCTGTCAAATGCAGCTCTGTTTGCTTTGTATTTTTGACATCTCGAGCTGTGGAAAGTGTGTTCACAAGCCGGACTGTACATGCAAACCTGGTTGATAATAGAAATTTATTTCTTATCTCCCTTTTATGAGACTAACTTTTGTATGATAAATCCCGGGATATGCGGGATATACGGAAATTTTTCTAACAGCCGTATTCTGCTATTCACGTGAATCGTACATTCGATTCACCCACTCGATTCCCTTTGACTCTGCCTTTCCATTCTGCTTTCCATCGGGTGAACTACATTATCCAAACCAATTTGACATTCAAGTTAGCACGTGTTCATGTGAAAATCATTAGAAGTTTATTTTTGAAATTGAAATAAATGTACCTATTCAATTTGATCTCTATTTATGACAATCTTTGAAAGTTGGATATGGTTAACTAAAAATAAAAAATATAAACAAACAGATATGGATATTCATTGTGGAAATTATTGCTGTAAATTGGTCTCTGTTTGTTGTTCTACCCCTAAAAATGAATAATCTTTATTCATAAGCAAATAATCCCGCAATAAATTAGTTTTTACTTACATTTTATCAACCACCAACCAGACAAACGATCCTTTCCTACTTTCAAATCCGCATCATTTGACATGCGGATCTGAATTGTATAGGATGTATGCGTTCACGTGAATAAGAGAATACCGCGCAGTATTACCGACATTGACGAGGTGAATCCAAATTCAATTCGAATGAATAGTAGAATAGTTTTCAGGGAAAATTGAAGAAAAATTCCCCCCGAGAATAGGGCTGTAAATGTCGCAGTTAATCTCCGGTGTAAACGTAGCATTACCCTTTTTACACCACAACGAAAACCGTGTTTTCGTCGAAAACTTGAAATTGCATCACCGAACAATAACCGGTTTTCTTTTGCCCTTTCAATCAGCTGCGAGACACTAGTCGTGAAACTTCTGTGTCAAATTTGGTTACAAATTTCTATCGCATTAATTAACAAATAAAATTAATTCAGAGTACTTAAAGATAATATTAGCCCATCACTAATGTCTGGAAAATGATTTTTAGTTGTGAGTTGTAACATTTTTTCGGTCAGCTGCTCTGCTGAATGTTGCAAAAGGTGTGTTTGTTTCAACAACGCAACGATTCGAAGTCGTTTTCGTGGAAAACGACTTTAAACGACTCGTTTTGAAAACTGAAATATGTAGGTATGGGAAAACTTGTGTTTTCGATAAAGTTTTTGAGTGTTTTTGCGAAAACCAGGTTTTCGGCTCGGTGTGAACAGCGGTAATTTTTTTCCCGAAAACTGGTTCCAGTAGACTCCGTCTCGCTTCTCTGGTTAGAATAATCCCAACACCATTCATTTGTTGACATCCCTTACTCACTCTCTTCTTCGCGGAAATACCTACGTCTATTTCATCAGCCCAGACTGTGAAATAATTCCCTAGCTTCATAAAATAAAACAAAATACTCTAAAAATAATATTGCTCTCTATATTTGCTCGAATATGCAACTTATAACAACATAAAAATATACATGGTTTGGTAAATATATCATAGACAATCTTTTTTCAACAAATGAATTTACAAAACAATGGAACGTGCTGCATTACTGAATAAGTAGTTATACAAGTTGATTTTCTTTTTTCCTAAACGATGACTGGACGAAACAGCGTTTTGCTCAAGTACATAACAAAAATGTAGTTTTAATTAGAAAGTGTACCTAGTAGACTTTTGATTTTGTTTTTTTTTTTTACTTTTTTTATTTAAATATATATATATATGTATATATATTGCATACTAGTATAGTATACTTTTAGCTTTAGTGTAAGGCAATTGACTTTTTTTAGCTAAGTCTTTGTAATGTTTCAAGACCAAATTCTATGGTATTGTTAAAAAAATTGTTCACCGTTATAAGGTTTGCTTATAAAAGATTTTTGTTTATTAATTTGTTAGGTAGTAGATATATCTTAAAAAAAGTTTCGTTGTTCTCGTAAAAATAGAATAGCAATCAATTTTATTGGTAAAAAATAAATTGGAAAGCTATTTCTTTTATATTTTCTATACATCTAAATTTTTAATTATTGCATTGAAACATTCGATTTTGTTTAAATTTTTGTCATTTTGTAGAAGTGAACATGTGCTGGCTCGGTGAATTTTCCTTGTGTGAATTAATTTCTTTATATAATTGCTTAGTTAATTGCTTGTAAAAAATAGCATCGCTCGGAATATGGGAAACACGTGATGCTATGCGCTTTTCTTTGCCCATTTAAGGTCATCATCGCGTGGCTTGCATCCAGTCACGCATTCCACCAGTACTTCCATTGCTGGCCAAAATCTAAAATGAAATTTGAATTTAATGTGAATTTAAGTGTACATGTATTAATTTTATTCAGTTGGTGGAATACTTCAATTTCTCTAGAGGCCAATTTAACCAGCCCGTTGTTATGCAGAAATAGGTTTCATGTGGAGCAACATGGTGAATTCGATGATGTTTTCTTGGCAGAACAATGTGATGGTTTTGCAGGAACTGCACCCACTTTGGCAGACCCCAATAAGTATGCGACCACTTGTGTATCTAGATTGGAAATAATATATAACAAATAGATTTAGTTTTGTATTCAAACACAAAGTAGTCGAGTAACAAACCTGATTCGTCATTGCAACAAATATCGAACATAGAAAGAGGTAAGAACTCCACCCAAAGTCGGTTTGAATGTCCTGAGGTGACTTTGTAATAAAGTTGTAGGCTAGGGTAGCTAATATTGGAATGCAGACCATAAAGTTATCACCGTTTGTTTCTATGAAATCGTGTCTTGTTATTGATGTCGGATCAATATGATGCTCTCGAAAGGGACGAAGGAAATTCTGAAAGTAGATCTTATCGTACATTTATTTTTGAGGTGATTTTAAATGGCATACCCTTCCAATGATCGGAAGTTCGACGCTTCCCCATGTATCTGCAGCCCAGTGTACCAGCCCTGAGCTAAAATCTGCGGTTACGATCCCAAAAAAGGCGGATACACATGCCACGCTGATTCGATCGATGCGAAAGTGTTTAATGATCAAAATTAAATCAACAATCATTAATGTTATGCAGGTGTAGACACAAATTATTTCCTGGGCACGTTTTCCTAAGAAGCACATTTTTAACGTCTGGACACTTTTAATAGTATAGAAATTACCTGGGCTGTAAAGATTTGCCAATTCTTGTGCTCCCTTGTGCTGTGGTCCCCATCTTGGTGCTTTCTTTTCGTAGAACGTCTTGTCAAAGTCAGAATTTCCATTCGGATCGTCTTCCAGCATTGAATTTTCCAGAATTTCTCGGTCCGACTTTATGGGATTCTAGAATATGAAATAGCTGTATTTTAAGTCGAGTTTATAGCCCTCATCAATTAGGTAGCATTTTAAGAGAACAAACGAAACGAATTAAGATTTTTTTAGTCTAGATGTTAGATTAATTAAATATAATGCTTTTGTGGTAGAACAAATAGCAGTTTTCAATTTATTAATGCAGGTAAATTGATTTGTTCCAAATTCGCCTATTCGGAATTCGCTCTCATGTGAATAGCCCTTAAGATTTGCTTACAGTCCACACAGTTCATTTGTAATCCCTCTTCTCTACTCCCTATAGGAGCTGTCACGCTTATTTATGTGGTATTCGATTGGGCTTCTTCAGATTCGCTCTCAGATTTCCGATTTCGTGTGTCTAATCGAACACAAAAACGTCACTTGATATTTTTTTGTATTTTTTGTAGTAGGAAAATATCACGAAAACGTTAATAAACTCCACCAGTTGTCAAATTCAAACGCACTTGTTTTGGTAAATCTAAAGTAAATCTGAAACAAAATCTAGATTCGCAAAAGTGCTCTGAGTTCTGAAAGCAAAAAATGTGCTCGAGAAACATATTAGAACACCCATAGTTGTGTATTTTTTGAATATCATTAACTTCCATTTCAGGTTTACCTACATTTTTCTTAAATTATTGCTGAAACTTTTCTTAAAATGTTTTTATTTTCCTAGAACAAATCTACATTTTTCAAAATTTTTCTAAGCAAAAGTAGGTATACTTCTTACTAACAAAACAATACTATCACCACGTAACGAATAATTTCAAATTTAACTGATAAAATTCTATGAATTCTGACAACAAGCTAAAATCATAGATAAATTTTGTCATAGAGCACACCGCGGATAAGTGTCACAGAAAACAGCTTTTCTTTCAAAATAACTTACTTCAAAAATTTAACACTCTCTGATTTCAACAATTTCCGATTCTAGGTACTTCTCGTTGAGGTATATATTAAAAAAAAAAACTAATCCTTGCTCACTTCTCCCATTCTCCGCCATAAAAAACTTGTTGCGTTCAGCGTTACCAAGTCAGCGTTAATTTTAGTGCCCAAAATTCAGTTTTAGTGCCGAAAAAGTAGATTTAGCGCTTGGGCGTTTTTTTAGTGCTTTGAAAAATATTTTAGTGCTTTTTTAACGCTGCCGCTGCACACCGCCTTTTTTTCTCTTTCTTCGAATGCAAACGCCATTTTATACAAGTTCATCCCTCTTGAAAAGTAATGCGTTCTTCTCTTAGCCTTTTCGCTAATTTTGATTGATCTCGCAAAACTATTTAATCGTTATATGTACCTATAGTGAAAACTGCAAAGCTACAAAGGGAATAAATGGAATGGAGAATCCCAAAAAATTTGAAGTGGCAATCAAAAACTTCAAAAGATTTATGGCTAGAAAGTCATAGTCAGACATTGTTTAAGGGAGTCAGTAAGTAAAAAGCCTTTCCAAAATATTTCCGAATTTGCCTTAAAATTGCTATGTTTGCCAGACTCAAATGGAGATGTGGAAATGGTTTTTAGCCAAATGAGTTTAATGCAAAAATAAACTAAGAAATAATAATAAGAATTCCTGAAAATCTAATTTTTAAAAACGGTACCTTGCAGGCATATATCACAAGGGCATTTTGAAAAACAAATTAAATGTATGTGTTCCAGTTACTACCTATTATAAGTTTTATTAGGTTTTATTGTTGTTTTTTTTTTTCTTTTATTTTTGTTATCTATTTTAGAGCTGTTTTAAGAAAAAAAAGTCAGTTTTGGTGCCCAAGGGGTCAAAATTAACGCTGACAATTTTGAAAACGGTGCTCGAACGCCAGAATGACTTGGCAACGCTGGTTGCGTTGTTGCGAACTGTCAAAATGAAGCTTGAGAAAATGTACCGCCCCATTAAATGGGCACGGTAAATTTTGATAAATACATGAAAAACATTCTGAAACAAAAGTTTGATTATTTAGCTCGAGCAGCATTGCATACCACTCAGCTAAATGGGTTTGCTTAAATTTTGCTCAGCTGAATTTTAAAGTGAATTTTGTATGGGAGCGAAAATTTAGGTTGAGTAGCGTACTAAGCTTCATGTGACATTTTTTGTCAAAACGATTTTCTATGTAACAATACTAACGCACTTAGCATCTGCCGCCCCATAAAAATATAGCTTGTAGGTAAGTAACGGAAAATCGGCCAAAGTTGAGGGTCTCAGTATTGAGCGCGTTCAAGAATCTAGTTATTTTAAGTTTACTATATTGGTCTGGATAAGATGTAACTTGAACTAGATTGGTCGGAAACGTCACTTTTACTCCTTCAGTCACATATGCCAACTGTCAACTTACTACTCAGTCACAAAGTTCTTGACTAGATTCGTCAGCTAACCCTCCATAAACGTCAACTGACAGCTGTCAGACTTACTAAACTAGACACTTGAACGTCCCCGTTTTCTCTGATTGTTTTCTTTTTTTTTTTCTCTGACAACAATTTTGTTTGTTTTACGTGGGCCCTAGTGCCCACTAGTGCGCACTGGGTTAACCCTAAGGTGTTCGATATAGCACTGAACTTACCTGAACTCACCCTGGTACTGAATACCTGTATACGACATGACTTTTATGGCGCCCTAGTTGTGCCCTGAACTGAACTGACACCAGTTTTACTGTCATTTCGCTTGCTGTCATTTAATTGTTGTAATATCGTGATAAAGGTAAATACAATAAATTTGATATTCAAAAGTGAAACAGTGCGCACTAGTGTCCACTAGCCACGTCAAACAAACCTTTTATTTTCAAATTATAATGAAATTAAAAAAAAAAAAAACTGCCAGAACCTTAAACATTTAATTTGAATACATTTTCAATACCTACACTCACGACTGAGGAATTTTCGTTCTAATTTTTTGTACTACTCTAGTTTCATTTCAAAAGCATGAAGAATGCAAAAAAAGCAGCATCATACGGGCTTAAACATTTCAAGCTGATATTAAAGTTGTCCCCTTAGCCCTTACTTACATTCATTTTTTGAAGGAAACAATGTCACTTTCAATGTGATGGTTCATTGAACTGTAAGTTGCGAAATTCGATCACTCTCCTTCGCAACTATAAAACTCTTTTCCTCTCACGCAAGCACTAATTCCAATAAAAAAGAAAAGAAACCGTGTTCGTGTGGCTTTAGATATATTCCGATAAAAACACAGAAACACGACGAGTTGTCATTATTCGTCAAACTCAATTCAACAGTTGTGTATCGGTGTAAAGTTCAAATCAAACTAAGGGTATGCAATGTTAAAAGTTATTTCTTTTGAGTGAGAAAGTGCATATGCTTACCACGAGTATATTTAAATAATTAATCGCTCTTGGTACATCTGTATATTTTCACACAAATTAGGTGTGCCCTTGATTTTCCCATTCAATAGTATTGGCGTACTAAATTATTTACAGAAGAAATCTGAATGTACAAAGGCTCTCATGAAATTCTTTCTTTAACTATTTAAATGATTGAGTAAGAAAGTTATTCAAATTTGTATATAATATTTATATACACACATCCTTTTCTTTTATAATGCCACCAAAGTGTCTAAGTTTGAAGTTTGAAGTTTCAATAAGCGGCATTTCTACGACGGTGATCATTATAAAATAAATTTATTAACAATGCGCAAAAAAGTAATAGAGCCTACACAAAATAGTGGATTAGAGAAAAATTACCAGACCAATTTGAGGTAAATTCGTTATGCTTGACTAAAACGGTTTCAGTGTTGAAATAAAATGAATACCAGAAGATATTCAAGACTCTGGTCCTACTACAGAGTCCTACAAAGGATAAAAACGAAAACAATTTCAAAGGATGTCCGCTGGGAAGGTATACTACTTTGTTTTGCCGCCATTTTGGTAAACATTAGTTTTGACAGTTCATATTTGGCAGTCGTGAAGTAGACACGTGGCAAATTTATTATGGAAAAATATTCGATAAAACAACGTGTTTTAATCGTTAAAATGTTATTATCAAAATCAATCATCGATTACTGTGAAGATGAGAAAGTTACGTGAATAATGAGTGACGAGGCACATTTTAATTTGAGTGGATATGTGAATAAACAGAATAGTCGGTTCTCAAATTATTCATCAGTCACCTTTGCATCCATTAAAAGTTACAGTCTGGTGTGCAATTTGGTCAGGAGGAATCATTGGACCTTACTTCTTTGAAAATGAAAACGGCGTAACGGTAACTGTGCATGGGGAGCGATATCGTGATATGATTGAAAACTTTTTAATGCCACAACTTCATGCTTTGGGCTTGATTAACATATGGTATCAACAAATCGGTGCCACATCGCATACAGCCAGGATTACAATGGAACTACGGCGAGACCTCTTTCCACAACAAGTTATTTCAGGAAATGGTGATGTTGATTGGCCTCCACGGTCGCCTGATTTGACTGCTCCGGACTTCTTTTTGTGGGGATATCTGAAAAGCAAGGCTTATGCAAATAAACCAGAAACGCTTGATCAACTCAAACAAGATATTGGTGATGAAATTAATGAAATACCGCGTGAAATGTATGAGAATGTAATGAAAAATGTGCTCAAAAGGGCTCGCATTTGTGAGACTAACAGAGGCAGACATTTACCTGATATTGTATTCCATACATAATTGCCGACAATAAATAAAACATTTATCGATATAAGATCCATTCTCTTTCATTTAATCAAAAATTATGAATAAACAAAGTAGTATACCTTCCCGGCGGACACCCTGTATAATATGTAGTAGGTACGTACGTGAATCTAAAAAAATATATTTGATCGGGTGTCTGATTCAACAAGATGTGTACATAAGTACATACATTTTATTGCTAATTCACTCCTTAATCAATGAAATCATAAAGTTGGCTCCTATTTGTAGCAGTAGCATTAAGTCGTGTGTCACTTTATACCTAACAAATGGATGAAAGAGGCGGTGAATGATGTATGTATAAAGAAATTTCATTTCCATTATGGGAATAAAGAGAACGTCAGAACTGATTAGGTACCTAATTACCCGACCCAAAAGTGTAACCATAATCGAACACATACCTACGAGTACCTAACATAAATTTCTGTTATAACATTAAAATAATAATAATGGATCTAGGGATCATTTCCGAAGGGAAAAATATCGATAAGCCTACAATTGAATTGTATACCTTTGTCTATGTAAAGCAATGTTATCAGTCCTTCAAGATAATTTCACGGAAATAGTTGATAATGCAAGTCAATGTCAATTCTTGCATGACTGTTTAACAAGATTCTATCTGCAGTGATATTACTCAATTCTGGCATAACAATGATAGAGGAACTCAAAAAAAGTGGGTCGCAGAACTCTGTCCGTCTGTCTGTCCCGAGGACGGTAACCTCAATGTTAATGGTACTGTTACATTCAGGCTGGGATTCGAAAAGATAAAACACTATTCTGTTTAACTTTTCCAATAAAATCACTTTATTCACACTTTCTACTTATTCACTTATTAAGTACCAAAACAATATCACTTAAAAATACTAATGCTTGTTGTATACTAATACTAATAATACTTGCGACTGCTGTCACTTGTGAGGCGTAATGGCTTTGCTGATGGATTAGATAGAAAAGTACTTTTTTTTTAACCATTTGAAACATATCAGACCCACCGGTATATAAAGCAAATGACTTTGTCAAATGGTTGACATCTTTGATTGGAAAATGTGTTATTTTGAACCATATAATTGACGTCTTAATCACGTAAAATCAGAAATATATACAACATACAATTTGTAGAGGGTTAATAAATTGTACTGTTTGTTTGTACACACACTGATGTCGTTTTCCATTGGGACAGAAAAAGTTTTTCTGCTCTCGAAATCAGCTGGCTGTCAGATTTCATGTTCCATTGGGCGCAAAAAAAGCGCTCGATATCCGAGCGAGATTCACACCTATTTAGACTAACACCAAAACATTTGTCATTTGTCAAACTTTAAAGTGTGTACGTAAAGTACGTTTTTAGACGATAAGTCTGTGAAAAATAGAAAAAAAAATTATATCCGGCCGCTGCAAAAGTTATTAAAATAAGTTGAATGGATTTTCATAAACACAAATTACAATTTAAGAACGGGTGACTTTTAAAACACGCTCCACCACAGATGCAAAGGAAGAAAAATCTTGTTTTATGTTCCATTGGGCACGAAAAATCTGAAATCTCAGAGCAAAATCTGAAAATCCCAATGGAAAACGACATGAACCACATACCTTACACCTAACATTTAAAATTGTAATAAAGTATTTTGGTCGGCCATCTTGGTTGCGTGGCGGGAATTATGGGAAAGTTATTCACGTTGATATTTTTATGGCCTACGAAATTTCGATTTTCTATAAAACAAAATGGTTTCCGTAAGTGATGAACGGACAATTATTTATTTATTTCGTATAAATGATTGATGAATTGCTGGTTTAATTTACTAAAACTTATTAGCACTCTCATTTCACATGGTTTAAATCAGAAATAGAACTGTTTTCAAGTGATTGCGAAAATGTTGGTCGCCGGTAGTTGTGTTTTTGTCCGCTCTAGGTATCTATAATTATGGGTAAAACATCCATGACACTTTAGGCGTCTGATTTGTGGTCTCATTTTTACGCTTTTATTAGCATTGACTGCGGGCAAACGGATCTCTCTCAATCTATCAAAATTTGCAAAAATATTCCCCATCATGAATTTCAGGTGCAATTACGTTTCCTATAATTGTAAAGGCGATAAATATTTTAACTGAAATCGACCTAGTGCAAGGGTAGATATAGGTACTTCTTGATTTTCTCAACCCGTAAATCGCAATCGTATTCCGCAATTGTTTTACTCCAGGGAGCACCCAAAAAAATACTACTAGTTTATGAAGGCTTTCAAGTCGTTTTATGACACCAGTGCATTGGCCTTAGTCCAAAATAACTGAACTGACTTATTTCTAAGTTCAATGGCCTGCTGCTATGTATATTGTTTTGGTTGTCATGTTTTTTTCCCAACTCAAACTGTACTTTGAGTACTATCAAGTCTGCGATTGCATTAAATGTCTTTTTCTGGCAGTTATACGCTTTTGCGCCCAAATCTGCATAATAACCTATTCCGATTGTGATTCATCACAAACGGTTAAACTGAGTGAGTTGAATTGCGTTGCGTGATTGTCGCAGTAATTAACTTAGCTGACGTACTAGTTCCTTTTGCAAACACTACAGGTTAGAACGGGACACGCAAAGGGTATTTATTTTGCGAAAGCGAATTTCTCAAGCAGCCAATTCGTGACTAGGCCAAGATGTTGTCATATTGTCGTCCTGCCACTTGCTGCCACAATGTCAGCTAATAAAATCAAGATAACATAATAATCAGCAATTATTTATGCGGAAGGACCTTAGGGGTATACCCTTTCGGGAAAGTAGGAGGTTGTTCCAATGTGTAATTCGGGCCTACGCTTGTGGATTAGGTCCAATTGGGTCATAGGTATACAGTCTGCGTGCATTAAATTGTTGGTTGTTGAATTTAAATCGAAATTGAAATTGCATTTTGAAAGAACAAGGTGTAGGGGAACATACGTCATGTTTTGCCATTGGAGAAAGTGAAAGCGGACCAGGGTTGTGATATGAGTTCATGGTATTATCAAACTTAATTGAAAAAACAATTTAAGGGAGCCATTACTGCGAAATGCGATGAGTAATATAAAATGCCATGTGTGTGGCGAATAACTGCACTTGCACGAACGATGAATCCAGTAATAAGCCGGTTAATATTAGATTTTTATCTGTGGGGCTTATTTTTATCAGCACAGTAATGCGTGATAACCATCAACCCATTAGTATGTCTGTACAACGTCCGATGAAAGAATGAAAATACCACCATAAAACTAAATGCAATAAAAATGATTATATACTTCCAGATCCGACCAGTCGACAATAATTGACGCAGGCTATAGTGTGCGTTCCATGGTTCGATGGTAGTATTTAGATTATTGAAAGCATATTCCTAAAACATTTGCTTGCATCTTGGATGTGAATGTGACATGTTGGTCTATGAATATATTTAGCGAATCATCATCTTAATTGACCTTATCAACAATTAAGCGTTGTCTTGATCTTGTTCGTTTAGTTTCAGGAGTCCGGGTCAGATTAGTAGCTGTGCCGTTTTAAATTGTTTGTTATGTCGGCTTGCTAATTTCAATTTGTTTTGGCGTAGTTTTATGTAAGGTTCGTAATTATAAAGTTTGACAAGTAATAACGCACAACCAAAATATTTACTTTGCTGTGCAGTTTCTTTCTATGAATGCCGATTTTTCACACATGACGTTTGAAATTTAAAACTTTTTAAAAGTTTCCGTGATCGTAGACAAAAAATTCGCTGACCAATTATCTATTTTTGTTTGAAACTAACATTCTTCATCTATTAGCTAATCTGTTGACGTTTCCTTTCTTTACTTTTATAGCACAGTAATCTATGTACAATTTAAGACATATATGCTTTTAAATTTGAGTTCGCTTGGCCTTTTCAAAAACTCAGAAATTGAGGTATTTAAAACAACTGACACTCGGCCAAAGATTAAGTACAAAAATGCACCACTGATCACTGATGTGAACAACAGTTGTTGTGTTTCTTCAAATTGAATCTACACCATCACACACGAGGCGGGACAGAGAAATCCGTTTTTCCACAGTCAATGCTAATACAGGCGTAAGAATAAGATCAGAAATCAAACGCCCAAAGTGTCATGGATGTTCTACCCATAATTATAGATACGTAGAGCGGAAATAAACACAAGTTCCGGCGACCAACATTCCTGCAATCACTTGAAAACATTTTTATTTCGGACTTAAAACATGTGAAATAAGAGTGGTAATAAGTTTCATTAAATTAAACCAATAATTTAGCAATTAGTTACACGAAATAAATAAATAATTTTCCGTTCATCACTTCCGCAAGCCATTTTGTTTTATAGCAACGCGGAATTTCACTAACTATCGCTATAAAAATATCAACATGCGGACCTTTCCTATAATTCCTACCTACCAAGATGGACGACCAAAATACGTGTCATGTTTTTTTTTGCGTCTTAGGAAATGCTTTACCGTTCAGTCAGACCTCAGACGGCTATTTAGTATTGGGGGTCCTTTTCATTTTCCGTGTTAGGAATGTGCAATGGTGTCAATGCAGCATTATGCCTGGAGCATCTTTTACTATTCTATTGCATAGTTCTCGGTAATTATATTGTGTTTCATTTGTTTGTACAAGTCATCACCCTATCGGAAGAAGCTATCATTTTTGCAATTGGCGGCAAATGTCAATTCTACTTCCTACATTTGTGAAGTAAACAGATCGAGTGACAACGTTTGCACCATCTTTTATTTGTATTACTGTTTCATTTACACATCACTCACACACAATTTCTCGCATGAGATGAGAAGAGGATCCGTTTGCCCACAAAGCAATAAGAAAGAAGAGAGGGATAAGAATGAAATGCTTAAGATGTCACGGACTTTTTACCTAACTTGATAGCTTGATATTTAAAACGGAAGCAAACGCAAGTTCCGGTGAACATTAATTCTACAATCACTTGAATACGTTTCTAGTACCAATTTAAAATACGTAACATGAGAGTGGTAATTAGTAATTAGCAGAGGCAATACTAAGACCACCAACTTAGGCCGATTTCCCGTTACTTTGCGTACAAGTTATATTATTATATATATATTATAATTGTTATGAGGTGGCAAATGATAAGTGCGTTAGTATTGTTACATTGAAATTCGTATTGACAATGTCACGTAACTTTAAAAATTCCAGCTCACCAACACACTCGCACCTTGCATATGCCACTTCCGCTGTCGGCAATATTGTCAGCGTCCATAGAATTTTATCCGTTAAATTTGAAATATTTAATATTTATGAAAAACGAACAATGTAAATTGGTCTAAGAAAAATAAAAACATTTAGAGAAACGTTTCATCAGTAATTTAAGAAAAATGTAGGTAAACATGAAATCGAAGTTAAGGATATTCAGAAGCGGAAAATACACAACCATGTTTGTCCTTACATGTTTCTAGTAAATATAAATTCGTCTTTAAATAGTTTTATTTACCAAATAAGTCAAATTTATCGCCTTTTAAAAATCTATTATATTAAACCAATAGCGTTCATTCATGCTAAAATGTGGTATTCCCGAACTCTATCACATTCCCCCACGGTTGGCATTCATTTTTTGTATGTTTTTGCTTGTCACACGGATTCTAATTTCTAACTTGACATAACACCGATAGAAAAACAATAAGGCGAATTGGAAAACAAAAATTGAGGAGGCCAGCGGCAAGAGGATTGCAAGTTGGTCATTATGGCTTGTCTCTGGTAATTAGTTTGTGCAAATTTATCTAACTATACATTATTAAATAAAACGAAATAAGCAAATTCTAATCCGTTCAGTACTTCCAAAGGTCAATCATGTATCAACATCAATTATAAAAATAGCAACATGCAGAACTTTCACGTAATTCGTACCAACTTAGCAAGATGACATAATTACATTAGAAATGATGAAATTTGCATTTGCAATTGGCGATATAGCAGCAACCGAAGCCTAATGTCGTTTTCCATTGGGACAGAAAACTCTTTTCTCTCTTTTTCAGAGTCAGAGCAGTTATCCTGCTCTCGAAATCAGCTGGCTGTCAGATTTCATGTTCCATTGGCCGCAAAAAAAGCGTGTTTTTTAAAGTGTGTTTACTTACGTTTTTAAACGAGAAGTCTGTGACAAATAGAAAAAAAAATTACATTTGGCCGCAATAGTTCTGTGGCAATAAATTAAAGTAGCTTATATCAATTTTGGTAATTTTTCAGGTTGAGATAAACTAATTTATTTTATAGTTTTTAAATCTATTGTATTACATAGTCCAAATAAATTTATGCTGTTCAGTTTTCTTCAAATTTAACCGGTTTCAATGGTCGTAGAATAACAGGACCTGGACCAAAAGAAAGCTTAGAAAAAGGAGAACCTTGTATAAAAAAAAACTCGAATTTGGCTTATGTCGACATAAGCTACTTCAACTTATTGCCACAGAGTTATTAAAATAAATTGAATGGATTTTTATAAACACAAATTACAGTTTAAGAACAGGTGACTTTTAAAACACGCACCACCACAGATGCAAAGGAAGAAGAATCTCGTTTTATGTTCCATTGGGCACGAAAAATCTGAAATCTGAGAGCAAAATCTGAAAATCCCAATCGAAAACGACATAAGTAAGTTGACATAATATATGAGCCGTACCAATAACCAATTTTAATCTCAACTTTAAATATATGGAAGCTCACAATTGCGAATTCTGTATGGAAAGTATAGCGATTGTGAACTACGTAAATTTAAAGTCGAAACTAAAAATGTTTATTGGTAAGCCCCTATGTCTTTCACTATTGATGCGGGACTCATTCACAATGGAACAGTGCATTTTTACTGTGTTTACACTTTAATTGTTTGCATTTAAATTCTATATTTTCAAAGCTGCATAAAATGTTTGCAATTAGATATTCTACTACCAATTTATTTATTAATACGTCACAAATAATAGGAGTACTGTTTAGGATGAGTTGGCTATTACTTTTAATATATTCTACCTTAGCCATTGCAGTTTGCCCTTTTTGCGGTAACAAATTTTTTTTTTTTAAATATTGGCTGATGATAATGAAATGATAATTTTTTTATAATGAGTTATAGTGCAATTAACAGAGAAGAAGAAACTGGAAAATACTACTAAATTACTAAATTCAGTAAGATCGATTCCACCAGTGAATTTGAGTCACATTCCAGAAATTGTAAATTAATTCGCTAACAATTACAACTTTTTCTAGCCTGATACAATTCGAACTATGTGTTAATTTGATCACGGATTAACATCCGTAAGTAAGAATAACATGACAATAAAATGTATAATACAATTAATTGATCCTAATTTTTGGCAACTGTCAAATTTGCAGTACGGTAAGTGGCGAACAAACACGCCAGAGAGACAAAATAGTTCTATTCGACAAGTCATATACAATTTTTTTATAAAAAAAAAAACATTTGCCAATTAATTAATAAGAAAAAAATTGCACATAAGTTAGTTAGCTTAAGCAAACGTCAGTAAGTTGGTAACCTTTACGCCGCATTTATTAATATCAAGATTAACTATTTCCATAATAAATAAGTAAATCTGTTTTGGCAACTCACAACCATTGTTTCTGCGTGAGTTTATATTTTTAAAACACTAAAAGGGACCTAGAATTTAATGCGTTCAGGGCAGTTGTGGGCTTGGCCGTTTGTCAGCGGTCCGCGAGAGGTGGCGCAATGGACATAACCTTAAAATATGTAATTTGAACCTGGGAACCCTTGCTCAGTAGTATAGCATGCTCAGTTATAGGTTTTGCCAAATAATTCATGCTCGATACTAATAATTATATTTAGAATCAAGGGTAAATTTTAAAATCGCACAATATGGCGATATTTTCATATAAAACATATAAATTTACCCATTGTGACCTGCAAAATATTTAGACTGAAGGTTAAAAATGATTATTAGTAAGGCCGTATGGGATTAAATAAGCATTCGAAGAATTGGGCCTTACCAAAAAGCATTTTTATTTTCGACTTTTCATTTAAGTCATTCACAATAGCTATATTTTCCATTGGAATTTTGCACTTCCTTAAAGTCGAGAATAAAAGTTGGTATTAGTGTCGTTATTTTTTGACATTGGCCTTACTCTTCGTTAAAAAAGGTTTTGGTAGAGCCTAAAAATAATAGGGGCAAAGTTAAGAGACACATCTTTCGAAAAAACGGTTTCGTAAGAAATGACCACGGTTTGTGCAGTTGGAAGGCCAGAGTGACCTCTGCAGTATTCTGAAAAATCACAAGGAAAAGGACCAATGAGAAAATAAAGTGCACGACTGGGTCGAACGAAACTTTCTCGTTCATCAAAAGTTTGATTAGTTGTTTTCTTATTTTATTAGGTAGGTAGGTAAAAATCTGGAATAAAATCCACTTTTGAATTATTCATCTGATATGGCAGTATATATCAAATAAAAATTTGAGATTTTATAAGTTGAAACTCTAGTAACAGGCATTTGTCGCAACTTCTGATTAGAGTGTTTTAAGCGACTACTGATTTCTAAGCTTTTATACTTGATAAGATTTTTTTCAGTTAAGGGATATAAGCGTATGCATAGGTATACTAGAAGTATCTGTTTGATCTGATCTGTTAGGGCATGTGTTTATTTTTGACTAGAATTGATTAGGGACGATCGTTTAAGGTGTCTATGATTAGAAGTAGTATTCGCTATAGTCCCATATTTTTACATAGATCTAAGAGTTTAGGGACTAGTTTTTGAATTTGCATTGACAGTTATAAACTGAATATACCGATGGACGTGTGTGGGGGTACAAATGAGTGAGATTTTCTGATTGTGTAAACTCCAAGTGGTTATGTAACCATTTTAAGGTGCATATTCAATATTGTTGAAAAAAAAAGAAGAAGTTAAAAATATATATGAACACAGATCGGCTTTTAATAAATAATTACAAAACTGATGTATTCGAAATTTTTTAGAAGAACTAAGTACGGGATCTTATTTAGAATACTGG
Organism: Cheilosia urbana; assembly: GCA_946477585.1. Lineage (NCBI taxonomy): Eukaryota > Metazoa > Arthropoda > Insecta > Diptera > Syrphidae > Cheilosia > Cheilosia urbana. The sequence continues at coordinate 126,033,745 of OX297854.1, forward strand.
TATTATATTTAATATGTATTTTGAAAAAAAATCGTTGGAGCGGTGTTTGTAAAATTGCGCAAACTAAACAGTAAGTACCAAATATTACAGTTTTTCGTTTGAAAAACACTATTGCTTAACTATTTAGCTGAAAACCGATTATAGGTTATTATTCGGAATGTTAGCATGAGTTGGTTTTTACAGTTTTATCGAATTCAAAAATGGGACTGTCGAGATTTGAGCAGTTTTTAAAATTAGCATCTTCGGTGAATTGAATTGAAAATTAAGGACGCAATAATTTTAAGAACATCAATTTTACTCTAAGTTTGCATTTTGGTCAAAATCGTTAATGCCGTTTTCAGGTAGACTAAAGAAAACTAAATATTTAATAAATGACTTTTTTCAAAAATCCATGTTACGAAAATACAGAGAAAAACTGAGTTTGTCATTAAGTTGGAAATGACCATATTACCCTAGAAATGTTTGTTACAATCGTATGGACCGTTTTCGAGATATGTCCGAATTTCAAAAGTACCTACCGTTACTCGAATTTTTAGCCAAAAACTGGGTATGTAGTCATGGTAACCTTGCCCACTTAAGCTTAAATCTCAGTTGTTGCTGAAATCGTTAGAGCCGTTTTCGAACAAATCAAACTGGTACCTAGGAAAAGATTATATGGGAAGTACCACGAATATTGAGGTTACCTTGCAAAAAAAACGGGTCCGAGCAGTAAGCCCACAAAATCCAACCAAATCCGAAGTTTGACCGAAATCCGGACAGCCGTTTAGGCTCTAGGCCTTTGAAAGGACAGACAGACAGACGGACAGACTGGACAGAATTTTGCGACCCACTTTTTTGCGTTGATCTATCTATCTTAATGTCAGAATTGGTTAGCATCTCGAGTTCGAAATTTTGTACGGAAACAGTATCTTTCTCTTACTATGTAATGGAGAAAGTTAAAAAGGGCCAAGATAGTACAATTTTTTGGCAGCCTCTCGAAAAAAGTGCAAAATTGCAACTTTAGTCGCACAAAAGTCAAGCTGGCGGAGACCCTATTGCTCTTACTGGTGGAAACAACCACCACAGCGTGCGATGCAGTAATTCCTAGAAGATTAAAGTATAAGCGGCAAATATTTCTGCTACTGGAACAACAAACATACAGCTGACATACCTCAAAGAGCCCAAATGAGATTAGCGGCTGTCTACTATGACGACCGGTTCGGTTTCCATGTGTAACTCTATACCATTAGTATAACATATTGAGCAGGGAAACCCCTCTTGCTCAGAGGTATACAATAGTTTAGGTTAGGCTGCACAATGCAGCTCGTCAAGTGAGTCAGACGTAGATTGTGTTAAGTTCGCTTTACGTATCTGAACTGGAAGGGCGCTTGGTATATTAGCGTGCAGTTCAATGTATTATTCATTTTAAATAACTTAACACATTCTATGTATGTATGTAATACACAATAGCACCTTTTTCAACTTGATTATAAAAAGGCGAATGGAGCGCCTTCGCTCAACAATACCATAGACCTGAAACTGCTTACCTCATGCATATGATATGTTTTTCTAAATCCTGACTTTTGGCTTTGGCATGACTCTAAAAACGTAAAAAGGAAAAAATGGCAGCCGTCCCCCTTCACTTTCTAAATACATGTATAGGATAGGTAGCATAACCCTTGGTAGAGTCAACTATATATCCTCAAAGTAGGTATGCATATGTATAGCTGTGCTTGCAAATAATGATCCATACTTTCCCCAGCAAACAAACATTCGCAACTGTTTTAAAATGGCATTTGTTTGAAATTACGAAACCATTTATCCACTAACCCACCGCCACCAGTAAACAGAAAACCACCACACCAAACACTTATCGTTCGTACTCAATCCCGAAAACATTTCAAAAACACACCACACCCACACCACATGGAGATCTACACTTTTGTCCAAATCAAATATAAACAACAACAAACATAACGAACACTAGCACTTACCGTAGTTAGAAAAGTAGTAGAGATTTTGATGGCCGGCCCCGAAGTCTGACACAGCATTTTCTTATTCATTGGCTTGCCCATGTTTTCCTTGTGTTTCATAGAGCAATGCGATACTATATCCATGTTCCTAGTTAGCACTACAGTCTTAAGCACACAACCGTAGGTATACAAAATTGAATTCGATTAGAAAATAAAAGAAAACGACTAGATTTCATTAAAAATAACTGTGTGACATCGCACACGTTTCTCCACTGTCACTTGAGAATGTACAATAATTAGGTGTTGCTCTATCCTTGCGGTAATTATCAAGTGGCTACTGTCTTTATTATACGCAAAAAGGCACACGCGTTGTAGAATATACAGCACAACACTACACAACACAACACAACACAAAACACACCGAAGGAAGCGCGACTCTATCCTTTCCAATGACAAACTGTAAGAACTCCCTTCTGCCCAGTGTTATAGCAGGGCACAGGTAGCTGCTTATACACGACACCAACTGTATAGGGGAGGCAACCCCCTCTAGCAGCGGATTGTATAGTTTAGCTGTCGGTATATTTAGATTGTTATTCCACAAGGTACTGAACTACCCCAAAGTTAACAGTCATATGGGGGACCGGATTGTATAGTTTAGCTGTCGGTATATTTAGATTGTTATTCCACAAGGTACTGAACTACCCCAAAGTTAACAGTCATATGGGGGACCAAAGTCGGGTAGGTAGCTAAAAATGAAAACGAACGCTCACAGTGTGTCGTCATTTATAATTAATTGCTCAGCTATGTTTCTATTTCGTCTATATGGAGCAAATCGATAATTTTATTTCAAAACCATGTATGCGCGGATGTTTTTTACTTTCTTCTTTTCAGCGATGAATGGGGTTTGAGGAGGTAGGTTGGGCCAAGCACGGATATCTGACCGTTCTTAGTCAGACGAAAATTTCCCTTACAAACAGTCTTCCCCGTCGGCGTTCGAATTTTCTTTTTAGCTTTCCACTTTTGCACGTTATAAATTTAAGATCATTCCCCCCACGACGAAGGGCTTGCAGATTGTAGGTAAGAGGTAACAGTTGGTAGTCAATTGGGAAATATTTGTGTTGTTTTTGCACCGATGACACATTTACACTTGACTGTATGACCCACTAATAATAGTAGCCCGATGCAGCCGCGCACACTAGAAATCCGTTTTATTAAATTTAGATCGGAACAATGAAGTGGCACAGAAATTCATTTAATTCATTTAATTCATTTAATTAATGAAATGCACTTTATTCGATTGTTTCTTTTCAAATTTAAAAATAAATTAGATTGCTTTTGACACGGCACCGGGCTGCCGCTTGCTGGCTGTCAGCGACTGCCACAATCATGTATGTATATAGAGAACCAACACCAGAAGGCACCACGCGTGAACTGAAGACCGAAACAAAGAGCAGAACAACCTGCGGGACGGTGTTGCTAAATGAAACTACCCCTTGGCTCATTTCGAAATCAAACTTCAAAAGAAGTTAGGACAGGAAAAGACTTTTGAGGGTATCTGACAGTAGCTCGAAGTTATCCGAAGAGCTTAACAACAACAACATTGACATAGTCGTGTTGATTGTCGGTTTGAATCGGTTGAATAACCACGATGATTTCACGACGTCTATGGCTGATACTAGAAGCTGACTAACGTCGGTGCTAGAATTCCTAATACAGCTAATAGAGAGAATGGCGAAAGCTCACGATACGACTCATTTGGGAGGAAGTGGAAGAGCGTGAGCGATGAGCGTCGTGAGTTGGTGGCATTAAGTCAAATGCTGAAAACAGAAATAGGCAAAATATGTACTTTCAGGGCGCCATGTGCATGTAGTACTCGTACAGTGAGGCAATCGTATTGCGGTTTTTATTTGTTGCGAGAAACAGATTAACACAGCGACATCAACAGCAACTTTGACAACATTTTAGAACCAGTGTATTTTAATTACTTTGAACACATTAGCCCAGCAACACCGACAGTCACATCAACGTTAAAGCTACCTAATCCTAAATTCGCTGTTGCTGTTGCTGTCAAAGTCGCCGTGTTAATCAGTTTCTCGCATTACTACTGTACTGATTTCCGCTCTATTTAACTTCCCGAGTACGCAAGAAACACTTCTCAACTTTGAGTACTTTTTGCACTATTTTTTTTTTAAATAAATCGAACATAAAATGAGGTTATTATTCACTCCAAAAATTAAACCCAAGTGTATAATATTCAGTCATCAAACCCGCATGTCGGCATTTAATCCGATTGAATTTAAACTGCACTGCGGAGACCAGTTTAAGTGTTTTAACTCGGGTTAAAACTCAATTTCATAATAATGACATTTCTTCGTTCAGGCAATAAGTGAAATTTAAAATGGAATGTAAAATGTAGCTAAAAAAATTGATTTTATTTGTAAAGTGGAAAAAAAGCTGATGGAATCAGCAGATGATGAATCAACGTCCTCCTCGTCTTCGACTATATCGAATGCACAAACGGGCTAGGGCTTGAGTCAATTATTACGATATTTCCGGCTAAAAAAAGAGACTGGAGTCTAAATTCATAATTAATACAATGAAACTGGGCACACAGCAAATCAAATCAATTGTCAAGTGACAAAAAATTAAAAATAAATGTTATTTTATGTAAATTTTAAGATTACGGAGGTTTAAATCGAGGTAAAATCGGTTTAAACTCCGTGTTTAATTGCATCTTTATCCAGCGGGTGTAACGCATGTTTTTGAGTGAACATTATAGATGTAAATTTAAAGCATCGACTTTAAAAAATACAGATTAGGGTGTAAAATTAACTTATATCTAATTTAAACGCGGAAATTCAATAAAATCTCGTTTCCCAGCAAAGTCAAACCACTCGACGAATAGTTGGTATTCCAAATCCTAGAGCGGGCTGGATTTCTAAGCGAAAACCCGTTATTTGCGGATACAATGATCCCGGAAAAGGACAAATTACGACTTAAGGCTTTTTCTGCTGAGCTTCCTTACGCGAACGTCTGAAAAACATACTTCCATGTAAAAGCTTCTCAATTAGCCATTTGGACTCGGCATAAAATTGAAGATCCCTTCCATTTGTCGCAAAAAATAAAAAAAATACAAAACGAATGGTTGTGGGAAGCTAGGCCTAGGGTCCTTACGGTCCTGTTGTTATTTAATTTTTTTTTTTTTTATCCTTTGAAGACCGAAACTTGGTTTTAAAGACCAAGCCATCGCGGATGCCAGAGAGTGCTTGGTCTGGATAACTGGAAGCAGCCTGCCCGGGATGGGAGAGGACGTAAGGCTGCAGTGTCTCTACCAGTAAGTAAGTAAGTAGGTAAGTAATATTCCTTTCAATAGCATATCGAGTTTAAGTGAAAATGTTTACAAAATCATATAAAACATTGAAGCCCCCACCAGTCAGTTGTCAATTCCCTTAATTTTGACTTAAAATCACTTCTACAGTGAAATATAAACACTAACGCCGACATTTAGCGGAACAATTCAAAAAAAGTAAAAAAACATCTGAAAGATCAAAATATTACGTATACACCTACGAACCCCGAATATTAGATTCTTAGTTTCTAGCACTATTTTGTGCTATAAAAATTAATCCCTTGCAGAACTCCACTTGCATCACAAGTGAAAGTAGTGACAAGTTGCTTCCATACATATCTGATGGTTATTCCTTTTAAAGGCGATCCTACGTTAGTTCTTATTGTTCTACTACTATTCCCCACCCATTTATGTAACGTACGACCCTTTTTATTTAAACCATGTCATCATGTACACATCACAGATTGATAAATGTTCACTAAGCTAGTACCAGTACACTACTGGTTAGAACATTGTAAGCCTGGGAATTATACGCAATGATTTCACTTGCAAATCACACCACCACCACCCGGAACTAAAATCCCCACTTTACAAAATATCGCACCACGAATTGTCCGCCACATTCCACATAAGCTGATTACCGCGCATCACATGTTTTCATATATCGCGTCTAGGTCGGCCTTTCGTCCGCCACAAACAACGTTGTATTTGCATACGTGTAGGTTCTACAGCCACCCCTAATAGAATGCTATCTACCTACGGGCACCTATGCAGCCGCGTAGTGTTAGCTTTAGAATTTTCTGCATTTTTGACAGTACAAATCCTACAAAAGAAACGAAAACAATAAAGCGAATTCGTTGCACAAATAAATCAACTTTAGGTAGAAAAAAAGACATTGAAAGCTTAAGCCAATTATAACTATAAGAAAAACAACACAAAGTTCAATAATCTCTTCATATCTCTTCAAATCCATCCCCGTCTGAATAAAAAGAGCTTCCCTCCAATTCTATTGCATACGGTACGGGTTCATCTATATATTATTCGTACAATCTACAGTGTGCCTCAGTAATTTCCATCAAGAAGAAGGGTTTTTCTTTTTTAGTTGAGAGCAGAACCAGAACTTTAAAAAACGCTCAGAGGCTCAGACGCATCAGAGCAGTTTAATAATATGGTGGGAATTTCGATGCCCGAAAAGCCTTTCGTAGGGTAAAAGGATAAAGCACCAAATCGTGGGAATTTGAGGAATCTAACAAAAAAAATTCAAAATATAAATTTTTTGCTGAAATTTCATGAAAACTTCTACATTTCAGAATGATTATCAACACACTAAATGTCCATTAAAAAACTGCTCTTATAAATGTTCTTTTATCAAAATTTTCTTGTACCAAAAAATAATCGTGATATGTAATGTTACAAACTGCGGTTTTTATACTAAAGGTTAATTAACCGTGATTTTCTTTCCGTGTGAAAAGAGAAAAAAAGGGAAAAATGACCACGCTTCGTGGGATAAATGAAGAGAGAGTGCTAATAACACTGCATCAAAGTTCTCATTAGGCGTTTTTCTTTTTTAGTTCAGAGCACAACCTGAACTGTTATACAAAAAGTTCGGTTTCTTTTTTAGCTCAGATACATCAGAGCTCGAATTTGTGTTTCTTTTTTCGTTCAGAGCATGATCAGAGCGCGCTCTAAGAGCTCAGAATTAATTGACTGAGCAGGCTGAGTAAAATGCTGATTACATATATACATTCACACTACCAGTCATATTTGAGAGAAAAAAAAAACAGGAAAAACAGAAAATCATCAGAACGATCTGAGCACGCTCGGTTCAGAGCGCGCTCATATAGCTCGAGCTCAGTTCAGTGCTCAGCTCTGAACTAAAAAAGAAAACCGCCTATTGTGTTTTTAGACCATATTCAAAGTACACGCGGTCTCTGAATAAATTAACATAGCAGTCAGAGTAAAAATCAGTGGAAGACAGCATATTTTGACAGCAGCTAGCCAAATGACATCAGTTGTCAAAGTGTAGCAGATGACGAACTACAAAAAATACTGTTTATATGGTGTTTTTCTTAAAGTCATATGACAGCTAGTTGTCAAATGTGTTTCGTCTAAAAATTCCTCGGACACGTACCTTGTTCAGTGCTTTGTGCTTTGTACTGAAAATAAATACGCCATATATACTTTTGATAAAAAAAAACAAATCAAAATGAGCCAGCGTGCGGGGACTTATTTTCTGGAATTATAGAACTGTCGAAAATGAAAACAGCAATTAAACAGCGGCCCTTTTAACCACCCTTTTTAAACAGTCTCCGTTGTTCTCACGGAAACGTATTTTGCTTGTATTTTGTATCAAATAAAAACTCAGAGAAAAGATAATGCTATCTAAAAATGATCTGTCAATTTAATTGACGAATCGTATTCAAATTTACGCTGAAAGTTAAAACAATTCGGTATGGTGACTGCATGCTTGTCAAGGCCACAAACACTTTCACGGGCATTCAATTTATCAGCCGAAGAAAAATTACTAAAATTGCTAATATAACTTGAACAATATATCATGCAATTTCATGGTCAACGCGTGAGCACAATAGATTTAAGACGCATACCTTTTCTAATCCATTTCAGAAATATATATGCGTTCAAATGTTTGGGTTTGTTCTCACCAACCCAAATGACGAGACAAATTGCGTGTTGCTGTATCATTAGATTGTCAGTGGGATGTGTACATGTCCACACCCAACGGAAAAATTAGTAGGTAGGTTATAATTTTCGTGAAATATTATTAATTAAATGAAAGTCCTTTAACATGCAGAAAAAAAAAACGTCTGGGCGTAAAAATACTTGTAGAACATTTCTTTCTTTTTTTTCAGAAATAATTGAGGACTATTCTAATATTAGCACAAACACATGACGTTGAGTGATGGGCCATTTTACCTAACTATATGCGAATTCAAATTCAGGCTTTTAACATGTCATTTATGTTACTCTATAAATCTGTTATAACTTTATTATATCCTATAATATCCTAATTAAAGGTGCAATGTCAAAATGTTAAAATTAATGCAAAGAAAAAAGCAATGCAAATACAGTTTTAGAATAAGCCCAGTCAGCACAACAAAAGATTAATCGAGCGAATGAGCCGCTAAATTTAGCTTTTGACAACTTTATTGTCACATTTTTCGACGCGTTTTCTTAACAATAATTGTTTGGACGCATTTTAAAAGAGCTTCCCGACACGTTTTCAATGAGTTTTTTGACGTGTTTTTGGACTCGTTTTTGACGCATTTTTAACTAATTTTTAAGGTTTGAAGCATTTTTTTTTAACCCGGATTAACTTTTAACGTTTATGTATGAGTTTTTTGACGCGTTTCTGTACATTTTTCTTAGGTAATACATTTTTGACGCGTTTTTTGATCCGCATTTGGACGCATTTCTATTCGTTTTAGGAAGCATTGTCGACAACTTTTTTTTAATTAGTTTATGACGCGCTTTTGACGTTGTTTACGATGCGTTGTTAGACGTTATGACAGACGTCCGATATATACATGGGTTGACTGTCTGTGAACCTTTCATCTATAATATTATTAATTCAAACACTTTTTTTTACGTTTCGTTTTATTGGACAGCACTGTATAAATAGGTCACAATAGCAAAAACTACATGCAAAGATTATAGAATTAAAAGAGATGGATATCTTTCGTACGTCTATCCCCCCAAAACCCATTTGTTTACATTGTTGTTTTTGTAATTGCAATCCCTGTCTGTGAATACGTGTGAGCTTTGAGCTACAAGAAAAAAAAAAATCGACCAATGACCGGCCACCATTCAAAATTCAGTGTGGTGAGTTATATTTGAATAATATTCAAATATATTAAGGCCCGGAGTATTCAATCTTGGGCATCTTTTTAATTAACCACTGATTTTCTGCAGTTTCGTTTGTTCAAGATTTTTTAAGGACTACGTAGGTATTCATTTTGACGTAGCTGATATACAAAAACTTTTTGTATAATTTATAATATTGTGCCAACAAAAAGAAAAATGCAAATAAAAGAATGAAGGAAGAACGCAAGGTGGAGTGAACCAATAAAATCTTTCACATCGGTTTCTTTGACGTTTTCAACTGACACATAAGTATAGAATACACAACACGCCAAAATAATGGATGCAAAGGATGAAGTAAGATTATTTTCAACATTTCTTAGAATATGACAGTTCTAATAGATTTGAATAAAGCACACGAGTTAAGAAAAATATTGTGAGAACGAGAAAATTGCATTGTCGTTGATTAAATCAACATGTGGCCTGTTAATTTGCAATATATTTTTACTGGTTTTGGCTTTATTTCGGTTTTGTTCACAAAAAAAAAAAAATGCTTATTGACTCATAAAAACAAAGTTTCATTCTTTTGTTCTAAAAAAATGCCTGTATTATTTGGTTATGACATTAATTTTTGTGTTTATTAAGTTTACAAAAAATAAATACATTAATAAAATACTTACCTAAATAAATTACTTATCAAAAACAAACAGACCCGAAGAAAAAAATAAAAAAAATATATATATATATAACCATGGATTCCGTCAATGACCAAATGGAAAAATGGAACGATTTGTTGCAAAGATATGGTTTGATGACCGAAGTGAAAAAACGGTCAACAGATACTCATTGGTTATCACTGATTTATAATCATGGGTTAACCTAAATCCGCGGTAACTAACGTAACCAAGGCTCTAACCAGCTGTGAATAGACCGGCCCTTAATGTTGTATTCACCATACGCGGTGCCACGTCATATAGGTCTGTTCGTAAGATATACGATTTTTCGTATATCTCCATTGTATTAGTCCGACTGGAAGGAACAACTGCTTTTATATGTGAAATTATTTATTGACAATACTTAATTTTTTACAGGAATGGATTTATATATTTTAAGAAGTAGTCGGTGTGCAAGGGTTTCAAATTATAAAAATGTTGATAATAAACATTACAAATTGCGATATTTAACCTAAAAAAAATATAATTTATTTCTACGTGCAGTACTAAAATGTAGAAAAACGAAGTATTGAGGTTTTGAAATTTTGAAATAATAAATAATAAACAATACAAACATTTTATGCCGAATTATAACAGCCTTGAAAGATTACTAATTGACTAAAACGTTATCCATTTTGCATTTAAAATTTATATGCAAATTAATTGAATTTTAATTTGCTAGTGCTCAATTTTACGAGAAACTTTTTTAATTACTCTGTTAATAAAAATGGAATTGGAATTGTTATTCGTAACTGTATTGACCATGCTTGATAAAAGGCAGTGTCAAAGTGTTAGAAACGTATTAATTATATATTCACTGCAAGCAAATTAACTGCCAACCGTCAAAATTCAAATTTTCCTAGTGAACATGCCCAAACCAGTTTTCCAGGATATTTGAAAATTTTATGAATTTCGGTGGTGAGTTCACCAACTTTCCGCCATCTTGCGGGTGAATTCACGAACTCACTTATACTATCATAGAAATGAGCATGTATGCGTGACTTTATGAATTTTTCTGGAAAACAGCTTGTAGGCAGCGCCTTTCCACTGGAAAGTTATCCATCTCTTTTAAATTCCATTATCTTTGACTACATGTTTCCATGCAGCTGTTGAAACACTTGTTTGTGAATGCGACTGTCAATCAGCTGTCACCTCACAACTCGCGAATTCAAATACAATAACGCATAAACTTATAACAAAACAGCTATCGGTAATCAAATAAATCTATTTATTAATGAAAAATGTCTCATTCCACAGTAGAAATAGATACTTCGCAACTACCAAAGGAGATTGCTGTAGTCGAATATCCTGGTGATGTTCAGAACATTGACAAAATGCTGCAAACCATGGGCGGTCTTACGAGTATATCACAGGTTCGAAACTGAATTTGTTTCGTATTATGAGTTTAAATATAAAAAATAATAACAAAAACTTCTGCTAGGTATTAAGTGGAGAACAGAAACGCATGGAAATCAAATTCCAGCCAGACAACGAATTCTGCAAATCATTAAACGGTGACGTCCAAACAAATGCAGGTCTTTTACTACGAATCAAGGTACGGCGATCAAAACGAAATCCAGAGAAACCATCAACTAGCCACATAGAAGTCCTGGGACACTGCAAAAAGTCATACACGTTCGAGTGTAAGCTTGTGATTTAAATAAGTGTAAAATATATACTGAAGGCTTGCTTTAGCTCTAGGTGACTACCAATTCCTTCCAGTTGTTAAAGACAAGGAAACTAAGCAAGGCATTTTTATCCGTGACGAATTGGTACCCAAAAGTGTGGTTGATGTGGATTACTTTTCGTAAGTGAATTTTTGATTTTAAACATTGCACCAAACGTTTCTTTTAGGAGATCGTGTCTCGCGACGTTTTGTGTGCCATATCAGTTTGCTAGATCAGATAGTCTACACTCCAATATACATCGAATCGATCCAAAGGACGATGGCCAAGCTGATATACTTGGTGTTCTCCAAAAACCAGTATACGACAGTCGAGAGGTTATTGCATTTTCTCTCACCGATCCCTTTCCATTGCGTCCAGATCCTGTTGTAGCCAAACGAATGAAGATCAAGTACGTTTCCGATGAACAATTACAACGGGTGAGATCGGTAAGAGAAATAATTGAATAGTTGAGTGCCAAGTCATAAATGATTCCCTGTCATAGTAGCTGTTTGATGAAATCCCTTGTTGGACCCGTTTTGGTTTGTTATATGAGTCTGGAATATCGAATGACAAGCTAAAGCATATCACTCCATCGGTAGCGTATCTCTTCTCAAATGGCCCATGGCGAACGATGTACGTTCGTTATGGGTATGATCCGCGAAAGGACTTTAAGAGTCGATACTATCAAACATTTGACCTACGACTGCGCTATCGCACAGGAATGGTTGATTTTGTAAGTCTGCAGTTTGCAATCAGCGAACGTTGTTTTAAAAAATGTCTTTTCAGGTGAATGCACGAAAACCAGCTACTAGAATTCAAGATCCCGAACGCACATCAAGCGATGCTGAATCCTTATTACAGGGTCCCGACTACCCATATCTTGAAGAAGGAAAGCTGCCCAGATCTCGTCAGTGGATATTGAGGGTATGTTTCAATAACAAGATGTATTGCTTTATTCCTGAATCGCCTTCTCTATTAGTATTGTGATCTACGGATTAGCAAAATCAAGGAGATGTTGGATAAAATTCCGACGCCACTGGCCGGTGCCACGTGTAATGAGAAGACTGGGTGGTTGCCACTTGGTTTCGACGCTCAGGTGAGGCAGATCATAAACAGTTCATTTAAGGATACGATGCGGGAGTACTATAAAAAGCAGAAGATGCAGGACGAGCCCGAGGAGGATGATGTAATGAGCTCAAAATATAACCAAAGTTAAGTGTGTAACGTTTACTTTTTCTCCAATTAGTATATAAGCGATGACAACGAACCCGATAGGGACTCAGATGAATACGACGATGCTGCCGAGGACGACATTGATGCAGAGCTAGACCAAGTTAAAATGGAGCAAATGCAATTGGACGACGGAGAGGAGATTTAATAAAGTTACCAATTTATCTATAAAATTACCGTCTTTTTGAATAACCCCACTTACGCCTTTTTTGAGTTACACAAGAGGGATAGAGTGTGATTGCTTACGTGTCATAATCCTGGGGATGTAGACCGAACATCCTACTATGGACTATATTGCTGTGGTGAGACCAATGATCACGTATGGCGCAATTGCATGGGCAAAAAGAACCAGTCTATCCACCACAAGGAAGACACTCAATAAAGTGCGAAGACTGGCATGCCTGTGTATAACAGGTGCCATGAGAACTTGCTGAACCGCAGCTATGGAAGTGCTATTGGAACCAACTCCATTGCACCTCGTGGCTGAGTAATGTGCAAGTTAAACGATTCTAAGAATAGGAAGAGGAAAGTACTTCACACTATATCAAAATACACAAAGTTCATTCGAACGAATAGAGACATTCGTGTGAATTGGCTATTCGTTCGAATGTCAAAATAAGCATGAATCTCATCAAAAGATTTGATTTCCAAAAGAACTTTCTTGCTAAGCTCAGCAATAAGAAGAACTGTAGCAGCGAATCCACAATTTACAGACAGCAATCACACAACAAAGTGGTACACAGATGGATCGAGACCAATGGGCAAAAATACCAGCATCTTCCAGGCTGAGATCTATGCCATAGACAGATATGTCCAAATCAACCTCGACAGAAACAAAGTCAACTATGATATAGCTATAATGTCAGACAGCCAGGCTGCTATTATGGCACTTAATTCCTAAATCGTTAAATCCCAACTTGTGTGGGAATGACTACAAAAACTTAATAGGGGTTATCGCGAATAAATTCCGTGGGAAATGTTTCCCTTGTCAGCAATGTAAGTCAGATTGCTGAACAGAAAAGATTCCCGGGGAAATCTTATTCCCGATAGGGGTTAATGAACTGGGTAGGAGAAACAAAATAACCCTCTGCTGAGTGCCTGTCCACGTAGGAATAGAGGGTAATGAATTGAACAACTCCCTAGCAAGAAAGGGAGCATCAGAAACTTTCATAGATCCTGAACTATACACACACAATGGGATCACAACCTCAAAAAAGAAACTAGCGAAAGAAAACAGGACAATGACCTGGCAAAACACTCGGGGCATGAGACAGGCAGAGAAACTTCTGGGGCAATACAACCGGAAAAGATTCCAAGCTTGCATCGGCATGAACAAAAATAACCTCCGTATCCTAAAGGGGCTATAAGAGAGTGCTATAAATAAGGATTTTTTTCCGCCAAGGAGAAAAAAGGGTACAAGAACCTCTAAAATGATTCCGAAAGGAATTATATTGTGAGGGAAACTCTTATGAGGGACTATACCTCTCTGAGGCGTAAGCAGGGGGTACAATAGACCAACAGGTCGCAGTACAGCAACCCCTTTCACATAATAATAATACGTGTAATAAATCGGGTCTATCACAGAATCCGTCGTATTCGGAATTTTGCTACGAGCCCCGAAAGAACTATCAGAATCCGTCGTAGGGTACATTTTTTGCTTTCGAAATTCGTAGAACGTGGTATACTCAGTGATACCACTTTCTACGAATTTCAAAATTCCCCTACGACGGATTTCGGGGTTCGTAGCGAAATTGATAGAAATTGATAAGTGATAGACCCGAATAAAACTAAACAAGCCAAATCAAGGATCTACTCCACTCATCCGGGTATTTTGTCAGTATTACAAAGTTAACAATCTAAGCGAATGCTACAAGACTGTTCTGTGTTTATATTTCCTCCCAATGGGAAGGTTATGCTTAAAACTTTTTGCAAGCTCACTCAAATACTCATGTCACCAATTAACTTCTTTAGTCATATACAGACTTGGCCGATCAAAGTTCGCTATGTAGTACCGGCTCCATTCGTGTGTGTACACCTACATTAGACTAGCTGGCCATTTTCCGCTAATCGGAGGATTCTGGGTGAAGGCCAACAAGCATAAAAAACTCGTATATGAGGAAAACACCAACCATCGCGGTTAGTAGTTACAGTTTTATTGCTCTTTGGCGCTGTTGTGTCCATCTCTAATCAATGAAACGACATTACATGAGTTTCGTGCCATTTAATGAGTACATCAATAATTTTAATAATTCAAAGCAGATTAATATTATTATTTATGCGTAAATTGTTTGTGTATGTTGATAGATTAATAAAAAATGAGTAAATGCCAAGCGCACGATCCTCTGAAGTGCACAATGCTTATGGCTTACATCTGTCTAGGAATCTGGGATATAGACAGACTTCTCTGATATGATAACGGTTGAGTAACCAACACAAGAATCGTTCCAATCCCAAGCCATAACCACCGTGTGGTTGACTACCATACACCCGCTGGTCGGTGTACCAATAGTATGGTGCTGGATCAATTCCTTCGCGTGAATAGCCCTTGAGCAAGTCCTCGCTATTCCAGATCCTCATTGATCCGCCGACAATCTCACCCACATTTGGCAAGAGAACGTCCACGCTCTCGGTAAGCTCAGCATCTTCGGGACACTTCGACATGTAGAACGACTTGATGCCAGCTGGGAAGCGGCATAACATGATCGGTTCATTAATGGTGTCAGTCATCTTTCGCTCGGGTGCTTCGGGAATGTCCTGAAAAATTGTTTGTAATCAATACTTTTTCGCAATGTGAAGCGCTTTAAAGTGGCATACTTCGCCAAACTCATAGAATGTTCCATCATCTTTGGTGACATTGTTCTCCTTCAGCCATTTAATGGCATCGGCGTAGTTCATTCGTTTGAATGGTCTCTTCGGCGGCTGGAAGTCTGGGTTGAGTTCCTTCACCAAGTAGCCTTCGGGTGACTTGAGAACCCGATCGACAACATCGCAAACCAAGTCCTCTAGACGATCCAGGAGATCATCAAAGGTGATAAATGGCGACTCGCTCTCAATGTGAGTGTATTCGGCCAAGTGACGACGTGTACGACTCTGTTCGGCACGGTAACTTTGTGCAATAGTGAATACATCACCCAGAGCTGGTAAACAAGTCTCTAAATAGAGTTGAGAGCTTTGCGTTAGGTATGCTTCCTCTCTGAAAGTACAAGTTGTTTTAGACACAAGCGTTACTTGCGCGTAAAGTACCTACCCAAAGTATTTCAACTTGAAGAGTGTGGAACCACCCTCAACCTGGGTTTGCACCAAGGTTGGAGGTGTCACTTCAGTATATCCACGGGCGAAGTAATGCGACCGGAATGCCTGCATTACTACGGAACGCATCTTAAGAACCTTTGAAGTGTTCTCCCCACGTATCATAATGTGACGGTTGTCCAGTTGAACATCAGGCAGGGCTTCTTCATTAAGAATACTTTCGGCCCCACCAGCTGGTGCCAAACCAATCAGTTCCCAGTAGTCAACATGCAATTCATGTCCGCCTGGGGCCTAAATAGAGCAAAAAATCATAACAATTTCTTGAGACACATCTAAAACTGTTTGTTCTTACAGTTTTGCCATCCGGTACGGCCCTTAATTTTCCAAATAGCTGCACAGAGCTCTCAGTAGTCAATAGCAGTGCATCATGGATTTGACATAATGTATCCGTGAGCACACACTGCAGAAATCCAGTACCATCGCGCAATGTAATGAACATCAAACCCTTGCCTTGACGCCGCAAGCGATGTACCCAACCGTATAGCCTTACACGGATTTCCCGGTTCTTGGGACCTTCATCGATGCGAATTCTTGTTGCTGCTAACCAACTAGGGTCTTCGGATATGACAATTTTCTTAGCTTCATCCAAATTTTGTTTTCTTTTCTCAGCATCATCAGCCTCACGTTGCTCCTTGTCCGCGTTCTTGTTGGTCTCGCGGATATAGATCTTGTGTATTTTTTTCAGCTGTGACTTTGTAGCTGGTTCATATTTTAGACCATCGATAGGATTTTTTGCATCAACGTAAATTGTCGGGAATGGGTCTTGCTTGGCATGACGCATCGCCTGCAGAATGGATTTATAGGGTTTTTCCTGCGTACCCTTACCAGTCTCATCATTTCCATTCTTTTCGGAAGTGTATATTGCTTCTGCAAAATTGAGAGTTGTCAGTAAGAAAATTATTTTTTTATCTAAACCACTGACGACATGGCAGTTCTGCTCTAATTTAACCTCAAATATGACCACTGTCAGTGACTTACCCAATGTAAGGTTTTTCAATTTCTCAGTAGGCATCCTTTTTTCGTATTATTGATGCGCTATTTATTTATTCCAAGTTATAAATTGTAAAAACTGTAAATGAATGTCGTCGACTATTGAAGACCAGTCGATCAATTTTATCAGACACAAATATACCAAGAAGCAAGGTATGTGACGGGAATGTGAATTCACATGTACCAGATCTAGTACATTTCTTCAACATTAGTAATCTACTACTTATGACAGATTTGTGATGAGGTTCGTAATGCAAAAGCGGATACAGTTGTATCTTTTGGATACAATTAGAAAATAAAGTTACACAGATACAGACCTCTCGAAAAAGTTACAATTTACCGAAAATTTGTTTGCTTCAAAAGTTACGCAGTCACAATCCTTCTTTAAAAGATGGCGTTTGTGAAAGACCCCCGGGAAAGAATAAATTTCGAAGACCTAAATATGTCGTACTCAAATTTATTGCTAATGATAAAATTTCAAAAATTGATAGCATGATTTTTAGCTCATGTTAGGAGAGAAAAGTTGTAGAGATAAAATTTAGTTTAGCTCGAGCAGCGTACTTTTAATAATGATATAAATGGTCCCATAGCCGACTTCGAACATTTAAAATCTTTAAAAAAAATCACCAATTTTAATGTTTTGGAGAGAAGTTAGCCTCATTTAAAATGAATGTGGTGATTGTTTAAGAACTATATAGAATAACTCAAGGCATACTTCCCATACCACATTTCTTCCGCTTATTGGGACTGAATAATTATTTCATAAGCAAGTTTATTTAATTTTGGGTCACAAGAACAAAAAGTAACACACCTGAGAAGCGTAGTTTGTTTTCGAATATGGCCTCACTTTCGTACCAAAAATGAAACACTTGCACATGCACATGCCTTGTGCACTGTTTTTGTTAAAATGCAAGCGTCCTCCGAACATAAATTGTTATTGAAGACCCTGAAAACAAGTAATTAATTGCGTACAACGTTTGAGTTAGTTTTCATCAAAGGTGTTTCAAACTAAACATGTAAAGAGATCCATTAAAGTAGGTACATGATTTTAGTTGTACCGCCTATAATAGCATGGACGTACAGATGCAGCGCTCTTAGACTTTGTCCTGCTCCCTAAAAAATACATACCAATGAAAAATAAATACAGAGCTGTATACAAAGTGAGTCATTTATTCGAATCATAAACATAATCTATTCCGTCCATCGATGAGTGCAGTTCTGATTGGTGCAAACATAGTATAGCCTCATTTCTTCTTCAGCTCGTCGAGTCTGAGCTTGGAAAAAGACAGCTTCCCGATGGGAACATTTAGGACAAGCATGGTCCTCGGTTCGAGGGAGTGTGGGATCCGATATAACATCTGGTACAATGTGTGTTAATTCACTGAAATTTGCAAGAAAACATTTTTCGTTAACAAGATATTGCCATAGAACTTTGTCGATGTTCATACTCGATTTCGTGCATAATTTTGTTGACGTAGATACAATTGGAGTCGGCCTCTTGTTTGTAGTCGCAATTTCTGCACGCGTATAATAGAATTTTGTTTTCCTTGTCTTCCTTTGGATATAACATGTTATTGCTGTAAAGTGTATAGTATTCATTTTATTTAGATAAGTAAACAAGCAAACATTCAGGATTTACCACTCTTGACAAAAGCGAATACCGACGAATCCAGGTCCCTCATTTCCGCCTACTTCAAATGCTGCGGTCATTGTTGTTTTATTTAATTCAACAAACAAGAAACGTTTTGTGTTTTATTAAGTTATGAATTAGGTTTTTTAATCAATTTAAATCGCGTAAACAATCACACACTTCGTTTCGATGGCTTCGCTTCTGTAATTTTAATTTGTTTCTGGAATTCGCAATGCAGCAACATTTGACAGTTTTTGTGTTGGTGAAAAAAGGTGAATCTACTACATTTTATTTAGGTGCTGCCAGTCTATTTTAATTTTTTTCCTTTTTGATAAATGATTTTTGTTTTAATTTTTATAACCCAAATAAATTGGCTCACTCCACGATAACAATAATACCTAATCATTTTTATATCTTCTTCCAACGATTTCACTCGGGGATCCACGGCAGCTGTCAGCTGACTTGTATAAAATACATAAGGTTCGTTCCTTTACTTTTGTAGTAAGATTGGAAAAGACTGTCAAAATGGCAGTGGTTGTGGTAGGGATAACTTCTCTCAAAGAGAGAGACACTTACGAAAAAGTAGGGGAACGCTTTTCTAGTAATTTATGAAAAATGACAGATACATAATTCAAAAATTCAAAAAATCGGTGTAACATGTTAGTGTCTGATGAAATCGAAGAATTTGCTAATTTACTAACAAAATTAGTGCATTCATCTACCTAGCGATGAAAGTGATCTGGAATTAATCGAACTTCTTTTTTATGAATCCTAGTATGTGGAACAGGCAGTACCAACTGATTGAACTACAAGCATTCGGTAAGAGGGAGAAGCGATACTGCATTAAAAAATACATGGAGAAGATTGTTCCTTCTTACCCTGAGAGACTCTCTGGATTTCTCCAGAGTTCTTGCCTGGGCTCGATTCCTAGTGTTAACGATAACATCTATGCGCCGCTGTCTCAGATTTCTCCAGGCATAGCTTACAGCCACCAGTCATTTTAATGTTGCTCTACTCATGTTTAGAACCCTTCTTTGAGTGGAGCAGGTCGGCCACTTAATTGCCATTTTAGCCTGTCTACATTGTTCCACGGTTGACCACCCTCTCAGGTGTTCTGCCGTGATCCATTTGTGAATCAGCTGTTCTACCATTCCTTTGCCAATTGAAGAAAATGGTTCTGGTCCCAGCAACTTTTCAGTTGACCCCTGTTTTGCAAGGGAGTCCGCCTTTTCGTTGCCTTCGATCGCTATGTGTCCTCGTACCCAAGTCAGTGTTACTTCTTTTTTAGATGAACACTTATTGAGCTTAAGTACACATTCCAGTGGCAATGACGTTGTGATATTTGTCTGTTCCATGCTTATGATCACCGCCTAATTGTCCAGTGCTATAAGGATAATTCTTTCCTCCACCTGACTCTCAAGCAAGTAGTCCAACGCATGCAGCAATGCAATCATCTCAGCCTGGTATACGGAAGGGTGTTTCTCGAGGCTAACGTTACGGGCTAGTCCTAGCTCTTCTGAATAGATACCGGCACCCGCTCCGCCATCCATCATGGATCCATCTGTGAAATCACTATTTCACCACTCCTTTTTTCTGGAAGTAATCCCTTCTCAATAAAATTTTTGCGATTCCTCTCCCTAATACGCACTCTTGTTATCACATCCATAGGCATGTTCAGCTCCCTAATCTCGTTTCTGACAAGTTTTTGACAAGTTCTAGGATCTTCCTATGTCCATAGATGGTACCACGATTGTGCCATTTCGCATTTCGATGCAAACGAAGTGCCGTTAGGGCCTCTGTTTTCTTAATAAATAAGTCCAGCGGTAAAATCCTCAGGATCACTTCCAATGCGCATCTTGGTGTTCTCCTTATTGCACCTGTAACTCCTATACATGCTAAGCGTTGGACCCTATACAGATGCTTCCTCACAGTTTTCTGGAAGGCTTTCGCCCCACCATACAACCGAGGCGTAGGTGATAATGGGTCTATGGCGATATTTTCTATACTTTACAAAAAAGTACACCCATAAAACATGTACAAAATGAAGGTTCAAAATGAAAAGTAAACAAATTTAAAAAACTAAACAAAAGTGAATGTAAATTTCGTAACTATGTTCGAAATAAATTATGAAATTGCATTTCTGTAAGCTTTACTGGTGTTTTAACATAGGTAATTAAAAAAAAAAAAATTACAACTGGCAATATTGCAAGGAATTGATGAGAACAATCTTCAAAATGACAACACAAATACAAGACGTCAAAATAAGCCGCATTGTCCCCCAGGCCAAGGATACTAATATTCCATTCACATCGCACCGAAAACCGTGTTTTCGTCCAAAACTCGAAGACGCATTCGCACCGAACACCAAATAAATTTGTTTCTAATAGCACATCAAACATTTCAATCTGACATTTTTCTTGTCTTAGAGACGGTTAGGGTAAGGAGTTAAAAATGGATACCTATTACTTAAGAGAATACATTTACCCCCTCTCCTAACCATCACAACATTAGAATTGTATCGATTACATTTCGTAAGCCAATGCATACCTACCTATACTGATCATTTGGTAAATCAATAGGTCTAATTATTATCATTTTGTACTTTCCAAAAGTCTTAGCCAGCATGGTTAACTGCAAAGCACAAGAGAATCCCAGTGCTTTTTGGATATGTCAAATTCATACCTGTCCCACCTGTCTGTCCCTATCTACAAATTAATTTAATTGAAAGTTTGCCCAAAACTTACTTACTTACTTACTTAAGGTGGCGCTTTTGCCCAAAACTGCCTAATTTCATTATAGTTTGCCTTCTCTCTGACCCTCTGAAGACCGCTAACGCTACCATGCGTGTGCATCAGAACGAATTGCAATCTAAATGGGAATTCAGCAAAAACACTGCCAACTCTGTCGATTAGTTTTGCAGTTATTATTTATTTTTAGTTCCTCGATGCTCGATGATGGCGAATGCATTTATTTTCGTTGTCGGGCATGGGTATCCGAGCCAAAGGGGAACGCATCTGCACTCTCTCTGATAGGCGCCGCGCGCCTGTTGCCATTGCCAGTGTTTTATTTTTGGGGCAAAAAGATCGCACTGCTGCTGTTGCAGAAATCAACTTTGACGCCCAACCGGTTTAAATAGCAAGTTCGTTGCGCTCGCAGCTTGTTGGACTGGAAGTTGAGATGAGCGGGGACCGGGGACCGATGCAGTGCCATGTTTAGTGTTTTATTTCTGGTTTATTGAAAATAATTTTTGTTTTTGTTGCGCTTTTGTTTGCGGCTTTTCGTTGTTGTTTTTGTGCCGCTTGATCAGATGCAGCGAGCTGCGGCTTCGTATGTGTTGAACGATTTTTTGTGTTTTGATATTATTAAAGATATCTCGGGGTGTTCTGTTTTTCGTTTCTTTTCTTCTTATTTTTTTGCAAAAAATACAAAGAAATTGCATCGACCGGGAGATTGAGAGAAAAGTTTTTTGCAGCGCTTTTCTTATGGTCTGCCATTTCTGAGCACTTGATACAAAGAGGATTTGCAGAGGACAATAGTGCGTCTAATGGTGACCCTTGAAGAATGATATTTAGCCCCGATTGGGTGGATTTGTTAAGTGCAACCTTGAATATCAGGCTCCTCGGTGGCGAACGGAATCCTTGAAATGGATAGGCATATAAAATTGCTGTAATATGGCATTTGGCAGAGATCACCTCCTCGAATGTGGTATGTTTATAGTTAATATACCTATAGACTTTGTGGCATCTTGGTGGCACGTGTCAATACGATGAAGGGGCCGTGTTTGCTGTATATCTCCTTTCGTTCGCGCCACTTAGCTTGATGGAAATTTGTTCGTGTAGATCTTTGGATTTTTTTTTGCTTTCTGAAGCCAATCCAAGTTGAGTATACGGTACTGTAGATGTAGGTATACAAAAAAAAAAAATATGTTGCCTGAAATGTATGTGGTGAAAAATAAATATATGAGCTGGCTGAACTTTACTTTATATGTACGATTTATCTATTTAAATGGCCATAAAAGAGCTAGAAAAGTTTTTCCAGTACTGTTAAACTGTTAAGGCAACGCAGAGAGTAAAGAAGTTCGTTGTCAAAGCTGGCAATGTGACTTCGAGCAGGGTTTTCGAAATTAAAAACGGCTTAAAAGAGGGAGCAATGAATTCTCCGGTCCTGTTTAATATTTACAGAAGTGATCTGGTGGGTTCCCTGTACCCTCAGACATGCTATAGCGTTCGCAGACGATTTAGTGGCGTACTGGTAAGTACCAAAGATCGAAGTCATCAACATCCTTCTGCAGCGTGACTTCGAGTAAATTAACAGGTATTACGATGATTGGAAGTTGAAAATCAATTTCCAAAAATCGGAAACAATTCTTTTCAGAACTCCATTTGCTGGGTCCTCTAGGGATACCAGAAAAACTGGAGAAAATTAACAATTATTGGACAGCAGGGGCGACCATTGGCGGTGAGAAACGTGGTCAGGTATCTTGTAATCCGGCTCGACCATAGTACCTGTATTTTGACAAACATATAGATGCTTGTCTTGCTGGGGCTAAGACGGCCTATGCTCTGACAAAGAGACTGTTTCGCAGCAGTCAACTTGACTCCAGGGTCCAGGGTGAAGTTCATTTGCTACGTGGCCCTTATAAGGCCTATCATCGCTTATGGCTGTCCCATGTGGTTCAATATAGCGCCGTCCTATATGGAAAAGTTTCGGGTGTTTGAGAGGCAATGCCTCAGGGCCTGTCTAGGGTTGTTTAGAACTCCCGAATCTCAGTACATAAAATACTATCCCAAGAAGACCTTATACAATGGAGCTCGACTGAATAGGATTGACAATGTCCTTATTAAGGTGATTCGGAGGCAACTTGCTAGGGTGATGGCCAGTGATAATAACCTGATCTCAGGGGATTACTACCCCAATTTAATGTGCCACGACCCACGAGAGTACGACATGAAAGGCTTAGTCCATACAAGAGATGGTGTGCCGGTATTGTACCACAGCCACCGCGGTGCGAGGGATAAGCGGCTCATCCACCATCCACGACAGGTATGCCGCCAATGCTCAGGAGCTACTCCGTTTTAGTACCGCAATAATTGCGGAACGGGGCAGGGTAGATACGGTAAAGCAGTCAACCTAATTTTGGTGGCTCTCTCCTGGGCCGGTGCGCTACTTACTCCTCCTTAGTTTTAAACTAGATATTAAGTTAGTAGGCTTAGGCGTAGAGTAGGGAGTCTTTGGGTTTGGCCGGGCAAACCAACATGAAAGAGTGCTTCCGAGACCTGATCGATGCTTATAGCCTCGCTCGAGTCTTATGTATTCTAATTTTTTTTCCGAAAATTGAAAATAACTAAAACTATATTGGATAAACTTTGGTGGGGACCAATTCTCTCACAGAGAGAGACACTTACGAAAAAGTTAAGGAACGCTTTTGTAGTAATTTATGAAAAATGAATGAAGAATGACGGTCAAAAATTCAAAAAATCGGTAAGACAAGTCGTTAAAATAACTGATGATAAACTCGAAGTGTTGGCTAATTTTAATTTATTAACAATAGTTTTTTTTTTTTTTTTTGAGCATCGAACTCAGCAAATAATTTTAGTTTATTCATCTAGAGATGAGAAAATTCGGAATTATAATCGAAGGACTTTTTGATGAGAGATTGTCTCCCTTCTTATGGCGAGGCGAGGACCAATTTCGTCGCCAAAGAATCTTGAGGAGAATATTCAATTTTATTTTTCCGCCTGTTGATCTCATTTTAATACGCAAGAATTCAAAACAAATATAGGCATATGGCAAATAGGACAACAAATTTCAAATCAGCTGTTAAGGACTACCTATTCATATGAGAACGAACTGCGAATAGGCGAATTGCGAACAAATCAATTTAACTGTAGGTATTTATGAATTGAAAAATGCTATTTTTTCTGTCACGAAAACATTATATTTAATTAATCAAATATCTAGTCTAAATAAAACACGAATCTCAAATGATTTAAACAGCTAAATTAACAATTAAACTAATTTCCCCGCAAATTGAAAATTTTTGCCGCGAAGTGTCACACTTTATTCACAATCCACACAAAACAGTCACGATCCACAAAACGACGAATGAAAAATTCGTTCGAACTTAACCTTTTAAGGACTAATTCACATGAGAGCGAATTGCGAACAGCGAACACGCGAATATTCGTAGTTTCTGACACTTCATTCATATGAAAACTTTTTTTGGTCGCAGATACCCGCGTATCAGTTTAATTTTTAAAGGTAGAATTCGAACGAATTTTTCATTCGTGGGGTGGGCTTGTGGAAGTTCACCATACTCCGAAAGAGATTTCCCTAATTTTCCGCGTTTAAGTGCTTTATTTTATTTAAAACGCAAGTCGCAACCAAAAACGAAACGTAAAAAATTAGCCAAAATGTTACCAACCTCTACATAATTTTATGACATCTCTAGTGGTTTATCGCATCGGTTGTCATTGTCATCTAGCATAAGTGGGGGATATATTTTCTATATGAGAAACGAAATTTACTTGCAAGTACGTACAGCAGCTGTACAAGGAGCGAGCACTTCACATTTTTGGGTCAAATTTCGTAAATTATTGTATGTATATTATACTCTGTCACTATTTATTACGAATTTATTGAAATCGGTCGCTCACACTCATATTTTGCTTACGTTAACGTTAAGGGGTAAAAATCATTATTTAAACGACAAAAAAAATAAAAAGCAAGTTGCATCGGCCGGGAATCGAACCCGGGCCGCCCGCGTGGCAGGCGAGCATTCTACCACTGAACCACCGATGCTAGTGACTACCATTTGTATGTAGCTGACTCTCATCTTGTCGTATAATTATCTATTCACTGTCATAGTTTTGACATTCATTTCTTTCACAGTAAGCGATTGTGAAAACATAGCTCACGAAACCATTATATACCTAACCCTGTGTGATTTTAAACACACGAATGGGTACCTACAAAAAGACGCAGAAAGATAAAAGCATCCCCGTTTGGCATACTGATACCGACAACCCCAACCCCAATGCTAGAGCCAGGAGCCAGCGCGAAAAACATTCACAAAAGTTCCACTTCCTTCAATCATCCAGACTTTGTAGGTAGGTTTGTTTTGTTCATCTTCAGAAGATAATCCTCTTTACCAAAACGCATAGCGTGTCGTCGCAGCTGAGCGCCTATTCCCAAACGATTAAATTCAGTTTAATCATCGACTAAGCAAGCGTCTTTCTTTCGGGCACAATAAACAAATTTGAATCCAACAAACAAAGTGCTTCCCCTTACGCCAAATTAAGAGAGCTGACAGCTGAGAGATAATCCCCCTGATTTGATGCAACTGTGCTGTGTCTGTGTGTGCTTTCAGTTTCAATTCAATTTACGAGAAAAAAAATCATCATAATCATCGAACCAAACATACATGCCGTTTTGTGTCTCTGTCATTCGAAATCCCCTAACCAAACTCTGACGGTATTTTTGTCTATGAAAAATCAAGCTTCCTTGGGATCTAATGCTCTTCTATTAGATTTTCCTAGGAAATCTAATGCACACAGTCTACTATCGTCGCCTATGCCATCCTGGTATCCATGTTTGTCGAAAAGTATGAAAGAAAGAATGAAATATGTGACAGACACACATCTACTCTCCTCGTGTCTCATGCAAGCAGCAACAGCAAGCATGACGTTAGTACAAATACAAATAGCTACCTACACAAATGGATTTTCCGTATTGTCATAAAATATGTCATACAAATAAACTCTTTCATGACGTAAGCGATGAATGCGGCAAAGTGAGATAGAGAGAATGACCAGCCATAGTAAAAGACGCGCGGGCGGTTTGATTTGACTTTACTTGGGTGTTGGGCGAACTGGTTGCTTGCTATAGCTTGTGAACCCCCGATACAATGTGGAACATTAGACGTGCTCGACGGTTGAACGCGGTTTTTGATGCTGGTGTGTTTTGAGTGAGTTAGTTGCTCGATAGCGATTCCATTCGCTGTTCAGCAAAACGCTGCTGGTCCTGCTGGCGCTGGGCTGGGGCACTCAAGCGCAAGCCCAGTTTGTAAACAATCAGCTTCAGCAGCCAATAAACCAATGCAACAAAAAGCAAGAAATGACTGCACGTATTTTAATAGTAAAAAGCAAAAAGTCATCCACGCTCTTCGATCCTTTCCAAACGGGAAACATTTTCCAATTTGCGTCGTCGATTTTTTGCTTTTTCATACGCCTGGTTGCCTGTTTTCGCTTGTTCGACTGCGACTGCCAGAGACAATACTGGCGACTGCTACCACCAACTGGAATTGAACGAGGAGTTGAAATCGTCTCTGTTTGATTCTTTCTTTCGCGCACTTCTTCGGAGTGAATCCTGAAGAAAGGAGATGACTGTATGAGCGAGCAGTGGAAGCGTTTTTATATAGAGTGTCCGTTGTTGGTCCGTTTTGTCGGCTGTCGGAATCGGAATCCAAAAAAACCTCGAGAAAACCGCATTCTGTGCGAAATATGACACTAAATACCAGGCGAGCAGTGTCAAATGTAGGTAGTAGGTACTAGCCCTACCAGGATTTTTTGTATGAATTCCTTGAATTTGAATGTGCCTTGTTTGTTTGGATTAATATCGCCGGTCTCGCTCTATTCCATGAACCTGAATACACTTTATAGATTTCAAAAATGGACTAGGTACGAACAGCGTGACCGTTGTGCGACTAAAGTTGCAATTTGGCACTTTTTTCATCACCTTGCCCCAATGAGACGACTTTTCTAAAATTTATTGTTTTTTGCCCTTTTTGAAATTTCAGACAAAAAAAAATATTAAATTTTCAAACTTTGAGTGTCTAGACCCGAAAATCATAATATCTGGCGAGGAAATAGATTTTTTCGAGATAACAATTGCTTATGGTCAAGCATTTAACAAACAATCCACAAAAGGTAATTGACGATTTTAAATTATTAGAATAGAAGTCTAATGAAGATTCTGATAAAAAAATACATGAAATAACGGTTTTGAACAGTTTTGGTATAGAGTCGGGAAAATAAAAAATCACTTTGATGAATTTTTGTACCAAAACTTGTACCATTTTGTTGTTCATGTTCATCATACTGACAGTAATGCCTGTGACACACATATGGTTTCGAAACCATGGTATCGAGATGAACCACATGTCTGTCAGGGTATACTACGGTCATACCATGTAAGCAATGTGGTTTGAGCGTAGTATCGATACTAGGGTTTTTTGCGTAGTATAGCTATCCTCCTAGCGAAAACAGCGCCACTCTCATGTAGTGGAAACTAGTTTTACTTAAGGTACCTATCATTTTCATAGAAAATGCTTTAGTATTCCCAACAGGGTGTCTGTACTAGGTGTGTGTCACGGGTTTTATTGTCTGCCGCAGCATGGTAACCAATGGCAACTGGCAGGCTAGGGTGAGTTCATAATTGCAACATTGTTGCACATGCCATGCAAAAAATATTCAATGAATACATTTATGAACGCAAAAGTTGCTGCATGAATGCGGTCATCATGCATTGACAAAAGTGAGTTCATAATTGCATATGTAAACAGAGTCATAAATGACAGAATTAAAAGCCATTTTGTCAATGACAACGCGTGTATCAAATATTTTTAATAAGTTTTAGATACACCATCGCTCAACATGGCTGATAAAAAAATGATATTAAGACTCATTTTAAATCTCTTGGATGGTATTAACTTGGAAAGCATTAACAAAAAAACTGGCGGAAAGAAAAATCAGGAAAAAAGGACGATATATTTGTTGAATAGTAAAAATTGGAGGCTGATGGCTAGACATATACCAAAAAACAGGACCTTTTACAAAACAATTTATGAATTTCCCGATGATGTTTTTCGACATCATTTCCGTATGTCCAGGTCAACATTTAAGGTAGTTTTTCAGTTAATTCCATTTTTAGTTTTTACGTTTAAAAATGAATTCTATTAGGTTGTGGAAAATGAACTAAGTCCATTTTGGAAAAAAAGTAATTTCGGTCGGCCTAAAACGGGTTTGAGGCTAGCTTTATACCTAACAATTTGGAAGCTTGCCAATAGCTGTTCGTTTAGGGAAATTAGTAATTTGTTCAATATTGCTAAAGGAGCAGCTTTCAAATATTTCATTGAAATAACCAAATTGCTTTTCAATTTAAGAAAGAGACATATAAAATGGCCTGATTCGACTAATGAGCAAAAACAAATAATGGACAAGTTCGCAAGCATGAGAAATAATCCGTTTCCAAACGTTCTTGGGTGTGTAGATGGAACACAAATTCCCATAATAGCACCCAAAATAGACCCTACGAGCTACTATAATCGTAAGGGTACATTTTCTATTAATATGCAGGTAGGTGCCCAACATTTTATAGTATATAGTATACAAATTTTATACATATTAAATTCTTTGCTTCTTCTTAGGCTATATGTGACCACAGTCAAAAGTTTATTGACATATGTTTTGGCTATCCTGGTAGTTGCCATGATGCTTCTGTTTGGGAGCGCAGTTCAATTGGAAAAGCACTCAAGAACGGTTCCAAAAGAGTAATCCAGGATGGTCATATCTTAGGCGATTCTGCCTATCCACTGAATGGTTATCTTATGGTGCCATATCGGGACCACGGACATCTTATCAACACTCAAAAAAATTACAATTACATACATAGTTCTACAAGAGTTTGTATAGAACAAGCTTTTGGAAGACTTAAATCTATGTTTCGGATTCTCAAATTGATTGACATCAAAAATTTGGGTTATGCAAAATACATAACATTTGCTTGTGTTGTTCTTCACAATATTATCATAGAACAGAAGGATCTTGAACCACTTACACATTGGGGGAATATCAACAACTTCATGCTCCTAATGAAGCTAAAGAGAAGAGAAATCGAATCGCAATGTTGTTTTCATCTTAAGAAGTCCGTAGGAAAAGTAATTTCCATGTTGAAACCTGAAATGCAAGGCAATAAAATATGAATTACTTTTGAAAATTTGGTATTTTATTGATATGCACATTTTTTTTTATTTCATTATTTGTACTATTCATATTACATATAATTTAGTACATAAAAAACAATTGAAGGATTAAGATATAAAAAAAAAACTTAATGGGTAGTAAATCACAAAGTAAAAATCACATTTCATTTTTTGAAGATACTGGTAGGTGGCAGCTTAATTGGCCATTCTTTCTAAAGCATCTTTTAGAGACAAGAGAACCTCTAAACGCTGTTTTTCAACCTTGATTTTTTCGCGTTCGATGCTAATGTTTTCCTTGTGTCGCCGCTCATCTTCCTCAGCTTCCTTTTCTAAGAATTCCATAACATCGTTGTTCGACATTTTGGAATTTTTTTTTATCTTCTTCGTAGGTGGCTCTTGGACTTCCTCCTCCTCATTCTCACTTTCATCACTTTGTCCAAAGACTTCTGCCACAAGCTCGCGTGGTGGTTCTATGTTATGACGAGTTCCATATACCCGGTCGAATTCTTCAAAATAGTCCCACGAAGAGACGTCCCTCCCGCTCTGTTTATTTCTTTTTTTAATCCGCTGGTAGGAAACCTTTAAATTTTGAAACTTCCGGACAACTTCAGACTTGTCGTACGGAAATAAGGGATAAATCGTCTTTATCTCCGTTAAAAGTTTTCCCCAGAGCACCGATTTCTTCCTTCGCCCAGATATAAATTCAGCTTCCATTGCAAGCCGAAAAGATACAAGCAATTTTGTATCGTCATCAGACCAGATTTTTAGCTCTTGTGCATTCCTATATAATAGAAATAATTGATTTATTGTTTGAAATGCGAAATAATAGTTATTCCTACATGGAAATTTAAATAATTTGCAAGAATTTTACTTACTCCTTCTCTTCCGCCATTTTTCTGCAGCTCGGCAACAAAACAAAAACACATGCACAATTGACAGCATGCTGATTGTCAATTTTCTTTTATGAACGCAGGTGCTGCCAAACTACTGCAATGATAATGCAGTACTTTTACAATAATGAACGCGGAACTTGCAGGTATGCAGCATTTTTACATTTATGAACTCACACTATACTACGTTGTATAGTGTGTCACCTATCGTGGTATTGACGATACCATAGTATTGATACCATGGTATCGAAACCCTATGTGTGTCACAGGCATAACACACAGCAGTGCCTGTGCTGAACGCATATTCCCAAATTTAGCCCTAATGAAAAATAAACAAACCATATGCTTAACATAAGTTCCTGTGGAACAATGCTTTCTGCATTAAATTTGACCACACGCTTAGATTTAGAATATTGGGAGCCAAGTATTGATCTTATTAAAATTGTTAGTATAACATGAGAACCATATCTTACTATCTAATAGTTTATGCACTTACCTTTGAGTGTTAAGACTTGGCATCACCAAGTTGCTTATATTGCTATCTTTGTCGTATTATTCGTTTCTAATAAAACTTACTCCATTTTTCTTTTTCACCGAGTTGGTCGCCTTTTTAATTGTCTCCGACTAAACTTAAACTTTTCAGGATTATTACATTAGATCTTGTCAATAAGTACAGAAGTACAATAACAAAAAATAAAAGCATCTCATATTTATGTATGTTACGAAACTGATTTTACGTTTAATGTTATTTTGTTTTTAATGGTATGTTTTATTCGACTGAATTGCTTAGCTTTAATAATAAAATATTACCAATATAATGCTTTTTTTTTTAGTCAATTTTTGATTTGGATTTATTACTTAATATAATTGGGCCTTTTTTTTCTCCTTGGCCCTTTTTCTTGCGACTTTTCAAAATTCATCAACGGTAACGTTGGGTACGAATGCGAATGATTATGAGCGAGTGAGTGAGACCTCCTGTTCTACTACAAATCTTATTAAAGCGAGTGACGTAATTATTTGGAATCTTGTTTAAAAAAAAAAAAAAACATCTCTTGAAGATATGACGAAGGTCATGGGATTCAACCTGTTTCTTTCAGTCACTATCGATGTACCAGGTGAGCAGACGATATAACACCAGTTTGTGAAAACTTATAGGTAATGGGTACACTACTGTGATCTGTGAGGTGTACACTTTGGAGGTATGATAAAGATAACTATAGTGATACTGAAACACTTGGTTCCTGGTAGGTAGGTACGCTTGTGGCTTGTCTCCAAAAACAACAATACAACATGAAAACAAATCTGTTTATAGCTGAGGAAAGAATGTAGGTACCTATGTACCTACGTCTTCTTTCATTAAAATTATTTCCATTCAAAAACTTCTGACTTTTTCTCTTGATCCGTCAAACAATTAAGGGCCCATTGAAATTCTGCACCCCTACAAAATGTGTCCACAAAATTTCAATAATTGACCCTTAATTGTTTGACAGATGAAGACAAAAAGTCAGAAGTTTTTTTAATGAAAATAATTTTAACGAAGGAATTTTCGCCAAGCAACAAATTTATGGGCGAAATAGCGCCGAATTTTGAAATTCGAGTTATTTCGCTCGGAGTTATTTCACGGCATCCTTTTTGGGTTGATTTATAAATCTGAAATACAAAATACAATGGATAATTGTATACCTGAGCGGATTTTACACAGGGTGGACTTGTCAGTGCAATATTAAGCGGACAACTACAACTTTTGACGACGTTCAAATAAAAGCACTATTTTCCTAGTTGTGACTTGTGACAGCTGCTTGGCGTGATTTGTCAGAGAATACCTATGGATTATCTAGATTGATCACGGGAAAGGTTTTTTATTAGGTATGCATTTGAAATGAAAATTGTATCATGAGGTATACCTATAGGTATGTATTTAGATAAAGTGTAAACAAGTCACAGAAAACAGCTGTTCTTTCAAAATAACTTATTTCAAAAATTTAACTCTCTGATTTCAACAATTTCCGCTTCTAGCTCCTCCTCGTCGAGGTATTTCTGAAAAAATAAAAACTCATCCTTTCTTTCTATACTCCGCAATATAAAAACGGAACAGAACAGAAAGGTCTGTCAAAGTTTAGCTTGAGAAAATGTGCCGCCACCTTATTAAATGGGCGCGCTAAATTTTGACAGATAAATGAAGTAAGTACATTGTGAAACATAATGTCGTTTTCCATTGGGCAAAAAGAAGCGTTCGGGAGAGTCCGGAATCGAAAAATTCGCTTCTGAAACCGTTCCATTGGCACGAAAAATACTCTTCTGGTGATTCTGAAGAGAATTTCGCTTCTTGATTTGAAGTCAGAATCCACTCAAGAAGCACTCACACAAGTGTAATTTATGTATTTTATACAAGTCAGATGACAGCTGCCGTAGATTATTTTTTGGCATTTTACCAATACTTTTATGGATTCAATCAGAAGCAATTTTCTTGTTCCATTGGATTACAGAATAAGGATGCCCGATGGAAAACGACATATTAAGTTTGATTTTTTAGCTCGAGCTGCGAACCACTCGGCTAAAGGGTCCGCTTAAATTTAGCTCAGCTAAATTTTCGAAAGAAATTCGTATGGGAGCGAAAATTTAGCTCGAGCAACTACGAGAATGAACGATTAATGAATGATCAATGCCCCCCAATTTAGTTCGAGTACGTACAGGCCTTTAAAAATAAAAAATAATTGAACTCTGAAATTTGGAAAAAGGAAAGAAAAGAATCAAACATTGGTGCTCCAGCATTCCAGTCCAAACCCACCCACCAATTCCCCCAACCCAATGTTTGACAGTATCCGTTTCTGTCACTGAGAGTCGTCGTCGACGACGACGATAAGTTACGATCAGCGTTGCCACAATGTTACAAGTGTAACAAAAGTGTTACACTTTTCAATTATTTTATAATTTTGTTACAATGTTACTTTCTTTTTCGCTTTGTTACATTTTTTCCCATTAAAATTCCCTTTTGTTTTTCTCATTAAAAATATTGAAAAGTCGAACTGGCAGCACTTTTTTCTTTCGAGCAAACTTCTACCAATTTTTGTCACTGTATTTGTTTTTCTACACAGAGCGAAAGTTGTGCAAAACGTTAAACTGCGAGTGGGAATGGGATATGGGAATGGGAGGAAACGAGAAAATACGTCAATATTTTTCTGTCTCGCCGCGTTGCCGTTGACAATGTTCTACATCTCGAGGTAAATAAAGTTTGTGAAATAGAAATTGAAATCTACTTCGATGGTAAATAATTTTTTTTATTTGTTAAACACAAAATGGACAGGTAGGTCAAAGAAGGGTTTTTTTTTTTAAATGTGAGAAAGAGTTCCTAATAAAAAAAATTTTGAGTTGAAAAACGATGATTTTGTATAAATTCAGTAACGCATCACTCGCATCATGATGCTTTGCAAAATGTTCATTAATGCAAACTTTTGGCATCACTTTCAACGTCAAGTGTTCATTATTGCAAAGTTGATCAAACTGATGCGCAAACATAACGCAAAAAAGCATCACAGAAATACCTGATGCGCTGTTGGTTCGCCGGCAAAAAAGTGAGAAAAATGCCGGAGGTGAAAGAAAAATAAGTAAATAAACATTTTTATGTATAGATTACTATGCTTTTGAAAGACAAATTTATAAGTTTTCGTTGAACTTTTTATATCATTTTTTTTTCACAATCAATGCGTTCTAAAACTCAAACGAAACATTCAATCACCAACGCATCAGCATAGCAAATAAGCAGTGATGCCGCATCACTGCGCAAATGTTTGACGTTTCTGAATTTACAATTTATTATTACAATTTTTTTTTCAATTTGTTACATTTTTTATCCATTTGTTACACTTTTTGAACAAAATTGTTACACTTTTAAAAAAGCTTGCGGCAACACTGGTTACGATCTTAAAAGTTCGCTGTCACTCTTCGAAAACGCCCGGCTATCAGAAAAATCAACAGTCCTTCGTCCGAAATGAAACAAGATTTCTCCTCTACTAGTATTCCCCCACCCATCAGCCAATCAGACAACAGCAGTGTCATCATCGTTTTCGTATCGTTATGCGATAAAAGTTTCAGTAGAATACTGCTTTTATTTTTGATCGCCTGTTCATTTCGGCGCTGTCATTTCACAATGACCCACCTTCATACATGCGACAAACAAATTCACACTCTCGTCAAACGACACCGACCACTTGCATGAGAGATTTTAGACGCTTTTGTTCAGAGACAATACAATACAGTATGGGTTGTCTCTGCTTTTGTTGTTTGGAGAGATAGGAAGAACGGAGAAAAACAGACTCAGTTTGTGTGCGTTAAACAACAAAAAACCAAACAACAGCAACATTTCGAGCAGGCTCTCATCCATAATAACAAGTTCACCTACACTTGGCTTGCTATCGGCGCGTTTTCAACTTTAATGATTTGATTTTCTATGTACATTTGTTATCGGCGGTTGTGTGAAAGAGATAAAGATTGAGACAGAGCGTTCAGCGTCACTCTGGCGGGCCTTGTTCAAGGGCGTATCAAGTGAAAGCGAGGTTGCTTCATGCTCCGTCTCCTTGACCGCAACAGCACTGTTCTACATTGGTATTCAATGCCAAATGAAGGACTTCTCCTTGAGACTCAAG
Organism: Cheilosia urbana; assembly: GCA_946477585.1. Taxonomy (NCBI): domain Eukaryota; kingdom Metazoa; phylum Arthropoda; class Insecta; order Diptera; family Syrphidae; genus Cheilosia; species Cheilosia urbana. The sequence goes on from OX297854.1 coordinate 126,068,918, forward strand.
GATTTCTTAACTGATTTCGCGGCCACTCGATAACGCGTCAGGGACACATTTTGGCAAATACTCAGAACCGAAGGCCATTTACGTTCGAGTGGGATTAGACAATTTGGGTGAAGGTGATTAATTCAACAGGGGTTATTTTTATTATGCATGAGTATGTATGTGCCTGTGTGGCAATGAAATCGAATCTGATTTCAAATCCGACAGGTGGTGTAAACGGGTTTATTTTTGGGCGTATTTTGTTTTGTTTTGATTTTTGATAAGGGAAAGGGGGAGCCAGCCGAAATTTGTGAGTGGGGCGAGAAATGGTTTTCATTTTGGGTTTCGAGCAATGGTTGCGAGTTTTATGAGCGCCTTGTCTTTACACTAGACGTTTAAGCTTTTTTGGGGGTTATTGATGTTTTTTTCTAAATGTTCGTGCATGTTTTTTGGGGGACATTTATAATTTTGAGATTTACAAAAATTGTACACAATGCGAAACTTTATTTTTCAGTGTGGTCAAGTGTATCGGGTGCCTGGGTCGGAATGACCGACCGTCAAGTTTTGTTTTTCTTTATGTACCTACCTATGTGGGCACAATGTTTTTTTTATATTTTGTTTTGGGGGAGCTCTTACGGTCAGCTTCGGCCCACGATTGATTTCCAATATCAGGCGAGCAAGAATCTGAATAAGGGATTGTATGTTGTAGATACACGCGTTTTTCTGGCCCCTGGGTATTGCTTCGCTGCAAGTGTAAGTGATGGTCAGGGACCGGTTTAAGGCGAAGCGAATACGAGAAGACTTTAATAACAAAAAGGGAGGCGCGTTCATTGTGAATGGATGATAAAGTTTTCTTGTTTGTTCTTTGGATAAATGTTGGTTTACCAAAATACTTCTGATTTTTTCTGAATACCTAGTAGGTTTCTTGTGGGAAAGTGTCGAACGCCCACAATATTCGAAAATGTAGTTTTGGAGGTCGCGCCGCCTCGTTCATTGAAAGTTATTGGCGGATTCATTGGGGCTTGAATTTGTTTCTTCTATCTTTGGTAGCCCAATAGCATGCGTTTATTTAGTACAATGGTACGTGCCGGTATCATTTTTTGTTTGTGAATTGTGAGTTAGGTGGATAGTACTGTTAACTGTTAAGTTTAAGTATCGCTTGGGTAAATGAGTGTCGTAAGATTATGTTAAGTTAAATTGAATCAAAAATACGTTCTCCAGAAATGTATGCACCGAACAAATCCGCGATCCGCCCATTCAAAGAGAATGCTTTGTGTGACTCTCACTCATTCCGTGATTCAACTGAATTCATTTAAACTATTTCAATTGCCGCATGCCATTTATTTCTGCTGAGATCCCAGCAATTATTCCTCAAATAAGCAAAATGACGGGCATAAGTGTCACCACGTACGAGTGACGTCGATGTCAGCAGCATAAAGTGAGTGCCATGCAAAAACAAACCATTAAACCGCAAATAAATGAAATTCCTCATCAGGGTTGTCAGGTTATTAAAATCGAAATCGCCCATCTTAAATTTAAAATCGCCAAATTAATAAATCTCCTTCGCCATAGATATCCGAATTAAAAGTTTTGTTATATCAAATAAAACTAAGAAACTTATTATTTAAAATACAAAAAAATAATGTAACAATTTAAAAAGGGTAAGACATACATACCTATATAGGTATATCGAAGGGGAAGTAGTTGAGAAAGGGTAATATTTCATCATTCGGTTGGTCGACCTAGAAGGAAAAGGAAGTGGACATGTAATGAAGTCACTGCCAAATTGAATTTAAAGTTGTTTTGTTTAAGTACTTAATAAAGAAAAGTTGAGTTTGATCTTAAGACTTTGTATTCTTTTTATAATAAGTTCATTTGAAACAAACTGTAATGTTTTAACAGATAGAGGCAGAGGATACAATAATAGGCGTGTTTTTTTTTAGCTTCGAAATCAGCAAAGCAAAGTAAAGTAGGATTTTCAGCACGCAATTACAACAACTACGCTCTACTTGACACTTCTAGGAATCGTAGTAGTTGTTGTAATTGCGTGCTGAAAATCCCACTTTACTTTACTTTGCTGAGATCGAAGTTAAAAAAACAGGCCTATTGTTACTAACAAAATCATTAAACATTACTTTTTAAGGAGATCGGAGCTATTTCCCTACGCCTACCTTTAAATATATTGGATTGTTAATTTAACTTTCACAATCACATGGCCGAGTTTGGAAATTTATTGTGACAGAATCTTTCAGTTTGACACATGTCAATAATTTTAAGGACGCGCAAAGGGCTACCAAAATTTGGTTTGCTTTAAGTGCCCAAACATTGACAAAAATGTAGCCCAAAACCGTTGCCCAAAAAGAAGCCCAAAAAGTCGTGGACAATTTTGGTATTTTTCCCAGGTAGTTACCCATCTCACTTATGCACACCGCGGATTTTATTTGGCTTCAATTTTCTGAAACTCGCTTTTGTGACTTGTGGCACATCAAAAGGCCTGGCAAAATAAATTGGTGTGCATGCAAGTTGAACGATTGCTCGATGCTCGATGTCACTTCACTGCAAGAGTGCTGCCAAGGTTTAAAGTTTTGTGAAGGAATAAAACGAACAAAATGAACACCGAATTCGTAAAACCATATGATGTAGCCCAAAATTGTGTTGGGCGCAAATTTTGTATCGTTTTTTTTTAAGAAAAAAGATAGCTCAAACTACGAGGAAGCGGCTAATATGGCAACTCTGCCAGTTCAACGAAATAACTAGGTAGGGGAAATGCATTCCCACCTAAAAGCGTTTCACTCCCACTCATGCGCTTGGAATAAACGTAAGAACTGGAAACAACTAAACCCAACAGCGTTCGCTGAGCACCTGATAAATGAGGAAGCATTATGACAAATATTCGGGGAAATTTGAATACCCCAGTAAAAAAATCAGTAAACTGCCGGCCGCCACCAAAAACAAATTCGACATCGCCAGCGGCAGCGCCCGCCTTGCTACTTGATGGAGAAATAAAATACAGCCACACTACAGCTACAGCAGCTGTCGTGTCGTATAGAAAGCAAAATCAATTCCATTCCACTCCACAATCAATTTCCCTTTCCCCAAGCAAACTGAGCAACGAGCACCGACCACAGCACACTCGATCTCGAATCGAATCGACGCGACGACGACGTAACCCAAAGGGTAAAGGTATGTGTGTTGGTTACCCCAGGCAAAGGCAAGAGACAACACTATCGAAAGTAGGAAGTATTACATTTAACCCTCCTCACTTCTCCGTCGACTCTTGGATTCCAACCAGCACGTGGCCTGCTTCTATACCAATCGCAGGCGTACAATAATGTACTACAAACTCCCGCCAACCCAGCAAGCAGTGATTTTAACGAAACAAGAGAGACGATTGCTGTCTGAAATCTCTGGTAGCCTGGTAAAAAAGAGGGAAGCGAAACTCTTTTGGCGGGGTCTTTGTTTTTCCTGGTTTTAGATTAGCCGCACAAAGCCGGCCCGGGGTACCGGCACAGTATTTTGATTTGAGTTGTTTTCCTTTGGCGAGAAAGAGCAACAGACATTTGCGTGTCCTTCGGCCAAGCCCCATGCAGCGTGCACTGGTCAGCGTTGCCACTTTACTGCAATAGCAGTAGATCTACTGCACTTTTCGCAAAAAATAAATCTGCTGCCACTAAATCCAATCTACTGCACTTTTTTTGTTTGATAAACCTTGTCTTAGACAACTGTACAAAACTGGCATTTAAAGAACCGCTGCAAAGAACGTCTGAATGAAGCCAACTTATTTTGAAACACCACATTCTCTTTTGAAATGAGTTGAACTTGGCTGCTGTCATTTAGGATATCATGAATCAAATCTGTGCCTCTGTCTATGTTTCTGTTATTTTCTCGTTTTCTGCTGAACTAACGGGATTCTGTTTTTGAGAATTTATTTGAAATTTTAAACATGGATTAATAGTTATTGAAAACCACAAAAAAAAAAGTAAAATTTTGTAGACCATAGTGCTGCTGCAGAGCGAAAGTTTTCGATTGTAAGCCAATTCAAAAATAACGTAAATACTCTTGAAAATGTAATGTCTGGACACCCTCAGACTCTCCTTGGCTTTTATAGTATTTCCAAAATTTTAATTTAATTAATGGACGGTTTATAAAAAACATTAAAGTGATTATTTATAGATATACGTAGTTTAAAGCAATATTGATCTTTGTTTTTTGTATAATAAAAAATCTACTGCGAAAATATCCAATCTACTGCATTTTTTTAATGATCTACTGCGCTCCTCTCATTTTGAAGTGGCATCGCTGGCACTGGTATGTTCAGCGAAGGGGTTTCTCCGTCCCCTTAAGTTGGTTGGATCCGACTATGACAGGAGGAACGAATCAGCATCATCGGCAATTTCTATGGCACAGAGAAAGGCGAGCGGGTGGTATGTGGTGGTAACATTATTTCACCTTAATTTTTTCAGGTGTTTGGACAAGCAAGTTCAATCAAAACTTTCCGTATCCATTTCCATTAGCACATTGACGGAACGGAACTGCAAATTCGCCTGTGCACAATGCCCGACGACGACGTGTGCGCTGTGCGGTGTGCCACAAAATCGACGCGTTCTTTAAAAGTGAGACACGGGCACGCGATACACCATTTCTACCAGGCAAACAGGAAACACCGTAGAAGTAAGTTGAGTATCACATCGAAAAATAAATCAAACTAAATACTAAACGAGTAGGTACTAGGCAATGAGTATAGCCACAGACAAAAAGAAAAATTTCTCTTGTCTGTGGTATAGCTGAAAATGTGGTATTTGGTGTGTGTGCCTTCGGCGTGCAGCAGCAGATGTCGATGTGTGAAGTGTGGTTTGGTTGGATGGATGGGTGTTGCTGTTGGCTGTTGCTGTTGGGTAGCCAAAAGGCATGTGTTTGCGTATTGTTTCTAATGTGTTGGTTTAGTTATTTTATTCAGCCACAGTCAGTGATGCCAATTAAGCCATAATTATGCCTTTTAGGCATAATTCCGATGCTTGTGACTTTGAGGAATAATTTTTAGAAAAAAGGCATAATTTTTATGAATTGTTTTTTACCCATCAATTCATACAATTGCAATTTGAATTTGGTAAATCTGGTATAGTCTTTGATCAAAGTCGCATAATTAATTTTTGTTTACAACTGTACGCGTCTACTTATATTCTAATTCTCTACTTGACTTACTAAAGAAAACCAAGCTTTGGATTACAGAGATCAGAAAAGGTTTAATTACCGATCGATCGACCAACATTTTGTTAACAAATATTCATCACGTTGTAGGTTCGTTGCATTTTACCAATATTGGTTCGTTGCATTTTACCAATATTGGTATCACTGGCCACAGTGCACATATGGATTATGGAGGTGCTGAAGTTGACTGTTGCACCCAGTCTCCGCGAGACTTAATTTCAGTCAAGACTTCAGTCATGACAACAATATGTCTCGTGTAGACCGCGATTTTGTGGTCATGAGTCATGACATGACTGAAATCCAGACTTTTCAGTCTGACATCTTTTCCTGACAATTATGTCAGACTTTTAAGTCAGACCTCTTATCCGCCATATTTGCATTGCTTTGGTTGGGCAAATCTTGTTATGACTTTTCATTTCCCACAACGGGTCGTATGAATAAAGCGTAGCAATTGCTTTTACTCAAGAGAAATGTCAATCTCGAAGCATTTGCTACGTTTCGTATGAATAAAAACCAATTTGAGTCAGTTCCAACTTTTGACATGTTCGAAAAGCGGCGGCACTGACCTTTTACTCAGATCGGTATGAATAAACAAAGCAAATGCTATGCAAATCCTGAGTCTGCTATGTAGTTGACTCAGACCTTTTGCTAAATATTTTGTACGTATATTTTTTACACAAAAAAAAAAGCAATGTGAATTTACGATGGTTTGTCTATAAATAGTTAAATTAAGTTTTGTTCGTGCAGGAAAATCATCAAAATACCTGTGAAAAATTCTTGTCATGGGCACCTGAAGAAGAAATAAAACATCAACAATCTATTTGGCAAACAGAAATCATATACGCATATTTCTGAACTTAATTTTTTTAATTTCAATATCCACAAAAGTCGTTAGATTCTCAAGGAAAATTAAAAAATTCAAATTTACTGGTCAGGTTTGACAGAAATTGCAAGGCAAGTACACGTGCAGCGAAGTAAAAGCTATGTTCGAATTTTCTAACTTACTTTAGCAAACTAGGTTTTTATTCATACCGATTCAAAGCACTTGCTAAGGGCTTTTACTTTGCTAAAACCTTTTACTCAAAGTAAATGCTAGGTTTTATTCATACGACCCAACGTCATCATATTAAGAATAACGTTAGTAAAAAACATGCCCACAGTGCCATAGTATACCAAGTTTTTCCAAAAAAAAAAAATTAACTAATGTGGTATTCGATTGAGCTTCTCCAGATTCGCCAGATCTCCGATTTTGTGTGGCTAATCGAACGCAAAAACGTCACTTGCTCTTTTTGTTGATGATATTCGTGCGATTCGACACTTTTTAAAGCGTTTTCCATTTACTGGTTAAATTTTGTATTAAAACATTCGAAATTTGCATGCCGATTGATTTCTAAATTTTTGTACATAAATAATTCTACCAAACAAAATTAGATCCGTGTTTATTGTTTCTAGACCCATCTAGTCGACATAAGTTAGCTAGATTCTTGAATGTGCCCATTTGTACATTTGATTAGGTGGTAAATTCAAACACACTACTTGCGTTGGTTAATCTTAAGAAAATCAGAATAAAATTCGGATACGCAAAGGTACTTCGAAATTCGAAAATATTTTTTGTTTTTTCCCCACTAATATTATTTATGCTGTGACCTATAGCAAAACAAAGTGCTCTTTTCTTTTCAAAAACCTAAGTAGGTAGTTCGTAGGTATCAAATAAAAATATATTTCCCACTATTCAATTCAAATATACCTATCGCTAATAAAAACAATCACATGTGAACCAAACCATTGCTTGTGCATGACAGCCATCTATTACATTCTCCATTGTGTGTTTTGTGTTGGTACTAAAGTTGTACTGTCAAACACTTTTTTCGCCTATGGCCGTCGCTTTGCTGGGAAAAAAAGAAAATACACTTTTGAATAAGAAAATATTAAATTCGCATATATCTACTGATATTCAATTAATAAAAATAATTTGAACCTGCATGACGGCAAACACCCAACACAATGGGCGATCCTTTAAGTGCTGATGTATGGAAAAATTTTCAAAAAGCTGGCAAAATTGAATTGTAAGTTTTCCCAAAATACATTTGCTGCACCATTTCCGAATGATTTTTTTTTTCTCAAAAATGTATATTATACTCAAATAAATTCTATATCCAAATTTAGGTTAAAATTCTTAAAAGAATCAATTAAAGATAATCAAAGTCCGATATTTACAAAAGACAATGATTTCAAGAACAGTGTTTCAAAGGTGATTTACGATTTCATATGGCAAGCCATCAAATGTAATCTGAAGAAGGAACTTATGATTTCTACTCTGGGCGAAGTTGTCGTAAGTTGAATCACCAATTTACATGTGCGGTTTTGTGTTAAAAGTGAAATTTTCTATTGGACATAGGCCATGCATCCGGACTATCCATCAGTCATACTGGATATAATGAACATAATTGATGCTGAGACCTCGCTTGCCAGTGATAGTGCCCAAGATGAAAGAACATTATTCTGCCAGATTCTCAAGACAATGGAGAAAATAATTCCCGAAACATTGATCAAGGAACGCATAGAGATCGATACGCTTCAAGAGGCTGGAATTGTTAAGAATAAAATCTTCTATACAAAGTTCATTAAAATCAAGACCAAACTCTAGTGAGTACTTCAATTGAATGGGCTGTCTATAGTAGGCTAATGATTACACTTTTAGCTATAAACAACGACGCTTTAATTTATTCCGTGAAGAAAGCGAGGGCTATGCTAAATTGATAACAGAACTGAATCAGGACTTTACAGATGATGTTACCTCAAATAGCATTATGGATATTATTAAATCGTTAATTGGTAAGTAGTGCAGTTGTAATTTCAGGCAACTGATTAGGTTCTGGTAATATTCAATGACTGACTATATGTATAATATATACAATAAAGTAACAAACAGGGTACCCTGGGGCTTGCTTTGAGCGTCAAAAATGTGCAGGTCATTGTTTCAAATGTGTTTACCCTCGCATTTTGTTGCTTGGAATGGTTCGCGTTTGTATCTCGTTTGATGTATTCTACAACTTTTACAAAGTTGCATCTCGCCAATTGTTTGAACTGACTTACTGTTGGTTCTAGTGCTCTTTTTCCTACTGGTTGTTTTTTTGAACTCCTCCGAAATCATCAGGCAACAGGGCATGCCTTTCGATGAATGTTTTTACAACATTCAACCTTTGGTACTTCTGTAAATACAATCAAACCTGAGCTGGCTAATCGGTATAAAGTCCACATTCGAGCAGGCTTCTTACTTAGAGACATCAAGTGAACTTCTTATCAAGTTAATAAAGACGTGTACATTCATCATGCCCTCTTTGACTTCTAGGCTGCTTCAACTTGGACCCCAATCGTGTTCTAGACATAATAATTGAATCCTTTGAGACCCGACCGGAACGGCATAGTCTGTTTATACCACTTCTAAGATTGTACATGCCAAATGGATCAATTATCTGCGAAGTTTTGGGCTACAAGTTTCGTCACTTCGCCGACGGTGAGACGCCGTCTTCGTTATTTCAAATTTGCGCCCTACTCCTGAAGCACGGTGTTATCGACTTAAATGACATTTACGTTTGGGTAAGTGGAATACTCGTATATCCGTCTTTTTGAATTTGCTAGAAATTTCACCTTCCGACAGCTCAATCCGTCAGACAAAGCAATTGCCTCTGATTGGGAGAAAGATTTAAGCAGTGCCAAAGAGTTTGTCCGCAAACTTAATGTCATCGTCACTAATAAGGACAAAGAACCCGAACCCGAACCGGAAAAGGAGGAGAGTGAGGTATGTTTAAACTAGAACAAAAAAACGATTTGCCATTTATGCTTATAACATCATTCTGTATTTTCCAGGACAAATACTCGACAAATCAAAAATTTGGCCTCTGCGAAGGACTTCTCAAAGTCGGCGATTGGGAGAATGCCACGAAAATAATTAAACGGCTGCCGGATCAGTCGGTCATGGTACATGAACCAATAGCTAAGGCACTTGCCGCCCTCGTACATATAGCAATTGATTATGTGTACACAAAGAAAGTATTCAAATCGTCAACGCATAAGAAGAACAAACTGAATGAAGACACCGATCTGGTTGGCACAATTCAGGCGCGAGAATTTTCCCAACTGCGGAATTATGCATTCCCGATGGTGATTTCCTTGGGACCAGCCTTGCATTACGATACTGTTTTAATGTATAAGCTTATACGTATATTGCGTGCAATTATAGTCGAAATGGGTGTGGACAGCTTGAACTGCCCGCCCGCTCAAACCGAGTCTGAGAAGTTGTACTTTGAAGCGATTACAATACTGGATGCAGCCATTCTGCCGGCGTTATCGTATTTGGATTGCAACTGCTGTATGGCGGAGGAGATTTGGACTGTCGTTAAGTACATTCCCTATCATTTTCGGTAGGAATATTTTTAACTAGTGCTTGTGTTTATTTTTTGTGCGAACTCACGATTCTGTTGGGAATACATTCAGTTTTGTGTACAATTTAATCAGAACAGAGTCTGAATTAAACAGGAAAAGTGAAATGTTATCTCAAGACAACTCGTGAGTCGTGACTTCCAAAGGCCTGCACAGCTGTTTCCTTAATTTTATATTCCCTACTTGCAACATTTGTTTATGCTTTATCACCCCAAACTTTCAGGTACAGCATATACGCTCGTTGGAAAAACGAAACATATTTGGTACATCCGCAGTTGATTCGTCGCCGTGGCCATGCTCAGAAGCACATCAAGTCACTGATGAAGCGCGTAAGCAAGGAGAACGTAAAGCCCGTAGGTCGCTTGATTGGAAAACTGAGTCACTGCTCACCCGGCTTCCTCTTCGACTATGTAAGTTATATTCTAGCTACTAAATGCATTCAAATTATTTTTTCATTCCCTTTTCAAGATCTTACTTCAAATTCAAATTTATGACAACCTTATTGGGCCGGTGGTGGACTCTCTTAAGTACTTAACTTCCCTTTCCTACGACATGCTTGCCTATTGCCTTATCGAATCTCTAGCTATGGCTGATCGCGACCGATTCAAGCACGATGGTACTTCGATATCGGTGTGGCTGCAAAGTTTATCCAGCTTTTGTGGTTCCATCTTCAAAAAGTACAACATTGAGTTGAGCGGGCTCCTGCAATATGTCGCCAATCAATTGAAAGCCCAAAAGAGGTGAGTTTTGAGAAGTTTCCTTAAGTTCACATACATTTGAATGACGCTGCTTTGAACCGCAGTTTGGACCTGTTAATTTTAAAGGAAATCGTACAGAAGATGGCCGGTGTCGAGTCTGCCGAGGAGATGACTAACGAGCAGCTGAACGCGATGTCTGGCGGCGAATTGCTTAGAGGCGAGGTAAGCAACGATATAATATTCCCCAAAGAGAGATAGGTAATTATGCTTTGTATTTCAGGCTGGCTACTTTAGCCAGGTTCGCAACACGAAAAAGTCATCTCAGCGCCTAAAAGAAGCACTGGCCAACAACGATCTGGCAGTAACGTTGTGCCTCCTAATGGCGCAACAGAAACATTGTGTCATATATCGCGAAACAGCCCAAAGCCACTTGAAACTTGTTGGCAAACTGTACGATCAGTGTCAGGATACATTAGTGCAATTCGGAACCTTCCTCGGATCCACATACTCCGTCGACGAGTACGTTGAAAGACTGCCCTCAATCATTGCCATGCTACAGGAATACCACATAAACTCCGATGTTGCGTTCTTCCTCGCCCGTCCGATGTTCTCGCATCAAATCAATGTTTGTAATACTCACCTCGTTTATCCGTTTATCTGACTTTTTGGTAATTTGTTCTGCAGCAAAAATACGACCAACTACGTAAGGCTGATCCGAATGCCAAAAAGTTGACCACCAACCAGAAGCTACAGAAATATCTGGAAGCAACCACCGCCATTATGAATCCCATCGTTGAATCGGTGCGCCCGCTACATGGCCCCAAAGTTTGGGAGGACATAAGTCCGCAGTTCCTGGTCACATTTTGGTCATTGAGCATGTACGATCTGCAAGTGCCCACAGAAAGTTATCAAAAGGAGATCAGCAAGCTGAAACAGCTCGCAGCAGCAGCTGCAGAATCCAAGGAATCGGTTTGTACTATCGTTCATTTTGTAGGCCATTTTCGTTTAATTGTATTCTGCGTTGCAGAATCTATCGAAGAATAAAAAGGAACAAGAAAGATACATAGCGCTGATGGATAAACTGCAGGACGAGCGAAAAAAACAGCAGGAACATGTCGATAAGACCATCCAGAGGCTGACGCAACAGAAGGACAACTGGTTCCTTTCCCGATCGGCAAAGTCAGCCAAGAACGAGACGATCACACAGTTCTTGCAACTTTGCCTCTTTCCAAGATGTACATTCACAGCTCTTGATGCATTGTATTGCGCAAAGTTTGTTCACACCATTCACAACCTGAAGGCAGCCAACTTCTCCACGTTGCTCTGCTATGATCGGGTAGGTTACCCCAACTGTCAGAAACTGTTCACCTATTTATTTTCAATTGGAATTGTTTTGTTGTTTGCTTTTGCAGATATTCTGCGACATTACTTACTCGGTGACGTCGTGCACTGAGAACGAGGCGACGCGGTATGGACGATTTTTGTGCGCAATGTTGGAGACTGTAATGAGGTGGCATTCCGATCAGGCGACATTCAACAAGGAATGTGCCAACTATCCCGGTTTTGTTACAAAGTTCCGTGTTAGTAATCAGGTGAGCAAAACCCACACTTATGAGATCGCAAATATATAGGGAGCAGTGTTCACATAAAATGTACTGTAATCTTCAATAATTTCGGCTTCTGCATGGATCCATTCCACAGCAAATTAACTATTAATTTATTTCTCATCTTTGACGTGTCTTTCTCCACAGTTTTCCGAAGCAAATGATCACGTTGGCTACGAGAACTACCGGCATGTGTGCCACAAATGGCACTATAAGATCACCAAGGCGATTGTCTTCTGTTTGGACTCGAAGGACTACATGCAAATTCGCAATGCACTCATCATACTCATGCGTATACTGCCGCACTATCCAGTTCTGGCCAAGCTTGCACAAATTATTGAACGAAAAGTGGAAAAGGTAAGTGCAATAACTGGCAGCCCACAATTGAATTGATGGACAGTATTTGTCATTTAGGTTAGAGAAGAGGAGAAGAGTAATCGTCCCGACCTATTTGTTATTGCGTCCAGTTACATTGGTCAGCTGAAGAACAGAGCATCACACATGATCAAGGAGAGTGACTTCCATCAAGTCTCTGAGAAGCCAGTGAAAGATGTAATCGAAGTGAAGGTTGTTGCCAATGGTGAAGCTAAAGTTGGTAAGTGTTACATCCAATCTAATCAAACCAAAAACACAACTAAACCCGTATCGATGATAGAAAAACGAGAAAAAGAACGAATTGAGAAGAAAATCATCAAAGTGATCTCCACAGCGTCGTCCACGAATAACGACAAGGAAATTCGCATTGAAGCCATTGAACGCGCAGAGCGAATTGAACGTCCCGAGCGCATGGAGCGTACTGAGCGAGCAGAACGCACCGATCGCACAGCGCGTGCGGAACGCACAGATCGCGTAGAACGTGCAGAACGTATCGAACGTGTGGAGATCAAGGACGACATTAATGAGCGCGAACACCGAACACAAAAGGACTTGAAGAAGGAAGAACGCTCCCGTGAGAAGGACCGCGACCGCGAAGATGAATCCCGCAAACGCGACAAGGAAAAACGAAGAGACTACCGCCTAGAGTCGCCCAGCGTAGTGGAGGTAACCGACAAGCATGGCGCAACAACAGAATACTACGAATATGATGTCAAGGACCACGAGCGCGAGAGAGATCGCGACCGTGATCTCAGCTCGGTGTCGAACTCCAGCAACGGATCGCTGCACCGCCGCAGTCAGGACATCATTGAATATGAAAAAGGTAAACGTTCAACAATCTTCCGACTCCTCGATGCACCTTAACTATGATCTCTTTCATTTCAGACTCGAAACGTCGCAAATTGGAATCAACCAACTCAAAGGTTAGTATCATGGTGTAGCTCGGATAAAATCTTCTACTACTCGTAGTCGAAAAAAGAAAAACAAACAAAATTAAACAAGGGGATGATACTCTTGTTCTTCTCAAATTATACCCCTCTGTTAGAAAACGAAATAAGCGCATGAGTGTATTAGTGTTAAGCGATAAATCACAACCTGATGTGAAGGGCATCGATCGATGCCGCGAACAAGTGTAACTAATGAACAGTAGTAGTGCAAGACTTGAGACTTTTTAAATGTGAAACCAATCGAGAAATGAAACCATCAGTTAAAACAGTGCAGCTAGAGAAAGTGTTGGTGTTTACTTTGGTGTATTCAATTTGTTACGTGACGAAGAATCAGCAAAATGACAAAGAAGAGGAAAGTAATAAGAAAGTTCGCCAAGGAAGACATTATCTTGCACGCAATAACACTTCATGCCTTTAAAATGTTCATTGAACGTTTAGGGTGAGTACTTGTAAACGCTCTAATGTGATTCTCTTGTTTTTTTTTCCTCAACTTTCTAGTTTTTATTCTTGTTTTTGCTTAATACCTATCACTGAATTATTTTGAAAACGAAAATTACAAGTAATATGTGAAATGTCAGACTATAAATAAAATAACCACTCTTATAAATTAATTGATAGCTGTTGCTAGCAGCGGCTCTGCAAAAGTTAAAGCTGCTTCCTCGTACCTACGTAAATTCGAAGCAAATAAACAAAAGTGCAGCACGATGGCTGCCGTATTTTTGTAGGACATAGGCCCCAGTTCGTAACTATGAATTGTACATAACCTTCTAGCAAAGCGCATAAGTCACACAATTCCTTTCCCCAGGCAGGTCCATTGAATGCATAAGTGAGGAGCATTTTCCATTGGTTTCACTCGGGGATCCACTCATTCTGTATACCAATGGAACAAGAAAACAGCTTCTGATCGAGTCCACAAAAGTATTGGTGAAATGCCAAAAAATAATCTACGGCAGCTGTCATCTGAACTGTATAAAATACATAAATTGCGCTTGTGTGACTGCTTCTTAAGAGGATTATAATTTCAATTCGAGAAGCGAAATTGTTTTCTCAAAATCACCAAACGAGTATTTTTTGTGCCAATGGAAAGGTTTCAGAAGTGATACGGCATTAAAGTATTTTTTATTTTATAGGTAGCCTAAGTTTTTCATGAACAAGCTACCCTGCATATATTTATTTTTCCACGAAAAATCCTAAACAAAATATTTCCCTTTCGATTTCACAGCACTCTTTGGAGATAAGTCGTTTAACCACCCACCACGCAGAGAAAGCATTCCAGTCTTTTTGTAGCAGTAAACAGTCATTTGTTGATAACTAGCTTACCCTATTTTATGGTACACGACGCACAAAGCGGAAGGTTTGCACACACGGGAGCACGCCACATACAATTGACCATGCGAGAAAAATGGGAATTTAAGATTGCTGCCACAAGTTTCCAGCGATTGTTCTTGCGACTTATTAAATGACAGATCTTTCTGAATAAGCGTTATTCGCGGAATGAGAATGTTTGCCTTTCAATTCTCCCCTCAAAATCGTCGCTCGCTTGAGATTCTTCACAATAAAATCAAACGCGCTCCGTTGCAAACTTTCGGTGCATTTAGGTTTCACAACAAAATCGTTACTGAGTCGTCTTTCAATTTCAAATTATGTAGCGGTAAGCCCGGAACATCCAAAGATTATCTCTCCAGTATTTTTTTTTTTTTTTTTCAAAGTGCGGTTCTCTGTACAAACTTCTATCCCCAATCGAATCCCCTTAAAGTTTTATTTTCACAACAAAAAAGAACATAAATGTCCTTCCTTGGGCCAATGCGAGTCCAAACCATAAATCGTAAAAATCTAACGATCCGTTCCCGAGTTATGAGGCACATGAGTCTCTTTTAAGCTGTACCTTTACGGCTTTGCCCGTACCTTTTGTATTTAGTCCTGCTCACAATTCGCAAAGTGCTTTATTTGGAAAGTGTTCATTAATAATAATTTTAGTTATACAACTTTAGAAATAGCGTTTGATGTTAGTTTTGCAAAGTACCGCCTATAGGGTCCAAAACAGGCCTATCTTTCAAACTGAAACCAACAATACCCATCCACGAAATTTCAATGAAATCGGTTGAGTTGTTTCGGAGATAGACAACAGCGCCACCTATCGGGTCGAAAAGTATCTTATCTTTTAAGATCTCCTGAACCTTAAATACAGCAATACGAACAAAACACAAGAAGAATCATGAAAATTGGCACAGTGGTTATCGAGGTATAACGTCATCGAGTTTCACCCCGAAAGAAGATATTCTCGGAATTTCAAAGGTATATAAAATTTGTACAATTCAAGTGTATTAAATGTTATGTTTAATTATGTAAGATGTGTTTGATGTTAGGAATGACAGACTGCGACTGACTGTTTTGTGGCAGCCGCTGATAATGAAGGAAATTAACTGCACGCATTATTTTCAGGCGAAATGACTTTGGATCGTTATCGTAATCTCGCAAATTACAGTTGGTATGTGCAAGTGCAATGATGAAATGGGTTTTCCTGGATGTCAGTGATCTTCATTTAACTTCAGGGTAAAAGAACATTTCTTCATAGCGCGGTGATCTTAATTTGACTTCAGAGACACCTGCTACCTATAACTATGATTTCCTTTTTCAAAAAATATCCCCCATAACGACATATTTTGTACTGCCCTGCAAGTAGGAATTAAGCCATCGAAGGAAATGATTACAAAAGCCATATGCACTTAATTTTTCTAAGAGAATCATTAGATTAACTTTGCTGAACGCTTCCATGAAGGCAGTGTAAATCGCATGAACTTGTGTATGACTTTCTAGAGACGCTGTACAAAAATTTTCCAATTCCACAAAGTTTGAAACAGTAGATCTTACAACATATTGGTATTTACCGACTTGTTGCTAGATTGTAAAAGCAAGCTTTTCTTTTACAAGGTTATCCAAGATTTTCGGTAGTATAACCGAGAGCTTAGTAATTCGTCTGTAGTTAGAAGCAAGCGGCCTTACTAAAAATCAAGCACTAATGTCGACAATTAGTTGGCTGACAGCTTTAGTAAAAATGTACAGCATAAGTGAAACCGTACCAATAAACAATTAGACCACCAAATTTCCTAGTGCGACAACCTTTTCAGAATCTATTACTATTGTTGTCATGGCAGAATTTTAATTTCATAATTTGTTTTCGTGAAAAACAAGTCCAAATTCCGATCACAAATAAAATAAATGAACAGAGCATTTAAAAATAATATTAGCCCATCAATTATACCTAGGTGAAAAATGATTTTCGTTTGTGAGTTGTGGCATTTGTTCGGTCAGCTCTTCTGCTGAATTTGCTGAATATTGCAAAAGGTGCGTTCGTTTCAAAAACCCAACGATTAGAAGTCGTTTTCGTACTGTTTTCATGGAAAACGACTTTATAGTACATTTACCCCGCACCTAAATTCATCGTTTCGGCTAAATTCAACATTTCAGGCCAAATGTCCAGCATTTCGCAATTCACTTTCGAAAATTTCTAAATGTTGAATTTCGTCGCCGCATTTGTAAGTTTGTCAAATCGAACAAACCTCTTACAAATTCCGCACGTCAATGAATGACTTTTCAAAGAAGAAGGAAGTGCTTGTCTATGCATAACTTTATTCATTCAGTTTTTATTGCATTCATATCTAGGTCTAATTCTAGACAGCAAGCTTAATTGGAAGCTAAATATTCAGGATCGTACAAGAAAGGCCGCGGTCGCTATGCATACCTGTAGGAAGGCCCTAGGTCCAAGATGGGGCCTTCAGCCCAAGGTAACAAATTGGCTCTATACTGCGGTGGTCAGACCTATTCTGTTTTACGGAATCCTGGTCTGGTGGCCGGCACTAGAGAAAAAATGCAACTCCAGATCCCTGGAACGCATACAAAGATCAGCCAGCATGTGTATCACAGGGGCACTCAGATCCACACCTTCGGCCGCCTTAGACACAATCTTACACCTTCTTCCCGTCGATATATACGGGAAAATGATTGCGTCCATGGCAGCTTTAAGACTTAGAGAATGTCAGAAATGGACCAACTCTTTGACGGGCCATACGAATATTCTTCCTAGCATAATCCCAAACAAAACGGATTACACTATCCCTTTCGAGGACTTTAATATTAAATACAAAGCAATAATCCCAGAACGTTCCGAATGGGAAAATGGCACAATCGATAAGAACTATGCACTTGAAATCTATACAGATGGATCAAAAATGGCGGAAGGCACGGGAGCGGGAGTCTTCTCTCAATCACCCGAGCTGAACATTTCCTTGCGTCTCCCAGACCACTGTAGCGTCTTTCAAGCTGAAATAACGGCTATACGCGAGGCAGCCTGCAGACTTGCCTTGTTGGCGATAAACGGTAAAGCTATCGCCCTCTACATAGACAGTCAGGCAGCTATAAAAGCCCTGAATACACCAACAACCAGATCAAAGTTGGTAAAACAATGCCGGGAATCTCTCAATGAGATTGCGGACAGATGTTCAGTAACCCTGTGCTGGGTTCCAGGTCACAGTGACATTCCGGGCAACTGCAAAGCGGATGAACTAGCCAGACAAGGAAGCAACCTTCACTCAAACAACATTAGTGAACCGCACGCTCCTATGCAATCTATCAAATTCCTCCTATTCAAAGAGGCAATAAACTTACTTACTTACTTACTTAGGTGGCGCTACAGTCCGGGGTGGACCTGGGCCTCAACCAATACGCCTCTCCAGTTAGCGCGATCTCTGGCTAACTGCCTCCAGTTGCGCACTCCAAGTTGGTTGAGGTCCCCTTCCACTTGAGCGCGCCACCTAAGGCGAGGTCTTCCTCTACTGCGTTGTCCCTCCGGGTTGGAATCGAAGACTCTCCGGGCCGGAGCGTTGGTGTCCATTCGCTCTACATGTCCTAACCATCTTAGACGACTAATGCGTACTTTTCTGACCAGGTCGATGTCGCTGTACAGCTCGTAGAGCTCGCTGTTAAATCTTCTCCTCCACATCCCGTCAACGCAAACGGGACCAAAAATCACTCGAAGAATTTTGCGTTCGAAGCGACCAAGAAGATCCTCATCCGTTTTTGCTAGGGTCCATGCTTCTGCGCCATAGAGCAGGACAGGGATGATGAGAGTCTTATATAGAATCTCCTTAGTGCTTCTTGACAAGGCCTTACTAATCAATTGCCGTCTTAGGCCAAAGAAACAGCGGTTGGCAAATGTGATTCTTCGCTTGATTTCTGATGTGATGTCATTATCAGAGAGAGAGGCAATAAAGGCTGCAAATAATAGGTGGAACAGCATTGATACCTGCGTCATATCCAAGCAAATCTGGCCAAAACTAGACGCTAAAAGGACTCAAAGACTTCTCTCTGTAGGCAGAAACAGAATCAGCTCCGTTGTGGGGGCATTAACAGGACATTGCTTAATAGGTAGGCACGCCCGTAGACTGGGTACACCCTACAATGACTTTTGTAGGAGCTGCATGGATGAGGAGGAGGAGGAGACCGTTCTTCATCTTCTCTGCAACTGTCCAGCCCTTGCAAATTTGCGCAGGGCAAACTTAGGAGACTACTTCTTCGATGACCTCAGCGACTTGTCTAACACAGACATACGCTGTATCAGCAAATACATTACAAAGACCAAATGGCTTCAATGATCTCACATATTATCTACCCTCTCTTAGACGGGATGTCTGTGGATTGCTACCGAGGGACAGACTGTTTCGGTCGTCCCTTTTCGCACATTCGAAACAAACCGTCACTCGGTCAAACTCACCTTTTGACCAAGCTGCAATACCCCCGCAGCATGCGTTTTGTAGGCTGATGGCTATAATCACCACAAATACCGCGCTTTTTGCTGCATCCGCCCTATTCGATAAGTTGCCAGAGGACACAAGCGAGGGTTGTACTGATACGGTCACCACTCGCCTATCCGAGGGCATACTGTCGACCGGTCACCTACTCCTTGACCAGCCTTAACAAATCTCCCAAGTAAGGGACACAATGAAAGGGCCGATTTATTAATCACCAATGGCGCACACGGCTGCGCCACCATGACGAGACGTTATAGGACTACAGGCAAAGGGTACACTGCTTCGGTTTACCCGGCGCTTGTATCCGAAGACATATCGTCTAGTTAGTTATCCCCAATCTCTCCCTTCAAGGAGTTGGCTGAGGATTATAGGCGAGGGGATGACTGTTTCGGTCACCCATCCCCTATCCGAGGTCAAACTGCCCCAACTCTCTACACGAGACATAAGAATCGGACGAGACGTTGTAGGATTACAGGCGAAGGGTACACTGCTTCGGTTTGCCCGGCGCTTGTATCCGAAGACATATCGTCCAGTCAGTTATCCCCCAATCTCTCCCTTTAACATGTTGACTGAGGATTACAGGCGAGGGGACGACTGTTTCGGTCACCCCTCTCCTATCCGAGGTCAAACTGCCCCAACTCTCTACACGAGACATAAGAATCGGACGAGACGTTGTAGGATTACAGGCGAAGGGTACACTGCTTCGGTTTGCCCGGCGCTTGTATCCGAAGACATATCGTCCAGTTAGTTATCCCCCAATCTCTCCCTTTAACATGTTGACTGAGGATTACAGGCGAGGGGACGACTGTTTCGGTCACCCCTCCCCTATCCGAGGTCAAACTGCCCCAACTCTCTACACGAGACGTTAGAATTGTTCTTTTTGGACAAAGAAGACAAAAGTCACAGGCACAAAGAGAGCATTTACGCCCACTAGTATGTCCGGCCTAGAAAACTCTGGCCGTACCTTCCCTTCCCTTAACTCATGTGGTATCACAAAGGGCCGTAATTTTATGCGGCCTAAGTGTGTCTTTCTAGACAGCCACCTTACCTAACCTAACCTAACCTATTGCATTCTTTAGATTTCATCACTTCTGATTTCTAAACAGAACAAAAAATCAATAATAAATTCTGACACTAGCTGTCATTTGAAATGTTGAAGTTTCACTGGGCAGGCAAAATTGGATTTCGAAGTTGAATTTAGGTGCGGTGTAGATGTACTAAAGGGTCCGCCAAATAACTTTTTTTTTTTTGAAAATGCTATAAAAAAAAAATAACGGAATATTTTCTCAAATTTCTTTTTTTATTTGAAAGTACAATCCTTCCGGTTAATAATGGAAAATAATTTCATTCAAATGGCTGCCTCGGCTGGCCATGCAGTAGAGCTTCATCTGAAAAGATGATTTTTTTTGGCAAAATCGGCATCCTCTCTAAGTCGATCGCAGGCCCACTTAGCGAAGCGAAAACGCATTGGATGGTCAGTTGGCTGCAACTCCTGAACCAATTGAACTTTGTATGGCGTCATACCAAGGTCTTTATGCAAAATTCGTCTCAATGATGTCTCCGAAATGTTCAATTTATTGTTGAGAACGACGGTGAATTGATGTTAATGGCGCTTCACGCACACTTTCTGCCACAGCAGCAATTTTCTCGGGTGTACGCACTGCTTTTGGCTTTTCACGCTTTGGTTTATCGATGAGGATGCCAGTTTCTTTGACTTTTTTCACAAGATAACGAACATACGGAGCTGACGGTGCTTCTCTTCTTCCAAAATCCGTACGCAATTTTTTTCAATTCTGCAACATTACCATGATTTTCAAAGTAATGTCGCAATATTTCCCAGCGTTGTTCAGGCGTATACACAACCATATTCGTTCAGCGGAAGGATAAAACTAATTATCTGTCAAATCAGACATGAGCTAAGTGTTACCATTTGCGATATAAGCACTAGTTGAAAAAAAAACGTTAGATGGCGGACCCTTTATTAAACGATTCGTTTGGAAAACTGAAATATGGAATCGAAAACTTCTGTTTTCTTTCTCTCAGAATTTATCGCTCGTTTTGCCACTTTATTAGCTGGTGATTCTAATACCTATTGTTTTGTCTACTTTGCATATTTCTTGGTGTTCCCAGTATCTATTAAAATCAATTTTGGTCCGTTGATTTATGGTCAATGCTACGCCTATTACTTTTTCATATTTTCCCGCCTTTTCCCTTGCCAGTTCATCTGCCATGAAAAACGTCAATTTAGCTTAAGGCCTTATAAAAGGGTGTTTTTTTAAAGGTACCTATAGAACTTTGAAATGGAATAAAACAAAGATATTTTTTTTAAATTGATATGAAATTTACTTTATTCGAAAAATAATCTGGAGGTCCAATTTTCGATGACTTTTTCCAACATTTGTGGCCGTATATTGGGCAATAACGCGGCGAATGTTGTCCTCCAAGTGGTCAATCGTTCGGACTTATCGGCGCAGACTTGCGACTTCAGATATCCCCACAGAAAATATTCAAGCGGCGTTAAATCGCACGATCTTGGAGGCCAATTCACGGGTCCGCAACATGAAACAATGCGGTTACCAAATCTTTCCTTCAATAAATCAATAATTGTGGCACGAGCTGTGTGACATGTTGCGCCGTCTTGTTGAAACCATAGCTCCTGCACACCATGAGTAACGTGTGTGACACGAATAAAACATATTTAAAACCTTTTTGTTTACACTTTATTTAAATATCTTCAATATTATTAGAACACTATTTATTTACATTTATTTTTAAATGACATTTAATTTGGACAACTTAAAACTTTTACAATTATCATCTATCGATGGTCAAACTTGAACTGAACTAAACCAATAGTCTTGGCTCATATTTATGCTTGGTTTCCAAAATAGCAAAACAAGCAAAGAATATATATGTAACACAACACACAACAGCTAGACAACAGAAATTAGACTCCTCGCTTATACTGTTATACAGCTGCAGGCAGTGCATGCATATTATAACATGTTCACTGCTTCTTTCTATTAGTTCCGTTGTTGGAACATGACTTTTTGATAGGCAGCTGCAAGCTGGCTTGGATATGGTAAACACATTTACCACATTTGCTTAGTCCTGTTATACAGCCGCACTTGCTGATTTGCAGGTGCAGGCCGTGTGCAAAATTGGTAAATATATTTACTGCAAGTGCAGGCCGTGTGCAAAATTGGTAAATATGTTTACTGCAGGTGCAGGCCGTCACGTGGCTTGCTCATGTTTCATAGATTCATGTTGTATGGATCTTGGGAACATGTAACTCATGGTTGTTCAATTGGTGAACAAAAAAGTCTGTAATCACGGCTCTATAGCGGTCACCATTGACTGTAACGTTCTGGCCAGCTTCTTTTTTAAAGAAGTACGGACCAATTATGCCACCAACCCATAAATCAAACCAAATAGTCAGTTTTTGTGGATGTAACGGTGTCTCAACATACACTTGAGGATTATCATCACTCCAAATACGGCAGTTTTGTTTACTGACGCATCCATTCAACCAAAAGTAAGCTTCGTCGCTAAACAAAATTCGCTTATGAAAATTGGGATCAACGGCAATCTTGTATTGGGCCCATTCACCGAAACTACGAAGCGTCGTTCACTCGTCATTCATGTTGAAATGCCAAACCAAAATAAAAATAAAATCACTTGCCAGCTGACAAAATGGCCGCCAGTTAAAATAGTGTTGCCAACTTAAAGTTCTATGCCTCTAAAAAAAACACCGTTTACAATGTTACTATCTATACTTATATCTATAATTCTATTTTTAAGTTTTGAATAATAATATATACATCAACTCTTTCGTTGCCTGTTAAACCTTCATGTTCCGGTACCCAAATTAGGGAGATGTTACTCTTACAAGATAGAACATTCATTTTAATTTTGCACTCAATAACAAGAAAGGGAGGTGGTAGGGTTGCTAATGGCGCTTCTGGCCGCTTTATTATATGAGCAGATATCTATTTGCCTCCCTGTGTCGTGCGGAGCGCTATATAAGCGATTCTACTCCTTTAAGTATTGCAAAGACTCAGCTTGAACGTCTAAGGTCTAATCTGTACAATGAGCAACCAAAATCAGATGGGAGGAGCGAATGTAGTTAGCCATAGAAGTTCACGATGTGGAATTGTGAATACTTTGAGAAAACAAATCAATTGACGGGCATTGGTTCCATTATTGTGCCTAACGTTGCGAGTGTCCTCTTACCCTGTTTAACCTAACCTAAGTTTGACATTTTATATATTATTTTTGAGTACATTTTCAAAAAATTTGCTGTTAACTTTTACAATGACGTACATGCAATATGTACCAAATCTAACCAATACAAGTATCCTTTTAAGTTTCGTAGTGTTAGTCATTTTTGTTAATTGAGGGAATTTTGTTTTCAATGCATCGAAGTGGTTATCGAAAGCTGTACATACAAACGTCTATATTCAAATATTAGTAACGCTGCCAATAAAATTACGGGAAGCTACTGAGGACACAGTTGAGGAGATAAACAATAAAATTCTAAAACACACGCTACGAGGAGTTGAGGAGTTACCAATAAAATTCTAAAACACACGCTACGAGGTCTGCAACAGTCAATTCAGCTATAACCGGGAGTATGCAAGCGGTGGCGTTCGTCTTGCTGTCAAGTAACGCCAGTGAAATTAATAAGTACATATCATACCGTAAAATGTTTGCAAACATTCAATTCGCATTCTGCATCAGAAAATCTCATGCTTTGGAAATGGAAACCAATACAAATCGAAAAGGATATCGTTGGAAGAAGGAACAAATGAAGAAGACGTCTGCCTGAATTTTAACCTGAATACCGGACTCACAGAAGCAACCCTATTTTATTGGTGACGATGCAGACTGTTAAGAAGCGGAATTGTTATAAGGCATATACCTATATAACGTTTGGAATACTCGTCGTGAAAACCATCTTCTATCTACGAACGAGAGAAAAAAAAGAAGAGTTGTCTGCTTCTCGTTATTGATTTCATCGCAACAACGCTACGTTTAAATGAAACCCCAACTTATAAGATGACTTTCGATAGAAAAGTAACTGATACAACTGAAGATATCGTAGCGACACCCATTCAAGTTGCCACTAGGACAGCAAAATCGGTTAAAATATGTGAAAACGATATCGTGCAGCCGATCATCGACTTCTGGTGCTTAATTGGATTTTACTCCATCGAGTTATCATCTTGTTTTATATAAACAACTTTCGTTGGCGCCGCAAGAGATGTTTTACTAAATTGCTATCGAATCATTTTCGCTCCAACGCCCTTCAAATGTTGACACAAATCACCGACAGGGAAGCGTCAAGACGATAGAAAGATCGAGTGGAGGCTACACATGGACGGAATTCCATCAGAACACATCACACAACACATCGGAATGCCATTTGAATAAGTCGAGTAAAATTGGACACACAAGGGGATTAAGGAAGTCAACAAACAGTGTCAAATACGGGCGCTTAACCATTTGCCTGGGAAGTCTGAAGAAGGAATACACCAAAACAACATCATTGGAGAAATGGCCTTCACTACCTCTTGATTGTGAAGGTCTCTGAGACAAAGGAAATGATGGGAGAGATGAGAACAAACATATTATACAACTTTGCGAACAATCGTGACTCGCTGCATCCACAATTTCCGTTCAAATATTTAAAAACAAGCTCCAAGACCTAGAACCCAAATTAATTGCAATAATCCGATCAACAACCATCGATTGTACAACTTTTAACGCTTGTATTTTGACCTGCAAAACCGATGCTGAATCCAATTTGTGCAACCCAGTCGTGATGACCAAAGTACATCAACACATCAAGTAACCCTTCATCGTGAAGTTCAACGGAGAAATCTAAAACCAGATCAGTGAGTAAAAATCAATTGTGCGACTCAGGCATGTATGTGATGAGACAGATACCCAGGGCTTTGGTAAGTTGTTGACAAATTCAAAACACATCGTCCTTAACAATCAAATTAAAGTTTCTTTCCTTAAAAAATAAAATACAATACCAATCATTCAAGCACAAAGTGATATCAGAATATTAGGCATTTATGACTTCCAAGATGCTGCAAGCGCCTTCTTACCATCCATCCACGTTTCCAACTGTTTTGTGACAAATTTCTTTCGTATCACATTTCAGAAACAACAACAACAGCAGCAAGAAGAACCCATTGAAAGCTCTAAGAAGGAGCGCAGTTCCAAGACCAAGGATCGCAAGGATAAGCTTACCGACGAGGAGAAAGATGCCCGTAAAGAGCGCAAACTAGGTCGCAAGAGAGAACGTCTGGAGGAGAGTTCATCCGCAGATCACAAACGACGACGTGACGGTTCGTTATCTAATACTTATTGAAATGCCAGACATTTTGATTGAGCAAAATATTTTTTCTTTAATATTCTTTAGTGCAAAATGGCGACGACGATGTTAGAGACAAATATCATCTCAGGGTAAGGCACAACACATACAAAGTTCATTCGACAAGGTTTTAACATTCAGCTTCTGCGCAGGATAAGTCACCTCATGTACGCGACACTAGGGAGAGATCCCACGAGAAATTCGAACGGGATAAGCAGTATGGTTTCTCCAAATCTTCAAGATCGAGAATAAACTATTGACATCAATGGGGTTATAACTTCTAATAATTATTAATTAAGGTAAAACTAAAAAAAAAAAAAAAAAAAACTAAAAATATTTTTAATTGAATACAGTAAACAATATTATTATAAAGAAAAATTGTTACAACAGAAAGAAAAAAAGCTAGGTTAACAAAACAGGAACATTTTTGATTCAATAAACTTTACAAAACAAAACAAATTATTTTGTTTGTTATTTTTTCCATGGTTCGGAGAGGGTGACACTCTGCTCTGAAATCAACTGAGACTGACTGCTGAGATTCTTCTCCGAAGACCCCAACGTCAGCGTTTTCTCCTACCTTCCGAAGCATCGCGGTGTTTCTCAAACAGATATTCTTTAACGTAGGCGCAGTGGCTTAGTGGTTAGTGTGTTAGACTACTAAGCGAGGGGTCGAGGTTCGAATCCCGCAAAAACCCAAATTCCAACTTGGGGTTTTTTTCCGCTGCGCCACCTCTCGCGAACGTCTGACAAATATCCGAGAGTATGAATGTCATGAAAGAGCTTCTCAATTAGCCGTTTGGAGTCGGCATAAAATTGTAGATCCGTTCCATTCGTTCCAAAAATGAAAAACTCACACAAAACGAATGGTTGTGAGAAGCTAGGCCTAGGGTCCCTCCGGACCTGTTGCGCCAACTATTTATTTTTATTCTTTAACGTTAAAAATTTCGTCGAGTTGGCCGACAGTTTGTTTTGGCGACCGTGGATGGTGAAGATGAAAATGTATGTGGTATTGTGACATTTGATTTCGCGGCCAAACCAGCTATGCAAAGTCCATTTTTCACGCGTATTTTCGCTTTTTGAACTAAGAACATCCACATCTTAGTACAGCTCATAGAGTTCGCGGTTGTATCTTAGCCATTAGACCTCCTCGCACACAGGACCAAAAATCTGTCGAAGAATATTTCTTTCGAAGGAGCCCTTTCTGCTTATCGTGTGTCATAAAGTAGACCTGGCAGGAAGAGGGTCTAGGAACGCATACATTTCGTCCTTCGAGTAAGGAGTTTTCAACCGAATATTTGGCCAAACCGAATTAGCAACGATTTTCTAGGTTCATTCCCAGAGTTCATGTTGACTCCAAGGTAGTTGAGCTCCTTAATTACCTCGAAATTATTACTATGAATAGTAATAGTAGTATGGGGATGGCGATGCGCCAGCTATGGTGCCTGGTTTTTTGCGACGATCTCACAACCCCAACCTAACCTAACCTACTTTGAATAGTGCGCCATACCAATATACATTTTTAGTTTAGACTCTAAATTTTAATAGTGGACAGTGGCTTATCACATCGCCCCTATCAAAGTATCCGTTCGCAACGGAATTTACTCCGAATTGTATGAAATCGGAGAGTTCGATACAACTTTCGGAAAAATTCTCCGATGACATGTAGCGCATCTTGTCGCATTGCCTGGAACCGCGTTATAACACTTATTTTTGACTGCTTTACCTACAGCACATTTTTCCGAATCTCTCCGACAACGAATTGTTGCGTAATTTTTTTCATGTGAAATTAACGCGTTTATATGCTACATTTATTCACCCCTATCGTGGAATACGGCGTATTTAAGATTCACTTCACATACTCGATTCGCTTTCACTTTCCATATGCATCGTGAATTCCGCCGGGTGAGACTGTCTTATCGACAGGCATTTTCGTTCAAAGTTGGTCGGAAAACCAGCTGTTTTGCATTAAATGGCAGCAGAGATAGAGCAAAGCAAATTCGAATTTATTTTACAGAAATCAAATAAAAAATAAATGGATAGTATATTTGAGTAGAATATATTTAACAATGTGGAGCAAAGAGCATCCAACGAAAATAAAATGTGTGTATATTAAGAGGAACTACAAAGGAAATAATGGAACTTTCGGACTCGACGTGAGTTTTCTGAAATCAAATTGTTTATAAAGTTTATTTATCTCTCAGATTTACTAAGTGCTTTCAGTTAAATAAAGTAACATTTTCATGTTTTTTTATGTGTTGAACTTACAATTTTACAACAAACGATAGGATACGCAATGAATTAGCTGCGTATTTGAAATGTCAAAGTTTATATGGGGAATTTCACTTCGATCGTTTTCTACGATCGTGTTAGACGCATTCACTTTACCGACTGGTGAATCTTTCACTTCGAATGTATTCTACGATGCCAAGTATTGAATTTGGGTGAAAGTTCCCCCCGGCGTATTCCACGATAGGGGTGATTATTTCCCGAAACGGATACTTCGCTTCGAACGCCATTTGAGTTCCGATTGGATTTGACGGATTGGATTCCAAACGGATACCTCGATAGGGGTGTATATTTTCCACACAAATTTCGCAATTGTGAGCTTCCGCAAATTTAAATTTGTTATTAGTACGGTGCAGTGAAGTTTTGTCCTATAGGCGGTGGACAGATACTTCTTTGTTTGTTTGTAGCATGTTCTACGTCTTGTCCTCATGTACTCTATGTGCTAATGCGTCCTACGTTCAATTTATTCTTCTCGGCGATTCGCAGCTTCTCTTCCGTGGACAGTCAAGCTCTGAGTTTAGCCTCAACAAGAAATGTTCAGAGTCGTGAGTTTGGCGGTTCGACCGCCTGTAGAGCAATTTAACCTTGAAAACTTGCTACTTACCGTATTACGAACTGATGCAAAATAAACTAGTCGGTGCCGTTGTCTGTTGTCGTTTCGTGGATTCTGGTGCTTACCAACCAACCCGCCAAAGTCGTTTTCCTTTCCGACTTTAGCATTGACATCACCGAGTACGGTTTTGACTTCATACTCCGGTCAGGATCCGTAGGCTCTATCTAGGAGCTCATAGAACTCCTTCTTGATAGGTTCTTCAGCCTCCTCGGTAGCGGCGGTGCTCATATTCGCCTTATATTTTGGAAAGTAGCTTTGATCACAGAAACCAATCGTCTTCTGTAAGTTTCTTTCTCCTATAAACCAAGTCGTAAATAAGTGCGTTTTCTAAATGCAACCAACATAACAGGCCGGTTTTGCTATTTCAATATTGCATTACATTTTATTTATTTTTCTATATATTTTGTTTCAATAAAATTATTCTACTACATTATAGTACCTATACCCAAGTGCAAACAGCAATGTCCTCGTGCTAATTTTGCAACAATATATAATTGTTCTACAATATTAACTGAAAATTAAGTGGTAACTTAATAAAATGTTACGTATAACAATTCATAGTGTTCACTTTAAATCCTACCTAATGCAAATCACAGAAGTGAAATTATATTCGGCCCTAGCGAGGTATCCGTCGGAACGGAAAATTCTCCGCCACGCATACTCTTTCGGAGGCTCAAATTCCATTCGAGGTCGAGGTGTCCGACTGCGGAAGAGAAATAAAAAATTGCGCACCGCACCGCCCTCCATATCGTAAACAAATTCCGCATAAAATTTCTGTCCATAGGATATCGGAACCTAGCTGTCAAAAGTTTAACAAAAAAAATAATGCACTTCATCGCACTTCAACGTAATTTGCCGATATGCGTTACAAAATGTCGGAAAAATTCACCGAATATTTGTTCCGAAGAATACCTCGCAGCGAAAATCCTCCGAATCGTATAAAATCGGAGAATTTTCCGTTCCGAATTCCGACGGATACCTCGGTAGTGCCGATTGTGAGCGTCTTTGATTCAATTAAATTTGAAGTGAATACTAAAAATGTTTAATCGTTCATTGTTTTTATTTCGTAAGAATCACATTAAAATTTTAACAGTGGCAAAGTTTTCAGTACCCGTAAATCTGTCTTCTCAGCAGCAACAAGAACTGGTACGAGGTAAGATGTCATAGACGCTTTTAATGGACGTGTTTTATCAACTGCTCTGTGACTCAAAACACATCAAAGTCGATATACAAAAAAATGTACATCTATTTAATTAAACATTTTCAAAATTACCCGTCAGCGCACCCTAGGTGCCACGTCAAAAAAAAAAAAAAAAAAAAAAAACTACAATTCAGAGTTCCAGGGTAAAATTGGGCACATTCAAAAAGGTAGTTATCTTAATCGACTAGATCGGTCTGGACTAGATGTAGCCTGAACGCAAAAACTAGATTGGTAGGGAACGTCAATTTTCTAAATTTCACATATGCGAACTGTCAACTTAATACACAGTCACAAACTTCTTGACTAGATTCGTCGGATACCCCTTCATAAAATTCAACTGAAACAGCTGTTCATATGACCGATCTAAACCAATCAAAACCGAGATAGATCTAGTCAGACGGATTCCAGACATACTAAACTAGATACCTGAACAACTGAACATACCCAATCAAAACTGAGTTACATCAAGTCAGACGGCTGTCAGACTTTTGTCGTTTTCCGTTTGGATTTTCAGATTTTGCTCTTAGATTTCAGATTTTTCGTGCCCGATGGAATGTAAAACGAGAATTTTCATTCTTTGCATTTGCGGTGGTGCGTGTTTCAACAGCTGGGGCCCTACTCTGTATTTCGTTCCGATAGTGAAAATCTCCGAAAACGAATATTTTGTACTCTCTATTTCAAAAACGGATTGCAATCTGCTACTTTCGGATAGACAATTCCGATAGTGGAATTTTCGTACCTGGCAACTCGTTTTCGAATGTCAAAAGCATTCGAAAACAGAAAATTTGTTTCTACAACAAATGTGATCACGGAAGTGACTACGAATGTTTTAAATTGTAAGTTTTTTTTAGAAAATTGATGTGTTTTGGACGCAATATTTTTTCTATCTACCTTTGCAATACAACTTGATGTTTTTTATTGTGCCATGCCAAGGGAATATCTAGTCAATATAGCCTCCTTGCCCTAAAAACTTTAAGGTGAAAGTTAGGTATAAGATGGCTGGAATTGCAGTTGATCTTAATGGGGCATTTACACGGTCACACATTCCTATCACGGAAAAATAAAGGGATGCCCAATACTAAACAGCCGTCTGACTGAAAGGGACAGCATTACCTAACACGCAAAAAAACGTGATAGGTTTTTTGGTCGGCCATCTTGTTTGCGTGGTAGGAATTATGGGAAAGCTATGCATGTTGATATTTTTATAGCGATGGCTTACGAAATTTCGTTTTCCTATAAAACAAAATGGCTTCTGGAAGGGATGAAGGTACATTAATTAATTAATTTCGTATAAATGATTAATGAATTGTTGGTTTAATTTACTGAAACTAATTAACACTCTCATTTCACATATTTTAAATCGGAAATAAAAATGTTTTCATGTGATTGCAGAAATGTTGGTCGCCGGAACTTCCGCTTTACGTATCTATAATTATGGGTAGAACATCCATGACACCTTAGGCGTCTGATTTGTGATCTCATTCCTTCGCCTTTATTAGCATTGACTGCAGACAAACGGATCTCTCTGTCCCGTCTCGTGCAAAAATGCGCGTGCGTGATAGTGTAAATGCGGTTTAAAGGAGCAAACAGTTCATCTTGTATGGCGAAAGTTCTGTACAAAATTTAAATAATAAGCAATAGTTAAATAGTCAACTGAATTCTTCCCACCAATAACATTTTACTTTTTATCACACATTTCCATAATGTTTAATTTGACCCGTATAATGTTTTGTGTCATCCAAAGTGCAACCAATCCATTTTCTTTTGTTTAATTTATCTTTAAAAATCATAATTTGTTATTATCCGGCTTGTTTGTTATTTGTTGAATTGAAATTCTTTATTAAGACTTCCTTTATATAACAGTTAAATAGTATACAATTTTCTTATTTTTCGGTTTGATAGGTAAGAGAGGCTGTATGAGTATGGCCATCTCATTTGATTACGTTATACATAGTATATGATTAAATGCCCACATGGCTTCAGTTTTTCTTTTATTATTATTAAAAGAGGTATAATGCTCTTGCTTTCGGAGCGGAGCGTTTGTTATTTGTTTTGATTTCTTGATTTGACAGATCTCATGAGAAATAATTCGAGACTTGACAAATGTAATGAGAAATAGTTCGAGTCTTGAAAACACCAATCCGTAAAAGGGAAAAGTATTAAGTACTATTTTTTTCCGTTTCGAATATTTAACAGAGTACAAAATCAAAAGCGGAACGAAAAGCACTTTCGAATAGGATTGCTTTTCGGAACGAAATACAGAGTAGGGCCCCTGTTCTTAAATTGTAATCTGTAAATGTAAATTTAAAATGTAAGTTTTTCTCTATTTTTAACAGACTTATCGTCTAAAAACGTATGTGATAACACACTTTAAAGTTTGACAAATATTTTGGTGTTAATGTAAGTAGGTGTGAATTTCGCTTCGAAATCAAGATTCCAAAAATTGATCTGACTCTGAAAAAGTGTTTTTTTTTTCGACCGCCAGCCAGGGATGGAAAAGTCGATACAATTGTATCGAATTCGATACAAATGAGTTTGCTCGAATACAAAAGTACAATTTGCCTTAATTCGATACAATTTATCTATCTGTATCTTTAAAATTTTCTTGCAATTTGTATTTTTCCAAAAATAGATAATCAAATGAATTAACGAACTATTTGTTTTGCACAAAGCGTTGACTAGATTCTACTTTTCACTGTTTTTAGAAGTGTTTAGACCTCTTCAAGCGATGTACGGACGAAAAAAAGGGGAAATATGACGTTCATTTCCAGCCTGAATGGAAAGAAAAATACCCATGGCTTGAAGAAGACGTTGAACGAAACATCAAACGTTGTTTCTATTGTTGTAATTCCAATGTTTCTGGGCGAAAAACTGTTATGAATTTCAAATTCAGGGCAATATTTTGAATATGAATTTGCAAAATGAGCGTGTTAAGCCTGAAGAGCTCATAGTTTAATATAAAATTTTTTTTGTTGTAGGTATGTATAGTTTTCTTTATGAAGTCATTAATGTTTATTTATATTAATGTTTTGCTATTTTTTTTTTTATGTTTTTGTAAAGAAAATATTGCGAGCTCACATTTGTATACAAAAATTAGTTTTCAATACAATTGACTCCATTTCAGTACAATCTTCCAACAGTTTTCAGTACAAATCGAAAATGGCATTTTCCATCCCTGCCGCCAGCCGATTTCGCTAGCAGAGAAACTGCTCTGCCCTGAATCTGAAAAAAGTGTTTTTTTTCTGTCCCAATGGAAAACGACATTACTAAACTAGATACTTGAACGTCCTCATTAGGTGGTAAGTTTTAAAATAAATTTATTTTTGTCCAATGGGAAAGAGTGATCTAGATCAACGAACGAAATGGAAACCCACATTAATTCCTCCTTTCCTTATCGCACAATCTGCTGATATGTACTCCCTTTGTTTAGCGTGTCAAAGTGGAAGTAATTGGCAAAGTAAAATAAAAAAATATATTCAATGGATCAATAACTGATCGTTAGGTTTGTGGGTCACGCACGATTTTCCAAAAAAAAAATGCAACGGGTATTTACGGAAACTGAACTGAAATTTCACAAAAAAAAAAAAAAAATACTTAATGCAGTCTGACAGTTAATAAATTAGTAGCGTTGTTCGAAATATCGATAACTCCAACTAAAGTGTTTGTTTTCAAATAATCGTTGTTTCTCTTTCAACAATGTTTTATATAAATAAATGAAAACTGTTTTACTACACGTATGTGTTTTCAGTGTAGTGTCACTGTTGCATTATTTTCTACCTCCCCGATTGTAAAATGTTCTCAAAAGTTATTTTGTTTCGAAAAACTATAAGTAAATAATTACATAAATATAAAAAAAATGTCTGTGTTTGTATAGGTTAACGATTATTCTTAAAATATTATACCATTTCTAATCTATTTGCTAAGTTCAATCAATCAGTTTTTGTTTGGTGCGTAAATGGTCATCTAAGGCAACGTTTACATCGATATGAGTTAAGATAAGATATTTATTATGGTTTTGCAATCATTTAAGATTGACAGTTGGTACCTATAGCTAAGTCCTCCCCACGATTAGTTTTACAATTTTAGTAGTAGATTTTTTTCGTTATTGAACTGGGGAAAACTTTTGCTTTCGTTGTGCAAGCTTG
Organism: Cheilosia urbana; assembly: GCA_946477585.1. NCBI lineage: Eukaryota > Metazoa > Arthropoda > Insecta > Diptera > Syrphidae > Cheilosia > Cheilosia urbana. The sequence goes on from OX297854.1 coordinate 126,102,606, forward strand.
TCGTGTGCGTAATGATTCTTATAGCCTTTTGGTGGCCTTTTTGGGGGCAGTGCCATGAGCTTGCTTTCGAATTTTATTTCATCTAATTAGTAGCAACACTCGATGCACTAATCAGGGGCTCTCGCGAATTGACGGATGTATTGGATGGATCCATTTGTATCTCTTTGGAGAGAATAAACTCTGAGGACGTCTCGAGGGAATCGTGTTGACTTTGTGTTTGTTCGTGACGTCGAGGTTTAGCAGCCTCTAGTGGGGCTTCCCCCGTAGTGACTGGGTAGCTGGACACCCGCTTAAGAGCCTTAAAGCAAAAACAAAATAAATTGTATGTTAATGTTATTTTTTATGTAAAATTAATAAATTCAAAGGCGCAGAGGATAGAAAGGTGATTGTGATATAAGGTACAAGTGGGCAGAAACAGACATGCGGTGCGATGAGATTAATTTTTTTTTTTACTCTTATTACAAGTTTTGGACATAACCTCACTGAGGTTAATAAGACACACTACACACTAATGATCTATGCATTGTTTTCTTCGCTACATTTTTATCGAAAAATCGTTCTTTTCACAGTGGGTTCATCTGAGAATCTCAAAAGAAGAACCGCCAGCGATTCGCCAAAGCCTATGTGCAAGAACAAAAGGCAAACACCTAGAGGTACGATATGCGAACGCATAGAAGCTTTCCAAAGAATATCTTGGGACACAGGCGGCGTTGTTCCGAAAAAATTTTGGAGTTGAGCCATTTTCCGAGCCATTCCACAAAAGTTCGAACCACATTAGTTAAATGTGTATAATTTAGAAAAAAAAAAGAAAAAAAAAAAAAAAAATTATGGTAACAGCAGACCTTAAGAGACAAAACTTTGTTAACGTATGACACGTATTTTGGTAATTAATCACCTTGATTACCTACCGTTGTCGTTTACGACTCAAAAATACACGACTCTTACAAATCTGAATTACGCTTGTCGTTTTTAAACGACAAAAGTCGGATGAAAATGTCAAAAGCCTTTTTTGTACTAGTTTTGTAGACTGTACTTTTATTACCTAAGAAAAATCGACACGAATATTCGACCTTTTTTGTAGTTTGTAATTTCGCAATTTGTATTGGCTTTTTTTTTTAACCGAATTCATTTCTTGTTAATGGAAGAACGCACACATACATCCAGGCGTTCGATTTTGGTACATTCATTTTCATTTTCATTTTCAAAACCTTCAAAACTTGATTGCGTATGTCCATTGGATAAGTTATGAGAACAAAAAAACGAAAGTTCTTACTTCATTTAATGGAAAAGAATATTCATCTGGCGAAAGGATTTAGCCAGGGGTTAAATAAGATCGATTTTGAACGTTCTTGGAATAGTATTGCTACAGCTTTAAATAATTATGGCCCTCCGACAGCAAATGGAAGGAGTTTGGTAAGTGGTACTAATTTTGATATTGAATTGTGTATTTTATATAATCTGGTTGTTTTGTTTAGGTTGGGGCAGATTTAAAGTATAACGTGAAACAAAAACTAGTGCATATCAGAATTGAGGCTCGAACAACCGGTGCCCTTTCACTGGTTTCTTCTTTCTCACTATCTGAACTGTAAAACATTTTAATATGCTATTCATCTCATAAATCTTTTGAATTTTTTAAAAAACATTTCCACAAAAATGTATTTTCGGGATAAACCCAAAACAGACTTTTTGACATTTAATATACCTGCAAGCGCTACTAATCCTTCGAAAAGAGTTTAATTCATTTTAGTCGTTTAAAAATCTATTACGATTTCGGCGGGTCGTCTGTGTTAGGTAATGAGGATTGAAAACCGACACAAATTAAAAAAACGACAAAAGTCGTGATATCTAGTAACAAAAGCGTGATAGTAACAATGAGCTCCACCATGACTGACATATACATTTGGACTGTGTAGGACGTGTCACTTAAGCAATGGTGGGAAATATATAAATGCAAGTGAAATTATGCAACCCACCTCCATGTGCGACTCGTATGATCTAAAGCTCTTTATGAGTATTTTTTTTAAAAAACAAAATGCTTTTATATTGGGATTTCAAAACACACACACACTTTGATGGTACCTGATAAACTGCCGACATAATATACACCAGAGAATAAACAACATGTTGTAGTCCTAATTTACAGGATATGGTGGATAGTGGTTGAGTGGTGAAGTGCATCAATAGCAACATAGAAACATTTTACATAATATACAAAACCTTATCGTTCAGTGATTCAGAAGTGTTGGTCGTTGTCGTCGAAATTGAGGTGACAGGACTGGTATTCTTGCTTGAGGAGAATTTCTTCCGTTTCTTTTTCAAGGCTGCAATAGCAGTGAGTCCTGCAATCAGAGTGTTATACAATCTCAAAAACACTGTACTTTACTAACTACCTACCAGTTGAGGTTTGAAAGAAGGTGGTGCCGCTGCTGCTATTACTGTGACAGGGACTTGCCTCACTCGGTGTCGAATCGCCACGATAGGTTCCACAATTTTGCGCGTAAGTTATGTGCACCCCATGCACAGGAGTCGGATGCGAGGAATTACACACAGAATCCTCCGATTTCGAACGACCCAATATCTTTGAAACGTTACCAACTTTGGCCGCTTCAATCAGTGTACCTAAGTAGATGGAAATGCGTTTTAGATTATTTAAGCTGTGATATTTTTAGCCGTTTTTCCTTTCCCGTTCAGAGTATTGAGCTCGAGCAGCACTTTTGAGCACTAGCTGTCATAAGACTATAAAAATACACCGCGCGAACAATATTTGTTGTATGCTGAGCCGACACTTCTTGCCAATCTAGTACTTTATTTTTTTCTTAATCAGCTTTCGTATTTCTGATTTATCAAAAGGTTTGTTCCATTTCTTTTGTAGTTAGAATGGCAAAGACTGTTTAAATGGCAGTGGTGTATATTGTTTCTCTCAGAGAGAAAGAGATTTACTTTGCCACCTATTCATACCATTTTAATATGAAGGAAATGAAATGAAAAGAAATGGCACGCCAAATAGAATAGTAAATTTGAAGTCATCTGTCAATAGTCAGAGGACTGACAGCCAATTGTTGAGTAAAAATTCGTTAAATTCTCAGTGGAGGGGTCTTGTCCTCTCGAAGCCGCTCTTTTTGACTAATTTTTTGAGTTAAGGAACGGGATTGAGTAAAAATTCTTAAAAAATCGCAAGAGTTAGTAAAAATTGATAAAATTTAAAAGTAAACGAACGGACCTCGTGTAAACAGTATTTGTTGTATGCTGTAGGTATACTTCTTGCCGATCTAGTACATTTTTTTACTTACTTTATGTTTTTATTATGAAGTACTCAGATATTGCACTCACAGAATAATGCTCTGAGTATGCTATGAAAAAGAAAGACAGGTTCAGAGCTCTGACCTCTGATGTGTCTCAGTACTCTCAGTTCAAAAGGGAATGCAACATTTTTTTTGTTTTTTGACAGCCTAGCCTCTGCTCTGACCTTAAAAGGAAAAACACCCATTTTGTTTGCATACCCCATCGTTTTTTATGACCAGCAATGCGTTTGTTGTACGGCTTCACAACAGTTTTGTTGTATTTATTCACAGTTTGCACGGTGAGAGTGGGAGTTTCCTTCATCATGTTTGTGGCACACGCTGCATTACCACAGCAAGGATTGAGTTTCTTTTGCATGAAGTTGGGCGTGAAGATATTCGTCAGCGTTGAATTCATCATCTCATGTTGGCTTTCATACTGATCAAGTGAGGTTGAGAATTCGGCAACTGTAGCCAATGAACCTGTTGAGCCTGGTGGAGCAATATTGAAACCCTTCATGAGGCGGCGTTCTTTTTGGCGATTTTTCTTGCCACCGCCACCTAGGAGAGGGCAACCTATCTAAAAATTGGTACGTTTAGGTAAATTTCAGTGCGCACCTCCGTTCTGTCCAGCTGTTACAGTGGTATCCATGCCGCTGTTCTTCAAAATCTCTACCAATTCGCAACGGAACGCCGAGATGTCCTGTTTGATTTCGTTGACATCATCCTCTGTAACGCCTTGTGATTCGGCCTTTCTCTGCTCAACGGTCACGTAACGACGTACAAGATTTCGCATAATTTGCTAGAAAAAAAAAAAATGAAAATGATATGCTTATGAACTAAACTGTGTGAGAGGAGTTACTTGATATTTAAAGTCCCTGTCCTTGGCCTGCTGTGCCTTTCTCTGTTAGAAAAAAATAACCGATTCAAACCGTCATAAATACGGCATAGCTTTAAACTCACTCTAATTGTCTTCAAGTGCTCTCTTCTCGCTGCCGATGATCCACTACAGAACATCCTTCGTGTCCACTTGAAGGCATACCAAATCGATTTCGGTGTCGGAATAATGTTAAACGGTGGCGGACAAGTGCCGCCTTCTTCGAAGTAGCTAATCCAAAGCTTGGAGCGGGCGAATTTCCATTCAACATCGGCGCGTTCCTTTAAGAAATCATATTTAAGCTAGAAATATAACATCTGGCAGATCCTTTTTACCGAGATGAGTTGATAGGAGTGGTTCATCATGGCAATTAGGAGATTAAGCAACACTACGATATTAATGACTGAGTACGTTCCAAACATCAGCATGCCCCAGAATCTGGTGAAGATCTTAATCCCATCGAGTTCAAAACTATCCAAATCGATAAGGCCGAAAACGGCCCAGAATAGGGTTTGTGTGGTTTCGAAAAGGCTGCAAGAGAATAGTGTGTAGGAGAGAGAAAGGAACGAATGAAAATTGTCTCACTTTGAAAATCTTCGCCAAACAATGCATGCATTTGGATCAGCAGTACCGTTTGCGTTAAATATGGCATTCGATGAGACTTCAGGACAACGTTTCTTCTCCAGATCTGCATAGTACCTGGTCGGAATTAATATGTATGTAAATAAAAAAAATATTTTCGCTAGGATTTAGAGCGGAAAGATTCTATTTAATATAGTGGCACCCAATGTGGGGCCCATTTTAGTACATTCTACAGTCGGCCGATCTCGGAACATTTTTTAAACTGTTAAATTAATGGTCTCCATTTCAAATTGTGAAACTGTCAACGGACTCAACGTACACAAAAGTTGAATGTTAGCATATTTTATCCCTCATACCTTGCTTATGGATCATCTTCTATAAGCTGGCATGTATTCTATCTTGACAGTTGCAGGAACGTACACCCAAGTATTTTCGATCTATTTTGAGGTTAATGTGATAACAGCAACCGCAACTTTGACAACTTTTTAGAACCAATGTATTTTAACTACTCTGAACACAGCAACATCGACAGCGACGTCAACGTTAGAGCTAATCCTAAATTCGCTGTTGCTGTCGCTAAGTTAATCTGTTTCTCGCATAACATTTGACAACAGTTTTAATCCGTCTTCAAATGCGGAGAAGTATTTATATGTGCACAAATAATAGAGGAGTCAAATAGCGGACAAAAACCGTATGAGACTTGATTTATTCGCTTAGATTCGATTTGTGTGTAGGTCCTATACTAGATTTTTCTTTTCGGCGGACTTGATTTTTCATTTCTGATTAAACGAACTTTTACAATTTGAGAGGCAAATATGTCGAAAATATCTAGCAAAATCAGATTTTAAGCTAAATTAAAACATTTGATACGTGCCTTAAACATTATCCGAGCTAAAATATTTCCAAATCTTAACTAGTCATACTTGAATGCCCCCTCAGTAATCTTTCTGAACTTCCTAATTATTTTTGTCCTTCAGTCTAGTAGGCAGCTGTTCTGGAACGAAATTATCCGGAATACGAGTTCGTGTTGTTTTTTTTTTTAAATTTAATATTGTCGTCTTTAAAAACAATTTATCAGAATAAGTGTGCCCACGAATTACAAAAAATGCGCATTTTTGATCTCCATATTTGAGTTTGGATATTTTTGTCTCAAACGTTTTTCAATTTGGCTCCATACCTCTTATCAAAGCTGGCAACACTGCAGTACAAATGTCAAATTTTCGCAGGCAATTAATGTCGCGGACAATAAACATGTGCGAAAAGAGAGTGGAGAATTGTACCAGCAGCTGCACACTGCAAAATGAAAAGGAGAGTGAAATTTTTCGTTCATGATTTCGTTGTGTCACTTTAGTATGGGATTTTTCGTTCCAGAACATCTGCGTACTAGGCTTTAGTCGCGAGGGCACAACTTACCATAGTAGCTGATTGAGGCCACTTCCGAAGGCAAACAGCACCAGCACATACAAGAAGAAGAACTTCATAATATCCATGACCATTCGTGAGAGCGAAACTTGTAACGGGCCGAGATGTGGATTCACGGAAAATATATAAACCAACTTCAGAGAGCTGAATATATTTGCGGCACTGAATAGACCCTCCGATATCAACATTGGATCCCAAGTATCCCATTTCTCACGTGGCAAATCAGCAGCTGATCTATCGACAGTCATTTCCTTTTGCACCTAAAAATCATAGAGAGAGAAAGAAAGATTGTAAAATTGTCTGTGAACGGTTTGCCAAGTCGCACTTTACCTGGGAGAACGACACCACCCGCAATGCCACTGTTGCCACGTATAACGAATTGGTCACAAAATCTATTACATTCCACATGTCGTTAAGGTATTCCTGTAGCCCCACGTCCCAAAGTTGTTTAACTTCGCTCCAAATTAGACCTGCACAGGGATGGCAAGCAATAGGTGTCTAAATTTGTTGCAGGTTGTTTATGACTTACCGCTAACCCAAGCCAGTATAAGCCATTCTATGCAAGTTGGCTTGGCACCTCGCTTCGTTGGAACCTCTTCGTCGGGAATTATCGTTGCCGATTCTTGCCAAAACCATCCCCCGATAAAAGTTTCAATTCGCTGCGACGCCAGCATTAGGAGGACTAGACGACACAGTTTTCAGGTTATGTCGAACATTATACAAAGAAATCTACTTACATAAGAAGGTAAAATAAGATGCACTGTGACAGATGAATTTTATGAACGGCTTCCTCATGGTCTGCCCTATTTTGGAATACGGCGCGAGAATGTACGCGAGCGAGAATATTGGAAAGAGGATTCCTGAAACCAAGTTCAAGGATTGTGAAAATAGGGAACAGCTGTAGGAAGTCCTTACCAATTCGAATAATGTCCACAGCTTGTAGGGCCATATTTTTTCGACGAAATCCCGGTAGGCCTTCGTACCAAATGCTGGCCAATAACTGCTGAACATTCGAGTGGGCCACAAACTGTAAGGGATTGGATGTATCTACATGATTTTTGGATTTTTTTTTTATTATTAAGGTTTCATTACCTTTTTCTGCCTCAACTTGATGGCTAACTTTAACCGATTCAAGTGCATACGCTCGCCATGCTCATAGACCGGACCGGTGGGATCGTGATTGAGTAGAATCTCTAATTCATGCGATGTCCTTGTGTGATCGAGCAGTGCGGTGGCAAAGTCTTGGCATTGTTTACGCAGCTCTTGGTACTCATTCTGGAAAAATGGGGTTAAAACTCTTAAAAATCTCAAGGGTATAAAACCAAAACGGTTATACCTTGAATTCGTGTTCCAAAAAGCTTAATCTCCTCAACTCCCATGAGAGCTCAAAAGCTGTTAAAATTGGGTCCTTTGAGGACAAGGCAATAAGGCTCGGACTAGCTAAAGCTCGATAAGCATTGATGCGTGATCTGGAATGACGAAGTGAGTCCTCCTGACGCGACTGAACGCATTCATCGCAACCGCAGCTATAGAAGAACTTACTTAATATACACCGAAAATTACCTCCTGCAATTTCTTACCGCACATCATGTGGCATTGGTAGAACAGAGCCGCGGTCAAGCAAAATCTTAATAATCTCATAGTTATCGCGGTGAGCGGCAAGGATCAGGGGTGTTATATCCGGTGTAAAAGTTGACGTATCCTCCGAAGCAGACTCCCAACTCTGGGGACTGGCATCATTTTGAAAGTTGATGTCTTCATGATCGAGTAAAACTTCAACGGCTTCAACAAATTCCTCCGAAATCGAGTGAAGCAACGCGTCCTTGGTGTCCACATTGTAATTGATTAACAGCTCCACCATCTCTAGGTTTTCATTGTCTATCGCCATGAGTAAGGCCGTGCGACCTAAGGGATCCACACAATTGATGTTGATGTACTCGGTGTCTTGGGCTTTCTGCAACATTCTAAACACACAAATGTAAAGGGAGGTTTCACCAAAATGGATTTTTAAGTCATACAAATCAAGCTTACCGCCTAGTTCCGGCCATGTCACCGCGTTCAACAGCCAAAAGGAATCGCTTCTCTTCCAGCGTTAGTTGGCGAATTTCCTGATGGGGACGGATAATGTTTTCTTCCTCCATCATTCCATGAATACTGTGTCTCTGTCAATGGAATTGAATTTGTTTTTAGGTAAACTTCTTAAAGATTAGTTCTCCGATATCGGTTTACCTTAACTCTCTTGGCAGCTTCAATATGAATGCTAACCTCGCCTTTTTTCTCGCCATCGGAGTCGGTGCCATTGTTTTTGATTTTACTCAAAATGGGTGCCAGCACCGATTTCCGCCTTGCTGGGCTGACAAAGTGAAGCTTTTTTCCTTCGTCTGGAAAATATTTTAAGAATGTTAGAAATGAAACAGTTTTCTCAAGATGAACTTGTCATAAATTTGAAAAACAGCTGACGTTTACGCATGTTTCCGCCTTTAAAATCGGTCCCGTAGTTTGAGTTATGTTACTAAACAGACTTAACAGTATATTCCAATGCCATTTCTGTTTGCAGTTCGAAATGAGTAAAAGTTTGGTATGGTGGAAGAAACTTTAAAAATAAATATATGTCTTTATGAAATTACCGTTGCTTATTGATATTGAAGTGTCAACAAATAGTTATACGACAATACTGAGATTCGATTGAAACGAGAAGTCATCGGTCTTCTCTCGAAACTTTCATTCGAAGGAACTCCCTTTATTCGAGAAAAAGTGATTCAAATACTATAAATATCTATTTGTCGACCGCCATTATATTTTCCTGATATTAACCAGAGACAAACCATATTGAGACCCACAATTTTTTTTTTTTTCAAATTCCGCCATTTTGCTTATAGGTGTAATGAATGTCAATTCGAGTTCGTGTGACATGCAAAAACATACAAAAAATATAAAATAAATGCTGCCAACCGCGGCCAACCGTGGAGAAATGTGATAGGGTTCGGGAAAACCAGATTTCTGCTGAATGCCATTGGTTAGTTATCAGGTCGATTCGCGTACTGTTCTTCCTGAGCCAAACACTAAAAATCTGTTCGACCTACTTTAAGCCACTCTCATCTTTGACAGCTAATCCATTTCACAAATTTTATTATTAGGCACCAAGTGACATAATATAATAATATGTCACTTGGTGCCTAAAGAACAGAAACAGAATCCCATACATTTGCAACAGAAACAGAATTAGGAACAGAACTTTTTTTCCAGCAACAGAATTTAGCGACAGAAAAATGGCTGTTTGACGCCAGAACGTAAACAAGTCAAAACTGATTGTTTCTGTTGTTGCCAGCAACAGAAATGTCAATTTATTGTGGGGTGAGGTTTTTTTTTTGTTTGAATTTTTCTGCATCTATCATCTGGCTGTTCGTTTCGCATCGAACTATTGTATATTATATCAGTGGCGTCGCGTGAATTTTTAAGATGGGTGTGCATTTCTTCAAGCTCATGAAAGTAAAGCGATTTTATGTACGGCGTGCGGGTGACGAATGACGATGGGGATGAATATAGGGATAATCATGTAGGTATATAGTTTGGATGAATAAATGAATTTGTGTCATGAAATCAACAGAAGACTTGCACAGGGAAATTACGTGCGAGTTTATTTATTTATTTATTTTTTTTTTTTTTGTTTCTCAACCATGAAGGAATTTTGAACGAAAAATTAGGAAATATGAATATGAATATGGTGTACGGTGTAGGCTGTGTGATGGAGGTTTTATGAGTTGTGGAATATTGTGCATATCATATTTGTGTGTGTCATTATTATTACACAGTGTTTGATGAGCACACCTTGCACACTGTGACGAGACGCCGCTGATATATACAGGCGGCAGACATGTTTTTATGGGTCTGTTTCTGTTTCAGTTTTGTGTAGCTGAGCGAGCAACGTAAACAGAAACAGAATTTACTACAGAACGAAAAAACTTTCTGTTTTGTTTCAGTTTCTGTTTCTGTTCTTTGTCACTTGGCGCCTTAAACAAAAATACTACAACCACGTAACGAATAATTTCAAATTTAACGGATAAAATTCTATGAACGCTGTCAGCACCTTTGCCCAGAGCGGAAGTGGCATATACATAAGGTGCGAGTCTATTGCTGAGTCAGAATTTTTAATATACGTGACAATTGTCAATACGAATTTCTATGTAACATACTGGTGCACTTAGAATTTTCCACCCCCAAGTAAAGGGAAATTGGCCGAAGTTGGGCATCTCAGAGTATTGTCTCTGATTGTAAATGTAAAACATTTCTTAAGTCGAATAAATTGGTATGGACTTGATGTTATCTGAACGCAAATTGGTCGAGAACGTCACTTTTACTACACCCACATATGCGAACTGTTAACTTATAGTACCTACTCAGTCACGAATTCCTCGATTAGATTCGTCGGCTAACCGCCGATAATCGTCAACTGGAAAAAGCTTCTCATATGACCGATCTAGGCCAATCAAAACTGAGAAACACTCAGCCAACTGTCAAAATTAATAAACTTGATACTTGGACGTTCCCAATGTCATTAAAAACTTTCATACGCTCACACTTTTTACTTTTGTAATTAAGTGAAAGCTAGTAGAAATCGGAGTGACAGTTCAGCCGAAATTATGACAGATGTTCAAAACTAGCAAAACATTTATCAACAATGATTGGTGATGGCGTTTGTTAAAATGACAGCCAGGCAACGATGTAGAACTATAGGCGTGTTTATTTGAGCTTCTATCTGAGCATAGATTAATAGCAATTTCAACCCGCAATACCATCAGGGAGGTTCCAACACAAGCCTTTGCTGTCAAGTCAACTCCACTTGAAATAAAAACTTAGTGTGAATTTCAAAAATGTCAAGTGCGGTATACTTAATGTAATGTGTGCTAAAGAATTTACTTTACTTTGCTCAGATAGATGGTGAAAAAAACTCGCCTTATCGATTGATATACAAATGTCAGAAGTTTATGGCCACATTATGTCAAAAATTTTCCCAACTCCATTTTCTAAAATTACTTTATTTTTGAAAAGACAAATCAAATTAAATTAAAAAAATTTCACCGAAATACAAAATGGAAAGAGATTGAGAAATCTTTACATTTGAATTTCATCTGTCACTTCTAAGCAACGACAGCTAACCTCGGAAAGCTTAAGATGTGTGGACTGTGGTGCCTAATTATTAACCAAATAAATTACCCACATATTTGTGTGCTACGTGAAAAAATATGTTCACTGTCAAAAGAGTGTTAAAAGTACATTTATTTACACTTGCTCCGCTGGCCATTTTGATTTGACTATTTTTCCGAAATCGTATTGGGAAATTTAAGGACCTATTTAAATAAATCGAACAATTCTAAAACGTAAAAACTATTAACTATATAAACTACATTATGTACAACAATCGAATCGTCCTTGTCATGCAAATTAGATCCAAAACTACAAATACCAAAAACTAAAAACAAATCAAGCACACTATGTATTGTACATATACACACAAAACACAATAAAAGCAAAAAACAAACTCCTTGAAAGTATGTCAAAATCAGCGAACGTGAAAGTGGCTCGACTACAGAAGCATGTTTCCAGGTCAATCGATACAATTGCATATCCGTGACTGAAGGGTTATTATATTATTTTTCTCACAATGAACAGAAGGGTTCAATGCCCTGAACGGGGTCTATTTATATACGGTGGACGAACTACATACAAATACAATAGGTAATACGTTCGAGTTCGATGGAGGAGCGCTTTGGGGTGGGTGCGAGGAAACTTTGGCGCTGGCATCCTTTTGTGAGCATATTGCCCTGGCCTCCCCATACCCGTTCCAAGTCCTTCATTGTCTGCTGAATCGTATGCACGGGGAATATTATAAAATGCCACCGACCTGGCAGCAGAACATAATAGTAAATAGCGTAAATAGCTTCTGGTTCGTGGGGGGTGGGCTAATGTAAGTTCGAACAGTGTACGACGTGTCTATATAAACACATGAAATGTTGTTCGTGTAAGAAAATAGTAGCAACTCCTAAAAGAATGCATTTCTGATACAGTTTGCCGGTCGAACGTCATAGTTTGCGGTCGAAATATACTTTGGTATTTAACGATTCCGTATTTCCTCTTTGGGGCAGCAGAAACATTGCGAGACGTTTTCTAACTTCATTCCGCTCATTATAACGCGTGAGCATTTTATCTGCAATATCTTTGCCTCAGTAAAGGACTATTCACATGAGAGCGAATTGCGAATAGGCGAATTGCGAACAAATCAATTTAACTGTTTAACAAGAATGAAAAATTCGTTCGAACTTAACCTTTAAAAATAAGATGGGCCTTAGAGAGGATTATACCTGTAAACTATGCCTGGAGGAACCTGAGACAGCGGCACATATACTGTGTCAATGTCCGGCGTTGGCTGGCAAGAGAATGAGGATCTTGGGACATCATTGGGTCGAAACCCAGTCGATGAAACAGATCTCCCATAAACAGATGCTAGCGTTAACACTAGGAATTGAGCTCAGGGAAGAACTCTGGAGAAATCCAAACAGTATCTCTGGGTAATATTTATAGTGGTAGAGAGACGAAAAGAGACCCGACAATGGTGGTCCTGGTCTGATTCGAATATCTCTCGAAATCTATATATATAAATATATATATAACCTTTAAAAATGAAACTGATGCGCGGGTATCTGGGACCAAAAAAAGTTTTCATGTGAATGAAGTGTCAGAAACTACGAATATTCGCGTGTCCGCAGTTCGCAATTCGCTCTGATGTGAATAGTCATTTAAAGAATATCTGCAGGTTAAATAAGTATTTAAATCCAAGTGAACCTATCGTAATTTCGCTGACTATAACACAAAGTAAGTTCCTTCTGCAGGTTGAATGCAACTTGAAAGCGCACAATTACTAAAACTGAAACGAGAAATGAGGAAACTGTAGATAATTCCCAATGGGATCTGAATTATGAGTTTATTTCCCTCGCCCAAGTGCTGAAGGATATAGTTCATCGTACTTCAACTGTTAGGTGAGAGCGCACTGCCACACCAAACTTCTATCCCAATTGATGATCAAAGTAAGCATTCGACGTATTTTAATTATTCTGATGGTGGTAGTTTGTTGCTCTTCAAATTGGTCCTTGTACAACAAGAACGACCGCATAATGGACATCTGTGCACAGAGATGCAACATGCAAGAGAAGGTGACCGACCTTCGTTGACAATGGCAGATGCAAACGTTGATATGTGGATGTTGTTGACATAGAAGGCGCAGCTAGCCATCAATTCGAAACTGGGTCAATGGCTGTTGGCCCTTATAGCTTAGGATATATATGCATACAGACGTAGGGCGGTGAGACGTTTGCCCATATTTATTATTTCTTGATGGTAGGGTTCCAGTTGAACAATTACTTTGTGTCGAGTGGGCGTGACGTGCCCACGTGAAGTCTGCCTTGTATTTCTCTCTAAGGAACAGAATAACCATTAAGTCATGTGGGTACACATCACACGTATCTATATATAGAAACAGTTAGGCGATGCAAAATTATTGAAAGAAGGTTATGCCCTATTCATACCGCACCGGAAACCATGTTTTCGTCGAAAACTCGGAACTCGCACCGAACTATAACAAGTTTTCGTTTGACGTTTCAATAGACACTAGTCGTGAAACTTCTGTGTAAACTATTTTGTTTGTTTAAAAATTTCATTTTAATGAAATAAAATGAATTCAGAGCAATGAAAAATAATATTAGCCCGTCAGTCAAGTGAAAATGGTTTTAAGTTGTGGATTGTGATATTGTGACACTTGTTCGGTCAGGGGGTCAATTCTGGTTCTGTGAAAGAGTGAATCGAATAAATCGTTTTCACATTCGCTTTCACGCATTGCTTTCATTTTTTGATTCACTTTGTACTAAAATGCGATTCTGGTTCAATAAGTGAAAATATCGTGGTGAATTCAATACCGCACACTGTGTTGTATGAAAGAGGGTTGTAAATTTTCAAACTTTCACTAACAACATTCACTTGCAAATGGGGCCGTGAAAAGAAATTATTCAAATGAAAAATGTTGACGTTTGGTTTCACCTTTTCATAGAACGAGAATCAAAATTGCGCGTGAAAGGGTGAAAACATTTTCGCTTCACTTTTTCACAGAACCAGAATCGACCCCCAACTCTTCTGAGCTCAATTGAATTTGTTGAATTTTGGATATTACAAAAGGTGTGTTTGTTTTCACAATCGTAGAAAACGATTTTACACGACTCGTTTTGAAGACTGAAATATTTCTATGGAAACATTTCTGTTTTTCAGTTTTTTTCGCGAAAGCCCGGTTTGCGGCTCGGTGTGAATAGGGTATTACTCATACGCCCCCGGTAAATAGAGAAAGTGAATACTGCAGGCGAATGCAATTCAGTATTTTAACAAATTCACCTTTAACCGCCCGCCTTTGAAGCAAGTACGGCATCAGTCCAATTTCAGCTGGGCAAAAGGTAACGGATACGACCCATTAAATATTTGCACACATACCTACAGAAGAGCTTAAGATGTGCATTCGTGCCATCCTCACTCTGTGACTGGTGTGTATGAGTGTATACTTGAAGGAAAGTGCAGAAAGGGTTTTGAACTAGTTCTCCAGTCAGGTGGATATTTGCACTCTCGTCCTTGACGGCAGACTGCGGAATTTAAGTTTGCTCTGCCTGAGGCTTAAGTTTTGCTTTGCCTTGCCTTTTCGTGTCTATTTAAGGTTTAGGGTTATAATTCATTCGAGTATCTTATTTATGTGCTTTGTTTGTTGCTGTGAGGTTTTTCGAAATTCTTCTACAAAGCAAAGTGGTACAAATGAAGTAGAATAAGCATTTTTAAACGTTGCAATTGGTTTTTGGTTTTGCGCAGATACTTACCTCCTTTTTCTGCTGCTTTGGTATCTCCCCATTTCGTCAACTGAAAAGGGAAAAACGAACAGACATTGAGTTAGAAACAGGTCACATTTGTTTCAAATTTGTGTGCAATTTAAATTTGTTGAATCAACCAACGCAGTGCCGAGACTTAACATTTGGAAAAATGTGTTGAACTTGAAAGCTTTTCAATCGGGCTGCATTTGATTTGTGAAAATTCAGTTATCTTAATGGATATGAGTTTTTTATTTTTTTGATTTGCATTATGGCAGGGTTTACGTTTCAGTTTATCGCTGTTTGTTTTGGTATCACGCAAAACAACGATAACCTACACATATTCACACAGTGGGGGAATGTGTGTACATAATTTAATTAGGGACCGAAGCAAATCCTTTAACAGAAGGGTGTTAAGATAAGCAATCTATCGGAACAGATATCAAGGAATGTTTAGCTACATTTAAACGTGTTGAGTTGGGAGAAGCGATTGGCATGAGGGTGCACATTTAATGTTCTTGAGACAATGTGTTCTGTACATGCAAACATTGTTGATTTTTGTTTTCGATATCAAAAAGGATCGAGGCTTTAGGCTTTTGGGGCGTAACATTTCATGCTTCATTATCGTTGTTTTATTTTATATTTTCTGCGATTATAATTGATCGCTTTTAAATATCCAAAGTATAAGACATTTGCAAGATTGAAGATAAAGAACAATACAAAAAAAAAATCCTTTCTTGAGAGCAAGCTTGCATTTTTTAGTACCTATAACAATTCTGGAACCGAAGGCAACTTTTACATTTATTTCACACAAACACCGCATAATTCATCAAAAGACTCTGTTGGCAACGCCTCGAATAATCTACTACAGTAGGCACCTGCCGAGGTACTAGAGCGCTAGACCGCCATATTTTTACTCGTATCCGGCCTCTCAATTTTTTCTCTTGCTTTACTTTTGAAAACATTTATTTCGAGCAGCAACACAAGCTTTGTACGCTACTCGAGCTAAGTTTTCGCTCGCATACAAAATTCCCTCCAAAATCTAGCTAAGCTAAATTTATGCGAACGCATTTAGCTGAGTGGTACGCTGCTCGAGCTAAATAATCAAACTTTTGTTTAGAATGTATTTCATGTATAGCTTAGTACGCTGCTCGAGCTAAACTAAGTTTTATCTGCTCTCCAACTTTTGTCTACAAACATTAGCTAAAATCCCAGCTAAATTTTGACATAGGCCACGCCGCGGATAAGTGTCACAGAAAACAGCTTTTCTTTGAAAATTATTTACTTCATAAACACTGAAAAAAAAAGGTACACCATAGTAATGAAAAAGTTCATCAATGTGATGAAAAAATCAACAATTTTAGTCCAGTGAACTTTTTCATTAGTATGATGAAACCGATTTCGTCAATATGATGTTGTTCATCATTCATCAACTTTGTTCATCAATATTATGAAAAATTCATCAATATGATGAACCCAAATTCCCCTTTAATTTCATAATGTGATGAATGTATTCATCATATTGACAAATTTGTTCATCAATATGATGCACACTTTCTGTGCTGTCAAATTTGTTTTCATGTAGTTGTAAGATTGTTCACACAAATAAAAACATGAAATAAAAATACTGCGACACCAATATAAATCGTAAAGATATAGCCTTCCCACTTTCATGAGGATGCTAAAATACTTAAACGAGCATAATGTCATGAAAATGGTAATGGTAAATATTATGTGAATTTAACAATTGGATTTCTTCGCATCCGGAAGGAAAATATTCAAACGAAGATCAGTTTTACCACGAATGTCAATAAAGTGTAGTGGCAAAAATTCACGCGCTCAAGAAATATTGAAGATTTATAAAAATAAATTTTATTTCTAAGTCACTTTTATCACTCCTGGGGTAGTTTTTTTTTTTTTTTTCATAATGGATCCCAATGAGAATCAGAGAACGGCCATTTGCCTGCCATATGCATTTATTTAGGTAGAGTCACAGGGTGCATGTGCAGACATTTGTGTTTGAAATGTTTTTTTGTTATTTAGTTATAATTTTATTGATCCATTCTGTTGAATTTTATAATGTTAAGGCGTGAGAGAGCAATGTATGAGAAAAGTTTGGTTAAATACCTACATTCATTTGGAGAATATTCTTAAACAACGTTATAATTATATAGTGAGCTATTTTTTACCAAAGGAAAATCGTTGTAGAAAATTCATGATAATTGCAGCTTTATTTCAATGACATATTAATTTAACGTTAGTCTCGCTTGTGGTCGATAATCGACCCTACTGCTAAGTTTCCACCGGAGAATAACTGCGGGATTTAGAAAAATTTCCGTAAATCCCGCATAAATCTCGGGATTTATCATACAAAAGTAATCTCATAAAAAGGGAGATTAGAAATAAAACAAACACACTTTCCATAGGTATCAAAAGTACAAAGCAAACAGAGCTGCTTTTGGCAGAAATGAAAGAAAAGACATCAAAAATGGAAAAATGTCTCTCTCTCTCTTTCTCTCTCTCTCTCTCTCGTGAAATGTCATCTTCTCTCGAATGGACAGAGCCATTCCTCCAAATCTTCTTTTATTTGGTGGAAACACTTCAGGATTAATTCTAAACCTCTTGTACTTAATCTTGGGATTTGTGTTCAGTGGAAACGTACCTTAACCTACCTTTTAGAAGTATGTATACTAAAACACGTACAACACTTTTCGATATTTACGTTTTACTTTTTACAAATGAAAAGGCTATATCAAGATATCGGAAAAATACGCCCCTTACTTTCAATTAAGTGATAAGCACAGTACCTTTCTAATTATGTATATAAGTTTAATTCTACTGTTAACATAATAAATACTTAAAATATATTAATTTATTAAAGCTGTGTGTGAATGTGAATAATCGAAGTTAGACTACAGCTTTTTTATATTTCCACCATTTTTACACTAATATTGAATTTTTCACACTTCATTAATTGTTTTAAATCTTATATACTGCAGTTTATTTAGCAAAACCAGTCGCCCGTAGTAAAAGCAAAAATAAAAAAAGTTTGTTCTTCGGCAAGCAATTGTCAATACATTGTTTAAAATGCAAATGGATTCTTTTGGGTGAACATTAATTAAAAGATAAACATATAATTATATGATGAAATTTCTAATTCACATATATCGAATCTTTTAAGATATTCATCGTTCATCGTAAAACCATTCACAATTTTCTTCTATGCCACCCTGTGTAGATGCTTTACGCTTGATGAGCAATGGCATATAATTATCTACGCATATATACATTAAAAGATGCATCTTGCGTGTGTGAGTATAAATGCTGTTCCAACATCGTTGTTGTACACCTACAGCATAAATCATATTAACAATCTGTGCATCACATTGAAGAAACCGATGAAAGAAGTTGATCAATATGATGATTCCATTCATCAATATGATGAATATAACGGTGAATTTAACTTTTTTCATCAATATAACCAATTAGTTCATCTATATGATGAAGGCTTACATCAACGTTCTCCTTAATAAAAATGATTGTCTGTTTTTTGACGAACGCGGTCATCAATATAATAAAAGCCGTCATCAAAACGATGAACGTCGTTATCAATATGATAAAAGTTCAAAACTTGGCAGTCGTACTTGAATATGATGATTCCATTCATCAATAAGACAAATAAATCATCAACTGGGTGAACAAATGACTAAATTCATCAAAATAAGTATTTTCGTCATATTGATGAAATGTTTTGATGAAATTATGAACGTAGTTCATAAAAACATACGCTAAATTCTCTTCAGAATCCTGTTGAAAAAATTGATGAATTCATTTTCATCATATTGAAAAACTGTTCATCAATTGTCAAAAAGTTTTCATGAATTTGTTCATAATATTTATGAAAAGTACGTCATATCAATGAATACCATGTTGATGAACGCCGTTCATCAATATGATGCCGACTTTTTTTTTCAGTGAACTCACACCATTTCCGATTCTAGGTTCTTAGCCCGTCAAAGTTCTCCTCGTCTAGGTATTTATTAAAAAAAAATGCACCCTTGGTTACTTTTCCCATTCCCCGCAATACAAAGTTGCAACAAAACTACAGAACACAACGATCTGTCAAAATTTAGCTTGAGAAAATGTACCGCCCCATTAAATGGGCACGCTAATTTTTTGACAGATACATGAAGTACAATCCCTAACAAAAGTTTGATTTTTAAGCTCAGCTTAATTTTGGACAGATTTTTGTATGGGTGCTAAATTTAAGTTTAGTAAACCGCTTCATCTTAACTACGTTTTTTATAATCTCTAACTTTTTTCGCAAACTGTTGCTGTTGGTAGTTTTTATTATCCTAGTTTTATACGAAAAACACTGAAAATCAAATCAAATACAACTTCAATTATAATGCGCTTACAGTTTTCCCGTCTTCAGTGGAAGTACACATGACCGAACTAATTCATTAAAATAGTTGACAGAAATGGGTATACTCTTGGTAAACTCATGTCAGTTTGCCTATTAGAAATTAATACACCCACAATATGAGCATATGAGGATGAGACACACAGGCGGGCTCCATTACATCGCCATTGATAAACAAATATACTTAGCGTGGGTGGGCAAAATGGTTTAAGTGACAGTCATATTGAGCATCGCCATAGCGATTTCGATATTTTTGTTTTATCAGAATGCTTTACAAGATGTATACATCCATTTTAATCAATCAGACAGTTTAACGCGCCAAAATACTTCTATCAGACCTTTGGGAAACGGAAGGAACAAAATATGACAAAATATGGATGGATAATTTTGATTGCCAAACTGTTTGGTAATGGGAATGGAGAAAACGGCATGAGATAAAAAAAAAAACCCAAGCGAATAATATTTGTAAATTAAAGAGAAGCGGTCGATTTTTGGGCAAAACATTTATATGTTCCTTACTGTCCAAGTTAAAAAAAAAAGACAGAAGATTTTTGGAAAGATCCAATCCAATCAATTGAAAAAATAAAAGTCACTTCAAAGTTGCCATTTGAGAGATTAAACAGCGATCTGACATCTGTCACAACTCCATGTTCTTTATTGTCCAAGTAAAAGAAATTATGTAAATAAAACTAACTACAGACAAGTCTGACAGTAGATTTTTGGGAAAACTAACTCCAGTCAAATGAAATAATGAAAGTCACTTCAAAGTTGCCATTTGAGAGCTAAAAAAACAATCTGAGAGTTGTTACAACTCCATGTTCTTTATTATCCAATTAAAAGTAATTAAGGAAGCAAAACTAACGCTGACAAGTCTGACAGAAGATTTTTGGAAAGAACCAATCCGATCAATTGAAAAAATTAAAGTCACTTCAGAGTTGCCATTTGAGTGATCTAACAGCGATCTGACAGTTGTCACAACTCCATGTTCTTTATTGTCCAAGTAAAATAAATAATGTAAGTAAAACTAACTACAGACAAGTCTGACAGTAGATTTTTGGGAAAACTAACTCCAGTCAAATGAAATAATAAAAGTCACTTCAAAGTTGCCATTAGAGAGCTAAAAAAAAAATCTGACAGTTGTCACAACTCCATGTTCTTTATTATCCAATTAAAAGTAATTTAGTAAGTAAAACTAACTACAGACAAGTCTGACAGAATATTTTGGGAAAGACCCAATCCAATCAATTGAAAAAATTAAAGTCACTTTAAAGTTGTCATTTGAGAGATTAAACAGCGATCTGACATCTGTCGCAACTCGATGTTCTTTATTGTCGAAGTAAAAGAAATTATGTAAGTAAAACTAACTACAGACAAGTCTGACAGTAGATTTTTGGGAAAACTAACTCCAGTCAAATGAAATAATGAAAGTCACTTCAAAGTTGCCATTTGAGAGCTAAAAAAACAATCTGAGAGTTGTTACAACTCCATGTTCATTATTATCCAATTAAAAGTAATTAAGGAAGCAAAACTAACGCTGACAAGTCTGACAGAAGATTTTTGGAAAGAACCAATCCAATCAATTGAAAAAATTAAAGTCACTTCAGAGTGGCCATTTGAGAGATTAAACAGCGATCTGACAGTTGTCACAACTCGATGTTCTTTATTGTCGAAGTAAAAGAAATTATGTAAGTAAAACTAACTACAGACAAGTCTGACAGTAGATTTTTGGGAAAACTAACTCCAGTCAAATGAAATAATAAAAGTCACTTCAAAGTTGCCATTTGAGAGCTAAAAAAACAATCTGACAGTTGTCACAACTCCATGTTCTTTATTATCCAATTAAAAGTAATTTAGTAAGTAAAACTAACTACAGACAAGTCTGACAGAATATTTCGGGAAAGACCCAATCCAATCAATTGAAAAAATTAAAGTCACTTCAAAGTTGCCATTTGAGGGATTAAACAGCGATCTGACATCTGTCGCAACTCGATGTTCTTTATTGTCCAAGTAAAAGCAAGTAAGTAAAACTAACTACAGATGACTATAATTACCCACCCTCATATTTAACAATTTGAAACCATTCTACCGCTCAATCACCAACAGCTCAAGTCTACAAGTTTTCCAATTATCGAAACACACAGAAAATCTGTTTTCCACCTGTCACCTTCTGCAAAATGCCATTCTTCCAAACTTTGAGACTTATATACCCGCACAACACGAGGTATATGCAATTTTTCAACAAACTTCCACTCAAGCGAACGCCCTTGAATGGACCTGGTATACCTTGTTGCGTGGCCTTCCCGATTTTAAATTGCAAAATAAATCTCCTGCACTCCATTCATGCATTTTTTTCCACCCAACCCCACTGGGATTTTTATTACATACGAGATACGAGTATCTACCTCACAGAAAGTAAAGCTACGTTAATTTCGTATTCACCAGTCATGCACTCCAATAATACCGCTCCAGTCAAATATCACTCATACCTCATACGCCATGTAGAGTGTATTCACCCGATATTGGCGGCACCAAAAGGATTTTACATTTTACCTTGACTGCTCCACGAAGCCACTGGGAAATTCGAGAAGAGGAAAAGAGCAGATGCTGAGGTATACACTTGCCTTGAGATGGGATTTCCTCTTAAGAGCTGCTATTGATCTAGATTGTTGCCTTAGCACCTCCAGTGCAATGGACGGAAGGGCCGCCGCGCCGCTGCGATGTTTTGAAGGATTCCAACCACCTGAACGAAAGCGGAAGGTGCAAATATGGGCCAAAGGAATTTCTCGGTTACAAAACTGCAGCCAATTAAAGTTGATTGCCCCTCAGGTGGTGGTGGTGGTAATGGGGATGGGGATTGTTATACTGAACAAGGGTTCTATATACTCCACTTGAGGGAGGCAGTAGTTCGACCCTCAGGCGACGACAGTTAGGAGTTAAGTAGTTCACTTTAGAAAACACCGTGTGATTTTGATTTAACGAATTAGATAAGGCTTAGGGTGAGGCAGTTGTACAAATTTTTTCCTCAATTTGGGGCGGCACAATGAACACTTTATTTTTATTTTTATTTCATTTTTTTTCTATACATGGTGCACTCGCGCGTTCAGTTCACCAACAAATTCGACCGTTCAGGTTTAGAGAGAGACTACAACTGAATCGGTGGCAGAAGGACTATCGAACTTTTACTTCCCGGAGACGGAGAACTCCTGGTGGCTGATGGTGCTGCTATATATGGCTATATTTATGAGAATGTAGGTGAGTTGAATGAATGCATGATATTGACGTGCATGTTGTGCATTTTCTCTTTGGCATGCTCTTAGGCTTCGTTAGCATGCTTGTCTGGTGTACAGGGTCGGTTCATAGGAATAACCATAATGGTTTTATAGGCTTTATAATGTGAAGAATAGGGAACTGTTTTGTAAAGGGAATGATTAGGATTACTTTGTTCAAATATTTAATGGGCAGAACTTTTCGTGAACGTTAATGAATTCGAGAAAGAAATGAGCGAGTCTATAAAAACGCCATCACTATTCATGACTATATAGTGAGCACGAAACTGTCAAACAATGTTAAGTTTAATATGTGCCTTACGGTATGGTATATATTTTACTTAGGTAGGGGGAAAATTTCGCATATAGTGTGCGTTAACAAAAACGCAACGGTAACAGGATACGGATACGGCGCCTAAAGGAGGCATCAAGAGATAATCGTGTAAATTCAGAAAAGTCAGACGATGCCGCATCAGTACTTATTTGCGATGCTTATGCGATGCACAGTTTATGTTGATGCGTTGCTGATTGAATATGACGTTTGAGTTTTAGAACGCATTGTTTACATCAAACATTTAACTGTCAAGATGATAATAAGACTTTTAGGCCCGTTTGCTTATATGGTATTCGTTTGAGCTTTTTCAGATTCGCTTTCAGATTTCAGATTTCGTGTGGCTAATCGAACATAAAAACGTAACTTGCTCTTTTTATTTAAGTAGAACTTTAATCGCTATGAGTAGTATCAGCAAACGGGCCTTAGCTGATAACTATGATCGTAAAGAAGATAAATTTATTTTTACCCGTCGAAACGCGAAATAAAGATTCAACAAAAACTTATAAATTTGTCCGTCAAAAGCATAATACAATCTATTGATAAAAATGTTTATTTACTTATTTTTCTCTCTCTTCCGACATTTTTCTTACTTTTTTGCCGACGAATTAACAGCGGATCGGGTATTTCTGTGATGCTTTTTTTCATTAAGTTTGCGCTTCAGTTTGATCAACTTTGCAATAATGAACACTTGACGTTGAAAGTGATGCCAATAGTTTACAAAGTATGAGCATCATAATGCCAGTGATCCGTTACCGAATGTTCACATCATGATAGTCCCAACAAACAAGCCAAGAAATTTGGACAACAATTCAGACCCTAACCACGGAACTTTTTTGACTCGCGCACAAGTCAGTTAAATTGAGATGTCATGAATGTTAAATGTTCGAAATTAACACGGTATTTTGACAGATAAACTCCAAGTAGTAAACGGACACTAAGCAAAAGTGATAGAAGAATGATCAATAGTGAATTTCGCGAAGCCCATCACTTAACAAATGATACATTTTTTTGGTTTAAACGTCAAAAAACTGACAGCGCTGATCTTTTGTTCAATTGACAAATTTAACAGTGCTCATATGAAGGACTGGAATGTAGTTTTGATTTCGAATTGCAACCATCCGTCATCACCTTGTCAAATCCGCTCCTGAAAATATTCCTCCTACTAATCCCGACCCTTATTCTATCACGCTGCATACTTGTTGTTCATTTTTGCAATCTTCCAATCCAAACTCCCACATCCCACTTCCACACGGTAATACCATTTTTTGTTGTTTTTTTTTTTTTGTTTGCAAAACTGAGAGCGGGCAAATAAAGCACGTTGCTATAAACACGGCTGCGATGCGAATTAATTATTTCTGCGCAGCCTACGAAATGTCTATAAAGTGAATAAATGACTGTTCGAACTATGAGCGTGGAAGTGTTTTGTTTAATACCGGGCAGACGACTCCCTGTATAGACGGAAATACTAGATGGTCTTAATTTGTTTTTCTCCCTTGAACGAACGTTGATGGAAGTGCGAAATCGTTCAATCGTTTATTGCCATGAATATTTCACAAACTCATTTTTTGTTTGTTTGGAATTAAATTAAATTTACTTCCATGGCGTGAATTTCAGGACTATTTTTAAAATGTAGGTACTTTATAAATAGAGCTTAGTGAGCAATTTACTTATACCAAATTTTGTTTGAAAATCAAATTTGTTACTGTTCATGTTCATGTTCATCTATTACTCATGCAACTATTAGCGAATAAATTGTAAATACCGGGAGTCATTGGGCTGTTTTAGTATTTGGAATGTACCTATTAGAATGAAAATCAAATGTAGGTATAGAACGTTCATAATCAGCGACAATAAAACCCAATGAGCACCAACCCAGCCAGCAATGACAAAAACAAAAAAACAAAAAAAAAAAAACGTATAGAAATGCCGATAACCTGGAGAGGGTCTGGTCGATTTATGCCTATAATCTAGTTAAGAACAACTCATATGTTATTAAGTTTTATTCAAGATACTCGCTGAACCTTAAAAAAACGTGAGTAGCGGGTTCTAATCCCTTAACTAGTAATTGTTTCTTGGGGCATATTTTTACTTCAAATGAGAAATTGGCCACACTAACTAACTTGGTGTAAATGCTCTGTTGGTGGTTGATCATGATCACCTGTTCGCAGCGGACAATTATCATTTAATCATTTATAAATAGGCCATTGTATCAGTTCTCAATGAATACAATTTGAGACAGATTCGAAAATCTAGTTATCTTAAGTCGATTTGTCGGTTTGGACTAGATGCAACCTGAACGCAAAAAACTAGATTCGTCGGGACCGTCACTTTTCCTACGTCAGTCACATATATGCGAACTGTCAACTTAGTAGATACTCAGTTACAAACTTCTTGAATAGATTCGCCGGCTACCCCTCCATAAACGTCCACTGAAACAGCTGTTCATATGACCGATCCAAGCCAATCCAAACTGAGATGCATCAAGTTAGATAGCAGTTTTCAGTCCTAGGTACTAAACTAGTTGCTTGAACCCCGCCAATATATTGTAAATCCAAGATAAACGGTTTTTTTTTTTTGTGTGTTGCAATGATTTTTAAATATATTTCGGAATTTCTGCTCATAATGAACAATGTATAGTTTACAGTTAAGAAGGACATTAAATAAGTCTGTCCTGTACTACAATTTCTAGGTTTGTTTCGGTGAATTTTATCCTACTCAAACGAATATGATACAATAAAATAAGAAACAAATAAATAAAAAAGTACCTATGTGTATAATAAAGGTTATTTCATTTTAAATATATTTTTATTCATTCTTTCTTTAACTTACATATTAGACAAAAAAGATTTAATCTAATTAAAACTAACATTCATATAATTCTAGCTCACTGGCTCTTAGCGAGCGCTTTAAACTACTCAATTTGCTCATGCAGGTTATGTTTAATGTACTATGGATTTGTGGAATAAAGAATTTTTCTGAACATACCTAAATATTTGTATCATTTTTTATTATGTATATCAAATTGAATGCACAAATTATGAAACCGACAATTCTCACATATGGCCTCCGTGGCGCAATCGGTTAGCGCGTTCGGCTGTTAACCGAAAGGTTGGTGGTTCGAGTCCACCCGGGGGCGGAATACCTTTTTTTTCCACATCTTAAGAAATAAAAACGGCATATTGTATAGCTACGTTAATAATAAATTAATTTAAAAATACAGAAAAAACACGACTGACTTTAAAAAAGATGTCACTGACATTCGTGTGACAATTGTTTTATTGGTTTTTTGTTCTTAGTTTTTTTTTCTATAGTAGTCGGCCCCGTAACTTTTTTTCTGAGTTTGATCGGTCCTTAAAAATCCATTCTTCAAGTATATAATCAAGTATATGGTTCTTCTGAATGTTTGAAGTCTGTATATCTGAAAATACTTAGCTTATTAAGTGTATGAGCTACCTAATGCAAACTAGGTATTTAGAAAATAAGTGAAAAGGGTATGATTTGCCAGTAGTCAGCCCCTTCAGCTCCAGTAGTCGACCACGCCAGTATATCCAGTAGTCGGGCCCAATTTAATTTACACATTTTCATAAAATGACAACTGACAACTGGAGAACGTTTAAAAGAACCGTGTCTTTTATAGTCAGCCCCCATTTCTCTAGTAAATTACAGGGGGGCTGACTACTGGAAAACAAAGTAAATTGATCGAAATTTTGGTGCGAATCAAGACAGATTGAAGTTTCCATTCACTTTGCATACTCAGTTATTATAAAAAAAAATTAACGTAGGTAGTCTCCAGTAGTCAGCCGGAGGCTGAAAATCCTACTTTACTTTGCTTTGCTGAGATCGAAGCTCAAAAAACGAGCTTAATATCATTTTCGATTATCCCGGATTTTGGATTTTTCGGTATGAGCTTGGTCCCGAGCACCCCGGTTAATCCAGAGTTTATCAGAAATTAGGGTTACTAGGCATATTTTAGTTGCAAATTACAAGACAAATGGGTTCGCCGTCATACTTGAAAAATCGAATACGACCTTTATGACTTTACGTCTTTTGAAGCATTATATCTATTACCTTTGTTTTTAATCACTCAATAAAATAATAATTATAACTGGAATGTGGCATGGAAAGATAAAAGTTTAAATACGCAGCTGCATATTAATTTTCGGTTTTTTTCCTCTCTTTTCATAAGATCTGTGCCTTGATTTTGTGCGGTTTTTGTCGCAGTTGCGGTTGCGGAAAGGGTTCACGTATAGGCGGATTCTATAAATGTGTGCGTGATGTCGAGAACTGACAGCTTCCAATATTTCCTGTTCTATTGTAGCCTTGTTCCTGAAAATTCCAGGCGCGCTTTCCCATACGCAACCTATTTAGGTCGCGAGAAGGATGTCGGATGAGAACAGCTGACAATAGCATGACCGTTGTGCGACAATTTGGTACTTTTTTCGAGGAGCCTGATTCAGTTTGTTGCTACATACTTTGTTCCATTTTGTTAGTTGGAAAAGACACTTCGGAGAGTTTTCAAAAACTGTGATTTCAAAATAAATATATTTAATATATAAGGCTGTTCCCTATCGCAACACTATTTTCGGTTAAAACGAGCCAACATTTGTTAAATATTGTAAGAAAATTCTAAATTTGGAGAATATCTTCAGAAAAGGCACTTTTTTCTTGCATCTTTTTTTTTTCAACATTTTAAAACTAAAATGAACAAGATCTTAAAATGTAGATATAAACATGAGTTGATATATTTGCAGCCAATGTTTAATTAATTATTATATATTTATATAATTTAAAATCAAGGCTTAAGGGTTTTCATTTTAAAATTTGTCATTCGAAAACGAATTGCATCTATTTTTTTAACTATCTTATGGATATCTCTCTAATATTCGTTCTTTTTTTCTTTTTTCTTTTTTTTGATCAATTTACCGTCTGTATGTATTACGAGCGTAAAACAAAAACTGTGATTTATTACCTTTCTCTAACACCTAGGGCGGTGAAACAATAAAGGGCAATATAACTAACAATAAGATCCAAATGTCATACGTAAAACGAAACCGTACCAATTTTCTTTTTATTTTTTTGACCACTTAAACTTGATGGCGGGCCTCAAACTTGATCTTAAAATGTTGATTATGAATTATAAATTTAGTTTATCATTTATTCATTTTTCTAAAATAAGAATTTATAATTTGTTTCCGATCACAGAAAAATTAATAAATTCTTTTTCTAGAAAATTTAAAGATAATTTGCTTATTATTATTACTTTTTTTTATAAACTAACTTTATAATTCATAAGCAACATTTTAAGGTCAACTATGAAGTCTAAGTGGTCAAAAAAATAAAAAGAAAATTTGTACGGTTCCGTTTTACGTATGGCTATAACTGGGGCCTAAAGCTTCTCTGCAAATTTTACAATTTTCGCACAATATTTTCGCAGGTATTGGCTCGCTTAACGTTATAATTAACCGCGTTATATTTTAAATATATTTATTTGGAAATCACAGTTGTTTAAAGAATTTGCGAAGTTCCTTTTTCAACTAAAAAAAGGGGAAAAAGTACCAACAAATTGTATTAGAGTCCTCGAAAAAAGTGTCAAATTTGTGCACAACGGTCACGCTGGTCCAGTGCGCGGTGCACTCACACATTAAAATCCGATTCGGAACGTTCCCTAGCGCAATTGGGACAAAAACCGCACAAAATCAAGGCACTGAACTTAATTCGATAGTGTCTCTGAACACCGCCAGTTTGCCAACTTGTGTTGCCACCCAAAAAGCACAAATACAAAAAATTACATGTCAGCGAACATCCCTGACAACCGGCTTTTGCAGAAAACCTGTTAAATTTGAAAATCCTATTCCTATCACACCATATCTATCCGTTTCATTGTCACGGCCGTATACATCATATAGGGCAAAATGAGACAGCACTCTGACAACGCATTCTATGTTTTTCTCTCCAGTCTTTTCATTTCATATGACTTTCACCGATTTTGTTTCGTTGTGTGTGTTTTGTCGTTCTTTTTATCCAAGACTTTTTTCCACATCTCATTCTCAGTTTTTCATCGGTCTTCGTCATCTGTTGTTGGTGGTTTTTCGTGCTGAGGAGAAATACGGAAAAAAGTTATAATTTTGTAAAAACGCCGCTACTATAATTTCTTTTGTTGCCCTTATAACAAATACTGTTCCAACCGATTTGTGTAGAAATAAGTGACCGAAGATTTGTGCGCCAATTTAAAGGTACAGTATAACAAAATGATGAAAAAAAATCAAACATTTATAAGATATCGATAAAATATAGAATACTTTTCTTCCCTGCATTTGGGATATCCGTTAAGCAAGAAATTCTGGAATCTGCTATCTCGGCGGGGTAGACAGCGATGTTTTTTTTTGGCGCAATTGTTGCATATACAATACGGGAGTGCAAGAGAGATGGTGCATAAAATGTCTGCTGTAAGTCAACAAAGGAGTGAGCGACAAAGAACGAGATTTTTGCCATATTTTCTTCCGACTGTCGCATTGGTGTGTGTTTCGTTTTGCAGTTAGTAGTTTTTTTTTTTTTTAGTTTGGTAAAATTTCCAAAATTGGTTTCGTAAAATTTCTTTTTGTTTTAATTAATATTTCTCGTGTCGCCAGTTATAACGGTGGTACAGTGTAGGAAATAGACAAAGATTTACCCTCTGTAAGTATACATACCGACGAGGAGATGGTGCTATCCATTTCATCAGTAGCCGTTGTTCTTTCGTTCCAGTCCAAGTACAAGTTCTCTTCATCGGTGCTGCGTGGTTTTCGTTGTTCTTTGCCAATGCGGTGTCAATGCCTTTTGTGGACAATGCGCGCTCCACAAGGTTTTGCCATGTCCCATGGTCGTCTGTTGCTGGCCGCCACACACCAGTTTCTTTGCAGTTTGTCTAGTGCTGGCTGAGATTTTTCATTGCCACGACCTACGACGATCAGCAGCAGCATCAGCAATCGTCGTGCATACAATCTGTATGCTTGCAGTGGCGCAATCAGGTTCTTGGTAAAATGGTGAGTGTTCGTTCTTTGCCAGGCTACTAAATCGTACGAAAGGTAGAAGTAAGAGGACGATAAAGCATTTTTGTTCGTTGCCGTCATCAACTTTTTCTCTCGCCATAGACTGTAACTGCAACGTTAAATGCCAAAAAAAAGAAGTTATATATACGTACCTATATACCAAGAGCAACGAAAACCAAGGAACCAGCCAGTCAGCCCCCACAAAATGTGCGTCATTGGCACGCTTTTTTTCTCACGTCGTCGTGCAATCCAAGGAAGACTGCATTTTGTCGCATGACGGCCAGTTTGTATAAAATGTTGCGCGTGAAAAACATGCATTTCTCTACCTGTTTATACGTACAGTGTACATTTTCAGATATAATTTTTGTATCAGTTCTGATAACAGTAAAAATGTGCTTGCTATATCGCTTCGCCGGCGGTAGGGTTGTTTTCTATAAGAAAATGTTAAATCCGTGTTAGGTTAGCTTTGCGACTTTACTAACTTTATAAAGGCGTCGGGAAATTATGTGTAACGTGCAGACCGGTACTGTAGGTTTCTAATTTGTCGAAAGTGTAAATTGTACCTTCATGTGAAAGTTCCAGTGTCTTTCTCCATAAACTAGTACCTTTAGAGCTGAGGCATAGGAATTACGCTAAGGTTTTGATTGATATTCTTTTGAATTTAGTGACACGTTTGACAAACGGGTTGAATTTCCGCATCCGTGATCGAGTAGTACGTGACTGAATACGTTTATGTATTATCTTTTTTGCAAACACTTTTGTATTAAGTTTTTTTTTTTGCTGTTGCTATTCGCACGCCGTTCGGGCCACGGCTACATAACGAAATGTCAAAGTTTAATCGCGTAAAATACGGGTATAGGGCTCGCCCAGCTCGCAAAAAGGTCTCTAAACTCCAGTATTACATTTTCGGACACGAGCCTGTAAGTTTTAAGGCTCAACGTATTTCTTAAAACATTTTTATTTAATTTTTAATTAAAATACAAAGACGTAGCCGTGTCCCGAAGTCAGTCAAACGTCAGTCAGTGCAAAAATAACGTACGAATAGCCACTTCGTTTTTTTTTTGTTTTTTTCTTATCTTGAAAGGATAACGCTAGCGGTCAATGCAATACGATGACCAACAGTGTATTCCATAGCGGTAGTTCGTCAAAGTAGTATGTATGGACTACCTACTCAATTTGAATTTGAATGTACATAATGTACATGTAGGATAGACATCTGGTGGGCGCTATCAGTCATAGACATGAAACATCAACGTTTCCAAAGGTCGTAGAAAGCTATTGTCAAAGTCGTAAACTGGTGTTACTTAAAAACTGTAAATTTACCGTTCAATAACGATTAGAGTACGAATAGTAGAGCATGCATTTTTGTCCATAACTTGAACTACAGTCTGCCATAGACTTGGGCCCTAATCAAAGCGGTTCTTCAATTGGTGGAAACTTTAGCTAATTGTTAAAAGCTGAGGTGTTTTTTTTTACCAACTTCTTAACTCCGGTCCAGGTAAGAGTTCAATATTCATCTTTTCGAAGGATTAATCTCGATTCGCTCTTCGCTTGACCATAGCTACTGTAGGACCTTCGATTATGCACCTTTTCTTCTTTTCATTATATTTGTGGAGATAGCAGGTTGTTGTTGTAGTAACGTCATTCTTCGGTTCGTAGTCTATTTTGAGTCCTAGGAATCAGGCTTGTGGTGTAAACGCATTACGGCACACAGGATTTTGAGTGCAATGTTAAGGAGACGAATGACTATAATTAGGTAAATAGCCGAACGGTCTAGCGGCCTTGTTGGGCTTCAGTTTAGATATTACTCTTTTTGTTGGTCCTAACGATAGAAGTACCTACATTTGGCTAATATGTACTTATAATCATTGCTCTTCAAGCAGCAAGTATATCAATGTGTAAGCAAAAACGGTGCCCAAGAAATTAACGCACTCGTTATGTCAAGCAAGGGCCACTTCTTGGGCTTGCTCGAGAATGGTCATTGTGTTCTTTATGGGTCCGTCGAACGTGTTATCGTCCCCTATTTGTTGGCAAAACAAAATCTTCAGCATTTTGATTTCATCAAAATCATCGTCACTTAGATAGCGTCGCAGCTACAAAATTGTTTTTGTCTGTGTTTATGTTTACTACTTAACTCATCAGGCGACTGCTGTAAGCTTAAAGTGTTGTTTATTATTCTTTTGAATAACAAGCTCATTGTATGGTATCGAACACTCATGCTTATTTTGACATTCGAACGAATAGCCAATTCATACAAATGTCACTATTCGTTCGAATGAACTTGTGTGTACATATATTTTGATAGACATTCGTTCGAATTGGCTATTCGTTCGAATGTCAAAATAAGCATGACTATGTTTTTCGAAGAAGTTTGTAGCGGAGATCAAAATCTATAGATATGTGCGGAATGTATACACATCCACAATGTAGGTGGCTGAATAGCCTCCGTCCAACTATGGCGACTCTAAGTTTGAGTTTGACACTCGAAAGAGTAAAAGCCCAGGTGGACTAGCTGCGAAATCATTTCCTTACTCGTATAGTACGATGCTTGCTTGAATGGGACAGAGTAAGGAAAGAAATGTCTACCAAATTTGAACTGGTAGGCGTCTACATATTTCAGTTAATGGGGGGTCGCTATGCAACCACTACCACATTCTATCGCATTCACTTTGTCGTGCTATCATGCTATTAATGTTTGCTCTGCAAACCAATTTCATTCGAATACAAAATAAAGAGTTCGCGACGTAGGTACAGGTTTCATTATTGGATTTCGATGATTGATTATCCTTCTTCTTGTATAGTTTTTTACAGTCCCTAATATCATGAACTATCCACCGCGCCGCTATAAGAGAATGCTTTCTCCTATCTCCACTAAGAGCGCAACCCATAAACGAAAGTCCAGACAGACGAAATAGACCTAAGCGCCTCTTGATTTTGCTCAGTTTTATACTCTTTTTTTTTTTTTCTGCCACCCTTCACAATCAATCGCATCCCGCCCGTTTTTTCCACCATCACCTGTGTACTCTATCGTAAGTTATAATAACCCCGTTCATAGTGTTCGCCTTGAAACGAGTAGGAGGACACATCTGGCATTCATCCTCGTGTCTCGGTCTTGCTCGCTCGCTCCTTTGCTCTCGGTGCCGCCGTCGGGGTGGCTTGTGAAACAAATTTATGATTTTTAGCTCGCTTAGCACATCATGGACGGTTTTTTTTTGTCAGAAGTGTGGCATCAATAGCAACAGCATCCCCGAACAGTTCGATTTTTCATTACAAAAAGTTAATCTTTCCCAAGCGCACAAAAAAAAGGTTCAAATTCGCTCCGGCTCTGCAACGCGAGCGCATACTAGTTACTACGCTTGTGCATTCGAAAACGGCAAGAGCGGCAAAAAAGTGACATTGGATTTGAGATTTTTTTTTTTTCCTCCTTTTTTGTAATTTTTTGTGTTGCTCCTCGTGTGCAAAACTTGAAATGCAGGAATACTCGCCGTGTTCGTATGTGGAAGAGCGAGGAATATGTCTTTATACACACCGTTGCAATGGCAGTTGGCGGCGGCGTTCAGTTTGGTACATTTGGCTCTCCAGCAGCATGAAAGCCGGTGAATCTTCTTCTCGCGAAAATCAATCTTGATTTGGCGTTTATGCGATTCGTTCTCTCTTCAGCGGCTGTGCGCTCACGTCTACCTCATACCTTTACTGTATACTTTTCTTGGTCGGCAGTGCAATGTGGATGCACTGCGTCGGTTGGTGGTTTGGTCCACAGTAGACAGACGACGAAGATACAGAGGACTGCTGCGGCAAATTGTGCAAAGAAAAAAATGTGAAAAAGTCCACAAAAAAGAATAAAAAATAATAAAAACTGGAACTCCAAAGTACACTCGGCGGCAGTAGCCTCAGCCTCCTTGGAAAATTGTGTCTTGAGAGAGAGAATACATTTTTTTCCACAGTTGCTAAGGGCATATTTTTTGTCGTTTCATGTGCGGTGTGGAATACTTGTTTCGCGTTTAAAGGAAAAGACGTTGAAAAATGGCGAAAATTATACAGAAAGTGCGTGTGCAAAAAAAGTAAATTACAAAACCTACCTGCAGGAGGGGGAGTAGACTGATTGGCGAGCGAGAGAGCAAGGTACGCGCAGACTACACAGTCCACTATCAGTAGCACATATCCGCCGTCCGAAGCTCCCACCCATAAGCGTTTCACCAGTGGATTTTTTTTTTCTTTAAGTGGCCTGTTGAACGGATAGCTTTGAACAAAAGGATATCGTCTACATACATGGTTTGTGCTTGTACAAATATGAGTCGTTATAAAAAGTTTTCTCTATTAAGCATCCCCATGAGGTGGTGTATTTTTTTTTTTACCGTCAACTCTCCTCCTACCCAAACATTATTTAACTCTCTCTCTTTGAATACGTTTCTTTTTTGTCGAAACATAATCCAATGCGCATAACGGAAAGGATACTCATCTAACCTATCTATATCTATTTCAGGCATTCTTGTACAGCGCACGGAAAATTCAGAAAATTCATCTGTATTCAATGCTGCCGTGAGAGAAGTAGCAGGCCATTGGGAACGACCACTTCATAAACTCGTTACAGCCAATTTTTTGTGTTCCTAAGTGTGTGCTTTGTTTTTTTGTTTTGTTTTTATTGATGACAACGAGAACAATTACCGAAGAATCGACATCCAGTGAGAAAAATTCACAAGGATAAACTGAAAGAGGGGGAGGAAAAACGCTGCAGCGAGAAGAAATCATGTCCTGCACACAAAATGGCAGTAATCGCGAATTTGTCGAAGGTTGGACACTTGCGCAGACTCTCGGCGAAGGTGCCTATGGCGAGTGAGTACAGAAAATTCATATACCACCTACCTTTTAGTCGAATATTTTACACACGAATGTCGCTTTTCTTGTTGCATTCATCCTACTACTACAATTCATCCCACAATAACTTGTAATCAACCCACCCACATACAACATGCTGTACGACATCCCTTGTCGATGTCCTCTGTAGCATCCACCACCACCCTTGCGCAGAGCAACTATGTCCGCTCGCAGTGTTGTATCTGTAAAAGTTTAATCTTTTTTTTCCCCACCCTTAACTTTTTTTTTTTTGTTTTTTTTTTTAAGGTACTAATTTGAAAACTGAAATTAAATATCTATTTTATTATAGCTATGTATACAGACTTTGTCTTCTAATTTGGTCGTCTTTGCTAAGTGCTCGCCGGGAGTGGGGAAACGTGAATGGGAGGGGGCAATTGGTGGGAGAATGCTACACTCCAGACTCGGAATTTTGTAGAAATTAATGTATCACGGTTTTGTCAAAATGTTCTTGTACAGAAAGTCAAGTGTGTATATTTTGCGGCGTGCTTAGATCGGCTAACAAGTGAGACAAGCACCTATTCCCGGCTACAGTTTGTTGCATTGCATAGTGGTATCTTGAAATAAGACTCGCATTGGGGAAATAATTTTTTTAACAATGGAAATACAGTTTTGAACACAGTTACGGGCTTAATCCATTTTGTTTGGACATAAACGCACACTGAATTGTGGCTAAAAGATCAAAATATGTCCAGTGGTCCAGGAGCCACTCTAATTTGTTCGTTTGTTTTGTGGTTTAAATTGTTTTTTTTCCCCGAAATTTTGGGAATTCGCCGGATGACTAAATTGTTAAATAGCATCCAAGTAAAGTGCTTCCAATTAAAAGGTTCGCGGAGTTCTTGGGATGCCTGGTTTGCTACGATGATAAGAAGTGTCTTCTTGGCGTTAAATAGAGCCAAGATTTCTTTTCCCCATTACTTCAGTCTTTTTTCAAGATGTAACTACATTCACAGGAACACTCTTCAGAGAGGTATAAGAGAGCTAAAATATAATTTTTCGTCGAGCTGAGACAGTGTTGCCAGACGGTCAAAATATTTCCCCCCCAGATAACTCTGAAAAACCCTCAGATTTGGCTACTTTCATTATTTTTTTTTTGTATGATTTAAAACAAGAAATTTCGGAATTGAAACGCCAACATGTAAGTTTGGTTTTCCGTGCGACAAAAATAGAAAAAAAAAACAGTGTCAACGCATGTTGCATTTGGAAACATCTTGTAATGGACTGATTATGTACCTGCATTTTAAAATAACATAGGTACACAGTTTAAGGTTACCAAAAAGGATATTATAACAAAATACAGGGTGTCCGCCGGGAAGGTACCTATACTACTTTGTTTGTTTATAATTTTTGATTAAATGAAAGAGAATGAATCTTATATTGGTAAATGTTTTATTTAATGTCGGCAATTATGTATGGAATACAATATCAGGTAAATGTCCGCCTCTGTTAGTCTCACAAATGCGAGCCCTTTTGAGCACATTTTTCTTTACATTCTCACACATTTCACGCGGTAATTCATTAATTTCAACACGAATATTTTGTTTGAGTTTCTCAAGCGTTTCTGGTTTCTTTGCATAAACCTTGCTTTTCAGATATCCCCACAAAAAGAAGTCCGGAGCAGTCAAATCAGGCGACCGTGGAGGCCAATCAACATCACCATTTCTTGAAATAACTTGTTGTGGAAAGAGGTCTCGCAGTAATTCCATTGTAATCCTGGCTGTACGCGATGTGGCACCGTCTTGTTGATACCACATGTTAAACAAGCCCAAAGCATGAAGTTGTGGCGTTAAAAAGTTTTCAATCATATCACGATATCGCTCCCCATTCACAGTTACCGTTACATCGTTTTCATTTTCAAAGAAGTAAGGTCCAATGATTCCCCCTGACCAAATTGCACACCACAGACTGTAACTTTTAATGGATGCAAAGGTGAATGATGAATAGTTTGAGGGTTTTCCATTGCCCAGAACCGACTATTCTGTTTATTCACATATCCATTCAAATGAAAATGTGCCTCGTCACTCGTTATGATTTTTTCAGGAAAATCGGGGTTGTCATGGGCTAGCTGTAACATCCTATTGGCATATGTACGGCGGCGTAAATGGTCTTGTGGAAGAAGCTCTTGTGTCAAGAGAATCTTAAATGGAAACAAATGCAAATTCTTGTGCAAAATTGTCGCCAAAGTTGTTCTTTGAAGACCAAGCTCCTGAGCAAGGCGTCGAATTGAGGTTGATGGATTGTTTTGAACACTTCCTTGAGCAGCAGTTTTGTTTTCAGCCGATCTGCGTGGTCCTATCACCTACAGAGACAGACCCTCTTTCTTCGAATCATTCACTACAAGATAAATAGTGCGTTTTGTTGGCACGTTGTTTCTACCAAAAATTTCACGTAACTTTCTCATCGTCACAGTAATCGATGATTGATTTTGATAAAATGATTTAACGATTAAAACACGTTGGTTTATCGAATATTTTTCCATAATAAATTTGCCACGTGTCTACTTCACGACTGCCAAATATGAACTGTCAAGACTAATGTTTACCAAAATGGCGGCAAAACAAAGTAGTATACCTTCCCGGCGGACACCCTGTACATATTTTAAAAACTCAATACCGCACTTTAAAATTCAAATTTGCAACAGCCATTAGAAATGCAATAACAGCAACGCAAAACTTATTTTCAGCAATTACCTTCTTCTACTTTTTTTCAACCATTTTGAAAATGCACCTTAATGAATTCCAACCACTTGGAGTTTTATCAATCAGAATATCCCACTTCATTTGCACACCCACACACGTTCATCGTGATATTCAGTTAATAACTGCTAATTCAAATTCAAAAACGAATCTCTGAAGCCAGCTTATACATGAATACATTTTTATATGTAAAGATATCGATCTATCACGAACAATACTTCCAATCATTTACAACTTAAGCCAGCTTCATTAATAGATATATTCTAATCAAAAATAAAATCATTCCCTAAGGGAGCTTCCACACCGGATGAAACAAAACGCCTTATTATGTTTTCTTGCTTTGTTTTGCCTTATTCAGTGTGGGCGCGCGTATTTAAATGTGTGTTCTTAAATTTCATAAAAACACAAAAAACCAGTTATGTTTGTCTGAGGCGTTTTGTTCCATCCGGTGTGGAAGCAGCCTAACAGATCGAAAACCAGAAATTCCTACAAAACTTGTTCTTGTACTCAAAAACTTGTAAAGTGTAAAAGCTATAAAATAGTACAGTAGGCGCTTATAAATCTCTAACAAGAACTTGCGACTATTGTCTGTCTTTAGAGCTTCAACTCTTAAAAACTAAAAGTGAATTTTATTTAACACTATGTATTCCATTTTCTATATTTCATGAACCCTTTCTATTACCTACCACTGCTTCTCAGATCTTTACGTACCAATCTTATAAAATAAGAAAACAACCAACAAAACTTTTGACGAACGAGGAAGTTTTGT
This sequence comes from Cheilosia urbana, assembly GCA_946477585.1. Lineage (NCBI taxonomy): Eukaryota > Metazoa > Arthropoda > Insecta > Diptera > Syrphidae > Cheilosia > Cheilosia urbana. The sequence goes on from OX297854.1 coordinate 126,141,044, forward strand.
TCGACCCAGTCGTGCACTTTATTTTTTATTTTATTTTATTTTTTTTTTTTTGCGAAAAACTGAGTATGCAGTCTTGTTAACTTCACCTACTTAATCTTAAATATCAATTTTGGTTGAAATTGTTAGAGCCGTTTTCGAACAAATCAAACGAATAGAATATCTTAATACGAGGGGAGTTCAATATATTCGCGGTATCGACATGAAGGAAAACACGAATTAAATTAAAAATATCTTTATTTTTCAATATAATCTCCTCTTACATTAATGCATTTATTACATCTTGAGATTAACTTTTCTATACCCTCAAAAAAATAGTTTTCGTCCTTCTCTCCAAAATGTTCATTTATAACAGTTTTGAGCGCCTCATCATCGGTAAATGGCTTACCACGAAGGTTTTTTTTTTCTAAATCTGGGAACAAAAAATAATCACTAGGGGCAAGGTCCGGACTATAGGGTGGATGTTGAATCTCTTCGAAACCACAATCCCGTACAGCAGCCTTAGAAATCTGTGCCGGGTGCACCGGAGCATTGTCTTGAAGGAGCAACACGCCAGCAGCCAGCTTACCCCGTCTTTTTTTCTTTATTTCTTCCCGTGAATGATGCAAAGTCGATGCGTAGGATGTGGCGTTTATGGTTTCACCTTTTTTTTTTTGTATTCTATTAGCAAAATTCCCTTTGAGTCCCAAAACACTGTAGCCATCATCTTTCCGGCAGACGGAGTGACCTTGAACTTCTTCGGGGGGGGGGGGGGGGGGGGGCTGTGCCCTTCTTGTGCCACTGCATGGACTCCTGCTTGCTTTCAGGATCATAGTGATGGACCCATGTTTCGTCCCCAGTAACAATTCTATTAATCATTCTTACCGGGTCTTCGCTACACAGCTCCAAACAATCCTTAGAACTCTCGATTCGCACTTGTTTCTGATGCGATGTGATCATTCGAGGCACCCATCTTGCACTGACTTTTGAAAGATTTAGACAGTCATGAAGAGTGTATGGTACCAATAGAAAGGTTAATATTCGTAGCTATCGTTTTAACCTTTACTCGGGCATCCTCAAGTACAATTTTCTCGACTTGTGTAATGTTTTCTCCGGTGCAGCCAGTTAGTGGGCAGCCTGAGCAAGGGTCGTCTTCAACGCTCTCCATGCTGCCCCTTTGAAATAAACTTGACCACTTTTGAACAGTTGACAACGAAGAGGCAGAATCTCGAAAAACAGCCACCATCTCTTCGTGAATAATTTTTTGACTTTTTCCTTGATTAATAAGGAATTGTATCACAGCGCGGTTCTCAATTTTAGTGATCATCGCGACAGCAGCCATTTCACCTTTGTTCAACGCAAAATACAAAGCAAACTTATAATCACAGCCAAATGATATTTTACAGTAAAACACTTCTGTGTTACTACTACTACTAAAATCACGAAATATTTTGTTCACATCTTTGGAGTATCCTCCCCCTACCGCGAATATATTGAACTCCCCTCGTACGTAATCGAGAAAGTTAAAAATCCAGATTAGCAAAAGTGCCCAATCGAATAACACGATAGACTTACTAGACATTAGCGCTAACACTCTTGATTTAGAGCGGAATGAATTGAAAACAAATTATAAGGAGCAGAAGCGCGGTAGGTTTTATGGGCTTCAGTTAGTATGAGGATTTTAAAAATAACTTTTTAATACATTCAGAGAAAATAACAACTTAGAATACATTTCGTTGTATAAGTTGAACAAGGGAGTAAGTTTATTCAATAGCCCCCCGGTCCTATATTTGTAAAATTCGGAGGGAATTCCATACGATCCTGCAATCTTTCAATCGTTCAGATGAATGGGGACCTCCAGTGCACCTTCCAGAGTTATGAACTTGAACGTGAAGTCTCTGCCTGAGACACTGCACGCTGCTTCCAGTTGTCCAGACCAATCGCTTTGGCATCCGCGATAGATTGGTCTTTGAAACTGATCATCGGTCTTCCTTGTCTTCTCGAACCTGAGGGCTGGGATTCGAAGATCCTCTTAGCCGGAGCATTATTGTCCATTCGCTTGATGTGGCCGAGCCAAGGTAGTCGACGTGTTTTGACTTTTTGGGCTACATCCACATCTTGGTACAGCTCATAGAGTTCGCGGTTGTATCTTCTCCTCCATTCGCCCTCCTCGCACACAGGACCAAAAATCCGCCAAAGAATTTTTCTTTCGAAGGAGCCTGGGGGCTAGGATTCGAAGATCCTCTTAGCCGGAGCATTATTGTCCATTCGCTTGATGTGGCCGAGCCAAGGTAGTCGACGTGTTTTGACTTTTTGGACTACATTCACATCTTGGTACAGCTCATAGAGTTCGCGGTTGTTATCTTCTCCTCCATTCGTCCTCCTCGCACACAGGACCAAAAATCCACCAAAGAATTTTTCTTTCGAAGGAGCCAGAGCTATGAATCTATACAAGATATAATTTTTGTGGATTTTATGGTATTTTTTTTGGGCAGAGCTTGTATGGAACTGACATTATTTCGCCAGCAACCCATAAGTAGCATGTGAAAGAGAAATACAGTGCACTCGGGAAAACGTCAACTAATTAAAACCGCGGGTGTTGACGTTTAAAAAATTGTTGACGTTTACGAATGTCGTTTTTTTCATTTTTATCTTGCTAATTGTTGACTTTGTTACACCATATTGCTTCGCTAAAGCTACCGCACTTGTACCCTTTCCTAATAAGTCCAAAATATTTGCCTTTTCTTGTAATTTTAGCACTTTCGGTTGTTTTGAGCTCATTTTGGTAATGTGATACTTACGAGAACAAAAAACAACTACTTTTCTACTCTACTTATAAGGTGAATCATCAATTTCAGAAATGATTTCATAAAATAAATGTGTGTGTGTACAAATTTGTGTATTTTAACTGCTGCTAAATTCAAAATTTTGTTTTATTCAGAATTGACGTTTTAGAGCTTTGTGGTTGGGTTGACGTTTTAGAGTAGGCAATGGCCGGGTTCCACTGCCCGCTAGACGTCTAGCAGAAAATATCCCAGATGAAGGAACGCTCGCGCTAGAACAATAGCGGCAGCGGCAAAGTCCCCACTACAATTAAAGACATAATACAAATATTATAAAAATAATATCTAAATTGCTATTTTATTTACATTAATACCAATTTTATCACAATTACATGTGCTCGGCTTCGTATTTACTTTTATTTTGTAAACGTTTGAACGATTTCCTTTGACAGGTCGTTTTTTTTCAATGCAGCGGGTAGTTTTGCGCTAGATTGAGAAATTTCCCTGAAAGGGATATTTCACAAAAAGTGCTAGACGTCTAGCACTTTTGGTGAAATGTCTATTTTTTTTTATATGGAGTTTGACATGCCGCTAGTCATCTAGCGGGCAGTGGAACGCGGCCAATGTAAAAAAAGAGGGTTGACGTTTTGGGATGTTGACGTAAACGAGCGTTGACGTTTTCCCGAGTGCACTGTATTATGCAAAGGCGTTTCCAATTCATTCCAACTCGTTCTACCGTCAACCAGTGACTTTCCCCACTAGTTTTTAACTTGCTATGTTTTTTTTTTTTATTTACATCCTTATTTTCACAACTGAATAAATTGTCACAATTTAAAAACAAACATTTAATCATTCTTCTGAGACGAAATTCCCTGTTACAATGCCAAAAAAGCGTATACAAAAACAAACACATCTTGATGGGCGATTGGCCAAAAAACGACGATTCGATTTGAACTTAAAAGCAAGCAAACACATTTGTGACCTACCGAACGAGCTGTTGGAGAAAATTGTGGGCTACATTCCTTTCTGGCATCGTCCCCGTTTGCGAAAGTCTTGCAGACAAATGCGTGCTACCTGTGATTCGGTCTTGATGCATGAATTCAACTCCGCAATTTTCTGCTTTGGCTCCAAGCGTCCTAATGGTTATGAATACGCGGCTTTGACTGTGGGCAGCAAAATGGTAAATTTATAACCAAATTTGATAGTAATTCTGTCCAAGTTTAGGCAATCAAGAATGCAACATGGCACTACGTATTAAATGGCTTTGAATCTGTCTTTTGTGGTACAATTTTGCCTCTAATTTGGAACAACAGCAATAAAAAATTCAGTCCAGATCCAGATAAAATTAAATACTTTTTGAAAAATTTCTACCGACTTGTTAACGAGAAAACGAACAATTCGCAACTGTCACGGCTGTTGTATAGTACTACGTTGATGGGACTGTTGCAGGTGAGAGGGATGATGTTGTGCGTTCGTTACAAGGATTACGTTGTTTGCTGTTTTTCTTTTTTCTTTATATAGAAATTTCAAAACTCGCGTGTACTTTCGTCGTTGGTGATTTCACCGAATTACTGGCGAATTGTTTTGGAATTGCGTGGACCCTGGGTCGGTAAACTGTGGTCAACCAAATCGGCTCACGATCGTTGTAAACTGCTGATGGTTTTGTGTGAAATTATGATCGCTGACTGTACACACCAAGCATTTAAGTATGTTGAAGTAGGTCCTGCAACTGTAGCATTTCAATATTTTGTATGACTCTTTCGTCTAGAAAGGTTTGGGAATGCGGCAGCGAAGTCTTTGTGTACGGCAATGACACCAGTGAAAGGAGCGAACATGTAAAAACCCCAACAACGGTGTTAACTTTTAAAATCAGTGCAACTAAGACGATTATTTCACTGCTCAAGTCGTGCTTGGAGGACAGTGTCGTCATTTGGCCAAACCGATTGCCGAAAAATGAATTTGTGGTCTTGATTGATATCGCAAGCAAACAGGCTCTCAGGTGGGGCTGCTGTCATGTTCATCACATTGAAGTTGCACCATACTCTTTGGCGATTGAAGAAGATGAAGAGCTGACAAGTAACACTTCTGCACAAACTCAATCGTGGTATAGAATTGATGATTAGCTGTACTTATCTTGGTTGTATTGTGTAAATAAAATATGAAAATCGCCTGACTGTTGTACTGGTATTTTGTTTGTACACAATGGTTGTAACTTCAGAACAAATAAATAAAAATTTTGGTCGACTTCATAAATGTAAAAAAGTTGCATTCCTGCAAATATCGCGTTCGTCATAAGGCGTGTTTTTAAGCTTTGATCTCAGCAAGGTAAAGTAGGATTTTCTGCACGCAATTACAACAACTACGCTCTACTTGACACTTCGAGGACTTACAGTAATTGTTGTAATTGCCTTCTGGAAATCCTCCTTTTGCTTTGCTGAGATCGAAGCTCAAAAAAACACGCCTATTGTAAAAGAAGGCTGAATTTCAAAACGTCAAAAGAATGCGCATTAAAAATGCAAACTGCTTTTATGATGCTAGGTTATGAATTCTCTTGCGCTGCTTATTTTACTTACGATTCCGGCGATGAATCTATTTTATTTTACTGTTCAAATTGAAATGTCATTTGCATTATAATCGTTCTCAATGAATGATGCTCGCATTCACACAGCTGCTGTTTTATTTTTGCTCATAAATGTATTTATGGAAAATTGTTGCATGGTTTGGGCAAATTCACAATGTCGCGTTGACGCGGGCGTGCGTTGATATATTGTGCTGTACTAATAACAAATTTTAGTCTCCACATTAAATTTACGAAAGCTCACAACTGCGAAATTTGTAAGGAAAATCCACTGTGAACTGCTACAATTTAGAGTCGGAACTAAAAATGTTTATTGGTAAGGCCTAAAGCGTTCATATGCTGCCACACAAAATACAACTTCAGGTGTTGAATCGACTTCAGATCAAAAGTTCAACGCGACGCCTGAGAAGACCTACTTTCTATTATTACTCGCGTTCGAATTGAAGTCATAGAATGTGCCGTTCATAGTTGGAGTGGCACAGATCCGCTTATGTCTATCACACACAACTTTTAAATAGCTTATTATGTTTTTCAATGCAAATTAATTAATTCAGTACTCTCGGATGTTTGCCATACGTCATACCTCATACGTTCGTGAGAGGTGGCGTAGTGGAAAAAACCTTAAGATTCAATTTGTTTTTCAGGGGGAATCAAAGCTGGGACCCCTCACTTAGTAGTCCCACATACTTACCATTCAGTTTTGCTTAACTTTGCAGGAATAAACAAGTGCATCTCCTTTACCTCTACAGTACATGTCTTTCCCAAACAGTTAAATAAATAAACCAACCAAAACAATGGTGCAGAAATGGAAAAGATTTTTTCGCTAGTCAAAAAAAAAAAGATAATTCTTAAGCTATGATTACAATTACACGTGCCATTTTTTTGTCACTAACATTCGGCCATTCGGTGGTAACTCGTCTGTCTTTCGTGTGAGTACGTGTGACAGCCCGCTCGACCACACACTTGACAGGCGAACACACGTAGTGACAAATTTAGGACACATTTTTACGTTATAATGACGTCGGAATGTCAAAATTTGACATGAAAAACTAGTCCATTTTTACATCCTACGTTCTTTTGGCCTTACACTGGGCTGGATTTAAGGCACATCAGTAAATGTCTGTGCGAAATAAATTGATTCTTATCTGCGCCACTTTTACTGTTGAAATGCACAGCCGTTCAACAAGACCAAGAGCAAATTTTGTTATTAATAATAATAATATAAGTACTTTATTAAAAAGTAATAAATTACAATATCTATATATATAAAACAATGTTGCATCCGTAAGAACGCCCATCACTCGAGAACGGATCGTCCGATTTGAGCTAACTTTTCTTTGTTGTGACGCCTAAGGAAGGTTTATACGATGAAAAAATTGGAAAATTTTAAAAAGAAATTGGCGATTTTTTTTTCATCGCATATAGTGAAATATGTAGTACCTATTTGTCAAAAATTGTACAGGAATTTAATTATATAGTAGATTTTCTTTATAGAAATAATTTTGTTTAGCGCGGGGAAAGCCGGGCGGGAACAGCTAGATAATTATAAAACAAAGAACAAAAATTGCAACACTCAGCTACCAGGGCTTTCAGCTGACCTTTATGTGGGTAGAGCATAGCTTTTTTTTTTAAACTTTCAGCTTTCAAATTTACTTTTGATAAGTTGTACTTAATTTTAATTCTAAGAAAACTAGTTTTCTTTTTGCATTTTTAACCTTTAAATATGTATGATGAAACGTTTCAGTACAAATTAAAAAAAATTATGAATAAAACGTAGCAGTTGCTTTTATTCAAGCGAAATGTCAAAATCGAAGTACATATTTGGTACGTTTCGTAGGAACAAAAACCTGATTGGAGGTAACACTAACTTTTGACATGTTCGAAAAGTGGCGCCACTTACCTTTTACCCCGATCCGTGTGAATAAAACGAAATTCCAAGTCTGCTATTTACCTGACTCAGGCCTTTTGCTAAATATTTTATATGCACATTTTTAACATGAAACAATCTAAGCATTGTGAATTTTCAATATATTTTTTTATAAACATGTAGGTAGGTAGGTGCTCTTGTGGCGGTTGCCACAGCTTCACTTAGACCATCAGTTGGGTCTATTGTGTCCAGTTATGGGAACCATCCAGTGCAGCCTGTCGAGAAACAAGAAATATACCGCTTTTTATATTGCAGCCACATGGATTTAGTATGAATCTCATGGGTTCTTAAGGCTCCGTTGTAACCTGATCCTCTGGTTCTTCCTACGAGCTAGTGACTACTACTGATACTAGAACCACCCAGATTTAAGTATGAATTTTAAGGAGTACTTTGAGATCAACATTCTTCAGATCCTCTAGTTCGTCGGAGAAGTAACTATTGAGAATTCTCTGTCTGCTGTTTTTAAGGGCTGGGCATTCGCGAGCGAATACGTCCCTACAACTTCTGCAAAAGTCATTATGCAGTATCCCCAGCCGTTCCGCATGTACGCCTATCGCACAGTAATGACCCCCGTGAGTATGCGAATATCTTTGCGGCTTAGTCCGATCACATGCTTACCGGAGTTCTTACTGGGTCAAAGACGCATGCATTTTCGACCCGCTTCTTGCAAGCTCATCCGCCTGTTCATTACCTGGTACCCAGCATAGGGTCAGCGCGTTGGCTTGTGATATTTCGTCCAGATAAATCTTGCAGTGACTTACTGCTCTTGACTTCACCACGACTGACTCCATGGCTTTTATGGCCGCTTGGCTGTCAGAGTAAATGGTGATTTGTTTACCGACGACGTGTCGTCTCTTTAGGTTCTTCGCCGCTTGGATAGTTAGATTTTTATTGTACAGGAAAACCAACAGCACCAGTTATTTCGTGTCACTCGTATTGAGTGTGTACTATTTTGTTTTACATTCAAATAGAAGATCCTTGCTGTTAGGATGACAGTTCAAAAACCTCTCGGTAACTCATGTTCTTCTTTGTCCAATTGGCTGGCGTGTCAACAAATACTTCCAACAATCCTATGATCTGTTACAATTCCCTACACCTGAAGAAGAAATAAAACATCAACTACCTATTTGGCAAACAAAAAATCGTATTCCCAGGTGCGATTGGAGCTATAGATTGCATTAATATAATTTTGAATTTTATTTAAATTTCCCCAAAAGTCGTTAGAATGGCCGGGTTCCACTGCCCGCTAGACGTCTAGCACAAAATATCCCAGATGAAGGAAGGCTCGCGCTAGAACACTAGCGGCAGCGCAAAGTCCCCACTACAATTGATGGAATGATACAAATATCATAAAAATAATATCTGAATGGCTACTTTATTTACATTATTACCAATTTTATCACAATTACACTTGCTCGGCCTCGTATCGTATTTATAACGGTTAACCAGTTTCAACGAACGCGGCCAATATCAAGGGAAATTCAAATTTACTGGGTCCGGTTTGACAGGAACTGTGAGTCAAGTACATACAATTACAGCGAAGTAAATGCTATGTTCGAATTTTCGAACTTACTTAAGCAAAGTATGTTTTTATTCATACGGATTCAAAGCATTTGCTAAGGGCTTTTACTTTGCTACAACCTTTTGTTCAAAGCAAATGCTATTTCTTATTCATACGACCCATTGGTTTCCTACAAGTATCAGCTGTAACTTTTCATTTGAAACTGACGTTTAGTAGACATTCTTCGCGTATATGTATGCTCACAGTTGTGTTCACTAGTAGTAGCGCACACTACACAAGTAAGAGCACCGAAAGACACACCGATCCGAAGTGAAACGAGGTGGTTTTCAAAGACCATTAACTAATTGGAGAACGTCTGCTACTACAGTGGCTCGTGTGAAGCCAGAATATCGGGCAAAATGTGTAATATTCGGCAATACTGATGCAACGGTGTTTTCTCCCTTATTCAAAAACCACCGCCCCACCCTGGCACCCTCTGTTATCATTATTTGTGAAAAAAAAACTCTGTATGCAGGTTTATTTCCCCTCTGTGCGCATCATTTCATAGTCTCATGTGTTCTCTTCTCTCTGTTCCTTTTCTAGAGTAAAATTGTTGATTAATCGGCAAACCGGTGAAGCTGTTGCTATGAAAATGGTCGATTTGAAGAAACATCCGGATGCTGTGCTATCCGTGCGAAAGGAAGTGTGCATACAGAAAATCCTCCAGGATCCACATATTTTACGTTACTTTGGCAAACGTTCACAGGGCGATATCGAGTACATATTCTTGGAGTATGCCGCTGGTGGTGAACTCTTTGATCGAATTGGTAAGTTAGCAAACCTACCCCAAAGGGGAATTTTGTTTTGTTTTTAGTTTTATTTAAAGTGCATCCATATTCATAGTGTTCATTAGTAGTGTGAGACTGAGACTATTCATTAGTACTCTGTTCGATTTGGATGAATATAAATGAAAAGGAAGGACCCAATGGGGTTGTGTTTTACTCCCTTTTTTCGTTGTCATCGTGTGTTCTCTGTTTATTTTAATATCGATTTTTTTCACTGACTCCCAGTCCCACACCGCCGAAAAATTTAACTCTCGGCTTTTAGACTTTCAGTACTAACACGACAACGACCGACTGCACGCCCAGCAATCGTGTGTTGGGTATAATAACTCGCTCCGGCTTATGAATTAAAAACTCGTCGATTGTCGGGGCTGTGAACACTGTACAGTGTGTTAGTGTGTGTCTGTGTATGTGCCTTTCTTTTCTTTCTACTGACTTTCGTCTAGCTATTTGCGATTAATATTGTGATTTATGTACATTTAAAACATTTCATCTCGATTTCATTGTTTTCGTCGCAGTTCGCAGCTTCATTAGCAAATGCGTTTGGGTGGGGATTGAATGATAAATCGCACACGGAGAGAGAGCTAATACAGTGGTATACACACTCGCTGCCACTTTTGGTGATGGCGCGCGCGGCAATCACTATTGGCAAGGCTCTTGCTGCACTGCTTAAATAATCGAATTCTGTTGTAGAAAGTTCTTTCCTTTTTGAGTGAATCTGTAGATTTCCCTAATCAAATTTGAATTTGTTATTATTTGCCATTTGATCCTTTGTGGATAACAGAGAGAGAGAGAGAGAGGGAGAAAAAAAAACAAGAATTTTTTGGAGAAATGTCGCCTTGTGTGTATCCATTTGTTTGGTGCAAAGAAAAAGGTTTGCAATACTTTAAATGTTATTCATGCGTGCGTCTGCAATGCAGCTAAGGTGTTGATGGCGTATATTCTGTTCAAAAGTCGCCAGCAAGTCTTCATAATTATTTCCATTCCAATTCATTCCAAATTTGGTAATTATGCATGAGCTGCTGCACTTGACAATCTTCAAAAGAGAAAGAGATCTGCGGAGAGCACGACGAGTCAAAAACTATTCAAAATAATTTGAATATTCTACATTTTCTGTGAGTTTGTAGGATGCCCACTCTACAAATACGACAAATTGTTACTAGGAACACTCACGTCACATCTCCTCACACCGACATTTTAAGCGATTTTCATGTTGGAGTTTGATGGAAAACATCAGCCTCTTTAAAATATATCAGGATATGGGTGTTTTCATAAACATCTGACTAACTAAGATCTGCGTTAGACGTGTTCATAAAGTCAGATTTTTGATCGAACAAACCCGGATAAATTGCAGAAGATATGTTCGTAAACGTCATAAATGTCATCAGCGTTTGGCAGATTGTGCAACCATATTTTTTTGACTGCAGAAAGCGCGGGAGGTAAAAATTTTAAAGTGCGAAAAAATGTATTGGTAATTTTTTTTGGTGTTTTCACAATTAAATTTAACTTTTTTTAAAGGAAAATAAGCTGCGGCGCGGAATGTGGCGAAAACCAAACTATTGTGATGATTTTTTTGATTTTTGTCTGACGTTTATGAACATTCAGTGACTACTTAAAATTGTACTAAAGCAGGCCTGCACATGTGCTGCAGAATAAGTGTGTTTACTAATGCAAGAAAAAAGAAAGAAGATTGTAGTACTAGCGCAGATTTTCGACGTTTATGAAAACACGCTGTGTTATTAATCCGGTATTGGAAAAATATAGTCAACGCATTGAGGAAACCAGTGCAAACGAATAATAAAAGAATTTAAGTCAAAATGTGATGTGTAGATACGATTTCTGCAGAAGCTGTATGGACGAGGAGGAGGAGGAGACTATTCTTAACCTTCTCTGTACGTGTCCAGCACTGTTATTCCGTAGAAAACTATACCTCGGAGAATATTTCTTCGACAATCTCAGCGAACTCGCAAACATAGGAATAAACTGCCTCCATCGCTTCATTCTTAGCTCCGGCTGGTTCAACGGGTAGTTAAGGAGAACATCGATCCTGTGGCATCACAATGGGCTTACTTTGGTCTAAGTGTAGCTGCACTTGAGGCGGCCTGCCACTCTAACCTAACCTAACCTAACCGTGATGTGTAGATTCAAAAATTCAGAAAAAACTTCAGCAGAACTTTTCAACACCCCTTCGAAATAAGTTTTAAGGGCCGATGTTGATTTTGAATAAAACACAAATTATTTAGGAAATTACAAATGGAACAAAATATCGGCCAAATGGCCGCCGCGACCTCGGCGACACACCTCCATCCGATGGTCCAAATTTTCGATGACGCTGAGGCATAATTGAGGTTCTATGCCGAATTATCTCATCTTAGCTCTTTAATTGTTGCTGGCTTATCGACGTACACCTTTTCTTTCAAATAACCCCAAAGAAAGAAGTCCAACGGTGTCAAATCACATGATCTTGGCGGCCAATTGACATCGCCACCAGGTGAGATTGTAAGACGGGAGAGCTTTCAATGAGCTCTGGCACTGCGGCTTCATAGAGGAGCCTATTGAGATAACACGGCCATTGAATTTGTCGCGCAAAAAAGCGATTGTTTCGTTAGCTGTGTGGCAAGTGGCACCGTCCTGTTGAAACCACATATCGTCCACATCCATATCTTCCAATTCGGGTCATAAAAAGTTCGTTATCATCTCACGATAGCGAACACCATTCACAGTAACTGCCTGACCGGTCTCATTTTGAAAAAAATACGGCCCGATGATGCCGCCAGCCCATAAACCGCACCAAACAGTCACTCTTTGTGGGTGCATTGGTTTTTCGACAATCACTCTTGGATTATCATTCGCCCAAATGCGGCAATTCTGCTTATTGACTAATCCACTGAGGTGAAAATGTGCCTCATCACTGAAGATGATTTTCTTCGAAAATTGATCATCCACAGTTGCCATTTCTTGCCACCGTTCTGACCATTGACGACGCTTGAAATGGTCAAGAGGCTTTAGTTCTTGAGTCAATTGCACCTTGTAAGCGCGTGAATGCAAGTCTTTATGCATAATGTTCATCAACGACGAGCGTGAGAGGTGCTACTGTTGGGCACGACGACGAGTTTAGGTGGACGGCTCTTCACCCACACTATCGCGAACAGCAGCAATATTTTCTGCTGTACGAGCGTGCACTGGTGTTTTCACATCTCTTACAGACTCGGTTTGCTCAAATTTTTGCGCGATTTTTCCTATTGTACGCACATTTGGACGATTAAATTGACCGAAAAAATCACGAAGTGCACGATATGCATTTTGATTTGAACGCCCATTTTCATAATAAGCCTGAATAACTTTAACGCGTTGCTCGTTTGTGTATCTTTCAATGGTTCAAATTGAGTTAGTCTGAAATTGAGAAATGTCGAATGAAATGCAGAAAAAAACTTGACCTTTAGGTGTGGTTCACATTCAACATCGGCCCTTAAAGTTAACCACCCTTTACTTGCAGATCGACACTATTTCTATTTTCATTTTTCACACTGGAACTCGAATGTTTCTTCCGTAATAGATTTTTAGTTAGTGTTGTCCTCGTGGCTCATGGTGCTCATGTGATGGGCAATCAGAACTGAAATCTCTGTTCGGCTTTCCTCACTATCCACGACTTAGTTCATTATAAGTATTTATCAGCCAATGCCAGTGTTCCATTGGGCGGAAAATCATAGCGACACGTCATACATAAATAAAACCAAAATTTGTCATAAACTGCGTAAACTGCAGAAATTTACCACCTCGTAAATCAACTGTCAGATTTTGTATGGAAAATAGTCTACGCAGGCATCATAATTTTCCGCGATCAATTTGACTCGGAGCGGAAATTGACTGCGGAAAATTACGCACATTTTCAAATTTCGAACTGTGAATAAAAAAAATAATCGGGTCTATCACAGAATCCATCGTATTCGGAATTTTTCTACGAAAACCGAAAGAACTATCACAGAATCCGTCGTAGAGTACATTTTTTGCTTTCGAAATTCGTAGGTAGAACGTGGTATATTCAGTGATACCACTTTCTACGAATTTCTAAATTCCCCTACGACGGATTCTGTAACAGTTCTTTCGGGGTTCGTAGCAAAATTCCGAATACGACGGATTCTGTGATATACCCGAATAAAAAAACAGTAAATAAATTAAATCTTTCAAAATCTTGTTCTCTTTTGATTGTTTGTGGTCTGGAAATCAATAAAATTATGTCATTCGATTATTATAAAAGCACTCTTGATGGAAATATTGTGTATGTAGTATGTGCCTTTGTTTTTGCCAAAAACTACCAATATAAGTAACTCATTTACTGCCAATTTCTTCAAGAATTTAATCAGTTGTTTCTTTTCACTTACTTTCGGCATATCGATCATTTTGGGAAGTCTAAGAACCGCTGAGTTTGACAAGAGACTTGACAGTCGATTTACGCGAATTACGCAATGACATTACCGAGGGGTTCACTTAAAGCACCGCAGAAATTTATGAATTTATGAGTTGCATAAAATGATGAGATTAAGTGAATACCCAATTAACTTTTGACATGCGGGTATTCATCCAGTGTTCAATGTCATCACCCCTATCGAGGTATCCGTCCGGCAGAGTTGTAAAAAAATGAAATCTTTACAGTACTGCAGTCATTTGATTAAAAAGACTTATTTTGAAATCTTTTTACTTCAATTAACTACTATTACTTCAAAATTTAAATCGCAGTCTTTTTTGAAGTCTTAAGTGAAGAAATCAGTTGATGCAGTCAAACGACTTGAAGTCAAAAGATTGCATTACTTTTTGATTGCTTGAATTCTTTGAAGTCTTTTTGAAGTCTTTTCCATTCTTTGCATTCTTTTAGTCATTTGAATGCATTCAATGTATTGCAGTCTTTTGAACGCTTGAAGTCTTTTGATTGATTTGAATTATTTTTTCTTGACATAACCTATTATTGATTTGAGTTTTTAAAATTCACATTTCAGATATAAAATATAAATTTAAAAATTTAGAGGTGCACGAAACTACAAGAAAAAATAATTCAAATCAATCAAAAGACTTCAAGCGTTCAAAAGACTGCAATACATTGAATGCATTCAAATGACTAAAAGAATGCAAAGAATGGAAAAGACTTCAAAAAGACTTCAAAGAATTCAAGCAATCAAAAAGTAATGCAATCTTTTGACTTCAAGTCGTTTGACTGCATCAACTGATTTCTTCACTTAAGACTTCAAAATAGACTGCGATTTAAAATTTGAAGTAATAGTACTGCTATGAAGTATTTTTACTGAAGTTGCAATAAGCAATCAAATGACTGCGACTTCAGCGAATGCAATACTAAAGTATTGCATTCTTTTACAACTCTGCCGTCCGGGAAAAACAAAATCCGATACGAAAATAAAATCTTATCGGAACTCAAATTGCGTTCGAAGTATGCATTTCCGAACAAAATAAATAAACTGATGTCGGAGAGCTTCGGAATAAATGTTCCGTGTAGCTGTATTTGATAATGCACGAAGGCAGGTGATTGGACACTCATTTTGTTTGGAAACACTTCACCCTTAACACGAAAGGCCACGGTCAATGTTTGCCATTTTATGTTAACAAATGTACAAAATTGTAAAACGAACTTGTTGCTAGGGTGCGGGAATGGGTTGAGAATGTTGCCTCCGTTCTCCAAAGGAGAAAGCACAAGCTGAGAATAGTGGAGCGTCCTTCATTAGGTAGATCAAAGTTATGAAATCGCTTGGGTGGTGACAAAGAGAATAAACACGACAACGACGAAGGGGTTAACGACGACGATGATGTGGATGACTCATTGAAACACGTACAGCCACTTAATTGTGCATTCACTGTGCTTTAGTTAGTAGGGTGGATGTGGAAAGTGGAGACGACTGCAACGACGACGTTGATGATGATGACACTGTTATTGCCATCCCCTTATGGTGTTCAACAGGAGAATGCTGTTGCATTTTTAGTTGGGTGAGCAGAATGCGTCGATGTAGTCAAAATGTTTGGCTACGGCGTCAAAATTGTCGCAGCTCAAGGTGTGATGGATAAATTATCCAATTTTTTGAAGTAGTCCACTAAGTGTTGTCTTCGTCGTTGTCGTCGTATTGATTTTCAATTTGTGTCCACCAACAACAAAACACACAATAGGACCGATTAACACATTGTCCATGATAATATGCTAACGGTGTCATCAGAACCCAAATAATGCTCGTTTGCTTCTGTGTGTGTATTTGTTTTTTATTGTTACCTTTGCAGAACCCGACATTGGTATGCCCCAACACGAAGCACAGAGGTATTTCACACAACTACTATCGGGAGTGCAGTACTTGCATTCGAGAGGCGTTGCCCATCGGGACCTAAAGCCGGAGAATCTACTACTGGACGAACATGATAATATTAAGATCTCAGACTTTGGAATGGCGACCATGTTTAGGTATTAGGTACACCACACATTAAATGAATTGCACTTGAGCTTGTTGTTAACATAAATTACTTTCTTTTCTCCTTTCAATTTTAATGCGCTCATTATTGATGACTACAGAATGAAGGGCAAGGAACGCCTGCTGGACAAACGATGTGGAACGTTGCCGTATGTTGCTCCAGAGGTGCTGGTCAAACCGTATCACGCAAAACCGGCGGATATTTGGTCGTGTGGCGTTATCCTTGTCACAATGTTGGCTGGCGGTGAGTTCTACAAAAGTCTTTTCTTCCCTCTTATCAACTTAAACTAAGCGAATGCGTTTACATAACTGTTGGCACTGGATTTCTATATGATCACTTTATGTTTTTGGCACTTTTTTTGTGTGTTTTTGTTTTTTTTTTCTTCCTTTTTTTTTTTGTAACAATTTTCTTTTGCGTGCCGCTGTGTGTCTTGTATTTGGTTTGTATTTTTTGATTTGTCATTGAACGTTTTTGCTGAGTCTTTGGTATTCTAGCTGTAGATTTTATATTTGCAATCATCTAAAGCTTTTATACCAAAGCTCCAGCTTAAATTGCTTGCTGCACATTAATTTGTTTTTATTTAACTCAATGATTGCTTTTTGTTGTTTGATTTTGTTTTGTTTCGCAACACACGGCTACAACACTACGATGTTGGTGTTTACAAACTAATGCACGGAATTAATTGCACTTTGAAAATATATTGCTTTTTACGGTACTATGTTTGGTTAATTAAAAAAACGTTTGCGACGTGAGTTTGCTTAGTGTAATAATGGGACATCGAATTTTCTACAACCACATATTCGAGTCTTGTGGATTTAAATGCTGTTGCGTGGAATTTCATTCTCCACCTAGGGCTGGTATTTTTCTGAGCAAAATGTAACCATGGATCTGCATCTTTAAGACCCGTGTGTTGATACTACTCATAGCGAAAATCTTATGTGACAGTTTATGGCAGAAAAAGTAGCCCATAAGGTATTTAAGTAGAACTTAAATCGCTATGACTAGTATTAGCAAACGGGCCTAAATGTTCGCCAAGCAGTTTTCTGGTTAAAACTCTGTTTATACCGCACATCCCTGCGATCAACTTGGTTTGGATTTGCATTTGTGCTGATTTGGAAGTTTCTTATTGTTCACTTTTGTTTCACCATTCTAGACCTTTCAATTTCAAATCAATAAATTCGTACGATTGGGACAGAAGCTAGTTTTGAACACATTGAACAAAAATTATCCTCTCACCAGCTGTAATTGATGTACTAGCATAGATCATCCGGTATAACATTGTTCCGTAAACACGGCTACTTGGCTTGAGATGATAATTGCACTCTATATCGATTTAATGCACGGCAGTACCCCAGTAACCACTACTTCTGCTGAAAACTGCGACGCTCTACCATGTTTATGCATTTCTTTATGTGGAAAGATGTTCACAATTAACGAGCGATTTGAACAAAACGTTTTCACACCTCCGGGCCTTACCAATAAATACTTTTAGTTTCGACTCAAATTTTAGTTTCAGTTCGTAGTGGGGCTTGCTAATAAGTCATTCTCAACCGTCTCACAGTTAATATTTTGTAGGTCACAATGGGTAATTTTGTATGGAAAGTCGTCGTCATTGTGAGTTCGTAAATCTAGCCTGGACACTAATGATTATTGTGGTACCGCGCAGTGGCTATATTTTCCATACAAATTTCGAAATTGTGAGCTTCCGCAAATTTGAAGTTGAGACTAAAATTTGTCTGTAGTACGGCGTATTGTGAAATTTACATTCCCGGATGCCATCGAAAGGAGGCAGTTGCAAACACTGTTCTTGGCTGGAATTATGACAACTTAAGACGGTCATTGTTTTACTGTCTTGTTTCGTGATTTCCATTCTATTCGTAAGTAGGTACCAGTCAAATGCTTCTGGCCGCGAGATCGCACTTCTTTTTATAAAGTGATTAACTTGCAAAACATGTTTTATATTTATAATAAGTAATACTTGCTACAAGTGATGCCATATTTATTTATTTTCTATTTGTAGAGCTTCCTTGGGATCAGCCGTCGGCCAATTGCCAGGAATTTGTCAACTGGAAGGAGAACGACCGATGGACAACCAACACACCTTGGAGTAAACTCGACACACTAGCTATATCTTTGCTACGCAAGGTGCTAGCCGTTAGTCCCGCCCATCGAATAAATCTGGAAAAGATTTTGGATCACAAATGGTGCAACATGCAGTTCATTGACTGCGGTAAGTTGTTAAATCTTTGCAGTATTTTTTGCTGACTTCTGTGCATTTCATAAAAAACACACAAATTTGAATTGGACCTTTGGTGACATTTGTTCAGGTACTTAGTGACTCTCAGTGTATTTTTAAAAGCCTGAGAGGCACTTTGTGCCTAAGTGAAGGTCACTTGTTATGCATCCAAACCGTGTACTACATTTATTTGTATCTATAGTTTTAAGTGCTAAATGAGTGATATTACTAATCCGTATGATGCATTCGCATGCTACTCTCCCGATGAGTACGAGTCGTTCTTCCGTTAACAATATAATTGATTTACACGCTGATTTTCATCGCTTTGGCGCTTTAGCTGTATGATAGATTGTTTACTTCATAAAGCTAGATTACCAAAGCATTGAAGGTTTCGCACTTCCATCAAAATTCTGATATCTGCTAATCCTCCACACCACCACCCCCTGCGTAAGCTACTGCATTGCCGCGTCGCATCTCGTGTATTGATACCCTTTTCGTTTCCCATTGTTTATTTTTTATTTTTTATTTGCATTGCGTTTGTTGTGTTACTGTTGTTTTTTTGCTTGTGTTTCTTTTGTTTATTAATATTTTTTGTTCGCTTTTATTTGGTCTTTGGTGATTTTAGCTGTATGGTTAGTTGACTGGATTCCATAGAGCTTTATCACCAAAAACCAAATGATTGGGATTTTTCATTTTGTTATTTTTTTGTTTTTCTTCAATTTTTGTTTATACTTTTCGTGGTTTTTAAAAATTTAATAAAAAAAAAACTCCAATTCCATTGCTTATTGTGTTCTCTGTTTGTTTACTTGACAGATTTGAAATCTCACGACGTTACAGACGGCGACCTTCGCTCGCCGAAATCCAAACGACAGCGTTCCAGCGCCGATTTCTCGAATCCCTTTGACGATTCCATATCGCGGGTTTACTGTTCTCAGCCAATGCCGACAATGAGAAGTGATGCAGACGCAGACATTGTAGCAGGGCGGGGTTTAAACCGAAGCACAAACAACAATTCGGCATTTGAAGCCCGCAACGGATTCTGTTTCTCACAACCGGCACTGTTGGACGATTTGATTCTGTGCACACAGATGAATCAGACGCAGTCAGCAAGCCAAAATGTATTCCAAAGACTGGTGCGACGCATGACAAGGTTCTTCGTGACTACCCAATGGGACGACACAATAAGGCGACTATTCACGACGTTGGATAGGTTGGGATATGTGCGAAAGATGAACGATGACAGTGTGGTAACGATATCGACGTTCGATAGGAGAAAATTACGACTCGTGTTTAAGGCGCACATCATCGAGATGGACGGCAAGATTTTGCTAGACTTCCGTTTATCGAAGGGTTGTGGTTTGGAATTCAAGAGACGTTTTATTAAGATTAAGCAGATCCTGGAGGATATTGTACTGAAGGGGCCGACGACATGGCCCATAGCAATAGCGACAAATTCTGTGCCTTAAGTTGTTTCTGTCTTCTTCTTTTTTTCCTAAGTTCTATGTAGTTTCTTTTTTTGCGACATAAGTATTTTATTATGATTACGACTTCATCTTTTTTATTTGTTTTGCTATGTTCTGTTGAGGAAAAATGTCATTTAGTTAAATAAACAAAGACTACGTTTGTAACCAAAGGAAATGTTTTTTTACTTTGTATTAAGTGGGGAATGCTTTCGGCTTTTGGGAATGCCAAATAAAGCGTCAATCGAAACCATGTTGATGGGACTGTTGAGGTAAGCCCTAGATTGAACTGAGGAATACACTATATTTAAGTTGTCTTCCAAATGTACGCTCTCGGCTGGCTTGACACGCACGTGTAGTTGGAGACATTTGGGTTAATAACGAGCAAGTGATCTTTTTGTTTTTACCAAAGATAATCTCTGGTTTTTACCTTGGATTTTGTAACCTACACGAGAGTGTAAATGGCCCTTAATGAATCCTTTTGTGGACGAGTGACACAGGTAAGATACTAGTTTGCATAATGCTTACCAAAAGTTATAAAGCAATTTTGGTTTGAAATACGTGTACGTGTAGAGCAATAAAAATACTGATAGATATCCAATGATTATAACTTATAAATAAGTTTCATTGTTTTAGAATTGCAAGCATATTTGTTTTAAGCGTTATTCCTTATACACATTCGCAACTGTTAGGAAAATATTTTCATTGGAGTATCAAAACCAATTTCAAAAGTGGATAAAGCTGCCGAATGAATTTTGCCGATGCAATATGGTACAAGTTGTGGTCAACTTCTACATACGACTATTTACGTTTGCGTCCTTTTAATTTCAACTGTAGCTGGAAATAATTCAGTCGAATTTAAGGATATCTTTGTAATATTAATAAACCAATATGTAGTTTTTGTATTTAGATTTCTGACATCTGTATCTGCAGAGCAATTTACAGAAAGTCAATGAGGCTTTAACAATCATGATTAGTAGTAAGTCCCTAAATACAGTAAATACCGTAAAATGGGGTGACTAGCAACAATCTTCAGGAAAAAGTTAAATGTTACTACCTACGTGCTCAACATCATTCCACACTTGCACACAATTATAAGTTATATCTTGTATCGACAAAGGAGGTATTGGTGTAGCAAATTGGCAGCACTAGTATCAAGAGTAGAAAATCTGCTTTCGCGCCAAATTGCCTTCAATTATCGATGCATGTTAAAACTTTATGTATTTCAGTGCAAAAAGTAGAGTTTTTTATACTGGAGTTGTGTTTGTGGCAAATCCTATTTGTTTATAAAAGAAGTACGACCGAAAGTAAGTGATTAACTCTAATACGCAATGAGTTTTAGTAAATAGTTTTAACTTATATATTTTTCTGATATAAATGGGGTGACAAGCGACGAGAAAGGGGTGACTAGCGATGGCAAAGGGGTGACTAGCAACAACACATGGGAAAGTCAACAGTATGAGCTATGGAGTTGTGTCACGTAAGCAAGAAAACATGTATAAAAAACGATGTAACGGAGGAAGAAAGGTAGGACATTTTTGTGGAACTTTTAAAACGTAATTTTCATTTAATTTAAGTTAATAGTATGCATTTATCTCATTATCCTTTCAGACAACCCGGACAGCGAAATCAGCAAGCTTTTCTGCGGTCTTCGATCTACAGGAGAATGTGCCAGAAGAAAAGAACAGAACGAAGAAGCTAATGACTTTTTGCATTTATTGTAAAAACAAATGGGTTGAAGGAATTCGTTCCGATTATGAACTCCTACCTAATTTCGGAAAATTCTGAACTTTTTCTTAAGTTATCGAAGACTGTGGGCGAAGCTGCTGAAATTTGCAAAAACACCCAGAGCCAAAATAGTGCACAATGGCTGGTTGAAAGGAAGCAGCGCATTACTGGGAGTATAGCCAACAACTTGTACACCTACACAAAAAACAAAGTCACCAAATTGGCAAAAGAAGTTATCTTCTATATATGATGGCAACTTCAAAGGCAACGATGCAACAAGGTATGGAAAGTAGGCAGAAAAGTTGGCTAAGAAGCTCTACGCCAGAAGGTATCTTTTCTTTGACGTTTGGTTGATAGTCTCCATACACCTGCCTTTTCTGGCTGTAAGCCCGGACGGAGTAGCATTTGACGGTGATGAATGGCGGCTCGTGGAAAAAAGTCTCCAGTAAAGGGTAAAGAGGTTTCCGCTAAAGAGCTCCTGTATTCCCTCGATTATTTGGAATCCAGCGAACAAGGATTTATTTAAAAAAAAAACATCATACTTACTTTGGACAAGTTCAACTAGGCTTAGCGATTTTAAAACTATAAATCTGTGATTTTATAGTATATTTTTCCTATGACAATTCTATGGAAATTATCCAAGTAGTTATCGACGAGTGCTTTATAAATACATTTGTTCTGTTCCTTTACTTTTGTAGTAAGAATGGAAAAGACTGTCAAAATAGCAGTGGTGGGGATAAATTCTCTCACAGAGAGACGCTTACAAAAAAGTTAAGGAACGCTTTTGTAGCAATTTATGAAAAATGACAGATACATAATTCAAATATTAAAAAAATGATACGAAAAGTCGTTAAAATGTCTGGCAAACTCGGGGAATTTGTTAATTTACTAAGAAAATTAGTTCTATCATTTATTTTGAATTTTATTTTGATGAATCCGAGTATGTGGAAGAGTTTGTACTGATTAACAACAATTCGAAAAAAGGAAAAAAAGACACTGCTTGAAGAATCACATGGAGGAGATTGTTCCTTGGCACAGCGATGAAGAATATCCTAGCCGCTTTCGAAAGAATCTCGAGGAGAACATTATAATTTATATTCCAACAAGTGATGCCTTTCCCCAGTATTTAAAGAAGTAAAAAACAAAAATGTTATTTATTCTTAAGTATATTTTAGAAACTTTAATTTATTTTGTATTTATATGCTATGAATGTTAATGTGATATGAAATCTTTTCTTTCTCTTTTCCTTTTTTTACCTGAATATTTTTCTGATTTTGTTATTTTTTTTTTGTTTTGTTTTTTTTATTAATACAAGTTACTTTTGTTTCTTGAAAAAGTTTATGTTTTTGTTTTGATTCCACATTCTTAGGTTAAAAACTTTTGATCATTCAGTAAAGGAGTACTTAGGTTGGATAATCCACATAAAACTATCATAATGTCATCAATATACGGTATTATGGAAACACCAACCTTTTCCGACAGGATTTTAAACATTTTCACCCTTGCCAATCTTCTCTTAACATGAACTCTAGCCGTAGTAATTTTCGTGCTTCTTTCTACATCTTCCTTTGAGAAGTTCTGAAAATGAATTTCTGGTCTAATCATCGCTACTCCGGCTTTTGAAAGTTCTTCACCAATCATAAGACCTTTGTCAACCACCACAGCATCGCCTGGCTGAAGTTTTTCCAATAAGTCCGTCAGATAAAATATTGCCTTATCTGAAGATTTCCCAGTCGCAACTTTACTGACATAATTAATTGATCCAGATGGTAACACTCCAACAAGTACTTTTAGTGTATGGGAGCCTTTGTAATGAGAGTAAGTGCACGCTCGACATTTCTGGCACCGAAAGGTCATTGTTCTCATTTCCATGCAGTCAAGTACCGTTTTCACATTTTGAAAGCTTTTAAAACATTCTGGCAAACTTCTTTTATTTTGTTCAGCTGTTTGCCAGTAAATTAAGGGCTTAATGATTTTCGATAAAAGTTGAATTGTATCTGCGAAATACAGTTTTGCCGTTTTATTGCTTATTTGAAACGATATTGATAGTTCTTCAAAGGATGGGTTCGACTTTAACTTGTACATAGTAAGCAGGATTCGCTCTCTCATTGGCATGTACGCCTTATCCTCACCTCGAATCTTTTCAGATGCTCTTACTAAGATATCTAATGTGGAACTATTATGCAACCCAGTCATGGTTTTTAATTTTTTCTCAGTATCCCATAATGCAGTGAAGCTAGTGATTTGGCTTAAGCATGCCTGCACCCCTATGCTACGAACACTCTCAGTATAGTTGTGTGATGGTTCTTCTGTATCACTTGGATTCTCCGCCAAACTTGTGGGTTGATGTGTAATACATTCTTGAGTAGAACTAGAGGATAAATTAAAAGTATATCATTAGATAAATGGAAACGAAATGTAGGAACTTGTAGTACCTACCTTCTTCTCATAAAAGCAGCTGAGCGTGATAGAAACTGCCTTGAACGTATAATGCCTGGTTTCTTAGAAGGAATTGCTGATTTCGGAAGGTTTTGGCTGGGAAATGCTCCTTTCACAAGTTTGGTTCTATACTGAAAACCATCCCGTGCATTCGGTCGCAAAATGTCTTTATCTTTAAAATGAAGACTACAAATGGAAAAACATTTGGGAAATTCTTTCTCCATCCTAAGTGCAGTACCCCATTTAATTAAAAGAACTTCAGAGCTCCTAACTTCTTTTGGAAGATGGTACAATGTAATTCCCTCTTTTCGGTAAGAATTGCATTGAGGAACGCCACAATGCTGAACTCCAATTGTTTTCACCATTTTCTACAAAAAATAAAAACTTAGTAGGTATTCACTTTTATATTAACACTTATCGATCTCACTTTTAAAAGATATTATTTTTCTGTTATAAAATGAGTTTTTTTCTTGTATTAAATGTATATTTCGAATTAATTCCACAATTTCTCACAACTTCTTGTTTTTTCATAGAAATATCTACCAGCTGTCAAGATCTATAGCAACCTACCGATGCGAAAACTTGCCGCCAGGGGTTAGCCTCCATTCGTCAATTGCGGTTGTCAATCAATTTGTTTGTAAAAACTTGTGAATTTGACCGGAAATATTTTGTAGATCACAGTTGTTCCATCATCTTTTTGTGCTCGATGTTCGACTTTCAGTTAAGTTTGTGGTCACCAACCCGGATACTTGACAATGAATGGCGCCCTAAGGACACGATTCACGAGATATCTTCGCAAATTAAGATAAAAAAGCAAAACAGAGATACCTAACTAGCCCTTCTGTCGTTTTCCATTGGGCAAAAAGAAGCATCCGGGAGAGTCCGGAATCAAAAAATTCGCTTCTGAAACCGTTCCATTGGCAATACTCTTCTGGCGATTCTGAGAAAAGAATTTCGCTTCTCGATTTGAAGTCAGAATCCTCTCAAGAAGCACTCACACAAATGAAATGTATGTATTTTGGATTACAGAATGAGTGAATCCCCGAGTCAAACCAATGGAAAACGACATTAATCAAACGCTTGCATAATGTCAGACAGACTCGGAGGAGGTGACATTAGTTGTTGCACTTTATTTTCGCTGAGATAGGACGTTTGTTTAATGAAAAACCGGGGCGTCCAATAAAAATAAAAACTCCATATTAACGTAAGTTTTAAGAAAATTTACCAGGGAAATGGTGGAGCTCCTGGCGAGTCGGGCCTTATCCACGCATATCATTTAGGTAGGTACCGTCAAACTGGCTAACATTGACCACTTTTAAAGTTCAAACAGTTGTATCTTTTAGGTTTTTCGCTCGATTGGGAAATAAATGATACAAGAATAGGGGCTTCCCTTTGAACTTTAGTAATTCGAAGCTAAGATTTGTTTAAATTAAAACAGTAAGGTTGTTTCTTAACAAAAATAGGGTGGTCAATGTTTGACTTAGTTTTGGGTAACTTTGACCGACATGTTTATTGTTTATTAAAAATCGTAATTTAGTTAGTTTTATTCAATTTTAATTCAACCTACTAGTTGATTATATTAAAAAATCATTTTAAATTTGTTAGGCTGTTATAAAATATAGCTTTCAGTTAAGAAATAATATAAAATAATAATGTAACTGAACATTTTATTTCGTCAATTATTTATACAAAGAAATATTGCTATTAAACTAAAACTATTAAGAAACTTTTAATTTAAAAGTGTTAGAGCTCATTAAGACACATTTTTCTACTAGGCAGAGCGTAGTTTAAAGCAATACTAAGTCGTATTATGTTTAAAAAGGGTTTGTAGTTACATAGGTACCTACTAGGACCTACCTCTACATACACTGACTTTGTTATTCGGATTTGGTTTGTGTAGGGCTTACAGTTAACAATTAAACTTTAAATTGCAATGTTCTCCTCTTTACTGAAGAGTTTTGGTCAATCTACCAATATCCTTATTATGTTTCAACTTGATTATCATCAATCTTACTTTTGCGGTTTTAAATTTCGATGCCCACTATGAAACAGCTTCAACTTGAACTTGCTCTTCCTTGGTACTATTGTTTCGTCTCTTTAGTATAATTATATGACCTTTATTTAATAAAAATTGTATTTAAATTTGAATAAAAACCTATAAAACGGCGAAATAGAAGTGGTCAATGTTACCCATTATATGTTTTTTTAACTTTGACCGCCCGGTCAAAGTTTCAATGCCCTCGGTCAAAGTTAGCCGTTGGCCCATAAATTTCGACACAATTTTCAAATTGGTCTCAAAAGCAATCTTAAAACTAAAATTTATATTGAAAAGTATATATTTACAATAGACAACATCTTAAGCTACCTATATGACCTAACATTTTAATGAAAAAGTGTTTAAATAACTCCGAAATACCTAGAAGTTTGATGCACATCAAAAGTGCAACAAAACGGACATTCACTGCATTAGCTGTCCAGGTAGGAAGAATTGCCCCTATTCTCTCTATCTTTTTTTCCGCCATCTGTGAACAAATAGCACTCCTTATAAACACATAATTATAATCCTAACTTATACCAGATGCCGGTTAAGTGAATTTAAAGAGTTGGTTTGCTTTTGGTCAATGTTACCCCCCCTGGTCAATGTTAGCCTGTTTGACGGTACCTCTACCTATCTAGTATTTCCTTATTGTGACCAAAACATATTCAAGTTCCAAACCATATGCTTTTGAGTTTCTTCGCCACCCTATAATTCAAATTGTCACATCACAGTTGTCAAAACAACACCATAACCTCACACATTTTTAGCGGTGGCGAAGGCAAAACGTTTTGTTTTGTTTACAACAAGTTTATATCTGGTTTATATTCCAAAATTGTTATTAATTAAAAAAACAAATATGGCGGACAAAGGAAAAGTAATAAATATTTTCAATCCCGGTGTATAGCTAAATAAATGAACATTCTTTCCATTTCAACAGCCAACCGGTGGTAATGACAACAAGGAGAAACGTCGCAAGGAATCCATCCTAGATCTCTCCAAATACTTGGAGAAAATGATACGTGTAAAGTTTGCCGGAGGACGAGAAGCCGCCGGAATACTGAAAGGATACGACGCCCTCCTCAATTTAGTGCTGGACAATACAGTAGAGTATCTTCGCGATGCCGATGAACCCTTCAAACTCGCCGAGGACACACGCAGTCTGGGTCTAGTTGTTTGTCGAGGGACAGCGTTAGTTCTAATTTGCCCACAGGATGGCATGGAATCCATACCAAATCCCTTTATCTCACAGGATGCATAAAAACGACAACATTTTGAGGGAAAGATATCGTGTAAACAGTCGTAAAACAAACAAAGTAATCATTAAATGTAATTCACTTAGCTTAGGGATGTGAAAATAAATAAGGTACAATCTAGATGAAATAATTTACGAGTAGCAAAACATCTTAATCCAAGCCGAACTCGTTTCGCAGCCACGGGTACTGTGGTGGGCATTCTTTGCACGTGTAAAAGTAACGGTCTTGCTGCAGTACTCGACTGCGTAGCTTGCATGTGTTAGGAATGTTGCACACAATCTCTTGCGGCTCGAGTGGCTTCGGTTTACAGTGCCATGCATCGAATTGATGCAACTGATTGATTTGAGTCGGCTGACGCATCCATTGTATGGCCTGATAGTTCGTCACGAAGTAAACATCGGGCAGCTTTTGAAGATCATCGAGGAATTTCTAAAAGATAACTGAAATAGGATATGCCCTTTGCAATCGGTCTACATACCAGAAAAGCGTTTAAGTAGTCAATTTTCTTGAACCATGTAGAATGAAAAAACAGTCCAAAAGGAGCACGGTTGCTTAAGTAATGACGTTTGAAGTTATGTGTGAGCATGCGGTAAATATCTTCACCGCTTAAATGTGGTGGACAGCTGTCCACCATGCCGCAGGTATAATCGCCGGCTTCCAATTGATTCATTACCATTTCCCAGATGCCAGGGTAGCTTCTAGAGGGGCAGTTTTGATTGTTTCCGGTGCAACTGTGAGGCATCTTGTAGTCTAGAGTGTATGGCCAGAGGGGTGGATTTGTGAATGGTGCCACCATCGATGAATCGAAGATAAAGCCAAATTCTTTCATCATTAGAAACTGACGATTCCAGCCTACTCGTAGGTAAGGAACACGCATGCCACGAATCTCTTCCATGCGAACCGCACCGAATTTATTTATAATGTTCGCTTGACCTACCATTTCGTCGAACCAGTCCTCAATTGTTGCATTCTTGGACCACCATATTTCAGGACCGCGGTGGCTGGAAGAAAAAAAAAAACACAAATAGGAAGGATTGTAAAATACGTCTGTAGATATAAAATAGATAGATTCGCTCTTGCTCGTGGTTGCATGTGCAATAAATCCTATTAACTATTAATTAGATTTAAGTCACTATCCAGTTTGTAAGTATTTTAACTTACGTCACTGAGTGCACTGATATCTCGTGCCCATCGTTCCATAACTTCTGAACAAACTGATAGTTAGTGTACTGATGAGACACATAGAATGTGCCCTTGATTGGACATCCATTGGGATTTTTTCTATTCTGAGTAAAGAGCACCTTTGAAAACAGTTCCCAATTGTCAAAATTCACAGCATCATCGAATGTCAACAGAATCATCTGGGGAATTTGGATGGGATCCAGTCGTCCAGGAATAAGCGTTCCATCCCGGGAACAATAGCAGTCAGGCAGCTTACAAGCGGCAGGGTCACAAGCATGAGCGGCATTTGGATCGTTTTCCACATCGCACCAGCCTTCATCCGATCCATCGGGACAGTCGACAGATCCGTCACAAAAGTACTCATTGGGCAGACAAGTGCCATCAGCGCATCCCAAATGACTATCGTCTTGACACTCAGCATCATCGAGAAGTGGTTTCGGTGCACGAGTCTCTACAAGAAGAAACTATATATAGAAAGAGCCTTTTCAATACATAATTGCCAACTTACCAGCAGTTACATCACAATTATCAACATTTTGCTTAAAGTCACAAATCTGACGGACTACATCGAAGAGCAAACCCTCGGAGCACTTGAATTCAAATACCTCAGCCTCAATGCATAAGTAGTACTTGGAGCACTCCGAATTTGTCCAGATCTTGTGAACCGGCCTATCTGGATCTCTGTAGAATCGTCCGTCCTCATGGCATTCCACGTTGTTGCGTATACTGCGCTTAGTCACGTTTCTTGCGCATTCGACTAGAAATGGAAAAACGATGTAATAACAGTCACCTTAGATATATTGGATTTCGTCATTATCATCAAAAGTTCATCTCGAAACTAGCCTATAACCTTTCGAGATCGACATCGCCATCATAATTGACCACCTCATTAAATGTCAATGGCAGTTGATACTGGTGCACCACTCTTTTTCTTTGTAGAGTTTGTATTATAACCTCACGATCCACCACTCGATTAAATTTATCCATTTATCCAAATCCAAAGCGAGAAAATAAAAATAAATCAATGGGTAAAGCAAAACGGTGATAAAGCCAGTTATGCGTACTACACAAGTGTAATTGCGATGGGGTGAAGTCTGAAGTGATTTGGCCACTAAGCTCTAGATGTGTTGAATTAATATCATTCGATTTATGCTGCCGTTCACTGCCATCAATGTCAGTGATATTTATTTGTTCGTTATATTGCCATTCCGCTTTCGTGGTTAGATTTACGCATTTTTAACTAAAGCACTCACCATGCCACTTATGGGCACGACTTGAAAAAATGAAAAATTAAAAGTTGCGTGCGCACAGTTGGCAAGGTTGTTGTTTGAAAACCTTAATCCGTTCGATGAATTACAATCTGTTGCTCTACAAAAAGAAGGACCGGTGCTAATGTCCTCCTGAACCTGACGAACTGCGTTATTTCACGAAAGATCTGGCCAGCCCACGATGATGCCAGAACAAACAACCTCTTAGCCAGAACGCGTGTAGATGTCGCCCGACTAACGGCAATTAGTACGGCCCATTGGCCTTTAGGAACTCACGCAGCCAAGCTTGGCATCCCCCATAACACTCACTGTCGTAGCTGCGCCGACACAAATAAGAGTGAAACAGTGTTTCATCTTCTTTGCGAGTGTCCGGCTCTAGCCAAAACCAGACGCAGTGCACTATAGGTCACCCTTTTTATGATGACATTTCGGCCATCCAAAGTAATCCATTTCAACAAGATCATCAAATTTCTCAATTCTTCAGGCTGGTTTTGAGCTGCATTAACTTCCTTCTCCCCTTTTATCTTCAGGTTCCTTTAGCTGTGGTCTCAAAACGGCGCTAATGCGTTATTTGTGTTTTTACCTCGTCAGAGTACGGAGAATACAGCCACTTAAACCAACCAACCAACCAATGAGTTGAGTATTCGTATGAAAATGGTTAGAGATTGGTTAAGAATAGATTGATATGCTTGCAAGTTATCATTTTTGACTGCTTGGTATGGTAGAATCAATCAGAATTCGAACCTAAGAGACTATAGGATTTGTAAATCCCCTTTGTTATGAAAAAATAACTTCCAGATAAATCTTCAGGAATTGAACGAGGAACTGGACAAACGTACCTACTGTTAAAAACGTACGGTCAAAAATGAAAAACTCACACAAAACGAATGGTTGTGAAAAGACAGGCCTTGGGTCCCTACGGACATGTTGCGCCAACTATTTTTTTATTTTTAGAAAGGGTTATTTTCCAACAATAAACGGAAATTGAAAAAAAAAACATTTTTTTCAGTTTAAACGGTAGATTTCATAAAATAGGTAATTGTTCTTGATTGAGCGTTAGAAAACATGGACAAGAATGTTTAACAGTGAAGGAAAGGGCAAAAATATTGCCCTGGTGGTCTTTTTCACCATCCTATAGCCTGAAAAATAAAGCGAAATGATCATTGTGTCAGCTGTTAAAAAAAGATCGTCGCCTTACGCAAAAATTTTATGAAGGAAACACTTCTTCTGCCGAAAAAATTTTAACCTAAATGGACCAGATCCCGGATGGTTATAGTAATTATCAGGAAAAAGAAGCGGTTTTTAAACCGCATTTTTTTTTTGCACATCCGAGCTCATCAGACAGAAAACAGAATATTATAATGTTCTTGTTTGTTATAGATCTTTTTAAATTTCCTCTGAGACATAGTTATATTGCAAGGATTTCCGCTTGAAATACGGAGTTATACCTACTTGCCCATACCTACTTTTTTAGATGAACGTTTTTGTGTTGACACCGTATACTCCAACTCTTTCATCTGTTTTCGATTCATCTATGTTCCATACATGATAATTGTTGGAAAATGTGGATTTATTCTGTTCCCAGTTCTGCTGATTTAGGAATGTAACTTTCTAACCAGAGACAATACTGAGACTCCCAACTCGCAATCATCTTGCCGCTGGCCCTCTAATATTTTTTTAAATACGCCATTTTATTTTGCTATGGATGTTATGTCAATTTAGAATCCGTGTGATATGCACAAAATATGAAATAAACGCTGCCAACCGCTGCCAAGAAGGAACAATCTCCTCCATGTAATTCCTAATGGAGTATCATATCTTCCTCTTATCGAATGCTTGTAGTTCAATCAGTACAAACTCTTCACATATTTGGATTCAAGGTATACAGAACTACAAGGTATGATATTCCGCGATTAATTTTTTGCTTGTTCTGCGCATCTACGTCACATGACGACAACTATTTTGACGTTTCTCTGCAAATTTATTCATATACGGGTGGTTTTCTGTTTGAAAGTTATATTTTTAATAATAAAAGTATTTTGTGTGCTGTTTTCAATTAGTGTTATGGTGTACAAATTATAAAATTGCTTATGGATCATTAATTCAATGTGCATAAAAGCTTTTGTCATGTGGGTAGTCCACATTAATATATCGAAACCTATGAAGGTCGCTCAAATGATATTTTTGTCGGTGAAACTATTTTGTGCATTTCAATAAAAAGATTAAAAGCAACTCGCTACATCTTTTGTTCCAGTGTTAAAGAAGACAAGATGCGTCGAAATGGTCACCGACTGGACAAGAATGTTGAAGTCAATCAGAAAGATTAAAGAAAGAAGCTGCAAAATGTTAACTTAAATCAATGGTATGGGTAATAAAATCTTTTTTTTTTGTATCTAATACACAATTCGATATTTTGATATCCTTAAAGGCCTTTTGATGCGCATGAGGATGACCAGCAGGAGCAACAGTAGCAAAGATGACAGAATTCCTCAGAAGTGGTCCATTGAAATCATCTCCACTTGAAATTTTGGAAAAATAGGAATTATCAACTTCCAATCCTGATCAACGGGCATGTAGACGGCTAGCCGAAATGCTATCTGCTAGAATCTATTGGAAAACAAAGGAGTTAAATAAAAAATGATATTAGTTTCATTTTATTATTTTGTTTATTTTTCGTTTATTCGTGTTTACATTTTCGTGCATTTGTGAATTTAAAATTTTAATTTTAAAAAACATTTTTCATCGAAAAAACAGTTTCTTTATTTCTTTTTCCAAGGTACAATTTTCAGACTGCAACATTAACCGATTGATGTAATTAGAGCAGCATTTAAGTGAGGTGGAATTGTACATAGAGAATATTTTATCAAGGGTTTCTAGGTTTTGTACGAATTCCTGATTTGGTTGATGAAGCCCTCCTTCCGAAACTAAGTTCGTCCAACAAAATGAACTTGTGTTGTTAGCATCCGAATATTTTTGCATAATTTCTGGCATTTTCAGTTTAAGTCTATAGATAATTATATCCAGCTACATGCTCAAGTGAATCATACTGAAGATCCTCCATATCTTGAGCAGCATCTGGGATACTTGTGTTGTGGTTTTCTTCAGTGAAATCTGAGAGTGGAAGTAATTACACTATCGGGACAATCTTCAGATTCCATTATAAAAAGCTCGTCTTCTTCATTAACGCAGTTCGCTAGTGACCCATCCAGTTTTTTCTCATCGCTGCTGTCACATTCAACATTGGCTGATTGCGACACTCGTTGCGACCCAACAAAAAGCTTCTCAGACGGTACTTGAAATGTAAGGCAGTTGGATGATCATAAAGACCTCCTTTAGCTCTCATAACACCAAAAAACATTTCTAATGGATCTTGATTCAAACGATATGTAAGCAAGTACTTGATTTTATACTTTTCCTTTAAGTCCGCGAATAGCAATTTCAATGCGCTGATGTTGTTCAATATGCCCCTTTGAAATGGTAAGAGTGTTGAGAGTTTTTCAATTGTTTCTGTCTTATTTCGACTTAACTTTTTGTTATTGTTGCTGTTGCAACCAAACACTGCACATTGTACCATTTTCAAATCACTAATATTTAACTTCTTTTTCTTTTAAATAATTATTTTTCGGGCTAAAGTAGAAAACACTAGCTACGCTTTTACAAAAATTTTCACCGAAATTTCAAATGTGTTGTCGTCGAGTGACGTAACAGTGTAAGAGAGAGATGCAAGAAGACATGCGCAATATCATACCATGTAGTTTTATATACCTTGATTTGGATTCATCAAAAGTTTGATTTCATTCCAGATCATTTCCATCGCTAGGTAGATGAATCAACTAATTGTTAGTAAATTTGCAAATTCTTCGAGCTTATGATTCGTTCGCTTTTCGTATTAATTTTTTGAATCTGTCATAGATTACTACAAACGCGTTCCCAAACTTTTTCTTAAGTGTCTCTCTCTCTCTCTCTCTTTCAGTCCATTTCCATTCTAACTATCTGATCTGGCAAATTCAAAAAAACATTCATGTTTCTACAGAACCTTCGGTTGGTTTCGCGATTGGAAAGACAATCCCTCTAACCCAAACATGGATAAGTTATGTATAAGTAGAATATACCTATTCTGTTTCTTTGCCTATATCATGCGGATCCGATGCTACTTTGTTGACAAATTTTGTACATAACGCTTATAAAGAATGAACCTCGTCAGATTTGTAACGTACACAAATTATCTGATTTTATTTATAAACTCCTCGAATATAACGGATTCTTTGCTTTATTTATGTGGTATTTGATTGGGCGCTCTCAGAGCACCGTTTTTTTTTTGCTCTCAAAGCACTCATTATGTTCGTTTGGTACAAAAAAAACAATCTTTTTCAGATTTCAGAGCACTTTTGCGAATCTATATTTTTTCTCAGATTTACAATACAAGTGCGTTTGAGTTGACAAATGGTGGACTTTGTTTAGGTTTTCGTGAAACTGTTTTCTACAGCAAACAATGGCATTGTATGGGTTGAATCAATTTTTGTAAATTATTTATGTATAAATACTTAGAAATCAGTCGGGACGCAAATTCCGAATGTCTTAATATAAAATTTAACCAGTGAATGGAATACGTTTTGGAAAGTGTCGACACAAAAAAGTGTAAGTGACGTTTTTATTTTCGATTAGACACACAAAATCTGAAATCTTATGTCGTTTTCTATTGGGACAGAAAAAGAGCAGTTTTTCTGCTCTCGAATGGGCCGCAAAAAAAAAATCACTTTTTTCAAAAGTCAAAGCAATTTTGCGAATCTCGATATCTGAGCGAGATTCACACCTATTTGCACAAACACCAAAACATTTGTCATTTGTCAGACTTTAAAGTGTGTTTACTTACGTTTTTAGACGAGAAGTCTATGAAAAATAGAGAGCAAATTACATTTCGCCGCTGCAATAGATATCAATGTAAATTGAATGGGTTTTTATAAACACAAATAAAAATTTGAGAACAGCGGACTTTTAAAACACGCACCACCACAAATGCAAAGGAAGACAAATACCGTTTTATGTTCCATTGGGCAAGAAAAATCTGAAATCTGAGAGCAAAATCTGAAAATCCCAATGGGAAACGACATGAGAACGCATCTGAAGAAGCCCAATCGAATACCACATTAGAAAGAAAATACATTTGGACCGTCATCCAATAAGAAGCAGACTGGATTTGACGAATACCCAATTATTAGCCTATTTCATCCGCAAGCCGGAATAATGCGCAAACTAATTGATCAATCTGCCAGGTGTCCATAAATTGCGCTACTGGACTATCAGGTTGGACACCTTCTCTGTTAGATGTTTCCGTGTTAACCATTTTTAACCACTCTCTATTATATCTTCAAATAGAAATACCATCTTGTTGACAGCTGCGCTTGCGTTTTGCTTGTTTCAGATATACCGAACCACCCAACTAATTAGCTAACTTACATTCCATGTCGACCTCAGTTATGCAACCACTTATTTGCGTAACCGAGAAACCTCCAAACTATTACAATAATAACAACAGAAAACGCTATTTGTTTATTAAACCATTTAACTAATTTTATCATGAACAAAAAAAAAACGAGTAAAAAAAAACCCCCTGCAGTGGGGAAAAAAAAATAAGCAAGAAACTTTCACACATCAAAATAGAAACTACTAACGCGGTGGCGTTGCACAGAGCTATCCAAAAGAAATGAGAAATTACCATCTGAAGCAATGCCGAAGAGCAGTAGAAGTACCACTGGTATACTCCACATTGAAGCGATCTAGTAAACGAATTCGATCAATCACTCCTTAGGGACAGCCGTAACCCGATTTTTGACCTTGAGTGGGAAAAACTTTCGACAATTTTCCCCGGTCAGAGCGAATGCACTGCACTTATTCACACGCACACACACACAGTGGCACTATGGGACAACTTTTCACCAAGGAATGGTTTTCTTTTCGTGGTTGTTGTTTTACTTTTTTTAATAACTATAATTAAACAAACTATTTGCTGTACTTGCGGTAACCGGCACCGGGCGAGTTCTTTCTTAGACCACGAAGCGTATCCGTTCGACAGAAGGCAGCAACTAAAACCTTTCGTTCGTCAATGTGGGTCTTTTATAAAATACGAAACCCACGTTGGACGGCTTCCAAGAGATGCACCTCTTAATGGTTACCATCGTTACCATGAGAGAGAAGCGAGTGACTTTCTTTTGGCGACGTCTAAGCATCTAAGAGAGATGCATTTGCGAGTGGTTGGAGTCTGTTTCAGTTTTACAGGAACTAGTGAATAAAAAATATCTGTATCTGCATAGAGTGGTTAGCTAGCATTCGCATAAAGTTCGAGAAGTCGCTATGTTGCAGTATAACTACCGAATTCATGACGATAGTGGGGGACTCCTTCTTTAGCGCATTGACTTATCGCAAGGCAGAGTTGTTTTTTGTGCGAAATTCTTTTAAGCACGTGCGTCGCA
Source organism: Cheilosia urbana (assembly GCA_946477585.1). Lineage (NCBI taxonomy): Eukaryota > Metazoa > Arthropoda > Insecta > Diptera > Syrphidae > Cheilosia > Cheilosia urbana. The sequence goes on from OX297854.1 coordinate 126,177,187, forward strand.
CTGTTGTGCAATTAAATGCTTGTATTCATATATAAGCGGTTGGTCTAAAAACACATGTTGCAGGTACCGAGTAAATATTGCACATACGCCCCGTAAGCTGCGTCTTATTGAATGCCACGTATGGAATGCCTTGTATTTGTTAAGTCGTGTATTGGGATATAACTATGCTTTTGGAACGATATTTTTACTTTCTGGCAGTTAGTTAATTGGCAGTGTTTCTCTGTGATTTTTGGGTATTAAAATGAAAACATTCACTCGACCCAAATACACATGATTGTGTTTTTCTTAAGCTTATATTGATCATAGATAGAAATACTTTGATGTTTTCAATAAGTCTATTTATTTTCCTTATAAACAAGTAAAGATAAGAGCAAAGTGTTTTGGAAGTACAATATCTATCTATATATATAAAAATAACTTGATAAATGTGTGTGTGACAGCCTACCGACTGCCACACACATCCGATTTTGATTTAGTTTTTTTTGTTGGTTAATAGACCATGCAGAGAAGGTTAATATATTGATGTGATAAATTTTTGAAAGAAGGCGCAACCGCCATATTCCAATAAATTCATTTTTGTACACTTAAAAAAAAAAGAAACTGGATAGAAATCGAGTAGTGACACTTCAAATACAAAAAAAAATATTTTAAATTTTAAAAGCAATTGTTGTTGTCAATTATTTTAATTATTTTCCAACCAAATTGTTGTTGTCAACAATTTTGAAAGTTTTTTTTTTTTTAAATACCTATAGGTACCTAAAAAGTTTGTTCTAATAAATTATGTTTACTATGTTACATTAAGTAACTTTTTGAAATGAAGTAGATACTTTGATTATACAAAGATGATAATTATGGCCGACGATATTTTGCATCGAATTCGTACTGTGATCATCGGATAATGAACTGGAGATGTCAGATGGAATGCGCAACAAAGCTTTGATTTTGATCGAGGATATGTGTCTGCTCATGAGTGGCAATTTGTTCTGCAAATTGGGGATGCCACAGCCAAATCGTTCAATGCAAGACGCATTTAATCCAGAATCGGAGCGAGAAATGGACTTCGTTCGAATCGCATTGAGTCAAGCTGTTGAAACAAACGTGCCAATGTTGAATCCAGAATAAAAGACAGTGTACGATGAATTGATGCAAGCAGTCGATAACGAAAATTGCGGAACTGGAAATACATTCATGATTTCACTGATGTTGGCTACAATTCGTTCGAGATCTGATATCGCTTTGGCCCTAGCCTCTTCTGGGATAGCGGCTACTTTGTTAGAAGGCGGTCGATTAGCTCATTCTGCATTGAAATTGCCATTGAATTTGCAAGTGGAAGAAGAACCTACATGCAACATTTCAAAGAACATTGCGATGGCGAAAGTACTGCAGCTATGTCAGATTATCATATGGGGCGAATGCACAATGGCTTACAAACGCGCATTGGAGGCCCTGAATCGTTTACGTAATGATAAGCGACCTTTCGGTGGAGCAATGATCTTGCTATCAGGCGATTTTCGTCAAACTTTTTCTGCCTGTCATTTCGAGATCAGATGACAGATGAATTGAATGCTTCAAGGCGTCTGCTTTATGGCGATACGTCAAGAAATTGCATTTGACAACAAACATGCGAGTTTCTTTACAAAATGACCAGTCCGCTGCAGAGTTCTCCAGGCAATTGTTGGCGATGGACAATGGTGTAATTCCAGCAGATTTAATCACCGGCCTGATTGAGTTTCCACAAAAGTTTTGCAACTTTACAACGACACCGGAGGAACTAATCATGAATGTTTTCTCGAATATAGCTCAGAATTTGTTGACCATGATTGACTGAGTGTAAGAGTGACTTTGGCTGCGAAAAACAAGAACGTCGATCATTTGAATTTCGCCATTCAAAACCAAATCGCTGGTGAGTTGCATTCATACAAATCAGTCGACTCCGTGATGGATGAAAACGAAGCCACCAACTATCCCATTTTGTTGCGCAACCTAAATGAACCAAAACTTTGTAACGGTACGCGTTTGATTGTGAAGAATTTAATATCAAATATTATTCAAGCAACAATTTTTATTGGAAAATTCAAAGGCGAAGATGTTCTTATTCCGCGGATTCCACTTATACAGAACGATTTGCCATTCGTGTTTAAGCGTCTTCAATTTCCCGTTCTTCTCGCTTATTAATAAGTCGCAAGGACAGCCGCTGTATGTGTGTGGCAAAAATCTTGAATTTCACGTGTCGGCAAAGCTCTCGCTTTGTACGTGTACACACCCGATAATAGAAATAGAACAAAAAATGTGGTGTACCATAAAGCATTTCAGTGAAAAAGCGGTAGGTTGGCCGACAAGTATTTGATTTTATTTATTTATTTAATTTTAATATACCTTTTGAATAAAAAAATTGAATTGACCGAATTACATGAAGCAGAATGAAGCGAAAGCTCGGAATTATTAATTTCATTACCTACATAAATGAATTTGGGCGGAACGAAGTTCGCCGGGTCAGCTAGTAGATATATAGAATATATAGAAAGGGAGAGATGAGGCTTAACGGTTGGTTACCTTGAATGTTTCTTTAAATTCCCTTCCATAAAATCCTAGAAAGTTCAATTTAAGGCTGCAGAGCTGTATATAAAGTTGGCGCAACTTCTCATTTATTGTTGTGAATTTTATTTTATTTTTGCAGTGAACGGTGGCCGAAATATAAATTGAGAAGAGTCTTTAAAGGACGATTTTATTCTCCGATAATTCTCAGTCAGATGTTCGCGAGTAGTTGCTTATACATATTTTATTCGAGGCCAAACTGAATGCAACTTCACTCAGTGGTTCAGCATACACTGCACTTGAAAAAGGCCCGAAAACAAATCATTAATGGCGTTTTTCATTTAAAATCTCAAACAATTGCCCCGAAATTCAGAATTACTCCTTTCCTTTGTGGAAGGACTCATTTATTATTCCCATCCACCAAAAGGGTTGCAACAGCGATATCTCCAACTATCGACCCATTGCTAAACTATCTTCCATGCCAAAACTCTTTGAGAGCATCGTTTACGATTCAATGTTCTTCTATTGTAAATCAATAATCTCCCCTAAGTAACATGGTTTTTTTAAGGGCAGATCTACAACCATAAACCTTACGGATTTTGTTTCTAGCACATTATGTGCCTTGGAAAATGGTAAGGAAGTGGATGTTGTGGCTACCGATTTCAGCAAAGCGTTCAACAAGATCTCTCACAAGGTCATACTCTTCAAACTAAAAGCAATCGGTTTTCCGCCGCGGCTTATTTCATGGATTAAGTCCTATTTGGAAGATCGAAGTTTAGTGTCCTTTTTAGATTTTCCGTTTCTAAGCCATTCATAGCATCCTCTGGTGTACCACAGGGGAGTCATCTCGGACCATTGATCTTTAATTTGACAATAAATGATGTAGTACGTGTCATTTTACTCTCAAACCTGGAGAGTTACGCAGATGATATGCGATTCTCTACACAAATATCTTGCACCGCTGATTCTCTGTCACTACAATCTGACCTTAATAACTTCTACACCTGGTGTCAACAGAATCGATTAGAACTTAACGTGAAAAAATATCAAGCTATTACTTTCTCACGTAAACGTCATCCCCTGAATCACAGATCTTATTTCATCAACAACGAGTCTGTCTCCACTGTTTCATCTAATCGTGATATGGGCATTATCTGCGACGCTCAACTTAATTTTCGACATCACATGGACAACATTTTTAGCAGGGCTAATTCTGCACTCGACTTTGTTAAACGTTGGTCGAAGGAGTTTTCTAACCTCTATGTCACTAAATCCCTTTATACGACGTTTGTAAGACCCCTTCTTGAATATGCCAGCCAAGTCTGGTCACCTTACCATCAGGTACATAGTTTGAGAATCGAAGCTGTCCAGCGTAGATTCATTCGTTTTGCCTTACGTGGGCTTGACTGGGATGACCCTCACAATTTACCTCCCGGCGAAAATCGCCTAAAGTTACTCAATTTACAGGCTCTTATGACTCGTCGCGATATCGCTGATATAATCTTTATTCATCAGTTACTATCTGGAAACATAGATTGCTCACATCTACTGCATCCGATCCCTAAACTAAACACTAATCGTCGTCGTTTACGATCAATCCCCCTTTTCCGCTTTCCCCATCACCGTACTGACTATGGCCAACACGAGCCTCAAGAATACTTTGTAAAGCAAACATATAGGTAATAAGTCATTATTCGCTTAAGTGTTATGTTTGTGATTTTACCTTCAATATTTGTACTATTTGTATTTTTTAGTCTTAAGTTTACTTTATTGTTTATTGTTAAGTTTTGCATGCTTGTATTAAGCAATTAAATTAAATTAAATTAAAATTTAATGAAATTCGTTGGAACACTTTTGTAATAATGGTAGACACCATATAACAGAGACAATACTGAAGGGCCCAGCCCATAGAATCCGTTGCATCTGTCACGTCGTCGGATTCGTCAATATTGACGTATTCGACGGAACGGGCAACCCGTCGCATACCTACGGTAACAGGCTGTGTTTTAAGCACCATATTATAATATGTGAGAGTTGGTTTTCTAATGCTTCTTCTTTTTTGTTTTTTACAGTAAATATTAATGCATTTTCATAACACAACAAACATGTCAATCTGACATTTTGCTAGTATGTGTTGATGAGTTCAGGGCAATTATTTATGTCGTTTTCCATTGGGACAGAAAAAGCACTTTCTTCAGAGTCAGAGCAGTTTTTCTGCTCTCGAAATCAGCTGGCTGTCAGATTTCATGTTCCATTGGGCGCAAAAAAAGCGCGTCAGAGAGTCAGAGCAATTTTGCGAATCTCGATATCCGAGCGAGATTCACACCTATTTGAACTAACACCAAAACATTTGTCGTTTGTCAAACTTTAAAGTGTGTTTATTTACGTTTTTAGACGAGAAGTCTGTGAAAAATAGAGAAAAAAATACATTTGGCCGCTGTAATGTATACTACCATAAATTGAATGGATTCTTATACAAAAATTACAATTTTGAACAGCTGACTTTTAAATCACGCACCACCACAAAGGCAAAGGAAGAAAAATCTCGTTTTATGTTCCATTGGGCACGAAAAATCTGAAATCTGAGAGCAAAATCTCGAAATCCCAATGGAAATCGACATTAAAAATATCCCTGACACTTCTGCCGTGTTCAGAATTGACCTGCAAGTTCACCTTTTTTTCAAAGAAACAAACATAGGAAACATAGAAGGAGCGCTTCTAGATTTACTCCTTTCATAGAAAGGACAATTCTTTTCTTTAATCGAAAACGCAACAAAATGTACAGACGAAGGTTTAAAGTTTGACATTATATAAATCTGTGTTTTCATATCTCCGTTATTTTATTAAATCTGTTTCTACTTTTAGAATCTCGAACGTTACTGTCGGCCTTTGTTGAGCCTCAAAAGGCTCAAAAGCATCGAGATCGAGATGAATTTTACTAAATTGGTATGTACAAAATTTAGATTGTAATAGGTAATATTCAATTTTTTTTGTAACGTAACGTTTGATGCACACCAAATCTAACCGGAACTGGTCTTAATACCGTCCGCAGGGAGCGCTGTACTCTATACAGGGCACATCTGTTGCTATGACGTTTGATTGTTTATCAAACAAATTGACATTTTAATTTTGTTTTGGCACGAAATGCTACGTACGTGCCGGTTCGATAATTGATTTTGATTTAACCTGTTTTCCAAATCAATTCTGTGATAAAAAAAAATGGGATTCCAACATACACTGAGTCTTATCTTTATAGCGATTATATTTATATCACCAGCGCTTTCGACAATCTCGCCTGGCAATAAGGTTAAACATACAAAGCAACTGAAAGTAAAACAAGGTCCCCAAGAGGATAGCATATTTGATCGGGACCTTATCGAAGAAGAACCAGCAGCCAGAGATATACTAGTCGAAAGTGCAGGCTACCACAAGGACACTGCGACCCGGAGGTTCAATGGTACCGTCTTAGGGTACGTCACGGCGGTAAGTTTGCATAAATGCTTACATTGAACTCTGTAAATAGTTGTTGTTTTAGTGGAACTCCCACGGGTACGATGTGGCAAAGATATTTGCCAAAAAATTCGATATTATATCACCAGTGTGGTTTCAAATCATCAAATCCAAAAGTGGCTATGAGCTGAATGGAAAACATGACATCGACGCCGGTTGGGTTAGAGATATTCGAAAGGCAGGACGATTAAATAAGAAAAACTTAAAGGGTAAGCATTGGAGTTGAGTGTAGAATTAAATAAAATTCAGTGCTTTAATTTTCTAGTGTACCCTCGTGTAATTTTTGATAAATTTACCGAAAAGGATTACTCTAAATTGTTGTCGAATGCACACGAACGACGATTGGTGAACGAGTTAATCGTGAACACTTGTGTCGCTCATCAGTTTGACGGCGTCGTCTTGGAAATTTGGTCACAATTGGCAGCTCGAGTGGATGATCAGTATCTATACAGCCTTGTTATCGATTTATGTAAGTTTACGTCCATTGAATGTATTACGCACGAAACAATATCCCAAATTTTTAGCGAAGGAATTTCAACAAATGGGTCTGAAGTTGATTCTTGTTGTTCCCCCATTGCGCGAAGAGATGCACAATTTGTTTAGCGAAAAACACTTTGAATACTTATACCCGCATGTCCATGCGTTCTCCTTGATGACATACGACTTTTCAAATGTTCAACGCCCAGGTAAGAAAACACGGTCCACTATACAGCTAGAACGATTAATTTCGTCTTTTATTCCAGGTGCCAATGCTCCTCTTCATTGGATACGAACATCAATTGAGAACATTGTGCCCCCAACGGCAGAGCACTATCAGCTCAAGAGGAAAAAGATTCTCATGGGCTTGAACATGTACGGCAATGATTTTCGACCTGATGGCGGTGGTGCTATTGTTGCTGGACAGTATCTCGATTTGGTGAGGCATGTTAAGAAGCGGCTCACTTACGATGAGCATGATGTGGAGAATTTCTTTGAAATCAAGTAAGTTTAACTGAATATATACCGACAAACCACAACTGAATTTTTGATTTTAGGACTTCGAATGGACGTCACATTGTTTTCTATCCGACATTGTTCTCCATTAACGAACGCATTAAACTCGCACAAGAAATGGGGGTAGGCATATCCATTTGGGAGTTGGGACAGGGATTAGACTATTTTTATGATTTATTTTGAAGCCGCCGGGCCTTCGGGTATTTCTTTTTAATCAGTATGACCAAGGCATTCCATGAAAGTAAATAAATGTGAGAAAAGTCAGTACAGATTTTGTGTTTTTATCATAGAATCAAAATGGAAAACACTACAGTTTGCCAATTAATCTTTATTTCGTTAATTAAGTGACTTTTACAATTATTCTTTTGGATCTTCAGTGGTCACGTTACTTTCTTCGGGTCCTGCAGGTGCGGCATCAACACTGCTCTCACCTGTCTTAGCGTACACGTCCAGCACATTAACCAACGCATTTTGATGGGCCTCCAAATTCTGTACAACCTTTCCAGCAGCCATATTCAAAACGCAAACAAACTGTGCCTGTGCAACCTGTAGATTCGGCAAATCAGCAAAATTAACAAACTCGTTTCGGCTCATAAGTGTGTTCTCTAGAATTCCACCCAGCAGCACCATTTGTGGGACTTTTCTTGTTATCTTTAAGAGAGTGCCTACTTTTGGCTCTGGTGAGAAGACAATGCAATGACTGGAGTCGAACAACGGCAAAATTGCTTCGTATTTAGTGTCCTGCACAGCCATTTGGATTATTTTCTTGCCATAGCGCTTGAAAGTAATATTCTGGCGGTGCAGCAACACCTGTATTTTGAACAAATCATCCTCGTTTATTGGATTTATGTGGAATATGCCAACCATTTTGGAGTGTTCCAGCCAATTAAAGACTTCCTTAGCAATAATTCTATTGTACGGATTCTCAATTTTAGTTTGTTTTTGTTTGTCAGATTTTTTAAAGCAATCTATTGTTGGCGGAGGTTTATTAAATCTAGGCAGGGTAACAGCGGTCACCCGGGCACGTTCATAATGAGCTTTTTGGGGTCGCTGAATGTTGATTTTACCACGAAATCGTTGAAATTGTACAAGAGGTGTGCGGGACTGCAATAGAACTACAAAAAAAATCGAATTGGTTGTATAACAGAGGAACTGGGATGTAAGTAATTTGTTTACCTTGCTTAACTAGGTTCGACATTTCCGTTTGTTTTTTGATCAGTGTTTCCTTCGTATAGTAAGTTATCAAATAATCACGTTGGCAATTGCTTAATCTGAAAGAAATCTATTCATTTTAATTGAAATCGATAATAATAAAATCTCAATTTCAATTTACTCGTGGTTTGTTCCCGATCCCGGCTGTCAAAATACACCACAGCTGAGTGCAAGAGTTTATTTTTCGATTCTCGAATAGCAATATAACAACAGAGCTACCATAGCAATGGACTTTAGCTACAGACGGAAAACAGGGTGCTTAAAGAAGTTTTGTGCTTATTGTTGCACTTTTAAAAGAGGTGTTTACGATTATTACCGTCTGCTTGATTCTTATTCTGATTACTACTTGCGGTCTATATAGATTTGTTGAAAAATAACAATTTTGAGAAAACGATCGAAATCATCCCAAGAGTTATTATTTGCAAAAAAATGGATAAATGTGGGACTTACCATCAACTAATCACAGTACGAAATACGGGCACAGTAAGTTTAAACAGGCTGTTTCTTTTTTTTTTTTTAATTTTTAGACTACTATCTGGAGTGTAAAGCAAGTCTGCTCTCCAGCTGGCGCCCTCCAAGCGGTTTGAGGTTCAATTCCACTTATATATGCGCCCTACCTTAGGCGACGTTTTCCTAAACACCTTGTTTTTATATCACTTTACCACTAACGTTTTTATTTCAAGCTTTCAAGAAGACTAAAATTCATTACTGAGCCATTGAGTGATGTTTCTTATAAAATCAACGGAAACACAGAACTAACATGTGGAGCTGAAGTCTCCGTTTCTATTTATGTGGAGCCTACAAAAAAGAAGATGATTAATAGAAATCGTTATTTTTATATCCTAGCAGAGCATCCAGACATAGCGTGGGAAATTCCTATTCTAGGTTTTTTGTTGATATTACTTTTTTTTGCCAAAGTTTAATAATTTGCTCATATATAGTGATTGGACATTCGCCTGAGGTGTTTATACCTGAACTTATATGCTTACCAAAAGCTCCAGCAAATACAATAACCACATACCAATTTGTGGTATATAATCCCCTTGAAAATGAAATCTCGTTTAACTTAAACACGTATGTCTAGAAATACTTTACATAAATGATTTTGAGAACTTACCTTACCTATATTCTATCACAATGTTTCAGTAACTATACAGATCTTACGATAAGTCCAAGCAGCGGAAAAATATTAGGAAAAGACTATTGCAAGATACTTGTAAGTGGAAAAATCCCAATTCAAACCACGACAACAAGCATTTTAGCAAACCTTAATAAGGGTGAGAAAACTGTGAATTTCTTCTTTATGTTTAATTATTATATTGAATTATGACTGACTTCACCAAAATACTCAATTCTACAAGTAATACGTCATTAAGCACGCATCAAACTTTACGAATGTATTCATACATTTTTGATTTGATCTAGTTGAATCAGTATGTAGAGGGCAATCGACAAAAATTTAAATCAAATCCATTTATTCTTTATTATTATAATCAAGGTAAGATTAGACTGTATGCCAAGTAAAAAGAAAATGTCATTTTCTGACAGTTCTCCTGTCAAAAAATGGTCATACAATCTAATGGGCATATCTCATATGCTTTAATGACCTAAATGCCACATATGACCACACTGATTTTGACAGACAAAAATGCCCGAATAGCATATAGTGTAATCGGACAAAAAGCACGAATGCTAGCATTAACCCTATATGCCCATATGCACTTTATTGAAATTTCGTTGTGGCATTTTTGATGGAACAAGAATTTTGTTTTCATCGGTGTTTGAGTTCGTGGGATTGTGATTTATTTTCATTTTCGTTCTTTTTTTGTGGAACAATAACAAATATGAAATGAAAAAATAACAAATGCCTTAAATGACTACCAAGGCAAATATGACCATATTGGTAATTTTGGTCATATTATAGTCTAATATACAGTTTTGATAATCCTGGCATTTTGGTCATTTCACAGCTAATCTGGTCATTTGCCTGTTGGCATTCATATGCATAATTGGCATACAGTCTTATCTTAGCTTCAGTATAATCAGTACACACTTTTTAGGAAAGTCGACCAATGTCGTTGTTCGCATGGAACCGTCCGATCAGTTAATTCACTTGAATACAAGTATATTGACATTTGAAGATACCTACATGGGTTTACAGACGCAAAAAAATATACATATTTGCAATAAGAGTATGGAGACGGTTAACTTTCGATGGTCATGCCATGCAGACCCCCAAGATGCAACTGACAGCGATACAGATGAAGAGCTTATCATTTCGGAATTCGTTCGTATTAGGAATAAGGTAAATGTGTATGTTTAATTATTAAATTGGAAAAATCATAATCAGTTTCTGAAAAAAAGAAACGAACACGATCTGTTACTGTACTTTCTCCAAAATACTAACAAAATATTAAAAAGTGGGGGCGAACCACTTGAGTTTATGAAATTTTTAGTTTTCACGCAAAGAACACATAAATTGGGGGTTTGTTCCCATAATAAATGAAATCAAATAAAAAGTTCAAAGTCCGTTGCAAAATAGCATTAAAACGATTTGACAACCATCTGTCAGCTTTTACAAACTAGCCCAAAAGAAATTTCTTGGGCTAATATTTTCAGATTTTTTACGAAAAGGGAAATTTGTTTTCTCTTTGTGGCTCGTTTCTGCACAACTTTTGCATAGAAAATTTGACTATTCTTGTTAGGGAACAGACCTTTTTTGCTCCATATGACAGATTACGAAGATGCCGTTTTCCATTGGGATTTTCAGATTTTGCTCTCAGATTTCAGATTTTTGGAACATGAAATATGAGATCACTTTGTTTTTACATTTGTGTTTGTGCGTGATTTAAAAGTCAACTGTTGCTCTATTGCAGTTGCCAATGTTTTTTCACAGACTCGTCGTTCGTCGCTTCAACGTTTGACAAATAATGTCAAATGTTTTGGGGTTAATATGAAAGTAGGTGTCAATCTTGCTAATGTGGTATTCGATTGGGCTTCTTCAGATTCGCTCTCAGATTACAGATTTTGTGTGTCTAATCGAACATAAAAACGTCACTTACACTTTTCTGTGTTGATATTCGTGCGATTCGAATATGTGTACCCTTCAACACTTTACAAAGCGTATTCCATTCCACTCGAATAACACATAAGAAATCGAGATTCGCAAATTTGTTCTGGCTCTGAAAGAAAATATTTTTCTGCCCCAATGGAAAACGTCATTAGTTTTGATTTGGTAATCAATGCCAAATTAAGAATGTCTTGATAATACTTTGTATAACTTGCCTGACTTAAATCTGTATTTTTACAGCGCGGTTGTATTCCCCCAATGAACTCAGTTCTTTCTATTGTGACATTTTGTCCCCTTCATGACTTCAACTACAACGAAGAGAACGAACCACCATTTCATGTAAACCTTCAAATATATTTGTTCTGTCCAATGCTTGGCTCACAATCGTACAAACTTCAAATAAACGCAAATATTCTTGGACCTGATATCGAAATCAATCCGAAAGAGATTGACTTCGGAAATATCTACATGGGACAAATGCAGTGTCTTAACTTTGACGTTGTAAACAAAGGTTATGTATTTAAAGTAATTCATATATTAATTGTTCATGACTGGTACTTGTATTTTAGGACCAATTGCAGGGACGATTTACTCAATGGACCACACCGATCAAAATGAAATCCGTTGTTCATTAGTCCCGCTCTCAATGGTGCTCGAACCAAACTCTGGAGGGTCGTTTCAATTCAGCTTCTACCGGCGAGATATCGGAAAATTTCTCACAAAGCTTACATTCAAATCTAAATTTGGAAATTCAATTTCAGTATACCTAAGGTGCATATACATTTTGATCTTAATTGGGAAAATTGGTGGATATCTGCTGCGTAATACTGAAATTCGTGTTCTATCACACAATCAAATTAAATTCTGTCAAGTACGTTCCCGCACATAAAACTTTAGTAGACGATACTCGAAAAATACCAAGAAAAACATTTTTCATCCACAAAAATACTTTCACATCTTAATTCGATGAATTTGTTGGCACAAGTTTGTGCCAATTGTCAGATTTATGTCAAACTTATGTCGAGACTACATGACAGAAGCAACCAGTCAATTATTAATGAAAAAATCGAAACTTTTCGATACTTATTTGCATAATATACTCTAATTGCAATTTGACGTATTTCCTTCGTTTTAGAGGAACCTCACTAGCTGCCAAAGTGAAAATTTGGCCGGAAGTATTTGAATTCGGTAATATACCGATCTGTATTCCGCAGAAACGTTACGCCCAAATAGCCAATCCACTGCCAGTTCCTATTGTTGTCGAACCAACAGTTGTCGACGAGGGGGTAGAAGATCCACTGATTTTATCTATAGACTATTCCAAGTTGCCTCTACATGCGAGACCTGCGACTTTTTACAATATGAAATGCTGCAAATCTCGCTTCGGAGCGGCCGATGAAGAAGAGTTAAAACCGTCTTACTCCGATTTCGGCTCAAACCAGAGGGGGAGCGACGCAACATCAATCAATAGTCAATTCAGCATGATGTTTCAAAATAAAGTTTTAGGTACATTTTTAAGCATCGAGTTTATATAAGGAATCATTTTTCTCATTTTTTAAACTCAACGGGCTACCAATCAACACTTTTAGTTCTGAATTTAAATTTAAGTAATTCACAATGGCCGTATTTTTCATACGAATTTCCCAATTGTGAGCTTCCGCAAATTTAAAGTCGAGAGCAAAATTTGTTGTTAGTACGTATTTGTGGCTACATAATAGCTCATCTTCTATTTAGATGATATCCCAATGATGACTGAGGAGCTCCTGAAAAATGTCAAGACTCTTCAACCGCAATACCAACCGGAGCCTGGTATGCAAATTATTGATGCCGCTCTGGACTGTATTTTGGATGGTTCCGACTATTTCGAGGAATTGAAAGATAAACAAAGCTATTTAAATATGGACTGGGATGCGCTGCCAAGTGATGCCAAAGAGGTCGCCATCGAAGCGGAACGTTTCTATCTCAAGCCTAGTGAGTCCAAATCGTTTCCTGTTGTACTGGTTCCCAACAGTGTTGGGCCTTATACTAAGACCATTCAGTTCAAAGCATGCCCCATGGGTATGGAACACTCTGAGCTTAAGACCGCCATTAGGTCCAAATATATGGTAAACACGCTACATCTTCAGTACAAGTGTGCGATTCCAGCTCTCGAGTGTAGCGATAGTGTGCAATTCCTTACACCGTTGTATGTTGATACGGAAAATGGCTTCCGCATGCAATTCAGAAACGTGGATGTGGTATCGGGGTTTGTTTACTTTAAGGTCATTGTAGGAGCAAATGTTGTTTGGAAAATAGTTATGTGAAAACAGTAACTTTTAGCCAAAGTCAGCAAATGGTGTTATGAAGGTTCTGAACTCGCACACAAAGTTCTTTATTGCTCCGAATGATGAAATCGATGTTTCTTGCTCGGTGATTTTCCGCAAAGTAGGAACTATAACGCTTTGTGGAATGTAAGTGTGGTTTTGTTCCAAGAGAACTCAACTTATGGACTATGCACAGGTTTCAATTGGTAGGTAAGCTGATGGAGTATCCCTTCAAAGTGGAAGCTGAAGTGATGCCGCCAAAAATAAAAATCAATCCAGAAAGTATCTCGAATAAGCAGCACGTTCTTGAAATGACCAGAACGAGGGTATTTTTGGAGAACATTTGTCCTACCGTAGCACAATTTTCTTTGTCGTTGGTGGGTTGTAATCCTAACTCAGTACAAAATTTGAATAGATTCGAATAAAAAGTGCGTTCGGTGTATTTTCTTTACAGCAAAATGACAAGAACCAATACTTGGAACCGCTGGGCGGCAGTTTGGCACCTGGGCAAAAACTCCTTATCTCGGTATTCTCTCGATACCACGATCCAGGTATATACAAGAACGTTATCTATGTTCACTTAAATCATGCCCGGAAGATTGTAAGCATGCAATAGGAGGTTTTCGTTGCAACCATTGACACGAAGAATTGTTTCAGAGCATTCCACTCAAATTTATCGCCGATGGAGTACCACTTCATTTCGAGCCAAACATAAGGCTTGGGCTTGACTTCGGAAACATTTTCAAAGGCGATGCAAGTCAAAAGCACTTGATCAGGATAACGAACTTTGGCGAAAGGCCTTACAGACTGCTTTTTCTTAAGCAGAGACCCAAGATGATCGCATTACTTCCCGTTTCGGTATTCAATATACAACCTAATGGCATGAGTTTAGCCCCAAAGGCGACAGGTTCCGTGAGCATATCGCTTGACACGTCCAAGGAAGGCGCTGCCGAAGAAGAGTTCTCAGTCGACATTATGGGCGAAGATAACTGCCGAGTAAAGTTTTGTACATTCACCACTAAGTGCAGCATTATTAGGTCAAAGGTTGTGTGGAATAGGAATGGAATCTACCTCGAAACAGGAAACCCCAATGAATCGAGTAACAAGATGTGTGGTATGGGCGTCAAAGACAGAGAGTAACAGGAATGGGTTATTTAAAAACTGTTTTTACAGAGACAGCAGTTCTTACCAATACGACTCCGTTGAGGGCGAATGTGGTCTTGCATGTCGTTGGATGCTTTGTAATTAGTGACACTATGGTTCTTCCGATGGGTAAATCTATTCACTTTTGTCTCGAAGGAAAAGGATTCAAAGAACTTACAATCAATCTCAACAAGGACGAAATTGAGGCAAACGATATGTGTCAATGTTTAAAAGGACTCATCAAGTGTAAAGTAAACAACAAACCGCAGGTAAGAGTTACTACTGGGGTGGACAGTTTGGTTTAACTGTCATTTGAGATTTGATGGAGTTTGTACAGTTTATAAATTATGTTGCACTGCGCGAACTCGTCAAGCTCCCTTGGAAGTCAGATATGAACTGGGATCTAAACTCAATACGTCTGACCCAATTGACGAGCTGCATTGTGTAGTCCTCTATTAATACTATAATACCTTTGATCAGGATGGATTTCACTGTTCAATGAAGCTACCTAATTTACAGGTTAACAATAATAAAACCAGCAGGCGATTTTATTCAGGCGATGCATTTGTTTCGTGTGAAACATTAAAATCGACACTTTCGCGGAAAAACAAAATACGAACATAAAGCTAATACCCTAATCACAGCGACCGGGTGTTCGCTAAAACACTTGAAAACTTTATCGAAAACAGAAGTTTTCCCATACATTATATCAGTTTTTAAAACTTGTTGTTTTCATGGAAAACGACTTCCAATCGTTGGGTGGTTGAAACAAACACTCCTTTTGCAATATTCAGCAAATTCAGCAGAAGAGCTGACCGAAAAATATTACAATCCACAGCATAAAATCATTTTTCATAACTAATTGACGGGCTATTATTATTTTTAAATTCTCTAAATAAATTTTATTTGTTAATCGAAATCGAAAAAATTTGAACCAAAATAGTTTATACAGAAGTTTAGCGACCAGTGTCTCACAGCTGATTGAAACGTCAAACGTAAACTAGTTCGGTTTGAATGCATCGAAGAGAACACGGTTTTTGGTGTGGTGTGAATAGGGTATAAGATTATGTAAATAGCAAGTGCTTATTTCCTTGTGTAGACTGCAGAATAAGGAGACTGTATGTTAAAATCATAAGAAACACCATGCTCCATATCTTTTTTATTGTCAAATACGTAAATGTGGCGGAATGGTTCCGAGAAACTTGACCCCATCGACATTAAATAAATGGACTGCTAGTAAAATGTCAGTTCCATACAAGCTCTGTCCAAACAATGACATCAACTAGATTTCCTACGCGAAACGGTTGAGATTTAAATTGTTGCGGAATGTTTTACAATAGATGTCGCATCGAAGTTGTGGTAATTCAAATTGTTAATAAAAGATGGAACCAACAATGCAATACCACTTTTGCATATATTTCAATCAATAAGGTTTAGTGGACAGTTTTATAAATTTTCAAATTATATTTCGGACAGATTTCTAACTCTGGAAAATGTACTGGTTGCTCTAAATAATCTGAACAATGGAACGGCTGCTGGATCGGATGGAATTCCCTCCGAATTTTACAAATATAGGACAGGGAAGCTATGGAATTGTATTCTCTTGTTCAACTTATAAGGAGAATCATATTCTTAGCTTTTTTTTGTCTTGTATTTAAAAAAAAAACAATTTTTAAATTCCTGATACTAATAATGAAGCCCATAAAAGCTACTTTATTTTTGCTTCTTATAATATGTTTCCAATTTATTCCGCTTTGAACCAAGAGCGCTATCGCTGATGTTGGAACCAATGCGAAGTTGGCTAGGTACTAGTAGTCCATTTGTCCATATTAGGTTCGTTCGTGTACTTTTTTGCAAACTTAAAATTATTTAAAATTTAATAAGAAACTTTACGAATGCCAATGCGACCACGTACTGAGAAAATTAAAAAAAAAAAGAAGAGAGAAATCCATTTACCCTCTTCATTTTTTCGTAATTTTCGACTTACCTACTGAAAAAATGAAAACTGACAACTATTTATTTTTGTCTTCAACGATTTCGGAAGAAGACGAAGAAGTTGTAATTGAATGTTCTCCTAGACCTAGAATATATCAGCGCATTTTAAAATGTTAAGTTAAAAAAACCAAAAATGCAATTCCAACTTTTTTTGTAGATGCTGCATTTAAAAAGAAATTTTGTTTATTTTACGATACTGTCAAAATTACATTTCTTAAACTTTTTGTAAGAAAACCGGTCAGGTACCTACTTCTTTTGAATTTGAGAGGTTTCTCTCTCGATTTTTGAGACTTGACATTTTTCATTTTTCTATGCTGAAAGTACACGAACGAACCTAATACATAAGTCTATTTGACCCTACTTTTTTTGTCACGACAATTTCACCTAAAAGAACATAATCGCTCAGGTGTTTGAATTGAGATCAGTCTGTTTTTTTTTTTAAATAAACGCTCATGTAGCGGCAAAGTGTCAAATGGTGATACTACAAAATTTAAATGTTCTTAAACGGGCTTTTGCGTCTTAAGTTAAAATTAAGGTATGAAACGGCTGTAATTACGTTTTTTGTTCATCGCTTTCCAGAAGCCACTCCTGTTGCACGCAAAGATCATCAATCCCGGTTTAAGGATCTGCACTCCTCAAGTGGCATTCCTTGCGCAAAATATAGCATCATATTCCCACATTTACATTCATAACTGTGGTCCCGTCCGAGCACAGTTTACCTGGAAGCTGAAAACCACAACGCATGCACAATCTGCAACTCTGAAATGTAAGGAGCTGAATTGTTCAAAAACAATAACTGAAACTATTCTAAGCTTGGCCGAAGGAGTTATTGTAAAACTTTCCGAAATCGAAAAACCCGAAGAGTCCACAATTTGTCTAACCGACGAGAAGGACTTAGATGAAGATCTTTCGTCAATATCTGACGGTGGCAGTATAAAACGCAAGTCGATTACCGGTAATAATGACAATGCAAGGAATCTATCCGTATCGTCAAGAAGCGAAACTAAAAGCTCGCCGATCATAGTAGCGAAGCCAAGGGAATGTAAACCACCTGCGTTCCTATCTCCCAAAGATGAAAAACAACCTGTCGATATAAATGAGATATTCGACTTTTTACAGCTACCGCGACTCGTATGCGCAGAGTTAGAAAAGACAAATGAAGGTCGTGAACTAGATAGAGGTGATAGAAATGATGATGAGAAGGACATTCGGGAGCTTAACAAAAATGAGTCAGTAGTGTTCCAGCAAAGCAGTGGTTTTATTTCACCCAAGACAATGTTCAAGGCGTACATGTTTCTGCCACCAGTGCCTGAAGGTAATAGCAAAACCGTGCTCTCCAAATTTATAACTAATACTATTCCTACTTAAGGCAATACCCTCACTGCAAGGTTTGACTTGGAAGTAATTGGTGGTCGTACCGAAAGTCTGGAGGTAGCCGTTGCGAGTCTTATAGGGCGCATTCAAATATCGAAAACAGCAGTAGATCTGGGAAGACAAGTAAATTAACAGTTTCAATAACCGATCCAACGAACTAATCATTTTGTTTCCAGATATGGTTTAAGACAATTACCGAAACAATTAAGGTGACCAACACTTGTCGATATGCCTTGAAAATTTCACTGATTGAAAGTACAAATAACGAGGCCCATCTGACTAATGGTCACGTTGAGATAATTTCACCAAAGGTGTTTATTATGATGCCAAAAGCCAGTGTCAGCATAGAATGGAGAGCTTTATTAGGATTACGGTATCGCTTCATCGAAGACATTGGAGTCGAAATAAACAACAATCAAACAGCAATTCCAATTCGCTTTCATGGGAATGGACTTATGCCGATGATAGCTCCGTTAAAACTGAATAAAATTACACCAAGCGCACTGGATAACGTCACGAGCTTCTTGGCAATCCATTCGATATTTAGGAATTTTCAGGTGGAGAACGAGAGTCAATCTCAAACCGATTCCGGTAGTATCAAGGACGAGTTAACTCTTGATGGCAGCGGGCGATCCTCTTCACTTTTACTCAACGGGGAAGGACCACTATCCAATGTTTACCGCAAAAAGCGTTCCAGTCGGAGTGAACCAAATGATTTTGTCACACTCAATTACTCAAAGGAAACAGGTCCAAGAGGAATGACAATTGAACAATTAATTGAAACTTGGAAGTTCATTGACGCACTCAATCAATCAAGGGAATTGAAAGTGAAGTTCGATCAATTTTATTCAAATTGCCTGTCCGTTAAGGCTTTGGAGTTCAACCCTATCATCAATTTAAAGTTAACTATTTGCCGTCCTATTCCTTGGGAATTACCGGTATATGTTTTGAACATAGGTGAGATGGATGTTGATGAAATCAGAACATTCGAAATGGATTTACTATTTCTTGGACCTGGGAAAATGTTTGTATCAGCCAGAACTCAAAGTGCAATACCAGGACTTGTGGCTTGGTTTGAAGACTATCAGGGGATCGGGTGAGATATTCTGCCTTTAATTTGAATAGGGTAGATTGGTGTTACCAAAAGAGATTTGTTGTGGTGTCGACTTTAAATTTGAGACGTTCACAACTGCTAAATTTTCTGTCGACCCTAGAAATGCGAAATGGGCAGGCTGACATTCACCCTATCAAGGTATCCGTTTGGAACAAAATTCGATACGAAAGTCAAATCAAAATTGCGGTCGAAGTATACCTATCCGCTTCGGAACAAAACGTATAAACGTTCATTTCACATTAAAATATTCCACGCACCAATTAGTTGTCGGAGCGCTTCGGAAAAAAATGTGCCGTATAGCTGTCAAAAATAAGTGTTATAACGCAATGCGACAAGTTGCGCTACATGTCATCGGAGAATATTTCCGAAAATTGTATGGGAACGGATATCACGAATGGAATTCGGAATTCGGAATGGATTCCGTGCAAATCGGAAAAAATTCCGTTCCGAACGAATACCTCGATAGGGGTGATTTTTTCTGTTCGTACTATTAAGCTGCGTTAACAACATCACACATTCTTAACGAAGATTAAAGGGATGCTAAATACTAATGTGATATTCATTTGGGCTTCTTCAGATTCGCTCTCAGATTTCAGATTTCGTGTGGCTAATCGAACATAATAACGTCACTTGCTCTTTTTTGTGATAAGATTCGTGGGATTCGAATATGTGAAGGCCTTCAACAATTTTCAAAGCGTTTTCCATTCACTGGTTAAATTTTAAATTAAAACATTCGAAATTTGCGTCCCGATTGATTTTTAAATATCTATACATAAATAATTTACAAAAATAGATTCACCCGATGCAATTCCTTTCTATGCTTTAGAACAAATTCACGAAAACCTAAACGCCCTCCACCAGTTGTCAAACTCAAGCGCACTTGTATTGGTAAATCTGAGAAAATATCTAGATTCGCAAAAGTGCTCTGAAATCTGAAAAAGATTGCTTTTTTTTTGTACCAAACGAACATGAAAACTGCTCTGAGAGCAAAGAAGAGCTCTGAGAGCGCCCAATCGAATACCACATAAATAGCCGCCTGACTGAAAGGGATAGCACTACATGTAAAAATAATTGACATGTATTTTGGTCGGCCATCTTGTTTAGGTACGTGGTACGAATTATTGGAAAGTTATGCATGTTAATATTTTTATAGCAATGGCTAATGCTACGTTTCCACCGGACATAAATCCTGAAACTAAGTACAAGAGGTTTAAATTTAATGCTGAAGTGTTTCCACCAAATAAAAGAAGATTAACTTGAAGTATTCCCTCTGGCTCTGTCCATTCGAGAGAGAATGACGTATCACGAGAGAGTGAGAGGGAAACATTTTTCCATTTTTTACGTCTTATTTTTCATTTCTGTTTGCTTTGTATTTTTGACATCTCGAGGCGTAGAAAGTGTGTTCACAAACCGGACTGTACATGCAACTCAGGTTGATAATAGAAATTTATTTCTAATCTCCCTTTTCATGAGATTAACTTTTATATGATAGATCCCGAGATTTATGGAGGATTTACGGACATTTTTCTAAATCTCGTACCTAGTTAATCTCTGTTGGAAACGTAGCGTAAGAAAATTTCGCTTCCCTACAAAATAATATGGCTTCCGGAATTGATGAAGGGACAATTATTTATGTATTTCGTATAATTATTATTTGATGAATTATGTTGGTTTAATTAACTGACAATAATTACCACTCTCATTTGACATACCTACTTTAAATCATCATATGAAAACACTTTCATGTGATTGCAGAAATTATGTTAGCCGGAGCTTGTGTTTTTTTCCAATTTGTCCCGTAACTTGCAAAAATGCGCGTGCGTGATGTTGTAAATTCAGTATTACTCTCAAAACTTAGATATGTAAAATCGAGACCGACAACATTAATAAGTTGTTATTTCCATCGATCTAGTACGAAAATTCCATGAGCCTAGTTCACGATGGCTACATTTTCCATACGAATTTCGCAATTGCGAGCTTCCGAAAATTTGAAGTCGAGAAAATCGCACTCAAATTTGATTAACTTTCAGGCTTCCCAATTCGTTTGTTTCCCTTGCACAATCACCGGATGACAAGTCACTCACCATCTACAAAAATATGCGCGAAAGGGCTTTTAATATCCCGCATCAAGAAGCAGCTGTCATACCACATGCCCATTCTTACGATTTTGATGACAAATATACACACAAGCGAAAAACCTCTTCAGAAAATAAGAAAAAGATTAAAGAACACTACACAGTACTCAGCCAGCCATTCAAGGAAAAGAAAGATCCATTCGTTCTTGCAGAATTGTGTCAACTAACCGAAGAGGATTTAGACCATTCAACACTTAAATTGTGTCTCAGGCTTGCTGCTTTGAGTCAGTTTTATGAAAACGATCAGTTAATTGAGGACTACTTGTTTATTGATGTATGTAAAGCCATATCCTTTATTTTTACTAAAATACTTTCCATTTATAGACTCATTTGGGCGCCACATTACCAATTCTACTCCAAGGACGCGTAACTAAGATTCCGACAACCAAAACGTCAAAATGTTAATAAATGCACACAAACTGTTTGGTTTTTCGTTTTTATTTGACAACATAGAAATAGATTGCTAACTTAATTGTTGTGGAATATCCAATTTGAGTAACAATAATTTAACAGTACGTATCCAATTGCCTATAGAAATAGTGAAAGATTCCCAATACGACAAATGAGCTTCCAAGCGCTGGGCTTGCAGCTTTAATCCATCCCCAAATACTGAAATGAGTAAAGTTTAAGTAAAATTTCATATTTTGATAAGCAATTTTGTCTGTACTTCTCATCGTCGGGGTAGAAGTCAAATTCTTCTGTTGGCATTTCACCACAGTTCGATATAACTACTGGTTCTACTGGAACATCTTCCGTATCTGTTTTAACCTAGAAAATTTAAAAAACAACAAAAAACAGGTACATTGAAAAATTGTAAATAACCTCACTGTTGGTGGTAACAGAGAGAAGAAATAATGGGTAATTAGGTATTCTGCATAATGCCCGCGTTCCTCCGCCCGCTAGATGAATAGCGGCTATGTCAAACTCCGTATAAAAACAAATTGACATTTCACCATTTGCGCTAGACGTCTAGCAGTTTTTGTGAAATGTCAATTTTTTGTATATGGAGTTTGACATGCCACTATTCATCCGATTTTTTTTTTACAAAATAAAAAATTGCAGAGTATATATCTCCGTCCATTTTCCACCTCAACGTAGTTGTCACTTTATCGGCTTTGGCAGCTACACAAAGTTTTAAATAGAAAACATTTTCTTGTAACAATTTTTTGATTGAAATAATGTTTTCGAGCGGCATAATGACATATGAGTATATGGCCCTAGGGAGGCATCCGTCGGAACTGAAAATTCTACGTGACGCATCCGCATACTCCGTCGGAAGATAAAAAAAAAAACAGTAATCCGTTTTCGGAAACAAATAGTTGAAATGCGATGACGCATTGCTTTGACGTCCTCGTATTGTTCTTTGTTCAGTGCTTGTTTTTTTCGCTTGATCTTGCACTGAACACAAATTGAAGCATAACAAAAAAAAAAAAAAAAAATGTATTGACATATCGTTTTTCATCTCGATATTTTTTTCAGATTTACACACACGAATATACTTTGTACAGCTGTTTTACGTTAGTTTAAGAAGTTTGCTTTCGAGAAAAATGCGCAAAGTTTCGTAAAAACCAAAATAACAAAATCCATAAATAGCCATAGATTATTATCTTAATTGTCTCCCTCGTCATCTGAAGACCACAAATCACCAATAATACTTTATTTGTATCTACAACGGACGAAACATTTTTCAGGTCGACAGCTGATATTGTTGTCAATTAACGCACTTATCCATTTACAAAAGTCGTGAATAAAATTTGAAATCCAAAATTGTTGTTGGAGCATATCGGAAAACAATTTTTATGATTCTGTCAAAAATGTCACTCAAAAACAAACTTGATCGCACTGCAACGCAAAACATATACGAATCCGATTTCGTTTAAGAAAATTTGCTAACACTACTTGCTGGTTCATACATTTTCTTAGCCAATTTCAACGTGATACGAAATCTCTTAGATTTATATACAAATTTCTTAAATAGTAAACGTTGAAATATGGATTAACTATAATACACGGAAAATCGGTCATTAGAGGAGCTACACCCTCAATAACAGCCACGCACACAAGCAATTGTTAAGACCGAAATTGATGCGATTACGTATTTCACTTTTTAATACCAATTTTTTTTTTCTTACATTTTCTATTGCGTTCACAACGTCCATTCCTTCCATAACTTTTCCAAATACAACATGTTTTCCATTAAGCCATTTCGCCATCACGGTTGTGACATAGAACTGACAGCCATTCGTGTTTGGGCCACGATTCGCCATTCCAAGATAGCCCGGCCGAGAATGACCAATTGTTAGATTCTCGTCTGCAAAATAGTCGCCGTAGATGCTTATAGAACCAAGACCGTCACCAGAAACAATATCGCCGCCCTGAATAATAAATCGATCGATAACTCGATGAAATCTTGAACCGATATAGGTCGTTCCGTTGATTCCCCTTAAACAAATGTGTCGAAAGTTCTCCACTGCTTTTGGAGCCTCCTTGCCAAACAAGCCGAAAACGATTCGACCCAACGGTTTTCTGCTCAATTTTATGTCCATATAAATTTTTGAAGTAACAACAAAACTGCGACTGTAAGCACTCGCCAAAATGCAAAGGACGATAAAGATTTCAAGTTTCATTTTCCGGCAAAAACTGTGTGACGTGCTTCGAGTGCGACTATTGACAAAGTGAGCTTGTTCAAGAGGCGTGTGTTTTCCAAACCTACGGAAGCCATATATGATTTGATGACTGGGATACTGGAAAATTGATTTTCAGCTTAAGCCGATTCGAGTAAAATATCGCGACTATGCTAATATAAATGCGAAGAAAAATAACAGAAGACTGTAATTTGATACAACGTAAATATGCTTGAATAGGTCAATGTTAGATAATGCTTCTTTCTGTAGGGCATAAACCGTCGAGTATGGTCGTTTATTGTTTACCTATGTGTTACTGAAATCGATATGAGTGGTATCGGAAAACTGCCATGAATGGACAATGGACAATATACAGACAGCACAGGCTGATGGTTAAGCATAACTATATAGTTTTTTTTTTAAAGAACTCGAATTTTCGAAGAAATTCTCCGTTTATGACAAAATAATGTACTACCTACTTACTGGCTTTGATGAAACATTTACACATACTCATCTTTTTACCAAAATCGTCAACTACCGACGAATTGAGGGTATAACTGTATACACGACGGCAAGGTCGAAAGTGAATAGAGGATTTATTATTACTTAATCATTCTGTTTTATTGTCGTCTTGAAAATGAATAACTACGTTTCGCGTATTGTATTTTATTTATGTATATAATTGGCTTAGTTTGTATTTATAAAAAAGATATACAATGACTGCCTTTTCCTTTGTTCTTTAATTAACATACTTTGATTTAACGAACTCTATTATATTTCTTTTAAATAGATTATGTTTGATGTCTGATTTGGCTGTCCAAGCTATTATATAATTTTAGACCTTTATATATAAGAGAATTATGTGTAATTCTATTTAAAAAGTTAGGACGTCTATATTTCTCTTTCTGTCATGAATATTTTTTAGTATATATGGTTGGTATTCTTTTTATAATTATTCGCATTACGTTCCGTTGTCGTGACGTCAACCTCTTCACTTGACAGGGACAGCACGCAGCAGAATTGCGTGACAGGTATTTTGATCGGCCATCTTGTTCGCTTAATACTAATTTTAGAAAAGGATCAACATGTTAATAATTTAAGATTAAACAGCCAATGGAATTTTATTTTCCTTTTACACAAAGTGCCGTATAAATTTGAGCCTCAACTTTAAATTTACGGAAGATCGCAACTGCAAAGTTTAAAATATGAATTCATTTTTAACTAGGTACCTTCGAAAGTTTAAAGTCGAAGCTAAAAATTTCTATTGATAAAGCTGAAAATGTATTTCAGATATAGTGGAAGGACAATAATTTTTTTATTTCGTTCAATATTTATCTTAGAAATGGAAATTAGGTACATTACTTTAATTTCAAAATAAATAAATGCCGTTCGACGGAACTAATTACCGCTTATATTTTACCTATCAGTAATTATGGGTAGTTCACTCTTAACTTTAAGGGGTTGATTTGCAACGTTATTTTTTCTAAAAATGGAATATCTATACCTACGACACAAAGAGATTAAACCAATGCAATGGTTAATGGTTTCACGAATTTGGTGTTAATTATTATAATTTGTATCAAATTCGCATATGTATTGTTTACTTCTTTTTAAAATAAGATTTCCTTAAAAAATGAATTTGTAACATGCAAAAAGTCCGCCATTAATTCAAACAATCAATGCCATCAATGGCACTATTGTAAATAATAATGTAAAAAGTTAAGAACAGTGAATTATATTAATAAATTCAATGGATTAGATGACATTTGCAATACACCCATTTTTTATCAAAAACTTTCCGGATTCATATTTGCTGCCGATATTTGAATATTAAATATTTTCGCTATGGAAATTCGAAATTCAGTGAAGAATAATTATGTATATATAATTCAATCCACCATTTAAAGACAATAGTTGACAGGTTACTTCTCCCCATCCTCATATTAAAAAAAAATCTCTGAATTCATAGTTACTGAAATGTAGCTGCTGCCTAGGAATATAATGACGAGCACGAGACTCATTTCCTGAAACAAACTAGAAAACGAAACACCAGCGAACTTTCATCAGCGAAGAACAACATGAAATTAGAATTCGTCGTACTTGCGGGTGAGTTGGACGTGTTTGTAGGATTTCTCTGCGGAAATATTTTGCAACTCATAAAGGATATATATATATATACATACGCCATCACAAAAAGAAAAAAAAACTGTATTAATTTTATTTGCTAGCTATTAAGAATTTTAATCAATAAAATATCTATAAAAATAAATTGTGAATGAGAGGAGCACCCCAAAATAAGCAAAACCGAAGGTTGCGTAGTGACGCAAGAAACAATTTCGTGAAAGTTGCCTCGTGAACAAAGAACTTTAATTAAATCGTAACGAGAAATCGGTGTCTACGGTGATAACTGTGTTGGATGTCGAAGAGAATTTCCCAAGACGTATATTTCGGGACAAAATCGGTATGAGAAGATAGTATATTTTTGTTTGTCTAAAAGTTCAGAATTGTGAAAAATCAATTTTAGTAATTGTGGCTTGGGTCGGGTGTGGCAGCCATTTTTTTTCTTGCTATTGTACTAGATTGGTACTTTGTATGAATGTAGCAAACGCAGGCGTCGCATTTTTTTTTTGAGAAGGTTTGGGTGGATACACAAGTTTACCGGGTGTCGCGGTAGTTTAATAATAATTTTATTGACAGGAAATTCAATTGCTGTACCGGCAAATTTATTTTAATTTACATTGAGGGCTAAATCATCTGGTTTAATGCGCGAGTAGCACCGCATTAGCAGCGTCATTTGTATTTCTACCCTTGATCTTAGATCAAAATTCTTAAAAAAAAATGGGGCAAAGTTATCAGTGTCGCATTGACAGTTAAATGGACAAGAATCAATCGAGATTGAAAATATTGTATTGAAGGAATGATTTTGCTTCCCTTAAGATAAATATTTTAAGTAAGTTTAAAGATTGGCTATGATGATAAAGGTACTCGTTGGCACAGATAAAAATCTAGATGGAAACTAGTTTGTTATCTGACAATGTAATGAAACGGGTTAACTTAACTGATTAATAAAACACGAACTGCAGAATTAATGAACCTGTTTATTACTTTTTATGAATAAAAGCCGCCATCCATCGAAAGGTGGATATCGCAGCGAAATCTAGCGAAAGTCCACCGTAATCTAATGTTAATATAAATGTGTCAGGTTCTGCTTGAGTAACATTGGCGTTTTGTTCATAACTGCTAAACTGACAAGTTCACACTTGTCGACATCATTTATCTACTTTGAAACGTCTTATACGTCCAGTGCTGCCAAAATTCCTGTTTTTCCATTAGTTTTTATCTTAACCCAAATAAAATTTTGTTGTCTTGGTGCCACTTTTTTAGGATTTTGCTGTAATATCTCGTATTACTAACGAAGTATTTTTTTTTTGTCAGATATATTTATAAGTACATATTCATTATTGACTCCGTGTAATTAATTGGGAAAAAATCGACAAAATAGAAATGAAACAAAACTCAATCGTTGAATCGCCCTGTCTTCATTAAAAACTAGTACTTTTTCATTTGTGTACTAGACATACACACTTTTCTATTCTACCCCGGCTATAGTTGTAAATGTAATAGTCTTCTTTCAGTTGAAATGTATCTTTGGAGGAAGTAGGACGACTTGAAAATTTCTGGAAAATTACCTTGAGAAAAATGGTACGCTTGGAATTTAGTTAAACGTACATAGAAGTGGGGAACACGATATTATTATAATTTTCATTGAGCAAGAAAGTGTATTTATGATACGTATTTGAGTAATCTGTTAGGTATATAAATAAAAATATATGATTGGCATTTTATAGAAGTGAATAATTTTTATGTATATATATATAAATGTATACTATATGGATGAATGCGAAGGTTATTTCCGCAGAACTGAAAAGTGCAGACATTTCTTCGGTTTCGTTGTGAACATCAAAATAATAAACTTATTTTTTCTGTGTTTATTAGGTGAAATCTAATTTTTGAAGAAAGAAAAAAAAAATGCTCGCGTAGCAATTACGTAATCAAAAAGCTAAAAAAAAAACATTTCCATCGCGTATGAACGCTCAGCAACGTGGTTGCTCTTTCGTCAGTGAAAATCGCTGAAAAATCTATTACAATTTAAGGCTAAAAAAACAAGTGCAAAATGGTGAGAAAAATTAATTAATAAATATTTTTTTTTAAAATAGCTACGCGTACCCCTTCTGTATTGTCTTCGAAAATTAACTAATTTTTATTTTTCTGTAATAGCCGCGAATTGTACCATATCAATTATTAAAATGTCTTAAAGTGCTGCTCGACGAAAATGGCGGCATTTTAAGTGAAAGTGAAGTCAAACGCATTGCAGGGTGAGTACACATTTTTTTTTTAACCAGTACCTATTTATTTATGCTAACATTTATTGAAATTTGTGTATTTAATTTTTTTTTATTGTTATTATTTTTCTTGCAGATTGATGACAAAATATTCGAAGAAACTCGTTTCGAAATGCATTTATGTACAAATCTTGAAATGTACAAAAACTGAATTATTGGGTGAATTCATGGGTGCTGGCGGGTGGAGTTTAACCCACATTTGGCTAAATGATGCTATTCGCGTAAGGAATTGGCCATTGGTGCAAGAGATCCTGGAATTACTTTTACTGTGTCCGGTCGATGTGGAACGGCTGAAAAGTAATTCTGCACCAAAACTAGTCAAGGGACTATGCAAAGATGGCGACGATGAGGGTAAGTTTTCAAAACTAGGGACTTTACTTAGTATTATGTATGTATGTACTTACATACCTACGGAAGCAACTGCTGACATGAACGTTTTTATAGGTAGAAGTTTATTTTTGGCACAAGCTACAGGAATCATGTAGGGCATTCAGAGTACATAATTATGTATTATTTGATTGCAAAAACTATCGATTCAAAATGTTTTTCGCCCATCACTGCGCAGGTATCCCATTTTACAATTCGCACTTCATCGTCATTATTGTGTATCTACATACATTATTTTTATACACGGCTATAGAAGTAGGCACATTTGGATTCGCGCATGCCATCAAATTTGCTGTCGGAACGGAATAGGTATTGCAATTGCAAATAGAACAAACCGCAGAAAATTGAAGCGGTGTTTTTAAACCGGCAAAAATTGTTATTATATGATTCGTCTAGAAATAAAGGTTAATCGTAGAAGTCTAGAAGACGCCTGCATTTGGTGTGAACGTAAATTCTAACAAATGTAGGTATTTCGCAAATATTTTAAAAACAACTGCCATTAGCCCTTTTTTTAATATACATTTGTTGTAGCAAATAGCTTCAAATTTTCACAAAAAAATTTTTGGCAAATAAAGATATACCTACCTACCTCTGCGCTCTTTAAATTTAAAGTCGAAACTAAAGAAGTAGGTGACTATTACCAGTAAGTTGCGACCCAACAAGTTGAATCGGCTAAAATACAATCTTGACGACGCTTTTACATTTACAGGAATAGAATGCATAATAAATCATTGTCACAAGGTTTTTAGTTAGGTAGGCGGCCTATACACACCACACTTGTGTCGGTGTACGGAAATGTGTGCTGTGTGTGGGTGTGATGTGTATGGCGGAATGCCACACAGGTGCAGACACAAGTGTGGTGTCTATGGGCCGCTTTAGGTAAATCTGACATATGTACCTATTTATTTCTTAGTTAGTCTAGAATTTTAATCACATGACCGATTCTTTATTTATTAACCATGGCGGGGTAGCCGACAAATCGAGTCAAAAAAATGGTGTCTATTTACGAAACTTGTCGACGTTTCGAATTCTAAATAGACATTAGACACATGTCCTTCTGGCTAACTTATAAACGGTGAATAATGGTAAGGATTTAACTGAGAAAGTTTTTAAGAACTAATGCCGCTAGTGAGCTATGTTGTATTTTGTTGTTAACACTTAAAACCGTACTCATATCTGACTTATAAGTTTATTGGAATCCACATTCATGCTTATTTTGACATTCGAACGAATAGCCAATTCTAACGAATGTCTATTAAAATGCACACAAGTTCATTCGAACGAATAGAGACATTCGTATGAATTGGCTATTCGTTCGAATGTCAAAATAAGCATGATTAAGACTGGCTGGTAACAAAAACGTTTCCCAAGTTTGCAAAGAACAGAATGAAAAAAGATTGTTAAAACTCTTCGAACTTTCCCTAGCTTACAATTTATTCTAAATAAATCCAGTTGACGAACGTTCCCACTGCATATTCATTTTTATTGTTTTAATGTTTATTGACAAAACATTGTTTTTGCTGTTTTCTGTTTGCGTTCTTTACGCTAAAAAATTATACACATGATAAAATATCGGTACACGTGTTTTTTTTTTTTTTCCAAAAAAAAAGCTCAATCTCTTGACAATTACAACAATGACATACGATGAAAACTTTAAACAGAGATACATATTCTCCAAAAATTTACGACATTTTTAAGATATCCACGAAATCAAGAAGAAATATATTACTACATCTGAATGTCAATATGATATCTATATTATATATACCCACGTTCTGCCACTGAAGGAATATCGTATTACAGTGGGCTGATGAAAATATTAAAATTTTTCAGAATTCAAAACTATTCAAACAATCACTTCAAAGGAGTCTGATGATGAATTAGAGGTGTAGTTCGAAATAGCTATCATTCCTACCAAAAGTGACTGTGTGCAAGTTTTTGTGTAGTTAAGAGTTGTTTCTCTCAAACAATAATTCACAAAAACTGAAATTCGACATAATTTCCCAACAGAAATTATCGGGGTAACCCACAAACAAAAGCGACAATCGTTGTTACTCCCCGCTTCCCCACTCACATATATTACAATTTGTTTTCAAACCAACGAACGCTGCTTGATAAAAAGAAAAATCGCTTCACTTGTGTGCAAACAATGCGCTATCTACACTTATTTCTGGTTGCGCCGAATTTAGTTCGTTTTTTTTTTTTCTATTCTTCTTTTCAACTCTCAACAAATTCCTAACAAATGAATATTAAACTTATAAATTCCTCATCGAAAGATAAGGCCGGTTCGTTTTTGGTTGTTTTTAGTCCATTGCATCTTGAAGAAATTAGAATTGATTTTTTTCATTTTTGTTTTCCAAGGAAAATCGTTAAATTTTAATGGCACATCATGTTGGTCAACCATGTGCCCTAGACGCATTAAATACGAAAATGTTATTCATGTATTTATTTTTGTACATGTTTCATGCCTTACGACGCTTAACTTATTGGTAGTCGTAATAGGACGTCTCGAATGACATGTCTGTTTCCGTACCAAAAACTTTTCCATTTCCCTATTCGCAGTATTAAAAGCGAAACTAACCGACAATTAAGAGTTCCATTTTTTTTTTTTTTTTTTATAACTTTACTCGCGCTCAAGGGGTTATGAATACCCTTATAATGCGGGGCACAGCGCGGCATTCAAGTTTTTTAGGAAGAGAAAGAGGGATAGGAAAGAGTTTGTGGCGCAGTGGATATTCTCCACGAGTGGCGTCCTAATAGATAGGGGAGAATTGTTGATATTTGTGTTCGCTTATAATTCACATAAACTGATTCGCAGTTTTTATTTGTGAAAACTGTTTCGTGGTACTGGCTCGGATTTGAACACGTAACCTCCCACTCAACAAGCGAACACTCTATCACTGCGCCACGGCCACCCGCAGTGATTTGGAGTTTCAGCTTATGTCGAAAGATTAATTTCTCAGAATTCGTTTACAATTTTCTATACATTTTCTTTGCAAAGTTTTGAAGTTCTTATGCACTAAATTTGTCAGACATACCTTATATAGTCAGCTAAAAATTGCCGAATGCATTGGTGAAGTTCGAGATTGGCAGTTTCTTGATTTGCTTTTTTTTATTGCTGCCTTCTTCAGGGTTTAATATTGTAAAGAAAAATGAAACTGCTTAAACAAAACAGGAATATTATTTTTTTTTTTTGTGCAAGATTTCTTTTTATTGTTTTCTACAGTTTCATCAAAAATGCAAAATTTCCATTTATTGTTTTGTTAGCAGTCTTATTTCTATTTGCCGTATTTAACCCTGAAGAAGTCGAAAAAACGTAGTAACTAATTTGGTTTTATTCAATCGCTTATGACCAAAGAAGCCGACAGAATCTCATTTCAATCATTTCCACAAATAATATAGGTACATTTGCGCTTTTACTAGTTTAGTTAGTAACAAAAATCAACCTCAACTTTAAATGTTTGTGTAGATATATATCAATGTCAATGTCAATGTCTCTTTACATGCAACTAAATAATCTCGTTACTTTTAATTAATTCATAAACAATATTTGTTTATTGGCAAAGGCGAAAGTAAAACAGGGATTTACGTTCAAGACAACCTACAAAAAATGTTGTTAAAGCGTATGACTATTGCCTGTTTGCTGTGTTCTTTAACAACGTAACTTAAACGTAACAATACTTTTTAGCTTCACCTTTAATTTATTGTAGGTCACTAAAGAAAAAGTTGTATTTGGTTGGTGTTTTAAAATCTAATTTTAAAATCGTTTTCCAGCATTTCGGACGTATGGAATAAAACTTTTTACATCAGTCCAATTTGTGTCAGCTAAGCCTAAAATGTTTCCGTCTATTTTGTTGAAAACCCGAATAAACGTAAAGAGAACAGAAATATTATTACCCCCGTGTTAATAAACAAATGTGCACAAGTTCGCTAGTAGACGCCATACAGAAAATTTGACAAAACTGCTGAGTAACGAGTTTATAACTGTTACGCAGTGTTTATTAATACGGGGTTAATTACTCTTTCGAATGCTCCGACCCGGAAGATCTTCGAATCCACACCCGAGGGAAGGCGCAGTAGAGGAAGACCGCGACACTTGGCGCATGAAAGTGGAATGGGACCTTAACTAACTTATCGTGCGAGACTGGAGACAACTAGCTAAAGATCGCGCTGGCTGGAGACGCTTGTTGGTTAAGGCCCAGGTTGACCCCGGACTGTAGCGCCACTTTAAAAAACTAAAATTACTCTTTCGCAATGCCCTCTTTACTTTGTCATATCTACTATTACCAAATTAACATTTTAAATCAAGGTGTAAACTTTAATGTCGAGTAAGCATACTCAGGGTCTTTCTTATATTGATTTTTAGCCTTCACCTTAGATATTTGGAAGGTTACAATGCATTTTAAATGAATAATGTCGCCATTGTGAGTTTGTAAAATTTTACATATACACTCAAAAATTATGATTTTCATCAGTACCGCACTTTGTGCTTTCGATTCAATTTGATTATTGATTTTGATTGCTTCCAATCTTTTAAGTGCAAGATTCGTGAGCTTAAGCCATCTAAAACAAACCATATTTTTGTGTTTTGTCATGAAAAACGAAGAGTTTGTCGAGCACTAAAGAAATCAAACATAAAAGAAAAATGTATGTTATCGCGGTCTTATGTTACGACATCTTTTTCTTAAATAAACAGATCTACCTATCTGTCACATTTTTCCACGTTTTCCGGGGATGCATTTCCTGGCTCTCTTTATTTTATGTCGTTTTCCATTGGGAAAGAAAAAACACTTTTTCAGATTCAGAGCAGTTTTTCTGCTCTCGAAATCAGGTGGCTGTCAGACTTCATGTTCCATTGACCGCAAAAAAAAAAACACTTTTTAATGTGGTATTCGATTGGGTGCTTTCAGATCACTTTTTTGCTCTCAGAGCAGTTATTATGTTCGTTTGGTACAAAACAAAACGCAATCTTTTTCAGATCTCAGAGCACTTTTGCGAATCTAGATATTTTCTCAATATATCAACGCAAAAAAAAAAGTGACGTTTTTATGTTCGAGCCACCCGAAATCTGAAATCTGAGAGCGAATCTGAAGAAGCCCAAACGAATTTTGCGCAATTTTGCGAATCTCGATATCTGAGCGAGACTTACAACTATTTGCACTTACACCAAAACTTTTGTCATTTGTCAAACTTTAAAGTGTGTTTACTTACATTTTAAGACGAGAAGTCGGTGAAAAATAGAGAAAAAATTACATTTGGCCGCTGCAATAAATATCAACATAAATTGAATGGGTTTTTATAAACACAAATAACAATTTGAGAACAGCTGACTTTTAAAACACGCACCACCACAAATGCAAAGGAAGACAAATCTCGTTTTATGTTCCATTGGGCAAGAAAAATCTGAAATCTTAGAGCAAAATCTGAAAATCCCAATGTAAAACGACATTAAACGACTTTTCTTCCAAAAATTAATTTCATTTGTTAATTAGGTTATATACACTTGGATAAGCTTATTATAAGAATACCTAAGGTAAGAGACAAAATGCAATGCATTACAAGAAATAAAACTATTCGTAGATTTTTTGAGCGGAAATACCTATAGAAAAAAAAAAAAAAACTAAAACTGGGATTACAATCTGGCAGTTCAAAATGGTTGCAAATAAGAGCCAAAGTCTCTGTCAAACTTGAAAATTACTTGAATGGTAAAATTTTCATCAGAATTGTGACAAACATTCGAAAGTATAACTGACATGAAAGAGCTTCCGAATTAGCTGTTTGGACTCGACATCAAAACGAATGGTTGTGAGAAGCTTCAGGCCTAGGGTGCTTAGGAAACTGTTGTACCATCTATGTATTCATATATTTTTTTAACCAAATACTCTACAGTGACCTTTGATAGAAAAAATTATTATCAGCCCCATGTATGAGGCTATCTCAGATTTTTGGGAAACCTATGTAAATCTAAACTTCGAACGTTGAATAAAAGGGTGTTTTCATAAACGTCGAAAACCTGCTCTAGTACAATCTTCTTTCTTGCATTAATGAACACACTTTTTCTGCACAACGTGTGCAGGCTGTCAATTCTCGTTCTGTGAAAAAGTGAAACGAAAATGTTTTCACACTTACACAGCAATTTCGATTCTCGTTCTATGAAAAGGTGAAACCAAACGTCAACATTTTTAATATGAATAATTTCTTTTTTTAGTGAGAGTTTGAAAATTTAGAACCCTCTTTCATACAACACAGTGTGCGGTATTGAATTCACCACGATATTTTCAACAGAATCGCATTTTAGTACAAAGTGAATCGAACAAATGAAAGCAGAACCAGAATCGACCCCCAGGTCTGCTTAAGTACAATTTTAATAAATAGTCACTATATGTTCATAAGCATCAGAATTCTTTTATCAATTAACAGCTTAGTTTTCGCCACATTTTACGCCGCAGCTTCTTCTTCCCTTAAAAAAAGTTAAATTTAATTGTAAAAAAAATATTAAGAAATAAAAAAAAAAATTTTTTTTTTCGCTCTAAATTTTTTTTTTTACTTCTCGCTCTTTCTGCAGTCAAAAAAATATGGATTCACAATCTGCCAGACGCTGATGACATTTATGACGTTTATGAACATATCTTCTGCAATTTATCTGGTTTTGTTCGATCAAAAATCTGACTTTATGAACACGTCCAACGCAGGTCTTAGTTAGGCAGACGTTTATGAAAACACCGAATTTTAGGGTTTTACCGATTCTAACCTTAACCTCAAATATTTTTTGTAGATAACCAGATAATTGTATATGGAAAGTATCACCATTCTGAGTTCGCAAAATTGAACCCATATCTACAGTGCGATTGTTTAGTATAGCACTATCAAGACACGTAAATTAAATGTTCGATGCCAAATGTTTTTACATACATACATATACATATATAATTTTGACCTTTGTTCTTATAGAAATATCTAAACTCTAAAGAAACCATTCTATTAAGTGTCCCAATTCCGCATGCTCGAGATTATATTTATAATCATAATGATTGTTGCGCCATGCCAACGTATATAACACGCGAACACGCGCCCTGAATACTCGATTTGCAACTCTTAAGAGAATGACAAGTTTATCTGCGTAGTAGCTTAGCCAGCAACAGTCTGCCATGAATTTGGTTTTGTTAATTGCTAGTAGGCAAAAGTAGCAGGGTTCGGACTTGGGGGGGGAATTCAAATTTTGCGCACTAGATTCTTTGTTTCTGCATATTCTGTGTAATTTGCTTTTACGTTTCATAAATCATTTATGTTATAAGATAACCTAATGTTTATTCATTCACACCTATTGAACTGTATAGTTGATGAATGTATGACTGGCAGTCATTTCATTTCTTGAATGCTAGCTGTCTGCATACCACCAATTTTGAATTTAAGTGCTGCCAGACTTTATATATTTCGTATTGAATATATGTACGGATTGGAAATAAAACCTAAAACACCTTAACTCCAAGAAACCGATGCATTTGCAGTTAAACAGGTAAATGGTATTTTAAACGAGGGTACCACCTACCTGACATAATTCCAAAGAATTTTATTTTTATTTGGATTGCTCACATTTTTGTATATTCCCCACTGTGTGGCTTAGTTTTTTTTTTTTTTTTTTTGTTACGCCCTCATTGATTGAAAAGAGCTCATTAAAGAGGAATAGCACATGAATTCGCGTGACATGACAACGTGACTGTGGATGTGGACGTCTTTATTTTCTTGATAGTGTAGTGAATCCGATATAGCTTTCGCCGTGTGCCTTGTGCAAAACTAGCGCATGCGCACATAGTCATGTTCAGAGTATATAATCGGTATATAATTCTATTTTTATGACTCACCACACCACAATTTAAAATGACAACATGTTGTTATGAAATAGGTAGCAGAAAATAAGCGTCAGTCTTTGTGCTTGCGTTCGTGTGATAGGTACAAATATTTTTTTTGTTTTCGGTTACCGATTAGATTGTTGTTGTTTTTAATTTGACAGTTTAGATAGCTCTTAAGCGTTTTGTGTCGACAGCAATAAATTTTTAACTCATATTCGCAATATTATTACTTCCATCTTTAGGTGTACGAATTTTGGCATCAAAACTAGTTGAACAGTGGTTAAAAGTTGTAACTGGTGATGCATCAACCCCATCACCAGTACAATCAGTGATGGCACCAAAACCAAGTGAAGTATCTGTAGCCGCAGAACCAGTGACATCAACCCGAGCAATTGCTACGGCTAAAACAGATCTAAATGGAAATTCGGCAAAAGTGATTAAGCCATCGAGTTCAATTGATGAGGACCCATTGGGGGCGACAGAGCCGGCAATAGCCGTTTCATTTACGCCAACGCCTGCCCAGAAGAAGGCCTCTGAGTCCGGATTAGTTCTAAAGTGTATTATTAAAGACGGCAAACAGGTGTGGGCTCGTGTTGATAATACAACTAAGAGTCAACATATGGAAGATACTGTTGTTAATCCAGCTAAAGAAGATGTCGACGAGGAACCAGAAAACGATGAACAAGAAGAAGATGAAGAGGAAGAAGTGATGTCGCCTAAAGCTACTGAACAAGTATTGCCTGAAGTGATATCATCTGATCTTAAAGACAAAGGGGATAATACAACGGAGAACAAAGAGAATGAAATTGTGCCGAAGAAATTGGACGACAATGAGCAGGTATCTGGTGAAAATGAAAAGGTTTCCATTGAGAATGAAAAAGAGAAGGAGAAGGAAAAGGAGAAAGATAAAGAAAAAGAAAAGGAGAAAGAGAAAGAAAAAGAGAAAATTAAATCTATCACTAGCTCTGATAAGGACAAGAAATCATCGTCATCAAGCCATAGATCCTCGTCGAGTCATAAATCCTCATCGTCCTCCAAGACTGGCAGCAGTTCTTCATCAAGCAAGTCAAAATCATCGTCGTCATCATCACACAGAAGCTCAACTGACAGCAAAAGTCAAAGCCGAAGTAAAGATAAGGAGAGGGAGAAAGATAAGGAGAGGGAGAAAGATAAAGACAAGGAACGTAGCTCAAACAAAGAGCGCAGCTCCGATAGAGACAAGCACAGGTCGTCGTCGAGCACGAGCAAATCATCATCCAGCTCCTCCAGCAAAGACAAAGATAAAGATCGCTCTCGAGATAAGTCTAGCTCTGGCTCAAGTTCTTCCATGAAGAAGGACAAGGAGAAGATGGATTCTGTGTCTCAGGCCGAAAAGGATAAAGACACCTTGAGCAAGCTCGCTGTACCATCAATCGACAAACTGAGCAAAATACCGAAAAAGCCCAAAGATGAGACTGAAGAGCAAAAGCCAACTTCTATAACGATTCCCTCGAAAAAGGCCTCCATGTCAATAGAGATTCGACGGGACTCAGAAAAGAGCAAAACCGTCAAGACCTATAAATCTCAATTCCGCAGTCATGGCCTGACAGAAGAAGCCCCCCCACCACCATCGAGGAAGGGCCTCAAGAAACCAAATTCAGCTCCAATTCCAGGCACAACAATCCTCAGTAGTTTATCTCTAAAGCGATCCTCACCGCCTCCTAGTTCGTCGCTCTCTTCCAACTCGTCCTTGCTAAAAGATGCGCTACCAGCCGAGAAGAAGCCCAAAATTGACATGACCCGGGTGGCAAGTCCAGTCGAAAAGATCGGCGCCATCAAACTAATTCCCCCAAAGAAAAGTAAGTTCCCTCAAGCAGATTCTATTAAAGTGTTTTGTTTTCTCCTTTCAGATTGTGAACAACGTGTGTGTTGCGCCGTGTGTGTTTTGCTTGCAATTCAGGTGACCGTTGGCTGCTGGCGAAGCTGGGAGTTTCAACACCAGCAGTTGGATAGGGGATGAGGAAAGAGGAGTCATCAATTTGTTGTTGTGTGTCGTGTGTGCGTTAGGAATGTGTCAAAGCACACGAAAATATTTTCAAGTATCCTTGTAGGTGTATAAATCCACGTGGCTTGGCCGATGATGCTATCCCAAAACTAGAACTAGAACTGGATTTGGATCAGACAAAGCCGATGAACGAGTGCCAAATGAAACGAAACAAAATTCCGTAACTATAGCGCGCGATGTAAATTTTTCTCTTGAAAAGTTTTTAGTTTGTTTTCTGTTTTAAAAAGAAAAAAAAAAAGATGGCTCTCTCTATTTCTCACTCTCTCGAAAATGAATCTCTCAACAGGTGGTGTATATTCTTTCAATACTGTTAAGTATGTTACTTAATTCATTTATATACATTTAACAAAATTGTGGTCTATGTGCTGCGCGTACAGCCATACAAATCATTTATATATATATACGTCATACCTATATACATAGCATTTACAATTTTAGCATTAAGAAAAGAAAGAAATGATTTAATGAAAAAATAAACGATTTTTTTCATTCAAAATAAAACTGAGATATCCTTGAGCAAATTAATCATGAAGCTCTGTAGCACAATAACTAAACACACTGGTAATACACAGCAGCAACAAATAAAAGTGAGCGACAGCATTTCTATTGCATTAAATATTTCCCCTCGCTGCATTTTGCGATGCAGGTAATACTGGCTGCAGTGAATCTATATGTAGCAAATTGGCCAAGAGCGACATGTTGAAGCAGAATATTTGTACAGACTTTGGAGTTCGGGAAACGGGCGAGATAGGCATTCAGGCACAACTACGTATATGAGGTTTTAGGACTGGCATTCTGTGCGTTTAAGTCATCGTCTTCCATTATTGCGGTTAGGATAGTGGCAGCGTGTAGATTCATGAGATTTCATGAAAGAGCTAGCCTCAAATAGATAGGTAATCTAATAGCTTTCGATTTTTGTGTGTAGTGTAGTTCAATCCGTTTGGCTTTTCTCATATTGCTAAAAGGGTTACTCTTCACACGATCGCAAAAAGAAACTATGAAAGGAAACTAAACTCTCAGTGAGCATAAAACAAACACAAGCACAAGAACAATTCGAAAACATTTGAACAGTGCAGGGGTCGAATCGCCACTTTCGTGAACGAGCTACCCGTTCACGGAATTTAGTTGGTTTTACATGTGAAACAAAAACAAATTCTGTCACGAAATGCTCGATCACGGAAGACGCGATTCGACCCCAGGTTTCGTTCGTTGGCATTTATCCAAAGAAAGCGCATTCTGTAGTTCACAGTGCCCGGCGCTTTGAGGTGGATCCGATCCTTCACAAGCTTCGTACTGCTAGTGTTCATGCTTTAAAGGCATATAAACATCTATGAACAAATATTTGTTTGGTATATGATTGAACGCACCGGAGGCAGTCGAGTAATCCGAGCTTCGGACTGACCCGGGCCTTACGAAGAAAATTTTCAGACGAATGTCGTCAAATGCAGCTTCCACAAATATGAAACTACGAAAAAAAAGAAGAAATGACTTTCATGCTTATTTTGACATTCGAACGAATAGCCAATTCTTACGAATGTCTGTATCTATTCGTTTGAATGAACTTGTGTGTATTTTGATAGACATTCGTTAGAATTGGCTATTCGTTCGAATGTCAAAATAAGCAAAGTCATTCGGAAAATAGATTAACACGCATCATTGTTTTATTTCACTCAAGGGCAAATAAAAGTCGGACTACGCATTACATAACCACAAATTTTGCTTGTCAGCAAATGCGACTATATTATTGGAAAAGTTCTTGAATTTAGATGGCGTTGGATGGGCGCTGCAATATCATACCATGCACACCGTGCTTGAACTAATTTATTTCTAGAACAAAAGTAAGCATACGAACGACAAAGAAACAAGCGCATGTGATCTGGAATGGGATCTGAAAACATTTGATGAGTTGTTATAATCGACACAATATTCTCAGTGCCTACAAATCAAGTTTTTTTATGATACCGACACCTTTTAGGGTGTGAGTTTTGTGATTTATGGCAATTTTTTGCGTTTTTTTTACGAAGGCCAATCAACGATTGGAATTGCTTGTCGCATTTGAGAATCACAAAGCTATGTTCATAGATTAGGCCGATTTCACCCTTAAAATGGGTATTAAAGTGGCTGGCTCCTGCCTTTCAAAATTTTACATCGCAAGAAAGAGTCGGATGTTTTTTGATAGGGGTCAGCAGGGACACCAACCTGACCGAAATTTGGGTGTATGTACGGGAACTCTCAATCGAGCATACATTATACGCGACAACCTACGAAGCACAGACGAGGATCGTATGCTTTTAACCAAGCATGCGTATTTGTGATGTGTTTATTTATTTATTGCTTCGCTTATACAATGGGAGTCCTTCCACCCAACGCTTAACCAAAGGCCAAATGGCCACTGCATTGGCCTACTGTTAAAATGTAAATAAAGTTGAAAGTAGTTTTCGTTGGTCGATAAAACCATAGGTACGCCGCTTTTTGCATTTGGCAAACCGTTGATCCCATCATCTCTATTTTGAGAGACGATTGACACTTCGCGATACTAATAATAATAATTTTTAGTATCCAGGCCAAATGTTTCGAACTCATTGGCGATATTTTCCATTCAAAATTGCATATTGTGACCTTCAAAATATTTAGTGTGACGGTTAAAAATTATTATAAGTAAGGCCCACTGTTTTCACCGACAGTCTTTCTATTCTATTGGATTATTACAAGCGTGTCACTCAATTTCAAATAGTTTCAACTTTTAGCTGCTTTCAAGCTTTTCTGAAAGCAGCTAATTTGTATTTTATCCTAATATGTATTGGTATTTCCTGGTGAAAAGTTTGTGTGCATCGACAGACTAGATCTAGGTCTCCTCAGGCAAACAGTTTAGGGTGCAGACCTGTCAGGACTCTAATGTCGTTCTTCATTGGTTTCACTCGGGAATCCACTCATTCGGCAATCCAATGGAACAAGAAAACAGCTTCTGATTGAATCCACAAAAGTATTGGTGAAATGCCAAAAAATAATCTACGGTAACTGTCATCTGTAGTCGCATTGGTTTAGTGTTAGTGTGTTGGACTACTAAGCGAGGGGTCTCAGGTTCGAATCCCGAAAAAAAAAAAAAATTCCAACTTATGATTTTTTTCCACGGCTACCTCTCGCGAACGTCTGACAAACATCCGAGAGTATGACTGTCTTGAAAGAGCTTCTCAATTAGCCGTTTGGAGTCGGCACAAAATTGTAGACCATTCGTTTCGAAAATGAA
Source organism: Cheilosia urbana (assembly GCA_946477585.1). Taxonomy (NCBI): domain Eukaryota; kingdom Metazoa; phylum Arthropoda; class Insecta; order Diptera; family Syrphidae; genus Cheilosia; species Cheilosia urbana. The sequence goes on from OX297854.1 coordinate 126,219,126, forward strand.
AAACACACAAAACGAATGGTTGTGAGAAGCTAGGCTTAGGGTCCCTCCGGACCTGTTGCGCCAACTATTTATTTATTTATAACTGTCATCTGCCTTGAATAAAATCTATAAATTACACTTGTGTGAGTGCTTCTTGAGTGGATTCTGACTTCAAATCGAGAAGCGAAATTCTCTTCTCAGAATCACCAAAAGAGTATTTTGTATGCCAATGGAACGGTTTCAGAAGTGATGTTTTCGATTCCGAAATCTCCCCCACGCTTCTTTTTGCCCAATGGAAATCGACATTATTATAAACAAATAATCTTGCTAATGGCCATTTTTTATTGATAGGATTCTCATAAGTGAATGCGTAGCACACGATTTTGGCTTAACGCTTTTTCAAAACAGTAACATCAAAAAGTCGCACCGCACAGGCGTTTTTGGAAAATGTGATTGTCATAGCAATGGAATAGTGACAGGCTTTTTAAAGCCGACTACTAATATGAAGGAGCATTTTATTAACACAGAACTACGACACAAATCAAGATTACACCGCCATGAAAAGGTTTTTGGTTCGTCAGTGTGCGTTTGTTCTCGTGCAAATGACTCTATTAACATGAGTCCGACAGTTGTATTGTTTTCGACGGCCGAAAGTTTTTGCCGTCAGTGTGCGTTTGTTCTCGTGCAAGTGACTCGCATTAACATGAGTCCGATAAATGTATTGTTTTCGGCGACCGAAAGTTTTTGGCCGTCAGTGTGCGGTTGTTCTCATGGAAATGCCATGATTCACATCAAAATCAGCGGTTGAATTACCGCATCCATGATCGTGTAATACGTGACTGAATTCGTTATTGTTTTGCTTGCAAAATACTCAAAATTCAGTGACGTATGGCTCGCGCATGGATGTGATAATTCGACCCCAGTCCGTGATGTTTTTTTTAGCTGTTAACATTCGTTGTGAAATAAACGTGGAAATGCGCAACAGAATGACATCATCACGATAAAAATGTTATCAATGGAGATTATCAAAAGAGTTTTATTTTGCTTGTGAGTGAAAACTCTCGGATGTCAGTGTTTATGATCTATAAATCTAACTGATTATCAAATCGCTGCAACTTTAGAAACAAGTATAATAGAGGTCAGCTAGTGAGGTGAATTCTTCAATGGGAAGGTATACAGACAGTACAGTTAGATTAAGTTAATTTATTCAGTAGGGCTATACTGTTTTACTAATTCATACATGTGATAGTTATAGGTAGGATTTACTTGTGAATTATCTGTTATTAATACTACCAATTAGAGAAGAGGTTTTATCGGTTCTTTATCCGTTACAAATTTATGTCACTATTTCCCTACAAGTTTTCTCAGGGCTTATACAACAACACACATATGTACATCGGTTCAAAAGGATATTCGATTTGGACTAAAGCATTGCAATCAATATTTTGAGTGGACAAACTTTGATCTCTAACAGAAATATGTCCAACTAGAAGGCTCCTCAACCTATCACAAATGAAAAGTTGTATTGGTAAAGGACAATATCAACTTATAGCATTTGAGGTTATGCTGAATGTAAACTGGAGCCAGTTGGATGCACACATGCTGTGCCAAAAAAATGCGTTCAAAAAATGACGTAGAAAAAACAGCAGAGGAGCGGTGGAGGGTAAGTCATTGAAGCATAAACGGAAATTTATATCAACAATAAATAATAACGAATAAGTCCGGATGGGTAAGCTGAATTGAAGCCAAATCAACGGCGTTATCATCAATTGTGCAACGGCTATGAGAAATGATAAAAATTATTTGGGACTTGAATACAACCTACCAAATTGCAATAAACCGTCGAATGTCGTGGGCATTGTTACCCTAAGCCACGCCAGAACGCAAAATGATCAACATTGATCATTGGATAACGCATTTTTGACGTTGTATTTCAAAAGGCGGATGCCTAATACAGAACTCAAAAGACATTGGTAATGAAGTTGGAACTACCGCCCATTCGTTGTGAGAAGCCTTCTGTTCCTATAAGAACATGTTGTGCAAATTAATATATGTACATACAACCGATCCGGCTGTCGAAGAATTGTTTGAGTTTTTCTGTTAGTCTCCCTCAACTATGCTATTTTGATGCAAATATGTAACGGTTATTGACAGCTATATCTACGAAGATCACAAATCAACAGATTATTCATCGTGGTGGATTAGCATATCCGGGAAACAATCGATCAATGACGTTGAAGTCATTTGAAATTATAGAAATAACTTTGCAAAAACGGACAGCGTACTACCACCTCGTTGTATAACTTATCAACTACTCATGGTGACCGACAACAATCTACAGATATCAGCTAACCATCGTTGACATGTGCATCGTACCACCACCTGACAAAGGCAGAAAAGAAAGAATAACACGATTATTGTAGATGCGTTTGCATTACCAACAGTTAGTACATATTAGTTCCATAAAAAAAAATAGGTTTTCTAACTAATTTATTACTTTGTCTGAGTTTATTTGGTATAACGTTTTTATTGAACTTTCTGTTTATAAGTACTAAGTATTGATAAAGGTCGTGGTTAGTTTGATAACATTTTCCGAACTCCAAATAAATACTTCTATTCACAACAGCTGTAGGTCACTTTACAAATTAACTGTCATTGCGGTGATTTCAAATTTGCACTGCATACGAAAAATGAATGCAATTAACAGATTTTCTTATTCTGCTACAAAGCTCCGGATGAAAAGCGAGTTTTAATTTTATTTTTTATTTTACGAAACTACGTACGTACATCCATACATAATTGTGCCCTAATCAAACTCACGTTTTCAGGATTTAAGGGATGAAATATGTTGCAACAGTATGTACATCGTACAAACCAGAACTTGATAATAGGGGTGGACGTGAAAAACCGGAAAGAGTGCGTCATCGTACTCATATTTCGAAACGAAAACCTGGAAGGAGGGGATGATGGACAATTTGGTCATGTAAATCTCAGTGCAGGGAAATTTGCATTTCTTAGGAATGCATACGGATGTGTTTATGTGTGCTGGACCCATTGACGAATTATAACACTCGCTCACTGATTAGGTTGATATCAATTGATTACCCCCTTTGGACTATAAAATGAGCTTTTTGGGTCACTTGGCTTACTGTATTGACACCGATTCGATGGATTCACTTCAAATTGAGTCTACAGACCGAAAATCCAAGCACTTGTTGCTTTTATATCCTGATGTAGGGAGTAAGATAAGAAACGACATTAGAAGTTCAACGAATTTTTGCTGACGCTGCGCAGCAGATATTAATTTGGTTTGACTTGTGTCCATGTCTTGCTGGCGCCTGACGAGCTGTCCGTATGGGAATGTGTTTTTGTCATGAAAATTACTTATTAATCCGACATCCTTATGAACATCATCATTTACGCCCAGTAGTTATTTGTCTTACTTAACGATGTGGCTCAGGTTGGATCCGAAAAGAAAACACAAATTTCGCATTTCAGTCGTCTGAATTTGGCATTAAACTGTAGGTCGCTTTCATTCGTCCCAAAAATAAAAGCGCAAACGAGTGACAGTGAGAAGCAACATAAGGTGCCTATGCGGACCTGTTTCCCCTGCTATATTTTTAAAGCAGTTCTTAAAATTGTACTGAATATTCGTAGAATCCAAAGTTTTACGTTAATTCGTTCGTTGGCAGACTTCCAATTAATCGCCGGGCCGCATCGATGGGCGAGCTATGATCCGGAAGGAGTAAATGCAAAACAGACATCAGTTTGAAATCAAAAACGATCCAAAGTCCTTTGCTGCATGCGAAGTTTTTTTTTTTTTGGCTTTTTGATAGTTTTTTTTTTATGTTTTTGCACAGTAATCGGTTAGACCGCACACTTTTTCTTAGGTTCATAGATGCTGTGGCGTCTAGAGCATAGGACTTGTAACACTAACGACAGGCATGTGTTCAGGAGCCTTTAAAGCGAGCGCGCATACGAAAGACACTGCATTTAGAAAGTGATCGTGCATTAGGATGTTTGTAGCCAATTTGATCACAACTATTCGATCACGGTCTTATTTCATCTAACACAGTCACAAGTCTTATTTTCTCGATCTTGATCGCCACTCCCAGATGGCGCTGTTAGTTGAGTTGGCCTGATGCAGTAGACATTGATTGCCGCAATGGATATTGCTTGATGAAATGGATAGACCGAAAATGACGAGTGAGGCGCCTGTCAGATTGCTGAACTCGTGCCGTAGGCAAACGATCGTTGGCGTTTAAAAAAGGCCTACGTCTACTAGCAGCATCGAATTAATGGTTCTCAATATTTTTTTTTTACTCTACTAACCGTTGAGTTGTAGAATCTGTTGGAATCGGCAAGACGAATATCGTCATTGTAGTACGCCTTCGACGAGGAAAGTTAAAGATCATTGTTGTACTTAGTTCTGAGGTTCAAGTCAAAGCTCCATAAGACGTTTTTACCACGATGAAACCTCAATTAGTCTAATTAGGTCTACCTGTGTGGTGTCATATGTCCAAGATCGGCGATCGTCGGGTGTATTCCTGTGATAATTCGTAAAAGATTGCGTAGGACTGCCCTATATAAGTGAAACACGAAGCTACAAATATATCAGATCCCTTAGCCCATGGGGATAAACATTAAAGGACTAGTTGGGCTTTAAACATAAGTTTGCATAACGTTAACCGTTTCTCCGAATAAACGCATTGTCATCGTTTGTGAAAGGACAAACAGCACTGAACAATATTTTGAATAATTTTTCGAATTCTAAGAAATAAGTCATGCTTTCGCAAGATATTCAAGTCATCGTTGTTATTGTAATTTTGTAACTTTCGTAACGTTAGGTAATAGTCAGAATCAACGCTTGTCATTACTAAAGCGCTTTTCGCCACCTTATGAATAAGCTTAATAAACACTTTTATCATTTCAGAAATCAGCGTCGCCGAATTAAATGCAAAACACCGTCGAAAACGCACACACCGTTCTCAATCAATATTACCCGACATTACTTTGCCTTTTGTTTACAGTAAACTTACCGATGTATCACTTTCTCTTTGCAGTTCAAACACTTATCGAGACGAACATCTTCTCAGATGCCCTCTCGGCAGCTATGGTACCGAAAAAGGACGGGCGCAAGCGTAAACGCAATTCCAAAGAATCCGGCAAAGATGGATTTACATCACCACCCATTAGCCCTGTGGGCAATAAGGTGGCCCCACTCAAGTTCTACCAAGACACATTGGACGAGAATAAGGACGATGAGAAAAATGCCAGCGCCAACAATGAATCGAGCACAGAGTCGAAGGAAGATGATGCGGCTACCAATACTGAGGATGACGATGACATCCCATTGAAGAAGGTCAAAGAGGACATTGAACAGCGTGTCCGCAACGAGAAGGCAAAATCTGATTCCATTACATCTGAAGATAGTTCAGAGGCAAAGACAGATTCATCTGAGGTTGATTTAACCCGTGACAGTCCGAAAGAGTGTGAGGATTCTTCGAACACCGCCGACAGCAGTAAGCAAGAAGAAGAAGAGGAAGTCATCGAAACGCCGAAAAAACCCGGTCCGGGATGTGGTCCAAATGGACCACCTGGTGTTCTACTACTGCATCGTCGCAAGGGGCCAAAGAAGAAGCTGAAATGGCGTCCACAAGAAGAACTCGAGCAGATACGCTTCTTCGAACTGGACGAAAACGAGCGGGTAAATGTAACAAAGACCTTCATAGACATGAAGAATATGGAGCGGTTCAGTGAGCGTGATGCAATGAGCATGGTGCGTCGTGGATTCAACTCGGAAGACAACATGGCACCTCAAACTGAATGGGTGCCGTTAGTTCTAATCGACGATGTTCCTAATCATCCCGACGGCAGTCAAAGTCGAGAGCGTAAAATTCAAGCCGATAGGGAACAGACAACGCTTCGCGCTTTGTACTTCTCGCATGCAATGATACCCGATTCGCCAGCTGAACCCGACATTGAACCAATGCAACACACAGATTTCACTGTGATTCCGCTGGATGACATCACGGGCAATCCAGATGCCGTAAACGACTTTACAAGTATGCCATGGCCGGACTCGAAGGGTTCTGCACCCCAAGATGGTGACAACACCTTCAACAATGGCCCTGGTGGCGATATGTATACCAATCGGAACCAATTTAATCCGTTTATACCCTTTGCAGCGCAAAATAGTGGTGGATGGCAGATTGGTGGTCCCAATGGGCCGCCAATGAATATGGGGCCGGGGCCAGGGGCACAACAAGGTATGATGTGTATGCCAGGAGCGGGAGTAGGAATGCCCGTCAACAAATTCAACAACAACAACATGAATATGGGCAGCCCGAATATGATGGGTTGTGGTCTATCTCCTCCTAGTCCATCTGGTGATATGTCGCCGATAATGGGGGGCAACGGAGGTATGAACCAAAATATGAAGGGTATGGGAGGTCCATACAATGATTACAACGGACCAATGGACAATGGGCCTTCACAATTTGGACCCGGACCAAATTACGGACCGGGTCCCGGAAACTTTGGTCCAAACATGAATATGAACGGTCCCTGCGGTCCGATGAATGGCATGATGGGCGGACCAATGGGTAATGGCCCAATGAACGGTCCCATGGGTAATGGACCAATGAACGGACCCATGGGTAATGGTCCAATGAACGGACCCATGGGTAATGGTCCAATGAATGGTCCGGGACTAATGAACGGCCCGGGACCAATGAACGGTCCTGGACCCATGAACGGACACATGAACGGACCCGGTCCAGACAATCGACGAGGAAATGATCGCAGCCGCGGTGGAGGAAACTGGCGATCGGGAGGTGGAAAGAATTTCAACTCTGATGGCGGCACTTGGCGCCCAGCTGGACACCCAGATGGTAATTCTGATCGAGGCAACAATTACGGTCGCAATAATAAGGATTGGGTTTCGGGTAATAGCAGTAGCAATCGCGTGTGTAAACAGTTTATGCGCGGACACTGCCGGCTAGGCAACAAATGCAATTTCCTACACCCGAGAAAGAACCAATTCTAGTGTATTGACCAGGATGGTGATCACAGAAGCAGCCCACCTTCTTTCTCAACCACAATCGCATCCTAGGCATTACTGATCTGTGATAGTACGAGTTGGACTTGAATCGATGATTCTCTTTTCGAATTTCTCCGATGTTTCTCAATGACGACGCGTGTGCATTGCCTTGATCGGATTTTGAACGATTCCTCCTGCCAATCTTCAGTACCATATGTAAATAGAATCGACTAACTATGTACATATTAAGTAATAGTCTGTAGCGCATATTAACAGTAATCATGTATATTTTAGTGAAACTAATTGATATAACAGTTCAAAACACCGTTATATAAGTGTTACATAGAAAACAACGCTTTCGTCTCGACAGCTAATGGAGTATATATGTAAATAATGTATTTAGCAAATAATGCAAACTATATTCTGAATATGTTTATAATAGATTTCTAAGCAAACTAATTATAAGATATTTTTAAATCCTGTAAGACTTTTTTTACGTTACAAATATAAGAAAATGTTGAATTATTAAAGTAAAGTTTTCTATTTTTTTATTACGCGTAAAATCAACATAATTCCGTGAACGTTATAGCTCATTCACGGAAGTTGCGATTCGACCCCAATTTGATAATCACTTACGAGGATGTAAAGCTATGAATTTGATTGTCAACTATCAAATATCACCTTAGCCGATTCCAGCCGGGTCTTCTATCTTAAGCAACACGAAGCCGTGTCTCACTGTTCTGACTGTTTCACTAAACGCAAATATTAGGTACTCGCCTACAAATATAAAATTAATGTGGTATTCGATTGGGCACTCTCACAGCTTTTGCTATAGGCCACTTTTGATGTTCGTTTGGTACAAACAAAAATTTAAAAAAAAAACAATCTTTTCAGATTCCAGAGCACTTTTGCGAATCTTTGATTTTTTCCAGTATTGCTCAAGATCTACCAATTCAAGTTCGTTTGTGTTTATTTACTGGAGTTTATTAACGTTTTCGTAAAGTTTTTCTATCGGGTAGATTTATTTTTGTAAATTATTTATGTATGAAATAAAAATAGAAGACCTCATACGAGAAAAGAAGAGAGCCATCTTTGCAACAAATTTAAAAATGAGCTACGGGATCTAGGAAATCTCGTGACTTCTACTTACCTCGAGGGCTTGACTGCCGAAAAGAGCTCAAACTACTCACTTTGGAAAGCCTTGAAGTTCACAAGGACACCCAAAATGCACTCGCCAGTCGCCACCAAAAAGAAAAGCTAACGGCGAAAGGGCAAAAGGGGACAAGCAGAAAGCGGATTTATTTGCCGAGCATCTAGAAGAAACTTTCAGGCCGTTCGATGGACGACCCTTAAACGAAGAAAGAACCGAATGCTAATACGGCATCCGACAACTATAAAGTAAAAGCCGTATCTCTGTCCGAACTTCGAATGACAATAACAAAGCCGAAAAATAACAGCACCAGGATACGATCTAATCACTGGCGAAATCCTGAAGGAGCTTCCGAAAAATAAAAATATTACTTAAGCTGCTCTACATTATAAATGCTTCTCTGAGACTTTCATGTGTTCCAAGACAATGAAAAGTAGCCGAAGTCATTATGGTTGCGAAACCGGTTGAAAGTACAACTGGTAAGAAATCATGTAGACCTATTTCGCTACTGCCCATAATCGGCACTAGCGAGGTATCCGTCGGAACCGAATATTCCGGAGGCAAAAATTGCATTCGAGGTGTCCGACTTCGGAACAGAAATAAACAATTGCGATGCCGCACCGCACCACACTCCAAATCGTAAAAAAAATCCGCAACCAATTTCTGTAGGAGGATATCGGAACCTACGTGTACAAATTTTAACAAAAAATGTACTTCATCGCACTTTAACGTAATTCGCCGACATGCGTTACAAAATGTCGGAACAATTCACCGAACAGTTGTTCCGAAGAAAACCTCGCAGCAAAAATCCTCCGAATCGTATAAAATCGGAGAATTTTCCGTTGTTCCGACGGATACCTCGCTAGGGATGAATATCTAAGGTTTTCGAGAAACTCCTGCTAAAGTTTACTACCAGTAATTCATCATCAATTTGGCTTCCGGGTCAAACATTCCACAATCGATCAGGTGTATCGCACAACGAATGAAATTGAAAAAGCTCTATAATGGAAAAAGATTTGCTCCAACGTTTTTCTCGACATATCGCAAGCCTTCGACAAGGTATGGCACCAATGCCTAAGGTATAAACTAAGGAAAATCATACCGGAAAAGTTATACAAAATACTAAAGTCATACCTTGAAAACAGACTCTTTCGTGTTACACATGAGACTGAATTCTCGGAATTCAAAGAAATTCACCCCGGTGTTCCGCAAGGAAGCATTCTCAGCCCAATCTTATTCCTGCCCCCGACGCACGTCAATTTCACGTACAAAAATATAAACAACTTATCTGTTTTCATCAACTCGTTACAAATACCGTTCGCAAACGAGGCAAAATATACGCGAAACTTAAGTGGAAGCCACACGTTAAGAAAAACCGCGACGAGCTCGCAATCAGACTTAGAGAAATGTATTGGCTACTCGGAATATATTCGAAGCTAAGCGTATACAACAAACTGCTCCTCTATAAGCAAGTGCTAAAATCTTTTTGGACATACGGTATACAACTTTGGGGTTGCACCAAACCAAGCTACATATAATACAAACATTCCTAAACAAAACGCTAAGAGCAATCGTGAAAGCTTCATGGTATATAAGGAATAGTGGTATTCACAGATATCTAGGAATTGCTACCATGAGTAACGAAGTAACAAACTTTGCTCGCAAACTTCGTACCTACTCGTATTCATGTTCATAGTTCAGTGCAGTAATGAAATGACCCGTACCGTAATCTGGAAGTGACAAACGGAAGAACCGCATGTAGTGACGGTATTAGTAGGTGCGTTCGCTGGAAGCTGCCTACTAAACGCGATTAACTCTACAGAAGCGTAAACTACTTGTTAAGGTTAAGGTAATTTAGTCGTAGTCATCACAAAAATGAATAAATGGGAGGAAAGAATTTCATACTCAGCGCGCGCCGCCGGATCTCATAGTGCCTCTCTGAGGGGTGAGGTTTAGCCCATAGGCAGACTATTTATATCTGAATCGGGCATAGCCATGGGTATTTAGAAGTCAATCGGGAAGCAAATTTCGAATGTTTTAATATAAAATTTAACCAATGAAAAAAGTATCGAAGGATAATCGAATCGCACGAATATCAACACAAAAAGAGCGTTTTATGTTCGATTGCACACATGAAATCTGAAATCTAGCTAATCTGAAGAAGCCCAATCGAATACCACATAAGTAGGTGTAACGTTGTTTTCCATTGGGATTTTCAGTTTAGCTCTCAGATTTATTTTTCCTGCCCAATGGAACATAAAACGAGATTTTTCTTTCTTTGCATTGGTGTGGTGTTTTAAAAGTCAGCTGTTCTCAAATAGTAATTTGTGTTTATAAAAATCCATTGCATTTATGTTGATGTGCATTGCAGCGGCCAAATGTAAATTTTTCTCTATTTTCCACAAACTTGTCGTCTAAATATAGATTTCGAGAGATATTCGAATCAGACCACCATTGTCGGGTCTCTTTTCGTCTCTCTACCACTATAAATCTTACCCAGAGCGACTCTCTGGATTTCAGTTCTTCCCTGGGCTCAATTCCTAGTATTAACGCTAGCATCTGTTTATGGGAGATCTGTTACATCGACTGGATCTCGACCCAATGATACGCCAAGATCTTCATTCTTTTGCCAGCCAAGGCCGGACATTGACACAGTATATGTGCCGCTGTCTCAGATTCCTCCAGGCATAGCTTAGAGGTATCATCCTCTCTAAGGCCCATCTTGCTTAAGTGATACCCGAAATTACCATGTCCTATTAACAAAGCCACCACCTATTTCAATTTTCCTCGATTCATGTTTAGAACCCTTCTTTGAGTGGAGCAGGTCGGCCACTTAATTGCCATTTTAGCCTGTCTACATTGTTCCACGGTTGACCACCTTCTCAGGTGTTCTGCCGTGATCCATTGGTGAATCAGTTGTTCTACCATTCCTTTGCCAATTGAAGAGAATGCTTCTGATCCCAGCAACTTTTCAGTTGATCTGATCCTATGTGTCCTCGTACCCAAGTCAATGTTACTTAATTTTTAGATGAAGTCTAAAACGTAAGTAATAACACACTTTCAAGTTTTGCAAATGACAAATGGTGTTCGTATAGGTAAGTAGTAAGTAGGTTTATCGGTCAGTAATCGAGATTCGCAGAATTGATGTGTCTATGGCCGCTTTTTCTTTTCCGATGGAAGATGACATCAGATTTACTATAGGCGTTTCTATCAAAAGATCAAATCGAGAAGTGCCTTTTCTCTGTTTTCTATGTTTCATTGAAGAAAAAAGGGCACTTGATTGAGTGCTTGAGTTTGACAACGTGGAGTTGGTTTATTTGTCGGGGCAAGAATTCAGTGCTCAGTTTTGCTTTCATTTCGCTGTCATTCATTCATTTTCTGAGGGTAAATACAATAAATTTGATATTCAAAAATGAATTGTTTGAAAACAACTACGTTTATGAACTAACATTTTATATTATGGGAAAATGGAATGCAAAAAAGCTGCAATCAAACCTAAATAAATTTTCAAACGCATTATCTGTATTCCAAACACTTTTATCAACTATTTGTATTTTGGAAAGCAACAAGATTTAATTTTTAACAATAAACGGACAAAATTGTTATCACCTTCTTCGTCTAAATATTTTTCAATTTCAAAAACTGAGAGTCTTCAGGGCAACATATTTTGCGTTCAATATAAGGCGTTTTTCTTTTTTAGTTCAGAGCACAACCTGAACTGTTATACAAAAAGTTTGTGTTTCTTTTTTAGCTCAGATACATCAGAGCTCGAATTTGTGTTTCTTTTTTTGTTCAGAGCATGATCAGAGCGCGCTCTATGAGCTCAGAATTAATTGACTGAGCAGGCTGAGTAAAATGCTGATTACACATATACATTCACACTTCCAGTCCTATTTGAGAAAAAAGAAAAATAGGAAAAACAGAAAATCATCAGAACGATCTGAGCACGCTCAGTTCAGAGCGCGCTCATATAGCTCGAGCTCAGTTCAGTGCTCAGCTCTGAACTAAAAAAGAAAAACGCCTAATGAAAGACCCTTTAGATTTTGGAATGTGCCCAGTGTATTTTTAGCGAGAGAATTTTTTTTTTACTGAAGTCAAATTTACTCGATTTTTTTTTATGAAAAAAATCACATTTCAATCTGACATTTTTCTTGTGTGTGTTGGTGAGTTCAGGGAAATTCTTTAAAAATATTCCGGACACTTCTGTCGTGTTAAGAATTGACCTGGAAGTGCACTTTTTTTTTCAATGAAAAATAGAAAACATAAAAAGAGCACTTCTGGATTTGCTCTTTTCATAGAAAGCGCAATTCTTTTCTTAAATCGAAAACGCCATTAGTTTCCTATTTCTATTTCTTTTTTGTGTTCGCATATAAGAACAATTCGGCTAGGTATAAGAAACAAATTTTTTTTTTGGACTTTAGAGGTTTCTTATATCAGTGGCGGTGGACATAATTATCAATTTTTGTGTACGCTGTACCTACATGTTTGTGAGATCTCGATTAATAATTTTACCTAGTTTTTCATTTTTCTATACGAACGGTATACCTACCTACTTAACTTGTGCTGTTCCGTATTTTTCTTTTCCTGTTTTCCTACTATAATATCCATAAATTATAATGGCAGCACCAAAATAAGTATGTAGGTATATAAAAAAAAAAACTTGGTAAATCGTAGGTATAAGTTGTATTTATTAAATTTTAAAATTCTTCTCCAAAGACTGCCAACATTCGTAGTACTTGGCATCCAGTTTTTGGCAGGTTTCTTCACCCCACTTCGTAACTGCCATGCTCAGTGATGATTCGAACATAAAAGACTAAAAAGTATAAACGTGTTAAAAAAAAAACATCGATCCGCACGTGTGCGAAATAATGTCATACCTGAGTACCGCCTGCTATTCTTTCTGGCTTCAGTACGGCGTTAGAGGCTCCCTCAAAACACTTTCTGTCGGGACCGTGAGGCGTCATTATCGAGTGCAAAGTAGCTCCGCCGGCAATAAAACCATCTTCCTTTGCTTCATATTTTCCCCGAATCAGTCCCATAAACTCACTCATGCAGTTTCCTACACAAAAAAGAACAATAATAAATAGAAAACCAACAAAGCAAACCAATAAAGCCTACGCACTGTGATAGTATGGCGGCCTAAATGTGTGCTCCTGCACGGACCATCTTGGAGGGAATATAACAAAGTCAGCAATAGCCGTTCCTGGTCTTGCACTCGGACAAGTCAAAACAGTAAAGATGCTGGGATCACAGTGATCATAGCTTACTGAGTTTATGACCATAAACTTTGACAGATCGTACTTGAATGGAACATAATTTCCGTGCCAAGCAGCCACATCAAAAGGTGAGTGCTTTTGCTTAGCAACGAATAAAGCTCCTTGGTATTTCGAAATTATCCTGTACTCTATAGAGATCAATGTCTGGTGAATTCGAAATTAGTTAATTGACAGTTTGTACGTACCACTAACTTCACGATCTTCAAACCATGCAACTGGTGTTTGAAAATCTCTGGGATTGGCCAATCCGTTCGCTCCAATGGGTCCCAAGTCCGGTAGACGAAAATGGTTGTCGAATACTTCCAAAATATATCCCCTTGTTGGGCCGTCGACATTTACGGAAAATCGCATACCCTGTTGAATCACACAAATCTCGTTGGCGTGCACTTTCATTTTGCCAAATTCAGTCGTGACGTCCAGCGATCCTTGCTGCGGAACTGTTTTTAAATAAACATACCAATTCTTTGCGATCTTTGAGAGAAATTCAAGCTTACCAATTAGAAAATCGCCATCGCTATTATAGAATGCAGTGTCCTTCATGGAGACGTTGCACAAGTAAACATGAACTGCAATACCATGACGGCTGCGAATATCACCGGCGCCACAGATAGTGTGCAACCCATTAACGAAATCGATCTTTTCCGACGAAGGAATGTCGAAAGGATTCCACCGCATTTGATTTGGATTCGGGTGCTGTTTGTCCCAATCGTTTGTTAAGTGCTTAACAGTTTCATACTTTGCAAATGGCTCATGAACAACACTTGGTCTGATTCGGTAGAGCCATGTTCTAGTGTTCTCTGTGCGAGGGGCTGTAAAAGCCGAACCCGACAATTGTTCTGCATACAAGCCATAAGCGCATTTTTGAGGTGAGTTCTGGCCTATAGGTAGCGCATCGGGACAGCGCGCATCCTCCGATGAGAAGTGTGATCCGAAACCAGATAAGTACTGTATCAAAAGAAAATATTTATAATGTTATCAATTTATCATAATTTAAACGTCTAAAACTAAATTACCAAAAATAAGAGAGCTTCGAAAATCTTTTCATCAAAATTTAGTACGCAGATTAGGGAGCTCTCATTATAAAGGGTGTTTTTTTTTTTTTAGAGGTATAGAAATTTAGGTTGGCAGCACTATTTTAACTGCCGGCCATTTTGTCAGCTGTCAAGGGATTTATTTTTAGTTTGGTTTGGCATTTCGAAATGAATATAGACTGACGCCTGAACAACGCTTCCAAATTGGCCTAAAACAAGATTGCTGTTGATCCCAATTTTCATAAGCGAATTTTGTTTAGCGATGAAGCTCACTTTTGGTTGAATGGATACGTCAATAAACAAAGCTGCCGTATTTGGAGTGATGATAATCCTCAAGTGTATGTTGAGACACCGTTACATCCACGAAAACTGACTGTTTGGTGTTTGGGTTGGTGGAATAATTGGTCCGTACTTCTTTAAAAACGAAGCTGACCAGAACGTTACAGTCAAAGGTGAACGCTATAGAGCCGTGATTACGGACTTTTTCGTTCATCAATTGAACAACCATGGTGTGCAGGAGCTGTGGTTTCAACAAGACGGCGCAACATGTCACACAGCTCGTGTCACATTTGATTTATTGAAGGAAACGTTTGGTAACCGCATAGTTTCACGTTGCGGACCCGTGAATTGGCCTCCAAGTTCTTGCGATTTAACGCCGCTTGAATATTTTCTGTGGAGATATTATTAAAGTCGCTCTCCCCCGCAAACGTCTGACAAACATCGGAGAGTATAACTGTCTTGAAAGGGCTTCTCAATTAGCGGTTTGGAATTGGCATAAAATTGTAGATCCCTTCCATTCGTTCCAAAAATAAAACAAATAAAACACACAAAACGAATGGTTGTGAGAAGCTAGGCCTAGTGTCCCTCCGGACCTTTTGCGCCAACTATTTTTGTTTTTTTTTTTATGTCCGAAACGATTGACCACTTGGAGGACAACATTCGCAACAAATGTTGGGAAAAGTCATCGAAATTGGACTTCCAGATTAGACTACGTTCGAGCCAGGCGCAGCGGTCATATGCCAGAAATATTATTATATATTGAATACATATTTATATTGTAATGCCAAAAGATTATCTTTCGAATAAAGTAAATTTCATGTCAGTTTAAGAAAATAATCTCTTTTTTATTCCATTTCAAAGTTCTATACATTATATTCTCAACATAATGTTGAGTAACCGTCACTTTTTTATGCAAAACACGCATTAAAAAAGAAAAGCCCAATTCATTGTCAGTAAAAAGAAGCCTATTAGATACCAAAAATAATACTCTATGGGGTATCGTACTCACTACTTGGTTTTGTTGTTTAAACCAGACCCCCTAATGGCCCCTTACTTAAATTATTCATAAAAGTCGGAGTGAAATTGCTGTTTACTTTTAAACAAGATACATAAAGATCGGCATGCAAATTTTTATAGCAGTCACCATAGCAGCTTCGTGTCAATATAATCTCTCTCTGTCTACTCATTTACAGCAAACATTCATTTCATATTAAATATTAACATATTTAAACGCATTTAACCTCCGAAAGTACCCGTTCGGACAGAAACCGTTTCGAAAAATAAACTGTCAAGTTTTCACATTCTCGTTATATCCATCGGCCATCTTGTTTACGTTTAGAAATTATAAGAAATTTGTTGCATGTTTGTGTTGATGTATTTATTATAGCGATGGTTAACGAAATTCAGCGTTCATTTAAAACAAAATGGCTTCCGGAACTGATGAACGGACAATTATTTATTTAATTCGTTTAACTGATTGACGAATTGTTGGTTTAATTAACTGACACTAATTACAACTCTTCACATGTTTTAAACCAGAAATATAAATGTTTTCAAGTGATTGCCTTTATTAGCATTGACAGCGGACAAACGCAAACGCATATCTCTGTCCCGTCTCGTACAAAAATGCGCGTGTGCGATGGTGTAAATGCAGTATAACCCGTTAATTATGCATTCGCTCTATAGGTAGGAACACATGAATAAGTAACGCAATTTCTGATCTTATTGCATTTTGGGCACTGTCACTGCCACAGTTCTATTTGATCTGTATAACTTTATATATTTAAAACACAATATCAACGAAACCCACTGGTTTACCTTATAATCACTCATTTTTTCAGTAGATAAGGGTCCAAACCGATCAAAATAAAAACCAACGACTGAATGTTATTTAAAAACGTATCGTGGTTGTTTATATAGGGTAATCTTGGGGTTCGGAGAGGATATGTTCTTGACAGTAAACAAATTTTGTTGCTAAGCTTCATTCACATTATCTCCTCTAGTAAAAAACCTGTTAAAAACAAGAATTTCATCCATATGAATTTATTCAGATTTTCGTTCGTTTTTATGTGAGTAGGTATACGTGCGGTAAGTTGTTGTTTGTTGTTGATATTTAATAAAACTAATTCGCAAATAACTTTATTTTGTTCTAATTTAAAGATACAAATAAAACACACACATGTGTTTAGTTCACCACCTACTAAGATGTAATGCTCTGTTTTGTCGTTGATAAATCTGTAATGGGAGCACGCAGACGGTTGAGACACACCCCTTTTTGAAGTTTTTTATTTTCAATTAGGACATAGTTCGCAGCATCATAGATTACAGAAGTCGGCTCTTGGAGTGAACACAAAATGTGATCGTGAACGACGAAGCAGAGTTATATACTTGGCTGGCTTTGTTAATGAGCGTTTTTGTAATATTTAAGTCCAGTACTGTAATGGATTCTATCGTTTTCCATTAAGCAAAAAGAAGAGTCCAGGCTTCGCAATTTGAAATCAGAATCCGCACTCAAGAAGCACTCGCACGTCACAAAAGTGTGATTTATGTATTTTATACAAGTCAGCTGACAGCTATCTTGTTAACTCCAGTAACTAAAGTTTTTTTTTTTTTTCATTATTTTCAACAGTGGATTAGATGATTAACCGAATGTCAAACTTACAAAATATTGACATTATTTGACACTGGTTTAACGTGTTTTTTTATTTATAAAGAGTTTAATATTAAGAAGACGTGCCGCTTGTCGCCAATTGAACCCAAGCATTCAAAAATTCAGTGGAATAGCAACAATTTTAGTGGTCTATTAGGCGTTTTTTTTTATTTTTTATTTGATTGTTCTATGTTTCCCATGAAATGGGTTACAGCAACAGTTTGATCTCTTGCAAAAATAAACGTACCAAGGTGACATTTCATATGTGTTGTAATAAAAAGTGACGTTCATGACCAATTTAATTTTTACGGTCCGTGGCATATTTTACCAACTTACAAATTGTTGTTTACAAGCATTTTTTTTTAACAAATTTATGAATAAAACATTTTTCTAATCGCGAATTAAACCAGAAATAAATTGTTTTATCTGTTTATTAATTTTTTTCTTTTATGTTATCAGCTAGAGGACTTACAAACAGCGTTGTTATGTGATCGTATTTATCGTAAATGTTACGATTTTCGAAGGTTAATACGACGCTCCGATTTTTGGTCTTTTCGACACATTTTCTACGGTTTCGTAAATATTTTGTCCGATTTTTCCGATATTTTACAAAGATAAATACGTTGGGTGAACCGAAATACGACTAGATAAATAAATTGGAATTTCAGAAACAGAATATATCCACAAATTTAAAAATGCATTTAATATGACATTATACATTAGCAACATATCCCTTTGCAATTATCCGGCATCGATTACCGAATATACAATTTTGCTTTTTGCGTTAGTGCGCTCGAGCTAAATTTTCGCTCCCATAATAAAATTCTCTCCAAAATTTAGCTGAGCTAAATTCATGCGAACTCATTTAGCTTAGTGGTACGCAGCTCGAGCTAAATAATCAAACTTTTGTTTCAGAATGTCGTGATTTTAATGAATATATGGACGAGGAGTATTTAGAGCTAGAGTATTCCATTGTTAATTCAATGGAATGGAATATTTTTAATTCAATGGAATACTCTAGCTCTAAATACTACTACAAATGCGATTGAGTTTGACAACTAGTGGAGTTTGTTTTCGTTTTCCTGGAATTTCTTAACAGTAAATGTTTAGACATCAATGTGAGCGCAAATTTCGATTTGTTTAATATAAAACTTATACAGGGAATGGAAAACACTTAGAAAGTCGTCGAAGGCTATATATATATCCATATTTCAACCGCATGAATATCAACAGAAAAAAGAGCAAGTGACGTTTTTTTGTTCGATAAGCCACACGAATTCTGAAATCTGAAAGCGAATCTTAAGAAGCCAAACCAAATACCACATAAAGGAGCCATATTTCAAGAGATTTCGGGCTTAGCCCAAATTGCTTAAGGGGTGTAAAAGTGCAAACCCCTGAGGGTATAAATATAATTGGTATGAAAGTAAACAATTCTTAATTCTTAAGTACAATATGACCTCTACGCTCTTAAACGCATTTTTTGTACTCGTACAATTAGAAAATACGACAAATACGATTTTGAACCGAGAAAATATACGATTCTCAAACAATATCCATAACAACACTACTTACAAACTTATGAGAAACAATTGTTATTTACAAGCGCGAGTCTCAGAAATCTTACATAAGCCCCTCAGAAAGAGGACGTACGGCGGATGAATTCACTATATTGAATCAACGGTGATGGCAACAGTCAATTTGGCAGATTGCTAAATTGAGCTACTCCAACATGTTTGGAGCTGAGGACAGTGAGGATTTTTCAGTACTAGTCAGTGTGTTGAAACAGTGATAGTGGCGGATGAACCCTTTATAGGTCAACGGCAACTCTCACATCCCCGAAGTGGGTTACATCGGAAGCGACAACAAGCCTCGGATACGGATACGGAAGTTGACGAACTTGGCAAACGTAATAGGGCAACGAATTTCGGATCTGTATACGTGGAATGTTAGGTCCCTTAAAAGACCGTGAGCAGCCGAACATCTAGCGGAGGCCTTAACTGCTATATAGCTGATCTAACCGACATCGCCATCCAAGAAGTTCGGTGAGATGGCTCGAGCAAAAAAAGAATGAAAAATTGCGATATTTATTACGGCGACTGCTATCGGCAACAAAAACAGCGCTTATTCGGATGTGAATTTGTCGTTTGCGGCAAAAATTCTTGTTTCAAGCACGATCGAGGAAATAGAGAGATGTTACTGTGGGAACGCAATTCAGAAGTCTAACCAAAGGATAAAAAGAACCTCCCAAGGCTACAGAGCCCGAATTGAAGCCCACAAGGACGATCAAGGAAACATCGTTGTAGAATCGCAGTCGATGCAGAAGATATGGAAGAATTACATCTGCTGACTGTTTGAAGGCGATGACGAACTAAATCCCGCTGTCAGGCAGAATGAACCATTCAACCTGGACGACGAAGATCAACAATACCGTCCACCCGACCTAGACGATGTGAAGATATATCTAAGCTTAAGTCAAACAAAGCCGCTGGAGCAGATGGCCTAGCCGCCGAACTGTTCAAAGCGGCATGCGATCTCTTGGTTAGGAGCATGCACCAACTCATCTGTAAAATATGGTCGGAGGAAAGTATGCCCGATGAGTGGAACGTCAGCATTGTTTGCCCGATCCTCAAGAAAGAAGATCCTCTGAACTGCGCCAATTACAGAGATATGAGTCTTCTTAAAAATTGCCTAAAAGTACCGTGTTATGTGAACACCTGAAGCCTTTCGTAAACAACCTGAATGGTCCATATCAGTGCGGCTTCAGGCCAGAAAAGTCCACCATAGTTTTCTGTTTCTTTGTGCTAAGAAGGAAATTGAGTAGCAAAGCCCTCTCTCGAACAACTAAAGTGACCCTTTATAAGACCCTAATCATCCCAGTCCTGCTCTATGGCGCAGAGGCAAAGACCCTTTCAAAAGCTGATGAAGTTACCTACTATTTCTTGGTTGTTTCGAGAGGAAAATTCTTCGAGTGATTTTTGGTCCCGTCTGCTTAGACGGTGAATGGATAAGGAGATACAACGACGAACTGTACAGCGACATCGACCTAGAAGAGTAAAGGTCAAACGATTGAGGTGGCTGGGTGATGTAGATCGATTGAACACGGTCCGGAGAATCTTCGAATCCACTACAGAGGGACGGCGAAATAGAGGAAGACCGCGACGACCAACTTAGCGTGCGAAACTGGAGACAGCTGGCTAAATATCGTGCTGGCTGGAGACGCTTGTGGGTTGAGGTCCAGGACCACCTGAAGTAAGTTGGTGGGCTTTATATTCCAGATAAAACTAGTCGTCTATATTTTCCAAAGTGACCAATAAAAATAAGAGCCCAAACCACTTTCGATTCTTAAATATTTATAATTTATTTTCCATGTTATATTTGATTACATAACACAAACATGCATAAAATATATTCAGTTGTATATTTCTACAGGGTATGATATTTTGTTAGTTGAATTCGTGAAAAGAGATGCGGTGCAAATGAGTGAAGTATTGCTATCGGCACGATCCTAAGAACTTAAATGATTAGACGAACAAGGAGTACATAGGCAGGGTTATGGGTGAAACGAACAAAGAATTGATGTGGCAATGCGGAGGACAAACGATTCATTCGTTCGAGGAGAGATTTAGAATGTCATCTCTATCCTGGTTGGTTTTGGGAATCTTCGGCGGCGGTGCGGCCAAGTCAGCGATCGATGAGAACTCCATTCGCTTTTTGGTCGGCGGTGCCAATTCCGAATACAACCGACTTAGATCCACCGGCGGGGTGTTAGATGGACGTCTTGACGATCCGCTTCCATCGGATGGAGCTGGCGACGGAGTATTGCTGGACACACTGGAAATAGCTAAATCTACAGCACTAAAGTTGTATTTTATACCCGATTGGGAGCCGCCACCAGAATTGTCGCGACCACTTTTGGTCGGCGTAAGACGCTCTTGAGCTGGTGAGGCCGAAGATTCACGAGCTCTGGAGGAGGATGACGAGGAAGAGGTGGATTTCGGCGGTTTCATCATCATCGCGTTCAGAGATTCCTGTTGCAGCTTCAGCAGTGCAGATGGCGACATAAAGAGATTGTTGGCGGCTAAGGTGGACTTCGAGAGCGGATCTGGGATTCCATACTTGCCGTGATGCTGTTGGAAGAATGCGGCATAATCCTGCATTTTCTCTTGGGCTAGCTGATTGTAATAAGCTGCAGGATCTGTAGATGCATTCTTCGATGACGTAGACGTGCTGCTCGATGAGGGAGCGGCAAAGAGAGCGTTCAAGTCAGCGGCTGCTTTGTTCTGATGGTAAAGCAGCGCATTGAGGTCCGATTGGTTCTTTTCTGACTGAAGTAGCTGGTTAAGCATGTCGTTCTGCTGCTGCTGCTGCTGAGCTTCTAGCTTCTTTTTGCTGCTACTCGACGAGCTAGAACCGCCGGAACCGGCACCACTCATACCACCCACACCGGCTGCTAGCAGAGCGGAGAGCTCGTGGTGAGCGCTGGATGGTTTGCCGGAGCCATACTGGTTGCTGGTATCGAAGAGTTTAGAATATGTCTGAAGGAGTGTGGTATAGTCTGGGTGAGGAGCTTGTTGCTGCGATTGTTGTGCTTGTTGCTGTTGTTGCTGCTGCTGCTGTTTCTTTGAGGATGATGATGAGGAGGATGAAGTAGCAGCGGATACCCCAGCCATTTGTTGTTGTAAAAATGCATTCAAATCGTTGCTTGTCTTAGCCTGTTGCATGTAAGAATCGTAGCCAAGAAGCTTCGACGCCTGCAGCAGATTGTTGTAATCGGCTGTTAGCGCCGTGTTCTGTTGTTGTTTCTTCGAACTGCTACTATTGCTCGCGCCGGTTAGATAGGAGAAATCCGCGCCGAAACCCAGTGTCCCTAATGTAGTGGCCCCCAATGCTTCGGCCTGCTGAAGCAAAAGCGCCGCATACTCTGGCGAACGCATAAGTTCACTCATTTTCAATGGATCGTTCTTGAGATCGTCCAACTCTTTCATCAGCTTCGTTTTGTATGAATTACTGGCCGATGACTTTGACGAACGCGATTCGGCACGCTCCTGCTTCGACATTGATTTGGAAGACGCCGTCGATGAGCACGATGAAGACGATTGTTCGATTGCGGGACGTGACGGTCCCGGTATATTGAAGCCCCCAGCAGTAGTGTAGACACTTGTGTCTAGCTGAGATGGAGTGGAATGGTCCATATTTGACTTGTTACCAACTTTTGCAGCGGCAGCAGCCAGTTGATTCAGGGACGAACTACCGTAGTCCTTCGAGTGCTGTCCTCTGAACAAAGATGCAATGTCTGTCTGTAAAAAATTCGGGGGTAGCTGCCCAGCCAACGAAGCTAAGCTGGCTGCCATCAAATCATTAGCCGAAGCGCTCGACGTCGCCAGCGGAGACGGCTGAGGTTCGTATTTGTTCGGTGTAATACTAGGGCTGTTGCGTGAAATATCGCTCACACTGAACTTGCCCGGGCTAGGTGCAGGCGAATTTCGAGTGCGACTCGATGAGGTGTCCGATTTGGCAGGCGACGGACTCGCACGCACTGGAATCTCGAATTTAGCCGGGCTCGCAGAATTTGATGGAATTGTAATTGGGCTGTCACGCGGCGACGACGCAGCAGTGGGGGTCGTGCTGTTGGTTGAGGACACTGGAGCTGGTACTAATGGTGGGATCGGTGTCGTACTAGGAATCGGAATGGCCGGCGGATTTGGTGTGGCCAGTGGTGAGCACAGCCTTGTGGGATTCATATTCAAACCCGACGGCAAGCAAAGTTGCTCTTGGAGCGACATAACCTTCAACTCGCCAGCAGAGTTCTTTTCTGCTTTATTGACTTCTGGTTCTTCTTTAATACTTTCAATTTTAACCTGCACAGGTTCGGGCTTCACTTCTTCTTTTATGGGCTCCACTCTAGCCGTTGCTGGTACTACAAACTCATCCTCTTCGTCGCAGCCCAGCGCACCTCGCATGTAGTTCCAAAATCCTTTTTCATTCGTTTCCCGCGGGAACTTTGGATACAAAGAGCTCTTCAGTTTCTCAATGTAAATGATATCATCTTTGAAGATGGTACCAAACTTGACCAGTTCATTCCGGAATCTCTGGTAGTAGTCGACACAGGAGTGTATTTCATTGCGAACTTCCTCGGGGAATTCTTTATCTGGCAAAACCGAGTATTGCATTAACATAGGTCGACCATATTCCATTGTTTGGCGATTTTCGGGCGGTGGGACTACCCAAATTGATTTGGAAACAGATTCCAGAGTGGGATTCTCATCGTAGTAGGGAGCTAAACAAAATGGAAAGGTTTGAGGCGGGAGGTGAAATTCTGCATAAATTTTACTCACAGATAATTAAACCAACGCACGGAGTATACGTCACTTCAGATGGGCCCCGCATTTTGATTTGATAGTCCAATTGGGAGTCACAGTCTCTAAGCGTGGGTTCGGCCTGGAATTGCGGATGCGAGTGATACCAGCCGACAAGTATGAGCTGATCTTTCATAATGCATTTCTGAATTTCATTCTCAACGTCTGATGCTTTGGCCCTATCAAAACGACTGTTTCGGCACGGGTAGGCCTTTGTGATGGCAAGAGCTGAAAGTAGTCCAAATGTTACTATGTGTCATTTGTTTCTGAAAGTGAATTTTGATGAGATTAGCTTCAGTTTTTTTTCTAAACAAATTAAACACAATTGACACTTATAGTACGATATGAAAATATTTGATTGCAACATGGGCTACAAACCACTTACTGTGTGAATTGACATCCCAGGTTCCACCAAAGTATCCACACACCTCATGCATCGTTAAATGGCAATGAAAGTCAGCCAAGAACAGAGCCGACGAGTTAATTGTCAGCAGGAATGGTTGCAGTTTGTTAAGAGCAGAAAATGGCACAGCTTCTATCAATGCGTTGGCGTCACTAAAATATAACAAAGAAAACAAACAATTACATCCACTCCTCCATACACACCACTTGTCCAATGAATCAATCCTTTTACTCACTGCATTACGTTACGGTTGCTAATGGCGTTATGAGGAAACACGGTACGCTTAATGACCGGTTGTGGCGATTCTGGTTTTTTATCAACGTCACAATCAAGATCTGAAACCGTTTAAGAAACCTACTGATTATGAATTTAACAAATTTTGACGCACATACCATCGTCCGGTGTTGAGTCCTTTTGTAGAGCGCACTTGCGCAACCAAGTCGCTTTATACGCATCCAGTTTTTTGCCTTTATACTTAACCGAAGCCCAGCCGCAGCCGGATTTCTTTTCAGGATTAATGATACGCTTACAATGCATGGCCCAGGCACTGGGAGTAACAAATATTGTTTCAGTTTCTTGAGACTTGATCTTTCCGTCTGCTAAGAGGTCGCCGACAAATTTCTGGCCCAAGTACTCAATAGTCATTGCAGATTTGCCCGGTTGTAGGACATTTGCTGCCATAAGCATTTGTAGTGTTACAGTGCGGCCGGTTCCGTTGAATCCTTCGAAATTTTCACTCTTAGTCTAGCGAATGGTGGCGTTATTGGCGCGGATTTATGTTAATTTTGTCAATCTTCTTACCTCGTCGTCGTTGTCCTCGTCCACACCATCACTCTCGGGGTCCTTTTCACAGAGTTCTTCGGATTTGGCTTGTACCTCGGCGTTTGGTTGGGGTGCATTAATTTGTTCTTCCGGTTCTTGCATTTAGATTGAATGAAAAATTTAAGATTTTTATAGAGTATAATTGGAATTTTCTGCGAATGTTTTGCACTTTTTGTTTGAAAGCGTTAGCAAATTGGCTTTTCGCTTTATGGCTGTCAAAAAAAATTCAAAACAAAATAGGATAGCAACTAATGTAGGTACAGCGTGCTCTTTCCATCAATGCCAAAAGCAATCTACTACATTTTGCAATCGATAAACTGTGAATGGAACAAAAAGTGGATTTCGATTGGTAGGGTCTTTCCGAAATAATTAGCGAGTGTTTTTTTTTAAACTTTGGTCGATACATTTTGACAATAAGAAACAGAAAAAAATACTTATTTATCATAGGTTTTGCGTTATTTTAAGTATATTTATTTTAAACATTTTTTTTTACTATAATAAGTCTTTGATCGTGGCAGTATGATTTTTTCTTGACATTTGAGAAATAAAAGAGATGCGATCGTGGATTTGCTTTGCAAATACATACATTAAAATATTCGGCCTTCTATTTTAAATTGTACAATTTACAAGTTTTCTATGTATGTGGGTAAATGTCCAATAAAATTAATCGAAGAGCAAATATCTTGCAATTTAATCAACACAAAAATTATACTGCTAGGTTCCAGAATTCGAGTGAAATGAAATCGGAATCGAAATTGCAAATCGAATGAATTCATTTTCAGTGTTCTGCATTTTGATCGATTTGGTCACTTCGAATTTTTTTCAAAATCACTTTTTGTGAAATTGAAAAAGGCTGATATCTGTCATTTGAAACGTTGCAAAAATATAATTTTGGTAAAATAGTCTGTTTGTTTTAAATTTCGTCTCGTTTTCGCGATTTATTTAATAATGAGTGCTGTGTTAATTGCCGTGCTGTTGCAAACCGAAAAAGAAAAGTAGGTATGCAGAAGAAAAAATTAAAAGACTTATGCTGAGAGACACTTCAAATCCATTGGAAGTTGCAGATGCTGCGTACACAATTACAATTATTCCAAACGAAAGTTCAAATTTCTTAGATACATACTTATTTTTCATTCCATAGATTCATATCATACTACCGACTAAATAAATGTGCTTTCGTAATGGTGTTGCAAACTGTTAGACCGCATCTTAAACAACCTTCGATTCCTTGTACGTTGCAGTAGAGCTGCACTCTTCGTTTTCTTGCCGAAGGAAACTTTCAAAGATCGGTTGGAAAAGATGCAGATGTTGGTTTGGGCCGAAGCACGGTCGCAAAGATTAACACAGATGAAGAACGAAGCAAATCGAAACGACATTTTTTTGGACAAATTTCATATACCCGCCGTCATAGGATGCGTCGACGGTATACATATCATATTAGAATGTCGCAGCCACAGCAAGATCCCACGTTGTTCTATAACTCAGTTCAGTACAAATGTTAGATAAATAAAATATATTAGTAAAAAAGGAACATGAAAGTGATAAGTTCTTAAAAATGCAAGTCTTTTCGCATTTACGTTTAGCTTCTGTATCGAACTTCATCTCTTTTAATTCTAATTAACTTTTTTTTTTGTTAGAATTTCTTCTTGATGAAATTTCTATTTCACTATTTCACACTGATGAAGTTGATCGATTTGAAATCACTTTCAAATCGATAAAATCGAACTGTGGAACCTGTCAATTTCACTTTGTTTCAATTTCGAAAAATTTGAAATCGATATCGATAAAAGTGAAATGTAGAACACAAAAATTTATTTTCGATCGATTTCGATTACATTTCGAGTGAAAGTGAAATGTGGAACCCAGCTGATAGCTGTGAAAAGGTTTAACTATAATTCTATTTCATAATATATATTGAGATTTTTTAGATATATAGATTGAAGAAAAGAATTGCCTTTCTATGAAAAGAGCAAATTCAGAAGTGCTCTTTCTATGTTTTCTATTTTTCATTGAAAAAAAAGTGCTATTCCAGGTTAATTCTTAACACGACAGAAGTGTCCGGAATATTTATAAAGAATTGCCCTGAACTCACCAACACACACAAAAAAAATGTCATATTGAAATATTTGTTGTGTTATTCGAAACAAATTTTTCGATATGTGATCCGAAAAAATACAATAGGCGTTTTTCTTTTTTAGTTCAGAGCACAACCTGAACTGTTATACAAAAAGTTTGTGTTTCTTTTTTAGCTCAGATACATCAGAGCTCGAATTTGTGTTTCTTTTTTCGTTCAGAGCGTGATCAGAGCGCGCTCTATGAGCTCAGAATTAATTGACTGAGCAGGCTGAGTAAAATGCTGATTACACATATACATTCACACTTCCAGTCCTATGTGAGAGAAAAGAAAAACAGGAAAAACAGAAAATCATCAGAACGATCTGAGCACGCTCAGTTCAGAGCGCGCTCATATAGCTCGAGCTCAGTTCAGTGCTCAGCTCTGAACTAAAAAAGAAAAACGCCTAATAGCGTGCAAAACGTATGCTCAGAACCAGAGATAAAATTATAAGAGATGGATATCTTTCGTACGTTTATCTATGCACGTGTGAGGTACAAAAAAACATTTTGCTTATGGCCGGCCGCCAATCATCTTGCTTTTATGGGCATCGCGGTGTTTAATTGGTATGTGCTTCGTATTGAATTTGTTTGGTTTTTGTGAAGCCTTTGATTAAATCGAAAAAAATAGTGAAATTCACATAAGAGAATACCGAATTCTTGCATTAAAGTCCAATTCATGAACTCACATATACTAACAAATAAATGAGCAAATTTGCGTGAATTAATGACTTTTTCTGGAAAACCGCTTGTAGGCAGCCGCCTTTCCTCTGAAAAGTTATTTATCTCTGTATTCCATTATCTTTGGTTCTGAAGTTTTTCTGTTAATGCCCGGTTTGTTCAATCTTGGTTATCTTTAATCATCGGTTATTCCAGCTGGTAACCATCGAATGTGTTTGTTCAGCAAACTATTAACCAGAGAATCAGTGGTTTGGTGAGTTTACCAGAGAAATCGATAACCAGCCGATTTTGAACGGTTAATGAGATTTAAACACTGATTTTCTGTAATTTTGTCTGTTCAAGATTTGTTGATGACTACGTAGGTATTCATTTTGACGTAGCAGCTGCTAAACAAAAAAATAGTTGTACAATATTGTGCGAACGAAAAGAAAAATGAAAATAATAGAATGAACGAAAGGTTTCAGTGACGTTTTCAACTGACACATAAATATAATACACAACACGCCAAAATAATGGATACAAAATATGAAGTACGATTATTTTTTTGCCGATGACAGCTCTCATAAATTGAGATAAAGCACATTCGATATGAAAAATATTGAGAGAATGAGAAAATTTCGTTTGTCGTTGAATAAAATAGAGGCTTATAAATTTGTAAGAATTTTTTTTTTTTGCTTTATTTCGATTTTGTTCTCAAAAATGTTCTTCACAAAAACAAAGTTTCATTTTTCAGTTCTTAAAAAAATCATAAAATACATAAAATATCTACCTAAATAAATTACTTATCAAAACCAAAGGACCCGAAATAAAAAAATACAAATGTAACCATGTGTTCGGCCAATCACTGATTGACAAATAAACTGGAAAAATGGAACGATTTGCTGCAAAGCTATGGTTTGGTGACCGAAAAGAAAAAACGGTCAACAGACACTCATTGGTTATCATATCACTAACGATCGTATCTTTTTTTAGACAAAAAACAGTATATTTGGACCAAAAATTTAAAAAAAACAGTAAATCGATTTAAAAAATACAGTATTTTTCGCAGTATACATTTTAATCAATGAAAATCAACAAAAAAAACTATTCATTTCGGGGCGATTCGTTTCCATCATCTAAATCGCTTTCCATTTCAATGTCTTCTCCTGTTGTTGATGTTTTGTATTTGTCCTTTGAAGCAATTTGACGAAGCAATTCCGGCTTTGATTTGAGATAATGATAGAATTGAACGCATGGATATTTCAAGTTACATTTGACCATCAGAATTGCTTTCAATGTTTCGACTTCCAATTGAGTTTTGTCTGACGTCCAAGTTTTGTTCACTGCAGAAAAAATTCTTTCGACAGATGATGAGGTTCCTGGCAAGCATAAAATGTATTCAACGATTGTAGCCATTTCATTGTATTCACAATCGATCTTATTGAGGTGATTGAATATTTCCACCCAGCGATTCACATTCGAAACATGGCCGGCTCTCCATTGCGTGATTTTATCGGTTGTACAGTAGTTCTTAACATATCTAAATTGAGTATGCAAATCTGCTGCTTTTTCATCGGCTTTATACAAATTTATTTCGTTCATCTTGTTCATGACCGCTTCGACATCATTCCATTCTGGAGTTTCTTTCAAATTCGCCCACGCAAAAAGTTTCAGTGGCTCAAATTGTGCTGTCCATATTTCGAAGTAAGAGAGTGCAGCGGCTGCGAAATTAGTACAAATAAATTCATATTAGTTAAATTCATTGAAGAGTTGAACAGAAGAAGGTGAAATTACCAAAAAAATTCGTTGCGTATAGCAGCCATCTCATTACAATTGTATCCATTGTGAATAAGTTTTTGCTTTTCTGTCACTGCAATCGGCGATAAAAAATCATCTTCTTGACGCATTTTTAGTGTTTCTTCAATTTCATGTAAACAGTGCGCAACTTCGATTGCCGTGACATCA
Source organism: Cheilosia urbana (assembly GCA_946477585.1). Taxonomy (NCBI): domain Eukaryota; kingdom Metazoa; phylum Arthropoda; class Insecta; order Diptera; family Syrphidae; genus Cheilosia; species Cheilosia urbana. The sequence continues at coordinate 126,248,851 of OX297854.1, forward strand.
TCACCTTCAATTTTTAGCACATATTTAGCGAATAACTCCGCCTAATAAAAGAGAAGAAGAACATTTGAAAAAAGTGAATTTTGAAATCAATTGAATTTCTACCTGTTCTTGGACAAACATCAACCAAAATTTCGATGATTCTTCATTGAAAAATTCCTTCAACTTTTTCTCTCCTATTTTAAGTCCTAGGAAATATATTTTAAGGGCATCATATTGTTCCATGATACGCCTGATAGCTGGTCCGAGAGCCAAAAATCGTGTTTTTGAATAGCCGAGCAATTTCTTATATTCCACTTCTGCCTCTTGACAAAATGATTTCAACGCGGTCACGCGTACAGTGTTAAGGTAGAAATGGAAATTTTTTTTTTTACAATGGCCCACTCAACGTCAAACGGTATTTCTTCACATGCAAATTTCAATGAATTGTGTGTTATGTGAGCGACACAGCCGATGCCGATCAAATGAGGAAGCCACTGTTTTAATCGGTAGAAAACATTATTCTGGCCGCCCCGAGTTTCTCCACCAAAATTAACTTTTGCGTTATCACCGCAGAAGCAGACGATTTTCTTCTTTATCTTGTATTTACTGGCAGCAGACTCAATTAGATCGGATATTATTTGCGAATTTTCACCAGCTTCTTCGGTTAAATTCAAAACTTTAACATGTACACCGACAGTGGGAATAAAATATCGAACAAGCACGGGAAAAAGTTTAATATTTCCATGGTTTGATGCATCTGTATACACTGACACATAATTACAGTCTTTTAATTCTTGTTCAAGCAATTGTTGGACGTGCGGCGCAAAAACACTGGTGACTATTGCTTGACATTTCTTTTGTGAACACGAAAACTTCATTTTAAAACACGATTTAAATATTTTCGTCGCACAATTTGATGACTTGAAACTTTGATTTGAATTTATCACATGATACGCCCACACTCCTTCGATTGCCGCTGAATGTGTATCCCAATCCGATGAAAAATATGTTTTTATAGATGTACTTGTAGAAGCGGCATTTTCAGCATCTTTATGTTTTTTTGTTTTGATATGTCTGGCAATATCCGCGTTTCCACCAGACGCAATAGAAAAACTACCTTTGCATTTTCTGCAAAAAACATCACTTTCACTTTTCGTTTTTTCGAGAAACGAATACTTTTCCCGAAGTTTTGTGTTGAATGTATTTTTTGCTCTTGATTTCGACATTTTTACGCGTTCTGAACAAGAATGAATAATGACAAGAGAGTATTTACACGTATCTAACGTTCTCAAATAATTCGTGTAAAAATATGGTACTATGGGACAATAACTAGGTATACATTCCTGCATATTTGGGGAATCCCCGACAAATTGAAATTATGAAAAACACAAACGAAGTTTTTTACCGTTACTTTCGTGTTATTTCAAAAAAAATCGTTTAAAAGAGAATCAAATTTTTTCCTCGATTCGTGTTAAATGAAATTCGCGTTTCATTTTGTTTTCTTTGACGTTTTGCATTACGATTAATAAATATGAATTTCAAAACGTTAAAGAAATAAAACTTAATATTTGTTCTCAGTATTAAAATACAGTATTTTGGGCTGAAAAAGCAGTATACAGTTTTGGAGTTGCAAAAGCAGTATAATACTGCGAAAAACAGTATAGATACGATCGTTAGTTATCACTGATTTATAATCAAGGGTTAACCTAAATCTGTGGTAACCTAAAACCTCATTTACACTATCACGCACGCGCATTTTTGCACGAGACGGGATAGAGAGATCCGTTTGTCTGCAGTCAATGCTAATAAAGGCGAAGGAATGAGATCACAAATCAGACGCCTAAGGTGTCATGGATGTTCTACCCATAATTATAGATACGTAAAGCGGAAGTTCCGGCGACTAACATTTCTGCAATCACATGAAAACATTTTTATTTCCGATTTAAAATATGTGAAATGAGAGTGCTAGTTAGTTTCAGTAAATTAAACCAACAATTCATCAATCATTTATACGAAATTAATTAATTAATGTACCTTCATCCCTTCCGGAAGCCATTTTGTTTTATAGGAAAACGAAATTTCGTAAGCCATCGCTATAAAAATATCAACATGCATAGCTTTCCCATAATTCCTACCACGCAAACAAGATGGCCGACCAAAAAACGTATCACGTTTTTTTGCGTGTTAGGTAATGCTGTCCCTTTCAGTCAGACGGCTGTTTAGTATTGGGCATCCCTTTATTTTTCCGTGATAGGAATGTGTGACCGTGTAAATGCCCCATAACCGAGGCTTTAAACAGCTGTGAACGGACCGGCCCTAAATGTGACTGGAAGTGTGTATGTATTTAGGTCTGTTCCTTTACTTTTGTAGTAAGAATAGAAAAACGGTCAAAATGGCTCTCTACTTTCATAGAGATAGATACTTACGAAAAAGTTAGGAAACGCTTTTATAAGGTAATCTATGAAAATTGACAGATACATAATTCAAATATTCAAAAAAAGTTGTACGAAAATTCGTTAAAATTTCTGACTCGAAGAATTTGCTAATTTTCTATTCGATAATCGATTGGGCTTCTTCAGATTCGCTAATCGTGTAGCTAATCGAACATAAAAACGTCACTCTCTTTTGTATTGATATTCTTGCGATTCGAATATGTGTAGCGTTTTCCATTCACTGGTTAGATTTTATGTTAGGATATTCGAAATTCCCGATTGATTTCTAATGTCATCTTCAATTTGGCAAAAAAATATATTTTTTGTTTGATCGAGATTGCTTTTCAAATTCGATTTGCCAAAAAAATCAATCTACACATACTTTCACTAACACCAATGTTTAAGGACACTCAGCGGGCGGCTAAGAATAGTTTACCCTTGGAAGGATAGCTTTTTTTAGCTGAATTATTCATTTTATACGTTTATACGAGTTTTTATATTAAATTATTTCGATTGCGTTATTATAAATGTGTTAAAATCAATTGAAATTGATTTCCAGTGCAATTGAAAAAAAAAAAAAAAAACATTTTTGCGGCCAACCCAATACGTACAAGAACCAATAAAATTCTATAAGAAATAATCTGAAAAGCCAGATCGAAAACGACATTATTTTCGATTTTAAAATTCAATAAAAAACTACTAATATCTTACTCAAATATAATTCTCTTCGTGTTGTGAATCATGTTTGATTTTACATTCAAAAGTACCTACACACTTCAGTCAAAGTTCTTAAATGAGGCTATCTTCTATTCTTTGAACACGAAATAAAAAATGTAAGACTTCTTGACCTCAAAATTCAAATAATTGGTAAAAGGTGGTACATATTAGTATTGAGAAAAAAAACAGTAGAAGTCTGTACTGACGTGTTTTTTCATTTTTATTTACTGAAAATGTGCAATTGAAAATAATCAAAAATGACAATTTCACCCGGTGTAACCTCCGATTTCGAGAAGTTTAAAGTAAAAAGGGACTATCCGAACACATCTCAAATATGTCCGAAATATAACTAATGGCAACATTGAATAGATCACACGCCTAAGAATATGCAATGAAAACTACAGTGTTGCAATGGAATTCACATCGCATCCATTTTCCTTATATGTTGCGCCATCTTACGCCAACTACTGATATTTCTGGTGGCCTGGTACTTTTTTCTTTTTTAGTTCAGAGCACAACCTGAACTGTTATACAAAAAGTTTGTGTTTCCTTTTTAGCTCAGATACATCAGAGCTCGAATTTGTGTTTCTGCTCGAGCTCAGTTCATTGCTCAGCTCTAACTAAAAAAGAAAAACGCCTTTTGAAGCTATGCACTAGTTTTCTTGTACGGCTTGTGTCGAGTACCCTTCGGGGGTGGAGTGAAAAGCGATTTGAACGTGATGATGATGATAGTCGAAAAATAAAACAACACGCTTTCACGTATAAATTGGTTTATTTTAGTTTTCTTCTTATTTTATCTACTTTTGCATAAATTTCGTTTGCGGAGGATCTTACACAATGTTGATTGTATTACTATTTAAAATATTGTTGGTAACTTTTTGTCATAATTCCTGTATTAGTACTTTCGACAATAAATACATACTTTTAATTGCGGGGATTATTTTTTCTGTTTTATAAATAAAAAGAATACGTTTTCTAAATGTTAAGTTAATAATGGGTAAAACCTTGTTGCGAAGGTTAACGATTTATATATATATATAAAATTCGTACGTATGTTGTTGAACAATCTCGAATTGATTTGAATTTATCCGATTATTGTGCGGCTGCAGCTGTTAATACCTTCTCGCATACAATTAGTAAAAAAAAATTACATTTACATATATATTTTTATATATTTTGTTTAGTATTTGATGATTCCTTTTTGTTAAAATTTTAATTTAATGATATCTAAAGAATTCACAACGAGTTGCTGCTTGCTGATGTTGATTTAGGTTTTTTTTTTCTCTCTCTCAGATGAAGTTTAGCCAAGACTGTCGACGCAGACAGTTTGGAGGGTATTTCCCTTGATTGTAGTCCTAAATTGTTCGGGAAGAGCTTGCTCCAACTATAAAGAAAAAATGATTTAAGACTCATTTTCACGGAAAGTGCGTATTGAAAGTGACTTACGAAATCGCCATTTGCCATTGGAATAGAAACATTCATTTCGGATGATTTAGAGCTAATAATCGCAACGCCTAGGGAGTCCTTAGACAAATACATTTGGCAGCCGTCGGTTTTGTCAATAGAAACTGTTGGAACGTTTCCAAGAACCTGATACAAGAGACATTAGGTCAAAGTTTTATGATAGAATGCGCAACTTTGCCCGCTTACCTGCATTTGAACACTTTGGCAGTTGACAAACTCAATCGAAGAGACCACCGAGTCAAAGAGCAGGGAGCATTTCTTGCACGAGTCCATGACGATGTTGTTCACTTTGCCCTTGACGGTAAGCGTGGAGTTCTCGCACTTGAACACGTATACGACGTTGTTCATCTCGGCGTTTTCCACTATCAAATTTGGGTTTGACTTTTGGTGTTCCTAAAAATAGAGTTATAAAAGTTGTTGTAACCCATCAACGAATAATCAACATGTACTAACTATTATCCACTTCTTGCCATCGCGAGTGAATACGGGCTCCTTCGCCACGGCAACGGCCTTTGGAGGAACGGCTGGTTTGCCGCCAATCTGGTTTGGGGCCTTGAAAGGAGCCGGTCCCGTGCGCAATGTTGGATTCTTATGGGTCTGCATTTCAGCGGTAACTTTCTTCAAATCTTAAGGGAGATATAACAGTTAGAATTTGTTGGTGAACTTGTTTTTTAATTTTAATTACTTTGAGTAATAGCCGCTCCTTTATTGATCTCTGCAAACAGTGCACTACGCTCATCGGCAGATCCATCGTTTAGAGACATGGAAGCCAAATCGAATGCGGGTGGTGGTGGCGGTGGTGGACAACCAGCCATTGATGGGGGTGGAGGCGGAATACCAGATGGTGCTCCTTTGCCAGACCATACTAGACCGGTGGTGTGGTACTGCTTAATGTACGCTTGCAGTTCAGTGAGAGTCTGGATCCATGCACGAGCCCATTCCACGTGAGTGGGATCCTTCTCCTTCCAGTCCTTCAGAACGCGGTTGGTATAGAATTGACCGGCGTCGTTCATTTCCTTTACATGAGGACCAGGCGTGGGCGACTACAAATAAAAATAAAAATAAAAATAGTAAAAATGAAAAGCGGAAACACGGAACAAACTCTTCGGCATTCTGCATCGTGATGACACGACAAGTTTCCTATTTGTAAGTATTAATGTCAAATACTTACAACACAAACCCAGCCGAGTGCCGGAATACTCTCACTGATCGCCGACAAGTGATTGAAGAATGGTGAAGCACGATTCTTCTCTCTGAAACTCTGGATAGCGGAGATTTGATCTGATGTTGGCTTAAGCAATTGCATTTGCCTGTCCTGAGAGGGTTTCGCACTTTCCGATGCCAGAATTACATATTGAGTTTGTGCGCTGCAATAAGAATACAACCATTAAAACGCAACATCCGGAGTAGCAATTACCTGTCGTAAACTCACTCAAAGGCAGTTTTGACCAATTTCGCGTGTGCAGCAACATCTCCACCGATCTTCTGGGACAGAGCCAAATATTGACTCAATGGTCCGGAGACTATATCTTGATATCCTAGCACACTCATGCTTTCTGTTATTGGCGGAGGTGGTGGCGGCAAAGGTGACTGATCCTCGTCCTGCAGATACTCTTCAAGAACTGTTGTTGGGATGTTTTCTAAACTGCCGTCAATGTCTTCGTCGTTCTCTTTGCCGTAGCTATCGTTCAATTTACTCAGCGAATTCTCAATGCGCCCGATGCGTTCGTTAAGACGAAGTTGTTGACTTTCTGGCTCAGATCCGGGATTGGGAATAGGTGGCAATTCAGCTGATTCTATATCGAAACTACTGCGTTTCTTTTCGATTACCGAATCAAAGGTTTTATTGGCGATTTCGAGTTCCCGCGCCGACACAGAACGTTCTAGTCGTTCAACAAGATGCTCCAAGCGATTCAGTAGATGCTCTAGATCTGCTGCGATTGACGGTCTCAAATCTGGGTCACACTCTGTAAGTAAATATAATCAGATTAGTTTTTGATATATATCTTGGACACAACTCATGCAAACTTTTTATGGCCAGTGGACAATTTCTTTTTACTTAAACGCGCAACAAGATTCGATTTAATTAACTAAAAAATATGACCAAAGGTTTACGCTGTAGCAACATATAATTTACCAATCAACTTTCCGTTTTAAAACGGGCAAATTTAATAATAAAGCATGCACAAAACCATCACATCATATCGTTTCCCAAATGAGGAAAATTGGTACCATAAATATTTAAATTTCAATCCAGTCATGTTGATGTTGATTTTGTGGTGAGCATTAACTGCGATAGGTCAGTTTACTTTGTGAGTTTCTACGAATACATTTCAATTGATATAAATTTGTGAGGGAGGTTTTGCATTTGTTTGCTTTAAAGGGTAACCTGTGAATAGTAACTAAGAAGGATTTGATTCTCTATGTTTGGCAGCGAACGACACTAAAAAAAAACAGACATTCAAAAAATCAATATCCTGGCAGTGGCACTTTCTGTTACATATATGCGTCCTTTTGTTCATGAATTAAAATTCATGAGATATCACGAATATTCGGCTGCTATCTGGTATTCGGAGAAAAAGTACTACCGACCCAAATACCGAATATGAACAAAATAGGCAGAATACGGACTAGTAGTCGAATATTCGTGATATGATATTGAATTGATATTCATGAATATATGTAACTCAAAAATATATTCCAATTTGTTATTTTAATACTTGAAAGGCCTTTAGTCCGTATGACACTAAACTTTTCTTTTGCATTGTTTATACTTTTAAAATCAAACATGAGAAGTACGAACATATAACGAAAATTCCCGATAGGATTGAGTCCGTACACAGTACACACCAACCCTATCAATGTAAATATATTCAAATTACATTTTTCAGCTGCTGCTGGCTAGTTTTTTTCTGACATTATTTGAAAACAATTTCGTTCGAAAATTTGTGGTTGCTTTGCAAACAATTTCTACCCCTTTCGTAGTAAACTCTTCTCTTCTACGCGCAGCTGACATTTTAACATAATTTAATTAAAAAATTACAGAAAATGTAGTGATGTACGGGCTTCACCTAAAATCAAACCCTAATGCCGACGATTAACTGGCTGCCAGCTATAGTAAAAATGTACAGGATTAGTGAAACGGTACCGATAAACAATTATGTCGTTTCCCATTCGGGGCAGTTTTTCTGCTTTCGCAATCAGCTGGCTGTCAGATTTCATGTTCCATTGGTAGCAAAAAAAGCATTTTTGCGAATCTCGATTACTGACCTACTAACAATAACAACAACAATTTGTTATTTGTGAAATTTAACGTGTGTTATTTTACGTTTTTAGTCTGTGAAAAACAGAGAAAAAAAAAAATACTTTTGGCCGCTGCAATGGATATTAACATAAATTTGAATAGATTTTTAGAAACACAAATTACAATTTAAGAACAGCTGACTTTTAAAACATGCACCACCCCAAATACAAAGAAAGAAAAGTCTCGTTTTATGTTTTATAAATATGAAAAAAATTAAATCTGACAGCAAAATCTGAAAATCCCAATGGAAAACGACATTAGACCTCCACATTTCCTATTGCGTGATGTGCGATAAAATTGCTAGAATCTATTACATTTGTTGTCGTGGCAGAATTTGAATTTCATAATTTGTTTTCGTGAAAAACAAGGTCAATGGTTTATTTCACAAATAAGATTTTACTCTAAAAAAAAGGAATACATAAATTGCAATTAGATTTGCCCAACAGGTATCTTTCAAAGGCTTTGTGAAGATCATAAGCAAAAACAAACAAAACACAAAATAGGAAATGTACACAATATCGCTGATCTGTCAAATATCATACATTATATGCAAATCCGTAGTGCCCTGTAGTTCGATCGGGCACAATTTTCGGTATTTTTTATAGAACGATTTCCTTTGTTTTATAATGAGGTTTTCGATTTGGATTTCTGCTGACAAATCGAACATGAAATCTGAATTTTATTGGTTCTTGTGTTATTAGTTGGCCGCAAAAAAAAAAAACTTTTTCATTTGCACAGGAAATCCATTTCGATTGATTTTCACACATTTATTACAACGCATTTCAAAATAATTAAATATCAAGACTCGCTCCCGTTTGCGTAAAATAAATAATTCGTAACAGCCAGCTATGTGTCATAAACATAGTTGCCTCAGAAAAGATTGATTTGTTTGGCAAATCGAACATGCAATGTCGATAAAAAAAATGGGAAAAAGTGTATGTTTCCCTCAGTCGCCCGTAATTTTCAACCAATTTAGTTGATTTTTGTTTAATGTCGGTGATTACGGTGATCAATCAAAAAAACACTGAAATTCTATCAGTGCCCGGCGAAGCGGGCGTGGTCCAGCTAGTAGAAGTAAATAAATAAATACAATTTGTTATTTTAAAAATTCTATAGCTTAATTACTTAATTCGAAAAACTTGGAAACCGAAATTTTTAAGTCGTCCAGAAAACTATGAAGCCATGGCGCACATTGTTCTACACAAAAGCTGCCATGTTTCCTCCTGAATTCCTAATTCACACATACTAGCCCCTATCGGGAAAAAGATTTCTCCGGGAATCTTTTCTGTTCAGCAATCTGACTTACATTGCTGACAAGGGAAACATTTCCCACGGAATTTATTCGCGATAACCCCTACTAACTGTCCTCCAGAAATTACTAAATTTATTCATTCGCGTGTATTTTGCTGAATGCTGACAGTTCTTTTCTTTTATCTATATTTTCCGCGAAGTCAACCTTTTCATACCGACCACTGTTTCATTGAAAATTCTCATACCCGGGGATTAAACTCTTTCATCGAAGAGTTTATTACAGTCAGATATCTACCTAAGTCGCCTAAGGTAACGGGAATTGTTGAAAAAAAAAAAAGAACCGTCCAAACTTAAGTGAACAGATATTTTATTCTGTATGCGACGACTCTTAAGAAATATCCCAAACTTATATTCAATTTATTTCTTACTAAGCATTCATTCATTGCTTACAAAGTGTTGAAAGAGGAAAACCAATCTAAAAGAAAGAACTAGCAGTTAAAACAAGCTAAGGCAAAAAAAAACACAGAAATATATTTCTTCAAGTGCTTAGAAATAAAACAAGAATGTAATATTTTTCAATTTTTTGCATACATTTGTACAATTTAGTGTTTGTTAGACTTAAAAACCATTTGCGTTGTTTGTAATGTAACGAATAAAACTAGAAAACTTTTACAATGAATTAAAATTAATTTATAATAACAAACGCTCAGGCTGAACAACAGCGTATTTAAATTCGCTCTTACTAAGAAATTGAATACCGTCATTTTGGATGGTTCGGCAGCACTCCTCTACAAAATGACAGGCAGGATTTATTAAGCTATTGTCCGAGATAATTATTGCTTTCTCAACATAAACATTTTACCCTACAGTTGGCGATATTCTGGCAACTATATTTGTTTGTTAGTAAATGGATATGGGAGAGTGCGGAGACTTTGCGTAAGCTGATAGACTAAAGTTGATTATTGGTAATACCCTATTCACACGGAGCCGAAAACACTCGAACACACTCGAAAACTTCATCGAAAATAGAAGTTTTCGTTTAAAGTTGTTTTCCATGAAAACACCACGAAACAAACACACCTTTTGCAATATTCAGCAAATTCAGCAGAAGAGCTGACCGAACAAATGTCACAATTCACAACTTAAAATCATTTTCCAGGCTTAATTGATGGGCCAATATTATTTTTAAATGCTCTAAGTTCATTTCATTTGTTAATTAATGCGATCGAAATTTGTAACCAAAATAGTTTACACAGAAGTTTCGCGACTAGTGTCTCTTAGCTGATTGAAACTTCAAACGAAAACTAGTTGGTGTTCGGTGTGAATGCATCGACGAGTTTCCAACGAAAACACACTTTATTGTCATTTATTGCGCTGTGAATAGGCCTTAAGGCCGAAAATCTTTTAATGGTAAATTGTGGTGAATGAAAACAACTTTTTCCGAATTTGTTGGTGCGAATGCATAGCAATAGGACAGGTCGGAATTTGACACGTAGCACGTTCGTTGTTTACACCTTTTTTAACGAACATTTGGCGGCCGAAGTTTAAGACCATAAGGAGCTTTGTCACCTTCACGTTTTTTACCCCAAATTATGAAATTTATAATAATCTCTGGACAGCGCTCAATTTTGTTGTCTCTAGGTTGTAGTGCCGTAATTTCTCCTACCACTTGGCGGTTTATTTTTTATTAGACCTTAACCGTCAAATTTTTCTACACCAGTTATTTCTATTTTTAATCCTACACGCATTACGAATATCATTCGGGTATCTTCTATAAAGCTAAATCCTTGCGGTTCATTTTTACGTTACATAACCAGGGAGTGATGATGCTGGGCATGCCTCCATTTGGCTATGCAAATCCACTACCAATGCTCTTAGTGAATGTAATAGCATTTGCAACACAAGAGTATTTTGTATTCGAGTGAAAGGGAGCTGTTTTGCGAGAAACAGATTAACACAGCAACATCAACAGCAACTTTGACAACTTTTTAGAACCACCGTATTTTAATAACTTTGAACACATTAGCACAGCAACATCGATAGCGACATCAACGTTAGAGCTAATCCTAGATTCGCTGTTGCTGTTGCTGTGTTAATCTGTTTCTCGCATTTGGGTCTGCTTGTGAAGTTATCGATACCTATTCGCCGACTCATTTTATTGTAGTAGATTTTATTTTTTTAATGATGGGCTTCTGCTCAAATGCATCCAAATCATTACATAGAATATCTAAATTCATAATGAAAAACCTTTTGGAGCCTAATACTCAATTAAAATCAAATAAAGGATGCAAAATGGTAACAACACATCATGTGTAAATACGTCGTACACACATACCCTTGTGATAGCCTATGTAATATACACCGATATCTAAAATGCAACAACTAGTAGTATTGTACGTGTAGGTATTATCGATTTAACTGAAGCCGGTGGTGATATACGTTTCCACTTAAAACGTTACGTCAGTCAAGCGAATCCGCTATATGATATAAATGACTCATGTCATGATATTTAATGGCTGTGTTTGGATTTTTTTTTTTTTCATAGACTAAACGGGAATAATTAAAACAACGTAATGTTTATAATTTGGGGGGAAAACAACATTTTTCAAAGCATTTGCAAGGTTTGATAAAAATAATCTAGTACAAATCCACGCGCCCCATTATTATGTATACGTATACTGTATACATACAAGTATACTGTAAAAGCGAAACAATGCTAATACTTTGTGAATTGTTCACAATTGCTATGTAAATACTTTTGCTGTTACTAATTGAAACAAATAAGATAATACACTCCCTAAACGTTATCGCAGTGTCGTTTGGCAATAAATTTATCTGTGATATACGAAATGTCGCTGGGAACTCCCAGAATATAACAAACTTTATTGTTTTATGTTTGTATGGAACTTAATAGTCAATAGTTACCCCCTTAGCTTAATGCTACTGATTGTACTATTGATAGCTGAGATAATAAGTACCGCAGGAAAATACACTTCAGTTTCTTCTCCTGTTTAATTAAAAAAAAGAGCTACATCTAATATACGCAAAATAGAATAGTTTATATTTACTTTCAGTGTCAAATTTGTACAAAAATCAATTTGCTGTAAAGTTTGAAAGGACATGACGGCACAAAAACGGTTTTTTATATAAAAATCTGACACCTAATACCCTATTCACATCGCACCGAAAAAAAGGGTGTCGAAAAACGTGAAACTTCTGTGTAAACCATTTTGATTACAAATTTCAATCGCATTAATTAACAAATAAAAAGAATTCAGATTATTTAAAAATAATATTAACCCATCAATTAAATGTGGAAAATGATTTCGTAAATCCATGGTTGCCACTATTATTAAGAAAAAAAATTCCTGACTTTCCATGACCAGTTCTGAAGTTTTCCCCTACCTAATTTTAAAAATACAGCAAAAAAAAAACACACACATTTTAACACTAGTCCTTGAGATCAATAAATTACATATACAAGGTCTGTTCCCTTACTTTTAAATCTTTCGAATTTTTACTTGTTATTACGAATTTTTACTCAGTGCCGTTCCTTACCTCAAAAAGTTCGTAAAAGAGAACGTCCTGGTGGCAACCATGAAATTGTGACATTTGTTCTGTCAGCTGTTTGGTGAATATTGCAAAAGGTGCGTTTGTTTCAACAGCCCAACGATTCGAAGTCGTTTTCGTGATGTTTTCGTGGAAAACGGCTCTAGGCGACTCGTTTTGAAAACTGAAATATGTATGGGAAAAACTTCTGTTTTCGATTAAAGTTTTCGAGTGTTTTCGCCAAAACCAGGGTTTCGACTTAGATTAGACTTCTTACAAAATGGTAAACTCAAACGACCATTTGAGACGGTTGTCGCTGTCATAAAATAATGTCATGCAGTGTGATGAGCGCATGACAATTTTTGACATGTTCAATTAAGTTTCATTTCACCTTTCGTTAACTGGATATTAAATACATTGCTTTTCAGCACAACGTCACTGATGAGAACAAATGATGAAATATTCGATTCAGCTTCTCAAATTTCGCTGTCAGATTTCAGATTAATCAAACATAAAAATATCACTTGCTTTTTGTTGTTGATATTCGTGCGATTGGAACATGTGTAGCATTCGACACTTTTCTAAGCATTTTCCATTCTCTGGTTAAATTTAATACATATTAAAACATTCGAAATTAGCACCTAGATCGATTTGTAAACATTCGTACATAAATAATTTATAAACAAATAGTTCCACCTCATGGAATGCATTTCTTTGCAGTAGAAAAACTTCACGAAAACGTAAACAAACTCCACTTGGTGTCAATCTCAAACGCACTTGGATTGGCAAGTCTAATGGAAATCTGAGAAAAAAAATCCAGATTCGAAAAAGTGCTCTGAAATCGGAAAAAGAACCATTCAAACATAGAGCAAAATAAAAGAGTGTCTAATCGAATACCACATAAGTTCCATTTTACCTTTCGTTAAGTTGGTACTAAACTGAAGCAATCCACCACCAAGAGTGCATTTTAACACAACTTCACCGATGGGAACGAATGAGAAACTAAAAAAAAAAAAACGATTCAATAGAAAAGCAAAGTTGACATTTTGTTAAATGGGCATCACAGTACGCTTGTGGGAAGTGTCAAAAATGCCCGAAAGTATGCATTCAAACGAATGCAGATCAGGATAAGCTGGACGTTTATCTCATGATTTGGAGTATGCCGATGACATCTGTTTTCCGGCAAGTATACTATCAGCGGAGTACACTCAGTTTGTCTGTCGGATATCGAGATAAGAAAGCGTGAAAGAAACTAAACCCCAAGGAAATCAAATGACATCACGTAGGAGTCGTTTGGTTACAATCCTCATGCGTCGGGTGCTGTCAAATGATTACTATTTTTGTAAACAAACGGATTCAAATTTCCGGACAAATCTGAAATCAAACTTTAAGGTTTTTTCACTGCGCCACCTTTTGGAAAGTAGTGGTTAGTGTGTTGGACTACTAAGCGAGGGGTCCCAGGCTGGAATCCAGCAAAAACCCAAATTAAATAATTTTAAGGTTTTTTCACTGCGCCACCTTTCGCCAACGTCTGACAAACATCCGAGAGCGTAACTTTCAGGAAAGAGCATCTCAATCGCCGTTCGGACTCGCCATAAAATTATAGATCCCTTGCATTCGTCCAAAAATAAAGTCTCGCACGATAGAATTGTTGTGATAAGCTAGTCTAGGTTCCTATACGGATCTGTTTCATGAACTATTGCTTATTTTAAATCAGTGCGAACGCGGAATAATTTCCTTTATACGATAAACATCTCTTTACTTAATTGGGATTAAAATATAAAAATCGTCACCAAAACAGTGCAATGCGCGGACGTGATTGGATGCACATTGCATACATATAGTATAATTAGACAGCTCCAATGCTAATTGAAATCTGTAGATGGAACAGAACTAATCAAATCGCCATAATCACGTCGATAAATCAGACAATCACCAATTCGTCTCGACCAGCTTTGATGCGTTCGTTATAGAGTTTATTGGGTACAACACCGCCCACGACAGGGTATAGGCTTTTTTCAAACGTTCATTCCCCGGAATGCACTTTGTGCCAACTGTCATCTATTTTGCACTGCTTAATCTTTAATTAGATAGAGAGAGAGAGAGAGTCACACACAATAAATTATTCCATGATGATTCGTGTGGTGTGGGAATTTTTCTATTTTTAAGCAATTATTTTTTTGTCCGCTTGAATTACGGCCAATGTCAACGAAGTAATACTCTCGCAGCACACATATATGTATAAATATAGATAGACGTAGACGAGGTGGTAACATTTTTTCAGTATGACACTCCTTGCAGATTCAGTTCATTCACGAAAGGATCCCGTTTCACGTTTACCTGGATTGCTGCAGGTTTTCGTCTCATTAATTATCAGGGTACGCCCACAGCACATGCCCAAAGTTTGACCCATTAAATGCACGACCGGTTTTTTGATCTTTTTGACGCGTCTTTTTATTCCCGAACGTTTACATAATTCGAATTCGGTTGTTCCCAATCTTTTTTTTCTTTTTTTTTTTTGATTTCAGTGATTTTTCATCGCCAAATCAACTCTCGAAATACGCGTTATGCACAACACACACTATATGGATGACGGGCGGCTATACCGTGTAATGTTCGCTCTCTACCGCTAGGTAATGTGTAAAAATACCAAATTGAATAGAAAAAATATATATTCTGTCGGTATGTAGAACCTAACTAGGTATTCTGTCACACAGCTGTAGTACACAACTATTATTGCTGCTGGTATTGTACAACGCCGGACATCCGTGAGAAATTCGAGAATGGTTATCGGAATAACTTAGACGGTATGTACTTCGATTAATCATCGTACGAAAGACTGTAAGGTGTTCCGTCGGTCGGTTGCTGTGGTGCGCGTTGCGACAACAAAACGACTAAGCGCACGTATGGGTACCTTCCAAACACGATAAGATAACAAAATGTTTAAACTAAATCTCTCGGTTTGTGCCATTGCAGTGCGGAAACATAAATCTACTGAGCAAAACAACACACGAATAGAGAAGGGTTTCATATTCACCCGAATTATAACTAAATAATTATTTATCTGCGTGGATATAATAAATTAGCGCGAAGGCGAACATATGCGTACGCAGATTAGTATAGGGAAGAGAAACGGCTTCATGGTAGACACTATTTATACAGTATACGCACATTTTGGAGGTTTGTATCCGATGAGATTCCGTTTTGATCGAGATGTTCTTATTGTTTTATATTTTGAAACTTTATTTTTAGATAAAATCGTGCGGCTAATGCCCAGCGAGCAATGCTTTTCGGCAGTCTTTTCGTGGGAATTTTCCAATTGAGACTGAATTTTCGAGAATTCGCGAGAATTGTCAGCGAAAAGTGCTCAACGAAGTGGGACTGTGTGTGCAGAATATTATGTTGGATACTCTGCCTGTTGCCGAACTTATTGGAAATGATTAATCTGTCATAAAAATACTTCAAATACAAACGATAAATTTCAGTGATGGGTTATTCGTGTATATACGTATGGTTTCTGTTTGCAATTTTTATTTTCGGTTAGCGTTAAGTAAATATTATGAACAGATAGGATTTAAAAAGCCGATTGTGATGTATTCTTAAGTGGACCTTACTTTGAAGGAATTGGCTATTTCGAGTAAGGTCGCTTATTCACCAGCAGACTCTTGAAGTGTCAGCGTTGCCAGAAGGTCAAAATATTTTTGATGTGTAAACATCTAAGCGCGCGTTATTGGAATCTGGTGGAGTAATTCCACACATTTAACTTGCGGGGACGGAAATGCGTCACTGTGTTTTATCATTGCATACATTTTTTTTCGAATCTGGTGGAGTAATTCCACACATTTAACTTCCGGGGACAGGGAATGCGTCACTGCATACTGCATACATTTTATCACTGCATACATTTATGAGCTGGGGCATATTAATTTCAGCTTTTTGTTGATGTGAATCCACAAGAAAGGAGACCCTCTAAACTGCGCCAACTACAGAGGCATCAGTCTCCTGAACACTGCGTATAAGATCATGTCTGCTGTATTGTGTGAACGCCTGAAACCATTCGTCAACGATCTGATAGGTCCCTATCAGTGCGGTTTTAGGCCCGGTAAGTCCACGACCGATCAAATATTCACACTACGGCAGATCCTGGAAAAAACCCAAGAATACCAGATCGATACTCACCATCTTTTTATCGATTTTAAGGCCGCATATGACAGCGTTTATAGAGACGAGCTATACAGAGCCATGTCTAGTTTTGGCATCCCTGCCAAACTTGTCAGATTGTGCAGAATGACGATGGAGAACGCTCGCTGCTCCGTAAAGGTCGGAAACAATCTCACCGAGACCTTTGATGTCAAAAAAGGATTTAGACAAGGTGATGCGCTGTCATGTGACTTCTTCAACATCATTCTTGAGAAGATTGTGCGAAACTCACAAGCCAACACCAGAGGCACAATTTTCTATAAGTCTGTGCAACTGCTTGCATACGCTGACGACATTGACATTGTTGGTACAACACAGCGAGCTGTCACTGGTGCGTTTGCAAGTATTAGTACAGAAGCGGCAAAAATGGGTTTAGTGGTGAATGAGGGTAAAACAAAATATATGCTGTCAACAAGAAGGGACACACGACATCGACGAATCGGGCAGAACGTCACGATAGACAGCTATAACTTTGAGGTAGTTAGGGACTTTGTCTACCTCGGCTCCGCTATAAACTCTGATAACGACATCACATCAGAAATCAAACGAAGAATCACACTTGCCAACCGCTGTTTCTTTGGCCTAAGACGGCAATTGATTAGTAAGGCCTTGTCAAGAAGCACTAAGGAGATTCTATATAAGACTCTCATCATCCCTGTCCTGCTCTATGGCGCAGAAGCATGGACCCTAGCAAAAACGGATGAGGATCTTCTTGGTCGCTTCGAACGCAAAATTCTTCGAGTGATTTTTGGTCCCGTTTGCGTTGACGGGCTATGGAGGAGAAGATTTAACAGCGAACTCTACGAGCTGTACAGCGACATCGACCTAGTCAGAAAAGTACGCATCAGTCGTCTAAGATGGCTGGGACATGTAGAGCGAATGGACACCAACGCTCCGGCCCGAAGAGTCTTCGATTCTAACCCGGAGGGACAACGCAGTAGAGGAAGACCTCGCCTTAGGTGGCGCGCGCAAGTGGAAGGGGACCTCAACCAACTTGGAGTGCGCAACTGGAGGCAGTTAGCCAAAGATCGCGCTAACTGGAGAGGCGTATTGGTTGAGGCCCAGGTCCACCCCGGACTGTAGCGCCACCTAAGTAAGTAAGTAAGTTGATGTGAAATAAAATGTCTCCATTTCGTCCTTGCACCGTACTCAGAAGAAATTTCAAGAATTCTGCAGGGAGATTATCATCTTTTACGAATGATCATAAGCGGAGACTTCAATATCAATTTTGCAACTCCAGAAGCTCAAACATTTATTGATTTTATGCAAGATACATTTAATCTTCAAATGAACTCCAACCGGAAAATTTCAACAACACGATATGGAACAACCATCGATGCTGTCTTCCAGCGTAATCTAGATAGATTACAGTCTCGAATGTACATATCTTACTTCAGCTACCACAATCCGATTGTATCTATTCTACCGAAACTAGCACAGAACGAATAAATTATTGTTATTTCATAATATCTCAAAAATACGGTTATTACAATTTCCTGTTTTCTCAATGACGTGTATCAAGCCACACACATACCGCACGCACGGTGTTTACGCATACACATATTTCGGGACTGTTGGATACAGTCGCACCAATTTTTTTGATTTGGCTGTTTTTTTCCAAAAAAAAAAAAAAAAAAAAAAAACAAAAACACGGACTTTTTGTTATTATCTTTTTTTAAATATGTTTAACGTAAAACTTAAAGGTGGGGATTTCAAATTTGAAACGCGAACATGTTCGGTCTTACGAATGCAAAATGAATGAATGTTTACACTACCCCATTCGTAAGTTTAGGTGAAGGACTATTCACATGAGCGCGACCTGTGAATAAACTAATCGCGAACAAATCAATTTAACTGTGTTTATGAATTAAGAATCCCTTTTGGTTCTACCAAAAAAACAGTATATTGAATTAAACTAACATCTAATCTAAAAAACCCCGCGTCTCAATTGATTTAAATAGCTAAATTTGCAGTTGTATTAATTTTCCCGCGAATTGAAAAGACTGCAGGAAATAAGGCCCCAATGAATTAAGGCTTCAAAAGCGAAAATTAAATAAGGCCCCAAATTTTGGGTTTATTTCATAATGAAATTAAAAAAAGAACGAAAACTACTTTTAATTAAATATTGTTGATATTGGATAGATTAATTTAGATTAAAGGAACTTTGTATATACTCAACCCCGCAGTATGCCCCCCATACGTATTCCATGTCGGAAGGGTAACAATTAATAATACAAAATTAGTTTTTGGGAATTACTTCATTTCTTCTTTTTTAAGGCCCCAAAAAAGGAAATAACACACTAAATTTTATTGAAAATCGTTGTTGTTTCCGGTATATTTTTTTTTTTGGGACTTATTTCATTGGGGCCTTATTTCGCAGAGCCATTGAAAATTCTTGCCGCAAACAACAAAACACAAACCCACGAATGAAAAATTCGTTTGAACTTAACCTTCAACAATGAAACTGATTCGCGGGTACCTGTGACTAAAAAATTTGTTCATGAGTAAATTAAATGTCAGAATCTACGAATTGTCGCTTGTTCGCAGTTCGCAATTCGCTCTCTTGTGAATAGTCCTTTACTTAGCACTAGTTTCGCTTGCGGTCGAAAATCGACCCTACCTTTTAAAAGGATGTATCACTGTAATACTAAAAAAAAACGTACCATAATTTTCTATAATTATGGTGTTTTTTTTTTATAAGCGAAAAAGCGACATCTAGCTAGATATCGAAAAAAAAAAAACACGCCCCTTTGAAAATAGTTTTACTCTTTACTCATCAATAATATTTAAAAACGTCACTACTAAAATTTAGAGCAAAAAGTTTACGTCGAAAAATGTTCGCTTCCGAAGTAACATCATTGAAACCAACCGTCGGTCGTCAACACCTTGCAGATTATATTCTGCTATGTCTGGAATAAATACAATGCGATATTACACTGATGCGGAGCACATAGTCAGCGAAGTTTTTTTTGACGTTTAACAAGATAACGGTATGAAGACAAAATGGACCTGGCCTTAACAATAACAATTTTAGTTTTGTACTGTAGATTAAATTATGTAGTTCACAATGGCTATATTTTCTATACGAATTTCGCAATTGTGAGCTTCCGTAAATTTTAAATCGAGACTAAAATTTGTTGTTAGTAATAGCTCTTCTTCTGTTTAGATGATATCCCAATGATGGCTGAAGAACTTCTGAAAAATGTCAAGACTTATTTTATTAGTAGGGTTTATAAGTACGACTCAATAAAAATTGTAGTCGTTTATTTTGACACATTTTTTTATTCTTGGTAGATTAACTGTGACAGCTGTTTATTTTAATAGGTTTGTTCCTTTACTTTTGTAGTATAAGAGTGGAAAAGGCTGTCAAAATGGCAGTGGTGGGGATAAATTCTCTCAGAGAGAGACGTTTAAAAAAAAAATTTAGGGAATGCTTTTGTAGTAGTCTATGAAAAATGACACACACAATTAAAAAATTTAAAAAATCAGTACGCAAAACGCAAGTCGTTTAAATGTTTGATAAACGCGAACAGTTGATTCAGCTAGCGATGAAAGTAATTTGGAGTTAATCAAACTTATTTTTGATAAATACGAGTATATGTGGCAGAATTTGTACTGATTGTATAAGAATTCGAGAAAAGGAAAATGTGGCACTGCAAGAAGAAGTGCAATTTTAAGTGAATGTGAAAGTGTTTACAAGAAGTGTTGATAATTTTGAATTGTTTAGAAAAAAAATTATAAAACAAATAAAGGAAATCCAAGTGGAATAATTTATTTTTTGCAGAATGTGTTCTTTTACAACTCGGATAGAGCGAGTCGCCTCTATAGGTGTGGGTCTTTCTTTTAATTTTTCTTTATAGATATTTCAGACCTAATTTAAACTGAAAAACGCACCAAAAAAGACGAAACGATTGCAAAATAGCCATCGTTCAATCGAATCGTTTCGACGAGGGTATTTGACGTTTGAATTAGTAACGTGAAGCAACAAAAAACGATGATCGTCGAATCGTTTCAACGATTATCGTTTTTTATTTGTTATACGATGTATAAGCATCGTCGAGACGATGTCGTTCAATCGTTTTGTGCTTACGCGATTAGAGCCCTGCAAAATGAATTGGTGTGCGTGAAACTTGAACGACTGATCGATGTCACTTGACTGCAAAAGTGCTGCCAAGTTTTAAAAGTGCGGGTGTGTTCGAAATATTTCTTTTTTTAGTTTTGTAAAAGAATAAAATACACAAAATTAACACATAATTTGTAAAACGATATGTAGCCTAAAATTGTGTTGGGCGCTCATGGAAGAAATTTCGATCGTTTTTTAAGTAAAAAGACAGCCTAAAATACGACAAAGCGCCCAATCTGGCAACCGTGAGTCTATCCACGACATTCACGTACTTTTGAGTATATTTTTCGCTCTCTGAGAGATCTCCGCTCTATTTTTGGATTTTTAGTACTTGGATCGGGAAGGTACGCGAATTGACCTATTATCTTTCTCTTACTACGTAAACGAGAAAGTAAAAAACTCATTTCCACACTGTTCCAACTTTTTCGGTTGCATTTTACGTAAGTCTATAATAAATTGAGGCCTTACTCCAAGCGCTACGCACTACACCGTGTGAGGGACTGATCAGTTTTATAAATTCCGAATCAAAACGTTGCATTAAACAACTTTTATAATATTTTATGCATCAGAATTGTGCGGCAGAAGTCTAATAATTAGATGAATGCGCCTAAAAAAACACATACTCTACTCGCTACAATTATAACGAGTTCGAACTGTCAGTTTGCTTCCGATCAGAATCAGACCTGCCACTCTCCCTCTTATGATGGATTAGACTATGAACTGTTGTTCCTTACACTATAAATTACTAACCCCAACCGACTGTTTTGTTGTTTTCTGACACAAAGTCCCAATGGATCACAAAACACGCTGTCAAAGTAAATTCAAAAACACATAAATGTACACAGCACCCCATCAACGCAACGGGTACACACATCCAAATGGGAGAGTTTTTATTTTTACTATTTAGGACTCATTAAGATTTTAAAACATATATCCAAACTCACAGTGGGACACTGTCATCATAATGAATTCCAAAGACCTACTGAAAGATGCAAAAAAAAAAAAAGGATTCGCAAGCAAAACAGCAACGACTTGTTTTGTTCCTGCTGGGGAATTAACGGGATCAAATTGAACTCATGCACAAAGAAACGAAAAAAATATCAGAACATTTCGAAAATTGAATGCTTTGTTAAAGATAAAACCAAGAACAAAAAAAGAACACTAAATAAAACAACAAACGAACGAACGAAGAACAAGACACAAGACAGATGAAAAATTCACCTTCGGCTGCAATGTCGGGACCCATCGGATTAAATCGCACCCGATTGTCCACGGCTGCTTGTGCTGCTGTTATCAAATCCGAATATAAGCGATGACGTCGCAGCTCTAATTCATCCTTGCCGACAGGCGTAACAGGTGGATCCATGAAGTTACTTTTTTAAAGTATAAAAACAAAAACGTTTGTAAGTGTTCGTGGATATGTTTTTTTGTTTCTTATACTATAACGATAAACACTTGTATAGCGGTTTGTTAGTTTTTGTGAATGTGCGGAAGAAGATGGAACGACATGGGAATTTCAATAAATAAGTTTGGATTCTCTTTCCGCTTTTATCAGATAAACATCAAGAGGCATGTTATGTTTTTTTTTTTTTTTTTTGGTAAATGTGATATCATGCAATGTGTGGAAATTCCACAGGGGGTTAGAGAGTTTATTGAGCAAAAGTATGAAATGTAAGCAAACAGAAGTGGAAAACATGAGAAAGAGCAATTGTTCTATTTGTCTTTTAAACGGTTGGGTTAAGGGTTGATTGGGGGCGATGATTTTGAATTATTGATATTGGCAGGGGGAATTCAGGTTTGAAAGAGGAAAAATGTCGACATGAAATATGTGTACCTACACTCACCCTTAATGGCACACATAATTCAGTGTTGATGAAAATGTTCATGGAATCGATATAAGAATCTTTACAACAAGAACTGAGTCAAGTATAGCAAATGATGAGGGTTAAAAATGTGCCTTCTCTTGTGCTGATTTATATGACACGAGTAGGTTAGAGAGAGAGAGAGAGGGAGAGAGAGAGAGAGAGAGAGAGAGAGAGAGAGAGAGAGAGAGAGAGAGAGAGAGAGAGAGAGAGAGAGAGAGAGAGAGAGAGAGAGAGAGAGAGAGAGAGAGAGAAGGAGAACATATCCGTCTTGCAGTTGTTTAGATTGATAACTCGAAAGAGAAACATTTGTTTTTGGTATTTGGAAGATTATAAAAAAAAGTGATTACATCGATGTATTCGAGATTGAATATGCGAGGTGATGGAGGCATAGGATGACTTAAAAAATAGCAAAAGTTTGACGGTTTGCTGAGCAAAGCAACATCAACTTTGACAGTAGCAATAATTTGCATAATCGAAGTCGTGCCAGATTGAAAAAACCGTCTATAATCGCAGAGTTGGAGGAATATCCTTTGCTCAACTTCACTAAAAAAAGTACTTTAAACTGTCACATGTCACAACAAAAACTGTTTTGAAAGACGAAGCAAACGAACATCGAATGCCATTTTCTTGCTAACAACAAATAATAGTTCATCGTGTCGTGAAATGAAAATCATGGCATAAATGCACCTGCAGCACAGTACTGTGATCAAAAAAACAATAAATGACTGCTGGCGAATTCAATTTTCCATGTGTGAATGTGATACCTACATACGTTTTCTACTGGAAGGATTTATAAATAAATTCAGTAACGCATCACTCGCATTCATGATGCTTTGTAAAATGTTCATTAATGCAAACTATTGGCATCACTTTCAACGTCAAGTTTTCATTATTGCAAAGTTGATCAAACTGATGCGCAAACATAACGAAAAAAAGCATCACAGAAATACCTGGCATCAGGTTGGATGGTTGCCACTTGCAAAAAAAAAAATTAGCGACCAAAAATGGAAAAAAAAGTTACCAGACCAAGCTAAAAGCTACCAAAAATATGATTCAGTATGAATATGACTTTTCGGTATCGTTGGGTATTTCTCTGATTTACGAACTTAATATAAACAAATTTCATGGCAGTGGAAAAATGTACCTATGTTTAACCGTAGTATGCACGATATACAGTGCACGTAAAGCCTCTCAAGTGAAATCCATTTATTCATACAAATTTTGCGCCGCGAAATGTCACAACTAACTCTCCACGTGAAAATATCAGTAGGCAGAGTGAAAAATAGCTGTTTAAAATTTATAATTAAAATTACAAGTAATACTTTTAATCCTTTTTCTGAAACATTAGGGCAGCATTTACAAGTGATGATATCGAGTTCTTCTTTTTGGTGTTTCTGGTTCAAAAAGTTACCAAAACCATATAAAAATTACCGAATTACCAAAAATCACCAACTAAGAAAAAAGTTACCAAATTTGGTAAAATTTTACCAAAGTGGCAACCGTGCCTGATGCGCTGTTGATTCGCCGACAAAAAAGTAAAAAAAATGTCGGAAGAGAAAGAAAAATAAGTAAATAAACATTTTTATCAATAGATTGTATTATGCTTTTGACAGGAAAATTTATACAATTCTGTTGAATTCTTTATTTTAATTTTTCTCACAAACAATGCAGTCTAAAACTCAAACGTCATATTCAATCAGCAACGCAAATGTTTGACGTTTCTGAATTTACACATAGGTAGACGAGTTTGTAAACAAATTAAAAGACTCGTTGACTCCCAATGTCTAGGTAACAAATAAAATCAACAACCGAGAGGTACTGTTTCTTCTTTTCATTATCTCAACCAGTTTCCCTTTTTATATATGTTTCATGTGGAAAAAATTGTGTATTGAATTTGATGCGGACACAATCTGTTGCAAATTTCCTTTTATGGTTTTATAACCCAATTCATATGGGAAACAGTTGTCTTTTTTTTTTAGTCTGTATGCAGATTGTAGAACTTTAAAGTAAACTCCATACATCTACAGTGCGCGATACTAATAATCATATTTAGTGTGCAGGTTAGATTTTACGAACTCACAATGGCGGCAACATCTTTCATATAAAATTACCCATTGTGACCTATATCTATATATTAATACGGAGTTGCCTAAAACGTGTTTCCCCCTTTTTTCCTATTATAAGTCACATAAATATGCCAACACTATATATATTTGGGTAGGGGACAATACATAGAAGTGCACAATACAAAAATTATCCACAAATTATGAATTAAAGCAGGTAAATTTAAGCGAATTGCATGAAATTACAACAACAACAACATGGCACCCGCGTGAAGTTAGGTTAGGTTAGAGTGGCAGGCCGCCTCAAGTGCAGCCTCACTTAGGCCAAATTAGGCCCATTGTGTTACCACAGGATCGATATCGACTCCTTATCTACCCGTTGAACCAGCCGGAGCTAAGAATGAAGCGATGGAGGCAGTTGATACCTATGTTTGCGAGTTCGCTTAGATTGTCGAAGAAATATTCTCCGAGGTATAGTTTTCTACGGAGTGACAGTGCTGGACACGTGCAGAGAAGGTGAAGAATAGTCTCCTCCTCCTCCTCGTCCATACAGCTTCTGCAGAAATCATTTGAAGGGAGGCCTAATCTGAGAGCATGTCTCCCTATGATGCAGTGTCCCGTGATGACACCTACTAGAGTGCTTATTATGGGTCTTTTCAGTGTAATGAGACTTTTTGAGCGCTTGGAATCCAGCTGAGGCCAGATCTGTTTCGAGGTGTGGCACGTTAAGCAGCTAGACCACCTGCGATTAGTAGCGCTTAATGCGTTTTGTTTAATTAGGAGCTTGCAAGTAGCAAGAGGCATATAGAGACTCCTTTTTTCTGGTAGAGTCGACATAGTAGTGCCTTGTCTGGCGAGCTCATCGGCGATGCAATTACCTGGAATGTCTCTATGGCCCGGCACCCATATAAGGTGAATTTTGAATTGTTTCGCCATCTCGTTCAGAGATAGTCGGCAATTGAGGGCAGTTGTTGAATTGAAGACGACAGAATCCAGGGATTTAATCGCGGCTTGACTGTCGGTAAAGATGGTGATATCCTTTACAGATATTACATTATACCGAAGCCACGACAGGGCCTCTTTGATCGCCATGACCTCCGCCTGAAAAACACTACAGTGATTAGGAAGGCTGAATGAGATTTTACAATTTAGATCATAAGAGAAAACACCCCCCCCCTACTCCTGTTTCAGTTTTGGACCCATCTGTATAGAAGCAGACAGACTCCTTGCGGGGTACTATTTCGTTCTCCCAGTCACTCCTGGAGGGTATGTAGGTTTCGAAGTTCTTTTCGAATTGAAACTGAGGGAGGGTGTAATCAGTATCTTTTGGAATGCATTCCAATGTATTTAGAATAGATGAGTGACCAGTTTGGCGACTGGTCCACAACTGAATTGCTTTCATCCGAGTGGCTGCATTTGCTGCCACTTGTTTGCAATAGATGTCCAGCGGTAGCAAGTGGAACATTACGTCCATGGCCGCTGTTGGAGTGGTTCTAAGGGCTCCACTTATGCATATGCATGCCGTTCTTTGGACGCGGCTAAGCTGATTATGATGGGTGGCCTTTTCGAGGGCAGTCCACCATACAATAACGCCATAAGTGAGTATAGGTCTGATAACGGATACATATAGCCAATATGTAATTCGAGGCTGGAGTCCCCATCTGCTTCCAATGGCTTTGTACAGAGCCGTGGTGGCTTTCTGAACTCTCCGCAGGATATTGGGTTTCCAGCTCAATTTGCTGTCTAAAACTAGGCCGCGTGAAGTT
Source organism: Cheilosia urbana (assembly GCA_946477585.1). Classification (NCBI taxonomy): domain Eukaryota; kingdom Metazoa; phylum Arthropoda; class Insecta; order Diptera; family Syrphidae; genus Cheilosia; species Cheilosia urbana. The sequence continues at coordinate 126,275,564 of OX297854.1, forward strand.
AATTCGCACTTTTTCTAGAATGAAAAACGTGAAATGCAGTTCGATAGACAATCGTTTGTAGCTGTTTGTAGTGAAATTCTTTTCGTTTGTAGTTCAACCGTTTGAAAGTTAGAACCATTTGAAAACACAAAATCCCAATCCCTTAAAACCGTGTTATTTCTGAAACCGCAGCTAGCAAAGTGATAAAATTTTTAAAATCTATTTTCGAAAGTGTTCGACAATACTAATCTAATAAAATTCAAATTGTACCAATCGGCCTAACGGTTTATGATTTATACGAAATTTAAGCAAAATGTTGGCTTCTAACTTATAAGGTCCTCATAACTCTAAAACTGTTGAACTTCAAACGATGGAACTTTGCATATCTATTCTATGCACCCTTTTCTACCTGTGATATAAAATAGAAGACAGCCCGCAGTACTGGACACTTTTTATTCGCAATTTAAAGGAAGTCTGAAATGGTCTCGATTGCCTATTTTTAAGCGCTCCGATATTTCCCCTTCAAAAATGAACTTATAGAATAAATTGGTCGAAATTCGACCACGGGGCGACCCCTAGTTTTCATAAATATCGTGGGTTTAAAACGATTATTAGTAAGAAACAGTATTTGCAGAATCAACTTATCAATAAAGTGAAGTTTACGGAAACCATGTTATCACCAGTCGAAATGACATTTTGGAAATCAAAAGCGACCATTTCTCATATAGACTGAGAGCTACTGAACGTTTTGCTAACCTCATCGTTAAATGAGAAATTTATAAATATGATTGTTAATTGGATTCTTGTAATCGCAGAAATCGCCGTCTGGCACCCTGGAGCTGGGGCATTTGCAGGGGGCAGTGCCCCAAAGATGCCAAAAAAAAGTGATCGATTACGTCATCTTTTAACGGCTGATTTTTTGTCAGATAATAGTACTCGTACCCAGAAAACATTTTCATATAATGCCAGACGTTTTTGATGGGCCTTAAAGGCTGCCAGACGGTCTTCAAAATGCAAAAAAAAATCGCGTCATTTACGTCATCGCTTAATGGAAAATTTGTTTTTTATTCAATTATACAAGTATCCCTGAGTCCTAATATATAGTTGCCAGACAAAAATTCCGGGTCTTTCGCCCTGCCAGACGCAGGGGAAAAACGCATTATCAACATTTATTCCTCTAAAATGCTGAACATAATACCTCAAAATCTTAAGATTTAGATAACTTTCGACCATGAAATTTTGAACAATTACAGACAATTGGTTAAATAATTATTCACAGTTTTCAAATTAACCATCAGAACCTCCCATACCCTTTTTTTGTAAAAAAAAATAAAAAAAAGCATTTACAAACATCTTGAATAAACGATTTTGCTGATGATGGTTTTCCCTTAAAAGCTATTAAGGATCTATGAAATAAAAAAAAAGTTATTTTATTATATAGCTTAGACATTTTTATATACCGACACATTTTTTTCCATCAGCAGCTGATGTTAAAAACGTTTTTTCAATCATCTTGAAAATCATCATCTTCTTCTTCATTTGGATAGAATAAAAAATTGTCTATAAATAAAATAAAAAATAGTTGATAACATCATGCCACATAATGTTTTAAATTTATCTGTGTACGTATACGTATACCTGAATCTTCTTCTACGTCACTAACATCTGCCTCCTGGACAATTACATCATTAACCAATGTGGGTAACTGATCACCCTCAAACCAAACAAATTCATAATGCTCATTTGTTTCTATCTAACCACAATCAACGGGATGCAATCCGGTAGGATTTTGTAAATGTGCGTTGCTCCACAAGTTGGCAATATAGTGAGATCGCATTAAATGTTGGCGCAGTTCTGCTTTACAGGGCGGTAAGTTTCCAGCATCATAGTTTTTTAACTGAACTGCGAATCTTTCGTTGGTATTTTTGGCTTTAGATGTCCTTGTAAATATATCGAATCGTAATTGATTGACATTAAAAAGTGTTCGATCGTTGTATAAGCTACAGACGAACTCCTCTTACCGCCCTGTAAAGCAGAACTGCGCCAACATTTAATGCGATCTCACTATATTGCCAACTTGTGGAGCAACGCACATTTACAAAATCCTACCGGATTGCATCCCGTTGATTGTGGTTGGATAGAAACAAATGAGCATTATGAATTTGTTTGGTTTGGGGGTGATCAGTTACCCACATTGGTTAATGATGTAATTGTCCAGGAGGCAGATGTTAGTGACGTAGAAGAAGATTCAGGTATACGTATACGTACACAGATAAATTTAAAACATTATGTGGCATGATGTTATCAACTATTTTTTATTTTATTTATAGACAATTTTTTATTCTATCCAAATGAAGAAGAAGATGATGATTTTCAAGATGATTGAAAAAACGTTTTTAACATCAGCTGCTGATGGAAAAAAATGTGTCGGTATATAAAAATGTCTAAGCTATATAATAAAATAACTTTTTTTTTATTTCATAGATCCTTAATAGCTTTTAAGGGAAAACCATCATCAGCAAAATCGTTTATTCAAGATGTTTGTAAATGCTTTTTTTTATTTTTTTTACAAAAAAAGGGTATGGGAGGTTCTGATGGTTAATTTGAAAACTGTGAATAATTATTTAACCAATTGTCTGTAATTGTTCAAAATTTCATGGTCGAAAGTTATCTAAATCTTAAGATTTTGAGGTATTATGTTCAGCATTTTAGAGGAATAAATGTTGATAATGCGTTTTTCCCCTGCGTCTGGCAGGGCGAAAGACCCGGAATTTTTGTCTGGCAACTATATATTAGGACTCAGGGATACTTGTATAATTGAATAAAAAACAAATTTTCCATTAAGCGATGACGTAAATGACGCGATTTTTTTTGCATTTTGAAGACCGTCTGGCAGCCTTTAAGGCCCATCAAAAACGTCTGGCATTATATGAAAATGTTTTCTGGGTACGAGTACTATTATCTGACAAAAAATCAGCCGTTAAACGATGACGTAATCGATCACTTTTTTTTGGCATCTTTGGGGCACTGCCCCCTGCAAATGCCCCAGCTGCAGGGTGCCAGACGGCGATTTCTGCGATTACAAGAATCCAATTAACAATAATATTTATAAATTTCTCATTTAACGATGAGGTTAGCAAAACGTTCAGTAGCTCTCAGTCTATACGACTCAATAAAAATTGTAGTCGTTTAGTTTGACATATTTTTTTATTTTTTGCAGATTAGCTCTGACAGCTGCTTATTTTAATAGGTTTGTTCCTTTACTTTTGTAGTATAAGAGTGGAAAAGGCTGTCAAAATGGCGGTGGTGGGGATAAATTCTCTCAGAGAGAGACGTTTAAAAAACAAATTTAGGGAATGCTTTTGTAGTAGTCTATGAAAAATGACATACACAATTAAAAAAATCGGTACGCAAAACGCAAGTCGTTTAAATGTTTGATAAATGCGAACAGTTTATTCAGCTAGCGATGAAAGTAATTTGGAGTTAATCAAACTTATTTTTGATAAATCCGAGTATATGTGGCAGAATTTGTTCTGATTGAAGCATTCGAGAAAAGGAAAATGCGGCACTGCATACTAAATTAGCAAGGAAGAACTTCGTCGCCACTTTCGAAAATAATCTTGAGGAAAATATTGGGCCTTACTAATAAACATTTTTAGTATCGTCTTTAAATTTAGTTCACAGTGGCTATATTTCACATCCAATTTTGGCAATTTTTAGCGTTCGTAAATTTACTGTTGGATGTTGCTACTATTTTAATACTGAAATCAAAACAAATCCATGCATATGCCAAATGGGAGAACAAATTTCAAATCAGCTGGTAATCATAAGTTGACTAGCTGTCCCAACTTATCCCATTCTAGGACCATGAAATTTGTTTAGTAAAAATTCGCAAGATTCTCAGTGGAGGGGAGGGGTAATATCTATCTCTCTCTCTCTCTCTCTCTCTCTCTCTCTTCTCTCTCTCTCTCTCTCTCTCTCTCGATGACGCACTTTTTTTTATGAATTTTGCGAGTTGAGGAACGGCATTGCGTAAAGCATCGTCAGAATTAGGCCATAGTTATAGCCATACGTCAAACGAAACCGTAAAATGTTTCTTTAGCTTTTTTTGACCACTCAAACCTAATGATTGAACTCAATCTTGGCCTTAAAATGTTGTTTATGAATTTTAAAGTTAGTTTATAAATAAAAAGAAGATCTTTACATTTTCTAAAAAAATTATTTATCAATTTTTCCGTGCGAAAAACTTTTTCCGTTCACAACTTCTCAGTCAATTCCACAAAAAAAAAAAAAAAACAAATCATTTCACTGAAATATTTCATTTCTTTACTGTTCCATCTGTCAGGATTTTTTTTTTCTTATGGAATCCAATTCCAATCCGTGGTGGTTGGTTTGTTGTAATTGTTTTCGTAGGGAAATTTGTTTCTGATGGATTTTTGTTTGCTATGTTCGCCTAGACGTAAAAAAAACTCATTTTCATACTGTTCCAACTTTTTCGGTTGTATTTTACGAATGGACATAACTGAGGCATTAGTAAAAATTCGTATATTTAAAAGTAAAGAAACAGACCTATTTTTTGTTGATTTGCAATGGAACGCAAATAATATTTCGCTGTGAAAAAATGTTGACAATTCAAATAACTAAATAGATTTGACAACTACTCTCTTATAAACGTCAACTGAACGATGTCAGACTAACTGTCAGAATTCGTAAACCAGCTACCCGAACGCACAGACACAGACACCTCTATTCGAAGAGGCGGCCTGTTAGTTATCACAACAAATAGAACAATTGCCGTCGACAAACAATACAAAAAATCACACAAAACAAACAGCACAGAAAGAACATATATAACAAAGATGTGAATGAAATCAAAATTGTGGGTATATACATATCATTGAAGCGCTCCTCATTGAACCACTCTGGCAGGCCAAAGCGTCCTTGCAGGCAATCACCACCATTCTCGACATATGGTGCGCACATATTCTCACGCTTTTGCGGCGGAATCGAATCGGAGAACACTTCATCGTCGTCTATCGATGGCAACTCAGGCGGAGCTATAATCTCAGTGCTATTGTTAATGTTGACCCGCTTCTTGATCGATGATCTCGTCGAATTGTGACGCGACAAACAGCTCTTGGGCCGCACTTCATTGACAGTTGTTGCTGTTGCTGTTGTCGATGTTGATGTCGTTGTCGGTAGCGGCGAACGTGCCACATTCAATGGCATCTGTGTCGCAGGTGACGACGACGATTCATTACTAACCGACGAGTGTTCTAATTGATTGCTGGTGACAGTACTATCACTGCCATCACTATTCGTAGGCACTAGCGATGAACTGTTGGTGGTAGTGGTAGCGTTTGCATGATAATCCGGTGCAATATCTGTGCCATAGGCAGACGGTACTGTAAATTATATAGAGAACAACACATACATACATATACAAAGTGCTTTTATAGTGCATGCGACTTTTAAAGTGGTTTTTGTTAGTTAGTTTGTGTCAATAGGGAAAATCATTTTGAAAAATACTCGTACCAGTCGCGTTCACTTTCCCCTCCTCGTCGTCGTCAGTGTCCTTTGGCGCTGCATCTATCGTTGCTAGAGAGGCTGTCGTTGCAGTGCCACTGATGGGGATATTGTTCTCCTTGATCGATTCAATGCTCGGCGATACGTCGACGATTGGCGAATTTTTCACTTCGCTTTCACAAGGTAATTGCTTGTCATTGCCTCCTCTGAGGTCGTTAGGCGGCGACGGCGGCGGCAGTGGTGGTGATGATGGTCGTTCGGCTATGTTCGTTGTCGTTCCATCTTCGGGTGGTTTATCGATTTCTGTGGCTTTGTTGTTTTTTGCGGCGTAACCAGTTGCAGCTTTTTGTTTGTCTTTTTTAGATGTCTTGCCATCTTTCTTAGGATTATTAGCACAGCTACAGCACGAAAACATGTTTAAACGGCGATGTGTGTGCTCACTATTTATTATTATACACACTGGTCGAGGAAATTATTTTCGACACACACACATAGGATATATTTTACGCATAGGTATACAACGCATTTAACTAATGAAATTTTTATGAAGAAATTTTTATTACTTTCACATTGGGACAGGACACGTTTTCGGGGTGCACATTGGTTAAAACTTTTGACATTTTGACAAACGTTGACCTAGATAAGAAGTTTCGATTAGAGTGTTCCTAAATGTTGCTGGGTGGACCCACCCTTATCATGGAGCGGAATCTTTAACGATAGTTGAAAGTTTGACATTTCGGTGGGCATAATCTGACGCTGACGAAAGCGATTAGGTATGTGGCGATGAATCAGTGTCAATTATAATTTGCGAAAGTGGACACTTTATAAACAGGGTGAGGGCATTTCATGAGGTTTGATGGCTCCTGCTGAACGATGAGTGGCAGCCAAGAAGAGTCTCGGAATTAAAGGAGACCGAATACAAGGAAAAGTGGCAGACAGTCCGCGCGTTCATACCCCTCAAAGTTACAACCGCGAGGCGTAGCACATAATCGCTCGATCTAGTAAATTAACGTAGGTTCCTTCAACCAAACGAATAAGTTTTAGCGTGTCAGTGTATTTTCCCTCCTCGAGGCTGATACTATCCAATACACCAGTACAATAGACCAGTCAATTCTCGTTCTGTGAAAAAGTGAAACGAAAATGTTTTCACCCTTACACCGCAATTTCGATTCTCGTTCTATGAAAAGGTGGAGCCAAACGTCAACATTTTTCATATGAATAATTTCTTTTCACGGCCCCTTTTGCAAGTGAATGTTTTTAGTGAGAGTTAGAAATTTAGAAACCTCTTTCATACAACACAGTGTGCGGTATTGAGGAAGTTCACCACGATCTTTTCACTTTTTGAACGAGAATCGCGTTTTAGTACAAAGTGAATCGGAAAAATGAAAGCAATGCGTGAAAGCGAATGTGAAAACGATTTATTCGATTCACTCTTTCACAGACCCCCAGCACTTAGACACAACAATTGGTCTATTGTTCTGCCAGGAAGATACCTGTTCTTAAATACTGTTCTTAAATACTTTTTTTTCCAAGAAACCCTCGAAGATTATATGGGATCAGAATTCACAACTTTGACTTATACAAAGCAGGACATTATCAGAGTACATTTCCGCTGTTTGGTGGCTTTCCTTGAATGGCTCGAAACTTGTAAGTCACTTAAGGCCAGCACTTAGGCCACCGCTTGGGAAAAGTAGAACAGATGGCAGTTCGTCGCCCACAGTCCTTTCCATTGAAGAAAAGAAAACTTAAAGTCTTCTTACAGATATCTGCGAATTATTTGCTCTGGACTTAGGACTTAGGACTACTAAGCAAGTCAAATTCCATCGTAACTTTTTTCGGCTGCGCCACCTCTCGCGAACGTCTGACAATCATCCAAGTGTATAACTGTCATGAAAGAGCTTCTCAATTGCCCGTTTGGACTCGGAATCAAATTGCAAACCCCGTCAATACGTCCCAAAAATTAAAAACTGACACAAAACGAATGAGGTCCGTGCGGACCTGTTGCGCCAACTATTTATTATATTTATAAATACAGGAACATAACCCTTGAGGATGTTGCTTTTTCAGCCACGGTAGCGCTTCCTTAATAGCAAAAATTTCCGTCTGAAACACCATATACATTGTTTTGGAAGGCAGAAGGAGAAAACACTTCCTCCACTTCTGTTTTCGGACTCGTCATTCTCTCTATCAGTTTAAGAGGGTATATATTGATGGGCAAGCTTCTATTGCAGCTGCGGGGAAGGTGTGAAGTCTAAGGTATTGACCAGGATCAGTATTTCCCGCATCGGTCACTGAATTTTGCGGATTTTACAAGCAAAACAATTTCAGTCACATATTAATCGATCACGGATGCGGCAATTCAACCGTAGTTTGCCTACTGATCCACGCGCGCATTGCTTTCATACCACAACGACCGCATTTTCTTGTTAGCAATAGACATCCATCGGTAGGACGTGGAGAAACATGTGCAGTGCACCTCGGGGCTCCACTTTTGCAGACGCATTCAAACAGGAATCGTTGACTTATCCGAGTTTGATACTTTGACATTACGATAAATGGCAATCGAAAAGCTCTTTCTGAGTAGCAAAGACGATGATCCGCCTTGTGAAAGATTACTCCTACTCCTTTGACACACGTGTCCCGTTCGACTATAGCCGATTAAAGAACCGCATTTACCCGCGCACTCCCAAAGAGTGTATCAAATGTATTTGCATTTAAAAACCCGTAAAGCGTAACTGATATCTTAAACAAAGAAAATAAAGTGCACGACTGGGTCACACGAAACTTTCTCATTCATCAAACGTTTGGTTGAGTCAATTGATAGGTATGTAAAAAGTCAGAAGCAACCTTAAATTAAATGTAAGTATTAAATAAAACTCACTTTAAGGTTATTCATTCGATTTGGCAGTATAGTTGCTCATATCAAATAACAATGTGAGTTTTTAAAGGCTGGAAGCTCTCAATAACAGGCAATTTTTGCGAGTTGTGGTAAGAGAGTTATAAGCACCTACTGTACTATTTTATAGCTCCCACACTTTACAAGATTTTTGAGAACGTCGACAGGAGATTCTGATTTTTTAATCTGTTAGGGCATGATTTTATTTTTGACATTGGCTTAAGTTGTCAATGATTGCAAGTAGTGTTCGCGATAGACTGCTATATTTAAGTAGATATAGGAATTCAGAGATTTGTTTTTGAATTTACATCAGTTATAAACTGAATATCTCGATGGCGGTGCGTGGGGGTGCAAATGAAGTGGGATTTTCTGACTGTGTAAACTTTAAGTGGTTGGAATTATTTTAAGCTGCATAATTAATATGATTGAAAAACAGAAGAAGTGGGTTATATTTGCTAAAAATAAGTTTTGCGTCGGTATTATTGCGATTTTAATTTTGAAGAGCGTTACTGAGTTTTGAAAATATATAATATGATCACAGATCGGCTTTTGGGTAGTCCTTTTTGAGAAATAATTAAAAAAACTGATTTATTCGAAGAAAAACTAAGTACGGAATCTTATTTAGAATACTGATATTATCTTTAATATGTATTTTGTTCAAAATCGTTCGAGCGGTTTTTGTAAAATTTGGCAGACAAAACAGTACAAAATATTGGAATGTTTAGTTTGAAAAATACTACATATTTCGAAACTATTTAGCTGAAAACTGAGTACAAGTTATTGTTCTGGAAGTAAGCACTACTTGGTTTTTAAAGTTTAATCGAAATCGAAAAAAGGGGTTTTCGAGATATGAGTAGTTTTTAAAATAAGGTGATTCGAATTGAAATTTAAGGACATACTAGTTTGAAAACATCAAAATTACTCTAAATTTGCATTTTGGTCAACATCGTTATTGACGTTTACAGGTAAACTAAAGAAACTAAATTTAAAAAAAAAATCCTTTTTTTCAAAAATCCATTGTAATACTAGTATTGAGAAAACCTGAGCTTGCTATTAAGTTAGAAATGACCATATTACCTTAGAAATGGATTTTTGTTGCCGTATGGACCGTTTTCGAGATATGTTCAAATTTGAAAAATATCGTTATTCGATTTTTTAGCAAAAAACTGAGCATGCAGTCATGTTAACCTCACCTACTTAAGTTAAAACATCAATTTTGGTTGAAATCGTTACAGCCGTTTTCGAACAAATCGAACTAGTATGAACTTTTTATATGGAAAGTTAATATTGAGGTTACCGTGAAAAAAAAAACGACCTTAACTGTAAGCATCCAAACTACAAATCCGAAGTTTGAACGAAATCCTGGCAGATGCTTAGGCTGTAGACCTCGGGACACACGTACGGACAGACAGAATTTCGCGACCCACTTTCTTGAGTTCCTCTATCATCCTAATGTCAGAATTGATTAACACCTCTAGTTCGAAATTTTGTACGAATACAATATCTTTCTCTTACTATGGAATTGAGAAAGTTAAAAAAAAAGGACTAACCACCATACCCACATAAGTCGCACCCTCTATAAGAAACCTCAAGACGATTTCCATGTTTCTACAAGGCAAACACGAAATCCAAATGTTAAGTATTGTCTACGCTATACGCACACTGACTACACCTTCGCAGACCCACACCTACTGACTACCGTGTTTTCGTATTCAGTGTGTGACAAGGCCATTCGTGTAAATCTTGAATATATCAATTTTCAGTTGGGCCACTTTTAAACTAATTAGGTCAACTGGAGGGATCTATCCTTCTTCTGACGGGGGGCGTTATGCCAGAGGCCTTCAAAGTGGTTTTAATCAAAAAATTTCATTTTCCCTCAAATTTTGTTGTCGTTGTTGTTTGAGATGCCAGTTAAGTGCCTTCTTTAATAATCTCTTCCCCTTCTTCTATAGGTTTTCTGTATTATCCAGAAGAAAGTGACCTTTCGGGCGAAATATTTCATCCTGCGTTAGCCTCTTTCATGGTGGGATCATAAAGTAAGCCCGCGAGTAAGCTGAATATTTCATTCTTTTCCTCGAGGTATATAGGAGGCGAAATAAAATTTAATATTCTTTCATGTCAGCGTGTGGGTGATATGTACATAATAGTAAGTTCTCACACAGCGGCACTTGTTTCAGGTCAACACAAACTAATGAATAACAGATGAGGTATATGCGTAGTGTATATCCACATGAGGGAAAGGAGAAGCATTGATGATGATGTCGATGCTCTCCAGTATTATGATTACGAGATGCATATTTGTGTACACTTAACAGAAGCAGCCTTTCAAGTTTCGGTCGGATTCAAGACCCATTGAAGCACAGCAGGTAAACACCGCATTAAATGCACTTGGCTAGACGCCACACATTGGAGACGATTCAGAATGTGAGGACTTTGACCTGCAAGTTCATTATGCATCGGGGGGATTTGTTTTCAGATTCTTCGAAAACTGCCTTCCACTTGAGGATTCCAGGCCAAAGTCCACCCAAGGGAGAAGTGCCTTGTTTGTGCTCAAATTAATCTGACCAGAGTTTCGTAAACTTTGCGTGCTCCATATGTGCGTTCGGTTGGAAAATTCAAAGTTGCCTCATTTAGGTAGTACATTGGTTATTGGATTTGGTTCAAAAGTTACCATACAGAAGATAAGTTTGTATAATCGAGCTCATACAACTGGCACGTGACCTACCACAAAAAGTTTACCTAACCCAATTTGCGAGATGTTTTAGAAATGTTTCACAATTGAGAGCACGTTGGAGTTGAAGAATTAAGTGATATAATCAATCCAATTGCATCAAACTTATTTTACATTACTTCTTAAACTACTCATTGAAAGAATTGCGACCGGCTTCAGCTGCATTCGGAGGTTAAGTAGGTGTTAGCACAAGGCGGATACATTGACAGCTCAGAACAAAAACCGGCAACATCCCAAAAGTTGACATACGGGGGACTTGTAAGTGGTTATGCACAAATATGTAGTTAGCGGTGACAGGTCGAAATATCAAGGAGTATTGAGGGAAAAACTGAGAAACAAACGCCAAAAGTGATGCTCAAAACGCACCCTAGCTAGGACCAAACTCGATCACGCTTTCCACATGGCCCAAGCAGCTTGAGGCACCTCCGTAGAACCTAATCCACCAAAGACTATTATGCTACAAACTGTGCCAATGCGCAGCAGTTGTCAATAGTAAGTTTATTGTGACTTATCCTGACAGACGGTATTACGAGGTCTGTGCCTTAAAACCCGTCGAAAACTGAGGTTGTGAACAACAAGAGAAGCTCGACCAACAAGACCACGAACAAGGGTGGGATAACAGATAACAATGGCCGTTGTATATTGCTGTTAGGTTAAGTTACGTAAATGGGTAGGTAGAGTAGGATGAGCCCTGCAATACCTCACTTAGGTCCTCGTGGACCCATTGTGATGCCCCTTTTTGGGGTTAACAGTTCGTGTTACATCGGTGAACTCCACGCATTCTCATTTTTGCTGCCAAAACACAGCCCAAGGAAGATGAGTTAGTATACAATTTGGTCAGTTTTATCATACGAGACCTCAAAAGATCATACAAAATTCGTAAATTAGTGAGGTGTTTATAGCTAAAAAATAAGAATATCTCCATTCATTGTTTAGCGGGACAAAACCTTAAAATGAAATAGTAAAATATCACGGGCATATTTATATTATGTATATGCGGGGTGCAAACTGGGGTAACCACAGCGCTTGACTTGATTTTTGAGCAACTTGTGTCTGCTATATTCCAAGTCTCTCAAAATCTCGTAAGTGCCTCCTAAGCAATATGTTACTTAGCTCAGTTAAATGAACAACTCATTAATTAAATATTCAAAGGAATGTTTATACAATAGCTTCTGACAATTTCTCTATAATAGCATCATAGATCTGGCATCACCTAAAAATAAATTCAATAATTTCCATATTCCGTATAATAATTTAGACAGTTTCTTTCGAAAACTCAATTTACATTAGAATGTTACTAGAAATGACTATGACTATGCATAAAAACTAGCATTTGCTTTGATTAAAAGGTTTGAAGAAAGTAAAAGCACTTAGGCCCTAGTTTTACGTATGGCAAAAGTTGGAGGTAAATCCAGTTCATTAATACGAAACCTAACAACATTTTGACATTCTTTTGTGTAAAAGCAATTGCTTCGAAGCGTCGCTGCATAGAAGGACGAGAGCAGCTCGTCAGCTCTACGAGCAAAAGAGGAGGGAAGAACATCGGCTTCTCCGGAGAAAAAAGAGAGAGCATGAGAAGCGCGCGATCGAGGATATAGAGAGGTGTTACTCCAGGAACTATGTTCGGAAGTTTTACCAAAAGGTAAAAAGAACGTGTCATGCCAACAAGACCCGAACGGGGACCTGTAGAGACGATCAAGGAAACCTTGTAGTAGAGTCACAGTCGGTGCTGAGGACATGGAAAAACCATTTCTGCAGACTGCTTAACGGCGAAGACGACACAAATTCCGCTGTCAGGCAGAACGAGCCATTCAACCTGGACGATGAAAGCCAAGATTTCCGTCCACCTGACCAAAATGAAGTGAGGGTAGCAATATCTAAGCTTAAGTCCAACAAGGCTGCTGGACCGGACGGCTTAACTGCCGAGCTGTTTAAGGCAGCGGGTGATGACCTGGTAGAGAGCATACACCAACTCGTCTCCAAGATTTGGTCAGACGAAAGTATGCCTGATGAATGGAACCTCAGCATCGTTTGCCTGTTCCACAAGAAAGAAAGAGACTCTCTAAACTACGCCAACTATAGAGGCATCAGTCTCCTGAAAACTACGTATAAAATCATTTCTGCTGTACTGTGTGAACGCCTGAAACCATTCGTCAACGATCTGATAGGCCCCTATTAGTGCGGTTTTAGGCCCGGTAAGTCCACGACCGATCAAATATTCACACTACGGCAGATCCTGGAGAAAACCCAAGAAGTCCAGATCGATACTCAACATCTTTTTATCGATTTTAAGGCCGCATATGACAGCATTTATAGAGACGAGCTATACAGAGCCATGTCTAGTTTTGGCATCCCTGCCAAACTTGTTAGATTGTGCAGAATGACGATGGAGAACGCTCGCTGCTCCGTAAAGGTCGGAAACAATCTCACCGAGACCTTTGATGTCAAAAAAGGATTTAGACAAGTCGACGCGCTGTCATGTGACTTCTTCAACATCATTCTTGAGAAAATTGTGCGAAACTCACAAGCCAACACCAGAGGCACAATTTTCCACAAGTCTGTGCAACTGCTTGCATACGCTGACGACATTAACATTGTTGGGAGAACACAGCGAGCTGTCACTGGTGCGTTTGCAAGTATTATGTGGTTTTCCATTGGGACAGCCTGAAATCTTTTTCAGATCTCAGATTCTACGGTGCTCATGGAACGCGCAACGAGATTGATCTGCTTTTGTAAATGGATTAGTGCGTTAATTGACAACAATATCAGCTGTTCAAATGGCATTCGTTTTTGGCAAAATCACAAATGGATATCGACCTGAAAAATGTTTCACCTGTTGTAGATACAAATGAAGTATTATTGGTGATTTGTAGTCCTCAGATGACGAGGAAGACAATGAAGATAATAATTCCTCCGAAATAATATCCATAGCTATTTATTTATCTTGTTATTTTGGTTTTCACAAAACTTTGCGCATTTGCTTGGAAATGAAACTTCTTAAACTGACGTTAAACAGCTGTACAAAGTATATTCGTATGCGTAAATCTGAAAAAATATCGAGATCTGCGAAAAGTGATCCGAATCGAAAAAAAGATTGATTTTTTGTCCCAATGGAAAACCACATTAGTACAGAAGCGGCAAAAATGGGTTTAGTGGTGAATGAGGGTAAAACAAAATATATGCTGTCAACAAGAAGGGACACACAACATCGAAGAATCGGACAGAACGTCACGATAGACAGCTATAACTTTGAGGTAGTTAGGGACTTTGTCTACCTCGGATCCGCTATTAACTCTGAAAATGACATCACCTCAGAAATCAAGCGAAGAATCACACTTGCCAACCGCTGTTTCTTTGTCCTAAGACGGCAATTGATTAGTAAGGCCTTGTCAAGAAGCACTAAGGAGATTCTATATAAGACTCCATCATCCCTGTCCTGCTCTATGGCGCAGAGGCATGGACCCTAGCAAAAACGAATGAGGATCTTCTTGGTCGCTTCGAACGCAAAATTCTTCGAGTGATTTTTGGTCCCGTTTGCGTTGACGGGCTCTGAAGGAGGAGATTTAACAGCGAACTCTAGGAGCTGTACAGCGACATCGACCTGGTCAGAAAAGTATGCATCAGTCGTCTAAGATGGTTGGGACATGTAGAGCGAATGGACACCAACTCTCCGGCCCGGAGAGTCTTCGATTCCAACCCGGAGGGACAACGCAGTAGAGGAAGACCTCGCCTTAGGTGGCGCGCGCAAGTGAAAGGGGACCTCAACCAACTTGGAGTGCGCAACTGGAGGCAGTTAGCCAAAGATCGCGCTAACTGGACTGTAGCGCCACCTTAAGTAAGTAAGTAAGTAAAATATGGTCGGATGGCCAGTTTTTTTTGAGGTCGATCTCAGCAAAACAAAGTAAAGTAGGATTTTCAGCACGCAATTACAACAACTACGCTCTATTTGACACTTCGAGGACTCACAGTAGTCGCTGTGCTGAAAAAATTATGAAATATCAGTCCCTTGAATGTTGAATTATTACTATGCAGTACAATTTTGAAAGCAAAACTTGGCAAACTAAAATATTATTGTAGGTGAGGTGATTTTCTTCAAGATGAAGATGAACTATTTCTTTGAAATTCGTAAAGGCCCGATGACTGCATCCGAGCTACGACTCCTTAGGTAATTATAGGTAATCCGAAAGCCCCAATTATGCAAGAAGACTTAGAAATGATGCAAACTGATGCTTATACCAGTAACTAGGGAGTTTTCATTTTTTATTATTTTTATTCTATCTAAAACCAGATCAAAGAATCCTACACTACACACACATCAATTCCACAAGAAAAAACAAACTACGATTCCTTTCGGCGAATTAAAGCGACGAAGATTATCATGCCCACCAAAACCCAACCAAATGTGTGAATGACCGAAAGATGTTCCATTGACACACACCAACAATAGGACCAAAGAAAAAGGACAAGAAAATTTAGAGATTAAGCAAATCCCATTCTCCATGGCAAAAGAAAATAAATTAGGTCAACTGTAACCGGGAAGCGGGAACGCGCACAAAAACACACCCCAAAACGTGTATACCGAAAAATATATATATATTTTTTTTTTATTCGACTCGAGAGTGTCAAAATCTCTCCAGCAACCACTGTCACTACATACACCCGCCCGCGTATTTCTATGCGACACCATTCATGAATCAATCCACGACAATTAGTTTTCGTTTGTTCACTTTTGATTTTGAAAAATAAAATAAAATAAAAACTAGAGTAAGTTCTCTTGGTGTGTCATTGTCGTGTAGAATTACCGCGGCCAACAAAATACAGCTTCCGCGGAGGAGGCTTATTCGCGAACTAAAAGAGAGTTCCTGATTGGAGTCGCAACTTTGCGCGTACGTAACGTTTGACATCCACTATCCAATCCACACGTTGCAGATGGAGTTCAAGTATCTTTTAACTGTCGGGGAGCGGAAGCCGACAACGATGAGACCATGAGAGTTCAGTTAAGAACCGAGGAGAGCGCAAATACGAGAAAAAGCAGTGACACAGTATTGGCCTACTGGGTATGTGTTGTGTCGTGTGACGATGATGAGATGAACGTAGTAGAAATGTCGTGGAATTTATTCCATCAAATAAAATTCAATAGAAAACTAAGGGGAAAAGGCTCTCTCTGTCTCTCTGTCGTTCATCCGGTTTTAAGGCATGCGTGCTACTGCTTACTGAGCAAGTAGATAGCACTCGCACCGCACTGGATCCTGTGCGTCTGTCATCTGTGTCCTACTCCTTACTATCGCCCTGTTGGGCCAAACAACATTATCACGACGATAACACAGTTTGTCACCGACGATTCCTCTCGTCATCAATGAAGATGAAGATTGGAGAGCTCTGTTCAGTGGAGACTGGACACGGAGGGTGGAAGCAAAATAAAGCCTCTCAATCATCATAGATACTATTAGTTCCACATCCTTGTTTGGCTACAATTATGTATTTTTTTTTTTTTTGGCTTGGTTATGGCATCATTCTGTGAAGCACGTGTCGAACCGGTTTTGCGTAAAACTTGCATCATAGCCCTTACTTTGTTTACAACACCATTTTTGGATTAACAAATTTATACGGAAAGTAAAAACAACTACAGTTTTTTAATCCTCGTACCGGAAGGAAGCCTAGGTAGCGCAATCGCGAGGAACCACACCTCAAATTCAACTGAGTAGAAAACTGTATTTTCCAACATTTTGTATACATTTTTCTTTTTGTTGTTAATGTTTTTGTTGCTTCCGTTTTGCGAGTGGATTTGGGTGATGGATAAACTTTTTCTCGATTTTTTATTATTTGGAGAAAGAACGTTTTCACATTACCACGGAGCGGTTGGTATCTTTTTCGGTACGTGAGAGGAATATTTAATTAAAGATTAAGAGTGGAAATTGGTATTTAGTATATTTTATTGCTATTCTCTTTTGTGAATGTGTGCCGTACGTTTTAGTTGTATTGCATAAGCTGACCCCGAGGCAAGAGAGAAGGAATCAAGACGTTGCGTTGCGTCATTTTATTTATTAAACGGTTAAAATTTTGACTAAAATTTGGTCTAAATTTAGAAAGCAAGTGGGAGTGAACGAATTCAATTTGCTTGTCGGCGAAACTTAATTGAAACTGTCGGGAAAGTGTTTATGGCTAGGAGAACTATTTTCATATTCTCCTGGGGGGGTAACCTTGATGGGCAAGGTTTCGAGATGATGACCTCAAAGTGAATAAATATGGAGTAGACGTCAGCGATAGCCATGGGAAAGGTCGGCGATGGCATCAGCGACGATGAACTATGAAGTTTTGGACATTTATAGACCTGTGATTAAAGGATTTTTTATTTCCAAGGATTTTCTGTTGCAAGTCTCTAAAATAAGCAGTTGAACAGTAAGTTGTGCTGAGAAAATAAAGTTGGAATCAGCCAAAATATATACGTACATGTATTCAATCCCTTAGTAGTCCAACACAGTAACCACGAAGCCACTTCCATTGGTATAGGAATGGTAGAACAGGCGATTCACAAATGAATCGCGCAAGAACACCTGAGAAGATGCTCAACCAAGGAACAATGTAGGCTAAAATGGCAATAAAGTGGCCGACCTGCTTCACTTAAAGAGGGGTGCTAAGCGTGAATCGAGGAACGTTGAAATGAGTGGTGGCGTTGACTATACAGGACAAGGTCATTTCAGAAGGACGATACTTATAAACTATGACTATGGAGGAATCTGAGATGCATACACTGTGTCAATGTCCGGTATTGGCTAGCAGAAGAATGAAGATCTTGGGACATTATTCGGTCGAAACCCATTGATGGAACAGATCTCACATAGGCAGATGCTAGCGTTAAAACTTGGAACCGAACCCAGGAAACAACTCAGGAGAAATCCAGAGAGTCTCTCTGGGCAAGATTTATAGTGGTAGAGAGACGAAAAGGGACCCGACAATGGTGGTCCTGGTCTGATTCGTATATCTCTCGAAATCTATATATGTAAGCCACTGCGCAAAACTACAAAAGAGATCACCCTATTGGAAGATGCTCTTATTTTTGCAAATGGCCGCCAATGTCATATCTGTTTTGACATTTGTGGACTAGATAGATATGGAATACCAGTGAACAAGTCATGGAGCGATACACTTCCCAAGAACGCGGAATAATTTCGAATTTTCGATTTTTCAACCAAAATTTTAATGAGCGATGAGGCTCATTTCCACCTCAGCGGGTACGTGAAAAAGCAAAACTATCGCTTTTGGGGCACCGAAAATCCACGAGTAATGCACGAGGAGCCATTACACCCGCTCAAAGTTACTGCATGGTGCGCTGTTCACGCTGGAGGAGTCATCGGGCCATTTTTTTCGAGAACGCCGCTGGTCAAACGACAACAGTGGACGGTGCGCGCTACAGGGCCATGTTAATCGATTTTTTTCTGCCGCAATTGGACGAATTAGGACTGGAGGACATGTGGTTCCAACAGGACGGAGCTACGGCACACACTGCGCGAGCCACAACCGATATTCTGAAGGCGGCGTTCCCGGGTCGCCTCATCTCTCGTTTTGGCGATTTGCACTGGCCCGCAAGATCGCCCAATTTAACCGTTCCAGACTTTTTTTTGTGGCGTTTTCTGAAGTCCCGTGTTTACGTGAACAAGCCCGAGACCCTAGAAGCCCTGGTTTTTTGCAAGTATGCATGTGCCTCCTTTGATAAACATGAAAGAAATACATGAATTCAAAATGGGCTACATTTGGCTGAAGCTCTTAGTCTATTTAATACGTAGTTTATGGTTCAGAGCAGAACCCTGAACTGTTACCATTGATACAAAAAAGGTCGTGTGTCTCTTTTAGCTTAGACACATCAGATCTCGAATTTTGTTTCCGTTTTTGTTCAGAGCATGATCAGAGCAAGCTGATAGCTGAGTGACTTACCTACAGAAAAAACAGGAAAAACAGAAAAACATCAGAACGGTCGTAGCATAGATACGCTAGGTTTAGAGGGCGCTCATAATGCTCGAGCTCAGCTCAGTGTTCAATTCTGAACTAAAAAAGAAAACCCCTTAATGCCGATTAAACAATTGTTCTATCAAATATTGCTCATTCACGATTCTGAAAAGTCATGAAGATTAAGTTTACCGAATTTCGAATGATGATCTTGTTTAATTAAGAACATTTTTAAAGCAAATTCAGAGATTCAATCAACTAATACCCAAAAAATGACTGCGACAAGAAGTGTCTGTCGGTCCGAACAAGAATGAGTGTTTTTTCCCAGAATCAGAACAGCACCGATATTGCGCATAACCAACAATGTTATTTTCCTGAACAAGATTCTCAGCGTCACTGCCTAGCTTAAGTTTACATTAATACATTTTTTCGCTCTTGCAAATTAATGAGAAATGAAGACCCTCGAATTTTGTTTAATTTATTACAACCGACAAAATAGCGGTTATAAACAAAAGAAAATCCCTCCACAAACGGGTTTGGGTTAATACAATCGAGTTGAAATTCGTCGCGAGCCGGGGAATATTCAAATTTATGGTAATAGCTACAACAGTAAGAATTCTCAATAGTCCAAGCAAATACTTTCTATTTTATGTTTCCTGCGCGATGCTTTTAGTAACGAATTATGTATATAAGACCGATTCCATCGACTCTTTTGTTTATACACCTTACTCATCCAATTCAAAGAGTGCTACAACAAAGTAGTCATGACTCAACATTGCGATTGCGATTACGCGCAAATTTGAAACGAGATCTTCAGCTGGCTACAATGGCGATTAATGATGAATCCGGCAACACCATTATGTGACACACGATAATTCTGAATCCGAATCATTGGCAACCGAGTAGCACTTGAAACTTTCACATCGACTCGAAGGAATAGTTTTTCTTTTAAAGAAATAAAGTGAAACAAGGTCAACGGCCTCATACCGTCTGATTTACAGAGTATAATTGTATTTGCAGACGGTGTTTTCTTTCTCGTATATAAGGCACCGCCATAAACTAGCCATGAAATTGTGCAACTCGTTTGATGCATTAACCGCGAATCTCTGGATAAACACGAGTATCACTTTAAATTTTGATACATGTGCGGAACAGCAAACACAAAAACAAAAAAAAAAAAACACTAGACTCAGCAAACGTTGCTTTGGATGGAATAGGGTTGCCAACGATGCTTACTAAATAACGCATGAAACGTTTTCATTTCACGTTTGCATGTATTAGAACGTTTTTTTAAGGCTCAAAAGTTGGACTTTCAGTCGAATATCAACACGACGTCTGCAAACAAAAGTTTTTTCAACGTCAAGATCAATCTCCTGAAATATAATAGAATCTGTCGATCTCGATTATATTGTTTCTGATAAACCATTTGCTGACAGAGCTGAATCGGGAATTTCATAAGCACAAGCCAATACGTTGGGCGATTTCCATTTTCGCAGACTCCACTTTATTTTCACCATCATCTTTTAGGATATTGAGTAAAGGCTTCTCTTACTTACTTACTTACTTAGGTGGCGCTACAGTCCGGTCTATCTTTGGCTAACTGCCTCCAGTTGCGCACTCCAAGTTGGTTGAGGTCCCCTTCCACTTGCGCGCGCCACCTAAGGCGGGGTCTTCCTTTACTGCGTTGTCCCTCCGGGTTGGAATCGAAGACTTCGGGCCGGAGCGTTGGTGTCCATTCGCTCTACATGTCCCAGTCATCTTAGACGACTGATGCGTACTTTTCACTAGGTCGGTGTCGATGTCGCTGTACAGCTCGTAGAGTTCGCTGTTAAATCTCCTCCTCCAGAGCCCGTCAAGGCAAACGGGACTAAAAATCACTCGAAGAATTTTGCGTTCGAAACGACCAAGGAGATCTTCATCCGCCTTTGATAGTGTCCGTGCTTCTGCACCATAAAGCAGAACTGGGGTGATGAGGGTCTTATACAGAGTCTCCTTAGTATGTCTCGATAAGGCCTTACTAATCAATTAAAGGATTCGGTTTCATTAATTTCTGCTTCGTTTCTAATGCCTGTGACACACATATGGTTTCGATACCATGGTATCGAGATGAACCACATGTCTGTCAGGGTATACTACGGTCATACCATGCGAGCAATGTGGTTTGAGCGTAGTATCGATACCAGGGTTTTTTGCGTAGTATAGCTATCCTCCTAGCGAAAACAGCGCCACTCTCATGTAGTGGAAACTAGTTTTACTTAAAGTACCTATCATTTTCATAGAAAATGCTTTAGTATTTCCAACTGGGTGTCTGTACTAGGTGTGTGTCACGGGTTTTATTGTCTGCCTCAGCATGGTAACCAATGGCAACTATCAGCCTATACTACGTTGTATAGTGTGTCACCTAGCATGGTATTGACGATGCCATAGTTTTGATACCATGGTATCGAAACCCTATGTGTGTCACAGGCATAAGACAGTATCGTCTATGGCTACCTAGTGCGAGTTAAGTTCTGAGCCACTGTTTGTACTAAAATTCTTAACACAGACTGGAACCTTCTTTTACGTAAGTAAAGTTATTTTATTGCCTATTCACACCGATTGATATAAAACGTCAAACGAAAAATAGTGGTGTTCGGTTTGGATTGAATGCAACGACGGTTTTAGGCTTGGTGTGAATAGGCTAGGTATAAGGTTTACAATATAAATCTCAGTTTTGAGTCCTTATAATGGCTGAAAGTTTTATAATTTTCTCGGGAAAATGGTAGCCCTATGTTGGATAGGTCATTTAACTGGCCAGAGCCGTCTAGAAAAACGAAACAGAAACAGAAAGAAAAAATTACACACGGTGTGTGCGTTTCTGAAGCGCAACCTTGGTATTGCTTAGATCCGACAATGACCATGGGATATAGGAATTCTTTCCACTCTAAAAATATTCCACACGAACTCGACGACTGCAGCAGAGAAATCAATGAGCAGTAGCATGAATTAAATAATATCCCCAGTATTATGCCGATGTATATAAGTAGGTAACTACAAGTACATAATATAGCTTCTAGTCCTACCATATCCACTTGGCGTATTTTTTTCCAAATGTAGGTACATCGGTTTTTTCGATTGCCTAAATTACTCCACAACCGCTGCAATGTAGGTATATATTTCTCTCTATCAGAGGAAAAAAAGTGATATGCTTTTCAGGGAACAAAAAACAACAAATAGCTAATTATCTAAAAATAAAATAAATATCATTCAACATTCACTTATCGAGTGTGAGTTGTTGTTTGTTTGAATCGAAAATCAACCATTTGGTGTTCATGACTCACAGTCAGGGGTAAATTTAACCAAGAATAATAAAATATTTTATCTTTTATCAGTCGAATATTCGTTATTCGGTTATTCGTAACAAAACTAATTTAATTTACACGTTATCAGAAAAGGTAGGTAGGGTTCCATTTAAATTGCCGGCATTTTGCTCTAGGGATGGGCACTAATTTCCTGACATTTACATATAAACAAAAAAATGGGAGAACAAGAAAAGAAATTTGTCATGGCTACGGGGATGGTTTTTGCAGTTTCAATGCAAAATTGGAAATATTTGTTGGACTTACCTTTTAAAAGATAATCTCTTTGGACTAACTAGAGATCGATAAATAAAACCTTCAGCTTTGTTGAACTTTTATCACTGTTAAAATAAATTAATTACACTGCACAATAATAGAGAACGGCTTAGGTTTGTTGAAAAAACAGAGAGACAATTCGTTTTCGTAATTCGCACTGATTCACAAGAAGACGAAAAAACAGTGAAGAAGAAAAGTGGTTGCTGTTTTTGGGAAGGGTGTGTAGAAAGCAAAACGACAAAATCTTTGACGTTTCTTTTTGTCTGAAAGTAAATGGGCGTCGGTACATAAGTTGCAGCTGGCCATAGGCAGCAATCTAGTACAATTGTTTGTTGGGCATTGACTAGTGATGGGCAAAACTAAAGATTTAAATTATGTTTGTTTCGGAAAACAATTTCCTTTTCCATTTTAAATTTTTGTATCCTATTAAGTTAACGTTAAGAGACAATCTAATTTTTGCGGTTAAGAAAAAGGAAGTTGAAAGGATCCAGTCTCTGAATTTCTCAAATGTATATATAAAGGGTTTTTCATTACCAACTTGACAACTTCAACTTTTCAGTGTGAACGCACCCTCAAACGGATTACCGAGCTGTCAATGTCAAAATATTCAGTAAAATCAACATTTTCATCATGATAAAGTACATTATGGAACACCGTTTACAAATAATTAAAATCTACTACTGAAATTCCGAGTCGGTGGTCGCAACCAGAGACAATACTGAGACCCCCAACTCACAATCCTCTTGCCGCTGGCCCCCTCAATTTTTTTTCAAATTCGCCATTTTGTTTTCCTATCGGTGTTCTGTCAATTTAAAATCCGTGTGACATGCAAAAACATACAAAAAATATAAAATCAATGCTGCCAACCGCTACCAACCATAGAGGAAGGTGATGGAGTTCGGGAATACCACATTTTTAGATAACTGAATGCTATTGGTTGGTTATTATAAATTTTTAAAAGACGATTAAAATAATTTGTTTGGTTAATAATACTATCTAAATGAGTTGTTTAATATACTAGAAACATATTAGGACAAACTGGTTGTGTATTTTCCGCTTTTGAATATCAATAACTTCGATTTCATGTGTACATTTTTCTTAAATAACTGAAGAAAAATTGCTCAAAATGTTTTTATTTTCCTACAACCATTCTGCAGTAATCATTTTTCATAAATATTTTGAGCAAAATTGTACTTATTCCTAAAATAAAATACTATTTACACGTAACGAAAAATTTCAAAATTAACGGACAAAATTCTATGAACGCTGGTAGCAACTTTGCCGGAAGCGGAAGTGGGACACGCAAGGTGCGAGTGTGTTGGTGAGTGAAGTTACGTGACATTTGTCAATACGAATTTCTATGTAACAATACTAACGCACTTAGCGTGTACCAGCCCATATAAATATGGCTTGTAGGCACGTAACGGAAAATCGGCCGAAGTTGGGGGTCTCAGTATTGTCTCTGGTCGCAACTTTAAGACCGTTAACGCCAATTTTCGAACGTAATTCTCGTCCCAGTTCCCAGTAGACAAGCTCACAAGCAATTCATAGTCTAGTGAAAACAATTGATTCAGTCAGATTATTCGCTGCTTGATTTTACTGTGCCACGTGCGACGTGCCAGTGAAACCACGTTTTGCCCGAAGTGCGGAGAATATTGCTACCGTAGAGGCGTCCGTCGCAAATTAGTCAATTTCACGGCGTTCTCAACAATTGGGCCTCTCCCAAACCGCATTATGGCGAATTTTGCGTAAGGATCTTGGCCTTGGCCTACACCCTGTCAAGAAGCGACGTACGTTCTCGAATTGGGCCCTGGATATAATGAAAGAAAATGAAGAATTTTATCGCAAAATCATCTTCACCGATGAAGCGCATTTTTGGTTAAATGGCTTCATTAATAAGCAAAATATTTGTTACTGGACAGGTGAGATCCCTCATGTAGCCGGTGACGTTACAGGAGCTCAGTGCCAATATTGAACGAGAAATAGCGGCTGTACCTATCGGTCGAAATGTGCGGCCGATTCATCGAAAATTGGGTTCAACGAATCGACCTGGACATATGAACGATGTCGAATTCCATTCATAAATGTTTTGATAGTAATTCAAGCCAATACATTTTTGTTTTCTTTTAGATATCTTAAGTTGTTTGCATTTTATTTACAAAAAACAGTTGCCAAGTCAATGAAAGGCCCTTTATTGATTGTCACGATTATGGGCTTGATGGATTCGTATATTCCCAAGGAAGGACATTGACTACTTGTTGTCCCGAAAATAGACTTTAAGGGGATGAAAGTGAATGTCACTTACAAAACAACGCAAATTTTTCAAAATTATTATATTATTGAACGAATTCGATCGTAACGAAGTTCGCCGGGTCAGCTAGTAGTTTATACATACATACATCCATATCGCCCCAAGCCTATCAAATAAAACGCGCATTATTTTTTATTTGCATACAGTGTAAACTTTATTTACCACAATCACTTAATGCCTAATACTTTGTGCTAGTTGAACTCTTGCACAAATTACAATTTTTATGATTTTAGTTCTAAAAAATATTTTTTTTTGTTTTAGTTTTCCAACAATTTATTAAAAACATATATATAATTTCCTTAATCTTATAAACAATAGTAAATGACTCAGCATGATGTTAAGTTTGACAACAGCAAAGCGGTAGTCATATGGAACAATCTAAATCAGTAAGGAGTGTACAAATATCTACATATATCCTCAACCATACAAAAGAGAAAATAACTTGCAGCTAAAGGTGATTTTACTAATAAAAGTTATGCACAATGTACGATCTTATGCACTTGTGTCATCGGTATGGGGAATACAAAGTAACAGTTATCAGCTAGTTCAGATTGTTATTATGCCCATTTTACAAAATGTGAGATCTGACAAAAGCGATATTAAACGCAGGTTATTGTTATTTTAAGGACAGAGCATCTAATGCCAGAGAGACTGCTGGTATTGATATTATGATATTCCAATACTTCCTTTTATAGTACAATTTGCGTCACTTTCATATTATATTAAAAGCTAGTACACTACATTTCATAGCTAGTATTAAAATCCACAAAATGTTTGTGGAATACTACGCTCTTATTGATTACAGCGCCAATTTCTCTCTAATGGGAAGTCGCCGTAGCTTTTTTTAACAGCCCTTGTCCGTTTTGCTACTTCTAACCAGAAATAAACAATTTTTAAAAATTGCAAACTGTTTGCCAATATAAAGACAGTTCCACCTAAAAAAAATGTTTACGTTTCATAAAAACGCACAATCATAAAAGCCGACCACGGAACAAGCACTACGAAATCGTCTCTCCCTGTTCATCCACATGCGTCTGAAAAAAACGAATTTTTTGCTGCTTCAATTCTCAGTCGTGAGCTTTCAAATTCTAACATTTTCAGCTTTTGAGAATTTAAAAAATAGTTCAAAAGCAAATTTTCCATATTCATAATTAAGAATATTTATTTTCCCGACAACACAAAATGTCAAATTGTACTACTATCAGTCTATACTAATGTCGTTCTCCATTGGAACAGAAAAAAACACATTTTTACAGATTAAGAGCAGTTTTTTTGCTCTCGAAACCAGCTGGCCGACAGATTTCATGCCCCATTGGCCACTAAAAAACAGAGTCAGATGAATCGCGATTTCTGAGCGAGATTCACACCAACTTACACTACACTAACACCCAAACATTCATTTGTCAAACTTTAAAGTGTGTTACCTATTACGTTTTTAGACGTCAAGTCTGTGAAAAGCATTAAATTAACGGGATTTTTATCAGGCTTGCCAACTTGAAACATAACTTCGGACAAAACTACCGAAAGAGCGGGACGGAGAAATTAAAATTGGGACAAAGATTTAATTTTCCAACTGAAATAACAAATTTTAAAAGTTTTATAAATTGCTCACCCAACTCGTATTTTAGTACACCTCAAAACGTAACCTTAAAATAACCTAAAAAATATGTTTTCCATAACCAGGGTTATTTGTGTACATTACCCTACTTTTTAGTTATTTGTTAAATTAAATTAACTTTCGTACTGAGAAATCGTCTGGAAGGACAAAGAGCAAAGAAACATTGAGAAAGACAAATACTTTGTCCCAAATGTACCGTGTTGGCAACCGTGATTTTTATAAACACACGTTTAGGACGTTTTTTACGACTTCATACTGTGTGTATTATATATTCGCGTAGCAAATTCAATTTATACAAAAAAGCGATTTTAGGAAATATTTTATTCTTCATTTCATAAGGTTTTTGAATTTAAAATGCTTTCCATATGTGAAAACACTGCTATGTCGACACTTCTTGTAATAGAATAACATACCTACTCGTCTTCAATATTTCGTATGAAGTGGGATCGAAAAAAAAAAAAAAATCGAAAATTCACACAAAGCCTAAAGTATGTTTCAAAATTACCACTATTGCTTGTTGTTCTTTGGTACAGATCGTTTTGAAAAACGCGTTCATATAAGATGGGAGTTTATTAGTACGTACACTGTAAAAAAATATTATTACATGGATTTTTCTGGGGAATGATTCCCTTTCCACTGACTGAGAATAAAAAAATAATACACTTACAAACATTTCATGGTTAAGGCACCCCAGTTCCTGAAAAACGGTATCTGTATGTGTTGCTCAATAGTTTCGTTTTATTGTTTACAAATCTGTGGTTTGTATGTTTGCGTTTCAATAAACTTGATATATACATACCTAATATTGTGCATTTGTGTTCTTTAACAAATAGTTGCTGTTAATATTAATATAGTGAATGGAAAATTACATTTTATGTAACCAGATAAGCTTAATAATGATATACGGCCTATCGCGACAACACATTCGCAACTGTGTTATCTTCTGTCAGGACAGAATAGCAAATTGTTAAACACGGATGCGCATAGACCTAATTGTAATACATTATTTCAATCCATTTTAAAGTTCCATTAGGCTTACCCAATTATTGCTGCTATGTATTACAGATTAAAAAAAAAATCAACTGTTAAAACTAAAGTTATAATTAAACCAGAAATAAATATTTCTGTTTGTTTAGACCGGCTATAGAAAAAAGTGTTCACTCTTTGTGAGCTGAGTTGTATAACTATACGCAAACATATCCTTATCCACCGTTTATATAGATCATGACAGTTCGCCTATGGGTGCATTCTGCAGCCACAAATCGTGTATGAAGTTGTACAAATCATCACTGACAGCGACCTACACAGAATGAGACAAACAGAATAAATGTAATAAGAAAAGACGCATATTGTGTATTAGCTTGTGATATTTTCCCAAAGGTCTTTCAGGCACTCAATGTCAAAGGCATGTACCCAAACAGATTGACTTCTTACCTTATATGGTGTTGGATTCAATGTCCGTTTATGATCATTGCGAAGAGTTTTAAGGGAGGTTTGAACTTTCGCGCGCACGTCCTCCAAAGTTGGGAGTGTTTGTGTGATTTTTCCATTCTTCCAGTACACCTTGTAAAGTTGCATCACTTTCGTTGGGATAACGTAAGCACGCTTTGACTCCTGGAATGGATGACGACAAAGAACTTTTTGCCCGACTTCTGGTGCTGGTTCGGTAACTTTTTGTAAAAGATCAATAAGGGCATGACCATCGGCACTGTATAATCTGTAATCAAATGAGGAAAAAGGTTTATTTTGTATTCAATCAGACGTGTTGAAATAACCAGTAACGGATGACATGAGGAGCGACAAAAGCTAAAAAGAGTTGTATATTGCCAACTTCAAATTTAACATAAAATTATATTAATGAATAGTCGGTTAAATTTACTGAAACTAATTACAATTTTCATTTGACATGTTTTACATCAGAAACGGACAGTTTTTTTTTTTAGTTGAAGGAAGAAAGGGTTGTCGACAAATCTAGTCACGAATGCAAGTGACATTACCGCCAAGTCTTGTTTTTTTGTTCAGGGGAACAAGAGTTAGGTACTTTAAGTTAAGCAGAAATCGAAAGAACGAGCGATGTGCACAGTACCAAATATCTTTCAAATTTATACCCAAGAATTCTCCACTGACAAGTTCAATTTTTATGTCAAATCACGTCAAATCACTTTCGCTTTCCGATTTTACATTCACTTTTAAAAATATGATCCAATTGTTTTTACCCGATTTATTTACCTGTATAAAAATAAAAAAACCTTACCTGTATGCGCTTTTATTTCCCGGCATGGTAACCTTCTCCACATCTTGGCTAAGTTTAATGCGCGCTTGCCCATTGATCTCCACCAATTTGTATACACATCCAAGTGCAGGTTGTCGTTGACAGGTTACTGCAATGAACCAAATAGCATAAAGCAAACGGCCCTTGGAAGTTTAACATTTCAACAAACCCAAATGCGTTCCAATGCCAAAGCAATCAATTTTATGTCCTTGTTCGTTCAGTGACAAAATCGTCTCCTCATTGATATCATTCGATGCGACAATTTGAAGTGCGTTAAACCAAGGAACCTTAAAACGATCCGCAACCTTGGCAAATGTTTGCCGTGAGAAACACGATAGGTAAGCTAGATCTCCAGAATCGATGCGAATACCGATGGCTCTGTAACCAAGATCGTTGAGTGCCAGTGCCACGGCGCAGAAATTAAGCAATCCACTCCTAAAAAAAAATATTTAAACTTCGTCAAAATTGGAAGACTTTTTTACAAAACGAAGTCAAATTACATAATTAAAAAAAAATTTCAAAAGTTTATTGCATTTAAGGTGCATACGAAGTTGATATGTAAGTGTGAAATAAGTGTACCTAAGTTAGATTTATTTCTAAAATTTATATCCACAGGCTGTAAAGGACAATTTTCACGATGAATTTGAATCAAATATTTGAATTTTAAATACTCAAAGAAGTTCGAAAGTGTTAGGTTTTCGAAATTCTGATGATGGGGACCAACTCAAACTCTTTTAGAATTTTAAGAAGCTTTTTAATCCTAAAGAAGATTCACTTTCAAAATGCCTTGTTACATAAAAAACTAGCCAGGGGTTTCAAAGTACAAGGAAGGCACCTATTGACCTACACGATATCACTTTACAATTCAATTGCAAATATGCTTTGACAGGTAAAATTTGATTTGAGCCTTTCGCATTTATTCTCTCTTCAGGCTCAAGCGCTGTCCAGTTATATTTAAGTAAACTCGCGAATTTGGAAACCCGAAAGCATATGAAAAATTCGATAAATTTGAGTCGTGTTTTGTATTTTTTTTTTTAAGTTCAAATATTACTCGAAGAATTGCGTACTCTAAATTTACCAGAGTATATATTTTTTTTTAAACGTCCATTAAATTCAAACTCAAACAAGAACTAAATTATCAAAGACTTCTTTAAATAAATATCTACCTTTTGAAAGACAGAAATTCCCTAATACCTATGCTCTTCACAAAGTGCCGAACGCACAATCGACTGCACAGGATATTGTTTGTGACTTGTGACATAAAAATTGGAAGTATTCTAGAATCTAGATTAAGTACAAAGCAGTCGAAATATTATTGCAAGTAGGAACTATCAAACGTCAGGAGATCGCCTAAAATTTCCTCGCATGGATTCTTTAAAAATCAAATCTCACTTTCTATCAGTCACACAAGTACACAAGTCTTCTGAAAAACGTTAAAAGTCAAACGACTTCCATCCAAACTACAGTGAACGTCAAGCTGTCAGCTTCTTACAACATTTTTCAGTTGAAAATAAAGCAAAATAAATAGGTTTGTTTGGCAGTTACGTATTATTGGTCTAACGTTTAAAAAAAAAGCGCTAAGTTAATCCAAAGTAGAAAGATGTCGCCATAAAACAAAGTTTGCATTTCAACGACGTCTACAGCACTTTTTGTGAAATGTACAGTTTTTTTTAAATGGAGTTTGACATGGCGCTATTTATCTAGCAAGCAGTGCAACGCAGCCAATATGTTCATTGAATTGAACACGTCCATCAATGACATGAATAGCAAGGCTGTTTATTCATCTTGAAAATGCTGCAAATGATATTAACCTGAAAGCCGAACAAATATCCTTATCCACATGATGCTCTTATATATTGGGTATTAATCTTACCTTTAGGTATCAAAATGCAACCAGGAAAATGTTGATGCATGAACAGTGTTTATGATAAAAAGTTTTGTAATGAGCAATAGAGATCTAGCTCGTGTGCTTTAAAACATACACATAATAGGCCTGTTTCTTTACTTTTGAATATTACGAACTTTTACTAGCTTTTACGAGTTCCTATGAATTTTTACTCAATGCCGTTTCTTTACTCAGAAACTTCGTAAAAGAAAGTTTCATCGAGAGAGGGAGATACCAACACTTACGAATTTTTACTCAAAAAATTTCTTGGTGTAAGAAGTGAAAAAGCTGTCAGTCACCTTACAAATAACAGCTGATTTGAAATTTGTTGTCCCATTTGGCATGTGCGTGGATTATTTTTCGATTTCTTGCGTATAAAATTGAATGTTCTCCTCAAGGTTCTTTCGAAAGTTCTTCCTCGCTGGAACAAGGTACAATCTCCTCCATGTAATTCTTCATGCGGATTCATCAAAATGAAGTTCGATTTATTCCAGATCACTTTCTTTGCCAGCTAGATGATTAAATTAACAAATTCCTCGAGTTTATCAGACATTTTAACGACTTTTCATACCATTATTTGAATATTTGAATTATGTATCTGTCATTTTTTAAAGATTACTACCAAAAGCGTTCTCTAACTTTTTCGTATGTGTCTCTCTTTGTGAGAGAATTTATCCCCAACCACTGCCATTTTGACATTCTTTTCCATTTTTACTACAAAAGTAAAGGAACAGACCTTATATGTTTTAATTTTCTGTTTATTAAGAGGGTATCAAATCAACAGCGTGGCAACGAAATTCTTCCTCGCTGTAAGAAAAAAAAAAATGAGAGAGAAATCCATTTTCCCTTACTTACTACAAAAGTAAAGGAACAAACCTAATGCTTTTTGTGTAAAATAGTTACCACAAAATCCTAGTATTTTCCAAAAGCTGTAAGAAAAAAACATGAGGGCCCTACAAACTTTATGAAGATTCATTGAGAGTGAACGTATTTATAGTTGCTTGAAGTTGGATCAAAGCTGGAGAGCTATTTATTAGTAGTTTTTAGTACTAACTGTCCTCTGCAGCCTGGGTTAAAGTTTGCTAAACCTATTTAAAAAAAAAATGCTTTCGAGGCTAAGGTGATCAACATATTTTATCTAAAAACCCTTCCCACAGTGAATTAAAGTTTAACAAATATTGTACTAAGTTTTGTTTATAACACATACAAATTAATCTACGTGCTTTGCATAATATGTACCTACTATAACTAGATTTCATGATTTTCGAAAAAGGACCTGTCTAAGGGCCAAGTATAAGCCATGCAGTGTGCTCTCTCGGACACATATTAAATAAACTTAAACAACAAAAAGTGTTAAAATGGATGAGTGAGTAATAAAATGGAAATAAACAAAACAGGACATTTTTTGTTCAATTAATGACAAAAAAAAAAAAATGCTATCAATGAGATATCTAAACATGTGTGGAATAGATAATCTACTTATCATAATACCATACGAACACGTGACAAGATTAGGACGAGGACAAGTAAGCAATTTGAACTTTCAAAAAAAATATAACATTTAAATTGTTAAGTAAAAATATATGAATTGGATTTTTTCTATGTTTAATATTAATAAATTTGTTTTTATTTTTTACATACCTCTGCCAAAATTGTGCCGGGAAGTCATTTTGTTAAATCGTTTTTTTTTTTTTATAAAAAAAAAAAAATAATAAAATGCGTAAAAATAATACAAAACAATCACAAGAAAAAAGTAAAATATGTAAACCATTTTGTTAATAATTGCAAACAAACAAACAAAATGAATAATTACCATAACAATAATAATTGCACCAACTAGTACGAGTTACACAAATGATTGCTGAAACTGAAAAATTGATCTTATAAATATAATTCCTACAACTTGGCGAACTCTAGTACTCTGAATTTGTTTAACTATTTTGTGGGTCTTCCATGTCTACATAATGTTTTTTTTTAAAGGATATAGAAGCTAAAAAAAAGTTTGTTTAACGTCAAACTGTTTATCGAAATTTAAATAATTTTCTGGTAAAAATGTAAGAGAGGTCTAATATTCAAATCGAAGTTTTTAACCAAGATAAACGATTTGAGTGCACATTTTCAAGACAAATTATCATACATCAATATCCGTCAAGGCCATCGGATTTGTTCTTTAAAGTTAGGTTAGGTGGCTGGTGGTGGTAAGGAGACATACTTAGACGATATTGGCTGGTCCTTTGGGATACCACGTGATTGAGGGGAAGGGGAGATGGCCCGAGAGTATGCTTGATGACTATTTGTCTTCGGGTAGATGAAGGGTAGGTAACCGAAACAGCCTACAACTCGTCTATATCCGACATCTCCTCAAAAAAAGTACGGGAACTGGTTAATGACAGCAGCGGTGATTTTGGCAATCAGCCCATCTTTTAAGTTAGTCAACTGATCAAATTACGAATCCTACTCAGGGTGTATTAATACCTCAGTATACACTGATGGATCCAAAACCAGTGAGGGTACGGGGTCAGGCATATACTCCAATGAGTTGGACCTACATATGGCCCTGAGACTTCCGGACACATGGATAGAGTGTTCCAGGCAGATATTCTGGCTTGAGATGAGATCGATATCCAATAAGAATATCGCCGTCTATATTGATAGTCAGTAACAGACCACCTATGACCGTTGCTAGAAGGGTTATCTTTGAGAAAACCTCCAATAAAGCCGCCACAAGATAGTCACAACACAACTAGAGGGGCACAGGGTCTCAAAGGCATAGTGGCGCGCTTTAAATCGAAAGAAGTCTGAAGAATTAATACTCTCTGGACATTGCCTTCTAAGGAAGCATGCCATGAGACTAGGCCTAGCTAATACGTATACATGCAGGTACTGTGAGGAACTACAAGTTACGGAAGACATCTCCCACCTTCTATGCGAGTGTCAAGCAACTGCTCGGAGTAGAAGGAATCACCTAGGCAGGTACTTTTTTAATAACTTAGAGGAGGTTGGTTCCTCAAACAATATTGAGACCATAATCAATCAAATTTTGTAGTGAAATTTTTTTTTGGCGTGGTGATGGGCCCGCTTTGGTGCGTGGTCTTTTGTGGCGATCTCACAACCCCACTCAACCTAACCTAAACTGAGTGGGGAAGGATTCTCGCTTGTTTGGGGGTTACCCTGACAATTTCTGTTGGGAAATTATGTCGAATTTCAGTTCGTGAAATGTTGGAGAGAAACAACTCTCCTAACCTAACCTACCAAGGAAATTTAAAAAAAAAAGCGTTGCAATATAGTTATTACATATTCGTTCTTTATTACATTTCACCAGTCTATAACCTGTCAACTTAGACAAGCTGTCAACCTGCTGTCAACAGTCAAAAAACCATTCGCCACTCCTGCCATCGTCAAGATGAGTGCATGCCTGCGGTTCTTTGCAGAAGGTGGTTACGAGACAGGACTTGGAAATGATCATGAGATTGGATTTGCACAGTCGTCATACTCAAAAGTCCTTTCCAACGTTTTAACAATTTTTGAAACGCGATTTCCATCGAATAAATTTACCATCATTTCCAATTGTTTTTGATTAGTTGAACTACATCTTAACTTCAACAAAATATTTGCATGATTAAAAATCGTTGGTCTATTGTTGTTTAAAGTTCGCCAATCCTATGCCACTTCTATTTTCTCGGTTAAAACGAGAAAAAAAGACTTCAAACTCCCATAGAAACTGCTTACGTTTGGAACCTATTTTAAAAAAATGGGAAATATTTCGGGGGGAAGTTTGTTCACGAATAGCACTGATTATATGTAAAGGGTGATTTTTTAAGCGTAGTTTTTTTTTTTTTAAATCGAATAAAGCACTCATATATAAATTCGATAAATAGGCGCAAGTGGAAGCGGACCTCAACCAACTTGGAGTGCGCAACTGGAGGCAGTTAGCCAAAGATCGCGCTAACTGGAGAGGCGTATTGGTTGAGGCCCAGGTCCACCCCGGACTGTAGCGCCACCTAAGTAAGTAAGTAAATAGGCCTTTGCCATTTACGTATTAAAGACAACTTCATGTAAATGTTGTCCGCGGCTCCGTTTCAAATGGTTCATTCGGAAGTTCCAATTTTGCGTCACTTTTTCGAGCATTTCGGCCTGTATTTCACGAAATACGCAAGCGGCGTTAAATCGCATGATCTTGGCGGCCAACGCACAGGGCCATTTCGAGAGATAAGCTGCTCACCAAATTCATCCTTCAACATTTCCATTGTTTCACGAGCTGTGAGGCATGTGGCACCGTCTTAATGAAACCACATGTCAACCAAGTTCAACTCAGCCAACTGAGGCAAAAAAAAAGTCGCGTATCATGGCTTGATATCGTTCGCCGTTGACGGTAACGTTTCTTTCACAGTCGTCTTTGGTGCACATTTTTCACAGAGCACGAATTTCTATAATAAATTTCAATAAATTGCAATCGTTGCTCGTTTGTAAGTCTTTCCATCAGAGACAATACTGAAACCCCCAACTTCGTCTTTTGAAAATTTATAATAACCAACCAATAGCATTCAGTTATCTCAAAATGTGGTATTCTCGAACTCTTTCACATTCCCCCATGGTTGGTAGCAGTTGGCAGCATTGATTTTATATTTTTGTATGTTTTTGCATGTCACACGGATTCTAAATTGACATAACACCGATAGGTAAACAAAATGGCGAATTTGAAAAAAAATTGAGAGGGCCAGCGGCAAGAGGATTGTGAGTTGGGGGTCTCAGTATTGTCTCTGCTTTCCATGATTAAATGGCAGAGTATACTGAAAACTTTTGACAGATGACGTTTGGACGCCATTACTGACTAGTGCTGCAAAACTAAAAAAAAACTTAACTCTTAAAAAATCACCTTATATATGCATGTGAAATGTGATTGTAAAATCTTACTTTCTCTGCAGCTGAATAACCAGGGGAAGGACGAAATCGAGCTAATTGATGTATTTAAAATTCAAAAGAGTTAAGAAACTAAGAAAACTAAACTAAAATACTCTTGAATTCGCAACAAACTTAACTTCAAGTGTATGGTGTTTTTACCAGGGTTGCCAGAATTTAGTTCGCGTTAAGCGCCCAAAAACCTTTAAAAAATGTAGCCCAATATCGTTGCTCAGAAAGAAGCCCAAAAATCGATGAAAATTTTGGTATTTTTCAGACTAGTTCTCACCGCGTTTTTTTTTTGACTTCTACGCCTTGGATTTTATTTGACTTTTTTTTTCTGCTATTGGCTTTTTGTGACTTGTGTCAAACCGAAAGGCTCGCAAAGTGAATTGGTGTGCGTGCAACTTGAACGACTGTTCGATGTCACTTGACTGCAAGAGTGCAGCCAAATTTTAAAAGTGCGGGTTTTGGTCGAAAATATTTATTTTTTTAGTTTTGTGAAAGAATAAAACAAACAAAATTAACACACAATTTGTAAAACGATATGTAGCCCAAATTGTGTTGGGCGCTCATGGAAGAAATTTCTTTCATTTTTTAAGTAAAAAGATAGACCAAAATACGACAAAGCGCCCAATCTGGCAACCGTGGTTTTTACCCGACTGGTCTATGTTACACATTCATAAAATATTTATTGTCAAAACGGAATCGCCAGACCTGCTCTCATTTTCAATCAGGTGGAGGTCTACTTCATATACGCAAAGGACATTTTTTGGCGTTGTTCTTCAAAACAAAAAACTACACAATTTGGCTAGTTATACCAGTTAGACAGTCTCATATATCACTCATAAAATATTGGGAATAGATCTTAAGTCAGCTAACTTTTACTTTCTAAAATGGTTCCTAAATATATGTACATATGAAATATAGAAAAACAACACAAATAAAATAATAAAATTAAATTAATATAAATAAAACCAATTATAAGTATTATCACCTCGTTTTGTGAAAGCATTGACTTGTGAACGCATCGTTCCATTTTGTGTTTGTTTTTTGTCAAAGTTCGATTTGCCGCTTGCCAATTTATGTGTATGTACACCTTACAAATATATATTTTTTTTTATTTATCAAAACCAATTAGTATAGAATACACAAAACCACATGAAAATATGCAAGAAATCAAAATTGTATTTTTGAAAACAATCAAACATGTAGATTATCATAAAATGATTTTTTTTTTAACAAAAACCCAGTCATGCACATGTTTTTTTTTTTTTTTTTTTTTTAGAATAAAAACGAAATTAAAATATTGTTTATGTACGTATGGATAAAATACTTATATATATGAATATATATTGTAGAAACTAATCGGAAGCGCTCGCCTAAAATTACCTGAATGACTTCTCGACATATTTTGGCAGATATGCAGTATTTTCGAAAGTCGACGGGAGTGGATTTTTTAATCCATTTTTAACACCGTTCGTTATTGTTTGTTTTGGCTCTGGATTGAGTCCGCTTTGATAGACCTTTGAATTATTATTCGAAGAGTTAAGCGTTTCTTTGGTATTTGAATTGTGTCCGTTGACATTGATATGTCCATTGGATAGTTTTGCCGATGAGGTGATTACTGATGTTCCATTTTTGAGCTGACTTAGGGCAATGCTCTTTGCGGGAATTTTATTTGAGCTATTTATAATGTGGCTGCTAAAATATATAGATATAGATAGTGTTAGTTGTATGCGTATTTTATTCAACCTGCAATCTGTTTGTTAATGGAAAATTCGATAAGGTCCAACAAAGGAAGATGGCTGTAAGAATGGGGCCGTTCAAGTATCTAGTTTATTAAGTCTGACAGCTGTCTGACTAGATGAACCTCCATTTTGATTGGCTGAAATCGGTCATATAAGTAGCTGTTTCAACTGACGTTTATAGAGCGGTAGCCGACGAATCTAGTTAAGAAATTCGTGATTGAGTACTAAGTTGACAATTCGGATATGTGGCTGACATAGAAAAGTGACGTTCGCGGCCAATCCAGTTTTTGAGTTCAGGTTACATCTTATCCAGACCAATCTTGTCGACTTAAGATAACTAGATAATTGAATGTGCCCAATTATGAATATGAAACTTTACGAACTATGACGGATAAGAGGAATGGTATTATGTACTATTTAAACCATGTTGCGTTTCTTTTTATATACTCCAGGTCAACAGGTAGGTACGTTCAGACATCTAGTTGCTAACAGTCTGACAACACGGATAAAGTTTGAATAGTAAATTTGAAACAAAGTTCAATTTGCAAGGCGGGTAACTCCCGTCAAATTTGTAGGATTTTTAATGGACGTGCACACTTCGTATATGAGTACAGGTATCCATGTTCTGTAAATATCACATATATATATTTATTCCAAAAACGATATGAACTGAAACAAAATGTTCATAAGTTTTCGATGCGAAAATTTATCGCACAAGTTACAGAACATGGGCCCAGAATTTAGTGTGATTCACAAAATGTTTATAAGGTGACGGTCCTAGTTGCATTTTTAATACAAGTCATCATTTTCACAGTTAATTTCGTAATATACCAATGAAATCTGATGACAGCACGGGGAAAAAAGTTCTTTGAAACATAGCTAATACGTATGGGAGCGATTTCGAGAAACAAATTACCAAATTGTCAGTTTTAAATATAGGAATATATAAATCTGCCCCGTTTGAAGGATTTAGACAGCTGAAGCAGCAACTCAATATTTTGACATTGACAATTGGGTAATCGGTTTAATGTCGTTTTCCAATGGGATTTTCAGATTTTGCTCTCAGATTTCAGATTTTTCGTGACCAATGGAACATAAAATGATATTTCCCTTTCTTTTCATTTATGGTGGTGCATGTTTTGAGAGGCATTTTTTTTTAAATTGTAATTTGTGTTTATAAACATCCAATGAATTTATGTTGATATTCATTGCAGCGCCCAAATGTAAACTTCTGTCACATCTTTTACCGACTTGTCGTAATTAATAACACACTTTAAAGTCTGACAAATAATGACGAATATTTTGAATATTTTATATATATATATATATCTATATATATATATATTTTGTGAATGCCCGCGTTCCACTGCCCGCTAGATGAATAGCGGCCTGTCAAACTCTATACAAAAAAAATGGCATTTCACCATTTGCGCTAGAAGTCTAGCACTTTTTGTGAAATGTCACTTTTTTGCATATGGAGTTTGACATGACGCTCAGAAATCGACATTCGCAAAATTGCTGTGACTCTAAAAAAAAGCGTTTTTTTTTTTTTTTTTGAGGCCAATGGAACATGAAATCTGACAGCCAATCTGCAAGAGCAGTGCCTTGATTTTGTGCGGTTTTTGTCGCAATTGCGCTAAGGAACGTTCCGAATCGGATTTGAATGTGTGAGTGC
Organism: Cheilosia urbana; assembly: GCA_946477585.1. Classification (NCBI taxonomy): domain Eukaryota; kingdom Metazoa; phylum Arthropoda; class Insecta; order Diptera; family Syrphidae; genus Cheilosia; species Cheilosia urbana. The sequence goes on from OX297854.1 coordinate 126,314,665, forward strand.
ACCGCGCGCTGGACCGGCGTGACCGTTGTGCGAAAATTTGACAGTTTTTTCGAGCAATCTAATACAATTTTTTGGTACTTTTTCCCTTTTTTTAGTTGAAAAGGGAACTTCGCAAATTCTTTAACAACTGCGATTTCCAAATAAATATGTCTAAAATGTAACGCGGTTGCATATCACAATACTATTATAACGTCAAGTGAGCCTATACTTGTTAAATATCGTGCGAAAATTGTAAATTTGCAGAGTAGCTTTAGGCCCCAGTTATAGTCATACGTAAAACAGAGCCGTACAAATTTTCTTTTGCTTTTTTTGACCACTTAAAATTGAAAGTTGACCTCAATCTTGGTCTTAAAATGTTGCTTATAAATTATAAAATTAGTTTATCAAATTCGTTTTTCTAAAATAAGAATTTATAAATTTTTCAGTACGAAAAACGTTTTCCGATCACAGAAAAATTAATAAATTCTTTTTCTATGAAATTGAAAGATAATTTACTTATTTTTTTGATAATCTAACCTTAAGCAACATTTTAAGATCAAGACTGAGGTCAACCATCCAGTTTAGGTGGTCAAAAAAAGCAAAAGAAAATTGGTACAGTTTCGTTTTACGTATGGCATTTGGACCTTAGTAATATTGTCCTTTATTTTTTCATCGCCCTGGGTGTTAGAGAAAGGTTATAAATTATAGTTTAAAAAAAAAATTGATAATTTTAATAGAAATTTTCATATATAAAAAAACTTAAAAAAAAAAAAAAACAAATTATAGATAGTTCAACAAATAGATGCAATTCGATTTCGAATGAAAAATTTTAAAATGAAAACCTTAATAAATAATAAAACATTGGCTGTAAATTATCTACTCATATTTATATCCACATTTTAAGATCTCGTTCAATTTAGTTTTAAAAAGTTGCAAAGAAAAAAATGCAAGAAAAAATGCCCTTTCTGAAGCTCTTATGTAAATTTAGGATTTTCTCACAATATTTAACAAGTATTGAGTCGTTTTAACCGAAAATAGTGTTTTGATACGGAACAGCGTTATATTTTAAACATATTTTTTTGAAATCACAGTTTTTGAAAACTCTCCGAAGTGTTTTTTTTTCAACTAACAAGAAGGTACAAATTAGTAACAAATTGTATCAGGGTCCTCCAAAAAAGTACCAAATTGTGGCACAACGGTCACGCTGTGTCAGTTGTTCTCACCCGACATCCTTCTCGCAACCTAAATAGGTTGCGTATGGGAAAGCGCGCCTGGAATTTTCAGGAACAAGGCTACAATAGAACAGGAAATATTGGAAGCTGTCAGTTCTCGACATCACGCACACATTTATAGAATCCGCCTATACGTGAACCCTTTCCGCAACCGCAATTGCGACAAAAACCGCACAGAATCAAGGCACAGAATAACTACTCTGAATCTTAAAAAAAGTGTTTTTCCTTTTCCAATGGAAACCGACATAAGGTTGCGTTCACACTGAAAGTTTGAAGATGTCAAGTCGCTAATGAAAGAGCATTTACTTAATTCCGTTACTTGAAATTTTAAAGCATGAATATTGAATATATAGAGCAATATCATACACATTAATTGAGAATGTTACTTGCTTTTTACCTAACAAATTTGTAGTGTATGAATTAAACTGACAAATGCATGACAGATGATTAAAAAATTCTAGTTCAACTTATTTGATTTACGCAGATCACATTTTTTGGAAAAAGACAGCCACTCCTCACCACTGCCTTTTTGGCATTTTTTTCAATTCTTACTGCAAAAGTAAGGAAACGGCGACGTACCTTTCGTCCCATTTAACATCTCTGTTGAACTGATTCCTACAGCAATAATAAAAACCAATACTTAATAAAAATAACACTCTCCTCTCCATTCAAACAAATAAAAACTTTTTTTAAAAATTGGTTATCCAAAACACAGCATAAAACGGGACGAAATCAGGAAGTACACAGAAATTATGAATAAATTTCGTTCTCATTTGCAATCCTACTTTAGAGCGAATCCTTTTTTTACTGAAAAGTGCCATTTCGAATTAAGTGTATATTAATTTTAGTGTGTGACTATGAATTGTGAAAGATGACATCCGAGAGACTTTGCCTAGAAGCGAAATACCTCTTAACATCATACGTGTCGACTAAGGCCATGAATCCATCTGGGAATGCAATTGCATATGAAACCATAGCAGCAAGTTCTCCCTCACTTGACTCCTCTGGCGAGATATCGAGCACTTGAGAAAGTGACTGTCTGTGCTCGACGGCATGCTCCAATAGGTCACCGGTTACACCTGAAACAACAAAAAATCAGTAACTGCTTTCTCATAGGTATCTTAGGGTGTATGAAAGTGTACATACCATCTGTTCTGTGCCTCAGAATTCGTGTTTTGAGTTCGTCTATTCCAGTAAATGACGTTATGTAGGCATGTGCATGTGTTCCTTTTACCGGTATATTGAATAATTTCCCAGCTAGGACGTTTGATGTGCCGTCAAATCCACCTGTGAATAGACCAAAGAATTTGTGATTTATTTTTACAGTTCGCACGGATGGCATTGATTTTGTGATAGACAATCAAATTGCATTTGAACACGAAGCCATGTCACTCGTTATAAGCCCAGGTGTTGGTGTCAGAGCCGAATATGACGGTAGTTATTCGAATTTCGACTTAAGCTCAATCGTTGACCATTCAATGTGTATCCATTGCAATATTCATTTAAGTTTGCAAAGCCTTTTGACCCTTGATCCAGCGGGGAGTAGTGTTCATTTGAATACTTTCCAGCGTATCTGATCCAACCTTGGTGGTGTTCAAACACTTGGGTGCTATTAATATGACAATTTAACAAATTTGCCATTGGGCTTATTATTTATGTGCGAAACACACGAAACAAAGTCAAACAGAGAAGAAGATCAAGGTTACCAAAGTCAATAATGACTCGTAGACACTACACGAGAACCGTTATTATTCTAGGTCGTTGATAGTGCCACTCGGAGTGTTGAAGTCACCTTGAGTGTATTAAAATACAAACAGATACCTTGTGGGCGGAGAAGATACAAACAAATGATTGGCAGTCATGTAATCACTGGCATGCGAGATGCGAGTGGGTGATTCATTTTATTCAACCGATTAGTACAACAATGTTGATTGAGTGTATTTTTGAAGTGGATAGATAAAGGACAATAACGTATGCAAAAGTTTGCCACATATATTTTTGCTGGTACTGGCACCAAGCACGGCAGGTATCGCACGATATGAGAGTCTGAAAAATGATAGGAGGAGCGGTCGGTGACTCTGTGCTGCACGTAAATACACAGAAGAGACTAAAAAAGCAAATGGTATTCAAATGGGGGCCAGCTGGCCTGCACGCACGTGGACAGGAGCGTTTTGTGATGGCTTGTCTGTCTTACACAAGTCATGGCTATTTTACTTTTTGTTCACATCATCTACACCGTATATTTCATGCTCGCTACAACAGCACTACTATACGTACTGCCGTCAGACACCCTCTCCTGGACATGCAGACACCTGGGGCCAGATTCTGTAAGGCGAAACGTTCAAACGCTTTCGAGCGCACGAATGGTTTGCCCTATGATACACAAGCAAATTTCTTCGTGCACACGAAAACGTTTGAAGGTTTCGCCTTACAGAATCTGAGCCCTGCTTTTTTTATACCAGTGAGCGTCATCACTATTTTTTACATTAAACGCATTTGTACAAATCAGTTTCGAATACATTAGTCAAACTTCGTTCCCTTACGCAAAACTTGGGTACAAGTGAACAAAGTTTGACTAAATTTGACTAACGTATTCGAATGCATTATCTCAAGGGACCAGACCTATTATTTCAAGCTTTCTCCAACACATGACCCGCTAGGCAGTAACAAAACAAACTTTTGGTTGGAAAATGTAATCTCTCAATTTCATTTTATTGTCCCATAAACTGAGGAAAGTTGGTATGTATCTGTTTCTTCGACTGTAGAATTTACAAATACTTTCAAAAAGTTATCAAAAATTGAAGAAATCATCCAAACCAAGAAATATATTTAAAATCATCTGAACTTTAAACGAACTCCAGATTCCATTCGGAATTAAAACGAATTCATGATACGATAAGTGTAAAATGCTCGATTAATAACATTAACGTTAAACCCAATTCAAATAGGTCAGCGAACGAAAGATATCGCCAATTAATTTTTAACACAATCAACAATAACAATCAGCTTTTACCAGAGAATAAATTATGCACGGCAAGGTCCCTTAATTGCGCCTCTGAAACAATTTATCGATTTGATAATTTTCAATGACTAACTGCCTGATGTCAGTTCACACCTGCCAGTTATACGAGTAAGTTCTCCTTTAGAAAAGGACTCGTGCAAACACGATCGCAAAACAAAGTTTCTGCTGTGGTCTAGAAAAATAATACAGGTACGGGATGGTACAACAATTAACCTTCGTTCATCATTTGATATGTAGGTACATGGGGAAACCCAGTACTTCGAATGGCGCGGAGCGTTAGCGAAAGTTACCACTATGCTGCTTCTGAACTGTGCAGTCCTGCAGCAGCACTAAGACGGAAATTCTCTTAATGCCTTTCAAGTTAAACTCATTGAAAAGTTGTGTAACAATAGCTGAAGGAAAGTAAAGTACAAGTTGTTGCTGGGAAAAGTTTTTCTGCAGATAGTTATTGCTGTTGTGCTAGAATGTGAGGGCGCGGAGGTGGACGCGGAGACTATAAGGAGGGCGTTTGGTGTCAACTCTTCGCATGATCGCATGTTAGCACTTCATGCGAAAAGTTTTCCATTTGATGTACCATGTTGCCGGAGGAGATTTTATAAATTATACGATTAGTCAGAAATGATTTGCAAATTAATATTCTGCAGTGAAACTAAGAGCGGGCCCTTAAAGGGCGGAACATAAATTGGTCGGATGAGTCGGAAATGGTGTCTAGCGAAATGATATTTAATCACGTTTTCTTTTTGGCAGACGACACTGAGTTACTTTGACACGACTTGTGATGTGAAATGGAGTTCCACATAATGAGAGACAAAAATATTGGGAAAGCAAAAAACGAAAGTAGATGTGAAAACGCAATTTCTATTTTCACATGTAATTGATTTGTAGACAGATAGAGACCCACCGAGTGCTGATGGAATGAGTAGCGAACACTTTTGGAGTGACATTAGGTTCTTTTTTATTGTCGTTTTCCATTGGTTTCACTCGGGGATCCACTCGTTCTGTAATCCAATGGAACAAGAAAACTGCTTCTGATTGAGTCCACAAAAGTATTGGTGAAATGCCAAAAACTCATCTACGGCAGATGGCATCTGACTTGTATAAAACACATAAATCAGACTTGGGTGACGGCTTCTTGAGTGGATTCTGACTCCAAATCGAGAAGCAAAATTCTCTTCTCAGAAACTTACTTACTTAAGGTGGCGCTACAGACCGGGGTGGACCTGGGCCTCAACCGATACGCCTCTCCAGTTAGCGCGATCTTTGGCTAACTGCCTCCAGTTACGCACTCCAAGTTGGTTGAGGTCCCCTTTCTCTTGCGCGCGCCACCTAAGGCGTTGTCCCTCCGGGTTTTAATCGAAGACTCTCCGGGCGGGAGCGTTGGTGTCCATTCGCTCTACATGTCCTTACCATCTTAGATGACTAATGCTTCTCAGAATCACCAGAAGTATTTTTTTGTGCCAATGGATCGGTTTGAGAACGCCACTTATTGCCCAATGGAAAACGTCATTAGCAAAGGAAAACAAAGCTAAAGTCAAGTAGATAAATGCTGTCAAGTCCATTTTAGTGAGGATAAATTATTGTGAATTACGAAAGTCTCAATTAGGGTGTAGTTGACGTAATTACGTGTTCACAATTCACTTTGGTGTCCTAAATGTTCAAGAAAACAGGCTTATTACAATATAACTATTTGGACTCATTCTCATTCTCAGTTCTGAAATATTCCAATGGAATATACGATAGCAAATGATAGACTTACCTATGTAGGAGTATTTTGAAGCCGATAGTCCGCCATCAGGTCCCTGTGCTCTCCTCAAACCGAATTCCAACAAATTAACATGCTTACCAGACACCATGCGATACCTGGCTGCATTTGTTGCCATTAAACTGAAAAATATAAAAGTACATATGGTTCCTACATTTTAAAACCAAATGTCAACTATTAACACCTTACCTCGCATAGTTGACTAGAGTTAAAAGCGTTGTCTCCAACAATTGTACTATAATTAGAGGTCCCTCGACTTTTATGATTGGAACCCTGCAAAAGAAACATTCACCCAATAAGAATTCGCACATGTAATACACCAAAAAATAGGTGAAAAAGCCTACCGAGGAAACGCTACTGAACCTTCATCAATGGCGTAGAGTGTCACTTCTTTGGCTGTGAGATTTCCCAAGTATTCGAAGAATTCATTCTCAATCCCCTCGGGTAAAGTTTGCTTCAGGTATTCGATATCTTTTAAAACAAAAATATTCATCAACTAATAAAATGCATTCGAAATTATTTGACTTACCACTTTCTGAATAGTGAAAGTTGTCGAGGAACTTTAGACATTCATCGAGTCCTGCGAAAATTGTGAATTCTCCATGAAAAGGATTGGCGCGAAAGAATAGATCGAAAACACTTTGATCTCCGATTTTGCCCGACTTCCAATACGCATATGCCATTGTGATTTGATATAAATCTGCAAAGAAGTAAATTTATATTAATGCTTTATTTATAAACAGTAATTATTACTTGTTTTTGTTGACAGAGGCGATCATATCAAGGTTGAACTGAATCAACCCCGATTATTGATTTAATAACATCAATAAATTACCAGGGAGTGTAGTGAAAAAAGCACTCAACTGGTATCTTTGTGCGAGTGTGTTTATGAAATGAATTGATGTGGTATTCGATTGGGCTTCTTCGTCTCAGATTTCAGATTTCGTGTCTAGTCGAATGTCACTTGTTCTTTTTTGTGTTGATATATATTAAAACATTCGAAATTTGCGTCCCGATTGATTTCTAAATATTTATACATAAATAATTTACAAAAACAGATCCACCCGATGCCTTTCTTTGCAGTAGAACAATTTCAGGAAAACCTAAACAAACTCCACCAATTGTCAGAGTCAAACTCAAACGCACTTGTCTTATAAATCTAAAGCAAATCTGAGAAAAAAATCTAGATTCGCAAAAGTGCTATGAAATCTGAAAAAGATTGTTTTTTTTTGTACCAAACGAACATTAAAAGTGCCTGCCAGAGCGCCCAATCAAATACCGCATAAGTCTTTTCTTTGTATTAGGCGTACTTTTTGGGCTAATATTTTCCAAGTGTCAATCGGCCTTAAGCGCGGTATGCACCTCTTCACAAACGAAATTTTCCGGTGGTCTCCAAATGGACAGCGAAACGTCTGCGAAAAGGCAGCGGAAAATAATTTGTGTAGATTTCCATCAGCTGATACACAAGTAGCAGTGTTACCAGCACTGGCTATTTATTTCTAACTGGCTGTGCCCGCAACTTCGTACGCGGCGTGAGACTGTGTAATTTCCAATAAAAGATATTTGAACGTTTTCTCAACGGCATATTTGTTTAAAATCAATAGTCCAGCTAAAAAAAAGCGATGAACATTGTCTATGTGAAACAATAAATCAAAAAATCTATTTACCTAAAACACCAATTTAAGAAAATTAAATTCAACAGCGTAAGTACTAAAGTTTCACTTCCTTACTGTAGGTACAACGTAGGTAATATAAAAACAACCACTAAAACAAAAGCCTGAACGGAAATTCGTATCTACACCAACAATAAGTAAATCAAACAACCTATATCGTCTTTACTTCTGAATTCTTCAATTCTTTACTGTAGGTATCAACCTATGTAGTATAACAACCATTAAAGCAAAAACCATGAACTCAATTTCTATATACACCACCTCCACCATACATCCATCACCCAGTATTACCATAAAAATATTTTTACATATCTGCAATAATGAAAAAAAAAAAAACTTCCTTCACAAAATTTTTTTTATTTATGTAACAATAACAAAAAAGCTGAATACGAAAATGTCAGCATACAGCGAAATCAAGTGTGCAACATATGTTAAAATTTGTTAAAAAGAACAAAATATATAATTGCGGATGCAGACAAAATCTGAAGCGCAGATTTCTGGTTTATAAAAATATGCAGCAAGGTTGAAAATCTGCAAAATGCTGACAAATCTGCACTTATGGCAACGCTGATTCACCACTCGTCATCAGACATCTGCGCATTTCCTCAGAAACACATTGTCGCTGTTGATTACATACATATTCACATCGCATAGGTACTTCTCTTTCGTTTCACTTAATTTGGAGAAAACACAAGGCAGTTTTTTTTTTTTATATGAGCGTGCTTGTGCGATGTGCTCCACCAAACCACCAAACCACCCCAATCCCCAAAGCAGAACAACGATCAAGAACCACGGCTGCTGATAATATTCGATTTGAGAAAATAAATTTATTTTTTTCGTGTTAGATTTTAGGTTGTAGCTCAGCTTCTAGGGGATATAGAAAGCTGATTGATGGCTTGACATAACTATAAAAGTGTTGGCTCTCCTAAGTATTTTGTTTTGTTTGCATTGATTAAAAATTATTTGAGTAATGGCGAGTCAAAGGCAGTAAAGTCAGAAAAAAAAAACACATTTTGGTCAAAAACGCTCCAAAAAAAATAGGCATGGCAATGAAAGGGAATAGCCTATGTGTTGCACAAAATCTTAAGGAACATTTCAAAAAAAGATTCATCGAAATCTGTGCAGAAGTTTTCACGCCATTAGGTAACAAAAAAATTGCCTACAGTTTTATTATAAGTATAGATAGATTTGGCTCCTTAAAATTGTCACTTCGGATTTATCGTACATAATTTACGCTATTCACTTTATTTAAAGTTTGGCGATTTTTGAGATCCTTAGGAATTTATAATTCTATTGCGAACTTACTCTTTTCGTATAACTAAAACTTTCTAAACAGGTTTGCCTTTTTCGATTATTGGGCATTTCAGGTTTTTTTCATTAAATTAAAATTTCTGCTGCCAAATGGAACAATGGTCGCAAAAAAACATATTTTCTCACTTGCACTGGAAATCCATTGCAATTGATTTTCATACATTTATACCAACCCATTTCGAAGTAGGTAGTCTAGTATAAAAACTCGTTTACATTTGCGTTTTTGTTTAACATTGCAAAAAAACACTCTCAGTTAGGAGCTTGTGTTGTCTTTTTTCAAATTTAATATTACCTACCAAAAAATGTGAAGTTTTAATTTTCATATTTGAGTTTGGATATTTTCGGCTTCAAAATTTCTCAATTTGGCTCCACCTTCTTATGAAAGCTGGCAACACTGCAGCACAAATGCCAAATTTCCGCAAGCAAAGAATGTCCCGGACAATAAACGTGTGCGAAAAGAGAGTGGAGAATTGTACCAAGCAATCTACTACAACTACTCACTTTTCCGCCATCATTTCACAGCAGCTGCGTACTGCAAAACGAAAAGGAGAGCGGAATTTTTCGTTCATGATTTCGTTGTGTCACTTTTGTATGGGATATTTCGTTTGTGAAGAGGTGCATACCACGCATGAAGAACTGCATATACACTTATGTGGCATTCGATTGAGCTTCTTCAGATTCGCTCTGATTTCAGACTTTGAGTGTCCAATGACGTTTTCGATTCAAGGAAAAAATTGTTCTTTCTATAAAAAGAAATACCAATCAAACATGAAAGGGACCTAGAGCAAAAAAATAGTGTTCTGAGAGTGCCCAATCGAATACCACGTTCATAGCCCATAGACCACAATGGGTAATTTTATATGTAAAAGCTCGCTATTTGACATTATATTATAATTCCTATTTTTTGTTTAGCTCTGACACATCAGAGCTCGAATTGACGTTTATTTTTTTCGTTCAAAGCATGATCAGAGCGCGCTCTATGAGCTCGAATAAATTGACTGAGCAGGTATTTTATGAGTAAAACGCGGATTTCACATATTAATACCAGTGTTGCCAGGCGCAGTAAATTAAATTCCCCATCAAAGACCTTAAAATTCCCCTTTTTTTCCATTCTTCGTGGTGGCATTCTCCATGGATTCCCCAGTTGAGTAAACCAACTGATTCTTACAAAAATGTTTCCCAAGTTCCAATACAAAAACTGAAGTGCAGGTAGAATGAACCTTTGCATATCGAATATAGCTCATTTTCCAATCGGTCATACGATTATAATGATACCTGCTACTTGCGCGGGTGTGCACACATGCGCAAAAAGGTTGGGTTCCGTTCAGCGTTCACTGATTAATACACCCAACGGTCATATTATTCACTCACTTTAATCCGGGTTAAGGTTTACACCCGGATTTAAGTAAGTTTAACCCAAAAACTAAACCCAAGTCCATTATATTCAGTCGTTAAACCCGAGCATAAACCCATTTTTTTAAACGTGACAGCGCTTAATATCCGAATTCAAAACTTATGTGGTTTTCCATTGGGACCACCAGAAATCTTTTTCAGATCTCAGATTTTACTGTGCTCATGGAACGCGCAACGAGATTGATCTGCTTTTGTAAATGGATTAGTGCGTTAATTGACAACAATATCAGCTGTTCAAATGGCATTCGTTTTTGGCTAAATCACAAATGGATATCGCCCTCAAAAATGTTTTCCTTCTTGTAGATACAAATGAAGTACCTATTATTGGTGGTTTGTAGTCTTCAGATGACGAGGGAGATAATGAAGATAATAATTCCTCCGAAATCGTATCCATAGCTATTCATGTATTTTGTTATTTTGGTTTTCACGAAACTTTGCGCATTTGCCTCGAAATGAAACTTCTTAAACTGACGTTAAACAGCTGTACAAAGTATATTGGTATGCGTAAATCTGAAAAAATATCGAGATCTGCGAAAAGTGATCCGAATCGAAAAAAAGATTGATTTTTCGTCCCAATGGAACGCAAAAAGTGATTTAGATCAAAAAAAAAGATTGATTTTTTGTCCCAATGGAAAACCACATTAATTTCATAATATTGACATTCCTTCGCTCGCAGGGCGCAGGAAATAACAAAAGGGAATACAAAGTAACAAGAAAGTAAAAAATGGACTTCATTCGTGAAATGGATGAAATGTTGATGTCGTCAATCGGTCGTCCACATCGTCAAATATATGCGTCGACGTTTACGATGCGATTTTCGGAAATATTTGCGGCTGACAAAAAAGAGACCACTACCAGCTGCCTCGAGACGTGAATGAGGAAATATGGAATCGAACACCCTCCGCACCGTCCTCAACACCACCTTGAAATCGTCCTGGTAGTATTGTTCGGCGTCCAATCGCGCGCGAAGTAATCCCTAATGTGTTTGCTGATCGACTGGCAGGAGAGAATCGATTTCGAAATGCATTTCAACGAATACAACGGCGAGAATAACATGATCGTGAGCATCAAGAACAGCAACAATAACACCATATGGATGAAAAAAAAAAAAAAAAAAATTCTTTGTAGTGTGCTTTTTTTATTTCATATTAAAAAGTAAAAATAAATATTTAATTCCTTCGCTTCCAACGAAATGTCGTCGTCTTCTATTTCATCGTCGACAGGCGATGATGTATATGGAAACTTTCGCAATTTTCGGTAACGCCGTCTGCTTGGGAGTTGGGAGTTTGAATTTTATTTTACGTTTGTTTACATTTTACGGCATAATTAATGCATCTAAAAATAAAACTAGGCGCACGAGAAATCAACTCAATTTAAAAGTTTGTTTTTTTCTCCGAGGTAGGTGGAAATCTTCTAGAAGATAGAAGAAGTAGTGTGATATTTTTACTCACTAAAACCACCTCCAACAAATTTCTTTTGTACTGCAAATAAGTTATGACTTATCAAGAATTTTTTTTATCACGAAGTTATACACGTTTGGCAGGTAATATTCCGGCGAAAGTTTCTGCTCGTTCCGCAATTTCAACGCGGTTGATAATTATCGGACTAAGTCCGAAAGTTTAGTTCGTTGTAGACGCCGCAATAAATTTGTTTTATCGAAAATTTCACGGACCGAGCTATTAATATGTCCTAATAATCGATTTCTATGCTTTCGAGCGCACATTTTCGTTTCATCCTTAACTGTGAGAATTCCGAGGTCGTTTCTAATGTACCACGGTGCACTGACGAATGATCTTAGCACTTGGTTTTGAAAAGTTTGTAAAATGTTTAGATTTGTTTCGCTGGTACAGCCCCATAACTGTATACCATATGTACATACAGGCTTCATCACTGACACTGGCTTATATAATAAAAGCTTGTTCTCGAGGGTAAGCTTGGAATATTTTCCGAGCAAGCACTAAAGTTCTCTATATTTGATTTTAAGTTCTTCGCATTTTTTCTTTACATGCGGTTTCCATTTCAATTTTGTATCGAGGGTCATTCCGAGATATTTGGCCTCATTTGCAAATGGAACCTGTACCGTATTTATAAAAACAGGCAAATTATTATATATATTTTTTTAATGTAAAATCCACATGGACCGATTTCGTTTCGTTAAGAGCGATCCTTCATGATTTTGTCCATTCATAGACCCGGTTAAGCGCGCCTTGTAATACTTTGTTTGTTTCTTTGGTCGTTGTACCAACTGCTAGTATAGCAGTGTCATCGGCAAAAGTGGCTACGGTAGTACCCACTGTTTGCGGAATATCACGCGCAAATAGCAGGTACAGGAGAGGCCCAAGGACGCTTCCTTGCGGCACACCTGCCCTTATTTCGTTAAATTCCGAATATTCCTTTCCGTGTTTGACACGAAAGAGTCTTTTCTCTAGATACGATTCTAAAATTTTCCAATTTAAATGTGACAAACAACAAAAAACAAATGTAATTTTTTGTCAAACTTGATATTACCTAGGTTTAAAACTAGTTAAAATCGGTTTAAACTGTTTTAAATCCGCGTTTAAATCCATCTTTAATCCAGCGGATTTAATGCATGTTTTTGAGTGCATATTATGGATACAGATTTAAATTGTCGAGTTTAAAAAAAGGGCATTAAATGGTCGGGTGTAAAATTAACTTAAAACTGATTGAATACCCGGATCCGGAGTGAATAATGTAGCATTACAGTCACATTTGAAAGAAAAAAAAAACAAGATAAACAAAATTGTTGAAATGGCGGACGACCTTGTTATTCTGGTACTGAAGGTAAACCAATTTAATAAATTTATAATAACCATAGCTGGCATATGTTCTCAAGTGTGTTTCATAAATACATCAGAACGATCTAAACAAGCTCGGTTCAGATCGCGCTTATTAATGCTAGAGTTCAATTCAGTCCTCAGCTCTAAATTAAAAAATAATAACGCGTATGAGCTCTTTTTGTGTGGACGTACAGTGAAATTTCTGCAAAAATTAATATTTAACATGTTTTTTTCGTCAAATTCCTGAAACTCTCAAGAGTTTGCGCTGCTTTTCACCACTTCTTCGGGAATTGAAATTCCCACAAAAAGGGAGAAGTCCCACAATGTAACAAAGCTAGCGTTAGCGTATATTGCTGCCCCTTCCCCGACTGTATAAAAAGGTCTTATAAACGACCAGGCGTTTTTTTTATACATGCAAAATGTAAAACTCATTGGGCTTAATTGCTTTGCGGGCTCGTGATTGGTATGATGACTACACGAACATGTCCATTATTCACCAAGATACATCTTGTGTAGCAGTTTTTTTGGATTTCAAAATTGGTATTACAGCGGAAGGGTTTTTATTTTCCAATTATCTGCACGCAGCACTTCTGGTGGATATGTCAAAATGTAATCACCTCGACACAATATTTATCAATCGACTGCTGGGCGTGGTCACAAAAGAGATAGTTGAGCACAATCTATATCACCAAATGGAAAGTTAAGTCTGATACCTAGTTCCCCATGCTCTTTTATTAGTCGCGCACTAAGATATATATTGTTTTCTGTTTATAACCTAACATAATCTCACCAAAAATTTGTTATCAAAAGTAAACAAATATTTGTTTGCTAGTCAATGTCATCAACATTTTTATATGCACAAGCATTGACTTGTATAAGCCAGGTATAAGCATCAGATAACCGTTCTAGCTCTATAAAACATTAGGTATAGTGAACTGTTTGAAAGCAAAAATAACTATCTTGTATGTATCATGCTATGTGTGTCTCTTTGCACAGAACAACAATTTGTAATTCCTAAGGCTAATAAATTGTCTGTGCTTTATCAAAACAAACATGACTGTATTACTTCGCAATTTTAGAGCCCTGATCTAAATCTAACCTGTGCATTAGGAGTTGCTTCGGGCTGGAGTACCTCTTTGCTGTAAGTAGGTATAATTCTTCTATCAGGAATTAAAGGCAGTGTATTATCTCTTGGGAAATAGTTTTTTTTCCCGAGTAATAACAACCGAAGACAAAAGCTGGTGCTATGCATTTCGGAATGTCAGTTATTGTTGCTAGACGTCTCGCGGTTAATGGAACCCAACCATTTTCTAGTTTTCGAAAACTTTTCTTCGCTAGAAGTCATATATAATTTATAAGACCCTAAGAAATAAGAACCCAAAGTAACACAAAACAACAAAAAAACTGAAATTGTTCAACTTTAGGCCTAGTCCGCAGCTGTACCGGAACGAAAAATCCCATACAAAAATGACACAACGAAGTCATGAACGAAAATTTCGCTCTCCTTTTCATTTTGCATTACGCAGCTGCTGCGAAATGATGGCGGAAAAGTTGGTAATTATACAATTACAATTACATACAATTATTCACTCTCCTTTCGCACACGTTTATTGTCCGTGACATTGCTCGCGTTCCACTGCCTGCTAGATGAATAGCGGCCATGTCAAACTCTGTATAGAAAAAAATTGACATTTAACCAATTGCGCTAGACGTTTAGTACTTTAAAAATTGTGAAAATTAATTTTTTTTATATGGAGATTGACATGCCTCTATTCATGTAGCGGACAGTGGAACGCGGGCATTAATTGCTTGCGAAAATTTGACATTTTTACTGCAATGTTGCCAGCTTTTATAAGAGGTATGGAGTCAAATTGAGAAATCTTGAAGCCAAGTATGAATTTTTTTTTTAAAAACCTACGGACCCTAAAAATCGACAAACTTTGAAGTAAATAGAATAAATTAGGATAATTCCTAAATGACAATTTTAAGGAGCCAGTGAAATTGCTGTGCGTTAGTTGGGTAAAGGCTCCAGAACGGCTCGACCGATTTGAATGATTTTTGTCCTGTTTTGTTCATCTTGAATCAGGGATGGTTTAGGAAAAAAGAAAAGTCGGAAAATTCTCAACATGTGGCCTGTAACCGAATATTTCGTTTCTCAGTTCAATTCAACTATCTTCAATAATAATCTTCTACATATATATAGTTCTTGCGGGGTAAAGCTCGATGTAGATATAACTCAATAACCACTGGGCCAATTTTCATGATTCTTCTTTTGTTTTGTTCGTATTGTTGTAAATCAGGTTTAGGCAGAATCAAAAGATTGGCTACTTTTGGACCAGATAGGTGGCGCTGTCATCGATCTATGAAACAACTTAACCGATATCAATGAAATTTTGTGGGTTTGCATGGTTGTTTGCAACTTGAAAGATAGGATACCTACTTTTGGACCCGATAAGTGGAGGTTTTGTCTATATACGAAACCACACCACCGACTTTAATAAAATTTTGTGGATGTATATTGTTTGTTCTCGCTTGAAGGATAGGATAGTTTTGGACCCTATAGGTGGTACATCGCAAAACATAAGCGGGATAGTAAAACGGGTTGTAGCACCTTCCATTTAAAAATCAAATCAAACGGTATTTCTGAATTTGTATAATTAAAATTATTAATGGACATTTTCCAAATAAAGCACTTTGTGAAATGCGAGCAGGACTTAATACGAAACATACTGGCAAAGCCGGGTTGGTAGGTACAGCTACATATAAAAGAGACTGACGTCCGTTAGTACACTTATAACTCGGGAACGGATCGTTCGATTTTTATGATTTTTGGTACAAATTCGCATGGGCTCAAGAAAGAACATATGCTACTTTCCGTCGTGAAAACAAAATTTAATGGGGATTAGTTGAATTTTTGAATTCTTTGGATGTTCCGGGCTTAACTCTACATACTTTGAAATTGAAAGTCGGCTCAGTTAAAATTTTGTTGCGCAACCATTGATGTACCGAAACTTTGTAACGGATCGCGTTTAATTTGATGGTGAAGGATCTCAAATCAAATGTCATGCAACCGACGGTTTTGAGGTGAAAATTCAAAGGCAAACATTCTCATTCCGCGGATTCCACTTATTCAGAACAATTTGCCATTCGAATTTAAGCGTCTTGAATTGACAAATAAATTGTTGCAAGGATATTTGTGCATTTGTGGCATCAATCTTGAATTCCCATGTTTCACATGGTCAATTTATTGAAAAATCGGAAGGTTGGACGACACGTTAATCATTGCGGTTTGATTGAAACAAATCGACATTTCTATACCTACTTCAATTATTTCTATTGCATTTAATATAACTTTTGAATAAAGCATTTGATTTGGGCGGAACGAAGTTCGCCGGGTCAGCTAGTCGGAGATAAATAGTCTTGTGTAGCAGCTGATGAAACCCTCCACAAATTATTCTGCGCTGCCTTGTCGCAGACGTTTCGCTGTCCATTTGAATACCACCGGAAAATTTCGTTACGGAGCATCTGCGTACTATGCCTTAGTGGGGAATTTCACTTTTTGGAGCCTTGTTTGTTATTTTCATAATGAAATAAGAATTTCGTTTTTATTTAAAAAATAACACATAGCTGACAAAAATTGCGTAATTTGAATTTTGGTGACCATTTTTTTCAGCGCTGATACTTTACAACGTGGGGCTTACATTCTTAAATTGAGCGAGCAATAGAACAGCTGAAAAAATCAACCGATTTATTTAAATTGTAAGTGTCGCGTTCAAAACCATCAGCGATCAACAAAACAGATCACAAGGCTGACATTTTACATTAACGTAAGCGAGTACTAGAATAACCATTAATTAACAACAAGCCTCATTTCATTGGGGCCTAATTTCCATTTTAAATGGGGCTTAATATCATTGTAAAAAATTATCCCAATTTAGGGGTTTATTTCATTTATTTTTGGGGTCTTATTCCATTTCATTGTGGCCCAATTTCTATTTTAAAAATGGGGCATTATTTCATTACGATAATGTATTCCAGTTTTGGGCCCTTATTTCATTTTTACTTTCCTGGGGTCTTATTTATCAGAGCCGTTATATACACCCGTTTTGGGAATACATACCTACTATTTCTATGCAGCATATCTGACAATGGATAATTTCCATAGACATTAATTCACAAGAACAATGCCTCTGAAAGAGATCAGCATTAGTTTGACGGACCCTAGATCTCGTTTCATGCAACAAGTGGATATTTTAAATCAGATAATATATGTATACTGTTTCAAAAAAAAGAAGAAGATTTGTTTCAATTCCATATGAAAGCACAATATCACCGCGAACAACGTACTAGACTTAGAGCGCGATACTAATAATCATTTTTGTTAGTGTCCAGGATAGATTTCACGAACTCACAACGTTGAATGTTTTTTTTATATATTAAATTACCCATTGTAATCCAAAAAATATTCAGTGTGAAGGCTAAAAATGATTCCCTTCGAATAATGCATTCGAATACAAACTTTCGAATGTCAAACTTCGTTCCCTTACGCAAAAGTTGGGTAGAAGTGAATGAAGTTTGACTAAATTGGACGAATGTATTCGAGTGCATTATCGTAATGGAACAGATCTAGTAAGGCCCAGCGATTGTAAATATTATCAGTAAACTCATAAACGTCAGAATTGAATAATAACAGTTAATCCATCTTTTCTTTAATCATAAAAATGCTAATCAAGAGAATTTTGACTTAATTTGGTAGGTGCAAGTGGCGATTTATTTTGCGCACAAATTTTGTTATCAGGTTTGTGTGATGATGTAATACACAAATTTCTAGACCGTTCACAGTTTAAAAAACTGAGGAATTATGTGACAGCTATTTTTAAGAACCACTTTAATTCTACTACCTTTTGTTGGCTTCAAAGTAGTTCATCTAAAAACGTTAACGGAGAAACAAATAAAATCTTTGGTCTTGGTATACGTATGAGTATGACCATGACTAAACATTAAGGTTATCAAATTAAAGCACACAAAATGAACACAATATGGCATTTCGAGTTTTGATGTTTGTTTTTGTTAATTCTATTCCAGTTGTATTATAACCTTAGAAGTTTTAACAAGAACTATAACTTATTTGAATAATTTTTGTTTGTATGTTTTTGAACTTTAAGTTGTAAAGATTATTTTAGACCATACATATATTTAGATAACACTTAGCACTTTTATTTCTTTAACCTTCTGTAAAAAAAAGGGTTTGGCTTATGACAAATAAGGTGATAGATTCTTTAGCGTACAAAGCTCAAAAGTGCTTTGGTTCTTTCTTTTTTTTTTTTCAATTTTGTTCAAATGTGTGCCACGAAATTCCTTTGTGATTCAAGTCTAAGCTAACAGGGGTGAATTCAACGTAACCATGGGATGGTTTCATATTTAAATTTATGCTAAATTAGGTACAAAATAAATAAAGGTAACAAAATGAAATCGTGTTAGCATCTTCAACATTATTAGCTGCATTCCGCACCTTTAATAATATACCCGCAGGCCGCAGAACTATAAATGCTAGGAATTTCCTGTCGAGTATTTCACAAGCCAAAAAGAGGCACTCAGGAGATATGTCTATGCTACCAAAAATAAATGTTTAAACCCTGTAAGGATAAATTAATTTTTAACTCTCTCCATAACGTAGTAAGAAACTGTGCGAAAATCTCAGGCCAACACCAGAGGCACAATTTTCCAAAAGTCTGTGCAAATGCTTGCATACGCTGACGACAATTGACATTGTTGGCAGAACACAGCGAGCTGTATTAGTACAGAAGCGGCAAAAATGGGTTTAGTGGTGAATGAGGGTAAGCAAAATATATGCTGTCAACAAGAAGGGACACACAACATCGACGAATCGGACAGAACGTCACGATAGACAGCTATAACTTTGAGGTAGTTAGGGACTTTGTCTACCTCGGATCCGCTATTAACTCTGAAAATGACATCACCTCAGAAATCAAGCGAAGAATCACTCTTGTCAGCCGCTGTTTCTTTGGCCTAAGACGGCAATTGATTAGTAAGGCCTTGTCAAGAAGCACTAAGAAGATTCTATATAAGACTCTCATCATCCCTGTCCTGCTCTATGGCGCAGAAGCATGGACCCTAGCAAAAACGGATGAGGAACTTCTTGGTAGCTTCGAACGCAAAATTCTTCGAGTGGTTTTTGGTCCCGTTTGCGTTGACGGGCTTTGGAGGAGAAGATTTAACAGCGAACTCTACGAGCTGTACAGCGACATCGACCTGGTCAGAAAAGTACGCTCCCAACTGCACAGGACATAAAATCACGAACAATATTTAAACACCTTCGTTACCTGCCTCAAGCAGATAAGTAGGACCTATCTGTGTTATATGATATTTGACTTCAAATTCTAATGTATTGCGAACACTTAAACGAATGACTGTTAACAGAAAAGTCAATATTTGCCTTCTTTATCTCTTTTAGTTGTTTGTTTTTGCATTACTTATATCAGGTATCACCAGGTATCACAACGAGTAATATTGGTCTCGCAAAATCCGCATTTCGGGCATAAAATGTGGTTTAATTTACATAAATATCACCGACTTCTCTTCTTTGGTTGTAGATTCGATGTTACTGCTTAGTGGGGGAATATCGTAAAGTGGGAAGATCTTCCTTCAGTTGGAATGCACAACTGGGGGCAGTTGGGTATGAAAAGGGACGGGGCTTACTTCATAGTTCAGGCCTTGCTTCAACCCGAGATGTAGAGCTGCTCAAAAAAAATATTTAACAGTCATTATCTCTAAAAACCAGTAAAATGTTTAAGATATTTTCTTGCAAAACACTAACAGCGAATTTTTGTTAATACGTACTAAGGTTGTTTGCAAATAAAAAAAAAACTACACCGACCAACTCCTTATCTTGCAATTGAATGTCGTTTTCTGTAAATAAAATGCAATTTAACAGTTTGAAGTCTTAGAATGGAAAAGCATCCCCTTCCTTCCAACAGGTTAATTGCTATCAACGATGGGCGTTACTTCAAACTCCTATAAAAAGAATCGTCATCTGCACACTGCACGAATTGTCAATTTTTTTCTATCCAGTCGCAAATTTGACAGTATGATTTGTCTATGGTTAGTTATCTAGCGGGCAATTGGAAGTCGTACCTACGTAACTGCTGTGTAAAGCGGTTGATAACGTTTTCCTTGGCGTACCTAAATCAATTAGGACAACACTTCAATTCATGGCGATTTCATAGGTCTTTTTAAGTAATCGCTCTTAGAAGCTGAAGTGCCAGAACTCATTGAAGGCTCTTCCGCCCTACAATCTAAAAAGTAATCGCTCGGTCGTCGAAATTCACTTGCACTAGTTTTAAGTTTTTATTCAACGAAGGTGTGGGCAGCGAATTAAATGAAAGTGTCATATCACTGTTCATAACGGACTAAATAATTGTTCAAAGTTGCATAATTTTGTTCTTGTAGGATATCTCATGTTTTTAGTACCAAAAGAATATAAATTTAATAATTAAATAAGAGATTAATATTGAAGGAGCAATTTTCAATTTGTTGTCAAGTTGTTAAAATTAATTAACTTATTTAATTGTGTATTATACAAAAAAAGATGACTTCATTTGAGAAAATGGCACTGCCAACAGAAGCGAGCTTACAGATGCACTAGGGGTAGTCATGAATTCATTCATATACGCACGCCACGTAGTCATCAATTGTGACGTAAAGATTCTCTTATTATTCATCTATCGTGTTCACTATGATCGCAGAATTTCAACCGAGACTATAAAAAGAAAACAACAGATCTCGATTTCAATACAAAAAAAAAAAAAATGTTATTCATCAAATAACAATAAGCGGCAAATCGAATATGTGGACATCCATGTAAACTTATTCGTGAATGGTCATTTATGGGGATAGTTAAGTAGTGTCTATCAATTTTGTGTGGGTTTATACGCACGTCAAAGTATAAGGGCAGTCTGGTCTTTGAAACATATTCGAGTGAACCTCGCACGCATCAGAATCAAATGAGACAACGTTCGCTATTCGGAGAATCGATTCCCCCTTTAAGAAATTAATTGTAAAATCAAGCGCTTCCTGACGGTTATTAAGGTGCAGATCACAGTACTTTTAAAGATCTACCTTGGCGCTCCAAAGAAATCCCTTCTATTGCCGACTTTGCTGCCCATGATCGAAATCATATGCATTCTGGTTAAGGTTTTTGCGTTTTATAGTTGCTTAGCTACGATTGGAGTTTCAAGGCTTAGGGGTTCTGCTTTGGTGGTGTATAAGCACGGCTTCTCTATCTATAACCCCGCTGTGGATCAAAAAGCAGATTTAACAATAGCACCTGCGAATGAGTGCATTGCAATATTAGGCGTATTTTATTGTGCCCTCATGATCTATAGGTATAGATCATATTTCCATGGTTTCCAACAATAATACGAGATCCAAATGTTGTTATAAACCATAAAAAGCAACTATCTATATGGATCATGCGGGCATAGTAAAAAAACGCTTATTATGATCCCTATGATCCCCAAGGTGTCGACGCTGCAGAGTTCTAAGTAAACGGCTGCCTTCTGGACATTAAAAATGAAATTATACAGATTTATTTTCAAGACTTATTTGCTTTTGGTGCCCATTTAATTAGGCCGCTGATAACGTCGCTACTGGTCAAGAGATTGCCCGAGTGGTTCAAGGCAATGTAGCTGCCATACCATGTCACGCTCACGCCTATCAAAATATGAAGACCGATTCCTGTATAGGAATAGCACTGTCATTTATTTGATATTAATCTCTCGTAAAAAGATACCTATGTCACACCACAAACCACACTACTTACACATATGAGAAATGTGTGACAGGTCGATGAGTATAATGGATAACCGGCGGAGCGAACAGCTACTATCTCAACTTGTAACTAGCTAGAGATCGATTAAAAGTGTACATTCATGTAATAGGTACCTGAGCTGTGGTCTTAATAAAAATAAGTTCCATACGTTTAATGACAGGCAGTAACAAGGAAGTTTACAGCTCGATTTTAATTATTGTCTGCTTGTAAATTAAACAGTTTTGGGAAGCAACTTAAAAGCGCATATAACGGGTGCTGGGAGTAGGGCATCTTTAAATGAGCCAAAATAATATCCTTTCCAACAGCAAATGCAAATTGTACACTCGCCGCACAACAATAAACATGAAACTAAAAGTGTGATAACCCCAAGTACTTAAAAATAAAATACGACTGACATTTAAACTACGAAAACAAGTCATATTTTTCGTCGACTTCAATTCCGGCAATAGCTGATTGCTACTACAAAACTACGCACAACAGCTTGTACATACTCGCGGCCATTGATTTACGCAAACTATGAAGCCAATTGCAAAGCATTTCATTCATGTAATGGGAAAAATACTCAACATCGTTTTACGCTGACGACAATTATAGCCGAACAGGCTAATGTACCGGACGAAAACAAAAACACAATCGTTTGCACAAGTTTGCCAAAAGCTCCCCATCCCCATACACTGCAACGAGGAAAAATAAAACTACAGAACTATCAACCGGCTTTCGTCACTTGCATGAGGTCAGAAAATTGCGCTATTAGGTATTGTACTTCTGAATGGATGGAAAAAAGTAGACTTAGGTATATTTTGTTGATAACCCACCTGTAAGTAACGGCTGCACAATTCCATTCTGGTTGAGCCGACTACGGTCATTACCCATGCCCTCGGCGGGCTTGTAGTTTAGAAGTCGATCGCACATTTTTCACACACACTAGGTACTCAGGGTGCTCCGTAGTTTTATGAAATCACTTAAACACTCGATCTCCTCGAAACGTCAATGGGAACTGAATCGGTTGTCGAATCCAGAATCACTATCGCGCCCGACGATATTACAAACACCAAATGCCACACAGTGAATCCCACAGAAAAAATCTTTATCTGTTATCAACTTGCGTTGGAAACTCTACTGTCTACTTTATCGGTGAGGCCGACTTGAAAATTTCGGTTTTGTATTTGTTTTGCACTTGGAATTCGAAGAGATTGACTTTCGCTTTTTTTTTACTGTTTTTCTGTTGTCGTCAACTGCTACAGACTGTTTGAGAGTTTGGCTGGTGAAACGTAGGAGTTTTATTAACAATTCAATGTAATTCGCTGACAATAAGCAAACTTGGTTACTTTGGTAGCAAAAACTCACTATTGATTACACATGGGAGTTGAAGGTTGCCTGAAGGTCGGTGGTATTGTAGTGGCACAGGGGCAACTTTTAGCGGACCCAATCTGACTTTCATATGATGAAATTCACTGGCCAATCAATGATTGTTGTGGGTGACATTGATGGTAATTAATTTGGTGTCAGGTAAATTCGTTGGGACTTGTATTTTATTCCTGTTTTTCGGGTTTTTTTATTCTCCCTACGGATGGCGACAACCGAAAGTTGATTACAAATAGAACATCCCACCAAAAAAGTTCGCACAAACTGACGTATACGATGACATTTGTGACAGCAAACTTGATAAGAACAGAGAGGCAACTTGAGACGGCGAAATACACACACAGCAGCTGCTCCCTCTGATTGTACTAGAGGTCGGTAATGTAAGTAAGTAGGTACTATTCTGAGTGAGTCGTACTAACAACGTTTTAGTCTCGACTTTAAATTTACGGAAGCTCACAATTGAAACAAATTGTATGAAAAATATAGCCACTGTGAACTACTTAAATTTAAAGTCGAAACTAAAAATGTTTGTTTACATGTCATTGCAGAGCAGACCAAGGAAAATTCACACTGATAGAGAAAAATATATTGGTTTTCAACGACTTGTCTGTGCCGTGTATGGCCTCTGTATGTCTAGTGCTTATAGATCGTGGTATTTCTCTCTTTAATGAAGATTTCGATGTCGGTAATGTAGAAATTGTAATAAGGCGTGTTTTTTTGAGCTTCGATCTCAGCAAAGCAAAGTACCTAAAGTAGGATTTTCAGCATGCAAATACAACAACTAACTGTGAGTTCTCGAATTGTCAAGTAGAGCGTAGTTGGTGTAATTGCGTGCTGAAAATTACACTTTACTTTGCTTTGCTGATATTGAAGCTCAAAAAAGAAGATTTTTAGTTTTTTTTTTTTACCGTGATTTCCGCCAGTTCACGACGTATATATTTATGGTATTTAGAGTTCAATCAAACATTTATTATGATGCTTGAAATACTGAAACTTGTACTAGTAATAAACAAATTTCTAAGCTCCTGAATAATATTGAACAAAAAGTCAGTAGTCAAGGGAATACTGCACACCCTCTGTGTAGGTATATTCAATTTGCAAAGTTGAGCTTTGATAAGACAAATCCGATGCTTCTGTCTTGTTCTTAAGCCGTAGAAATAGAAAAAGCAGCAAAATCGTGGGAATTTCAGGAATCTGATCAAAAATCATTCAAACTCTATTTTTGTCCTGAAATTTCATCCAAACGTCTACAGTTCTACCTCGACACTTTTAAGTCCTCGTGTAAATCGCCTTTTAGCAAAATTGTCTAGTACCAAAAACTAAACATTAAATTTAATAAAAACAAAAAAATGTTAAGTTAAAGGTTAGTTAAAATGTCGACGTAGTGGCTTAGTAGTTAGTGCGTAGGAATACTAAGCGAGGGGTCCCAGGTTCGAATCCCTCAAAACCCCAAATTCCAGCTTAGGGTTTTTTTTCCACTGCGCCACCTCTCGCGAACGTCTGACAAACATCCGAGAGTAGAACTGTATTGAAAGAGCTTCTCAATTAGCCGTTTGGAGTCAGCATCAAATTGTAGGTCCCTACCATTCGTTTCAAAAATGAAAAACTCACACAAAACGAATGGTTGTGAGAAGCTAGGCTTAGGGTCCCTCCGGACCTGTTGCGTCATCTATTTATTTTTATTTTATTAAATGTTGGTTAATGCTTATGGGGCTTCCCAATAAACATTTTTAGTTTCGACTTTAAATTTAAGTAGTTCACAATCGCTATATTTTCCATACAGAATTCGCAATTGTGAGGTTCCATATATTTAAAGTCGAGACTAAAATTGGTTATTGGTACGGCGCTATGTGTTTTTATACAATTGAAAGTATGTAAAATAAAAAAAAAAATAAAAACGTATCGAGGGAATTTTAGTAGGCTGAAAAGGGAAAAATAACCGCACTTCGTGGGAAAAATGAAGAGTGAGTGCTAATAACACTGTACCACTTTTCTGAATTTTATTCTTTCGCTACGAACGAAAACACACTTAAAGAAGTGATTTCCTGTTCCTAAGAAGTTAATTAAGATTAAAGGAAATGCAAAATTCAATCATGAACTATAACCATTCCATTAGAACCATTCTACGCTATATCTTTAACTTGAAAAATGCTTCAAAGAGACATTACTTGGGCAATATTAATGAATTTGAAAACGATTGTCTCCGTAACATTGTGAATGTGGTATCCCAACATACCTACCTATTGCCTAAGAGGTCTTCACAGTCTTACTAGACTTTCATGACATCTCTAGTTGTTCAATATTGGTACTACCGTAAACAAAACGCAAGTCTTCAATATCTTTTTCATTTATTTATTATTACAATATATATATATATTTATATGAAAACATTTACAGATTTATTTTTCTCGCAATAATAATAATAATGTATATAATAATCTTCGACATAATTTATAATAATCATTTCTTTCTTTAAATAAATGTAAAACTAACAAAAAAAAAAAATCTATGTATATATATTTATATTTATTTAGAATTTGTTTCATTAAAAAATATAAGAGAATCAACAAAAAAAAGTATTTATAATTTTTTTAGTTTATAAGTATTTAAATAAAAAAGAAATATATTTTTCTTATTTTGTAAAATTAAAAATACTCTTGTTGTTGCTTCTTTTTAATTTCGAATTTTATTACATTCTATTTCATTTACTTGAGATACGAAAATTAAGAAAACGAATATATATAATATATGTGTAGATCTTTAGGACAGAATGTTGAAAAATTAAGAGAATAAATTGCACCATCACCTCTAGATAAAGTATAACTATTTAGTTTCTATTTGTTTTTATTACCTACGATTAATTTATTTATCTAAAAAACTGTTAATATTTCTTATTTAATATATATTTATTTGCTTTAAATACTCAATACTCTTGTTGATTTGTTTAAATATGCAAAAAGCCTGTAAAAAAGTATACAAAGGATATTTCTGAGGTTTTTCTTTTTTCTTGTTGTTTTCTTTTTTCTTTTTGTTTCTTGCGTTTAGTTAGTTTGTTGTTGTTTTACATTTAGTTTTACAATATTAGCTTATGTATCTTTTTAAACAGAAATAAAAAAAGCATTTACACAAGGGAAATAAAGTTTATAATATAAATTTTAATCTCATACAAGTTAGATACTTTATTTATAAATATTGTGTGAGACACTATCAAAAGTTTTTTTTAGTTCTTATTTAAATTTTTAGCAAAAAAAAAAAAAAAAAAACAATTCTATGTACACTATATATGTCTGATTCATTAGATTTTATTTTCAAGGGTATTTTTCGGAACATTTTCTTTATTTTGTGCTGGACATCATCAAATGGGTGTCGCGTTTCGTCACTAAATGATATTTACACAATTTTCTATGTTACTTTGTAAAGTTACAACTTCTCATTGAGTTTTTATGTACTTAAGTTATATTAATTATTTAAACAGAATATATTATAGACAGTCATTGATCCGGGGACACCTGGTGTTGTGATATATTTCGTTTTGTTGTGTCGCGGATTAATTTTTGTTTCTTAAATAAAAACAGTTCTTATAAGCTAATGATGATAACGGATATGCGCAAACGAAGGGAATTCGCAAGTTGCAACAGTACAGATAACAATTGTGCCATCAGTCAAATGTTAGTTGTGTTGCACACAGTAAATAGAGGGTTATTAAACAATACTTATAAACGATAGGAAAAATTCATTCAATGAGTGGCTTAGAGATGTCCAGATGCACACTGTGACCTATACCGTATTCACAAAAACAAGGTGGAATGCTAGTGACTTTGTGTCGGCTGTGGTTCGTAGTTGGATTTATGTTGCATATACAGGAATTATTTGAAAACAAACAGTAAGCCTTAGGCCAGAGTATATTTTACAGTACCTACAAAGAAAGCATATCTCATGGGAATTTGTGGGTTGGACAAAAAACTAAACTCAAACTTTATTATTTATTATAAGGTAAGACAAAAAATGTGTCCTTTCATTTTCGAGTAGATTCAATAAAGTTTAAAAATAAAATCAATGCTAAATTGGTTTAAGACTTATTCTGGTCGCACTTAAAGTTAAGTTATTGATGTGACTGTGAGGTGGAAGTCGACCACAAACAAGGAAGAACATTCTGATGACACTTGTATTAAAGTCAAAATCCCGTATAGGTACCTAAATAACAAATTCCTGACTCAAAAATGTACGAAAGTGCACAATTCCGATTCTGCCAAACCTCACTGATACCTCACAAGCTACAAAACCCTCACAAGGTGAGGTGGCATTGATTTTTTTTTTTAAGTTTTCGTATTCTGTCAGCACACTCACAACTTGTGAGGCTCACAAAAGCAATCGATATTGTGATCTCCTCTTGACCAGGTCACAACTCAGAATTCACGAATTTTTTGGTGTCATTTATTCTGCGAAAAATATAAAAATAATGGAAAGAGATTTGATTCTCGTTCATGTTGTTGCAGAACTCTCATTTGAGAATGAAAGGTAAGATTTACAGCAGTTCTTATATTAAAAGAACCTAACCATACCGTTCGATTGCATATGTCTTTTGCGGAAATTAAGAGACGAAAATGATCCATTTGCACTCAAAGACTCATTGTGCTGTGATATCATTCAAAACTAGAAGACCTATGATAATCAGAGAACTAATTTGGCCTTTGTTGTTCGAGTATGTATTTAACTATTGTTCTTTGAATTGCAGTTTTATAAAACATGTTCGGTAGTTTCTTTCAGTGCTTTTGTTCACGTGTTTTTGACTCCATTTGAGCCTCAGCCTCTCGCAACTAGATGGCGTTGTGAACACTTTGTGACTTTTTCACAATCAATACCCAGTTTGACAGTACGAGCGATCATAACTTCCAACACGACTTATGTCGTTTTCCATTGGGCAAAAATAAACGTCCGGAAGAGTCCGAAATCGAAAAAATCACTTCTGAAAACGTTTCATTGGCACAAAAAATACTCTTCTGGTGATTATAAGAAGGGAATTTCGCTTCTCGACTTGAAGTCAGAATCCACTCAAGAAGCACTCACACAAGTGCAATTTATGTATTTTATACAAGTCAGCTGACAGCTGCCGTAGATTATTTTTTTTTGTGAAATTTCATCCATTTTTTTGTAGATTCAATCAGAAGCTGTTTTCTTGTTCCATTGTATTGTAGAATGAGTGGATCTCCGAGTCAAACCAATGGAAAATGACATAAAACTACCCAGGTAGCCATTTTTTTTAGTTTCATTCGTGACAAGATCCGCGCGTCGGTAAAAGAGCGCAGCATTACCCATCCATTAAAACGATCAATCCACTAGCAACTCACCATAAATACTCGATTAATAATGGCGTGCCAATTTCCGCCGCCATGTTGTTACGCGAAAATATCTTTCTTTTTGGATTCTGACACGAACCTGGACGGTTGCACTGGAGTGTGGAGGCGTAACTTTAATTTTGAATTAGTGTTTAGAAAAAGTAATATTAAAGATCAATATGTTTAAAATAAATAAATAGTGGGGTGAGAAGAAAATTCCCCAAAGGGCATATGCAGCCCAAATATAAGAACTCAAAATTTGGTCCTTCGACCCGGATATTTTTCTAGCACTTGGTTTATACCAAAATTGTGTAGAAAATAACTACCTTCTTAATACCCTAAAGCCAAGCTTAAGTTTCTAGAAATATTACCTATATATGCAAGCTTATGGTTCAAGTTGAAAGAGAAATGATTTGTTAGTAGTAGTAGTTCTTTGATGTGGCCAATTGCTTACTTCTAAAATAAAATATACCAGGCTGAAAAATATAAATTACCTTCCATTACATTGACACATTGACGCAATGACAAACAAAATGATTTTATTCATTTTTAAATATTCGGAATTAACAGTCAAATTCGAAAACTCACTATTCTGAGGGGATTTTTTGTGAGTTTTATTAGGGGTGTTCCTTTATGATAATGCATTCGAATATATTAGCCAAATTTAGTCGAAATTTGTTCCTTTCTACCCGACTTATGCGTAAAGAAACGAAGTTTAACTAATGTGCTCGAATGTATTATCGTTAAGGAACAGGGCAATTGTGAGCATTATCGTTGAATACGAAAAATGCTATCGAATCACAACAAACCTCAAAAGGAATCAGCCTCATAACAGCTTGTGATTTGTGACTTGTGAGGCCTCACAACGCCAGAATCGGGCTGTAAGGCTATAGTGAACTAATTTCATTTCAAATTTCATTTAGAATCAAAATGGCCTAAAAGCGTGATAATTATGCAGGAAGAAATGTGACAAAAAAGTACACTATCATACGCAATGCCATTTAAACGTTATTTAAGCAAAAAAAAAGAAGAAAGAAAGTTCTAAACAACACACACTAGCGAACCACCTTGCAGTACTGTTCACAAGCTTCTTCGTTTATTTTCTTGAAGCGTAAGCTTTTTCGGGAACTAAATGGAAAGTAAATGCTTAACATATTCACATCTACGATAATGAATTAAATATATTCAGTATTTACACTACTCCACCTATTTTGTATAATATATATAATAAACTCGTAGATTGCACCAAAATAAAAATTATGTTTCTAAATTTCCTTATGATATGCGATTTTTTTTTTCTTTTTTTTTTTTTAATTTTCGTTATTATGTATGGGTTTGTTTCTTTTTTAAGTTAAATTGGCGACGAGAACGAGAAATGTTATGGACTTGGTTTTTATCAGAGAGAATCAGCAAGATAATTTGAGTACATAGGTGTTGAAGTGTTTGTGCCCTAATTGGGTATTTCCAAAGAATGTTTTACACAGTACCAAGAATGCGCATCTCATGGACGGTTTTTGACTTGAGGGTTGTCATTTAACCATATTTAAGGCTCACCTTAAGTATATTCCTAATTAATAAATAACAAAGCATCTCCATTGAACGTCGTAAAAATTTAGGTGAGTAATAAAATTAAGACCCCCCACTGGGCCCTGATTTATTGCTTGTAGAATGGAGGATATCGAAATTGTGAGATTATGGACAGATTATTATTAGTGGCGCTCATTCACATCAAATAATGTGGAAAACCATTGAGATGCACATTCTTGGTATATTCTCTGGCATTCCCTTATAAATATTCGAATGAAACGATTTTCATCCACCATATCTTGCTGAAGACGTCTTTACTCTATCCTACAACTAGTTATACTCCTTTTTAAACTCTAATTGATATCGAAAGTATTTCATCTTTCTTAAAACATATTCTCCCCGTTCATTGGAGACCTATTTCTTTTTCTATACAATACAACCATTTATTCATCTCTTAAGCCTTCGTATAAGGATTTGAAGGTGCGAAAAAGGACTTTTGAAAACAAATAAAATCTCTCAAAATCGATTACTATGACGTCGAAAGGATTTTTATGACACTTGATACATGATAAAAAAAAACGATATATAACAAAGTGCGTTTCTGTAAAATTATAAAAAAAAAGAGAAACATCCAAAGTCTAATAATGCTGATACAAAATGGAAATGTTTTAGGAAGACTTAATTGCAATTCTCATTCGACTGATGATGGATGAGCTTTTCTCTTACTGTGAGACATAAATTTCGAATGAATCCTTTGGAATTTGCTTTCGCATTTTAGTATATAATATTAATATATTTACTAATTAAAAATAAAAATAAAACGAAAAAGAAAAATTTCAACAAAGCATAGATATAGGGTAAAGTTAATTGGAAAAACTAAAAAAAAAAAAACTAAACTCATTGCTCTTTTAGTGGGCTTGCCATTTGAATTTAGATTCCATCAGCCATTGCTGGCCCTTTGAGTAGTCACATGGTCGCAGCAGGGGCATACTGGCATCGTTCCGCGATGCCCGTTGTAGGCAATTGCCGGTATTTGTGTGACGAATTGTTTTATCCTAAAAGTAAAGTTAGAAACAGTTGCGTAGGTGTAATTGATGTTTAGCTTACCTCTTGGTCGTAGACCCATTCTTGGTTGCCACCCATATTGTGGCATCGAACCATATTCACTGGTCCATTGGCGCTGGATGCGTCTAGACACAGATCGTCCGACATGATTTGTTGTCGCTTTGTGTAGGCGAACACTTGGTTGCCACCCAGACCGTGACAGTAACTAATACCGATTTTCTCGTTGTATTTACGACCCATCGTGTCCAGACAGGTTTCCGTTTCTGAGTTACGGATCTGTAAGTTGAAATTTGTACGATTTTTAAGAAGTTTATTATTCAGTTTATATGATTTTAATCGATCTAGGTGTTGGTTGAAAATTTTCAGGCAGTGCTGGCTTTAAGGGGGCGGCAATCAGATCAGATGGGGAACCAGGAGCGCCACTATAGTATAGGTTCCATCGCATAGGTTTGCGCATGAAGGTTGATACTATTACTTCGATCGGCACTGCCGTGTGTGTTTCCTGCCCCTGCTCTTGGTCAAAGTCACAAGGGTTGTGATTGAATAAATGACTCTTTGCATATTTCGGTACATATTTCCTTATATTTGGAAGTGTTCGTGTTGTTTATTTTGTTGTTACGTAAGGCAATCGCAAGAAAATCAGTCAGGCCCGTTTGCTGATAATACTCATAAAGATATAAGTTCTACTTATAATATTATGTGACAGTTTACAACATAGAAAATGTAGCCCATAAGATATTTAAGAAGAACTTAAATCGTTGTTGAATAGTTTCAGCAAACGGTCCTCAAAGAAATATGATTTACAGTTTAAAATGGCTAGTACGTGCAAATGGACGCGATCACATCGATCGGTAGAGTATTCAAATCCAAAATGGAAGGGCAGTAGAGCAACCCCTCGCGACAAAATTTTTTTTTTTTTCTAACTAAGCATTAGGAACAGGAAATAAAACTCACCTCTCCCAAATAGTAATAGTCCAATGGCATTAAACTTTCCGGATAGACGTGTTCCAAATACCATTTGAAACTCTTACACTTCAGGCGTTCACGCAATGCTTTCCTTTCGCTTACATCACCAGCTGAAGCTTTTCTCGCACCTAATGTTGACAATCGTTTAAAAAAGGAAAAGAATATTAGCACTCGGTTTAAATAATTTCTACAAGGGGTACGTTAACATTTTTACAACATGCACAAACCATGTGAATGGACGTGTAAATTTGTGTGTATGAAATAAATGAAGTGTGTATATAATTGTGTGTATAAAGATGTGATCTAATCAATTTAAACAAATATAAACATAAACATAGATAAAACAATTGTTTTTTGTGCTCATGGTGATGGGGGGTTAATTGATTAAAAAATAAAAACAAAAACAAAGACAAAACAATGAAATTAACACAAAAGATATACCAAAAACCAATTAAGAATAAAAAAGAATAACAATAATAAAAGCAAAGAATAGAGGTCCTAACTTAAAACAACACTAACATTGTAAGCTGTAACTATCAAAAAGCGATAAAACAAGATTATATATTCTTTGATAGTGATGACTCAAAATAAAGGTGTAAATTGTCAAGTGAGAACTTAAACCAAGGGAAATGAAAAATTTAGTAAACCCAATAAGTTGGCTAATGTTTGGGAACATTACAAGGACAGGATTACTAATGCTGCGCATGCATTTTCACTACAATTAATTCGACATTCACCATGAAAAATGTTACTACACTACCGAGCAAAAATCGCAAGTGTGAACCCTGTGCAAACTTTAAATCAACTGCCTTTTATTTTTGAATCGTTTCTTTTTTCTAATATCTATTTAACCCAATACCCAACTACCAATGCCATCAATGCATGTCAATCAATTATATTTAGGAAAAAAGGGCGCCGAACATTTCCTCGTTGTTGTTTTTCATTTTTAAGTAAGAGGAAAGAGGAAGGACTATCAGAGAGCGAAATCGCATTCACAGAACTACTTTCTTATAACGGGTGGTTCATTTTAAGGGCCGATGTTGAATGTGAACCACACCCAAACGTCAAGTTTTTTTTTGCATTTCATTTGACATTTATCAATTACAGACTAATGTGGTATTCGATTGGGCGCTCTCAGAGCACTTTTTTTGGCTCTCAGAGCAGTTTTTATGTTCGTTTGGTACCAAAAAAAAAAAAACAATCTTTTTCAGATTTCAGAGCACTTTTGCGAATCTAGATATTTTCCCAGTGCGTTTGAATTTGAGTTTGATAACTGGTGGATTGATTGATTTAAAAATCAATGAGGACGCAAATTTCGAATGTTTTAATTTAAAATTTAACCAGTGGATGGGAAACGCTTTGAAAAGTGTTGAAGGCTTACACATATTGGAATACCACGAATATTATCACAAAAAAGAGCAAGTGACGTTTTTATGTTCGATTAGCCACACGAAATCTGAAATCTGAGAGCGAATCTGAAGAAGCCCAAACGAATACCACGTTAGTTCGCTCTTTGAATTGCCTGTGTTGCGTTTTTGATAGTAGGTACATCGTACATAGCCCGGTACTGTTGAAGCTACATGCCGCTCACATTTGACGATGGCGCAGAAAATGAACTCTAGCGCTAGGCGCATATGTACATGCGGTATTTGTCATGTAGAAATGAAGTGTATCATAGGAGATTTATGTGGTTGTTGATATTTAAGTGGATTTATGGACAAAAATGAGTATTTCGCCGGTAAAATACGAATGTACATATGATCTTGTTCTTGACCTATTAGGGGTATTTGCGTAATTCGTAATGCGTCAGTCGATCTTTGGGTCGTGTAATGCAAAATTTTCTTTTAAAATTTCTCGAGTACGTATACGTAGTAAGAGTAATATATTCGGCCCTAGCGAGGTATCCCTCGGAAAGGAAAATTCTCCGATTTTATACGATTCGGAGGATTTTTGGTGCGAGGTATTCTTCGGATGTAGTGTTCGAAGAATTGTTCCGACATTTTGCATTTTGTAACGCATATCGGTGAATTACGTTGAAATGCGATGAAGTGCATTTTTTTGTTAATTTTTTGACAGCTAGGTCCGAAATCCTCCGACAGAAATTGGTTAAGGAATTTGTTTACAATTTGGAGTGCGGTGCGGTGCGCCATCGCAATTGTTTTATTTTTCTTCAGTCAGACACCTCGAATGGAATTTAAGCCTCCGAAAGAGTATGCGTTGCGGAGAATTTTACGTTCCGACGGATACCTCGCTGGGGTGATTGCTTTCGTACAAAATTTTTAACTCGAGATGTTAATCCATTCTGACATTAAGATGATAGAGGAACTCAAAAAAGTGGGTCGCAAAATTCTGCACTACAGTCTAAACGGCTATCCGTATTTCGTTCAAACTTCAGATTTGGAGCTTACAGTGTTATTGGCCGTTATTTTTTTTTTTTTTTTTTTTTTTTTTTCACGGTAACCTCAATATTATTGGCACTTTCAATATAAAATGTTCATACTAGTTCGATTTTTTCGAAAACGGCTTTAACGATTTCAACCACAATTGATGTTTAAGCTTAAGTAGGTGAGGCTACCATGACTGCATATCCAGTTTTTGGCTGAAAATTCGAATAACGGTACGTTTGAGAATTGGACATATATCTCGAAAACGGTCCATGCGATTGTAACAAAAATTCATTTCTAGGGTAATATGGTCATTTCTAACGGAATAGCACAGTTCAGATTTTCTCTGTGTTATCGTACAATGGATTTTTGAAAAAAAAAATCTTTTTTTTTTTTAATTTAGTTTTCTTTAAATTACCTGAAAATTTCAATAACGATTGATAATTTTACAAAAAACGCTCTAACGATTTTGATCAAAATACATATCAAAGATAATATCAGTATTCTAAATAAGATCCCGTACTTAGTTTTTCTCAACAAAGTCGAATAAATTAGTTTTTTTTAATTATTTATTTATATTATATTTAATAACTACCCAAAAGTCGATCTCTGATCATATATAACTTCAAAACTCAATAACGCTCTTAAAAATAAAATTGCAACAGACATTAAAACTGCAATACAGCAACGCAAAACTTAGTTTGAGCAAATATTACCCACTTCTTCATCCATATTGAAAATAATTCCAACTACTTGGAGTTTACACAGTCAGAAAATCCGACATCATTTGCACCCCCACACACGGCCATCGAGATATTCAGTTTATACCTGCTGATGTAAATTCAAAAACAAATCTCTGAATTCGTATATCTATTTAAATATATCAGTCTATCTCGAACACTTCTCTTGCAATCATCGACAACATAAACCAGTGTCAAAAATAAAATCATGCCCTAACAGGTCAAAAAACAGAAACTCCTACTACGCTTGTCATCGTACTCAAAAATCTTGTAAAGTGTAAGAGCTATAAAATAGTACAGTAGCCGCCTTTAACTCTCTAACCAGAACTTGCGACTATTGCCTGTTACCGAGAGCTTCAACTTGTAAAAACTCACATTGTTATTTGATATGTACTTTGATTTGCAGTGAATTTTGTTCAAAAATATTCATTTTCGTATATTTTATGAACCGTTTCTTTTATCCAGCATTGCTCCTCATATCTTTACCTGCCTATCTAATAAAATAAGAAAACAACCAACCAGACTTTTGATGAACGAGAAAGTTTTGTTCGACGTGCACTTTATTTATATTGCATAAAGATTAAATATATACTTGGGACTAGTTAAAAGTTAAATTTCACATACTCCGTACCTACACTGTTATTTACAAAATCAATTTTAAAATCCCTTAGTCCTAGTTATTCACTCTACTACAATGTACAAATAAGCGCAGGTTCACATTTGCTTTTGCTCAGTACTGCTGTTGTTCAATTTTTGTTTTGTTGTTAATAAATTGTTAACCTGGATAGAAACTGTAGTAAAACTCTTTCCAATCGTCCAGCCACACTTCAACCAAACGAGCATTATTATGATTAACAATTTCCGTTGTACCACCCGGAAATGTGTATGGCGTTGATTTTCTAAATACATGACCAACTCGTGAGCATGGTATTATTTCTAGATAGCCGCCACACATCCAAATCTATCACACACATATTACATTTATGTAGTTGTTTCAGTAAAAAATAGTTTCGTTTATAGCGTTATTTTGTTTTTGCAATATTGTTTTAAGCGAGTTTGTTTCGGTTGTTTTTTTTTTTTTTTTTGTGAAGAGTGTTAGCAATATTATTAAAGTTTTAATGGAAAGTACAAGTCGTCCCAGTGTGAATGCATAAAAAAAGGAAATAAAAATAAATAGAAACACATTTTTAGTTTAAAAAATAGATGTTCATTAAATTTGTTTTCTTTTCATTGGTTTAGATTGTAATTATAAGAAAATGCGACAATCATGCTGTTAGAAGGAGGAGGATATAAGGATAGCAAAAGTGTTGCAATTGTTGACTTTTGCATGAAAGAGCTTAGTTAAAAATATTACATGTGTGTGGAGTTCTTCTACTTTGTCATAAATATTCCAAGTCATGAAAGAACTGTTGCCTTTATTACCACTTCACTCTTACATCTTGTAAGTCCTTGCAAAGCGCAGACATTAGGAACCACACAGCCTAATAGGGAGGCGGAAAAACAACTATAATAAAACAAGCAGTATCCTTAAATTGCAAATACCCCAAGGTCCATTATTAGCGCTCACATTGTAGCTTTCTGATTGTCATTTGTCAATCACTTCCCTGCATTAAGTGAGTGGCCAGTGGCCATTAGGGAGCGAGGGAGATGTCTACCCTGCATGCAAACGATTAAGTGCGGACTTTCGGGCAAAGTTTTAAATGTACTGGCCTCAGGAGACCTCTCAATCCACCAGACAAACAAACTTTCAAAGGATTTATACAAAGTTAACTAGCAGTAGTGAACCATTATTTGGGTCAGGTTAATGTACTACAGGTACACCGAGACCAAAAAGTACTTAGAAGTGATTTCGTATAAATGGTTTTTAGAATTCGTAAATTAACATGTTCCACATCCATAATGAAATACTGCTGAATTCTGTTTTGGATATATGTGTCTGACAATTTAGTAAACTATGACTCTGGACGGTCTCGGAAATTCGCAAATAATGCTACTTGACACCATTTATGTTTATGAACAGAGATATCTTTTGACGTTTTCCATTGGGATTTTCAGATTTTGCTCTCAGGGTTCAGATTTTTCTTCCTTTGCAATTGGGGTTATGCGTGTTTTAAAGGTCAGCTGTTCTTAAATTGTATTTTGTGTTAATAAACATCTATTCAATTTATGTTTATATCCATTGCACCGGCCAAATGTAAATTTCTCTCTATTTTTCACAGATTTGTCTCTTAAATCGTAAAATAACAAACATAAAGTTTGACAAATGATAAATGTTTTAGGGTTAAGTAGGTGTGGATCTCGCTCAGAAATCGAGATTCGCAAAATTGCTTTTTTTTTGCGGCCAATGGAACATCAAATCTGACAGCCAGCTGATTTCGAGAGCAGAAAAACTGCTCTGAATCTGGAAGAAAGAGTTTTTTCTCTCCCAATGGAATACGAAATTACAGAACGAATATAGATGACAAATTGTATTGACTAGATAGTAGCTACACACTCGCACACATTTTCATTCATTTGCTGCTGGGTTCTTCAACTCACAGCGTGATTAATTATTTTATAGAATACGTCTCAATGCCAAAGTCAACGACGCAACAAAGAATACTGGGAAACAAATCAAAATAAAAACAAGAACAAAAAATAGTGACGCAACCTTACTATCAGCATTAGGTGAATACTTTTTTTTAGTAGATATGGCATATATTTTGTTTTTAGCAGACATTTGAAAATTGCCTCTGAATGTCGTAAGCAGTGCTTTCAAATGCACACACACACACACACAATTAATAGTTTTCTTCAACTAAATTGGTACCACAATAAAAAAAAAAGTATAAAATACATTTTTTAGTATAATTCACCAAAAGAAGAACTAAATAAAAAAAAATCAAAGTCAATTAGTAGTAATCAAAAATGTTGACTGATCCAATGTGAAAATAAAAAGAAAAACAACTAAAATGTGTTTTTTTAGTTCAATTTGTTAATCACAACGAAGAAGAGTTATAGATAAAAATAAAAATTAAATAAAAACAAAAACCAACTCAGATTGACTTAATAACTCTTCAATGGATGAGCACAAAATTCAATGTTAGAGAGAAAACGTTTGTTCTTAAAAATTTGTTGTGTAGTAGGTATAGTTTGTTTTAGTTTTTTTTGTTTTTTTTTTTTTTTTATATTAAGCGAACCTGTGCTCATTGCATAGTAAAAATCTCTCCATTGGTCCAACCATACTTCAGCCACTCGTGCGGCATTGTGCAAAACGATTTTCGCAACACCGCCTGGGAATGTGTACGGCGATTTATCACGGAATACATGTCCCACATGAGAACATGGAATTATTTCTAAAATTCCACCACATTGCCATATCTAGATTTGGTTTGGGTAAATTAAAAATTATACGTTTCAGCAGAGGGATTTAAACAAAAACAAGAAACAGAAGAACAAAAAGAAAATAAGAAAAAAATATAAATAGGAGGTTTGATATTGAAATGAAAATTCTACTTGCTCTCCCCTCCTTCTTTTGTTACGCTCTCGCTCTCTCACTATATATCTGTCTCAGTGTTACTCATCATACTCACTCTGAAGGACATTTCAAGATTTTCACCACCCCATATGTCCATGCCCTCGTCGTATGAACCAATTTCATAGAAATACTGCTTGTCGATTGAGAAGAGGCCACCAGCCATGGTGGGCGTTCTCAGTGGAGCAGTACGATCGTTGTTGCGTCGCTCCATTTCACGTTGAGGAACTCGATACCTGCACAAGAGACACCAAAGTAAACAACAAGGTATGCATGGGCACGACGCTCACCATCTAAAATTAAGCTTCCAATTGAAGCCACCCCACGTCTGGTCGGATGCTGTAACATATTCAAATGTTTCATCGGATATCACATCGATAATGGGACAGACGACTGTTCGTCTATTTTGTACAATACGCGCGAGAAGAGGTTCGAGCCAGCCCTCTGTGCATTCGCAATGCGCGTCTAAGAATGTGATGACTTCACCCTGAAAGCAGAAACACTCTCACTGGTGGTCACAATGTTGCGTACTCACTTGGTCTTACCGTAACATGTTTCGCGCCCAAGAGTCTGGCTCTAATCAGACCAGAACGCTTTTCTGTGCGAAGAACAAATGTTGGCACCGGCAGCGTCGCCACGTAGTCTTCCAGCTTCTTTCCGAGGAAATCTAGAACGAGATTCACTTTTAAGCATGGATCGAGTTACACAGAGCAATGGTTACCCACCCCGCTCACTGGCATCGTCCACCAAGATAACCTCCTTGAGCAGTGACCTAGGCGAACGATTAATAACACTCCATACGGTGCGCAGAAGTGTGGTCCATGCCTCATTGTGGAACACGATCACAATGGAAGTGGTTGGGAGTTTTGCCGCGTATGTTTTCTTTTTACAGCTAGAAGAGTGGAAAAAAGAATTAAATTACGGTTTCCGCTGGTGGTGTGGGAAACTCTTACTTTTCATGTCGAACGTCAGTTAGCGAGCGATTGAGTGACATCATATCACTGGCAAGCAGGTTGAATTGGTTCTCTTTGAATTTCTCTTTCATTAAGCCCTTCATTTCGGTTGGGATTTTAACGGGTTTCCCTGCAAATATAGATCGGTTGATAGATTTTATAAAACCCAATTGAGTGTTTCGTAAGACTTACCCAATTCGCCGGGTTGTCCAACTTGTTCTTGAACTGTAGGTGCCGGTCGCCACTTTCGAAGAATTGTGCTGCGATATGTGATTGGCACTGATACGCCTCCGTCAAGGTTTTTCGCCGTGTCTATTTCTGCCTCGTCCACAATAGAATCTTCGTCTACAAGGCGCTGACTTTCCGCGGGTTGCTAAAATGTAATCGAGTGAGATAGAGAGAAAGAGAGTTTAAAGGGAGACACAAGCACATGGCAAATATTTGCTTGGGTATGCTTCACTGGCGTCTCGTCTAACGAAAAAAAAATCCCTTAATGAAACACTGTGTAATAAATAATAATAACACAGACAAATATGATATGCACTATTGCACAGCCCATAAAACCTCCATACGCATATACCATATTCATATTCATCCTTCCTAATTTTTCTTTCAAAAATTCCTTCATCGCTGAGAAAAAAAAAAAAAAAAAAACAATAAACTCGCTAGCACGGTGCAGGGAAATAACTTCACATGGGAAATCACCTTGAGTGGGAAATAATTTCACATTTTTATGTGAAGTTATTTCCCACTTGAAGTGGGCAAAAACATCCAATATTTTGTGAAATTATTTCCCACTTACAAATTGAGAATTTGTTGATTCTAACTAGAAAACAAAATCAAATTATTTATAAGTTGTATAGCTAATTTAATAAACTTTGCATACACCCAAACTAGCAGCTACTCCCACCCCTAAAAAGAGACTCCAAGCCGGGGGGTTGCATTGTTTATAAATTGTAGGCTTACATGTGTCGTTGAATGTTAAAAGAAATTATTTCCCACAAAAAAGTGAAGTCACATAAAGTAAGTGAATTTATTTCACACTCGAGATGAAGTTGTTTCCAATGCGAAGTTATTGCCCGAGAAGTTACACCATGCACCCGCTAGCACTTGTTCTGTTGATTTCATCAAATAAATTCATCTAACTCCAAACTATATAAATACAAAATTTCCCCAGTATTCATCCCCATCGTCATTCGTCACCCGCACGCCGTACACGCGAATATTCGTAGTTTATGACACTTCATTCACATGAAAACTTTTTTTGGTCGCAGATACCCACGTATCAGCTTCATTTTTAATGGTTAAGTTCGAACGAATTTTTCATTCGTGGGTTTGTGGATGTTTTGTGTGGATTGTGAATAAAATGTTACAGTTCGCGGCAGGAATTTTCAATTCGCGGGAAAATTGCTTAGATTGTTAACTTAGCTGTTTAAATCAATTGAGTGATGTTTTTTTAAGACTAGATGTTAGATTAATTAAATATAATGGTTTTGTAATAGAACAAAAAGTAATTTTCAATTCATAAATACAGTTAAATTGATTTGTTCGCAGTTCGCCTATTCGCAATTCGCTCTCATGTGAATGGTCCTTTTACTTTGATGAACTTTTAGTGAACTCGTGCGACGGTTTTCTGTGCACGGGCTGTATTCTTATTTTCTCTTCTTTTGCACTACTGTTCTGTCATGCTTCCGTAAAGCGCCATACGTCAAATATACAATGCATTACATCGATACTCGTGCAAAAAAACAGTGCACGAAAGCCGATTAATGAATGAATTAATGAATGAACTTTGCTTTTCGTTTAAGTGGTTGCAGTTTCGT
This sequence comes from Cheilosia urbana, assembly GCA_946477585.1. Taxonomy (NCBI): domain Eukaryota; kingdom Metazoa; phylum Arthropoda; class Insecta; order Diptera; family Syrphidae; genus Cheilosia; species Cheilosia urbana. The sequence goes on from OX297854.1 coordinate 126,356,379, forward strand.
GTGGTGCTTTTTATTTTCCTATATTTAATTTTGAAAATAAAATAAGATATCAGGATCCAGGCAATTTGTTGATAAAATTTTCAAGAATTGCACACAAATCTAAATAATTCACGCGACGCCACTGGTATTCTCTTGTTTCCCTGATTTCGGTTTTATGTAACATCAAAATCGAAACACAGACTTTCGATTGATTTAGTGTCAACACAAATAACTGTCTCGTATTTGGACAAGATTGTTTTTTAATGGGCCAAATCAATTATTCGTCACTTGATATGCAAATATTTAGGTTTGTCTATAGAAGAGGGAGTTATCAATTAAAACAAAAAAGACTGAGAAAAGCAGTTGTTCTCAAACAAATATTTACCATCAAGAAGAAGAAGGTGTGTGTGTGTGTTTTATTTTTATTTTTTAATAGACATATTGTGGGAAATGTGTTTTTTTTTTTCGTTTGTTTTTCGAGCTGTAGAGAAGACGTATATTTACTGGGAAGTTTGAATTCAAGGGCACCTGGATTAACGTAATCATAACTTTATAACAACTTCTTGGCTTGAATAGGCTTAATTAGAGCAATTGTAGCAAACCCCAGAGGGTCAGAGTGAAATATGTTCAATGCATGTGCTGTACGATTTGCCGAATGTGCCGAATGAATGCATAATTTTGTTTCTCTTCTAAAATCGGAGGTATTTGTTACCTCTTAAAAATAAAAAAATAAATAGTCGGCGCAACTGGTCCGGATGGACCCTATTGTCCTAGCTTCTCACAAGTCACAACCATTCGTTTTGTGTGAGTTTTTCATTTTTGGAACTAATGGAAGGGATCTACAATTTTATGCCGACCCAAACGGCTGATTGAGAAGCTCTTTCAAGACAGTTATACTCTCGGATTTTTGTCAGACGTTCGCGAGAGGTGGCGCAGTGAAAAAAAAAACCCTGAGTTGGAATTTTGGGTTTTTGCGGTATTCGAACCTTGGACTCCTCGCTTAGTAGTCCAACACACTAACCACTAAACCACTGCGGCTATTTGTTGCCTCTTACTTGATATTAATCCAAAATAGAAGTTTCGTTTATGATTCAAACGAACAAGATGGTTTGGCAGAAATATACTTTTTTTATGGGCTGGAAATAAAGCACATAATTTGGGCTCTTTTTAACAAGATTTTGGGCTTTAGATAAGTACTTTTCATAGTACAAAGAAACAAGGTATGGTCTATTGATAAGAAACTCGATTGGGGTTACATTCAATAAAATTGTTAGGAGAGCAAGCTTCTTCTTAATCTTACAAGAAGGTAAGGGATGTTTACATTGTGGTTGTAAATCCCCTCGAATAGTTCAAAGTAAAATTTGTATTATTCGTAAAAAAAATCACATTAAATTGTTGTTGTTACTTCACACGTATTCATAGATAGGTTTTTTAAGAGAGAATTTTATTTTCAATTACTGCCGGGGAATAGGGTAGGCGTGCGCCTAAGCTGACGGTCTATTTAATGGGTCGTACGATTGAAAACTAGCATTTGCTTTGAGCAAAAGGTTCTACTAAAGTAAAGACCCTTAGCTGAAGATCCACCAACCAACACGATCTACACGTCATGCACAGGCCTCACAAGCCGGTCATGAAAGGGAAAAATCATTGTGATCAAAAATGCAAATTATGCCTCGGATGACCAAACCAATAATGTTGATTTAGCTTTCGCGAAGTCAGCGAGAGAGTGACAACGATCCGCATAAAGGCCAAATTCCACCACCTAAGCCTCATAAGCGCCCATGCCCCTACAGAAGAGAAAGACTACGCTACCAAAGAAAGTTTCTACGAGCTCCTCGCCAAAATTTATGAGCAGTGTCCCAAATATGACATTAAAATCCTCTTGGGGGAGCCCCACCAGAAGGCTTACACAAGGCGACGCAGTGTCATGCAGCTTTTTTAACATTGTGCTTGAAAATGTAATACAGAACACCAATGCCAGTACATCGGGCACCATTTTCAATAAATCGACACTATTACTTGGGTTTGCAGATGACATTGACGTGATAGGAAGAACGAAGCGAGCATTAACCGGTGCATTCACTACTATGGAGTCAGCAGCAAGCAAAATGGGGCTGAAAATAAACGAGGACAAGACGAAGTCTATGCTTTCATCAACAAAAGTCCAATCCTACCACCGACTTGGTCAAAATGTGACCATTGATAGGTATAACTTCGAGGTAGTCAGTGAATTTGTCTATCTAGGCACTGCTGTAAACTCAGGCAACAACATCAACGCTGAAATCAAACGCAGTCTAACTCTTCCTAATCGCTGTTTCTTTGGGCTGAATAAGCAATTGAGGAATTGAGCCCTATCGAGAAGAACCAAGGAGACGTTGTATAGAACACTCATCATCCCGGTCCTGCTACATGGTGCAGAAGCATGGACCCTCTCCCAATCGAATGAAAAGTCACTTGGAGTCTTCGAGAGAAAAGTTCTGCGTATGACTTACGGTCCTGTCTGCGTAAACCAAGAAGACAACATTTGGCGACGAAGATACAACAACGAACTATACGTGCTGTACAGCGAAATAAGCTTAGCCAGAAAAATTAGAATCCAACGACTAAGATGACTGGGTCATGTGGAGCGAATGGACATCAATGGACATCAATGCTCCAACGCCAAACCAGAGGGAGTCAGAAGCCAAGGTAGATCTTCGCGGGGGCGACCAGGTGGAGGGAGACCTCCGACAACTCGGAGTGGGAAATTGGTGACTGCATGCTAGAGATCGAGCCGGCTGGAGAGGTATACTGAGCAAGGCCTAGGAGCACCACGCTCTAGTTGAGCCAACAAAAGAAAGAAGAAAAGGCCTTAGCTATTGCTTTGAATCGGTATGAATAAAAATCCACCTACTTTGCTAAAGTATGTTCTAAAGTTCGATCATATCATTTACTTCGCTATACGCATACTTGCCTAGCAGTTTGTTCTGGCAAACCGGAATAATAAATTATAATTTTTGAACTTTCTATCACCGAATTTTATGGAAATTGAAATTAAAAAATATTAATACAATCGATAGCTCCAATTGCACCTGGAAATATGATTTTTGTTTGGCAAATAGCTTGTTGATGTTTCATTTTTGCTTCAGGTGCCGGGAATTGTTAATACGCTAGTCAATTCATTAAAGAAGAACTATGAATTACCGAGAGGTTTTCGAACTGTTAACCTAAAAGCCCGAATCTCCTACATACATTAGAAATTATCCTTTCTAAGAATTTCCATGGGAACAAAATATTATCCAAATAGTCTGTTGAGAAACTTTAAGCTTAAGAAACTGCCGTTTTTAAACCCACAACTGGCAACGACACAACTTCGAAAAATCGACCTGTCATTTTCCGGTTTAATTTGTTAGACGACGAGGAGCGGGAAAAAACGTGGGTTAAATAAAATATCATTTATATTGAGTATGAAATTGTAATATAATAATTGTTATAGTTTTTTAAATGTCAAATCAGCTGTTTGCTATTGTAAGGTCTGACAGCTTTTCCACTTTTTAAATTAAGAAATTTATTGAGTAAAAATCTGTAAGATTCTCATTGGAGGGGTAATATCTTGCTCTCTCGATGACGCTCTCTTTTACGAATTTTTCTAGTTAAGGAACGGCTTTGAGTAAAAATTCGTAGGATTTAAAAGTAAAGGAACAGACCCAAGATACATCAAGTCACTCAGCTGTCAGACTTTTTAAACTAGAAATCCGAACATCCCCATAGGCATTGTCGTTATTTGCGTAGGTACTGCAAGTTAACAATTATTCCAACACAACCAGTAGCGCTGTTAAAAGGAGAGACGAATTTTTGGAACTGCATACCATTGAAAGAAATATTGCATCTTTTGAAAAGAAAAACAACTACGACTTGGAAAACAAAAATCGACGGTCTACAATAATTTTTCCTTCAATATTCTATATAATTTAATTATCATTTTGACAAAGTTCATTAAAGAAACAAAATGCACTTATTATTTCTGATCCACCCTGTATGATATATTTCCATATAATCAATACCAACCTCAGATATAAATAGTTCAATTGTCTACACGTAATTATATGAATGAAAGAAAATAAATACAACAAATTGAGACCGAGTGCAATTAACAAACACATTGTTGCGAGTGTGGCAGTTTCTGTCCCCGCGTATTTATGATTTTACCAGCTTAACTAAACTACAAACTAGACATTGTTATTTACAGCTATAAAAAAGTGTCATAAACCTAAAGTACGACGATCGTAAAACGGGGGATCAATGTACCGACAATCGTTAAAATTTTAAATTTCTTTTTGTAAACATTATTTTATGTGTAGACGTGTTGCTCTTAGCAAATTGTTTGGATTATTGTTAAAAATAAAAGGAGCACCATGGCTTCTACATTCTGTATGATCCTATTGATTGAAAACAAAAACACAAACTAAAATACAAAAATGATTATAACAAAAACAAAAAAACAAGAAAATGCAATTGTAATAAGCTTCTTGATAGGTCAGTTATAAATTAGTCTTGCAAATTTACTTTTGCTACAAATAATATTGTTACAGCTTAATCGGTTTAGTAATATGCTACCTGAGGCAATAATTCATGCATAAAATATTTTGGGCAGACATTTGTGTAACATTTTGTGTAGCAACCCGCACATTTATTTGGGAAAAGTTGCTTTCACATTGCGCAAGTACTTTGATGTAATTTGTTGTTGTATGCAAGATATATATATTATAATCCAGGTACTTATTCCAAATTAGTGAGTAAATAAAAAAATGCATACAACATCGTTTCCAATCGGATAGGTACATTAAGTACCTGCACGCTAATGATCCCGCAGTATAGGGCAATGTCTTTTTTGTTTAATGTGTTTCTTATCTTATTGAATAATGTTGTGAGCTCAGTGGTTTATCTGCTGGAATACTAAGCAGGGTGATTCAGGCATTCAGGTTCGATACCTCGAAAAACACAAGTTGGATTTTAACACTTCGCCACATCCCGCAAACGTCTGAAAAACGTTCACGTCTGACAAACATTCGATAATACATATAATAATTGTCAACTCGACAACTTCGATCTTCGAAACAACAGTTCAGAGTAGTTTTAATGTATTTCTTTCGCGCTTAATTTGGCAAACCAACAATTTGACCCATTGTGAAACGTCAACTAGATTTGTCGGGACTAGCTATCCGAACGCATTGACGAGGCAACTTGAATTGTTTTTATATTTCCGCGGTCAGCGTTACCGTTTTTTGACAAAAGTCGAAATTTGACACTTTTGTCCTTTTTTATGTGGAAAAGACACTTCGCGAATTTTTCAAAAAATTGTTATTTCCAAATAAGTGCGTTTAAAATGTAACACTGTTACCAATCACAACACTATTATAGTGTTATGCAAACTAATTGTTGTTTAATATTATGCGAAGATTCTAAGTTTTCGGAGTAACTTCAGAAATGACACATTTTTCTCTCACCGGCACTTTTCTGAACGTTTCAGAATTCTGCTGCGGCCACTCTGTTTATTTTAAATAGGACTCTTCGAAATGTCTACTCAGGATTTTCTTGACTAGATTTATCGGCTTCCCCTCCATAAACGTCAACTGCAAAAACTATTCACGCGACCACTCTGGCCCAATAAAAAACTGAAATACATCTAGTCAGTCAGCTGTTAGATTTACTAAACTAGGAATCCGAATTCCGAACGTCACCATTGTCAACTAGAATCCGTGTGACATGTAAAACATACAAAAAATACAAAACAAAAACAATGCTGCCAACCTTGCCGAATGTAATAGAGTTCGGGAATACCACATTTTAACATTTCTAAATTCTATTGGTTATTGTATATTTTTAAAAGGCGATTTATTTGATTTGTTTGCTAAATAAAACTGTCTAAATGAGATGTATTACATACAAGAAAAATATTAGGACAAACATGGTTGTGTATTTTCCGCTTTTGGATATCATTAACTTAAATTTCATGAGTACATTTTTCTTAAACAACTGACAAAAATTTGCTCAAAATGTTCTTAGTTTCCTACAACCATTCTGCAATGATAATTTATCTCAATATTTTTAAGGAAATGTATAGGTACTTATTACTTAAAAAAATACTATCCACACGTAACGAATAATTTCAAATTTAACGGATAAAATTATATGAACGCTGCCAGCAACTTTTCCTACAGCGGAAGTGGCATATGCAAGGTGCGAGTGTTGTGGTGAGCTGGAGTTCTTGAAGTTACGTGATATTTATCAATGTCAGGCCTAGCACTTTCCGTCCCAAAAAAAAAAAACATAGCTTGTAGGCTAATAACCGAAAATCGGCCGAAGATGGTGGTCTCAGTATGGGTTGTCTATGATCAATGATCATATATGCTCTATGTTCTATGCTATTGAATATACAAGCTGCCTATTCTTTATATATATTATTTTTGGAAGGAAATGCCAGTTTCTTTCTAGTAAGGAAGTGATCCAACGTACTTCAATTGTTAAACTGCTTAGCATTTCACCAAAAAAATGCAGCTAGCCACCAATTTATTGAAGAAGAAGAAGAGAGCGAGAGGATGACGCAATTGCAATGTATTTCTGTTGCTTTCAATGCTTTTTTTTTTAGTTTTTCTTCTTTTGCCTATCATCTGATTCTTTTGGGCGATAATTTAAAATTCTGGCAGTTGATTCTTTATAAAAACGCCTTTTGTTATTTTGAAATGCCGGTCCGTCAAATCAAAGTGCTTCTTCTCAAATTGTCTTTCTCCTATGGCGGCGTTTAAAAAATGCTCTTTTCAATCAAATTTGTTGGCACACTTTTACAAAAGTGGTAGACACCATTATGTGGGAAATAAAATCTAAAACAAATATTAATGTTTTGGCTTATTAACCAAATCAATTTATTTCAAATAAAGCTTGAATTCGCAAGCTTAACTTACATATTTTCGAATAACATAGCGCAAATTTTGTTCCGAAGAACACAACAAACATTTCTATCTGACATTTTGCAAGTGTATGTTTGTGAGTTCAGTGAAGTTCCTTAAAAATATCCCGGTCAGTGCTCTTTTTTCTTCAACGAAACATAAAAAGATTTTTTTTTGATCTTTAGATAGAAAGGGCAAATCTTTTCTTCTATCGAAAATGCCATTCGCCTATTCACACCGCACCGAAAACTCGTCGATGCAAACGTCAAACGAAAACTAGTTGGTGTTCGGTATCAACTAGTTTCCGTTTGACGTTTTAATCATCTGTGAGACTCTAATCGTGAAACTTCTGTGTAAACTATTTTGGTTACAAATTTCGATCGCATTAATTAACAAATAAAATTAATTCAGAGCATTTAAAAAATAATATAAGCCCATCAATTAATGTCGTTTTCCATTGGGACCAAAAATCAATCCTTTTTTTGATCTAAATCACTTTTCGCGTTCCATCGGGCAGAAAAATCAATTTTTTTTTCGATTCGGATCACTTTTTGCAGATCTCGATATTTTTTCAGATCTACACACACCAATATAATTTGCAAAGCTGTTTTGCGTCAGTTTAAGAAGTTTGCTTTCGAGAGAAATGCGCAAAGTTTCGTGAAAACCAAAATAGCAAAATCACACAAATAGCTATGGATATGATTTCGTAAGGAATTATTATCTTCATTATCTCCCTCGTCATCTGAAGACTACAAACCACCAATAATAGGTACTTCATTTGTATCTACAACAAGGAAAACATTTTTGAGGTCGATATCCATTTGCGATTTTGCCAGAAACGAATGCAATTTGAACAGCTGATATTGTTGTAATTTAACGCACTAATTCATTTACAAAAGCAGATCAATTTCGTTACGCGTTCCATGAGCACCGTAAAATCTGAGATCTGAAAAAAATTGCTGGTGGTCCCAATGGAAAACCACATAAGTATGGAAAATGATTTTAAGTCGTGAGTTGTGACATTTGTTCGGTCAGCTGTTCTGCTGAATTTTCTAAAAATGCCAAAAGTATGTTTGTTTAAACAAGCCAACAATTGGAAGTCGTTTTCGTGGAAAACGATTTTAAATGACTCATTTTGAAAACTGAAATATGTATGGGAAAACTTTACTTTTTTTCATAAAATGCTTGCTTTTGTGCTGTTTTAATTATTAAATTATAAATTAGTTTTAGATGGGCAATCTCTTTGATCTAAATGCGATCACTCACATTCTATCCCTACCTACCTGCCTGACAGTTGATTTTTTTTTTGTATCCGCTGTTTAATTACTTTAAAAATCTCCATGCCCTCATTTCATTCAATTTTAATAGACGAACGATATGCGATAATTGCGCCACAAATTCGCCCACTATACGATACCATCTACATATACAATGTTTTTGTATATGTATACCGTAAATGATTGAATGTGGTAACCACAAAATAACCTCCCATTTAAACAACGAGATTAAACGCATTACATCAATTATTTCTATATTATGTATATTTATTTTCTATTTGCAGCTTACCTCAACATCATATTCGCCGGCCCGTTTACACCGCCATCCATCCTTGCCTATACAATCCGAATAATTTGTGATAATTATTACATCTATAATCACCCATACGAGCGACGTGAGCATTACTATCCGGCAGGTATTCGAACGCAATTTGCCGCGCAACATTCTCGATACGTTGACGTTTGTCATTTTTGCGTCTAATCGTATTAATTGCGCGTGGTTTCCTTTTCCGACTTAAACTCTATCGATAAACATAAAACTGTTTAAACTTCCACCCGATTGCAGGAAATAAAAATGCAAAACCAAAGAAAACCAAAAGTCACGAAAATTTTACAGTTTCTTGGCGTATTCAGCTAGCAAACAACCAAAGAAACGATCAGTCACAAATTTCGATGCTCATTGTCAAAAGGTGATGATGCTGCAGTCGACATTTTCGCGAATAGCGTGCTCATTCAAAATATTCAACTTGGTTATGTTGGTTATTTCGAAGCCGGTCATAGAGTTTCCCTTTGTTTTTGTTGTTGTTATTACTATTCGATTGGGGGTGTGCTGGTGGTAATAGTGATTGTGCGATTGTGCCTTGTCTGTTGATTATTTGTGGATCACAGTTGGTGTGGGTTTATGAGCGACGTAAACATATTTTCTCTTTCATTGGGCGCCGCTCTCGTCTGACTGCTACAGATAAACGAGGTCAATGTGCCATCACTCGCTTATGCAATCGCCAAAATTTATCTCCGTCATTGGTGCGGAGCAAGGGTTCCAATTCAGTAAATCGCTTCAAGTCTGGAATGAACATAAGAAAAAGAAAGGGAAAGTTAGTTTTAATCGTGCGAATGTTTTTTTTTTTTTTTTTTTCTGAAGTCTTAAATATCCCTATTGTTTTTTTCTCTTATTTTTGCTTTTTCGATCGTATCGATAAATTATTGGATATATCGGTGAACGGTGAAGTGAAAGGATTTCAACATGGGATTGCTGGTAAGAGATTTTATGAGAGAAACTTTTTCACTGTATTGGGAAAGGTTTTGATGCCACTTGACAGAGATCCTCGGAAGATAAACCTAGGTAAGCTTTTTCGCAAGTTGTTTGCCAGAGTGCATAAGAATAAACGAAAGGGGAGTTCGTGGTTGGTTTGAAAAAAAGTTGCGGCGCAGCCCTTGAGTTCTAAAAGTGGCTGCTGAAAAATCCTCATCGTACAAGATCCCGGAAATCGAAGACTATCCAAACCAGACGGTCGATTCGATTTTGCCCGGAAATTTTGAACGCGCTCTTATTTTTTCTGTCTGTGAATGCGTGTAATTAATGGCCGGGTGGCACTTCTTCTATAACAAACAATTTGTAAATGAATTTATAACAACAAATTTAAGAAGAATAAATGTTGAGTATGCTTTCTTAGGCAGCTTAACTTGTTCTCTATCCAATTTAGCGCCAAAATATATTCATCCATTTGCATTTCAGGTTTTGTTTTTAAATCTATATATATAAAAATCAATGCACCTTTTCGTTGTAATTTTATAACTCAAGAACGGGCTCACCTATCCAAACCAAATGTTTAGGATTTGTTCGGAATATTTAGTAGACGGTTTATGTGAAGTTTGCACAAAATCGGTCGAGCGGTTCTTCTTTTATCATTTTGTTAATGGGGATTTTGCTGTCAAATTGAAACTTTTTTAAGTTGGGGATTGTGCAGTCAAATTAAAACTTTTTTTACCACAGTACCAGCATGTTGTTATGTCATTCACGCGGTCATAATTATTGCTTTGTGTTTATATTTTTAAACATATTGTTGAGTGCATTCATACAAACGGTGAGTCTTGAATTGTTCAAATGTACTATGTATATGTGTGCGTGTACTTTTCTCAGTTTTTTAGCGAGCCGTCGGTGTTTCATATCATTTACAGGCTTTATTTGAATTAAATTGTTTAAATAGAGCACGAAGAACCAAACGCATAAATATATCATTAAGTATATATATAGGTATGAAATCTGTCAAATCTTATACACCGAATATTAGCTTTTGGAACCTGAAAAAAGAAGAGCTACAGATGGTGTCAAGTTGCCAATAATCGATAAGAAATAGGATAAAAAGCGGGACAGTATAGTTGATGGGAACAATAGTGTCCAATTGCCTACGCAGATAGTTTGAGATGCAACTAAGAAGAAGCATTCTTTCATTCATTAAAAATTATATCTTCATTGTGATACCACATGAGATCCGGTGACTATACCAGACCTACGGGTAAGAGATTTAGGGCCTGTCTGTTCAAAGCTGGTTAGGTTACCATAGATTTAGATTAACCCATCATTTTAAATATGTAATATAATAGGTACACGATAAGTGTTTGTTGAACGATTATTTGTCAATTCAGTGGTTGACTGAAAAACTTTAAAATTTGTTTTTACTGAAAATGAGTTTCAATTTTACTTCTAAGCAAATTAAGTTTCACAGAAATTTTCGAGGTTTTTTCCCCTTATGATGTGAAACATCTATTGGCGCGACTTGGGAGTTAAATCAACTCGAATGAGACGGAAAATCTGGCCTGACAGCAGAAATTGGCCTGTCGCCATCACACGCCGCGCCGCCGCTCTCGACCGATTTCAATTAAATTTTGTGTGGCGCTTTTGGCGAGATATAAACTTTTTTTTTCCATTCTTTCAACTTTATTCTTAAAGTGAATACTTATATGAGCACGCGCACGCTGGACCTGGGGAGTGAACTGTTAAAGTTGATTAAATTAAATCTCCTACAAACAAAAACTCTAAAAATAGAAAACTTTAGATTGGATTGTGCTGTGACAACTTTTTAAATGAATGAAAACACTGCGCTCTTTTAAGATTATACCTAATATTATAAATATTTGTTTTTTAAATTAAATTTTTTAATATACACTGCGCGTCATCAGGTTAGCACATGCAATTTATATTTCATTTATCTTCGGAATTGAAATACGTATTGACACCAAATTTTATTTAATGCTCAAGTGATCTATTTTATTAAATATGCGTAAAGGAAAAGCGCTATCGGTTGAAGAGAAAGCATATGAAGAGTTGAAGATTTCAATAACCGAAATATCAAAAAAAAAGTCGACAGAATTCGAAAATATACCTACAATTTCTTACGTAATAAATCGGGATATGGTTGAAATATCAAAAGGCGGTAACAATAAGGTGATTTCCGATGCTGCAAGAGAGGAATTTTGAGAGAAGCTTCCAGCTCTCATGAATCGACCGCAAGGATCAGGGCAAATGTTGGTTTTGAAGCAAGCTTATCTACTGTTCAAAGGGTGATAGGGAATGCCTCACATTTGAAAAGACTGAAACTTAAAAAAAAAACACCACTTAACGATGCTCGAAAATAAAAACGAGAATGAAGGCATTAAAAGTGCTTGGTCAGCCATTTCTTTGATTTATATGGGAAAGTTGTACGAATCGCTACCTAATCGGACCTATGAGATCATTTTCAACAAGGGAGGATCGACTTATTATTAAAATTATAAAAAAAAACCGTCTAAAAATAAGTTCTTACCAGAAAAGTTTACAAAAATTGAAATAAAGAAGATGTGTGCTAACCTGATGACCGAATTCAAATTGTTAATTTTTAGGTTGATTTGAAAAAAAAAAAAAAAAAAATGATAAAAAAATATCGAAAAATAGAGAAACTTCCTTTTTTTTATTTAGTCGAAAATTGATTTGTTTATAATCACTAGAATTTTTAGAATTTGAGCTTTTTTAGTTTTAATAGAAATGAGCGAAAACTATTAAAAGCAGGGGTGTGCTAACCTGATGACGCGCAGTGTATGTAATTCAACTAAAACACAATACAATTCATAACATCCTCATTTAGAGAGAGAAGTTTCACATCTGGTCGGTGTGTGGTCCTATGGTTCCCTTTTCCTTATAAAACAAAAGCCTCAAAATTACTGCATTTCCCTTCAATTTGGATAGATGCACGTAGTCCAAAATCGACGCATTACATTCAGGAGCTTGTTCCATTGTTCCATCTCCGTTCAAGTATGGAGATTATTACCAGAGACAATACTGAGACCCCCAACTCACAATCCTCTTGCCGCTGGCCCCCTCAGTTTTTTTTCAAATTCGCCATTTTGTTTTCCTATCGGTGTTATGTCTATTTAGAATCCGTGTGACATGTAAAAACATACAAAAAATATAAATTCAATGCTGCCAACCGCTACCAACCATGGGGGAATGTGATAGAGTTCGAGAATACCACATTTTAAGATAACTGAATGCTATTGGTTGGTTATTATACATTTTTAAAAAACGATTAATATAATTTGTTTAGTTAATAATGCGATCTAAATGAGATGTTTTATATACTAGAAACATATTAGGACAAATATTGTTGTGTATTTTCTGCTTTTGAATATCATTAACTTCGATTTGATGTGTACATTTTTCTTAAATACCTGAAAAAAAATTGCCCAAAATGTTTTTATTTTCATACAACCATTCTACAGTAATCATTTTTCATAAATATTTTCAGCAAAAGTGCACTAATTCCTAAAATAAAATACTATTTACACGAAACGAATAATTTCAAATTTAACTGACAAAATTCTATGAACGCTGGAAGCAACTTTGCCGACAGCGGAAGTGGGACACGAAAGGTGCGAGTGTGTTGGTGAGTGACAGTTGTCAATACGAATTTCTATGTAACAATACTAAAGCACTTAGCGTGTACCACCCCATAGAAATATAGCTTGTAGGCAAGTAACGGAAAATCGGCCGAAGTTGGGGGTCTCAGTATTGTCTCTGATTATTACTGCGAGTAAGTAGATATTGAACGCGCCATTTATGGGCATCTTAAAAAAAATTACATCAATTGCACATGCTGTCTTATATATGAATTCGACGAGGCCATCTTATGTGGAAATATTGCAAAACAAATTGTCTCCCGACAATACAAAGGAAAAAAGAGAACAAAACAATACAACAGAAATCGAAAACAAAATACAGCTGCTAGGTTACCATTGTCATGTGTCCCAGTTTCACAACGGTTATATGCCAACGCAGTTAGCACACACAATCGATAAACAATTCTCCATAGAGAAAGATACTACAACTATACCTACATTTTACATACATATACATAATAATAAAAGCGAATTAATTCACGTGCAAATTGTTTCAGCACTATTTGGTCTCCAACTACCAGATTGAGAAAAAAAAATTGGACCTTTTTGAATGAAAAAGGGGAAAAGGAGGGACAATCTTAAAAAAGGGGAAAATAAAAAAATCCCAGTATAAAACGTCAAATGTTTAACAGTAAAATAAAAAACGTATAATTTATATAACGTTTCAATGAAAGTATTTTTCCTATTAAATATGAAAGAAAATAGCCCATCGAACGTCAAACTTTAAACGTAACTTTTTGTACATCTGAATGCTTTCACTCGTTTTGATATTATGTCTAGTAGAAAAGGAAATTATTGTGTTTTTATGTGATATGCTTATTTTAAGCTTGTTAATAAATCAGTTACATCTTTTTAGTTTTTCTTATGAAAACAAGTGCAAATTTCACTAAGGGGAGAAAAAGGGGATTTTTTTTTATTTAAATTTAGGGCAAAACTAAAGCTTTTCCGAATATTAGAAGAGGGGAAAACAGTCTTCAAAGTCTGGGAGTACTGCAGTTGTCAAGTAGTGATCCTTACCTAGTGTCTCCACGAGCAATATTTCATAGCTTGATATCTGTCGAATTTGATAGAAAGAAAGAACGATAGTATGCAATAAAATGCAGGGTGGGCATTTCATAGTATACTATTTCATTCGTTCAAATGCCGCGAGCAGAGAATGTCGTTGCATTCTCGCATTAGTGATGCTAAGCATAGCATTCCCTACTCATCCATCGTAAAAAAAAGTGTCAAACTGCACAGAAATGACAGCTCATATCATACTATCGATATCATTCTATGAGCTGAGCAATATATTTCAAGAAATTTTTTATATCATACTATTTGTGGTCTCCACTGGCAATTTTCATAGTATGATATATTGCAAGATATGAAATATTGCTCGTGGAGACACTAGGTTAAACATACAGCCCTATTCTGCCATTCACGTGAATCGTACATTCGATTCACCCACTCGATTCCCTTTGACTCTGCCTTTCCATTCTGCTTTCCATCGGGTGAACTACATTATCCAAACCAATTTGACATTCAAGTTAGCATGTGTTCATGTGAAAATCATTAGAAGTTTTTTTTTTGAAATTGAAATAAATGTATTTAATTTGATCTCTATTTATGACAATCTTTGGAAGTTGGATAAAGTATTTTGGTTAACTAAAAACAAGAAATATAAACAAAATGATATGGATATTCATTGTGGAAATTATTGCTGTAAATTGGTCTCTGTTTGTTGTTCTACCCCTAAAAATGAATAATCTTTATTCATAAGCAAATAATCCCGCAATAAATTAGTTTTTACTTTATTTTATCATTTGACATGCGGATCTGAATTGTATAGGATGTATGCGTTCATGTGAATAAGAGAATACCACGCAGTATTACCGACATTGACGAGGTGAATCCAAATTCAATTCGAATGAATAGTAGAACAGTGTTCAGTGAAAATTGAAGAAAAATTCCCCCCGATGAATAGCAGAATAGGGCTGATAGATAGTCTATCGATATTATCGATATTATCGATAGTATTTTACTATCGATACTATCGATGGTTCAAAAAAACTATCGATACTATCGAAACGCATATATGAGCACATATTCAAAGAAAACGTAGAAGTACTGATAAAACCGGTGAAACATGTACGTAAAAGAAGTACTTTGTTTCCACTGACAAAGATTGGGCAAAAACTCAGTTATATACCTGCTGTACACAAGAAAACGTGAACCTACCATCTCTTTCTTACTTATTAAAAAATGTAGCGCCTTCACACTCAAGTAAAGCTCTGATATTCATACGTCAAAAGTACTTCCGTAACAGGATTACTACTTTTCTACGTATAAAAATAGGTGCCTTCAAGTAAAGTTAAGATTAGACTGTATGCCAAGTAGTCACAAAATGCCAATTTCTGACAGTTCTCCTGTCAAAATATGGTCATACCATCGGCCCTAGCGAGGTTTCCGTCGGAACGGAAAATTCTCCAATTTTATGCGATTCGGAGGATTTTTGCTGCGAAGTTTTCTTCGAAACAACTGTTCGGAGAATTGTTCCGATATTTTGTAAGGCATATTGGCGAATTACGTTGAAGTGCGATGAAGTTATTGTTAAATTTTTGACAGCTAGGTTCCGATATCCTCCGACAGATATTGGTTGCGGAATTTGTTTCCGATCTGCAGTGCGCCATTGCAATTGTTTGTTTCTCTTCCGAAGTCGGACACCTCGAATGGAATTTGAGCCTCCGAAAGAGTATGCGTTGCGGAGAATTTTCCGTTCCGGCGCATACCTCGCTAGGGCCGAATGTAAGGGGCTTGGGCATATCTCATATGCTCTAATGACCTAAATGCCACATATGACCAAGCTGATTTTTACAGGTAAAAATGCCCAAATAGCATATAGTGTAATCGGACAATAAGCACGAATGCCAGCACAAAGCCCTATATGCCCATATGCATGCACTTCATTGAAATTTCGTTATGGCATTGGTGGCATTTTTGATGGAACAGGAATTATTTTGTTGTCATCGGTGTTTGAGTTCGTGAAATTGTGAATTATTTTAATTTTCGTTCTTTTTTTTTTTGTGGAACCCTACTACAACATTTGTTAATAAACAAAAAATAACTTAAATGACCATATTGGTAACTTTGGTCATATAATCTGATATACAAATTTGATAATTCTGACATTTTGGTCATTTAAGAGCTAATCTGGTCATTTGCCTGTTAGCATTCATATGAGTGATTGACATACAGCCTTATAGCTTAAACTATAATAAAATACAAACACGAGTCCTTTTAAAACATTTCTTGACCATAGCTGCTTCGGTATTCGAATAAAATATGTTTTTAAATATTTTTTATTAATAAATTATGGACAAATTTACACCCAGTCCTTAGAAAATCGTAA
Source organism: Cheilosia urbana (assembly GCA_946477585.1). NCBI lineage: Eukaryota > Metazoa > Arthropoda > Insecta > Diptera > Syrphidae > Cheilosia > Cheilosia urbana. The sequence goes on from OX297854.1 coordinate 126,372,884, forward strand.
GCATATAAAACTATCGATACTATCGAAATGTAAAACAATCGATGTTTAAGGAACACTACTGTCAAGTAATAAGCGAGTCCAATATTTCACAGATCAGTTGCTAATATTGCTTTCTACAAATTAAATCATTCCAACACCTTGTGAGATCAAGTTCAAAATCCTGCATTCGCAGAAATCAAGATTCCAATTCGAACGCAATGAATCTTAATTGATTCACCGCAAGGCGTTTCACTGTTACTGTGTGTATGTACAACCGAAGTATTGGATAGTGTGCAAATTTATTGAGTAACAAATGCGGCTAGTTCTGGAAAGATACTTCACAGCGCTGTGTACTCGTGTACGTGTCTCGTGTATCGCTACGTTCTGGTCATTGTCCCACAAATTGCAATTGCTTTGCAGACTCCGGCTGCTTGTTCTGCGTTGTGGTCTGATTTGTGTGTATGTATATAGAAACAAACAGAATGCACGATGAAGATGCTATAGTGCGCGAACCGCGGACGATAGGTGGGGCGAAACACGCCGTTTACATTGACCATTTACGGACAAGCATCTCGTACAGCCTCCAATTGGCCGTGGAAGATAAATTGAAAAGCCATGAATACGAGTGCGGTAAACGAGTTTCTGATGGGTTCTTTTATAGCCGCGGTATTTTGTAGTGAGGAGACGACTTTAGGGGTCAGTGTCGTTCAACATCATTGCGTATCGTCGGAAGCAGGTTAATTTCGAAGCTGATTTAATATTGATCAACTCGATGGAGTGTATCATAGTTGCATTTGTCGCAAATAGTTGTGCGGTCAGTTGTATTGGATACGGGCTGTGTTCGCTCAAATGACCTCCATTTACGGTTCTCTCTTATATCGTTTCCAATCGTTGATGGCATGACAGCATTGACAAGACGAATTCTTTTCGAAGATGGTTCTCTAAATGGATGTGGTTATACCATCTTTGTAAACACATCCGAATGTGATTGCTTCCATATTACTCTGTAACGAAACGTTAGGAAATTCGTGGTGATGGAATTCGACGTTTTTCGTCAAAGATTACTCAAATTGAAACTCAAGTGGAAATGAGGCAATTGGATCGACCCATTCGAGGTGACTTCTGCCTCTGTTTACACAGAAAAATGACACCAATAGCACCCTAAGTTTGTTCTTGTCTATGACAATTGACAAGAAGTGACGAAAACAGAAATGTAGACATCGGCTTGACAGCGAGGTCGTTGACATTAGGTGCATATACAGTGTGGGTCAAATACGAGTTTTCTTTTAAAAATGCAATAAAATTAACAAATATAAGAATATAATGTACTTGGTGAACGCACTCAAGGTTCTGTAGCTCGCGTTGCGCCACCTGGTTGACCCCTCTAGAGTTTTATGCGAAAAACAGATTGACACAGCGACATCAACAGCGACCTCGACAGCAACAGCGAATTTAGGACTAGCGCTAACGTCGATGTCGCTCTCGATGTTGCTGTGCTAATGTGCTCAAAGTAATTTAAATACAGTGGTTCTAAAAAGCGCGCTGTGGCTGTCAAAGTTGATGTTGATGTCGCTGTTGATGTCGCTGTGTTAATCTGTTTCTCGCATTAGTGAAACAAAAACGTAGTAGCCGTAGCCAACTTCACTTTGAAGACGGGTTTTCCGCCATCTTAAAGATAGAACTTAGTTTATTATGGCTTTATTAGTAAGATTAGAGCAGACATTTCCATTAATTATGGAACACAACGTCGATCACTTGGCTGGCTTCGCAATCTGTCACTCAAATTTTCCAAGCCCTTGTTGATTGTTTCGGGCTCTAGCTCACGGATTGCTTGGATGATATTGGCCTTAAGAGCTTGAATCGTTTCCAGATTATTGGCATAACATTGGTCCTTCACGGTTCCGCACAAAAAAAGTCCAAAGGGGTCAAATCGCAGCTCAGAAGCGGCCAATTGACATCGCCAATACATCTGATAACATACGATTTGGGAATTTGGTGCGCAAAAGATCGATTGTGGCATGAACCAGAGGTCGTCCAAATCCTAGTCTTCAATTTCAGTATAAAAAAAGTCGGTTAGCATGGTTCTGTACGCCCACCATTGACCGAAACGGTCAACCGCCTCATTTTCGAAGAAAAATGTTCCAATGATGCCACCACTCCACAATCCTCACCAAACTGTCACTTTCTGTGGACCGTACAACGACGGGGGCTATGAGCAAGGTATACAGAACTACAAGGTATGATATTCCGCGATTAATTTTTCGCTTGTTCTGCGCATCTACGTCACATGACGACAACTATTTTGACGTTTCTCGGCAAATTTATTCATAATACGGGTGGTTTTCTGTTTGAAAGTTATATTTTAAATAATAAAAGTATTTTGTGTGCTGTTTTCAATTAGTGTAATGGTGTGCAAATTATAAAATTGCTTATGGATCATTAATTCAATGTGCATAAATGCTTTTGTCATGTGGGCAGTCCACATTAATATATCGAAACCTATGAAAGTCCCTCAAAAGATATTATTGTCGGTGAAACTATTTTGTGCATTTCAATAAAAAGATTAAAAGCAACTCGCTACATCTTTTGTGCCAGTGTTAAAGAAGACAAGATGCGTCGAAATGGTCACCGACTGGACAAGAATGCTGAAGTCAATCAGAAAGATTAAAGAAAGAAGCTGCAAAATGTTAACTTAAATCAATGGTAGGTAATGAAATCATTTTTTTTTTTTTTGTATCTAATAGGTACTTAATTCGATATTTTTATATCCCTAAAGGCCTTTTGATGCGCATGAGGATGGGCAGCAGGAGCAACAGTAGCAAAGATGACAGAATTCCTCAGAAGTGGTCCATGGAAATCATCTCCATTTGAAATTTTGGAAAAAGAGGAATTATCAACTTCCAATCCTAATCAACGGGCACGACGACGGCTAGCCGAAATGTTATCTACTAGAACCTATTGGAAAACAAAGGAGTTGAATAAAAATGATATTAGTTTCATTTTATTATTTTGTTTATTTTTCGTTTATTCGTGTTTACATTTTCGTGCATTTGTGAACTTAAAATTTTAATTTTAAAAAACATTTTACATCGAAAAAACAGTTCCTTTATTTCTTTTTCCAAGTTACAATTTTCAGACAGCAACATTAACTGATTGATGTAATAAGAGCAACATTTAAGTGAGGTGGAATTGTACATAGAGTATATTTTATCAAGGGTTTCTAGTTTTTGTACGAATTCCTGATTTGGTTGCTGAAGCCCTCCTTCCGAATCTAAGTTCGTCCAACAAAATGAACTTGTATTGTTAGTATCCGAATATTTTTGCATAATTTCTGGCATTTTCAGTTCAGTCTATAGATAATATATCCAGCTATATGCTCAAGTGCATCAACTCTGAGTGGTAGATCGATTTCCGAAGTTGGCAACAAATTGTCTGTAACAATTTCAATTTTGTCAGCTTCATTTTCCTTTTCTTCCGCGCTGTTTTGAAATTGCCTTGTGATGGAAAAATGTTTTGTTTATTATAGTAAACTGACAAAATCTGTAAAAAGAAAACTTACAATATTTCGCACAAAGTCTGTTTTGATTCGCGAACTTTCTGCCGTGCCATACGACTGGCTGGCTTCAGAAAATGGGATCTTCTGGGATGGCACTGCATCTGGTTTCAACTTTTTGCTATTCTTTGGGGAATAGTTGAGCAATTCATGTTGTAAATTTCGAGCGTAATCTTCAACTAAAAAATGCTTTGAGCAAATGTATGAATTTTTTACATTAAATTTGTCTTTACGACCGCACTTATGTATCCACTTTTTTTCGAGGATTTTATCTTTTGGAAAACGGAAGAATTTAAGTTTTTCAATTGTTTCTGTCTTATTTCGACTTAACTTTTTGTTATTGTTGGTGTTGCAACCAAACACTGCACATTGTACCATTTTCAAATCACTAATATTTAACTTCTTTTTCTTTTAAATAATTATTTTTCGGGCTAAAGTAGAAAACACTAGCTACGCTTTTACAAAAATTTTCACCGAAATGTCAAATGTGTTGTCGTCGAGTGACGCAACAGTGTAAGAGAGGGATGCAAGAAGACATGCGCAATATCATACCATGTAGTTTTATATACCTTGGGCTATGAGTGTTGTCCACTGGCACACCAGTCTCACGAACTTTTTCCACAAACTTGCGTACAGCCCGGGGCGGTGGGTGTTCCATTTCGGCCAAAACTTCTTTTAAAAAAACCCACTGTTTGGCCTATACAGCACTCACTTTGGAAATAGGTTTTCAGTATTTTCCAACGTTGTTCAATCTTAATGCGACTCATTTCGTTTCGCGGAGGTATGATATGGCTATGGCTTTCCGTCAAGATTTCGAGCGGTAAACAGCTGTCAGTGTCAAAATAACCTATGATTTTAAAAGAAACCACTAATGGGCCCGCCCTTTAGTTCAAAGTGGAATAAGCCAAAAAAAAGGCCACCAATTTTGACATTAGCTTGCTTTTGGTTTCGAATAATATATAGTTTGGCACTCAGCCGAATGGGGAAGGAACCCTCCAAGTTTCAAATTGAATTAACAAAGTCACTTCCCAACTATGGGTCAACGCAAACCCACCCCATCGATTGGAAACTCATGCTCCCAATACATGCTATCAGCGAACTGAACGTCATTATTAAAATAACGGGTGATTTTTTAAGAGGTTTAGAACTTTAAAAAAAAAAAAACACAAAAAATTCGAAAAAATGAATGAAATATTTATTTGAATCGATAGTTTGAACCTTGCAATTTAATGTTTAAAGATAATTTCATGCAAATGTTGACCGCGGCTGCGTCTCAGGTAGTCCATCCGCTGAGTCCAATTTTGGCATACTCTTTCACACATATCGGCCGGTATCTCACGAATGAATGCATGGATGTTGGCTTCCAGTGCGTCAATCGAAGCGGGCTTGTCCCTATACACATTAGCCTTGACATACCCCCACAAAAAATAATCTAATGGTGTCAAATCGCACGATCTAGGCGGCCAATTGACCGGCCCGAAACGTGAAATTAACTGTTCACCAAACTCGCCTCGCAATTGCGCCATTGTTTCGCGTGCTGTGTGGCATGTGGCACCGTCTTGTTGAAACCACATATCATGCAAGTCAAGAACTTCCATTTCGGGCAAAAAAAAGTTTGTTATCATCGCTCGGTAGCGTTCACCATTGACAGTAACGCTGCGATTCGCATCATCTTTGAAGAAATATGGCCCAATAATTCCGCCGGCCCATAAACCGCACCAAACAGTGGCTTTTTCGGGATGCATTGGTAGCTGTTGCAATGCTTCTGGCTGATCTTCACTCCAAATGCGGCAATTTTGCTTATTTACGTACCCATTCAACCAAAAATGAGCCTCATCGCTGAACACAATTTTTCGATAAAAAAGCGGATCCTCGGCCAGCTTTCCAAGAGCCCATTCACCAAAAATTCGGCGTTGTGGAAGGTCGGCTGGCTTTAGTTCTTGCACAAGCTGTATCTTAAAAGGCTTTACGCACAAATCCTTCCGCAAAATTTTCCACGTAGTGCTGTAACAAAAGCCTAACTGCTGGGAACGGCGCCGAATCGACATTTCGCGGTCTTCTGTCACACTAGCTGATACGGCCGCAATATTTTCTTCACTACGCACAGTACGTAAACGTGTTGGTGGTTTAATGTCCAACAAAGTAAATTTGGTGCGAAATTTGGTCACAATCTTCCGAATAGACTGCTCAGAAGGTCGAGAATGCCGATCATAAAATGGAAGCAGCGCGCGAATAACATTTCGAACCGAGCACGAAATTTGATAGTAAAATTCAATAATTTGCAGGCGTTGTTCATTTGTAAGACGATCCATGGTTAAATTGCAAACCAAACTGAACAGTGACACAAGGTACTAAACACACGTCAGCTGTCAAAACCATTGTTGCCAAAACCAAACCAGCTAAAAAATCACCCGTTACAATTAAAATGTGACAGGTAAATTAAATATTCCACACCATACGTCGAAATCCTTTCAATTGCTTTAGCATTTATCGACTTTATTTGAATTACACGCGGAATCAGTTTTTCGATGAAAAATAGATCGCCTCTTGATTTCCAATCAAACCAACAAAATTGGTATTTTCGGTCAAACGCAACGTCCTTGCCTGTCCACATGAGCTCCATTAAAATTTTCAATTTACAAGTGAATCTATTTCCATACACCAAACAACAACTAGTCCGCTTAATGATGCATTAGAGAAGAGACACCGCTGAAAATGTCAGCGAGTTAATTTAATATTCGCGCTAAATAATGCATCAAAGCGTTGCTTGATTCAATTTGACGCGACCGTAGCGTCTCACAGAAACTGTCGTGCCGGTATAGATATGATGACTGAAATTTATTACATGCGAGATGCGACATGCGAATATCATTTACGGCGCAGTTCATTGACCCGACCGTGTTTAGTATGCAGGCGGTGTTTACCGCGCCGAATATAATTTTATACAGTTGTGAACAAAAACACCTGCTTAAAAAAGTAATAGACGCGCAGAAGAAATTCAAAGCAAAGATGAGGGCAATCCGAATTTATTAAAAGAAAACAAACCTAAATTCATTTTAATTAGCTACCTGACCCCAAAGGTCAACCACATTTGGTATTCATTCCAATAAGAACGTGTGACGTGTAAATCTCACCTAAGACTGCGCACGAATATCTGTCAGTGGCGGGGTAATAAGCGGGTCGCGGGACAGGGCAGTAAAGTCGTGCATAATTTAAAGCGACCAGATTTACCGTGGATAGTGTCTCCGCCAGCCAGAGCGATGCCCAGAATCCACCAGATGCCAGATGGCGTGCCACTAGTATATATGTATGTTGCGGCGGGTTGTCCATTCACATTTTCTGATATTTACACCCGCACCACAATCGGCAAGTGTGCGCCAGCATGACGCTATTTTCGATATCATTGCAAGGTAATTATAACTGTGCTCGCTTATTCGTGCAGCAGCTACACTGAGCGACGAAGCGTTTGACGCACTGACACTCTGACAGTTCTTAGTGCGTGATAGACCAGAACATATTGATTATGTCATGCTTTTGTTTACTGAAACAATTCGCGTAGAAATGCATTTGTCAGCAAATAAGTCAGACCTCTGAATGTATGGGACAGTTCATTAAAGCGTGACCAGAATTACTCACAATCTGTATGAAATAACTCAATCGATTTAACAAATAAGCGATTTGATGATGAATAAGTGGTGGTGCTGCTAAAAGTGAAATTTAGCTGTTCTCGGCATATTTTCTCTTCAAAATGTCGTTTTCCATTGGGACAGAAAAAACAGTATTTCTGCTCCCGAAATCAGCTGGCTGTCAGATTTCATGTTTCATTCAAAGTTGCCAGACTTTTGGCATGTGGATTCCCTTTTTTTTCATCCAAATTATTTGTTTTTCCTTTAAAATGAAAACGGGAAAAGCAGGTACCAAGTTTTCAAGCTTAACTTAAATTTTGAAAAATATAAAAAATAGAGCCAGAAACAAGAGACCATCAACGAAAAGATAAAATAAAGCAACAAAAACGAGACGCGATTTTTTTACACCCACAAATGACAAATCTGTCAAACTCAAAGGCAAATAGACGGGAAACTGGAAATATTTTGTATAAGCAGGGGAGAGAGAAGCAGAGGTTTACACCCAGTGTAAAATTAAAGTTGGAACCGCATGGCAAGACTAAGGCCATTCATTACCTAAGTGTTTTTTTATTGAATTTTTTTATTGAATTTATCATAGTGTATCTGGAACAGTAGTAAAAAGAAGTTTTGGTAATGAAACGTCAAAGTTATTGTGACTATTATTCCCGTTTTCTGGGTAATTTTTACCCTTTTCCCTTTAGGGTCAAAAAATCACGCAATCTGGCTTCCCTGGTTCTATTGGACGCAATGGAGAGTCAGAACAAATTTGCGAGTCTCGATTCCTGAGCGAGATTTACACCTACTTACACGAACACCAAAACATTTGTCATTTGTCAAAATTAAAAGTGTGTTATAATATACGTTTTTAGACGACAAGTCTGTAAAGATAGAGAAAAATTTACATTTGGCCGCTGCAATGTATATCACCATATACTAAATGAATTTTTATAAACACAAATCACAATTTAAGAACAGCTGAATTTTGAAACACGCACTACCACAAATGCAAAGAAAGATGAATCTAGTTTTATATTCCATTGGGCAGAAAAAAAAAACAGAAATCTGAGAGCAAAATCTGAAAATCCCAATGGAAAATGACATAAATTTTGACGCTGTGGATTAAGTGTCACAGAAAACAGCTGTTTTTTGAAAATAACTTCCTTCAAAAATTCAATTGAAAGCAAAAATGTCAACTTATTCATTAACGAAAATATGAACACGAAAGAAATTAAAAAAGAAGAAATAATTATAATAATTAGCTGTTCAAGTTATAGCAACACAAAAGAATAGCAAAACACAACGAGCTGTCAAAATTTAGTTTCAGAAAATGGACCGCGTTCAAGTATCTAGTTTAGTAAGTCTGGACTGCTGTCTGCCTTGATGTGTATCTTAGATCGGTCACGTGAACAGCCTTTTCAGTTGACGTTTATGCAGGAGTAGCTGACGAATCCAGTCAAGAAATTCGTACTACGCTGACAGTTCGGATATGTGTCTGACACTTAGCAGAGTACTAAGTTTAACAGTTAAGAAGGTCATGGGTGCATGATGCGTAAGTGAACCTTTCACAATTATCTATTATTTTATGCAGGTAAATCGATTGAAACTTATTTCGTTGGCAGCACTTCTTATTGCAAATGCCATCTTCCTGTATTATTGCCAATATAAAATGTCACATCTCCATCAAGCTTGAAAATATTTTCATTTTGTTTTGGTGTTATAGCAAAGTTTGTTCGATTTGACAAACATCAAATTTAAAACTCAATACCATATTCACACCGCACCGAAAACGGTCTGTTGCGGATTTATAATATATATTATGGTTAATGTTCCGATTTTAAATGTATTATAGAAATGTATTATTGTAAACACTAAGTGAACGCACTCCTTTGCAAAACGTCAAAAATAAAACCACTGAACTATTGCTATTTTCGATTTTGGGTTTGACAGAAGACTTTCGATTCGACTTTGCAAGGGAGAGGACACACAACAATTAATCAATTTAATCAATTGTATTACATTAAAATAAAAGATATTTTTACAAATTCCTCATAGGAAATAAAACTCATCCAAACGTTTCCTAAAAGGACGTTTTTTTTCATTTGTTGCCCTCTAGTCGAACACCGTGTTTTCGTCGAAAACTCGTCGATGCATTCACACCGAATACCAACTAGTTTTCGTTTGACGTTTCAATCAGCTGTGAGACACTAGTCGTGAAACTTCTATGTAAACTATTTTGGTTTGGTTACAAGTTTCGATCGCATTAATTAACAAATAAAGCATTAAGGTTTCAGAGCATTTAAAACTAATATTAACCCATCAATTAATTGAAGAAATTTATTTTCAGTTGTTTATTGTGACATTTGTTCGGTCAGCTGTTCTTTTGAATTTGCTGAATATTGCAAAAGGTGCGTTTGTTTCAACAACCCAACGATTGGAAGTCGTTTTCGTGTTATTTTCGTGAAAAACGACTTTAAACGACTCGGTTTGAAAACTGAAATATATTTGTGGGAAAAAATCTGTTTTTGATTAGGAATTTTAAAATGTTTGGATGATGGCTAATTGTGGTCTGAAATGACCAAAGTTGTCTGCACATATGTAGTATTGAACCTTTTGTCAATGTTTATAAAGCAATTCCAGCTATGACAGCTAGCTATCGCTACATGTAATTTATTTATGAACTCTAACCTAAAACCAATAAGTTGTTTGATTTCTTCTAGATTCATATGGTTGTTCACTTAATGTCATGCTTATTTACTAGGTAACGATTTAAACATAAAGAAAAACCATAGTCAATTGTTCTAACTCCGTTAAACTTTCTACAGAAAAATCACATTTTAGATTTTCTAACTAACATCTTATATTTTGCCACATGGTTCTACATTTCTGTCGCAGACTGTCACTGTCTTCGCTCTAAAGGCAATAAAGTATGTTTGTTCGTTCAACCGTCATGAAAAAGGTGACAAAGCTATGCGCTTCATTCACCCGAACAAAGCTAGCGCACATATACCCACACCTACATTACCATATATATACATTTATAGTTGTCCACAAGATGATCCATTGAGGTGGCAAAAGAAAAGGTCGTTCCTTTGCTGTAATACCTCCTTTACATCTCCACAAATCTGCGAACAATGAGTGAATGGATTCGTGGACGCTTAGGTTTGTAATAAAATGGCTTATAAATGCCGTTATGAATGTGTACAATGCACACGTAAGATACTGAGGGGGTTACTAGTGGTAGTGTATCATGCCATAGACTGAACCCCAAACAGTCCGTTGACATTTTGAACGAGAAAATCTGTGCGGAACTTCATTCCTCAAAAATGGAAACGTCAACAAGCAGATGCTATAGGAAAGTTACAGCGATGTCTTGTGAGTTATGACGATGCCCGCACACTCTGAGTAAAATCTAATTACATGGAATCAAGTGCCAACTGGAATCATATAAGAGATCCATGGTATTTGTATTGTTGCACACTTATCATCTAACAAAAGTCAACAAGAAACGTTGCCCGCAATGATGAAATGATGATGATGGTGGTGGTGGTCCACAGTAATTGGTTGCTATTAGAAAGCTAAAATGTCTATTCATACAAATTCCAAATCATATATAATATTGTATCGTTGGTTTATATGGAAAGAGGGGGACCACAAATCAGCTAAAAGAGCGAAAGGTTGAGTAAAATTGAATTAAATGTTGCGGAGATTTTAATAGAGGCTTAGAGGCGCATTAAAATACGAGAATCGTTAGGTGGACCATTGTATAATAGTCGGCTTTACTTGAGATGATTTATTTTAAGTCTCGTATGTTTCAAGGTCAAGATCTCCGATGGACCATTAAACGAATGTGTTTGGAGATGACTATTAGTTTTTGAACGAGCCGTATATTACATAAGTGGGTTAAGCAACGTTTGGAAATGCAGGGGTCAGATTTTGCAAGGCGAGAACGTTAAAACGAACTTAAATCGTTCGTACACACGAAAACGTTTGAACGTTTTTAATTACAGAATGCCGACTCAGTTATTTTTGGCAGCCTAAAATCGGATGGCTTTAAAAGTTGCCAATTGGAAGAATCAGAAGGAGAATAGGGACTTGAATTGCGAACATTTCATCAGAAAGATAAATTTCCAACGATTGTTGGCAAAAAGATGGACCCCCAAAACTAGGCGGTCAATTCTGAAGTCTTAAATGCGAGTCTGAGAAAGCTTTGTAAAACCTGTTAATAGTGGACACAAAAATATAAAAGTATCTTATTTGCGCTCTTTAAATTTTCAAAAATGAGGTCCGGCTGACCATCATCTGTCACCTGAACAAAGGTTTATGATTCGCTTTACTCATGCCCAATTCACAATGTCGCCTTGACGCGCGGGTCGTTGACAGATTATGTAGAAATAAAGCGTTAATATGCTGCCACAAAAAATACAGCTTCAGGCGTTGAAACGACTTTAGATTGTAAACATCGTTAAGTTCAACGCGACGCCTGAGTAGAGCTACTCTCTGCTATCACGCGCTTTTGATAACTTTGGAATTTCAAATTGTTAGATTTGAGACCATGGAGTGTGCCGTTTATAGTTGGAGTGGCACAGATCCACCAGTGTTTATCACACACAACTTTTAAAGCATTATTTGATGTTCTTCCAATGCAAATTAATTAATTCAGTGTGTGTAAATGAGGAATACCATTTCTTTTTTTCTTTTGTAGAGCAACTATTAATTTCCTTTCGATTTTTTGAAGAAAAAATATTAATCAAGGGCTTTCTACCCTTAGGGTTGTTTTTCTACTTTGATTTGTGTGTTAAATATGATTTTCTTGTATTTTGTAGAATCGTTTTTCAATTCGTGCGTAAAAATTACACCTACTAGAAAAAAGGGAGTAGCCTTGAAATTTTAATTCTGCTCTAAATTTTTTTTTTTCAGCCAGAAAACAAACCGAAGTTTTAGTCTGTCATACTCTACCCTCTCAACGCATAAATGATTTAAAGCAGCATTTCGTATTGAAAAATTGTTACTCGCCGACGCACGCACGCGTTCAACGACGAATTGTGAATTGGGCATTAGATCCCCGATTTTTTAACGAAATTCAAGTCCCCCGTAAACGCGCGCGTTTCCTATGACCCAATTTAAAATATTCAAACACAGACCGACAAATTATCGAAGAGTGTAAATAACTTTCATTTAAATACCGATCCGATCTGGGTTTAATGACGTTGACCCGCATTCGTTTTTTTCCCTATACTTTTCTGTGACTCACTGATGGTTTATCTTTACTGAGAGTAAGTTTATAATTTGGTATACAAGGTATACCTACTCGAATTTATGTCACACCTATTACGCGGCGGATTTGGCGTGTTTCGCTGAAAACTATTAAAAAAATATACAGATTATTATTATTTTTTTTTTTTAATTATTTACCGCGATGTTAAAAGCTGTCAAGAATAATGACAAAATCTAATGTGGAATTCGATTCGGCTTCTCTCAAATTCTGCACTCAGTTTTTAGATTTCGTGTGTCTTATCGAACATAATGTATACTGAAGAGTTTGCTGTTCTGTACTCTGTACCAATCGAACATAAAAAGTGACCCAGACCAAAAAAAAAAAGTCTGCCTAAAAAGCGTCACTGGAATCGGCTAAGGGGACTTGTGGTTTTTATAGTTCTAGCTTTTCTGTGCTGTTGCGAAAAGTGACAATGGAAGTCTCTCCTTAATCATGATTTTTATTAAAAAAAAAAAAAAAAAAAAAAAAACATTTCCACATTTGTAATTAAAAATGGAACATAGCTAAATCAAATTTGCTAAATGAAATGCATTTTTTACAAACACAACATTGACAGCTCATCAGAAATTAAATGACCAAATATTTGTTCTGCAACTGCAATGATTGTACATAATTTAAATAGAAATGTTCGCCGAAATGACGTCTACGAATTTGACATGCCAAGTAGCGAAAAAGGGCAAGATGTTGATTATAATATGTCTTCTGCGATGTACATGATTCTCCATTTCCATTTTCCTATAATATAAAATTTTACTTCATAAACGTTGTTGTCTTTAAGAAATACACTTTTGAACAACAAATTTATTGTATTTATTAATCACAATATCTTACCAAATGAATGTGACAGCAAGTGAAAAACACCACGGAATTCTTGCCCCGACAAATTACCTGTGGTCAGTTGCAGTTCAGTTGCACAACTAGGGTGCTCTAGAAGTCATGTCAAACACAGGTTTTCAGTAACAGGACAAGTTCAGTGCTATATCGAACACATTAGGGTTAACCTAGTGCGCACTAGTGCCCACTTGGGGCCACGTCAAACGAACCTAATGCGTCGTACTGATAACAAATTTTAATCTCGAATTGAAACTAAAAATGTATCACTTTTAAGTCTCCCCGGAAAAGTGTTTGAGGTGTTGGAATCGCGTTGCAGAGCTGTGGTCAAGTCACGGTTGGGGGATGAGCAGTGTGACTTTCGTCCGGGCAGAAGCACAACCGACCAGTTGTTCACTCTCAGAATGGTACTTGAGAAGGCCTGGGAGTATGCTACACCTGTCTACACATGTTTTGGAGACTTGGAAAAGGCATACGACCGAGTCCCTCGAGTTAAACTCTGGAGTGTACTGCAGGAGTATGGAATTGAGGGTTCACTTCTCAGAGCGATTCAATTTCTTTACAGAAACTGTACATTGTACAAGCTGCGTTCGGGTAAACGGCGTTAAATCAATACCTTTCACAGTGGGCGTTGGACTTCGTCAGGGGTGTGTTTTGTCTCCTCTCCTTTTCACTGCTTATATGGACTGGATGTTGCAGCGCAGCCTTGACGAAGAACGATTTCAATTGGGAGACCTAAGAATAAGTCATTTGCTCTTCGCTGATGACTTGGTCCTTCTTGGGGCCCCCAGACGGACATTTAGCGCGCACTCAAAAGGTTTGTAGCCGTATGTGTTGAAGCTGGAATGAAGGTGAATGTGAACAAATCTGAGGTAATGGTGGTCTCCAGAAGGCCTGTTTAATGCACTCTACATGTTAGTGGAGTCCCATTGAAGCAGGTGGATAAGTTTAAGTATCTCGGGTCTTATTCTTGAGTGATGGAAGGAGCAATGCTGAGTTTTCCTGCACAATTGGTCAGGCTGGATTAATTCTGAGACTTCTAGGCCATTCTGTTATCAGGAGGACCGAACTTGGTGTCAAAGTTAAGTTGTCGGTCTTTAATTCGACGTTCGTACCTACTCTTACCTATGGTCATGAAATTTGGGTAATGACCGAAAGAATAAGATCGCGAAAACAAGCTGCCGAAATGAGATTCCTTCGTTGTATTGCTGGTGTGACTCGCAGAGATCCACTTAGTCATCCTATACCCGCGACCCTATTCATGGAAGAGCGGCCATTGAAAATGAATGAATGAATGAATGAATGAATGAATGAATGAACTAAAAATGTTTATTAGTAAGGCCCAATGACAATGGCAGCGTTCCATTAACACCTACGACGTCTGAAAAAAAAAAATAGAACGTTAATTGAACGCACCCAAAGTAAACCTACAACCTTCAACATTGATTTTGAACACAGCTCCGCAACGTATTTGACAAATAGTTCATGTGACCTTTTGACATTTTAAAGTCAATTTTCAATTTGCCTTGTCCAGTGAAATACGATGCAACCGATGCGTGGGTCAATGTCAAAAGCTTGAAGCAAAACTTGAACGTTGTACTTAAAAAAAATGATTTCCCTCTAAAAGCGTCTTCGGATGCCATGTTTTATCGTTGGCAACTGACATACGGCCATTAATCACGCATGCAACAGATATTTTGGACAAGAAATAAATACCTTACTATATAGTTCCAATTAAATGCGCCTACCAACATACGAGTGAATCTACTTAAAAGTAAGTGTCACACACAATAGAGTTGGTTGCCGAAATATAATTGATTTGCCTTTGTTATCTCATTTAGCAATGTTGAACTCAATTTAGACTATCTCCGCCTGCAAAGCATACGAGAAATACACACTACAGTACCGGAAATATAAAGTTTTTATCTATAGTACATTCTGTGCCGCGAACAACTAAACTTTTCTTATCATGATGTGAACTGTTTTTCTTTTTATCTTCAAAGCTTTAACGCATTTGACAATCACTCGCAGAAAGTGTTGTCAATCAGATAAATTTGTTTGTAGATCAAGTAGAACTAGCTTTCATGCAAACAAAAAAATTGTGATTGAGATCAAATTGTGACAAGCTATTCAGTGTGACAATTTAGTAATGGATTGCAATTGCAGCAGTTGAATTGCCTTATGAAGAGAAAAAAAAGCGCTTCAATATCTAGGCTATCCGATAGCAGACTCTGGTAGGTTCTCGTAGGTAAATTTGGTTGTTTATTTTTATAGTTAGCCATGTATATTATTCTTAAGAGTTTGCATTTGACATATTATATAGGGGCA
This sequence comes from Cheilosia urbana, assembly GCA_946477585.1. NCBI lineage: Eukaryota > Metazoa > Arthropoda > Insecta > Diptera > Syrphidae > Cheilosia > Cheilosia urbana. The sequence continues at coordinate 126,388,476 of OX297854.1, forward strand.
GGCGGATTATATCGACACGCTAATAAAAATGTGGATGAACCTTAAGTTATACGAATAGATAAAACAAAATGTTATTTAGCTTTTGTCACATATTTGACAAGGGAAATATGAAAATCTGCACATTCAAAAGTGTGTTTTACTTAAGTTGGCTAGATTTGTGTGGACTAGACTTCTTTTGAATTGGAAAACTGTAGATTTGGCGTTAAATGTCAACTAGGTACTCAGTTGATAAATGTTTGTGTGTTACCCGTCCGTATAAGTCAACTAAAAAAACTGATCAAATCTAGGCCAATAAAACCCCAAGCACGTCATTTTTGCTAGCTGTCAGTTTTTAACGTTCTTAGTGTGAGTATACTAAACTTTTAGAAACCGTTTGTATGAAAAAAATGTGCCAATTGATGCTGGACTAATTTGTTGAATTTTTTTGTAGGTGGTATAATGAAGTTGAGGCCTGACGCCTGACAAAAATCCGAGAGTATTACTGTCATGAAAGAGCTTCTCAATTGGACGTATGGTCTTTCGCATAAAATTGTAGAACCCTTCCATTCGTCCCAACAATTAAAAACTCACATAAATGCGAATGGTTGTGAGAAGTTAGGCCTAGGGTCCCTACAGACCTGTCGCTTGTTGACATAAACTCGTGACTATTCACAAACCCCATAAAAATAAGTCTGGAACGGTTAAATCAGGCGATCTTGCCAGCTGATGCATTGTCTGCACTTTGTAAGGGAACATCTTCGAGGCTTTCACTAAAATTCTCTGTAAAAACCGCCGAAGGATTCTCAATTGTGTGGAACATCGGCGTCGTCTGGTCGATACTCCGAGGACCTCTGCGTCATCTTCAGATTAGACACATCTGCGAAATTTTCAACGCCTGCAGACAATTTCAGTGCCGGCCTGACCTGGCAGCCAGAGTGACCGCTGCAGAATTTTGAAAAGTCACAAGAAAAAGGGCCAATGAGAAAAAAAATAGCCATTCTGAAAATTTATAATTTTCCCACGATATTTAACAAACTTTGGCTCGCTAAATTATAAAATTATAAATATGTAATAACGTTGTGCTTTGCAACTCCGGTATAATTTAAATGTTTTTATTTAGAAATAAGAGCGTTTGGAAAAATTTTCAAACACCTTTTCCGACAAAAACCGGGCTAAAATAGCAAAAAATTGTGGTAGCCGCCCCCGAAAAAACAACTTTAGTTGCAAAATGGGTACGCTGCTGGCAGCATCTTGTTCTCGTGTTGGCCCATACTCTTTTAGGCCCCACTGGCCTTGGCTAAACGTGGCACCGAAACTCACGCTGCGCCTACACCGCCGGCGAATTATTCCGCAACTAAATTCAAACAATTATTCCGCGTTCTTCAACATGTATTGTTGACGTTCATTTTGTATCTATTTACTTCACAGATGTCAAATTAGTATAGGCATTTGCCGCCATTTGCAAAAATTAAAGCATCTCTCGATAGGGTAGTGACTTTTTGCGCCAATTTGTCTGTATGTATATAGTTCACATTGACAGTTCGCATTGATGTGTCAAATGCAAATGTTACACATAAACAAATTTCAGACCAACTTAATTGATTTTATCATTGGCACTTTATAGATAACTATTTATATAGAAAATTCGGTTCCTGAAAACATGGTCTCTAAAATCTAGTATTAGTGCAAACGTCAGATAGTCACACTGCTATTATGACACTTGATTCCAACATCAATCCAAACTTGTGTGGGAATGCCTAAAAATACTTAATCTACAAGGAACAAAATAACTTTTTGGGTGCCTGCCCATTTGGGTAATAAAATGGCCGACTCCCTAGCAAGAAATGGAGCATCAATATCTTTCACAGAACCTGAACCATTCAGCGGAATAGGGGATCATACCATTGAAGAAGAATTTAAGAAACTGGAGAAAGAAAACAGGTCAACAACAGGTAACAAAAACTGCACCAAGAAGAATGCTTTAGGTCGAATTTCTTCCTCCGAGAAGAAGTAAGCGTACAGGACCCTCAAAAATGGCTCGGAAATTAATGGCAATGCAAAAGAACTCTCTGAGGTGAAAGCCCGGGGTACAATAGACCAAAAGGTCGTAGTACAACAACCCCTTTTTAAAATAATAACAATAACAATTATCGGTGCTGGGTGTAGGAAGTTATTAAAACCGCATGAATTCATAATTATAATCAGCATAATGTCTACCGCTAAACTGTTGCCACATTAAATATTTTTTTTTTAAGTGGAAAAACGTGCAACTATGGCAACCCTATACCATAAACCCATTGTTGTTGGTACAGTTTTTTTTTTTTCCCCAACATTAAAAAATATAAATCAATTTAAGGTGTAACATCAGCGTGTTCCTGTCTTTTGATTTAATTCGTATGTATATTATGTTTGTTCATTCCGTGTTGGTTGTTGCATTTTTAATCACCACAACCCGGTTGAGCTACGTGTTGAATTTATCAAGTTCAAGTTGGTGAAGAGTTTAAAAGCAGCAGCGAGTGTTATTTGCCAATTTGAACGCCTTGATTTGTTTGAAGTATTTAGATGATGGCGAAGGCAAAAGAAACGACGACCCCATGAATGTAGGAAAATGGGTGCGAATCTGCGAATGAGAAGATGGGTAAAATGGTATATTGAGTTTTTTTTTTTGTATTTCTACCCTCGTACTCTGTGGTATGACTTTGTGTGTAGAGTTTGCGTTTAGCTGTTTGCATATTTTATGTGTCTAACGAAATTTAGCAGGCAGAAAAAAGTAGGTGCACGAACGTGATTTTCGATAAAAGGTCGTTAGTTAAAATACACAAAGTTTGTGCCTAGTCGGCAATGCGTTCTGGGTGACATGTGACAGTCGTGTTAAGTATTTTGAATATATTTCCGCCTTTTCTTATCACGTCGGGTGCAGAAATGCGAATTTATCTTGACGTAAGTTGTTATCGTGGTAGGTTTTGCATGCGGAGTGAATGGTATACTTTAATACGCTATTCACACCGAGCCGATGGCTTTCGCAATAACACTCGAAAACTTCATCGAAAACAGAAGTTTTCCCATAAATATTTCAGTTTTCAAACAAACACACCTTTTGCAACACTCAGCAGACCAGCTGACCGAAGAAATGTCACAACTCACAACTTAAAATCATTTTCCACACTAATTGATGGGGTAATATTATTTTTGAATGCTCTGAATTCAGTTTATTTTTTTAATTAATGCGATCGAATTTTGTAAACAAAAAACCTAGTTTACACAGAAGTTTCACGACTAAGTGTCTCACAGCTGATTGAAACGTCAAACGAAAACTGGTTATTGTTCGCTGTGAATGCAATTTCGAGTTTTCGACGAAAACACTGTTTTCGCTTCGGTGTTAATTTAAAGGGTATAATAGGTAATTTTCAAATTTCATAATTAAGATTTTCCACACAAAATTTGCTGTGAAAAGAGCAATTCTAAAAGTGCCTACTCTTTCTATGTTTCCTATGTGACATTGAAAAAAAAAAATGCACTTCGAGGTTAATTCTCAACTCGACAGAAGTGTCCGGGATATTTTTTAAATAATTGCCCTGAAATCACCAGCACATACTAGCAAAATGTCAGATTGAAACTGTTGTTGTGTGTTAGAAACAAATTTGCGCTATGTGATCCGAAAATGTACAATTATGCGTGTCAAAAGAAAACTTAAATCGAAATATATTGATTTGACCTATTTAAACTTCATATTTACTGTCGAAAACAAAAGAAAAGCAGCAACAGAAAAAGAAAAAATTATGGTGTAGCTGGCAGGGATGCCAATTTGACATAATTATTTTTAGAACTCCAATCTAAAAACATTGCTATCGAAGAAAAAAATTGTTGTACTACCACGGTTGCCATATTGGGCGCTTTGTCGTATTTTGGACTATCTTTTTACTTAAAAAACGATCGAAATTTCTTCCATGAGCGCTCAACACAATTTTGGGCTACATATCGTTTACGTTTTACAAATCGTGTGTTAGTTTTGTTTGTTTTATTCTTTCACAAAACTAAAAAAGAAATATTTTCGAACAAACCAGCACTTTTAAAATTTGGCAGCACTCTTGCAGTTTAGTGACATAGGGTGTTTTCGGAAATGTAAAAAAAAAGTCATTTGCAGTTGCAAATGACCGTCAATGCATGACAGAAATCAATCGGTCTTTGTTTTGCAAATGTCATTTTGTGCAGCTGACTTGTGTCGGGTCAACTATATTTTTTTGCAAGTGCAGCCTGATGTTTCCGAACACTTTTGAACATGAACAAATTCAACCCTTATATAATAAACATTTTGTTGGACAACTTGATGCACAATTGTAATGGAAACAATATAATTATGAAATATTTATTGCAGAAATTAAAAGAAGAATTGAATCCTTTATGGACAAATGCAAAGAGGAGACGCCCGGGAATTCATTTAGAAGACGCTATATACATAACTCTATGGGCTTTGGGAAACAACAACTCCTACAGGGAAATTGGAGACCGATTCAACAAGTCCATCAGCACTGTATTCGATATCCTTATTAAAACCTGTAAGAAAATTGTCGAACTTTTATCAAAATTTGTAAAATGGGCTTCGTCAAATGAAGCGATCGACTAGATCTAGAACGAGAAGAAGACAGAGAAAACTCCTCTGAGCATGATGATGACGATGAATCCATTCCCAATCATGCACTTTCACGTATTACACAGCAAATGCACGATCGTTTTTCATCTGCTTTGCTGCACGGCAGACGACACGCAAATGACATTTACGAACATCTGACCTTCGCAGAACTGCATTACCGAACACATGTTAATGCAGTTTTGCTATGATGACTTTTTCGAACACATGACTTTGGCAACTTGCGTTTTCGAACATGCTGCAAAAGCAATTTGATGCAGATGACATTTCCGAAAACACCCATAGAACAGTTCAAGTTGCACGCACACCAATTCATTTTGCATGTCTTTTGGTTTGACACAAGCCACAAAAGCCAAAAGCAGAAAAAAAAGTTAAATAAAACCCAAGGCGTAGAAGTAAAAAAAAAACACAAACAAAAACCAAAATTTTCAACGATTTTTGGGCTTCTTTCTGAGCAACGATATTGGGCTACATTTTTTTAGGGTTTGACAAACTTGTGTACTACCTAACCTACTACGTTCCAATTGCAAGAACTTTCTCATCAACCTCATTAAGGAATTGCAGACTCGAATGCTCAAAAATTTGAATATATTTAAACAAATTAGCCATTTGTCCATTGAAGAGTGCATTCGTTTGCAGAAAAAAAAAAACACTGACTCCAATTTTAGACGAGCTAAATATCGACAGTTTAAGACAAAATTTGTAGCCAGTGGAATAACCTCTCAACGAACAAATGGCTAAACTCCGAAAGGTCGGAGTCATTTTTGTGTGAGGTGTTTGGTTTTAAGGATATATAATATTAATTAATTCCAATTTTAGTTTTGCCGATTTTCAATGCAGATATTATGTTATTTGTATAAAAACGAAGGAAGGTTTGATTTGTGACAAATGTCGTAAATAATTTATTTTCTTCAGTTCTAAAAAAATTTCTGTGTCAATATTTCGCGTATTTTGGCCAAATAATTATTATTTTATTATGTTTCTATTAACTTCGTGTTCGAGGTCCGGCTTTTACGGAAAATGTTGTGTCAATTTGTGCTGAGGTGAATATTTTGTCAGTTTTGTTGTGAGGATTATCGTAGAATTCGGAAAAAGTTATCGAATCACAATAAACCTCACAAGAAATCAACCTCACAAGTCACAAGGTCTTGTGACTTGAGGACTCACAACGACAAAATCGGGCTGTCAGTTTCCTTATAAAAAAATATTTTAAAATAAAGTTACTCAATTAAAAAAATCGTTCTTTCTGTCTTTTTTTTTTATAACAATACATTTAGAAGGTGATAAAGGTATTGGCTAACTTATAATAATGCAATTGTGGAGATTTATTATTATTTATTTTTATATTACCTTTTCGAATGCTTACATTTTTTACCGAAATTTTTGACCGAATCTAGCAAAAATGTCCGATTTTGACCGAAAATCGAGTTTTCTAATGGCATAACTGGTCTCTGGTGTATACCTACCACTATAATCAAAGTGTTCCGTCAAATTTCATTGAAAAGACCAATTCTGAATTTCGGGACAGTTCTCTCGGATCTTCAATGAAAAAGGTCTTAAGAATAATATTATTCTCACAATTTGGAACATCCATACATAGAAATGTTCAAACAATCTTCTTTCATTTATAAAAATCAGCTATATCATGTTGTTTCTCTCTCAGTTCCAAAAATGTTTTGAATTAAAATATTTTCCGAATGAATAAAATGGACATAAAGTAATAACCCATATCTTTTTAATAATGAGCAATAATTACATTTCATTTACATAGAAAATAGAATGTTGTAGTCCAAAAATGTTAATTACATTCGCTTCTATTACGCGAGAGGTCTAGACATGAATGTGCTTTTCACACGCTTGCAATCCATTTCTGTTTTTGTGGTTCTATTTTTACAACTCCCACTCCGTTTACATTAATGGGCACAAATAAAAACACGAGAACCGTTTTAAACGCAAGGGATCTTTATATCAGGAGACTTGAAATTCAGTTGCAGTGTAGCCCGTTGAATATGCATCACGCACACAATTAGGGCATTCATACAAAGGATGTAATATGCATTTAACCGAATGCGGCAATAAATTTGAAAATATGTTCGCAAATTTTAAATTTCCAAAAACTTGTGTGCACAAAATCAACAGGAACTAGAATGCAAATAAAGTTTAGGGTTTAGGTACAGAATAAAAAAAGTTTGTACAACGTTGATTGGATAACAACAGACTATACGATGGTGATAACTTTGCTACGATGTGTGGTCGTCAGGTGTTAATGACTTTTATAATGTGTTAAACTGGAAATGTGATTTGTATCGGTGATCAAAAGGTTCGACAGGTTCTTTTGAAATACTTAATTTTGCTTAGCTTACAAGAGTTTGCCAACCATATTTGACTTGTATTCGCAAAAGATAATCCTCAATTCATTGTTCCCAACTGACTACGAGATATTTTGCTTGTGTAAAGCTTTTTTAATTGACTTGGAATTTTATGCTGAAATTCCAAACATATCCAATGGAGTCACCTCTTCAGAGAACGTTGTGCCAGTGGGGGCCAATTATCTGCCACAAACAAGTCCGGCGCTTCGAGTCATACAATGCAAAGAACCGGCTCTTTCACCAAGTAATTAGATAGGCGAATGCAAATTCAGCTAACCTTAATCGGTGTAACAAACACCTTCCGACAGCTGAATAGCTGCTAAGCTCACGTTGTGTTGCAGAAAAAAAAAAGCATTTAACCTCGCGGCGTGCTTTAACCGAGGAATTAGAATACATATCCGACAACGGTTTGGTTTTCGCAGAAAATGTAACCAACTTAGACTTGCGGCCGATACACATACGTAATAGGAACCAATCTATGTTCCAAGTTGTTAGGCAGTAGTTCTCTTCCACTGGTTTTACCACTTGCCAGGCCTAGGCAGCTATCTAGCTGTTCTACTTGTTTCTTCGGTCAATGTATTAACCGTGCAATGTGGATCAATTAAAATCCTATCAATAGGTGCTTGACCGCTTGTATGCTTCACACAACTGCCGTGCAGCCGCCACCTCCAACAGCACCATGGTCGTCCATCGTTGGAGTGTGAGGTGCGTTAGCAAATAAATAATAAGAACGGCAATAAGCAGCGGAATATGGGTCGCGCACAGTAAGCGAAAACGCAAAAATCAGAACACACAGCGTACTTGGATTTCTAATTTAACTTTATTCGATTTCGCTTTCCCCCGATTCACTGCAAGCCCGCGGCCTGGTACACGGATAGGACAGGAGACAAAACGACAGAATGAAAGAATGCTGGTGGAGCCGGTTTTGCTTAAAAGAACTCTGGGATTAGGGATTCTGGCTGGTGTACTCACCACGACACAGTGTGTGGGGTCAAACCAGCCGCGCAAAGCAAACAAAATCTTGCCGAACCAGTTTCCTTAGCGGTAGATGCTGACCACACCGACATGACACCATAAGTATAGTTCTAACTTGTTAAAGGTAAACGTCAGGTTACTGCTCTCGTTTGTATATCGCGTATTTGTCTCCAATCCCCACACTCGCACTTTCTTGTTAATTAGAATCAGAGGTGGCGGTGCCAAATGAAATCGTATTGGAACTTAATCCAACCTTGAGTCCATCAAAATGAAATATGTTTCAATTTTACACATAACTTACATATATGAGTGCGGATGTTTATCTTTCAGAAGGATCACACCGCAGATCCCAATTCCCAACTGCAATGCTGCTGTTATTTGCCGTTCCTGTCCAACTCTCGCTCCCAGCTTCCTATTTGGTGCACATACACAAATTTTCACTTGAAAGAGATTTCAATTCATTTTTTTTTATATATTTTTTTCACACAAAAGCACTTTGATTTGGCGGTGTATTTTGGTGGTAAACACTTCCGGTAACACTACGGTGGTATTTCAATTAAATTTAATTGGTTTTTGGTTCGATTTGATTGGAAATTAATGAGAAAAGTCGGATGAAAAAAGTGTCGCGACCTGCTTCAACACATGAAATTGACAACACATCGGAATAAGCAGGCTAGGCAATGTTGTAAAAATAAAAATGCTTCTGAAGGGAGAGGATAAATAAAAAATGTACTCGTATTTTGACAGCGGTCAGTGTTGGGCTGTCGCGACATCTATTGTGTGATCTCAAAAGAATGAATGAGACAGTTTGAACAGAAGTTTTGATTTGATTGTGTTAAGGGCCACATTCGCCAGGGTTTTCACCATTTTCCTGTTGAACGAAAAAACGAAAATCCGGAGTTTTTTTTTTTTTATTGGACGCCCCGGTTTTTTCCACTTCGGTCCATGCAAAAATAAAGATTCCAACCGCTACACCGACAGAAATAGAAAATTCTGAAGATTGGTCCATTTTTGTTTTTTTTTTGTTGTAGGACTTAAAACAAATATCCTATCTCAGCGAAAGTAAAGTACAACAACTAGTGTCACTGTCACCTCCTCCAAGTCCATCCGACATTATGCAAGCGTTTGATAAGTGCTAGTTAGATATCTCTGTTTTGCTTTTTTTTTATCTCAATTTGGGGAGAAATCTCATGAATCGTGTCCTTAGGGCCCGATTCTGTGTCAAATTATCCGGGTTACTTGGTTTCTTAACAAAAAATTAACTACTATGATCTACAAAATCTCAACAATTTTTTAATGCTTTTTATGGCCCAAATTGGATGATATGGATGTGGACGATATGTGGTTTTAACAGGACGGTGCCACTTGCCACACAGCTAACGAAACAATGGCCCTTTTGCGCTACAAATTCAATGGCCCTGTTATCTCACGTGGTGGCGATGTCAATTGGCCACCAAGATCATCTGATCTGACACCGTTGGACTTCTTTCTATGGGGTTATTTGAAAGAAAAGGTGTACGTCGATAAGCCAGCAATAATTCAAGAGCTAAAAGATGAGATAATTCGGCACATTAACGGCATAGAGCCTCAAGTATGCCTCAGCGTCATCGAAAATTTGGACCATCGGATGGTGGTGTGCCGCCGAAGTCGCGTCGGCCATTTGGCCGATATTTTGTTCGGCATGGTTCCATACATAATTGAACCATACCCATATTTTCATAATAAAAATAAATGACAGTAATTTCCTAAATAATTTCGGTTTTATTCAAAATCAACATCGGCCCTTAAAACTTAACCACCCTTTATGAATATGCAAATTATAACTTTTAGTGCAACAGCTCAGTTTTATTCTTTTGATTTAATTCATAAAAGTGCAGACAAAACTATCCAAAGGTATAAAAATTAAGAAATTTTAGTTAAGCTGAGGCAATTCGTTGCTAGGGAAAGAAAAATCACACGATAACGTCAAAACGAGAAGTAAAAATTGTACTATGCAGTACGCAGTTTATGTCAAATGGCATAAAAAGTTGCTTTGAAATTGAAATAAATATGCTTCGTTTAAAAGAATACTATGTTCATTCCCATTTGATTGGGCTTAGATGTTTATTAATAAATTTAAACAAAAAAATATTGCTTTTAATTTTTTATTTTTCTAGTAAAATAGGTGTTTCAATTTTATTAGTTGCACTATTAGGCGTTTTTTAATATGCTCACATGATCTATATATACGGTGACCATATTTTTAAGAGCCAAACCCGGGACAGAAAAAGTGAAAATGTATAACAGCACACAAATTTCCAAAAAATTGTATGTATGTTGGGCGTATGCCCCGTATTTCTTAAAAAAATCTTTAAAAAAAAACGGGACAGGCTATTGAAATACGGGACTCTCCCGGGAAATACGGGACGTATGGTCACCGTATCTATATATATCATTGATTTCCATAGTTTACAACTACAGGTGTGTTTTTTTTAGCTTCGATCTCAGCAGATTTTCAGCACGCAGTTACAACAACTACACTCTACTTGCTTTGCTGAGATCGAAGTTCAAAAAACCACGCCTTATTATAAGAGATCCAACCATGAAAATCAATGATCTATATGGATCATGCGGGCATAATAAAAAACGCCTATTGTTCACAAGTTGAGAGCCATAGTTCTTTAAAAATATGCGATTGTTTTTGCTTTTAAAAACCAGTACACAGCAGCTGTTCAACGAGAATGTTTATTCACTCAACTGCAACATTATTTACAGTGATACGACATAAATATTTGTTCATGAAATAAAAGTTAATCATTTTGGATTTTTTTTTATTTTTTTGCTAACAAATAATGGAGCACTAAAGCACTTTTTATATATGTGTAGCAATATTTCAATTAGCGGATTATTTTTTGTAAACTAAGATCATTTACGAAGTGCTACAATACAATTTTCATTTACATAGTATTTACTTTTCAGTAATATTTGGAAATGATCCAAATATATTTTTCCACTTTTTTTCGCTGAATTTTCGCTGTTGGTTTTGAAGCCACTGGACAATGTCATTTTGCAACTGTAAATGAAGTACCTATTATTGGTGGTTTGTAGTCTTCAGATGACGAGGGAGATAATGAAGATAATAATTCCTACGAAATCATAATATCCATAGCTATTTGTGTGATTTTGCTATTTTGGTTTTCACGAAACTTTGCGCATTTCTCTCAAAAACAAACTTCTTAAACTGACGTAAAACAGCTGTGCAAATTATATTGGTGTGTGTAGATCTGAAAAAATTCGAGATCTGCAAAAAGTGATCCGAATCGAAAACAAAATTGATTTTTCTGCCCAATGGAAAACGACATAAGCCCGCGAATACATATTTCCGAGATGTTTTAAATCTAGTACATATTCAGGTCGGTTAAATTAATGTCGTTTTCGATTTGGCTTTTCAGATTTGGCTGCTGTCAAATCGAACATGAAATCCGAATTTTATTTGTTCTTTCACTAGAAATCCATTTCAATTAATTTTCACACATTAAATATAATAACGCATTTCCAAATAATTTAATCAAACTCGTTTCCAAACGAGTGAAATAAATAATTCAGCTAAAAAAGCAATCCTTCAAAAAAAAAAAAAAACAAAAAAATCCTTACAGCTGGTTGTGTGTCATAAACATTGGGGTTAGTGAAAGTTCCTATGTGTAGGTAGGCAAGTAGAAGTGGCGGTTCAGTTTTGTCTTTATTTGTCTTTTTGCCTTTTTGTTACCACGACCCGTGTGACCTAAATTGTGATGATTGTTAAGGGCGTGATGCACTCGGTGCCTTTATCCAACCTGTGGAGTTGAGGAAACGGAAACGGATTATATCTAACATCCCTTTAACCGAAAAGTCGCTAAGGTCGTCGAAAAAAGGTTGGTTCAGCGTGCGCATTCTGGCTCTTGCCAGTGCCGAAAATGGGAGAGAGTTTCTTTCACATTTATATTCCCGCAACTGCGGCAATAAGGGTTATGTGGGATCCCAAGTTTGGCCACATTGTCTCCAATTGGCCAATGCCCCGTGGTTATTGCCGTGATGACATTTTTCAAAACCTAGAATTTTTGTTTTTACTTCACGTGTCCATAAATCCAAACAGCCAGAGTGCACAAACGCAGAGAAATATCCATGCGCCAGTAGGTACCTACATCAAAAATTATATCAGAAGTCAGGAAGAGTTATGTTATATCACTTGCTCTTTTTTGTGTTGATATTCGTAAGATTCGAATATGTGTAACCATCGAGACTTTCCAAAGCGTTTTCCTCTCACTGGTTAAATTAAAACATTCGAAATTTGTGTCCCGATTGATTTCTAAATATTTATACATAAATAATTCACAAAAAAAAGATTCACCCGATGCAATGTCATTCTTTGCTGTAGAAAAAAAATTCATGAAAACCTCCACCAGTTGTCAAACGCAAACGCACTTGAAGTGGTAAATCTGGGAAAAAATCTAGATTGGCAAAAGTGCTCTGAGAGCGCCCAATCGAATACCACATAAGTGAATAGAGTGTTAAAAAAATGTAATTTTTTACATTGTATTACTCACCTCAACCGCACTTTGGTATAAAACAATAACAAATATCTTGAAACAGTCATTATGCCTGTTAATAAATTATTCAAATTTATTTCGATTTGTTCTACAACATTAAACTCTTTATTACTCACAACAATCTTCCTTGAAAAAAAAAAAAAACCAAAAAACTCTAGTATATGCAGATTTATTTGTCTTAATCAACATGCAATAACTTTCATTTAAAGGTACGTCTTGTATTTATATATATTCCTATTTAGCTTTGACTATTTACCACTACCAAGTAAAGCGCCCCCCATCTTACGATGTATCCAAATAAATCGTGATCATTGTTCAGCTTGAATTTAGGCACTATAAGTTCAACTTATAATTACATGTCTTAGATAATTTTTTGCCTAGAATTTCAATACATAAAAAAAGTCGTCATTGTTTCTCGTACATTTTACATTTCATTTAAAGTCTGCTGACACTATCGTTTAACTGTAATCGATTAAAATGTAAGCTAAAATATTTAATATAATATCAAAGCAGTTTTCGTTTTATTTTGTTTTTAAGTTCACCCTAATCACATGTCGTATCTTTGGACGTTTATTTTCTTTCATAAGTAAAACATACATACATTTTTGTAGACAAATAACAATTAAGTACGTATATAAAAAATTAAATGAAAATTGCAATTAAACAATATACAAAAAATTGGCATTTAAACTTATTAAAATAAAATATATAAAATAATAAAAAATGTATAAACAAAACAACACTATTTTAAAACTCAAAATATATTGACAACAATTATTTTATAAGCAAAATAAAAATGTAAATATTTCAACATGTTGTTGTCTGCTTAAATTTACACAAGAGGCTACTTCCTGTTTGTTATAGCTAATGCTAATTTATTTACTTAATTATTGAAACGCTTTTAAAGAATTTATTTCCTATTTTATTTTGCCACTCGAGCTTTGCTGATATTCTGCTTTTCGGTTTCGGTAAATTCCAAAATACTTTCGATCGCCTTCAGGTGACCCTGTGAATTCTCCTTGTCAGTTAGAAAGTAATACACAGCACTTTTGAGGAATTGAAGTGTCACTTCGGGGTCAACTTGTATTTTATTCTTCTGGGCGTCCAAAAGGCGACGATAAATTGTCTGTATAGGATTAATTGGATTTTTATTTTATTTATATTAATTTCTGGAAAATATCAGTGAATTGAATGGGCCCAAAGGTTACGTTTTTATTTTATGACAAGAAAAAGAGGAAAGAAAATGTAGGTATGCACGTGCTATAATAAAAGGAAACAAAATATATTCATATTCTGTGTATGTACTTCAAACCAACGATACGAATATGAGTCCTCTCAGGATCCAAGTGAGTCAGAGTCCATTCACAATAAGAAATATACAAATTTGAATTGACCCTAATTATAGAAAAGTTGGGTATATTCTAGTGAACTATACCTATTAGTAGATAAGGCACAAACGAAGAGGCCTGTCAAATAGGGGTTAACTAAAAATGTTAAGATATTTATATTATATCTTTAAATTTAAGTAATTTACAATAGCTATATTTTCCATATTAAGAATATCGTAATTATTATGCTGTTCTTCAATCAACATTTTTATTTCTCTTTTTTTTTTATATATATACATGTAGGTTTTGTGTCTTTATGTTTTTATCGCCACTGATTTCAAAAGAATGTGTAAGGAAATGTTTATATATAGGGTATTTCAATAAGAGGTGTTATTGTGAAAGGATATGGTCCTGTATGCGTGCTTGTGGTGGCTATTTGGCTGATGTTGTTTTTCATTATAAACGGCATACCTTCCTCTTTGTTATGAAATAAACATCCGATCATTTATCTCAAAAAATGGCATTTTTCTTTGAATACCAAAATAACACCTCTTACTGGAAAACCCTTTATTTGGTTGCCTTCCATGGTTCCATCTCACCCTCTCGTGAATCTTCTCATTTATTTAAAATGTACAACATCACGATTTTCTAACACGGAAGGATTATGGGATACCTGATACTAAATAAGCGTCTGACTGAAAGGGACAGCACTACCCAACACTAAAATACACGTGACACTCATTTTCTATTTTGGTTGGCCATCTTATTTATGGGGTATAAATTATGGAAAAGTTCTGCATGTTGATATTTTTATAGCAGAATTTCGCTTTCAAACAAAACAAAATGGCTTGCGGAAATAATGAACGTTTAATCACTTAGTTCGTATTGTTGACTGATTGATAGTTGGTTAAATGTACTGAAACCACTTGCATTTGACATATTTTAAATAATTGACGGAAACATTTTCAAATGATTGCTGAAATTATGGTCTGTTACATTTTATCATATGTCTACAGTGTTCACTTGTAGTTGTACTGTGTACTTTAAGTAAGATTTATTAAAATCCCGCTCGCTAAAATTGAATGCCGCTAAAGATGGATTACTAGTAAAGTCATGAACACGTGTAGTATATTCATAAACACATCTCAAGAAGGTTTTAGAATAAGGAGCTAAGAAGTCACATTAACATTAACTTTTTTTTAAATATGTTGTTGGTATAAAAGTTGCTCTAATTGCGTAATGATTCTATTTCTATTTTACTTCGCTTTGCTCAGATAGATAGGTATTCAATAACACAGATATCTAATTTCTTCTCTAAACACTCATTGGCGTAAGACGTGGAATTTAAATCGAAAAGAAAGGGTAACTTCCATGTAATTTAACACGAAATGATGAATGCTCAAAATGACAACTACACGACAATGAAGCCAGTCGCATTCGTAGACAATGCGGGTACATTCAAAAATCTAGTTCGTATCGTAAGTCGACTAGATTTGTCTGGACTAGATATAACTAGTCAACGCAAAAACTAAATTGGTCGGGAACGTCACTTTTCCTACGTCAGCCACATATGCGAACTGTCAACTTAGTACACGAACATATGTCGTTTTCCATTGGGCAAAAAGAAGCATCCGGTAGAGTCCGGAATCGAAAAATTCGTTTCTGAAACCGTTCCATTGGCAAAAAACAAAAAAATACTCTTCTGGTGATTCTAAGAAGATAATTTCCTCGATTTGAAGTCAGAATCCATCAAGAAGCACTCACACTAGTACAATTTATTTATTTTATAAAAGTCAGATGACAGCTGTAGCTAAAAATAAATAAATAAATAGTTGGCGCAACAGGTCCGGAGGAACTCTAGGCCTAGCTTCTCACAACCATTCGTTTTGTCTGAGTTTTTTTCATTTTTGGTACGAATGGAAGGGATCTACAATTTTATTCCGACTCCAAATGGCTAATTGAGAGGTTATTTCAAGACAGTTATAATCTCGGATGTTTGTCAGACGTTCGCGAGAGGTGGCGCAGTGGAAAAAACCATAAGTTGGAATTTGGGTTTTTGCGGGATTCGAACCTCGACCCCTCGCTTAGTAGTCCATCACACTTACCACTAAGCCACTGTGGCGGCTACAGCTGCAGCTGCCATAGATTATTTTTTGGCATTTCACCAATACTTTTGTGGATTCAATCAGAAGCAGTTTTCTTGTTCCATTGGATTAAAAAATGACTATAGATCCCCGAGTTAAACCAATGGAAAACGACATTAGTTGACATTTCGAAGCGACAAGTTTCAAGATAAACCGCGAGAGTTTAAGTTAAGTTGACTAATCAACGCGTTCATATACCTAGTCCAAACAACTCTGACGTTTTACATGTATGAACTATGTATAGGTATCCAAACGTCCCCAATTGTTGACACTGTTATGACTTTTGTTCTAAATGATAACATCAGAACATTATCTTGGGCCATCATTGGGTCGAGACCCAGTCGATGAAAAAGATCTCCCATAAATAGATACTAGCGTTAACACTAGGAATTGAGCCCAGGGAAGAACTCTGGAGAAATCCAGAGAGTCTCTCTTGGTAAGTTTTATTGTGGTAGAGAGACGAAAAGAGACCCGACAATGGTGGTCTGTCAGGGCTGCCAGAATTTAGGTCGCTTTAAGCGCCTAAACCTTTAAAAAATGTTGCCCAATATCGTTGCTCAGAAAGAAGCCCAAAAATCGTTGAAAATTTGTGTATTTTTCAGACTTATTCTCACCGTGTTTTTTTTTTTTTTTTTACTTTTACGCCTTGGATTTTAATTAACTTTTTTTTCTGCTATTGGCTTTTGTGTTTTGTGTCAAACCAAAAGGACATAAAAATAAATTGGTGTGCGTGCAACTTGAACGACTGTTCGATGTCACTTGATTGCAAGAGTGCTGCCAAGTTTTTAAAGTGCAGGTTTGTTCGAAAATATTTTTTTTTTTTAGTTTTGTGAAAAAAAAAAACAAACAAAATTAACACACAATTTGTAAAACGATATTTAGCCTAAAATTGTGTTGGGCGCTCATGGAAGAAATTTCGATCGTTTTTTAAGTAAAAAGATAGCCCAAAATACGAAAAAGCGCCCAATCTGGCAACCGTGGGCCTGATTCGAATATCTCTCGAAGTCTATATATTATTGCCTAACATTAAAAACGCACGTCTCGGTTTCGTTAAGCTGTCAACTGCGTTAACTTGCGAACGAGTAATCCTCATTCGAGTAAAATATCATCACGTACATTATTAGAGTTTCCCCCCACCATTGCACCAAATAATATTTAACAATAATTTGCGAATCGTTGAGCTACTATTTTCTTGAAATAAATAAACAGTGCAATGCTAAAAACATGGCTTTAAAAGTTAACGAATAGTATGAAATAAACACCACAAGAATTCAATGAAAATATGAAAGCCATTCCAACACATTCCATCACCATTACAATAAATGAATCTAGTAGTCTATGTACATTGACTAGAAACACATTTTCTCATCTCTATACCTAGATGATAAAGGTGAAAAGCATTTAGATTTAATTGACGCGAGGTTTTCACACTAAACATCTATAAATCTATGCACATACACCATACCATACCTATTTATGTACCTCAAGCTTTGTATCTTTATATTTATATATGTATGCATATTTAACAAAATAATTTAAAAAAAGAAATATCAATAACCAAACAAAATATGTGTAACTCGTGATTAAACAAAATTCGTGTCCATTGACTTTACAAACCTTCCTCGCGCCAAGTACCCACAAAGAAATAGCCTCTTTTGCGGTAAGGAGAGCATGATTACTGCCGCATTCTGTTCTACATTCTGCTGCCTATAAAATACATTATACATAGATTTTTTTTTCGATTGGAATTCTTTTGAAATTTATTTAAATTTTTGTTGTTGTTGTAGAGGAAACGAGAAAAAAATATATTAGAAACTCAGGAAAACTGTCTACCGAAACTAAAAGTAAATTTATGTTATAACGAAATCTAGTTAATTTAAAACAAATTATATTCATACATGCGTTTGTTGTTAAAAGGAAAAAATAAATCATGCAAAAGAAAAATTAAAAACAAGGTAATAATTCAACTTCTCCGTGATAAGGTTGCTTTTTTTTTAATAATATTCGCATTAATTTTAACCATGCCCTCCTATATGTAGGTATGATTTAATTGTATTTGCAGTTAATTACTTATTTTAAGTGGTTGCTAGTGCATGTGAAGCGTTGCGTAAAGTTATGAAAAATACATTCTCCCTTTGAAAATGAAACAAATTTATGAGTTTTGCTGTATATAAATATTTTAATTTAATTGTTTTGAAAACTTAAAACAAAACATTTATAGAAAAGCCTATGTAACTAATTAATGTTGAATGACAAACACATGTGTTATAAGATGATCGAGGATAATGAATAAAAATACAAAACAAAATGTCCGCAAATTAACGAATAAATATTTTAAGAGTTAAAAACAATTTAAAACAAAAAAAACATGTACAATTGTACAGTATTACGGTTATAACCATTATAGACATAATGCGGCACGAGTTTACAATGCGAAATGCAAGATGCAAAACAAAATGGAGAATAGAATGAAAAAGATTTTGAAAAATCTTACGCGAATGTTTTCCAATTCATCCTGTGTACTCTGGAGTTGATGCAACAGTTCCGTAATGGAAACCTTATTTGGAGCTCTGTGTGCCAATTCTAGTGCCTGTGAAAAGAGAGGAAGACAAACAGAATTAATAAAGGCATGATGATTCTTTAAAACATAAAAACAGAAGCACTAAAAGAAATTAGTAAATAAATTGGACAGTTACAGCCGTATTTATTATATGCCCTTACGACGCCTCTACGATGTTGTGTAGTTAAGCATACCTAGCGTAAAGAGTTAAGCAGCCTCTATGTGACTTTACAAAATCGCATTTTCCTGCGTAAGGCAATTTAGAGGGTTCGGAAAGATAAGTAAGCACACTCTACGCTGGGTTTATAAATAAGGCTGTTTTTTCCAAAATTAATAACACTATAATCCATATTATTTGTATCTACATTTAAAAATTAATGCTGAATACAATACATAAACGGCTGAATTAAGAAGCCTTCTGAGGACAATTATAATCTGGAAAGTTTGTTATATAAACAAATCTGGATCAGTTTGCAAAATTATTAAAAATCAAGAAATTTTAACAAATTCTTTTCGAGAGACAAAAATCAATAGAAAATTCATCCCGTTTCCCCCAAGGAAATGTTTAAATAATAAAATTCAGCTACACGTTTGCATACCTAATGTCAAATTATCATAACTGTCAACTGTCAAAACACAAAAAGAAAAAGTATACAAAATGAGTGAAAGCTAATTTTTATTGGCATTTCACAATTTGAAGGGTTTGTTGTTTGTCGAATGCGAATTTGATTCTCAAGATGCAGGGAGAGACATCTAATCGCTAGATGGCGTTTCCTTTTGCGTTTTTTTTTTCCGGTTGGTGAACGTACGTATTTGAGATGTCTACGTATTTGAAGGTAGGAAGAATGTAGGCAACCATAGTGTTTTGATTAATTTTAAAATAAAATACGGAGTAGTTCTAATGGTACAATAAGATTGTTCATCGCACAATCACAATATTAAAACTTATTTGGATTTTTTAAAAGCCTATGGTTACTCTTTGTTCCATTTCATTCCTTTCAAAAGAAAGAAAATTAGAAAAATAATTTTATTTTCATTGTCCTATCCGTGGTGTGTAGCTGATGCGTCAACTCTTGGTTTAAAGCGAATAAAAAGTGTAACAAACTCCAACCATCTTGGATTTCTCCACAGAATGCTGTAGACTATAGAGACACCACTATTGGGTGTTAGTAGACTTGCTAAGTAAAACGGTTGAAATTCAAATTGTTGGGGAAGGTTTTACAATAGATGTACATCGAAAATATGCTAGTTCAAATTGTAAAATAGATGGAACCAACAGAATTTGAAACAAAACTCATATTGTAATGCATTTGTTGTCCCAAAAATAGCACAATTTTTGTATATTGGTGGTTTAACTTTCTCGTTTCCGCATTAAGATAACGATATTGCATTCGTACAAAATTTCGAACTCGAGATGTTAATCAATTCTGACATTACGATGATAGAGGAACTCCAAAAAGTGGTTCGCAAAATACTATCCGTCTGTGCCTATAGCCTAAACCGCTGCCCGGATTTCGTTCAAACTTCGGATTTGAAGTTTGGGGGCTTAGTGTTCAGGGCTGTTTTTGTTTTGTAAGGTACCTGGTCTTTTGAGACGATCTCACAACCCCACTTAACTTAACCTTACCTAACCTCTATATAAATAGTACTTTCCATACAAAATGTGCATACCAGTTTGATTTGTTCGAAAAAATCTCGTAACGATTTCAAGCAAAACTGATATTTGAGCTTAAGTCCGTACGTAAGATTAACATGACTGCATTCTCAGTTTTTCGCTAAAAAATCGAATAGCGGTACTTTTGAAATGTTGACATATCTCGAAAGCGGTCCATACGATTGTACCAAAAAGAAATTTCTATGGTAATATGGTCATTTCTCACTTAAAAACAAACTCAGTTTTTCTCTGTAATATTGGATTTTTAAATATGGATTTTTGAATATTGTTTTTTGAAAAAAGTCCTATTAATTTTTAAATTTGCTTTTCTTTAGTTTACCTGAAAACGGCGATAACGATTTTGATAAAAATGCATACTTAGACTAAAACTGATGTTTTCAAAATGATCACGTCCATAATTTTCAATTCGAATCACCGAAAACGCAAATAGAGACTGCACATATCTCGAAATCCCCATTTTCGACTAGGATAAACCTTTAAAAACCAAGTAATAATTACATCGCGAATGATACCTAACTTATACTCACAGTTTTCAGCTAAATAGTTACCTAAGAGTATTTCTCAAAACAAATGTAGCAATATTTGGTACGTATTCAAGATAATATCTATTTATTCCGCTTAGAACCAAGAGCGCTAGCGCTTATGTTGGAACCAACGCGAAGTTGACTACAACCGTCCATATAAATAAGTCTAGGCATGATCCCAACTAATAAACTTTTCAACTTAAATAAATGATAGGTTTCAATACAAGACCTTATAAGGAAACTGCTATGACTGTTCTTTAAATGTAACTTGAACACTAAAAACATCAGGTAAATACCCTGCTAATCCTTTTTAAAAAGGTGTTCAGTAAGTTTAAAAATAAAACCTACAATATAGGTTATTTATAGCTAAAGAACAACTTACATGATCAGCTCGAGCTATCCGTTCTGCCTCCTGTCCCTTAGTGTACATGTGTAAGTACATTTTGTTTTGTTTCTCTTCCTGCTCAACAAGTTTGCGTTGTAAGTCTTCTAATTGTTTCTCGAGCTCGCGAATGCGCTCCTTTGCATGTTCATAGTCGGGTACGATATCCGCGTAACGGGTATTGCACTCTGCCAATTTTTGTAACAACGCCTCTACTCGGTCGTTATGGGTTCTCTTCAGATCGCTTGTACTCGAGTCTTGCGTCTTTATGAGCTCTTCAATTCGCTCTTCGTATAATTTAATTAGCTCCTGTCGTTGCTCCTCGTAGCTACTCGGTTCATCACTGCCACATGCGATGTCCTGAGTGTGAGCATACGAGGAATCTTTCGAGTGGACCGACGATGTAGTCAAGTCTTCAAAATGCCCTGAGTCGGCATAGGAGCTTTGCATTTCGGACTGGCATATGTGATGATGTTGATGCTGAACACCGTGTTGGTTGTGTGGAATGTGCCTAGGGCTGGATTTGACCGCAGCTCCCTCATCTACCATATCGACAATGGGCGAGACATCTTGTGAAGTCTTCAAGTCAGCTTCACGGACAGTGACAGCATCGCTTGAGTTCGAACGATCTTCGGGAGAACTGAGCGATGCCTTGAAGAGTCGCAACTCGACAACCTCTCTGGTTAGACGGAGGATTTCGGTGTCCTTTTGTTCTAGATCATGACGTGCGGAGCACAGAATTTCCTTGAGACGGCGGATCTGTCGCTGGGCCCGCTGTGTCGGTGTCAAATAGTCTTCGCCAACTTGTCCGGCATAGTTCGAACAATGAACGACGTACTTCATTTTTCGTCCACTAAAAGTGGTACCGTTTCTGCGAAGAGAACAACTTTAAACCACACACACTTTGATGTCGAAAAAAATATCATACCTGGCTACATAAGGATGCTCACAGGACATGGTTGAACGGCCGGATGTTGTTGTTGCAAAGCTATACAAAGAATCTAGATCATCGTCCAAGTATGTGCTCGGCGAGTCTGGGGTCACAGGCGGTGTCTTCGGTGTTAGCTTCGATTCGGGCACTGTCGATAGCGGCGTCCGTGACAGTATGGGCGGTGTTTTTGGGGTTCTTCCAGTTGGCGTTCCAGTCTTCGATGACGATGCAGACTTGTTTGCATTCGTTGACGGTCCGTTAAGGTTTAAAGACTGCAAAAGATACAAATGAGAGTGTGGCAATGAGAGAAAGGCTCACGTTCACGCGTATTGTTATATTGCTTGTATTGTATTAGGAGGGTGAACAAATTTGCGTTTCTTTTGCGGTATTTCGCGAAATTGCAAAAAAAAATTAAAGAAAACCAAACAATGAATTTCATGGCTGAATTGCTTGGATTTCATTGAATCAAAAGGCACTCATCCGTTGAAGTTTCTCGGAGTGGTTATAGGCTTGCTTAGCTTACGCGACGACTGTGCTGTGCACTGGCTTGTCTTGATGGAGTAAGTCATTACAAGGTGCAATCTTGCGCTAAAATGGTGATGGTTTATGCTCTGTGAGTAGTTGTTATTGTTATTTACTTTTCACATTGCATCGGTCCGTGGCGGGGGAATATTGAATACTGATAGTGGTTATAGTATTTTTCGCGATGAATTGAAGAGAAATGTGAAACAATGGAAAATGAAAGAATTGGAGAACGTCTTGGTATTTTGTACCCAGCTATTTATAATTGGTTTATGTAACCTCGTTTGGGTGTAGAGCAGGTTAATGAGGTTACCTTCCGAATTAGCATTAATTCTGCGACTGCTGCGTTGCGAATAAGTAAATGAACGACGCAAGAGAATAACAAAGAAGATACCTCTGGGAACACTGTCACAGAATTTTATGACCGAATGTGGCCGGATGCATGTATTTGTTTCTTTTTTTAATTGCAAAGTTTGTTTGCGGCATTTTATGACCTAACTTGACGCAACACATTGATTACCGTGACCTGAAAAGCGTGTTTGATTTGGTAAAGACTCTACGCAAGAAAATGGTTTAGATTGTAATATAACTTGACCACAGTTGCTAGATCCGCATGTTGTGTATATGAGTTTACTGACTGGTTACTTATTCTAGCATTGCAACATCACCTGTTTTACTATCAGGTTGTGTTGTATACCTATACTGTATCTAGCTCAAGAGGAAATATGTCAATTTTGGCGTGTTTTGTATAGTCTTACTTATAGCAGATGCTGAACTCATTAAAGAATTGGTAGACTCTTGAGCTTTTGACTGGTGGAAATTTCTAAAGACAGTTTCTTAAAAAAAGGGAATTCCAAGAACTGGACCCTGGAGTACTCAGTAGAATTCCGCTCCATTGTACTCAAATCATAAACCCCTTTTTTGGTGTAGTGCGGGAGAAACTGGAAACGTTCAAGTATCTATTTTAGTAATAGGGGCCGTACACGACACAGACATGTCGTTGCAGACATGGTTGCCACTTGCAAAAAAAAATAGCAACCAAAAATGGAAAAAAAAGTTACCAAACCAAGCTAAAAGTTACCAAAAATCTGGAAAAATGCACATATGTTCAAGCCTAGTATGCACTTTATGCAGAACACGTAAAGCCTCTCAAGTGGAATCCAATTTTTAATACAAATTTTTCTCCGCGAAATGTCAAATTTAACTTTCCACGTGAAAATATGAGTAGGCAGTACGCAGTTCGAGTGAAAAATAGTTACTTCAAAGACTGATATGGCAAACACTTGGGTTTTATTGTCAGTCGCATTACATTTTTGACATTTCGGCGTGAAAAATAATTTATAGGAAATCGTGAAATGTATTTGAATTTCTGAAGTTCCCTTAAGTCTTCATAGAAACTAAAAGAAAACTGTTGACACATATCAATTCATTTTAACATATTAAGTATTTTAAATTCAATTCAGGTACATTATAGAACGTTACGTACGTACGTTAAACGTAGCAGAAAAAGTAAGGTAGCATTTCCATGTGATGATATCGAGTTCGTCTTTTTGATGCTCCTGTTCAAAAAGTTACCAAACCCAGATAAAAATTACCAAATTACCAAAAATCATGAACTAAGAAAAAATTACCAGATTTGGTAATTTATTACCAAAGTGGCAACCGTGGTTGCAGACCAAGGAAAATTCAAAAAGTTTTGAATTCACGCAGACGGTCGCTGCAAAGGATAGACATAGGATAGACACGACACTGATAGAGACAAATATATTGGTTTGCAACGACATGTCTGTGTCGTGTTTCGTGTATGGCCCCTATAAGTCTGACAGCTGTCTAAATGTATCACCGTCACCGCGTTGATTTGCTGAAATCGTTCATATGAGCAGCTATTTCAGTTGACGTTTATGGAGGGGTAGCCGACGAATCTAGTGAATAAATTTGTAGGTTTGTTCCTTTACGTTTGTAGCAAGAATGGAAAAGACTGTCGAAATGGCCGTTATAAATTCCGGCCGATTAAGTCTCTCACAGGCAGAGAGAATTATGTTAGTAAAAAAGGCTATTTTGAGTGAGATGTGAGACTGTGATAGTGTCTATTCAAATTACCATTCCCATCTTATATAGGTAGGTACCTATTATATTTTATTACCGTTCTAAAGCCTTTGACTTTCAAGTGAATACACCGACAGGGAATGTGAAATTCCAGATACTGATCGTTGATCTAGGATAAAGTAGAAAGCACTAACACTGGAAAGGTATTTTATTTCACAAGTGATAGGCTGTCAATTGTACTATAAATATGCGAATCCCAACTCGCGTGGCAATCTTCTTGCCGCTTGTACCTTCCTTCAGTTATTTTCGGAAACCACCATTTTGTTTTTTCTCAAATTTCAAAGGGTCTCAGTTTTTTATACTTATTTAGCGAAATTCCAAGAATCGGCGGCTGAGATAATATTGAATTAAAACTAGCTCTTGTGATTCGTTTCTTCAGATTCTATTTTGCAAAATGGGTATGCCTTTTTGAGGTGGGTATAAGTTAACTAATACCGTTTGCGGGAAAACAAAAAAGCAGAAATACGTGTCAACTGCCAGCAGCCATAGATAACTGTTTGACATTTCACCAGTAAGCTAAAAAAAAAATAGGGTTTTGCTGTTTATTAAATGTAAAGGGTCTTTCATCAAGGATTTGACAACTTCTTTTTTAAATAAAGTGCAAACTTCTTGAGATATTTAAAAAAAAATTGATTGGTTTGAATTACTATCAAAACATTTATGAATGGAATTCGACTTCGCTCATTTGTCCAACACGGGAACGTATGCAGCGGTCGATACGTTGAACCCAGTTTTTGATGACTCGGCCGCACATTTCGACCGACACGGTCGCTATTTCTTATCCAATATTGGCTCTGAGCTCCTCTTACTTCGTCGGCTTGTTGGCATAGACCAATGATTTAATGTAACCCCATTAAAAAAGTCTAGAGGCGTTAAATCACACGATCTCGGCGGCCAATAGAAGGGTCCCTTTTTCGAGACAACACATTCACCGAACTGAGACTTCACCAATCGATTGTTGCACTCGCTAAAAAAATACGGTCCAATGACGCCATCTTCACGAAAACCGCACCAGACAGTGACTTTTTGCTTATAAAGTGCTGTTTCATGAAGCACATGAGGGTTTTCACCTGTCCCGTAATGCATATTTTGCTTATTGACGAACATGCTTAACCAAAAATGCTCTTCATCGCTGAAGATTGAAAATTGGCGTTAACGCTCTTAAAGTTGCGACCACCGACACGGAGTTTCGGTAGTAAATTTGAATAATTTGTAATCGTTGACCTTTCACCATGATGAAAATGTTGATTTTACTGAATATTTTCACATTGACAGTTCGCTAATCGGTAATAAAGGGTGCGTTCAGACTGAAAGTTTGAAGTTGTCAAGTCGCTAATGAAAGATCCTTTATTAATGCAAAAGTTTAAGTCATAAGGATTGTGCACTAATAATATCTAAACAAAATACTGTTCTACATGAAATCTACTCATACAAGTTTTTTTTGTAACGTTTTAATTAAAACAGTTGAAAAGACGGAAGCCCATTTCGAGAATAAGAATCGTTTTTACTCTAATAAATCCATTTAAAAAAAATCCCTTTGTCCAAGGATATACCTTTGCTCAAATTATATCCCTTTACTAAAAGGCTGTCAATCCAAAGAATAGTTAATGGGCAATGTCATGAACTTGCAATTCATTTCAACAGAGAAAACAAATTGTGTTTGATCAGTCTAAAAATTCGCAGGGCTTCATGGCCGTTCCACACAAGACACAATAAAAACTCATTAAGCCATGTCGATAATGAAAAATAAAAACAATCACGTCCATTTTGTGTAGTATACCTCCTCCATTTGCATTTGCATGAGCATGGGATGAATGTCACCAGACTAATTACTATCCCTGTCAGATTCAATCATCCGCAAGCATTAGACACATTTAGGCATAGTTCCAAGTTACATAGATCGTTATATTCACGGAATTCAAATAATGACAAAAGGGAGCTGACTTTTTAAAATATATAGTGACAAACTAATTCCGTCGGAAAATGGAAATACTTTTTTTTCCATTCCTTTTTAGGAAGACTTCCAAGATAGTGTCGTCGCCTGTCGGCACATCAGGTGAGGGTTGTCTAGAAAAGAATGCTGGCACTCAGCCAGATGCACAATATTATGCATATTATATTCCAAAATAATTAGGTCACTTAAATAAATCTGCACGTAAGTATACGTTCCCATGCTCATATACGGCGGTGCTAGAGAATTATAAAATTAAATATGACACTTTAAAAGGCAAAGTTCATTCTGTACACTGTGCCTTGTTGTACGTACGTATGTAGCTCTTCTTTCATTTCTAGGTACTCATAATTATACCTCAACGCAAGTATTTTTTAGTTTCCCAGATGTACGAGTAAATGACATGGCAACACAACAAATTGAACTAATTTAAATAGTAAATATGCAAAACCAACAATGTAGCTAAAGAAGCAGCCACGAGAGTGCGAACTGTAGAAAAATCAATTTCTTAGATACATTTTGCTGAGGAAAAGTATACAAATGAAGTAGGTACAATCGCAGGTATTGAGGTCAGAACATAGAATTTGTAATAAGTGTTCCAGTTTGCTTTCATATACCTTCTTACGTACAAATACTTGTAGATTTAATTAATGGAACAAACCTAATTGGAGGGTTGTGACAGTACAGAAGGACCCTCAAAATATATAACAAAGTATTATGGGGCTGGCAGTTTATAACCTCTTAGCTTCTTTTGTTTGAACTTGTTTTGTGTGGTAGTATTCCACTTTGGCCGTTGAGGTATGGCTGAAATTACTTAATAGGCTTTGACGTTGGAACTCTATCCGAAATGAACAAAATCTCCAAGTCGTTTATTTTTGAAACTCAAGGGTGAACAGATTAGTTGCGCTTAGTTCGCGGGCAGTGGACACAAGACTGCTAGGATTTGGGGGAAGAAACACACGCAATTAGTGATGTTTCTACAATTTGCTTATCAAACGACCTGCAATAGATTAGGCAAGGCAAAGAGGTGGCTGTGTAGAAAGACACACTTACGCGGTGTTCGATTGGGATTCTTCAGATTCGCTCTCAGATTTCATGTGTCTAATCGAACATAAAAATGTCACTTGCTCGTTTTTATGTTGATATTCATGCGGTTCGAACATGTGTAGCCTTCGATACCTACTTTTCAACGCGTTTGCAATTCACATTCGAAATTTGCATCCCGATCAGTGTTGCCATAAAAATATTTTTACCAGTCTGCAGTTATTACAAAAAAAAAGTCTGCAATGCAGATTTCTATAGAAAAATCTTATTTCACAAACATTTTTTTTATTTATGTATCTACCTCACAATAACAAAAAAAGAAAAAAAGAAAGCGTATAACAAATGTTAAAATGTTTTAAAAAGAACAAAATATAATATTGCGGATGCAGCCAAAATCTGAAGCGCAGATTTCTGTTTTTTTTTTAAAGTCTGCAGCGAGGTTGAAAATCTGCAAAATGCAGACAAATCTGCACTTATGGCAACGCAACATAATATAAATGATTTACCAGAATGGATTCACCCGATGCAATGCTTTTTTTTGCAGTAGAAAACTTCAAAAAAAAAGTTAACCAACTCCACCAGTTGTCAAATTCAAACGCATTGTTAAATCTGAAGCAAATCTGAGAAAAAATCTAGATTCGCAAAAGTGCTCTGAAATCTGAATTTTTTTTTTTTTTTTTGTACCAATCGAACATAAAAACATCGCGCAATCGAATACCACATTAGAATAGAGTTTGATAGTTCCTTTGTGATACCACATGAGGGGACTATCTACAGTAGGCATTCTGATTCCATAGAATTATGGTTGGTTGGACGAAGTTGTTCAAAATAGTTTATGCCATATTGTCTCTATATAACCATTCACTAAACAATCAACAATTTCGAATACTTCCGCAAATATTACTATAAAGCGAATCTACTTAGTTAATAAAATTACTTTTATGACTTCATCGATCATACACTCATACATGATATACGCGAACCATGTTTTAAAACTTTGCATTGGTTTTAAACTTTACACGTTGGTGGAAGGAAAAGTTTTTTTCATCAGTCTTTGGTATTGGTAAACAAAACTGAATATCGTCTCTCCGATTGATGCCACCGAAAACTAATGCTGAATTTACAAAATCACGCACGCGTATTTTTGCACGAGACGGGACGGAGAGATCCGTTTGTACGCAGTCAATGATCATCATTTTCTAAATAATCATTAATTCATAAATCAATAATCATTTTTCACCTTCACACTAAATATTTTGTAGGTCACAATGGATAATGTTATATGGAAAATTTCGTCATTGTGAGTTCGTAAAATTTAGCCCTGTAGGTACACTAAATATGTTTTTTAGTATCGCGCAATGGTAATGAAGGTGTAAGAATGAGATAACAAATCAGAAGTCTTAAGTGTCATGCTCATGGATGTTCTACCCATAATTATAGATACTCGAATCGGATATAAACACAATTTCCAGCAACCAACATTTCTGTAATCAATTGAAAACATTTCTATGTCTGATTTCAAACATGTGAAATAAAAGCGGTAATTAGCATCAGTAAATTAAACCAACAATTCATCAATCAAATAAATAAATAATTGTCCGTTCATATCACTTCCGGAAGCCATTTTGTTTTATAGACATGCGAAATTTCATAAGCCATTGCTATAAAAATATCAACATGCTGAACTTTCTCATAATTCCTACCTCGTAAACAAGATGGCCGACTAAAATTCGTCTCACGTATCTATTTTTGCATGTTAGGTAATGCTGTCTCTTTCAGTCGGACGGTTATTTAGTATTGCGACTGGGCATAGGCACCTACTTTTAATATTCCGTGTTAGGAATGTGTGATAAGTGCAGCGTAATGCGTATTGTGTTCTTCGGTACAGACTTTTCATAACATCTCTAAACGAATCAAAGATAGTTCTTTCTGATTCGAAAGGTTTAGTAAACAAATTTGCTTTCAATTGAATTCAGGCAGAGAAAATTAAAAAAAAAAAAGCAAAGAGACATTATGTAGTAAGAGGTATCAACCGCGCACTGAGTGACAGAAACGTCAATTGTAAAATCAAAGCAAGTGAAATAACATTCAAAAATATAGTTCTCTTATAACACAACAGTCCGAGATATTTTTTGAAGAATTGAAATGTTTATTGTGTTGTTAGAAGCAAATTTTGCGCTATGTGATCCGAAAATATACAACTATGCGTGGAAAATGTAAGCTTAAATCGAAATATATTGCAACAGAAAGCCAAATCTCACATAATATGGTGTCTACAGCTATTGCAAAAGTGATCCAACGAATTTTATTAAAAAGAGCTATTCCGAATTTCGGGGAAATTCTGTCGCATCTTCAATGAAAAACGCCATTAAGACGACTAGATTGGTCTGGACTAGATGTAACCTGAACGCAAAACTAGATTGGACGGGAACGTCACTTTTCCTACGTCAGCCACATACGCGAACTATCAACTTAGTACCCAAGCACGTATTTTTTGACTAGACTCTTCGCCTACCCCTCCTCAAACATCAACCGAGACAGCGATCTCAGTCATTCAAAACCGAGGTGCATCAAGTCAGATAGCTCTCAGACTTACTAAACTCGATACTTGAACGTCTTTATTAGGTGACAAAATTATGAAATAGCAAAATTTTACATGACAACTGGCTTTACTACTGAACTTCCGTGAACACTTTGACAGCTTTGTAGTTTGTACTTTCATCTTTTCAGCCTCAGGCACATATTATATAGCCTCTGTTTTTAATTACACACTAGAGTTCGCCCAGTGGTAGAAATTCTACAATTATAGTTAAATGGCTTAGGTATATACAACTTATTTAAAAAAAATAATAACAAAAATACACACAGCATTACATTCGACAAAAAAAAACTCAAGCGAATATGTTGTGATTGAGGCAGTGAAAGTGAAAGTTCTTAACTATTTCCCTTCGTCTATTATACTGTATTTTTTTCAATGAATTTTCGTTTTCACGTTTAGTTATCATTGGGCCTTACCAATAAACATTTTTAGTTCCGACTTTAAATTTAAGTAGTTCACAGTGGCTATATTTTCCATACAAATATCGCAATTGTGAGCTGCCGTAAATTTAAAGTCGAGACTGAAAATTTGTTTTTAGTACGGCGCATTGTCTTTAATTACCAAAAACCGAATCCTTTTTTGCTAAGGCTCCGTCAAACAGTGTGCGTTTTTTTTTGCCGCGTTTGACAGCTGTAATGTAATATGCTGCAATACATATCCCATCTCTCACACAGAGTGCGTTTTTAACATCGCGTCAAATTCACCGGGGCGTTGAAACGTGGCGGTGAAACGCGGTGTTGTGAACAATTACAGATTATTTTCATTGATGCGGCGCGTTAGGATTTTTTTCATAGTTATTTATTTACAAACTATCGTTGTTATTTTATTTAATTTCATGCACCCAAACTCTTTTTCTTGTTCGCGAATTACATAGCACCGCAATTAGAAATATGAGTTCTTCTTCCTAGTTTCTTGACATTTTACAAAAATTGAAGACAGCTACAATTCTGTCTGACATCCTCTATCGCGGCGGTGGAAATGTCGCGTTGAAATAATCTTGGTTGGTTGGTTTAGTGGCTATTCGCTATTCCCCCGTACTCTGACGAGGGAAAATACGAATACAGCATTGAACGCCGTTTTGAGACCACAACTAACGGAACCTGAAAATAAAGGGGGAAAAGGATGTTAAGGAAGCCCAAAACCAGCCTGTGGAGTTGAGAAATTTGATGATCTTGTTGAAATGGATTACCGTCCCGTAAAATAATTTCACAGCGGCGTTAAAAACGCGTTCTGTTTGAGCCTTAAATATACGAGTATATGAACAGCCAATTAGCAAATTTAGAAATTTAAATTTGGAAAAAATATAATACTTATTCGATTCTAACTTCACGTAATCTGTTTGCCATTCAGACATTTATGTAATTAAGCAATTTTATCGGCTAAAAAACAAAGAAATTTCTAGCCAGTAATTCGTTACTCTCTCTCTCAATTGCCTAAATTCCTTTCTCGTAATCGGCCTTTTTTACGGAACCGTCTTAAGAAAATAAAAAGATATGTATCAATCGGAAAATGAATGCTGATGTGTTGTACTCGTTTGAAACACCCAAAGCAACGTCGATCTTAGAAATCGTTATATCTACATAACTGGGTAGGTACCTAAGATAGATAAAATAATTATTTAAATTCATTACTAAAAGCCATACCTAAACTGTTATTGATCGAAAAAGGCCAGTTGACAGAGTTCCGATTCAGGCGAGACGATGCCCATTAGTTTGTGCCTTCAATTGATAATTGGAATCTGTTCATAACATCTAAACCCAAAAGGGATCAAAAACTTTAACAGCATTTCCTTTATCAAATGTATCTTTGGTCTGTAATATTTTTTTTTTTAAATGTAAAGATGCACTGTGTTGCAATTGGTGGTCAATTACTTTCGCACGGATGACCCAAGAAGTAAGACCGTTCAATTTCGGGCATTAGGCAATGGTATTAATTAAACTTAAAAATCAATTAAAAATAGTGTCAGTGTCACAGTCAATTAAATTCAAATAGGAAATCAACACAATTTTAGCCAAAATCCACTTATTTTTAAATCAAAATCAATCACCCACACACAATTCATATGAAATATCGATCAAAGGCTACGACCTAATCCCTCTCGAACGTTGAACTTTAACCTGTTATACAGCTTGTTACTGGCACTGGCATACCAAACTAAGTAAGTTCTTAATAAAATTCTTCGTTTACATCACAACAGAATAGAACACACCCTCGAATTTCAGCGGCACCTCGATAATAAATTCTCAACAAATTTTAGCTGCTCCTACGGACTTTTATTCTCAACTCAACTCCCTTCTCTCATGTATATTTTCAACGACTTCTCAACAGAAAATCTTTATCAGTATGGTTGTGTCCGGGTCACTCACGAACAATATTCCTCCAAGCAACGACTATGTAGGTTGAGATGGGCAACAACGAAACCTTAACAGCAGGAAACCACGAAAAGGCCTATTCCCACAGCCAGGCATAATCGATTGGTTCCACTTTAACACCTTACACAAGAACCATTACCATTGATTAGATAAAATACTGCAGCACCATTGTTGTTATTTTGTGGAAGACCATCTGCACAAAAATTTGTTGGTTGCGACAACATTAGTACTCCATCCGCAAAGAATCACTTTTCCTTCACCGAATTTGAAATGCAATAGGTACACCCGAGACGTCGACACTTTGCAGAAAACTGAAAATGCGAAAACGCTTCATTCTTCCATACTGCAGGCACAGAGTGTTTACATTGGAAATAAATACAATCATCGCCAGGCGCCACCACCACCACCTACCACCTCTGTGCCAAATTCCGTAAGCTGTCACTGGCTTTCCATTAATCTTATATAAGAAGAGAAGAAAAACAAGCGAGCAACGGCGCGGCGGCGGAAACGTTCCAATAACCAATTTATTCCCGAAGTTCTATCGTGCTGATGGCCGTCGGCCAGTAGGGGATGAACAGTGGGGTTGAAAAGAAAAACTCAATCAGTTAAATATTGGTTTTCATGTCTCTACCTATTTAATTAAAATCGTAAGGTGTAAAAGGTGTTGCAGTAGAAATAAAAACACCCCTATGCGAATCGAATGAAGGATTAACATTCCTGCAAAACGGGATGAATCACGCGAAAACTTCATCGAAAACAGAAGTTTCCAAAACGAGTAAGGCCTTTTTGCATGAAAAAATCACGAAAACGACTACTAATCGTTGAGTTGTTAAAACAAACACACCTTTTACAATAATTAGCAAATGCAGCAGAAGAGCTGACTGAACAAATGTCACAATTCACAACTTTAAATCATTTTCCACAGTTAATTGATGGGGACTTCTTATCGTTGGGTTGTTAAAACAAACACACCTTTTACAATATTCAGCAAATGCAGCAGAAGAGCTGACTGAACAAATGTCACAATTCACAACTTTAAATCATTTTCCACACTTAATTGATGGGTTAATATTATTTTTAAATGCTCTGAATTCATTTTTTGTTATGCGATCGAAATTTGTAACCAAAATGGAAGTTTCTCGACTAGTGTCTCACATCTGATTGAAACGTAAAACGGAAACTAGTGGGTGTTCGGTGTGAATGCATCGACGAAAATATGGTTTTCGGTGCGATGTGAATTGGCTATAATGTAGATATGAAAATCAAAGGAAATGCCAGCGAATACAAAGAATGCATTTTAGCGATTCGTTTTAAAACAAACACTTTTAACATTTTCAGCCTAATTCACTTTTAGCGTACGGAGACTTTGCGAGAACATTAACTGTATGAGACTCTTTAACTTGTGAACTTTATAATGACTTTTTGGACTAGGGACTAAGCGAGGGTTCCAGTTTCCAGACTCGATTCATGAAAAAAACCCAAATTCCATCTTAAGGTTTTTTTTTACCACTGCGCCACCTCTAGGGAACGTCTGACATCAGAGAGTATAACTGTTATAAAGCTTCTCAATTAGCCGTTTGTACTCGGCATAGAATTGTAGATTCCTTTTATTCATCCCAAAAATGAAAAACTCACACAAAAAGGAATGGTCGTGGAAAGGTAGTCCTAGGTGCCTACGAGGCTGTTGCGTCAATTATTTATTTTTATTTTTTACTTGGGTACGAAACCGATTTTGAATGACTCTCTACAAAAAGGATCATTTCAAAAACATTTATGAATGAAATTCGAATTCGTTCATATGTCGTCCACCACGGGAACGTATGCAGCGGTCGATATGTTGAGCCCAATTTTTGATGACTCGGCCGCTATTTCTCGTTTAATATTGGCTCTGAGCTCCTCTAACGTCGCCGGCTTGTTGGCATAGACCAATGATTTAATGTATCCCCATTAAAAAAGTCTAGAGGCGGTAAATCACACGATCTCGGCGGCCAATAGAAGGTTTTCGAGATAACACGTTCACTGATAACTGAAACTTAAATAACTCGATTGTTGCAAGCCCGTTGTGTGGCTTGTGGCACCGCCTTGTTGGAACCACATATCACTGATGTCAAATTTATGCAATTGCTCAAAGAAATAACGTTCCAGTATGTCTCTGTAGCGAATACCGTTTACCGTAACGTGACGGTCATTTTCATCGTGACTTTTTGCGGATAAAGTTCTGTTTCATGAAGCACATGAGAGATCTCACCTGTCCCGTAATTCATATTTTGCTTATTGACGAACATGCTTAGCCAAAAATGTTCTTCATCCCTGACGATTGAAAATTGGCGTTAAGGCCTCAGTTATAGCTTTCATTGAAATGCATCATTGAAAATTTTGATTTACGATTTTGAGACGATTAATCAAACAATATTGGCTTTAGTTGGTATCAAAATAAAGCCAATCAATTGTGGAATTTTTTTACGAAAAAAACAACTTAATTCTGATTAAAACTTTTCTTTAAATCCACTTTTATTATTTCACTGATTGAAATTGATTTCAATGAACAGCTGATTTTCGTTCCTCTAATTTGGAACCCAATCGTTTCACTGATGGGTTCGATTCTCTTTCTGTTCTCAGCTGTCAGTTTTGCTTTCAATGATCAACTCCAACCTCAAAACCTGGAATTGTTTATTGCAAGTTGTTCTTTTGTGCTGTAACTTTTTCTTTTCTTTTTTTATTAAACTGAGCATTTTCAATAGGTAATAATAATAAAATGCAATCCCATAATTCCGATTATTAAACAGTTTTACTTGCTTTCCGATTTTTGGAGTTTTCTCTGTTTAGTTTCACTGACAGGTCCTTCCACTGACAGCAACTTTTCAATGGTGCCTATAACTGACTTGTCAAACAAATTAAACCATTATTCTACTGATTTGTTCCAATGATGCATTTCAATGATAGCTATAACTTATGCCTAACGCTCGGAATTCGGAAGTAAATTTTTACCTTTGTAAACGTTGTTTTTTCGTGTAATCATGATCGTGATGGAAATGTTGACTTTACTAAATATTTTGACATTGACAATTCGGGAATCTGTGTACCTAAGGGTGCGTTCACACTGAAAGTTTGAAGTTGTCAAGTCGCTAATGAAAGACATCTCAGTCAGCTGTCAAGCTACGATGCTGACGTCAGATAAAATTCGGCCATTCGGGGGTCACTCGTGCGTCTTTCGTGAGAGTGCGCTGTTTATACACAAAATTATATATATTTCAGCGCTAGCTACCATGGCTTTCGGCTAGCTGTGAAATAAATTTACCATATAAAATATAATAACTCAATTTGTGGCTGAAAACTTTCTGTCCCCAGTGTAAACAAACCAAAGTTGCACTTTTTAGCGGAAACAAAAATCAATAAAAAGGCTACATCCAAATGGGATGGTGAACGGTATTATAGTTGCACTTTTGCCAACTTGGCAAGGACGACAGCGACTACGCGTTGCCTGATCGCCTCTTATACACGCAAAAATACACACAGTCAACCATAAAATAAATAAATAAATTAAATTAATATCTAGAGCACTCACCATTTTATTAGAATCCCGTTTCTTGATCCCTGCTGTTTTCGCTTCCGCGTCTGCTGCTGTGGGCGACTCATTTCCTGCATTTCCACCACTATCACCGTTCGGTTCCATTTTTACGATGTTATTTAGTTTTCTATTAGTTTCTTCCTTTTTCACATCCCCTACGGACGAAGCGTTTTCCACTTTTACACTGGGACTTGTATTGGAATACTTTCTCTGCTCTACTGGTGAACGCGTCGAATGTACCTTCCTGCGGAAACTGAAACCGGCGTGGGTGATGCCACTGTTGTTACCACCAACCGCTGGAGCTGTTCCATTGTATAATCGTCCACAGCTCTCTACGATTGGGGTGGCGATTTGTTCCATGATTCCGCGACGAGGAACGTTCAAGATACTCTTTGTACCGCGCAGACGCAATGATGCACTCCTTCGGAATAACTTTGGTTGTCCTGTCAACACTGAGAGTGGGTATGGAATTTTCGAATGCGATTGTGCTGGCGAGGGTGGTGGTGATAGTCGTGACGTTTCAGGAACTGGGGTCGTCGTGGTAGCTCTAATTTGTTCCTTCTCTGGCGCGACCTGCTGCTGGTGAACTGTCGTGTTTGTGGTATCTGTCAGTGGGCCACAATTAGCTTCTGCTGAGACTGGGGGTAGTGATGTCATCATATCGTTGCACGCACGCAATAAATTACTGCCTTACGTCATAGATTATTTCGTTGTAAGTGTAGGTAGTTTATCTGGTGCAGCAGCAGTGGCAGCTGTTGGTGGCCGCTCTATGAAAGCGTGTTCCTAATCCAGTTGTAAATTGTTGTTTATCCATCCAGGTGGCGGCCATCATAGAAAGTGGACCAAAAAATACAACAAGAAGAAGAAAATAAAAGAGAAAATTAGTAATTAAATGGGAAAAAGTCGCACTATTGCTGTGCGCATCATGTTTGCGTGTGGAGATTACAACTTGTGGCTCTAATTGCTTTGACACTAAAAGGTCACTTTGACAATTACAGTGCCATCGAGGCCAAAGAAAAAGAAGACCAGCTGGCATGCGAGCCCTTAAATTGATATAAATCACGTCAACTTGAATGGGACTTATTTTGGAAAATACTTTCAATTTTATACTTCACTTGAGAGGGTCTGTTTGCAAACCGAGTTTAAACGGTTTGCTCTTATTCGGGGTGGGAGATAAATGGACAAACTTTCTCGGTATATTTTTGCATTTTTCTTCTCACTCAAGTGGTCTCGTGTCGATTTTGCAAAGTTGAGTGATTTTGAAATGATTATTTGCCTGGGTACGTTAAACTCTTCGAATGGAAAGTTGAAAAGGAAACCATAAAACGGTGCACTTAGGTAATCGGTGGTATGCAAAATACTTTGCATTTAAAATGTTAAAAAATGGTAGGTAGCGTGTGCTAATCCAGCACTTTGGATACAGAGTAGTTCGATTGAGAAATGTGCATATGCAAATTATTACTTTGTGTGCAGGCAAATATCTGAAAGTCAACCATCGAAGCAACATGGTGTTGGTTTTGGAAAATGAATGCCTTTTAGAGAAAACGAACATGAAGATTGTAGGACTGTAGCAAAGTTGTTTTCAATCGAACCAAATAGTCGAAAGAACTGAACTGAACGACAATAGTCGAAATATAACGAAATCGAATGTCATAAACAGTCGAAACTATCCTTTTCATCTGCTAAAAAATATTGGAAAGACGAAGTTGGATAGTTGGCAATGATATCCCAGAGCTTTTCTCTTGTCACCACTATGGAAATAGTCATTTTTGGGCAATGCCATTAATACTAGATTTACAACATCACACATTATTTACACGAAATGTGGGCATCCCTTTTGTTAAATGCTAGAGCCGTCTGACTGAAAGGGACAGTGCTACCTAACATGCAAAAATACGTGACACGCAGGGCTTCCGTTACATAATTTCTTTCGTGGGGGAGTACCTATAACCGATTTTTTTTGGGAGTACCGGGGACGGGGAGTACAGAACATACAAATCAAAATATAAAGGCCCGTTTTCTGATACTACTCAAAGCGATTTAAGTTAGTTCAACTTATATACCCTATGGGCTACTTTTTCTATATCATAAACTGTCACATAAGATTTTAAGTGGAACTTAAATCGCTATGAGTAGTATCAGCAAACGGGCCTAAGTATGTTTTGCAATGGAGACGGATCGCTGTTGGTAACTTGTAACGGCCAATTTTTTTTTTTGGCGTTTGTCTAATCTGGTGTTTATTATTTAGTCACTAATGCCAAATCACCATGGTAAGTTACAGTTTTGATCACCACGTCCAAATGATAAAACTTGATTATCAAAACTTTTTTTTTTAATAAACACGCGCTAAAGAGGTTATGACTACTCTTATAGTGTTTTTATACAGCGCGGGCATTAAGGAAATTGGGATAGAGGAGATAGAAGATACCGATATGCACATTGGTCTTAAATGCTTGTAAACTGCACTAGGGAGGAAAGACAGAGCTGGGCAAGGCATTCCACATTCGCGTTGTACAGCTTATGAAAGAGTCTCTGTATTTTATTGTACGTCCGAAGATAGGCTGGATGGTAAACTGATGGGCATTCCTAGCATGGCGAGTGTTGCGGTTGAATTGCTGAAGGGGAGGAATGCAGTTGGCTATTTCATTTGAGCACTGTTTGTAGAAAAAACGATAAAACAATGAGAGACACGAAACGTTTCTACGATGTTCAAGCGAATTAATAGAATTCGCAATATTCGTGTCTCCGATTAGTTTCAACGCACGATTTTGGATCCTATCTAGTAAGTGCAATATAGTTTTCGGTGCACCAGACCAGATGTGGGAATTGTACTCAAGCGTTGGGCAAATGAACGCCTTGTATATTGGTAGCCAGATCAGAAGGGGTAAAATATTTCTTGCACCGTTTGGGGAAACCTAGACATTTCGCTGCATTCTTGGCGACTTCGTGTACATGGTACATTCCACCGAAGGTTGTGATGAACGCACATACCGAGAATAGAAAGTCTTCCGGTTTCGATAATGCAAGTGCCGTTCATGGATAATGGCTGTAGATTCGGGTTTCGCTTTAGAGACAGCAGACAGCATTGTGTTTTTGAAGCATTAAATTCCACTCTTTTTTCAGAACCCCACTTTGAAATGCTGTCAAGGTCGGAATTTAATGAGCTTAACATACGTTGCCGTTCCAGTTCTACGGCCGAAGAGCAGGGACGTGAGTCCTGGAAAGAATATGAAAAGCTAAGAGTGCTGTCATCAGCGAAGGAATGGATTGGAATACAAGTTGCAGACAAGAGATCATTTATTAAAATGAGAAAGAGAGTCGGAGACAAAACTGAGCCTTGGGGAACACCAGCATTTATATGGTGGGTTTCAGAACTGAAACCATCCAAAACAACTTGAATTGAACGGCCAGAAAGGTAGTTTCTAATCCATTGAATAAGAGACGCATTGATCCCATAAGCATGCATTTTCGACAAAAGAGCTTGATGCCAAACTCTGTCAAATGCCTTTGAAATATCGAGCGCAACAATCTTCGATTCACCGAAGTGATGGAGAGATTTGTTTCACTTCTCTGTGAGATAAGTCGTCAAATCACCAGTGGACCTGTTGCCACGAAAACCATACTGCCGGTCATTGAGGAGTTTCCTTGAAGATATTTCATAAGCTGACGGTTTATCAGCGTTTCCATGACCTTAAAAAGAATTGACGTAAGTGCTATGGGTCGGTAATTGGTGGGAGAAGAAGATTCGCCTTTTTTAGGGACGGGCTTGTCAAATGCTGTTTTCCACCTACTCGGAAAGAATCCAGAAGAATAGGACAGATGAAAAAGCTTACGCAGTGGTTTTGCCAGCGTGGAAGAACACCTCTTCAGAACGATGGGGGAGATACGATCTGGACCAGCGGATTTATTTATGTTGAGATTGTACGTACAGTACTCTTGCGACTGTACGAGTGCGAAAGTGGATTGGTCCCATGGCAAATTGTACGGGAATACGGCCGACGAAAAATAAGTATATAATAAAGTATATAATATCAACATGCAGAAATTTCCCATAATTCCTACCACGTTAACAAGATGGCCGACCAAAATACGTGTATATATATATATTATTTCAGGACTTTCTATACTGCTGGCTGACACGTATTTTGGTCGGCCATCTTGTTAACGTAGTAGGAATTATGGGAAAGTTCTGCATGTTGATATTTTTATAGCGAGGTCTTACGAAATTTCGCTTTCTAACAAAACAAAATGGCTTCCGGAAGTGATGAACGGACAATTATTTATTTATTTCGTATAGTTGATTAATGAATTATTATTATTAATTACATTTAATTACCACTCTTATTTCACATGTTTGAAACCAGAAAGAAAGTTTCCAAACAAGCTCCAAAGAAATTAAATATTTTTTGTACGTAAAACGAAACCGTAAATTTTTTTCTTTTGCATTTTTACCACTTAAAGCTTAGTACGCCGCTCGAGCTAAATTTTAGCTCCCATATGAAATTCTTCTCAAAATTTAGCTGAGCTAAAATTAAGCCAATCCCTTTAGCCGAGTGTTACGCTGCTCGAGCTTAAACAAATTTACTTTTGATTCAGAATGTACTTCATGTATCTATCAAAATTAGCGCACATTTTCTCAAGGTAAATTTTGACAAATCTTTGTGTTCTGTTGCGTTTTTTGTGTCGCGGAGAACGGAAGAAGTAAGCAAGGAAGATTATTTTTTTTTAAATACCTCGTCGAGGAGTTCCTAGAATCGGAAATGGTTGAAATCAAAGAGAATTGAATTTTTTTAAGTAAGTTTCTTCAAATTTAAGCGGTCAAAAAAGCAAAAGAACATTTTTACGGTTTCATTTTACATATGGCTACAACTGGTTCCTTATTCTTGATGTTCACTCAAAAAAAAAAAAAAAAGAATTGCCGCTAAATAAATATCTGTCAAAGTCAATGCTTATTTTGGTGTGTTATTAATTTATTTCCAATTTGTTTACGAATGTTTTTTTTTTACACAAAATTGCCCATCACTGATCGAAAGTCGATCGTCAATTTCTAATTTTAGAATTTCAGGGGCAAGTTCCAAGTTGTTTATTGGGAACTTAAAGAACAAGGTTACTATGGAGAACTTGGGACACATTTTTGTAACTAATCCAACACTTTATGTGCAGCGGTTGACTGCAAACAAAATTTTACGTTTTGTCAGACAGTGTATTTGTTGTAGGGAATGAGCTCCACGTTTATTTTGTTTTTGTTTTTATGTGTCGCAATAACCTAACATCATGGAGCTAATGTTTAAATAGGTATTCAAATTTCAAAGGTTCTTTACGTAGTGATACTGTCCAATTCATTTGGCGAATGCGATTTCAGTCTGACAAATTTTGTATCATGAAAATGAAAAATTGTGATACACTTGCAGTGCAAAACTCATTTATGCAAAGCAAATTAACCATTTTTTTTTTTTTTTTTTTTTTTTTCTAAAAAAAAAACTTAAAAAAAATTCATCCCATTTCAAACGTAAAGCATACTATCCTCTTGCATTCGCCATTACTCTCATTTTCCAAGGTCGTTCGTTGGAAGTTCATCATTCTGACAAAAAAAAAAAAACAAAAAATAAAAATGGGAAAAACTCTTTTATCCCTACCAATGCAGTTCATAGCTTTTGCTGTTCTATTCAATGGTCACGTATGTACAGTTTACCCAAGAACCTTGAAAAGTTGAAGTATAAGTGCATATCCGATGGTTTCGCGCATTCAAAAAGTGGAAGTGCAACTTTTCACTCGACCTCCGCTAAGATACATATCGCGGGAGATTAATTTGAGTTGAATTCAATATACACTATCCATTGAATTGGATTTATTTCAATGAAATGACAGTTTGTTTCATCGCTTACGCAGTTATTCTCACCTAAAACAAATGCACCGAGCGTTTCGTGTGTACACTTTCATTGCCAATTAAAATGATTACGTGCAAAAGTTTTCTGTTTTTTTTTTTCTTCTGCTAAATCTGACATCCAAGTGGAGAGGAAACTCTTTCCACTTCGGTTTATGTAATCACCTCAAAGGTAGTTAATCCGAATTCGTCTGTCTTCCAATTAATTCTCCCATTTAATCATAAGTCATTGCCCAAGAGTAGGTATATCACATAACCACACCAAGATAATGATATCTATCCCGTTCGTGAGATAAGTGAAATGTGCATGTCCCCCAAAGACAATGGGCAATTAATTATCCAAAAAGTAAGTATATATCTAATACTCTGGCTGCTGGGAGTACTCTTTCGTAGTGTGTCATACAAGTTGGCAATCTTAAAGACACATACCGCGGCCCTTGTGGCTATATACCCCTTCCCCACAAGCCAACGTCTCAAATTGTGAAATGCAATCTCATGCAATTGCATTGCGTATGCGTATATGCTGTCTTTAGGGTTTAACGTTCGCCTTCGGTGTACTACCCGGTGGGGAGTATTTTTATAATCTAGGTAATATCTGTTTACATCTACAGAGAGATGCTACTGCGGTAGTTATTCTTACACAATTCACACGGCTTGCAGTCACTTTGGGTCGATGATCTCTAAATGTATTGCAAGGTCGAATGCGCTCAATCCCGTGTAAAAATATTCGATCTGA
This sequence comes from Cheilosia urbana, assembly GCA_946477585.1. Taxonomy (NCBI): domain Eukaryota; kingdom Metazoa; phylum Arthropoda; class Insecta; order Diptera; family Syrphidae; genus Cheilosia; species Cheilosia urbana. The sequence goes on from OX297854.1 coordinate 126,431,338, forward strand.
TGGGCCATGGACCATGGTATTATAAAGCATCTCTGTGTGCGCTTGTGTCATACATGACAGCTTGATTTATCGAACATCGTTTCGAATTCAATTTATATGCTATGGGTGGAGCATCCAAGGAGTTTTGCTATTCCAGTTGGAGTATCTACATCACGACTGAAGATCGTATACACATTTATTATGCATCTGTATATACGTATAATTGATCTTCTTTGAACCAAAGGAAGGTATAGATTCATTTTGTTATTGTTTTCATATAAAGAAGCGAACGATGTTCAGTCGAAGCGAAGAAACTCCCGCCCATGACTGATGCTTTTTTTTTTTCTTTTGATTGATGAATGTCAGAATGCGCATTGAAAGTTTTTCACAATTAATCACTTTAACTGAAACTGTATCTAGGGAATGTGGTAAATATTTTGACTTTCATATCGAAACTAGCGGATGTATTGAAATAGATATACTGTTTTGTTCACGTGTTAAAATACATCCCATCAATATAGGAACACGACTTCAAAAATAATATTATGAGTTATTTTTGGAACTAAGAACTGAAATAGCTTTTCTCAGAGATACAGCGCCGTACTAATAACCAATTTTAGTCTCGAATTAGGTTAGATTAGGAAGACGGGTAGGTAGAGCGGGGTGAGCCCTGCAATACCACACTCAGGTCCTCGTGGACCCATTGTGATGCCCTTTTTTTGGGGTTAACCGTTGGTGTTATCGGTGGCCTCCATTCCTTCTCCTCTTGCGGTTACCTGACGCTGTCTAGCCATCCCGATGTTCTCAGAAACCTGTAAAGATCAGACAACGAGACATCAGAAAGTTCATGTACGTCATGGAAGTAATAGCTACCAAGTGTTCTGTTCCTCAAGTGACAGAGACTCAGGCAATGACAAAGGATGTGAGGTGAGTCCTCGTAAGCCTCCTCATCTCCGCAGCCTCTACATATGTCGTCATCTTTGAGGTTTAGTTTCATTGCGTGGTTGCTAAGGAAGTTATGACTAGTTAGAGCCCCTACTAACTTAGAAAGCGATGACCTGTCAAACTGTAATAGTTAGTTGGTCCGGCTTCTCTTATATTCTGGCCAAAGCTTCCGTGATATTTCACAGGTAGTGAGTTCTTTCCAACTGTTGTTGGTTTTCATTCGAATTTTGTTCTCCACTCGCTCTCTGAGATTGCAGAGTGGTGGCTTGATTGATTGAAGCGCTCTATCAAGATCCATTACGGACCCCTTTCTCGCTAGTTCCTCTGCCATCTCATTGCCGGTTTTGTCTGCAGAGAACCTTGAGCTCTTCGCAGCAGCGGTGAACTAGTTTGGATTTTATTTCATTAGCAGAAACTGCTTTTATAGCCGCCTGACTGTCAATGAAGATGGTAATATCGCTACGAGGTATTGCCAACATTGACGCCTTACGGGTCGCTTCAGCGATAGCCAGAACCTCCGCCTGGAAGACACTACTGCTATCAGGCAGTCTGATGGAGCAATGTATATTTAATTCCTCAGAGAATATGCCGGCACCGGTTCCACAGTCCATCTTTGAACCATCTGTGTAGATGGATATTGATTTTCTTTTTGTGGGTTCATTTGTGTTCCATTCTTCCCTACTCGGAAAGGAACAGGTGAATGGTTTGTCAAAGTCTATATAGGGAGACATATAGTCAGAAGTGACAACGTTCCCTACGTGATTATATAAGATCTTTGCATGTCCAAAGTTGCAAGGGTTCCAAGTGTTGGTTTGGCTGATCCTTAAAGCACTTTTGGCAGCGGATTCTTCCATGTATAGGTCTAGAGGTGTCAAATTGAGAATCGCCTCTAGTCCAGCAGTAGGTGTGGTTCTCATAGCACCGGTTGTCCCTATACAAGCTGTTCTTTGTATTTTTGTCATTAACTTAAGATTGGTCGCTTTGTATGGAAAATACAGCCAAAAAAAAATTCTTTTGGAAAGGCGCAAATATTCGCAACACTAAAAAAGAATAGGATGTACTTAACAAAATATTAAATAAATCCAAAATTAATGCCATTATCCTTGTAAATAACACTTTATTTCCAAAGTTTTTGAACGGGGCATATAGAGACGAGAATGTTATCCTTTTTGGATAGTACCTAGTTCTTCAGTAGTTTCCAGTTTGGATTTACAAAAAGTTGATCTACAGAAGGAGGATTGTTAGAATTAACCAATGGGATTTATAATGTATTAACAATTTCGGCAATTGATGTTGGTTTATTTATTGATCTGGTTGATCCCATTTTATTGTTAAACAAACTTTTTAATGCCGGTTTCACAAAACATTTGTGCTTAGTTAAAAAATACACAACAAATAGTAAAGATCAAAAGCAGTTGCAGTTTCCCCAACCAAATTAATATAGGCGTCCCTCAAGGCTCTTTGCTGGGTCCTATCCTATTCTCGATTTTTGTTAATTCGTTATTTATCCAACCCCTTAAAGGTAAAATTAAAGCATTTGCTGACGACTCTTTCGTATTCGAATAACACTAATCTGAATTTGTTTTCGGATGTTAACAATTACTTGGATCTACTCAAAAGATGGTTAAACAAAAATAAACTGATCAGCAACACAACGAAATGTATGATTTTTAATATTAAGTTAAAAATCTGCATTGAGTTCCCTTTATAATATCACCCACCGAGCTGTTCATGCTTTTGTTTAGTAGGAGGCTGAAATAATCCAATGTTCTTCAATAATAGTCTAAATTGTAGTGACTCCTGCTTCCAAATTTATCTAGTCGAAAATGGTAAATACTTTGGTATTATATTAGATTGTAGCATAAACTAAGTATTAAATAGACTGACAGCTTCGGCCAAAAAAGAGAGATGACCTACAAGCCGAATTTGACCTTGGATGTAGCCCAGTTTGAATTCATGAATTTGTGCCCATGTTATAATCAAAGGGGCAGACTCAGATACATGAAAAAAAAAACTAGCCTACATTTTCGGTTGAAACCGTATACCAAGAAGCCTTAGGTGGGCTCTCAATTCGTTATGGAGTGAGGTGGCTGTGTTGTAAATAATGTTTCTTCTTAATTCCAGGTTGCACATTTTCGCTACATTTTCAGAGACGTTTTACATACATAATACGCACCTAAATAGTATTTCTTATATCTTGGTATCAAGTGAAACTAGTTATATAGCTAGGCACATGCAATAAAAATCAGACCTAAACACAGCAAATTCATTAATCAAAAAAATATTTCAATTTAAATACTTAAAACAAACGTACGAAAAAATTGAATTGCATATTTTGTTAAGTCATTCCATAATCAATTTTGGATACATATAAATATATATCGTTTTAATGATATCGATATCAAAAAACCTATTTTACCTTTCACATTCCCATTTTTTTCGATATTCGACAGCGGTTTCTCTTTCGGCTGTTTTGTACAAATTATCAATTTGTTAATTGCTTATCCACTGCATTAAACAAAACTAACAAACTGTACTGTCACATAAAAAAGTGTAAGAAAAATTACAATAAAAAATCAAGGTAGAAAAAAACGTCAGTTTCCTAGAATAAATTGTCTAAAAAAACAATAATAAATGGGTAGTCATCGTTTTGCAACAAAATGTTGGGTGCTTATTTTCTACACTCACCCAAACAGTGGTATCTTTGTTTTACTTTTTACATACATAATCCTCTGTATAAATGAATGAAATTACACTATTTTCGTTCATAAAATGTCTGCCTATAACTTTTCAGTTTAATAAATTAATTTTTCGTTTGTTTTAATTAAAACTGAGCATTATTCATATTCCTGGCTGACGTAATTGTTCTCAAATGTAATTTCATTAATTTTGTCAATTGTTACAAATGTTCTAATAAATTTAATATGATTTTATTGTTGTTTGTATTGTATTAAACGGAATCTTCATGAAAAGATTATAATTAAAAAATCGTATTTATTCGACAAAAAACAACAAACGAATCTATAAACGAATTTATTACCACTAATGAATATTTCGCAGTTTATTCCTTTATTTATATGGTGATTAGATAAGTTCCTAATTTTTTTGTGAAGTATGTGTTTTCGTGGTGAAATAAAACAACAAATTTAAACATTTGGGCGCATAACTATCAGCCGAAAGAAACTCACCAAAAAAAACTACTCTCAGTCAGCGTTTTTAACACTCTCTCTGTTACGACGCAGCTCGGCAACAACAAATTGAATTCTATAAAAGCCGTCAAACAGAAACTTCAATTTGAGGTGAGGTGAAAGGAGTTTTTAATCGTTTTTGAATTTGATACTGCGAGAACACGGGTGGTGGTGCCCGCACAAATGTTAGTGTATCTATAATTAACTATAGGTAGCTGTATCCGTCCGACTTTGCCCGTGCTAAACGAAATTGTTTCCGTAAAGAAAATCTACTAAATAATTAAATTCATGTAGAATTTCTCGCCGTATGAACCTTTCTTAGGCGTAGACAAACACAACAAAGAAAATTTAGCTTAAATCGGACGATCCGTTCTCGAGTTATGGGCGGTCTTACGGATGCAACTTTGTTTTATATAAGTAAAGTTTGAATAATTGTATTTATTAACAGAATTATAAAGATTTTTGTTTGCATACTGATTGGAGACTAAACATAAATTTACACCCGTGCCGACTTCTCAACACTCTCTGTATTTTTCCCACGAAGTGTGGTCATTTTTCATTTTTCACATAACTCAAATTCCCTCGATTATTTTAATGAAAAAAATCGTACTTTTAATGGTAATATTATATAATATTTAGTGCGTTGATACTCATGGTGAAATGTGGTTTGAATGTTTTTTTGTCATATTATTGATATCCTTACAATTTTGATGTTTTTCTTCCTTTTTCACTAATGGTTTTTGCGACATCGAGATTCCCATAAAAATGTAGAAATACCAAGATCTGGGAACACTGACTGAGTGTCAGTTTTTTTTTTTTTTGAGGTGAAGACATAACAAAGCTGAGAGTTTATTCCTACTTAATTTATGGATTGTAACTTATATCCAGACCATAACTAGATTCTTGAATGTGCCCATTTTTTGACTAGAAACTGAAACAGCTGTTCTTATGACCGATCTAAGCTAATCAAAATATGTACACATCAAGTCAGTCATCTGTCACTGTCAGACTTACTAAACTATAAGCCCATTGTTATAGGCTATTCCCCTCTTTTCATCATGACAACTGATTGTACTTCACTATTTCATACAAAAAGCTTTACCCACATGGAAATTCAGCATCCCAAGATTTGTATATTTATTTAGTTTTAAGCTGTTTTCATATGAAATAAAGTATTTTTATTATTATTATTATTATTATTATTATTATTATTATTATTATTATTATTATTATTATTATTATTATTATTATTATTATTATTAAATGGGCGAGCATATTGAAGGATAATGAACAATGAACAATAGAAAATGAAACAAATTTTAGAAAAATCCTCACTTGATCAATTTTTTTGTTTAACTTTGTGAACAGGTAACAAAAATTGTATGCACAAGTTAGGGCTGGTTAGCACATTATCATTTTGTTTATTGAATTTTTGGTTTCTTAATGTTTATGTTATTGTTTTTCAGAATTTAAATGAAATACAGAACAGAAATAATGAACCACTTCAAATATGTTTTTGTGTACAAAATAATTCATAATGAACATCGTCTTTAAATACAGATCTGTTCATTATTATAATGAACGAATGGTCACCGTAATAAGGTTAAAACACGTTTCAAATACAAAAAAAAAAATGTTTTTTTTTTCATGACATTTGGGCATTAGTATTAGTGACTTGAAATGAACAACACAAGAAGTTGATATGCAATGTTCTGAATTTTCAATTCGGTGTTTTTGCATAGTTAGCGACTTGCATTGTGTGTAAAAAAAAATACCTTATTCAGGAATGAATGAACACGCAGAAAAGGTATTCGATTCCAACGTCCAACCCAAAGACAACGAAGAAGAGAAAGACCTCGGCACATTGGTTGCTCGTTCCTCATCCAACTTTGGCTGTACCACTAGATGAAGTTAAATATGAAGGCTATGAAGCGAAAGCCCTTATTAACTGAAAAATCTTACTGGTTGTGACCTAGGTTCACACCGACCTGAATGAAGGTCCACTTCAATAAGTGAATGTTGTTTTCAATTCTGATTTAGTTTTAACTCTTAACTTTAAAAGTTGGGCGCAAAACCTTCAATTATGTGAGTCGTAAAGTAAAATCTAATTACGAACGTCAAAATGCAAAGATTTCAAACCGATTCGGAAAATTCGCTCGCGATCTTGCATCCGCCATCTTGAATTTGTCTTACATAAAGAAAAGTGTATTGTTAAAGAAATCGTATAGTGCACGTACTCCGATCAGATCTGTGTCTTTGATGAAGTGAAGAATGTCCTGTAAAAAAGTGCGCATACGCCCTAGTGATCTTCTTTTCACTGAGCATGTTTTGCAATTTTTTTTTTTTTCTCATTTCTATGACACTTTCCACGGGTTTAATGGTTAGTGTTTTATATTGATAGGGGTAATAGGTTCCGAACCCAGAAACACATATAGACAGCATCACAACATTTGAACTGCCATTTGAGGCTGACGTAGGCACTTTTTAATCAAATTAATCAACTTAAAACAAAAAAGCAATCCCATCCGACTAATAAATCACAAAAAGCCAAACAAATTAAAGCAGTTGAACGACATGATGAGGAGCACTACCCCTTTTTAATTTCATATTCTATTTTCTTTATGTGCTGGCTTTTTCAACCACGTCAACTCTTTCTAAATGAATGTATCGCAATCCCCTTAACTACCTACCACTGTTTCCACGAAAAACGTATAAACAAAATAATAACACACCCCTGATATTTTAAGGCCTTTTAAATTCTTAATTGACAATCACGCTTCAATTTTGATAACACTGTTTGACGCCAACCACATCGCAGCGACGAAAAAAAAAACAAAAGCAAATGATTAAACTTTCACACTTTTTTTAACAATAACTATGCGTGCAAAGTGATTAATTTACTGCGTTGCATAACAAACGCATTGTTCCCGCATATAACCAAAATACAACTAAGCAAAATCGCGACAGGTAAAAAATTTAGTAAAATTATTGTTCGCAGAACACTTGTGACTACATGGCAGCAGGTATACCTTTATTAGCAATTAACCAGCACAGAATTATTATTTCAACTGATTCGCTTCAATGACACACAGCTTCGACAGATATTGTCGCAATTCACGTTTCAGCAAATTCACGTTATCATTCAGTTTTTTTTTTTGTGTAGATAAGCTATCAACAATTGAGGGCCCTCTGTGAGCGGAAAGGGAATACTTAATAATAACCGTTTACACTTTAAAGGTCGGCCTTAAATTATAGCCAACAATGGGACAGATGCTGTTATGTATTATTTTTCGTTTCAGGCATTTTCTTTTTTTCAATTACCGAGGTAATTTTTAAAATTATTTCCCAAGACTTACAGGTTACAGCACTTTACCGACATCCGTGGTTTAGCTAACGAGACTGTCTGACTGTGTTTTACTAACAGTTGTTATATTTTCTTGTTGGAAGACGGTAATTTTATAATTTTATAAGTTGCAACCAAAGTTTACACAAGAATGGATAAAAATCGATCTAGCGATCGATGGGGCAACTTGGTTTTCTATTATTGTTTCTGTCTTATAGAGCTGATATATTGGGAATATCTATGCAGTTATAGGACAGAAGTGAATGCTGTGTTGTATGTGGCGCCACACTGTTCCGCGGAAGGGGGCATTTATGGAAATGGTTTTTGTATAATCGGATGTTACGCAGACAATTATTGTTTTCAATTAAGGCTTTAGCAGGCTTAAGGGCCTTAATAATATATCTATAGGTTGTAAAGTGATTTTTAATGTAGGATCGGTTAATACTGTAAGGTATTGTATATCGTAAACAGTGAATTGATCTAGATTGTAACGTGGCGAAAGTTTTACGAACTGAGAAGAATGAGTATATTCTTAGGTTATATAACCAACATACAATTGTGTAATTATTTGTTAAGGATAATGCTTCCAATTGTTCCAGTATACAATAAGTAGCTTTATATAAACCACAATCCTAAATGTCCCATTTTTGGGCATTAAGAATGCAACCAGCGAAAGGAAAATGTTGTGTACCTTTATTAGCTGAATGGTTACAGCAACTGTCGGTACATGCAGAGTCTTGATACCCGTCTCTGATGTATATAGGGTGGGCCAAATACAAGTTCCTTTTTTAAAAATGCAATAAAATGAAGAAAATGTTATTTTTTCCAATAAGAGGTGTTATTTTGGTATTCAAAGAAAAATGCCATTTTTTAAGATAAATGATCGGATGTTTATTTCATAATATGGAAGAAGGTATGCCGTTAATAATGAAAAACAACATCAGCCAAATGGCCACCACGAGCACGCATACAGGACCATATCCTTTCACAATAACACCTCTTATTGAAAAACCCTTTATTATGGCTTTATTAGTAAGAGCAAACATTCCTATTAATTATGGAATACAACGTCGTTTAAGTGTAGCGCAGTAGCGCATTCTGTTACTCAAATTTTCCAAAACTTTTGTTGATGGTTTCGGGCTGTTGCCCACGGATTGTTTGGATGATATTGGCCTTAAGAGCTTTAATCGTTTCCGAATTATTGGCATAACATCGGTCCTTTAGGTTTTCCCACAAAAAAAAAGTCAAAGGGGGTAAATTACACCTCTGAAGCGGCCAATTGACATTGCCGAGACGGCTAATAGCACGATTTGGGAATCTGTTGCGCAAAAGATCGATTGTGGCATTGGCTGTGTGGCATGGCGCGCCATCCTGCATGAACCAGAGGTTGTCCAATTCCATGTCGTCAATTTCAGTAAAAATAATAGTCAGCTCTGTAACGCCCACCGTTGAGATCGATGGCGAGTTGATGTTCGTGAATTGAGTTTCATACTCTCGGCTACAGCAGCTACATTCTCGTCTGTGTGCAACGTACGACGACGGGGACCATGAGTATTGTCCACTGGCATAGCAGTCTCATGACCTTTTTCCACAAACTTGCGTACAGCCAGGCGCGGTGGGTGCTTCCTTTCGACCAAAACCTCTTTTCAAAAACGCACTGTTTGGAAATAAGTTTTCAATATTTCCCGACGTTGTTCAAATCGACTTATTTCGTTCCTCGGAGGTATGATACTGAATTTCTGTTAAGATTTCGAGCGGAAAACAGCTGTCAAAATAACGTATGATTTAAAAAGAACCCTCTAGATGGCCCACCCTTTATAAAATCAATGAAAAAATAGTCACGAAATCATTAGTAAGAGAATGCTATGGGACCTTGTTCTAAAAGGTTAATAGTTATCTAAACAAAAAATGAATGTACATGAATGGTTCTTAAATGAATTGAACTTAATTGTTCAAACTTCACTTTAAAGTTTAAGTAGACCTCTTCACAGTGCATTCATGTGCGTATTTATATATATTATTAAAAAAGTCAGGGGAATTGGCGCCCCTTATTAAAAAGACAGAAATATAAGAGTTGACAGGAAATAGGAAAGCGCATGTACCTCATTTTCGAGAGGTCTCTACAACACAAAACTGGTAAATTAAATAGTCCACCCTAACAATCAACTTAAGCGGCTGGCCAGCATTTCAACTGAAATTTAATTTTAAAGTCCACCCAGGACCTAAGGCAACAACTATTTTTCAAAACGATTTGAGCACTAGGAAGCCGGCAAATAAAAAAAAAAAAAAACCCAGACCGATGTTCGGAAATAGTATTCCTCACGCATTTCAGAAACCAACTCTTCAATGAATCCATTGAATCGATCTAATTTTACACTTGCAATAGTGGCTGTCTCTTATATCACAAAGATACCTAATACAGTCACTGCACATGAATAATGTAACCTACCTTCAATTTATGGATTTTAAATTGCCCTTCGATTACGTTGGTATTATCCGTTACAAACCACTGAACACACTGAATTGAAATTTAATCGGATCTAAAATTTGAAGCACAATATAACAACTTTTGACTTGATCATTTATTTTACATGGAAAATAAAACGTAAACGTTCACGTCCTTATGCTTAAGCTGAATATTATAAATTTTAGTGACAAATATAACCGTTTTTATGGGAAATACTTTAACCGTGCCGTGCACTCAACTGCGCCAGGTCTCAGCGCACAATTCAAAGATACGAATTTATGTTTCACCAACGATGTTCATCAACAAACTGAATGCACCGAAGCGAATTCTTGGCAACTGAAGCACGGAACTGCGGCGAAGTCTTCACTCTTCAGTTTCAGGTAATTAGCTTTCATTCATTCCGTTTGGAACGGCTTTCGTGAGGTTTCCGCGGTAAACGAATGAGTAGCAAATAGCAATGACGATGCAGACCTGTGGAAAAAATCTCTTAACATTTGGCTCTGTGTAGTAGATGTTCAATTTGAATTGTTGTTGGTTTTTCGTATGCTTTTGTATGGGAATGAGGTTGTTCGGAGTGAACCGCGTTTGTTATTTTTGGTAAGTTGCAAATTGCGGGAAATCTGTAGTAGATACGCATTGTTGAAAGCCACTCCACTATAACCGAATCTTTGAAGATGACCGATTTCGAAAGGTCATCAAATGAAGTTTTCTTTTTAATACTCAAACGTTGGTGGTAGAGTGTACTGTTACTGAAGCAATAGCCCTTAAAATATAATTTTTGTAAGTACCTACGTACCTGCTGATGGCGATGGGCCCGCTATTGTGCCTGGTGTTTTGTGACGATCTTACAACCCCACTCAACCTCACCTAACCTAACCTAACCTAGTTAGTATACCTACGTTGCTAAAAGGGAATAGAATTTCGCTTGTTTGGGTGTTACCCTGACAACTTCCGTTGGGAAATTGTGTCGAATTTTAGTTTGTAAATTAATAGGCGAAGAAGACCCGAGAGAACGACAATTGACAAATAAACACCTCGTAATAACAACAACGCACAGAGGTTGGTCTTCCCCTCCATTCTAATCACCAGTTGTCGGGCTTGTACTCGCCGCTCAGTTGGCGCAAGTGGTAGTAACTTGGTCAATTGGAGGAAGAATCGAAATGCAAGTTCAATTCCTGACAGGAGAAAAAATAGAAATTTCTTCCCAAGTGGATTTATATACGGAGAATTGATCGTCAGAATTCAAAACTATTCAAACAATTACTGTAAAGGAGTCTGATTATGAATTAGTGGCGTAGTCCGAAAGAGCAATCATTTCTACCAAAAGTAACTTTGTCTGCGAGTTGTCGTTAAGAGTTGTTCCCTCGAAAAACAACAATTCACAAAAATAGTTATCGCCAATGCAACTGTTGTTCTTGGGTCACTTCACTTTGAAATCTTGACGAAAGTTTCTCGTTAACTTTTAGGACTTACAACAGCAAGATTTGCATACAATTTAAGCAATGGTGAATTTTCATAAAATTAAAATCTAAACTATAATTTCTATTAATAAGCGCCAAAGTAGCCAGCTCAACACATAAATTGAAAAGCTTAAGCTAACTTAATCCTATACGCAAAAGGGGCTCTTAACTTCAAGAAAAATGCACAACCTGATCCCTAAATGAACACTTTGATAAGCCTGCACTATACGGCAGTAAAAAATTAAAACAAATAACAAATGATCTACTACATAATTATTTGTATATGTGTACTTTAATTTTATCAATAGAATTTAGGTACAGAAAGTCACGAAATCACAACTAGTCTAAATAGAGGGAAGTGCCAAGCTATCGTCCTATTCATAGTTGTTTTATGGTTTGTGTAACTGATATTATTTTTGTAGAGTATCTGCGCCGTACTAATAAGAAATTTAAGTCTTGACTTTAAATTTACCAAAACTTACAATTATTACAAAATCTGTATGGAAAATAAAGCCACTGCGAACTACTCAAATTTAGAGTCGAAACTAAAAATATGTATTGGTATGGTAAGGCCCTCTTACCTCTACAAAATTCAAATATTGGGGAGAAAGAGAAAAATTATGAAATCGTATGTTTTGTTCCCGTTTTGTGAAGCTGAGTGAGTGATAAGGAATGTTCTCTACTTGAGCGGCGTGTTCAAGGTTCAATTTCCCAGAAAAAAGAAACGTCCTGCCCACGTACTTATGTGGTATTCGATTGGGATTGATCGGATTCGCTCTCGGATTTCAGATTTCGTGTGTCCAATCGAACATAAACACTTGCGCTTTATTGTGTTGATATTCCTGCGATTCGAATGTGTGTAGCCTTCGATATTTTTCTACGCGTTTTCCATTCACTGGCTAAATTTTATATTAAAACCGATTTCCCGATTAAATTATTAATGTTTCAACATAGATAATTTACAAAAATAGATGCACCCGATGCAATGCCTTTTTTTGCAGTAGAAAGACTTCGCGAAAACTTTAACATACTCCACCAGTTGTCAAATTCAAACGCACTTGTATTGGTAAATCTGAAGCAAATCGGAGAAAAAATATAGATATGCAAAAGTGCTCTGAAATCTGAAAAATATTGCTTTTTTAACATAAAAAGTGTTCTGATAGCACCCAATCGAATACCACACTAGCGTCTTTCAGTTTGTGTCTTTTCATTAGACTTTGAAAAATTATTCTTGCATTTCACCTGTTAACCCTTATCTCTTATTTATACATCCATTTGGCAGCCACATTCTGATTAAAGTCGTTTAACACTTCTCACAACCTTCACTTCAGTTGTTCCCAAAATAAATCTTCTGGGAAACGTTTAAATGTCCCAATCAAGAGACCACAGCTTGACTTCTTTTACTGTGGAAATAAGGCTATTAGACCTTTCCTTTAAGTTTCGACTTAAACGAGATCCCCCTCAGCACCCACGTAAGATTTATGTGCAATCGTTTTTAATTGTAAACAATTGCATACTGTTTGCATGAATGTATCTGGAAACTGGAATAGACATTCCATTGCTACTGGCAGCCAGGTAGATATAACCACTTCATCACATTATCGGAATTGCTTAACCGTAGTTTATTATCGTGATTATTCCGATTTGTGGGTAAAGTATGCAGACTATGGATGAGAAAGAAGACAAACGGCACGGAGATTTTCATTTTATTGTGACAGCGGTGGTGGAGCATGTGATTTCTCGCGGAACAAAAGTTGGAGTAAATATTTTTCTTGTTAGGGGGAACAACAGCAGCATGCCAACGAAAAGGTTCAATTGTAATTTTGATGATAGTACCTTCCGAACCCAAAGTAGATCAGGTGGACAATGTTGCTTGACCAAAACACCGAAAAAGACTTCTTCTTTCTTACAACATTAAAGTCTAATTAAGTTGCTTGAAGTGACGGATGAGGTTATGTAGGTATATTCTGCATAAAAATAAATTAAACCAGAATCGTAATGATATTCTGAGAACGGTCTAGACTGTCCGCTTGTGTTTTGGTTTGACCTGTTGCTTGTAATGGGTTGGAATTGGGATGGGTTTTTCATTGTCATTCTCTCATAGTATACGAGTAAAGTGGAAAACAGATAATAACTTGCAAGTCATTGCACTCTAGTTAGTGCAACTATTTAATGTGACAGTTCACGGTCTACTGAATTTCACTACCGTTGCCTGACGACGATGGTCGAACCGAGTAGAGCTCTTCACTTCACTGTTGTCGCTAATGCCACACCGTTCCGATGCAATTATAATAATTTCCGTTTGACAAGTCAATGTAATTGCATTGTGATCTAGAAATAGGTCATTACATTTATGTACCTACCGCGCTGGCACTTTGAATTTATTCTCTAGAGTAGTTACATGCTTTTGCAAACTGTATTTATGTCAAAACAGCAAATAGGTAAACGAAATGTGTGTCTCTTTCATTATTCAATTAATGATGGCGCACCTGTGAGGGCTCAAGTTGAATATAAGTTGTGTCCCAGTAATTGACTTGTCCAGAATTATTAAGTGTTTTTGTGTAAAAAGGGCGCGCGTGGTCTACAAAATATAATTAAACCGCAGATAGCCAATGGAAATTTTCAGAAGAATTTAAAGCGCAATGAAATTAACTAACTCCTTTTCGTTAAAAAAAAATGTGGGCAATATATGAAATGCCGATAATTTGAAAAATTGAAACAGTAAAAGACTTGGCAACAAATCTGTAATTAAGGTAAGAGTAAAATCTGTAATTAAGATAAGATTAGACTGTATTCCAAGTGGTCATCAAATGCCAATTTTTGACAGTTCTCCTGTCAAAATATGGTCACGCAATATAATGGGCATATCTCATATGCTTTAATGACCTAAATGCCACACAAATGACCACGCTGATTTTGACAGATAAAAATGCCCAAATAGCATATAAGTGTAATCGGACAATAAGCACGAATGCCAGCATAAAGCCCTATATGCCCATATGCACTTTATTGAAATTTCGTTGTGGCATTGGGCATTGCTAGCATTTTTGATGGAACAAAAATTATTTTGGTCATCGGTGTTTGAGTTCGTGGGAATGTGATTTATTTTCATTTTCGTTCTCTTTTTTGTGGAACAATAAATGAAAAAATAACAAATGCCTTAAATGACCACCAATATATAGTTTTGATAATCCAGACATGTTGGTCATTTTACAGCTAATCTGGTCATTTGCCTGTTGGCATTCATATGCATAATTGGCATACAGGGCCCATGTTCTGTAATTATCACACCGATATATTTCTCACTAAAACAACTGAAATTGAAAAAAAAAAAAAAAATCGCATCGAAAACATTGGAATTTTTTTTTTTTTTTTTTTTTTTTTTTTTCAATTTCAGTTGTTTTAGTGAGAAATATATCGATGTGATAATTACAGAACATGGGCCCAGTTTAGGGTAAAACTGGGTAATACCGGTCATTTCAACAAAAACTCAAATGAAACGAAATTCGTTATTTAAATAATACCTTTACTTCACTTTTTATTAAATTCATATGTTTTTGTATTATTATAAACATAAAAAAGGTACATGAACAAAACGGAAAACAGTTATACAAAAAACAAAAAAGGACAAAAATGACTGGTATTAGACGCATGGTCGGTTAATTCCGGTCAGCAATTCTGGTAATGGCGGTCATTAATGTTTATTTAAAATATACTTATATTTATTTTTAGTTTTCACATAAATCGCAAAATATTTGATCTGTGTTGCAAGTTCATTTTCCTGGTCTTTGTTAAAAATCGAGTGTCACCCCAGAGATGGCTCATAGAAGTTTTTCTTTTTTAGACGTTCTGGCAGTGTCGAAAATGCTATTTTAGTAGACCTGGCCGCGGCTCGAATGGATATTTCCTTTTCAATAAGTTGTTTGACGTTGTTAATAGCCACCTCTGACCACGAACCTCTGGAAGTGATTCTTGACTTAGGCTTACCCATGAATAGGTAATGCCGATCAGTTGACCGGGACTACCCACACGGGAGCGCCAAGGAAAAAAAAAATGCAAAATGAAATTTTAAGTTAATAAAAACAAAGTAAAACCATTGCAGATTAATAACAAAAAACAACATAGAGTATGCAAAATATCACTGTATTTATAACATATAAGGAAAAGTACTTACTCTCTATTTTCTGATCACCTTTTCTTATAATAAATTGACCGAAAGCACCAATAGATCTGACACAGACAAACTTAACAAACAACAGTCTGGTATGAAAACAGTCTTCGGGAGCAGAGACAATACTGAGACCCCCAACTTCGGCCGTTTTCCCTTACTTGCCTACAAGCTATATTTCTATGGGGTGGTACACACTAAGTGCGTTAGTATTGTTACATAGAAATTCGTATTGACAACTGTCACTCACAAACACACTCGCACCTTGCGTGTCCCACTTCCGCTGTCGGCAAAGTTGCTTCCAGCGTTCATAGAATTTTGTCAGTTAAATTTGAAATTATTCGTTTCGTGTAAATAGTATTTTATTTTAGGAATTAGTGCACTTTTGCTGAAAATATTTATGAAAAATGATTACTGCAGAATGGTTGTAGGAAAATAAAAACATTTTGAGCAATTTTTCTTCAGTTATTTAAGAAAAATGTACATATGAAATCGAAGTTAATGATATTCAAAAGCGGAAAATACACAACAATGTTTCTCCTAATATGTTTCTGGAATATAAAACAACTCATTTAGATAGTATTATTAACCAAACAAATTATATTAATCGATTTTTGAAAATTTATAATAATCAACCAATAGCATTCAGTTATCTTAAAATGTCGTATTCCCGAATTCTTTCACATTCCCCCATGGTTGGTAGCGGTTGGCAGCATTGAATTTATATTTTTTGTATGTTTTTACATGTCACACGGATTCTAAATAGACATAACACCGATAGGAAAACAAAATGGCGAATTTGAAAAAAAACTGAGGGGGCCAGCGGCAAGAGGATTGTGAGTTGGGGGTCTCAGTATTGTCTCTGTTCGGGAGCACTAATCCATGCAAAGAGTTGGTGATTCAATGTTCCCATTCTCGAGATACAAGGGTGACCGGTATTACCGACTGACCGGCATTACCAAGTTTTACCCTAATCTTAAGGACTATTCACATGAGAGCGAATTGCGAATAGGCGAATTGCGAACAAATCAATTCAACTGTATTTATGAATTGGAAATTGCTATTTGTTCTATCACAAAACCATTATATTTAATTAATCTAACATCTAATCCAAAAAAAAAACATGAATCTCAATTGATAAACAGCTAAATTAGCAATTTAAGCAATTTGCCCGCGAATTAAAAAATCTTGCCGCGAACTGTCACACTCAGTGATGGTACCTACAGAAAATACAGAAAAACCCCTACAGTACACAAAGAAAATCCCTACTTTTCCCTACACCGTCGAATAATTTTCAATACAATCTCTCTACATAACTATTTTATCCATACATACACGAATAAAATCGAATCAAACTTCTCATACTCAATTTCAATTACAAATGAATTTTTTTCTATTTGTTGACTCTTCAAATTATGTCATCTCATTTCATTCCTTAGCTAATGTCAACGAATGTAAGACCAAAATATAATAGATGAACAAAAATAATAAACATTTTTTTACTGAGCAAATCAATTTACTTACAAATAAGATGAAAATGTTTCGTCCGAAAAAAATCCCTACGTTAATAAATCTGTCCTTTTTTCCCTATGGCTTCATTTTTAGATCGAAAATCCCTACATGTAGGGATTTTTCCCTACATGTACCATCACTGGTCACACTTTATTCACAATCCACACAAAACAGTCGCGAATGAAAAATTCGTTCGAACTTAACCTCTAAAAATTAAACTGAAACGCGGGTATCTGCGACCAAGTTTTCATGTGAATGAAGTGTCAGAAACTACGAATATTTGCTTGTTCGCAGTTCGCAATTCGCTCGCATGCTTTAGTCTAGTTCAGCGTTTCATTGAACGTGTTGAATGAAAAATCGCAAAAGAAAAAGAAACTATTTTTTATTCATAAAAATTCCTTTCCAAGAGTTGTTGTCGAAAGGCTAGCGCACAGCAAACGAAATGATTTGTTTTCTCATTTGGCTACCTACTATGTGTTTTTTTACCTACAGGTCATGAGAAATAAACAAATGAAAATAAGTAAAATATAAACAAAAGTAAAAGCAAAGTGAGTCAAAATGAGTTTATTTTAATCATCTCATTTAATGTTATGTCCTCATCACCAGAAATTGTTGTAATTGGGCTTAGAAGATTCTTCTCAATTTTTGTTAATAAACATGTTCAATAAAACATTATATTTACAAAAAAGTGATATTTCGTTTTTCATGTTTCAGGTTATTTGCAATGTAGGTAGGTAGGATAGGTAATGAGAGCCAAACAACATCGGATGACTTCTTTTGGACCACCTTGTACAATGCCGCTGTTCCACGTTGGGTGCACCATCTAGTAATAATGTGTCTATGCAGATACCTACCTCCATCCCACATATTTGAAGAAGCTTCTTTTATTATAAAATTATTTATTTATCTCAAAAACTATTCTCGTTAGTAATTGATTAGTTGTGTTAGTTACAAACAGCGAAATGAGTCTCTCTCAACATTTTTTTGATGCGGGACCCAATTTTGTAGATCACAGTAGTTCATTTTTTGTAGTACATTGTTAAGGATTTATTCACCAGTAACCCAAATAATTTGACACAGAATCGGATCTAAGGACACGATTCATGAGATTTCTCCCCTAATTGAGATAAAAAAAAGCAAAACAGAGATATCTAACTAGCACTATATCAAACGCTTGCATAAAGTCAGACTGACTTGGAGCTGGAGGAGGTTACACTAGTTGTTGTACTTTACTTTCGCTGAGATAGGATGTTTGTTTTAAGTCCTACAACAACAAAAAAAATGGACCAATCTTCAGAATTTGATATTTCTGTCGGTGTAGCGCGGTCGGAATCTTTATTTTTGCACGGACCGAAGTGGACAAAACCGGGGCGTCCAATAAAAAAAAAAAAAAAAAAAAAACGGATTAACGTAAGTTTTGACGCGTCCACCACGAAAATGGTGAAAAAAACATGAGATGCAGAAATTTCCTTTGAATTCACCCACTCATTTTGCTGAATACACTCGTCCGACGTGAATCTAGCCACTTTGTTACTTGCAGAATTGCCAAAGCCATTACATCTGTCAAATTTGTGCTGTGTTGTTTCGTCAAGAACATATTCACCGGAACTCACAATCTTCTCACATTTTTTTTTTAAAGAAACAAAGAAATACTTTTGGTAAAATAAAAATACTCCTTTCCAATTTCTCTTGCATTTAATTTAATAGGTAAACTTTACGCAGAATAATGGATCGTCTACTTCGTTTGGGAGGTGCCATGCCCCAAGCTCCACCACCGACAGATGCCCCCGTTGTCGATACCGCCGAGCAGGTTTATATCTCATCGCTGGCGCTGTTGAAAATGCTGAAACATGGTCGTGCTGGTGTCCCAATGGAAGTAATGGGCTTAATGTTGGGTGAATTTGTCGATGACTACACTGTTCAGGTAATTGATGTGTTTGCCATGCCTCAAACGGGTACCGGAGTATCAGTAGAAGCAGTCGATCCAGTTTTCCAAGCGAAAATGTTGGACATGCTCAAACAAACCGGCCGCCCTGAAATGGTAGTCGGGTGGTACCATTCGCATCCTGGTTTTGGGTGCTGGTTGTCAGGCGTCGACATCAATACCCAACAGTCATTTGAGGCGCTCAGTGAGAGGGCCGTTGCTGTGGTCGTTGATCCCATTCAGTCGGTTAAAGGAAAAGTAGTGATTGACGCGTTTCGTCTAATCAATCCAAATATGTTGGTTTTGGGCCAGGAGCCCCGACAGACCACATCGAATTTGGGTCATCTACAAAAACCCTCTGTACAAGCTTTAATCCACGGACTGAATCGACATTACTATTCCATAAGCATTAACTACAGAAAGAACGAACTAGAGCAAAAGATGTTGCTCAACTTGCATAAGAAATCATGGATGGATGGTTTAACTCTGGCCGATTACAACGAGCATTCCTCCATCAATGAGAGTACAGTCGCCGAGATGTTGGAATTGGCCAAGAACTACAATAAGGTAAGTGCTTGTGTGGCTCATTGTTCTCATGATGTTCATGCATAAACTTTATTTCAGGCTCTTGAAGATGAAGAGAAAATGACACCGGAGCAGTTGGCAATTAAAAACGTTGGCAAACAAGATCCCAAGCGCCATCTTGAGGAGAAAGTTGACAAGGTCATGCAGAACAATATAGTCCAATGTTTAGGGGCTATGCTCGATACTATAGTTTTTAAATAGTTCGTCTTGTTTAAACCCTAAGATTTCCAATTTATATTTATAAAATAATTTTCTAACATGGAATTCATTCAGTACCGACACTGCATTCATTTAAAATTAACAAATCAGGTCAGAGATAGTCTGGAGGATCTCCTTTTTGTTTTGAAAAAATAATAATAAAATTTTGGTTGACGCAAATACATATATAATTATACAATACACAAAGAGCTGTTGGATTAATACGTCTTTTTTTTTTTTTTTTGTGAGTCATTCGGAGTGACGCAATGCAACAAGCCGATCAATTTTAAACAAGTTCCTTGAATATGTTTTTTGTTTGAAATTATATCAGGCAGTTTCTTTATTTGATAGATGATAGGTAAGTCATGTTTCTGAGCTTGTTTCATCTCTATCCGTATTCAGAGCTAACAGAGTCTACGTTTTCGATTATCTATTCGATTATTAACTGGGCCGTTATAGATGTAATAAACGTCATCAGCTGAGAAGATTTAATATTCGCTGCAAGTGGACTGAGGCGACAACATTCCAGGGGCCATTCAAAAAACAAGAGGCTGAATCACCGCATCCGTAATCGAGTACTACGAGAATGAATTTGTTATTGACGGATGCGACAATTCGACCCCAGTGAGAGTGACCCATCCAATGTGACTTCCATTGCAAAAAAAAAAAACGTTTGCAGTTTATCTTTTTCTTCATCAAACAACTAATGAGAGACTTTTAGGATCCAGCAGGGATACAAAAAAAAAAAAAAACGGGAATGGTTTACAAGTTGTCTTCCTGCAAAGGTTCAGCAAAAGTGAATACGTCTAGTTCATCTAAATAGGACCGCAATACTCTCGCCGGCCAAGTAACTTGGACAATTTGTAGTGAATACCATGCGTACAGTTTATGAACTTATTTACAGCTAGAAAAACTAAAAATTTCTAAGAGGTATTTATTTCAAATTCATTGGGACAATCGTGTAGAGTTCGCCCTGCGGTAGAAATTCTACCATTATATTGATTTGGCTTATATATTGGCAAACAAATAACATAACATAATTGCATCGCTAGATAATCATCCCCATAAACAGAAATCAAGCAAATATGTTGTGTTTAACACAGTGAAAGTGGTTCTTAACTATGACTTCACCTATTTATATAAAAGATTAATGTTTTATGAGATGGGCACTTAGCAACAATTTACTGAGCTATTGTGAAAAATGTTTGACTGCTGCCAGATTTCACCAAAACAGGGCAAATCATGGAATTATTCTGTTAAGTTATGGGTATCCTAATAACACATATACGTTATATTTAAAAAGGCAAAACAAATAGCAACGAACTCTGTTACCAAGCATATTTTTCTTTGTTTATAGTATGAATTTGAATGAATATTCATTTTCTCCCAAATATTAAAGTGTATAAAATCCTCTCGAAATGAAATTCAGCCCTCCTTGTGAGGTTTTATAGCTACCTTTGTGGTTTGCCAGAATACGCTATAATTTTTGAAAAAAGTATCGAGTTCAACCAGTTCGCTTACCAACGCGGAACACAGCCCACATAAAACGCTGGCAACGCTATTTAGCTATTGAAATGACATCCGACAAAACAGCTGACAAGTCAATTTCCAATTAAACTTTGTTTGGACTCAGAACAGTATACACTTACAGTAGTAAAATCTAGTAATTGATGAATTTTTATTTATCTCTAACTTGATAAAGAAAACAGTGAAATATAGTAATAAGAGCATTTCATGATTGAGAGTTGACACATTCAAGTGCTCTCCAACAACTACTAAACATGACAATCACTCGACAGGAAGGAAGTCTTATCGCCTTGCTGGGCAAGTGAAAACCACGTTACAATTGAAATATCTTGTGCAATCTACTGTTTATAAAACAACCCTTTTAAAATATAGTTTATTTAATACCTATAAGATAAATAATTACTCAAACGAAAATGGCCGGAATAGTATGGCGTGAGCTATTCCCAACCAAGCTAGCTTGTGCGATTTTCATCTTTTACATGTCATTATTTATAAGCCAAGGTGAGTGAATTTTGGATAGTATTAAACGCCTAACCTTGACACACATCCCCACTCTCTTTGAAGGTATCTTGGTGACTGCTTCCCAAGAATCAAATAATTCATATAGTTACAATACCGTGACAGTGGTGCTCTTAACCGAGGTATTAAAACTAATCGTTTCGACTGGACTCTATTGCAGGGAGTAAGTTTGAATTTGCCCACCTATTGGGGGAAACACATCCAACACTTTATAATTCTGCAGAAATACCCTACAATCACTGGTGAAAGATGTGAAAAAAGACGTCAATGTGATGCTGTTATACTTTGTGCCGGCATTTCTCTACTGTTTGTACAATAATTTGGCATTCGTTAATCTGTCTACATTCGATCCCACAACGTATTATCTGCTGCTGCAGCTGCGAGTGGTTATTACTGGCATACTTTTTCAGGTTGGTATTTGTTGTTCATCACCAACAAAGTGGTGATAGTTAGTTGGTTTCCGTGTATTTTGGTGCTCATGAAAAGTTCGAAGATCTTTCGTGTTTCAGATAAATATCTTATCGTGTATGTTAAACACACATGTTTGGAGTTAATTTTTTTTAATTAGAGCTCTTGGCAACATGTTTTAATTATTTCTTTCTTCACCGTATCCGTTTTGATATTTTATTTCCGGTTATAACCTAAACTTTTAAAGCAGTTATTTCCCAGATAATGGAAATTAGTTGAGCAATCTTTACTATATATAGCAACCGATGAAGTAGGGTCATTTTTTTTTTTTTTTTTAGAATTAAACATGCTTGGTATATCAGAAGGTACTACAAAATCACCTTTCGTATGTAATCGCAGTGTTGATTTGTAAGCGCTATCTAAATGGTTAATTGTTCGTACAAAGTATGTGTTAATGTTTGAGTCAATTGGAAAATAATTTTTATCATTTTTACTGTTATTGGACTCTGAATCGAATAATAGATCTGTATAGTTTATGTTCAAACGATGTATCAAATAGTTAACGCTTTTGTTGATAGGGGTATCTAGTGGATAAAGCAATCGTGTCGGCTAATACAAAAAAAGACAAAAATTTGCGTCAACAGCTTTAATGTTAGCTACGCTAAAAGCTTTTTTTATGAACACTCATACATCATTTACATTTACTCTTTTTCAGATCATATTCAAAAAATACCTGACTCGACGGCAATGGCTTTCGCTCATCCTCCTTACTGTCGGCTGCATGCTGAAGCAGTTCAATTTCAACACAGAATCATCACCGCAGTCTGTACACCATCAGAACAGTACAATGAATGACGTTATCCTACATCCTACATCGAAAATATCCGGTAAAAACATTACCGGCTTTGACTTAAGCATAAGCGCCGTTTGGATTCTAACACAGACAATATGCTCCTGCCTGGCCGGAGTCTACAACGAATACCTCCTGAAAGACAAAGGAGCCGACGTAAATATATTCGTACAAAACGTATTCATGTACTTGGATTCAATCGTTTGTAACGCCGGAATTTTAGTTCTACGCGGGGAACTCCTTGACGCATTCACCCTTAGCAACCTGCAGTCGGTGTTCCGAATCAATGTGCTCATGATAGTCATCAACAACGCCGCCATAGGCATTGTGACGAGTTTCTTTCTCAAATACATGAATTCAATTTTGAAAACATTTGCCAGCGCCCTAGAACTGCTCTTCACTGCAGTGTTGTGCTACTTCCTCTTTGACATTCCAATCTACATCAACACTGCACTGGCGATTGCTGTGGTCTCATTTGCCATTTATTTGTATTCACAAAGTCCGGTCGTGAATTTGGGTAAATCGGGAAGTCCATCGACTTCGTCCAAATCGATGGATAGTCGCAAACTTCTTGACCCAGACACGGATCTAGAGATGGAGGAAGTTTAGATTCAGTATTTTTGCGTGTATACTAATTTATTAAGCCCACTCACCAAAAGATATAAAATACGCATGGAAAACAAGATCAAAACATTTTTTTTTTAACAAATCATATCAAACTGTTTTATTATAAACATTACGTCCTATGTTAACAAGAAAAAGACACGAGAGTGCAAAAGCCTCAATATTTTCTGAACGATTTTTCATAGTCGCACTTGTGGAAATTGTGACGTTCTCGGCACGTTTCAAGATGCGTTTGCATTGTACCAGATGGAACCAAATGGCATGCATTGTAAATGCAAACTTCCATTGGCGGTCCACGATAGCTTTTCTGGCACTTGAGAATGTGAGCAGGCAATCTGAATGTGACAATTTTGTGGCCACTGTTAAAGGGACAAACTGAGTAGTCGTTCGCATCGTCCATCTGTAAGAGGTATAGGTATCTTCATAAGGAATACAATAGTTTTAATTAAGTAAAAAATACCTACCTTTTGCGGCTTTAAAGAAACTTATTTTTACGTAAAAACTGGTAAAAACAAAGGAATTTATTATAAATCAGCAAAAGTGCACGGTAAGCAAAATTTGATTCAAGTGAACCATTCGTCCATTCTTCGAATTCGTCCGCCCCATATCACCATGTGTTGTTTATTAAGCAGCCGATGAAGCGATGGTCAAAGCGCTGAATTGCAAATATATTTTTAGCACTGTTTGATTAAAATGCCTATCCGGGGAAATCACATCTGTTTGCCCTAAATCAAAAGATTATGGATAAACTTTCTTGGGACAAAATTTGCTTTTATTTATCTTCAAAAATAGAGCTTACCTATATGGAATGGCAATAATATGTATTAAAATTACAGTCAAGATTGAAAGTTTTTCTTTAATGAGATGAATTCAAAGCAAAGACCAACTGCAAACAGGGCTCTAATCGCGTAAGCACAAAACAATTGAACGACATCGTCTCGACGATGCTTCTACATCGTATAACAACCAAAAAACGATAATCGTTGAAACGATTCGACGATCATCGTTTTTTGTTGCTTCACCTTACTAATTCAAACGTCAAATACCCTCGTCGAAACGATTCGATTGAACGATGGCTATTTTGACTCTGAAAAAAGTGCTTTTTCTGTCCCAATGGAAAACGACATTAGTAAAGAAGAAAATGGCAACGAGCACACACATGAAAAGTAACTTTGGCAAGAAGTGCAAATAAAAAAAGTGAATAATTGTTAGTTAGTTTTAAGACTTCTTATGTCGTTTTCGATTTGGCTTCTGAGATTTTGATCCGAGATTTCAGATTTTTGCTGCCAAATCGAACATGAAATCCGAATTTTATTGGTTGGCGGCAAAAAAATATTTTCTTTCACTTGCACTGAAAATCCACTCCTTTTGATTTTCACACATTTATAATAAGACATTTCGAAATAATTAAATATAAAAACTCGCTTCCACACGCGTAAAATGAACAACCCTTCCAAAGGTTAACAATTCGTAACCGCCAGCTGTGTGTCATAAGCATTGGTGTTAGTGAAATTATGTGTAGATCTAAGAAAAAATCGAGATTCCTCAAAAGTGCATCAGATCAAAATAAAGATTGATTTTTTTTTTTGGCAAATCGAGCATAAAAAGCAACCTCGATCAAAAAAGGTATTGATTTTTTCTCAAAAAATGTATCTTTTTGCCAAATCGAAAACGACATAACAAAAACAATGAACCAGAAATGTGAACAAAGGGTAAGGATGAGAAGTAGATAGATTAAATAAAACAGTCCTTTTGGAATTCAGCTAAAAATGGGAAGAAGAAAAATAACGAATAACGAATAACAACTTAAAATATTTTAAATGTATTGCATTTTGTGAATGCTTTTCCCTCGAATTGAATGTTTAAATGTATAAATTTTAAAATATAGAATATACCTACTACAAAAGAAAAGAAATGATGATCTTATCATCGTAGTTCAACAGAGTTATAATTTTTTGCTGCCAGAGGACGAGGTGCATGTGTCAAGGTACGTACCTATGTAATCTTCAACCTGTTGCAAATTTTATTTTATATACTTCCCTGAAACGCGTAACCGCCGTCGAATTGAATATTCTCTTGCAGATACAGTTCCAAAACCCAGACTAATGTTTTTTTTTTTTTTTTCAAGTATATACAATGTATTTTCCCCCAAATATTCAATCCTCAGAAGCAAAACTATCCGTGCAAGTCATTGAAAACGAAAAACAATATTCTTTTTATTTAACAAAACTAATAATTAAAACAATAGTACATAGTAAATGTACAAAAACTGTAAGCTTATCGGCGCTCATCCCATATTTCTGCGACACCGTCAATCACTGCTTGTGGCGTCGACAGCTTATGTCGCATGAAATGACCTTGAATTTGAGCTGGACTCACTGGTTTACCAACAGCTAACACTTGTTTAGCAAAGTCTGCGGCCGCATTGGTTCCGTTAACACTAGGATCGCCTTTGTAGAAACGATTGAACATTTCCTGTAGTTGATACTCGCCGCAATAACCAACGTACTCCTTCATATCGACACGTCCTGGGCGAATTAGAGCCGGATCAAGGCGATCCAAATAGTTTGTGGTCATAAAAACGATTCTGGCCTCCGTGGAAGCCACTCCATCAAGGCAATTCAAAAGTCCACTAAACGTCACCCTATTGAGTCCTTCATAGGCAGCCTTTTGATGACCGACGTCCTCCCGTGAAACGAAGGCGGCATCAATGTCCTCCAGAAGTATAATTGACTGCTCAGGAGCAACATTAAGAAGATGATTCAATCGATCGTCAGTGAGCCCTCGCTCCGACAAATTCAGCAAACAAATGCCATACTCTAGCTCCCCCGCAAGAGCAGTAATGAAACTCGATTTTCCACACCCAGGTGGACCGTAGAGAAGGTATCCCCTTCTGTAAGGAATACCCCGATCAGTATACCACCTCGGGTTTGCAATAAAATCCCTGCAGTCCTTTATGATCTTTCCTGCTACTCCTTCGTCTAAAACAACAGATTCTACTGGGCGGCGCTTACGTGGATGTCCAAAGGGTCGCCACTCGGCCCCCATTGCAGTGTACATAATTGTCTTTCCCTCATTGCCTTTCAACGCCAATTGGCGTGCCTCTTCGAGAATGTTGAAATACATCTCGCGATTTCTTCCGAATGCAGTGAGTTGCACGGTTTCAAATGGCACACCCATGTGCAGATCCAATGTTTGCTGCTCTCTTGTTCTTTCCACTTTTATCCAAATACCTTGATATCGCATCAAATGTGTTCCAATGCTAGGTATAAAGTCGTAGGTGGTGCAGATTTGTCCAGATTCCTTTTGCACGAACGAAGTTGTCACACTCAAGTGTTGTGTTTTTTTGGCACCCTTCAAGGTGATCCATTGAAGAAGCCACTGATACGACTTGTCGCGACACGGAACCTCCAGTGTTATCATCATATGCCTCCGAAACAGGATAAGTGCTCCTTGGAGACCCTTACGAAGAATAGCTGCTCCAGCGCCGAGGCCAAATAATCCAAAACCAGCACCAAAGTATGGATTAGTGGAAAGACCATCAATGATATCAGCGATAGGCATTGCGGATTACAGTTTTATTTTATGATTTTAGAAAATAAATTATTTTAAAACTATTTTTGCAATGAAAAACATTGCGCAAACAAATGCAATATTTAACCTCACTTTTCGAACAGCTGATTTTTAGTACACGGTTTTTCAAACTGACAGCTGACTCTGGATGGTTGGATGGCTTGTTTGATTTGATTCAAATTTGGCTATAGAATTAAGGTGGAAATGCAATTCAGAAATAAATGTCTTTTTTTCACTAATATTTTTCACCCGCTTTGTTTTTGATTAAAGTTCTTTGAAAGAAATTGCCCATTAGATGAATAGCGGCATGACAAAATTCATAAAAAAAAAAATTCTCATTTCACAAAAAGTCTAGCGCAAATTATGAAACGTCAATTTTGTTTATATGGAGTTCCCCATGGGCGTTATTCATCTAGTGGGTAGAGCAACCCTATAGTGTTTGCCGTGGTGCCTGGAGTACATTTGAGGACACGCTCTTGGGGTAAAATTGTTGACGTCACGACAAATAGTCGATGGAGGTATTCGCAAATGCGGTAGTTTTACTACAGCAAATCAGTAATAAAATTAATGTCGTTTTCCATTGGGACAGAAAAAGCACTTTTTTAGAGTCAGAGAAGTTTTTCTGCTCTCGAAATCGGCTGGCTGTCAGATTTCATGTTCCATTGGGCGCAAAAAAAGCAATTTTGCGAATCTCGATATCCGAGCGAGATTCACACCTTTTTGGACTTACACCAAAACATTTGTCATTTGTCAAACTTTAAAGTGTGTTTACTTAAGTTTTTAGATGAGAAGTCTGTGAAAAATAGAAAAAAAAAAAAAAATATACTTGGCGGCTGCAAAAGTTATTAAAATATATTGAATGGATTTTTATAAACACAAATTACAATTTAAGAACAGGTGACTTTTAAAACACGTACCACCAGAGATGCAAAGGAAGAAAAATCTCGTTTTATGTTCCATTGGGCACGAAAAATCTGAAATCTGAGAGCAAAGTCTGAAAATCCCAATGGAAAACGACATAAGATACTGATCACCTTGGTACGAGTAGACTTTAAGATATTGGACACCTTGGTACGAGTAGACTACTTCGAAGTTTTATCTGTCAATCATTAAATTCATATATGCGAAGACCCAGTTTCCTTGACTAGTGTCTCGCAGGTGATTAAAAAGTCAAAACATAGGAGAAATTGTTTTTTTTTTTTACAACAACATTAGGTCTGTTCCTTTACTTTTTAATCTTACGAATTTTTACTAATTCTTACGAATTCGAATTTTTACTCAGTTCCGGTCTCTTACTCGAATAATTCGTAAAAGAGAGCGTCATCGAGAGAGCAAGATATTACCTCTCCAGTGACAATCTTACGAATTTTTACTCAACAAATTTCTTGGTGTAAGAAGTGAAAAAGCTGTCAGTCACCTTACAAATAATAAAAATTAATGGTATCAACGAAGGCAAAATAAAATTGAATTTTCTCCTCAAGATTCTTTCGAAAGTGGCAACGAAATTCTTGCTCGCTGGAACAAGGAACAATCTTCTCCATGTAAAATGTAATTCTTCATGGAGTGTCGCTTTTTTCTCTTTTCGGAGGAAAGTTCAATCAGTACAAACTTTTTCACATTCATCAAAATGAAGTTCGATTATGTTACTAGTTTTCTAAGCAAATTAACAAATTCCTCGAGTTTATCAGACATTTTAATGACTTTTCGTATCTACCATTTTTTGAATATTTGAATTATGTATCTGTCATTTTTTAAAGATTACTACAAAAGCGTTCCCTAACTTTTTCGTAAGTGTCTCTCTTTGTGAGAGAATTTATCCCCACCACTGCCATTTTGACAGTATTTTTCATTCTTACTACAAAAGTAAAGGAACAGACCTATTAGGTAGGCACTATATTACATTCTCAAACAGAATTTTTCCACAATTCTGACGTCACGTAATAAAATATCCGCCATATCTTGCGGCAAAAGGGTCTCAGCCAGGGATGGAAAATGCCATTTTCGATTTGTACTGAAAACTGCTGGAAGATTGTACTGAAATGGAGTCAATTGTATTGAAAACAAATTTTCGTATACAAATGTGAACTCGCAATATTTTCTATTCAAAAACATAAAAAAAAAATAGCAAAACATTAATATAAATAAACATTAATAACTTCGTAAAGAAAACTATACATACCCACAACAAAAAATTGTTTATATTAATCTATGAGCTCTTCAGGCTTAATACACTCATTTTGCAAATTCATATTCAAAATATTGCCCTGAATTTGAAATTCATAACAGTTTTTCGCCCAGAAACATTGGAATTACAACAATAGAAACAACGTTTGATTTTTCGTTCAACGTCTTCTTCAAGCCATGGGTATTTTTCTTTCCATTCAGGCTGAAAATTAACGTCATATTTCTCCTTTTTTTTTTTCGTCCGTACATCGTTTGAAGAGGTCTAAACACTCTTGAAAACAGTTATTTTTTGTTATTGCTAGCACTTAACCAACCTACACAAAACACAAACTACTTACTCATCAACAGACAAAAGTGAAAAGTAGAATCTAGTCAACGCTTTGTGCAAAACTTAAAACAAATAGTTCGTTAATTCATTTGATTATCTATTTTTGGAAAAATACAAATTGCAAGAAAATTTTAAAGATACAGAAATAGATAAATTGTATCGAATTAAGGCAAATTGTACTTTTGTACTCCAGCAAACTCATTTGTATCGAATTCGATACAATTGTATCGACTTTTCCATCCCTGGTCTCAGCTGCCAATTGACAGCTGTTTTGATTACAGTTTACGGATCGCAAATGTCGCAAATTTTAACTTGCTGTGCTGACTAAAGTAGATAGTATTGTTTTCAAATTAAAATCGATTGTATCTCTAAAATATACTATTAATCGTATAAATTGTACAATAAACATTTGTTAGCTTAGGGACAATATTTTTCTAGTTCCATTATGTTTGAAGACTGAAATCTTTACAGAAAGTCTGCCGGCGACCTCTAAAATGCGCCAAAATCATATACCAAAACTTCTTTTAAATTAAATAAATTAACCTAAATAAACGTAAAAGCAACATTATGATAAAAATAGTTGCTCTCAATGAATCTGAAAGCGAGGAAGACAATGCAGATGAGACTGTGGTCACAAATGAAGCACAGGTAAGAGATTGGTTTGGTCTTTTCTGTGTTAGGACACCGGTCATCTCTAATATTCCGCATCGTAATAGGAAACGATTGCTGAAAATGAGTACATACGTGCATTGGGATACAAGGGAGGCGGAAAACCAGACTTAGCCCTATCACTAATGTTGGAGTTGTTGGAGACTCGTGTCCTCAATGAGGTAATCTGAATGAAATCCTATTTGATTTTATGTTCTGCCTAACTTGTTTTCGTGCAGGTTTGCATGGAGAGCAAAAGTGAAAAATTGCTTGCTATTCGCTACAATTGCCACAAAAATATAGCACTCATATATGAAGAGCAAAATGAGTTCCAGAAAGCACTCGACCATTTTATGCTGGTAAATAAAGTTTGCCCTCAAAACCGAAGTCATCTTTTCAATCCATCTATCTTTCTACAGGCCATCAAAATCGATGAAACCGATGTCTACACTATGCATCGCTTGGGGCAACTAGCTCTGCGACTGCAGGCTCTTGACATAGCTGATTACGCTTTCGAAAAGTGTCTAAAACGCAATCCAAACCACTGGTCCGCTGCCGATGGTATTCTTCAGGTGTTATGTCTTAATCAAAACGTAATGGGAGCTTATGGATGGGCACTAAAATGGTATCTCAAAGATAACAAGTACGAACGTGCACTCGACGTTCTTACCGAGATCACCGAGAACTTTCCCGACTTGATTTCCTTCTATCAAACTATATGGAGCACTCCATTTGTGAAACCACCAGGTCGCACTTGCAAAGACAAGAAAAGCGTGTTCCCCGAGCCCAAAGACATACCGGAACAAGATCTTAGAATGGTGAAACCTGATCTTGATCAATTTCGTGTAAAATCTCTAGATTGGCTAACGATTGGCAAGTATATCATTTCAGTCTATAAACACCTAGAGGAGACCAAGCAATGCATTTTGTTCATCCTCTCGGTGGATGATTTTCTCGAGCAAGCCAAGGATGAGGATAATGAGAAATCGACAAGGGACACTGATGTGCAACAGGAGCCTGCACCGGAGAGTAATGACAATTCCAATGAACCGTCTAGCAATTCCAACCAATCGCCTGCTAGCAACGGCCAACCGGAGGAGAGTGTAAGTTCGTGCAATGATGCCGCAATCTTTATTGCTCCATCAACGGACAACATTGGTTCGAGGACGCCGCAACAAAGCAATGATTCTAACGCAGAAGACTCAGACACAAACGCCAAGCCGGAGACTGAAATCAACAAACCCAAACCAAGGCGGCGTTGCAGCGATTTGAGCTTTCTCGAACAATGGGGTTGGCATAAAAACCGCCGGCATTCGTCGAGGAAAAAGAGTCAGCAGGAGAGGCCAGAAATCGACACCACTTTGAACGGGTTCTTGAAGCGGATATTTGCTAAATTCTCTGAGTAAGTGGAACGGTTTTCATTCCATACTAATATGTACACAAATGTTGCAATGCATTCTTCAAACTGATATCCCACCCCTTTGCAGAGAAACATTTGAATACGAATGGCCTTTTAAGTCTCTTGGACCTGACGGCCAATCTCTCACTGCCGACGGCGGCAACAAACCAAGCAATAAGCGGGCGGAAAGATCAACAACCTCATTCGAAGAGTTTGTAGCCGAAACTCAAGACGATTTCAACGGCTTCCTCGACAAGATGAAAGCCGCGCCATTCGATTTGATTCTCCTCATATTCAGATGGCTGAAGTACGTCTCCAAATATTGGGCACACTCGCTCGGCGAAGATCTAAAGGATGTTTACCATCAGATTTTCACTTTTTACATGTAAGTCGATGTAGTTTTGATCCAAATTATATACGATACCAAGAATCACATTCCCATAGGAATCACTACGATTTAATCGGCTGGAATCAGTTGTCGAATGATAATTTTAATGCCTCATATCGGATGTGCGTCTTTTTCATGGAATTGGACCTTGAAAAGTCGATCGAAGCAGAGTGGTACGTTGCATAGAGTTCTTTTGTTATGTTAGAGTCCTTTCCAAGTGTATGTCCCACCTACAATAGCGAACTAAGTACACTGTGGCATCGATTATACAGCCATTTAACGTTTCAATCCGGATGCGCATACGTTATCTCTGATGACCTCTATGAACGGAACATAATACGACTAATCCACTTGGAATACTGTTGGGCAAGGTATGAGAATCGTTTGAGCAACTGCGTGGAAAGCCTACAGCACTTGGAAGAGTTAATTGCCGGGCAAAGCGAAGAATTCTGTTTAGAACTGCCAAATATGAAGGAGTGGAACTACCTTGATGGCGAATCTGTGCGCTCGACCCGAATCGAAACGCAGAGGTAAATTAAAGTTTGGTTTCTCTCATCTTATGACCATGATGTGCTTTTAGAAAAATTGGTTTGATCAAAGTGAAGGACCTGTACGAAGCAAAGCAGTGGGAGGAGTTGATTTTAATCCTAAAAGACAGCCTAATTCATAGTAAAGAGGTGAAAGACAGCGAAGCTTGGGTTAGAGATTTGCAAACCCAGTTCGAAGTATTGTTGGAGTCCATCTGGAACACGAGGGAGTACGAAGTAAGTACATACAGACAAATTCAAATTAGCAATATTCTTTCCTAATCGAGAACACGTTTAGGACTGTCTAATATGGTCGGAGAGATGTTTACAGTATGCGGCGGCAAAATACATTGCCGAACCAGGCGAAACCTACAGACAGCGAAAATGGGCAGAAAGTATCAACTACATTTTTACCTATATTGAAGCCTTAGCACTGAATGAAGGATATCATATATGTGAGCAAAGCTTTGAGATGGGGAATTTGTTTTATTTAATTATTTAAATGAAATCGAGTGAATTGTGTTTTCTTAAATCAACTTTCAGTTGACTGTCTAGGTAAATATCTGCCGCGATTGGTGCAAAACGTTATGAGACTAATGGCCTATCAATTGGATGCCCCATTTGACAAGAATAACAATCCACAGCATCCTCTTGAAATTAAGCGTCCTTGGGTCGTCTTGCATCAAGTTTTACTAAGGTATCACTGATTGAAAAGCGGCATACGGAGAGAATATTGCAAACCCTTTACCATTTCAGAGAAGAAAACAACAGTCCGATTGTAATTAAGACGCGACAACTTGACGTGACTATGGACACTGAGGAAATCGAAGATCTGCTACCGCATTCCTTTGTAATGCTGTTCACTGCGCACGAGTTTCTTGGCAAACGTCACTGGTGCACCCGAGACAGCGGCCAACTGCTTTTGTACACCATCGATATGATTACACCCAATTTGAGGGCTCCCCTGTACGACTCATGCCGTGATGTCGTCATGGAGTACATGGAACAGGTATGTCTTCTAAATCACGTTCATTAATTTTATCAGCCGACTGATGCGTGTATTTCAGACCACCTACTGTCTGTATGGCTATCCACCGAAGAAGGCACGATCGCGACACATCGAAGAACACGAAGCCGCATCAGTAGAACTAACGTGGCCCAGAGCAATGCAACTTTTCGATCTATACCGACCTAAAAATCTACCCGAATTCAACTCCTACAAGCTTGAATCGATATCGGCTGATATGGAGCAGCTTTTGCTGAAGATTGTACCACTTATTCCAAAGGAAATGGATCCCAATACGGTTATTTCCGACATTCAGGACTTTATAGCGGGTAGGCGAGAGTCGTTGCCAGACAATTGTGTACTGCTTCCGTACAGAGTGTCGTGCATTTATTATCTGCTGGCGGACTACTACTTCAAGAGCAGGGACTTTTCGAAGACCCTTAAGTACTATACCCTGGACTTGGCCTGCCATCCAGATCGATTTGATTCATGGGCCGGAATGGCGCTCTCCAAAGCGAGTAAAATTGAAACCAAGCTGAATGCGTTTCTCTCCATTGAGTGAGTTTAACGAATAACGTCGAACCGTGGTTGTTTATAGGGGATTGGCTTTTTTTGTCTTTGCAGTGTGAACGGCTTCTTGTCCGAGTGCGAGGACACTCTTCGTTGCTTCAAGCAGTGCACTAAACTGAACAAGGAACAGGTTCTCGTGTGGATCGAGTACGGATCCTTCGCGTACACTCTACACTCGTTTTGTTCACGAGATTTGAAGCATTCGTCTGATATGCTGTCACTCGAACAGTTTGCCTTTGTCGAAGAACGTAAGGACAACTTCTTGGGCATAGCCAATGAGTGCTTCTCCAAGGGCGATATCATGCTGCAAAACCACAACGACGAGGAGCACGATGAGGATACCGAATCCCACGACGAAAAGTGGCTGAATCAGTATATGCTGGGAAAGATTGGAGAAAAGCGAAAGTCGCTACCAACCGTATATATGAACCACTATCTAACCGTGAGTACCAAACCTCATCTGGTAGGCATTTGTTTAACTGTAACCCCTTTTAGGCTGCCAACTATCTCTACGAGAACAACGCCACTTATCCGATCAAAATCAATCACAGCAATCCGACGACTCTTTCAGTGGAAGCTTTGGAGATATTCTATCGAACAAATGCAGCGATTATCAAATTTCTCGAGCAGGACAAGGAGATTACCCGAGAAGTTGGCGATCTCTTCAATCAGATATTGAAAAATCTAGCCAACAGTCCGTTTGCATTCAATAAGGCGAAAATTGATGGTAAGTCTAGCTACGATTTCATTTCAAATTTTGACATGCCGACGTCATTGTGACGTCAACATTTACCCTAAATTTCTCACTACGTGTGATCGCCTGTCAAGCGTCTGTTCACGCGGGCTTTCGCAGCGCACCCCACGAAAGACACACAAGTCACCACCGAATGGCCTAATTTTTGTGACGTCAGCATGTCAAAATTTGCCACGAAAAATGGCACGTGTTCTGTGCAATATTATGTATTTAGTTCTAATACATGTATTCATTGGTAGACAACAGCTTGAATGCATTTAAACGTAAGATTGCTGACAAAGTTGAGAGCAATGCCATAAAACAGGCGAAATTGGACGAAGCTGCTGCTGCCACTGCCGCAGCAGCTGGACTACCACCACCACCACCGCCACCGCCGGCAGCTCAACTTCTGAACACGAATCAGCCAGCTACAGAGGCGAGTGCTGATCCTGTTACACAAGCTACACCAGTTGCGACAGCCGTTCCCGTAGCTACAGTTGTGCAAGAACCCCCACGTGAGCCGGAGCCTCTGCCCAAGCCCACAACAGAAGTAGCAGATTCAGGTGCAGACACCGTCACGGCGGGCAACAGCAAAGCAACGAGTCCATCACGCCGAGGATCACAGGTAATTTAAAAACCAAATTCGGTAATGTCCGTGTTTCTTTGATTTACTGCGAACGTAATCATGATGAGTTTACAAACCGTGTTAAGTGATTTCGTTCAGTTCAGTGTAAATAACGTAACTAGTGTTGCCTATGTCCGAGAGCGAACGTGCTAAATTGAATGTTACAACGATTATTGAACCTGCAAGTGACATATCGAGGACAACGAAAGACCAATTAGTGCCAGTCGAGAAACGACAACAATGAGCGCTTGTAAAATGTGACTACTTTTAAGCTTACAACACATTTCACAATTTTTTTATGATACGATATTATATTTTGAATATTGTCTTGTTGCAGTCAATTTACAGGTGAATGAAATCAGTTTTAGGACGATTGTCATCGAAACGATAAGTTCTAAAACTAGCAACTTTTTTTTAAGCAAGTCTCTTGGGAAAGGTTAACCTAAAACGCTGCAAACCCCGGGATTCCTGCCGACAGGTGTCTGTTCTCCACATAAATTGTTTGTATTCCTCTGGAGAGAGAAATTCCACAATGTGGTTCATATTCTCTGGAACTTGGTTAATGATCTTCTGATATGTCTGGAAGCGAGAGGCTGCAATGTGATTGCCTATGCGGGCGATGTTGCTAATGACGCGTCAGGAAAATGCACAAATACTTAAAGAGAACTCTTACAATACGGTCTAGTAAAATGGGCGAACATAGTGGTTTAGGCGTAAGCCCTCACAAAACTGAACTTGTGCTCTTCTTCAGGAAATACAAGACTCCGCATATTGACCCTCCATCTATAGATGGCTTGACCTTCTCAAATGATGCTATATTTGGGTCTTATTTTAGACAGAAGGTTAAACTGGAAGTCTATTCAAGAAAGAGTTTAAAAAAGCCACTATGACACTTTGCACTTGCAAAAAGGCCATAGGACATAAATGAGGTCAACAACCTCGTATCAATCACTGGCTATATTTCTCGTCAAAAGACCGGGCGGGTTTGGACAAAGCGAATAACAGCGATAAGCTAAACAAAGTTCAAGGAACGGCCGATGGTTGTGATCGGCGGGGCACTTCGCACTACTCCCTCCGCTGCACTATATATCATGTTTGATCTGACATCTATTGGCATCTTCAGCAAAGTAAATTCACAGTGGTTCAGCCAAATAACTGGAAATGCCGCTATCCTGAACAATTTCTTCAAAAGATTCCAGATTCTTCCAGAAAACATCCACACAATTTGATAAAAAACTTTCAAGTCTCCATTCCCACTAGATCATTCTGGGAGGAGGATGTATCCTTGAATCATGAATCGATCCATTTCTCAACTAATTGATCAAAAGCTATGGACAGTGTCTGACTAAATTTTAGCCTGTCCTTCGAGACGGAAATATGACTGATCACTGTAGCATTTTCCAAGCGGAAATAATGACGATAAAAGAAGCCTTGTCTTGGCTTGGCTTGGAAAGACTGTCGCTCGAGATGGAGAGAGGCGAATCAGTTATTTTATTCACCTCTGTTGACTGCCGTGCCGTCGAGACATCCGAGGAAATACACTAACTATCATTCTAGTTAAGGGTTCCTTAAGTATTCCGATCGCTGCTTGTAAACTCTTGTAAAGTTTGATGCTGCTGAAAGAAAAAATCTTAGTTGGGCAACCGGCACGACATGTCCACGTCCAGCGACAAAACAGATCTGGCCAAAGCTAGATCTGAAAAACTCTTTCAATTTGATCTCACTCAACAGGAAACATGTCAGCGCTACAATAAGTTTCATCACGGCCCACTGTCATATTTTGGCATATTGTCAAATGTTTTTTACAGAAGCTGTTCGAACGAGCAGGAAGGGGGTATAGAATGTTCTCCACTTTGACTGTACTGGTACAGCTTTCTCACAAAAACGAAAACTCCATCTTCGAACTTTCTACTACAGTGATCTAAACGATTTTATAAACACGGACATTCGAAATCTCCTACGCTTCATCAGACACTCCAAGCTACAACTGGTTTAACGAGTGAGGCAGTAGGGTGGAAAACCACGTTGATTCATGTGACCTTATTATGGCCTAAGTGCCACTTTAACTTAACCGAACCTATTGCATTGGAAATTCCAAACTTCGAATGTCCTGTAGTTTCGTAGTTTTGAAATGGTGTTTCTCGGATTTTTATGTCTGCTGATAGGTGCATTATTTGCATGAGACTACATGTGGGTTACACAGCTAAGCAAGTAACAAGCCTCCTGTAGAACGGCGGCTACGAAATGCACACTATACTCGTCGTTTACTTTGCATTGGCCTACTGAATATTTGATTATTTTGACATGTATTGCCATTTCCATTACCTTGAATAACATGGGAAGTTATTCTATTGCGTGATACATTAGGCCTGTTTTTTTGAGCTTCGATCTCAGCAAAGCAAAGCAAAGTAAAGTAAAGTAAAGTAGGATTTTCAGCCTGCAAACGCAAACGCCTATTGTTGAAAACTATTTCTCGAGATAGTTTGCGTCTCCAGTTGTGGATAATCAAGAGTAGAATTTTCCGGGAATATTGGAGCAAACGCGTTTTCCTCCACTTGTTGTTGCAAGCGAATGTCAATGCATTTACTAAAGTGTGGAAAGAAAGCAAAACTTAAGTTATTGCAACGCCTTGTGCAAAGTTTTCGCGCAACCGAAAATAAATAGTAGTTACCCATGGTTCCAATTTCTCGATTACCGTTGTCGTTTGTCGACTTTTGTCGTTTCTTAAATCGTGTCGTTTTTCAATCATCATTACCTAACACAGACGACATACCGAATTTTTCAGTAGATTTGTAGACGACTAGAATGTAGTAAAATCTTTTCGAATGTAGGTAAGGTATGCAAAACTAGTAGGTATAACGTTTATTTTTGTTGTTAACATTGGAAAATGGAAACTAGAAAAGTCTGTCAATCTGTTGGTTTACAGTCTTGTTTTTCTTTTAATTCAATGTCTTTAAAAACAATTCAATCAGAATATGTGTGCATATGAATTACAAAAAAGTCGCATTTTTGATGTTCATAATAGAGTCGGAATATTTTTGGCTAACAAAGTTCTCAATTGGGCTCCATCCATACCTCTTATAAAAGCTGGAAAGAAGTAGTACAAATGTCAAATATTCGGAAGCAATTAAATTTCCGGACAATAAATGTGTGCGAAAGGAGAGTGGAATTGTACCAAGCAATCTATTACAATTACCCACTTTTCCGCCATCACTTCGCAACAGCTGCGTACTGCAATACGAAAAGGAGAACGAAATTGTTCGTTCATGATTTCGTTGTATCACTGTTGTATGGGATTTTTCGTTCCGGAGTAGCTAGGTACTAGGCTTAACATGAAATCCACTGCTCGCACTCATTCCGTAGGTAACTATCGTCGAAACGATACACCTCCAAATCTAGCAACAAAGTGCCAAAAATAACGAGTATGAAAGCGTAATCTAGTCCTAAAATTCGACCAAAAATATATTTATTTATAAAGCCCGCACCAGACTTGTAACGTGTGGTGCGGTGTGGTCTGTCGCAGTGATGACAACTGAGGCATTGAGGAATAATTTTTACCAAAAAGGCACCATTTTTTATGAATTGTTTTTTACCAACAATTCATAAAATTACAATTTGAATTTTGTAAATCTGGTACAATCTTTGATCAAAGTCGCATAATTAATTTGTATTTACAACTGTGCGTCTACTTATATTCTAATTCTCTACTTGACTTCCTCAAGAAACCCAAGCTTTGGGTTACAGAGATCAAAAAAGGTTTAATTACCTATCGATCGACCAAAATTCTGTTAACAATTTTTCATCACATTGTAGGTTCGTTGCAGTTCCTTTGTAAAACATGAAATTTGTATCCTTTTTACCAAAAAGGCATCATTTTCTTTTTGAAAAAGGCCTAATTTATTTTCGAATTCAGCCATAAAAACTTCGATTGGGGTTGGCATCACTGCGTGTAGCTGTCAAAAGTATGTTGTATGCTCAAAACACATGTGCAGAATTTCTGGACGCAGTGAAGCATGCAGTACTGCAAGCAAAACACATGTTGTGCAGAAAATTGTTTGACATGCTTGCATCAGCTACTGCCATTCGCCGACTAAGCAGCTGATTTTTTTTTTTTTTTTTTGTAATTAGTTTCGTTGAAAAATTGAGAAATTCAACATAATTCGCAAAATTGTATTGCTTTTATCGGTTTACCAGTCGTACAGGAAGTTTTTATACCTTTGCCGATTAGCTGAAATAATAGGTCTGTTCCTTTACTTTTAAATTTTACGAATTTTTACTAATTCTTACGAATTCTTACAAATTTTTACTCAATGCTGTTCCTTAACTCAAAAAATTCGTAAAAGAGAGCGTCATCGAGAGAGCAAGATATTACCCCTCAACTGAGAATCTTACGAATTCTTACTCAACAAATTTCTTGGTGTAAGAAGTGAAAAAGCTGTCAGCCACCTTACAACTAAAAGCTGATTTGAAATTTGTTGTCCCATTTGGCATATGCGTTGATTATTTTTTGACTTCTTGCTTATTAAAATGGTATCAACAGGCGGCAAAATAAAATTGAATGTTTTCCTCAAGATTCTTTCGAAAGTTCTGTCTCGCTGGAAGTGTCGCTGCAGTGTCGCTTTTTCATCTTTTCGAATGCTTGTAGTTCAATCAGTACAAACTTTTCCACATACTCGGATTCATCAAAATGAAGTTCGATTAATTCCAGATCACTTTCTTTGCCAGCTAGATGATTAAATTAACAAATTCCTCGAGTTTATCAGACATTTTAACGACTTTTTATACCATTTTTTGAATATTTGAATTATGTATCTGTTATTTTTTAAAGATTACTACAAAAGCGTTCCCCAACTTTTTCGTAAGTGTCTCTCTTTGTGAGAGAATTTATCCCCACCACTGCCATTTTGACAGTCTTTTCCATTTTTACTACAAAAGTAAAGGAACCGACCTAATGTTTTCGTTGAAAATTCTACTAGTTTTTCTTCCATTTTTGTGTCAGCTGCAAAATATTTGAAATAAACGGCAAACGCAATGATGCCAAATCCGTTCAAATTTAGTTTTTAATTTTTCTGTAGCGTGGTTGCATTGTCGTTTACAAATCGGAGAAAATTACGTTCCGAGCGGATACCTCGATAGGGGTGCTTATATGACTCAAGACCTAGCTTCTAACGACCATTCGCTTGAGAGAGTTTTCATTTTTGAAATGGAGTCGAACCTGCTCGCAGTGCAATCGATTTTCGCTCAATGAGAATTAAAAGACGGAAA
The DNA here is from genome assembly GCA_946477585.1 of Cheilosia urbana. Lineage (NCBI taxonomy): Eukaryota > Metazoa > Arthropoda > Insecta > Diptera > Syrphidae > Cheilosia > Cheilosia urbana. The sequence goes on from OX297854.1 coordinate 126,472,281, forward strand.
TCAGCTCGCAATATTTTATGAGTATACAGAGGAACAGCACTGCTAACAAGAACACTACTGACTTTGTCCACTAGCTTGAAGTATTTTTCTTACCTGTTTTAAAAAAATATGTATTATCCATTTGGCACACCGCTGCAGGACCGTCGAATGCACTGCAAATCCATTTAATATCTATGTTTGTATATATGTATGTGGTCCTTTTATAAAGCTAAATGGATTAGTTCTGATAAAATGTTTTTGAAATACATTATTGCTTACTTATACTAAATTTTCGATTTTAAGCTTACAACCTATACAATTACAGCTTAGGATATATATTTATGTCTGGTTTTAATTTTGCAACTTTGCACACTTGCTTTTATAACATTTGGTTCACGATTTGATTCTCTTGTTTATTTTATATTTTCTCATGATATATTTATGTATATTTATAAATTCATTTTTATGCTTATAGTTTACAAAAAGAAAACTCATTTATTATGTCCTTCGGGAAGAAGTATATTCGAAAAAAAAGCAAGTCCAACTCAAGTAAATAAATAGTTTACACATTTTTGTAAATGTTTGTAACGCTCGCAGGACAGTGGTGCAATTGACAACCTTTAGATCAAACTGAAGCCTTCATCGTATTGAATCGAAAAGCTTGTTTTGTATTAAAAATGATATCCCAATAGTTTACAATTATTGCGGCTGGTAGTTAATTTGTTAAGTCTTCAAGATTTAATGGTTATGCGTTGTTTTCGTTTAAAAGTTCTTTGTTCGCTGGAAGAGTTTCGTTCGAGTAAATTGTAAAACCTATAAAATATCAATTTGCTTGTGTATAAAAGTGTGTTTAGTAAATAATAGGATTAATATCGGAGAAGACTGCAATTTTTAGTTCGTTGCTAATGTTGAATTATTCGAATGGAAGGACTGCGTCATTTGTGACGGTATATTTGTCAATTTCTTTTGTGCCTGATGCCAGACTTTTAAGCGATGGCTGATTTCGGAAAAGGATGGCCTTCGAACGGACTGCTCATGCCAACATTCTATCATCAGAGAGTAAACAGCTGTTGGGCAAGCTTCGGGACATGCCAGTAGTTGACGGGACCGTACCATATTGATGACTTCTTGATTACTGTGGCCGTAGTAGGGCTGAAATAATATAATGGTTTAGATATTGTTTTAGCTGGGTGTGGAGAAAACTGCACCTGCATTCCATAGCTGTAGATCTCCCATAGGACAACACCGAAAGACCAAACATCACTTTCTGTTGTGAATTTGCCATAGAGAATTGATTCTGACGGCATCCATCGGACAGGTAACAGTGACTTTGATTGGACGCTGTAAAGGGCAAAGGGAAATCAATTACTGACGGTTCTATTGGTTACATGTTTTCTGGACCTTTGTTCATGGGGACGTCAAACGTCGACCTACAAAAAATCACACTTACCGATAGTAATCGGAGCTGTAAATATCCCTAGACAGGCCAAAATCTGATATTTTCACTGTCAAATCCTCGCCGACCAGACAATTTCTGGCCGCCAGATCTCGATGGACGTAATGATGTCCTGATAAGTATTCCATTCCCTCACTGATCTGCAGTGCGATATGTAGAAATTCCAGCTGGCTGAGACATTTGCTCTCTGTCGGTGAGTTTGCGATAAGGAACTCGTGTAGATCACCCTGTGACATGTATTCGAAGAGCATGCAGAAGGGCTCTTTGTTGAGGACGACGCCCAAAATGCACACGATGTTGTCGTGCTTTAGGTCAGAAATCAGTTCGATTTCTCGGCGGAAGTCCTGTTGGGTCTTCAGGGATGCGTTCTCTTTCAGAGCTTTCACTGCGACAAAGGTTTTCTCGGTGTTCGTTTGAGTCAGTTGGCCTTTGTAGACTTTGCCTTCACAGAATAAGGATGAGTTGAGTTATTTGCGTTTGGCAACGGCATGTTTAACTTACCGAATGCTCCCTCGCCGATCTCTTCGACGAATTCGACATCTTGCAGTGTGAACTGTGGCACCCGGAGCAATGAACTCCGATCGAGGTTATGAGCGAAACCTGAATTTAGATCATTTCCGCCGTTTAGTCGGGCCATTTCCAACGACGAATTCATCTGCGAGTTGCCATAGATATTTTTATCCGCGTTTGGGGTATTTATCTGAAACGTGCGGGGGGAATTGAATTACTTTCTTGAATTGGATTGAAACGTAGTCGCGATGGGTTGCATGAAGATTTTCTATTATTAGTTTACCACTGTGAGAGAGTGGGACAAAAAACAAACCGTACTTACATTTTGGATGTTGGTCATGCCATCGCTCCTGTGCTTCTTGTAGTACACCACACCCGCGTACAGTATGAGTATGCAAATGATGAGCGCAATCGATAGGTATATATAAAACCACAGCTCATCGGCGCACTTTCGAATGTTGCAGTGCTCAATGATCTTCTCGAATGACTTGTCATCCACAAAACACCAAGGCTTCTCTTCCGTCACTCCAGGGTTCCTGCAATAAATGGAAATTTTCTCACAACCATAACTATATAAAATACGATTCCTCCTCACCGGCAATAATTCTGTCCAGCCAACTCGGGATAATCGGATATTTCCTTCATCAACCACGACCATCTCAGGCATGGCTTCCCCGAAGCCGATACCGCTAATGTACCTCGATATTCCGAGCCATATCCCCAATAGCAATGCTCATTTGGATTCACATCGATAGCAATGCCAAACGATGAACAATCACTAGCATGCGGCAAACTCTGACACTCTTCCAGGGGTAATTTCTGTCCAATGGTGGGGTGTCTCTTCGCGATGGCATACTCCTTCTGGCACAGCTCGTTCTCCAGCAGTTCGCATTCATCTCGACAAATGCGTCTTAGATTTTCCGATTCACGTGTCGGTGGATATTGACTGGATATCTCGCCCGTAAAGATATCATCATAAGCTATTGTCGATTTTCGTTTGAGAAAGAGTTTCCGCTCCTTGGTGTTTTTCTCTAGAAATCGCTTCCGTCTGCGATCGATTATATGATTTCCTGTCGACGATTCAATGTGTGTTTGATTTTTCTTCGATGATTTGCGTTCCTTGTGAGTGGCTCGATTCGAAAAGTAGAGAAGGTTCGTGCGTTCCGGTGTACGGCACACGGGCAGTGTACTATAGCAGAGACTAGGCAGTGCGTATACCCGGCAGTTTGGATTCATGTCTCTGTGCAAAATGATAAATGAGCGGTTAGTCTTTGTGAAGTGTTTTCAGTCGATGATGTACTTACTTTGATTCTTTAATGACGCCATAGGCGGCTTTGAGGCGTTCTTCTAGTTCGTTGAGTGTTAGATTCGGCGGTATGAACACAGTTTCGTTTTTCAGGTATTTCTCACAAGTTGTACCATTGTAGATTTGACAAATGCCAATTGGAATCTGAAAGTTGTAAAAGAGATTAGACAAATGGCCTGAATTTCAAAGGGCATAAATGTACTTCTTCGTTTGTAGTGTCGTGTTGGCCGTCTTGCTCAGTGATTGGCCTGAAAATAAATTGTAAAGTGTCATGATTTAATGCGGAGGATATTTTAATGATTTATTTTATTAACCAATTGCGGGGGACATGGTATACTGCATCCACAAAAAAATATAATGCGAGGCGAGTTGGGCTCACTTAATACCCTATTCACACCGAGCAGAAAACCGAGTTTTCGAGAAAACAAGTTGATTGTGGGAAGTTAGCACCTGGTTAGCACTCTATGTACGTAACTGTTGCGCCATCTCTATCTACAGCTGTTACACAGCCTTTCAAAGTTGCGGGAACAAATTACAAATGCCGTCCTACCAACACCAAATCGGTGATTTAGGGATTTTAACATTATTAATGTTAATTTTATTAAAGATTTTGCTCTGCTAATGTGCCAAAGTTGTTATGAAGCGTGCCTATCCCAAAATTGACTTACTAAACAAACTCAACCAAGAAAAAAATCTTAAAACTGATGAAATGGCGACACATTGCAAGCACTTTCATTAAAGGAAAAACAAGCGCTAAAATTAAAATTCATTTCAATTCATTCAATTCATTCAAATTCATTCATAACAAATTATGAATACCTACCGCACTTTGAAGTATTTTATTTACTATACAAAATAAATTGCCCTCCATAAATAAATATATTTAAAATCAAACGGGGCCCCATGCAACAAATAATCCCTCATCCATTTCCAGGATGAAAAAGTACCCAAACAAATTTATTACACCACGGACACTTTAAATTTTATTAAAATTGCGCAAAAAAAAAGAAGAAGAACGAAAATGAATTCAAGGACCTTTTACCCATGAAACCGAAACATAACAAGATACTTGACGTCATAAAGCGTTACATATGTCTGTTAAAATTTTTAATTTTATAGCCACACTAACAAAGCTCAACAGCCCATGGTCGTCGTCGCCACTTCAGTGGGGGGTGCAGTGCGCCAGTATAACTCATTTTTTGTTAAAATCATTTTATTTTATATACCACTGAATTTATGGCAAAACATTTCCATTTTAAGGAGCCGAACGCGATGCATAAAAATAAAAAGTTTGCATCAAAAGTGTAATATCGATTTATTTTTATTTTTTTCATTTTCTCGCCATTTGCCTGTTCGTGTCAGTGTTGTTCAAATAAAAATTAATAATACATGGCATTCAGGCGTTAAAAAAAAAAAAAAAACAACGAATACGCACACGTGAGGAAGAATGCGGTTTGGGTATATCCTTTACGCGATTCTTTTGACGCGATTTCATTGTGATTCATGTTTGTCTGACGGTGGCAAAGGAAACAATCAGCGTTAAAAGAAGACACCTAAAGGGGTAAGGCTCCCTCGTGAGGATTTTCGAATGAAATGCCAAACAAAGAAAAGCACAGACGATGAACGTTCCCTATATGCGATTAGAGTATATACAACTTGAATGTTGCTGTTTTTGCATTTAAGGCACAATAGGCGCAAATATTATGAGAGGTCTCTGAAACGTTCAAGGAGTTCTTTAACTTGAAGAAATCTGTCATTTTCAGATTACTCTTTGTGATGGATACTTGTTACACGCAGGGCGTCTTTTTCTTTTCTGTCTTGCACAATTTCGTTTGAGAAATTGTTTGTCATTCGCAATGGTCTTGAAAGAGACGACCTTTTCAATTCTGCCGGTGGAGCTTAATGAAATATGAATACGATTCGCTACTGGAAAAAACTGTTGAACGCAGTGATTTGATTATTTTTTTCTTTTGAAGAGCTTCGTGTAAAAATGTCATTTTTGTTCACGATTCTTTGAAAGATTACATAATGTCGTCTTCAAGTGACTCAGAGGTAAGCTGGAATGTGCTAGTGATACAAAATGACGGTTTGTGACAGTTGCTGTACTAGAAATGCAGAAATTAAAATGAAAAAAATACATCTGTCAGTCTTGAATCGAATAGATTTGTCTGGACTCTATTTTCCCTGAACGTAAAACTATAGATTAGTTGCGGTAACGTCACCGTTACCTTTAAAACTCGATCAGCCATAGAAATGTCAAATAAGTAGGTACTCAGTCGAGGAATTATGGACTAGATTTGTCGCCTACACCTCCACAAAAGTCGAATGCAAAAAACTGTCCCCATTACCGATTCGGGCCAGTAAAAGCTGTAACCATTGACTTACTATATAATATGGACTGCTAGTGAAATGTCAGTTCAATACAAGCTCTGCCCAAAAAATGACGCCAACATAACTAGCGCTCCTGGTTCACAGCGAATGAAAAGTGTAACAAAATTCCAACCACCTTGGATCTCTTCATAGAAAGCTAGGGACACCTATTGTGTGTTAGCAAATTTGGTAGTTCAAGTTGTAAATAATAGATGGAACCAAACAAATTTGAATTAAAAATCGTATTTTAATATATTTATTGCCCCATAAAATGCACAGCTTTGGTATATTTATGTCGAATGAGTTTTTTATTGTTTACATTACAAATGCACTTATACGTTATATAAATGCAACAATCTCTTCAAATGGTGAGTTGTTCATCAGCGATGTAGTCAAAAATTAGTATATCCGCCTCGTTTTCTACTACAGAGATTGAAATTGGTAGCTCCCATTTTAAAGACGATGCAAGTAAAATATTGGCATTGTCACAAGAAATGCAGTTTGCTTCAACAGACGAACGAACTTCATTAATTATTATGAATAAGTAATCGTTTATAAGCTGAAGCAAGCTGTTCGATTATTATTAAAACCACCCCTAGATCTTATGCTCGAAAGCAAAAGTTCTAAGTGATCTTGCCTTAGGGCAATTATGTTGAAATCCGTTTTTCTGTTTCAGTCTAATAAAAATAAAAAATTAATTTGTTGAGTATGTCAGTTCCATACACAAAGTAATGGAATATAGGTCTTAGTATTCGCATTTGAGAAGTAACGAACAATAAGCCCAAAACAAGACGTAAAAAACTAAATTTGTTTTCTGCCTCATGATAGAATTCGATACCTATAGACCTTACCTATGAAAATAGATTTTTTTTTTTTCATTTTCAGAGCATATGGAATATAACAAACTGCAACCATTATATCTTTTAACTCGCGATAATAAAACACCGTTTCTGCACAACCGACTTAAAAGAAATTAAAACAAATTGTGAGTTTCTAACAAAGGATATAAACATTTCCACCTACATACGTGTGAATAGCTATTTCGTGGAAATTTCCCAAAAACTGCTCTCTTACTCACGCACACATTTCTTCCTTAGTAAGTTGGTGAGTTTTACTAAATTCTCGGAATTCAGTATTCCGTTGTGTATAAACATTTCTTTCCAATTTTGAATTCTGCATCCCAGGTTTCCAATTTATTCCGCTGTGAACCAAGAGCGCTAGCGCTAATGTTGGAACCAACGTGAAGTTGGCTACTAGCAGTCCATATATAATAGGTCTATGGCTGTAACACATCAAGTCTGTCAGCTGTCAGATTTACATAATATTTAGATTTATAGTTTTGAACGTCCCCATTGACGTATTTTCGAAATTCGACTATGTGATATTCGATTGGGCGTTCTCAGAGCACTTTTTTACTCTCCTCTCAGACCACCTTTTATGTTCGTTGGGTTTAAAAAAAAACCTTTTTTATATTTCGGAGCACTTTTGCGATTCTGGATTTTTTTTGCGTTTGAGTTTGACAACTGGTGGAGTTTGTTTACATTTTCGTAACATTTTTTAACTGCGAAGAAAGGGATTGCATCGGTTGAATCCTGAACCTATTTTTGTAAATTATTTATGTATAAATATTTAGAAATCGGGACGCAAATTTCGAATGTTTTAATTTAACCAGTTAGTGGAAAACGCTTTGAAAAGTTTTGAAGACTACACATATTCGAATCGCACAAATATCAACACAAAAAAGAGCAAGTGACGTTTTATGTTCGATTAGACACACGAAATCTGAATCGAATCAAATAGTCCCACATTAGAGAAAAAACTCAAAATTATTTTCAACTATATTTTTTTTTTACTTTGCAAGGAACCAAGTACCTACTGATTATTTTATTTGAAAAAAAAAAGTTTTCTCTATATCTATACCAAGAGAAACAATTTTAAATAATCCAAATGACTTTGAAATTCTGAACAATAGTGACACCTTAGCGCCACCTCAACATTCCTTAAATATATCGGTTCACTCACTGACAATCAAACTGACAATCACAATGACTGCGGCATTATTTTGTTTAACAGAAAAAAAAGAAAAAAAAAAAAAAAACACATCAGATTCTAAATGTCATTCTTCATAATTAATTTGCAGCTCCCCCACTTGTTCGCACTTGCCAAACAAATCCCAATAAAAGCACGATTGCTATTCAAAACGATTCCGAAGCCCATTTGTGGTCAGTCATTCAATGTGTCAATTATGTGTCAAAACAATTTACCCATTACCGCACTGCATAAATAATTCTGCCCAGTTCCGCGCGGCTAAGCTAACGCGTGTATTCCGCATGCATATGTCAGTAGTCATCAGTGGGATTATGATGTGCAAATATGTGCAAACAAAATATCCTTTTTCCAACACACATTAAATCGATTGGAAAAGTGGCCTAGAGAGTGCGGTCGGCATACTCGGTAGTATTGGAGTAGTAGGAAAAACACATTCATTCGTTCGAAAGTGGAGAAATGCAAATACCAACCGGCAACTAGGGCGGCCCTAACAACTCGACCAAATGCAAAACTTATTCCTTCTTAGGTCTCTGTATTTTGCCGCTTCTTTTGCTCATGCAAACCGTTGAAAGTGAAATAATATGATAAATAAATAATCAGCAACGAAAGTGGGTACTTCATCGGATGTTCCATCCAAAGAGGACTACGAATATAGTCGGATATGGAACACACATTCCCAGAAGACAAAGAGATCTAGGACATTTTGATGGGCAACTTAAAGTGATTAGTAAACAAACTTATGTTCAATGTTTCTTGTTCAACCCCCGGCTGAAAATAAAAGAAACGGAAACCACACTAACGAGATTCCGTAAGCAACCACAACCACCACCACCACCACTATGTATATAAATAGATTGTCATCTTGCCTCCCCTTTGGGAAACTTTTGTCCCCCACAATACAAAAAAAAAAAAAAAAAAATAAACATTGCCTGATTCGGAATAATGTTGTACTCGAATTTCAATGTAAAACAAACACACCCTGCTTGGGAGTTGCTCTTCTCTCAGGAGTATCACAGCGATGCACAAACAGAATCGACAAAAAAAAAAAAAAAAACCGGAGGCAAGTCAAACGTCACAATACACTAGGGGGTGTGGTGGCGCTCAGGTAACACGGAGAACGCATAATATCACCGTAAATCTCCAAATTGACTGATGAATGAGTTCCAACAACATACTGTCAACCGAACTCGACGACGCTCACGGCTCACGACCGTGGCATGAGTTCATAAAAACAAATAGAACAAAAAAGTAAATTAGAAATGAATGATTCATGCCATACCAATGGTAGTGTCCTTAATGGGAGCACTGTATATTATATACACAGTGTACACCTCGCGCGAGCGTGTATAATACTTAACGCACATTTGAATAAGGATTGCATGTTTAAGGATAATAATTCAGTGTAATTTTTATTTGCCAGTGCATTTCATGCATAGGAAAACAGAAAAACAAAAGCCGCCAAGGGCTAAAACGAATAGAGATATAAATGAACACGTTTTGGCGGCAGTTAAAATGTTGGTACCGCACTTACGAATGCATGGGATCGGGATCCGGCTTCAGCCAGCAGTGTGTGTCGTTGGAGTTTTCGTGCTAAGAATCTGGAAACTTTTGTTAATTTAATGAAAATCCCATTCGGCGGGCATTATGAGTAAATTAGGCTGCATGTAGGTTTTACGAGGTCTGGGTGGGAAAGTTAAGTGACAACAACGCACAATTCGTAGGTGGTGGCATCTTGTGGTGGAAATCCACACAAGTGAGCGACGAAAGAGTTTTGAAAATTGGATTAGCGTCCACGGTCGTTTGAACTTCCTCTAAACAGCCAACGCCTGTGCACCAATTTAAGGATTAAATCAAATGTTTAAAAGTGAGTTGGCCTGTTTTTCAGGTTTTGGATGACTTGTCTGCGGACGAGTTTCAATGACTCCGATAAATTTCATTTGTGCACAAGCCGACTCTGTGTCTTCGGCATAACCAGGTATCCAGTTCCAGGTCTTCTTCGAAATCAATTGCCAATTTCCTCCGTCGGCACATTTATTTCATCCTTAATGGGTAAATTTCCAAAGACCGAATCATATTGCTTCGGCTGGAAGCAGTTTCGCTTCGTATTGGCAAAACCAATTCCTACATACTGAAACCATGTAAATAAATACGTTTTGCTGTTCCGAATTGTTGTGTTTGAAATATATCTTTGTCGGTGAGTTTTGTTGCCATTATAAATCTTGTAACACGTCTAAGTAAATAAATCTGAACTTTTTGTTGAGCAATTTGTGTGCGGTTGATTCATATTGACATTAGATAGATGGCAGGAGGTGGACATACTAATAACTTTGTTCAATCTTTTAAGTAGCTATATCCAGTGGTCCCAGATTGACGGGAAAAGCGCCAATTTTTAACGTAAAATGTTTAAAAACAAAATTAAAACCTATTTCCATTACGAAAAAATTGCAAAGACTGAATTGATCATAATTAAACATGAAAGAAAACAGCCCATCGAACGTCTACGTAGGACTTTTTGTGCATCTGAATGCATTCACGTCTGATTTCTGACATTCACTGCAAATTCGAACACTTCCTGGTGTTTTTTTATTGAAGATCCGACAGAATTGCTCCGAAATTCAGAATTGCTATTTTTAATGAAATTCGTTGGAGCATTTTTGTAATAGTGGTAGACACCAGTGAGACTAGGTATTCTGTTATTTTGGTACAGCCACTTAAACCAACCATTCTGTTACTAATTTTTTTTTTTGCGCAGTAATGTTTTAATAGGTCAAATCAATATAATGCAATTGAAGTTTAAATTGCACGCATAATTGTATATTATCGGATCACATAGCGATAAATTTGTTTCTAATAACACAGCAAACATTTCAATTGGACATTTTTCTCGTGTGCGTTGGTGAGTTCAGCGGGCAATTATTTAAAAATCCCCGGACACTTCTGTCGTGTTAAGAATTGATCTAGGAGTGCATTTTTATTTCAATGAAACATAGTTAACATAGAAAGAGCTCTTCTGGTTTTGCTCTTTTCACAGAAAGGACAATTTTTTTCATTTATCGAAAAGGCCATAGAAGCTGTCTAAATAAACAATTCCTATTTCTAAAGTTACAAGCGTTACTCTTGAAAAGCATTCAAGATCGTGATCTCAACGCTCCATAAAAATTAAAGTCAACTGACTGTCAAAAAACTGTGTAATTTGTCAAATTGAAAAAAGGAAAAACAAAATTTTAAAGGATGGTTCATGCGAAAAAGTAATATGTTATCTGCTACATGTATCCTGATATTATTAAGATTGGAATTAGTAAAGCTGCGTGCCTAGATTAGATTAGGTTGTAGGGCGGGAGAGCCTTCAAGGAGCTCTGGCACTGCGGCTTCTTAAAGGAGCCTATTGTGCCTTCCCTGGTAAATTTCACTCCAGAGAACGTCAGGAAGACAAGGATCTTCTCTGGGTGTATATTCGCAAGAGATGCTGAATTAACGATTTCATCACCAAGGATATTTTTCCTGAGACGACAAAGAGCCGGACATTCTGTGATTATGGGAAGAGTGGATTCGTCACTCTCGAGACAAAGGGTGTTTTCATAAACGTCGAAAATCTGCGCTAGTAAAATCGTCTTTCTTTTTTGTTGCGTTAATGAATACACTTAGGGCGGTATTTATCAAGCGCTCTTAAATTATATTAAATTATTATTATTAGTTTACGAGGCTCATAACTGCGAGTTTTTTCGTTGTATTCACCAAGCACTATTAGGGTTGTGTCCGTGCTATTTCGAGTATGCGAAAAAATAAAATTCGAATTTCCAAACGCGTTCTAAAACGAGTTTATGAACTCTTTTTCCAAAATGTTAATTGTCAAAATCAATTCGTGTAATTGAAATTAGATTAACATAAATTGTATTCTCCGATTAAATTTATTGTTGAAATAACTGCAACTGCTGGCATATTATGGGTTGCAGATAGGGGTGGTTTCTGAGGCGACCAGGGTTGTTATCATCTACATTTTTGTTTACGTTCCTCCACCCGTGCAACAAGATATTTTTTTCAGTTGACTTTTGGAATTTTGAAAATATGCTTTAAATTGTTTTGAACTTCTTTTTAACGAAGTGCTGGAAGCATAAAACTCATCCGTTAATTGCTCCCAGTACTTCTTTTTTTCGACGATGCTTATGCAGTCAGTTTTTTGCAATTAGTTATGCTTGAGTATTGGATTATTATTATTTGTTCATTTTCCTTATCGGAAGATTTGGCTTCTTTCCCTTTCCTTCCATTTTGAAAACGACAACTGATTTCGAATTTCGAAGTTATTACTGCTCTCAACTTAAGAGTGGTCGGGACCACTCGTAAGTCTTATCAGCCTTATTCACTAGATTCCCTTAATCAGTAGATTATCAGTGTCTCCACTAACTCACATCAAATGAGTTAATTTGCCTTTAATCTTCTTGTCGAAAATGTTTATTCATAATAATTTTGCTTTGGAGTATAGCTAATCGATCAATTAACCAAAACTATTCTAAAAATCTGGCACTACTCGCACATTACAGTGCCACTTTTGGGTATAGACATCTGATATTAATTAAAAAAATGAAAAACATTTGAAAAGTAGCAAAATAATCGAAATAAGTAAATAAATATGAATCAGATAGTTTTGTTCATAATAGCCGGTTGTGTGAAAAGGAAAGCGTACAGAATTTTTTTTTATTATTTTGTCTTTGCTAAATTTTTAGGTACCTATCTAATTGTTTTCGCATTCACTTTCGTATAGTAATATATATCAAGTTTAATTGCTTAACTAACAAAACTTATTCAAAATTTCAGAAAATATATTCACATTTTTTGAAATAAACAGGGAAAACAAAAGTTAATTCACTGCTAAATGCGAATTGAGGCATTTATTTTTTTGACATTTGATTAAGTGTGAATTATCTTAAACAAAAGTTTATGAATAAGGTTTTCTGCAATTAAACCAAAATTATCTCTAATTCAGCTTTAATTAAATGTTATGAATAAGGCTGTATGAGCGCTCCTAAATATGCACTAATAACCATTGATGAATAGGTTTACGAAGCTCTTAGTTTAATATTGATCGATGAATACCGCCCTTAATTAAATTAAACTTAAATATTTTGCTTTTTTGTTAACTGATGTGTCGCTACAGTACAGGCCAGAAGAATTGTTCGTTTTGTACTAAACTCTCTGTAGACAATATCTAGTGTTATTTTGGAACTTTTCTCTTGCAGTACAATACAGCCTGATGCATTTTTTCTCAGCTCATTAGAGCCAAGACTATTTGTGTACATTAAGTAACGCATAACTGGCATCATGGTGCTCATGATGATTTGCAAAATGTTCATTAATGCAAACTATTGGCATTTGGCATCACTTTCAACGTCAAGTGTTCATTATTGCAAAGTTGATCAAACTGATGCGCAAACATACAGAAAAAAAAAAACACCACAGAGATACCTGATGCGCTGTTGATTCGTTGGCAAAATGTGAGGAAAATGTCGGAAGAGAAAGAAAAGTATGCACCTAAGTAAATAAACATTTTTATCAGTAGATACATATGCTTTTGACAGACAAATTTATAAATTTTGTTGTGCGTTCTAAAACTCAAACGTCATATTCAATCAGCAACGCACCAGCATAAAATGTGCATCGCATCGCATAGCTACTAAGCAGTAATGCCACATCACAAATGTTTGACGTTTCTGAGTTTACACAATTTTAATTACCTACTCGTTACTCGTTATTTTGCAACTTTTTTTATTTTTATGTTATTTTTGTTGAGAACACGTATACCTAGACTTTCTGCGACAGGAAAAATACGTGTTATGAATTTTCGTTCTTCGTACTACTCCAGTTTCTTTTTAAAAGCAGAAAACATTAAAAAAAAAAATGTAGTACCATACAGGCTTTATTATAAAACCAACTTTAAATTGACTTCTTCGTCTTAAAATGCGCGCCAGCCTTAACTCACTCGTCTTTTACAAAGAAAATACTTTATTTTGTCGTTAATGTAACACTAAACGCAAGTAAACAACTTTTCAAACTCCAATTGCGTATTTACCAACAAACATTCATATCAAAAGCAACACTCGATATAATTGAATTTGCTACTTCTCGCAAGTATCGTCCCTCAGCCTCAATGGGACCCGTTTCAGAACACCGCACACGCACAGAGCTGCGGCTCCCCCTTCCTTCCCTTCCTTATGAAAACATAATCGATGACGAGACAATAAACTCAACTAAATACAGTGTAGATGAAACAAAAACTCCATTCATATGCAGCCACTCAGCCGATAAGTATGGATATCCCAGTTCCCAGAGAGGACACAATCTGGCATCGTTATAGAGGGTGCGGATAATGCTTGCCATCTTCTATTAAGTTCGTCCTTTTAAATAGCTGACATTCTCCTGTTCCTACTTGGTCGGTGTTCTTTTGACAATATTTGGGGTGAAATCAATTCGTTAGACAATGTCAGTGAGTTTATTCTCCAGGCGACACCCCACTGTCTATATATATACGAAAAGCGGAGGCCGAAGAATCAATGCAGTTTCATAACTCTGATGGGCATCAACCCTAATAGATGGATGGTGTGGCAAATGCTGTGAGCATCCTCGCTAAACGGCGATTATCGTCAAATGGCTTGGAAATAACGAGCAAAAACCACTGACTGCATTTTATCTCAAATTTCATTTTATATCCTATGCGCTACGCCTCTGGATGGTAGGTAATGAATCATTTTGAATTTCTGAATCTGTCAGTGGGCGAATGACATTTGTGCGAAGCCGAAACAATTTGCGTGCGATTTCAAAACTCTTCACACATCGCATCGTTCGGAAAACTCTTCATTCCACTTTCCATGTGCAACCACTTGCACATATTTCCATAGAGAGTTGCTACTCTTTTTTTCGTGCCCCATTTAGGTATTTTAATTTCTCTCTTCTCGGTTCGCAATTAGTTTCGTTTTTTCATACCAAAGCACAAACTAGTATGAAAAGGGTGGTTTTGTGTTTTCAAAAATTTAGGTCACACTCAGTCATGTGTGTTTGTTTGGAAGAATTATTTCAAAAAATATGTATTCTATTTTAGCACCGTAATGTCATTAAGTCAGAGCCATCAACTTACGAGCACAGCGTGTCAATAGCACACTCTGAGGTTGTGAGCGGTATCAGTAAAAGGGATGCATAGATGCCAGGGGAGGCTTGGATATTTAATTCAACCTCTCCCCAAGGTAGGCGAAATAATTATTATTTTATTTAAAAAAAAAAAGGAGAAAATATGAGGACTTAATGAAACGTTTGATGTGAGCACTGAGCACCATTGACAGAGTGTAACCATGTTAAGCGGTTACTTTGTGTCCTCTGGATGAGGGTGAGTAGGCTGGGGTATTGCGGGACAAGTTAACACTCGTGTGTAATTGGATGTTTATGAGCGAAAGGTGAATGGCTAGAATTGGTGCTATTTCATTTTAATAGGTGTGTTAGGTTTACTATTTTGTTGCTTTTGCATTTTAATGGATTTCAGTTATATAATTAGGATTCGTTCCGGTTGAATGGTTTTAAGGAAGCCAGACACACTTTTACTTCATGGGAAAAGTTAAACTTAATACTCTACTTGAGTACACTTTGCTTCGCTTGACAAAAGTTGGCTGGAACTTTGATGGATTTGAATATTCTGGGGTCGTCATCCTTTGAAATTGCCTTGCACCTTTTGGTGGTGGGTAGAAATACTTATCGCGACTATGTTAAAGTATAAGTAGTTAGCTATACTTGAGGTGTATGACGTCGATGGGACGGTTGTGTCTCAACTTTTAAACGTGGGAAGTGGTGAAGTATCAAAGAAGCGAATACGTTATTTAATACGAGCACTTAGTCTTACTTCCGCTACTTTTTTTTTTTATCACATACGAGTATTAGGTGGTAGAAAATAATTCCTTGGCTATTTGGTGAGCGTAAGCGTATATTTTTGACTTTTAAATAACCGCATTGAATTACCCTTCTTTTGACACCTTATTTGATAAGGTTTGTTTAATGCGACAGTGATTTGTACTGAAGAACGAATTAATATGATTAAACATCAATTGATTTGCTGAAAAATCATATCTCCACTTTCACGAGTAACCTGTCTAGTCAAATTACTCGCCACTCGCTATTTTTTTCGGAGTTTTCTCTTTGCTGTCACCTTTGATGAGTGGACTTACGCAAATAAAAAAATCACCACAAAGTAACGTGTCATACACCTTTGATGAGTGTACTTAACCAAATACACAACTCACCACGAAGTAACGAGTAGTACACCGCTGCAATTTCATCAACAAATGTCGATACGGGGATCTACTCGTTTTTTTATGACTTCTCTCGTTTTATGTAGTATTCCATGAAATAACGAGTTATTAGACTTGTGCGAGAGTAAATTCCGTCACTCTTTTCTTTCGTGCGAAACTACAAAGCTACTTCTATACAAATGAACTCAGGCAATCAACTGTACTCGACAGTATTCGTATTTATTCAACTGTTGATCCGCACTGGCGAGTAAAACTTTCATAAATCGATAATTTTAATTTCATATTTTATTACAGCGTCTCTCAGCAAACCTTCTCCTGGAAAGGATTAAAAACTTTTTTCTCCCTTTTTCAAGTAGGTACCCATTTCAATACCTGTACTTCAAACTGTCAGCGATTGAGAATAGCACAAGTATACTTGATTTACTTTGATTCATTGTCCCTTGACCCATGAGTATGCAGATTTTTAAAATAAATGCCATTCACCCCAGGAATTAGCTTGAGTTGTTCTATTCAATGTTTGAGTGCTTTACAAAAGAAAAAGGTCGCGACGTACATACTTATCCGCTCGGGTTACTGGCACAAAATTTTGTATTGCTACAATAAACATTTAAGAGGGGCATATTGTCCCTCGTGTAAAGGATAAATATATTTTTGATATGCTGAAAAGTTTTACAAATCAAAACAAAAAGGAAGCAATTCTCAAGAGGGCGAACTTTTGAAATTGATTAGGAATTGGAATAATTTTACTGTGGGCATGGGGTTTAAGAAGTTAAGGAAAAGTTATACAATTTCGAAATATTGAAGCTTGGGTAATTTGGAAACATTTTTTTTAAATACAATTTTGTATTTTGAATATGATTTGCTAATGAATTATTACTAAACACGGGGTATATTTAGTTTATTGTGAGCTGAGGTATTAAAAATGTTAAACTTTGAGGACAAATGTAATCTGCTGTCTGACTAATTTTATGTACTATTCATTTTTAGCTTGGGTTGTGCATAAATTGCTGCACAAACTGATTTCGATCAGGAACAGTAACGTGCGAACATTTGTATTTTGTATATTAGCTGATTTTTTATTTTTGCAAGTATAGCATAGCAGTAATTGGTGACGCATAAATTACGGATTCCTTCTAGTCGCAAACAATTTTCAACTACATAAATGTAAATAAAGTAATGTCAATTAAAACACTACATAGCCGACTGTAAAACGTTTATACGGACAGTCCGTTGCAAGTGATGGAAAACTTGACGAAACAAATGCGAGAAACAGATTAAACCACTGTATTTTAATTACCTTGAACACATTAGCACAGCAACATCGACAGCGACATCGACGTTAGAGCTAATTCTAAATTCGCTGTTGCTTTTGCTGTCAAAGTCGCTGTTGATGTCGCTGAGTTAATCTGTTTCTCGCATAAGCCATAAGCCGTTATGGGCACATTCAAAAATGTAGCTGTCTTAAGTCTACTAAACAGTGGTCCGGACTATAGATGTATTCTGAACGCAGAAACTAGATTGTCTTTTCTTACGTCAGCCGCATATACGAACTGTCAAATTAGTTCTCAGTTGCGAAATAGACGTATACCTAGGTGTCCACCGAAAAAAAAAAAAAAAAAATGTTCATGTGATTGATCAAACCAATTAAAACTAAGACAAATGAAGTCAGCCATCAGTTGTCAGGCTTACTAAACAATATAGTTGAACGTCCCCATTATGTCCGGACAATCCAAATCCGTTGTATACGTAGAATTTCTTCTTTTATAATTTTCCTTTTAAGGGTGAACTTAATTAGCCGAAAGCAAACGGATGCGATATTTTATATGTCAAGTTTCTTTTGGTCTTGCCATTAGCCTACGTTACATGTACAATGTACCTACATGTACATTGTACACATAGGCGTAGAAGACAATACAAATTCTGTTTTGCAAAACTATACAGCTGACTGTCAAACTTCTATGATTCTGAGATAATCGCTATTTGGCAACAGAGCGCAATTGACGGAGAACTTGACGCAGCATATCTATAAGTCATGATTGTCGGCCATTACAATAAAAAATCACACTTTTACAAACGTAGCTGTACGGAGTAATTCTTCTATGTTTATAGGGTGATGGCACCTAAGTTCGGCCCCCTCCAGTAGTCAGCCTTTGGTATATAAAATACAGTTAATAGTTAATAGTTAATCCCTTGGTCTTTCTTTCTGAGTATGCAAAATGAATAGAAACTTTAATCTGTCTTGATTCTCGCCAAAATTTCGATCAATTTTCTTTATTTTTTTAGTAGTCAGATTTCAGAATGGGGGCTGATTAGAAAAGACACGGTTCCTTTCATCTTTCCTTCCTCCAGTTGTGTCAAACTCAAGAAAAAAAAAAAAAAACTTAAAGGTCTGACTACTGGTGCCATCGCCCGTCAAAATTCCCAGAGTCAAGTACGAAGGTTTGTGCTAAAAGTTTCAAATAGACACAACATCGTTAATATGCAAAAGACAATGCAAACGTAAAGCACTTCCTCCACAGTCGACACCATTTACATCAGATGTGTTTTTTTTTTCTTGAGAAAATGCCTGAGATGTCAACTCATATGTAAATCGGTTGTCAGTTTGCGTAATTCCTCTCCTATCGTGTGTAAGAAAAAAAAAGTGACTTGACAGAAAATCTTAAGTAGGTACCTACAACTCTTTCACGACACTTCATATGTTAATGACATTTCGTTCTCATGCCAATTTTCTAGGCTCATTCAATTTTTATGCTAAATTTGGTTTGACTTGGTTTTCATTTCTCCTGTAAAAGACACAATCTTCTTTCCATTTGAATTTACATCTCTAATGCCATTAACTCCTTCCGCATTGCTAATCCTTCCTATACCACAACGTTCTATATATTTATCTCCGTTAATCTTTAAACCGTCTTTTTCAACTTAATAGCCGTCATTTTTTTTAAAGCCGCCTTTACTTGTGGCAGTTGACGGCGACGTTTATTTGTTTATGTCAATTCCCGATTCCCGCTACTGCCGCCAAATGAAAACAAAAAAAGTAGAAATTCTCTTATTCTGGCAAATAAATATGCAAATAGTCCTCATTTATCCACAGTTCCTTCCATTTCATTGCTTTCATTTGCAATGGACAAAAATAGAGAATCGCAAAAGAAAAGAACACGAAACGAAAGACAAATAGAAATAAAAACAAAACCAAGAATGTATAGCTCGAGGATAACCATTGTCTTTAACCTTTTGGCTCCACCACCAGCTCGGGACGCTCGGGTTCCAGTTTCCAATCCAACCATGTGCCGATGCTCGCTCTCTCTCTGACTCCATTGTCTGTTTGGCCTGTGTCGCGGCTCACTTTTACGGAGAGTGATATATGAATGCCATGCCAATGGATAGGATAGATGGTGAGTGACTGCACATTAAATACACCCTCGTAATAGTACACAGTACACACCGGCTTTAATATGACGAAGAAAACGAAGTATAGGTTGCTGGCGAGGACGAAGAAGAGAATAAATGTTGAATGAATGAATTGGATTTTGCCTGCCACCGTTCGAGTGCGAGGGGGCATAAACCCTCGCTCCCCCACGCCCACATGGCTGTACTAAAGTTCTCCACAATAAATGTTTATATCAAGGATATTATTGAGATTTTTTTCTTTCTTCTTCTGGTCCGTCAATTTCTATAGCCTCTCGAGATAGAAATATGACTGGCTTCGGCTTCAATAGTAGATACGTTTATGAAAGAGGATATCGATATTTTTTGCTTAATTAAATGTGGAAGGGACTATACTTACAGCTGTACGTACACATCTAAATTTGTATGTATATTCTCTTAGAGGGAGTTTATCTATAACCGATTAGCATTTATTGTTATGGAGTTTCACAGGATTTGGAGGACTTTATACTATAATTAGAAGACAAACAACCGCCAACGAACGGAACTCGCAACAGCTGCACGATTTCCTCAATTATGCTCAACAAATCGAAGCCTTATGGTTAAAATAAACTAACAGTTCAGGGAATAGGTATATATTTTGTTTACATCATATGGGTACTGTAATAAGGTGCATGTACTACAAATTGTTGGTATTGACAAAATTGACCCAGTTAGGGGAACAGTAAAAATGTGTAATCAACCCACAGCGAGACATCTTTAACCCATCTTATTGGGTTGATCTCGCATGCTAACCTGTGTACCTATTTAAGTTTCATCTGAATCTACACACAGAAGCTGTTCACCCCTATCGAGGTATCCGTTCGAAAGTCAAATCAGTTCGGAACTCAGACTGCGTTCGAAGTGTCCGTGTTTCGGAACAAAAACAAAATAAACGAAGCATATAAACGCATTCATTTGACATTAAAATATTCCGCTGCAATTGGTTGTTGGAGAGCTTCGGAAAAAATGTGCGTGTAGCTGTCAAAAGTAATGTCACTTACTGCATGACATGACGTTGAACAACGCAATGCGGCAAGGTGCGCTATATGTCTCATCAGATAGTTTTTCCAAAAGTTGTATCGGAACGGATATCTCTAATGGAATTTATCCTATTTCGTACGATTCGGAGAAAACTCAGATCCAATCGGTTACCCTCAAAGTTTTCTTCACTGTCACTGTCAATTTGCAAAATCTACAATAAATAAGCGTTTTTCTTTTTTAAGTTCTGAGCACAACCTCAACTGTTGTACAAACAGTTTGTGTTTCTTTTTTTAGCTCAAATACATCAGAGTTCGTATTTGTGTTTCTTTTTTCGAGCTCAGAATAAATTGACTGAGCAGGCTGAGTAAAAAGCCTATTTCACATATGTATGCATTCACACTTCCAGTCACATTTGACAGAAAAAAAAAAACAGAAAAACATCAGAAGATAGCTCGAGCTCAGTTCAGTGCTCAGCTCTGAACTAAAAATGAAAAACGCTTAATGTAACGTAGATAACCTCACAAACGGTGAAAATGGGTTTTAGTTTTGTAGAGTTTTGATTGTAGTTAAAAAATTATCGAGATTTGCTAAAGTAATGAAACTGTGCAATTAGTTTAGATACAGCATATTTGTAAGCAAGCACTTTGGTTAAAATTATCATGTCTCTTCCCTTACGATAATGCATTCGAATACATTAGTCAAACTTCGTTCCCTTACGCAAAAGTTGGGTAGAATTAAACGAAGTTTGGTTAATGTATTCGAATATATTCGAATGTATTATCGTAAGGGAAAACTGAATATAAATGACGTGATAGGTGAAGTTCAATAAATGAGGACGTTCAAGTATCTAGTTTAGTAAGTCTGACAGCTTTCTGACTTGTTGTGTCTCGGTTTTGATTGGCTTATGTCGTTTTCCATTGGGATTTTCAGATTTTGCTCTCAGTTTTCAGATTTTTCGTGCCCATAATGAAACATAAAAAGAGATTTTTCTTGATTTGCATCTGTGGTGATGCGTGTTTTAAAAGTCAGCTGTTCTTAAATTGTTATTTGTGCTTATAAAAATCCATTCAATTTATGTTAATATATCCACTGCAGCAGTCAAATGTAAAATTGTCTTTATTTTTCACAGACTTGTCGTCTAAAAGCAGAATTAATAATACTTTTTAGAGTTTGACAAATGACAAATGTTTTGGAGTTAGTGTGAATAGGTGTTAATCTCGCTCAGTGCTCTGACTCTGAAAAAATTTTAAAGTTTTTTTTTTTTTTGCGGCAAATGGAACATGAAATCATGCAACATGACAGCCAACTGATTCGAGAGCAGAACTGCTCTGAATCTGAAAATGCTGTTTCTGTCTCAATGGAAAACGACATTAGATCATACCCATGAACAGCTTTTTCAGTTGACGTTTATGGATGGGTAGCCGGACGAACTTTGTCAAGAAATTCGTGACAGAGTTGACAGTTCGCATATATGTGTCTAAGGTAGGAAAAGTGACGTTACCGACTTATCTAGTTTTTTCGTTCAGGTTACATCTAGTCCAGACCAATCTAGGCGACTTATACCTAGATTTTGGAGTATGCCCAATAAAAATTTCTTTTGACTATGAACTGTCATCTATCTGTCAATCAACTTGTATGCAAGTAAACGTGATTCCTTCAGGCGATATTTCGAGTGTCAATATACTTTCTCTATGCGAGGGTAATAACATCGTCAACGATGTCGTGAATCCACAGCCATCCACCTCAGTTCGCACTTCTATATTTTTAAAGCTTAGAGTGTATACATCAGTACATAAAATACTTTTTCTGTAAATATATTACTACCAGTATGCCATCCATCTGACATCCTTTGTGTGAAATATAATTTGATTCTGAAAATGTGTAAGAAAATGCTATAGCACGGGTGAATATAGTGTCAACGTTTGCATTCCAATTTGCACAGTTCAATGGAACGAAACTTGAACGGAAAGAAGAAAATATTATAAATCGGAAAAGGATCTCTTTGCATAATGTTCAGTTCAATGTATCAATTTTCTGTGAGTTGGTGTACGTTTTAGTTTTGTATATTTCTATACAGGGAGGCATCCACCTACGAGGTAGAAATCTTTAAATGTACTTTCGGTGGCGCACTCTTTCTATCTCGATGAAGAGAAAATCATTTCCCATAAATAATTTGTCCTCGAGAATTTTTGATGTTTGTTTTTATTGTTTATGTGGCAAAAATTTAGTTATGTCGTCTGTAATTTAAATGTTTTGCGAATTAAATCTATCGATGTTTAGATGTTTGTCAATGCTTTGCTATTTTCGCTTCCAGATATCCAACCAAAGCAACAAACAACTAACTAACAATCAAGACACTGGCAGCACTTTAGCAATCAGTGCTACCAAAGTTGCTTTTACATTTTTTTGTTTTCTCTTTTTTTTCTTTATGTATAAATAGACGAAGGCAAATAGTTAAGACCCATTTTCACTGCCTTAACCGCGACATATTCACTTGAATTTTGTTTTTGTTGGGAAGATAGTACAGAGATGTAATGCTGTCTGTATAATTTGTTTTCCCCTTTGTTGTGTATAAGCCTGGTCAGTAAATTGGTAGAATTTCTACCACTGGGCGACGTAGATTTGCTGAAGTTGCCGAAAACTCTATTTGTTTCTACCTTAACCAAAGAAATGTTTCGTTGGACTCATTTGACTCAACTTTATGAACCATCCTCTCGCATTCATAATGTAGGAATGTACTAGATTACATTTTTAACTGTCAGACGAATACAGAAAAAAAAAACTGGCGACATTTCAAACTGTAGTTTAAGTCCAACAGCTGGCTGACCTAATGCGTCTAAATTTGTATTAGCCTAGATTGATCACATGAACAGTTGTAGACGTTTATGGAAGAGTAGCTGAAAAATATAGCTAAGAAACTCTCGGCTGATTGTTTGACTGTAAACCTGACGTAGTAAAAGTGACCTTAACAACCAATCTAGTTTTATCGTTTAGAGAGAATCTAGTCAAAGCAAAACAAATCTACTACAATAAATTCAGTAACGCATCACTGGCATCATGATTTAGATTTAGATTTAGATTGTTTGAGGGAGGTGGAATAAAGTTGCCATATCACTGCGGCCACGAGTGGGCCTATTGTGATTTCCTCCATTTAGAGCTCGCTCATGATACTGGACTTGGTTATGAATCCTAGTAGATCTTTGAGCGCGCTGTCAGAAATGTCCTCTGCCCCAAGGTAAGGTTTACCTAGGTGGTGTTGACGTAATCTGACTAGACATTCACAGTGACACAGTATGTGTTCTGCTGATTCTTCGTCCTCGTTGCATAGTCTGCAAGTGTTGTTCTGTATTATTCCCATAGTCATGAGGTGTTTTTTGACTTGGCAGTGCCCCGTGAGGAACCCTGTGACTGTTCTGATCTGACTCCTTGTTAGGTTAAGGAGTTGTTTTGTTCTTGAACGGGAAATAGTTGGCATGAACATTTTAGCTTGTCTGTTACCTTCAGTGTTTGTCCAGTAATGATTTGCTTTGTTTTCCAGCCAGGTTTTAATGCGGAATTTAGCGGTGCTAAGGGGTAATCCACAGAATGGTCTTGGCATCATAAAGGTAGATGCTGATCCTTTTCTGGCTAGTATGTCTGCTATTTCATTGCCCACATGTCCGCTGTGTCCTGGCACCCAAATGAGATGTAATCTGTTTGTGCTGGCTAGCGATGTGAGTAATTGTAGGCAATCCCATACTAGCTTTGATGTGATTTCATAGCTATTGATAGCCAGTAGTGCAGCTTTGCTATCAGAGAGAATATATATGTTCTTGTTTGTTATGGATTTTTTTAGATTTTCTCTGAGACATAGTTCTATTGCAAAGATTTCTGCTTGGAATACGGAGTTGCATTTGTCCATGCTTTTATGGATGAACGTTTTTGTGTCGACCCCGTATACTCCAGCTCCAACTCCTTCATCTGTTTTCGATCCATCTGTGTACCATACATGAGAATCTTTGGCAAATGTGGGTTTATTCTGTTCCCAGTTCTGTCGATTTGGGAATGTAACTTTGAAGTTTCGGCTGAAGTTGAATTTCGGTAGACAGTTGTCTATTATGGTAATTCCAAGTATTTCATCTTTTTTCAGTTCCATAACGATGTCTGGAAGGATGAGCTTGGAGTTTTCGGTGTTTTCAGATATGAGCATGAAGGCATTTGTCATGGCTTCTTTCTGTATCTGAAGATGGAGGGGTGGAAGATTTAGGATAACTTCCAACGCTGCAGTGGGAGTTGTTCTCATTGCGCTCGTAGTGCATACACAAGCTAGTCTTTGGAGTTTATTGAGCCTGACTTGTGTTGACTTTTGTTTGGTTTTTTGCCACCATACTGGAGCTGCATAGGTGACAATTGGTCTTGTTATGGCTGTGTAAAGCCATAGCATGATTTTGGGGTTTATACCCCAGCTCTTACCAATCAGACTTCTGCTGGTCCACAGAGAGATCCTGGCTTTGTCTATGGTTTTCATGAGATGAGAGTTCCAGGTGAGTTTTTCGTCCAAGGTTACACCTAGGTATTTGACTTCTTTTGAGAACTCTATTGTTTCACCAAGCAGAGTAGGTTTTCTTAGCTTACCTCGGTTTCTTCTTTTTGTGAAAGCAACTATGGTGCTTTTTTTGGGGTTTACAGTTAGACCAACTTTTTTGCACCAGTCAGTAACTAGGTTAAGTGCCCTCTGCAGAAGTTCCGAGATTGTGTCTTCGAAATTTCCTCTGATTAGGATCGCAATGTCATCTGCGTATCCTTGGACATAGAAACCATTGTTACTGAGTAAGTTTAGCAGTTCGTTCACTACGATGGACCATAGCAGGGGGATAGAACACCGCCCTGGGGGCAACCTTTCGCAGCCGTGACTCTGATACTGTCATTGCCTAATGTAGCGTTTATGTTTCTACTGTTAAGCATGTTCTTTATCCAGTTACATGTAGTATTATCTACTCCTGTGTTATGGATGCATCTGTGTATTTGGGCATGTTCGGTGTTGTCAAAGGCTCCTTCGATGTCAAGGAAGCAGCCCACAGCAATCTCTTTGCTCTTGAGTGAGTTCTCAATTCTGGTTGTGAGTTCCTGAAGAGCATTTGTTGTAGATTTGCCTGGTTGATAGGCATATTGGTTTTTATGTAATGGATTTATGTAAAGTGGACCATCCCTTATATGCCTATCAATAATTTTTTCCATCGTTTTAAGGAAAAAGGAGGTGAGGCTAATGGGTCGGTAAGATTTCGGAAGATCGTTTGGTCTACGACCTGCCTTCGGTATAAACTTCACCGTTACCTCCCTCCAACTTTTTGGTATGTAACCCCATGCGTAGCTTACTCTAAAAATATTTATGAGAAGCGGAGTTATTTGTGCGCTGCCTTTTTGGAGGAGTGCTGGAAATATTCCATCTTTTCCCGGGGATTTAAATGGACTAAATGAATTGATGGCCCATTTTATTTTGTCTTCATTAAAGATTTCTTTTGACCTTTTCCAGTCCAATCTTGTTGGTCTGTTGTATCTTACATGAAGAATATGATTATGTGAATCTGGTGTCGTGGTGGAGTTTGGGAAATGGGTTTCGGCCAAGAGCTTTAGCGTCTGTGTGCCGTTTTCCGTATATGTCCCATTCTGATTTTTCATCAGTCCAATTTGATTAGTGTGCTCTTTCGATAGAATTCTGTGGATACGAGCACTGCTTCGAGTATCATGGCATCATGATGCTCATAATGCTTTGCAAAATGTTCATTCAAACTATTGACATCACTTTCAGCGTGTTTTGTGTGTTTTGTCGGCTACACTCCATAAACGTCAACAGAAAAAAACTATTCATGTGACCATTCTAGACCAATAAAAACTGAAATACATCAAGCCCATCAGCTGTCGTACTTACTTATTGGGGTCGTTCGGATCTCTTAAACTGCACTATCACCATTTTGATTATTTTTCTTTCGCAACTTTATATGTTCCATCATCATCTTGAAAATGGAAATAAGTTTTTACAACTGCTCTTCATTTGAGTTTTTCACCTGAACAATATCATTTAAACCAATTTAAATATAGAGGGGAGAGTCTTGACAAGTCATCATGATCATCTATCGCAAACTTCGGCGAACATTAGATATTAAGTTAGGTACCTGACAATATGTCACACCAGATAATTGCTTCTTGAGATGTGCCTTTTCGTGATTACCGGTCAGGTGTATAACGGTGGATCCTTATGAAATATTCATGCAGTACGTCAGAATTATTCCATATCTCTGCCTTCGTTCAAATTATGTAGGTACCTCTAAATTTAATAACATTTGTTAGTATTAAAGCAGTGAAAACTCCACCATAATTGGGGTCACGTGGCGACGGAAAACTTCGCAACTCGATGGCATTTTATCTCCGATTTATTTAAAGCATATCCGGCGCTAGACTCCTGTCAGCAAATTAATATATTCATTGGAATTTCTGCTTAATTAAATATACGAATTCTCCCCTTGTGCCGGAGGAAATGTTTATCAACTTTCACTAGCTCCACACCCCAGCCGCCCCATACGAATAAACAGAAGCAACCCCTAAGAAAAAAAAAAAAAAAAAAACAGAAATTATCAGCAACAAAGACAAATGCTGAACTTCAACAATGGAGCCTCGGAATTGCATTAACATTGGCAGTATAGTAGTAGTAGTGTACTAGTCGTCCTAAATACTCTTACGGTGGTCGGTTCAAATTCCTCGATGTGGTGGAAGGAAGATTTAATTCATCTCGTTATTTGTCTCCTTCGATGTTAGGCTGCTGCCACAAACTTATTTTCTTCTTCGTTTCGATCTCTTTGTCTTCGTTGTTCATTTCAAGTGTAGATTTTTCGCTTAGCTTAGAGGAATTTATTAAAGAAAAAGAAAAAAGAAAAGAAAACATCCAAACAAAAAAGGAAAACACTAACAATAAACGATATCAACATAATCGCATTAACCACCACCAACAAATTTTCACATTGGCACAGAGGCGGAGAAAAAATGAATAAAACCATAAAAAAAGGACAATTGCTTTTTAAGGACTAACCCATTAGATTGTCGAATGGCAGTTATTCCCAGTTCCTTGCCATTATCACGGAAATGATCCTTCGTCGTAGATGTGGAGGCGGACGCTTCAACCCACAGTGGTTTATCTTGATATCCAAAAACGACAAACACCGCAAATAGTGCTGTATTCGAAAGGATTTGCTGCATAAACATTTTGCTGCAGCGGGACTCCTTCAAATCGTTCTTACTATGTGAGTAGAGACGAACCCAAAAAGGGATAATACAAAACTAAGGATAAATCAAAATATATCAACAACAGCAAGGACACGGTAGGATATTCCACATTTTATGTTGATTCAATGAGATTGAGAAGACGTCATTCGAACCGAACCGCGCGTTGGAATTCCCTTTGAAACAATTCGCCGTACGCAATTTACAAACGTGTGCACGGGAGGACGAGGAACATTCTTTGTTTGTGTTTTTTTTTTTTAATAATTCACACAATCATTATATTTTACTGAACACGTATTTATTTTTTCCATTTCACTGCCAAAACACCGACAGAAAACCCGGGCGAACACAAAAATTAATTTCCATCTGACCACGCCAAAATAAATTGAAATTACACTTCGCCTCTCTCGGGGGGGCGGCTTTGAAAACACATGTATCTACATATTATATTGCATACGCAAATTAAAAGGATTTTGTTTCCTTTTTGTAGTCGAATTCCATAGAGAATAGAATGTATGTGTAGAAAATGCTTTATGTATATGGCGATGGCGAATAGATGAAAACGCGTTGGCGGTACCAGTGTGGTATTATGCCGCAAACGAATAAAGCGGATGAGCACCGACACTTATCGAGACACACTGGAGTTGTATCTTGTATGCCGCCTGTAACTATAAATTTCGAATTCAATTTTCAATTTCCAACAACCCCTTAAAAGCACGATGCATCTGTATGACGGCGAAGGGCGAACTGTTGTTGGAAGCGAGCAATACAACGGAAACTCCAAGGGGTTGTAAAAAAGTTTGCTTTCTACCAATGGCGTTGCCGAGTGGATGTTCTGGCAAAAGGTAGTAGGGTACTTTATGGGTGTCAGATATATGTAATGATTTTACAAGCACCCTCAATCGTATGAATAAAAACTAGCATTTGCTTTGAGCAAAAGGTTGTAGCAAAATAGAAGCCTTTAGCAATTGCTTTGAATAGGTATATGAATAAAACCTACTTTGCTATGTAAGCAGTATTGCCAGAATTAAAAAAAAAGAAAATGCTAGACTGCAAGAATGGAATGGAGTATGAAGCCAAAAATAAAAATACTAGACAAAACAAAATGGATTTTCAACAGCTTTTTGCGATAAAAAAAAATATTATTTTGTCTTTTCTACTACAAATTCATCTGAATGTATATTTTGGCCTATCCTAGCCTATTATGTATATAAGATAAAATGTAACTCTCTTTTTAGTAAGGAATTTCGACCCTAAAGCCTGAATATATCTCAGAAAATAATAAAAATCATGTTTTTTTAAACAATGCATTTTATTTTTACTGAATATTAAAGTATCAGTCTTCAGAAAAAAACAAAACAAAATAATATCAACAGTAACTACAGTGGGTGAATTTTTTTTCCGATTGATGTCCACCATAGATAAGTCATAAATCCTTCACCACATGTCTGAATTAATTAGCCCATGTATCGAAGGGCATGGTAGTGACCAGCCAAGTTCTGTTCCTTTTAAGAGGAACAAACTCAGGCGATTTTCGACCCCCCTCTGTCTTTAGTACCAATGAAGTCAGAAACTTCGAATTCGGAATATTTGCTAAGTTGATCAAGCACAAGAGCCTCAGAAAACTTTTTAGCATTATTTTAGTGGTTCCTGAAATAGAGGGCTCCAAAAATAACAAAAACCGTAAGTTACTGACTGACAGATCATCAAAATTATGGAGTACTCCCCGACATCGTGGAATCTTGTAATTTTGCACAACGTCTTGTGGTGCAAGCATCAAAGGAATAAATCAAATTTGAGGTTTCTCTATAAGGGGACGTGGTATCCACCCACTTTCTCAGGACTATTGTCAATTATAAGAAGGACTTCCGATTGCTGTAGCATAATGAAATTTGGTTGATCGGTAGAGCTCGAAACTTTTTTCATTCGACGTGTCTGCCTATCGTCATTTTGACAATATACCTATATGCAACTTCAAAGTTCATGACTTTTCTAAGAACTTATTACTGACTAAAATTTGGTGGGCTTACTTGGCAAGTTTTCTTTTTACTACCCCAAACTCGAAAGGTTTTAAAAATTTGATCATTGAACCCACCAAATTTTAGTCAGTAATGATAAAATAATAAAATTTCTCTCTTAATTTGTAGTTATTTCAGTATTGTTATACTTTATATATTTCGTATTAAATCTTGGTACTTTTCAAGGCTGACTTTGTTACAAACATAGAGGTTTTTATATAGAAGAACTCTCGTGCTTTTTTTTTAATATGCGTGGGAAAGTTGTGGGAAACATCTTGAACATCGATGCACTGTATATCAGTTTAATGTACACGAATGACTAAAACCCCAGAGCATATATCCAAAAATACTAAAATCCAAAAAATTCTAAAACAGCATCTGACATTTTTCTTTAAAAAAAAAAAAAATGCTTGATCTAGCATTAAAAATGCCAGAATGGTATCACTGATAAGTAGGTTCGAAAATTCGAACATATCATTTACGCGTACTTGCCTAGCATAGCAGTTTGTCCTGGCAAACCTTACACGGAAATTTGAATTTTCCTTGAGATTTTAACGACTTTTGTAGAAATTGAATTGCACCTGGAAACATGATTTTTGTTTGCCAAATAGGTGTCGATGTTTTATTTTTTCGACAGGTACCGGGAATTGTACCAGATCATAGGCTTGTTGAAAGTATTTGTTGACACGCCAACCAATTGGATAACGAAGAACTATGAGTTACCGAGAGATTTTTGCAAAAATTGCAATGCTGCCGCATTTTTTACTTTAATGAACTCAGCCATGCTTGCTTAACGAGTTAAGTTTGTCAAAAGTGTGGGCGGTCTCTTCCAAAAGTATGTTTGCGATGTCAAATATTTTTACACCACAAATAGGATTCATTCGCGATTCACGTACGCGGTTTATATCAGAGACAAACCATAGTGAGATCCCCTACCCACAATCCTCTTGCCGCTGGCTCCCTCAATTCCGCCATTTTCAATTCATAAACATTTTAAGCAAAAGTATACTTTTTCCTAAAAAAAGAATACTATCCGTACGTAACACGCTGTCTCCACTTGCGATGAATTCAGAGTATGCGATAGAGCATGCTTTCATTATCACAAGTGGAGACCATTATAGCTGCTTTATTTCCATAGTTTGCGATAGAAAGCATGCTTTAAAAGCATACCATCTATCGCATACTATGAACACAAGAAAAGTGTCACTTTGCTGTCAAATAAATTTGAAATCAAAGTGTGCTGTTTGGGAATTCAAAATGTTTAATTTGAATTAATCAGTTATCGCTTCAAATTTATTTTTTATAAATATAAAAATGGAAAATTGGGAAATAAAACTCTTTAGAAATCTTAAAACTAATAAATTATTAATTACTCAATTTTTTTATTTTGCAATACTGCCAAAGTCTCTTCGTGTGTGTGCTCTATGCCATTCTATTCGTACTAAGAAAGTATGCTATGAAATGCCCATCACACGAAATTTGACAGTTGCTCTGCTATGTGCTGTTTTTGTTTGCTGTTGCTCTTTGCTTTGAATTCATCGCATGTGGAGAGAGCGTGTAACGAATAATTTCAAATTTAAAGGATAAAATTCTATGAACGCTGACAGAAACTTTGCCGATAGCGGAAATGGCTCGTATAAATAGATCGCAATCGTACAAAGGCTATACGTGTCTTCATCGAAAGTGACAGAAAAAGGGAAAATTAGCAAGATAACGAGTAACGAGTAGTTCCTCTCTTGGGTCGAAACAGTTCAGAGAATTTATTTCTCGTTCAAAATTGGATCTGAGCTCCTCTAACGTCGCCGGCGTGTTGGCATAGACCAATGATTGAATGCAGCTTCATAAGAAAAAGTCAGGCGTTAGATCACACGATCTCGACGGCCTATCGACAGTTCCGTTTATCGGGATAACACGTTCATCGAACTGAGACTATAACAACTCGATTGTTGCACTCGCTATGTGACTTGTGGTAGCGTATTGTTGGAACCACATAACACTGATGTCCAATTTATGCTATTGCTCAAAAAAATAACATTCCAACAAGTCTCTGTAGCGAATACCATTTACCTTAACGTGCAAGTCATTTTCATCGACAAATAAAAAAATGTTCCAATGACCCACCGTCATGAAAACCGCATCAAACAGTGACTTTTTGCGGATGGATTGCTGTTTCATGAAGCACATGGGGGTTCTCACCTGCCCGTAATGCATATTTTGGTTATTGACGAAGCCGTTTAACCAAAAATGCGCTTAATCGCTGAAGATTGAAAATTGACGTTAACGCTCTTAATGTTGCGACCACCAACTCGGAGTTTCTGTAGTACATTTGAATAATTTGTAATCGTTGAACCTTCACCATGATGAAAATTTTGATTTTACTAAATATTTTGACATTGACAGTTCGGTAATCTGTTTAAGGGTGCGTTCGCACTGAAAGTTTGAAGTTGTCGAGGAGCTAATGAAATACCCCTTATTTATTTGTGATATGGACTATATGTCAAAGATGCAGGTGGCTCAAAGTAGCTCGAAGTCTATGCACGTACTTTGGAGTATTTATTCAGCTCTCCGAAGGTGTTTCGCTCTGTTTTTTTTTTAGTCTGACAGATTTTTAGTGCTTGGAGCTTGACTCGGGAAAGTACGCGACGCGTTGGACAGCCGCATCCGTGCTATTGCTATACTACCGATTGGCCCGAGGCTATGTTAACCACTCGAAGGGTTCGAATAATCCAAGACACTTAAGACTGGATGACTGTTATATCGGTTTTGTTAAATTCCAAAAAAATTATAGACATTTGTTGCCATCTCACGTTTGAATATACTATGCTCTGCAATCTGCAAACCAAAAGTTGGTAAATTCTCGAAAACTACAGAGAAATATGTTTTTGTGATTGTGTTTGCGCTCTCTTAGAGTATTAGTATTCGGATGTTTGTACTTTGCAAATTTTCGTTTTCGGCAGGTTTTTGTTGTTGTTATCCATGTAAGAATCGCGATATCCAAAACAGCTGCAATGTTTGAAAGAAATCAAATCATTGTTGG
Source organism: Cheilosia urbana (assembly GCA_946477585.1). NCBI lineage: Eukaryota > Metazoa > Arthropoda > Insecta > Diptera > Syrphidae > Cheilosia > Cheilosia urbana. The sequence continues at coordinate 126,504,952 of OX297854.1, forward strand.
CGTTCAGTGCGTTCTAATTCGATCGGTCGTTCAAAGAAATAAGGAAATTAACAATAATAATTCAACTAAGAAGTTAATCTTAATTTGTTAATTTCCTATTTTAGTTTCTAGTTTGAAGTCACCAGCAGAAACAAAGTACTTCCTTAGTACGGCTTTTTACGTTGAAAAGAAGAACATCTTTAGTACTTTCTTTTACCTAGGAACAAAGTACTTCTATAGTACCTCCTTTTACGTAGGAACAAAGTACTTCTATAGTACTTCCTTTTACGTAGGAACAAAGTACTTCTATAGTACGTCCTTTTACGTATGAACAAAGTACTTCTGAAGTACTTTTTTTTACGTAAGAGATGGGTGCTTCACGTCTTCTCTCTCATGAACAGCAAGTTATATAAATGGGTATTTTCCCAAGCGCCTATCCTTTTTCAGTGCAAAGAAAGCACTTCTTTTCCGTTCATATTTCAGTAGTTATAGTACTTCTGCGTTTGTAGGGTCGCTTGCGGAAAGTCTCTCTGTGTTAACCAACTGCTACGGTAACACTTTTGCAGAAGTTAACAACATGAATTCCACCCCGATGCGCATGTGCCACAATAAATTTTATTCAGCATTTAATTCCACACATCCGTTCGTAGCCGTATCGTACAATAGGGTAGGTGTGAAGGGTGACACAAAATATCCGAATATCCTCTCGGAGATTTCTCTTGTATATTGTTTTCCCCCTTTTTTTTACATTCTTTCTGTTTTCTGTGCCATTTTCGTTATTTTTTTTTTACACTCTCGCTGCCGTGCGATGCCGCTTGCAAATAACAGAAGCAGAATTTGTTTTGATGGAATTCACTTCCGATTGCGACCGAACAACGTCATCGTTCTCTTGTCATTATCATCATCGTTTAAACGTTGTCCTTCCATTTGGCTACCTTCTACTTCTAGTATCCTTCTCTGTATGGTTGCCACTCTCAAGTGGATGTCTTTTAAAGGGTGGCGATGGCGCGATGGTGAAGGCGGTATGTGTTGTATAAAATACTCCCAAAATGGTATTTGCAAGCGCTTTGGTTTCTGCTAACTTGATCCTACTTCAACCGGCTGCTGCCGCATACCGCACATCTCGGAGCGCCGCTACACATGGAAGTGTGCTGCAATTACACACACAGATTATAGACGGTTGGCAGAAGAATCCCAGAATCATGGTCCCCGGCTATATATCTTCTGTGCTATGTCTACCATCTGCATTGTGTCGAATGTGTGTGTTTGTTGGGTGTAATAAAAACAATGGAATAAACAAAAATCCTCATTGACGAGAGATGATGATGATGATTATGGGATACAATTAAGCATTTTGATTGGGGAAACACACCATCAGCATCGTTGTGGAACAGCGCCTCCATTTAGGGACCACAGCCGAAGATGGCAGACACAGTTCTATACCGGGGGTAACGCCGCTTGTAAGGGTTGAAATTTAATTCACACAAAAGTATTGACAAAATTTCGTTAGAAGGAAACGCCTAATTATCCAGGATATGGTGAATCTCTTACCCGTGTGATTGTGATTTGATGAAACATGGGACTAATTAAGGGTGGCTCGAGTTTGGCACATCCTAAAGGTATAGGGGTTTCTGAAGTTAAGTTGAATGCGTTGTTATGCGTTTTAGTTAATTGATTAAGTTATAAGAAGTACATGGTGCTTAAGAAAAGATACAAAAGATTGAAAGGGTACTGCGATAATTTAGCAGGATGTGGGTTGAATCTAGACATGGGATTCGCCCAACAGATCCTGAACTTCGTCTCAATTTTTGGAAGAGTATCTTTGTTTTGGTATTGCAGAGAGCTAATTTTGCAATATCTGTTAATTGATTGTACTTACGGATGTAAACTCGTTTGGAACTCTGAATTGTAAAACATATTGAGGGACCGAATCGCCGCGTCCGTGAGCGAGCATTAACTGACGGAATCTGTTTTTGTTTCATTCGACACCTGGTAAAACTCACAATATTTAGTTCTAGTTTAACAGCGTATTTTATTCCTTCGTTATAAAATACGAAAATGCATTACGGTAACTAATTAACAAACGACAATCCGTGAGATGTTGCGGACAACTTCCTTAAACGAAAAGTGACTTAAGCAACTGGGCCAACTGGCAAATGGGCTGCGGAAGGTTGGAAACCATTCTCATCGGCAACATAGGTCACTTCATAGGTGACACCATCATCCCCAACATATTTGAATGATCCATGGACAGCGATAGCTTCTTGTTCAGTACCAACGTTCTTAAGTTCACCCTGTTCGCTGACAGATTTGCCATCGCTGGTCTCAACACTGAAATAAAATAGTTCAATTAGCGAGTTGTTTAAATTCAATTCTACTGCTGCACTTACGCATAGGAGTATTTGTCAACGCCGATGTTGTCGTTCTCATAAAGGAGGGTTTCGGCATTCTTATAATCGACATCAGCAGCCAAGACGACGGCGAAGAGGGCAGCGAATACGATAACGAATTTCATGTTGAAATTAGGTGTGTGGTTGTTTTTCGGCGACAAAAGAACTGAATGATGACAATATGATCGCATCGGTTCAATTTATATCATCTTGATAGAGATGACAAAGTCGAAAAAAAAAAAAAAACAACACAAAACCCGTAATTTGTATATAATAGGTCAGATGCATACGTTCTTTCGTTTAGCTATTGAGTTCTTCTAAATAAGGAGATATTATCCGACCGGTATGGTGAGTCTGTTTTCCGCAAAAACGCCATCAACTAGTTACCTAGATTTGGAATTTGCATTCATGCTCAAGGTCGATGAAAATATAAAAATAAAATACCAAACGTTTTATGATTGACTTCTGATATTTACTTTGTAGATCATGTTTGAAATTCAATTCGTGTGTTAGGCTAACACAGGGATACCAACATCACACAGTCGATTACATTGTGTGTAAGTTAATTGAATTCACTTTAATTCAATAATAAAAATCAAAACTTTATTTATTCCGTACCGGGAAAAGCTCAGGGTGATTCAATTGAACCTTCATCACAGCAAAGCAGCATCAGCAATGATGACTAAATGCTTTGATGGAGATTCGTTTGATATAGCCCTCATACAGGAGCCTTGGATCTTTAGAGGAAAGATTAGAGGACTCCCAAATAGCATGGCTGAATTGCATTATGCGCAAACCAGCGAAAGAGTTAGGTCCTGTATCCTGGTGAGGCGCGGAGTTCAAGCATATAAATTGCCGGATCTGTGTGCCCCAGACCTTGCAGCAGTACGAGTAGGTTCAGGTGCGGGAACTTTTGTTGTAGCATCTGCATACCTGCCGTATGATTCTCCGGATCCTCCTCCGACAAGAGAGTTGGAGTCTTTGGTGAATGCATGCAGGAACAGGAATGAGGACTTAATAATTGGTTGCGATGCCAATGCACATAACACAGTGTGGGTCAGCACCAACGATAATTACAGAGGAGAAGCATTATTCGAATTTGTATCATGCAAGGATCTGGCTATATTAAACAGGGGAACAGAGCCAACCTTCGTGGATGTGAGGCGGAAGGAAGTGATCGATGTTACCCTGTGCAGTAGCCAGATAATTGAAAGAATATCAAATTGGAGGGTAAGGGATCAGGCTACATTGTCGGATCACAGAGCCATTTCATTTGATGTTCGTTACGGGTCTAAAAGAAAAAAAGATCGGAAATACATCAGAATTCCGAAGAATACGGATAGGACTAAATACCTTGAAGTACTGGAGGAAAAACTGAATGTAACAGGATTCGGAATACCGAAAAACACTTGGCATGTAGAATCACAGCTGAAGCATCTGCAATCAGCTGTTAAAGATGCGTATCGAGTGGCTTGCACACCTACCTTAGTGGAAAAACAAGATCCAGCGCCTTGGTGGTGTAGGGAACTTGAAAAGCTAAAGAAGGATGTGAGGAAGGCCTTCAATCACGCCATGAGGAGGGGAGAACCCGAAGCATGGGATGAGTATAAGGCGAAAAAGAAAGAGATGAATGTTACTCTGCGACGACGTAAAAGGGAGTCATGGAGGGACTTTTGCTCGAGTATGAGGAGTACGTCTGAAGTGAGTAGACTACAGAAGATTGTCTCCAGGGATCCAGTTTCCAAGATCGGACTCGTTCGTAATAGAGATGGGGAGATGTTGGAAACACTGGATCAGACAAATGAGGTCCTAATGGAGGCACACTTTCCAGGAAGCTATAAGTCAGATCAGCCCTGGGCTCCAAGGAAACAAGGAGCGAACAGGATGGATAGGACGGAAGCAGAACGGATCGTAACACCAGAAGCGGTCAAGGGTGCGATAGCAACTTTTTCACCCTTCAAAACCGCGGGGCCGGATGGTATATTTCCAGGTCTAATGCAATGGGGAGTAGACGTAATTGCACCAAGGCTCAGGAATATATACGTTGCATGCCTAGCAATAGGCTATATCCCGATTACATGGAGGGAGACAAATGTGGTCTTCCTTCCAAAGCCGGGGAAAAAGGATTACACCGAGGCAAAGGCCTTCAGGCCAGTTAGCCTAACATCCTTTCTGTTGAAAACAATGGAAAGGGTGGTGGTGGACTACATGGAGAGTACTGCGCTTAAGATGTATCCTTTAAATAGTAGACAGCATGCCTACAGGACAGGCATGTCTACAGAAACAGCGCTACATCAAGTAGTACGCGTTGCAGAAGAAGAGCTAAATACCGGGGGCATTGCAATGACCACCATAATGGACATTGAAGGTGCCTTCGATAAGATATGCTTTGAAAGTCTGAAACAAGCCTTGGAAAAACGTAGGGTTAACCCATTGGTGGTAAGATGGGTGGACAATATGTTGAACAAAAGGGCGATAAATATTCAGACGGGAACCTCAAAACTCAGAGGAAGGGTTAGCAGAGGTTGCCCACAAGGAGGCGTTCTCTCACCTACACTGTGGAATATCACTGTGGACTCTCTTCTCGACAGACTTGAGGCGACTGGCATTCACACAGTGGGATATGCCGACGACATAGCAATAATGGCCAGAGGCAGTTTCATAGACGTCACCGCAGATATCATGAGGAATGCGCTCAAAGTGGTGGAACGGTGGTGTCTGGAACAAGGGCTTTCCATTAATGCGGAGAAAACAGATCTAATAATCTTCACAAGGAAGTTGAAAAATCTGGAATTTCGACCCTTAACACTTTTCGGATCGGAACTAAAAATGGCCAAGAAGGTTAAGTATCTCGGAGTCTATCTAGATACTAGACTTACTTGGAACTACCATGTTGAGGAGAAGGTCAGGAAGGCAAAAAGGGTACTACATCAGTGCAAACGTGTATGTGGACAGAGGTGGGGACTCTCGCCTAGGTCAGCATACTGGATGTATACGATGATAACTAGACCCATTATTACCTACGCCTCGGTTGTATGGTGGGCGAAAGCCTCCCAGAAAACTGTGAGGAAGCACTTGGATAGGGTCCAACGTTTAGCATGTATAGGAGTTACAGGTGCAATAAGGACAACACCAACATGCGCATTGGAAGTGATCCTAGGGATCTTACCGCTAGACTTAGTTATTAAGAAAACAGCGGCCCTAGCGGCACTTCGTTTGCATCGAGATGCGAAATGGCACAATCGTGGTACCATCTATGGACATAGGAAGATCCTGGAACTTGTCAAAAACGAGATTAGGGAGCTGAACATGCCTATGGATGGGATAACAAGGGTGCGTATTATGGAAAGGAATCACAAAACTCGTATTGAGAACGGATTACTTCCAGAAAAAAGGAGTGGTGAAATAGTGATTTTCACAGATGGATCCATGATGGATGACGGAGCGGGTGCCGGCATCTATTCAGCAGAGCTGGAACTAGCCCGTCACGTTAGCCTCGGGAATTACACTTCTGTATACCAGGCTGAGATGATTGCATTGCTGCATGCATTGGACTACTTGCTTGAGAGTCAGGTGGAGGGAAGAAACATCCTTATAGCACTGGACAATCAGGCGGTGATCAGATGCATGGAACAAACAAACATCACAACATCATTGGCATTGGAATGTGTACTTAAGCTCAATAAGTGTTCATCTAAAAATGAAGTAACACTGACTTGGGTACGAGGACACATAGGGATCGAAGGCAACGAAAAGGCGGACTCCCTTGCAAAACAGGGGTCAACTGAAAAGTTGCTGGGACCAGAACCATTCTCTTCAATTGGCAAGGGAATGGTAGAACAGCTCATTCACAAATGGATCACGGCGGAACATCTGAGAAGGTGGTCAACCGTGGAACAGTGTAGACAGGCTAAAATGGCAATTAAGTGGCCGACATGCTCCACTCAAAGAAGGGTTCTAAGCATGAGTCGAGGAACATTGAAATGGGTGGTGGCTTTGTTAACAGGACATGGTAATTTCGGGTATCACTTAAGGAAGATGGGCCTTAGAGAGGATGATACCTGTAAACTATGCCTGGAGGAACCTGAGACAGCGGCACATATACTGTGTCAATGTCCGGCGTTGGCTGGCAAACGAATGAGGATCTTGGGACATCATTGGGTCGAGACCCAATCGATGAAACAGATCTCCCATAAACAGATGCTAGCGTTAACACTAGGAATTGAGCTCAGGGAAGAACTCTGGAGAAATCCAGAAAGTCTCTCTGGGTAAGATTTATAGTGGTAGAGAGACGAAAAGAGACCCGACAATGGTGGTCTGATTCGAATATCTCTCGAAATCTATATATATTCCTTTTATTTTGTGACAAATTACTAAAAGTTACAGTCTTAAGACACGACCATAATACTTCCTAGCACAGGATCAAAAAACCAACTCAACTTTTAAAACACTTCCCCATTCCACGTTTATCGGTTTCAATTCAATGAACCTATGTTGTGGGAGGACACAACTGAATGCAGTTTATGTTATACAATATCTTATATCGCAGTAGCTTAGTGTTTAGTGTGTTGAACTGCTATGCGGGGGTCCCAGGTTCGAATCCCGCAAAAACCCAATTCCGACTTAGGATTTTTTTTCCGCTGCGCTACCTCTCGCGAACGTCTGACAAACATCCGAGAGTATAATTGTATTGAAAGAGCTTCTCAGTTAGCAGTTTGGAGTCGGCATAAAATTGTAGATCCCTTCCATTCGTTCCAAAAATGAGAAACTCACACAAAACGAATGGTTGTGAGAAGCTAGGCCTAGGGTCCCTCCGGACCTGTTGCGCCAACTATTTATTTTTGTATCTTATTTCCCGTGAAGGGAAATGGCTAGGTTAGGTTAGGTTAACGGGTGGATACGGCAGAGTAAACCCTGCAGTACCCCACTTAGGTCCATGTGGACCCATTGTGATGCCCTTGTTGGGGGGTAGCCGATGTTGTTGGCGATGTTGTTAGTTCCTTCTAATTACTCGACCTTGTCCAGCCATCCTGATGTATTTATGAACCTGTAAAGATTAGATAAATTAACATCTGAAAGTTCTTGTATGTCATGGAAGTGGTATCTTCCAAGTGTTCTGTTCCTCAAGTGACACAGACTTGGGCAGTGACAGAGGAAGTGAGGTGTGTCCTCATGCACCTCCTCGTCTTCGCAGCCCCTGCATATATCGTCATTCTTGAGTTTTAATTTCATTGTGTGGTTTCTCAGGAAGTTGTGCCCTGTTAGGGCACCTACCAGTTTATGCAGCGACGTTCTATCAAACCGCATAAGCTTGCTAGTCCGACCTGCATTATACTCCGGCCATAGCTTCCGTGAAATTTCGCAGGTAGTTAATTCCTTCCACCTGTTGTTGGCTTTCATTCGAATCTTGTTTTCCACTCTCTCTCTGAGATTACAGAGCGGTGGATTGTCGCCCGATCTTGATCCATAGCAGATCCATTTCTTGCCAGTTTATCAGCCATCTCATTGCCGGCTTTGTCCCTGTGTCCAGGGACCCAGCAGAGGCGCGTGGTATGCTGCGAGCAGAGAACCTTAAGCTCTTCACGGCAGCGGCGGACTAGCTTCGATTTTATTTCAATAGCAGACACTGCTTTTATAGCCGCCTGGCTGTCAATAAATATGGTAATATCATCATTTGGTATTGCCATCATTGACACCATATGGGCAGCTTCGGCGATTGCCAGAACCTCCGCCTGAAAAACACTACTGTGATTAGGCAGTCTGATCGAGTGGTGTATATTTAGCTCTTCGGAGAAAATTCCAGCACCTGTACCACAGTCCATCTTAGATCCATCTGTGTAGATGGATATCGATTTCCTATTTGTGGGTTCGTCTGTGTTCCATTCCTCCCTGCTGGGGAAATAGCAAGAGAATGGTTTATCAAAGTCAAGGTTGGGAGACAAATAGTCAGAAGTGACAGAGTCTCCCACGTATTTGTTCAGAATCTGTGCATGTCCCATTCTGTAGGGTTTCCAGCTTTTGGTTTGGCTGATCCTGAGGGCACTTTTGGCTGCAGATTCTTGCATGTGTAGGTCTAGGGGTACCAGGTTGAGGATTGCCTCCATTCCAGCAGTAGGTGTTGTCCTTATTGCGCCGGTTGTACCTATACATGCTAGTCTTTGTATTTTGGTCATTAGTTTTAAGTTCGATGCTTTGTTTGTGGCTTGCCACCAGACTAAGCTTCCGTATGTGAGTATTGGACGCACAACAGCCGTATACATCCACAGAATTATTTTAGGGTTTGGTCCCCACCTTTTTCCGAAGATTCGGTTGCAGGCGAAATGGCTATCTGAGATATGAGTGTTTCATATCTGTCGGCCGTATGGGATGCTGATGCATACTTAACTTGTGTAACAGACTTATTAGCATCCATCTTTGGTGGTAACTGAGAACTGACTTTGGAGTTTGAGACAGTACAGAGAGTGAGAGCCGCATGAACTTGTTCTTATTAATTTACTAGAAGACCCAGGGTTGCTGTGGCGTAAAAAAAAATAAGCTAAGGTCGTTTGAATTTTTTTCCTTTTTTTTTTTTTTGATTGGGAGGTGCCACAACCCGTTCTCCTATCCCGCTTATCTTTTGCCACCTATAGGGTCCAAAGCTTTCATATCTTTCAAACTGGAACCAAACAAATAGGTACATCCACACAATTTTATTGTTATCGGTTAAGTGGTTTCGGAGATCGAAAACAGTGCCACCTATATTGGGTCCAAAAGTATTCATGGGAAATTTCCAGAATCAAGATCGGTTCACGCATTACAGAGAACATTGGCGACAAACACAAACAACTTATTTTTATATATATATATATAGATTACTCACATTGGGCCTTACTAATAATCATTTTTTTAATCAAAACACTAACAGCCGTATTTATTAGATTCCCTTACGACACCTCTACGATTTTGTTTAGTTAAAGACCCCCTTTTCGCCCTCCAATTTTAAAGAAATAACTGCAAGCTCTCTTTTCAAATTCGTAATTGTGAATGAATAGAATTGATGGAATTTGACCTCACCGTCACACATTCAAAAATGAGAAAAAAGTGACGCGCAACACGTCCGCCGCTTCATTTCTTCTGGTTTAAAAGGGTTGGTATCGACGATAAATATGCCATCAAAAAGGGCAATTTTCAGAAATGGATTTTCTTTTAGGGAATTAAATATTAAAAAAAAAAAAGACCTATGCGGTCTTTGGGGCTACAAAGCGGATATAATTGCTAAAAGAAGTGCGTAGTGTGTATTGACATTTCGTTTCTTGGCTAAATGAGGATTTTGGGCAAACTGAGCGCGTTTTTACTATACAAATTGATTGCGACTGTGCAAAGCGATGTTTTTGAAGTCACATACTAGGTCTGTTCCCTATACGATAATGCATTCTAATACATTAGACAAACGTCATTCCCTTACACATATATCCGCTAACACGGCTGTCATAAAAAGCCAATATACAATATGATACTTTGAATGCTTTCATTACAACAAACACTCAACTTCTCACCTTCTCAGTCTGGCTGCTGCCATTTCACTTCGAAACCATTTTCTATATATTTCGATCTTGTACCGTTACTGGAAAGCCGAAAAACGACGAGAAGAGGAGCAAAGAAAAAAACCTTGAACAAAGAGAGAGTAGGTAATTTTAAGCACGCAAAAGTGGTTTAAATAAAAATAAAAATTTAAAGCTTGAAATCTGTTTCTTTGAAAACTAACTTATGGTCACAAAAAGGATTAACAACGTCGTTTAGAACGAAACGTCAAGAAGTTCAAGTGGATTGCAATAGACTTGCAAATCGTTTACGATCAATATGCATATATTTTCTGTCAGACCTTGTATTTAGTACATACAAGCCTTTATCGGTCAAACATAGACCGGCCAGAATGCAAATAGGAAAACAAGTCTGAATCTCCTACTTCCAGACTATGGTGCCTGAATCTCTTTTAAACGGGTTGCATAATGTCACAAGAAAAATGTTAAATGGCTCAACAAAGCGCACACATTTTTGCTCAAACTCTCTCTGAATTAGCATTTTTTAGCAAACACTTACTGGTTTCTATAAGAACTTTGAAACATGTTTGCCAATTGCAATGAATATTATAATTTCCAAAAAAATATATAGGGGACTCTGGTAAATTTGAATGATCTACGACCTTGACGAAGAACGTGTACCGCTTTAAAACTTCCAATAGCACACACATACTGTATGCAACAGGTTTAGCAAATTTCTCCAGCGTTCACAAGTATTTTCACCTATCATATTTAAAAATTTCTGGTTTTTGCGTTTGGTATCCTGCTGGCAAAAAAAAAAAAACATCCGGGGGATGGTATAAATTGAATTAGTGCCATACTGTTGTCATCGTTCAGACAAACAAACCAATCTCAACATGAAGTTCTTCATTGTGTTCGCTGCTCTTTTCGCCGTTGCGCTTTCTGCTGCCATTGATTCAAAGAGCGTTGAGACTCTCCGTTATGAAAACCAGAGACAATACTGAGACCCCCAACTCACAATCCTCTTGCCGCTGGCCCCCTCAGTTTTTTTTTTTTTTTTCAAATTCGCCATTTTGCTTTCCTATCGGTGTTATGTCTATTTAGAATCCGTGTCACATGCAAAAACATACAACAAATATAAAATCAATGCTGCCAACTGCTACCAACCATGGGGGAATGTGATAGAGTTCGAGAATACCACATTTTAAGATAACTGAATGCTATTGGTTGGTTATTATAAATTTTTAAAAGACGATTAATATAATTTGTTTAGTTAATTATGCTACCTAAATGAGATGTTTTATGTACTAAAAACTAGTGTGATTTGAACACGAAATTCAAATACCTGCCAAAATGCGGAATTCAACAGAAACAATAAAGATGTATACCTACGTATGTATAAAAAAGTAATTGCCGCCACAAATTGTTCGCAATTTCAGATGTTCGTGGACGTTTTTATTATTAAATCGTATGGAAGATTTAGAAAGGCTCCACATTTCTTTCTAGAAAGGACGGAGAAAACCTCTAAGAGATCAAAGTTTGGGATGATTTGAAGGATGTGTGCGCACTCTTCAGATTTAGTTTCCTCTACAATACCTTAAGTAAGAATTGTTTACAAGAAAACGAATGTTCATCATAATCGTCATACAGTAGCATTTAATGGTGAATCTGCTGACATTTGTCATCTTTTCTTTCATAATATCTGTCTCAGAATTCTAACTGCCTACACAGTTAGCTATTATGCAAATACCTATTTAAATAACCAAAATGCTCAAATCGAAGCTTTCAAACTTGTTTTTTTTTTTTGCTGTCAACCCCCCAAATGCTGAACTATATGCAAATGTGCCATAATTGGTTTTAATTAATTCATTTGCATAATAATTTAAATTTAACCTATAGTTTCAGTGTTCAAAGCTGTCATTCCACATTATTTAAACGTGCCTGATGCACTGACCTATATAACTGGGCTGGACAAATAAGAAAGCCTCGTAAACCTGTGTGTTTATACTCATTTGTAATTGTTCTCAGACAAGGTGTAAACCACTGAAGACGGAATTTTCTCGGTCGTTGGCATCTTTGGCCTCAGTTATAGCCATACGTAAAATGCAACCGAAAAAGTTGGAACAGTATGAAAATGAGCTTTTTAACGTTTAGGTGGTGTTAGCAAAAACTCTGTCAGAAAAATGTTTCCCTACGAAAACAATAAGATCAAATCCACTACCACTGATTGGATTCCATCAGAAAACAAATTTCTGACAGATGGAACAGTAAAGAAATGAAATATTTCAGTGGAATGATATGTGTTTTTTTTTTTTTTTTTGTGGAATTGACTGATGAGTTGATCGGTAAGGCTGCGGGAAATAAGGCCCCAATAAAATAAGGCTGCACATTTGGGGTGTTATTTCATAATGAAATAAGGCCCCAAATTTGGGGTTTTTCCGAGCTTTCTGCTTCATGTAATTCGCCAATTCGGTCAATTCAAATTTTTTATTCAAAAGTTATATTAAAATTAAATAAATAGGTAAATAAAATCAAATACTTGTCGGCCAACATGGATTCGACTTATTTGTATGAATGCAACTCACCAGCGATTTGGTTTTGAATGGCGAAATTCAAATGATCGACGTTCTTGTTTTTCACAGCCAAAATCACTCTTACACTCAGCCAATCATGGTCAATATAATTCTGAGCGATATTCGGGAAAACATTCATGATTAGTTCTTCCGGTGTCGTTGTAAAGTTGCAAACATTTTGTGAAAACTCAATCAGGCCGATGATTAAGTTTGCTGGAATCACACCATTGCCCATCGCCAACAATAGCCTGGAGAACTCTGCAGCGGACTGGTCATTTTGTAAAGAAACTCGCATGTTTGTTGTCAAATGCAATTTCTTGACGTATCGCCATTAAGGACGCCTTCAGGCAAGCATTCAATTCATATGCCGGAGTTGATCTCGAAATGACAGGCAGCTGTTGACGAAAATCGCCTGATAGCAAGATCATTGCTCCACCGAAAATTCCCTTATCATTACGCAAACGATTCAGGGCCTCTAATGCGCGTTTGTAAGCCATTGTGCATTCGACCCATATGATAATCTTAAATTGCTGCAGTTCTTTCGCCATCGCAGTGTTCTTTGAAATGTTGCAAAATCGGCCAAAATCAGTGAAATCAGGAATGTATTTCCAGTTCCACCGGGCGCATCAACGAAGAAAATTCCGCCATTTTTGTTATCGACATCAATTCATCGTACACTTTCTTTTATTCTTGATTCAATATTGGCAAATTTGTTCGATTAGCTTGACTCAATGCGATTCGATCAAAGTCCATTTCTCGCTCCAATCCTCGATTAAATGCGTCTTGCATTGTAGGATTTGGCTGTGGCAGGCACATATCCTCGATCAAAATCAAAGCTTTGTTGCTCATTTCATCTGACATCTCCAGTTCATTATCCGATGTCACAGTGCGAATTCGATGAAAAATATCGTCGGCTATAATATTATCTTTTTATAATCAAAGTGTCTACTTCATTTCAAAAAGTTACTCAATGTAACATAGTAAACATAATTTATTAGAACAAACTTTTTAGGTAGGTATATTACAAAAAAAAAATTCTTGGAAAATAATTAAAATAATTGACTACAATTGCTTTTAATTTTAAAATACTTTTTTTTTTATTTGAAGTGTCACTACTCGATTTCTATCCAGTTTCTTTTTTTTTCAAAGTGTGTTTCCCCATACAAACTTTCATAACCTCTTTTATCCACTCAAAGTCTTGTTTTCGCAACAAAAAGTTAATAATAAACCTGAAATACAGCAATACGAACAAAACAAAAAAAGAACTATGAAAATCGTCCCAGGGGTTATCGAGTTACATCATCATCGAGTTACACCCCGAAAGAATTATATATACAGAAGAAGAAGATAGATAGATAGATAGAAGATGGAAGATGGAAGAAGAAGATTTCAATAATTTGCAATCCTAGCTCGTTTGTAAGTCTTTCCATGATTAAATGGCAGAGTATACTGAAAACTTTTCACTTTGACAGATGACGTTTGGACGCCATTACTAATCAGTGCTGCCAACCTGAAAAACGTAACTCTTAAAAAATCACCCGTTATCAGAAACCGTTGAACGAGGGTAATTAACGCTATTACACAAGGGATGATGGAAACCTTGTGCATTATCTCGTGCCTAAATTTCGTATTGTTTTGCTTGTAAAATCCACAAAATTCAGTGACGTATGGGTATGGCTCTGTCACGGATGCGGTAATTCGGTCCCTGATTTTCTTCAAAAGAAACAATTTTTTTTTTAAATTTGTTACATTTAGACAATTATTTGTCTAAACATGAAGAATATTGTAATTTGATGAATTTTTTGAATGACTTGTAAATATTTTGGAGCTCAAACATTTAAAAAAAAAAGATAAATATCTTGTAGTCTGGCATCACTGTGCGCGAGTTGTATGGAGCGTTTATAGAAACTTGTGTTCATTTTGCAATTTTCATGGATTTGAAGTGAACAGAAAATGAAAGGGAAATAATAATTTTCAGGAAGCAATTTATATTCAGACAATTGCGTCCCTTTTCTTTGTGTACAATGAACTAAAGAATAAGTTTGTTCCTTTACCTTTGTGGTAAGAATGGAAAATACTGTCAAAATGAAAGTGGTGGGGAGAAGTAGGTACTCTCTCAGTGAGAGAGACACATTTAAAAAAGTTAGGGAACCCTTGTAGTAATCTATGAAAAATGGCGGGTACATAACTTAAAAATTCAAAAAAGTGGTACAAAAAAGTCTTTAAAACGTCTGATAAGCACGAAGAAGAAATTTCAAAAAATCTGTCTATAGTCAAGGGACCGACAGCTCTTCCAATTCTTACACCAAGCAGTTTGTTGAGTAAAAACTCTAAATATTCTCAGTGGAGGGGTGGAGGGTTTTTTTCTCTTGATGAAACCAATTTTTCGATTCAGTTAAAATTCGTAAAATTTAAACGTAAATGAACAGAACTAATATGAACAAGAATTGCCGTCATTCATTGAAAAACAAGTGTAAAATCAAGTTGGAACATTCTCCAAATACATACCACTAAGCCTTCGCCTGAGATGAAAGCTTGATTAAGAACACCGGCAAGCGGCGGCGCACATGTACCAAAATAAAGGCATCCTGGATTAACACGTTTTATTGTCGAGTGTAAAATGAATCCCATAATTGTGGTTTATGTAAACAGGTCAATGTATTAAAAACTTTATGTATGTACCTATATTTATTTTATAACTTGAATGTTGTTGCCATTTCCGTCGTCGCCGAAACACGATTAGAAAAATATTTCAACAAAAGTTCAGTGATAATACCGGAATTTCGTGTATAAATGATCATGCCAGCAAAAGATGCACAATGTCTAGATTAATTTTAAGGATTCCATCAGACATCTGATATGGACCACTTAATTTTAGAAATGGGATAATGTTTCGTGGTGTACATTAAAAAAAAAAAAAAAAAAGCTCATTGGGAATGCGAATTTACAGTTTTAAGTCTGTTACCGTATGCAAGAAATCAGCGTTCAAGACTGGCAAATTTTAGCCAACAAATTTTAATTGATCGTATTTTGTAGTTCTAGTACAACACTGAATATGGAATGTTTTTACCCTTGATTGTTATTACAAACAAGGCTTGGGCTGCATTTACAACATCACACATGACATTCCTAACACAGAAGATTAAATGAATGCAAAATACTAAATAGCCGTCTGAATGAAAGAGACAGCATTGCCAGCACGCGAAAATACTTTCACGTATTTTGGTCGGCCATCTTGGTTACGTGGTAGGAATTATGGGAAAGTTCTGCACGGTGATATTTTTATAGCGATGTCGCCGGAACTTGTGTTTATTTCCCTTTCACATAAATATAATATAGTTATGGGTTGAACATACATTACGCTTTAGGCTTCTGATTTTTGATCTCATTGGAAAATTTTGATAAATGTCAACGAAATGAGACCCGACAATGATAATCGCTTCACAATAAAAATCTCGAGAGAAATTTAATTCTCATCAATTTTGGTGTCAACAATTTTAAGACTTCAATCCAGTTTTTCGATTTAAGCTTGAAAGCAATAAAAATAAATTATGTACTGTTGTATTCCTTTAATTTTAAAATTAAAACCGTTAATGTTATGAATTTTCTAAAAGTATCAGCTTCAAAAGCCAACCAAAGTTGTAGAGAATTAAGAAAACACTCAAAAGCTCAATATCTGACTAACGCTAGCCATCCCGATGTCCTCAGAAACCTGTAAAGATCAGACAGTGAGACAGAAAGTTCATGTACGTCATGGAAGTAATAGTTTTCAAGTGTTCTGTTCCTTAAGTGACAGAGACTCGGGCAATGACAAAGGAAGTGAGGTGAGTCCTCGTGAACCTCCTCGTCTCCGCAGCCTCTACATATGTCCTCATGTTTGAGATTTAGTTTCATTGCGTGGTTTCTAAGGAAGTTATGACCAGTTAGAGCCCCTACTAACTTAGATAGCGATGACCTGTCAAACTGTAATAGTTTGTTGGTCCGGCTTCTGTTATATTTTGGCCAAAGCTTCCGTGATATTTCACAGGTAGTGAGTTCTTTCCACCTGTTGTTGGTTTTCATTCGAATTTTATTCTCCACTCGCTCTCTGAGATTGCAGAGTTGTGGCTTTGATTATAAATGTCAACGTATTATGACAGCTTGTTTAACAGTAGTTAAATGTTAAACCTTTTGCAATTTCTGTCTACATAACATAACTAACTAATAAATAGAACCGCTGCGCTTGAAATACAAGCCAGCGCATAAGTTATCATCCGAGTTCTTTCTTTGGCTGTAATTTTATTTATGAATGGAAAACTTTGGTTCTGCTTTTGGATTATGTTTATTTGATGTCTTAAATTTTTTTCTATGACAGTTTCCATCACTCTCGCCAGAACATCTTTTTGAGGCCTTCAAGAGCCTGATGATTGTTCACTAAAACTTGTAACTTCAAAAAGCCGCTCAAAAAGAAGAATGAGTAGCGATTGATGTTTGCATATTCTGATCGGGTGATGACTTTTGGGCCACCTATCGTAGAGGTGTTATTGTGAATGACCCGCTATTTCTGTAGCTGCCACTTTTGAATCTTTTATTCTTTGACATTTGACAAGTAGAAACTACGCCATTAAATGGAACGATACACGCTTCAACAACGCATTGAAATTATTAAAATTCACTACAAAAATGGTGAAAATCTTGCAGTCATAAAAAAAAAAAAAAAAAAAATAATAGTTGGCGCGACAGGCCCGGAGGGACCCTAGGCCTAGCTTCTCACAACCATTCGTTTTGTGTGAGTTTTTCATTTTTGGAACGAATGGAAGGGATCTACAATTTTATGCCGACTCCAAACGGCCGAATTTGGGTTTTTGCGGGATTCGAACCTCGACCCCTCGCATAGCAGTCCAACACACTAACCAATAACCAGAATATTGCTGCTGTAGCCCAAAGTATTGAAGAAAACCCACGTTTGTCCATTCCTCGTCGTTCTTTGGAATTGGGCATTCCACAAACGTCATTACACCGTATTTTGCATAAAGACTTGGGTCTTAAGGCTTATAAAGTTCAGTTAACACAAGAACTCAAGCCGGCCGATCATCAACAACGTCGTGTCTTTGCTGATTGGGTCCTTGAAATGCATGAAAATGATCCGGAATTCCATCGAAAAATCATCTTGACTGATGAGGCCCATTTGCACCTCGGTGGCTACGTCAACAAGCAAAATTGTTGCATCTGGGGCTCGGAAAACCCAAGAGTTATTGTTGAGAAGCCTCTCCATCCTCAACGTGTGACTGTTTGGTGCGGTTTATGGTCCGGCGGGGTCATTGGACCTTACTTTTTCAAAATGAGGTTGGATTGACAGTTACGGTAATTGGATTGCGCTTTCGAGAGATGATTAATGCTTTTTTATGGTCTGAGTTGGATGGTATTAATCTGGACAACGTTTACTTTCAACAAGACGGCGCTACGTGCCATACAAGCAACGAAACCATTGATCTTTTACGGGAACATTTTCCGGACCGTGTTATCTCTCGAAGAGGTGATCACAATTGGCCATCGAGATCTTGCGATTTAACACCTTGCGACTTCTTCCGTTGGGGCCAATAGCCCAGCGTCGATTCAAGACCTCAAAGATAAAATTCGTGAGGCTATCGAGGACATAGGGCAGCCACTTTGCGATTTGGTTATGGAAAATTTCATGAAAAGGATATGGTCCTGTATGCATGCTCGTGGTGGCCATTTGGCTCATGTTGTTTTTCATTATTAACGGCATACCTCTTCCTCTTTATTATAAAATAAACATCCGATCATTTATCTCAAAAAATTGCATTTTTCTTTGAATATCAAAATAACACCTCTTATTGGAAAACCCTTTAGTTAACAATTAGTATTTTTCAAACTAAACATTGCAATATTTTGTACTGTTTTGTCTGACAAATTTTACAAAAACCGAATCGTTAGAGCGAAGCCGATCTCTGTTCATATATACATATTTTTAAAACTCAATCGGGTCTATCACAGAATCCGTCGTATTCGGAATTTTGCTACGAACCCCGAAAGAACTGTTACAGAAGCCGTCGTAGGGGAATTTCGAAAGCTAGTTCTTTCGAGGTTCGTAGCAAAATGCCAAATACGACGGATTCTGTGATAGACCCGAATATCGCACTTTAAAATTCAAATATTGGAAGTATTTAATTATTGACAACTTAAACCAGCGTCAATATCTATTCCAGTCAAAAAGAAAATCATTCCGAAATAGATCAAATAGGTATCTGAAACTCCTACTATACGTTGTTCTCGTACTCAAAAACTTGGAAGGTACAGTAGGCGCTTATAACTCTCTAACAAGAACTTGCGACAGTTGTCTGTTTCTATAGAGCTTAAACGTTTAAAAACTTAAAGTGAAGTTTATTTTTAATCCTATGTATTCCTTTTTCTATATTTTATAAACCGTTTCTTTTACCTAGCATTGCTTCTCAGATCTTTACCTACCTATCTTATAAAATAAGAAAACAACCAACAAAACCTTTATTGACGAACGAGAAAGTTTTGTTCGACCCAGTCGTGCACTTTATTTTACTTCAAAAGGTAAATACCCACTAAATAAAATGTTCAGTAATTTTTTTTTTTCTGCTGTTGAAAATATTGTAAGAATTCCAGATTTGTAATGAAATCACAACCATCATTCCGCCAATTAATCGGTTCCAGTATATTAAATTTGCATAACCATTTCGGAAATTGACAGACAACAGAAACCTAATCCTAAATCTTGTATTTCGAGATGGGTGTCATATTTAATTCTTCAGTTGCATAATGCCCATAACTGTGTATCTACTCGTTTTTCAAAAGCCAACAAGAAAGAGCGGTAAGACGCGCCTTTACTTTCGCTGATTTCGAAAATTTGCATTTTTCGACGTATTGATGTATGAAATTCGAAAGAACACGTTTGTAAATTGGTAATATTAAAAAATATTATCATTCAGCAAAATTTGTTATGGCAAATTGGTTGAAAGATCTAAATTTATCCTTAATTAGAGTAATAACACACTTTTGACCGTAATGCAGTATTGTTGCTGGAAAAAGAACATTAACTTAAAAACTAGTTGTTCATTAAGATAAAATTGTGTAGGTACCTACTGCGGTACAAATTTCTGGTTTAGTCCCGTTGCTTAAACCTAAATTATTTGGGTATAAATGGACTCGATGCAAGCACAACATCATCAGTTCTTTCGCTACACCGAAACACAACTACAAACCAATCTCAACATGAAATTCTTCATCGTTTTCGCTGGCCTCTTCGCCGTTGCCTTGGCTGCCGCAATCGATTCAAAGGGCGCCGAAACTCTCCGTTATGACAACGACAACATCGGTCTGGATAAATACTCATATGCGTAAGTACGGAAAATATTTATGAAATATTTCACTTATTGAATTGTTTTATTTCAGTGTTGAGACCAGCGACGGAAAGTCGGTCAGCGAACAAGGTGAATTGACAAATGTTGGTAGCGATCATGAGGCTATCGCTGTCCATGGATCATTCAGCTATGTTGGGGATGATGGTGTCACCTATACAGTGACCTATGTTGCCGATGAGAATGGATTCCAACCCTCCGGTGCTCATTTGCCAACAGGTGCCCCAGTTGCTTAAGTCACTGCATTGCAAGCTATCCGCACCATCTCATAGCAGTGCGTTACAGCAACCAGATTGACAACTCTTTGTCGTTTGGGAGCTAGACGGTTTGTTAGTTAGTTTTAGTGAAGCATTTTCTTATTTATCGGAAAGAATAAAAAATGTTGAAAAACAGTTTGAATCTCAGCATCAATTTTCAAATCAAAAACATGCTGACGTTACAAAAATTCGCTCTTTCTATTCTCACTCGTGAGAGTGTCACTTTTACGGTCACTCGCGTGACATTTGGTCCAAAAATCCATGACAAAATAGAATTTTCATGCCGACAAGGTTTATCACACGCGACAAAATTATTGTCGTTTTCCATTGGGACCCCCAAGAAATCTTTTTCAGATCTCAGACTTTACGCTGCTCATGGAACGTGCAACGAAATTGATCTACTTTTGTAAATGGATTAGTGCGTTACTTGAGAACAATATTAGCTGTTGAAATTGCACTCGTTTTTGGCAAAATCACAAATGGACATTGACTTGAAAAGTGTTTTCCCTGTTGTAGATACAAATGAAGTATTTTTGGTTTTTTGTAGTCTTCAGATGACGAGGAAGACAATCACCCCTATCGAGGTATCCGTTTGGAAAGGAATTATCTCCGATTTGTACGAAATCGGAGCAATTCCATTCCATTCCATTCGAATTCCGCCTTCGCCTTATTCCACTTACTTTCGAATTTTTCCGAAGCTCTCCGACAACTAATTGCTGCTCAATATTTAAATGTGAAATGAACGCGTTTATATGCTTCATTTATTTTGTTCCGAAATGGATAATTCGAAAGAAATTTAAGTTCCGATCGGATTTGACTTTCGTATCGGAATTTTGTCCGAACGGATACCTCGATAGGGGTGAATGAATATAATAATTCCCCCGAAATAATATCCATGGCTATTTATGTATTTTGTTATTTTGGTTTTCACGCATTTATCTTAAAAGCAAACTTCTTAAAATGACGTAAAACAGCTGTGCAAAGTATATTGCTATTGTGGCAGTATGTGTAGATCTGAAAATATATCGATATCTGCAAAAAGTGATCGGAATCGAAAAAAAGATTTTTCTGCCCAATGGAATTGGGAGCTGGAATTATAGCTGTTAGGACTGCACCACTTATTCGTTCACTCTCATTTAAATTTGAAAAACATTAGAAATGGCAGTCAATTTGCTGTATTCATTTCCCATTTGTCCCCCGTCAGGAAGTTGATCTTGTAGGTGCTTTGCTTCGTCGATAATTTATCGATGAGCACTTGAGAGAAACTCTTTCGTACTACGCCTAATAAAACCAATCATTCTAAATGCAATAACAATGTAGTCAATGTGAGGCTTAAAAGTGAGTTGTATATGGATGCAATATGACTCCAAGGTCTTTTCTGATGTACTTTAAAAAGCTCTACATTATTAATTTGGTAATTAAAATACATTGGACTAATGCTTCTCGTACAAGTAAGTCTTTGACATTTTTGATACATTCAAGTCAAGAAGGTTATGTTAAG
The DNA here is from genome assembly GCA_946477585.1 of Cheilosia urbana. Taxonomy (NCBI): domain Eukaryota; kingdom Metazoa; phylum Arthropoda; class Insecta; order Diptera; family Syrphidae; genus Cheilosia; species Cheilosia urbana. The sequence continues at coordinate 126,526,560 of OX297854.1, forward strand.
GCCTTGGAGAAGCAAGCAATTTTATGCAGTTTGAATGAATGCAGTGAAAGATATTTAAGTCATCAGCGAATATCATTAACAAAGAGGTCATAAAGCAAGGGTCCAATGTGACTTCCTTGCGGAACACCTGATATTGCTAAGATAGGCTCTGAAAGACAACCACCTATTTTAACACTAGGAGTTCGTACTAGTATGTACAATAATATCCAAACTAACAGAGGCCATTACAGTGTAATTATTGGATTAGCACTCTATGATTAACTCTGTCGAAAGCTTCAGCAAAGTCGGTAAAAATGATATCAGCCTGAAAACCAAATTCGAAATTTGTTATAATTTGCTCGCAAAGAATTGTTAGGTTAGTGGCTGTGAATCTACCTTGAACAAAGCCGTGTTGAGAATCAGAAATGGTTTCTTGGGCAAGGATATTAAATTTTTCCAAAACTTTTCCAAAAATTTGGGGATCCGATCCGTACTGAAAAATAGGTGTTTTGTAAGACACTTTCCACTCGTTCGTTCGTTCCACTCGAAGAAACCTATTCTAAGGGATGTTTTCAAAATAATACATAAATGTAATGCAAGTCAAATCCTTTCAAAAATATTTGAGGGATCTTCCCCTATGTCTACACCTACACCCTTTTTTAAATCTAAGCCTGTTAGGGAACAAAAGACATCCGAACTGTAGATTTCCTATCCTATACGGTAATTCGATTTAAAGAGCTAAAGTCTTGGAGTGTAACTGGAGAGTTTAAACGAATTTGACAAAAAATGTACAAATAGTGGCAGTACCACTCGATTCATTTGAATTGAATAATCTTTCATTAAACCAAGAAGGATTTGAATTTGAATTAATAAGCTTCTTTGGAGCAAACTGCTCCAGTGCATATTTTACACGGTGACTGAAAATGAAAACTTTGCGAATACGAGGTTAGTATTAGTAAGCAAGTTATTCCACGGTATGGCAGTAAAAAACTGATTGATTACATTAAAATCAGCGCGTTTGAAATCAAATGTTTGAGTACTAACCTTATTTACAATCTTCATATAATCAAAAAATGTTGGTTATAGAAGTACACTTTTATGATGAATGGTGTTTTCAATAAGTTTAACTTTTACAAAGTCAATAGCGATGTCAAATTCGTTATCAACAAATATCAAATCTAGTTAACGATTCAGGCTATTACAAAAATGATTAATTTGAACAAGATTGAGTTGACTAAAATGATCTATGACCGCATTTTCTATGTTTGACCTCACATTAAAAGGAACTAGATATTTATCCTCTAAGTCAATTTTCCATTCAATATCAATATATATAATATATCCTACATTATACTTAAAAAAGATTCCAAATTGGATAAATAAATATTATACAACTCTAAAGAGCTAACCGAGGGAATGTAGCATACTATAGGCGTTTTTTTATTATGCCCATATGATCTATTTATGTAGATCATTGATTTTCATGGTTAACAACGACAGTTGGATCTTATATTATTGTTGTGGATATATGGATATGCGGGCATAATAAAAAACGGCTACTGATATATAAATTCGCATGGCTGGTTGAGGTCACTTTGACAATGAAGAGATCTTCATCAAATATAGACAAAATCTTAAACGGAATTTTATTAACAGATATGTGGGTTCCCACAGCCACAAGAACTCCACGTTCGTTAAACATTTCCGACTTCTTATGATCATCGTTACTATAATGTCATTAACGAGCGCAGAAAGATAAGAATAAAATTTATACAATCTGGTTCTTATCCCCCCCAGTATTTCCATAATATACACGCAATTTACCATAGCATACTGACTATTATTGCATCATCTTAATCGTATTGCATGGGGACTGGGGACATTCGAAAAGCGTATTATTCCGAGAAAGCTCCTGAATTTGGATGTTCTGCTCAACAGTAAAACCATCATGACGAGGCTTTTGATTGCTTTTTAACGATGAATATCTTATTTTTCGTGGTTATGTGTAGTTAATGTCACCATGCAAACCCTAATCTTTGCTGACCACATTTCTTAATTTTGTCAGAGAAGCTTATGTGTGGTACCTGGCAGCTAGACACCACTGTTGGTTTTATCCGTTGAATACTACTGACCTTCCGTCCGTCCTCATTCTGAGAGGCAGATATAGGCTTGTGAGTTCGTAAAAACTAGCTTGGATACTAAAAATATAATAATTGGTATTGCGTTTAGCGTTCAGTAGTTTAGAAAGTCGAGTGCCGATTTGGTCCTTTATGTGCCGTCGGGATTTTGAGAAGAAAAGTCAGAATTAGTGGACTAAGATGGTTAGGTTATGAAAAACGATTTGTTATTAGGCCTCGAAGTTCTATATGTCATGCTTTTACAACCAGCACGGCTATCATAGGCGATACATTTTGTAATAATGCTTTAATCGTTATATGGGAAGTAATTTTAATTTAAGATGAAAATTTTGTTTTTCGAAACTGTGTAAGGCTAAAGTAGTCCGATACCAAGTTTTATGTTAATTCGTTCAGCCGTTAAACCTGCACAGACTTAAAGCGCATAAAAACTATTGAACCATAAAAAAAGCTTTAATTTGACGTTTTTGTTTTTTTTTTTTGGTTATGTATAGCCCGAGAAGCTTTGAAATCAATTGAGGACTTGACGACAGACAATCCAAGCAAGTTTAAAACAAAAATCTCGTATTCGAAGACATGAAACCACTTGTTCTTCAGTTGCATATAATGACAAACCTTTAAAGCTGTCTCCACGACAATAACAAGTTCAGACGAATCAAATAAATATTCTGGTATAAGCTAGATGCGGCGAAAACTGCTTAAATAAGTTTAAATGTTTCGCCCGAATTAAAGTCAAATCATTTCAAATGCAAAACATGAATATTAGGCATATCTAGTGCCATTTTTACAGTAGTTTATTTGACCTTGAATCTGAATATTTTTACCGTTTCATCTGTCGATGTGCGGTGACGTTTTTTTTTGCGATTAACATTTGCATGCCACTCGATGAATGACTTCCAAACTGGTTGCAAAAGTCTGTCATATTCGACATGACTGGTTTTTGTATCTTCAAGCTTTTCGCTACTGCCAAAATTCTATCAGATGGAATGGTATAAAATGAGTTGATGCCAAAATGTTATCATCATTCAGTTCTTTCGTCGCCGAAAAACATCTACAAACCAATATGAAATTCTTCATCGTTTTCGCTGCTCTCTTCGCCGTTGCTCTGGCTGCTGCAATCGATTCAAAGGGCGCCGAAACTCTCCGTTATGACAACGACAACATCGGTCTGGATAAATACTCTTATGCGTAAGTACGGAAAATATTTATGAAATATTTCACTAATTGAATTGTTTTATTTCAGTGTTGAGACCAGCGATGGCAAATCTGTCAGCGAACAGGGTGAACTTAAGAATGTTGGTACTGAACAAGAGGCTATCGCTGTCCATGGATCTTTCACCTATACTGGTGATGATGGTGTCGTCTACACCGTGACCTATGTTGCCGATGAGAATGGATTCCAACCCTCCGGTGCTCATTTGCCAACAGTTGCCCCAGTTGCTTAAGTCACTTTTGGTGCCAAACGATTTGTTAATTAGTTTTAGTGAAGCAATTTCTAATCTATACTGAAGAATAAAAGATGTTTATAAAAACGACTTAGAAAATACTAGTCTCTAGTTTAAAAAAAGAGGATTTCTAAAAGTAGTTCTTTGTGTGAAACGAATACAAATCTATGTTGCACTAAAGAAGGGTACAAATCGAGGTGAAGTCTTAACATACAAAATAGACCAATATGTTGCTCTACTTAAATCGAACTAACAAAATGAATCGTATCTACACCTGTTTATTGCCATATTCCCGCGAGGACATCAACTTTCAAAAACTCCTTCTGTTACAGGACAAGCAAACTTTGGAACTCGCTTCCTGGGGATATATTTCCAGAAGACTACAATTTGCAGCAAATTAAGTGCAGAACAAACATACATCTGCAGGCATCTCGGGGCGCTGTTGAAGCGTTATAGGTTCGCCTTTCTCGGGAGAAGTATTTAAAAAAAGCTTGCTTATTGTTCTTTTTGCACTCGCATATTTTTATCTCTCTCTCATAATATTTGCGAAGTATCACCTGGGAATCTTTGATCAAGTTGTCGTTCAATTAAACACGCGATCGTCCTAGTAATGAAATGAAAGCAAAATATAGCCGTCATTCCTATGTGGTTGTTAAACGATTCTTGTTAATGATAATTCAACTTTATGCTGGTTCTGATCTGAAACAAGTAGCGAACCAGCCTTTCAGAATGGATGACTATACTGATCAGCTCTTGATATGAAAGCCATTACGATATTATAATAGTCTTTTTTACTTAACAGAAACTCCTTACGTACAATGTTTTCACGTACTCCACCCTTAAATTTCTGCCTCTTGTTTCTCTTTCAGGAGAGTTCTGCTACAAATACAACCAGTACGGCCACAACAACAAGCTCGACATCTTCTTCGACCAGCTCTGATTCCTCTAGCTCAGATTCTGATAGCTCAGATTCAGATAGTTCATCCAGCGATGATCAGAAAAAACGCGACAAAAACGCTCCATACTCCGACCACGAATTGGAGGCCATCTATCGATCATGTGTACGAAATTTGGAGGAATGCGTTACCAGATTCCCCGAGCATTACAAATCGGTATACCGTCTAGTTTATCACTATATGCACGCACCGGATAAACTAAAAGATCTGGAGAAATGCCGTCAGCTTCTGCTCGGTCAATACACTACCAATTTGGGTAATCAAATTAACGGACTATTTTCCGATCGTAAGAACAATAACATATTCAACGGAATCTGGCGAATCCCATCGTCTGAGATTGATCGTCCTGGCAGCTTCTCATCGCATTTGGTTAAATGTGTTAGTATTCTCATTCAAGTGCTACGCAAATCGAACAACCATAAACTTTTGATAGATGTGGCTTTGCAATTATATCGAACTCCTGATAATGACAAGTAAGATTTTGTGTAATCAATTTTCATTGTGGCTAAAACTTTTCTTTAGACGCTACATCAAGGACTCTGAACGCATGGATCTTTACCAACAAGCAATAACATTCTGTGTCCAAATTATGCGCAATATACTCAAACGAATAACGGAAACCCGTGATAATGTAGAGACTTTGAATCTATTGATTGATATTTACAAAGCGCACAAGAAATGCATCAAGTACATGAATCAAAAGGAACCATTGTTCACTCAGCTACTTACCGATGTGTACAAGTTTTACATTCAGGACAAGGTGGCGAAAATGCCTGAAAATTCAAATCTATTAGATTTGGCTATCAAAATGTGTCTACAGGAGATTGCGCTCAGGAAGACCCAAGAGAAGCAGGCAATGACTGGACTAGTATGTGGACCACCAACTACTTTGACTCAGGAACCATCACTGCCAGGATTGAAGGCTCCAGTTCCAACAGCTAATGTTTCTGCAGCGGTATGCATATGAAAGTTTAATAAGTCCAATATCAAAACCGTTGGTTTTCTTTTATTCATTAGGTGAACAAACCTATTCAAATCCCAGGGATTACCTCACGTCCGCGTGGTCGCCCTGTAGGTAGTAAGAACACACCTTCACAAATAACCACACCATCATACCCGGCAGCACAAGTATCATCGGCGTCGATCAACAACATTCTTAATCAATCTGCTTTGTCATCATTGATGTCGCTCTACACTAGTCCATCGATGGTGAATCAAATAACAAAGGTAAGAAGCATGTGATCATTGCCTTTACATCTTTCCATAATCTATATTATTTCTTCATCAGGATCATGCTGGTTTCCAGAAACTAGTTGCCGAGTACTACCAAATGCTGGGTGGACCCGCAGCATCTGCATCTACGCTTCTTCCCAATTTGGCTGCACCCTCAATGAATCCTATTATAAATCCAATGACACAAATCCAATCGTCAATAGCCTCGAATATTCCAGAGCTTTCCCCACCAGTATCCTGCTCAATACCCAAGATTCCTCAGTTCGATATCAAGAACTTAATCGCATCGGCAGCTTCGCAGGTCTCGAAAACCGCCTCCTCTTCTCAGTCACATTCGACTACGATTAACATTGGTGGCGGGGAATTGACCATTACCCCAACTTCGTCGAAACCAATACACACTAAGGATATATTGCCTAGCTCATCAAAGCTATCCTCTTCTATGCCGTCGTCTTCGTCTTCAATTTCGGTAACAAAAGTGCCGACTATGCAGGGGATTTACGTGAAACCATTGTCTGATCTCACTTCCAAGTCCAGCGCTTCTCCGATACTCCCCGAACTGCCCAAGTCCCTTTCAATCACGCCCTCTACCAGTATTTTTCCGCTTGAAAAATCACGTCCTCCACAGATGTCAAGTGTTTCCTTCATGCCCGACATGAAAATGTCACTTAGCAGCGATAAAATGCAACCGAAGGCAAAGACCACCACAAAGAAGAAGCCAATCCCACCATCTCCTTACACACGTCCTCCCGTCCCAGTTCAGTCTCCAGCTGCCGCATTGGCCGGTCTGACCAATGCCGAACTGACTGCTCTTGCCAGCATGAACCCTCAGTTCCAGATGATGAACAACTTCAGCATGGACAACTACAATCAACAAGCGGCAATGTTAGCTACATATGCTGAACTTCTTAAAAACATGGGTGGTGGGACTAGCAATTCGATGATGTCGCAAATTGCACAGATGTCTCAACTCCAACAATTCCAGATGCTGGGACAGAAGCGTCCCTATGCAAAGCGCAATCGAAACCCAAAGCCCAAAAAACCTACTCCAGATATGCAGTCTGCCGTTGAGACGGCTCTCAAATCACTGCCATCGCAGATCACGATGATTCCGTCGTCGTCCAAGTTGAAATCAAAACAACAACAGCAGCCGTTTGGATTGCCATCGTCGTATAATGCACCAGCAACGATAACATCTGTCGGTCCACCACCGATGTCTATGAGCGGACCATCTTCGGGTGGAAGGATGACACCAAAACCGATTCCAACACCGCCTCCGTCCGTAGGAGCGGGCATGCCACAAACTAGCCCAATGAAAACATTGCAACAGAAATTGGCCGAGAGACAAAAGGCTAATCAGATGAATGAGAACGCAAACAAGTCGGGAGGAAGTGGCAGCTCTTCGGGAGGTAAACGTGGCAACGTTGATGTTATTATCTTGGACTGATGATTGCATTAATGCTTTTCTTTCTATTTACATACGCAGTCTTTTTCAGTGCGGATTATTGAATACCTGCTTGTGTCTCCATTACAATTGGTGTAAACGAATAAAATTAATGTTTATGAGTTTAACGAGTTTTCTTATTAAAAGTACCTACCTGGTACCTACAGCAAACTTATAGGTTATGTGTAAATGAAATGAATAATTTTTCGGCCCTAGCGAGGTATCCGTCAGAACAGAAAATTCTCCGCAACGCATAGGTACTCTTTCGGAGGCTCAAACTCCATTCGAGGTGTCCGACCAGAGACAATACTGAGACCCCCAACCAGAGACAATACTGAGACCCCCAACTTCGGCCGATTTTCCGTTACTTGCCTACAAGCTGTATTTCTATGGGGTGGTACACGCTAAGTGCGTTAGTATTGTTACATAGAAATTCGTATTGACAACTGTCACTCACCAACACACTCGCACCTTGCGTGTCCCACTTCCGCTGTCGGCAAAGTTGCTTCCAGCGTTCATAGAATTTTGTCAGTTAAATTTGAAATTATTCGTTTCGTGTAAATAGTATTTTATTTTAGGAATTAGTGCACTTTTGCTGAAAATATTTATGAAAAATGATGACTGTTGAATGATTGTATGAAAATAAAAACATTTTGGGCAATTTTTCTTCAGTTATTTAAGAAAAATGTACACATCAAATCGAAGTTAATGATATTCAAAAGCAGAAAATACACAACAATATTTGTCCTAATATGTTTCTAGTATATAAAACATCTAATTTAGATCGCATTATTAACTAAACAAATTATATTAATCGTTTTTTAAAAATTTATAATAACCAACCAATAGCATTCAGTTATCTTAAAATGTGGTATTCTCGAACTCTATCACATTCCCCCATGGTTGGTAGCGGTTGGCAGCATTGAATTTATATTTTTTGTATGTTTTTACATGTCACACGGATTCTAAATAGACATAACACCGATAGGAAAACAAAATGGCGAATTTGAAAAAAAACTGAGGGGGCCAGCGGCAAGAGGATTGTGAGTTGGGGGTCTCAGTATTGTCTCTGTGTCCGACTTCGGAAGAGAAATAAACAATTACGATGGCGCACTAAAAATCGTAAACAACTTCCGCAACTTATGTGGTATTCGTTTGTGCTTCTTCAGATTCGCTCTCAGATTTCAGATTTCGTGTGGCTAATCGAACATAAAAACGTCACTTGCTCTTTTTTGTGATAATATTCGTGCGATTCGAATATGTGTAGCCTTCAACACTTTTCAAACCGTTTTCCATTCACTGCTTAAGTTTTAAATTAAAACATTCGAAATTTGCGTCCCGATTGATTTTTAAATATTTATACACAAAATAATTTACAAAAATAGATTCACCCTATGCAATGCCTTTATTTTCTGTAGAACAAATTCACGAAAACCTAAACGCCCTCCACCAGTTGTCAAACTCAAACACACTTGTGTTGGTAAATCTGAGAAAATATCTAGATTCGCAAAAGTGATCTGAAATCTGAAAAAGATTGATTTTTTTTGTACCAAACGAACATAAAAAGTGATCTGAGAGCAAAAAAAGTGATCTGAGAGCGCCCAAACGAATACCACATAACTAATTTCTGTCGGACGATATCGGAATTTAACTGTCAAAAATTCAAGAAAAAAATGCACTTCATCGCATTTCAACGTAATTTGCCGATATGCGTTACAAAATGTAGGAAAAATTCTCCGAACAGGGGCCCTACTCTGTATTTCGTTCCGAAAGGCAATCCTATTCGAAAGTGCTTTTCGTTCCGCTTTTGATTTTGTACTCTGTTAAATATTCGAAACGGAAAAAAATAGTACTTAATATTTTTCCCTTTTACGGATTGGTGTTTTCAAGTCTCGAACTATTTCTCATTACATTTGTCAAGTCTCGAATTATTTCTCATGAGATCTGTCAAATCAAGAAATCAAAACAAATAACAAACAAACCGGATAACAAATTACGATTTTTAAAGACAAATTAAACAAAAGAAAATGGATTGGTTGCACTTTGGATAAAACAAAACATTATACGGGTCAAATTAAACATTTTGGAAATGTGTGATAAAAAGTAAAATGTTATTGGTGGGAAGAATTTAGTTCACTATTGTTTATTGTTTAAATTTTGTACAGAACTTTCGCCTTTCGAAGAACGTTTTTTTGCATGTTTTAAATGCCAAGATGAACTGTTTGCTCCTTTAAGATCAACTGCAATTCCAGCCATCTTATACCTAATTTTTACCTTAAAGTTTTTAGGGCAAGGAGGCTATAATGACTAGATATTCCCTTGGCATGGCACAATAAAAAACATCCAGTTGTATTGCAAAGGTAGATAGAAAAAATATTGCGTCCAAAACACATCAATTTTCTAAAAAAAACTTACAATTTAAAACATTCGTAGTCACTTCCGTGATCACATTTGTTGTAGAAACAAATTTTCCGCTTTCGAATGCTTTTGACATTCGAAAACGAGTTGCCAGGTACGAAAATTCCACTATCGGAATTGTCTATCCGAAAGTAGTAGATTTCAATCCGTTTTTGAAATAGAGAGTACAAAATATTCGTTTTCGGAGATTTTCACTATCGGAACGAAATACAGAGTAGGGCCCCAGTTGTTCCGAAGTATACCTCGCAGCAAAAATCCTTCGAATCGTATCAAATCGGAGAATTTTCCCTTCCGACCGATACCTCGCTAGGGCCGAAACGCAATACTCCAATCAGTTATGCTTATTTTGACATTCGAACGAATAGCCAATTCATACAAATGTCTCTATTCGTTCGAATGAACTCTGTGTATTTTGATAGACATTCGTTAGAATTGGGTTGGGTATTCGTCCAAATGTCAAAATAAGCATGAGTTGCTCATTATCATTATACTTTTCACGCTCTCCAAAAATCCGTCTTCCGATTTCAGTTGGATCCCTTTCGCGTTGCATCTGGGAAACTGCACATTCCCTTGTGACGGGCAAGTTTTTTTTTTCGTTTGGGGTTATTGTAACGGTGAAATATGCACCAAACTTCAGACAACAACTCTACCATTTCATATATATTAAAATTACATTTTATTTATAATCATATCCATACAATAGCTTGATTTTTTTTTCTCGTTTAAAAATAAATAATTGAAATAATCGGATTAAATACAAGTAGTCTTGCACATGGTTTCAGCCAAGAGGAATTGATTGGGCTAAGGATTAACATAATTTTAGTATAGTTCCTTCTATTTTTAGCCCGAATGCTTACAAACACAAATACAAATTAGTGGATAACATATTCATTCGTTCATTTGCAGCAAGGAATTGACCGTTGCATCCTTGTTTCCACGATTGGCCTCGAAGACAGATTTGACCACTTCCTTATCGATATCTGGGAACATTTCATGGACCTGCAAGTGGAGTCAATATTAGTGATGGGTTTGAGTGTATAAAACTCAAGCAAGTGTACTGTACCTGTTTAAGATCGGCCTCGTTAATTGGTTGAACTGGAGGCGCTACTTGAGGCTGTTGCGGTGCAACAAATATTGGCATTGGTCGACCTGGTGGAACCATGACCATTGGAGCTGCAGGAATCGCCTGATACATGTACGGTGCCACCGGTTGATTGCCGAAACTGAGAACAACATCAATGGTTCCCTCGGCGCCATCGCCTTGCTTTCCACTGAGAGGATACCATTCTTCGTGAGTCTCTCCGCGCAGCACGGAATCGGGAATTCGTATCTCGGTCCAAGCAATTAGCTCGTCCATTTTGAAGCTACATTCATCGTAGATTTCTATTGAAATGGAATTAACGCCGACGGGAAGCTGACTTTGGATAACGCGATTCCAGCGAGGGTTTTTGCCGCCATTGGGATCAGTTTGGGTTTCGTAAACGTAGTGACCCACACGAACGCGAACATAGGGATCCATGCGCGTCAGTCCGTAGTTGCGAACTAGGCGCGCTTGGGCACAGGTGATGCTCAGCCGTCCAACATGATTCGGGGCCTGGTGGGTGATAGAAAAGACATATTAGTGACGCTTTTCAAACAATATGTTACCAGTTATCGATTAAAGAAAACAAGTCCAATACTGTTTTGAACTAGGTTATACTATGCCAGGAGTGAGGTTCAAGTATGTGCGATTTGCGGTAACGTTTGCCCTTCCAAATCGCATTCAGTCACCATCGAGTAGAAATTCCAACCGTACGAAAACATCAAAGGTATCTGATAAGTGTTTCATGCAAACGGATGTTCTCTAATCAAACTGATTTTTCTCGAACTAACAATCACAACTCTTTTGGAAGACACGATTTAAAACCTTAAGAAATGCTTACAGCGTTAATGCACAGAACAAGCCTGGAACTTATTCGCCGTCCTCTACCGAGATTGAACCCAAACAAATCTTCCAGCAAGGTGCTCATTCGATTTAATGCAATTTCAGTTTCTTTCAATGCGAAACTAAACAATGAACATCATTTGTTGTTCCATTTCCTGCACTGATAGTGCTTCTCAGCAGAAAATCAATCGCTTTCGCACTACCTACACCGCATTTTTCTTATTAAACATACTCACCACATATTGCGGCATAGCCTGTTGCTGGTACAATGCCATAGCTGCTTGGCAATCGGCGGCTTCTTGAATTTCCCTTGGTGTGGAAATTCGAAGAAAATCCGGAGGTAATGGACCGATTACTGCCTGCAAGTAGACAAAGTTATTGAGTCAATACAACGTTGTTTATAGACAAACACCGCATACCAATAGACATCAACCATTGATTGCGCGTATTAAAACTTGATTAGCTGATTAGCACTTTGTTCTAATAGTAACGTCAAGTGTAACTTTTTGTGAAATGATATCAAATCACACTGATATCGAGTTCACATAGTGTTAATCTGTTTTTGCTATGACTAATAATATCACTCGATTTTTTTGCCAACGACTGGATATACAAGAGTAATTTTACTTATATAAACATTTTTATATTGCAATCTCCATGACGAAATTAATTGCTCAATTGTATTAAAAAAAAAACAGGAGAAACAATAAATTGCAACAAATTGTTCTTACCTTTCTCCATCGATTTTCTCGTGTTTCGACGTTAACACCTGCCATTTTCAGTGAGCTGCTTAGTAGGGTCTCCGTTGTTACTACAATGCGCTTTGAAATTCCACTTTATTTCGGTCTTTTGCAGATGTGTTATAGTATAATAAACGAAAAACAATAAATTTAACTCTAGAAATCGAGATGCTTATAAATACGCCACAACTTATGACTGTATGTTTTGTGAAAAACATCCAAAGTTTTTTTTTTACTTAACAGCTGTCGTCAGTGAGTGTATTCAGTTGATAGTTACAGTGAGGCAAATATTTTACCGAAAGACATTGCAAATCTTTTTCAAACAATAAAAAAATGTTAGCTTCTGTGTACCTATTGAATATCAATTTCTTTTTAGAGTTTTACCAATCCTATTGGTTTTGAGATAGAGAACTAGTGAAATTTGCCTACGCTTAGGTAAAATTGTTGAGAACTTGGCAGTAGAGACAATATTTTAAAATAAGAATAATTTATACATCCGTACGAAAAACCTTTTCGATCATGGAAAAATGAATAATTTCTTCTTCTAGAAAATGTATAGACACTCACCCCTATCGATGAATCCGTTCGGAACGGAATTTTCGTACAAATCGGAGAGGTTCCATTTGAGATATTCGTTCCCATACAACTTTCGGAAAAATTCTCCGATGACATGAAGCGCACCTTGTCGCATTGCGTGGAACCGCTTTATTCCTTTTGAAAGCTACACACCACATTTTTTCCGAAGCTCTCCGACAACTAATTGCAGCGGAATATATGTGACACACGTTGTGACACACAACACGTTTTATACTTCATTTATTTTGTTCCGAAACCGATACTCCGAATGCAATTATTTTTTCCGTTTTGATTTTCGTATCGGAATTTTTTCCGAACGAATACCACGATAGGGATGAATTTGCTTTTTTAAAAATGTTTTCAAAAATCTTTTACCTACCTATCTGCACAATAATTCAAAACAATTTTGATTGGCGTAGCTTGTATGGAAGTGTCTTACTCTAAATTACTAGAAGCAAGGGTTCTGAACACATTCAATTGTTAAAAAAAAAAAAAAAATTGCAACAGCATCTAACTTCACGTAACTGGAGAGTCGGCAGATTTTGCAAATTTGTTTGTCATTCGTCAGTTCTGGAAAAGTTAAAATTTCGTTTAAAATAATTAATAATGGTAAGTTCCTAAACACAGATTTTATTTGTGATCTTTTAGAAATTAAATATTCTCCAACCCTTACAAAAATTACTGAAACCTTGTTCCTAATTTATTGCTTTCTCGACATAACCTCGTTTTGTCAGAAATTTTCATTGTTCTTTTCGATTTCGGTTTTTTTCAGTTTCGGAACCAATACGATAGTGATGTCACCGTATGGAGCCCCCAGGGCCGACTCCATCAAGTCGAGTACGCCATGGAAGCGGTAAAATTGGGTTCTGCTACAGTGGGTCTCAAGAATCGTGATAATGCAGTTTTGGTAGGCCTGCGACGTGCTACCTCTGAGCTGTCGTCTAGCCAAAAGAAGATCATACCAATCGATGATCATTTGGGCATTTCTATTGCCGGAATAACTGCCGATGCTCGTGTTTTGAGCCGTTATCTTCGAACAGAATGTTTGAATTATAAGTACTCGTATGACACTACTTATCCCGTGTCACGTCTTATCATGAATCTTGGCAACAAGATGCAAGTAACAACTCAACGCTATGATCGCCGTCCGTATGGGGTTGGACTTCTAGTTGCTGGGTACGATGATCAGGGGCCACACATCTATCAAGTAGTTCCCTCAGCGAATTATTTCAATTGCAAAGCAATGTCCATTGGTTCACGGTCGCAGAGTGCTCGTACGTATTTGGAGCGCCATTTGAGTGAGTTCGCCGATTGCACCAAGGATGAATTAATTTGCCATGGCATACAGGCTATTCGTGGTACATTGCCAAACGATGATTCGCTTTCGAAGGACGAGAAGTCCCCTCTGTTGGTAAAGAATTGTCAAAATGATTTACTTACGTAGGAATTTTATTGGATTGGTTTATTTTAGAACATCTCAGTGGCCATAGTAGGCAAGGACCAGGAGTTTAAAATTTTCGACGACGAAGAAAACTTATACTACTTGAACATGTCCAAGGCAAAGGGTGGTGCTCCAGGGCCATCTAGGGGACAGGAGGATCCACCTTCGACAAGTGGAGGTGATGATGACGGTGACGAGCCACGTCCACCCCCAAACGATCCTCGGGTGTTAGTAGCAACCATGGAACATTAAGTGTTCTTCATGTTTGTGCTGGAACTGATGTTACCCTTGAGCGTAGTTCAACATTTTGAATGGGGATCCGTTGGGCTGGTTTCTAACTCAGCGGATCCCCAAACAGTTTATTCATTTGGAACTGCTTCACGTGGGCAGTTATTTGCAGCCACAGTTTTTTTCGGATATGGTTTTCTTTATTTTTTTATAATAAACTTTTCTGCTATTATTTGAGCGTTTTAACTGATTGAGATTGGTCGTCTTCGATCTTCGATGGACTAATCGGTAATCCGTGCGTTGCAGTTAATGTTATGCGCATCAGACGGAACTTTGCAGGAGTAGGTTACCAAATGAGGGCCAGTCCAGTGATATTTGATGGATTCTGTAATCAAGGAAACAAAAAGCTTTCGAATTTTGAAAAACGTAATGCGAAACCGAAAATTTCCTTTTGTTAGCTTTCTATTCGCAACCGTTTTAGAGTAGTTTAGATAGCATAGTTTTAGGATGATTTTCATAGTTCGAGGAGCTTTGGTATTTGATAACTCCACTCGAATGGACCTTTTAGGCGTTTTTCTTTTTTAGTTCAGAGCTGAGCACTGAACTGAGCTCGAGCTATATGAGCGCGCTCTGAACAGAGCGTGCTCAGATCGTTCTGATGATTTTCTGTGTGAATGTATATGTGTAATCAGCATTTTACTCAGCCTGCTCAGTCAATTAATTCTGAGCTCATAGAGCGCGCTCTGATCACGCTCTGAACGAAAAAAGAAACACAAATTCGAGCTCTGATGTATCTGAGCTAAAAAAGAAACACAAACTTTTTGTATAACAGTTCAGGTTGTGCTCTGAACTAAAAAAGAAAAACGCCTTTTGTTTCACTGAGAATGTTTCCTTTGTCTCAAAAAATAACTGACATTAACGAGTGATCAAAGAAAAAGCCTACCTAGTTAACTTTCTTATTGACAAAGAAATTGGGCTTCCGGGCGTTTTCATATTTCAGTTACCTACAAAGGCGCTTTTCACAATACACACAAGAACACATAAAATTCGGATTTTATGTTCGATTTGGCAGCATTAATCTGAAATCTCGGATCCAAAATCTGAAAAGCCAAATTGAAAACGACATCCTCAGTTTTTACAGTCATTTAGGCACTTGACTGATAATACAGGCTGTTTACAAGCTTGTTCTGAATTGCTGCGGGTTCCACTCATACAGCTCCTCAAGTCAACAAAAGTTTTACTAAGAACTCAATCAACTTTATGGTTTAAAGTACACGTTTATTTAAAATAAAAAAATGGGACATGAAATTGCTTAAATTATATCATAAGAACATTTTAACTTATTTCATACATTACTTGCTCGTGTATACGTCCATTATTATTTACATAATGTAAATACTTAATATAATCTATGCTATATTTAGGATGCACTAGTAAGTAACAATTATAAAAAAATCATAAATAGTTTTACTTGTACTTATACATAATGTCATACAATAATCCAACATCATTTCAAGTTCAACTGCGTGTCGCGTATTCGTTATACATACAATAATTATTCAAAAAGTCAAACGCAAATCTGTTTGCCAAGTAAAATATGTCATGATTTGCTATAGTGTGATTCGATCAAGTGGCTCTTCTCGGACACACCATTCGAAGAAGGTACCATTGTAAATGGTGCCTTCGCATACACTGTCGTCTCTATGAGTCTATAAGACGTTGGGGCTTCTGTAGTTTGACTGGACTCAAGTAGTGTGTGATACCAGTCGAGCGTGTTCACGCTGGGCCCCTCTCCACCCAAATCTGGAGGTAGAATATCCTTGGCAACGCACTCGTGTAGCCTTGCCAAATTGGTACCATGCAGTGTGATACGTTCTCGAGTTTTGTCCTTTAGAAAAGGTTTGATAACGGCCAACGCAATGTCAACGTACCACGGTTGAGCGATAAAGTGAATACCTTTGAATTTAGCCGGGAAGCAGTCCTGAAAATATAAAAAGCAATTTTATGTTAGATTTTTTTTTATAAACAATCTAATATTGAAAAAAATTGGCTAAACTAAACATAAAAATGTCAGCTTGAATTTGGGATACGCCCAGCTTTTAATAATATTTAGGCGTGTTTGTTTGTAAAGAAGTGGAGATGTGGAGATATACTACTGCTGGCAAATCTACACAAAATATTTTCCGCTGCCTTTTCGCAGACGTTTCGCTGTCCATTTGGAGACCACTGGAAAATTTCGTTTTGGAAGAGGTCCGTACTATGCTTTACTTTAAGAAGTTACAGAGGAGTTAAAATGAGCTTCGCCTTGGACTTAACATGGTGGCGTTATAAAATCCATAAGCACTGCTATTCGCACGTCGTTAGGGACACGGCTTAGGTCGACGGCTTGTGTATTTTCATTGAAAATAGTGTTTTAAGAAATAAGTCATGCCTTAAAACGTACAGGCTCGTACCCGAAAATGTAATACTGGAGTTTAGAGTCCTTTTAACGAGCGAAGCGAGCCCTTAAGGTGCCCGTCCATTTGAGAGTACTTACGCTAGATAACCTCTCGAGAGTTACTCTCGGTAAAAAGTTAACTCTACGCAAACTACTTTTTAGGCTATGTCCACTTGCGAGTTTGTTCCCGAGAGCTGCTTGAGAGCTGTTTTACTCTCAAATGGACAGGCACCTTTATACCACCGTTTTACCTAACCGTCGATCTAAGCCGTGTCTCTAACGACGTGCGAATAGCCACTTCGTAAATACATATGTATATGTACTAAAAATTAAAATAATTTTTTTTATAAATGAAATCCATCTACACAAAAAAAAAAAAAATATATATATATATATGTATATAAGTTAAGCTGCACTTACTTGCAATCCCTCGATCATAAGTTTCAAAACCTTCGGCTGCAGCTGGTACGATTGACGCAACGTAAAATTTGTCCAATCAACAATCACAACAAATCCGATTGCTTGATTCTGTTTCTCCTCAAGCAGTTTGTCCAGTGTTAGCAGAAATGCTCTGTAAACATCCTCGATGGTATATTTTGTTGGCTCCCAATTGGCTGTATTAAATAGAAGAACCTTTCTTCCACGACGATCACGCTCTCGTAAAATACACGGATTTCCATCCCGCAATGCCATTTGTATAGTCTCGTCGAAAATATTTAACTTCTGCAGAAGTATATTATTTCTCTGCTTATAAGAAAGATAGTTGACAATAAGTTCAAAGGCTTCATTGCATCGAAATTTTCGTGCATAAAGGAATCGATTTAAAAAGTCATCGTCCGTGCAGCAAGATTTATCCTTTAGCGCAAAGTTCATACTCGCACCAATCATGTCCTTTAGGGTAGTTAGGGCCTTCCGTCTGTCTCGTGCTTCATTTTTGTTAAATTGCTGCTGTTGTCCACCCAGATACGGAAGGGCAGTGTCCAAATATTTTTTACTCATCTGAAATTCAAAATATTCCGACATTTTGTCTGTAAAGGAAACAAGAAATCAACTTAGTTACCATGCTTGTGTAAAGGACGAGTATTTTTGCAAAAATATAAGTTAAAAAAAAAAAAACTGTCTCTCTTTCGCTGGAAAAATATGAACAATCGTTCTGTCTGTTGTTTGAGTTTAAAATGAAAGTTATCAGGTAGAATATGTAGCTAAAACCGATTAGATTCGAAGTGGAATCAGAATTGCTTATCAACCTACTTGAATATAGGTACCTACCTACGTAGAATTGCCGATACGTATAAAATGCATGTCATAACCCATTGACGGTTACCACTTTATTTTTAGCAACTTTTTAGTATTCCTAGAGTAAGAAGTTCTAAAGAACGATTTCGTTGATAACCAAGATCCGACGCTGTAAAAATAAATCAGGTAGTACCTAATTGTATGAAAGATGACCCACGCGATGCACGCAAACTGATACATCCCTTTTGTGCACATACAGTGACGTTGAAAAGTTTTCCCACAAAATAGAAAATAACTGGTTTAAATTTACCCTGGATTTTATAATATAGGTACATTTATGTATAACCGAGAGACTATACTAAAACTTGATATTTCCAAGTACGATTACACTTAACGATTATTTTCTTTAATGTAGGTATATAAATTAGAAAAATAGTTTCTAATCTAATCCATACTACCTATACAAATTCTGAAAACTTAAACCGCGCTGGGGTCAACGCACTTATAAATCGAGAGACTGTAACTCATGAACCAGTAAACGCTCACACTTATGTGCGCAACACATTTTTTTTGGTTTAATTATACACTCCATATGATATTAAATCAATGATTTAATGCTTTGGACTAACTCTGCAGGTAGTGGACGAAATGTGAGCCATGTGAACGATGCTTAACCTCAACCACGCACATAAATGTGTGCTCTTAAATCAAAGCATGTGCGAGTGTTTTATTCAGCTTAAGTAAGCCCTCTTAATTACACCGACATTAATCCAGATTATTTGTTTTTAAAAGCAGATAGTAAAAGCACACAACTCGCTCAACATACCATTAATTTAAAATTCAATTTAATAAATAAATTCCAAAAGGACATTATAACGCACACGATATTACAGGACGAAAAAACAAAGCGCAACTGATTGAAAGCCAAATGAAAATCGCATTTATTGCAGGTGTTTCGTGTCTGTACATATACTAATAAGTACTCGCATATCCTTTTTTGTTCGCAGGAAACGCATTTCCCCCTATTTTCATGGCGACCATATTATATTCATTTATCTATTCTTTTTGGTTGTTGGTGTCTGTTGTTAGGGCAACTCCAGTTTATTTTGTTATTGGGTAACAACCTTGCAGGTGAATATTTACTTATGGATATGTAAAATGTAAGCATATTGCTAAATGCAAGGTAACGCAGACGGCACGCTCAACAACAGAAATTAGTCATAGTAACAATCAGAAGTAAAATCATTAACAGATTATTATCAACATAATTATTACTGGAGGTACACTGCGCGTCATCAGGTTAGCACACCCCTGCTTTTAATAGTTTTCGCTCATTTCTATTAAAACTAAAAAAGCTAAGATTCTAAAAATTCTAGGGATTATAAACAATTCAATTTCCAACTATTTAATAAAAATGAATGTTTCTCTATTTTTCGATATTTTTTTATAATTTTATTTCCAAATCAACCTAAAAATTAACAATTTAAATTAGGTTAGCACACATCTCTTTATTTCATTATTTTTTTAACTTTTCAGGTAAGAACTTATTTTTACACACTTTTAATAATAAGTTGATCCTCCCTTGTTGAGAATGATCCCATAGATCCTATTAGGAAGCGATTCGTACAACAACTTCGTATTTATAAATCAAAGAAATGGCTGATTAAGCATCATGGAAATAATAATTGAATCCATCGGGTCCTTCTAAATAACATTTCTTTTTATCCGAAATGACAATACAGCGCCAATCAGATTTCCGGCCATGTGCTCTCGTGCGAAATTTAATCGTTTTATTATCGAGCATCGTTAAATCATTTCAAATGTGAGACATTCCTTATCACCCTTTGTGATAATGCAAAAAATAAAAAAAAAACAAAAAAAAAAACAGGTACTACATTTTGTTTGAAAATGCTACTTTTTTTTCTCTAACGTACTACATTTGCTGAAGACTTTAGTGGCAACGCTGCTTCCAACTCACAAAAAGTAAATTTCTCAATATGTTTCCTCCAGCCGTTTCCTTTGTTAGTCAAGTAAGAGCGTGAGAGTTGAATATTGAATTATTTTTGATTTTATGGGTAACCTAAGATCTTCTTGAACTTCCGCAAAAATAAAAAGTTTGAGCTCAGTCACCCTGCATAAATTTCTCCACGAAAAATCTCCAAACAAATACACAAAATACACACGTTTTGGAGAGGAGTGAAAATGTCACTTCAATCGAACAGCGAAACAGCCTTATTATCTTACAAGATCTGTCGGCGAGTTTTACTTATTGTACGCCTTTTGTATACTGTGTAGTAGAATTTTTTAATAAATCTTGTACTAAAGATATGCTACACAAAAAAATCAAGACCTACAAAATTTGATTTGATAAGTGTCGTGTCCCTTACTCAGATTCCAGAACTCGCTATGGAAACTATGACATCAGGCAGGAACGACATACGATATTAAAGTACTTGTGCACTAGATTAAGCCAACTTACTCCCGTTTAATTCTATTATTTTTCTGTCTCTTCTCTACCTCTGGTATCAAATCAACCCACTTTATTTTATCCATTTGAATATTAACCAACTTTGAAATAAGGTGTTTGGTGCATGACATCATCTCGTGGCAGCAGAATTGTTTCCCCTTATCTAGAAAAAACGTCAAAACGTAAAAATGAGCTTCGTTATTTATTTCCTGCGAAAAATCGAAGAAGCAAATTTGGAAATCGAACTTCAATTTGCTAAAAATACTACTACCGGCACACCTATCCAAACAAGTAATTACATTTAAAGTGATTGATAGCGATGGCCGACTGAAACACTTCTTATCTCTTTCTGTGCAAGACTTCGACATTTCTGATAAGAAAACGCGAAATCATCGACGAAGCAACGCAATATCTCCGGACTGAACAAAGTTCCTTAAACGGCTTCCACTGAAGGCTTTATCTTTTGGGTGTATATCTTTGGCTTTGCAAATAAGCCCACACAATAAAATACGTGCGGGTACGGCTTCAACAAATTCAACACCAAGCAAGCTGCAAGCCCCCATAATAAGCAGATG
Source organism: Cheilosia urbana (assembly GCA_946477585.1). Taxonomy (NCBI): domain Eukaryota; kingdom Metazoa; phylum Arthropoda; class Insecta; order Diptera; family Syrphidae; genus Cheilosia; species Cheilosia urbana. Next base: position 126,547,794 of record OX297854.1, read on the forward strand.
CAAACAAAACTCACCCCCTGCAACTTTATGAGTTCAATGCACTGACCTGCGTTGCCAAACATAAGTGCCTTTGTGGTGAGGCTAACCAGTTTAACGACACAAGCCGAAACAAACTTTAAGACGAATGAATTAATAAATTTTACACTGCATTATTGCTGACAATGAAATCGTTATAATAGGTCTGTTCCTTTACTTTAAAATCTTACGAATTTTTACGAATTCTTACGAATTTTTACTCAGTGCCGTTCCTTAACTCAAAAAATTCGTAAAAGAGAGCGTCATCGAGAGAGCAAGATATTACCCCTCCACTGAGAATCTTACGAATTTTTACTCAACAAATTTCTTGGTGTAAGAAGTGAAAAAGCTGTCAGTCACCTTACAACTAACAGCTGATTTGAAATTTGTTGTCCCATTTGGCATATGCGTTGATTATTTTTTGGCTTCTTGCTTATTAAAATGGTATCAACAGGCGGCAAAATAAAATTGAATGTTCTCTTTAAGATTCTTTTCGATATTGGCGTCGAAATTCTTCCTTACTGTAACAAGGTACAATCTCTTCCATGTAAATCAAAATGCAGTGTCGCTTTTTCCTCTTCTCGAATGCTTGTAGTTCAATCAGTACAAACTCTTCCACATACTCAGATTCATCAAAATAAAGTTAAAAATAAATGATAGAACTAATTTTCTTAGTAAATTAACAAATTCCTCTAGTTTATCAGATATTTTAACGACTTTTCGTATAATTTTTTGAATATTTGATTTATATATCTGTCATTTTTCATTAATTACTACAAAAGCGTTCCTTAACTTTTTCGTAAGCGTCTCTCTCTGTGAGAGAATTTATCCCCACTACTGCCATTTTGACAGTCTTTTCCATTCTTACTACAAAAGTAAAGGAACAGACCTAATATATATAATACCGACTTGAACTGAAAACCACAAACACAACAAATCAAATTTCCATAATGGAACAGATTTGTGGGGAAGTCCTACGAATGCATAATTGACAAGACAGCAGCCGCATGGTGATGGAATACCATATACAATTCTCACATTCATTTTGAATTATTGATGCAAATGAGTTAATGTTGAACCACTAAATTTCATAAAACAATTCGAATTCAATTTCTGATTAATGGCGTGCATGATTCCAACGCGGTCATATAATTGTAATTGCCGTTATTCGGTTTTCGGTGGGCTGTCAACTCAAGACTCAACTGTCATAGAGTTAGAATATATTTAATTTGTCGAAATAATAATGTTCAATTGTACATGTATACCTACACATTTAACGCGAAAAACGACTAAACGACTAATGGGGTGTCCACTGTGCAATCTCAGTGTATTCATTGGGGACGTTGGGTTACCTAGTATGTATTATGTAAAACGTCAACTAGATTCGTTGTGACTAGGTACCCGAACGTGTTGAATAGGCAACTTGAATTGTTTTTGTATTCCCGCGGTCAGCGTTACCTTTCTTTGATTTTTTCCTTTTTTAGTTGGAAAAGGCCCTTCGTAAATTTTTTAAAATTTATTATTTCCAAAGTACATACAAAATGCGAACTAATAGTTGTTAAATATCATGCGAAATATCTAAATTTGCAGAGTAGCTATAAAACTGACACCTTTTTCTCTCACTAGTCCTTTTTTCGGCTCTTCAATATTCTGCAGCGTACCATTGTAATTGGTGTGTAGCTGGATTTGGCCCACTTTATTGTTGTCAGCTGTTTATTTAAATTTGACTCTACGAAATATCAACTGAGTACCTATGCATGCAGGATTTTCTTGACTAGATTTGTCGGCTCCCCCTCCATAAGAGTCAACTGCAAAAACTAACAGGCCGTGACCACCCTGGGCCAATAAAAACTGCAATACATCTACTTAGACAGCTGTCAGACTTATGTGGTTTTCCATTGGGACCAAAAATCAATCTTTTTTTTTGATCTTAATCACTTTTCGCGTTCCATAGGGCAGAAAAATCAATCTTTTTTTCTATTCGGATCACTTTTTGCAGATCTCGATATTGTTTCAGATCCACACACACCAATAAAAGAAGAATGCCCCACAATAAGGAACATTATTGTGGTATTCGATTGGGCGCTCTCAGATCACTTTTTTTTGCTCTCAGAGCAGTTTTTACGTTCGTTTGGTACAAAAAAAAAACAACAATTTTTTTCAGATTTCAGAGCACTTTAGCGAATCTAGATTTTTTCGCAGATTTACCAATACAAGTGCGTTTGAGTTCGATAGCTGGTGGAGTTTGTTTAGGTTTTCGGGAATTTTTTCTACAGCAAAGAAAGGCATTGCATCGGAGGAATCTATTTTTGTAAATTATTCATATATAAATAGAAATAAATCGGGACTCAAATTTCGAATGTTTTAATATAATTTTAAGCCAGTGAAAAACGCTTTGAAAAGTGTTGCAGGCTACACATATTCGAATCGCACGAATATCAAAACAAAAAAGAGCAAGTCACGTTTTTATGTTCGATTAAACACGCGAAATCTTAAATCTGAGATCGAATCAGAAGAACCCCAATCGTTTACCATATATGGTTAAGGCCCCGTCCCTGTTGACACATACGACAAAAAATAGAGTACATTTACACATCCTGTAATTTGTCAAAAACTATTTTCTTTACTTTTTATTTACAAGTTAAGCTACAAGTGTATATTTGGTTTAACTATAAGGATAAATTCGGTTATTCATTTTCTGGTTAATAATGCTTGGATGTTAAAACTGGTTTAAAGTTATCCAACTGCAAACAATGAATTGCCATTTTGTGTTGTTATTTCCAAAGCCCAATGCTAAATATCGCTATAAACAAAACATTTTTTTTTCATTCGCTTTGCTTTGGTAATATCACTACTGCAAACTCATTCTTCACTCTGTGTTTCATTGTAAGAACTAATTAATTTCAAGATCGTATGCAAATTTGTTTTAAAATGTCATTCATTGTTACGTATTACACCCGTAACTAAAATCGTTCCGAATATACCTATCGGATTCGCGCTTATTTTGATTTAACTATTCATGCAAGTGTGCGAGTATTTGCTTTTTGTCATTGAATGGACTTGCCAACCATCAGCACTCAACCGATGAAAGGAGTATACAGAGCGGATGTTATGTAATCAATTTTAAAATAATGTATCAATCTGCTTATTTAAATATGCCTAATGCAAAAAGAAAAAGGAAATAATGACTTCTTCAGACAACTGTACTTACAATTTGCTGTTGCGAGTAACAAAGCTGTATAGGTTATGGCCTTCGACCCGGTATGAATAAAAACCTAGCTTTTTAAAGTAAGTTCGAAAATTCGAACATAGCTTTTACTTCGCTAATCGCAATACGTGTACTTGCCTCGCATTTTTTGTCAAACTTGACATGTGACAACCGTCTTGTGGTTCGTTTATTTTGAATTTATTTTCAGATTTTTGTGGGAAAACTATCTAAAAGTGAACAAAATTCAAAGGAAACTGAAAATAAATACATACAAAAAAAAAAAAAAAAAAAATATGCTCTGTGAAGACGATTATTTGGAAGGGCTTTATGGTAAGTATAAGTGCATCTATATTCGATTTTTAATTGACTCTTCTGAATTTCAGCAGACGATGAGGAACTCCCATCTACCTTTTCGACTCCCAAGAGTGACCAAAATGATTTGGTGTCTGTTCAGACCATACAAATTGTAGAAAATATTTTGCTTATCCCGAATCCTAAACTCCAACTATCCAGACCTTTAAAAAAAACCCTCTGCGCTTAAAATGTGTGACTTTTTACTGTCTAAAAATTCAATTTTGTACATGGAAACATAAATTTTATTTGCCAAATTGCTCTGTGATGTTTTATTTCTTCCTCAGTTATCGGAAAATGTATCCAATCATGGGCTTGCTGTACTATTTTTTGACACACACGTATTAGTTAACTGTCAACGAAAAGGTTGACTGAAGAACACCAAGATCTTCTCCAAAACAAAAGATCAAACTAAACACATAAATTTTTAACATGTTAAGACATGAATTTTGAAAAGTATCCCTGAAAGCCCGGATCTCCTAAATAACTTAGGAACGATTTCATTTCCTGGATATTTGAAAGAGCACCAAGTGTCTCAAAATTATCAATTAAAAAAGTATTAGCCAAAAAGTAAGCCCACATTTTAACGGGTGAAACGAAACAATAATTGTTTAAAGTATTATCGTCACCAATTATTCTTCTTTATTTATACACTGTTTCTTATTAGCACAAACGTTAACACGCGGTAAAACAGGTATAATGTGAAAATTCACAATAGGTACTTAGATTGTTTTATGTAAAAAATGTGCGAACAAAATATTTAGCAAAAGGTCAGAGTCAACTAAATAGCAGACTCAGCATAGCATTTGCTTTGTCTAATAAGTTTTATTCATACCAATCTGAGTAAAAGGTAAGTGGCGCCGCATTTTGTTCATACGAAACGTAGAAAATGCTTTGATTTTGACGTTTCTCTTGAGTAAAAGCAATTGCTACGTTTTATTCAGATGGCCCAATGTTGAATGGCAACCACGCATACTCTACTTGATTATAATTATTTAACGCAATTGAAATGTGTAACTACTCAAGAAAAGGGCGTAATAAAAATAGAACAGCCTTGCTGAAAAGCTAACATTTCACTGGAGATCAACAGCGGACTGCGAAAGCAATACTATATGAAATAGAGTCCAACTGTTTTCCCAGCTATTGCAATCACATTCGAATGGCCTCAATAAATGTTAATCTGGCAAAGGTATATTTAAAAAAAAAAAAAGATTTTGTAAGCAGTATTTATACCTATACTGTAAATTTGTAGAAAAACTCATTCTGCCGTTGCTCAAACGAGCAAATCGGCCTCAAAAAATCAAGTCAGGTACAAACGGTACCCCACTATCCTGCTTGATAAACAGGAACTGAAATCCACATAACCCATTTTCGAAATAGCACTTGGACTTCGCATTAAATTAAATATCACTCACAATATGAGGATGAACCTAATCGCCGTGAAGTGAATAACCAAAACGCATCTTTCTTTACATCAACAACGGAGATGATTCATCTGAATCCGGTCTTGTAGATTACCAATCAATGTGTGTACATACATTACAAACAGCTGCAGGCCGAGCTATTGGCAGCGCAATTTTATGATAAATTACCTAATGACTTATGGCAGTGGCATTACAAATCTGCGAACCAAAAGGAGCTAGAAAAACCCGCTCTATTTGTTGTACAATAAAGCCAATCGATCTGACGCTTCACGATCGCGAGGGACCGCAAACTGTTAAGGCACCCGGAGATTTCGCGCCACATTTGTGGTTTCCGTTCCGGGGAATTGCTATTACACGAATCAAACGCCATAAGGAGGCACACACACAATGCTTGTGAAATTGATGCACATATGCGTTATGCGCCATGCGGAATGTATTATTTCAACCTATACTCGCTCTACAAAATCAAATCCTCGGAAAAAAAAAAAAAAAAAAATGACACAGAAACTGTCACGCTTAGTTGAAGTTGGAGCTGACTAAATTCGATCGGCGATATATTTACGGTCACCGATCGACATACGTAATTCAATTCTGTTGCAGAATTGCATTGCGTTCTGGACTTGAGACTTGAGAGTTGAGAGTATGTGTCGTTTTCTTCTGCGCGCATGTTCCATTGAACTTGATTCGCCCGTCGTCCGGTAATATGCTCTTTTAATGGTCAGCCTCAGCACTTCAGCAAACGTCAGCTTGAGTCTTGTTTTTATTCCTTTTGGCTTTCTTGTTTCTTATGGCAGTTGCCATTGAACGGCGACAGAGGAGTTGTAATATTTCAACCGGTTGGTTTACTGTAGGCGTCCCTCAACGACTTTAATGCGGATATCTTTTTTCTGTACTGTTTGGAGTTTATTCATAATGCATCATCCATAACCACCCACTTTTACTGTAAGTAAGTGGTTATAGCTTACTCGCTGACTTGTTTCAGCCAAGGGTATTGACTGATATAAAACGGAAATTGCAATATTTGCATTCGAACGAATAAGACACATTGTGCCTCATAGTAGGTGCTACTTTGCGACTTTGTGTGTCATATACAACATTTTTGACATAATTGGTCTGTTCCTTAAAAATAATGCTTTCGAATTCGAACGCATTAGTCAAATTTAGTCAAACGTCATTCTCTTACGCAAAAGTGGGAGGCAAAAACATAACAAAACATTTCCCCTCCATAATAAAAAAGTGCAAATATTAGACCAGGACCCAGGAAAGTTCTTTGGCGTAGTTGGTAATAGCTGGCAGATGGGTTTCAAACTGTTCAAATACCAGTCTGTAATTGACTTTATTGAATTTCATTTATATTTTGTGGTTGCATATCGTTAAAATAGATGTAAGAGGAAAAGACGCGAGGTTTTAAATTTCTGTCACGTAAATTCAAAAATTCCTCGCACCTTGCGTGTACCACTTCCGCTGTCGGCAAAGTTGATGCCAGCTTTCATAGAATTTTGACCGTTAAATTTTAAATTATTCGTTAAGTGTGAATAGGATTTTATTTTTGGAATAAGTACACTTTTGCTGAAAATATTTAAAAAAAAAATAACAATGTAGATTGGTTGAGGGAAAATAAAAACATATTGAGCAACTTTCCATCAGTTGTTTAAGAAAAATTCACCCATGAAATCTAAGTCAATGATATCCAAAAGCGGAAAATACAGAACCATATTTGTCCTAAAATGTTTCTGGTATATAAAACATCTTATTAAGATAGTTTTATTTACCAAACAAATTATATTATTCGCATTTTAAAAATATATAACAACTAACCAATAACATTCAGTTATGTTAAAAGGTCGTATTTCCGAACTCTATGTATATAATAGGTCAGCGCTTTAGATCCACAAACAAACGCGCTGATAAACACAGACATTGGGAACATTTAAAAATCTTGTCATTTTAAGTCGACTTTAATGGTGTAGACTTGATGTACCTTGAACGCTAAAATTATTTTGGCAGGGAACTTCACTTTTACTACGTCAGCCACATATTCGAACTGTCGACTTTGTACTCAGTCACGAAATTCTGGACTAGATCGGCGGCTACTCCTCCATGATAACTGAAACAAAATTGTCCATGTGATCGATTTAGACCAGGGCTTCCCAAAGTGGTCGATATCGACCCCTTGGGGTCGATACCTGTTTTTTAGGGGTCAACATAAACGAAAACTGAATTTGGGGGTCGACGAGGTCTAAAAATCGACCCCTATTAATTAACAGAAGGTCTTATTATAAACGTTCAGAATACTGTATAAGTTGTGTAACCTGTACCAACTTGTTTTAAGAATGACCAATATTTTAGTTGGGAATAGGTATCATTGTTCTACTTTTAAAAAACTCAACACGTCGATAAGCGTGCAAAAATTCAAACAAGATAAAAAAAACTCATCTGCTACGGCTTGAGGTAAGCTGGCACTGGGAGCTGTTCATATCTCATTGCACTTTGCACCGGTGTTGTTGTCGATGACGAGACGAAGAAAACAACAAAAATAAAATAAATTAAAAGTACTGTTAGTTTCATGTGGGCACAGACTCCATCAGCTTTTGTAATGATTTGTGGGCATTCTAGTCATCAACAATCAATGAATGCACTCATCTACTAATTTATTTCAAAAGATTACAAAGTGATTACAGAGCTAAATAAAGTGAATTAAAATAAAGTGATTGAAACAAAATTTACAAAATCCTTAGTTACCTACAGCGTTAATAGCGTAACCATACATGTCTGAAGCTTAAGCAAAAGTAAAAGGGTAAGTACTAAAAAACGTTTTATGCCCAAAACACATGTGCAGAAAATTGTTCGACATGCATGCATCAGCTTCCATCATTCGCCGACTAAGCAGCTGATTTGTTTTTGTTTGTAATTAAATTCGTTAAAAATGAAAATTGAGAAATTCAACAAAATTCGCAAAATTGTATTGCATTTATCGGTTTAACAGTCCTACAGGAAGTTTTTATACCTTTGCCGATTATAAAAAAATAAATAGTTGGCGCAACAGGTCCGGAGAGACCCTAGGCCTAGCTTCTCACAACCATTCGTTTTGTGTGAGTTTCTCATTTTTGGAACGAATGGAAGGGATCTACAATTTTATGCCGACTCCAAACGGCCAATTGAGAAGCTTTTTCAAGACATTTATACTCTCGGATGTTTGTCAGACGTTCGCGAGAGGTAGCGCAGCGGAAAAAAACCCTAAGTCGGAATTGGGTTTTTGCGGGATTCGAACCTGGGACCCCCGCATAGCAGTCCAACACACTAACCACTAAGCTACTGCGATTACTACCTTTGCCGATTAGCTGAAATAATATTTTCGTTGAAAATTCTATTAGTTTTTCTTCCATTTTTGTGTCAGCCGCAAAATATTTGAAATAAACGCCAAACGCAATGATGATGATTGATTACCATTAGCACAGATGAGGAGCTTAAACAGAATTTCAACCAAGGCTGTTAAAAGTTCTGGTTGCAACGCAACATTGAAACACAGTGTCATGCATTGTGGAAAATTGCTGAAAAATACCTTATCGCTTTTCCATCATCATATACCTATATACTCAGTCGAAAAAGGTTTTAGTGTGGTTACAAATATTTTGACAAAGCAAAGAAACTGTTTGAAAATCAACGAACGCGGGGATTTAAGGTTGCAACTCACCAATATTGAACCGGATCTAACTAGATTGGTAGAAAGTCACCAGGTTCATCCATCACATTGATTTTTTTATCTATTGTTTTTTACTTTACTATTTTATTGTTTGTTCAATAAACAATTCCAATACTTAAGTATTTTTACTTAATTTATTTTAATAATTATTAATTAGGTACACTTGATACTTACTGAGTTTTCTGTCTATTTATTTTGATAAATTTTGATGAGAAAATTATGTCAAGTTTACTCACTTAACCAAGCGAAAAGTTTTTAAATTGGTAAGTATTTTGTTTCAATAGGAACAAAACAAGAGATCGAGTTTTTAAAGTAATTTCGCTATAGGGGTCTAAGGTTTCAGTTCATTTTGGAAAAGGGGTCTTTTGCCCAAAATAGTTTGGGAAGCACTGATTTAGACAAATCAAATCAGAGACACATCAAGTCACAACTGTCAGACTTACAAAACTAGATACTTGAACGTCCCCAATTATACAAGTTTTTCCAATCTAAATCTAAAAATTATGTCAAAATGTCACGGACAAAATTTAGTTGATTATAATTTTTTTTAAGAGGTAGCTTTCATAAAATGTCGGTTTTGTTCGATAATCGTTGTTCCGCAAAAGTACCTTCAACATCGATTATCAAACACTTCACTAAACTTAACTGTCAATAATAAGATTAAAGTGTGCTTAAGTGTTTAAAATGCACGAATATATACCCAAGATGAGTTAAATTATTGATGGCCTATTAATCCCATAGCCCGATACTAATAACCATGTTTACTGTCTAGGCTAGATTTCATGAACTCATAATGGCGAAATTTTTCGTTTCCATTGTGACCTACAAAATATTTAGTGTGAAGGTTAAAAATGGTTATTAGTAAGGCTGATAGTGTTACTGATGATATAAGTACAATAATTTAAATGCACCCAATCATTGACTTAAGCTGGATTACTTCCAAGGAAGTTTTATTATGTTTCTCGCCGTAATGGGTATAACTTTTCAAAGGAAACTTCTCACGAATTTATTTAATATCGTTGGTAGAAAATAATTCAATTCGTTCCTCAGTGATCAATAAGCTCGCTTCACACAACGTTCTGTTATGCAAGTAGAAAAGTGACTGCCTCGGCTCTGCGAAATAAGGCCCCAATGAAATAATTTATTGGGGTGTTATTTCCTTTTTTGGGGCCTTATTTTTCTTATGAAAATTGGGTTCTTAGAAGAAATGAAATAAGTAAATATTTAATATAATAAAAAATAAAATTATTTTTTTTATTATTAATTGTTACCCTTCCTTAATGGAATACATATGGGGGGGGGGGGGGGCATCCTGCCCTCCTGGAACCCCCCTGCTTGGGTGCACTGTTAGATTACGGGGTGAGTGCGAGTTCGAGTATATTCAAAGTTCCTTAAATCTAAATTAGTTTATCCAATATCAAAAATATTAAATAAAAATTAGTTCTCATTATTTTTAATTTCATTATGAAATAACACCCCAAATTTGAGGCCTTATTTCATTTTCTCTTTTGGGGCCTTATTTCATTGGGTCCTTATTTCCTACAGCCCACTGCCTCTGCTGATAATAAACTAAATATAATAATTAATATAAATCATTTCATCGAACGATGACAAATAAGTTTTGAAAGTGTTCCCATACAATTTAGTGAAATTCGACAGACAAAATTAAAAAAAAACAAATATGGAATGTTTTCATTGTCTTAGGTTAGGTATTTATTAATTTAAATATAAACCACAATCCAAAAATAATCTCTCTGTGTTGCTTTTTAAATCAAAGTGCCGTAGGTATTTATTTTACGAGTTTATGGTATCAACTTTAGAATTAGTTTTATCTTATCAACCTAATCACTTTTATGAAGTTCAACTCGTCTACGTTCATTTTATTATGGCGCGCACTCATGAATTGTCATCCTCATCAGTGGCATTGTAAACTTAACTTCTTAATGTGTCCGCTTGCAGCCAGACGATTATTTACTATTATTACTCTTTCATTTTCCATTGTCTTATTCTTTTTGGTATGCCACACTTTAAGCCGGAAATCCTCTCTCTTCGGCATAATCCCGTCGCGTGTGTAATTAAATTCACTAGATTTACATATTACCAATCCTGGAGTGCCGATTCGATTATGGTATCGATGCATGGTTTATTGTTTCCCAAGACGGGAAGTTGACCATTCATTAACAGCATGCACGATACGGTTCTTAAGGCAGGAACTGTCATTATGTTCGTGCATACATTTTAATAAATTAATTAATTTATTACAATTGGAGAAGAAAATGTCCGAAAGTGAATTACCACGAAGAGACAAAGCCAACGTGCTTGTGTGTTGATGTAGAGTGCAGCCAACTTAACCAGATTTGGAATTGCGGACATGTACAGGATGTGTGTGTATGTTAGTAGCCCAAAAAGGAAGCAAATTGCTACTGTGCGGATGAGTAATGGTTTTTAATATCTAAAAAAATCAACAGACTAATGTTGTTATTGTTTTTTTTTTTTATTTTTATTACAGATACGCAATTATCAAAAGTGTTGTCAACAATTTTCTGGAAGTCAGAGGTGGTCCAAAGCGAATGTGTTGTAATTTAATGAGGTGAGCCTCTACTATTAAAAATTATCAGGGTCACAAAGTAAGTAGTGTCAAATTGACCGTTAAAGTTCGGTCTGAGAATGTACAAACGATTGCTTACAGCAATAGGGCAAAGCAACATCTACGAGTATTGCGCATATGGGTTGATGGATTTCATAATGGAGATATGTACCTATACATTGAGTGTGAGGCCCTCATGTCAGGCACATAAATGAATAAATAGTTGGCGCAACAGGTCCGGAGGGACCCTAGCCCTAGCTTCTCACATCTACATGGAATGGAAGGAATCTACAATTTTATGCCGACTCCAAACGGCTACTTGAGAAGCTCTTTCAAGACAGTTATACTCTCGGATGTTTGTCAGACGTTCGCGAGAGCTGGCGCAGTGGAAAAAACCCTAGGTTGGAATTTGGGTTTTTGCGGGATTCGAACCTCGACCCCTCGCTTAGTAGTCCAATACAGTAACCACTAAGCCACTGCCTACCTACCTACCATGTCAGGCACATAGATGCAGATAAATTGCACGGAAAAATATTCCATATAATATTTTCTTGTTAGGTTCAGATCTGAGCACTTGAGAGCTTGACCTTATGAAACAATGGATTACTCGACTCATTAACTGTCACACATTTGGCAGTGCGTTTGGTTTCCTAACCATGGTTAATATTGTTACAACGTGACATCTCATATTCCATTTTCGTTATGACCTCAGCGTCATAAACAAAAACTTCACACAAAATTAAAGTTAAAACGGAGACCGTTGTAAGAACTTTTTTTTACTATTAAAGCCTAGTATATGCTGGTCGAGCTAAATTTTCGCTACCATACAAAATTCAGCGAACCCTTTTAGCTGAAAGGTACGCTGCTCGAGCTAAATAATCAAACTTTTGTTTCAGAATGTACTTCATGTATCTGTCAAAATTTTCATTACATCGGTACATTTTCTCAAGCAAAATTTTGACAGATAGTTATGTTCTGTTGTTTTGTTGCAATTTTGTATTGCGGAGAATGGGAGAAGTAAGCATGGATGTGCTTTTTCTTAATAAATACCTCGACGAAGAGTATACATAGAATCGGAAATGGTTGAAGACAGAGAGTGTTGAATTTTCGAAGTAAATTATTTTGAAAGAACACCTGTTTTCAGTGACACTTATCCGCGACGTGCTTTATGTCAAAATTAAGCTAGGACTTTAGTTGATGTTTTGAGAAAAAACTTGGAGAGCAGATAAATTTTAGTTTAGCTTGAGCAGCGTCTAATTTCTAGTTTAACCCGTACACTTTGGTTATTTTACATATCGCAGAGGAAATTTTCTTTTACTGTGAAATTAGTGAAATACGATAGGTATTTAATCAATACTAGGAAGAAAGTAATGATTTACCAGGGCCTTACGCTTTCGGCAAATGTTAGTTGGCTGTCATTTTAGATTGATACTGTGGTGAATCAGGCACATAGGAATTGTGGTGAATCGGGCACTCGGTTTCCCTCCAAGTTCCACTTCCAATTGGAGACTGGAATCTGTCAAGTTAGCTAATTCTAGAACCATCTAGAGAAGAGTTGGAATATACATCTGGAATATACTTCTGGAATATTCGCTGATAGGTGGCAGCGCGGATATAAAAGGGGCGCGTTGAGAACAGAGATGTACAGTTGATTTTTAACCAGGATTGGTGAAGTTCGAAAGAGTAATCGGTTGTGAGATAAATAAGTGTAAAGTAATAAAGTGAAAAAAGCGATTGGATTGAATCGTTTAAGAATTGGTTTAAGTGATATTGTTTTGGTACTTAATAAGTGAATAAGTAGAAAGTGTAAATAAAGTGATTTTATTGGCAAAGTTAAACAGAATAGTGTTTTATCTTTTCGAATCCCAGGCCGAATGTAACAATACTATCATTTTATACAATCGTTCGCAATCGTGAGTCGTGGAAAACTTTTGACGAAAGAATGCCTAGCTTGACGAAAGAATGACTTAAATAATTTTTTTAGGTAAAGTGAAACAATAAATCAAAAATCAAACACTTTAATATAAAAAAATAAACAAAAACAGTTTTTATTTCCAAAAAAAAACTTAAATCATCCATTTTAGAGTGATAATCATTAATCAGTTGTCAGTAGAGTTCTAAATTAAAAGACAAAATAATAAAATGAGCTTATAATTTACTTACTTTCTTTATTTAACAACAAACTCTTTCTTGAACACAAAAAAAAGCGCTGCCGAAGCAAAGTAACGAACAGCTGCTTTCAAATTTCTTTCCAATTTCTATCCATTTTCTGGAAGTGGAAAAGCTGGAATTATTTTTTGAAATAATTTTTCAAGAATGACAGATAAAGTGTTCGGAAAGTAGGCAGAGTTTGAAGGTGAAAATATATTCTTAAAGACCGAAGTTACATGTAAAAATTCCTTCTGGCCAAGATTTTTTAAGACTGTTTTAAAATATAAAAAAGTTAGTACCTACATAATATTCTGAATTAAATAAAAATAAATATATTTGAAATAAAAAAAATGGCTTTTTGGAAAAAAATACGCCTTAAAGCCTTAGCTATGGAAATAATGCCTAAAAGGCATAAAAAAGCCTTAGTTGGCATTGCTGGGTATGTCTAAGCATTAACGTAAAGGTAAGTCCGAAACTCATTTCGTGAACTTAAAAATGTATGCGGTTCCGGAAACATTTTCCCAGCGTCTACTTATTCAATTACAGAACCAGTTTCAAACAAAAAAAGCTACATCAATCATTTCGCAATGACTCACCTTTGAGTCTTTTTGTGGAAATCATACTCTTCAAGTTACAACCACTTTTGAAAGTCAATTTTAAACTAATTTACTAGACATTAATACCGAAAATGAACGACACAAAAAAAATTTATCATATTCTGTCTGTTCATTTCTGTTCATACCGCACAAGTAGAGTAGGTACCTACTCGTTTTTAACAGCAAACCTACGCAACTCATCAATTGCTGGTTGCTGACCTCATTATCCAGAAAAAAGTCCGCTCTATAGGTGGTACACGTGTGTCGTGTCTTGGCTGTGATGCGCTGCGCAATAAGGCTCATTAAAAAGAACCTACGCGCAGTCTTTAAAACAAGACTGTTCGATATATATTTATGTTTTTGCTGCTGACAACCAGTCTGTAGCCTAGTCCTTGAGTTACAGGGAAAACAATCCTTTCTCTTATTGTCTCGATGGTTATGGACGATTATGGTGCGGTGCATCACACACAATTAAAATAAAATCTTTGTGAACACACAAAGAGATTCGGATAACAAGTTCCTGCCCAATTGTAAAAGAAACATTCTTAAATTACAGACAAGATGGTCGATACTACGGTAACAATGACAATAAAAATGTATACACCGTCACCTTCATCTAAATTAACAATCGCTTTTTCTTTTGCTTCTTTCAGTTTTGGCTTTGGATTCTTGTTCACAGCTCGCCACAATGAAGACGAAGCCATGGAACTTGCGTCTCCATTCCATTTTGCGATTAGTTTTCGGTAAACTTGTACCTACTTGTTGTATAGGCTTTTGCGCGGCGCGGCGGTTAATTTTCAGGTTGTGATTAATTTATATCACTTACATTACTTTTGCGTTGTGCCATGGCTGGGATAATTTGAATTTCGTACAGTTAGGATGTGGAACATTACTACGCACGAATTTAATCAAATCCAAAATTTTGCCACGCAAGTGATGAAAGGTGCAGGGTGCAGATGGGAAACAACTTAAAGTGGGAATAACTACACTTGAAAAAAGTTTTATGTATTATAACCCACTCGAGGTGAAGTTATTGCCTTAAGGACTATTCATATGAGAGCAAATTGCGAACTGCGAACAGGCGAATATTCGTAGCTTCACATGAACACCTTTTTTGGTCGCAGATACCCGCATATCAATTTAATTTAAAGGTTAAGTTCGAACGATTTTTCATTCGTGGGTTTGTGGATCGCGACTGTTTTGTGTGGGTTGCGAATATAGTGTGACAGTTCGCGGCAAGAATTTTTAATATACCTATTATTGCGGATGCAGACAAAATCTGAAGTGCAGATTTCTGGTTTTTAAAAGTCTGCAGCGAGGTTGAAAATCTGAAAAATGCAGACAAATCAGCACTTATGGCAACGCTGATTGCGATTTCTGTTTTTTGACAATTAGGTTAAAGGATTGGAGAATTTTTGACAAATTTTATACTCAAGCAAACTGATACTCAGACAGATGTACTTTGGGATGGGTTACGTCCTAATTCAACTCTGCTAAGGAACACTTTAAGAACCAGAAACAACAGAAACGGCTTTATAAAATTCTTTATATAGATTGGCGACAGTAGAAATTTAAATAGGTGGACTGGAACATTTTAAAGACTAATTCCGACTATACAAGTCCCTGTTTGGCTGTTGGTTATCAGGCTGTTAATACACATTTAATTTTGGGCTGCACATAAATATCACCATCAAATGAAATTCAAGTGAACTAACTAAAACGTCACTCACTGTATTTGCTCTTGAATTGTGCGCTAAAAAAGTAGTAAAGTTAAAGGTAATGAAACGATAATGCAGCTTGTGAGTTGTGACTCATATATTTATATGACTCCATTGTTCGACTTCAATTTGGCTTATTTTCTGTTATTTGCTTTGAACACCCAACCAACCCAAGGAGCATTTTGCGACTTCATGTGTCATGTGTCTTGAGCGACGTCTTTAAGACGGTTTTGTTACCAGAAAATAATCCCAACAAGTAACATTTAAAACACTTGCTAGGTAACATTTCGCATTTAGGAATATTCCTATCTAGGAATTTTATACACTTTTATTTTATCACAGTAACGTTATTGTGTCAAAATTGATTCTTCAATGAAACATTTTGTCCGCAGAGTGTAAAATATATCGAGATGCGTGTTCGTGCACACAATCACGGTTGCCACTTTGGTAATATTTTACCAAATTTGGTAACTTTTTTCTTAGTTGGTGATTTTTGGTAATTCGGTAATTTGTATATGGTTTTGGTAACTTTTTGAACCAGACACACCAAAAAGAAGAATTCGATATCATCACTTGTAAATGCTGCCTTAATTTTTCAGAAAAAGGATTAAAAGTATTACTTGTAATTTTAATTACTATAAATTTAAACAGCTATTTTTCACTCTGCCTACTGATATTTTCACGTGGAGAGTTAGTTGTGACATTTCGCGGCGCAAAATTTTTATGAAAAAATGTATTTCACTTGAGAGGCTTTACGTGCACTGTATATCGTGCATACTACGCTTAAACATAGGTACATTTTTCCACTGCCATGAAATTTTTTTATATTAAGTTTGTAAGTCAGAGAAATATCCAACGATACCGAAAAGTCATATTCATACTGATTTTTTCCATTTTTGGTCGCTAATTTTTTTTGCAAGTGGCAACCATGCCACTATAAGAACATATTCCTAAATAGAAACTTCTTGTCAACACAAATCAAACGCGATTCCCGATTAAAAATATTTACTACACATATAAGAAAGAATTCTAAATTGGGAATATTTTACTGTAACCACTATTCCCAAATAGGAATTTGCTAGTTATCCATTTTGTATTGGACAAGAATATGAATATAGAAAATAAGAAATTTTAAATTTACAGTTTTGGTGGATATGGTGTAATTAAATAGATTAAAAAGCTCCTATTATGTCATTATAGACATCGTAGATTTATTTTCTACTGATTTTATAATCATCCTTATCAGCATTTAAAATAGCATAAATATTTATAAGAGAAAGTTTTGATTAAATATAGAATATTTTGTAAGGATCAAGGTTTTTTTCGAAGTACAATAGTAAAATTTCAGAGCAAAATGATGTTCCCCATCAAATTTCGGTAGCTGTTTGCTGTTTAATAATGAAATGTCAGAATATTATTTTGGTACATAATATCAGGTACACAAAATGAATGTCATATCATAACATCAGAAATTATATGGTTTACATACACAATAAAAGAATTTAATATTAATAAGGTATTTTTCCCAATTTGTGTTGAACATTGTTGTGGGCACACCCTTAACTCACACTATTACGTTATTGCTTGAGGAATGGAGTGGAAATGTTCAAAGATGGTATATAGGATTTGCGTCAAAAACAATTCCTACTTTGTGTTGCGCCACTTCCGAAACATAAAAGAAAATGTTACTTGGTTGTTTCGAAACATAAGTTCCTAAATGGTATCACGAATTGACACCAGAACGTCGCCAAGCCTAAAATGTTTATTCGAATGCTACTTGGGAAGTAACTCTACCTACTCCTACATATTCGCAATGAAGTTTCATAAGGAATCTGAAGCGATATTTTTTTGTTGTAGTCTTATTTTGTCTTACGGTGAATGGTGATGCAACTCATATAAGATCAAATATATATTCCACATTCAACGACGATTCAAATTAAAAATTTTACACTTCGTTGATTGTAATTATCTGGCCACAAACAAAAGCTATATGCATAAACATGATAACACGGAAAAATATAAGGAAATGCCATCGCTCTACCTGGCCCGGGTTAGCCAAGCAGAAAGACTGGTTAAGTCTGGGGATTAAGTTGGCGGCATCAACATATCAATGCTCAAAATGGGAACAAAATGAAAAATATTACCTAGTACTAGTCGTGTACATTATGTTGATATATATATGGCTCCGATAAGTGCGTTATGGGTAATTAACTTGAAGGTTCTATACATTGTTAAGGTATATAGAAAGATCTTCTTAGGACGGCTAGCTGAGCACGCGCACTGAGCACTAGGTTTAGCGCGCAGGCTTGTCTCACCTTTTGTCACGAAGATGGGGGAATGCATATGCAACATACATGTGTACATTGAAAAGGGGTTCATTTTGAAAATGGTTGGCTTTTCTTTTTTCCGGTTTATAGGTCTGGCTTGTGATGGTTATACAGCGGAAGTGGCCACTTAAGTGGAAAGTTCTTATTTTCCGTAATAACTTCTTGGGATTTGGCTTTTATTAGATTTTTAAGATTTGCTTATAACTCGTTAGAAATTAGAATTTGTAACAGAAGACTTTCTAAAAGTGGATACTTGTACTTTTTTAAAGGTCCGTTTTCTCGAATTGGAGTGCCTTATTGACATTTGGTAACAGACCCCGAATTGAATGTTAAATCCTGTTTCAACTTCAACGAGATAATTAGGAAACATAACTATTTGTTGTATAGAATGGGACCACCCAATTTGCAGTCTTCTGTCTTTTATAGTTGTTGCCAGAATCTGCAACTTTGTGTTTTATTCCTGCACGTAATTTGATTTGAAATGGTATAGTTTTCACTGATTAAGGCATTTATATATATATACATAACAGTAAGAGATCATTTTTGATGTTTTGTGACAGCTGTCAAAATGATTTTTCATGTAGCAATGGCGGCATTCAAGTATCTAGCTTAGTTCTGACAGCTGGATGACTTGATGTTTTTCGGTTTTGATTGGGTTAGATCTTTCACACGGGCAGTTTTTTTTTTAGTTGATGTTTATGGAAGGGTAGTCGATGAATCTAGTCAGGAATATCGAATTTGACAGTTTGTATATGTGGCTGACGCTGGAAAAGTGCGTTACCGATCAATATAGTTTTTATGCGTTCAAGGTACATCTAATCCAGATCACTCTAGTCGACTCAAGAAAATTGTTTTTTTTTTTAATGTGCTCAATACTAGTGCATCTGATGTTTAGTGAAAATGAATATTTATGGCTTACAGACAAAGAACTGTCATTACCTTTGAAGATAGGAGTCTGACTTCTAAATAAAAATTACATCTGACGTTTTTACGTTTGTGCGCAGAATGTGGCAAAATGCTAAGATTACCGGCGGTACTACTGACACAAGATTACACCATGCAAATTGCTTGCTGTGCTAACTGGGCCGAAAACTTGTTTAACGTGTTCAAAGTGATTATCCAAGCCTTCAATTGATCAACCAGTCTGACTAATTTTATACGGAATTTACTTTCAAAAGAGAATCACTGAAAAATAAAATTAAAAGTAAATTTGTGCCGGCAAAAGTTTCTGACAGCAATTGCTTTTAAAAATTGAACCAAAAATACGAAATTTCGCAATTCATCAAAAATAATGCTGATTCATCGTCGTAGCCATAGCCTACAGGCATATCTACCCATTTATTTTTTCTGTGGTGTAGAATTGTATCAAAATGTCGTATATAATCTAATTTGATGTGTTGTGATAATTGAACTGCGAACGCAGGTTTATCTGCTTCTAAAACAAGAAACAGGAAAAAATTTGAGTTCGTTTAATCGAATATACCTACCTACATACTTACTCTACAGTATTATACTTGTGTTGAAAAAATAATTGGTTCGAAATGGAGAATTCGCTTGCGCAATCTATTGCTTACTCGTTTTTGTTCTGTTCAACGCGTGCGACATAACAATTATTTACATTTCTTTTCAATTTGGGTAGAAATACAAATGAAGCTGAAATTAAATATAATTTCCAAGTGACTTGATTTAAGGTCAACGCAGTTGAATTACTGCCAATTGCAACAAGTTTTTTGGACTTTGATTTAAGGTTGATTTTATGTAATTATACCTTTTCGACTGACAGTTTGACAGGAGTTCACATTAAAGTCAAATCAAGCGATACCGACTGGGACATTTCTTACCTGGGTATTGTTTTTCCTGATAATCATGAGAGCAGCACTCATAAAAAAATCTTTGTTGGAACGCGTCTTAAGCTTGCAAATAAATTCGTGAGACGACACATTCAAACACATTCAAACACTAGATTTCCCACAAAAAAGATAGAGCGCAATACTATTAATCAAATTTAGTGTCCAGGCTAGATTTTGCGAACTCACAATGGCGAACTAAATGACCATTGTGATCTATGAAATATTTAGTGTGAAAATTAAAAATGATTGTTAGTAAGACCCAGAGAGAAAAAGGTTCACTTTTACAACGTCAGTCAAATCGAAATGTCAACTTGGTTCTCAGTCGAGAAATTTGTGAATAGATTTGATAGCTAAGCCTTCATAGAAGTTAACTGAAAAAAAAAAAACTGTTAACGTGACATTCAGACCTGCCTGCTGTCAGACTCAAACTAGAGTTTTGAACATCACTATAATGGCGGCATCAACGATACCTCAAAGTCCATAAATGAAAAAAAAAATGATATTTAGTAAATTGTACTAGATTTTTGATAAATTTCTCAATCTTTTGCAGAACTAGAGACGTCCACTTAAATCTTTAAACATTTAATCAGTTTAATTTCGAATATTGGCGATAAACTCCACCTAGCTATATCTATACTTGCGTAAGATTAATAAAATTTGGAAAATCGCAGTTCAGCAAATGAATGAAAATCAAATGACACTGACAGGCTGGAAAGAGAATGTGCTTCAGAAATAAGATAAAAAATATATACGAATCGATTTTGAAAATTACAATTTTTCGTAATAATGTCTTTATCTTTTTATCTTAAGGCTAACCTTAATTCGATCCAATTCAACGATAACCTCGAAATTGTAAGAAAATGCTCAACCATCCACTGTACACAGTACACACTTGAGCTGTTCTTGACCGTTTCTTTTTACAAGGTCTTGACTGAAACCAGAAACACCTGAAAGGTCACTTTCCCAAAACCTTGCTTAGTAATAGAACCCGCACCGCCGGCGCAGTGCCGGTATATTTATTATTTTTAAGGTGAACAACATGCATATCAGTTTCGGATGACGATCCGTAGACACTCGTTGTGTTTCATATTTTTATAATGTATCTCATTTACAGAGAAAAAAGTCTTACTCATTTTGCCAAGCGGTACCTATAATTGCTCCCGTCTCCCGCACATAACATAAGGCACGTTCGTCAGTTATGTTTGTTTTGTACATTTTTTATCAGCGAACGGCAAAAACTTGCCGGTATATTTACTTTTCGTCATTTAAGTATAAATATTTGCCAATTAAACAGAATACATAAATAAATAAATAAATAACTAAAATCGATCTTCCTTTTCAACTGAATTAAAAGGCAAAGTAATAGATGAGCTCATTTATATTCATTGCATCGGTTATGGTTAAACTTTGTCCCATTCACGGCAAATGGAAAACAGTCAGTATGACTTTCTTCTTTTTCCTCTTGAACCAGATATTCGCAATGCGTCATTGCAACGTTTGGATATGGGCAGGTGAACTCTATACCCAATATAGGAATGCATGTTTATAAATCCTAATCAATCAGTCCGATTTTGATTAGGTTTTCAAATCATACGTCACCGGATCGTAAAAAAATGGTATAACTTATCACAAGACTTTTACTCTTGGAGTGGTTATTTATAAGTTTCGATTATTTCGAGGCGATGAGTTTGGGTGGGCCGACAAATTATAAATAAGGCAAACAGAGCCTCGGGTTACTCTGAAAATTTTTTAGAATATGTTTGTTGTGTTTTATGCGAAACACGTGCAAAATGATGAGTTTTAGAGTACCTATTATTATTATTTGAAAGGGGTTGTTGTACTGCGACCTTTTGGTCCATTCTACCCTTTAGAGTAGAGTAGAGACAAAAGACAAGGCCCTTACTAATAAACATTTTTAGTTTCGGCTTTAAATTTTAGTAGTTCACAGTGGCAATATTTTCCATACAAATTTCGCAATTGTGAGCTTCCACATAAATTTAAAGTCGAGACTTAAATTGATTATAAGTACGGCGGAATGAAATGTTGCATGTTCTGAAGAGCGCAGATAGTCAATTCTATATTAAGGAGTTTGACGTTGCGATTATAGCATTAAGCGGCCAATAGAATGCTGGTGGTACGATATCTCAAAATTATTGGTATTAACATTTGTGACTAAAGCGATTTAATTTTATTTTTCGAAGATATTAGTTGGCAGTTCGACAGAAAAGTAATTCTCTGTCATTGGATAGATTTATCATACGTATAAATATATTTCTTATCTGGATTTATTTTGGGTTGAAAGAGATTAGTTATGTACTTTGCCAGAAATTAAATTTACCAAGATAACTATTCTTGAATTCATGACATTGATATGACATAATCTCTTAAAAACGAATACATAATAATAGAACGAAAATGTAGTTGCATAAATGTAAATACATAGCTTACTTATTATTCCAATTCCATCTGATTAATTAGGACCGATACCTAGCATATAACAGGTTAAAATAAAACTATGACAGATACGAATATAGAATTCTGCCCTATAAACAGTTTATTTATATATTTTATCGTCGATCATTGTATTGCCAGTTAATCTATTCATTGACATAAATCTAACAGTGCCTGTCAAAATTTAGAACTTCACCACTAATGTGATATAAGAACAACCGAAATGAATTATTATTGTTATGAAGTTTCAATTATTTTAAACTATGGCAGTAATTCATTCTACAGCTTTTGACTGACAAAAATTATATAACAATAGCAACGTGCGATTAAAGACACGCGTTTTAACAACATTTGCATCAAAATAACGTCACATTTCCTACCAATTATACGTACCAATACTTTATTCACTCACAGTACATCTTCACCTACCTAATAGATGTATATATATAATTTAGTTTGTGTCTCACCTTCAATTTTGTTAAACTTTTGTATTCGTATATGATTTTAATGTGAATCTCCGAAAAAAAAACACGGCAAAGCACTTTCCCAAGAATATCACTAGTCACTAACTGGGTATAATAAATTTTATTATTCTAGTACCATATGTTTCGTATATTTAGTTCACGATTTTTGAAAACATTTCGATCGAGTTTACGAACCAGGTAAGTAAAATTGAAGCTGATTATTGTATTTCTCTTTTTTGTATCAAAATTGGAAAAAACTGTTGTCTATTTATTTGCACAAGATTATTTTTCATGTCAATTCAACCGCACGAACGAGCAGCCCGGGCCAGATTGGTAATGGTGGCCTAAAGGTGCAAAACAGAACTGAAAACCAGTTGAATATTTTCTTAGTCATTGTTATAGCAATGAATTGAACAGGAACACTGAACACTACCCGAATGGCAGTCGAGAAAAGTGCACACAACGAAATCGGGCTTCAACAAAGTTACACCAATACAAATTCAAATGGAGCCGCATATAACTGCCAGTGCCAGGCAACCGACAACAGTCTGTATGGTCTGTACAGGTACACTTACACTCTAGCTTAAAGAGAGCAAAGGCAAAACGAAGAGTAGGTACATTCATCCAAATAATTTATAAATTATTTTTATATTATTTATGTATACCTATCTGAAATGTGATGTGTTGTGAATGTGATTGTGACTTGTGAAATGTGACTTGCGATGCGAGCGATTTTTGGAGCGGGAGCTAAGTAGCATAGGAGCGGCTCAGAATGAAGCCGTCATCTGGTTTCCTCTTTTGCTTAGTGTTGCCAATAGGAGATTTTATTTTTGACAGATCTTTTTAATCTGGTCATTTTAAATAGTTAATGCGGCCTAACTTCTTCATTTTTAGTGTCCATAGGCTAAGTTTTTCGAAATCACAATGGCGAAATTTTCCATACAAAATTGACTATTGTGACCTAAAAAATATTTAGTGTGAAGGTTAAAAATGATTATTAGTAAGGCCCACTGTAAATAAATAGACTTGTCAATGAAAATCTTCTCGATGCAGCCATTTGTATAAGTGCCGACTGTCTAACTATCAACGCTGAAGAAAATATCACATATATTACTGAATTAAACTGTTACGAAATACTTTCAATTGTACGTACCTAGATATTTAACTATAGCCGCTATGTAACTCGCGGATCGTAGAACAAATTCAGTGTAAAAAATTACACGTGTCATTGTTTGTGGCATATTTTAACATGCTAACGTCTCAAAAATTCGGCCATTGGTCACTCTTGTATCTTTCGTGAAGCTAAGATTACACGTGCAATTTTTCGTGGCAAACTTTGACATGCCGACGTCATTATAACGTAAACACTTGTCCTAAATGTGTCACTACGTGTGATCGCTTATTAAGCGTCTGGTCACGCTGGATATCGCAGCGAGTGACAATAGAAAGAGCGAATTTTTGTGATGGTATCATGTCAAAATTTGCCATAAATGCCACGTGTAATCTAAGCTTGAGAGTGTACTGCGACACAGCCCGCAAAACCAGTCGCTTGACAGACGATTACACGCAGTGACAAAATGAAAAGTGGCATGTGTAGTCGTAGCTCAATAATGAGTTGAAAAGTTAAAGTTGGGGAAACGATAAAGTTTTGAAAGACATAAAGTTGTTGGACAAACATTCTTTGGAGAGTAACTTAGAGTGATTATTGACAACCGTCTTGGCTTCAAATACCATCAACGGTATCAAACCTTTCAAATTAGTAATGCACTATATAAATTAGATGAGTATGAAATGAGTAAATAAAATAATTAGATTTGTACATGACAGATGTACAGGTACTAGAGTTTTTAATTAGCGGATAGCATTTTCTATTAAAAAGTTTGAAAACAATTATCTATATGTATTTTTTGATGCCTTGGTGGTTGTTGATTGAAAAAAAAAAAAAAAAAAAAAAAAAATACCCTAAACCACACTCACCAAAAATGCGCCTGTAACGTATGTGCTTAATTTCTCGAACATAAAAAAATATATAAAGATAAGATCTTTTAACGTAATCGCTTGGCAACACTATAAACCACGATTCTGCAATTACCCATGAGAATGTATACAAACAACCAAACTCTCTTCCTACTGAGGTGCGAGCTGTTATCTGATATTTTTGGGGCTTTTTGCCGTAGTTTAGTTGGTATTATCTTTGTGTTGCTTGTACGAAATGTACGTGTACCTATATATAGTTAATTGTGTAGATACGAGTTGGTATGCTTTTTTGTTCCCTTCAAAATAAAGAGCAGCTGTTTAGATTTTCTATTTCGCTTTCGTCTATGTTTATTTATTTTGCTTCTACTTCTATTCGTCAAGTCAACAATGCGCTACTGCTTTAATGATAGTCAACCAAATAAGTATAAGCCCCACTTATGGCTTCAAATAAAATGTGTGCAAAGATTTACGAGAGACAGAGAATCATAAAGCTCTAGCTTTAGAGTGTGTGCAATTTCGTAAATCACAGCACGTTTCAATATGCATAGGGGTATATAAATTAAACAAAAAGACTAAAAAAATTGTTCAACTATTTTTAGCGTCACTGTTTAAGATTAATCATCGAATACGCAAACAGAAAAAATTTACATATTACGTTTTCAATATGTCATATCGAGGCTTATGAATAATTTCTCCAGCATATTGTTTGTAGACGCCACTGGGGCGTATGAGTTACTTTTATCATGATACTTTTTTTTTTAGCTTTTGAGGCGCCTCTACCTGTTTGGATTGAATGACTGATTTGTTATTTAAAAAGGAAGGAAACGCATTATTTAAGGAAAATAATTGATAACCATAAATGCGGAGTTGTATTCCAGCCTAAAATGTTGCTGTTATGAAACATGAAAACCAAAATGTTTAATTATTAACAACAAGGGAATTAATCTGGTTCTTCGGTATAAAACATTAAAGCTATGTTATAAATTCCTAAGCATTCTATTAGTAACTCAAGCTAGAGGGTCTTATATTTATAAATTCATTCATAAATGTGTCTCCGTTTAAAAAAAATTCGTGCATCCTAAAATATTTTGTTAATATTCGAGTGGTATTGCGTAAAAAACGAAAGGAGAACCACTTTCGCATTTCAAAAAACCAAATTGATCATGCGAAAGCGAAAATTTGCTCCATGTAACTGCTATCGGTTTCCTTCTTCTCGTTCGCAAGGGTTTAAGAAACGGTGTGACAAGAAATTTAAAATTTGAGAAGCTTGATATATGAAATATGTGGTTTTATGACGGCTAGGTTAGGCTAGATCGGCTGCCAGCTACGAGAGCCAGCACACTTAGACTAATAGAAGGTCCAGTGTGATACTGTTGGATCAAGAATCCCAATTGCTCACTCGAAAAACCAATTTGAGCCATACAATACCCTGGAATATCTCTATGTCCCGGCAACCAATAGAGCTGTTCTATGAGAGGCGATCTTGAGTCTAGAGTTACTTATTAATTATTTAAGACGAATTCTAAGGAAAAATCCTTTTGACGGATAACAGCTGACCACTTTCAGTGTACATATTTCGTTTTGTTGATATTTTTAATATTTTAATTCAAATGATTTTGTTTTAATTTTATTAATTAATTAACTAACTATTTAATTTTTATTAGGTTAGGTAATTTTATTTAGTCTACAAAGGAGTACAAATCCTAAAGTCTAGTTTATGTCACATGGCGTAGAGCCGTCTGCCAAATACTATCAACACTGTTACCATTACTAGTAGTAGTAGAAGTAATTTATTCAAAAACATAAATTTCATTCATTTTTTATAATAATTTGTAAATGTAACCATTATTTTAACTTAAAGTTTGGTTAATTTTTGTTTATTATAAAAAAAAAAAAACGTTAAAGCATTCGATAAGAGGAAAAAGCAAGACTGCATTCAAAATTACCTGAAGGAGTCTATCCCGCTTCTTACAGCGAGGAGGAATTTCCTCGCTGATTTCCAAAAGAATGTTGAGAAGAACATTTAATTTTATTCTGCCGCCTGTTGATACCATTTTTATATGAAAGTGGCGAAGAAATTCTTCTTAGCTGTAACAAGGTACAAGGAACAAACTCCTCCATGTAGTTCTTACAGTGTCACTTTTTCCTCTTCTCTAATGCTTGTAGTTCAATCAGTAGAAACTCTTCCACATACCCGGATTTATCAAAAAGAAGTTCGATTAATTCCAGATCAATTTCATCGCTAGTTAGATGATATTACTGGTTTTCTTAGTGAATTAGCAAAATCCTCGAGTTTAGCAGACATTTTAACGACTTTTCGTATCATATCATTTTTGAATTATGTATCTGTCATTTTTCATAGGTTATACAAAAGCGTTCCCTAACTTTTTGTAATTGTCTCTCTCTGTGAGAAAATGTATCCAGAAAATGTAGACAGTCTTTTCCATTCTTACTACAAAAGTAAATGAACAGACACTTACTTGTAAGGTGACTGGCAGCTTTTCCAATTCCTAAACCAAGAAATTTTTTGAGTCAAAATTCGTAAGATTCTCAGTGGAGGCTGGAGGGATAGTATATTGCTCTTTCGATGATGCTCTCTTTTATGGCTTTTTTGAGTTAAGGAAAAGGAAGGGCCTTGAGTAAAAATTCGTAAGAAATAGTAAGAATTCGTAAGAATTAAATTAAGATACATGATCTTTCGTTTAATTTCGGATTATATTTTATTGATTAAAAACAATCTCAGTATCAATATCAAGTGTGGCTATTGTCACATAAAATATGACAACGAATTGTCTGGCCACAATTGTATGGTTAAGCTAGTAAGTTCTCGGCACGATTACGATAACTTTCGTGCCAAAAATTGATAACGGTATTTTTTAGAGGGCTCAAAAATAAGCATCTCTTACTAAGGGAGGGGTCTATCTCACACCGGTCCGACATATGACTGGCCTAGATTAGTTACGTGAATAGTTTTTTTTCAGTTGACGTTTATGGAAGGGCTGCAGACAAATCTAGTGAAGAAAACCCTGCCAGTTGACGTTTCCATCAAGTGTTAAAATTCAAAATAAACCACGAGAATACCAAAACGATTGAAGCTGACTAGTTAACGTGGTCGTATACCTAGTCTTGACAAATCTAGGAACCCATACGTCCCAAATCCGAATGCCCTTTCTTTTACTTTTGATGGGGCTTTCAGTCCGGGGTTGACCACGGCTTATTCTAGTAGTCATCGTCAGTATTGAAACGTTTCTTTGAGGGAAGTATAATGGCGACAGAGGAATCTTTTTTTGAAGTGATAACTTCTTTAGGCGCGTTGGGCACTATTTGGATGGGCAAAAATTAGCAAACTCGCGACACCGACACCGACACCGACACCGATTGCATACTTTTAGCTGTAAACTTTTGAAGTGATAACTTCTTTAGGCGCGTTGGGCACTATTTGGATGGGCAAAAACTAGCAAACTCGCGACACCGACACCGACACCGACACCGACACCGATTGCATACTTTTAGGGGTAGGTAATTTATAGCTTAATCTACGATGATTTTTGAAGTGATAACTTCTTTAGGCGCGTTGGGCACTATTTGGATGGGCAAAAACTAGCAAACTCGCGACACCGACACCGACACCGACACCGATTGCATACTTCTTTAGGCGCGTTGGGCACTATTTGGATGGGCAAAAACTAGCAAACTCGCGACACCGACACCGACACCGACACCGATTGCAAATGTCTACAAAGATAAAATTTAGCGAGGCAGTTTAGCAAAGCAGTATCCTGTTCGCACGCTAAATCCTTAACTTCATATAGATGGGCCGATGAAAAGTCTCCACTCATTTAGCTCGCGAAATAAATGTCCGGTACATTAAATCGAAGATAAATTCTGACATACAAAACGGAGGAAAGAGTTTGACTTGTGTTTGCTATGATTTTTTTTGGCGGAAAACGCAGATAATGTTTGTGTAATAAATAAAAGAAAACGCAAAGCCAAACGACAGAGCCGAAACAGAGATATGTATAAACATAAATAAAGCGAATCGCATTTCAGGGAGGCTTATGCTATCATTTGGTCTCATCTTTTGGATAATAACAAGTGTTCCACTATGGTAAGGAGATTGTGGACAGTTTGAGGACACACTATGTCGAAGTTCTTATAATTTCTAGGTTTCTTACGTCTTTCAAGTTTGAAATTAGAAAATTATAATTAAAATTTCATTTACTGATATCTGTCATGGTACTCATGTTTCATAAACATATGGGGTTTGTCCTATCTATGTAGGTATATCATGTTTAATAATACTTTAGCGACCATTAATCTTTGGTGTGGAGAAACAAAGTGGAGACTATGCGCGCTAAAATTTAGCGCGAGCAGGATACTAGGCTTTAATCTACGATGATTTTTATTTGAATACGTTACTATGGTAATTTATGGTAGCGACAAATTGATTGTCACCAAAATTATTTCAATTACCTGTTTTGCATGGGGAATTCATAACTTAATTTTATCAGGCTTAATTCCGACATATCCACGATTTTGGGTTTGTGCACATTTACGGCACAGTAGCTTGTGTTATAATTACCGAAACAAGAAATAGAAAACTGTGGTAAACTTGCCACCCTAAGAGTAGGTATTCTATATAAATATAAATAATTGTAATATTCATGTCGCCTTAGTGTATACCTACTGTAAAATATGATTAGTCATTTTTGTGTAAAATAATGAATATAAAACTACAATTGATGCCGTACCACGAGATCTAGAGCATTATCAATGGCGATGCGGCAAGACAGAAAAATATTGTTGTCTTTTCTCGTTCTTTTTCTTTTAAAAGTAAAATTTGAATTTTTCGGAAAGAAATTCATATTCAATTAAGCTTCAGTATAATTATTATTAATTTATTCGTTCTGTGCTAGTTTCGGTAGAATGCAAGTAGATACAATCGGATTGTGGTAGCTGAAGTAAAATATGTACATTCGAGACTGTAATCTATCTAGATTACGCTGGAAGACAGCATCGATGAAAATTACTTATATATGCTAAAGATAATTCTGCATTACTTCAAGATAAAGTTGGGAAGAGATTTGATGATATTCCAATCATTTTGAGTGGGGATTTCAACATCAACTTTGCAGATGATAAAAACTACCATTAATTGAATTTTTAAATAGCAAACTTGATTTAACGATGAGCAATGATCGCAATCTTAGCACGACTAGACATAAAACTACAATTGATGCCATCTTTACAAGATATTTAAATAGATTCGAATCAAAATTGTTTGTTTCCTATTTTAGTTACCTACCATAAACCTATAGTATCCGTTTTCAAATATATTGATAATAATGATGATGATGATGGAAGAGTTTGAAGTTGTTGATGAAATTTCATAAGTGTCATTGGTATTCATTTCAAAGAATACCCATTAATTTTTAAATTTAATATTTCATGTATCTGTAAATTTATACATTTTAAGCAATAGATTGCAATTTTGTATGTAAAATAATATGTATTATTTTTGATGTAAAATACCGCATTAAATGAAAATGAAAAATGTAACATAATTTTTGTAGTAGTAGTAGTTTATAATAATGAATAAAAAAACACTTTATTTAAAAGTACTTCCTACACAATAATATAAATATTTTCTGACGATTCGAAAAATACACACGTAATTGTTCAAGTTATCACTTCTGTCGGCAGAAGTTATCTCGGTATTCTATACAAGGATAGTTGGAATCAGAACACAAACTCAGTTTGAGGGATTTTCGAATAGTCCCTCATCTTTCATAGTTTAATATACCTCTACACTTGTATACCTGGGTAGGCCTTAAAAAAAAACATCTCCTTGTATTTCCAACTGCATTGAGAAAGAAAATGTAAGTTTATAGTGTGTTGTACCTATTTAGTGACTCAAACGTGTCAGACCCATTTATAACGTGATTTATCTAAAAAGACATTGACGACTAAAAAATACACTTTGTTGCGAACATTGTTTACATCATATCTACGTTCATGTGATGTATATCTAACTGGAGCACTGAACGAATACTCATCATCTAACAATTCATCTTGTAAAAAAGTTTACGACATTCCTTTAATGGGGTCAATGCAGGTGGCCCAAAACCTTACATATATCTTTTATTGCAATTATGAACGATTCTTGTATTTCGATGCAATCCAGACATTCTATTAACTACCATAACACCAATTCACGTTGTTTAATAATAATTCGCCGCAGTAGCTTCTCAAGCATTTTAATAATAGCACGGGCGTCTTATTTCTAAGAAATGTCTTTGACCCAGTTCCTCTTTAATTGCATCTTGAAGATTCGCCTTTTACGGAACTCTTAAGTACCTGCTGCACACGGTAGCCATCACAACGAAATGTATACCTCGAGTTGCACCTCGCACGTTGTTGAAGTCAGCTTTTGAACCTTATGTCTGTATTTGTAAACGCTAGCAATTTGAACATTGAATATGGAGCGAAACTCCACGAGGCGAATTAGCGACGACAACCGACATCACTGTAAAAAGATTCGTCAACAGCAATGACTTTGCACAACAAGTAAGGCACTGGGTGGGCGCCCCCTCATTGACACTTCATCTTCGATAATCGAACTTAATTAGAGCGTTCGTGTGCCATGTTTGACGTTAGGTGGCAGAGTTGTGAAAGTCAAACAATTTGCAGTATCCAAGTTTGCACAACATGCGATGAGATCTGGTGGCTCTTGGGTCTTGGTTTGTGGCTGGTTCAGATCGGCTTCATATGTGCAAAAAGTTCATTGCACCATACTGCACCACATGACTGGCTAATGGTATAGGTATTGCATACTAAAAGAAACTAGAGGCAGTAGATGCGGAAATTCGCGTGTGTTATTATACCATCAGAGTGGAAGTAATCATTTCACTGTAACTGGTGAGGTTAAACGTATAACGCAAATCAGACTGAGTTTATATGGAACAACTGAAGATCGAGCTGGTGGGTGTAGGGTTTATTTGATAGTGGAGTTTTATCCAAATGTGTGTAGTTTGTTAACTAAATCAAAAGATTTTTTGTTTAAATGAAAGCATAAAAAAATAGGAAAGGAAAAGGGGTTTAAAACTAGGACTGAAATGAGAAAAAAGTCGACTCACAAAATGGAAAACTTTATTATACTAGGTTGTTTTATTTTTTTTTGATAGACGTTGCATTGTCAAAATTAAGTAAACACTTCAGCAAGGTATTCGCAGTAGCTTAGTGGTTAGTGTGTTGGACTGCTATGCGGGGGTCCCAGGTTCGAATCCCGCAAAAAACCAATTCCGACTTAGGGTTTTTTTCCGCTGCGCTACCTCTCGCGAACGTCTGACAAACATCCGAGAGTATAAATGTCTTGAAAGAGCTTCTCAATTAGCCGTTTGGAGTCGGCATAAAATTGTAGATCCCTTCCATTCGTTCCAAAAATGAAAAAACTCACCAAAACGAATGGTTGTGAGAAGCTAGGCCTAGGGTCTCTCCGGACCTGTTGCGCCAACTATTTATTTATTTTTTTTATTTTACTTCAGTGGCGCTTATTATTAGTTTCACTGCCAAGTAGGGCAAGTGCGTACCAGGAGACAATGTACCTACAATGTCACACGGATTCTAAATTGACATAACATCGATAGAAAACAAAATGGCGAATAAAAAAAAAAAATCGAGGGGGCCAGCGGCAAGAGGATTGCTAGTTGGGGATGTCTAGGTTTATATCATTATATATTTTTTTATATGAATCCCTAGTAAAATAAGCTGTTTTGATACGACGATCGTGATATTGTGAACCTTATTATCTATACCTCACAACAGTCTCAGGCAGCATTTTTTCATTAGCCGTAGTTTTAGGAACATGTTTCAGCGAAGTAAAAAAGACAAAATACCCACTAAAATAATTCAGAGTGACTTCTTTCAAATTCGCCTATAGGTATGCAAACATTTACTTGGTGGTGCGTGGTGGTTAGTTTGACATTTAGCCTAGCCCGCAGCTGTTCCGAAACGATAAATCCCATATAAAAGTGACAACGAAATAATGAACGACAAATTTGGCTCTCCTTTTCGTTTTGCAGTAGGTTGCTTGGATACCAATTATCAAAAATTCTGGCCTACGTTTATCTGTCAAAATCTCGGCGGAATTTGAGAACTGGGGTCTTGGTACAATTCTCCACTCTCTTTTTGCACACGTTTATTAACTGTTTGCGAAAATTTGGCTAAAATAAAGCAGGATTTTCACACGCAATTACAACAACTACGCTCTACTTGACACTTCGAAGACTTACAGTAGTTTTTGTAATTGCGTGCTGAAATCCTGTTTTATTTAACTTTGCTGGGATCACCTAATTGAGAGATAACAAATAAAATTAATTCAGAGCAGAGAGAAATAATATTAGCCCATCAATTAGTGTGGAAAATGATTTTAAGTTGTGAGTTTTGACATTTGTTCGGTCAGATGCTCCGCTGAATGTTGCATAAGGTGTGTTTGAACAACCCAACAATCGGAAGTCGTTTTCGTGGACTTTAATACCATTTTTCCACCAACGTGATTTAGCCGAAGTGATTTATAAATCACGAAACGCGTTTCCACCGAACTTTACGTGTTTTAGAGTGTCATTTAGGTCAACTTTGCTCTATCAGTGATAGGACTTTTATCACTTAAGTGGTATTTCTACCGCTTTTTACACTTTCGGAAATTCTACCAACCTGAACTCGAAATCTACCACCTTTTAACAAAGCTATTTGCTAATAATATTTATTTTCCATCATTAAATTGAAAATTGTAGGTGGTTTTTTACCTAGGTACTGCTACTCGCCCTACTTTTACCCATACACACTCAGCTCTCAGTATTTTTCTCGAAGAATTGCATCAGCAAAAACTTTCAGTCCAGTGTACACCATTTACTGTGCCATTACTTCATTATTTACTGAATTATTCATCATGGACAATTTTTTTTTTCTACCACCGTTTCACTTTCCTCAAGTCCCATCACTGACTTTTCGTTTGCTGAATGAAGTGCTGAACATAATAATTTTATTTTGTGTGGACAGATACGTAATTAAAACTTAAACACGTCTAAATCACGTAATTAGTAATCACGAAAATGTATGGTAAAACACGTAATTAGTGAGGTGTTTAAGCTTAATCATGTCGATTTAGCTTAAACACGTCGGTGGAAACAGGGTATAAACAACTCGCTTTGAAAACTGAAATATGTATGGGAAAACTTCTGTTTTCGATGAAGCTTTCGACTGTTTCCGCGAAAACCCGGTTTTTAGCTCGATGTGAAAAGGGTATAAAGTTTGGCGATTTTTGGAATCCTTAGGTAATTATAATTCTTATTCAAACGTACTCTTTTCGTATAACTAGAACTTTCTAAGGAGTTATGTCTTTTTCGATTATCGGGCATTTCAGATTCTGATATGAGATTTCAGATTTCTGCTGCCAAATCGAAAATTAAATCCGAATTTTACTGGTTCTTTTGTGTGTTGAGTTGGCAGAAAAAAACATATTTTTCACTAGCACTGGCAATTCATTGTAATTGATTTTCACACATATAGTTTATACAAACCAATTTCGAAATAATTTTATATAAAAACTCGTTTACATATATGGGTTTTTTTTTTTTGTACATTGCAAAATGGAAACAACGTGTGTATCACCGGAAAATTTAGTTCCGGGACAGATCCGTTCTCTACGCTTTACATGATAAAGATCTCGTTTGCAGATGATAACCCCGCTCTAAGCAGTTTACCCTTACATACATTTCACCTAATTCTCGCAATTTGTGCTTTTAGTTGAGACAAGTAGGTATGTACCTAAAATGACAGTTTCAAAAGTCGGAAGTAGCTATTAAGCAATGAGAATGTACATACTTGTTATTGCATGGTATAGATTCTACTTTACGCTGATTTAACGAGGAAAATGTTTATTATCTACACAGTGCAATCCATTACCAAGACTCCGAAACTGCTCAAAAAATAAATAGGTAAATGATGACATTTATTTTCGCCGCGATCAGCCAAAAGACTTAGTAAAGTTAGTTGAAGTTGATTACAAGCCCGTTTGTACTACGTCAATAATTTTATGGGTGAAACACTTAATTTGTAGCAGTTCCTCCCCCACTCACATTGTAGTTCCATGTTGGTTGGTATAATAACTCAAACAATTATAATTGGAAAAAATAATATATATATTAAAACATAGACCACTTCTCACTTTACACTTTTACCGCTTTTAGCCATCCGAACACCGCACGTAGCTGGCAATGTTTCGATTTGAAAATTAAAAACCAATTGCGTGTTCTGAAATCTACCGAATTGCATTTGCAACACCCATTCACGAGATGAAGTTCGTAGACCTGATAAACTCCGCAAAAGATTCTAGCAGTAAAATGAAAATAGAATTGCTGTCGGCATGTTGTTATGTACCTTCGTTTCAGGCAAAAACCAAATTCAAATCAAATATCGTAAAAACGTGATATACCTACGCGTTTCAGTAGCGATTATTATTTTAAAGGCAAAAGAAAAATAATTTTTAATCAGGTACCTACCTTCTTCCTGTTCGATGTCTTTTTCCATCGCTACACGGTATTTACCACTTTGCTCGATTACAAAATGACAACCAGTTGATAGTTGTTATTATTTAATAAATTGCTACACTGTTTAAATTATTGTTTTAATTTAATTGCTATACTGTACTGAACTTTATAAACCTCCAGTAGGTGCATAACGCAAGAGTTTCTTCCGACAACCAAAGAACACAAAATTACGTAAATTACACATAGATAGGAAGAAAGCCTACAAACGTCAGTATAATGGATCGATGAAATGTCTTAAAAATAGGGGCGAAAGGTAATGAACAATTTGCCAACGGGCATTTCAGAAAATTCTGTTAAGCTTCACCTTACTGATTTGACGTAGAAATGGATAAGCGGAGAAATCAACATTTTTCCATTAATATGTCAAAGTATTTATTTCAGTTTTCAAATTTAAGGAATTATTGATGTTATTAGTTTCACAATTTTCGAATCAACGAACAGTTAGTCGCACCAACTGAACAAACAAAAAGAAAGAGAAATCGGTTCGTATTTTGAATAATTAGAAAAGATATGAATTTCTGTTGACAACCTGTTGCATACTGTCAGGATTTGGAGGTGGAGAGGTGAATTTCACGTGCCATCTGGCGAGAGTTAGATTATCGAATTGGTTACAAGTTCAGGTATTTACACTAGGAGAAATTTCGGAGTCAATCCATTTCGCGGAGATTTGGAGTAAATAAAAATACATTTGCATGTATGGACAAAACTAAAAACAAAAAAACACTGGAATTCAGAAACTAATTTTGCTACTACTAATTTGAGCATTTTTAGCATCAAAATCTTTACTAGCCTAGTACGCAGCTATTCCGGAACGATATTTTCCGATGGTCTCCAAACGGACAACAAAACGTCTGCAAAACAAATTTTTGCTGCTACACAAGTAGCAGTATTACCAGCACTGGTTTTTTTTCCCGATTTGGATACTCGAACTTTTCACTGGCTCCTTAAAATTGTCATTCGAGAATTATCCTAATTTTGGATAATTACTTTATAGTTTGGCGATTCTTAGACTCATTAGGTACTATTTAAAAAAAAATTAGTACTTTAATTGGGAACGTACTCTTTTCGTATAACTAAAGCTTTGTATACAGTTAATTGTTAATTAGCCAAATCCGATTACGAGTTTGTTTTGTTT
The DNA here is from genome assembly GCA_946477585.1 of Cheilosia urbana. Taxonomy (NCBI): domain Eukaryota; kingdom Metazoa; phylum Arthropoda; class Insecta; order Diptera; family Syrphidae; genus Cheilosia; species Cheilosia urbana. The sequence continues at coordinate 126,584,358 of OX297854.1, forward strand.
TTGTTAACAGTAATATTTTCGTCCTTAAGAAAATTTTAATCATAAGAATAAGTGTTCCTGCAAATTCCAACCAAATGCGCATTATTTATTTTTTATTCTTATATTTGAATTTGGATATTTTTGGCTCCAAAATTTCTCATTTACGTTCCATAACTCTTATAAAAGCTGGCAGCACTGTACCAAGCAATCTACTACAATTACCCACTCTTCCGCCTTCATTCCGGATCAGCAAAAATGTTTCGTTCTTGATTTCGTTGTCTCTTTTGTATGGTATTTTTCGATCCGCAACAGGTCTGTACTAGGCTTTGTAATCGACAACAAAATAGAATCACTACTCACTGCCTCACTGGCAGATGGCTTTTCAAACCCAACCAACTTCACTCGAAGATGTTGTAAAATTAAAAGAGACAACCATATTTGCCTCAAATTGGATTGCTTTCAGAATTCATGCACAGCGGAATTGAATTTCAGGTCGCCAATCGCCATCGTTTTCTTCTTTTTGTAATCGAAAGCGAAACGAAAATTCCAATAAAAATGTGTATATCGTACTTTGTCACACTCATACAAATAGCTGCATTCCGTCGGCCGTCCGTATCCATTCCATTCTGATAAACGATAACGATAGAGTTTCTGACGTTTATTGTTTCTCTTTTCTTTATTGCACACAAATCGTTGCGACGTTGCCTGCATTTGCCATTTTTTCAATCAAATCAGTCGAGGAAGTCAATCGAAAAGGATGGATTGTGTTTTCTCTTCCATATTCATTTAGTTTGCAAAAATAAGCGATTTTCACTGTCAAAATATCATCTAACCCAAACCCCTGATGATAAAAAACCAAATCGAAAATAAATTAGTCAACGAATTGTAACAATGAACGGATAACAAAACGGAATAACGAACAGTAAAGTGAAATAATTTGCGTTCGTTTTAGTGCGTGCACACGTCGAGAAAAAAAAAAAAAAAAAACGAATTCCAATTCAATTATGTGGTCTTCCCAGTGCTTGTGAACAAAAAAGTGTCTGGTGAAATTTTCTCGTTTTTCACAAATTTTTACCGCATCAGAATTTTTTTTTGTTTTGCAAAATCGCCCCTTGCATTTCTAGTTTTATTTTTTTTTGTTTTTTTATTTAACCAATCCCCTGGATTTATTTGTAATTTGTTCTTTTGTTTGCATTTGTTAATTTTGACTTCTCAATTTCCCTCGATTTTATCGATCCGTTGTGTCGTAAAATATATTTTTGGCATTGCACTTTGTCGTCTATTCCCATCCACCGCGCACTGTGCAAGTGTGTGAGTGGCGGTAACCCCGCGCGAAAAAAAAAATATACATATTCTCCAATAAAATATCGACAAACAAACGGTAAAGCAGAGGAATGGACAACGAAAAATCCGCGAAAATGTCCACAAATTCAAGGTTAAACAGCGGCAGCGTAGATGAGCCTACAACATCAACAACAACAAGACCGACCGCAAAAAGAAGAAATTCATCGAGTATTCCTGTCAAACTGTATTTTGTAGCTGTGATATTTGCGAGCTTATTTGCTGGAAGTTTACAGGTAAGCCTAAGCAAAGCATGACTTCATTTATTTTTATCTTAAATATGTGAAGTGATGGCGATTCAACGATAATCAAAAGTAGGGCGACGACTACGTCATCCGCTCAACGGGGCACTCCTAAAGGGGAACAAGAACAAGTGGTTGTGGTGACGGCACGGATGTATGTATAACTTTGTCCTCTCCTCACTTTGGTATAGATAGAATTATGGTTGTCCTACTATTACACAACTGTATTTACTTATATTTTTATTTGTTCTGGCAAATATTGTTTTTGTAAAGACGTTCTTTGTGATTCTATGCAAAGTTTACGTTGCGGTGAAGAAAAACTTGAAGTGCAGGAATGGCCACCTCCAGCTGCAGCACCTAGTTGAAGTTGACGATGACCTAGGTACGATGCGACTTCTTTTATCTTGTTCTCGAACACATAGTGCGCACGACAGATTTTAACATGGAAGACACTATCTTATACCGATCCGGCAAACTACTATTGTAAGCGTGTTGTAAAGAATGCTTTCAAGGCGCCTGAAAAGCAGGTAGAATTGTTTGGCAATCGTGTCCTAGAAAATCTTCCTAAACTTTGATTCAGAATTAACTCCCTCGTGGAACGCATAAAGTTATTTTCGTTTCCGCCCATGGTTGTGTGCAATATGAACATTTTGTAACAAGAGTATACCTACCTAACCACTTCGTTAATGCTACTTTACCTAGTTAATTAAAAAAAAAACTCTTACTCTTAACCGCAAAAAGCGAAAACTCATTTAAACGCACAAGTAGATGCAAGACTTTCTATGACGAAAGCTAATTTGCAGAAATGCAAAGAAAAGAAAATCAGTTTTCTTCCATTACTGAGGGTCACCACAGCTTTCCAAAGCCACTCGAAGTTTAACCCAACTTAACCGAGTTGGTACACATTAAAATGACTCATGCCATCAAAATTCACCACACGTAGAAAATTCATTTAATTTGAAAATTTTATTTTTATCATAATCCGCAGATTAAATGAGAAATTTGTACTCACTCAGTTTGTTTTATCTCTTCTCTATACTTGTGGCTGTGGGAGCTGCTGGCAGAATGAAAGTTCATGATAATAAATTTACCACAACGTAATCATGTCTTAACGATATGGCATAGCTCCCTCCATCTAAAAATAGGAAATCTGCTGTGTTTTTTTTAATATAAAATAAAAATTCATAAATAAAAAAAAAAGAAATTATGGAAGCGCCTCAAACTGCATACAGAGTATTCAGCCATAGTAAAACAGCTGCAGTAGTAGTAGATACAAATCAACTTATCGATCGATGGTAGCCAGATACAGCACGACAGAGAGATAGATAGGTAAAGAAAAGGAATGTATACGGGCAAAGTGTAGAGAAATTCCTACTGAGGAGAGAAAATTTGTTTACATCTCGCAACTAAAAAATGTTTGTCTCTGGCAGGCAGTGATAGATACAAAGTTTTCACAATGTTTGCAAAATGAATAAGCATCTTCCCACATAAATGGCTCTGTCACGTTTTTTTTTGACTCCACTCAATTTTATTATCAGCCGGTTCCGCTTGTGTCATGATTATGATGCGCACGTTATGCGACAGGTGGTGGTGAAGGTGAAGGCGTAGCTGGTACTCGCAGTCGGTATCGGTATAGGTATAGTTAAACGACTTCATGCATCGTATTAATGCAAGAAATATGTGCCATTCCACTTTTATATTGTCCCTTGGCCGCTTTGTATTGTTATAAAATGAAATTCATTATGCCCCTGGTTTTATTCCATTTAAATAATGACAGCAAACGAAATTTCTCTCCATTATCATTCGTTGGTGTGTATGGTGTTAACTTGGCTACCAACAACAAAAAACTGATTGATTTTACCTATTTTCTTCTTAGAACTTTGTGTGCATTTTTTAGAATTTATTCGAAGAAAGTCTCGCATCAAATACAAACAAGCAAATTAATCGACACATAAATTAAATGTGTTTTGGCAAGCGCTTTGATTTAATTTATTAATGATGATAACTAAAAGGGAGATAGGTAGATATTTTTAGAAAATGCAAAATTCGCTTGTTTAGCCTTGGCCAATGGATTTGCAATACTTAAGTCTTTTGCATAGACGCAAAAGTCAGCAATTCGTATAATTTTGTGGATTTTTTTTTTTGTGTTTGGAATTTGCTGGAAGTACAAAATCATTGAAAGACATTGCAGAACTAGTACGCGAGGGATGCTTCTGCAATAGTGATGGACATTAACTCATCTAAAAAAACTCCCGGGGTTTGACTTCCGACATCCCGAATAACCTAGTCGTATGACTAATCAGCAATTTGGGAAATTGTCTACGTTACTTGCCCTTGCTGTGTATTTAAAAGTTTAACATTTTGACACATGATGACAGAATGACAGATGACAGTCAGGGCATAGGTATCTCATTGGGCACATTAACGTGGTATTCCATTGGGCTTCTTCAGATTCGCACTCAGATTTCAGATTTCGTGTGTCTTATCGAACATAAAAACGTCACTTGCTCTTTTTTGTGTTGATATTCTTGCGATTCGAATCTTTCCGCGTTTGAATTTTCCATTCACTGTTTAAATTTTATATTAAAACATTCGAATTTTGCGTCTCCATTGATTTCTAAACTTTTCAAATTCTTACTACAAGAAATTTGTTGAGTAAAAACTCGTTAGATTCTCATTGGAGGGCAGGGCTGCCAATTTTGAGGCCAGAAAGTGAAGCAAATCGCTCAAAAACGAAGTAGATATTAAAAAAAAGTGTAGCAGACAATGAAAAAAAAAAAAAAAAAAAAAATGATTTATGTCATATTGACTTGTTTTTCCTTTAAAAAATAATTACAGCTTCTAAAGAATAAGTTTCACAAAATAATAAGTATGTAGGTACATAGTACATTAGGTAGTTTATTTTAAAATAAATATGAGCTTTTTGTTTCATTTAACTCAATTCAATTCAAGTGAATTTTCCTCCATAACAAGAAGTTTGACAATTTGGAAAAATGAAGGCAAATGCAGTAGATTTTGGCGATGATTGCATTCAGATCAAGCAAATGACTTTTTTGATTTGCAAAAATTAATCAATACAACACAAATTAAATAAAATTTTTGATGGTTAGGTATATAAAAATGAGTCAAACGAAGTTGAAATAAGTTGCTACGTAGCAGATGCATTAAAAAAAGAAAAAAAAAAAAGTAGATCTACTACATATGAAGTACATTGATCGCCCTGGTGGAGGGTCGTAATATCCTGCTCTCTCAGAGCCGCTTTCTTTTAGAAATTTTCAGAGTTAAGGAACGGTATTAAAAAAAATCATAAAACTAAAAGTTCTTTAAATATAAATATTTATATAAATATTATATAAAACACGAAAAAAGGAAGGCGCGTAAAAAATGGCAACAGAGTCGCGCCCCGCAACATAAAACACATTTGAATTATTTGTGCAATTTGTTGAAGACAGCTATCAAGGGCTTTAAAAATCGTGCGATAGGTTCTTACCTTGAAAGTTTAATGGCGAAAAAATATTCCAATTATTCACTTTGGAAAGCAGTAAAAGGCACCAAAAGGCCCAAAATCCCCGCGCCACCAATTAAAATATCAAAATGAATGGACAAGGGAAGATAATGAAAAAGCGGACGTTTTTGCCGCCCATTTAGATAAGAAACCTTTACACCGTACGATGGTCGGGCGGTTCACGACAGTGTTATTGCGGCGGAATTACTATCCGACGATTTAGTACTCACAAGTGCAACGCTAAGGGAACTAAAACGTGAAATTGAATCCCTAAAACCTAAGAAAGCTCCTGGTTATGATTTGATCGCGGGAGAAGTTCTCAAAGTTCTACCAAGAAAAACATTGATAAACTTCCTCATATTATAAATGCCGCGCTGAGACTAAAACACGTGCCAAGCCAATGGAAAGTTGCGGAGGTTATAATGGTTTTAAAACCAGGAAAACCGCCAAATGAAGTAAAGTCGTATAGACCAATTTCCCTTCTTCCAGTTATATCCAAAGTTTTCGAGAGAATTTTACTAACGCGCCTACAACCGGTTATAGAATATAATAATCTTATTCCTGACCACCAGTTTGGGTTCAGAACCAAGCATTCCACGATTGACCAAGTGCATAGAATTACTGACGTAATTGAGAAAGCATTTGAAGAAAAAAAGATATGCTCAAGCGTATTCCTTGACGTCTCAAGCCTTTGATAAGGTGTGGCATGAAGGCTTCAAATTTAAATTACGACAAGTTCTTCCCGTACGCCTATTGATATTTTACAATTATATCTAGGGAATAGACTCTTCCATGTTAGACATGGAAACGAATACTCGCGATATACCAACAGAAGATGGCACTACTCTCGCTACGTTCGCCGACGACACCGCTATCCTAGCAGTAGGTAATACAATTGAAGACTGCAAAACTTCAAATCGCACTGAATAAGGTAAATGAATGGACAAGGGACTGGCGGATCGCCCTCAACGAAACTAAATCTGTTCACGTGAATTTCACGTATAAGAAAACTAATGACTTGCCAATTTTCCTAAACTTGGCCCGAATACCCTTTGCAAAAGAGGCCAAATACCTGGGAATGACACTCGACGCAAAGCTGAAATGGAATTCGCACGTGAAAATGAAACGTAAAGAACTCGATATCAAATATAGAGAGTACTGGTTACTCGGAAAACATTCCCAGCTCAGTACCGAAAACAAACTGCTTCTATACAAGCAAGTGCTAAAGCCGGTGTGGACCTACGGTATACAACTCTGGGGTTGTACCAAGAAAACAAATGTCAATATTCTACAAACTTTTCAAAATAAAGTGCTTAGAGAAATTGTACAAGCACCATGGTATATTAGAAACGACGATATCCACAGAGATCTCGGAATTCCAACAATTGAAGCTGAAACTAGAAGCTTCGCGAGAAAGCATAGAAACCGACTAATCGGACATGTCAACAATACGGTCCGACAAATTTTGGACGAGAACAATTTATTGCGCCGGCTACAAATAACGAAACCGTTCGACTTGGCACGATAAGATTAACCGCGTCTAAATTGCGGAACATGCAGGATCTTTCATTGGAAAGTAGCCTGTCAAAAGTTGTTATTTCGTTATAGAAAAATTGCTTGATAAGTTACATCTTTGTTGCAGTATCTAACAATTCTTCGAAGGGTGGTGTTTTTAGTCAGTAAAAATCTGACACTACTATGAGCACGCACTTGCTATTCTTATAGTGTCTTTGGAAGATTTTCACCTACCCTCGGTTAAAAAAAAAAAAAAAAAAAAATATATAACAGCAAAGGAACAGATCTTTTATTATCCATTAGCAGCAATGAAATGCAATCGGACACTGAAGGTACCCACGCATTGATTGGTTAGTTACGGAGGGTTCCAGGAAATGTGAGGAAGACTGATGCATCTGCAATTAGCACAATTTAAGAGTCGATTTTATTCTTCCCCGAGCAATAAATGGAAAGGTTCATCGAACGCTGTAGGGTCAACCGCAGTTGGATTATGTGGCTTTAAGTTTGTATCAACAACCGAAAATCGGAAATCCACTCGAGTTGTGTTAAGTTGTGTTAATCAGTTGAAATGAGCCACTAATCTAATCCGTTATGTTAAGTTAAAGTGGCTCTCGATGAGAGAAACACTTAGGCCGTTATTCGGCCTATTGTGCGTACCACTGGTGTTTAAGGGTTCCTTATCTGGTTACTCATGTGAACCATTTGCTTCCGTTGATAAAGCTAAGAATGTTAGCAGCGCTGGTGTCGCATAGATCACTAAGATCATTGAGGAAGTAGTTTCCTAAGTACGCCATCCTTAGATTGGATAGGGCAGGGCAGCTGCAGCTTATGCAAAAGTCATTGTATGGCAATCCAAGTCTTTGCGCGTGTCTCCCAGAATACAATGACCGGTAATGACATTAGCAACCAACGAGATCCTAGGTCTGTTTAGTCGCAGAAGCTCCTTGGATCTTTTATTATCCAATGTCGGCCAGGTAAGCTTGGCAACGTCGCAATATCCCAGATGCTTAAATCTACGGTTTGCCATTCTTGTTGCGTCCGCGTTAATGATTTGTTTAGCGTAAGACAGCGGTGCATGCACGTTGTACAGACTAACGCTATCAACACCGGAGGAGCCTAATCTTGCAAGTTCGTCAGCTGCACAGTTCCCTGGGATATCACAGTGTCCCGGAACCCAGCAAAGGGTAAGGTTCTACTGTCCAGCTATCTCGTTAAGAGATACGCGGCAATATTCCACCGCCTTAGATCTTATTTCGCTGGAAACTAAGGATCTGATTGCAGCCTGATTGTCAATATAAATAACAATATCCCTGGTGTGATATACTATTAATCGACAGCCACGCCGCGGCTTGACGAATAGCTGTGATTTCGGCTTGGAAGACACTACAGTGTTTCGGAAGGGAGAAGGAGAGGCAAAAGCTCAGTTCTTCTGAGAATACACCAGCCCCGACTCCCTTTAATGTTTTGGAACCGTCCGTAAATATTGACAGTGCTCCTACATGTAGGACATTCCGTGAGCCCCATTGGGATCTGTTCGGTATTTCCTTTCTTAAGCCTTTTTCGAAATCTAATCCCTTAACCGCCGGCGTTAGCTTTCAAGCAAAAAGGATATTAAGTCGGTGCTTTGGGGAATTTATTTTGTTTTCCCTGTACTTGTAGTTAGATTGCAAATAGTTAGCGCTCGTTAGAATGCATAGAAAAGATGTTGCTTGTGCGGGTGCTTTTTTTATAGTCGATCTTGATTAACAGCTTCGACATATTCAATATTCATTAAGACACTGACTTCCGAAAACACTTTTTCATTTCCTCTGAATGCCATAAATGACTCGTTAACTGTTTACAAGAGATGTGATTCATTACCGTCATTTCAACAAAACTCGCTGACGCCATTTCCGAGTATCTCTAAGAAACCTTTTATTTGTGTAGTCACTGGCAGTACAGATTAACAACATAAGCAGCCCGAAAACTGTGTCAAAATCACTAAAACCTGCTCTGTAAAAAAAAAAAACAGCAAACACACCACACCTACAAGTGACAATAATCCAGATTAAAATGCTGTAATCACTTAGGCGTAGTGTTGAATGTTTCTCCACCACCTACTGTGTTCTTAACTTTGCTCATCACTTCTCTTTCCACTTCAATTCACTCGACCGCATTTTATTGCAATTGCGCTGCGATGATGAAATCATCATCATAAAAAAAAAATTCCAACCTTCAATATGGTGGCGCTGTCTGTAACTAACATTCAGTAAGTATACATCCACAGCAACCAATTATGGTGGTATGCTACGAAGCGGCTTAAAAATTGCAGTCAAGGCTGTTCTCACACCACACTAAAGTGAATTCAGTTGCAGCAACAACAGCAACAGACACTCAATGACACAACCCTACAGCCACTCACCCTCGGCCTATGCCATCGCCCATCGGTTGAACTCAATTGGGGAAGCGGGCACAATAACATGTCCTAGCGATGGAAGCAACCCTCCCTTTTTTGTTTGCTACAAGGCAACTCCATGTTGGGGAAGGTGAGTTCACATACATATACGAGTATTAAAGCTCGCGTGTAGGTCAGTTTGACAAAGTCGAAGAAAGAAAGAAAGAACGACGATAGACTATGTATATGTATAAAGGACGATGAAAATGCTGGCATAATACCACGTAGAAAGCCTGTAACATAAAACCGATTTTAATGATTGGGGAGGTCAACTTAGGGGAGTTAATTATCCCTTTTCGCGTATACCTACTCTATGCCAGTTTAATTGATTTTTCTCTTGTTCTTCTGTATAAAAGTCATTAAATGGGTTTATGCAGACGAATTAGGCAGAGAAAACAAACATTCCGCTGGTGTCCTCAAAATATTCAAATGAAGGATAAACATTTCTAGGCTAATGTGAAGGTAATGAACATTTAACGAGTCATGAATCGCATAGGGAAGACCTTGTTTTTGGGGGTCATTATACAGTTTAAGTGAAAAACGATGTCAAATTGTGGTAACTCCACCGGAGGATATGTTTTTACAATTTTGCCGTATGTACTGTAAACCCCTGAAAGTAAGAACAAGTCGACAGCTGATGATGGGCTTAGGCGGAGTTCATGGCCAAGGTATTTTGAAATCATTTCATTACAAGTTCCAAACACAAACGTACAGAATTACCCCGCTCATTTGGAAAGCTTATTTTTTGAGAAGGTTTTTCGTTGAAAGAGATTACGGGTGTGATTCGCCTGTAACAGCATTAGTCGGCATTAAGATCGCACTTCTTGATTAGGAAACTTTTTCAAAGATAATGGGCTTAAGCTAACTCACTGTAATCTGTGCGCAAAGTCTTAAAGTGTTCTAGATGGGTATTCTACTCTGGTATAGGTATTGTTTAGGTTTATTACCGTCGACTCGAGTGGGTAGTTACCGGTGCGGAAGACTCGTTGTTTTTTTTTTTTTTTTACTTAATCTAATCAGTTCCGTTTGGTCGTTTGTCATTTGTAAGTCTTGCTTCGCCGGGCCTTTAGCCAAGCAGTTGGAAAACTTATTTTCTTTTCGTTGGTGCAAATATTGCAGTTGTATATTGTTGATTTAGACACAAGTGGACATTTCGAAATCTAAGTTGCCGTGGCTGTCACAATAATCCAAGTCCAAGTCCAAGTCATCCTTTTGAGAGTGAATAGGAGCTCGGACGTACCTAATTCTGCGCGAAAGAAAACCACACTGCTCATCACTGTTTCCAGATGAAAAATCTGATAATCTTTTTTCCGAAATAAGAAATCTTTTTTTTTTTCAAGATTTTTTCAAAACACATAATAATAATAACAAAATAAAAAACACAATATTTAATACACAAATATTCTGTATGGTGTATTGGTGGCATCGCTTCCAATCCATTATCGTAAATGTCAATTTATCACTTAAGCCTAGTATCCTGCCAGGGATGAAAAATTAACTGTGTGGAGTTGACTGTAATAAAATATTAGTTCCAAATGAATTTTTCTGAGCTGAATTTTATATTTGACTTTTTCGTATACGTATGTAGGAACTTGGAGAAAGATATCGTTTTCGTAAAAAAGTTTGAATGATTTCGAGATCTTCAAGTTCATCCATTCAAATATAGCCCAATTCTGTCCGTGGTGAATTCAATATCGCACACTGTATTGTACGATATCAGGTTCTCAATTTTCAAACTATCACTGAAAACATTCAATTGCAAATGACAACGTGAAACAAAACTATGCATATGAACATTTTCGAATTTTGGTTTCATATTGTCATAGAACGAGAATCAAAATTGCGGTTCAAGGGTAAAATAGTTTTTGTTTCACTTTTTCCAAGAACGAGAATTGACCCCCGGAATAGCTTTACATACGACGAAAAATTTCCTTACTTTATAGTTGATGAAAACATTATTAAAACAGGAGTTGTGCATGGGCTCTGTTCGACTCACATTATACATAATAATGGAATTAAAAGAAACGTGTCTGTTCAATAGAAAAAGTCTTGTACAATTTTTGGAAAAAACGCCCACACTTCCGAGCAAAAATTAAGAAGCATTCGCTTTTCAATTTAATCAATTGGCAACACTAACTGAATTTAAACAAAATAAATATAACGAAAAAATATTTTTTTCTTCCTCACATTGATGAATGAATATTTATTTTTATTTAAATAACGATAACGAATAGGTACCAACAAATCGTTGGTGCGTTCGCACTTTATCAAAGCACACCCCCCACACGCGGCCACGCTCCACGCATTAGCAAAAAATTAGTATTCCCTCGAAAGCACAGTGGGGTAAGATACCCCAAAATATGGAATTAATTCATACTAATGAAAACCATTTTTTTTATGTAAGAATCACTTATTATAGACCTTTTTTGACTTCTAAAGTTTTTTAACTAAAAGTAAATCACAAAATAAAATAGTTTCCCATTTATCATTTATAATACATACTTTTAAATTATGTGTATAATAAACAATACAAATCGTTTAAATTTATTTACATGAAATTATTAAAGAAAACTAAAATTCAGGTTCGTCTGATAAACATTCATTCTCACTCTCATGGCTAATATTGGAGTTGGAGGTATTAGAAGTTAAAATATTTGGTGCAATGAGTAAATCGAAAGCTTAATCAACATTATTTATAAAAACATCTTCATTACATTTTTCTCGGGAACATAAGGAAATGTTCCCGAAAGAACAGCTCTTGCAATATTTTTTAAAGTCTTTGTTCCTGGCTTCCTGCGCTTCTTCATAGGGCCTATTGGGAGAAGTGCATCAGAAATCAAATATGGACCATGAATTAATAGCTTATGCAGTTGCAGGGGGGTAGCATGCCCCCCCATACGTATTCCAAGTCGGAAGGGTAACAATTATTAGTAATAAAAAAATAGTTTTGGGGACTTCTTCATTTCTTATTTTGGTGTCTTATTTCATAATGAAATATGACCCCATTAGGAAATAAGGCTCCAAAAAAGGAAATAACACCCCAAATTTTATTAAAAATTGTTGTTGTTGTTTCCTGTATAATTTTTTGGGAACTTATTTCATTTTTATTTTAGGGCCTTATTTCGCAGAGCCTCTACGAATCACATTTGTTGAACTAGTCGATTGGGAAAACTGAATAAAAAAAAGTAAGACAAGTGCGAGTCGGACTCGCTCATGAAGGGTTCCGAAACAGCAAGTAACATAACATAAAAGTTCTTGTAGTTCGTTGTAACTTTGATCGATATTTTAAAAATTACTCGCTAGATCTCGTTCAAAAAATTTTCGTTTGAAGTTTACATGGTAATGTACACCTTATATTTTTTTTTAGTTTTATCGTTCTCTTTTTTAAGAAGTAAGGTGGGGGGAGGGGGAGGGGACCAACATTTTACCACTTTGGAAGTGTCTCTCGCGCAAACTATTCACTTTAGAAAAAAAAAATGACATTAGAAACCTAAATATCATTTTTGACGAGCTGTCCATAGATACCCCACACGTATGGGTTTGATGAAAACCATTTTTTTGAGTTTCAGTTCTATGTTTGGGGAGCCCCAAATTTTACTGTTTTTTTTTTTTTTTTTAATTTTTGTGTAAAATCTTAATGTTCACAGAATACATCTACTTACCAAGTTTCAACGGTATAGCTCTTATAGTTTCGGAGAAAAGTGGCTGTGACATACGGACGGACGGACGGACAGACAGACAGAAATGACGAATCTAATAGGGTTCCGATTTTTGCCATTTGGCTACGGAACCCTAAAAAGGAGCTCATATGAGCACCAGTTTTTTTTTCAACTATACACAAGATGTCAAGCTGTATTAACAAACAAAACTCTGGGTGTGGAAACGTGTGGAAATATATTTTTACATTATCAATTTTAATACTCCCTTAAAATTTCTGCGAAAATGTGAAGTAATACAGTACAGTGCCCTACCAATATAACGAATGATCGATGTAACCAACGTACCTACACTTTTTTCAATTTCATTGGTGTCTCTATTTAATAATAACGTATGAAAAAAGTAGGGATAATACGGAGCTTCGACTCCGAATCCGATATGTCGGAACTTCCGGTTTAAATTGCACCTCCGAATCCGGCTTCGGTTCAGATATAATCACATCGGAGGTTTTTCGGAACACCATCGGTGACAAGGCGACCGATGAACATGAACAACAAAGAATTATCGAGTTGCGACATTTACAATACGACTGTCTTTTCACTCTTTTATGTATTTTACATAACTAGGCGGGATTTGTATTGAAGTTGAGAGTGCGTGCGTCAAATTTATATCTTAAAATTTTATATTTTAATAATATTGTGTCTGCGTGCGACCTTCGCCTCCGACTCCGATTCAACTCCGACTCCGCGGAGGTTGGTATGACGCTTCCGACTCCGGTAAAACCACCTCCGTAACATCCCTAGAAAAAAGGGTTGACATTCGGTATAACGAATGTTTCTGTTATACATCCCTTTATTAAAGAAATATGTGCCTCTGTCAGTTTTACGGAGGCAAGAAGAGTAACGAACACTTTGACTCTTGTACAAAATATTTTCCTAGAGGTTACAAATTAGAATCACTTTCAAACGCTAAGGTATTGTTTAGATTAAATTAGATTAGATTTATTTATTTCATAATTAGAAGTAAAATTTGTTATACAAGGAAAGAAAATCACGGTTAATTAACTTTAAGTATAAAAATCACAGTTTGTAACAGTATTACGATTATTTTTTGGTACTAAAAAATTTAGATAAAAGGAGATTTATATGGGCAGTTTTTTATGCACATTCAGTGTGTTGTGAAATGTAGGTGTTTTAATGAAACTTCAGCAAAAATTTATAGTTTGATAGTTTTTTGTTAGATTCCTCAAAATCCCACGATTTGGTGTTTTTTCCCTTTATCCCACGAAAGGCTTTTCGGTCATCGAAATTCCCACAAAAAGGGATAAATCCCACGATATAACAACACTGGTTGATATACTTGTTTAGACACACCTTGCCAGAAGAACGGAAGTGTAATTTTCAATTTGAACGTATAGTCCATACATAAAACAAGTAAAACATTATATGTACACCTGTTTTTGCAAAAGATGTATTGGAATATAAAATAACGGAAAACAACTTTCTATACTCATTTCTCTCAATTAATTTTTTTTTTTTAAATCTATTCCGCTTCCGCCATATAAGCCGCCCCACTGTGAGACGATCAGACCCACGACCAGTCGGTACCATATTGTGCGTAGAGACTAAAAATAAGTACAGTAGTAACCGTTTAAAGCGAACCCGGTTAAAGCGAACTTTCGGTTATAACGAACCATTTCATGAAGTCCCAATCAATGCCCCATAAGAATTATGAATTTTAATTTCGCATATAGCGAACCCGCCTAAAGCGAACTTTCGCATATAACGAACCCATTCTGCGCGTGAAATAAAGAAAATGTACGGTTATACCGAACCAAAAATCTGTCGCTTTACATTGTCATCCAGATTTTCCAAACTTTTCGGGACTTCCCCGAGAACTGTATAGCTGCGTACGAACCAACATTCTCAAACGTCAAAATTTTGTCCTTCAATATAATTTGTTCGGTACTTCCCCGAGTAATCTTATGTTTACAAACGAAAGGTTGAGTTAAGTGACGCGCTTAAGAATCATTTAAGATTAAGATAAATAAGACGTCGAATTGTTTTAAGCGAATTGAAATCTTCTCAAACAAAACAATCTAAAATTCATGACTTTTTTAAATAAAAAAATTAATAAAAATATAATGCTTTTATACTGAAATATGTAGATACTTATTTTTTATGTGTTTTGAACACTTTTTCTTTTCTTTTTTTGATTTTCAAAACAAAACTTGATGATTTTCTTATCGTATCACTTATAACGAACTTCGGTTATAACGAACCAATTTGGTCAGTCCCTTCGAGTTCGTTATAAGCGGACACTACTGTACGTTTTATTATTATTATTTTTTCGTTTCTTTAATATGACCGACAATCTTTGAGGTTGTGTCATTCAGCAAACCGTACAAGCTCGTAATTTTTTTTTTTGTTTCTTTTTCGGTGGCCATTTTTATTTTTGGTTATGTTTATTTTTACACACGGATTGGCTATTTTTGATTTGTTGTTGGCAATAATTTGTGTTTACGCATGCAAAACGCGTTAAAGGTCAATTGGTATAGTGTTACTAGTGTGTAATATTGCAATGCAATAAAAACCGAATACCTACAAACATGGCTGCAATATGGAGACGTAACGAAATTGTCGCGTTTAATTATTATTGCATGCGCTTGGTAATTTTGTACTTGCTATGTATGGCTGTGTCTGTTTTTGTATCCGCTTGTTTATTTGCCTTGATAGTTTTCCAATTATCGTTGAAGATGCAAATTATTTGTGTGAGTGTGCGCTCAGAATTGTTTTGCATCTTTTCGATTTTGCGATGCCGAGAATCTATAGCCAAGTCTATAATTGAGGGGTTCGAGTGCTCTGGATGTATCTGCTTAATTAGAGCAATATTGATTGGATGTAGGCTGTAGTGGTTTGTTTTATATTGTTGAAGGTCATAACCAGGTTGGAGACAATGGCTGTCCTTCTGACGTTTAATAAGGCCAATGTATACAAATTCCGATTCGGCGCCAGTAAACTCTTTTGGATTACCGAAAAGGAACAATATTAAACAATTTTTACAGTGGCACTAGGTTACTAGGTATACAGATCCATTATTTATGCATGGCCATTGTAGATCCCATAGCCGCAACCGTCACGCAAGCCACGCCTTTTCAGTGTATAACTCTTTCAAAGTGCGGATTAAAAATGAATGTCATTCTAACCTCAAAAATGCAATTACCCACTGAAAATAAAGGACTCTTCTAACAGAACAGCATTCCGCCAGAGGACACAGCGGCGACATCATCTATCGATTTTTCGCACCACCACTTACCAGACTGTAGTTAGTACGACCACGACGATGAGAGTTCAAGTTCTTTCTCACAAGTCACAACGAAACCCATGGAGAGAGTGATGGCTTGGTCAGGGATGTTGTGGAGGACGGCAACGCAAAAACCTTGTAGTGTGTTATTATCGTTTTATATTCATCACACAAAATGTAGGTATACACGGGTTGAGCTATATAGTATTTTCGAGGTTGTGCTATATACCTTCTGCGTTCACCCTTGCCCTCCATGTCACGCCGCTTGTCTGCCGAAAACATAGTCTTAGGGGTAATGGTGCAATTTGAAAGCAAGTGCAGTGCTTTGAATGGCGGCTTTCAAAGCCAGCAAAATGTAAACAAAAGAAACAAAAGGAAACTATTTTTAACCTCAGTATAAACAAATCTACAAAAGTTTATACACTCGCTATATGTATGGCTTTGTATACGAGTAGGCTGGCTTCTCTTCTCTATGCCAGTCGGGTTTTGTTTATTTCTGACGTGCGAGGGAAATAAAAAAATCGAAAAAAAAAATCACAACATTCAATTTAGTTCCGGCCTTTAATAATTTGCGGATGGTGAGGGTGTTTTTTTTTCTTTATGTCATCTCTGTGAGCAGTTGTGACGTGATCCAATCAGTTACAGTATGCTGTGCAAGTGTTAATGTATGTTTCATTTTGTGATGCACGTGCTGTTGTTTTGTCAAAGCTCTGACATTTCCTCAGTTGTGAATGCGATTATTTCAATAAATGTAAAAGATTTAAACAATTTATGGTAAAATATGGACTGGCCAGGTAATGAAAACTTTATTGAGGCAATAAAATGGTCTAATCAAACAAGATAAGCAAACCGTGGAAAAATCCCCCTTCAAACAAAGCAACAGTCAACTGACCGATTTCCTTGGTGTAGATTCGCAGTGGCTTAGTGGTTAGTGTGTTGGACTACTAAACGAGGGGTCGAGGTTCGAATCCCGCAAAAAAAAAAACAAATTCCAACTTAGGGTTTTTTTTTCCACTGCGCCGCCTCTCGCGAACGTCTGACAAACATCCGAGAGTATAACTGTCTTGGAAGCACTGGAGAGGACAACCAACTGGACATGCCAGCATCCTCCTGCAGACAAGCCCCTTACCTAATACTACTGACTATCTGCCTACGAAAATCGTTTTCGAAAAAGGCTTCACAAAGGAAATACCGAAAAGATCCCAATGGGACTCACGGAATGTCCTACATGTAGGAGCACTGTCAATATTTACGGATGGTTCCAAAACATTAGAGGGAGTCGGGGCTGGTGTATTCTCAGAAGAACTGAGCTTGCGCCTCTCCTTCTCCCTTCCGAAACACTGTAGTGTCTTTCAAGCCGAAATCATAGCTATTCGTCAAGCCGCGGCGTGGCTGTCGATTAATAGTATATCACACCAGGGATATTGTTATTTATATTGACAGTCAGGCTGCAATCAGATCCTTAGTTTCCAGCGAAATAAGATCTAAGGCGGTGGAATATTGCCGCGTATCTCTTAACGAGATAGCTGGACAGTAGAACCTTACCCTTTGCTGGGTTCCGGGACACTGTGATATCCCAGGGAACTGTGCAGCTGACGAACTTGCAAGATTAGGCTCCTCCGGTGTTGATAGCGTTAGTCTGTACAACGCACATGCACCGCTATCGTACGCTAAACAAATCTTTAACGCGGACGCAACAAGAATTGCAAACCATAGATGGGAACATGTAGGATATTGCGACGTTGCCAAGCTTACCTGGCCGACCCTGGATACTAAAAGATCCAAGGAGCTTCTGCGACTAAACAGAACTAGCATCTCGCTGGTTGCTAATGTCTTTACCGGTCATTGTATTTTGGGCAGACACGCGCAAAGACTTGGATTGCCATACAATGACTTTTGCAGAAGCTGCAGGGATGAGGAAGAGGATGAGTCCGTCACTCACCTTCTCTGCAGCTGCCCTGCCCCATTCAATCTAAGGATGGCGTACTTAGGAAACTACTTCCTCGATGATCTTAGTGATCTATGCGACACCAGCGCTGCTAACATTCTTAGCTTTATCAACGGAAGCAAATGGTTCACATGAGTAACCAGATAAGGAACCCCTAAACACCAGTGGTACGCACAATGGGCCGATTAACGGCCTAAGTGTTTCTCTCATCGAGAGCCACTTTAACATAACATAACATAACATAACATAACATATAACTGTCTTGAAAGAGCTTCTCAATTAGCCGTTTGGAGTCGGCATAAAATTGTAGATCCCTTCCATTCGTTCGAAAAACTGAAAAACTCACACAGAACGGAACGAATGGTTGTGAGAAGCTAGGCCTAGGGTCCCTCCGGACTTGTTGCGTCAACTATTTTATTTATTTATTTAGATTCTTAACAACCGATAGGCACTTCGGGTATTGTAATGTGAATGGAAAAAAAAGTTCACTTATGCGAAATATTCCAACCTACATTTTGGTACCTCAATTGTGTTAAAAGTTTCAGGTTTAAGCGGGTCTTTTAAAGTGCAACTGCGCATTTCAGCTCCTGTCCCGTATGTGGATACAGAGCGAGAACTCAATTAGTTGAATGACAACAAGCTTTAAATGATTAAAAAAGAGTGAGAGGGATAAGATAAACACAAATAATAAATAATTCAAGTCTTCTAAAGTTTCTTACAAATAACAAAAACAAAAAAATCATAGATATAGATAGATTTAAGGCCGAAAGGCAATAATTTCAAGCATATTGATAAGTTTAGAGCGCTCGCCAAGAGCCAGCAAGCTAGAATAAGATAAATGTTAGTTCCAAATTAGACTTAATCGTTTTTTACTAGTCTGTAAATTAAAGAAAGAAGTAATAAAAATGAATTTAAAATTAAAATGGAATGAAATTAAAATTCTAATCAAACTTTGAAAGGTCAACATGTAGGTATTTAAAATTTCTAATGTGATTATCTCATTTGGTTCGGGATTTTTAATTAACCTTTGCAATCGAAAAGATGAGTTCCAGTACACGTATCTGAAATGGCATGGCATATATAGGTACTGCGTTGTGACATCACGTTAAAGGTGGAATGCTCTCGCCGATGACTTGATGGTCCACACAAGACAAACATTTATAACTTCAATGGAATGAGTGAACTATGACATAGTTTAAATTTTCCTGTGTTTTGTGCTTCGACAATTGAAGTAAATAAAAGCAAAACATGCAGCTATGCAGCAAATCCAAATCTTTCATTTCCTAAAAACAAGTAATGTTAAAATTCACCACTTTTAGTTGTTTTGTTCACCCATTAAGCAATTTGTTGAAATTACCAACAGTGGATACTAAACAAACATTTACATTGACATGTCCTCAGTTAAGTAAGCAGTTTCTGGTTTATTTTTGAACTTGAGAATGATGCAATCAGGATGGATACCCCGTCAAATAAATCGGATTGTGATATGTGAATAATAACCACGTTTAAAATGTTCAGCAATACGGGATAGGAAATAAATATAAAACTGCTGATGGTAAGTTGAGCTGATTTTAGATAAAAAATTAAAATCGCATTGCAACCCAGGCAGAGATTTTTAGTGACTCAGCAACGTTTTTTTTTTTTTAATTTGTATGTGCAGAATGGAAGCGTAAAAAGTCCAGTGGCAATCGGAGCCAGCTTTGTTTAATGAGCGATATCGCATTACAGAGTTTTAATTGCTGCGATTATAAGTACTTGGACACTCCGAGCATTAGTATTTGGTATAGCTATACAGGACGTCGAGTCGCAAAATGAGATATCCAGCTACCGCAATTAAATTTGTGGATAGCAAGCGGGAATCACTTCGGAATCAGTTAAAGGTAGTTAAGCGGTGTATGAAGCGTCACATGATTACCCGTATGCAAAAATACGCCCAATTCAATGTTTCAGATCGAAGCAGTTTAAATGAGTTTTGGGCCCATTTTTAGCAACCATAACGATAATGATGTTTAATGTGGTCAAACGAAAAATTGTTATCACTTAATTGTTTGTTTGTGCTCTCGGACTGTGCTTATCAAGGGGAATTAATCGTAAATGTCTATAATGCGCCACTCAAGTAACAAAGAACTTGCACACGGTGGGAAATTCAATTTGTGATTTACAAAAAAAAAAACAAGGTCTGCAAGTAAGGACCTAAAAACAGAGAAAGATAAACAGATATTCGTCACATAAACCATAACAAAGGTTTTCACTATAAAATTGTTAAATAAAATTCAGTCAAACTTCTTTCTAACGAACCTTCAAGGGAATACAAAATTGCTTAGTTATAAAGAAGTTTTACACAAAATTCGTTTCGTTCGTTTATTATAAAAATCTTTTAATTTAAAAAGGTGACCAGTATGTGTATCATCTGAGGTTTCATCTCTTGTTTGAATAAATCTTCGTAAATTATCAAAGACAGTTCTCATATTATTATCGTTGGGTACTAACTTAATTCTTTAAAATTGTCGATAATGTACAAAATGAAATACTAAAATTTTCTGCAAGATCTTTTTTCTTTTCTCCCCTTGTAACTTTTTCAATAATCGACAATTTCTCTGAAAGTGAAATAGCATTTTTATATAAACGTTTCACGAACTTAAAATGCAAACTTAAACGATTGACCTGTTGATATGCGTAAAATTTCTACTACACATTTATTTATTTATTTGTTTGTCAACAAAGTACTAGGCTTTTTTTAGACATGAGGGAAATACAAAATGAGTAACATCGTACAAATGAAATGAGAGACAAAAAGTTAGGAAAGAATGAAGTAAATAAATATAATATACAGTGAAACCTGTGAAGTTGGCCACCTGCCGAAGTTGGCCAATATATAGTAGCACCAAGAAAATTTAATACAAATGTTTCTCCGAATGCCTCTTTATGTTGGCCACCTGTCTATCTTGGAACTTGTCTGCACATTTTTATACATTATTGAATCTTTCGCGCTAAATAACCGCCGAAAGTTGGCCAGCAACATAGTCGTCTGCTGGTCGCCAGGGTGATGTTTGCATTTCTAAAAATGCACTGCACACTATGTTCAGGTAGACATAGCGGTAAAAGAACGTCCGTGTTAATTATTGTTGGGATATAGATAGATGACTTAATTTTTACAGTTTGTGAATGACTTCAGTCTTCAGCGTAAATGCAAAATATGGATAAAAACGAAGTTCTTTACTAACAAGTGTTGGAAAAAAAAAAACATATGTATGTACCCTTATAAGTTGGCCACCTCTTTCAGTTGGCTAAAAAGGCTGTACCGCAGCTGTCCAACTTTCGCAGGTTTCACTGTAATAGAAAAAAAAGCAAGTACAAAACTAATTAAGATTTGAGCAATACATTTACAACTGGAAATAATTAAACAAGATGGATTTATTAATGGTATTGTCATATTAATGTCAATTAAAGACATGTTCATACATCCATACATGCATTCAATTTGAGAAAATTCTTGCCAAAACGGGGAGTTCCCTTTTAAAATTAGGAGCAAAAACTCATAGAAAGCTTTGTTTTCAAACTTGACATTTCAATATAAAGAATATAAAGAAACATTTTTGCTTTTGGGCCAAATAAATAGTTCCTTATAAAGAGAATTTCGCTATAGAGAATTTCGTTATAAAGAACCTAATTCCAGTGAAGGGGCTTTTGTTTGGCCATACAACTAGCCATTGTGGGATATGTGGCAACAAGAAGAAAACATAAAATAAATAGCTAAGTAAATCCAAACATAGCTTTTTAAAATATTTAAACTGGACATTGTAAAAATGTTTCTAATTATTTTATATACCCTATTAGGGTGTAAGGTCGTAGTTCGATATAGTAATAAATTGATTAGAATGATATAATTGTTTCTAAAATGCATACATCATTTTAATATTTTACCACTATAACGGCTCATGAGTCAATGGTCAGAAGGGTCTATTCTTCTTATACTTCTTACTGCGCGTCTAAATTATTAGAAAATACGCTAAAAATGAAAAAAGATAACATCGTTCAAAAAGCTAAGCGGAAACCCAATCCGAAAAAAAAACGCAAAAACTCTAGAATATAGAACGAACCGAATATACTGAAATTAGACAAAATATACCAAATAAATTAGACATAAAATAATGTTAATTTTTTGGTATTTAAATATAAATTAATAAAACGTACAATTAAAAATTAAAAGAAGTCGCCACATAAATATATCACTACATACATGGTATAAAACAAAGTCGCTTTCTCTGTCCCTATATCCCTATGTATGCTTAAATCTTTAAAACTACGCAACGGATTTTGATGCGGTTTTTCTTAATAGATAGAGTGATTGAAGAGGAAGGTTTATATGTTTAGTAACATCCATTAAATAGTGGAGAAATACTGTTATTTTTGAGGTTTACGAATATGGGGGAAACAAAGTTCGCCGGGTCAGATAGTAAGAAATAAACAGAAGATAAAATCCCACAAAGCTACTACTTTTATTGCATACAAAACACGCAACTACACTCTAAAACCGAACATCATTCACTCCAACTTTCGAATGATAAATAATCGTTGAGACTCAGCTTACTAACAAATACAGTAGTTGAACGAAAAATTGAAGGAGTGAAATCATTCAAACCTTCTGTCGAATGAAAATATGAATTAAACAAAAAACTGAACGGAATCGTTCAAACTTACTATTGAGCGAAAAAAAATTGTACCTACTTTTCGAGGAATAGGGGAAAGGGGAATAAAATGAAATTCGATATAGAGAGAATAAGCTAGTTCGTTATAAAGAATTCATATTTTTTTGTGAGTAATAAAAGGGACTCACGATTCTATGCCAAGCACTAACAACTGAATGTTGTCAGACATTCACAAGAGGTGGCGCAGTGGACGAAAAAAACTTAAAATCCTTAAGATATAATTTTTGTGTTTTCCCAGAGGCGAACCAGACGCCCATCGCTCAGTAGTCCATCACACTAACTGCACTGAGCCACTGCGCTGACAACTGTCACATGTACCAACTGGTTTATCGCAGTCATTCAGGGGCAAAACGAAATAGCTCGCCACACCAATCGATACTTATATTTTTTTAACGTCATAACATAGTTATAAGTAGTCAACACTATCGTGCTTTATTTTGTGAAATTATCAACATTGCTTGCAGTGTTTCCAATTCAATATTTGAAATCATGCTAAGTTCAGCAATTAAGTGCTAAAAATCATGCTTTATATTTTTTGAAATCAAGACCTGCTCAAAACCCAAACTTAAAAAAAAAAAACTGGTTTTCAGAAAAATAAGATATAATTATGTATTTAGGCGCAGTGGCTTAGTGGTTAGTGTGTTGGACTACTACGCTAGGGGTCGAGGTTCGAATCCCGCAAAAAAACCCAAATTCCACTGCGCCACCTCTCGCGAACGTCTGACAAACATCCGAGAGTATTACTGTCTTGAAAGAGCTTCTCAATCAGCCGTTTGGAGTCGGCATAAAATTGTAGATCTCCTACATTCGCTCCAAAAATGAAAACTCACACAAAACGAATGGTTGTGAGAAGCTAGGCCTAGGGTCCCTCCGGACCTGTTGCGCCAACTATTTATTTTTATATTTGGTGAACCAAAATCCTACTAAAAAAATGCTTGCATGATTAAAAAAAAAACAGGCTAAAAATAAAATAATCCTGCTGAATTTAGCAGGAAATTGCTAAATTGACATAATGCTACTGCGTTGCATGTGTCGTTTTTCGAAGAATTCCGAAAATAAAAAAAGACGCCGAAACTTGCACGTTACAGTTGATTTTCTGTTTCGAATATAATATTCGACGACAAACATTAGTTCTTCATAATTTCAAAAACGGAGACAATTTGGACCTTTAAGTATTTAGTTTCGGAAGTCTGACTGTATACACAATACTTTTTTGACTCAAAATCGACTTTTTAGAAGTAAAAAAAAAACACGGTTAATTAACTTTTAGTATAAAATCACAGTTTATAACATTATTACCTGTTGCGCCAACTATTTATTTTTATATTTGGTGAACCAAAATCCTACTAAAAAAATGCTTGCATGATTAAAAAAAAAACAGGCTAAAAATAAAATAATCCTGCTGAATTTAGCAGGAAATTGCTAAATTGACATAATGCTACTGCGTTGCATGTGTCGTTTTTCGAAGAATTCCGAAAATAAAAAAAGACGCCGAAACTTGCACGTTACAGTTGATTTTCTGTTTCGAATATAATATTCGACGACAAACATTAGTTCTTCATAATTTCAAAAACGGAGACAATTTGGACCTTTAAGTATTTAGTTTCGGAAGTCTGACTGTATACACAATACTTTTTTGACTCAAAATCGACTTTTTAGAAGTAAAAAAAAAACACGGTTAATTAACTTTTAGTATAAAATCACAGTTTATAACATTATTACGATTATTTTTTGGTACAAGCAAATTTTGCTAAGAGACGATAAATATGAGAAGTTTTTTATGCACATTCAATGTGTTATTAATCATGGTGAAATGAAGGTGTTGTCATGAAATTTCAACAAAAAATTATAGTTTTAATGTTTTTAGTAAGATTCCTCGAAATCCCACGATTTGGTGCTTTTTCCCTTTATCCCACGAAAGGCTTTTCGGACATCGAAATTCCCCCAAAAAGTGATAAATCCCACGATATAATAACACTGGCTCAGATCGGTCACATGAGCAGCTTTTTCAGTTGACATTTATGGAGGGATAGCCAAGGAATCTAGTCAAGTAATTCGTGACTGAGTACTTAGTTGACATCTCGTGAACGCTCATTCGCCCAAAGCTTGAGTACAATTCCCACATCTGGTCTGGTGCACCGAAAACTATATTGCACTTACTAGATAGGATCCAAAATCGTGCGTTGAAACTAATCGGAGACACGAATATCGCGAATTCTATCAATTCGCTTGAACATCGTAAAAACGTTTCGTGTCTCTCCTCTCTCATTGTTTTATCGTTTTTTCTACAAACAGTGCTCAAATGAAATTGCCAACTGCATTCCTCCCCTTCAGAAATTCAACCGCAATACTCGCCATGCTAGGAATGCCCATCAGTTTACCAGCCTATCTTCGGACGTACAATGAAATACAGAGACTCTTTCATAAGCCGTACAACGCGAATGTGGAATGCCTTGCCCAGCTCTGTCTTTCCTCCCCAGTACAATTTACAGACATTTAAGACCAATGTGCATCGGTATCTCCTATCTCCTCTATCCCAATTTCCTTAATGCCCGCGCTGTGTTAAAACACTATAACAGTAGTCATAACCTCTTTAGCGCGTGTTAATTATAAAAAAAAAAAAAAATACGGAAACATTGGGAAAGACAAAAACTTTGTTCCAAATGTTTCTTTGTCCTTTGCGGTGATTACTCGCCCCAAATTTATTTTATAAAAAAATTTAAATTAACCAACCAAAAAATTGCGGTTAATCGTTAACCTTGGTTATGCGAGAAAATATTTTTGAATTTACTTTTAGGTAGTACTTCTTGAGGTGTACTAAAATACGAATTGGGTTGTTCATAAAAGAGTATTTTTTAAACCGAATAATTTGTGTAAAATTTTGTTATTTTATTTGCAAAATTAAATCTTTGTCCCAATGTTGATTACTCCGTTACATTTTTTCGATATTTTTATCCGAAGATATGTTTACAGTTGGCAACCGTGTTTTGAAAAACTAGATCTAGCCAGACCAATCTACTCGTGCCCATGCCCATGTACAGTACATGTGCCCAATGAAATAAAAAATCTGTATAAAATTGCGACAGCTTCTAAAGTTATTGAAAATGTTTAAAATTTAATTTCTGAAATATATCAGCACCTATTCTAATAATTTGTGTCTTCTTTTCTTTTAAGGTAAGACGCAAAAACCAGATGATATGAATATTTCCGGACCATCTCAAGTTGTGAAAAGATTGATTAAAACAAACAAGGAACATGTTGAGTAAACATTTCACGAAAACAATTATACATTACAAATGACAGGCCCTAAAACTGAAATACATGAATAACGAGCCAAACTTTGACGCTGCATTTTAAACAATACTTTGAAGAACGTTCTGGTATCGCCCCAGTTCACACCAGACAAATCGATCTACATTTCCTTGGTTTACACTTCCATGTCGATGTTGACAGTCGAAAGCGAATGCAAATTAAAAGCAACGAAGTAAATTCTTCTTTGTCACAACAGTGTGTACACAGTTTTCTATGTTGATTCGCTTTCCGTACACATTGGTTTATCTATTTTGCGGTTGTACACCGTGTGACAGCCGGGATCACCGTGGAATAAATCGATATTATTGTGTTTCTTAAAGAACAGCTGCATAAAATGATTTCATCTAATTTTGAACTAAAAGATAAACAGTCGGGGAAGTTTATGGGAATGTGGGATTGATACGCCATCATCAAATAAGCTGCCGTATTTCTCTGTGTATTTGAATGGAAATTTTGGCAACGTGTTATTTATTTGATTCAATAATCGGTATACTTGAAATTTGGGCGTTCAAAAATGAGAAACAACAACTTTTGCGATGAAATTTCGAACAACGCCCCTCATCAGAACATACTCATTTCGCATGCTTAGGAATGGAAAGTTTATCTAATTAATCATTCGTCCACTTGAATGCTAACTACACACATTTATTTCCATAAATACCAAGCTATTCGTTAAAAAATCAGGTCAAGTTACACCTAAATGTAGCCAATTAAAACAATCAACATACAATTCTCTGAAAACAACATCGATACCTTTTCGAATAATTTCTTTTTAATTTGTTATATGATATCCGACCAATGGCATCGTCTGTCGATGGGAAAAATATCAAATTGCCATTCCGGCAATATATACATTCAAGTGCAAACGTCTCATTAATATCCGCACTCTTAGACATCATGGGCGAATGATTTTGTTTTTACGAACCAATACAACCATCATTCGACGTGCTCTCGATAGAAATCGCCTGTCTGTGACTCATTAAAAATTGTACACGGTTGAAGAGGACTTGGCGGATATAATGTGGAGGAGGAGAAGGAGGAGGTCGAGGTGTGCGTCGATAAATCTTCTTGACTTTGACAATGAACATACAAGTACGTGTATACAACTCGTGTGCAAATAAACTTTTAAATTCAATATCAAGGACGGCAGATGTAATGCGAAATTACTTATGGCGTCTTATTGGTATAAAACATGAGGCACATCACCCACATAAGACTGGCTAATTCAATTAACGCCCGTTTTCTTATAAACATGCGTATGATTGTTTCGGAACATACGGCTTTTTGACGGATCGATTGGGTATACTATACCGTATACAGAATGTCTATTCAGAAACCTTAGGGATACGGACAGAGTGAGAGAGTGAGAGAGTATTACTTTGCATAAACCACCAAATCGCCTTAAATTGCTTTAGCTCCCCAATCAGTGGCGTGTCAAATTAAAAACTCGACTTCCCAATTTAAAAATCGTCCACTGCCGGCACAAACACAGACGAAAGCAATTTCACTACAGTCGCCTGATTAAATCAATCAAGAAGCAATGCCTCCTACTACATGCAGTTTCTGTGGGAGAGTCCACAAGTAGAGTGTAGTTCTGAAGATGAAGACAGACGGCCACGCTGGGTAAAGTGTGTGATACTTTAGGTATCTGTAAGACCACATCAGCCGTCGGCGATGTGCGTAATGTAATTGAGGCAAATTGGACGCCAATTGGATTGACTTGGGTTCAATTGAATTAACAATCGCATGATTAGAGCCCATGGATGGTGTTGGCTACCGTAAAAGGAGCTTTGCTTTCTTGTCCGACACACACTTGTCGGGCGCAGTAAAGCACTCACCTTATATTATGGAAATGACCTCCGTTGCCCTGGGGCAAAATTAATAACTCAATTTCAAATCAGTTGGACTAATTTACGCAGTCCCAGACGTGTTCTCGTTGTCAAGAAAAAAAAAAAGAAGAAGGATTTGATGTTAAAAAAAAAATCAATAACCGCTCGTGTTGCGTAGGCACGCGGTGTATATAATCTTGATTTCTATTTCTAAAGGAAGCCCCTATAGCATATATGACAGCGCTGACTATATCTAAATGTCCCTATATACCTGTAGGTACCTGTGTATGGTTATCGTGACAACTGGCTGGGTGGATTTTGGCTGCTGTGTCACCCAATACACACTAATTGGAAGTAATAGCTGCGTGATAAGTGCTGTTGGGAGAGGAAGGAAAATATAAATCGATGTCAATGTCCGGAAATTGGGCATATGGTTCTAATTCGGGGTCGTAAATTATATCTTAGACTGATATCTAATTTTATGAATGTAATTCGGAGCGTATTTCGTTAGAATTAGTTCGATGAGTTGCTATTCATCAATACTTTGGTTTATTTATTTCCCTATTAAATTATCTGTTAAATTATTTATTCAGTCATGGGTTTATTAATTTTGTTCATTCAATTACGATTGTTTGTCGGCATTTTTCCCTTCATCTGTTCATCCACTTGGGGATAAATTTTAGCCGAATTCTTGTCTCCAAGTTGTTGGCAAAATGAACGTTATTCATTCGTTAGCCGATTCTTTTATAGTCATTCATTCATTTTTAATAAATAAATAACTGAGTTTATTGTTCACTAACAGTAGCTCATCATATCTTTTAAAATTATGAAATTACTAAAGAAGGTGCTAAAAAAAAGAAAAAGAAAGTTGAGTGAATTAATAAACAATGTACCCATTTATTTGTTTATTTATTTATTTAACTACTAAAAATTTAAGCCACAGTTAATTAATTATTAATATTTTTTAAAAAAGTTAGTTATTTTAACATATGTTAAATTTTGTTAGGTTAAATTCAATCACATGTTTGAAGTTCTTAAAATGTCAAGGTTTGTCAAGTTATTGATGGGGCCATTGCTTCCATAGTTAGGTAGGTACATCGAGACGTCCTCTATATATATATTTTGGATTCCTTGTTGTATAGTTAAAAGTAGACTTATACACAAAAGAACAATATTAAAAAAAAAAAAAAAAAAAAGCCACAACATGCCACACGAACCTTGCAATAGGAAAGATCCACGACTCTTGATACAGTCAACTAACGTAAACCTATTCAATGGAACGAGATTGTTTATTTTGACGAGCTTGAACTCGTTAATTTCATTAATATAATATTTTAAAACATAACATATGTTTGCAAAAACGGAAGTTCAATGGTAATTATATGTAATATGTATCGTTCGATCCACCATGTGGTCATGTTATTATAAGCCATTCCTCTACTCATTTATTTTTAGATGTGTTCATATGTACTTTTGATCAAAAATCGATTTCATGCGGTGGATGCTTTTATTATTTCGATGAAAATTGATCACCTATAAATAAACGTTTCCCAATTGCAATATTTGAACAATCGAATGATTCATTTGAACAAATAAAATCGGCAATAATAATCGTGGCAAAATGTTCCCCTTTGTGACCTGCAAAATATTTAGGGTGAAGATTGATTATGATTATTAAAAGTGGATTTTTAGAAAAACAGCAAATATAAGTGATAGATATCTAGTGTTTGAAATCTTGAAATTAGCGTGTGAAGTAGCTATTGACAAGTTCACATAAATATTGTTGATTACAAATTTGGCTAGAGAACTTAACTTCCTCCAAATATCTTCTTTTCTTCTCTTCTCTACCCTTCTCTTCTCTATATTTATATAAAACAAAATGGCAAAAAGTGTAGGTTTCCCTCTGTCGCCCGTAATTTTCGACCAATTTAGTCGAATTTTTTTTTTAATTTCGGTATTTACGGTGATCAATTGATAGGACAAACAATTTGAAAAAAAAAAAGAAACCACTTAATTTCTAACAGTGCCTGATGGCGAAGCCGGCAGGGCTTAGCTATACTCTGTCCAAGAAAAATTGTCAGTACAGGGAAGATAGGATGTTTGTCTCTCAGTCTGGTTGCAATGACTTACATAAATCGGTCCCTTTTTAAAGCTCTCACAGGGTTGCCATAGTATGTATTATAATTCGCCATAGCTCAGAGAGCAATACTGTTAGGGTTACCATCTTCCAATTTAAAATAAAAATATTGCTGAACGAAATAAATTCCAACAAAAAATTCTTTCGCTGATGTTTGACGAATTTAAGTCCGAGATTTTTTGCAATATTGTATGCAAAGTTGATCTGCTTAGTTTCGTTATATTTTCACTTTTTGTACTTCCATTGGAAGATCATTATTCATAAAAAAACTGATGGACTATCCGCCTAATCGCACATTTGTCAAAATCATCCACCAAAATCTTGATACCGGAATTATTTTTCTTCTTTGGTGGTGAATTGTGGCCTTTGATTGCTTTTTCCCTTAAAACCCTGTATACAGTTTGTTCCGTAACAGGAAAAACCGTAGCCGCATTTCCTACGGCTTCCGATTCACTTTTAAAAAAGCCATAGCATTTTTCAGTTGCATCAACAATTTGTTGTTTCTTTTCCACACTTAGATCCTTTGAAGACTTTGTAGCCATGTTTCTGTTTATTCACATGCACAATAAAGTTAACCACTTGTTTAGATGCACTATCCGCTATTGAGATAACAACCATTGTTTCCGCCTTATATACACAAACAGGCAATTAGACAAAATTATATAACCACGACGCAATGCCATATACCTAAACAGATGGTAAAAGGACTGCACTTGTGCAGCTCTACATACGTTTTTTAATATAGACATATATACCTAGATTACATATTTGTTAAAAAAATATGTAGGATTAAAGTGTCTTGGCAACCCTAATTCAGTTGTACATACATATTTACATTTCACATTATTAACTACACTTAAACATCATTGTAACATTTTTCTTGGAGTTAAATATAAGCATTCGTTATATGAAGACGTGTCTTCTTTTTCTTTGGGTGTTTACTCGGTTTTTCACTTTTGCGATTTGCTTCCCAACAAAGGTTATGGGCCCAGACCACGCGGAATCTTAGATATCCCAGTTAACGTTTTTTTATAGTTTACCCGTAATCATTTTTTGTTCAATATCTTAACAAGTACGTCGGGACGGAAAATAAGTTAAATTGAGAAAATATATACATACTATAATGTCTGGTTCGGCAATGCAAATCGACAAGCTCGACGGTGATAATTTTACATCTTGGTCGGTCCAGATGAAGAGCTTGCTTATCACATTGGATTATTGGAATGTGGTAGTGGAAAAGAGTGATGTTATATTAACTCCTACGGAAAAATCTGCTAGGGACAGAACAGATGCCAAAGCGTTGGCAATGATAACACTATGTGTAAAGCCTTCGGAGTTAATACACCTAAAAGGATGTAATACTTCCAAGGCAGCGTGGGAAAAATTAAATGAAACCTATAATGGAAAGGGGCCTGCTCGGAAGGTTAATTTACAGTTGGTTCGATTTCAGTTTAAAACGGGATTGAAGTTCACTGGCCAAATAAACGAATTCTGCTCAATAGTCGATGCATTAAATGAAATCGATGTTCAAATTCCCGGTGATTTGTTGAGCATTCTTTTGTTGTGCAGTTTGCCAGAAGAAATGGAGAATTTTGTTGTTGCCATAGAGAGTCGCGATGATTTGCCATCGATTAGTCAATTGAAGATCAAGATCTTGGAGGAAGAACACCGCCGCGGGGACAGAGGTGATTCGAACGAACATGTGTTAGCAGTGAAGAATAGGGAACAGAAAAATAAATACCAGCAAAGTGGACAGCGTGTATGGGGAAACGAGAAACGGGGCAGGAGAAACGTTAAATGCTATGGTTGTGGAATGAGAGGGCATATAAAATCGCAGTGTAAATACAAAAGCACTGATCATGCGGTAGTTCTAAGCGCATATGCACAAGAAAAATCGTACAACAACAATCAGTGGATTTTGGATAGCGGTGCATCCTCTCATATGTGCTGTGAAAAGAAGTTATTTTCGTCACTGAAAAAGCATGTACAAAAGGTTTTCATGGCATCAGGTGATAACGTAGAGGCAAATGGAGTAGGTAATGTGACATTGAAATCAGATTATGCTGACATTACTTTGCAAAACGTACTGTATGTGCCAGAGCTTAATTCTAATTTTTTATCAGTAAGCAAAATAATTAAAAATGGAAATCGTGTTCAGTTTACTGATGACAAAGCCTTTGTTAATACCAAGGAAAACAATTTAATTTTCGTAGCTTACTTGCAAGATGGAATATTTACGACGAAGATGAAGGCATACAAAGAAACGGTTTTAAGTGTCACTCAGGAAGCTGCATCGATGATGTGGCATAGACGTTTTGGACATCTTAACATGGGAGATCTATACAAGTTATCTCAGATGGAAATGGTTCGAGGTATAAGCGTAAATAAGCCAAGTGATTTCAAATGCGTCACGTGTGCATTATGCAAAATATGTACAAAGCCATTTAAAAATTACAACAGTGCATTATTTACTTCCAGTGTGCTTGACGTGGTACATACGGACATATGTGGTCCAATGCGAGTTTCATCTCAAGGTGGATCTGACTACTTCATCACTTTTATAGATGATTTTTCGAGGTACACAACTACGTATTTTCTGAAGCGAAAATCAGATGCCCTGAATGTATTTAAGGAGTTTGTAGTAACCTCAGAAAAACAAACTGGAAAAAAGGTAAAATGTATTCGTAGTGACAATGGGCGAGAGTATGTCAATGGTGAATTTGATAATTATTTAAAATCAAAAGGAATAATCCATCAACGGTCTGTATGCTATACACCGCAGCAAAACGGCGTCGCCGAAAGGGCGAACAGAACTCTCGTCGAAATGGCACGATGTATGTTAGAGGAATCCAAGTTACCACAATACCTATGGTCAGAGGCAATCAATACTGCCACGTATATAAGAAATCGTTCTCCAACTAAGGCACTGAAGGACAAGACACCATATGAGCGTTGGTTTGGGAAAATACCATCTGTATATCATATGAGAGCATTTGGGTGTGATGCTATTGCATTACTTAAGCGGCCAGGTCGGTCAAAGCTGCATCCGAAGGGCGAAATGTTGTCCCTTGTTGGTTATGCAGATCACACGAAGGGATACAGGCTGTACAATAAGAGTCTAAAAACAATTACGATATCCAGAGATGTCACATTTTTTTAAAAAAGCTTCTCAAACGATGGCTATGACGCCAGTAGTTCTTTGGATAAAGCACAACTTATATTTTTTGATGGAGATGATCAAAGAGGCGTGATAGACAAGGATGTTGCTGTTGGAAATGTGAGGGAAAAAGCTGATAATACTGCTGGAGACCTAGCTGAAGAAATTGCTGAGGATGTAGTTGCTGAAGATGTTGCTGAGGATGTAGTTGCTGAAAAAGAGTGGAGCGATTTAGCTGAAGAGGAGCCGATCGTCCTGACTAACAACAAAAAGGCGTACGGAGGAAAACGGAGAGTTTCGCGAATATGCCATCCTAGACGACCAGGACTACGACCGCGGAAAGTCCCTGCTGCAAGTACGGCTCGAGAAGTTGCAAATAAACTTACATCGATCGTTCCAGATCCGATTTCTGTTCAAGAAGCGTTACAGGGTGATAATGCTACGGAATGGAAACAAGCTATGCAACAGGAATATTATTCGTTGGTCGAAAATAATACGTGGGATCTTGTTAGTAAACCGAAAAACAAAAATATTGTCGGATGTAAATGGGTTCTTACAACGAAAATAAATGCAGATGGAGTTGTGGAGAAGTACAAAGCGCGTTTAGTAGCTCAGGGATGTTTCCAGAAATACAACGTGGATTATTTCGAAACTTATGCACCAGTTGTTAGGCATCCTACAATTCGTTTAATTTTGGCGCTAGCTGTGCAGAATAAACTTCTAATAAACCACATTGATATTGCAGCCGCTTACCTCAACGGACATTTAGAAGAGGAAGTTTATATGCGTCAACCCGATATGTTTGTAGACCAGAGTCAACCAGAGAAAGTTTGTAAACTAAAAAAGTCTTTGTATGGACTCAAACAAGCTGGAAGAGACTGGAATAGGAAAATTAACGAGGTGTTGATAAGCATTGGGTTTATAAGGTGCAAAACAGATGGTTGTGTATATTTACTGCGAAATGGAGGCGTCATCAATATAATTGGATTATATGTTGACGATTTTATTGTAGCATGTTCATCAGAAGCAACAATGCACAGTATTGTGAAAAATTTAAATAGATTCGTCGAGGCTGTTGATCGTGGGCCGATCAAATTTTATCTTGGAATGGAAATCGAAAGAGATGGTATGCGTGGAAGTATAACTGTTCACCAGAGACGTTATGTTAAAGATTTGCTGTCTCACTGGGGAATGGCAAATTGCAAACCTGCATCCACACCGCTTGCCTGTGGAACAGTACTAGAAAACTGTACGAAGCAGAACTGTGTTGGGACAAAAATCAAGGAATATCAATCTCTTATGGGTGCACTTAACTATTTGGCGACAATATCCAGACCTGATATAACTCATGTTGTTTCGAAGCTATCACAGTTTAGCTCCCATCCACATCAGGATCACTTCGTGGCAGCTAAACACATACTTAGATATTTGCGAAACGACTCTGAGGTTTGTTTGACTTACAAAAATAATAATGGTTTAATTTGTTATACAGATGCTGATTGGGGTTCGGATGCAACTGATCGGAAGTCCTACAGTGGTTATGTTGTTTACTTTGCCGGTGGTCCAGTCGCCTGGGAATCCAAGAAGCAGAACGTTATAGCACTTAGCACGATGGAAGCTGAGTACATCGCCATGTGTCAAGGTACGAAGGAAGTCGTATTTCAGCGAAGTTTGTTGGCGGAGATGGGGTTTTTGCAACATACAGATAAAGCAACAACCATATATTGCGACAACCAGGGTGCCAGGTTTTTTGCTACATATCCTGTTACACATAAACGTAGTAAGCATATTGATATAAAATATCATTATTTAAAAGATAAGTATACGCTTAATGAAGTATCATTCGAATATATACCAAGCAATGATAATGTTGCTGATATTTTCACAAAATGTTTAAATAAGATTAAACACATGAATTTGTTTAAAGAACTATTTAATAATTAATATTATATTTTTTTTTGTTTGTGAATTTTGGTTGAGATGGAGTTTGTAGGATTAAAGTGTCTTGGCAACCCTAATTCAGTTGTACATACATATTTACATTTCACATTATTAACTACACTTAAACATCATTGTAACATTTTTCTTGGAGTTAAATATAAGCATTCGTTATATGAAGACGTGTCTTCTTTTTCTTTGGGTGTTTACTCGGTTTTTCACTTTTGCGATTTGCTTCCCAACAAAATATTACCCGTCAATGCAGAACTTCGCGGAAACAGTAGCAAAAAAAAGGATCATAAAATCCTTTCAAGGCATTTACTTTACTGGAGAGGAGTGACCGGATGTGGTAGAACCCAACGACCGAAAATAAATAGTATAGGTCTACCTGCTTCATCATTTTGATATTTCAGTGTGAAAAATATGCTCTACAAAGTGAAATATGAATTTATACCTACGAAAACATGCAGAAATATGCCCTAACGAATAAGACTAAAAATTTGTACTTAATTTTCTATAATAAAATATTTAATCAAATTTTATCCCTTAAAATACCATGCTTGTACATGAATCCGGTTGAGTTGCCTTAGTAATCACTATTAATTTATTGCAATATCTCTACAACGCACATATATGATCACTTGTTGCGTTAATGAAATGAATGCATTAAAAATGAAATGAATGCATTTTAACTGAATATTATTGGATCTTTCAGAAATACAAACAAATTAAAACCGAATGGCAGGACCCCACATAATATGCCGCTCTCAAAAGCTCCAAAAAGCACCAAAACAGAAAGTTCTTTGACAAAATTCGAAGAAAAACCCTTAATGATATGCTAACATTGACAAATGGTAACACTTCTCTGATGTGCTTCAGTCACTCACACTTCTTATTTTGGTTGATGATAATAGCAAGCGAACACAAGCGATCGTGCTCATTCTGCCCGCGGCTGCGTGGCAGACTGGTTTTGGAGGGATGTATGCGAATTTCAGGAAAATTACAACAACAAAATGCTTTGGAATGCCAGTGGTTTCATTTTTATTTCAGTGGCAAATCTTGTGTTTGAGTGCCGTGAGAGTACTACAGGCACCACTGGTAGAAAAAAGAGCTTCCCATAAGGCCTGTAGTGACAATTTTTCTTGGACAGAGTATAGTTTGATTATAAAAGAAAAACAAACAATTTGTTCATAGCTAAATAGAATTCGTTTGAAGTACTTTTAATGACTAAGGAAATTAAAATTCCCGACCAAAGTAGTTTTCTTAACAAAAGCTGAACTGTTAAATGATTTTGCAATAACATTTTTATATCTGCTTTGTTTATAGCAATTTAACAGTTACTGCGCACTATATTTTAAGGAGTTATTGTATGAAGGGAAGACAAGTCATGGCAGTTGTTTGGCAACAGTTTTCTATTACAAGCTATAAACAATTATATTATGTACAATTGAATACGATTATAAAAGCCTTGCTTTGTCACGTTTAATTAGCACTTCTCAAATGAGAACAGATTGCGAACTAATGCCTTAACGACTACTCGCAAAATTTGACGTATTGTGTAATGCACTGAACCGCTACTAAAATGTCATTTACACAAAGTTCTACTGGGGGCAAAACAAAACAGGTTCTAGTTCTTCTATTTGGATACAGTGCTATCCATTGCAAAAAAAAAAAACCCGAAACTGCAGTACACACTTATATGGTTGTACTCTGTACTCTTTCGGCAACAGATGTCGGTAACGTTTAGCATAAAATGTGAAATTCTTTTTAGTATGAGTCATAATCAGCAAGATTTCACTTTTATACTGGGTTTCATTTTGGGTGATGTTACAGCTATACAAAAGTCAAAAATCTCAAAAGTGTCAAATAATTTGGTGTCAGACATTTAATGTAACTTAAAAACAAATTGTTGTTTATTTCGAAACTGTCAGAGGACGTTTGTCCTCTGTTGAAAAATATTAAAAGATCTTAACCTCAAATGGCTTCCACTGCCCTCTATACAGTTTTAAATTTTTGACAGATAAAAATGGAAAGTTCGCAACATTTTTGTGGTGAAAAATGAGTGACGATGTTTATCGATGAGAATGGCAGTATACTTACCTAAAATTGTACACTGCACTGATTCCAAATGAAACGAAAAATACTAAAAACGTTCAACTCCTAATGGCTTCCACTGCACTCTATACAGTTTTAAATTTTTGACAGATGAAAAGGAAAACTCGCAACAATTTTGTGGTGAAAAATTAAAGCCGATGTTTATCGATGAAAATGACAGTTTACTTGCTTAAAATTATAAATATATATAAAAAGTTCTCAACCTCTAATGGCTTCCACTGCCCTCCATACTGTTTTCAATTTTTGACAGATGAAAAGGAAAACTCGCAACAATTTTGTGGTGAAAAATGAGTGACGATGTTTATCGATGAGAATGGCAGTTTACTTACTTAAAATTGTACATTGCACTGGTTCCAAATGAAACGAAAAATACTAAAAACTTTCAGCTCCTAATGGCTTTCACTGCCCTCTATACAGTTTTAAATTTTTGACAGATGAAAATGGAAAGTTCGCAACATTTTTGTGGTGAAAAATGAGTGACGATGTTTATCGATGAGAATGGCAGTATACTTACCTAAAATTGTACACTGCACTGATTCCAAATGAAACGAAAAATACTAAAAACGTTCAACTCCTAATGGCTTCCACTGCACTCTATACAGTTTTAAATTTTTGACAGATGAAAAGGAAAACTCGCAACAATTTTGTGGTGAAAAATTAAAGCCGATGTTTATCGATGAAAATGACAGTTTACTTGCTTAAAATTATAAATATATATAAAAAGTTCTCAACCTCTAATGGCTTCCACTGCCCTCCATACTGTTTTCAATTTTTGACAGATGAAAAGGAAAACTCGCAACAATTTTGTGGTGAAAAATGAGTGACGATGTTTATCGATGAGAATGGCAGTTTACTTACTTAAAATTGTACATTGCACTGGTTCCAAATGAAACGAAAAATACTAAAAACTTTCAGCTCCTAATGGCTTTCACTGCCCTCTATACAGTTTTAAATTTTTGACAGATGAAAATGGAAAGTTCGCAACAATTTTGTAGTGAAAAATTAGTGGCGATATTTATCGATGAGAAAGATAGTTTACTTGCTTAAAATTATACACTGCACTGCACTCAAATGAAAAATATTAAAAATTCGTAACCTCTAATGGCTTCCACTGCCCTCCATACTGTTTTCAATTTTTGACAGATGAAAAGGAAAACTCAACAATTTTGTGGTGACAAACTTAGTAAAAAAAAAATTCAAATTCCTAGATTTTTGTATTAACAGACACATTTATTTAAAATGGTATAAAGTATCTGTTTACTCGCAGAAAACAAAAAGCTGTATAAGGGAAACTAAATTGTTATAAACCTTCACTTGACTGAAAACGGCAATGGCTACACTATGCACGTTATACATATCATACGATATTGTGCAATCAAAACTGACATTTCCCTTTCATTTTCTAGTTTTCGTTAAATCCAACATTCCATCTAAAACCTTAAATGTCAAAGGGCTATTGTTCGGTTTAATAAATATGAAATTGTAGACCTTTGTGCACACCGTCAAATCCCAGAGAAATATATTCTTAATTGGCGACTAAGTGCGGTATGTGTGGATTAATTTTCGAAATATGCACAATGCACATAGAGCACATTGAGCTCACAAATCGACAAATTTGATGGAAAGGTCATGAACTGCTGATGTGCAATCAGAAACAGAATGCGTACTTGACATTTGACTGTTGGCGCTTTTGATTTCATCTTAATTTTTCTATTTTAAAAGATTTCAAGTGCGCATTTATTTATTAAGCATTTTTTTTTTTTTTTTTGTAAATACCAAATTTCTCCATCGGTTCTACTCAAAGTTGCAACAAATAGCTCAGCGGAGCAACTTAGTTTTTTAACTATACTATGACAAAGAAAACAAAAATGTTGGTTGTGCAGAGAGTAAGTGTATACAATTATATAGGCAGCAAAGAAGATTTTGTCGTCTTTTAAATTAAAATTTCGTTGCAGTCCTTTTTTCTGACTTGATATCGAAAAGTAGAAATACAGCACGTTTGCTTTTTCTCTCAACTAAGTTTATTCTGCAAACCCCAAAACAAATAATAAAGTTGAGTAATTCGTGTTTGGATAAAATCAAACTGATAATGTTGCAGTGGATATCGATATTTTGTCTATACCTGGCACGTTTCTGTTTCTGTATAAGTATACCTACTTCCAAAATCTTTACAAAATTGTATTGGCAAACAAAACTGAATCACAATAGTATGGCGGTCGTAATATAGATAGCACATTTGCCATGTCATTCT
This sequence comes from Cheilosia urbana, assembly GCA_946477585.1. NCBI lineage: Eukaryota > Metazoa > Arthropoda > Insecta > Diptera > Syrphidae > Cheilosia > Cheilosia urbana. Next base: position 126,623,730 of record OX297854.1, read on the forward strand.
GTGGCTTATCTTCCGACACGAATTGTGCTTCACCTTTATAACGGGTGATTTTTTAGCTGGTTTGGTTTTGGCAACACTGGTTTTGACAGCTGACGTGTGTTTAGTACCTTGTGTCACTGTCAAACAGCTTCAGTTTGGTTTGCAATTTAACCATGGATCGTCTTACAAATGAACAACGTTTGCAAATTATTGAATTTTACTATCAAAATTCGTGCTCGGTTCGAAATGTTCATCGCGCGCTGCTTCCATTTTATGATCGGCATTCTCGACCTTCTGAGCAGTCTATTCGGAAGATTGTGACCAAATTTCGCACCAAATTTACTTTGTTGGACATTAAACCACCAACACGTTTACGTACTGTGCGTAGTGAAGAAAATATTGCGGCCGTATCAGCTAGTGTGACAGAAGACCGCGAAATGTCGATTCGGCGCCGTTCCCAGCAGTTAGGCCTTTGTTACAGCACTACGTGGAAAATTTTGCGGAAGGATTTGTGCGTAAAGCCTTTTAAGATACAGCTTGTGCAAGAACTAAAGCCAGCCGACCTACCACAACGCCGAATTTTTGGTGAATGGGCTCTTGGAAAGCTGGCCGAGGATCCGCTTTTTTATCGAAAAATTGTGTTCAGCGATGAGGCTCATTTTTGGTTGAATGGGTACGTAAATAAGCAAAATTGCCGCATTTGGAGTGAAGATCAGCCAGAAGCATTGCAACAGCTACCAATGCATCCCGTAAAAGCCACTGTTTGGTGCGGTTTATGGGCCGGCGGCATTATTGGACCATATTTCTTCAAAGATGATGCGAATCGCAGCGTTACTGTCAATGGTGAACGCTACCGAGCGATGATAACAAACTTTTTTTTGCCCGAAATGGAAGTTCTTGACTTGGATGATATGTGGTTTCAACAAGACGGTGCCACATGCCACACAGCACGCGAAACAATGGCGCAATTGCGAGGCGAGTTTGGTGAACAGTTAATTTCACGTTTCGGGCCGGTCAATTGGCCGCCTAGATCGTGCGATTTGACACCATTAGATTATTTTTTGTGGGGGTATGTCAAGGCTAATGTGTATAGGGACAAGCCCGCTTCGATTGACGCACTGGAAGCCAACATCCATGCATTCATTCGTGAGATACCGGCCGATATGTGTGAAAGAGTATGCCAAAATTGGACTCAGCGGATGGACTACCTGAGACGCAGCCGCGGTCAACATTTGCATGAAATTATCTTTAAACATTAAATTGCAAGGTTCAAACTATCGATTCAAATAAATATTTCATTCATTTTTTCGAATTTTTTGTGTTTTTTTTTTTTTTTTTTTTTTAAAGTTTTAAACCTCTTAAAAAATCACCCGTTAGATCATTTGGGCAAAATAAAAAAGCCTAATGAAGAATGCAACATACATATAGAATTCGTCTGTAATTCGAATAATGATCGTGTGAGCATACGATTGACGTTTTTTGAAACGATTCATATCAGTTTATTTATTTTTTACAATTATATTACTTGTTGCCTATTTCACCCAATTAAAATTATGATTACGAGTTTGTATTTGTTGATTACATTTACAAATTTGTTTACTGATCTGTTTCACAGAATACAAATATATTTTTTTTTTTTTTAAAGAGAACAAAAATAAGGGAAATTGTATTTGTTGTTTACAAACACAAAAGAAAACCGTTTCACCGTTTATTCTTCAGAGTTGTAAACAACAACTGTTTCTCATAATTTTGTAAGTTATCTAGCTGATAACATCAAAGAAAAAAATTAATAAACAATAAACACAACAAGATTTGTAATGCTGGGGTTGAATTCACGATTGAAAAATGTCTTATTCGGCAAATTTTCTAATACAATAACATATAATGAATGTTAAAATAAGCGAGTGGGGACAAAATTTTCGGTTTTTACCTTAGCACAAAAGAATCTGAAACTTTGTTGTTACTTCGCGGTCAATAAATTTTTCTTCGCCTATTAAGCACAAAATCTTTAACTAGATCACTATCGCTGCTACTATGCCTTCGACGTAAAGACATTTTCAGGTCTGAAAAGCGATTCCTTTGAAAAACTACAAATTGTTATTAAATCGACACACGATATTTTTCTACTGTAAGAACTTTTCAGTAATTAAACAAATTTGTAAAATGTTTTGATTTGGTGAAACACAAATTGAATTGAGAAACAACAGTTTGTAAGTTGGTGAAATAGCCCACTGATCAAGTTCCTGACAAAAGTCTGAATATGTCTTCTAAAATGCACGTGTTTCTTTTTTTGTTAATGTTCTCGTGGATACTAAATAAGGTACGCTTTAATTTCACCTTAGCTTTAATCGTGTTCTTCTCTCATTCTAACCTCGCACTAGATTGTTGACTTTAAATGAGCAATACGTCAAAAACATGAAGAAAAAACAAAAAAGAAAACATTTTTTTCTAGCACGTTTTAACAATACTTTGGTTGGCTACAACTTCTTGCTGGAGTAAAGCTAAGCGAAAATAACAACGACTTCAGCATTAGCAGTGACTATGCCACATGACTCAACGGCGAGAAGCTACTTGTTTACTTTTATAGCCATACTTAGGATAGTTTTATTAGCACATTTTTAGCTAATTGGCATATTTTCCCATTTAAGATATACAAAGTGTTACTTTTCACGCTGGTCATAAGTGATTTTTAAAGTTTTCTTGTTGCTTGGTACTGTAAAAATATTTTATTTGGAAATACATTAAAAATTATGTAAATAACTATAATTTACGAGCTGGTTCTAAAGTCCATTTAAATAGTGCTCATTTCGGTCCGCAAATCACCTGAATGTATTTATTTTTTCTTAAACTTAGTTTTTACGAGTATTATTGATTTAGAGCCGAATACTTTTCGGAGGATTTTCCTTTGTTTATGTGCGCTCTGCTTAAATTCTTCTAATTGACAATTTATACGCACTTGCGTTCTTTCATTAAGAAATTGTTTACAATAATCTTTCTGTTCCCAATGCAGTGATGCCAACACGTCTTTATGCCTACACCTGAAAAAAAAATTGCATATTTTACTATGAATGTACTTAGTCCTGCCATAAGTTCTGTTACACAATTTCCATCGCTTATTGCAAACAACTTCTTGCGGGAATAGAACAGTTAACTTTTTTTTCGGAACGCATGCATTGTGTAGTAAAGAAGACTAGCCGGTTTGGTTTCAGCTTGCGATTTGCTAACATGGAGTGGGGCGTTAAAGAAAATCGAATCGCGATAATTGCGTTGCATAAGTGCGGGAAGAGTGCTGGCCAAATTTTCAAGTTGCTAAAACCACTCGGCATATCGAGAAATTTCGTTTATCGGGCTATTGATCGTTTCTCCGAAATGTCCAGAGTCGATGACAGGCCAAGAAGTGGTCGCCCACGCGTCGTCCGTACAAGTGCGGTAGTGAAGGCAGTGCGTGAGCGAATTCGGAGAAATCCCCTTAGAAAACAGAAAATAATGTCCAAGGAGTTGGAGATATCAACTAGATCGATGTCAAGGTTGATTCGGGACGATCTCCATATGAAAGCCTATCGTCGGTCCACTGGTCATCTCTTAACTCCCCAACTGAAAAAAATTAGGCTGGAAAGATGCAAGAGACTTCTGCAGTGGCACGCGGCCAATGGCCATGAAAATATTTTGTTTACGGATGAAAAAAATTTTACCGTTGAAGAAGTTTTCAATAAGCAAAATGATAAGATTTATGCCACTTCATCTAAGGAAGCGAAAAAAAATGTTCCTAGGGTTCAACGAGGCCATCATCCAGCGTCCGTTATGGTTTGGTGGGGGGTGTCCCACCAAGGTGTCACATCCCTCTATTTCTGTGAAAAAGGCGTTAAAACTGGGGCAAAGGTCTATCAAGAGGACGTGCTAGAGGGTCTTGTTAAAGGCTTTACCAATACCCTTTTCAACGGAAACAGGTGGATCTTCCAGCAAGACTCTGCTCCAGCGCATAAAGCCAAAACCACGCAGGAGTGGCTCAGGCTCAACATTCCTGGCTTCATAGCAGCTGAAGATTGGCCCTCGGGGAGTCCAGATCTGAATCCACTGGATTATGGTTTGTGGTCAGAACTGGAAAACATGGCCTGCAAGACTCCCCACAGAAATTTGGAAAGCCTGAAAACAGCATTGACCAAAGCAGCGTCCGAGATATCCATGGATACCGTGCGTGCCTCGATAGCCCAATGGCCCCCACGTTTGAAGGCTTGTGTGAAAGCAAACGGCGGCCATTTTGAATGAACCATTTTTTTTTTTTTCAAATAGCCAATAATGTGGGCTAATAAATAAAAAAAAATAATTCGATATGTTTACTTGTTTTTTTTCTATGGGACTTTGAAGTTGTAACAGAACTTATGGCAGGACTAGGTACAACGAACCTATCGTACAAGTTAATAACAAAATGTTGGTGGATCTATACATAATTGAACCGTGTTTGCTCTCCGTATTCCAAGAAGCTAAATAGAGGATTTTGAAAATTTTTCTACAGTTTTATTTGACGTCGAATGTCAAGATGCGAATTTAAAAATAAGCATGACGCACAGTTGAGAATGGAAAAGTACGAAATTTATAAAATACAAAATTAATTTCTATGGATTGATTGTAAAAACATCGCACAAAATTTATATGTTTTTTCTCAAAATTATTCTTTAATGCCTCAACGAAAGGCATAATTATGCCGGAGTTGGCATCACTGTTCCAATGACTCACTTTTCTCGACAAGCGTAGACTGCAAATCATTACCAGTCAATGGAAATCCAATTTGCCTTTTTGTTTGTGTCGGCTTCAACAGTGAACAATTCCTTTATTCATTCGCATAAGCTTCCCCTGGATGTTCGCATTTTGTTCTTCCTCGTGGGTTTTGGAGAATCACAAGCGATTCTTCCTTTGCATTTTTGCATCAAGCAGAGTCTACTAAACTTTAATCCCCTTGTTAATAAAAAAATGTGCACAAGTTAGTTAGTTAGCAAACGTCAGATAGCATACAAAAGTTCGACATAACTGCTGAGTAACAATTTGATAACTTTTACACAGTGTTTATTAATACGGGGGTAAGTAAATCTTAATTGTAGCATTGCTTTTATCGTTTTATGTGAAATCTACTTCTGAAAAACTCGAATCGAAACAATTCGAACTCATTACTCGGCAACAATTTAATGACTTAACAACTTTAAAATGTGTATGTAATTTGGCAATTAGTTGGCAAATGTTTACGTACTAGTTTTTGGTTTGCCGCTTTTTAATAAACACGTTTCTTAAAAAAATATGTAGTCTGTGATTAAAATGTTTGCGTAAACAACAAACAAATTATCTAGTTGAACTTCGTTGACAGATGCCAGATTTAACCTTAATTAAGCAAACCTTGCAACTTGGCGCTTTCTTATAAGCACATTTTACTTGAACTTGCCCACTTTAATGGGTCATACATACGCCACAAAATTCACAGTTTCTCACATGACAAAGCTTGATGTATGGAAGATAAGATAGACTAAAAGTTTAAGATAAAGATTATTGTTAATGCGCTTACGTAGGTTTTTACCTTGCGATCTTTCAATGGAGAAAATATAATTTTCGGTTTAGTTCTTGATAATGGGAAATTCACTTGATGCGTCATAAATGACAGTCTGAGGGTCTGTTTTTGGAAGGTGAATTAAGTTGAGTATACCAATAGGATCAGTTAAGGCGATGTGTTGAAATGAAAACAAAAAGTAAATCCCATTCCCTTTATTAAAGCTGCACAATCAAGAATGTGTTCATCCTTCAAAGGTTGTCATTTATTGGGGTAAGTAGAAATTCTACATAATTATTTTATAAGCCATTCAAATTTGTGAAAAAAACATATATCTACCAGATGAGTCATTCAATTTTGTATACGGTCTCATTTTCGTACACTGACTCAAATTTTGCTGGAGTTTAATACCAGAAACGTTTACCTCACAACGATGACCAACGGAAGTATTTATAGCTACAGAACGTTTTAAATTTCAAGTGTAAATCCAACTTAATCGATTTTTGTTTCGTTTCGTATGCACCTCATTCCATTGTCATGCCGGGACAATGTTATCATTTAAATGGGATAATTCAGTTCCTTCGTTGCTCCCAAAAACCCAGCACGTAGAGCATATTAATCAAGTGGATTTTTGTATTGAAAGGGATTTTCCCACATACCATTCATGATTTGAATAAAAAATGAAATAGAAATGGAAAATAACTATTGAAAAACGTGCCCGGAATCAATATACACGATTTTCTTTATACATACTTTCATTTAGAACCGCCACGATTGTACTACAACATGTCGCACCAGTTCTAAGATGAAGAATGTATTTATTTCCACTTCTGTTAAATTCAATAGAACATGCGCAACGCTAGTTGAAGTTTAGCCCACAGGTATGTGTGCATAAACCAGTGAGCCGTAGCCACTACTACTACTCGTATATATGTACTTGTACATTACTGTGTTAAACATACAACGAGTTGATTTAAGAGTGTATCAGTCGAACTGTCCGAAAAACGCAACTACCTTTGACACTAAACAATTTGTGCAAAATAGCGACATGATTTTATGGGCTCGACTGTAGATTCTCTTAAGAACGTCATTGCCACCGAAAGAAGAAGAAGAAGAAAACAAAAGTTGTGGGCAAATGAATGCGAATCGCATTCCTTTTAGAGTGAAGAAGAACAACTACCTACCATTACGCTTACGCAATTTTGTCGCCAACTCATTTTTTTAATGCAATTCAGGCGCAGACAGTAATCAAATTAATGGGATCATTTCACAATTAAAGGGAGATCCATATTACTAAGTAGCTACACATGTGATTTTTCACTACTCTGATAACATATTTTTTATCCCATTGTGTTTGATTGATGAATAATGCACCAATCTTTGTCGCGTCAAATGTAATTTGTCATGTCAAAAACAATCGATGAATTCCTAAAAAAATTAGCCATACTTGTGGTTCCGTTAATTAGCTTAGTTGCCGATGTTCTTGACACATGACAGGCACAAATACTGAGGGAAGTCTTATCATTTAATGGCAGCATCGATTTTGCAACCAATAAACGGCATGACATTTAGTCATGATGACCCAGGTGTTTGAGTTTTCTCAGTACTTCAAATGTTGGGCTTTATCAGACGATCGTTACTCATTCGATAACGTTTTCGTGATACGTAATACTTTTATAGGATTTAGCAATTTACAATGAATATTGTAAGCGCAGGTGTTGTTCCCCTTATACGAACTGATAATATGTTGGTTTTGGTTGCTAATTGAGTTAACTTTGATACTACTGTTTTGTGAAATATTTTGGTGACCTCCATATTTATAAATAAAGGCACATTATGTTTCCCCAAGGTCCCGAATCTTATACGCTATTCACATTGAGCCGAAAACCTGGTTTTCGCGAAAATACCTAATCGAAAATTTAATCGAAAACAGAACTTTTCTCATACATATTTCAGTTTTCAAAACGAGTCACTTAAAGTCGTTTTCCACGAAAACACCATGAAAACGACTTCCAATCGTTGCGTTGTTGAAACAAACACACCTTTTGCAACATTCAGCAGAGCAGCTAACCGAACAAATGTCACAACGCACTACTTAAAATAATTTTCCACACTAATTGATGGGCTAATATTATTTCTAAATACTCTGAATTCATTTTATTTGTTAATTTATGCGATTGAAATTTGTAAACAAAATGGTATACACAGAAGATTCACGACTACTGTCTCACAGCTGATTGAAACGTCAAACGAAAACTGATTATTGTTCGGTGTGAATGCAATTTCGAGTTTTCGACGAAAACACGGTTTTCGCTGCGGTGTGAAAAGGGTATTAAGATTTTTTATTTTATTTACTCCCAATAAATTTAAACCACAATGGCCTTTGTTTTCCAAGAAGTTGGTTTTTAGAATGTAATAGAATTTTTTCCCGAGAAAAAGGGGAAAGAAGTCACTTTCTATTTCCTGATTCCTACTGACTTTTCGGTGGTGCCAAACTACTTTCATATTATACAATTTTAATGCAGTTTATTTTCTTGCCTCTGTTCACTTCATCTTCCACGAAATATGTCAAAATAAATAGAAATGTCCACAAATATCTTTTTCAAATGCTGTATTCTGAAGTTTGTCGCTATATTCTGTATTCTGAAGTTAGTTGCGGTTATAGACTCTACGTCACATTTAGCAGAGACATATTAAATATATAATTACATGTTTGGATGGAAATTTATGGGAACAGTGGCAAGAGAATTCAAAGATGGATATACCTCTGTAAAGCAAAATTCAAAGCTAAAATTAAACAGCTTTTTAGTAGATGCTTGCTTCTTTTAAAGAAATTGCAATTTTGCTTACTTAAATGCATGGTTCTGGAAAAGTGTCAAAAACTACCAAATCCAAGTATAACTTCGCAATTGTCATTTGAGAGATTTCTCGACTTTCTGACGGCTTTTTACTGACTTTTAACCTCTGTTTACCGTACTCTCAGTAGCGACTTGAGTCGGATTTAAAAAGCCTTGGTGGTTGGTGCTTTACACCAAAGTCAGGAACAACTACATGTCATTTCATTCATCGAATATGCAGCTGCTTATTCATAAATCACGCAAAGTGTATGTATATGGAGCCTGCCATGTTTATACAGCTAAATGTAAATGTCGTAGTTCTTAAAGTAATATTTTGTTGTCTAATAACTATTGCTACTTATTCATATAAATCATATCGCTTATGCCTCATTATTCACTCCGTTATCACACAATAAATTGGTATTTCCTTTGCTAAACGTTTGTCGCGTTGTTGCTATATAGTATACTTTGACTGCGTAGAATAAATCTTTGTGAGTAGTTTAACATGCTGATCTCATGCATTGGAATACGTTGGGTGTGATAAACTTTTCTTTATAAATTATAACTTATACTCTCGCTATTATCACAATGGGTCAATTTTGACCTGAGTGTGGCGCGGAACACTCCCCGCCAGCCCACCAACCTAACCTAAACTATACTCTCGCTATAAAAATAGTGCGCACTCTACTTATTTTTTGTAAATAGTGCGCACTCATAAGTGTTTTTTTTATTGTTATTGTTGATTGAGTAGTCAGCCATTTTGTTGTGAGTTGACATAAATGCGGCTTTAGTAGTTACCTGAATGCATTTTTTTTAAATGCTTCATCGAGTTAAATGAACTTCCTATTTTGTCTGTTTATAAAAACAAAGGATTACAAAATCTTATCTGTGGCATTGAAATAAATTCACACATTCACCCGCACCGCGATAAGAAAGGCTACTGGGACTGACAGCACATTTGTGTATCTATATTCTATGAAAATTTACTCAATGATGACGCATTCGCGCATTTTTGCACGAGACGGGACAGAGTTCTGTTTGTTCTTAGTCAATTCCAGTAAAGGCTTAAGAATGAGATCACAAATCCGAAGCATAAAGTGGCATAAAGTATCATGGATGTTTTACCCATAATTATAGATACGTAAAAACGGTGGTTACAACCATCAACATTGCTGCAATTACTCGAAAACATTTATGTTTCTGATTTAAAACATGTGAAATGAGAGTGGTAATTAGTTTCAGTAAATTAAACCCACAATTCATCAATCAGTTGTAGAAAATAAATAAATAATTGTCCGTTCATCACTTCCGGAAGCCATACTGTTTTATAGGAACGTGGAATTTCGTTAGCCATCGCTATAAAAATATCAACATGCGGAGCTTTCCTATAATTCTAACCACGTAAACAAGATGACCGACAAAAAAACGTGTCACTTTTTTTTGAGTGCTGGGTAATACTGTCTCTTTCAGTCACACGGCTATTAGTATATAGCATCCCTTTAATCCTTCGTGTTAGTAATGTGTGATCGTGTAAATGCAGCATTATTTAATTTTTTGACTTGCTCGATATTTATACCTAGTAAATAGTTGAAAATTGTACTAAACATGTCTATTTTTTCTAATTTTCTTTGCAGGCTGATAGCCATCACTGTATTTGGTATGGAGTGTGTAATAGTAATGGAGTTCTTAATCAATATTGTCCATACAACGGGACGGCGAAAACCATAGCACCAGATGGTGTGACTGCGTTAATGCAGCGATGTGAACACCTTCTGGAAGGTGGTCAAAGAGAATTTTGCTGTGATGCCCAACAGGTAAGAATTGCTTTAATGGTTTATCTTGCAACTATACTGTTAAGTGTTGTATTTATGCACTTTTAGAGTTTTTTTTCAAGTTCATTTTTCAATAAGTGAGATATATTGCAATCTGTTTTGCTAGGTTAAATGGTTAAGCCTGGTACACAGTTCGCGTGAAATCCAAGTTTTCATACAATTTTCTCACCGCGAAATTTCAAAATGGACTTACCATGAAATTTCACTTGGCAGCACGCAGTTCGAGTGAAAAATAGCGTTTCAGAAACTGAGTTGTAGGTGGCGATAGTAAAATCTCTCCACAGCTATTTCACTTGCTTTTTATTGTCCGTCGCATTCAATTTTTGACATTTCGGCGTGAAAAATTATTCGTGGGAAGACGGTAAAGAAATTTATTTCAGTTTCAGATGTTTATTTAAGAGAGTACTACATATTTCGCACTTCTGGTAGCATTTTTGCATTGAATATAGTACCGTAAAGTTAGGTGTACAAGTTGGTGGCATGGAAGACCTTTTTTACGAGCAGTGTGCCTCAGTAAATTGTTATACACTGTTTTGCTCAACAGCGTACAGATTTTTAATCGGTGTCAGATCAATTATATAAAATGCTTTGTGGATACTAAAATGGCAATTTAGTGTTCTCATACAAAAAATGATTTGTTTGCAGCTCGCAGTGCATGCATTTCTCTACAGCAAAGGAAGGCCTGTCTACGCAAAGGCATTGCATCGGCTGAATCTATTTGTGTAAATAATTTTTGTAAAAACATTTAGAAATCAATCGGGACGCTAATTTAGAATGTTTGAATATAAAATTTAATCAGTGAATGGAAAACGCTTGGAAAACTGTTGAAGGCTACAAATATTCGAATCGCACGAATATCAACATAAAAAAGAGCAAGTGACGTTTTTATGTTCGATTAGCAACACGAAATCTGAAAACTGAGAGCGAATCTGAAGAAGCCCAATCGAATACAACATAAGAAACTTTTTCAAGTAAGAATACAGCAGTACTCGAATGTTCTACTACAATGAGGTTCAGTAATCACATCAATATAATTCACGGATCTTTTAAATGATCCACTCTTGATTGTTTAAATGTAATGTGGTCTTATGTTACAAATCAGGGCTCTCATGGCGTAATTTATGAAACGATAGTCGTCGAAACGATTGTACAAAACGATCTCGTTTTTAGTTTGCTTCATATAACATCATCGTCGTATCGTTCAATCGAATCGTTCATCGTTTTCATTTTGAACAGTTTAAAAATGACTGTAAACAAATTCTGACACCTAAAAAATCAAAAAATATGGAAATTAATTTTGTTTTTTTGTTTTTATTGAATTTGTTTAGTTTCCTTTATTGTCAATTGACATGGAGTTGTGAATTCAATACAAAAATGGATAGATGGATTTTTGAAAATGTTAAGTGAAAGTGTACGCACATACGCAGATACCCAACATTGTGTAGGAACTGACCATAGTCCAATGGACTTTGGATGGAAATTCCAAAACCATATACCTATTGGATGACGAAACGTCTACGAACGGGTAGGAAGAATCTACAATATGCTAAAGGCTTTCGAAATATATATGTATTTCTTAAAATAATTAAAACGCCAATAAAGATCATGGATTCATGGAATATGGATCACGAAGATGAGAATTTTTAGAGATTGAGTTGTAATTGTACTTTGCAAAAAATACATTCTTTTACTATACGCGGATAGGACCGAGTCGCCTTCAAAGAAAACATAAGTGTGTTTCTTCCTTTAAATATTTGTTTATACTTCTCTCAGACCTTAATAAAACTGAAAAAATGTACCAAAAACGATGAAACGATTGCAAAATAGCCATCGTTCAATCGAATTGTTTCGACGAGGGTATTTGACATTTGAAATAGTAACGTGATGCAACAAAAAACGATGTTCGTTCAATCGTTTCAACGATTATGGTTTTTTGGTTGTTACACGAAGTAGAAGCATCGTCGAGACGATATCGTTCAATCGCTTTGTGCTTACGCGATTATTATTGCCAAAACGAAGTACTACTATTTCTAGTATGAACTTAAATAAAACAAAGTTTGCGATTTCTTTCCTCCATCTATTTTCTTTTAAGGTAAAATAAGAGTGCAAAAAGTATGTTTATTTTATAGTAGGTATAGCTGTCCTAAATCTTATGGCATTCCCAGCAGATTTTCAGCTCAGTCACTCTGCCTTTATTTCTCCAAGAAAATCTCCAACAAAATATTTCACTTTCGATTTCACAGCATTTTTTGGAAAGCAGTGAAAATTCCACTTCACTTGAACAGTGTACCAGCCTTTAGGTTTTAAAACTTGAAAGCCATATGTCTTGTAAGTTATACGTTATCTTACTCACAAAGGTTGTCGACGATGTTTTCGAATAAAATACGATGTACTCTTTATTACTATGTTCTAAAAATTCATCTTTTTGATATATTCATTTTACTAAAAACAAACATTAATTCTAATAGAGCCCTCTCTGTCTAAACTTCACAAAGACAATTATCTATTCATAATATTTTTCACATAATTTCACTATACTCTGTTAACCTTGAAGGAGATGATATTATCCTTTTAAATTCTTGCCATCCAAGTCGATCAAACATGAAATAAACAGTGTTCAGCAAATTTGCACCTTCCGGTGTCGAAACGAGTAAACGTATCGTACTCATCTACTCCATTAAGAATCGAAATATCTTACAGACTCGTCCAAATGAGAATTCAATATTCGAGTATGCATTTAGGTCGTGCTGTTGAATCTCTTTACGTTCATTGAATTATTCAGAATTGTATAAAATTAGTTATTAAACAGAATATGTTAAGTATTTGTTTATAAAAGAGAATAAAGAAAGAATTACTAAAAAAAAAACTCCATCCCGATATATGTCGAACAAATTTCGACCCCTGTGCAATTATTCCACAGAAATCAATAAAAACTCGTGTAGTATTAAATTGGTTGTGCATATGCTTATTTTCAGGTCACAATTCTCAACAAAAACATCGCATTGGCGGCAGCATTCCTAGATCGTTGTCCGTCCTGCATCGGGAACCTAGTGCGTCACCTGTGCGATTTCACATGCTCGCCGAACCAGACGGAATTCATGAAAGTCGTAAAAACGAAAACAGCCAAAAGTGGTAATGTATTCTGGGTTTGTAATTTGATTTAGTAATGTTGTTTTACCATCTCCTTAGGCAAAGAATACGTCAGTGGAATAGATATACATATAACAAGCGAGTACTTGAACAACACTTACCAGTCCTGCTCTCAGGTAAGTTCTTTTTAACATTGCCAAGGAGCTTATCAAAATAAATTCACTTTACACACTGTACATATATTCATTTTAGGTTTCCGTTCCATCGACTGGACAATTAGCATTGGATATGATGTGCGGCGAGTACCCAGCCTCGAGGTGTAGCGCAACGAAATGGTTCAATTTTATGGGCGACGCTGAGAACAGCGCCTATGTACCATTTCAAATGAACTATATACAGCATGTGAATAAATCAGAGATAATCGATGGTTTTACACCAGTCGATCCAAACACAGTTCCTTGCAGCAGTCCATTAAACGTTCGTTATAGCCTGGCACTATTATGTTCGAATGAAGTTACACTTTTATTTGTTTTGCAGGATAAAACACTTGCATGTTCCTGTTCTGATTGTGAGCGATCGTGTCCGAAGCCGCCACCAGAACCACCAATTCCACAACCGTTCACAATTGCTGGTTTCGATGCATTTACTGTGATAATGTTGGTAGTATTCCTTGTGGGTGCCCTACTCTTTTTGATGGGTGTTTGTCTGTTTCCATCAAAGAATGCCGAGGGTAAGTTCTTGGTTTTTGGTTTGGTTTGGGTAGAGAAAACGAAACACACACATGATTTGTATATTTTAAAGTGCATGGTTGTTATAATTTTTCATTTTATTGTTTCCTAATTGGAACATGACGAGTTGCATGCGGATTAGAGGAAGATGTGGTCTAAGTGTCATGCGAGGGTAGGTAATTAACGTGCGAAGCTTCACCGTCATAAATTGCGCGAACAGTTTGGTCACTCACGAAATGGGCGTTGACAGGTGGAACTATGACATACGAGCCTGTCTCCTAAGGAGTTTCTTAAGTTGCGCACTTTGAAATTTGCTTTTCGTAGCGATAATACTGAACGTCATTTTTATTTTCATAATCAACTTGGGATTCATTCCAGTGGTTCAATTAAATGCAATATCTGTTCGATTTAGCTTTGTTTTTCGCGTATAATGCCTTAATGTGTGCCTACATTTTTGTCTGCAAATTTGTACGAGTGAACAATAGTTCACTTTGCCGTCGTCTCGTTGGGACACAAGAGCTACAAACCTAGTAGGATTTCTTAGGGCCTAAAAGGTTTTGCTCCTGATTTGTGCAGAATTTAATATTCTCTTCAGAGATGCTGTGGCCCTTTTTATAAAGTGACGTAATTTTGTGTTTCTATTACAGTTTTTCGCTTATTTTATTACAAGATGGCAGCAACAGGGAATTGGTATTTATCACGAACTATAGTTGCTTTCCATTTCAATGTCAGTTCAATGTCTGTTTGTGATAACTGTAAGACGTTATCAAAGTGGAAACTAAAAATGGCTATTTGCAGCACATAATTCGCCGATGCTGGCGCATTTTTTAACTGAAAACTAAGTAACCTCCCAAGCCTACCAAGGAAAGCCTTCGTAGAAAACTACCATATCGCATGACACTATTCACTTTGTACTCTTATTTTTTAAAACTAACAATGATATCGGAAAATGCATAACTACTAAACTTGCAGGCAAAATTTTGTGCACTAATCACAAGTATATTTTCATTTTTTTTTTTTTTTTAACTTTTTGGTAAAATTGGCTATTACAGTTTTTTTTTTCCTACAGCTGCTCCAAATTGTATGTAAACTTGAAACAAAAATTATAATCTTTTAAGCGTGTGTGTTATTTTTTTTTTTTTTCTGATTGATTTGTTTTTCGTATTCAGGCACGTGTTTCTCTTTTAATTTGTTTTTCGTCATGGAACCAACGCGGTGAATGGATTTCAATAGTGGATATTCCAATTTTTGTAGAAAAAAAAGGTCAACTGCAATAGCCAACATGGATACGTTTTGAATACAATAAAGAGAAATAGAACTCGTTTCGTTTCGTGGCATTTAACAAAATTTATAAATTTATCAGTTATTCGCAACATTTGGAGTGAATGATTTCTTTGTAGGTTAGACTGAACGTTGTGTGGAAAGAAGTAAGCAACTATAAATAGGCGAATGATATATTTATGTTTATCTTCATAAGTAATGAATAAATATGTTATCTTTCTATTTCGGCTACGTATTGACGTCAATTTTGACAATGAAAACTATACCATCATACAGAAGTTTGGCATTCGAACAGGGTAAACAAATAATTGCAAACCGACCCACCAAAGATACTTTGTACATAACTGCTGATGAGTTGAGTCTTTGCAATAATACTTCTATTTGGGTTTCCTGTTAACTTTTTCAAGGGGTAAAACTTCTTGCACTATCAGAGCTGAATAAGTTCCTCTATGTGTCGGACTTCTACATATTTAACGCTCTCATCTCATCTGTAGACAAAACAACTCCGGTGTGGTAATTTTATGGACTGTTATCTTCTATTTTCTTGAAGTGTGTATGTCCTGTTCTCTATTCTGTATATCCTGTGCTCTCTCGACGTCGGAGTGTACTCCGTTCTAGTTTTCATCGCGCGTTTACATTATCTAGACAAAATCTTGGTTTATTGCATCAGAAATCAGATATCTAATCCCCACAGAAGGATAGAATGCCTGAGTTGTACTAGAGTCTTGACCCGACTTTGGTCCTCTTATGTTTGCCATTAGTCAGCTCAATGCCGTATTTGTTTTTGCAGCTTTCATGTACGCAAATTTGATCCGCTGCAAGAATGTGAGAACAAGTCGTGAATCGTGATTAAAAACAGCCATTGTTGCTGAATATTTTTCTTTAAATGAGCAAGTTTCTTGTCCTTGGATTTTTATGATTTTTGGATAGATCTGCAAGGACCTCTTTTCTTACCACACAACGCTCAAACTGATCTGCAAAATCCCACTCTATAAGTATGATGTTTGTTTCTGTTTTCTATTCTAAATCAAATTTTATGGTTATGGTACTTCAACACGAGTGTTTCTTTATATATTTTTCGTCATCGTCGTTTTCCCCCTCGATATAGGTTTGATGGGAGATGTTTTGGATAGCCGACTATATAATGCAACCGTTGGGCGAAGATTGGCAGGACATACCAGCAACGAGATTGCAGCCGATCAAGAAGACTCTCCTCTACAATCGAAGCGATCCAGTAGGTTTTTAAATGCAAAAGCAAAATCTCATGTCATAATGTCTTCTCATTCCTCTGTCTCTTCACTTTCGTCGAATATCATAGAATCATTTTCCATAAATATCAATTTGCCTTTCTTTTTTTATTATTATTTTGGTTACTTATACATTTCATTATATACTAAAAAAAAGAAATATTAACGCATATCGGTTGTGGGATTTTTTGGTACTTTTGTTCTTGTTTTGCTTGTCTTTTTTTTGTTTGATTTCACATGTCAATGACATGAATATCAAATTGTTTTGTTGCATTAGCGTTTTTTGATGTTCTGCCTTTTGGATTTTCAAAAACAATTAGGTGTTTCAGGTGATGGAGTCGAAACAGAAGTCGATGGTGTGAATGCGGATGCAATCGATGTGGTCGAAGAAGAACAATCTGGCATCTTTGAACAGTTGGGAGCTAGGACGGAGAAATTCCTCGAGACGTTCTTCACTGCATGGGGTACATTTTTTGCCACGTATCCCTGGATAACGCTGCTGGGAGGTAAGTTTAGAGCCAGCAAAAACCTTTATTACATAACAAACTGTAGTTTCATTGCGCCTCTAAATTTCTCAATAATTTTCAGGACTTTGCTTTGTTTCTCTCCTTGGCTTTGGTATACGATTCCTACATATAACGACTGATCCTGTCCAATTGTGGGCCTCACCACAATCTAGATCTCGTGTTGAACGCGAATATTTTGACTCAACGTTCCAGCCGTTCTATAGAATCGAACAAGTAAGTAGACAAAAATGTTGGTAAGACCATCAGCTGATTATTGTGTCTGCTCCTTCCTTTTAGATTATAATCAAATCTGTTGACATGCCACAAATCGTCCACAACACCTCGAACGGTCCAATTACCTTTGGGCCCGTATTCGATAAGCAATTCCTATTGGAGGTATTCAACTTGCAGGAACAAATTAAGGCAATTGGCCAAAAGACCGGCGAGGGACTCGAAAAAATCTGTAACGCCCCTTTAACTGCAGACTACACAGGACCTGTGACCACTGCCGATTGTGTTGTGCAATCGATTTGGGGCTACTTCAAGGACGATTTGGATGAATTCAACGATAGCGAAGACGAGAATGGCTATGAGGTTAACTATTTAGATAAAATCCATCAATGCGTGGGCAATCCCTATCTCTGTCTGGCATCATATGGTGGACCAATTGATCCTGCGATTGCGTTGGGCGGCTTCTTGAAGCCTGGCGAACAACTCTCTGGATCGGCTGCGTATGAGAAGGCCGATGCATTGATTCTCACATTCCTTGTGAACAATCATCACAACAAGAAAAAGCTAGAACCAGCGCTGAAGTGGGAGGAGCAGTATGTGGAGTTCATGTTGAACTACACCAGGAACAACATGACTAAGAATATGGACATTGCATTCACTTCGGAGAGGTCAATTGAAGACGAACTGAATAGGGAGTCACAATCGGATGTGCTTACAATTTTGGTATCGTATTTGATTATGTTTGCTTACATTGCCATTTCGTTGGGACATGTTCAAGAGGTAGGTCGGGCATTTATCGACAGCAAGATCACCCTTGGAGTGGGCGGTGTGGTGATAGTTCTCGCCTCGGTGGTGTCTTCTGTAGGTGCGTTTGGATTCATCGGATTGCCAGCGACGTTGATCATCGTTGAAGTCATTCCCTTCCTTGTGCTGGCTGTGGGTGTGGATAATATCTTCATTCTGGTGCAAACCTATCAACGCGATCCACGGAAACCCACAGAAACCCACGAGGAACACATCGGACGGATTCTGGGACGTGTTGGCCCATCAATGCTGCTCACATCAGTTAGTGAGAGTTGTTGTTTCTTTCTTGGTGGACTGTCGGATATGCCTGCTGTCAAAGCGTTTGCTCTCTACGCCGGTATGGCACTATTCATTGACTTCATTCTCCAAATCACTTGCTTTGTGAGTCTTTTGACGCTGGACACGAAGCGACAGGCTGAGAACCGACTGGATGTTTGTTGCTTCATACGCGGCAAGAAGACGGACGCAGCTCCAATCACTGAAGGACTGCTGTATAAGTTCTTTAAGAGTGTCTATGTTCCGTTCCTAATGAAAAAGAACATCCGTGTTGTCGTGATGATTGTGTTTTTCGGTTGGCTATGTTCTAGCATAGCAATTGCGCCGCGAATTGATATTGGACTCAACCAGGAGCTGTCCATGCCAGAGGATAGTTTTGTTTTGCATTATTTCAAGGCGTTGCAGAAGTACTTGAGCATTGGGCCACCGGTTTACTTTATACTCAAGTCCGGATTGAACTTCTCCCAGACGAAGGAACAAAATCTTGTGTGCTCCGGGCAGTTTTGTAACGACGACAGTTTGCTGACACAGATCTACATGGCAAGTAGACGACCGAACAGTACATACATCGCACGACCGGCATCGAGTTGGATCGATGACTTCTTCGATTGGAGTGCGGCGCAATCATCGTGCTGTCGGTACTCACCCGAAACTGGGGGATTCTGTCCACATTTCAGTGAGTCCTTTTGTCTTTTATCTAGTACCAACTGTTGTAACATTTTGCTTGTTCTTTCAGATACCACTTGCGATTCGTGTGAAATCAAGAAGAACTCCCTGAAGCGTCCAATCGAGCATGAGTTCAATAAATACCTACCCTTCTTCCTGCAAGACAACCCCGATGACTCCTGCGCCAAGGGTGGACACGCTGCCTATGGTAGCGCAGTCAAATACACAACCGACATAGACGAACTTGCCGAAGTTGGCTCCTCCTACTACATGGCATACCACTCAATTTTAAAATCATCAGCCGACTACTATCTGGCGCTCCGTTCGGCGCGGAAAATCTCTTCCAATATCACGCACATGATTCGAGGCCGACTCGTGGCAGAAGGTGTACCACTCAGCGAAGCCCTCAAGGTCGAAGTGTTCCCCTATTCGGTTTTCTACGTGTTCTACGAACAATATCTCACCATGTGGCCAGACACCCTGCAGAGCATGGGCATCTCTATGACAGCCATCTTCATTGTAACATTCCTTCTCATGGGATTCGATATTCACTCATCTATCGTGGTTGTTATAACAATAACAATGATTGTTATCAACTTGGGCGGTGTCATGTACTACTGGAACATCTCTCTAAACGCAGTTTCGCTCGTAAATCTGGTAATGGCCGTCGGAATTTCGGTGGAATTCTGCTCACATTTGGTGCACAGTTTTGCGATTTCGGTGCAAAGCACTCGCGAGAAACGTGCCGCTGATTGCCTCACAAAAATGGGCAGTTCAATATTTTCCGGCATCACGCTTACGAAATTCGGTGGTATCTTGGTTCTTGCATTTGCCAAGAGCCAAATATTCCAGGTGTTCTACTTCCGAATGTACTTGGGTATTGTGTTGATTGGTGCTGCCCATGGACTCATTTTCCTGCCTGTGCTGCTAAGCTATATTGGTAAGTAAACCCTTTAAAGTTGTTGCGCTTTCGTTTTTGTTTCAAAGTTAACCAGTTTTGATCTATAACTCTTGACGTATTTACTAAAAAAAAAAATATAAAATAATTAAAAAATCCCTTCGATGGCTCGTTTAACAAGGATGTCCATAAAATGTATCGTAATTGGTCGTATGACAGCAATAATGTCAACCCCTTAACTGTTATCCCTTTGCATTCTGTTTGATTTTGCCACGCATGAGTTTCAAACCTTCCTTGAGAGTGTACCTACTTTCTTCTCTTGCAATAAACGATATAAAATATCAACTGCTTTCGGGAGGATAACCACAAGGAGAGGAATAGAGCGGTTAATAGAATATGCATGCGGAAGTTCGCTTGTCAAGTTTTTGTTTCAGTGTTAGTGATCAGATGACGAATCAGAAAGCCAACGGTACTTGTATAGAATGTATAGTCGTCTTAAGGAACACATGAGGTAGTAAGGGCTAACTTTTAAACCTGATATTTTTCTAGCTGCAGTACCATGACTTCCAATCAACATTCAGCTTCACATGCGTCATTTCACGTGTGTCATCGGTTTTGAAGTGCTTTAACTCGTTTCGAGTGAACCCAATCTTGATTTATGAAGGGTCTACCACATTAAGTAGGCCGTTTTCTGCAAAGAAGCCGCGATTAAAGATGTTCATGTGAGCTGCGCCGTAGTAAAAATAGCTAGAAATCAGTCATGTGTAATTAAAAAACAATTGCCCCCAGGTTCGATAAGAAAAAACTGATTCTTTGATGTAAGTTGGTTTCAAGTGATTTAAAAAGAATTGGCCACTCCTCCTTTATTACGCTCGGTACACGAGTAATCAATCTGCTACGATAAGTAGGTATCTTATGTTTCTAGCAGCAAAAGATCAAGAACAGTATCAAAAATAGTCATTAGTGCGACTCAAAGTTTACATCAAGATTCAAGAATTGCGAAATGACATTCGTGTTCAAAGTTTGTTCTCTTGACCAAACTAACTTTGTACATACATTGTTCCATATAGAATCACGCTGAACGAAAATATAGAACCAACATACGAAAATAATTCGTTCAAGCCATATGAATGTAGGATTGGTGTCAAAATAATCTCTTATATGCATTATTATCATTGATTTATCAAAGTGTGTTATTATTTTTTTTCTATACAAATTTGAATGGAAACAACCCCGTTTTCTTGTGATTAATCTTTTTTAGGTGCGCCCATGAATAAAGTGAAACTGGAAAATTTCCGACGACAGCATTTTAAAGTACAAGAAACCTCACTTTCAACTGTAAGATTTTAAATAAAGAAAATCAAACACAAAAACAAAAATAAAAATCAGTTAAAGCCTCGGAATGACTACCTAATCTACCTGTATGCCTACATTGTCTTGGTTTGCTGTCGTAAATTGTACCTACAAAAGAGAATTATTTATTTTGTTTTTCTTATTTTTGTTTGTGTTTTGTGTGTAGTACCTTATAAAGGAATGCTCGTCTCCTTCTTTCCCCTTATTGATTCCCGTTTATCCATTAGTTTGGTGTATTATTTTATATTATGTCTTTGATTGAACACAGAACGCTAAGTTATTCAAAGAGTCATGTATGTTTAGATGTTTATAATTTTTCAGCGCGGAATCGTTTCATAAAATGTGATCCAAATGGGTGTCATAGTGATTAGTGACCGCACATAAACTAGTTTGTTTCGCGGAATACTCGTAGATTCACGACATCAATAGGCCTTTCTTTGTATGCTGACATGATCACTATAGCTCATTGATTTCCACGGTTTAAAACAATAATACGAGATCCAACTGTTTTTGTAAACCATGGAAATCAATGATTTATGTAGATCATGTGAGCATAAATAAAAAAGGCCTATGGCTATTGCTGATGAATGAAATACATGTGACGGTTTGGTTTTGACAGAGTGTACATCGAGAAATACACTCTTTCATATCGCATATCGAAGAGGTTTTGACTTTTTACAATTTACTTTCAGTGGATCACATTCTATGTATTGTAGAAGTCAGCTCGTGTATGCCGTAGCCGTCCGGCTGAGTTTAAACATTCACACCTATCGAGGAACGATTTGTACGAAATCGGAGAAATTTCAATCGAGATATCCGTTCCGATAACTTCCGACCTATAGCGCACTTTGTCTCATTGCGTGGAACCGCGTTATAACACTTACTTTTGACAGCTACACGGACAATTTTGTCCGAAACTCTTCGACAACTAATTGCTGCGGAATACTTCGAACGCAATTTGATTTCCGTAGTCGCAGTGGCTTAGTGTTAGTGTGTTGGACTACTAAGCGAGGGGTCTCAGGTTCGAATCCCGCAAAAACCCAAATTCCAACTTATGATTTTTTTCCACTGCGCTACCTCTCGCGGACGTCTGACAAACATCCGAGAGTATAAATGTCTTGAAAGAGCTTCTCAATTAGCCGCTTGGAGTCGGCATAAAATTGTAGATCTCTTCCATTCGTTTCAAAAATGAAAAACTCACACAAAACAAATGGTTGTGAGAAGCTAGGCCTAGGGTCCCTCCGGACCTGTTGCGCCAACTATTTATTTTATTTATTTATTTAAATTTGATTTCCGATCGGATTTGACTTTCGTATCGGAATTTTTCCCGAACGGATACCTTGATAGGGGTGATTTTGTTCAACCGTGTACAACAACAAAAAAGCTCCCTCAGTCTTACGGATTAAAATAACAAGTTAATCTACTCACTCTTGAGGAATTGGACCACTGGAAGCCTCTAGAACCAGATCAAGAAAACTTAAAAGAACGGAGACTAAGAAATACGGTTCCGTCCGGTCTACACGGTGGACCAAATACAAGTTTCTTTTTAAAAATGCAATAAAATGAACAAAATTATTTTTTTTTCATAAATTTTGGTTCTATTAGTAAGAACAAACATTTCCAACGTCGTTCATTTGGCTGCCTCGGCTGCTTCGCAGTAGCGCATTCCAATTTTCCAGACCTTGTTGATGGTTCGGGCTGGAGCTGCCGGATAGGTTGGATGATATTGGCCTTAAATGCTTTCCGGATTGTTGGCATAACATCGGTCCTTCACGGTTCCCCACAGAAAAAAGTCCCAAAGGGTCCAAATCGAAGCTCCGAGGCGGCCAATTGACATCGCCAAGACGGCTGATAACACGATTTGGGATTTTGCTGCACAAAAGGTCGATTGTGGCATGGGATGCGTGGCAAAGCGCCAACCTGCATGAACCAGAGGTCGTCCAAATTCATGTCTTCAATTTCAGTAAAAAAAAAGTCAGTTAACATGGCTCTGTAACGCTCATTGTTTACCAAAACGTTGTTTCCAGCCTCATTTTCGAAGAAAAATGGTCCAATGATGCCACCACTCCACAATTGAGTCTCACACTCTCGGCTTCAGCAGCCAAATTCTCATCTGTGCGCATCGCACGACGACGGAGACGATGAGTGTTATCCATTAGCATACCAGTCTCACGAAATTTTTGCACAAACTTGCGTACAGCAGGCGCGGTGGGTGCTTAATTTCGGTCAAAACTTCTTTTCAAAAAACGCACTGTTTGGGATACACAGCACTCACTTTGGAAATAAGTTTTCAATATTACCCAACGTTGTTCAAGTGTAAAGCGACTCATTTCGTTCCGCGGAGGTAACGGGTGATTTTTTAAGAGGTTTAGAACTTTAAAAAAAAAAAAAAAACACAAAAAATTCGAAAAAATGAATGAAATATTTATTTGAATCGATAGTTTGAACCTTGCAATTTAATGTTTAAAGATAATTTCATGCAAATGTTGACCGCGGCTGCGTCTCAGGTAGTCCATCCGCTGAGTCCAATTTTGGCATACTCTTTCACACATATCGGCCGGTGTCTCACGAATGAATGCATGGATGTTGGCTTCCAGTGCGTCAATCGAAGCGGGCTTGTCCCTATACACATTAGCCTTGACATACCCCCACAAAAAATAATCAAATGGTGTCAAATCGCACGATCTAGGCGGCCAATTGACCGGCCCGAAACGTGAAATTAACTGTTCACCAAACTCGCCTCGCAATTGCGCCATTGTTTCGCGTGCTGTGTGGCATGTGGCACCGTCTTGTTGAAACCACATATCATGCAAGTCAAGAACTTCCATTTCGGGCAAAAAAAAGTTTGTTATCATCGCTCGGTAGCGTTCACCATTGACAGTAACGCTGCGATTCGCATCATCTTTGAAGAAATATGGCCCAATAATGCCGCCGGCCCATAAACCGCACCAAACAGTGGGTTTTTCGGGATGCATTGGTAGCTGTTGCAATGCTTCTGGCTGATCTTCACTCCAAATGCGGCAATTTTGCTTATTTACGTACCCATTCAACCAAAAATGAGCCTCATCGCTGAACACAATTTTTCGATAAAAAAGCGGATCCTCGGCCAGCTTTCCAAGAGCCCATTCACCAAAAATTCGGCGTTGTGGTAGGTCGCCTGGCTTTAGTTCTTGCACAAGCTGTATCTTAAAAGGCTTTACGCACAAATCCTTCCGCAAAATTTTCCACGTAGTGCTGTAACAAAGGCCTAACTGCTGGGAACGGCGCCGAATCGACATTTCGCGGTCTTCTGTCACACTAGCTGATACGGCCGCAATATTTTCTTCACTACGCACAGTACGTAAACGTGTTGGTGGTTTAATGTCCAACAAAGTAAATTTGGTGCGAAATTTGGTCACAATCTTCCGAATAGACTGCTCAGAAGGTCGAGAATGCCGATCATAGAATGGAAGCAGCGCGCGATGAACATTTCGAACCGAGCACGAATTTTGATAGTAAAATTCAATAATTTGCAAGCGTTGTTCATTTGTAAGACGATCCATGGTTAAATTGCAAACCAAACTGAAGCTGTTTGACAGTGACACAAGGTACTAAACACACGTCAGCTGTCAAAACCAGTGTTGCCAAAACCAAACCAGCTAAAAAATCACCCGTTATAATACTGACTTTCTGTCAAGACTTCGAGCGGGAAACAGCTGTCAGTGTCAAAATAACCTATGATTTATAGCAATTGCTACTTATCTTAAATGAGAGATCTCACAAAATACGACACAAAGTACTTTTATTTGACACAAAATAATCGGAATAACAAAAAGTATTTCAAAGTAAATTATAAGTCGCGCAAAAGTCCAAAAATGGCCGAAGACAAAAAAAGAAATGAATCGGCAGCTGTGCCAACCACTTTGGTGGACGCGGATTCAAACAAAACTTCTTTTTGCTTGTTGCGACATCTGCATGTTCCTGGTGGTAATATGGGGCTCGTCAACCTGGTCGCCACAGATTTAAAAAGAAACCACTAGATGACCCACCCTTTACTCGAGTATGATTGCTACCGAAGTCGGAAGGAAATCCAGAAAAGAAAAACATCTTATGAAACGAATTCGCAATTCTTCTAATGTAACAGTTTGTGCATGTGGACTATATACAATTATTGTTTTTGTTATTTTTTTTATATATATTTATTGCACAATATTAGTTGGCGCACCTCACCTATTTTTCTATACACCATTTACACACAAGAAACACACTAAAAATAATTCCCAACTTCACTTTTGTTTTCGGTTAATTATTATCATTCAGAGAGACACTTTCGAAATTGTTAATAACAAGCAAAAACACTCCTAACCTTATTTTTTGTTGGTAATCCCCAACCGGCTTCATAGAAATATTGTTCATTTGCTTAATCTTTCTTTACAAATAAAAAAAAAATACACTCGACAATTTTAATTGTTTATTTATCCACACTTCTACAATAAACTAACAGGCGTGATGCATGGTGCAAATCGAAGAAGAACCACAACCAAGCCAAACATCCGACGAGATAACTACCATCCAGACGACACAATCAATCCATCTTCTACCCAGTATTCTCCAGTTTATCCGTCTTCGTCACAGTCATCCTACGGAAGTATAAATTCAGAAACAAATCTAACCCCACCACCACAGAAATATACCCGAATCAACTTTAATTAAAGAGGTAAAAACTTTCAAGAGGAGAGAGAACGAGAAAAGTGCATATATATAACAAAAAAACCATAACAAATAACCAGTTCAATCAGGAAAGCATAAGAATGAAGTAAATATTATTAATAAATATATTAGCTGTATGAAAATTATTTAAATTAATATTGGAACAGAAAGAAATGTATTTACAATGTTACAACCTCGAAGATATAATACGAAAAAAGGACAAACCGATCAAGAGAAGAGTATGTAATTTTATAGTGCATATTTGTGTAGTAGATTTTTGTGTAATGAAAATAATATATATAAAGAAAAACAAAAGAAAACCGATGCCTAATTTATATTTATAAGCAAATGCATTCTCCTTTGTTCATTAAATTGATTCATCTCATGTTCACCGAATATTCACTTTACTAGAACTGTTTCATCCCATTCCTATCTACATGTAACTTATTTACTAAACAAATAAAATAACAAATTCCTTTCTTATTCTCTGCGATACTGTAATTATTTCACTGATAGATTAAGGAGCTTCAGTATTTGTACGGTTTTTTTTTTTTTTTGGATTATTTAAGAGTAAATATGAATTTTCATTAATTATTTGTGGTTTTTCTTTTTGTTATGTCTGCCAGTTTAATGTTTTTAATGTTCTTCAATAATGGAGTGTATGGATTCAACATTGCAGTGATTTGTTTCGTTCAGATTACACACATTTGTGGGCTCGCAACCAAAGAGTGATTCGCGTCCATTTGAATAATGACTTCTTCGGACGAAATACTCGTTGTATGAAGCTGTAATTACTACTAAAATGTTGGAACATACCAAATACACACTTCGGTTGTCCGTTTCGGACGTAAGAAGCGGTGAAATAATAAAATGCGCAAAATCAGAAGGGATTTTAATAAAAATTGTTTGCCTTACTTTCTTCTGATTACACTATAACAAAGTTGATTAAATATATTCTGCGTCTTACGTTGTTTCTATCTAAAAAAAAACCGAATAAGCATTGTAAGAGGATCGATATGTTGTATCTGGCAATCATAAACCTAAAAATTCTTATACCTTAGACAAAACTGCAAATGAACCATCAAAAATTAATTCCTCATCATTACACAGCAAAAATATCATAAACGAAAAATTTATATTAATTTTAGCTTATAAAATATTATCAAAAAAAACATTTAACCGAAAATGCGATTATAAAAGGAGAGCAATCAAAGAATATTATTATTATTTTAAATTAAATTTAATCGACAGAAGATATAAACAAAATTTGCAAATATATATGTAACTTCTTTGTACGCATGCTGGGTATTTGCTTGCTTATTGTAGATTATACTGAAAAGAAAACACAGTTACTTGGTAAGGATGAAATTTAAATAAATGTGCGTTTATGATGATAACGAATTTCAAAATAAACTAGATGTGGCCTTCATAAAAAAGTAAAATAAAATAAAAATCACGTAAATATAATGAAAAAAAAAAAAAAAAATGAATTGATTTTTTACGAATAATTTAAATGTGAATAGGAATTACAAAATCAATGTTAGACTTGATACTGCACATGCAAGTTTTGCGATTTTTGTCGTTGTTGATAATATTTATGTAAACTCGATGTTTTATTATCACGGAGGAGGGCGATTGAACGGCAAAATGTTGTCATTCTCTAAGTTTAATTTGCTGGAAATTCGTAAGATGTTTAAAATAGAGAATTTATTTGTTGTAGTGGTCAATGTGTGGGTTAGAGCAGTAGAAGCGCAGACATTCAGCCACGGGGAATATCATTTCTGGATAACAAGACTACTGTTCTGCATTCCACCGTATATTCTGTTGTCTCAGCAAAAAGAGCTATCAGACTTATCGCATAAGATTTGGATCTAATTTTTAGATAGATGGGTAATATTTCTGTACAAAACGAATCGTCGAGTAGTACTTTTAGAAATGCAGATCTCGGGGAATTTAAATCCTTCCATATGTGGTAAACCCTTGCTAACGCATAAGAATTGGCTCAAGTTTTGCCTCAATCATTGTATCCACATTTTCTAAGTGTAGTTCCACCTCTGCTTCCTTAGGAGGTATCATACATTCGGCTCTAGTGAGGTATCCGTCGGAACGGAAAATTCTCCGTCGGACACCTCGAATGGAATTTGAGCCTCCGAAAGAGTTTGCGTTGCGGAGAATTTCCCGTTCCGACGGATACCTCGCTGGGCCGATTGTTTCTACAACAACAAAGTTTTGTTCATAATATCGATCATGTTATCCATTAGCTAAAAACATAAATCGTACAAGAAACCATTAAACGACGCCTTTAATCGCTCTTCACCGACTCCAATCACAAATGGAAACCAAATCCCAAACATACCAAAACATTAAATTGAAAACTTATTACATACATGTACTAAACTACTACTACTTCTAGAGACAAAAAGCAAACAAAGTTACTCTTTTTTGCCCACTTAACAAATATTTATATCAACAATCAACCACAAACACTTGAACAAATCCAGTGGGCAAAAATAAATTATCTTCTTTTCTACGTAAAATGTAAAAAAACCAAAAAAAAAAAAAATATTTAATATAATGCAAAAAAAAAAAAACATTTAATGTACCTAAGAAAAACATAGAGATGAAATCTTAATGAAAATTTGTGTATTTTTTATCTAAAACTCATTCCGAACATGTATGACAAAACAAAAAATGAATAAAACTAACAATAAACTCTTAAATTTAATAAAATGTATAACTGCGTAAGTGTAAACTAAGAAAATATAGATTAAAAACAAAAAATAATAACAAACCATAGTAGGTAGATGTGGCTAGGTAATTTTATATTTATTTTTTTTCCGTTCTTTAAGTATTTTCCTTCTTTTTTTCTTTTTTTTTTTGGTACACGTTTTTTGTATTCGAATTGAGTATAATTCAGAGAAAAAAATGACTTGTTTTATACAATTTGGTGTGATATAATTATAAAGAAAAACAATTTTTATTCTAAACCCTCATTTTAAATTATTTTCTGTATTTTAAAACAAATAAACACAATCGGTCAAGGGTTTCTATATGGTTGATGAATTAGTTAAATGTCTTAATAAATGTTAAACAATTTTAGAATGATTTATATCTAATAATAGAATTTATAATATATATAAAAAAAAAAAAACTATTATAAAAGAGAGAGCATAATACACCTGCTGTATATTCTGCCTTCGGTAGATAAAAGAGAAGAAATTCTTAAAAAAAGAAAAAAAAAAAAAATAATAATACAGGAAGCAGGGAAATTAATGAAAAGTTGGAAAGTGAAACTATTATTTAAACTTGTCTAAACTTGTGCGTGACTGTGGCTTAGATAATAATAAAGTTTATGGTTTCCTTTTTTTTTGTAACAGTTATTTAAATTGCTTTGTTTTATTTAGTTGGTTTGGTTTTCTATTGGCATTTATTTTGCAGAGCGCGTTTTTGGAAACCCCAGATAAGAATGTCAATGCATGAGTGACGTAACTATAGCAAATGGAAAGTGCTGCCCCCATTTATGTCTACGAACGAAGTGAAATGTGTTTTCCTACTTTAAACATGTCGAAAAATATGTGTAAATTTAGTAAGGCATCACTCGCATCATGATGCTCATAGCTCATGATGCTTTGCAAAATGTTCATTAATGCAAACTTTTGGCATCACTTTCAACGTCAAGTATTCATATTGCAAAGTTGATCAAACTGATGCGCAAACATAACGCAAAAAAGCATCACAGAAATACCTGATGCGCTGTTGATTCGCTGGCAAAAAAGTAAGAAAAATGCCGGAAGTGGAAGAAAATTATGTAAATAAACAATTTTATGAATAGATTACTATGCTTTTGAAAGACAAATTTATAAATTTTTGTTGAACTCTTTATATTATTTTTGTCAAAAACAATGCGTTCCAAAACTCAAACGAAACATTCAATCACCAATGCATCAGCATAAACTGTGCATCGCATCAGAATAGCAAATAAGAAGTGAAACCGCATCACTGCGCAAATGTTTGACGTTTCTGAATTTACACATAATAAACTTTTTCCCGTTTCATGTGCTTTAACTTTGAACAAGTTTCGTAGAAATGAAAATAGTTATATATAGGCGTAGATCTCGTTAACAAAAAGTTCACCATTTAAAACAGCAACAATTATTAATAAGCGTTCGGTTTGCTATGCGAAGAACTGAAGCACTAAACTCCGATGAAATATCGTTTTCGGGAAATAAGCTCTGAACGATCGATTATTTTTAATCATTTTAATTCATACTATTACTTACTTATATTATTGCTATAGAAAAACAATAATGAATGATGGTTAATCGTGAACCACATCGAAACAAAAGTGGAAAAAATCGGATATACTCTTCCGTCATATACCTAGTATTCTTTGTATATTTTATCTCAATTTAAAATTTGCACAGTCGTTCAAAGCTTTAGCATGTTCCACCTTTCACTCTTTGCAAAGCTCAAATATTCAAAGAATTTGTTCCTGACTCCGGTAGATCACGCTTTCATCGCATAATTCTTGTGAGTCTTGCAAGGAAAAGTTCTTTTTGCACTTAGGTATTTGTTTATTATTGCTCCTGAAAATTTTAAATGTAAACTTAAAAAGCTCTGAGCTTTTATAGTTCACAATTTTCTCATAGATTTCTATACTCTGTCCAAGAAAAATTGTCAGTACAGGCCTTATGGGAAGCTCTTTTTTCTGCCAGTGGTGCCTGTAGTACTCTCACGGCACTCAAACACAGGATTTGCCACTGAAATAAAAACAAAACCACTGGCATTCAAAAGCATTTTGTTGTTGTAATGTTTCTGAAGTTCGAATACATCCCTCCACAAGCAGTCTGCCACGCAGCCGCGGGCAGAATGAGCACGATCGCTTGTGTTCGCTTGCTATTATCATCAACCAAAATAAGCAGTGTGAGTGACTGAAGCACATCAGAGAAGTGTTACCATTTGTCAATTTTAGCATATCATTAAGGGTTTTTCTTTGAATTTTGTCAAAGAACTTTCGGTTTTGGTGCTTTTTAGAGCTTTTTGGAGCTTTTGAGAGCGGCATATTATGTGGGGTGCTGCCATTCGGTTTTAATTTGTTTATATTTCTGAAAGATCCAATAATATTCAGTTAAAACATATTGTTGAATGTTGTCTTTTAGAAATAATGTTTATTCGTGAGGTGTTTTAATGCATTCATTTCACTAACGCAACAAGTGATCATATGTGCGTTGTAGAGATATTGCAATAAATTAATAGTGATTACTAGGGCAACTCAACCGGATTCATCCAAAAGCATGGTATTTTTTGAAATAAAATTTGATTAAATATTTTAATATAGAAAACTAAGTACAAATTTTCAGCTTTATTCGTTAGGGCATATTTCTGCATGTTCTGGTAGGTATAAATTGATATTTCACTTTGAAGAGCATATTTTTCACACTGAATTATCAAAATGATGAAGCAGGTAGACCCATACTTCTTATTTTCGGTCGTTGGGTTTTACCACATCCGGTCACTCCTCTCCACTAAAGCAAATGCCTTGAAATTTTATGATCCTTTTTTTGCTACTGTTTCTGTGAAGTTCTGCATTGACGGGTAATAGTTTTTTAACAAATATGTAATCTAGGTAGGTATATATGTCTATATTAAAAACTGTATGTAGAGCTGCACAAGTGCAGTCCTTTTACCATCTGTTTAGTAATATGACATTGTGTCGTGGTTATATAATTTTTTCTAATTGCCTGTTTGTGTATATAAGGCGGAAACAATGGTTTTTATCTCAATAGCGGATAGTGCATCTAAGAAAGTGGTTAACTTTATTGTGCATATGAATAAACAGAAACATGGCTACAAAGTCTTCAAAGGATCTAAGTGTAGAAAAGAAACAACTAATGTTGATGCAACTGAAAAATTCTATGACCTTTTCAAAGGTAAATCGGAAGCCGTAGGAAATGCGGCTACTTTTTTTTCTTATACGGAACGAACTGTGTACAGGCTTTTAAGGGAAAAAGCAATCAAAGGCCACAATTCACCACCAAAGAAGAAAAATAATTCCGGTATCAAGAGCAAGGTGGATGATTTTGACAAAATGTGCGATTAGGCGGATAGTCCATCAGTTTTTTTTATGGATAATGACCTTCCAACGCTAGACAAGATATTATTGGAAGTACAAAAAAGTGAAAATATAACAAAACTAAGCAGATCAACTTTGTATACAATATTGCAAAAAGATCTCGGACTTAAATTCGTCAAACGTCAGCGAAAGAATTTGTTGTTGGAAAGAAGTGACATTATTTCTTGGAGACGAAGATATCTACGCGAAGTAAAAAAAAATAGAGAAGAGAAACGAAAGATTTATTTTACTGATGAGACCTGGCTAAATTGGAAGATGGTAACCCTAACAGTATTGCTCTCTGAGTTATGGCGAATTATCATACATACTATGGCAACCCTGTGAGAGCTTTAAAAAGAGACCGATTTATGTAAGTCATTGCAATCAGACTGAGAGACAAACATCCTATCTTCCCTGTACTGACAATTTTTCTTGGACAGAGTATAGTGAGTTTTAATACGGGAAGTGCAGATAATCACTCTTATTGAGGTATCCGTTCGGAAGTCAAGTCCAATCGAAACTCAAATTGCGTTCCAAGTATCCGTCTCGGAAAATTTATTTTAAATGAAGGATATAAACGCGTTCATTTCACAATAAAATATTCCGCAGCAATAGACGTTTTTCTTTTTCAGTTACAGGCAGAACTTGAACTGTTTTACAAAAAGTTCGTGTTTGTTTTTTAGCTCAGACACATCAGAGCTCGAATTTGTGTTTCTGTATTCGTTCAGAACATAATCAGAACGCGCTCCATGATTACACGTATGCATACACACTTCCAATCACATTTGATAAAAAAAACAACGATCTGAGCACGCTCGGTTCTCCGATTTAAATTTCCGTTCCGAAAGGATACCTCAATAGGAGTGAATATGTCAACGCTGTGATGACTTAAAATGGCTCCAATGCAATACAAAAGGTAGTTCGCTCCGAAGGATCACGTGGTGGAATAGGTTAACTTGTCTAAAAGCTATTTGTAGTAAAAATATATATTTTTTTCGCTTAATAATTTTTTTTTTTGACAAAGTACTTTTCTGCACTTATATTTTGTGTTATGTTTCAGGATTGTTAAAAATTCAGAAATGAGAAGGTCGCACAAGTCGAATAATCGCAAAATGATGTCCCAATGAATAATTCAGTGCATAATATAGGACATAGGTCCATACCTATACCCTACTGAGAAACGCTTTGAACTGTATTTTAATTAGTTTCTTTTAAATTTTCCCGAAACGATTCTCTGACTTTTTTCATGTTGTAAAAATATTCCAAAACAGTAACTCCTCTCCATTTCTACGCCTACTTCAGAGAAAACTGAAAACAAATGTTTTAACCTTGTTTTGGTTCACATTTAATTAAAAAAAAAAAAAAAACAATAATGAAAAAAGTTCAACAAAATTACAATTCCAAATCAACTGTCTGATTCTAAACGTAAAATGTATTTAAGTTATAATACTTGACTTTAACTTTGTGATGTTTAAAAGTATTTGTTCTGTATAGTTAGCTCTTTTATGTGTACAATTTAAATTGAACGCCTTAAGTATGAAGTTACACAGTTGATATCACATTTTAATTACGCGAATTATAAGAATGTACGAGTATAACAGAAGATAATTAGAAATGGACGAGCAGGAAAATTGAAAAGAAATCAAATTTAAATACCATATACATACCTAGACAAAATACAGTTATTATAAAAATCGCCCATGGACAGAATATATTTTGTCTATGACTATACACTTGTAGAAATATATACATTTTACATTTTATTTAATGTATAAATAATTCTTTATCGTTTTCTATTTCTATAATGTATTTGAACTATATTTTAAAAGATTTATTATTGAACGAAACAATGCTTTGTATATATGTATAAGAAAAATGGCATTTAATAAAATATTTTCGTTAAAAATGTAAATTTGTTTTTTTTATTTATCTACTTGTTAGTTTTAAATTTGATTCTATAGCGTTTCACTTTTTGTTACACTACTTACTTGTTCCTCCTAACGAACAACCGACTAGGGTCAAAAGTTCTTTCTTTTTAGTGCTTAGGTCAGGGTTGCCGTTAACTTTAAAAAAAAGTCACTAACTCGAACCTAAAAAACCACCAGATATGGTAAAATTAAAAAAAAAATCACTAGAAAAAAATGTTCACTACCTACAAATGAAAAAAATATATATATACATACCTACATCTGCATATACATTATATTCAATTTTGACAAAAAAATTTTTTTTTTTTTTTTGGACCATAAATCAAAAACGTACACTATGTAAATACATAACTTATAAAAATAAAAAAAAAAAACAGTCTCAAAGTTACAATAAAAAACAAAATCGTTTTTAAAATCACTACAAATAAGAAATAATTAAATCGACTTCATCTTCATCACTTTCATTTACCTCAATATCCGAGGCATTTTTAAAATTATTTCTTTTCACATTCACATGAAAACTTTTTTTGGTCGCAGATACCCGCGTATCAGTTTCATTTTTAAAGGTTAAGTTCCAACGAACTTTTCATTCTCGGGTTTGTGGATCGCGACTGTTTTGTGTGGATTGTGAATAAAGTGTGACAGTTCGCGGCAAGATTTTTCAATTCACGGGAAAATTGTTTTAATTGTTAATTTGGCTGTTTAAATCAATTGAGAGTAATGATTTTTTTTAGACTAGATGTTAGATTAATTAAATATAATGGTTTTGTGATAGAACAAATACAAATTTTCAATTCATAAATACAGTTAAATTGGTTTGTTCGCAATTCGCCTATTCGCAGTTCGTTCTCATGTGAATGGTTCTTTACAGTTCGAGCAAATTTGGGATAACATTGCAATTTGCAAGTGTCAAACTCGAATACCATGGATGTAACATCACCAGGGGCGTAATAATTTAGAAAAACATGTTTTTGCAAAAAGTCACTAAAAAAGTAACTAGAATTTTTTAGTGACAAAAAATAAATTTTTGTCACTAAACTTTTGAAAATTCCACTAGATATAGTGACAAAGTCACTAAAACGGCAACTGTGGCTTAGGTTATCCATCTGAATAAATGCAAAATTAATAAAAATTACTTCAGCTGGTTGGACTAAATATGAAGAACAATCCGCATGCAGATATTCACCCAAATCGAAAAAAATCTGCGATGACATATTTGTCGAGTACATTAGTCAGATTTAATCAAACTTCTTTCATTTCTACCCAACTTTTGCGTAAGGGAATGAAGTTTGACTAATGTATTCGAATGAATTGTCGCAAGAGAACATACCTATTATAGGGATCCTTTTACCGCATTGCTCTGTACTGAGTTATGTCACTTTCTTTTGACAGCTACACGGCACATTTTTTCCAAAAATATCCGCCAAACAAATGCTATGGAATATTTAACAGTTCAAATGAACGCGTTTATATGCTTCACTTATTTTTGACGCATTTTCGACAACTTTGTTGACTGCAAGCACACAAGGTCTGTTCCGTACTTTTGTCGAAAAGACTGTCAAAATGGCAGTGGAGGGGATAAATTCTCTCATAGATGTGGTTTTTATTGGGCAAAACGAATCGTCCGGCAGGGTCCGGAATCGAAAAAATTTGTTCTGAAACCGTTCTATTGGCACAAAAATACTCTTCTTTTGATTTTGAGAAGAGAATTTCGCTTCTCGATTTAAAGTCAGAATCCACTCAAGAAGCACCCATTTATGTATTTTATACAAGTCAGATGGCAGCTTGTCGTAGAGTTTTTTTTTTTCTTACATCAATACTTTTCTGGATTCAATCAGAAGCAGTTTTCTTGTTCCATTGGATAACAAAATGAGTGGATCCCCGATTGAAACCAATGGAAAACGACAAGAGACGGACACTTACGAAAAAGTAAGGGAACGCTTTCGTATCTATCCGTCGGAACGGAAAATTCTCCGCAACGTACACGCTTTCGGAAGCTCAAATTCCATTCCAGGTGTCCGACTTCGGAAGAGAAATAAACGATTGCGATGGTGCACCGTACCGCATTCCAAATCGTAAACAAATTCCGCAACCAATTTCTGTCGAAGTATATCGGAACCTGGCTGTCAAAAATTTAACAAAAAAATGCCATCGCACTTCAACATAATTCGTTACAAAATGTCGGAACAAGTTATTCCGAAGAATACCTTGCAGAAAAAATCTTTCGAATCGTATAAAATCGGAGAATTTACCGTTCCGACGTACTCGCTAGAGCCGAAGGCCGATTTATGAAAAAAATCGGTACGGAAAGTCGTTAAAATATCTGATTAACTCGAAGAGTTCGATAATTCCGGGTATGTGGAAGAGTTTGTACTGATTAACCTACAAGCAGTCGATGAGAGGAAAAAGCGACACTGCATTCAAAATTACGTGGAGCGTAGAGGTGACTGTCGCTTTTTACAATGTCTTAGAATTTCGTCGCCACTTTCGAAAAGAATCATTTGATTTTATTTTGCCACCTCTTGATACCATTTTAATACGCAAGAAATCAAAACTGACGCACCCTTATGCCAAATAGGAGAACAAATTTCAAATCACCTGTAAATTGCAAGGTGACTGACAGCTTTTCCACTCTTACACCACGAAATTTGTTGAGTAAAAATTCGTAAATTCGTTAGATTCTCAGTGGAGCATCTTGCTCTTTCGATGACGCTCTCTTTTACGAACTTTTCGAGTTAAGGAACGGCATTGAGTAAAAATTCGTAAGAACTAGTAAAAATTCTAATAATTCCTGCATGTCGGATGAACATTTCTTTGTGCTTAATGGTTCGAAAACCGAACATAATTCTTTTAAATAATTCCCGCATGTCGGATGAACAATTCCTTGTCTTTTTGTGCGTAATGGTTCGAAAACCGAACAAGTTTTTTTAATAATTCCCGCAAGTCGGATGAACAATTCTTTTTGCAATACCCGTAAGACGACGGATGTACTCTTTACCTCACTACCGCAAGGCGGCACCGGACGACAGGCGCGCAAGCCCCATCAGGAATCAGTCCAGCGAAGGGAGCGACAGCAAGGCGTGTCGTAAGAGCTCCATACTGTATCGTGAACCCGATTAGTAGTTTGTGTAGCGTGTTCCCCTTTGGAACGAAGTATTAAGCGCGGGCAGTAGGTCACTCAAGCATTGTAGTAGATCTGAGATTAAAGAATTAGCTGTGACGTAGTGGAGGTCATATCCTAGATCGATTTTTTTTTTGTTTTAAGCTTGAGTCGCCCATATGGGCCTTCATTTTTTTCTCGCGCATCACCGTATAAGATAATTCTCTTTCGCAGCATTACGGCAATTGGCCATCAACTCCCTGACCATGCATGGACGGCGGATTACATAGTAAGTACCAACCAATTTATCTTTATAAACTAACTTATAGGGTGATACAATTTTTTTT
The DNA here is from genome assembly GCA_946477585.1 of Cheilosia urbana. NCBI lineage: Eukaryota > Metazoa > Arthropoda > Insecta > Diptera > Syrphidae > Cheilosia > Cheilosia urbana. Next base: position 126,661,167 of record OX297854.1, read on the forward strand.
TCTCGCGTGAGGAGTCTTGGGACACGAATTCCCCAAAGGGTTCTCATGTGAAGGATTGCAACCAATTAATATTAGTTTCCGCGCACCGCGCAATATAATGCGGTGTAGTCATTAGTATATAACCACCACTACCGTTTTTTTTTATATGTAGCGACCAATTTCTTAACAATCATACTCTTGAATTTGTTTTTTTTTTGTGTCTCAACTGGCGCTATATTTGCATATTTATACAAGTACGATCGGCATTCACCCTTAAGGTAATGTCATGATTTGAGATAACAAATCTGATACCACTGCCGCGCGTCCTTATGTACCATATTTGGGCTCTTATCTTTAGTTTGAATAAATACGACTCTTGTGAATGAACTAAACGATGGTCTAGTTTTATTTTATTTTTGCGGTGTTTTGATATAGGAGGGAAGTAAGGTTGCAGTTACAGGGAGTCACTGAACCGAGCAGGACTCAGGATGGGTGGGCAAGGCAGGTGCTAACATCCGTAGCCTGTCAATGAGGTGAGTGGTGTGACATGGACTGAAAGATGAACGATTCTCTATGTGCACGTAAAATTTTAATTATTTCCGATAGACAGTGACAGTATAGTAGGGAGATATTTAAGTGTTGTTAAAGAACCCCCCCCCAGCGTAGCTTAGTCAGGGATCGCTAGACGTGCACCCGCAACAGTTAAATATACAGCTGATTACCACCCCCAGATCCAAGTTAGCAGAATAGCGCTAACTTCCATGCTCCGCACGACCTGTCTATTACAAGTGGAGATATAAAACTTAACGAAAGACCGAGAAGGTTCGAACTTCTAATAATTGTATGACGAAAGTCAGTCGTATAACAGGCGCCAATGTGAGCAGGAGCAAATATTGTTGAGAATGAATAAATGAAAGTGTTTTTTTATAACATTTTTCCACTATAATTATGTATCTTGTGTTTTTGTTTATTCTGACGCGTATAATTTTTGTAACGGTCTTTTTTCTTTTCTTCCCACTAATTTCCCGGAGCTACGATACAAGACTTATAGTTGTTCACATTTTCTCGTCTATGAGTACAAAATCGTCAAGCTCTTAGCTCTCACTAGAATTCACCGCTGCTGCTGGCAAAGAATGCAGTGCCACTCTATACAGGATTCTAGCCGCAGTTTTCAATGCATAGGTACTTACCGAGTTTAGGTACTTTTTCTGTTTGTTTCCAAAAGTCTTACGCATCATCTGCTGAAGCAATAATTTACCGAAACATATACAAACATTTGCATAGTACATTCTCGTCTTCAGATACAAACTCACATGGATAGTATCAATTTGTATGTACAGAATTCTCACTTAGCAATGATAATCACATTTCGATAATGATACTCGATTAAAATAGAGCAGCTGACCGCCGAACTTGGATGTCTGCTACGACTCACCTCGCAGCCGTATCGACTATAGCTTTCAATAATTGTTTTTATTTACAATCTGATATTGTGTATCATATACGATTTACATCTCTTACATCATTTCAAAAGCCGTAACGGCATTCAGTAGGTGGCAAGATGAAAGGCCACTCATCGCCAGTCAGTTGTAGCCAAGTGGTTCTTTCGATTTAGTTGGTCTCAGGTCTGCACACTATTATAAACAGTCAAGGATCGGATTCAATCAAAATTACAAGTTGTGCACAAAGTACAGTGTCATGACATGTGACACTTTCGTGTAAATACTATGCAGCCCCGTTCAGCTAGATGAATAGAATTCCTCGAGCTATCAAAATGTAGATCAGCAACAGTTCTATAGACTTGAGAATGCAAACAATTGCATAGCACAAGAGACCAAAAATCCACCAGCGGGACATTTTGAGAATTTCACGAATTCACGGTGAAAGACAGATGTATACAAATAAAAATAAAAACTAAACAAAAGAAACGCCTTCGCCTTGTTGCTGAGATGCAAATATATCTAGAATGCATCATCGTTTTGATGAATTTGTTCTGAGGTTTAGTTAAGAGAAAAAAAATAAAATAATTATTTGCCAGTAGGAAGAATTTCAGCCACAGAGTTTTCGACGCTATATGCTTTGGTCTATGCTGCTGATGATCGCGTTGATGATTCTGTTGATGTTGTTGATGACAAAAATGAAAATTATTTGAAAAAACGCCAGCAAAGATTATCATTGAGAATGTAGATAAACTCTCTGGCAGAGTGTCGCCTGTGGGTATACTTGCTAGTAACGAATTAAAATCTGATTAAGATCCCCGGGACAAGTATCAGATCGATTGTAAGAGTATTTTTAAATTTATCGAAAAGTTTAGTGGCAAATGATATTCAGTTGACTAGACACTTGAACTGATTGGATTTCAAATGTTGTGATGCTGTTGGTAAAAAGCAGACGCTGTATTGATTTTTAAAATGGCCATAACAAGTTTTGAGGTTAAAAATATTGGTGGCGCGTCGAATATGATATTACATGAGTAGAGCCATGCAAAGCCCATACTCTTACTTAGTTATTTATGCAAAAAACACTGAAACGCATGTCAAAATTCATTATCAAACAATTCATCCACAGCCATGTTCTTTGTTAGCTTCTAGTCCATGGTCCTTTTATTTAGAACCCCTGTGATAGGTATTACAATTATGGCTTTTTTTTAAGGCCTTCCTTTCTTGCAGAAATTTACGATGTATTGCGGTTTGACTATAAGCGGCCATAGTTGAGTTGTCTCTTGATGAAAGACGACTTGTTCTGAAAGAAATTGAACCATAAAATTCAGTTTTGTCGACTGATTTTGTGTCAAAAAATGAACCCCTTTCCAGCAATCCCTTTGTGTGTTAAAAAATCGCATTTTTGGAAGTTTCGGAGACTTGCATAAATATTATTCGAACGTAAGTACCTACCCGTTCTTGTTTTTCTAATTTATATTAAAAATTTGTTCAGTTCAAAATATAAATCAAATCAAATAAGGAAAATTCAAAAATTAATTAAAATAATAAGAACGCAATTGTTTAGCGAAACAATGCCAGTTTGTGCAAAATTTAAAAATAGATAAATTTGTAATTTATTTTAGATTGAGATGAAAAACATAATATTTTATTGTCTCTTCTTATGTCGTACATTTAATCACATTCACTGTGGTGTATTTTCTAATTTATGTGATTTCGTACATAATTTGTGCTACATATCTGCTCATGTATGAAGACAAGGTAACTGCATTATTTAGTCTGACCATACAGTTTTCTAAGTACATGCTTTTAAACAACAACGCAATGGGGCAATGAGACTTTGATTTTACTATAGATCGCACATGAAACGTTAAGAATTTTTAATATTTATCTCGACACTTAAGATTATAGAAGAAACTTGAAATTAAATGTATTGTTCTACTTAATTGCATACCCCAGGGATCACGGTGTGCCCTATGCCTTGTGACGGTTCTCATCACAACTGTGCTCTCTAACCTAACCCAACTTAATATTCTGATCATCTGATCCAGGACGATTCGTTACCAAGTAGAGACTTTGATTTATAAAAATGAGCGTGTGTTTTTTTTTTTTTTAAGCAACTAGACGACCCCAGCCTGCTTTAACTTTGGTTGACATTTTAATTTTTTCAAACAACACATTTTGTTTATGGTTATGGATTCAGTAGTCTAGTCTCTAGTTTCTGTGTAAAACCTAGCTTATGAATTTCACAGTCTCAGGTTCAATTTCTGGTTGAAACTAAAGTTCTTAAATTTTGCGAATTTAAATTCGAGAGAATATCTCGCTAGATCACAACTTTCGTAACATTTTTACTATCAGTTCATACCCCAGCTCCCCCTCCCCCTCACGCCCCTAGAAGTATCTATTCACTTCAAAAATTTAGTTGAAAGAATTGAAAAAAGAAAAAAAAAAATTATATTTCGACAAAAGCGCCACCTATCGGGTCCGAAACGCCCCCTCTCGGGTAAAAGATTATCGACAAAATTTAATTGAAATCAGTTGAGAGGTTGTAGAGATCGACAACACAATAAAACACTCTATACGCACAAATCCACGTGTGCCAGACCAGTAAACAGACAAAACACCGTATGTACATAAAAACCTTGGTATTGACGTCACCTTTCAGGGGAAGTTTCCAGAAACAAAATCGTTTCACGAATTACCGAGAATATCAATTTCAAACACAAAGCACCTTATTTTCATATAACGGGTGATTTTTTAAGAGTTTTTCAGGTTGGCAGCACTGGTTAGTAATGGCGCCCAAACGTCATCTGTCAAAGTGAAAAGTTTTCAATATACTCTGCCATTTAATGATGGAACGACCCACAAACGAGTAACGATTGCAAATTATTGAAATTTATTATAAAAATTCGTGCTCTGTGAAAAATGTGCACCAAAGACGACCGTGGAAGAAACGTTACCGTCAACGGCGAACGATATCGAGCCATGATACGCGACTTTTTTTTGCCACACAGCTTGTAAAACAATGGAAATGTTGAAGGATGAATTTGGTGAGCAGCTTATCTCCCGAAATGGCCCTGTGAGTTGGCCGCCAAGATCATGCGATTTAACGCCTCTTGATTATTTTTTGTGGGGTTATGATTGTAAATTGTAGGCGCAGTGGCTTAGTGGTTAGTGTGTTGGACTACTACGCTAGGGGTCGAGGTTCGAATCCCGCAAAAATCCATATTCCAACATATGGTTTTTTCACTGCGCCACCTCTCGCGAACGTCTGACAAACATCCGAGAGTATAACTGTCTTGAAAGAGCTTCTCAATTAGCCGCTTGGAGTCGGCATAAAATTGTAGATCCCTTCCATTCGTTCCAAAAATGAAATCTCACACGAAACGAATGGTTGTGAGAAGCTAGGCCTAGGGTCCCTTCGGACCTGTTGCGCCAACTATTTATTTATTTATTTTTTATGATTGTAAAGTCGTTAATCTATGTGGACAAGCGAAACACGGTTAAAGCCTTACAGGATAACATAACACGCGTAATTCTTGGAATACAGGCCGAAATGTGACGCAAAATTGGACCTTCCGAATGGACCATTTGAAACGGAGCCGCGGACAACATTTACATGAAGTTGTCTTTAAAACGTAAATGGCAAAGGCCTATTTATCGATTACAATACAAAATTTGAGTGTTTTATTCGATTAAAAAGTTAGAAGCTCTTACAATGTTGATAATAATGATGATGGGTTTACAACATCACGCATTGGTAACACGGACTTCCAAAGGGCTGCACATAGGTGTGTTTTTTCGAGCTTCGATCTCAGGAAAGCAAAGTGAAGTTGGATTTTCAGCACGTAATTACAACAACTACGCTCTACTTGACAATTCGAGAACTCATAGTAGTTGTTGTGTTTGCGTGCTGAAAGTTCTACTTAACTTTGCTTTGCTGAAATTGAAGCTCAAAAAAACAAGCCTAATATTAAATAGATGTCCGATTGAAATGATCTGCACTATCTAAGACGTAAAAATACATGCCGCGTACTTTTGTCGGCCAACTTGTTTGCGTGAGATTTTATGGGAAACCTCTACATGCTGCTTGTTTATAGCAATGACTTATCTGGTATTCAATTTGACTGCATCAGATTCGCTCTCAGAGTTCAGATTTCGTGTGTATAATCGAACACAAAAACGTCACTTGCTCTTTTTTGTTTTGATGTTCGTACGATTCAAACATGTGTGTAACTTTTGACACTTTTCAAAGCGTTTTCCATTTCCATATGGTTTTTGATTTCATCTTAAAACAATGGAAATTTAAGTTCCGATTGATTTCTTTTATAATATAAATAATTTACAAAAGTAAATAGATCCACACGATGCAATGCCTTTCTTTGCAGTAGAAAAACTTCACGAAAACGGAAATAAACTCCACGAGTTGTCAAAATCAAAAGCATTTGTATTGGTAAGTCTGGCAAAAAAAAAAAAAAAAAAAAAAACAGATTCGCAAAAGTGCTCTGAAATCTGAAAAAGACTGTTTTTTTTTTCGCGCGCAATCGAATACGACATTAGGAAATCAATTACTTATTTCGTTTATAATGATCGATGAAGTGGTGGTTAATTTTACTGGAACTAATTACCACTCGTATGTATATTACATATACATATTTTAAACCAGTAGTGGAAACGTTTTGCAGATATGCTGGTCGCCGTAAATTGTGTTAAACTCCGTTTTAAATAAAATAAATAAATAAATAGTTGGTGCGACAGGTCCGTCGGGACCCTAGGCCTAGCTTCTCACAACCATTCGTTTTGTGTGAGTTTTTCATTTTCGGAGCAAATGGAAGGGATCTACAATTTTATTGCCGATTCTAAATGGCTAATTGAGAAGCTCTTTAAAGACAGTTATACTCTCGGACGTTTGTCAGACGTCCGCGAGAGTTGCCGCAGTGGAAAAAAAACCCTACGTTTAAAATTGTGTTTATGCGGAATTCGAACCTGTGACCCCTCGCTTAGTAGTCCAACACACTAACCAATAAGCCACTAGCCTACCCTAATTTCCGTTTTACATTTCTATAATTATGGAAAGAACATCCATGATACTTAAGACGTTTGATTTGTGATCTCATTCTTATACTGCGGGCCAGCGTTGCCGCTGACAAATTTTAAAAAGGGGACTGAAAAGGGGCCCGAACCGAAAAAGGGGCAAATAAAATACTAAAACAAGAAAAAAAAAAAAAAAAAAAAACAGAGCAACGAAGACATTTATTTTTAACAAAAAACAAGTCTTTTCGTTCAATAAAAATAAAATCTTACTTAAACTGAAAAGGGGCCATTTTGATCATTTTTCAAAAAGTGAAATAGTTGGGGCCAAGGGTCCTGAGGCTCAAAAAGGGGCCAAATGGCAACGCTGCTTGTGACAATCGGATCCCTCTGCGTGTGTGATATTGTAAATTAACCCTTATTATTATATGGGTTCATCAATCATCATTATTCAGTAAAAGATCTGGCAAGTTCACCACGCAAGTCGTACAGTTTTGTTTTATTTTGCTCTTTTAACTACTTTTGTCGAGAAGGCTAGCTTAGACCGCTTCTGCAGAGCTTTGAGACATACTTGCGGCTAGAAGTATATTCTGCAATTTAAATTATTGAACTACTTTGATATTTCGAAGCGAGTTTGCAGCTCTCGCGGTTGCCATGGTTCTACTGAGATCTTGCAGTAAATGTCCTCAACGACTTCTAGCTAAATTTGTGGATGAGTATATTCGAAATATGCATCAGCAATCCTCTGATATGCATCAGTCTGACCTCTTGTCTGCTGATTTAAACAGTCATTTTTCATATTTATAGAAAAAGCGATACTTTCACAACAAGTATACGCCCCGTAGTACCCACAGACGCGCTTTACTTCTCCCTATCGAAACTATTATATTAAATTTAATGGGGCTCTTCTGAATATGCACTATCGTCCATTCTATAAACTATCAAACGTGCATACAGTTTTACAACGGTGCAGAAGCACTTACTGCTATTCATATAATAGAAACGTCCCATAAATAGGACAGTCAACTGCAATGTGTATCCACACCAATTCCCTCTGGTTCATTGAGTAACAGAGCGCTATTCTTCTTCTCTGCTAATAAATATTTATGACATCCACCTTCGACGGGTCAACGAAATACCTCGCCCAAGGACGAGTAAATTGATTGCAAAATGCATTTAAAATTTTCACTATCAATTCGAGTTTCTTAGGTACGTGGTTGACGAGCTTCGCAGAGTCCTCTCTGTCGTACTTAAATGTAATAGGTTTTGCCAACCATCATGTGTTTATTAATAACAAAACCTCCGATCTATGCGATTTGTGTTGTCCGCATCGATTTGAACATTGAACAGTGGAAACAAGTAGCATCAGCCGAATTGACTGCTTTTAACGCTCGGTCTGACTTGAAAAAAAAAAAAAAAAAAACCTTCTCATTCGAAGGATATTTATAGAAAACTGTACGCCTTCTGACTTCTCCTTTTATTCGTTCCCCCATACCTACTTTTGGTAATAATGCAAAACGCTGTTCGCACTGGGAATGTCAGCCAAACAATTGTTGTCGAATCGAATCCTGCTTGCTGGCTGCTGGTGCTGATGCATCTCAAAAAATTCTATCGCTACGAGATGCAGATATACAGTTCTATCTGTATAGCATATATGAGTGTAACGCTTTTGTATTGCTTGCTTTCAGTGTCAACCCAGGAAATAGATGGCCAACATTTGTGTTGTCGTGATAGTGAATTTTTTTTTTTCGTGGGGTTTTGTGTGCTTGCGTTGAATTTTGGCATCTGATGTCGTGGCAGAATTCTATAGAGACAAAACAAATGAAATCGACAAAATCCTATAAACATTTTTACAGATGTGGGGACTCTGCAGATTAGCTGTATATGATGTTATGTGGGTCTTGGGGGTTTACTGTGTCAAGCATCTCGCACATTATTTCAGTTTCTATATGAAGCGAAATCAATTTCATCCAAGACTTGATGTAAATAAATTTTCTTTGGGCCCGGAACAATGGGACAGAATTAGACTTTTCGCAAAATTCTGTTGAGCAGAATTGTTCGTTGTTGTGAGTACAGGTATTTGGATGTATTCAGTGGGAGAATGTCGTTTTTATAAATTCAAATAATTTTATCTTATACTCGAAAGTGAGAAGGACTATATAAAGGGTGATGCATTAAGACCTGTTCCGGTTTTTTTCAATTTTAATTGAAACAAATAAAATGATTTTGAGTGGCGGACACTTTATTATGGCCTGAGAGAACATTGTCTGCCATTTCCTTTTTTTAAAAAAATGCATGTAAATATTGAGTTGTGAGTTTTTCATAATGATTTGTGAAACAGTAGCTACTGAATATAATTGCATAACACGACACCAGGATCCCAGCTACGCGTGATCTGTCAAAAAAATGCTAATCAAAAGAAACAATTTTAATTCAAACATATACCTATATATATATTCGTCACTAGATGGTAGTAGGAGAGTTCGCTAGATTCTGGGCAAGTGAGATTAGACATTTTTACAACACCTCAGAAAGGGTTTTGATGACAGAGTTATCTGGAAATGTGGTCATGTAAAAGCGATGTTGAGATCCCAAATTCCATTTTATTCTTTTTGCAAACTATTTTTTGATAAGGTAGTTAGGACCTACCAAAGAGAAAGACGAAAAAAAAATTAACTCCTAACTCAGGACACGAGATTTGTTATTGCCGCCTAACCTATGTTGAAAACCACCTGCCGCTCCAACAATGCGTTAAGTGTAACCTGTTTTGTTTTAAAATAATATTCACTTTCTGTAGAGTAGTGCATTTACAGCGCAGTTATATTTTACCTATGATGACCCTGACCATCCGTTCATTATAATAATGAACAGCAGTGGCGTGGCGCGAACATTTTCAAGTGGGAAGTCGTAGCAAAATTATTAATCCTATACAAAAGTAAAAAACTTTACATCTGTTGAAACAAAACCTTACATTGAACATTTGCAAATTGGGTTCACAATACTAAATTGACTTTAAGTCGTGCACTGCAATCAGTCAACTAAATTTTTAATGTAAACCAAAACACTTACCCTTACCTACCTCAACATACTACCTGTCAGGACAATGAAATCGAATATCGAATAACTCGAAGAAAAGCGTGTTATTTTGTTTATAGCCACATCCACATCCCCTTTCGCCAGTCCTCATGCCCAAAACTGCCCTTACACAGTACTCAGCGAAAAAAATAGATACACACAAAATGTTCACTCAAAAATAATCAACCTAGTGAGACTGAGAATAACTCGAAGAAAAGCGCGTTATTTTCTACATAACGAAGTGGGTGTTGATCAAAGAGGTGTCAATCACAGTGCTCAGGGAAGAAAAAAAGAGATAACAAGTAAATGTTCTCTCAAAATCAACTATCCAGTGAGAGCTTTAATAGCCCGACATATTTGGGGTTACCTTCGCGCTTCGCTTTGTCGTGACGATGACATGAAATGGATACACACACACAATAATTATTTGATGGCTAATGGCTTACGTGTGTGTACCATTTTGTGAATATAAAATTCATTTGGTAGAGTTTCACGTACCTATACCTATTTGGTTTTTGGTAGATAGTGGTGACTGGTGGAAATTAAAAAGGGAAGCCGGTAGGAATCGGGTTATATGGACGCTACGCCACTGATGAACAGTTCTGTATTTGAAGACGTCGTTCATTATGAATTATTTTGTACACAAAAACATGTAAATTTCTGTATTTTTGAAGTTGTTCATTACTTGTTTTGTATTTAATTTAAATTCTTAAACAAAAAAACGTAAGCAAGTAGCCCAAAATTCAATGAACGAAATGATAATGCTAACGTGCCGTAACTTGCTGTACGAGCAAACAATTGATCAAGTACTAAAAAATGTGTTATATTTAAGTTTTTTTATTTTCTTATTTGGAAGGGTACATATTTAGATATTTGATGAATTGGCAATTATGTTGTGATTTATTTCATTTTGTATTGTTCATTATTTGAAATCTAAAATATTGTCATAATATCGTACACAAGTACAGAACAAAAATCTAGAATTTAGTTGTTTTTCAAGTGGGACTGAACTGGTAGTGGTAGGCCATGTTGTTTTGGTGCCGTTTGTCTAGTGTGATTCAATATTTGTATTTTTTTAGTATACAAAAGTGCAAAAAACATACCTACTAAATATTTTCTTGAAACCAAAACCTGCTAAAAACCCACAAAATTAACAAAATCGCTGTGTTTCAGAAAAATTATATTTATTTCACAAAAAAAGTTATGTTTAGAAAGCTTGCACCTTGCTAAATTCGTTCAAGGGCTGTGTTCACTGACAAACGAGAATTGTATGGCATTTCACACGTTCGCTGGCTTTGGTTTTATTTTGTTATTTTAATTCATAATTTAATTAAACCAAAACCCTGCAAAAAAAAAATTTGGTCACACTGTGTTTTATCTAATCTGGGTGTTTATTATTTAGTCAGTGATTATCAAAAGCAAATAAACAAATATTCACAATGCGGCAGATCTTGGAGAAAACCCAGGAACTTCATATCGATACCCATCACCTTTTCATCGATTTTAAGGCCGCCTATGACAGCATTTATAGGGAGCTATACAGAAAAATGTCTAGTTTTGGCATCCCTGCCAAACTCGTCCGTTTGTGCAGGACAATGACACCAGCGTTGAGATTAAGCGACGAATAACTCTTGCCAACCGCTGTTTCCTTGGGCTAAGAAAGCAATTGAGTAGCAAAGCCCTCTCTCGAACAACTAAAGTGACCCTTTATAAGACCTTAATCATCCCAGTCAAAAGCGAATAAGGTTACTCTTGGTTGTTGCGAGATGAAAATTCTTGGAGTGACTTTTGGTCCCGTCTGCATAGACGGTGAATGGAGGACGAGATACCACGACAAACTTTAATGGCTGTACAACGACATGGACCTAGTCAGAAAAGGAAGGGTCCAACGACTGAGGTAGCTGGGTCATGTTGAAAGAATGGACACGAATGCTCCGACCCGGAAAGTCATCGAATCCACAACCAAGGGACGGCGCAGTAGAAGAAGACCGCGACTCAGGTGGCACACGCAAGTGGAAGGAGACCTTAACTAACTTAACGTGCGAAACTGGAGACAGCTGGCTAAAGATCGTGCTGGCTGGAGACGCTTGTTGGTTGAGGCCCAGGTCCACCCCGGACTGTAGCGCCACCTTAAGTAATTAAGTAAGATTATCAAAAACAATCAGTCAGACGGACACTCATACACATCTTGTTTGATTAAAAGTTCAACATCGACCCATTCTTATTGAAAAATGCTTTAAATAGTGGCAGAAAAAAAAAGGCAATTTTAAGGATCCGCAATTTTTCGACGCGAATGTAACAAAATCGAACAAGGATACTGATGTCAATATGTGCGCAGAAGCCGTAACCGAAATTATTTTACTCGGTATGGAACTTTATATTCCACATTGCATCAAAAAATTAGCTTCAAATAAACCGTGGTTTAACAAAGAATGCAAGCGAGCTACCGCAGCGAAAAGCAAGGCTTTCCGTGAATGGCGGTCAAACCCTTCAGAACTAAAAAGATCTGAATTTACAATTCTTCGAAATAGATGCAACCTAATTATTGAATCGGCGAAGACAACTTACAGCGAAAGAGTTACTAACAAAGTGATTGGATGTCCTAGCGGCTCACGCGCATTCTGGTCCATGGCAAAGGCAATCAGTAATAACTTTAGTTGCTCTTCTTTTCCAACTCTAGTAAAAGAAGACGGCACGCTAGCAACAACACCTAAAGAAAAGGCAGATCTTTTCGCTAGCATGTTTTCAAAGAATTCCACCCTAGATTCTGCACAGCTAGAGCCACCAAATATCCCGAGGATACAATCATCGATGGCAGAAGTGAAATTTCGGCCTCGAATAATTCAACGCATCCTTAAAGAACTAGATTGCAATAAGGCAACGGGACCCGATGGAATCCCGGCTATAGTACTCAAGAACTTGCACCTGTACTCTGTAAGCTGTTTAGCATGTCGTACTCCCAGAAGACGTTTCCTTCTTGCTGGAAGACCGCTCGCATTCAACCTATTCCAAAGAAAGGGAAGAAATGTCTGCCACAAAACTATCGTCCAATAGCGTTACTTTCAATGCTCTCTAAAGTTATGGAAAAGGCAATAAATGTCAAAATAATCAAATATCTAGAAGGCCATCGATTAATAAGCGACAGGCAATACGGATTTCGGAGCCGTCGTTCCAATGGTGACCTGTTAAGCTACGTAACGCACCTATGGACACAATCAATTGAACAACACGGCGAATCCAGAGCCGTAGCCTTGGACATATCAAAGGCATTTGACCGAGTCTGGCATAGAGCCCTATTAGGCAAGTTAGCGTCTTACGGATTACCACAACAACTCTGTGGATGGATGCAAAATTTTCTTCTGGGAAGATCGATCCAAGTTGTTGTAGATGGTGTATCATCCAATTCGTTTTCTATAAATGCAGGATTGCCCCAAGGATCTATTCTTTCTCCAACTCTGTTTCTTCTCCACATCAACGATTTGCTTGGATCAACAAATAATAATATCTACAGCTTTGCAGATGACAGCACTCTTATATCCTCCATCTCGAACAATGGGCCTGTGAATACGGCTACATCGCACAGTCAGAGATGTGAACAAATTAATTCTCTAAATGCTGATCTGGACAAAATCTTGAAGTGGGTAAGGACAATTTGGTTGTATTTAATGCAAACAAGACACAGCTCACAACATTTTCCAGAATAAATGCATCAACAGTTCCTCAGATCCAAATGGATGACCTTCCAATCCATCAAAAGGACTCAATGCACCTTCTAGGAGTCACAGTCAATTCAGGAATCACATGGCAGAACCACATATCCTATATCGCAAAGTCGGCGTCCGCAAAGTTGAGCTACCTATTTAGAGCAAAGAGGTACTTTAGCCCCAAGCAACTTCTCCTTCTCTACAAAGCACAGGTTAGACCAGGCTTGGAATATTGTTCCCATATATGGAGCTCGGCCCCAAAACATTCACTTAACCTGCTTGATAGCATACAGAGACGAGCAGTTCGACTCATTGGAGACCCTACACTCACATCGAATCTACAACCGTTGGTGCACAGAAGACAAGTAGCTGACCTATGCTTGTTCTATAGGTACTTCCATGGTAGATGTTCTGAGGAACTCAAAGACATTATCCCTCGAAATGCAACTTTTGGGCGCCCAACAAAACAGGCTGCCAATGCTCATGACCATACAGTACACTTGACAACCGCGAGGACATCAACTTTCAAAAACTCCTTCTGTTTCAGGACAAGCCAACTTTGGAACTCGCTTCCTGGGGATATATTTCCAGAAGACTACAATGTGAATCATTGCAGCAATTTAAGTGCAGAACAAACATACATCTGCAGGCATCTCGGGGCGCTGTTGAAGCGTTATAGGTTCGCCTTTCCCGGGAGAAGTATATAAAAAAAAAAAAAAAAAAAAAGCTTAATGGTAAATATGATTTGTAATTTTATAGAGAAATGTCCAGTGAAAATTGTTAAATCCGAAATTAAAAATAACTAGGGGTAACATTTGTTTTTTAAGAAGTACGGTAGTAATTACTTAAGGTGGCGCTACAGTCCGGGGTGGACCTGGGCCTCAACCAATACGCCTCTCCAGTTAGCGCGATCTTTGGCTAACTGCCTCCAGTTGCGCACTCCAAGTTGGTTGAGGTCCCCTTCCACTTGTGCGCGCCACCTAAGGCGAGGTCTTCCTCTACAGCGTTGTCCCTCCGGGTTGGAATCGAAGACTCTCCGGGCCGGAGCGTTGGTGTCCATTCGCTCTACATGTCCTAACAGCTCGTAGAATTCGCTGTTAAATCTTCTCCTCCAAATCCCGTCAACGCAAACGGGACCAAAAATCACTCGAAGAATTTTGCGTTCGAAGCGACCAAGAAGATCCTCATCTGTTTTTGCTAGGGTCCATGCTTCTGCGCCATAGAGCAGGACAGGGATGAATAGAGTCTTATATAGAATCTCCTTAGTGCTTCTTGACAAGGCCTTACTAATCAATTGCCGTCTTAGGCCAAAGAAACAGCGGTTGGCAAGAGTGATTCTTCGCTTGATTTCTGAGGTGATGTCATTTTCACAGTTAATAGCGGATCCGAGGTAGACAAAGTCCCTAACTACCTCAAAGTTATAGCTGTCTATCGTGACGTTCTGTCCGATTCGTCGATGTTGTGTGTCCCTTCTTGTTGACAGCATATATTTTGTTTTACCCTCATTCACCACTAAACCCATTTTTGCCGCTTCTGTACTAATACTAGCAAACGCTCCAGTACGGTAGTACGGCCGACGAAAAAGGAGTATGTATAGTACTTCTATTGTATAGCAGAGCTGATTAGTATACTAAAGAGTACATATTTGGATCTACCTATATCGGTGATTAAGTCATCCATTGATACGCTGCGCTGGGTGTGGGCAGGCTGCGTCCGGACCTTTTGTCTCTCAGGAGAATCGACTGTAGATTGCCTGTGGGTGTCCTTTCGGGCCACCAAGCTTTTGCCAAACACTTAAATGTTTTGAGCTTGAGCGTCACCACCATCTGTCCCTGTTTATGGAGACGACGACGATACGGCGGAACACTTTCTCTATAGCTGTCCTGGCTTTGCTCGCATCAGGTGGTGGATTTTTGGGACTGACGTGGTGAGTGCCGAACATCTTAGCTCTTCATCACTGAAGCTCCTTCTTATCTTTCTTCGAAAGACGGGAAAACTAAGTACAGAAAAAAGTTTGGCGGTACAATGGACCAGTAGTTGTGTCTGAGTGCTCCATCGGATAGTAACAACCTCCGACAAAGAAGAAGAAAAAAAAAAAAAAAAAAAAGTACTAAAGATATCCTCTAGCTCAATTACATGTGATCTAAAGAACTTTTTCGGAACACTTTTAGAATAGGGCGAATCACAATAAAATGGAACAAATCCTCTTGTTCTTTGAGGTTATACGAAAGCGGAAGATCCGGGCAAAATTCAGTTTAATCTGTTCTCCTCTTGTTTGGATTTTGGAAGGTAGTGCCCGGTTTGTCTGTAAAAATATTGTCCAGAAAATATGTCTTGCCTTGTGATGGTTCAACTCATAGACAAACCATACTGAGATCACCAACTTCGACCGATTTTCTGTTACTTATCTACAAAAATGATATGTGGTGGCATATGCTAAGTGCGCTTATTGTTACATAGAAATTCGTACTGACAAATGTCACGTAAGTTTAGAATTCCGGCTCATCAACACACTTGTAAAATATATGAGCCACTTCCGCTGTCGGCAAAGTTGCTGTTAACGTTCATAGAATTTTATCCGTTAAATTTGAAATTATACGTTACGTTTGAATAGTGTTTTTTTAGTAATAAGCGTACTTTTGCTTAAAATATTTTTATGAAAAATGAAAAATGTAGATTGGTTGAAGAAAAAGAAAAAGTAACACATGAAATCGAAGTCAATGATATTCAAAATCAGAAAATACACAGCCATGTTTGTCCTAATATGTTTCTAGTACATAAAACATCTCATTTAGACAGTTTTATTAACAAAACAAATCATATTATTCGCCTCTAAAAAAATATATATAATAACTAACGTGCCTATTTATCGCCTTGGCGAGTCAGAAGTTAAGAAAAAACAATGTTAAAATGTGGTATTCCCGAACTCTATCACATTTCCGAACGGTTACCAACGTTTTTTTTAGTATGTCACATGTCACACGGATTCTAGTTGACATAATACCGACAGGAAAACAAAATGGAGGACTTAAAAAAAAAAAAAAAAAAAAAAAAAAAAAAAAAAAAAAAAAAAAAATGGGACAGTGGCAAAAGGATTTCGAGTTGGGGGTCTCAGAATGATTTGTCTATGGTTAAAAACGGTATAGTGATGACTGTGCCTCAGAAACACATTTGAGACTGTAATAACTTTGGATTGATGTGTAGAAATAAATCGTGGATATATGTCCCCATTAAGGCTGGTAAAATTAAGTTAAGAATTCGCCGTAAAAAATGTTTATCAGTAAATCGAAAGCATTTTGGTGGCATTTAACTTATCGCCGCCGTATTACCCTAGTAATGTCTTCAAATATAAATTGTTTTAGAATCGAACATATTTTCGATTGAGCGGCTCTTTTAAAACTGGTTCAATTTAAGCAATTGTGTAATTTTAATTCGAGGCATATAGAGTCACTATCTGCGAGGTCTTGACCAACCATTTTCATTTTAATGATGTTACTATATGAAAACGAAGATTTTTCGATATCAGTTTTTTGCTCAAAATTTTTATTCAAATGTGAATCATGACTAAAATTTTTTTGCAAAGAGGAAAGAGGCGTATTTTTTCACTATCTAGATGTCGCTTTTTCGTTTATAATAAACAACAAAAAATATCACAAATTGTGGTACGTTTTTTAGTATTAAACAACAACAAATATCACAAATTGTGGTACGTTTTTTAGTATTACATTATATTATAAAAGGTAGGTTCGATTTTCGACCACAGGCGAGACAGTTGTTATTATTATTATTATTATTTGAGAGTGGTTGTTGTACTGCGACCTTTTGGTGTATTGTACCCCCTGCTTACGCATCAGGAAGGTATATTGTCGCGTATGAGTTCCCCTCACATTATAATTCCCTTTGGAATCATTTTAGAGGGTTTGGTACTCTTGATTCGGCTTGAGAAATCCGTCCTATAGCACTCTCTTTAGTCCATTTAAGAATATTAAGGATGGGAACTGGATCCAGTGGCAGTATATTTGCTCATCAATTTGTATACTTAACCAAGTATTTCAGTCTTTTGTAGGGCAATCTCATACATGATTCCAGCGCATATTCTGGGATTTCTCTAGACTCATCGCAGCCTTTTTCAGATATACCCAGTTTCCAGAGGTCTCCATTGGGTCTACAATTCTCCGTTAGGATACGAAGGTCATTTTTGCTCATGCCGACGCAAGTTTAAAAGTATGCCCTGAATATTATGCCAGTTACTTGCCCTATTTTCTTTCTCGTTTTTTTCTAAATTTTTCTTTGAGGGTGTGCTCTCTTATTCCCGGGAATGGTTCAGGACCTATGAAAGTTTCTGATGCCTCTAATAAGTCACTTATCCGAATGAAGCATCCATGTTCCGGTTAAGCTGATGCCAAATTGGTTCAGTGGCCAAAGTAACTTGCTACTAAGCGAGGGATCCTACCTAGGTTCGATTCCAAAAAAAAAAAAAAAAAAATACGAAATTCCATCTTAAGGCTTTTTTCAACTGCGCCACCTTCTGCGAACGTTTGACAACCTCCGAGAGCATAATGTATAACTGTCATGAAAGGGCCTCTCAATGAGACGTTTGGACTCGGTATAAAATTGTAGATCCCTTCCATTCGTTCTCAAAATTAAAACTCACACAACACGAATGATTGTAATAAGCTAGACCAAGGTCTGACAAAAGTTCAAGCCAATAACTCTCTTGAGGGAGCTTCAGTACAGCTTGAAAATATTGGTTCGTCAATTTCACTTATACAAACGATACTTGTATTGCCTGAGACTCTGCCCATCAATACGATATTTTTCCAAGCCAACAACAAACCAGTGCCGCAGTTTACCTTTCGTCGTCATGCAAACATAAATATGAAACATCCTCCAATAAATCTGTTCCTTTAACAATAATTGTTCATTTCATCCACCTCTACTGTCGTCTGTACAGAAATTTGTGTTTTTTTTTTGCTACGCCCGCATGTTATACGCACACCACAACAATTGCTTCCCTTTACCGTACTACTTGTGCAATTTTCGTTCAATGGGCACCATCGAATAGTACACACTCACCACCATAGATCCAAATCCATCTGTTGGAGTGCCCCCAAAACAGAGCACGTTGCCTCTTTGCCTTAGGTCCAAGGTAGAAAGTAACATAACAAAAGAATACATTCGACATTGCGTATGCGCTTTATTTTGCGCCCCCACCTCCCTTCAAACAAATCATAGCTACTGTACTCTGTATCTGTACAGAATACCTCTGCACAGTGTATCCCCAGAAAATCCCGCCATCGAAAATAACGACGACAGTATCTAACAGAACGAATTGTACGTTTAAAGCTCTGTTGCTTCGTGTTTTGGTTTTAGTCAGTCAGAAGCGTACGGATCCTCAGGTAGTTCGCGGCCAATATACCATTTTAGTCCTCGTTTTCATTTCAATTTTCAAACTATTGTCGTTCGATTGACCGTTGTGGCAAAGGCGCTTTTCGATATCGTTTTGTGTGTGTGACTCGTTTTAAATTATTATAAAAAAAAAGAACCAATAAACTTCTTTCAGATCCTGCATTTCACATTATAATAAAATTTCAAACCAACCCCCCATATTAAAGTGACGCCTGTGTAATTATAGTGCCAAGAAGGACTCGTTTTTAGACAAAAAAAAAAAAAAAAAAAAACAGAAATCCTTAATAAATTTGTAAACACCAAGTGAACTAACTGTAGAGAAAATTCAATCCCAAAATCAACATAAAATGGCTTACACCTGGGCAAACCGTGTCGACTTCATTGTCCGCTACATGTACGGTAAGTGGATTTCAATTTATTCTCCTGGTCCCATTAGCGTTTTCGAAATAATTGCGTGTATTATTTATTTTTTTATTTTTTGGTTTAGCAGAAAGACTGAGAGGGACACTCACTTTTCTTGTCAAAATAATAAATACCTTCGTGGGTTTTGTCTGAGCCCTAACCTTTCACAATTGAATGAGTTTATGAATTTTTATTTCTCTTTTCCATTTGCATATCACACTCGAGACACAAGAAGTTTATGATGTTCAAGCTCAGAATATGATACCGCAGGTGTACCTGCTGGCCCACAGATAAAGAAGAAAGTTTACCGACTTAAAAAGTTAAAAAAAAAATCAAATCGTAGAACATTTCGCTTTAAATTGTAATTGAAGTGTGTACTACATGGAGTGGATAGGTACACACAGGAGTAGATTATTCAAATTGTTCGTCATGTGAGCGTGATGCAGAGTTATTTATTATACGGATACATAATTTCACTTTGAAAAGTTTGATCATAGGAGAGCACCGAACATTTCGATGGTTTGATATTTAGTTGAAACCAGTACCAGATACTTATGTTGTCAATTAATGAAAAGCGCCTCGCCCTGCATTGAGCATTTTTAACTAGAATTTAACGAACTTTTATTCGTTTTCTCAGACACGCAGTCACAGATGGCGAAAATTGGAGGAAAATTGAGTACCAATGGGTGTAATGGGTGTTTCGAAAAAATTACTCTTTGCAATTAGAGAGTGACGCCAATAATTTTGTTATTAATATTATTTTATTAGCACGAAAATAAATTCTTTCATTTCGCAACCATTTCAATGCGAGTGCACATATTTTTTTACCCGAATGGAAACAGGGAGGGCTATGTGCTTCGCGTGTATCCTATGTGCGCTCCTACGTGACGCCCTGTAGCCCAAAGGGCTTGACCGATTTTGAAAGGTGAGGTGTTATTAAATTGGTGTCAGGCTAAGCAAAACAAAATCAAAAAGTTAATTTAACAAACCAAGAAAACCAACTGACTGTAAAAAAGATTTAAGAAGATTAAAACAAGAAATTTTCAAGTATAATTAATTAATCGACAATCGGAGACTACCAACACAATCTAACAAAAATATATAAATGGCCTCCGACTGCTTATTAGTGATACTTGAAAGTTTCTTGTTTTAATATTTTTAAATCTTTTTTAGTCAGTTGTTTTTATTTTAGGTTTGTTAAATTTACTTTTTTATTAATCAGTCCCATTTGAATTAAAAGATGTTTTGTGAAAAATAGGATTATGATTCTGGTTCAATATTAAAATAAATTAGCATTAAAAAATAAATACTTAGGTATTGTATTTGTGACAGTGCTGCCACAAGGAAAAAAATTTGCGTAGCAAATTTGAGTAGCAAAACTCAAAAGTCCAAAATATAATTTTTTTTTTTCGAAAACAAACAAAAAAACCCTTAATTCTTTATTCAAAGTAAATATGTTTTTAAAGACTAGTACAAGTATAGTTGGTGAACTATATATTTTACAAAACTGTAAACAAACAAACAAACAAAAATAACATTGAAAACTTCACTTTAAAAGCGCTTTGCATGCAAGTATTGCATTAAAAAAAAATAGTTCATATCACAAGATTATCACCCCTATCGGGGTATCCGTTCGGAACGGAATTTTCTACGATCTGTACGAAATCGGAGAAAATCCATTCGAGGTATCCGTTCCGATACAACTTTTGGAAAAATTCGCCAATGGCATATAGCGCACCTTTTTGCATTGCGTGTTATACCAATTATTTTTGACAGTCATACAGCACATTTTTCCGAAGCTCTCCGACAACGAATTGCTGCGGAATATTTTAATGTGAAATTGACGCGTTTGTATGCTTCATTTATTTTATTCCGAAACGGATACTTCGATCGTTATTTGAGTTCCGATCGGATTTCACTTTCGTATCGGAATTTTCTCCGAACGGATACCTCGATAGGGGTGTATAAATGTAGGATCTTTGTACCAATAGCAGAATTAATATCACATAGAAATTCCGGTAAGTCTTTTACATTAATAAGTTTTTTTTTTTTTTTTTAAGTTCAAAAATTAAGTTTTCGATTCGACACCCACATTTCGTTTCTTTTTGAAACCAAACATTTTGCAGCCATTCTTTTATCTACTGTCTCTATTCTAAATGAGTTCGTCTTCTTGTTATTTATCCAGCTTAAATCTAAAAAAAAATCTTTCAGCAGCTGCGCTGCTATGTGAAAGAACGAGAATTCTTTTCATTAAATTGGAAACTTTTAAAAACAGTGGCTTGCACAGATTCCAGTCAAATTCAAATACTAACCCATCCGAAGAAATGGGTACTTTTTGGGTATTTTAGAAAAGAATATAAGTTGAAATACTTTCTTTTATTTTTTTTAAAGAAAAATTCCAAAATTTATGTTGACATTTCATGCTTTAAAAAAAAAGTAGCAAAATAGACGTTTTTAGGGAGAGTGCGTAGCGGCGTAGCAAAGTGAAAATCGCGTAGCAATTTTGCTACGATCGTAGCAAAGTGGCAGCGCTGTTGTGACTGTATTATGAACATTTTTCTTTAAAAACATGTCCGCTTACTCGTCATAATACTTCCAAGTCAATCTGGAAACAAAAGTGGACCTTACTAATAATCATTTTCAACGTTTGTAATGGGTAATTTTATATGAAAAATTTCGCCACTGTGAATTTGTAAAATCTGGACACTAAAAATTATTATTAGTAGTTATTGCGCAGTAACTTTGGACTTTACCGCGCCTCTTTTTTCTAATTGAAACTAATAATCTAATTTTTCTGTAGTCGTTTTAACTTACTTACTTAGGTGGCGCTACAGTTCGGTGTGAACCAGGGCCTCAACCAACAAGCCTCTCCAGTTAGCCCGGTCCTTAGCCAACTGCCTCCAGTTACGCACTCCAAGTTGGTTGAGGTCGTTTTCTACTTGTGCGCGCCACCTGAGGCGAGGTCTTCCTCTACTGCGCTGACCCTCTGGATTGGAATCGAAGACTCTGCGGGCCGGAGCGTTGATGTCCATTCGCTCTACATGTCCTAGCCATCTCAAACGTCCAATGCGCAGTTTTTTGACTAGGTCGATGTCGTTGTACAGCTTGTATAGTTCGTCGTTGAATTGTCTCCTCCAAAACCCGTCAACACAAACGGGACCGAATATCTTACGAAGAATTTTTCTCTCGAAACGACCAAGGATATCTTCATCCGCTTTGGAGATAGTGCATGCTTCAGATCCATACAACAAGACTGGGATGATGAGGGTCTTATATAGAGTCTCCTTAGTTTTTCGGGAGAGGGCCTTACTACACAGTTGCCTTCTCAGCCCAAAGAAACAGCGATTGGCAAGAGTTATTCTCCGTTTGATTTCTGATGAGATGTTATTTTCAGATGTTATAGCAGAGCCAAGGTAGACAAAGTCCCTTACTACCTCAAAGTTATAGCTGTCTATTGTGACGTTCTGTCCGATTCGTCGATGTAGGGTGTCCCTTCTTGTTGACAGCGTATACTTGGTTTTGCCCTCGTTAACCGCTAAGCCCATTTTAGCCGCTTCTGTGTCTATACTTGCAAACGCGCCAGTGACAGCTCGCTGTGTTCTTCCAATTATGTCAATATCGTCCGCGTATGCAAGTAATTGTACAGACTTTTGAAAGATCGTACCTCGTATGTTGGCTTGTGAGTTTCGCACAATTCGTTCAAGTATGATGTTAAAGAAGTCGCATGACAGCGCGTCGCCTTGTCTAAATCCATTTTTGACATCAAAGGTGTCGGTTAGGTCATTACCGACCTTGATGCAGCAGCGAGATTTCTCCATCGTCATCCTACACAGACGGACGAGTTTGGTAGGGATGCCAAAACTAGAAATGGCTCTATATAGCTCGTCTCTATAGATAATGTCATAGGCAGCTTTGAAATCGATGAAAAGATGGTGAGTATCGATTTGGACTTCTTGCGTTTTTTCCAGGATCTGCCTAAGTGTGAAAATTTGATCGACGGTCGTTTTAACTACAGGAAGATAAAAACAAGAACTTAAAGCGCTAAATTGTGATAACCGAAAAAAAAAATTGTTTCATCGAAATCTAAGAGGTACATTAAGAACCAGTACTGAAATTCTCACATATTTTGCTTATCTATAAAGTATTTTTTTATTAGTTAGAAAATTTGAAGTGCTTGAACTGTACAAATTTATATTTATAAAGTCTCGGTGACAAATTGAGCAAATAGTGCGTTTTGATTAGATATGCTGGTCATCTTTGAATCATATTAAAGAGAAATGCATTTTTTTCGTCTTTTTACAAATATTCTTCCATTTATGCAAAAGGCAACACAATTTGCACCCTTACCAGGGTTTCAGATGAATTTAAGGTCGATGCCATGTCCAAGTGTTTTGAAATAAATGATTAGCAAACAAAAAGTGCTAGAAATTTCGCTAGGAGATAGAATTTTTTTAATGCGCGCGAAGGCAGTTAAAAAATGCGCCAAATCTGGCGCTAAACTAACAGCACTGGATTGCAGCCATTGTTTTCCACCTGAATTGTTCTCATTTTCTGTTAAGAATGTAGCGGAAGTGATTGTGAAAAATGCAATACTTAACGATTATTACGAACACAAAAATTCATCGACTCCAAGTTTGCTAATTTATATTCTTTATGACACCTAATCATCTACTGACGTAAGAGAGCTAATTTTCACAAGACTTACTGCATTTAGGACGTTTGTCTGAAGATTGTATTTTGATGGCATGATTCCGAAAACATATTTTAGAATTCCAGGTAATAAACAATAGAAAAGACAAAAATTTCAACACAATTTTGAATTATTCAATTCTTTTTCATTTGATAAATAAATAAATAGGATAATAAAGAAAAGCTTAAAAAGAACACATTTTTAGTACTAGATTTGTTCGCTGGTTAGTTATGGATGAAATAAAAACCCAACGTTCATTTGTTGAAGCTTGTTTATAATTCGCGACATCTGCTATCTCGTCTTCAGAATGTAAATAGAACCATCTGTTAAACGAAATAGTGTCTTTGGGCATCCTGCTTATATTAAGCTGTCAGATCTTGCAAAAAATTAATTCAATAACTTACTTATGTCTGCAATTGTCACCGACTCGACTGTTACTGTGTAAATTCTGTCTTCTTGCTGTCAGCTCCACTCTAGGGCTTGGCAACCTTTTTAACAACCTTATAAATATCAAGTTATATTCAGTCGACTAGGTTGGTCTGAACTAGATGTACCCTAAACGCAAAAACTAGATTGGTCGATAACGTCACTTTTCTTACGTCAGCCACTTATACGAACTGTCAACTTAGTACTCATAGTCACGAGGTCACGAAATTCTGTACTAGATTCTTCGGGTGCCCCTCCATAGGTCAACTGAAAAAAAAGTGTTCATGTGATCGATCAAACTGACGGAAAACTTAACGAAACTGAGCCATAAGTCATTATGGGCGCATTCAAAAATCTACAGCCGTATTAATAATAGTCGCGTAAGTACATGTTAGGCCTGACTAATGGCAAACACATTCATTAAACTCAAATTCCTATTAATAAACATTTTTAAAAGATAACTAACGCTTCGTAACTATCATATAACGAACTTACGGTAGGAGGTCTGTTAGCGAGTCAATAACTCTAATACGCTATTCACACCGAAAACTTAATCGAAAACTGATGTTTGCCCATACATATTTCAGTTTTCAAAACGAGTCGTTTAAAGTCGTTTTCCACGAAAACACTGAATAAATGTCACAACTCACAACTTAAAATCATTTTCCACGCTAATTGAAGGTCTAACATTATTTTGAAATGCCCTGAATTAATTTTATTTATTAATGATTTTTCGACGAAAACACGGTTTTCGCTATGGTGTGAAAAGGGTATAAGAAACATAGTTCCTGTCAAAATGACAAAATAAATTAAATTTAAATTTGAAAAAATTGGGGAACAAAATGGCTCACCGTTATTCAGGGTTTTTGAATAATATAAATATTTTAGGGTAGGATTCGGTTACCATCGCTCCAACTCGAAAAAAAGTGTACAAAAAACGAGAAAACCCTATGAAAATGTTTACAAATTACATTTGTTTTGATTTTTTTTTTTTGCTCGATTTGATTTTATTTTCTTGTTTTTTTTTTCACTTGTCACAATTGAAATGTATTAGCCAGCCGTGATGACATAATGTAATAGTTTTTAGTACAATTTGGTTAGGTGATGCCAGCTCTAAGTAGCTATTGTAGAGAAAACATCAGTTAGTTATTATATGAGTTATTTTCATTTATTAATAAGAAAATTTAACTTATGTGCTATTTATTTAACTAGGTGCTAGGTAACTTATGAGTTAGAGAGCAGTTATGGGTTTTTTATTAATACGGCTGCTAGTGATCTTAAGTCGACTAAACTGGTCTGGAATAGATGAACCTACATGGACTAGATGTAGGCAAAAAACTAGATTGGTTGGTAACGTCACAATTCAGTCAAATATACGAACTGTCAATTTATTACTCAGTCTCGAAATTCTGTATTCTATATTCATCGGCTATCCCTTCATAGAAGCCAACTGAAAAAAAAAAAAACTGTTCATTTGATCGATCTGGGCGAATCAAAACAGAGGTCAGCTTTCCAACTTACTAAACTAGATACTTAAACGTCGTCCCTATGCATATTGTTTCTAGTAGACTGGCAAGAACAATTTCACCCGCTTTCCATTCTTCGAAACATGACAGATGAATCTTTTGATTTCGCTAATTGTCACAATGTAATGGGTCGTGTGCTCGATGAATTCAATCTTTTTACCGGTTTTAAAACCTCCAACAGCACGAGTCACATTTAAAGCTTCTTTTTTTTTTTTTGCATTTACCGCCTTCAAATCATCCAATATCACTAAATATCTATATCTATAGTACCAGTTTAATTTGATTTATTGTAAAAGAAATAAAAATATTTCAAGCAACAACATTTTTCATTTTATTAAACTATGCATAAAAATTCACGGAGTTCAAACAAAATAACAGAATCACCAAACCACAATCTCAGATAACAATAAAACTGACAGAAGAAAATTGCATAAGGCCAACGAAAAACAAAAACAAACTAGAACGACGGAAATTCCCTTTTTGACGACAGTTTGGAAGATAAAAGTGCTGCCAAATTTGCATTCATTTTAAAGTGAATTAAATTTATTAAAGTTTAAAATAACACTTTGCTGTAAGCGTTAAAAAATATAGGTCTTTAAAAAAATAGGAGTACAATGGTACGGAGGTATTGAAAGTAGTACAATACTCCTATGGGAGTACTTTTGGCAACACTGATGCAATGAGACGGGGTTGGCTAATGCATGGAAGTACTATGTCTCTGTGAGATGCAAGTCGCAGAGAAAATCACCCAACTTTTCTGTGAATGTAAAACAGTTGCTCGTCTTTTGTTTTTGTTTTGTTCCATAGGCCATTGGCACTTTTCCGAGAAAAACGCATTTAGAGGTTTGCGTAATTGGTACTCCGAAACCGTGTGACAGGATTTTTTTTCTAATTTTTTAACTTGAAGTTAGTCTTATAAAGAGTTTACCTATCAATTTTCAAAGTGTTTTGCCAACCCGTTCAAACGCTACGTTAATTTACGTAAAAGTCTACTATTTTGACTTGTGTCCCACCTCCTTTATTTTGAAACAGATTTTTTCTCCATGCACGTGGAACACAAAAAAAAAAATGGATATGACTTTTCTTTAACCCAAGTCCACGTAGGACAAACCAATTCTCAACTTCGTTAATGTTTTGTCTATCTCGTGCAGTGATATGCACGTGGAACAAAACAATTCTCGCAGAAAAATTGCAAAAAATTGTATGGAAAATTTGTCCCAAAAGCCAAAAAATGGTTTATGGCACAAAACAATTCTACAAACTGTTGATTTTTGTGGATATGGGAAGAAAGTCGATATCTCGGGATTGGAAAGACATAGAGTAAATCGAATCACAGATTTAAAAAGAGCATACAAAAACATACTCGAAAACGACAAAAGTGGCGTATGGAACAAAGCAATTCTCAGGCGACGCAATACTTAAAATCGGTAGTGAAATGGACTATACTTGGGCGAATTGTTTTAGGTTTAACCCATAATATTTCCCTGAGAATGGCAATGGCCCAGCAATTGAGTCGGGAGTCTTGTGACGAACTCCCAACCTTACTTAACCTTAACAAACATGGTTAACGAAAAAATAAATCCATATTGCACAATCGATCTCACATGCGAGTTGAAGCTCTTGAGCTCTTACCAATATTTTGCATACGACACAATACCTCTCTCAAAACAGACTGTCAAAAGTTCAATGTAACATTTAGGCTAGACAGAGGTTTGTTTTATTGAAATGCAATATAAAATAAACCAAAAATTATTTTCAAATCTTCAATACCTTTCTTTTTAATTGAAAACCAGATTCGTCTTAATAAGTTTTCCATTACTTACGCACTATAGGATGAACCCTCAACTTGCGAATGGAGAGGTGTTACCGCCTTTCAACACTGCTAAGACTTTTATTGAAGGCGTCACCACACAACTGGCTAAGGAACAATGGAGCAACACCATCGGTTGCGTCATAACCCGAAGTCTGTGGCCTGTGGTTGACACCAAAAGATCAAAGTTCCTAATCTCCCTTAATAGAAGCCAAATCCGGATGCTCGTCGGGGTTTTAACCGGACACTGCATCATAGGAAACATGGCTAAAAGGCTAGGACTTATTGCAAATGACTTCTGCAGAAGCTGTAGAGACGAGGAGGAAATAGAGTCCGTGGAACATATTCTATGCCACTGCCCAGCTTTACAGGAACGCCGCTCATCCTGTATGGGAGCTAGGTTCTTCGAAAGTTTGGACGACTTGGCAGGGGTACCTCTATCAGACATAAAACAATTCCTCAACAGATCGAAGTGGTTTTGTTAGCCACATGTCCTTGCATGAACAAACAGGGTACACACAATGGGCCTTCATGGCTTCTGGGTGAAATTTGCATCGGTTGCAAAACTGCCCTCCCAACCTAACCTATTTAACCTACGCACTATAGGAAATCACCCACCAAAATATTATTTTTGCAGTGACGTATCTGAAGCTATAAAGTAATTTCAATTTTTAACTTTACAACCGTACATGTGTACAAAACAAAATTTTATGATCCTAAATGTCGTAATGTATAACGTTGCAATAAAAGTTGACAACAAGTTGAACAACTATGTAATTTGAATTTACGGCGGAAGTTTAGATTTTAAAATACAACTTTCGTTTACCGTCGAGAATAGTTTTGATATTTTCATATTCCAGTCCCTAGACATTACTGTCCTTTATCTAATCTAATGTCCTTCCTTCTGTGCACCGTAGTCCAAAAAAAAAAAAAATAGTTGACCAACTGATGGTGGTATTGGTGTATGCGAATGAGGGGTAAATGCTATATGCTTCGTTGGAACCAATTTATTTTTCGCCAAATCAAATCGAATATCGCTGAAGAAAACCAATAAAAAAATCGAATGTGATTATTGCCCCATACAAAGAGGGATATTGTTGATTTTCTGTTTTAGCTGGAAACGATTTTCTTTCATCTATACACGTGGTCTCAAGCATGGGTTCGCCATCATTTATGGCAGATGGAAAAGAAATTTTCTTGGAATAAATATGACGCAGTCTTGACTTGTTGAATTAACGAATTACTCGAACCAATTTTTTGCTAAAGAGGTCTGAACTCTGGGGATGCCTAGATGGTGTAGTACAATTTTAAACGAAAAATCCGTTTCGTAGCTTATTTTATTTGGACTGAGTTTACGAGTTTACTTGGTCCGATATTTTAAATTATTCAATAATCCATCAGCTGCTAAAATCATTTCCAATGTACAAGATCAAGTGGAGCATGTCGTCTCAAAAAATCGCCACCGACTCTAATACCTACGCTATTCACACCAGACCGAAAACCTGGGGTCGAATCGCAACTTCCGTGAAGGAGCTACCCGTTCACGGAATTAAGTTGGTTTTACTTGTGAAACAAAAACAAATTCCGTCACGAAATGCTCGATCACGGAGGACGCGATTCGACCCCTGGTTTTTGCGAAAACACTCGAAAATTTCATCGAAAAGAGAAGTTTTCCCATACATATTTCAGTTTTCAAAATGAGTCGTTTCAAGTCGTTTTCCACGTAAACACCACGAAAACGACTTCGAATCGTTGCGTTATTGAAACAAACACACCTTTTGCAACATTCAGCAGAGCAGCTGACCGAACAAATGTCACAAATTACAACATAAAATCATTTTCCGCACTAATTGATCGGCTAATATTGTTTTTAAATGCTCTGAATTAATTTTATTTGTTAATTAATGCGATCGAAACTTGTAAACAAAATAGTTTACACAAAAGTTTCCCGACTAGTGTCTCACAGCTGATTGAAACGTCAAACGAAAACTGGTTATTGTTCGGTGTGAATGCAATTTCGAGTTTCGCTGCGGTGTGACAAGGGTATAAGTTATTATGGGCGATCTTCATTGGGGCAGAAGATTTGATCCAACTTTGTCCTACCTTGATGGCACGGATTCTTAACCTCTTCCACAGTGTTAACAATTTTATAGATAGTCACTCACTTGTGGTGCATAAAAACAGCCAATGATCAGAGTTGGAATGAAGTAATCGCCCACAGTTGAAGATATACTATTTGCAAACATTATTTCAAATAAATACCCCAAACTAAATTTAATTCTATTTACCCTTTTTTTGTGCAAACTATACGCGATGTTTGCGTCTTAAATTTCTATACACAAAGACTATTAATAATTTCATTGGAATCGATCTCTAATCTTCCAAATGAGCTTTTCCCCCGCCCATACACCCTCCGTTTGGGCTGTAATCGAATGCACTATTCAAAAATTCTTAGAACTTGCAACCATTCACAGTGGCTACGATAATTTAATGACAGACATATAGTAGAAGCACACAACAATTAATCAAGAGTCTTACTGCTAAACTGCTAAATCCATAGTCTACAAATTGACAAATCAAACAAACGTCACAAATTTGCAGCGGCAATACAGGTGCCTCCTACACAAATGAGCGCAAATAAAAATGCCAATGCATACAACAATGCCAGAAACAATAAGATCCCCGAAGAAATCTATTATGTATCGTTACTTAAGCAACCCGATTGTGTTTGGTGTTTACTTGCCATCGCTAACAGTGCGCTGTCGAGGCAGGATACTATTTTCGTCAAAATAAACAAGGCGAAGCTATAAGATTTCGATTTTAATTGGGGCAAATTACCTTCGCATGGCCCATTGGTACGGCAAGGAATATACACTTTAATTGACTGGGCGAGAGGGTTATAAACTGTTGTCCGGGTGATTAAGTGGCATTTAATTTTCCATTCGCTATATTTGGTTCGAAAGGAATTACAATTTCTGTTAAGAAGATACTGTATATGTTACATTTTGTTTGCTTAGGTCGAATTGTTGAAATGCTTTTTGACTAAACAAATACAACAAAAAAAAAAAAAAAAACAAACAGGAGGAGAAGTTAAAAGCAGTTAACAGACGAAATTGTAATATATTTGACGGATTCCATCATCATTTGTCAGATACGATTAGGTATGCATTTCAGGTAAAAGGTTGCTTAAATTGGATTTCTGACAGACAACAATACTGATGATAATAATGAAACAAGAGCATACAACATGAGAGCTGACATGGCACTCAAGTTAAGGAGAGTCGAATTCGATTTACCTAGTTATAACGTAATGGCTTTTGAAAGGGATTGAAGTTGGATGTGGATGGGTGGTAACCGCATCTGATGTTTGCATCAGAGACAATACTGAGACCCCCAACTTCGACCGATTAACAGTTATTTGCCTACAAGCTAAATTTTACGCTCCCAAAAAGTTTAGGTGCGCTAGTATTGTTGCATAGAAATTCGTATTGACAAATGTCAAAAATTCTCTCAACCAACACATTCGCACCTAATCTTTTTACATTTTACTGTGGGCAAAGCAAAACGGATAGGAATTGGCGTACACGGATAGGAAAACAAAATGGCGGATTCCTGGCAAAAACTGAGGGGACCAGCGGCAAGAGGATTGTGAGTTGGGGGTCTCAGTATGATTTGTTTATGGTTTGCATTTCTCAATTGAAAATCAGGCAGACTTATGAAATTCTTCATGGGTCCGGTTTGACTTTAAACAATGCAAGTGCAATTGGAGTATCTAAAGGCATTTGGAATTTAGTACGTTTTCATTTCAAGTTTTTTGAAAGATGAACGTATTTACCTCTTTACATTCTTTCGTGTATCTACAATTCACCTGCTGAATTTATAGAGAAAAGAATGCTGAACAATGTTGAAAATCGTTCATTAAAACCTATCCGGGACACGAATATTGTGGACTCGTAAAACTCACTTCAAAACATCATTGAAATGTCAATTCAGTATCAAGTTCCATCGTTTTGCAATTAACAGTGCCCATTCAGCGTAGGCGCAGTGGCTTAGTGGGCAGTGTGTTGGGCTACTAAGCAAGGGGCCCCAGGTTCGATCCGCGGTAAAACACAATTTCATTTTGGGGGTTTCTTTCTTGCTCGCCTTTCGCGAACGTCTGACAAACATCCGAGAGTATTACTGTCATGAAAGAGCTTCTCAATTGGGCGTTTGGGTTTTCCGTTGTCGAAAATCGTAGAAAAATGGGACCCGAACTATTTAATTATTGACCTTCTTCGAAAGGTCTCATAACTCCATTTGGACTCGGCATAAAATTGTAGACCCCCAACGTACGGACTTATTGCGCCAAGTTTTGTCAGGAATGCTTAACAGTTTCTTTTTTTCGCACGACACGAAAAATGAGTTTAGGACGCTCTCCACGCTTGTCATTTTTCAAATTTTATTTCAAAAAATACTATTTATAATAAAATACTATTTATAAAATATTTAGCTGAAAACTGAGTACAAGATATTGTTCGGAATGTTAGCATTACTTGGTTTTCAAAATCAAATCCAAATCGAAAATGGGGTTTTCGAGATATGAGCAGTTTCTAAAATTAGCGTTTTCGGTGATTCGAAATGAAAACTAAGGACGCAAACATTTTGGAAACATCTATTTTACTCTTGGTATGCATTTTGGTCATAATCGTTATTACCGTTTTCAGGTAAACTAAAGAAAACTAAATTAAAAAAAAAAAAATAATACTTTTTTCAAAAATCTATTGTACGAAAGTATAGATAAAAACGGAGTTTTCTATTAAGTTATAAATGACCATATTACCTTAGAAATGAATTTTTGTTCCAATTGTATGGATCGCTTTCGAGATATGTATGTCCAAATTTCAAAAGTACCTTCCATTTTTCGATTTTTCAGCGCGAAACTGAGTAAGCATTCATGTTAACCTCACCTACTTAAGCTCAAATATCAATTAGTTAGAGCTGTTTTCGAACAAATCAAACTGGTATTAACATTTAATGTGGGAAGTAGGTACCATTAATAAGGAGGTTAAAAAAATAAATAAATAAATAGTTGGCGCAACCAGTCCGAAGGGACCCTAGGCCTAGCTTCTCGCAACCATTCGTTTTGTGTGAGTTTTTTCTTTTTGGAACGAATGGAAGGGATCTACAATTTTATGCCAACTCCCAACGGCTAATTGAGAAGCTCTTCCTAGACAGTTATACTCTCGGATCTTTGTCAGACGTTCGCGAGAGGTGGCAAAGTGAAAAAAACCCTAAGTTGGAATTTGGGCTTTTGCAGGATTCGAACCTCGACCCCTCGCTTAGTAGTCCAACAAACTAACGACTAAGCCACTGCGCCTATTATAATGAGGTTACCTTGCAACAATAAAAAAAAAAAAAAAAACGGGCCCGAATTTTTAGTCCAAAAACTGCAAATCTGAAGTTTGAAAGAATTCCGAGCAGTCGCTTAGGCTGTACCCTTTTTAAATTCCTCTATCATTGTAAAGTCAGAATTGATTAACATCTCGAGTTCGAAATTTTGTACGAATACAATATCTTTCTCTTACTATACGAAATCAAGAAAGTTAAATAGTTAGGCCCCAAATAAAAAAAAAAAATTAGCAGTCTCTCAAAAAAGTGCTAAATTGCAACTTTAGTCGCACAACGGTCACTCTGAGAGCAACTACTCGTTAAAAAACAACAGCTCTTCCATTAATTTCTTCCAAAATTTTTCTTATTAGAAAGAGTAAACAAGTTTCCATCGAAATTAATTTTGACAGACCCGTCTTTTTATGCTGTCAACCAAAAGCTTTACGAATTATATGAACAATTTACGTCAACAATTAAGCCTCCGGCTCAAATTTAAATTTACCGTCATTTCACGTGACTAGGTGAGGTATCATTAGTGGCTATAGCAACTCAACATTCCTTGTAAGTTGTCGTCTTTTCTTTCATCTACATCGCGCTCCCACTCCTTGCTTATCGCCCACAGGTAAGGAAGAGCAAAACATTAAACTGAAGTTAATGAATATGTCACTGAAACTTGACATTTTCTTTCCTAAGCTCACGTGTATATCTCGTTCTTGAATGTATCTGCCAGAAAGTGTTGTCTCAACTTGTTCTTCAGCACTAACCATTGAAAACTAAGGAGATGATGCCAGAAAAAAACAAACACAAATTTATTCAATTATCCCGGGAAGAAGAGAACATTCTTTTTTATCATTTCCCTCCCACTGTCCCATATCTGAGAATTAAGGGTTCAAATGAAACCCGTTGCTGGCGGCTTTCACTTTTAATTAAAACACATCACTCCTGCGAGCAAGTGCTGCCGTGAATTTACATTCCTCTGTCGTTTAATGTTTAATTACACAGTCAGATCCTCATGCCAGGATTGCATTCTAAATTGATCATCTGTGTACGAGTTTATTAGTGCTTCCTGAGCTCCGCCATTATCTGCAAACGCCATTGGATGCGTCTAATGTTGGCAATTCGTAATGATTGCTCTCTGCTCGAATTTCAAATAATAGTCCTTATTGAGCGAAGCCCCGGACGAAGTTGGTTGTTATTTGGTCACTTGATTATTTGGTTATATCCACATTCTGGTGCGGTGGAGGTCGGATGATGGATAAGTTCATGCAAATCAAAATAAGTTGTCCTTTGTGTTTGTTTTGTTTTTTATATTGAAACAAATTACACCGGATGCTGTCATTTGTTTGGATAGGAGAATACATTTCGATGTGACAACCAAAATGTTGGTCATTTGGCTGGTCTGTTTGTTTAGCAATTTTTTTTTTTTTTGGATTTGATACTTTTTCCCCGGACCCGTATTTTGTATTCCGGCATTGAATTAAGAGCAAATTGGTTTGCTGTAATTTTGTGTCTATGTAATTTGTGAACTGTCAGAAGGGACTGTGCTAACCGTAATTTCAGAGGATGGTTTTCGAAATTCGATTTGTCTTTGCAACTTTATGTTCCATCGCACAAGGGACTAGACTTTGGGCTTGAGTTGGTCGAATGGTTGGTTATGATTTGTATATGTTAGGAAGTTTGTTTTTCCAAATGCTGATTTGAGTCCATCTTGTTTTGATATGACAAAATAACGAGTGGGAAAAATAAAGTGCACGACTGGGTCGCAAAAAACTTTCTCATTCATTCAAATTTTGACTGTTTTTTGTTTTTGTAATTTTAGCAGGTAGGTGGTCCAAATATTTAGAAGCGGCACCCGGTAAAATAAATCCTTCTTTTAATATAAGATAAGGATTTAATAAATTGCCTGTTTAGCTAAGATTAAAATAACATATCTTATAGCAACTCGATTTTTTCTTCAAGCGCATTTTCATTGCCATAAAGTTAAGCAACGGTCGTCGAAAGCAGCGTTTTTTCGCAAGTTCCCATCTATTTGGTTATATCAGTGTGACCAATTCAATATTTGAAATATACCTTTTTTTTTTTTTATAAAAAAGTGCAAAAAATCATGCTAAATATTTTTGGAAATCAAAACCTACTAAAAACCTAAAAAATGAACAAAACAGGTGTTTTTCAGCAAAAATAAGATATATTTCACAAAAATAACATTAAATAAAGTGCATGTGCTTGGAAAGTTGATTGCAATTGCTGAATTTTGTGAATGGCTGTGTTCACTGTCAAATGAAAATTGTAATGGCTTGTTCACACTAATGTTCGTCTACTCTGATATTATAATATTATTTTAATTCATTATTTGGCTAAACCAAAATCCTGCTAAAAAAAATACATTCATGAAATATGGTAAATTGGTCACACTGGTTGTATGTAACCTTTTATAAAGGGTGACCAGGTGATACTTTTCTCATTTGTTATGTTTCAGCAGCAGTCAAAGTCACCAATGACATGTAGCTGTCATAAAATTCAGTAAGGCTTGCCATTCAATCTTGATGACGCTTGCCGAACGTGAACGGAAATTATTGAAAACTGTAATCGAAATGCCGGCTTAGTTGTATAAACACGCAACGTGAATTTCACAATCGGTCATCATTATGGCTTTTGTGTGCAGGCAATTCGTCGCAAAGTGGAAAAGTTTGAGCGTGAGTACACCTTTTTGGGGACTTAACCCCAACCAGAAAGAGATTGGTTCGTTATGAAGAAAACATAGCGACTGGTTTCGGAGAAGACCCAAAAATGGCGATTTGGCACCGATCAGTTGAATTGGGCATCGCCAGACAGTCCGGAGATCCGACTTATTTTGCGGTTAGATTTAGGGCTACATTCTTGTACGTTCGTGCTGACGCAAGAATTACGGCCGGATGACAATAGCAACGCCGTTGGTTTGCTAATTTGGCGCTGGAAATGTAGACCGGAGATCCAGAATTTGGCAAAAAAAAAAATCATCGTCCCGGACGAGGCCCATTTTCAAACACAGTCCACATGTCAAACGCAATGTCACACATCAAGCATTTATTCATTCACAGAGATTGACTTTTTGGTGCGTATTATTGCATGGCAGTGACATATGAGCTCACTTCTTTCGAAAAAGGGAAGGGGAATGGTGTCCCCTTGAATGTTCTCGGGGATAGAGCGATGTTTACCGACTTCCCGTGGCCAGAGGATGACAAAAATACGAGATGTGGGTTCCAACAAGTAGGTGCTAAAAGTGAAAGTGAAAGTTGTGAAGGTGAAATTTGACGACAGGGTCTTCAGTGGGCGTTCATCTATTGACCGCTGCGACCATGCGCCTTGACATCACTCGCTTTTTTTTCTTTTTTCTTTTGTCTGGGGCTTAATCAAGTTCCACTCCCTAGTCTACGTTAACAAAACAAGCCAACTACATTGGAAACGCGACTCTCTTGTGTGTATTGTGAATAAAGTCTGTACAGAATATAGCAGAGTTCCAAATTGTAGTAATAAAACGCATTTAAAACGAATTTATTTTTACACGGTCTGCACTCTTTACATTCAGACAATCAAAAAAAAAAAAAAAAGAATGAACAAAAAGAACTAAAAATGCAACCGACCTGTTACCAGTGTTGCCATAAACATATTTTTACAATTCTGCAAAATTCGACAACTTTCTGTCTCAAAGGCGAATAATTTCATCTGATTAAAAATATTACTGTCAAGTTTAAATAGATAAAGTTCACTTTCGAAAACCTGACAGATAGGGAAATATATTTCTGATTGTCTAACGAGTTGCACAACCTGTAAAAAAAAA
This sequence comes from Cheilosia urbana, assembly GCA_946477585.1. Lineage (NCBI taxonomy): Eukaryota > Metazoa > Arthropoda > Insecta > Diptera > Syrphidae > Cheilosia > Cheilosia urbana. The sequence continues at coordinate 126,697,842 of OX297854.1, forward strand.
AAACTATAGAAGTACCTACCTATATCCCAGTCTTAACGTTATTTTATGCCAAATAAGCCACGCCGAAGGAGCATTTTTTTTATAACGACAACAAAAACACAGCTTCTTTAGTCAAATTAGTGCTCACATTAATTCACCGGATGTAGAACAAGATACCAGACCCATTCTGCCAGTTTAACTCGGTTGTGGCATTTCCTGTTTAAATATTCAAAACAACATCAACTCAAGTCAGCACAGTTCTTGTTTTCATTTCTCCAGCATGCCACATGTCGATTTATTATGCTCGCCAGCTCTGGGTATTTATTTCCTAGAATGCCCCAGTCGAAACTATTATTGCAATGCAGTTCTTTTTTCTTCTTTTTTTCACTAACTATTGAGTTTCTCCGGAAACTTACCAAGTTGTTTCAAGAAGAAAAAATAAACTCCCTCATCGTCCATAAGTAAATGGAGTTTCAAGGTGGGCATTCTGCCAGACACCCGACATCCGAGTATAAATATCCCGATCTGTAAGCACACACGCACGTATGGAATAGTCAAAGAGAAAAATCAGATTTTTGACAAACGCATCATTCCGCCCAAACAGCAACCAGACAAAGTTGACATCTTCCTAATGTTTGTACCTTTATAATGGATATAGGATATACCTATGACAGACGACGACAGGACCAACGAATGATACGGTTTTTCCCTTCGAAGTTTGAGCCCAGAATAAGGTTAAACACACGCCAACACCCCCAGCACACAGGAAAACTCGTATAAAAACTTTGCTCGGCACAACTTGTTGCTTCAGCCCACCTGCCCAGCCAGCAGTGTCTCTGCTTTCGGCTTAGGCGCCTATATTATATACACACGAATGGAGGGAAGGGTGGGCCGTGAGCGTGCTACTCTGCTACAACTGGTGGGCAGGGTTGCCATATTTCGCCCTCTGTCGTATTTTGGGCAATCTTTTTTTTTTTTTTTTAACGATAGAAATGGAAAAAATGAGCATCCAACACAATTTTGGGCTACATATCGTTTTACATATTTTGTGTTAATTTTGTTCGTTTTATTCCTTCACAAAACTAAAAAAGAAATATTTTCGAACAAACACGCACTTTTAAAACTTGGCAGCCCTCTTGCAGTGAAGTGACATCGAACAGTCGTTCATCCTGCCAGCACACCAATTTATTTCACAGGCCTTTTGATTTGACACAAGCCACTAAAGCCAATGGGGACCTTCAACCTTCAAGTATCTATTTAAATAAGTCTGACAGCTGTCTGACTAGATGTATATCGGTTTTGATTGGCTGAAATCGGTCATATGAGCACCTGTTTCAGTTGACGTTTATGGAGGGGTAGCCAACGAATTTAATCAAGAAATTCGTGACTGAGTACTAAGTTGACATTTCTTGACTGTGACTGACTTACAAAAAGTGACGTTCCCGACCAATCTAGTTTTTGCGTTCAGGTTACATCTTATCCAGACTAATCTAGTCGACTTAGGGCCAATTTTTCAATAGTCAGATAAATTGCCTGATTGCTAATTAACGATTAAATTAATAATAAATTATTTCACTCTTTATCTGCTAGATATAAGTTTTGAGTTTTTCAACCATAAAATAATAGCTAGATAGCTATTCGAAGGTAAAGTGGTGTGAGTGAGACAGATTGACTCAAAATATGTTTTGCTTAAGCATGGCAGATAGTCATGTTCAAAGCTTGACGTTTTCATTAACCGTTTTAATTTCAGTGCAAAAAAGTTCAAATAATTTACAATGGAAAACACTAATTGAAAAATTTTCTAAAATAAATAAAAGTCATTGACTTCTAGTACATTTTTATAACTAACCTTTCTGTTTTGTGTACGATTATGTTTTTCTTTTTTATCATGGAAAGTATGTACCGGCAAGTATCTTTTTGGAGACTGAACCTTTGTTTGAAATCTGCATTTTACCTTTGTACATAATGATTAGGTCTCTTTCTCACTACTCCTTCTTTCCTTGTTGGGTTGAAGTAATTGTTTGCTAATTCCTCTTCTTCAATATATATCGTCAATACTGTTGAACAACTCCATTTTTACAGTATGAATATATTTCCCCAAACAAAACTTTGTAAAGTAGAATTTTCAAATTTGACAGTTCGCTTACTTTAACTAGAGATATATATTTTATCCGTTTTAGAAATGGGCAAATAACTTTATGAGACAGTTAGCTGTTATATTCTTCGAATAGCTGCTATTCGACTATTGAAAAATGAATTTATGTCTTATCTGACGGTTAACCCTTATCTGATTGGCTATCTGACTATTAAAAAATTGGCCCTTAAGATAACTACAGTCCCGCGGATTTTATTTTATTGGGTGAATAAGTGAGATGGGTAAGTGGGAAAAAATATCAAAATTTTCCAAGAGTTTTTGGGCTTCTTTCTGGGCAACGATTTTGGACTAAATTTTTGTAAGGTTTAAGCGCTTAAGGCAAACCAAATGATGGCAACCCCGCTGGTGGGTGGTGGTTAAAATTCACCTGTATACACTTCATTTTGATAGGCATGGCGCGGCTTTTTCCTTTTTGCTTGCCCTAAAACTTGATGAACTTGGCTATGATAGAGTCAAAAGCACAATGAATTTAATATAATTCTTGTTTTTCGTTTTTACATTTTTTCTCCGTCTTTCTCCTGTTGTTTTCCCGGAATTTCCCAGTTTTTTTTTTTTTTTTTCGTTAGTCCCTTTTGTCTGGTTTAACGTGTATTGTATGTTAAATGTTGTATGTTGTAATGTTGTATCCCCTAGGCGCCTCCATTGTGTCTCTCTTTGTTAACAACTGGTGTTTGTCATTATCAGGAATTGTATAAGGGGGCAGATCCTTTCGGATTATATGGTGTTTGGATGGTAGATTGTCGGTTTTTGGATACAATGTGCTTTGAATATGCGAATTGGCATTAGGTCGGTGCCAGAGATGTGATTAAAAGTTGACCGGTCGGATGTTGGTTGATTTTATTTTCACCCGGATCGGGTGTACCAACCTACACTTAAAAAGTGGAGCTTTGGTTTGGGGAACTCTCGTGTGGGGTCCATGATATGTTTTAATTTTTCGGCTACCTCTATCTGAACAGAGGAGGTATACACGTACAGGTATGTATAAACATTACAAAAGGGTAACGGCATTTTCATGCTCTCGACACCGAATAAAACACTGGTTAGTGGTTTTGTCGCTCTAATGATCACTATTTAAGTGCGCCGCGCCGTGGTGTTGTGCATGTATACCTAGCTGTTGTTGGGTCTTGTTTCGATATTTGTGGCGTACCTATATAGTGGGTTTTCAAGTGAGGGTTGAATTTAGGTCATCGACTCGTTTTGTTGGAATAGTTTAGCTCAAATATTGGTAGTGACTGGGTAAAGCGTGAGTTGTAAGTGCTGGCTTTCACTGAGACTCCCCAACTTTCTAAATTCATGGGACTAATAATGAGGGCTTTCAATTTATCAAGTGAGGGTAATTATGTTAGGAGATAGACTGCGTGGTTTTTGTATTTGAGCAGTAGGTACCTATTTCTTTTCTGCTGGCAAGGGGTATAGAACACCTAAGGCAGAAGCTTAGGTCAAAGTTCTTGAATTTGAGGTTAAAAATTTAATTAGCTGACCCTCTATGGGACGATATACATAAATTTGGAAGTTCCTGGAAAAAGCTCTCATTATTTCTGAAGTGTTTTGACAGTTCTTTATTTGTTTGTTGTATTTTAACTGTTGTTTCGGCGTGAAATAGGAACATTTTGACGACTAAAGTAACTGGAAATCCACTCTTTATTGCTTTTGTCAAAAGAAAGAAAGAAAACTAATACAAGTAGTCAAGTAGACTTAAATATTGCTCAGATCTATAAATGTAGTCAGCGGTTGTCTTAAAGTGTTATTAAGAAAGAACGATTCTGAAACGACTATATGAACTGGACATTTATTATACCAGGGTAAAACTTAAAACAAACACTACTGGCAACTCCTTTGGTTACTTACAATCTCATCTGTCAATCATCTCTGGTCAAGTTGACATTAAAAAAACGCTTCCCCCTTTACTTTCAATTTGTAAGCCGTGGTTGTTTAATTTCTTGTTCTCCGAAAATTTTCCTACTTTTACATTTTACAACATACAATTTGGAATCGATCCATATTAAGTAAAAGCCAACCAAGCAAATTTAAGACAACTTTATACAGACTGCGAGCCTTTGTTATATTGAAAAAGCGAACCAGCCTTGGCACAGTTAAGGGCATGCTTCTTAGAATTTATGTTCATTGAGTGCCATCTTTTATTTCAGTTTGTAAACATTGAATAATTTTGACATTTAATTACCGATTGACTTGTGTAGACGTAGAGATGTTTTTAAACCTTCAATGCAATAAATTTTTAACCATGAATCGCTTCACACCGAAACAACGTGCCGAAATAGTGACGCTGTATATTGAAAATAGTCGTTCAGTTGTATTAACTCATCGTGCCTAACGGAAATTTCGTACAGCGAGGACAATACATAAAAGTATGCATTTATTTTGACAAAATTGGTTAAAAAATATTTTATTTCGTTAAAACGTTTGTAACAAATAATTGGAAACTGATTTTGAGGTAGAACACTAGACCCAGAAATAGTGTGTGATTTTCATATCATAAGGTTCCATCAAGCTTTGTTTTTTCTATATGCGGTAGACAGAATTTTCAGGTTTCAACCCCCAAAACCCCTACCTACGTTCGCCCCCGACTAGACCACATCCTTTTTAAACGTTCTACAATTATTTAAAATATATTTCTTACATATGAGTTGTACCCTTGGTTTTCGGGTTTTTAGACTAACAAATTTAGTGCACACTTTTTTTTTAATTTTTTTAATACTATGTAGATTTTTGCACGTAAAAAACTGTGTAAAAAACACGACATAGAAAACCGCTAAAATACGGCTCCAGTCTTTTCATGAAATTTTTTATTGAGTTAGTCGAGGCCATTGCAATATGGAACTGGATGTTTCTTCCTTTCAACATAAAAATGTCTTAGAACTTGGCGAACTTGATTTTGTAGTTTTTTTTTTTCGATTATTTGGACAATTTAAGAACTAACGAAGGTAAAAAGGCCTCAAAAATTAAAGTAAAATAAGAAATTATCCCGAATGAAATGCCACAAAAAATACCTCTTAACAAATTTGACGCCGGTTGTCAACATGGAAAAAGGGAAATTGTGCAAAATCGAATACAAAGAACTTAGATGTTTACTAAATTTTTATATTTATTTTAGTGTCTGTTGTTTATCATTCAAATAAAATTGAAATTGCTTATGTAGGTACTTATTTAACGATATTATAAAAACTCGAATTGTTCAGCAAACCTTTTTTAGATAAAGATAAAGGTTAGATAAAGGTAGGATGACGTCATCCTAAAACCAGTATTTTTGTCTGTTGTGATTGAAAAGCTATACACCAGGAAGTTAATAAGAACAAAAAATCGAAATGGGCGATATTAATACATATTCGTGTTGGCCATTGGCATCAAGATAACGAAAGGATTTTAAATGTCCCACGAGCAACTTTGAAGGTACGCGCAACAAAACTGAAACCAAATTAACCTCCCATCCCATCTCATATTCAACTTATTTAATAAATGCTATTGCTTTTCGAACACTATCCCCTGCTCACCCATCAAATTCAGCAGCCCTCTTTGTCAACAAAGAACTTAGGTCTACATACGGGTCCATGCGGATAATAGCAATCGCGTCGACTCCATCCTCCATCCTCCATTTTAACAAAAATTTAAAATTCAAACCCAACCGCAGGCATTATAAATTATTATCTAAGCAAGCCACCCAGAAAAGCTAACTGACCGGTCGGATGCATTCGCAAATTGAAATCTGATTTAGATGGCAAATCCATTACTCATTGTTATCATAGAGAATATCGTCTGCGGCCCTGATTCTCGGCACAATGTTGAAGGAAAACCAATTAGACGACTTGGGTTAGGCGGAAAAGCCCATTTTTTGGCTTGGGCTACTCGTCTCTTTTTAATTTCATATATCAAGTGGATTAAACGCTCAACTGTGTACATAATAATATGAGTTTACCTCCAGACATGTATACTGAATTCTGCCGTTCACTTTAATCAAGCGGAGTTTTATGGATGGAGTCTCAAATTCCTCATCTATTATTACGTTTCCTGTAGTAAATGGAGAATTAAAGAATTTTCGGTAGCCAGAATACAATAAAGATACACACATTTCCTGCCCTTATACGAAATGTCATAAATGGCCTCATTTGGTTTCGTATTCTCTTGGATGCTTGCATGAGTGTATTGCGCCCACACAAACAGTGGAATTAAATAACATTTCTTACATATCACAGGATACTGCTGAAATCGGATCTAAAAAATGGATTTTCGGCAAACCTCCAAGAAGTCGTGGAATGGAGTTGGATAAGGTCAGTTGGACATGAGCTGGGGGTAACCTTTATATCAGATGGGAGTGAGATGATTTTTTTTTTTTTTTTTTTTGACATTGGACAGTTTTTAAAGATTTTTTGTTTTTTGTTTTTGTTTGGTGAGGTTAAGCGGGTTAGGGAATATTTATTGAGCCGATCTGTTATTGCGTGAAGTGTGGTTTTCTTTTCAAGTGCAAGAGGCTATATGTTAAAGGCTGGAGATTGACATTTCTAAAGGACTGCCCATTTGAGCAGAAATTTATCTGTGCTGTACAAAAAAAAAAAAAAAAAAATACTTCATCCAGTGGTTTTGAACATAAAAAAAAAAGAAAGTAAAACACGATTTTATAGTCCAATTGGATGCGCTGAGCGTGTACGAATCGATGGAATCATAAAGGCTTTGGGTCATCGAGCTGTGTATATTTTTATAGATTTTTTTTTTTCTAATGTGTAGACAAAATAAGAACGTAGCAAGTAGCAACACTGAATTTACTTGAAATTCCGAGTATGAGTTATGAGAATGTGAAATAGGAAATTTAAGAGAGAATTTTTATTCAAAATTTGTGTGGGGAATCGTTAGGTGTGAGGTAGCTGACGGTCTATTTGACACTTAGTTTATGGCCTTGCTTCACAAAAAAGAAAAAAAGAGGAATTTCATTTTTTGTAAGTCTAAACTTGAATTGTTGCCGCCATTACCGACTCTCAAGTTCCCTCGAAGCTTCTTTTTTTATAATTAAATTTTTTAATTTGTTTCCACTTTGCGTTAAGCCGCATGAATAGTTTATTGGTTTATTCTTAATACTGATGTGAGTATTCAAGTTCCGATACATTTATAATGCTTGAATTTATGTATACTTTTTTCTAAATTATTACGCCCCTGGTGATGTTACATCCCTGGTATTCGAGTTTGATACTTTCAAATTGAAATATTATTCCAACCAGCGTTGCAGTAGCATTTTCAGACAAAACGTAGTACCTGTATTTTTTTTTGTATTGAAATTAAAAAGTTGTATATAATAATTATAATATTTTGTTTAGATAGTTTTTCAAATATTAAGTTTCGTTAACTATTTTTTTGTTTTTTTTTAATTCCACCCATATTGCCACAATGTCGCTATTCTGAGGTCCACATTTCAAAAAAAGATCAAAAGCCCCAATCAACAAGCACCACTGCTCATTTAAAACTTCCAAATTCGCTTTTTTACAGGCAAACTCCTTGAACAAATTTAAAATGGTTGGCTCTTAAGAAATGTAGTACCTACTTTGGGTAAAGATGAAGTATGTAGTACGGCGTTCAAAAATCCAGCAAATATGTAGCATAGTACTACATAATATGTAGTACAAGTGGCAACGCTGATTCCAACTTGCTCGAACTGTAATGTCGCTTCCACAATCAGTGTTGCCGCAAGCTTTTTTAAAAGTGTAACAATTTTGTTCAAAAAGTGTAACAAATGGATAAAAAATTTAGCAAAATCATCGTTTTTCAACTCAAAAAAATCTATATCACATTAAAAAAAAGCTTTTTTTGACCTATTTGTGTTTAACAAATAAAAAAACAAAAAACGAAACAAAATTATTGACCATCGAAGTAGATTTCAATTTCTATTTCACAAACTTTATTTATCACGAGATGTAGAACATTGTCAACGGCGACGCCGCGAGACAGAAAAATATCGTTGTCTTTTCTCGTTCCCTCCCATTCCCATTCCCACTCGCAGTTTAACGTTTTGCACAACTTTTGCTCTGTGCAAACAAACAAATACATTGACAGAAATTGGTAGAAGTTTGCTCGAAAGAAAAAGGTGCTGCCAGTTCAACTTTTCAATATTTTTAATGGGAAAAACAAAAAAGGATTTTAATGAAAAAAATGTAACAAAACGAAAAAGAAAGTGACATTGTAACAAAATTATAAAATAATTAAAAAGTGTAACACTTTTGTTACACTTGTAACATTGTGGCAACGCTGTCCACAATCCACATTCATATGCTGAAGTGGAACGCATTTTTAGTATGATGAACACAGATAAAAATAAAGGACTATTCACATGAGAGCGAATTGCGAACTGCGAACACGCGAATATACGTGGTTTCTGACACGAATTTTTCATTCGTGGGTTTGTGGATCGCGACTGTTTTGTGTGGATTGTGAATAAAGTGTGACAGTTCGCGGCAAGAATTTTCAATTCGCGGGAAAATTGCTTTAATTGTTAATTTAGCTGTTTAAATCAATTGAGAGTAATGTTTTTTTTAGACTAGATGTTAGATTAATTAAATATAATGGTTTTGTGATAGAACAAATACAAATTTTCAATTCATAAATGCAGTTAAATTGATTTGTTCGCAATTAGCCTATTCGTAGTTCGCTCTCATGTGAATGGTCCTTAAGTTGAGAAATAAAATGTCAACGAAAACTTTGAACTCAATAATGCTCATCATCATCACTATATGAAGTTAAGAATTTAGCGTGCGAACAGCAACAAACCCCTGTGATCCCCCCTGTCCCTAGTTACGGCCTTGGTAACAACGATTCTATTTCGTAAAAGCAGGGGCAATGGTCAATTGGCAGCAGAACAATGGCGGTTTAATTATAACCGGGTCACTTGACTATTCATTGAGCAAGCATTCTGTATTTTATGAAAATACCTACAGTTTCGCTTGGTAAAGCAAACCGCAATGGCATGTAGAGTACTTACTTCATAATTTGATTAACACGAAAGGACAGAGTGCATTCAGCACAGTTCCCCATTCCAACCGCAACACCAAGAAGGCTTTAATTAATTTTATGCAGCTGTAAAAAAAAGAGAAACGACTTACAGTTAGTTTTAAAGGGTTATCACGTGACTAGAATGAGGCAGGCAACAATAAATCGTTATTTAGGGAATCAAAATAACAAATCACTAAACAAAATGACGTAGGTAGTTGATACTGACAAAGATATTTGTTAATCCTTAAAGAACGAGAACCAATCATTCGGATTTACACTTTTTCAAAATATATCTACCATTAAAAAATCTAGCTACAAAAAATTGCTAGACACAAAAACATTTTGATTCATTATTTAAGAATCTCAGCAACTTCAAAACCTCCCCTTATTCGACGAGTTAGTCTATCAAATAACTTCCGTGTCAAAAATGATTTAAGAGCCAAACTATTTGATGAGCCTTTGTCACTTCCCAGTTCCCAGTCAACCGTAAGAAGGAACCCACTCAAAGCACGTAACAAAAGCGTAATAAGAATATTTTGTAAACGCACTGAGAAAACAATGGAAGGGGCTAATTACATGACCCACATACTGTTCTCATCATCATGCAAGGACCTCTTAAATAATTCATCATGTAAGGTCGGCCGATGATAAAAAAAACCTCCTCCATCTACATTTATTAACTCGATTTTTATCGAAGACGCAATAGTTAGCAATTTGCTAGTATCTATGTAATGCGTGTCGTCGTCGTTCAGTAGTTTCGTTTTGTTGAAATGGCAGATTACACTACAGCCAGAGGCAGACAAAGAGTGTCCAAAAGCAGTCGCAACTCGTCGGGTGGTCAATTAATTATCCCATCCGCTTAATGACCAAAATCACCCCCATAGTGAGTCATTTCGCAGTATATCCCTTCCAAAGAGAACAGAATCAAAACAATTAGTCCCGACTGCATAAGAAGTTTCACATTTTTTATTACCTCGGAATTTGTTTACGCCGCCGCTCTGTCCGTATTTGGGTTACATTCAAATGAGCCCCAAGAGAAATCAATCAACTTAACGAAGGGGGTAAAGCGTTCTGAACGATCTCATTTAGTTTCAATTAGTAAGGCGGGATTGCCCTTCGAGACACACCAACAAACAAAAAGTCAGCACAAAGCATACGAATTTTGTCCTTTTGTGTTTTGTTTTACATAAACAAGGGAAAGCAAAAATATGTATGGGTCCTTGGGACGGTCGCAGATAGAAGCCACTATCAATTATAAGGTTTGCTGAAATCTATCTCATAATGCGGAACTATCTGAATCTAACAAGATTAGATGCAAAGCGTACAAGGAATAGCTGCTTTGATGTCCTAATCAAATCAAAAAGTCAAGCGAAACAAGTGAATATAAATGGATGCGCGCCTATTGCAATCCTTTGAGGATAGACGTAGACATCCACCGGGAAGGAAGAAAGAAATGCAAATCATTTCAAATTAAATTAAATTAGATTATACGGCTGTCTAGTTGGGTTATAGTGGTCGGTCGACTGGGTATGCTCTTTGACGTATACAGTGGGGTTGTCGTAATGGGGGCGACGGTCAACTGAGGGAATGCTCCTTAATCATGGCTTAGTCAAGGATATTCTACGCAGTTACAAGTGACAAATTGGTTATAAATTGTGATGAGCTACTATGGATGGGATGGATTATTCGGAGTAAAAGTCCAAACATAGTGAATGTCTGTCTAGGTTCTTTTTTGACATCAAATATATGACTAAGATGAGAGATGAGAGATAACTTTGTCATTATACATGTATCCGGTCGAAGGGAGTTTTGTTTTTCTAAAGGACTATTCACATGAGAGCGAACTGCGAACAAATCAATTGAACTGCATTTATAAACTGAAAATTGTTATTTGTTCTAAAAGCATTATAATTTATTTAAACTGACATCTAATACCTATTAAAGAAAAAACTGAGTCTCATAATTGTTTTAAATAGCGAAATTTGCAATTACATTTATAGCAATTTTCCCGCGAATTGAAAATTCCTGCCGCGAACAGTCACACTTTATTCACAATCCACATAATAAACTCTGGATCTACACCCTCGAAAATGAAAAATTCGTCCGAGCTTACCTAACCTCTAAAAATGAAACTGAATCGCGGGTATCTGCTACTAAAAAAAGTTTTCATGTGAATGAAATGTCAGAAACTACTAACGTTCAGATGTTCGCAGTTCGCAATTCGCTTCCATATGAATAGTCCTTAACGTTAAGGCCAATATATATACACCCCCCTGCTTGGGTTTACTGTTGGATTACGCCGGGGTGGGTGCGAGGTTGAGGCTATGCAAAGTTCCTTTAATCTTAACTAGTTAAATTTTGGCTTTATGTCACTTTCCGGATTTGGCCTTATGACGCTTGGCCTTATGTCACGGCACCGGTACAAACTGGAATTATATGCTGTGTGTCACTAGATTTTAGTTTGCAGTTTACCAGCAATTTCCGGTTTCCACCCACATGCGCAGAAAGTTTCCTAAAGTATGTAAGACGCTGCTGTGAAGTCTCTTCCACTTTGAATAAATACCTACCTACGTAGTCTGAATCTAAAAAAAATGTCAGAAAAAGAGTTATAATTGCTATAACTGTGTGCTATTTTACTTTGCTGAGATATGAGTTAAAAATGCGCTAAATAACAGTCCTACAGTGCTACCAACTACTGAAAAACTGGATTTCCTTTACTAAAGTCGGTAACCGTAAGGCATAATAGATCCGCTTACAATACCAATATAACATAGTAGTTACCACAGCTTAGTTTATTTGCCAAATAATACAATTTCGAACGTGCAAAGCTCTTTGAAACTGAACACTTTGACAGTCTTCCATTTCATGTTATTTTTCTTAACGGGCAATATGAAAACAAGTCACGGCTTCCATTTAATATATTTACTTCTCTTGGAAACAAGTCGACGACCACCGTCAACTAAACTAAAATTGTTTGTAGTCCTATAAAAAAAATATGCCTGCAAGAATCGAGTTTCCCTCTGACAAAAGTAGAGCTTCCACCGAGCACCAAGCACCGAATATTAAATAACTAGAAGACCCAGCCACGCGTTTATTTTTTTTTTTTTTGATTGGGAGGTGCTAAAACCCGTTTTCCTATCCCCCTTATCTTTTGCAAAGTGTCACCTATAGGGTCCAAAACTATCCTATCTTTCAAACGGGAACCAACCATATACATCTACAAAATGTTATTGTTATTGGTTAAGTGGTTTCGGAGATCGAAAACAGTGCCACCTATCGGGTCCAAAAGTATCTTATCTTTTAAAAGTCTGCCTGGAATACATCAATAGGTACGAAAACAAAAAAAAAAAAAAGGAAAAAAAGAATTTTGAAAATCGATCCAGCGGTTTTCGAGTTAAAACGTCATCGAATTTCACCCCGAAGGAACTATATATACCTAATCGTACTATTATAACTCTTTTTGTAAATAATAAACAAATATTTTGCAATAAAAAATAATGCGACAACAAATTTAGTTATCAACTAAATCTCTCAAGTTGGATCAAACTGCACACAGTGTGCAAAATTTGATTAAAATCGTTAAGTAGCTTAGGATTCCATCGCGGAGCAACCTGTGACACGTGATATTTATTGTAGTTATGGTTCACTATTTTGGCTATAATGGCTTATACATAAGATGTAGATAGGTAGATATATACTGTGGCTGTTTTTTTTTTGTAGGACTATTTAAGATAAACATTTCCATCATACATTACAAATGTGTAACTGTAGCGGTTTTGGCAGCGGACGCCAGAATAGCTCGCAAATGGTAGATTTTGTCCTTCCTACTTGATATTTTGGACAATTTACAAAATATCTTAATAAATTGCAGCCTTTGTGTTATTCTGACGCATGAGCTACATTATTGTAAAGTTTCATTAAAATCCATTTCGTAGTTTTTACGTGAAAGAGTAACAAACATCCATCCATACAAAGTAGGATAATATTTTAGTACAATTAGATTAATCATGCAATCGAGTTACACATATCTATATAATAAAATATGAACCCCTCAACAAATATTTCGCTTGATGGCAAGAAAGTTTTTGTTTTTAAATTTTTGACACAGGTGTACATAATTGGACTTCCTATTTTTAATAATTCCAATACAACAAGTTAAATGAACGCTAACAACAAAAACGCCTTGGCATTCACAAAGCATTAAATTTCTGACAGGTACCTACTAGCCCACTACCTACTTCCTCAATCTAACCGTATCCACATCAAGCACACTCACCAAAATTTCAACTTTTTCTACGATTTTGAATAAAATCATTTTTTTTCCCAACGGCATAACGATGTCCCCAAGGAATATTTTTATGTGACTAGCGTATCGTATCCTCCACAAGCTTTCATTTTGATTGATTTTCGAATACCTATCTATTTTACAAACGGTTTTCAGAATTCTTGCTTTGCTGAACTTTTTATAGGTATTACTCAAACAGAAGGTAAAAATATTTCGTGCATCTCCTTCACCCGAGTCGCAGAGAGGCGGAATTTTACTTCCCTATCATTCTGCATTGTGGACCGAGACCGATGATCAAATAATATTAACTTACAATTTGTTTATACACCGGAATGTGTGTAAACACGAATGTGGTCATACAAGAAAGGGGGTACAGGCGGGGGAGGCGGGTTCGAAGGTCGTACGGCAAACACAGGAACGCACAGAGCAGAACTGAAAGGAAAAACACCAAACACCGGGTACAACATAAAATATAAAATATACGTCCCTCTCTTGCGATGAAAATTATCGGTCGGCATCGGACGGAGTTGGAAATATATTGTATGGATGGACGAACACCGCAAGGGTGTGTGGTGGAATTGGGAATCGCTCTGTTGGCGTGTGAACATTTTTATTGTTGCCAATAGTGTTGTGTACAAGTGGGTTTCTGCTTTCTGGTTATTGTCCTCTGCAAAAGTCGCCTTTGATCTGGGCGCGTTGGTTCTGTTTACTCTCAGGCTCAGTATTTTACCATCAAATCGAACTGTTGGCTAATATAGCCTGGAAATATTACTGTTTGTGAGTGTGTACACAGTACAGTGTACATTCTGATTAGAGCACATCAGGTGAGAAGGCCGTGAAACTAAAAAAAAAAGAAATAGGTAAGCATAAAAAGAAGACAATGACGTTTATCGGTTCTGGTCGGTTTTATTTGGTTTCCTTTCCTTTGCGGCACAATCATATGGAAGATATTTTAACGATTGCAGTTGAATATTAATGATTGGCGAGTGAAATTAATTACTACACTCGATCGGAATAGCTTTAGTGAGACACGAAAATAATTTGCCGAGTGGTAGGTACCTATAGTGATAATTTTTTTTTATTATCTGCTGAAAAATAAACAATACAGTTCAAACAACTTTAACCGGTCATACCTACCTGACTGTCGGAATGTGCAGCATGTGCTATTTTAAGGCGCGGATCCATTTTTGGTTAATTCAACTTTAGTTTTGGGAACAAACATAAAAACGTTACTAGAGGTCGTGAAAAACAGTCATGAAAGAGAGAGAAAGAGAAAACTAGAACTGAAACCGATCAAGCTGAATAACGCAGTTATCGATTTATCAGGAGAGGTAAAATATCTAAGAGTACCTAATCCTAGATAAGACTCTCAACTGGAACTCACACCTTGATCAAGTCACCAAGAAGACGACAAAGGCACTTTATATATGTGCCATCGTCCTTGCGGCAAAACCTGGGGCTTAAAGAATGATCTATTGGTCATACAACACAATCATCAAACCAATGATCACCTATGCAGCGATATCACGGTGGCCAAAAACCGAACAAATAACGGCCCAGCAAAAACTGAACAAGATATTATCGCTTAGCATGCGTTGGTATAACGGGGGCAATAAAAGCATGTCCAACTGTAGACATAGGGGCAATGCTCAGCCTTCTGCCTTTCCATATTTCTGTAATGAAGGAAGGTTGTCTCAGTGCCCTCAGGCTCCTTGATATATTAAATCTTAAAGCAGGGAACTTCACAGGACACCTTCGGGTATTACTATAATGCTTCAAGATGATCCCATGTACCCATGATGAAGGTATCAGACACCATGCTTAAAAGGCTTCGCTTCTCCAGAAAATTTAAGATAGTCATATCTGACAGGAATACCCGGAGAACCAACCAATTCGTAATTCCATCAGGATCACAAATCTGGTACACCGACGGTTCAAATTCAAAGATGGAAGATGATGCCACCGGTGCTGGGGTCTATGGGCCTAGGCTCCAAAGAGCTATAGCACTGGGAAAATCACCATACCACTTTCAGGCGGAGGTACACGCCATAGAGATATGAATCCGAGAATGCCTACGAAGGCGCACTAAAGGTGCCCGCATCTACATCCTCTCAGATCAAAGATGGTTTGAGAATGTTTCAACCTCCTCGAAGATCTGCCCTAGGATAACACAGTCACCGTTGCTTTTATACCAGGTCATGAGGGATTCGAGGGCAATGAACGGGCGGATTGTCTAGCAAGAAGAGGCGCATCACGCCTGTTCACTACCCCTGAGCCTTATTTCGGGGTACCTTCGAATTAGGTATACTCGAAATTCAGGAAATGGGAAGATGATCACCTTTCCGAATACTGGACGTAATCCAAAGGACAAAAGCAGGCGAAAAGATTCATAAGCCCAGCTCGTAGTAAAACAAGAAAATTACTTGCTCTATTTGTCTGTCTTGAAAAAGAGCCAGACCACGGAGACGGTTTTCATTCATTGTCGACCTTAAATAGGTTTTAAGGCGCCACAAAGAAGAGATAGCCCTCTCTGCAGATGAACGTGTCACACGAAGCGTTGCAGTGATGAGTATAAAACTGTGTGGGTATTATACTAAATGCATCCTTATTCCATTTATCTCTAAAAAAAATCCCGAGCAGTTATGGGAAGCTCGTTTGCTGCTCGTTTTCTTTCGACCATTTTTTTCGCCACAGAGTCAATCGTCTTTTAGCAAAAAAATAAAAAATAAAAAATAAGCAGGTTCTTTATTTATATCTAGGAGGATTCTAAAGAGGTCGAGAAGGAACTTATCAATGGAATCATACTCATTATGAGAATATCTTACGATATTTTCTGGAATACAAAGTTTTAGCTGAAACACGTCCAAGGTTACAGGTTGGAATCGCAGATCTGTGAGAAAAAAAAATCCAGTAAGGGTGCCTATGGATACCCGCCTGTACCCTATGGATACCTGTTCCTACGCTGAATTCATTTCATGGTTAGCACGATGAATTTTGCGAGTGGGATTCGAGGAATTTTCAACTCAACATTCAGAATCAGATCATCAGCTTAATTTTTTGCGCCGATATTCTCCCGCTGGTCGTTTGTAATAATTTGCTGAGCCTTTTCTAGAGGTATTACATACCTACCTATACATCACTTAAAGACTAAAGGTATGCTTTTAGCTTATCACACTGCGCCGTACTAATAATCAATTTAAGTCTCGACTTTAAATTTATGGAAGCTCTCAATTGTGAAATTCATATGGAAAATGTTGCCACTGTGAACAACTAGAATTTAAAGTCGAAACTAAAAATGTTTATTGGTAAGGCCCATTGTCTGCAACATTTTTCATGGATCTCTAGTAAATTTTGAACTTCCTACACATAAACCTACATCCGCCGTCACTAATGTCTGTGCAAATTGACTAGGGCAACCTGTTTGGTAACTCAATTCCTTACCTACTGACAAAAGTCACACCTCTATCGGTGGGGAAGAGAAGATTGTATGGACAAATAAAAACAAACCCTCTTTTCTGAAGAGATTCCCGTGCGACGCAACCTTCTGAAATTCGATCACCCATATGTGTATCATTTTACTACATTTTTCTTCCCTGGGACCGTATTGATATAGCATAAATATAAAAAAATCAATGATAGGTAAGTGAGGATATGCCCTTCGGAGCTCATAAAATCCCCAATTCAAAGCGAACTCAGTATACGATTGCAGATTCCACGAAACATTGTAAAGCTATTTGAAAACTACTTACCTAAGATGAACACGAAAGGATATTATACAATGCTATCTTGACATTCCGTCAATAACAATTTAGCGCACACAGATTGTCATCCGATAGGAATGCGATGGTCTTAAAAGAAACGCTATGAACCAATTTAGATGCTAATTTATTGGAACTACCCAACTTGACGAAAGTACTTTGCCCTCGATAAAGAAGCACGACAACAATAATACAGTGCAATAGTCCGCTTTTATCAATGCAAATTTGTACCCCCAAGGAAGAGGGAAGGGTAGTACACTAAAGAGAAAAGAAAAACACAAGTACCTATACAAGTGCTTTTTATTATACACAAACAGATTGTAAATAAGTTAAGCTTATTTAGCGTTTATATAATTTCTGAATTGTTTCATATATATATACTTTGTTTTCTTGTTTTGAATGCTTGCAGGAACAGCTTTTCTGTTTTGCTTTTTTTTTTTTGTTGCGTAACACATTCCAAAAAATTAATTATTTATGTCGCCTAAAGTGTTTTCCCAAATTGCTACAGCAAGGGAGCGTTTTCCTTAGACAGACTTGTGGGTGTGTTGGATTTCAGAATGACCAATGGTCCATTAATTTTACGAAAAGAAAACAAGTTTCAAATGCAGTTGGTTTAGACATCACAACGACTTTATAAAAGCAGTACGGGCTGTTTGAACACTGAAGGGTGCATAGGTATGGAAAATATTCTCTGGCGGGTGTAGCTAGTTTTCCAACTTTAGGAATACTTTGCGTGACAGGTGCCAAAAAAAGTTCTTCAAAGAGTAATGCTATAAACTAAGCACATCGAGCCGATTCCCCCCGCAGATTTTGTTCTGATTCTGTCTTAAATTTCCTAACTGAATAAATATGAACATGAAGCGAAATGCGAACAAAAAGACCTGCATTTGACATTTTTATGTCACTGCCTTATAAAGTTTTTTTTTCGGAAATAGCGACTTCTTGAAACTTTCATATTGTTTTTTTGAGAATAAAATGATTGAGCTAATAATATTTTTAGATGACTCTCAGTCATATTGTGTTACGACTTTAAATTTTGAAATTGGTTAACTTTCTATCATTTGTCACAACTTAGGGCTGTTCGATTTGACAGCCAAATGACAACATGTGGCGAAACGTCAAATAAATGCTTCTTGAGAATATTGTCCGGTGGAACTGTAGCAGAGCGCATAGGCAAGGTCGATGTCGCTGTGACGATATGTCATGTGGTCATGTCATATGTGGCAGTCAAAGTTGATGTTAATATTAAGTGCATTCGTACGCGAATATTGATCGCAATCGCACAAAGTCTACATATACACGTTCTCATAAAAAATGACAGAAAAAAAACGAAAATTACCAAAATAACGAGTAACGCGTAGTTTCTCTCTTGGCTCGAAACAGCTCAGAAAATTTTAACCGGCAGGTACTGAAAAAAATCTACAAATTTCACAAAAAAAAAAAGAAAATCAAATTTTTTCTTAAAAATCAATTGCACACAAAAATAAAATTTGTCAAAATAAAGAAAATTCGATGGTGGTCGAAAGTTCTCCAAGAACGTTTAATATGTTGCAAAGTTGTATATTTACACATTTGTGATATGGATATAAGAAAGTGACTCGAAGTAGCTGTAAGTCTTGCACGATCCACATACCTTGGAGTATATTTTCAACTCTCTAATTGAGTTTTTTTCAATATTTCGAGTTGAATCGATTTTTGGTGTTTGGCTCGGAAAAAGTATGCGAATCGAATTTCGATTTTTTAACAGAACTATGATCCAAAATTGCAAAATTTTAAAAATATTGCACATATTAAAAAAAATATTACTGCGGTTACTTAAAAGCAATTATATTATAACAGGTGGCAAAAAAAAAAAAAAAAATTCTCCGCCGATGTTAAGATTATTAAAAATTAACAAAGAAATGTGTATCCGCATTTATCAAATTAACAAACTAACATAACTGCCACGGTGCTAAACGCGTTAAGTGATCTTGATCAGTCAGAACGACTAAGTTCCACAGTTGTTAGAAATGAGTTCTACACACATTTATTTTGTTGCTATTTATGAATGACTGTTCGTAGGTATAATGAGAGCAAATCGCGAACAAGCGAATTTTCGTAAAATATGACATTTCTTTGATATATATGAACTTCATCTGTCACTGTCAGTTTTCAGTTGCAATTACGATTTTGAGGGTAAATTATTGAACTTGTGATTCGCGATTGTATAGTTTCTGGATTGTAAAAAAGGCGAACATTTTGCGTAATAAATGTTCCGATACAACATACAAAACAAAACAAAGGAGTTTTTCACCTAGGAATCTACGTTTTATATACAGTCATTGTGTGTCACAGAAAAAATTACATAAAGAAAATAAATGTCAGTAGTGACCGGGCGAAGCGTTTTCCGACCGTCAACTTTCAACCTCTACTTGAATCGTAGGGAGATTGAAGTTGGTTTGTTCAAGCGGCAAATGAAATAATACGAGAAGAGTACATTTTTTGCTTTCGAAATTCGTAGAACGTGGTATATTCAATGATAACACTTTCTACGAATTTCAAAATTCATCTACGACGGATTCTGTAAAAGTTCTTTCGGGGTTCGTAGCAAAATTCCGAATACGACGGATTCTGTGATAGACCCGATTACGAAAATAGAAATTATGGCGACTGGTCTAAACCAAGGCGGAAAATACAAATTTGTGGAACGCATATTGTGTGCGCGCCAACAAGTAGCATCAAAATATCAACCTCTTTCTCTTTCGGAGCCGTCGTTCCACTGGTGACCTGTTAAGCTACGTAACGCACCTATGGACACAATCAATTGAACAACACGGCGAATCCAGAGCCTAAGCCTTGGACATATCAAAGGCATTTGACCGAGTCTGGCATAGAGCCCAATAGGCAAGTTAGCGTCTTACGGATTACCACAACAACTCTGCGGTTGGATGCAAAATTTTCTTCTGGGAAGATCAATCCAAGTTGTTGTAGATGGTGTATCATCCAATTCGTTTGCTATAAATGCAGGAGTGCCCCAAGGATCTATTCTTTCTCCGACTCTATTTCTTCTCCACATCAACGATTTGCTTGGATCGACAAATAATAATATCTACAGCTTTGCAGATGACAGCACTCTTTTATCCTCCATCTCGAACAATGGACCTGTGAATACGGCTACATCACACAGTCAGAGATGTGAACAAATTAATTCTCTAAATGATGATCTGGATAAAATCTTGAAGTGGGGAAAGGACAACTTGGTTGTGTTTAATGCAAATAAGACACAGCTCACAACATTTTCCAGAAAAAATGCATCAACAGTTCATCAGATCCAAATGGATGACCATCCAATCCATCACAAGGACTCAATGCACCTTCTAGGAGTCACAGTCAATTCAGGAATCACATGGCAGAACCACATATCCTATATCGAAAAATCGGCGTCCGCAAAGTTGAGCTACCTATTTAGAGCAAAGAGGTACTTTAGCCCCAAGCAACTTCTCCTTCTCTTCAAAGCACAGGTTAGACCAGGCTTGGAATATTGTTCCCATATAACCTGCTTGATAGCATACAGAGACGAGCAGTTCGACTCATTGGAGACCCTACACGCACATCGAATCTACAACCGTTGGTGCTCAGAAGACAAGTCGCTGACCTATGCTTGTTCTATAGGTACTTCCATGGTAGATGTTCTGAGGAACTCAAAGACATTATCCCTCGAAATGCAACTTTTGGGCGCCCAACAAGACAGGCTGCTAATGCTCATGTCATACTGTACACTTGACAACCGCGAGGACATCAACTTTCAAAAACTCCTTCTGTTACAGGACAAGCAAACTTTGGAACTCGCTTCTTGGGGATATATTTCCAGAAGACTACAATTTGCAGCAATTTAAGTGCAGAGCAAACATACATCTGCAAGCATCTCGGGGCGCTGTTGAAGCGTTATAGGTTCGCCTTTCCCGGGAGAAGTATATATAAAAAAAAAAAAAAAAACTTGCCGGGAATATCTATAGGTACTCTTCGACAACGAATACAAAGTTCGGCCAGTATTAGCCTAAACAGAAAATTCAGTTGGATCTTGGTTCTTAGATCTTTGGATATGCCTCTAAATGCATATTTACTATTTTAATGCGAAGTTTGACAATTGTTTCCACTGACCTTTGCCTTCGAAGGCTAGTTCAAACTCTTGGCATTAAAAATCAGGCTTTATATTTTGATTTCACGTCAATAAATCGACGCGGCTGAATAGGTACCTCCTTATTTTCAAAAGTATTTGTATTTGTGTAGCCTTTTCGATTGCGATCTCTTGTAGGCCAAAAGTTAACCATTCTTGACCTACACCTACGCCAATATTACCCGACACGACACAAATCCATCCTTTTGTTTATTTTGATGTACATACTACATACATATTAGGTATATTACATTTCTACCGCTGCTATTTGTGTGTTCATTGATTTGTAACGTAATACGTAACCCCAACAAATTTTCGTTTGATTGCTTATGCTACATAGTATTATAATAGCACTGAAGAGAAAGGCTACAAACCGCAGGGGGATTTTTGAAAACTCCCATGACTATCATGCTGTCACGCATATTTCCAATTCTTCGATTTTCTTTCATTGCCTCATGACTGTTATTTGATTGCAGCAGGTACATAGCAATTTAATAAATCATAAATCATAATAATTTGTCGTTTGTTTTTCGGTATATTTACACCGAGGCAATACATATTTTGTGGAACATCCTCCAGTGGGTTTTTTGTGTACTTATACTTTGGTAAGACACTCTACGGTCTACGAGATACTCTTATTTAACGGTCAAAGAGGTAAGAGGTAACAGTTACATTCTATTAATTTATTAAACGCAAGCAAGGGGGTGGGTTTGAGTCCATTTCTTTTGTCGCAGACTGTTACGCTACAACAACTGTGTCATTGGTATTAAAATTAGCTTTTATTAGGAAACGTGTCAGCTGTCAGCTGAGTTACTGAAAATACTAATTTATTATATTAATTAACTTTTCGTATTCTGTAACATGCTTGCTATCTATTGTGTAGTCATAAACTGCTGTCTAAGAAGGAATACATGTTCATGTTTGCCGGAAATGAATGGGTTAAATGGCATTAACGTTTTTAAAAATCCCCTGGAGACAGAAGTTTAGCAAATGATTCGGAAAAAGTCGGAGTGCTCCATTAAGGAATTTCAATAACCACTCGAGACCGAATTTGTTTCCCTTTAGCGCCGCGCGTCACATCTGTCATCGTTGTCAGACCAAGTGCAGACCCTGCAAAACAAATCCCTTGCGCGTCACGTCGATCAAACAGAAATACATGTCTAACAAAGTCAGAATGTCAAAGCAGCTCCCGAGACGATGACAATGAACGTGATTTCAACTAGACTTCGAATCGAATCACGCTACGAACCACTCAACTCCCATTCACATGGAATTAGGCGCGAGTTTAAATTTAGTTGAGATGAGAGTGAAGCCAAAACACAAACAGCAACTAGCTAAACTACGAACCAAGAAATATTTCTACTTGACTCTTGACGTATGGATTTCAATGCAGTCAGTATCTCTTTAAAAACTCAGTTCTCTACAAATATCTGCAACTCTATAATTTATCATCACTGTAGGAAAGCTCCAACTCCATCCCCCACATACCGTATTCGAGTGTGAAATGTGTCTACAACGACAACCCGCAGGGGATGGCGCGCTTATATGGGCAGTGTTCCCAGATAAAAAATCTGAAAATCTTGTGTTTCCGAAATAAAAGATTTTTTTTTTCAAGTTTTTTTTTTTTCAATATAAAGAGAGGAAAATATTTGAGGTACAATAAATAAGACTAATATTTATTTTTTGGACAAAAATTATAGCAGGTATATATATTATATATACCTACCTACATAATATATAAATCACATGATTATTGAAAAACAAAAAAAAAGTTGATCATAAATAAATGTTATTGCTGTTTGAAATTTTGTAACATTTATTTATTTATACATTGGTATATTTGAATACAAATGACTTAGAATCTCATTGCTTATATGTTATATGTTATAAAGGGTGTCCGCGAAACAATTTTCGAATTTAAAATTAAATAATAAAAGATTCACAGGTTTTTATATAATCGTTTTTATTTTAAAATAAAACATACAAATGCGGATCTATGTTTTGAAAATAATTGAAGTTAAATGTTTACCACGGAGACGAACACACTCATTTAAACGAAACACCATATTTTTTGTGAAAACTTTTTTGCAAGTTTCTTGCGAAATTCCTCTGATTTCGTTGCGAATATTTCTTTTCAGTTGCAATAAATTTCGCGGTTTGTTAACGTAGACTTTAGATTTAAGAAATCCCCATAAAAAAAAGTTCGCAGGTGTTAAGTCTGGCGATCTGGGGGGCCATGGGATATCACCATAACGACTTATGACTTTTTCGGGGAAAATGCGCCTTACAATGTTCATTGATGCCTCCATCCTGTTGAAACCATGTCGATCCGTTTACCCATTCATTGTTCTCCAACTCAGGTTCCAAAAAGTTTTCCAACATAGACGAATAGGTTTGGGAATTTTTTTTCTTAGTGAAAGACGTGGATTTGCAATAACATCACGACGAACTGCTTCAATTGTTTCGTCAATTCTCACAGTTCGCGATACACCTGGCCCGTGTCCCACTACAGGTCCTTGTTCACGAAAACTTCGCACCCACTTGCCAATAAGTTGCGTACTAGGACAATCCCGTATACGCCGAATATTGAAATGTCTTGCGAATAGCCACGGGAGAATCGTTATTTTTAAAATATGCCTCTACAGCAAACGCACGATGCTCCGCCGACCAACGATCCATGGCTACTAAAATCCGCACGACGCGTAAGTGTAATGAATACGCCTCCCCCCTCCGCCGATACCCCGCTCGCCGTTTATTCAAATTCAAAGACGAAAATTCTTTGGCGGACACCCTTTATGTTGTATCAAAATCAGAGCAATTCGCTTTATTAAAGCGCAACAAATACAGATTCTTTGTAAGGATTAAACTTTCAATTGGAGGAAATCTTGGAGGATCTTCTGTGAAGCGATCGAAGATACTAGCGAGGCTTCCAGACTCCGTAAAATGCTAGCCAAGGACGCGGCTGTCCCTAGCTTCATTAAGAGATCGGACGGTTCGTGGGCTGAAAGCAGCGAGGAGCTTCTGGAATCACTAGTTGAAGCCCATTTTCCAGGAAGCAGTGCACTAGTGTCTTCGGTACCTTATGGACCTAACATAAGCGCACGAATAGATGAGAGGGTTGATAATATCATTACTGGGAAGAAACTGCGTTGGGCCTTCAAGTCCCTCGCTCCGTGCAAAGCACCTGGCCCTGATGGCATTCTGCCGGCTGTGCTTCAACGGGCTCCAGGAACAGTTACGAATATGATCGGAAATATTTTTATACACTGCCTGGGATAAGGCTTTGTACCTAGGGCATGGAGAGAAGTACGAGTGGTATTTATCCCTAAAGCGGGTAAACCAAGCCATACTTCAGCGAAAGACTTCAGACCTATCAGTCTTTCGTCATTTCTCCTCAAGACACTTTAAAGGCTTATTAACACTCATATAAGAAGCAAGAGTGTTGCAGTGGAATCTTATGTAATGCTCAGCAGGCATATTTAAAAGGTTAATCTGTAGAGACGGAGGGCAGTTTTCACCAGAAAGAATTTGCACTAGCTGCCTTTTTGGATATTGAGGGGGCTTTTAATAATGTCAGGAGAGATGCAATCAAAAGCGCCTTGGAAAATATAAATGTCAAGCAACGTTGGATATGCGAAATGCTCTCAACGAGAAATATTAATTCCACTCTCGGAAACAGTTCTATATCTGTTAATCTGTTACGAGAGCCACCTCCCAAGGAGGGGTCATCTCTCCCCTCCTCTGAGTGTTTGTGGGAAGTAAAACCACTTTCGTGAAGTGGACTTAGTTCCCATGTAAGTTGGGAACTAAGTTCACTTTCTTATGGAAACTTAGTACCCATTCAAAAATAAGAAGGGGGAACTAACTTCCAACATTTGGAATTGGATATATATATTTTTTTTTAAATAATCACGGCGATTTGTCATTGATTATTTTCAGAGTCTTGCAAGCTGAATTTTTCAGTTGCAGCGGTGATTTTTCGGCGCAGGGACATAAGTCCACGAGACTGAATTCGTGCGAATTTCTTACTTTTATTTTCTCAAATTTTTGAAAGCTAAATCAAAAAGTTGTTTGAGAAAAACAATTTTCATTTTTAGCCTTCGAAAATTTGAGAAAATAAAAGTAAAAAATTCGCACGACAGGTCTTGGTGTGCGTCGATTTTTCTTTGATTACTTTCAGAGTCTTGTAAACCGAATTTCGATTTTGACTTTTTTTATATTACTCTGCCTCAGTTAAAATTTAATTTCTCTTTGGTTAATCAAAATTGCAAAGTACCAACTCTTCTTTAATATTACTTTGTTCATATTCGACAGTGAGAATTTAATTCACATTAAAAGGGAAATAAAACCACTCAGAGTATTCGCCTTACATGGGAACTAAGTCCACTTCACAAAGGTGGTTTTATTTCCCATTATGTGGGATCTAAGTCCTCAGTGGACTGCACCGCAGGATTCAGATTCATCGCTTACGCGGACGACGTAGTTATCATTGTTCAAGAAAAATTCCTAAACACGATTGGTGAACTAATGGAAACAGCCCTCAAAAGGCTCAGAATATGGGCTGAAGGGTATACAAGATATCACCCTTCAAGCCAATAGTGCGCTACGGCTCACTAAAGCAGTTTTTTTTTTTTTTTTTAAAAACAGTAAGATAGGACACAGTACCATTTTAAACGAATCATTCTCCGAAATCCCGGAAAAAAGCGGATAAAACACTAGAGTCACGTACCAATAAATCTGAACTAGTTACGGATTGCCGCACAATACTTAAGGCATTATTTTTGCAGAACCGTGTAAGACTATGTTGGCTACTAGGGCATTGTGATATTGAGGGTAACGAAAAAGCCGACGTTTTTTCTAAGGAAGGGGCGGAACTCCCACTAAATACAATGATTGAGGGTATCAGACCACCTATGGCCGTTGCTAGAAGGGTTATCTTTGAGGAAACCTCCAATAAGGCAGCCACAAGATGGTCACAACTAGAAGGGCACAGGGTCTTAAAGGCACTGTGGCCCGTTTTAAATCGGAAGAAGCCTGAAGAATTAATCAATCTCAGTAGAAAAAAATTGAGATTAAAGGTAGGAATACTCTCTGGACACTGTCTTTCAAGGAAGCATGCCATGAGACTAGGCTTCCCTAATACGGATATATGCAGGTACTGTGAGGACCTACAAGTTACGGAAGATATCTCATACCTTCTATGCAAGTTTCAAACGATGATGACTCGGAGTAGAAGGAAGCACTTAGGCAGGTACTTTTTTAATAACTTAGAGGAGGTTGGTCCCTGTAGGAAAATTAATTGGTTCGCTGGGGATGGCGATGGGCCCGCTTTGTGACGATCTCGCAACCCCACTCAACCTAACCTAACCTAACCTAAGACAATTGTTTTAATTTGTTAGATTTAAAAAATTCTTTGTATCAAAAATCTTGAAAGTTGATGAATTTGAGGTAAAAAGTCTTTTACATATTTTGGAGCTCAAAAATACTGAAAAATGTTGTAACCTGGCATCACTGCGTATATGGGTGCAATTAAATTGCGACACTCGTTCGAGCTCCTCGCGTGGGTAAATAATTGCTGCACTTCAGTCTACACCTTTTACAAACAAATAAAGTGTCATTGTTTTACACATTAAGTGTCATCCCTATAAAATTGTTTGCTTTGAGTCATCCTTGCCCGAAACATCCACAGAGCTTGTAATTAACATGATTACTCGTGCACGTACGTCGGCACAAACGAGCGCACAGATTTTAAGGGCCCTGCACACCGAAGAGGTGTATTCTTTGCTAGACAACCACATCACAGTCACATCTCACATCACCGATCACCCCATAATGGATGAGCTGAAGAGGTGGTCGTGGTTCTTTGGTCATATCCTCGCACATAAAAATAGTTTTAGTTTTGTCTGTTTATTTTTTCGCGGTGCATCAATGTTTCGCCAAGTGTGTCTGGGTGAGATTTTTAACAATAAATCCACCTAGTAATTGAAATTTTAGGAACAACAGATAGCTTTCGCTTCTGAGTTCTCTGCCAGACACTGATTGATGCTGATTGTAGAAAATGTTTTGTACTTTTGCCTGAGATTAAGTGAAATTAATTGCAGCGTTGATCTAATAATAGGATTCACGGGGATCAGTTTGTGGTTTGAAACTGAATAATATCTGGGTAATGAATTTAACGTTTACAGTGGGAAATTATTTTCTGGGGTGGAGAACAAACGCTCTCCTCTTTCCAACCTTGGCGGCGGCATTCAAATTGAGAAATATTTATGCCAAGAGCGCTAAAACATGGAAAATCCTTGAATATATGAGAATTTGTCCATACGAATGATAAATATTTATTATTTTTTCTCAGTGACACATACTTTTATATGTATGGAATGTTTAAAGCGCATAGCATTACCCAGGGCTCCATTTCCGTCTCACCGATACATTTTTTTTTTCTTTTCTTTTTGTAAAGTAGGGTGAAGCCAATGCTAATGAAAGGTCCCTGCCGTAAGCGAAACACAAAATATCAGCCATACACAGACTGTGGCCCACTGTTTAAAGGAGAGTCCTGATTAGAAATAATAACCGCCGGATATTGCTTTCAAGTTAACCATAAAGAGATTCTACATTCGACTCACAAGTCACAACATATAAATTGGTTCCTATGTTGACAACTACTGTTGCAGCCGCTGCTTTCTTTTGAAAGTGTTTTCTGATTTCAGACTGAATTTGCGGGTTAATTCATGATTAATGTATTGCCCTGACAGAAAGCAATATAAGTGTTGATTTATTGATGTTCTGAATTCTTATCTCATAATTATTTAAAACAAAATTGGAAAACTCTCGCACTCATTATGAATTCAGGTAGTAGTAAAAAGGACACTATTTTGTATAAATTCAGCAAAGGGATAAAGTTTCAATTGTTGTTGACCGTAATAAAGAGCAATGAGCAACCCCTTCGCTTTGTAAGTGTTCCGTTTTCCACGTACGGAAAAAGTTTCAATATTTAAACGGTCGACTGAAAAGAATACTACCGCATTCCTTGGGCACGAAAATATAAGTTGAGGTTACCTACATACACAATACACCCAACACCTACAAGCTACAACACACAAACTTGATACATGAATTACTTAATATTCGATTATTCAATTGCGAGGAAAGATGGACATTTTAATGAAAACTTATTGGTAAATTTTTCCATATAGAAGTATCTATTACGACCTACAGTATTTTTTAGGATGAAGGTTAAAAAATATTACCATTGAACAATATGAACACAACTTCCAGTCGTTGGGTTGTTGGAACAAACACACCTTTTGCAATATTCAGCAAATTAATCAGACCAGTCACAACTCACAACTTAAAATCAGTTTCCACACCTATGATGGTCTAATATTATTTTTAAACGCACTAAATTCATTTTATTCTTTAGTAAATGTTAACTTATTAATTAAATAATCGAAAATTGCAACCAAAGTAGTTTGCACCGAAGTTTAACGACTAGTGTCTCCCAGTGATCAAAACGTCAAACGAAGACTAGTTGGTGTTCGGTGCGAATGCATTGGTGCAGTGTGAATAGGGTATAACCCTGCTTGAACCTACATGAGCAGAAAAAAGATCAAATAACTTAATTGTGAACGAAGCCTAGTTCCTGAAAAAAAACTCTACGACTGTAGCATAAGTTAAAAGTTTCTTGAGAGCTTAACTGTCAGCTTGTTTTGCGAGAATAAGTCTTTTATATCATTCTGCATATTTTTGTTACCGCTGAACATTTTCAGAAAGAGTCCAAAAAAGAGTCCTGGATGAAAAAAGGAGTCCCATTCCGATTTCAATATTTTCTTTTCTTTTTTAAATAAACAAACTGTTCAATTCAAATTCAGGTAAAACCAAATTCTGTCGAACTCAACTAAACACACTGAATAATTTTGAATTATAGCAAAAATATCCTACATTTTAAAAGGAGTCCGAATTCACTGATTTCCAAAAAGATGTGTCCGGTGTCCAGGCACTCAAAAAGGAGTCAAAATGACTCTAAAGCGTCCCGAAAGGTAACACTGCTGGTACATACATAGTACAGCTGGCATTTGTGACTTACAATTAGAGGAATTTTAATCTAACTTCAAACACGGCTTATGCCAGTTTTGAGCTTCCTTTAGCTGGAGCTCCGTTTCGATGCTTCCTTTTTATCGCTTTCTAATATTAATTTAATATTTCCTTATCTGTTAAAGCACTTGTGAGCTCTGTGTTCAGTCTGCTATATTACTGAGCGAGGGATCCCTTGTTCAACCCCCCAGGAAAACATAAATTTCACCTTAAAGCCTCGATCATACGACTTTGCCTATTCTATTTCGATATTTCCACGTACCTACAAACTTTTATCGATTATCAGACAATAGAGAGTACTATGGACAAAAATATTGGTGTCTGAGATAAAATCTGACAAACATCGGAGCGTTACGAACCAACTGCTCTGAAAGACTATATTTCCGACCGTGCCAGTGCAAAAAAAAAACGTATATAAACTTATTATAACTTATTATTAAGACGAATGCCTCAAGATGACATCTTGGGGTTCACAAATGGAAAAATGCTCCTAGCTATCGACAAGGTCTATACACGTTCTTATGAAAAATGACAGAAAAGGAGAAAATTATCAAAGTAACGAGTAACGAGTAGTTTGGCTCGAAACAGCTCAGAGAATTTTAACCGGCAAGTACTGATAAAAGATATGTCAAAGACAAACATTTTAAAAGAAACAAATTCAAAATCCGTCTCCATAAAATCAATAAATGGTTGAGCTTCTGGAGTTGCAAAATTCATATTGAAGTCTCCGCTTATGATCATTGGTAAAAAATGATAATCTCCCTTCAGAATTCTTGAAATTTCTTCTGAGTACGGTGCAAGGACGAAATGGAGAAATTTTATTTCACATCAACAAAAAGCTGAAATTAATATGCCCCAGCTCATAAATGTATGCAATGATAAATGTATGCAATAATAAAATGTATGCAATGATAAAACACAGTGACGCATTCCCTGTCCCCGCAAGTTGAATGTGTGGAATTACTCCACCAGATGCAAAAAAATTTATGCAATGATAAAACACAGTGACGCATTTCCGTCCCCGCAAGTTAAATGTGTGGAATTACTCCACCAGATTCCAACAACGCGCACTTAGATGTTTACACTTAAAAAAAAAAAAAAAAAAAAATAATAGAAAACAGAAAATTAGCCAAATAACAAGTGACGACGAACGAGTGGTTCCTGTTTTGGCTCGAAACACCCCAGAGAATTTTCACCTTTTAACCCGTACTCGTAAATTATGTCAAATACACCAGAGTTGCCAAGAAACACATTTGAGATCTTACAAATCACAAAAATAAAATCTTTGAAAATAAAGAAAATTTGGGTGGCCAAAATGGCTCGAAAGTAGCACGAAGTTTATTCACGTACTTTGGATTGGAGAAAATTTTCTGTTCTCTGAGAGAGTTTCGTTAAATTGTTTGAATTTGGCATATTTTTAGTGCTTGGCTCAAGAAAGTGTGCAAAAAGATCTATTCTGTCTACAACTACTAACAAAGCGTTTCGATTTATTTCTTCATTCGACAGTTAGACTAGATTTTGAGTATTCCAAGACAGAAATAAATTATCCTATTTAAGATACACGCCCATAGCGGATGAATGCCAGAAGCCCCAAAAACAGACGCCAACGACAGTTATTTATTTAATAAATTAATAGGTCTGTTCCCTAACGATAATGCATTCGAACACATGAGCAAAATTTAGTCAAACTTCGTTCCTTTACGCAAAAGTTGAGCATAAGAGAGCCAAAAAGAGAGAACAAAACAAGAAATTTCTTTGGGCTAGTTTGCTATTGCTGACAGATGGTTGTCAAATCGTTCAAATGCGAATTCTTAATTGACTTTTTATTTGATTTGATATACATTTTGTTTAGCATTAAAATAGATGTAATAAGCAAAAGAATTGAAGTTTTTAATTTCTACAATTAAAACAATTCAAATCTTGTTCTTAAATTATACATTTGTGCTTTGTTCTACTGATATTTGAATATTCCCGCCTAACATTTTTCACATTTGAGGTTCAGCGCGTTCCTTTTCTATTCGATTATATTTAATTTCGGTGAGCGAATTCTCTCGCAATAAGAGAAATGTGACATATTGACAATATTAAACCAGAAAGTAAGGGAACAAACCTAATGTCTCCATCCAGTGTCAATTCTCTTATTGAACTCGATTTTTATTTTAGATGACATTTCTCCTGACAGTAAAAGTTTAAGGGTAATAATTTGATTTGCATTTCGGGCTTTCGGGAATACACTGTCAAATCGAGTTTCCGAAACAATTCCATGTTCATAGAACTTTCACCAACTTTCAGTTGTTACTTTCATAATGAGGCCAGTTTGTACGAATACTCGTACACACCAAGTTAAGTCAGATTCCATGCGTTGGATGTTTTTGCCCCCATCATCACCTTGTCACTCTCCTATTAACGTCAATAAGTGGTATAATGTAATTATATTTACTCTTCTTAGTCGAATTGAATCTATTTTCTTTTTACTTCTTACCAAGTTTACTGTCAAATGCAAAAATTCCCATTTCGATTTGTACAATAAGCTATGCTATAACCACAACCTACCTACCGCATCCGATTCACTCAATTCCAGTGGCATTTGAATTTCAATCGGAACGCTCTTTGCATTTTCGACTGGATTTATCTGGCAATAAATAAGTAAACACCACATTAAAAATCGAATTGCAAATGATTGAAAAACCAATAAAAATGCTAAGTATTTGATTTTCGCAAAATGGCGGCTCATTTGATTTCTGTCATATATGTTGAAAGTGAGAATATTTACCACGAAATGCCGCTTCTATTGTACATGAATGCCAGTGGTTTTTGTATAATAAAATCGGATTTTAATATAAATGTGAAAGAGAAATCGCCGTGGGTATGCTTTATCTACAATAGCAGGGCCTCTGGGCGACAAAAGTAAAAGTAAATCTGTCTATTTGTCATTTTCATTGGAAGACTTCATGAATGACAAGTGTAATTCGAGTACCGGCAGCTTGGGAATAGAGTAGGAGGAGTATATATATAACTTGAATTTGAATTAGGTACATTTATTTGCTATTACATTTTTGCTGAAGGTTGTTCCAAGAAGGACCTTTAAACTTTGTAGGGTACAAGCTACCTACGAAATATTATCACATCGGGAACTTTCAAGCATCTCGTTTAGTAAGTCTGACAGATGTCTGACTTCTGACTAGATGTATGATGTCTCTCGGTTTTGATGGGCTGTAATCGGCCATATATCCATTAATGGAGGGTTAGCCGACGAATGTAGCCAAGAAAGTAAAGTGACTAAGTACTAAGTTGACAGATCGCGTATATGTGACTGACGTTGAAAATTTGACGTTCCCGACCAATCTAGTATTTGCGTTAAGGTTTTATCTTATCCAGACCAATCTAGTCGACTTAAGATTCTAAAATGGGCACACCATTGTCTTGATGGTCAACGGTTTCCCTACAAAGTTGCGATATATCCGCTTTGATGTCAGCAGTATTTAAAGAATGCTCAGTGCACCAGTGTTGTTATATTTTGGGATTTATCCCTTTTTGTGGGAATTTCGATGTCCGAAAGCCTTTCGTGGGATACAGGGAAAAAGCGCCAAATCTAGGGATTTTGAGGAATCTAACAAAAAACATTCAAACTATAAATTTTGGCTGAAATTTAATGAAAACACCTTCATTTCACCATGATTATCAACACACTGAATGTACATAAACAACTGCACAAAGGTTAATTAACCGTGATTTTCATTCCAGGTAATACAAATTTTACTTTTAAAAACTGGATTTTGATTTGAAGTATCGTGGTATTTTAAAAGGGAATTTGAGTGCGGTGGAAAGGGAAAAAGGGAAAAACTACCACGCTTCGTGGGATAAATGAAGGGAAAGTGCTAACAACACTGCAGCGCACCGTGTCGTCGGTACATGTACACTGTACAGTAGTTATGGATTTATGGACAATTTTTTTTTAGATTGTCAAAAGTAAAAAGCAGAGACAATACTCTATTGTCTCTGGTACGTAAAAAGAGGCCATTTACACGACGTATTGAATTTGCTGGCAGATTCATGATTAAGCTTAGCGTCGTAATACCCGAATTCTGTGTAAAGAAAACGGCTTGCGATGTCAGAGCAAACATACCTAATGAAAAGTTTTGTCATTTAGATTTGGGGAGAGTAGTTTGGAGTGATTATCAAAAACTCATCAAAGTTTCTAAGAGCATCAACAGAATGAATGCAAAAACTCGCCAAAAACATCCGGAAGCAAGTTTTATTTGTTGAAAAGCGAAGTTCCGTAGGCCATCGCCATAAAAATGTCAACACGCTGAACTTTCTCACAATTGGTTTTACGTAAACAAGATGGCCGACCAAAATACATTTCACGTATTTTTGGGTGTGAGCTGTGAGGTAAGGTAGTGCTGTGCGTCTATTAAGTATTGTGCAAATCTGTATTCCTCCGTTTGCGTGACCTTGTAAATATACTATCAGGCAGAGTGACGAGATTTACTCCCTCCGGCTATTCAAACAAAACTAAATACTTAAAGTGGTACCTAGGTATTTTGATAAATTGATTGTAAGTACAAGACGGAATAGCTAAAATTATACAACTAAAGTGTTTGTAAACAATCAGGATCCAGCCGCTATGCTTCGCCCAAAGATTTGTGTTTCCAGCTCGGAGACGGTTACTTCAGTGTTAACTGGTGAATTGGTGGCTGATTCTTAAACTGCACGAAACTAATAATCATATTTTCAACACAAAATTTTACGAACTCACTCACAATGGCGAAATTTTCTATAAATAAAACTACCCATTGTGATTATATTATGTCTTAATGTATATAGGTATCTCCAAATAAACAAATGAAATGAAATAAATAAATTGTAAGCAAAAAAATATTTAGTCTGATGGTTAAATTTGATTTTTAGTGAGGCCCACTTATTTAACAAACATTCGCCTACTTACTGCCGTTTAATTGGCGCACTTAATTTGCATACAGTTCTCTTTTCCCTTATTTTGCCTTCTTCAAAGCGTGTACTCTACATATTTCCACTAAGAATAAGCATAGGTACTATTTAAGTGTTTGTTTTGTAACCCCGCTATACGGCATTTAAGAGTGCCATCAATCAAAACATTGACTTTTCGTTAACAACTCGAATCATACCCACCGCGACCACATTCACTTGAAGATTTCACTTAAAATGCGGACCGAAAATCTGCATAAAACCTTTGAAATTATTTCCAAGGATACGATGAAGCGGTGGGTATAACTTATTCCGACTCACGCGGCAAACCCTCAACGCATTTCAAGCGAAAGTTAATGTATCCAATGCCGATTACCAACACCCTCCTGGCGTGTAAATTGACTGAAATGAAGTATCGACTCAGCTTTAATTAACAACGGTTTGGAATAATTAAATTAAATTAAATAATTCAAAGTTTGTCCATACCACTCTCAAGGGTACATGTAGGAAGCAAATCCAAACAAAATCGCTCACACTTTGGCAGCGAAACTTCACTGAGCGTTTGCAGCCAATTTGTGAAAATTATAATTTTCCTTCCCCGAGTAAATAACGACCCAACCTCGATTAGGATGCCATAAAATCAAATATTTCGTCAAGTTTGGCTACGGAATTAAGACGTAAATTTGATGGGCTGTCCGTGTAGTATTTAGGTAGGGCAGTTAAAATCCGCATAACAATTTCCTTTACGACTGTTGTAATTACCTATCAATTGGGGGCTGTAAATGTATGCGATTTGCGGTTATTTGCAGTAAGTTTTTTGTCGACAGTCTACTCCCTTCCGAAAAAGGACAGATAAAGATGGTGATTGTTGCTGATGGTAATGCCCAATAATGACTTAAAGTTGAATAATAGAATGACCTGCGTCAGGCGTAGCCACAGCAAATAATATAACGCGGAAACAAAAATTGCGGGAAACAGATTAACACAGCGATAGCAACAGCGAATTTAGGATTAGCTCTAACGTTGACGTCGCTGGCGATGTTGCTGTGCTAATGTGTTCAAAGTAATTAAAATACATTGGTTTTAAAAAGTTGTCAAAGTTGCTTTTGATGTTGCTGTGTTAATCTGTTTCTCGCATAAGGCATGAATAATAAAATAAATAAATATTCGCCGCAACAGGTCCATAGCGACACTAGGCCTAGCTTCTCACAACCATTCGTTTTGTGTGAGTTTTTCATTTTTAAAACGAATGGTAGGGACCTACAATTTAATGCTTTTATTTTTATGATTCCAAACGTCTTATTGAGAAGCTCTTTCAAGACAGTTATATACTCTCGGATGTTTGTCAGACGTTCGCGAGAGGTGGCGCAGTGGAGACGTTGGAATTTAGGTTTTTGAGGAATTCGAACCTGGGAGCTCTCGCTTAGTAGTCTTACAAACTAACCACTAGGCCACTGCGCCTTAAGGCAAACTAACCACTATGGTGCTTAAAATAGTCACAGAAGAAAAATAATGTCCAGGATCTGCAAGAGTATGTGTTCGACGCGAGTGTAACAAAATCGAATCACGAAAAAAATTTTAATTTTTAGAATTTGTTTTATAATTTACTAGGCAAAGGAGTACAATTTGTATCGTTGAGGAGTACGGGAAGCATGGCTGACGAAAAAGGAGTACAATTCTCCTATACACTCCGCGATACTTAACTAATAAACATTTTTAGTGTCCAGGATACATTTTTCGAACTCACAATGGCGAAATAAAAAAAAAAATCGTTTTGTGACCTACATAATATTTAATGGGAAAGTTAAAAATGATTTATTAGTAAGGCCCACTGATGGATATAATTCTACTTTGTAGAGGTCGTCTCTTTTTGTACATCAGCAAGGCCCACGGGTATGTTTTGAACCGATGGAATCAATTTTGGTTTTATTCAGAAACTGTCCAAAATGTGAACATTTGATTGACGGTACACTTTTCTGTCCTAAAACTCCAATGATAGGAGGTAATATGACTGTAAACGGAGGTTGAACGTTGAACTCTCGAAGAAGGGTCCTTTTCTTTTATATCTTGCAAACGACCCTGATGTTGAGATTAACTGCGAGATTTGGGAAAATGTCCGTAAATCCCGCATAAATTTCGGGATTTATCATACAAAACTTAAGGACTATTCACATGAGAGCGAACTGCGAATAGGCGAATTGCGAACAAATCAATTTAACTGTATTTATGAATTGAAAATTGCTATTTGTTCTATCACGAAACCATTATATTTAATTAATCTAACATCTAATATAAAAAAAACATGAATCTCAATTGATTTAAACAGCTAAATTAACAATTTAAGCAATCTGCCCGCGAATTGAAAATTCTTGCCGCGAACTGTCACACTTTATTCACAATCCACACAAAACAGTCGCGATCCACAAACCCACGAATGAAAAATTCGTTCGAACTTAACCTCTAAAAATGAAACTGATACGCGGGTATCTGCGACCAAAAAAAGTTTTTATGTGAATGAAGTGTCAGAAACTACGAATGTTCGCGTGTTCGCAGTTCTTAATTCGCTCTCATGTGAATCAATAGTTCTTTAATCTCATAAAAGGGAGATTAGAAATAAATCTCTATTATCAACCAGGTTTACATAATATACAGACCGGTTTGTGAACACACTTTCCACAGCTCAAGATGTCAAAAATACAAAGCAAACAGAACTGCATTTGACAGAAATGACAAATAAGACGTCAAAAATGGAAAAATGTCTCTCGTTCCCTCTCTTGTGAGTTGTGAAACGTCATATCCTCTCTCGAATGGACAGAGCCAGAGAGAATACGTCAAGTTAATCTTCTTTTATTTGGTGGAAAAGGAAATAGGTACTTCAGGACTAATTTTAAATCTCTTGGATTTATGTCCGGTGGAAACGTAGCATTATGGAGCAGCCCTGGATTAGATTTTGGCGGACTTAAATCTAGATTTCATAGTTTGGCTTGTATTGGTCGCCTTCGCTTTTTAATGTGGAAGTAGTTTCTCTACCTCTCTTCAAGTATTTTTTTCCCATAAATTTTTTGACGCATTGGCTGAGATTTTCGAACTTTTTTCCCGAAGCAAAAAGCCCTGATGTCTTGTTCTTGTTTACCCAGTTGTCAGACGCTCAAAACATGTTGCCTATATAGTCTGTAATTTATAAGATATTTGTGGCGCAGCTAAGAAACATTTTCCGTACACGATAGGTTGTTATACCCCCGGGTGTTTTTCAAGCGTTCACGTGAAGTGGCGCAGTGGGAAAATAACCTCCACCTCTGCAGTAGATTTATTGTCGCTGGGGACAAACATCAAAATTGGCCTTAAGTTTACGCACAAACATCAATCATTACTGACTGAAAGACGATTGGAGGTTATTGTCTCAAAACGGCGCTCAATGCGATATTTGTATTTTCCCTCGCCCGAGTACGGGGGAATGCAGCCACAGAGGTTATTGACATTAAAACGTACTAGATCAAAGTAGATGACATCTCGTGTTAACAGGAATCTCCAAAACCCACGTAATATTTTTCCTCCACCTTTTACCACGCAGAGGAGTGCTTCAGAAAATTGCAGTTTACCGATGTTGCGACTGCAGAAACTATAAACTAAAAACATTTGCCATCCAATTGAAATGTAATCTTATAGTTGATAGAACAGAATTTCGTGTTTGCACTGACAAGGTCCGTTTGATATTGACGAATCTCTCCACATAATCAATACGATTCCAAAGTACCTACTTGTAAAACGATTGATGTCCACATGAATATATCCTTTTAACAAAATGCCGTTTCGTTTACTTCTTTGCAGATATCGATAACAATGGCTACCTCGATTCGAATGATTTCCAATGCATGGCAGTGCGGGCGTGTGTTATCGAGGGCAAGGGTGAGTGCAATGCCAACCGCCTGGCCGAATATCAACACATCATGAAGAATTTGTGGGACGAAATCTCTGAATTGGCCGATGACGATAAGGTGAGTGATATGAAATCCTATAACAATAACGAATAATATACGAATACATCCCGACCCCATCCGCCATATTTATTGTCACAAATACCCTGACCTTACCTATACACATAGCACCAGACCACATATTCAAATTTTCTATTAATATGAATAATTTATGGGGAGAAATTGAATTAGTTATATGCAGGTTGTGTAAAATTGGACTCCATTACCCCATTCATTGGTATCGACATCATAATCAACGTGTCGTGGATGATTTGTATTCGTCGGCTTCCTGATATCAGCTTTAGCCAGGACGAACGACGGAACACATTATGAATAAATTCCGTAAAATGAAAAACCAACAAACTAATTGAATTGCACGTAATGGACTCCCGGAGATTTTTTTTTTTTTTTTAGATAAATAAAGCGGACATGTCGTGCTGTTCAAAATTGAAGACATCATTTATAGAGAATTGGGTTAATGGGCATGTTGTGTATGGTGACCGAAGGTGTGAGTTGTACTGCTGTTTTATTCAGCTCCATTGCGGGAGAGAGTAATTGATTGAAGAGTTTTGTTGTTCCGGATGGTGGGGTGCGAATGGATACGTGGCAAATTGGTTTTAGACAAAACCATTCATCTTCGCAAAGTGGCATCGGCTGGAGAAACATTTTCTTTTGTACCTATTGAGTTTACAAAAGTTTGACATATATTTTGACTCAGAAGTGTGAGCCTAAGAAGTCAGCATGATGATAAATGGTTTGGTTCAAAACGTACAAAGACATTTTTTGTAACATGTGCATATTTCATTACAAGTTCGCTGTGACTTACCTATTGACCATGATTCCCATGGTTCTTATCATTCAGCTTATTTTTTAAGTCACCACTTCAACTGTGTGATACATCATCCGTAACTTTGCAGACGATTATCGTCGAAACGATAGACCTCCAAAGCTAGCGACTATAAGTGCGAAAATTACGAGTTTGAGAGCTTAATCCGGTCATTTTCCACTAATGTAATGAAACCTAATGATAGTCATTAAAATTTCTAAAACGATATCGCCCAAAAAATGTGTCGAATAATTTGCCATTCATAAGAGTATCAGTATCAGTTTTCGCTTTATCGTTTGTCGTCCATCACTTTGTGTCAAAAGCAGAGGTGAAAAGCGTTGGACTCAACTTTGTTTAGTATAGAAGTATTGAACGTCGACTTTAGCCCATATTACACGTGCCCTTTTTTGCGGCAAAGCGAAGTCGATTGCACTTTCGCACTTTCGCACTGATACAAGACCAGTTGCATCGGATCGTGAATAGGTACCC
The DNA here is from genome assembly GCA_946477585.1 of Cheilosia urbana. NCBI lineage: Eukaryota > Metazoa > Arthropoda > Insecta > Diptera > Syrphidae > Cheilosia > Cheilosia urbana. The sequence continues at coordinate 126,737,489 of OX297854.1, forward strand.
CTATTATTTGCAAACATTTCCAATAATTTTCAAAAATCTGCAATTAGTTAAAATCTGCACTTGTGGCGGTAGCGTATAGGCCGCTTTTTAAAATCCCGTTTAATCCCGCTTTGCCCATTTCTCAGAATCCCACCATACGTACTACATCACTTATTTCAATTTGTTTTTACTTATAAGTTCGTTTCTTTTATTCCCGCTTTTTTAATAAATCGCCGCGATTTTTTAAAATAATACATCTAGCTTCAATTAAAATAAAGTGCACGACTGGGTCGAACAAAACTTTCTCTTTCGTCAAAAGTTTTGTTGACCATTTTCTTATTTTATTAGATACCGTCAACTGCCCTAACATTGACCAGTTTTTAACTATGACGTTGAATTTTAAAGCTCTGTTTAAAGATATCTACAACTTTCGACTATTTGATTATGGGGACTATAATTCTGTATCATAAAAGAAAGGATTTACCAAATTTGGTCGATTCCTTTTCGATCTATATAGGAAAAAGTGGGTGGTCAATGTTAGGCATCGAATTCCTAACATTGACCAGTGATGAAAATGTACCAGCAATAACGATTTTTATATAATCTTTTTTTTTCCCCCAAACATTAGATTTTAACTCTATTTTCGTTTACTGAATACTTAATGTAGGTATATATATTTTTAAATGTAAATGTTTTAATACTAATGATAAATTAAATTAAAAGAAACTTAATTCGTACCTTTTATTTACAATAATATTAAACTAAAATTAAATTAAATTACGAAGAATTAGTTTTATGAAGTGTTTAGGGTAAAAAATATTGTATTCAATTAAAGATTGATACCTAATTGTTAGAAAAAGATCAAAAGAAACAGTGGTCAATGTTAGGATCCAGTCGGTCAATGTTAGGCAATATGATAAATATTCGAATAGCTTTTTCAAAAACCTTATTATTTATAATTTTCTAGTATTTTAATAGACAAACAAAAATAGTTTTTATTATAAAAGATGTTGAGCTAATCTCTATAACTATTATTTTGCTATACAAGCAGTAGTTTCGGTACAACAGACACAAGTTTGCACCAATCAAAATCACACGACTTTAGGAGCATTTGAAAAGTTCCCGCGCAAACGTACATCCATTCAAAATTTCTAGTGACAAATAGCTCAACACGAAAAACAAAAAAAATTATATAGAAATTATAAATAAACTACCCACCACGGTGTGTAGTAATATTTTCTTGTTTTTGGTCAATGTTAGGGGCCCGGGCCCGGCCAATCTTAGGGCAGTTGACGGTAAATAGGTAAAGATCTGAGAAGCAATGCTAGGTAAAAGAAAAGGTTCATGAAACATAGAAAAAGGAATACAAAACGTTGAAGCTCTAGAAACAGACAATTCTCGCAAGTTCTTGTAAGAGAGTTATAAGCGCTTACTGTACTATTTTATAGTTTTTACACTTTACAAGTTTTTGAGCACGAGAACAAGTGTAGTAGGACTTTCTGATTTTTAATCTATTTTGGAATGATTTTCTTTTCGACTGGAATATATTAATGAATCTGGTTTAAGTTGTCAATAATTGGAAGCATTGTTCGTGATAGATCGATATCTTTAAGAATGTAAGAATTCAGAGATTTGTTTTTGAATTTGCATTAGCAGTTATTAACTGATTATCACGATGAACGTGTTTGGGGGTGCAAAGGAAGTTTAAGGTGCATATTCTAAAAGGTTGAAAAAAAGTAGAAGTGGGCAATATTTACTGAAAATAAGTCTTGCGTTGCTGTTATTGCATTTCTAACAGCTGTTGCAATTCGAATTTTAAAGTGCGGTATTGCTTTTTAAAAATATGTGTATATGAACAGAGATCGGCTTTTGGGTAGTCATTTATATTATTATCTTTAATATGCATTTTGATCAAAATCCTTAGAGCGGCTTTGAATTTGGCAGACAAAACAGTACCAAATATTGCAATGTTTACGGGATAAGCATTACTTTGTTTTTAAGGTTTTGTCGAAGTCAAAAATGGGGTTTTCGAGATATGAGCAGTTTTTAAAACTAGCGTTTTCGGTGATTCGAATTGAAAATTAAGGACGCTATAGTTTTAAGAACATCAACTTTACTCTAAGTTTGCATTTTGGTCAAAATCGGTATTGCCGTTTTCAGGTAGAATAAATAATTTTACGACAATACAGAGAAAAACTGAGATTGCCATTAAGTTGAAAATGACCATATTACATTAGAAATTAATTTTTGTATGGATCGTCTTCGAGATATGTCCAAATTTCAAAAGTACCGTTACTCGAATTTTTAGTCAAAAACTGGGTGTGTAGTCATGGTAACCTCACCCACTTAAGCTTAAATAAACATTTTGGTTGAAACCGTTACAGTCGTCCATTCGAAGTTCCATTAGTATTGAGGTTATGTTGCAAAAAAAAGTCCGAACTGTAAGCCCACAAACTCCAAATCCGAAGTTTGAACGAAATCCGGGCAGCCGTTTTGGCTGTAGGCCCGTTGAATGACGGATGATAGACATGCAGACAGACAGACAAATTTTGCGAACCACTTTTTTGAGTTCGTCTATCATCGTAATGTCAGAATTGATTAACATCTCGAGTTCGAAATTTTGTACGAAAACAATATCTTTCTCTTACTACTTAATGAAGAAAGTTAAAAAGCGGGAATAAAATAAAACGCACTTAGAAGAAACAGGATTATAAAAAGCGGGATTAGAAAAACAGGATAAAAAAAACGGGTATTTAAAAACATTTTGAAAAGCAGGATATCGTACCCAACCAACTTGCGGCACATACCTATAAGAAAGGTTTGACGTATGTGGTCAACTAAATTCGGTTTCTTTGTTCAATGCAAACAAAGAATAGGACAGGCATTGCTCAAAGGTGGAACCATATAATAAGATTGAGCGGGAGTACCTCAGCTTAAGCGCGCATCGATTGAAAAATGCATGTCTTGACCCGGTAAATGGATAACGCTTAGGAATATATCGACGGGTACATAAACACATATTCCAATCGCACGGTTATCAGCACAAAAAAGCACCAAGTGATACACGAAATCAGAAATCTGAGAGCGAATCTGACGAAGCCTAATCGAATACCACATAAATCAAAGTGGAAACGAGACTAGCTTAAGCCAACTTAATATTGTATTATGTATTGTTTTTCTATATAAAAAAAAAATGCCGAAATCTCTGTAAAACCTAATCTTAATACACCCAGCTATAAACTTAGTCAAATTATTTCCACGTTGCTCACAGTATTCATATTTTGACTCTGATGGTATTAGTGCGGTTTCCTTGCCCGGATCTGTTTCTGATCTACCTGTTTGAATTTTGATTGCATTCATTAATTTTCAATTATTATGTGAACTATGTTGAGAGAAAACTTTCTATACCTAAATAACATTTAAATTTTCTTTGATCTCTTACACAGGATGGAAAAATCTCAAATGACGAATTCAAAGTTGCTGTCGAGAAAACTTGCATGGGAAAGAAATACGAAGATTTTCCACAGGTGAGTGTATGCACTGATTGGCTTTGAAAAATCACTTAACTGATGATGTGTCGTTCTCTTACAATTAACCAGGCAATGAAGGCATTCATTGAGGCCAATTTCAAAATGCTGGACATTAACAGTGATGGCATCATCGGCATTGAGGAATATCGTTACAATTGCATCACAAGGATAGCCATTGATGATATTTCTCCCATCGACAAAGCATTTGAGAGTCTTTTGAGTGTAAGTATAAAGTGTTTTGTATTTTGATTGACGTTTTGAAAACGCCAAATGTCAGTGTGTTCAATTAAAATGAACGCTTTGATGAAGGTATTTATTTAGATAATATGTATGTCGATAGACTGACACCGAAAATTATTTAAAGACCAAAGGGCAGAGGATAAACTACCACCGGAAAAAAATAAAAAAGTTTCCACAAAGGAGCCTTACAAAAAAATTTAATATCTCCCAGCTACAGTCGACTCTATAAATATACCAACCGGCATTGTGTTTGGGTGTTTTTTTTTTTTTTTTTTTTTTTGCAGGTAGTCCCACCTTCTACGCTCCTTACTTTCAACGCAAGTTGATCCAGGGTACCAGGGTACTCTGGTGTCTTTCTCCATTTGGTAAATTATTATTTGTTTGTTGTCTTGACGACGCACGTCCTTTCGCTTTTGGGAACATGGTCCATTCAAATGGAAGCGATGTGTAGTTGGATTTGTGTGAAGGGAGATACGTATCGGAAAGATTCATGTCAATAATTTAATGTATCTTCTTGTAAGAATGCGGTTCCGATAAAAAGACAATGTCAAAAAAGATCTGCAAGGAGTGGTCATAGAGCGGATAATATATTGCCGACTCTTGGGAATGGGAAGTCGCTTCTCGACTCGGAAAAATGCTCTTCTCAATGTAAATGAACGAACGCAGAAAGAGATGCGCCACTCTGAGGTCTGCAAATTTGACATGAGAAGCAACAAAACTGAAGTACACTTTTGATACGCCTATGAAAAGATCCCAAGAAAAGGATAAAACATCCGAGACAAGAGGATAACTCGTCGCCCCAACATTGGGTTGCCGTAAATGTCATTTTAATGATTTTGGGAAATCGCATTTAAAGTTTTGACAGCTTATAGCACGAAAACCAACCGCTTGGATTTTTTTTCATTTTTTTACACGATATTCACTTCACTTCAATATGAGAAGTGATTACAAAAAGCTTTAAGTTTTTAAAAAAATTAAAAGTTATTAAAAAATGAGTTTGCCGTATACGCCACTTAAATCAATATTTTTTCATTTACTCATACACATACGTCAAAAATTGTGCCCATACGGTATTCCTATAATAAATTAGTAAAAAATGTATTTACTTAAAATCAAGAAATATAGCACACGTTTTGATGTTTAAAAAATAAGACAAAGTTTTTGAGAATAAAAAATAGAAGTACAGTAGTGTTCCAGTATAACTAACGCTCGTATCTATCCTCTTTTTTAGGGGATTATCCCTTTTTTCAAAGTCAAAAAAACTATCCCCTGAAAATTTCGAAAATCCCTTTTTTATCCTATAAACTCCTCTTTTTACCATAGCAGCAGATTTCTAACGATATATCGTCATACACTGTAAGCGAACCGACCTTATGCGCCATTGTGAATTCAACTTAACGCGGTGTTGTGAATTCATTTTTGAAAACAAAACCTGAATTGCTTCGTTCAATCGCTGCAGAAGACAAATATATAAGGAAACCAAAAGTGGAGAAATTGTTGGTATCGAAAACGATTTAGATGCGAATGACGACGATGGCGATGACGGCACGTTGGTTGTGCAATAATAATTTATTAAACACAATTTACATTAATTTTTTGTGTTGATATTATGCTTTCTCGTCAATTTCAGTGAGAAAACAAGTTAAAAACATATCCCCTATATTATCCTCTTTTTTGAATTGCGATATCCCTTGAAATCTCAAAATTTCGGGCATTTATCCCCTTTTCTGTTCGCAAAAAGATACGAGCGTCAGTATAACCAATGATATAATGTCCAGGTGTATTCGTAAAATCGAGAACATTTTGCTTTGGCAGACATAAGTCTGCATACCAAACTCAAAAAATTAATTTTGGCGTTTACGGTAACCCAATATTAGGGCGATGAACTGTCATGAAAGAGCTTCTCAGGAAGCTATTTGGACTCGGCTTAAAATAGAAGATCCCCCCCATTTATATCCAAAATGAAAAACTCACACAAAACGAATGGTTGTAGGAAGCTAAACCTAAGGTCCAGGTGCATAACCTGTTGCGTCAACTATTTATTATTTTTATGAAAAAACTAAATTGGCTTAAACTTGACTTTTCCCCTAAAAGCTCAAATTTGCATTAAATTCTCACATCATTTAGACATCTATAAAAATAGTGTTATAATAGTGTCTGCACTTTGTATTTCCAGGACGATGACCGCAAACGTGGGGGTCTCAATATCGAACGATACAAGGAACTCTACAGTCAATTCTTGGGTAATCCCGGTGCCGATCACCCAGCTGTCTACCTCTTCGGACCCTTATAAGATGTTTCCTTATTAATATTTATAGAACAATACAAAATAAATACAAATTAAAAACAAAAACATACATAAATGTCTTCACTTGTAGACCAAGAAAAATTACTATAAGAACTTTGTGTAAAATGAAACAAAAAAATATTTAAAAAAAAAATAGATAAAGTTATGTAATACTGCTCTAATTATGTTCCAAGTAACAATATTATTTTCAAACAGTAAAATGCCTTTAAGTTACTTAAAACGATAAAATTGTTAACGAAATTACATTTCTTTTTTTCTTGATTATGTACCGCACTTTGTTCTTATTACTTATATAAAAAAGAAATTATTTTAAATACATACATAATATGTTTATACATTATATTTATAATTGTAAATTTTATTTATTATTACTTAAAATATAATACATGTCAATATCTTTCTATAGACAAATTATATGTAGTTAAACACAAGCATCAAAAAATATACATAATATACTTAATATTGTAATGTCTGTTAAATGTTGTATAGTACGTAAAATATGCATGTTTCGTTAAAAGAACAAAAAGAGAAAATCATATTGTCCCGAAATGCACAAACACTCTCTATTCACTTTCCCTTTCATCCATTTTGTTTTACTGTCAATTTTAAATTCATCAAAACCACTTATTTTATAATTTAGTTGACAAAAACAAAAACGAAAAGAGAATAATTCAGATAATACTAGCGTGAGGCGATTTATGTTACATTTTATTAATTTTTATTTCGTATTAAAATAAAAAAAATAAAAATAATAAACAAAAAAAAACTTTGATGTTCCTTTGTAATTTTAACATTCAGAATTATTATTTCTTTTTCAATAAAAAAAATATTTAGAAAATCGAACTTTATTTTCAGTCGAAATAAAATTTACAAGGTAAAAAAAAAAAACAGAACAAAACACAATAAACTATAATTAATTAGTAAGAAATTATGTAATTTATGTTGTAAAGAATTCGGTGAGCGAACGATAATTACATACCTTTGTGTAACGTTAAATTACTATGAATTTAAATTGTACTGAAATAAAAGTGAACAAAAATTGACGTTGTTTTGACATAATATACCTAGGTATGAATACATTTTTAAATGAGAGATTGCAGCGATTTTCTGAGCTCGTAATTATAATTTTTAATAGATGACCCATGACAAAAGCTACAATTTGGCTAAATTTTTGAAGGAGGTCATCGCAGTGATATAGGTATTCTTAGGATAATTGTTGCACTATACCATTCAATTTTGAGGGTTTCGTTTTGGGAGACGGACATTCGAAATGCAACACTGCCATTTGCTGATTTCTTTGACAATAAACTGTCAGATAACCAACTAGGTAGCCTGGGCACTCATTCCGTATGTCGATTATCGCCAGACGATAGCGTTTTGACGATAGCTTTGCCCCACGTAACTTTAATAATCGTCTATCGTCCAGACGATATCGTTTTGACGATTGAACATTTGCTTCACGTATGTCAATAATCGTCGAAACGCTATCGCCCAGACGATACAATTTGAGCGATACCTAATGAGGTGTCGTTTTGCATTGATTTGTGTGTTTTGCAATCAGCTTAAGATTTTTTATCGAATATCAAGAAGAATAATTGACTTTAGATATTTTTAAAATACATACTACCAAATATATAAATACCTATATTTTAAATTTATTTTGTATGAAGCTCATGCAAAAGCAAGAAATATTGTAGAAAGGTGTATTGGTGTTTACTGTTTCCAAAGGTACAAAACGTAAATCATTAACTCCATGTGGCATCAAATTACATGTCATACCTAATCCTCAGGTCGATGTTGAGTTCTACTACTTGAAAAAAGAAAAAGTATAGCTACGAACCCAGAAAAATTTCGATTTTTGCAAATGTTTGTTCTGCCCTCCATAACAGGAATCGAACAATACGAAGATTTGGCAAGTGCAATTTTAAACAACTCGCAAGCCCTAAGTGGGAATAACCGGATGAGACAGTTGGCTTCAAAAATGAGGGATGAAATAAAAAACTCGCTTCAACTTCAATTATTTTATTGATGTTATATTTTGCTTGGTAGCTGTTTGGCTTATTACCCTTGGCCAAGACCGGATGGTCATTCATGAAAGCAATTAAAATTGTCATATGCATTGCTGAAATACATTTCATCGGTATTATTTGTTAATTTTAATAAACTAAGGTATAATTTAATACACTTTGCAGTTTTCAAATTTTCCGGCATCAAACACAAAATGATTGAAAAAAAAGTCATTTCTGACATTTTTAACGACATCTGATTGGAATTTTCACTATAGTTTGAAAGTCTCTGAAGGAAACTCAGTGCTTTCAATGCTCTCTCTCGTTGTATACAAAAAAACGATAGACGAGACGATAGTGATAGAGTTACGGAAAGCAAATTGATGACGAGATCGTTGACTACTATCGCGCAAACGATTATCGTTCTCAGAGTTACGGAATGAGTGCCCTGGGCTCTCATCGCGTAATTTTTGAAACGATAGTCGTCGAAACGATTGAACAAAACGATCTCGTTTTTAGTTTGCTTCATATAAATCATCGTCGTATCGTTCAATCGAATCGTTTATCGTTTTCATTTTGAACAGTTTGAAAATGACTGTAAACAAAGTTTGACACCTAAAAAATAAAAAATGTATGGAAATTGTCTTTTTTTCTTGAATTTGTTTATTTTCTTTGTTGTCATTGATTGACATGGAATGGGGCATTTAATTCAAAAATGGATAGGTACTAAGGAATAAGGGGTATTATCACGAAGAAGAAGAAACAAGAAGTGCAATTTTAAGTGAATGTAAAAGTGTTTACAAGTGTTGATAATTTTGTATTGCTTAGAATTGAGTTGTAAAAAAAAATATGAAACAAATAAATGAAATCAAAGTACAATAATTTATTTTTTGCAAATAATGTATTCATTTACAACTCGGATAAGAGCGAATCGCCTCTATAGAGATCATAGGTGTGGGTTTTCCTTTTATTTTTTCTTTATAGTTATTTCAGACCTAATTTAAACTGAAAAAATGCACCAAAAAAGACGAAACGATAGCAAAATAGCCATCGTTCAATCGAATCGCTTTGACGAGAGTATTTGACGTTTGAATTAGTAACGTGAAGCAACAAAAAACGATGATCGTCGAATCGTTTCAACGATTATCGATTTTTGGTTGTTATACGATGTAGAAGCATCGTCGAGACGATGTCGTTCAATCGTTTTGTGCTTACGCGATTAGAGCCCTGATAACTTGGTAAACTTGTTTTTATTGACATTACGTTAACTAGGTACTTATGACAGGCACATGTCAAACTGCATTATAAAAAAAATTAGGTACATTGGCCGCGTTCAATTACCCGCTAGATGACTAGCGGCATGTCAAACTCCATATAAAAATAATTGACATTTCACCATTTGCGCTAGACGTCTAGCACTTTTTGTGAAATATACCTACCTTTCAGGAAAATTTCTCAATATACCTAGCGCAAAACTGACCGCTGCGTTGAAAAAAAAAAACAACGAACTTTCAAAGGGTTCGATCAAACGTTTACAAAATAAAAGTAAATACTAAGCCGAGCATGGTATAATTTTGATAAAATTGTTAATAATGTAAATAAAATAGCAATTAACATATTATTTTTATAATTTGCCGCTGCCGCTAGTGTTCTAGCGCGGGCGGTCCTTCATCTGGGATATTTTGTGCTAGAGATCTAGCGGGCATTGGAACGCGGCCGTTGTTTCCGTCAGTTGTAACGCTGCTAGATGCAGTTTTGCCAGAAGTTTTTGATGGAATATCCCAAATTGAACGTTAAAAAATTACTTTTCAATTGACTAAGAAAACTATAGAAGGCTACACATATTCGAGTCGCACCAATATTATCACAAAAAAGAGCAAGTAACGTTTAGATGTAAGATTGGCCATAAGAAGTCTGAAATCTGAGAGCGAATTTGAAGAAGCCCAATCGAATACCACACAAATATCTCAGAAAATCCCTCTGGCTAGATGTAAAGTTGTTGTTAATTATTTTCTCGAATGCGCCTATGCCGATGATGCCTGTGTAGGTAGCAAGTGAACTTTCTTATGTAGGAACCTAACAAACATGTTTTGATAATTTTATTTGCATTTAAATAAATTTAATCGACAGTAGTTGTTAGCGAAGTTCTATTTGAATTTAAACTATAAAAATTATAAGCGAAAAGCTACTTGATTGCTCAACTTAAGCGCTCATGCGATAGATGTCGCTGGAATAGATTAAAATCAAGCTTTTTGGCCACCTCCTAGTAGGTATTCATAGACTTCAACCTTGTTGTAGGAACTTCACAATCAAATGGTGGTGCCATTTGGCTTTTTGCATGCCCATATTCGATTGGGCGCATTCAGAGCACTTTTTTTTTTTGCTCTCGGAGCACTTTTTATGTTCGTTTGGTACAAAAACAGCAATCTTTCAGATTTCAGAGCACTTTTGTAAATCTAGATAATTTCTCAGATTTACCAATACAAGTGCGTTTGAGTTTGAGAACTGGTTGAGGGCGTTTAAGTTTCCGTACATTTTTTCTACTGCAAAGAAAGGCATGGCATCGGGCGAATCTAATTTTGTTATTTATTTATGTACTATAAAAATGTTTAGAAATCAATCGGAACGCAAATTTCCAGTGTTGAAAGTTTTCACACCTTAGAGCAACAAAATCTCGCCACCATATACTTATTCATATATATACATATACTCGACTCAAGAGCTGTTTATCCCGTTGTTCGTGTTCGTGGCTATTCTATTTCTAGGCCTCATTAATTATTAAATAACAAACATTTCCCCCGACAGTAGGCACTTCTTGAATAAATAGTTATATTTCCAGATAATAAGTACAACATCCCTATGTTTTCTTTAAAAATCAGGAACGATTAACGCAGCACCTGACAATAAAATAGTGTCCACACTTTCGTTCGTCGGAATGTCAACATAGCAGATGAGGTTCTCCCTAGCCACATTCGAGTACAATGGCAATTGAATGCTACCTGTTGGCAACTGATATTTTACAGAGTTTGTATCCATTTTCTTAAAACTCATGTAAAACTCTTCCGATTTGTCATCATTCTGGGCTGTGGTCGAAGATACCACCAGTTTGCCATAAGTAAATTGAGCACCATCCACCTGGAACACAAATAAACATTGACCGCTCTTCTATTACATTTTTCCGAACACGCATCTCTAGTTAAATTGTCACATCAAGCCAAAGCGAAATGTCAGTATGTCACTACAAATAACAACTTTGGAATTTTTACGTAAATACTTAAAACAAAACACAAATTAAACCAAAATGGAAAAGGATAAAAACAATTCAAAGGAGAAGGTAACTTTCTGCCATTAAACGGGAACGTTAATAAGATATACATTGCGGTGATTGTTGGGTTACAAAAATGCCCGTGCATACGGTGGGCTTGTTTACAACATTTTGTTTACAAAGTGCAGTGCAAATTTATAAGAATTTACGTAATTTCCAAAGTTCTTGAAATTCCGCGTTGTTTACCTTTAACGGGGCGATTTTAACGCCAATAGAACCACCGGTCAGCGAGCCACTTGTTTGTAGAACCAGATTCTTCGACGACTGCTGTAATTTCTTCGAATTGGCCAGCTTAAGGCAGGCAAGGAATGTTTCACAGCTAAATACCGAGCTCAGGTTTATGCTTTCTATGAATTCGAAGCTGATTTCCGATTTGAAACGACGTTCGGCTTCATTGGACTTTGCGATGAGTGCTTTTAAGTATTCAATCGTGGTACGTGGTCCAGGCCAGACTTTTCTCCACGATACGGGGACCTTTATGAAGAGAGTGTGATTAAAAGGTGCACAATTGCGTTTGAGGTTTGCTTCTGAAATACCAAATTTTCAGCTAGTATTGCCAGAACGTTTGAATCTTGAGTCGATGCGCTCTTGGAGTCTCGTAGTAGGGAGTGCACGTGCGACAAGGTGTTGTGTACTTCCTAGAGTAAAAAAAGAAAGATGTGGATCTCAAATTCGTACCTATAGCAGACAGATCATACCTGAAAGCACTCTCCCGCTTTCCTCATCTCGAATCTAACAAATGCCTCCCAGGGAGTTGAGGCAGGAACATCTTCTAAGTCCTTAAGTGTTTGCATAACAGTTGATTTCTGAAACAAAACTCATAAGCACAAATACACAGATACCTTGCGAAGCTTACCCCTGCCAGTTTCTTCCACACCATCAATATAGGCCTGATCCTCTTGTCCAGCTTGTTCTGTTCCTCGTTTTGAAAGAATGCTGTCCGTAGTGCCTTGATGATGTTCCTCGAAAAAATGATGTCCCTCGAAATATTCGAATGCGGTGAAAGTTTGAAGGTATCCGGTTCGTCAGTGTCTGAAAATTTCATCACAGCATTCATGTACTCCTGCATGTTAGCCGTAGTGGGTATTGTAACCTTTAAATTTAATGGGCTCCACCGATTGCTGGTCGAGTCCGAGTTGAAAAACTCCTCCAAATACTTTTGCAGCACCAGCAAGTCTCGGTTGTTGCTTATCCGACCTCCGTAGGCTACATTTTCGCACAATCTTTGCAGCACTCTCCAATCGATGCGGCCACTCGAAATAGTCTTCTCCAACCATTGAATGATTTCCATTGCCGAGCGGAGGTCTGAGTCGCCGAACTCGTACAATTGGGACCATCCTTGCGGAATGTATTTGCGACGTTCCTGAAGCACAGAATTGAAAATGAACAGCACCATTCTGAGCTTAGTCACTTTGGCGTCCTTTGCCTGGTTGGCTGCCACTCCAATGGAGTACTGCTGAACTAATCGCCTGACCTTATTCTTTAGCCCATTGGGGAACTCAAATAGAACCTTCACAAACTTGTACATGACTGCCTCGGAGAAGCCATTTGTAGATTCACATACGATCCACAAGCGAAACTCGTCGGACTTCTTCATGGCCTCCAGTTCACGGTCCAGGTCCACCAGCCAGTTGGGAATGAGGTGAACATTCTTAACGCAAATCCACTTTCCCGACTCGGCTGCCCTCCTAATCGCCTCGAGCGTCTTCTTTTCCATGCCACGACCGATTGACAGCTCTGTGTAGTTTCCAGCCCCAAGCTTCTTCAGAGCCAAATTGCGAATCTCTGTCGCCGGGTCGTTTTCTGGTTGTGTGATGACCAGTATCGGTCTAGCGCCAGAGCCTTCCTCAGTTAGTTGCTCCATAGTGGGCTGCATCACAGAATCGATGGAAAGTCCCAAGATCTGCGATGCTGTTGAGGACAGGGTTTGAATAATCAGATCTGGTCTGAGAATCTGCGCAATCAGCACTTTTTGGAATGCCTTTACATCGACTGGAATTTTATTGGTGGTCTTTTCCTCAACAAAAGGTCGCCACAGCCTATCGTTGTCAAGTTGAAGAGCCGTCTCCAGCTCGGGACATTGTGTCATCAGGATTGTGAGCTTTGTCACCGCATCCCTGTCCATCCATGACGGCAATGCAAAGTGCGTGGAGCCATCGCTGCTGGTCATAAAATTCGTCACAAACAACTCCCATTCCCTCTGAGCAATGCGGTCCGGGTAGGCATTCTTGCAAACGAATATCGCCAGAGTTATATGCGAGTCCCTCGGAGTGGAGCGCGCCAAATACTGAAACGTAGTCCTCACCAGCGATGCGTATATCTTTGTCTCGTCTGTGTCGCTGACGCTCTGTACGCTCTTCAAGAAGAGGTTTGTAAAGACCACCGGAGATATGTCGTACAACTTGCTGAGACCCATGTAGAAGTTAGCTGCATTTGAGCAGAGTACCCTGAACTGATTGTACTCCTCCAGCAGAGTGTCTCTCACCACCGCCGACTCCTTCAGAGACTTGTCAATATGGCTACTGCTCTCCTTCACCTCATTCAGAGTCTGCAAGAGTTTTTCGTTCTTCAGAACATCACCCTGTGCCTCAGACAGCTCCTGCAGTAACTTATCCTCCAAGTCTATTCTCTGCTTCAGCAGGATTCCTTCATTTCGCAGCAGGTCCACTCGCTTCTTCTCCAAATCCGGATTCTTCAAAACAATCGTTTTCGACATAAGCTGATCGGTTAGTCCAACCGTGGTCACGGTAAACGGAATGCAAGTGCACTGTGACTTTGTCTCCATCGCAATGCTAAGCCTGTTCGTCTTCGAAAACATGATCAGCTTGAAGTTGTCGTGCATGTCGACGAGCTTACCACCGACTTCGAGCAGTTTCTTGTTGAACTTGACAAACTGCTTCGCATTCACCAACTGAAGCAGTGGCGGCCTCAAGTCTTGGCAGTCCTGGACGATGAGAATCTTCCCAAATCTGACTGCCAGTTCGACGGTGTATGGCAGTCGTTCGTTGTTCTGCGTTGTCATTTCGTACGACTTGTTCTTGCTGCGTAAATATTCCTGTAGCCAAGTGAGGGCGGTGTCCGAGGGATCGATTATCAATGGAATTGCGCAGGTGTCAAACGGCAAGTCTATCATTTGCGCTAAAATTGCAGCGTTTTCGATGACCTGAGCGTCTCGCGCCAGACCCATGCTTTCCCAAATGATCTGCTCCTGCTCGGAGAGGAGGTTTTTGGTGACACTGAACGAGGGGATGTGCATGTCCGTGGTGAGGTACTCAAATGCGGAGCTGAAATAGAGCAAATTGCGAAAGTATTCATTCAATACGTTTGGACTTTAAAGAAAGGAACGAAGCTGGTTTGGCATGACCCACAAATAAGCTGTGAAATAAGGAATTTAAGTAATTCACGTCCAAGGCAGTGACAAGGAAATTAAACAATTCGTCCGTTCAACCAAAAATCTGACTGTCAGCTCGCACAACAAACGAACAGCGTTATCGACAGGTAAATACTCACAAATGAAGACTTAAATCAATGTAGCGACTTACACTCTCTTTTCATACGTCAAATGTGAGCAGTAATTGATGGCCAACGATATGAGCAGCGACTTTGTGTCCAACGTTTTGTAAGATTGTTTGTATTCCTCCAGCTGACTACTCCACGTATGAAATTCCGAACTCAATTTCTCGACCAACACTTCGGCCGAGTTCAGCGTGCCACGAGCCTCTTCCAATTTCAATTCTAAAACAGCTGCTTCCTGAGTATAGGCATTCAAACGACCAGACAACTCCTTTACCCTCGCATCCACATCGTCTAATCCAGTCATTAGGGACTTCATTTCATCCTCGGCCACATCCAGATTGCGCTGCAATTCATTTTGTTCCCGTTCCAGTGGCTTGATACTCTGAATGACCTTGGAATACCTCACACTGGCCTTCACCCAAGCGGCAAGTGGTGCTGCTGCTGCTGAGGCGCGTTTGGCATTTCGCATCTCAAAAGAATCCGCTTTTGCTTGCAGCAGCTTCTCCACAGCTTCACAGTTCTCTGGACTGATTCGTCCCGGATCTAAGGATCTTATGTCTTCTTTGACGCCCCGTTTGGCCAGAAAAGTTTTCATACTGTTCCATGAGGTATCTCTGATGCCCATTAGTCGCAGAACACCCTCGAGTATATCACGTATGGCTTCGGGTGGAGCACGCAGTGAACGAATTTCAGAGAGAGCCTCCGACTTGATTTGACCCACAGCTGCACTGGCTTCCTTGAGGATGGGTTCCACTTCACTCAGCTCGATTTGAATGACACGCTGACGCTCCTTCAGCTTTTCATTGTTCACCTGAGCCTTTTTCTTCAACTCCAACATGCTGGACTTTTGTTCATTCGCATTGCGCATTGTGGCCGAAATCATCTCTAAAGCATCGTTGGCCAATTTACGTTTCTCGGCGAGAGCTTCCTCCTGAGCTCCGGCGTTCAACTTGAGAGTCGCAACGACTTTGTGCGCTGAAGCTAGTTTATCGACGCCCATCTGAAAGGAGACGATATAGTCAAATAGCTGAGGACAAGGATTGTGTAGGTTTACCTGCAATTTCCGTAGACGCTTCTCGATATCCTGAAAGAGCTGACAATAGACATGGTAGTAGGATCGAATCAACTGGTAGAAACGCTTTGGCGGCTGCTGCTGAGTGATTCCATTAAGTACATGCGAGACATATGACGAGACTGGAACTTTATCCTTTCCATCGCCAAGTGTTTCAATGAATTTCTTCGGCAACATTGCCGCAGTTTCCGCAGACATTGCTCGTACAAACAAACATTCCATGTTTCGATACAGAGCTGGGTACGTATTGAAGTACTCATTCGTCTTGTCACTGGCCGGGTCCAGAGCAACCACCAAATGAAGGTTCCTCTTAGCACGGTTCACGAAATAAGATCCCAGCGAGTCTTGATATCCCTCCAGCTGTGCGGCGTGTTTCAGCGAACTGGCCACGGAATCTAGATCGTCGCCAAACAGGTCGAGAATTTCGCTGCCCTCCAGAATAGCTTCGATGGGCTTCATTAAGTCCGGCAAATACGTTATCCAGCAATGGTCGATCAGCAGGCATGTACACTGATCCTCCAAAGCCGCTGTTTGCATTGCCTACAAAGAGAAGATTATTATTTAACGCCCTTGACTGGTTTTAGGTTTCATCTTTTCCATACCAATTTCAGGTCGTTGTAAAAATCTACCAGACCGTACGCCTTTACACCTTGCGGTACGTACACCTTTGCCTGCAGTAGAGTCGCAGCTATGTATAGAGCGTCTAAATGTCTGCCACCAGGTTGCCCAATGAGCATTAAGTGGGTATTCGGTCTTGAAATGACTCGAGCGATCTTTGCAGATTGATCCAAAAGCTCCTTCGTTGTCGGCTCATCGATGATAAAGGTTTCGGAATCTGAAATGAGAAAGTTGGTTATAAATTGCGGTGCAAATAGAGCGGTCTCGACCATACTGCAGATGGCAATTAATCGCTGCACTTCCTCCATCCACTCGTCATGAGCGCAACTGGCCAGGACAGAGCTCTTTGGCGATTTTGGGATAAAAAATATTTTCTGAAAATACGAGCAAAATACGTAAGAAGAAATCACATGCAAGGGGATGTGCGGTTTATCACCTCCTTGCCGTAGAACTTTCGCATTGTGTCTCTCAGGATGTCGTCAAACTTCTGAACGTCCTCGTCTGTTGCCAGACGATCTTTGAAAATTGAAAGTAGCTCGCAAAGGAGGGCCTAGAACGAGAAACAGCAGTTTTTTTTTTTATATATATTTGCCCAAATATTGCACACTCAAATGTAATCCAAGAATTTACCTCATTAAAAGCATCCTCTGGATAGTGATTCAGTCCCGTAATCAAGTTCATAATAATCTTTGGCGTAAATTGATAATGTGCGAATCCTTGGGATGCATTCAGTGTTTCTTGAACCTACAAGCAAATCATCTGGTACTTTACGCGATGTAAATATGTAGTTAGAGTTTACCTGTGAAAATAAGTCCATAATCGCCCGCACGACACTCTGTGAGTTCGGGGGGTTATTGAATCTAACCAAAACCGGTTCCAATCGGTTCTGTACCACCGATTCCATATCGCTTTCAGACGGATAGTTAACTCGCAAAAAATGGTTAATTGACAAAAATCGCGGCGATATGCGATTCAGTCGGGAATGTGAATCAGAGATCGACCCACAAATTTGTATACCCGACACGTTGATCCATTCCAAGTTGTCCGCATAGAATCCGTTCCTCTGCACAAGTTGTAGCACAAGTTCTACAATTTCACTTGTGCCCCACTGATCGATATAGCAAAGGTCGAGGTTCTTGAGAAAGAGCACAATGCGAACCTGTTGGGGTTTATATTCCCGCCCCCGTAGCCCGGTCACTGTCATGCAGCTCTGAAAGTGGACGGTGAGCTTGAGTTTCTATATAAAATTCGCTTTTCTACCTGTTTAAGAGTGTGCAGGATGTAAGCCGGTGTCAATTGCGTACTGCAGTTTATTGTAATCAGTTCGTAGCCGGAACACTCTGCTACCGCTTCTTGAATAAGGAGCGTCTTACCACATCCAGATGGTCCGGCGATTAGGAACGATTTGGAACATGGTGCTTCGAGGAAAACTCGAAGAACTTCCAGGTACGACTTCACTTGAGCGGTTCTAATGAGTTGAATATCCGAGCTATCCAGCGCCAGATCGGAGTCAAAGAACTCAATGGAGTCTCGGTCACGGTTGTAGTAGGTTAGCTCAGCCCTTGAGGGGTTTTGAATGTAAATGTTGGATCTTTCGAAGATCTGATTTGCAAACTCATTGTGTCTCTCAGAAGGCAGATATCCGAAAAGACTACGCAGCAGACAAATACAGAACTCGTCCTTACTCTGGATGTGGGCCATGTTGGTGATTAGCGACCATGTTAGAGAATTCCTACTGATCGCTGGTAGGGTGCTGCCGATGATAAGCGGTACTATAAAATTCAAAAAGAAAAGGCGAAACTTACTGTAGGTATTCCTTCTGCACCCACTCAACGGCGGGTTCGAAGTAGTCCGTAACATAGGAACGCAGAAGGTCGCCAAACTCTTCTTTGGCTAGGTATGCGTCCAAGATCACATCCTGTAGTAGATCATCAGCGCTGGAAATACAACAGAGACATGTCCAACTTGATGACATTTTGTCGAGCATCCTCATACCTTAGATTTACTATGCCCATTCTCGAGATCGTAGCTGGCGAGGCGTGCGTAACTTCGTGCGTTTCAAAGATGAAATTCACATTACTTCCAAATTGAATACGCCATCCCGATGGCAGTGTCAAGATCCTGAAATTAACATAAAAAAGTTATAATGTCCCTATCGTTACAGGTCGCAAAAGAGGAAAAAGCGGAGCGTCGCCGTAAAAACCATATAGCCAAGGAGAAAGATCGCGAACGCAAACGAGCGAAACGGCTCAACCCCGCATACAGAATGATGGAGCAAGAACGCGATCGTGAACGAAAGAAAATGCTTCGCAACGATGTGACATTCCGATCGTTGGAGAAGATTCGCGATCGCATGCGCAAGGAGCGAAAGCGGTTTTGTGGTGAATTGGAAAATCCCAATAGCAGAGAGGAAATGATCGATGTTGACGAGCCGATTCTGGAGCCCGAAGTCATTCTATCCACATTTGAAT
The DNA here is from genome assembly GCA_946477585.1 of Cheilosia urbana. Taxonomy (NCBI): domain Eukaryota; kingdom Metazoa; phylum Arthropoda; class Insecta; order Diptera; family Syrphidae; genus Cheilosia; species Cheilosia urbana. The sequence goes on from OX297854.1 coordinate 126,756,554, forward strand.
ATCCACAGCAGTATCAACAGGATTACGATTCCAAACAGTACAATAGTAGTCGTCCAAACGAAAGCCCAAATGCGCAGCATTTTTAGCCAATGTGTATAGTCTAAGGTTTATCTGTGTAATTTAGTTCCATTTTGTACTTTAACGCCTTTGCGGTGATCCATAGCTGTGTTCATATCAAATAAGTAGAGTCCAACATTTTGTTTGTACACTTTAAGTTGCTCAGTATTTGTGTTAATAAGTTTTGCATTTTTTTTTTATAGAAAAAGAGATTTTTGTATGTTAGTTGTGGTCACAAACTGTCAAATGATTGTGAAGAACAAGCAGAAAATAATAAATGACAAATTTTATTATTAAAAGCTATTTTGTCGTACATCGTTCATATGGACTTAAGTAAGCCACCAAAATGAAGGAAAGTTGTGGCCAGAGACAATACTGAGACCCTTAACTCACAATCTCAATGGTTGTTCACCTGAGAATTGGAGCGATCGAGTGAGTCAGTTATATGCACACTGCTAGAAAAACAAACATTTTTTGAAATGACCATTTTCACATTTTTCTTCGATACCAAAGCAAAATACGGGACTCTTGTGAAAAATCCACGAACAATTCCGGAGCCTGTGGGGTCACAGGTGGCGGATGGTGAACGGCCTGCAGATATGTAGGTTAGCTGCGAATACCCAATAAGCAGTCCCCGACCAAGAGCGACAGAAGAGGAGGGCGTGGCTTAAAAGGCCACAGGAACCCCTATGAACTTTCTGTGACAAGACGTATAGGCACCGTCTTTAATAAAGTGCCTCCCACCTCGCAAGGTGGCTACGGGGGATACAGAACACTGTAAATGGCGAGACCCAGACATACCCGTCACAACGTGGGATATACAAGTATCTAAACAGCGGCGCGATGATTCGGCTTCCTGCGGAACAGTCGTGTTTTTGTAATAACTTTTACCGTCTCTGTTATGAATCGGTACCTTTTTGGCATTAAGACTGAGCCCAGTAAGGTCTTATTTATGGCATACTGGAAAAAGAATTGGAACGACAGCTATGAGGGCTGACGTTTGTAGCATTCTGTTACCTGAGTAAGCAAGAGTGAAATTTTGCGGAAATGGCTTTCAGGCTAATGCTGCAAACGCCCCCGTCCCGTTAAAACCTTGGCAGGACTCAAAGAACGCTCGATGCCTCGTCGCCATTAAGTTGGTGGTGTAGGTCAAGATGTAACATTCCTTGTTAAAACCGATTTGGCTCTGGCACAACACCTCATAAGGGTCTGTGTCAACCCTAGCATGGCCTCACTGCTTGCAAAGACAACCATGGAATCCTTAGGTTACTACACACTCGGACATCGATAACGGCTTTGAGAGGGGACCCAATTGAAATGAATTCAACAAAAATCAAATCAACGGAGAGAATACAAGTGGAAGAGAAAGGTAATGAGGAAAATCCCTTTCAAAGGAGCTCAAGGATGCTGAGGTCACCAGATACCGCACCAGCACCTTTAGGGAGAAGCACTGAAAGCAGTGTTTCTCCTGCAATAAGAGAGGTGGCATTCGAAACAACTTCGCAGCTATCTGCCTTCCAAAAACTAGGTGAGCAGATACGACAACTGGTGGAAATGTTAGAAGATGGGAAAAGGCGCTCAATACACCAACCTATGAGAGACGCAATTGAAAGCATTAGATCTCTATATGAGCTTTCTGCTATTCAACTGCAGGACGAAAAAGCAAAAGAGGCAATAAGAAAAAACAACTCCTCACAAACCTCTCCCTGGCTGAGAAACGCTCAAGAACCTAAGAAAAGGCAGGGTCAAAATGGCGAAACCCCGGAACCAAAGAGGAAAAAAAAACCCCAGGTGGTAGAGTTGAAACAAAAGGAAAACAATACTGGAAGCATAACTCCAATGAGCAAGGAGAAAAACGCCGGCATTCCGACAAAACAGAAGTCAAATGATGGCAAACAGTTGAGAAAAACTAAAAAGGGGACTAACAAAAAGAAGCTTGAGGCGAAAAGAACCAAGCCGGACGCGTTCGTCATCGAAGCAAGTGAAGGACTATCCTACGCAGAGATTCTTCGTAGCGTAAAAGCAGACCCCAAACTAGAGGCTATTGGAAAAGCGGTATCCAGGATAAGAAGGACCCAGAAAGGAGAGCTCCTAATACAGCTCAAGGAAACTGGAAATAAGACAGAAGAGTTTAAAAGTGTCATTGGCGAGGTTTTAGGAGAGCGAGCGAGTGTAAGGACACTCACACATCGCACTACCATCGAGCTCAAAGACATCGACGAAGTCACCGGAAAGGAGGACATTTGCGAGGCAATAAGGACTCAGCTCGGGGTGGAACTACAACCAGCAGACATATTATCCCTGCGAAAAGCGTACGGTGGAACCCAAACAGCAACAATTGGCCTTCCCGTCGGATTTGCAAAGAAACTGTTAGACGCAGGAAAGGTAAAAATTGGATGGGTCATTTGTCGCATTCGGGAGCGAACGCTTCTCCAAAAATGCTTCAAATGTCTTGAATTTGGGCATATAGCCAGACATTGCAAAAGCAGCGAGGACCGCTCCATCCTATGTAGAAGGTGTGGAACAGAAGGCCACATAGCAAGGAACTGCGATAAGGAGCCATCATGCATGCTTTGTAGAAAAGAACGCCCAAAAGATTCGAAACATGTAGCCGGAAGCAGCAAGTGTCCGGTTTTTAGGAAGGCCATCAACAGCAAAAAAACATGAAGATAATACAGATTAACTTAAATCACTGTAGAATTGCACAGGATATACTGACACAAACGGCTAGAGAAAAAAAAGCGGACGTTATTTTGATAAGTGAACCATATAAAACTCTCGACAGCAATATATGGACCAGCGATAGGACAAAGCATGCTGCTATATGGACATGTGGAAGGCATGCCTTTCAAGAAACTAACGGACGAATGGAGGGCTTTGCACGGGCAAAAATAAATGGCATATATTTTTACAGCTGCTATGCACGTCCAAGCTGGACCATGAACGAGTACCAGGCAATGCTAGACAACCTATCCGCCGATGTTCGTGGTAGAGCCCCTGTGGTTATCGGCGGCGACTTTAATGCATGGGCAACGGAGTGGGGTAGCAGACTTACAAACGCCAGAGGACGTAATCTGCTAGAAAGTTTTGCAACTCTTAACATAGGCATTGCAAACCAAGGTCGTGCAAATACATACCGTAAGGCAATGAGACGAAGGAGAAGAGTACCGTGCAACGCACTAAACGAACGGGCCCAAAATGGAAGGACACACACTTCGACCTGGACGCTTTTGAAGAAATGATAAATACCGGAAACATAATTCAAAGCGGTACAGCTGAAGCCTGTATGCAACAACTCGTCCGCGTCCTCACTATTGCGTGCGATGCATCAATGCCCAGAAGAACGGGTACTAGAGGAGGAACACCATGCTACTGGTGGAATGAGGACATAAAAAAAGCTTAGAGCAAAGTGCTTAAAAGCCCGGCGCAAAGTCCAAAGATCTAGGGGAAGAGACCGCTTTGAGGAACACCTAAGTGGTTTTAAAATAGCAAGACGCGAACTAAAAAAGGCAATCAAGGAGAGCAAGGCAAGATGTCTTAAAAATCTTTGTGAAGAAGCCGACATAAACCCTTGGGGCACAGCATACAGGATCGTCATGACTAAGGTAAGGGGCAGCAGGTCGCCGCAAATAACTTGTCCAGCAATCCTAAGCTCCATAGTAGAGCACCTTTTCCCTCGAAGTACATCTACTATGTGCAATATCATTAGGGAGACCAACACGGAGGACATCCCAATAGTCACAGCAGATGAACTCATAAACGCATGCAAGAGGATAGGCGACAGTAAAGCGCCCGGACCTGATGGCATACCAAATAAAGCAATAAAAGCAGCTATCCGTAAGCGGCCAGACATTTTTATGGAAACATTTCAAAAATGTCTTGAAGAAGGAGTTTTCCCAGATGCTTGGAAACTACAACACCTAGTCCTGCTCCCAAAGGGAAACAAGCCACCTGGGGAACCGTCCTCGTATCGTCCAATATGCCTTCTAGACACAATGGGAAAGATACTGGAACGGATAATATATGATAGATTGCTCGCGGTAGCAGAAGAGAGAGGAGCACTATCAGACTATCAGTTTGGGTTCAGAAAATCGCGGTCTACTGTTCAAGCCATAAAAACTGTGGTCGACATTGCGGCCGAAGCGATACAAGGAGAAAGATGGCTGTATGGTACAAAAAAATACTGTATAGTGGTGACATTGGACATCAAAAATGCCTTTAACTCGGCAAACTGGGCGTTCATCAGAAGATCACTAGCCAGTATGAATACGCCATATTACTTGCTGAGGATAGTAGAAAACTACTTTACCAACAGAAAACTGAGGTACGAAACTGATGAAGGGTTGAAATACTACAGCGTTTCAGCTGGGGTTCCACAAGGATCAGTACTCGGTCCACTCCTATGGAACATTATGTATGACGGAGTGCTAAGGCTCATATTGCCGAGAGGAGTTCAAGTAATCGGATTTGCAGACGACATCGCTGTCGTTACGGTGGCAAAAGAAATAAAGGAGATAGAGTCAGCCACAAACGAAGCAATTATTCGCATCAAAGACTGGTTAGTATCCGCCGGCCTAGAATTAGCGGACCATAAAACAGAAGCCGTCTTAATTACCAGTAGAAGAATTGTGGAATACGCCAATATACGGGTGGGACATCAAATAGTCCGATCGAAAGAATCAATCAAATACCTGGGAGTAATTCTTGATAACAGATTACAGTTCAAAGCGCATGTGGAGTACTCCAGTAACAAGGCTTTACTGCTACAAGGAGCACTTTCTAGAATACTACCAAACATTGGTGGACCTGGATATGCTAGGAGGATTCTCCTATCTAGAGTAGTTAGCTCAGTCCTCTTATACGCTGCTCCGGTTTGGGCGGGGGCACTCGCGATAAAATCAAACAAGAGAAAACTGTTGTCCGCATATAGACTCAGTGCACTAAGAGCTATCTGTGGATTTCGAACAATCTCGGATGACGCAGCCTTCGTGATAGCAGGAATGGTCCCGATCGACATCCTCGCGGACGAGATGTTGAGAATTTATAATAGAAGAACCCCAGGGCGACAAGATGCAGGTGAAATTGCAAGAATAAAAGAAGAAGAGCGAGCGGCTTCAGCAGCCCTCTGGCAAGCTAGGTGGGATAATAGTACAAAAGGCAGATGGACCTACAAGCTGATCCCGAACATCGAGACCTGGACAAAACGAGCACATGGGAATAGCAACTACCACCTTACGCAGTTCCTATCTGGTCATGGCGGCTATCGCAAATACTTGCACCGATTCGGACATGATAGCTCCCCTTTGTGCCCAGAATGCTCAAACGAGGAGGAAGATACGGAGCACGCCATATTTCATTGCCGGCGTTTTTCGCAATGGAGAAATAATTTGCCCAGTCCAATACTACTCGTAGACCGAATGGTGCAGTCGGAGGAAAATTGGATGGAAATCGGCACACTTGTGATAAATGTGCAAAATGAGCTAAGAAGAAAAGAACAAATTAGAAGAGCTGAAGAAGCAAATACAAGAAGAATTGCATAAACTGCAAACCAGCCCCGCGAAGTAATACCTAACGGCAGTTCCGCGGGGAGAGTGGTAGAAGAGTACACAGGGTGTGGTTTAGTACGTAAGGCGCGTGGCACTGGAGAAACATATCCCGCGAATCGTGCATGCTAGTAGCACGGGCAACTAGTATCTTTCGAAGATTACACATCCTTTGGACGCAACCATAAAAAAAAAAAAAAAAAAAAACTTCTAACGAGGAAAGATAAAAGTTATAATTTGTGTTTAAAATTTCTGAAAGAATTTAATTATAGTAACTACTAGGGAGCAGCGTTCATTGGATTTTGTTGTTAAGCAACATAAGGAATGTCTGATTACTTATTCAGCAGTATTCATGCTGGTAAACTTTGTAAATGAAATCGTTGGATAAAGAATCCGTTTTGTCAATTTAATAATTTTTTTATATTAAAAAAAATCAACTGCTCCAAATTGCCGCCCCTAGCAAAGTGCCGCCCGGGGCCTGTGCCCCCCCCCTCGCTCCGCCACTGAGGGATATGCAAGATGGCGCTAATGCCCAAAACAGACCCAGACACGATAAACTGGCCTTCGAAAAAGTGTTTCCGGGCAGATTGTTTAGAACAAGGGGATACATTGGTTAAAAAAAGCAAAGGACAGCCTAGAAAATCAATCGATAAAAGCGAAACTTTATGCAACTCCCAGACCGACATATATTTAAAACGAGGATGCTCACACTATAGAGCGCATGTTCTTTAGAACACGCACTCGATCTCTGCATTTGATTTAGACATGCTTTCAATACCCCCTACCCCATCGAGGTATCCGTTTCGGGACAAATTAAATAAAACATATAAACGCGTTAATTTCACGTTAAAATATTCCGCAGCATTTAGTTGTCGGAGAGCTTCGGAAAAAATGTACCATGTAGCTGTCAAAAGTGAGTGATATAAAATCGAAGTTAGTTCGCCACTACCGCGAAGAGCTTAAGGTTCTCTAGTCGCAGCACTTCACTTCCTCTGTCAATGCCCAAGTCTATGTCACTTGAGGAACAGAACACTTGGAAGATACAACTTCCATGAAATACACGAACTTTCAGATGTATGCTTATCAAATCTTTACAGATTCATAAACACATCAGGATGACTGGACATGGACAAGGTCGAGTAACTGTGAAGGAACACGGATCATCGCCAACAACATCGGTTAACCCCCCAACAAGGGCATTGAAATGGGTCCACATGGACCTAAATGGGGTGTGGTAGGGCTCGCTCTACCGTATCCACCCATAAACTTTACCTAACCTACGCGGTTCCACGCAATGCGACAAGTTGCGCTTCATGTCATCGGAGAATTTTCCCGAATGGGATAGCTCTAATTGATTTCTTACAAATCGGAGAAAATTCCGTTCCGAACGGATAGCTCTATATAGATGAATGTCCAGATCTTTATATAGTACAAAAGCGTTCCATAACTTTTCCGAACGTCTCTCATTTTGACAGTCTTTTTCCATTTTTACTATTAGAATAATTTAACGGAATTGTTGACTTCTGTATAATGTCAGAAACTTCTATATTTTATAAAGACTCAGTGAACCTTGTTGCCCTTTCGCTTGTCTTTCATGTACCTACGATTACCTCCCTACGAGCTGTACATTCTGCGCGAGTTTTCTCACTATGATACGTCCTATACTCCTGTCGCTTTTCCGTTTCATCCGAGTAACAACAACTGTCAAAAGAGCAATGCATTTTGCCTGAGTTGCATAACCGCAAATTCTACCCCCACCCTCATCGCCCACCGCTTTTCTCACTCTTCTCACGTCTTTTTCATTTAATCTGAGTCTGAAATCTGAATATCTGAAACTTCAACGGGCCGTGACAAGTTTCACGTCAAAAATAACGAAGACCTTTACATACCTTTCTAATTTTGTGAAAAGTAGGTAAGGTTAAAAATCTACTTAATAATTCTGGCCCAAACTGTTTTGAGAATATTGTTTGTTATAGCATTTGCCCCATAAATTCGTCATTTCTCAATCTGAATTATTTTGACGGAGTACCAATGTGGTATTCGATTGGGTATCTCAGATCACTTTTTTTTTGCTCTACCTCACTTTTTATGTTCATTTGGTACAAAAAAAAAAAAAAAACAATCATTTTTAGATTTCAGAGCAAAATGAAAATATATTTATTTGTGATATGGATTAGATGTCAAAAACTCATTCAATCTGCAAAACTACGCATTCAATTTGAAAAGTAACGAATTTGCAATGAAACTGTTTTTTTTTTTGTCCTTTTCCATTGGTATCACTCGTTCTGAAATCCATCCAATGGAACAAGAAAACTGCTTCTGTGTTGGTGATATGCCAACAAATAAACTACGACTGCTGTAAATTATATTACAATTATTGTGTAAGAGCTTCTTGAGTGGATCCTAATCTCTAAAAAAAAAAAAAATAGAGAAGCGAAGTTCTCTTCTCAGAATCATCAGAAGAGTATTTTTTTTTTACGCCAATTGAACGGTTTCAGAAGTGATTTTCTCGATGCCGGACGTTTATTTTTGTCCAATGGTAAAAGACATTTCTTTTGCCTGATATCATCTTCTGTCAAATATACTTTTTTTGTATAAATTTTTCGGTAAATGATTTGCCAATGTCATACATAGTTACATACCAACTATATTTTGTGTGGTTTTCCATTGGGACCAAAATCACTTATCGCAGATCTCGATATTTTTTTTCAGATTTAAGCATACCAATATACTTTGTACAGCTGTTTAACGTCAGTTTAAGAAGTTTGCTTTCGAGACAAAATGCGCAAAGTTTCGTGAAAACCAAAATAACAAAATACATAAATAGCTGTGGATATGATTTCGGAGGAATTATTATCTTCATTATCTCCCTCTTCATCTGAAGACTACAAACCACCAATAATACTTCATTTGCATCTACAACAAGGAAAACATTTTTGAGGTCGATATCCATTTGCGATTTTGCCAGAAACGAATGCCAGCTGATATTGTTGTCAATTAACACACTAATCCATTTATAAAGGCAGATGAATTTCGTTGCGCGTTCTATGAGAACCGTAAAATCTGAGATCTGAAAAAGATTTCTGGTGGTCCCAATGGAAAACCACATTAAATTCTCTTTTGGGATTTGACGTTTTCCAATTTTTTGTACTAAAAGTACGCGAACAGACCTATTGGTTCTGAACAAGCAAAAACTGTAGCAAAACAGTGTCAAAATACAATGTTATGACCTCAAAAAACTAAACGTCTTTATTTTGAGAACTGGCAAAAATTAGTGTACCTACCTACCACCTAGTCGACATTTTGACAGTCCATTACAAGAACTAAATTCAGTGCAACTTTTATGAGAACCTAGGGCTTAGGTTCTTTATGAAAATGTTGCGCCAACTAGGTATTTGTATTTTGCAGGAAATACAACAAGAACGCAATTGACAGTTTCCCAATTATTTTCCTAGGAAATTCTTGGCGATTAGAAAAAGCGCAGTTAACGCCAGGCGAGAGGTTTCCGATTGCGAGTTCCGACCTCCAACCGGCATACACCATTCGCACCTAACTATTCAAACCAAAAAGCAATTATTGTATTCGTTCTGGCCAAAATGTATGTATGTATATGACAATCCGACGTCAGAATGAATATTCAACTTACTTGTTGTCATCCAGCACCGAATTCAACGCCTCAATCCACTCTGGATCAATACTGCCATCGCAAATAATCCATGAGTGAACGTTCGCTGTTTGTTCAGAATTCACAGCCACTGCCGTTGTGGTCAGGACACCATCCGTCCATTGTCTTGTGTCAGCGTCAAGTTTGCCCAGCAAATGCACTCGACTCATAGATTTTGGGCTGATAGTATGCGTACGGATTGTTCGTCCATTTGCTGCTAAAGCCTGACGAAGGACACTGATGATGGACGTCTTTCCCGATCCGGGTGGTCCCACAACCACTACACCCATGCGCTTGACAAGCTGCTCGTAAAGTTGAAGAGCCTTTTCAATTTGCCTGTCATTGGGACACATACCGAGCGTGGCAAAGGACTCCGCAATGGATTGCATTAGTGCTGAGCCCCGTTGAGTGGTAATTTCAATTTCGGGAAATACATTTCGCAATAACATATCGAAGAGGATGGTATCGGGTTGGGTTAGCTTTGACATTGTGTTGGCACGTAGGCAGTGTACAACAATTTCCATTTCGTCCTTCGTACAGGCTGATGAGTGCGATTGGGCGGTTAAAAGTTCACTGCCACATGCCAGTAGAATGGTTTTAAGTTCACGCAGACCCCAGTCGTAGTGACGTTGGGCAGACAGCATCTTCTTGCATAAATCAAAGAGTTCGACGATGCGATCTCCGATTTCGTTGGCCGATTGAAAGCCTTCGACGAAGAGCATGACACGTGATATCTCCTTGGGTTCGGGTTGCTGCATAACTATGGGTCTAAAGAGGGCCTGAATGTTGCCGGGTAGCTTCTGGCGACCACCGTATTCCTCTCCAGCTGGATTGAGTGTCACAAAGATGCCACAGTGATGGTTGATTTTTATCTGAAACCAGAAGAACAGTTGAAATGGACAATGAATGAAGCGTGTGCTCACCGTTTTGTCCGCTATTTGAACTTGTTCTGAGTTCTCTTTCAAAGCTATTTGAATGGGCTGTATCAGCATCGATATGGCAGAGAGGGTCGCCTCCTGCAGGCGGTTGAACTCGTCAAAGCATCCCCAGGCGCCGCAGCGAGCCAGGCCAGTTAGAATGAGGCCCATCGCTTCCGTGTCAATGTTCTAAATGGGGAGACATTTTTAACTTTGCTATAAAAGTGGGTGAACAAAATATCACTTCCTACTGAATGGTGTTATGATGTGCCATAGCAGATCAACCTCCCCTTACCTCGTCACAATTGAAAACCAGCACTAGACGCCCCAGCTTGCCGCCCAGAGCTTTCACACATTCCGTCTTTCCCGTTCCGGCTGGGCCAAATGGATTGCCACCCAATCCCATGTGCATGGCCTGAGTCAATATCAAATAACACTTATGTGTCAAACTGGTGCTAACCAACTGATTTGGATTTCCCAAGAACTCGTATGAATATTCAAACTCCGCATACACCATCTTGACAGTCACTTTCGCATTTTGTCCCAAGTGAAATTTCATCTGCTGCAACCAGTGCCAATCTGACACATTGGTGACGTTGTTCTGCAACAGCTCCTCCACAATGCTGACATAGTGCACCAAATCAAACAAAAGCGCTCGCAGTTTAATCTGAACCAACGCATCTCCGCTCTGGTTCTTCATCTTCGCGAATTTGGCTATTTGCTCGTTCAATGATTGAAGCAACTTCTGTAAGGACATTGATCCAATTGCACGTTCAGCTTGAGTGGTAAAGTTAATCGCTTTTGCTGTGCTCAACACCTGAATTGGATACTTTTCGACAATTTGCTCATTGAAACTATCCACGCTGGAGTAACACTCCACTATTTGTTCCTTGAGAGTATCCTGAACGGATGTAACAAGCATATTCAACCAATTCTGTTGGAGACGATGGTATACGGTCAAAGTGGCTTCCTCGAATGATTATTCTACATGGTGCAGTGGAATGCAGCATTCTTACCTCGATTGGTCCTTTCATGGGCACCGGCTGCTTTAACGTCAGAGCATCACCCTCGGCACTGTGCACAGCTTTAATGGTATTCACATCGTTTGCCATGGCTATGCTGAGACTATGGCATCCGGGGAAGAGCTTTCTGATGTGCTTCTGAATAATTTCCTCCTTTGAGGCTTGGCCGAGAATTTCCAATAAGTCATCGTCGCCGAGAAAATAGAATCTTGGAAAGGAATTTCTTTTATCCTGCGAAACAAAACGAGTCAAAGGAGCATTTAACGAATGACGGCAACGATAACACTCGTAATATACAAAAAGAAGAAGAAGAAGAAGTGAAAGGAAATAATCTACATACCATAATGTAGGACATTAGATTGTTCTGACAGCGGGACAATTGATTCTCCAGCGAGTTAACTATAGTACTGATGTTATTGATTTTAATGATGGAGATGACTCGTGCGTCGGACTGGATTTCACGCATTACATAGCGAAAGTCCTTGTCGATGCGTTTGAAGAGGGCCTCTTCGTTTTTGAGAGTGCCCGCACCGAAAACGGGTTCCAAATACACCCATCTGAAAAGAGTGAACGATTGTTCATTTCAAATGGGATTCGTGCTTTCTAAATAGGTCTGTTCCTTTACTTTTAAATCTTACAAATTTTTTACTCAACAAATGTGGTCTTCCTTCCAAAGCCTGGGAAAAGGTGTTACACCGAGGCAAAACAAGTCTAACATCCTTTCTGTTAAAAACAATGGAAAGGGTGGTGGTGGACTAGATGGAGAGTACTGCGCTTAAGATGTATCCTTTAAAAGGCTACAGATACAGCGCTACAGTAAGTAGTACGCGTAAAAGGTGGGGACCAAACCCTAAAATAATTCTGTGGATGTATACGGCTGTTGTGCGTCCAATACTCACATACGGAAGCTTAGTCTGGTGGCAAGCCACAAACAAAGCATCGAACTTAAAACTAATGACCAAAATACAAAGACTAGCATGTATAGGTACAACCGGCGCAATAAGGACAACACCTACTGCTGGAATGGAGGCAATCCTCAACCTGGTACCCCTAGACCTACACATGCAAGAATCTGCAGCCAAAAGTGCCCTCAGGATCAGCCAAACCAAAAGCTGGAAACCCTACAGAATGGGACATGCACAGATTCTGAACAAATACGTGGGAGACTCTGTCACTTCTGACTATTTGTCTCCCAACCTTGACTTTGACAAACCATTCTCTTGCTATTTCCCCAGCAGGGAGGAATGGAACACAGACGAACCCACAAATAGGAAATCGATATCCATCTACACAGATGGATCTAAGATGGACTGTGGTACAGGTGCTGGAATTTTCTCCGAAGAGCTAAATATACACCACTCGATCAGACTGCCTGATCACAGTAGTGTTTTTCAGGCGGAGGTTCTGGCAATCGCCGAAGCTGCCCATATGGTGTCAATGATGGCAATACCAAATGATGATATTACCATATTTATTGACAGCCAGGCGGCTATAAAAGCAGTGTCTGCTATTGAAATAAAATCGAAGCTAGTTCGCCGCTGCCGTGAAGAGCTTAAGGTTCTCTGCTCGCAGCATACTACGCGCCTCTGCTGGGTCCCTGGACACAGGGACAAAGCCGGCAATGAGATGGCTGATAAACTGGCAAGAAATGGATCTGCTATGGATCAAGATCGGGCGATTAAATCGATCAATCCACCGCTCTGTAATCTCAGAGAGAGAGTGGAAAACAAGATTCGAATGAAAGCCAACAACAGGTGGAAGGAATTAACTACCTGCGAAATTTCACGGAAGCTATGGCCGGAGTATAATGCAGGTCGGACTAGCAAGCTTATGCGGTTTGATAGAATGTCGCTGCATAAACTGGTAGGTGCCCTAACAGGGCACAACTTCCTGAGAAACCACACAATGAAATTAAAACTCAAGAATGACGATATATGCAGGGGCTGCGAAGACGAGGAAGTGCATGAGGACACACCTCACTTCCTCTGTCACTGCCCAAGTCTGTGTCACTTGAGGAACAGAACACTTGGAAGATACCACTTCCATGACATACAAGAACTTTCAGATGTTAATTTATCTAATCTTTACAGGTTCATAAATACATCAGGATGGCTGGACAAGGTCGAGTAATTAGAAGGAACTAAAACCATCGCCAACAACATCGGCTACCCCCCAACAAGGGCATCACAATGGGTCCACATGGACCTAAGTGGGGTACTGCAGGGTTTACTCTGCCGTATCCACCCGTTAACCTAACCTAACCTAAGTAGTACGCGTTGCAGAAGAAGAGCTAAATACCGGGGGCATTGCGATGACCGCCATAATGTAAATTGAAGGTGCCTTCGATAAGATATGCTTTGAATGTCTGAGAGGAGCCTTGGAAAAACGTAGGGTTAACCCACTGGTGGTATGATGGGTGGACAATATGTTGAACACAAGGGCGATAAATATTCAGACGGGAACCTCAAAACTCAGAGGAAGGGTTAGCAGAGGTTGCCCACAAGGAGGTGTTCTCTCACCTACACTGTGGAATATCACTGTGAAAGTGTGAACTCTCATTCACATAGTGGGATATGCCGACGACATAGCAATAATGGCCAGAGGCAATTTCATAGACGTCACCGCAGATATCCTGAGGAATGCGCTCTAAGTGGTGGAACGGTGGTGTCTGGTACAAGGGCTTTCCATTCATGCGGAGAAAACAGATCTAATAATCTTCACAAGGAAGATGAAAAATCTGGAATTTCGACCCTTAACACTTTTTGGATCGGAACTAAAAATGACGAAGAAGGTTAAGTATCTCGGAGTCTATCTAGGTGCTAGACTTACTTGGTACTACCATGTTGAGGAGAAGGTCAGGAAGGCAAAAAGGGTACTACCTCAGTGCAAACGTGTATGTGGACAGAGGTGGGGACTCTCGCCTAGGTCAGCATACTGGATGTATACGATGATAACTAGACCCATTATTACCAACGCCTCGGTTGTATGGTGGGGCGAAAGCCTCCCAGAAAACTGTGAGGAAGCACCTGGATAGGGTCCATAACGCTTAGAATGTATAAGAGTTACAGGTACAATAAGGTGATCCTGATGGGGATTTTTCGGCGGTCCTAACGGCACTTCGTTTGCATCGAGATGCGAAATGGCACAATTGTGGTACCATCTATGGACATAGGAAGATCCTGGAACTTGTAAAAAACGAGATTAATGAGCTGAACATGCCTAGGATAACAAGGGTGTATCGAACTGCATAAGTATTGCAACTCTGCGGTCGATGTATCGAGCGAGGGTATAAAACTTAACAAACGACCGAGAAGGTTCTAATAATTAACGGGTGATTTTTTAAGAGGTTTATAACTTTAAAAAAAAAAAAAAACACAAAAAATTCGAAAAAATGAATGAAATATTTATTTGAATCGATAGTTTGAACCTTGCAATTTAATGTTTAAAGATAATTTCATGCAAATGTTGACCGCGGCTGCGTCTCAGGTAGTCCATCCGCTGAGTCCAATTTTGGCATACTCTTTCACACATATCGGCCGGTATCTCACGAATGAATGCATGGATGTTGGCTTCCAGTGCGTCAATCGAAGCGGGCTTGTCCCTATACACATTAGCCTTGACATACCCCCACAAAAAATAATCTAATGGTGTCAAATCGCACGATCTAGGCGACCAATTGACCGGCCCGAAACGTGAAATTAACTGTTCACCAAACTCGCCTCGCAATTGCGCCATTGTTTCGCGTGCTGTGTGGCATGTGGCACCGTCTTGTTGAAACCACATATCATGCAAGTCAAGAACTTCCATTTCGGGCAAAAAAAAAGTTTGTTATCATCGCTCGGTAGCGTTCACCATTGACAGTAACGCTGCGATTCGCATCATCTTTGAAGAAATATGGCCCAGTAATGCCGCCGGCCCATAAACCGCACCAAACAGTGGCTTTTTCGGGATGCATTGGTAGCTGTTGCAATGCTTCTGGCTGATCTTCACTCCAAATGCGGCAATTTTGCTTATTTACGTACCCATTCAACCAAAAATGAGCCTCATCGCTGAACACAATTTTTCGATAAAAAAGCGGATCCTCGGCCAGCTATCCAAGAGCCCATTAACCAAAAATTCGGCGTTGTGGTAGGTCGCCTGGCTTTAGTTCTTGCACAAGCTGTATCTTAAAAGGCTTTACGCACAAATCCTTCCGCAAAATTTTCCACGTAGTGCTGTAACAAAGGCCTAACTGCTGGGAACGGCGCCGAATCGACATTACGCGGTCTTCTGTCACACTAGCGTATACGGCCGCAATATTTTCTTCACTACGCACAGTACGTAAACGTGTTGGTGGTTTAATGTCCAACAAAGTAAATTTGGTGCGAAATTTGGTCACAATCTTCCGAATAGACTGCTCAGAAGGTCGAGAATGCCGATCATAAAATGGAAGCAGCGCGCGATGAACATTTCGAACCGAGCACGAATTTTGATAGTAAAATTCAATAATTTGCAAGCGTTGTTCATTTGTAAGACGATTCATGGTTAAATTGCAAACCAAACTGAAGCTGTTTAACAGTGACACAAGGTACTAAACACCAGGGATGGAAAATGCCATTTTCGAATTGTACTGAAAACTGTTGGAAGATTGTACTGAAATGGAGTCAATTGTATTGAAAACAAATTTTCGTATACAAATGTGAACTCGCAATATTTTCTTTTCAAAAACATAAAAAAACAAAATAGCAAAACAAATCTAACCTAACCTAACCTAATCTATGAGCTCTTCAAGCTTAATACACTCATTTTGCAAATTCATATTCAAAATATTGCCCTGAATTTGAAATTCATAACAGTTTTTCGTCCAGAAACATTGGAATTACAACAATAGAAGCAACGTTTGATTTTTCGTTCAACGTCTTCTTCAAGCCATGTGTATTTTTCTTTCCATTCAGGCTAAAAATGAAAGTCATATTTCTCCTTTTTTTTCGTCCGTACATCGTTTGAAGAGGTCTAAACACTTTTGAAAACAGTTATTTTTTGTTATTGCTAGTACTTAACCAACCTACACAAAACACAAACTACTTACTCATCAACAGATAAAAGTGAAAAGTAGAATCTAGTCAACGCTTTGTGCAAAACTTAAAACAAATAGTTCGTTAATTTATTTGTTTATCTATTTTTCGAAAAATACAAATTCCAAGGAAATTTTAAAGATGCAGATAGATAAATTGTATCGAATTAAGGCAAATTGTACTTTTGTACTCCAGCAAACTCATTTGTATCGAATTCGATACAATTGTATCGACTTTTCCATCCCTGCTAAACACACGTCAGCTGTCAAAACCAGTGTTGCCAAGACCAAACCAGCTAAAAAATCACCCTTTATATGCCGAAAGTCAGTCAGATAGCAGGCACCAATGTGAGAGGAGTAAATATTACTGAGACGGAATAAATATAAGTGTTTTTTTTTTTTAACATTTTTCCACTATAATTATCTTGTGTTCTTATTTATTCTGACGTGTATTATTTTTGTGCCGGTCTGTTTTCTTTTCTTTCCACTGATTTCCCTGAGCTACGATACAAAGGGTGCGTATTATGGAAAGGAATCACAAAACTCGCATGGAGAACGGATTCCAGAAAAAAAGGAGTGGTAAAATAGTGATTTTCACAGATGGATCCATGATGGATGGCGGAGCGGGTGCTGGTATCTATTCAGCAGAGCTGGAATTAGTCCGTCACGTTAGCCTCGGGAGTTTCACTTCTGTATACCAGGCTGAGATGATTGCATTGCTGCATGCGTTGGACTACTTGCTTGAGAGTCAGGTGGAGGGACAATCAGGCGGTGATCGGATGAATGGAACAAACAAACATCACAACATCATTGGCATTGGAATGTGTACTTAGGCTCAATAAGTGTTCATCTAAAAATGAAGTAACACTGACTTGGGTACGAGGACACATAGGGATCGAAGGCAACGAAAAGGCGGCTCCCTTGCAAAACAGAGGTCAACTGAAAAGTTGCTGGGACCAGAACCATTATCTTTCATTGGCAAAGGAATGGTAGAACAGCTGATTTACAAATTGATCACGGCAGAACACCTGAGAAGGTGGTCAGCCGTGGAACAATGTAGACAGGCTAAAATGGCAATTAAGTGGCCGACCTGCTGCGCACAAAGAAGGGTTCCAATCATGAGTCGAGGAACATTGAAATGGGTGGTGACTTTGTCAACAGGACATATGGTAATTTCGGGTATCAATTAAGGAAGATGGGCCTCAGAGAGGATGCGATACCTGTAAACTATGCCTTTAGGAATCTGAGACAGCGGCACATATACTGTGTCAATGTCCGTCGTTGGTTGGCAAAAGAATGAAGGTCTTGGGACATAATTGGGTCGAGACCCAGTCGATGAAACAGATCTCCCATAAACAGATAAACAGAATAGAGCCCAGTGAAGAACTCCAGACAGTCTCTCTGGGTAAGATTTATAGTGGTAGGGAAAAGAAAAAAGACCCGACAATGGTGGTCTGATTTAAATGTCTCTCGAAATCTATATACATACATATATACTCACCAAATTTCTTGGTGTAAGGATTGGAAAAACCCCAGAACCCCTACCTGCGTTGGCCGCTGTCTCCATGTAATTCTAAATGCAGATTTTTCCTCTTTTCGAATGCTTGTAGAGTAACTTCGGGTATTGTGATATGGTCGGGAAATGTGATATAGTAGCTTATTTTCCGAAATAATCAATTCTCGACAAGAATTTTCTTATCAACATGACGGCAATAGAGAAGAACCTGTGCTGCAGCTTTTGGGTCGCTCGCGCTCAATGTGTTGTGTGTCAGTGCATCGCAATTGTCTCAGGTGTACAGTCGACATTTTTTTTTGTGTGAGCTTTATGTGATATTTCAGCAAAAATTTGAGCAGAATTAAAACTGAAGCAATAACTTTCGTTTGTGTGTGAATAGAGCTGACAGTATATTGGGTGAATTTTTAATTCGATGAAGTGCATTTTTAAAAAAATCTCTCGATTGTTTCAAAAGCCAAATGCGGCTAATGTGATATAGTTAAAATTGGGTAAAGTGATATCTTACTATATCACATTACCCGCCAAATTATTAATTAGTAAATATGAAATTCATTTCAGATCATGCCAAAAAAGGAGAGATTTGTAAATAAATGTTAATATAATAAATGAATTCATAATCTATCGGATTACAAGTGTTTTTATTCGGTTGGAAACTATTCGGGTAATTTGATATGCTATATCACATTATCCGAAGGTAGTGTATCACATTACCCGCCAATTTTATTAAGGGTAGTTACAAAGATATTTTCATTTTATTGTAAATAGCTGCAGCTTGGCTTACGCTGCAGAGTTCTGAAGACGACATATAATGCGCAATGTATCAAAGAGCTATAATCAATAATGCGGCAAAAGCTATGTCATACAAATTAGGAATAATTGCTAGAAAACAAATACCTATATCACATTACCCGAAGTTACTCTACCTATAGTTCAATCAGTGCAAACTCTTCCACATACTCGGATTCGCCAAAGTTCGATTAATTCCAGATCACTGTGTTCGCTTGGTAGATAACTCAACCAATTTTGTAAGTAAAGAAGCAAATTCTTCGAGTTTATCAGATATAACGACTTTTCGTACCTCTTTTTTGAATTGTGTATCTGCCATTTTTCATAGATTACTGCAAAAGTGTTCCCTAACTTTTTCTTAATTGTCTCTCTCTGTCATTTTCAGAGTCTTTTCCATTCTTACTACAAAAGTAAAGGAACACACCTTACATCATTTAGCTTGTCATTAGGTTCGTTACTTTGCTCAAACAAGTTGTACCAATTCGCACGAAGTTTTAATTGTTTTTACTCAGGAAATGAGATTAAGAGAACATAAGCGGTCGACGCCGACGTCCGATAACGCATTCGAACACAATAGTCAAATTAAGTCAAACTTTACGCTTATTAAAAAGTTAAGGAACGCTTTTGTAGTAATTTATGAATAATGACAGATACATTATTCAAATATTCAAAAAATGGTAGGAAAAGTCGTTAAAATGTCTGACAAACTCGAGGAATTTGTTAATTTACTAAGAAAATTAGTTCTATCATTTATTTTGAATTTTATTTTGATGAATCCGAGTATGTGGAAGAGATAAGAGGAAAAAGCGACACTGCATGAAGAATCACATGGAGGATATTATTCCCTGTTCCAGCGAAGAAGAATTCCGTCGCTACTTTCGAAAGAATCTCGAGGAGAACATTCAATTTTATTTTGCCGCCTGTTGATACCATTTTAATACGCAAGAAATCAAAAAATATTCCACGCATATGCCAAATGGGACAACAAATTTCAAATCAGCTGTTACTTGTAAGGTGACTTACAGCTTTTCCACTTCTTGCACCAAGAAATTTATTGAGTAAAAATTCGTAAGATTCTCAGTGGAGGGGTAATGTATTGCTCTCTCGAGGACGCCCTCTTTTACGATTTTTTCGAGTTAAGGAACGGCACTGAGTAAAAATTCGTAAGATTTGAAAGTAAAGGAACAGACCTATTAGCTCCAGAAATGTCTTTGGGCTTTACCTACTTATGCTTATATGTAGGTGATAGATGGTTGTCAAATCGCTCAAATGATATTTTGTAACCGACTTTTAATTTGATTTCATTTATATTTTTGTGTTTGTTTAGCGTTAAAATAAATGTAAAGAAGAATAAAGGAAAAGAAGCGAACTTTTTACTTTCTGCAATAGAAACAATTAAACTGTTGTCCTTAAATACAAATTTGTACCTCTTTCTACTGATACTTGAATAATGTATATTCCCGTTTTTCACCTAAAAAAATTCACATTTTTCAAGTTTGTGGTTCAACGCGTTTCTTTTGTTTTTGGTTACCTATCGTTACCTATTTCGGTGAGCGAATGTGTGTATTTTCCGCTTTTGACTTCCATTAACTTCGATTTCATGAGTAAATTTTTCTTAAATAATTGAAGAAAAATTGCTCAAAATGTTTTTATTTTCATATATACCTATAGTAAGCAAATGTACACTTATTCCTAACAAATAATGCTATCCAGTATCCACATATAACGATAGTTTAAAATTTAACGGATAAAATTCTATGAACGCTGACAGGCACTTTGCCGACAGCGGAAGTGGCATATGCAAGCTGCGAGTGTTTTGTTGAGTCGGAATTTTTGAATTTACGTGCCATTTGTCAATACGAATTTCTATGTGACAACGGGGACGTTCAAGTATCTAGTTTAGTAATGGGGTTTTTCATTGAATATCCGAGAGAATTGCCCCGAAATTCAGAATTTCTCTTTTCAATTAAATTCGTTGGAGCACTTTTGTAATAGTGGTAGACACCATATTCGAGATTTGATGTTCTGTTACTACTTTTTTTTTCCACAGTAAATATGAATGTTTTAATTTTAATAGGCCAAATTAATTTATTTCAATTCAAGTTTACATTGTACGCATAATTGTATATTTTTAGCGAAAAATTTGTTTCTAATAACACAACAAACATTTCAGTCTGACATTTTTCTTGTGTGTGTTGGTGCGTTCAGGGCAATACTTTAAAAAACATCCCGGACACTTCTGTCATGTAAATAAATTGACCTGGAACTGCATCCCTTTTTTTCAATGAAAAATACCTAGAAAGAGCACTTCTGGATTTGCTCTTTTCATAGAAAGGGCAATTCTTTTCTTTAATCGAAAATGCCATAAGTCTGACAGCTGTCTGACTAGATACATCTCGGTTTTGATTGGATGAAATCGGTCATAATGAGCAGCTGTTTCAGTGGACGTTTATGGAGGGGTAGTCGACAATTCTAGTCAAGAAATTCGCTACTAAGTTGACAGTTCGCATATGTGGCTGACGTAGAAAAAATCACGTTCCCGACAAATATAGTTTTTGCGTTCAGGTAACATCTTATCCAGACCGATCTAATCGACTTAAGATAACTAGATTATTGAATGTGCCCAATTCTAACGTACGTAGCATTTGTCACCCCGTACAATAGGCAAGTAACGGAAAATCGGCCGAAGTTGGGGGTTTCAGTATTGTCTCTGTTTCGCTCCTCTTCGAAAAACTAGAAACTGAAATGAATAGGCAACCCGTACCCGACATGCAAATCAACAGACGACTGGTTACGAACTGTTTTTTGGTGAATCGCAAACGAGTTTTCAACCAGTATAGCGTCGGCGTCATGTGCATCGTCCCATTTTTGATTACAGAGGGTACAATCGTATCGCTGATCAGTTTTTTTTTTTAAGTTTTTAAGTAAACAAAACCAAAATATGGTGGGTTCCCGGACACGAGGGTATTGAAGGAAACGAAAAAGTTGACGTACTTGCTAGAAAAGGGTCATAGACCCCTTTAATAGGACCAGATATTTTCTCCGCCGTCACCAAATTCGAGTTTGGGACGGAAATAACGTCCATGGATATTATGTCACCCCACAATCTTCGGCACAATAAATCTTTTAGGCCGACGTGTCTCTTTATCGCCTTGGCGAGTCAGAAATTAAAAAAAAAAAGTTGACAATCATTTTGACGGCCTGCTTATTAGAAAGCGGTCAATGGAACGCCCCCAGTATACCAAGTTTTTACTTCAGAAATGTCTCGTTTGACAGATGATTGTATTATAGGATTGGAGGGGCGCTGGGAAAAAATGTGAGAGAAATCCATTTCCCCTCTTTTCATTTTTTTTCGAAATTTTCTAATCGCCGAATTTCGACTTTACTGAAAAATTAAAACTGACAACTAAGTGACAGCTAAAAAGTTTGGCAAGTAAGATTTGTAGTTGAATGTTCTCCTAGAACTTTTCAGCGCATTCAAAATGGTAAGTTTAATATGTTTTTAGCTTATTAAAATTGCAATTTCAACTTATTTTGTGGATGCTGCATTTAAAGAGAACGTTAGTTTATTTTACGATAATGTCAAAATGGTATTTCTTAAACTTTTTGTAAGAAGGCCGGTCAGGTACAGGCACCTCCTTCAGGGCTGTCGTTTGAAGGCAAAAAGCAGCAGCACGACCAGTCGACAAAAAGCAGTACAAAGCAGTGCGTACAGCGTATATACGATATAGCTATGTATGGAGCCAGTGGCGCCGCGAGGGGGGGGGGGCTACTATTGTATATAAAGCTCTTACAGTTTACAAGATGTTTGAGTACGAGGACACGCATAGTAGGAGTTTGATTGCAAGCTCATTTTTTTCTGATTACGTAACGCTCCAAGTGGTTGGAATTATTTTAAGATGCATATTCAAAATGGTTGAGAAAAAGAAGAAGTGTGCAATATTTTCAAAAAATAAGTTTTGCCTTGCATTGTGGAAGTGCGCTGTTTTAAAAAAATATAAGAACAAAGATCTAAGTAGTTGATCTTATTTAAAATACCTATATTATCTTTCATATGTATTTTGATCTCAATCGTTAGAGAAGTTTTCGTAAAATTACCCAGACAAAACCGTACCAAATTTTGCAATGTTTAGTTTGAATAATAAAATATTGCCTAACTATTTAGCTGAAAACTGATCTACATATAAGTTATTGTTCGGGATTTAAGCATTACTTGGTTTATAGAGTTTTATCGAAATTGAAATTGGGGCTTTCGAGATAATAAGCGGTTTTCAGTGATTCAAATTTAAAATTAAGGCCACAATAATTTGGGTTCAAATCTTCATCGATTTTTCTAGAAAATTAAATAAAATCAAATTAAAAAAAAAACTTTTTTTCAAAAATCTATTGTACGATAATGGGTATGGTATACGTTTCGCCGGGGTGGCGAAATGACCAATCTGGGAAATAGTAAAGCGACGAAACGATATTTCGTTGAAAAATGAATAGACCAAATAGCAAACAAGATAATAGAATAATGCCAATCAACAAATTGCCAAATGAATTTTTGCGAAATGATCGAAAATCGTTTCAAACAAATGCGAAAGAAAAAAACTACAATTAGTAATCGCGTAATGATTGACAAATTTAATGAATAGAAAACCGAGTTGCCAATTCAAGATTGAAAAATAGGGAAATATTTAACGACTAAAGGGAAACAAAGAAAAGCCGAATGAATCTTGCAAAATAATGATAATCCTACGATAATATAGACAAACTGAGCCTGCTATTCAGTTAGAAATTACTTTAGAAACTAATTTTTGTTTTCGAGATATTTCAAAATTTCAAAAGTACCGTTATTCGATTCCAGAAATTTTACCAAGTCTACAAAGGTTTTTTTTTTTTGTGTGTGAAAAAAATATATCATGTTATGTTAAATCAACTCTGTAATTAATCATTATTTTTAATAAAAAATAATAAAAATAAATACTTGTTCGTCTGTATTTCAGATGCCTAAAATTTATAATAATCTTTTGGAACATTTTAAGAACAAAATGCGCATATTTTAAAAAAGCAGTATTTTAAGTAGCTGTGCAGTACAGCAGTACAAAGATACAGAAAACAGTACAAATACTGCTTTTGCAGTAAAACGACAGCCCTGACCTCCTTCTCTTGAAATTGAGAGAATTCTCTCTCGTTTTTTGAGATTTGATATTTATCATTTTTCTATCCTGAAAGTACACGAACGAACCTATTTTAAACCAGTAAAAGTGACGTTAGTAATAAATCTAGTTTTTTTTTTTAAATCAATACCAACATCAACAAAATCAATACGCCGTCTTTTGTAAGAAGCTGGTAACCTGCGATTTTACGTACACTTGAAGTCCGTCAACTTTCGTATAAAGTTTCAAAAAATTTCACCTCTCTCTCATGGGGTTTAAGGCCGTTCCGAATTGCTTAAGTTCGTCGGACTGTGGGGCCCTACCATAGGTAGGTATATTTTTGATGTACAAGGTTAGATAAATTGCCACTACAACTTCTATATCATTAACTTTAAGCATGGAAATGCCTACAAAAATCATTAAATGTGGCAACAGTCCCCATCAATGGCGATTCGCATTTTATTCGCTTCTATTTCCTCAGAAGAAGATATCGTTCGCCGGCAAGTTCATTTGGGAATCTCAGGCAATACTTGTAGAATGTGGAACGCGGTTGAGGTCGCCCCAACTTTTATTGGAAGCATCACCGACCCATTGCCCAAAAGTCACATAAAAGAACAAAATACGAACATCAAGACGAAGATTATGAAAATTTTTAAAAGATATGCTAAATTTCCGCGGATTAATGTGGAGTTAAAGAAAAATTATCTGAAATTTACGTCACAGTTAAAAATATAACCTTATATTATAATTATTGGTTTTGGCGAACTAGAATTTTCGTCAAAATTCCTCACGCATAACAAAACAGTCCGTTTACAAAATACAAACCTTCTCTGCGAGCGATTTAGTCCAGTCAGCAGGCTATCTAGAAAATTCAGTCGGCTCTCCCACAGCTCAGCTTGGTCGGAGAACGCATCGAATGCGCTCGAGTTCTTAGCCGATTGCAGTAAGGACTGATTGTCGCCGATTTTGTTGAGAATCTCCTGGTAGTCCTTAATAAGCGATACAACATTCCCCGAAGAGTCACTGTGAGTGGTGAGCTTAAGCGTCGCAGTAACAGCCCATTGATCGAGCTCAGTAAGAGCCTGCCTTACCACTTGCTCAGAGGCTGCCTGCTTAGCTATGTTCTAAAAGAAATATAAATTTATTTATAGTTCAGTTTAAGGTTAGGGAAAGCCTTACAGATATTTCGCCAGACACAGCCGCAAGTGCATTCGAGTCCTCGAGGATGTCTTTCAAGGTTATACTATGCATTGGCTTTGGCTCCTTGCCCAGCAGCATGAATATCTTAGCCCAGTGCCTCTCATTCAGAGCATCGGACTGAAGAAGTTGTAAGTTGGGTACCACGGTCTGCAAGCGATCAACGGTCTGTCGTATCCGTTTCGAGGGCAGATCAATCGAGGAATGCACTGAGCCCTCCCACTTGGCTATGAATTCCGTAAGGACGTACGGCCTCCGCCGGTATATAGCCCATTCTTCCGACTTGATCGTCTCGAATTCGACCAGAAATTCGTCGTAGACCCTCCACTGGTTAGCCTGTGCCTGAACCTTTGCATCGATCTCCTCAAATGGCTTTAGGATATCGTCGGGGAAGTGCATATTAAACTTAGCACACTCGGCCAGGAGTTGATCCTTTTTCTCCTTGATACCGCTCCAGTGGTCATTCCGTTCCTTAAACAGCTCCAACGTAGCGTCCTCGTTGGCTTCCAATTCGGCTACGGTGGACTCCCATCGAAGTATGAACTTCTCAGCTTCGTTGCGTAGATTTTGAATCTGCGAGTTCGCCTGGTCCTTGATTATGTCGACTTGCCTTTGAAGGATAACCGCGTGATTTTCTATGAGTGGTTGCAGTTTTTCCCATTGCAGCAGAATGCCCGCCAATGCTGTGACACGCTCCTTACACCACCCAGCTAGACAGGTGTCCTTGCCTTTGACTATTTCCAGAGTTGTGTTGATCTGAAAATTTGACAGTAAGCAGAGGTGAGGGGTAGTGGATTTCAGTCTTACCGTTGGCAGTTCGGATATCATCTTTTCGTACTTCATTCCGGAATCTGTAATTGAAGCCTCATCCATGGGTACGTTTTGCAGGAACTGTGTCGACGACTGAAGGAATTCTTGAATCACCGCAACGTCGCTTAGAATCGATGTACGCAGGCTGTTCGACAGCGCCTCCCAATAACGGCGGCTTATAAACTCAATGTCGGAGCGCAGTGGCAGGATGTTTATAACGAAACAGTCGATTTGCTCCTCGGCACTGAAAGTGGAAAAATAAGTGCCTTGAGTTTGAACTGCGAGAGACATTTGCGAAACTCTCAGACTGATTTCAACGTCTTTTGACAAAGATCCTTCAGACCTAGCTTTGCGACCGCTATAGGAGAACTTTGGTGGAACTTAGGTTTAAGCGTTGGTAGAGCAGGGTAAACCCTACTATACCTCACTTAGGTCCTTGTGGACCCATTGTGATGAATGATGATGATTGGTGGAACTTACTTTTGAATTTTCGCGATCTTCTGGCTAAAATGCTTGCACGCCTTGAAGTTGCGATCCCAGTCCTCCCATGTAGTCAGGTGAATGCCACAAAGCTCCTCAACATCCACACAACCAAGCGCGATCCAAGGCGTCCAGATCTGTTTAAATTCCGTCAGCTTAGCGAACAAATCCTCGGCCTTCTTGAACAGAGGCCCAAATTGATTTCGGTTGATTTCGATCATCTTTTTGAATAGATCCGCACTCTTCTCGGAAAGACCGTGGAATCCACAGGGCCGCTCTAAGAATCGTCGCAGCTGCGTAAAGTATTTCTCGCGAATCTCCTCCTCAGACGGACGAAAGGTAAGCTGACGTTGGCTAGGGAAGGGGACCATTTAAGACTGGAAATCGAAAACCTGCCTCAGACCTACCGAAACATGATGTCGATGTGGATGTCAGGCAGCTTGTTGTTCATGTCAGTCAGCCCCACGAGGTACTGGTATTCCAAGACTTTGTACAGCTGGTGGTCCCAGTGCAGCTTGAACGCATCTAGGTTGGTGTAGTTTTGGCGCTCTAAGCTGGCAACCAGCTCACGCAAGTGACGCATTTCATCCTTCCACACTTGACCCTGGGTAAATAGGTCGGTGTTCATCAGTTTGACAATCTGGGAAGAAAACTAGTCACACGGTGAACTGGTTTTGAAGTCTGAAATTATTTACGGTTCTCTTAGCTTGCTCGTGGTAGCCAACCAGTAGGTTGTTGTCAGCCGACAGCTTTGATACGGCTGCTTGAAGCACAGACACATAGCTTTGAACAGATTCTTCGTCATTCCAGGCGACAGGTTCGCCTTGCACCAGCCTGGACAGGTCCATGGCATTTTTGAGCATAATGGGACGTTGACAGGGTATTATGCGGTCCCCGATGGTATTGTGGAACGTTGCGATCTGCTGCAAACGACGCGCGTACGACATGAACTTAGCGGCATGCGTTGCAGACGAGCGCAATTCTATCGGGACTGTGTAGCCGAGATTTTCGAATTCTCTCACGTCTTGGCAGAAGGTCACGAGCTTAGGGTTGAATGTGACGCGCATCAGTTGACGGCCTTCCTTTTCGAACTTAACCACGGGCTGGTCGTCGCGGAGTCTGCAAGGGAAAGTGGTATTTGTTACAGATAAAAATGGTAAATGAATTCATTTGCCGAGTTTCTTTTCATACATTTGCGCTGACATTTAAAACACTCTTGGACTGATTGACACTTGACAGTCTTTAAACTCACCTGAGCTCGCCACTTTTGACCGCGGTCATGCACTGGCCGCACCAAATTTCAAAGTTCGTCCTCAGCAGCGATTCGGTCTCCTCCTTGATCTCCTGAACCGCTTTATTAATTTTGTCGAATCCCTCGCGTCCGCTGATCAAATGGCTGACCTTTTCAATTTCAGTTATCTGCCGTCCCTCAAAATACATTAGAAGAGGGACATTGCAAGGTTTTTAGGAACCCACCTGATACTGCACGACCTTGAGCCACCGACACTCATTACAAATGACTGACAAGTGCCCCGTGTCCGGCTCCATATTTGTGTCGTTCATTGCCTTGCGCAGATCTTGCAACAGTATTTGCAACGACTGCACAAACTGCTCGCGCTCTATAGTAAGCAACTCCAAGACCATCGGCCGCTGTATTAGAGTCTCGTATTTCGAGAAGATGAATATGATCTGCCGTGGATTGCTGAGGTAGTTGTGAAGTTGGGCCTTCAAGGCGAAGGCGATTCTCTCATCGATTGGCTGCAGCATCTGCTCGAATTGCTGCAGAGCCTTGTTCCAATTGGTCTTACCCTTCGCTGTTGTGTCGAAGATGTTGATTTCTAGTCGAAGAGAGGAGTTTGATAAGATCTTCGACTTACCGTTGGTACTTACCCCTGAACAGTGAGTTGTGGGTGAACATAGTCCGAAGCTCTTCATCGTCCAGGAGCGTCACTATCTGCTTGAAGAGGCTCTTGATGTTTTTGATCTCCCCGAGGCGTTCTTTGAACAACTGACCACGCTTCGGTACATGCGGCTCCCCCGTCCAAGGATGCTGAACGTAGTTGGGCCAAAAAAGACGCGTCAGCGAGTCACACAGTTGCATCCAAGAGTCGACAATGTCGTGACACTGACCCACCACATTCGAGATGTGGTACGAGTTCAAATTCCAAATGTCCTCTGATATGAGATTTTCAGTGCAAGCGTCCAAGACTAGGTTTCCTAGAAAAAAGAAAAGAAAAAAACATTCAAAGCGGTTGGTTTTGGGGCTACCAATGAGTCTCACCGAGGATTTCCAGAATGTCTGTCATCCGGTTCTGTGGATAGCGGTAAGGCAGCCGCCATAGTTCGTCCAAGTAGTTGTGCGCAGCATCGAGGAACTCCTCGACTGTCCCCATTGCTCCCGGGTCGATTTTCCTACAACTAGAAAGTCAAGCAACTTCGATTCAAAATCATCCAACCTCACCGTATGTGCTGGTCAATATTGTCCAAAGCACCCATGAAAACCTGTGATATTTCCCGGTCCACCCTAGACTTGGAGCTGTCCAGTTTCTGTTTCCAAAATTTGATCTCGTCGCCGATACATGTTATTCCTTAAAAGAAGCAGTAGCTGATTAAGACCCGCACCCTCCTCGCAAAATAAACACAAACCTGATTGTGGTAGCCCCAAAGTGGAACCCAAGGAAACATGCAAACTCTCCAACAGTCCACTCAATTCGGCACTGTACTCTGCCTTCTGCGAACCGCACAGGTGGGGAATCCACCGTCAAAGTTGTCAAATTAACACAAAAGCCCTGAGCTTAAAATCCATTATTCGTCCTTACCTGAACCACGGCATGCGGCGAAAACACCCTCGACATTGAATTGTAGATCGATTTTACCATACCACCTTCGAGCGTGAGCATTCCCAGACTTTGGTTATCCATCAGAGGAGTGACTGTCGACGACGACGATGGTGCACCGCCAACTTTGGGAATCTTATAGAACAACAAACACACGTCGTCGTTGGGAATCTGATGATGAAACTTGAGTTTGCCATCGTTGCTGGTTGCGGCAATCACGGTGATTTCCTCAGATTCCAGAAACTCGGTAACGGGCTGCTGGTCCTCGTGACCGGATATTGCATCAAAGTAATCAACTATATGCGGCGGGATTGGGTAAATTTCCGATGCGAAAATTAATCTGTCAGTGCGGGGGAGAAATTCTTCAAATATTTACCAGAAGTGTTGATAATAAATTTAGTTTTATTGGACATGACTGTGTGAAGTTTTTGGTTGAGAGTGCTTCTGCTGAAGAAGTTTCCTAAACTGACAAATTTTCTTCTACGGGCTGGCGCTGGTTCCTGGTTGTTGCTGCGGTAGCGGTGTTGGTGTTGGTGTGTTGTGGAATATTGGTGTTGCCAGGGTAACCGTTATACACAGGGGCTGATCGGTTAGGGTTGTTTACCATACCAACAGTGAACATGAAGGGTGAAGGAGTGGTTTTTGTTATTGTTTACATGTGTGCTATAAACATTTTATGGAAAGGGCAGTTCAGTTGGGTAGTTATTCCTGTGAATCGGGAAGGAGTTGGTGAATCAATTTAATCAGAAATGGCTACGGAAATGATGTGTACTGTTTCGGAACCATCGACGTGAGTGGGCGGTTGCGTTTATTCAGGTGTTATTTGGTAAGGGTGCGGGTGAATGGCTAAAAGTTCCAAAAAAAGAAACACTTTTCACATTTCAGTGTATTTATGTCAGAAATCCACCCGCACCAGGCTCTGGATGGATTATTTGGGCAACGATTTTCGATAATATACGTCAGTCGCAAGACAGGTGGTCCGAAATGGTATTCACTGCGGGATCTGCAAAAATATTCCTACCCCAAGTGATGGGTAGCTTTAGCACAGATAATATAATATTCGCAGGTGTCGCAGTCCATGTTAGGTTAGGTTAGGGATGTGGGCTGGCGTGGAGTACCTACTCCTAATAGCAATTAATTACTCACTGTGCTGTTGTATACAAACTATCCTGGGGTTTTGATAAGGCATATCTTGTCCCATATGTTAGCTGTATTTCTTGCGATCGCCCAACAACGATTGCCCAACAAAAAGCTCTTTCCATGGATTATCCAACAAAATTAAAGATTTTTCCTGAGTGGGTTGAGCATATCGTAATCGGAATCGTTTGAACGTATAGTGCCCGTGCGTGACGAACTCTCTTGCTTTCGTCTTATCCTGTGCTTCTCGTTCCAAATTCTCTTTTCCCATTCCCGACAAACAAACATTTTAATATTGCTTGTGACAATAAAGCAAATGTCCTCCGGAGGCAAAAAAAAAAAGAAAAAATCAACGATTGTTGTATTACCTCACTTTCCAGTTTACACTCGCTAAGAAAGAAAAAGGAACAAACAAATTGTTTTGTTAATAAGTGGAAGTTATATACAATCTATATAAAGGGTTATCCAATAAGAGGTGTTATTGTGAAAGGATATGATCCTGTATGCCTGCTCGTGGTGGCCATTTGGATGATGTTCTTTTTCATTATTAACGGCATACCTTTCTCTTTATTATGAATTAAACATCCGGTCATGTATCTCAAAAAATGGCATTTTTCTTTGAATACTAAAATAACACCTCTTATTGGAAAACCCTTTATATAAAAATTGAACCTTAAAATTGTGTTCGTTTGCCGCCGATTCAAGCCTTAACACATTTACCGATTTTAGTAAAACTTTCATAAATCTTTGGTATTGGTCTATTTTTGGTTTTTGTGAAGTTTGGTTGAATTGAAATCGGAAAACTTATGTGTGTATTATGCGTGCGTGAAAAAAACACGAATTTGAGTAA
The DNA here is from genome assembly GCA_946477585.1 of Cheilosia urbana. Taxonomy (NCBI): domain Eukaryota; kingdom Metazoa; phylum Arthropoda; class Insecta; order Diptera; family Syrphidae; genus Cheilosia; species Cheilosia urbana. The sequence continues at coordinate 126,787,564 of OX297854.1, forward strand.
ATTTGTCGATATCCTAAAGCAATCGACCGATTTCAATGAATTTTGTTGGCTGTGTATGGTTAGTTACAGTTTGAAAGATAGGACTATTTATTGTATGGTTCGTTACAGTTAGGACATTATTTTGGTATGGTGGGTACGGCTATTATGTAAAAGAGATGTCCGTATGTGCACTCATAACTCGGGAATGGATCATGCTTGGTGGATTCGTATTGATCCAAGGAAGGACATTTATGCTACTTTTTGTCGTGAAAATAAAAGTTTACGGGGATGGGATTGGGGATGAAACTTTGCATGCGGAACCGCATTTATACGGGTAGTGTCACTTCCAATACAAGAAAAATTATTTAAAATCTTTAATTTTTGAAGTATTTTGATATGCCGGGCTTATACCGCTACATAATTTGAAATTGAAAGTCGGCTCAGCTATAATTTTGTTGCGCAACCTCAATCCACCGAAATTTTGTAACTGATCGCGTTTGATTTGATTGTGAAGAATCTCAAATCAAATGTCATGGAATAAGCGACGATTTTGAGAGGAAAATTCAAAGAAAAACATTCTAATTCCGCGGATTCTGCTTATTCAGAAATATTTGCCATTCGTATTTAAGCGTATCAATTTCCCGTTGGGCTATGACAACTAATAAGTCTCAAGGACAATCGCTGGAATTTTGAGGAAACAATCTTGAATTTTCATATTTTTCCTAAAGTCAAATGTATGACCTTCCGCTTCATACATCGTGTACCGTAAAGGACATGTGCGTTGTGCATGCTTAGTATTATTATTTTCATTACATTAACGAATACGGGCGAAACAAAGTCCGCCAGGTCAGCTAGTATGCATAATATATATTTATATGTAAAGATATCGATCTATCACGAACAATACTTCCAATTATTGACAACCTAAACCAGCTCCTACTACGCTTGTTCTCGTACTCAACACTATTTATTCCTTTTTCTATATTTCATGATTCATCAAGCATTGCTTCTCAGATTTGTACCTACCTATCTAATAAAATAAGAAAATAACCAACAAAACTTTTGATGAACGAGAAAGTTTTGTTCCACCCAGTCGTGCACTTTATTTACACTGATGCATTGAAGAAGAATTCAACGATTTATGCAACTGGTGCCATGATAACGGGCGAATTATAAATACATCCAAAACAAAAGCGATGCACATACGCGGCCCATCGAAACAAGCGGATACTGTCAACTGCTCTCTATTATCAGAGATGCCAATTGAGGTAATCAGAACCTTCAAATATCTTCGAGTAACCATCGACGAACACTTCCTCTGGCGTGAGCATATAAATACCTTGCGTCTTCAACTAAAGAGCACCAATATCTTCGCTATGGTGTATCTTAAGCGATACTCCAATCTAATGACAAAATGTCCAACACACAGCATCGTCTTGTTAAAACTTTTTAACCGTCAAATCTTAGGCCCGTTTGCTGATACTACTCATAGCAACTTAAGTTCCACTTAAACTCTTTATGGGCTACTTTTTCTATGTCATAAACTGTCATATAATATTTTAATTGGAACTTAAATCGCTATGAATAGTATCAGCAAACGGGCCTTAAACTTTTTGATGTAAATGCAATCTTCCAGATGACAACACTGCTACAGTTCATGGATGGCCAGCGCTTTCTGCAATCTATACGCCATACGCTAAATACAAGACGATGAGCCCAAGAGATGCTACATGTTCCGCTTTCTTTCCACTTTCAACACTTACGGAAACCGAGAAGACTGTTCTGAATCTTGTTGATACAATTCCTCAATGTTTAAAAGTTATTCCAAATTTCAAGAAAAGAAAAAAAGAGATTAAAAAGTATTTAATTCAATCTCATTTTGTAAAGTATTAGAAACTAAAAAAATTGAATTTATTGATATTACTACACACTCTTTTTTTTTTTTTAAATCTTAAAAAGCCAAATAAAATTGAATACGCGTCAAAATACGCGCGCAAAGACGCGTTTTTGATACTTAGGCGAAGCATGGAAAAACTCATTGATAGACACATAAGGGATGCAGCGCTAAAACATTTTCCGCTCAGTAAGTCTCAGCATGCCTATCAACCAGGTAAATCCACCGAGTCAGCACTCAATGACTTAGTAACAAAAATTGAATCCTCCATTAATTGTAAGGAAATCTGTCTTGTCGCTTTCCCTGATATTGAAGGAGCTTTTAATTACACGTCCTATGAGTCCACCCACAGGACTCTCAACAATAGGAATCTATCTCCCATTATTGGAAGATGGATAATGTCAATGCTGAATAGCAGAATAATTCAGTCCCGCATCGATGATGTGGAAATCTCAGCACTCACAACCAGAGGGTGTCCTCAGCGGGGTGTCCTCTCGCCCCTCTTATGGTCCCTTGTCATTGACGATTTACTTCAGTCCCTGACAAATCAAGGGATCTATGCCGTAGGATATGCCGACGACGTTGCAATCGTCGTCAGTGGTAAATTCGAAAGCACGGTCTCAGAAATACTGCAATACGCTTTATCTGTTGTTCAGAGATGGTGTAATAAAGAAGGTCTTTCTGTTAATCCAAAGAAGACAACTATAGTCCCCGGAGGAAACTTGATCTCCTGATTCGCCCTACCTTGTTTGGCGAAACCATTGAATTCTCTCGAGAAGCCAAATATCTGGGAATTATCCTTGACAGTAAACTATCATGGAACCAGCAGATTGAACGTACCGTAAACAGAGCCACCAGATCTCTATGGATCTGTCGTCGTGTCTGCGGTAAAAACTGGGGTCTTAGGCCTCGGATGCTATACTGGCTCTATACGCTCGTCGTAAGACCAGCGGTTACCTATGCCGCCGTGGTCTGGTGGACGAAGACTAACGAAGTCACCACAGTCAAAAAGCTAGAACGAGTCCAACGTATAGCTGGAAACTGTATGACGGGCTGCTTACGCTCCACACCGACTATGGCACTTAATGTCATCCTTGGTCTAACACCTCTTCAAACTTATATTCAAATGGAAGCCAGACTGGGAGCTCACCGCCTGTTCCATTCGAACAACTTTGACCCCTATACCAATCAAGGAGGTCATCTGTCCTTACTCGACACCATTGAGCCTTCAAGCTCATTCAGCATTCCTCTTGATGACATGCTACCGGAATATGTCTTCCATAAAAACTTCTCCACAATCATCTCCCCAAGGGAAGAATGGGAGAAATACAAACCTAATCCATCTCAACTCGACATCATCTGGTACACAGACGGTTCTAAGATGGAATCAGGGACTGGCTCTGGAATCTATGGTGAGTCAAACCAAGTGAACTTGTCAGTCAGCCTTGGGAAAAACTTATCCATATTCCAGGCTGAAGTCTTTGCAATCAACCATTGCGCTAGAATAAATCTTAGTTCTAACACACGTGGAAAAACCATATTTATATTTTCAGATAGCCAAGCAGCTCTTAAAGCTCTCGACTCATCTGTCATCAAATCCAAACTTGTCTTAGAAATATTCTCAACATCTATGAACTTTCTAAGAAAAACCTAGTCATCCTCCACTGGATTCCAGCCCATAGAGGATTTGAGGGTAACGAATCGGCTGACTCACTGGCTAAAGTCGGAGCAACCACTCCACTCATCGGACCTGAACCCTTCTGCGGAGTCAGCAAAAGCCATTTCAGGAACTACATCAAGAACCAATCTCGTATAGAGTCTAACGAGATCTGGCAAAACACAGCTGGGCAGAATTGCACCAGAACATTTTTCCCCAAATTCTCCTCCAGAAAATCACTATTCTTGATTAATCTGGACAAAAACAACCTGAGAATACTAACAGGAATAGTCAGTGGCCACGGTCGAGTGAAAAAACATCTCCACCGCATTCACTGAAAAAAAAAGTCGGCGTCGTATTGATGAATGGCGTTCATCAACATGATATTCATTGATATGAGGTAATTTTCATAAATATGATGAACAAATTCGTGAAAACTTTTTGACAATTGATGAACAGTTTTTCAATATGATGAAAATGAATTCATCAATTTTTTCAACAGGATTCTGAAGAGAATTTTGCGTATGTTTTTATGAACTACGTTCATTATTTCATCAAAACATTTCATCAATATGACGAAAACACTTATTTTGATGAATTTAGTCATTTGTTCATCCAGTTGATGATTTATTCGTCTTATTGATGAATGGAATCATCATATTCAAGTACGATTGCCAAGTTTTGAATTTTTATCATATTGATAACGACGTTCATCGTTTTGATGACGGCTTTTATTATATTGATGACAGCGTTCGTCAAAAAACAGACATTAATTTTTACTAAGGAGAACGTTGATGTAAACCTTCATAATATAGATGAACTAATTCGTTATATTGATGAAAAAAATTAAATTCACCGTAATATTCATCATATTGATGAATGGAATCCTCATATTGATGAACTTTTTTCATCGGTTTCTTCAATGTGATGAACAGATTGTTAATATGATGTATGCTGTAGGTGTACACACGCGATGTTGGTACAGCATTTATACTCACACACGCATGATGAATCTTTTAATGTATATATGCGTAGATAATTATATGTCATTGCTCATCAAGCGTAAAATATCTACACAGGGTGGCATAGAAGAAAATTGTGTATGGTTTTACGATGAACGATGAATATCTTAAAAGATTCGATATGTGTGATTTAGAAACTTCATCACATAATTATTTGTTTATCTTTTAATTAATGTTCCCCCAAAAGTATCCATTTGCATTTTAAACAATGTACTGATTGTACAATTGCTTGCCGATGAACAAACTTTTTTATTTTTGCTTTTACTACTGGCGACTGCAGTATACAAAATTTAAAAACAATTAATTAAGTGTAAAAAATTCAATATTACCTAGTGTAAAAATGGTGGAAATATAAAAAAGCTATAGTCTAACTTCGATTATTCACATTATATAAAATGTTATAAATTTTGCATAAATAGCTTTAATACATTAATATATTTTAAGTATTTATTATGTTATCAGTATAATGAAACTTATATAATAATTAGAACCTATATCTTCGATGGAGCGCCTCATTTACCCTAAAGAGAATGTAATTTACCTAGCCTTAATTAAAAGTATGCAATTAATGTATAACTTTATTTCAGTTGCATATGTAGATATATCTGGGAGGTGTTGAACAACCGATTTCGTTTCAATGATTTTGCTATGTAAACGAACGTTGTTCGACATAAATTGTTTGCTCTAAATATTCATAGCGACGTTTTAAAAGCTAAATCATGAGTAAGACTATCTAATTTTCAAAGGGGCTTATTTTTCCGATATCTTGATATAGCTTTTTCATTTGTAAAAAGTAAAACGTAAATATCGAAAAATGTTGTTCGTGTTTTAAAATACATACTTCTAAAAGGTAGGTTAAGCTACGTTTCCGCGGAACACAAATCCCAAGATTAAGTACAAGAGGTTTAGAATTAATCCCGAAGTGTTTAAATGGCTCTGTCCATTTGAGAGAAAATGACATTTCACGAGAGAGTGTGAGAGAGAGAGAGAGACATTTTTCCATTTTTGATGTCTTTTCTTTCATTTTTTTTTTTTTTTGTCTCTTTTGACATATCGAGCTGTGAAAAGTGTGTTTGTTTTATTTCTAATCTCCCTTTTTATGAGATAACTTTCGTATGATAAATTCCGAGATTTATGTGGGATGTACGGAAATTTTTCTAAATCTCGCAGTTATCCTCCGGTGGAAACTTAGCAGTAGGGTCGATTTTTAACGTTAAATAAATATGTCATTAAAATACAACTACAATCATCATGAATTTTCTACAACGATTTTCCTTTGGTAAAAAAAAGAGCTCGCTATATAATTATAACGTTGTGATTTCATTACACACATAAATGTAAATAAATATTTACTTTTTAAAAATATTTTCAAAATCAATGTAATATTGTTATTTAACCAAACTTTTCTCGTACCTTTTTCTCTCACGCCTCAACATTATAAAATTCAACAGAATGGATCAATAAAATTATAACTAAATAACAAAAAACGCAAAAACACATTTCAAACGCAAATGTATGCACATGCACCCTGTGACTCTATGCATATGGCAGGCAAATGGCCGTTCTCTGATTCTCATTGGGATCCATTATGAAAAAAAAAAAAAAAAAATGGTCCCAGGAGTGATAAAAGTAACTCAGAAATAAAATTTATTTTTATAAATCTTCAATATTTCTTGAGCGCGTGAGTTTTTGCCACTACACTTTATTGACTTTCGTGGTAAAACTGATTTTCGTTTGAATATTTTCCTTTCGGATGCGAAGAAATTCAAAAGTTAAATTCACATAATATTACCATTACCATTTTCATGACATTATGCTCGTTTAAGTATTTTAGCATCCCCATGAAAGTGGGAAGGCTATATCTTTACGATTTATATTGGTGTCAGTATTTTTATTTCATGTTTTTATTTGTGTGAATACAACTACATGAAAACAAATTTGACAGCACAAAAAGTGTGCATCATATTGATGAACAAATTTGTCAATATGATGAATACATTCATCACATTATGAAATTAAAGGGGAATTTGGGTTCATCATATCGATGAATTTTTCATAATATTGATGAACAAAGTTGATGAATGATGAACAACATCATATTGACGAAATCGGTTTCATCATACTAATGAAAAAGTTCACTGGACTAAAATTGTTGATTTTTTCATCACATTGATGAACTTTTTCACTACTATGGTGTACCTTTTTTTTTCAGTGTTGGCGTCTCACCGGATCCCATCTGTAGACTTTGTCTCGAGAGTGACGAGTCCTCTCTTCACATTATCACAGAATGTCCGGCCCTTTGTCGTCTCAGGAAAAAAGTCCTTGGTGATGAAATCATTGATTTAGCATCTCTTGCTAATGTACACCCAGAGAAGATCCTGGTCTTCCTGACGGCCTCTGGGGTGAAAATATGGCTCTAGGAATTTATCAGGGAAGGCACAATAGGCTTCTCTAAGAAGCCGCAGTGCCAGAGCTCATTGAAAGCTCTCCCGCCTCACAATCTAATCTACTTAGGCGAAACGGCTGGGTATACTGCATAATGATTTTGACAGAAGCTGTAGGGACGTTGAAGAAATAGACTCTGTTCGCCATCTACTTTGCGAATGCCCAGCCCTTTAAAACAGCAGACGCAGGATTCTCAATACTTACTTCTTCGATGAACAAGACGAGGATTGGGAAAATGTGGATCTTGAGATTCAGCTTCAGATCTGGGTGGTCTTATTACCTATAGATCAACGGACTTTATATCATCAGCTATACTATTAAGACGAATTAGAGGATCGCGATAAAACAGAGCCTTAAGAACCCATAAGAACCCTCCAACCCTCCAACTTTTGGTTATAATTTATTATAAGCTAGTTCTAGGGATTTATGTGAACCTGATGCGGCAACCTACTTCGCAACTATAGGCAGTGGTCCTAACAGATATTGGAGAAGGCGTCTTAAATACTTGATGCAGGTCCGTAGGTCATTTAAGACCCATAAGCACCAATAAGATTCAAAGACTTTGTTTTGTATTTTTGAGCCGCACGTGGTCCCTTGGACGATTGGTTTTGATTAAATTGACTGACACGTACATGGAATTATTTCGACACTGAAATTCGCAAAACAGAGGTGTCCTGCAGGGAAAAACTATTTAACTGAAGAAGTCACACGTGCCTCACACTCCCACAGAGAAACTCTGTCCTTTGGCTTTGGGACTTTTAAAACGTTTTTTTTTCCTTTTGCGATTTCCATTTTGTTGGTCCCAATTCGTCAACTGCTGATGAATGCCTACAGGATGAAATTTCGTATGAAATTCCTTTTGGTGTGTGTCCCTTGTAACAGCCACTGATACAGAGCGTTGTGCTCATAAATAAATTCAAAAGGTCCTTCATCATTATGTCCCTCAAGGACTGATTTCGTCAATCTCACCAAAATGAAATGGATGACTCAGGAGTCAGGACTATGGCTCAGGGCCCATTTCCAGTGAAGTGACATGTGCGCGGTACGTGCACTTTTCGAAAAAAAAAAACATCCATCTATATGATGAGTGTGTTTGCTGTTGGGAGGTGCAAAGTGATTGATCAGTGGAATTCCCCCAGCGGAGGGGATAAGGAGCCAAAGATGAACTGGATTACGTAGAGATATACATGCTCGCCAATTGATTGTAAATTAATTGAATTAGGGAAAAAATTGCTTTCATATTTTCCGGATTGGTGCGTGACTTTTTTGGCATTTTTCACTTGATCATTTATTTGGCCCGAGGGTCCGTCGGAAGGATGGAAGTGATTATTCTTCTTTTCCTTGAATATTTATTTATCCAAGAAGTGATTTAATCAACTTGTCAACGAATTTGGTGGGAACTCTTGAAATATTTCGCAATGACAGAACGTGATGGATATGTAGCCACGTGGAAGGGTGGACGTTTTGAACTATTTGACGAGAAATTGTACAGAAAGCTGGAAATTAGAAAAATGAAAAAAGCAGCAGAAGGCAAAGCCAATCATTTATTCATACGGTGTGGGAAAATTACATTTCATTGAATTGTCCTGATTAGGTAGGTATATTTTGTTGACTGGGCGTCGAGGGCTTCATTTATTTTCTAAAATATTACTGAAAGAAATGAGTCCATAAACCCTAAATGCGTTTGTTTGGGCACGTCGATTATTTGGATGGAGTTAAAATAAATGGTAGTCCAATGTCCAAGGTCATACAGGACTCTAGGCCTAGCGCTAGATTTGTTTTTATTTTTCAAACCTAATTAATTCCGAAATATAATGCACAAATTAAGCAGCTTGGCCAGACCAAGTATTATAAATTTATTTAAAGCTTGCTAGGGGTGTGAAAATATCATGATCTCCCGTGGTTGAAATTGAAATGCCTCGCTTATGGTAGTCCAACATACTAACCATTGAGCCGTTTGTAAGTTGACACTCTAAAAAAATCCCCAAGTTTTTTAAAACCTATTCCCACTTATCAGAGAATGACGAACTGCGATTAGTTAATAGTAGCCGTTTTTATTGTTCATTTCGGAAAATCAGTGCTTAGACTTACCATTTCCCACTTTTGTGTACATGTCCGTAGGTTACAAGTCCTCCTTGATGGGTGTCTAACTTGTTTGATATGGACATGTCAACTTTCAGGGTTTATGGTATAAAGCGTGACATTAAAACCGATTAAAGTCAGTGGGCCTTACCAATAATAATCATTTATAACCTTTACACTAAATATTTTGTAGGTCACAATGAGTAATTTCATATGGAACATTTCGCCATTGTGAGCTGGTAAAATCTACATAACTTGGACATTAAATATTATTCATTAGTATCGCGTAGTATGTAATTATTTTTAAATATTTTGCAGTTCACAATAGTCAGTTATAAGACAAATATCATAGTTGCGAGTTCATAAAATGTAATCTGGGCACTAAAAATGATTATTAGTACCACTCAGTGGAACTAAGGTACTAAAAAAAAGTTCAACATTGTAATCTAGTAAGTTATCACAGATGGGCCTCTTATGGGCCCATCTACAAGTAGAGTTAAGTATTCTAGTACCTGTTTTGACAGTGACAGCCAAAGGAAACAGCCAATGGGAGGCAAGCTTCTATCGGCCAATAAGATCATTCGTTCTATCGAAGTCGAACCACTCTTCAAGTGGATGTCAACGAGCGAAGAAAACGATTTTTATGATAATCAGTTTTACTTTTAAGCGTTTATCTCATTCAATAACATATAATATAAATAAAGAACACACATTAAAACATTTATATTTAATTTGGGTCTACTTAAGTCACAATAGATTTGTCGAACGGAAAGTTTAGCTATTGCGATTTGTTAAAATTCACCATTGGACTCTAAAAAGGTTTGTAGTGTAGCAAATATTGGTCTAAACGGATTTTGGACGGCGAATTCCGAGTTTGACTCACTGAATATCAGCGAATTGTGTGTCGTGCTGCCGCTTCAGGATATTTTCACGCTGCAGATTCTCAAGAAATATGTAGAAGATAGATTTTTTTGCAGTCTATTGAAATGTTGAAATAAAAATATGTTTAAAATTTTATTTCTAGATCCGGCAGTAAAATAATGTTTCGCTCACTTTCAATTAAATGCTGAAAGTAATTATTTTGCGATTGGAGCAAAGTGGATACACTGGTCATACATTTTAGAGAGAACGATAAAAAATGGTTTGTCTACCTACTAGAGCCCCGCGTTACCATTTAAAAAAAAAAACCGAAGTAGATTTCAAAATCATAGTTTTCATAGCGTTTGTAATAATTCGTTAGCATTTGGCTAAACTTTTTATAACATACAAACCAAAACCAAACGTATAACCTCTTTGACAGAAAATTAAAAGGAAAACAATAATAGTAATACGTTTTTTGTTGGAAGTGAACTTTGAGTGGAAAACTCTTAACAAATTTGTTTGTTTGTTTGATTTAATGTTTTTTTTAAATTGAATCGGAATAAATAAGGGATTTCTAAAGTGAATTAGATAAAAGGATTTTATTATTATTTCTAAAAATTAACATACAATATCTTATATATATCTAGAGTTTGGCAGCACCGAATTTTATGATTCTTATTCTATTGGAAAGGTATTTTTTTTGATCAGGGGTCGAATCGCGTCCTCCGTGATCGAGCATTTCGTGACGGTATTTGCTTTTGTTTCACATGTAAAACCAACTTAATTCCGTGAACGGGTGCCTAGCTTGTTCACGGAAGAGGCGATTCGACACGTGGGTAAAGCTGGGACCGCCACATTGGAATTTCGCCAAACAAAGTATATGTGAATTAGTTGCTATTTAGTTGCTATTTAATTGCTCTATTCCTGATTTAGTTGCTCTTCGGGAAGTGGGAGATTTTGTGGCGGTCCTAGCTTGGAGGTAAAGCTGGGACCGCCACATTGACTTTTCAAGGATTTTTTTTGCGCATACCTATCACTGATTTAATTGCTCTGGGGAAATGTGTTTTTTTTTTTAATCGGACAAGCCGTTCGCGCACAATTTCAAATTTAAGTTTTTTTGTAACGGTCAGTTCGCTATGAAACTCTTTTGTTTTTCAAGGAAAAGCAAGAAAATTATTAAAAAATTCATAAAAAATTAACCCATACGAATATAACGACGTCACGTATCTCAAATGAAGCGTATATTCGTAGGCTATTACTAGATCTAATCAAATATTTTGTTGCTCTTCTACAAATGGGAAAAAAAGGTGAGCCACAATTACCGAAAACAAACACTTTGAAAAATAAAAAAAATTAGTTATCGTTCGAAAACAACTAAGCCACGCACATCCAAATAAACACCTATTCACTAGCTATCAACTCATATAAAAAAATGCTCCATCGCTTTCCTCTAACTGTGTCAAAAAATAAAAAGTTCATTTTACGACCAAAAAAGTAAGCTAATAATACCAAAATAAAAATTTGGAAAAGCTTAAAATTCACATATCCCTTTCGAATACTACTATAACACATACCTCTTTAGAAGCGCGTATTCATTAGCTATCACACCCTATACTCAAATAATTAGTTGCTCTTCGCTAAATATGTCAAAAGGTAAAAATATTAACAAATGTCATTCCATCGGAAATCCAGTTCGCACATGCAACTCTTTTGTTTTCATATGGAAACATTGAAAAAAGTCATATATTCCGTACGAATTCTACTATGCAATATATCTCATTATAAGCGTGTATTCATTAGCTATCACACCCTATACTCAGATAATTAGTTGCTCTTCGATTCATATGTCAAAAATCAAAAAGTTCAGATTACCAACAAAAGCCAAGGACACGCTTAGTACAAACAAAAAATTGGGAAATTTGAAAAAGTTCATATATCCCGTACGAATCCCACTAAAAGACATACATCATTAGAAGCGTATATTCATTAGCTATCATACCCTATACTCAAATAATTAGTTGCTCTTCGATTAATATGTAAAAAAGCAAAATGTTCAGACTGCCAAAAAAAGCCAAAGACAACCCTAGTACAAACAAAAAATTGGGAACTTCGAAAAAATTCATATATCCCGTACGAATCCCAATAAAAGACATACCTCATTAGAAGCGTATATTCATTAGCTATCATACCCTTTACTCAAATAATTAGTTGCTCTTCGATTAATATGTCAAAAAGCAAAATGTTCAGACTGCCAAAAAGAGAAAAACACACGCCTAGTACAGACAAAAAATTTGAAAATTTGAAAAAAATCATATATCTCTTTCGAATACAACTATTAGACATACCTCATTGGAAGCGTGCATTCATTAGCTATCAAACCCTATATTCAAATAATTAGTTGCTCTTCGCTAAATATGTCAAAAGGTAAAAATATTAACAAATGTCGTTCCATCGGAAATCCAGTTCGCACATGCAACTCTTTTGTTTTCATATGGAAACATTGAAAAAAGTCATATATTCCGTACGAATTCTACTATGCAATATATCTCATTATAAGCGTGTATTCATTAGCTATCACACCCTATAATCAGATAATTAGTTGCTCTTCGATTCATATGTCAAAAATCAAAAAGTTCAGATTACCAACAAAAGCCAAAGACACGCTTAGTACAAACAAAAAATTGGGAAATTTGAAAAAGTTCATATATCCCGTACGAATCCCACTAAAAGACATACCTCATTAGAAGCGTATATTCATTAGCTATCATACCCTATACTCAAATAATTAGTTGCTCTTCGATTAATATGTAAAAAAGCAAAATGTTCAGACTGCCAAAAAGAGCAAAACACACGCCTAGTACAGACAAAAAATTTGAAAATTTGAAAAAAATCATATATCTCTTTCGAATACTACTATTAGACATACCTCATTGGAAGCGTATATTCATTAGCTATCAAACCCTATATTCAAATAATTAGTTGCTCTTCGATTAATATGTCAAAAAGCAAAATGTTCAGACTGCCAAAAAGAGAAAAACACACGCCTAGTACAAACAAAAAATTGGGAAATTTGAAAAAGTTCATATATCCCGTACGAATCCCACTAAAAGACATACCTCATTAGAAGCGTATATTCATTAGCTATCATACCCTTTACTCAAATAGTTAGTTGCTCTTCGATTACTATGTCAAAAAGCAAAATGTTCAATCAATCTATAAAGTTCTTTACAAAAAACTTGGGTAACCCTACCGTCTTGTTTGTCAAAATAAACTTAGAAAAACTCTGAACAACTTGGCATAAAGTATGCATCAAATTTACAATGTTGTAATCGTTGCCTTCCAATTTAAATAAATCCTGAAAGTGTGAAACAATCCTACGTCCAAGTTTTATTAACCCTAAACGTATGCATTGATTGTAACTGCGAAATATCTAAACATGTACCAGCTGAGTAAAAATGGGTCGGGTACAACCTAACCTCGTACAACCCAACCCAAGCCAAATTTCCCTCCTTTCGCCATCTATATTTCAACTCCGCTACTAACAGGCAATAATCATAACGTTCACATTTATTGGATAGTGCTACCATCAAACGAATATTATGTGGAGTGTTTAGGGCCATATTCGCCAGGTTTTTCACCATTTTCCTGGTGAAGACGATAAAACTTACGTTAGTCCGGAGTTTTTTTTCTATTCTATTTTTTATTTTTATTGGATATATAATATTTATTGGTTTTTTCCACTTTGGTCCATGCAAAAATAAAGATTCCAACCGCTGCACCGACAGAAATATCAAATTCTGAAGATTGGTCCATTTTTGTTTGTTTTTGTTGTAGGACTTAAAACAAACATCCTATCTCAGCGAAGGTAAAGTACAACAACTAGTGTCACCTCCTCCAAGTCAGTCTGACATTATGCAAGCGTTTGATAAGTGCTAGTAAGATGTTTTGCTTTTTTTATCTCAATTTGGGCAGGAATCTCATGAATCGTGTCCTTAGGGCCCGATTCTGTGTCGAATTATCCAGGTTACTGGTGAATATTCATAAACTAAGTACTACAAAAAATTAACTACTGTGATCTACAAATCCAAACAACATCAAAAAATTTTTACGTTGTTTAACAAACAAATCGGTTTGTGTTTTTGTTTTTGAGACTGCGAATTTGATAATTTCTAATGTCTAAATAAATTTGTGGAATTGGAAATAATCCATGCTCGTATCTTTACTGTTTTTGACTCCAAATCTGCATACCTACCGCTATTTTTTCTCGAAATACTGTGTAATGTGACTCAAGATATTCATACGTTGATTTCTTTGAATACCTCAAAACAAACTCGGAATTGCTTAGAGGGGTGGGAAATGCTTTATATTTGTTGTAACTGAATGGAACTATCAAGACAGTCAATTTAATTTAAGTCTGAAACTAAAAGAAAAAGATCTTCTTAGAAAAAATAAATTGACTTTTGAAATTGAGAAAATAAATAAAGTAAAAAATTCGGGCGAATTTTCAACGTTAGAGAATTTCAGAAAATAAAAGACAAAAATTCGCAAAAATATTCATACATCCATAAGTTAAAATAAAGCTTTGTAGAACCTACTCCATTTTACAAAAAGTAAAAAAAAAAAATATGTCTATGGCAAAATCAAAACACACACGAACCAATAAAATTCAGATGTCATGTTCGATTTGGCGGCAGAAATCTGAAATCTCAGGTAAAAATTTGAAAAGTCAAATCAAAAAAAGCATTGAACACCACAACTTCGAACACATATTGTCTTATAATATGGTACCACTTATTTCCCACATTAAAAAGGTACCATGGATTACAATTCGATCGATAAGGGTGAGTAGTTAGAAAGTAAGGACTCAGTTGTATATATGAGATATAGATGGCGATAGGTGCGAAACTTGGATGGGGATGAAAATTCATTGAAAATGTATCAAATTATAAATTTTTCAGCTTTTTTTGTCATTATTTTTAAAATAAACACGATTGAAGGTTTCTGAGTGTATAGAAAAATTAAGATATAGTAAATTTAATGTACAAATTATTTAAGCAAATAACTTATTAAACACAAATATATATATATTATTACATAAGTACAAAGCAGTCGCTCTTTCAAATTTTCAGAACATTTTTTCCTACAGGCTTAAATATTGAACAAATGAGATTTTGTCCACACATACCGTTGCTCTCAAACTTTCACGCTGTCTTTTTTCTAGTAAAAATCGTGATACAAAAATCCACTTGAGTTAAGACCGTATTACACTCGTTTTTTTTTTTTTTTTTATCAAATTACTTAAAACTTATTGAAAAGTCAGTTGCTTGTAAAAGCGACAAAAAGTGTATTGCGAATGGGGTGGCAAACAGCTTTTTGCAAAACAATCAGAAACCTTCAATCGTGTTTATTTTAAAAATAATGACAAAAAAAAGCTGAAAAATTTATAATTTGATACATTTTCAATGAATTTTCATCCCCATCCATGTTTCGCACCTAGCGCCATCTATATCTTAAACGTACAACTGAACCCTTACTTTCTTACTACTCACCCTTATCGATCGAATCGTAATCCATGGTACCTTTTTAATGTGGTAAATAAGTGGTACCATATTATAAGACAATATGTGTTCGAAGTTGTGGTGTTCAATGCTTTTTTTGATTTGACTTTTCAAATTTTTACCTGAGATTTCAGATTTCTGCCGCCAAATCGAACATGACATCTTTAAACACGTTTTTATTTATTAATTTAGAGGATTACACTCGATTAAAATCTTTATTAACAACTATCAACTTATCCAAGAAAACGACGGCGTCCAACAACTATTTAAATTCCCAACAGCTGTCATCCCACCTTCGTCGTTAAGTTGGGTGCAGCTGTTGTCGTCGAAATGGGTGCGTCTGACAAGTAGTCGTCAATGGGTGCGTCTGGCAAACACCTTCATACGTTGAAAGCACAGATGGCGCTTTTACATAAGTTTACAACTCGGCCAATCTGACAATTGATCGACCTCGAACAAAAGATAAACTAAATACTTATCAATAATCTCTACATATTACTCCAAACTTATATCTACGGCAAGAGGGTCACTTGGACTCTCAATAGAAACAGCCTCTTCATTTCGGTCTAACAACCATTTTCGCATTCTATTCGCCTCAACAACACCATCGTACGGAAGCTGAGTCAGCTGGCAGTTTTCAATATCCCGCAATACATATCTGTCATGTCCGAGAATCTTACATACGACATAAGGGCCACGAAATTTCGGCAAAAACTTTTTATTCGTCCCGACGGCAGTATCAACGTTACGCATAACAACAAAATCACCGACTTTATATTCTTTAACTTTTTTACTGTGCCTAAGAAAATAGTCTAAATTATATTTCTGAGACTTATCAATCTCTCCTGAAGCTTCGGCACGAATTTGATCTAAATTACGGCAGCTCTCGGAAGCCATCTTTTCCTCTAGATGTTCCGTCATTTCATCTATTATTTCACCCCTTTGGCTAACACCAAACAATAGCATACTAGGTGAGTTCTTCGTCGTGCTATGAATAGAATTATTAATAGCGTACTCCACCTTTAGTAACTTACTCGACCAATCGGCATGATTTACCGGCTCACTCAATTTTCCCAGCATAGACTTGATAACCCGATTGACTCTTTCGACTTGCCCATTTGCCTGGGGTGAAGCCACGGCAACCTTTACATGTTCTATATTTCGTTTTATTAGAAAGTCCTCAAATTCGAAAGAGGTAAAGCATGTACCTCTATCTGACACAATGCGTCGCGGTCTGCTATAATACTGAAAGTATTTATCTAATGCGGAAATTACTTCTATTGTACTCGTCGAGTTCGTAGGATATAGCTTTACGAATTTTGTAAAAGCATCTATTACTACCAAAATATGCTTCCTTTTCGAACTAAGGGACGGCAAGGGACCAAAGTGATCCACATGAATTGTGTCAAACGGCAGAGGGTTTTTAGGAATATTATACAAGTTCCTCTCGCTAGAACGGACCGGCATAGCGTACATAATGCACTTAATACAATTTTGGATAAATCTTTCAATCTTTCGTCTTATGCTCGGAAACCAGTAATGCATAGCAATCTTATCGTAACATTTCTCCAGCGCCTGATGACCTAGTTTTTCATGAATCAACCGTATAACATTATCTTCCATTTCATTCGGCACGAATAATGCCTTTCTTCCACTTCTCTTCACTCTATATACAAGTCCATCCCTCAATTCAAAGTTTTTGACTTCTTCAACCTCCATTCGATCCCGTAATTCCATAATTATTTTGTCCCGTCCTTGCGCAATTTGGATTTGAAAATCCGTATCATCAACATCCCAAATTGCAGCAACCTGGCACCTGCTAAGGGCATCCACATGTCCCATAGATATACCACTACGATGCTGAATTTTATAATTATAATTTTCAAGTTCTAAGGCCCAGCGGGCAATCCGTGGATTAACTTGTTTCTTTTCTAATGTCATCGTCAGCGAGCTACAATCCGTAACTATTTTGAAGGGTATTCCTTCCAAATATACCCGGAATCGTCTCAAAGCATAAATTATAGCAAGCGTCTCTAGTTCAAAGCTATGATACCTAGATTCGGCAGCGGAAGTTGTCTTAGAAAAGTAAGACACCGGATGAAATTTTCTATCATCTTGCCTTTGAAGCAAGACAGCACCAAAACCAATTGAACTGGCATCACAATGCAGTTCTGTGTCCTTTATAGGACTATAAATAGCCAAAATCGGTGCTTCAATTAGTCTGCATTTTAACTCATTAAAAGCGTCCAAACATGGTTTGTCAAAATCATAGTCGGCATTTTTCTTTAATAAATTTTGCAACGGCTTTGCAATTCGGGAAAATGACGGCACAAATCGTCTGAAATAAGAGAACAACCCAATACAAGAATGCAATTGTTTCTGATTAGTCGGCACTCGATATTCTTTAATAGCGGCAATATGAGAATCACTTGGCGCAATACCTTGCGAAGAAACGGCGTATCCCAAATACTCTATTTCCGTATGACCGAACCGGCATTTCGAGAGATTTAGTTTAAGATTCCGTTGAGTTATACGTCTCAAAACGGTTCTTAGCAATAATTTGTGTTCCTCAAAGTCTGCTGTAGCAATCAATATATCGTCCATATAAGCAACTATTTTACCCGAATCAATTAAATCTCGGAAAATAACATTAATAAACCGCTGAAAAACGGCCGGAGCATTTTTCAACCCGAACGGCATTTTTAAATACTCCCACATGCCATTTGGAGTAACGAACGCAGTAAGAGGAATAGATTCCTCAGAAACCCTAACTTGATGGAATCCGCTTTTCAAATCTAGGAGCGTAAAATATTGTTTTCCTTCAAGATACTCTATACAATCTTCTATAAGCGGCAAAGGTTGATTATCCCTAATGGTTTTTTTATTGAGACCACGATAGTCCACACACATTCGAAGTTCTCCGTTCTTCTTTTTTACTAACACAATAGCAGACGCATACGGCGAGTTACTTTGTCTAATAATACCGTCTTTTTCCAACTGATTCACTATTGCCTGCACTTGAGTTCTTTCAAAGTAAGACAGTCGTCGGGGAGAACAGTGGAACGGAACATTATCAGTCAGATGAATCTTCATTTCATAATCTAACGGTTCTACTTCAATATCTTTCGGCAACACATAAGCATCTATAATTAAACTATTCAGTTCGGCACAGCACAATTTACCCAATTTATGATCAATATTCAAATCTAATTCGTCAGACACAACTTCAATATTAAATATATCCGGCATTTTATAGTACTCGTAATTAGTCTCAGTTGCCTCAACTTCCAATACCATTTCAAATCTTTCTGGTTTATTACCAACTAGCGAACACTTATTCCCGATGAGGCTATATCTATTAAGAGTTGTAAGAAGTTCATTTGGCAAAACAAATTTATTATTTCTATTTATAGCAACCAACTTTTCTTTAGAGTATCTAACCTTTACTCTTGTCAAATGGATACTAAAAGCATACAAAAAATTACGTCCAAAAATAATCGGTAGAGCCATACTTTCATCTGGGACAATATTAATTTTTATCGTCTTTATTTTATTATGAAATTTTGCTTTACATTTCATTTCTCCTAAAACATTTAATTTGTTTCCACCCACCCCGTAAAATGAGGATTTCGGAATTTTCAATCGTCGCAGCAACTTAACCGGGACATACGAAGACTTTATAAAACTAGTTGGGCTGCCCGTATCAAAAAGAGAAAGGAACTTCATGAATTCTACATCTTTTGCCAAATCAACTTCAAAAGCGACACTCACCCAATTTACAGCACCAACTACTTCGCTTAAACTTTCATCGTTATCAGACCCTACTTTCGAAACGGCAGCAACTTGTTGATTACGCTTCGGAACGGCAGCGGCAGACAGCATCTTCTTCGGGTTCGGGCACGTCCTGTGGTCATGTCCCATCTCCCAACATCGGAAACACGACCCATTTCGGCGCAAAGGGTGTGGACAGTATGGTTTAATATGCCCCGTCTGTGAGCAATTAAAGCATAGTACGGCATTTCTATTAACATTCGGCTTGGTTACAGCGGCAGGTTTCGTCGATACGGCATTAGAAATACATCCTGATGTACTCGTAGCACTTTCCATCAAATATTTCTGCTGATAGCGATTAACGAGTTGTTTCAGTTCGTCGATGGTACGAGCACCTAACAGCAGATTAACATTGGATATGTTACTACCCATCCCGTCTATGATGAAGTCAATGATCTCCGTTTCACCAATGTCGGATCGTTTGGCAATCGCCTGCATGTTTAGAATGTAGCAATGCAGCGACTCTTCTTGTTTTTTCCACTTCCTTAGGGCTAGCATTCTGTACACATCCTGGCGAGACACAGCTATGTCGAATTCTTTTAATAGTGCTGCCTTCAGTTCGCTATAATTAAGCGCCACCGTCGAGAGTAGGAACACTTTAGCGGTTCCTATTAGTGAACGTCTCAAGCTCAATAATTTAAACCTTTCATCGGCATTTACCGTCTGCATAATTTCTTCAAAATCACGGAAAAAATGTTTTACCGAATGGCTTACGTCATCGCCATCAAATTTTGGAATGGCGTGCTCAATTTCGCCAAATTCCGATCGTCGTTCGGCAGGAGGGGCGGCATCATTCTCCAACTCTTTAATCTGCTTCCGCAGCTTCAGCACTTCGAGACGCTTACGTAGCTCGCTTAATTCCTCATCCAACGCGGCACTTCTCAGTTCCTCGGCATCGTCGGCTTCGGTATCAACGTCATCGGCAACGTCATCGGCATCGGCATCGGCATCGGCATCTTCCTCGCTTGCCGCAGATAAATTGTTGCTTTTGTTGACTTCACTGTGGTGCAGTCTCTTTAACTGGGCCGTGGTAGCTGTTTCGGGGAATTCTACGCCAGCTTCCCTGAGCGCTTCTACCAACTGCTGTTTTGACAAGACACGCGGCATTTTAACACGTTTAATGTAATTATTATCAGAATTTTTAATTAAATTTTATTTTATTTCACAGGCCAGTGATATTCTGACCCCACATCTGAGTTTTAAACACGTTTTTATTTATTAATTTAGAGGATTACACTCGATTAAAATCTTTATTAACAACTATCAACTTATCCAAGAAAACGACGGCGTCCAACAACTATTTAAATTCCCAACAGCTGTCATCCCACCTTCGTCGTTAAGTTGGGTGCAGCTGTTGTCGTCGAAATGGGTGCGTCTGACAAGTAGTCGTCAATGGGTGCGTCTGGCAAACACCTTCATACGTTGAAAGCACAGATGGCGCTTTTACATAAGTTTACACATCTGAATTTTATTGGTTCGTGTGTGTTTTGATTTTGCCATAGAAATTTTTTTTTTTTTTACTTTTTGTAAAATGGAGTAGGTTCTACAAAGCTTTATTTTAACTTATGGATGTATGAATACTTTTGCGAATTTTTTGTCTTTTATTTTCTGAAATTCTCTAACGTTGAAAATTCGCCCGAATTTTTTACTTTATTTATTTTCTCAATTTCAAAAGTCAATTTATTTTTTCTAAGAAGATCTTTTTCTTTTAGTTTCAGACTTAAATTAAATTGACTGTCTTGATAGTTCCATTCAGTTACAACAAATATAAAGCATTTCCCACCCCTCTAAGCAATTCCGAGTTTGTTTTGAGGTATTCAAAGAAATCAACGTATGAATATCTTGAGTCACATTACACAGTATTTCGAGAAAAAATAGCGGTAGGTATGCAGATTTGGAGTCAAAAACAGTAAAGATACGAGCATGGATTATTTCCAATTCCACAAATTTATTTAGACATTAGAAATTATCAAATTCGCAGTCTCAAAAACAAAAACACAAACCGATTTGTTTGTTAAACAACGTAAAAATTTTTTGATGTTGTTTGGATTTGTAGATCACAGTAGTTAATTTTTTGTAGTACTTAGTTTATGAATATTCACCAGTAACCTGGATAATTCGACACAGAATCGGGCCCTAAGGACACGATTCATGAGATTCCTGCCCAAATTGAGATAAAAAAAGCAAAACATCTTACTAGCACTTATCAAACGCTTGCATAATGTCAGACTGACTTGGAGGAGGTGACACTAGTTGTTGTACTTTACCTTCGCTGAGATAGGATGTTTGTTTTAAGTCCTACAACAAAAACAAACAAAAATGGACCAATCTTCAGAATTTGATATTTCTGTCGGTGCAGCGGTTGGAATCTTTATTTTTGCATGGACCAAAGTGGAAAAAACCAATAAATATTATATATCCAATAAAAATAAAAAATAGAATAGAAAAAAAACTCCGGACTAACGTAAGTTTTATCGTCTTCACCAGGAAAATGGTGAAAAACCTGGCGAATATGGCCCTAAACACTCCACATAATATTCGTTTGATGGTAGCACTATCCAATAAAAGTGAACGTTATGATTATTGCCTGTTAGTAGCGGAGTTGAAATATAGATGGCGAAAGGAGGGAAATTTGGCTTGGGTTGGGTTGTACGAGGTTAGGTTGTACCCGACCCATTTTTACTCAGCTGGTACATGTTTAGATATTTCGCAGTTACAATCAATGCATACGTTCAGGGTTAATAAAACTTGGACGTAGGATTGTTTCACACTTTCAGGATTTATTTAAATTGGAAGGCAACGATTACAACATTGTAAATTTGATGCATACTTTATGCCAAGTTGTTCAGAGTTTTTCTAAGTTTATTTTGACAAACAAGACGGTAGGGTTACCCAAGTTTTTTGTAAAGAACTTTATAGATTGATTGAACATTTTGCTTTTTGACATAGTAATCGAAGAGCAACTAACTATTTGAGTAAAGGGTATGATAGCTAATGAATATACGCTTCTAATGAGGTATGTCTTTTAGTGGGATTCGTACGGGATATATGAACTTTTTCAAATTTCCCAATTTTTTGTTTGTACTAGGCGTGTGTTTTTCTCTTTTTGGCAGTCTGAACATTTTGCTTTTTGACATATTAATCGAAGAGCAACTAATTATTTGAGTATAGGGTATGATAGCTAATGAATATACGCTTCTAATGAGGTATGTCTTTTAGTGGGATTCGTACGGGATATATGAACTTTTTCAAATTTCCCAATTTTTTGTTTGTACTAAGCGTGTCTTTGGCTTTTGTTGGTAATCTGAACATTTGATTTTTGACATATGAATCGAAGAGCAACTAATTATCTGAGTATAGGGTGTGATAGCTAATGAATACACGCTTATAATGAGGTATATTGCATAGTAGATTTCGTACGGAATATATGACTTTTTTCAATGTTTCCATATGAAAACAAAAGAGTTGCATGTGCGAACTGGATTTCCGATGGAATGACATTTGTTAATATTTTTACCTTCTGACATATTAATCGAAGAGCAACTAATTATTTGAATATAGGGTTTGATAGCTAATGAATGCACGCTTCTAATGAGGTATGTCTTTTATTGGGATTCGTACGGGATATATGAATTTTTTCTAAGTTCCCAATGTTTTGTTTGTACTAGGGTTGTCTTTGGCTTTTTTTGGCAGTCTGAACATTTTGCTTTTTGACATATTAATCGACGAGCAACTAATTATTTGAGTATAGGGTATGATAGCTAACGAATATACGCTTCTAATGAGGTATGTCTTTTAGTGGGATTCGTACGGGATATATGAACTTTTTCAAATTTCCCAATTTTTTGTTTGTACTAGGGTTGTCTTTGGCTTTTTTTGGCAGTCTGAACATTTTGCTTTTTGACATATTAATCGACGAGCAACTAATTATTTGAGTATAGGGTATGATAGCTAACGAATATACGCTTCTAATGAGGTATGTCTTTTAGTGGGATTCGTACGGGATATATGAACTTTTTCAAATTTCCCAATTTTTTGTTTGTACTAAGCGTGTCTTTGGCTTTTGTTGGTAATCTGAACTTTTTGATTTTTGACATATGAATCGAAGAGCAACTAATTATCTGATTATAGGGTGTGATAGCTAATGAATACACGCTTATAATGAGATATATTGCATAGTAGAATTCGTACGGAATATATGACTTTTTTCAATGTTTCCATATGAAAACAAAAGAGTTGCATGTGCGAACTGGATTTCCGATGGAATGACATTTGTTAATATTTTTACCTTTTGACATATTTAGCGAAGAGCAACTAATTATTTGAATATAGGGTTTGATAGCTAATGAATGCACGCTTCCAATGAGGTATGTCTAATAGTTGTATTCGAAAGAGATATATGATTTTTTTCAAATTTTCAAATTTTTTGTCTGTACTAGGCGTGTGTTTTTCTCTTTTTGGCAGTCTGAACATTTTGCTTTTTGACATATTAATCGAAGAGCAACTAATTATTTGAGTAAAGGGTATGATAGCTAATGAATATACGCTTCTAATGAGGTATGTCTTTTATTGGGATTCGTACGGGATATATGAATTTTTTCGAAGTTCCCAATTTTTTGTTTGTACTAGGGTTGTCTTTGGCTTTTTTTGGCAGTCTGAACATTTTGCTTTTTTACATATTAATCGAAGAGCAACTAATTATTTGAGTATAGGGTATGATAGCTAATGAATATACGCTTCTAATGATGTATGTCTTTTAGTGGGATTCGTACGGGATATATGAACTTTTTCAAATTTCCCAATTTTTTGTTTGTACTAAGCGTGTCCTTGGCTTTTGTTGGTAATCTGAACTTTTTGATTTTTGACATATGAATCGAAGAGCAACTAATTATCTGAGTATAGGGTGTGATAGCTAATGAATACACGCTTATAATGAGATATATTGCATAGTAGAATTCGTACGGAATATATGACTTTTTTCAATGTTTCCATATGAAAACAAAAGAGTTGCATGTGCGAACTGGATTTCCGATGGAATGACATTTGTTAATATTTTTACCTTTTGACATATTTAGCGAAGAGCAACTAATTATTTGAATATAGGGTTTGATAGCTAATGAATGCACGCTTCCAATGAGGTATGTCTAATAGTTGTATTCGAAAGAGATATATGATTTTTTTCAAATTTTCAAATTTTTTGTCTGTACTAGGCGTGTGTTTTGCTCTTTTTGGCAGTCTGAACATTTTGCTTTTTGACATATTAATCGAAGAGCAACTAATTATTCGAGTATAGGGTATGATAGCTAATAAATATACGCTTCTAATAAGGTATGTCTTTTAGTGGGATTCGTACGGGATATATGAACTTTTTCAAATTTCCCAATTTTTTGTTTGTACTTGGCGTGTCTTTGGCTTTTTTTGGAAGTCTGAACATTTTACTGTTTTACATATTAATCGAAGAGCAACTAATTATTTGAGTATAGGGTGTGAAAGCTAATGAATACGCGCTTCTAAAGAGGTATGTGTTATAGTAGTATTCGAAAGGGATATGTGAATTTTAAGCTTTTCCAAATTTTTATTTTGGTATTATTAGCTTACTTTTTTGGTCGTAAAATGAACTTTTTATTTTTTGACACAGTTAGAGAAAAGCGATGGAGCATTTTTTTATATGAGTTGATAGCTAGTGAATAGGTGTTTATTTGGATGTGCGTGGCTTAGTTGTTTTCGAACGATAACTAATTTTTTTTATTTTTCAAAGTGTTTGTTTTCGGTAATTGTGGCTCACCTTTTTTTCCCATTTGTAGAAGAGCAACAAAATATTTGATTAGATCTAGTAATAGCCTACGAATATACGCTTCATTTGAGATACGTGACGTCGTTATATTCGTATGGGTTAATTTTTTATGAATTTTTTAATAATTTTCTTGCTTTTCCTTGAAAAACAAAAGAGTTTCATAGCGAACTGACCGTTACAAAAAAACTTAAATTTGAAATTGTGCGCGAACGGCTTGTCCGATTAAAAAAAAAACACATTTCCCCAGAGCAATTAAATCAGTGATAGGTATGCGCAAAAAAAATCCTTGAAAAGTCAATGTGGCGGTCCCAGCTTTACCTCCAAGCTAGGACCGCCACAAAATCTCCCACTTCCCGAAGAGCAACTAAATCAGGAATAGAGCAATTAAATAGCAACTAAATAGCAACTAATTCACATATACTTTGTTTGGCGAAATTCCAATGTGGCGGTCCCAGCTTTACCCACGTCGATTCGACCCCAGGTCCGTTTAGCCAACGAAGTGAATGAACAGAGAAAGAACATGGTTTCTCCGTTTCTATACCATTCACACTCCGTTCGAGTGGATGCTTACATTTTACATACATTGGTATAGTCAGTATCTCTGCTATGGGCATATTCAGGGTTGCCAAATTTGGCGAACATCATTCACGGTTAGATTTAAGATTTTTGAAACTTTATTCCTTTTTTTTGTATATATGACAGATTGGGATATATAGCCACTTCGGTAGAATAATTTGGATTAATCATACGTTTTTTATCGAATAAATCCAACAATATTATGTAAAAGATGGAAAAACCAAAAATTTTGTTTAATATAGATAAATACTTATTCGAATAAAATGTACGATATTTTACAAAATAATTTTATTCAAAGTTTTCTTTCTGTACGAATTGAAAGCATTTCAAGCCTCTTAACTTAACTTAGAGGGAACAGCCTCTTGGAATTGTGCTTAGCGAAGCGGGCATGGGTTTGCTAGTTAAATATAGGTACAGTCGAGAACGGCTAAGTGGAAAACGGATAAGTGGAAAAATCACCTAAGTGCAACGCGTTTAAATATCCCGAGTCTTTTCACGTGATTTCTATACAAATTTGTTCGTGTAAGTGCAAAACGTATAAGTGCAAATTTCTCATAAGAGAACAATTTTTCAAACCACGAAATATAATTTTATACTGTTTTTAAAACCTATAAGTGCACATGTAAAATTATTTTTAAATTTGTTTATACAAATTGAATTTGACTGCACTTATCACATACCTGTACATTGAAAATCAAATTTTTGTTTCGTTTGGTTCGTTAATTCAAACCACAATTAATAATTTTTTTTCTTAATTTAAACACTAAAGCTATACAAATATATAGTATTTAGCCTAGATTGTATTACCAATGTGATATTGGATATAATACATAACTACATACATAGACTTGAGTACAAATGTACAAATACTTAATCCCAAATTGAAATGTGATATTTTTGTTTTTGTTAATTTTTGTTCGTTTAATAAATGAATTCCAAATGCATATGTGCATAATACATATGTAGGTAGTATAGTCTTTTTTTGTGAATACTGTTTTGTGACTTTAATACATATTTAGAGTAGGTAACGTCATGTGAACTCGAAATAGCACGTATAAGTGCAATAAATGTGCACTTACGGATAAGTGCAAAGTTCGTATAAGTGCACACACAATTCAAGTCCCGACGTTGTGCACTTATCCGTTCTCGACTGTATATGCTAACATAATTTTTGTGAACACTAGCTGCGAGGGCTTTCGGCTCCAAGGTCGTCGGATGTTCAATTTCCCTTGTAATGGCGGAGAAACCCAATGGAGACATTTTATTTGTACTTGCATATGTTCTAGAAAAAAAATCCATTGAAGAAACCCCCGCAAAAGAATTTGTTTCTGCTACATTTCATGCTCTAAAGAAGAACTGGGTAGAAATATCCCGACTATCGGTTTTCCTTCGCGATTTCGCCTACCTTTAGGAGTGGAAAGTCCAAGGGCACGCCCATACCTACAATACAGCGAATAACATCTGCCCTCAATCACCAGTTGCGGCATGTAAAATTGACTTAATTATATACTTCTGGCACTCGTTGCACTACTAAGTGATTTCCTTATCTTCATTTGAGTGAAAGCAAACCCTTCGGACACCTCCCAGGATGTAGGATAGCCCATATCGTAATCTCAGTAATATGTACGTACTACCTATACGCAATTGCCAATCAGTATTAATCACGTGAGCTCAACTCGTTTAAATAAGAGCAGTGCAGCAACGTGAGTTGAGGCAATATTTCCCAGCAAAGTCCTTAACACGTCGATCCTTCGTTAGGGTGCTGTTTCTGTGCACCCCAGAAGCAATTTATATGTAGAAAATAATGGATATGAATATTGCGTAGCTACCTAGTGTCACCCTGGGTTGTTGTGTCTTGCGATTGCCGGACCAGAAACTGCTATACATAACTTGCTTTGCTCATTAAAATGCATCTAGTTTCCATCATGCAGGAGTACAGTAGTCGAATTTTATGATCCTTGATGTATTGCAAGGTGTGTGTATTTCTCGGACATTGGGCAGTGGCAAGTGTGGACGTTAAACATGCAGTGCCTTAAGATATTGACATGCTTCTGGGTATACACTAGGTATATAAATACTTATTACTTATACAGGGCTAGCGAAATGGGTATTCTAATAGCTTGTTAGCATCCTAAGTGCTTGGTATTTAAAGGAACCTAGATGTGTAAAGGCAAACATGCGGCAGTTGCAGCAAGGAACTAGGAGGTTGAGTGTGTACGTTGATTTGTAATGTTGACTGGAAAATGTTATTTCTAAAGAAAATAAAGTAACCCTTCCTAGTTTCTAAAGGGAATTTGTTGCCGCCTTTTTATTTTTTAAGATTCGAAGTTCTGGAGATATGTTTTTGGTTTTAAAAAGACATCAGTTAACAAGAGTTGGGTTACAAGGCTACTGAAAACCATGTTAATGACTTTGCAAACAAAACTTCGTGCTAAATTTATAAGCGGTTCTTACAAGTGAACTTAGGTAGGTTTCGGCAAACACTGGAGACACTAAACAGACTTGGCACTTATCAAAGATCACTCCCAATTAGATCAAAAACCGATCAGAGCGATTATTGACTTTTTCGATTACGTATAGTAAGTAAAAGGTATTGCGCCGTACTAATAACAAATTTTGGTCTCGACTTTAAGTTTGCGGAAGCTCACAATTGCGAAACTGAACTGATAATATTTAGAGTCGAAACTAAAAATTTGTTGTTTTGGTAAGGCCCATTGTATTCGTATAGAAAATTTCGAACTCGAGATGTAAATCAATTCCGACACAATGATGATAGAGGAACTCAAAAAAGTGGGTCGCAAAATGTTGTCCGGTCTTTCCTCTGTCTGTCTGTCTGTTTGTATGTTTGTCTGTCTGTCCACTTGTCCCGAGGCCTACAGCTTAAACGGATACCCTAATTTGGTTCAAATTTCGGATTTCGAGTTTGTGGGCCTACAGTTCGGGGTAGTCTTTTTTTGGAAGGTAACCTCAATATTAATGGTACTTCCAATATCAAATTTTCGTACCAGTTTGATTTGTTAGAAAATGGCATCAACCATTTCAACCAAAATTGATATTTGAGCTTAAGTAGGTGAGGTTAACATGACTGCATACTCAGTTTTTCGGTAAAACAATCAAATAATGACACTTTTGAAATTCAGTCATCGAAAACGGTTTTGCAAATAACGGATTGCAAAAATATTTAATTTCTAAGATTATATGGTCATTTCTAACTGAATAGCAAACTCAGTTTTTCTCTATATTATCATACCATGATGTTTTCAAAATTATTTTGTTCTTAATTTTCAATTCGAATCACCGAAAACGTTAATTTTAAAAACTGCTCACATTTCAAAAACTCCATTTTCGATTTGAATAAAACGTAAGAAACTTTAAAATGCTAGACAATATTTAATACCCAATTTAAAAGTTTAAATAGTTCCAGCAATAGTATTTTTCAAACTAAGTATTGAAAATGTGTTACCAAATTTTCTGCATAATTTTACAAAAATCGCTCTAACGATTTAGATCAGGATACATATTTCGGATAGTAAAATAATTCTAGTTTAGGTCCCAGAGCAAAGTGACTTAGTGGTTAGTGTGTTGGACTAATAAGCGAGGGGTCGAGGTTCGAATCCATCAAAATCCCAAGTTCCAACCTAGGGTTTTTTACACTGCGCCACCTCTCGCGAACTTCTGACAAACATCCGAGAGTATAACTGTCTTGAAAAAGCTTCTCAATTCCCCGTTTTGATTCGGCATAAAATTGTAGATCCCTTCCATTTGTTTCGAAAATGAAAAAAACTCACACAAAATGAATGGTTGTGAGAAGCTAGGCTTGGGTCCCTCCGGACCTGTTGCGCCAACTATTTATTTATTTTTAAGGTCCAAAAATATATTTCTTATAAACATGACTACCAGATATGCAGAATTCCATGCCGTAGGTACTGCCAATAAAAGATATTAGTCTATCGCGAGCCCTATTTCCAATTCCAATATCCAGTCACCTGCTACGTTGGTCCTTGTACTCAAAAATCTGTTGAGAGCTAAAACTTATAAAAACACGTTGTTATTTGATAATGAAGGTACCTTACCTACTGCCATATCAAATGAATACCTAACCTAAAAGTGAATATTATTTAACATTAAATGTTCTTATATTTTATGTACGGTTGCTTCTGAACTTTTTACCTATACATACCTACCAATTGATTCAACCAAACTTTTGATGAACGAGAAAGTTTCGTGCGACCCAGTCTTGTGTTGATATGCACAATGAATCCTGGTGAGTCGACCGAAATGATTTTTCATCAAGGACTTTAACTGCATAGGCGAAAATTTGACGCAAGTTTCTAGGACTTATAGCTAATCATGTTTGCCCACCATTTAGTGGTAGTCTTTATTCTTTTGCTTTATCCGAAAGTGAGATGCATTTTAAATAGCAACTCTCCCCCAATTTCGTCAGGCATTTACGAAAAGTGAGACCGTAGATCGAACCACCAAACCAACCATCCTTTGGTAGTCCAAAACACTAAATCCTAAGACCACTAGCCGAGCTCCTCCGAAGTGTATCAAATCATCAACACAGACTTTGTTAGTAGACTTTAGCAGAAAAAAAAAAAGCTATATCACATTTTCATCTGCATCCTTAATAAAGTTCAAATTAATTTGATCCTTGCCCCCACAGCAATATCTACCTATAGACCAAAGTCTATATCTACATGCACACCGAAACTTTCAAAGTAGGTACTTACCTTCACTTAACAATGAATGCGAATTTTAATTACCTCAAAAGTAAGTTGTCCACCATGACACTGTTAGTGGTTTTATTCAACGTCTAAAGTCACCGCATCTCTATTGGACACAAAACCAAAGTGCAGTGAAAGTTTAATGACAAAAGGAAAATTATTGCTAAAAGTTTGGGCAAGTCAAAAGGCCAACTTTACCTGTGGTTCTGCTGCTGCTGCTGTACTCTCTGCCAAAAGTCCTAACCAAAAAGAAATCGATTAAATTTTAGTTCTCTGCGACTTTGCTGTTGTTGGCACTTTCTATAGTAAGTATGGTTTAGTATGATGAATTTAAATTTTAAAATATAATAACCTATAGACGATATAATTGAAGTTAAGTTTTGAAATTGTAAAAAAACAAAACGTCACATATACGACCCAAGGGGAGTTTAGAAATATGTTCGCCTTCTTTCGTCATGCAGGAGTAAGTTTCTTGTTAGTCGAAAAAATATACAGCTTCGGGAGCAAACGGCTTTGTGTACTATATTCACAAATTTTCTGAATAGAAAAAGTTCAGATTTGAGTTTGGTTGCTGTGTTTTGTGATTTTAATTGAAATTCAGCAAAATTTTAATTGCGTATCAGAGTTGAGGTAAGCACTTTTGAATTGTGTTGAATGTGTGTTTTGACACATTTTCTAAGGCGGTTTTAATAGGATCCGTTTTCAATACATTTTTTGCGATATGTTTTTTTTTCTGCACATTGTATGAACATTTTTCAAATATCGTATGAACTCGGGATCCGGTGGGAAAAAACTCGAGCGATGGCATTTGTTATGTTGGCTTTAAGGGCATCAGTTGATAGCGGCTTATTGACTAAGCTCTGCGACTTCAGCAAGTCCCAAGAGAAAACCATTGACTTTGTTGATTGACCGGTAAAGCTGGATATGCTACATTAACTTTTGAAGGATTTTTTACGCGTATATCTCACGGATTTAATTGTTCTGGGAAAATGTAAT
Source organism: Cheilosia urbana (assembly GCA_946477585.1). Lineage (NCBI taxonomy): Eukaryota > Metazoa > Arthropoda > Insecta > Diptera > Syrphidae > Cheilosia > Cheilosia urbana. Next base: position 126,818,986 of record OX297854.1, read on the forward strand.
GGAAATGGAATTATATACGGAGAGTTGACTGTCAGAATTCAAAACTATTCAAACCATCACTTCAAAGAAGTCTGATGATGAATTAGTGGTGTAGTTCGAAATAGCTATCATTCCTACCAAACTGAATGTGTCTACGAGTTGTTATTAAGAGTTGTTTCTCCCAAAACAATAATTCACAAAATGTAAAATGTTTTTCAGTCGGACAAGTTGTTCGCTCACAATTTAAAATGTTTTTTCTTTTTTTTTTTAACGGCCAGTTCGCAATAAAACACTTGTATTTTTCAAGTAAACTTAAAAAAGTATGAAAACAATTAATACAAAATTAATCCGTTCCCTTTCGGATTTTACTACTTAAAAGAAGCGTATATTTGTAATATATTTGTATTACGTATATTGTAAGTATAAATCGAATATTTTGTCCGTCTTCTCTAAATGGGCCAAAAAAAAAAAGGAAAGATTGACCTAGCAAAAACAACAACAGCTTTTAAAAACTAAAAACAAAAATTGATTTCGTTCGAATGCACTAAACGCCATACTTATAACAAATTTTAGTCTCGAGCTTAAATTTACGGAAGCTCACAATTGCAAAATTTGTATGGAAAATATGGCCACTGTGAACTACATAAATTTAAAGTCGGAACTAAAAATTTTTATTGGTAAGGCCCTAAGGCACATAGTTTTGAAATCAAAATCAGTATTTTTAATAGCATTGATTATAACAACTATTTTGGTGTGATCCGACCCTTATCTTGTATATTAACACTATAGGGCGATTCACCAAGCGAAGTTAGTTGCAGTTCTTTGGTAATTTCTCATGGTAGAAAACCAAAAGTGCGGTTTTTTTACGCGGGGAAAATTGTACAAAAAACCCACATTTTGCAGCCAGCTCTATGCTCCCAGATTGCGGTTTGTCTACACCTGTACTCGAGTGCGTAGAATTTACCATGGGACCAATCAACTTTCGCACTCGTACAGTCGCAAGAGTACTTTACGATCTCAACATAAATAAATCCGCTGGTCCAGATCGTATCTCCCCCATCGTTCTGAAGAGGTGTTCTTCCACGCTGGCAAAACCACTGCGTAAGCTTTTTCATCTGTCCTATTCTTCTGGACTCTTTCCGAGTAGGTGGAAAACAGCATTTGTCCAGCCCGTCCCTAAAAAAGGCGAATCTTCTTCTCCCACCAATTACCGACCCATAGCACTTACGTCCATTATTTCGAAGGTCATGGAAACGCTGATAAACCGTCAGCTTATGAAATATCTTGAATAACGGAAACTCCTCAATGACCGGCAGTACGGTTTTCGTGGCAACAGGTCCACTGGTGATTTGATGACCTATCTCACCGAGAAGTGGAACCAATCTCTCCATCACTTCGGTGAATCGAAGATTGTTGCGCTCGATATTTCAAAGGCATTTGACAGAGTTTGGCATCAAGCTCTTTTGTCGAAAATGCGTGGTTATGGGATCGATGCGTCTCTTATTCAATGGATTAGAAACTACCTTTCTGGCCGTTCAATTCAAGTTGTTTTGGATGGTTTCAGTTCTGAAACTCACGATATAAATGCTGGTGTTCCCCAAGGCTCAGTTTTGTCTCCGACTCTCTTTCTCATTTTTATAAATGATCTCTTGTCTGCAACTTCTAATCCAATCCATTCCTTCGCTGATGACAGCACTCTTAGCTTTTCATATTCTTTCCAGGACTCACGTCCCTGCTCTTCGGCCGTAGAACTGGAACGGCAACGTATGTTAAGCTCATTAAATTCCGACCTTGACAGCATTTCAAAATGGGGTTCAGAAAATAGAGTGGAATTTAATGCTTCAAAAACACAATGCTGTCTGCTGTCTCTAAAGCGAAACCCAAATCTACAGCCATTATCCATGAATGGCACTTGCATTACCGAAACCGAAAGACTTTCTATTCTCGGTATGTGCGTTCATGACAACCTTCGTTGGAATGACCATGTACACGAAGTCGCCAAGAATGTAGCGAAATGTCTAGGTTTCCTCAAGCGGTGCAAGAAATATTTTACCCCTTCTGATCTGGCTACAATTCCCACATCTGGTCTGGTGCACCGAAAACTATATTGCACTTACTAGATAGGATCCAAAATCGTGCGATGAAACTAATCGGAGACACGAATATCGCGAATTCTATCAATTCGCTTGAACATCGTAGAAACGTTTCGTGTCTCTCATTGTTTTATCATTTTTTCTACAAACAGTGCTCAAATGAAATTGCCAACTGCATTCCTCCCCTTCAGAAATTCAACCGCAATACTCGCCATGCTAGGAATGCCCATCAGTTTACCATCCAGCGTATCTTCGGACGTACAATGAAATACAGAGACTTTTTCATAAGCCGTACAACGCGAATGTGGAATGCCTTGCCCAGCTCTGCCTTTCCTCCCCAGTACAATTTACAGACATTTAAGACCAATGTGCATCGGTATCTCCTATCTCCTCTATCCCAATTTCCTTAATGCCCGCGCTGTGTAAAAACACTATAAGAGTAGTCACAACCTCTTTAGCGCGTGTAAATCAGAGACAATACTGAGACCCCCAACTTCGACCGATTAACAGTTATTTGCCTACAAGCTAAATTTTACGCTCCCAAAAAGTTTAGGTGCGCTAGTATTGTTGCATAGAAATTCGTATTGACAAATGTCAAAAATCCTCTCAACCAACACATTCGCACCTAATCTTTTTACATTTCACTGTGGGCAAAGCAAAACCGATAGGAATTGGCGTACACGGATAGGACAACAAAATGGCGGATTCCTGGCAAAAATTGAGGGGGCCAGCGGCAAGAGGATTGTGAGTTGGGTGTCTCAGTATGATTTGTTTATGGTGTAAACTATAAAAAAAAAAAAAAAAATCGTCGCTGTTCTCATGTGTCAAAAAATAAAAAGTTAATCTTACGACCAAAAAAATTAGCAAAACCTACAAAAAAAAAATTTGGAAAAACTTAAAAGTCATAATATACAGTTTGAACCCTACTTTGCCAAATATACCTCAGAAGAAGCGTGCATTCATTAGCAATCAAACCATTAAATTTAATTTGTCGCTTTTCTCTAAATGTGTCAGAAGGTAAAAAGGTGTGTGCTGTTCATCCGATTGAAAAATTATTTACATTTCCCCAGAGTAATTAAATCGGTGGTAGGTATTTTCGTTTAAAAGTCAATGTTGCGGATACAGCTTTAGATGCCGGTAAGCTAGGTCCGCCATAAATTTGGATTGGATCTTGTATGGGTGTAGGCCGAAGTTCCGACGCAAAGTTAGTCAAGTTCGTCAAAAAGTCTTCCAAAAGTAGATTTCTGGTACAGGGCGCGAGGAATTGAAATTCCCTCGCAGGTTCTACTGCACACTTTCACGGAGCGCGGCAATCTTTTCGGCCTGTCTGACGTTCCTTTAACAACTGAGTGTTGGCAAATTTATTTACCGAGCCGGTTGTCTTGATTTTAACCACCAAACGTTTTATAGTCATCTCTTAAGGGCCACCGTACCTATATTCGGCGCAAGGTTCACCCTGACGAACACCCATTGTTAACGCCATATATCAACGTGTATGATAAAAATCTAGAACAACTAGTAGGTAGATGGCACACCCCAACCAACTTCAATTGGAAAGAAACCGACGAGTTTCCGGCATCTCGGTTTTTACGGCCTGCTTTTAACGACCATTTGCACAAACTTGCCGACATTTTATCCTCTTCCAATATAGAAAGCAATAACTTTTAACTTGTAAAAATCATTCGGTATTATTTTAATTTACGTTTGAAGTTTTCGTAGAAGTTGAAGTAGGCAATCGACAATTTTAACCATTTCGGTAGAAAGTTGTATCATTCGGCCATGTTGCTCAATTGTGTAACTTGGCAACCACCAGGCTGCAAATATTTATGCAAGAAATTCGTCTGCGGTCTATTTCTGAAATAAAAACCTCCTCTTAAAAGGTGTTAACAATAATTCTATGTAGCCTTAGACAGTTTATAAGTTCTTTAAAATGTCAATCTAATGAGGCTGGAATTATTGAAACCATCTGTACTGTCTGTCAACTCGCAATTATGACATTTTCCGTTATGAGGGTCATCTGTTTATATTGGAGACTCTCAGGCTCTTTTAAACTCAACTGCACTCAACTGAGTACCAGAACACATGTGAAATGAATAATATTCTCGAATGCAAAAAAAAGAAAAGAAAAGAAAAACCAAAGCCGACCCTCATTCACAGCCCTGTCATCAATATGGGATAAACAAAAACTTACATGCAGACTTACATATATCCAGTTCAGTCAAAGCTCACAGCAAGGCGCAAGGCAAAGCGAAAGCGGCAATAAATCCTAATAGCAAGAACCGCTCCGATCTCTCTTTAACATCTCATTTAGGGTGGCAGTGGCAGCAGCATGTCTCCTTCAGTATTGAACTCTGCCAATTGATTGTGACAATGTGAACAGAATTGTTATCCCAGCAGTCCATTCGAACATGGAATCTACTCGTAAGCTCGTTAAATGATTTATTTATAGAGCCTAGTTTTTACTTGGCATGGCTCGCAATCCCCGGTAGAATAGCTAAGTCCCTTTTCCTCAGCCTCAGGCTTAAAACGAATTATGACCACAAGAATCATTTATTTATTGTGGCAAATAAAAAATAGATTCCCGTTCACCACTTAATGGTGACACCGAATGTTTTCTATGGCTTTTGTTGGGGCCATCTACGGGGTAGTAGAGAAGGTCCGCCCTTCAGCATCGGTCGGTCAGGTTGTGTGCTAGAGAGGTTTTCAGTTTTTCCGCCCGGGGTGGGGCGAGCGGACCGAATAAATGTATTCCGTTGACAGAGGGATTTAGTTATAAAAGATGATTCTTTTATGAGGCAAGAATACATACATTTTTTTTTTGTTTTGTGTTTGATGGGGGTGTTAGGAGCTGGGGTGAAAGGATCAATGGGTACAAAATAACTGGATGATTGAAAATCGATTGTATGATTAATTTGTATGCAATAGGATGAATTATTACGGGTCTTGTGATGCGAAGAAAGGGATAATCACTTGTATGTGTATGCTGTTGGAATGATTGGCTGAAGGAATAAAGGTAAAATAGTTTTGTAAAAAACATAATAGAGTTCTGGAGGTTCCAAATGGGATTATCCCTTTGGGATCATTTTTTGTTGTGGAAATTGATCGGAAATGCTAACGAGGATAATGCCTTTTCATATAGTTTCTGCTTCCGATGGTGAAGGGTGGTGGGTGAAGGCTTTATTTTGTATCGCAAGCGGGATGGTTGTATTGGGAGGTGGTCGATTTACGGAGTTTACTTCGGAAGTGTATGTTTGCGCTGTAAAATGTGTGGTAGGGAAAGATAGCAACATCTTCACTTGCATATATTTGCGTAGGTATTCAATTTGAAGACGATCCATATCATTCAAAAGCTTTGATGAGTGAGTTCTCTTCCACGGTATCCGATGTAAAAAGACGTAAATATTTCTGACCTGCATAAGCTATACCCAGGGCCGTCTTAAGCTATGTCGGACCCTTGGGCATACAAGAGTTTGGGGCCCTATTCGAAAAAATAAGTTGTCTCAGGAGGTTTAGGAGGTTTTTCTGTTTAGCTCGGCGTCGGCAACGTCATTGGCTTCTGACTGTTGCCAGATAATGTCGCTAACAACGACTTCGTTTACTCTTTATTTTTTTTTTTTGTGGATCTTCTATTATTTCATTAAGATGTTACATAACAAAAAGAGTAATTCTAATTGTATTTATTGTACAGGGTGTCCGCCGGGAAGGTATACTATTTTGCTTGTTTATAATTTTTGATAAAATGAACGAGAATGGATCAGGTAAATGTCCGCCTCTGTTAGTCTCACAAATGCGAGCCCTTTTGAGCACATTTTTCATTACATTCTCACACATTTCACGCGGTATTTCATTAATGGTCTCGCAGTAATTCCATTGTAATCCTGGCTGTATGCGATGTGGCACCGTCTTGTCGATACCACATGTTAATCAAGCCCAAAGCATGAAGTTGTGGCGTTAAGAAGTTTTCAATCATATCACGATATCGCTCGCCATTCACAGTTACCGTTACGCCGTTTTCATTTTCAAAGAAGTAAGGTCCAATGATTCCTCCTGCCAAATTACACACCAGACTGTAACTTTTAATGTATGCAAAGGTGACTGATGATTAATTTGAGGGTTTTCCATTGCCAAAAACCGACTATTCTGTTTATTCACATGTCCATTCAAATGAAAATTTGCCTCGACACTCATTATGATCTTTTCATGAAAATCGGGGTTGTCTTGGGCTAGCTGTAACATCCTTTTGGCATATGTACGGCGACGTAAATGGTCTTATGGAAGAAGCTCTTGTGTCAACTGAATCTTAAATGGAAAGAAATGTAAATCCTTGTGCAAAATTGTCGCCAAAGTTGTTCTTTGAAGACCAAACTCCTGAGCACGGCGTCGAATTGAGGTTGATGGATTGTTTTGAACACTTCCTTGAGCAGCAGTGATATTTTCAGCCGATCTTGCAGTACGCATGGACCACTGCTTGGGCCTATCACCTACAGACCCTCTTTCTTCGAAATCATTCACTACACAATAAATAGTGCGTTTTGTTGGCACGTTGGTTCTCCCAAAAATTTCACGTAACTTTATCATCGTCACAGTAATCGATGATTGATTTTGATAAAATCTTTTAACGATTAAAAAACGTTGGTTTATCGAATATTTTTCCATAATAAATTTGCCACGTGTCTACTTCACGACTGCTAAATATGAACTGTCAAGACTATCAAGTTTACCAAAATGGCGGCAAAACAAAGTAGTTTACCTTCCCGGCGGACAACGTATTATTGGAAGATCTATAATCTTCTAGTACTTTTGTGCATTCGTCTGTTATATTTTTAAGAGTTTATTGTTTGGTATCATTGTTTATATGTATTCAAAGTTAAATATCAAAATTCATGAAATCTCAAAATATCCTTAAATGTAAAAATGAAATCTTTGTTGGTTGGTGGTAAAAATGTCATTTTATAGTACACTAGCTGACCCGGCAAACTTCGTTCCGCCCAAATTTGTTAATGTAATGAAAATAATAATTCCGAGCATGTACAATGCGCTTGCTAATTTATGTAATTCGGCCAATTAAAATGCTTCATTCAAAAGTTATATTAAATGAAATAGAAATAAATGACGAAAATCAATGTTGATTTGTTTCAATGAAACCGCAACGATTTTGACGTTTCGGCCAACCTTCCGCTTTTCACTAAATTGACCATGTGAGAAACATGGTAATTCAAGATTGATACTACAAATGCACAAACATCTATCGATTATACTTGCAACAAATTATTTGTCATAGTGAAAGCGAGACGCACAGGAAATTTAAGTCGCTTAAATACGAATGGCAAATCGTTCTGAATAAGCGGAATCTGCAGAATGAGAGTGTTTGCCTTTGGATTTTCCATTCAAAATCGTCACTTGCATGGCATTTGATTTGGGATCCCTTACCACCAAATCAAAAGCGTTCTGTTACAAAGTCTCGGTGTATTGAGGTTGCGCAGCAAAATTATAACTGAGCCGACTTTCAATTGTATAGATGTAAGCCCGGAACATCCAAAGAATTCAAAATTTCAACTAATCCCCATAAAGTTTTGTTTCACGACAAAAAGTAGCATATTTCCTTCCTTGGGCCCATGCGAATTTAAACCAAAAATCATAAAAATTGAAGGATCGGTTCCCGAGTTATGAGTGCACACATACGGACGTCAGTCTTTTTTATATGTAGCTGTACCCACCCGGATTTGCTCATACCTTTCGTATTAAGTCCTGCTCACATTTAGCAAAGTCCTTTATTTGGACAATGTCCATTAATAATTTTAATGCTTCCACAACCCGTTCTCCTATCCCGCTTATGTTTTTCAAAGTACCATCTATAGGGTCCGAAACTATAGTATATTTCGGTAGAGCTGTTTCGGAGATCGGCAACAGCGCCACCTAAAAAAAAATTGTTGGCGCAACAGGTCCGGAGAGACCCTAGGCCTAGCTTCTCACAACCATTCGTTTTGTGTGAGTTTTCATTTTTTGGAACGAATTGAAGGGATCTACAATTTTATGCCGACTCCAAACGGCTAATTGAGAAGCTCTTTCAAGACAGTCATACTCTCGGATGTTTGTCAGACGTTCGCGAGTGGTGGCGTAGTGAAAAAAACCCTAAGTTGGAATTCAAGTTTTTGCGGGATTCGAACCCCGACCCCTAGCATAGTAGTCCAACACACTAACCACTAAGCCACTGCGCCTACCTAACCCAACAGCGCCACCTATCAGGTCCAAAAGTATCCTAGCCTTCAAGTGGGAACGAAGAATATACATCCACGAAATTTCATTGAAATCGGTTGAGCAGTTTCGGAGATCGACAACAACGCCACCTATCGGGTCCAAAAATTTATCTTTTAAGACTGTACCTAAAATACACCAATACGAACAAAACAAAAGAAGAATCATAAAATTTTGCCCAGTAAGAACATTTTCCTCGGTTTTGTTATTTGTGCCGGAAATCGAATGGAAATTTTATTTACCTATTTAAAATTCATTAAAAACTAATTTGGAGTTTTCGTCAAAAAATTTTACAGCTAAATGAAATATGAATTACGGAAATGTCAAATTCAAAAAAGTGCAAACAACCAACGCCAACTATATTACTACAATTAAATTAAGTGTTGTTGATACAAAATTGATGTGCAGGGAAATCTAACTTGTCGTAAATATCTCCCAGCGCCACCTATCCAAATTTTGGCAAAAGCTTTCTATTTTCTTAAGTGTTATATAGTGTAAATTTGAGCCAAATCGGTCCATAAATAAGAATTTTCAAAAAAGCGACCCCAGCGCCCCCTATAGGGTCTAAAATAAACATAAACCATCCAGAGCACCACACAAACATATGGTGTGAATATAAGGGGGAAAGCTTCAGTGGTTGAGCCGTTATCGTCGGTCATACATACGCACGAACGTTTTTATATATTAAGATATATTAAAAATTACATTAAAAGCTTTTAGTATAACATAAGGTGCGTTTTTGTTTCCTTAACTCAAAAGTCTAAAGAAAGTGTAAGAGTGACGTCAATAATATACAAGTACAATTTGGGGGAAAAATAATGTCTGGTGCATTTCTGCCTTGGTGATTTGAGCCGGCCTTATTGGATTCTATGCGAGATAATTTCTTGATAATAGTTTCAGAAATGTTTTTTTTGCCAACCACAGACGAGTGATGGTTGCGCCGACTTCAACCAGTAATTCAGCCTTTTCGTTGCCAGCAAAGTCCCTGTAGGGGCTGGAATCCAGTGGAGAATGAATAAGTTTTTTCTTACAAAGTTGGTACATGACTTGAAATTTTTCTAAGACAAGTTTCAATTTCATGACAGACGAGTAAAGAGCTTTGATAGCTGCTTGGCTGTCTGAGATAATAAATATACGTTTTTTCCATACGTATGTTGGAATTTAGAATTATTCTAGTGCAATACAAGGACTTCAGCATGAACTATGGATAATTTTTTGCTAAAGCTGACTCCAGTTCTTTGACTCCATCTTAGAAATATCTGTGTACATTTTTCGAAACTACCATATCTATAGAAGCATGCCAAATGGGCGGCTTCATAGTGAGACCTCCAAAGTTACTTCCCTGATAGAAATAGGTGTCAATGTTGTTCGAATGGGACAGTCGGTGAATAGCTAGGCTTGCCTCCATTTGAATATGTATTTGAATAGGTATTAGACATAGGATGACATTAAGTGCATAAACAGTCCGTCATACAGTTTTCAGCTATACGTTGGACCCATTCTAGCTTTTTGGCTGTGGTGAAATCGTTACTCTTCGTGCACGAGACCATGGCAGCATTTTTGCATGTAACACGATTCTGCAATTCGGCCCAAACATCGCAAACATCGCAATAGAAGCGATTGAAAAATCGTCTGAAATGATGACTTCGGCATATTTTCTTTTAACCTTCCGTTAGTCGCGCGCACCTCACAGGTGCATAGATTTTTTATTTTTGGCGCCAAACTCATGTACAGTGGTTTAGCACCCCGCCCTTTCGACTACCTTCCTAATTTCCTTTGCTCTAGTTGCCTGTACCATCGCGACCTCTGTCCGTGTTACGTAGGACTCAAAACGGGTCTTAACACGCCTCACAGGTGCAACGCGCCTATATAGGTAATTTTTTTTTAGATGTGCGATTTTCAATTTTTTTTTTCAAATTTGAGTGGATTTTACTAAAGCTATATAAAAACAGGAAGTTCAATGAGCACGAGAACGGATTTTTTGCGTAAATTAGCCAAAAGTTTGACTGTGTAGGTCATGGTTCCACGAAACATCGAAAAAGAGTCTACTTTTTTTTTCTTTTAAGTTTTTTTATTACTTAACTATTTACTTACTTATTTATTTATTTTAAAATGCAATAAGATATATTATTTATATAAATTTTGTTAGCTACATATTTTCTTTTATGGATTTACGCGTTGTAAAATGTGTTTAAAGTCAAAACTTGAGAAATCACCTCACAGGTGTAGCGCGACTAACGGTGTGAGAAAATAGGGCGCGACTAACGGAAGGTTAAGTTACTTTATAGTCGTGAATATGTGGAACTTTTATTTAATTAAAATTATTTATTGCACTGCAGTACAGATGTTTTTATCAAATTCAAAGCCGAACGACCAATTTCTTGTATGCTGCTCTTCCATTTCAAGAACTGTCACCGTATAATATGCATTCATTAACTCGTTGTATATCTGAAGACATATCATACATATATAGACATATATATCGTCCAAAAGTTATCCCCAGTCTCCTCCCTTCAAGAAGTTGTCTGAGGATTACAGGCGAGGGGAACAATATGTCGGTCACCCTTCTCCTATCCGAGAATAAACTGCTCCTATTTTCTATACGAGACGTAGGAAGTTTGCAGTTAAAGACAAATAGTCATAAGCACAAAAATAGCAATAATGCGCCCACTAGGACTAGCATGTCCGGCCTAGAGCACTCTGGTCTTCTTCCCCTCCCCTCCCATTCCCCAACTCATGTGGAATCACAAAGGACCTAAATGTATATGGTCTAAGGGTCTAAGTGTGTCTTTCTAGACAGCCACCTTACCTAACCTAACCTAACTCGTTGCTTTCTTTTTTTCTTCTTCGTTCAATTCTGTAAACTTATTTGTAAAGACTTTACAGCTTGTGTGTGGCTGGCTGTAGCACTTTTAAAAGTTAACAAACAGAAAAGTGCTCTCATAGAATTCGAGTGTTCCTATAGTTTCTTAAAATAAATTGAATGTTGAATGTTGAATTGAATACATAAAATTCAGGAATTCTGTAAGATTTAAACAAAAATTTATATACCTATTGGTACAGATGATTGTTTATGAGCTATTTGTTAAAACAATGTCTGCTCCATTATGTTTCTATTATTTGTATTAAAGACTAAACAGAGGTCAAACCTACTAAAACGCTCGTCAACAACAGCACAGGTACACCGTGTACCTAGCATATCATTTAAATAATACAAAACCCTTCCACATAAATGAACAAAATTGCCGCTAAAAAACAAATTAACAACAACCAGGAAGTCGCATTTTGATTGCAAATTGTTTGACATTTCGACGTGTGACATATGTACTATCGGATATTGCTTCCCATACTGACGTATGTGATTAACACGTTTTATAACGTAGGTTGCCCTTTACTGGTGAACTTTTAATAACGGTTCAACTTTTCCCATTGCCAATATCATTTTAGAGTTAAAATGTGTACGCATTTTCCGGTAATTTTATTATTGCGGCTAACAACCGCACTTTTATCAATTTGCAATATTTTTTTGTCAATATTAATAGTCCGGTTGCTTTTTTGTTGTAATCACTTTTTCCTATTTTAAAGAGAGTATTTTCATATTTTTATTTTATTTCCGTTAATCACTTTTTATTTATTTTTTGCGCATTTCCGTTACCACTTCCGATATCAAAATAATTAAAATTAAAAAAGAACATGGCGACAATGATAACTGTCAGGAGCAGCAGCACAGCAGCCCTGACATTACGATGCTGGATCTGGTTGGCATGTCAACTCTCCTGAGGCGACAATATTTATTTTGAGACTGCTCCGTCAACGTAACGACCGCGACGACAAACCTGTATGTAGTATAGATAAAGATATAGGTATGCCGTATGCATGTTGAAATATAAACGCTCTGTCACAAGCAGTTGACCGCACGAATTTCAGGAGGGAAATACTTTGTGGACAATTGTGCGAACACAAAATTGTTACAAATGGGAACGATAAATATTTAAAAAAAAAAATCAGTTGCCTCTGCGTCCATTCAATTGACTGTAATGTTTTACGTTTATTGCTGTTTTCACACATCGTGGGAATATTTGGTCCTTATCAGTGTCATCGATGTCATTCAGGTCGCGCTTCGAGGTAACAGAGGTTATCACATTGACAGGTTTATTTTAATTATGTGCAACCTATTAAGTTTTGTTCATTATAGTGTTGTGATGATTTACTTTGCTGAGTCACTGAAATAAATGACCATCAGTGCTGGGAAAATGGTTGCGACGAATATTCTCCCAGAGGGGCTTTCCAAGGCGGCACACTTTAGTTTAAGGTTCATAAAAGGCTTTGCTGCTGTTTAGGCAATAAATAATATTCTTAAACGATTGCCACAAATTTTCTTTTAATTTTGGCGTTTGAGGAAATCTCCCATAAGGATAACTGTTCTTCTATCCTCCACTTTTGTGTCAACCATTTTTATTTAATTTTCCATTCTACTAAAATGTACTTATATAAACAATTTTTTGATACAAGCAGCAGACAACTCTTACCCAAACGGCCGAAATCGGTTCATATCATTAGTCTTACCCTAAGATCCCTATGCCAAATTGGTCCTACATATGCATTCCTCCCCAACGTGTATCTTATATTTCTGTTCGTGCAAATATAAATTCTAATTACAGGTCCGTTTTTGTCGCCGACCCCACTGCCTCGTCGACAATCCCCCTCAAAATCCATTATCGTTTAAAACTAAATTTCGCCGGGAAAATAATTGCACGAATTTGGGTTAATGGTGTGCGCTCCCTAGTTGCAAATAATTTCATTTTTCTTCTCGAATAATCCGGTCTTCTTTTTGTTTTGTATGGCTATGTCTATGTCCTTAGACCGGTCGCATAATAAATACAACTGAGCACTCAGTGCGACCTCGGTACTTTTATGGTGGCAAGTCATTGCAACCCGCATATAATAAAAGTGTTCCCCGACGACTCTATCTAGTGTTTCCGTTTTGGAAAAAAAAGGACGAGAGAGGCGGTATCCAAAAATCCAAATACACAACACATAAGAAACCATCTGAAGTGAAATAAAGATCTAACACGTTGTCCACCTACCTACAACCACCCACCACCCACCACTCCCCGCCGCCAAAAACAGATAAAGACCGTAAGTAAAAAGCCATTAAGCTATTTTTCAGAGTCAATTGTTCTGTTCACCCGGGCAGGGGTGTGCGGTAGCGATGTTCTGGAGGAATAAACGCTACAAGGGTTAGCTTAGAGCAGCATCCAACACAATTTCCAACAAGAGATATTGTCCGTGGAATTAAATTTATTGCAATTGAAAATGTCGCCAGCAGGAGAAATTCAAAGCGCGGCAGATTTGAAGAGGATTTATGTTGGTTGTGAGATGCTTTGAAAGTTTTCGAATTAATGACAGTGAACTGGCAGAACTAGTAGAGCTTCCACGAATCCCCGGGATCGGGATATATGTTTATTAATGAATGGCAGAATGGCAGCTATACGGGCAAAGTTTGGGCAAAGTTCATGTGACTTTGTTGCTTGCGTTATTCAGCTTGAAGTTGCTAAAAGAGGCGTTTTCAGAAGTTGGCCTAATGCAGCTCATTAGTGGCACGGGTTTTTGATAGATTGCCGGCTGGAAGTTCATAATGTGATAGGGAAAGTTGTAACGAGGGGCACAACAGATCGCTTTTGTTTGATTAACTGCTGGAATGATCATTTGGATTTGGGTTGTGGCGTTTTTTTAAAGACTTTTTTCAGTTATTCAATTTTGTCATTTTTTTTTTTTTTTAAGTTTTGCGAGAAGTTTTTGGGGGTCTTTTTAAAGGCGCTTTTAGGAGTTTTTTTTTTGCGCGCATTTAAAAGATTTTTCTCTGCGCTTTTCGGTGCGATTTTTCATCGTCTTTCGTATAGCATTTTTTTGGGAGTTCTTAGGGCATTTTATTTGTTAAAGCACAATAGGCTCATTTAAGAAGTCGCAGTTCCGAAGCCCTTTGAAGCCTCTCCCGCTCCACAATCTAGGGCGTTTTCTTGTGGGTAGTTTGTGTATTTTTTTTTAATTTTTTTTCGGGGGGTTCTTAAGATGTTTCCGCATAGTTGTTCTTGATATTTTTTTTTTAAGTATTTTGCGGAGAGATTTCTTCATACTTTTTTTAAAACTGTATTTATTTTATGGGAAGTTTTTGTTTCTCGACTTTTCGTGGTCTTTTTTGGTGCATTTAATGGATTTTTTCGTTTTTGTGATATTATAGAAGTCTCTTTTCGCCGTTTTCTTTGACTTTTAGGAAAGCATTTTCGATCGTTTTCTTGGCAGTTTTCCACGAATTTTCAGTGCCTTTTTGAAGCTATTTTCAGGTTTCTTGGTCGGTTTTCATTGATTTTGTTTTTTGCATTTTTTCGAACATTTTAGGCATTCTACTTCTGACTTTCTTTTGAGCAGATTCATTGTGTTTTTGAAACGTTTTCAAACTTTTTGCTTAAAAGGAAATATTTCACACATTCCGTGTTGCTTTTGACGGTATTTTGCTAGGGCGTTTTCAGAGCAATTTTCCTCGCTTTTTCGGACAGTTTGCTCTGTCCTTTCTCGTAATATTTTTTATATTCTTTGCAATAATGTTTGAACCGCTTTTTAAGGAGTTTTACTTTTCTTTTCCTGAATATTTTATATGGCTAACTCAAATCGATACTTCTTAAGCGTTTTTTTGCATCGTACGCTTTTTGTTGCATTCCTTGAGGCGCATAGATAGCTCAATAGTTGTTTGACGGAAGTCTTGTCCTTTTGGCATGTTTCCCCATATGACGCACATTTAGGAAACCAAAATCGGGTATGTTGAGCGAAACTATAGAGCCTTAAACGTAAGCTCAGGTTATGCTCAGCTAAACTATAGAACTTAAAACGCATATTCAAAAAATTTGTTAAATATTTGCCAAGCAAATAAAATTTTGCACAAAATAAGAGTTCAAAACACTGTTAAGGTTTTATCCGAATATAAAGCTACATTTCGGTGAAATGCATTCCTATTTCCTACCAATACAAACAGGGAACTCCTGGTCCGAAAACGCAAACAAAACTTTGTAAATAAAGACTAGGCAAAGAATCGCCAAAAAGGGGTCAATAGCTCGTTCAAAAAGGGTCCGAAAACACAGACAAAAACGCGTCAAAAATGCATCAAGAACTTGTTGAAAAGTGTAAATAAATAATTAGTAAAAAACGGGTCAATAACTCCAAAATCATATCTGAAAACGCTTCACAAACGTAAACAAGAACGGGTAAAGATCGCATTAAGAACTTGTTGAAAAGTGTAAATAATTAATCATTGAAAACGTATCAAAGACTCGTCAAAAACGAGTCCGAAAACGCAAACAAGAATGCATCAAGAACGCATTAAGAACTTGTTGAAAGTATATAAATAAAGAATCATTAAAAATGGATCAACTACTCGTCAGAAACTTGTCAAAAGTCGTTAAAAGCGGGTCAATAACTCGTCTGAAATCATGCCTAAAAACGTTTCAAAAACTCGTCCAAAAACCTTGGTTCGAAAACGCAAAACAAGAACGCGTCAAATACGCATTGAGAACTTGTTGAAAAGTGCAAATACAGACTCGTTAAAAACGTGTGAATAACTCCTCCGAAAAATGTCTGAAAACGTTTGAAAAAGCCGCTCTCTAATGAAATTGACATTCAGCAAAAAAATGACATTTACCTACACACAAATATGAGCTCAAACCCTGGTAAGCCTGTATGCGAATGAAAAACCACATTTCAGTGAAATGCATCCCTACACCAGAGTATATCTATTATGAGTAGAGATACTCTCGATTTTTTCGTTATCAGTCCTTACGTCTGTGTCACACAGACACTATACTCTGTTCAATTTATATTTTCAGTACAGGGAAGATAGGCTATTTGTCTTTCACCCTTACTATTATGAATTTTAATAAGCTGTCTCCATTTTAAAGCTCTCACATGGTTGCCATAGTGAGCACTATAAATTGGCATAATTCTCTCACAAATATCGGTAGGGCTACCAAGTACCAACCCTTTATTAAGAAAAAATGGTTTAACTGCATATTAACAGATCCTTCAGATATACAAAATAATTAAAGGAGTACCTTAAAACTGTATGGCAACATCCCACATAATCAAATTCATTTATTCGCTCTCAAAAGCTTTAAAAAGCACCAAAACCGAAAGTTCTTTGACAAAATTCAAAGAAAAACCATTAATGATATGCTAAAATTGACATATGGTAACATTTCTCTGATGTGCTTCAGTCACTCACACTGCTTATTTTGGTTGATGATAATAGCAAGCGACCGCAAGACGATCGTGCTCATTCTGCCCGCGGCTGCGGGGCAGACTTGTTTTGGTGGGATGTATGCGAATTTCAGGAAAATTACAACAACAAAATTCTTTGGAATGCCAGTGGTTTCATTATTATTTCAGTGGCAAATCTTGTATTTGAGTGCCGTAAGAGTAGCTACAGGCACCACTGGTAGAAAAAAGAGCTTCCCATAAGGCCTGTACTGAAAATATAAATTGAACAGAGTATAGAAGTAGATGGATATAAAAAGTACTGTATAAGAGAGGGATAAAAGAGGAAAAAATTTTTTTTTGGAAACAGGCACAGGGTGCTCCTTTTAAAAAAGGCAACCATTAACTTGTCATACATTTTTATTAAAAATTAAAAAAGAATTACATGTGTGTTACGCTAAGATATTTTTGCTTGTTGTTGGCTTTTTTGATAATTATTCTATTAAATTTTTTGATAATGTGATACACTCGAACACGTACATAGAATTTTATAAGAAATTCTTTGTTTTGATTTTTACAGCAAAAGTAATCAAATTCATTCAGTAAAATATTATACATTTCCATTTCAAAATTATTGCATAAATAAATTGCAATGTATAAATTGGGAAAACGAGAGATACATTTTTGCTCCAGACTCTCTAACGCGTCATAAACCTCCAGCGCTTGGGTATCTTCATTAATTTTAATGGGTACACTCTCTGTTTCCCTTGGTGTGACTTCTGAGTTTTCTCCAGCAATTTCATGAATTTCGCCTAGGTATTAAAAACAAAAATTCAATAACTTAATTTTACTTAATTTTTCATTCGATCTTCGTTTATACCCTCGTTCATATTGGAAACATTCTTTCAACTGAATAAGATAGGTGTAGCCGAAAATTTTAAGCGGAATTTTGACTTGGAGCGGGTGGCCGTGGCGCAGTGATAGAGTGTTCGCTTGTTGAGTGGGAGGTTACGTGTTCAAATCCGAGCCAGTACCACGAAACATTTTTCACAAATAAAAACTGCGAATAAGTTTCAGTGAATTATAAGCGAACACAAATATCAACAATTCTCCCCTAGCTTCTAGGACGCCACTCGTGGAGAATATCCACTGCGCCACAAACTCTTTCCTATCCCTCTTTCTCTTCCTAAAAACTTGAATGCCGCGCTGTGCCCAGCATTATAAGGGTATTCGTAACCGCTTGAGCGCGAGTAAAATTAAAAAAAAAAAATAAAAAATGTATTCTGTGAAATGTCTTTCGCAGACTCTCCAATCCGTCGAAAAAAAATGTTCTATTAAATGTGATTTATTAATAGAAATTAACCACTTTACTCTTCTGAAAATAAAAAGAGTTTTTTTTTTATTTAAGTACGTTTTTTTCTTTTACGATTATTATTTCTTTAAAAAGTACGGATGAAAGCGAAACGGAAATTAAAAATTCGGTAAGAAAAAATAATGATTTTAAGCAAGTTTTTCTTATCTCCGTAAATAACATTTTGCTTACCTTTCACTATTTTCCGGTACAGAAAAATATTTGACTCCCAAATTTTGTTTTTTCTCTCGACCGCAGGCCAAACACTTTAAAGTTTGTTTTACCATTTCTTCTTGCAATATTTTTATATTCAAAAAACAGTTGAACTTTAACTTTATCACTTCTTATTCTCTTATTTTTGCACTAACACCCCATAATATTGTTTCTTGACTTGTTTCGCAGCACTGATAAGAATGTAAGTCAATACGCCTTTGGAAATACATTATGAAAAAACGTAAGCACCGCCTACCCCATCTTATAGCAAAACCAGTGTGACCAATTACCAAAGAAATTAGAAAATAATGAGTCAAATAATTTTTATTGTAACTGGGCGGAACACAGGATTGCATTATTTTCAGGGAAATCAAAACAAAGAAAAAACATTTATTTTCATATTTTCTTCTGAATGGCAATTAAAGATGTTCCTTAGTTAGGCGTAATTAGTGCAAAAAAAAATCACTAAAAACCAGCCATAAAACAATTTAAAAAAGCAAGGCAGGTAGCACTGCACAAAGTGAAATGATACACACACCGATGATCAAGTCGTGGCGCCTTTAAAAAAGCATTATGAAAAAATCCACGATCGTTCGTCTTACGAACCGCTCCGCATATAGTGGTACAGGCACAATATAGTGTGTACCCTTTCTTTTTACAGGGGTCGTTGTATAAGGGTTAAAACAGACCCGTTCGCGCTTCTCCCACTTATTGTAGGTTTTTTTATGCATTTTTCTTTGTGGTAGAAGGAAATGCATATGTGGAGAGAGTGTCTCTACTCATAATAGATATACTCTGCCCTACACCCTACCAATACAAACAGGGAACTCCAAAAAATTTACACCACTTTTAAACATCATCTCTCGCATTGCGGTTACACAAATAAACGTAACCACGTTATACCCACAGCAAATGGATGAAAAAGAAAATCAAAGACCGACTCCCCCCCTACTACTACAACTCTATTTAGTGGTTGTTGAATGTGGTATCCTGTGATGTTATGTGGTTTTGGATTGGAAAAGTAGATGCCACATACTTTAGGTGATTCCTCGTGTCCCATAGTAGTGAGCCATGAAACCATGAAAGTATCCCATTTGTCAGTTCCACTGAGAGTGGTGAATCGAAGGCGATTAATGCCGGAAGAATGAATGTCACTATTCTGGGGGAAGGACTCACTTATATTTGTTCTATTCAGGATTCCACCGGCGTTTCACATGTTGCGGTCATAGTGAGGGTAATGTTGATCCAGAGGTGCTTTTACAGCAAAAGTCGGTAAGAGTGCCCACAGTCTGTTGCCATGTAATAGCTGAAGGGGTCCCTTGCCATTCAATCGCAGTGCAGAACGAAAGCACGCCATCGTGTGATATCCCTGCGAAATAGCTGGTGTTTGTGTGTTAAATTGTTTTCTCCGCATAGAAAAACAAACCCTCATCTCTAACCGATTATGGTAAGGAATATATATATCTAAGTGGTGGACCCTTTGGACTTGATTGAGCTCCGGTCGACATTAAATTGTTAAATTTTATGACACAAAGAAATCGAATTTATGTAAATTTAACGACTCAGCATTAAAAGGGAGCAACTAAAACAGGTACTAAAAGTTAATTAAAACCCCGACTCAGAATAATGTCGAAAAGCGGTGCATTTTTGTCGACAAGAGAGCGAAAATCGTACTACCTGAAGATGTAAATAGCTATTTTACCCAAGGAATGGTTTTGTTTAACCTTCATCAGCTTTTCCGATACTATACGAGTCTACTCTCAACACCATTAGCCGTGGGATTTCCAATACCAGTTCAAAGAGAATCCAAGATGATATTAACTGAAACACAATTTCAGTCCGGGGAGATTTGGCTAAACAGAAAGCAACAAAAAAACAAAAAAATAAATAAAAAAAAAGACCAACGCTTTCGAGAAACTGGAATTACTCTCTTGGGATTGAAGCAAACGCATATCTATATTAGGATATCCTTTGGAAATTACTGGTAAAGTAGCACGAGATACGGAACGAATTTAACGACATTTTGGAGGACTGTTTTGACAGCTCTGTGTATCAAAGGACAAGCTGGAAAAAATGGTCGCCTTTTGGGTGAGCAATTTCCATGTTAAGTAAAATGTTATAACCTATAAAGTTCGAATGGATATACGAATACCTTCACCCACAATAATGTGTGACAATTATATGGGAAATGGGGTGGTGAAAAGAAACGTGTACGCCTACTTATATCAATAGGGCAGTTGCCTTTCGATTGGTTCTGATTCAGCAGAAAATTACTGTATATGACTTTTTCATAAGGCCAAGCTCATTTTGGTTGGATGTACTTTTTTTTGTAGAGTTTAACTGATTTAAGTGGGATTGAAAAAAAGCGCATTCAAAACTGCGTGAAGAACGCGTCCAAAAACTGGTCTGAAAACCCATCAAAAACTCGTCAAAAATGCATTAAAAACTTGTTGAAAAGTGCAAATAAAGAATCATTAAAAACGGGTTAAGGACTCGTCAAAAAAGTCTCAAAAGCTCGCCAAAAAACATTTCTGAGAACGTTTCAAAAACGCGTCCAAAAAATGGTCCTAAAACGCAAACAAGAGCTCGTCAAAAATGCATTAAAAACATACTGAAAAATTTCAATAAGGATTCATACAAATACCGGTCAATGATTCGTCTAAAACGGGTCAATAACTCGTCCAAGAACATGTCTGTAAACGTTTCAAAGACGCGTCCAAAAACTGGTCCGAAAACATAAACGAAAACGTTTCAAAAACGCATTAAAATCTTGTTGAAAATTGTGACAATGAATCATTAAAAACGGGTTGAAGACACGTCAAAATCTTTTTGAAAATTGTGACAATGAATCATTAAAAACAGGTTAAAGACACGTCAAAAAAAGTGTCAATAAATCATCCAAAAACATGTCTGTAAACGTTTCAAAGACGCGTCCAAAACTTGGTTCGAAAACGCAAACAACGGCTCATAAGAAAACAGGTCAAAGATTTGTCAAAAAAGGGTTAATAAATAACTCGTCCAAAAATATGTCTGTAAACATTTCAAAAACTCGTTCGAAAACTGGTCCGAAAAAAATATAAATAAAAATTCGTCAAAAAACGGGTCCATAACTCGTTCAAAAAAGCTAGTCTAAAAGTTTCAAAAATTAAAAACCGGTTAAAAAAAAGTTGTCCAGAAATTTTGTCGAAAGGGAGTTGAAAAACTTGCCCATAAATTCATCGATGAAATCTCAAACTTATCGAAAATCTCACCCAAAAACGATTCGATAAAATTCTCTAAAAAAGACTCTTCAAAAAAGTTTCAAAAGCGGGTTGAAAAGCTTATCTGTAAATGCATCCAAAATTGCATTGAAAAACGCATCGAAAACTGTGCCGAAAAACGCATCCAAAGTGTTTCAAAAATGACTCAAAAATGAATCAAAAAACGAGTCGAAAAATGGGTTTAAAAGCGCATTGAAAAATGCGTTCAAAAACGCATCCCAAAACCCGTCAAATTTTTCTCTCGAATGATAATAATGACGCAAAGGTCACAATCCACAAATTTTAGTAACGAATAAATTGCAACCAAACTATCCAGATAACAGGAATTGCTCCTCTGATTCCAAGTCAACGCATAATGATGTCAATCGTAACAGTTCATTATTTAATCGTTTAATACTTACCTTTTATACATGATAAATAAAAACGCTGCCACTAATGTATGTACATACGAGACAAAGAGCCCAAAACAGTTTCCAGTTTCATTGCGCTTTATTTTTATTTCCGCACGCATTTGCTGCCGCAAACATTCACGTTTCCGCAACCGAAATCGTGCACCTTTCCCAGTTTAACTACCCTGGCAAAGTAACAAATTGATGTCGTCTCCTTAACATCGCCACCGAAAAACAAGGCCATAATTCAACATCGTCCTCCGGAGTCGTAGCTCCAAAATCACATCAACACGAAACTCCGAACAGAGCGCCTGAATAAATATTAAACTCCCTCAAATTGAATATACCGTAAATTTGAATAGCCAACTAAGGTGTGAAATTCCCACGATCCTTAGTGTCGGAAGGGTTAAGGCTAACAGCCACCCAAAGCACAAGCAAGCAGGCAGACAAGCCATCAACAGAAAGTCAATTTGTCAATCGATAATTTCGGGGGATCAGGAGGACGTTCCATTATTTTGAATTACACAACCGACTTTCTATCCCAAAAGTGTATAGTCCTTTGAAAAGTGTGTTTTTTTGTTGGGCTTAACTTTCACCGGGGGAAATGTAATCACACACACACCCGTGCATGAGACGACTCGGGTCCAAGTCAACCCTGCTTCAAGTCAGGTGTATAACACGAAAAGACCTATGTAATGCCGCTGCTCGTATGCCTTATCCGGCCATAAAAAAAAATGTCATAAAAAGGACGATAGGACGAAATGTTTTGTTGACAGGTGAATAACGCATAAAATTATTGCTGCTGGCAGAAAGGTAACACAGGCCCACATGCACGCACCAACAGTGCGTGTACTTAAAAAGGACTCTACAGGACTTGAAGTTTTTTTTTATTTTATTTTTTGTTTTAGCTTCGAAATTAAGCAAATTGAGATAATTTGTGATGGTATGTTAGGTTGGGGCCGGCTAATGCGAATATTGAAAGAAAATAATTTCTAATTTAAATCGTTGTCTGTTCTGTAAGGGATGTCCAGCTTAGCTCATGGGAAGGGAAGACCTCAGAGGGAAGACTTTAAACCCCATAAGACAGAAACCCTTTTAAATCAGCAAAAAAGGGATTCCGCTTTCGAACGCTTCTAAGCGGCTCATTCCCGCCGACGACAAAGAGAAAAAGGGATCAAAAGGACATAAATTCCTGGGAGAAAATCTTCTAAAATATATGTCTGTGGGCGCTGGGGGGTAATTGTTCCAGTTTAACCCTATTACGGACATACCGAGATATGAGGATAAATGTTGCAAAATGCCTAAGGATGCAGGACTAAATGATTTGAAAATAATTCAGGATTACAATAATCGTATATAGATATGATATGCGTGTGTATACGAGTACACATCCGCTCACGTGTACACCGATGGTAGCAATTGTTCAAAGACAATCCGCCGGCATCCTCCCTAATGGTGCGATGTCCTTCTGCACAGAACCAAAGTATAGCTACAACTACAACTACAGCATAATGCCCTATGATAAATTGAATAGGTGCACTATTCTGGTGCACTTCTTGGGCATCATCTTGCACACACCACATTACACAGATGATTTCCCATTGCTTGGCGCATCCTCGCAGAAGGACAACGTGCAGTCTATGCTGGCGGACAGAAAATGCACTTCCATATAAATGTAAGGTGGTATATATACTTTTTATTTTCTACACAGATGTAGGTACATGTCCATATGAATTAATGTGCAGAATGTATCCCAATGATCGATGGGAATTTATACTCGAGGACAATATGTGCGACATCTGTAAAACAATTTAAAATTGAGAAAATGTTCACTTCGTCCTAAGAGTGTGTTGAGACTGGAAGCAAGTACAAAGAAAGGTGGCAAGGAAGTCGCATTAATGTGTCCAGAGTGAAGAATGTGTGTGCAGAAAATGTACAGGCAAATGTACGCAAAGCTTTAGTATAACGAAAGATGTTTGAATTGCGGACGACGTTGAGTGTGCATTCAATTTGCCAGAAGTTAGCTTGAAATGTGTCGGCAAGATAATGGAAAGACAAAGTTTACTTCTATATGAAATCTTCATGAGAGGCTCTCCACAGACTACTGCCATTAATCGGTGTTATCCTTATCAGTGGCCTTCTCAATTTTGATTCGTTAGGTCTTTTTATTTGTCTTTTTAAGTTCAACTTATGTTGTCGGCGCAGTGGCTTAGTGGTTAGCGTGTTGGACTACTAAGCGAGGGCTCCCAGGTTCGAATCCCACACTAAAACCCAAATTCCAAGTTAGGGCTTTTTTCCACTGCGCCACCTCTCGCGAACGTCTGACAAACACCCGAGAGTATAACTGTGTTGAAAAAGCTTCTCAAATTGTAGATCCTTCAGAAAAATTGTAGATCCCTTCCATTCGTTCCAAAAATGAAAAACTCACACAAAACGAATGGTTGTGCGAAGCTAGGCCTAGGGTCCCTACGGACCTGTTGCGCCATCTATAGAATTTAATTAATTTTAATCGGAAAATTCTGTTAATTATTTCTTTAACCAGTTTTGACCAGTACATAAGTATCATTTCAAAAAAAAAAAAAAAACAAAAAAAGGCTTTCTGAGTTTAATTACTTTCGTAGTGATCGACAGCGCGAAAAGAGGTTTGTGCTTTGAAAAAGACTCATATTGTTCGGCCCTTGGTTTGTGCCATTGCATTTTAATATGGATTAGGCAAAGGCTTAGGAGTTACAGAAAAGACATAGAAATCGGTACAATGGATATTTTGTCCAGTAGCATGTTTTTTCATTAGGAAGGACGGTCCTCTCTGTCTTGCATATAGTAGAAGAAAAACTGCCGTAGGAGAGTCTTGCCGCTGGAACAGATGACAAGATCGATCTTTAAAATGTGGTTTTTGGTAAGTACAATCCAACTGTGATAATTTAATGATTTGAATAAAACCGCAAATTTCCATCGAATTTTTGAAACTTCGCCGTAAAAAATGTTTTCCTAGATTGAGACGTTACCTGGTCGTGCTTTGGTGAATTTAGTGAATCATAATATTTGATGCGAATTATTTGGCAAAGTAACTGAAAAATATTCACCGTTTATAAGTAGCAATAAGAATCAAAGCCTCTTTACCGCAGATATGGAATAAATAACAAAACATATGACAAGGATGACCGTCTTGAATGCGCCCGAATTCACCCCTTAAATTTTTTTAAAATCACCATCTGTGGCTGTTGCTTGGCTTCTTTACCGGTAATCGACGCAGCTATTTCTTATTTCGGTGCATATAATAACATTTCAGACAGATCCCAAAGACCAAGGGACACCTACTTTGGAAGTCACCAAATGCGCTTGCAATATGAATTTTTTGAATTTTCAAACAAGCACGGAATTTTTAAATTGCAAGTGGTCTTCGATATTTCTGCCTATTGAATTTATTTTATTTTAAGTCTTTTGTAGCTGACGTAGTTAGTCAATACCGCAATTAAAGGCTGCAGCTAGCAATCCTTTCCTGTCATTTTGCAGATATCAAGTTGGGCAAGTCAAGACGATTGAAGTTCGACATCAACTAGGAAAAGCTTGATGCTACCGCATGGTTTGGATGTAGGGTAGGGTGGGGTACACTCGACGATGGGGCAGTTTCTTACTAAAAAAAATATTTTATATAAGTTTGGGATATTTCCAAGGCATTCTTGACAGTCGTCGCAAACAGAGTAATATATCTGCGACTTAGGTAGATATTTGGCTGCAACCAAACCCTTATTAAACTCTTTGCAAAAGGAGTTTGTTTACCGAGAATGACGATCTCTAAATGGTTGGTGTGGAAGGACTTCACGGAAAATATAGATATAAGAATAGAATATTGTCACGACTCAACAAAATACAAGCAATTTAACAATTATGAACTTCTGAAGGAATAGCAGGTACCTAGTATGTGTGATTTCATGAAGGGAGAAATATGACAGTTTTCGTCCATAAAAATGTGTGTCACGGCTTTATATTTTCTGCGAGAATTTAATTTTGTCGGTTTCTGAGTTTCCCAAATTAAGTTATATAACACAATTTTTAAAAGATCAAATTGTATTTATTTTCACATTTCTATATACTTCGACACGCTCTGTCTCGTTGCTTGGCAAATTGAAACTCTAAAACAGAAGCGATTGGTTCTAAAAACGCTTATGGCTTCCTAAGTGATATTTCTGAAATGGATTAGCAGGCTGTCATTACTATTTACGAAAATTGTGATCTTTAGACCATAAATAAGGTTTGATTTGCATCAAAGCATTATAATAAACTTTGTTCCGTTTATTGAATAATTTGAAAGGTATATATTATTACGAAGCAAATGCACTCATCAATCAATAAAGTATTAGAAATCAAAGGAAAGTGTCTATAAAAAGTACCGAAAATTGTGCCCGAACGAATGATAGGGCATTACTGATTTGCATATATGATTTTTGACAGATCGGCGCATAATTTGTGGATTTCCTATTTTGTGTTTTGTTTTTTGCTTATAATAAGCCTCAAAATGCGTTTGAAAGATATCTGCTGGGCAAATTTAATTGCAATTTATGTATTCCTTTTTTTTGAATAGAATCCTCGTTGTGAAAGAAACCACTGATCTTGTTTTTCACAAATTAGGAAATTGAAATTCTGCGTGACAACAAATGTAATAGATTCAAGAGAAAATCTTCGTACTAGTAAATGTGGAGGTCAAATTGTTTATTGGTACCCTTTCGAAAATGCTGTACATTTTATTGTAAACTGGCAACCAACTAATAGCCGACATTAGTGTTTGATTATTAGTAAGGCCGAGTACTGATTCTTAACACATCGCGTTATCTAAATTCATGACGTAAGTTCCCTACCATGGGGTAGATTCGCCTTTTTAGGGCAGTTTTCATTTTTTTGATGCGTAAGCGCGCGTTATTGGAATCTGGTGGAGAAATTCCACACATTTTACTTCCGGGGACAGAGAATGCGTCACTGTGTTTTATCATTGCATACATTTATGAGCTGGGGCATGTTAGTTTCAGCTTTTTGTTGATGTTAAATAAAATTTCTCCATTTCGTCCTTGCACCGTACTCAGAAGATATTTCAAGAATTCTGCAGGGAGACTATCATCTTTTACCAATGATCATAAGCGGAGACTTCAATATCAATTTTGTAACTCCAGAAGCTCAACCATTTATTGATTTTATGCAAGATAAATGTTATCTTCAAATGAACTCCAACCGGAAAATTTCAACAACACGATATGGAACAACCATCGATGCTGTCTTCCAGCGTAATCTAGATAGATTACAGTCTCGAATGTACATATCTTACTTCAGCTACACAATCAGATTGTATTTATTCTACCGAAACTAGCACAGAACGAATAAATTATTGTTATTTCATAATATATCAAGAATACGGTTATTACAATTCCCTCTTTTCTCAATGACGTGTATCAAGCCATACACATACCGCACGCACGGTGTTTACACATACACATATTTCGGGACTGTTGGATACAGTCGCACCAATTATTTTTTTTTATTAATGAATTCGCGATGCTTATAACTGATTTGTATTGCCTGCGGTGACCACCTACATATTAAGAAGTTTTACATTATATCTAGAAAAAAGAAAATCGAACAACTATTTTTATGTTTTTATTTTTCAAAAATGTGCAAAAAAAAATTCAACTAGGAACTAGGAAAAACTATTATTTGCTTAATAAAGCCACGAAATTAAAGCCCACATCAGGCTACCTGACAACTATTGGAAGTGAAGGCTGTTTTTTTCAACGGTGTGTCTGTCCCCTTTGATTAGCTCCACTATAGGCTCCATTTAAGGTCAAACTCAGATTGTAAGAAATCCCTCGTTTTTGGCCGAAGCTGACAGTGTATTTGATATTTAGTTTTTGGTAGGTATTAACATTAAGTAGAAGAAATGACATAGACATCGAGAAAATTTCGCCAAGCTGCAAAAAGTTTTTACCAATGATTTACATTTTTATAGATATGCAATATACATACGTTGCTCTGGAAATAAATCTGTTCTACAGAGAGCCAGCTTACCAACCTTTACCAGCGATGACCAAAACTCTTTCCATTTCATTTACAGATCTAGCACCGATACGGCTCTACAAATGTCCTCCTGCTACTGGTAGCACCGCTTTATACTATAATTTTTTGCAGCAGCTTTAGTCTCACTATTTGAGAGCTTTAATAAGAACCCTAACAATTTTTCACCATCACCTTTGAGCATACCTAGCTCTAATTTTCCGTCTCCACCCCAGTCAGCTTCGACTCCAACTCATTTATCGAGTGACTAGACTTTTTGGAGGACACTTTACAAGGCATTTCCCCTAATGTGCTGCCATGGTAAATAAATCACAAATCATACTCCCCCAAAAATGGCTTCACCCAAAAGAACATGACCGGACCTGCCAAGGGCTAAGTTTTGATTTTCTTCCTTGTTCTATTTTCAGGCCCACACATGCGTGCCAACATATCTCATACATGCAAACTGTGCGCTTATTTTTCACAGAATCAGCCAAGTGTTCCTAATTCAGCAAGCGTAATTGGCCGTGGCAATCATAACCCGATTTTCCGACACCGACATCCCATTGGAAGCTGAATGAATCGTCCTTACGTGATCGTTATCCAAGATGATGGCAGCTTTTGTTTTTTGTTTTCCTTCCTTTGTCATGGGTTTCCCTTGCCGTTTGCCATCATTGTTGACTGCCAAGCCTATGAGCTTGGAAATCACAAACAGTGTTATGAATTTATTGTGCGGAATTTTTTTTTTTTTGTTTATTTCGGGAGAGAGTTTTGTAATTTTACACATCGGTACTTTTAAATTGAAGTTTTACTGTGTTTTCTTAATCGACGAGGATGCTGAATAGATTCAAGGATTTCGGCAATTTATGCTTGTTATTGGGGAAAGTTTTTAAATTAATTTTTGCTCCCGTATATAAGTGAGATGGAGATGTTCAATTAAAAGAGCTCCGTTTTGGTGGGTTGACACTATCATGGTCATGGGCAAGGTTCCTTAAATTAGTTGGTCAGTGAACATTGACTGCAAATGAACCGTCGAAATTGTTTCGCCCCTTTAAAGGTCTGTCTCTTTTTTATAATTTTCCATTTCCACGACTGAATGCTCTCTGATTGCATCGCAGTAAAGCGCCGCCACCGAGTTTCGAGTAGATAATGCTTAAAAACGCCGTGACATAGTGACAGACTGACCCACCTCGAGCCAAAATTAGATCACTACTTCGATTACGATTAAGTTTTCACCAATTCCTTCCACGCTACCTTACTAACATTCGCCCTTTCCTGACACTCCGTGCTCTCTGGCTCTGAAACTGCATCAGCCATCACACCATGTCGACTTGTGCTCTCAACTAGAAGCACACATCAGGCAAGTCATTCGATAACTTTATTCTCCGCAAACAGGGCGAGGGATAGTGTGCCCATGTAACATACAGCCACGACCTTTGAAATAAAACTCTTCCCAAAACTTTTAGTTTACCAGGAAAAAAAAAAAAAAAAAAAACACAACCCTTCTCGACGACGACTTTTATGGAGATCACATACGCCAGGACCTTTGTGACAAGCCTGCTCCACCACGTGGTGTGTGACTTTCTGACTAATGGTGCAGACAGTATATACCTACTCCTATGGTAGTGAGTGGAATGCAGAAACTTCCTCGTCAGCAAATTGAAATGCTATTACGAAGTTTATTCGAAATACTTGTGCGTGAAATTAAATTAACAGCTGTCAATCTCAATAAACTGACGATACTGGTGGTGGGTGGTGTTTGGCGGTGCGGCGAAGAGGCTGAGGTGCATATGACTTTGATATACCAACGCGCCGCATACCATCTGTGTCAGTGTAGTGGCATATGAAGACGAATAGCATAGTGTCATGTGAATGCTGGGAATAAGGCACAAATCCATATTCTGTTCAATGGGAAGAGCAACTGAGATGAATGTGTTTTTTCGCCCCTGTATGAGGTTCGCTGTGACGGCGGCAGGTTGAGTTATGAAATGTGTCAACTCAAATGAATATTACATCACAATCTTATTTTCTTTCAGGACAATGAAAGCCAAGACTTATCGATCAAGCTCACTCGTGACAAAGTAAAGGTATGGAAACCCAAGTCAGATAAGACTCCTATTGAGCTATTTTGAACTATTTAAGAAAGCGGAAGACGACTTCCTGGCAGAGCATTCACAAAGTTACCTCTTATACCTACACTGACACCAGTTTTACGAAATTACTTGCATATACCTCATACCAACATCGGCATAAGCAGAACTTAGCGTTTTCAAATATTAAGACGAATCAGTAAAATAGGGTGCTGTAGACAAAAGCAAGTTCATGCTGTCAATAAGAAAGGGGAGGCAATATTGTAACAGACAGGTAGAACTTTGAGGTAGATATAAGGATTTTATTTACACCGTATCTATTCTTGTAGGCGCAGTGGCTTAGTGGTTAGTGTGTTGGACTACTAAGCGAGGGTTCGAGGTTCGAATCCCGCAAAAACCCAAATTCCAACTTAGGGTTTTTTTCACTGCGTCACCTCTCGCGAACGTCTGACAAACATCCGAGAGTATAACTGTCTTGAAAGAGATTCTCAATTAGCCGTTTGGAGTCGGCATAAAATTGTAGATCCCTTCCATTCGTCCCAAAAATGAAAAACTCACACAAAACGAATGGTAGTGAGAAGCTAGGCCTAGGGTCCCTCCGGACCTGTTGCACCAACTATTTATTATTATTTTTTTTTTATCTATTCTTTAAACTCCAATCGCTGTTTCTGGTAGGAAAACACTTGAGTAGCAACGGCTTGACAAGAAAAACGTAAGAGACTTTATACGCCATCAATGTTCTTCTTTCAATTTATGGCTTGAAAGAGTGGACCCTGTCGAAGGACGTTTGGTTTTCGCTCTTGTTTGTGGGATGTCATCTTACAGGGAATACTACGAACTTTACAGGATAATTAAGCTGGTAAAAAGGACCCACATCGGTCAGTTTAAATAGGTAGTGAGAATACGAAGAGCGAATGGGACCAAAGGCAATGGGAAGAAGCTCAGCGTGGGCGCTGCGCATAAGTGGAAGGCGACCCCAAGCTTCAGGTATTGCGGAAAGGAACAGAACCCACTTAATGAAGATGCTTACTGACTAAGTCTCAAGCCCAATGATGTATGTATTTCGGTCTTTATTGCCACTGTAAGTAAATCCGCTAAATACGATTTTTAACTTTCTCAAAAACCAATTCTGACATTATGATGATAGAGGAACTCAAAAAGTGGGTCTCACCGTCCGTCCGTCCATCTATCCGTCTGTCCGTCGGCTTCCGAGCTCAATAGCTTAAACGGGTGGACTTATTTGTTTCAAATTTCGGATTTGTAGTTTGGTGGCTTTCAGTTCGGGCCCCCTTTTGTTTGCACGCCATCCCCATTATTAAACATGTTTGATTTTTTTTTTTTTGAAAACGGTTGAAGCGATTGCAACTAAAATTGGTATTTGAACTTCAAGTAGGTGGGGCTCATATCGCTTTGTACTCAGTTTTTCGGTAAAAGATCTAATAACGGTAGTTTTGAAAATCAGCCTTATCTCAAAAACGGTCCATACGATTGTAAAAAAAATGCATTCCTAAGGTGTGACGCGCATTCCTAACCCGAGAGCAAACTCAGTTTTTTTTTTTCTAAATTATAGTAAAACTAGCTGACCCGGCGAACTTCCGCCCAAATTCGTTAATATAATAAAAATAATAACTTCGAGCATATGCACATACTCAAAAAATTCGTTATTCAAACTTTATATTAAATACAATAGAAATAAGAGACGTGTCGATCAATCTTCCAGTTTTTCACTTTACGGTGCAAGACGTATAAACGGAAGGTTACGCGACATACAATTGAGTTTATGAGAAACATGGGAATTCAAGATTGATTCTACAAAATTCCAGCGATTGTCCTTGCGACTTGTTAATTGACATAGCGAAACGGGAAATTGATACGCTTGCCTTTGAATTTTCCACTCAAAATCGTCGCTTGCATGTCTTTTGATTTGATGTTCTTCACAATCAAATCAAACACGATCCGTTACAAAATTTTGGTGGATTAAGGTTGCGCAACAAAATTATAACTGAGCGGACTTTCAATTTTAAATTGTGTAGGGGTAAGTCCGGAAACATTTTATATATTTTATTGTTATTTTATTATCCCCTTAAACTTTCATTTTCACGACAAAAATTAGCATAAATGTCCTTCCTTGGATCACTATACGATTCCACCGAGCATGATGGCTTCCCGAGTTATGAGTGCACATACGGACGTCAGTCTCTTTTACATATAGGTGTACCCACCCGCGGTTTTGCCCGTACCTACCTTTCGTATTAAATCCCGCTCAGATTTCGCAAAGCTCCAAATGTCCAATAATAATTTCAATTATACAACTTTAGATATACCTAGCGTTTGAATTTTTTGTTTTTTGTTTTTTTTTTGGAATGGGAGGTGCTACAACCCGTTTTCCTACCCAGATTATCTGTACAAAATTTCATTAAAATCGGTTGAGTAGCTTAGGGGATCGACAACAGCGCCACCTATCGTGTCGATAATAGTTCTGAGCTGTAAACGCAATGTTAATGTTTGGAGAAAACCCAAAACTTACGCACAACACACACACACATGCGTATCCCCATTGCAACTAAACTTCATAAAAACCTTATATAGACCAATAGCAAAGATGTGTGAACGTTTTTTTTTTTAAATCGGTAAATGCGTTAAGGCGTGAATCGGCGACAAACGAACATAATTTTTAGGCTCCTTTGTCCAATATTGACCAATCTTTACAGGAACACTCTCAGGACAATACCGAAGATTATCTATAAATAAATTTATTTTTAATGTTTTTTTTTTTTTTGTATGGGATGTGCCACGCCACTATAACCACCTAATCGATTGAGTTCAAATTTACACACAATCTTAGGTATTGGCCCAGGAGTATACCAAATTGGGCAAAGGGGAAAGGCACCGCCCATATAAAAAAAACCATTAAAAATCATATATCTCATGAACCAATACACATATAACGACCGTATATGCGTACGAACCATGGTATTAACGTCACAATACAACTTATTTTTATATATATAGAAGAAGAAGATATAGAAAGAAGAAGATTAGAGACTTTTTTGAAAAAAAAAAAAATGTTTTTTGGTTTACCTACTTCAAAACGCATATATACCGATTTCGACCAAAATGCAAACTTTGAGTAAAAATGATATTTTCAAAATATTGCATCCTTTATTTTCCATTCTAATAACCAAAAACATACGTTTTAAAATTCCTTAAAAATATTTTTTTAAAATGACTACCTACCTAAATCCCGATCTGTATTCACTTACGGCAAATTTTTGTTCATTTCAATGCCTCACATTCAATAAAAATACAATAACAACAACGCAAAACTTAATTTTACCAGCTATCGTCCACTCCTCCTTATTCTACACATACAATATAAAATAACCAGCAACCATCTATAACTTACACGATTGAAAACACTTCATTGGTACTTCGACTGTCATACGCATTAATCGGCCTTTTTGTATAGATATTCAACAAAACAGACTCAGGGTCTTACGTACATTACGATGTAAAGATTTCGGTATGTCATGAACCCTACTTCCAACCAAAGGCACGAAAACCAGGATCATCCAGTCAAAATACAAGAACTTTTCCTACTAAATCAGAAAACAGAAACTTGGATACGCTTGGTTTTGTACTTTTTGCATACTCAAATATCGCGTAAGGTGTAAGAGCTTAAGCCTCACATTATTATTTGATGCAATACCATCTGAAATGAATATGTTTAAGCCAAAAGTGCACTTTATTTAAGTATATTCTTATGTTTTCTGTACGGTTTGTTTATCTAGATTCTAGAACCGCTCCTGACTTGTTTACCCACATACCTAATAAAACAAAAAGCAATCAACACAACTGTTGATATGAATGAGAAAGTTTCGTGCGACCCAGTCGTGCACTATTTTTTTTTTACGCTACGGCTAGGCTTGGACTCTCACATCCATTCATTTGTGAGAGCTTTTATGTTGTTAGGAGAGGATTAATGCAAGGACCTACATGTTTAAGCCGAGTCCAAATGGCTAAATTGAAAAGGGCATGCTATATTCTCAGATGAGACGTTCGCGAGAGGTGGTGCAGTGGAAAACACTCCCTAAGACGCAATTTCTATTCACAAGATGTCACTCATTCCGCATTTTCTATCACTTTTTGTTTCAGAATAGTAACGCATTCAAAATATAAAATCCATCAAACGTTTCAATTCGTCCACGATAACGAAATCAGGACCCAAACAATATATAGCTACACAGCTTGTCGTATTCTTTCGAGTTTCGAGTTTCCCTCATCCTTCACAACATTTCTCAATGCAATCCTTTCTACTGCATCACAAGGAATAGAGCACAATATACCAGATTGCAGATAACACATGTGTGCACTTGTGCAGTGCATTGCATTTCATCGCAGTCAGCTGAAGAGCGTCGACTTGTATCTATCCGCATTCATATTAACTCCTCTGCACATCTGACACTCAAAGCTGAGACGAAAAAGATTAAATTCAATCAATTTGAAAATTGTCATCCACACAATTCACACGCGACTTCATTGTCTGCGTGTGTATTTCGACAACTTACAAGGATAAAAGGGATGCGCGCAAAATATAATTAAGTCGCAGTCGGAGGTTTGTAACTCGTCAAATAATTGACAGGAGTTTTTGGCAAAATTTAACTTCCATCGATTTCTCGCACCCACCGAAGGAGGTTGGAGGAAAGAAAAACGTTTGTTACCATGAGATATCGAGCGAGGCTTCCGGCTTCCTGGTCCGGGTCGATTACTTTTCATATTATATAAAAGTTTCGATGCTGAAAAGTGGCGTCAAAGTTTTAACGAATCTTTCGCTGCTACACTCGAACGCCCTGAAAAAGAATAGGGTATAAGTGGTGTACAAAGTACAAGTGAGAGTTTTTGGCGACTTGAACTTTGGTATAGGGAGAAATGCTCGAGGATTTTTTTTCCCAAGAAAATGAGCACAAGCAATGGAGATCCTCTTAAGTAAGGAGTATCTTTTCATGTTGTAAGAGAAAACTGTTATTGCGAATAATAATTTGTTGGCATTTTTTTTTTTTTTTTGTGACAGAATATTGGTTGCAGGGTGTCCGAGTTAGACAAAGTTTAATATTGCTGCGACTGATGATATGATCCTTTTGCATGCATTTTGTGTGAATAACAAAAAGTAGTGGGTGGACGCGTAGTTGCATGGGTATAAGGGCAACTTTGTGGAAATTTAACGCAAACAAGAAAGTTGTAACTAGCTTAAACGGTTTGTGCGGGAAAAAGTTTGATAGTTATTTAAGGGTGTTTGTCGACTATTTACAGGCTTTATAGGGATACTCGACACAGCATGCAGCTGGAGTCATTAAGACGCAATGCTGCTGCGTCTCCATAACATGCAATAGAAGAGTTAAACGGTTTTTGCCACGCTATGAGGAAGAGCGCGATAGTTTTGAAAGCGCCTTCAAGGCGGTTTTCGAGAGTTATTTCTTCTCTTATAGAGGATGTCATTGAGTGGTTTTATAGGTTATTTTTATTACTTTATAGGTTATTTTGACACTGACAGCCGCGGAATGAAATTAGTCGCTTACGCTTGAACATGGTTGGGAAATATTGAATACTTATTTCCAAAGTGAGTGCTGTGTAGCCCAAATAGTGGTGAGTTTTTTGAAAAGGAGTTTTGGCCGAAATGAAGCACCACCGCGCCTGCTGTACGTAAGTTTGTGCAAAAAGTTCTTGAGTTCTTGAGTTCTTGGTATACTAGTGGACAACACTCATGGTCCCTCATAGCCAGACAGACGAGATTGTGGCTGCTGGAGCCGAGAGTGCGTGAGACTCAATTGTGGAGTGGTGGCATCATTGGACAAATTTTCTTCGAAAATGGGGCTGGAAACATCGTTTGGGTCAACGGTAAGCGTTACAGAGCCATGTTAATATACAAAAATCAATTGCTGTGCGTTAGTCGGGTAAAGGCTCCAGAACGGCTCGACCGGTTTGAATGATTTCTGTGTTGTTTTGTTCGTCTTCAATCAGGGATGGTTCAGGAAAAAAAAAAGTCGGACAATTCTCAACATGTGGCGTTGTAGGCCTATATTTTGTTTTTCAGTTCAAATCAGTTTTCTTCAATAATAATCTTCTTATATACCTATAGTTCTTTCGGGGTAAAACTCGATGTAGATATAACTCGATAACCACTGGGCCAATTTTCATGATTCTTCTTTTGTTTCGTTCGTATATTGTTGTATTTCAGGTTTTGGCAGTCTTAAAAGATGGGATACTTTTGGACCCGATAGGTGGCGTTGTTGTCGATCTCCGAAACCACTTACCCGATTTTAATGAAATTTTTCGAATGTATATTGTTCGTTTCCGCTTGAAGGATAGGATTCTTTTGGACCAGATAGGTGGCGCCGTTGTCTATCTCCGAAAACAATCAATTGATTTCAATGAAATTTTGTGGGTTTGCATGGTTGGTTGCAACTTGAAAGATAGGATACCTCCTTTTGGACCCGGAAGTGGAGTTTTTGTCTATCTACGAAACCACTCCACCAACTTTAATGAAATTTTGTGGATGTATATTGTTTGTTAAGGATAGGATAGTTTTGGACCCTATAGGTGGTACTTTGCAAAAATAAGCGGGGTAGGAAAACGGGTTGTGGCCAAACGCTATTTCTAAAGTCATATAATTAAAATTATTAATGGACATTGTCCAAATAAAGCAATTTGTGAAAAGCGAGCAGGACTTAATACGAAAGATACTGGCGAAGCCGGGTGGGTATAGCTACATATAAAAGAGACTAACGTCCGTTTGTGCGCTCATAATTCGGGAACGGATCGCTCGATTTTTATGATTTTTGGTTTCAATTCGCATGGATTCAAGAAAGGACTTAATATGCTATTTTTTTTTTGTCGTGAAAACAACACTCTATGGGGATAAGTTGAATTTCTGATGTTCCGGGCTTAACTCTTCATAATTTGAAATTGAAAGTTGGTTCAATTAATTATAATTTTGTTGCGCAACCATTGACGTACCGAAACTTTGTAACGGATCACGTTTGACTTGATGATGTAGGATCTCAAATCAAATATCATACAACCGACGGTTTTGAGTCGAAAATTCTAAGGCTAACATTCTCATTTCGTGGATTCCGCTTATTCAGAACGATTTGGCATTCGTATTTAAGCGTCTTGAATTGACAAATAAATTGTTGCAAGGATATTTGTGCATTTGTGGCATCAATCTTGAATTCCCATGTTTCTCACATGGGCAATTTAATGAAAAATCGAAAGGTTGGCCGACACGTCAATCATTGCGGTTTGATTGAAACAAATCGACAATACTATGCCTACTTCAATTATTTCTTTTGTATCTTAATATATAAAAACGTTCGTGCGTATGTATGACCGACGATAACGGCTGAACCACTGAAGCTTTCCCCCTTATATTCACACCATATGTTTGTGTGGTGCTCCGGATGGTTTATGTTTATTTTAGACCCTGGGGTCGCTTTTTTGAAAATTCTTATTTATGGACCGATTTGACTGAAATTTACACCATATAGCACTTAAAAAAATAGAAAGCTTTTGCCAAAATTTGGACCCGATAGGTGGCGCTGGGAGATATTTATGACAAGTTAGATTTCCCTGCACATCAATTTTGTATCATCAACACTAAATTTAATTGTAGTAATATATAGTTGGCGTTGGTTGTTTACACTTTTTTGAATTTGACATTTCCGTAATTCATATTTCATTTAGCTGTACAATTTTTTGACGAAAACTCCAAATTAGTTTTTAATCAATTTTAAACAGGTAGGTAAATAAAATTTCCATTCGATTTCCGGCACAAATAACAAAACCGAGGAAAATGTTCTTACTGGGCCAAATTTTATGATTCTTCTTTTGTTTTGTTCGTATTTGTGTATTTTAGGTACAGTCTTAAAAGATACATTTTTGAACCCGATAGGTGGCGTTGTTGTCGATCTCCGAAACTGCTCAACCGATTTCAATGAAATTTCGTGGATGTATATTCTTCGTTCCCACTTGAAGGCTAGGATACTTTTGGACCTGATAGGTGGCGCTGTTGGATTAGGTAGGCGCAGTGGCTTAGTGGTTAGTGTGTTGGACTACTATGCTAGGGGTTGGGGTTGGAATCCCGCAAAAACCTGAATTCCAACTTAGGGTTTTTTTCACTGCGCCACCACTCGCGAACGTCTGACAAACATCCGAGAGTATGACTGTCTTGAAAGAGCTTCTCAATTAGCCGTTTGGAGTCGGCATAAAATTGTAGATCCCTTCCATTCATTCCAAAAAATGAAAACTCACACAAAACGAATGGTTGTGAGAAGCTAGGCCTAAGGTCTCTCCGGACCTGCTGCGCCAACTATTTTTTTTTTTATAGTTTCGGACCCTAGATGGTACTTTGCAAAACATAAGCGGGATAGGAGAACGGGTTGTGGAAGCATTAAAATTCTTAATGGACATTGTCCAAATAAAGGACTTTGCTAAATGTGAGCAGGACTTAATACGAAAGGTATGAGCAAATCCGGATGGGTACAGCTACATATAAAAAAGACTGACGTCCGTATGTGCGCACTCATAACTCGGGAACCGATCCTTCAATTTTTATGATTTTTGGTTTGAATTCGCATGGGCCCAAGGAAGGAAATATGCTACTTTTTGTCGTGAAAACAAAACGTTATAGGGATTAGTTGAATTTTTGAATTCTTTGGATGTTCCGGACTTACATCTATACAATTGAAAGTCGGCTCAGTTATAATTTTGCTGCGCAACCTCAATACACCGAGACTTTGTAACAGAACGCGTTTGATTTGGTGGTAAGGGATCCCAAATCAAATGCCATGCAAGTGACGATTTTGAGTGGAAAATCCAAAGGCAAACACTCTAATTCCGCAGATTCCGCTTATTCAGAACGATTTGCCATTCGTATTTAAGCGACTTAGATTTCCTGTGCGTCTCGCTTTCACTATGACAAATAATTTGTTGCAAGTATAGTCGATGAATGTTTGTGCATTTGTAGTATCAATCTTGAATTACCATGTTTCTCACATGGTCAATATAGTGAAAAGCGGAAGGTTGGCCGAAACGTCAAAATCGTTGCGGTTTGATTGAAACAAATCAACATTGCTTTTCGTCATTTATTTCTATTGCATTTAATATAACTTTTGAATGAAGCATTTTAATTGGCCGAAGAACATAAATTAGCAAGCGCATTGTACATGCTCGGAATTATTATTTTCATTACATTAACAAATTTGGGCGGAACGAAGTTTGCCGGGTCAGCTAGTTTAATATAACTTTTGAATAAAGAATTCGAATTGGCATACTCGGAATTATTATTTTCATTACATTAACGAATTTGGGCGGAACGAAGTTCGCCGGGTCAGCTAGTCATAAAAAAAACTTATTTTTAAAGGGGCTTTGTTTTATCTAGAGGTTGCTTTTTCGTATATAAAAATACTAAATATAGTATTACTAAATAAATAAATAAATACAAATATCAAAGATTGTGGTAGGTTTTTTAGTTGTACATACTTATAAAAGGTTTAGTTTAATATTCTGTCCTGTGAATATAGGTATACATAGCATTACAGTGATGCGGCTAGAGAAATAATATTGAAAAATATTGAAAAAATTAAAAATAATAATAAAATAAATAAAAATGTCTAAAAAAAAATGTATAAATGTATAAAAGAGAATGACGTCGGTGTGTGCACGCATAACTCGAGAACGGATCATTAGATTTTCACGATTTTAGGCTCGATGGATTCGTATTCGAAAAAAGATGACGCTGCACATCGACTTTAACATTTTATTTGTTGATGAATCGGAAAACCGCCTCTTGGTATGGTTGATAAAACAGGTCTCTTTTTTGATGTGTAAACATCTAAGCGCGCGTTGTTGGAATCTGGTGCAGTAATTCCACACATTTAACTTGCGGGCCGGAAATGCATCACTTTATCATTGCATACATTTTATCATTGCATACGTTTTTATCATTGCATACATTTATGAGCTGGGGCATATTAATTTCAGCTTTTTGTTGATGTGAAATAAAGCATGTTTTTCATATGATGGTCTCACATTTCTTCCCTGTGAAGAAATTCGTCGTGAACTACCAGGCACGCAGAAATCACAGCTGGACAACAACTAATAAAAATGTCGTAGACCAGCACCTCTACAATATGCAATGCAAGCCGAATGAAATTCCAATGACACTTTCATTTACTGTGTAACAGTTGATGTCATAACTTGCGGGGATGGAAATGCAAACAGGTATTTTCCGCTGCATATGTTAGGAGTGATTGTTGATGTGTAAACATCTAAGTGCGCGTTGTTTCACTGTTCGATTTCACTGTTTAATACACTGCTTATAATTCATTCAGTTGTGATTCCTTAACCTCAACTGTCATCCAACCCGCATCTGTAGGTACCTACATGCGTTTCAATAGTAAAACGCAGAAAAATGCAGGAAAATACGTAATTGGTACAATTCCATATTTCTGACAATAATGCAACGTTTAGCCGTCATTGAAGATGCATTAAAATATTTTCAGATATGGGAAAGACAGATGCATAACGTGCAAAAGATTACAGGGCGCGTTTACGTGCAAGTAAGCCTCTGAAAGTCGGAAAAAAGGTTGGGAAAACGAGTACTGAACGCTCGCGTGAATGGAGAACTCGTCTCGCAAACCAAACTGGAGCGACAATTACTGACAATGAACAGACGACATCACGATCAACTATCAATGATGTTCTGACGATAAATGACGTGGATTTATCGTCAGTTCGAGCCAAAAAAAAGGGGAACGGACATCAATGAAGTTGTACAACCACAGCTAGTCACTCCGTCCTACGAAGAGTACCCCAGACATGTTATGGCTCACGCAGAGTTTGAAAAATAATATATCAAGAATACGGTTATTACAATTCCCTCTTTTCTCAATGACGTGTATCAAGTCACACACATACCGCACGCACTGTGTTTACACATATTTCGCGACTGTTGGATACAGTCGCACCAATTTTTTTTCGTCATTCCAATTGAATTGGCCGGACTTGTTATTGCGTGCGGTCAGATATCTGTCGATAAATTGCATTTTTAACTTTACTTAGATTTGGGTAATTGCCATACAATTTGAAATTGAACGCCGGCTCAGTTACAATTTAGTTGGGCAACCTTTATGCATGGAAACTTGGCAATAAAACGCGTTTGATTGTGAAGAATCTCAAATCAAATGTCAATAGAGCGACGATTTTGAGGGGAAAATTCAAAGGCGAAGATGTTCTTATTCCGCAAATTCCGCTTATTCCGTACGATATGACATTCGTATTTAAGTCTCCAGTGCTTCTCACTTTTC
The DNA here is from genome assembly GCA_946477585.1 of Cheilosia urbana. Taxonomy (NCBI): domain Eukaryota; kingdom Metazoa; phylum Arthropoda; class Insecta; order Diptera; family Syrphidae; genus Cheilosia; species Cheilosia urbana. The sequence goes on from OX297854.1 coordinate 126,860,262, forward strand.
CTATAAAAAATTAATAAGTCGCAAGGAAAATTAATAAGTCGCAAGGACAATCGCTGTATGTTTGCGGCATCAACCTTATGTTCATGTTTCTCACAGGATGACAATAATTTATTGTTAATACCCATTACCCATAAATTCAAAATACGATTCAAACAACATTTGAAAGTGTTTAGTCCTCTGCGGCGACTAGCAGTGACTGTACAGACAGACAGACTGTGATTTAATTTCATATTTATTTTTAAGAAGTTCACATCTTTCACGTGTACAGTGCTGCACGCGGCCTTCTTTTTAACTGTAAACTTTTTATCTCGATAGTGTTTAACAATGAATGCTCGTTTTTTTTTTAACGGAGCCTTATTAAAATTTAATCAATTTTTGTTTAACCGCGCAAAAATCGCATTCGGTTAGAGCCAATTTTTGAGCGCGTATACCTACATTTTTTTAGAGAACGACTTAGGTTGCATTGCATTGCACATTCAGCGTTGGAGCCGTCGATGCACTTATAGATAGGTCTATAGCTAATAGTCTGGTGTAGATGTTTATCAGTAAATTCCTTTTAATAAACGCTATTCTAAGTGAAGACACATACAATCTTCAGCGCACAATTCGAACAAACTCGCTACTTGACATTTCTGAAGTTGGGTATATTCAGGCCTTTTAAAAGCTCATGCGTATTTCACTTTGCTCTGTTGAGCCAGATGTCAAGACCTATTGCTCAAAAGTTAGACTTTGTCTGTAAGGCCAGGCTATTATCTGATTGCTGAATGCAGGTCTCGGTTCTCGGACATCTACAATAACATGAAGTAGCAAGCTTCATTTAAACAACGACAAGCCTCCTTTAAAAAAAACCCTTTTCTCGTTGTACCTCCGCTAAACAAAACACAAAGCCAATTTAATTACACCTGACCGCATTCTTATCTGCGACATAGATCAGCCAATCTGATTAAACAAAACCAACCCGACCATTCGTCACAGGCCATAACTATCTATTTCCAACCTATTGCACCGTCAATCAAACCGCACTGCCCACAAATAATCGGAATAACCAACATCAGCAATATGCTTGCACTAATCAAACTGAGTAAACAGCAAGTCAAGTTAATTGGACACTCTTTCGCACGGTGCAGTGTTTCCCGAACCGCTAATGAAAGTCAACCGCAAATACCGCACGCACGTGAAATAACCTTGCCTAACCAAAACCAAATTATCACTGCCGCCCCACCCCCTGCGGGCATTATAGTCTCCCACCAGACACCCTACCACCGCCGCAACTAAATCGGTTATCCTTTAATCAGTTGATAAAATATTCGCACCATAAAATCCTAACCAAGCGTGTCTCACTCCTTTGCATACATACCAACGTTAACCTTCGCATTTGTAATTGGCGCGCGGATGGGACTCATCCTGCCACCGACCTTGAGTGTGGGAAGGATATCCAACAAGGTATTTGTTGGCACTTCAAATCAGTTACCTAATTAAATCACAGCAGGAGCAGTTCATCAATTTGATGTCTGCCCGATTGGCGAATAGTTTAACTAATGGTATCTCACGTAGCCCCATCCTGGGTGTCAAAGAGGGATAGGCGGAACGGTTCCAGGGAATCACTGTTCAGTGGCACTACTCCTGCGTATCGTCAATCAATTATAATTATAATAAGTGTTGACACAGCGTTACGGACTCAACACTAGATATACGTAAACAATGATTGACGCTCCACAGAGACGCACTCGCACTATCGCTGCGAACAGACGCGCCGCGTGTTTGACTATTTGAATATATGGGTGTACAGATGGCGCGCCCCTACCGTCACCAACTCGCAGTGGTAATTAATGAAGCAAACACGAGGCGGGCGTTCCCGAAAGTCGACTAGACATTGGGCCAGCTGAAACCGCACCGAATCAGTTTCAATTAACGTGCACGTAAGGTCGCTCGAACGTGAAGTTTATGACCGATTGAGCCGGATGGTAATTGCTTTGCCTTTGATACATAGATAACTTCGCGAGGATAAACAACAGTGTTTGTTCGGAGGACTGTGTCTGTAGACAGATGGTGAGTCCATTTAAATAGGGCTGGGATGCACCATTGCAAACAAATGAAGTGGACGCCTTAAAATGAAAGTGGTACGCATAGAGGCGATCGGTTTCATGATTGCGTGCGGAGATAGCTTCTGAATTCGGCCCTAACGGAGGTGTCTATTGATCCGATCCACCCGAATGACGACCATCAAAACTTCATCAGATATTGGGGCAACAGTCTCCGCAACCATATCCGAAAAATATTCATAGGTACTACACAAAAGATCCTGCAGAGAACCTTAGAATATCAGACCGATGGTTACCATTGTTTCATCGATTTAAAAAAACACGACTTCTAGAGACGTGTTACCACTTAGTATACGCTAGGTAACAATACCAAAGTTGAATTTTTGGGTAGAATACTGATGGGGAGGGGACTGCTGCATCAGGGTCAGTAGCTGATACTTTTGTTGTTCAAAAGTAAGACATGCCTTCATTTGACGGAGGAAAAATTAGGCAAAACTTGCAAGCTAGTGGCACAGCTTCAGTTCATTTGCATTCGCTTATAGTTTTGACTATATTTGGACGTAAAAGTATGTGTGCATGACAGTGTTCCCAGACTTTGAAGACGATTTTCCCCTTTTTTTATCAGGAAGAGCAAAAAATTCTAAAACAATTTTCCTTTTTGAAATTTGTTTTTAAATGAACAAATAAAAAAAAAGTAAACGTTTTCTTAACAAGCTTGAAATAATCATATAACATAAAAATATACAATAATTTCCTTTTTAAGGTTCCGTACCCAAAAGTAAAAAACGGAACCTTATTAGTTTCGCTTTTGTCTGTCTTTCCGAACCCACTAGACCAATTTTGTATCTCGGTCTATTTTAGAAACTAACTGACGTAGAGGCTGAAATTTGCACACAACATCAAGTATAACCTACAAGCATAACTTACTGGATGTTGTGTGCAATTTCAGCCTCTTGTTAAACGGTTAAACGACAAATATCAATGGTAGCGATAAATCCACTGTTTTTTTGGGGAATTTGATAAAAAAAGTATTTTCATTCACACAAAAAGCTGTTTGTTTCTTGATTTACAAAAAAATTTGCAATAAATGGCCAAACGAGATCACCTTATTGGAGATGCTCCTATTTTTGCAAATGGCCGCCAATGTCAAATCTGTTTTTGCATTTGTGGACTAGGCAGATATACAAGTGAACAAGCCATGGAGCGATACACTCACCAAGAACGCGGAATAAATTCGATTTTTTGACCAAAATCATAATGAGCGATGAGGATCATTTCCACCTCAGCGGGTACGTGAACAAGCAAAACAATCGGTTCTAGGGCACCAAAAATCCACGAGTAATGCACGAGGAGCCATTAACCGATATTCTGAAGGCGGCGTTCCCTGGTCGCCCCATCTCTCGTTTTGGCGATTTGCACTGGCCCGCAAGATCGCCCGATTTAACAGTTCCAGACTTTTTTTTGTGGGGTTTTTTGAAGTCCCGTGTTTACGTGAACAAGCCCGAGACCCTAGAAGCCCTCAAGGACAACATTCGACACGAGTGCGAGAATCTGTCGCCCGAAGTTCTCGCCGAAGTGATGAAAAATGCCATAAAACGAGCCCGTATGGCAATCAATTGTGACGGCGCCCATTTGGCCGATATCATCTTCTCGACTTGACCAATAAAAGTCTAAAGAATCAAAGTTTTTCATTTAGAAACAAAAAAATAAGAGCCAAACAACATCGGATGACTTCTTTTAAAGATTTTTACAAAAAACTTTCAATCGCTATATAAAGTACACTCCTTTTAACCATTTTTCATTCGTTTTTGATGTGTTCTCTTAATCGATTCCAATTGGAACTTCCAATGCATACTCAACTCTACTCATCCTATTTCACAGTACACACACCGACACCAGACACCACACTCCACTCTCCATCCAGATTCCAGACTTCACAATTCACTTTCACAGTCTTCCCCGTCCCAAACTCCGCAGGTCTAGTATTGGTGCTCTCGGTCATCTCTATTCTCCATTCGCTAATTATTAAACTGTGTTCTCTGCTCTTTCGCTAACATTCATGTTTCATGTAAGTTATCTCATCTACAAAAAAAAACTTCGCAATTTGTGTTCCAACTCTAAAGAAGTACGGAACCTTCGGTGTGCGAGTGACAGTCGCACTTGGCCGTTTTTTTTTAGACATATAACGCTTACTGCCTGTGCCAGCCAAAATGGCACAACTCAAAAAAACTCAAATTTGATGGTTTGTGCCATTTTTTACCCGACTAGACACAGGCAGGGCTGGCTTCGAAGATTTTGAAAAAGTCGCAAAACAAAGGGGATAGGGGATTCGGGACATACGAAAGATAGACGAACAGAATTTCACGACCCACTTGTTTCAGTTCCTCTATCATCATAATGTCAAAATTGATTAACATCTCGAGTTCGAAATTTTGTACGAATACAATATCTTTCTCTTACTACGTAATCGAAAAAGTAAAAAATCTCAAGCAAATACTAAACACAAATTATTGGCAATAAACTCAAATCCAGATCAAGATACAATAATATTATGTTTTCGATTATTTGAGTTAGACCTTCATTACAAATTTCGAAAATTTGAAAGAACGATCATAATATATAATTGAACGATGATGATAAAATTTACAAAATTGCTGTTCTGTTATAAGTACGCTGTAGTTTCTCTTTCGGCATTGGAATACAACAAACCTATGCAAATTCAAAAATGTTACTACTACTTATTCCCATACGCAAACTGAATGATTTTTAATTCCCACCAGCATATTGACGACGAAAATATTCCGGAGGGAAACCGGTGAATTTCCGGGGTGAATTTTATCTGCGATATAATTTTTTTCCGGGGGAATTTCCCCTTTTTCGAAATGATTCTTCCATACATACTTTTAAAAATGGGAGAATATTTGGGGGGGAATTTTGTTCACGGTATACCTTCCAATACACCCGCTGTTAGTGTGCCTGGAAAGGTGTTAAGGTAGAAAGATCTTGTCCACAAATGCTTGGAAAAATCACAGTCTTGCTCTCTGTTGAGGATACGTATGGAGATAATCTTAGAGGTCGCGCCGTGTGATTTTTGATGGCTTAAATGGTTTATTATGGAGAAATCCTCTGGGTAAGATTTATAGTGGTATAGAGACGAAAAGAGACCCGACAATGGTGGTCTGATTGGAATATCTCTCGAAATCTATTAATGTTTTATTGCTTTGTAGCAACGAGTCAGTCGAACAGTTCTCAAATAAATTCCACACGGACAAGAACTTGTTTGACTAAAATTATCGGTTGCATCTGAAGCATGCATTGCAAATAGTCTGCACAAAATTCCTTCGACTTGCTTTCGATACAAATTGATTTGATTCGAATGCAAATCAAAGTAATTTAATGCAATTGTGTCTACTGGTCCCTGAATCGTGCTCTCAGGCCCAATCCTTTTACACATTTGTAAACCTGTAAGATACTGTAGTCCAATTACAATGACTGTCGAAAATACTACTGGAAAATATTCTCATTTTATATTGAAGCATTACCAGAAACCCCTCCTGAGAGTACCTACCTACCTTTCGTAGTCTTTTCGTTTACATAGATCATCCTCATGCCAATGATAGAACAAAAACAAATTTGTCTATACCCGAGATTTTACTTTGTCTACCCAAATGGAATTATTAACATGAATGTCTCTACTATATTCTGTATTCTTTAGATACGACGAAAGCACAGTAATAAATCTGAAAATCAAAATTATATCATGTGCTGTCAGGCAAAGTAATTTGTTTGTCATATCTCGTCGAATAGACAGATAGCTCAATATTATTTGCATTATGAATAAGAACAATAAGGAGATGGACAGATATTTAATTGAATGGCAAAAGTGGAATGAAAAGAAAACAAAATGGAGCAAACAGAATCCAACTCCAAGTGTCCACTCAATAAAATGTGTTCTGCATTTGCCAACCTGAAATCCGAGAATACAAATGGTAATCCAACCAGTGGTACAAACAGTGTATAACTAATGGATTTTCCCATCCTGATTGCGAAACAACTCTTTGCATTCCTGTGACGTAACCATGTCCAAGGAATATTTTGGTCCATGCGACCCACACAAAAGATGACCGTAAGTCCATATCAACAACTAACAAAAGATTTTCACAATTTGTCGGGAAAAAAGTCCATTAAACATCCATCAGTGTGGGCATTGCAATAAAGATCACCGAGAGCACCAATTTAGTTACCAAACGTCCGTCAAGTGACAAACGGGAGCAAAACAATAGAAAAATGAACGAACGAGAAAAGGAAAAAAATAAACGAAACTGCCACATCACCAAGGACCAATAAAAGCACATGAATTCCCCGTTACAAGCTAATGCAATGCAACAACAAAAAAAAAAAAAAAATCCCCTGAGAAAAAAGAGTCCCATTCACACATTCTAATGGAGCATCATAAGGCATAAATAACTTGGCAAATTGTACCAAAGAGTAATAAAGGAGAACGGGAGAACAAAAGCGGGAAAGAACAATGGCTTAATCTATACACACGAACAGAGGCAGCAAAATGTTGCCTGCAAAGGCCCTAGCAACTTATCTATTGACACTTTGAGAGATACATTTCCACGCGATAACTGTCCTGTGTATGTACGCTCGCAGCGATAGACACAACTTGGGGGAGTTGTACGCTAAGCACCAAATAACATCATCACCTCCAGCGGGAAGAGATTGTTACACCCCCGCACCGACCACCGCGGATGCGGAACCGGAAGCCATACTGGGTCAGGACTCGTGAAGATTATAGGCCAAGTATTGCGATGTCACTATTTGAGTAAAAACAAAAATAAGCATAAGAATAAGGCCTATCCCGCGCCTTGGGACTGGTCGCATCGATTTAAAGCGCCAAACTTTGGTAATTGAATGCTGCGGACCGTTTGCGATGAAATTTCTTCATCAGGGGCAGAGTTTGTTGTTAAAATAAATCTTTGCCGACAATAATTTCAAACGAAGGCGTTACACGTTACAGTAACACATTTATATCTGTGTTGGAATAGGCTGAACCTACAAGAGAATCGATGACCCACATTACGAATTAATCACGCAACGGGGTGGGTCTGGGCAGACATTTTTCGACATGTTGGATGAAAATGTGCGTCTTAATGATTTAAATAGATGGTGGGTGACAGATGTCGCACGTATTAATGCGAACACTGTCAGAGTGACAGATGAGGACAATCGCTTAATTTAAGCTAATTTTGAACTAATTGAAGATCTGCCCATAATGTAGGTTGTGCACGCATGAGAGAATATGCACGCATCAAAGAGATTATTGTCCGAGGGAGAATTCAAAACGATAAGCGCATTAGGAATGTCTGTAAAATATTAGGAGATTATGCTGGTAAGTGATGTTAGAGGACAACTACACAAAACACAAGCAACAATACAAATAGGGCTAATGAAACGAAGCAAAGGCATAGGTACGTTTGCAAGCCCATACCACATGCCTTTGTGGATCTTATCCCAATATTTATTTTGTGGATCGTGTTCACTTCAAATGTAGCAATTTGAACGCCTATTTTCGATATAGGCATGCAAGTCTTATATGACCGCAACGCTTAACAAGATTTTGCCCAAACAAATTTCGCTAAATGTATTGTCGCTGGGAAAAAGTGTTGCCAGTTCGAAAATCATATATTGAATATAGGTACCTACATCAAATGCTTGGAATTTATACTTTTGCTTGGAGACTTTTAATGACAAACGTCATTTGTAGCTTTAGGCTTTTTCGGCTATAGGTTCCCCATATTACTTTCACTCAAAATAAAGTCGAAATCGATCGAAAATAAATTTGTGTGTTCTACATTTCACTGTAATCGAATTCAATTTTAATTGTTTCCATTGTAGTTACTACTTTTGTCAACATTTTTAACACAGTGCTTCGACCCAAACAGACAATTTTATCTAAACAATTCATCCCAAATGACAATAATTGGGAGACAAAATTCTGGAACCCAGCTGTATGTAAAGGGTGGTTCAATTTTAAGGGCCGATGCTGAATGTGAACCACACCTAAACGTCATGTTTTTTTCTGCATTTCATTTGAAATTTCTCAATTTCAGACTAACTCAATTCGAACCATGGAAAGATACGCAATCGAGCAACGCCTTAAAGTTATTCATAATTCAAGAGTGATTGTCGAAAAACCAATGCACCCACAAAGAGTGACTGTTTGGTGCGGTTTATGGACTGGCGGCATCATCGGGCCGTATTTTTTCCTAAATGAGGCCGAACAAACTTTTGATGGCCCGAATTGGAAGATATGGATGTGGACGATATGTGGTTTCAACAGGACGGTGCCACTTGCCACACCGCTAACGAAACAATGGCTTTTTTGCGCGACAAATTCAATGGCCGTATTATCTCACGTGGTGGCGATGTCAATTGGCCGCCAAGATCATGTGATTTGACACCGTTGGACTTCTTTCTTTGGAGTTATTTGAAAGAAAAGGTGTACGTCGATAAGCCAGCAATAATTCAACAGCTAAAGGATGAGATAATTCGGCACATTAACTGAATAGAACCTCAATTATGCCTCAGCGTTATCGAAAATTTTGACCATCGGATGGAGGTGTGCCGCCCAGGTCGCGGCGGCCATTTGGGCCAAAAATCTTCTAAATAAATATCTTTGCTTATTTAAATTCTGGTAAATCAAGGGCAGGCTTTTTATTTGCTAAATATGTAGCAGATCTACTACTTTTGTGATGGCAAACTTTAGCTGCATTTTTTACAACTTGATTTATATATTTTTTGACCTTTTTAAATAAATGCGCCGGAGTTCTTCGGGATCCTGAAAATCTATTGAATTGTAGTGACCATAATGGGTACTACAGTGCCACCTAGGGTCGAGTAGGAAAGCAATGAAGGTAAAAATAAGAAGCCGCCATATTGGAGAATGAGTTCCGGCATTGTCGTTTTGGTGAGAGAAGAAGAAGGGCGAATTTGTGAAAATAAAGATAAGTATGTTGTTGAAAAGAAAAGACGAAATCGGTTTTGTTTATTTGAATCTCGGAGCGGATTAAAGAATACTCATTTTTTTTTCTGATTTTGTAAAGACAACGAAAAATACTCTTTAAAAAAAAAATAATTAGTTGGCGCAACAGGTCCGTAGGGACCGTTTTGTGCGAGATTTTCATTTTTGGAACGAATGGAAGAGATGATCTACAATTTCATGCCGACTCCAAATCCAAACGGCTAATTGAGAAGCTCTTTCAAGACAGTTATACTCTCGGATATTTGTCAGACGTTTGCGAGAGGTGACACAGTGAAAAAAACCCTAATTTGGGTTTTTGCGGGATTCGAACCTCGACCCCTCGCTTAGTAGTCCAATGTCCAACTCACTAACCACTAAGCCACTACGTCTAAAGGTTTCATAAATAAACAATGTACAGTCATTTTCCGTAAAATTAAGTTCAGAAACTTCTGGACAGCATACTTTTATTCAGTAAACTCGATTTAGACTTTTAGAAACAGCACTTGGAACCAGCTTTCGAGTTGGACTAAGGTTTTGTATGCAGCAGTAATACGCAGTTTTGTGAACCGATTTTTGTGGTCCCAACTCCCAAGTAAAATAGCTACAGCCTACAAAAAAAAAAAAAAATCCAACGCGCTCACTGCCTCTGCGTATCGGAGAAGCTATTCGGACACTGTTTTCTTGCTGAATGAAATGCACTAAAGTTCGCAAAAGTATAAAAGGAGCCACTTCTCGTTTTTGATTTTTAATCGTTATTTTGTAGTCGAAAACTATTTGTCAAAAATGTCGAAATTGCTAGACTGTTGGATTTTAAATGTTTTTGCTGAATGAGAAGTGTCACATCTCCTTGTCGTATTCAGCTCTCATTTTACAGAGAAATTGGTACACAACACCTGTTACGGTTGTTTTTTTACATTCATACAGATGTAGACGTGGATCTTATTTTTCTAATTCTACTTAAAAAGGGTTATGTTTCGCTAAAAGTCAATCTTCTTACCATTTCAATGCGAATCATGTTATCAATAAAAGTCCTCTCAGCTCATTAGGTTCAATCAAACCCATTGATGAAAAAACAAAACCCCAACAATTACGATCCATTCGAATTGATTGTCTCATTGAAATAAAAAATATCCTCTCTTGGTTGGTACATGCATAATTATTATCCCGAACCAATAAATCCTTTTAATTACAAATTCTATATTTGCAGTCTCTCTACGCTAATCCAACTGTTTTTATGAGACAGTGCTGCTGCTGATGACCTGAATTTGAAAGTCACAACCGACAAAAAAAAAAAAACTGACTTCACTCCTGCTCTTGGAATTACACAAGTCAGGGCACTTTAAGCACCCACCATTATGATGTCATTAGTCTCTGGCTACGATGGCATAATTGAGTCGACCGGCAAATGATTGTCGGTTAGAGGAGCACCGGATGCTGCAGTCTGTCCCGAAATAGAGCTGGAATAATAAAAGTGAATATAAAGTATCCTCTTGAAAATTATTTCACCCATTATACAATTTTTTGTTTGTTTTGTTTTATTTTATTGCGAATGCAATGGCTTTTCTTTTAGACTCTTCTGTATTGTGGTTCGCTTTTCATCCGTCATGCAGTTTTTTTTTTTTTTTACTTTGTACTGAAATTAGGTAAATGACCAGCGAAAGGAGTTATTTTTATTTCATCCGAGGACTATTTATCATTCTGGGGGTATTAACCCTTGATCGTGGTTTTTATTTTGTTCCTTTAGTCAGAGTTAGTTGTGTGTCATCAAGTTGGTTGGAGTTCAAAGGAAGCTTCCCTAAACTATAAATGTGGTTTATTTTATTGAGGAAATTAATACCAAGAAATTGTATTTTTTGAAATTATACATTTTATTAAATAAATAAAATAGACTATTTACTTTAACTTATTGAGAAAATTAATAATTTGAGAAAAACAAGTAGGAAGAAGCAATCATCACGGAGCAATCAAACAGCTTGAACTGTCAAAAAAGTTTGTGTTTACTTTTAAGGTCAAAGCTCTGGATTTGCGGTTTCTTTTTCATTCAGAGCATGATCGGAGGGCACTCGTATGAATAAATTGGATTACGTATGAGCAAAAATCGCAGTTCAGTTTATTTTGACAGTTGAGCTCTGAAAGTAGACGGGAAATAAAAGTAGAATGTAACAAAAGTGTGACAGACCAAAGATAAGTCTGACAGCTGTCTGACTTGATTCATCTCAGTTTTGATGGGCTTAGTTCGGTCACATGAACAGCTGTTTCTGGTGACGATTATGATTGGTATAGCCGACGAATATAGTAACAAAATTCGCGACGGAGTACTAAGTTGACAGGTCGTATATGTAACTGACGTAAGAAAAGTGACGTTCCCGATCAATCAAGTTTTTTTTTTTGCGTTCAGGTTGCATCTAGTCCCAACCAATCTAGTCGACTTAGGGCCGTTTTATTCACTCGAAGTTGAACACAACTTGGGGAGTTTGCTATATAAAAATCCCCAAGTTGTGTTCAACTTCGAGTGAATAAAACGGCCCTTAAGGTATCTAGATTTTTGAATTTTCCAAAATGTAGACGGAGTGCTCTCATAGTCATTTTGACAGTTAGTTAGTGCACATTGGGTACATTCAAAAATCTAGTTATCTTAAGTCAATAGATAAATAAGATCGCTCTGAGTCTGCTCGGTTTAGAGCTTCCTTTAAAATTATCAGGGATTTCATTCATTCAGTCCCAATTTTGCGAGATAGTTGTGCCTTTCAGTCATTAACTAGAAAGTTAAAAGTGGGAACAGGGCGCCCAGAAAGTCATCAACAAACAGAAGCTCGAAAACAGCTAGAAGTCTGTTTCTATAATCCTTCAACTGTTAGTTATATAATATGTATTTGTGCTTGTATTGACATATTTAAGAGCCTTTGAAAATTCCAGTGACCTTCTTAATAAGCTATTCCCCAAACGGCCAATATTTTTCTTACAAGCACAGCAGCCCATTTGACATATTTCTTCATATCAGACAGTTCATGGCAAACGCCTTTGCTTTACTTAAGATATTTCTTCCATATTTTATATATAGCCTGTTTGGTTGATGCCATCAGGCTTAGAATATTTAGGCGGGACTGTGTGAACGCCTGAATTCACTTTTCAACAAACTGATTGGCCCATCATATAGCCAGCGGCTTAAGACCCAGTAGGTCCGGAACGGACGAACAATTTACACTAGTTTTGAAAATCCAGAACGTCCAGGTCGATAACCACTATGACAGCAGTTGTAAAGTCGAGTTATACAGACTCCATTAAGACCGGGGGCAGCCCATCTATCGTAAGCGTCTGACTACATGCAGTGGCGACGCGTCCTTCATTTCGTTCATGAATGCCTAACTTTTAGAGAATAAATATTAACAAATAAACAATTTTGTTTTTTTCACTTGTCCTCTAAGTCCTAACTACAGTCTAGTATTAGCGTATTTCCCAACTATTAGCACTTGAGCCCATTCGTAGTTCTTACCGAAACGAAATACTACCCTGATAGACTACGACACGAGCGTGAACAATACTTTTCATATCCACTCATTCGACCATCAATTCGTTCAGATGAGTTGGAAACGAAATGTACCCATCAAAAATAAGTACTATAAAAAAAGTACAACGCACATCGTACCACAATTTCGTTCAGCTCAATTGTAAACGAAATCAGCTATGACTATGGGTTTGTTTGGGGTTCGTGTGGTGCTTGGGTTTCCCGTTTGGGTGTGATAAAGTAGAAATGAAAGTATGAGTGATTATGCTGCTTTCACGTTCTACTCGTTCTGGAAGGCTATGAACGAAATGGCAAATTTGTACCAGGATGTTTTTGTTGAATAGGATATTCTGGGTGGGAAAATGTCATTAAAATATTTTTGAACAAATCTAGAATACTGGACTTAGAATTTAAGTAGTTTTGCTGTGAATATATATGTATATAACAAGAAATTTAAGAAAAAAATACAATTGAACGCCCACAATTTGTAGCTTTTTACCCACGCGTCGCCGCTGACTACATATCTCATGTATGTTGCGGGGGATGTTACCGCAAAGGGTCATTTGAGCACCCTAATACAGTCTCCTTAGGGTTCCACTCAATTCGAGCCAATATATAAATCTCGCCTACAAATTGCTGGAATGCGATTGGGATACGCTGTTGGTATACCTCCTCGGCACTTGTTCCTTTTTCGTAAATCATTCTGCACTCTTATTTAAATTCCCGCAACCAGCAGCGGTACTAAACTACACTGTAACTTCCCCCTATGTTTTCAATTATTTTCCCTTATTATCACTTTCTAAGGACATCTTTTGGTAAAGAACATCCACCGAATCGCCTTTGCCCGCAATTAAAGTTGTTTTCCGTTCGGATATAGAGGAAACAAACAAATAACAGTACTTGAAGTTTGAACGTACCTATTTTTGTGCAAGATAATTAAATGTGACAAAACGACAAACGACTCTCCAATGACTCCTTAAAGATAAATATTCAGCAAGTCCCCTGCCAAAGGACAGCTGCTGCTATGTAGATGTTTTCGTATCTGTTCCATCCGTGACAGAAATTTTTTTCTTTTCACCGACGACTAACCCAAGCTCTGTTGAATGAGAAGTTAATAGAATAGATAAGCGTACTGAAAAGGGTTAAAATTGCGCCAATATTTCTTTGAAACTGAATGGTACATGGACAGGGACACTGGATGTGGACCTGGACATTATTGTCTCTGCTGGACATACCTTAATTTCTCCATTAAACGTTTTTTTTTTCGTTTTTTTTATGGCTGTTTTGTCAAAGTTTTCCTGCTGGCAGTTCTTTTTTTCAATGAATCCTGATTTTGATGCTATTTGGTTGTTTTTTCTGCATGAAAAACTCTGTCGGTTTTGGGAATTTAATGATAGTTTGACCGACTTTATGAAAGATTTGTGCCTGGCTCAAGTTTCGAGTATCTGTTTGCTGGGTGAGTGGGTTTTTTTTTTTTTATTTAATTTGAAGACAACCTTGTTGGTCCTTTGAATTTGTTCATTGAATTTGTAGAAGCAATTAAGAACCTCTTAAAATATTATTTAGGGGCGGCATTTGATGTACGATCTTTACTTGTTGAGAGACAACTCCTTGATAAATGTCTCTTTTTGTCTAAATTTTCCGCGTTTAATATTTAATGGAAACTGCGCTGTCATGGAACCACAAGATTATGACTTTGACTTGATAAACTTTTTTATTCGATTTTTATGCATGAGAGCATAAAGAGGGATGTCACGAAAATGTATGAAAATATTTTCCAAGACCTGACATTTCACTATCAGTTTCTATATTCCCCAAATGGACCGGTTGGCCAACGGCCACTGGCTATAGTTACATCCTGATATAAATATTTGCATTGAGTCCGCGTGAACGCTTCGTGTCACAACAGCACAACATAAAAACCAAGCTAAGCCTAAACCGAAAATCCTGTCATTTTCCGCATTAAACATCATGAAAGAAACACACACTGGGCTATAGGCGAATCCCAAAGGGCGTCGATTTCCATAAAAAATTCCAAAGTTCATGTGTCATGATATTGTGGCAATTTCGATGAGGCATTCCCGTGAGGCATTCCCAGCATTTCAGAAATTCGAAAAAAAAATTGTTGGGATTTATTAAAAGTGTCAAAAAATAAAAAATAAATTCCAAATAAACCTGTCCCTTATGTGGGATGGAAAAAAATCAACCGAACATCGAATCAGAAACAGAAAATGCCGTATCAAACGATGCGACAAACACTCCTACTTTATCCCTCTTCACCGGTATGAAAGCACACTGCTAGAAAAGCCGTGCTATTTTATTATACCAGTGTAGTATAATGGGATGAAAAAAAATTCAATTACGTGAAGCGAAAGGTAAATCCCTCATCGCTTTGGGTATGGTGTTCTGATTTGGTAGACAAAATGTTATTTGCCATTGCGGGCCAATAATGATACATGGTCAATTGGATTTGAAAAAAGGAATAAGTCCAAGGAGGGTTGAAAACAGTGCGCTTAGTGAGAAAAGTAGATTTGCGTAATAAAATTGGGTTATTCGGACCTTTCCGGAAAATGCGGGGTGGACACCAGCACCCAGCAAAAATCCAAGGAGGTACATATGACATTGTAGGAGATTGTGTATGTTTGATGGTTGATTGATTGATGCGGGACAGAAAGCCGTATCACATGTGATGCAGGCGAAGACTTGGCTCGGTTTCGACTTGTTTTAGAGGAAATAATTTTCAGGATTTGTAACGCAGATGTGTGACGATTGATGTCTGTCAAGATTGTGTCGGTGTGGCTCTAATAAATAAAGAACATAATAAAGCTTCCTATGAAACCATTTTGCGTACAAATAAAAGTTCGAAGATATAACGAAGTTGGAAAACATTCATTTTTAGCATTTTAAGCGTTTTTGAGTACACATCTAACGTTGTTTGTGTACATTAAATTTAGCCGATTGCAATTTAATATTTATAAACTGTATATATGTTGCTCCTTGTTACGCGTTATGTTTTTGTTGGTGAATCCATTCGTATTGGGCGAATATTTTCAACGTGATACGCGAACAAACCCACATACAAACAGACGGACTTAATCTTTAGATTTCCATCCCGGCCGACCTTTGTTATGTGCCTACCTCAATTTTGAAATTTCCGTCTTTGTCCCCTTTTTTATCAGTGGCTCTTGCCGTATTTTTTTTTTGTGCCGCGGAATGGAAGCAGAGCTACTTGCGGAGTTTTTTCACAAGTACCAACATTGTCACTCATTTAATAATTTTATTGCGTATGTTATAGAAGAAAACTTGTTATGTATAACCTACCTACCTAAAAATGCTTCCCTGCAGCTAAGCTCTGATAATGGCAACTCGTCCCTACTTTCAATATTCTGTCATAAAGAAGGGGAAAAAATGACTCCTTTTACCCGCAATTTAATTCTGGATCTAAATAGAGTGAATTTGGGGTAAAAAAGTTAATATCTGACAACACTCAACTTCGATGGAATGTAGGGAATGTGCATTCAGTGAAAAGTTCGCCATATGCGTTGCTGATGCACCTGAACACAGTGGGGTCACTGAGTGGAAAAGAGAACCGTAACTATATTGATGTTTTTCCTTTCTTTTCTTTGTCTATTTTCTGTTAGCAATTTACACAAAAATATGTTTAAAAAAGCTTATAAGAAATAAAAGCAAGTCTTTAACGGTGCAAACACACTAACACAGCTTCAAAATGCGACAGAATTTGTTAAGGCAATTTAAGGAGAGACAGCAATTGACTGAATGTAATATTTTGTGTCAAAAACATCTGCCAACTAAACTCAGTGGCCAAATATTTTTCTACAAAATTCTAGTTCTATAATCATATCCACACTCCCAGCCGAAATGAATTGATTTCTTTAATTGTGCGCACGAAAACTGTCAAAAAAGTTCACGCCTACGGAATCGGAAATAGCCAGTGCACTTTTCGTGGATATACTCTGTAAATACTCTTGCGGACTTTCTAAAGTCACTAAAATATGTAAGCGTTTTTCTTTTTCCTTATTATAATAAATAATTTTTAGTTTTCGTATAGAGGAAACCGAATTGCAGAGATGCTTTATGTTGCTCAAACTATTTTTACCATCTTGCGCTACAGTTATGTATTGTACGCCGTTGGCAATACGGTTCTAGAACCACTGTTTCTGGTTTATATTGACTGATGATATGTCACTTCTCATAAGGGCCCTACACACGTTCAATGTTACTTGACAATTATCATTGACGATTTTGTTCATCAAGTAACATTGATCCACAAGAAAGGAGACCCTCTAAACTGCGCTAACTACAGAGGCATCAGTCTCCTTAACATCGCATATAAGATCCTATCTGCCGTACTGTAGGAACGCCTAAAACTATATGTCAACGAACTGATTGGACCCTATCAGTGCGGTTTTAGGCCCGGTAAGTCCACAACAGATCAAATATTCACACTACGGCAGATCCTGGAAAAAACCCAAGAAGTCCAGATCGATACTCACCATCTTTTTATCGATTTTAAGGCCGCATATGACAGCATTTATAGAGACGAGCTATACAGAGCCATGTCTAGTTTTGGCATCCCTGCCAAACTTGTCAGATTGTGCAGAATGACGATGGAGAACGCTCGCTGCTCCATAAAGGTCGGAAACAATCTCACTGAGACCTTTGATATCAAAAAAGGATTTAGACAAGGTGACGCGCTGTCATGTAACTTTTTCAACATCATTCTTGAGAAGATTGTGCGAAACTCACAAGCCAACACCAGAGGCACAATCTTCTACATGTCTGTGCAACTACTTGCATACGCTGACGACATCGACATCATTGGCAGAACACAGCGAGCTGTCACTGGTGCGTTTGCAAATATTAGTACAGAAGCGGCAAAAATGGGTTTAGTGGTGAATGAGGGTAAAACAAAATATATGCTGTCAACAAGAAGGGACACACAACATCGACGAATCGGACAGAACGTCACGATAGACAGCTATAACTTTGAGGTAGTTAGGGACTTTGTCTACCTCGGCTCCGCTATAAAATCTGATAATGACATCACATCAGAAATCAAGCGAAGAATCACACTTGCCAACCGCTGTTTCTTTGGCCTAAGACGGCAATTGATTAGTAAGGCCTTGTCAAGAAGCACTAAGGAGATTCTATATAAGACTCTCATCATCCCTGTCCTGCTCTATGGCGCAGAAGCATGGACCCTAGCAAAAACGGATGAGGATCTTCTTGGTCGCTTCGAACGTAAAATTCTCGAGTGATTTTTGGTTCCGTTTGCGTTGACGGGATTTGGAGGAGAAGATTTAACAGCGAACTCTACGAGCTGTACAGCGACATCGACCTGGTCAGAAAAGTACGCATTAGACGTCTAAGATGGTTAGGACATGTAGAGCGAATGGACACCAGCGCTCCGGCCCGGAGAGTCTTCGATTCCAACCCGGAGGGACAACGCAGTAGAGAAAGACCTCGCCTTAGGTGGCGCGCTCAATTGGAAGGGGACCTCAACCAACTTGGAGTGCGCAACTGGAGGCAGTTAGCCAAAGATCGCGCTAACTGGAGAGGCGTATTGGTTGAGGCCCAGGTCCACCCCGGACTGTAGCGCGACCTTAAGTAAGTAAGTAAGTAAGTAACATTGATGATAAATCGCCTCCACACGTTTGCTTGAATTATGTTCAGTCGTTTCTTAGTTACACATAGTTACCCTACACACGACCAAATCATTGTCAATTAACATTGATGAAAACCAAATCGATTTTGGTTTTCATCAATGTAGCAATGTTACTTGACAAGAACATTGAAGAGCATACAAACGATCAATGTTACTTGAAAGATGAGTCATTCAAGAAACATTGACAAGTAACATTGAACGAGTGTAGGGCCCTTACAGACGATAATTTGGGCTGTAGGAAATAAGGCCCCAATGAAATAAGGCCCCACAAGAGAAAATGAAATAAGGCCCCACTGCGATGAAATAAGGCCCCATATTTGTGGTTTATTTCATTATGAAAACTACTTTTTATTTAATATTGTTGATATTGGATAAACTAGTTTAGATTAAAGGAACTTTTTATATACTCAACCTCGCACCCACTCCGCAATCTAACAGTAAACCCAAGCAGGGGGGTTGCAGGGGGTCAACATTCCCCCCATACGCATTCCATATCGGAAGGGTAACAATTAATAATGAAAAAATAATTTTGGGGACTTATTTCATTTCTTCTTTTGGGGTCTTATTTCATAATGAAATAAGACCCCAATTTTCATTAAGAAATAAGGCCCCAAAAGAGGAAACAACACCCCAAATTCTATTAAAAATCGTTTTTGTTGTTTCCTGTATAATTTTTTTTGGGCCTTATTTCATTTTTCTTTTGGGGCCTTATTTCATTGGGGTTTTATTACGTCGAGCCATTAATTTGTATAGGCAAAACCAAAACAACTAATATTTAAACAGTCTCTGAAGGTTTGTTTAACATATTTTGTTACATGCTTGCCCAAAAATACCTATTTTTAACCCTGAATAATTTTGTAAAATACCTAGGCCGCACTGTGTTAAAATAACAGAGAGGGCGTTGTAGCTATACCTTCTGCCGCATTATTATTATTTTTTTTTGTTAATAAACCATCGTTCAAATTGTCAAACATTACTTTCAGACTTTGAGATACCTCCGGGGATATTAAATTTTAATACCACGTTTTTGTGATTTTTTTATTTCGATATGCAACGTTTCTATGGGGATGTGTAATAAAATTTAATATCGCGATGCATATCACATTCAGCATGTGCATGAATGCATACCAAACCTTAAGTGATAAATGCATATGACTGCGAGCCTTTTCACTCAGTTAAATTACGTATATGTATAGGTACAGACAATTTTATAATTTCCTGTTGTATTCCAGATTTGCAGATTGCTTATTTTGAGTTTGTACATAGGCAAGGTATGCAAGTAATACCACCACAAATATGAGAACTGGGAGATAAAATTATGTTTTATGAAGTCTGACAAAAAGTAACACTACAGTCGAGTTTTTTCCCTATACATACTATACATACATAGACATAAACCAACTTCAATAATTCTACTTTTATGGTGTCGTAAATCAACGCGCTTTTTTGCACATATCCGAGACAGAGAGATCCGTTTGTCCGCAGTCAATGCTAATAAATGCACAAGAATGAGATCACAAATCAGCCTCAGGCGCCTAAATAATCATGGATGTTCTGCCCATGATTATAGATACGCAAAACGAAAAAAACACAAGTTTCAGCGACCAACATTTCTGCTATAACTTGAAGACATTTGTATTGCTGATTTAAAACATGTAAAATGAGATTTTTAACTGGTGTCAGTAAATTAAACCAATAATTCATCAATCAATTACATTATATAATGAAATAAATAAAATAATTGCCCGTTCATCACTTCCGGTCGCCATTTTGTTTTATAGGAAAGCGCAATTTCGCAAGCCATCGCTTTAAAAATATCAATATCAACTTTCCCATAATTCCTACCACATAAACAAGATGGCCGACCAAACTACGTGTCACGTATTTTTTCGTGTTTGGTAATGCTGTCTCTTTCACTCAGAAGGCTTTTTTTATTGGGCATTTCATTAATCTTCCGTGTTAGGAGTGTGCGATGTTGTAAATGCAGCCTAAAACGAATTCGATTCTAGGCAAACCAGACCAGGCGATTCATATTTCGTACGCTATGAGACTCTACATGACAAGATCTCATTTGCTGGCAAGTTCGTCTGAAAATCCAAGGCGATACTCCTTCTATCGTGTGAAATGGTTGATGTTGGGGCGAATATAGCTAGGAGATTCGCCAAGCGGTAAAATAAATGCGAAGATCCAGAGGAAGTTCAAGTTTATACAAATTGGGGAATGAGTTTATTTACGGGGTGAGTCCTGACTTCTGACGCTAAAAAAGAATATGGGTCGTTTTTTTAACTTTGGCCATTACATAGAAAGAGAAAGATATTGTTTTCGTACAAAATTTCGAACTCGAAATGTTAATCAATTTTGACATTACGATGATACACGAACTCAAAAAAGTGGGTCGCAAAATTCTGTCCGGTCTGTCCCTCTGTCCGTCCTTCCACAGACCCACAGCCTAAACGGCTGCCCGGACTTCGTTCAAACTTCGGATTTGGAGTTTGTGATCTTACAGTTCGGGGCCTTTTTTTATTTGGCGAGGTAATAATGGTACTTCCCATATAAAATTTTCGTACCAGTTTGATTTGTTCGAAAACGGCTCCAACGATCTTAACCAAAATTGATATTTAATCTTAAAAAGGTTAGGTTGCCATGACTGCATATCCAGTTTTTGGCTAAAAATTCCAATAACGGTACTTTTGAAATTTGGACATACATATCTCGAAAGCGGTCCTTGCGATTGAAACATTAATTAATTTTTAGGGTAATATGGTTATTTCTAACTTAATGGCAAACTCAGTTTTTCTCTGTATTATCGTAAAATGGATTTTTGAAAAAAATCATTTTTCAAAATATAGTTATCTTTAGTTTACCTGAAAACGGAAATAACGATTTTGATTAAAATGCAAACTTAGAGTAATATTGATGTTCTTAAGATTGTTGCGTACTTAATTTTCGTTTAAAAACTGCTCATATCTCGAAAACCCCGTTTTTGACTTCGATAAAACTTTAAAAACCAAGTAACGCTTACATCCCAAACAATCATTTAAAATCAGTTTTCAGCTAAACAGATAACCAATAGTATTATTCAAACTAAACATTGCAATATTGGGTACTGTTTTGTCTGCCAAACTTTACAGAAACCGCTCTAACGATTTTGATCAGAACACATATTAAGGATAATATCAGTATTCTAAATATTATTCCGTACTTAGTTTTTCTCAAAAAATCGAATAAATCAGTTTTTTAAATATTTTTCAAAAATGACTACCTAAAAGCCGATCTATGTTCATTGAAATTTGTTCATATATATTTTTAAAACTCAATACTGGCCTTTGAAGTTAAAATTGCAACAAAACCAAAGCAAAACTTGTTTTTGGCAAATATAACCCACTCCATTTTTTCAACAAAATTGAAAATAATTCCAAACACTTGGAATTTACACCCAACATAATGGAAATACAGAGATATAAGGGTTTTCCAATAAGAGGTGTTATTGTGAATGATCCGCTCGTGGGTGACGTGCTCGTGGTGGCCATTTGGCTGATATTGCTTTTCATTATTAACGGCATACCTTCCTCTTTATTATGAAATAAACATCCGATCATTTATCTCAAAAAATGGCATTTTTCTTTGAAAACCAAAATAACACCTCTAATTGGAGAACCATTTATAACTTACCAGTGAAAGGCGGCTGCCTACAAGCTGTTTTCCCAAAAAATGCAAATGGAGTCAAGCAACGATACTCATTTCTTTTGTAGTAGGTAGTATATGTGAGTTTAAGACTGGACTTAAATGCACGAATTCGGTATTAATTTTTTCATTTTAATCACATAATTCAAACATATTCAATACGAAACACAAAACAGTTAAACACCCGCGATGCCCATAAAAGCAAGATGATTAGCGGTCGGCCATAAGGAACATGCGTTTTTGTTGCTCCCACGTATTTACATATGGGAGATTAAATTAAAAAAAAAAAAACAATTAAAACAAATGTGTTTTGGTGGGATAGACGTACGAAAGATATCCATCTCTTTTAATCATTCATTTCTTGTTTACACAATCACAAAATCTCACTTCATTTGCACCTCCAAACAAGTCCATCGGGATATTCAGGTTATGCAAAATGCAAACTCAGAAAAATAATCTCTGAATTCATACATAATGTGATCATTAGCACTTTAACTTAATCCAGCGTCTATTGCAATAAAAATTAATAAAGACACGCCCTAACGGACCAGAAAACAGAAACTTCTAGTACAGGTGGGTTAAAAGAAATCACCCTATTGGAAGATGCTCTTATTTTTGCAAATGGCCGCCAATGTCAAATCTGTTTTGACATTTGTGGACTAGACAGATGTTGAATACATGTAAAGAAGCCATGGAGAGATACATTCCCCAAGAAAGCGGAATAATTTCTAACTTTCGATTTTTCGACCAAAATCATAATGAGCGATGAGGCTCATTTCCACTTCAGCGGGTACGTGAACAAGCAAAACTATCGCTTCTGGGGCACCGAAAATCTACGAGTAATGCACGAGGAGCCATTACACCCGCTCAAAGTTACTGCATGGTGCGCTGTTCACGCTGGAGGAGTCATCGGGCCATTTTTTTTTTTCGAGAACGCCGCTGGTCAAACGACAACAGTGGACGGTGCGTGCTATAGGGCCATGTTAACCGAGTTTTTTCTGCCGCAATTGGACGAATTAGGACTGGAGGACATGTGGCTCCAACAGGACGGAACTACGGAACACACTGCGCGAGCCACAACCGATATTCTGAAGGCGGCGTTCCCGGGTCGCTTCATCTCGCGTTTTGGCGATTTGCACTGGCCCACAAGATCGCCCGATTTAACCGTTCCAGACATTTTTTTTGTGGGGTTTTTTGAAGTCCCGTGTTTACATAAACAAGCCCGAGGTCCTAGAAGCCCTCAAGGACAACATTCGACACGAGTGGAGAATATGTCGCCCGAAGTTCTCGCCGAAGTGATGAAAAATGTCATAAAACGAGCCCGTGTGGCAATCAATTGTGACGGCCGATATCATCTTCTCGACTTGACCAATAAAATTCTAAAGATTCAAATAAACATAATCAAAAAACAGAATCGAAGTTTTTCATTTAGAAAAAAAATTAGAGCCAAACAACATCGGATGACTTCTTTTGGCCAACCTTGTATAATCTTGTAAAGTATAAAAGCTTATAAAATAGTATCCTTGGCGCTTAAAACCCTCTAATTAGAAGTTGCGACAAATGCCTGTTACCAGAGCTTCAACTTATAAAATCTCACATTGTTTTTTGATATATACCTACTGCTATATCAGATGAATAACTCAAAAATGGATTTTATTTAACGCACTACATTGCTTCCCAGATTTTTACCTACCTACCTAATAAAATCAGAAAACAACTAATCACACTTTTGATCAACGATAAACTTTCGTTCGATCCAGTCGTGCACTATATTTTTATTATTGTGTAATTATTTTTTATTTGAAAAATGACAGTGAAGTCGAAAAAGTAAAAATGCCTGTGGTCAAAAAGGCTCCAAAAAAAGGACATGGCAATGAATGACGTAGCCCCATCATATCTGCCCTTAGCTATTACAAGCCCCCCGTCCATCAGGGAGACAAGCTTCCCATCTTTTGTCTGATAAATTTACTCGCTTGTATTTTTTGGTCCGAAGGTAGTATTCAACAAATATTTCCCGCATTTTTAAATTATCAATGAAAAGAAACAGTCCGTATCCCTATTCGATCCGCAGTAAACTGAAATTGAAAAGAAATCTCAAATATTTTCCTTCTGCTTCTGTTGATGTACTATGAGGATAACAAGTCAATCCATTTAAATCCTCCTCTCTAGCATCGAAAGTCCGAGTCAGAACTAGGTTACATTGAATATTCTGATTCAGAATCGATACCGAATGCACTCTGACTGGGATAATAAGATTGCACCACAAGGGGTGGCGTGCCATGCTGAATGCAGTAGATGATCATCAACATCCTATATAGACAATCCCCAATGGTATTGCTGTCTGCTTTTATTTTTTTTTTCCTATTTATTGATTGATTTTCGAGATGAAATCCCTTCCACGAGAGCTAAAAAGAAATCACTTGATACTGCTGAACAGACTTGTAAGGAGTTGCGGGAGGATGTGTACCAAAACACATATTCGGTATAGTTTGATGGGCATCGTGATGAATGCTGAGTAAGGAAGCGCTGGCACTATCTTAACTTAAAAATTCCATCTTTAGAAAAGCAGAATAGTGGTTATAAACACGTTTTTTTTTTTTTTTTTAAATTCAAGACTTGTTTGGCGCCTTAAAACTCAAAAAGATTCCTAATCTCTGCACTCGAATAACAATGTCGCTTTCGGTTGTGTTTTATTGCACCAGACCAATCTAGTGCTGAGTTCTAAAAACTGCGATTGGGAAGATTTGTTTTCGAACGAAAACCAACACGCGACGGTCATGGGGTTTTTGAATTTCCCTGAAATCGACGCCAAGAATCCGTGTTGATATAAATGGCTTGGTGGTTATGCCCCTCATTTGTGTTTTGTAAAATGGCCTTAATTATTAACTTTCTGAGCCTTAAGTTCAAATCACGAGCTACAGGCTTATGTGTACTTTGAGACATATTACGAAACATACATTACCAGCCATTGTGGTCCAATTCCACATGCTGCACACGTGACCTCAACACAAACACGTTCGAAACGAGATAAACGCATGAAATATGCCCGAAATGTATGGGTCCACATTCCCATTGCGCTATGTGAGTTTTGGGGGGGCGGGGAGCATTTTTGAATTGCTCCCATTCCATCGCGTTGAATTAAGATGAATATTTGCAAAGTGCGCTCATTTGCACCTTTTGGGTAAACAACGAACAAACAACACAGCAGCAGCGATTCCGTAAAGAGCATAGGTGGCTGCTGCCTGGCTGGCAATGGCAACAAGAGCTGCGGCATCATCAGCGCGCACCTGCTGCTGAATGTTGCTTCGTATAGTTGGCACTAAGTCCAAATTATTAATGAGTGCTATTAAGGTGAGAACTTTTATTTTGAAAGGTTAAATTATCTAGCAATTGTCCTGGCGCGCGGTAGCATTAGCTGCAAACAGCTGTTCATATTTGTGTTGTATTAAGGTGTTCTCATACAGAGCGGAAGCGAACTAGGGCAGACACAACAGCGAAGCGAGGGATTATAGTTTTTTGTTGAAAACAAATCCGGGGTTTTGGTAGACGAGTTGGGATGTACTTTCGCGATGGGTTGGATCTGATATTGTGCTTGTAGGAGTAGTCTGCTGCAATCATCACTTGTCGGTGGTGTGCTTTGAGTTGAAATGTATAAATTACTAAATACTTATGAATTAGGGAATCGAACAAGAACCCACTGGGGTTCCTTCTTTGAATATCAGTTTTACCCATCTTCTATGAAAGACTACATGTAACCTGCATCCATGAGCTGTCGGCCCTGATTTTCTCTTGCTTTACTTACAGATCGGAATGGTGGACCACGACCTCAAGCGTTAACAGAAACCTCCAGCCAGTTTGGATCGTAGCTTAGGTTAGGTTAGGTAAACAGAGGGTGAGCCCTGCAATACTTCACTTATGTCCTCGTGGACCCATTGTAATGCCCTTTTTGGGGTTAACCGTTGGTGTTACATCGGTGGTCTCCATTCCTTCTCCTCTTGCGGTTACCTGACTCTGTCTAGCCATCCCGATGTCATCAGGAACCTGTAAAGATCAGACAGTGAGACATCAGAAAGTTCATATGTACTTCATGCAAGTAATAGCTTCCAAGTGTTCTGTTCCTCAAGTGACAGAGACTCGAGCAATGACAAAGGAAGTGAGGTGTGTCCTCGTGGACCTCCTCGTCTCCGCAGCCTCTACATATGTCCTCATATTTAAGATTTAGTTTCATTGCGTTGTTATTAAGGAAGTTCGGACCAGTTAGAGCCCCTACTAACTTAGATTGCGATGACCTGTCAAACTGTAGTAGTTTGTTGGTCCGGCTTCTGTTATATTCTGGCCAAAGCTTCTGTGATATTTCACAGGTAGTGAGTTATTTCCACCTGTTGTTGTTGGCTTTCATTCGAATTTCTCCACTCGTTCTTTGAGATTGCAGAGTGGTGGCTTGATCGATTGAAGTACTCTATCAAGATCCATTACGGACCCCTTTTTCGCCAGTTCATCCGCCATCTCATTACCGGTTTTGTCTCTGCGTCCAGGGTCCCAACAGAGATTGGTGGTGTGCTGCGAGCAGAGAACCTTGAGCTCTTCGCGGCAGCGGTGAACTAGTTTGGATTTTATTTCATTAGCAGAAACTGCTTTTATAGCCGCTTGACTGTCAATGAAGATGGTAATATCGCTACGAGGTATTGCCAACATTGACGCTTTACGGGCCACTTCAGCGTTAGCCAGAACCTCTGCCTGGACGTCGCTATTGCTATCAGGTAGTCTGATGGATCAATGTGTATTTAATTCCTCAGAGAATATGCCGGCACCGGTTCCACAGTCCATCTTTGAAGCATCTGTGTAGTTGGATATTGATTTTCTTTTTGTGGGTTCATTTGTGTTCCATTCTTCCCTACTCGGAAAGGAGCAGGTTTGTCAAAGTCTATATAGGGAGACATACAGTCAGAAGAGGCAACGTTCCCTACGTGTTTATATAAGATCTGTGCCTGTACATCCAGAGTTTGATTTTAGGGTTTGGTCCCCAACTCCTGCCAAAGATGCGGTTGCATGCGTAGAAATCATTCGCTGCTTTCTTCACTCTTTCATTGACATTCGGCTTCCAATTAAGTTTCCTATCAAGGATAATTCCCAAGTATCTCGCACTATCTGCAACCCTTAGGGTAACTCCCTCGAGAGTTGGTGGCTTGAATTGCGGTATTATTCTTTTATTCGTGAACAAAACTAGTTCGGTTTTCTGCGGACTGACCCCAAGGCCACAACGTTTAGTCCACGTTCTTAACACCCTGAGTGAGATTCCTAACAGGTCGCTTATGGTCGGTGAAATATAACTACATCATCTGCATATGCAGTTACTTCAACTCCCAATCTGTATAAGTTTAAAGTTAAGTTCAAAATTCAAAGTATCAAATAAATATTTCTTGATTTCAGAATATACTTCTTAGTTTTGCTATACAAAATTCGTTTCGTAAATCCAGAAATATTTTTTCGATTAAGTAGCATGATATTTTTATTCCAAAAAGAAGAATTTTCTTAATTCAAGACTTGTGTTGTTTAAAAATATCTCGAGTCTTGATTCAAGAAACGAAATTTCTTTGTGTGGAAAGTAATTTTCTTTCCGTGTAGATTTTGTCACAGGAATTCATTTTGTGCATGAGTTGCTTCTTTTGGAAAGTAGAATTTTATGCCGACTCCAAGAAAAAAAATTTCAGTTATCCAGACTTTCACAGGAGTTGATGCAGTGGCAAAAAAAAAAAAAACTTTAAGATGCAGTTTTTGTTTTTCCGGGGGCTGAACCTGATGCTCCTTGCTCAGTAGCTCAAAATACTAACCACTCAGCTCCTGGATAATTTTATTTTAAGCTCTAGAACCAAGTCAATGTTGTGAAAGTTTTGTTTCCGTTATTATTCTGCTGTCGAACTGATTTTTATTTTTAACTAGCTGACCCGGCGAACTTCGTTCCGCCCAAATTCGTTAATGTAATGAAAATAATAATTCCGAGCATGCACAATGCACATGCTACTCAATTTCTTTCGTATCAGTCAGCCTTTCGCTTTTTCCTTAAAGTCCTTCAAATGAATTTCACAATTTACATAAATTCGTATGTCACCCACAACTCAGCATTAGCTGTCACGGAAATAAATTTGAACTTTATCGATTCGGTGGCTTTCAAAATATAAGATTTTTAATTTTTTTTCGGAACGTTAATCAGCATACAGATACCAATCCGATAATCTTCAGTTCTTGAGTTCACTGAAAACGAAAATGTTGTCTATTCAATGTGAGCCGGAAATGAATTTCACAATTTACATAAATTCTTATGTCACCCACAACTCAGCAGTAACTGTCACGGCAGTAAATTTGAACTTAATCGATTTTGTGGCTTTCGAAATATAAGGTTTTTAATGTTTTTTTTTTTGTATGGGCGGCGCCACGCCCCTTTGTCCAAAATTGGTCGTATCAACTCAGAAACCTCCGCGAACTCATGCACAACAACTTTGCTAAGGATCATCACATGATCAAATGCATAGTTTAGGATTTCATAAAGGACATACAAACAGACATTCATTTTTATATAAGAGATGTTTAATTTTTTGCAGATAAAAAATGTCATCATAATACCATATACACAGTGCAAGAACGAGTAAAAATAGTTGAATTTTATTATGTCTTCGGTAGATCATTTATTGCAACGCAAAAGAAAACACCACCAGCACTTTAATACTTTAATGCGTCTCTAAGTTCAAACATGATAAGAAACTGAATGATCCGTTTTAGGGTACGGAAAATCCGAGAGCATTGCAACAGCGACAATTACACCCTCTCGAATGCACTGTTTGGTGTGGAATTATGGCTGATAGAGTTATCGGGGCATATTTTTTCGAAAACGAAACTGGTGATCCAGAAACAGTCTCTGATGGGGCAGAATACCTACGGTGACCATTTTTCCAATCACATAAGAGAGGGCAGTTTTTTTTAAGTAAGAATACACATTTTAATTATCAAAATTTTTAGGTTTGATAAAAGGAATTTACTTGGTCTTTGAAAATCAATACATCAAGTTTACCATCTAACTCGAACTGAAAGAATTGAGAAAGCACCTACCTACTAGAATATTTCTTATCGTAAGAGCTTTTTAGGAGGAAGAAAGGACATTTATAGGTCCAGTTGAGTAAAAAGAAGATGGTTTATGGTTTTATCTTAGTAAACAAATCAGAGAGGACACAGTAGCGAAAAAGAGGACTGTCCTCTTAAAAAGAGCTCAATGTTGGGATTTTTTTTGGTTCGGGAGTTCTCAATAATCGTGACATTATGAGTCCTGCAAGATGGAGCTACAGCTCATACCGCGAGAGACACAATGCTGATTCTGCGATAAATTTTCGATGACCGCATAATTTCAAAACAAAAGTGAAATGTTTCTTGAAGGAACGGGTTTCCGTCAACAAACTTCAAAATATTCAGGAACTAAAGCAGAACGGCTCTACGAACTAACTGCAAAGGAAATAACTCCAAGACAATTAAATGAAATAAGTCCCAAGAATTTCCATATAAATTTAGGGGTTATTACAGGTGAAAAAAGTTCAAACTTTTTTTTATCAAGTTTTGCATTCATAACACCTTTTAGTGTTAGGGATTATTTCACAAAGAAATAACTTCCAAAGTCAAGCAGATGAAATAAGTGAAAATTAGGACTTATTTCATCAGCACGGCTTTTGGAGCTATTTCATTTGCCTTAAAATAGAAATATGAAAGAACATTTTGCCTGCATTTTTGTTTCCATCACTTTGGGGCTTTTTCCATCTTTTCTTATTAGATATTAATTCATGATGAATTAACTCCAAAATGTTTGGACTAACTTCCACTTTGGATTGGGACTTATTTCAATTTGCTTTAGAAATTGTTTCATTAAAAGAGTTAAGAGCTATTGCATTTAATGTTAGAAGTTTCTTCGTTAGGAAATATTTCATTTGGAGTTACTTAATTCCTTTGCAGTTAATTCGTAGAGCCAAGCAGAACATTCGCACAGAAATTGCAAAATTGGAGCAAGAGACGTTGCGTAACGTAATGCAAAATGTCTTTAAAAGAGCCATTCGCTACCAACACACACTTAGCGTGGACAAAATTTTATAATTTATACCTACTTTAATTTAAAAATAAAATAGATAAAATAAAAAACAACTTTAAACATAAAACAATTATAAGCATTTCAAGTTAGTCAGTTCACGTTGGCCAACCCTGTATATCTGTCTGTCATGAGACGGCTTCTAAAGCTACGATTACACGTGCCATTTTTCGTGGCAAATTTTGACGTGCCGGCGTCATTATGACGTAAACACTTGTAGTAAATGTGTCACTACGTGTCAAACGTCTGGTCACACTGGCTGTCGCAGCGTACCTACTCTCACGAGAGACACACGAGTGACAATAGAAAGAGCGAATTTGTGTGACGCCAGCATGTCAAAATTTGCCACCAAGAATGACACGTGTAAAGATTAAGTTGGATTAAGTGTGTACTTGTCCTTAGGATGATGATGACGGTTCATTCACTGGGCTTATATAAATCCGTCAAAATTTTGCGAAGCAGTTAGTGTGTGTTTTCTACTAACCCATCGCACTCTGCTTCGAGAATCTTGGCAAGTCTTTCAGTAGTTCCAAAAGCCTTACCGCACTTAATTTGGATATTGTCTCATTGATCAGGTGCACTTCCGACACGTGTCGCTAGGTTAGGTTAGGTCAACGGGTAGGTATAGCAGGCTGAGCCCTGCAATACCTCACTTAGGTCGTGGACCCATTGTGATGCCCTTTTTTGGGGCTACCCATTGGTGTAACACCGAGTAGTGTCGTGAGTAGACCTACCATTTGGTATACCAGTTCTACTTCCGTCTTACTATGTGTCAGCCTTGGACATGCTCATTTTTGCCATGCCTTTCATATTTCTAATAGCCTGAAGGCAGCTTCCAAGCACTTCGTCTAGTGTAGCGAAGTGAAACCACATGATGACTGCAACCTCACTAGCGTAGTGAACTGCATACCAGAAGGCCAGCTCTGACCCTCGGGTAACTCTTTGCAAGAAGAAACTACTTCTACCGTGCAGCCGATATTGAAAAGCTATGCCTGCGGATATTCAAGCGAGTCTATACTCATCATCGCTAAAGTAATAACCATTCGCACACAGCTGCACCACCCCGACTTGTGTTAACGCATTCTGAGGATCGGCCAAATTTGATACACATCCCCGTACTCGAGCGCACACAGAGAATACTCAGCATAATTGCCCTCATTTGCGAGACTATATGCAAATTTCCACATGTACAAGGCACAACTCCCCACTGAAATGCACACAACCATCAAATTAGAACATCCTCTCAGCTTGCTTACCGAGCCGTACTCCACTTCGACAATCCCAGGTGGACACAAGTTAAGATGATTATAGAATAATTTCTGTTTCAATCAATAACCACCTCGCAAACATCGTTTACGTATCACCTCGAAGGAAATATGCTCCTGGATAGACGCAGCCTGATTATACCACATCCACAGTGCGTGTAGTGTGGCAAATATTTGCTAGAATGCTTCGCACTTGAACGGACTTGGATCAAAACAAGTCTCAAAATGAAGGGTCAACTGAGTTTTATGCAAATTTAATTCGCAACTGTAGGTACAACGAAGGACCGCTCTGCCGAATATTTGACAACAATGAGCAAATTGACTAATTGTGAGCATGCACCGGCTGTGTGTGTCTACCACACCTATAGGACACCAGCAAAACACGGCCTGCACAATAAATTTCATTTACACTGAAAACACCATACAGCGTCCCATCGAAACAACATGGCACACATGACACGTGGACACGTCCTTGAACAGCTTCTATAAGGTGATGCTCGAGTATAGGAGATGTATTGGGGTGGGGGATGTTCTATAGCTCATCGGTGAATGCATTTTAAATTGTGGCTTTAGGTGCTCGCTATCCCGCAACAGCCTGAGACGGTGTCCTGAAAATCTCCTCACCTCTAACGCCGGCTGGGGTTGGTCCGCACTGTTAGTAATAATTGAATCGCTCCTTACTAACACATATTCTGTTAAAATCTGACCATTGCCGGTGACGAGCGCTCAATCGGATTGCGTTATTGCGTATCCATTGCTTGTTGATTTGTCAGTGAGTTGATGCCATTCAATTGGATTACCAAACGTGTGCATGAGCAAGGTTATGATTTTGATTACTCTGTCGATAAATCCCACGGCATCAGGACCTTCAGGGATGCATTCTCCCATGGTAATCCTCCTGATATCCATTTCATTACCATTCAACTAGGAGGTTGCAGTTATCCTTGCAACAGTTTGTCGCGCCAAGAGCAGACTGCACTTCTAAATATGCACTTTAATGTAAATCCCTCCAATGTGTCCCGTGGGATCGAATTAAAATTAAGTGAAATTTAAGTGCACCCGGATGCACCTGCTTCATAAACTCCGTTCGAGTATTTTTCCTTTATTTTTTGTTTTTTATTTTTCATTTCCAGATTAATTCACGATTTTGTATTCCACTAATGACTTTTCGCCATTAGCTTGTGCTGCCTAGAAGTACAGACAACCACCCACGCAGGGTGAGAGATGAATCGTGCTCCTGCGAGTGGAACGGTGGAACAATACGAGCAGCGCGTATGTGCCATCCGTTTGGTGTATTCCTTGCTGCCTTACTTCGCAATAAGCAGGTGATTATTTTGAATTTAATTCTAGTGCCCCAGTTGTCCTTAGGCGTTATATAGTGAGAGGCAGCGGCTTTACGTGTGAATTTGTCGCAACACTGTGCTTCGCGCGGAAACGGTTGCAATCTGGGAAGGAAAGGAGGAGCATGTTTTTTTTTTTTTTGTTTTGTATCCCAGGACGATGTTAACTTAAGCCTACGAGGAATATCCTTGTTAATTAAAAGTTTGAAAAACACTTACCTTTATGCTTCATCACTGTCACTTGCCAAGGGAATTACATAATTCGAGTGTGAGTTTGGAAAGCGGGTACGGTACGGAAAGAAGCTCGCGAGATGACAGCCTTAATATGCAAGTAGGGACTTACGTAGTTGCCTTTTTTTTGTGGGACAAGTGATGAAGTAACTAAGCTGCACTACAAAGGATGCCTCATATGTGCTTAATGAAAAAAAAAAAAAAAAAAAAAAATTTAATCTGTTTAAGAGTCTGTTACAAATATATGCCACAGGATACTCAGATTTTCCCTGAATTATGCACAGCTCCACTCTCGTTTCGCAGCTTTACTTACATCTATAGAAAAAAGTTCGTAAATTGGATTCCCAGAACGAAGCAGATATACTGCGACGCTATGACGCTTCATATTTATCTTAGGTTAGTTGAATACAGTAATAGTCCGCTACACTGTTATTCAGTGACAAAGTAAAAAAAACTTTGGGATTCAAAGATAACTCGCTATTGTAAAGCTGAAATGCACTTGCTGACATTGGAGGACAAGTAGTATTGGAATTTTTCCGAATGGGTGATAATGGTCGCGACCAAAAATGCTTATCAGACTCACACACCTGGACAGATCTAATAATCTTCACAAGGAAGATGAAAAATCTGGAATTTCGACCCTTAACACTTTTCGGATCGGAACTAAAAATGGCCAAGAAGGTTAAGTATCTTGGAGTCTATCTAGATACTAGACTAACTTGGACCTACCATGTTGAGGAGAAGGTCAGGAAGGCAAAAAGGGTACTACATCAGTGCAAACGTGTATGTGGACAGAGGTGGGGACTCTCGCCTAGGTCAGCATACTGGATGTATACGATTATAACTAGACCCATTATTACCTACGCCTCGGTTGTATGGTGGGCGAAAGCCTCCCAGAAAACTGTGAGGAATTCCAGGTGCAATAAGGACAACACCGACATGCGCATTGGAAGTGATACTGGGGATCTTACCGCTAGACTTATTTATTAAGAAAACAGCGGCCCTAGCGGCACTTCGTTTGCATCGAGATGCGAAATGGCACAATCGTGGTATCATCTATGGACATAGAAAAATCTTGGAACTTGTCAAAAACGAGATTAGGGAGCTGAACATGCCTATGGATGGGATAACAAGGGTGCGTATTGTTAACAGGACATGGTAATTTCGGGTATCACTTAAGGAAGATGGGCCTTAGAGAGAATGATACCTGTAAACTATGCCTGGAGAAACCTGAGACAGCGGCACATATACTGTGTCAATGTCCGGCGTTGGCTGGCAAAAGAATGAGGATCTTGGGACATCATTGGGTCGAGACCCAGTCGATGAAACAGATCTCCCATAGGCAGATGATAGCGTTAACACTAGGAATTGAGCTCAGGGAAGAACTCTAGAGAAATCCAGAAAGTCTCTCTGGGTAAGATTTATAGTGGTAGAGAGACGAAAGGAGACCCGACAATGGTGGTCTGATTCGAATATCTCTCGAAATCTATACATATATATATACAGACATAGATAAAATATCAAACCTTCGACGTCGCTTAGTTAAAACTATTTCTTTTAACTCATCTTTTAAACTTTTAAAAGTGCGCGCAATTTTCCAAAATTGTCATTGCTAATGTTGTATAACTACACTAAAAATAAAATACTAGGTAATATTGACAAATGCTATTGTAAAATTTCAATAAAAACAGTTTTGTTGAACTGAAAAAAAAAAAATTGTTGTAATGATAAATTAAATTTATCAATACAACTTTGGTTTTATCAATTTGAACGATTTTTCTTAAACGGATAAAACGTCTACTACAAAACTATTTTGTCAAAATAACAAAACACAATTTCCAATTTAATAAATTGATGTTGTATCAATTCAACAATTTTATTGCTAAATTACCAAAGTTTTTGTTATATCCATAAAAAAAAAACCTAAAATCACTTTTGTAAATTTTTGTGAAAATTACAAAATTCATGCAAAGTGTTTGGCATATCATTTTTCCGGGTTTTCGCGAAAACACTCGAAAACTTCATTAAAAACAGAATTTTTCCCATACATATTTCAGTTTTCAAAACGAGTTGTTCAACGTCATTTTCCACGAAAACTCCACGAAAACGACTTCCGATCGTTGGGTTGTTGAAACAAACACACCTTTTGCAACGTTCAGCAGAGCAGCTGACGGAACAAATGTCACAAATCACAACTAATTGATCGGCTAATATTGTTTTTAAATGCTCTTAATTAATTTTAAAGTATTATCACTACCTCGCCTGGAGCTCTGCGGAGCCTTACTTCTCGTTAAACTCGTGAACAAACTGCAAAAATCCTTACAATTAAACGTTATGAAGCTGTTCGCTTGGACTGATTCATCAATCGTTCTCCATTGGCTGGCAGCACCACCTAAGAAGTGGTCGGTTTTCGTCGCGAATCGGACGTCGGAGATACTTATATCAATTTCGTACCAATGTTGGAATTATGTACGATCTACGGATAATCCTGCTGACAGTGCTACTCGAGGAATTTTACCTTCTCTTCTGCTAGTCGACGAAATTTGGTGGAAGGGCCCAACATGGCTTTCAAAGGAACCAGACCAATGGCCCTCATCAGATCCATGCTTAACCACTGTTAATTCCCAAACGCTTGAAGAGAGAAGTAACGTCAAAATTCAGGGGCCGAATTACCGCATCCGTGATCGACCCATACGTCACTGAATTTTGTGGATTTTACAAGCAAAACAATAACAAATTCAGTCACATATTACTCGATCACGGATGCGGTAATTCAACCCCAGGTATTAGTATCAAAAACTAATATACTACATCCATTTAACGAAATGTTGACTAGATCATCAAATTTGGATTCGGTCGGTTCGTGTTGCAGCATATATTATGCGTTTTATTTCAAATATTCGGTCGGAAAAGACTTCACGTAGTTACACAGCATTGACTACTCTCGAAATATCCAATGCTAAGATACGTTTACTAAAAAGTGCTCAGCTATCAATGTTTGCGTCTGAAATTGAATGTGTAAAAAACGAAGGTGAACTGCGAAGCTGACAGAAACTCAGTTCCTTAACTCCATTTATTGACTCAGATGGCGTTTTTCGGGTCGGTGGCCATTTGCATGAATCGGACTTATCATATTCTGCAAAACACCCAATTATTTTGAATAAAACACACCCAATATCACGCCTTATCGTTGAATATAATCACAAAAAAAATTTGCTCTAATTAAACAGTGCTACTACATACTCGGAATTAGAAACCTAGTGCGCGATGTGGTCCATTAATGTGTCATTTGCTTTCGTCAACGCAAGGCCGCATCAATTCAACTCATGGGTAATCTGCCGGCAGAACGAATACGTTTTTCGCGACCATTTAGTAAGGTTGGCTGCGACTATGCCGGCTCAATCATACTGCGTACGTGTCGTGGAAGAAATCCGCGTTTTGTAAAGGCGTATATCGCAGTGTTTGTCTGTTTTGTCACAAAGGGTATTTACTTGGAACTCGTCGGTGATCTTACATCAACTGCCTTTCTCATGGCATTAGATCGTTTCGTCTCGCGTCGCGGTAAACCCAGAGAGATTTGGAGTGATAGTGCTTCTAATTTTCACGGAGCTAAGAGATTGCTTTATGAACTTCATGACAGTTTTCATAGTCAGAAACATAACCAAATAGTAACTGACCATCTGTCTAAAGACAACATCGCCTGGCGCTTTATTCCTCCTTCTTCACCACACTATGGTGAGCTGTGGGAGGCGGGCGTTAAATCCGTCAAAAAACATTTAAGTCGAGTCTTAGGTCAAATCCAGATAGCGAGCCCTCTGCACTCACACCATCTCATTTCATGGTTGGGGAACCGTACAGAGCAGTTCCTCATCCAGAATATTTGAAATCAAATTGTTCCATAAAGACTAATTGGTATTTTTTACAGACGCTAATGCAAGGGTTTTGGAAAAGATGGCACCAAGAGTACCTGACATCTCTGCAGCATCGTCCGAAGTGGCAAAACTCCCAGCCGAATATTCAGATAGACGACGTCGTTCTCATAAAGGAGCCGAACATGCCACCCTCCAAGTGGGTTCTTGGTCGGATTACAAACATTCACCCCGGAAATTACAAGAAGCATAGAGTTGTCACCGTAAAAACACAGTTCGGAGAATACGTCCGACCCATCGTAAAAATTGCTCCATTGCCATTTTAGCTGAAAGACTTTGTAGTCCTTCAGGGAGGGCTGTATGTTCTTGAATAATATATTAACTACTTTTTTCTTTGATTCTTATATTTTAATATGTTGAAATGATATCTCCAATATGTTTGTTCTTAACATTGCATGTGCCAAATAGTACATAAAATGTCCTATAAAAAAAACATTCTATATTGTACTAGCTGACCCGGCGAACTTCGTTCCGCCCAAATTCATTAATGTAGGTAATGAAATTAATAATTCCGAGCTTTCGCTTCATTTAATTTGGTCAATTCAAATTTTATATTCAAAAGGTATATTAAAATTAAATAAATAAATAAATAAAATCAAATACTTGTCGGCCAACCTACCGCTTTTTCACTGAAATGCTTTATCGTACACAACATTTTTTGTTCCATTTCTATTATCGGGTGTGTACCTACACGTACAAAGCGAGAGCCTTGCCGACACGTTAAATTCAAGATTTATGCCACACACATCCAGCGATTGTCCTTGCAACTTATTAATTGTCATAGCAAAAGCGAGACGTACGGGCAATTGAAGACGCTTAAATACGAACGGCAAATCGATCTGAATAAGTGGAATCCGCGGAATAAGAGCATCTTTGCCTTTGAATACCGTTACAAAGTTTTGGTTCATTTAGGTTGCGCAAGTCCGAAACATCCAAAAAATTTAAAAATTCCGTGGGATAATAGGTGGCTTCCTTTTCATCCATCAAGGAGTCGACTGATTTGTATGAATGCAACTCACCAGCGATTTGGTTTTGAATGGCGAAATTCAAATGTTCGACGTTTTTGTTTTTCGCAGCCAAAATCACTCTTCTCTTACACTCAGCCAATCATGGTCAATATTATTCTGAGCGATATTCGGGAAAACATTCATGATTAGTTCTTCCGGTGTCGTTGTAAGGCTGCAAAAATGTTGTGGAAACTCAATCAGGTCAGTGATCATTGCTCCACCGAAAGGTCATTACGTAAACGATTCAGGGCTTCCAATGCGCGCCATTGTGCATTCGTCCCATATAATAATCTTACATTGCTGCAGTATTTTCGCCATCGCAGTGTTCTTTGAAATGTTGCATGTAGGTTCTTCTTCCACTTGCAGATTCAATGGCAATTTCAATGCAGGATGAGCTGTTCGACCGCCTTCTAACAAAGTAGCCGCTATCCCAGAAGAGGCTAGGGCCAAAGCGATCTCAGATCTCGAACGAATTGTAGCCAAAATAAGTGAAATCATGAATGTATTTCCAGTTCCGCAATTTTCGTTATCGACTGCTTGCATCAATTCATCGTACCTACACTGTCTTTTATTGTTGATTCAACATTGGCACATTTGTTTCAACAGCTTGACTCAATGCGATTCGACCGAAGTCCATTTCTCGCTCCAATTCTGGATTAAATGCGTCTTGCATTGAACGATTTGGCTGTGGCATGCCCAATTTGCACAACAAATTGCCACTCATGAGCAGACACATATCCTCGATCAAAATCAAAGCTTTGTTGCGCATTCCATCTGACATCTCCAGTTCATTATCCGATGTCACAGTACGAATTCGATGCAACTGACATCTCCAGTTCATTATCCGATATCACAGTAGGAATTCGATGCAAAATATCGTCGGCCATATATCATCTTTGTATAATCAAAGTATCTACTTCATTTCAAAAAGTTACTTAATGTAACATAGTAAACATAATTTATTAGAACAAACTTTTTAGGTAGATACCTATAGGTATTTAAAAAAAAAACTTTCAAAATTGTTGACAAAAACAATTTGGTTGGAAAATAATTAAAATAATTGACAACAACAATTGCTTTTAAAATTTAAAATATTTTTTTTTTTTTTTTGTATTTGAAGTGTCACTACTCGATTTCTTTCCATTTTCTTTTTTTTCAAAGTGTACAAAAATGAATTTATTGGAATGGCGGTTGCGTCTTCTTTCAAAAATATATCATACTAATATATTAACCTTCTCTGCATGGTCTATTAACCAACAAAAAAAACTAAATCAAAATCGGATGTGTGTGGCAATCGGTAGGCTGTCACACAAACATTTATCAAGTTATTTTTATATATATAGATTCGTTCAAAATTTCAAACTCGAGATGTTAATCAATTCTGACTTAACTATGATAGAATATCTTAAAAAAGTGGGTCTCGAAATTCTGTCCGTCTGTTCGTCTGTCTGTCTGTACGTATGCTCCTGAGGCCTACAGCCAAAATGGATTTACTTTTGAAATTTGGACATAGGTACAGGATAAGGATTTAGACAAGGTGATGCGCTGTCATGTGACTTCAGTAGTATAGGAAAGGCGGGTTTCAGCGCAGTTTTCAGACACGGATAAAATATAGGATACAAAGCCAATATTTAAAAAAAATATTGCTAAAACATCAATAAAAATGAAAACTACCGTATACTTAATAAAAAGTATTGTTCCTATATAGAATATGCCTACAGTATTAAATGTCCAATATTATCCATGTGTTGTCAGATTTCATTTCAAGTCCCATATATTCAAGTAACTCAAGTCAGATACCTAGTCAGTTTCATGAAAAAAAAAAGAGTTATCAAGACTCCTTATTTAGCAAGAATTTAAAAAAAGAAAGTTTTTTTGAAAGATTAATACTTTTTTAAAAGGTTTAAAACATTTTTTATTTTCTTTATAAAAATTTAAATTAATAAATACAATTAAAAAAATAAAAAATAAAAAGATGGCAAGTGGACTTGAAGCATATCATAATTTTCTTTGTCCTGAAAATAATGATAATAATATTGAGGATGGGGATTTCATTCAGTATAGAAAGCTTTTATCCAAAAGATTTAAAAAAGACACATTTTTTGATGTCATGACTGTATTTCAAGCAGTTAGTAAAAGATTCCGATTTACCTTCTATGATAATGGTAAAATACAACATAATAACTATTTATATTTAAAAGATATTAATGAAGTTAACAAATGTTTTATGAAACTTATGAAAGTAAACGAAAAAAAAATTAAAGAAATTGAAAGAAAATATAAAACTACTGTTGAACCACATAAACAAATTAATTACACTTATATAAATAGTTATTATTTATTAAATACTCTATCAGCTTATTTAATAGAAAAATACGAAAACGAAGATGATAAAGAAATGTGCGTAAATGAATTATTTGAATTAAATTTTACAAAATTAATAAAAGATCCAATATTTCGTCACCTCAGTATTTGAGTGATCTAAACGACAAAAACATAGTTTCGAGAAAACGACGTTTTAAGTTTGAAAACGAATAAAACAAAAACCTTCAGTAAGACAACCATTAACTAAATTTTTTAATTTAGTGGCTATTGAGTTCTACTTACACTTTAGTTCTTGTTTCAATTGGACAATTGGTTTTTTTGTAATCTCAAGTTGAAAAAAAGGAAATTGCATATGTGGCATGATTTTTTTTCGAAATAATGCGTATTTGTATGGTATGAGGCACTTTTTGAGCAACCTATGTGGCATTTAAATACTGAGCGGCATTGTGACTTTTGAATGCGTATGTGGCATATATTCATACAAAAGTTGAAATAAAAGCATTTTTTTAAATTACTGTTATTTGATTTTTCTTGGCGTTTTTTATGGCTAACTTATTTTTTTATGTAAAAAACAAGGTAAGTTAACGTTTCAAAGAAAAATAATTCTGTAATATACTAACCTTTGTTTATATCGGGGATCTAAAAATCCAATATTTCAGCTCTTTTTTAAATTAATTTAGTGCCTTCAGAGGGTAAAAAAGGAAAACAATAAAATAAAATATCTATTTTATCCAACTTTAAATTCATATCATACTTGTACAGAATATATTATTAAATAATTATAATTCAGAAAAACCAAACATAAATTGAACAGTAACTGTCTATAAGGAATTTATGAAGTCGACTGTATTGTATGTATCACTTATGCACTGAATTACAAATTTGACTTGGAGCTTTGTTTGTATGTATCACTTAAACACTGAAAAATTATTATGCATATGAAGCACTTTTGAGGGAGAATTGTATGTTTAGATCATTTAAGCACTGAATTGCTGTTTGTCAATGAAGCATAATTTTTGTTCAATTGTATGTATAGGTCATTTAAAACGTTTAAGAAATTTAGGAAAAGTGCATGCAAAAATGTGACCTTCCCATATGAAGGCTTATGTGGCAGACCAATACTGACCATTAATTCCCAAAAGTGCGTTTAGATCATTTGTAACACTGATATCTTTGGCAATAATGGACATAGGATAGATTTAATTACACCAAAAGAAAGATCTCCTTTTTGTCTCTTAGAAATCATTCCTAACTCAAAAATGGCAAAAATGCAAATGTATCACTCAAATACTGAGGTGACGATTTATTAAATATTGTGAAAATTTTAATGAAAATGAAAAAGATAATAATTATAATTTATTGAATTAAAAAATATTCATTACACAATTTTACTTACAAAATTATATTATTATATATACAATAGATAAAGTTTGCTACTTCTTTAAAAGGTTAACACTTTTTTCTTTTTCTTTTTAAAAATTTAAATTAATAAATAAAGAAATTATGGTGGGTTCCAAAAGAAAAAAGAAAAAATAAGAAATTTACTAAAAAACAAAAGGTTACAAATATTTTAGATAAAATAGTTATAGACACTATGGGTGAAGAAGCAGAAGAAGAAATTGATGAAGTTATTACCAATAGTGAATGCCTTAAAGATTTAAAGGAAATAACTAATCGTAATATTGATATAAATAAACTAAAAGATGAACTAAAACCTTTTATTAATGATGAAGAAATTATGGATATTCTAACTGATGCGTTACGTAAAATGTGTAACTATTGTACAGTTGCACGATCAAGTTTTAGATTTCTTCTAGATAACTACACAGAATCGTAGAATAACTAAAAAAAAATATTTGTTTAATTTATATTAAAATTCAGTTTTTTGTAATTCAAATTTATAAAATTTACCTAAAATTGGTTCATTATTCAAATCTTTTATTGAATAAGTAATAGGATGGGTTAAATGAATTTCATTAATTACAAAAATTTCATGAGTCCAATTATTTTTATATTTGTTTTCAAACATTTTTTTAAAAGCTGAAATTCTTACTCTATCTCCCATGCTAAATACTTGTTTTTCATTTAATTCTATAACAGGATACATTTTATTTAAAATTTCTTTTTCATTATCTTTGTTAACTTCACATGGACGCATCCCAATAGTTCTATGAACATTTTTATAATTATATTCATGTAAAATGTTATTAATAACACCAATCCAATTAGTATTTTGTTGAATTTCAAATTGAATTTTCAGTTTTTCATTTATTGTTCTATTAAATCTTTCAATAATTGAAGATTTTTTCTCACTAAAAGTTTGATACATTTTTATATCATATTTATTCAATACTTTAGTAAAATTTGAATTTAAAAATTCTTTCCCAGAATCAGTGTGAAGTAATTTTGGAGGACTAGGAGCTTCTTTAATAATTTGAGAAAATGCATCTGCGACACACTTCCCATCTTTCATTTTTAATGGTTTTATCCAAGCAAATTTTGAAAACGTATCAATAACGTTTAACATATATTTATATCCTTTATTTATTTTTGTGTCAACAGTTGTCATAATAAGTAAATCAGCAGCCCATAATTCATTTATACCTTTAGTAATTATTTTTCTTCGCTCAAAATTTTTTCTAACAGGTTTATGTAATTCTTTAGCTCTTTCTAATTCCTTATCCATTATAAAAAATATTAAATTTATTTATAAATAAATGATGAATAATAAAATTTCGGATTCAGATTTAAAAACATATCTTAAAACTGCAATAGAATTGAAAAATAAATTCAAAGAACAAAATCTTAACAGAGTAATAAAACATGATAAGATAAAAGAAGATTTTCAATCTATTATATCACCATTAAATCAATCTACTGAAAATAGTCATAATTTAAATGAAGGATTAAAAAACTTGAAAATGAGTTTAAATGAAGCTTTACCATCAGCAAATAATTATTTAAGAGCTATTAAAGAAAAACAGGATGAGCAAAGTGATCAGGTAAAAAAACTGCGGTA
Source organism: Cheilosia urbana (assembly GCA_946477585.1). Classification (NCBI taxonomy): domain Eukaryota; kingdom Metazoa; phylum Arthropoda; class Insecta; order Diptera; family Syrphidae; genus Cheilosia; species Cheilosia urbana. The sequence goes on from OX297854.1 coordinate 126,903,444, forward strand.
TGATTTTTCAAAATTACTACCATCAACATCAAAACAACCAGAAATTGTTATATCTAGCCCACAAAGTATTGAAAGTAAAGAATTTTATTCACCATTATATAGTACTCCAATTTCAAAGAAAAGCATTGATTTTGATGATCATTCATTAACTCCTATACCATATATTGAAAATGGAATCGGAACTATCGCAGGAGAATATTTAACTATGAATTCTTCAAAAACAAAAATTTGTGATAATAATTATGGAATAAGAACTGAAACTGGGAGGGATCTTTGGATTGGGGATTCCCAAATTAAAATAAATAATAATGATATTATTCTAAAAGGTAAAACATATATTGGAACTCCAGGTTTATGGGAATTATTAATGTTAAAAGAACCAAATGATGAATTAATAACAAAAGAAGATTTAGAAAATTATGAACACATTATTTTAATAACATATGCATACGCCCGTAATAATGATAAATCTTCAAATTATATTAAATCAAATTCTGGATCTAAATATATGAATTATATAAAACCTGTATTAGAAAAAAATAAAATTTTAAAAAAAGAGAAAACTGGATCAGGAATAGAACAAAATTTTAAAATTTATACAAAATCTCCAGTTGAATATGTTTATTGGAATGATATTGATGAATTAAAAGCCAGATTATTATTACTCATTGGTGAAAATGAAGCAGGTAATGATAGTCCTAAAATCCATAATGAAATTATGAATATAATTGAAGAACTAAGAGAAGAAAATATAATTTAATTTTTTATATTATATAAATGGGTATTGATAAATTTGGTAGAAAAAATAATCATTCGAATAATCCAGGTTCTTCTATTTTGAATAATAAAATAAAAATATTGGAAAGTGAATTTTCAAATTTAAAAACAGATATTAATAAAGACATTGAAATTTTAAAGAACGATATGCAAAATTTAAAAGTAGATCTTAGTAAAGACATCGAAATTTTAAAGACAGATTTTCAAAATTTAAAGGTAGATCTTGATAAAAATATTAAAGATATAAAAAAAGATGCAATTGATAATATTGATAAAGTAAAAAATATTTTTTCAACCATAGAAAAATTGGAAATAAATATTCAAAGAGGTATTACAGAAAATAAATATTCAATTACAGACATTGAAAAAAGAATAGATGACATGGAACAAAATAAAAATAAGATATCTAAATTTACATCATTATAAAATTATAGCTTTGTTTTATTACTAAATGAGAAACGTTCTTATTAAATGAGAAACGTAAAATGCAGCGTCCATATTAAATGAGAAACGTAAAATGAAACGTCTCCTTAGACGCTTGTTATAAAAGTGGGTCCTAGCTTAAGATTTTAGTTTTATGACCCTTCACATCTTTTCCAATTCTTTTATTTTAAAATGCCCGTGTGCTAATTTCAAAATATTGTTTTCATTATCCCTATATAAATAAAATTTGTCATCATATGGGGATAAACCAATTTTTTCTTCTTGCATAGTATATAACTTCAATTTAATCGATCTTATACCGTAAATAGTTTCCTTTTTAATTTCCAAATTGGTCAAACAATTTTTATAATCATCAAATTTCAATGCTTTTATATTCAATTTCTTAATTCCTTTACATATTTTTTTATCACTATTATCAGTTCTAAATGAATACATTTTTGATCTCAAACCACAAAATTCTCTAATAGGTATTCCATTATATTCATCTTTGAATTTTCCTGGTGTTTTCTTATTTTTGTTTGATTTTAATCCATCTATAGGGAAATTATCTATTAAATCACTAGTATCATACAAATCTATTTCTTCTTTCATATCTTCATAAATATCAAATTCAGTATCGTCTAATGATTTCGCCTCAAAATAAATAATAAATGAATCAGTATCTGTACCTAACAATTTCATTCTATTTCCATATTTTTTCTTTAAATGAACATAATATTTAAACATTAATAATTTTGCTAGATCAAGAATAGCCATTCCTCCAAATAATGGTTTATTTAATTTAATACTAGTCTTTTTTCCAAAAACGATTACCAAGTCATTATCTACAATTTTTCTATTTTGATAACTAGCCCTACTTATTAATTTTTGCATTATTTTTGAACTCCTTACAATTCTTATATTTAATCTTTTTCTCACGTTCTCCATTTGTTTTCCAAATACTGAATTATTCATTAATTTAAAGAAGTCTTTTTCAAAATCATTATTAGCCTGTTTTCTCAGCTCAGTATTTTTATCAATATATGGTTTTAACCATGCTTTTTGATGAGATACAATACCTCTATGAATTTTTAATAGTTTAATTCCTTGTTTTAAATATTCTTGTAAAAGTCTTATATTTATAACATATTTTTCTTTCTTTTCTAAACTACAAATAAGTTTTTGAATTCTCTGACTAGGTTTTGAACCAATTTTATTAGCTATCATTTCATTCTGTAAACTTGATAATATTTTTGGTGTTTCATGATTTGGTGCTGGTGCATAATCATTAAAGAAATTATGCAATTTTTCTGGAATTTCTAAATCAACTTCAAGATCAATAGAAATTTTACTTTTTTCAAAGTCTCCATTTTTAATATATTTCTTTGTGATTGTTTGGAGTACTCCATTAGATAACCATTGGTGTCCTCCAATAGATAATTTTTGACTCATCGCCCAACCATACAAATTATTTGCATCCAAATATAATATATAACTAGTTAATTTTTTGGAATCATAGATTCCTTTTTCTTCAGCATCTTTTTTACATAATTTATAAACTTGTTCTATTTTATCATTATAATAATAACAATTATTTGCTTCTGCATGATCGTGAATAATTTGTGATATACCTCCTCTTATACCTTTTTCATAAAATTCATACATCTCCAAATCAGTCAATAATTCTAATTTTTGTCTAGTAAATTTCAAAGCAGCGTTAATACTTAAATGCGGAGCGCTTACATAATGAATGGGATCTAAATAATAGTTTTTGTGACACATTTCTCTAAAATTATCAAAAACATCTGCCAATAAAATTACATCTAATTTTAGATATAAATTATGATAATCTTTAAAACTCCAAGAATCTCCTGTTTTGTTTTTAAAATAATTCCATAATTTTTCAGCAAATTTATAACTTTTCTTTGATATATTGCCAGATAATTTTGAATTAAATTCTTCATATTTAGGTAATTCCTTCATTTCTAATTTACTTATATCATCTATAAATTCATAAGGATAAACACCTTTCCTCAACAAAAAACATATTTCTTCTGTCGGTATATCTTTAAATACATAATTAAAATTTTTAAGATGATCATAATTTACTTGCTTTTTAATTTCACATTCATTACAATACATACAAGAGTCATATGCATAGATTTTATCATTAACTACTTTAAAAGATGGTTCCTTTAATTCCCTTATTTTTTTACAATGTGAACAATATGCAGAGTTTATGTTTAATAAATTTTTAATTGCTTTATCTAAACTACAGTTTATAAATTCTAAAGAATCTATAAATCTTAATTCAATCAGATCATCAGTTATATAATCTTTCAAATTAGTTGATTTGCATTTAAAACAAGCTTCACTTTTTGGAAAATTATATTTATATTCACATTCATGATTTAAACATTTCTTGCTTTTAGTTTCACCAACTTTAATTTTTTTTCTAAATTGTCTAAATTTTTCAGTACTAGAAGCAAAAACAACAATTTCTTTAGCTTTTCTATCATCATCAGAATCAGATTTTATATTATCATTATCTATTTTATCCAAATTTGATAAAATAAATTTACTATCATACCCCTTTAAATTATGAACTACAATGTTAAAGGCTTTCGGTAATTTACATGCAAAATTACATTCTCTACATAAAGCCATTCTATAGGCCCCCGTTAAATGATCATGATCCCACATTTTAACAACATTATCATCATTAAAATTTGAATGACAAATTTCACAATTTGTAGCATTTTCAAATTTTTCTATTGATTCTTTAGTTTTATATGCTGGTTTGTTGGTTTTAATTATTTTGCTATATACTTTAGCTATTAATTTAAGATGGCTATGAAAATTTTCTACCAACTCTGATCCTTCTGTAATGGAAGAATGAAATTTTTTTAAATAATTATCATAAATTCCAAAACTATTTGGTACATGCTCATTAATTAACTTTGTTTTCTTTTTAGCAATATCGCATTTTTTTAATGAACATTCAAAATCAAGATATAAAGTAAATGGGTGATATATCTCTGCTCCATATGTTTTATATTCTAAAATGTTATTCTCTTCTGTTGGTAATTTACAACGTTGAATTATATCATTTGATCTATTGTCAAAACAATCTAGTTTATGAGTTTCAAGTGCAGCATCAGATTTAAACTTTGTAAAACATTTCTTACAAATAAATAATTGACGTTTCGTATGATGAATTTTTCCACTCAGAAATCCAGATAAATTTTTAATGGGAATAAAATGACATTTATCATCTTTTTCTAAATACAATACATCAACATGCAATTTACTAACATTTGGATCAAAAGATTTACTTATGTATAAACTTTGGATTTGCTCAAAATCCTCATATGATTCATCATCCTCAAAATGATAAAAATTCATAGTAATATTAAAATAATCTTCTAATTTTTTTATATTTTTTTCTTCTATTTCAAAGGGGTATGCTATATTTAAATTTCTATAATTTTCATCATTTTCTATTTCTCTCAAATAATTTGTATATTTTGATGGTCTTTGAGGATCTTTTACAATATCCCTTTGATGTATAAAATAAAGAATGGTATATAAAATACATTTATTATCATTATTTTTAATATTTATACAATTTTTATTATTGAATTCAATAAAATCACCCCCAATAAGTGGTTGAGATACATCTCGTTGAACACCGGATTCAACAATAGAACGAAATTCATAGCCTGTATTTTGTGTTATTCTATCCTCAAACTTTTGAATAATATCTGCAACCATTTCATCAAACATTTCTAAATAATTTTGTTTATTTACTAATCTTATAAAGGATTGAATATAGAAATCTTCATCTTGCCCATTTCTAGTATTACGTTTTATTATACGAATAAATAAACAAACTCTAAAATTTGTATATCTATTATGATCTCTAAAAACATAGTTTGTATAATAGTTTCTAATTCTTTGAAAATGCAAAAATAAATCCCTATTTTCATCATTTCTAAAAGTAATATCAGTAACAAGATTCCCAAATGCTCTTCGCTGTTCTGGTACACGTACTTCAACATTTAGATTACGAATATTTTCCGCTGGAAAATCATATGAATCAAAATTATTAAAAAAAGATTGAATGATGGATTCATTATGATTAGTGATACAATTTTTAATAAGCATTATTAAATTATCCTTTCTCAATGCAGCCCACCCCGAAGGTGGATTAAAAATATCTTTATACAGCCTCATCACTTTTCTTAGCTCTGAGACTGTTTTGTTAGATGTTAAATTTGGTTCTATAAAATTTTTCTCCATTTATTATAGAAAAAAATTTATAAAAGAATTAGGTTTACAACCATTTTAAAAATATAAATAAATTTTCAGTAAATTGTGTAAATTAAAAGAAAAATGTGATGTTTATGCCCCTGTGGTATGCTCTTCTTTATTTGAACATTTTGATTGATGATATTTTGTAGAAAAGTGTCTTGCTTTAGAATATCTAACATATTCTCTTCCACATTCGCATGGAATTTTTTCTGTATTATATTTTAAATATCTACATTGTTTACAATACCCCTTGCCATAAAACTCAGATAAATCTTTTTCAATTAGACATGTTAAACATATTTTTTTGCCATTCATTGGAGATAATAGAACCTTTTCCCCATTAACAGTTCGGTAATGTAATCGTTTCTTAACAGTTTTGTCTTCCATTTTTATTTTCTATTTATGTTGTATATTTTTTGTAAACAAAAAAAATTTAAACTTATAAAAACATTATTAAAAATAATTTATTCTCCTAATCAAATATTTCTTTAGTAAGAAATATAAAATTATTAAAATACTAATGATTATAAAAAATATAATTAAGAATAATTTATGCTCATAGCCAAATATGTCATTATATAAAATTATATCAATATAATCAAAAAAATTTAATAAAGCCATTATATATTTTATTAGTAATCCAAACATATTAATTTAATTGGTAAAAAATGTGAAATTTAAATATCATTTTTTTTATCTAAAACTTGTGAGCCTCCCTTTGAACATGGTACGTTAATAGTAGTTACTTTATTAATATTATTGAATCGTGGACCAATTTTACCAGACTTCATTTTCTTTAATTCTTCTGCTGTATATTCCTGTACACCTTCTTTACAAAATAAAGGTTTAAAATCATCATAAAATTTAATATCATTCATTGTTTTAGTCATATATTTAGATAATTTTTTATCTTTAGGTTCAACAATAATTGTAGAAAACATTGAATTTAACTCCTTTAAACCTGTATTATCATTGTGTTTTATTGCTTGTTCACTTATAATATTTCTATATTTTTTTTCTCTTTCAATAAATTGTTGAATTATATCTTGATTTTTAAAATTTGCAAATTTATAAACATCAATTGATATTTGTTGATTCTGTAAAGCTGTAAACACATATTTAAAAGTTTTTTTTAAATTAATATCTAAATTAGGGACTTTATCAATTTTTTCAACTATCATATCTAAGTTATTATAATGATTAGTTACTAGTTCTTTTAATTCTCCATGCTTCGATATTAAATCATCTAATCCTTTTAATGCTTCATCAGTAGGAATGTAAGTTTGTATTTGTTTATCCATTTATTATAAAAAAAAAAATATTTTTTTAAACCATACAATTACACCATATCATTACACCATACAATTACACTATACAGTTACACCAATAAACCATACAATGACACAAATAAACCATACCATTACACCAATAAAAAATATTCATTAAATAAAAAAAAATGTGTAGAGAAGAAGAAATAAGAAATAAAATAAATACATATAATTTTAAAGAAGGATCAGTTAAAAATTTTTGTAATATTAATAATGTTAGTGAATCTTATGTTTTTAAAAAACTTAAAGAATGGAATATTGAATACAATAAAAAATTATCAGTTAAAAGGAATAAAGATGCTTTAGGAAGATTTACATTCAAAAATAACTCACAGGGTAAAACCCCTAACTTTAATAATTTTAATAAACCTGAATCATTTAATAAAAATAAATATACATCATGTATTGAAATGAAAAACAAAATTATTAATAAAATTAATGGACAATAATTTTAATTAAATTACTTATTTTTTTTATTCAATAAATGGTTAGACATTACGGAGGTGGTATTTTAAATAGTTTTATAAATAATCTCCCATTTGAATTACATAGTCCAGGTTATAATTATTTAGGACCTGGTACTAATCTTCATTTGAATGAAGAGAAAGACATACGACCAATTAATAAGCTAGATGAAGCTGCAAAAGAACATGATATTGCATATTCAAAACATAAAGATTTAAATAAAAGACATGAAGCTGATAAAGTTTTAGAAGAAAAAGCTATGAAAAGAGTTTTTGAAAAAGATGCTTCTTTAGGTGAAAAAGTAAATGCTTATTTAACAGCTAACGCAATGAAAGTAAAAAGAAAACTTGGTATGGGGATAGATACTGAAAATTTACAGTTTAAACAAAAACATGGAAAATATTTTAAACATCCTATTTCATTAACTGATGATCAACAAAATAAAATTTATGATGCAATTAAAACTAAAAAACCTATTGAAATAAAACTAGAACCAATTCAGTTAAAAAGAACTAAGGAAAGTGTAATGAATGAAACTTATTTACCATTATCTAATCAACAAATAAATGCAATTAAGAAACATATTAAAAACGATATGAAAACTATTTTTAATTTAAAATTATCAAAAACCCAGTTACAGAGTATGAATAATAATGAAAAAATTGGAGGTTTTCTACCGGCATTAATTCCTTTAATTCCAGCTATAGGAGCAGCAGTAACAGCTGGTACTTCTTTATATAGAGCATACAATGATAAAAAAACTAATGAAAAATTATTAGAAGAAAAAATTCGTCATGATAAAGCTTTAGAAGAAAATGCTAAAAATGGAAAGGGTTTATTCCTTAAAAAATCTGGTGAAGGCATGTTACTAAAAAAAAATTTGTAATAGATTCAATTCCAGTAAGACCTTTAAGTAATTATGATTTAAAAATATATGCAAAAAAATTAAATATTTCTAAATTTCGAGGTGTTTTTATGAAAGATAAATTACCTAAAAAAATTAAAGATCAAGAATCTGGTATCATAAATTTAGATAATTTTTCTGGAAATGGTACACATTGGGTTGCATATAAGAAACATTTTAATTGTATTGCTTATTATGATTCATTTGCTTTAAATAAAATTCCGATTAAAATTGAAAAATATTTTGAAACAGATAAAAATACTATTCTTTTAAATAATAATATTGACCAAAAAGTTAATGAAGTTATATGTGGTCATCTTTGCCTAAAATTTTTATTAGAATAAATAAATAAAAAAAAAATATGGCTACTATTTCCTTGGATGGAAATTCTTCGAGAATATCTTGTGAATTTGATGAACCCATAAAATTAGATAAAAATTCAAATTATGAAATATGTTTATTAAATTTTAGTACTTATAATTCAATTCCAAATATATCTGAATTATTAAAAAATAATGTTTTGACCTATTTAAAAAATGGTCAATTAATTGATATTATTTTTCCAACTGGGTCTTATGAGATTGATGATATTAATGATTTTATTGATCTTGATTTGAAAATTCTTATAAATCCAAATATGACTACTCTAAAAGTTGAAATTTTTAGTCAATATGAACTAGATTTCACAAAAGATCAATCAATTGGTTCTCTATTAGGATTTAGTAAACAAATTATTCCAGCAAATATAGTAGTAGAATCTGATTTACCAGTAAATATTATGAAAGTTAATTCTATTCGAATTAAATGTAATATTGCCACTGGTAGTTATGAAAATAAAAAATTAACAAATGTAATTCATGAGTTTTTTATATATGATAAACCTGGTGAAAAAATTAATGAAATTCCAAATAATTTAATTTATTTTCCAATAACTAATAATTCAATAAGAGAAATCGATATAAGAATTGTTGATCAAGATGATGATTTAATTGATTTTAGAAATGAAAAAATTAGTATTAGATTACATATTCGTAAAATAAATTAAAATTGTTAAATTTTTTTATTATTAAATGAAATCAAATATTGTAAGCGAAGAAAAAGATATTGAGAGTTATCAATTTTATGATAATATCCCAGCTAATACTACCCAACTTAATACACCTGGTAGATCAATTGTAATTGATATTAATAATCAAGACATAAAAACATTTCCTCATAAGAGTCTTTTGATTATTAGGGGGCAATTAATTGTGAAAGATGCTACTAAAAAGATTTTAGATAAAATTGAAACGAAAAACATAAATTTTGTAAATAATGGATTATTAAACATGTTTAGTAAAATTTCTTATTCAATTAATTCAATTGAAATTGATTCAATTGAAAATCCAGGTATTACAACTACTCTTAAAGGATTATCATCTTTTTCTAATGATTTAGCATTAAATAATGCAGGTTGGCAAATATGGAATAAAGGAGCAGTATTTAACAAAAAAGGTTATTTTTCTGTTAGTATTCCCTTGAATACTGTAATGGGATTTTTTGAAGACTATAAAAATTTTATTTTTAGAATTAATCAAAAACTAGAACTTATTAGATCGAATGATGATAATAATTGTTTATTTACCGATCTTACTGATCATACATTTGAAATTAATATATCTGAAATAATTTGGAGAATGCCACAAGTAAAATTTTCTGTTGAGCTTGAACATAATATAAATAAACAAATTTCTAATAATACAAATTTCAACATGTATTTTAGAAATTGGAAATATTTTTATACAAGCTCTATTCCTAGTGTAAAAGAATATACTTGGAGAATAACAACCACAAGTGCAAAACCTAGATATTTTTTGCTTGCTTTTCAAACAGATAGAAATCGTGATATTAAAAAAGAAAATAGTAAATTTGATTTATGTAATTTAGAAAATGTACAAGTAAATCTTAATACTACTAAATATCCTAATTCTGAATTGCGGTTATCTTATGAACAAAATAAATGCGATATTTTATATGATATGTTTTCAGAATTTAAAAATTCATATTATGGACAAAATGAGCATAATAAACCAATTATTAATTATAATAAATTCTTAAGTGAATATCCTGTTAATATTATAGATACTTCTAAACAAAATGAAGTAATTAAAGAAGCAGTAATTGATATTAAAATTGATTTTAAATGGTGTAATACTTTTCCAGCTAATTCTATAGTTCATTGTTTAATAATCAGTGATGATAGTTTTTCATATAATCCATTAACAAATCAAGTCATGCATACGCAAGTATAATTTTTTTTATTATTAAATGAGTTCAATTAAAATCAAATCTTTAGACAAAAATTCCAAATTAACTATTAAAAATTTTGACAACTTTAAGCCACCTGAAAGGATAAATATTTTATTTCCAAATATTATTAGAGCAATTATTTGTGGGCCAAGTAATTGTGGTAAAACTAATGTTCTATTAAGCATTATTACAAAAATTTACCATACAGATGTTATCATTTGTTCAAAAACTTCTTACCAAGCCAAATATAAATATTTAGAAAATTTAATTGAAAATTATAATAAAGTATGTGAAAAACATAACTTAGAGTCTAGAAAATTTCAAAGCTTAACATTAAATTCACTCCCTCAACCTGAAGAAATTCCATCTCATTCAGTTGTAGTTTTTGATGACATTTCCACTGAATCTCAAGATATAATTTCTAATTACTTTGCCTATGGTAGGCATAATAGTATTTCTTGCTTTTATTTAAGTCAAACATATTCTAAAATACCTAAACAACTCATTAGAGATAACGTAAATTATATCATATTATTTTCTCAAGATAAAACTAACTTGAAACATATTTTTGATGATCATATAACTGATCTAAATTTTGAATGTTTTAAAAATTATTGTAATGCCTGCTGGAATGAAAAATATGGCTTTCTTACAATTGATAAAGAAAAAGAAACAAATAATGGAAAATATAAAAAACTATTTGATGCATATTTATTAGCGCAGAATGGAATGGAATGCATTATGTAGAAAGAGCATATTTTTTCCTTCAATTATAATTCATAGTATTTTTTTTCCTAGTTTCTCATTTCATATATGAGAATTGAAGTACTCATATTGGAATGTCTTTCTGGTGTGGTTTTTCTGTATCCACTTCTTGGATTTTTAGATTCTAAGTTCAAGCCTTGCATAGAATGCTTTTTTAATTTAATGAATGATATGGAAAGAGCTAAATGAGAAAAAAATAATTACTCATAGCTGATAACAAAGTAAAACTGTGGCATAGATTTATGTAAACGAAGTATTCTTGTTTGCATGACTATCCAATAAAAATATAATTTATCAGTTTATGACGTGTATATTATCAGAAGCGTGAAAATGGAATGAGTCGAATGATTAGCTGCCTTTTGTAAGTAGAATTGCTTAGTAAAAATTCATTTATCTATTAGTTTATATGCCACACCACAAAGGCATTTTAAATAATGTTTTCATTTTGTGACGTCACTCGTGTATATTATCAGAAGCGTGAAAATGGAATGAGTCGAATGATTAGCTGTCTTTTGTAAGTAGAATTGCGATAGGTGGGAGACAATTGTTTTGAGGTGGTCTACAATCTGGATGGGACCTATTATAAATTTCTTTTAAACATTTTTTAAAATCAGTATCTATTCTTGAAATAAGATTATTAATTGTTTTTTTTCCTGTCTCCCAACTTTCAATTTTTATAAAATATTGGACATTTAATACTGTAGGCATATTCTATATTGGAACAATAATTTTTATTAAGTATACGGTAGTTTTCATTTTTATTGATGTTTTAACAATATTTTTTTAAAATATTGGCTTTGTATCCTATATTTTATCCGTGTCTGAAAACTGCGCTGAAACCCGCCTTTCCTATACTACTGACTTCTTCAACATCATTCTTGAGAAGATTGTGCGAAACTCACAAGCCAACACCAGAGGCACCATTTTCCATAAGTCTGTGCAACTGCTTGCATACGCTGACGACATTGACATTGTTGGTACAACACAGCGAGCTGTCACTGGTGCGTTTGCAAGTATTAGTACAGAAGCGGCAAAAATGGGTTTAGTGGTGAATGAGGGTTAAACAAAGTATATGCTGTCAACAAGAAGGGACACACGACATCGACGAATCGGGCAGAACGTCACGATAGACAGCTATAACTTTGAGGTAGTTAGGGACTTTGTCTACCTCGGCTCCGCTATAAACTCTGATAACGACATCACATCAGAAATCAAACGAAGAATCACACTTGCCAACCGCTGTTTCTTTGGCCTAAGACGGCAATTGATTAGTAAGGCCTTGTCAAGAAGCACTAAGGAGATTCTATATAAGACTCTCATCATCCCTGTCCTGCTCTATGGCGCAGAAGCATGGACCCTAGCAAAAACGGATGAGGATCTTCTTGGTCGCTTCGAACGCAAAATTCTTCGAGTGATTTTTGGTCCCGTTTGCGTTGACGGGCTTTGGAGGAGAAGATTTAACAGCGAACTCTACGAGCTGTACAGCGACATCGACCTGGTCAGAAAAGTACGCATTAGTCGTCTAAGATGGTTAGGACATGTAGGGCGAATGGAAACCAACGCTCCGGCCCGAAGAGTCTTCGATTCTAACCCGGAGGGACAACGCAGTAGAGGAAGACCTCGCCTTAGGTGGCGCGCGCAAGTGGAAGGGGACCTCAACCAACTTGGAGTGCGCAACTGGAGGCAGTTAGCCAAAGATCGCGCTAACTGGAGAGGCGTATTGGTTGAGGCCCAGGTCCACCCCGGACTGTAGCGCCACCTAAGTAAGTAAGTACATATTTCGAAAACCGTACCTATGTTTGTAACAAAAATTAATTACTAATTTGGTCATTTCTAACTTAATAGCAAAATCAGTTCTTCTCCTAATTTTGGTAAAATGGATTTTAAAAAAAAATCACTTTTTTAAAAAAAATTGTTTTTCCTTACTTCACTTGAAAACGAATCTAACGATTTTGACCAAAATGCATACATAGAGTAAAGTTGATGTTCCCAAAATCATTGCGTGCTTAATTTTCGTCGAATCACCGAAAACGCTTAATTTAGAAACTGCTCATATCTCGAAAACCCCATTTTCGACTTCTATAAAACTTTAAATAACCTATTAATGCTTACATCCCGAACAATATTTAATGCATAGTTTTCAGCTGAATAGTTAGGCTATAGTATTTTTCCAACTAAATATTGCGATATTTGTTTCGGTTGTATGTCTGCATAATTGAGTGCTGCAGAATTTTGAGTAACTAAAAAAATAGAAATTTATAAACTATATAAAAGAGGAGACAATATATTCGGCGCGAGGTCTCAGTGTTTCGTACTGCCGTTTATCATATTACCGTTTCATTATCTTCAACTCAGCACTGTAAGTGCTACCATACATTTTTAAATTCTGTTTATATAAATTTAAAGGTTGAATAAAAAGAAAACTAAGCCGCACTATATAAATTGCTTTTACCCTTTATTTATACCTTCACCTTGATGTACACAATATAATTTAAACACAATTATCCAGCCGCTTGAATTAGCTGAGGATGTCGGTGAGGGACAATATGTTAAGTGGAAGGTTCAGATTGCCCAATATATCGAATCCTGTAAATTCGATATTTCCGTCTCCTACAATAGCACTCTGATCGGACACTGTAGAAGGAATGTACAAATAATTTAACAAAAATCATTGCAATCTCTTTTACAAATCAACTCACATCCTTCGAATTCGTTTGGTAGCTGCGGTGCGTAATAGGATGGGGCTTGAACCTGCGGCACATATTGTGGAATCGTATATTGTGGCAACGAATATTGTGGCCTATAATATTGTGGCCTATAATATTGTGGCCTATAATATTGTGGCCTATAATATTGAGACAAAGCTGCTTGTTGGTACGAATATGGCTGGTACGAATACGGCTGGTACGAATACGGCTGGTTCGAATACGGCTGGTACGAATAACCGTATGTTGGTGGTATTGGTGATGCTACAGCATCAGTTTCATAACCAAATTGAAGAAGACCTAAAAAGGTGGGATTAGTATTTTGTAAGTGAATGAAAATCGGGTATAATCACCTAAAATTGTCGCAAGGACGAACGAGAGAATAGTAAACGACTTCATTGCTGAACCTCAGTGATTCTGACTACCTGGATGAATTTGCAAGGCTATTTATACGAAATGATTTCAGATTTGACACGGCAGAGCTTTAGTTAAGTTTTAACGACCGCCAAACGTGTAAGTTTGTCACGAAATATTTTAGTACCCCAAATGAAATTACTAGGCTAGGGGTTACTTGCCTTCACCCTGGAATACTAATGTGATTTTATCTATCTTTTAATACTAACATTCGCCTGTGGGGCTATTTTTTCAAATATTCCCGTAAATAATTGTTATCGTTATTTTTAATAAAAAAAAATTCAGTCTATGTATAGGTACATACATTAAAAAAATTAAGAAAATAACTGCTTCAAAAACGCGAAAAAAAAAAAATACCTTGGATAGGTACTTAATGTCCTCCTATACCAGGCGTCACAATGGTCTATTACTTAGACCTGCGAACACACACAAGCTCTAGGACCGTAACGATGAAAAAAAAAGAACAGAAATGTAAAAAAAAACCTTCCAAAAGGAACTGTGAGTTTAGTTGATTATGGCCCGTTTGCTGATACTACTCATAGCGATTTAAGTACTACTAATACCATGTTCCCCCCAACGTGATTTAGCCGAAGTGATTTATAAATCACGAAACGCGTCCCCACCGACCTTTAAGTGATTAAATGTGATATTTAAGCCAACTTTGCCATATCAGTGATGGGACTTCTAACACTTAAGTGGTATTTCAACCTAAAGAAACCAAATTCGGATTTAATGTTCCATTTGGCAGCAGAATGGCCCAATAATCGAAAAATACATAGGTAACTGTTTAGAAAGTTTTAGTTATATGTATGAAAAAAGTACGGTCACAATTGAATTATAAATTCCTTAGGATCCTAAAAATCGCAAAACTTTAAATAAAGTGAATAGCGTAAATCACGATAAATCCGAAATGACAATTTTAAGGAGCCAAATTAGAAATAAATAGCCAGTGATGGTAACACTGCTACTTGTGTATCAGCTGATGGAAATCTACACAAATTATTTTCCGCTGCCTTTTCGCAGACGTTTCGGTGTCCATTTGGAGACCACCGGAAAATTTCGTTTCAGAAGAGGTCCGTACTACGCTTCAGAGCGAAACCCTTATTTTGTTTTTATTTTATGGTTTCAGTCAACCGCTGAGAGATATAACTGACAGAAAAAAATAAATCTCATTTGAACATTTTTCGCTAGCTATCACTAGCTGTTATTAGTTGGCAGCGCATGCGAAATTGCAATAGCGATTTGAATAGTCATTGCTTAACACTAGTCTAAGGATGTTTACTTGTTCAGTGCGAGTGAAAGTGACGATGGGCAGAAAATCAGATGAATACAGTGAAAAATATTTTTTAATACCCATACAGATGATGATATCCTAAGTATAAAGCTATTTTCTTTGTTCATAGTACCTATATGTTAAATAAAGAAAACAACTGAACTCAATACAAATTTGATTTTTTTTTACTTATTTTCGAAGAAGGAGGTCTTTGGTTGATAAATTTCAATTAATTTTCATGGAAAAAGTTAACTGAGGAGTGATATATCCAAATCCATTCTGCTCCCCTAGAATCCCCCTGTTAATTTTAATTTCATTTGGGGCCTTATTTCATTTTCTCTTTTGGGGTCTTATTTCATTGGGGCCTTATTTCCTACAGCCAAGTAAAAGGCTTACTTCATTTTCTGGCGTAAAGAAATAATTTCAACGATAGATCTCTGAAATGTTATGCATGGACGTATAAATATCTTTAGGAATATTTATGATCTTTTGTAGTTGCTTTGTGTTTATCACTTTTTTTTTTAACATGATCTCCCTAAACAAAGGAATAAAAAAGATGTTCCTTTATTCAATCAACTAGCTGACCCGTGCTCGCCTTGCTTCGCCAGAGTTCCACTTCTCAGATTTAAAACAAAATAATTAGCGTTATACAAAAAGATGCTTACCCGAAAAAAGAGAAGAAAAACTGTCAGTAATGCGAGAAACAGATTAACACAGCGACTCTATCATCAACAGCAACAGCGAATTAAGGATTAGTTCCAACGTTGATGTCCCTAACTAACTAACTAACTAACTTCTATTATTCCCTTTTAATCTCATTTACATTCCACTTGTTATTGTTAGTTGTTACAATTTATACCCCATCCCTCTCAATCCCATAACCCATATGCGCCACACTCCCTCACTTACTACTCAAACACAAACATCCTCAAGTTCAAATAAAAAAAAAAAAAAAACAGAAAGCAAAAAAGGTGCAATTGCACAAACAGGTTTTGGCATGCACATGAATCACTATAAAATCAGAATCACTATAACGCATTTTAAATCACAATTACAACTGAGTGTGACTCCCTCTCAATCTCAATTACAGACCTATCTCTCTCAATCCCATGCTCCATTCATCTCATTTACTCTACTACTCAACTCATTATTCATTAATGCGAGAAACAGATTAACACAGCAACAGCAACAGAAACTTTGACAGAACTTTAGAACCAATGTATTTTAATTACTTTGAACACATTAGCACAGGAACATCGACAGCGACATCAACGTTAGAGCCAATCCTAAATTCGCTGTTGCTGTCGCTGTGTTAATCTGTTTCTCGCATAATACTCCAGTTCAATTTAGAAACGTGAACAAAAAAAAACAACACAAAGCCCAAAAGGTGCATAAAAAAAGAGGAAGAAAAAGCGCACCGCAGAAAGTGCACAGGGAGAGAAACAGGTTTTGCCGCACACACACACAAAATTTCCTCCACTCAACGCTGGAAAAATCCAACGATCTAGCTTCAATCGAACATTTTGCTTTCTTCAATTGTATTAAATTTATAGTTTATTGCTTATTGTTCGACTTCAGGACAACGTACAAAGATGATTTATATCTTAAAATCTTTGTACATTATTGAACTTTGTATTAAAAAAAAATCCCATTTCATTTGGATGAGTGATTCCGAAGCTAGGAGCTAGAAGGCATCCGAGAATTACAACTTTTCTTAGATATCAGCTTAGATTTCCACTTCCGGACAGCGAATAATGGTAAAACATATCCTATTATCAAATCTGAACAATTTCCTATGCAACTGTGAAAACCGAAATCAAATTCGTGCAGTACTTTTTGAATCTATTCTTAGCAAACAGATTACAGCCGGAAAAAAAGTTACAGTTTTATTATAGTAAGGATTATCTTTCGTTTAATAAAAAAAAAACAAATATATGCGGAAATGTCTGACAAAAATAGCCTAACAAACGAACATTATAGTCTTAAGAGATAAAAAAAAGTCATATTAGTATTTTAGGGTTAAAGCGTATTTTGTATTTTTGCAAGGGTTTGAACATGTAACCCCTTGCTTTGTAATTTCATTTGGGGTACTAAAATATTTCGTGACAAACTTACACGTTTAGCGGTCGTTAAGACTTAATTAATGCTCTGTCGTGTCAAATCTGAAATTACATATTTCATATAAATAACCTTGCAAATTCATCCAGGCAGTCAGAATCACTGAGGTTCAACAATGAAGTCGTTTACTATTCTCTCGTTCGTCCTTGCGACAATCTTAGGTGACTATACCCGATTTTTATTCAATTACAAAATACTAATCCCACCTTCTTAGGTCTACTTCAATTTGGTTGGGAAACTGATGCTTTAGCATCACCAATACCACCAACAAACGGTTATCCTTACCAGCAGTATTCGTACCAACAACCAGCTATGTCTCAATATTATGGGCCACAATATTCGGTGCCACAATATTCGATGCCACAATATTCGAATCCAAAATACGTGCCGCAGGTTCAAGCCCCATCTTATATCGCACCGCGGCTACCAAGCGAATTCGAAGGATGTGAGTTGATTTGTAAAAAAGATTGCAAAGATTTTTGTTAAATTATTTGTACATTCCTTCTACAGTGTCCGATCAGAGTGCTATTGTAGGAAATGAAAATATCGATTTTACAGGATTCGATATATTAGGCGATGTGGAACTCCCACTTAACATATTGTCCCTCACCGACATCCTCGGCTAATTCAAACGGCTGGCTTAGTGTGGGCATAATTTTAAAAATATATTCGGTAAATCAAGGTGAAAGTATAAATAAATGGTAAAAGCAATTTATATACTGGGGTTTAGTTTTCTTTATTTCTTATCAAAAAAATAAAAAAAAAAGTAATAATAAATAAATAAATAAAAAAAAGTTAAGTAGGAAATGCAAAACTTTTTTGCAAGGAATGGTAGGCCTAGGCACTCGGACTTTCGAAGAGGACGTAGTTGTTAATTATGCTTAAGAATAAATATTGTAACCATTATATAAATATTTTATAATATACAAGTCAATATTGTTTTTTTCATTAAACACAACTCCCGCAATATAATTGCCTCCATAGATAATCAATTTGTATTTTTTAGTAACTCAAAATTCTGGAGCACTCAGGGTTAAACTCCAATGCTTGTTATTTTTTCTAAATCAACTCAGCTAAAAGCCAAAATTACCAATCAGAAAACCTCAGGAGCGTATGTACAGACAGAATTTCGAGACCTACTTTTTCGAGTTCCTCTTAAAGGCATCCTCTATCATCTTAATGTCAGAATTGATTAACATGTCGAGTTCGTAATTTCGCACGAAATATCTTTCTCCCGACCCGACTGACGGTAAAAAAGGTTTAAAAAGATTAAAATAAGACTTTGCATATAGTCGGAATAGGTGCCATTAACCATCCAAAAGACGGTCAACAAATTTCAGCATGATCAAAAAATATCCTGAGGGTTTACAGCAGCCTTGAAAAATTGTATAGGGATATCAAAATCAAGAAGATATGCAATGGGGAAAACTATATGTTTTGCAGCGATTCGCTGATTTCTGTTACAAAACCACCCAGAACTCGCCACGTGGAGGTTGCTGTTAAGTTCCACCCCCACCATACCCAACCAACCTTCCATTAGTAATATACTTTATTTTATACAAAAACTCTTTTTGGAATGAAATTCAGGCATTTTTTGTCGAGATGCGATTCTAACTCTTACTAACCTCTCCCTACTTTGGAATCCAAATTCTTCGCTAGAAGCTTCGGTTACTAGCTTCACAACGTTCCACACTTTGCGTACCTATGATATGGGAACCAAGGGAAAGCAATAATACTGCAATCGCCGCTTTTTACAATGTCCGAAAAGTTTTCATCCCCAAGAAACTTCGTTATATGGGCTAAGTTATTTGAAGGCCCTGCCAGTTGACTAAATCTACCTAATCATTGGCTTTAAAGTTGAGTTTTGGCACTGTAAGCCTGCGAATATTTATTTCGTTTTTTTCCGCTCGAGCTTTCATCACTCACCGTAGTGACAGCTCACGGTTCATCGGTTTTCTTGGGTTTGTCATCATAGCTAAAAGTAGGTTTTCCCGATGGGTATAAAATGAATTTTGAAAAGATGACAGGATCTATGATCATTTTGAATTACGAGTCCAGATATCGAGACAATGAAATCATTTTCCATAAGTGACGCGCACCATCTTTGCAAGAAGGATGACGTTTGATAAGAAACCATAACGGAGCATAAACGCGACCAATGAAATTTAGTAGAATGACTAAATTGTCTGATGGATTCTTAGTTCCAATATAAAGTCTCATAATTCTGTTTGCCACAGTCAGCCAACGAGCATGAGATAACTTTCCGGGATTTCTTTGTAATAAAGACACGGGACAGTTTCCAGAACCTACTGCTTGGCATATGTTATTCTTTTTTCCATTTTCCGAGTACCAGTCCAGTCAATATTTCCGATACACAACTTTCTAATTGTTCTTTGATCCGTTAAAAAAGCTCGCTCCATAGTAGGAACTTTATTTGCTTGATCACAGGAGCACGCTTGAAATAGTGCACACTGGAAAGAGCATTAATGTAAAATTATAACCTTTGCCTAGTAAAACATTTAGTTTAATATTAAAATTAATACCTAATATTATTATTAATTTAGAATATAACGGGTGGTTAAATTTTAAGGGCCGATGTTGAATGTGAACCACACCTAAACGTCAAGCTTTTTTCTGCATTTCATTTGACATTTCTCAATTTGGGAATAACTCAATTTGAACCATGGAAATATACACAATCGAGCAACGCGTTAAAGTTATTCAGGCTTATTATGAAAATGGGCGTTCAAATCAAAATGCATATCGTGCACTTCGTGATTTTTTCGTCGTTGATGAACGTTATGCATAAAGACTTGCATTTACGCACTTACAAGGTGCAATTGACTCAAGAACCTTTTACTTATACAGACGTAGTATTTTTTTTATCGATTTGTTTACTTTGGCGAAATATCTTATAAATTATTTACATGTTTTTGTGAAATGAGAACAGTGTACACAGTGAATCAGTTGAATCACAGTAAAGTACAAGAAGTAACGTTTTGTGATATTTTTACTGACTAGAAATAATGAGTTTTTTTATTGATGTGTACACATCTATGCGCGCGTTATTGGTATCTGGTAGAGTAATTCCAAATATATAACTGCTGGGACGGAAATCACCCGTACAATATGCAATGCAAGCGGAATGAAATTCCAATAAAACTTTCATTTCCTGTGTAACAGCAAACGGATATTTTCCATTGCATAATGTTA
This sequence comes from Cheilosia urbana, assembly GCA_946477585.1. Classification (NCBI taxonomy): domain Eukaryota; kingdom Metazoa; phylum Arthropoda; class Insecta; order Diptera; family Syrphidae; genus Cheilosia; species Cheilosia urbana. The sequence goes on from OX297854.1 coordinate 126,924,432, forward strand.
TGAGTGTTTGTTGATATGTAAACATCAGCAATAGCGAATTTTTGACAGCTTTAACGTTGACTTTGCTGTCGATGTTGCTGTGCTAATGTGTTCAAAGTAATTAAAATACATTGGTTTTGGTTCTAAAAAGTTGTGAAAGTTACTGTTGGTGTGTTAATCTGTTTCTCGCATAACGAAAATGTCGTAGACCAGCCCCCCTACAATATGCAATGCAAGCCGAATGAAATTCCAATGAAAATTCATTTACTGTGTAACAGCAAACGGGTATTTTCCACTGCATAATGTTAGGAGTGTTTGTTGATATGTAAACATCTAAGTGCGCGTAGTTTCACTGTTCGATTTCACTGTTTAATACACTGCTTATAATTCATTTCAGTTCAGTTGTGACTCCTTAACCTCAACTGTCATCCAATTGGCATCTGTAGGTACCTACATGCGTTTCAATAGTAAAACGCAGAAAAATATAGGAAAATACGTAATTGGTACAATTCCATATTTCTGACAATAATGCAATGTTTTGCCGTCATTGAAGATGCATTAAAATATTTTCAGATATGGGAAAGCCAGATGCAGAACGTGCAAAAGATTACAGGGCGCGTTTACGTGCAAGTAAACCTCTGAAAGTCGGAAAAATGGTTGGAAAAACGAGTAATGAACGCTCGCGTTCTGGAGCGACAATTATTACTGACAATGAACCGACGACATCAAGATCAACTGTCAATGATGTTCTGAGGATAAATGACGTGGATTTATCGTCACCTCGAGCCAAAAGAAGGAGAACGGACATCAGTGAAGTTTTACAACCACAGGTAGTCACTCCGCCCTACGAAGAGTACCCCAGACATGTTAAGGCTCACGCAGAGTTTGAAAATAAATTATTGTTATATCATAATATATCAAGAATACGGTTATTACAATTCCCTCTTTTCTCAATGACGTGTATCAAGCCACACACATACCGCACGCACGGTGTTTACACATACACATTTTTCGGGACTGTTGGATACAGTCGCACCAATTTTTTTATTTTTCTATTATACTTGAAGAGCTTTTACTTTCATTTTTATTCTTTTGTTCATCCCTAAATAATAAAATGAGTTAATAAATATATATATGTTATAAAAAACGTATGTTTTTAATGAATAAATTGATTTTAAATCCCTGTTTAACTGGGTACCATGCATTAGTTAATAATAATTTATATACACTGTTTTGCTCAACATAAGCATACAGATTTTTAATCGGCGGTCAGATCAATTACATACTAAAATGGCAATTTAGTGTTTTCGTACAATAATTGATTTGTTCGCAGCTCTCAGTTCCCTTTTGTTAAGGCGACGCGGCGGGAGTGAAGAAATTTCGGTCAGATATGACCGGAATCCGGTCAGAATGGCAGCACTGTTTCTCATTACGTGCACTTTCAAATTCCTTGGCGTTGTCTGTTGATCTGGTGCCTGGTCTTATCCTATCAGTGCTGCCACAAGCGAAAAAAATTTGCGTAGCAAATTTTGGGTAGCAAAACTTAATTTGCGTTTTTTCCCAGAAAAATTCCAAGATTTATGTTGACATTTCGTGCTTTAAAAAAAAGGTACCAAAACAGACTTTTTTAGGAATTGTGCGTAGCAAATTGGAAATCGCGTAGCAGTTTTGCTACGATCGTAGCAAAGTTGCAGCACTGTAATGCGATGCCCCATTCTGTCGAGCCAGTGTTGTCGTTTTAGAAATGACGAGAGCAATACGTTAATTTTTTGTTTGCCTAATTTTGGAGAAAAAGCAGTACACAAATACATTTTTTATTATTTTATTAACTTTTTCTATTTATCTAAGAACTGAACGGCGCAATTGAATTTAATTATTCTCTTTTTGAAAAAAAAAAACAAATTTTACGTAGGTACGCAAAAAACACAGCAGTCGCAAATCGAAATCAAATATGTATACGAAAAAAATTACCAGACAGAGGCGGAGACGAAGACGACCACAGGCAAAAACCGAAACGAAATCAAACAAAAAACACTCCACTACACTAACAAACAGCGGTTGGTTTGACGTTTTAGTTGGAACAGTCAAGCAACATGATCTTTCTTTTAAGCCCTAGTTATTGCCATACGTAATAGAAATAGTAACCATTTTCTTTTGCTTTTTTAAAAAAAAAAAAAAATGATTTAAAAAAAAAAAAACGCGAGATGAATGAGACATTTCATATAGAGTCAGTGTACAGGGGTTCGATTCTGGTTCTGTGATAGAGTGAATCAAATAAATCGTTTTCACATTCGCTTTTACGCATTGCTTTCATTTTTTCGATTCACTTTGTACTAAAACGCAATTCTGGTTCAATAAGTGAAAATATTGTCGTGAATTCAATACCGCACTTTTGGATTTTTTCAGTGGAAATATCAAACAGGAGGCTTGCGGCTAACTTTCTAAGCTCAGAGACCCAGACCACTGAACTATCATTAGGTATTCGATTAAGGCGCACTTCACACTTTGTTATTGTTATAGCTAAGCTAGCTAATTTCTATATCTTATTAATTGCAATTTGTTTTATTTAATAATGAAGTAAGGGCGACAAGTTAAAAGGCGGGACATTACGGGACAAACTTTTTAATGCGGGACATTCTGCGGGACACTTGCGAGACAAAAGCTTTAGATGGGGACAGTCCCACACTGAGCGGGACGTCTGGCATCCCTAGTCCCAGGCTCGAAACCAAGATTCCCGCTTAGGATTTTTTCCACTGCTCCTTGAAAGAGCTTCTCAATTAGCCGCTTGGAATCGGTATAAAATTGTAGATCCCTTTCATTCGTTCCAAATATGAAATACTCGCACAAAACTTGTACACCAGATAATTAAACTGATAACAACAACTTACGTCGACATGTGGCTATAGGAAATAGTATACAAAGCGTGATCATATTTCTAGTTTTATTTTCAATCGTTCGTGACATAAGAATCACGACCTACACTCGTAAATCATGATTAAATTTAACTTCCATCGGGTAATGCCCAGGGTTGGATCACATAAATAGAGTAGGAAGTGCCTTCAGCTAAATCAAACTCGTCCAACAATGAGATCGTTCACTTTACTTTCGGTAGTCCTTGTCGCAGTCCTAGGTTCTTATTTTGGTTCTTATAAAAAAAATATATACATACAACAAATTTTTCTTTCCAGTTGTTCTTCAATGGGGAGGAGAAAGTAATGCTATACCGCCGCCTTTACCTGTTTATCAGCAACCGCAACCATACTACGCCTACAATCCGCAAACTCCAATAGTGCCAGGACCAACTTACATTCCGACTCCATCGGTGCTACCAGGCGAATATGAAGGGGGTGAGTTGATTTGTAAAAAAATATTGCAAAGATTTTTGTTAAATTATTTGTACATTCCTTCTACAGTGTCCGATCAGAGTGCTATTGTAGGAGACGGAAATATCGATTTTACAGGCGTTAGTGTAGTGGACAATTTAAACATTCCGATCAATGCACTGTCTATTACAGACTCCGTTGGTGGTCTTGGTGCTCTTGGTCTCCTTTAATTCGCGATACTATGATTGTATAATTATTATAATATTATATCAAACTGATAATAAATAAATAGCAATATCAAAGGCAACTTCTTGAAGCAGGTTCTTCCGCCTGAAGGGAAACCATATACAGGCACACTCACTCAAACACTAGCCGAATCATCGTCACGGTGAACAGGTTTCGGAAAAACTGTTCATCATATTGTTCACACAATCTAATTACAAAAATCTCGTGTCACGGTGGTTGTGGTCCCATACCTCCGAAAAGGTTCGACCATTTTATAAAATTTGTTTGTATTAGAATAGGTTTTATCACCGCTAGGTGATCATGGTGTCCCTTTTCAGAAATTGTTTTTTCAAACATTTTTCCTGGTATTTGGCTTCAAAAAATATTTATCTACAACCCCAAATTTGCATGCTCCTAGTAGTTTCATTGAATGACAGATGGCGCTACGTCCGCCTCATCGAACTTTCATCCACGCAAGTCATTCCAGCGTTCCCAATTTGTGGTTGGTAGTGCTAAATTTTGAATCATTTAAGAACAGAAAGAGAATCCCCTACATTTGCAATAGAAACAGAATATGGAACAGAACCTTTTTTCAGCAGTAGAACTTAGCGTCACAAAAATGGCTGTTTGACGACAGAACGTAAATAAGTCTATATTGATTGATTCTTGTAATCATCTTCACTAAACATTTCCAAACATTTCCAAAATCTGTTCCATTTTTTCGTTGAAGTCAAAGCTAAAATGAAATCAAAGGAAACTAATCTCTTTCTGTTTCAGTTTTGTGTAGCTGAGCGAGCAACGTAAATAGAACCAGAATTTGCTAAAAAACGAATAAACTTATGTGGTATTCGTTTGGGCGCTCTCAGATCACTTTTTTTGCTCTCAGATCACTTTTTATGTTCGTTTGGTACAAAAAAAATCAATCTTTTTCAGATTTCAGATCACTTTTGCGAATCTAGATATTTTCTCAGTTTTACCAACACAAGTGCGTTTGAGTTTGACAACTCGTGGAGGGCGTTTAGGTTTTCGTGAATTTGTTCTACTGCAAAGAAAGGCATTGCATGGGGTGAATCTATTTTTGTTAATTGGTTATGTATAGGAATATTTAAAAATCAATCGAGACGCAAATTTCTAATGTTTTAATTTAAAATTTAACCAGTGAATGGAAAACTGTTTGAAAAGAGTTGAAGGCTACACATATTCGAATCGCACGAATATTATCACAAAAAAGAGCAAGTGACGTTTTTATGTTCGATTAGCCACACGAAATCTGAAATCTGAGAGTAAATCTGAAGAAGCCCAAACGAATACCACATTACTGTTCTGTTTCAGTTTCTGTTCTTTGTCACTACTTGGTGCCTTTGGTTGCGAACAGAACGAAGAATCTCTACGCCAGGCACCTCATTCTTTAAGGCTGGTACGCAGTTCGCGTGGATTTCGGTTTTTCATACGAATTTTTTACCGCGAAATGTCAAAATTAACTTTCCACGTGGAAATTTCACTTGGCAATTGGTACGCAGTTCGAGTGAAAAATAGCGTTTCGTAAACTGAGTTGTATGTGGCGATAGTAAAATCTCTCCAAAGCTATTTCAATTGGCTGTAGGAAATAAGGCCCCAAAAGAGAAAATGAATTAAGGCCCCAAATTTAGGGCGTTATTTCATAATGATAAAAAATTTCATAATGTTATTTCATTATTTCATAATGAAAGCATGCCCCCCATACGCATTCCATATCAGAAGGGTAACAATTAATAATAAAAAAGTAATTTTGGGGACTTATTTAATTTCATAATGAAATAAGACCCCAATTTTCATTAGGAAATGAGGCCCCTAAAAAGGAAATAACACCCCAAATTCTATTAAAAATCGTTGTTGTTGTTTCCTGTATCATTCTTTGGGCCTTATTTCATTGGGGCCTTATTTCGCAGAGCCATTTCAATTTTTTTTTTATTGTCCGTCGCATTAAATTTTTGGACATTTCGGCGTGAAAAATGATTCTTAGGAAGACGGTTAAGAAATTTCAATTTCAGATGTTACTTTAACCCTTTGACGTATATGGGACACCGGTGTCCCTTGCATTAAATTTGTATTTTTTTCTAATCGAAGCATTATTTTAAATTACTGTCAACACTTACCCATTGTTTACATACGAATTTAGTTTTTTATTAAGGTTGGTACCCCCGCGCTCGAAACAGAACACAATTAATTCGGTATTGCTTTTGGGTGATTTGGCGTGCTTCTGTGATTTTTTTCTAAAGTAAAATATAACGCATTTTTGTTGCAATTTAAATCGTTTTGTGATATATTTTGTGAAAATGGTAAGTAATAATTACGATTTTATTGTTATTTATTGGAATTAACAATTTCAAAATTTAAAATACGAGACTTTCTGTAAGGGACACGGATGTCCCAATATGCGTGAAAGGTCAAAAGTTCACATAATATGTTTCATGAAAACTATTATTTTTTCATTGATTTTCTTTGTCTTAGGCTCGTAAAGGAAATATAATATTTCATTTGACTGAAAGCCAAGTGGAGGAAATACTCATGGCTGATAATAGTGACACTGAAGATGCTCTCATTTTGGATGACGAAGACCAGTCATTCTTACAAGAAGACATGCAAGCTGGAGTTTCCGAAGTGATAATTGAACCAGCTGGAGATCCACCAGAGTCTACTGAAGATTCAGGCCCAACTTCAAGCTCTTCATCGACTAACGTCCTTGATTCACCATTGCGTACCGTCAACTTGGGTAACTTTGACCGGTTGTATAACTTTGACCGAAAATCAAAAAGTAAATCCAATGTATTTTACTGCCATCTTTTGAAAGATAGACTAACTCTGATGATTTTTTAGAAGCTCTATTAATTAACAGATGGTAGAAAAGAGTTAGAGCGAGTTTAATTTTATTTAATTAATTTAATTAATTTAATTTTCATAGCTGTCAAATCAAATTTGTGAGAGGTACGTTTTAGCGGTTTTTTTGAGTGCTCTAAACTTTATATATTAAGCGACATAAAGTGATCAAATATCCACACAAATTTTATTCTGGTAAGAACTTCAAACAATTGTCTTTAAGGAAATTCTACTTTGCATTAGAATTTCTTTTATATATATATATAAAAATGAATCCCTATTTCCCTTGGTCCCAGCATCACGCGTGAACGGCTGGACCGATTTCGCTAATTCTTTTTTTATTGTGTTTGTTTTTGTCAGGAAAAAAATGTTATGAAAGAAAAAATTAAGAAAATTGCGCGGAAAATTATAAAATTAAAGTTTGAATGGGGAAATACACTTTGAAAAAAAATTAACTGGATAGAAATCAAGAAGTGACACTTCAAATAAAAAAAAAATATTTTGAATTTTAAAAGCAATTGTTGTTGTCAATTATTTTAATTATTTTCCAAGCAAATTGTTGTTGTCAACAATTTTGAAGTTTTTTTTTTTTTTAAATATAGGTATACCTAAAAAGTTTGTTCTAATAAATTGTGTTTACTATGTTACATTAAGTAACTTTTTGAAATGAAGTAGATAGGTACTTTGTTTATACAAAGATGATATTATGGCCGACGATATTTTGCATCGAATTCGCACTGTGACATCGGATAATGAACTGGAGATGTCAGATGAAATGCGTAACAAAGCTTTGATTTGACGCATTTAATCGAGAATTGGAGCGAGAAATGGACTTCGAACGAATCGCATTGAGTCAAGCTGTTCGAACAAATGTGCCAATGTTGAATCTATATATATAAAAATGTATCCCTATTTCCCTTGGTCACGGCATCTCGCGTGAACGGCTGGACCGATTTCGCTAAATTTTTTGTTGTTGTGTTTGTTATTGTCAGGAGAAGAATCTTATGAAAGAAAAAGTTAAGAAAATTTCGCGGAAAATTAGAAAATTTAAGAATACTAAGCCACCATATTAAATTATATCTAATGTAACCATAGCGCTTTTACAATTCAAACTTTTTTGATGTAACCTTATGGCGTTGGCATAACATTGACAGAATGCGTGCTGCAAATATCGTCAACGAGGATGTAAATAAATAAATAGTTCGCGCAACAGGTCCGGAGAGACCCTAGGCCTAGCTTCTCACAACCATTCGTTTTGTGTGAGTTTTTCATTTTTGGAACGAATGGAAGGGATCTACAGTTTTTTTTATGCCGACTCCAAACGGCTAATTGAGAAGCTCTTACGTGTTATACTCTTGGATGTTTGTCAGACGTTCGCGAGAGGTAGCGCAGCGGAAAAAACCCTACAAGGGCGGAATTGGGTTTTTGCGGGATTCGAACCTTGAACCCCCGCATAGCAGTCCAACACACTAACCACTAAGCTACTGCGACTACAAGGATGTAAACAAAATAAATATCGTTTAAAGAAGATGCTTCGATCGGAGTTATTATATTGATAAAATACATATAAAATAATTAATTTATTATTTTTTACAAAAACTGAATTTCTTAGTGCAAATCGTCGGAAAATCCTCTACATGTGGCGTTGTAGGCGTATATGTCGTTTTTCAATTCAATTAAATTTTCTTTAATAATAATCTTCTAAATTCATACCTATAATTCTTTCGGGATGAAACTCGATGATGATGATATAACTCGATAACCACTGGGTCAATTTTTATGATTCTTCTTTTGTTTTGTTCGTATTGTTGTATTTCAGGCTAACGCAAACTTAAAAGATAGGATTTTAGACCCGCTATATGGCGTTATAATCGATCTCCGAAACCACTCACCCGATTTCAATGAAATTTTATACATTTATATTCTTCGTTCCCGCTTGAAGGATAGAATACTTTTGAACCTGACATATAAAAGAGACTGACGTCCGTATGTGCACTCATAACTCGGGCATTACATTACATTTGCTTTAATTAAACTTTTTATATATACAATTTGACTTAAGGTTAGGTAACAAATGGTGGTGAATAGTTAATATTTAAAGGTGTTGGCTCAACAACAGGGGCCCAACGGTATACAATGTTTGTTTTCTTAAATCTATTTTACATATATTGTGGTTGTCTTCTCAGATTCATACTCGTAGTATGCATCGTTGTCAGGGTTGACCTCAGGTTGTTCAAGTCCGGGTGTTGATCCTCATAACTCGGGGACGGATCGTTCGATTTTTATAATTTTTAGTTGGAAGGAAGGAAATTATGCTACCTTACCTCTACATAATTCGGATTTGAAAGTTGGTTCAGTTAAAATTTTGTTGCGAAACATCAATGTACCGAAACTTTACAACGGATCGCATTTGTTTTATGGTGAAGGATCTCACATCAAATATCATACAAGTGATGATTTTAAGGGGAAAATTCAAAGACAAACACTCTTATTCCGCAGATTTCGCTTATTAAGAACGATTTACCATTCGTGCGACTTCAATTTCCCGTGCGTCTCGCTTTCACTATGACAAATAATTCATTGCAAGGATAATCGATGGATGTTTGTCAATTAAGTGAAAAAGTGGAAGGTTGGACGACACGTCAAAATCATTGCGGTTTGATTGAAAAAAATCAACATTGCTATTCATCATTTATTTCTATTAGATTTAATATAACTTTTGAATAAAGAATTTTAATTGGTCGAATTACATAAATTAGCAAGTGCTTGGTGCATGCTCGGAATTTATTAACAAATTAACAAATTGGGCGAAACGAGGTTCGTCGTTTTCACATTCGCTTTTACGCATTGCTTTCATTTTTCGATTCACTTTGTACTAAAACTCAATTCTGGTTCAAAAGGTGAAAATATTGTCGTGATTTCAATACCGAACACTGTGTTGTATGAAAGAGGGTTGTCAATTTTCAAACTTTCATTCACATTCACTTGCAAATGGGGTCGTGAAAAGAAATTATTCATATGAAAAATTTTGACGTTTGGTTTCACATTTTCATAGAACGAGAATCAAAATTGCGCGTGAAAGGGTGCAAACATTTTCGTTTCACTTTTTCACAGAACCAGAATCGACCCCCAGGAATGGAATGTGATGGGGATTGTGAATGAGAACATGAAAAGTGATGCCACCTTTTTGTTTTCTTCGATACATTTATGAAAACTACGAACAACAAAAAGCAATACAAAAAGGAAAATGCAATAAAAAAGAAAAGTGATCACTGCTGTCGACTTCTCTATATGTACTTCGCTTTCTTCTTTAGTTCGGTTTTGTTGATATATTTGTTGTTTGTTTCCTTTCCTTGTTCGTCGGCTAATATGTGCGCGCATTCATATTGCCATTTTCAAAAAATCACCGAAATTTACTTTTAACTATTTTGTCCACGTTTCCCCTTTTTAGATTTAATTTTTACCTTAAATCAACTGTATAACAGCGATGAAACTGTTGAAGCCATGTACAAAATCAAAAACAAACCATCACTGTTGACAAACGCGTAATACATTTTCGATGCCAAATCATGACCGTACGGTGATTTTCCGGAATTTTCTTTCTGCCTAAACCTGAAATAGAGCAATATCTACGAACATAACCAAAAAAAAAAAAAAAAAAAATCATCAAATTCGTCACAGGGGTTATAACGTCATCGAGTTTCACCCGGGTTACCTACGATATCTCGAAAAAAAAAAAAAAAAAATCTCGAAAGCTAAAATCTCGAATGCAAAAATCTCGAAAAAAAAATCTCGAATGAAAAAAATCTCGATAGCAAAAATCTAGAAACCAAAATCTCGAATAACAAAAATCTCGAAAAAAAAAAAAATCTCGAATTAATATTAATTTTTGAGACAATGGTAACATTTTGCGCGCGCAAAATGAGTTTTTTTGTATTGTTTTGATATTTTTTACTTTGTATAGGTAGTTGTATTTATGTATATATTCGATTTTGAAATTACTAATTTGTTATAATGAATTATCTGTTAGTTTTGTTTTGTTAAATTTTGATATTTTGTGATTGTTTTTCAAAGATGAATAAATTATTTAATAAACAGAACATATAATTTTATGTTTTATACGAATTTTAGCTCTTAAACTAGAAGCAAAAAAAAATCTCGAATTCACTTTTTATTTTCGAGATTTTTTCGAGATATAGTCTTTCGAGATTTTTGTACATTCGAGATTTTTGTACATTCGAAATTTTTGCATTCGAGATTTAAAAAAAAAAATTCGAGATTTTTAGCATTCGAGATTTTGTCATTCGAGATTACGTCATGATCCCGTTTCACCCTGAATGAATTATATAATATATAGAAGATGTTTTCGTTCAGTTTATACCAAAAAATCACTACCTATATGTAGAGAAAATAAAGCTTCTCTTTTGGTTTGTTATGTACACTTGAAGTACTCGTCGTATACCGCGTTATTTGCCTCGTTGTCTAGCAGTCCCTCACAAATCGTCACAAAAGAATCCAGAAAAAGGCTTTGAACCTTGAACAGTGTAGTGTGTTGGGCTACTAAGCTAAGGGTCCCAGGTAGGGATATCTGAAAAATTAGCCGGCGCGGCAGGACATTTTTGTATTTGAAGTGAAAAAAAGGATTCTATTTTAGATTACATTTTATTTGTTGTAATAAGTTATATTTGGTTTAAGAAAAATTATTTTAACTCATATTTGTACAGGGTGTCCGCCGGGAAGGTAATACTACTTTGTTTGTTTATAATTTTTGATTAAATGAAAGAGAATGGATCTTATATTGATAAATGTTTTATTTAATGCCCGCAATTATGTATGGAATACAATATCAGGTAAATGTCTGCCTCTGTTAGTCTCACAAATGCGAGCCCTTTTGAGCACATTTTTCATTACATTCTCACACATTTCACGCGGTATTTCATTAACTTTATCACAAATATTTTGTTTGAGTTGCTCAAGCGTTTCTGGTTTGTTTGCATAAACCTTGCTTTTCAGATATCATTTTCAAAGAAGTAAGGTCCAATGATGCAAAGATGACTGATGAATAATTTGAAGGTTTTCCATTGCCCAGAACCGACTATTCTGTTTATTCACATATCCATTCAAATGAAATGTTGGCACGTTGTTTTTCCCAAAAGTTTCACGTAACTTTCTCATCGTCACAGTAATCGATGATTGATTTTGATAAAATGTTTTAACGATTAATACACGTTGTTTTATCGAATATTTTTGCACAATAAATTTAATGCGGGACATTATGCGGGACACTTTTCGTTGCGGGACACTTGCGGGACAAAAGCCTTAGATCGGGACAGTCCCACACTGAGCGGGACGTCTGGCATCCCTAGTCCCAGGCTCGAAACCAAGATTCCCGCTTAGGATTTTTTCCACTGCGCCTTGAAAGAGCTTCTCAATTAGCCGCTTGGAATCGGTATAAAATTGTAGATCCCTTTCATTCGTTCCAAATATGAAATACTCGCACAAAACTTGTACACCAGATAATTAAACTGATAACAACAACTTACGTCGACATGTGGCTATAGGAAATAGTATACAAAGCGTGATCATATTTCTAGTTTTATTTTCAATCGTTCGTGACATAAGAATCACGACCTACACTCGTAAATCATGATTAAATTTAACTTCCATCGGGTAATGCCCAGGGTTGGATCACATAAATAGAGTAGGAAGTGCCTTCAGCTAAATCAAACTCGTCCAACAATGAGATCGTTCACTTTACTTTCGGTAGTCCTTGTCGCAGTCCTAGGTTCTTATTTTGGTTCTTATAAAAAAAATATATACATACAACAAATTTTTCTTTCCAGTTGTTCTTCAATGGGGAGGAGAAAGTAATGCTATACCGCCGCCTTTACCTGTTTATCAGCAACCGCAACCATACTACGCCTACAATCCGCAAACTCCAATAGTGCCAGGACCAACTTACATTCCGACTCCATCGGTGCTACCAGGCGAATATGAAGGGGGTGAGTTGATTTGTAAAAAAATATTGCAAAGATTTTTGTTAAATTATTTGTACATTCCTTCTACAGTGTCCGATCAGAGTGCTATTGTAGGAGACGGAAATATCGATTTTACAGGCGTTAGTGTAGTGGACAATTTAAACATTCCGATCAATGCACTGTCTATTACAGACTCCGTTGGTGGTCTTGGTGCTCTTGGTCTCCTTTAATTCGCGATACTATGATTGTATAATTATTATAATATTATATCAAACTGATAATAAATAAATAGCAATATCAAAGGCAACTTCTTGAAGCAGGTTCTTCCGCCTGAAGGGAAACCATATACAGGCACACTCACTCAAACACTAGCCGAATCATCGTCACGGTGAACAGGTTTCGGAAAAACTGTTCATCATATTGTTCACACAATCTAATTACAAAAATCTCGTGTCACGGTGGTTGTGGTCCCATACCTCCGAAAAGGTTCGACCATTTTATAAAATTTGTTTGTATATTTGTTAAGTATTAGAATAGGTTTTATCACCGCTAGGTGATCATGGTGTCCCTATTCAGAAATTGTTTTTTCAAACATTTTTCCTGGTATTTGGCTTCAAAAAATATTTATCTACAACCCCAAATTTGCATGCTCCTAGTAGTTTCATTGAATGACAGATGGCGCTACGTCCGCCTCATCGAACTTTCATCCACGCAAGTCATTCCAGCGTTCCCAATTTGTGGTTGGTAGTGCTAAATTTTGAATCATTTAAGAACAGAAAGAGAATCCCCTACATTTGCAATAGAAACAGAATATGGAACAGAACCTTTTTTCAGCAGTAGAACTTAGCGTCACAAAAATGGCTGTTTGACGACAGAACGTAAATAAGTCTATATTGATTGATTCTTGTAATCATCTTCACTAAACATTTCCAAAATCTGTTCCATTTTTTCGTTGAAGTCAAAGCTAAAATGAAATCAAAGGAAACTAATCTCTTTCTGTTTCAGTTTTGTGTAGCTGAGCGAGCAACGTAAATAGAACCAGAATTTGCTAAAAAACGAATAAACTTACTGTTCTGTTTCAGTTTCTGTTCTTTGTCACTACTTGGTGCCTTTGGTTGTGAACAGAACGAAGAATCTCTACGCCAGGCACCTCATTCTTTAAGGCTGGTACGCAGTTCGCGTGGATTTCGGTTTTTCATACGAATTTTTTACCGCGAAATGTCAAAATTAACTTTCCACGTGGAAATTTCACTTGGCAATTGGTACGCAGTTCGAGTGAAAAATAGCGTTTCGTAAACTGAGTTGTATGTGGCGATAGTAAAATCTCTCCAAAGCTATTTCAATTGGCTGTAGGAAATAAGGCCCCAAAAGAGAAAATGAATTAAGGCCCCAAATTTAGGGCGTTATTTCATAATGATAAAAAATTTCATAATGTTATTTCATTATTTCATAATGAAAGCATGCCCCCCATACGCATTCTATATCAGAAGGGTAACAATTAATAATAAAAAAGTAATTTTGGGGACTTATTTAATTTCATAATGAAATAAGACCCCAATTTTCATTAGGAAATGAGGCCCCTAAAAAGGAAATAACACCCCAAATTCTATTAAAAATCGTTGTTGTAGTTTCCTGTATAATTTTTTGGGGCCTTATTTCATTGGGGCCTTATTTCGCAGAACCATTTCAATTGGTTTTTATTGTCCGTCGCATTAAATTTTTGGACATTTCGGCGTGAAAAATGATTCTTAGGAAGACGGTTAAGAAATTTCAATTTCAGATGTTACTTTAACGGTGTACTGCATTTTTCGCAATTCTGGTATCATTTTTTTTTTGTGGTGGTTGGGTGTTGATGAATAGGGTAGACACTGACTTGCTGAACTTATAAGTGCGAGTGTTGAACACGTAGAAAATAGCAACACTATAATGCTCTGTTGGAGTTGACAGTCTGCTCGAGTCTCAGAAGTCTTACATGAGCCCCTCAGAAAGAGGACGTACGGCGAATGAATTCACATGGTTGAATCAACGGTGGTGTCAACAGGCAACATGGCAGATACCTCAATGAGCTACTTCGACGTATTTGGAGCTGAGGTCATTGAGGATTTTCAACACTAGTCAGGGTGTTGAAATAGAGATGGTGGCGGAAGAGCCCTTAATGGGTCAACGGCAGCTCTCACATCCCCGCAACGCGTTACTGACTCCGGAATATTCCGGCTCCTTTTGCCCAAGGGGTGCGGTCATCCAGGAAGTGCGGCGGGATTGCCTGGGCAAAAGAAGGATGAAAAACTGTGACATATACTACGGTGACTGCTATAGGGAACAAAAGCAGCGTCTATTTGGGTGCGGATTTGTTGTAAGCGGCAGACTTAGGCAAGAAGTCTTGATCTTTCGACACGTAAGTGAACGCCTTACAACGATCCGCATAAAGGCTAAATTCGCCAACATCAGCCTAATATGCGCTCACGCCCCCACAGAAGAAAAAGACGATGCTACCAAAGAGTGTTTCTACGAGCTCCTCGACAAAATATGTGAGCAATCTCCTAAGCATGACGATAAATCGTCTTGGGTGATTTTAACGCCAAAATAGGAAAGGAGGACATCTTTGGTAGCACAATCGGAAAACACAGCCTACACGACACCACGTCTGGAAACGGACTTAGGCTGATTGATTTTGCTGCGGGACGTAATGTTACCATAACTAGTTCACGGTTTCCTCACCTCAATATCCACAAAGGAACATGGCGGTCACCTGATCATCAAACCGTCAACCAAATTGATCATGTTGCGATCGACGCAAGGCACTCCTCCAGTTTTCTAGATGTCCGAACTTTCCGAGCGGCCAACATAGACTCGGACCACTACCTTGTTGTAGCCAAGGTACGGATGCGGATATCCTAGACACCACAGCAACGAGAAAATACTGTGAGGAGATTTAACGTTGGACGACTACAAACGCAACAAACCGCCAGAACCTTTGCCGATCGCGTATCCCTCAACCTCTCGAGAAGTCCTATGCTGCCAGCATCAAGTGCCGACCAGTGGCGCCAATGCCAAGAAGCCATTAAAACCGCCGCAACTGATGTGCTCGGTTTCACCAGCCCACCCCCTCGAAACCCCTGGTTTGACGAAGAGTGCCGGCAAGCACATGCAGCAAAACAAAGTGCATACGAAGCGTCGCTGCATAGAAGGACGAGAGCAGCTCGTCAGCTCTACGAGCAAAAAAGGAGGGAAGAACATCGGCTTCTCCGGAGAAAAAAGAGAGAGCATGAAAAGCGCGCGATCGAGGATATAGAGAGGTGTTACTCCAGGAACAATGTTCGGATGTTTTACCGAAAGGTAAAAAGAACGTGTCATGCCAACAAGACCCGAACGGAGACCTGTAGAGACGAACAAGGAAACCTTGTAGTAGAGTCACAGTGGGTGCTGAGGACATGGAAAAACCATTTCTGCAGACTGCTAAACGGCGAAGACGACACAAATTCCGCTGTCAGGCAGAACGAGCCATTCAACCTGGACGATGAAAGCCAAGATTTCCGTCCACCTGACCAAAATGAAGTGAGGATAGCAATATCTAAGCTTAAGTCCAACAAGGCTGCTGGACCGGACGGCTTAACTGCCGAGCAGTTTAAGGCAGCGGGAGATGACCTGATGGTAGAGAGCATACACCAACTCGTCTCCAAGATTTGGTCAGACGAAAGTATGCCTGATGAATGGAACCTCAGCATTGTCTGCCCGATCCACAAGAAGGGAGACTCTCTAAACTGCGCCAACTATAGAGGCATCAGTCTCCTGAACACTGCGTATAAGATCATGTCTGCTGTACTGTGTGAACGCCTGAAACCATTCGTCAACGATCTGATAGGTCCCTATCAGTGCGGTCTTAGGCCCGGTAAGTCCACGACCGATCAAATATTCACACTACGGCAGATCCTGGAAAAAACCCAAGAAGTCCAGATCGATACTCACCATCTTTTTATCGATTCTTAGGCCGCATATGACAGCATTTTTAGAGACGAGCTATACAGAGCCATGTCTAGTTTTGGCATCCCTGCCAAACTTGTCAGATTGTGCAGAATGACGATGGAGAACGCTCGCTGCTCCGTAAAAAGGTCGGAAACAATCTCACCGAGAACTTTGATGTCAAAAAAAGATTTAGACAAGGCGACGCGCTGTCATGTGACTTCTTCAACATCATTCTTGAGAAAATTGTGCGAAACTCACAAGCCAACACCAGAGGCACAATTTTCCATAAGTCTGTGCAACTGCTTGCATACGCTGACGACATTGACATTGTTGGCAGAACACAGCGAGCTTTTACTGGAGCGTTTGCTAGTATTAGTACAGAAGCGGCAAAAATGGGTTTAGTGGTGAATGAGGGTAAAACAAAATATATGCTGTCAACAAGAAGGGACACACAACATCGACGAATCGGACAGACCGTCACGATAGACAGCTATAACTTTGAGGTAGTTCGGGACTTTGTCTACCTCGGATCCGCTATAAACTCTGATAATGACATCACATCAGAAATCAAGCGAAGAATCACACTTGCCAACCGCTGTTTCTTTGGCCTAAGACGGCAATTGATTAGTAAGGCCTTATCAAGAAGCCCTAAGGAGATTCTATATAAGACTCTCATCATCCCTGTCCTGCTCTATGGCGCAGAAGCATGAACCCTAGCAAAAACGGATGAGGATCTTCTTGGTCGCTTCGAACGCAAAATTCTTCGAGTGATTTTTGGTCCCGTTTGCGTTGACGGAATTTGGAGGAGAAGATTTAACAGCGAACTCTACGAGCTGTACAGCGACATCGACCTGGTCAGAAAAGTATACGCATTAGTCGTCTAAGATGGTTAGGACATGTAGGGCGAATGGAAACCAACGCTCCGGCCCGGAGAGTCTTCGATTCCAACCCGGAGGGACAACGCAGTAGAGGAAGACCTCGCCATAGGTGGCGCGCGCAAGTGGAAGGGGACCTCAACCAACTTGTAGTGCGCAACTGGAGGCAGTTAGCCAAAGATCGCGCTAACTGGAGAGGCGTATTATAGTATAACTGTCTTGAAAGAGCTTCGCAATTAGCCGCTTGTAGATCCCTTCAATCCCTTCCATTCGTTCCAAAAATGAAAAACTCTCACAAAACTTGTACACGATAATTAAACTGATAACAACAACTTACGTCGACATTTTGGTTTATGAAAGAGTGTACAAAGCGTGACCATATTTCTAGTTCTAATTTAAATCAGCTCGTGACATAAGACTCACGACCTACGATCGTAAATCATGATTTAATTTAACTTCCATCGGGCAATGCACAAGGTTGGGTCACATAAATAGAGTAGGAAATGCCTCTAGCTAAATCAAACTCGTCCAACAATGAGATCGTTCACTTTACTTTCGGTAGTCCTTGTCGCAGTCCTAGGTTCTTATTTTCTTATAAAAAAAATATATACCTACATACATAAATTTTTCTTTCCAGTTGTTCTTCAATGGGGAGGAGAAAGTAATGCAATTCCGGCGCCCGTACCTGTACCTCCTTATTATCAACCCAGCACGTACTCGTATCAGCAACCGCAACCTTACAACTCGTATGCTCCAACATCATACCCCTACACTCCGCAAACTCCAAAAGTGGCAGCGCCAACTTACATTCCGTCTTCATCGACGATACCGGGCGAATATGAAGGATGTTAGTCTGCAAAAGTTTTACAATCCTGACATACAACTGCGTTAATCTTCGATTGCATGGCACAAGCTTGATGTATTAAGCCAATGATTTGAGTGCGATTGGGACCAAAGTTTATGCAATCAAATTCAGGGCCACAATCCACTGCGTTTTAAGAGTTCTTATATATACTGGTTTTACGCAAGTGTGCGTTATCTTTCTGATAGCTTGTGCCTGAAGTCAATGCAACCAGTTGTATGTGGATAGGCTGACATTATCATTCCTCATCTGTTTTTATTTATTGTTTCTTATTTCAGTGTATGACCAGAATGCTATCGCAGGAAGTGAGAATATCGACTTCACAGGCTTTGATGTATTGGGCAATGTAAACCTTCCGCTCAATTTTCTGTCTATTACAGACATCCTTGATGGTCTTGGTGGTCTTGGTGGTCTCGGCCGGAAGTAAAATTCTCGATACCATTCACGCAATCTATATTCATTACTATATATTTATATTATATCGAAGTGCTACTAAATAAATAGCAATATCAAAGGCAGTTTGTTGAATTTTTATTTTGCACCTGAATAAATGAGCTGAGCACGCTTGAAGTACCTTTACTATATATAAATAGATTTCGAGATATATTTGAATCAGACCACCATTGTCAGGTCTCTTTTCGTCTCTCTACCACTAAAAATCTTACCCAGAGAGACTGTCAGCCAACGCCGGACATTGACACAGTATATGTGCCGCTGTCTCAGATTCCTCCAGGCATAGTTTACAGATATCATCCTCTCTAAGGCCCATCTTCCTTAGGTGATACCCGAAATTACCATGTCCTGTAGACAAAGTCACCATCCATTTCAATCCTCCTCGACTCATGCTTAGAACCCTTCTTTGAGTGGAGCAGGTCAGCCACTTAATTGCCATTTTTTCCTGTCCAACTTAATCCACGGTTGACCACCTTTTCAGGTGTTCTTCCGTGATCCATTTGTGAATCAGCTGTTCTACCATTCCTTTGACAATTGAAGAGAATGGTTCTGGTTCCAGCAATTTTTCAGTTGACCCCTGTTTTGCAAGGGAGTCCGCTATTTCGTTGCCTTCGATCCCTATGTGTCCTCGTACCCAAGTCAGTACCTAAGTTAATTGGTTAGTGTAGGCTTCGATCTGTTTTTATTATTTATTTCAGACTAACTCAATCTAAACCATGGAAAGATTCACAATCGAGCAACTTGTTAAACTTATTCAGACTTATTATGAAAATGGGCGTTCAAATTAAAATGCATATCGCGCACTTCGTGATTTTTTCAGTCAATTTAATCGTTCAAATGTGCGTACAATCGGAAAAATCGTACAAAAATTTGAGCAAAGCGGGTCTGTGGGAGATGTGAAAACACCAGTGCATGCTCGTACAGCTCGTAGTGCAGAAAATATTGCTGCTTTTCGCGATGGTGTGGCTGAAGAGCCTTCCACTTCAACTCGTCGTCGTGCCCAACAATTGCACCTCTCACGCTCGTCGTTGATGAAAGACTTGCATATACGCGCTTACAAGGTGCAATTGACTCAAGAACTAAAGCCTCTTGACCATTTCAAGCGTCGTCAATGGTCAGAATGGTGGCAATAAATGGCAACAGTGGATGATCAATTTTCGAAAAAAAATCATCTTCAGTGATGAGGCACATTTTCACCTCAGTGGATTCGTCAATAAGCAGAATTGCCGCATTTGGGCGAATGATAATCCAAGAGTGACTGCTTGGTGCGGTTTATGGGCTGGCGGCATCATCGGGCCGTATTGTTTCCAAAATGAGGCCGGTCAGGCAGTTACTGTGAATGTGGTCGCTATCGTGAGATGATAACGAACTTTTTATGGCCCGAATTGGACGATATGGATGTGGACGATATGTGGTTTCAACAGGACGGTGCCACTTGCCACACAGCTAACGAAACAATGGCTCTTTTGCCTTTTGCGCGACAAATTCAATGGCCGTGTTATCTCGCGTGGTGGCGATGTCAATTGGCCACCAAGATCATGTGATTTGACACCGTTGGACTTCTTTCTTTGGGGTTAACGGCATAGAACCTCAATTATGGCTCAGCGTTATCGAAAATTTTGACCATCGGATGGAGGTGTGCCGCCGAGGTCGCGGCGGCCATTTTGCCGATATTTTGTTCCATCCATAATTGAACCATACCAATATTATCATGATAAAAAGAAATGACAATAATTTCCTAAATAATTTTTGTTTTATTCAAAATCAACATCAGCCCTTAAAACTTAACCACCCTTTATATAATTCTTTCGGGGTGAAACTTGATGATGTTATAACTCGATAGCCCCTGGGACGATTTTTATGTTGTTTTTTTTTTTTTTTTTTTTTGGTTTTATTCATATTGCTGTATAACGTGCGGTCCTGATTTCTCATCCAATAATTCTTTCTATCTCAAAAATTGATTAGAAAACTACGTCGTACTACGTGCGGATTTTTTTTTTTTTTTCAAAAAGTAGATTGATAAAATCGAGATAAAATTAATGTATAATACGTTGGTCGACAGCGATGGTTTGTTTTAAATAATTTTGTGCATCGCTGCAACAGTTTCATTTCTTTTATACAGCTGATAAGGTAAAAATTAAATGTAAAAAGTTCAAACCCGGACAAAATAGTTATTGAGAAGCAAATTTCAGTGATTTAAAAAAAAAAAAATGCCAAGACGAATGCGCACAAATATTGGCAGACGAACAAGGCAAGCAAGTCAACAACAAATATCAACGAAGCCAAACTACAGAAGAAAGCGAAAAGTGGGACATCGCATGGCATACGACCAAGTCAACAGTCAGGAAAATTGAGAGTGCAAGTAATGAGAACTGCGTCAAATCCTACTGCTGCTGGGATGGGAACAAGTTCAAATCGGAGTGGCAAGATGCTCCACTGTCAGTAGAACGAACAGAAAATTATGTCGGTGATGCGATTTTCGATATTGGAGCGATGTTTATAATTGTGTGCCACCATTAAAACGCGCTAAAAAAAACTGCTGTGCGAGTGGCAAAGTGAAATTAGCACCTGCGGAGCCATTTGAATCGGAGGATTTTCTAAAGAACATTTGACAGTACAGCTACTGTTTTCGTATGACTTAATTAGGAACAAAAATCATTCAAAAAACTGGTTTCATGCCGACTGGCAGGGCAATATTTTCTCTTATACATCATGCAAACACAGATGTTCTAACAATGGTAGGTACCTGATTCAACACTGCACAATTCGGATTAACAGATTCAAGGCCAAATTTACCATCGGATGGGTGCCTTCTTGCCAGTAAATGAAGCCGTACACCAATATCCGCAGGTGTATTTCACTTCGTCGGGGGATGATCAAGTCGATAGCCTGTACAGAGGGCAAACAGGAGTGACGAAAAACGTCATTCGACAATTGCAACAATTTTTTAATGCAAACAAGAACAACGCTTTGATTACGATGTTTAAAACGGCGATGGAGAAAATTAACTCAGACAATGGCAGATTTGTCTTCAAACCTGATAATAGAACCGCACTTTGAAAAAATGGAATGGATAGGAGAAAAAAAAAACTCGAGAACGGCTGGGACGATTTTCATAATTCTTTTTTGTTTTGTTCGTATTGCTGTATATCAGGTTTATATTTACTTTTTGTCGCGAAAACAACCCTTTGAAGGGATGAAAGAGTTGTAATGGGGAAAGTTTGTAGGGGAAATATACGTTGAAAAAAAAAGAAACTGGTAATCGATTAGTGACACTTAAAAAAATATATATATATGTATTTTTTTTAAATTTTAAAAGTAATTGTTGTTGTCAACAATTTTTAAATTTTCTTTCAAATATAGATACCTAAAAAGTTTGTTCTAATAAATTATGTTCTATGTTACATTAAGTAACTTTTTGAAATGAAGTAGGTACTTTGATTATACAAAGATGATATGGCCGTGATATTTTGCATCGAACTCGCACTGTGACATCGGATAATGAACTGGAGATGTCAGATGAAATGCGCAACAAAGCTTTGATTTTGATCGAGGATATGTGTCTGCTCATGAGTGGCAATTTGTTGTGCAAATTGGGGATGCCACAGCCAAATCGTTCAATGCAGGACGCATTTAATCGAGAATTGGAGCGAGAAATGGACTTCCGATTGAATCGCATTGAGTCAAGCTGTTCGAACAAATGTGCCAATGTTGAATCAAGAATAAAAGAAAGCGTACGATGAATTGATGCAAGCAGCGGATAACGAAAATTGCGGAATTGGAAATACATGCATGCTTTCACTGATTTTGGCTACAATTCGTTCGAGATCTGAGATCGCTTTGGCCCTAGCCTCTTCTGGGATAGCGGCTTCTTTGTTAGAAGGCGGTCAAATACCATTGAAATTGCCATTGAATCTGCAAGTGGATCCAGAATCTACATGCAACATTTCAAAGAACACTGCGATGGCGGAAGTAGGTATTGCAGCAATGGCTTACAAACGCGCAATGGAGGCCCTGAATCGTTTACGTTATGATAAGCGACCTTTCGGTGGAGCAATGATCTTGCTATCAGGCGATTTTCGTCAAACGCTGCCTGCCATTTCGAGATCAACTCCGGCAGATGAATTGAATGCTTGCCTGAAGACGTCTGCTTTATGGCAATACGTCTAGAAATTGCATTTGACAACAAACATGCGAGTTTCTTTACAAAATGGCCGTCCGCTGCAGAGTTCTCCAGGCAGTTGTTGGCGATGGGCAATGGTGTGATTCCAGCAAACCTAATCACCGGCCTGATTGAGTTTCCACACAATTTTTGCAACTTTACAACGATACTGGAAGAACTAATCATGAATGTTTTCCCGAATATCGCTCAGAATTATATTGACCATGATTGGCTGAGTGTATGAGTGATTTTGGCTGCGAAAAACAAGAACGTCGATCATTTGAATTTCGCCATTCAAAACCAAATCGCTGGTGAGTTGCATTCATACAAATCTGTCGACTCCGTGATGGATGAAAACGAAGCCACCAAATATCACACGGAATTTTTAAATTCTTTGGATGCTTCTGGCTTGCCTCCACACAATTCGGAACTAAAAATCGGCTCAGTAATAATTTTGTTGCGCAACCTAAATGCACCAAAACTTTATAATGGTAGATACGCGTTTGATTTTGGAGAATTTAAAATCAACCAACGATTTTGATAGGAAAATTCAAAGGCGAAGATGTTCTTATTCCGCGGATTCCGCTTCTTCAGAACGATTTGCCGTTCGTATTTAAGCGTCTTCAATTTCCCGTACGTCTCGCTTTTGCTATGATAATTAATAAGTCGCAAGGACAATCGCTGGATGTGTGTGGCATAAATCTTGAATTTCACGTGTCGGCAAGCTCTCGCTTCTAAAAAATTTCCTACGATTTTTGTTTTTTTGTTTTTAATTTTAATCGTAATGTACAGTGAGAAAATATTTGTCAAAAATTCTATATGACCTTATTTATTTTTAGTAGATTTTCTTTACGGAAACAATTTTGTTACCACGGACAAGGCCGGGCGGGAACAGCTAGTTTTAAATAAATTGTTCATTATTAGTTTTGAGGTGTGAAATTGTATTGTAGAATTGCAGCGCTGCGAGCTGCCCCCACATGAGTACTACACGTCGCAAGTGCCTCATTGGAAGATGTTTGTTGATGGTGCTTCTTCTTACCCGACTGGACACGGGGACACGGGGAGGGTTATGTGTTTCGTGCGTATCCTATGTATGTACATACGTAACGCCCTGTAGCCTAAACGGCTTGACCGATTTTAAAAAGTTCGGTGTCATTAAATTGGTATCCCTTCCCCAATTAATTAGTAAAAAAAAAAAAAAAAAAAAACAATTATCACACAAATGTCAGCGATATGTTTTTTTACAGTCTGTCGGGGTCTTTTTTTTTTTTTTGTAAGTTAAGTAGGTAGGTACTATTATTAACTTTCTCGATCACATAGTAAGAGAAAGATATTGTATTCGTCCAAAGTTTCTTACTCGAGATGTTAATCAATTCTGACATTAAGATGATAGAGGATTCCTCTAAGTTCTTAGAGGTAGCTATAGTAGATCTCGAAATTCTGTCTGTCAGCCTGTCTGTACGTATGCTCCTGAGGTTTTCTGATTGCAGGTAATTTTGGCTTTTAGCTGAGTTGATTTAGAAAAAAACAACAAGCATCGGAGATTGAGCCTGATGAGTGATTACATATTGTTGTTTATGCTCCGATTGCAGTGGTGCATAACTCGCGCGGGGTCTTAGTGGTTAGTGGTAAGTGCCTACCTTTCCTAGCAAAAAAGTTTTGCTTTTCCTACTTTACTTTACTTTATTTTATTTTTTAATCAGAAATAAAGAAAAGTAAGGCGCACTATATAAATTGCGTTTACCCTTTATTTATACCTTCACCTTGATTTACACAATATAATTTTGAAATTTTTAACACTTATACAGCCGCTTGAATTAGTTGAGGACATCGGTGGCGGACAATACATTCAGTGGAAGGTTCACATCGCCCAATATATCGACTCCTGTAAATTGGACATTATTGTCTCCTACAATAGCATTTTGATCGTACACTGTGGAAGGAATGTACAAATATTTTAACAAAAACCTTTGCAATATTTTTTACAAATCAACTCACATCCTTCGAATTCGTTTGGTAGCTGCGGTGCGATATAGGATGGGGCTTGAACCTGCGGCACATATTGTGGAATCGTATATTGTGGCAACGAATATTGTGGCAACGAATATTGTGGCATCGAATATTGTGGCATAGAATATTGTGGCCTATAATATTGAGACATAGCTACTTGTTGGTACGAATACGGCTGGTACGAATACGGCTGGTACGTATACTGCTGGTACGAATACGGCTGGTACGAATACGGCTGGTACGAATAATCGCATGTTGGCTTCGGCGCATACACATACACATAGTATCCTTCTGAACTGGTACCCTGTGACGGTATTGGTGATACTACAGCATCAGTTTCCCAACCGAATTGAAGTAGACCTAAGAAGGTGGGATTAGTATTTTGTAAGTGAATGGAAATCGGGTATAATCACCTAAGATTGTCGCAAGGACGAACGAGAGAATAGTAAACGACTTCATTGTTGAATCTCAGTGATTCTGACTGCCTGTATGAACTTGCAAGGCTATTTATATGAAATAATTTCAGATTTGACACGACAGAGCGTTAATTAAGTCTTAACGACCGCCAAACGTGTAAGTTTGTCACGAAATATTTTAGTACCCCAAATGAAATTACAAGGCAAAAATACAAAACACGCCTTAACCCTTAAATACTAATATGACTTTTTTTTTTATCTCTTATTACTATAATGTTCGTTTGTTAGGCTATTTTTGTCAGACATTTCCGCATATATTTGTTTTTTTTTTATTATTATTAAAGGAACTACAAAAGATCATAAATATTCCTAAAAATATTTATATGTCCATGCATAACATTTCAGAGATCTATCCTTGAAATTATTTCTTTACACCGGAAAATGAAGTAAGCCTTTTACTTGGCTGTAGGAAATAAGGCCCCAAAAGAGAAAATTAAATGTAATGAAATGATGAAATAACACCCCAATTTCAACTATGAAATAAGGCCCCACTGCGATGAAACATGGCCCCGAAACAAAATAAAATAAGTCCCCAAATTTGGGGTGTTATTTCATAATGAAATTAAAATTAACGAAAACTACTTTTTATTTAATATTGTGGATATTAGATAAGCTAATTTAGATTTAAGGATCTCTGTATATACTCAACCTAGCACCCACCCCGTAATATAACAGTAAGCCCAAGCAGGGGGATTGCAGGGGAGCAGCATGCCCCCCATACGTATTCCATCTCGGAAGGGTATCAATTAATAATAAAAAACATTTTTTGGGGTCTTACTTCATTTTTTCTTTTCGGTTTATACCACAGAGCACAGACACTGTAGTAAATTTATTATCTGTGCTCATACGCTTCTTCTTGGAAGCAGACATTTTGAACACAAATTCAATAAAAAATAACTGTTACCTACAACAACGCGAAAAAAAAAAATCCTTGGCCTACAGACATCACAACACAATGGTCCATTACATAGCAATCGTAAAGTAAAAGTGGAATCTGACGTCCGATCACACACAAGCACGAGGACCGTAACGCCAAGTTGGCAGCCAGCGTTCTGCGGAAATGCCCACTTGGGTAATTTGGTTCGAGTATATCAGTTGTGGCTATATGCTTCGACAGAAAAAAGAATAGCCTTAGATTTGTTTCGAAACTTAAATAAAATTTTCTTGAGAAAAAAAAAAAAAAAAAAATAAATAAACATAAAAAATGTTGTTGACTGGACGCTGTAACAAAACAATAGACAGTTAAAAGGATTCACCAAGTGAACGTACCCCGCGCTTATTTCTTGCAATAAACTATGGTATCTTTCATTTATTTTTTTAAGAAATCACAAAAAACTCCCCCTCCTCATTTTCAATTAATAAATCTGACTCAAAGTTGTGCGAAAGCTATCATGAAAAAGGAAAATCTGATTAGGTTTCCCCTCAGGCGAACATTCTAGGGTTAAGGAGGTCTAAAAGACATCTGAAAATAATTATATAGGTATGTAATTGATAGTCAATTCCATTCCACCCAAAAATAAAAACTAAACTCACACAATCGAACAATTGTGAGAGTCCTGGCGTAATATCCTGTACGCATTTGTTATTTATTTTGAGAAGTGCTATTAACGGGTGGTGCTACCAATGAGCACTGCTGTAACTGTTAACTCACGGAATGACGGAACACAAACAAAGAATTAAAAAAATCTCCGAAGTTTCTTCATAAAACAGAGGTCTTCAATTTCAAGTATAACTAACTGGCAGTCTGAGGCTGTTCATATTTTTGTCAGAGTATGTAGATAGTCTCCGATTGTCAATTATACTTGAAAGTGTCTTGTTTTAATATTTTTAAATCTTTTTTACCGTCAGTCGAGTTTTTTTGTTTTTTAAATTACCTACCTTTTAAATATAATTTTTTATTTGTTTTTTCTTATGTATATTTTTATATTTATTTGTTTATTCAATGACACTCCCGAAACGAATATCAATTTAATGACACCTCACTCTTCAAAATCGGTCAAGCCGTTTGGGCAATTGGGCAATGGGGCCTTACGTAGGAACGTAGGTACATAGAATACGCCCAAACGCATAACCCTCCCCATGTCCAGTCGGGTAAAAAGAAGCAACATCAAAAAACCTCTTCCAATGAGAGACACTTGCGACGTGTAGTACTCATGTGGATTTCACAATTTCACACCTCAAAACTAATAATGAAAAATTTTGTTTAGTAGTACCTACACTATTTTTTTCCCAACGCTTGTGGTTACAAGTCTATAAAGAAGACTTAATAATGAATGCATTTGAAAAGAAATTTAATTAATGAAATTCCGGGACTAGTCTAAATATGGAAACGGTCGATGCAATACTGTAGTCAAATGGATTAGTTAGGGACCTGGAAAATTTATATAATCCGCCAGAATCATTATTAATCTGTGTTATTCATATTATGTTTATTTGATGAAAAAAAAAAAACATTACAAAAGATTTATTTGTGTTTTTATTTAATTTTTTTTTGTTACTTGTATACTTCATTTTAAAAGTCTCTGTAGCCCATAGCTACTATATTTTCGAAGGCAAAAAACAGAGTTACGCGACGACAAGCAGTGTGCACACCTGCACACATACATCGGTTTCTATCATTTAACCTTTTCGCTCTAAATTAATTATCTATACATATAATAAAACTGTAGGCATTTTCTTTGTAACGTAATGGCGTGAAAACTACTGCACAGATTTCGATGAAACTTTTTTTGAAATATGCTTTTTGTCTTGGCTGAGGTTAGCTCGCCGGATCGCCAAGGTCCTTCCTAAAGAAACACGAACTTTAGGTAAAAGAGTTTTCTTTATAACGTCTTCTTAGATTTACAAATTACAATATATATTTCAAAATCAAACAATTATACAATTCAATCAATGCCAAGTGAAATAACTTCCAAAGAATGCTATAGCTTTACAGTTTCATTTAAATAATTCTATAGTTTAAACGATGCATAAATATTTCAAACAACATAATTTTACAGTTCCATTTAAATAACTCAAACAATGTCAAATGATTCTATAATCCTTTCAACGAATTCTACAATTTTACAAATTTTAAGACCTCAACCAATTCTAAAGTTAGCTTATTTACGGCCTACAATTCAGCTGCAGCGATTCAGTCCTTTGTTGTGGTTCCGGTAGGGAGATCGGTGCTATGGGGGTACCCAGGCTCCAACCTCCAAGTGCTATACTAGCTCGCGGTCTGATGACCCCAGTTGCTCCAGGTCCGTCTTACGACAGTCCCGGCTTTCTTCAGGTCTGTTTTGCGACAGTCCCGGCTTTCTTCAGGTCCGTCTTGCGAGTTGCGACAGTCCCGGCTTTCTTCAAACTTCAAGTCCGTCTTGCAATTTGCCACAGTCCCGGCTTTCTTCAGGTCCGTCTTGCGACAGTCCCGGCAATTCACTAGTCACCCGCAGGTTCTTAGCAACAAAAAATGTATCAAGTATCCAAACGACCCCTTGAGGACCAATTTCAGCAGTACACGAGATTGGTACTTTTCCACTTTTGAATTTGCTCGATTGTTTGGGGCTATGGCTGGTGGTCTAATGAAATTTCCACCAGCAAGCGAGTGTGACTTCTTTTATGTAGAGAAATTATTGGTCGAAAGAGCGAGGGACTATACTGGCCATTATTGTTGGAAGTGACAATGTGCCGAACACACAATTCATGTACCAGCACTGTTGTGCCAGTGAATAGCAAGTTTACTGGGCCAATGCGGGGTTGTCTTTGTATATCGGTGTGGGGGAGCGGAACAGTCGATCGGCTGTTGAGTAGAAAAAAAAAAGTATGTAACGAATGCATCGTTATAACACATAGGCTATTCCTTTCATTGTCATGCCAATTTTTGGAGCGTTTTTGACCAAAATATGTTTTTTTTTTCTGAATTTACTTTAACGACATGTCTGTGTAGTGTGTGTCCCCTATTACGAGAGCTAACATTTTTAACGAAATTGAGTTCAAGGTTTTTGTTTTAATGATTGTTATAGTACCTACGTTGATACCTACAGTAAGGAAGTGGAACTTTAGTAGGTACTTACTACGCTGTTGAATTTAATTTTCTTAAATTGGTGTTTTAGGTAAATAAGTTTGTTTGATTTATTGTTTCACATTGACAATGTTCACCACTTTTATTGGAAATTACACAGCCTCACGCCGCGTACGAAGTTGCGGGCACAGGTAGTCGTAAAAAATTATTGTTTTTCAAGTTTTCCTGTAGAAAGATGAGAGTTGTTTTTTGTTGTCTTCATTTATCATAAAATACGAATTTCCAAAAAATCTTGGAACAATGAAAAATGGAAACTAGCAGGCTGTATAAATTTAAATTATTTTCAAAGCTAATTGTTGGGAAACACATTTCTTTTTTATCACAAAATAGTATACAAAAAATACATGTAATTGCAACAATTTTCGTCGATTTTTTTGATGTGTAAACATCTATGCGCGCGTTATTGGTATCTGGTGGAGTAATTCCAAACATATAACTGCTGGGACGGAAATCACCGTACAATATGCAATGCAACCCGAATGAAATTCCAATGAAACTTTCATTTCCTGTGTAACAGAAAACGGGTATTTTCCACTGCATAATATTAGGAGTGTTTGTTGATATGTAAACATCAGCAACAGCAACAGCGAATTTTTGACAGCTTTAACGTTGACTTCGCTGTCGATGTTGCTGTGCTAATGTGTTCAAAGTAATAAAAATACATTGGTTCTAAAAAGTTGTGGAAGTTACTATTGCTGTTGCTGTGTTAATCTGTTTCTCGCATAACGAAAATGTCGTAGGCCAGCGCCCCTACAATATGCAATGCAAGCCGAATGAAATTCCAATGACACTTTCATTTACTGTGTAACAGCAAACGGGTATTTTCCACTGCATAATTTTAGGAGTGCTTATTGATACGTAAACATCTAAGTGCGCGTAGTTTCACTGTTCGATTTCACTGTTTAATACACTGCTTATAATTCATTTCAGTTCAGTTGTGACTCCTTAACCTCAACTGTCATCCAACTGGCATCTGTAGGTACCTACATGCGTTTCAATAGTAAAAAGCAGAAAAATACAGGAAAATACGTAATTGGTACAATTCCATATTTCTGACAATAATGCAATGTTTTGCCGTCATTGAAGATGCATTAAAATATTTTCAGATATGGGAAAGGCAGATGCAGAACGTGCAAAAGATTACAGGGCGCGTTTCTGTGCAAGTAAACCTCTGAAAGTCGAAAAAAAGGTTGGGTTGAGCGAGTACTGAACGCTCGCGTGAATGGAGAACTCGTCTCGCAAACCAAACTGGAGCGACAATTACTGACAATGAACCGACGACATCACGATCAACTGTCAATGATGTTCTGACGATAAATGACGTGGATTTATCGTCAGTTCGAGCCAAACGAAGGAGAACGGACATCAATGAAGTTTTACAACCACAGGTAGTCAGTCACTCCGCCCTACGAAGAGTACCCCAGACATGTTAAGGCTCACGCAGAGTTTGAAAATAAATTATTGTTATTTTTAATAATATATCATGAATACGGTTATTACAATTCCCTCTTTTCTCAATGACGTGCATCAAGCCACACACATACCGCACGCACGGTGTTTACACATAGACATTTTTCGGGACTGTTGGATACAGTCGCACCAGTTTTTTTGTAACTAACTTCAGTTTGTTCATTTGGGTTTTCGTGTTTAAACCGCTGTCATTTACTTCGTCTTAGAATTCCAATTACGGACGAGAAGTGCAAACTGCGGTAAGATTTTCATTACCTACATTTCGAACTGATTGTAAACCATTTCCGTTTAAAAACAAAACGCACCGTATAAGGTATAACGTATAACGGAAGCGGTGTTGTTGTTTTCGAGCCCCTGGCCGTGATAATAATTTAAAACATTTTCATAGAAATTTAATGAATACTTCATCGGCGTTTTCAACGGCAAAAACATTTCCGAAATGTTTGACAAAAAAATGTTTCTGAACAAATCTTTCGCTGGTCTGGATACACATTAATAAGCCAAGAAAAACCCAAACATGAACTAGCCGCGAAATATTGTTTATTTGTTGCATATTTCAACATAAAATTTTAAATTAGTTTTAAAAAAACAATGTCGGAAATCAAAACTACTCAAATTTGACTCAAATGGTAACACCTTCGACAAGCAAGTGAAATGTCATGTCCATTGAAATCATGTTGTGACGTCACGCTGCACCGAATGTTTGCAATATGGCTGGTGGCAGTATGAAGTTTGTCTTCATGTTGCACCGAATGCTTGCAATATGGCCCGGTGGCAAAATGAGGTTTGCCATACTCATAGCAACTGTAGCCACAACTTTCAATGATCCGTATTGTTCTTTTTTCTAATTTAAGAACGTGAGCAAAAAAAAAAAAAAACAACACAAACACAAAGGCCAAAAGTTGCATAAAAAAAGAGAAAGAAAAAGCACACAGCAGAAAATGTATAGAGAGAGAGAAACAGGTTTTGCTGCACTCTAGCTTCAATTGAACATTTTGTTTTTTTCAATTGTATTAAATTTACAGTTTTTTGCTTATTGTTCGACTTCAGGATAACGTACAAAGATGATTTATATCTTAAGATCTTTGAACATAATTGAACTTTGTATTAAAAAAATTTCATTTGGATGAGTGATTCCGAAGCTAGGAGCTAGAAGGCATCCGAGAATTACAACTTTTCTTAGATATCAACTTAGCTTTCCACTTCCGGACAGCGAATAATGGTAAAACATATACTAACGGGTGATTTTTTAAGAGGTTTAGAACTTTTTAAAAAAAAAAAAACACAAAAAATTCGAAAAAATGAATGAAATATTTATTTGAATCGATAGTTTGAACCTTGCAATTTAATGTTTAACGATAATTTCATGCAAATGTTGACCGCGGCTGCGTCTCAGGTAGTCCATCCGCTGAGTCCAATTTTGGCATACTCTTTCACACATATCGGCCGGTATCTCACGAATGAATGCATGGATGTTGGCTTCCAGTGCGTCAATCGAAGCGGGCTTGTCCCTATACACATTAACCTTGACATACCCCCACAGAAAATAATCTAATGGTGTCAAATCGCACGATCTAGGCGGCCAATTGACCGGCCCGAAACGTGAAATTAACTGTTCACCAAACTCGCCTCGCAATTGCGCCATTGTTTCGCGTGCTGTGTGGCATGTGGCACCGTCTTGTTGAAACCACATATCATGCAAGTCAAGAACTTCCAATTCGGGCAAAAAAAAGTTTGTTATCATCACTCGGTAGCGTTCACCATTGACAGTAACGCTGCGATTCGCATCATCTTTGAAGAAATATGGCCCAATAATGCCGCCGGCCCATAAACCGCACCAACCAGTGGCTTTTTCGGGATGCATTGGTAGCTGTTGCAATGCTTCTGGCTGATCTTCACTCCAAATGCGGCAATTTTGCTTATTTACGTACCCATTCAACCAAAAATGAGCCTCATCGCTGAACACAATTTTTCGATAAAAAAGCGTATCCTCGCATTTCGAACCGAGCACGAATTTTGATAGTAAAATTCAATAATTTGCAAGCGTTGTTCATTTGTAAGACAATCCATGGTTAAATTGCAAACCAAACTGAAGCTGTTTGACAGTGACACAAGGTACTAAACACACGTCAGCTGTCAAAACCAGTGTTGCCAAAATCAAACCACCTAAAAAATCACCCGTTATAACCTAATCTGAACAATTTCCTATGCAACTCTGAAAACCGAAATCAAATTCGTGCAGTACTTTTTGAATCTATTCTTTGCACACAGATCACAGCCGGAAAAAAAGTTACAGTTTCATTATAGTAAGGATAACGATAACAATTATTTACGGGAACATCTGAAAAAATAGCCCCACAGGCGAATGTAAGTATTAAAAGATAGATAAAATCACATTAGTATTCCAGGGTGAAGGCAAGTACCCCCTAGCCTTGTAATTTCATTTGGGGTACTAAAATATTTCGTGACAAACTTACACGTTTGGCGGTCGTTAAAACTTAATTAAAATTCTGTCGTATCAAATCTGAAATCATTTCGTATAAATAGCCTTGCAAATTCATCCAGGCATAGTCAGAATTACTGAGGTTCAACAATGAAGTCGTTTACTATTCTCTCGTTCGTCCTTGCGACAATCTTAGGTGACTATACCCGATTTTCATTCAATTACAAAATACTAATCCCACCTTCTTAGGTCTACTTCAATTTGGTTGGGAAACTGATGCTTTAGCATCACCAATACCACCAACAAACGGTTATCCTTACCAGCAGTATTCGTACCAACAACCAGCTATGTCTCAATATTATGGGCCACAATATTCGGTGCCACAATATTCGAGGCCACAATATACGAATCCAAAATACGTGCCGCAGGTTCAAGCCCCATCCTATATCGCACCGCAGTTACCAAGCGAATTCGAAGGATGTGAGTTGATTTGTAAAAAAAATTGCAAAGATTTTTGTTTAATTATTTGTATATTCATTCTACAGTGTCCGATCAGAGTGCTATTGTAGGAGACGAAAATATCGATTTTACAGGATTCGATGTATTGAGCGATTTCAATCTTCCACTTAACATATTGTCCCTCACCGACATCCTCGGCTAATTCAAGCGGCTGGCTAAGTGTGGGCATAATTTTAAAATTATATTGTGTACATCAAGGTGAAAGTATAAATAAATGGTAAAAGCAATTTATGTACTGCGGTTTATTTGTTATTAAAAAAAAAAAAAAAAAAAAAACATAAAGAAAAATAAAGTAGGAAATGCAAAACTTTTTTGCAAGGAATGGTAGGCACTCGGACTTTCGAAGAGGACGTAGTTGTTAATTATGCTGAAGAATAAATATTGTAACCATTATAAATATTGTATAATATACAAGTCAGCATAGTTTTTTTTTTTTTTGTCATTAAACATAACTCGCGCAATATAATTGCCGCCATAGATAATCAATTTGTATTTTTTAGTAACTCAAAGGTTAAACTCCGATGCTTGTTGTTTTTTCTAAATCAACTCAGCTAAAAGCCAAAATTACCAATCAGAAAACCTCAGGAGCGTATGTACAGATAGAATTTCGAGACCTACTTTTTGAGTTCCTCTTAAAGGAATCCTCTATCATCCTAATGTCAGAATTGATTAACATGTCGAGTTCGTAATTTCGTACGAATGCAATATCTTTCAAAGGTTTAAAAAGATTAAAATAAGACTTTACATATAATCGGAATAGGTGCCATTAACCTTCCAAAAGACGGTCAACAAATTTCAGCATGATCAAAAAATATCCTGAGGGTTTACAGCAGCCTTGAAAAATTGTATAGGGATATATTAAATATATATAACTCCCCAATAGTGGCAGGTACAAGTAAAGCCGCCAACAAATTGCAACAGAAAGATGGGAGCAAAATAAACACAGAAAAAAACAGAAACATAAGCCGCCGGCTAACAAAAGAAAAATTGATTAAACCTTCTAATCAATTTGTTATCAAAGCGGCTTCTTCTGTTCGTCACTTTCATCTTTCAAACGCTCATAATACAACAACTACTCAACAAGTTGTAGAGCATGTTGCAAAAACTATAAAAGTACCTTCCACTAATATTAAATGCAAAATGTTAGTCAAAAGCAGTGTTGATATCTCGAAATTACGATTTGTTAATTTCAAAGTAAGCATTATTTCGGACAATGCAGATGACATTCTTAACCCTAGAGAGGTAATAATATTTTTTGATACATTAAAGGTAGGGTAGGGCGAGGAGGTTCTGACACGTTAACAGATATTGTCAAAAATTAGGTACATCCGTTTACATACAAAACTATATATATGTAAATTTTAGTTTATTAAGGTTTAGTCTATTACAAAAACAACTTTAAGCGCTAAATTATTAACCATCTCCGAGTTTTTGATGAATTTCTAAATAAGGAAAAAGTGACAGAACCTCCTAGTTTGTAGGAGGTTCCGACTTTTAAGAAGGAGGTTTCAACATACTATAGGAGGTTACGTCAATCAAAAAATTTTCAAGACTAAAATTTAAAAAAAAAACAGATATCTAAGCTTTTTTGGTGCATTATATTTAATAAAAATAGTAATAAACAAAAAAAAATAAGGAATTCAGTCTTTTTTTAATTAAAATAAATAAACTTAAATAAAATTTAGTTGCAATTCATTTTAGGTTTTTTTTAAATCAGTATTTAACTTTTTATCATTAAAATAGCAGTTAATGAAAAATTATAATAAATTACCGCACATCAAAATTACCAAAATTGAGATCAAAGCAAATTTTATTTTTGGACCTGGATGTTCCTGGCAGGTCGAAACCTCCTTCAATGCATGCATTATATTTACGCTTTAAAAAAGTTTATTATTTTATACTTACGTAAAAGGGCCTCAACTAATAAAAACACTATTAATCTGTTTATTTAATTTTTGTATTGTCACTTTCAAAAACTTAAAACAAAAAAAGTTATAGCTTAAGAATTCACTGAAAAAATTTACATGCCCACTTACCAAAAATCAAAACACGACTGAACTTGTTACGCGCTGATCAGAAACTGAACTCAATAAGGGAAAAAGTAAAGGTACATTTAGGCTGTGGACATAAGAAATTATCGTATCTGTCATATTTAAAGGAAGTGAAAAATTTGAGTTTGATGAAACCTCCTACATGTCGAAACCTCCTCGCCTTACCCTAATCATTCGTCGAATCGACGAAGTAATATTTTACTCCAATTTTTACGAAAAGTGTGCTCAAAATTCTTCTCAATTCTAATGGTATTGTTTATAATCTATTTCCTTAAAAAAAAAACATAATTTTGTATTTTTTTTCTCAAATTAAGTTTTTATTCTGAAAAAAATTCTTCGAACATCGGTTTATTGAGATCAATGACATTTTTTTTTTACAAAAAAAATCCATAAAAGCATGAAAAAATAAAAGTTAATTCATCAAAGCTCATACATAAATAAAAAATATCACGAATACACAAATTCATTTTGAACATTTGTTGCACAGCTCAACTTATTGCTCCGCGCAAATGTTCACCTCACACATATCACACGACGATTTTCGATGATAAGCACAAATTTATCTCTTCTTCATTCGGGGTTTCCTCTCTTATTTCGGTATTGTCTGTGACATTTTTTTGAATATTTCCCTTAAATTGACTTGTAAGCTTGGGGCCTTAACCGCGTCTTCATCCATTTTCGTTTAGAGCGGCTGTTAAAACAAAAACTCCTATCAACACTCTTTAAAAAAATACCCTCTCTATTTCCTCATTCGGAATAACACGTCCGTCCTAAATCCATTCTAAAACAGAAGTAAAAAACTGAATTTATACACAGATTCATGCACATTAAAAAAATCAAATCGATCATTAAAAGTCACGTAAAAGGTAATCTTCGTCGTTTCGACGAACATTGGCGCCATCTTCTGATTAAAACAACACTTACCCACGCAGCTTTTCAAGAGAACGTCCTTACACTACAACAACAAACATCTTGGGGATGACAGGTCTGACGAGAAGAGGAAATGCGATTGGAATGAAGATTAAAGAGAAAATTGAAAAAATAAAATTTGTGTTCGTCGAATCGACGAAGATTACCCTTCTAGGGTTAAGTCCAAGCATTGGCCAGCTAAAATGAAAATAAAAGCATTCGTTAAAAAAAAAAAAAAAAAAACGAAGGGGTCCACTTGCGAATGACGGAAACATAAAACAATTAAATTCTTGTGATCACCATGGAGAACTTTCTGTTTACTTTCAGAATGTTGGCGGCACAAGAACAAAAACAAATCAATTATCACTCTCCATTTCCATTAATTCATATAAAATAACTAGCTGTGCCCGCAACTTCGTACGCGGCGTGAGACTGTGTAATTTCCAATTAAAGAGATTTGGCCGTTTTTTCAACGGCATATTTGTTTAAAATCAACAGTCTAGCTAAAAAAAAAGCGGTGAACATTGTCAATGTGAAACAATAAATCAAACAAATCTATTTACCTAAAACACCAATTTAAGAAAATTAGATTCAACAGCGTAAGTACCAAAGTTTCACTTCCTTACTGTAGGTAAAACGTAGGTAATATCAAAACAACCACTAAAACAAAAGCCTTAACGGAAATTTGTATCTAGGTACACCAACAATAAATAAATCAAACAACATAATTCACCTATATCATCTTTACTTCTTGAATTCTTCAATTCTTTACTGTAGATATCAACGTAGGTACTATAACAACCATTAAAACAAAAACCATGAACTCCTTTCTATATACACCGCAATACGTCCATCAGCGCACGTCATCAGCCATCTGCGCATTTCCTCAGGAACACATTGTCGCTGTTGATTACATACACATTCACGTCGCATGCTGCTGGCTTCTCTTTCGTTTCACTTAATTTGGAGAAAACACCACGCAGTTTTTTATTTCATATGAACGTGCTTGTGCGATGTGCGCCACCAAACCACCACAAAGCAGAACCACGATCAAGAACCGCGGTTGCTGATAATGTTCGATTTGAGAAAATAAATTTATTGTTTTTCATGTTAGATTTAAGGTTGTAGCTCAGCTTCTAGTGGACATAGAAAGCTGATTAATGGCGTAAAATAAATATAAATGTGTTGGCTCTCCTAAGTATATTGTTTTGTTTGCATTGATTAAGAATTATTTGAGTAATGGCGAGTTAAAGGCAGTAAAGTCAGAAAAAAAAACACATTTTGGTCAAAAACGCTCCAAAAAATTGGCATGGAAATAAAAGGGAATAGCCTATGCGTTGCACAAAATCTTAAGGAACATTTCAAAAAAAGTTTCATCGAAATCTGTGCAGTAGTTTTCACGCCATTAGGTATCAAAAAAATTGCCTACAGTTTTATTATAAGAATAGATTATGCTTGTAGAGACATGTTTTCATACGCACATTTTCTCCTAAGAACTTTTCGGCAGCGAATACACTGTCTACCGACGTGATAGAAGTGCTCACACGTCTCACAGGAATGAATAGAGAAGGGGGTGTACTCATAGCACTGCACCACTCGCTTGTTTCCCTTGAAAAGCCATTGCCGCTTTTCGATGACTCCATCGAAAAGCTAGCGGCGAGTGTGTTGATGGGCAATGCTAATGCTAACACCAACAGCGAGTGCATGCAGCATGTATGTTTCACACACAAGCAAGAAGCAACATTGAATTTTTTGCAAATAATTTGCGAGAAAATCAAATGTTGTTTGTTGCAACGTTTGGAAATTCGAATTTTATTTTTTCGCATATTCGAAATAGCATAGATACAACCCTAATAGTGCTTGGTGAATACATCGGAAAAACTCGCAGTTATGAGCCTCGTAAATTAATAATCGATTTAAGAGGGCTTGATAAATACCGCCCTTAATGCAAAAAAAAAAAAATAAATAAATAAATAAACAATTTAGAATTGTTAACAAAATACAGAAAAGGGTATTAAAGTAAATACAATTTTAAACAAAATAAGAAATAGAAAAATATTGGATTCAATTTCTTTTCATTTAGTTGCTCGAGAGCATTTTTGTGGCGGAACGGGTGATGGGACAACGTTCGGGCTTTCATCTTCGTCATCGAATTCATCCAAAATGTCCATTTCAATGGTTTCATGTTCGTTTAACACATCTCCAGAACAGGCGGCTGCAGAAGAGTCAGAGGTAGCTATTGTTGTTGCTTCGCGTTTTCTTTTCTTTTTTTTTCGATTCCGAAATCTAACGTTTGAGAACGCCATGAACAGCATCTCTTAAACTGACCAATCTTCTTCCAGTGGACAGATTGCTCTTCGCTGGCTGTACCACCCGTCGCGTAAAGCGATCGCTTGTTGTTGGTTAAATTATTTTATTGCAGATTTATAAAGTCGAACATATCGAAAAAATATCGAACATTATCGAAATTTACAGAATCAATCAATTTATTTTAGTATACCTACTAATCAATTTTTTTCATTCCGAGACTTCTCTACGAAGGACCCAAAGAATTCAAATAATTCAATAAATCTGGCGTTTTTTTTATTCAAAATTTAAAATTTTCACAATAACCGGCTCTCTCTTCATTGCCTCACCCACCTTCTCACATTGCACTCTGCATAGAACTAAAAACTACATTCAAAAACTTAAATGTACCTATGTATTTTGTCTATTGCATCCGCAATGATTTTGGTGCGGATTTAAAACGTTCAAAGTTATATGGAGTGCGGATGGGCTGCGTATTTCATAATCTAAACAAAACCAAACTACGTAGCCGACATCCGTTCACTTTTACAGTGGATTCTATAATAGCAAAAACTGAAAAAATAAAATTATAAGAAGCCATCCGCAGACCATTCATCGGATTCTGTAATAGGGGTGATTATTCCTTTTTTTCATTTTCCGAGTAGCAGTCCAGTCAATATTTCCGATACACAACTTTCTAATTGTTCTTTGATCCGTTCAAAAAGCTCGCTCCGTAATAGGAAGATTATTTGCTTGATCACAGGAGCACGCTTGAAATAGTGCACACTGGCAAGAGCGTAAATGCAAAATTGCAACATTTGCCACCTACGTGAAGTAAATGCACGTAGTAAAACATTTAGTTTAATATTAAAATTAATATCTAATATTATTATTAATTTTGTAGATATAAAGTTTTCGCATTCTCAATGTGTGAATGAAAAAGTGTATGGAAGTATGTATTTAAGTCGGACAAATCCAACACTTTTATACTGTTTTTAAGAATTTCAAATGCGTGATGCACCCTCTAAAAATATTTCAATTGATCTCAAATTCGTTTCCCGTTATTTAGCACCCATTCTTCATATGTATATGGAGAAATAAGAGATAAAGTGCATTCTCGTTGATTGTTTTCTTATTTTATTAGATAGGTAGGTAAAGGTCTGAGAAGCAATGCTAGGTAAAAGAAACGGTTCATGAAATAAAGAAAAAGGAATACATAGGGTTAAATAAAATTCGCTTTTAGTTTTTAAACGTTAAAGCTCTAGAAGGAGGCAGTTGTCGCAAGTTGTTTTTTAGGGAGTTATGAGCGCCTACTGTACTATTTTATTGCTTTGACATTTTACAAGTTTATGAGTACGAGAACAAGTGCAGTAGGAGTTTCTAATTTTTGATCTATATGAGAATGATTTTATTTTTGGCTTGAATAGATAAATGACGCTGGTTTCAGTCGTCAATAATTAAATACTTCCATATATATCAATATCTACCTATCTATCTTCTTTTATATATAAAAATAACTTGCTAAATGTGTGTGTGACAGCCTACCGACTGCCACACACATCCGATTTTGATTTAGTTTTTTTTGTTGGTTAATAGACCGTGCAGAGAAGGTTTATATATTTGTATGATAAATTTTTGAAAGAAGGCGCAACCGCCAGTCCAATAAATTCATTTTTGTACACTTTGAAAAAAAAAAAGAAAAGAAAAAGAAACTGGATAGAAATCGTGTAGTGACACTTCAAATACAAAAAAAAAAAAAAAAATTTTAATTTTAAAAGCAATTGTTGTTGTCAACAATTTTTAAATTTTCTTTCAAATATAGATACCTAAAAAGTTTGTTCTAATAAATTATGTTCTATGTTACGTTAAGTAACTTTTTGAAATGAAGTAGATACTTTGACTATACAAAGATGATAATATTATATTATGGCCGACGATATTTTGCATCGAATTCGCACTGTGACATCGGATAATTGCCTTATGGCAATACGTCTAGAAATTGCATTTGACAACAAACATGCGAGTTTCTTTACAAAATGACCAGTCCGCTGCAGAGTTCTCCAGGCAATTGTTGGCGATGGGCAATGGTGTGATTCCAGCAAACCTAATCACCGGCCTGATTGAGTTTCCACACAATTTTTGCAACTTTACAACGATACTGGAAGAACTAATCAAGAATGTTTTCCCGAATATCGCTCAGAATTATATTGACCATGATTGGCTGAGTGTATGAGTGATTTTGGCTGCGAAAAACAAGAACGTCGATCATTTGAATTTCGCCATTCAAAACCAAATCGCTGGTGAGTTGCATTCATACAAATCAGTCGACTCCGTGATGGATGAAAACGAAGCCACCAACTATCCCACGGAATTTTTAAACTCTTTGACTGTTTCTGGCTTGCCTCCACACAATTTGAAACTAAAAATCGTCTCAGTAATAATTTTGTTGCGCAACCTAAATGAACTAGATAGAGTTTGATTGTGAAGAATTTAATATCAAATATTATTCAAGCAACGATTTTGATAGGAAAATTCAAAGGCGAAGATGTTCTTATTCCGCGGATTCCGCTTCTTCAGAACGATTTGCGTTCGTATTTAAGCGTCTTCAATTTCCCGTACGTCTCGCTTTTGCTATGATAATTAATAAGTCGCAAGGACAATCGCTGGATGTGTGTGGCATAAATCTTGAATTTCACGTGTCGGCAAGCTCTCGCTTCTAAAAAATTTTCTACGATTTTTGTTTTTTTGTTTTTACGGAAACAATTTTGTTACCACGGACAAGGCCGGGCGGGAACAGCTAGTTTTAAATAAATTTTTCATTATTAGTTTTGAGGTTTGAAATTGTATTGTAGAATTGCAGCGCTGCGAGCTGCCCCCACATGAGTACTACACGTCGCAAGTGCCTCATTGGAAGATGTTTGTTGATGGTGCTTCTTTTTACCCGACTGGACACGGGGACACGGGGAGGGTTATGTGTTTCGTGCGTATCCTATGTATGTACATACGTAACGCCCTGTAGCCTAAACGGCTTGACCGATTTTGAAAAGTGCGGTGTCATTAAATTGGTATTC
This sequence comes from Cheilosia urbana, assembly GCA_946477585.1. Taxonomy (NCBI): domain Eukaryota; kingdom Metazoa; phylum Arthropoda; class Insecta; order Diptera; family Syrphidae; genus Cheilosia; species Cheilosia urbana. The sequence continues at coordinate 126,966,406 of OX297854.1, forward strand.
CTTCCCCAATTAATTAGTTAAAAAAAAAAAAAAAAAAAAAAACAATTATCACACAAATGTCAGCGAGATGTTTTTTTTACAGTCTGCCGGGGTCTTTTTTTTTTTTGTAAGTTAAGTAGGTACAATTATTATATTTCTCGATCACATAGTAAGAGAAAGATATTGTATTCGTCCAAAGTTTCTTACTCGAGATGTTAATCAATTCTGACATTAAGATGATAGGGGATTCCTCCCCTATCCTCCTCCTTCTCCTCCTCATCCTTCTGAGGTTTTCTGATTGCAGGTAATTTTGGCTATAAGCTGAGTTGATTTTGAAAAAACAACAGGCATAGGAGTTTGAGCCTGATGATGAGTGGTTGTATATTGTTGTTTATGCTCCGATTGCAGAAGTGTATAACTCGCGCGGGGTCTTAGTGGTAAGTGGTAAGTGCCTACCTTTCCTAGCAAAAAAGTTTTGCTTTTCCTACTTTATTTTACTTTATTTCATTTTTTAATCAGAAATAAAGAAAAGTAAACCGCACTATATAAATTGCGTTTACCCTTTATTTATACCTTCACCTTAATTTACACAATATAATTTTGAAATTTTTAACACTTATACAGCCGCTTGAATTAGTTGAGGACATCGGTGGCGGACAATACGTTCAGTGGAAGGTTCACATCGCCCAATATATCGACTCCTGTAAATTGGACATTATTGTCTCCTACAATAGCATTTTGATCGTACACTGTGGAAGGAATGTACAAATATTTTAACAAAAACCTTTGCAATATTTTTTACAAATCAACTCACATCCTTCGAATTCGTTTGGTAGCTGCGGTGCGATATAGGATGGGGCTTGAACCTGCGGCACATATTGTGGAATCGTATATTGTGGCAACGAATATTGTGGCCTATAATATTGTGGCCTATAATATTGAGACATAGCTGCTTGTTGGTACGAATACGGCTGGTACGAATACGGCTGGTACGAATACTGCTGGTACGAATACGGCTGGTACGAATAATCGCATGTTGGCGGCGGCGCATACACATACATGTAGTATCCTTCTGAACTGGTACTCTGTGACAGTATTGGTGATACTACAGCATCAGTTTCCCAACCGAATTGAAGAAGACATAAGAAGGTGGGATTAGTATTTTGTAATTAAATGAAAATCGGGTATAGTCACCTAAGATTGTCGCAAGGACGAACGAGAGAATAGTAAACGACTTCATTGTTGAACCTCAGTGATTCTGACTACCTGGATGAATTTGCAAGGCTATTTATATGAAATAATTTCAGATTTGACACGACAGAGAGTTAATTAAGTCTTAACGACCGCCAAACGTGTAAGTTTGTCACGAAATATTTTAGTACCCCAAATGAAATTACAAGGCAAAAATACAAAACACGCCTTAACCCTAAAATACTAATATGACTTTTTTTTTATCTCTTATTACTATAATGTTCGTTTGTTAGGCTATTTTTGTCAGACATTTCCGCATATATTTGTTTTTTTTTTTTATTAAACGAAAGTTTATTGATTGAATAAAGGAACATATTTTTCATTCATTTGTTTAGGGAGATCATGTTAAAAAAAGTGATAAACACAAAGGAACTACAAAAGAGCATAAATATTCCTAAACATATCGTCGCTTTCACGGCAAAGTGACATAAGTCCAAAATGTATGATTTTCAGGAGCGATGTTTAAAGTTTTGCGTCACACAAAAAAAAATGTTTTCTAGTTAATTAAAAACAATATACACACTGCGTTTACATAGAATTGAATTATTTTTCTCCCTCTTTCAAATATGTAGTATATATATTTGCACAAAACGGCAATATTAAAAAAGAAAAATGCGACATTTTGCGAAAAATCTGATAGTAATCTAATTGTAAGTTTTTATTTTCTTATGAGTTGCAAAAGTGTCGTTTTGTCGCTTGATATTTTTAGCAATACGACGTTTTGCCACAACAAACACAACCAATCGCACAACTAAAAAAAAGGCCCGACTGACTGTAAACAACAGTCCCGAAATATGTGTAAACACCATGCGTGCGGTATGTGTGTGGCTTGATAACTCCAACTCCAACTCCAAATCCAACTCCAACACCAAGACCAACTCAAATTCCAACTTCAACTCCATTTCCAAATCCAACTCCAACTCCAACTCCACCTCCAACTCCAACACCAAGACCAACTCCAACTCCAACTCCACCTCCAACTCCAAATCCAACCCCAACTCCAACTCCAACTCCGATTCCAACTCCAACTACAACTCCAACTCCAACTACAACTGCAAGTCCATTAGAAGAAAACACACATAAAAAAACTGTCGCATTTTTCGTTGCCTTAAGTATTTTCGTTGCATCATGTGTGGAATTACTATACCAGATTCCAATAACGCGCGTATAAATGTTTACCTACACATCAAAAATATAAAATCAATGCTGCCAACTGCTACCAACCATGGGGGAATGTGAAAGAGTTCGAGAATACCACATTTTAAGATAACTGAATGCTATTGGTTGGTTATTATAAATTTTCAAAAGACGATTAATATAATTTGTTTAGTTAATAATGCTATCTAAATGAGATGTTTTATGTACTAGAAACATATTAGGACAAATATTGTCGTGTATTTTCCGCTTTTGAATATCATTAACTTCGATTTCATTTGTACATTTTCTTTAATAACTGAACAAAAATTGCTCAAAATGTTTTTATTTTCCTACAACCATTCTGCAGTAATCATTTTTCATAAATATTTTCAGCAAAAGTGCACTTATTCCTAATATAAAATACTATCTACGCGTAACGAATAATTTTAAATTTAAGGGACAAAATTCTATGAACGCTGGCAGCAACTTTGCCGACAGCGGAAGTGGGACATGCAAGGTTCGAGTGTGTTGGTGAGTGAAGTTCTAGTGAAGGGTCTAAGTATTGTCTCTGCACAGAAAGGTTCTCACCTGTCCAGTAACGAATATTTTGCTTATAGAGGAAGCCGTTTTTTAAATATTTTGAAATTGCGCCGTACTAATAACAAATTTTGGTGTAGACTTTAAATTTACGGATGCTCACAATTGCGAAATTTGTATGGAAAATAAAGCGACTGTGAACTACTAAAACATAGAGTCGAAACTAAAAATGATAAGGCCCATTGACAGTTCGGTATTCGGTTTAAGGGTGCATTTACACCAAAAGTTTGAAGTTGTCAAGTCGCTAATGAGATACCCTTTAACTTAAGTCACAATGATGATGATTTCGTTACTATTTCTATGTTTGAGAAAGTTCGAATTCTGTTATACAATAATTAAATTTAGTAAAATATTTGGAATTATTGTAATTATGTAACTCGAAGGAAAAGACACTAATCCTTACACACGTTCGACAGAGCGTTTTGGAACAATTTGAAACTGGTGGTTAAATCTGCAACTCTACGATCGATATTCCAATATGCTATCCACAGAACCTCTGCAGCTCTGTTGAATAATGATTGCAAACGTTTTTTTTTCGGCCAATAAATCAATCTTGGCTTTAGTTGCGATTGACAAAACGTTTTTGAGTTCAATTTCACTGCAGTTTCACTGGAAACTTCAAAAGTTAGACCCCTGCATTTATTCTGAAGAGCAAAATCAATCCACGTAGCCGCTTAATTCCATAAAATATTGATTATACACTGAAGGACAGTGTTCAGTATTCCACCAATTCCAAAGCTGCAGGGTATCATAGGATGCACTATCCAGCGGCGACATCCCAGCGCATACACGTTTTTATCAATGAAATCTGGCATGCACTCCTCGTCCTCAGTCCTCGCTATATAGGTACAACTACGGCTGCAGTCTCGTGAGTACGTGCTCATAAAAATTTCATTAGAACAGGTGCTAAGGAGACCTTTTCTTCGTTCCTTTTACTTTATGCTCTTCATTGATTGCAGATAGAGCATGTTTTGGAGTCACTGCAACAATCACCTGCACGCAAAACCGGAAAAAAAAAAATATAAAAAAAGAATATTCCGCACTTGAAGAATGCATAAAGGAACCAGCGAGAAACATCATTCTCAATCCTTGTAGGATGGTGCTGGTGCTACTTCGCAACAAAACCTACGTCCGCCGGTCGCTGGGAACAGGGTCGCAACTATACCTATACAATCTTTATATGCTGCAAAACTTGTCCGCAGTGAAGATCTATCGTCAGGTTGTTGGACGTAGCATTGGACCAGTTTGTTCTCAGTTTCTTGGAGATAATTACACTCAGCAATGGCAGCAGCTCGCAGTACAAAACTTGGAAGATACTTTTGGAAATCTATCTTTATTTTTACATTTTTTTGTTCTGCAAAAAATAAAACTTCCTCGAGATTTCATGTAGCATCTGCTAAACCAGTTTAGTTCTTTTGCACGGTGTGTGTCTTTGAGTTTTTGTTTTCTCCCCTACGCACGGAGATACCCATACCAGTGGGTGATATTTGATGTAGGTACCTATAGAACGGATGCGCGGACAAAGTGGTTGATGTTCGAATTAATTGCAGTCTTTTGTTGCGAATAAGGCTTAACTACTGCAGTTTGAGTACTTTAACTGAGTTCTTCCCAGGGAAGGATAAAAGTAATTGGCCGATTGCAGAGAGAAGTTGAAATAACAGGCTTGGTAGTTGGTACCTACCACCTAGTTCGTTCTGGGACGAAGAGATTTAGTTGAAAATTTAATCGGCCCGGCGATGTGCAATGGTAATTGCAAAGTAATTACAATTATACCGGATTGCTTGTGATACATAGATAGGTAGGTGGGTATGTAATTGAAAAAATACATCTGGAGCACGTTTAAACTATTCGCGGAGGAGAAGCAGTGTCAGTCTCGAAGTTAATAATGTACTGTCACTGTCCAAAGATGATCCAAATAGTCTTTGGTACTGTCTTGTGTTTAGATTGGTTGTAAATAAAGTTAGATGGACCTATTCATATTTTTTTTGGAAAGTAAACGCTTTTGGTGACAATGAAGTTTGTACTGCTAATCCCGCTCTTCTGGGTAGTGGGTACCGGGATATAAGATCCAGTAGTCCGAGTGTGTTCCCACAAATAAATTAACTGTTCAGGCGGAAAGACCATAACGACATTTTATGTGTTCGGATATTTCGGACGAACGAGAACAGACAGACACTACTGCTGGCATAAGTCCGGAAAGTGCTGACTCGAACGACGGTTTCTTCGTGGTCGAAGACCTGCAGGAGAGGGTGGATTTAATGGGAGCTTTCTTTGAGACTGTGTATACGGTGAATAACCCTGTTCGCCGTAACCGCTATCTCGAGGAGAGGGCCTATCTTAATCTTAACCACTTTTACCTTTCAAAATTGGCAATCCGATAAAAACGGTTTCACCGTGTTCAATGACGACAACCGTGCAAATGGCACAATCGCCGATGTAAATTCTCATCTGTTCGTGAGTAAAGATAATTCCGGTGCATCTTTGAGTCACTGAAAAACTTAAAAAGTCGGCGGAAGTTAACGTTGTCCCAAACGCTGTATTAAGACACCTGCCGCTAGAAGCGATCGATATCTTCACCACGATATTTAGCAATGCGCTCAATAATGCATATTATCCGATGCAGTGAAAATAGCGGTGGTACACCCTATCCCGAAAAAGGATAAGGATAGGACAAGCCCTGCTAATCTCCGGTCAATTGTTTTGCTTTCGAATGTTAGTCGTCAATAGATCTCTACTAAGATGGGTTGAAGAAAATAAAATTATTCCGGACAAACCGCTTGGCCTTAGATCGAGGCATGACACTATTCATGCCGCGTCGAAATTGGTTTGGGACTCTGTAAGATGAAAACGTTCGATCGTTTTCGTTTGCACGAACGGTTTGCTTCATGTAACTACAAAAACGAACGCAAAAAAACGAAAGACATTTCGTTTACGTTTTCGTTTCTTTCGCTTCATGTAACTCTAAAAAAGAATGAAATTTTCGTTCCGTTCTGAAGCGAAAAGAAAACGACAGCTTATTCACTAACGTTTCTCATTTTCTTTGATTGCTAAATTGGTGGTTGTGTTATTTATTCCGTTGAAAATACGCTGGCGAATTATTGCAAATTTTTTGCTAGAAAAGGATACTTCTCCATCCATTGCCTGGTCGCCTTTGAGAAGGCCTACGATACCTACGGTGACCATCCGTCCTTTATTTATAAGGACAGTCCTTTCTTTTTAACCCCTGTCCTATATTATTTTCTTTTTAATAAAGGACGGAATTTGTCCTTTATTTTTAAAACTGTCCTTTAAAACACTGACTAAAAATTGTTTGCATTCATTTCAATTAAAAATATTACATATAATGTACATACATTACTTGAAATTGGGTTTACTACACCCTCAGTGCTTCAGTGCATGCACTTACTTACTTACTTAGGTGGCGCTACAGTCCGGGGTGGACCTGGGCCTCAACCAATACGCCTCTCCAGTTAGCGCGATCTTTGGCTAACTGCCTCCAGTTGCGCACTCCAAGTTGGTTGAGGTCCCCTTCCACTTGCGCGCGCCACCTAAGGCGAGGTCTTCCTCTACTGCGTTGTCCCTCCGGGTTAGAATCGAAGACTCTTCGGGCCGGAGCGTTGGTGTCCATTCGCTCTACATGTCCCAGCCATCTTAGACGACTGATGCGTACTTTTCTGACTAGGTCGATGTCGCTGTACAGCTCGTAGAGTTCGCTGTTAAATCTTCTCCTCCAAATTCCGTCAACGCAAACGGGACCAAAAATCACTCGAAGAATTTTGCGTTCGAAGCGACCAAGAAGATCCTCATCCGTTTTTGCTAGGGTCCATGCTTCAGTGCATGCACTGCAAACCTTAAATTTCAGATCGTGCCAACCGGATTCTAGTGCAATAACTGAAGAGTATTTTCAATCATGAATTACCCTTGGAGCAGTGACAAATCACAAAAGCTATTCTTATAACTAAATGTAGTTTAGTAGTAGAATTTAGAGGTTTTCGTAATTAAAATGAAGATGTTTTAAATCCATCCACCCTTCTTTTTAACCTTCTTTTTAAAGAAATCTTTTTTTTTTTTCAAATCGAAGACGATGACTTATCAGTCCGCTAACTAAAAAAAACAGTTGTCAACAAATCAATTATTTCAAGTTATTCAAAATATAGAATATAAGAAGAAGGATGTGGTTGCATACCTCTATATTGAGTCCAGCAATATATTTAATATGCCTGAACTAGCCACTAAAATTCATAAGGATAATATAGCCAAAAAAATTAATTCTTTAGGTTCAACCATTTCCGATTAAAAAAAAAATAAAAATAAATAGTTGGCGCAACAATATAAATTAAATAAATTGAATTGAAATTGAATTGAACAATCCGGAGGGACCCTAGGCCTAGCTTCTCACAACCATTCGTTTTGTGTAAGTTTTTCATTTTTTGGAACGAATGGAAGGGATCTACAATTTTTATGCCAACTCCAAACGGCTAACTGAGAAGTTCTTTCAAGACAGTTATACTCTCTATTTGTCAGACGTTCGCGAGAGGTGGCGCAGTGGAAAAAACCATAACTTGGAATTTGGGTTTTTTGCGGGATTCGAACCTGAGACCCCTCGCTTAGTAGTCCAACACACTAACTTGACTAAATTGACTTCGAGCAGGGTTTTCGAAATGAAAAATGACTTACACAAGAATAATACACGCTATAGCGTACGCAGACGATTTAGTGGCGTACAGTGTGTCAGGTCCAAAAATAAAGGTCATCAGCATCCTTCAGCAGCAGGTCTGGCTTCATCCCGCCTGAGGTATTTCCTCATGTAGACATGAAAGGGTTAGTTGAGATAAAATATGGTGTGCCGGTATTGTATCTCGGCCACCACGAGGGATAAGCGGCTCATCCACGACAAGTACGCCGCCAATGCTCAGGAGCTCCTCAGTTTTAGTACCGCAATTTCGGAACGGGACAGGGTTGATACAGAAAAGCAGTTCACCGAATTTTGGTGGCTTGAGGCTTAGCCGGTGCGCTACTTACGTAGTATCTTCCTTAGTTTTAAGCTAGATTTAAGTTGGTTAGAGTAGGGGCTCTTTGGGAGGCGCCGGGCTAGCCAACATGATAGAGTACTTCCCAGACTTGAGCGACGCTTATGGCTTCGATCGAGTGTCGGCGGCGCGGATGAACTCCTGATGGCAGCTGACAGGAAATCATGGACGCGATCAGGATTGTGACCAATCGATAAGATTGCTCACCACCCTGATTATAGGTAATGTTGGTTAAGTAGCTTAGGTAGATTTAAGTAGTTAAAAAAAAAAACAAATTATAAAGATTCTAAGGCTTCTAAAGTTTCTTGGAAACTAAAAAACAATACAAATCATAGATATAGATAGATTTAAGGCCGAACGGCAATAATTTTAAGCATATTGTTAAGTTTAGAGCGCTCGCTAAGAGCCAGTAAGCTAGAATAAGACAAATGTTAGGTTTTATTAGATTCAATCTTTAAAAAAAAGAATAAAACAAAAATTAATTTAAAATGAAAAAAAAAAAAAAAACAATTAAAAATGGTAGTGAGTACCTACGCATAGGGACCAGTCGATAGGATTGTACTGCAAGTCGGCAAATAACTGTCTGCGCGAGTACTAAAATTCAAGTAGCTTATAAGAATTTGATATAATAAGAATGCACAAGCACTGTAATGTAAGATAGTTGACTAAGATATTACGTTGCGTATCGTAACGTAGGCGCATCTTAATTTAAACTGAATTAATAAAGTCAGTCTGTGTAGGACCAACAAAGGTTTACTCCTTTGCGGGATGTATTTTTCGCGAGGAGATTGGACATAAAGGCAAATTACATTTTAGCAATTAAACAGTTTTCGGGCAAGACAAAAGAACACCCACCATCAACTGCATACGGACTGTGGGAATATATTCGGACACCCCCAACGGAGGACCATCGAGACAAATAAAAGCATTCACTCGGTAATCGCATTTCAGTCCCATGACGCGCTTGTTTGATTTATCAAAGCGTGTATCTGAAGGACAGTGCTCCGCAGGATGCAGGTCGTCCGCTTACACAACGTGAGTGTGTATTGCCTCCCATTTAATCGAAATGCAAAATCACTTCTTGATAAATATTTAAACGAAAAATTGGAAATTATTCTTTTGAGCCGTAAACACGGTTAATTTAAAGAGAGTGGTAATCCAATACCTACCTTACGTCATTATCCCTGCACTGGATTAATGCAAGCACATTAAGGCTGTGGCTATGTGTATGTGTGTGTTCTTTTTTGTATCCATTCTCGTCAAACGAATTTTTAAAACAATAATATCTCGCGTTGAGATTTACACTTCTCTGGCACAGAATGCACACGTGAATGGTGCATGTATCCTTCCGAATAAAATTTTCTGAAAGGAAAGACTTTTTATAGGGTGCGTGCAGGCATTAACGCAGTCGATCGTAATCGAATTCCGTTTTTTTTTTTTTTTTGTAAATTTCATGTCAACGCAATGTGAGGTATGCATCCGGGCGAATCCATTACACGCTCAATGGCGAAATTAAATCGGTTTTGGGGCGGACGCACTTGGACATCAGATTGTCGGACACGATGCCACAGTCAGGTGCGAAATACGAGTAGGTAAAGATACCTATATACGGTACGAGTTGTGAACAATTTCTTCCGCTTCTGTCGTTAAGGTATACACAGCGGCTTTTATTAAATTTCCAATTATGCTGGGGTTGTTTTAATCGATATAACATTAATTAATTTGCGAAAAATATAAATAAACGTTAAGTACATTGGTACTCGAGTGGATGATGTTATTTATTGTCGCTCCACGCTGTCAGCTGTCAAGGAGAGAAAGGTGATGAATTGGGAAATGTGAAGCTTCAAATGACTGAACTTTTAGTTTCGTAAATATGAACGAAAGCACAGCGACACGCTATTACCGGGAGCAGGTCGAAATGTTGCTTTGCAAAATTCTGTCGTTTCACACAAAAACGCTCCTTTTCGAAACTCTCCTTTATTTCAGTTCTGCTTTACAAAATTCTGCTTTTCAAATCTAAAACAATAAAATGCAGCCTATGCTGCTTTCTTTAACAAACAAAAAATGTAAAAAAAAAAATTGAAAACAAATTTAAATTTATAAAAACATAAAAATTAAATGTTAAAGGAGGAAAAGCAATAAAAATTAAATTAAATATCGAAAGCAAAAAGGAAAACTATAATTACTGACAAATGGGAAAATTTATAAAAATATATGTATATAAAAAAAATGTTCTCTACATCTGTGCTCAAGAAAATTCTGCGCGCGCTTTTGAACATTTTCCAAATCCTTTTTTTATTGTTTCGCAGAATTTTGTAAAGCAATTTTGACTCTTACAGAATTTGGCCCCAACCTATGATTACCCACCTGCGTTTTACCTGAAAGCTGATATGTAAAGCTTTTAAGCTTGTTTTGTATCTCATTTTCCTTTTTAAGGTTCCGTGCCCAAGGGGAAAAAAAAACGGAACCGTATAAGTTTCGGGTTTCGCTTTTGTTCGTCTGTCCAAACCCACTGGACAAATTTTGTATCTAGATCTATCTCAGAAACCAATTGACGTAGAAGGCTCAAATTTACACACAACATCCGAGATCCAACAAATAACAATGGTAGCGATACATCGGCTGGTTTAAGAGTAACTAGTAATTTGTTGAACAAAATATTTTCATACTCTCAAAAAACAGTTTATTTCTTGATTTCCAAAAAAATGGATATTTTTATAGTTTTTTGTAGATCTTGCTCGTATCTATATATGTGTCGAATAATTTTTTGCTGAAAAGTTAATAGTTTAAAGGATATTTACAAAAAACAGTCAATCACTTTATAAAGTAGGGGAGAGGGGGCCACCTTAGGACACTTTTTACAAAAATCGCTCTAGATCCATTAAAAAGCGGAGTATCCGTTCGGATCTTGAAAATTATTATTACATGTTGTTTTATCTTTGAATATTATATCCAAATAAATATGTATAGTTATGATTTATATACTTTTTATTTATTTTAATAATACTGCCCCTCTGGGGGGGCACCTTAGGACAACCATGGTGCAGAGATAAACCTTAACAAATAAAACCAAAAACAATCACACTGAAATAGACTGTTCAAAGTGATAAAAGGGGGCAGATTAGGACATGCCCAAAAGTTCCCCTCGCGCATTGTCCGAAAGTGCCCCGAGAGGGATAAAAAACTAAAAACTTCATATTTTTTTTAGAAACAATGTAAGTTGTTAATACTTTAGTTGAATAAAATTGCTGCAATATAAAAATTATAATTGAACACTTTTAATTTGTAAATTGAGCATAATGTTGGAATAATATGCTTACGTCTAGGATTAAAAAAAATTACAACTGTCGTCTGGAAACACACTTTTCTTTTTATTTTATTTTTTAAAGTTGGTATCGTTTCAATATCCATCAGATGTTTGTTTGAAATGGAGTAGCCCCTGAAAAATTTTATTAAAGCATTAAAAAGATTCTTTTTTGTAGTACTTTTTCTTAAGTTGTCCTAAATTGCCCCCGTCCCAAACTGCCCCCCTCTCCCCTACATTATTTTTAACAATTTTTCATTTGTTATTGATGTGTTCTTTTAAGCGATTCCAATTGAAACTTCCAATGTATACCCAACTCTACTCATAGGTACTCATGCACACACCGATACCACACTCCATCCAGATTCCAGACTATACAGTCACCCTCCCTAACTCCTCAATAGTGTTTGTGCTCTCGGTCATATCCATAGCCCATTCTCCAATTCCCCATTGATTAGACTGTGTTCTCTTAATCGTTTTCCATTAGAATTTTCTCATGCTCAGAGCATACATATTTTTGTGCACAAACATTATGCTCAGCTTACATCATCCGTATAAAAAAAAACTTCGCAATATCCAACTCTAAAGAAGTACGGAGCCTTCGGTGCGCGAGTGACGCAAAATTTGGTAAAAATAATTTCGATCGACTCAGAACTTGGACTCCTAGCCGTGATTAAGAACTAAAAGTAGATACAAAAAGCAGGAGAGGGTCGAAAGCTGCTTTCCAAATTCTGTTTTGCAAAATTTCTGTCTCTTCACACAAAAATGCTGATTTTAAAAACTCCGCTTCTTCTGCCTAAAACTAAATTCTTCCGTAAAAAATTGTGCTTTGCAAAGTTAAAGCAATAAAATGCGGCTTATTTTTTTTTTTCAAGGGTTGGAGTCAAAATTGTGGAAGGGTCAAATTTCGTTTAACAAAATTCTGCCTTACGCTCGCGCAAAACCTTGTAAAACGTACGGTACGTTTACTCAAAAATAACGATGCAGATCGCAATTGCGCTTCAAAATATCAGCCGAATAATCAACTTATTGAACGAAATATTCAATATTTTATTACAGAAAAATCCAATTCAAAAATCCAAAAACGCGTAGAAAAATCGTGAAAAAACGCGTGGCAATTTTTGACAGCTTTTTTTTTTACACTTTTTTTTCACACTTTCTATTCTATCTTATGTTTAAGAATTCCATAACCATCACCACGATTTTAAAACCATACTTTTACTGCCTTTTAAATCCAAATTAAGCTCGTGACAACAATTCACGATCGCCACTCGTGAAACTATTTCCAATTTAATTTCCGCTAAGTTTCAGTTCGAACTGAATCACTTAAATAGAGTTACAAGCGCCACTAAGCCATCAGAAATTTAGTACCATCTAAAAATGGGAAAGCTTACCGTCTTGTTCGTGGCCTTAGTCCCTCTTTTAGGTGATCATTGTTCGGTATATATTTAAAATAAACTTTAACACTATTGCATTTCTAGTCGTTCTTCAATTTGGAGCTGAAACTAATGCTGCACCGGTACCTGTTCCTCCCTTGAGTTGTCAAACAGGATACTACAGTATGCCGTATATACAGCCAACATACGTATATAGACAACCCCAACCAATATATTATAACTATGCTCCACAACAATATCAATATCCACCAATTTATTCGCAGCCGACAATACCTTATATTTCACCAGGGATTCCCACCGAATTCGAAGGATGTGAGTTTTTCGGCATACATGGGCCGCACATAACTTTCCTAATAACTTGTTTATTTTAGTGTACTCAACGAATACCATTGTAGGAGATAATAACATCCAGTTTACAGGGGTTGATATTTTGGGCAATGTTAACGCTCCGGCCAATGTTTTGTCTATCACCGATGTCCTTTAATAGTGCACTCGCCAAGGATACCTCACAGTTATATTTTATTTATACTTATCTGCTTCCTCCAAGGTGGTTATAAATAAATGAGCAATGCAAACTATATCACTTTTGAGATGATTTGTCAAAAAATTCTAATACGTTACCTAACTCCAATGTTTCTTGCAGTAGGTACACACATCAATTGGTGGTTATTTGGTTAATTTATTCCTCAAAAAATAAAACAAATTAAAAACTAAATAAACAAACGGAATATAAAAAAATTAAAATTAAAAAAAAAAGAAAATGTTCTCTGCATCTTTACGATGAAGTCAGAACAGACAACCTCTTAACCAGAACGCGAGTAGATGTCGCCAGAATAACGGAAATTAGTACGGGTCATTGGCCGTTAGGAAATCACGCGGCCAGGCTTGGCATTCTCCATAACACCCACTGCCGTAGCTGCGCCGACACAAAGAAGAGTGAAACAGTGTTTCATCTTCTTTGTGAGTGTTCGGCCCTAGCCAAACCCAGATGCAGTGCACTAGATCACCCTTTTTATGATCACTTTTCGGCCATCCAAAGTATTTATTTCAACCAGATCATACAATTTCGCAACTCCACAGGCTGGTTTTGAGCTCCCTTAACTTCCTTTTCCTCCTTTTTATTCAGGTTCCGTTAGTTGTGGTCTCAAAACGGCGCTCAATGCATTATTCGCGTTTTTCCTTCGTCAGAAGACGGAAATACAGCCACTTACCAACAAGGAGGGTTCGATTCGGCTCTCATCCGTGAACGAGCAATAGATGACGAAATTTGTTCTTGTTTCGCATGTGAAATCGACTAAATTCCGTGAACGTAAAGCTCGTTCACGGATGTCGCGATGCGACCATAGATTTCTGATCTTGTGTTATGTATAAAAAAATTACTTTTTTAATTGTTGTATTAATCTTTAATTATAATATTTAATTTTTAATTAAATAAATTTGTTTGAACTACACTTTTCTGTTTGTGACTTCACGTGATTTGCTTATTTATACAGCACTCCTTCGAAATTTCTTCTTTAATAATCGGTTAGATTTTTATCACTGCCATTATCAAAAATATATTCCTACAGTCTTCGCAATTCCAATGCATTCGCAGCCTTATAGGCCACCAAGCTGTCTCACATTCGAACTATAATCACAATTACAAACTCAGACAATCGCTATTCTTAAAGGGTAGCCAAATAATATGCTAACCCTCGAAATTAACTTTTTTTTTTCTTTCATTTTTTACGGCAGCTTAGGTAGGGATCTAAATGCTCAGAAGTTAGGACCGTTATACGAAATATCTAAAATTGGACTGTAAAACATTAAATTTGTTTATTATCTATGGAAGGGCTCTATCTACATAGAAGGAAATTCCGAATTCAATTCTTAAACGTGTCGGTATAATGACGGGACATCTGAAATAAAAATCGCACCATTCATAAAATTTATACTTTTCTTAAACAGATGCTGTATACACTGTATAATTTTTAATTTCTTGCACGGACCTATTTCCGCCCTCTGCTCTTTTTCTAGACACTTTCACATATTTCCTTTGTATTTTTAGGGATTAGATTCGTCATGTCTGTCTGTCTGTCCGTCCGTATGTCACAGCCACTTTTCTCCGAAACTATAAGAGCTATACCGTTGAAACTTGGTAAGTAGATGTATTCTGTGAACCGCATTAAGATTTTACACAAAAATAAAATACATAGAACTGAAACTCAAAAATTTTGTTTTCATCAAACCCATACGTGTGGGGTATCTATGGATAGGTCTTCAAAAATAATATTTAGGTTTCTAGTATCATTTTTTTTTCTAAAATGAATAGTTTGCGCGAGAGACACTTCCAAAGTGGTAAAATGTTGTCCCCCCCCCCACACCCCTAAATTCTAAAATAAGAGAACGATAAAACTAAAAAAAATTATATATTGTGCATTATCATCTAAACTTCAAACGAAAATTTTTTGAACGAGATCTAGCGAGTAGTTTTTTTTTGTATACGTCATAAATCGTAAACCTCAACCATTCAAAGAAGGGTTCTTAGCATGAGTCGAGGAGGATTGAATTGGGTGGTGACTTTGTCTACAGGACATGGTAATTTCGGGTATAATTTAAGGAAGATGGGCCTTAGAGAGGATGATATATCTGTAAACTATGACTGGAGGAATCTGCGACAGCGGAACATATACTGTGTCAATGTCCGGCATAGCCTGACAGAAGAATGATGATCTTAGGGCATTATTGAGTCGAGACCCAGTCAAAGAAACAGATCTCCCATAAACATATGCTAGCGTTAACACTAGGAATTTATACCTCAAGCGTGCTCAGCACACTTATTCAGGTGCAAAATAAAAATTCAAGAAGCTGCCTTTGATATTGCTATTTATTTATTAGCACTTCGATATAATATATATATATAAATTGCGTGAATGGTATCGCGAATCTTACTTTCGGCCGAGACCACCAAGACCACCAAGACCATCAAGGATGTCTGTAATAGACAGTACATTGGCCGGAAGGTTTACATTGCCCAATATATCAAAGCCTGTAAAGTCGATATTCTCATTTCCTGCGATAGCACTCTGGTCATACACTGAAATAAGAAACAATTAATAAAAACAGATGAGGAATGATAATGTCAGCCTATCCACATACAACTGGTTGCATTGACTTGAGGCACAAGCTATCAGAAAGATAAAGTACGCTTGCGTAAAACCAGTATATAAGATCTCTTTAAACGCACTGGATTGTGGCCCCTGCAAAAACTTTGGTCCCAATCGCACTCAACTCATTGACTTGATACATCAAGCTTGTGCCATGCAATCACAGATTAACGCAGTAGTATGTCAGGACTGTAAAACTTTTGCAGACTAACATCCTTCATAGTCGCCCGGTATCGTCGATGAAGACGGAATGTAAGTTGGCGCTGCCACTTTTGGAGTTTGCGGAGTGTAGGGGTATGATGTTGGAGCATACGAGTTGTATGGTTGCGGTTGCTGATACGAGTACGTGCTAGGTTGATAATAAGGAGGTACAGGTACGGGCGCCGGAATTGCATTACTTTCTCCTCCCCATTGAAGAACAACTGGAAAGAAAAATTTGTTGTATGTATATATTTTTTTTATAAGAACCAAAATAAGAACCTAGGACTGCGACAAGGACTACCGAAAGTAAAGTGAACGATCTCATTGTTGGACGAGTTTGATTTAGCTAGAGGCATTTCCTACTCTATTTATGTGACCCAACCTTGTGCATTGCCCGATGGAAGTTAAATTAAATCATGATTTACGATCGTAGGTCGTGAGTCTTATGTCACGAGCTGATTTAAATTAGAACTAAAAATATGGTCACGCTTTGTACACTCTTTCATAAACCAAAATGTCGACGTAAGTTGTTCTTATCAGTTTAATTATCGTGTACAAGTTTTGTGAGAGTTTTTCATTTTTGGAACGAATGGAAGGGATTGAAGGGATCTACAAGCGGCTAATTGAGAAGCTCTTTCAAGACAGTTATACTATAATACGCCTCTCCAGTTAGCGCGATCTTTGGCTAACTGCCTCCAGTTGCGCACTACAAGTTGGTTGAGGTCCCCTTCCACTTGCGCGCGCCACCTATGGCGAGGTTGTCCTCTACTGCGTTGTCCCTCCGGGTTGGAATCGAAGACTCTCCGGGCCGGAGCGTTGGTTTCCATTCGCCCTACATGTCCTAACCATCTTAGACGACTAATGCGTACTTTTCTGACCAGGTCGATGTCGCTGTACAGCTCGTAGAGTTCGCTGTTAAATCTTCTCCTCCAAATCCTGTCAACGCAAACGGGACCAAAAATCACTCGAAGAATTTTGCGTTCGAAGCGACCAAGAAGATCCTCATCCGTTTTTGCTAGGGTTCATGCTTCTGCGCCATAGAGAAGGACAGGGATGATGAGAGTCTTATATAGAATCTCCTTAGGGCTTCTTGACAAGGCCTTACCAATCAATTGCCGTCTTAGGCCAAAGAAACAGCGGTTGGCAAGTGTGATTCTTCGCTTGATTTCTGAGGTGATGTCATTTTCAGAGTTAATAGCGGATCCGAGGTAGACTACCTCAAAGTTATAGCTGTCTATCGTGACGTTCTGCCCGATTCGTCGATGTCGTGTGTCCCTTCTTGTTGACAGCATATATTTTGTTTTACCCTCATTCACCACTAAACCCATTCTTGCTTCTGTACTAATACTAGCAAACGCTCCAGTAACAGCCCGCTGTGTTCTGCCAACAATGTCAATGTCGTCAGCGTATGCAAGCAGTTGCACAGACTTATGGAAAATTGTGCCTCTGGTGTTGGCTTGTGAGTTTCGCACAATTTTCTCACGAATGATGTTGAAGAAGTCACATGACAGCGCGTCACCTTGTCTAAATCTTTTTTTGACATCAAAGTTCTCGGTGAGATTGTTTCCGACCTTTTTACGGAGCAGCGAGCGTTCTCCATCGTCATTCTGCACAATCTGACAAGTTTGGCAGGGATGCCAAAACTAGACATGACTCTGTATAGCTCGTCTCTATAAATGCTGTCATATGCGGCCTTAAAATCGATAAAAAGATGGTGAGTATCAATCTGGACTTCTTGGGTTTTCTCCAGGATCTGCCGTAGTGTGAATATTTGATCGGTCGTGGACTTACCGGGCCTAAAACCGCACTGATAGGGACCTATCAGATCGTTGACGAAAGGTTTGAGGCGTTCACACAGTACAGCAGACATGATCTTATACGCAGTGTTAAGGAGACTGATGCCTCTATAGTTGGCGCAGTTTAGAGAGTCTCCTTTCTTGTGGATCAGGCAAACGATGCTGAGGTTCCATTCATCAGGCATACTTTCCTCTAACCAAATTTTGGAGACGAGTTGGTGTATGCACTCTACCAAGTCATCTCCGGCTGCCTTAAACAGCTCGGCAGTTAAGCCGTCCGGTCCAGCAGCCTTGTTGGACTTAAGCTTAGATATTGCTATCCTCACTTCATTTTGGTCAGGTGGACGGAAGTCTTGGCTTTTATCGTCCAGGTTGAATGGTTCGTTCTGCCTGACAGCGGAATTTGTGTCGTCTTCGCCGTTTAGCAGTCTGCAGAAATGGTTTTTCCATGTCCTCAGCACCGACTGTGACTCTACTACAAGGTTTCCTTGTTCGTCTCTACAGGTCTCCGTTCGGGTCTTGTTGGCATGACACGTTCTTTTTACCTTTTGGTAAAACATCCGAACATTGTTCCTGGAGTAACACCTCTCGATATCCTCGATCGCGCGCTTCTCATGCTCTCTCTTTTTTCTCCGGAGAAGCCGATGTTCTTCCCTCCTTTTTTGCTCGTAGAGCTGACGAGCTGCTCTCGTCCTTCTATGCAGCGACGCTTCGTAGGCACTTTGTTTTGCTGCATGTGCTTGCCGGCACTCTTCGTCAAACCAGGGGTTTCCGGGGGGTGGGCTGGTGAAACCGAGAACATCAGTTGCGGCGTTTTTGATGGCTTCTTGGCATCGGCGCCACTGGTCTTCGGCACTTGATGCTGGCAGCATAGGACTTCTCGAGAGGTTGAGGGATACGCGATCGGCAAAGGTTCTGGCGGTTTGTTGCGTTTGTAGTCGTCCAACGGTAAATCTCCTCACAGTATATTCTCGTTGTTGTCGTGTCTGGGACATCCGCATCCGTACCTTGGCTACAACAAGGTAGTGGTCCGAGTCTATGTTGGCCGCTCGGAAAGTTCGGACATCTAGAAAACTGGAGGAGTGCCTCGCGTCGATCGCAACGTGATCAATTTGGTTGACGGTTTGATGATCAGGTGACCGTCGTGTTCCTTTGTGGATATTGAGGTGAGGAAACCGTGAACTAGTTATGGTAACATTACGTCCCGCAGCAAAATCAATCATCCTAAGTCCGTTTCCAGACGTGGTGTCGTGTAGGCTATGTTTTCCGATTGTGCTACCAAAGATGTCCTCCTTTCCTATTTTGGCGTTAAAATCACCCAAGACGATTTTATCGTCATGCTTAGGACATTGCTCATATGTTTTGTCGAGGAGCTCGTAGAAACATTCTTTGGTAGCATCGTCTTTTTCTTCTGTGGGGGCGTGAGCGCATATTAGGCTGATGTTGGCGAATTTAGCCTTTATGCGGATCGTTGTAAGGCGTTCACTTACGTGTCGAAAGATCAAGACTTCTTGCCTAAGTCTGCCGCTTACAACAAATCCGCACCCAAATAGACGCTGCTTTTGTTCCCTATAGCAGTCACCGTAGTATATGTCACAGTTTTTCATCCTTCTTTTGCCCAGGCAATCTCACCGCACTTCCTGGATGACCGCACCCCTTGGGCAAAAGGAGCCGGAATATTCCGGAGTCAGTAACCCGCTGCGGGGATGTGAGAGCTGCCGTTGACCCATTAAGGGCTCTTCCGCCACCATCTCTATTTCAACACCCTGACTAGTGCTGAAAATCCTCAATGACCTCAGCTCATTGAGGTATCTGCCATGTTGACTGTTGACACCACCGTTGATTCAACCATGTGAATTCATTCGCCGTACGTCTTCTTTCTGAGGGGCTCATGTAAGACTTCTGAGACTCGAGCAGACTGTCAACTCCAACAGAGCATTATAGTGTTGCTATTTTCTACGTGTTCAACACTCGCACTTATAAGTTCAGCAAGTCAATTCCGGATGGATATAGACCAGTACCCGGTGGTGACCACTTGGAGGTAAAATAAGCACAATTGGTGTATCTGAACAGTTGCAACAACTGGGCATCGCCAAGTTGACGCCAATCAGTGTCTACCCTATTCATCAACACCCAACCACCACAAAAAAAAAAATGATACCAGAATTGCGAAAAATGCAGTACACTGTTAAAGTCTGAAATTGAAATTTCTTAACCGTCTTCCTAAGAATCATTTTTCACGCCGAAATGTCCAAAAATTTAATGCGACGGACAATAAAAACCAATTGAAATGGTTCTGCGAAATAAGGCCCCAATGAAATAAGGCCCCAAAAAATTATACAGGAAACTACAACAACGATTTTTAATAGAATTTGGGGTGTTATTTCCTTTTTAGGGGCCTCATTTCCTAATGAAAATTGGGGTCTTATTTCATTATGAAATTAAATAAGTCCCCAAAATTACTTTTTTATTATTAATTGTTACCCTTCTGATATGGAATGCGTATGGGGGGCATGCTTTCATTATGAAATAATGAAATAACATTATGAAATTTTTTATCATTATGAAATAACGCCCTAAATTTGGGGCCTTATTTCATTTTCTCTTTTGGGGCCTTATTTCCTACAGCCAATTGAAATAGCTTTGGAGAGATTTTACTATCGCCACATACAACTCAGTTTACGAAACGCTATTTTTCACTCGAACTGCGTACCAATTGCCAAGTGAAATTTCCACGTGGAAAGTTAATTTTGACATTTCGCGGTAAAAAATTCGTATGAAAAACCGAAATCCACGCGAACTGCGTACCAGCCTTAAAGAATGAGGTGCCTGGCGTAGAGATTCTTCGTTCTGTTCACAACCAAAGGCACCAAGTAGTGACAAAGAACAGAAACTGAAACAGAACAGTAAGTTTATTCGTTTTTTAGCAAATTCTGGTTCTATTTACGTTGCTCGCTCAGCTACACAAAACTGAAACAGAAAGAGATTAGTTTCCTTTGATTTCATTTTAGCTTTGACTTCAACGAAAAAATGGAACAGATTTTGGAAATGTTTGGAAATGTTTAGTGAAGATGATTACAAGAATCAATCATCAATCAATCAATATAGACTTATTTACGTTTTACTGCTGAAAAAAGGTTCTGTTCCATATTCTGTTTCTATTGCAAATGTATGGGATTCTCTTTCTGTTCTTAAATGATTCAAAATTTAGCACTACCAACCACAAATTGGGAACGCTGGAATGACTTGCGTGGATGAAAGTTCGATGAGGCGGACGTAGCGCCATCTGTCATTCAATGAAACTACTAGGAGCATGCAAATTTGGGGTTGTAGATAAATATTTTTTGAAGCCAAATACCAGGAAAAATGTTTGAAAAAACAATTTCTGAATAGGGACACCATGATCACCTAGCGGTGATAAAAAATATTCTAATACTTACCAAATATACAAACAAATTTTATAAAACGGTCGAACCGTTTCGGAGGTATGGGACCACAACCACCGTGACACGAGATTTTTGTAATTAGATTGTGTGAACAATATGATGAACAGTTTTTCCGAAACCTGTTCACCGTGACGATGATTCGGCTAGTGTTTGAGTGAGTGTGCCTGTATATGGTTTCCCTTCAGGCGGAAAAACCTGCTTCAAGAAGTTGCCTTTGATATTGCTATTTATTTATTATCAGTTTGATATAATATTATAATAATTATACAATCATAGTATCGCGAATTAAAGGAGACCAAGAGCACCAAGACCACCAACTGAGTCTGTAATAGACAGTGCATTGATCGGAATGTTTAAATCGTCCACTACACTAATGCCTGTAAAATCGATATTTCCGTTTCCTACAATAGCACTCTGATCGGACACTGTAGAAGGAATGTACAAATAATTTAACAAAAATCTTTGCAATATTTTTTACAAATCAACTCACCTCCTTCATATTCGCCTGGTAGCACCGATGGAGTCGGAATGTAAGTTGGTCCTGGCACTATTGGAGTTTGCGGATTGTAGGCGTAGTATGGTTGCGGTTGCTGATAAACAGGTAAAGGCGGCGGTATAGCATTACTTTCTCCTCCCCATTGAAGAACAACTGGAAAGAAAAATTTGTTGTATGTATATATTTTTTTATAAGAACCAAAATAAGAACCTAGGACTGCGACAAGGACTACCGAAAGTAAAGTGAACGATCTCATTGTTGGACGAGTTTGATTTAGCTGAAGGCACTTCCTTCTCTATTTATGTGATCCAACCCTGGGCATTACCCGATGGAAGCTAAATTTAATCATGATTTACGATCGTAGGTCGTGAGTCTTATGTCACGAGCTGATTGAAATTAGAACTAGAAATATGGTCACGCTTTGTACACTATTTCATATAGCAAAATGTCGATGTAGTTGCTGTTATCAGCTTATTTAGCTGGTTTAGTGGTGGGTAAATGTGAAATTTGGGTAAAATAATTTGTTGGATTTGAAGTATGTATCACGAAATGAATTGAAAATCACCAATTGCAAAATTTTGAGTTGCAATTCACGAATTATATATTTTTCGCAAATCACAACGATTTTTTCTTGAATTTATACAAAAATTCGTAATTTGGCATTGAAAACGGCAAAGAATATCAAATTCTGTTTGTTGAATTTTACGATTATAGAAGAATTAATTCGAGCTTCTTTTATAGTAGTGATTTGCGACATTTTTGGCTCAATTTACCTTTTGAATAGGTCAATTTCGCAAACACCACTTACTCTCTCAAATTGCAAAAAATATTTGGTGATCTACTGAATTATGAATCAAAAATTCGTATAATAATTCAACAGATTCTTGATCTTATCTTAAAATTTAAAACATCATTTTTAAAGAATCCTTTATAGCCATTGAATTTGTATGACTAAAAATAGATGAAAAGAGAACTCACTCATCTAGTCAACGAATAACCACTTCCACCACCCAATTTAGGAGTTTCGTTGGATTTTGTTTAGCATAAAATTCTTCTTAAATTATTTTTATTTATTTACTCATATAAACACAGTTACTAAAAGGAATCTTAAATCTTGAAAAAAAAAGTTAAAACATTAATAAAATTTAATACAAAAATTAATATCTGTTGAAATGAAATGAAAATTTTAATTAAACATTAGAACTAAGAAAATAGAAGTTAAAAAAACAAACAATTGAAAAAAAGGAATTGTTATCTAGATAAGTACCTACGCCCTACATCTCAAAATGTACTAAAGACATGTGCAGAAATCCCACTGAATGGGACCAGATATGAGGATACGAAGATTAAGCATTTTCGTACTTGAATCTATCCCTCAATAAAGCGATTTATGTACCAGCTGTGCTTTTTTTTTTTTTTTACACTTTCCATGCCTTTTTTTATAGTTTGCAGAATTTTTTAAAGCAGAATTTTGACCCCAACCCTTTTTTCTTTGCATTAAATTTGGCAACCTGCTTCCAACCAATTTTCGATTACAGGCAGAATTCATACAGGCCCATTTGTTCTCCGTAGGTATTTGCTTTGTAAATGCAAGGTTGATTCGGATTTTGATTTTTTGATTTTTTGATTTTTTGATTTTTTTTGCCTAATTAAGTGGATCGTCTGTGTTTAACTTTTATCCTTGAACTCACATTCGAACTCAAATTCAATTTAATAACAAAAATTCATAAATCACAAACAAACCCCTAAGTCTGCAATCAGACAAAGGCAATTTATTTCCATTTGACAATGCGGCAGACATCAATATACCTAATCAACCGGATCTAATAAAAATAATTTCACTACGAATCAATAAATACAAAGGACCTCCCGGTTTAAGAGATAAACCAGCTTCTGTTGGCAAATATTTCCCATTTAAAAACCACTCCTCCCCAGAGGTACCACCGAAAATAACTTAAAAATGATTGTTAAAAAAAAAGAACAGACAGACATTAAAGTACCAGTCAAGCAACAATAAAAATGATTATCTTCCCCCTTGTTCGCCGCAGAATAACAACAACAGATCCAAACGACAAGGCTGCTCCTTTGCGGAGCAACAAATAAAATAAATCACCGCACGGTGGTGTGGGGATTGGGCCCTTTTCAGCACTCAATCTATATAAAAAGATGGAAGACCAGCAAAACAACAGACAAGAAAGATGTCCACACTTCGATTTAATTGCCGTTAAAATTTTACGATCTCGGCAAATGGCAATCCTTCTGTAAACGTTGCAAAGGATACCAGCGCGATTCTCGTCTTTCGTCCAATCGCCAAGGATAGCTGAGCAGGATAAAAGTTTAGAGACACTGACGACGGTTTGTCTGATAAGTGCTGTGCGAGTACCCTATACCCCTCCCGACCACTGCGGTCAGAGGGGCGCCACAGTTGCTAAATTTTTGAGAGGTGGTCGCCAACTTCTTTCGGTTGAAGAAGAAGAAGAAAAAAAAAAATTTTACTTTGTCTTCCATATGTGTGCGAGCGGTTCTTAAGCGAAATTTCAAAATTAGTCTTGAAGTGATGAGAATCCTTGTAATTGGTTCTGCCACATGGTGAGTTGCGAGTTGGTATACTTGAGCGGCATGAATTCGCCCTCCCGTCGTGGCGGAGATTAGAAAATGTTCTCTACGCCGGAGAAGGAGGATGTTAAACGTCTTTAAGTGCTGATACTGTAGGATATTTTGATGTAAAGGGTGAAATTCATTTAATATTTATTCGGCGAAAGTTTGGCTTTTACAATGTTGGGCTCATTTGTATTTTCTTTGGCGGATAATCCGTTCGGGGATAATGTCCTATCTAACAGACACTGTGCGCTCAACATTATTCAGTGACATTGAGTGATTGCGTTTGTGGATTATGCTCGCCCTTTGAGTTTGTATGTAGGTGGATAAAATATATATTCTCCAAACTGAGGGATTTATTGAGAGGGCCGGGCAACATTATATGTTGAACTGGCTGTAGGAAATAAGGCCCCAAAAGAGAAAATGAAATAAGGCCCCAAAAAAAGGAAATAAAACTCCAAATTCTATTAAAGTTTGTTGTTGTTGTTTCCTGTATAATTCGTTGGGGGCTTCATTTTGCAGAGCCTGTTGAACTGTGGAAAATTAAGCCTTAAAGTATATCTGCAGAACATTTTTCGTAAGCGTTACCTTGGACTTTCCATTCCAAACTCCTTTCATGTCATTGCTCCGTATCCAGCCTAACTAGGGTAAGTGCCCCATCAGTTCTACTGTTATGGATCCATCCACTGTCACCTTATACCCGCGGGAATTCGGCGAAAAATTAAGAAATTCCAATTTCTTGCAAACTTGTAAAAGTGCATACACTTACCCCACATTCAAAACTGTCCATTCGACCCAAATACCAGCTACAAGAACAAGTACCTATCTCGAACGAAATACAAAAGGAAAAGGAAGACACGCCACGAAACACTTCAACTCTGTAAAATTAATGGACCGCATTCAGAAGCGCTCATTTATTCTGGGCCGGTGCACATCGTCCTGTCATCTGTTTGAACGGGTATTCTGCCCCCATTATCGCACTATTATCCGCTTAAGGTGACTCGATCTTACTCTCTCTATTAAGCAACACTGAGCTACTGTATGATATTTTCAGTTTTTTGAAGGAAAGCGAAAGAAACAAACTACGAACGCCCTCCATCTGAACTGAATCCATTGCAAGGACACTTAAGATTGTTAGATGGAGGAGCTGTGAACTGGTTTTACGGATTACTTTCCATTGTACTCATATACGACACATAAGACATAACCTGCCAAAAGCACACACTCTCCCTCTTAGTTTGGATCAAATCACTTGTTTATCTTCGGAGATCCTTCGGTATATACTTTCACTTCGTCTTTCATTCTGTAGTACAGCTGCAGCCTGAGTGATTGTATTTTTGTTCGGGTAAAAGGAGAGACGGGATGATTTTCGTATGCAATTCTTATTTCCATACATACCCCCTTTTTACAACACATCCTTTCATATGCGATTAAGCTTAGAAGTACTCTGTACTCGCATGTACAGAGCAGAGAAAACGGATCTGTTGTCGTTGGTGGTGCATATAATAGATGAACAACCCATTTGGAGCAAATTACGCCAATTTCTCATTGAGAATCCTTAAGCTTTTGCGATGTAATGCGGTTGTAAATGTGTTGTTTGGATGTGAAGTGCGAGAGGAGGAACGCGAACGGCTCTATTAATAAGGAAATCATGTAAATTTGCACCAACAACTGAGTAATTTTCTTTGATAGATTTCGTCTGTCTGTTTGTTTGGGGTCTTCTTGCCTCACTATAGTTGGGAAACTATCCCTTAGAAATTGGTAGAATTTGGTTTCCTACCTTACAGAATTTACTCTAAGGATATTCATCAGACTTTAACTCTAAGGTCGAGGAAAACGGAGTGACGATTGGTAGGACCTTTCTGAAGACATGTTTCTAGGGGCACACATCAGACATATTTTCACTTCCACGTCCATCTGCGGGTATTTCGGGACGGGCAGTATTTAATTGAGCAACAGTTAGAAGAGGCTTTTGCTGACTAACTTGAAGACGCCTTCAAATCCTTGGAAGATAAGTCCTTAAACAATTTCGGAATGAAGCAGCAGAAACATTATCCTGGAGGGTGCTTCCTTTGACCACTTAAACTTGATGGTTGAACTCAATCTAGGGGTTTTCAATAAGAGCGCTACAAAAGTTTTTTTTAAATAAACAAAAACGGTTTTGGATATCAATGAAATTCTTTATTCCTTTGAAAGTACGTTTGATGCCATTATGTATGGAGGACAAGAAGGTTGAACATTTTCGACTTTGAATCGATCCCTCAACAAGCGATTACTTTACCAGCTGTCCTGTATATAGATCTAGATCTAAGCTCATGTACAACAAAATTTATGTTGTCCATTTTTCGAACCTTGCTTTAGATGTTGGCTGTTCGTTCTTATCATTTATCCAATTCGATCAAGGACCCAAGACTTTTTTGGCATGATTCACCAATTTAGGGTTCAGTTTTTGGGAACGGTGAAATTTAATGCAAAATATGACACAACTTTTAATGGCGTTTCCCTTTAACTCACCCCGTTGGTAGCTGCTTAAATATTGCCGTGGTTTCGCGAACCTTCAAAAAAGATGACACAAACAACTAAGTAATTGAAGATACACTTGACCCCGAACAAGCATCAGCTCTGGATCCTCTTATGTCGACCACATCAACACCCTGCGGATCATCATCGAGCAGTGCGTTGAATAAAAAACAAACTTAACAGCCTGGGTCCCAACTCATCAACTCATACTCGTATATGCAAAGTATTGCTGGACAAATGGTTGAGAGCGTAGAGAATTTCCAAATTCCAGTACCTTGGGAGTATTGTCTTAACCGAAGGCGGAACCGAACAACAACCAGTTTTCGTTTGACGTTTCAATCAGCTGTGAAACACTAGTCGTGATTCGTGAAACTTATGTGTAGGTAAACTATTTCGTTTACAAATTTCGATCGCATTAATTAACAAATAAAATGCATTCAGAACATTTAAAAATAATATTAGTCCATCAATTAAGTGTTGAAACTGATTTGAAGTTCTGACCGAATTAGCTGCTCTGCTGAATGTTGCAAGAGTTGTGTTTGTTTCAACAACCCAACGATTGAAAGTTGTTTTCGTGTTTTTTTCGTGGAAAAACGGGTTTCGGAGTGTGAAATGTGAATAGGATATAAGTCACGTCTTTAAAACGGTTTTGTACGGACTTTCTTGCTGCGTTATTTTCAGGAACGAGAAAACCTTTCCATAAAATATACATAGTGGAACCTATGTCGAGTCCGAACAGCTAATTGAGATGCTCTTTGAGACCGCTCCGTCATTGGCCAATAACAATAACCCTGAACCGAAAATATTAGCGCTGTCTAGTGTCTACTGCTCAAGTGGCGTGAGACATAGTACTAACTAAAAACTACCAGCATTAACGTCTTTTTAAAACTGGACACTCGTGGTGTCATTTTTCTTCCGTTTAGAGATCGCCTTTATTACATTGGTTTTTCTGTTGCGATTGATTAGTTCCTTCATCAACCTTATAGATTTTATTTTTCTAGGATATATATGGGTCTGCTTCCTCCTCTGTCTTTCAAAATGATCATACAACCTTCTTACGGCACACCCTTCGCATCAGTTGATCTTTGCAAGCATGCAATTCAAGATCCTGATGGTGAAAAATGCCATTTAAGCTGGTTTGTTACTCAATCCAGTAGTGTAACGAAACGCCACCGTTCGTCACACTTTTATATGGACAGACACTCCACTGGCGGCTATTGCACCAATCCCTTATGTGACTTCGAGAATTTACATTGGTCACGTAGAAGTCGCACTCTCTTAGTGGTGGGAAAACAATGAGTCCCCTAATAAGAGAAGTATTCGGGGAGCCTTGTCTACCAGTGAACTGTACCGTACCAATCTTGTGTAACCAGATAAGACTCCCGTTTTGGAAATCGACTTTGGTCTCTGTTCTAAGTTTTTGGCGGCTGAACTCCCTTTGGGAAATCGGCTTTAATCAAGTAGTGTCAGCAGTCCCAGCCAGTGATGCCAGACTTTAGAAGCAGGTTATCCCACGGTTATACCCAAAAAATCCCTTTTATCCCTCGCCAAAATTTCAAAAATCCCAAATTCATCCCACGAAATATAAAATTAAAAAAAAACATATATTTCATTAAATTTACAGCCAGATTCTGCCGTTGTGAGCCCTCACAAGTCACACACAAGACCGTGTGAGGTTGATTTCTTGTGAGGTTTATTTTGATTCGCGAATACGCAAAATATTAACACAGAAATGTTTTAGAACTG
Source organism: Cheilosia urbana (assembly GCA_946477585.1). Classification (NCBI taxonomy): domain Eukaryota; kingdom Metazoa; phylum Arthropoda; class Insecta; order Diptera; family Syrphidae; genus Cheilosia; species Cheilosia urbana. The sequence continues at coordinate 126,995,050 of OX297854.1, forward strand.
AAGAAAAATAATTCACAAATCAATAATACCCTAACAAATATCTATAGGTATTTCACGAAATGATTATAAATACATAATATATCATGAAATGGAATTTTCGGGTCACTAGGTACGTAGAAATAGGGTACCAGTGCCATTCAATACGAATATTATCACTTATGAGCCGTTATGACTGGTTTTAAATTTTGTGACATCGTGAGTTGAGAGTGTGCTGACAGAATACGAAAACCTCATAAAATAAATTTCACCTCACCTTGTGAGGGTTTTGTGACTTGTGACGTTTCAGTGAGTTTGCCAGAATCGGACTTTTAGCCTTTTTTATCATTACCAAATACAAGTTACATTATACATTACCTAACTATGCAAGCTAACAAAAATAAGTACATATTAAGATACGTTTTCAATGACTTTTTTCTTTAAACATGTAATATTTAATTTGATCGTAGGTCGACTAATTTTTTTATTCTTAATGAAACTAGCAAATTATGAACAACAGTTGACCAAAAAGTAAAATCCCTTTTTTTGTACTATGAGGTTTGAAAAATCCCTTTTACCCTTTTAGCTTATTTGAAGTGAGAAAATCCCACAAAAAGGGAAAAATCCCCCGATCTGGCATCACTGATCCCAGCTGGCTTGCTCCCCCTTTCCCCTGGAATCACGCAGTAGCCGGGCCACGTAGTTAGACGTAGTGTAGACGTTATCAAAATATTGTTAAGGTATAACTAGTTTGTATAGGATTATACGGAAACATTGTATTTAATTAGAGATTAAGTAAACTTACTGCAAATAAAGTGAACCTCTGAACCAGAGTTTTGGAGTTTCTTTGGTAAGCCCTGGAATCGGCGAGCAAAACCCCGGCCAATTGACATATGGTAATTCCGGCTAATTCCGAGCACAAGCGACTCAAAACAAATTTTTCGGTGATGCAACAGACCCATCATCAACAGTCAGCTACTTACCAATTCCTTATGGAAACTTCATCGTACATTTGTGCTTAAATATTCAAAAAACAGACACACACACTTTCAAGGACACCCCAGCTAATTAATGGATCAATAAAACAATCACAACCGCCTGAACGAATTCTTTTATTACTCAATTCTTTTTTATCGTTCGCTTTAATTCCAACGTCCGCATTTATGGAAGTCATTGATTACCAAGCGCACCCTCCCCCGGAAGACTGGAGGAAGCAGTCGTGTGGTCTCCCAAGAATAGTTATACCGTATACAAACGAAATTATCATACTCTGCCCGATAGCTCAGTGGCGGAACGCCCGCCCAGAACCAGACCTCTATCGGTAGTCGTTGTTTGTTGTCGTCGTGACTCGTGAGTGGAGTGCCTACCCAAAGTGGCTATAGAAGTAAGCGAGTGTTATGTAGATAGGTGGCATGCCACTTAACATCTTGCTTTGCAACATAAAAACGTTCAAAGCCGGAAATGGTATGGAAAAACTTCTGCCTTGCTTCCTCCTGTATGTTGTCAGGCCATTGGAGTGTGCCATCAACAGCATAAGTCAGGCGCAGTTCACCATCGTGTGTTCCTTCAATTGATGAGCCATGAACATGATGATGACAATTAGTCGGCGGCGACGTGTGTGACAAATAAGTTGGTTCTATTGGCGATTGACCAAGTGGGCGAGTTGGTATATTGTGGTGGATGCCGCTAGCCGCGCCGGTTCCCCGGTGCGTGTCGTGACGGAAAAAAACCTCACAAATTAATTGGACAAGGAAAACGAAGCTAGATAGATGGCACAAACAGGGAGTCGTCGCCAAGTGGTATAACATATTTGGCAGTGGTCCAAAATAGTGGCCATCAAGTGAAATTGTTACTTTGCTTGATTAGCATAAGAAATTACTTGGTCGTGGTGTATAGTGCTCAAGCTCATTCGCCGTAGCCGTAGTTAGAAAAAAAAAAAAAGAATTGCTTCCCATGGAAGTAGGTACTCATAAAGATACAGTCATAGCAACCTGCTGGCCATGTTCGGATGTGTGGCTTGTTTGTCGTAATTGTGTGACTGGCTCTGTTTGAACGCATTGATTTGTCATGTTGAACAAGTGGTTAATATTCGTGGGGCGCTACTCGCACGTGGGTACTAGCGGAATGGCCATTCGAATCTGATGAAGTGTTCTTGGAACGGTTTTACGGCTCTTAGCGACAAAATATTGGTACACGCATTTTGGGATACAGGGTGGGGGCGAATGCATGTTTGGCATTCCATTTTGGGAGCGCAAGTCAATCCATTTACCTAGTGGTTAAATGAACTTAACACTGATCAGTATGTATCTGCCGATGGTGGACGAACGTATTTGGGAGTTTTGATATCCGTTGCAGTTCTACGCTGCATGACTTTTCCGGGGAGCCTCATTGATTGGAAATATTACATCGATGCAGACCAATTGAATCGAGTACCTATTTGGTCTGTCTAGTGGAGTGCACTTACTAAATTTGTTTCTTCGGTGAACGTGACCTGAAAATAAATTAAAAAACGATCTTATCTCTGGCCGAAGTCGCAAGAATCCATAGAAGCATGACAAAACTTCCATTAAATCTAAAAGTACCGGGAAATCAAACCTATCTTCGATCTGAACTTATTTCGCTATGCGATGCTCATTTTACGCCCTTGTTCCAATTTATTCCTCTCTTGAAAGGAAGCAGAAGGTAGGACATTGGGGAGCGCATTGAGTGCAGTAAAAATGGGGTAGACTCTGATTGGCATCAAGTTGGCGGTGCCCAGTATAATTGGAACTGAAGGGTGGGCCTTCTAGTGGTTTATTTTTAAATCTGTTTCCCGCTCGATATCTTGACAAAAAGTCAGTATCATACCTCCGCGGAACGAAATGAGTCACCCTACGCTGGAACAACGTTGGGAAATATTGAAAACTTATTTCCAAAGCGAGTGCTGTGTATGTGTAGCCCCGAGAGTGCATTTTTTGAAAATATGTTTTGGCCGAAATGAAGCACCCACCGTGCAAAAATTGTGAGACTAGTATGCTAGTGGACAACACTCATGGTCCCTGTCGTCGTACGGAGCGCACAGACGAGAATGTAGCTGCTGTAGCCGAGAGTGAGAGACTCAATTGTGGAGTGGTGGCATCATTGGACAATATTTCTTCGAAAATGAGGCTGGAAACATCGTTTGGGTCAACGGCGGGCTTAACAGAGCCATGTTAACGGGCTTCTTTTTCTTTTTTTTTTTACTTAAATTGAGGACATGGATTTGGACGACCTCTGGTTCATATAGGATGGCGCGCCATGCCACATAGCCTATGCCATAAAAGATCTTTTGCGCGCCAAAGTCACAAATCGTGTTATCAACCGTCTTAGCGATGTCTACTGGTCGCCTCAGAGCTGCGATTTGACACCTTTGGATTTTTTTTTTTTTTTTTTTTTTCTGGGGAACCGTGAAGGACCGAGATGTTGTGCCAACAATCCGGAAACGATTCAAGCACTTAAGGCCAATATCATCCAAGCAATCCATGAGCTACAGCCCGAAACCATCAAGGTCTTGGAAAATTGGAGTAACAGAATGAGCTACTGCGAAGCCAGCCGAGGCAGCCACGTGAACGAAATCGTGATGCAATTAATGGGAATGTTTGCACTTACTAATAAATCTATAATATATAAAATAAAAATTATTTTGTATTTTATTGCATTTTTTAAAAGAAACTTGTGTTTGGCTAACCCTGTATTTCCTTTAGGCAACTCAAGAGCTTTGAGATAAAAAGGAAATGACACCACATCAAAAAGAAAGCAAAAGACTTATTTTCTAATAGGTGTAACAGCGTACTCCTCCGTGTAATTAAGTTGGTCAGAAAAGTGCAAATCAACACCAACGCCTTGGGCCGAAAAGTAAGCGCAACTGACTAAAAATTTGCATTGGTGGAGGTATGTACTTAACCCCCGTAGACATGGATGCATCCGTTAACAAATCTTAAATAAAAGTCCCTAAATTTTTGTGACGTGTTACCAAGCATTAATTAGGGTTGAGTCAATGGTAATTAGAATATGCGGCGATTCCTCTCGTCTTGGATCCTATGCCCATTGGGTACGAAGCAGTTACGAATTTTAACTTCGTTTTCATTTTTTTTCTCTATTAAATAAACTCCATAGGTACGAGTTCGCCTTTTTTTTATTGTTACTGTTATTAATGAAATACAGTTGCCGCATTACAAATAACTTTATAAATTTCGTAAAAATTTAAATTAGGAGCCAACAAATTGTGCACATTCGAGATTGCTTACCGAAAGCGACAATTTCCATTTAATAAAAATGAACCTATTTCCAAAATTCAATTTACACTAACTTGTCTCTCTTTCCCCAGAAGATTCATTTTTTGCGCTGGACTTTTATAATGAAAGAAAAAACTCCCACCATATTTAAATAACGTACAGCCACATTGTAAACATCACGTACAAAATTCGCACCATATTTTTTAATGCTGTGTATCAACTAGGGTTGCCAGATTTTGCTCGCAGCTCGAAGGGACAAGCAGAGAAAATATGGAAAAAACCCGCGATTTACAAATTTCTCCCGGGAAAAAATAAATAAATTGCAAACCTGGGTCGATACAAAACTTTCTAGTTCATAAAAAGTTTTGTGGTTGTTTTCCTATCTTATTAGATCTGAGAAACAATGCTAGATAAAAGAAACAGGTCATAAATAAATATAGGAGAATGAATAGTGTTAAATAAAATTCCCTTTTTGGTTATCTGATAGGGCAGGACATATAACAATGTGAGTTTTTAAAAGTTGAAGCTCTTATCTTAACAGGCAATTGTCGCAAATTCTGGCTAAGAGTTATAACTTATAAGCACCTGCTGCCCTACGTATGTGCGGGTGCAAATGAACTGGGAATTTCTGATTCTGTAAACTCCAATTTTGCTGAAAATAAGTTTTGCGCTGCTGTTATTGCATTTTTAATAGCTGTTGCAATTTGAATTTTAAAATGCGGTTTTGAGTTTTAAAAATATATATGATCGGCTTTTGGGTAGCCATTTTTGAGAAAGAATTAAAAAACAGATTTCTTCCAATTTTTTGAGAAAGACTAAGTATGGGATCTTATTTAGAATACTGATATTATCCTTAGTATGTATTTTGATCAAAATCGTTAGAGCTGTTTTTGTAAAATTTGACAGAAAAAACAGTACCAAGTATTGCAATGTTTAGTTTGGAAAATATTATTTTTTTGTTTGAGCTATAAGCTTTACTTGGTTTTTAAAGTTTTATCGAAGTCAAAAATGGGGTTTTCGAGATATGAGCAGTTCTTAAAATTAGCGTTTCCGGTGATTCGAATTGAAAATTAAGGACGCAACAATTTTAAGAATATCAATTTTACTCTAAATTTGTATTTTGGTCAAAATCGTTATTGCCATTTTCTGGTAAACTAAGGAAAACTAAATTTTAAAAAATTGCTTTTTTCAAAAATCATCCATTTTACGATAATACCGAGTTTGCCATTAAGTTGGAAATGATTAGTTAAAAATTAATTTTTATTACAATTGTATGGACCATTTTCGAGGATCGTGGAGAAAACCCAAGAAGTCCAGATCGATACTCACCATCTTTTTATCGATTTTAAGGCCGCATATGACAGCATTTATAGAGACGAGCTATACAGAGCCATATCTAGTTTTGGCATCCCTGCCAAACTTGTCAGATTTTGCAGAATGACGATGGAGAATGAGTCTTCGATTGCAACCCGGAAGGACAACGCAGTAGGGGAAGACCTCGCCTTAGGTGGCGCGCGCAAGTGGAAGGGGACCTCAACCATCTTGGAGTGCGCAACTGGAGGCAGTTAGCCAAAGATCGCCTTAACTGGAGAGGCGTATTGGTTGAGGCCCAGGTCCACCCCGGACTGTAGCCCCACCTCAAGTAAGTAAGTAAAGGACCATTAACGAGATATGTCCAAATTCCAAAAGTACCGTTACTCGAATTTTTAGCCAAAAACTGGGTATGCAGTCATGGTAACCTCACCCACTTAAGCTTAAATATAAATTTTAGTTGAAATCGTTAAAGCCGTTTTCGAGCAAATCGGTGCAGGGAAATAAGTCCCCAGGAACTAAGTCCACTGAGGGACTTAGTTCCCACCTAATGGGAAATAAAACCACTTTCGTGAAATGGATTTAGTTCCCATGTAAGGTGGGAAATAAATTCATGTAAGGTGGGAAATAAATTTTAATGTGAAGTAAATTCCCACTGTCGACTAAGTGCAAAGTAAAATTAAAGAGTCAAGTTGGTACTTTGCACTTTTTATAAACTAAAGAGAAATTAAATTATATATGAGGCAGAGCAATATATGTAAAAAATTTCAAAAACGAAATTCGGTTTGCAGGACTCTGAAAGTAATCAAAGAAAAATCGACGCTCACCATGAACGGTCGTGCGAATTTTTTACTTTTATTTTCTAAAATTTTCGAAGTCTAAAAATGTCAATTTATTTTCTCAATCAACTTTTTTATTTTAACCTTCGAAAATTTGAGAAAATAAAAGTAAACAATTCGCGTGAATTTAGTCTCATGGACTTATGTCCCTGCGCCAAAAATCACCGCAATTTTTCTTTGATTATTTTCAGAGTCTTGCTAACTGAATTTTGAAGAGAGTATTTTGTCATACAGAATAAAACTTAAAAAATTCAGCTTGCAAGACTCTGAAAATAGTAAAAGAAAAATCACCGTGATTATTTAAACAAAAGTGTATCCAATTCTAAATGTTGGAAGCTAGTTCCCTCTTCTTATTTTTGAATGTGTACTAAGTTCCCATAAGAAAGTGAACTTATTTCCCACCTTACATGGGAACTAAGTCCACTTCACGAAAGTGGTTTTATGTACTTCCCACTAAGTGGGACTTATTTCCCTGCACCGAGCAAATCCAACTGGTACGAACATTTTGTATGGGAAGTACCATTAATATTAAGTTTACCTTGCAAAATAAAAAACGTAAGCCCACCAACTCCAAATCCGAAGTTTGAACGAAATTCGGGCAGCCGTTTAGGCTGTAGGTCTGTGGAAGGATAGACAGACGGACAGAATTTTGCGACCCACTTTTTTGAGTTCGTCTATCATCGTAATGTCAGAATTGATTAACATTTTGAGTTCGAAATTGTTTACGATAACAATATCTTTCCTTCTCTTACTACGTAATGGAGAAAGTTAAAAACTGTAGGCTGTAAAACTACTCCTACTTAGATTATGTATAAAACATAAATTATTCTGACACATAGCTAGTATACCTACCTGCATCCTACATAGTTTTCAAACAAACCGATTCGTTTTTTTTTACAAGCAGCAGCGCGTTCTGATATCATGTTCGAATTCGAAGAACTAAAGACGGGATCGCTCTCAACTTAGGTAGAGGTGAAGAGGCCACTCATAATCAGTGTTACCTCTGAAAATGTTACAAAGTTATCGTTATCCTTTTTTAGCCATTTAAAGTTTACTTCCCACTCTACTTCCTTTTCTTTTCTTTTTAATGTGATTTTGTGAAATAAATTCGGAACAAGTACTCGAAGCAGATTCTGACAAGTTTTCCAGATTTGCTGCCTGCGATATATTTTTTGAAGTTGATGGTCCATTTTTGCCAGTTCTTATAATGTAGCTCCTAATTAGATCCTTATTAATAAATGTATTATTAGTTCACCATATTAGAAAAATTTCTTCGTTAATTTCAAGCTGTGTCCAGTGTAAATAAATTTCTAAAAAGTGTCCAAAACCAATGATTTTAAAAAAAGAGATGTCCTGGTGTCCAAGTGAAAAGGTGTGCAATTGACTCTAAAGTGTCCCAAGGGTAACCCAGCTTGTAATTCGTAGGTCGAGCGGTGATCTGTATTTATTGGTTTTATAAGATTGCAATACAAAGCCCCTAGCTCAATAATTGTTAGGGTAATACCGGTCTAAGTTTGAAATAAATAATGCAAGGAAAAATAAGAACGTGCTTTCGAAAATAAGTTTAATTTTAGTTATAATTTTTTGTTGTCAAGCGTGTAAGGACTAAGGATCATCTGCTTACAATGTGTCAAATTTAAATATTCTTATGCAGTTACATTCTAAGACACGTTCGAGTGAATTTTTTTAGAAAGCTTTTAGAAATACGCGTTTTTTTTCGGACAAAAAAAAAAGACGATAAAAATGCACTAGGTATAACTATAAAGCTATGTTCGAATGCAGTAGGCAATCCCGCTTGTGCTTGGTAAATTAAATTGAATTCGAACTCATAGGACAGCTTCGGGCTGGTCGTGTATCTTGTTAGGCGGCACCTTTTGCTTTCACAGATGGCACCCCTTTCCCAAGGGGAGTTGTCCGCGTCGGCGACGGTATTTTAATGAACCTTACGGCCCATTGAACCACATATACAGCTTAATGCGGTTGCCCTACTTACAGTTTATATGCCAAACTAATGCGAATGATTGAATAATTATCATCATCATCATCATCGACATCGTCGTCGTCGTCGTTGTCGTCAACGCACAGGATGTTGAAAGTTAATGTCATTTGCCTAGGATAATATACAAATATCTACCGCACCGCATGTGGCAAATTCATATTCCTTGATGAGGCTGTGCGGTGATGTGGACGTTGTTATTGTTTATATGAAGCGTGTCCGTTCCGGCTGGTGGTCCTCCATCATTAACAGCGACCAATTACAGTTCGCACAATGATGGCCACTTAATATGCAAATATCTTGGGACTGTTACTGCACGTCATACAGATTTAATGGGGGCGACCCGGGACCCGGCATAGGCTGTGGGGACAATGGCAATGGCTGCTTATACTTCATAATAATTACAGCATATTTTTCTCTCGGAAAGTTTAATGGCAGTTATGTTATTGGACATTGCCAATTGAACGGATTCATTAGGGATGTTTGTGGTAAAACGGCTTTGGCCGCGGCATATGTCCGAGGAAGAGCGGTATGGCTTGAAGAGCTGGTGGTCGTGTAGGGGTGGACGAATAATTGACTGTAGTGCGGTTGATGTAAATTATGCAATAGGCCTGGTCGCTTGCGAATTGTCGAATGCACTACCAATACCGGGCGGGGTTGTATTATTGATGTGATCATATGCCTGATTAATGGCGACCTGTCTGGCTTTAGTTTTTTTAACAACTGTGTCAAGTGAAATTTATGAGAGGAGCTTTACTGGCAGCTGGATGTGACGACCTTTAGAACTCATATGAATTTTAAAATGTCTCTTAACGTGATATGTCACAAATGATATGAACGCCATTAGCATGCCCAAGCTGCAGCAGTTCGTTAGATTCAATTTGTGCACTGTCAACGGGGGGTATTTGCATAATTACCTCGAACACAAGCCGCATGACACCTTCAAACATGCAAACGTCAGAATGCACTTAAACGCTTTGATATTCAACCCCCCTCAAGCAGAGTACAGCAATCCACACTCGTTCATTCGGCAGAAAAGAAATCTCCATATACCCCAAAATGATTTTAACCAAAACAAACACAAACCGTACGTGTGGTTCGATTTAAAAGATTCGCCATCAAGTGATAAAAAAGGAAATGGATCTTCCGGCAAGGAAACGTTGGCGTAAATTTCCCAATAAAAAAGAAAAAGTTACGCCTCAGGTTTCAAGCCTGCCTTTGCTTTGCCTTTTTTTTTTTTTGCTTTGGCCTAGCGAAAGGTTCTCAAAATAAATTCTACCACGAGGCTTGCATCAGCGCAACCCCCTTCCGGACCTAGTTAGCAATGATAGAGGCGCGGAGCAGCCACCGAAACGTGCCTTTCACCAGACCACCGCTCGAACCATTTCAACAGTCGCTTTCTCTCAAAAGGATATACTTAGGTATACACTGTTAGTACTTAAAATTTCCTCCTAGCACAGAATTTGCAATACTGTGCCGGCACTTTGCCGAACACCACATGAATACATCCAGACATACAGGGGGCAAAGTATACGGCAAAAGGCCCAGCCGGAAGGCAATGAATGGTGTCGGGGTTTGATATCTTCCTGATTCGAGAGCACACATCACCGCACTCACCTCCAATCCAAGCATACATAGGTACATAAGGATGGAATGCAAAATTTTCGAATGCTCGCACTAGGCGTCAATTGAATTGAGCGGATTCCGTTGACGTCAACGACAACGATGTACACAGTTGGAGTGCCGCTGATGAAGGGGTTCAGCCAGAAAGGGCTGCAAAATGCAGGCAAACATTGCTCGGCGAAACGGAAACGGCTGTAGGTGGGTTCACTAAGTTCCGCTTTTTCCATAATTATTCGCGGAAATGAGGTTGTAAATAAGTATCCTGCGCCCGAGGCAAAATTTGCGGGAAACGCCGTACGAGTCAGCCACTCGAGCGATTTGTATTTTGTATATTTGGAAATGCTCAGGAATGGTTTTCAAATTGAATGAGGGAGTAGGAAGCACACACTCAAAAAAGCCGAAGAGTTCTTTAAATTTTGGTGACCATATCCGCAACGATTTGCCCCGTTTTTTTCTTCCTGTTTTTTTTTTTTTTCTTTTTTTTTGCATGGTTCCATTTTCTGAGAAGGGGCTATAGAGGCTTTCCGGTCGACTGATGATTTGTGTAAAGTTTACACTGCCGCAGCTAAATGGAGGGAGAACTGCGTAAGTTCAGTTTTAGAGAACTCATTCAGCGACCGGTGTAGGCCATTTAACAATTAGTGAATTCAACTATGGATGCTGCAGCCTAAGTCCTTTTAGTTTATCAACTTAAGTGGGTTTTGAAAGTCGCTGATGCGTGCTGCTAAGTTGTATGTGTCCCTGAATAGTTTAATATGTTTGCTAGTCCTTGTTCATAAGTACTCGTACTTTTATGTTTAGTACAGAGTAGGAGAGTTATTTTTTTGGCTCGCGGAAATAGCCGCATCGATGGGTATCTTAAAAGAGCTTAAGTCCTTTGCCTAAGCTTAGGTCACTGCTTCTGGATGGCGTAAAAAAATGAGAAACTAGTTTCGCTTGTGGTCGAAAATGGATCCTAACTTTTAGAACGATGTAATACTAAAAAAACGTACCAGAATTTTCGATAATTGTGGTGTTTTTTTCTAAGCGAAAAAGGGACATCTTACTTACTTACTTAAGGTGGCGCTACAGTCCGGGGTGGACCTGGGCCTCAACCAATACGCCTCTCCAGTTAGCGCGATCTTTGGCTAACTGCCTCCAGTTGCGCACACCAAGTTGGTTGAGGTCCCCTTCCACTTGAGCGCGCCACCTAAGGCGAGGTCTTCCTCTACTGCGTTGTCCCTCCGGGTTGGAATCGAAGACTCTCCGGGCCGGAGCGTTGGTGTCCATTCGCTCTACATGTCCTAACCATCTTAGACGACTAATGCGTACTTTTCTGACCAGGTCGATGTCGCTGTACAGCTCGTAGAGTTCGCTGTTAAATCTTCTCCTCCAAATCCCGTCAACGCAAACGGGACCAAAAATCACTCGAAGAATTTTGCGTTCGAAGCGACCAAGAAGATCCTCATCCGTTTTTGCTAGGGTCCATGCTTCTGCGCCATAGAGCAGGACAGGGATGATGAGAGTCTTATATAGAATCACCTTAGTGCTTCTTGACAAGACCTTACTAATCAATTGCCGTCTTAGGCCAAAGAAACAGCGGTTGGCAAGAGTGATTCTTCGCTTGATTTCTGAGGTGATGTCATTTCCAGAGTTAATAGCGGACAAAGTCCCTACCTACCTCAAAGTTATAGCTGTCTATCGTGACGTTCTGTCCGATTCTTCGATGTTGTGTGTCCCTTCTTGTTGACAGCATATCTTTTATTTTACCCTCATTCACCACTGAAGCCATTTTTTCCGCTTCTGTACTAATACTTGCAAATGCACCAGTGACAGCTAGTTGTGCTAACAATGTCATCGTCAGCGTATGCAAGCAGTTGCACAGACTTTTGGAAAATTGTGCCTCTGGTGTTGGCTTGTGAGTTTCGCACGATTTTCTCAAGAATGATGTTGAAGAAGTCACATGACAGCGCGTCACCTTGTCTAAATCCTTTTTGACATCAAAGGTCTCGGTGAGATTGTTTCCGACCTTTACGGAGCAGCGAGCGTTTTCCATCGTCATTCTGCACAATCTGACAAGATTGGCAGGGATGCCAAAACTAGACATGGCTCTGTATAGCTCGTCTCTATAAATGCTGTCATATGCGGCCTTAAAATCGATAAAATGATGGTGAGTATCGATCTGGACTAAGAAGTAGAAGAAGGAGATCTCAACAGATACTGTTTGTGAAAAAAATTCTTACAAAAAACAAAGACTCAAATCAAATATGCAGGTTGTTCTTCTGAACTAATAGGAACTTATCATTATTTGTAACTTATTGTAACTTAAGATTAGTTCTGCTTCAGAAAATTTAATCGAAATCTCTAAAACAGCTTTTTAGAAAAGAAATGCACATCTACAAAGATAACTTATGGAAAAAATGTTGTGATTTTTACTCGTTGGGTTCAGGGTTGCCCCCAAAGAACCACGAACTTTGGAGCGTTGTACCTTTGAACTTGAACTTCTTTTACAATTCGGTTTTTTACAAACTTATTATCTACTTATTCGATCTAAACAAAAATGGATATACGTAAGCTCTAACTACGGGAAATAGCGTGGGGATGGAGAATTGGAATACTGACAATGCACGCCCACAGAGGAAGAAAGAGGAAGCGGAACGGATTGGAATGCTGCACAGTTCACAAACCACAGTACACCATTCCGTAGTGAGGGACAGGTTTGCCAGAATTTAGTCCGCTTTAAGCGCCCAAACCTTAAAAAAATGTAGCCCAATATCGTTGCTCAGAAAGATGCCCAAGAATCGTTGAAAATTTGGTATTTTTCAGACTTATTCTCACCGCGGTTTTTTTTTACTTCTACGCCTTGGATTTTATTCGACCTTTTTTTTCTGCTATTGGCTTTTGTGGCTTGTGTCAAACCAAAAGGCCTGCAAAATAAGTTGGTGTTCGTGCAACTCGAACGACTGTTCGATGTCACTTGACTGCAAGAGTGCTGCCAAAAATTAAAAGTGCAGATTTGTTCGAAAATATTTCTTTTTTTAGTTTTGTGAAAGAATAAAACAAACAAAATTAACACACAATTTGTAAAACAATATAAATGTACCCCAAAATTGTGTTGGGCGCTAATGGAAGAAATTTCTATCGTTTTTTAAGTAAAAAGATAGCCCAAAATACTACAAAGCGCCCAATCTGGCAACCGTGGTGAGGGCCTCCCTCATCCTTGTGGCGGATTGGAGTGGAATGCGCATAGTGCACGGTTCCGTATACAATGGCTAGAGAACAGAGCGCAGGGTTTTCTTGTGGCGGTCGGTGATTCTGGCGCTGATGGCGGTGCTTACTGGCGTATCCAGTTGTGGCGATCAGTCGCGGGTGATGATGTGGTGCTGATTGTTCTGATTTCTTCCTGGTAACTGGAATTTGCGACGTATCGTTACAAAACTACAGTTAAACGTACGAAACAAATTTTCAAACACCCACGCAACAAAGTTCGAAAGACTAAAGACCATGGCTAATGATAATGACTAATCCTTCAGTCATTCGGAGCCTCAAAGCTTATGAATCAATTCCAAGTTTGACAGCTAAAATAAACTTTTTTATAATACAGCATGAATACAAGAAACATATTTACCCCATCGATCCTTAACTGGTTGTGCATATTATTCAGTTCCGCTTAATTGCAATAATTTATTAACTGGGCTTACCTGAAAAGTTCCTAAACATAAAACGTACCCTTAAAACTCAAACTGTGAAATGTTGTTCGCCCAAAAAAACCACAAACCGCATATCCGCCTAAAACCTACCTGAAAAAAATTCCCCTCATATAGCTCCAAACTTGAATGCACATCCTCTGACCACTGCGGTTAATAATCCTTAAAATTAAAGTTTGAATTAAAGAAACATGACATGAGATAACAATGTTACAGTGGGTTTTTTCCTCCACCACTCTCGAACAAGAACCGGCCCAAACAAATGAAGAGGAAAGAAATCCTTGAGTTTGTAACATCCAGTTACACCATACAAGATCAACACTGTTGACCCAAATCCATTTTAGCCATTATTCCGTTTTTGTTGAACTCTTTTACATTTTTCTGTTGTACACCATTCCTTTTCATCCACGCCTTCAACATACTGCAATGGGGATGCAAGTGCAAGTGGTAAAACCACGAACAAAATAGCTGAATCTTAAAAAAAGAGTACAGTACAAAAATGAAAAACACAAAATGCAAACAGAATAGAGTTATCCTTGGTGTAAGCCTCAACAGCCTCATAAATTGATTAAAAACTTTCCAAGCGACTAGTATCTATACTCTCGTTGCGATATACACTCCCCATGTCTTATGCATTAAATAGCAGGACTACGGTGAAAAATGCCTTCCATAGAGCTGGTGCTGTGCCTTTAACCCTTTTTAGCCTTAAATTATGTTTCGTATTCATTTTGCTGTAAGGACGAAAAACAACAGAAAAATATAGCAAAACTAAAACACGGCAGAAAAAAAAGAGAAATAAAAAATAAACAAAGAAACAGTGAAGAACAGTTTTGTGCAATTCAGCTCGACCGTAGCCGGAGGTCGCTTATGGCATTCTGTTCCTTGATGAATCAGTTAAGGATGCTCTCGGGAGATAAATTTTGTTCTTCCCCCAAAAGAATGCTCCAGTAAAAAATGAATGAAATTTAAAGGACATGCGCTGTTTTCGATAAACTAGCTATAGGTGATTTGGTTAAGGTCAGGAATGTTTTGATGAGATTGCTGTTGCAAAAGAGAGAAAGAGAGTTAGTTTGAAGTTGCGATGAGAAGAGCATTCCCTTCGAACATGTTGGAGGATGTTGTTCAGTGAGTGGAGAATTTTCGTTGAGTGGAATTTTCTTGAATGATGCTTGAAATTCGGAAAATTGCTCCGCAGTTACAGTTACAGTGCAGTAATGGAGCTTGAGACCTGGAGCCTGCTGATGATGAGGGACTTTTGATATGAAGCGGGTTCCATTTTGCTGCGAGTACGATGCCAGAAGTTTTTCTGGTGCTTATTTGGCTTACATGCAAATCGGTAAACAATTTGGAACGAATTTAACTTGAGTCTAAATTTGAATGAGCAAACTTCTGAACAAAGTTTTCGAGAATAATTTTATTTCTGGTGGGCGCATCGGTCTAAGGAGATTTAAAATACCAAAAACTTCGGATTAGCTTTCGTGGTAACTGAAGCGAACAATACTCAGCATTAGCGTTGTGGTAATTGAGGTCAAAACCAGAAATGTAGTTACAGTAGGTAATCCCCGGTTTGTTGCTTCAGGCAAAATGTACTTTTTTCAGCGCATTTATCCGAGGAACGCAATTAGGAGAATCCCGCTTAAGTGCGTTGCCGACAGAATAAGGAAAATCCCGCAATAGAGCATTTTTATTACCGTGTTTTTGTTCATAATATGCGGCACAATCACGAAACTTTGTTTATTTTGGCGCACTCTGAACATAATGTCATGTCAATTTGACAATAATTGTCTTAAGAACTGTCTTTGATTTTATTAAAGCTCAAAAAGCTGTCAACGCTTTTGTTAGATTTGTGCTTATGATCCGGAGATTTTGTATCAAGCTTTATACGAGAAGTTTTATTTTTAGTAGCGCAAATAACCGGGTTACGCATTTAAGCGATGATCATTTAAACAGAAAAAGTTCTGTACATTTTTTTATGAAATGCTTTATTTACTTATCCAGGGATCACCGCATATAATAGTAATATATGATTTGCTGAAATGTGGATGTTGTATGAATAGGCTCTGCCTCAATTTAATAATCAACAGTCATCAGCCAACAGTCAGACGTTAGCAGTCAACAGTATGCAGTCAAAAGTTATCATTCAACAGCCATCAGTCATAAATCATCAGTCGACAGTCAATAGCCAGCCGCTTTCAGTCGACAGACATCGCTCAACCGTTATAAGTCAAGAATCATCAGTCATCATTCGACAGTTAATAGTTAGCATTTATCAGTCAACAGTTATCAGTCTTCCGCCATCAGTCATTAGTCCACAGTCAATAGTCAACAGTCATCAGTCAACTGTCAGCAGTCATCAGTCAACAGTCAGCAATCACCAATCAGCAGTCAACAGCTATAACTCATCAGTCGAAATTCAATAGTCAGCAGCCCACAGTCATCAGTCATCATTCGACAGTCAATAGTTAGCAGTCATCAGTCATAAATCATCAATCTACAGCCAATAGCCAGCAGCTATCATTCGGCAGACATCAGTCAACAGTTATAAGTCAAGAATCACAAGTCATCGGTCATCATTCGACAGTTAGTAATTAGCAGTCATCAGTCATCAGTCATCAGTCATCAGTCAACAGTTATCAGTCATTAGTCCACAGTCAACAGTCAGCAGTCAACAGTCATCAGTCAATAGTCAAAAGTCAGTATTCAGCTGTCAACAGTCATCAGTCAACCGTCATCAATCGACAGTCAGCAGTCAATATACAATTTTGTATGGAAAATTTCGCCAAGTGAGTTTCAAAAATGTAGCTTGGACACTAAAAATGATTATTAGTGTCTCGGAACGACCTCACTATTTTTACTCTTCTTAACTAGGCTTGGTACCTCACTCGCTCAAAAACTCTTTCCCTCTAGAGGTAACCTAAACGACCTCCAAAACCAGAAGCCTAGTCCTTAACTCCTTAGTTCTTAGGTCGAGAACAGCATTTACCTGAAAAGATAATAAGACTCGCCGCTGAACGAAGCAACTTCCAACAAATGGGCCAGTCAAATCAGGAACAGGAACAGGAGACCCGTTACCCTTTTACTCAATGTCACACCGTCACACGTGATGAATACCATTCCGAAGATTTGCCAACCATTTCCCTACCATACCGATACCACTGCTTCAACTGAGCAGAGCACTACTCACCAATCAAACTCGAACAAGCTGCAAGGCAACAACCAACAACATTTTACGAATACGCCACTTTCACATCCGTTGCGTGTTGTGTACGGTAAATTGGGGTAGATTGCCCCGTATGCCGTTGCCGTATCACCGCACAGACGACACGACAAGTGTACAGCAACAGCAACTGTTATTTATCCCATCTTCTGGCGTGCCAGAACGTTAGTACTCCATGTAACCTCGAATTGGATGGTCGGTGTTCGTTCTTGTAGCGTGTTCTCACTCCACTTCTGTGCACGTACGTGATAAGCTCGCGAGTTTAAGCCGTTTACGAGTTCGTTCCTCGTTCGTGAGGCTTGTTTCCGTTCGATTTTTTTTTTGTTTTCTGTTACATATTTTTGTTAGCCGTGCCTCTTCTTCGTCTGGCTTCCGGTCTTTTGCGGATGCATGTCAGATATGTCACTCGTGTTGTTTGCGTTGCTCATACCTAACGTGCAATCATCGCGCTGTGTGCTGAACTTGGGATAGTGTTCCTGTTCGTCATTAAACCACCCCCCGGAGAAAAGGTGTTGTTGGTGCTCAACCACTGTCCTTTGAAATCATCTCAGTCATTATTATCAGGGTGGCAAGGTATCTGTCGTCGGATCTTGGTGTCCTTACGTGGTTTGTTTACCTTCTTGTGTCGTGATGAAGTGATGATATGCGATAAGCAAGTGGGATAATAGTGTGTGTGTGTGTGTGTCAGTTTGGTAATTCATACCCCAAATAAAGGGTAAAGGATAAAGGAGGGTTCGAAGGTGGAAAACGGTCGCGAATACGAGTGTCCTTATCTTCTTTCTTTTCCAGTTTTCATTGTGTAACAGATACGCTCGGGAATTGTTTTGGGACTCGGCTAAGTTCAGTTGTGCGTGGAAAGGATACTTTTTATCGCTCCTTATCGACAATTACATAAATATTGTTGCCCCCTCCCTCCCTCACAAGGATGTGCAAATACCTGTGAAATTGCTTTTTTAGTGGCCAAGTTTGAAGGCGATACCGATCGAATTAAAGCAATCAAATTGCTTAATCAGTGAAAGAAACAAGTAGCGCAGTGCGAGGCAAAGACGGATGCTTTAAGGATAAAAGTGTGCCTCACATCTGCAGTGTGCCAGTGTGCCTGTGCATTGCAATTCAGTTTGCCTTTATTCATCCTGCTGATTGGAAATTAATGAAGGAAGTCGTTTCGGTATTTCCTCTTAATTCCATAGCCATCCATCATCGCCTTCCCGGATCTTGAGGGTCTTATTGAATTTCCTACAAAGGACGAACGGGAAATCAGGTCAACATATTGCAAATTGAGGTAAGTAATGGTTCGCACAGGGCGGGCATTAGGATGATGCCATTATGATTGCATTTTATGAATGGGGTGGTGCTTATTGGAGTGATATGAGGTTAGTTGGACTTTTAAAATTTCTCGAGCATACTTTCGTGATTTGACTGCAAAACTTCGTCTCAAGTAACCGACATTCTGGACATTATAAGCTTCAATTGTCCGTAGAAGCATGGTGGAGGGTTTAGCAATTGTTGACGTGTGTGCACGTTTTGGGGAGCTGCTTGGACTATTTATCGCACAGGGGATTTCAACTAAATTTAAGGATCTCAGTCTCTCTCTCAGTAACCACTGAACGAAGTTCTTCGAAACCTGCACTAAAAGTAAAGTACATAGATTCGAGAGATATTCGAATCAGACCACCATTGTCGGGTCTCTTTTCGTCTCTCAAACATAGGCCTGGCTTCTCACAACCATCCGTTTTGTGTGAGTTTTTCAATTATGAAGCGAATGGAAGGGATCTACAATTTTTATTTTAATTGAGAATCTCTTTCAAGACAGTTATACTCTCGGATGTTTGTCAGACGTTCGCGAGAAGTGACGCAGTGGAAAAAAAGCCTACGTTGGAATTTAGGTTTTTGCGGGATTCGAACCTCGGACCCCTCGCTTAGTAGTCCAACAAACTATAACCACTAAGCCACTGCGCCTACGTAACCTGCACTAAAAAACTTGTAAAATTCTTCTGTAGGCTTTATTTTAGAGCGGATTTAGTTTTTTGTTCTTCCTCAAAGGAGTGAAAAACTTCGTTCCTCCTGTTTTTTGTTTAGTGGTTCTGGAACCGACTGCGGATCGAATTAGAAAATAACTTGCGAATTGCGATGTGGCCAGCGTAGGTTGCATCGAACTTAGTAAAAAGAGGGCTGTATCTATCGTCGTTTTTTTATTTTTTTATTTATTGAGCCATGCAGTTTAAAACTTGCCAGCATATTTCAACATTTTTCATTCAATTTAGCAAATCCATATAAATTAGAAGACATTTTGAAGAAATACACTAGTCGGCATAAGTATTTTGACGAAATAGAAATAGTGAATTTTTACGCTTGGCTTTTAAACGGCTGTGTAAAGAATTATTTTTAATTTTTCCTTTTTGTGTATAGCTAATTCAAACTTAAAAATAAAAAAACCAAGATTTTTTTCATAGAAACGTAAAAAGATATAAATAAATTTGTAAATTTGACAAGAATGTAAAACTAAGAAAACATTGTTTAAACTTACCAAAAGTAAAGAAATGAAGACTAAGTTAGTAAAATGGCAGGATAAATGATTCCCCAATAAGCCTATCTCCAGAAGTAAAGGCATTATCATTTAGGATCAATAAATATTGGTTTTGGTTCATCGAGTCGGGGATAGGAACCAAGCCACCCAGTTCAATATACGCCACACATCCCCAGAACATGACAGAGCCTCCACCATGGCTCACTTTTTGACAAACGGGTCGTTTTTTTTTTGCCTTACTACCTTTGGCAATCTTACAAAAAAATTTGTTCTTTGATGAGTTATACTCAAAGGAGCTTTCATCTGTCCATAGAACGCTTCTCCAAAACTCCTTTGGCTTGTGCAGATGTTCCTTTGCGAACGCCAGTCTTTTAAGCTTGTTTGCCTTCGATATATATGGCACGTCCTTAGCTTTAATTGTCTTAAAATCTCCTTTCTTCAAACGTCGATGGACAGTGCGCTCCCTGATTGGGTTCTTGGCCGTCAAATTCCATTGATCTGCAGCAGATTGAGGCTTCAGAAAAATATTTTTCTTAAATTCCCGTAGAAGGACTCGATCTTGAGTGGGGGTTGTTTTGCGCTTGGCTCCTGATCTCGTTAAGTTACTTATGTCGTTATGTTTTTTAAACTTATTAATTTGATAGTGCACAGTTTGACGCGACACATTAAACTCTTTTGCAATGTCTTTTACTGCCGTTCCAGCGTTAAACTTTGGTAACCAAACTCAACTCTGCCGTTTTACCCATGGTTTATAACACCTTTTAATCAATATGTGCTTTTTATCAGCGTTTATGAGCAATTAAAGTTTAATACAAAAGTTGTTTGGCTTTAACGTGCTCAAAAGTGCGAACATATTTACTCAAAGGTTCCGTCAAAATACTTATGCCGCGCAAAAATTTGTTGTCTCCATGAATTCTTATCAGCAGAAAAAGAATGCAAAAGGTAAACGGTACAAAACTGTGCATGCATAAAGCTAAAAATAGATTCTTTCTTTTGCGCATCATTTTCGCCCCGTTATTTAACGATACTAAGCTAAGCTTCATTCAATAGCCAGAAAATGGTTTCGTCAAAATACTTATGCCGACTAGTGTAAGTACCTATACCTAGTATAGGGTTCCTGTTTAAGAAATTATTAAGGTCTTAGGCAAATCTGCATACCACTCGCAAGGCACTTGCCATTTTGTACATGGAACAGTTTCTAAATTAGAAAAGATAAATAAGCCAATCGAAAAATAAAAACCTTCGTGGGAAGTTCAATTTCTAATGGCCTCAATCAACAAGCGTCTCCAGCCAGCACGATCTTTGGCCAGCTGTCTCCAGTTTCTCAAACTATATGTTCGTTAAGGTCCCCTTCCACTTGCGTGCGCCACCTGAGTCACGGATTTCCTCAACTGCGCCATACCTCGGGTGTGGATTCGAAGATCTTCCGGGCCAGAGCCCGGAGCATTCACGTCCATTCACTCTACATGACCCAGCCACCGCAATCGTTTGACCTTCACTCTTCTGGCTAGGTCGATGTCGCCGTACAGCCCGTACAGTTCGTCTTTGTATTTCTTCCTCTGTTCGCACCGTCTATTCAGACAGACGCAAATTACTTTAAAAAATTTTCTTCTCGAAATAACCAAGATTAACCTCATCCGCAACTGATAGAGTCCATGCCTCTGCGCTAAAGTGACCACATCCAAAAAGTCAAGATGTGGGACAAAGTAAACAAACTCACCCGATAATAACATACACATTTTTTTAGTTTCAATTTTATTAAAAGAAGTTGCAGAATATAAAGAAAAACACTTATTTTAAACGAAAAAACAGGAACAAAGTCTTAATAACTATTTATGTATTAAAAAACAAAATTATTCATTAAATTCTCGCAAAAAGTGAAACAAAGCAAAGCTTACAAAAAAAAAAAAAAAATCAGTTCAGTTAAACAAAAAACGAGAAAGTTAAAAAAATTACTAGATTTTACTTTAATCCGCACTCAAAAGATCCTTTTTTAAATCCACTTGATTTTAATGCGCTAAGCTTTAATCTGCAAAAATGTGTGTGCGTTCTCATCTCTGTTGGGTGTGGCACGCCCACGTAGAGTTAAAAAAGAAATTGATTTCAGACAGAATTTATAACATCAAAACTTACCTTGTTTTCAACAGTGTGGGACAACTTATAATTTTGTGGGACATTTGTGGGACAATTTTCGATGTGGGACAGTTCATGTAAATGTGGGACTTTCCCACGTAATGTGGGACGAATGGTCACTTTACTCTGCGCCATAAAGTAGGATTGAGACGATTAAGGTCTTATAAAGGGTCACTTTAGTTGTTCGAGAGAGGGCTTTCCTACTCAATCGCTTTCTTAGCCAAAAGAAACAGCGGTTGGTAGGAGCTATACTTCGTTTAATGTAGCGCTGGTGTCATTACTGAGTTCATAGCGTAGAAAAAAGGTTATAGCTGTCTATAGTGACATTCTGTCCAAGATGTCGGTGTTGGGTGTTCTTTCTTGATGACAGCATATACTTTGTCTTGCCCTCATTGACGTCGGTCTCAATACTCACGAACGCGCCAGATATCAGTAAACGTAATTTTAACTTTTCGCGTAATAAGAATTTTCGAATTTCAAACTACAAAGACATCGCTGAATTTAAATACTAATCCCCAAAACGATGGATATAAGAAAAATTAAAGAAGATATTGTCATTGCTGCAGCTGGTAAGAACTTCGGTAGAAGCAAGCAGAAATAGACACTTTCCTTTGCATCCCGTAAATCCCCATTTGCAGAAAGGCAGATCAACTGCAAAAATGATTTGCAAAAGATGTAAAATTATTTTAATCTTAAAAAAAAAAAACAGTTCATTTTAACATTAACCGTAGGTATATTAGATTCTAACTTCAAAACCAGTGCCTAACCTTTTAGTTAATTATAAACGGTTTGTAGACTACCTTCAACTAGTACCAACCTTAGAGAGGGCGCGACGCAACTTTTCGTCAAACAGATCCAAGAATTGACAGTTTGGGAAATTAATCACAATTTGGGGAATTTTCTTTCTTTTCATTTCTTCCAGAAATGGAATGAACAATTTTTATATTGAATCTGTAGCGAGTAAAATTCTTTGTCATCAATATCTTCAAAAGGATTTGCTCGGGGATTTTTTTACTGCCCAAAATCTTAAAATATTTCGAAATCTTCAAAAATATTGATAACCGAGGAAAACATTTCTTTAAAAATCTTAAAAAAAAGTTTAAGTTAAGTGAAGTTCCATTTTAAGTTTATTTAAAATTCGCAATAGATAATGATAGAGATGACAGATGGCTGAGAGTCCATACTAAGGAGTAAAATTTACTTTCCACGGTTTTAAATTTAATACCAGGTAATAACGATAAAGCTGGTTTTATGTCAACTATAAATATAATTAAACCACTGAGCAGAAAAAGGTACACATTCCACAAATATGGGAAATTAAACTAAAAATGCCAAAGTGTGTGTATTTCTATAGCGCACCGACTGAGTCAAAAAAAGAGCATTTTCCAATGCAAGTAGGCACAAAAAATAAATCGAAAAAAATTCGTTTAGTGGAAAAGAGACAACATTCCCGTTTCCCGTATAGGACTGTTCTTATGGAGCTATTTTCTGCCTCTTATTCAACGATTGTTAGCCAATGAAAGTGGTCACATCCTCGTTTGAATACACTTTATTTCAGATTTTGTTTCGTTATTGTCGTTTGCTACACAGAAGGGGTAGCCAAGTAAGGTCCTAACGAGGTATGCAGTTGTGTACTGGACTTTATTAATAGAATCCTCGAAGAAGTGAAGGAACTGCATATTTTTAGTTACGCATGTGGTGGACAAAACCACAGCCATACTTTGACCAGACTTCTGATGACACTAACTATAAATGGACGATTTAAAATAATGAAACAGTACTATACGATTCGAGGAAAAAGTTTCTTACCCTGTGACAGAAACTTTTCGGTGATAAAGCGAGCTGTTCGAAGGCTAGATCGGATCTATTGGCCAGAGCAATACGAAGAGATCATTCGAACTGCAAAGAATCGTACCCCTACATGAAGTGAAGTCATTACAAAATGAGGAAGTTCTAAACTTTAAATACTTCTGGCAGCGACATGTCTGTGTCGTGTATGGCCCCTATAAGCTACCTAAATTCTATTTTCTTAAATAAGAGTTTAAAGCTTTTATTTTAAACATCTCCAATTATTTTTTCCACTCACCTCCAATGAGTGTCGTCTTAAATTTATGATAAAATAGCTTTTGCATTGCTCTTCTGAAAAAAAGACAATATTTTAGATGTGATTAAAATTAAATAGTTGGCGCAAAAGGTCACAAATCTCGCAACCATTCGCTTGTTAAAAACTTAAATTGCACCAAGGCACATTCTTTTATCTTATAAAAGTTCAACAGTAGAAACTCACTAAGGGCTGGTCTATTCACAGCTGGTTAAAGCCTTGGTAAGGTTACCACAGATTTAGGTTAGCCCATTATTATAAATCAGTGATAAAAAAAAAAAAAAAAATCGATCACCAAACCACAGCTTTGTAGCAAATCGTTCCATTTTTCCAGTTTATTTGTCACTAGCTGTGCCCGCAACTTCGTACGCGGCGTGAGACTGTGTAATTTCCAATAAAAGAGATTTGACCGTTTTCTCAACGGCATATTTGTTTAAAATCAACAATCTAGCTAAAGCAAAGCGGTGAACATTGTCAATGTGAAACAATAAATCGAACAAATCTATTAACCTAAAACACCAATTTAAGGAAATTAAATTCAGCAGCGTAAGTAGGCACTAAAGTTTCACTTCCTTACTGTAGATACAACGTAGGTAATATCAAAACAACCACTAGAACAAAAGCCTGAACGGAAATTTGTATCTACCCCAACAATAAGTGAATCAAACCACATAATTCACCTATATCGTCTTTACTTCTTGAATTCTTCAATTCTTTACTGTAGGTATCAACGTAAGGTACTATAACAACCATTAACACAAAAACCATGAACTCAATTTCTATGTACATCGCAATACGTCCATCAGCGCACGTCATCAGCCATCTGCGCATTTCCTCAGAAACACATTGTCGCTGTTGATTACATACACATTCACGTCGCTTGCTTCTCTTTCGTTTCACTTAATTTGGAGAAAACACCACGCAGGTTTTTTTTTTCATATGAACGTGCTTGTGCGATGTGCGCCACCAAACCACCCCAAAGCAGAACCACGATCAAGAACCGCGGCTGCTGATAATATTCGATTTGAGAAAATAAATTTGTTTTTTTCATGTTAGATTTTAGGCTGTAGCTCAGCTTCTAGAGGACATAGAAAGCTGATTGATGGCTTGAAATAACTATAAGACTGTTGGCTCTCCTAAGTATTTTGTTTTGTTTGCATTGATTAAGAATTGTTTGACTAATGGCGAGTAAAAGGCAGCAAAGTCAGAAAAAAACACATTTTGTTCAAAAACGCTCAAAAACATTGGCATGGCAATGAAAGGAATAGCCTATGTGTTTCTCAGAATCTTAAGGAACATTTCAAAAAAAGTTTCATCGAAATCTGTGCAGTAGTTTTCACGTCATTAGGTAACAAAAAAATTGCCTACAGTTTTATTATAAGTATAGATTTAGTGATAGACCGAATTCATGGCTATATATATATTTTTTTTTTTTTCAAGTCCGTTTGTTTTTGATAAGCAATTTATTTAGGTATGTATTTTATTAATGTATTTATTTTTAGTAAGTTAATAAACACAAAAATGAATGTCATAACCAAATAATACAGGCTTTTTTTAAGAATGAAACTTTGTATTTGTGAGTCAAGTGCATGAGTAGACCCCTGAAACGTAATTTGTTCTTCCTTTTTTTGAACAGCAAAAACCTACAAGCAACACAAAATATATTGTTTCACTCATTTAACCTAGCGAATTATTTAGCTCCTGCATAACTTTATAATAGATGTTTACACTGATTTTCAAAATATCCTAGTTTACGTTGCCTCTCCTAGGTCTAGATCCAGAGGATAGGTATCTGTTCTCTGCAAGAAGCTTCTGATTCCGACTACAGCTTTGGATACTCACATCATCTAGCTCTTTTCATTAAGTAACTCAAATTCCAATTGGATACACACGTAACACATACGCTACCTATTCATGTGAGTCGATAGAAGCACTAAATTGAATTTAAAAGTGCGTGCTGCAATTAATTACAGCTACTCTCTGTATTATTTGATAATAAGACCTTAGCAACACGACTGTTGGTTTAATTAAAAATTTGGATTATTACATGTGCACAGCTAAAGTGGATTACAATTTACAAATGTAAATTACATTACATGACGAGAATTAAAAATGCTTTGTAATTAACGCGCCAATCCAGTTTAATTCAATTCGATAAACACATACATTTGTCCTATGCACTCACGTCACGCATGAGGAAATCATTTCCGTTGGATAAGAACCATCGTTGCCATAACTTTATTTTAGCATAAATGGAGGAGGGAAATAATAAATTAAATAGATATAGTTCATGGTAGCATTTGTGAAAGCATTCTAAATCGGATGATTTTTTTTTTTTTGTGTTGACATATGAAGTAGGTTAAACCGTTAAACACAACATAACGCGACTGACAATAGGCGTGTTTCAGCAGAGTAGAATATTTAATTAAAACAACTGCCATCCGGGAATCACTATAGTTATTTTTTAATAACTATAAAAAGTAAATTGTCAGTTAAGGTACGATTACGCGGCCATTTTTTTGCGTTATTACTTGCGTTACGTCAAAATCGATCGCCATTTTTGGGATAACATTTTCGACATAATTTATGTGACAAGTATAATGGTGGATCAAATGGCATGAATATTGTGTCATTAAAATAGGGG
Source organism: Cheilosia urbana (assembly GCA_946477585.1). Classification (NCBI taxonomy): domain Eukaryota; kingdom Metazoa; phylum Arthropoda; class Insecta; order Diptera; family Syrphidae; genus Cheilosia; species Cheilosia urbana. The sequence goes on from OX297854.1 coordinate 127,021,356, forward strand.
AAAAAATTACTGTGTGATCGCTCTTTAACGTCGCTTAGAACAAATGACAGAACTTTTTGGCTGTTGCGTCATTTAAATGCCAGCCTCCAAAAAATGACCTGGCACGAAATTCATCCCATGCCATTTTTTGTAAGCAAAAGACAAATGACGCACAATTCGGACTGTTCGGTCAACTGTGTTGTGAATTTGAATACACAAAGTACAAAAAAGTCGAAAAAAAAAAAAACTGGGTAAAACGCAGAATCGGGATAGGAAAATTGGCCATTCGTGGAGCGACGAAAAGGAATCGCGTTTGATTCGGGCGGTGCAAAAGCAACAGGCCCTTTGGGATAGCTCAGTTCTAAAACTGACAAAAAAAAAAACATAAAATTTGTCGCATTTCAAACTGCACTATCAGATAATACATAGCACAGCCCTTAATAAAGTGAGCGACAAGGACCTTGTAAGTAACATCGTGAACTTCCGGAATGATGCACGTTATCATTGCCTGCGATACGCGGAAAAGGAATCGCGGCAATCGAGAACTCACCAGTGGCCAGGCAGCGTGACCACCCAGTCGTGCTACCGCTGAATAGCTCTCTGTCTCTCGCATCATTTGTGTTCTGTTTTTCGATGTGTGACTTCACCAACCTCAACAAATAATCAAATTGATTGGCTAATATAAATGTACAAAGGACATTCCGCTATAGTTCAGGTTATTCATTGCGCAATTCGAACAGTAATTCAGCACAAAATCCACTTTTCTCGCGAGGGCTCAAGCTCAACCACTTCTTTTGCCAAATACTCCTTCTAGTCAAGATCGTCGCAACTGTTTTCCAGTATACACGCTGCCAAATACACCGTCTCCACAATTTCCATCATCATCATCATCGCTTTTTCAACTTTTTGTATTTATTATATTTTTTTTTCACTGCTATTTAATGTAATTAAAAAAGTCGTAGCACACGTCTGCGTCTTCGCTGAGAGAAAAACAGTCCTCAATAAATGGGAGTATCTAGCTATATTTTTACAAATGACGCAAAATCGAAATAATAGGAAAGGTGACACTACTTGTCAATCTTCTATACCAAAATTGTTTGACTCCCTTGTTACCGAAAGATTAAATTTTTACTGTAAGTCCCTTGTTTGCAATAATCAGCATGGCTTTGTTTAAAGGAGGTCATCTGTAACAAATCTTTTAGTATTCACGAATTTCGTTGTTTCTGAAATCAGTAAAGGTAACAAAGTTGATGCTATCTATACTGATTTTAGCAAAGCTTTTGATCGAGTTGACCATAAATTGTTGATATATAAACTTACAAGACTGGGTTTTCCAGTCTTCTTTTTAAATTGGCTTTCCTCCTTCCTCTCGGATAGACTCCAAAATGTAAAGTTTCGTGGACACATTTCGAAAAATATATCTGTAACCTCCGGCGTCCCCCAAGGAAGTCATATTGGACCGCTACTCTTTATCCTGTTTGTGAATGATATCGTTCAATTTTTACCTGAATGCTTTTTGTTGATGTTTGCGGATGACTTTAAGATTTATATGTCGGGTAATGATAATCGTCCTTTTCAACTTTTAAATTCACATCTTCAGAAATTTCATCTGTGGTGCTCTAAAAGCAACCTCTCTTTAAACATTTCGAAGTGTTCTGTCATAACATTTTCTCGCTGTCCTGTAAGTCTCCTATCATGTTTACGTATTCCTTTGATGGTATTGCCATTCCCCGTGTTTATCTTATTAAAGATTTGGGTGTGTTTTTAGATACCAAGCTCTCATTTACCTACCATATTGAGTCCATCACAAACAAGGCAAATAGAACATGGGGAATGATAAGGCGGTATGCTTGTGAGTTCTCGGATGTTTATGTTCTCAAGACCTTGTATATCGCTTTTGTGCGGTCTATATTAGAATATGCCTCTATTGTGTGGTGTCCATATTATAGAGTTCATATAACAAGAATTGAATCTATACAAAAAAGATTTTTAAGATTCGCTCTTAGAGGACTTCCTTGGCTTGATTCTAGCAACTTATCCCCTTATTTATCTAGGTTAAAATTAATTAATTTAGAATCACTGGAAGTTAGAAGAACAGTAGCCAGAGTAGTCTTTATTCATAGGGTTCTCATAGGAGAAATTGATTCAACGGACATCCTAAGTCTTCTAAATATTAGTGTTCCTTCATTCGACCTACGGAACTCTCGATTTTTTAGAGTAGGCCACTCTCGTACAAAATACGGTCTATCTTCATCAATTAATGGTTTAACGTCAGCATATAATGCAAATGCCATTTTAATCGATTTCAACTTGCCAGTTTCCTCTATAAAAAGAAAATTACTTGAGAATGTACAGTCATAGTTATTTTGCTTTACGTTTACTTTGTATCTTATTTATGTAACTTTAAATTTTAATTTTTGAGGTCTTATATCTATGAAAGATTTTATTCTTTGGTGATAAATAAATGTGATAAAAAAAAAATTTAATAAGGCATGTTTTTGCATTTGGAAGACAACTTTATTATTAATATGAAAATGCTCTCAGTTTTAAGTTTCAGATAAAAAAAGCTACTTTCAAATATTTTATTCATTTTTACATTCGTAAAAGTCTGTATAGGTACTTGTGTACATGTGCTCACTATTGCTTTGCAAATCCAAACAGGAAGAAAGGGTGACTCTTCTGTTGCCCTTTTGTGGGTATATTGAATTTTGGTGGAGAACGTTGTTTTTAAGTTGAAAAGGGGTGCTTGCAACCCTTGTTGAGACAGACAATAAAATAAATACCAGTTCATACCGGCTAGAGGTGTTCTATTTTGTTTTTTTTTTTTTTTTAATTTGCATTGTTTATCTTTGCTGTGACAGATATCCAATAAAACGGGCCTATTAAAGTTTGCACGAATAATACAATCTTTTTAATAAAATTCGTAGTTACAGGCGGTAGATTATTTTTTTTAGGGTTTCGTCCACTATTTCTTGTGTGGTTAAAAAAATATTCACTTCAACAACAACAGCAAAACTCGTTCTCTAGAGTTCAAAAAGGGAATAATCTGACACACAATCAAATTGGTGAAGAGGGCGAGTCTCAGCAGAGCTTCCTTGTGCTTCCTCGGAAGTAAAATCACCGAAACATGGAAGAGTTAAAATAAATAAATATTCTTAGGTTCACCCTTAAAAAATTGTATCCCAAATTAAATGGAAGTAAGCGGTCTGGCTGTCTGTATCTAGATCTACTGATTTGACAGACAATAAGGAATCATAACCAATAACAATTCATATTCATTATAATAGAATTATCCGGTAAACTAACTGTGAAAGGTATTGTTCCGCTAAGACAATAGAGTCATTATGTGTGTATAGCAGATACGTTAAGTAAAGTTTACTTGTATAAACGTTCCCTCGGGTTATATAACATAATTGTGTAAACCCTACAGGCATCTATACCTAATTTAGAGCACACCTATACCATGCAGCAAGACCGGTTGGTTGTAATTACCTCGTGTAAATTTGCATTTGAATGGAAGATACCTACGTAATATAAACTACATAGCTAAAATTTAATTTCTTACCGGAATCGATTCGCTTGTACTTTTCGACTTAAAGAGTTGGCGTAGGTTCTTTTTGGAAGAAATGAACAGGGAATTATAAAAGAGTCTATACCATGCCTTCGAGGGACGTGGTGTGATTAAAAATTGAAAATTGGAAAATAATTTTGGAGAAGAGTACCTCGAGAGAAGAGCAAAGCAAACAAAAAACAGAGGTAGGTTTTATACCATTTTATTAAAATTTGTAATTTTATCTATAAATATTTGTCTGCTCCAAAAATGAGACATGAAAATGGACAATAAGTAAGCAGGCAACATTAAAGGCTGTAAAATAAAAAAACAAAATAAAAAGGGACTATGTATTAGGTTCAACACCTTAAAGATCAAGGAAAATAAAAAGGCGTTCGTCACGAGTGGGCAAAATAAGACGAGCAACCTTCGCAAGATTTAACAAAAATTCACGAGAAGTGACTGCTGGATTTGTTGGAATCGCAAAACTAGTCCAGTTTTGCATAGGTACACTTTCTTAAAATGTTATCAAAACGCGTGGAACAACTACACTCCTTAATCTCCTTTAACTCCTTTTAAAGGTAAACTAGCTGTAAGGTACTTGCCTGGCTTTGTCCTTGTACCTTGCGTATTGTAATTTTACAGATTTAGCTCGGAGAAATGCACACTAGAAGCCTGATGGGAATTGGAATACCAATTGCTTTGTCTGACACGTTCATCAGTGTTACCTCTGAAATTTTCCAGAAAGAGTCCAAAAAAGAGTCCTGGATGTAAAAAGTAGTCCCATTCCGATTTTAATATTTTCTTTTCTTTTTTAAATAAACAAACTGTTTAATTCAAATTCAGGTAAAACCAAATTCTTTCGAATTCAACTAAATACACTGAACAATTTTGAATTATAGCAAAAATATCCTACATTTTAAAAGGAGTCCGAATTCACTGATTTTCAAAAAGATGGGTCCGGAGTCCAGGCGCTCAAAAACGAGTGAAAATGACTCGACCTCTTTTAGGCTCGTACTTTTTTTTTTTAAATAACAAAATGACTTTAATTACTTTTTTCAAAACAAATAAAACTGTTTCTTGTTACATGGGTTGTAACTTGTAAGTGAGTGTTTGACAGCGTTTGACTGGCTTTCTTTTAGAAACGACTGCTGAAAACTTACTCCAGTTCTTACAGTTATATTGGAAAATGAAACATAGGACGTCTTTTAACCCTATTTACTTTCCAGAAGCGATCTTTTTCTTACGAACACCATCTGGTTCCAATCTTTGACACTGCAAACCTTACGTAACATGTCCTAACCATCTTAGACGACTAATGCGTACTTTTCTGACCAGGTCGATGTCGCTGTACAGCTCGTAGAGTTCGCTGTTAAATTTTCTCCTCCAAAGTCCGTCAACGCAAACGGGATCAAAAATCACTCGAAGCGACCAAGAAGATCCTCATCCGTCTTCTTGACAAGGCCTTACTAATCAATTGCCGTCTTAGGCCAAAGAAACAGCGGTTGGCAAGTGTGATTCTTCGCTTGATTTCTGAGGGGATGTCATTTTCAGAGTTTATAGCGGAGCCGAGGTAGACAAAGTCCTTAATTACCTCAAAGTTATAGCTGTCTATCGTGACGTTCTGTCCGATTCGCCGATGTTGTGTGTCCCTTCTTGTTGACAGTGACAGCATATATTTTGTTTTACCCTCATTCACCACTAAACCCATTTTTGCCGCTTCTGTACTAATACTAGCAAACGCACCAGTGACAGCTCGCTGTGTTCTGCCAACAATGTCAATGTCATCAGCGTATGTAAGCAGTTGCACAGACTTTTGGAAAATTGTGCCAAAAGTGTTGGCTTGTGAGTCTCTCACAATTTTCTCAAGAATGATGTTGAAGAAGTCGCATGACAGCGCGTCACCTTGTCTAAATCTTTTTTTGACATCAAAGGTCTCGGTGAGATTGCTTCCGACCTTTACGGAGCAGGGAGCGTTCTCCATCGTCATTCTGCACAATCTGACAAGTTTGGCAGGGATGCCAAAACTGGACATGGCTCTGTATAGCTCGTCTCTAAAAATGCTGTCATATGCGGCCTTAAAATCGATAAAAAGATGGTGGGTATCGATCTGGACTTCTTGGGTTTTCTCCAGGATCTGCCGTAGTGTGAATATTTGATCCGTCGTGGACTTAACGGACCTAAAACCGCACTGATAGGGTCCAATCAGTTCGTTGACATATCGTTTTAGGCGTTCGCACAGTACGGCAGATAGGATCTTATATGCGATGTTAAGGAGACTGATGCCTCTATAGTTGGCGCAGTTTAGAGAGCCTCCTTTCTTGTGGATCGGGCAAACGATGCTGAGGTTCTATTCATCAGGCATACTTTCGTCTGAAATCTTGGAGACGAGTTGGTGTATGCTCTCTGCCAGGTCATCTCCCACTGCCTTAAACAGCTCGGCAGTTAAGCCGCCCGGTTCAGCAGCCTTGTTGGATTTAAGCTTAGATTCAAATATATATTATCTTATTCTAGAACCTTTTTCCAAAGGAACGCAATTTACCTGCCCCTAAAAGTAAGCAATTGTGTACCCAATTTTAATTCAGGGGCATTCTGCGAGGTGTTGATCGCTGGTTTCAATGATGTTGCTATGGAAATGAACATTTTTCAACATACATTTTTTGCTCTAAATGTTCATAGTGACGTATTAAAATATTTATTGATGACGATGAGTAAAACTATTTGCAAAAGAGCCTATTTTTCGATAACTAGATGTCGCTTTTTCCATCGAAAATTGTGGTACGTTTTTTAGTATTACATCCTTATAAAAGGTAGGGTCGATTTTCGACCACAAGTGAAACTATTATTAAGGAATTCTTCAAAATCTTGGGGGAAAAATTGACAACTAAATGTTTTTGCTAAAGTTTATCGATACCTACCACACCTATGCTTGTATAAGTAAATTACTTACGTACTGATCGAAATTATGAGACCCATTTCCGAAAGAAGTCTAACATTCAACGTTATCCCTTCAAGGTATCATGAAAGCATGGCCGGTGAAGCGACACAATTTTGGCGTCCTTTTAATGATACATAAAAATGTTCGCCAATAAGTGGATAATGCTGCAGCATCTCGCTTTACCCCATTCCAAGTCGATAGGCGGAATCATGTATGAACAACATTGGAGTACTGTCGAGTACAGCCGTTCACCTGCTGCTCCCATTTTTTACAATCCCACATCCCCATTTATCACGCGCCCTAAGACTCACTCTAGTTTCCCCTGATTTTGAATACACCATTTATGCATAAGCCTGTAACACAGGTGGTAGCTATACCTGTACCCAACCCTCCACTAGTGTGCGCAAATCAAGTTCCAGTTGTTGAATTTCTCATAAGCCTTCAAGATTCGCACACAATAAATATGAACGTGCGACAGCGATGACGAATCCATTTCAGAATTTCATTTTCATTCGACACTTAAGGATCCACAACTCTGACAAAAGACGACGGATATTTCATTGTGTTGAGAAGAAGGCTTGAGAATAAGCAATGATGTAGCCAAGACCGTAGAGAGTACCTACACTCAACTCCCCGCATGATAGATTAGTTATATGTTCGGCACCAGATCCACATAATCTTACACTCGCATAAAAACGTGGCATTCGGAAAATGCTTGCTAAGAAGTTGTTTTCGCATCCGCCTGACGCAGCTGAATTCTATTACTCATTCATGAGGGCTACGTCGTCGTGAGGCCCCAAAATTAACTGCCTATATGCGATGGCATGGTGTGTACTCGTATACGACACCCAACTCCAAGTTTTCAGCAGGTCCTTCCGCAATACAAAGTCAAGTATGGCGTACTGAGCAGAGAATAGACCACTAAACAAGAAGCATCCGAAGAAATTCGAAAGGCTTTTCCAAAAAAAAACACCACGATGTCGGAGAAGAAGATGTTTCCGCATGCTTTTGAGACACACATCCGATGGAATGTATCTTCAAGTGGCATTTCCGTACAGTGTACAGTGTACACGCAGCAGGGGTACGCGCTCTGGCATGGTACATGCGTATTCATATATTTAAATTGTCTTTGATAGAGTGGTGATAGAGTCGCTTCCTCATGACTTCCCCTTTCTTTGCTGTGTCGTATCGTCGTTTGCGAGGAGCTATTTGTGTTTTGTTTTTGTTCATTTTTAATGCGATTGAGATGGGCTGAATGATGAATGAACCGAACAAAGCTGACGAAATGGGAAATGAACACTTCTACGTTGTAATTGATGATGGGGTCATGGCGTTTTATGGGCAATCTTTGGGGGAATGCCCATGAAGTGGTTCTTATTCAAATGGCTTTTCCTTTTCTTTAGCAATCTCTTTGAGGGATTGTCTTGACTTTTTCGAAGCCTTTGGGGAAATTTCCTAAAATGTTTTTTTTTTTTTTCGGAATATAAATCATAAAGTTTGAAAATGTTCGATGCCTCTTAGATGAAGGTATGGTTCAAGTTTGGGACTATGTCGCGGTTAAGGCACTTTAAATATCTACTGTACATTGCGTTGTGGTTGAAGACATTTAATGAGGTATAGAGGAATTGGCAGATGTGAGGTAAGTCGCCGCTGAAGCACTTGTATGAAGCTGGCACGGCAATACAAGTGCAATTTTTTTAAGAGCCTTTTAAACTCCCTGTATATAAAAGCAGGTGATATAATCAAATGTAATCTAAAATAAATGCAGGTGATACCACTCGGTACTAAAAATCATTTTTACTGCATACCCAGGCTTATTCTTACGAACGTTCCATGGCGAAGTTATCCAGGTGGAGCGAACGGACAAACTATTTACAGCTAAGGTTAAAAATAAATATTAGTAAGGCCCGTTGACGAGCTGCAACCTGCAAACAGGGCGGAAAAGCGATGGCAAGATGTAAGTAAAATCGAAATGGTCAGATAAAGCTAAAGAAGTAGTTATTCGTTTTGTCATGCCGATGTCAATATTTGTCCTAAATTTTTCACTACGTGTGATTGCCTACCAAGCGTCTGGTGACGCGGGCACACTCTCACGAAAAACACACGAGCAACCACTGAATGTTCGCATTTTTGTAACGTCAGCATGTCAAAATTTGCCACCAAGAATGACACGCGTAATCGTACCTTAAGTGGCCCATAGACACCACACTTGTGTGCACACCGGTGTACTGACACCGGAAAGTTTAAACCATGAGTGATGCGGACGATGAGGTTTGCGCATTAATTGCAATCGCTGTCTATGTTGTGTGGCTTTCATTTTCTTCTTATTGGAAAACCCTTTACAAAGGATCGCCAAAATTCGCAATCACGAATTGCCATCCCAAAAAACGGCCGAATGCCGACGTTCCTCGCATATCAACGATTCGGATGCAACTGAGAACTGAAAGTGCGCGTGCATCCCCACACACATCACACCGATCGAGACACCGACACCAAAAATCAAAAAGTTTTGATTTTTACTCGCACCGTGTGTGACACCAAAAATCGGTGTGCACACCAGCCCACAAACGGCACACATTTCCGCACACCGCACACAGGTGTGTGCACAAGTGTGATGTCTATCGGCCACTTTAGTTTAAATTCAGGCCGATAGTGCGTTTAAGTCGTTCTTCTAATTCTTTGAAATAAATTTCCATCACTCAGTAACTATAAATTTAAAAACTGAATCGAAGCACAAAATAGATAGAAGGGAAAGGGTTTTCTTCCAATAAGAGGGTTTATGTTGGTATTCAAACTAAATTCCCATCTTTTGATATAAATGATCGGAAGCTTATTTCATATTAAAGAGAAAGGTATGCCGTTAATAATGAAATACTACATCAGCCAAATGGCCACCACGAGCACACATACAGGACCATATCCTTTTACAATAACACCTCTTATTGAATAACCCTTTACAATTAAAAAATTAAAAAAAAAAAAAAAAAATCATCAAGTGCACCTATTATTAACAAAAAACAATTTCTTTTATTACAAATTACTTCTTTTCCCAAGTTTGCAGTGAGGGATTATTTTTCAAAACGTGTGGGCCAAGAGTCCTCAGGCTCAAAAAGCGGCCAATAGGCAACGCTGGTTCGAACTAACACAAAGCCCAGCAAAACTAATAAAAGCACAACTGCAGCTTAAGGCTATCTTTTTCTGTAAAAAACTGGGCCTATTAAAAAATCCAGTTATCTTAAATGTCTACTAGATTAGTCTGGACTGGAGATTGATCGGTAACGTCGCTACGTCAGCCACAAATATATATACAAATAGTCAACTTAGAACTCAGTTCAGTTACGAATTTCTCTAACCTTTCCATAAACGTCAACTAACAAAAGCTGTTCCTGTGAACGATCTAGGCTAAACAAAACTGAGACACATGGCAGCTTGACTATCAATGAAAATTTCTATCTTTTGCCTCGGAACTGAACTATGTTTGTGTGTAGTTTGATTTGACGACAGGCCTCGCGGATAGCTTGTAATTCCGCCTGGAATACACTGGCCGTATCCGGAAGCCGAAAGGATTTTGAGATGTTTAGACACTCAGAAAAAACGCGTGCACCTACTCCACAGTCCATTTTTGAACCGTCTGTGTAGATTGTTAAATTTGTGTCCCTATTCACCCGTCCATGTTGCCAATCTAATCTTGAAGGAAATTCTACCTGAAAATGCTTAGTGAAAAGCATTTTGGGAGTAATATAGTCCGTTGAGGGTGGTATGAGTTCTCTTGATAGAGAAACCAGAATGTTGCTATGGCCGTAGGGTCCTCGCAGACCAGCACCCATATTCTCTGAGCTAACCTTCATTAGAGCATTTTCCATAATTTCACTATTTACGGAAGGAAACTTCCCCGACACTAGAATCATACCACGTCGTCCGCGTATCTGACCAACTTAATTCTTTCTCTGTCTAGAGTTACGAGTATCTTGTTCATAACTATGAGCCACAGCCACAGTAGCGGTGAGATAACACCTCCTTGGGGTGTGCCTCTGCTGGACAATTTTGTTATATTCCTTTTTCCTAGTGTTGACTGAATTATTCTGCTATTAAGCATAGAGAGAGAGAGAGAGAGAGGGAGATAGAGAGAGAGAGAGAGAGAGAGAGAGACAGAGAGAGAGAGAGAGAGAGAGAGAGAGAGAGAGAGAGAGAGAGAGAGAGAGAGAGAGAGAGAGATTTAGGAACTAAAATTGAATCCGGGAGAGGTTGTTCCCGAATCCATTCATTCCAGTTCTGGTGTTAGCTAAAAAGGAGTTGACTTTATAGCAGCTAGATGAAGACTTTGAGGGACGTTTTGAGAGGAAGATTCTTATTGTGAGGTATATCATTCTATTTTATTTGGACTTGATTAAAAAGCTTTGAATGGCAACTCTTCAACTTTTGGGCTGTAGGAGTCAATAATGAGTAAGCTCTTTATGAGGGTTCTAAGACCCTCTGGATCTTATCAATTTGTAAGAAGAAAAAAAGTTGGTAGGTTACAAAGGGTTTAAAATGGACTAGAAAATTTGGCGCTTTCACGAAAAGCATTGGGTACGCCGCAATTATTTTTTTTTTTTTGTCTCTTTTCCAAAACACTTTTGAGCGTATTTTCTTTTGGGGTACCTAATTTCAGGGAGCCGTATATAAATTGTTCACTTAAGAGGCGATTCGAACCCAGGTCTTTAGTGACTCCATCGTATTCCTGTCATACTTATACTCCCTCTATGTGATGTTTGTTTGTTTGTTTATCTTTGGCACAGAAAAGGTGATATAAAATTACAGACTCTTTAAATATTTGTGCAGTGAAATAACAAACACGAAATGAAATCTCATGGGTCTTATTTCCGATATATATAATAAAAAAAAGAAGAACAAAACGCATTTTCTAGTGTGATCATTTATGCCAATTCCTAACTGTGGCCAAATGTGTTTCCTTTTTTGTTTCTTTAATTCCGTGACCGTTTCCTTCACTGCACCGTGAATATTAAGCGTCGCCGTATGAGTCCGCACAAATCAACTTAACTCCAAACTCATGTCTAACCATGAGCATGACACCTTTAGTTGCTTAGTAGGTGAGCAGAAGGGGATATGGGCTCCAGTTTTCACCCTTGAAAGAATACAAATCATTTTTTTAGAATTTGTTGCGTCCCTAATTCTGAAGGTATTATTTCTGAACGTACCTACTACTGCCCTGAAGAAAGCTTTCCGGTACAAAACGGTAGATTGCCTTCATTTCATTCAATCTCCTAAAATGAAACTCATACAAAACAAATATCTCTTAGAAACTAATCCCTCAGCGCCCACCACAAAATTTGTTAAAGTCGCATCATGCCTATGCCTAGTGCTGCATAATGAGAGTTCTTCCATCTATACGCCTGCCATTTAAATCACACTACTGAAAACCCTTCTAATTGAGAGCTCCCAAATAACTAATTATACAAAATTCGCTTTTTCTATTTAAATATTTAACTATCAGTTGGGTCTATATGCAAATTTGTATTTAAATTAAATACTTTTGGATTTATACAGCAGATTCCGATATCCACTTTGAATCTTTTGTAATTCATTATACGGGCTCCGCGTTTCTGTTTGCGCCCACAAACAGATTTTATCTGCCCGCACGTTTATAAAGTAATTTCCAGCCAAATGACAAAGCGAAACACAATAAAATTCCTGTTATCTCTGATTGTCTGTGTTTGCTGGTATTTGTTTGAAAATTATGATTTTCCAATTCGTAGCTGCGCGTTTAGTAATCTCACCTATCCCCTGAACCAATTATAAACAGAAACCGGGCACGGGCAGCACGCCTATACATGTGCAGTCAAATATTTGATTGTTCCATTAGTTAGCGGCAAGGATGCTTCAAATTGTTTGTCCAACGTCTGCGACGAGTATAGTATCCATGGATAAGTTCCTAATTAAAAAGTTCGGACTCGGTATAAATTATTTATCTAGTGAGAAACAGATATATTTATGGTTACGATCTAACTTGCCTTTGAATTGCATAAATCATTTTAATGTAACAAGGCAAAGGGATTGTGTTTTTGTTTTTTTATTTTGTAGGCACAATAAAAGTCATCTCATGAAGGGAGAATCTACCGCAAATCCCCTCTCGCAGTGTCAGGTGTCACATCACCGCAGTGTTGTTATATCGTGGAATTTATCCCTTTTTGTGGGAAATTCGATGTCCGAAAAGCCTTTCGTGGGATAAAGGGATAAAGCACCAAATCGTGGGATTTTGAGGAATCTAACAAAACACATTAAAACTATAAATTTTTACTTAAATTTAATGAAAACTTCTACATCTTACCATGATTATTAACAAACTAAATGTGCATACAAAACAGCTCATATAAATTGTCTCTTATCAAAATGTTCTAGTACCAAAAAATAATCGTAATAATGTCACAAACTGTGATTTTTATACTAAAGGTTAATAGACCGTGATTTTCTTTCCTTGTAATACAAATTTTATTTAAAAAAACTGGATTTTGAGGCAAAAAGTATCGTGGGTTTTCAAAAGGGAATTTGAGTATATGATGAAAAGGGAAAAAGGGAAAAATGAGCACGCTTCGTGGGATAAATGAAGATTGAGTGCCAACAACACTGCATCAGCGTCACACCACATACAGATACAGCATAAGCCATACAGGGGTTGCGAATGGGAATGCGAATAGAATCATCCTCCCAAGGACGATGAGCAGATACTTTGGAAAGTAACACCTGCTGTGTTCGTCTGGGTGCAAGGAATGCTGTACGGGATTCCCCTAGCTGGTTGCTAAATTTATATTCTTACTTAAAATTCAAGTACATTATTAGATATTTCATTTGAAGGAATTTCCAGCAACTCCCTAAGCACCCGGCGGCGCGATGGTGGGGATATTTCTTATGCGGATGAGTTCGCGGTTGATGGCGACAAAGCCGTTGACGATTCCCATGCAGGAGGGTGTCATCAAGGTATTGCTATTAAGTATTATTGACTTTGAAGGAAGGAAGTGGTAGTGGTGGTAGGTGCTATCATCGTCATCCCCTGCCGTGTGTTATTATTAACATTTTTGCTGTCGATTTCGGTTTTTATTGAGGCACGAGTGGTAGTGTAATGTGTAACACGGCAGTTGATTTTTTATATCAGCAATTCAGCATACACCTATGGCTTTTATTGATCCCATATTCCCATATGGAGTGAGCCAGAGAGTGAGGGAGGGACGACGTAAATGGCACGTTAACTGCGAAGCCATCATCAGTGTATGTTTGCGGAATATAAAACGGGGCATTACGTACACGATTATAAATCATAAATCAATAAGTTCAGCCCAAGATAAATCCCAGTGATTTGTATGCGAATTACAAAATCCATATGCACTTCCATTCTTCTGTAATGATAATGGCATTTGCATGTTTTATGGAAGCAACATTCATACATACAGACAGACAGAATCAGAAGGATGATATTAAAATGGATTCAAGGGGACGTCATGCAGGCTTGAGATATTTATTACTTTTTCTTTGTGGAGAATTGATTACTTTCTTCTTTGTGGTTCTCGTTCTGGATCTGTATACCTACTGCCTTTGACGTAATTATAGTTGAAAGCAATCATTCGCGGTCCCTTAGACGAAACTCTCCTGAAATAAGAAGACTCCAAATGTACAAAGCCAAAGCAAGTTGTAAACAAAAAAATGTGTCAAAAGTTCACTTTGAATTTCTTTTTACTTTCTCTGACTTTATCTAATCAAAAGAAAAAAGTAAGAAAGAGCATGCCATCTGTAGGGCATTCAAGTTGCAAATGTCCGCCTGCGGAAATGTTGATTCGAAAAATTATTTCAATAGGAAAGCGGTCTTTTTGGTGAACTACGTACATATTGTTACATTCAGACTGGGATTCGAAAAGATGAAAGACTATTCTGTTTAACTTTTCTAATGAAATCACTTTATTTACACTTTTATGGTTTATTCTAATAATTCACTTATAAAGTACCAAAACAATATCACTTAAATCAATTCTTAAACGTTTCAATCCAATCACTTAATTCACAGTATTACTTTACACTTATTTATCTTCACAACTGATTACTACTTCGAACTTCAAGTGGTAAAGAAGTCGACGTCATTACAATTACTGTTTAAAAATCAACAGCTGTCCATCCCTGTTCTCAAACATCCCCTTTTATATCCGCTCTGCCACCTATCGCGAATATTCTAGTGTATTCCAACTATTCTGGATGGTTCTATAATTAGCTAAGTGTGGTGAGTTACACTTGACAGATAACATTGACATTTGAGAGATTCGAGTTTCCAATTGGAACTGGAAGTGGAACTTGTTTCGTGACTAATGGGTTGTTTTCATTTCACCATTTTAGGTTCGACGCTACATTCCCCACCACAATATTTTATTCGTTTTTGGCAGTAGGTTAATCAGTAAGGAAATTGAGTTGTTTAAAAAAATGAAATACATGACTCCTAACAGAAAATAATTCACACGTTTGACTTTGAGGTCCTGTTGTCCGACATCTACAAATTAAGGCTGTAACAGAACGTAAACCGTTGTACTTGTCAAAAGAATTAAATTTCCTTGATATGCAGGCATTTTCCAGTAAGTTTAGTGTTTAACCATGAGTGAAGATGGCAAAAACTACGGCGAACAAAAAAAAAAAAAAAAAACTTTACTTTAACATGTCTTGTACTTGTACACATATCTAGACGTTTTCATTTTCATTTCACTAAAGTGCTTTACGGTACACGACGTATAAAGTGGAAGGCGACGCCAAATACAGTTGACTTTATGAGAAACATGGGAATTCAAGACTGATTCCACAAAGTTCCAGCTATTGTCCTTGCGACTCATTGTCATAGCGAAACGGGAATTCGTTTAATTCGCTTAAATACGAATGGCAGTGGCAGACCGTTCTAAATAAGCGGCATAAGCGGAATCTGTGGAATGGGCGCGATTCTATACAAAGTGTCGGTGGATTGAGAGTGCGCAACAAAATATAACTGAGTGGACTTTCAATATGAAACTCTGTAGTAATAAGCCGGAAACAGTCAAAG
This sequence comes from Cheilosia urbana, assembly GCA_946477585.1. NCBI lineage: Eukaryota > Metazoa > Arthropoda > Insecta > Diptera > Syrphidae > Cheilosia > Cheilosia urbana. Next base: position 127,036,887 of record OX297854.1, read on the forward strand.
AATATGAATTTTGAATAAGTTTTCTTGTGTTGGAAGTGACACCTGTACCTACCCGTTTTTCTATCTAGTCTATTTTAATTGCGTTTCTCCATACAAAGTTCTATCGTTACCATCCCCTTAAACTTTGATTTTCACTACCAAAAGCATACGTCCTTACCTGGGCCAAAACAAATCCACCAAGCCCAAAATCGTAAAAATCGAACGATCCGTTCCCGAGTTATGACTTATGAGTGCACATGCGGAATTGCGTACTACAGTCACATTTATAAAGGGTGATTAAGTTTTAAGGGCCGATGTTGATTTTAAATTTAAAATTACAAATTACTTAGGAAATTATTGTCATTTCTTTTTATTATGATAATATTGGTATGGTTCAATTATGTATGGAACAAAAAATCGGCCAAATGGCGACCACGGCGGCACACCTCCATCCGATGGTCCAAATTTTCGATGACGCTGAGGCATGATTGAGGTTCTATGCCGTTAATGTGCCGAATTACCTCATCCTTTAGCTCTTGAATTGTTGCTGGCTTATCGACGTATACCTTTTCTTTGAAATAATCCCAAAGAAAGAAGTCCAACGGTGTCAAATCACATGATCTTGGCGGCCAATTGACATCGCCACCATGTGAGATAACACGCCCATTGAAATTGTCGTGCAAAAGAGCCATTGTTTCGTTAGCTGTGTGGCATGTGGCACCGTCCTGTTGAAACCACACATCGTTCACATCCATATCTTCCAATTCGGGCCATAAAAAGTTCGTTATCATCTAACGATAGCGAACACCATTTACAGTAACTGGCTGAGCGGCCTCATTTTGAAAAAAATACGACCCGATGATGCCGCCAGCCCATAAACCACACCAAACAGTCACTCTTTGTGGGTGCATTGGTTTTTTGACAATCACTCTTGGATTATCATTCGCCCAAATGCGGCAATTCTGCTTATTGACGAATCCCCTGAGGTGAAAATGTGCCTCATCACTGAAGATGATTTTCTTCGAAAACTGATCATCCACTGTTGCCATTTCTTGCCACCATTCTGACCATTGACGACGCTTTAAATGGTCAAGAGGGTTTAGTTCTTGAGTCAACTGCACCTTGTAAGCGCGTAAATGCAAGTCTTTATGCATAATGTTCATCAACGACGAGCGTGAGAGGTGCAATTGTTGGGCACGACGACGAGTTGAGGTGGACGGCTCTTCGGCCACACTATTGCGAACAGCAGCAATATTTTCTGCAGTACGAGCTGTACGAGCATGCACTGGTGTTTTGACATCTCCTACAGACCCGGTTTGCTCAAATTTTTGTACGATTTTTCCGATTGTACGAACATTTGGACGATTAAATTGACCGAAATTTAACTACCCTTTATAATATACCTTCCTACCCACATTTCGCAAAGGCATTTATTTTAAAAACGTCCAGTAGTAAGTTAATTAAACAATTATAGAAATAGCGTTTGAATTTACTTTTTTCTTTAATGGGAGGTGTCACACCTGTTTTCCTACCCCGCCTATCCTTTGCAAAGTGACACCTATAGGGTCCAAAACGATCCTGTCTTTCAAACTGGAACCAAACATACCCGTACCCATCCACAAAATTTCATTGAAATCGGATGAGCGGTTTCGGAGATTCAGTTCGAGGATGTGACGATATAAGTTACCTTTTTAGAAGCAGTTTTCCAAATGAAATGCCCTTGCTGATATTTATATTACAACTCGCACGCATAGGCTATCAATGGCTTCTTCGTCGATGTTGCACAGAAACTTACGTCGACCATAATTTTTTCTTATTTTATTTCTTTATTTAACTACTAAACATTTAAACCACAGGTTTTCAATTATTAATATTTTTTTTAAATATGGTAGGTAGTTATTTTAACATGTGCTACATTTCTTTAAATATTTGTTTTAAATTTAATTTTGTTGGGTCTTAAAATCAATCACATGATTGAACTTAACAAAATCCTTCGTCAAGTTATTTATGGGGCCATTGCTTCCTCGAACATAAGAATGGATTAAGAATTTGTTTATTTTAAATCACCAAACTCCTGCAAATCTAATTTAACTCCAAATAATTTGTCTGCCTGGTTTAAGACTCCTGAAAAAAAAAAAAACCTGAACCTACAAACTTCTTCAGCATTTAGAGAATAAGTGGTTTGGACTGCCGATCCGGGTTCGAAGTGCTACTTCCATGTGAACACTAAATACCCGAAAAATCCTCTTTCCGCCAAATGTGACATAGGGTACCTAAACATCACTCGTATCTAGGCAGTAAAATCCACATATCTACACCGACAAATATTTTCAGGCGAAAATCTACGAAATTTATGGCGATGTAAAATATTTAAATGCCGTGCGAAAAACATCTGTCGTGCATGTAAATGTTTCCGTATTCATGAGTTTGCACAATTTTCATTTGGTTTTTCCAACAACTCGTAGGCCTTTCCCTTCGTATAGGTATGAGTCGAATGCTCCTCCCAACCCTGCCTACATGTATACAGCAAGGCTATACACAATTTCTAATTACGTCCTACAACCGGGTACATTATCCACTTGTAAAATTAATTAGCAACAATAGGTTCTGCTTTATAAATAAATTCCCCCGGTAGCTATCATCGCATTTCATTCTTCATTCAAGTTTGAACTTAAGCCTCAAGGGAACCTAGGTCGAGTCCAATAAATTTAATTATTTTTTGCTCCCTGCAAAGATAACCTGTTTATGTACCGACCTTCGTACGTTAAAAATTCTATTAATCAGCAAATTACCACTTGCGGCAAACACACTCCGTTTAAATGTGAAAAAAACTTCCATCATCAATGTTTCCTGTTGGTACCTTTCTGTGAACCGAGGCAAATCCTGTCGAAAAAAAAAATTAATTAACCAAAACAAACTCGCAAAACGAAGAAAATAAAATCAAATTCCATTGTTTGATCCTGATGCCAGACAGGATTCATATTTGGCTGCGATTCATATTTACACCCATCAGAATGTAGGATTTACGGATTAAATCACACAACAATGGGAAACTAAACCGAACGCATATAAAAGAAGAAAGAAAAAAATATCACATGCAATGGTTTTCTATTTCCTGGCCAGACTACGAATACAATTCATTCAGGACACGACGAAAAACGGCACACAGAAAGGTAATATTCCAATTTCCTCTCGCTCACAAATTACACTGCTATTCTCGTTGTTCCATCCCGGGAGCTACTGTAAACGAAAATCGCCAACAAATTGAATCCTTAATACAAAGGACTATCGGGGGGAGAAAAGTGGAAAAAAATGTTGCCAGCTAAATCGAAGGTCCTTTCGCATCCGGTGGTGCCCCATTTATTATGGATAAGCAATGGAGAAAAGTTATAACTCAGACGCAGAGCGCCAACTTCAGTGTCAGCCGATTCGCGAACGCGCAAAAAAACTAGGCCATCTAACGTTTAGGGATGCATATCCTAAACTCAATGTCTTAACCCTTTAAGTTGATGGTGCCTAGAGGGTGGCCTTTCTCCACCTCGCTTAAGTGCAAATGGTTGCTAAATATGGTTCTTTGTGTTTCCTCCCTACCATTGGGTGTATTTGTTACCGTGTGTACGTGAGAAGAGCCACCCCAAAGGCAAGAAGGAAAAATAAACTTTGCCTAGTGATATTTTATTTTCGCAGCGGTAAAAGTGTGAGAACATTTTCAAAAAATTAGTATAAAACATACAAAAATAAGGAGTACGTGCCAAGGAAATCGTGGTTATAATATTTCTCCACGAAAGGTTATGTATTCATCTGTGAGGCAATGCAACGTGACAGACTTGTAAGTTACCACGATAAGGGCAACTTTGAACAAAGGGTCGTGTAACATGTACAAATGCTAATGCGTACCCACATTGTTTCGAGTATACCGGTACACGTAGGCAGTTGCGAAAGGTTTTACGATTTTTGTTTTCACTAATCTATGAAAAATGTTACCACTTCACTTCCGTAATGGAGCTGTATGTGTAAGCGGTTGTGTTTGGGCTTTTGTGTCCACGTTTTGAGTTTCAGCATTAATGCTGGGCCCTGAACTGGAAATTTGTGACAAACTTTGAAAACACGCTTCCTTCATTATGATAAATTAGTTTCTACAGTATTGAATTTTGTCAGAGGTACTTTTATAGAAACGTAGCATTAGCTTTGGAAGCAGAATATTCAAAATCGTACCAGATCATTCGATTACTCGAATTTTTAGTTACCTTAAAAATGGTTTGACGTATTTTTGACCAATCGTCTTGTGACTGGTATTCGACTTACTGGTTAAATGCCGCTTGTACATAACTTACTTACTTATTGAACGGGTTTCCCAACGTCGTCCTTGCCTGATTCACTATATTCGCTAGATGGTAGCCGAGCCAATGTAGTCGATGAGTTGGTTTTTTATTGGACTACATCTACATCTTTGTACATAGGGTCACAGTTGTATCTTCTCCTCCATTCGACCTACTCGCTTGCACACAGGTCGAAAAACCCTTGGACATAAGCAGCCGTGTTTATTAGATTCCCTTACGACGACTCTACGATGTTGATTAGTTAAACATCGTGTACAAATTTAATTTTACTAAACGAGGTTTGTGTCTACGCTGGGTTAATAAATAGAGCCTAGTACGCAGCTGTTCCAGAACGAAATTCTCCGGTCTCCTTTACTGTCTAAGTATGCAGGTATGCAGTATGCAAAACCAGCAAAACGTTTTTTTTTTTATTTTCTGTTAGCATTGAAAAATGGAAAGTAAGAAAGTCTCTCAAATAAGTGTTTGTGTTATGTTGCTTTATTTTAAATTTAATATTGTCGTCTTTAAAAACAACTTAATCAGAATAAGTGTACCTATGAAATACAAAAAAGCGCATTGATGCTGCTTTTTAAGTTTGGGCATTTTTGACTCAAATATTTTTCTGTTTGGCTCCGTACTTCTTATAAAAGCTGGCAGCACTGTAGTACAAATGTCAAATTTTCGCAAGCAATTAATGTCCCTAGTGCGAAAAGAGAGTGGATAGGCAACTGCGTCACATTTTAAATGTTTTTATTTGGAAATAATTGAATATGAACAGTTTTTAAAGCACCTTTTCTGGTAGGCTCTCGAAAAGAAAGGTGCCAAATTGCAACTTTAGTCGCACAACGATCACTTTGACTACAATTACCCACTTTTCCGCCATCATTTCCCAGCAGCTGTGTACAGCAAAACGAAAAGGAGAGTGAAATCTTTCGTTCATGATTTCGTTACGTCACTTTTGTATGGGATTTTTCGTTCCGGAACAGCTGCGAACTAGGCTTAAGACTGCATCCGTTTATTAAATCGCTTAAATGGGCTATCTTGGAGCTTTAAGGTCGATGAAAAGTGAAGAGATTCGGATCCAAAATGTTAGATTTTTTCAGTGAATGTTTTATACATCGAGAGACCGGTGGAATTTTTGTTTTCTTGTGGAAAATTGTCTAAAACTACAATAGAAATTACAAGAAAGGCTGAACTTTTTTTTAAAATTATATATCGACTTTAAATCGGTGTAGAATTTGTAGAACGTGATTCTTTTTAACATTTTCGAGTCGATTTCCAGAATGGATAGTATTTATATCTCTCATTAGATTTAACTCACAGCTTTGAATCCTGTTTAGTAAATAGAAAAGGGTTCCCTTGTTGAGTGGGAGGTTACGTGTTCAAATCCGAGCCAGTACCACGAAACATTTTTCACAAATAAAAACTGCGAATAAGTTTCCGTGAATTATAAGCGAAACAAATATCAAAAATTCTCCCCTAGCTACTAGGACGCCACTCGTGGAGAATATCCACTGCGCCACAAACTCTTTCCTATCCCTCTTTCTCTTCCTAAAAACTTGAATACTGCGCTGTGCCCCGCATTATAAGGGTATTCATAACCCCTTGAGCGTGAAGTAAAATTATAAAAAAAAAAAAAAAAATTTGGTAGCACCAAATCAGAGGTATGTTCCTCTATTTCTATATCTTTAAGAAAGTTATCAATTACCTACGTTAAAAAAAAAAAAATAAATAAATAAAACAGCTAGGGCACAGGGTGTCGAAGGAAACAGTATTTGTACCAACTTGAGTTCAGTCAAATATTGCTGCGTTAATTTAAACCGCGATCGAAACATCTAACTAGACCGCGGCGACTAAATTCGGTGGGCGATATGAGTCAAAACTGTGACCGAAAAACGAAATTGATCTAATGGTTTTTGGCTTGTTGCTTGTATAGAATATTTTAGTCTGATGTGGCTTAATTTACTTTAAAAAGTTTCTTCAAACGCTCAGCAAATCATTTTCGGACGTGATTTTATACTCATAAGAAAAACATGACGTAATTTGGTTATTCTTTTGTGAAATTTTCAAATTGAATCACTGCAAGACAACGCTAAAATTTAAATGGTGTAGCTTTTATTTACACATACAAATTTGAACAAAATATATGAAATTTTGATTGAAAAGTGGGCAGCGCCGACTAAATCTATCGGATAATGTGTTCGCGATCGAAAAATCAAATCATACGGCGCAATTTTAATGTCCGTTGCACCTTCGTGGGCTTTTGAATTACCACTTCTAAATGTATTTCTTTGTTTTCATCCCGCCTAAATTCCATGTAGGTAGCGGAACAGTGTTTTATTTTGTTTATTCATACATTGAATATTAATGATAAAAAAATAAAAAAATAATTTTGATCGGTACAGAATTTTGTAAAACAAAATTTATTTTTTGAATATTAGTTGAAAAATTTGTAAATTGAACTTCTTTCCCACGATTTAAGCAAAGAACTCTGAATAAAATTCAAAACAAACTTAACAAACTTTAAAATTAGAAGCAATCTTGATTATTTTTTTAAATAATTTTGACAACAGTCTCTAAGGAACGGAAAGTTATTCAACATTTTGGTGAATGCATACGTTTTTTTAAACTGATTTCCTTGGTTGAGTCTTTTGAAAGGTTGTTTTTTGTCAGAATTTCTTAAAGCTAAGAATCAATAATAAATATGACCACAACCATATACATAAGTCGTTATGGTGCTTCCAATTAGCAGTTCGGAGTTAAAATCTCCGATTTAAAAGTCTCTTACCAAAATAGTTGTTTGAAAATTTCTGCATAGGGTTCATTGTTTTCATTATAAATGTATAACTTATTTCACAGACTGTAATCTTCTGTATGTTTTTTTTAAGTAGTTAGTAAAAATTTCTCTTTTCTATATTTTCAGGTAAGCAAAGTAGTCGAAGACAAAATCCTTTACCGAAAATGCTAAACTAAATTATGGTAAAATCAAACGTAAGCACTTTTCCTTTACAAAAAAAAAAAAAAAAAAAATCAATAAAAACTTCTATAGTGAAAAAATACGAAATAGTAATAACGTAACGACATTAAAAGACCTATCACAATTTTGCAACAATCCAGTTGTTACTCACTGTAGATGAAGAATTTCATTTCAATAGCATCGGTATAAAATTTGTAACACAATTGAAATGATGGGGTAAATGGTAGTCCCAACTTTGAAGTTACTTCTGTTACAAACACAAAACGTTACTCGTTATGGTTTTGTTGTTGTTGACTTTGTTTGTCTTTCTACGTTTAAAATTGTATCAATCACTTAATGGTTACTCGTAAAGATTGCGCCACAAAGGCAAACAATATTTTTATACCACCACAGCATATAAAGTTATTTATCTTTCGAAGTAGGTATGCCATTGAATAGAAATAAATTCAACATCAGCTTAGTCTGACTAAAATGCGGTATGTCCTAAATAAACAAAGGAGTCGAATACTTTTGTTTTTATTTATTACCCAAAAGTAGAAGTTACAAGAAGAAATGATGTTATGCAGCTTGATGGCTTTAGCAAACAACTTCTATGTACCCGATGAGGGTTTATATATTTGGGTATTTAAAAAAAATGTATTTCATGAATTAAGGAGTTTTGCATATTTGTTGGACCGTGGTTATCATTGACAAAATTATTTACCACAAGAATGGGGATGTCTAACAATTATTAAATCACTCGGTGGAATTTTGCAAAACTTGAAGGGGTGTCCCTTTAAATTGTTAAATTCAGCACTCTAGACGGTCTTCGAAATAGACATCTGTCATTTAAAAATATTGGTCTTGTGTACCAACATGTTCCATGAGTCATGCCATGACTTATGCCAACGCATAATAAAATAAAAAAATAGTTGGCGCAACAGGTCCGGAGGGACCCTAGGCCTAGCTTCTCACAACCATTCCTTTTGTGTGATTTTTTTCATTTTTGGAACGAATCGAGGGGATCTACAATTTTATGCCGACTCCAAACGGCTAATTGAGAAGCTCTTTCAAGACAGCCATACTCTCGGATGTTTGTCAGACGTTCGCGAGAGGTGGCGCAGTGAAAAAAACCATAAGTTGTAATTTGGGTTTTTGCGGGATTCGAACCTCGACCCCTAGCTTAGTAGTCCAACACACTAACCACAAAGCCACTGCGCCTACCAACGCATACCACATGTTAATTGAGGAAAATCACTATTGGGCGGATAGCTCTCGAAAAAAAATTGTCCAGCGCCGACAGTTTTCAACGTAAGGCTTACATTTTAAGCTCCTGAAAGCGACAAACGAATAACTGAACAAATCGGGCAATTTATTTAAATTATAAGCCTCTCGTTGAAATTCACCAGGGAGCAATAATTACAAGACTTACCTACATGAAACCCATTAAATAAAAATATAAGCTTCATTTTATGGGGGCCTACTTTTCATTTAAAAAATGGGGCATTATTTCAACATGAAAATTTATCCCAAGTTCGGCCTTTCCTTCTATTGTTTTTGGCAAATTTAGACAATTTTTTTTTTGTAGAGTAAAGTAGGGTAATATGGACAACTATTCACATTTTTGCTAATAAAACACAAACGTTGTAAGTTTTATTAAATATGTTTATTTAAAAAAAGGATCCGTATATTTATGTTAAAAAAATAGCAACAAAAACATTAATTCACTTCATATAAAATGAATAAAAAAACCAAAAACTAAAGTAACTCAAAAACGGTAAAAAAGAAAAGTGGCGGATAATATGGACCACATGGTCCGTACATTCCACAAGCAATTTTGCAAACGTATTTGGAAAAACTGGTCTACGAGCTACTACCTAACTTAAAATTTACCAACGTCGAACTCTTAGTACTTTCAATTTTTAACATTCTTATGAGCTGTTTTTGGTAAATTATTTAATTTTGAAGCTTCTTTTAAATAGCCACAAAAACTTGTCCAACCAATGGTCCAAAAACCATTTTAATAGCGTTTTTCAAGCCGTCCGGACTCCATGACTTGCGTTTTTCTTGCTTCTTGGAGAAAAAAATAAATCTTTTTAATAAAACGGCGGGTAATATGGACTAATTACATATTACCCGCCGTTTTATCTATCTTTAGCTATCGCGGTCCATATTACCCGAAACACGTTATTTTAAAAGAAAACTACTTTGCAACAAAACGTGATTTGTTACAATAATGTTACTAATATGAACTTAAGAGCACATATTCACGTCTTATATTTATAAAAGGAATGGATAAAAAAAGAATATATTTAACTAATGAAAAAAGGATCGAAATACGAAAAAAAAATGACCACTGCCTTCGATTTTGTTTTATTTATCACAACTTAGAGAGGCATTCCTTCTGACTGCTGAAACTACCCTAAAGTAAGTTTAAGGAGATCGGCGACAATCGTAAGCAATAGTCGCCTCAATTGCATTTGTGAGAGGTGAGCAAGGCTGGTGGCCCATATTAACCGAATGGTCCACATTACCCGACCTTACTCTATATGTGCAATTTTGGGGTCTTATTTCATTTTAACACTTGGGATTATTTCGCGGAGCCCCAATAAATAACGACATCTTGACTTGCAAACGCTCAGAAATTGCGCGACAAAAAGAAAGAGCCATCGCAAAATCTTCATTCTTCTGAATCCTGTTTTGAGGTCTTAGACTTTCTTTTAGAACAGTGGCGTAGCAAGGGGGGGCAAGGGGGGCACAGGCCCCGGGCGGCACTTTGCTAGGGGCGGCAATTTGGAGCAGTTAATTTTGTTTTTAAATAAATAATTTATATATATTTATTAATATCATTTTGGCAAGTTCTGGTTAGAGAGCTATAAGCGCCTACTATACTATTTTATAGTTTACAAGTTGTTTGAGTACGAGGACAGGCGTAGTAGGAGTTTCTGTTTTTTGATTTCAAGTAGTGTTGGTGATAGATCGATATCCTTACATATAACGGGTTTTCCAATAAGAGGTGTTATTTTGGTATTCAAAGAAAAAATGCCACTTTTTTAAATGAATGATCGGATGTTTATTTCATAATAAAGAGGAAGGTATGCCGTTAGTAATGAAAAACAGCTTGAGCCAAATGGCCACCACGAGCACGCATACAGGACCATATCCTTTCACAATAACACCTCTTATTGAATAACCCTTTATGTACGATTATATCTAAGAATTCAGAGATTTGTTCTTAAATTTGCATTAAAAGTTATAAAGTGAATATCCCGATGGACGTGTGTGGGGGTGTAAACGAAAAAAAGAAAAGAAAAAAAGTGGGCAATATTTGCAAAACATAAGTTTTGCCTAGCTGCTATTGCATTTTTAATGGAAGTGCGGAGTTTTTAAAAAAAATATATGAACACAGATCGGCTTTTGGGCAGTAATTTTTCAGAAATAATTAAAAAAATTGATTGAAAACTAAGTAGGGGATCTTATTTAAAATACCTATATTATCCTTAATATGTATTATTTTGATCAAAATCGTTAGAGAGGTTTTTGTAAAATTACGCAGAAAAAAACGTACCAAATTTTGCAATGTTGCTTAAATAATACTATTGCCTAAGTATTTAGCTGAAAGCTGACTACTTATAAGTTATTGTTCGGGATGTAAGCATTACTTGGTTTCTAGAGTTTTATCGAATTTAAAATTGGGGTTTTCGAGATATAATAAAATAAATAGATAAATAGTTGGAGCAACAGGTCGGAGGGACCCTAGGCCTAGCTTCTCACAACCATTCGTTTTGTGTGAGTTTTTTTCATTTTTAGAAAGAATGGAAGAGATCTTCAATTTAATGCCGATCCCAAACGGCTAATTGAGAAGCTCTTTCAAGACAGTTATACTCTCGGATGTTTGTCAGACGTTGGCGAGAGGTGGCACAGTGAAAAAAAACCCTAGGTTGGAATTTGGGTTTTTTGCGGGATTCAAACCTCGCTTAGTAGTCCAACACACTAACCGCTAAGAAACTGCGCCTACACTTTCGAGACATAAGAAGTTTTTAAAATGGTAGCGTTTTCGGTTATTCGAATTTAAAATTAAGGCCACAATAATTTTGGAAACATAAATTTTACTGTAACTACTTATTCTGGTCAAAACCGTTATCGCATTTTCTTAGAAAACCAAAAAAAAAAACGAAATTAAAAAAAGAAAAAACTCTTTTCAAAAATCTATTCTACGATAATGGGTATGGTACGTTTCGCTTAAATTGTTGGGAAAATAGACCTTTCGTCGGGGTGGCGAAATGATCAATCTGGGAAAAAGTAAAACCTCGAAACGATATTTCGTTGAAAAATTACTTGACAACATCAGCAAATTGCTAAAAGATTTTTGCGAAATGATCAAAAATCATTTAAAAAAAAAACGAAAGATAAAAACGCCAATTAGTAATCGCGCAATGATTGCAAAATTGAAGGAATAAAAAACCTGAATTTGAAATTCAGGATTGCAAAATAAAAGAAATATTTAACGACTAAAAGCAAACAAAGAAAAACGGAATGAATTTGCAAAATAATGGTTACCCTACGATAATATAGACAAAAACTGAGCCCTCTATTCAGGTAGAAATGACCATATAACCATAGAAATTAATTTTTGTTTTCGAGATGATTCGAAATTTCAAAAGTACCGTTATTCGATTCCACAAAGAAATGTATTTTTTGAGTGTGTGAAAAAATTATGGGGGCGGCATAAATTGGGTCTGCCCCGGGCGGCTCCAACCCACGCTACGCCACTGTTTTAGAACACCTAAATTTTATAGGAATTGTGTTGTAGCGAATTCTGTCAAACATTCCAGTTGGTCAGTTCCTCAAAAAAGGTGTCAAGTTAGAAGATCAAGTTAGGCCGTTTGTTCAGAATTTCGAAAGCACTCCCTGCCATGTCTGAAAATGAGGCCAACGTAAGCATTTTTTAACTTTCTCAATTACATAGTAAGAGAAAGATATTCGGCCCCGCCCTAGCGAGGTATCTGTCGGAATCGGAACGGAAAATTCTCCGATTTCATACGATTCGGAGGATTTTTGCTGCGAGGTATTCTTCGGTACAACTGTGCGGAAAATTGTTCCGACATTTTATAACGCATATCGGCGAATTACGTTGAAGTGCGATGAAGTGAATTTTCTAGCAAAATTTTTGACAGCTATGTTCCGATATCCTCCGACAGAAATTAGTTGGGGAATTTATTTACGATTTGGAGTGCGGTGCGGTGCGCCATCGGAATTGTTTATTTCTCTTCCGAATTAGGACACCTAGAATGGGGTTTGAGCCTCGGAAAGAGTACCTATGATTTGCGGAAAATTTTCCATTCCGACGGATACCTCGCTAGGGCCGATTGCATTCGTACAAAATTTCGAACTCGAGATTACGATGATAGAGGAACTCAAAAAATTGGTTCGCAAAATTCTGTCCGTCTGTCCGTATGCTCCCGTAGCCTACACTTAAGCGGCAGTCCTAATTTTGTTCATTTATTGCGTACGTGGGTAGCGCAGTTTCTAAAAATCTGTCCCATAAGTGAGGAAATATTCAACAATTGTTTGGCAATAAAAAATGAATAGAAAAATCCTTCCTACTTCCCAATGGCGTCCGATTTTTTTCACCTCGCATAATTTGGTTTCCAGTCAAGTGATTTGTAAGGGATCACGCATTATATTCGATAGTATGAAACCGACATCAGTGAACTGTGAACTCTTCCGTTCCAACTCGCAACATACAAACCTGTATGTAGGTACAATCAAAAGCCACAAGGATTCGCATGGCATACTGATACCAGCACCAGGTATACCATTGAGTCGTTTCGTCGTGCATATATTATAACGGTCCCTTTACATGACAGTTACTTTAACTCATCTCGCCTGCTCTTTTCATAATTACTGCATTCCCTTTTACATTACAGTCTTTTAATTAGGTTTGCACAGTATATCCGACTCTACTGCCGTATAACCGCCACCAACACAATACTGACGCCACCTGCATGCTACATGAGTTTTTAATTCACATTCAGGATACGTCAATTTCATTTTTATGTTTCACATAACATACAATCGTACAACAAAGTGAATACGATCCTTTGGCATTTGAAGCGTTCTGTTTCCATAAACAAGCCGAAAAAGGACTCATTTTGTGCGTCGACAAAAATGCCTCTCCTTTGAGACGACGACGTGTCGCAGCCACGGTCTTTGAATACGGATAGCGGTGGCCTTAATCCTTTATTCATGCAGCATATATTTCACGGGAGTACAGCTATAACATCTACGTGTGTATTAGGCTAATACATACTTAAGCGCCTCGCACAGTTGTTGTTGACATATACTGTACAAACACTGAGGGGTATGATATTCCCGGTGCCGGTTTCATATCGTAAATCCTGCGTTGAGGAAATTAAAATGTAATTCTTCAATTTTAAATTTTTCCTTGGCAAAAATATTTTTACGCTCTCTTGACACAAGCTAAAAGCTCGAGTTTGGTATAAAGTATACGGTGGCGGTTGATGCCAAACCAAATATACGCCGGAGTAGTATGGGGGCAAGGAATTGTGACTGGGGTTTCGATTATTTTCGCTTTCATTTGTATTGGTCTAATGCCAAGATTTCTGTGCGAAAATCACCGTCTGCAGAGCTTGAGGACTTATGAAATATGAATGCTTGTGGCTCAAGTTTTGGAGAAAAGGGTATAGCTTTTTGGCAACCCATGGTGTATACTGTATATCTATATATATATAAATGCCGATTGCAGTACAGTTGACCCAACGGAATTGGAGCAGAAAAACAGACCGGGAAACAATGAAATACCTGGAAGCTGGTTAACCAATTTAGTAAGAACCCAGAATGTCTGTCTTTCGGAATTAAAATTGATGGGCTTGGTTGCTTTGGTTACTGGCATTGTCGAGTGGATATTATTGCCAAGTGGTTTTCGATTTTGAATTCATTTAAACGGGTGGTGGGTGGCAATATTTGGAAATGTTATCGGCCCTTGTTTCGGAGAAAATAAGCAGCAGCTTAGGAGCTGGATTTTTATTCTCCATCAGGATGTTACTAGTATATAAGGTGAGAATGTTAGTTTTTGATTTTCTCACAGAAAAAGGAACAAAACTAAAATTTTCCTCTTGGTTCGGAAAGTAATCAATATAGCTTCACTCACTCACAGACCCGAAACTGTGACCAAGATCTTCCTCTTGAATTCAGTTATAAAAAGACTGACTGAAGTAATTCCCGAGCCTCTGCCTTCGGTAAAATGTAACCAACGGGATTATTATAGCAGTCGCCACACTGACCGAACCGTCCTTGTTCCCCAGTGAGAGATGTCACATGAAGTCACCTATACCAAATTCTGATTTCGTCATTCCAATTACTATCCAACGTTTAAGATTAATTTGCAAAGTGATGTGGAATCAGGTAGAAGGAGGGAATGTGTGGTTGTGCGGTAGGTATACTGGTATTGGCTATTTTGTTAATTAGAAGAAAGTGGAAAACATCCCTAATGAAGTATCTATATATTCATAGACATAAAAGAACGAAAATAAAGTACCACCATTCCCTACGCCTACCCGATTGCGCCATACGCTGGCAGTAGGTAGCTTTACATCGTGTTATCGCTATATAAAAAAAAAGTTTTATGTAACATGGCAGTGTAAACAAATCATTGGTGAACATTCCATCACATGGTTGAATTTTTTTTTTTTTTTAGATAACTGATGATGTATTTGCCAAGAGTGACTTTGTCTTCTTTCAGAATATTTTAATTACGTGTATAGTCTTAGGACTGTTTGCTGATACTAAAAGCGATTTAAGTTCTAAATATGTACAAACCTACTGGGCTCCTTTTTCTATGTCATAAATTGTCACATAAGATTTTAAGTGGAACTGAAATCGATTTATTAAGGCGCATATTCAATTTGGTTGAAAAAAAAAAGTGGAAAATATTTGCAAAAGTTTCCGTACACTTTTTAAGTATTTATTATAAAATGAGAAGAATAAAACTTATATCATTCGCAAGGTACTGTGCCATAAAAAATCATCTTAGATTAGAACCTATTTTCGAAAAAAAGTAAATTTACATCTCCCTAAAAGTATACAACTACATAATTTTCTTTTAAAGATGTTAGGAAGATACCTCCTATGGAAAATATTTTTCGAAATAAATATTTTGCTCTAAATTTTCATAGTAACGTATTAAAGTGTAAATTATGTGTAAAACTTATTTTCACAGGACGAGTTTTTCAATATCTAGATTTCGCTTTGTCGTTTATAAAAAAAACAACGTAAATATCGAAAATTGTGGTAAGTTTTTAAGTATTAAATATTTAAAAAATTATGGTCGATTTTCGACCACAAGCGAAACTAGTTAATCAAAAAAAAAAAAAAAACCCAACAGACTTTAAAAAAGATCTCACTGACACTTGAGTGACAATTATTTTTATATTTATTTCTTTAGTCTTTGACACTTCGGTAAAGAATATTAATTTAATGACACCTCACTCTTCAAAATCGGTCAAGTAGTTTGGGCAAGAAGGCGTCACGTAGGAACGTACAAAGGATACACGCGAAACACATACCGCTCCTTGTGTCGAATCGGGCAAAAAGAAGTTTTTCGTAGTTGTAATTGCATTTTTTTTGGCTGTATTGTATCGAGTTTTAGTAAAATATATGAAGACAGATTGGGATTTGGGTAGTTTTTTTTGAGAAATAACTAAAAACGTAATTATTCGAATTTTTTGAGGAAAACTAAGTATGGAATTTTAATAAGAATTACTTTATTACTAGCTGACCCGGCGAACTCCGTTCCGACTAAATTCGTTATTGTAATGAAAATAATATTTCCGAGCATGCACAATGCACTTGCTACGTTATGTAATTTATTCAATTTAAACTCTATTCAAAAGTTATATTAAATGCAATAGAAATAAATGACGAATAGCAATGTTGATCTGTTTCATTCACACCGCAATGATTTTGACGTGTCGGCCAACCTTCCGCTTTTTCACTAAATTGACCATGTGAGAAACATGGAAATTCAAGATTGATGCTGCAAATGTAGAATTATCAATCGATTATCCTTGCAAATTATTATTTGTCACAGTGAAAGCGAGACGCGCGGGAAATTTTAGTCGCTTAAATACGAATGGCAAATCGTTCTGAATAAACGGAATCTGCCGAAAGAGAGTGTTTGCCTTTGAATTTTCCCCTCAAAACCGTCACCTGAGTACATTGAGGTTGCGCAACAAAATTATAATAAATTATATAGAAGTAAGCCCGGAATATCACGACAAAAAGTAGCATAATATGTCCTTTCTTAAGCCCATGCGAATTTAAACCAAAAATCATAAAAATCGAAGTATTCGTTCCCGATTCATGAGTGCATATACGGACGTCAGTCATTCTCAGTCTTTAGCAAAGTGCTTTATTTGGACAATGTCCATTAATAATTTTAATAGTGCCACAACCCGTTTTCCTATCTCGCTTTGTTTTGCAAAGTACCACCTATAGTATGGTCTAAAACTATCTTATCTTTTAGACTGGAAGCAACCATACCCATCCACAAATTTCAGAGAACTCGATAGAGCGGTTTCGGAGGTCGATAACAACGCCACCTATCGGGTCAGAAATCCTATCTTTTAAGACTGCCTAATCCTGATATACGCCAATACGAACAAAACGAAAGATCAATCATACAATTTGGCGCAGTGGTTATCGAGTTATATCGTCATCGAGTTTCACCCCGAAAGGATTGTAGGTATATAAAGAAGATTATTATTGAAGAAAACTGAATTGAACTGAAAAACGAAATTTAGGCTACAACGCCACATGTTGAGGATTTTCTGACTTTTCTTTTTTCCTAAACCATCCCTGATTCAAGGCGTACAATGTAGAGAAAAATTGATCTCGCTATTATGTTATAAATGACCATATTACCTTAGGAATGAGTTCTTGTTCCAATCGTATGGACCGTTTTCGAGATATGTTCATATTTCAAGAGTACCGTTTTTCGATTTTGTAGCGAAAAAATGAGTATGCAGTCATGTTGACCTCACACATTAAAGCCCAAATATCAATTTTGGTTCAAATTGTTGAGCAGTTTTCTAACAAATCAAATTGATATTAAAATTTCATATGGGAAGTACCATTGATATTGAGGTTACCTTGAAAAAAAACGGCCCCCGATGTTTGAATCAAATTAGGGCAGCCCTTTAGGCTGCAGGAATAGGGAGCATACGGACAGACAGACAGACAGACAGATAGATGGACAGACGGATTTTTGCGAGTTCCTCTATTATCGTATAGTGTCAGAATGGATTAACATCTCGAGTTCGACATTTTGTCCCAACCCCTATACCCACCTCTCTTTCTCTTACTAAGCTCCGTAATCGAGAAAGTTAAAAAGATCTTCATTAGCGACATGAAACATGAAGGCACCTCCCTTCAATTCAGTAAGCACGCCGACAACTATTCTTCGAATTGTTGATCCTCACATCCTTTTTGTTGACGTTCAAGCAAATAGACGGATTACAATGGAAAGCATTTCCACAGATTTATTGTATCTCCGCGGCACAAGCCAATTCAACCACAACGAAAACCGCCAACTACCAACCGACTGTTATTATTGACCAAAAAAAAAAAAAAGGTATATACCCTCGACACAGCAACAGAAACTATACACTATAACCGGATATTGTGCAGACAGATACTAACTGCAAATAAACAAAAACCGAATGCCTCTCGTAATATAACTCACGAATAGGTAAGGTAACCCTTACCCATGAGAGCTGGCAGTAAATTTATACCACGCTTCGATTCACATTTACCACTCGCTGACAAACGGCAGCGCCACTGATTTTGCCGGTGGCATGGCAGCGGCGGCGGCGGCAACGTCGACGATGGCATTTCCTTTATTGCGGATAACCACCACCGCTTCATCCAGACAGGTGCTAAATCTTCTGGAAATGAACATAAAAAATAAAAATTAATGGTGATGTCAGGATATCACCGAAAAAAAAGAAGAAGGAAAACGAAGAAGAAGAAGAGGAAAACCGAAGAAATTCGCGGTGAAAACCACAAAGTTGAGTGCGGAAGGGCTAACCTAACCAATCGAAGCCCCATCGCGCACCCAACCAACCCAACCCAGTTCCTGTCAGAACGTATTTGCTGCAACGTCGACACTGCGCTGGGCGAGAACGACCACAGACCACACTGCCAACCGGCAAACAATGACTATCACGATGGCCCAGGAAACCGTTCGGTTGTATGGAATCGAACCGTGACGCTGTCCAGGTGTTCATCCCTGTGTCATACTTGGGGTTAAGTCCTTCGACGAATTAAGCCCACACAATCAACGGTGCAATTGACGTACTTCCTCCGCACTAAGTACTTCTTATGATGTGAACCGAAATGTGACTACGGTCGGTCGTCGTAGGTGAGTTCCTCTCTAATTACTCGCTTGGGAAAGAAAAGGGAACTCCAACTCCAACTCCGACTCCGACTTACTTCCAAAATGCAAAGCAATTAAGACCCAGCCGAGAGCAGGTGTTTATTGCGTACACTCTGTCTGTCGCCCACTTTAAGTCAACCGACCGCAACGAAACGTAATCATATATAGTCGCCCCCTTCTTCATCCCGTTTTCGGTTTGATTAATTGTTGTTTACATTTTGCAACTCTGCCGAGTGGAACAGAGAAGATTATGCTCGCAAAGTGGACAATGCGGGCATTATGGCATCTGAAACGTGACCAATTTCTCTGCGCTGGATGAGAACATTCCTTTTGCTCGTATGCGATGACAATTGCATTTGCTAACATAAAAATGAGAAAAAAAACCCCGAACAATACCGATTTAGGTCAGTGAATCTGGATGCATTTGAAGTTTGCGCAACTTATCCTTCTGGGATTATGTTGCTCGGTTTGGTTCCACTTGGAAGGGTTTCCATTCGCAATATCTAAGAGTTGATATGATACCTTTAGCTTATGCGACGAAATAGTTTTACTTGCTGCAGCCGTTTACAGTTTGGGTATTGAGTTACTTAACGGTAAGTGGATGGGGTAAGTAACTGTGTACCAACATGCTTATTTGTATAATTGTTGAATTTGTTTGTTTAAGTCTCAGGGAAGTTATTTTCGAAGCGAACATGAATCTTTTTCACACAAATAAAATAAAAATTGTCAAAGTATAAAAATATGATCCTACAGACAGAAATGTGTAAACCTTGCTAAAAGCGCCATCTGTGCATACTTGAAACGTATGAAAGCAGAAATATTTATTGGGTGCACCAGATGACGGCACCAACTGCACCCAACTTCACTAACTGCCGATTTTTTAATGTCTTAGTTCAATTTGATTTGGTAGACACAAAAATTTTAAACGTTTAGGTAAAATATTAATCCGAGGAAATCCCCCCTTTAATATAAATAAATTCATTTCAAAAGACCAGGGGCCGATTTACCGTCACTGAATGTTGTGGAGTTTACAAGCAAAACAATAAGAAATTCAGATTCGTATTACTCGATCAAGGATTGTGGTAATTCAACTCCAGTCTTCCTGCCAGTTTTGTTGGGTAAAAAAAAAACAACTTTAGTTGAACATTATTTAAACTAATTTTTAGCGACTAAATTGGAAGGCCTTTTATGTGGCGGGGGTCTAAGGCCCGCTTAACAACTTCGCCTGGCAACGCCGGTCATGCAAACTGACAGACAGTGTTGCCGCAAGCTTTTTTAAAAGTGTAACAATTTTGTCCAAAAAGTGTAACAAATGGATAAAAAATGTAACAAACTGGAAAAAATTGTAATAATAAAATCATCGTTTTTCAACTCAAAAAAATCTTAGCAACTCCTTATCACATTTCAAAAAAGCTCTTTTTTTAACCTACCTCTCCATTTTGTGTTTAACAAATAAAAAAATAACAAAAAAAAAAAGAAACCCCTATTGCGAAGATCAACTATCAATTGATAGTTGATACTTATCAATATAAAAATAAATAAATAGATAAAAACAAATTAAATTAAAACAAAAATAAATTTCTTTAAATGGTATTGCGAAGATCAATTATCAATTAAGTGTTGATCGACTGTGAACTCGCAGCAATTGTCGGTTGACAAATCGGTATTGTGAATGTCAATCTCGAACAATTTTATTGATAGTTGTCAATTTTTCTATCAATCGCAATTTCGGGGTTGATAGGCAAGGCTCTTAAGAGAAAATGTTGAACATCATCGTTTTTAATTGTTATTGTTTTTATTTCTTAAGGACTATCATGTATATACATTTTGCCATTCAAAAATTCCACTGCTGACATATTTTTCAATAAATTTTACAGATTTGTAACACTTGTAATTATTGTTTAATTAAATTGCTTGCAAAATCCTTAACGATCACTCTTCAAATCAAAAATATTTTAGAGCTGTCAAAGTTGAGTTTTCATTCACAATAACTTTATTTTTGGCGTTATGTTCACAGGTTATATTTTTATCAATTGTTTTTCGCAATACCAACATCAATTTTAATTGATGAATTTGTCAATCGTCAACCGATTGATAGTTGATCTTCGCAATAGAGCTGTCTATTTCACAAACTTTATTTACCACGAGATGTAGAACATTGTCAACGTTGTCATTGTTGTCTTTTCTTGTTCCCTCGCATTCCCATTCCCAATCGCAGTTTAACGTATTGCACAACTTTTGATCTGTGTAAACAAACAAATACATTGACAGAAATTGGTACAAGTTTGCTCGAAAGAAAAAAGTGCTGCCAGTTCTACTTTTCAATATTTTTAATGAGAAAAACAAAAAAGGATTTTAATGGGAACAAAATGTAACAAAGCGAAAAAGAAAGTAACACTGTAACAAAAATATAAAAGAGCTAAAAAGTGTAACACTTTTGTTACACTTGTAACATTGTGGCAAGGCTGCTGACAGATCGGCGGATGATAGAAGCCGCCGACCCGGCAACGTCGCGATTTAACGTCATCGTTCATCGAATTCTCCCCAGTCACGAAAATATCAGAGAGCTGATACGACGCAGACAAAACTAGTTACACCTTTTAAAAAATAATAGAGACATCTTTCCAAATCGGAAACCGCGTTGTTTTTTCGGCGACTAAATATATTTAGGGTTTTTTCCGCTGCGCTACCTCTCGCGAACGTCTGACAAACATCCGAGAGTATAAATGTCCCGTTTGGAGTCGGCATAAAACTGTAGATCCCTTCCATTCGTTCCAAAAATGAAAAACTCACACAAAACGAATGGTTGTGAGAAGCTAGGCCTAGGGTCTCTCCGGACCTGTTGCGCCAACTATTTATTTTATTTTATTTACTCCCTTCTCCTCCTTTTTCTTCAGGTTCCATTAGTTGTGGTCTCAAAACGGCGCTCAATGTGTATTTGTGTTTTTCCTTCGTCAGAAGACCGGAATTCAGCCACTTAAACCAACCAACCAACCTACATCGACTTTACCAGATTTATTTAAAAGTCCGTGGCGACTATCGATGGATTTATCGTCGCCGATTCGCCAAAGACTAAAGAACTAAATAGGAACACACAATAAAAAGTACTAAATAGGAACACACAATAAAAAGTTTTGTAACTACTAGTTAGCTATGCTAAAATTTCTGAACTAAAACACAGGTTACAAACCTGTAGCGAACCCTGCTCTAGTTAAGTTCGTCTTGAAAATATTTGAAAACCTATTTCAAATATGAATACGGATTGTCCAAAAGCTATTGATACAGTGACAAACGGTGCCCTAGTTTTTCTTGTCTTGAAAGTATTAAAAAAATATTTTAAACGTGAAAAAGGATATTTTGTAAATCCATTGATGGTATATATAGAGCACAACTGAATTACGTACCTTTAAAAATAACTCCTTGGAGGAGCAATAAATACGCTTTCGAATGAAAAAGGCGACAAGCCAATTGACAATTCAAGTAATAGATTTAACTAGCTATGTAAAATAGGATTGCTGTTGTAATTGTAGATTATGAAAAAGGCGTGACTTATATTAAGAAAGACTGAAGTAAGAAGGAGGTTACAGAAATGATAAATATGTTAGTTTGACATTTTTAGCTTGAAATCGTTGACGAAAATAAAAAAAACCGTTCCCTTACTTTTAGGTTCAATATTGGCAATATGTCATATTTCTCTCATTGCGCGAGAATCCGCTCACCGAAATGAAATAACGAAAAGAAAAGCAACGCATTGAACCATAAAGTTGAGAAAGTTGAATTTTTTCTAGGCGGGAATATTCAAATATCAGTAGAACAAATCACAAATTTGTATTAAAGAAGATTTGAATTTATTTTATTGCATCAGAAACTAAGAAGTTCAATTCTTTTGTTTCTTACATCTATTTAAATGCTATACGAGCACAAAATATGAATGAAATCAAATAAAAAGTTAGTTACAAATTAGCATTTGAACGATTTGGCCACCAACTGCCAGCAAGAACCAACTAGTCCAAAGAAATTTCTTGGAAATTTCTATTTGCAGTTTTTTTTTTATGGAGGAGAATGTTCTGTTCTCTTTGTTGGCTCTCTTCGGCCCAACTTTTGCGAAAGGGAACGAAGTTTGACTGAATTTGACTAACGTGTTATTATAATGATGACGTATAAGCATAACAATGAGATATTCGAGTTTACTATTTTTCCAAAGAAGGCTTTTTCTGGGGTAACTAATTTTATACATATTTTTCATTTAACAGATTTTTTCTTATGAAAAACTTGGTGACCCGGCGAACTTCGTTCCGCCCAAATTCATTACTTAATGTAATGAATAAATAATAATTCTGCACATGCACACGCTGCTTCATTTAATTCTGTCAATTCTAGTTCTTTATTCAAAAGCTGAACTGAAGTATAACAATGCCGATGTGTTTCAATGGAACAGCAGTGACAGTGACCAGTGATTGACGTGTTGGCCAACGCTTTATCATTGAATTGCTTTATGGTTCATTTGTCGTTCTATTCTCGGGGGCGTACCTGCACACACAAAGCGGGATGTTTGCCGACACGTGAGCAAGCAAAGCCACACACAATTGAGCATCTGATAAAACTTATTAATTGTCATACCGAAAGCGAGGCAACGCACGGGAAATTTAAATAGAAATGTCACATCGTATATATCGTCGAAAAAATGACATTTAATGGAATCCTGAGGAAAAAAAATCACTGAATTTAAATTTCAATACCTCGAAGCTCCATCATGATTCCTTTTGCCTCTATCAACCAGTTTCCAAACCTCCTAAGTCTATGGATCTTCAAATTTCCATTTAAAAGCTCGTATGTCCCTCGTACGTCTTACTTTAACAGTTTAATTTTTTAAATCGGTTTTTTTGCGCCGCCTCAACAATTTTCCATTTTCGACTTACGAGTTTTTGAAAGAATCAAAGCCGACGATATATGGAACAAGGAGAATCCGTGAAATGGGAACATCTTCGCCTTTGAGTTTTCCCCCCAAAATCGTCCCATTATCTAATGACATTTGATTTGAGATTCTTCACAATCAAATGCGTTTCTATTTAAAGTGCATTGAGGTTGCGCAACAAAATCATAACCAAGCTGACTTTCAGTCTTAAATTGTGTGTCAAATTACCGAAATTGCACTGGAACCAAATCAAAAGCAGATGGTTAGCCTCGTAGTTCACAATGCAATTTTTCGGTAGATCTCTGACCGTACGTAAAATACAATTCAAATGGAATGATGAAGCAACAACCACACCAGGACCCGAATTCTCAAAAATACCTACTCGCATACTTTTATCTGTCAAAATTTCTGATTCGAAAAACATAAATTTGAAATTCGCATACGAGAATTTCTCTTCGAATGTCACTCGTCTGTGTTTTCCATGCGGATTTGAATCTCGTATATGGAATTATGAGTTTGATATTTCATAAAAAGGTTTGTTTTTTGATTTGTGTGTGTGAGAAAATAAGAATCAAATTTAAATGAAAACACTTATTGATGGTATCCCTTCGCATTGACATAAGTATGTTCGGAAATAGCTCGATTCGTTCAAAGCAAAGGGCTCTCGTATAGTTCGGTATATTTCGATTTCTCTTAACTGCTTAGCTGAGAAACGAACAAATGCTGAGCTTGTATCGCATAAACGTTCATTAAATATACAATTATACATTACAAGGTGGCGCAAAAATAACCTTCCGATGTTTTTTGGCTGTAATTTAAAAAAAAAATGAAAAACTTTGATTCTTCTTGTGGATTATATTTATTTGGTCTTTTAATTTTTTTTACATCAAATCGAGAATATGATGTCATGTTAATGTCCGCCGCCACAGTTGATTGTCATTTGAGCCCTTTTTATGGCATTTTCCATCACTTTGGCCAAAACTTCCGTCCTCACATTCTTGACGGATATTGTCTTTAAGAATCTGAGGCTTGTTGATATAAACCCGCGACTTCAAAAAGCATCACAAAAAGAAGTCTGAAGCGGTCAAATCAGGCGATCTTGCTGGCCAGTGCAAATCGCCAAAACGGGAGATTAGGCGCCCGGGAAATGCATCCTTCAGCATATCGGTTGTGGCACGTGCAGTGTGTGCCCTTGCACCGTCCTGTTGGAACCACATGTTTTCCAATCCCAATTCATCAAGTTGCTCGTTGATCATTGCTCTGTAGCGCTCACCATTCACAGTAACCGTTTGGCCCGCGACGTCTTCGAAGAAAAAAGGTCCGATGACTCCTCCAGCGAAAACAGCACACCATACAGTGACTTTGAGCGGGTGTAATGGCTCTTCGTGGGTTACACGCGGATTTTGAGTGCCCCAGAAGCGTAAATTTTGCTTATTTACGACGGCTAGGAAATCTGCGACGAAATTCACGTTGTGCCAAAGTCACCGACCGATTATTGCTCAAATAAATAGTCACCAATATTCCGCGTTCTGGAGCAGTGTAGCGTAACATTGTTTATTAACGTGTATTTCGCATGTGTTTACTACACAAATGTCAAAACAGAACTGACATTAGGGGCCAATCGCAAAATTTATAGCATTTTCTGATAGGAGGATTACTTTTACATTAGAATTCCTTTTGTTTTCCAACCGCAAGCAACAATTCAAAACCAATTTCAATTGGATTTTTTT
The DNA here is from genome assembly GCA_946477585.1 of Cheilosia urbana. Lineage (NCBI taxonomy): Eukaryota > Metazoa > Arthropoda > Insecta > Diptera > Syrphidae > Cheilosia > Cheilosia urbana. Next base: position 127,062,244 of record OX297854.1, read on the forward strand.
TTTCACAAACCATCAGAATGGTTTACTTGACGACTCTAGCTCCTTCGAGAGGTGAATATAACTTTCGCACAGGTGAAAAAAAAACGAAAAGCTTTGAGAATACCAATTTATTTGCTATGCGAAAATTTTAGGTGGATTTGCTCGTATACGAATTATCCTATGCGGAATTTGAGAATTGAGGTCCATTCATATTGTGCAATGGCAAGTGGATCAACCCCACCACCTGGCGGTTTTTCGAGTCATTAACAAAATGTCAAAGTAGATGTGCAACGCCATCTGTTTTGAAACAAGTGTATACTAGGTTAGGTTAGGTTAGGTTGAAATGGCTGTCGGCTAACTGGTTAGGTTAGTCGACACACTTAGACCATTATAAGGTCCCTTGTGATACCACGTGAATCTATAATTCATTCCTCCTACTCGTTGAACCAATCGGAGCTTCTAATGAAGCGTAGTAGATTTCGGATGTCTATGTTTTTTAGATCGTTCAGATCACTAAGGTAGAAAGCTCCAAAGTGGAGTTTTCGTCTCTGTGAGAGAGCCGGACAAGTACAGAGAAGATGGAGAACAGTCTCCTCCTCCTCCTCGTCAAAACAGCTTCTGCAAAAATCGTTAGAGAATACGCCAAGCCTTTTTGCATGCCTGCCGATAAGACAGTGTCCCATGATGACACCTATTGTAGCACTAATATGCTTCCTATCGAGGGAGATCAGATGCCTAGAACGCTTTAGATCCAGCTTTGGCCAGATCTGCTTTGTCACTAGACAAGTCGAGCCGGTTGACCACCTAAGATTTGTTCTTTCGATAGCGTCCAGCTTTATTTTGAGTTTGCAAGTAGCGAGTGGAATACCTAAAGAATCCTTAATTGGGAGCAGAGGTATCGTAGTTCCGTGTTTGGCGAGTTCATCAACACTGCAGTTACCTGGAATGTCCCTATGCCCCGGCACCCAACAAAGGTGAATGTTGAACTGCTCCGCCATCTCCATGAGAGACGAACGACAGTCTTGGGCTGTTATGGAATTCGTGGAAACTGATTCCAGGCACTTGATAGCGGCTTGACTATCAGAGAAGATACGGATATCTTTAGCAGATATCACGTTTTCCCTTAGCCAAGATAAGACCTCTTTTATCGCCATTATTTCCGCCTGAAAAACGCTACAGTGATCAGGAAGACGGAAGGAGAGACTAAAATTAAGTCTATTAGAGAAGACACCGCCACCAACACCGCCCACAGTTTTCGAACCATCTGTGTAGAAGTGGATCGATTCATCATCCACGGATGCTTCCTCCTCCCAGAATGATCTAGTAGGAATGGAAGTTTTTATCAAATTGTAGTTCTGGTGTGGTGTAGTCGATGTTTACTGGAAGGTTCATAATGTTGTTGAGGATAGCGGCATGGCCAGTTGTTTTGCTTGTCCATTGTGAAATAGCTTTGAGGCGTACGGCTGCCGAAGCTGCCGTTTGCCTGCTGAAGATGTCAATGGGTGTCATATGAAACAGGATGTCAAGTGCAGCGGAGGGGGTGCTGCGAAGAGCTCCGCCGATGCACAAGCAAGCCGTTCTTTGGACTTTGCTTAATTTATCGCGATTAATCGCTTTTTCTAAGGCAGTCCACCAGACAACCACACCGTACGTGAGTATAGGTCTTATGACCGAGACATATAGCCAGTGAGTGACGCGGGGCTGTAAACCCCATTTGTTCCCTATGGCTTTTTTGCAAGAGAAAAGTGGCCTTCTTAACTCTTTCTTGGATGTTAGGCTTCCAGGTTAACTTTCTATCAAAAATAAGGCCTAAGTATTTAGCTTCATTTGAGAACGTCAAGCTAGTGCCATTTATAGATGGAGGGTCAATGTGTGGAATCTTATATTTCCTAGAGAAGAGGACAAGTTCAGTTTTGTGAGGGTTTACACCTAACCCACAACTGTTTGTCCATTTTATTAGCTTGTTGAGAGCGTGTTGTAGAAGTTCTTTTAAAGTGTTAAGGTACTTTCCTGAGACGGCAATAGCAATGTCGTCCGCATAGGCAATCACATTGTAGCCTTCCGCTTCCAGGGATATCAGCAGTTGATTCACCACTAAATTCCAGAGAAGGGGAGACAGGACACCACCTTGTGGTGTTCCTCTACTGACAGATCTTCTGGAAGATATCTCACCTAGACTTGAGTTGATAATTCGGCTATCAAGCATCAAATTGATCAGCTTGCCAAGTGAGGCGTCAACGTTCAGAGCTGCCAGAGCACCAGCGATTGCAGATGAGTCGACGTTGTTGAAGGCGCCCTCTATATCCAGGAATGCAACCATTGTATACTCCTTATGACGAAGGGAATCTTCTATGGAGCGCGTTAGCGTGTGTAGGGCCGTTTCTACTGATTTGCCCTTAGAGTAAGCTTGTTGAGCTGTTGACAGTCGATTTTTGTCAATGCTATTGCGTAAATGGATTTCAATCAGTCGCTCCAAAGTTTTTAGGAGAAATGATGAAAGACTAATAGGTCTGAGATCTTTCGGACTCACGTGAGAGCATTTACCTGCTTTGGGTATGAAAACTACTTTAACCTCTCTCCATAGCAATGGGATGTACACCAGATCTAGACAGCTTCTCAGGATTGTCATTAGCGTTGGCAGAATGATATCCGATGTTCTTTGAAGCTCGGCCGGTATTATGCCATCTGGTCCCGAAGATTTGTATGGTTTGAAGCTATGCAGCGCCCAAAGCACTTTTTCTCTAGTGATCAGACCTTGTAAGTTGGTACATTGCAAGTTTGATCTGTTTGGATCTGTTTGGGCAATACCTTTACAGCTGCCTGGGAAATGGGTGTCGAGCAGCAGATTAAGCGATTCTTCGCTAGAAGTCGTCCAAGAGCCATCTGTCTTTTTCAGACAGCTTGACATAGTTGGGTTTTTCGAGAGTATCTTTCTTAGCCTTGATGCTTAGGAGGATTCTTCTATCTTACCACAGAAGATTCTCCAAGATACTCATTTGGCTTTTCTTAAATCTTTCTTATATAATTTAAGGGCTTCTTTGTAGGAGTCCCAATCAGTCGCTTTTCTTGTGTCTTTGGCACGATTGAAAAGTTTTCTGCAATTTGATTTTTTTTTTTCATTAGATATCTGCTACACTTCTTTTCAAATATAAGTACTTCGTGTTTTTTTTTTTTGGCGATTTGCTACACTTTCTGGACTCAACATTGGCAGCCCTGTCTTTAAATGAAGGAGAACTCATGAATGTCAGAATTCTTTTATTAATTATTCAGTCGTTACTTACTTTTTTGTATGTAACTAGTAGCTATATATCTGAGGCAATGAACTGGAATATCTAGACCGGCCTGACCTTCAAAATCAAATCCATTAGGTACATCTCTGTGGTCAAAGAAAACAAGGAAATAATGTAACCTCTTACAAAAATACTTTGCAATTAAAGTTACCTACTTACTTGTATGAATATTTTCATTTGACATCAAATTAACCCCGTTTTCAGAATGACTTTGATTTATTTGTATGTATTTTGTAAACATTTTTCTTGTTCAAAAGCTTTATCCAAATCATCCACTATGTAGGTATCTACTCCATGAAGTACGCCGCTCAAACTAAAGTTCTTAACAAAGCGACAAAATTATATTTTGGCTCAAAAGTAACACCGATAATATTTAAATCTAATCAACGTCACTTCCTAAAATCCTCTTTCAAAAACTGTGCTCTTTGGAAAGGCTTACAGGTACTTTTGCCACTACCTAGGTGCACGTGAGCGATTTCTTACATAAACTATACCAGTAAGACAAACAAAAATGCGATTCGATTTTAATGGAGATTGCAGAGCAAAAGTACTGGAAAAACTTACGAAAAAGTCCTTCTAAATCGACAGTTACAAACGCAAGACATACCTAACCGATTGCAAACAGCAATTAAATTTTCAAAAATGCTAGTTGCCAGAGCGTTAAATTTGCCCCCAAATTTGATCAAAATCCAACCTAATCCGTTACGCCCTTCCTTCAAGTTGCAATCTACCATCCTTGAAAATGATAAATCGGAATCAACATGACGACACTGATTTCTCAAGTACCTCCTTCTTCACAATACCTACCTATGTCCTATTCCTTACAATCTAGGAAGACTATAAGTCATTAAATTATTTGCTAATTTCATTATTTTCGCTATTGGTAGGTATATAGTGTTCTTATTTATTTCTTTTATGCTATCTGTCACAAAGTGTCCTTCGATGAAAGAGGAAAAACAGGAAAAAAAAAATAGAAAAAAAAAAAAAACAAACACAGCACAAACAAGAAACAGACGTGATCCGTGCGTCTAATTAGAAAGCAGCCGTTCAGTCTGCAACCCAGATGAAATGTATTTGTGATTGTTTTTGTATTTGGCATAATTATAAATGTCCAGCTGAGAGAAATAATTAATCACCAGCCAGCGTTGTACGCTCTCCACCCAGGAATGACAATGCTACTCTGCTAACCGACAGAAAAATGGAATCTCAATTTGTGGGCGAATTCCTTGACACGATTTGCTTTCTGTGTCAAGTGTGCCAACTCCGTCGTCCGTCCCCGTCCCAGTCCAGTTACAGTGCCGAATCATTTTTCACTAAATGAACTTTCATTTGCGATATAATATTTAACGGCCTATCATGCAATAGAATCGTCCCTTTGTTGCGCAAGTATTGATTGGCAAAAAAGTCATAAACAGCAAAACAGCAAATCAACGCCAGTTGTGGAGATTGGAGAATCAAAAAAATGGTCTTCCATTTGGAAGCGATTTTCCGGATGAAATAATCCTGATTTTGCACATCTAGTCAAGCGTATACACCTAAAAACTTAGCCATACTATACATGGCTGCGTGTCTATGAGTAGGGCCGATGGGTCACCGATAGGCTGCCGCTGGTTATGTGCCGGTTGCCGGCACATCGTCATCAACCACACTGATTTTGGAACTGGGACTATTCACTATACAAAAGTGATTTGCTGTGATCGGTATTTTCCTGCCATGAAAATTAACTCGATTGAAAAAGTGCGCCTCTTATCGGAGAATAAAGTCCGTCTCCGGGGCTCTCTGCTTGTATTTATTTCACCGTCACTAGTCACCCCTGCGACGGGTGTCCTATTGATTTTTCATCGAACTGTTGACATCATTTATTTGTTTACTATGGCACCATACGTTAGTGTGGGGTGGGGGTGGAGCTTTTTTTTTTCTCGGAATTCCAATACTATTTGCATAGAGTATCAGTTCAACCGACTGGAATGTGTAGGCTGGCAGATATAAACTAAAAGAATAAAAGCGTCAAATGGTGCTTTTGTGTTATTTTGCCATTGGACTGGTTTTGAAGTCTTGACTAAATCGATTTTGTTAGGTGTTTAGAATATTCGAATGATTATCCTATATCCAGCTGAAAGCTTATTGTGTTTTGAAGAGGGATGTGGGTAGGTAACCGTGGCTGCTCCTACGTAGGGGCAAGTGGATTTTCTCACTAAGCTGATTTGTAAGCCTGGCTAGATAAAAGGTACGGGAGAGTACGAGGCTTGTTGACACCAACAGATTAGACAATTAATTTGAAATAATAAGAACCTGCACAGGCATGGAGGATTGGTTTAAAAAAAGCTTTGCCACTTGATATTGCCGTATTCACCAGGTGGGGAGTTGTTGTTTATCAACTTCTCGTTGCATTTTGTAAGTGAATGTCAATTATTGTGGTTTTGTTTTGTGCATCCATACAATAAATGGCGAAGGAACTCTAATTATATAAGGGAATACTTATTCCGTTTGTTTAGACTTGTATATTGATCGTCTAGGATTCTCATAAGAAGAACATGGGAAGTTCATACTTATGTAACCTATTCTGATATGAAAACCTCAATGTTAAGTTATAAGCCACAACTTTTCAACCTCCGCGAGATTTAAAAAAAATTCCGACGCATTCAGGACAACAACAAAAGAATTTTTTTTTTTTTATAAAAACTTCTAAAAGCAATGTAAAAATATTTCCATTTTGAAGCCAAAAATTTGATATACAAGAACAAAATCTTGGCTATACCTACTTGGAAGTGCTCCCACTAACTCATCATAAGATTTTTGTCTTTTATGCATTTGAATTCTGGTAGGGGAGACCGGGGCTACTTGACTCTTAATTTACATTTTTTGCCTTTTCTCTTGAACTAAGACTGATATCAAGACAGTTCAAACATTATTAAAAAGAGCATTGTTTGGTCTTTCAAAACAAAGTTGTTCCATAAAAAAAGATAGTAAAAAAACGACATGATGGATGACATGAACGAGGGCAGTTTTTCGCAATTTGACTAGAGCATCTCGATGGGTTCAACTATCCCCGACACCGGGGTAAATTGACTTACGTTATGGGAAAAGTTGAACGATTCATTGCAAAACTGAATTCTTACAAAAAAATTGTTTAAATGTTTTAAAATATTCAACTAGACATTGCTCCTCTGTGTCTGAAATTATTTGCTTAGTTTTTGAATAACCCACTTTTTCCAAACTTTATTCACTTGTTATGTTAGGTTAGGTTAGAGTGGCAGGCCGCCTCAAGTGCAGCCACACTTAGGCCAAATTAGGCCCATTGTGTAACCACAGGATCGACATCGACTCCTTATCTACCCGTTGAACCAGCCGGAGCTAAGAATGAAGCGATGGAGGCAGTTAATACCTATGTTTGAGAGTTCGCTGAGATTGTCGAAGAAATATTCTCCGAGGTAAAGTTTTCTACGGAGTGACAGTGCTGGACACGTACAGAGAAGGTGAAGAATAGTCTCCTCCTCCTCCTCGTCTATACAGCTTCTGCAGAAATCATTTGAAGGGAGGCCTAATCTGAGAGCATGTCTCCTATGATGCAGTATCCCGTGATGACACCTACTAGAGTGCTTATTATGGGTCTTTTCAGTGTAACACTTCTTATGTTATGTTATGTTAAAGTGGCTCTTGATGAGAGAAATACTTAGGCCGTTAATCGGCCCATTGTGCGTACCACTGGTGTTTAGGGGTTCCTTATCTAGTTACTCATGTGAACCATTTGCTTCCGTTGATAAAGCTAAGAATGTTAGCAGCGCTGGTGTCGCATAGATCACTAAGATCATTGAGGAAGTAGTTTCCTAAGTACGCCATCCTTAGATTGGATAGAGCAGGGCAGCTGCAAAGAAGGTGAGTGACGGACTCATCCTCTTCCTCATCCCTGCAGCTTCTGCAAAAGTCATTGTATGGCAATCCAAGTCTTTGCGCGTGTCTGCCAATAATACAATGACCGGTAATGACATTAGCAACGAGCGAGATGCTAGGTCTTTTTAGTCGCATAAGCTCCTTGGATCTTTTAGTATCCAGGGTCGGCCAGGTAAGCTTGGCAACGTCGCAATATCCCAGATGTTTCCATCTATGGTTTGCAATTCTTGTTGCGATTTGTTTAGCGTACGATAGCGGTGCATGTACGTTGTACAGACTAACGCTATATACACCGGAGGAGCCTAATCTTGCAAGTTCGTCAGCTGCACAGTTCCCTGGGATATCACAGTGTCCCGGAACCCAGCAAAGGGTGAGGTTGTACTGTCCAGCTTTCTCGTTAAGAGATACGCGGCAATCTTCCACCGCATTAGATCTTATTTCGCTGGAAACTAAGGATCTGATTGCAGCCTGACTGTCAATAAAAATAGCAATATCCCTGTGTGATATACTATTAATCGACAGCCACGCCGCGGCTTGACGATTAGCTGTGATTTCGGCTTGGAAGACACTACAGTGTTTCGGAAGGGAGAAGGAAAGGCGCAAGCTCAGTTCTTCTGAGAATACACCAGCCCCGACTCCCTCTAATGTTTTGGAACCGTCCGTAAATATTGACAGTACTCCTACATGTAGGACATTCCGTGAGTCCCATTGGGATCTTTTCGGTATTTCCTTTGTGAATCCTTTTTCGAAATCGATTTTCGTAGGCAGATAGTCAGTAGTATTAGGTAAGGGGCTTGTCTGCAGGAGGATGCTGGCATGTCCAGTTGTTTGTCTCTCCAGTGCTTACCCTCCCTTAGTCTGATTGCCGCGTTGGCGGCGTATTCCTTGCTAACGATGTCCAGAGGAAGAAGATTGAGCATTATCTGTAGAGCGGCGGTAGGAGATGTCCTCAGTGCACCCGTGATGCTAATGCATGCTAGGCGTTGAGTCTTCTCAAGGGTCTTCAGATTGGAGATCTTGTCCAAGGCCGGCCACCATACTATTATGCCGTAAAGGATAATCGGTCTGATTACCGCAGTGTAAAGCCAATTCATTATGGAGGCCCCATCTCGAGCCGACAGCCCTTTTGCAGGAGTAGAGTGCCGCTAGGGATTTCCTAGCACGATCGGCAATGTTTTCTTTACTTTATTCACTTAATTCACCAAGGGTATTTTCTTCCTTTTTCTTTCGAAGATTTTGTACACACCCTTTTAGGGTTCTGTACGAATTTCCAGTAAATGCCGAAAAAAATTGATCAAGCCCCGAAATAAATGAGTGAAATAACCTCTCCCAACCATCTGGCAAATAACCAGATTTTCAGGAGCAAAAACAGACAATAACAAAAAAGAACTTTCAAATAATAACCTACTCATTCTGTTTCATTTTAAAAACCTGTGGGGACACATTTGACCTCGATTTTGTATTCACAACAGCTCACGACTTGGGCCCGTTTTCACAGAATTCTGAGGCAAATTTTCCCACAATATTGTACAAAGTTCTACAGGCGTTCAAGGAAACTTGAATATTAGACTTGTAAGTATCGGCAAACAATAGGATTTTGCAGATGATTTAAAACAATTGCACATGTGATTTATCTGCGCCTGCGAAAAATGAAAACATTTTGATATAGGAAGCTGTTGCAATTTAACTTCTAACCTATTCCCAAGGTGCAAATCATTATCTACTCATCTGCGCCTTTTCTTAGAAAATCATTCCCATTGTTGACAGTATTTGTACATCTAATCATCTTGCGTTCCGCTCCAATACCGAAAAAGACACAAAGTGCTATCAATGTGGGCTCATCACTTCAAGACAAAAACGCGATCAAGAACAGTCATTCATTACTGATACTTTTCCATTCGGTACAATTAAGTAAATAGATTAGATCGATATAGATTTTTTAATTTAAATACAAATGCTACAAACTATTTTCTTTAACCAAAAATGTTCAGTTTGTTTATATGTTTATTAAAAATTTTGTAAATGAGAATAATGAATAAATTATTGAATTGAAAAATTTAATTGAATTGATTTTAGACTGTAGGTCAGCTTTTTGATATGAAGCGGAAAGCTAATTTATGTTTTTTAATGTTAATGCTCCTTTAAGTACCTACTAGTCTGTTTTGAGTAACGTTAAGTTAAAGACAGCAATACCAGAAAAAAAAAATTTTGGTGAAAAAATGCTCGAAAAAAGTAGGCGTGGCAACAAACTACGTAGCCTAAAGCATTCTCGGAGTCTTGGAACACGTTTATAAAGACGTTTCATCTAAATGTCTCTAACGATTTTTACATCAACCGCGGACAAACATAAAATCGAAATTTAATATTAACTAGCTTTACTCGCCCGACTTTGTCCGTGCCCAGGAACTTTGTTGTGTATAATGTTCTTGACTGCCATCATTCAAAAAATGCAGGAACATATCTTTTGTATGAATAAGAGTCGCCTAAATTTCGCAAAGCGATTTTTTTCCGACAACGCCCAGCAATGTCCTAGATTTTACAACTTTACCTCCCTTGAGTGTCGAGTCGAATAAGAGGTGACATGCCCTTTTATCCGATTTTTGACCCAACATGAACTTTCTCGGGTCAATAGGTATCGAGGAATACCAGCGAATTTAAGCTCAACCACATCAAAAGTTATGTCAACGGACTAAACAGTAGGTATATAGAATTTCACCGTCTGCAGCGCCACCTAGTGGCAATTTACAACCATTCCCATGAAAAAATCGTTGGCACTGTCGAACGATTTAGAAACCTGTTCAGCGGTTTGAGCAAAGGCGAGCTAGAAGAAGTCTATAACTTCCTCAAAGTTCCAGGGGTCCATGTCTCTGTTTGCCCAATGCCGATGACAGCCGCCTCTGTTTGGTGTCGACTTTGGCCTTTCGCACTGATAGTGTACCTACAATCAAATAATCTACGAAGCTTCTTGTGTCAACCTAATCTATGGCCATTCAAATGAAATTCGAAACTCACACTTAACAACAAAAAAATAAAAAATATTGGTCACTGTTAATGCGGATCTAAACCACTTAGGCTCAAACGCTTAATGCCATACAATGTTTACCGTTAAAATTAAATTAAGCAAACCGCAACGGCAATCCTCTCAATTACTTACATTAAATTAAAATGAAAGCGAAAAATTAATGGAAACGCGTTCATTTCCTGCCACACCGACACCGCAAGCAAACCCAAAATTAATTAGAACCAAATGCATGACAAGACGATAAATTAATTTGACACCATCAAACTATGGCTACCAAAAATGTAATTTGACATTTGAAAATCTAAATTGAAACAACCGCCAAACACAAACTTAATGAACCACTCATCAAATCCTATTTGCCCGCTCACCCATATTGGGCTAGGGGACGATGGTGGACACTGGACACTGGACACACGGCCCTAAAGCTTTTAATCCAACAAAAATGTATGAAACGCAATTAAACCCATTTCAAATGTGACTGCAAAAAAAAAAAAAAAAAAGACGAAAAAAGAGTTCGTGTCTGTTTTGTTTATTCATCTGACAATCTAACTGAAGCTTTCCACAATAAAATCACCCGGCTATGGCTCGACTCGGCCAACTTCAGCAATTTAATTCGTTAATTAAAAATTCCGAATGTGAAAATGATTTGTGCTCATATGATGGTGGGTATATACACATACTCAAACATAGCACAATTTGCATTTCGCGAGGATAATGAGTCACCCACTCGCCATGCCTACATGTGAAAGTGTTTCATACTCAGACTGGCGGCGCGGATTGGAAAAGAGGACTTTAAAAATGGGCGAACAAAAAAACAAAACTGTTTGGTTATTTATGGATTTTGTGGCATGTCAGACCATAGTAGTTCACCACGTCCTCCTCATCAAAAAAAAAAGAAAGAAAAAAAAAAGAGGAGGGCACCCTCATAATAGCTCCGAACGATAATAATAATAATAGCGGTACTGAGCCATACCAGGTTCAACGATAAAAGCAAAATCATCCGCACTTGAGGCCTGAAATGTGTGGCGAGGGAGTGACGTCGCAAAACTTTTCTACAGCAAAAGGGGAAGGATTAAAAAAAAAAACTAAAAAACTTATGCGGCTGGGTCGCTCTATGTGTCCATAACGTTATCCTTTTTCCACAAGCCATATCCATAAATAGGGGCGAAAGCACTCGACCATGACGAAAAGACTTGAATCGGAAAAAAAGAACACGGAAAAAAACGGAAACTTCTATCGCTGCTCTGTGAGGATGTTGATTATGTACCCTTTGGCTGGACTGGGTTTTTTTTTTTTTTTTTTTTAAGCAAATAATTTCCATATTCCCAACTGCTGTGATGTGCACTTTGTTTTTAATTTCTGGTGGCTGCTATCTCAATTAGATTAGACTTTCACATCATTAGCCTGAAAATTGCTTAATGAGCCCCACCTTGAGCAGAAAAATTTCGCAAATGGGGGTTTCCCCATTATGGCGTTTATAAAGGACACGCGCTCTCGAAAACGAGGCAAAAGGGACACCGGTAATTAAATTACTTGATAATTTTACAACTTGCATGGGGGATGACAGAAGTATCGTCTATCGTATGCCCCGCAGTTGTAAGTTGTTGTTTGATGAGTTTTTTTTTTTTTTTTTTTGTCTTGTTTTCTGTTTATATTTTAGATTTTTTTTTTTTAAATATACTTTTCAACACTTAGATGGGGGAAGATAACAAAAATGTGGTGGTTGACAGGAAGCTTCCCATTGGGGGCTTTCGGTTGAGTGTCTGTTGCCTTCTAAAGGAATAACCCGAGCTTCTTGAGCATCGATCCTTTTGGTAGAAAATACATTGGAATCATTGAGGTATACTGCCCTGGGCACGTTTTTAAAATCATGTCTGTCGATAATTAAGTCGCTTAGATGTTGATCCATGTCGATTGTTTCAAGCCGGAGTTAGATAGTAATCTTAATGTATTGATTTCTAAAAACCAAGGCAATTCATTTTATTAAACCTGCATTAATTACCTACTTAAGCCAATGGGAAACATCATTTATGGATAAAGCAGTGCAAATACTAACACTGAACATGCAAAATTCTGCATGGGCAGCAACTCCTAAAACAACACAAAAGATTAAGCAAAACTCTTACCCTCGCGAAATATATGTGAAATCATTACACAAAAGAGAAAAGCTAGAAAGCGTTGGCAATAGACAAGGGCGCCAAGCGACAAAACCACACTAAACATCTTAAGCTATACTATACTCAGAAATTCTATAAAATAATTCAAGAATGTGTCTTCAAAAACTTACCTGAGTAGTCTTACAAATGATGCTAGTACCGACTACTCGCTCTAGAAGACAATAAAGAAAATGAACCGACCAATAGCCCACATTCCTCCAGCAAAAACCAAAGGAGGAATCTGGGCAAAATGCAGCCAAGAGAAAGCAAACACTTTTGCAGAGTATCTTCAGTAGGTACGCCTTCAAACCCTATGAAGATAAAAGTTACCAAGGAGTAAGGAATCGAAGAAAGGTGCGAAGAAGATCGACCCATACGACCGGTAGGAGTTAAAGAACTTGCCAAAGAAATTAAAGAAAATATAAATACAAAAAAGGCCCCAGGGTTCGATTTGGTTACATGAGACATTTTGAAACAATTCCCACAAAAAAGTCTAAAAAAACTAGCGCAGATTATAAATGCTGCATTTAAGTTAAGATACGTGCCAAGCATGTGGAAGGTCGCGGAGGTAATAACGATACCAAAACCAGGCAAACCACCAAGCGAAGTAACCTCATATCTCCCAATATCGATACTTAATATTGTCAAAGTTATTTGAAAAAAATGCTGTTAAAACGTCTACAAAAAATAATTGATGAAAAATCGCTAGGCCCAATGCACCAAATTGGATTTAGAAATAAGCACTCTACCATTGGTCAGGTGCATAGAATCAGAGATAAGATCGATAAAGCATTTGAAGAGCAAAATGTGTGCTATACAATATTTCTTGATGTAGCACAGGCTTTCGATAAAGTCTGGCACAAAGGACTGATTCACAAGTTACAAAGGCAACTGTCCGACCAGTAGTCAATAATTCTGCAGTCTTATAATCAGATCGATTCTTCAGAATTAAACAAGATACAGAATACTCAACATTTAGAGCTTAAGCTGGTGTACCGCAATGCAGTGTTTTAGGGCCAGTGTTATACCTTTTATTCACTAGCGATCTGCCTGAAAGCGGAGAAACCACTATAGCAACTTTTGCAGATGACACTGCTGTACTTGCCGTAGGAGAAACTGTGGAAATAGCAACAAAAAAGCTCCAAACATCAATCAACCGTATCTCAGAATGGACTAAAAAGTGGCAGATTAGATTAAATGACCTTAAGTCAGACAATATTAATTTTACGTATAAAAACGTACCACATATTCCAGGCTACATTAACAACAATGTAGTGGAATATTCAAACATAGCAAAATATCTAGGCATGACCCTAGACGCTAAACTGCGTTGGAAAGCGCACGTAAAGAAAAAAAAAAACGATGAGTTGAACATGCGGTACAGTAAAATGTATTGGCTTTTTGGGAGATATTCAATATTCATCCCTGTCCAACTACAATAAGTTATTGCTGTACAAGAAAATTCTCAAAACAGTATGGACCTATGGTCTCCCAGTTGTGGGCATGCACATGCCAAACAAATTTACAAAAAAATGCAGGTCTTCCAAAATAAAGTACTAAGGAAGGGAGCGTATCGGAATCCCGCTTTTTGAAATCCCGCTTTTCAAAAATCCCGAAAAAAAAGTTTTAAAATCCCGTCTGCTAAAATACTGTTTTTTTAAAATCCCGTCTTCTAAAATCCCGCTTGTTCAAAATCCCGATCTATTATAATCCCGCTTTTTAAAATCCCGCCTATTCCCGCTAATCCCGTTTTTTTTACAAAATATTGTTATCAAAAAAAAAATAGATGTTGGTTATATGCGCTTTTTTATTCTATTATTATATATTTTAAAATATTAAAAAAACTCGACCAAAAAGAAAATGCATCCGAATGTTTTTACTGTAAGCACATATTTGTTTTTGCTTACATATTCAACATTGTTTTTGCGAAAATAGTATATAATGCACATAAAAACCTTCCTCTTGCTAACGCTTTTAACCTTATCATTTACTGATCTAATAATTATTGGAGTTTACACCAATTTATATTGTGTAGAATATCATATAACATTACTTTATTTTTTTTTTTTTAATTATTGAAGATTGTCATATTAATTAGGTACTTAAAAATTTATTTTGATATTATTTATTTCTTATTTTGTTACTTCCTCTAAAAATGATAAATGTTAAAATAAACTGCATTTCAAAAAAACACTCATTGCTTAATTTATTTTAATGTTCTTATTATCCCGCTTTTACAATCAAAAGTAGTTGTTTTATTTTAAAAAATCGCGCGATTTTTTAAAATAAAACAACTACTTTTGATTGTAAAAGCGGGATAATAAGAAACGGGATTATAAAAAACGGGATTATAAGAGGCGGGATTTTAAAAAGCGGGATTTTAAAAAAGCGGGATTATAAAAAGCGGGATTATAAAAAGCGGGATTTTAATAGCGGGATTTTAAGAATCGGCATTATAAAAAGCGGGATATCGAACCCAACCCACTAAGGAACCTAGTCAATGCACCTTGGTTCAAACGTAACTCTGATCTTCATAACGATCTAAGTATTGAAATGGTTGAAGACGAAGTTAAAAAAGTTGCTCAAATGCACAGACGTAGGCTTCTCAACCACGTTAGCTTAGAAATAACCGAATTATTAAATACAGACCATGTAAACAGGAGACTAAGGCGGATAAAGCCGCTTGATCTATAAAAATTAGCTAAGAATAGAAATTAGGTTATATATTTACTACCAACTAAGTTCAGAAATCCTACTACCGGCGGATATTTATTTTTAAATTTTCAAACAATTTAAAAGTAAATTGCCGATTAGTTGACCGACTAAGTGCAATCACATTCGGGATGACGAAAGTCAGTCCCCAGGGAGGTTTTTCAGATGGGTTAAGCTGCCTCACTATTGCAGAAGCATCCCTCACGTTCTAGCTTTGTAATGTCTTTCGATGATTTTCCCTTTCAGCGAACCCCCATACCTACAAAAAAAAAGAAAAAAGAAAAAAAAAAAAAAAAAAAGGTTTATGGATAATGTAGGATCCCCCCCCCTGCCATTTTGATAGTCTTTTCCATTCTTACTACAAAAGTTAGGAAGGTATTGTACCTTGGTCCGGATTTCAGTTTTTTGCCAATATTTTATGTGACGTTTTTTCATTAGAGTTTTTTTTTGTTTTTTTTTTAGTTATTACCTGAAGTCTTATCTATGATGTGGCGAAACTACCAAAAGGATATTGCTGTTACCACTCCCTAAAAAACTTAACTTTTATATGCTAACCTCATACGGTCCAAGGTACAAGACGTGATTGTACCTTGGTCCACGGAGTATTCTACCTTGGACCGAAAATGTTATTGAAGGTTTTCCTAAAGTTTAAAGGCGAAAACTTTAATTTTTTTTTCAATAAAAAGTAAAAATGGTACCATTCTTATTTTATTTCAAAAAAGCAGCAAAAAACGAACTATTATCATAAAGCTTTTGTGCTGGATTCATTTTTTGTTATTTCAAACAATAATTTTGTGTAAACAAAAAACTCCATTTCATAAAAAAAGAAAAACTTAACGAAGGACTTCAATGTTAGGGGTATTCACGATTCGGTGTAACAGACCTAGTAAAATTGCGAAATTTTAATATTTTTTATCAGATCGTGAACACACTTTTTTTCATCTATAGCAAAACTAAAACAAATGACAGATAAAATTTGACAATTGACATTTGAACTGGACCAAGGTAGGTACACTACCACGACTTTCGCCAAAACATTTAAATTTTAACGTAGGATTTAAAGCACGTGCGTACGACTATGTGTTCCTACATAAAGATAATCAATACACTTACCGAAATCGATTAAAGTAGCGGAAAAGAGACAGAAAATTAAGCACTACACAACTTCAGAAAAGAGGTAAAAAAATTACTTTTTTCACTGAAAACAATACTTATTAGGTATTTTTTCTGCGGACTCGTGCAGCTATACGTTTAAAAAGAAACAGAAGAGAAATGAACAGAAGAGCAACATTCCACAGAAGAACCGGTTTTTGTGTGCTTTGTATTTTTCTTAAAATTGGCACTCGGGCCAAGGTACCTACAATCGGACCAAGGTACAATACCTTCCCCTATATTTTAAATTGATCCTTTTGCGTAGTTTCATTGTTGTATTCTGTTGAAAAAAGTTTTTACGGTGTAGTGGCTTTTAGAAATTACATAGAAGAACAAATTGAAATATGAAAAAAAGTCCTCTTTTATGTGCTTAAAAAAATAGTCACTGTAACTATACATAATCGAGTGCGCTGTCAAAAATATGCATACATCAAAAGGCATTTTTATTCCCCGCTCATCAACTCAATGAAACAATCTCAATACCATCTCCATTAAAAAAGAAACTGAAAAAAAAAGAAATGAAAAATAAGAATAACCAAAAGTTCCCATCCGACTGGCACACATTTGCAAAACAAACAAACGAACAATTGGCTTGGAATATACCGCTCCTGGCCTTGCAAAACACAACAACAAATGATATTCTCTTCCCCCGCCACCTTGAGTCACACAAAACCGATAGAGGGGGGGAAGAAAAAAATGTTTTAGCGAAACTTTTTAATTTTTTTGTTCAAAATAAAAATAATATGAAAATCAACTGGCTTTACAAACACCGCCGCCACACTCTGAATGCAGCATATCCTTCCGGCTTCAGAAGATGCGCAATCACAAATACAACTAAGCACATCGAGAAGAAAATAAAACGAAAATCGCAAATGTATTCCACAAAGAAAAGCGGATAGTTCGCAAGGACTTCCAAAACGAACCACCGAAACCAAACCTTAGCTCGAAGACGGAAAATTGCATTGTGCACTAAGGCACACAAGGAAAAGCGGATGAGAGCGGCGGCGGCAAAACCAGTTTGCATGGTAAAATAACTTGTTATTATTATTGGCTCCAGCTCCAGATGATGTTGGAGTTCAGACTGCTCTACGGGCACTCTAAGCGATGCGGAGAACAATAAACGAAAAAATGGAAGTTTTGTGCAACTTTTATATTTTTCTAGCTATCACATACCTCGTCAACGTCTGGTCGTGGAATTACCGGAACTGCTTAAACTATACGATGGGAACTGAAACGTGAGAGGCATGGCATAAGTTGAGTATTTTTGCCGCAAGGAAGTCGGTTCTTAGAAGCGGTTTGCACAAAAGATCATACTTTGGTATGGTAGGGGTGCGGGAGTTAGTTGAGGAACGCTTTTTGCAAGCATTGATTCGAAAGTTGTGGCAACTTTTCCAATTGAATAATTTGCTATATCTCGTTGGCGGAACGGACATATGGAAATGCGAAGATATTAGAAGAAAACTGGGTTGCGAACACGGTCTGTTATCGAATTGAAATTCATTCAGAATTTCACTGAAAAACACCGTAATTGGCCGTCCATTATGTTTGATGGGGAGGGGGTTGTTCAACCGTATGATTGGCACTTAACGTAGATATTGATGATTCGAGACTGTACAGAAATTAGAAGGTTTCGTTTTTATCTGTGAACGAGTTCAGATAGTTGGGATTGACATGTGTTTAAGGTGCCAAAGAGAGAACTAATCACTAAATGGTACTTGATATGAAAAAATAGAAATTAGTTCATAAAATCAGAGAATAACCTACTTTCTGGATGTTTTTCGGTTGTCAGTTTATTGGATTGTCGTACTTGAAGGGTGGTGCTTTTATACTCCTAACTTTAGAACTCAATAGTTAATCCTGAACTTCTATTGTTTTGACGGTGGTTCAAGTGTAGAAACTCAACTCAATTTGCGTTTGCGCATTATTTTCTTTAAAACCAATTTTGTTATCTATTTCCAAAAACTTTGAAGGACAGTGTTGTAAAAATTGCAGTACGGCTACATTTTTTTTTTTAAATATCTTCGAATTGGCGGGTAATTTCGACACTTGGAAATTTCAACATGGAATTCGGTTAGTCGGTTAACTGACTAGGTTTGATGTCTGAGAAACTGGTTATTGGATCAACCTACACCAGTCAAAAGAGCGGCATAACAGTGACCATTTTTTCAATCACAAAAAAGAGTCAAATACTGCTTCACCTCCAAATGTCATCTTTTACTTAAAACATCAGAGAGGGAATATTAGCGAAAAATAGAACTGTCCTCTCAAAGAATGATCACTGTAGGCATAACCTAGCTGATTTAAGGTGCATTGGAGTAGTCCAGCTTAAGCCAACTTATATGGCGATACAGTGAAATCGTTTGTCGCTTGAATAGTAGGCACGACTAGTTGCACATTTCAATCGTTTTATTTTGAGTGGATTTAATCAAATTTTTGACACTAGCTTAAGGCAGCATATAACCCACCGCTCTTTTGTTGATAAATCAGAGATTTTAGCTTCTACCTATTCACTGCAATAGCTATTTCCATGCTCAAATTATAATTTATATTATAATTTATAATTTTCTGCTCAATTAGTAGGTATTTAAAATTTGATAATTCCTTAAATAATTTTTTAGTCCTTGGCATTTCGTCGAGTTATGAAATTTTTTAAGGGAGAGAAAGCGTAGGACAAGTACTGGTATACACACTGAGGGATTTACTTTTCACACGATGGACGAATCGGATTTAGGTGTAATTTTGTCAGTAAGACAGTAAGTGGAGTAGGTCTCGGCAGAGTTACTCTACTGAGGCCTCGTAAATTGCAAGCAATACGTGACGGACTATGTTTTTATTTTCTTTGTGCACTATAAAAGACTATGTCCTTATTTGCACTTTCCTTTATAAATAAATTTTAATTAATTTGAAATTGAATTGAACTTAAAATCAGCACAATTTAATGAGCTCGTTCAGGTGACGATTCGACCCTAGTTTACATGCTGTCACGATCGAAACTCAGTTCGAAACACCGCGCCCATGATCTAGGTTTAAAATTGTTCATCAATTTGAAAAGATACGACCGCAGTGGCTGAGGGATTAATGTGATTCACTGAAGAACCATGGGTTCGATCCCCGGAAAGCACAACGTACATCTTTAGGTCTTTTTTTTTTTTTTTTGATGTGTAAACATCTAAGCGCGCGTTGTTGGAATCTGGTGGAGTAATTCCACACATTTAGTTTGTGGGGACAGGGAATGCGTCACTGTGTTTTATCATTGCATACATTTTATCATGGCATACGTTTATCACTGCATACATTTATGAGCTGGGGCATATTAATTTCAGCTTCTTGTTGATGTTAAATAAAATTTCTCCATTTCGTCCTTGCACCGTACTCAGAAGAAATTTCAAGAATTCTGCAGGGAGATTATATCATCCTTTACCAATGATCATAAGCGGAGACTTCAATATCAATTTTGCAACTCCAGAAGCTCAACCATTTATTGATTTTATGCAAGAGAAATCTAATCTTCAAATGAACTCCAACCGGAGAATTTCAACAACACGATATGGAACAACCATCGATGCTGTCTTCCAGCGTAATCCAGATAGATTACAGTCTCGAATGTACATATCTTACTTCGGCTACCACAATCCGATTGTATCTATTCTACCGAAACTAGCACAGAACGAATAAATTATTGTTATTTCATAATATATCAAGAATACGGTTATTACAATTCCCTCTTTTCTCAATGACGTGTATCAAGCCACACACATACCTCACGCACGGTGTTTACACATATACATATTTCGGGACTGTTGGATACAGTCGCACCAATTTTTTTTTTCTTCCTGCGCCACTTGTCGCCAACGTCTGACAAGTATATTATTCTTTTGGACTCGGCATAAAATTGCAAATCCCTTCACTTCGTCTCAAAAATAAAAACAAACTCACACAAAACGAATTGATGTACGTATCTGGGTCTTACGGGCCTGTTAATTTATTTATGTATTTTCTCTCCCCAACGCCTGACAAATATCCGAGCGTATATAACTGTCATGAAAAAGCTCTGGAAACTTTTGACATTTTCTCACACTTTAACTTCCTTAAAAGGTTCTAGCTTCTAGTTCTTTTAATTTGATTCAAGCTGAACTTCCTTGTTGGCTATCAGCTGAAATGTTCCCCTGTCTTCATGTCGTAATCTGAATTTGGAGCCTACACATGATATCTCACGAAGTTATAAAATCTTCAAGTTGGTGACTACAGACATTGCATTTGTCATTGCCCAAAAATGTTATTTTTTGATCATAAGTGTAGAGTTCTACGTTGAGTTCTAAGTAGGGCACGTCTTTGTTATTCGCTTGTTCACAGTTCAGTCCGTTTATTCTCCTTTATTCCAGTATCTTATCTGTCAAACATATCATTCATATTCGACACATTGATCCTACTCATTTTTATAAGAGTACAGTCAGATTTACAGATTTTGTTGATACTACAATAGGCTTTTTAGAACTCATAACCAGGGTGGCCGCTATGCGACTAAAGTTTCAATTTGGACCTGGTATAATTTGTTGCTATTTTGGCCCTTTTTAAATTGGAAAACGCGCTTCGACAATTTCCCATATACTCCCATTTTCCAAATAAAATCTTTTAAAATATACCGCAGTTTCCTATCGCAATGCAATTATACTGTTTAGAGAGTCAATTCTTGTTAAATATGGTTCAAAAATTCCAAATTTTAAGAATAGCTTCAGAAATTAAACTTTTTCTTCTCATTGACCCTTTCGACTTTTCAGAATTTTGAAGCGGTTACACCGCTCATAAGTCATAGCACACCCATCTTGAGGACATGAACATTACATTTTACAACACCTCCATCTTCCGTCGCCTACTTGAGCAAATATAATAACGAGTCGTGATTCGTGAAATACCCTCTGCAGCACTTTATGAGGAACATTCAATGTTATAAGTTATACTGCTGCTGTAGAGCTTCTCTAGGCTTTAACTTGAATCGATATTTTGTTTTTCGACCAATATTTGTTATTATTTACTTTTTGTCAATATTCAGCTTAACGGTCTTATTATTTTTGTTACAATTAAAACACTTTTAATTCATCGTTACCGCCCTACGTTTTGTCGGTTGCTTGCCAACATCCTCAGGGGTATTCTCTATTTAATTCCTTCAAAAACACGATTATACCTATACAATACATATCTATATATATAAAAATGGATCTTGGTTTGTTCGGATGCTTAAAACTCGAAAACGACTGGACCAAATTGGATACTTCCTTCTGCGGATTTGTTCGTAATTGCTCCGCGAAGGTTTAGGAAAAAAGAAATATTGAAAAAATTAAGAAAATTGCGTGGAAAATTAGAAAATTAAAGTTTGTATGGGGAAATACACTTTGAAAAAAAAATTAATTGGATAGAAATCAAGAAGTGACACTTCAAATAAAAAAAAAATATTTTGAATTTTAAAAGCAATTGTTGTTGTCAATTATTTTAATTATTTTCCAAGCAAATTGTTGTTGTCAACAATTTTGAAGTTTTTTCTTTTTTTTTTTTAAATATAGGTACCTAAAAACTTTGTTAAAATAAATTATGTTTACTATGTTACATTAAGTAACTTTTTGAAATGAAGTAGATAGGTACTTTGATTATACAAAGATGATATTATGGCCGACGATATTTTGCATCGAATTCGCACTGTGACATCGGATAATGGACTGGAGATGTCAGATGAAATGCGCAACAAAGCTTTGATTCGACGCATTTAATCGAGAATTGGAGCGAGAAATGGACTTCGAACGAATCGCATTGAGTCAAGCTGTTCGAACAAATGTGCCAATGTTGAATCTATATATATAAAAATGAATCCCTATTTCCCTTGGTTGCGGCATGACGCGTGAACGGCTGGACCGATTTCGCTAATTTTTTTTGTTGTGTTTGTTATTGTCAGGAGAAAAATCTTATGAAAGAAAAAATTAAGAAAATTTCGCGGAAAATTAGAAAATTTAAGAATACTTAACGACCATATTAAATTATATCTAATGTAACCATAGCGCTTTTACAATTCAAACTTTTTTGATGTAACCTTATGGCGTTGGCATAACATTGACAGAATGCGTGCTGCAAATATCGTCAACGAGGATGTAAACAAAATAAATATCGTTTAAAACAGATGCTTCGATCGGAGTTATTATATTGATAAAATACATATAAAATAATTAATTTATTATTTTTAACAAAAACTGAATTTCTTAGTGCACATCGTCGGAAAATCCTCAACATGTGGCGTTGTAGGCGTATGTCGTTATTCAGGTCAATTAAATTTTCTTTAATAATAATCTTCTTAATTCATACCTATAATGCTTTCGGGATGAAACTCGATGATGATGATATAACTCTTCTTTTGTTTTGTTCGTATTGTTGTATTTCATCCGATTTCAATGAAATTTTGTAGATTTATATTCTTCGTTCCCGCTTGAAGGAAAGGATACTTTAGGACCTGATAGGTGGCGCTGTTGCCGATCTCCGAAACAGCTCTACCAAGTTGATTGAAATTTTGTAAATGGATATGGTTGCTTCCAGTTTTAAATTGCGGATAGTTTTTGACCCTATAGGTGGTACTTTGAAAAACACAAGCGGGATATTTTCCCATTCAGTCCCATTCAAAAATAAAATCAAACGCTATTTCTAAAGATGTATAGTTAAAATTATTAATGGACACTGTCCAAATAAAGCAATTTGCGAAATGTGAGCAAGATTTAATACGAAAGGTACGGGCAAAGGAAGTAAATTATACTACCTTTTGTTGTGAAAATAAAACGTTATGGAGATTAGTTGAATTTTTGAATTATTTAGACGTTCCGGGCTTATCTCTACATAATGTGGATATCACGTGCGACTTCAATTTCCCGTGCGTATCGCTTTCACTATGACAAATAATTTATTACAAGGATAATGTATGGATGTTTGTGCATTTGTGGCATCAATCTTGATTTCCCATGTTTCTCCTTTTGTCAATTTAGTGAAAAAGCGGAAAGTTGGCCTACACGTCAAAGTCATTGCGGTTTGATTGAAACAAATCAACATAGATATTCATCATTTATTTATATTGCATTAAATATGACTTTTGAATAAAGAATTTTAATTGGCCGAATTACATAAATTAGGAAATGCATTGTGAATGCTCGGAATTATTATTTTCATTACATTAACAAATTTGGGCGGAACGAAGTTTGCCGGGTCAGCTAGTATACATACATAAATGGGACTTTTTTAATAATGCTACCTACATTCTTTTGAAATTTTTTTATTGCTTAAGTCATATTTTAATATATTATCTATTAATTTGTTTTTATTTTCATACTGCAACTTCGCTCATGACACCACGAAATCTATGAAATGCTTGACATTCAGTCGTACACAACTCTTTTCCCAGCAGTTGAACCTTGTCAATTTCGTAAGCCCATAACGAAATTTTGATATTCCGATAACTTGGTTATGCTTGGTTGTGTATGGTGGAGTTTTTAAAGAAAGATAATGGTAACTTATAATTCATTTGTTTAGCTCGATCACGGATGCGGTAATTCGGCCCCTGGTTACAATGGCGGCACGATTGGAGGCAACGGCTCGTTGTATAAAATGACAACTGTCAGTTGTAAGAGCTGTTCATATAAATAAATACTCTTTCAAAGTTTCAACAGTCAGTCATGCACGACTGCCTTCCAAGCCAGTAGGCTTATGTTGGTTTTGGTATTCCCTAAACCATGGACTTCCATATTCCGTATTACTGCTGTAAAAGGGAGATGGGAAATGTATAGTCCTTAAGTTAAATTAATTCGTTACAACTTTTGACATTCAATAGCCCAAAGCTACCTTTCACACAGGGCCGACTTATGTCTATTTTATTAACCCAAAAGACACCATTTTAGGTAGGTTAGGTTAGGTTAGGTTTATGGGTGGATACGGCAGAGTAAACCCTGCAGTACCCCACTTAGGTCCATGTGGACCCATTGTGATGCCCTTGTTGGGGGGTAAGCCGATGTTGTTGGCGATGGTGTTAGTTCCTTCTTAATTACTCGACCTTGTTCAGCCATCCTGATGTATTTATGAACCTGTAAAGATTAGATTATTTAACATCTGAAAGTTCTTGTATGTCATGGAAGTGGTATCTTCCAAGTGTAATGTTCCTCAAGTGACACAGACTTGGGCAGTGACAGAGGAAGTGAGGTGTGTCCTCATGCACATCCTCGTTTTCGCAGCCCCTGCATATATCGTCATTCTTGAGTTTTAATTTCATTGTGTGGTTTCTCAGGAAGTTGTGCCCTATTAGGGCACCTACCAGTTTATGCAGTGACGTTCTATCAAACCGCATAAGCCTGCTAGTCCGACCTGCATTATATTCCGGCTATAGCTTCAGTGAAATTTCGCAGGTAGTTAATTCCTTCCACCTGTTGTTGGCTTTCATTCGAATCTTGTTTTCCACTCTCTCTCTGAGATAACAGAGCGGTGGATTGATCGATTTAATCGCCCGATCTTGATCCATAGCAGATCCATTTATTGCCAGTTTATCAGCCATCTCATTGCCGGCTTTGTCCCTGTGTCCAGGGACCCAGCAGAGGCGCGTGGTATGCTGCGAGCAGAGAACCTTAAGCTCTTCACGGCAGTGGCGAACTAGCTTCGATTTTATTTCAATAGCAGACACTGCTTTTATAGCCGCCTGGCTGTCAATAAAAATATGGTAATATCATCATTTGGTATTGCAATCAATGACACCATATGGGCAGCTTCGGCGATTGCCAGAACCTCCGCCTGAAAAACACTACTGTGATCAGGCAGTCTGATCGAGTGGTGTATATTTAGCTCTTCGGAGAAAATTCCAGCACCTGTACCACAGTCCATCTTAGATCCATCTGTGTAGATGGATATCGATTTCCTATTTGTGGGTTCGTCTGCGTTCCATTCCTCCCTGCTGGGGAAAAAGCAAGAGAATGGTTTATCAAAGTCAAGGTTGGGAGACAAGTAGTCAGAAGTGACAGAGTCTCCCACGTATTTGTTCAGAATCTGTGCATGTCCCATTCTGTAGGGTTTCCAGCTTTTGGTTTGGCTGATCCTGAGAGCACTTTTGGCTGCAGATTCTTGCATGTGTAGGTCTAGGGGTACCAGGTTGAGGATTGCCTCCATTCCAGCAGTAGGTGTTGTCCTTATTGCGCCGGTTGTACCTATTCATGCTAGTCTTTGTATTTTGGTCATTAGTTTTAAGTTCGATGCTTTGTTTGTGGCTTGCCACCAGACTAAGCTTCCGTATGTGAGAATTGGACGCACAACAGCCGTATACATCCACAGAATTATTTTAGGGTTTGGTCCCCACATTTTTCCGAAGATTCGGTTGCATGTGTAAGAAGCATTTGCAGCCTTTTTGACTCTCTCATTGACGCTTAATTTCCAATTGAGCTTCCTATCCAAGATCGTACCCAGATATTTAGCACTCTCCGCTTCCCTGAGAGGTATACCCTCAATAGTTGGAGGATCGAAGTTTGGAATCACTCTTTTGTTACTGAACAACCATTTTAGGTATATCATTAAACATTCAGTTCTCTAACAGGAGATATTTTTATTCTCATAGCCCGTTGGTCGTGCTGGGCTATGTTAATACTGATGGTTTTAAAGGCCACAGGTTTGGCTTTGGCTTCATTTTTTTGTTTGACAACCAAGACCGACCTTACGCCACTCCTATATTTTTGGTTTAAAAATTTCGTCTCAAGTTTGCCTCACTTTATTTATAAAAAGAAATCAACTTGATGGATATCGAATATTCGAAAGGACCTGAGTATCAACATTTTATGCACAATAAAATCGTTCAGCTACAGGGTTTCATTTGTTTTTTTATGTTTCTTTTTATCTTATTTTCATTTATGCTATTTTTCTTGTTTATGCCAACTTTAGCTACAAATATTTATACGTTGGAAAAATAAAACAGACCATGACAATTGATGCTGCAATTTATTCCGCAGACATTGCTCTAAATGGATTCCCATTGAATTGATTTCCTCGGATTGTCAGGATTAAATGCGAAATAACAATTGCATTTGCATTGTGAAAAAAAAGGATATTGTTATGCGAAACGATTGGTGGACATTTTAATTTATTTTTTCTCATTTTTTTTTTTTTAATGATGGCTTTTGTAAATGATTTTGATTTACGAAGGTCTGTTTTGAATAACAACTGAAATGTGTATTAAAATAATTTACTTAGTAGGGACAGTACGATGACAGTAAATGAATATTTGAATGGGGGTACATTGTGGTATAACCGCCAGTAACATCATAACAACAACAAACAATTGACTAATTTGCTGTGAGGACTATGACTTTTATTCTAGTATTCAAGTGGACTAATTTATTGACGGGTAAGAACATTCAATTGGTCAGTGCAATTTCGTTTGCACAGTTTGTAGATCACATCCCTTCACCTTTCAGGGTATTCTTGTAACGAAAGTCGAGATCCTTTTGCTGTTTTCGGCTAGGTTATCTACTGATGAGAGACAATTTTCACGACATCATCCTGGTGATTAGTTGACGATTCAGAATCGGATTAAAAAAAAAAAAACATAAAGTCCCTATTGTCCTTTGAAATTAAAGCAAGGACAAATTCAGTTTTCCTCACTATACTCGCGTAGGCCATCACGCAGGCAAGTGACACTTATTCAGACAATCGGAATGAATTGGGAATCAGCTCAAGGACGGTGTCCCATTGACCCAAAAATGCCATGACGCGAAAATAAATATGGAAAATGCATGAATGCATGAATAAAACTCGACATAATGAAAGAAACGTCTGCAATGACAGAAGAACGCATCGCACGCCATTGGGTGTACTGTACATAGGAGTGCTATGAACGTATACGTCGATTGACGTTGGCGAAAGAGCAACTCATTGTGCGACAATTATTATTCTTTAAAATGGTTGTCTCAGTCCCAGACGTGGATGGGGAGACGGGAGAGTTCTGCTTTTCGGCTGAGACATGTGCGCAAACAAATGAAATAAAAGCCCACCTCCTTACCGTTTGATGTGAAAAGAAAAAATATGCACTGACAAAGAGTCGTGCCAAGACCGTCTCCAAAGCATTAGTGCTCAGCAAAACAAACTGCATTAAGGAAAAGCGTTTCACTTTAAAAACTTGTCTATGTCCGTGAGCGGTATGAGAAAGTTTTGTGGAAAAAACCTACCATAACAAGGATGTCTGCATAAATAAACAGGATCCTTTGAAGTTAATCAGCAATTTCATATGACTGCACTTGAAGCAAAACAGTTGATGCGAATAAACTGCTACTTATAGCGCGGCGGCGGCGTCGTCGGTCGTTGGAGCTCTCTGAGTCTCTGAGGCAAACGAGGTTCCCAGGGGAAAAGGATATACGGTGAATATGTCAAGTGTAATGTAATAAACTTTTCCAGGAATCATCCTTCGTTCGTGCAACAAAGTTTAGCCTCGCTTGACTATTTGTATATGTGTGTACGTATGCATAATGCACAACCATGGAGCGGGTGTGGTAGCGACAGTGGCTGCAGTAAATGTCAGACTATAAATTATGTAAATTCGTCCTCGTTTAATGCACAACATAATGGTGGCAAGTATATAGCTACGTAATTGCGAACGGATAACGATGATGTCAGGCAAACTTCAAGAAAATGGAGTGGTGGTGGCGGGTGCACTTCTGATTAGGCTGAAAGTCAGTGCACTGCAATTAAGAAAAATCCAATTGACGTAAATACGAAGACAGACTGAAGGGAAGAGTTTTTTAGTTGTTAGTCAAAATCGGGGGGAGATTTTCTTCTTATGAAATCCGTGAGCAGCACAGTTGGCATCATGTGTGTAGATATTGTAGTTTTATGGACGAAGCGCTCGAGTTTTAATGGGGCCATATCTCTTAGACATATCTGCAAGGATCTGCGGTTGGTATTTCGATCGTAAGGCACTGTTTTATGTGTATAAGTCACGGCTAAGCTTTCGTTTATTATAAATCGCGTTTCAAACGACAGACGAGGTAGATACAGTGTGTCGCCCATAATCATCGTCAGTGAGCGAGAGAGATGTCCTCAAATGTCACCTGGGCGAATTTTATTCGCAGTCGCAGCTATAGGTAGAGTGAGTCGGAGTACTCCGAACTCCGAAGACTATCCAAACTAGACGGTCAACCAGCGATGCCAGATGTGGGGATTTTTCCCCATTTTGGGGAATTTTTCAATGAATGGAGAAAATGGGGAAAAGTGCTCTTAAAATGGGGAAAAACGACATACACGAATGTTTATTAATTTTGAATCATTTATGATATAAATGTAGCTATGTAAGTTACATAACAGACAGTTTCTGTCTTAGCATAAGCTTTGTTAGTTGTAAGAACTTTTATTAAATAAAGTAAGTCAGTTTAAGCCGAATGCTCGTGGTGTTTAATTCATTCCCTTAAGCCATAACAGTGGCGACGAGGATAAACCTTGGTATCGCGTGCTTTAAGCATTCCAGTGTTATTAGGAATAAAATCGGACAACATTTTTTATAGTTCGGAAACAAACTATAATAAATCAATAAGTGGCAGAATGACGGAAAGTGCAAAACTATTTATGGGTTCAATTGAGTCGTTCACATTGGGAGAAGACTTCAATTTATATGCACGACGGTTGGATCATTTGCTTTCGTTAAATAAAGTGTTAACTGATTCAGAAAAAGTGTCATTTCTAGTGAGCCTAAGTGGTCCAGATTTATATAAAATCCTAATATCATTAATTGCGCCAAAATTTGAAACAGATTTTACGTATGAAAAATTAGTAGAAAAGCTCAAGTTACATTTCGCGCCAAAAAAGAACATATTCGTCGAAAGTTTTAAATTCTTCAAGAGACAGCAAAAACAGTGTGAGAGCATTAGTGATTATATAGTTGAATTAAAACAACTAGCTAATGAGTGTGAGTTTGGGAATTTTTTGGAGAGAGCACTCTTAATTCAGTTTGTTTGTGGTTTAATTGACACCAAAATTCAAAACAGACTGTTAAATGAACCTGATCTCAAATTATTGGAGAAGGCAGCAGAAATTGCTCTATGCATGGAGATGAGCAACAACAACATCGATATGATGAGAAGCGGTAATGTTAATTATGTCATGTGGCAGTCCATCAGAGTGGGAACAAGAGCAACAACAAAAATCGGCTAAGTAGATCGGGGTCTTCGCATTATGCAGATCGAAGAAATTCACCACAGTTCCATAGTCCGAGGACAAGTAAGCAGCACCAGCAGCAAAATTCAGCGCAGGGTTCGCGGGGGATAAGCAACAGGAGGAAAGGCGTTAAGTGTTTTTGTTGTGGTCGATTAGGGCATTATGCTAAAAATTGTTTTCAAAAGAGTAATAGGCAAACACATAATGTAAATAATATTGATGAGTGCGAAACAAATTTATTTGGTATACGGTACTTAAATTCGATGGAATATGGTGGAAAAAGGCCTTTAGTAATTGAAATGTGTATTGAGAATATAATGTTTGAAATGGAAATCGATACGGGAGCTTGTGTTACTGTGTGTCATGAATCGGATTATTTAAAATATTTTAAGCATTGCAAAAAGGTAAAAGAGAGTCTACCCTTGAAACTCTTATCAGGTGATAACGTTATGGTAGTGGGGAAAATTTCCGTGCAGGTTAGGAATAATCAAGTGATGCATGTGCTTGATTTGATCGTTATTAAAAGTAGACATGTTTTTAAAGCACTGTTGGGAAGAAATTGGTTAGAAGTTATATACCCAGAGTGGAGACAGTACTTTGTCGGGAAAGGTGGAATAGTATGCCAACTAAATACCTTAAATGGAATATCAGAAAGTATTATTAGCAAATACTCGAGCATATTTTCCAAAACCAATGAATCGGTCGTTAAACATTTTGAGGCAGAAATAAATCTTGTGGAGGATGCATATCCAATTTTCTGCAAAGCATACACAGTACCTTTCGGATTAAGAGAGAAGGTGAAGCTAGAGATTGAAAGGTTATGTGATGCAGGTGTCTTAATTCCGGTAAAGAGGAGTAAATGGGCTAGTCCGTTGGTGATTGTGAATAAAGGCGATGGGTCAATTAGGCTGTGTGTGAATTGTAAGCGTACTGTAAATAAGTTCGTAGAGATGGAGCACACGGTGATTCCCAGAATTGACGATATTTTGGCAGGGCTAGCTGGGTGGAAATATTTTTGCAAGCTAGATCTTACAGGTGCGTATTTACAGGTGCCATTGTCCGAGCGATCACAGGAATTAATGACAGTAAACACACACATTGGATTATTCAAATTTAGCAGGCTAGTGTTCGGTTTAAAAACAGCTCCCCAAATATTTTCAGGAATAATTAATGAAATTTTAAAGGGTCTTGACATGGTTCACATATATTTTGATGATATACTGGTAGGTGGGAAAGATAGAGCAGACTGTACGCGTAATCTACTGTTGGTGTTAGATAGGCTTCTAGAGTTTAATGTCAAGGTAAACTTGAATAAGTGTGAGTTTTTTAAGGAAGAAATTGAGTACTTAGGATACTTCATTAGTCCTTTAGGTATAAAACCAAGTACCAAAAAATTGGATGCAGTCTTAAAAGCACCTGAGCCAGTCAATAAAACGCAGTTAAAATCGTACATAGGTATAATTAATTATTATAACAAGTGCATTCCAAACTTATCGGGCGAACTTGCAGTTTTGCATGAATTGACATCTATTAACAAGCCATGGGAGTGGAATGAGAACCATAAAATGGCGTTTGAGAGGAGTAAGGATTTAGTGTTAGCGATTGATGTCCTAACACATTACGACCCGATGAAACCGATAATAATTTCGGCAGATGCCAGCCCGTATGGTGTTGGTGCGGTGTTATCGCATTTAGTAGATGGGGTTGAACGACCCGTGATGTTTGTGTCGAGTACACTCAGTGCGGCGAAAAGAAAGAACTATTCGCAATTGCATCGGGAAGCCTTGGCAATAGTATTTGCAGTTCAGAGATTCCATAAGTACATATATGGGCTTAGTTTTACGATTTATAGTGACCATCAACCACTGCAAGCTATATTTGGTGACAAAAAGGACATTCCTTCAGTAGCAGCGAATAGGCTTCAAAGATGGGCCATTATGTTGTCGATGTATAATTATTCGATAAAATATAGAAAAGCATCACAGATGGCAAACGCGGATGCGTTATCGAGGTTGCCTCTGACAGCCAGCACTGAAGTGGAAGATGACAGCATTAATTCTTTAAATTTATCTGATTTTCCCTTGAAGCTAGAAGATATACGCCAGAAAACAAAAGAGGATACAATTTTGATGGAGATATATAAATATGTCGCATACGGGTGGCCAGAAGCTGTGTCGATAGAAGTCAGGCCATATTTTTTGAAAAGGTTTTCATTGGCAACCGAATCGGGATGCGTATTTTACGGGGATCGAATAGTTATACCGAATAGCTTAAGAAATAAGGTAATGGAACTAGTACATGAGGGGCATATTGGGGTGGTACGGGCAAAATCGTTAGCACGATCATATGTATGGTGGCCAAATATTGATCACGACGTAGAAATGTTTGTGCTGCATTGCGAGGTATGTCAAGTGACGCAGAATTCTAAAAAGAATACTTTGAGGTTATGGCCTAGTTCTAGTTATCCGTTCGAAAGAATCCACATAGATTTTTGCACGATTGACAGGAGGTCGTTTCTAGTAGTTGTCGATACTTTCTCTAAGTGGATAGAGGCGTTACCTATGAGCACGTCAACTTCAAAAAGTGTCATTGAGCGACTAAGATCCATATTCAGTACTTTCGGGTTGCCAAAATGTATTGTTAGCGATAATGGTCCGCCTTTCAATTCCAAAGAATTTAATTTGTTTTGTACATCAAACGGGATTGAAGTGCTGAAGTCGCCATCGTATCACCCCCAGTCAAACGGTAGTGCAGAGCGAGCCGTTCAAACGTTTAAAAGCTCTGTTAGAAAAATGTTAGTTGATCCAAAGATACGTCAGTTGCCATGGGATTTGAAATTAAATAATTTTCTTATAAAGTACAGGAATACTCCTTGTACTGTAACCAAGTTATCGCCTGCAAGTATGCTTTTTAAATTTAAACCTAAAACATTGCTTGATCTAATTATTCCGCAGAATCGTGGAAAGAGTTTAGCGAATGGAAAAATAATGTTAATAGATAAAAATGTGGATGCACAGTCACACAAGCCAAGGATCGAAAACTTTAAGGTAGGAGACACCGTATTGTATCGAAACATTTTTTCGAACTATGTGAAATGGATACCAGCAAAAATTGTTAGAAAGCTAAGTAATTTTAGATATTTAATTTTGGTGAATGGGATCAATAAACAAGCGCATATCGATCAAATGAAAAAGAAGAAAATTAAACAAGTTAGATTTCTTTCAGCCACAATAATTATACGAAATAACATTAACCAGAAAAGACGTCAGACTTTTGACGTTGAGGATGTTAATGATTCATATATGATAACTCGAAGTAAGGCAAAGAGATTAAGGAAAAATATGATTAAAAGCGATTCATAACTGATTATTAGTATTTATATTTACATAAACTCGAACAAATTATATTGTAATGATTATTTATGAAGAATAATACATTTTTTTGATAGGTACATTTAGTTATAAGTTGGATTATGAATTCGATTTTTTTAAAGGGGGAGAGATGATATATATGTAGCTATGTAAGTTACATAACAGACAGTTTCTCTCTTAGAATAAGCTATGTAGCTATGTAAGTACATAACAGACAGTTTCTGTCTTAGCATAAGCTTTGTTAGTTGTAAGAACTTTTATTAAATAAAGTAAGTCAGTTTAAGCCGAATGCTCGTGGTGTTTAATTCATTCCCTTAAGACATAACAATTTAAAAATAAAGCCCGAACATAAAAACATCGCCGCGTTTAGAATCTAAGCGATTTAGCTCTAATCGTATTTCGAACTGAACTCAAATGTGTCATTTTCACATTCAGTTCGTTAACTGCAACCACTTTTCAAATTCAATATCAGATGTGAAGTTCGCCGTTTCATTTGCCGCTCAACATTTTCTATAACTTTAACTGAAGTACCTTAAATATTTTTTGTATTTATATAAACATACGTATATATTTTTTATTTTTTATTTATGTACATTTTTAATTTATAATTTACTTTCAACCTGCCTCGAAATGTAGGACTCTGTTATTTATGGATTACATACGCTGCTTTTTAAATCTATTCATTTAATTTATCATATTAGTAGGTAGTTTATTTTTTCATTAGTTTTTACAGTAGGTATCTTACTTGAATTCGTAGAATTTTTAACTGAAAGACTTTGAATATTTTACTTTCCTTCTATATTTAATATTCATTTTTTACCTTTTTTATGTGTATTTATATAATTACCATAGGGGAGAGGGGGGCAGTTTAGGACGGGGAGAATTTAGGACAACTTAAGAAAAAGTACTACAAAAAAAAACTTTTTAATACTTTAATAACATTTTACAGTGGCAACTCCACTTCAAACAAACATCTGATGGATATTGAAATGATACCAACTTTATAATAATAATAATAATAATAATTTTCAAGATCCGAAGGGATACTCCGCTTTTTAATGGATCTAGAGCGATTTTTGTAAAAAGTATCCTAAGGTGACCCCCTCTCCCCTATACGACAATGTGTTTTATAGATTACCTATATTGCTTCTCTAATGCATTATGTACCTACCTGTAATATTAGATTTTCATAAGTTTCTATATTTATTTATTTTTATCACTTTTTATTAAAGAGGAAAGACTTATGTGTTTTTGTTTTACCTGGATATTAACTTTAAAGCCAACGTATAGTGAATTAATTATTAATGTTTTAAATTCACATGAATTTTGCATTATCTCATAAAAAAAAGACCGCCTGAATAAAAGAAAACATTACACGTATTAAAAATTCATATTTACCTACTTTTATTCAATGAATTAAATGGCGAAAAAACGGATAAAAATGTGGATTTTTAATAAAAATTCTCCCCAAAATGGGGAATATCGGCAAAAAAAATCTGGTATCACTGCGTTCATCTTCCGTGCGCCTCCGCCTACCCGATTTCCCCGCAAATTTTGATTGACAGCCCTCTCTCGCGCGCTCTTATTTTTCCTGTCTTTAAATACGTGCAATTAATGGCCGCCGGGTGACACTTTTTCAATAGCAAACAATTTGTGAGTGAATTTATGACATTAAATGTAAAAAGAATAAAAATGTTCGGTATGATTTTTTATATAGCGTTTTTTACTGTCCACTATCCATCTTCGGCGCCAAAAAAATGTTCATCCATTCACATTTCAGTTTTTTATATATATATTTTGTTTATTTTGCTTATATGAATTACCTTTTTACAGAAATCATGAAGCAGCTTAAATCTAAACCCTGGGGGTTGTTCCAAAATAGGTTAACAACATGCAAGATAAACCCAGGTTTCCTCTAGGTCTGGGGCAAGAGTGAACTTCAGAAAATATTCCCGAATATAAATTTATATTAGACTTGGTGGGTGTTTCCGAACTCATTTATTTAGCACCTTTTATTTGTAAACACTGACATAGAAGAGGGAATGCTGTTGCGCATTACTGTATCGGCCTTTTGAATGTAAAGGGTGGTTAAGTTTTAAGGGCCGATGTTGATTTTGAATAAAACACAAATTATTTAGGAAATTACTGTCATTTCTTTTTATTATGATAAAACTGGTATGGTTCAATTATGTATGCAACAAAATATCGGCCAAATGGCCGCCGCAACTTCGGCGGCACACCTCCATCCGATGGTCCAAATTTTCGATGACGCTGAGGCATAATTGAGGTTTTATGCCGTTAATGTGCCGAATTATCTCTTCCTTTAGCTCTTAAATTGTTGCTGGCTTATCAAGGTACACATTTTCTTTCAAATAACCTCATAGAAAGAAGTCCAACGGTGTCAAATCACATGATCTTGGCGGCCAATTGACATCGCCACCACGAGAGATAACACGGCCATTGAATTTGTCGCGAAAAAGAGCCATTGTTTCGTTAGCTGTGTGGCAAGTGGCACCGTCCTGTTGAAACCACATATCGCCCACATCTATATCTTCCAATTCGGGCCATAAAAAGTTCGTTATCATCTCACGATAGCGAACACCATTCACAGTAACTGCCTGACCGGATTTCCCAAAAACAAAAACGTTTCTTTGGTTGGGGCTATCTTAAAATGGTACACGAAGAGCTCCCCATATAGGATTATGCGTGTTGAGCTCCTCACTATTTTTGAGCTATCCACCATTGATAGGTATATTTATGTAGCTTCTCGTCTTTTTCTGAACCTTTTGCAGTGAAATTACTATCATATTCGTAGATACGATGCATCTGGCTTGAGTTGACTTTAAATTGCTCTACAGAATTTTGACAGCAGTAGTTGGCCACAACAGATAAATAATTCGCCTTGAGTAGAATGTAAATTTCATACGATTCTAACCTATTACCTCTTGCATACGAATTCCCGCCCTGAAGTAATCTTCCATCACGCATCAGGAGTAGCAAAATCTGCATCATCACCGTGGTACAACTGCATCAACAGAGAGCACTCCATCCTCCATGAATATAATTTAAAACAACAACCAAGGGAATTAATCCGTGCAAATGTACTTAGGACACGCTCTCGCGTCACTGTAGAAATAAACATGCACAACAACACTACACTTACGCATGCCGTACCATAGCTACAGCAGGACAGAGTGGTGCAAAACAAACAACCAAATACTAAGGGACTTACTATTCACCGATATATACTGTAGAGAAGAAAACAAATAAGGGGCCCGGATTACATCCTTTGTGTTGCATAATTCCACTCGCACTGTGTTCATCACAATCGACTAAAAAGTAATCCGACGTCTCCTTCTTAACCGTAGCGAGATGCAGTATGTACCTACACACTTAAGTACAAGCTTTGGCCAGAATACCCACTGAACTTATTTTACTGGGAATTATTACTTGAACGAGCTAACAAATCATATAACAGGGCAGAAAAAAAAAGAACGAAGAATTAAAAGGAAACTTAAATCCAAGGGATGTGTCTGTGTACCTTAAGTATGTCGAGGAAACAAAAGGCGATGTAATGCACCGAAACTGTCGGTTAACTTCAAGACGTGCCTGAGAGGTATTATATTGGAGAAGCATTCATAAGTTTGGTACACCTATATACGCAAGTTGAGCGGACGATGGAAATTCTACCTAGGTACTTAAAAAATATACAACTATAAGTTCTGGTTGGAACAGTTTTCCTGGCAGATTATAATCGCATCATTTACTTATGAGCTTAATAGGAAGCTGAGCGCTTTATGGTCGGCTTTTGCTTGGATTTAAAAAATGAGGACTTCAACGATAGTAGGTATTTGAAGTTCTGCAACGACATTTATATTTTATAGGAAGAAGTTTAAATTCGCGGTACTTTCGAGCTTTCAAAGATAAATCCTTTAATTCGCTGAGACCTCATCTTGCAATCAAAGTAGGAAGGGAACGCTCCGGACTTAAATTCTTTTAAAGTTTAAAACAAAAAATGAATCAACTATACTCTGTCCAAGAAAAATTGTCAGTACAGGCCTTATGGGAAGCTCTTTTTTCTACCAGTGGTGCCTGTAGTACTCTCACGGCACTCAAACACAAGATTTGCCACTGAAATAAAAACGAAACCACTGGTATTCCAAGGAATTTTGTTGTTGTAATTTTCCTGAAATTCGCATACATCCCTCCACAACCGTTCTGCCACACAGTTGCGGGCAGAATGAGCACGATCGCTTGTGTTCGCTTGCTGTTATCATCAACCAAAATAAGCAGTGTGAGTGACTGAAGCACATCAGAGAAGTGTTACCATATGAAAATGTTAGCATATCATTAAGGGTTTTTCTTTGAATTTTGTCAAAGAACTTTCGGTTTTGGTGCTTTTCGGAGCTTTTTGGAGCTTTTGAGAGCGGCATATTATTTAGGGTGCTGCCATTCGGTTTTAATTTGTTTGTATTTCTGAAAGATCCAATAATATTCAGTTAAAACATATTTTTGAATGTTGTCTTTTAGAAATAATGTTTATTCGTGAGGTGTTTTAATGCATTCATTTCATTAACGCAACAAGTGATCATATGTGCGTTGTAGAGATATTGCGATAAATTAATAATGATTACTAGGGCAACTCAACCGGATTCATGCAAAAGCATGGTATTTTAAGGGATAAAATTTGATTTAATATTTTATTATAGAAAACTAAGTACAAATTTTCAGCCTTATTCGTTAGGGCATATTTCTGCATGTTTTGGTAGGTATAAATTCATATTTCACTTTGTAGAGCATATTTTTCACACTGAAATATCAAAATGATGAAGCAGGTAGACCTATACTGTTTATTTTCGGTCGTTGGGTTTAACCACATCCGGTCACAGTAAAGCAAATGCCTTGAAAGGATTTTATGATCCTTTTTTTGCTACTGTTTCCGCGAAGTTCTGCATTGACGGGTAGTAATTTTTTAACAAATATGTAATCTAGGTATATATGTCTATATTAAAAAATGTATGTAGAGCTGCACAAGTTCAGTCCTTTTACCATCTTTAGGTATATGACATTGTGTCGTGGTTATATAATTTTTTCTAATTGTCTGTTTGTGTATATAAGGCGGAAACAATGGTTGTTATCTCAATCGCGGATAGTGCATCTAAGCAAGTGGTTAACATTGTTGTGCATATGAATAAACAGAAACATGGCTACAAAGTCTTCAAAGGATCTAAGTGTAGAAAAGAAACAACAAATTGTTGATACAACTGAAAAATTCTATGGCCTTTTCAAAAATAAATCGGAAGCCGTGGGAAATGCGGCTACTGTTTTTTCTGTTACGGAACGAACTGTATACAGGCTTTTAAGGGAAAAAGCAATCAAAGGCCACAATTCACCACCAAAGAAGAAAAATAATTCCGGTATCAAGAGCAAGGTGGATGATTTTGACAAATGTGCGATTAGGCGGATAGTCCATCAGTTTTTTATGGATAATGACCTTCCAACGCTAGACAAGATATTATTGGAAGTACAAAAAAGTGAAAATATAACAAAACTAAGCAGATCAACTTTGCATACAATATTGCAAAAAGATCTCGGACTTAAATTCGTCAAACGTCAGCGAAAGAATTTGTTGTTGGAATTTATTTCGTTCAGCAATATTTTTATTTTAAATTGTAAGATGGTAACCCTAACAGAATTGCTCTCTGAGTTATGGCATAGACACATAATTACTAGATGGTGCATTTCATATAAAGGAAATGGTTATTCCGAAGCACCCCAATATCTAGATGGCGCCACCGTGAAAATATACCTCAAACTCGGATACATGCTGCAAAACATTTTATTTGAGGTGTACTGTTGACAAACACTTCCGATCAACATGAACCTTGGTCTTCGTTGGCTACTCAGTGAAGTTCATACCTGATTCTTCTTTATTTTCCTTTTTCGGAAAACATACCAAACAACAAAATGTTCCCAAGAGAATGCGTATGCATTTGCATTGCTGTTTTATGATAATATGCTTTCCCTTTTCGATTTCAGAGTGTGGATGAGGGATGGGTTTTGTAATCTATTCTTTCTCTGCCTTTTTGGTTCGATTTCATATTTTGTTTAGATTTGTCGTCTGTTGCCTTTATGAATGAGATGGATAGGTACCTACTGTGCTGTGTGTGTAGTTGGATATGCATTTCTTTTTCTGTCGAAGAATTTGTGCATTTCGATTTGTGAGATTTTTCAATTCTGGTTTGAGCACACATGAATAATATTACAAATTGGATTTATATCTTCTATGGGCATTATGATTGATTATCCTGCTTTACTCCATGTATTTAATTTTTTATGGGAGTACAATTTTGTGGGGAAAAAATTGTAAAGCAAATTGCATGTTTATTTCAAAATTTACATCAGTTACTGTCGAATAGATTTTGAAAAAAGTAGGTAAACCAAGTGCTAAATGTGTGCTTTCAGTTATCAGTTGTTAGTAAAAAAGTATGATGTATGAAACTTATTTTAAAAATACCAAGTTAAAGTTTTCATTATGTTCAGGTGGATTAGTCTTCATTTCTGCAACTGGTTAAATTGGAATTAAGTTTACTTATCTCTATCCTCATGCTTTTTTTCATACTTTTTTATTTAACTAAAGACTCGTTGCAGAAAATCTAAAAAATCCAGGAAAAACCTATTTATTTATAAGCCGAATTCTTACATATATTCTGATTTCTTAAACAAAAAAATATTATATTGGCATTGGGGCTACCCAATGCACTAACGCCCATTTCCTGAATATAATATTTTTTAAGGGAGAAATCAGAGCAATGGCATTACCTTTCCCTAAAGGGTATATTCGGAATTCGGCGTGGATGTAATGTTAAAAAAACCGGACTGTTTATAGGATTTCTCCGTAAATTTCGGTTTCTACAAAATATAGAAAAACCCTTTAATATGAACGGGAATAAGGTTTCCGGAAGAAGTGCAAAAAACAGGTAGCTAGTTGAGGTTAGTTTTATGGGGTTTCAATTTAAAAAAAAAAACATAAATAAAAACATTACATTAGCTTTTTTTGTGCGAGTGTGTGTTTATTTTTAAATAAACAATTTCGAATAACCCATTACAGTCTAAAAAATAATAATAAATAATAATTAATAATTATTACTAGTGGGATTGTGTGCATACAAAAAGACTTGTGATTTTAATTAAAACAATATGAGAAAAAAAGTTAAATGTGTTGTGTGTAGTGAAAAATCGAAAGATTTTCCCCAAGAGGCAATTTTTTTTCGATCCCGAAAAAAACAAAAGAAAGGGAAGTATGGTTAAACATATTGAGAATTACAACAGAAATGAGAACATATAACAATTTTGTCTGTGCCAATCATTTTGAAAAGGAAATTTTAGGTAAAAAACTAAAGAAACTAAACATAAGCTCCCGTAGATTATGTGTATGAAACTTCACTTATTTGGTTTTCAGATTTTCAACATCTTTTTCTTTTAAATTGCCATCAAAACGAAATTTTAAAGATTTTAATGTTTACAACAACAAGTGTATCCCGCATTATTGTTGTAAACCATGGAAATCAATGATCTATATAGATCATGTGGGCATAGTAAAAAAAGCCTAATATCCTTCATCATGACCTATGCCAATAAAATATCGGAATACACACACAGAGCTACCTAATTATTTCACATTGCCATACACATTCTTTCCACATTGTTGGGTTCGTAAGACACTTCATCCCCATTGTCATCTATCGTCATTGTATACAGAGACTCTCTATATATAATGCTATCGTCACTCTAAAAGTACGCTAGCTCTACCACACCCACGACCCACCATACAACTAGCTATATGCTATTCATCCAAAAAGTACTCGATCTCGATTTCCATCACCGATTTCATTTCCTATTTTTCGTCCTCCAATCTCTGCTTCATGTTTGTAAACACTGTAGATACAAATATGGGAACATGCAACACAAAAAAGGTTGATAAGTTGAAAAACTGCATTGGGACGCCATCTATTATGAGTAAAAGCGTGAGGTATACGCTGTTCCAGGTTGGGTATGGAATGCACCATCTAGTAATTATGTGTCTATGGTTATGGCGAATTATCATACACACTACGGCAACCCTGTGAGAGCTTTAAAAAGGGACCGATTTATGTAAGTCATTGCAACCAGACTGAGAGACAAACATCCTATCTTCCCTGTACTGACAATTTTTCTTGGACAGAGTATAGCTAGTAGAGATTATTTCGCTTCTGACAGGCAGTAGCAGTATGCGTGTTACATCTTCAAGGGATGGTCGGTAAAAGTACCTATTTGAAACTTGTGGTGTAGGGGTCTTTGGTTTCGCGAAAAAAAGATGGAGCCGCAGAGAAAAGACGATGTGTAACCAATGTCAGAGTTGTTGATAATTCTTACTCGCAGCTACATTAAAATGTTGGTGTTGGTGTTGACTATACAGGTCCGTTGGGTCCCTAGGCCTAGCCTATCACAATGAACGTTTTGTGTGCATTTTTTTTTTTTTTTGGGGGAAATGGTCAAACAGTTTATTTAAACTGCTATTTGAAAAACTCTTTCAAGGCAATTATACTCTCGGATGTCTGTCAAACGTTCGGGACCCCTAGCTTAGTAGTTCAACACACAAACCACAAAGCCACTGCAACTACATTACGTCTTTTTATTTTGCTCACATAATAGATATAGAGCGTTGATTCCCTTGGGTTTACAACTACAGTTGGATCTCGTATACTAGCGTTGTAAATCATCAATGATCTACACTATAAATACTCTTAGATCATGTGGAAAAAAAGAAAACGCCTACTGTAAATTATCGCCTCATTGTTTCTATTCTACATCCGAAATTCCCATACAAGACATGGGCGATAATTATATTAAATGTTCAGGTTAACAATCACCCATTGTGATTTGTGACCTACAAAATATTTAATGTGAAGCTTAAAAATGATTATTAGTATGGCTCATTAGTCATTACCTATATCGACTTTTCGCAAAAATCCGATTTTTCTTTCAAGTTTTTTCCAATTAGTTTTCCACTTAAAACTTTCTACAGACAACAGTGAACAAAATAAAAATAAAATCAAGCAAATCCGTCATGCAGCTCGTGAATTGCGTGGATAATAACGAACAGATTAATGAAATAGCCTTAAGACTTTGATACGGCTCATTTATTTAGAACAGCATTTAATTTACCTAGTCTCGACCGATCCCTTATTTTGTGCTTTGTTTAAAAAACGAAAAAGTGTCATCTATCTAGACATGTCGAAAAATTGATTGAAATTAGGATTAACTTGTGCTTGTGATCTACATTTAAATATACATCACTCTGGATATTTATTGTCTTGGAAGCGGCATGTGTTTGAATGTGGTTGCTTTTAAATGGTGCCACTCAACGAAAAGCATGCATAGACCATAAAAGTAACCCATGCATTATTAATGCCCCTTTAATCTTGCTAAGCAATATATTAAATTAAGTGCCACTTTATATCAAAAAAACTTTAAAATGTTGACTTACGCAAGATTGCCTAGGGCAATAGCTCCTTTAACTAAGGTTTTTCTTTTTTACAAGGAGCTGTGCTGAATAAAATGGCGCATAAGCAGAAGTCCATACTTTTGACCCACTTGAGTGAGTTATTAGTCCACAAATCGATTTTGAACTTATAACCCACCCCGGTGAGCCAAAAACCCGCATTATTTCGGGCCTTAGCCTCACAATCTTAAAAATTAAAAATAAGTTCACAATGGCCTCGCAGTGGCTTAGTGGTTAGTGTGTTGGACTACTAAGCGAGGGGTCTCAGGTTCGAATCCCGCAAAAACCCAAATCCCAACTTTGGGTTTTTTCCACTGCACTACCTCTCGCGAACGTCTGACAAACATCCGAGAGTATAAATGTCCCGAAAGAGCTTCTCAATTAGCCGTTTGGAGTCGGCATAAAATTTTAGATCCCTTCCATTCGTTCCAAAAAATGAAAAACTCACACAAAACGAACAGTTGTGAGAAGCTAGGCCTAGGGTCCCTCTTGACATGTTGCGCCAAAAAAAAGACTGAAAGTACAGATTTGAAAAAAAAAAAAAAAAAAAAAAAAAAAACAGATATTCTTACAGTGATCTAAGGTTTAGATCTTGAATACTTAAAACAAATTTGTTTCAAGCATAGTCTAAGAACCACATTCTTAAAATAATCGCGAATGAGTATTGAAGCCGCTGAAGCTTACT
The DNA here is from genome assembly GCA_946477585.1 of Cheilosia urbana. Lineage (NCBI taxonomy): Eukaryota > Metazoa > Arthropoda > Insecta > Diptera > Syrphidae > Cheilosia > Cheilosia urbana. The sequence continues at coordinate 127,105,243 of OX297854.1, forward strand.
AAAAACAATCTCAAATTTGGATTTTTGCTCTTGTTTAAAGAATTTTCTACTCATTTTACGGTGGATTCATTCTCAATCCCGGCGTTTTCGAGCTTAATTTAAGTTAACAATGGTCCAAAAGGTAGCTTTTGTATTCTTAAAATAAACTTGTTTCAGGCATAATCTAAGAACCACATTCTTAAAATAAGAGCGAAATAGTATTGAAGTAAGAATGTTAAGTTAATTAAAAGTGAGCTTAAAATTCGATTTTTGTAGTTGGGCTAAGATTTTTCGAGTTTACCAGACTTTCGTCAACGAATAGGCTTAAAATATCACTCATATTCTTGATTTTAGCTCGTCTTTTGAAAAGTATGGGAATGTTTAATTTAATTTAATTTATTTAATATAATAATATACCTGTAGTATTTTTTCAGACATTATACGTACGAATAAAAATTGCCCACAACTGCCACAAAAGCTGACGCCTCTTTCGCTTGGTCCACTCGACTATATTCATTTTCTTTTTTTTGGATTTCGCAAATCTAAAAAAGAAAAATTATATAGTGATTTTGAAAAAATCGCACTTATAACTTTACTTTACACATTTTTCAAAAACCTAAATAATCTCTATCGCAAATAAATAATATTTTTAAAATTTATAAAATTCGTTCGTATTTTTTAAATAACTTTATAAGTTTAATGTTTTTTTTTTCACTTCCACTTCTATTAAATTTATTGAACCTTTTGTTAAATTATTTGTTTAAAATTTTTCTTGAACAAGCACACCCTGCTTCATACTTCAATGAATTTCTTTGCTTAACTCGTTATCGAGTATGAGAGTTTACCGGTATAGTCTAAAGTTGAAAGGTAGTTTCCGCATTAATTCAAATATGTTTTGAGTAATTAATAATATTGGACCATAGACATAGCGCCACAACAGACCACAAGAATTTCGTGTCGAGTTTTGGCGGCGCAGGTTCATAAGTCGAAAACTCAAAATTTCATAACGGACATGTTTTTGAAGCGTTGTATTTACTCAAGACAAAATACTAAACAAAATATTTAAAAAAATAGGTTAAACAAATAAATAGACGTGACATTGAGGAAGCATGCATTAGGTTAGACCACTATGAGGTCCCTTCTCCCTTGTGATACCACATGAATCTATAGTTATTCTTCCTACCAGTTGAAGCTTCTGATGAAGTGTAGGAGATTTTGAATGTCGGTGTTTTTTTTAGATCGTTTGTGACAGGTACAGAGAAAATGGAGAATAGTTTCTTCCTCCTCCTCGTCAGTCTTGGGCTGTTATAGAATTTGTGGAGACTGATTGATAATTGGGTCAAAAGTCTATTATGGATATGCGATTTATATTTATATGTAAAATTTATTATAAAATTCAGTGAAATCCATTTTTGGTTTATGTTTATTTGATCTTGAATGGTCTTAATAAACTAAAAGAAAAATATATCCATATATGTTTGTATATTATTTGTCAGTTTGATTGAAGCCGAAATCGACCTGGGGAATGAATCTTCTTGTATCAATAGTCCTCCGCCGGTAAATTTGGCAATCAAATTTTGAGCAATGGTCGCTCTCAAAAATATGCTTAAAAGTCAAATGACACTAAAAAAGAAACAGCTCCCTCTACAAATAAAGTTATCAAGTTGACTGTCATTTCGACTCTCACCGTTGCTTAAAATTCCACACCAGTCTCTATCTATAGTTATGCATCAGTTTCCAATTTGACAAGTGACCCATTCTGAAAAATCTTCAGACAGGTGATTCATAGGAAAGAAACGACACTGCCGAGTTTTGCATTTGAAATTCATCAAATGCCATGAGATAAATCGCCTTCCCAGAATTCTTCTTCTATTGAACACTTTAAAAACCCTTAGCAACAAATTTCAATATCCAGCATCCTCCATAATACATTATGCACTATATTTCTGGTTATGGGTATCGCATTCGGTATACATACTTGTAGGTACCGTAGAAGACAAAAATTGCTTTCACGCCATGACCCATGGTTTTTGTGTAATATCTCAAATACCAAAAACAAAAAAACGGGCAAAACCAAACGACAATTGCAGTTTGAACTTTCCCAAACCGACAAAGCAAATACCTAACTACTTATTTATAAATTTGTTCCGTACAAAGGAAAAACGATGCAAACAAAACTTTCTTGCCAGCACTTCTGTGTGTTTGTCCTTTAAAAGTTTTTTTTTTTTTTACATCTTTCCTTTCGACTACTTCTTATAACCTTGGGAATGTTCGTGCCAATATTAGGAATACGAATATATGTACAAAGGAATACGAAAAATGTATGCAAATATTTTTTTGTTGAACTGGTTGAACTGCCGCACTAAGGACAAAGGAGCGGAGAGGCAGGAAAAAAAATTATAGAACACAAATATTTCATATCTCATATTGTAGTCGAGTGATGAAGTTTTTCGTTTTCCTTAATATTTGTGTTCCTTCAATTTCGCATATCGGAAATAGAATTTACAGATAAGAGTGACACACAGAGCAAAAAAAAAAAAAAAAACACGAAAACAAAAAAAGCTCAACGAACGACATACCTACTCGTTCGTGTTTTCGTTTTGCACATGCAGCGAGGACGAAAGGCTTCACAGTTTTTGAAGAAAGTTTACTTTTCCCGTGTTCGTACTTGAATAATGTATCCTGAAGGGATATAGGTACCCTCCGCATGCAATTGGAATTGGTTAGTGAATGTGGGGGCCGTGATAGCTATGTGGGGGACGTACACTTATTTTATCGATAAAGGATGCGCTAAGTAATGAGAAGAAGGTATAGAGAAGACATTTGCATTTCCTTTCGGAGGGCGAAAAGTTCCAACAACTTATTGCCCTATCTTGCTTCTATAAATGCCTGCCTGGAAATTGATCTACACACACACAAACATACATTTCGACAAACAAAAGATATCATAACTCACATTGTGATGAATGAGTTGTGCTCTATTGGAAATGGGAAAAGTTATCGGAATTTTTGGATGGAAGTTTTCATTTTTTTGTTTTATCGAAAATTTGCTAGATGACATATCCCAAAAGGTTGTACGGATACAAACAAAAGATACGAATCGTTCATGTGGATGAACTTGTATGTGAAGTGGGAGAGAAAAAGAACGTCAACAAATACTTTCCTCTTCTCGGGGGATTGTTGAATCGCACATCCTGATCCTCGTCATAGGAGGACAAAGAAACAAACTATTTTTGCATTTTCAGAGATGGCATCTTGCAGCGGAATTATTTGCTTGTTGACAATAAATAAATCGCTTACCTACTTTCTGCAATCAATTGAGCAAGGATAATGCGCTTTGGCAGCATTTTGAATGCATGTTCAGTATGTGTGTTGGGAAAATTTAAATAAAATGCGATTTTCAAGGAATCACTGCACCAGTACTTATCCGAGTTCAACCCTTTTCTTTACAGGAATTGCTGTTTCTCATTTGGTTGCAGTGGAGGACTTTTTTTTTCATCAAAGGGGTAAGTTGCTGTGGGATCACAAATAGTTTCGTTTATGAGTACCTATACGGGTGACTATCTGTGTAGAATATTTTATGGAATGGCGTATTTTTATCAACAGACTGAAGTTTTTTATGAAAAAAAAAAAAATATAAACCTACTAGAAGTCCTAAAAGCGATTACCTATATATATCAGGTGCTGATCTTCTATTGTAGGTACTGCCAACACCGACAAATGCGTATAGTAACAATGTAATCCTTATATCTTCCACCACTTAAAAGCGGCAAGTCTCCTATGGCTTAAGACCGTTTAAAGTCTAAACGCGTCATACTTCACTTAACCAGGAAATATAAGCAAAAATAATCCTCATTTCGTTTAGACTTACTTTGTCGCCTGTGACGGGGGAAAAGTTTATCTCGCCCCCCTCTAAAAAAAAAAACAACCTACCATTCATATTTGCATTTCTGCTTCAATATAGCTGAAAAATAATATATACGGATATAATATTTTTTTTAAAGTTTAAATTAAATTTAAGGCCACTCAAGACCAAATGAACGTAAGCGGAAAATGGATTTCACTTAGTTTTATAATAAAATCTACATAATCGCATATCTCGTGCGTAATTTCAATTTACCATCCCTTAAGGACGTTGTAGGGACATTTTTTGTTTTGCGTTTGCTTTCCTCTGTTTTCGTCTTGTCATTCATTTCGAAATCCCCGGATTGATGCCTTGTTTAAGGTAATTGGAAAGTTTCAATGTTATTTTATATAGATATTGTTATATCCTTTGTTAATTTGTTGCTTTTGTTTTAGTTTGTCCTTGTTATATGCTCGTTGAGCAAGGTGTAGGTGTTTGTATTAAATTCATCAAAAACTGTTATCATTTTTAAAGCATTATAGCAAAAAAAAAAAAAAGAAAAAAAAACAGCAACCAACCCAGGGGTACCTAATACTTTTTTTCTTAATTAAAAAATGAACAAGGAAACGGTTTTAAAACGTGGCGTGGTGGGGAGTGGTGTTGTATACTTTGTTGTTTGTTATACTTCTTTACAACTTTGGGGCGTGTAGGTTTTAGCAGATGGAACCGTGCATACGTTGTGAACGGGAAATCACAATCTGGCAGAAGCTGAGAAAAGTTGATGTTCTGGTACCCAAAGGGCTTAGATGTAGTCACTATATTGGTTTATGTGGGCGTGGTGGTAGCACTTCTGTTTCAGTTTTGTAGTGCCTCTTTAGAATTTGAAATATTATTTAAATCAACGATTTTTTTTTTTCAACAGAATAAGTGAGACCTAAGTGGCAGGTGATAGGTCGAAGGACATTTAAGGATACAGTGTGAATCGCGATTATCATATTCTGCGATTCAATCGGTTTGTGTTTATATGGTAGGTACCTAAGTCTTGTATGATGGTCCTCTATCCCTGGAAGTTGCAAGAGCTTAGGCAAATTGGTTGGTTTGTAAATACGGGATGTATTTGAATTAATTTTATGTGTACTTCCTGCAGGAACTTCCACCGAAAACACAGAGCGCGATACTAACAAGTAGGTAGTAATCATTTCTAGTGTCCAGGCTAGATTTTACGAACTCACAATGGCGTAATGTTCCATATAAAACTAAAAATTATTGTGACCTTGAAAATATTTTGTGTGAGGGTTAAAAGTGATGATTAGTAAGGCCCAGCAGCTTTAGGAAGCACGAGCTTGATCGAGGGAGAACAGCAGGAAAGTAACAAATTCCTCAGACTTCACTCAATTTCTCGATACATGATTTACGTACAGTCGAGGCCCTGAATTAGAACTTCTTTCTTAATGCTATTCAATTCAATATTAATTTATGTAATTTATTTAACAATTTTAATAAGTAGAGTAGAGTGGAGGCAGATTTGACACTTTTTTTCGCAGACAAATTAATACGGTGGAACTTCCATACCTAAGTCGAACTCTCAAAATGTAAGAAAAAAAAAAATCAGAAAATTCGAGATATAGAAAATTCGACATTAATAAAAACTAGAACTTGATTTTTTTTTTCTTTTTATTATAGGGATACATATTTTAATGACAGACACATTTTTTAAGTAACAGAAGCCCTAAAAAGAAGTTATCAAAGTTATCCATAAAACTTTGAGTTGTGGAGAAATTCGAGTTATGGAAGTTCTACTTATTTCTAAATTTGTCTTCTTTATTGAAAGCTATGATTATTTCACTACAAAAATGAATAATTTCTTTAAAGTTAGCTTAACGCTAATAATTTCAAAACAAAAATTTAAAACTGCCCTAAAAAGGCGAATCTACCCCATGGTGGGCCACAACCGTCATCCGGGATCCGGGTGGGACACCTTCGTCATGAATTTAAATGACGCAATGTATTAAACATCAATAGGTACTATCTTTATTTGAATAGTTAAACAAATCTTAAGTCCATAAGCATAACACTTAAATGCGATCAAAAATTCATTTTTTAACTAAAATTAAAATAAAAAAAAATAATTTAAAATCACATTCTAGTTTTGAGATCACAAAAAAAAAAAAAAAAAAATAAAGGATAAATGTAGAATAAGAGGATTCGTTGCAAATCATTGCACGTGGTATCGAACCATATAAACGTCCTTATGGCACGAGTTGCCATAAAACATTTTATTTGCAAATTTAAAAATTTAAAATTAACTGACCCATCGTCGAAAGTAACCCAATCTACCCCATAAGAAGATGGTTTTTATAGCACAAATAGGGTTAAATAAGGCAACAAATTTCTTGAAACTATAATTTGAACTAACAGTGGTTCGATTCTTAGAGAAAAAGATAAAGATTAAAAAAATAAAAATAAAATTTTAATAGAGAAAAAGCGAAAAGAAAACGTAGAAGCCGCGAAAAAGACTATTACAAAACAAACACAAGAAAAGTGAACATTTGAAAGATTAGGGAGCCATCTGTGCGTGAAAATCACCGAGACGAGAGAAATTTATTGGAAACAAACTTTATTGCATTTTATAGATGGGAAGTGTTTTGCCTGTCTTCTGCACAAGCCTTCACTTTGGGATTGTCCCACATTTTTGAAATCAGTATCGCACGGGAACATATCTTGAGATGATATTTCACGTCACTCCTAGATGGCGGTTCTTTTAAATAACATTGTTGATTCATGGTAGTGGAACAACAAAGCATTGCTTCTGAGTTAACCTACCTACCACCACAAATAATTCTGTACCGTTTTTGAAGTTTTTCAGAAATGTGCAGGCTACGAGTAAGTACTACCTATTGTAGTTATACGCAGGGCTGACTTTGTGCGACTAAAGTTGCATTTTTCCCCCTTTTTTCTCTCTATCCCCAATGAGACCACTTTTCCAAAATTGTCCAGATCTGTCCCTTTTCTGCAGTTTGCAAAATAATAATACTTTTTGTACGAACAACGAAATTTTACATAGTACATAAATACTTCACGAAACTAGTTCACAATTAATTGGGATCTGAAACGGTCCTTTTTCTATCAGCTATTTTCAAAAGTTTAGCCATAGCTTCCATGTTCAATGCAATAATTTGCGGTTTTAGTTTTTGTGCCATTGTGGAAAAATTAGATTTGCCCCTTTTTGTATGCCAATCCCCTTTTTTGCGACTTTTTTAAAATCTTCGAAGCCAGCCCTGCCTATATGTTGCAGCAAAAACATTCCTTTATGCAAAACGAACAGTAATTAGTATAAAAGTCCCAGGGAACCTGACAGCTATTTTTGTTCGAGGAACTTGAAACTACCTAACTGAATTAGCAGAAGGTACCTATATATTGATGAAACAAATCAATCATCCTCTTCAAGGCAAAGCCCAAAATACGTCAGATTTTCGAAACCTATCATCGGTATAATATGTCATGATCGGAAGTCGGCCTGTTACCTTCGTCTAAAATGACAAATTTTAACAAAACCGCTCTTGGAACTGTTGCTCATGAATATTTAATGCGTTTTCCCAAAAATTTAATAAAACAAAAAACTAACATCCAAACTTACTATAGTCAAACAAAATTCATTTACATAATGTCGTCCATCATGGCGAAATTCTATCATCATCTTAGATAATCCGATAATGTCGCTTCCTTTCCGAAGGGATCCTTGCTAAAAATGTTATTCCATAAGCTTAACCATTCTTTATAGTCTTCGGCAAAGTATTTAAATATAATAGTTAGTTCGATTTTGTACAGTAGATAATCCTACTTTCCCATATCCATCAGCCGGCGAAAGAAGTTTTCTTGAAATTAAAAAGTAAAGGTATCCTTATACAGAGGATGGCATCTAACGTCCAACCTCCTTACCTTTATCTCGGCAAAGGACACTTTTGAGATAACTTCACTGTGCTAGAATAAATTAATTCCCAACTACGATATAGCACCCGAAGTGAATCTGTATCATCAGTATAATGTATAGGTATCTGCTGTAGTGTCGCCTGTCGGGTCCTATGGTCCTATTCCATTCATAATTCAAATAAATTTAATTTTTGCGCACACTGTAACGGGTACATCGTAATGCGTCATTAAGGGGCACAATATGGGTACGGGTAGGTACTGCTGGCAAAAAGATGATGAGAGCAAAAACGTTAATTTTACATCAAGGGAATAACCCTTTTTCCAATCGTGAACAAGGACGCTATGGAGGCGTCATGGTTGTAATAGGTACCTATATACACATTAATGACAAATTTCAAGTTGAATAACTTATGGGGGTACAGCGGGACACAAACATTAAACAGAACAGCGCTCGTGTATCCTTTTTAGCCTTCTGGGGTGGCATACAACTCGAATGGTGTACAAGTCATTAAGTGCCTCATTACAAGGCACACAGCACACCATCCGTCCATTCATTTTTGCACTGTATATGGGAGAGCTACACCATAGTGTCGGTATATTAATTTGAGTTCTCTATATGCAAATTGGATGTTTATTGGTTTAATAGGTGTACAGAATGTTGTGCTTGTTTATGGTACGAATGCTGTGTTGCTCTATTAAATGCAAGAAACGTCTTGTACTTGAATTAAGACAGTAATAACATATTTTAATGACGACTTTTTATACTGGAATTCATCTTAAATGCACCTTTCATTTGGTGTATATTTTTATAAAAATCGGTCTTGAAATACCGCCGTAATCGATTCGACAAAAAATAGTGTAGCCTCAAACCTTCACCCGATTTCATATTATTTGATGGAACTAGGAATTTGGTTTCCTTCGAATTTGTATCTGTCAGTTTTGAATATTGGTTGCCCCAGGACTTTTTTTTTGACAATTTTTTTAGCATTTCAATAATTTTTTTGTGTAAACATTTTCTTAAGTAAAGCAAAATGAAGTAGTATCCCCAGCGCTGAGTGTTAATCTCCGCACGGTAATGGAAGTTGAGAGCAATAGCCACTGAATTCCTGAAAATCTTGACAGTTTGGATATGTTTTTTTAAAAGAAAAGGTGCCCTAATCTCATGCATAAACATCTTACATACTGTCAAAGAAACTAAAATGGACATTTACCAGATATACACCATTTGGTCAGTGGGAAAGCGCTTTTTGAATGAAGGGGAGGAAGACGAGGGAGAAGCTTATAAAAAACGGGAACAAATCATAAATCTCCGTGAAACGTAAATTGTTTAAAAATAAAATTAAGTTAAGGGCCTCTGTAGCTAGTGCTCTCTTTTTTGTACCTCTGTACCTATTAGTTAAAAATGTTGTTAATGCTAACAAACAGTAATAATAATAATAATAATAATAACAAAAATGAAATTAAAACGTATTTTGCATTACGAACAAATTTCAAAGCATGAATTGTTCATATTAAACATGAAAGAAAACAGCCCATCGAACGTCTACGTAGGAAAATTATTGCATAATTTATGTATATTTTTGGTTGAGTTATTGTTTTTGAGAGAATACCTCTTTAACACAACTCGTAGAGACGGTCACTTTGGTAGGAATGATAGCTATTTCGAACTACACCACCGGGGCCTATAACACAGAACAACAAGTCAACATGTCAACAGGCACTTGTTGAATTATATTTATTTGACAAGTGTAGACTTAAGCTGTAACACAACAAAAACCGTAACAATTGTTAAAATCGAAAATTTTCCTCGACTTGTTGAATCAGACAAGTCAGTCACACGCAATGAGCCGAAGAATTTGCGATTTTCTCCCTAACACTAAGCGCCTTGCTTTTATTAGTTGGCGAACGTAATTTATGAGGAAGACTGTAGACAACTTGTACTGGCACACGAAATTTTTCAACAAATTGGAATCTAAATACTTTTATATTTCATAGATTTTCACTGTCAGTGTCTGAATCAGAATAAAAATAAAAACATTTTTAGTGGCAAATTGTTAGGTATTCACAAATAAATTTTAAATCTACTTCCTGTATTATCACTTTGCAAACACTATTGCAAAAGTTTAATTCCAACAAGTCGGTCACCGTCGGTGATCTCTTTTCTTTGAGTACTTGTTGTTACAGAAACAGAAACAGCAGAATTATCAAATTTCCCACTTGTTGAATTGCTCTAAAACAATTGTTGAAGTGCTCGCAGACTGTTTAGTATGTGTTACACAAATTTTCAACAGTTGTTGAATTTCACTTGTTTAACAAGCGATTTTTGTATTGTGTTATAGGCCCCAGTTCATCATCAGACACATTTTATGTGATTGTTTGTTTGAATACTTTGAATTTTGACAGTCAATTTTTGATTTCCCCTGTGAGGAAATGAACTTGCATTTCGATTTTGTCAATTGACCAAGTAGCGCCAACTGAGCGACGAGTACAAACCCGCCAACTGGTGACTAGAACGGAGGAGAGAACCAACCTCTGTGCGTTGTTGTAACGATTTTTTTTTTTTTTTTAATTGTCGTTGTCTCAGGTTTTTTTCCCAGTGTATTTTTTTTTTTGTTAAGTGTTTTTTTTTAGCTTGTCACATTTTTTTTTTTTCATTTTTTTATATGAAAACAAAAGAACATTTCACTTGGGGGAAACAGTGAGATTTTTTTTTCTTAATTTAAGGAAAAACTTATGCTTATGGAAAACAGTCTTCAAAGTCTAGGAATACTGGCCGTAAGGCTTAGGGATTTTTCTAAACAAATTCGCAACTTAATCCATTTCTGGTCCTATATTTCTAAAACCTAATAACTCTGTAAGCATGTCAAACCCATACTATAGTGATGATATTTTTAACTTTGTTTTAACACATAAGGGTTTCACTAGTGTTATATCGCCACATCCGCGAAGGAGCTATTCTTTCATGGAACTTCGCCGATTTCACTCATGAAAAAAAAAAACATTTATCGTCATTTACTGCTCGTTCACTGATGACACGATTCGATCCCAGGATAACGCTCACGTATTAAAATAACTTGGTGTTCCATAAGGCTCTATGTTTGGGCCTTATCTTTTCTTACTTCATTTCTATTTTCATAACCTCTTTATGGAAATGGTGACCAATGAAAAAACGTTTAAAGTGCTTTTTAATTTTTTCTTCTAAAGTTGTTATGTGTCCAAGTTACAGCAGATATTCAGATGGATATAGTTTTTTCAACAAACTAATAAAATTTCCCAGGAAATGACGTAAAATTCCCTTTTGAAGTTCTTGTAAAAACGATAAATTCCCAGCGCATACTAACACTTTCGAAAGCAACCCAAATTCAGGTAGTCGAAAACCAATCTCCCTCAGTAAGAAGCTAGAAATTAAACACACTATCAGATTTCACACCAAATTCTTTTTTGAAGTCCTTATGTATAAGAAAACGTAAAATTTCCACGGCATAACAACACTGTACAATGCAATCCTATTCAGGTAGTTAAAATCCACTCTCCTTCAGTGGGTTGTTAAAAAAATCACTCCACTACCAAATTTCCCACCACATTCCCTCTGGAAGTAGGTACTTACGAAATCATAAATTTCCCACGGCAAATTAACACTGTCCAAAGCTTGGACAGTTCCAAAGGTAGGTATATTCAGGCAGTCAGAAAACGCTCTCCCTCAGTACATATAGGTAGTTAAAATTCACTATGTCATGTGTGTTGGGTTAAAAGGACTGAAAATTCAATTAAATCCGCGGTCAAAATCATATCTTTATTACACACACTAGTATATAGGAAGTCCTTATCGACGAACACCAGTTACCGACCAGAAGTGACACTCATCGACGAACAGGAACAGCTTTAAATCGATGACAATATAAGCCCAAAGCCATTATTGCCCATTATGGTTGTAGTCTCCGCCCTTTTATCTGCACTTTGTTGTTGGCCTCGGCCATCACCATTCACCACCAGACCCGAGTTCACAAAGTGAATAATGTCCAAGTGGAGTGAATGTATCAATGGCACTGTAACAGCTTTTGCTCGTCGGAAACATTTCGTTGGGCGACAAATTTCCAAACCACAGACGTGATGGTCTTCTTTTTGCATGTCAAAGGGAACGGACCTCCTGGTAGTGAGAAAATATTCTTGGAATCTTTTTATGACATGAGTGAAGGAATACATTTTCATTTTCATACATTTTCTATAAAATTCCAATTTGTGTCCTTTTGCTTTGTTAGTTAAGATGCGATGGCTTTATGTACACCGTTTCACTTGGGGCCAAATTGTGTCATATTGGTTAAACATTTGTGTTGTTCTTTTGATGAAGGATTGGTTTCCGATTCAATACACCCATGTGCTCGGAAGGAGTTGACTTGTTTGTATTTTCTCTTTTGACTGCTCACGATAGATAAGAGGATTTCCTTGTCATTTGTATTTATTTGTACCGGAAATGAATGAAAAGGAACGGCGCGCCAAAGGACAATGATGAGGTAAATTCGGAAGTTAAATTCTTAAGGTAATTCTGTGTTTTATTTATTAATTTGATGTGATTCTGCACAACCAATACAGATGTCAGTTTTACCAAGAAGCTGGTAGTTGTGTTAGTACGAAGAGTTTTGCTTTAACGATAGAGTTTTACGACAAACCAACATAAAATATTCACCCGGTGAGGTTTATGTTAAAGTCTTGACCTAAAGGAAATTAATTATTCACGAGGATCTAGTTTAGCACTGAGAATAGGAGGAGAGCTTCAAATTGGGCTTGTTTGGGGGTGGGCGTGGGATTATCTTTAGGAATCCTTTACGACAACCAGAATGAATGTGAGAGAGAGAGTTGGTTACTGGCAATGCTGACCTGCTGTCTTGCCCCGTCTCTGGGGCTGTATTCATTTTTATGGATGTAACGGATATATAAAAAAGGGTCCCCATAGGTACTAATAACTAACATGTTTGTGGACCAATTATCGTACCAAAATTTCATCGGACTTAAGTGACACGAGTGTTAAAAAGCAATCACGATTCGGATGATAATAATTTTATGGCTTCATTTCACCGGTTAATCTGATGAGAACTCCTGACACGAACTCACGACAGACGCAGGGACTTATGTTCCAATTTATTTTGGGACGTATGTCCCAAATAAGTGAGACATAATACATAATTCCCGAATCGAATTAAATTTAGGACTTACACTGCCGATCACTAGGATGAGGCCATATATGTATTTTGCAATCGATTTTCACTCTTAATACCTGTTTGAAATTTTGCACCCAGAAACTTTTTCTACTTATTTTATCTACAGCAAGTCATAAAATTAAAAGGTAAATAAAAAGCCAAGGCTGGCATTTTCTAAGATCAAACAATGAACTACTTGAAAAGCGTATAAAAGATGCTCCACTAGGATGAGCCCATTGCGAATATTTCGTTGGAGGAGTTCACATCAGCGATTTTTTTTTTTCAAAGCTTTGTTAGGAGTACCTACTTAAAAAAGCGTAGGTACCTATAGAAGAACTGATTTTCTTTAGTTTAAACAAAAAATGGGTTACGGAAGGACTTTGACAGCGACAGAAAGAGGAAAAATAGATGCTTTCAAGGATTAAGGACTCTCAGGCCGAGAAATTGCAAGGAAGCTTAATAGAAGTAAGACTGTTGAAAACTGTTATCTTGCGAATCCAAAACACTATGGAAAAAATCGAAAAGGACGCACGGCAGAAGCAAAATATTTGCGAGAAAAGCGGTTAATTCTCCGGCTTGCCTCGAATGCTACTGTATCAGCGACAAAATTAAACGCCAACAGCGGAGTATCAGCCAGCATATCAACGGTACGAAGGATGATGCGAAAAAGAAGTACTATACAGAGAAGAAAACTTAAAAAGAAACCCGTTTTGAGGCAAGTACACAAGGAGCATCGAATCGAATTTTGCAAGAGAACATGTCGCTGGGAGCAGTGAATGGAAACGCGTTGTCTTTTCGGATAAAAAAAAGTTTAACCTTGGCGGCCCGATGGTAAGAACTTTTATTTCCATGATCTAAGGAAGAGGAGCAAGACATCACAGCAGTACATCAGGTGTAATGGTGTGGGGAGCTATTACCTACTATGGTCTATGGCACAATTGAGTTTGAACTTTTGTCCACATCAATGAACGGAAACATCTACAAATGTTTGCTGGAACAGTCATTTCCGAAATTGAAAAACATTTTCGGACCCCTGCCTTGGATGTTCCAAAAAGACAATGCCCCTATCCAAACGAAAATGTTTGGGCATGGTTATCTCGTAAAGTGTATGAAGGCGGCATACAATTCGAAGACAAGGACACTTTAATCGAAGCTATTCGTGATGCATGGGCCCAAATATCTCTTGATTAATAAAAAAACAAAAACTGTATGATTCTATTCGAAACCGTCTTACAGAGGTCATACCGAAAAATGGCGGGTCTACTCATTATTAACGTAGAAAAACATAATAAATAAATGTTTTAAAACCATAAAATGTAAACATTTTATTAATGTTTTCCTTTTTTTTTTCGAAGATTTTGCATGTGGCCTTATACTAGTGGCTCATTTTTTTATACGCTTTTCAAGTAGTTCATTGTTTGATCTTGGAAAACTCCAGCCTTCGTTTTTTTTTACGTTTTCATTTTATGACTTACTGTTGGTAAAATAAGTAGTAAAAGTTTCCGGGTATAAAATTTCAAACAGGTATAAAGAATGAAAATCGATTTCAAAATGTATGGCCTCAAAATAGTATGATCGGCAGTGTATGTCCTACACTATTGGGACATAAGTTCCAAAACTTAACTGTCGAAGATGGGATATAAGTCCCAAATTTTCGCATTTAGCAAAATGTTGTGGATCTCCATTTAATTTTTTTCGCTAACCATACAACAAATGTTCTTAATAATTTACCCCCCTATTAATAAAGGCTGTGTAAAAGTTATCAACTTGTTACTCAGCCGTTATGTCCAATTTTTGTATGCTATCTGACGTTTGCTAACTAACTTACTTGTGCACATTTTTTTATTAATAAGGGGGTTAGAAAATTAAACAAACAGTTTGATAATACAGAAAATTGGTGCGACTGTATCCAACAGTCCCGAAATATGTATAAACACCGTGCGTGCGGTATGTGTGTGGCTTTATACACGTCATTGAGAAAAGAGGGAATTGTAATAACCGTATTCTTGATATATTATGAAATAACATAATTTATTCGTTCTGTGCTAGTTTCGGTAGAATAGATACAATCGGAATACAGTAAATGAAAGTGTCACTGGAATTTCATTCGGCTTGCATTGCATATTGTAGAGGTGCTGGACTACGACATTTTTGTTAGTTGTTGTCCAGCTGTAATTTCTGCGTGCCTGGTAATTCACGAAAGATTTGGCACCGAATTTCCTCGAGATGTCCGTCACGGTGTGAAATGTGAGACCAACATATATGAAAAACATGCTTTATTACACATCAACAAAAAGCTGAAACTAGTATGCCCCAGCTCATAAATGTATGCAATGATAAAATGTATGCATTGATAAAACACAGTGACACATTTCCGTCCCCGCAAGTTAAATGTGTGGAATTACTCCACCGCAGATTCCAATAACGCGCGCTTAGATGTTTACACATCAAAAATTGTAAATCTTCGTTGAAACGTAAAAATATACAGTCAGTATACTGATTCCATTGATCAAAGTCGTTTCCTTTTCAATTTAAAAACAATGAAGCCATTTGCTGTCCTTTCGGCAGTCATTGCGGCTGTCTTAGGTTACTATTTCTTTTGACAAAGCAGTGAATATTCACTAGGTACTAAAGTCCTTCTTCGATTTGGGACACTAGCCCTTAACTATCATCACTGCGAATATTGCCGGGGCTACTATCACTGCCGCTGTCATCGCTATCACAAAACCAGCAGCCCTTGCTTCGGTTTATCCGCAGCAAGGTAAATATCCTTATCTTCCATAGCAGCCGGGAGAATTCGAAGGACGTGAATAACAATTCCGGTGTTAAGCTTTAAATTTTATGTGACAATGCGTGATGTGTCGTTTCGTTTTTTTTAGTGTCACTTCAGTCGTATATGTTAATGGCAAGAGTAAAATACCGACTTTACAGGATTTGATATATTGGGTAACTTGAACGCCCCAACCAACATATTGTCAATCACCGACGTTCTCAGTTAATAGTTTAAACAATGACAGAGAAATATAACTTTACGAAAACGGCCACTGACTTTCGATAGTGGTAACTAATCCGTCAAAATGACAGAATGCCCTTGGTGATTTATTTTTTTTTGTCCATTTCAAAATCCGAAGGGTTTTTAATAAAAGTTGAAGGCAATGCAAATAAAATTGTAGTCCCATTTGCATTTATTTAGAAGGTTCGCGAATACTACCGATTAGACTAGATTAGATTGTAGGGCGGGAGAGCCTTCAATGAGCTCTGGTACTGCGGCTTCTTAGAGGAGCCTATTGTGCCTTCCCTGGTAAATTCTTAGAGCCATATATTCACTCCAGAGACCGTCAGGAAGACAAGGATCTTCTCTGGGTGTATATTCGCAAGAAATGCTGAATTAACGATTTCATCACCAAGGATGTTTTTCCTAAGACGACAAAGGGCCGGACGTTCTGTTATTATGTGAAGAAAGATATCATCACTCTCGAGACAAAGTCTACAGATGGGATCCGGTGAGACGCCAATGCGGTGAAGATGTTTTTTCACGCGACCGTGGCCACTGATTATTGCTGTTAGTATTCTCAGTTTGTTTTTATCCAGATTAATCAAGAAGAGTGATTGATTGATTCTGGAGGAGAATTTGGGGAAAAATGTTCTGGTGCAATTCTGCCCAGCTGTATTTTGCCAGATCTCGTTAGACTCTATAATAATGATGTAGTTCCTGAAATGATTTTTGCTGACTCCGCAAAATGGTTCAGGTTCAATGAGTGGTGTGGTTGCTCCGATTTTAGCCAGTAAGTTAGCCGATTCGTTACCCTCAAATCCTCTATGGGCTGGAATCCAGTGGAGGATGACTAGGTTTTTCTTAGAAAGTTCATAGATGGTTGAGAATGTTTCTAAGACGAGTTTGGATGTGATGACAGATGAGTCCAGAGCTTTGAGAGCTGCCTGGCTGTCTGAGTATATGAATATGGTTTTTCTACGTGTGTTAGAACTTAGATTTATTCTAGCGCAATGGTTGATTGCAAGGACTTCAGCCTGAAATATGGATAAGTTTTTCCCAAGTAGATTCCAGAGCCAGTCCCTGATTCCATCTTAAAACCGTCTGTGTACCAGATGATGTCGAGTGTAGATGGATTAGGTTTATATTTTTCCCATTCTTCCCTAGGGGTATGATTATGGAGAAGTTTTTACGAAGACATATTCCGGTAGCATTTCATCAAGAGGCATGCTCAATGAGCTTGAAGGCTCAATGGTGCCGAGTAAGGACAGATGACATCCTTGATAGGTATAGGGGTCAAGGTTGTTCGAATGGAACAGGCGGTGAATACTTAGTCATTAGTCTGGCTTCCATTTGAATATGTGTTTAAAAGGGTGTTAGACCAAGGATGACATTAGGTGCCATATAGTCGGTGTGGAGCCTAAACAGCCCGTCATACAGTTTCCGGCTATACGTTGGACTCGTTCTAGCTTTTTGACTGTGGTGATCTCGTTAGTCTTCGTCCACCAGACCACGGCAGCATAATGTAACCGCTGGTCTTACGACGAGCGAATAAAGCCAGTATATCATCCGAGGTCTAAGACCCCAGTTTTTACCGCAGACTCGACGACAGATCCATAGAGATATGGTGGCTCTGCTCTGTTTACGGTACGTTCAATCTGCTGGTTCCATGATAGTTTACTGTCAAGGATAATTCCCAGATATTTCACTTCTCGAGAGAATTCAATGGTTTCGCCAAACAAGGTAGGGCGAATCAGGATCAAGTTTCCTCCGTCTAGAAAAAGGGACTATAGTTGTACTCCCGATTGTTTGTCCGATAGACAAAGTGTTTCTGTTTCTCGGGGGTTGAAATGAAGGGGAACTTATTTATATGACACAAATTCCTTCCTAGTTGTATCAACTATTGGTACACGGTGAACAACTGCTTTTAGCGCCAAGTACTTGCAGCAAATCTTTGGAATCGAAAAGTCGAGACATAAACCAAAATGGCAAGTTCATTGCACTTTATCGCAAATGGCAACATATTTTCAGGCGGACTTAAATCAAATTTCGTTGGTGGATTGATTTACTGGAAGGAGTTCTGGCGGACTCTAGTCAGAGATGACTGATTAAAAGAGATGGATGTCTTTCGTACGTCTATCCCCCCAAAAACCATTTGTTTACATTGTTGTTTTCGTAAGCTCAATCCCTGTCTATGAATAAGTGTTACGTAAAAAAAAGCATCTTGTCTATGGGCATCGCGCTGTTCAATTGTTTTGTAATTCATATTGAACTTGTTTGGTTTTTGTTAAGGCTTCGATTAAAATAAAGAAAAGTAGTAAAGTAAACATTTCGGAATAGCGAATTCTTGCACTTACGTCCAATTCATTAACTTAAATAAATTTTTTTTTTGGTTGCGCCAGGACGTGAGTAATCTTCAAAAGATACCAATGGCCCGTACCATTGGTTATGCCCGATTCAGATTGAGATCCGGCAGCGCTCGCTCATAGTATGAAATTCTTTCCTCTCATTTTTTCATTTTTGTGATGACTACGACTACGTTGCCTTAACAAGTAGTTTACGCTTCTGTAGTGTTAATCACGTTTGGTAGGTAGCTTTCCAGCGAACGCACCTACTAATACCGTCATTACATGCGGTTTCTCCTTATGGCGCTAGATCGAACGGTCTTGTTCTTTGTAGTCGGCGCTCTTTGTCACTTCCAGAGTACGGGTTATTTCATTATTGCAATGAGCATGAATACGAGTACGAAGTTTGCGAGCAAAGTTTGTTACCTCGTTACTCACGGTAGCAATTGCTAGATCTCTCTGGATATCACTATTTCTTATATACCATGGAGCATTCACGATTGCTCTTAGCGTTTTGTTTTGAAATGTTTGTATTATAGCCATATTGCTTGGTTTGGTACAACCCCAGAGTTGTATACCGTATGTCCAAGAAGGTTTTAGCACTTGCTAATACAGGAGCAGTTTGTTGTATACGCTTAGCTTGGAAAAATTTCCGAGAAGCCAATACATTTCTCTAAGTCTGATTTCGAGCTCGTCGCGTTTTTTCTTAACGTGTGGCTTCCACTTAAGTTTCGCGTCTAGGGTCATTCCTAGATATTTTGCCTCGTTTGCGTATGGTATTTGTACCGAGTTAATGGAAACGGGTAAGTTGTTTATCTTTTTGTACGTGAAATTGATATGCGTCAACTTGGTCTCGTTGAGGGCGATTCGGCAGGTCTTTGTCCACTCGGATACTTTGTTAAGAGCCCGTTGGAGTTTTTGCGTTGATGATCCGACTGACTCATCTATTGCGAGGATAGCCGTATCGTCTGCGAACGTTGCTACGATGGTCCCTTCATCTTGTGGTATATCTCTTGTGTAGAGCAGGAATAAGATTGGGCCGAGAACGCTTCCTTGCGGAACACCGGCGTGAATTTCTTTGAATTCCGAGAATTCAGTCTCATGTCTAACACGAAAGAGTCTGTTTTCCAGGTAGGATTTCAGTATTTTGTATAATTTGTCCGGTAGGATTGTCCTTAGCTTATACCTTAGGCCTTCGTGCCTTAAATAAATACTAAATACTAAGGCATATGTGCCTGACTTCATGAATTTTTCGGGAAAACAGCTTGCAGGCAGACGCCTTTCCACTGGAAACTTATATATCTCTGTATCTGTATTCCATTATCTTGGGCTGGAGTGCAGTCAGGATTCGAACTACCCTGAGTAAATTCCTTACACTAACCTTACACATGCACACATTTATAAAATGAATACATCACAATAAATTATAGCTACTTATCATCTGCTCATCATATAGTAGAAGTTAACCGTCAGTAGTAAAATTCGTCTCTATAAACTGACTTAAAACTTAATTCGATTTTTTTAGTTTCCAAAAGAGCTCACAATAAGTTGCGAAGGTACTTACCTACGTACAGTTCTGTAGGCATTTATAGCAAACAATTCCTTGAAATAAATTCCAGCTACAAAATCTTTGCAGAAATAAAGTCAACAAAACAATAAAAAAAAATAAAAAACTCCCAATCCCAGCCCCAAAGACATTCTTGGTTGGTTGGCATTTAGTTGGCCCAAAATTTTAGACCATCAAGAGAGCAACAATGAGAAAGCATAAAATGTACATGCCATTGGCAACAAACCAATCAAAATAATTTAAAAATCGTAAATACTGTCCCCACAGAGCCGGAAGATCCGTTTGTCTGTCTTCACATTATGCCTTGCAACTACGAGTAGGACAAAAAAAAAAAAAAAAAATCTATATATACATAGTATATATTTATATAAACCTCTCTTTACTACTCTCGGTGTATGTAGATGTAGATAGGTAGGTAGTACCTACTAGGTACCTATATTATCTTCGCCTCTTCGCTCCAGTCCGAAATCCAAACATAAACTCTGACAATGCGATTCAAGTTCAAGAATTTGAAATCATAAAACCAGGCGAACGAAAGCAAGCGCTTTGGGGATTTTTTTTTTTTTATTTTTCCCAGTGTCCTTGGGCTGTCGTACTCCTTCTGTTTGTATTATTTTTAGTTAACAAGCAACAACGAAAGAGTAATGTCTTTGCCACTGTTTTTTCATGTCATCGTCCTTTCTCGTCAAACTTTATTATTCTACAAGGCAAAAAAACAGAACGTTTCGCAAAAATTTACGACGCCATGCTGTTCTCTTCGTATGCCAGCAGATACCGATACCGAAAGCAACCAACTATAACCGCACAACATTTGGCAATCATAAGGATAATTTTTGTTTGCATGTCTGTGAATTTGTCGTCCTGATTTCTCAACATTTGGTGCCCCGCATGTCGATGCGAATTTTTATTATCATTTTACGATTTTTCGTAACAATGCTCGACTTGGATATGGGGATGCCTTTTTGTTGCCATTGCAATAAAAATGAAATTACCAAAAAAAAAATTGAGGGGAGAAACCTTGACAACGAGCTTATTTGCCTAAGGGAAAGTAATATTTGCGAATATCCCATACCTAAAAGGCTGGGGGTAACCTTTTCTTTGTACTTCAAAAAAAAATGTATTGTAGTAGTCACATATTCGTGAAATAAAAACGATAGTGACAGTTGAGATAAGTTAAAAATTTGACTTATCCTCCAGCAGTTCATTAAATGGACTGCCAAAATACAAAAATACAGTCGCGGCGACTGTTTTACATCGGAAAACAGAGTACACTACTACCGACCAATTTTACTCGGCGAAGGTAGCTCGATAACTAAAAACAAGCATTTGGATACAATTTTGTTGTTTCATCTATATGGAGAAGCAAACATCCTTCATCGCAACGTGCCAAGCCAACACACATCGCTATCGCTGCCACCAAACTAATTAAGAAAGCCTTCGTCAGCCAAAAGCCAACGCAGCGCAGAAAAAAAAAAAAAATGGTTTGCTGTGACTTTCCAAAGCCCCAATTCAACCCCATCCCCATGTGCCATGTGCGATGTGCTTCATCCTACGGGCGGAACGGCTCATTTGCTGTGAAATAAACATATTGCAAAAAATGTGTTAATCCAAGGACATAATCCGAAAGTGAAACGCTTCCCACTCTTTCTGGCGCAGATACGCATACTTAACCACGTCGTCATTTTCATCGTTATGTTCTTTTTTCCTTTTTTTATTTTGGTAAAACCATCAGGAACAAAGCTAACCAAACGAAAAGTGAATGCGAAAAGCTTGTTTCCAATCAAACTGAAGGACTTGGAGCGGAGGAAAAAAAAAAAAAAATTAAAGTCCGTGTCGGTGGTGTAAGAGCGCTAGAAGGAAATTCATTACTTAGACAGATTGAGATTGATGAAGAATATCGAAAAGAATTTTTCTCTTCTGTTTAATGGAATTATGCTCACACATCCCTCAAGCAATGGAAAACGTGCTGCAAGGTTTCAGAAAGTTAGAATGGAAGTTTAATTTGTCCTTTTCTGACTAAAGTTGGAGTGCGGGACTTTTCGTCTACCTTGTATGGGAACTTGAAGATGTGAAAGTAGGTATTTATGCATATATATCGAGTAAAAAGTAGTGAAAACTAGGTTACAAAATGACGACCAAATGAATAGGGGTTGGGAAGAGGTTTCTTCAGCGGACAGTTTTTTGAATGAGCGATATTATAAAGTTGCTGCGCGTAATTTCACAATAATGGGACTAGGAATAATTAAACAAAGCACACAGTGCCCTCGATGTGGGCCCACCACAACAAAGCAGAACATGATCGAGATCAAATAATTTCGATTTGCTTACCTATGTATTGTGGTGGTTTTAGATGGCCCTTACTCGTATTTCATTCCGAAAGTCAATTCTATTTGAAACTGTTTTCCGCGCCGCTTTTTAGTAGGTACTCTGTAGCAATTTTCAAATACAAAAAGAATATTAAACAATATCAACCACACCATCGGAATTTTAAGTCCAAGTGTAGTAGATTTCATTCCTTCTTTCGAAATAGAGAGTACCACAAAAACGTTCGTTTTCGAAGAATTTCACTTTCGGAACGAGATATAGAGCAGGGCCCCTGATAGATAGCTTATAATATTTTTTGTGAAAGTGCTGGCTCGTGAAAAAATCACTCATATCAACCAACTTTCGGGTCAAAAATGCAAAGTAAAACTGTTAGTAGTTTCTACAGATTTGGATTAGAAATAACTATACTTGTTAAAGCAAACTCGGTTAAGAATAACCGATTTATCAATATTCTCTCTTAACTTTCTAGGTCGTGAAAACTGAAATAAAATTGTTTGGTTGGTATTAATCTAGGAACTTAGTTGATAACAACTCATAAAATGTGTTTTATTTAACATTTGCATTTAACCTTCCTATCTCGGTAGTTTTGAACAACCAATGCTCGTTTTTTTTAAGCAAGGATTTAAATAATTGTAGCCCCTTTTTAAACTGTGCTAAAATCGTAAGGTTAATTCTTGAGCGTGAATATTTTTGATTTTTTTTTTTTGTTTTGATCAAGAATCAATTGGGCAAGTCAAAGTCATTGCAGAAAACAAATATTTTTGTCCAAAAACGCTCGCGAAAAGTAGACGTGTCAATGAGCGATATTTACTATTTCCTTTTCTTCGAATCCCAAAAACATTTTATCGAAATCTGTTCAGTACTTTACACGCTAACCGCACATAAACACCCTACAGCTTTATTATATCCATTATCTACCCAAACTCAAAAATTCATTGGACTGGTCTTTTTAAGGCATCCCTCCATTTGGCCACGATTCAGATTATGGTTAGGTTATACCTACAGAAGTGAGTGATGGAAGAAAGGTCGTAATATCCACAGGGAGACCTAATCCGAACAAGACACCCAGCAAGTTAATGGACGGCTTATAGAACTAGTATAAATGCTTGTGATCAGGGGTCCTACCCTCTATTTGATTCTGAAAATCAATCCCATTCGAAATAGCTTTGCTTTAGGCTTTTAAGAATGCATCTTATTCTTTCGAAATGGAAAATTTATATCAAAACATATTAACTAGTCTCGACCACTATGGTCGAAATCGGCCCAACATTTTTTAAGTATTTATTAAATAAGTATCAGTTTCATTCCCTTTCTTTTATAATAAATACTAAAAAAGTGTACGGGAACACTTGATATTCACGCATTAATAGAATGATTCCGCTTTCGAAATTCTAAACAGAATAGTAGGACCCTTTCGTCTCGCTTCAAAAATAGGAAGTACACGACGTTCGTTTTCGACAAAAAAATTACTTTTCGAACGAGACTCAGAGTAGGGCCCCAGATGTGGGTCACGCTGTTTTATGGAGTTCAGTTTTCGACCACCATCAATTAGGCATTCCCAAAAGCATAGAGGGCAGTACAATCCTAATCAGCACGACAAACAAATTGAATAGACTTCGTTGCACCTACGCCCAGAACAGTCCATACCCGTTGGTAGAAGTAACGAATGACCAACGCGCAACATTGATTAAACCAAGTTGAGAGTTCCGTGGACTTGCGAGGGCCTACATGACCTCCATTCGAAACTTTCATCTTGTCGAATTTCATCTTGTTGACAGTAACATACTTGAAAGGTTAAAATTGTTCACCTCTACAGAAAGGTATTGACTGACAAAAAAAAAGAAAAAAAAAGAGCAATATATAAGTTAAAAAGATCTACGCGAAAAAAATCGATCAGATTGTTCAAACCTTTATTTTGCAACAATTCGATTAAGACAATTTTTAAGGTTCCGTACCCAAAGCGAAAAAAAGGAACCTTATTAGTTTCGCTTTCGTCCGTTTGTCCGAACGCACTAGACCAATTTTGTACCTAGGTCTATCTCAGAAAGTAATTGACGAAGAAGACTGAAATTTGTACATAACATCCGGTATAACCTCTTGTTAAACGAGAAATAGCAATGATAGCGATGCATCGACTCTGAGTAATTAGTAATTTGGTGAACAAAATTAATTCATTCGTACAAAAAATTGCTTATTTTTGATTTACAAAAAAATGGATAATTACTTTTTTTTAGACTATGATCGTAGCTATATATGTGCCGAAGAATGTTTTGCCGAAAAGTGAATATCTTAAAAGATATTTACAAAAAAAAAAAACAGTCAATCCCTATTTAAAGTACGCCTCTTTTAACTAATTTTTAATTTTTGTGTCTTCTCTTAATCGATTCCAATTGGAGTTCTACTCATGTTCATTCACACACCGATACAACACTTCATCCAGATTCCAGACTTCACAGTTTTCACAGTCCACTCCCCGTCCACAGTCCACACTCCCCAATTCTCCCCGCATTCAACCATGTTCTCTTTAAATTGGAATTCATTCTCAGTTACACTCACACTTGGTCGTTTTTTTTTATTTTTAATTTTCGTTGTGGTCCATAAATGTACCCACGAGAAGGGAAGAATAGAACAGACCGAATAGGCAGAGATCCCCACAATACCTATTCTACACTACAACAGAGGATTGAGCTGCCCCTAAGGAGGCGATTCAATAGCCCCTGAACCTTGTGAACCAGCAGTTTTAGCTCCCTCGACATTGCAGACCAGTAACTTGGAGTTAAGTGTTGATCGATTGATCAGATTGGATCTTGGTTTTTCAACTCACATTCAGCTCTACCAGAGGAGTTGGGCCACTACCCTGATCTGGCATCCTGTTCCCCTACTTAAGCCGCCCCACCACGACAAGGTGCCCAATCTTCGGATGAAGACAGATGAAGTTGCCCACGGAAGCAAACGTGGAGCTTAAAAGCAGATGAAGTCCTCAACTTTCTTCAAGTTGCTGATGATTTCTTGCCGTTGCGGGGACAAATGCATGATTGGTTGACAGAATTAATGCTAAGTCACCTCCGCTAAGCTTCTATAAGCCTTGATCGTCTTTAATGACGTGTCCTATAGAAAACATCTCAACTTCTCAGTCAATTTCGTTCTACCTGTAGGGGATGCCCGCAGGCCGATGAAAGTGCTACATCTACTCACAAATAGCTGACTCCAATTACACAATTGAATATTCTCCCATCGTAGACAGTATTTTATTTCGTTGTGCCTTATGTTGAAATATCGGACAGGAGTGCTCCATTTTGATTGGCTGCCTCGTGTGAAAGTGAAACCCTCCTGGTCAACCTACCAAAATCGTCCCTCAAATAAATACAACAACCTACCAAATAGCCATCAAGATCCATGTCTATCCAATCCAGGTGTTGCAAGACCACTCGAATGTTTTGCTGCTACAGCACCGCACCTGCACCTGCATGTCATTGTGCTTCGAAGGCGTATATGAATACCTTACGTATACCAGAAAACCATTCGTTTGTTCTTCCGGTCATCACAACCGAAGGGAATATTCCAAATGTTCTCATAAACTACATCCCTCTTTTATATCTGCATAGGCAGTGGCTCCCTATCGTTCATAATATCCTTCGCTCCAGGATGCTGTCGACTTCCTCATATAAAATAAGGTATTGTTAAAGATCGATCGGAGAACAGTTTTTTGTGTATGGGGAGGAAGCGAGTGTTTTCGCATTGGTTATACTGTTACACACAAGTGTTGCTCCGGATGGCTCCGATAATGACTTGTCAGTTAGACAGTCGTTCACCATAGCTATCTTGGAAATTTTACCCTTTAATCACAAGAGCTGTCAAAGTCATGTTCAACACAGGCATTGTGTTCATCGTGTATACCTAAAAAGGACGAAAGAACAGAAACCCTTGGGCTAACATAAATAAAACATTTCTGCCAACATGTCAAAGAAGACATTTCGTTTAGCTTCGTTGTTTGGTCAGGACCATTAAAATTTTCCCGAAAACAATCCCTCCCACATGACGATGTTTGACACAATTTCAAATTGACACAGGACGTCAACTCGCCGACTTGTTCATTTCTAATTGAAACACTTTCAGGTGATGCCATTTTTTCTATACCACGGCATCCGTATGAGTGTCACCGTGTCACGTTCTTCTTGAATGTAATAAATTTATCATCGTCAGACACTCTTCGCACCTGGAAATTATGACAGTCGAATGGAGGACAAGTTGGACGAGCGGGTGGATGTGGATACGCCATCGGATACCTCTGCTATACCATGGTTGGAAGAAATCATTTCGTTCAATGGTATTTCCATTTCGGGGTTCGGGCGTAAGTACTTTACCGCTATCAAGGAGGATTGCGAATTGAGATACGAAAAATCGAATTAATTATGGGAGAATTCTCATTTGAATAGAATGCTTGATATTTTCTGGCGTTAATGAGATGTCAGCCATTTTAAGGAGGCAATGGGAATTCATGAAACAGATACATCTACCCGAATGGCAAAGTATGAAATGCTAATTACGTTTTGGATTTGAAATTAATCCGGACAGAGTTGGCAGCCATTTTATGTCTGTATACTAAAATTAATGGGAGAAGTTATTTTGTGCCATTCTGTCAATGCGGGATATGAATTTTCGGATGGAAATTGAATGCGAGGTGGAACCTAAAGTGAAAGCAGATTAGGTATCGAGCTGCGTACAGAGCGTCTTTACTTTAGATTGATTTATGGAAAAACTTTTTAATTGTATTTATGCTCAAATATGTTAATTTACCTTTTGACTGATGGTTTGTCTGTTTTAATTATTTCGTAGATCAGATCGTGTGTGACAGGATCGAGATGGTATTTTATTTATATTAGTTCAACTCGAAAACAAAGGAATAAACTGCCTCCATCGCTTCATTCTTAGCTCCGGCTGGTTCAACGGGTAGTTAAAGGGAATACTGATCCTATGGTATCACAATGGGCCTACTTTGGCCTAAGTGAGGCTGCACTTGAGGCGGCCTGCCACTCTAACCTAACCTAACCTAGTTTATACCTACTAGATCTTTGTCAAAAAACATAGTTGTCTATTGTGGTGTCCCTCAAGGTGGCCACCTTGGTCCAATCTTGTTCTTTTTTTTTTTCAGCGATTTATAACATTTTTGTTTTACTCTTTTTTTCGATGACTGTGGTCTGCTAATATATAGGTTATAGTTTTCTGCAGCATTATATTAACCGCACCGCAGAAAACTAAAGAGCTACGATAGCTCAATTAAATGCGCCACCTCTCTTTTATGTAGGCAAATCAACTGCTACCTTTGTGGCTGCGAAAACCAAAAGTAAGGTGTGATGACTTAATTTAAATGGGTACACCACATTAACAGAGCTGCGGTTACTAACAAAAAATATTTGAAGACATCCAGGTTAGATATCAGACCCGCATACAGATACAGGGCTGTTAAAACCTCCTCGCAGAACTAATGCGTGCGCATTGGAGGCTGTCACAGCCTCTCAACAGAATGGTAGCATCCATCTACAGAGCTGTCAGAACCTCATAGGGAGGTTGTGAACCCAAATGGGAAGCTGAGATAGCCTAGTAAAAGTATTCTAATACCCTTATAAAAAGAGCCTACCTTGGTGGATTTTCTAGAGCACTATAAAGGGTGGCATACATTAACGACATTGAACCTCAATTATGTCTCAGAGTCATTGGAAATATGGACCATCGGATAGAGGTATGCCACCGAAGCCGTGGCGAGCATTTGGCCGTTAATTTGTTTCACACATAATTGTCATGGATCCTTCTATTATTATAAAAAAAAAAAAACATTAAAATAATTTTCTGAAAACTTTTTGTTTTATTTACAATTAACATCGTGTGTTTTCGTGGGACCACCCTTTATAAGCCATTTGTACTTAGCCTGACTTCTTACAAACTTGGAAAGCCCACGGTATGACAGCTGTCTCTTGAAACCCGGTTAGTATACCCACATATTGACAAAGGTTGATATTCGTCGTTATCTGTTGAAGAGGCATAATAAAAAATATAAAAATAAATTCAAAAAGAATCGGTTTCTCTTTTGAACTTTTCTAAAATGCATTCAAAATATTACAACATAGAAACGACTCAGTTGTCACTTATTCTATGAGCAAGCAAAACCTTATCCTAAGCAGAACTGTACAGAAAAGAGCTACTGCTGATAAAAGTTTGTTGTAAACAAGCATAAAAAGCTTAGCGGGTAACAGGACATTGGTCTACGATGTTCGTACCCGACCCGAATTAAGTTCGTTAAAAACCGCATCTTAAAGAGCCATGTGAACTTGTTGCCAAGTTATGGGTGTAGGAAACTTTTCGGGTTTGGTACCCATATTTTAAAATTTAATATTCTCAGTACATGCAGAAATTGTGTATAATATGCAACTTATAACCTGGAAGATGTAAATGTCGCGCCAAAATCCAACTTAACCGATCTATTTCATCAAATATGAAGTTATTGAATGATTGAATCACTTTTTGAAGTATTATTATTAATAAATTGAAAATTAAATAAAATGATCTTGGAGTCATCTTTGACAAGAAGCCCAACTTTAAACTCCATTATTTGGATTCCATTCTCTATAAAGCTAGAAGCCGATTGGGACTTCATATGAAACGTTTTTTTAAAGGAATTAAAGGACCCCCGTATCAAAAAACTTCTATACTGTTCTTTTGAGTAGATATAGTGGTAGTAGAAGTGACTTTTTGTTCGTATATTTACAGACAATGTTGACTAAGTCTCTTATGGTTTGGCTACCAGTTGAATCTTGGAAATAATTTGCCTAAAAGGCTTAATTATGCCTCAGTTGGCCTCACTTCATTAATCACAGCTTTTTAAGGAAGCTTGTACGCAGCAGCAATGCTACCATTAGAATGTCCACGCTGCCTTTCCCTCATTAATATAGTATCACAAACGACCTACAACTCTGATATAAGTGTGGAAGATACCCAACCTAACCCAATCGGGAAGCAAGCTTACTTTTTTGAATACAATACCTTTTTTGTTGACACGAATTTCAGAGGTCAGTGGCAAGTGCTCTTAACTACTGAGCGAGGTCCAATGCAGATCCAATTCCCAGCAAAAGAAATCAAATCTCCTTATAAAGCCCTCAGGTTTGAAGCCTTTTTATTTAACAAAAAAGTCCAGTGAGGGACTTAGTTCCCACCTAATGGGAAATAAAAACACTTTCGTAAAGTGGACTTACTTCCCATGTAAGGTGGGAAATAAATTCCGAAAAGATCAAAGTAAAGACTAAGAACAAAGTTAAATTCAAGACCCAAGTTGGTACTTTGAAATTTTTATTTACTTAAGAGAAATTAAATTTTAACTGAGACAGATTGCATTGCAAGACTCTAAAAGTAATCAAAGAAAAATCGACGCACACCAAGACCGTTCAACTTTTTTTGTTTTGGCCTTCAAAAATTTGAGAAAATAAAAGTAAAAAGTTCGCGCAGATTTAGTCTCGTGGATTTATGTCCCTGCACTCGAAAATCACCTCAATTTTCCTTTGATTATTTTCAGAGTCCTGAAAACTGAATTTCGAAAACAGTATTTTGCCATACAGAATAAAAATTAAAAAATTCAGCTCGCAAGGCTCTGAAAATAATCAGGGAAAAATCACCGCGATTATTTAAGAAAAATTGTATCCTATTATAAATGTTGGAAGTTAGTTCATTATTCTTATTTTTGAATGTGTAATAAGTTCCCATAAGAAAGTGAACTTAGTTCCCACCTTCAATGGGAACTAAGCCCACTTCACGAAAAAGGTTTTACTTCCCACTAAGTGGGATCTAGGTCCCTCAGTGGACTAAGTTCCCGGCGATTTATTTCCCTACACCCTCATTTTTAACGTCAAGCTTATGTCTGTGTTGCATTTCATTGTTAGACCCCACCTTGTCTGGTAATGCTGATGAAATTCCCATTAAGAGACTATAAGATGGTTGTGACATGCCATGCAAGTTGACTCCAAATCTCCAGTCGGTCGCTTTTGACTCACATCGTATTGTGATGGGCTCCGAATCTTGGTCTGCGGTCAGTAATCAGAGCTCTTCTTCTTCTTCTTCTTCACCATGGCCGACACAACCATTTCCATCCACAAAGACGTTCTTGATACTGACGACAATCTGTGAATCATTTGGAGTCAGACTACCTGCTGTGAAGTTAGCCCAAAATAAATACCTCCGTCGAAATGTCTTCAATTTTACCTAAACCTCTCGCACAAGACCATTAAAATCTCCTGAAGTTCAGTTGCAATACCTGCAATCTCAAACGCTGGCACTGGGAGCAAACTTAATTAATTTTTCAACAAAAGCTTCAAGGACCCTCAAAGCCGAAAAGGCAACTCAATGTGTATTCCCTTTATTTGACAGAAACAAGAAATCCAAATCCCTGTATTCACTTCAGTGCCATTGTTCACATCATTCTCCGTACAAAAACTACCATCTTGCACAGCATCAGCGCCAGCACTTCGCCCTTACATAACTACTCCACTTAGAAGACAATTAAAATTGTCTATGCTCTGTATAGGGATGATCATCAATTTCGAAATGACCCACAAAGAAGAAGAGAACCCTCCGCGGATGTCCCCGAAAACGCTAAATCCCTGCCCGCCTTTTTGGAAGAATTCCAAGCACGGCAAAGCCATTAGCACCCTTCGACAATGTTTAAGCCACCAAGGAGTAAAAAGAAATTGCCAACACGAAATCCCTCTTTTATTCGCCGTACGAATTTTCACACACAATCCACGCCACGCCACTCGCTGTGTACATGAGTATATAATAAAGCATCTACTTAACTAGAAAAAGGGACGAAAGTGAAAGGATGTACACATCTACAGACGACACAAGCGATGACTGCGCGATGAAAAGAACAGCCACAGAGCAGTGCCA
Organism: Cheilosia urbana; assembly: GCA_946477585.1. NCBI lineage: Eukaryota > Metazoa > Arthropoda > Insecta > Diptera > Syrphidae > Cheilosia > Cheilosia urbana. The sequence goes on from OX297854.1 coordinate 127,136,351, forward strand.
CTTGCATTCATTTCTCGCGAGCTTATTCTACTCCACTTTTTAGCGTCCTTTGCGCGCTCGTTTTCTTTCCATGTTTCTCAACCATGAGAGGCGAAGAGGCCCCTCAAAAATGACGGAAGAAAGTCAGGCAAAGCTAACAGAAAACACACAATTCTTACACTCCATATAAATGGGTCGAGAGCGCGCTCATACAGTTAGTCCTTTAAGCGGCATTGTCGGCTTTAAGAAAAATTTCCACTTATTCACTTGGAAGTTTAGACCTTTTTCCGGGATGGCGCCCACCAAAAAGTTTTCCTCACTACGCAGCGAAAAGTATATTTAATTCCAATTGTAGTCTGATGACGGAAAAGTATCCCCCCTGCGGCTTCTTAGGCCACGAGTTCGGCGGGAGTGAAAGGATTTCGCCAAAATTGTACCCTCGAGTATATGGTGAGGTTGGCCAAGCCACAGCAGAAAGTCTTTTGAAGAACAAACGCACACACACATGACACATCAGTTTAGCTCTGCTGACAGAAAACGAGTACGATAAATGAAATTAAGGACGAAAAAGAAATTTAGAAATTGTAAAACGGCAAAGCCCTGCACTTTTAATTAAAAAAGGAAATATTGTAAAACCATTTGCTGCAGGAGTGGGTAAACGGTTTGGGTGGCTTCTAAACGAGGTGGGGTTCTTTTTTTTTTTTGCCAACACCGCCGCCGCCGCCATTTTGGCAATACGTAATTTAGTGTTTGTAATTTTGTTGCCATTTTTATTGCACGTCACAAGCACACAAGCAGGAAAAAAGTTGCTATCCGCGGAGCATATGTACGATTGCATGGCGGCATTACAAACTCGCATGCGAGATAGAATGGCGAGGGGTGTCCCTTTGTGTGTATCTCATATACTGCAGCGAGCAGCAGGAAAAACTTTGACATAGAAGCAGACTAACAAACAGAGAATTGAAATTTTAAACAATTTGATCACAAGCAGTTCAAAACAACAGCGGAAAAAAATAGCAAATAGAAATCTCTTTCAATTGCTTTCATATTTGCCGGCAGCCGTTGGAGGATTGTACTTTAAGGGCGAAGTTAGTCCTGGAACAGGAAACACCACTTTAATTTCAATTAGTACGTTCTTATGGCGCAGCACAGGGACGTGAGCCTTTGTACGAGCCCTTAACGCACCGAGCACGAACGAACGAATGTTGCTATAGGAATAGGACGTTGTAGACGGCCGCAGGTGTTTAATCGATTCGTGCCTATTGTGGCGAGCTACAGCATGTACATGTATATACAAGTGATTATGCCTTTATGAAATTTCAATAAATCCTCGAGATTGATTGAGAAAGGGACTTAAAAGGGATTTCATTTGAAGTGTACTTCGTAATCCGAAACGACTTGCTTTCGAAAATGATGCAACGGGTGAGAGCTGAGAGGCACCGTGGTTGGTGTATATCTAGTGTACCTATGTACATTCCATGAAAGGAAGAGTGCTAAACTTTTTTGAAGTGAAAAAGTTGGTCGGATGTGAAAGCTATCCATTGATCTGTGTCTGCTCGTGTGCAGGAGCGGGTGTAGCTGATTTCGACATCAAAGACGCATTTCGTATTACATGGAGATTGTGGTGTGTTTTTGGCTTTGGTTACAGTGTTTGCATGAGTATAATTCTGTTCAAATATTGGTCTCTATATGACCAACTGGAACTGGCTATTTAAAGGTGGATGACTACCTGTCAAATATGTCAGACGTTTGGTTTGGTTTCCATTGCGAGTGTGGTAGGTGTTGTGTATTCTGTGAACACTTCCGAAAATGGATAAACAATTTTCTGTACATTCGCATTATTGTCTGTGAGCTTATGGTTCATTTGCTTACGTACATAATTATATAAATACTTGCAGAGACTACGCAAACGACACTTTCGAAAAAACGTAGGTATAGTATTTTCTCTGGCTAACCTAGAAGTAGTCGCAGTGGCTTAGAGGTTAGTGTGTTGGACTACTAAGCAGGGGTCTCAGGTTCGAATACCGCAAAAACCCAAATTCCAGCTTAGGGTTTTTTTCCACTGCGCCACCTCTCGCGATCGTCTGACAAACATCCGAGAGTATAACTGTCTTGAAAGAGCTTCTCAATTAGCCGTTTGGAGTCGGCATAAAATTGTATATCCCCTCCGTTCGTTCCAAAAATGAAACTCACACCAAACGAATGGTTGTGAGAAGCTAGGCCTAGGGTCCCTCCCGACCTGTTGCGCCAACTATTTATTTATTTATTTTTTTTTTTTTAACCTAGAAGATGTATTTATAGTCCTCTGCAGGCGATGGTATTCGACGATGTCCTTAAGAAAAGAACTCGTGGGAGGACAGGAGGAAAATGAATGGATAGGTGCCACTCTTTTGTGCCTTCTCCACTGTTAGATTGTAGGGCGGGATAGCCTTCGATGAGCTCTGGCACTGCGGCTTCCTAGAGGGGCCTATTGTGCCTTCCACTCCACTCTTAGATTCATCACTGTTTTATTTTCTAAGAGCTGTAAATGTAGGAGCTGCTTCGCATTTATTGGAAAGCGTTTGTTATTCCTTCAACTCGAAGGGCACAGTATTCAAAATTGGCGTGTTTCCAACCATATCGCTTTTTTGAAAGTATATTTCTGCTTCGACAAAAATTTATAGATATCCGAGGATAATAGAGAAATGTAGAAGCTAATTCCTAGTTATTGGAAAACATTTGTTACTCCTTCGACACGAATGACTAAATGTTTTAAACTGTTTTCCATATTTCCAACCATAGCTTTAATTGTCTGTACCAGACGTCATAAGCGTATATATGATGGCCTTCAATAAGTATACCGGCTTTTGAAAACCTTTAATATGCTTGTGGAGATTGCAACAATTTCTAAGTTCAAGCTTATAAAATATGTAGAATATGAATTGCTGCAAAGAATTTAGGAGCGTACAGAAGGCAAAATGAAGTTTTTAAAATGTGACAATTTTTCTAGAAAATAGGAGAGTTTCATCTGACCCAGTCGTGTACTTTATTCATTTTGATTTTAGGTTTTATATAGAACGATTTATGGAGTTTGACAATAAAAACGACACCAAAAACACTTTCTGAACTTTTCTTCGCTCCTTCGTTTTTGTTTTACTATTTGCAAATATTTTGCTTACATTTTTTTGTGCATAGTTTTAGGACCATTTTTGACAGCACTTCTTGATCTACCTTCGGGCACCATTTACTTTTCGAAACTATACTAAACTATACATCATTTAACTATCGCTTATCGTTGGTGAATAGGTTTACGAAGCTCTTAGCTTAATATTGGCTCAGTGAATACCGGTCTTAAGATTTTATTGAATGTACATAGCAATAAAGACTATCGTAGGTATAGGTGTTGACCAATTTGACGTTTAACAGGGAAAAAGGAATGAACTAATATAGCTTTTATTATTCAAATTAGGGGTCGCCCCGTGGTCGAAATTCGACCAATTTATTCTATAAATTTATTTTTGAAGGGGAAATATCGGAGCGCTTAAAAATAGGCAATCGAAACCATTTCAGGCTTCATTTGAATTGCGAATAAAAAGTGTCCAGTTTGTTGCATTTTTTCAGTTTAAATTAGGTCTGAAATAACTATAAAGAAATATTTAAGGGAAGACCCACACCTATGATCTCTATAGAGGCGACTCGCTCTTATTCGAGTTGTAAAAGAATACATTATTTGCAGAAAAGTAATTATTCCACTTGGATTTCATTTATTTGTTTTATAATTTTTTTCTGAGCAATACATTATCAACACTTGTAAACACTTTTACATTCACTTAAAATTGTACTTCTTCTTTATACTAATAGAGGCCTTATTCCTTAGTACCTATACATTTTTGAATTAATTGCCCCATTCCATGTCAGTCAATGACAACAAAGAAAAATTAACACATTCAAGAAAAAAAAAAAAAAAAACAATTTCCATACATTTTTTAATTTTTAGGTGTCAGACTTTGTTTACAGTCATTTTCAAACTGTTCAAAATGAAAATGATGAACGATTCGATTGAACGATACGACAATGATGTTATACATATGAAGCAAACTAAAAACGAGACCGTTTTGTTCAAACGTTTCGACGACCATCGTTTCAAAAATTACGCGATGAGAGCCCAGGAAATCATTTTTGAATCTTAGATTTTTTTCAACTCGTTTTGGTTTTGCAATATTGACGCTTTTATTGTTGACGTACGTTTTTTTTTTGCGCTGATAAATGCTCACTGGTCTCCATATCAAGAAGTACGATAATTTGGAAATATTCTTGTTGCACATCAACAAATAGTTTACATGAGTTCTTATTTCATTTTAGTTACGACTTCCCATGCGAACTTTGAACTTCGTAGTTCCGTTTTTAGATGTGATCTCGGTTTTTCTCTTGCGGTTTTACATTTTTTGGGAACATAGTTTTACTGTCTGTTCTTGGGGCATTTTTAAAGAAATTTTTGAAATTTTATTTGCGTTTTTGAAACTTTTTTATAGCAGTTTCGAAAAGCAGTTTTGATAGGCTGTTTCTGGTGTTTTTTTTTTCAGACAATCTTATGTGTCCAATTATCAATACTTTTCAATATACGTTTGTGCTTCTAGCGACACGAATCATTGCATTCTAAAAATTCTAAAAATTTGATATACATACAATAGGTTCATGTCAAGATCAACGACAATTTAACTCGAAAATGATTTCAAATTGTTAACGCGTTTGAATTTGTTTTAAGAAAAGTGGTGCACTCTGAATTTGACCAAGTTCTAGTTGTGTATTGTTAGTTTAAAACACTAGGTACCAGTTGCACAAAATCATTTCCCATACAAGCAGGATTACTACTTCGCCAGTATTGCGTTTTTTCGATTCAACTTGAGATGCGTTTTGAAACTAAATTTTTAACAAAATTTTGTACGTCTTTTTCAATGCTGTTTCTAGATCAAGTTTTGAAGCATTTTGTGACCGAATTTTGGGAGCAGCTCTTGACTTGCTTCGAACTTATTTTATTTGACCTGTTTTTAAAGTAATATCACCATTCTCCAATCGAAAGATAGATTTGTAATACTACTAGGTAAGGTTTCGTTGAAGAATTTTAAACCAATGATAAAACAACAAAAATGCAAACAACACCACCCATATCGCAATGAAAGGTTTTTGAGATTTTTCTTCTATATATGGTCCTCTACAAAAACAGTATACCTTTGAACGAGAAATTCCCTTTTTTAAAGGCAGCTTTTCAACGCAATGGAAAACTAACAAATTCTTTTCAAGTGGAATAACCCACACGCAGAAAGCTTCTCAGTTTCTTTTTAATTGCCATGAAGCAACACAAAACATTATGAATAGCAGATCCTTGAAGCGAGGAATGTGTTTAACTTTTTGGGATAAAATAAATAAGAGCATTTTAAAATAGCATGTAACCTTCATAATTACATTTGCCGTACATGAAGTTATTGATGCATGTTCTTGTTCTCTGTCTAATTAATGTAAAATGTTTTCTTTTTTCATTTTCAGGGATGTGCTTGGAGTATTTTAAGGGAGAAACAATACTCGGACTTTAGTGATTCATTTAAGGTATGTTTTGTTTAACATTTTAAAAAGTACCTATACTAAGATCAAGAAAAAACTATACTGAATGGTGATGCGAATTTGACAGAGGAGCACTTGATAAATTTTCCCCAAATCCGTTCGCAGGGGAACTTAAACAAGTTGAATTTAACAATCTCTTAGAAATCAACCAACAGGCCCTTCCATTGTAGGCATTTGATTTGAATGAAAATGCTATAGCCAACCTAGTCATTTGAGGATCTATAGTGATCTATAGTGTTGGGCTATTTTTAAAATGCCTTTGGTTTGGGGTTAGTAAATTAATAAATTCACTGGTTAATTTTACTGTCGGAAAGTATTTGCTGGAGCTACGTATGCAGAGCATTCCTTACCCTAGTAAATGCACCTGATATTACATTTAAATACCTACCTATTAACAACTCAAATTACACATTAAGCCAAACATTGAAATATTTACCTTATAAGAATTTTTACGTGAAATAAGCTTGTACATAAAAGATTATACAGATTTTGGTAGCTTTTGAGAATACCTACCTATAAAGTATATGCAGTTGTACATGATCTGTTGTTTTTGCAGACGCGAAGCTTCATGTAACCCATGCGACAGATCACTTCTTTTTTGGCGGTTGTTGGAGGGGTTTTTTGCTTAAAAAATAAAAAAAGGGGTCAAGTGCGAGTCGGACTCGCCCATGAAGGGTTCCGTAGCAGCAAGTAACATAACATAAAAGTTTTTTTATTTATTATTTTTATATTTGAGTTGATTGTATGAAAGGTAAACTGCTCTTTACGATTTATGACGTATAAAATAAAATTACATACTTACTAGATCTCTTTCAAAAAAAAAAAAAAAAAACTACTTACTAGATCTCGTTCAACATGCGCTCTACACTCAACACCATCAGACGCCCTTACACTCTTACAGTCATTCTGCATCTTTTATCCTTAGACCTCCACATTACGAACATCACAGCACATAGCGCGAACAGACTCAAAGAGTAGGGGTGCTGGTCTGCGAGACCCTACGGCCATAGCAACATTCTTTTAAATGCTGACAAGGACGATTATGAAATAAGTACAAAATAAATCTACGATGTCTATTACGACATAATAGGAGCATTTTAATCTATTTAATTACACCATATCCACCAAAACTGTAAATTTAAAATTTCTTATTTTCTATATTAATTTTTTTGTCCAATACAAAATTGATAACTAGCAAATTCCTATTTGGGAATAGTGGTTACAGTAAGGAATTCGTTCTTATTTGTGTAGTAAATATTTTTAATGGGGAATCGCGTTTGATTTGTGTTGACAAGAAGTTCCTATTTAGGAATATGTTCTTATTTGCGAGCTTAATGTTTCTTACTGGGAATCGCATTTAAATTGTGTTGAACAGGAATTGTGTGCATGGTTGCCACTTGCAAAAAAAAAAAATTTAGCGACCAAAAATGGAAAAAAAAGTTACCAGACCAAGCTAAAAGTTACCAAAAATATGATTCAGTATGAATATGACTTTTCGGTAGGGTTACCTAAGATATCTCGAAAAAAAAAATCTCGAAAGCTAAAATCTCGAATGCAAAAATCTCGAAAAAAAAATCTCGAATTAAAAAAATCTCGAAAGCAAAAATCTAGAAACCAAAATCTCGAATAAAAAAAATGTCGAAAAAAAAAATCTCAAATTAATATTAATTTTTGAGACAATGGTAACATTTTGCGCGCGCATTGTCTCAAAAATTAATATTAATTCGAGATTGCTACAATTATTAGGTGTCTTGTTTTTTTATTTTTCCCAGGTAATCTATATAGATCATTGGTTTACATGCAACACAACAATTGTAAATGAGCCCATAGTTGTTGTAATGCATGAAAATCAATAATCTCTATACGTATATCATCTGAGGAAAATAAAAAACGCCTATTCTCCCAACAACAATCAACCACGTGCAGTACCTACATTGTCCATGATGGGCGCTAGTTATCAGCTGTTATTTTTATTTTATTTAGTGATTTCTTTTTATGAGTTTTTTTGTATTGTTTTGATATTTTTTACTTTGTATAGGTAGTTGTATTTATGTATATATTCGATTTTGAAATTACTAATTTGTTATAATGAATTATCTGTTAGTTTTGTTTTGTTAAATTTTGATATTTTGTGATTGTTTTTCAAAGATGAATAAATTATTTAATAAACAGAACATATAATTTTATGTTTTATACGAATTTTAGCTCTTAAACTAGAAGCAAAAAAAAATCTCGAATTCACTTTTTATTTTCGAGATTTTTTCGAGATATAGTCTTTCGAGATTTTTGTACATTCGAGATTTTTGTACATTCGAAATTTTTGCATTCGAGATTTAAAAAAAAAAATTCGAGATTTTTAGCATTCGAGATTTTGTCATTCGAGATTACGTCATGATCCCTTTTCGGTATCGTTGGATATTTCTCTGATTTACGAACTCAATATAAAAAATTTCATTGCAGTGGAAAAATGTACCTATGTTTAAGCGTAGTATGCACGATATACAGTGAACGTAAAGCCTCTCATGTGAAATCCATTTTTTCATACAAATTTTGCGCCGCGAAATGTCACAACTAACTCTTCACATGAAAATATCAGTAGGCAGAGTGAAAAATAGCTGTTTAAAATTTATAATTAAAATTACAAGTAATACTTTTAATCCTTTTTCTGAAAAATTAAGGCAGCATTTACAAGTGATGATATCGAGTTCTTCTTTTTGGTGTTTCTGGTTCAAAAAGTTACCAAAACCATATACAAATTACCGAATTACCAAAAATCACCAACTAAGAAACGAGTTACCAAATTTGGTAAAATATTACCAAAGTGGCAACCGTGATTGTGTGCACGAGCACGCACCTCGATATATTTTACACTCTGCGGACAAAATGTTTCATTGAAGAAACAATTTTGACACAATAACGTTACTGTGAAGATATAAAATTCCTAGATAGGAATATTCCTAAATGCGAAATGTTACCTAGCAAGTGTCTTAAATGTTACTTGTTGGGATTATTTTCTGGTAACAAAACCGTCTTAAAGACGTCGCTCAAGACACACGACACATGAAGTCGCAAAATGCTCCTTGGGTGCCATTTTTTCCCATTGTAAGAGCACTTTCCGCCATTTTCCCCGTTCAGTGAAAAATTCCCCAAAATGGGGAAAAATCCCCACATCTGGCATCGCTTAGCATGCCATACGTTTGCTTTTTGAATCCCCAGTTGGCTTACTACTAACGTTTTAAAGGATGGCACAAAATTCACACGAAGAGTTATAATGGCTTTACAATATTTTTTTAAATAAAATATTACGATTTATCTCTTTTAATTGTGAAAATAAATTGCAGCCTCATGGAACTGCGCCATTGCCTTCACCACTTAATGCACACGTTTCCTGATTCCGTCAATATACAAAAGCCCTGGTTCGTTCTCATTTAATCGGCTTAGGCTCAGCTTCAAGTTGGGAATGCTTTTAAATTATTATATTTATGCACTCACACAAATTTCCGCGGATTGACTATTGACAAAGAGCACCCAATTATTCCCAGTCTCTTCCACGAGGATATTTCCCATAAAATATATCCAGAATTCTCGTCCATAGTCCATATAACATTATATTATTCATAAACAACACACAAATAATAAAAAATTTAAACGAAAATATTTCTTTTAAATTGCTGCCCTCAAATAGCGCCATCAATTCCGATTCAACCTCCATCCCCCCGAATCGCCGCTTGTCTCATAGAAAACAGCCCCTAACGACTCGTTTTGAATATTAGAAAGCTATTTCGTATCCTGCTGTCGTACATCAGCTAAAGCCAGTGTGAAATCGCCCACGTAACCAATCATATTTCATTGAATATGAATATGGCGGATGGATGGTGAATGGGCGAATTTCAGTGGTGTTCCAGGCCATAAATACACATCCGACAAGGGGTAATTTTTATTTCATTTCTCTTCTAACGACGTAAAGTAATAGATATTTGTTTGTGATGCATGGGTGCGTGTGGCGCACGCCTAACCCTAAAACCAAAAGTCATTAAATATTAAATAAGTATATGTATAGAATACCGAAAGGGTCAGTGCGGAAGGGTCTTTGTTTTTATAGGAATATCAAGTTTGATTGTGTGTAAAGCTGCGGCGGTATGAGTAATTGAATGTTACATCTATATATGCAGTTGGGTCAAAGAGGGCTTTATTAGTTTTATGAAAGCAGATCTATTTGCGAGCGAATTGCTTGGAGAATATCGTCGGTATATACATAGGTTGTGGCTACAAAAATTGAATGAGGTAATAGCGAAAAAGAATTATTTGTACAAAATGATTTAAAAGGGTCAAGTGCATTAACAATTTAAAATAGGTTACGGAATGGATGAGTCGGTAAGTAAGTAACCGGTTATAAAATGATAACGTTGCTGTGGGGTATTGTTTCCAGGGAACCCTCCAGCCGCCAGGTACATTACCTCAGCCTCATATGTGGCTTTATAGTCCACTTGTTTTTTTTTTACCGGGCAGCCATTCGGTCTTTGTGGTTTTAGCATGGCAGATGGGATTATTTACTAAAATCGCAGTCTTTTATAGGTTAGATGTGTACGCACCCTTTCGACTGCTTGAACATATATAAAAATCTGGTGATCGAATTTACGTGGTTTTCTTCTTTGTAGAAGATGGTTACTGACTTTATTTTATTGCAAAGGGTGGATAAATAGAGACTGAAGAAAAGCCAATACTTTTGTATACACACCTATCTGGACCAAATCGAAGTAAGGATAGCTTAACTCAGTTTGGGTTGAAGTGAGCCCTCAACTTAAGCCCTTAAGCTCTCTGCCACCATTTACATACTCCAAGTCGGTTAAGACTCTTTTCTCTATAGAGATTTTTTCCACTGCGCCACCTCTGGCGAACGTCTGACAAATATCCGAGAGTACAACTGTCTTAAAAGAGTTTCTCAATTATCCGTTTAGAATCAGCATAAAATTGTAGATCCCTTCCATTCGTTTCAAAAATGAAAAACTTACATAAAACGAATGATTGTGAGAAGTTAGGCCTAGGGTAGCTACGGTCCTGTTGCGCCAACTAAAGGGTTTTCCCATAAGAGGTGTTATTGTGAATGACCCGCTATTTTGGTAGCTGTCACTTCTGAAGCTTTTATTCTTTGACATTTGACAAGTGGAAACTACGCCATAACTAAAAATGGAACGATGCACTCTTCAACAACGCATTGAAATTATTTAAATTCACTACAAAAATGGTGAAAATCTTGCAGTCACAGTTCGCAAAACTAAAGCATTTTTTGGTCGTCGTGAAGCACCTTGTCGGACCGCAATACAGAAGTTGGGGTAAAAATTCGAGCTGTTGGGACAAATTAGTGATTTGAAGAATAAAACACGTGCAAGTCGATCAAGAACAACTGAGAATATTTCTGATGTAGCCCAAAGTGTTGAAGAAAACCCAGGTTTGTCCATTCCTCGTCGTTCTTTGGAATTGGGCATTCCACAAACGTCATTACACCGTATTTTGCATAAAGACTTGGGTCTTAAGGTTTATAAAGTTAACTTAACTCACCACGAAACCACTGATCTTTTACGGGAAAAGTTTCCGGACCGTGTTATCTCTCGAAGAGGTGATCACAATTGGCCACCGAGATCTTCTGATTTAACACATTGCGACTTCTTCCTTTGGGGCCACGTCAAAGATAAGGTCCACGCCAACAGCCTAGGGTCAAAGATAAAATTCGTGAGCCTGTAGCCACTCTGCGATTTGGTTATGGAAAATTTCATGAAAAGGATATGGTCCTGTATGCGTGCTCGTGGTGGCCGTTTGGCTGTTGTTGTTTTTCATTATTTACGGCATACCTTCCTCTTTATTCTGAAATAAACATCCGATTATTTCTCTAAAAAAATACATTTTCCTTTGAATACCAAAATAACACCTCTTATTGGAAAACCCTTTATTTATTTACTTAGAGTGAAGCCTTTCTAACCCATCATCTGTACGGGTTAAACTCGAAGATTCTATAAGCCGGAGTCTTATAGAACCTGTTTGCAAATTGGGCGAGTTACTGTGAAACGCGTATATGTATTTCGTCATTGAATCTTCTACTCGAAAGTCCGAAAAGGACCGAGGACAGATCTTTCCCTTGAAACGACCGATGATAAAATGTTCATCCCCAAGCTTTGCGAAAAAATTCGCACCGAGCCTATTAAGGTCTTATACAGACACTTTCTAATTGTTTCTGAAAATACCGTTTAAGGTACTCATTTTTTGCCTACACGCGATGAGCTGTTTAAGGCAGCAGGAGGCGAATTGGTGGAGTATGCGTGTATTCAAACTCATTTACAAAATGTTCTCGATAGACTCATGAATTGGACCCTAAGACAAAGTTTCCTATGCACATCGCTGATTCGTAAAGGGGCATAAGTCTCCTAAGGCTTTCACAAACAATACAAACTGATGCAATGTTTGAAAACCTTAAACATAAACATTACCCGATTCTAGGCCACAATTTATCAAATCAGTACACTGCGACGGTTATAAAGGTGGAAATCAAATAAGCCCAAATCGATACCCGTCAGCTTGACATGTTTTATTTGGTTGAAACAACTTTTTAAGTCAGTCTTTTTTATTTAAGTTTTCAAGGTCCCATAAATGACACTATTTAGAAAAACAAGCTAGAGAAATATCTCGTATTGGCATCTCTGGTAAACTGGTCATCAACAGCTGCTCCATTAACTTCCAATCTATTCCTTTTATGTCAAAAATTGTAACACTTCCGAAAAGTGTTTAAAATTCGTAAACCTACACCGGCCATACATTTGAAAAGTCTGTACGCAGCTCTTCTCATTTTCTAATGACGATGATGTCAATCGGCAGAAAGCAGTCGAAGTTTCACAAAAGCCTTTGTAAATATAGGAACCAGTTTTATATAGTTTCGAATGATGGAAAAACCAAAAACAAACACAACATCGATGGTTTTAACGGAACACTTTAGAAACATGGTTTAGCTAGGCTCCTCTATAAAGGATATGCCGTATTCAAAATCAGACCAATCGCTGTGGGTATTGTTTAGTAGCAAATTTCAAGATTTACAGAGAGGACTCTACATAAGGCCACAGACATTTTGAACCATTTTCGTATGAAAATATCCTTTTAACAGGAAATTACTCGACAGGTTTTCAGTCGCTCTTTTATCTACATTTATGGGCCTTGAAGGGGGAGATTTAACGGCGAAATCCACAAGGCGTACAGTTCATATCGCATAATACCGCAGTTGGACCACTCTTTGTGAAAACAAATTTTCAGTAGTTCAAGTGCTCATTGAAAGTGTAGTCACAGGACAATTTTTCCATCCCCATTTCCATGTACAAAAAGTCAAATTGAAAAATCTCCTCTAACCAACTTCCATTCAAATGGAGTTGCCGAAGTAGGATGTTGCCTCAGAAAATGTCCATAAACTCGCTCCACCATCTACCCCTATACACACAATATCCCCAAGACCTCAAGTATTGCCAAAACTTTTGCAAATCATTAAAATTCATCACAATGCCTGACCTCTTTCAATTTCATTCGATATCCTTGCTTTTTTGTGTAGGTACCTATCCACTGTTGTTGTTGTTGGTCGCACAACCGTTTGATGGACAGGAGGAAAATCAAACAAGCATTCAAAATGGCAGCCAGTCACCCTCAAAGTTAGACATTTGACGTATCTAACATTTGGCATTTGATCCAGGTGAAACAATCTAATTTGCGAGAGAGTAATCCGCACAAAAGCAAATAAATCGTAAACAGCCCTAGAGATGTAACCGAGCCCATCTATCGCTCCCGCTCCCTATTTTCAGGCAGCACAATTGCGAAATGCCAAAAGTGTTTTTCGTTGTTCCGGTCGGTATAGGGATCCTATTCACTGAGGTGTAAAGCGGCAAATGTTGCAGAAATAATTTTCACCGACACTGATAGGCTACACAAGGTAAGGGGTAGCATTTTTTTTTTTTTTTTTTGGTTTGGGATTACCCACTGGGCTGCCATGATGGTTTATTTGAGGCGCAAAGGATGTATCTGCCTTTGGCATTATTTGAATACGATCCACTTAGCAATTTACATTACTACCGCAAAGTAATGTGATCGTAATAATAAGGAGGTTGCATGGGTACATGTGTACGAATTCGGTTTATAGGCTGCGCTACATAAAACTGTGAGTACGTTATAACTAACTTAATTTGGAAAGCTCCTTGGATCGGGGATGAACAGCTGCTGCACTTACGTGTTTGTCTTCGTAATCCCCTTGGCCAATGAAGTCACTTTATTTTTTCATACAAGATTTTCTACTTTGGGCACTCTCTACATGGGTAATGATTTTTTCGGTTTAATCGAATTTTACTCGTCGAGTTGTGGTGCGGGGAGCGTTGTTGTGATTGACATTTAACTCTGTGAAGATTTACACAGTTGGTAAGGATCAACGAGTTTATACAAACCAAGGCGTTAATTGAGGATATTATTATATTACATCGTGTTCTATATTTGGAAGCTATCAATTTCAGGATTGGTTAAAGGTGTAGGTAGAGATATGCACAAGAAAACGCGCCTTAACACGTATTTTTCGAGAAACACGTCACATTTCACAATTGGTGAGAAATATTTTCGCAGGTCTACCAACAATAAGCTGGCAACGACAGTCAGAGATCTTACAGGTAAAATCTATCTAGGATCTTGTCAGACTAAACAATTGTCGTGCCTTTATCTTCGTCCACAGACATTAGCTTGTGGTTTAGGTACCTAAGGCTTTCAGGTCTTCGCCCGTTCCTATGGCTGAAAACGCAAACGTTTTGTTTTGCTTCATCAAACTAGAGAACATTGTTTCTTAGGAGACAACACACACTTTTGAAAGCGAAACAAATCACGCATTTTTGTTCCGAAGTGTAGGTACATCCATAAAATTTCATTGAAATCAGTTGAATAGTTTCGGAGATCGACAACAGCGCCACCTATCGGTACCAAAACTAACCTGTCTTCCAAGTTGCAACCTACCATCATTGTATAGAGAGATATAGTCTCTATATACAATGCTACCATGCACACAAAAAATTGGTGAAGTAGTGATGGGGACATGCCAATTTCGGCCGTCGCGTCGCCACGGAATTTCCATCTCGGATGCTTCAAAAAAGGTTCCGCAAAGAAAATTTACTAAATAAATAAATTCATGTAGAATTTTTGACAAACACGATCTCACTGAATGTACGGAAAATTGATTTTTTGAAATTTTCAATTTCCTTTGTTTTATTATATAGATAAAAGATATTCGCGTTGTTTATTTATTTATTTATTTTTACAAAATCAACTTTATGACAGAAAGTTTTTCGGTAGAATGAACAAGATGTTTGCTTAGTTTAAGAAAAAAATAAAACTGCAGAAAATAATTCTTATCTGTAGATAATAAGAGTTTGTTATCATTTTTGTCTTATTAAAGGGGAAAATCTTAATTTCAGAAAGTTATTTCTTAAAAGAAGAAAATAAATCAAACTGTAATTTTTCCAAATTGAAGTTTTGTGTAAGTTTCTGATAATTTTCGTTTTAGTTATGGGAAAAATTAAATAAGGATAAATTCTTATTTAAGAGGAAAATTCTTAATTGAAGATAATTCCTTAAGTGAAGCATATTGCGAAACTACTAAAGAAAGAACAATTTTGATCATTTGAATTTTTGAATAAGTTTCACATGATTTTTTTCTCAATTATGGGGAGATTCTTAATTTTAGAAAGTCGCTTAAATGAAGAATAATTAAAAGAAATTTAAACACACAGAAATTTTAATAATTTGGATTTTTTACAAGTTTCTGCTAATTTTCTTCTAATTATTAAGTGAAGAACATTTAGAAAAAAATTATGCAAAGAACAATTTTGATAGTTTGAATGTTTAATAAGTTTCCGATGTTTTTTCTTTCTTATTTATGGGAAAATTGTCATATATTTAGAAAATATTAAACAGAGAGAAAATTTGATGTAATCCACAAATTTAGGTCCCCTATATGTACGGTGACCATCCGTCCTTTATTTAAAAGGACAGTCCTTTCTTTTTAACCCCTGTCCTTTATTATTTTCTTTTTAATAAAGGACGGATTTTGTCCTTTATTTTTGAAACTGTCCTTTAAAACACTGACTAAAAATTGTTTGCTTTAGTTCAATTAAAAGTATTACGTATAATGTACTTACATTACTTGAAATTGTGTTTTCACCCTCAGTGCTTCAGTGCAGGCACTGCACACCTTAAATTTCAGTTTGTGCCTACCGGGTTTGTAGTGCTCGGTGCACCAACTGAAGAGTATTTTCAATCATGAATAACTCGTGGAGGGTGGAGCAGTGCCAAATCACTAATGAATGTATATGCTGTTAAAGCTATTCTTATAACTAAATGCAGTTTCGGAAAACCCTACAGGCTTGCCAACTTGACACATAACTTCGGACAAATATACCGAAAGAGTGGGGCGGAGAAATCAGCATTGGGACAAAGATTTAATTTTCCAACTGAAATAACAAATTTTAAAAGCTTTATAAATTGTTCAACCAACTCGTATTTTAGTACACCTCAAAACGTACTACCTTAAAATAACCTAAAAAATATGTTTTCCATAACCAACGTTATTTGTGTACATTATCCTGTTATTTACTTATTTGTTGAATTAAATTAACTTTCGGACTGACAAAGGGCAAAGAAACATTGGGAAAGACAAATACTTTGTCCCAAATGTACCGTGTTGGCAACCGTGAAACCCTACTTAGAATTTAGAGATTTTCGTAATGAAAATGAAGATGTTTTTAAATCTATCCACATTTTATTTTTATTTTTATTTTCCTTAGACCCAAAAGCAATATCGATCAGAAAAAGAAATTGATTTTTTATCCAAAAAATTAATCTTTTTGGCAAATCGAAGACGATGACTTATCAGTCCGCTGACTAGCATAAAAAAAAAAAAAAAACAGTTGTCAACAAATCAATTATTTCAAGTTATTCAAATTATTAATATGGAACGAAAAACTTATTATAACAAAGAAGAAGGAAGTGGTTGCATACCTCTATATTAAGTCAGCAATAGGTATATTTAATATGTCTGAACTAGCACTTAAATTCATAACAATAATATAGCTAAAAAAATTAGTTCTTTAGGTTCAACCATTTCTGATTTTAAACAGAAAAAAAGATGAATAATTAATTCTGAAACTAGCTGTCATTCGAAGTTTCAGTGGGAACGCAAAATCGAATTTCGGAATTTTTTTTTCAGAAATGTTGAATTTAGTTGCGGTGTAAATGTACTATGTTGATGTTCGATTTTGCAGCAGAAATTTGAAATCTCAGCTCAACATCTGAAAAGCCAAAATCGAAAACGATATTAACTTTTTTTTTAACAAATTAATACAAAAATATTGGAAGCAAAATAGTTATTGTCCTTTATTTTTTTTCGGCGAATATGGTCACCGTACCTATATGATGTGTATTTCAAAGAAAAATATGTTCTTTTAAGACTTTTGAAATTTTTGAGCGCTTTCTTTAAAAACAAAAGTGATTTAACCGTTTAGGAATTTTGTACATACATCACATTAATTATGAATTGTTTGGTTTTAAATACTAAAAAATGTCTAGGGGAAAATTGCTAATAGTGAGTCAGTGCAAACAGTGGGAAAACTCATTTTTCTCTTTTCTTAAAGCATGCACAGAAATGCCGGATTTGGTATAAGCGTTTATTTCCCCCTCCACGTGTTTCGATTCTGTTGCACACGAGTTTCAGTTGCGCGTTAACCTCCACCGGGGAAACATACGAAAAATCGCTCAAAGTATTTTTCGAAGTGTACTATTTAAATCTATCATGGCAACGGGAAATAATCAGATAAATACACAGAATTTTTTACATATAACATTTACCTATAAGTATGTGTTCTGTTATAATAAAACAACAAAATCTTAGAATTCTTGGTAATTTTTGATTTTTTTTTCTATGAAATGACAAAAAGCGAACAGTGAGACATGTCTCACAGCACAGCAGCATATCTCGGGCAATTTCGTTTAACAGGCACAATGTGAACAAGTTCTATGAAAATTTGTTCGACGTCCTATCAGGATCTTCCGACGGATTTTCTTCAGGAACTCGCATATATAACCTTGACGAAACCTTAATTTATTTAATAAACTACTAATTACCTACCCCGTATTAATAAACACTGTGTAAAAGTTATCAATTTGTAACTCAGCTCAACTCAACACTTATCATCTAGATAAGAACATGTGTACATTTTTTTTTATTAATAAGGGGGCTAGTATTTAACGTTTTATTCCTTTTTTTCTTTTTTCGTTCTTCTCACTGTTCACCTTACACTGTCTCATTGATCGCACCACTCGCAAACAGTGAGACAGTTTGACTTTTCCTAAGATTCAGTTTGTTGTGATGCTCTCGTGGGCCCTTCCACTAAAATTTGAATTGGAAAATCAAGGTAAAATATGCCTTAAAATTTACTCCAAGTTTGGTTAAGATTGCTTGAAAACATTCAGATATATACCAATTTAAAAGAAAAGTGTCTCACTGTTTTCCCTACGTTTTAATATTTATAATATTATTTCTTAAAAATATGAAGATGGTAACATCACCTTTTCTAAACAAAAGTACTAAATCATTTTGAATTATCGAAATACCTATCCTGGTGATAGTGTGGATCGTAATTTTATGAATTGCTAAAAGAGTAAATGATGATTTCTTTTCGTTGAAACCACTTGCTTAGCCAGAACCTCTACTTTTTGCTTTTTATTAGCTTGATTTTCAACAAAATGATTTTCGGCGAGAGAGAATCTATTTTATTTTCTGAATTCAAGCAACTTCTTCATCTTGTTTGGTACTAATTTATTTCCATGGGTTTCCTCGGTCAGTTTGACTCCTGATCGGGTAAGTGCTATGTCCTTAATCCAATGATGCCTGAGGATAAGTCACGTTCTCCACTAATTTAATTGCTTGTTGATGGAACAGGCTTTGAATCCCTTGTAAATGACGTTTCCATAATTGGACAGTCCTAACGAACCGGTCTATAGAAAACCACCAAGTTGCAATGTACCTGCTACATAAATTTACTTTTTCCCATATTTAAACAAATAAAATAAAATTATTTATGCTTCAGGCATATTCCGTACTTAGTTCTCTTTAAGATGATTTTGTGCAAATTCACTTGCTCATTCATTTTTGTGCTCCAAGAGTACCGCGTACAGCCTTCGTAATCAAAAGAAACCCTAATTAGGATCACGTTATTCCCTCTTAAAATTAAATTATTAAATCACAAAAACCGAAACTCCGGCAGACTTAAAATAATATTTGCTTTGTGCAACTTGTAAAGAAGCAGCAGCACCGCACTCAGTCACAGTCAGTTCGGAATGAATGCGCGCGCCAATGATATAATTTTGAAATAACCCTTCAAAAGTGCATTGCAGAAAATTTCCTTTTATTAATTTCTATAATTGAAAACATCCAAAGGGGCCACAGAGATGACGATTGCTTTTCATAAAGTTCTTCAGCCATCACTTCAGATCGAATTTGCCTCGGTTTTCCGAATGTGCCGTGCTCGTGCCCTCCCATCGATGTGGCAGCATTCATTTGCTGTGTAAATCTACTCCAGTCAGCCCCCCAAGTTGTAACATGTATAGACTATAGATTGCCTATATAGCAAAGCCGTATCCTCGATTCAGCATCATCCTTTGTAAGGAAATACGTCTGTGAGCACACACAGTCGGCAGATTGAATTGCGCAAAAATTGAATTAAAACACAAATAAATAATAAACGAGAGGAAAAAGGCGAATAACGAAATAAAATAAAAAAAAACATGCCAATACGAACTCACTGGGACTGGGAAAGGGAATCCTTTTTCATGGGAGAACGTTGCTCGTGGGCTCTTTCACTGATTTCGTATATATATCTACTCGTATTTTTCTTGCCAGTCATCTTCCTGGGCTCTTTAACCCTCGTTTAACAAATTAAAAGGCAAGAACACAGACATAGGTACAGGAAGCTCTGTGAACGCTGTGAACACTTCACACGCCGTGAATTGGAATTGGAACTCCCTGCCGGTGTATTAAGTGTGGAATTCCATCCTTGCACCGATCCCCGTCGAAGATGGATGTGCTTGGTTTAATGTACATCGGAAGCAATTAGCGAATGTGTTGAAGCAATTTCTTGCGCTTATCCGACGCTCAGAACAGAAGTGTATATTCGTGTGCACCATAAGGAGCAAGATATCAATAAGGTATAGGGTAGGGTAGATACTTGTGCTTGCATTTCGTGACTCTAATGTAATTAGTTGTGTCGAGAGTGCAATGGTACGCGACATAGATCGATGATTGAACATGCATCCATATACAAAGGGAGACTCAACAGTAGTGAAGTTGAATGGATGAGTGTTTGAAATTATATGATTTTCTTCATTTTTCCTGTGGTAACTGGTATCTCTTGTGCGGTACGGAAGAGACGTTTCATTAGCGAAATTGATTTCAGCGGGACAATCTGAAATTCTGTGAAATTGAGCCATGGAGAGTGACAATTGGTTGTCGAGTCAAATATTGGCTGCTTTGATGTGCCTCCTCATGAAGGAGCGAGTTAAGTTCTCAGAAACCAGCGCATCGGCACTCGAGGTATGAAAGAAAGCAGACTCAGGGGTAGGCTTACCCTGAAATTGCTCCGCCTTTCTTCTTTGGGACAACAGGAGTGCTTGCTGCTGACTTCCAATAGTTCATCCTCATATTTGTTTGGACTATAGGCGTCGTTTTGCAAACTGTAGATACTGTGCCATTTGAAAAACCATGAACAAAAATCAATACTGGTGCCACGTGGCAGAAACAGTCCCTGAAATGTATTCCCAAACCTTTGCGGACCAACCGTGGTTTTCACTAACCCACACAGGAGTTTGATTTTTCCACCGGATTTGTTAATTCTTTGAATAAGGTGACAATTTGAGCTAATATTTAACTTAGCTTGTCAATAGATACCAGCAAATATTAGGACGGCCTTCCTTAGGAGACTGATTTTCCATTCGAAGGTCAAATTTTTCCAAACGTAGACTTGGGAAATTATGAGTTAAAATTTGCACAAGCTCGTAGCTGATATCTAGTTCATAGTTAACTTACTTTTTAAGCTTACAAATTAAGCTAACAATAAACAAAAAAAGATTGAAACAAGACACTTTCAAGTAGGTATAACTACTTGGCAATCGGAGGCTAATTACACAGTTTGACAAAAACATGCGCAGCCTCCGACTGCCAATTAGGTATACCTACTTGAAAGTGTCTTGTTTTAATCTTCTTAAATCTTAAAAAAAAGAGCTAAAAATGTATGAACAAGACACATTCAAGTAAACGTAACTAACTATTGATAATCGGAGATTGTACCTACATAGCCTAGCATAATAATTATGAGTACCCTCCGGCTTCCCTTTTTGAAAAAAATAACAAGCCTTAAAGCCTTAGCTAATGAAATAATACCTAAAAGCAATGAAAAAGCTTTAGTTGGCATCGCTGCCTAGGCCTAGCTTCTCACAGGCATTAGTTTTGTACTTTTTTTTTTACGACGAATGAGGGAATCAACAAATTAGGTTAATTGCGAAGCTCTTTCATGACAGTTGTTTGTCAGGCGTTCGCGAGAGGTGTTGCAGTGGAAAAAAGCTTTAGATGGAATTTTTTCGGGTATCGAACCCTTTGCTTAGTAGTCCAACAGACTAAACACTAAGCCACTGCGCCTTTACAACACTGTACCTAAAAACTGAAAATCAGCATTAGTGAGGGCCTATGTGGAGTATGCGTTAACGAGGTTCCTTCGAAGATAATTTTTTGAAGCCCTCGACAGACTGACTACTGTTAACGAATGAGATGGCTAGCCAATCCGAAGCATATTAAAAATTTTCGTTGTATGCTGGTGAAAAATCCAAAAGGTATCCCACAGGATCTACATTCTTTCTGGGTCCGTGTGTTTTTAGTAAGAAATTTGTCCATATTTTCACTGATTTGTACAAACATTTCAAAACCAAAATTAAATGGTGCAGGAAAACCGAAGAAGACAAAAAAAAAAATTTAACCAACTATTGGGCCTTTATCTAAATTTATTCGATTGAACTTGGCAATAATTTTCTCATTCTTTCAATATTTCCTGAATTTATAAGAACTGTCAAAGGACAAACATTTTGAAAATAATCTTACATCCGGGTGCAGTTGGGGACCTGTATGTACACTCCGCCCTGACCTTCCATAGACAGGGGTGCAGTGTATTCCTTACATCCGTCAAGTCGGTTGAAAACATCTTCAAAACCGAAGCGACAGATTTTATTGTTTAGGGCTTTCGCTCCATCTTGCGTTTTATACGCGGTTGTTTATTGTATTTCATACTTCGTATTTGTATTTTTTTTTCACACAAGATTGCTCACAATCTATGCATATAATAAAACTGTAGGCATTTTCTTTGTTACCTAATGGCGTGAAAACGACTGCACAGATTTCGATGAAACTTTTTTTGAAATGTTCCTTAAGATTCTGGGAAGGACATACGCTATTCCCTTCATTGCCATGCCTATTTTTTTTGGATCGTTTTTGACCAAAATGGGTGTTGTTTTTTTTTCTGACTTTACTGCCTTTTACTGGTCATTACTCAAACAATTTCTTAATCAATGCAAACAAAATAAAATACTTAGGAGAGCCAACACTTGCATAGTTACTATTTCAAGCCATCAATCAGCTTTCTATGTCCTCTAGAAGCTGAGCTACAGCCTAAAATCTAACATGAAAAAAAATAAATTTATTTTCTCAGATCGAACATCGTTGTTCTGCCTTGGGGTGGTTGGGTGGCGCACATCGCACAAGCACGTTTATATAAAAAAAAAAACTGGGTGGTGTTTTCTCCGAATTAAGTGAAACGAAAGAGAAATATGCGACGTGAATGTGTATGTAATCAACAGCGACAATGTGTTTCTGAGGAAATGCGCAAGTGGCTGATGACGTGCGCTGATGGACGTATAGTGGTGTATATGGAAATTGAGTTCAAGGTTTTTGTTTTAATGGTTGTTATAGTACCTACGTTGATACCTACAGTAAAGAATTGAAGAATTCAAGAAGTAATGACGATATAGGTGAATTGTGTTGTTTGTTTTATTTATTGTTGGTGTAGATACAAATTTCCGTTAAGGATTTTGTTTTAGTGGTTGTTTTGATACTAGCTACGTTGATACCTACAGTAAGGAAGTGGAACTTTAGTCCTTACGCTGTTGAATTTAATTTTCTCAAATTGGTGTTTTAGGAAAATAGATTTGTTTAATTTATTGTTTCATACTGACAATGTTCACCGCTTTGTTTTAGCTAGACTGTTGATTTTAAACAAATATGCCATTGAGAAAATGGTCAAATCTCTTTTATTGTAAGTTACACAGTCTCACGCCGCGTACGAAGTTGCGGGCACAGCTAGTTTTCAATAAAAACCAAATACGTTAAAATTAATACCTACGAAGTCCTTATAAGATCTTGCATAAACGAAATTTCAAAAAAATCTCTCGTTATGAATTATTGTACAAACCGAAAATTAGATAGGTACTTAGGTAAATAGATAACCTTGTGTCATTTGCCAAAACTTCACTGAGGCCAATCAAAAATAATTAAAAATGGTTTTCAATTTTGAAGCTAACTTCCAAATTCCAATCTTGCCCCCGATGTAGGATCCCACAAACCCCAAGTACAAAAATTAAAGCTAATCCAAAGACCATCTAGTTAAAGCTGAATTTGAATGAACAAATAAAGAAGGGCGAGTGAACTGAATCGCTATATCAACATTTTTTGAGCTTCTCTATCATTTCAGATTAAAACTTCAGGCTCAATATTTTTTCCAAATAAAAACGTTCGCCTTTTTAAAGGTTCGTAAAAATTTAGGGAAGAGAAAAATGGTAAATTTATACAAATCCCTAAAAAATATGCAATAAACAAATTCAATCTGCTGAATTCCCAAGCTGGGGCCCACAGTAAATAATAAAACAACTTTCACGTTGCTGCACTATTGTATCATGTACACCCGGACTTGAACACCCTGAGGTCAACCCAGACAACGATGCATTCTAAGAGTCTGAATCCGAAACGACAGCTGCAATAGTTTATGTACTATAGATTTAAGAAAACAAATATTGCATACCGTCGGGCCTCTGTTGTTGAGCCAACACCTTTAAATATTAACTATATTCACCGGCATTTATTACCTAGCCTTAAGTTTAGTTAAAGCATAATATGTAATATAATGCAGTATTGTATTTTGTACTAGAAAGTTAATTTCATCGATAAAATAATCGGAGAAGCAGCTACTTTCAACGCATCCTTGTGATTTTTGCGCAAATCAAAAACGCGTACACTGGAAATTTAAACATTATTCAAACAAAAGTGTTTAACGAAAAAATGATGGCAGCACACGCACATTAGCATTGACTAGTCACAGTTGCCACCAGAGTTTCTCTTTGTGCAGCTTGGACCTATAATTTTCAGTTCCAAACAAAGTTCCCTTACACCATGGACATACAAATGTTCTGCTGACGGCTCTAACCGAATGAATTGATATTTATCTTGTTAAAGTAAACATTCGCCCTTAAGGGTTGGCTGCGATTTTCATAAAACCCGGATGTGAAATATATGCTTACGCACTTGGGTACTTCATTGTTTTTATGGCTCAGTAAAGTAACTTTCCTGTTTGCAAACTCGAGACTGTTTGCAAAACTCTGATGTAGGTACATAGTTCCGGGCACTCAATTTATGAGCGCGCTTTGCAAGAGTATCTCAAACTTAACGTGTAGTTTGTTCACAATTATTCCACCAGATCCACTTTCTACCAGACTGCGGGGTACCTTACAAGAGACATACACATAAAACCAACTTTAATCGAAAAGTTGTTCCTCTTTAAGTTTACTCCTGTTACTCTGTGACTGGAACTTCCGGTATAAACATTTTATTTACACTTGCAAGTGCAAAATTTGCATACAATTCGTATACTTTGTGTTTTGTGCCATAAATGGTCACAGTCATACAAGGATACAACATTCATATATCCTCTATGAGAACACACAGCCGTTGCGCTCCAATTCACAATAAAAAGCAGTCACTCATCTGAAGTTGCATTTGAAAGAGCCTTTGCTGTTTTTGAGGATGTTTTAGGGCAATATAACTTGGCGCTTAGCCTTTTCAAGTTATTCATGTGTGCGAGGAGTTTTTTTTGTTTAGAAGCTGACGATTTGACATCCTTAAGTGATAAGTTTCATATACCAAAAGTAGTCATTGCTGTGCCCGATTATATGGTTACCATAGTGGTTAGGTCAATGATGGGTAACATTTTTATGAACTGAAACATTTTCTAGTTAAACCTCTTCTTAACTCGACTTGGTCACACCTACTGCCTTAAACAGTCAATTTGCAAGCTCTAAAAAATCTTAACCAATTTCATGGAATCAAGCTCCGTTATGAGTTTCAGCAAACCTTGCTATAGCGCTTAGGTGTTTTTTCTTTTCTTCTGTAGCTCCTATTAGTCTGGAACCATGCGTCGTCTTATGGCTCATCCATTTTTATTCATTTCATTTTTATATTTGCCAAAGACTCTCGAATATCCTTGTGTGGTTGGTTGCTATTGTTTTTTATTCCTCCCGCAATGGTGCTTAATTGGAAATCGATACTTGTTTCGCATCCTTTCCAAAATCATGTCGATTACTAACGATAATGTCTGTTATGTTATCCCACTATACAGGAATAAGAGAAATCGCAATAAGGAGACCACGACAACCAGAATTGGTAAAGTATATCAAGTAGGGACGTGAGTGGCATGAGGTCGAGCTTACGATATCAAGCATCATTTTCTTGGGTTATTTAGTTGAAAATCGTTCGGAAGTTCACAGGAAATACGAAATAAAAGTTGAAGACAATACGCCACTAACAGCAATGCTCCTCAGTTAAATCTATTGTTGGGGAGTGCTTTGTCTCTCTGGTCTTTAGCCAGCACGAAACCTTTTCTTTGAATTGACAAATTGAAGTCGATTTAGCTTTGATAGGTTGGTGCGTTTCGGTGCTTTAAGGCAGGAAGGACACTTTTTTTTAACCCGATTGCTTGAGACATGCTTTCAGAGGACTACAATTTTGGTGAAGAATCGATAATTTGTGCAGGTTAGTCAAAGGTCGAAGCACTGATGAAGCTTGATATGCTCGATTGTACCTAATCTTAACTTAACACAATTTAAAAGTTGATTCCTAAAGGGCTGTTCTGTAAAATTGGATTCGATCCGGATTTTAAGAACTGAATGCAATGGCATTTATTTATGGGGAGTCTTGTGGGCCCTGTGACCGACCAGAAATTATTAAGCTCTGCCAAACCGTGAAGAGCCCATTTCGAATATAGTCCGTGATAACCATTTCGGATAACTGGTACTAGGACTCGAAATATAAGAGCCCCCACAGTCAGTTTCTTCTTCAATACTCAGATATATTAGAATCCTTTGATCTCTGTCGTAAACCTTTTATTTTTTAAAAGAAGTAGATTCCATGTAATTATACAGTCTGTTCTTCCCAATTTTCCAAAACAAAATTATGAATCATGTGAGTATGTTTTTTTTTTTTTTTGTTAATTAGTATTAATTAACTTTCCTGTTTTTTTCTAAATACTTGTTTTTATAATTTTTCTATTGTTTACGTACTTATTTTTTTATGATTTACCTTGGCTTTGTTTGAAAAAAAAAATCGACTTCAAACAACTTCAAATAATCAAACTTTTTATCAACGAGAAATTTTCGTTCGACCCTTTTTTTTTTTTTTATATGTTAAGAGGCTTGGTCTTATGTTACCGCCAGCAGCATACCTTAATTTTCGCATAAGCTGTTATCGCTAACGTCCGGATTTTTTCTTTTTTCTCAAAAATGTTTTATTTCGGAGATATAAAAGGACATTTGCGTTTACACCTAAAGGGTTTTTTTTAGAGGTATAGAACTTTAACTTTAACTCTTTTTTAACTGGCGGCCATTTTGTCAGCTGTCAAGTGATTTGGTTTGGTTTGGCATTTCAACATGAGTAGACTGACGCCTGAACAATGCTTCCAAATTGGCCAAAAACAAGATTGCCGTTGATCCCAATTTTCATAAGCGAATTTTGTTTAGAGATGAAGTTCACTTTTGGTTGAATGGATACGTCAATAAACAAAACGGCCATATTTGGAGTGATGATAATCCTCAAATGTATTTTGAGAAACCGTTACATCCACAAAAACTGACTGTTTGGTAGTTCTTTAAAAACGATGCTGGCCAGAACGTTGCAGTCAGTGGTGACCACTATAGAGCCATTATTACTGACTTGTTCGTTCATCAATTAAACAACCATGATATGGAGCTGTGGAGCTGTGGTTTCAACAAGACGGCGCAACATGTCACGCAGCTCGTGTCACAATTGATTTATTGAAGGAAACGTTTGGCAACCGCATAGTTTCACGTTGCGGACCCGTGAATTGGCCTCCAAGATCTTTCGATTTAACGCCGCTTGACTATTTTCTGTGGGAATATGCGAAGTCGCTAGTCTACGCCGATAAGTCCGAAACGATTGACCATTTGGAGGACAACATTCCCCGTGTTATTGCCGATATAATTGGATTAGATTAGGTCCGAGCCAGCCGTGGCGGTTATATGCCAGAGATCATATTTAAAATAATAACGCCATAAGATTATCTTTAGAATAAAGTTAATTTCATGTCGATTAAAAACAAAAATCATCTTTTCATTCATTCCATTTCAAAGTTCTGTAGATACCTCTTAAAAAAAAAAAACACTTTATACCTCCGAAGAAATTATTTGAAATCGTATTTTGACGCGTTTTTTTATCGATTTATTAAACTGAAAATATTTTTTTGTTAATCTGACAAAGTAAATAATTTATCTTTTTGACAAAATATCGTTCAAATGAATAGAACTTAAAATGCATTGATCAATTTCAGTTATCATGTTGAAATATTCCTATAGAATTTCGTAGATCTAAATAAGTCCCAGAACTTAATTATTGCCAAATGCTCAAAAAAAAAAAACTCTGGGTTTGAAAATATGTTACCAATTGGGACTGGGATGAGGCTGGGAGTTTCGAAATAAGGGAGTAAGGTCAAATTCGCTATAGCGTTTTATATAGGTACTAGCTGATCCACTTCATCACTTCTCAAATTTAAAAAAAAATAATTAGCGTTATACAAAAAGCAGCTCGCCCGAAAAAAGAGAAGAAAAACTGTCAGTAAAACAATCCAAAGAAATAGGTAGGCTAACTTCTATTACTCCCTCTCAATCTCTTTTACATTCCACTTGTTAGTTGTTACTTGTTACATTTTATACTCTCCATCTCTCTCAATCAAATAACCCATATGCGCCACAGCCACTGAGCCACACTCGCTCACTTACTACTCAAACCAGTGTTGTTATATCGTGGGATTTATCCCTTTTCGTGGGAATTTCGATGTCTGAAAAGCCTTTCGTGGGATAAAGGGATAAAGCACCAAATCGTGGGATTTTGAGGAATCTAAGAAAAAACATTAAAACTTTAAATTTTTGCTGAAATTTCATGAAAACTCCTACATTTCACGATGATTATTAACACACTCAATGTGCATCAAAAACTGCTTATATAAATTGCCTCTTATCAGCATTTACTAGTACCAAAAAATAATCGTAATAATGTTACAAACTGTGATTTTTATACCAAAAGTTAATTAACCGTGATTTGCTTTCCTTGTATAACAAATTTTACTTCTAAAAACTGGATTTTGAGGCGAAAAAGTGTCGTGGGATTTTGAGTACAGTGAAAAGGGAAAAAAGGGAAAAATGACCACGCTTCGTGGGATAAATGAAGAGAGAGTGCAAACAACACTGACTCCAACACAAACATCCTCAAGTTCAAATTGAAAAAGGAAAACAAAAATGTAAAGCAAAAAAGGTACAATTGCACAAACAGGTTTTGGCGTGCACATGAATCACTAATAAGATCGGAATCACTTATCACTATAGCGCATTTTAAATCACAACTGAGTGTGACTCCTTCTCAATCGCAATTACATACATACCTATCTCTATCAATCCCATCCCATCACATTCGCTCTACTACTCAACTCATTATTCATTAACACTCCAGTTCAATTTCAATTTAAGAACGTGAGCAAAAAAAAAAAAAAACAATACAAAGCCCAAAAGGTGCATAAAAAAGAGAAAGAAAAAGCGCGCCGCAGAAAGTGTACAGAGAGAGAAACAGATTTTGCCGCTTTTTTTTTTTTTTTGTTAAAAAAAAAAACAGAGCAACAAAGACATTTATTTTTTAACAAAAAAAAAAAAAGTTTTTTTACGAATCACTTCTTTTCATATGTTTGCAGTCTTTTTGGTTCAGTAAAGAACAAAATCTTACATAAACTGAAACAGGGGTAATTTTGATCATTTTTCAAAAAGTGCGGGCCAAGGGTCCTGAAGCACAAAAAGGGTCCATTTGGCCCCTAAAGGAGCAACGCTGGTAGTAGGGCACGCGAATAGTCCTTTTATGTTTTGTGTTTACGGGTTTTGGAAAATATTTTTGTTCGAAACCTTGAAAAATTAACTGTCGGGTGAATTTCAATAATTTTTTTACAACGTCATGTGTCCGTTTATATGATATTTTCACTCATCAAAGCCAATGTGATTGAAATCCTGCAACTGATTCTATAGCGAATTTCCAAAACAAACAGAAGATAGTCAAACGTGTCACCAATGTCACCCGCAATAACACAAAAATTAACTATCCAATTCGTTAATTTAGAACTCGTTTAGCAAATTGAAATGACACCTACCCACAGAACGCTCCTGAATTACCACCAAAAACAAAGTCGTTTTCGCTCTCCAAAAACTTTCGATTCCGATTTTCCGATCGATCGATTGTGCATCCTCCCTCATTACGAATGGCTCCAGCTCCATTTCCATTATGCAACAATTTCAGCAGAGCAATATACGATATACCCCGCTTCGGATGTTTCATTCCCTCGGAAAATTGTCAAAGAACGTATTTTTTTGATGTCGTCCTCAATCTTTAATGCATATGCCACCTTTACAATTTACTGCAGATTTACAGTCACATACTGTCGTGCACACATCGCTAGTAAATCGTTGATTTTGACTTGCTGCTGGCTTTCCATTTCCATGTGCTTTGATATACTTCAATTGTTGTTGCTGTCGAATGTCTGTTTCGTCTCCAGAGGATGTAGCATCAGAAATCAGACAGGGAATAAATTTTCCATTCAGAGCGCCAGTTGCTGTGTGCCGGTGTGTAACTATATTCAGAAGCTTCCGGCGGAGCTTTTGAAACCGAAGTAAACACGTTCGAACGACTCCTGCTTCTCGGAAGGATCCAACATTATGAACAATGATTTAAATATTTTTACCATCCCACAGTGAATGCGGTTTATGCTGATGCGATACATCATATATACCAGTTTATACATATACAACATGTATTTGTATATTGTCTGTTTCTTTGGCTATACCTCCCTTGGGGTGGTTCATAAGTTTCTCTCCTGGTGTGAATGTGAACTTAACGTGGATCTAGATGGATTTGGTAAGAACATTATTGTTAAATGGAGCTGGCAGCTGGGATAATGCACCGGATGCATTCACGTCGTGTGTGTATCTGAGGCGAGTGCCAAGGTTCAAGTCGCTCAAAGTTAAGGGCATAAAGTCGGTTGGTTTTGCACTTAACTGACTCTCGATTGAAAATTAATTTGTAATAGGAAAACGCAGACATTTTGCCACACCTACCAAAAGTCATCTCTCATCGGTGCTGTATTTTATAAGAATACGTTTTTAAATAAGCCCGTAGTCGGTACGAAAAAAACGTGCTGCCCATTTACATACTGATAAAAGGAGATAGATTTTTTAAATAAATTTGAAGAGAACAGGTGGACTCGATCGTACAGAAGCCACTGTTCCGAATTTATATTGTGCCCAAGTGCATCTATTCTGTGTATTAAAAGCGTTGCCCTGTTTTAGATCGTCGCTGGATGCTTTCGAAATTCAGTTTGCTTTTTCTTGTGCACTGTCATTTAGCAGAGACAATTCTGCATCCAAGACCGATAGCTTATTGCTTACGGCGGGTAGTTTTTCATGCTTCCGCTTATCCATTTCAAGGGTTGGTGGTGGAGTCATCGAACATGAATGCACCATATTGTTCTTAGTATATCCAGAAGGCATACATCTCTTAAACCGGGCTTAAGAAATTCGTTTAAGCTGATTAAATCGCGAAAGCAATTTATACCGATTTTGTAAATTTGGGAATATAATATTGCATTAAAAAATTAATTTTCTATTCGAAATGGAAATCATTACAATCTCCATAAAACATCTATCTGAGTGCGTTTATGTGCGTTAGTCGGATAAAAGCTCCAACGGATTTGAATGATTTTTGTTTTGCTTTGTTCGTCTTGAATCAGGAATGGTTTAGGAAAAAGTAAGAGTCGGAAAATTCTCAGCATGTGGCGCTGTGTAGACGTATAGATATTTCGTTTTTCAGTTCAGTAATTCAATTATCTTCAGTAACAATCTTCTTCTTCTATATGAACCTCTACGGCTCTACCTCTATATAATTCATTCGGGATGAAATTCGATGACGATATAACTCGGTAACCAGTAGGCCAATTTTTATGATTCTTTATTTGTTTTGTTCGTTTAAGTGCGTTTCAGGTTTAGGCAGTCTTAAAAGATAGGATTGTGTTGGACCCGATAGGTGGCGCTTATGTCGATCTCCGAAACCATTCAACCGATTTTAATGAAATTTTGTGGATGCATATGGTTGGTTCCAGCTTGAAAGATAGGGTACTTTTGGGCCAGATAAGTGTCAATTGTGTCGATCTCCGAAACCACTCAACACATTAGATATATAATATATAGTTGGCATCTGGTTGAAAGATAGGACTATTTTGGACCCGATGGGTGGCGCTGTTGTCGATCTCTAAAACAACTCTTCCGAGTTAATCGAAATTTCGTGGATGGGTATTGTTACTTCCAGTTCGAGAGATAGAAGAGTTTTGAATCCTATAGTTGGTACCTTGCAAAACATAAGCGGGATAGGAAAATGGGTTGTGGCACTACCTCCCTTTCAAACATAAGATCAAACGCTATTTTTAAAGTCGTATAGTTAAAATTATTAATGGACATTGACCAAATAAAGAACTTCGTGAAATGTGAGCAGGACTTAATACGAAAGGTACGAGCAAAGCCGGGTGGTTTTTGGTTCTAAATCGCGTGGGCCAAGGAAGGACATTTATGCTACTTTTTGTCGTGAAAACGAAACTTTATGGGGATTAGTTGAATATTTGAATTCTTTGGATGTTCCGTGCTTACCTCTACACATTTTAAAATTGAATGTGGGCTCAGTTATAATTTTGCTGCGCACCCTCAATGCACCGAAACTTTGTAATGCATCGCGTTTGATTTGATGGTGAAGGAACTCAAATCAAATGTCATGCAAGCGACGGTTTTGAGGGAAAAATTCAAAGGCAAACATTCTCATTCCGCGGATTGAGCTTATTCCGAACGATTTGCCATTCGTTTTTAAGCGTCTTGAATTTGCGTCTTGCTTTCACTATGACAAATAATTTATTTCAAGGATAATCGCTGGACATCTGTGCAATTGTGGCGTCAATCTTGAATTCCCATATTTCTCACATGGTCAATTTAGTGACACGTCAATCATTGCGGTTTGATTGAAACACATCGAGATTGCTATACTTCAGTTATTTCTATTGTATTTAATATAGCTTTTGAATAAAGAAAATACCACGTACTTGCAAACAACTTCCTGTCAAAATCTGCAACTTATTCCCCGAACCGGTATCCTCTCTAGAAAAACACCCAGCGCAAAGTGTAAATCCAATCAAAATCCGATATGAAAATATTGCATATACGTGACGTTAACAACGGATTTCCTCTGTGCTACCTTTGCCGGGGGGCATAATCTAATTTTTAGATTTCTACCCGCACCATAAGCGTATTGAGACGAGGTAATCGCTATATGCATTTTCACAGGCGGCGAACGTTTCGCCGCAGTCCATGAGTTATGGTTTCCTTTTGTTGCTCATACCATACTTGGTATGGGTATATATACAGCCATCGAAAGGAGCGAGTGTGTAACTTCCTGCTGCTACGTGATATTCTAATTTGAAAGTCTTTCCACCGACACTCGCACGCCAAACCCGAAAAGGATTTAATGGCGCAGAAAAGAGTCACGTAGCCGAGCACGAGCTCCGGCAGCCCAACTAATAGATAGATGGAGAAAGACAAACAACCTGCGTGGAAGATTACCCGGCAATAGGACTAGGAGCGTGCGGTTTTTAGATTTGTAGCTGCAGTGTCGACCCTATAACATATGTTTCGCCGGGAGATTCCCAACCTAACTGCTTATTATTGTTGGAGTTCTGTGGACTATAATTTTGTTGCGGGATCTTCTCCGGTATTCTATATGGATAGGAAGTGGGTTATCTTTTCGAATCTTATCCGATTGCGGGAACGCAATGGGTTAATATTGGTGTATCCCCTAAAGAGACATGCCCCCACCTTAAGAGTTAGTATTAGTACTTGGTAGGCATGGGGTAGTGTAATGGAAAACGATTTATATGGATTCTCGTGATATGCCGCCATTACCACACAGTTGAGTCGGGGTATATACACTGTACACAGTCTTAAATATGTTGGATTGGGTGGCTTTCGATAAATAAGCTTTTTGTTGGTGTTGAGAGATTTTAATGGTCATAATCGTATATCAAACAGTAGGCAGTAGTAGAAAGGTCCAAAGTAATTCATTTTGATGTTTGTAATGGACAAAAGGAGCCTCAAGGGAATGGCCAAATTTTGCCATTAAAATTGATTTTCTTTCCATGTTTTCGGGTTATACTTGTGATGAAAGTAATTTTGAGTTGCTTTGATTTCAATGTGATGGGGAAGGGTTCTTTCAACCGTTAAAATTCGGGTGACGGCTATTCATCAATGGCCGCCGGTCTAAGCTAAAGAATTCTCTCAATTTGTCCTGAAATGGAAAACGCTTGATGGAAGTACATGTGACTAAAGGGGGTGAAGCATAAAAGGAACTGGCTAAAAAACTGCCCATAGAAAGTACTTAAAAGAAGTTTTAATTCAGAAGAGCAATTGATGAGGTCTTTGTTCGTCTTTCATACAAAAATTTAAACAACTGTCACCAACGACAGTGGAATTTTTCTTCTTTTTTTCATTTTAAATTCATTTTTATTAATTTTTTCTTTAACTGACCTGCTAGACAAAAACGATTAAATCTATTTTAAAACTAACATTTATCTTATTCCAGCTTACTGGCTCTTAGCGAGGGCTCTAAGCTTATATGCTTAAAATTATTGGCTTTCGGCCTTAAATCTGTCTACAGTGATCCGTGGATAAGTGACCCGCGCTTCATTGCGTTCCTCGTTCAATTCATCCAAAAACTGTGTTGTTTGCATGCCATAAGAAATGTACAGTACTTTTCCCGTTTAAATGCATACCGCTTAAATGCGTTACTCGGTTATTTGCGCTACTAAAAGTAATGTTTCTCGTAAAAGTTCATACAAAATCTCCCGGTTAAATGCACACATATAACAAAAGCATTAAAAGTTGTTTGTGCTTACAGCTTGAATAAAATCAAAAGGCAGTTGTCAAATTGACAATCTCTTCGATTGGTCACAAACTTGATTGCGTCCATGGTTGCCTGTGGGTCGCCAACAGGGGTTTATCCGCGCCACCGAGACTCGAACGAGGCCATAAGCGTCGGTCAAGTCTGGGAAGCATCCTTTCATGCTGGCTAGAGACCGGCCAATCCTAAAGACCACCAAGGAAGATCCTACTATCACTGGCCACCGCCCTTGCAACGTGCCTCCGAATCACTTTAATAAGGAAATTGTCAATCCTATTCAGTCGAGCCCCATTGTATAAGGTCCTGATGGGATAGTATTTTATGTACTGAGATTCAGGAGTTCTAAACAACCCCAGACAGGCCCTGAGGCATTGCCTCTCAAACACCCGAATCTTTTCCATATGTGAAGGCGCTATATTGAGCCACATGGGACAGCTATAAGCGATGATAGGCCTTATAAGGGCCACGTAGCAAATAACCTTCACCCTGGAGTCAAGTTGACTGCTGCAAGACAAGCATCTATATGTTTGTCAAAGTACCAGGTTTTTCACCATCAATGGTCGTCCCTGCTGTCCAATAATTGTTAATTTTCTCTTTTTTTTTTTTTTTTTTTTGTGGTATCCCTAGAGGCCCCACCAATGGAGTTCTGAACAGGATTGTTTCCGATTTTTAGAAATTGATTTTCAACTTCCAGTCATCGCAATACCTCTTAATTTGCTCGAAATCACGCTGCAGAAGGATGTTGATGACCTCGATTTGTATTCCCGACCTGTACGCCACTAAATCGTCTGCATATGCTATAACGTGTCTGAGGGAACCCACCACTTACTTGTGCAAATATTAAACAGGACCGGAGAATTCACTGCTCCCTGTTTTAAGCCGTTTTTAATTTCGAAAACCCAGCTCGAAGTCACGTTGCCAGCTTTGACAACGAACTTCTTTCCCATAAGCATGTCATAAATCATATACGGCAAAGGTTTTTGAATGCCCATTCTGGTCAGCTTATAAAAGAGCCCCTCCAACCATACGGTATCGAAGGCCTTCTCAAAGTCGACAAGGCAGGGACCCGTGCATTGCTTTCTTACTTTTATTCCACTGAATGTTGCGGAGACCAGTTTCGACGCGGCATGAATAGTGTCCTGCCCCGCTCTAAAGTCAACCCATATTAAAAGAGATCTATTGCCGACTTTCTCGAATACCTTGCTAACTTTCGGGATCAAACTAATTGACAGTGGGATTTTTAAACTTAAATGCATCAGTATGCGAGCTCATCGAGGCTCCTTTTCCCATTAATTCCCCCTCGATTTGTCCTGAAATGGAAAATTATTAATGGAAAGACATCTAACTAAAGGGGATGAAGCATACAAGGAACTGGCTAAAAAAACTGTCTATAGGAAGTACTTTAAATAAGTTCTAATTCAGAAGACCAATTGATGAGGACTTTGTTCGACGTTCCTTTGAATCAAAAATTTAAAAAAAAACTATCACCAACATTGACAGTGGTATTTTTAAGCTTGAATGCACATGTTTCCGAGCACATCACGATTTTCCTATGGTCACACGATTTTCCTATGATCATATCGAGGCTCTTTTCCCATTAATGGAAATATTTGCCATCCGTTGAGCCTCTTTAGCATCTTTAAGCTTGGCGCTGCAAAATTCGGCCCAAAGCAAGTGGCTGCTAAAAAACATTCAAGACCTCCTCTTAATACCATTTCCGCTAACAATTTATAACAAACGCCCCTACACATCAAAACAAATTGAGTGCCGCGGCAGTAAATTCTGTTAATACACAATTTACAAAGATCCCAGATCCGAGGTACACCCACCTGATTAATTACAAAACAGAACATTAAGTGCCAACCGAGACCACTACTCCGCCTTCGGATATTAACTGAATTGTCTCAAACTAGAGAGATTACAACGCGCACAATATAAACGAGACCTCGTCAAGCAAATGCAATGTAAATAGGAATACCACTCCCAGATGAGCAATCCGAAACAAGGAACAGACCCACCTTATGCCACTCGCTTTTTTTTTTTCTCTTTAAAAAAACATCAAAAGCTTATCTCTCCTCTGTACGATGCACTGGGGAATAGTCGGGGGAGGAAAAAAAATATCAGCCTGCCCTGGGCCTGTGCTTTCTCGTTTTCTTCCCCCGTATCTCCCCGCGTAATGAGCAGTTGAGCAATATAACTCTGAAGAAGAGGCCACACAATAACCAACCACGACCTGACAAAGTTATCGAGTTTATCACTCAAGATATTCGCGAGTGATGCCGTCTTTCATATTTATTGCCATCGCCCGGCAACAGAAGTCCAAGAGAGTAACCACAAGAAATACAACGGTGATCATTATGAGTGTGATTGCAGATTATCACAAAGCAACTTCAGGACATTATCTCTTTCTCTGTGTTGTAAGTTGTAAGTTGTAATGTTCCTCTTCTCATATCAGGAGTGGGTGGCGGACGACACTCTTTTCAGTCATAAAAGATTACGAAATCATAAAAGATTAACCCATAATGGATGAAGGACATCAAAGGCTGCTCGGGATCCCATTGCTCTCGGTCCCAGTGGTGGTAGTATCTCATCAAAGTTTTTAATTAAGGAATTCACAGATTTCTATGTTTAATCGGTTTCTACCCCCGTCCATGCTGTGCCAAACAGAGAGGAAAACAATTACAAAAGTGTCAAAGCTATTCAGCCATCACAAGGAGAGACGAAAAAAAGAAGAAACCTTCATCCCCTGGGAGATTTGGGAACGCAATAGAGATATTAAAGTGACCACTGTGGGTATATCCGAATCACTTTTCAAATCCTGACACTGTTTATGAGTCTGCCACACAGTGAAATGCTTTCACAATTTAATAAAACCGACTGAGATTTGGTTTTAATTGAAATGTCCCACTTCGAGGCATGCAAAGATTGTCCTCTGATGGTATATACGGGTGTGGGCAAATGCTATACCACTCCCAAAAACACTCTGTCACCGCCGACACAAAGGCGATACGATAAACATTTGTCGTTTGCAATAATTTATCACCACAAACAAAACGAATCAATGCGGGTGTGTGTGCTACAAGTTAAGAAGGATGTAAAGATTTCTCCTGAAGAGGGACGATGGATTCAATGTAATTTATATGCGACAATTGCCCAAGGGGAAAGACATCCTGGACTCGGTCGAAAACGGAAGCCATCTCTGGACGGATGTGTATATGCGGTAAGTGTGGGTTGGCGCCAGACTGCGGAGGAACAAGGATAAGTTCAACATTTGAGAAAATGTTTGCTTTCTGTTAAAATTTTGTTGTGGATCTTTTTGTCTCGAAGGGAGGGAAATGCGCTTTGAAATTCAAATTCCCAAGGGTAGCTATAGTCCAACCGCCCGAGTGGTAGGGGCTGAGAGCGTTTGGATCACTTTCTTGCCGATAGGAATACATTTTAACAATTTAGCACTCAATGACGATGTCTTTTGTTGGCATTTTAAACTCTCCGAGGAAAGTGGTAATTTCAATATAAAAAGTTCTGTAAGTGCTGTCGTAAGTGGTTTTGTTAATGGGATTGAAGATTTTTCGCTCGTGTTAGAGGGAGTGAAATTGTTGCCAAGGATTTTCACCACGGATTTCATTGGAAAGAGATATGAATGAAGTCTAAGCTACACCTAAGCCCGCTAAATGATCTTTCAGGGATATCGGCAATTTCGAGGGGCACAGAATTACCCCCGAACATGTTTTTTTCCCTGGAAAATATTCCTCCTATCGCGAATCTCCATTGGAATTTATTTCCCCTGGAGTATTGGGCACATTCAAGAATCTAGTTATTGACCTTAATCAACTTGTTTTAGTTAATTTTGAAAAACGAATTTTAGGCAAAATATTTGCATGATTAAGAATGGTTGGTTCAAATCAACCAAATTAAAAAATAAAATGCAAACGACTTCAAACTCCCATAGAAACTGCTTACGTTTTGAATTCCCACCTACAAATTTATATTAGGAAATATTCCAGGGGAGAATCCGATCAAATTCCATTGGGAATTTTTGGTCACGACACCAATTTATTCTGGGGAAAATTTGTTACCTTTTTCGAAATTCATTGCCGATACCGATTTTTAAAAAAATTGCGAAATATTGCGGGGGGAATTTTGTTCACCATAGCCCTACTGATTGTAGACGGCCATAAAAATTTAATTAAACACCCCCGTTGAAACTCCTCATCAAAATCAACGCTCATCGATTTTTCGAGTAAAGAAGGTTACCACCATTTAAATAAGATGAATCGCATATGTGCGATATAAATATAAATAGCCCGTAGCCAGCCTTAGACTTTCGTCGGCCTACAAAAGAGTTTTCCTTTGGCGCCCCAAATTTGTTTAATAAGGGTAAGGTTAGGTTAGTTTTCCGGTTTAAAATGGCCCGCAGTGCCTTTGAGTTTCTGTGATCTTCTAAATCTGATCATCTTGTGGCTGCATTATGGGAGGTTTTTTTTCGAAATTAATCCTTCTAACCACGGATGAGCGTTGCCAGACGGTTAAAAAATGTCCCCTAGATAAATCTGGGAAACCCCCAGATTTGATTATTTTTTCCAAAAATAGTCCCAACTGTTTGTTTTATGTACAGCTTAAAAATAGTAAAACAGTTGACGCAGTAGATCCGTAGAGATCCTAGGCCTAGCTCTCGCAATCAATTGTTTTGTATGAGTTTTTCATTTTGGGAACGAATGGAAGGGATCTACAATCTCATGCCGAGTCCAAACGGTCAATTCAGAAGCATTTTCATCACAGTTATACTCTCGTATGTTTGTCAGACGTTCGCAAGAGCTGGTGCAGTGGACAAAATATGGAATATGTTTTTTTTTTTCGGCAATCGAACCTGAGACCCTAGCTTAGTAGTCCAAGAAACTTAACACTAAGCCTAAAAGTATGGATTTCAAGTTTGAAACGCGAACTTGTATGTTTGGTTTTCCGAATTCTAAAGTGTGCGGTAGATAAATACACAGCCCTTTTTTAATTGTTCTGTATAAATTTTAGAAATTAGGTTGGTGCCTAGATCAAGACAAATATGTAGGAAACTTTTACAAAAACTTTTCTTAGTAAAATTAGCACTAGCTTTTTTTGAAAGACGAATTTTGTAAATGAAAATAGTTCAAAGATTAGTTTTGGGGGATCGATCGATTATCCAAGAGCCTAAACAATATCTCCATGCCCTGCCCATCAAATACCCAACACAATTTAACACGGTTCTACGAACACAATGCCTTGAGCATTGTACGGCAATCCCTGACTAGTTCAGATTTAGTGGTATGTGACCCTAGCCCTTTAAGCGCCAGCCTGGCTATCAATATATATGGCGATATTCGTATTGGATATCGATCTCATCTCAAGTACCTCCGCAGCCTTGAGTACGGCCAGAATCTCTGCCTGGAACACACTACATATGTCCGGAGGGCCAGTAGTCTGAGGGCCATTTGCAGGTAGGTATAACTTGTTGGAGTACACACCTGACCCCGTACCCTTACTGATTTTGGAACCATTAGTATACTGACCTACTTATCGTAAAATTTGATAAATAAATCGGCCCAGCGGCTATCCAGTTATAATATCATCGAGTTTCACCCCATAGGAATTATATATGTGGGGTTTGTTTATTTCAGGTTCATTGGTTTCAAATAAAACGCACGACTCAGTTTTTATTTTACAGATTTAGATTAACTGATCGCCACTGAAACTTACATCAACTTTTCTCGAAGCTCGACGGAAACCAGTAGAAGACTGGCTTATTCCAGGTCCGGACCTCCTAGCTCCAGTGCACCCTGCTGCTTTACATGTTTTTAAAATAACGAGAGCTATTGTTTGTGTTTCGTAAGTTGTGTGTGTTGTCTTTTTTGTTCGCACCTGGTGTCTGGCTCTGGCATCGTTCGTCGTGGTTGCGATCGCCTTTTCGTGTATATTTATTGTCCTGTTTACTATGCATACTGTATGTATGTCTCCTTTCCGCCTGCACCTGGTGTGGCATCGATACTCCTAACTTTTGATTTTTTCCATACGAGACGTAGAAGAAATCCCCCCCCCCCCTCCCCCACACCCACTACGTTTAATGTTATTTCTTATAAAATATTCGCATCCCCATCCGACACAAGCTTCACCGGTTCACCGCCATAAATATCAAGAAAGCATGGAAAGTAATTAAAGTTAAAAAAAAAAAAATAAATAAATTAATAAAAACTCCATCTCAAAAGCGAATATAATTTTCTCCTACAGTCCATTCCTTTTTCCTTTTTGTTTTTCTTTTATTTTTTGTGAATTTGAAAGTTTTCACCGAGAAATTCCAAGAATTTACATTCCATTTCCTATTAATCATTTCATTTGTATATTTGTGTGTAGCGGAAACAGAGTTATCCCGTTTTCCATCGTTGCGGCTGTCATTTTGATTCGCCGTCAATTTATTTAATGTCGAAAACTGAAGCAGTCAATAAAGTGATGTACCCCTTTTTGCGTGGAAATCCTTTTTAGCGGGTCCCAGCGAATAACATAACTTTGGCAGGTGGTGAAATTAATTAGCTAACGCTTTTCAATGTAGGATCGCTGTGTTTCCACTCCGACTCACTGTATAAGCATATTCACGCAACAGTGACAGTTAAACAAAGTAAAGTTTTAATTGAAGGAGGAAAACACAAATTTACTGCAAAGGTTTTTGCGGTTGTCCCAAAAATATTTCGTTTACATTTTAAGGTTTGATAGATTGAATTGG
This sequence comes from Cheilosia urbana, assembly GCA_946477585.1. Lineage (NCBI taxonomy): Eukaryota > Metazoa > Arthropoda > Insecta > Diptera > Syrphidae > Cheilosia > Cheilosia urbana. Next base: position 127,177,351 of record OX297854.1, read on the forward strand.
GGTGGCTAAAACAAAAGCCGCAATATGGGCGAAGGGAGCGGTACCATTCAGCAACCTGAATTTGAGATTGGATTAGTTATGGGATTTTTTAATATTTCATGTGGTATTTGAAATAAGAAAGATGGATCTGAGAAGGTCTCAATGGCGTGCAGCAGTTTTTAAAGCTGTCGAGGACGAATACCGCACATTCGGTAGGAATTATAGTAAGGATAAGTTCGGTATGTAAAATAAATCGATGCATAATACATAAATTTCAGTAGGAAGGGTTTTCTATTTTAGGTAGACCTTCGTCATCTACAGAGTGCCTAAGTTGGATATGGACTGTATAAAAATGGATACAATAAGCCACATGACTTTCCAACCAGTATACCCTTATTTAATAGGATTTAAGTAGATTTTGTAAAGGAAACCCACCGAGGCGGTGAAATTTCGCTCGAGTTTGCCTAGAAACGAGCGCAGAGTGAAGAAGAAGGAGCCTCAAGTTCAACAATAACGTAACTTGTATCTTCCTCCCAGTTATAAAAGTGCCAAAAGGAAAAAAAGGAATGAATTGTTCATATTAAACATTAAAGAAAACAGCCCATCGAACGTCGACGTAAGACTTTACTTTGTAAAGGAAATTTTTGTATAATATGTATATTTTTATGTTATATGTTTTTTAGCTTGTTAATAAAAAGAGTAACAGTTTTCATGATTTTTTTTATGAAAATAAGTGAAAATTTCACTTAGGAAAGAAAAAGGGGATTTCTTTTTTAGTATTTAGGGAAAACTAAAGCTTCAAAGGGAAAATCGTCTTCAAAGTCTGAGAGCACTGCTTCCTCCTACGAGTGTGAATTGACAATAATTCCACGTGCAAGTGAGGCTGGGTTCTTATAACAGATAACAGATGCGATTTCCTGGACAATAATACTTTGGCTTTTGTAGCACTTAAACTTTTCATTGATGTATGATTTTTTATATATTATATAACTAGCTGTTCCCGCCGGCTTCGCCCGTGATACAACTGATACAGTAGTCTAGAGTCTGTGTAGGACCAAGCTTTATCAGTTCACTCCCCAGAGCCAGCATGCCCATATAAGTTTTCACTTTAAGAATTAAGTTAAATGAATTGAAAAAAATTGTATTTCCTATCTTTCAAACCCAACCATATAGGTACATCCACAAAATTTCATTCAAATTAGAGATGAGCACAAAATCACTACCTGTGATTTAATCACAGTGATTTCAAAATCGCAATCACTACCTGTGATCGACTTTCAAATAAAGCGTGAATGCGACTTTTCACTCTTTACTTTTTATATTTTTTCCCATCACAGTCACAGTTTGTAAATCACGACTCACGACAAACAGCAAAAGTCGCAATCACAGGACAAAGAGCGAAACAATGAAATAAGGTATAGGAGCAGGAGCCACGAGGGCGAGGGACACACACGAATAAAGAAAAGGCAAATGAATGAAATGAAGAGAATGCCAAACTGCGAATCAAAGTAGCAAGTAGCAACAAGAAAATAGGCACCAGTGAGCAGTGATGGGACTTGAGAAAAGCGAAGCGGTGGTAGATAGTCTTTAAAAAAAGGTGGTAGAAAAGTGGTATAACAACATTTTTTCAATGGTTTGGTATGGTACATAATTCATTTATTTATACAAATTAAAAATTATTTATTTATACAAAACCGAGAAATAAAATAAATAAAAATCAGTCATTTCGTATTATTTACTTAAATTATTTTTAAAAATCACATTTGTCGTTTAAAACAAGGCGAGTGGGTCTGGGTATAGGTACAATTTTCAATTTAATTAAATGATGGAAAAGAAATATAATTAGCGAATAGCGATGAGTAAAATGTGGTAGATTTCGAGTTCAGGTTGGTCGAATTTCCAAAAGTGTAAAAAGTGGTAGAAATACCACTTAAGTGGTAGAAGTCCATCACTGGTAGGCACTCACAGAAACAGGTAAGGGCAGCACGCAGCAGCCAGCAGCAGAGGGGAAAGGGAAACTTGAAATAGTAACGGGTGATTTTTTAGCTGGTTTGGTTTTGGCAACACTGGTTTTGACAGCTGACGTGTGTTTAGTACCTTGTGTCACTGTCAAACAGCTTCAATTTGGTTTGCAATTTAACCATGGATCGTCTTACAAACGAACAACGCTTGCAAATTATTGAATTTTACTATCAAAATCGTGCTCGGTTCGAAATGTTCATCGCGCGCTGCTTCCATTTTATGATCGGCATTCTCGACCTTCTGAGCAGTCTATTCGGAAGATTGTGACCAAATTTCGCACCAAATTTACTTTGTTGGACATTAAACCACCAACACTTTTACGTACTGTGCGTAGTGAAGAAAATATTGCGGCCGTTTCAGCTAGTGTGACAGAAGACCGCGAAATGTCGATTCGGCGCCGTTCCCAGCAGTTAGGCCTTTGTTACAGCACTACGTGGAAAATTTTGCGGAAGAATTTGTGCGTAAAGCCTTTTAAGATACAGCTTGTGCAAGAACTAAAGCCAGCCGACCTACCACAACGCCGAATTTTTGGTGAATGGGCTCTTGGAAAGCTGGCCGAGGATCCGCTTTTTTATCGAATAATTGTGTTCAGCGATGAGGCTCATTTTTGGTTGAATGGGTACGTAAGTAAGCAAAATTGCCGCATTTGGAGTGAAGATCAGCCAGAAGCATTGCAACAGCTACCAATGCATCCCGAAAAAGCCACTGTTTGGTGCGGTTTATGGGCCGGCGGCATTATTGGGCCATATTTCTTCAAAGATGATGCGAATCACAGCGTTACTGTCAATGGTGAACGCTACCGAGCGATGATAACAAACTTTTTTTTGCCCGAAATGGAAGTTCTTGACTTGCATGATATGTGGTTTCAACAAGACGGTGCGACATGCCACACAGCACGCGAAACAATGGCGCAATTGCGAGGCGAGTTTGGTGAACAGTTAATTTCACGTTTCGGGCCGGTCAATTGGCTGCCTAGATCGTGCGATTTGACACCATTAGATTATTTTTTGTGGGGGTATGTCAAGGCTAATGTGTATAGGGACAAGCCCGCTTCGATTGACGCACTGGAAGCCAACATCCATGCATTCATTCGTGAGATACCGGCCGATATGTGTGAAAGAGTATGCCAAAATTGGACTCAGCGGATGGACTACCTGAGACGCAGCCGCGGTCAACATTTGCATGAAATTATCTTTAAACATTAAATTGCAAGGTTCAAACTATCGATTTTTTGTGTTTTTTTTTTTTTTTTTTAAAAGTTCTAAACCTCTTAAAAAATCACCCGTTATATGATGTATGATATTTATGATGGTAGACTAGAGGGAGTGGGAGTGATTGTGTTTTTGTTTTGTTTATTTGTAGTGTATCTGTTTTCTGTTTATTTGGTTATTGCTCTGATTGATATTCCTAGAGGATCTTGTTGGGGTAGTTTTGGCCGCGATACACTTATTTTATTTTTACGTATGCAGAGCTGGATTGTTGTTTTAGCTTCTTTAATTTTGTAATTTGAATGTGAAGGGCAAGGGAGAAGGGACAAGTGAGTATTGTTCGCGAACTTTCGAGTGCGGTTAAGTTAAAATTAGCTTGGAGTTGCAGTGTACAAAATACATTAAATTAAATACACAGGTACGTGTAAGCCCTTAATTTGCTGTGTCAATTTCGTTACATTAATTGAAATTTTCCCAACTCATTTTCCGACAATAAGTAGACTGTGTAACAATTTAGGGCTTATATTTCTCTAAAAAAGTCATATTATCAAAAATTTTCTAAAACATGACATTACAGTACTTACCCTGAGTTCGCAAGTCACAATCACAATCATAGGTTAAAATCACACTGATTTAAAAATCACAGTCACAGTTGTACCTGTGATTTCGAAATCACGACTTAGCTCATCACTAATTCAAATCGGTTGAGTAGTTTCGGAGACGGACAACAGCGCACCTACCACGACAGGCCAATTTCCGCCGTCGCCACGGAATTTCTGTCTCGGTCGAGTCGATTTTACTCCCAAGTCGGGCCTGCGCCTATAGATGTTTCACATCACTTAAATTCATGTATAATTTTTGACAAACACTATCTCACTGTGTATTGCGATTAAAATTGAAAAAAAAATCCCAGTAAAAAATGTATGGACAATTAATTTTTATGAATCTTTCAATTCCCTTTTAAAATTTTCCAATTTACTCGACGTATAAACCTTCGTCAGCCGGAGAAAGACACAACAAAAAAAAGATAGCTCAAATTGGACGATCCGTTCTCGAGTGATGGGCGTACTTGCGGATGCAACTTTGTTTACATATTATATAAAATTGAATAAAAATTGCGAAATTTAAATCAACAACAAAAATAAAAATTGAAAAAAGAGGATTTAAGATTAAAAATAAACAAATTGAAAAAAGAGAATGTTCTCCACATTTCTGCTTTACAAAATTTTCCAAACAATAAAAAGGTTTTGGAAAATGTTTAAAAACGTTCACAAATACCCACCTTGTATACTCATAGCTTGATATGGACCTTCCTTGAAACAAAATGAAAAAAAACCGGCCAAGTGCGAGTGTAATGAAAGGCAGAAAATTAAGGTTTTATTGGGACCGGAATTGCCTTCTTTCTCTCTTGGCTAGATCCCTTCGAATGAAGCAGAAATCTTCGAATTTATGTTAAAATGGTCAACTAGTGCAAGAGAACTGAACTTTTGCCAACAACTGAAAATCCTTGATCCCATTCTCTATTAGAGTTAAAAAATACCTTTCCTGCCATAGAATAGTAGTAAAACTTTAATTTGCATTCACTAGGTACTTCAGCCCTAACATTTCACGTTTGCATTACTTTTAAACTCAATATCCGAATTTCTTTTTTATGTGAAACTACTCGTTCATTCATTCGTTTCTTCGCTTTTTCTTTCTATTCACAGATCGAAGTTCAACTGTAGTACCTTCTTGTAGTAAACAGTAACAGCCACCACTATACACACAGCTGTCAATAGCAAGTGTTCTCGATATCAGTAGTTGCAGTAGCAGCATTGAAAGTTATACCAAGGACTGTTTACAACTAACGGTTCTTATGATTCAACGGTAACATATATTTCCCCTGCTAACAATAAACCATCAAAGGAGATTCGGAAAGAAAACGTGCAAAATACGACGGTGTAGCGTGAATAGAACTCACCCAAAAAGCTCCAAGGTAAGTGCATTCGGGCATTTATTTTCGCTCATAGTACGTTTCTTTTTGTGTCTGAATAGAGATTTAACCTCCACCACCCTGCGCCTTCCAGCATGATGACGATGAGCATGAGGAACATTGTTACGAGGGCAAATGTGTAGTTTGGGTTGCATTATTTATAGAGATGTTGACTTTTTGTTGGAAAGTGCTACATCGTTGTTTGTTTGAACCATCCGAATGATATTGAAATTTTAAAAAAATCCATGGTTCATATTGCATTACAGAGTACAAGGGAGATTTTATGTTGTTGCCACGAAAAGTCATCAAACCCAGTTTGGATGAAGTTATAGTGGAAGATTTCATGAGTCCATTTAGCACTTTTCGGAAGTCGTTTTTTAACTTACAACATCGGGACACATAAAGTCGAGGATTACAGTTTTATAGACCAACGACATTTTATGAAGTATCCCAACCACCATTTTAGTTTCGCTAAGATTATAAAGTTTTTATGAATGAAAGGTTTGCTTTTAATAAAACTTCAGTGAAACTTTCAAAAGAAACGCAGTCCAAGCGAAAGCCTAGTCTTGTGTAACTGCCTTGTTTGGATCGATCGGAAATACTAGCAGGAACGACTGCATTATTTCAGAAACATTCGCTGGTAGGAAAAGTTTTATCAATCTAACTGTCAAAATGGCCTAAAGTGGTATACTGATGGTTCCAAAATGGACTCCGTTGTAAGAGCTGGCATACATGGGCCAAACCGCAACGTATCAATACCCATGGGGAAAAGCCCCAGTGTATTTTAGGCAGAGCTCCATGCTATTAAGGAGTGCGCAAGCCTCATCAATTTTTCAGGTATATAAAAGGTGCAAACATTCATGTATTCACAGACAGTCATGGAGCTATAAATGCTCTTAGCTCACCAATCATTGCCTCAAACTATCGGCTCTAGAAACAAAACCAAAAAAGGGTGGGTTCCCGCGATACAAGGATATTGAAGGAAACGAAAACGCTGACGAACTTGTTAGGAAAGGGTCAGAGACCCTTTTTATTGGACCAGAATCACTCTGCGCCGTTACTAAATCAGTAATGAACGGATAAAAAATGCTAAACCTTAGAAGGCACGATATCAAAAACTACGCACATAGGTAGTCAACTCACCGGGGTGGCGGCTATGTCTCGAAGAAGACCAAACAGCTGAGCACCTCATGTGCGGATGCCTAGCTCTATGCAGTACAAAAAGGAAATACTTCATCCGTGAATTACTAAGTCCTGAAGAACTGAAGAAGTCCTCTGCTGAAAACATTACCAGCTACATAAGGGAAGTAGAAAGTCTGCTAGCCTTAGTTTATTTCCTGGAAATTCGGGCACAATAAATCTAAATAAATCTTTTAGGTCCGTAGTCGCAGTGGCTTAGTGGTTAGTGTGCTGGACTACTAAGCTAGGGGTCTCAGGTTCGAATCCCGCAAAAACCCAAATTACAAATTAGGTTTTTTTCCACTGCGCTACCTCTCGCGATTGTCTGACAAACATCCGAGAGTATAGATGTCTTGAAAGAGTTTCTCAATTTACCATTTGGAGTCGGCATAAAATTGAAGATCCCTTCCATTCGTTCCAAAAATGAAAAACTCACACAAAACGAATGGTTGTGAGAAGCTAGGCCTAGGGTCCCTCCGGACCTGTTGCGCCAACTACTTACTTACTTATCTTTTAGGTCGACGTGCCTCTTTATCGCCTTGGCGAGTCAGAAGTTTAAAAAAAATAATAAGAACAAAATCTTTGGAAAAAAACCTTCCAATAACGTGTTCGTTTAATTCACGGATAAATAAGCGATCGGCTTTGCTGATTTCACACCTTTTTTCCGGAGGTGACCTATTGAGCTCGCTTTTGAACACAAACAATCGAAAAGTATGTCAAGTTTAGTGTTTTGAACTTGTAGTACCTACCTACAAATTGCAGTTTTGTTTTTGGGTCTGGTATTCAGAGCCCTACCTTGCAAGTTAGACCCCGTTATAAACATACCTATGTAAAACGAAACCGTGAAAATTATATTTTGCTTTCTTTGACCACTTAAACTTGATAGTTGAAAAAAAAAAGAAAATTTTCTTCAATTTTTCTGGGAAAATTATTTTATATTTAATTTATTTTTTCCATGATCGGAAAAAGTTTTTCGTGGGGAAAAATTTATAAATTCTTATTTTAGAAAAATTTAAGATAATTCGCTACTTTGTTTTGTTTGTTTAAACTAACTTTATAATTCACAAGCAACGTTTTAAGACAAAGATTGAGTTCAACCATCAAGTTTAAGTGGTCAAAAAAAGCACAAGAAAATTTGTATGGTTTCGTTTTATGTATGGCTATAACTGGGGCCTTAGTCTCCCATGGTTAATCAAAGTTTGGACTTCATGGAGAAATATTCTTTTGGCACAGTTTTTATGGGGATACCTTTCCTTTTCATTTTTTAAATACTTCGCATACTTAAATCGAAAACGGATTACAGCGGTACATTATTTAATATTTATCAAATGTAAGGTGAAGTTTCGTGCAAGCGAAGAGAGTATTATTTTTTCCCTAAACCTGAAATAATAAAAATGTACAAACCAAAAGCCGCATCCTCTATTTTTACTTATTTTGAAACCAAAGCAGCAGAGTCTTAGTTTTGAATCTACGCTGTTCTACCTATAAATGTAGACTTCTGGTAGATAGGGCAATTCTTCACAAACCGAATGCTTTTGCAACCTTTAAGAACCTTTAAAAGGATCTTCAGTTAAACTTACCCGAAGTTGAACCTTTATAGTTTGCATACATATTTATACCAGTGGCGTCGCGGGAGTTATTTAGAGGGGCGTGCAATTCTTGAAAACTATATATTTTTTAAAAGTATCAAATAATTTGACATCATATTTTATTTTTAAAATTAAATATAGTAAAATAAAACTTTCGCATTCAAAGTCAAAAGCACCGCACGAAACTGTAACCACTTAATTGAAAAGCAAAGTTCATTCATTCATTCATCGGCTTTCGTACACGGCTTTTTTTTCCACGGGCATGTAATGCTTTGTATATTTGACGTATGACGCTTTACGGAAACAGAACAGCATAGATGCAAAAGAAGAGAAAATAAGAATACAGCCCGTCCACAGAAAACCGTCGTACGAGTTCACTAAGTTCATCAAAGTAAAGCGATTTTGTGTACGGCGTGCGGGTGACGAATGACGATGGGGATAAAAAATACTGCGGTAACTTGTAGGTAGTTTGGAGTTGGATGATTTTTTTTATGAAAAAAAAACGTACACAGCGAGATTCGTGGGAGTTTATATATTTTTTTTTTCTCAACAATTTTTTTAACGAAAAATAAGGAAGGATAAATATGAATATGGTGTAGGCTGTAGAATGTGTGATAAAGGTTTTATGGGTTGTGGAATTGTGCATATCAATCACATTTGTATCTGTTATCATTATTTGAACAGTGTTCGATGAGGGATGTTTTTTTTTTCGTTAGGTCAAGGTGTGAATGTACACCTTGCACACCCTGATGAGACGCCACTGATTTATATACATATTTCACTAAATATCCTGTAAGAAAGACCACACCCGAACTTTTGGAATTTCAGATGACGCTAATTGAAACGCCTCCGTTCTTGTTGTCTTTCGGAATATAAACTATAACCTTAATCTTAGGAAGTATGTCGAATGAAAGTGACTCTGACTGTTTGGGAACTTGCTACTCATAATCAACTATAATTCCTGGGCGACAAACTTATGTTCTTTGATTGCGTTTTTATGATAGAACCTGAACAACAACTTGAAGTCTGCTCAAACAAGGTATTCCTCTACCAACCTCCGTATAATTTATGAATGTATCTACTTGCAAAATAGTCACTTCTGCGATAGGAATGCAGATACATACCTGAGATATCCGTTCCTCCGAAGAAAAGTTTCATAAATAATAATAATATTTATATGACTTCCAGTGTAAAATTTCTCAAGTCATCATTCACAGCCTAATGTCGAATTTATTCAGAGAGCGCCCCCATAATCGATCTTTAAACCGTCAAGTTTATGCTCCGCTTAATTGACCTATTCATCTCGTTTCTTGTCCCATTCCACTCTCTCATGTCTCATCCTTGTAAAAAATGAGAGCACACAGAAAGAAAATTCCTCCAAAAAATATGATCCAACATTTCATTGCGTCTAAAACAAAGAAGGTGCTTTTTTTCCTCTTCTGTTTAAATCCTCCCCCATCACTCAGTGGTCCTGGTCCGGCGCGGACAAACGGCCATCGCCTCAGGTCAATCTATCATAACCAGTGTTTACTTTGGTTTCACAGCTTACTTTCGTTTTCCTTTGATTCGCACACTTGTCCTGTGGCGGTTCATTTTTTTTTTTTTGCTGCAGCTACACTTTGAAACATGAAGGATAAAGTGGAAAAAATCAAAAAGACGAAACAAAGGATACAAATTAATGCCCTACTGCACTGCACATAAATATTAGTAATCCTCTTTCGTCCGGAGGTCCTGGTTCTGGTTGCTGGGGATTTATTTCTTGTTTTTGTTTGTTGTTTTCTTCATTTGCCACGTGTGTCTTCTTGTCCGGACGAACACATCATCATGCAGTTTTGAATGAATAATTGTGTGAATGCTGTGTCTGCTGTGAAGTTAACTAATATCAGTCAAATAATAAAAACAAAAAACAGAATAGAGAAACAACAATAGTTGCAAATTACACTAATTAAAAATTCTTTACATTTTCAGATGCTCCTTAAATGGTTCGTCCTTTGCCTGTGGGCAATGCCAGTGTTAACCGGAACGAAAAAATGTCCCATGGAATGCTCATGTTCTACAGACGAGAAAGATCGCTATCAAACGATGTGCTTAAAAGGTATGCCCTCTAAAAGACTCTTTCACATTGTGGGTGCATCTAAGTCCTGCAGAGTATAGCTTTTTTGTTTTATTTTATTATTTTAATTGTGTGCATTGTTTGTGCTGTTATGGGGAGGACAAGGTGTCCATGTCCATGGCCAGTATTGTCGCCGGGAAAAGTGTAAAAGGCGGAGTGTATTCGGTCCCATTGTTTGCAGTGTAAATTTCCTTTGCTGCGGTGCGACGCGGCTACGGTGACGATGAGTAGGTATACATACTTAGCACAAAGTAAAGTATCTGAACTGCAGTTGTACTTAAGAGTACTTAAGGCAACATGAGTGAGATTTTTGCTGTAAAGTAAAGGGTGATGGCGTAAGCAGTGAGCACCTCTATATCCGGTACAAAGTGTACGCTGTAGAGTGAGTGCTTTGTGCTGTGTGTAAACACAATGGGGAAGGAAGATTGTTGTGGGCCATTATCCTGCATTGCTTTGTTGTCCTCTGCTGGGGAATTCAGGATATTTAAATACTTGAAAAAGAACGGACAAACATGCGTATACTTATTGTGTGTGTTGGATGCATTTGTTTACATGCTCGCTGGGACTTGAAAATGTGAACAATTTATGTCCTTTTGCTTTGTTGACTTTGTGCTTTTATGTGCCGGGTGTTAGGGGTGGTTAATTTTTGCTCGGTTCCACAAATAATGGAACTTGACACAAGTCAACATATAGGTAAGGCATGCAAGCCAGTGCACTAATTAGAATTTGGACTCTTTGTGGGCTATGCATTGTTTGCAGACGAAGAGGGGTTTATAGTGATACTAAAGTTGCGGGGTGGATGACGTTTGTACCTACTTATGGTACAAAATTGTCCTTGGAATCGATTGCGATTGTTAGTTACTGTCGAACCAAATTGGTAGATAGGGTTTCACAGGGCGTAGTAATTTCTCAACTTATTTCACTCAATATTCTAAGGGAAGAGTTAGGTTTATAGTAGCTGAGAAAATTGGCACCAGAAACACGGATTGTGCTGATGACGCTGTGATAATTGCCGTCTCAGAAGTCACAACCAACCTGAATGCTTTCCTACAAACTCAATTCTAATTTAAAATGATAGTTTTTTTGGTTGAAAATGTCGTGGTATGTATTTCAATCTAGATTGGCTTTGCTGTGAGATATCTTCATTTTATAATTAAAAACAAAAAAAAAAAAACCGACTGACTGGTAAAAAGATTTTAAAAGATTAAAACAAGACACTTTCCAGTATAACTAATTCGCAATCGGAGGCTGCGCATATGTGTCATTGTGTAGGTAGTCTCCGATTGTCAATTTTAATTTATTTCTTAGCCTATGACACTCCGGGAAAGAACACCAATTTAATGATACCTTACTCTTCAAAATCTGTCAAGCCGTTTGGGCTACAGAGCGTCACGTAGGAACGTACATAGGATAAGCGCGAAAAACATCACCCTCCCTGTGTCCAGTCGGGTAAGAAAGACCTTTTACACAAATAATCATATAGCCCGTCTTCTGAGTTTGGTCTGCACCATAGCACTCCTCCTTCACTATTTCATTAAGCGCAAAAACCTGCAATTTGGCTACGAAAGAACGCAAGTGACTTTTAGATGCGAAAACGTTTTGTGGCTTTGTTCGTTTTTAGAGCGGCATAGGAATCCGAATAGAAAAGTTTTCAGCTGCAATTTCGCAGGATTCTGTTTTATCATACAACCTCTATAAAAGACACCACGAGTAAGATTCAATTAGATAAATATGCATTTCATCGTTTTCGCTTGCACAGGCGTCTTTAGTAACTTTGAAAACGAAATAAACGTTCGTTTAGGCGAAAGGGAAAAACGAAAGCTAATTCACTGACATTTTTTTTTTTTTTTTGTTAGTATTACCTATAATATTTACGGAACTCTGAAAAGTCACTGATGCCCGCTTGCGGATGACATTACTTCTAGTCAGAAGGTAGAAACAATAGCAGTGTTTGAAATTGATTAGATCAGTCAGTTGTCAGCAACATTTAGGGAAAGAGGTTGAATAGAATTTTTTTTTTTTTTTTTTGGAGTACCTGAAAGAACAGAACAAAAATCAAAAAATTAAAATCAGTTAAATAAATATTTAGCTAATTGTTTTCCAATCGGGACGGGTCGATGTTGGTAACCTGTGACGGCCATGCTGTTTTGGCGACCGGCGTATGAATAATCCGGTGTTTATTAATTGTTCAATCAGTGATACTAAATCACCATGGCAAGTTACATTATTGATCAGCACGTCCAAATGATAAAACCTTATAATCAAAATGAGTGTTCGTCAGCTCATACCTACGTAGCGCGAGTTCTTACGACCATTTTAAGGCAGAAGCGGTGGCCCTTCAAAGTCGACCCCTTAACTTTGGGTGGCTAAATTCAAGACAACCGGTTCGGTAAATAATCAGCTAAAAATCGGGTCATCCGGATTCCTGTCTTCGTGAGAAGCCGCGGCGGACAATTGGTGCATTTTTCAGCAATACATATCAGGAAAATGGAAACCCTTGGTTTCTTCTCAAAATGTTTAGGTCCAGCTGAACAAAAATACTCAACTTTTGATCGTGAGCTACTAGCAGTTTTCAAGGTTACAAAGCATTTCCGATATTTCCGAACTTTTACAGTCTTCACTGACCTAAACCACTCACAAAAGCATTTTTTTCTAAAACGGAGAAAAGTCCAATACAAAAACGTCATCTCGAGTATATCGCTAAATCCACATCCGACATTTGTTACGACTAAGGTATTCAAAATATTGTAGCAGATACACTCTCTAGAAGACACATTGAGCTCATAAATTTTCAACAGATTGACACAAGAATTCTCTCCAAGGAACAGGAAAAAGACGAGGAGTTAAAAGCTTTTCTAGAAAACAAAAACTCTTCGACTGTCCTAAAAAAAAAATGGTAATGCCGATAGATGATGTTGAATTATGGTGTGAAGTTACTACTACAGTAAATCGGCCATACATTCCGCAAATATTTCGACGAACCATTTTCAGTTATCATCACAACCTTTTGCATCCAAGTAGTTATAAGAGCAAAAAAAAAAAAAAATAACTTCAAAATATTTTTGGGCAAAAATGAAACCCGACATTAACCGATGGGCAAAAGGCTGCATCTCATGTCAGATCACAGGACATACTAAAACCAAACATGGAGTATTCCCTGTACCTAGAGGCAGATTTGATCACATCCGCATGGATTTGCGGTTGGCCCGCTTAACCCATCAAGAGGATACACGTATCTTTTAACAATAAAATATCGGTTCTCTTTCGGGCCCGAAGCATTTGAGTTAAAAAATATTGAAACCTCAACACTTGTGTCCACATTTATCCATAATTGGGTTTCACGGTTCGGAGTTCCCGAGACAATAACAACAGATCCAGGTTCTCAATTTCAATCCGTCTCTCTGTAAAGAGATTGCAAGCAATCTAGGATCCAACAAAATTCGAACAACTACATATAATCCGCAGTCGAACGGCTTCGCCGAACCAATTTACCTTGGATCCTTCTGAGAATTAGATCAACCATTGTCGATGCCATTGGCGTTTCGCCTTCGGACCTCCTTTTCGGTCAAACTCTTTTGTTTTGTCGATTGTCTGGCGAACTCATCACTTCCAGCGCCAGCAAAGACTTTGTTGCCAATTCATCGACAGCACAGGATATCAGAAATACCATATCTAAAATTCGACCAATTTCAACAAGACAGCGAACACAACAATATTTCTTTGTTCCTAAAAGTTAGCAAGAATGCAAATTTATTTTTATACGTAAAGAAAACAAAACGAGCGGCTTTAATCCTCCATATAAGGGACCTTTTGAAGTAATTTTAAAGTCTGAAAAACATTTAAAACCAGCCATTGAGACAAATAGGTACGCAAATCATGACACGATCGAAAACAAAACCCCAAGTTTTATTTAGAATCTAAAAAGTTGTGATAGGGAAAAAGAATTATGCAACAATTTTTTCGCAAGTAAGAGTGATGTGGCGGTTTGCGAGGTAAAAATAAACTCATTAAACAAAAAGCGCCCATCAGCCTCTCCACGTAGTGTTAGTCGTTAAGTCAACTTCTCCCTCCACGTAGTTAATTTAGTCATTAGGGGACAATGGGGGAATAAAGACGTGAAGAACCACAGCAATATTTTAAATTTATTCTTTTTACATAAATGGCATACCCTTTCGAATAAAGAAAAAAAACATATTAGTACCTGGTTCCTTCCATTTCAACATCGACCCGTTTTTATTCAAAACGCCCTTAAATGGTGGAAAAAAAAGGACGTTTCAAGGTTTCGCAAGAGTTTGTTCGTTAATATAAAAAATTCGAACACGAAACAAAACTTAGCGGAACATCCAGAAAGTAAAATTTCTTTTGCAATTTAATACGTATAGAAATATCAAGGCAAGTGAAAATATTTGAATCCGAAACTAGAAATAGGAGTCTGTACAATTTGTCTTCGGGGAGTACCTACGGGAGTACGGCGTAGTATTTTCGGCAGCGCTGGCTTTAATCATAATAAAATGCAAGGAGTTACCTTTACATGAAAAAAATGCACGCTTTCGAATGATTTGGTTTCTTTTCATAAATTGCGAAAGTGTTTTATTTTGTACATAGGTACAACATACCTAGTCCTCTTAGTTGAATCACTTTTAATGAGCGGCTAGGTACTAGAAGAATAATTATAAATTGAACCAAAAGCCGAGACTTACACCTTTGTCACAAATGATTGCATGCATACAGGCAGATTAGAAACTTTTTTATTGGACATGAAAAGCTTGGTGAACTATGTTTTTTTTTCAAGCACCTAATTCCCTAACTACTTTCACTGTGGAATAAATTCTTCAGGCATAAATATTTAAAAGAATGTAGTAGTTTTTAAGATATATTCATTTCATAAAAAATATCCCTATCCCCATATCTGAATATGAGTTTAACCCTCTAGCAGGACAATTTTTGTTTTCTATGAATAAATTGTACTTAAGTGATTTCAATGCATAGACCATGAAAATAAAGTCGAAAATAAAATCTGACCGATGGTATGAGTTGCAACTAAGAAAATTGGTAGACCGCCAAAAGGCGGGTAGTCCAGTAAACGAGTACAAAGGAGAGTGTTTTTTTTTTTCGTTTATTAGTTTTATAAGGGTAAGTGTTACAAAGGTACAAATAATATTAACAATAAATAATTAAATAAAATTGAGTAGATTGATTTAAGAATGAAGAAAGGTTAACAAAATATTAATTATTTGGTATGGTAAATTTGGTAACATTTTTTTTTGTCGCTGATAGGCACAAATTTACCTTACACTTTAGGCAAATCATTTGAGTTTCCGATTTGCATCCTGTCAATTTGCAGGTCCGTTTACCAGAACGATCTAATTGCTCGGGCATATGGCCGACATCATCGTAACGGGCATCCAATCCCAATCCATATGATTTTTTTAAGCCGGATGGTCTTGAATTTGGTGAATCTTTTGACGGTCTTCCCACTGATCACTTTTCAGGCTTTTGCTGATAGTTGCACAAAGCATTCGCAACTTGATCACGAAATTTCGGTAGCTCCGCAGTGCCTCCCCCAGTATGGATACGTCTATGAAGAAGATACGCATTGACTATTACCATATCAATGAAATGATAAAACAATTTCAGCGAAGCACTTTTTGTCTTTAGGCGGATGTGATATCTTCCAATTAAACCGTCCATAAGATCTACACCCCCCATATGGTAGTTGTATTCTCTTATAATGCGTGGACATCCAACTTCTATCATCTTTTTATTTTTTCGATCGTATCGCGGTATTTTTTCAGGACGGGCCAGTGGATTTACTGTTCGAAATGGTTTAATACCAACATATGTTGATTCCCTATCAGGTTCTCGTCAAAAAAGTATTCAAAACATTGAAATGGTGTTTCGAATTCAGAAAACTGTTCAGGGCATCTTGCATCTCCACGAAATACCACCTCGTTCCTATGAAGTTGCATTTGTTGTTTTCGCCAAGTTATTTTGTTAAATTCTGCAGATTTTGGGTCAATTTCCACTAAGCTTGACGTAAATCCACCGTCATTCGGCTGCACATCCGGCCCCCCCTCTTCTTCTTCTAATGGTGGTGAACGTGGACGTTTTTTACGTTTACCTTTTAGGCGTGGATGTTCAATTGGGGAAGGCGATGTAATTGAAGGTATATCTACCTGAGATGACGGCTCCTCTTCTAGAAAACATACCCCAAGTTGTTGTTATTTAATCAAGGAAGAAGGTAGTATGAGCTTACCTGATGCTGATATAACAATGTCACTGAGATTTAAAGCTGTGCTTAGAAAAGTGGAAGACGAAGATCTTTCCAATTCAGCGACATAATTATCAATTTGTTCTTCTTCTTCTAGTCCCCTATATTCATCTTGTTCTACTCACTAAATTTCGAATTTCTCGGCTAAAATAGGCCGCAAAAATCTGAAATTTTCCACCAGACAGATAAAGATTTTAAGAATGATTGGGATTGGGATTTTGGTGGTTCATTCTGAACCAAAAGGGGCTTTGAAATCCGAGCAGTTTTGTACTGAGTTTTGCCATTCCACAGCTGGTCCCACGTACCTAGCTAAAGGACTCCTTTGACAATGTCAAGTTATCCATTAACCAAGCGATACGTTGTAATCCTTTTTCATACAAAGTATTTATTCTAACTTCCCATCCGAGGTTGAATACAAATATTATTCTTATTTAAGCAATCTTCTGCCCTTCGCTAAGTGTCAATAAAACACAATTGTCTCTGTCTATAATCACATTGTGCCGCAAAAAATGTATATCAATACTCGGATGAATGTCCTGCAATAAAACGAAAAACCGATCTCCTGATTGCTATCGCATAATACTCCATTTATCATAATAAGTCGAGAAATTACATCGACGATGTTGTGATAGCATTGCGTACGAGTGGACTTCTATACAGAGAGAAATGTTTAACAATAAATCAGTTGGCCAAATCACGGAAAGTTATATCAAACGCTAAGTACCTACCCGCACAGACAGATCGATCATTATTAGTGTATGTTTTTCTTTCTCTGCGTCTTTTGTGGATGTCCTTATCGAAGAATGTTTGCTGTCTGTTTTATCTATTCTGTTGTTGAGTTCAAGTTTTTTTTCTTTCTGATTTACATCACTTAGCGATATTTGAGTTCTTTTGTGTTTATATTCGTTTTCTTTTTTATTGTTAAAATTTGTTTCGTTGTACTCTCTCGTTTGTAGGCGGCTTATCATCATTTCCTGCCAGTCAATTGGATCCCGATGTCAGAGTGGTAATCATCAAAGGACCAAAAAACTCAATAACAATCGGACCGATTTTCAAATCATTTGTTAAGTTGGAAATCCTCAAAATAACTGATTCGAATGTGCCAGCAATTGGGCACGAATCGTTTTGGGGAAACGTACATCTAAGGATATTGGGTAAGACTTTTGCTTTTCATTTTTTATAGGTACCCAAAGTTTGTAATATGTTTGTATATACGGAGGGAAGTTGTTGTTTTAGGTTTAATGCAATGGCTTGGAAGGTGGTACTTTAAAGTGTGTTGTGGTGACTTTTACCCGAAGGTACATACTTAGAAAAATAGTCGACCGCACGACCGAAACGGGTCATGACGATAATTGGACTGAAGTTCCCGGAACGCCTTTCAACTCATCTTGATTATCTTCAGACATGATAGACTAGTATTATAATAACTTCGTTGCTATTCCTCTTAGTGGTTAAATTGAACCAGCTTTAATGATATTTTCTCTCCCAAGATGGTTTCCTTATACTTTGAGGGCATCATCGACTGATATCAGCTAAATTGGTACTTCAATCAATATCTGTGCAAGTATTGATGGGGAGAATGTCGTCGATATCTCTGCGATTTATTATCAAATTTGATGGTATGTCTGAATGGACGGCAACTGTCTTTGAGGAGGAATTACGGTGTGCAGTGATTGATAATCGAGTTGTAGGAAGTGAGTGTCTAAGTAAATCGAATGAAGCTTTTACGATAGACGTTCCTCAATTGAGAATTATTGAAATAGGGAGAGATTCTCGTAAATCGATGTACTCTACTTGTTTTTCGCAAGAGTTTTTGCGGATTCAACTATGACTTTTACGTTGGGATTTTCTTTGTGAAGTCCACACAATAACTCAAAACTTACAGCAACAAATTAGAAAAAGAAAAAAAAATCAAATTAAAAACCAACAATTCAAAATACGTTTTACATTTTATCGGTTCGGCTTGCGGCCAAATTCGACTACACTCTTCAATGACTTTAGTTCAACTTTTTTGATTTTCTGCCATTTCGGAGCCGTTTGTCTCCGGCTTTTTCTCTCCGAACCATCCGTTTTATACCATGTACTAGAATTTCGTTATTTCTTTCTTAAATTCACAGTAATTAATTCAATTCAATGGATATTTCTAACTTTAACAAAAACAACTATTACAATAAACAAATATGGATAAAACAGTACGCCGATGAATACTACCAAAACAGTTTTTGTTTTTCTTTGTTAAATAAAGTGTATTATAATTTAGTCCAATAAACAAAACATATACGTTTGGTAGTTTTTTATTTGTTTATCAAATAAATAATTTTAAATTAAATTTTGAGAGGAGTCTCTTTAGTGTCACTGCTTTTAGCTTCTATAACAATATTTCGATTAGTTTTTTCAGGAGTGCAGATTGAAATGCTGCTTTCAAAATTCTGTTTTCTAATTTATTTATTTTTTAGTTCTCTTTTAAAAAGTTCTTTTTTTCAAATTTAAAGCAATAAAATTCAGCTTAGTCTGCTTTGTTCCAACTAACAAATATAAAAAAAAAAATAAAATAAAAATAAAAATGGAACTGCAAATGAATTAACCCCAAATGAAATATTTCCTTTTAATGAAACAAGTTCTAAAGAAAATTTAAATAAGTCCCCATCCAAGGTGGAAGTAAGTCCAAACATATAGTTTATGAATTAATCTCCAATAAGTAAAGATAGAAAAAGTACCAAAGAGGTAGAAAAAAAAATACAGGCTAAATGTTCTTACAAATTGCTATTTTAAGGCAAACGAAATAACTCCAAAAATAGATGAAATAGCTCCCAAAGTCGCACAGGTCTAATCAGTCCTAGTTTGTATTTATTTCATCTGCATGGCCTTGGGAGGTGTCATAAATGCAAAACTTGAGGAAAAAAAATAGTGCGTGGAGTCCCTCCGCGCGGAAGAAGTGAAACTTCGTAATGTGGAAATGAAAATAGGAAGGGGTAGAAATTGATTTTTAGTGAAATCATATTGTTTCTTTAAGCCTAGTATCCTGCTCGCGCTAAATTTTAGCGCCCCTAGTCTCCACTTCGTTTCTCCACACCAAAGATAAATGGTCGCTAAATTATTATTAAACATGATAAATAGATGGGACAAAACTAGGGATGATACGGAGAATCCGGCTTCTTTTCCGATATATTCACATCGGAGGTTTATCGGAGCACCATCATGGGTGACGAGGCGACCGATGAATATGAACAACAAAGAATTATCGAGTTGCGACATTTTACAATACGACTGTCTTTTCACTCTTTTATGTATTTTACATAGCTAGGCGAGATTTGCATTGAAGTTGAGAGTGCGTGTGTCAATTTTATATTTTCAAATTTTATATATTAATAATTTGTGTCTGCGTGCGACCACCGCCTCCGACTCCGATTCAACTCCGACTCCGCGGAGGTTGGTATGGCGCTTCCGACTCCGACTCCGGTAAAACCACCTCCGTGACACCTCTAGCACAAAACCCATATGCTTATGAACCATGAGTACCATGACAGATATCAGTAAACGTAATTTTAATAGAATCTTCGAATTTCAAACTTGAAAAACGTAAGAAACCTAGAAATTATAAGAAGAAGTTCAACATTGTGTCCTCAAACTTTCCACAATCTCCTTACCATAGTGGAACACTTGTTATTACCCAAAAGATGAAGCCAAATGAGAGCATAAGTCCCCCTGAAAATTGATTCGCTTTATTTATATGTATATGTATCTCTGTTTTGGAGCTGTTATTTGGCTTTGCGTTTTCTTTTATTTATCACGCAAACATTATCCGCGTTTTCCGCCACAAAAAATTCTTTGCAAACACAACACAAACTATTTTCTCCGTTTTTTTATGTCAAAATTTATCTTCGATTTAATGCACCGGACATTTATTTCGCGAGCTAAATGAGTGGAGACTTTTCATCGGCCCATCTATATGACGTTAAGGATTTAGCGTACGAACAAGATACTGCTTTGCTAAACTGCCTCGTTCAATTTTATCTTTGTAGACATTTTTGTATGGGAGATAAAATTTGGCGCGAGCAGGGTACTAGGCTTTAAGACAAACTTTATTAACATTGCTTACAATTCACAATTGATCGCATCTTTTAATTATTATCATTTTCGAGTGGAGAAATATCCAAATCCATAACATTTACAATGGGATTATGACAACTAAAGTAAGATACAAAATGTTGGCATAGGTACCTACTACCCTATTAAATTATATGTGTATCAAATCAAACTAAAACAAGAAAATGAATTAATGAGGACGCTACTCGTTGCTAACGCTCGCGCTGGCCTGTAACAGGTATACTACGCGCAACAGTGCTTTCATACCCCCTCCATGATAGCGTTAAACGTTTAATGCAACCTTGTTGGAAGTCGCATTGGAAGTTTCACTTCAACAAGACATTAATTGCCGATTTAGTCATTATTTTTGGAAATTAATCTTCACCACAGAATATTCCTCTCCCAGCATTTGGTGCCAATAAACTCACTCACCATTGCATACTCTGAAGCGCGAGCGGTACCCTCACACATTTGAGTATACAATGCTTATAGTAGCGTTAAGCGTTTAACACAACCTTGTTGGAAGTCGCATAAGAAGTTTCACTTCAATAAATCAAACAACATAATTCACCTATATCGTCTTTACTTCTTGAATTCTTCAATTCTTTACTGTAGGTATCAACGTAGGTACTATAACAACCATTAAAACAAAAACCTTGAACTAAATTTCTATATACACCACCAATCCACCATACACACCACCATACGTCAGCGCACGTCATCAGCCATCTGCGCATTTCCTCAGAAACACATTGTCGCTGTTGATTACATACATACATCACGTCGCATACTTCTCTTTCGTTTCACTTAATTTGGGGAGAACACCACGCAGTTTTTTTTTTCATATGAACGTGCTTGTGCAATGTGCGCCACCCTCACCCTCCCTCACACCTTTGAGTATCCAATGCTTTTGTTAGCGTTAAACGCTTAACGCGAACTTGAGTTGGAAGTCGCATAAGAAGTTTCACTTCAAAAAAGAAAAAATTATGCACTTTTGCTACGCTTTTCAAATGTTCGAAAATAAATGCTCGTTTATTATATTGCTCACATTCGCTGAAGACTAAACTATTGTAGGTATATAAACAAACACTTATTTCCGTTTAATCGCCTGGGAGCTTCTTATAATGATATTCGATATCGATTTAGGAACTCGTTTGTCTGGCACATATTAATGTGATATTTATATATTTTTGATTTTGTTTGGAATAATTTTGCGAAGATGACACAGTGTTGCCATAAAAATATTTTTACAAATCTGAAATTATGACAAAACTCCTTCACAATTTTTATTTTTTTATTTATGTAACAATAACAAACCAGTCGGGTAAAAAAGCTGAATACGAAAATGACTGCATATAGCGAAATCAACTACTAATGTTAAAATATGTTAAAAAGAACAAAATATATTTTTGCGGAAGCAGACAAAATCTAAAGCGCAGATTTCTGATTTTTAAAAGTCTGCAGCTAGGTTAAAAATCTGCAAAATGCAGTCAAATCTGCACATATGGCAACGCTGATGACACAGAATCCAAAATTCAGATGGGACTCTTGCAACCTAGGCCTTTAACAGCCCTAAAATTGTATTTGTGTATCACAACTACTTGCACTTGCAACCCAGTTATAAAATTATGATTGGAATGCAGAATAAATTGTGAAACAATATTTTTTATTTAGTTTCAACAAATTTTTGTGTTACCTATAATGATTCCGAATTTTTCATAAGTCATAAGCATGAATTAAAATAAATAAATAAATAAAAATTTAAATATATAAATAAAAAGTAAATAAAACATAAAATATGGACCATTATTCCATCTCTAATAAGAGAGAAACAGTTTTTGAGAAGGTTTTTAGAGAGAGTCTAAATCATGAGTTACTTAAAAATGAAAGAATGGATTTTTTTTAAACTCTCTACCGTCTCAAGACTAGAAATGCCGTCCAAATGTTGAGTGAACCAATCTTGAGCGGCGAATAGTGATACCTACAAAAAAATATATTATTTTTATTATTATTGTAGTCGCAGTAGCTTAGTGCGTAGTGTGTTGGACTGCTATGCGGGAGTCCCAGGTTCGAATCCCGCAGAAACCCAATTTCGACTTAGGGTTTTTTTCCGCTGCGCTACCTCTCGCGAACGTCTGACAAACATCCGAGAGTAAAAATGTCTTGTAAGAGCTTCTCAATTAGCCGTTTGGAGTCGGCATGAAACTGTAGATCCCTTCCATTCGTTCCAAAAATGAAAAACTCACACAAAACGAATAGTTGTGAGAAGCTAGGCCTAGGGTCTCTCCAGACCTGTTGCGCCAACAATTTATTATTTTTTTTTTTTTTTATTATTATTAATAAGTAAAATTAATTACAACATTTATACGAAATAAGAATATACAGCACTACCTACATGGGCTTTCGACTGAAAAAAAAAAAAAAAAAAATAGAAATCTTTAGCCTCTAGCTGGAGTTTTATTTAGTTTTATTTTTATTTTTATTTTTATTTTTATTTAATAATTAAATACGGCTTTTGCGTTTGTTGGCATGTTATTCATTTCGAAAGAAATCATTACAAATTAGTAATTTTTTCTCGTCCTTGTAATACTTATTCTAAGTATAGATGTTACTAAAACTGGAGGCGGTAAAGTCCTTGAAAGAGTATTGAATAATTATTTATAAAAATAAATAGAATAAGTCCCATAGTACATAGTCCATACATTTTGTATGACTATTTAACCAATCAGCGGAAGGGATCAGTAGTATCGATTTCTTATGTTTTGTTTATATCCCCTTTTAGATATCGATTACAATATCAAATTTCTCATCAATCGCCATTCTCGTACGAACGATGAAGTCAATCTTTTTGTGCATGGAAATTCACGAGAATAAAGAAACTCTAGCTGAAGCATGAGTCATGCTATACAAATATTCATAAGAACGGACCGTTGGGGAGACTCGAAACTCTGTTCAATATAAATGCATCCATATACCTACCCATTACCAAGTATATAAGTATTTTATTGTATTTTCTTGCCTATCGTTTAAACAAAATCAACGACCAGCAGTTTTGAGACATTCAATGTCAATGAAATACGATTTTATGAACTCGTAAAATATGCTAAGGGGCTCTAGCTATGGTCTTTTGCGGATACAGTGCGAAAAATCTTATTGCTCAAAATGCCTGTCTAAGATTTTTGGTTGGCCGAATAATCTTAGAAGTTCAAATATCCTTCGCTTTTATATATTTTTCCTTCGCAAGCCTAGCTACCTAAGTTAAGATTTTCGGAGACTCTTTTAAGTAACACATTTTTTTGCAAAACGTTTTAGTCAATTTGAATACAATTTTGAGATTCTGTATTGTAACTTTCAAGTCTAAATGACTGTCCAAACAAAGTATGCATTGTAGATAAAACACAAACAAATAATGCCGCCATTGGGATCCCACAGTTCATGTGTCAGTGTCAGACTACCGTCGAAAGAAAAGATACACAAAAACATTATCTTAAGTTTTCTTTGCAGTCTTGTAATTAAAATGTAGCTACAGACACTTTCTTTCAAGAGAAAATAATTGCCACCTTGCGAGTTGCCAACTTTAAATTCCACCCTTGAGAAAAACAAAGACAACACATACTTGACTTATGTCACTTTAAACTTTATTTAATATTTTTCACATTTATAATATATAGATAAAGGTACATTTTTATGTCGCTTTAGATTTTATTCAAAAAAATGGCGCACTCAGACATTTTGATTTTAAACAAAATCAACATGCCAGTAAAAAAATTGTTGAGCAAAAAACCCAAGGGAAGATGATAGTCCAAAAAGAATCAGTTCTCCTTTGATAACCAATGGATCTTGTGAAATGGTCTTATGAATAATCAGATCCACACAGTACAGCATAAAGATGATAAACAGTGTAATATACAAGGAAACCCATATGGTGTGGATTGTTGCATGCACGAAAAAAGTGGAAGTTCTTAGGGTTGGTTTAATTGGCACCGGATCACAAGGTACACGTTTAATTTCTGTATTTTCGTCGACTTTCGAAGTTTCTTCCTCGGGCACCTCGACAATACATTCCAATTCAACAGCTGCAGACATGATGCTTTAATGTGAATGTTCACTTAATATTTCTTTTAACTACTCTTCTAGTTGATCTTGAAATTATTTTTCTTTTGGCTCTTGATCACTCTTTCACTATTCTAGTTGAACTGAAGCGAACTGAGACATTGCTCAAAAATTGTCCATCTGTGGTGGGTAGCAGAAAGAAAAAATGGCCGCGTGGTGAAGAACTAAATTGCGTTTTGGAGCGATCAATTGGATGTGTTAGGCAATCGATAAACTGAAAATCCCAACAGGAACATTCAGTGGCCATTGCGTCTTGAATATACATCTTCACCACAGCGGCCTTTCACCGGAGATCGGACTTTACATGCAGACCTTGTCTAGAGGATAACGAATGCTCTCATACACATGGAATGCCTCCTTCGGGAAAAATATCCTTGGCGAGGAAATGGTCACATCGGCAAAATTTGCTGAAATTCTTCCAGGAAAGATCCTCGTCTTCCTGAATGCCTCCGAAGTGAAAAGTTGGCTCTAGGACCTCACCAGGGAAGGTATAATAGGCTCGTTTCAAAGGGTGCCAGAGCCCCAGTAAGGCTCTCCAATATTCAGATAAGAAATCTGTATGTATAATAGATCTATTCGCGTACTTTCTCGAGCTGGGCTCTCTGTCAAACTCAAACAAATTGAGCGAAACTATCTCAGAGAGCTGAAAATATACCTTCTCCAAAGTACGTGGATAGAATAAGAGCTACTTTGAGCCACTTAGACCCGTTTGCTGATACTACTAATAGTAGCGGAGAGGTGATCAACTTAGGACACTTTTTACAAAATTCGCTCTAGATCCATTAAAAAGCGCAGTATCCCTTCGGATCTTGAAAATTACTATTACATGTTGTTTTATCTTTGAATCTTATATCCAAACTTATATGTATAGTTATTATTTATATATTTTTTATTTATTTTAATAATCTCTTTAAAGCGTCCCATTCTGCCCCTCTGGGGGGGCACCTTAGGACAACCATGGGGCAGTTTTGGACATGTCTAAAAAAAAAACGCTCATTAGGAGTGGTTTCCTTCTTTTTCTTGTAATTTCTGACCGTTTAGATAAACCTAAACAAATAAAACCAAAAACAATCACACTGAAATAGACTGTTCAAAGTGATAAAAGGGGGCAGATAAGGAAATACCCAAAAGTTCCCCTCGCGCATTGTCCAAAAGTGGCCCCGAGAGGGATAAAAAACTAAAAACTTCATATTTTTTTAGAAACAATGTAAATTGTTAATATTTTGGTTTAATAACATCGCTACACATATAAACATTATATTTGAATACTTTTAATTTGTAAATTAAACATAATGTTAGAATAATATGCTTACGTCTAGGAATAAAAGAAATTACAACCGTCGTATGGAAACACACTTTTCTTTTTATTTTATTTTTTAAAGTTGGTATCGTTTCAATATCCATCAGATGTTTGTTTGAAGTGGATTTGCCACTGCAAAATTTTATTAAAGTATTAAAAAGTTTTTTTTTTTGTAATACTTTTTCTTAAGTTGTCCTAAACTGCCTCTGTCCTAAACTGTCCCCGTCCTAAACTGCCCCCCTCTCCCCTAAGTTTAGTTATACTTAGATACCTTAAGGCTCCTTTTTCTATGTCATAAACTGTCACAAAAGATTTTAAGAAGAACTTAAATCGTTATGAGTAGAACCTATCAGCAAACGGGCCTTACATCTTTGCCATCGTTATTTTCAGAGATTTTATTTTTGTGTGCAGTTGATTTCTAAGACCGATTTTGAAATTGTTTCTTATTTTTTAACATCAGTGCTTGCCGGTTGAAATTCTCTGAGCTGTTTCGAGCCAAGAGAGGAACTGCTCGTTCAGTGTGACCAATTCAGGATATTTCCTGCTAAATTTAACAGCATTATTTTATTTTTAGCCTCTTTTTTTCAAACCATGCAAGCATGTTTTTTTAGCAGGATTTTGGTTTAGCCAAATCATGAATTAAAATAAAAGCAGAGCAGACGAACCTTTGTGTGATCAGGCCATTACAATTCTCATTTGACAGTGAACACAACCTTTTAACGAATGCAGCAAGCTTGCAATTGCAATCAACTTTCCGAACACACACTTTATTGGAATGTTATTTTTGTGTAATATGTCTTCTTTTTTTCTCAAAAACAGATTCTTTTGTTATTTTATTGTTATTCAAAAAAAAATTTAGCATGATTTTTATCACATTCTTGTACCTACAAAAAAAAACACATTCTATATTGACGAACTTACCACGATTTCAAATATTGAATTGGTCACACTGTGCTCGTTAGGTACTCGTTATTTTGCTATATTTCTCTTTTTCTGTCTCTTCTTATGAGACCGTATATAGGAGGAATGCAATCTATTGCTGCGATGCTATCGATTTATATCGATTGCGTTCGATTTAAACTACCTACGCGAATGAACCTAATAAAAAAAAAAAAAGTAAAAGTAAAAGTAAAGTAATAGCGCAATAACAAAAAAAAAATCCGATGATAAAAATCCTGATAAATCGCAGTAATCTGGCAACTCTCACACAAAATATCCTCATTTCAAGGACCGACGCATAAGCGATCTATTGTTTTATGAAGCGATAGAATCACTGCTGATTGTTAAGCGAGTGAAATTGCCAGTAAACAACAACTAAAAGTATTAAAGACCTACAATTACAAATGTGCTTCTTTTTTCCAACACTAGATGGACCTCCAGGCACTATACACAAGATCGTCTTTGATTCCACTTCACCCTTAACTTTATCCTTGAAAAACAACACTGACAACAATCTTATTTGTTGGTATAAAGCTTTATTCAATATAATGGCACATACTGGTGTCTTTAGCAGCAACAATTACAAAACAAATACCAAATGCTGGCGCAAATACAGCAAAGGCGGACTTTAAAACAAATAATAGGAAATAATAAGGAGAGTAGATTCGTTGGAAATGCTGTCACCCGGTTCAGTATTATCAAAATATGTGTACACATTTTCGTATAAAGGCTGATTGTAGTACAGTGAGAACTCATCGAAATCGGAATAATCAGAATCAGAGTCGATATCGGAATCGGAACTCTCCTCCACATACAGCCCTTGAATAAACTCCATATCAGGTCTTGCAGACATGATGATTGTTCCAACTTCTAAAGCTGATGTTCACTCAGTAAACTTTCCAACTTGACCAACTGATCACTCGTTCGCTGCTCCAGTTAAACTGCGCAGCGGGCTGTCAAGTTCAAGTGTCAAGTGTTCTGTCTGTGGTGAATTTGTGCGAACAGAAAATGGGGGTGTGGTGAAGTTGTTCTCCAACTGGTGGATGTGTTCGAAAAACTATAAGAACCTTAGTACCATACCATATGTTTCATTGAATTTTATGCGGTAATTATATGCGAATGAATGGTTACAAGTGAGATAGGTACATGCAATTTTGAGCGAACGAAGTTGATACTTATTGTTCGCCTTTTGGAAAGCCATCACCAATCAAATTGGATAATGCAGAAGAATTCCGTTCCCAAGATATGTCTGATTTCTGATGAGAAAAAATATTCCCGACTGGACGTAAATTGGTCTATTATACTCAATCGTTATAAATGGCTGGTGAGGTTCACTTAAGAGTTAAATTTTAAATTTGGATTTTACCTCGCGGAGTGTGATCCCAAGGCTATTAAAAAGGACTACCCAGTGCAAGTCCACGGAACTGTTTAGGCTGGAGCTAAGTGTTCAAATCCGGTGAAAATATGACTCGAATTTTGGTGGTTAAAAATAATTGAACAAGGTTGAATGAAGTTGCAAAATAACTCAAAATAAAATTGAGAAACGAATTGTGTTAAGATGTACTACGGATCTTTTAAATAGTTATGCAAATTTGCTTTTGAATCGAATTCTCAAAGTCTATTCACCTTATGATAGAAAATGACACCAACCATCTGTTTTGTATGCAGTTATTAATGAAAGGTAGACAAGTTCGAATGTCATTATTGCGGTGCAGGGAAATAAGTCCTCGGAAGTATATCCACTGAGGGATTTAGTTCCCATGTAAAGTGGGAAATAAATTCCCAAAAACTCTGAGTACTTTTATTTCCCTTTCAATGTGAAGTAGATTCTCACTATGGGCTAAGAACAAAGTAAAAATATCGGCGCAGGGACATAAGCCGAAGAGACATAAGCTCATAATGAACTTTTGTCCCACTTCGGTGGGACATAACATAACAAAAAAAGTTTCAGCTTTCGAAAATTTGAGAAAATAAAAGATCGCCCAAAATAATATTTTGCTTACCATTTTAAATAATTTGGGTGATTATTCTATATGCAAAATAGCCCACATTTAAAATTCACAAAATAGTCCAAGCCAACCACCAAAAACTGCAATGGTCGCCGCTGGATGTAAGACTCCGGCATGGCAGCTCTGATATTGAATTCAATCAACTTAAGCAACACGTCCAGCATTGCTTTAAAATCAAAACATGTTAGAAGGGACCTAATTCCATACATTTTTTTAATGGACTTATGTCCCATTCCGGTGTGACAGAAGTCCTTAACAAAATTTTCAACTTATGTCCCACTTCAGTGAGATCATTTTTAAAGCGTTTTTCATGCAGGAAAATATTTTTTTAACACCTTAACGCCGCAGTAAATTCAAAATGCTTCGCAAATGTTGTCTTAGTACTATGATTGACATTGATTACATTAGAAAAATTGGGTAAATTTTCTCAGGTTGCTGAAGAAGGTAATAGACTTTTGGGTCCGTTTTTGTTGACTTAACTTAAAAAGCAAAAGAGCCAGCAAGACGCTGCATTTTAAGATACAGCCCTAGAAGGTCGTGTGCTTCCATTTTCAAGGGGTTTCGAAAAAAAAATTAGTCGGTGTAGAAAGCCCTCGTGAGAACTTGCCGCAAGCATTCGAAGCCATGGACTCCTGGTCTCTAGTCTTTGGTAAAGACACGAGATGGCTCTTCGACCCCTGCTACAGCTCTTTTGTCATTTCGTCCGCGTTAGTCTGTTGCCTTTTTTTCGTTCCCGTCCTATATCGGATTCTGTCCAAACTGCCTCTCCATCATCGATATACGGTCTCCAGATATCTGTCGATATTTCGTTTCATCGAAGTTCGGTATATTACTACCTGTCAAATATCGCTTTATAGTTTTGTAAAAAAATTGAATTCCTGCCTGAATACCTGTCGCTGTTTCGTTTCAATGGAGTTGTTTATTACTGCTCAATATGCCAATATAAATTTAACTCTATGGATGATGGACTTTCATTTGATTTCAATAAAAAAAAAACCATTGAAACCATTCAACAGATTTTATGCAATTTCTCACGTAACTCTACTCAGTCATTGGGACTTACTTATAGTAATTTTTAACCTCCAAACTAAATAATTTTGTAGCAATGTTTTTTTTTAATTTGGAGAACTTCGAGATTATGATTTTGTAAAATCTAACCTGTACACTAAATATTATTACTAGTATCGCGCTTTGGGTTCTTGGACCTTTTGGCAGTTGATTTGCTATCAACCACGCATCTCGACAGACTTTTAGGATTACACTTCCTCCTCTCAGAAGATCGGTCAAATAATTGGTATCTGTGGACAACTGAATGCATTCGTATCGAATACACAAACTTCTTACCTAGACTGTAGATGGGCTGTTTTCTTTCATATTTTAGTTTGAACATTTCATTCTGATTAAATTTTGAAATTTGTTTGTTTGAAATGTGTTTTAGCTTTGCTTTTAAGTTTCAGAGAGATTTTTGAATTTTCCCCCTCTTTTCTGAAACTTGTTTTCCCTTTTTTCACTATAAAATCATCAAACCTGGGATCACTGGGGGTCACAACGGTTTTGGCATGGACTTGGGTCAGACTTTTGTAGGACACGTAGGAAATAAAAAATCATTCACCACCTATATTCACATGTCTAGAAACCATACAACCTGAACTTGAGACAAAATGGGCAATTATGCATGGCCCGAAAGAGTTAAACATCAATTGCTGTCAATACAAACTGAAAAATTAACTTTTACCAACTTACCCTATCAGATTCTTGCAGCCAATTTACGAAGGATATTCAAAAAAGAAAGTTGTTCGTGAAACATAACCCCAACTCTGCCAATCCAGCAACCTTAGCTTTAGCTCAATCGGACAATTTGTAACCAAACGACAAAAAGGTAGTTTAATCATCCCACAATGGATTGCCAGGAACTTTTAAACTATGATGATAATAATGAGCTGTAAAGTAAATGAATTTGCTGTACAACTTCACTCGTTTGCAAAGCCATGTCCAAAGCCACGTCCTTTTTTCCCAGAAGCCAGTGCAGCACAATTTATTCAGTTTAGCCCATAGTGGATTTAACTTGCGATATATGCTCAAACATTTACATGAGATCCCATTCACTCACATATGACCGACATGCGTTATTCAAGTTTATACACATTATAACCGGTAGTACTAGCCCCACATCAAAGGGGAACTCAGATCTTTTCAAGGGAACCGAAGTTCATCCCAGCATCCTCATTATTTGATTATTTAAATCTTTCACGTGATCCTGCAGACTAGCCTAGGGTCTATTCATAATCACACAATTTTGTTGAATGGAAAGCGAAAAAGGAAAAAGGCTTAATTATAATTAATGCTTTAGTTATCATCCATGATGACGAAGATACACGAGACATATTTGTGTACCTTTAGTAATTAACAAAATGAAACAAGATACAACAAATGGGAGTGGAATTCACTCGAAAATAGTTACTGTGGCGTATGCGTACTATTTTCTGTTTTTCTCAGTCTATGCGGGATGTACCGATGTAGGCGTGTGTGTAACGTATTTGGATTTGGATTTTGATTTGGATGGATTATTTATCACTCGAGTGACACTATGTAACTTAATTGAAATTAATATTCTATGACAGGTTTTAGGATTTAACATGAGCCCTGAGATTGTACATTCCCCTAAGGATTCTTTTACCAGGATTAGGAATTACTTAGCCTATCCACTTGCATATATTATATATCCACCAAAACCCCGATTTGCGTGGTTAATTGGGACCAGAATAAAGCGAGGTTTTGGTGTGTTTTATTATTTTTACATAAAACATTAGCAGGCTGTTCTAACTTCATTTGTTATGTCATTTTGTTTTCATTCATGCTGCCTATTGGATAATATTTCTAAATCACGATAATGGACTCTGAACGGGCAGATCTTTCGAAAAATAACATAACCAACATTTCGGAGAACAATTTCCGTGGACAAGATAACCTGCATGAGTTGGACTTGTCGAAAAATAAGATCTACAGCATGGCAACGCTTACATTTCGACACTTGACGGTGAGTTGCTTTATTTGTTATTTTAATTCTTCCTTTTATTAATGACTGATGGTTGTAGATAAATAATTTAAAAAAATAAACAAACTTTTAAATTTTCCATTTCAAAAATAGAGCAATTTGGAGCAATAGTTTAGGTGAAAGTATACCTCCTTCTGAGCAACTCCTAACAATTATATTCTTTTGCCAAATGCATTTTTAAGGACTACCATTTGGCTTACATTACCTCACGTTTTCGTTGCTTGTAAGTAGCAAAAGACACGGTCAAAAGAGAGAACATATTTTTATGGCGTTGCCTTATGTTCAAAATTTCGCCACAAGTGCTTTGTATTTTTTCCTACCCCGCGCAGATACGTCACAATCACAACAGAAGAATTAATTTCGTTTCAATATAACAGCCCATACATTTCGGCGTAGACAAAATGCCAAACTTTATAACAAAAATATAAATCATGAAAATCATGAATCATGAAAAAGTCATAATTTTGTATTTCTTCTTCTCTTCATGCCTTTTGCCTCAAACCGCTCAGCAATAGTAGTCAGGTTTCTTCCAATTATTACAATTGAGCACGCTGGCATACGCCACGAATTTATTCACCGATATGAAGGTTTATCCTTTCTTGCCGTTTCAAATTCGAAGGACCTATTAACTGAGGTAGTATTATCCATTAACGTGACGTTATGGAGCCAATGCGGTCAACGAGTCTTGGGACTTTTGGAATACATCTACATTTTGAAACAGCTCATGGAGTTTGCGGTTTGCATTTTGTTCCCCATTTGTCGTCCTAAAACGAGAAAGTGACCCGAATATTTTTCTTTCAAAAAGTCTAGCATCAGCCTTTCCTTTCCTTTCCTTTCTGCTTGCCCACCCGCTCTTGGAGATGCACAGCTGTAGCTATCTTTAATAATACATATTCTGACATTGGCTTTAAACAAATCTTTCCTTTTTTGGTGATAGCTTGTACATGTACATATTTAGTCGTGACATCGATAACTTCAAGAATAACCAATTTGGCATATTTTTAAGGCATCTCTAATAGACCCAGGGCCCAGTTTGACAAGAAAAGTCTTTCCATATTGTTCGCTATGCCAGCAGTTACTCACTTCCCTGTGGACTATGGGCCTCTGAATTAATTTCAATAATTCTCCTGTTCGCCTTCTTGTTGAAGTCCGTTGCATATTTTTTTTTTTATATTTTGAAGGAGCTATTTCCCCACGATCCTTTTTGAGCCTCCAGACAAGTAGCCGCAGATTTTTTTAAAAATTATGGAAATAGCCCCCTTTTCAGGTCAAGTAAAATTTTATTCTTTATTGACCGGGAAATGAAATAAAGTGCACGATTGGGTCTAACGAAACTTTCTCGTTCATCAAAAGTTTGGTTGGTCGTTTTCTTATTTAGCTAGGTAGGTTCAAATCTGAGAACCGATGCTAGGTTAAAGAAACGGTTCATGAAATATACGAATAGTGTTAAAAAAATTGGTGCGACTGTATCCAACAGTCCCGAAATATGTGTATGTGTAAACACCGTCCGTGCGTTATGTGTGTGGCTTGATACACGTCATTGAGAAAAGGGGGAATTGTAATAACCGTATTCTTGATATATTATGAAATAACAATAATTTATTCGTTCTGTGCTAGTTTCGGTAGAATAGATACAATCGGATTGTGGTAGGTGAAGTAAGATATGTACATTCGAGATTGTAATCTATCTAGATTACGCTGGAAGACAGCATCGGTGGTTGTTCCATATCGTGTTGTTGAAATTTTCCGGTTGGAGTTCATTTGAAGATTAAAATTATCTTGCATAAAATCAATAAATGGTTGAGCTTCTGGAGTTGCAAAATGGATATTGAAGTCTCCGCTTATGATCATTGGTAAAAGATGATAATCTCCCTGTAGAATTCTTGAAATTTCTTCTGAGTACGGTGCAAGGACGAAATGGAGAAATTTTATTTCACATCAACAAAAAGCTGAAATTAATATGCCCCAGCTCATAAATATATGCAATGATAAAAACGTATGCAATGATAAAATGTATGCAATGATAAAACACAGTGACGCATTTCCGTCCCCGCAAGTTAAATGTGTGGAACTACTCCACCAGATTCCAACAACGCGGGCTTAGATGTTTACACATCAATAAAATCCACTTTTGGGTTGTTCATCTGATACGGCAGTATATTATATCAAATATTAATGTGAGTTTTTAAAAGTTGTAGTTCTTAGTAAAAGACAATTGTCGCAATTTCTGATTAGAGAGTTGTAAGCGCCTACTGTACTAGTTTAAAAGTCTTCCCTCCGCTGGGATACGTATCACGGAAAAAAATTTAAGATCAAATCAAGAAAAAAAAGCGCCGAATCACGAAAAGTTTGTCTCATTTTAGAGCTTAGCTCAGGATTTACTAATTCACGATTTATTCTTATTTATTCGCAATTCTAGAAATTGTACAAAGCGAAGACATTGACCCTCAAAAGTCGTGAATCAACACTTATAAGTGTCAATAATGGGATCGGGCATGAAATACATATTGCCATAACCTATCGCCATTTGACACAAAAATTTATCAATTTGATATTACTGTGGTTGTGAATTGCAAAAAAAAAAAAAACAAATCGTAAATTACCACTTTTCTGTTGCAATTATGATTTCATCCCTTAGTAAATTGCAACAGGGGTTGATTTACTACTTCAGTAGTTGCCATTTTACAAATTCTCAATCGTAAAATGCAACTTATTTTTATCAATTTGCAATTCATATTTTGCAATTTACGACTTCTCTACGTCAATTTAAATTCTCAATTTACATGTGCGAAATTATTATAAGATTTTATTGATTCATCATTCAGTGGTGGTAAATCACGAAATATTTTTTGCAATTTGAGATTGTAAAGTGCTGTTTGAAAAATTGACCTATTGAAGTGGTAAATTGCCATCACTACAAATAAAAGAAGCTCGAATCAACACTTTTATAAACAGAATTTGATATTCTTCGTCGTTTTCAATGCCAAACTACGAATTTTTGTTTCAATTCAAAATTTTTCTGTTCTTTCCGTGCACCTTTTCTATTCTGAAATCTACATGGACGGAGTGTGAGTTCGCTTCCTGCCTTTCATTCTAAAGGGTTATTCAATACGAGGTGTTATTGTGAAAGGATATAGTCCTGTATGCGTGCTCGTGGTGGACATTTGGCTGATGTTGTTTTTCATTATTAACGGCATACCTTCCTCTTTATTATGACATAAACATCCTATCATGTATCTCAAAAAATGGAAATTTTCTTTGAATACCAAAATAACACCTCTTATTGGGAAACCCTTTATTCGCATTATATCCATTTATTAGTTCGCTCGCAGAGTTACTTACACACATCTGGCCTTTCCAATAAACATTTTTGGTTGCGACTATAAATTTTAGTAGTTCACAGTGGAAAAATTTTAAATAGAAATTTTCCAATTGTGAGCTTCCGTAAATTTAAAGTCGAGACTAAAATTTGTTATTGGTACGGCGCACCAACTATTCACAGACGAAGTTTAGTTCGTTGTTTAGAAGAGCATGCAGTTCAGCATTACGCCCAACAGTTAAGTGACCTTCCATTATGACCTCTAGAAGTCGCTTCAATCGCTATGATTTTTGATCCACTATGAAGGAGGCCTTGGTCTTTCTATACACACTGCGATGCTAATAAATAACAATCGTTTTTAGTGTCTCGGCTAAATTTTTCGAACTCACACATTTTCAATACAAAATTGCATATTGTGACCTACAAAATATATACGGCGAAGGTGGAAAATGGTTATGAGTAAAGGTACCATTACACGAGTCGTTTAAATGACGCTGTGATGTCAGGAAGAAAAAAGTCGCATTAGAGTTACACTGAAGCTACGATTCGTCATTGGTCATTTTCGAAAATTTGCCGATCACACGCAATGACCATCGTCGTTATTTTTGTCCCAAATGCCAGTCACTGTGCGTCATTTAGAACTTTCCGTTGGGATGCCATCAAATGACGAGCGAAAAAATGACGATCACTTGGTAATGACATGCCTCATCAAAATGACAATAGTCACCTTTCCTATTATTTCAATTTCGCGTCAATTATCTGTTTTGCCTTGAGACAGTAATGCCCAATGAGAAAAATATATAACATTTACATTTATCCAATGTTATCCCAAAAATGGCGATCACACAGAACGACATTAAAATTACGGCTTTGTGATGCGATTTTGACATCAAAGCACCATTTAAATAATGCAAAAATATGGCCGTGTAATCGTAGCTTAAGGCCCAATAACTTTTTGGTCTCCATCCTCTTGCCTAGCTACCCTTGTCTTCCTGTGGAGCGTCTTTACGTGGGCATCTTATGCCGACGCTTTGCATATTCATCGTAATAACACCAGCTCTTCCTTCACAAAGGCTGATAAGTGAACTTCTATCAAAGAGTCCACTTTCCACAACACTGTCCTAATGAGTTGTAAAAACTGTAATTTGCCTATCTTGAATAAGAAGGTTACATAAATTAGAAGTATGAGAGAGTAGGTTAGTAACACTTGCTGGGATAGCATTTACATTTTTCTTTGTCCTTCTCTCCCCTTCTGCGTTGTCACCGATTTCAACTGAAAACAAATTGCTATTGGAAACCCCAAAACCCACCAGCACCCTGATAATACCAACATATGGCTGGGAACTATATTATTCTACGCCTACCCTTTGGCTGGTGTTCCTTCTGTTCTCACAAAATACGCGTCCAAATACTTGCTTATTCATTCATCAAAGTTGGGCCTTCAGCTTTCAGCACATTAAACTAAAAAGTTCGCTCCAAGCGCCTACGGATTATTTCCCAAAAGACCCACGTATAAAGTAATTCCCGTAAAGCGATTCCAGCATATATCCCACTTCTGTTGGGTGTAGGAATTTCTCTCGAAAACCCATCAACCCTCTTGCGCTGTGTACCGAAGGATTCCAAAAAGGCAAAACGAATGAAAATTAAATGTAATCACAACAAATTTGATTTATTCAATCACGTCTATTTATAACGGAAAAATAAGAAAAATATTTATATTTTCGCCATGCCCTCTGATGGCAAGGGCGTGTTTCTATCTGGCTGGCAGAGTCGGTCTCGCTGCGGGATCCAGTCTTTCAACATTCACAAGGACGACTATTTGGTATTTGTTCGTGTTTTATTTCCTTGAGCGTTCATCACTTTCGTAATAAATTTCATTACTATCATTCGTTTACATTTATCATGTCTTTGCAATTCTATTTATTTTTTTTTATTCACTTTATCCTTCTGGTGCGTCTCCAATCTCCATCGACGTTGTATCTGAATGAGTGCTTTTTTAGCGCAATTTTCCTTTTTTCCTTGTCAACTTTTCTTTCCCGGCAAAAACTCGTATTTCCCCCTCATTTTTCAGCCATCGGTCATCACTTATAGTGGTCCTTTTTTTTGGGGGGGGGGGGACGGTGGAATATTTATTTATCCTTATGCTCTTTTGGTTCGCAGGATTTAAGGCGGCTCACTTTGGCGGACAATTCCATTCAAGAGCTAGTCCATAGGAATTTCTTTATGCTGAACAAACTCAAGTACCTTGACTTGAGTGGAAATCCTTTGCAGGATCTCCAACCGGACGTATTTCGTGATGTGCCCGTAAGTCGTGTCTTATTGTTTATTTTATGAAATTTAAATTTAATTGCATCGTCTGTGTTGGGCGTATTTTTTTGACAGGAGCTCAAGATACTCAAGTGTCGCAACTGTCAGTTGAAGAAGATAAATCCACATCTGTATGATTTTCTGCCACATCTTAGTGAATTGGATTTCGGCCGAAACGAGGTAAGACGAAGACGAATGTG
Organism: Cheilosia urbana; assembly: GCA_946477585.1. Taxonomy (NCBI): domain Eukaryota; kingdom Metazoa; phylum Arthropoda; class Insecta; order Diptera; family Syrphidae; genus Cheilosia; species Cheilosia urbana. The sequence goes on from OX297854.1 coordinate 127,215,012, forward strand.
AGATGTCGCGAGGAATAGTAATTTTCACAATTTCTCCTACGGCAGTTTAAATTCTTGGACAAGGACGAGTTCAGAGATGTAAAGCGATTGACGAGGGTACTATTGGATGGCAATCAGCTGTCGGTGGTGGTCGATGAACTCTTCCGCATGCAAAAGAGTCTGGAACATTTGGGTAAGATTGATGTGTTATGTGATGAGTTATTTTATTTAATTTGCATCGAAAGTCGGCTTTGTGTGCGCATATGATATATCCTCACCAGGATTTTATAAATTTCTTACTGACTGGCAATTCTAAAAATAGAAAATCGATACAAAGGGTTATATCTGTTTATAGTTCGTCGGTAGCCATGTTATAGTAGGGTGGACGTGAGATGTGGGTCGGAGCCCAAACTGAGACTGGGTCTATTAATAAAAAAAACTGCCACTCAATTTTTACAGGTTTAGGATTTGAAATCGCTTTAACAAGAAGGATGTACATTTTTGGTGTTTAAGACAATTTGAATAAAAACTGTCGGTCCAATTGTGAAATAGGCTTAAGGCTACTACAGTTTCTGTCGCATTGGAAGAGTTTTCAGCACTCCAGCAAATAGTTCCAGTTGCAAATTTTGTCAATTGCCTTGTTCGTCGTAAAAGTCTAGCTTATGTAAAAGGGCTGACGGTACAATAAAATCCTGCATCCGTCGCAGTTAGATAAATGAAGGTCCATTGTGATGCTCAAGGTGTTACCTTTTCATAGGCTGGAACCTTTAAAAACCTGAACGAATTAAAAACCGGTAAAACCACGGCAACTGCTGCAGAAGAACAGTCATAACATAATTCGTGTACGATCTGAGAGAACAGTGTGGCACGAGTTGCCATCAATTTTTTTTTTCAAAATTAACCGCCTCTCTGTAATAGCGAAGGTCAAAAGTGCCCCATCGTCGAAAGTACTTCAACCTACCCTATATCAAAATCCGGACTGGTTCCGAAATTGGCGAACAATGGTTCACGTGTTTCAGATATTAACCATGGATGGTTCTCGGATGGAATCTCGGCTCCGCGAAATAAGACAACGTCCTCATAAGGCCTCAAAACTAAAACTTAAATAAGGTCCAAAAATTGGGAATTTGAATTATGCAAAATAAAAATTAAGCCCCCATGAAATCAGGACCGATTTTTGTCAGCTATTTTGTTCTTCGCTGATGGTTTTCAATGCGAGGCTAAAGCTCCGATTAAATTAACACGGTGCTACTTTTATCCAAAATTTGTCGCTTGTCAAGCGTGTGGTCAGGCGGCCTATCACGAGTGACCACCGAATGGCCGAATTTTTGTGTATCGCTTTCATTAATCAGAAATATAGTCGCCACGTTGATAACCACCAGCACTGACAAAATCATTTTTATTTTCAGCTATTCAGTTACGCATTTTTTTCATCTTTGTGTTATTTTTTAAATTTTATTATGAATTGTAAATTTAAAATTATGTACCAAAAAGTGACAATTTAGACAATTTTTGTTTTGTTTGTGTATTTTTGAAGGTTTATTTAACTTTCGTAGGCGCAGTGGCTTAGTGGTTGGTTAGAGTGTTGGACTACTAAGCAAAGAGTCCGAGGTTTGAGTCCCGCAAAAACCCAAATTTCAACTTAGGGTTTTTTTCACTGCGCCACCTCTCGCGAACGTCTGACAAACATCCGAGAGTAAAACTGTCTTGAAAGAGCTTCTCAATTAGCTCTTTGGAGTCGGTATAAAATTGTTGATCCCTTCCATTCCTTCCAAAAATGAAAAACTCACACAAAACGAATGGTTGTGAGAAGCTGTTGCGCCGGACCTGTTGCGCCAACTATTTATTTATTTATTAAATTCAGATATAAAAAAATAATTTTAAATTATTAAGGTAGGTAGGTAGGTACCTATAGATACAAAAAAAAAGCAAAAGAAAAATAAGTGTTGAAATAAATATTGAAAAAAAAAGGAAAATAAAAAACCTATTTTAGGTATCTAGTAAAAAACAATTTAAAAAAAAAATAACAAAGGGTGATTAAATATTAAAAAAAGGTGGAATAAAATACAATTTAAAAAAAGAAAGTCTTGTCTTCACCTCTGGTTTTCAAAATTCTAAAAAGTGTGCGCTTTTGAACATGTTCCAAGCCTTATGTTTGTTTGCAGAATATGGAAAAACAGAATTCTGAAAACAGATTTTTGAAAGCATACCTAATTTTGTGAAAAGAATTTTGATCCATACAGAATTTTCACTCAAACCCGATATTTTGCTAAACTAACAGCCCGATTCTGGTAAACCTCACTGATACCTCACAAGTCACAAAACCCTCACAAGGTGAGGTGAAATTTATTTTGTGAGGTTTTCGTATTCTGCCAGCACTCTCACAATTTGTGAGGCTCACAAAAATAATCGAAATTGTGATCTTCTATGGAGCAGGTCACAAAATTGAAAACCAGTCATATCAGCTCAGAAGTGACAATATTTGTATTGGATGGCACTGGTAAACTATTTCCACATACATAATGACCCGAAAATGACATTTCATGCTATATTTATAATCATTTCGGTAAATATAGATATTTGTAAAAACAAAAACTAAGGAATGTGGGGAATTTAATTTGTGACAGAAGTCGTAAATTATATTTATTTTCTTCAGTTCTAAAACATTTCTGTGTTAATATTTCGTGTATTTTGCCAAAACAATTATTTTTTTATATGTTTTTATTAACTTTGTGCACGAGGTAGTGATTTTACGGAAAATTTTGTGTCAATTTGTGCTGAGGTGAATAGGAGGATTATCGTAGAATTCGGAAAAAGTTATCGAATCACAATCAATCTCACAACAATTCAATCTCACAAGTACTTGTGACTTGTGAGGGCTCACAACGGCAGAATCGGGCTGGTGATCTCCTTTTGAGCAGGTCACAACTCAGAAGTCACGAATTTTTCGGTGTCATATTCTGTGAAAAAAATATAAATATAACGGAAATAGATAGATTCAGATGAAAATTCGAGCGACTATATGAGACAAGGAAAAAGAGTCCGCCAAGCCTCCGTAAACTCCCTGCAAGACCAAGTCGAACATATTTAAATAAAATAAAAGCATGATGTTATATTTTGTATTTTATTATTATACTAGCGACCCGCCCCGGCTTCGCACGGATATAAAATATATAGCCTATGTCACTCACTGAAGAAATGCTTAAAATCGATCCAGTAGTTTTGATTTATTCATTACTGCCCGTGGCCCGCACGAGTTAAATTTGGAGTAAAACAATTCCCCTTTCCCTATACCAAGATATTGTCTTATAACTTATGTTATCAATGTCAGGATAGACATTGTTGACTAACTCTTGGATGTTGTCTATCAAAACACGGGTTTCTAGGTTAATCCTTCCCTCAGTTTGTGTTAACTCTCCATTGCCAACTTATAGCAGCATCTCTGGAAATAGCCTGTTCTCACGTGAAGATGACGAAACCCTCATATCCGTTTTAAGCTCTAATTTATTGACATTTGGCCAAAGGTTGGATCTTTTTAGGGAAGCATTTATTTCATCAGCACATATTCCTCGAGACACAACTGGTAGGATTTGACGGAAATCTCCTGAGAACAGAATTGTACATCCACCCATAGGTGAATTTTTGTTGCGCAAATTGCGCATTGTCCTATCCAGTGCTTCCACACACAGACGTCTTGTAAAAAATAATTTGCTATTCGTGCGACTAAAAACAAAAGATAATCAACAATCGCTAGAGAGCTCCGATAATAAACACGTCCGATCGCTGCTAAATTCAAAGTGCTATAGGGATAGGGTATACGTACGTATACGGTTCATTCAAACCGATTTACCTTATGGACTCACTCAATTGACAAAAACCACCCTCGCTCATAATCATATGATCATATCATAATTCATAACACATGAGAGAAAACAGGAGTAAAGAGAAGAGCACAGCTTTCCAATTGGACTTTGCATGCTCATTAATGTATTTATTTTTCTCACATCTACCTTCTATCGAACCAACCGAACCGAGATCCGAAACCGAGTCGTGTGTTGAAATCGGTTTATGCGTGGCATTTTATATGCAATTATTTACGACATCGCATTAGAAATCCACTTTTTAATGGATGTTATTATACATATAAACCTTCCTATTCAATCACTCTATCTATTAAAAAAAACCGCATCAAAATCCGTTGCGTAGTTTTAAGGATTCAAGCATACAAAGGGACAGAGGAAGCGACTTTGTTTTATACTAGATATGTAGTGATACTATTACGTATATACTGTTAAAAGATAACAAAACAATAGGCTTATGGCTTGTTTGCCAAAAGGGCGATGGAATTTGCCAAAGACCTAATGCCGGCTCCAAGTGTTCGTAAGACGTAAGACCTCAGCCTTTTTTTCTTGAGTCTCCTGATTTTCTTTTTGAATTTTTATATCTCTTTCTTCTCTCGCTTTCATCATGTGTAAAATTTGGTTCATTAATATGTTGGTCGAACCAACGTTTTTTTATTTTATTTTCAACAGCTGATTCCTTAATTACCAAAGTGGACTGGTGGTAAAATATTTTACAGCGATTCCTCGAAATAGTCTGACTGCTCTTCAATCACTGCAAACGATTGGCTTGGCATTGATTCCTCCAAAAAATCCACTAGTAGTTCTTTGATGTGGCTGATTGCTTACTTCTTAAATGAAATATATCCTGTTTTTATTCCCATAACGGTGAAAGATAAACATTTCCTTCTATTACGGTTCAATAATATTTGCACATTGACGAAAAAACAAACAAAATTATTTTATGAATTTTTAAATTCTGACATAACAGTCAAGATCGAAAACTCACCATTCTGAGGTGATTTTTTTTTTGTGAGCATTATCGCCGAATACGAAAAATGTTATCGAATCACAACAAACCTCACAAGGAATCAACTTCACAAAAGACTTGTGAGGCCTCACACGGCAGAATCGGGCTGTAAAACAAGAGAACTGACAATTGCGTAGCTCAGCAAAAAATAGGTCTGTTCCCTTACGATAATGCATTTAAATACATTAGTTAGTTAGTCAAACTTCGTTTACTTCTACCCAACTTTTGCGAAAGGGAACAAAGTCTGACTAATGTATTCGAATACATCATCGCAAGGCACCATACCTAATTTTTAACAGTGGACAGTCTGACAGTCAAATTTAGTTTTATGACGAAAGTTTCTTAAATTTATTAATTTATAAATTAAGAGAACCAACAGTTTCGAATATATACCTGTTCGACATCAGTAAAGGTACAAAATCCAGATGCAACCCTCTTTAAATCTTCAGTGGCCTACTCAAACAGATTTTGCAATACACCTTTTGGATTCATAAACCATTTCCACAATATAAAATCATAATATTATTATTATAAAAAAAAAAACTCCTTTCATTTTTATGTACAGATCTCTCCTACAACCGCTTGGCAAAGGTGCCCAACGATGCATTCCAGAGCTTAGCGAATCTCACATATCTTGATCTATCGTACAACAAGTTGGTGCGGTTGGAACCGCAATCGGTTCGTCGGCTAAGCAGTCTGCAAACATTGAACATAAGTGGAAATATTCAAATGGATTTACACGAAATTCGAGAAACATTTGAGGTGAGTTGAGTTCGCTTTGGATAGAATGCTGTTCACACCACCGCAGCCATGGAAGGTGAGGTGCTCAGCGGAGGTGTTACCATAACCATAGATTGTGGTTCAAGTGATGGTTGGCACATATTGCCTGGGGCGCGAATTTGATCAACTCTATGTTGCAGCTACTGTGGTCGATGGAAATGTTTTCGTCGGTGTTCAGGTTGATGGAGTATGTTTGTGTGTATGGATGTTATTGTGACTTCATAGATATTGTTTTAAATAAATGAATTATTTTAAAGCCGACTTAGAATTGCTCCGGCTGTCACAGCAATATTTACTTATTTCTAATTAAATTAACAAGAAAACTATAAACTTCGTAGTTAGGTACATAAAAAACACAAAAGAAAAAATGTTTCCTCAATCGAAACATGACAAACACTTGATGGAGGTGTAGGGAAAGAAAAAGGTTGCAACAAGAGAATTATTTCCAATTGCATTCCTATTTGTAATATTTAATAAATTTCAGACAGTCAGATTAAAGATCAACAAGTCCATCGACCACACCCACATAAGTCCACTGTCCTTTTAAACATTAAACATTCATAACCCCTCCGCTTCCATGCCAATGGCTACTGGTGTTAAATTTTGTTTTCTCTCAACAACTTTGCTTTCAGTTGATTCCACAGCTGACGTCGTTAGCGATTGCCGACATGGGAATACTGCCGATGGGACTGTTAGTGCCTTTCAAACAGTTGCGATATTTGAACATATCTGGGAATCACTTGGACAACATGTCCCTACAAGTCATCGATCCGTGTCGGGAGCTTGTGGTATGTATCCTTTGTAACAGCATCTGGAAAACTGCCACTGACGGCCTGGTCCTGGTCCTGCAAGTCATTCTAACTGCAATTCGAAAATGCCTTGTGGATTCTACTCGAAAACTCGTTGAACACTAAGCCTCCCATCAAGCCCATCTGTGAGTGTGTGCCAAAAATTATTGCAGTTGCAGTGCCAGCCAGACCGGCAGGAAGGAGCAAAACATTTTTCACAGCAAATAAATTAAATTTTAATTGTATACCCTTCTCGTTCCGACCCCAATACATGATACTCCCCCCCGTCCGAATGGATTGCAGTTTTTGGATTTGTCACGAAATCAATTGTACGGCATCAACGAGGACACCGCACTGAGGATACAAAGCATTCGGAATGTACGACTGGACAACAATCCACTCATTTGTGACGAATGTCACATGGGGAAATTAATTAATATCGTTAGACATGTAAGTGTTTCTTGTTAGTATGGTGGTGGGTTATCGTGTGCGATTGCACAACACCACAAACTGGCAATTGTCAGGCAATTTGTTTGAGTCCTTGTTGCAGGGCGGGCGGTGCGTTGCGCTGTGCAATTGCATGGCAAAACCAATTAGAGTGAATGAATTGTTTTCGAGAAACTTTATCCTGTAGCCATTGTTCTTTTGTTTGGAGCAAAAAGATTCCTTAGAGCGAAAGAAGAAAAAGCACATAAATTACCAAGGATTGTGTAGACTTATTAAGGAAATCTCTGTTCTATACTCGTTTCGTTTTTGTTTTTCTAGCTGCAATGGAAGTGGGACACATATCCGATTTGTTTTCTACCAAAGAGTTTGCGTGGTGCCGAAATTACAGATCTTGATGTCACTGGATTAGATACGTGCCTGGAATTTATCACCGACGAGGAAAAGGATGCTGCAAGCACATCGCATAATTTTCTCGAACGGGGTAAGTGATTTAAGGACGTATTTGTATAGATAGGGATCTGCTGGCTCCTGTGAATATAGAGCAGCAGTTGTTGTGTCGGGTATCTTCTATACTGATATATTGGAAGATGAATGTTGAATGAGTTTGAAGAAGTGCAAAGGTGAGGGTTACCTACCCTTGGGTTGTGCCTTTAATAAAAATTGAATTTTATTTTTGGGAATTTGGGAAACATGTCAATTTGTCAATATAAATCTACAAGGGAGTGAGTGAGTGGTAAAGAGGAAGAACCTTCTTCTTCGTATTACGAAGCTGATCTGAGGAATATGAGCAAAATTCTGCTGTAAAAATGTTAAGGGTTAACCAGCTTACTCGTCTTTTTCAAGTGGAACCGCCACAGCTCTGGATTTTCCGCTACCTTCTAGAAACTGGGAAGTAATGACAGACTTGACTCAACCACTTTATCTTGAGATTATCTAGAGGTTATCTGTCTACTGACACGAATCTAAATGAATGTCTTAAAGTTCGAGTTAGGGACATGTGTGTAACGGTACCAAACCATCAAAGGATGTAGGTACCACACCCATTCACAGCAGTACTTGCTAGTTTTGGTGTTTCCTATACGATCCTTGAGAGTATCCCCAACAATTGAGGTTAAGTTAGGTGGAAAAAGGGGTGTGAAATAGTGAGGCCTTATACAGACCCATAAGATCCCATCGCGATCCGTATGGAACCTATCGAAACTGATTAGCCCTTTGAAGGTCATGTGGTCTATCTCCTCCACCCGTGCAATTTTTTTTTTATATACTTCTCCCGGGAAAGGCGAACCTATAACGCTTCAACAGCGCCCCGAGATGCCTGCAGATGTATGTTTGTTCTGCACTTAAATTGCTGCAAATTGTAGTCCTCTGGAAATATATCCCCAGGAAGCGAGTTCCAAAGTTTGCTTGTCCTGTAAAAGAAGGAGTTTTTGAAAGTTGATGTCCTCGCGGTTGTCAAGTGTACTGTACTAAGTTGCATTTCGAGGGATAATGTCTTTGAGTTCCTCAGAACATCTACCATGGAAGTACCTATAGAACAAGCATAGGTCAGCGACTTGTCTTCTGTGCACCAACGGTTGTAGATTCGATGTGAAAAGTAGAAAAATTGTTATGACCAAATGTATAAGCTGGAGCAAAAGACCAACAATTTACTCGCCGTCTATCCCGAGGTTGGAATCATCTGATGACTGCTGTAATATTTCGACCACGAGCAGGCTTCAAGACCTTAATTTTCTCAGACAAATGAACCTATCGGAATTCTAGCCTTAGGCTGCTTCCACACCGGATGAACCAAAACGCCTTAGACAAACAAAACTGTTTTTCAGTGTGTTTCTGGAATTTAAATACGTGCGCCCACACTGAATAAGGCAAAACCAAGCAAGAAAACAAAATAAGGCGTTTTGTTCCATCCAGTGTGGAAGCTCCCTAAGAGGTCGAAAAAACATACTGATTCAGATGTCATATTACCTCAAGACATTCACGTCCTCTTGGAAGAACGCTCGCAACCAACGGATTCTTGCTTGCCGCAAAACTCTCGCCCAAAGCCTTGCCTGCTATCCGAGGCTATGTAAAAGGCGATAAGTGTCGGAATAAATAAATATTTGAAAGGCCACTGATTCTCATAGATTTTAAAGCCGTCGTTCTACTGGAAGCTTGTTGAGCCATGTAACAGACTTTTAAAATCTCAGAGGCTTTTGATCGGCTTTGAAATATAGTCCTGGATTGCCACAAGAGCTACGCCGATGACTGCAAAATTTTTTAGGTGTTAGACTATCGGATTTGAATTTAATTCTCTTGCTAAATAAACGCAAGAGTGCCGCAAGGCTCTATACTATGTCCCACTCTATCCCTTATCCATATATGTGTGGCCTACTTGGGTCGACGAAAGCTCTGATAAAGACGTCACACTTGCTTCGTGCACAGTAGGCAATTCGTCACGCAGTCAAAGACTCGATCAAACAAGTGGAGTGGAGATGGATAAAATTTTAAACTGTTGAAGAGAAAGCTTGAAGACACTTTTACTTAGAAAAATCAATCACCTGTACCACAAATTATAATGGACGACCAATTTTTGACAAGGAATCCATGCACCTCTTTTGAGTGTCAGTCAATTCGGAAAAATCATGGCAATTCCAATTTTATTTAGGGAAATGAGGATCTTTAACTTGAAGAAGCTGCTCAGTGCTCATTCTATATGACGTGCAAGTTAGCCTAGGCTCTCATATATTTAGTAGGTGGATCCAAAAACATTCACTTTGCCTACCGTACAATATAAGCTAGTGGACGATAAGTTCGACTAGTAGGATATCCTACGGTAACATCGATTCTATAGCCGCTGGCGCATAGAAGACCGGTCGCTGACCTAAACCTTTCGTACATCGCCTGTCAAAAACTTTTTTGCCTACAAGGCAAACACACTTTGGCCCTAGCTTCCTGGGGAAATAGTTCAATCTGCTACAGCCTAGAAGTACAATTTTTAAGTTCTTAAAGCAAAGCAGGCAATCATCTCGAGGATATTTTGAGGCTTTATATACCTTATCCGAAAAAAGGAGTTAAATAAAAAAATTTATTCGTGTTCCAAAAAATGTTCCCAAACCTATTTGAGAAAAGCTACAATAACAGAAAAAGGGACGCGTGTTACATTGTCCACGTGACAGATAAAATTTATATATAGCTTTCCTTTTCCTTACAATCTTCTTTCTCCCTCGCAGAACGAAATTCTTCAAAACGTTTAATGTCCTTTAAATTTCACTCTGTATTCTCGTTCAGTATCGAGGCGCCGCCTAACAAGTTTCAATCCTTATAGAAAAATATGCAAAGTGTGTTCTGTCTGCAGTCCAATACCAGTACTCGTAAATTTCACTAGAAAACAAAGAAAACTTCCTTCCCCCACCGACTAGCTTCTCCCATCCTCGTTCAAATGTGACAACGAAACACGGCTCAACTGCGCAACCTTTTTTTTTGATACAATTTAGCCAACAGAAAAGTTAATCACTCTGGTCCATTGTGCATTTGTAGCGGTGAACTCCAAAGTATCCAAGGCTCCACACCATTGCAGAGGATTTTATCCCAGTACAAGTTGGGCATCCTTCGGCGCGGATAAGTTTAAAATATCACATTGCCGCACCTGCATTAACTTGGATCATTGCTCATTCGCTTGACTAATGATGCAGTAAAGTTCTTTCACTTCTCACACAATTCCATGTACATCGTGATAAAGTCGACCTACTTGTATCTAAGTGCTGACAAAACCACACTCATTCTTCTTCACCGAGGGATTGCTGTGGCTATTAATCGTTTTAATTATCCCAACAGTTTGGGTACGGTCTCTTTCGCTTAAAGATTGGTAATTGCATTCGACTGTTACAAATTGTTTTGTATTTTCTTAAAATGCTGATTAATAGCTTAAACATTTTGGCTGAGGACTTTGAATATGTTTTTGCGGTGTCCCTAGTGTACCTATATAATTGTTTCCACTTTTTTCTTCTTTCTTTCAGGTGGTCTTAATACACTTGCAATTCTGGGCGGTATTATATTCGTACTGATTGCCATCATTATCCTGGCAATGGCCGTTTGCTTTTCCAGACATCGCGCACGGTACTATACGCGGGAAGACCGACGTGCTGGAGGTATGTGGTAAATTACTTTTTCCCAAGTTTTTATTTTTTTCAATTTTTCAGGATATACATTGATTTTAGTCAAATTTAGTAGTTGGTATTACACATTCTTACCTACCATCAGATCCTGCACTTATTGCAGCGTTTGATGGGCGCTGAGTGCCCAATTTCAAATATGAAATGAGGCCCCACTGCGATGAAATAAGGCCCCAAGAAAAAAAAAGTGAAATAAGGCCCCAAATTCGGGGTAACATCTTGCCACAGACCTTATACTCACAGAAAAGCGTGCACGAGATGTCTGATTTGAAACCTGAGCTACATCGAAATAAAGGAGGATAAAAGTACAAGGAGAGTTCAAGACTATCGCATGACACGCTGGATATATTTATTGTCAAATTTGTTGTTATTTTTGAAAGCTCGGGCATTCCAACTTTAAGTTTTCACAAAGTTTTAAAAACAAGAAAACTCAAAAGAGGCATTTTGTATGCACTTTGTTTCGGCTAAAATCAGATTTTCGTCTACGTCTTCCTATAATTGAAGGTCTATACCTATTTTGAACCTGCTAGCTTCGCTTGGGTGATTGATAAGTACCCGTGTTTGAAGACACATAACGGCATTGATGAAAAATCTGTACGTAATTTTTTAGTGTCTGTCAAGCAACGACTCTTAAAAATTTCAGATAAAATCATTGATTAATTTTGTTTGAGTAGCTGTTGAGTGAGCTAGTGTAAGTTTTTTTTTTCTAATTTTGGAAAAAGTGTAATACCGATCTTGCTATCGGCAAGATGGGTGCCGCGTTTGCTCACCGTCGACAACAAGTGGCTTCGAATGACCACTTAACAGCAGAATTTCGACCTTTTGAAGCACAAGGAGAAGGAGTTTTTACAGTCAAAAAAGTGGGCTGCAAGAGTTACGAGCTGCTGCGATTGCTCAAACAAAAAAAAACAGAAAAGAACATTTCACAAAATAACCTGATTTGTTTAATGGACGAAGTAACACTAGCTTAATTGTTCTTTTTACAAAATGACATAGAATATGCTGAGCACTGTTAGTGGGCTGCTCTTCTGGTGTTTGCTATGGCTGGTTGCATTTCTCCTCTCACTAGATTAAGGAAATTCAGCTTTTGAGTTTCATTGGTCTGTCTCTGTCGTATAAGCTGATGTTGGTTGTTGACGATAATGTACCTAACGCACGTGGAGAACCTGCACCAAAGAAGACGAACAGAGTCCCATATCGGCCGGAAAGGTCATGGCCACCGTTTTTTGCTATTCTCAGGGCATAATCTACCCCCATTATTTGAAAAAGGGAGGAACGATTACAGGACAATATTATTCTGAATTATTGGGAACATTTAACAACGCTTTAAACAGAAAACGGCCCCACTTGGCAAAGAAAAAAGTTTTATTCCATCACGACAATGCGCCGGTTTATTCGTGTCACGTCGCGGCGGTAAAATTGATGGAATAAGGCTAACAATTACGGCCGCATCCACTTTATTGGCTCCAGATTTGGATCCATGGAAAGAGATTCGCAACAAACGAGGTGGTTATTGCCGAAACTGAGGCATATTTTGCAGAGTTCGACAAAACCTATTTTTCGGGTTAAAAATTTAGAATATCGTTGGCTAATTGTGTCGATGTCAAAGGAGACGTGAGCGGAATTATTTTTAAGGTGCATACTCAAAATGGTTGAAAAAAAAGTAGAAGTAGGTAATATTTGCTGAAAATAAGTTTTGCGTTTCTGTTATTGCATTTTTAATGGCTGTTGCAATTTTAATCTTAAAGTGCGGTATTGAGTCTTAAAATATATAAGAACAGATATCAGCTTTTGAGCAGTGATGCCATTCTGGCATTTTCAATGCTAGATCTAGCGTTCTCGAAGGAATTTTTTGGAATTAAGTATTTTTCGATATTTGCTCTGGAATAGTCATTTGCGTACATTAAGCTGATATACAGTGCATCGAAGTTTAAGATGTTTCTCACCACTTTCCCACACATGTTAAAAAAAGAGCCAGAGAGTTCTTCTATATAAAAACCTCTATGTTTGTAACAAAGTCAGCTAAAAGATCAGCTAGGAGATGTAAAAGTAAACCAAGTTCTTACATTATTAAGGCTTAATACGAAATATTTAAAGTATCCCTATAGTGGAATAACTACAAATTAAGAGAAAAAATTTATTTTTAATCATTACTGACTAAAATTTGGTGGGTTCGCTGATCAAGTTTTTAACACCTTTCGAATTTGGCGTAATAAAAAGAAAACTAGCCAAGTAAGCCCACCAAAATTTTATTCTTAGAAAAGTCGTGACCTTTTCGAATGGCAGTCAGTCAGCTACGGTTTTTGTTATTTTTGAAGCCCTATAAATCCCCTTCAAAATAATTTCTTTTTCTAGCTATTTGTCTTCAAAATTGGAACAAAGCCGAATTTTGTTAATAGATAGTCCAGAATCATTTTTAATTCTATACATTTTAGCAAAACTTTCATATTCTCTCCTGAAAAATGATCAAATTCGACTTTAGCGGTTCCTCCTTGATACCACAAAATTAAAAATAAAAATAAAAACTAAGTACGGGAAGTTATTAATAAGAATACTAATGTTAACTTTAGAATGCATTTTGTTTTGATCACAATCGTTAGAGCGGTTTTTGTAAAATGTTGGCAGACAAAACAGTAAGAAATATTGCAATGTTTAGTTTTAAAAATACTATTGGTTAACTATTTAGTTATATTTATTATTTTATTTAAGCATTACTCGGTTTTTAAAGTAATATCGAGGTCGAAAGCAGGGTTTTCGAGATATGAGCAGTTCTTAAATTTGGCTTTTTCGGTGAATCGAATTGAAAATTAAGAACGCAATAATTTTGAGAACATCAATATTATATTATAATATTTTGGTCAGAATTGCTATTGCCGTTTTCAGGTAAAACATAGAAAACAGAATTTAAAAAAATTGTTTTTTTTTTTTAAATCTGTTTAACGATAATGCAGAGAAAAACTGAGTTTGCTATTAAGTTAAAAATAAACATATTATATTAGAAATAAACTTTTGTTAAAATCGTGTGGACTGTTTTCGAGATATGTCCAAATTTCAAAAGCACCGTTACTCGAATTTTTAGCCGAAAGCTGATTTGCAGTCATGGTCACCTTCCCTACTTAAGCATAAATATCAATTTTAGTTGAAATGGTTAGAGCAGTTTTCGAAAAAATCAAACTAGTACGAAAATTTTATATGGGAAGTACCATTAATATTGAGTTTTTTTTTTTTTTTTTTTTTTTTGTCGGAGGTTGTTACTATCCGATGAAGCACTCAGACACAACTACTGGTCCATTGTACTGCCAAACAGACACCTTACATTAATGTACTTAGTTTTGCCGTCTTTCGATGAAATCCGCCACCTGATGCGAACAAAGGCAGGACAGTTACAGAGGAAGTGCTCCGCTGTATCGTCATCCTCTCCACAGGCAGGACAGATGGTGGAGACGCTCAAGCCCAAAAAATTTAAGTGTTTGGTAAAAGCTTGGTGGCCCAAAAGGACGCCCACAAGTAGTCTATAGTCGCTTCTCCTGAGAGACAGAAGGAAGGCCGCCGACCTTTTGCAGATTACCAGACGAAGTCGCTTGGTCTGTCCACACCCAGCACAGTCACGCTACCGACACTCGTGTTCGGGAGAAAGTATCAATGGATGACTTAACCACCGATGTAGGCAGACCCAAAGCAGGTTCCGGTCCTAAGAATTCTTCCTCTGAACCCAGCCTGGCAAGCTCATCAGCAACTCATTTCCATGGATACCGGTGTGACCTGGATCCCAAACAAGAAACACTGTATTTAGCCTTCCGAATAAGTTCAGAGAAAGCTTGAGTTCGAGCACTAATTTAGACGAGGTAAGAGGGTTAAGCAGCGCTTTTAATGCAGCTTGGCTGTCGCTGCAAACGCATATAGGTACTCCAAGCCCCCCACCTGTTTGTCACAATATAGCGCATTGCCATAAGGATAGCGAAAATCTCCGCTTGGAAGACAGACGCATGGTTTCCTAAGGGGTAATGAAGTCTAATATTCTCGCTTTCCACGAAGACTCCAGAACCAGACCCTTGTCCGGTTCTAATATTGAGGTTACCTTGCAAAATAAAAAACGGCCCCGAACTGTAAGCCCATACAAACTCCAAATCCGAAGTTTCGGGCAGCCGCTTAGGACATCTTTTCGATCCACGTTTTTTAGTTCCTCTATTATCATAATGTCAGGATTGACTAACATCTCGAGTTCGAAATTTTGTACGAGTACAATATCCTTCTCTTACTACGTAATGGAGAAAGTTAAAAAATAGGTTAATTCTTTCTTTTTATGGTAATTTATGAACTTGATTTTTTTTTATGAAAATGTCCTTCACTTTTCCACCAAAGTCTTGAAATGGGAAGCTAATTCATCACGAAAGACCTGCAACAGTGGGAAAAAATGCCAAACCCCTTGCTCAGTGAAACAGTACCCTAATCACTCCTGTTGACTTAAAATTCCCTTTAGCTGGGTAAGCGGTTTAGTCGCAATTGCTGCAGCTGCAATACCAAAATCTCGTCAACGCGCTTTCCCATTTTCGCAAACACGATTTTCGATTGTTTTGGATGCGCCATCATCACTACCGATGCATTACCATTCCCGCATCAATTTCCGATGACACTGATTGATCGAAGCATTGGCATACATATCAAAGTTGCTGCTAACCTGAGTAAGATTACCTACAGCGAACGGAGATGAGGTTTATTGCAAAGTTATCAGAAAATTTCAGTGCGCATTTGAGTTCAGGTATCCGGGATGCAGGGAAACGTCAACAGAGGAAATCAGTCAACGAAAGGATTATGTCCCGTTGGTTGTTGCTATACTACTAAACTAACAAGTTACCAGACTTCTCAGTGATGCGATGAACCGAGCACACACACGAGATTGCGGTGCGGTACAAGGGAGCTCGTAATTCTCTTCACCGAAAGCCGCATTTTATTTGAATTTAATTAAAAGCTATATGCAGGATAGTGGACACAGTAAAACTCGCATTTAGGGTCTGCCTTTGTGGGTGCACTTCTTTTCGAGTCCTTTATGCGGGATACAAGGAAACATTGCGTCTGTTTATCTGCTGCTGCTTTTGTGATGAAATTTTGCTCCTCCTCACGTTGCGTTGTTATCCTTTCACAAACACTAACGCTGTGCTAATATAATGTGAGCCAAATCCTCGGACTGAGGGTATATTGTTAAAGTATCCAGACATTTCTTTGTAGTTTGCATTTCTGCTCCAGTTGGTGAGCATATATATGCAGACCATGGGTGGACTGTGCGATTCTGAAAGTGCAATCATGTTAAGCAAATTCGTATGAGCGTGTGTTTAGATTTGACGCAGACGTTCGACGGAGTTTTGTGTTGTATTTAAGCAGATCACATAATGCGGGGGAGTGGCATGGGACCGATTTTACTTTTACTGTACCTATATTTAGCAATCTTTTTGGCCACTACCCTTTCGGTGTTAAGTCTACTCAGTTGTTTTACGTGCGGCTTTTCATAACATTCCTTCCAAGGGGTTGGGGAACTCCACCGGACCATTGTGCACGATTGAAAAGTCTCCCTCTTAATGACGGAATCTTCAAAGACTGTCTTTTCTGACATAGAGTGGGCTTGGACGCATAGGTCGAACCTTGCACAGGTGCAAAGATTAATTTTCGAACGTAAAATGGAGTGATATCAGACGGTTCGTTCTTTGGTATCACTTACACATAGGTGTCATTTCAGAAAGCGAATGCCGTCATCCCTTCATGGAAGACGACGAAGCTTCGGTAGTATTATGCTAAGCGCATAGCTCTGTGCGCATAATAGAAGGATACACCACTTTTTAGGGAACATTTTGCTCTCTGAACAACTAGTTAGAGAACATCAGCACAAGAGTGATTGTTCTATTTGTAACAAGAATTGAAAATCTTGTGGTCTTGTGCAGAAAAAATCTGATCTCAAATCAGTTGCCCTTCGCAAATACAACCGGGTCGGATTGACGAACCAATATGTTGGATCATCATCTAGTTTTTTTGTAAACAGGTGTGCTACGTTTTAGCAGTAGATCAAAAGAACAAAATTAAAACAAAAATTCGTATAGCGAGGTACAATACCCACCGCTCTAGACTTTAAGCCTTTAAAATGATTTTCTGGTCTCTATAGAGCGCTATGATTGCAAATTTATAGGCAATTCGAGCGATCCTTGTAGCTAAACTCGTTTATAAGAAGAATCCTCACACACTTTCCTATTTTCCACAGCTGACTATATTAAAACCTTCTAAACCCAAAGTTGTAGTGTTCCTTAGCTTCGACATAATAAAAACGAAGCTAACTTTTTTTCAACGGCAATATCAATCAAGAGTAGGCGCAGTGACTTAGTGGTTAGTGTGTTGGACTCCTAAGCGAGGGCTCCCAGGTTCAAATCCCGCGAAAAAAAAATTACCTTAGGCTTTTTTTTACACTGCGCCTCTCGCAAACGTCTGACAAACATCCGAGAGTATAACTGTCGTGAAAAATGTTCTTTATTATCCGTTTGGAATATAAAATTGTAGATCCCTTCCATTCGTTCCAAAAATGAAAAACTCACACAAAACGAAAGATTATGAGAAGCTAGGCCTAGGGTCCCTACGGTCCTGTTGCGCCAACTATTTTTTTATTTTCGTATCAATCAAGAGCTCACAAGGTGAATGAAGTTCGACTTTAAGTCGTTCACAGATCTAAATATTTGGGATTGATGATGCAAAGGAACGCAACACAAAATCCTTAGCAGCTTTATATTCCTGCCAAAAATCCGTCGCAGTTGTAAAATCAACATTTTTATTGGAATCATTGTCGAGAATGTCGGCTCTGATGAGGAGCTCTAAAAGTCGTAGGATCCTGGAAAAGACTTGGCGCTACATATCACAAGTTCACTCAGAAAAGCTTCAACAGCCAAACCATGAGTAACCTACCTAGACCGTCAGTAAGGCAAGCAAGAAGGCTTAGGGAAGGCAAACGAAAAAAATTAGACGAACCAACAGACGGGTCATGTTAGTATCCTTTATCAGACAAAATCACTGACCACATGCCTATATGAAAACGGACTGCAAAGTAGGCTTCGATAAACTACCGGACCGAAATTAACTGTAGCAGGAACTGATATTTCTCAAAATCATATTTTACTAGGTTTTCCTCATGAGTTTAGTTTCTGCTTTATTTTGAAGCTAAGGCTGTGAAGCGATGTCCGAAAAAGGATATGGTTTAAAAAAATGTTTTTTTTTTTTACGTGGATGCACCCGATAGCTCCAATCTTTGATCACCCGTTTAATTCATCAATCATCACCCACAAATGAGCTTTAGCTTTGAGAATGAGTAAGTTAGTGAGTAAGTAAGTAAGTTATTCATTTACTTACATTTCAATATACAAATAGCGCCGTACTAATAACCAATTTTAGCCTCGACTTCAAATTTTCGGAAGCTCACAATTGCTAAGTTTGTATGGAAAATATAGCCACTCTGAACTACTTGTCAGTTATGAACTTATACTTGAAAGTGTCTTGCTTTAATGTTTTTAAATCTTTTTTACAATTAGTCGGTTTTTTTTTTGGTTTTTTAATTTACTTTCTTATTTATGAAATTTTTTGGTTTGATTAGAGCTACAAAAAAATTCTTGCGAGCTCCCGCAGAAAATTGACCAGTTAGTTGACCCTAAATATTTGTCAAACCACATGCAAAATTGAAGCTGCAACTACCTATTTAAAATATTCGGAGAAATTGTAACTTGCTTAAAAAAAAAGTGTTCCCAGTGCTGATATTTTGGCCTTAAATGCAAATTTTCTTATGAAATATTTCAATTATTTTATTAATAATACAAAAGAAATTCAGGGAACAACTCGGGCTAATTATTGGTACGCCAAAACAAGAATTTCGTAATACAAATAAGGGAAACACTTCGAGAAGACTTTTCGAAATTCCAGAAGTAAAGTCAGCTGTAACCCGAGTAGACAAGGAACTTATAAAGAAACTGCAAGTTATTTTAAGTGCACTATCATCTAAGGAGTCTATTTATGTTTATAAATTCAGCGAGTACCTACAGCAAAACCACTTCGGATCTTCTAAAAGCAAAAAACAGATACAAACTCTAGACTCCAACACTTCATAAAATTCTGGACCATGGTGGGGAACTTAAAAGACATAAAATGTTGCTTGTTCCATCTTTAAGACACGTTAAATTAGATCCCAAAAGAGCTGAAAAAAGTGATTGCCCAGAACTAACAACTAAATAAGTCTATTAAATGTTGGAAATGATGACGATGATGGCAATGACTTTTTTTTTTCTGAAAATTAAGATTAAGAAATTCTATTTTATTTTATAAACATGTATTTTGTAGGTATATTCTTTTTGATTCGATTTTATTATTTTGTTCGTCCAATTACTTTTTTCCTACACTGTTTCATATAAAATATATCACTCAAACAGTTTAAAAAAAAACTGTTTAAATAAATACTTGCTAAAAACATTAAAAATGGTTCGTTAATTTTACGCATCCACTGTTGTAAAAAGAAATATTTTGGATCTCTCTGTGAACGATTAAACCTGACTTTTTTTTACACGACTCATAAAATGTTACCGGTTCTTAAAATTTTTCTTTAATTCCTTTCTCGGTTAATTCGTTTTTCAAAGAAAATCTTACTTCAGCCTAAGATTTGGAACTACCCTGTGAAGAAATTTTCTTAAAAATCACTTTTTCATAGGATCGGAAATTTTCCCTATGAACAAAAAAAAAAATATCTTCAAAAAAGTCATTTTGGACCACAATTTAATTCGCAATCGTCGTCATCGTCTCGTCGTCTATTGTCGTCTCAGTGGAGCCTCTTACTAGGTGTCATTTTTTACCTGTTTTGTATGATGCAATTAAATAGTATTAGTAGTTTTTTTTTGAAATTCACACTTTTAGACATATTGGGGCATATTCATAGTTATTCAATAAACCTGGGTCTAACTAAACTCGAATCTAAAGTTAACCCACAGGTTAAACAGAACTGCTATTCATAAAGAAATTGGCAGCTCTTTTTAATTAGATCCGAGTCTAACGTGTATTCTACTACAAATCTATTACATAAATACTTTCTGACAGCAAAAAGTCAAAAGGATTTAAAACTTGTAATTTGCGTTTTGTTGTGGTTCTGCTTGGTTCTGGAGTTTTTTGTAAACAAAAATAAGGTATGCATTTTAGTGCAAACATAATTATGTTTTGTGATACGAACAAAAATTATAAAAAATTAAAAAATAAAGCAAGAGAACAAAACTGGTCGGAAGCAGAAAAGGAAATGCTGCGTGAGTTGGTCCGAAGGCATTTAATTGTTGTGGATGACAAAAGAAACGATATCAATATGATTTAAAAAAAAAAAGCTGCATGGATAGATATTCAAATAAATATGAAAGGGATCTATGCGGGTTCTGTAGCGCTCCAGTCTTCTAGTTGATGGTACCATAGCAATATCCTCCAAAATTTCAAAATCTTCCGCAATGTTGTGATCTACCGACATTTTTCCTTTACTTTCTTTTAGTAATTTATTTTCGCGATACGTTAATTTATTTATTGGAAACCAAATGTCACAAAATTTGCAAAATTCTTATATTTTCTGTTTGTCTTTTGATGTTTAATAGAGTTAAAAACAACTTAAACATAGGTTCTGTCGTGTTTAATGTTAGACCCGAGTTTTTCGTTTAGACATGAGTTTAAATTGTCTATGAATTACATAAACTCCGGTTTAGTTTAGTTATAACATAGTAATAGCTTATCAAAGATTTATGAATATGCCCCATTCATTATTCACTCAGAAAAGTACATTTTGCGCCTTCAATTTCCAAAAATAATACCCTGGCCGAGCCTTTGTGTGCTTGTCAAACTTACCGACAATACCCATTCCCCATAGCTCTACGTGAATGTTCTCCTAATAGCATCCGCATAGTGAGTGAAATGCCCCACATCAATATTTTGCCAACTCGAATCGAAGTAAACTGAACGAAAGCAAACTTTAACCGCACCAAACACAACCCAAACTAATTTATATTATTTGTGTGCTCTTCTCCTTCTAGGCGATGGTAAATGTTTGGAAAAGAATTCCGATACATCACCCGCAATTACTGGCAACGAAATCAACTTCAAGTTCCCAATTGATGACCGAGTATGTACGATTGATGAACTGGTGTTGCCGCCCGCACCACCTCCGCCAACAAAAATGCCGCCAGCATTGCAGACCCAAAACCAACAGACAGTCGAGTCTCAGGCACACACCAGCATACAAATGCCATCGGCTGCGAATGCAACAGCAATAACATCCCAAAGTCCAACTGTGCACTCGACGGCAGTCGCAGTGGGACGACTGCCAGCTACTTCGCCATCGCCCGGTGCTGGCGCCCAACGTCACTCCCAGCCTAGAGATGGGCAACCGCCACCAAACGAAATCCGAGTCAGTACTGACGATCAACTGATGCACGGCACTGGCCCATCGACAAAAAGAACAAATTCGATTGTGGACGTTGCAGCCAGCAACTGACCTCCATCGAGGACGAGTGCTGGTGGTCTAAACTAATTGCATTCCAGGATATCCCGCCATATCTAGAATACACTCACACACACGTAAGCCAACCATATGTCTTCGATAGCGAGAGTGGAATTACTTTGTCGAGTGAAGCAATATCCACTGCGGTTTCTTAGAGTTTTCTTTTGTTGTCCTGTCCATTTTTTTTACCTCTTCCCAGAATAAGTAAAGTATATTGCGGCTCAGTTTGTATTGAATTTCACACCAATTTTACTGTCAGAATTCTTTTGTTCGATTTAGCTCCTTTTTTTAATCGAATTTAAACAAATAGTTTTAGCATTTATAGATTTAGTTTGTTTTTAATAATTTTGTAACAATTTTTGTACCGAAAATTTCGATTTTATGTGTAAATGGAAAGTATTTTTGTACATTCGAGAAACGTTGCAAAGCAAACAAGAAACGTGTAATTATACAACTCTATTCGTAAAACGTTTAAGATTTAAATTTAACTTTAACATTAAGCCGTAGGTAATTGTGATATAACTGAATTTTGTAAATAAATGGAATAGATGAAATTGTAAGAAAATATCCCCCCAAATAAGTTCACAAAAAATAAAAAGTTGTTAAAAACCAAGAAAGCAAAAAAGCAAGTAAAATGTGTCTTTTCCGTTACCCCTTCTAGATATTTATTCAAAGTTATTGTGGAAAAAGTGGCAGTGTTTCACTTCGGATTAATTCTCTTTCTTTTTTTTTACTTTTCAAAAGGTTATAGTAAAAAGTAAAAAAAAATATTTATATATATAATAATTACAAACAAAACTAAAAATGACTTTACCTTATATAGAGTTAAGGCATTATCATAAATCTAATTTTAAGTAAATCGACAGAACATAAAAACGAATTGATATTTATATTTAAGAGGAAAGAAAATTATATATTAAAAAAAGGAAAATAAAGATTTAAGGACTTGTATCTACATGATGTGGAAATGGGCGTTTTTACTTACAGCTTGGACGGGGTTTAAGCTGCTACTACTTGTGGAGGCTCGAAATATTCAGTTGCAGTTTGAATGGTGTCAAAAGCTTGACAAACAAAATTGTTCTTCAGTTTGATACGGTGTTTGGAAAGTTTATTTTTCAGTGGGTTGCTGGGATTAAGGTCCGACAAACAGATGTTAGAGCGAGATATATGATAGGAGTGCTGGATTACTAGGCGAGTGGCCTAAGGCTCGATGCCTGGAATTAATATTTTAAGGCCATTCCACTGCCAAAGAGGCAGTCTGAAAGCATCCAAATTAGAACTGTCATGAAAGAGCTTCTCAAATCGGACGTTCGTACACGAGCTACAAATTTGAAATCCCTTCCATTCGCACTGAACAAAAAAACTCACACAAAACGAATGGGTGTAAGAAGCTCTGCCTTGGGTACCTTTCGGTCCTGTTGCGTCAACTATAAATACTTATTTATCTAAGCAAGGTATAGATTCGTTTGAATGCTACAAAAAAATTATAGGTACCTACAAAGAATGCATTATTTGTCCATGAATGAGTTTGCCTATAGTTCAACTCAGTGATGGGAAAGCGGATACAATTGTATATTTTTGGATACAATCAGAAAATAAAGTTACACAGATACAATCCACTCGAAAAAGTTACAATTTACCAAAAATTTTTTTGCTTAAAAAGTTACACAAATACAATCCTTCTTTAAAAGATAAAATGTGCCAAATCATGAAATACACCAACTTATGTGGTATTCGTTTGGGCTTCTTCAGATTCGCTCTCAGATTTCGTGTGGCTAATCGAACATAAAAACGTCACTTGATGCATTTATTACATCTTGAGATTAACTTTTCTATACCCTCAAAAAAAATAGTTTTCATCCTTCTCTCCAAAATGTTTATTTATTGCAGTTTTGAGCTACTCATCATTGGTAAATCGCTTACCAAAAAGGATTTATTTTTAAATCTGGGAACAAAAAATAATCACTAGGGGCAAGGTCCGGACTATAGGGTGGATGTTGAATCTCTTCGAAACCACAATCCCGTACAGCAGCCTTAGAAATCCGTGCCGTGTGCACCGGAGCATTGTCGTGAAGGAGCAACACGCCAGTAGCCAGTTTACCCCGTCTTTTTTTCTTTATTTCTTCACGTAAATGATGCAAAGTCGATGAGTAGGATGTGGCGTTTATGGTTTCACCTTTTTTTTTTGTATTCTATTAGCAAAATTCCCTTTGAGTCCCAAAAAAACTGTAGCCACCATCTTTCCGGCAGACGGAGTGACATTGAACTTCTTCGGGAGACCTGTGCCCTTCTTGTGCCACTGCATGGACTCCTGCTTGCTTTCGGGATCACAGTGATGGACCCATGTTTCGTTCCCAGTGACCATTCTATTAATAATCCTTACCGGGTCTTCGCTACACAGCTCCAAAAAATCCTTAGGACACTCGATTCGCACTTGTTTCTGATGCGATGTGAGCATTCGAGGCACTCATCTTGCACTGACTTTTGAAAGATTTAGACAGTCATGAAGAATGGTGTGTATAGTACCTATGGAAAGGCTAATCTTCGTAGCTATCGTTTTAATCCTTACTCGGGCATCCTCAAGTACAAGTTTCTCGACTTGTGTAATGTTTTCTCCGGTGCAACCAGTTAGTGGGCAACCTGAGCGAGGGTCGTCTTCAATGCTCTCCTTGCCCCTTTGAAATAAACTTGACCTCTTTTGAACGGTTGACAACGAAGGTGCAGAATCTCGAAAAACAGCCACCATCCCTTCGTGAATCATTTTTTGCCTTTTTCCGTGTTTAGTAAGAAATTTTATCACAGCGCGATTTTAGTGATCATCGCGACACCAGCCATTTCACCTTTGTTCAACGCAAAATACAAAGAAAACTTATAATCACAGCCAAATGAAATTTTACAGTAAAATACTTGAATAACGGGGCTACTAAAATCACGAAATAATTTTTTCACATCTTTGGAGTATCCCCCCATACCGCGAATATATTGAACTCCCCTCTAGCTACGAATTTCCAAAACGACAAAGTTACACTTCGGTCCTAAAAGGTACAATTTTAACTTGTGAAAAGTACAATCTAAAAAGTTAATTTCCCATCCCTGGTTCAACTGTATAGCCACATACCAAATGGCCATTGTCATAAATATTTCGGATCGGGAAGAGTTGCGGTGGCCACTATAAACGCGACAAATATCGCTGGTTAAAGTGTGGACGGAGTACAATCGTCTTTCTTTTTTGTTTCATTAATGAACACACTTATTCGGCAGCACTTACGCAGGCCTGCTTTAGTACAATTTTAAGTAGTGACTAAATGTTCATAAACGTCAGACAAAAATCACAAAAAAAAAATCATTACAATAATTTGGTTTTCGCAGCATTCCACGCTGCAGCTTCTTTCTCAATTAAAATAAGCTATAATTTACCTACCCCTAAAAAAGTAAGCAATAGTATAAACGTTTACAACAATCGGTGTCGGTGTCGCTGTTATACATGTCGGTGTCGCGAGTTTGATAGTTTTTGCCCATCCAAATAGTGCCCAACGCGCCTAAAGAACTTATCACTTCAAAAAAGTTGAATTTAATTGTCAAAACACATAAAAAATGCCAATAAAACTTACATTTTTCGAACTTTAAATTTGTTTACCTCCCGCGCTTTCTGCAGTCAACAAAATTTGGATGCAGAATCTGCAAGACGTTTACGAACATATCTTCTGCAATACACCTGCGTTTGTTCTATCAAAAATCTGACTTTATGAACACGTCTTACGCTGATCGTAGTTAGACAGACGTTTATAAAAACACCCGACCTTCACAATCATAATTAAATTCAATTTAACCATTGTGGATAAACTGGGTTGGGAGTCTGTACAGATAAAGCAAGTCTTTTCGATTCACAACACTTTGACAGTTCTATCAAATTGTGTCGGATTATTCCAGTTCGTAATCATCACGTCTACCGAGTACCGACGTTGTACCCAAAATATTGTAAGGGTTCTATCATCTCTTGCCAGCAACAAAACATCAGCAACTTTGCCAAGCAAAGCTCCAATAGGAACTCAACCGAGCGAGAGGATTTCCATGGGATTTGTCGGAATAGAAGTCAACCAAAGCCGCACATATGAAAGGACTCTGCTTTTTTACATTCGGTGTATTTGATCGGAATGCTATTTCCCTCAATCGAATCCTCTTCCCTTTGTGGATTTTCAGACTAAGTGCGGAGTAAATCGGATGTAGATAGTCTCATTTTGTTTGACAGAGGATTTAAGAAGCGTCCTTTATTGGCATTAATTATTGTAATTGGCTACAATGGATTACGAGTTCGTTCGATTCAATTTTGTGGAGCGTGTCGTAAGCGGACATTTTGTAATCAATCACAAAAGCTGATGTTAGTCGAAAGAACGTAAAATGGACTGGGTACGACGGTACGTCCATGAAGTGCGAACGGCTTTATTCACTCAAAACAAAAACTTGTTAAGGCACAACGCATATACAGATACACTTTGTTAGGCAATACCATTGCATACTAACATAGTCTCTATGTACAATGGCAATACCGAGATGTGTTGAGGATAAGGCCGATCACTGTTGTTGCGGTTTGCCACAGAATGGACGGTTGATATATTTTTGTGAAACATTTGCCAAAGCTATGCAAAATAGAATTTGAAAGGATTCGGTAGAAGAAAATCTCTGGTAGTGACCATCAATACGAAATATATTTGACGAATCATGAATCGATCAAGAAATTTGGTGTTAAACATTTGAAAACTTGACTGGCCATTTGGAGTCTTTGAAGCTTATTATGAAATTAAAACTTCCAGATATTAAATACCCCGCCGTATGAAAATTTCCGGGTCAAGTCTGCTGGACTAAAGTTGTTAAAAAGAAAAATGTTCCCATATTCAGCCATACGTGCTGAGGACCTGTCGAAGGCTTTTCAAAAGCGCATGACTCTCTAAGAAGTAAAACTTTCTAGTATTTCACATGTGCACTGCAACCTCTTTACAACCCACAATAATTATACAATATGTGTATTATGATAAAAGTTAACAACAATTAAACAACAAACGAATTGTTCCCACAGATTCCAGACACCCGACGCTTGCACAAGCGATAGTCATGCAGCTGAGCATGCTGCAGCGGCATGACGCTGACGAACATATTGAGCACATCCGACACCACATATTCCACACCAAGTATTCTCACGCTGCAGTTAGTAGGTTGGCAATAAGTTGAATTATTGTTCGTTTGTAAGTTTCAGTTTAATTTCAACCGTAAATAAAGATAGAGGTTTTACCTCTTAAATAAAAATAAAACTTAGTCTTCATTTTAATTTATACCAATGTTCACATGTAACTCTACTGTTTCATGTGTATCAACCCCTTCCACCTGTGCTTTGCCCTGTGCATTAGAACTATTACTACTTTTGAAA
This sequence comes from Cheilosia urbana, assembly GCA_946477585.1. Classification (NCBI taxonomy): domain Eukaryota; kingdom Metazoa; phylum Arthropoda; class Insecta; order Diptera; family Syrphidae; genus Cheilosia; species Cheilosia urbana. The sequence continues at coordinate 127,241,985 of OX297854.1, forward strand.
CAAATTGTAAACAAAAATCCGTTTTGTATGGTAGGGTAGGTACCCAAAATTTCGGAAGCGCAATATCAATCAGCGGAAACGTTGTGTCGAACGTAAGGGAGGTGCAATTTTTCAACGACAGGATGTCCGTTCTAAAACTGCGGGGGTGGCAATACAATAACGTCAGTAAAAGTGCACAACCCCACAGAATGTAAGAATGACGAGTCAGAAAAAAATAGGACGACTTTTTCATATGACAGTGGGAGAAGGTTGATACATTTTGCCGACCATGTAATTATTAGAACCGAAACCATCGTTTCATTTATATGAGTCTGTACAAAGACGATTAAGGGATCATGGATTAAGTGATTTTAAGACCACCGACTTATTTTGCAAATTACATGTGACCTATGAGAGTCTTTTTATCATCCACATCCGTTTGAACAGGTTTTCTCAATTTTCGGTCGTTCTTTCCTACACCTATACCAACTGGGAAACTGGGATGTCTGTTGACTGAATCATTTTCATTGCATCAAGTTGCGCGATGCTTTTTTTGCTAGTTACCTCTGTACCCTGACGGCGCGTGGCTCACTCACACATTAAAAACCAATTCGAAACGTTCCCTACCGACCTTGCGGGAAAAACCGCACAAAATCCAGGCACTGCTTTCTTTATGGCGAACAATGTGGACTCTATATCCGAAGACCAGTGACATTAAACTTTTCGTATTATTTGTCGTTTATGACTCGATTGCTACTGGTCCTTCAATACAGTATGGTCGCTGAAAAATTCCAAAAAGGGGACTAAAAGGGTTTCGAGCAGAATAAAGCGACCTCTACATAAAATACCAATAGCTTTAGCAAAAAAAAAAAAAAAAAAACAGAGCAACAAAGACATTTATTTTTGACAACAAAATAATTTGTTCATTATGTTTACAATCTTTTTCGTTAAATAAAGAGTAAAATCGTACTTAAACTAAAAAAGGGGCCATGTTGATAATTTTTCAAAAAGTGGGTGCCAAGGGTCCTGAAGGTAAACAATATAGAGAGTCCGTATCTTCAAGTTGTTAGAAATTAGTGCCCGCCAACTTTAGATGGGGCTTCAATGAACAAGCTCTTCGAAGTAGAAATTGAGGGGTCTACAGATGGTAGGGTGCACCACTGATACCAACCCTACAGAATTTTCTGTATATCTACAGAATTTTCACCTTTCCTATAGAATTCAAACTAAAATATACAGAAATCTCAGATTCCAGTAAAAACTTGAATTCCTTAGTTTTTGCGTTGGTATATTTCACTGACCTAAACAAACAAATGCAATCGGAGCACCCGGAATTAGATATGTAATTGTACAAAATTAATAATTATAATTAAAGACTGATATTTTATGCCATTCAAAACTTCCATTTTTAGCACTTTTAGTATGTTAAAAAAAAAAGTCTGGATTTCTACAGAATTTCTACAGGCATAAATACAGAATTCTACAGAATTTTTATCTTTAACTAGCTGTGCCCGCAACTTCGTACGCGGCGTGAGACTGTGTAATTTCCAAGAAAAGAGATTTGACCGTTTTCTCAACAACATTATTGTTTAAAATCAACAGTCTAGCTAAAACAAAGCGGTGAACATTGTCAATATGAAACAATAAATCAAACAAATCTATTTACCTAAAACACCAATTTAAGAAAATTAAATTCAACAGCATAAGTACAAAAGTTTCACTTCCTTAATCCTTACTGTAGGTACAACGTAGGTAATATCAAAACCAGAGACAATACTGAGACCCCCAACTTCGACCGATTAACAGTTATTTGCCTACAAGCTAAATTTTACGCTCCCAAAAAGATTAGGTGCGCTAGTATTGTTGCATAGAAATTCGTATTGACAAATGTCAAAAATCCTCTCAACCAACACCATTCGCACCTAATCTTTTTACATTTCACTGTGGGCAAAGCAAAACGGATAGGAATTGGCGTACACGGATAGGACAACAAAATGGCGGATTCCTGGCAAAAATTGAGGGGGCCAGCGGCAAGAGGATTGTGAGTTGGGGGTCTCAGTATGATTTGTTTATGATCAAAACAACCACTAAAACAAAAGCCTGAACGGAAATTTGTATCTACACCAACAATACGTAAATCAAACAACATAATTCACCTACATTATCGTCTACTTCTTGAATTCTTCAATCCTTTACTGTAGGTATCAACGCAGATACTATAACAACCATTAAAACAAAAACCATGAACTCAATTTCTATATGCACTACCTCCATCATACGTCCATCACCACCAATGTTGCCATAAAAATGCTTTTACAAATCTGCAATTATGACAAAAAAATCTAAAGAAAAATCTTCCTTCACAATTTTTTTTTATGTATGTAACAATAACAAAAAAGCTGAATACGAAAATGACAGCATACAGCGAAATCAAGTGTGCAACAAATCTTAAAATTTGTTAAAAAGAACAAAATATATTATTGCGGATGCAGACAAAATCTGAAGCGCAGATTTCTGGTTTTTAAAAATATGCAGCAAGGTTGAAAATCTGCAAAATGCAGACAAATCTGCACTTATGGCAACGCTGATCACCACACGTCATCAGCCATCTGCGCATTTCCTCAGAAAAACATTGTTGCTGTTGATTCAATATACATATGTATATTCACGTCCCATACTTCTCTTTCGTTTCACTTAATTTGGAGAAAACACCACGCAGTTTTTTTTTCATATGAACGTGCCTGTGCGATGTGCGCCACCAAACCATCCCAAAGCAGAACAACGATCAAGAACCGTGGCTGCTGATAATATTCAATTTGAGAAAATAAATTTATTTTTTTCATGTTAGATTTTAGGTTGTAGCTCAGCTTCTAAAGGACATAGAAAGCTGATTGATGGCTTGAAATAACTATAAAAGTGTTGGCTCTCCTAAGTATTTTGTGTTGTTTGAATTGATTAAGAATTATCCAAGTAATGGCGACTTAAAGGCAGTAAAGTCCGAAAAAAAACACATTTTGGTCAAAAACGCTCCAAAAAAATAGGCATGACAATGAAAGGAATAGCCTATATGTTGCACAGAATCTTAAGAAACATTTCAAAAAAAGTTTCATCGAAATCTGTGCAGTAGTTTTCACGCCATTAGGTAACAAAAAAATTGCCTACAGTTTTATTATAAGTATAGATTTACAGACTTTTGAAAATTACGGTTGGCATCACTGGGGTGCACTTTAACTTTAAACAGAGAAGAAGAATAATAAGCTTTGTGTGATTTTTACATTCCGGTTTGAATGTTTTATTTTTGTTATATTTATATGTGGAGGTGCCACGACCCTTTGTCAAATAAAGACCGCTTTAATTAATTAATTAATTAATACTGCAAATTTACGTTCGAGCTCATATCAACTCACCAAAATTCCATTAGAATCGATTGTGGTTTGGAAGTTATTTTACTTAATTCCAATTTATTGTTTTTCACTTAATATTTAGCTTTATTTAATTAACGCATTAAAAAAGATTTTAATACGCGAAGTTGTGTACCAAAGGCCACGTCTGCTCTGCGTAATCTGCCACCAAAAAAGAGAGCAGAGAGAGAAAACCAAAATGGCCGCGCAATGCGCAACGTCAACGGAACTGAAAGGTTTGTTCGACAGGACCAGAGTAATCGTCGACGCCACAGTGATAAAGAAGGCCCTACATGACAGACATAGAAACGTTTATTTGTAGTATTTAAATGACAAAATTTATAAAAACATTCTTCCGTTCAAAGAAACTTCCCCATCATTTGATTCATATTTCGTAAATTCATTCACGAAATACCGCCACAATCGGTACGAAAAAAGAAGAAAGTGTATATAGCCTACTAAAATGGTATGGTCCTGAACAGAATTTAAAAGCAACAGGAATTGAAGTTTTTATGGATGCAAGTGTGATACACTGCCTGATATTTCAAACTCACCTAACCTGTCCAAAACACTTCCACTCAAAAATAGCAACTCCTTCGATCGATTGAACAGCCCAAGGTCCAACATAGTTATCCTTCTACTGACCAATAAATCGAATGGCACGTTCACATCAACATTTATTCTCCACCATAAAACAGTTTACGCGAAGAACTTTTATGCGTGGGTATGTATACGAAAGTTTCACGAGAGGCCCCTCCACTCAATTGGCCAGCAATAAAGTTGCGATAAGGCCACTGTCCCGTTCCGACTTCATAATGCCGTCAATACCAATTTGCAATAACACATGCTATTATCACGAACGCCCACTTAACACCGAGTTCGACTCAAATAGCCGCGCTGCTAACCACATCCCATGGTTAAGTTCTCAACCTCCTTCAGTAGTTAATATGCTATATTATTCTTTTATTTCGCAACTTTTGTACCATAATTTATTGTAATTTATTTTATTGTACACATTCCGTGAACATTAAATGAATATGAATACGAAGTTTCGCCACAAAAAAAAAAATCTCATAAAGAAGCCGACTTATCGTCTTTTAAAAACATATTAACAACCATCGAGGGAGTGATTTAAGGGCCACTGCAACCGGAACACAGTGACAGCAGCGGAACTTAAACTAAGTGCGGGCTACCCTATGACCACGACCAGGAGGATAATAGAAACTTTACACCGCTACACTGTCATCGCGTTTATTGTCCTTCGCCCGAGCAGCAGCAAGTTTATGGCAGCTCTAAAGTTATGACAAGAACATGGCCATTTGCGCGGACCTATATTGGACACAATGGGGAGTGGAATATGTTTGTTTTCTAAAATCAAATACTTGCGTTCGCTAGGTATTTGGCCAAACATTGTTTTAATTATCGGGGTAATGGTCCTTGATAATTAATTGTCCTTGTCGGGTTAATTAAGGGCCATCCATTGGACTCGTTGTCTCGTTGTTATCTCATTAGCAATTTGAAAAACATTTTTGCATCATACAAACTACCTACCGCAACGAAATGGGAAGGTACATAATTCAACCGTGGGAAAGGATGTTGTAATTTGTACCTGTTTAAGGGGGGCTAAGTTTTTAGGCAATTATTTCTGGACCCTAAGAAATTAGATGAATTAGCTTGGATACTACTGAACTACAGCATAGATGTTCAAGAAATGACAACTGGTTGTAATAAAAAATTCGAATGGAGTTGCAGCTATTTCGAACTGTTCTAAAATAATTTAAAAGCTCACTCTCCAATTGACTTTTTGAACAAACTCTGTGCAGCGCTATGGTTAAAATGATCAATGTAAATATTACCCCATTTTGATCTTTAAAATCGCGTTCAAAAATTGGTTCGAACCGCGTACTATGTTTGGTTGAAAAAAAAGGGTCAAAATTAATTGTTGAATCTCTGTTGAAAAAAAATGAGTATTCGTTTTAAAAACTACCGCGATAAAGAGATGGATACTGTTAAAAAAGAACTAGTTATCAACCAAGTTTCTAGTTAGATACCTATCAACCAGTTGATTAAATTCTACAGATCTACTGAGTTATGTACGACCGAGAAAATTTGGAGAAAATTCATAATTCGGCTATTTTTAACCGAGTTTCCTTAAAAAACTTGACTCGGTTAATTTTAATTCACTAACTCTGTAGGAGCTATATTGACAGTATTACTTGGCAATTTTTAACCGAAAGTTGCTTAATTTTATACAAGTGATTTTTCGGCATTATTCTTTCTTTTGCGTCTTCTTTAATTGTTATTTATGCTGGTCTACGTGTACCCCATGGTCCGATATTATATAACTCATTCATTAAATTGTTTTAATGAGCTTTCTAATCAGTAAGCTCAGTAATTTCCCGAATTAATAAGAGATTTTTTTTTATGCACTAAAACGCATTCCTTTTGATGAAAAAATGTAAGAACTTAAAATAAAAATAATACATAAATTTTATTATAATTAATTTTTGTAACTAAAAACATAAGAAAAAAAAATATAAACGTATCAAAAAATTTATTTAGTACAACATACAGCATAGTGCAATTTTTTCTATAGTTTTTCCCTATTTTTATTATGTGAATTGCCGCCGGGACTGACCCAAAAGACATATTGATGATTTGTTCCAATTTTTACATATTTGAGGTCTATCTGCTACACGCGTATAGTGTACAATCATTGCGTACAATCATTGCGTTATTTAATTTTTGATAGTTTAATTTAATTAAAAAAAAAAATTAAAACTCTCATTTATTCAGAAAAACATTTTTTTTTTTCGAATAAACGAGTTTTCCGAATTAAAGGACTTTTACCTGAGAAAAAGCATGAAATCGATTTTTTAATGCTCCTGCGACAGAATAGCTAGGAACTTAATTTTAATGACTCAATTGACATTAAGGGAACATAAGGCAAGAATTTTGTAAGAAATAAAAAATGTAGATATTAAAGACATATTTAATAAAAAAAAAAAACGTTTTCAATTACCATGTGTTAAATTATTATAAGATTTTATTGCTTCATCATTCATCAATTTGTGATTGTAAAGTGGTGTTGAGAAATTGACCTATTGAAATTGCCAAAACTGTCGCAAGTCACTGCAAATAAAAGAAGCTCGAATTAATACTTCTAATCGTAAAATTCAACGAACAGAAGTTGATATTCTTCGCCGTTTTTCAAAGTTAAATTATAAATAATTCGTGAATTGCAACTCAAAATTTTGCAATTGACGATTTTCAGTTCTTTCCGTGTAAAAGAGAGCGTCCATCGAGAGAGCAAGATGCTACCACTGCACTGGAAATCAAGAATTTTTCCTCAACAAATTTCTTGCTGTAAGAATTGGAAAAGCGGCGTCAACATATAATTGAGTGTTCGCCTCAATATTATTTTCAAAAGTGGCGATAAAATTCTTCCTCGCTGTAAGTAAATATAAGAAGGAAAAATCTCATCCACGTTAATTTTAAATGCAGTGTCGCTTTTTCCTCTTGTAGTTCAATCAGGGGCACTGCACAAATTTGAGTGATACCTTTCTTGTGGGAATCGCCAAATTACTCAGTGCAAGAGAAAATAGGTGCTGAGTTATCTTGCTTTCGCTAGTAATGTGGATACTCATGACCGGACTGGGTAAGGCAGTCCCATTGGGAGTTACCTTCGGGTTGCGAAACTCTTTCAGAACGAAGAGGTGTCAAGATAGGCCTCGCCCTTAGCAACACGTCGACGGCTATAATCTTACCGACTAGTCAAGAAAAATTGTACCACGGTCAATACTTGTATTGGCCCTGGGGTGTTTTGTCAACGTCTTTCTCAAGGACTCTAATGTGGGTGTGCCCACCGTGAAATGTAGCCGTACTGGCAGGTGTTCACGTTAAGCGTGCTTATCATTTCTGTAGTTCAATCGGTTATTAACTCTTCCACGTACCTACTCGCAATCATCAAAATGTCGTTCGATCAATTCCGAATCACTTTCATCGCTAAATGAATTATCTAATATGTTAACAAATTGAAATTTAGCCAACTGTTGGAGTTTTTTAGATATTTTAAGGACTTTTCTGTACCACTTTTTGAATTTTTGAATTTCATAATTTTCAAAGATTAGGTAGGTACCTTAATACCTACCTGCTATAAAAACGTTTCCTAACCTTTTCGTAAGCGGCTGCCTCTCTCTCTCTCTCTCTCTCTCTCTCTCTCTCTCTCTCTCTCTCTCTCTCTCTCTCTCTCTCTCTCTCTCTCTCTCTCTCTCTCTCTCTCTGCTAGAGCATTTATCCCCACCACTGCCATTTTGACAACCTTTTCCATTATTACTCTAATAGTAAAGGAAACAAATTCATCTATGTAAACTCTACCTTGTTGCAGGCGGCATGTCCGACAGCCCACTCAAAGATTTATACGGGGATTCATTACCTCTACCTCTTATTTGAGAAATCCCAATAGATCCATTTGTGTCCCCATTGATTTTGGTAACTTGATTCCACCTCCCACAAATAATCTACATCTATACTTAATCTACTTGTATTGATAGGGGAGAGGTGGTCAGTGGTCACCTTAGGACACTTTTTACAAAAATCGCTCTAGATCCATTAAAACGCGGAGTATCCCTTCGGATCTTGAAAATTATTATTACATGTTATTTTATCTTTGAATCTTATATCCAAACTTATATGTATAGTTATGATTTATATATTTTTTATTTATTTTAATAATCTCTTTAAAGTGTCCCATTCTGGCCCTCTGGGGGGGGGGCACCTAGGACAACCATGGGGCAGTTTTGGACATGTCTAAAAAAAACGCTCATTAGGAGTGGTTTCCTTCTTTTTCTTGTAATTTCTGACCATTAGTGCAGAAATAAACCTAAACAAATAAAACCAAAAACAATCACACTGAAATAGACTGTTCAAAGTGATAAAAGGGGGCAGATTAGGACATACCCAAAAGTTCCCCTCGCGCATTGTCCAAAAGTGCCCCGAGAGGGATAAAAAACTAAAAACTTCATATTTTTTTAAGAACCAATGTAAATTGTTAATATTTTGGTTGAACAACATCACTACACATAAATATAAGACATTATACTTGAACACTTTTAAAAAAAAATACAACCGTCGTCTGGAAACACACTTTTCTTTTTATCTTATTTTTTGTTTGAAGTGGATTTGCCACTGTAAAATTTTATTAAAGTATTAAAAAGTTTTTTGTTTTTTCTAAAGTTGTACTAAACTGCCCCCCTCTCCCCTACTGATTGTAAATTACAGAATGACAGTATGATTACAATTGAATTAACTTTTACGACTCTATCATCTTGAAGAGAAGCATGCAAATCTACTCGTACACCCTGTAGCTGTCCCATTTTTAACAACACTTTGCGAAGAGAGTGAACACCAATATTATCACCAACCGACTGAGCGAGTCCGGGTATAAGTAAGAAATCCCAGTTATTATATTCTTGATGACTTCTGTTCCCTTTGGGCAATAAATCCATCCCTCAAAATACCGCACGCTGCTACTGCAAGTCCAATGAAAGGGTAGAGGAAGCAATTCCAAGCAATCCGTCAACACTACAATAAAGCAGAAGCACTGCCACAATTTGTGGCATTCTCATTCTCATTCTCCCTTCTGCCAAAAAGCGGAATTTTTAAAATGGTTACACTTCTGTTGGAGATCGCCGCCTGCCTCCCCCGCACACCGCACTCAGCTGTCATAATGTTTCCGGTTTCCCGCATTTTTTAGCTGTAAAAGCACCGAAAAAGGAATATACAGTACACACCAGCAGCCCCCGCTGCCGCTACATAGTAACTTACAAAAGGGCGAATGTTAAGATTATTTCAATGCGATTTTTATTATTTTTGTTTTTTTTTTCTTTTCCTCAGCATTTTTGGTGGTTGTTTTGCTTTTATCTTAAAATTTATCACCCACCACAGCACAGCATTCCATTCTGTGCATCAGTGGCACGGTTCCATTGTTTTATGCTCGCAATCGCAATGAGGACCACCACACAGTACGAGTACGAGTACTCGCAGTTGAGGGAACAACGCTGTACTCGTATCTGCTTCTGCATGTGGAGTAAGGACTACCCTACCAAACCAAGCGATTGGGATAGGGATGTGGCAATGTGGTGTACATATATGCACATAAACTCCCGCAGATGCTTGAATGCAGGATAAACAAAAATGAATCCTTATGGGCACGTTTGCGTTTGGGGATATAAAAGAAACAAGAGCAAAAGCGAGGCAACAGCAAGGACAACGAAAAAAGTATTGGCGGTCATGAAATCATAATCAAAAACTTCATTTTTCTTAATATTTGCGGCGAGCTACCCAGCTGACTATTGTTAACAACAATACAGCTTAAAGCAACTACACATTCTATCGATTCGAATCCTTTATTGTCGATCAGCACGCTGAAAGCTAATCAATGTACTGTTTCAATGGATTTGTGACGATACACCACCAACTGCTGTCGAAAAGTACCTACTTTTGCATTTCGGTTATATCCGTTATCAGCCATTATTACCACTACCAGTATTGTTTGAGAGACTCGCGGAGTAATTTGGCGCATTGATTTTTTCTTTCAAAACGGTTATTCGATTCGATGAAATCTAAGTGGCTGGAGGGATGAAACTTTTTAAGGCTTAGGGGGGAGTTGGGGTACCTACATTGATCCGATTTTATTTGGTAATAAAAAAAAAAGACATCATATTGACTAAATTACCAAAATAAAATATTTGATTTGTTCAGTGCCTTTGTAACTTACTTATACAAGAAGAATTTACTCCCAGATCCATTTACAAAAAATATTAGGACCTACACTCCGTTTCACTTGAATAGCACACCATGCAAACTGCCATTATTCTTTTTATATTATCTTTAATAATAAAGCCAAGATTTGTTTTTATTTTTTAGCTGCAAGTATAAAAGTTAATCTTATAGAAAAAAGTAACATTTCTTTCAAATGCCCAACACGTTCTCAAAACCAAGCTAGAAAAGAAAAATACTGAAAAAATACGACTTGTTTCTTATTTCACATGAATAGCACACTTCAATATATTATATTATTATGTACACTTAATAATATTTTAAGTATGAACAAATACCTATATACATATTAACATGAATTTAAAAAAAAAATTAAAAATATTTAATAATGGGTGGAGCCTCCCTTGTTTAATATTGTCTCATAGATCCTGTTTGGTATTGAATCATATAAACTTTTTATATATTCAAGGGAAATTAAAGTCCAGGCTCGTTGACTTGCTTCGATTAGCTCAGTTTTTGTTGAAAACTGCTTTCCCGACTCATAAACTTTCCGGACCAGCCATCCCCAAACATTTTCTATAATGTTAAGGTCCGGCGAGTATGGCGGCCAGCTCAAAAGCGTGACATTTTTGGACTCGATCCACGATTTTACCACACGGGCAGTGTGTATAGGAGCATTATCGTGTTGAAAAGTCCACGATAGAGGCCCAAAGAGATCGTCCAATGTCGGAAAAGACTTCTCTAGAACATTTATATAAGTTCTAGCGTTCATGTTTGTTGTTAATATTTGAAGCTCACAGACTCCATAATATGATATGGCCCCCCAAACCATAACACCACCCTCTCGACTGTGTAAGCGAACTAACTGATGAGTTTCCTTCCTCAAATCGTGAAAACAATAATGGAAGCCATCGGGACCCTCCAAATTGAATTTTTTCTCATCTGAAAAAACAACTCGGTGCCATTCTTTGTTCCATGACATGTTCGATCGGCAAAATGTTAATCGCATTTCTTTACGTTGAGGGGTAAGTGGTGTTTTTTTTTTTAGTTTAAGATGTTTGATGTGTTGTGCTTTAGAAATGACCCGCCAAACAGTTGTTTTACTTGCTTGGACTCCTGATTTTTCTTTAATTTTGGCAAAGGAATCATGCGAATTCGAAGCGTTGCGCAGAATTGCCCGCTTATCTGCAGCAGAAAGTACACTCTGCGTACGACCTTTCATATTTTTTCCGTACTTGAGTTCATTTTGAATAAAATTGCAAATTACTTTTCTGATTCTTCCGATTTTTTCCGCTATATCACTCACAGAAAGGCCACAATCTCTATAGGCTTTTATTTTGCCTTGTTCCTCGCCCGTTAAAGCTTTTCCGCGACCCATTACAATTTTAAATTAAACACAATGTTATACAAATAATAATTAAATTTAGCTTTGATCAATAATTGAAAACTTGCACTGAGTAAATGAACTTTCAACCACGATGTGCTATTCAAGTGAAACAACAAATTCGCTTCAATTATACACAACACTAAAAGAAAACAGCAGAAAGCATATAACGGTACATTTCCAGTGCACCATATTTTTTTTTATGAAAGTTGAAATGAAGATGAAGACAAAACAAACAAAAACAATAACAACGAGGAAGAAGAATATTTATTGATAAGCAAATAACAACAAATATATGAAATGTGCTATTCAAGTGAAAAGGAGTGTATTTATTAAAAAATGGAATTTGTATCAAACTGCCCCACTCACGGGGTACATTGGTACATGTCAGTGTCACTTTGATTCATAGCAATTTAATAAGAATTTATTGAAAAACTTCAATTATAAGAACATTTTTTAGTAATTTAATAATACAAAACAATACAAACAGTGTTTTGGTATTTGAGAATATTTAGTTTATGACGGTAGCTCTTTTGAGCTTTTAGATGGCTTATTTATTTATTTAACTGCTCAAGACCAAGTGACGTTGCTAAACTTAACAAATTAAATCATTGGCATCCAATTTATTTATTTACTATTTTTTAAATTATTTATTCTTTTGGCAATAATAATTGATATAAAGCTTTTAGTTCAAAAGAGGGGTTAATGAATTGATTTAGAATATAGGTAAGTAATACAAGAGTGAAAATATACAAGAAAAGAGTTACCATTAGTTAATTTTTAAAAACTACTAAACATTTAAGACAATTAAATTAAACAATTATTCATTTTTTTAAAGTTAGTTATTTTAAAATATGTTGCATTTCTTTAAATATTTGTTATAAATTTTGTTTTGTTAGGGTGAGATCAATCACTGGATTGAACTTATTAAAACCCTTCGTCAATTTATTGATGGGGCCATTGCTTCCATATTAACATCGAGATGTCCGAAGTGCTAAATCAAAGTGGCTACTAGTACTAGCTAACTGGTTCGTTTTAATACCATTTACAAATTGTACAACTTAATTTGTCTAACTCTCCGTTCAGCAGGAAAAGTATCGTCCGACCCAGTCGTGCACTCGAAAATTGTACAAAATTTAGTGCGATACGCCCACTGTTCCCACATTTAGGGTCACTTGCACCAATTTAATGGATAACTAAATAAACTTCTGAATAGATAGCCCAAGATAAGCAAATAAATAGATACTTCCCTGCTTTGCGTTGCACGAGTTCGAAATTCCGTCTGGATAAGTAACCTTAGATTTAATCATTTTGACAATACTACTACTGAATTGTCAAGTTAATTCGCATTCTAATGACGTAAAAAAATCTTTAAAAATAAAATGGATAACAGAGTTCTCCGTTTGTCCGCAGTCATCAGTCAATGTTTATAAGGGCGTAAAAGTGAGATCACAAATCAAGAGCCTTAGGCGTCGTGGATGTTTTACCCATAATTATAGATACGTAAATGGGAAATAAACAGAAGTTCCGGAGAACAAAATTTCCGCAATCACTTGAAAACATTTCTATTTCCGATTTAAAACATGTTAAATGAGAGTGTTAATTAGTTTCAGTAAATTAAACCAAAAATTCATCAATCATTTATATGAAAACAAAAAAATAATTGTCTATTCATCACTTCCGGAAGCCATTTTGTTTTATAGGAACGCGGAATTTCGTTAACTATCGCACTAAGTAGTCGCAGTGGCTTAGTGTTAGTGCGTTGGACTACTAAGCGAGGGGTCTCAGGTTCAAATCCCGCAAAAACCCAAATTCCAACTTTGGGTTTTTTCCACTGCGCTACCTCTCGCGAACGTCTGACAAACATCCGAGAGTATAAATGTCTTGAAAGAGCTTCTCAATTAGCCGTTTGGAGTCGGTATAAAACTGAAGATCCCTTCCATTCGTTCCAAAAATGAAAAACTCACACAAAACGAATGGTTGTGAGAAGCTAGGCCTAGGGTCCCTCCGGACCTATTGCGCCAACTATTTATTTTATTTTATCGCTATAAAAATATCAACGTGCGGAGCTTCCCTAGAACTCCTACCACGTAATGCTGTCCCTTTCAGTATTCTGCAATTGGGCATCCCTTTAATTTTTCGTGTTATAGGAATGTGTGATCGTGTAAATGCATCCAGAGCTCTAATTTCAATACGGTTGAAATAACATTATGAGTGAATGAATGAAATTTACAATTTCTTCATTCCTCGTCCGAAATTAAGTTTAAATCCACTGTCGATATAATATCTTCTCTTTTTGTTTGCTTGATTTTAATGTCAAATCCGGGTAGCGGTTAGCGGATAGGTATTTGACACTTTGTTTTACTATTTTTGATGCATGTAGTTGAATGAGTGTCGTCCTGCAACACAATTTTCCCCTAATCTGTGGAATAGGACTAAACAGCGGATATATAGATAAATTAATAAATCCTGTTGTCAAACGAGTTTGGTGCAACGTGCAAGTAACCGTTAATAGCTCATTTTAAACAATTTCTTTATTCAGTTCTAATGGGTCTAGCGAGGTGCCGTCGGAACGGAAAATTCTCCGATTTTACACGATTTGGCGGATTTCTGCTTCAGCTGTTCACAGTTCACTCTACTGATACAATGTAACGCACTCCAGCTTTTTCTGTAATCTTGCAGTGCGATGAAGTTTGGTTTCGAGTGAAATTTTGTAAAGAAGAGTTCTCCTCCGACAACAATTAGTCTGGAAATTTATTTTAGATATGAAATGATAAATTAAATTAAATACACGTTGCGATTAATTTTCAGTTACGACGAATAACTCGACAAGGATGATTCTTTTCAAGCGGATGCAGTATTCGGTTTGTAGATGGCCCACAATTGTACAATTGTGTCAATCACTACTCTTCAGTATTTATTGTGAGTCGAAGAAATACAATTAAATCTGTACATTTGCTTTAGGCAGACCCAAGACTAGATTTCAGAGATTAATACTCAAATCTCCCTTTTTCCAACCAAAATGCGGAGATCTGGAAGCTAGAACAAATATGCGAAAATGACTCCTGCGACTCATGCTTGATTATTGCATTTTTGAGCTGTGCCAAACAGTTGCTTGCCTGTTGCCTGTCTTCGACAGGTATCTATTCCACGGATGGTTCCCCTAATGGACACGAGAGCACCCATCTACCCGTTTACCTCCCCTCGCTGATTAAACTTTCATATGCAACAAATTGTGCGTGGTCGGCCGTTTTGTTTGAACTCATTTACTATCGATGATTATGTAAAGCATACTTCACAAAAAAAAAAAAAAACTCTATTTAAAGGACAATTGGAAATGAGGAAACAAAAAATGGATCCGACAACAAAACTGAACACAATAAGCCTATTGAAGTGACGTGTTAATTGTGCCCCCCGAAAAGGACAATTCACTCCTATTGTCAACGACAGTCGTTGTAATGTACAGCTGAACAGTGTTTTCATTTTACATGCACCCCAAATGTATCCTGAGGGTTTCAACGAAATTCAAATGGAACAAAAACAAAAAAAGGATACCTAATTCGGGTATACATTGAACTGTTTTTTTTTTCTCTTGTCCTTTGTAATGTTTTCATAAAAAAATAAAACAGAAATTCCTCTGGTTTTTCAGACTGCGACATTGTCCTGACATACATATCCCTATCTGTTTAACTGTTCATATCATTTGAAACCTGTTATTCAGCTGAAAATAAGCAGAACCAAATCATCACTGCAGTACTTTCTGTACGTACGCAATACTGAAAGAAAATTTATTTTCCCATTCCCGAGGCCGAGGACCGCCGCCGCCGTGATAGCATGATTTACAAATTGTGTCGGTTCGCTTTGGCTTAATTCTAATTTTACGGATGGCGAAGCAAGGCAAGGAATTTAATGTGCAGTCAACGTGGAAAATTACGTTCGGAGCTCTGTAAAGGGGAACCTACGTTCCCGACTGAATTAATAAATTCTTGGAAATTCTATCATGTCCTTTGTAATGGGCTCTTCCTAAGACCACGCATAGTTCACGAGGATACGGTGCAGTCATGTATAGTGAATACACTTTAATGGCTATTAAATAATATGGATATTTGGTGACTTGCTGAAATTTAGCACCACCATGGGAGTTGAGAGGCATAAATAAAGTTTCCCAACATCGAGGCGAGGGTCGTAAACAAGACGTTTCGGATCATATTATTATTACGTCGAATACTTTTGCTGGTGATTTGGCGCACTGCTTGGGAGGTGCCAAATAAGATTTTGACTGCACAAAATATTTTATATGCCATCATCTCCTGTAATATGGTACGTATTTCAAGTCAAGTGATCCCTCTTTTCAGCCATACGAAGACAACGATTTTTTTTTTCCCCGTAAATGCTCTATGAGGCAGAAGGACCCCTGGCAGTTCTTATGGCTTAGAACCACCTCGCATCGATAACAAATTGTTTCGCACATGACTTATCTACCAAATTTATCATTAAAATGCTACTTAAGTGTGACGAGCAACCTCCTAGTTCCTTCTGGTTCAGGTAACTTTATAGTGATTGATAAAGGAAATAAGATGCTGTAAGTTCTGCGCAGTAAATTTTTCAATTTTTTTGAGGTTTGGGACATTTCAATCGCCTGCTGTTTCTTTATAGTTGCTAACGTCAATCATTGCTAGCATCACCTATATTGCCAGAGGCCCTATGTATTGTATTGTACTTACTTACTCACTTGGGTGGCTCTACTGTCCGGGGTGGACCTGGGCCTCAACAAATACGCCTCTCCAGTTAGCGGGATCTTTGGCTAAATGCCTCCAGTTGAGCACTCCAAGTTGATTGGGGTCGTGTTCTAGTTGTGCGAGCCACCTAAGGCGAGGTCTTCCTTGAATGCGTCGTTCCTCTGGGGTGGATTCAAAGACTCTGCGGTCCTAGCCATCTTAGCCGCCCAATGTGCAGTTTTTTTTAACTAGATCTGTGTCGCTATACAGCACCGAACATTTTTCGAAGGATCTTACGCTCGAAACGACCAAGAATATCATCCTCTTGTTATAAAATCCATGCCTCAGCGGCGTAGAGCAGGACTGGGATAATTAGGGTCTTGTAAAGGGTTAGCTTGGTGTTTCGGGAGAGGGCCTTACTACTTAATTGCCTTCTTAACCCAAAGAAACAGCGGTTGGCAAGAGTTATCCTTCGTTTAATTTCTGACGAGATGTTTTTGTCAGATCGAGGTAGATAAGGTCCCTGACTAGCTCAAAGTTGTAGCTGTCTATTGTGACGTTTTGTCGAATACGAAAATGTTGCGTATCCCTTCTTGTCTACAGTAGATACTTGGTTTTTCCCTCATTAACTGGTAGCTGCCAGTCCCATTCTTGTCGCTTCAGCTTCAATACTAGCAAAAGCACCAGTAACAGCTCGCTGCGTTCTTCCAATAATGTCCATACGAACGGGCAATAACGCTCCACCTAAGTGGATCTTCGAATCCCAGCCCCCAGGTTCGAGAAGATAAGAAAGACCGAACCTCCGTTTCAAAGACCAAGCCATCGCGGATGCCAGAGCGCTGGGTCTGGACAACTTAAAGCAGTGTGCCCGGGATCGTAGAGGATGGAGGGCTGCAGTGTCTCAGGCAGAGACTCTCCACGGGTCGGGAGCCCGTTAAGTAAGTAAGCACATCTATCTTTTTATTGACAATTGGCACAAACCTATTTTGGAAATACCTACAATGATTTTTCTTCTAGCTACGAAACTCAGACAAATTTACCATAAGGCCCCAGTTATAGCAATACGTTAGACCAAACCGTAAAAATGTTCTTTAAACTTGATGGTTGAACTCGATCTTCGTCTTAAATTGTTGCTTATGAATTATAAAGTTAGATTACCAAAACAAAATATGCAAATGATTTTTTAGTTTTCTAGAAAAATAATTTATTCATTTTTCCGTACGAACATTTTTTTTTTAATCAACTTCTCAGTTAATTCCACAAAAGAAAACCGAATCATTCCACTGAAGTATTTCATTTCTTTACTGTTCCATCTGTCAGGAACTTTTTTTCTGAAGGAATCCAATCAGAGGGGGTTGGTTTGTTGCAATTGTTTAAGGCCCGGTTCAATCTTGGTTATCTTTAATCATCGGTTATTCCAGCTGGTAACCATCGAATGGGTTTGTTCAGCAATATAATCAATAAAATATTTCACATCGGTTTCGTTGACGTTTTCAACTGACACATGAGTACAGAATACACAACACGCCAAAATAATGGATGCAAAGGATGAAGTAATATTATTTTCAAAATTTTTCGGCCGATGACAGTTCTCATAAATTGAGATAAAGCACACGCGTTACGAAAAATATTGAGAAAACGATAAAAGTGCGATTATCGTTGAATAAATTAACGTGAGGCCTGTTAATTTGTAATAATAATTTTATTGGTTTTGGCTTTATTCCGGTTTTGTTCTCAAAAAATCAACAAATCAAAAGTCTAACAAATACAAAGTTTCATTCTTAAGTTCTTAAAAAATTCCTGTATAATTTGGTTATGACATTCATTTTTGTGTTTATTAAGTTTACTAAAAATAAATACATTAATAAAATACCTACCTAAATAAATGACTTATCAAAAACAAACGGACCCGAAAAACAAAAAATATAACCATTCATTCGGTCAATCACTAAATGACAAATAAACTGGAAAAATGGAACGATTTGCTGCAAAGCTATGGTTTGGTGACCGAAGTGAAAAAAACAGTCAACAGACACTCATTGGTTATCACTGATTTATAATCATGGGTTAACCTAAATCTGTGGTTACCTAACCAAGGCTTTAACCAGCTGTGAACAGACCGGCCCTTGGTAGGGAAACTTTCTTCTGAACGATTTTTCGCTATGACCGCCTAAACGAAAAAAAATTAAAACTCATTTTCATACTGTTCCAACTTTTTCGGTTGCATTTTACGTATGGCTATAACTGAGGCCTAAACAACAGAAATAAATTTCTTAACATTTAACCAATATCTTGGCCGACTTTTCAGCAAATTTGCCCTGCAGTGCAAACTGTTATGTATGCTATAAATTTTAAACTCGCATCTAGAGCCTAAGACATCCAATTTCCTTTCGATCCCTCTAATGCTACCAAGTATGCTCCTCTCAACATTGTATCGGAAAATGTCAAGCCACCTTAATTTGATTTATCTGGCCAATTTAACTCTAAAGTGGCACACTTCTCCGTAACTTCTAAATCGTAAAATCCCAGACCCACCGTTCTGGCTAAGGCCCGCTTTTCCAACTGACTCACAAGTGCTAAGGCTAATGCATTATTCATAAACGCCACATAAATTTGCTGTGGAGCTCTCTGTCACACGAGATAACATATTTACATTTTAATGTGAACTTAATAAATAATAAATCAAAATCTAAAAATATAAAACAGAGCTTAACTCTGGTGCTTACATTTTTAATACTTCCACCAAGTACACCGGCTGTCATTGTTTGTCCCACTTTCTAAGGAAAAAAAGCTCACATTTTCGAGTGTCACGAGTACCAATCTATTTGCAGACGAAAAAAAAAACAATTCTCCCGTTAGGGGGCGTGGGTGGGAGTGTTTTTGCTGCTATTTATATTTTTTGAATGACAAACTTTCTCCGTCTGCGATGTCTTCGTTTCGTCGTCTCTTATTTATTGCTTTTCAGGTTGTCTAACCGCCACAGCCGAAAATGAGAAACCGACATTCTATGGTTGTACCTTGAATGTTCCATTCTAAAGTGGAATTTGCACAAGAATAACGACTAATGAGCGCTTTGCATGTCATCATTAGTAAAGAATTTTCCATTTCCTGGTTAACCGTTTTCCATGCCAAGCATTCGAGGCGGTTCTGCTGAAAATACCCATCGTTTTATGTTTTTTTCTTTGCTTCGAACTTCGATTAAACCGCTATGGGTTGCAGTTTGCTGGAGCAGCATAAATCCACACTCTAAGAATCGGCGGCGCGGCAAGAAGGATAAACTTTTCCCATCAAAAGTTTCGATTCTACCTCCTTTTTGGTGCTGGGGGACGAGTAATATTGGATCGAGTTTCTCCTTGGCACGCTTTCGTGAGAGGAGTAGTCGGACATGGACATAGACATAGAGTAAATTACAAGTGCCACATATAAATTAAGGAAGTTGCTTAGGTTTTTCCCGAGTATCTGCAGGTGATTCCAGGCACATTAATGTCACAAGCAATATTTTATTCTGCAGTTTATATCGTGCGGGTAGTGATGCGAAATGAAAGTGCGTTTTGATAGTAGATTGAAGATGCAGGTGCCGGATGAAGGTAATTCTGGGAAGTGGTTCCGTAAAAAACGACAAGACTCACTTTCGCATTAAAAAAAAAAAAGAAATTAATCAATAGGCATGCGAAATTTGCTTGGCTTACTCCTTATGTTTCTGTTTTCCTATTTGTTAACGTTTTTAAATAAAAATGTAATAATTAGTGGGCGGAACAGGTCCGTAGGGATCCTAGACATAGAGCTTCTCTCAACTATTCGTTTTGTGTGAGTTTTTTTGTAAACGTTTAGGATGGAGGAATTCTTTAGAAACGAAACGAAAAGAACCTTCGCATTTCAATAAACGAATGAAATTTTGCGAAACCGACAATTTTCTTCACGCATCTCTTTCGTTTTCAGCTTTCTTATTACCAAATGGTTAAGAAGTAGAGTAGAGTAGAGTTAGGATCATTTGATTACTTCGATAAGCTTTGGACTTGGACCCCATCACTCGAGTGTACCTCTCGCCAGCTCTTCTCGAGTCAGCTTTTTGGGTAACTATCATTCGATTCTGAAGTAAAAAAGCAAACGATTATTCGTTTTCAAAGTGCAGCAAAATGTTCGTGCAAGCCAAAGCAATTGAACGTTTTAATCGCCACTTCTTTCGTTGTTAAACTTCGGCACGAAACGAAAACTCCTTTCGTTTTCGAAGCTACATGGAGCAAAACGTTCGTTCGTTTCCGCTTTAACGATTTCATCTTACAAAGGTTTACCCTCTGTACCCATCTTGTTACTTACCAAAATATTTATCAGTTTCGAGAATCGCTTATTTATAGCTGTCGTCAACTGCTAGGAATTGACAGTGACAATGGCAATGGTTCTCTTGCATTTCACTTTTCACACCAAACGCAGTTTTGCGACACTCAATCTTTTACACAAGCATGACGCCCTTTTTTGGTTAACATTTAATAGATATTCCCCGCGCGCGAGGGCCTTTCTTCGCATTCCCTCCCAGTTGACATTCATGTGAATTAACTTGCAAAAAAGTTAAATTTAGAATTTTTTATGTTCGCGGTCGGCAAACTTTCCACATAAGCCCGAACTAATTAAATTATGAAGAGAACTCACCCAGCATTTTAGACTCGAAGCGTTTCACATAATTATATCAACATGACTATTCAAGCCTCGTGTATGGTTAAGTTGAACTTTAGTAAGGACCAAGTTATTCCCGCCTGCCGACAGCGCAAAGTCTTCAAGGAATTAACACAGAAAGGGAAAATTATAAGAATATTATTCGCTTTAAAAAAAAAATACTATTCCACAGAGTCTCCGAAATGTACAAAATAAGCATCATAGCAAGGGTAGGACTAATAGCCTGCTTTGAATTTATATTTGTGTAATATTCCTCGGAGGTAAAGTCGGGGACTTAGCAGCCAGCACGTGATTATGCTGCTTTGAATGGAACTTCGAAGGCACTGATGGAGGTATTTGTGTCGCAAAGAGTGAGAGTTTCACAAGGAGATTATGTAACTAGTCCTGCACTGAAAAAATATGATGGGCGAACTTGACTGACAAAATGGGTATGCTACATGAAATTAATATGCCTTGCGGTATTTTGAAGCTTTAACGAGGGATGTTGTTAAAACTTCTTATGTGGGTAGTTTCACAAGAGAAAGTTTCGTCGGATTTTCTATGATGTTAAAAAAATTGTATAGGTAGTTCATAGTGCTATATAGCATGTCTCTATAACCACTGTTGGATGCTGCCTTGTAAGTGGAAATGGTGAGCGGCAAATCCGGACTTTTTGGGTTTTCTCCAGGATCTTCTTCAGTATTTGGTTGGTTGTGGGCTTACCGGGCCTTAAATTGCAATAAATCCCACCAATCAGTTGATATAGAACTTGTTTCAGATGATCCTACAGCATGGCAGATATGATTGTGCGTAAACCTGACTTTCACTAAACTCTAGTCGTACAGCAGAGATTTCTAGAACTTCAGTTTAGAAAACCCAAAGCAAAACAATAATTCAACGAACTTCTAGAGAAGAATGATTTTGTGTGAATTTTTGAATTTTTAGAACAGTTTTCTAAAGCTTGTAGCTCAAAGCGAGGGTAAAAGTACACATCCTCTGGCGAAGGCTAGTCTATTGGAACATTCTGAAGGCATCTAAGTCGAAATAACTTTTATTATCTAAGGCGGTGAGGTGTAATAAATTATTCGATGTTCCAGGACAATTTGATATTTTTTAATTTTTAGTTCAATTTTCTAAAGCTTGTAGCTCAAGGCGGGGGTAAATGTACACATCCTCCTAGCGAAGGCTAGTCTATTGGAACCTTCTGAAGGCATCTAAGTTGAAATAACTTTTTCTATCTTAAGCGGTGTGGTGTGATAAAATATTCGATGTTAATGGAAAATTCGATGTTTTTTTAATTTTACATGGCTGTCATCTAAAGCTTGTAATTTTGTAAATGGCCGATTTTTTAACAGTAAATTGAATTGGTGCAACTAAAGGGTTATTCAACAGAGACGCTACAAAAGTAGAGCGACAGGGACAGCAAACGACGTCGAATTTCTTGCCGCTCTTTTGACATTTCTCTTCAGTAAGGTTTGCCATTTTATGATGGAAAGATATACGAGCCAACAACGAGTCGAAATTATTAAAATTTACTAACGAAATTCGGAATCAGTGGCCTCGACGTTAAGAGCGCTACGTCCAATTTATGGTCGTCATAATCGTCCTAGCAGATCAACAATTGAGTGTCTAGTGGAAAAATTTGAATCCACAGGCACAGTGCAAAATGTTCCCCTGCCAGTGAGACAAAGAAGTGCCCGTAGTGTCGAGAATATTGCTGCCGCTGACGCTTCAGTTGAAGAAAGCCCAAATGTGTCTCTAACACGTCGTTCTCAAGCGTTGGGCATCTCTTTGACGTCGTTGCGTTGTGGCGAATTTTGCGATAAGATCTTGGCCTACATCCTTACAAGATTAAATTGATGCAAGAACTGAAGCCGCTTGACCACCAGACAAAAAAAACAACTTGAAAATGATTCGGAGATCGAAAAATCATCTTCAGCGATGAGGCTTATTTCTGGCTGAATGGCTTCGTCAATAAACAAAATATGCGGTATTGGTCAGGCAGCAATCCACACGTACTCCATGAGTCATCATTGCATCCCGAAAAAATTTATATCGCCGGCGGCGTCATTGGGCCATACTTCTTCCGTGAAGATCAAGACCGGAACGTTACTGTGAATGGGAATCGCTACCGTTCTATGATGAATATTTTTGGCCCCAATTGGATGACATGGACTTGGAGGACATGTGGTTCCAACAGGACGGCGCCACAAGCCACACAGCGAATGTCACAATCAATTTATTGGAAACCAAGTTTGAAGAACTTGTTATCTCACGAAATGGTCCAGTCGCTTGGCCGCCCCGGTCGTGCGATTTGACGCCGTTAGACTATTTTCTGTGGGGCTACGTCAAGTCTATGGTCTATGCCAACAAGCCAGCGACGATTGATGAACTTCGTACGAATATCGAACGTGAAATTCAGCAGTATCGGCCGATTTATGCTTGAAAACCGTCGAAAAATGGGTTCAGCGTCTGGACTTCTGCAAGCGTGCCCGTGGTGGCCATGCAAAAGAAATCGAGTTTCATACATAATGGCATCGAACGTACTTTCACAGGAATTTCATTGATATCCAGAACCGTTTTTTTTAATAATAAATTTGTAATAAACTCGGGTTTATGATTGAACCAAATAAAATCTACACCAAAACGCGATATCTCAGGTTTGGGAAGTGTAATACGAATAGGACTAACTGGTGACGCTTCAAGGCACTTCAGGCAAGGCTTCTCCAGCTTTATCTTTGAATTACTTTATACTCGCTCTTTAAACGCCAATTCTATTTATTTTGAACGAGTCCTTTTCTACGTAGAAACTTAAGCATTCATGAATTTATTATGCCAGGACACATATGCACACAGTCGTGTGCAGTGCATCTAATTCGTCTGTTTGCACAAACGAGTGCAATTTAATTAAATCTGTCCAAATTGATAATGTTGCTGTATTTAAGCAAAAGGTAGGTATTACTGCGGCAAATTTACCTACAGGCACTCTCTGCACTTACACTTCTCTGAACACGAACGTCCGATTTGCAGCAATAAACTCTTGTCAACAGCAGTCAATAATTTTCAAAACCGAATTTCAAGGCAGTCGCATAGCTACCTATACCTGCTTGAAAGTGTGCATTCTTGATTTTATTCAATGTCCTTGAGCACACTTAATTGAGACACGTAAATGCCATCATATGCTCGTGAGTACGGATATTGCAGAGCTGTCGTTGCAGCTCCCCATCTGTATCCAAATTTACTGAACTTGCACATAAATGCTTGCGGCAAATGCAGTTGGTAAAATTTCGTTACTACGTAATCTCTGCCGAGTCGCTTTGATTTGATATACTGAAAAGCTGTATAAAGGACTCATTCGTAATAAAACGAGAAAGAGAATATTGCATTATATCTGTCCACACCGAAAGTAGGTCGAACGATGCTATTTTTGAGTGTCTACGATGCGACTATCTATATGTGAGTTAAAATGTTATTACTCCAAAGCGAATTCAATTTGAATTAAATACTGCAGAGACTTCCATCGTGCAATTTGAGTTTCTAATGGTTTGTTTTGGAGAAAGTTGTTTGGTATGGAGAAAGGACATCGTGTAGTGACTTAATGGAGATTATAACAACATTAGCCTATCAAATTGGATTACTTGCCCGAGTCGATAATGTTGCTGTACGCCAAACAATTCATGTCAACTGGCACTTAATTAAACTTGGAGTACCTATTTTTAAGTTTCAACGGCGACAAATCTAATTAGACTTACCTTTTACCAGCCACCCGAGTTAGACTATGTCCGTTGCGTGCCCACATCTTGCTTGCGTGAGCTCTTCAACTTTGTTAAAACAAGGACCGTGTACTTTGTCACTGGCACACTTGCGGTTAATATAATAACTTTTTTAGCATTCTGCAAAAGATTCTTGCGTGTTTTCCGCTCGAAGGGTTATTTCTTTGAAACTGCACTTAAAACATACGGCAGACTTTTGTCTTGCCGAACAATGGGTATTTGACTTGTGGGTTCTTTATGGGCCTGTGGGGTGGATTGTTTGGATTTAGTTTTTAGAAGGATGTTACATCATATCTGAGCTGCATGAGCGATATCGTCTTCTCTTAGCATAGTACTGGCTGTATAGTCTTTCGAATTCTGTTTAAAATGACAGCTTAGTGGAGTGGTACCAACTCACGTTTAAGAATCATTTGTGCATAGCGAACCAAATTTAACAGCAGCTGGTCCGTATATACCACCATTTTGTCCTCTGTAGGAAATCCTTTGAAATAACTCGAATTTATTTGGGCTATCCTTTCCTTTAGCTCAAAGAGGCTGAATTTTGAAAAATTACATCTTTAACAGAAAAGTGCAAAACTTAATTTTAGGCTCAAAGTTTTATAAAAACGTGCTCCTTTTGAAGGTTTTCAGTGTTCGCCCCTCAATTCCCTAAAGCCCGTATGAAACTACATTTTTTCCTTTATTTTGTCCTCATTTTTATTACATTAAGACTCCAATCGGGAATTTTCGTTCTAATTTTTCGTACTGCTCTTGTTTCATCTTAAAAGTAGGTATAATAAATGCAAAAAATAAATAAATAAATAAAGTGCACGACTGGGTCGAACAAAACTTTCTCTTTTATCAAAAGCTTTGTTGGTTGTTTTCTTATTTTATTAGATAGGTAGGTAAAGATCTGAAGATCTGAGAAGCAATGCTATATAAAAGATGGCAGTAGGTACATAATAATAATAATAAAAAATATGTAATGCATTAGCAGTTATAAACTGAATATAACGATAAACGTGTGAGGGGGTGCAATTTAAATGGGATATTCTGATTGTTAAAACTCAAAGAGGTTGGAATTATTTTAAGGTCCATATTCAAAATGGTTGGAAAAAAGTAGAAGTAGGTAATATTTGCTGAAAATAAGTTTTGCGTTGCTGTCTTTACATTTGAATGGCTGTTGCAATTTGAATTTTAAAGTGCGGTATTGTGTTTTAAAAATATATATGACAAGAGGTCAGATTTCTTCGAATTTTTTGAGAAAAACTAAGTACGGGATATTATTTAGAATACTGATATTATAGTTAAAATGTATTTTGATCAAAATCGTTAGAGCGGTTTTTGTAAAATTTGGCAGACAAAACAGTACCAAATATTGCAATGTTTAGTTTGAAAAATATTATTTGTTAACTATATAGCTAAAAACCGATTATATGTTATTGTTCACGATGTAAGCATTACTTGGTTTTTTAAAAGTTTTATCGAAGTCAAAAATATGGTTTTCGAGATATGATCAGTTTTTAAAATTAGCGTTTTCGGTATTCGAATGGAAAATTAAGGACGGAACAATTTTAAGAACATCAATATATTACTCTAAGTTTGCATTTTGGTCAAAATCGTTTTTGCCGTTTACTGGTAAACTAAGGAAAAATAAATTTAAAAAAAAAAATACTTTTTTCAAAAATCCACTTTACGATAATACAGAGAAAAACTGAGTTTGCCATTAAGTTGGAAATGACCATATTACCTTAGAGATTAATTTTTGTTACAATCGTATGGACCGTTTTCGAGATATATCCAAATTTCAAAAGTAGGTAGGTACCGTTATTATATTTTTTAGCGAAAAACTGAGTATGTGGTAATGTTAACTTCACCCACTTAAGCTTAAATATCAATTTTTGTTGAAATTGTTAGAGCCGTTTTCGAGTAAATCAAACTGGTACGAAAATTTAGTATGGGAACTACCATTAATATTGAGGTTACCTTGCAAAATAAAAAACGGCCCCTAACTGTAAGCTCACAAACTCCAGATCCAAAGTTTGAACGAAAACCGGGCAGGCCATTTGGGTGTAGGTCTGTGGAACGACGGACAGACATACAGACAGACAGATAAACGATAGATTTGAGTTCGTGTATCATCGTAATGTCAGAATTGATTAACGAAAATGTACGATGTACGAAAAATATATCTTTCTCTTACTACGTAATGGAGAAAGTTATAAAGCTGTAGTTATACGAAAATGACAGCATACAGCGAAATCAAGTGTGAAACAAATGTTAAAATTTGTTAAAAAGAACAAAGTATATTTTTGCGGATGCAGACAAAATCTAAAGCGCAGATTTCTGTTTGTATGCAGCAGCAGGTTGAAAATCTGCAAAATGCTGACAAATCTGCACTTATGGCAACGCTGACCATAGTTGACTTAAATTTTATTATCCAACCAATAAGACTTTTGTAGGGGGCTATATCAAACTGCAAAGAATTTCTGTCTATCGATTCAAAAGCAACTCTGTAATTAACAAAGAATGCGCATATTTTCTATCAATATTAAGATACATCTTTGCGATATTTGTTGTCATAAAAATATCATCGACCGTTGAGTAAGGTCTGCGAAAACCAGCTTCCCATTTACCAATTTCGATTAATGAGAAATAAGTCACGAAAACACGACCGACATTTTGAAAACAAATGTTCAGTCCAAAATATTTAGCAGAAAGAATATTTTGCCTTGCTTATAGCTTCAACCTTCAAATCAAAGTCGATAACTTTCTCAGGGTGGGAGCAGGTTTGTCGTCCAAAGGAAAGCTGACACTGCATAGAACTCGCACACAAAACAAAACGAATGACTCATTGCGTTCTCAAGTTCCGCCTTTCAGAAAGCATTCGAAGAAAAAGATACAAACCGATTTTCCAGACATTTCTACATAATCTTCTGACTGTACAAATGCATCCATTTAACCATTATGAATTCTGTGGTCTTGTTTTGAGATCATATCCCAATATACTTGGTCCCTGCGGCAGCCATTACTTTGACCTATAAGAAACAAATCAAAACAAAGAAGAAAAAAAAACTCACATCTGTTGGTTTGAGTCACTTCAAATTTTATTCGACATAATGCAACATGCTGTCGTTTGGTTTAGAACAATTGTAGACTACAGTAGAAGAAAAGCTCCCGGACACATACAGCAAAGACGAACGTCAACACAAGGAGAAATGTAAGTACCGCAATAGCAAGCGGATTTTGTGTTACAGCCCTATGTATGATCAGCACAGTACCGACCACCATTACGGCGATCGAAAATGAACAAAATAGATACAGCAAAATTTTAATGATTCGTTGTTTGATAGATGTAAATAATGACCCAGTGGTTTGCTCAGCCCGCCCAAAAAGGTCACAATAAATTGTGAATACAATGCTTATGGCAAACAAAGCCTCCTCAGCCTCAGGGGGCAGATCGTTGTCGTTATCGTCGGTCCTCTCCATTGCAAAGTATGTAGGCATGGCGATCTGATGCTGCCGGATCACTTGGTAACATTCGATCACACGTTTACTGCTCTAGTTAAACTCGTTTCAAAGAATGACAGCCTAAAAGATTTCCCCAGGACGTTTAAGAATAGTCTATAAGAATGTGGAAAATAAAAATGCCCGTGTGGTGGAATTTGACAACTGATTGTGGTGAAGAATTTATGTGATGGCTGGTGTTAAGAAAACCATGGCTATTTATAGTGTGGTGAATTGTAAGAATAATAAGAATGGCCGCATAGCGCATAGTATAATTTAACTACTGAATGTCGCGGTGAGTTTAACTGATGGTGGCTGTGTTAAGTAATCAATGGGTATAGTGTGGTGAATTTTATGAAAATATAAATAACCGCGTGGTGGAATTTAACTGTGGTGAAGAATTGAAGTGATGGTGGCTGTGTTAAGAAAACGATCGATGTAGTGTGTTGAATTTAGTATCGAATTATCTGTCATTAAAAGTGGTTTCTTTTATTTATTTTACTATGCCAACAGGTATAAATTAATTTGTCAGTGGACGACATATTTTACACACCTTTTCCTTTCCAAATTCGGTCAGCAATGCCTTTTGAAATGCTGGAGCGTTGCCAGTCAGAGTTTTTTTTAATTTCGACTGTCAAAATTGAAATAACCTATGAATGCTAAAGTCGCTTTCGATTGATGAATACGAAATCGTTAGCGATTTATATCATGTTCCGAAAAATTTATTAAAATTCTTATCATCCTATACTATAGCATATAGCGCAAACATAATAGATATAATAATTTAAGAAAACATGTTCAAATGCGGTAAAATTTATACAAAAGCTAAGTATATCAAACTGTCTTCAGTTAAATTTACAAATTTGCTTTGATCTTTGACTTCATAACTGAATTTGCTGTGACATTTAAAAGCTTCTTATACAACTTTCTCTTATAATTTTGGTAAGACATCTTTACTGGCGCAAAATTATAGCCAGATAAAGTAGGCTTTAATATTATTTTAAAATAATGAAAAGGTTGTATCCACCTTGTCGATACAGCTTTAGATAATACTAGCTGTGCCCGCAACTTCGTACGCAGTGTGAGACTGTGTAGTTTCCAATAAAAGAGATTTGACCGTTTTCTCAACGGCATATTTGTTTAAAATCAACAGTCTAGTTAAACAAAGCGGTGAACATTTTCAATGTGAAACAATAAGTCAAACAAATCTATGAACCTAAAACACCAAGTAAAGAAAATTAAATTCAACAGCGTAAGTACTAAAGTTCCACTTCCTTACTGTAGGTATCAACGTAGGTAATATCAAAACAACCACTAAAACAAAAGCCTTAACGAAAATAAATAAATCAAACAACATAATTCACCTGTATCATCTTTACTTCTTGAATTCTTCAATTCTTTACTGTAGGTTTTAACGTAGGTACTATAACAACCATTAAAACAAAACCCTTGAACTCAATTTCCTTTTACACCACCATACTTCCATCAGCGCACGTCATCAGCCATCTGCGTATTTCCTCAGAAACACATTGTCGCTGTTGATTACATACACATTCACGTCGCATACTTCTCTTTCGTTTCACTTAATTTGGAGAAAACACCACGCAGTTTTTTTCATATGAATGTGCTTGTGCGATGTGCGCCATCCAACCACCCCAAAGCAGAACAACGATCAAGACCCGCGACTGCTGATTAATGTTCGATTTGAGAAAATAAATTTATTTTCTTCATGTTAGATTTTAGGTTGTAACTCAGCTTCTAGAGGACATAGAAAGCTGATTGATGGCTTGAAATAACTATAAAAGTGTTGTCACAAGTATTTTGTTTTGTTTGCATTGATTAAGAATTATTTGAGTAATGGCGAGTAAAAGGCAGTAAAGTCAGAAAAAAAAACATATTTTGGTCAAAAAACGCTCCAAAAAATAGACATGGCAATGAAAGGGAATAGCCTATGTGTTTCTCAGAGTCTTAAGGAACATTTCAAAAAAAGTTTCATCGAAATCTGTGCAGTAATTTTCACGCCATTAGGTAACAAAGAAAATACCTACAGTTTTATTATATGTATAGATTAAAGTCACCCAATACTAGATCCTAGATTAAGTTGCTTTTATTTGTATCTGTATTTTATTTTATTTTAACCACATGCAAGTGGAAGTTGTAAATGCGACGTAAAATGATGAAGAACATTTTTTTGGAAATGGATAAAGCGTTCATGACATGTTGTTGTTGATATTTTTATAGAATATCTACAGACTGGTGTTCCCAATTCCACTGTTTGTATTCGTCACTAAATACAAGGTATAAAAAAAATACTTTCAATTCAAATCACCCAGTTGTACTTCCTTGAGTATTCAGCATGATGCATTACTAATCTTTTGAAAACTATGTACCGATCACCCTACTCCGTAGAGCAATAGAAACTGCAGTTGTTTTTGACGAACAAGAACAAAAAAAGAAACAACCTCCATTTATGGTAAATATTGCATGCCGCATTCTTTTGTTGTTCCAGCAAAATACCTCAACGGTGGAGCATATATTTTCCTAAAATCGTCACGGAAGGATTTGTAGTACTTAACTATTTCTTTAGCACTTAAGAATGCTGAATGAACAATGTCGCGGCTTTGTGCTGGTTAGTGGCGAAAATTGTCTAAACGCCACTTAGCGAGCTGCGTGCCGTGTACGTGTATCTATATATGGGGGAGTAAGTAACAACATTTTAATTACATCTCGCCCCTGTGTGCGTTGTACCTTAAAATCGGATGTAACGTTCCAGAAATTGGGTGGAGAGATTTGATTAAATTGTATTCCATGCTTCCGGCACGGTATGATCAGACTTTGGGAACTTTGTAATGGGTTCTGTTGGCAATTTCGAATATACCCCGTATTGTGGTGAAAGTGTATTTAAAATTAAATCTGTTTAGTTCATTAAATCCACGCAATAATGTGTTGGGAAGTGCTCTTGAAGTTTACAATCCAATTTTGGTTTTCAAAGTTATTAAAACAAATGAATTAATCCTGCAGGCAAATATTTCGCCCTTTCGTAATGCAATTGAAAGTGGATACTTAAAAAGTCGTTGGCGGTTTTTTCCATGGACAAGTGCTCTGACACGGTTAGGTACATGTTTTGTTTTACTTTGGAATCTGCTTCTGAGTACCGGTTGTTAGTGTCATCTGTCCCCTGAAGTGTAACTCCCTTTGTGTAATTTCCCAGAACTGATCCAAAATCTGTACACTCTTATGAATTCTCTGAAAGACTTCTAAATATGAAAAAGTCCCAAGCCATTGATCACCAGTAACTTTATCACTGTAGTTTCATGCGGGGAAAAACAAAATAACACACCGGGAGCCACAAATCACTGAATAATGTGTGCACATTATTTCGGGTGATACACAACCCTTTGCCTTATCATGGCATGGCCCACATAAAATAACAGCCCAAATGATGACAGTGAAAAACTGAAAATAAATGAGACAGTCTACTGGGATAACATAAAGTTGCTGTCCCCATAAAAATGAATCCACACGCACTCAAAAAAAACACACACTTTAAACAAAACCTCCGCAAACGGAAAAGTTTGTGTCAACGATATAGCCTGAAGGTCTAGGGCGATGTATGGCAACTTTATGAGTCTGGCGAAGTGCTATTATTACGCTCACAGGTAATTAAAAGTTATTACCGTGTGATTGCAAAAGTTTACTATTTTTGAGAAGAATAACCTACGGAAATGTTGTATGTGCAAAGTCCTACGATAGATCATTCCCGTTGGCTTTACAATTTCCAAGCTCATGAATCCTTCCAACACCCGAGCATATATGCCATACCAGAGCAAACTACTAACAAAGTTTGATGTTGTCTGACATCCGGGTGCTGTTGGCTGTGGTTTCGAGTATTTACTGCAGGAATTGTTGGGAATAATGGAGCACCCTGCCATCTAAGATCTAACTTTTGGTATGGTTGTGCTGCTTCTATTCTCTAGGCATAGGAGGCTCAAAGGCATTCAAATTGCGTTAAGGGGAATGCTGGCTATATTTAGTCCGTCGAATGAACGATTCCTTGCGATTTAGACTGCTATACGAAATTACTCCCAAGAGAAATGGTGTTTGAAACACAGCTTTACAAGCTGCAGCCGTGAGAAATTTATTCGGTGCTTAAAATAAACAGATAAATATCTGACGCAACAGGCCCGTAGGGAGCCTAGGCCAGTGGTGCCAGATTGAAGGAAAAATCGCCAATTTTGGCGCTTTTTGAATGAATAAGAAGAAAAAAGGGGAATATAATACAAAATCTCTGTTAAACGTAAAATGCTTGAAAATAAAATTAAAACGTATTTTCATTTCGAAAAAAATGTCAAAGAATTAATTGTTCATATTAAACATGAAAGAAAACAGCCCATCGCACGTCTATGAAGGACATTAAGTGTGCCTGAATGCATGCACTCGGAAAAAGGGGATTTTTTTTGGAATTTAGGGGAAAACTAAAGCTGTTGCTGATAAAAAGAAAGGGGAAAACAGTCTTCAAAGTCTGCGACCATTGGCCTATGCCGAGCTAACCATTCGTTTTGTGTGAGTTTTTCTTTTTTCGAGCGAATGTAAGGGAACAACAATTTTTACGCCGAGTGCAAACGGCCAATTGAGAAGCTCTTTCGTGACAGTTTACAGTTATACTCTCGGTCGCAGATGTTTATCAGACGTTCGCAAGAGGTGGCGCAGTGAAAAAAAACGATTGAATTTGTGTTTTTCCGGTTATCTGGCTCTTTGTTGCCTTTTTTCCGCAACAACACAAATTTAACTCGTTAAGACGAGTAGAATCTAAGGCCTTATTTCATAATGTGAACATGTTGGACCCAATAACTACATACTTATTCGACTGAGAAAAAATTGCTTTTGACATCGTATCAGCGGTGGCGACAACGTCTTTCACTAAAGCACTGCAACGATAAGTTGCGCCGCAGCATTTAGATGTTTTTTTTTTTAATGGTGTTGATTTATTTAGTAATCGAATTAATGCAAGAATTTATTAAAGTGGGTTTTAAGTCGATTTGAGCAAGAAAAAAGATTGTATTATCACAGCTTCAGTTGTATTTAAAAGGTGTGAACTGGTATACATTTTTTTATGGGAACTGCCATTAACATTGAGACTACCTTGCAAAAAAAAAACATCAGGAGTTGGAATTTTTCGTTCGTTACTTCTTAATCGAGAAAGTTAAGACCAGTCAGCGTGGCTCGGTAGCTCAACTTCGCCGGTGAAACCAAGGAGTAAGGAGTTCATATCGCCCATTTAGATAACTTACATCAAGTCAAAAATTAGGACCACAATTTTTGATGAATAATGAGAACAAATCACAAGAGATAGATAAAGTACCTAAATAAAAAAGTCCATTAAGGTTTACAGTTATCAACTTCAATGTTATGTTCAATAAATGGTGGTTTAGTGATCATCGGTCAGTTGTAGTTGTAGGACCGCTTCCATACAGAAGAAAAAAAAATCCAATAAATACGAAGAAATAACTGTCAGTTATAAACTATTCAAACAATCACTTAAAGGAGTCTGATGGTGAGTTATTAGGAAAGCTCAAAATAGCTACAAACTTAAGCAAAGCTGTTCTCTAAAAGAAGAACCACACATCAAAATGCGGAGCTTCATAAAAATATTCCCAGTGCCATAAACCGAAACTTCTCCGAAATTGATTCAGTTTAAAAACCATCTATTCGACTACGGACCTTAGGTGTCCATTCACTCTTTTGATGCAGCTGGATTTTTTTTTTAAATACTCCCCTCTCGATAGTCGAATCTACAGAGCTACTTTTAGAAGCCAAAAAAAAAAAAAACAAATACCGGTATAAATTGGGATATTACCCCATACAAGTACAAGTACATTTATACAAATTGAATTCACTACCCGGCCATAAAGTGTGCACGATTCTACAGCATAAACGTGTCCTTACATTATGCATGCGGTGACATGATGAGCGTATACACATCGAGCACGTACCGTAGAACAATCCCATAGCGAATGAGTACACCAGCTATTTCCCTAATTTGAGATGGTAGAATGCCATGGACCACAGTATATAAGATGCACGAGCGTTGAATGTCCTTCAGTGGACATGAGTAATAAATCATTGACAGAGCATCAATGAGAAATGTTATCCAAGTGTCCATAATTCATAAAACAAACTACTGCTAGCGGCGAACACAACGACGACGGACAACACGACGATAAGGATTTGAATACCGATGGTGAGAGAAATTGCTTTGGATTCGTTAGAGATGCACATCCTTTGGCTGTTGTTTGTGCGGAGAAGGTGCCACAGAATTGTGTGCCGAGGAAAAACACGACATAATTAAGTAAACAGTGAGTCGTGTTTTTGCTATGAATAGGATATAGTTGTAGGTGTGCAGATCGATATCAAAAGGATATGATTTTAGTAAATGATAAATTTTTGACTTTGTTGTAGACTGGCCGCAGGTGAGCGCTGTCGATTTTGCAGCAGGTCGGAGTGTGGTTGAGGACCGATTCAGCGATATACTAAATGGGATGGACCGAAGTCATACAAAATATTATACTATCGACTCGCTGACAACCCTCGGTACAAGTCAAAACAGGCCAAGTACAAGTTTCTTTTAAAAAATGCAATAAAATTAACAGTACTAAATTATTTCCATGTATTATGGTTCTATGAGTAAGAGCAAAAATTTCCATTTATTATGGAAAACAGTTTAAGATCAAATTATCCAATCAAGAAAAATAAGCGCCGAATCACGAAAAGTTTGTCCCATTTTAGAGCTCAGCTCAGGATTTACTAATTCACGACTTTTTATT
This sequence comes from Cheilosia urbana, assembly GCA_946477585.1. Taxonomy (NCBI): domain Eukaryota; kingdom Metazoa; phylum Arthropoda; class Insecta; order Diptera; family Syrphidae; genus Cheilosia; species Cheilosia urbana. Next base: position 127,276,980 of record OX297854.1, read on the forward strand.
CGCATTGCTAGAAATTGTACAAAGTGAAGATATTGATCCTCAAAAGTCGTGAATTAACACTTCTCAGTGTCAATAATCGGGCATGAAATACATATTGCCAAAACCGATCGCAATTTGACACAAATAGTTATCAATTTGATATTACTGTGGTTGTGAAATGCAAAAAAAAATCGTAAATTACCACTTTCCTGTTGCAATTAACAGGGGTTGATTTTCTACTTCAGTAGTTGCAATTAACAAATTATTAATCGTAAATTTATCAATTTACAATTGGTATTTTGTAATTTACGACTTCTCTACGTCAATTTGCGTGTTTGGGAATCACAGGCGTGCAAGCATCAACACCGAATGCAGCCATCGAAGCGATCCTCAACATAACACCAGTGCATCTAGAAGCGAAAAGACTAGCAGGCGCATCCGCATTAAGATTAGATGCACTCAGTTTTTTCGACTCTCGAATGAAAATTGGACACCGGAAAATCATTGGCTGGATCAAAGAAATAACACCTCTTATCGATCGACCCAGTGACTTAGCTAATGCATCCATAGATTTCGATAGACACTTCGTAACTGCTTTTCCCTCAAGAGAATACTGGAAGTAAGCTAGCTCAACAAGAAATCACAGGGGAATAACAGTATACACGGGCGGATCATATAATTATAGCAGGGGAATCAGCGGCAGGCATATATAGTGCCAACCCAGAGATTCAACTGGCAACGCATTTGGAACCTTTCACTACCGTATTTAAAGCAGAGGTCTTTGCCATACTTAAAGGAGTGAAAACGCTAACAGAGCTCCACATCTCGAGGAGACAAATAGATATCTGTTCCAATAGTAAAGCAGCCATAAGCGCCTTAAGCAACCCCGTCACGAAATCTTTTCTGGTAAGGGAGTGTAAAAACAAATTAAACACCCTAGCTAGTAAGAACAAAGTCTCTCTAATTTGGGTACCGGGACATGAAGGTGTAACGGGAAATGGAGAGCAGATGAACTAGCAAGGGAAGGTGCGGGGAAAAAAGATCAACCACCAGAAAAAGAAATAGGCGTACCACTGACGACTATTAAAACAGCAATAAATCAACGAGGCAAGTTTGACTTTAAGAGATACTGGGAACACCTAGAAACAAACAGAGTGGTTAAGATAATATAAGAGACATCAACTAAAAAATTCGCAAAAGAGCGTTGCAATTAAGAATGACGTTGGGACTTATTTCAGGACACATCAACCTTAATAAACACGCAAACAGAATCGGCATTTCAGAAACACCGATATGCCCAAACTGCCACTGTCCAGCTACAGCTGTAGCGCACGGATTGCTTGGATGATATTGGCCTTAAGTGCTTGAATCGTTTACGGATTGTTGGCATAACATCGGTCCTTCGCGATTCCGCACAGAAATAAAATTCCAAAGGGGTCAAATCGCTGCTCCAAAGCGGCCAACTGACATCGCCAAGACAGCTGGTAGCACGGTTTGGGAATTTGGTGCGCAAGAGATCGATTGTGGCATGGGCTGTGTGGCATGGCGCGCCATCCTGCATTACGGTTAACACGGGGTCCAAATGCGTCCAAATCGATGTCTTCAATTTCAGTAAAAAAAAAAGTCGGTTAAAAGTCGTACCTCTGTAACGCCCACCGCTGACCGAAACGTTGTTCCCAGTCTTATTTTCGAAGAAAAATGGTCCAGCAAAAAATGGCTACAGCAGCCACATTTTCGTCTGTGCGCACCGAACGACGACGGGTACCATATGAGTGTTGTCATTCAAAAAGTCTTTTTAAAAAAAAACGCACTGCTTGGGCTACACAGCACTCACTTTGGAAATAAGTTTTCAATACAACATTGTTCAAGTGTAAAGCGAATCATTTCGTTCCGCGGAGGTATGACAGTGACTTTCTTCCAAAATTTCGAGCGGGAAAAAGCTGCCAGTATCAAAATAACCTACGATTTAAAAGTAAACCACTAGATGGGCCACCCTTTAGAGACCCGATTGAGCAAGAAGCGAACTGCCACTCTGCAGACAGAGAATCGAGGCGAAGGTTGATTCATCGCCCCATCACACCTCAAGGGATTTTTTGGCCAAGAAACCGAACTGAACTGAAGGGATCACTATCACAAAGTCCATAATCTACTCAACCTGCTGGAATGAAGAAAATCCATTCTTTTAGCTTCGCAAACGTCATCCTACTACCCCCAGTGGCTGTAACGCCACGATGAATTCCAATTTCGCACGTTCACAAATCATGAGCTCCCAAGTTAAAAGATAGCAAATCCTTCGTCAATCCAATGAGATTCAATCGCCCGCCTATAGCTAAGGAACCTTATACAAAACAATACACCATCGGAAATTCATAAATAAAGGTTAGAATTGCAAGCCTTCGTTTAGTGTACCCTCATCAAGCGCCAAGTCATACCCTAATTCCCTATAGTCTCAGAACGAATCGAAAATATTGACAATAAATTTCCCACCTTGACAGGACTCTGCGCGTAAAGCTGCCTACATGAGGAACAAGTGGACCAGAGGACAACATGTACGGGCAATTTTTTTTGTCCTATCTGTTAATCTGGCAAGGTTTTCATCGCCAATAAACATTATCCTTGCCGGTGTATGCTGTATAGGTACATGATGCAAGGAGCATTGTTTACAGAGTGATTGGGAATTGTCGAATCCAGCCAATATTCACCTTAAAACACTTGTCGGCTGAATGGTGTTTCCAGATCCTGCTCCCTTGTTTTTGGTGGGACAGTATAGGCTCTTCTCGGGCGGATGCATGTTGGAGTTTGCCCCCAAACAAGCACCTCTGCATACGTGCTTTATGTTGCCGTCCAAAGTGAATTCGGCTGATGGTGGTGGTGTGACAGAACCTCTCCTAGTTGTATCATGCTGATTTCCCACCGGATTTTCACTTGATGCACGATGGTGGCTACGGATGCATGCGGCAGAGTAGGATTATTGCCGTTGTAGTGGAGGTATTCGCCGTACGCCAACATCATTCATTGGGATGGTTGTGCATTTTAGGAAATGCAGTCAATGGCGAGCACTCCTGCCGCGTTCTCATGGAAATATGAAGGCACCTAGTTTCAATGTTTGGTACTTCATTTCAGATCGCTGAAGGAGTTGTGTGTCGGTAGTACCCCAGAAAGTTCCGCTGCTTAATTAAATTGGCAAGAGTGAGCTTCATTAACATGGTTCGGAGGTGCTTAATGTTCACTTCGCAACAAGGGTTGCGTATGTTTTGATTCAATAGAGTCAAAAGTGCTGGGAATTACTGTGCAACTTCACACGTACCGATTAAAGACACCTCTCATGGTTTGAATGCATCAAGGATGCGTACCACAAACAATGAACGGCAGCCTATTTATTCTGCAAAATGAACTCCACGCTACGCGGGAAAATCGAATTAATCATGTTGCAGAGCAGTACACTCTGAACCCAGCGAGTCAATGGATCGAACTCGTTTCGGCTTTCGGGGAAGGAGGACACGTCCGTTATGTAAATATATTTGCATCCTGCATATAAACCCACTCACATCCGAGTGACAAAAATTTCAATTATAAAATAAAATTTATGATCTCTGTAGAAAAATGTTGCCAATACATCTGCCCCTATGGCGGTGCAGCTCGTTGACCGAAAGTTTGTACGATTTTTTCAACCCGAAGGATATGGCCGGCGAAAAACGCAAAGTTGTCAATCGACAGCAGAGCGGCCTTAATTGTTTTCCGGATAAATGTAGGGCCAATATATTAGCCACAATGTGTCAGACGTTAGATGTTATTTTTATTTCGCAATGGCCCACAGAAGCTGTTCAATATTTGAAATTGGCCATCGTAATAAGCGATGTAAGGCATGGTGCCGGATGCACTGAATTCGGAGTGGAAGAGAAGAGTGAGCAAGGTCAACGTTGTGGTTGTATACCATTAGCTGATGGAAGCTGCATCTGCGTTATAGGTGAGCTGACTTATAGGTAGGTTTTGTCAAAAATTGGGTATTATTATGAGAGCCCATGCAATATAAAACTGCATGGTGGAGTTCCAAGAGGCCGAGAGCCGATGAATAGGACGGGTGGCTGACATTTTACAAAAATAAAAAAATATACTAAAAAGGCATACGTTACATCAATAAAATCGATTTAAAAAATATTCGCCAAACCGAAACCAGCACCGTCCATCAGGAAGTATCGTGGGATGTGTCGACGGTTAAATGGACGACGAAAAACTGTGCAACAACGGGGGAAAAATGATGGTTGCTGCACAAACTTGTTCAATTCTTCCTGCTTTCCTGATTTAATACAATATTGATCATATTTGGGACTTGCTAAGCAGATCCTTAGAGGACATACATTCCAGTTCATCGGGTTTGAATGGGCGGGTGGAAAATAATGTTTTTTTTAAGGTGTACGCATTTGTTAAAACTGTATCTGAAAAATGATCAATGCAGAATGTTTGTAGCAAAATAAAAACGTTTTGAGCAAACTTTCATCAGTTATTAAGGAAACAAATTTTTTTTTTTTTTGTTACTGAAGGTGAAAATCTCGAAAGACACAGTGGGGTTAGAAACCCAGAGTAGTGTGGGACTCTAACCGCACTAAAAACACCTCCTTAATCATGACCAATCAAAGAAAGATCGACAAATGATTTTAGTTTCAACGTTCAGTTGTGTTTGAGAAGGTATTACAATTTGAATACGGGTTCTCATTATTTAGATTATAAGGTCGTGAGGTTTAATTCTTCTCAATCTACGAATATTGTATCATACATTTAAGACGTCTTCTATTTCAGGATTAATATGCATCTGCAGACGCTCATTGTGACGAATTGCGTACTTTTTAATTACCTCCGTTACAAGATCAGTCTGCAAATCACGATGCAAGTCATTATTTCTAATATACCATGGGGCATTTACTATTCCCCGAAGGACTTTGTTTTGGAATGTCTGTATTATTTTTACATTTGCCTTCCCTGTACAACCCCACAATTGGACACCATATGTCCAAACAGGCTTCAATATCTGGTTATATAATAAAATTTTATTCTCAAAGGACATTTCCGAGTTATGTCCCAGCAACCAATAAAGTTTTCTATATCTAATATTTAACTCTTCTACTTTCTTCTTCACATGTTCCTTCCATTTCAGCTTAGCATCCAGATTCATACCCAGATACTTAGCTGTGTTAGAATAAGGAACTACTTGGTTATTAATAACCACCGGAACATTTATAATTTTTTTATTTGTAAAATTGATATGAGTGGACTTTGACTCATTGAGTCTAATTCGCCATCGTTGTGCCCAATCACATATTTCGTTAACTGAATTTTGCAGCTTTTCTGTTGATTTAGTCACGCATCTATCAGTTGATAGAAGAGCAGTGTCGTCTGCGAATGTGGCTATCATCGTGTCGTTTCTATGTGGTATATCACTAGTATACAATAAGTAAAGGGTTGGTCCCAGAACACTTCCCTGTGGAACTCCTGCTTGTATTTCCTTAAGTTCAGAATACGCTGAACCATAACGAACTCTAAAGAATCTATTTGAAATATAAGATTTAAGTATTTCATAGTATTGTCTAGGTAGGTCCCTATGAAGTTTATACTCTAAGCCCTTATGCCAGACCTTATCAAAAGCCTGAGCAACGTCTAAGAACAATGCAGAGCAAACTTGTTTTTTTCTAATGATTTTTCTATAATATTTGTTATACGATGTACCTGGTCTATTGTCGAGTGCTTATTTCTAAACCCGAACTGATGGGTGGGAATAAGCCTTCTCTGCTCTATGATTTTATCTAGTCTTTTAAGAAGCAGTTTCTCAAAAATTTTGGATAGTACAGGTAAAAGTGAAATTGGCCTGTAAGAGGTGACTTCTGATGGAGGTTTACCTTGTTTAGGTATAACTATAATTTCTGCTATCTTCCAGTGATGTGGAACGTATCTTAGCTTAAAACAAGCATTAATTAAAAGCTTAAGTTTAACCAATGCTATGAAGGGTAGTTCCTTCAGGATTTGGGCAGTTATTAGATCATAACCTGGTGATTTTCTATTAGAGAGCTCATGAATACATGTGCTGATCTCTTTTAGCGAAACGTAAGTGATTACGTCCTCATCAATTCTATCAGAGAATTCAAGGCATTCGCCTGCCACGCTAGGTGGAAAAGGTTTAAAAACATTTGTCAAATGTTCTGAAAAAAGTTTGACCTTTTGTTTTGGGTCGCCGATCCATTTCCCATCAGATTTTCGTAACGGGGGATCTTGCGTTTGAGGTCTTTTTAAATATTTGGCAGCCTTCCAAAGGGAGTAGTCTGTGACTTTGTCAGCAGTTAAGTTGGAAAGGTATTTAGTTAGAGATCTGTTTTTAGATTCACTAATACTCTTTTTAAGTTTATTATTAAGTCTATTGAATATAGTTTTATCGCCGGGATATCTTGTCATTTGCCATTTTCTCCGGGCTCTTCTCTTTTCTAATATTAGTTCCCTAATTTCTATGGGATATTTTACCGATGCTTGTTTACGTTGCTGACCAGTTGGTGTACTATCTTCTGCTGCCTGTTGTATATCGGCAATGAAATGTTCCACTTCGATGTCAATATGCCTTGTTGTGACCAGTGGAGATCTAAGGTTTATAAAACCTTCGAGTATTTTTTTTAAATTACACCAGTTTGTTCTTTTGTTGGTAAGTCTTTCATTGCTTATCTGCTCTACTAACATGCCGTTGACCGTTAAGATTACGGGTGTATGATCCGACGACAAATCATCACTGCTTTCAACTTTAAGTTCTTTTTTATTGATTCCTTTCGTAATGAAGAAGTCAATAAGGTCTGGTATTTCTGATGGGTCGGATGGCCAATAAGAATATTAAAGAAAAATGTGCAATCGAAGTCAGAGATGTGGAAAATACCTGACAATATAAATGTCCTAATATGCGACATAATACTATCTAAATAATCTCTTGTAGTTACTTGCATAATCTTAACAAATTAAATTTAATTATAAAAAAATCTACCCAATAGTATCCATATTCAGTGAAGCTAAAATGTAGCGGGTACTCCGCCACGGTTGGCAGTTCTTTTTTCTTTTCTTTTTTTTTTTTGTATACTTTTGAATGTTACATGGATTTTCAATTGACTCTATTCCGATAGGAAAACAAACATGGAGGTGGCCAGCAGCAAGAGGATTGCGATTTGGGGCTTGGGGGCCTCAGTATGATTTGTCTATGTTCCCCGGATATTATCAGTGACAGCGGTTGTCATGTTATGCTACTATTTCCTATTTTCATTTATTTATCATATTGTAATAATACATATTTCCCTTTAGATGAAATTTTCGCAATTTTTTGCATTAGCTGGTGGTGATAGGCCCAGGGCAGGAACATACAAAATTCACCATCCCCAAAATTGCCCAGTTATCAGGCAGTACCAAAGTTTGCAATGTTTACTTTTAAAATACACTATTGCCTAACTGCATTACTTGATTTTTAGAGTTTTATCGAAATCAAAATCAGGGTTTTCGAGATATAAGCAACTTTCAAAAATAGCGTTTTCGGTGATCCATTTTGGTCAAAATCTTTATCGCCGTTTCCCTAGAAAACTAAAGAAAACCAAATTTTCAAAAATCAATTTTTGTATCTATATGTTATTGTACGATAATATAGAAAAACTGAGCCTGCCATTCAGTTAGAAATGACCATATTACCTTAGAAATGAATTTTTGTTTTCGAGATATTTCGAAATTTCAATAGTACCGTTATTCGATTCCAGAAATTTTACCAAGCTTACAAAGGTCTTTTTAGTGTATGAAAAAATTACGGGGGGCGGCATAAATTGGGTCTGCCCCGGGCGGCTCCAACCCACGCTACGCCACTGACGGAATCGATTGGTTCGATATGGCACCCATTTTTAGTTTGCGTTACAATTCAAAATATTAGCTCTTTATTAACTAAAAAAAAAAAAATTGGATGTTGGTATAGCTTAAAACATATTACAAATTTTAAAATCTTAAAGGTTGAAAAAAATAAATAGAGGTAATCTCAGTTTTTTTATGTACCTATTTTCGTAAAATGGATTTTTGAAAAAAGTATTTTTTTTTTTTTTTAATTTACTTTTCTATAGTTTACCCGAAAACGGCAATAACGATTTGCAAACTTAGAGTAAAATTTATATTTTCAAAACAATTGCATCCTTAATTTTCAATTCGAATCACCGAAAACGCTTATTTTAAAAACGGCTTATATCTCGAAAACGCCATTTTTGATTTCGATAAAACTTTAAAAACGAAGTAATGCTTGGATTCCGAACAATAATTTATTATCAGTTTTCAGCTAAACAGCTAAGCAATAGTAGTGAAGTCAACCATAAGTATTTATAATTGCTGCCACTACTCACATGTGCGTCAAGTCGTCATAAGTAAGCATGGGTATACCCAATTGTATGAATTTACGACCAACTTTTGAATTTTTTTCCTCGTAAATATCTCGTATTGCCCAATAATCGTATATTTAACTTGAAAAATAATCCGACTTCCTATATAAAATTTGCTCGATTTAATGGATTTAACTGTCTGAAAATGCTAAAGACCGCATATAGGTTTGTCCCCATTTGAATGTGACTCCCACTACCATCTCCATAATTGTTGACTCTCTGTCCGCATGTTCTTTCATCTGTATTCAATTATCAATCTTAACGTAGGACTCGTGTACATTCGCCATTTCATATACAGTTCACCCCAAGTCGTCGTCGTCATCACCAGAATAAAGAGCCTTCCAAGTTCTTAGTCTCCAAAAGATACTGCGGCTGTGGATGGAATATTATACTACAGATACGCCCTTGGCATTTATAATAATTACCGCACCAAACACAGACGAACAAAACAAAAGAAAACAGAAACGAGTCCCAAATGTGTACACATATATAGGTTTCACAGATAATAGGGACTCCCATCCATTAGGCGTACTACATAAGCATAAAGTAGATAGCCTAATGGCCAACGAATGACGAGGATAACCGAGAAAATCTTCTAATGATGCGAGTCGTCATCATCATTGGGCTTATATTATGACATTCACCTGCCTTTGACTTTGTGCCCATACCCAGTGCGGTGTACTCTGATTTTATAGTAATTTGTCGGCCTTGTGATGGAGAAATGGGGGAAAAGGATTGCCACTGCCTCGTTCATTTTGTGGCAAAAAAGTTTTCAAATCTCTGCTATACAGGTGTTAATGGGATCACGCTCAAAGGAATGCTAATTAGTTACAATGCTTTTGTCACGGGTGTGTGGTTGGAAGGATTCATTGTGCTGGCGATTAGAGGTAAAGACTCGCACTAGGAGAATTCCTTCAATAGACCTTTAAAGGTGGCGGTTTGAAATTGACGCTTTAATAATATCATCCCGAAGAAGAACTCTGTAAATTGGATTGAGCCTCCCATGGACAAGGTTTCCTTCTAGGCTTGTTTAGAATGGAAGACTGAATGTAGGGTAGGTCTATACTGCATCATACGTACAGAGTCATTGGAAAGCAAATTTACCAAGCCAATGGCCGCGTATTTCCAAGTCATTTTCTGATAACTTGAAGGATACCTTACCTCTTGCAAGATGTGGAATATTCTGCTTTAATTAAACATATCCGAGAGGGACCTGCAAAATATATTTCGTCACTTTGTGATTTCTCCTTGCTTACTTAAGGCGCGGCGCTACTGTCCGGGGTGGACCTGGGCCAGTACGATTTTAGCCAGCTGTCTCCAGTTTCGCACTCTAAGTTGGTTAAGGTCCACTTCCACTTTCGTGCGCCACCTGAGTCTAATGCACCGTCCCTCGAATGCGTGGATTCGAAAATTTTTCGGACCGGAGCATTCGTGTCCATTCATTCAACATGGCCCAGCCACCTAAGTCGTTGGACCTTTACTCTTCTGACTAGGTCGATGTCGCTCTACAGCCCGTACAGTTCGTCGTTGTATCGCCTCCTCCATCCACCAAAAATCACTGGAAGAATTTTCCTCTTGAAATAACCTAGGGTAACCTCATCTGCTTTTGAAAGAGTCCATGCCTATGCGCCATAAAGCAGGACTGGGATGATCAGGGGCTTATAAAGGGTCACTTTAGTTGTTCGAGAGAGGGCTTTGCTACTCAATTGCCTTTCTTAGTCCAAAGAAACAGCGATTGGGAAGAGTTATTCTCCGTTAGATCTCAACACTGGTGTCATTGCGCCGTACTAATAACTAATTTCAGTCTCGACTTTAAATTTACGGGAACTCACAACTTCGAAATTTGTATGAAAAATATTGCCACTGTGAGCTACTAAAATTTAGATTCGAAATTAAAAATATTTATTTACCTATAGGTAGACAAAATCCCAAACCACCTCAAAGTTATATCTGTCTATGGTGACGTCCTGTCTGAGAGGTCGGTGCTGGGTCTCCCTTTTAGTTGACAGCATATACTTCGTCTTTCCCTCATTAACCGCCAAACCCATCTTCGCCACCTCAGTCTCAATACTCACAAGCGCGCCATTTACATCACGAGTAATTGGATGGACTTTTGAAATATCGTGCCTCTGAAGTTGGCGTTTGAGTTTAGCACTATTCTTTCGAGTATACGATGTTGAAGAAGTCACATGATAGCGCATCTTAGTTACTTACTTAAGGTGGCGCTACAGTCCGGGGTGGACCTGGGCCTCAATCAATAAGCCTCTCCAGTAAGCGCGATCTTTGGCTAACTGCCTCCAGTTGCGCACTCCAAGTTGGTTGAGGTCCCCTTCCACTTGCGCGCGCCACCTAAGGCGAGGTCTTCCTCTGCTGCGTTGTCCCTCCGGGTTGGAATCGAAGACTCTCCGGGCCGGAGCGTTGGTGTCCATTCGCTCTACATGTCCTAACCATCTTAGACGACTAATGCGTACTTTTCTGACCAGGTCGATGTCGCTGTACAGCTCGTGGAGTTCGCTGTTAAATTACAGGTCTCGGTGAGATTGTTTCTGACAAGTTTGGCAGGGATGCCAAAACTAGACTAGACATGGCTCTGTATAGCTCGTCTCTATAAATGCTGTCATATGCGGCCTTAAAATCGATAAAAAGATGGTGAGTATCGATCTGGACTTCTTGGGTTTTCTCCAGGATCTGCCATAGTGTGAATATTTTATCGGTCGTGGACTTACCGGGCCTAAAACCGCACTGATAGGGACCTATCAGATCGTTGACGAAAGGTTTCAGGCGTTCACATAGTATGAATTTAAATGAATTTAAAATGAAAAAATACGCAGTGTTAAGGAGATTAATGCCTCTATAGTTGGCGCAGTTTAGAGAGTCTCCTTTCTTGTGGATCGGGCAAAAAACGATGCTGAGGTTCCATTCATCAGTCATACTTTCGTCTGACCAAATCTTAGAGACGAGCTAATGTATGCTTCCTACCAGGTCATCTCCCACTGCCTTAAACAGCTCGGCAGTTAAGCCGTCTGGACCAGCAGCCTTGTTGGATTTAAGCTTAGATATTGCTATCCTCACTTCATTTTGGTCAGGTGGACGGAAATCTTGGCTTTCATCGTCCTGGTTGAATGGCTCGTTCAAGCTGACAGCGGAATTTGTGTCGTCTTCGCCATTTAGCAGTCTGCAGAAATGGTTTTTCCATGTCCTCAGCACCGACTGTGACTCTACTACAAGGTTTCCTTGCTCGTCTCTACAGGTCTCCGTTCGGGTCTTGTTGGCATGACACGTTCTTTTTACCTTTTTGTAAAACTTCCGAACATTGTTCCTGGAGTAACACCTCTCTATATCCTCGATCGCGCGCTTCTCATGCTCTCTCTTTTTTCTCCAGAGAAGCCGATGTTCTTCCCTCCTCTTTTGCTTTTTGTAGAGCTGACGAGCTGCTCTCGTCCTTCTATGCAGCGACGCTGCGTATCACTTTGTTTTGCTGCATGTGCTTGCCGGCACTCTTCGTCAAACCAGGGGTTTCGGGGGAGGGTGGGCTGGTCAAACCGAGCACATGACAGCGCATCGCCTTGTCTAAATGCTTTTTTGAAATCGACGGTCTCGGTGAGTTCTTTACCGACCTTGATGGAGCAGCGACAAAGTCTTTGTCTTTCCCAATGTTATTTTGCCATTTGTCCTTCCCAACTTAATTTATAAAAAAGAAAAGTAATTCAATAAATAACTAAAAAATAGGGTAATGTTCAACACACTCCAAGATCTGCCGCAGTGTGAATATTTGGCTATGGTGGTACTTTCCTGACCTGAACCCGTACTGATATGGACCAATCAGGTTGTTTACAAAAGGTTCCAGGCATTCACACAACACGGTAGATAAAATCTTGTAGGCAAATGTTAAGAAGACTAATACTGATAGATGGTCTCCTTTCTTGAGGTTCGGATAGTTCTCCTAACCCAAAAATCTCCATTGCTGACAGACGACATACCCACCAAATGTCTACTGACCGTACCCCACATTCCATCCAATTACACACACCTCACTGGCAGTGCAGGACAATCCTTACCGATCACCGCCATTAAATCGCAATCACCGAAGATGCACTGGAAAATCTGGTGCCACAAATAAGGACACTTTAAAAATTGTTCCACTCAAATAAATGACCAAAAAAATACCCGAAACCGAATTTATCCTTCACCCAAACGTATTTCCAATTGCATTCGGCTTTGTCACAGTCCCTGGGGATGTAGTTAGGTATATGGACTCGTACACAGAAGAAAGAACGGAAGCCGATGACTGTTGAATTTGCTGACTGACTCTTATTCCCCCGTCAAGATGGAGGCACACAAAAAAAAAATTATATTTTCGTCCTCACTCTACATTTTCGTGTTCCCAAGCACGTGCAAAATACTGAACGGAACATTGCTGCGCTTTGACAAAACCATTGCATCGCAGGGACGACGATTTGTATACCTATATCCCAGCGTACGTATAGCAAGGAAGTGCAGCCTTCCTCACGGCACAGCGCAGGTGGGGGAATAACCCAGCAAAAATTCTCCCAAATATCACGTCGACATCAGAATTCGGTCAACATAATCCCCAAGCCGACAAAAGGAGGGAAAAAAATCCGCTGCCCTAGGTGTACTATATTCGTGGTTAAGGCATTCGAATTACATCCACTGGCATGTGTCTCAGGGTTGCTCGCTCCGCATGTATGCACTGTCATTGCTGGTTAAGAATCCAATTCGACAAGCTTTTCCCGAATTTACCTGATGCTACTTTGCTACCTTGGGCACGCCAGTTTATGTACGAAGAGAATGTGCTCAGCGGAATTCTCAATGACGACGACGTACAGGGGTACAGGGTACCTCTACCAATACAGTGTTCAGTCGTAGTCCTGCTGCACACAATCGATGCACCTCTTGACTGCATTCAATATTTTATCTCCATGGAATCGAGCATCGTATGTATATTATCGCACACAGATACATGTGTGTATGTCGGAGCAAATTGATGATCCAATTCCAAAGCCCGAGACGAAGAGGATCCGCAAACACAGTCGTGGTTGCTGGATAAGCGTATAGCTGGCATTTGTATTTGCTTGGCCTTAATCCTTTTCGCCAAACGAACCAAGTGCAAAAGGAAGGCACATTGTAGTTACCTCTGGGATAGAGTGGTGTTTGCTATACCGCCCTTGTGTTCCCATTTCCGACACACACGATCTAAGAATGAAAAGGTTTAAAAATTCGACGTGTGCATAAGTGTGAGTGCAAAGTGAATTCCTTCAAGTCCGGATGGTTTCATCGGTGGATAATGGCTCGTAGAGGATCTAATAAAAATACGAAAATTGATTCACAATTTTATTAATGTTCTGGGGTAAAATTCGTCCCTGGATGAGCTGTTGCTGGTTCGGGTTCGGTCAGAGGATGCCAACTTTGTAAGTGCGGATAAAATTTAACGACACAGTCAGCGGCATTTTTATAGGAATGGGACAAAATTTCATTACCTCGGCACCTCGTGCCCTATGACAGTGGTAGCACACAAACAGCATTTATGTGTAAGGTATGACATTTTGTGTCGGTGGTATTTTCTTCATTGCGCTCAGGTAATATAATGTTCACTTTTTGTCAACTCTTTCAATTGTGGATACGTCTAAGTTGATTGAATTCTTCTGACGGAGTTACGACTTGTTTGTTTACAGTTGGGTGTAACGTGAATCTATGTAGGTTATTGGTCCACTACATTGTACAAATAAACAATAGAGGTAGGTACCTAATGGGTCTTAGCTTGGAGGAATAAACCACGCTCTTCGAAGAACAAAAGGTTGTACAATTTTAGAACGAAAAATTGCCGAAAAAAAATAGTGATGACAAATTTCAAGACTTTCAATTTTTAAAATGTCTCTCTAAGGCTTCTGTTGTGGCTTTTCTTAGCCTTTCGATTCTCCGTAGCTCGTTTTGCAGGATGGCTATAAAATTACATACTCCGCCCAATTCTCCTCCGATTGGAACATGTGGTTGATGGTTACTGACGGGCTGGGCAGAGTAGTTCTCCGGCAATAAAATACTGCGTGCTCCGTGTCTTCATCTTCACATATGCATTCAGGGCAGGATGGTGAGCTGTCATGTCCAAAACGGTGCAGATATTTGCTATAGCCACCGTGCCCCGATAGGAACTGTGTAAGGTTGTAATTGCAGTCTCCATGGTAACGCTCTACCCATTCTTGGCTTGTTGGTATAAGTCGGTGTGTCCATCTACCTTTCGTTGTATTATTCCAGCGAGCCTGCCACTTATCATTGAAGCTGCCTTTTCTTCCAATTTAATTTTCTTGGTTCCACTGGCATCATATTGATTTAAGGCTCTTCTATTATAAATGCTCAACATTTCGTCAGCAAGAATGTCGACAGGAACCATTCCAGCTATAACAAAGGCAGCCTTGTCCGATATGGTTCGAAAGCCGCTAATTGTTCATAGCGCGCAGAGCCTGTATGTTGATAATAGTTTCCTTTTGGTCTCCTTTGTCCTCAATGCCTGTGCCCAAGCTGGAGCTGCATACAGCAAAACTGATGTTACAACCCTGGAACGTAGGATCCTTCTTGCGTATCCAGGTCCACCAATGTTAGGCAGTATGCACGAGAGAGCTCCTTGCATTTGCGATGCTTTCTTGGCTATATAGTCCACGCACGTGTGTCTTGAATCGCATTCTATTATCCAGCACAACTCCAAGGTGTTTAACTGCTTCTTTGGACCTGATTATTTGGTCACAAACCTGGAAGTTGGCGTACTCTACGGTTTTTCGACTTGTTATGAGGACAGCTTCTGTTTTGTGGTCTGCTAGTTCTATGCTGGCGGTTGCTAGCTAATTCTTTATCCATGCAATTGCTGCGTTTGTAACGGATTCAATTTCAACTTAATCGGCAACTCCAATTCCCGTCACTCCCCGAGGCAGCGCCAATCGTAGAATTCCGTCGTACATTATGTTCCACAATAAGGGTCCTAAGACCTATCCCTGTGGAACTCCGGAAGTGCCGTTGTAGTATTTTACACCTTCATCTGTGTTGTATCTCAACTTCTTGTTGTTAAAGTAGCTCGTCACTATACGTAGCAAGTAATACGGTGTATCCATTCTGGCGAGGGATCTTCTAATGTTTTTAACGTCCAGGGCACGCATTCCGTAACTTTTCAGACGATTATCGTCGAAACGATAGAACCTAAAACTAGCAACTAAGTGCTAAAATTACAAGTTCGAGAGGTTAATCCAGTTTATTTCCCACAAATGTAATGAAAGCTGACGATATTCAAAAAAATTCGAGCAGATGATAACTTCTAATGGTGATTAGAGTTTCCAAAACGATATCGTTCAGACGATCATTGATATAAGGAATCTGCCCCCAGCGTTACTACCGCACAGTACACCTTTGTTCCGTGGAGCCATCTTTCCCCTTCGATGGCGCCTTTTGCAATGTCAACTACTGTACTTATGGCATCAACAGTGGACCGCATTTTCCTAAAGCCAAATTGGTAATGTAAGAGGACTCTTTTCTCTTCTGCCACTGCGAATAACCTATTGTAGATTATCTTCTCGAGGATCTCTCCCATGGTGTCCAATAGGCATATTGGGCGATAAGACAATGGTTCTCCTGGAGGCTTCTTCCCTTTTGGTAGCAGGACCAAATGCTGCATTTTCCAATTTTCGGGAAACGTTCCTTCTTCGAAGCACTTCTGCATCGTCGTCATGAACAGGTCTGATCTCTCTTCAATAACCGCTTTTATTGCCTTGTTCGGGATGCCGTCGGGTCCAGGGGCCTGGGGCTTTCTCGGAGCTCGGAGGTATCCTTATGAAATTATAAAATTCCTTATCCGATTAAGAATTCAAGAACTATAAATGTAATTTGGATAATCATCGAGGGGTTCGTGGTGGAGATGAATTTATTTATTTATTCAACTTAAAAAAAAGTCTATGCCTACCGAGAACTAACTGTCAAAATTCAGCTGCTCAAAGACAGAGATATTGAATATTGTTACATAAGTGCTTTCTATGGCACAGTTTACAATTCAGAGAGATACATAACTATGTATCCTATGTATCCTAGTCTTACACTTTTAAATCTATTATATAAAAATTGAGCCTTAAAATTGTGTTCGTTTGTCACCGATTCACGCCTTAACACATTTACCGATTTTAACAAAACTTTCGTAAATCCTTGGTATTGGTATACATATGATTTTTGTGAAGTTTGGTTGAAATCGGAAAACTTATGTGTGTGTTATGTGTGCGTGAAAAAAAACATGAATTTGAGTAATTTATTTATTTTTTTTTTTTTTGTGGCGCTGTTATCGATCTCCTAAACCACTCAACCGATTTCAATGAAAGTTTGTGGCTGTGTATGGTTGGTTACAATTTGAAATACTGGACTATTTTGGAACCGATAAGTGGCTCTGTTGTCGATACCCTAAGCCACTCAACCGATTTGAAAAGAATTTGTGGCTGTGTATGGTTGGTTACAGGTTGAAAGATAGGACTATTTATTGTATGATTCGTTACAGTTGGATAAATAGGACACGATTTTGGTATGGAGGGTATGGGTATAACTATATATGTAAAAGAGACTGACGTCCGTATGTGCACTCATAACTCGGGAAAGGATCATGCTTGGCGGATTGGTATTGACCCAAGGAAGAACAAATGCTAATTTTTGTCGTGAAAATAACAGTTTACGGGGATTGGATCGGGGATAGAACTTTGTATGGAGAGCGGAATTTAAAAAAAAATTGATTGAATAGAAATACGGGTAGTGTCACTTCCAATACAACAAAAATTATTTAAAATCTTTAATTTTTGAAGTATTTTGATATGCCGGGTTTACCGCTACATAATTTGAAATTCAAAGTCGACTCAATTATAATTTTGTTGCGCAACCTCAATCCACCGAAATTTTGTAACTGATCGCGTTCAAAAATGTACTTTTTCGAGAAGGCCAGAGTGCTGTCCAAGCCGGACATGTTAGTGAGCGCATCTACTATCTTTGTGCTTATGACTATTAGTTTTTATCTGCAATCTTCGTACGTCTCGTATAGAGAATCGGGGCCCTTTGCTTGTAATCCTTCGACGTCTCGTCAAAATGACATAAACCGGTAGTATGCGTCGTTGGTGATTAGTAGATCGTTGTGTGCCTTACTAAAGGTTAAGGAGGAAGTGACCGGCCGACAGGATACCTTCGGACAGGCGGGCTAGACCCTCGTCTGTGTCCTCTGGCAGCTTATCAAGTAGGGCGGGTGTAGCAATAAGCGCAGTAGTAGTGACGATTACAACAATTAGCCTGTTTCCAAAAGGTGAGTTTGACCGAGTGACGGTTTGTTTCGGATATACGAACAAAGGGTGACCGAAACAGTTTGTCCCTCGATTGTTTATTGATAGATTGAATAGTTCGGAGGAGCTACTTCCAAACTGCATGCTGAAGCGCGTGTTTTCCAGCGTCACGAGGCACAGCTGAATCAGTTTTGCCGAGATTCCGAATTCGGCCATCGCCATATAGAGCTCCTGACGATGTATGCTATCCAACGCGGCTTTGAAGTCGATGAAAAGGTGGTGGAAGCCACACTGGTCGTTCACATCATAAAATACATATTTTTTTTTTTTTTCCATAAATTTCAACTTTGATCAAATGGGACATGTAAATAAAAATGAATCCTTTAATGCTTGGCAATTTATAGCTACCCCAGTAGAAGTGTATGCAATCAATTATTCCTTAACACGAAAATTCGTGGCTGTGACAGCTGTCAGAATCAATTTTAATTAACTGCCTTGCCCCTTGTGAGATTTCCCACCTTCACGCAATGATACAGCATTAACTGGACACACATGTTGCAAGCAATGGCTTTTCAATTAAGACCACACCAAGCCAGATCCTACCAAACGCCAGTGCACACTCAAAACTCGATTATGAAGCTCGTCATATCATAAGAACAATATAAGCTTTATGTGTGTTGCGAACGACATAATCTAAATGCCGGATCCATTTAACAAGCTGTTCCCACGTTTCGCCGCCGATTTGATTACTCGTTTCTCGGCAACTGGTTGCACTTAATGTTCGCATAAAAACCAAATAAAAATCCGTTTCCGATTCAATGGAAAACTAGCTTTCTACCGTGCCGTCTCAAAGACTTAGCGCAGGCAAGATTGTTGGATCATGCCAGACACCATGTGGTTAGAAATAATTTGCATTTGCATAGTGCAAAGTAGTGAAATCCGTTGCAATATAGGTGGGGCAGGAGGAAAGTCCTGTTTCATTTTCCCGATTGCTGCCACGGCATTGCGACGGATGAAAGTTTCAATTTTCGCCCAGCTATATATGCATATGCAGAACATTTTCGTCCTTTTCACCTAATAAATAACACAAAGGGCCGCTATAAATAACAAAGTTTATTCCCTTCGACTGGAGTACGGAGACGGAGCCCTGGCATCAGTAGCACGAGATCTCAGATATGTACTTTACAACACTTTGTAATATATGAAAAATGCAGTAGGTACCCCTTTTGGCTTTGTACTCGTAGCCACGATAGCGAAGGAGTGCAAAACATAAACCGGGTTCCTTGGCATGCGAGCGCCATGTGGGAGTTCCAATTGAAAAAAAAAAAAATTGCCTTGCATCATTTAGGTCAGTTAAGAATTTCTGAGTTTAGCAATTTTCCAAAGTGCACAACAATAGTTGTTCGAATTTTATAACAGTATACGTATAAAACCTCTGAAATTTGTTGTTTGCAATGAGAATACGTTCTGAGAGACTGCGACTTATGGGTCATGGTGGCACATTCGCAGCTGTTCCGTTTTGACATGTTTATTGGTTCAAGGAAAAATTACAACAAATCGCAATTGTTGTAAGGAAAATAAGGTAATGAATAATACATTTTTAAATGAAATATTTTTATCTCTCGTTGCCTTCGGTCAACTAATAGACGTTCAATGCGTCAACTTGGTTTGGTACGCATTCGACAAATTCTCGACTAGGTTTGTCGGCTATTTCTCCATCAACGTCAACAGAAAAAAATTACCGGTGGCCGGTCTAGCTCTGGCCCTTCAACCTTTTAATTTCGAGTCACAAGGAGTTCCACAAAAATTGAAAAAAAGGTTGTTTTTTTTCAATTAGCACAGGTTTATGTTAGCAGCCTGTGATGGCCATTCTCATATTTTTTGGCGTCTGCCTAACCTGGTGTTTATTATTCACTGATGACAAATCACCATGGCGAGTTACACGCATGAGGAGCACTTCCAAATGATAAGCCATTTATTATCAAAATGGGTCTTCAGCAAATACCCGTACGTAAAAAAAGTCAGTTCGGCCGAAAACATTGCCGCGTGAAAATGTATACCTACAGGATAATCCGAGGCAGTCATTTCCTCGCTTTGCAAGACTTGTGCCTACACCCCTACCAGATCCAACTTTCTTAGCAAGTCCATTTAAGTGCGCTTTATCTTGCTGGGCTCGAGTTTTTCGCCACCTTTTTCGCGCTTTTCTATTTATTCTAACCATATTAATTATTGCCTGCGGGCATTTGACGCAGTTATAGTTCGATGTTCTCTACTGGTGTGTGTATTATTCCATGCAGCTGGATATTGTACGATATTGACGAAGCGGTCGACCTCGACTTCTAGTTCGTCAGGCATCTTGAGTGATTCACTCAGTCCAGTATTGTCCTGGACATCTTTTTGGAAGCCTTCCCAGTCTGTTTTGCCGTTTGTTAGCCTCGGCGGTATTTCATTTTTTACAAACGTCTCAGTCGTTGTTAAAATTACCGGACAATGAACAAAAGAAAGATCAAAACTTTCTTCAACTTCAAATGCGATTGACGGGTAGTCCTTTTTTAACAAAGAAATAAATCAAATCAAGTATTTTAGCGACATCACTCGACCAGTATGTTGGTTTGCCTTTCGAATAAGAATCGCAACGCAGCGCAATGCGTCACGCATGCATCTGGATCCCCAGAAACTATGTTTGGCGTTAAAATCACCTCCAATTATAAAATGTTGTCCGAGGGAAATGATAATAGTTTAAATAATATTTTATCTCTATCTTGCATCGTGATTGGCAGTAGATAGAAGATATTTTAAGAAAATGCATGTCGATTTTGGACCTGTACAGAGCTCACTTTCAATGTTTCAAGTTGATCACATTGCGATCGACGGAAGACATATTTCCAGCATCCAGGCGATAACATCGATTCGGACCATTACCTGGTTGCAGCCAAGGTACGACTTCGGATATCAAGAGCGGTCCAGCGCCATGAAAATACTGTGACAATGTTCAACGTCGGACGACTGCAATCGCAAGAGACCGCCAAAGCCTTTGAATATCGTGTTTCTCTCAACCTCTCTAGGAAGCCCGTAACGTCAGCATCAACCGCAGAAGACCAGTGGCATCACTGCCGCCTCTGATGTGCTAGGTTTCATCAGACAAGAAATCCCTGGTTTGATGACGAGTGCCGTCAGGCACATCTGGCATACCTGGCGATGCTGCAGATGAGGACAAGAGCCACAGAAAGACCTGCCCGCGAGACCTATGGGCAGAGGAGAAAAGATGAGCACAAGCTTCTCCGTAGAAAAAAGAGGGACTTTGAAAAACGTGTGGTTTGAAAATATTACCAAAAGGTAAAAAAAAATCATTTCAATACGGCTATGAAGCCCGAACCGAAGCATGCGAAGATGATCAGGGAAATATAGTATTAGAGACGTATTCGATGCTGAGTATATGGAAGAACCACTTCTGCAGACTGCTAAACGGTGATGATGAACAAGATTCCGCTGTCAGGTAGTTTGAGCCATCCAACGTTGATGATGAGAGCCAAGAATCCCGTCAATCCGATCAAAATGAAGTAAAGATAGCAACATCCAAAATTATATCCAACAAAGCTGCAAGGGCTGATGGCCTTACCGCCGTGCTCTTCAACGCAAGAGGAGATGACTCCGTAAGGAGCATGCACCAACTCATTTGTAGAATTTGGTCGGATGAAAGCATGCCCGAAGAATGGAGCCTCAGCATTGTATGTCCGGTCCTGAAGAAAGGAGACCGTCTGAACTGCGCCAACTACAGAGGCATTAGTCTCCTTAACGTCGCTAACAAGATCTTATCTGCCGTTCTGTGTGAACTTCTTAAGCCGATCGTCAACAACCCGATAGGTCGTTATCAGTGCGGTTTTGAAAAGTCCCAGGAATTCCAAATCGATACCCACCACCTGTTCATCGATTTTAAAGTTGCATACGATAGCGTGTATAGAGAAGAGCTATATAAAGTCATGTCTAGTTTTGACATCCCTGCCAAGCTCGTCCGGCTGTGCAGGATGACTATGGAGAACCCTCCATAAAAGTTGGTAAGTCCATAAGTCGGTCTTAGACAGGGTAACTCGTTATCGTGTAACTTCTTTAACATCATACCGATGACATTGCCATTATCGGAAGAAACCAGCGGGCCGTCAGTTGTGCATTTGCGAGTATTGAGACAGAAGCGGCAAATATGGATCAGTGAAAGCAAAACGAAATATTTGCTGTTTACAGAAAAGGACACGCAACACCGACGACTTGGTCAAAACGCCACAATAGACGCATATAATTTTGAGGTAGTAGTAAAGGAGTTTGTCTAACTGATGAATATGGATGAATACTCTGTTGGTTGCTTTGAGCGAAAGGTTCTTCGTGTGATCTTCGGTCCCGTTTTTTGCCGAAATGTATGGAGGAGAAGGCATAATGATGAGCTGTATGAGTTGTACAGCGATAAAGACCTAGTCAAAAAAGAAGGAATCAGTCGGCTTAGATAGGTGGGTCATATTGAGCGCATGGACACCAGCGCCCTCGCCCGAAAACATTCGAATCGACACCAGATGGACAATGCGGTAGAGGAAGGCCAAGGCCATACCTACGGTGGCGTGCGCAGTTGAAAGGGGACCTTAACCAACTTGGCGTGCGAAACTGGCGGCAGCTAGTTAGTTAGGGATCGAGTGGGCTGGAGAGAAATGTTGGTTGAGGCCCTGGTCCACCCCGGACTGTAGCGCCATCAAAAGTAAAGTAAGAACAGCGTGATAGTCAATGTAACCTTTGATTTTTAGATTTGATTTTTCCTTTATACATGGGTTTCTGATATCAAACATAATATCGATATCTTTTTCCCGCAAGAACAATTATAGCTCTCCGAGTTTTTGCCAAAGACCGCTGGCACTCCATATAATTATTTTAAACATTCCCTTCATATTTGGTTGTGAGTCTGTTGCGAATAATTACCTTCGCTTAACTAGCCTATCGACAATAAATTTATTCGTTTTGCTTTGTTCCCCAAGTCTCGAAAGAATAATGCATTTGACAACATAAATATAAGACCTCTGGGCTTCAAAGTACACTTGTAGAAATCAACAGCTAGTTGTCTCGTCTTATATGCTTGTCTTGTCTTGTAATCGATGGACTATAAATAAAATTGGTCATGTTTCGACCGACGAAATATGCCTACAGCATTCTTGCTGTCTCTCCCAACTTTTTACACCCATAAAAACATTTTTCTACAAAATGAAGATAGCATGGCTAGCCACCAACTCCAATCCACACCCAACCATGGTCTCAAATTTCATCGCTGCAGACCTCTTTTTCCCTCACTTGCCCAATAAAAAAAAATCGAAATACGACACCGAGTTCCGAGTTTTTTTTGCTTTTAATATCCAATGACAAGAGGCAATCATGGCATACAGAAACAATGGAGAGGGGACTATTACGTTACAGACCTAAATGCAGCTCAATAAGCTGTGCATGAAAAGTGGACGAGGAGTCCTGAAAATGCACAATAAATATTTTTTAAATATTCCTAGTGCTTAAAGTCGTGTTCTATTTTTTTTTTTTTTTTTTTTTGATCACGCAGACAATAAAATTTTAGTTTCTAAGAAAAAGTGTTCACAAGATGACTAATATGCATTTTTAAATCGTAACTTATTGCATGATCACGGGTTCAGATTTTTTATGTCGCTCTTATGCATAAACATCTGACAATAAAAAAAAGGATGGAGCATCGTCATAGTTAAAATTCGCAAGCGACAACCGACAGCAGTTACTGAAACAATAAACAAATATCCATTTCATTTCGTTATAATTACGACTTTTCGCAGAATGACTCACACAATATACCTACCCAGAGGTTCCTATATCTTGTGAAAAGCTCCTCGAGACCTCAGTCTATAGCTTGACTTTGACGTCTATTTGACAATAAAAAAAGAAACATATCTCAGTTGAGCAAGAGCAGTGATCGAGTAATAAAGTGTTCAAGCGCTTGGGCAAATATTATTTCTCGATATCAGTTTAACTGTGCAAGTGTGTCCATGCCTACAAGTATTGAAATGGGGAGTATCAACCAGCACCCCGCAGAGGAGACTGTAAATATTGAGACCATAATCATGGGTCCTGAAAATGAAAGACCAACCACCGAGGAGGCTGTAGGGGGGGCATTGGAGGAACGAAAACCAACAACCGAACAGCCCGAAGGGGGCACAACTTTGGAGTCAACCCCTCTAAAAGTCCCCGAAGCTGCTGAACAGTCTTCGAACAACCCAACCACCCCCAGGGCCAGGACCTTAAAAGAAAAATGCATTATAATATTTACACATCTACTTTGTGTGGCTCTGATCGCCATAACGCTGATCGGTTGGAGGCGTCTTATATTCAACACAATGACGCAAGATCCATGGACAGTACTGGTCCTTTTGGTTCTATTCGTATTAATGACTGCCGTTGGTATTTTTTTCCGCATATTTTGTCTTTATTTCTGTTCATAATTTTTGTTAAAGCAAAATGTCACTTTAGGCTATTATATTCAATAAAGTTGGAAAAGACGTATAAATAGAGATTTCAGAAGTTTTGTGTTTAAGTTATTGTTGCCATTCTGAGATTAAAAAAATGAATCAAAATGTTGATCAAGGTTATATTTGCAAGATTGTGCTGGAAACAAATGTGGAAAATTGGTATGTATCGTTTTCTTTGAAGCTTGTCACGAAAAGGTACTTAAGGAGCTCATTAATTCGCACAATTTTTTATATTTACATTTCTACATTCGGGTATGTGATTCTGAAGGATGGAAGTCCTATATCAGCGGTTAGAGCAGTTTCCTTTGATAAAGTAATAACCCTTTGTATTTAATATCCATATCTGACAGATTATTCAAACATTTTACAGTGCTTGTTCTGATTCTGACACTAGCTCAAGTGACAAATTCCTAGAATTCAAGACTTTCCAAGTTTAAAGTCCATTTCAGTTTTCAAAATCATCTATACATAAAGTTTCAGTGTCAAAGACAATATTTTTTTTAATTCTCCGGCTCTATAAGTAAGTACTTAGTACACTACCAGGGCTCTAATTCATTAAAATTAACAATTTTGACAAAAATAACAAGTGATAGTTCATAATATGCCCATTCGCGTAATTTTCCGAGCAAAGCAGTAAAAATCTGTCAAGCTCAAAAAAATCGGCGAAACTCTCTCAAAATAGCTACAAATTTACTCTAAAGTAGGTGGAAAGACTTCGAGCTACTTAGAGCCACTTACATCTATGACAATCTCATCAATATCACAACTAAATATTTATTTATAACTTAGCTTTTTGCAACATACAAATTCGACAACCACCGAATTTTCTTCTTTTTTTCACGGAATTTATTCTTGGGCACAATTGATTTTTAAGACGGATATTGAATATGTTTCTTGTCAACTTTGTGCATTTGACATATTATTTATCAGTTCTTTCCGGTTTCAATTCTCTAAACTGTTTCGAGCCAATAGACAAACTGCTCGTTAGTAGTTTGTAGCATTGTGTGTGTTGGGTAGCATCAAAAGAATGAGAAAGATGCGTATGATCTGGTGGACCGATCTATGACCCTGAAGCAGCCACTGGCACGCTTGCGGTTGCGCGGCATTTGCTCGACGGTGGGGTGGGATCCTGCTGCTTGCTACACTGTGCTAACAAAATTATCGTGCCGGAGGATAAGGGAAAACAAAAGGGTATTTGGGCAATTATTGATAGGAACTGATTTTTAGATATCCCCGCTTACTGGGGGATGTAAATACTATTGTAGAGAATGCTTTGAAATTTGGTTGAAAGGAAGTAAGTAAAGAAAAGGAAGAAATGAAGAAATTACATATCCGCAATGGTGTTGTTGATGTCATAACACTTTGAGGAACCCTCCCCCTTTTTGAGTAACACGAGTACTCGTTCCATGACCATCCCGTCCTCTATATAACTATTTCGGAATAGTCCCTAACGGATGCTCTTGCACACACTTCAGTGAGTCATCCCAGCTTTGTGCAGGTGTTTAGCACATGGTTACTTGAAAGCCGCCAGATTCATTAGGTTCGAGCACAATGATATGAAAACACCGTATCACAAGTGAAATTATGATTTGAAGTTCATCTTAATTTGCTGATATATTTCAGGAATAACTTAAAATTATGTATAATATTGAATCTTAATTACGTTACGACAAGCAACCCCGAATGCAACGTTTTGTTTTATATGTATTTGAATCCTAAACGGATGTATGTAGCTGTGCATTAGGCACCGGGAAAAATGATGTAATTCAATTTGATTGGGATATACATGTTTTTATATATATATAACTATGCATGTATCTATGTATATATGTAAATGTATAACATGTGAAATATGTATTACTAATAATTTATGTATAAGGATAATATATAAAATATGTATTAAAGCCAAAGAAAAGAGACATTTAAAGTTTGTACTCACTTTTATGATTTGAAGCGTCGAAATTTGTGCACAAAGTTCCGCCAGTCGCTGGGTCTAGGTTCTTGATTGTTTGATCTTTAATTATGAAGTTTAAATCTATTCTTAGGCTTTTTCTACTTTGAATTAAATCACTTATTTACACTGTCTAGATACATATATATATATATACTAGCTGACCCGGCAAACTTCGTTCCGCCCAAATTTGTTAACGTAAAGAAAATAATAACTCCGATCATGCGCAATGCACTTCCTTATTTATGTAATTCGGCCAATTAAAATTCTTTATTCAAAAGTTATATTAAATGCAATATAAATAAATGATGAATAGCAATGTTGATTTGTTTCAATCCAACCGCAATGATTTTGACGTTTCGGCCAACCTTCCGCTTTTTCACTAAATTTACAATGTGAGAAACATGGGAAATCAAGATTGATGCCACAAATGCACAAACATCCATCGATTATCCTTGCAATAAATTATTAGACATAGTGAAAGCGAGACGCACGGGAAATTGAAGTCGCACGAATGGTAAATCGTTCTAAATAAGCGAAATCTGCGGAATAAGAGTATTTGCCTTTGAAATTTCCCCTCAAAATTATCACTTGCATGATATTTGATGTAAGATCCTTAACCATAAATCAAATGCGATCCTTTACAAAGTTTCGATACATTGATGTTGCGCAACAGCATTTTAACTGAGCTGACTTTCAAGTCCAAATTATGAAGAGGTAAGCCCGGAACATCCAAAGAATTAAAAAATTCAACTAATCCCCATAAAGTTTTTTTTTTTTCACAACAAAAGGTAGCATATGCCCTTCCTTCCAACCAAAAATCATAAAAATCGAACGATCCGTCCCCGAGTTATGAGTGCACATTCGGACGTCAGTCTCTTTTATATGTAACTGTACCCACCCGGCTTTGCCCGTACCTTTCGTATTAAATCATGCTCACATTTCGCAAATTGCTTTATTTAGACAGCGTCCATTAATAATTTTCATCATATAACTTTATAAATAGCGTTTGATTTTGTTTTTGAATGGGACGTGCCACAATCCGTTTTCTTATCCCGCTTGTGTTTTTCAAAGTACCACCTATAGGGTCAAAAACTATCCGAAATTTAAAACTGGAAGCAGCCATATCCATCTACAAAATTTCAATCAACTTGGTAGAGCTGTTTCGGAGATCGGCAGCAGCGCCACCTATCAGGTCTAAAAGTATCCTATCCTTCAAGCGGAAACGAAGAATATAAATCTACAAAATTTCATTGAAATCGGGTGAGTGATTTCGGAGATCGTGAAACAACGCCATATAGCGGGTCAAAAATCCTATCTTTTAAGTTTGCGTGAACCTAAAATACAACAATACGAACAAAACAAAAGAATAACCATAAAAATTGACCCAGTGGCTATCGAGTTATATCATCATCATCGAGTTTCGTCCCGAAAGAATTATATGTATAAATTAAGATGATTATTATTAAAGAAAATTTAACTAAACTGAAAAACGACATATACGCCTACAACGCCACATGTTTCAGTTGTTGTTAGAAATAATAAATTAATTATTTTATATGTATTTTATCAATATAATAACTCCGATCGAAGCATCTGTTTTAAACGATATTCATTTTTTTACATCCTCCTTGACGATATTTGCAGCACGCATTATGTCAATGTTATGCCAAGCGCCATAAGGTTACATCAAAAAAGTTTGAATTGTAAAAGCGCTATGGATAGGTACATGAGATATAATTTAGTGTAAATTCAGAAACGTCAAACATTTGCGCAGTGATGCGGCATCACTGCTTATTTGCTATGATGATGCGATGCACAGATTATGCTGATGCGTTGGTGATTGAATCTGTCGTTTGAGTTTTAGAACGCATTGTTTGTGAAAAAATTAATAAAATAAAATTTATAAATTTATCTTTCAAAAGCATAGTAATCTATTGATAAAAATGTATATTTACTTATTTTTCTTTTACTTCCGGCATTTTTCTTACTTTTTTGCCGGCGAATCAACAGCGCATCAGGTATTTCGGTGATGCTTTTTTGCGTTATGTTTGCGCATCAGTTCGATCAACTTTACAATAATGAACACTTGACGTTAAAAGTGATGCCAATAGTTTGCATTAATGAACATGATGCAAAGCATCATCAGCATCATGATGCGTGTGATGCGTTACTGAATTTACACTTAATATGGTGGTTAAGTATTCTTAAATTTTCTAACTTTCCGCGCAATTTTCTTAATTTTTTCTTTCATAAGATTTTTCTCCTGACAATAACAAACACAACAAAAAAAGAATTAGTGAAATCGGTCCAGCCGTTCACGCGTGATGCCGTGACCAAGGGAAATATGGATTCGTTTTTAGGCCACTTCCTCAAGATGATAGCGGAAGGAATCGAGTGCGAAAAATCGGGAATAGGTAGGAAGGTGGAAAGGTGGGAGACAAACACTTCCTTTTCTTTTTGTGCGTTACCTGAACGCAACAACAGCTTGACTCAATGCGATTCGTTCGAAGTCCATTTCTCGCTCCAGTTCCAGCTGTGGCATCCCCAATTTGCACAACAAAGTGCCACTTTGTTGCGCATTTCATCTGACATCTCCAGTTCATTATCCGATGTCACAGTGCGAATTCGATGCAAAATATCGTTGGCCATAATATCATTTTTATTATAATCAAAGTATCTACTTCATTTTAAAAAGTTACTTAATGTAACGTAGTAAACATAATTTATTAGAACAAACTTTTTAGGTACATACATATATATTTAAAAGAAAAAAAAAAAAATCGAAATTGTTGACAACAACAATTTGCTTGGAAAACAATTAAAATAATTGACAACAACAATTGCTTTTAAAATTTAAAATACTTTTTTTTCGTATTTGAAGTGTCACTACTTTATGTTATCCAGTTTCTTTTTTTTTTCAAAGTGTATTTCCCCATGAAAAAAATAAAAAATTTAGTGGTGGACCACCCTTAACATTTAGGGATATGAAAAATAGATGTTGTCCGATTCTCAAACCTAGCCAATATGCACACTAAGTTTCACGAAAATCGGTGGAACCGTTTCGGAGGAGTTCAACTACGCACCCCGTGACACGATAATTTTATATATTAGATATATATATATTTTTTTTCTTTTTTTTTTTTTTTTGAGGATGCACTAGTTAGGTTTAAGATTAAGGAATTCACTTGTTTAACTGATTTCAATTTAGACTAAGATATTTAATTATAAGTTTTAAGTAGGTAGGTAACTAATTATTAAGAAAATTTAGTGAGAAAAAAAAGGATTTTTTTTTTTTTTTTTTTTTTTTTTTTTTTCACTGAATGAACCTTGTAGTCATATATTGAATATGTTGAATCTGGATGGTGCACGGGTAGAACCGTTTGTGGGTTAGCCTGAGGTCTTCTGTTCTGGGGCGGTTTGGCAAGCGTATTGCGGTGGTGAACGAAATTGTGTGAAGAGAGTTTGCTACAGGTGGTTCGCTGCAGTCGGTTAGGTCAAGTATGTTTGTACGGCTATGGTATGTCATAATCATACCCTGGCCTTTTACCTTCTGCTGCCAATACCCAAAAAAAAACGTCAAGAGGATGCCCTGGTAACCGGTTATCTCGCGGCTTCTCTACGCATCAGCTTCTCATGCCGTGCTGAGAATATTGGAAAGGCTACCACAGGTCACCCGTCGTTTCCCTTTAGAAAATTTGGATATAAGAATAAACTCGCGAGACGATATTATGAAATGTATGAACCATACCTTTAGATTACTCTATCGAACCACGTACAAAACGAATATTGCCGCTTGGGTTTTGTTCTGTTGTTGTGGAAAACAAAGTGTTCCCAGCTGCCTCACTTCCTTTGCCCTATTAAAGCCACGTATCTGGCCTACATGAAAAGAAATTCATGTAAAATGCAAACAGATGTAGAACAAAATGGTGAACTTACGTGTGGTCAGGTCTGACCTCGTTGACGGCGGAAATAAAAGAGACCCAACGCCACAATTGCGCAAGCATAAATACATGTCCGCCTACACTATTTTCGTTAAATTCTAATTTTCAAGATGGCGAACTGGCCGATTATATTGTTCCGAAAGACCTGTTCAATTAACATACTTCAGTCGCAGTGTCGATAAGGTAGGTTTGGATGTAATTACTAAAAGTGAAATGTTAACCATTTCTTGAAAGTTCTATAATATTGAGAAGCGCGCTACAAGTTGTTGTGCTAAATTTCTCCTTTTCTGTCATTTTTGATAAGACTTTGTGCGACCGCGAATGACACTTGGACAATATTTTGTGCAATTGCAGGAAGATTTCCCAACCAAAATTTATATGACCAAAAAATAATTGTCAAGTATATCTATTACGACGAAATTGAATTAACCTGTAATTTTTAAATCTGGCAACGCTGAGCAAAAGCGTGATAGGTACACACTTGAAACTTGAAGGTGTAACAGTTGGTATATATAGTGAGTGTTATTGTGGGTTGGTAAGCGTGGGGGCTGTGTTGGAAGAATGCTGCGTATTTTTAATTAAACGGGACTCACATTTAAGTTCGAGTGTCTTTTTTAAAATTCTTGTTTTCCTTTCTTTTCTTTTTTTTTATCGAATATTACAGCCCATGAAGCCATACATCTGGATATAATAATCAGTATCAAAAAGCAGAAATAGTACTCCCCGGATAATAGCATATGCACATGCACATGGGTATAAAATTGTAGTGCTAAAAGCCTGGTTTTCAATTAAATTCCTATTAATCGAAATTTCACAATTCTGAGCTTTTATAAATTTGAAGACTAGACGTTTAAGTAATGCAAGAAGACGTTTGTAGGAAGCTTCCATAGCCCTCGATCATACGCCACCGACCTAGCAATTATTTTAAATAGTGGTCGTAAAGAAGTTATAAATGTAAAGATCGAGCCCACGGAGGGCTCATCAAAAGTTAGAACGAACGTGTAATTTTTGGTCTACGTGTATCTTTCGAGACAGCCTCCTTACCTAACTTAGAATGAACAAATCGTCCTTAAACCGCCCAAATTGGAATTGGATGTGGAACAGTAATCAATTGAAGTGCCCATACTTGCCTTGTGAACTGAAGTCAAATATGGAGGCCTTACAACATCGTGCCAGACTTGGTATGACAGCTAGATTTTAGATAGATTTTACGATGAAAGTAATTGGTCCGAGATGCCCGCCATGAGGGATCCCATGTGTTACTGTAACAGATTGAGACACAGAGGATCTAAAAATAAAGTTATACTGACGGGGCTCCCGACATGGGTTGGAGAGGAATTTGTTTGTAGGGGTCTCAAGTTCGATTCCTGGAAAATCGCAAATCACATCTAAAGTTTTTGTCCACTCCGCCACCTTCCGCGAATCAAAGATTAGATCAATTTCGCCCAAGAAATTAAAATCGTTTTGAGGAGCTTTTTTTTTGTCGGAGGTTGTTGCTATCCGATGCAGCACTCAGACACAACTACTGGTCCATTGTACTGAGGAGGAGGAGGGGCTTTACTAAACATTGGTTACAGAAGGTGGTAATTTCTTCTAGTTCTAAAATTTTCCAAACCGATGATAGATACTTGAAATTTTTGAAAATCGGTTAAATATGAATGGCGCATCTTCTATAATATTCGATGGCGATTTTCCCCTCGAAACTCTTTTGTTCCAAGTGTTGTTCGTTGACATTTCCAATTGTTTATCAAAAAAGTAACCTACTAAAGCTGGTTGGAAATAAAATTCAATTATGCACTAACAAAATCTAATATGGTACAAAATCCACCACACTCTAGCCACCAATTCACCCCATCGCCATCACTTCAGTTGTTGAAATCTACCATGCAGCCATTTTTGTAGAGTCATTTCTCGATCTGACATCTGACAAGTGACAACTGAAAATCGACATCAGTTTAACAAGAACAGTCTACGCGATATCAAGCGACCGAGAACCAGAAATCAACAAGTGATCAATCCACATTCGAACATCAAGTCTGTAAATCTTGAAATGGATGGAATTATCGAGCTACCCGTGGAGGCTCCAAGGACATCCACTGTAACCTTGAAACAGATAATCGTTCAAATCATGATATTTCTCTTGATGTGCCTAATTTTGTACTATATCAAGCTGATCACAAAACTATGTAAGACCGATGCAAAAGATCCCTCTGTAACCACGGGACTTTTGATTCTATTGCAATAATTTGTGTTTTTGCTGTATTTCTTGTGCGAACTTTTAATCGTTATTACTTTCACTAAACTTAAGTTAACCATGTGTACCATATTGAATAAAGATTAAAGTGACACGAACAGTGTTTTTTTTTTAGTTTTTCATCTTGAGGTTAAAATTATAGTTAAAGTTATATAAAAATTTCAGCTAAATTTGTTGCAATCTGTTGCAACGTGTAAAAAAAAGAACAATCCAATCATGTACACGGAAAAAAGTTTAAGATCAAATCAAGAAAAATAAGCGCCGAATCACGAAAAGTTTGTCTCTTTTAGAGCTTGGCTCAGGATTTACTACTTCACGACTTTTTATTCGCAATTCTAGAAATTGTACAAAGTGAAGATACTGATCCTCAAAAGTCGTGAATCAACATTTTCCAGTGTAAATAATGCGATCGGGCATTAAATACATATTGCCACAACCGATCGCAATTTGACACAAATAGTTATCAATTTGATATTACTGTGGTTGTGAAATGCAAAAAAAAAATCGTAAATCACCACTTTCCTGTTGCAATTACGAGTTCATCCCTTAGTAAATTGCAACAGAGTTGATTTACTAATTCAGTAGTTGCAATTTACAAATTCTTAATCGTAAATTGCAACTTATTTTTATCAATTTGCAATTCATATTTTGCAATTTACGACTTCTCTACGTCAATTTACGTTTTCAATTTACATGTGCGAAATTATTATAAGATTTTATTGATTCATCATTCAGTGGTGGTAAATTACGAAATATTTTTTGCAATTTGAGATTTTAAAGTGGTGTTTGAGGAATTGGCCTATTGAAGTAGTGAATTGCGCCAAGTATGTCGCAAATAATCACTTTAAATAAATGAAGCTCGAATTAATACTTCTAATCGTAATATTCAAAAAAAAATATTTTGATATTCTTGCGAAAAATATATAATTCGTGATTTGCAACTCAAAATTTAGTGACTTTGCAGTTCTTTCCGTGTACTCGTAGAAAATTCTGGAAAATGAGTTTGTATCTTAACCTTGAAAGTGTCATTTGTAGGCTCGCCCACGCCCATATCGCTATCTTGTTTCAGTTTTCGGATACCCACCTCTAAATAACTTGAACTTGGACATGGGAGCGTTTCAGTTCTGAATTCGGAATTTAAGCCAGACTTTCAGTAAAGCTCGGAAAAACCTTGATAAGTATCTCTCACAATGATCGTTTTTAAATGCTTAATTCATTGAAGTCGATTTTCTTCCAAGTCGGAGTCATAATGGTTTTTGGGACTGCAATACTTTCTGGAGCTGTGAGCAAAAAAATGCTGGAGACTTACTTATTTGTTGAATTTAAGTACCTACGGCTTCATGGGTTATGGACCCGCCCCATTTGACCCATAAATCGGGAAGGGACATGTTGAATTTGTGTACCATTAGGTGATTTACAGTTCTTTGTTCTTCTCGTGCTATTTATAGATTCCATTTGACGAAAGCCACGTCATATGAGCTCCGCCTGCCTAGTTGGCAATAATTGCAAATTGCAACTTTTACTGGCATTCGTGTTTTTTTCGCTCATCATCGGTTTTGTTTGTTTTTCTTTTGCCTTTCTTCGTCATTCGCCATACGACTTTATTTATTTGTCGTGCAGTGCGATACGAAAAATTCAGTTTTTATGTAGAAGTTTGTTGATTGGTAAAGTCATTTTCGTATGTACATATTTTAAGAATTATCTGTTATTGCAGAATGCAAAGTAATGAGTAAATAAACATTACAAAAGGAAACAAGAAACCTACACAAAAAATGAATACTCATTAGGTATTAAAGAAGAGGGAGAGACTTAAATAAATCGATGGCAAAAAGTTACTTAGAGGAGCTAGAGGCTAGAGTTAGAAATCTGAATAATTTAAACAAAGAATAGTGTACAATCAATGAAAAGAGGAGCATTTGCGCATGCGGATTGGGGTATTGCAGATACAAATACGCAAGGCGGTTGCCAGTTTTCTTTTTGGTGGTTAAATTCTACTTACCTACTACCTATACCTAGATAATAGATCACTAAATTATTGGTTTCAGTGTGATAAATAAAATGGGAAACGTCAGTTCCTGTGGAAGTCATAATTTAAACGATAGATAGATCTTTGAAGGGTTGGGGTCGAAATTCTGGATGAGTCAAAATTCTTTTTACAAAATTCTGTTTTCAAAATTCTGCTTTTCAAAAGTGCGCGCTTTTTCCACTTTCCAATTTTTTTTTTTGTGCTCATAATTCTATGCTGGGGAGAGTAGGATAACTTTGGGGCCAAAAATTGATAACGGTTTTTTTATAAATGCTTAATCGTCTATCTCACTCCGTTTGGCTGGATTTAAGAAAAGCTATACAAAAAAATATATATATTATAAAAACAATGGCAACACTTACCTACAATGAAGTACTTTACCATTTTTTTAAATCCAGGAACCCATTATCTCAAAATATTTTTAATACGAGTTATTGGTGTTAATAGTTTTTGGAAAAAATACTTTCATAACCATCATTTAAGATGGGTGGGCAACACTCGTCTTTAAAATGACATTAAGGGAGGATTTATCTATATATATAAAAATGAACCCCTATTTCCCTTGGTCCCAGCATCACGCACAAACGGCTGGACCGATTTCGTTAATTCTTTTTTTGTTGTGTTTGTTATTGTCAGGAGAATAATGTTATGAAAGAAAAAATTAAGAAAATTGCGCGGAAAATTAGAAAATTAAAGTTTGAATGGTGAAATACACTTTGAAAAAAAAAATTAACTGGATAGAAATCAAGTAGTGACACTTCAAATAAAAAAAAAAAAAAATATTTTGAATTTTAAAAGCAATTGTTGTTATCAATTATTTTAATTATTTTCCAAACAAATTGTTTTTGTCAACATTTTTGAAGTTTTTTCTTTTTTTTTTAAATATAGGTACCTAATAAACTATGTTTACTATGTTACATCAAGTAACTTTTTGAAATGAAGTAGATAGGTACTTTGATTATACAAAGATGATATTATGGCCGACGATATTTTGCATCGAATTCGCACTGTGACATCGGATAATGAACTGGAGATGTCAGATGAAATGCGCAACAAAGCTTTGATTTGACGCATTTAATCGAGAATTGGAGCGAGAAATGGACTTCGAACGAATCGCATTGGGTCAAGCTGTTCGAACAAATGTGCCAATGTTGAATCTATATATATAAAAATGAATCCCTATTTCCCTTGGTCGCGGCATGACGCGTGAATGGCTGGACCGATTTCGCTAAATTTTTTTGTTGTGTTTGTTATTGTCAGGAGAAGAATCTAATGAAAGAAAAAGTTAAGAAAATTTCGCGGAAAATTAGCAAATTTAAGAATACTAAACCACCATATTAAATTATATCTAATGTAACCATAGCGCTTTTACAATTCAAACTTTTTGATGTACCTAACCTTATGGCGTTGGCATAACATTGACAGAATGCGTGCTGCAAATATCGTCAACGAGGATGTAAACAAAATAAATATCGTTTAAAACAGATGCTTCGATCGGAGTTTATTATTTTTAACAAAAACTGAATTTCTTAGTGCACATGGTCGGAAAATCCTCAACATGTGGCGTTGTATGCGTATGTCGTTTTTCAGTTCAATTAAATTTTCTTTAATAATAATCTTCTTAATTCATACCTATAATTCTTTCGGGATGAAACTCGATGATGATGATATAACTCGATAACCACTGGGTCAATTTTTATGATTCTTCTTTTGTTTTGTTCGTATTGTTGTATTTCATCCGATTTCAATGAAATTTTGTAGGTTTATATTCTTCGTTCCCGCTTGAAGGATAGGATACTTTTGGAACTGATAGGTGGCGCTGTTGCCGATCTCCGAAACAGCTCTACCAAGTTGATTGAAATTTTGTAAATGGATATGGTTGCTTCCAGTTTTAAATTGCGGATAGTTTTTGACCCTATAGGTGGTACTTTGAAAAACACAAGCGGGATATTTTCCCATTCAGTCCCATTCAAAAATAAAATCAAACGCTATTTCTAAAGTTGTATAATTAAAATTATTAATGGACACTGTCCAAATAAAGTAATTTGCGAAATGTGAGCAAGATTTAATACGAAAGGTACGGACAAAGGAAGTACATTATACTACCTTTTGTTGTGAAAATAAAACGTTATGGAGATTAGTTGAATTTTTGAATTATTTAGACGTTCCGGGCTTACCTCTACATAATGTGGATATCACGTGCGACTTCAATTTCCCGTGCGTATCGCATTTATTACAAGGATAATGGATGGATGTTTGTGCATTTGTGGCATTAATCTTGATTTCCAATGTTTCTCATATTGTCAATTTAGTGAAAAAGCGGAAAGTTGGCCGACACGTCAAAATCATTGCGGTTTGATTGAAACAAATCAACAAAGCTATTCATCATTTATTTATATTGCATTTAATATAACTTTTGAATAAAGAATTTTAATTGGCCGAATTACATAAATTAGGAAATGCATTGTGAATGCTCGGAATTATTATTTTCATTACATTAACAAATTTGGGCGGAACGAAGTTTGCCGGGTCAGCTAGTTTAGCTATAATAATGAACGAGATAAACATGAATTTTTCAACATTAACATTTGACCATATTTCTTAGCGATATTATGGCAACTATATTTTTTTTATTGGTAAAGGGAATGTGGTTTTTAGAACGTGTGAAATCTAAGCTGCCAGACTAAAGTTGAATATTGATAAGGCCGATTGTATATAAGTCAACCTAAGTCACTATTATGGCACCACTGGGCGAGCTCTAATATTATTTAAAAAGACTTGTCTTTGTTGTTGAATAAAACTAAAACAGTTTCGTGTTTTTTACCTTCTGTATTGGGAAATATCTTCTTTAGATTCATCAAATTTCCATTATTAAGGGTAAAAGCTCAATTTTCTGGTTCACCTTTTCTGTACTTTGATGCTGGAATCAGAAAGAGTCGCACCCTTTTCCTGTGCCATTTGCTAAATACGTCAATTTCAAAAGCCAATGATGATTACACAAGCTGTTACATAAATCAGAATTTGTCGTGAATAAGAAAGGTTTTCTAATCTTACAGGTTCCTGAGGACATCGGGATGGCTAGACACCGTCAGGTAACCGCAAGAGGAGAAGGAATTCAATTCAATACCATCACTCACCTCAAATAGCAGACTACCAGTCTACTAAATGTAACAAATAGTTATGATAGTCATTTACCAAAACACATTTAGAGCAATCGTATAGCAAGCTGCACATTGTTCTGCAAACAATGCCGGAATTAATCAATTAAATCTCAACGGAATTACCACCAATTAATTGACTTAAGAACGCTAAGCTGCTCGGACCACCTTATGTAGACTATACTCGTCTAAATAGGCATACAACCAGTGGTTGAATATTTTAATTAAATTCCCTATCTATGTGGAACACAATTCGCATTTAACACTCCACTTAAATATTTAAGTAAATTCCTCATAATAATAATATGATGATGATGCGGTTGCATCAACAACATCAACCAAAGCTGCCTACATCCTGCATCACCTCCTCTAATATTTAGTTAATTGAAAATGTAATTAAAGTGAATTATGATTATTATTATAATGTAAATTGAATTCCATTCAGCAACCAATAGACTGAGGCACACACTGCCGCCATTAGGGCGTCCATGCACACCCACCTATCTAACTATGGAATGCAAGTTCGCCTCTTTTGGAAAAGTAATGCTCTCGAATACAAGGAATTGGAAAATGCTAAAGCCAATAATTCCACTTGATCCTCTTTGAAGGTAATGCAGGATTGCATAACATGTTCTGATTTTCGAACACCATCATCTACTGTGCAGAATTTTGTTTCGTGCACTATTTTTAAAAGGAAAGTTTATATGCGCATTAAAAAAAAATTCTAAACCTTTCATAGTGTTGTCCATTTATGAAGAGACGAACTAAAAAAATGCCCACAATGGATTAAAAATGGTGATGGTAAGCGGATTCAACGTGGATGCGGTGGGTCAGTGATTAAGGTACTACCTACTACACTACTCCATATATGGGGGTTCCAGATTAGAGCTCCGAAAGAAAGCTAATTTTGACAGAACCAAAATTGTATTCAAGGGGCTTCAAAAACTACATTCTTTGGCAAAATTATATTGACAATGAAAACCTGGTTATCGCTTTAATGACCCCCTGGACGAACACTAACTCAGTAATTTTCCGAAGAAATCGTACAATAATATTGCCGGATGGTTGTAGATCTGGTTGACTTTGAGAAGGAGAATCAGTCCCAAGAGAAATCGTGTATCCAGTGTGAATTTTGAGTTCGAAATCAACTGTAATCACTACTTCCTCCACTCCTAGCTCATCTTAAATTTGTCTTTTAAAAGAAGTGTTTGGCGAGTGGTCCGTATAGGTACCCAACATCCTCCAATCATTCGATTTGTGTTAGTTTTTATTTTTAGGACAAAGAGTGACCTAGTCTCTCTCTTTTTATACTCTTGGACGTTCGCAAGAGGTGGCGGAGTAGACACAATTTTAAGCTGTTATTTATATTTTTCCGCGGATCAAACCTGCGACTCCAAGCTCAGTAGTGCAGCACACACACGAACAAATTTAAGTTTTATTTACGTTCTCGAATATAGGTCTGGGCTCTAATTTGCGACGGCTATCGCCGAAACGATAGACCTCCAAAACAAGCAACTATGTGCAAAAAGTACAAGTTTGAAAGCTTCATCTAGTTCATTCTCCACAAATATATGGAAAACTTACAATAGGTAGGTAACCAGAAAAAAAATATCGGCCTGAAGATAATTTTTTCTTTTTTTTAGCTTTGTTTTCATTATTCAAAATCGTTGACTACTGAATTTATTCGCTACTGACCGTTTGGTCTTGTAAAACCAGTACGATGTCAAAAAATGTACTCTCATTTAAATACTTTCTAAATTCTTACAATGACACTTATTAAAAGAATCGTTCTATCAATAAGAAGGTCGTTTGCTTCATCAAATACATACAAAATAATTCTTCTTTACAACTTTAAGTATTCTGTATCCAATGTACTATTAAAAGAACTTAGTTCTTAATTGTACAAACCACTCTATTTCAATTAAATAATTTAATTAACAACTTTCCATATAAATTCGACGTTGACGCGACCACTGTAAAGAGGGTGTGCAACCATAATCTAGCGTTAGTGAAGATTTCCTTAGAAAACAAAAGGAAAAAATGTCAAAGGGAAGTATTTAGACAGAGAAGGTTGGTTGACACGCCTACTTTTTGTGGGCGTTTTTCACCCAAATTGCCATTTTAAGGTTGACCTTCAAACTCATTATTTAGGGTGATAGATAGATAGCTCCCCAATAAAAGGTAATATTTGCAGAATTCGATTTAAAAACATGTTTTAAAAATGTAAAATCCTAATAACTCCAAGTATCAAACGATGCAGTCCACGACGGATATAAGAAACTCTCATAAGAACATAGGTTGAGTTAGTAGGTATATGACTTGTAAGAAACGCAAACCGTAGACGAAGAAGAAGCTTTTTTTTTTTTTTTTTTTATTATACCTACCCGTTTCTTATACATATCCGTCGTGGACTGTACCAATCACTATAGATAATATGTACAAGCCACCTGTAAAAAGTGCGTGAATTTAAAATAAAGACAAGTAAAATATAAAATATACTGAACCAGTTAAGGAGACTGGTGGGAACTCTAAATCGTAAATAAAAAAGCGCGAACAAAATTCACATTATGACTTGTTCAAAAGCTCTGTTTGTTTCGAACTTCCATCTCTCAAATATTCACTCTGTTTGTATATATTCAACTGGATTAATTCTAAAGTCACATAGTGCAAGAAGTAAACAATTTACATAAAAGCATCCTTTTAGCGATGATTTACCGACCATAATATGCTCGATTTTATAGTATTTATCGTGCAACTGCTTACAGTTAAAATGTTTAGCTAGCTCCTTTGCATACGATATAGATATTCCATGATTTCATGTTGAAGTATAGACTTCTCAAATAGTAAAAAACAGTATGTAACATTATCGAAAGCTATATAAAGCCGCACACAATAAAATGCCTACTCTCTCCTTGTTTGAGTCGTCCACTTCTTTATATCGTCATTTTACCTCTAGTATTAACGAACTCCCGCATAAATTCAACTAAAAGTAACAGTCTCTTCTGTGTGGCTAATTTATTCAACCAAAAATCAGAAAACTAACTCAATATTTCCACACTCTAACCTGACTGCACATTTTCATAAGTAACTCACATAAATGTGAATATGCCGCAAAACTATCAAAATCCTTCCACACGTTTTCCTACATCAGACGTAGTCCATTAATATGCAATTCACGTCCACGCTGCCACTATATGCACACAAACTACAACGGGATCTCGCTGACCGACCGCCTACACAACATATCCCTACCGACGAAGTGTTTGCTAAAGCCTTCATAAACTTGTCCATTCACTTGGGATAACACATCAGATCTCAATCCTTTTTTGTATCATTTTCCTTTCGTCCCAACACCCACCACATCCGTTTTTGTCGGTCTGTTCTCTGTTGTATCCCCCAGCGCAGGACAGCAAACCATAAAGTTGTCTCCTCTGCAATTGAGTTATTTCGATGCCATCAAAGACCGCACGGGGAGAAAGTAAAAACCACACCACCCCCCGATCTGAGAAACACAAGGATAATAGATGAAAGAAACTGATTTGTACTACATGCATCCATCAACAACTCAACTACGACATGACCACAAATCTTAACTTTTCTTAATGAACATGCAACACCAAGTTGACACACATAGTCAGATTCAGATGGTACAGCTCTGGCAGCAAAGCAACAACGGGTGTACTAACACAGCTCAGCTGCAAGGACCAATACTCGTTTATTTATATCTTGCACAGTTTTTCCCTAACTGAAATATTCGTACTTGAGAGTTGAGATAGTGGTATCGGGTCTGCTTGCCTCCCGTCTATCCACATGCACGCACACATTTCTGGTTCCTTACAACAAGTCCTCGCTTTAATGGGTTTTATGAGTTTGAAAATCTTTATACAGAATTATAATGACAATGATATTCAAAAAAATAAAATAAAAAAACACACAAACAAAAACAGAAACCAGCTAGTTCAATGCATTTTCAAAGGGAAGCAGGTGCAGAGCAGTTCCTTGCTCACAGTATACATAACCACCGGCGTAAGGTGCAGACAAGTTTTCTTGTTTGCCCTAATCCTTTCCCGAAGCTACCGCACAACAATTAATTTAATCAAGACACAATGATAATCTACGAAACTGTGTTAAGCAATTTGCAAATCCGACAACAATGACACCGACTGAGTGCATTTTCAAGTGTGCGGATATGTATGCTGTCCTGTCGGAAGTTCCCTTGTGGCCAGAGAACTCAAATCTAATGAAATTCGTATTGGTTCTCTAAATATAGTTACAATGAACCGAAAGTTTGGCTCGGTTTTGTGACAGAAAAATGTCGCATTGTGCAAGTGGAAATTACGACAGCTTTTAAGGTTATTTTTGTTGAATAAGAGAAACCCTTGTCGATTGGGGTTGTTATGTGTTTGCGCTCGAGTCAAATTGCCTAATGGACATTATGTACTTGTTTAATAACTAAATAAGACATGGAATTGAAATTATATGAATAGTTGCTAGGGTTGCCAGAAATATTTCTCAACAAATCGGGAGAATCAAAAAAACCTCATTACTTTATAGTAAAAAGCAATTTTATGGTTTTATTTCAGAGTTTTATTCAAAACAACTTAACACAGCAAAAACATTTAATCAACAAAAAATTCAAAAATTTGAGAGCCACCAATCTCCTTCTAGCAAACAAATATCTTTGAAGAAATATCAACGTGGCAGTTTAAAAACAAGTCGCAGTGGCTTCGTGGTTAATGTGTTGGACTTCTAAGAGAGGGGCAGGGAACTCAGGTTCGAATCCCGCAAAAGACCAAATTCCAACTCAGGGTTTTTTCCACTGCGCTAACTCTCGCGAACGTCTGACAAACATCCGAGCTTGAAAGAGCTTCTCAATCAGCCGTTTGGAGTCGGCATAAAATTGTAGATCCCTTCCATTCGTTCCAAAAATGAAAAACTCACACAAAACGAATGGCTGTGCGAAGCTAGGCCTAGGGTCCCCCGGACCTGTTGCGCCAACTATTTTTTTTTTTTAGTCTAAAAACAAAAAGAGTATTGCCATAATCACAAATAGTTACCTACATTAGGCGGTGACAT
Source organism: Cheilosia urbana (assembly GCA_946477585.1). Lineage (NCBI taxonomy): Eukaryota > Metazoa > Arthropoda > Insecta > Diptera > Syrphidae > Cheilosia > Cheilosia urbana. The sequence goes on from OX297854.1 coordinate 127,319,614, forward strand.
TTCTTCGTCATTGAACTTTTTCTTAAATATTCGCAGTTTGGTTTTTAAGAAAATTCCCGGGAGACCGGGAAATTAGTAAAAAGCGCGGGAGGCTCCCGGAATATCGGGAGAAGTCGCGACCCTGATAGTTGCGTATGTGACAAGAGCTGACAGGAGACAGAATTGGGTCTGTCAATGCTCACATTCGAAAATCTAGTTATCTTAAGTCGGCTAGATTGGTCTGCACTAAATATGTAACCTGAACACAAAAACGACATTGGTCGGGAACTTCAATTATCCTAGTATGTTGACCACATATGCGCACTGTCAAATTACTACACAGTCAAGAATTTCTTGAATATTTATATGACCGATCTACAGACAGCTACGGTCAGATTTACTTAACTAGATATTTGAAAGTTCCCACTGTGCTAAGACACAATTATTTAGCTAGTTCACGTGAATTATGGGAGCGTAGTCTTTTATAACTACTCCTACGCAGCGTTCCCGTTTTGCCCCTTTTTGAGCTTCAGGACCTTTGGCCCTCACTTTTTGAAAAATGATTAAATTGGCTCCTTTTTCAGTTGAAGTAAGATTTCCTTTCTTTCTTTCTTTATTAAACGAAAAAACACTGCAAACATACTTATAAAAAGAAGTTTTTCTAAATGAAAAAATTGTTTTTTGTTAAAAATAAACGTATTTGCTCTCTTTCGTTTCCCTATATTATTATTTTATGTGGACGCCCCTTTTTTGTCCCATTTTTGAAAATTTTCAGCGTCAACGCTGCTCCTATGCAAGTTCGGAATCAAGTCGGAAATTACTATACGCTTTTCCATGAATGAAACCTTGCTCTGTGAACAGAAGGCTACCTACTGTACAGTGTGAACGCGCATTCCTTTGTGGGTTTTATTTAATAAAAAAATATTTTCTACGTTTGAGAATTCTAAATGTTTTGTATTATTTACTTTACCTCACTCACAACTTGCCATTGTATTCATAAAGCTATACAATACAAAAATTCCATGGGACAGTGTTTAGTAAATAGTTTTCTGAGTATTTTGAGCTATCAGACATCTTTCTGCTTGGTCCGGTGCGGCCAGTAAAGCCAACTCAGGCATAACTATTGAAGAATAATTTTTTAGAAAAAAGGCATAATTTTTTATGAATTGTATTTTACCATCATTTCACACAAATACAATTTGAATTTGGTAAATTTGGTACAGTCTTTGATCAAAGTCGCATAAGTAATTTTTATTTACAATTGTGCGTCATGCTTATATTCTAGTTCTCTACTTGACTTACTCAAGAAACCCAAGCTTTGGATTACATAGACCAAAAAAGATTTGACTACCTATCGATCGACCAACATTCTGTTAACAAATTTGTATCACATTGTAGGTTCGTTGCAGTCTCTCATCATCCCTGTCCTGCTCTATGGCGCAGAAACATGGACCCTAGCAAAAACGGATGAGGATCTTCTTGGTCGCTTCGAACGCAAAATTCTTCGAGTGATTTTTGGTCCCGTTTGCGTTGACGGGATTTGGGGGAGAAGATTTAACAGCGAACTCTACGAGCTGTACAGCGACATCGACCTGATCAGAAAAGTACGCATTAGTCGTCTAAGATGGTTAGGACATGTAAAGCGAATGGACACCAACGCTCCGGCTCCGGAGAGTCTTCTATTCCAACCCGGAGGGACAACGCAGTAGAGGAAGACCTCGCCTTAGGTGATGTCATATCCAATATAAAAGGAAATTATTTTAAAATTTACGTTTATTTTTATGTTATATGTTTATTTTAAGCTGGTTAATAAAAACGGCTTACATTTTTGTAATTTTTTAATATGAAAATAATAGCAAATTTTACTAGGAAGAACTTCTCCTGAATTTAGCGGAAAACTAATGCTCTTGCTCATAAAAAAATGGGCAAACTCTCTTCAAAGTCCTGGATGATGGAAGTGGAACACTGTTGACTGTTCGTGTGATTCTTATTCTTAGTGTTTTTGTGATTGTGGAATGAATACGATAAAAAGATGTGATGCGTCCTGAATGAGCGTTAGTCTCACATTGCATGCTAGAGAAAATGAGAGGTGGACCATGTTTGCGAAGTTGTTTCCTAAGATTAATGCTTCGTGTTTTTTTTTTTTTTTTTTTTTGTATTTGGGCGTGAATTTATCATTTTTCAAAATGTAAAAATCTAAATAGTAAAAAACCTTCAGTTGCCAAGCCTTAGAGTTTGAGCTCATTAGCCGTTTTTTACGTTTAGATACCGATCAAGAAAGCTCAAAGCTTGCTGGTGAAGGGACTCTGCAATCAGTTTTTAAACCTGGGGTGCATCGGAAGAAGGCTAGTGTATGTTGTTCTTGAAGCCTCTAGGATGCAGCGTACCTAAAATGAGCTGGTTGGTTGGTTGGTGACTTCTGGCTTTTTTTTAAAACTCAAATTTGTCGCGAAGACCTTTTTTTTTTTTGCCAAAAGAAAGTGTTTAAAGAATCATCAAAAAATTACTTAGCTGGGTTGGTTGGGTTTCATCCCAGTCACATTTCACCTTTCGTTATAATAATCGCTTTTAATATAATTTTTTAATATACAGTGGTGGACACAAAAATAACACATCTGGTTCTTCATAGGAATATATTTGGTTAATTGTTATTGTTGCTGACGGAGCGGACTGAATGGCGGCGAGCTGAACGCACCCAATCGGATATTGAATCGTTGTATGGAAGAAATATAAAGTTTTTGTAATGGCGTGGCAGCAGAAGGAGAATCAGCGTAATTTTTATTACTTATTTATGCAATTTTGTATTTCTTTTAGTTCCTACACATCTAATATTTGTAATTCGTTATTTTCTTTTTAATAAAGTTGTTATTCATCGAATACTTCTCAAAAAAGTATAAAAACCCGTGGGCGAAACCCACAGTTATAGTAAGAAAAACAGTTTACGATTGAATTTAAAAATGTTATTTATACAATTTTTTTTTTTAATTCACTTGATTCTGTGGCTTATAACATTCCATAAATTGTTTGATATCAGCCATTTCTTTGAAGAAAAAAAGATATCACACCAAGTGTTCCCAGTTGACTGCTATTTATTGCCGATACTCGAACTTTTCACTGGCTCCTTAAAATTTTGATTTGCAATTTATTCGTATAATACATATAAAACTTTTTAAATTGTATATGGTGAATCAGGCAACCCCAATTTCCATATTGTTGTCTAACCAGACTTCATCCAGCAGTAAAATAATTTTTTGTCCAAGAACATGTAAATGGAAAGTTTCAAGTTTCTATATATGTAATGTAGTTTGAAATGAAGAAACTTTATTTATTTTGATGCTGTTATTTTAATTTTATAAAATAAATAAATAGTTGGCGCAACAGGTCCGGAGAGACCCTAGGCCTAGCTTCTCACAACCATTCGTTTTCTGTGAGTTTCTCATTTTTGGAACGAATGGAAGGGATCTACAATTTTATGCCGACTCCAAATGGCTAATTGAGAAGCTCTTTCAAGACATTTATACTCTCGGATGTTTGTCAGACGTTCGCGAGAGGTAGCGCAGCGGAAAAAAACCCTAAGTCGGAATTGGGTTTTTGCGGGATTCGAACCTGGGACCCCCGCATAGCAGTCCAACACACTAACCACTAAGCTACTGCGACTACTAATTTTATAATAAAGGATTTAAAAAAAAAAATTATAATACTTGGGTTGGATATTATGATTACCTACATGTACAGACGAATACCTACAATGATTATGAACGGCAAACGGCGGAGTTGGCTATGATTTTATTTTAGAACTAATAGTTCGACCTGCAGTACACACTATATTGCGGCCAGGCAATTATTCCGATCTTTCTCTTAATAGCATTGAGCATTATTTTATATTTAAATGTAACAAGGCGCGAAGTTATATTGAAAGTGTCCCAAGTTCTCCGCACCAAATCCAAGAAAAGTACGATGAGATTTGCTTTTGTTCAGAGCTCATGTTTGTTATTATTTATTTTTAAAGTAAACTACATTTATGGGTCCTGGGTAGCGTTGCCAGACGTCCCGGTTTGCCCGAAAAAAAAAAAGCTATTGCAAACATCTTTTATTAGAGTTTTCAGACTTTTAAAATTAAACAGGAGCAGTACGAGAAAACGAAAATTCCCGATATGGAGCGAGTGCGTGCACCCCAACTTTGTTAACGTAAACATAATCAGCTGGCAGCTTTTTTTGTTGACATTTCAAGATTATTTGAAAATAAATTCATTTGTTCTATTACACTTAAGTTTCTTTTACACGCAGCTGTCTTTTTAGCCTGATTTATTACAAAAAAAAGAAGAGGAAAACATGAGAGAAAAATGGCGTACCATACGGGCTTAACAAATTCTCGTTAACATTTTCAACCAAGCACACTTAACATATAGGAATGGGGACGTTGGGAATCCTAGTTTCTGTAAAACGTCAACTAGATATGTCGAGACTAGGTATAGGTATCCGAAAGCGTTGACTAAACAACTTGAATTGTTTTTATATTCTAGCGGTCAGCGTTACCTTTGGGTGATTTTGCCCTTTTTTATTTAGAAAAGTCTCTTCAAACATTTTCAAAAAATTTTATTCTGAAATAAGTACATTTAAAATATGACACGGTTGCCTACCACAACACTATTGTACTGTTATGCGAACTAATGGTTGTTTAATTTCGTGCGAAAATTCTAAATTTGCAGAGTAGCTTTGGAAATGACACCTTGTTCGCTTTTTCTCTCACCGGACCATTTCTCGACTCTTCAGAATTCTGCAGCGGCCACTCTGTTTATTTTAAAATTGATTCTTCGAAATGTCAATTGAGTACGCAGGCAGGATTTTTTTGACCATATTCGTCGGCTTCCCCTCCATAAATGTCAACTGCGAAACTATACACGTGACCACTAGGCCAATTACAACTCAAATCCATCTAGTCAGTCGGCTGTCACACTTACTAAGCTAGAATCCGAACGTCCCCAATGTAAGTTTTTCAAATTGACAGCTGTCATTCAAATGAATAAAAATTATTTTTTATTTTCTCGGGAGAAATTTAGAAATCCCGGGTTTTTCCCATATTTATGCAATTTTTCACGTCGAGCTGCGAACAAAATATGGCAACCCTAGCTCCTGGGGCTGTGACTCCGATACAAAAGGGATATGAGTGTACTGTTTGCAAAATCCGCTCGTCAGTCACATTAAGTGCTACCCAAAATTATTGTTTAATACTGTTGACATTGAGCCCCATATTGATATTAATGGCATTCGCATAAATACGAATGTAAAATCAATACAGTGTACACTATACACCCACGTGAACTTCGAAGGTAAATAATCGAATTATGGCAGTAGGTACGTGACTTTATTATACAGAAGGAGCTTGCCCTGGGGTAATTTAATTCGCATTAATGCATCACAGTTTATTTGCCAAGTAGTCCATGTCCTGGCCCTTGTCGTATCGCATCTTCCGATTGAAATAATACCAACAAATCCGTATGATGATTATTTGTAATAAGTTGGTGGAAATTATTTTCAGGCAGTGTGTCCACGTTGGTTCTTGTTGAATTTATTACAACTTAATGTTCTTAACGGCTGCGGGAGGATATCGATTTATTTTCGATTTGATATGTTTATCTGCACATCAAGTTGGCAAATACATTAAAATGGAAGAGCATAGGTACTTAAATACTTGACGCACTTAAATTATTTTTTTATAGTCTTGTATTCTTAGCGCGAGAAATGTATACCTCTAAAGTAAGTCTAGTCACATAGGTATATATCAAGTAATTTCAAAACTTCGGTAGAAGGATCCTTGACGTTTTTTTTTTTCGAATGTACGCTGCTTTCACAGCTCATATTTATTATTTAAGTAACATGCTAGCTTTTCCATTTCGTTCACTCGCTCTACTGCAGCGAGTAGAGAAGAGCTCTGGGAGAAGAGCCTTAAACGATGGTAGAACGTCTTCGTTGACCATGAATTTGTCCGTAAGATTTTGTATTAATGAATCTATGATTCGAAGACTCGTTGGGCTGGTGCATTGTTGTCCATACGCTCTACGTTCCCCAGCCATCTCAGCCGTTGTATTTTTAGCTTGAGCTGTATAGCCCGTATAGTTCGTCGTTGAATCTTCTTCTCCATACTCCATCGTCACAAAGTGGACCGAATATTACTCGAAGAATCTTTACCTCAAAGCTTCCCAGAAGGTTTTCATCCGCTTTTGCCGGGGTCCATACTTCTGCACCATCAGCAGGACCGAGATGATAAGGTCTTATATAATATCTCCTTATTTATATGAGAGAAGGCTTTACTCCTTAGATGCCTCCTTAGCCCGAAAAAACAGCGATTGGCTAGAGTGATTCTTCGCTTGATCTCTGCGCCGATGTCATTTTGCGAAGTGATAGTGGAGCCCAGGTAGACAAAGCCTTTAACAACTTCGAAGTTGTATCCGTCCATCGTGATGTTTTGTCCGAGTCGCCGATGTTGAGAGTCCTTTCTTGTTGACAGCATATACTTAGCTTTGTCGTCATTAACAGCCGGACCCATTCTCGCCGCCTCCGTTTCGATGCTTTCAAATGCGCCACTGACAGCTCTTTTGACTTTTGAAAACGTGTACTTTTGCTGTTGGCTTGTGAGTTTCGTACAATTGCTTCAAGGACGATGTCAAAGAAAGTACATGATAGCGCGTCGCCTTGTCTCAAACCTTTTATATAATTCGTCCCTATATACGCTATCATAGGCGACTTTAAAGTCGATTAATAGATGGTGTGTATCGATCTGATACACACTGGGTTTTTCCAAGATCGATCACACTGATATGGGCGGATCAGGTTGTTGGCCAAAGGTCACACAATACAGCTGACAAGATCTTATACGCGATATTCAGGATACTTATTCCTCTTGAGTTGGCGGCAGTTCAGAGTATCTCCTTTCTTATTGATGGGACATACGATGCTGAGGTTCCATTCGTCAGGCATGCTTTCATCCGACCAAATTTTACAGATGAATTGGTGCATGCTCCTTAGCAAGCCTTCTTTTGATAGGCCTCGTTCTTGGCTGCGTGTCCCTGGCGGCATTCCCCATCGAATCAAGGGTTCGGTAGCGGCTCTCCTGATGGCACCCTGGCAGTGTTGTCACTGGTCCTCTGTACTTGATACTGGTGCAGCTGAGTATGGGCTTGCTGAGAGGTTTAAGGATAGGTCGGAACAGGTTTTGGCGATCTCTTGCGGTAGTAGCCTTGCAACGTCAAACGTTCTTACAGTATCCTCTCAGTGTTGAGGAGTATTGGGTATCCGCATCCGTAATTTGGCTACTACCAGGTAATGGTCCGAGTCAATGTTGGCCGCTCGGAACGTTCGGACATCCAAGATTTGGTTGACGGTTTCTTGATCTGGACACCTCCAAGTCCCCTTGCGTATGTTGGGGTGTGGAAATCGTGTGCTGTCAATGATGAGATTTCGCCCCGCCGCAAAATCGATTAGCCTGAGTCCGTTTCTGGAGGTGTTGTCGTGCAGGCTGTGCTTTCCGATTGTAGAGCCAAACATGCCCTCCTTTCCGATTTTGGCGTTGAAGTCGTCAAGAACTATCTTGACGTCGTACTTAGATCACTTAAGATATGTCTTCTCAAAAAGATCGTAGGATGCTTCTTTGGCTATGTCGTCTTTCTCCTCTGTCGGTAACTAGGCGATCGCTAACATTGCGAAATCCCAAGACTTCTTGCCTACGTCTTCCTCTAATCACAAATCCACATCCAAATAACCACTGACTCTGCCCTCTGCGGCGCTCACCGTAGTAGTTCTGACTTCCTAAATTTTTCTATTAGTAATGTCAACAGAAAGGCAGTAAAGTCAATTTATAAATAAATATAAAAATGCTTATTAATCTGAATGAAACGCTAAAAAAACGGAACCCATTTCAACTTGTATCTTTTCCAACACATCAATTCTTTTTATGTATTTATATAGAACGTCTGCAAGGGGCAGTTCAGGAATGCTTTACTATTTTTACAGAGATAATTTCATCCCTGGGTAAATTTCAGTAAGTTTAATCGAATTTTCGCCTCTGAAAGGAAAATAAATACACCTCGGTCATAAAGTCGGTATTTTTCAGCTTAAAATAAAAATGTATCTCTGCACATGAGGCGTGAGTGCCCCAGTAAAGTGTTTGTCCATTAATTGTAGAGGCGAAAAATAATTAAAAAATAATTTGTACACCAAGTAATGAGCACATTTAAATATCTACAGCAGAAGTACTTTCGAATGGTTTATCAGGTTTTCTTTTTATCTCCTGCAAGTTGTTCCTTTGAATACTTTGGTGCAAGTACTTCTACTGCTCTGCCCATGCCCACTTAAATTATTACGAGGAAGGTTATCCTTATTCTGCACTCAGTTCTCTCAGTACTCTAGTCAGAACGCAACATTCCTGAGCAGCTTCCATCTCTACGTCTCTATAGGCAAACTACTCACTACTCTTTTGCAACAAGATTGGTTGATTGAGGCACACGTCCGCCGCCGCCCCACACCAGTCTACCATCAAAAGTATAAGTAACGCAACAACATTGTCCGAAAAACGTCTTCTCCAGCTGGCTTGTGGTATAATTTCTCTCATCATTGTCATCATCCAGCTTTCCAGTCGTCAGGAATAAGGCGTCATTGTCATCATCACTGTCTGTCTGCCTCGACTGTGGAGTGGATGTAAGTTAATCACTACACCGAAATAATTAATAAAAAAAATCTTTTCTAGAGCAGTTTGCTCTGACCTTTATTGAGTTTACTTCTTAACTAACTACAATCAATAATTTTATATTCGATTTTACCTCGGTACTTTGCATTCCTAAGGTATTGAATTGAATTGCAACATGAATTTCTGTGGAAATTCGCTGTATCGAGGCAGACGCTTTGTCAGCATTTCCGTTGCTCGTGTTGATGTTAACTCTTCCCCTCTAAAAAACGATCGTCATCGGTCGTCAGAAGTATGGTAGGTTGTTGAACTTTGGGCTGCTTGGATATTGGAGATAGTTGACCTCAGGAACGGAAAGTCTATCGATGATTGTTACTGGTCCATTCGTCTTTGTTGTCGGTTGTTCAATTATGATTTCTGTGTTGTTTCTTCTTGGCAAGATTTTGCATATGATCGCTATTGTAATAAGTAGTCCTAGTACGGAGATGAGGGAATATGTTGTTACTCGTTGATTATCGTTTTCTGTTTGTAGAAGGTGGATCTTATTGGTATTGTTAATATGGAGATCCTTCATCATTTCTAGTGAGAGTAATTCACGGTATTCGTTTTCCTTGGGACTGGTTTGCAATATTGCCGGAAGTGGTTTAATCATTGAGGCTTCTTTGGAGATGTATTGGATTCCGTTCAAAGTGATGGTCATGTTATGGAATTTTACCAAGAATGTTCCATTTAGGTTGTGTGTTGTGTTATCAAATTCAAGGGTGCCGATGAATTGGTTCAATAGCATTATGCCCGTTGATATTTCATCTATGGTCGGAATATGATGATTATTTATTTTGTTGCAAGTAGCTGGTAGACTTTTTAATAAATTAGGAATGCAAGTATCGTTTGTAATATTGACAATATTTTTTGAGTTACAAATGGATAGATTGTTAAAAGTTTTACATTTGTTTGTTGTTCCATATAATTTTTCATTATTTCTTAAAATTACCTCGTACAATGTTTCTGTTACAATGTTTTTCTTTTTAATTGGCTTTATTAACAAATTTTCGTAAATTTCATTCGTTGTTAAGGGAATGTTTATTATGTAGAGGATTGACGTACTATTGCTTAAAACTTTTATATCTGCAAAGTCTAGGGCTTCTTCTATTGTTGTGTAGGGTAATTTTTGTTCATTAAATACTTTGGTGGCTAATTCTATTTCATTTTTTGACAATATAAAAGAGTTTATTGTACCTAGTTTAGCCCAATGAATGGCATAGTTAATATTCTCTAGTTCTTCTTTTACAATTTTGATTTTATATTTGAGATTTGATATAATTTCATAATTTATTTTATTATTATTTTTAAGTAAGTTTTGGATTTCATTCTGGATTCTCGTAATATTGTTTATTCGTTCGTTATACAATTCATTAATAATAACCTGTTTATTGTTGTTTTTTAGAACATCTGTAATTTTTTCTTTTATTGTAACAAAGTCATCGTGGTCTGGGTTGCCAGCAATCCATTTCCAACCTTTGCCTATAAAGTCTAGAGAACGTTTCGCTATTCTGGGTTGTAAGTTATGTAAAAGATTACGGATTTGTTGAATTTCATGTGATATTAAGGGAAAAAGGATTTGACTTTGGGTTGTTTCGAGATTAAGGACTGGTGATATGTCGGAAAGGAATTGCTCATATTGTTTAAGATTAATGCTATGTATTAACTTGAAATGTCCATCTTGAATTTTTGTTTGCCCTGTATGTAGGGAGACAATTTGGGAGTTTGAGAAATCCATGATCTGGATCTCCGCTCGACCAAAATAGATGGTGCATCTGAAAGAGAATTAGTTTCTTATATTACTTTTATGGACTATTTTTCCGGATTCTGTTACTATTGTAGAGTTTCTATTTTCCTTAATGATTTCTTGTCTATACCTATTTGTTAATTTTGAACCTAACCGTTTGTTGTTTTTTACATAAATGACCTGTCCTATCTGATAGTCCTTCTGCGGTTTTCTTTTTTTATTATGATATTTAATATCTTTTTCCTGTTTTGCTTTAATTTTCTCGATGTTAATTAAACGTGTCTTTTCAAATTGTTCCGGGTTTAGTCTGGGTATTCGCCCATAGTAAAGTTCTATGGGCTTTTTACCTGTAGTTGAATGGATAGTAAAATTGTACTCGTTAACGGCTCGCTGTAACAGTTCTTTGAAAGACCGTGAAGGTCCTTCCGATTTGAGACATCTCATAATCTCAGATAGGGTGGAGTGAAAGCGTTCGACTTGGCCGTTCACTTCACTTTTGTATGGTGGTGTTTTGAAAATTTTGATTTGGAGGTCATCTTCTAACATTGAGGTTATCGAGGCTGAGTTAAGAGCCTTTTCGTTGTCTATAACAACGACTTCGGGGACACAAAAGTAGAACAAGATATCACGTAAAGGTTCCTTGATATCTTCGATTGAACGGGATGATATTATTTTAGCCTGTGCGAATTTCGTGAACTTATCGACGGCGGTCAACACGAGGTATTTTTCCGTAGAAAATATGTCTATATGGAGGATGTTACCAGGATAGCTAGGGATCGGTGTGTGATTCAAATGTGGTTTGTTAGGATGCCTGTCATATTTATTCTCCTTGCATGTTACGCATCGGTTAACTAGTGTTCTAATTTTTGAGGACATTTTAGGGAAGTAATAGTTTTCCAACAGTTGAATCCTGTTTTCTTCGGCGTTACGATGTGCTCTTCGATGTATCTTCAGAATTTTTTCTTCTTGCTCTATTTGGCCGGTTATGTCTTCAACAAATTTTTGGGTGAATCGAATACGATAATCTTTAAAATGTAACGGATAAATTTCTTGTACTCGTCCCATCGTCATTTCGTCTGTTAGAAGTCCGTTAATAGTATTTGGATTAAGGTATCTCTTGAAAATGTTAATGATGTCGTTTGTTGAGTAGTCTTGGCGTATCAGAATATGTCTTGTATAGTTGTCAAAGGGGTTCTGGATTTGATAGCTATTTTCATTTCCTATCTTGAGTAAAAGTTGATTTCGAAAAACGTTTATAGGGATTTCTACAGATGGAATTAGGTTTTGCGCTGAACTGTCAGCACTGTGTTCTGTAGGGGTCATTGAGTGTATTTCAGTTTTTGGGGGTCTCGAGAGAGAGTCAGCAACCACATTTTCCTTACCTGGTTTATATTTTAGCTCATAATTATACTCCTCCAATATGGCTTTCCACCTTTTCATTTTGGAGTTTGTATTTTTGTTACTTAGAGCATAGGTAAGTGGTTGGTGGTCTGTGAAAATGTTGACTTTCCGGGATCCGTAAAGGAAGTTTCTCAAAGAATTGAGGGACCAAATAATCGCCAGCATTTCTTTCTCGTTCGTGGCATAACCTTCTTCTGTTTTGCTTAAGGTTCTGGAGAGAAATGTGATTGGCTTATCATCCTGTGAGAGGACTGCTCCAATGGCGTAGTCGGAAGCGTCAGTTGTTAATTGAAAGCTTTTGTCAAAGTCTGGATATTGAAGAATAACTTCTTCGGAGGCGAGAGAGTTTTTTAATTTGTGGAATGCTTCGATGGCATCTTGATTCAACTGAATAAGTTTTTTCTTTGACATATTTGCGGACACATGTCCATCTTCCCCTCTTAAAAGGGATGTCAGTGGTTTTGCCAACTTTGAGTAATCTCGTATAAAGCGGCGGTAATACCCTGACATTCCGAGAAAGGATCGAAGTTCTTTTAGGTTTTCAGGAATAGGTCGATCAACTATAGCTTGTACCTTTTTTGGATTGGTTTTTATTCCGAATCTTCCAATAATAAACCCTAAAAATTCTACTTCTTTCTGGAAAAATTCGCATTTATCGAGCTGAATTTTCATATTTGCTTTTTCTAAGGTGTGAAATACTTTTTCCAGATTTGAGAAATGTTCGGTTTCGTCTTTCCCAAAGATGACAATGTCATCAATGTAAACATAGCAACATTTTCCAATGAGGTCTCTTAGAATGTCATCTAGCGTTCTCTGGAAAATGGAGGGGGCGTTCTTTAGCCCAAATGGAAGACGAGTAAATTCGAACTTGCCATTATTTACCGAAAAGGCAGTTTTTTCTATATCAGAATCCTTAAGTGGGATCTGATGGAAACCACTTTTTAGGTCCACTATGGAAAACCATTGATTTTTACTAAGGTTTGCAAGGATTTCGTATATTTCAGGGATTGGATACTTGTCGGCGATAGTTATAGCGTTTAGCTTACGGTAATCAATTACCATTCGAAACTTCTTTTCTCCTGAAGCATCCATTTTTTTGGGGACAACCCAAACAGGAGAATTGTAGGGAGATCTTGATGGTCTTATGATACCGTCTTCTAATAGTTTCCGTATTTCTTTTTCGACTTCATTTTTAAGTGCCATGGGGTAAGGATATGATTTCGAGTACACGGGGTCTCGAGTTGTGGTTCGAATTTCTCCTTTGACCATGGTGGTATAGGTTAACTTTTCGTTTGGTTCCGAAAAGAGATTGGGGCATTTATGAATAATTTTAATAAGTTCGGAATGTTGTTCTTTAGTCATGTGGTCGGTTCTAATATTTATGTTATTGACAAATTGTGATTGATGTTGTTTGAGCGGAATGGAAATTCTTGGATGAGAGAAACCAGGGTGAATAGACATATGGTTTCTACTTGTGTTAATGATAGCATTTAAATGTTTTAGTGTGTCATGTCCTATGATACCATCAAATGAAATAAGACTAGGGAGAATAAAAAATGTAATTTTGTCAGTTTGGGGGCCAAAAAGTTGAATAAGTGCATGATGGGTTATTTTAATATTTCCCCCCACGGAGTGAGCGTAGAAGGGTTTAGCATTTAGTAGGGGATTCTTTATGTGACGTGGTTGAACGTAATTCTTGTTGGAACCTGTGTCAACAAGAAACTTCAGGGTCTCTCCACTTCTAGAAATGTGTTCGAAATAAGGAAGTGAAGAGGGCGTTAGTCTAAAAAATAGATGTCATCCAGTTCTTCGTGTTGGTCAAAGTTTTCTCCTCCACTCTGTTCAGTGTATTCTTCTAGTGATTCGTCATAATTTTGGTCTTCCTCTGCAATTTCTGTCTCGTAGTCTTCCATGGATTTTTCTTCGTCACCGAGTTGAGCTGTGTGATGGATTCGCTGCATCTTTTGTGGTTGGTGTATTTGCTGCGAATGTTGTCGTTTTTGTATGAATTGTTGATTCCTTGGTCTATTTTGATAGTCTACTTTCTGAGTCCTCAGGGAGTAGTCAATGGACATTGGTTTCGGTGGGAGAGGTCGTTGATTTGGTGGTATTCTTTGTTGTTGGTACCTAGGCTGGTATTGGACATCTCTATAGAGTTGAGGTTGTTGTGGAGCACGAGGGTTGTGCAGTAAGTGGGGATAGAAATTGTGTCTAGGAGCTGGGGCTGGTGCAGGTCCTGGAGGACTGTTCCTTTTAGCGGGAACTGGAGGTGCTTGTTGAGACGATCTGGGAGAACTGTGGGAATTGTTTGCGTACTGGGCGCGAAAGTCTACGTTTTGTAGTTTCAAACACAAATGCAGGGCCTGTGGAAGGTCTGCTGGTTCACGTATGCTAAGCAGGCGAGGCAGATCTCCTTTCAAACCCCTGACGAAGGTATCGAGGGCCTTGTCACGGTAGCATTGAGTCATGTTGTTCATAGCATCTTGACTCATTTCCATTGATCCCAGTTTGTTTAGGATTAATGACAAGTGGTGATAGACGATCTGATAGAATTCAGAAATCGTGCTATTGCCTTGCACTAGCGTTGTCATTTGATATTCAAGGGTTCCTAAGTCCCTTTTATCCGCATAGTGAAGAGTAAGGCATTTCGAGATTTTCTCCCAGTTAAGAGGCGTGTTGTACGACTCTAGCACGACGTCGGCATGTCCTACGATTTTGTTGCGAATTACAGACAAAATGCCATAGTACTTGGGAGTACCCCTAACGTGATCATAAATTTGGATTATTCTCTCAACACTCTTCTTCCATGAATTGAATTCATGAGCTTGCCCAGAGAATTCTCGTAGACTTTTAACTACGTCTGGTATTTTGTCAAGGTCGGCTAAATTATTATCAACTAAGTTGATGGGTTGGTCGACTTCGTTATTGATGTCGGCCGCGGGATTCATTATCGAATTAAATATTTGTCTTCCTTGTATTTGTAGCGTTTCTGCTACTAATCTGGTGATTAGTTGAACTAAATCGTTAGGATTAATACCTTGAGCAAGTTGGGGGGCAGGTTGGGGAGCAGGGCCAGGGATAGGTGGATCTGCGACGTGTTCCAGGCGTGCTGGCCTAATAAGGTTATTTTGATTTGCCATATTGGCTGAAACGTTTCAAAGTATCTAATTTGAAATAAAAGCAAGAGCACGGATGGAAATAGATAACGGCAAAGAAAGAGGAACGATTTTTTCAGATGTTATCTTAGTTCTAATGTAATAAACTTGTTTGAATAATGTTTTGTTAAATAAAATCAATTAATTAATCAATAGGTTTCTTTACACGGTTTTTAAGTTGTGCTTTTAGGATTTAACTTCACTTGTTTACTCTTATTATTTCTCTTATTATTTCAAAAATTGATTCACTTCTTAGAGCTAGACTTACAATAATAGTATGAAGTGTTGCTCCATGTGTTGATTAACGATATTTTTTGTTTTGGTGGTTCTTCTATTCCTATTCAGGCGGCTGCAGCTTTATAGTTGCTCCTTTTTGTCCTTGGTTATCGGGCTACTGGGGGACCTCTTTTCTGTTCCTTTTTATCCTTGGTTATTGGACTACTGATGGAACTCTTTTCCTGAAGTTGCGAATTAATGTTGAACGTGTAAGTTCGAAAGCCACACAATGGGCGCCAGTTAATCACTACACCGAAATAATTAATAAAAAAAATCTTTTCTAGAGCAGTTTGCTCTGACCTTTATTGAGTTTACTTCTTAACTAACTACAATCAATAATTTTATATTCGATTTTACCTCGGTACTTTGCATTCCTAAGGTATTGAATTGAATTGCAACATGAATTTCTGTGGAAATTCGCTGTATCGAGGCAGACGCTTTGTCAGCATTTCCGTTGCTCGTGTTGATGTTAACTTGTACACTTTAGTTTGTGGCAAAACTTTATTGCTCCGTCCCAGCTGGGAAACCCCTCATGAAATATGGCTCGTATACATTTCTTTATTTGCTTGTTGTCTTTTTTTTTTCTTTTCTTTTTTTTGGTGTTGGCTTCAAAATTATTGAATGTTTCTTTTGGTATGGATACGGAAGACAACTTCGAGGAAGTATTTGCTATTCGAATGGAAAATGTGCTGTTCATTGGAGCGTTTTATGTGAAAACATTGAGGGCTTTTATTGATGGCGCATCAATTCTAATTGTATGCTCTATATGTAAAGCGTTTAGGTAAACATCAATAGGGGACAAGATTGGGGATTCTTGAAGCATGCATGGAAATATGATGGGGTCGTTCCATTGGAGGAACATTCAAACGAATGGGGACATTTGCGTTGGGTTAACTTTTATAAGAAGTTAATATAAACGTTTCTGGTGTTTGGGGAAGTATTCAAATAGAGGCGAGGAAGAGCGTCCGAATAATGATGAGGGAAGATCTAGAGATCTAGAGATCTATAGGGACCCCCTGCAACCCCCTGCAACCCCCTGCTTAGGGAATCTAACTGTCTGATGGGGGTTGGCTTTGCCAACTTTTTTGCGCTTTAGGACTTTTTTTTTTCATATTTTTGGGTGTTAGGAATTGTTTCATTATGAAAGTACTTCTAAATGTTAGGATTTATTTATTTTTAGGCTAGAACTTAGAAGATTATTCTTCCTGAGTTAGGACTTTTGTAGTTGGGCCTTTTTTTATTAGGATCTATATAGTTTTTACCACTAGCAAAGAGCAATGGGACCCCACCACTAACGTTCCAAATGACCACCATCAGGAGGAAGACCATCCGCACATCTGATTATTTTTTATTTTTCATCTGGCAGCACTCTTATGAGACCTTTATAAAAGCTCCGCAGTGCTCCCATATTGAGGGGAATGGCGCTTCTTAAATGAAAAAACGAGAGCGAAAACGAGGGACAAAAGGCTTAAAAAGGGGAAAATCAGAAATCTCTGTGAAACGTAAAGTCTTTAAAAATGAAATTAAAACGTATTTTCATTACGAAAAAATTGCAAAGAATGAATAATTGTTCATATAAAACACGAAAGAAAACAGCCCATCAAACGTCTATTACCTTTGTCAAATGTTTATAACTTATGTATATTTTAATGTTATAGGATTATTTTAGAAGCTTGTTAATAGAAACTCCTCCTTTTTTTAAACTTTTTTTCATTTAAAAAGAATGTGCAACTTTCACTCAGGGGAGAAAAAAAGCTTAAGCTTTTAGCTGATAAAAAAAAGAAGAGGAAAACAGTCTTCAAAACCTGGGAGCTCCTACCAAATAGTGCAGCACATTTTTTGTTTTACAGCGTCGCGGGATCAGGTGGATCATTTTTTAAGAATCGCTAGCCCAAGAGCCCACAGCAAATTTTAGGGGTGAAGATATAACCAAAATATTGCAACATGAGTTTGAAGCACTGCACTAGACAATGTCAAAAATGTAAATCTGGCATGATTCTGTCACAGATTATGTAAGCAATAGTAACCTAAAAAGGTCTGACCACTTTGGACCTTTACATGGAAGAATCTGCTACCAAAAGTGCCTTAAGGATTAGTCAAACTAATACCTGGAACCCATGCAATTTTGGCCACGCAAAAATTATTAGTAAATACGTTGGGAATGTTGTCACTTCTGACTATGTCTCCCCATCTGAACTTTGATAGACCATTCTCCTACTCTTTTCCGAGTAGAGATGAATGGAATGCAGATGAACCCACGAAGGGGAAATCGGTATCCATCTACACAGATGGATCAAAGATGGACTGTGGAACCGGTGCCGGTATATTCTGTGAGGAATTAAATATACACTGCTCCATTAGGCTTCCTGACAGCAGCAGTCTCTTCCAAGCAGAGGTTCTGGCAATCGCGGAAGCAGCCCGAATGGTGTCATTGTTGGCAATACCACGTTTACCATTTTCATTGACAGCCAGACGACTATAAAGGCAATTTCCGCTATTGAAATAAAATCCAAGCTAGTTCACAGCTGTCGCGAAGAGCTCAAGGTTCACTGCTCGCAGCACTCTACAAATCTCAGCTGGGTCCCTGGACACAGTGACAAAGCCGGCAATGAGATAGCTGACGAACTGGCGAGAAAAGGGTCTGCAATGGATCATGATAGAGCACTATAGTCGATCAAGCCTCCACTCTGTAATCTCAGAGAACGAGTGGAGAACAAGATTCGTATGAAAACCAATAACAGGTGGAAAGAACTAACTACCTGTGAAGTATCTCGGAAGCTATGGCCAGTATATGACAGAGGCCGAACCATCAAACTTCTACAGTTTGACAGGTCATCGCTGTCTAAGCTGGTAGGGGCTTTAACGGGTCATAACTTTCTAAGAAACCACACGATGAAACTAAATCTCAAAGATAACGATATGTGTAGAGGCTGCGGGGACGAAGAGGTTCATGAGGACACACCTCACTTCCCCTGTCACTGCCCGAGCCTCTTTCACTTGAGGAAAAGAACACTTGGAAGCTATTACTTCCATGAATTAGAAAAACTTTCTGATGTTACACTCTCTGATATCTAAAGGTTCTTGAGGACATCAGGATGGCTGGACCACGTCGGGTAAATACATGAAGGAGAGACATGTGCTACCTATCTACAGCACCAACGATCAACCCCCAAAAAAGGGCATCACAATGGGTTCACAAGGACCTAAGTGTGGTATAGTAGGGTCTACCCTGCTCTTCCAACCCGTTAACCTAACCTAACCTAACCTAACAATAGTAGCAATATTTTGTTTATATCTTCCCCACCAAATTTGCTGAGGGCTCTTAGAGGTCTTAGACTATTAAGTTGATTAGCTCGGTTCTCGACTTTTGGTCTTTTTATGGGGCTTAGCTAAAATTAAACCTTTTCTTTTCTGTCGCAGGAGTAGCACCTAGCGATCAACTTGAATGTACCGACTATAAATAGTAGTACAAGGTGGCACAAAATTTATAAAACTATCGGAAGATTTTATAATTTTTTGCAAATATAGAGTCGTTCGTCAATCCTTTTTAAACCATCATAACATCTTCGTCTCTGGGGCAGTGAAAATCCGTGTGACTATAATTTTGCGCCATTAATTATAACAATAATAAAGTGTGTGTTAGGAAAGCTGATTGCAATTGCAAGTTTGCTGAATTCCTTGAATGGCTGTATTCACTATCAAATGAGAATTGTACTGGCTTGTTGACACTAAGGTTCGTCTGTTTTGTTTTTATTTTACTATTTTAATTGATAATTTGGCTAAACCAAAACCCTGCTAAAAAAATGATTTGAAAAAAAAAGGGTAAACGTAAAATAATCCTGCTTAATTTAGCAATATGTTAAACTAGTCACACTAAATCTACATAACATTCCTTTCAGAGAGCTTGACATTCACTCGATTTTTGCCTTTCAAAAACGTACCATAACCATCGGTTTCGGTCTACATTTCTCTCCGTTGCATCCGTTGACATTGACAGTTGGCATAGCCCGAACATGAACAGTCATTTGTGGAAAATGGAAACATTGAGAGAATGAAAGAAAATTTTATCGCCTGTGATCGTATTGTAATTGTAAGGGCTGCGCCCAGGGCCCTTAATGCAACTGACTTGCTCATGCTACGACTTTCATCCAACCCTCTGTACACCTCCCAATTGGAATTTGGAACCACCCCCACGCCCCATATGACATTACTAGTAACATTTTACCACATAACTCCTTTGATCGTTAACAACTACTTCTTTACGTTCCTACTTAAAATTCATCCATCCCCGCATATATTCCACAGAAGTATTTCCCAATAAAGAGAAAAATTAAAACGAAACCGCCTTCAAGTTCTTACCATACATACGCTCAGTCAGCCGTAATCGTCATTGCAAATCCAAGGCCTTCATATATACTCGTACTAGCTATATTGAATTTCCAAGTCGATTCCTAGAGCATTTCACGACGGTATCCCTATAACGCGAATGTTATTTTCGTTTCATCGGTGATTGCGAAACACATCTTAACTACTTCCTTGGGTATTTTGATTCCATTATTTGTCCCCAAGGCGGTATTTAAAATAAAATCGTCGTTTATTGTTTGCGCAATCATCCTTGAACATGTTAGCGAGAGGAGAATATATACATAAAAACAATTTCTTCAACCAGTCAAGGATGTAATTTAATTGATTTGAAATGCTAGCTTCTTTTTTTTGCGCGCGTAAACATAAAATTAATAAAT
Organism: Cheilosia urbana; assembly: GCA_946477585.1. NCBI lineage: Eukaryota > Metazoa > Arthropoda > Insecta > Diptera > Syrphidae > Cheilosia > Cheilosia urbana. The sequence continues at coordinate 127,339,633 of OX297854.1, forward strand.
TTTACAAACAATGGGCCCCACTGTGTTGGGCAATTTTGATGGCGAATTAAGTTTAATTGCAGGGAAGTAATGTGTACAGGATACCACCATGCAAAGGAAGTTACAATGCTGTAATGCGAATTTATGTTTGGTGGGTGTGTGCCTACAATTTCGAAATTAGGGGCTTTAGTGTTGCGTCAATGGAAAGTGGAGTAAAATTTTGGGGGCAAAAACCACACACCCCACCAGTTGTTTTCTTTGCTTTCCAAGAGAGTGAGGGTTTCCGGAAAAATACAAATTATGTAGGTACATTTTTAGTTTTCTTTTCGTGAGCCTACACTCCTACAGCTCTGCGCCGTTTTTAAACTTTCTCGATTAGGTACGTAGTAAGAAAAAGATATCGTATTCGTACAAAATTTCGAACTCGAGATGTCAATCAATTCTGACATTACGATGATAGACGAACTCAAAAAAGTGGGATTTCTGTCCGTCTGTCTGTCTTCTTTCAGATTCCTACAGCCTAAACGGCGAACGAATTTGATTCAAACTTTGGATTTAGAGTTTGTGGGCTTACTTACGGGCCGCTTTTTTTGTTTGCAAGGAACCTCAATATTAATGGTAGGTACTCCCATATAAAATTTTCTTAGTGGTTTGATTTGTTCGCGGCTCTAACGAATCCAACCAAAATTAATATTTAAGCTTAAGTAGGTGCGATTACTATAACTGCATACCCAGTTTTTGGTTAAAAATTCGAATAACGGTACTTTTGAAATCAGGCCTTATGTAACTCGAAAACGGTCCATGCGATTGTAAAAAAACATTTTTTCCTGATATGAGGTAATATGGTCATTTCTAACTGAAGAGCAAACTCAGTTTTTATCTATCTGTATTATCGTACAATTGATTTTTGAAAAACGTAGCTTTTTTTTTTTTAAATTTTATAGTTTTCTTTTGTTAACCTGAAAACGGCCATAAAGATGTAGACCAAAATGCAAACTTAGAGTAAAATTGATTTTTTTTTTCAAAATGACTGCTTCCTTACTATTTAATTCGAATCACCGAAAAAGCTTATTTTAAGAACTGCTTATAACGGGTGATTTTTTAAGAGGCTTAGAACTTTAAAAAAAAAAAAAACACAAAAAATTCGAAAAAATGAATGAAATATTTACTTGAATCGATAGTTTGAACCTTGCAATTTAATGTTTAAAGATAATTTCATGCAAATGTTGACCGCGGCTGCGTCTCAGGTAGTCCATCCGCTGAGTCCAATTTTGGCATACTCTTTCACACATATCGGCGAATGAATGCATGGATGTTGGCTTCCAGTGCGTCAATCGAAGCGGGCTTGTCCCTATACACATTAGCCTTGACATACCCCCACAAAAAATAATCTAATGGTGTCAAATCGCACGATCTAGGCGGCCAATTGACCGGCCCGAAACGTGAAATTAACTGTTCACCAAACTCGCCTCGCAATTGCGCCATTGTTTCGCGTGCTGTGTGGCATGTGGCACCGTCTTGTTGAAACCACATATCATGCAAGTCAAGAACTTCCATTTCGGGCAAAAAAAAGTTTGTTATCATCGCTCGGTAGCGTTCACCATTGACAGTAACGCTGCGATTCGCATCATCCTTGAAGAAATATGGCCCAATAATGCCGCCGGCCCATAAACCGCACCAAACAGTGGCTTTTTCGGGATGCATTGGTAGCTGTTGCAATGCTTCTGGCTGATCTTCACTCCAAATGCGGCAATTTTGCTTATTTACGTACCCATTCAACCAAAAATGAGCCTCATCGCTGAACACAATTTTTCGATAAAAAAGCGGATCCTCGGTCAGCTTTCCAAGAGCCCATTCACCAAAAATTCGGCGTTGTGGTAGGTCGGCTGGCTTTAGTTCTTGCACAAGCTGTATCTTAAAAGGCTTTACGCACAAATCCTTCCGCAAAATTTTCCACGTAGTGCTGTAAGAAAGGCCTAACTGCTGGGAACGGCGCCGAATCGACATTTCGCGGTCTTCTGTCACACTAGCTGATACGGCCGCAATATTTTCTTCACTACGCACAGTACGTAAACGTGTTGGTGGTTTAATGTCCAACAAAGTAAATTTGGTGCGAAATTTGGTCACAATCTTCCGAATAGACTGCTCAGAAGGTCGAGAATGCCGATCATAAAATGGAAGCAGCGCGCGATGAACATTTCGAACCGAGCACGAATTTTGATAGTAAAATTCAATAATTTGCAAGCGTTGTTCATTTGTAAGACGATCCATGGTTAAATTGCAAACCAAACTGAAGCTGTTTGACAGTGACACAAGGTACTAAACACACGTCAGCTGTCAAAACCAGTGTTGCCAAAACCAAACCAGCTAAAAAATCGTTATGTATCTGGAAACCCCCATTCAATTTCAATAAAGCTTTAAAAACCAAGAACCTAATATTTACTTAAATCCTGAGCAATAACTGTTTACGTTTAATCGGTTTTCAGCTAAATAGTTAAGCATTAGTATTTTTCCAACTAAACAGTGCAGTATTTGGAACTGTTTTGTCTACCATATTTTACAAAACCGCTCTAAGGATTTTGATCGAACTACATATTAAAGATAACATAAGTATTCTAAATAAGATCCCGAACTTATTTTTTCTTAAAAAATTGGAATAAACCAATTTTTTTAATTATTTCTCAAAAATGACTAGGTACCCAAAAGTCGTTTTTTTTAAGACTCAATACCGCACTTTAAAATTAAAATTGCAATAGCCATTAAAAAGGAATAATAGCAACGAAAATCTTATTTTTAGCAAATATTACCCACTTCTGTTTTTTTCGCCCATTTTGAATATGCACCTTAAAATAATTACAACCAGTTACAATCAGTTAATAACTGCTACTTCCATTCTTATTATATGTAAAGATATCGATCTATCACCACTAACACTTCCAATCACTGTTGCAAAAAGGCTTACTATTGTACTGATTTCTGTACTATTTGACTTTAACAGCACCTATTCTTACATTTTATGTACGGTTGCTTCTGAACGTTTTACCTACCTTCCAATTGACTCGACCAAACTTTTGATGAACGAGAATGTTTCGTGCGACCCAGTCGTGTATTTTATTTGTTTTCTCAAGTTTTATAAACGATAAAATTGTAAAAAAATAAATAAATAACAACACAACGATGCTTATATCGTAAATCAACGGACTCCTCTTTGTTGAATGCAATTCCAACCATCAGCCCTATCAGTGTTGCGATTCTGCCGTTTATCTCTAGCTGATAGACGTGCTTCAATTCCATTCTTGATTAGATAGACCTACGTAGACTACCCATGAAATCCAGATAATAACTTCTGATGGATGTCATTGCATTCTTGCAAAATCCATGCCTTGCCGGGCGATACTTACACTTGTTGTTGTGGGTAGGCTTTCCGGACCATTTCAAAAATATTATTTTCACTTACGGACCATGGCACCTTATATGCCAACATCGAGCTTTGCCTGGGTGTAAGAAAATGCCTTTCCCACCCTCGAAACATTTTCTGCCCCAAAAGTACTTGAAGCCCTTATATCAAATTTATTCGAAATTTATTTGAAATTTATTCCACCTACAAATTTTATTTGAGGCTCCCATTTGTCACTTCTTCGTGCAGCATCCTGCCGTATCCGAAAAGCGCCTTACCCATTCGAACATAGGTTGGATAAAAATTAATCGCATTCCGAATACACAAAACTTGTCGCAGTACATTTTTTCCCCTCCCCGGACTCTCGACGATGCCATATCCAAGCATGGTTATCTGTATGAGCTGCAGCTTCTATGATTAGAATATACCGTTTGTACACTCGTGTGAGTATGTATTTATGCTATAGTCCCCGCAAAAGGTGCACATACCCGTAGAGAGGTGTTCTACTATGTCAGCATGGACGCCCGGCCCGGCAGGCCCAACAACGTCCAAATGACAACAAATGATGACTTATGCTAGGATTAATGGATTCTACACGACTGCACCTTCCCGATACAAGGATTAGTCGGCTATTTGTCATGGTTTTATCACACGGTGACACATTGTTAGCGTAGATTCACTCTCGCCTCTCCCGATGCCATTTTCGGTACATTTCTCTTTTTCCTAATAAATTTCATCTTCGCACTGGCGATGGCGCTAGGTGCGTTCTTTATTTATTGGAAATTTCCACATTTAAGGACCTTTCAAAAAATAAGTAAATGCAATGGCTCATCCATTTCCCTTTGTCTTTTTCCACAGGAAGTTTCCAGGAAGTTAGACAATTAACGGTATTCATGCATCAAATCAAATCAAATCCCACATACATGGTGCACTTTTGCACCACCTCTACATGCAGTGGGGCGAGAGGGTAGGTGCGAGTGCGAGGCGGACGGAATATATCCCGAACATCCTGAATTATGGAAATAATTTATACATTCATTTCGAAACGAATGACCTACATTTGCTTAATGCAAATATAAATGACAAGAACATATGTGCTCGTATCCGAACATCCATATATGCGACGAGGAGGTATCTGCATCAAGTAGATGGTTGATGCTGCTGACAAACATCGAAATATGCACAGTTTATTCCTTTTCGAGCATGAAGTCATGATATTTCTCGTCCTAGGAAGCGACGAATATCGTCGAATGATTTATTACAGTCAGAGAAAAAATAAACACAAAAAATCTGTAAACCATGTCTAACGAAGCACATTTAGTGAATCGTTCTTCTCTCATCGAAGGATGCTGTCGTTGCCTTGCCACATTCTTGAGTACTGTGCGGTGTAACCGTTTATCCAACCAGTAGAGATTTAGCATTCGGGAGTGGCAATTTCCAACAGATATTGCGACAGTTTTGAATTCGAGGCATAGATGAGTTAGTTGCACTCGGATGAGGACGGGAAAAATTGAGCATGTTTTAAACATGTCCCTTTTCGGTATGAGGAAGTCAGCTTTTTTTTTTTTTTTTTCTTCTTCTTAATTTCGATGTACGCTCGGCAGACGTTATATCCAAATGTGGATAATCGATTGTTATATAAGCGTTGCTGCCGGAGGATTAGTTAGATACGAGTATATGGGAAGATGCAACAAGTTTTAAGTTTTATGATGAAAATTGTGCGCGGTATTTGAACAGGTAGGGTACGCCATTGGGGACTTTTTAAAGTTCGATCTGGATGTATTAAGCTCAGATCAGGTGCCAGCAAGGAAGGCACTATCTTTAACAAGTTCCTTCAAGAGGCGAAAAATGTATGGAACTTTAAGTAAACGAACGCAAAAACATTCAGCCTTGTCATGAACAAAAATTCCCTCGTTGTTCATACTTCTCAATACTCCTATTCTGAATGATGTTCGAATGAGGGAAAGTAATCCCCTGGAAAAAAAAATTCCTATCGTAAATGAGAATTCGGGGGAATTTTTGTTGGATTTTCCTTCCGATATTTCCGCCATTATTCAGTTGGAGAATTTATGACAAGCAAGACAAGTTGGTTGATCATTTTCTGAAATTTCAAAAATGTTGTGAATAGAAAGCCAAATACAACTAATCAACAGCAACTCAATGTTTTAATATAATGGATGCGAGTCCAGACATTGCCAGAGGATTTCATAAAAGGAGTAAGGAGGAAATTGCTCGGTTTTGGAGAATGGTCTATAGGCCCGCCATCAAAATCAATTTTTGAGTGAAAGAGGTAAGTTATTGTATGATTCCTTATTGTTTCATATTATTAAAAGAGTATATATATTTAAGTTTGGAATGACAAAAAAAAAACATGTGCGAAAAAAGGTTGCTTAAAAGCAAAATTTGTCTCCAATAGAAGAAGCAGTTTTTAAACATATTGGAACGAAAGAAGCGGTTAAAAGAATACCCAAAGCAATTCAATTCGGATTTCATTCCTCAAAAGCTTGTGATGGTTTACAAAAGGAAAATGAAGATCCGAACCTTGAAGGTGATCTAAATATGCTTTTCGTTGAAGATGATGCAAAACAAATGGTGCGCGCCGTTTTATTAGAAAATAAAAACCATCGATGGCAAGGTTAGGTTAGGTTAGAGTGGTAGGCCGCCTCAAGTGCAGCCACACTTAGGCCAAATTAGGCCCATTGTGTTACCACAGGATCGACATCGACTCCTTATCTACCCGTTGAATCAGCCGGAGCTAAGAATGAAGCGATGCGATGGAGGCAGTTGATACCTATGTTTGCGAGTTCGCTGAGATTGTCGAAGAAATATTCTCCGAGGTAGAGTTTTCTACGGAGTGACAGTGCTGGACACGTACAGAGAAGGTGAAGAATAGTCTCCTCCTCCTCCTCATCCATACAGCTTCTGCAGAAATCGTTTGAAGGGAGGCCTAATCTGAGAGCATGTCTCCCTATGATGCAGTGTCCCGTGATGACACCTACTAGAGTGCTTATTATGGATCTTTTCAGTGTAATGAGACTTTTTGAGCGCTTGGGATCCAGCTGAGACCAGATCTGTTTCGAGGTGTGGCACGTTAAGCAACTAGACCAATTGCGATTAGATTAATTAGGAGCTTGCAAGTAGCAAGAGGCATATAGAGACTCTCCTTTTCTGGTAGAGTCGACAATTGAGGGCAGTTGTTGAATTGAAGACGACAGAATCCAGGGATTTAATCGCGGCTTGACTGTCGGTAAAGATGGTGATATCCTTTACAGATATTAGGGGAGACTGGGTACGGTTGAAACAATTTCGCTTATACCGTCCATACCATTGCCGTTTATAAGCTAAGCGGTGATCAAGTTATGTGAAATGAAGGAGCATGTTTCTATGTATAAATGGAAAGTGTTTTTTGAGTATTCGGTGTGATAGTTTGCGTAGTACATCATATTAAAACAAAAATGAAAATTTGTTTCAACCGTACCCATACCAGGGTCGGTTGAAACAGTTGTTGGGGTCAGTTGAAACATGAAAACAATCTTCCATTGTTACATATTTAATTAACTATTATTTTAAATAATAGTTTTGTTTGACAATATTCATCATGTCATTGTTTTATATAGAATTTAAAAAAAGATAAACAGTATTTCTAAACAACAAAAAATGAAAGAAACAAAAAAAGAAAAAAAATCTTAATTCATTAAATTAATTGAAACTAAACAAAAGGAACATTACTTTTATTTCGATAATACAATCGATAAAATTCAGTTGTCGGAATATTCCGAATCACAATTGTGGCAAACATAACTATTGCAACCTTCTGTGCACTCTTTGTGAGCCCACATTTTACAATTGACACATTTGTATCCAACTTTCACTAGATCTGCTCACTGAATACGTTGACAAGCAGACAAGGCAATAAAATTCCTCTTCTTCTGAATAAAATAAAAATAATAGAGCACTGGAATGCTGCATTATTATTATTATTATTATTTTTTTTTTTAAATTTCGTAACTTTTATTTCCTTTTTCACCACTTTCAAACAATTCTTAGCTTGCTTAGCTGGTTTGTTACAGTCTTGCTTCATGATCCTTTTTTATTTGTTCTTTCTCTGGTGTATCGGTGTATATTGTAGACTTTCTGGTTCTTCTAATTTCGTTAAAATAATATATAAGAATAAAAAAATAATTAAACACATTGTTTCAACTGTCCCCTGAAAAATTGTTTCAACCGTCCCCAACCCCCCCTTTAAGTAAAAATCCTTAAGGTAACGAAAACAACACTGACACGTTTAAACTAGTCATCATGATGAACTCTACACTCCTTACTGCATACAAAAAAAAATACGCACAGCAATCTCGCATGGATAGAAACCCTAATAAAATAAAAAATAACCGAACAAAAATACTTACTTTTGATAGTCTAAATAGAACATAGGCTCTCACTTACAACTGAACCGCCGAACGAACGATGCATTAGTGCTATTCGTCTACGGACTTGTTTTTGCTTCGTTCACCCCTAATACTCATAGACGCTGCGCGTATGGCTCACGAGATATTCGTGTTGTTTCAACCGTCCTGTGTTTCAACCGTACCCAGTCTCCCCTACACATACCGAAGCCACGACAGGGCCTCTTTGATCGCCATGACCTCCGCCTGAAATACACTACAGTGATTAGGAAGGCTGAATGAGATTTTACAATTTAGATCATGAGAGAAAAATTGGGAATTTTGTATTTTCTTGTGAAGAGGACCAGTTCAGTTTTCTGGGCATTGACCGCCAGACCACATTTTTTGGTCCATTTAGAGAGCTTAGAGAGGGCATTCTGCATGAGATCTGTAAGCGTGTTGAGGTGTTTTCCTGAGACAGTGATGGCAACTTCATCTGCATAGGCAATTACTTTGCACCCTTCCCCTTCCAGTATTAGAAGTAGTTCATTCACTACTAGGTTCCAAAGAAGAGGTGAGATAACGCCACCTTGAGGCGTACCCCTACTAACGAACTTCCGGACCAATGCATCGCCCAGCTGTGAGTTGATAAATCTGTTTGTGAGCAACTGGTTGACCAATTTCTCAATTCCAAGGCCCGTCAGTGCGCCGAGAATTGCCTCTGCTTCGACGTTGTTAAACGCTCCCTCAATATCCAGGAAAGCAACCAATGTGAATTCTTCGCAATCGAGAGATTTTTCGATGGTAGATACAAGTGAGTGAAGGGCCGTTTCAACCGATTTCCCTTAACTATACGCGTGTTGAGACGTTGACAAAAGATTTGAATTGACACTGCAACGTATGTGGATGTCTATCAGTTTCGATGGCAACAACAGAGCAAAATTATTTGCTTAACATTATTATACCGAAATTAAAAACAAATAAAATCTATTCAAACATACGAAAACAACCCGAATTATTGTTTTCTGAATGACCGTTCTGACAAATGCCACTCAAACCAAACCAGAAATAAACTACATGGCCGACCATTGCTGCATTATTTAGCCAAGTCATTTACTGCTGCGTTCATAAGTCTGGGTAAGGAGGAATACAGGGATGGAAAAAAAATAGTTTTGAAAAGGAGGGGTTGAGACGATGAGGAGGTTTTGAAGGAAAAGGATTTTGCTGGGGTAAAGAAGGAGAAGATTCCAGTAAAATGGGTCACTGAGGCAAGTAGGTGACCATGGTAGGGTGGGTAGAAGCAATTTCTCGCAACATTTTATCAACGCAATGTTAAGACTGGCGTGAATTAATAGTTCTTGTGACGTGTCTGGGTCCCTCGCCCTCCGCCGAGCTTAGGGAGCGGGTGCAAGCGTGCCAGAAACAACCCAAAAAGAGGCAAACAGCTCTTTACAAAGACCGAAATGATCCGCAGCATGATATTATTTTGAATGAAATATCTAAAAAGCCAGTGGCTTAGTGGTTAGTGTGTTGGACTACTAAGCGCGGGGACTCCGGTTTGAATCCCACAAAATCCCAAATTCCAACACAGGGTCTTTTCCACTGCACCACCTCTCGCGAACGTCTGGCAAATATCCGAGAGACTAACTGCCTTAAAAGAGTTTTTAAATTAGTCGCTTGGAATCGGCATAAAATTGTAGATCCCTTCCATTCGGTCCAAAACATTAAAACAAAACGAATGGTTGTGAGAAGCTAGGTCTAGGGTCCCTACGGACCCGTTGCGCCAACTATTTATTTGTATTTTTTTATAGGTATCTAATGAGCCAACTCCAACAACTTCCAAACACGTAATGGGAAAAATAGAGAGTGCAGTTGACGTTCTTGAAAAAGACCTACAAATTCAAATCGAGATGTGCACAGGGCTAGGTGACGTTACCGAGACTTTAAATAAATATTACAGCGAAATCGAGTCAAGCATGAGAAAAATTATATCGTTCAATTGATCGGTTACATGATCGCAAGTGTCGCGAAATTAAAGGAACTTATACGCCATAATGTTGAAAATAAAATGCTGGTTAAAATTGAAGTAGAGATACAGATTTACTGGGAATAAAGGAAGAAAATTCTTAAACTATACATTGGAACTACTCGTGGACCACTTTTGATTAAACCTAGTCAGATGAAATTTCCCTGTTCCACTGCCAACTCATATAGCCCCCAAAACTAACAGCATAAAACCACTTTTCGAAAATTAATTGACACCGTTTGCATAGTCCCAAAAACTAATTAAAACCCCAATTCGATGAAAAAAGAAAACGAAAACGACCCCAACCTACGACATGAAATGATTAAGTGAAACCCGAAAAGTAATTATCCCTTCCCCATCTGTATCAGTTCAAGGGCATAGGCCGCAAGGACACCATTCACCATATTCACGCCTGCTCTTCACCTTTAATCCTTTCATTGAGGTCATTGGAAGCAATTCAACCAACATCTGTATCTGCAGTACCTACCTCATCTATTCGATCATAAGTGCAAACAACAAAACTGTTTGTCATTGATACACGAATTCAACTATTGATTTTAAAAGAGAGAGAGAGAGAAAAAAAACCCATGAGCTACAACTTGAACCCGAACAGAAGAGTTGTGGAAAATTGAACGTATTCTTGTGGCATCATCGGGTATTTTATGGGTTTTCACAGCCAACTGAATCTCCACCAAAGGACGTCACAAGACACAAGTTCACAAGGGACATCGAAGGAGAAAACAACTCAACACATACAGCTTGTTATGTTTACTCCAAGAACGTAAGTAATATCCTAGACACGATACACGAAATCCTGAACGATAATAATGTTCTTCGTAGTTTTTCTTTTTGTTGCCCTCTCTCTCCTTGGAGTATTCTCAAACTGGACTCACAGTGGACTCCCCAGTTCCCATCAGTCCCCATCCCCATTCCCATTTCAACTTGAATTGGAAGATATTATGTAGGATTTTCTATTTCATTTGGCATATGTTTGAGCTGGGGGACACTTTTATCCGTAACATTTTCAATTTTCTTGGTGCTTTGTAGAGCTACAGCAAAATGTGGACAAAGGACAACACAGTTGCAAAAAAAAACCTCATTGGTAATGCGAAACTTATCGGATTGTGTTCCCGGAAAAATATCACATCTGGACGTGTGACAAAAGCAAATAGCCGAGAATTGCTGGAGACAATATCAGTTTTCAATCACTTTACAGTGAGAACAGGTGGTAGACGAATGCATGTGTGGTTTTAAAAATATTTTCCTTTGCTGAAAGGAAAGTTAGAGAGTCATTGGACCGTATTGCTCTTCGAAAACGATTGTTCAGGTAAATGTCTTAAACAAACAGGCCCAGAACTTTGTTCTGTTTTTACAAAATGGTCTTGAGCTGGCTGCCGGGGTAAATAGTTGATTTCGTGAACTGTTAACCCTTTTAGAGAAGGTGAAGTCATTTTATAAAAATTGATCGAAAAACCTGGGGTCAGATCCTCTAAGGAAAAACGTTCAAACGTTTTCATGTGCACGAAGAAATTTGCTGGTGTAACATAGGGCAAACGGAAACGTTTGAACGTTTCGCCTTACAGAGCTCCGACCCTGAGTTTGTATGTGGATAGTGCTTCGTCTCTTTTAGTCCCAAATTGATAGTATTAAGGGTAGTTTACGATTTTGATGAAATCGAAAGATGGCGATGCTTTAATTGAATTTGAATCGACGGAAACTGAGGAGGCTGTGCTAAAACCAGAAGAAACTTACCCGCAGACGTATCATGTTAAAAAACACTTGCTTGTTTTGCATATAAGTTTTTGCAAGTATCTTGGAAATTAAAAAAAAAAAACATAGCAAATCATAGACATAGGTAGATTTAAACCGAAAGGCAAATAAGATTGGAGTGCTCGTTAAGAGCCACTATCCTAAGTTAAGTAGTTGTTAGTTTATAATGCCTGGGGGATGGCGAAGGGGCCGCTATGGTGCCTCGTCTTTTTGTCACAATCTCACAACCCCACTCAATCTAACCTAACCTAACCAAACCTAGTTTGCAATGAGACTTAATCGTTTAGTTTAGTTCTTGAATGATAATAATAAAAATTAAATAACAAAAATAAAAACGAGTTATTGATATGTTTCTTGGTGCAGGTTCCAGTTCCCCCAGGTGACAGCAATACTCGCACTCGCTCACACGAAAATAAAGAGAAACGAATAATCAGAGTTTCTACCTCATTAAAAAAAAAAAGGGTTTCTGCTTAGCGAAGTAGGTATAGAGAGAAATTCGCCTGAGTTACAAACACTCAACTGTACTTAAAAACAGCAAAAGGAAATAAACGCTAAAGATAAGAAACAACTTATCAGCAACACAAACCACAAACATCCAAATAAAATATCAACAACCCTACACAAACAAGATAGGACTCACAACAGATTTTATAATCAACCCTACACAAATAGCAGCTACACAAAGTAACCAACATGACCATAAACATTGAAGATAAGGAAAACGACCCATTAGGATAATGGGTATAAATACCTACAACACGGAAGGAACGAGGCAGTAGTTGCTAAGAAACCGAACCTAACGTTTGTATTAGCAAAAACAAAAACTATTGTCATTATTTGTTAGAAAAAATAAAAATTTAAAAATATATTTTTTTTGTACCTTTTACTTCTCCGACGAATAAATATAATTCCTGCGTGTTTTTTTTTTTTAGTTAAGTAAGAAATCTATCTCAGAAAAGTGAAAGTGAAGTCTTAGGCATAAGTAATAGCTATCATTGAAATGCATCATTGGAACAAATCAGTGGAATAATGGTTTACTTTTTTTGACAAGTCAGTTATAGCAATCATTGAAAAGTTGCTGTCAGTGGAAGGACCTGTCAGTGAAACTAAACAGAGAAAACTCCAAAAATCGGAAAGCAAGTAAAACTGTTTAATAATCGAAATTATGGGATTGCATAAAAGAAACAAAATGTAAAAAAATGTTATTATTATTATTGAAAATGCTCAGTTTAAAAATGAAAATGTTACAGTACAAAAGAACAACTTGCAATAAACAATTCCTGGTTTCGTGGTTGAAGTTGATCATTGAAAGCAAAACTGACAGCTGAGAACAGAAAGAGAATCGAACACATCAGTGAAACGATTGAGTTCCAAATTAGAGGAACGAAAATCAGCTGTTCATTGAAATCAATTTCAATCAGTGAAATAATAAAAGTGGATTTAAAGAAAAGTTTTAATCAGAATTAAGTTGTTTTTTTCATAAAAAAAATTCCACAATTGATTAGCTTTATTTAGATATCAAGTAAAGCCAATATTGTTTGATTAATCGTCTTAAGATTATAAATCAAAATTTTCAATGATGCATTTCAATGAAAGCTATAACTGGGACCTTAATACCGACATTCGAGCAAAATCAAACAAAGCTTAGAAGGAACAAGGACAAATATAATATGGTATAAAAGCAAGAAGCAATGCACGTGTGCCTGCCTGGTTGATTTTGAGAAGGCCTTCGATACCGTATGGTTGGAGGGGCTCTTTTATAAAATCACCAGAATGGGCATTCAAAAACCTTTGCCGTATATGATTTTTGATATCCTTATGGAAAGATTTTGTTGTCAAAGCTGGCAACGTGACTTTGAGCAGGTCTTTCGATATTAAAAACGGCTTACAACGGGGAGCAGTGACTTATGCGATCCTGCTCAATACTTACACAAGTTATCTGGTGGTTTCCCTCAGACATGCCAAGCGTACGCAGACGATTTAGTGGCGTACAGGTAAGGTTGCCAGACGACCGGGACTCGCCGGGATTGTCCAGATATTCTAAGCGGTGTCCAGAGTCCCGGTGAAAAATGAATTGTCCAGTCAAAAGTCCCGGCAAAACTTATTTTTCAAATTCCATGATTTATTGAAAAAAGTGTATGTATTTCCAATTTTATAAGATTACAAAATAAAAAAATGCAATCACTGTGAAATACTTTCAATTTAAAAATGTAAAAATTTGACTGAACTCATCCACTCAACGAAATTGCAATCACTTTCAAACATTGGCACATTTGTTCGAACAGCTTGACTCAATGCGATTCGATCGAAGTCCATTTCTCGCTCCAGTTCTCGATTAAATGCGTCTTGCATTGAATGATTTGGCTGTGGTATCCCCAATTTGCACAACAAATTGCCGCTCATGAGCAGACACATATCCTCGATCAATATCAAAGCTTTGTTGCGCATTTCATCTGACATCTCCAGTTCATTATCCGATGTCACAGTGCGAATTCGATGCAAAATATCATCGGCGATATCATCTTTGTATAATCAAAGGATCTACTTCATTTCCAAAAGTTACTTAATGTAACATAGTTAACATAATTTATTAGAACAAACTTTTTAGGTACCTATATTAAAAAAAAAAAAAAACTTCAAAATTGTGGACAACAACAATTTGCTTGGAAAATAGTTAAAATAATTGACAACAACAATTGCTTTTAAAATTTAAAATATTTTTTTTTCTTATTTGAAGTGTCACTACTCGGTTTCTATCCAGTTTTTTTTTTTAAGTCTATTTCCCCATACAAACTTTCATAACCCTCCAAGTTTTGTTTTCGCGACAAAAAGTAAATAAAAACCTGATATACAGCAATATGAACAAAACAAAAAAATAATTATGAAAATCGTCCCAGGGGTTATCGAGTTACATGATCATCGAGTTACACCCCGAAAGTATTATATATGTAGAATATGTTGTTGTCAAAGGCCGAAGATCAGGCGCTAGGTTTGATTAAAACTACTTTGGTCAAAGGTCGAAATTGGGTTTTATTTTGGCCTTTGGCTGATGTATTTTTAGACCCTAGGAGCGACTGAACTTCGTTGTTTGACTATAACATTATATGAATATGAAGAGAAATGTGATTGAAATCTTTGTTTGTTTTTGTTTTTGTAATTCTTTTTTGTTTTTTTATTGAAATAAATACGCTTATTTGCACATTAATAAAACCAATTATTTCCCTTTGTTCATTAATAAACAAAAATAAAATAGTCGAAATTTGAAATGTCCAGACGAGTCCCGGAATTTCAACATAATGTCCAGATATGTACTGATTTCGAACTGGCAACCCTACGTACAGGTCAGGACCAAAAATCGAGGTCATCAACATCCTTCTGCAGCGTGACTTCGAGCAAATTAAGAGGCATTGCGATGATTGAAAGTTGAAAATCAATTTCCATAAATCGGAAAAAATCCTGTTCAGGACTCCATTGGCTGGCGCCTTTAGGAATACCAGAAGAAAACTGGAGAAAGTTAACAATTATTGGACAGCAGAGGCGACCATTGGCGGTGAGAAACGTGGTCAGGTGGTATCTTGGCATCCGGTTCGACCAGAAACTGCATTTTGACAAACATATAGATGTTTGTCTTGCTGGGGCTAAGAGGGCCTACGCTCTGACAAGGAGACTGTTTCACAGCAGTCAACTTGACTCCAGGGTGAAGATCATTTGCTACGTGGCCCTTATAAGGCCTATCATCGCTTATGGCTGTCCCATGTGGTTCAATATAGCGCCGTCCTATATGGAAAGGATTCGGGTGTTTGAGAGGCAATGCCTCAGGGCCTGTCTAGGGTTGTTAAGAACTCCTGAATCTGAGTACATAAAATACTATCCCAACAGAACCCTATACAATGGGGCTCGACTAATTAGGAATGACAATTTCCTTATTAAGGTGATTCGGAGGCACGTTGGGTGATGGCCAGTGATAATAACCTGATCTCAGGGGCTTACTACCCCTGTTAAATGTACCACGAGAGTACGCTTCGGTCTGGCTCTATCCCGCCTGAGGCATTTCTTCATGTAGACATGATAGGGTTAGTCCAGAAAAAAGATGGTGTGCCGGTATTGTACCACAGCCACCGAGGCGCGAGGAATAAGCGGCTCATCGACGACGGGTACGCCGCCAATGCTCAGGAGCTCCTCCGTTTTAGTACCGCAATTGCGGAAGGGGACAAGGTCGATACGGTAAAGCAGTTCACCGAATTTTGGTTTCTTGACGAAGAGGTGACGGTTGATACGCTCTCCCGGACCGTTGCGCTATTTACATAGGTAGCATCCTCCTTAAATTCAAGCTAAATATAAGTTAGTAGGCTTAGGTTTAGAGTAGGGGATCTTTGGGAGGAGCCGGGCTAGCCAACATGAAAGAGTGCTTCCGAGACTTGGCGAAATAACCCCCTAAAATTGGGGAATACTTTCACAATGAATAATCGAGGGTGAAATAAGTCCGCAAATGCTATGAAATAAACATAGAACAACATAATTGGTTATGTATAAATCAAGAAAATTAACAGGTTGAAAATAAAACAAGAAATACAAGTAAAAAACCTCGCACTCACCCCGTAATCCAACAGTAAATCCAAGCATGGGGGTTTGCAGGGGGGCAGCATGCATGAGTTCCTCTGGCACCGTAATGTCAGACTTTATTTAAATCTCGAGGTCAAAACTTTGTACGAATACAATATTTTTCCTTCTCTTACTACTTATACCTATCAGAGAAAGTTAAAAATCCTTCTACCGATATGATTGAATAAAATATATGTTCTGGATGGAACAGCCTCATGATACCAAAGCCAAATTTGTACGGAAATTAAAACGAACTGAAGTTTCTTAAGTCAAATGGACTGTTAAAACTTTGGACTTAAAAGGTAGCTCCCACTAGGAAGACATCAGGCTAAAGCTACCTAAGCACGTAAGCAAAACAAGGGCCTACATATCCATAGACTCCTAGATTAACCAAAATAAGACCAAACTACATTACTTGATTAATTTAGCTTTATGCTTGCAAGCTACAGTGGACTCTAAATTTATACTTTTAATGAAAAGGAAAGCTGACTTTAAATTTTCTTGTGGACAAAACACGTCCTGTATTTATTTCACGTTTTATTGCACTTAGTTTTGTTCATTATTAAAAGGTCTTTCATTTTCGGCAAGCGATTGCCTCGCATAGAGTACCACGACACTTTATGTGTGCAACCACCGTCTCGCTTCGACATCTGTTTTGTAGCAGTTAGACGCACACTGGTAGTCCAAATTCAATATTCATAAATATTGAACATTACTGGTGCGGATTCAATGTGATTTGATTCGATCTCATTCGCGTTATGATAGCGGATGGACGAAGGAGTGACCTTTTGAAAACATTCAGCACTTCCGAGGCACATTCTCTGTACTTAGAGTGCTTAGAGCTTACCTAGCCGTATATCCTGTCCAACAGCGCATGTCTATAAGCAAATTAAACAGCATAGATTACCAATCGTTTCAGCACCTAAATGGGAGTTCTTTTTTTGACACGTTTTGAAATTCGAAAAACCCACCCACCGTGTACCTTTCGCGGATCTCAGCCTCCAAGATATAATGTCCCTACCAGCAAGTTCTTTTTTAACTTGTTCTCGTCCCCTACGCTCCACAGCAGAGCCGACAGTTAGCTATAACTTGACTAACTCACTAACGTTCCTCGGATCAAATTAAGAAATAACATTTATCCAGGTGTTAGGCAAACTTTTCGCACCGACCAAGGATAGGTATCAAGCAATAAGCACGCTTACTTAAACAAATCAACAACTTTCTCTGTTTTACCTAAATCCAGTTTAATGCTTTGTGCACACTTGTGTAGCCCCCCTGTTCTACACAACATCGACATCGGCAGGAAGAACGAGGAACCCCAAAAAAAAAGAACGAACAAAATCGCACAAACAAAAAATAATCTCCCAGCCATGATCTGGAAAATTTATCCAACAATGCTATGGCGATGACGGTTACAGCGCTAATAATCCCCCACTTATCCAAAGTTAATATAATTTGCATTCAAACGATTGTTCTCGCCGCGTTCTTCGGGGGCGGCAGCAGCAGCAACAACCAACTACACCAAACTATACCCTACCCACGGGTGTGCTTACTTCCATGCCACAGGGAGAGCAGGGGCGGCTGCAAGCTGCTCGTAAAATCCCATGGCTTTAAGATAACACAAACTTTACTCGCCCAAGCGCATACTATATAGCCACAGTTACATGTATCTGCATAGTGGCAAGGACGTTGATGCGATGTCCTGGCAGATTGTCTG